>CP125975.1:74951308-84951308 GCA_030063025.1 Avena longiglumis | reverse complement strand
CAGGTCAGCCAAGGTCAATAAAAGTGCCTTGACTTGACAGTAGCCTTATATATGCTAAAATCGGAAGGAAACTTAACAGACCAGTGGTATTTTCATAAATAGCACCAAGCCAGTATGCTTAAAGTTTGAGCTGAGACTAGTGGCACTGTTATAATTTTCCTTGAGAAATATTGCGGCAGAAGTTTGAAATATGTATATCTGATGCTTATTTATTTATTTTACTTCAGAAGGGAAGGTTGAAATGCTTGGCAAGGGGTCAATTCATGCCATTGTCCTGGGGGTTTTCTCAGCAGCCATTATATCAGATGATATTAGTGAGACATTCAGATTCAAAAGGGTAAGATTAACATTTCTATTGATAGTTAAGGAAATAGCTATGCTGATGCTAATATATTGTGTGGAATCTAATTTTTCTTTTGTTTCATGTAACTTTGTAAATGATAACTTGTCTTTTCTAGTTTCAGTAACGGATTATCAATAGTACTCTTGCATTGTTTTGATGCTTCACAAATTGTACTCAGCAAAGATGACACCATGGAAGTGGGAACTGAACTCTGGACGAATTGTTCATTTATACCATTCCCGGATATGAGCATTTGTTTATATTTATTCATCCACACCTGTGGCACCTTACAAATAAAACTAGAATGCTTAAAGATCTTTAACATTTGGAACTTGCAAGTATATAGTAGCTGGTGCTGTAGCACAACTCAACGTTTTGGGCAAATGTTCCGACCATTGCTACTTACTTTTTGCGATCTGTTGCAAGAATGACAAGCAAGCTGATGGTGTGCGATCGTGCTGTCAAAAGACCTTTGATCTGTGCAACTTCAGCTAGCCTGCTATTTAGCTTTCGTACATTTCTTGTGCACCATCAAATCCCTCGGAATTGTTTTTTGCTTCAATTCTTCAGTGAACTTCTAATCACTCGGAAGACTAGAAAGAAACTAAATACCAAAAAGTTTGAACACAGCATGAGAAAATTGGCTGATACTTCCAGATTGATTGGGTTGGTGTGCACAGCATGTGATGAGCAAACTTTTCTATCTTGAGAATTCTGATATGTGTGATAGTTTTTAATAAATCCAACCTATCGCTTTAATAAGCTAGGACTCTTTTTTCCCTTCCATTGAGATTTATATTATTTTCACAGAGAAGAGATGGTGGAAAGTTTGTAAGCAAGTCAGACAAGCGGCATGAGATTAGAAAGGGAAGTATGATACGGTTTTCTGTTAAAAGGTAATAGGTTCATCCAGTCCCTTTTGTCGGGGTCAATTTCACTGTTTTGTTTTCCAATTTGGACAGCAGCTTTACACATTTGAGATATTTGTACATTTTCTTGCTATTCGTATATTACTTATATTAGCTGCATGCATATTTCCCCTGCTGTGCTGATGAAGGGCCAGCCTTGCTTTAAACTTACAACAGTAACACTCACAATGATATGCCGTAGAGTTTGATGATGTGCATCAAACTACGTACCAGAATGGTTATACTAAGTATGCAGATATACTGAGCATTACTTTATGGCTTGTTTAATCATGTACTGGAAATGAACTGATCCTCATACAATCATCCCCACAATACATTGAGCTGTACATGAGAAATATATGAGAACTCCTCAAGTGATTGGAAGTAGTTCCTATGTCACTCTGTTCTATCAGTCAAATAATTGGTCAGGTCATGTGACTCTGTAGTTTGAGTCAAATAAACTGATCATGTGCCTTTGCTTGTTATTCATCTGTAGGGTGGACACAGAAATGAATTGTCACATAACTGGATCTTTAGTGCCACCTCACACAGGATCCATGCTTTGGCTGTCAGTACATGATGCTGAATACGCATCAGAAATTAATAGGTCTGGACGTGCTAACACTCTTCCGTGCTATTTAAACTGCAAGTTAATCTGTCCAATATTTTTCAAGCTTGTGTAATAAAATGTGTGCGGCTAAAAAAAATTCCAGTGGCAAAAGGAAATCAAGGAATATCAACACTAAAAGCGAGCAGGACGTACAAAACCACACAACTGTGAACAACGAAGACGCTGTGATAAATTCAGAACGGCCATGGAAGCACCGAAAGGGGAACGATGCTGCCATCTGAAGGTTTATTAAGATTGCGTTTGTTGGAGAACGCAAAATGTTAGTAGGAGTAATGACAGTTTACCAACTTGTATCTGGTAACGTGATTTTGCTCCTGCTCATTACAGAGGTGGTGATGATCTCAATTCAACAAGTGGTGGTTTCTCCCCCCTTGCGCCAGTAATTTCCTAGGTAGCACAAATTGTATGATGATGATGTAAAATTGAACAAGTACTGGAAGTGTAATGGGCTTATTGAATGTTTGCTGATCTTATCCCAGAGAAGATCTCTTGGCTATTAGCAAATTTAAGTTACTTCAGTTTCGTCTTAACTCCAGTTTATACCAAGTGAAGTAAGCAGTGTCCTTTTAGGATCCAGAAGTATCTTTGCCTTTTACGATCTGGAAGGGTTCATTAAGTGCTAGCATTGCTGCAGTTGTAGAAGGTGTAAGTTGCGCCTTTTTGCATGCGTGCACCTTCAGGAACCATTAGGATATATAAACTCCGGATGCATTTTGGAGACAAAGAACCAATGGCTCCATCTCTTTTGGTCGTGCAGATAGGAAATCTTGAGGCCTTCTCTACTGGTTTTGTCAGAGAAATGAAGTTCATAGGCATGAGATGCATCGAGAATCAGGTTGCCTGCTGCCTGTGCTTAGAGCGAATTAGAGCGAATTTTGAGGAAATGGCGACAACTGAACTCGTAACTTTTGTCCAAGTTGAGGTCAGGTACTGCTCGGCAGCTGGTATTTTTTCTCCATCCGAAATACAAGTTGAGATAGATTTATGCTTCAGCCCACAGTTCCTCATTAGCTCCCACCGGATCTATGCTCCGTGGGTTAGTTCAGTCTCTCAACAGCCGTGGGCTTCATTTTAAGATCATACACGGTCGTCACTATTGATATCGATTCTTCGATCTGTAATGTGCTTTTTACCGATTTTGCGCATACATGCGTATGTAACTGTTATTCTTTGAACTTACTATTTTATCCAGTTCATTCGAAGATTAGTGCATTCTATTGTGATGGATGGCAAAATGTTTTTTTTAAACGGAGGCAAAAGGCAAAATGTGGTGGCAATTACGGATGATTTGACTTGATGCATCTTATTGGCACGTTTAATATCTTTAACACTAATTCAAGAAAGTTAATTTTGAAGTGTAAGAACTATGCTCTAGAGTTGGAGAATCATGTTCCCTACCTCATCGATCTTTGTGGCGAAGCATCCAAATATTGCATCAACCTAGGCCAAGTTGGTTCTGATGAATACCCCCAACCAAAAGACCTAATCTCTTATCTCTGGCTACTCTAGGCGAGGCACCCTTTGTTGCATTGTCGCTGCTATTACCTTGTCGCCGTCGGCCCCATCTTATGATTTTTAGCGAAGAAACCAATAGGTAATGCATCAATATAAGCCATCAGGGTTGCGTGAAAATCCCTAGCTCTAAACATAACTACTCCGGTAAGGTTGCCTTCCTCGACTTCAATGTCGTGCTGTCAATATGTTGATGAGTTCTCTCGTGATTTGTGGCGGCATGAATATGTCTTCAATCTATGGGTGAATACCCTAGCCTCCACCTAACACTGTGGTGAAAAATTCCACACAACTAGAGGATCGGAAAAGGAAACAAGCAGGGGACGAGATAGAATAGATTCTCAGATTAGTGAGGCGTTTCTTCTAGGGAAGACGACATATTTCCATACATGGGTAGGTTTGTAGCGGCGCCTAATGTGTCACACTTTTTATATGGTAGGATTTATGCGTATTTGCAAGAGAAAAAAGGAATCCATGCTCTAGAGACTTCTAGGACTCTACTCAAAGTTTTAGGGAGTTTATAATAGGGTGACATCAGTCTTCTCTTAGAGCTAAGGATGGTTCCTTAGAAATGCAGAGAAGCCTATTTTTTCCATTCTACCACATGTCTTCTTTTAGCAACACAATTGTGTTCTAAATTTAATAATTCTCATTGATTGTTAGGGATGGCAATAGAAGATAATGCATTGTACATATTATATATGTTTCCTTTTCTAAATGACGTGACGGGCTAAGAGAAGATGGGGGGCATATCAGGTGAAAATGGATACATTCTACAAATTGCAAATTTTCAATCTAGGTCATTCAATTTTATATGAACGATAAGACGGTGCCGTGGACTAGATATACCCGTAAAAACGGTAAGATTGCACACCTCACCCACAAATTGAAACTAGCTACATATAATATGTGCATTTACCGTCGCCAATGTAGTGCGTAAATATGCGGTGGTCACCATCTTAGCGGCAAGGTTTTAGGTTTCTGGTAAAAAAAAATCCCAGTTAAGGGCAGTCCGGGTTTTCGGTTAACGCGTTTAGCGGAAAATCCTGACCAGTTACCAGACGAATATAAAAAGCAACATTTGAATTCAAAGTTCTCGGTATGACCATTTACCAAGAGTTTTCATTAAAATTCAAAATTTTCAAATTTTCAAGATTTTTTGCTCGGAATGACCATTTACCGAGGGAGCTCAGGAAATCCGTTACCTAGCGGCTGGAAATCCCGACCGGCAACCAAATTGCTAGTAACTCTTCCCTTTCCTCTCGCATGCTAGTAATTACTAACGATGATACGATCAATTACAGTAACGTTTCTTACTCTTTGATAATTCATAGCTGACCACATTTGCCATGTGGTTCTTTGGTACTCCTGACCGGAGTACATGTCTAGTTTTATGCCGAGATTACTGATTAGTAACACTTATTTTTTCCATGCAGTTCTCTTGAAATCCTACAACAGATGATTTTGCGGTTATTTCAATAACCAAGGTGCAGGAGAAGACCGATGCAGATGGTTCTTGTCATGATTTTGATTCTTCAGAACATGGACAAAAGCTAATGCATCCTTCCCTGACTAGCTACACCTACAACTGTATAGTGGATCAACAAACATGATCCCTCTGCCCGAGTTCTCCATATGGCAGTGGCAGTACTCCTTCGTTCAAGTACTTGTTCAGAGCTTGAAAAAAGTATTGATCTTAGAGAAGGAGCAAAAGGAGCCACATGATTTCATGTTTCACTCCCACTAATGATACATGTTTGATTTGTATCATCGTATTTGGAATAGTGAGTGTGGAACATGTGCACTTTTGAAACAGAGGCTAAATATAGCAATCTTTGATGTATGCTACAGGTGGAATATAAAGATTATCTACATATATGAGGCCCATTCACGAGAGTGTGAGTAGGTAACGTTGCTCAAAACGCAATGTCTAATGCTCTTTAACAAATTCAAACATTTTTTCAATATTTTCTAGAACCTTGAGTCCTTGTGTGTTTTCGTATGCCACTGACTATGAATGCCACGGCGATACGGATGTAGCAAACACTATATTTTTCATGATACTTAGAACTGCAATCACCATGTGGACTTAATTAAAGATTGTTTTGTTTGGCTACGTTACATATATGCAACTGTATCTAGACTCGGATTACTCTTTTGCAGATAAAATGGATGAGCGTGAGAAGAATCCATGTTTGCAACATGACCGTGTTACCAAAGTTTTTTCCCCTTAAGTTACATTTTCAAAACAACCGTGGTTTTTCATTTGTTCAAAGTAAATATTTTACTCTTTCGAGAGTTCATGGCGATCTCATCGATTTATAGTGCTATAGATGTAGGCACATATTAGCGATGAGATATTTGCTGGTAATTTCAAGGTGCACCTATGATCACAATTGTGTAGGTGTGTGGTATATATCATCTGCCATTTATAGTAGTTGTTTGAGCTGAACAAAATTAGGGAAAGAATCCTTCTTAAAGATGCCCCTATATAGAGATAATGATGGTATATTACTGGATATGGTTGACCGTCTCTAAAGTGCCGTGATGGGATATGGTTGACCGGCTCCTAAGATCGGCAAAGGAAGTGTATGTATTACCATGTGCCGATGTTGACGTTATGCTAAAAAACATCAATTGCAATGTACATTACCATGTGCCGATGCTATTTTCCATTTTTACGAGAGTAATATTTATCAAGAAATTTGTTATTATGGTTTATAAACTTTTATTTGTATGTGTAGTGAAAATATATAATTGATTGTAGTATAAATATGCTGGTTCGTATCAACACAAGTGCATCTTTCTATACACGTGAGTCATGTTTACATATGCGATATGTGCAAAGTGTAAGGGAAATAAATCTCAAGTGACCGTAACGTACCGTGCTTGGGGAGTATGCTCTAATATTCGAAATGAGAGCTCATGTTTGGGGAATTAGCACAGGGAAATTACATTCATTTTCAAACAGTGCCTTGGAGGTGTCACTGACAGCAGGCCCCACAGGTGGGGACCGCTGCCAGCCAGCGGCTTTCAGGGGCCTCGTTCGTTCCGTAGCGGAAGCGAACTTTTTTTTTTTTGAGCGTCGTAGCGGAAGCGAACTGTGTTGGCAAATATGACCCGGGCCGAAGAGAGTAACCACACACCAGCCCATGCACGCCTGCGAGTCCCATGATCCCATCCCATTCCAACTCACCACCGCCTCTTCCGTCCAAGTAAAATGTTTCTCCAGTAATTTCGACAACTCGCCGGCCGCTGTAGCTTGCGCCTCGATCGTCGCCCCTGTGCTGAACAGCAGCGGCGGTGACTCACTCCTTTCCGGCTACACGACGGTCGGTACTGACAAACATGCCACGCCCTTGCAGGCCTACGAAACATACTCCCTCCGATTTAAAATATAAAATGTTTTAAATCTATAAAAAAAATCTAGACTTTTTTTAGTGTGCAAATATTCATCCCTAAGTTGAATGAAACTATATACTAAAACAAATCTAAATACATTGTTTCACAAACCTAAAACATCTTATATTTTAAAACGGAGGGAGTGCGTCGAGACCCCGGCGGGAACCCGAAGTCGCAGAAGCTTGCACTCATTGCGTCGTCGAGTTAGTAGCACGTTGGAGGCCTTCACGACGCCGTGAACCACTGCCGGCTCACACTGCATGGTCGTCCACGACGAGCACGCCCTCGTCGCACTTGCCGAAGAAGGCAAGGAGCAGGCGAACGATGTGCGGCCGGGTGGGTGGCGGACGTGGAGCCTCTGCCGCGGAGGCGCTCACTGCAGCTGCAGTGGAGCTTGACGTACGGCAGCGAACCGGGACTGGTAGCCGCCGGTCAGGCGCACGAGCGAGGTACACGGTGTTGAAACTGCGCTCGCTGACGACGGCAGTCGTCGTGTGAAGCCGGCCGGCGTCATGCATGGCCTCCACCACATTAACGATCGATCCAATCCAAGCAAGAGCGCACTGGCCGATGGCTCGTATGTTTGTCAGCTAGCAATCGTTCATCGATTCATGTGTATTCGATGGTTAGTCTCATATATAGTCATTCTCTTAATTGGTAATTAAGTCCATGGCAAGACGTTTGCTCCTTAATTTGAAGGAAATTTCTTAAAAAACATACTCCTACGTAGTATTAAAAAAATTCCCCATCTTGCATCGCAAACTCTCTTCAGCTAGAGTCCAGTACTGATCAATGGCGGTCACCGCAGCTCTAGCCCAGGCCAGCCGACTCGATTCGCTTTCGCGCGTCTAGTTTGCATCTCTCGTGAGGAAGTTGGAGATCAGGGAGGCGCTTCTGCTTTCTCTGCACTTTTTTTTTGGATACAATAATCGAGAGGTATGCGGGAATTTTGTTTTCGTTTTATCTTTTCTCGCGGAAAAGAAAACTGCCAGCAGCCGTACGATCCTGAAACGTCGCACGGATGGTTGCATAAGGATGCCGCAGGGCAAGGCGCGTCCCACCGCAATCTCTATCCCATCTGCATTCGGGGGCCACCGTGTTGTCTACCTTCCGTGCGCCGCCACGTAAAACTTCCCACAAAAACTTGGCGGCGGCGATGGGGAAGCTGGCGAAGATCGTCGACGGCATCAAGACGAGGCTGAACAGGAAGACCAAGGGGGAGAGGGAGGACGCGGCGGCGGCGGCGTGCTACGGCAAGATGGACAAGACGGAGAGCATGAGGGTGGAGATCAGGAGCCGTCGCGCGCAGCGGCTCATCGCCAAGAACCTCGCCGCCGCCGACACCCTCGGCGCCAAGAAGACCAAGAAGCGCTTCTTCGGCTTCTGAACGGCAATGGAAGCTCGATCGATCTCTCCATCCTTCCTCGTTTCAAAATACAAGCAAAGATCGGTCCGGCCCTTGGCCCTTTTCTCTTGTCGATTAATTAGTTGCTCGGTTGATTAATTAGTTCCCTTCCTTTGATCATCATGTACTTCTGTGGTTCATGCTGCAAATATGATTATCCCCGTCTAAGATGTCATCCATGCATGTGTTTTGTGCCCTGAGATATACCTTGTTCGCCTTAATTTCTCTATGAGATTTTTTTTTTTTGAGTATTGAATCGGCAGAACGTGAGCAATTGAATGGTGGAAAAAGTGAATAGGCCGCCGCTACAAATAAACGGAGTACAGCCTGTGCTGCAGCTAACAGCCAAACAACAGATTTATGATGCACAAATTGATAATAATAATTATAAAAAAGTTGACCTCTAGGACAAAAACAAAAAAGACTACTGGCAAAGAAAAAAGCTTTGTTCACAAATCAATATAATGGGCCTCAACACATACAATTTCGGCGGGAGCTTCGGCGGCAGGAATTGTTACTTCAGACGTTGGGTAAGCATTATTAGTCATCGTCGTTGTTGTTGGCCATGTCCTCTGGATTGAAAATCCAGATACACTAAGATTTTCGAATCCACATTTTAATCTATAATATTCACAAGTAAGAAAAATCATATTTATTTTTAATAAATGTAAGATCCATATAGTCTAGTGTTCATGTGTGGACCTTCCGTGCCATCCGATGCGAGAGGTGAAGGAGTTGGGAGGGAGAAGAAGAGAGGAAAAAAAGCAAAGATGAGGGAGATGGAGATGAAGAGGAACAATAATGAGAAGGAAGACATGGGAAAGGGCTTGCCAAATAGGAAACATCAACACTAGACTTGTCACCATAAGATGAGGCGGTGGAGCGGTACGAAGGGCTACAATGATAATTGACAAATAAGCTAGCGACAATGCACTACCACTCGGTTCATCATACTCTGATGGTATATTAGGTATGCACGTGGTTTAAAAAAAATTGACTATCAATTTTGACCAATAAAATATGCAACATGTGTCTCAAAAAATACTACCATTAGAAACTTATTTTGAACATTAGTCCGATGGTATATTTTTTGTGATATATTATATAAAATTTGTTAAGCAAAATTAATAGTTAAAGTTGTTTTTAAACTACGTGCGAGGTGTCTAATAAACCGAAACCAAGGGAACATATTTTGAAAATTTTACCCTTCATGAGGTATGGAAAATCAAAACAAGAAGGACTCGGAGTATGAAAAATCATCAATTTGGGACAATACATTTTTTATGATGTAAACTGTCGTAGTAATTATTCCTAAGAATTTGAGAACTATTGTACAAAACTAAAATCAACATTATCCAAAAAAAAACTGCTTTAACAATTAATACCCTCTCTAATCCAAATTATTAGCCTCAGATTTGTCTAGATTCAAATGTATCTAGTCATAATTTAGTGCTAGATAATTAATAACCTTAGATTTGTCTAGATTCGAATGTATCTAGTCATAATTTAGTGCTAGATTTGTCTAGATCGGAGGAAGTATGTGTGGCATCCCGCAAAACCACTACTAGAAAATCGCGTGAATTTGTGCATTGCATCGTCATCATCATGCATTGTTTGCCAAAATTATTTTCGCAACACCCGTTTTGTTTTCTAAAACGCCCCCTCTTGCTTCAAACATCAAAATCCGGGTCGCCGGAATATTTTGTTTTGCCCGACATCGGTTTGCAAAAGCTTTGTTTGAAATAAATAAAATTTATTTTTATTTTAGTGGGGCAGTCGAACGGGCCGAGTAGACCCGAACGACCACCCCTGTTTTTAAATCGGTCCACCCTGCCAGCCCCATCTAAATCCTAATCCCACCTAAAATTCTACCCACCCCCTGGGCCCCACCACCCGGCCCTACCAAAACAGCCCCCGCGCCCTGTGCATCTTCTCCCTGGCCCTCTTCCCACGCCTCACAAGACGCCTCCCACTCGCCTACCGCCTCCACCTCCGCTCCACTGCGCCTCACCTGGCTGACCCCAGGCCTCCGTCTCCGCCTCCGTTCCCGCCAAGACCCGGCTCCCTCGCGCCGGCCTCCGACCACCGGCCACATAACACCCTCGAATCGGCCATATGCAAGTTTTAGCAAAACTCGCCAAACCCGCATAGAAACGATTGAAGGTGCCCACCAGCACTTTTCGCGGGTGGAAAAGCAAAGTAATAACATTACACAATTCCTCGATGGGACCCATGCAGATATATATACAACAATGACTCAAAGAGTCAAGAATACAAATATACGGTACAAAGATCCAAATCACCTTGAAAGCGATGGGGCGTCCGACTACGGACAAGAAGCAAATGGGGCTAAGAGCCTCGAAGAATAACCAATGGCGCCCATAACCCTGCCCAAGCCGGAAGGGTAACCTCGCTAACGGCGTCGATCTCAAAACCTGCTTAAACAAAAGGTGCCGACAAAGGGCAAAGGAAAAGAAGGAGCGTCGATCGAGGCCAAGACACGGCGAGGCTAGAATTCGCGGTCCTCGCCTACATAGGTATGGTGGACTGAAGCGGCAGCGGCAGCATGCACTAAACAACCTATAGAGACTCGATACAACTGGCGGATATCAGAGAGGGGTGAGAAAGTCCTATTCGGATCCAACCTGATACTAGCAAACAAACAAACCCCATCCTGGCGTTTCCCCCTCGAGACCTTCGAGGAAGTCAACCGAGGAACTCACACAGTTGGCAGTTTTAATTATTCGGTTATAGTTGTGGCACTTTACTAGTCAGGTTTAAATGATCGTCCTGATAAAGTAAGCAGTGGGCAATTTTAGTTAGTCATTCCGTTATAGTGGTATCACTTACTAGTCAGATACATTTTGCATGAGATGAACCCAAAACCCAGCAATTGTTGGTACTTTTACTTAGCCATTCCGTTGTAGTGAAGCTGATTACTAATCATATCGGACACAAGTCAATTTATAACAATAAACTTTAGTTATAGTTGTCTATGATCAAGCACTGTGCTCCAAGTCGTCCATAACCGCGGACACGGCTTCTCGAAAAGATTAAACCCTGCAGGGGTGCACCAAAGTATCCACAGGCACTTCGACCCTTTTGCCGATCTTAACATACACCCATCGGTATGTCGGCGGGGCCTAAGTCACGACGCTCCTGCACTCCAAAGCAAGCACGGGGCCACCCCACTAAGTACACCAACGAAGTCGGCCGGTCTCCAGACGGACTTAGGGTTTATGACAATGGTCAGAACGGCAGGTCCCCAATCGGGATCGACAAATAAAACATTCCGCTTCAAAATAAAGACAGGCAAGACTGCACAATCGTAAATAAAGCGAAGAAGCATGGCATAAGTCAGGATAGTAATAAAGCCCCAAACTACTTGTGGCCCCAGACAATACTTTGAAATCAGGTAATAATCAATGGGGGCCCATATCTCCCCACCTGTGGTTAGCGCGCTCGATCTCGGAACAGGTGTCAAGAACTCGGGTCCTACGGGACACAAGTGGGCGGTCGGAAACCAAAACTTACCTATCACCCACCGATGCCTCTGCTTAGTTCAATTTTAGTTGTTAAACAGGAATTAAAGTGAACAATAAGTAAACCATGATCATCTCCAACGTCAACATGCGGCAATCCTCCAACAATTGTGGTACTTGACGACAAGCAAAACACTTGAGCAAGCGACTACGACACGCGGGTCCAACTATCTACCAAACAACAGGTAATAGGATGTGTCCAAGGCTATGTATGGCTGCAAGGGATATCACGGGTACGAAGACTAGAGCAACGCAACACAGATAGCAATAGATCAACAGGAGGGAAGTAAATACTATAAAAGTAAGATAGGTAGAAAGGGGAAGATGCTCGCCTGAAAACATTGTCGAAGGGTTCAACCGAAGATCGGGGCGAAGCTCACATCAACTCAACGGCCTTATCCGCGAAGAAGCAAAACACTAGAAGAAACACCGGATGCACTATTTAATACTAAGGCAAAAGATCGGCATGATGCATGCATGATGAATGACAAGGCAAGGTGCGGTGCAATTAGGTCATATTAAGCGGAACCGGGGTCCCGACAATTAGTATATGGTTCAAGTTGTTTAAACCCCCGCATATTAAATGTTGTTTAGCATGGCAAACGATAGTACTGGTTCGCTACACAAGTTTAAATGAGGCCAATATGAGACTAGATTTGCCCGCATATGGGCCCCATATTTAATTATTAGGTGAATCGGCATAAGGCCCCCAAACCACATGATATGCCTGCGAGATGAACAATTGAATATGCGATAAGTTGTTATTATGTTATCAAATAGGGTTTCGGAAAGGATTCACACATTATGGGGTCCCGACGAGCTTGGGGGTTCCGGGGTTCGGGGTTGGTCTCGGGGTCCAGGGTTCGACGAGTTCGGTCTCGGACTCTGGGGCAGGTCTTGGCGCATCTGGGGTCTTCGGGTCACGTTGTCGGTCATGGCGTTCGGGAGAGGTTCTTGGTGTCCTTGAGGTAGACCTAGTCGCGTCCGGTCCTCGGGGTTCGACGAACTTGGCGTTCAGGGGAGCTCCCGGTGTCCCGAGGAGAAGATCTTGGCGTCCAAGGGTTCTCGGCACCAGATCCGGAAAGAAGTGCTCTGTGTCCTCGAGGGGGTACTTGACGTCCATGAGGAAGTGCTTGTCGTTCCGGGTGGGTCTCGAATCCATGAAGCAAAACTTGTCGGGGCCTCATGTCGGTCTTGTCCGCGGATAAACTTGACTTGATTTGTCGCGCCGCGCTGGCGTCAGCGAAATCGGTCTTCGGTCGGGGTGGCGATCTCGGCGGTTACTTGGCCACGCTATGCGGCAGACGGCGACGGGCTCATGGCGCGGCAGAGGTTGCGGGCGGCCCGACGAGGCGGTTGACGGCGAGATGGCAGCGGCGCGGCTCGGAACGGAGCGGACGACGGACGGAGCCTGCCGCAGCTCGCAGGTGGGCGAGGCAGAAGGCGGGCCCGGGGCAGGCGGCGGGGCGGGCTCGCAGCGCAGTGACGGGAAGGCGGGTCCGGCAGCGTCGGCTCGGAAGCCGCGCCAGCGGCGGCGGTAGGCGCAGGACGGGGCCGAGGCAAGGCGGAGGCGGCTTGAGCGGGCGGGAGCGGGCGGAGCTGGCGGGCACCAGGCGGCGGGACTGAGCTGGCGGGCGGCAGAGGAGAGCGGAGGCTGTGGCGGTGGCGAGGGGGGCGGGCGCGGCCGGGGAAAGGGAGGAGCACGGCGGGCGGCGGAGAGGATGCTGGCGGCGGGTCCGAGAGGGTGGTTGGGCGCGAGGCGCGCGCGAGGCAGAAGCGGTGGGAGCGACGCGTGGAGCGCGCAGAGGCTGGAGAGGGAGGAGGGAGGGACGGCTAGCGCGGGCGGGTCTGGCGGCGCGGGCGGCGAGGCCAGGGAGGGAGCTCGAGGGGTCGGTCCGGCGAGAGGAGGTGGCCTGGCCTGGACGCGCAGAGGCCGAGGAGAGAGCGGCGAGGCGAGAGCCTGGGGAGGAGGGACGACGGAAGACAGTGCGGGCGTCGGTGGTTGCGCGGAGGAGAGAGGGTGGGGAGGCGTGGGAAAACGCGTGGCACGCGTGGGACCAGGGTGGGACGCGTGAGGCGTGGGTGGGCTGTGGTTAGGTGTGGGAAAGGGGCAATGCGTGCGTGTGTTTGGTGTGTGAGCTGGGTGTGGTTGGGGTTGGGGAGAGGGGGTGAGAGGAGAGAGAGTTGGGCCACGTGGCAGGTTTAGATTGGTCAGGGGAGAGGGGGTAGCTGAGGTGGCGTGCAGGGATAGGAGGGAGTGAGGTGGAGCTAGGGGTGGGTAGGATTCTTGGTAGATTTAGGTTTTTGTTGGGGTGTCCAGTTCTCGGACCGATTTAGCTTTTCTGGGGCGGTCGTTCGGGTCGGGTTGGCCCGTTCGACTGCCCCTACTAAAATTAATATAATTTTTATTTGTTTTCATACACCGTTTGCAAACCGATATTAGTTAAACAAAAACAATCCGGCGGCCCGGGGTTTTGCATTTGAATTAAAGATGGGGCGTTTTAGAAAACAAAACGGGCTTTGCGAAATAGTTTTGGCGAACAATGCATGACGATGACGATGCAATGCACAAATTCAACGCGATTTTCTAGTAGTGATTTTTGCGGGATGCCACAATTCGACACCACTAACAATGGATTTCGCCCTCGAGATCCGCCTCATGGTACCGGAAAGAAAGGTCGGCGATCTGCGTCTTCCCACTTTGTGTAGATCTTCGCGACACCGCTAACAAGAGGTCGTTGTCCCTGTTCGTCAAGAGAACACTCCGGATAAACAACGGACGAAGTTAAAAGGTAAGGCCACCTCTAACTTCCATGGAAGGAGTATAGTTGCATCGATCCACCATTCAATGTACATAAGCGAATGATAAGAGTAGTGGTATGGTCGCGACTCCATCCCGGCCGCACCCTTCCCGACCCCGAGCCAGCCAGCCCTCCGCCTGCCTCCTGCGGCCACCGCGCCAGCAGCAGACGCCGCTGGTCCCTGGCCCCGCCGCTGGCGCCACAAGGCTTCCCGACGCGAACCGCCTCGGCGGTCCTGCCGCCACCGCCCACTGCCGCTCGCTCCGCCGCGAGCCGACCCTCCCCCGCCCGACACCGCCGCCCCGCGACCACCCTCCCTCCACCGCTGAAGCTTCGCCGAGCCGGTGCCGCCTCTTCGCCACCGCTGCCATCACCGGAGCCTCGCTGCCACAGAACCGCCGTCCGCCGCTGCTCTCGCCGGCACGCCCTCGCCCGTCGCCTCTACGTCGCTGCCTCGCCCCTCCGTCCCGACCGAGCCTCCTGGCCGCGTCGCCGCTTCGCCGCCACTCCAGCGTTTCGCCGCTGCCGGTGCTCCACCGCCCGCGTGGGACGGTCTCACCCCGCCATCACCGGTTCGCCTCGGCGACAGGCGCCCACCTCTCATGGCTGCGCGGCGCTGCAGCTCGCCATGCACATCTCGTGTTGATCCTCGCAACGCTAGTGCGCCTGCTTTGACAAACTGGAGCCACTAAGTCTGCCTCCAAGATCTTCCGAGGCTACAAGTTGACCATCGATGATAAGTCGACGCCCGAGATCTACGTCACGGACGCCAAGTTCGCCGTTCCCGGACCCGATAACCGCCAAGATCTACCGATGACCAAGGACCCGATGACCGCCGAGATCGCCACCGGTTCGACATGCACGCCACCGCGGACGACAAGTACTCCCTCGAGGACGCCGAGTACTTCACCCCTGAACCCCGGAGACCCGAACCTGAGATCATCGCCACATATCGACAAGGCTTCCACATGGGACGACAAGTACTCCGACATGGACCCGATTGAAGCAAACCCGAAGACGTTAGATGCGACAAGTACTTCCCCAGATCCGATGCCCGAGGACCACGGATGCGACAATGACTACCTCACGGAACCCCGAGAACTTTTCCCCCCGAACGCCAAGGTCTACTCCGCTCTCCGAGAACGATCCGTCGAACCCTGAACCCTGAGACCGACCCCGAACCCCGGAACCCCAAGATCGTCGAGACCCCTAATGTGTGAACCCCTTCTCGAAACCCTATTTTTATGATATAACAACAACTTGTTGCATATTGAATTGTCATACATCTTGCATGCATCTTGTCATGTGGTTTGGGGGCCTTATGCCGATTCACCTATTAAATAAATATGGGGCCCATATGCGGGCAAATCTAGTCTCATATCGGCCTCATTTAAATTTGTGTAGCGAACCGGTGATATCTTTTTCCATGTCCAAACAACATTTAATTTGCGGGGGTTCTGAATAACTTGAACCATTTAATTAATTGTCGGGACCCCGGTTCCGCTTAATATGACCTAATTGCATCGCACCTTTGCCATGACATACATCATACATGCATCATGCCGATCTTCTGCCGTTGTATTAAATAGTGCATCCGGTGTTTCTTCTAGTGTTTTGCTTCTTCGCGGATAAGGCCGTTGAGTTGATGTGAGCTTCGCCCCGATCTTCGGTTGAACTCTTCGACAATGTTTTCAGCAGCATCTCCCTTTCTACCTATCTTACTTTATAGTCTTTATTCCTCCTGTTGATCTATTGCTATCTGTAATGCGATGCTTTAGTTTCCGCACTGTGATATACCGTGCAGCCCTATATTGCCTTGGACACACCTATTACCCGTTGTTTGGTAGATAGTTGGACTTGCGTCGTAGTTGCTTGCTAAAGTGTTGATGTGTGTCATATGCCACGATTGTTGATGTATTGCCGCATGTTGATGTTGGAGATGGTTCTAGTTTTACTTATCGTCACTTTAATTTCTGTTTAACAACTAAAATTGAAATAAGCAGAGGCATCGGTGGGTGATAGAAAAATATTTGGTTTCCGAACGCCCACTTGTGTCCCGTAAGACCCCGAGTACTTGATACACTGCTCTTGATTTATCGCTATCCACATCCGGGAGGTATATGGGACCCCCGAGCCGAGCTTGATTCATCTTATTTCTTGGGGCCACAAACTAGTTTGAGGTTTTATTTACGATCCTGTACTTATGCCATGCTATTTTCAGATTTAAATTGTGCGAGGAGCACACTGTCTTGTTAGGATCGGGACACGTTTACGCTGTATCGACAAGCCCAGCCACACTTTCGGGTTCCCGATCGTACCGTCCACCCAAAACCTTGAGGCCGTCTCGAGTCGGCTAGCTTCGTGGAATCTACTTAAGGGTGGCCTCAAATATTTCTCAATCTGTGATTGTTCACCGTGAAAGCCTCGTTGGGTTTTGATTTGGTTTTTCCGAGGTTGATCGAGCGTGTGTTGCTATTGGTGCACCCCGCCGGTAAAACTTTCAAAGCCGTGTCCGCGGATATGGACGACTTGGAGCACAAGATCTCGATCATAGACAAGCATAACTAAAGTTTATCGCTATAAATTTGACTTATAATGACTAGTAATCAGCTTCACTATAATGGAATGGCTAATTAATACTGCCCACAATTGCTTGTTTGGTTGTCGCCATGCAATTGTACTGACTAGTAAATCTTGCAACTATAACGGAATGGTGAATAAAAGTATCAACAATCTTTGGGTTTTTGGGTTATCTCATGATAATTGTATCTGACTAGTAAGTGTTGCCACTATCATGGAATGGTTAACTAAAAGTGCCCACTGTTTACTTTATCAGGATGATTATCTAAACCTGACTAGTAAATGCTGCAACGATAACTGAATAAATAAAACTGCCAACGGTGTGAGTTCCTCGGTTGACTTCCTCGTTTGGTCTCGAGGGGAAAACACCAGGATGGGTTTGTTTGGTGTTAGCCTCGGGTTGGATCCGGATAGGTCATTCTCACCCCTCTCTGATAACCGCCAGTTGTATCGAGTCTCTATAGGTTGTTTAGTGCATGCTGCCGCTGCCGCTTCAGTCCACCATACCTATGTAGGCGAGGACCGCCGAATTCTAGCCTCGCTGCATCGCCTCGATCGACGCCCTTATTTTTCCTTTGCCCTTTGTCGGCACCCTTTTGTTTAAGCAGGTTTTGAGATCGACGTCGTTAGCGTGGTTACCCTTCCAAATGGCCTCGGCGTGGTTATGGACGCCATTGGTTATTCTTCGTGGCTCTTAGCCCCATTTGCATCTTGTCCGTAGCTGGACGCCTATCGCTTTCAAGGTGATTTGGATCTTTGTATATTATATCTCGTATTCTTGAGTCCTGCCGTTATATATATCTGCTCATGGGTCCCATCGAGGACTGTTGTGTAATGTTATTACTTCGTTTTCCACCCGCACGAAAGTGCCTGGTGGGCACCTTTGAATCGTTTCTATGCGGGTTTGGCGAATTTTGCTCAAACTTGCATAGGTCCGATTCTGAGGGTGTTACAGTATGACTATCTATTGCAAATGGAAATAGCTTCGGACACAAATTTCTTAGGTCACGTGCCCTTCAATTTAATTTTCATAGTTTGGGAAATCACCATTTTACCCACCATGCTTATGGATCCTCCCCATTCATTCAAAAGTCTATAACACCCATATTTTGAAAATTTAGTGTGAATTCATAGGTACTTCGTCTTCAAATTAGTGGGAATGTATGATTTAAAAGTTGTTTCAATTTACATATATTTCATGTTAATTTTACGGAGTTATCATGTGAAAAATACAAATTCCTTGTTGAGAAACTTGGACAGATTCAAAACTCGAGAAGTCAAATACATTGTTGAAACATGCTCAAATTCAAAACACCCACAACATAAAATAAATGGAAGGGAGGTGAACAAAGCCCGGCCCACCAAAGACCAGAAGGTAGCGAAGCCATCCTCACAGGCCCACCACCTACCCCGGCTACCTCCCCCTCTCCGTCTCCGTCTCCGTCTTCCTATCCAATCCCATCTCCTTCCCTCCCACGGCGGTCTGCCTCGCCTGTGACCACCTCGCCGTTGCCTCCCTCTCAACCGCCTCCGGCGTCGGAGATGCAGGCGACGGCCGCATCCTTCCTCGCCCGCCCGCTCCCGCGTCTCCATCGGTGCGGACGCAGCTTTGAACCCTCCTGACTCCTTCCCTTGTTAAATCTCTAGCCTCTCTCTTTTCCGGGTTACTGACTGGGCCCTGTGCCTGTGGCTCTGGTGGGTGCAGCATTGGCGGGGGAAGACATGGGGTGGTCGCGGTGCGCGGAGGCGTCTCGGCGCTGCCGCGGCGGCTGCGGGTGGTGCGGTGCTCTATGAGCCTCTCTATCGGCGCCGGTTCGAGCGACGCCGGAGACAGCGGATTCAGCTACCGTAAGAGAATTCTTCAAACCCTAGCTCCCATGTAAATGCCGTCGCTGATTTATTTCGGAGGACGGATGGTATAGGATTGGATGGTACTGCAGGAAGTTTTGGTGTTGCTGGTGAACGGGACACAGAATAATAATATCTGTCGGTAGTTGCACAATTTATTTTGCTTTATGTTGAATAATTGCTGATAATATATATAGGGGGTGACCTGAGCAATTGAGCATGAGTGCATGACTTGCATTGAGGTTGAAAGGAAGTGTGGAGTTGATACACTGCATGCAATTGATGGATATTTTGAGGATTACTTCTTGTATGTCAATCAGAAGTACATAGTTTAGAGAGGAAAGAAGCATATGCATTACGGGAACAACTTAGGGGCACTACTGCACTAGGAAGGAATATGCAGAGAATGTGATTGCTGGTTCGGTACTATACCTTTGTTATTAGATTGGGGATTGATCAAACTAATGGGCTGTGTTTTTCGCCAGGTGTGGTTAACTAAAATAGAAGATGATATTTTGGTATTGAAGAACTAAAATAATTTATCTCCATTTCATTGTTGACTTCCTGTCTTTAAAAATATACATAATTACATACTATCACTAACCACAGACTTTGGGGTTTATTTACGATTGTGAACTCATAATGATAGCAAAGTATTTCATATTCATTGTCTTGACAAATCAAAATGTGGTCTGCAGCTCTGTTCGCCAGTTATTTCTTGTCCTTGACATGAATAGCAAATATGTAAGAAGACAACTTTCATATTTAGCGGTGGTAACTTGTGTCAATTTGTATTTAGCTGTTTCCACAGTTTTTATTGTTGCAATTCTTAGTTGTTATATACATTGCTAAGAATGTCCAGATTTGTAGGCCCCAACTTTTGTCTGTTTCGACAAAGAATTATGTTTATCTGAGGTCATCTTCAGCCAAGTTTATTTGTATCCACAGAGTATGCTCCTGTCTTCCGAAGATACCGTGAGCGGGATCCCTACAAGCTTCTTGGTGTTGATCGTGATGCATCCGAAGAAGAGATCAGGAGTGCAAAGAACTTTCTAGTTCAGCAGTATGCTGGGCACGAAGCAAGTGAAGAAGCTATTGAAGGTGCTTATGAGAAGATAATAATGAAGAGCTACCAGCATCGGAAGAAAACAAAAATTAATCTTAAGACCAAGCTGTTGAAGCAAGTCGAGGAATCCCCGTCATGGGTTAAGGCGTTGCTTGGATACTTTGAGGTGCCATCAATGGATATTATTTCCAAAAGATTATTCTTTTTTGCCTTCATTGCTGGATGGAGCATAGCAACTTCTGCTGAGAATGGACCTGCATTCCAGGTATATTTTGTCCTTTGAAGATCTGCCATTTCTTGTTTAATGGCATGTTTCTGTCCCATGCTTGTTAACTGATGCTAACCTAAAGATGTGAAACATAACTTGTTTATCTTACAGTAGTACTAAATTAAGTGTCATCAAGTTATGAGCAATCATACAAACCATCCGAATTAGAAAATCACAATTGGTTATCGCTGCTGTATGCTTCTTTTCGTTGATGTTTATGTTTGACACCTGAGAACTCAATAGCAATGACAAGGCAAGCCCTGCTAAGTGATAAGATTTAGAATACATACTAGACGTTTGAAGCGCCCTCCCAGCTTAGGGATCACTGTATTGACAAGTAGTTATCTTGTGCAGCTTGCGATATCACTCTTCTCGTGCATATACTTCCTTAATGACAAGATGAAGAACCTTCTCAGAGCGTCCACCACTGGGTTAGCGGAGTTTTCTTCAGTGAACACCTTGAATTGTATTTGCAACATGTATACTCACTCATTTGTTCTTCCAGGTTCGCAGTACTTGTTGGTGGCTGGATTATCGGTTCTCTGGTGGTCCCTATTATCCCAACATTTATCATCCCACCTACATGGTCCCTTGAGCTTCTTACCTCGTTGGTCGCATATGTTTTCTTGTTCCTGGGGAGCACTTACCTCAAATGAAACCCTGTCATTCTTGCAACCGTAAATTGTAGAATTGTTCGGAAAATTTTGGCTGTTGCTGATATCTCTACCCTGGTCCTCGGGGAATTAGATGAATTTACTGACAGTGCTGCTGAGTGTTTTGTTCTCCTTGAATACTCTTGTGGCGTAGCCACGTTTATTTTGTATACACCGGTTATCCATCTGCTCACCTGTGTTTCGCTTGTTGTTCATATGGGTGGGTGCTGCTTCATTTTCGCCCCCGAGCTGCAAGCGAAAAACCCGCTGTATGGATCGTCTGTTGCTGGAGTCTAGACACTGGTGCTGTCAGATTGTTATTTCATACTGGAGAAGAACATCTGCATATATATGTATATGTTGTAGCAAGACTTATGCATCTATTTTGTATGCTGGCCCAACATGAAAGAAGCATCTACTGTCACAGATGTTAGCAGGAGTATCCCCAAAATGTTGTGCACCGATGATATATTTGCTCCGACGTTTTTCTGAAACTGTTGGATTGCAAAAAACGAAATGTCTTGAACTGTTGTGTTGTGGTGCATTATTTGTGACCGTTGTAGAGCAGTGGCGTAAGGACCCTCCGCTAGTCTGCTGGTATGGCCTGGTCATGTACTCAAGTGTCCACACAAAATAGGAAACCAGTTAGGAATCCAACGATCGTACTCCATATATGACCTGAATTCAGGTAGTAGCTGTTCCTTCCGTTGTCCATTTTGGTTCTTTCCCTTTCCGCTGTTGGCGTGGTTCTTGCCGTGGCCTTGTTGCACATTTGTTAAAAAAAATTGGGTACATCCGGATATTTCTTTCAACTCGTAAATACATAACTTTTGATTTTTTTAAGAAAACATAGCAGGAGTAATGGTTCTTAGAAGCCCAAAATCTTCACTCCTGACATCATTCTTAAAAGTAATAACACACAGAAATACCTCATGTAATCGTGTGATAACCTGCGGTCACTAACACGTGGATCCCACATGCCGCCCTACGTAAGTAGTCTTCGTAACTTCTATTCCCTCTTTTTGCTCTAAGGTAAGGTCCTTCAAGAACAGCATTGCGGTCGCAACGGAGCTCTGGTTGAATATTGTCCGCCCGTATGAGCCGGGTTGTAAATATTTATAGGTCGGGGTCTTTGCTCTCCGGTTGAACAATAAGGGTCGAAGAAGGGCAATCGCTCATTCTTAAAACCAGCATTCTTAAGTTTAAGATCAAAGACTCGGGCGAAAAAAGGGGGTTGGGCCATTTCCTGTTGCTCTAACCATAAGCTATGGCAATTCCAGCTCGCACCCACTCTAGCCCGCCCAGCGAGGCCTGAGTGAGCTCAGTGGTCAGCCCCTGATGTTAGGGGTCTTTCGCTTTTGCCAGATCTATAGAGATATTATGTCAGGCCACGCCCAAAAGTTTCCCTAAGTGACATGGCTAATAGGAATATTACAGATTGCCTCAGCGTCCATTTTAGATTCCCATCCATATCTGTTATGGTTTGTTTCCTAGAGCAGAATAAACCACTTTCAACACCCGGGTGCTAAGAGACGGGGCTCCTATACACTGACCATGGGCCTGGCCCATTTAACGCAAGGTGTTTTTTCTGTTCAGTTTTGGCCCCTTTTCATGCATTATTAATGGTTTCTATCGGTTTTTCTAAAAATTTCAAACATTTTAAGAAATTTGAATAATTTTAAAATCTAAATTTTTTAATATGAACAATTTTAAAATCTAAACATTTTTTAAACATGAACATTTTCGAATCTTAACATTTTTAGATTTAAAATTTTTCAAAAACATAAATATTTCTGATTATGAACATTTTTCGAATCTAAATATTTTTGAATTTAAACTCTTTTCGAATTTAAAAAATAAAAGAAAATAGGAAAAACCAAAAATAAAAAATAAAATATAAAAAAGAGAGCAGAAGATAGTAGAAAGAAGCCAAAATGGGCCGGCCAATACCGCGGGGCGAGGGTGTGCCACTAAGTCGTGGGGGTAAATATTTCAAAAAAAAGTCGTGGGGTAAATCATATAGGTGCTACAGGCCCAAGTTATAGTGGCTTCTTCAAACTAACAATCCCATTTCCTAAAAAAACTATTAAGGCCAAGTTTCTAAAAGAAGGTCAGCAGGCCCACCAAGTTGGTGTCTCCGTCTTAATCATTTTTTCATCAACGTGCCCATTTTTTCTTTCTAAACGAGCGTGCACGTGTATTTCGTTGATGCATCGGCCTCTTGTTTAAGACAAGATTCGTGCGACACACACCTAGAAACACAAGAATTTTTATCACAAAACCTGCAATACAAAAATGATTTAGGGCAGCAGCCGAGATGAACGCCAAGCCCCTAAACTACTCGGCGGCGCCCTCATCTAGCCTCGGATCCCGCAGCTCAGGCAGCTCCCTACCGGCGTCCCGTCGCCCATCAAAGACCAGGCCATGCCGCAGCAGCACCACGATGACCTGGTCTGGCAGCCCCCGCGATTGAAGGCACGACATCACGGCGGCACGACTCCTACCACCCAGTGCCCAACTCGTGCCCATCATTTGAGGCGGCGGTCGAGGAAACACCCACTCCACCACCAGCGGTGGGGGCACAGCCATGGAGACCCACGGCACATCCTCCCGCCACGGCCATGTGACCTATCGGCCCATGGCCGTGACAGCCAACAGCTGGTCTGATTCTCACGTCCAGCTCCGCTCCAACCCTACCGTGATTCTTCCCTTCTCTGGCTGATTGTGAGGAAGAGAATGAGGAGGAGAAAGCCATGTGAAGCGGCGGCGATGGGCAAGAGAAGAGAAGAAAAGTGGGGGCAAAAAGAATCGTTGCGATCATGGCACCGCTTTGACTCATGCCGCTTTGACCGGACCGACTAAACCAGGAGGCTATCAAAGGAATTATTAGGAAGCGAAGCGCATTAAGCCACGTTAAAGAAATACGTGGCTTCAAATGATTGGATAAAATTGCAACATCTACAGTACCTCAAGGCCTAAGCGATCGGCCAAACCTTTGCGCTTTTAATTATATATTATATCTTGTTTAAGATGGCTCTTTTTTTAGAATCCGAAGCATGCATCTGTCGTTCGAAAAAAGGTTAAGGGCTTCTTTGGATTATAGGATTCTAGAAATGTAGGAACAGAAAACAATGTATTCCTTCCGTCTAAAAATTAGGTTAGTCTAAATTTGAATGTTTCTGGATTTATCGTCCAAAAATTCCTGTTATGCATATCACTATGATTTCATATCCGTCTATCATAACACATAACCGATAAGTATCAAAATAAACATCCATTACTTAACGAATACAAGTCATACTTCGATTGCCATTATGGCTACAATGATCATCATCCGCGGATCTTTATGAAGCGTAGAGCTCGAGCCATGCCTTAACCTACAGGCAGCTGACTGAGAGAACGTTCCGCTCACATAGTCCTCAACATCATCATCTTCTTCCGAACTCTTCGAATCTGGCCAAGTTAATAGTCACGAACAATGCCGTGAGAACATTGAATGTACTCGCAAACCACCTTAAAAGACAATAATAAAATAGTATGTAATAATTAATATGGCTATGATAGTAGGAGGGCTTCATGAGCTGTTCTTTTCTAAATTAGTTTCTCTTGTAGATTTAGTATCTCTATATCTTTGTTTTGAAAAACATTTATAAAACATTTAAAAAGTTTTAATAACGCGGGGATTGGGTCACCCTAGTCCATCTCCATGGTCCTCACTTGACGATACATTCGAATATACAGACCCAAATCAGTTATTTTTAGATGAAGGAAGTATAATTATCATGTCACGTGAAGTGGATTTCTACATGATTTAAAGATTTAGGAATTATGCAATCAAATGTCTCTGGATGCTGCAAAGGAACAAAACGCAAGAATTTTGGAGAATCAACGAGAGATAGAGAGTACAAAGAGAAAGAGTGAATGCGCATTGGACTTGTCAAAGAAAAAATTAAAACGGGGTTTCAGTTCAGATTGTTTGCAACGAAAACACGCTAGGTACTGAATTCCAGTAAACCAAGCAAGGTGAGCACGCATAGCTGCAGGAGACCATGACGTGCAGACATCATGGTCTGTACAGATTCAACGACCCGTCTCGTCTTCAGAGCATTGTGCTAGGTCTGTACCCAGCCGCACAGCTTTATGCTGCGTCTGCAAGAGAATAATGCTTCACTGCTGACTGAACGGGCAGTGTGCTCTACAGTGGTCAGTGGCACGGGAGGAGGGAGGGACATGATGGATGAACGGAAGCAGTAGGTAAACTGGACGATCTCTGAACGATGATGGATCAAATCTGGGCTCAGTTACACATCACATCATGAGCAGGATACTGCACGTCGCGCCGTTCTGCTTGTTCCACTGTGCTTCTCGCGTTCAGTTTTGTCTCACGCACCCACTCGCGAACCAGGAGTTCACGTAGAGTCGGAGTTGGAGCGTTGGACTGTGTTCGTTCAATAATTTCTGTACGGTGAGCACATGTGCTGCCTAATATGGTGGAATTACTGTGCGGATGCTGGCACTAGATGTACTTGAGCTAAGGATATCTCTACCGGGCCGATCAATCAGGTTGATCCAAATTATTCGTTTAGGTCGGGCTGCGGTCGATATGGATAGGGGTCCGGTCTGTTCGGTCAGCCGCGTCTAGCGGCGTGATCTATTTGTCCACGCTTGGCCAGTGCTGAACAAAGATTTTTTATTTTTGTAAATATTGTCACATAATTAATTTTTAGGATGCAAATAAACTAGACTAGGTAATCAAATTAAAATAGTGCTTACATATAGATAGTTCAGTCTCGCATGGTTCAATGAAAAATAACTAAATCATCAATTAAATTACCAAAACAAATAGAGGATTAAACATTGAGCTTTCCCGCACAAGCCCATATATGCTCAACCAAATTCAGTAAAAACTGTTCATGGTTTTGTCTATGACACAATTTTTTATACACTTGCATAAAATCTTCCCACGACGCTAGACCTGGCTCTGGCTCAACCAACTGATCTGAAAGTTCCAACCTTGATCCAAGATATTGCCATCACGTTCGTCCTCGACGATCATGTTATGCACGATAACACAAACAGTCATCATATCCCACATCCTCTCTATGCTCGATGTTCTAGAAGGATACCGAACAATAGCCTACCTTGAGTGAAGCACACCAAATGCTCGCTTCACATCCTTCCTAGCGGCCTCTTGCTCTTTCGCAAACCTCTTGCACTTCTCATCTCTAGGATTGCGGATTGTCTTCACAAAGGTGGCCTAGGAGGGGTAGATACCGTCAGCAAGGTGGTAACCCATATCATATGGATTTCCATTGATGATCTGATAATAAATTTGTGGGGCATTGCCTTCTGTCAGACTAGCAAACACCGGAGACCGCTGCAACACATTGATGTCATTGTTTGATCCAGCCATGCCAAAAAAAAGAGTGCCAAATCCAGAGATCATGTGATGCAACAGCCTCTAGTATGACGGTGCACCTCTCTGCATGCCCTTTGAACTGCCCCTGCCAACCTAAGGGACAGTTCTTCCACTGCCAATGCATGCAGTCGATGCTGCCAAGCATACCAGGAAACCCCCTTCTCTCGTTGATGGATAAAATACGGGCAGTGTCTTTGGTGTTTAGCTCTCTCAGGTAAACTTTGCCAAACACCGCAATAACAGCGCTGCAAAACCGGTACATAGCCTCATGGCATGTGGACTCGCTCATGCGCATGTAGTCATCGAGGAGGTCACCGGGGACTCCATATGCAAGCTGCCGAATGGCAGCAGAACATTTTTGGTAAGAGGATGTGGCGCCCCGCAAAAACCACTACTAGAAAATCGCGTTGATTTTGTGCATTGCATCATCATGACATCAGCATGCATCTAATTGATTAAAACTATTTTGCTAAAAGACCTACTTTGTTTTCTATATTAATATCCTCCCCCTTTGTTCAAACCAAACCGTCGGTCCAGCCGGATCTTTTATTCATCTAAAACTATTTATAAAATTTATTTTAAAATAGAAGAAAACCCTACTCTAAAATATCTAAACCTTTTCCTACCCAATCCTAGTCTACCCAAACCCCTCCACCTCACCCCAACCTATCCTATCTCGCCACATCACCCCTGGCCAAACCCCACCCAATCACCCGCTGCCACCTCTCCCCCCAACCAGCTCTCCTGCCCACCTTGGCGCGTCCCACCTCCTCTCCCCACCAACCCACACCGACACACACCACGCCGCACTCCCCCGGCCCGCTCACAGCCCACCCTGCGACGCGTCGGCCAGCGTCATCTTCCTCCTCGTCCCCTCCCAAGCTCGGTCATGGCCGCCTCCTCTCTCCTCTCCGCCCACATGTTCCCGCTGTCGCCTCATGGCCCGCGTCGTCTGCCCGGACCTCGCTGGCCTGGCCTCGCCAGTGGCCTCCTCCTCCGCCCTTCCGGGCTCGCCCGCGGAGCCGCCTCGCCTCCACCTTCCGCCTCCGGTCCCACGCTCGAGCCGCCTCGGCCTCGACCCTCCCTCTCCTCGCGCCCACCCGACCCCGCAAGGCCAGCCTCGCCCTCCTCTCAGGCGCTCTCTCACCAAGCGCCCTACGCTGGCGCCTCCTCCATGAGCCTTGGCACTCAGGCCTGGCGACCCTCCTCCCCGCCTCTACCGTGTCTCCTTGACCTCACACTGCAGCCGTCTGCGAGCCTCCTCAGCCCGCGGTCTTCCTCCTCGTCGGCTGACCGGGCCGGCGCGTCGGCCCTCCGTGTCCGTCTACGTCGTCCGGCCTCCGTCCTCGACCGGGCCCCTTGTCGTGGTCGCCCGGCGTCGGCCGCCTCAAGACCGCCTTGGGCCTCTTCGTCGGCCCGCCCGCCTCTGCCCGCCGCGTCGGACCGCCGACCTGCTGGTCGCCCCTGGCGCCTGCATTCCGCGTCACGGCCGCCGTCGTCGCCGATGCCATCTGCCTCCACCCGTGTCGGGTTCCTGTGTAGTACCAAGTTGGTGTTGTGTTTTGTTTTCTGTTTGAAACCTCTTGGAAGTTGTAGCAGAGCAGTGACCAGATCCTGTCGTGCAGGCTTTTGTACTGCTCGACCAAGTGGGGTTCCATTTCGAGTTGCTGTACCCAATAGGTGCTCCACATGATGTTTCTTCCAAGTCCAAGGTCTCCCGAGCTGCAAGGTCTCCATGATCTACAAGGATGCGACACCCTCTTCATCGACAAGACCATCGGTCAAGTTCACCACCGACAAAAGACGGACGACAAGACTCCAACCGAAGATCGGATGTGATGGTGTCGGAACGACAAGTTCTACTTCACGGGCACCGAGCGTCAAGACCGCCTTCACGGGAAACCGCAAGACGTCCTTCCCGGGATTTGAAGACCGAACCCTCGGCACGCCAAGATCTTCTCCTCGGAACGCCATGACCTCCTTCACAGATCCGAAGACCCTAAATCCCGGAGTCCGAACCTCGTTTCCCGTCGAACCGATCCCCGACGAACCCTGAGACCCGACCCCGAACCCCTCGGAGCCCAAGTTTGCCGAACCCCAAAGTGTGACCTCTTTTCCGTGACCTATATTTTATAAATAATATAACTTGTTGCATTAAATCATTCATCTCGCATGCATATTTGTGTGGTTTGGGGGCCTTATGCCGATTCACCTTATAATTAAATATGGGATCCATATGCGGGTAAATCTAGTCTCATATTGGTTCCATTTAAATTTGTGTAGCGAACCGGTGATATAATTTTGCCTTGTTAAGACAACATTTAAATTGCGGGGTAGCTAAATAACATGAATTACCTAAATATTTGTCGGGACCCCGGTTCCGCTTAATCTTGCCTAATTGCATCGCACCTTGCCATGTCATACATCATACATGCATCATGCCCGATCTTTTGCCGTAGTATTAAATAGTGCATCCGGTGTTTGTGCTAGTGTTTTGCTTCTTCACGGACTAGGCCGATGAGTTGATGCGAGTGTCGACCCAATCTTCGGATGAACCTTCGACAATGTTTTCAGGCGAGCATCTCCCCCTTTCTACCTATCTTAATTTTATAGTATTTATTCCCTCTTGTTGATCTATTGCTATCTGTGTTGCGATGCTCTAGTTTCCGTACCCATGATATCCCTTGCAGCCATATATTGCCTTGGACACATCCTATTACCTGTTGTTTGGTAGATAGTTGGACTTGCGCGTCGTAGTCGCTTGCTCAAGTGCTGTTGCGTGTCGTCCAGTACCACAGTTGTTGGAGTATTGCCGCATGTTTAATGTTGGAGATGATCATAACTTTAATTATTGTTTAATAACTAAAATTGAAGTAGGTAAATGCAGAGGCACCGGTGGGTGATAGATAATATTTGGTTTCCGACCGCTCACTGGTGTCCCGTAGGACCCCGAGTTCTTGAACCTGTTAGAGATCGGCGCGCTAACCACATGTGGGTGTATGGGCACCCCATAGATTTAATGCGATTCTAAGTAATCATCTTTGGGGCCACAAAGTAGTTTGGAGCTTTATTACTATTCTGTACTTATGCCATGCTTCTTTGTAATTTAAGATTGTGCGAGGAGCACTGTCTTATTTAGGTAAGCGGAGTGTTTTCGCGGTATCGACAAGCCCGAGAGTTTCGGGTTCCCAGTCTTTTACAGCCACTGGCGCAAACCCTGAGTCCGTCTCGGAGACCGGCCGACTTTGTTGCGGGTAGCTTAGTGGGGTGGCCCCCCGTGCTTGCTTTGGGTCTGGGAAACGTCGTGTCCGAAACCCCATCGACATACCGTTGGGTGTATGTTTTGTGATCTTGTACCTACCTGATCCGACAACAAGGGTGTAGGTGCGTGTGGGATCTTTGGTGCACCCTGCGGTTAAATCTTTTTCGAAGCCGTGTCATGTTATGGACGACTTGGAGCACAGGTCTCGATCATAGACAACTATAACTAAAGTTTACTGCTATAATTTGACTTTATAATGACTAGTAATCAGCTTCACTATAATGGAATGGCTAAATAAAACTGCCAACAATTGCTTGATTGGGTTGTCGCTTGCTACCATTGTATCTGACTAGTAAGTATTGCAACTATAATGGAATGGCTAAATAAAAGTACCAACAACTGCTGGGTTTTGGGTTATCTCATGCTAATTGTATCTGACTAGTAAGTGTTGCAACTACAACGGAATGGTTAACTAAAAGTGCCCACTGCTTATTCTATCAGGACGACTATCTATACCTGACTAGTAATTGCTGCAACGATAACGGAATGAATAAAGCGCCAGTGTGTGAGTTCCTCGGTTGACTTCCTCGTTTGGTCTCGAGGAAATACCGGGATGGGTATGTTGGGTGGTAGAATCAGTTGGTTCGAATAGGTCTTTCTTATCCCTCTCGATAGCCAAGCGGTTATATCGAGTCTCTATAGGTTGTTCTAGTGCATCTTGCGCTGTCGCTGATCCACCATACCTATGTAGGCGAGGACCGCGAATTCTAGCCTCGCCATGTCTTGGCCTCGATCGACCGCTCTCTCTTTTCCTTTGCCCTTTGTGGCACCCTTTTGTTTAAGCAGGTTTTGAGATCGGCGTCGTTAGCGGGTTACCCTTCCGGCTTGGCTCAGGGGTTATGGACGCCATCGGTTATTCTTGAGGCTCTTAGCTCAATTTGCATCTTGTCCGTACTCGGGACGTATCGTTTTCAAGGTGATTTGGATCTTTGTACTGTATATCTGTATTCTTGACTCCTTGAGTCGCTGTTGTATATATCTGTTCTGTGGGTTCCATCGTGGACTATTGTGTAATGGTATTACTTCGTTTTCCACCCGCACGAAAGTGCCTGGTGGGCACCTTTGAATCGTTTCTATGCGGGTTTGGCGGGAATCGCTGAAACTTGCATAGGGCCGATTCTGAGGGTGTTACAGAGGAGAAGCCAATCTTACCGGTGCAATCGTACTTAGCCTCGAAGTAGTTATCGTACTTCGTCACCACATTGAGAATTTGCAAGAACAGGTCTCTCGACATCCGATAGCGGTGGTGAAATGCCTTCTCTTTAAAGACTGGATTAGTTGGATAAAAGTAGTCCTTATAAAGGCGTATGTGGACTTGTTCTCGGTCGTGCTCCTGGTTGGCTTGGTGCCGCTTGGACGAGCCACCTCTGCACGGTGGCAGGAGGTAGTGTTTGTGCACCATCTGTGCAGCCGCCAGCAGAATCTTGGTCTCACCGTCGGATGATGACTCCACGAAATTCTCGTAGAAGAACTCCATTGCCCTTCAGCTGCTGCCCATCTGCAAAGTATCCGACCGTCAATGGCGATGACAACTCCTGTAGTGGGCCGAACAGAACCTAAAACGGACCGGCGAACATACCTTAGGAAATTGATCGAGCAGGTTGTACGCCACGCAGAGGGTGCCACGCGCCTAGTCGAATGGCGAAGACCGAGGGCAGCGGAGTTGCCTGTGGCGGGGCCAGACAACTCCGGCAACACGTGTGGCCTGTGGTGGCGCTCGATATCGCGAGGGCGGCGTCGAGCGGTGGCAGTGGCAAAGACTGCGCCTGCTCGAGACCGAGGGATATGTAGTGCGCAAGGGTTTGGGGGAGTTGTGCCACTGGCGGGGATGTCCGGACGAATTATTATGGAGGACACCTCGTGCTGGCATGGATAGGTCGAGACGGACACATTTCTTCGGATGGGTCGCCCGTTGGGACGCCGCGTACGCCCCGTGCGGGCCCGCTCGTCCGCGTGGACAAGTTCGAACACACTCGGACCGGATGGGTCGGTCCGGCGGAGATGCCCTTAGAGCATCTCCAGTCGCCTACCCAGGACGCCGATCCGGACGCCGAAATTCGGTCCAGACGCGGAAAATCGGCCTAGTCGCATACCCAGGGACCAGTTTTCGTCCGGATTTCGGTGTGTTTTGGTCCGGCCTACCCAGGCCGAAGCCAGGTTCCCGGATACGCCATGGGGACGCCGGACGCCGCAAAAAAAGGTTGTGGGCCAGCTCTGTCGGTGAGACATTCCCATTCCCACCAACTCCACTCGCCCAGACTGTCGCGAAGAGCTCCCAGCGCCCCCTGTCGCCATGACTTCGCCGGCGGAGCTCCTGCGTGCCGAGACATGCCCACGCCTCTAGCTACGCCGCCGTAGTTGCCGCCCAACTCCACGCCTTCCAGCCGCCGATCTCGCCGACCTAGCCTCGCCGTAGCTCTGCTTCGCTGCGTGTTCCCACCACCACGCCCGCCAAGTGTTCGAAATTTGGCCGTATTCGTCTATGGACTCCGACGGCGACGAGATACTCGACACTGACTCCGACGAGGACGAGATACTCTCCATGGACTCCGACGACAAGGAGATGCTCGCCGTACTCCTGGAGGAGGAGAGCACCGTCGCCGAAGGTGAAGAGCACTTGCAGATCCTCGCATCGCTCGCCCAGTTGTACATGCAGATGGCGAAGCCAAAGCGCAGGTGGTTCGGCGCCAGGTCGCCGGAAGTGCAAGGCGAGACGAAGGATAGAGGGGCTACTGCATGTTGTACGCCGACTACTTCGCCGACCAGCCACTCCAGGGAGAGGACGTGTTTCGCCGCCGTTTTAGGATGAGCCGAAAGCTCTTCCTCAAGATCGTGCATGCCATCCGGGAGTTCGACCCATATTTTCTTTGCAAGAAGGACTGCACCGGTTTGGTTGGGTTTTCCTCGCTTCAGAAGTGCACCGTGGCGATGAGGTTGCTTGCATATGGAGCGCCGGCTGATAGTGCCGATGACTATCTCTGCATCGCCGAGTCCATCGCCCTTGATTGCTTGTACAGATTCTGCAGGGCACTGATTGCAGTGTTCGGGGAATAGTACTTGAGATCACCCAGTGTTGAAGACACTGCTCGGATCCTCGCAGTCAATGAAAGTAGAGGATTTCCTAGTATGCTTGAAAGCATAGATTGCATGCATTGGGAGTGGAAGAACTGTCCATTTGAATGGCAAGGAATGTACAAAGGTCACAAAGGAGGATGCACTGTGATACTTGAGGCAGTTGCTACACATGATCTTTGGATCTGACACTCCTTCTTTGGCATGACAGGATCGAACAACGACATCAACGTCCTCAACTCCTCAACTGTCTTTTCCAAGCTTGTTGAGGGTCATGCTCCCCCCGTGGAATTTGAGATTGGTGGACACCACTACAACAAGGGATACTATCTAGCAGATGACATCTATCCAAGATGGCCAATATTTGTGAAGGCTATCTCAAGCCCAATGCTTCCCAAGCATTCTCACTTTGCCAAGGAACATGAAGCTTACAGGAAGGACGTGGAGCGGGCATTTGGTGTGCTCCAGCTCGTGCTAAAGATCAGATGTGAGAAATGATAAATTGTTGTATGACCTTGCACAACATTATCATTGAGGATGAGAGGAAGGATCCAGTAAGTTTGCTCGAGGAGGACGAGCCATACTACAGACAGGGTCCTCTTGTCGAGCCTGATCATCAGGTGCCTCCAACATAGGCTGCATTCATCGCAATGCGTCAGGAGATTCGAGATCCGGCGATGCATCAACAGCTGCAGGATGATCTTGTTGAGCACTTATGGATACGCAGGGGGAACACGACATAGATGTCGAGCATGAACTGGCCGAACTTGGCCAAAATATGTTGTACTTTTATTGCAGGCCGAAATATGTTTACATTTTCGAACTCTGTTTAAAATTTCGCCGAACTTTGGTCTTAAAATGTTCTATGACGAACTATGCCGAAATCTGAGCAAACTTGAGCCGAATTTAAGCGAAAAGGGCGAATCAGAAACTCGGTCTAGATACGCGAGTGAGAAACTTGACGTAAGTAGGCCAAAAACTTGTGCCGTCCGGCCAAAGTTTGATCCGGATTCTAGACTAGATCCGGCACGAGTGGAGATGCTCTTAGGGCAGCGTGTTGCGCGGGCTGTTCCGGGTACTATGAGGTTGTTGGCGCCATGAACTTGTCTGAACCACCTGCCTGCGCTGAGCTGCGCTGGACAGAGACACAAGCAAGCAGCAAGCACCGAGCAGAGCGGCAGCGTGACAGGCCAAAACAGTGGTGTTAATCAGCCAGGCACACGGGCACAGTCGTCCTAGCATGCATCAATACTACTGTAGTACTTGCCCTCCTCGGTCTCGCACGGCATCATTGCCGATCGATGTCTTCAACTTGCAACAACGATCTGCCAGAGTCGAGGCCACAGCCCAGAGGCACGGACAGCCGCCGTCGGCGCGGGCGCCGCTGCCGCAGATTTCGCGTCGACCGAGACAGATCGATATCCAGTCCCCCGATCTCGTTCCCCCCTCCGCCTTTTCACGTCGGAATCAGCCAGCCACCGCACCGGAGTTTCCGCATCAAAAGGGACGCCATCCACTTGCTCCTCTCGTCCGCCGCGCCGCACTGTTTCCTGTCCCGAAAGCCCGGCAAACTGTTCCTACTCCTACTCCACGAGCGAGCTGTTTCGTTCGTGCAACATCTGTACGGACAGACTGGGGAGCAAGGACGAGCATACTCTCCCCACTCACGGTCTCGGCAGAGAGCTAGCGTCCTGCAGGTCCGGTGAGACCCACCCAGGAAGAGGCCTTTCACCGACGAGCGAGCGTGACTGGGACAGTCCGATCAGCTGCTCACCCGGCCCGTAGCGTAGCGTGTTGCGATCGGGAGATCGCGAGTAGGTACGCGACGCACCGGCCGGGAAAGAGTCAGAACGGCGACGTGTCCCGCGGCCGAGCTTACACGAAACTTTGTGCGCTGGTGCCACGCGCCAACCGTGTACTCCTCTTTCTTCGCTCCAGTCTCCAGCTAGGCTATCGGTCGACGATCAGTCCAGAAGCAGGATGGTGGTCATGTCATCTGGTGGATCGGAGTAGGATAAGCTTTAGCCTAGGGGCGGTTGTTGGTGAGAACTGAGATGAGGTGATGCACGCCCGCGGCCGCGAAAGGATCCCTGCCCGACACGAGACGAGAGCCAAGCACGGCTAGTTTTACTGTCCCAATCAGTGTTAATCTTTGTGCAACATCTTTCCACTCTTGGTTTAATCTTGTGCGTGACACCCGCGAATCAACGCGCGCCACCCGCTTTACCCGGAAACATAAGCAAACATAGGCAGGGAGGTCTTTTTCATCCGGATCACACACATATATCCAGTTTCCATGCCTATCTTAGTAGTTTTCAGGCTGGCAACGGCCGGGTCTCGCCCGAAAGATCTTGACCGTGAGGGTCGAGATACATAAACGGCGCGCGCGTGTACCAGCTCTCGTTTCAGCGTCGGCAAACAAAGCTACCTGGAGCCTCCTCATGCGTTGCATTTGGAAATTAGAACCAGTGAAGTGGTTTGGATGGGAGCACCGGCCACTGTCACTACTCACTCACACCGCAGGTAAGAAAAGACGTGACAGGCCAAGCTAGCGGTCATGGTCACCGGAGTGAATGATTTGCCCGACGAGCCAATGGACTAGTACCAGCAGGTGCGAGGCATTCATGGTAGGATGTGTGACACGAAACCAGCATGATTGCTTTGCTCTGCCTCTGGAGTACGTACGTCTTGGCTCACGATCGATCGACTTAGGCATGGATCAAACTCGTTGGCTTGTCAAGGTATCATCCTGGACCTTCGCCAATCAGTCCAGATGCTGATAGGCTACTTTTTCTACGCTTTTTTTCTTTGTTTATTACTCCTGCTTTTTGCGGTGATGGGCGAAAGTTAGACTCGGGAATTGGAATTAGAGGGGGTCCTCCGGCAATGATTTGGTTGGGGATCAACAGGAAATGATGCCCTCCTCCAAGTGCATGCCCACCTATAAATTTGTTGTGCACCTTCCCTTATGCCAATGGTCACACTTGAGTGGCAATTATGGAATATTGTCCTTTCCTTCCATAATTGACAGTATATTAGTGTATCATCAAGCGTGTATAAATAGTACGAGTCGCTCAAACATGGTACCAAGAGACATCAACGATGCTGCAATCAAATTATAACAAGAAAAAAAGGTAAAATCACAAGACATATCATGTCGTAACGAGCAATGGCACACAATCCTATGTTACCCAAGGAAAACTGTATTTGTGGGCTTATGAAACCGACATATCTATGATCTTTGGTTGAAATCGTTGTTTTGTCCAAAACCTATGTTCACGAATTGAAAAATATTTTGGTCTTGGTAATCTTTTGCACCATTAATGTTCTGACAAAACCGCACCTTGTATGGTTGTATGAAAACAAACCCCTATGGTGACCCAGTACAATAGTACATGTTGTAGTGTACAAGTCGTTGCCATAATATTTATGAAATTGTTTCACAAATATTACGTCCCTCAAAATAATACAACATAACCATTTTGAGTCCGAACTCTTATTTATTCCTTACAAAACCAAAGAAAAATACAAACTTCGAGATCCTCCTCGGTTCAATGAGATTTAACATCTAAAATCCAGTTCAAAAGCACTAGCTTGAAAGTCAATGATACTTCTAGGTTTAGTACCATCGGAAATTTGCAACTTTGTCTAGTATGGATCTATGTTGCTTACCCCGACTATCCTATGCTTGCAATATCAATTATGTATGTCTACGTCTTCGTCTTCATTTCTAAACTCTATGTCGTAATCCACGTCTTGAACGCCACAAGAGATCCAGTTCCTTGTAGTAGATCTCTCCTCTTCCAATTCTTCTAAAGTAGATTTTTCCCTTTTTTTGGTACCTAAGAAAGGGTGTAAGAAGTTACAGTTGAGTACAAGCGTACTCATAAAATTCTTAGGGATAGAGGTGTTTTATGCACTATCTATAGTCGTGGATTAGTGCTCTTAGGCATATGCATATTTTCGAATACAGTTTCTTGAAAAGGGTAAGTTTTATTTAGAAAAACTATGTCAGTTAGTCTTTACGGGCTATGAGAACTTTATAGAGTTTCTTTCCATCCTATGGTCGTAATTTTTTCACGGAACCAAGAGTAACATGCAACTTTTATACACTCTGTATATGTGCGCTAGTTTACCCACAAAAGTCTTTAGCTTTGTTGCACAAACAAGGTGATATCTTTCACATTCAATCTTCCATTCGGTTTTAGTCCCGGTTTAAAGACTCGCCAATCACTATCCTTTGTATGTAGTCTTGCTACGGATGATGCTCTCTTTTGTATGCTTGCTCTCTTTTCTATGGTGTTGATAACACATCCATTAGAGCACCTTCACTCGTTGGGCGTTCCTAAACCGAAATCCGGCGCTATTTAGTACCGGACAGATGTATTTTTCGGTCTGGGAACTTCCAGTTTCTTACTCGGCGTGTTTCCACCCAAATTTGGCTCAAATTCAACCATTTTTCGGCACAATATGAATACATAGCGTTGTTCGACATAGTTCGGCATGAAATTAAAATAGTTTGGCATACCATGAAAATACAACATATTTAGGCCTAGTTCGACCATTCTCAGCATCTACATGTTGCCCATGCGTATGCATAGGTGCTCAACCAGATCATTCTGCGCATGTTGATGCACTACCGGGTCTCGGATCTTCTACTGCATGGCGATGAAGGCGGCCTAGGTTGGCGCACCTGGTGGTCAGGCTCTACAAGAGGTCCTATCTGTAGTATGGCTCGTTCTGCTCGACCAAACTCACTGGGTCTTTTCTCTCATCCTCAATGATCATGTTATGCAAGGTCATACAACAGTTCATCACTTCCCACGTCTGATCTTTCGACCAGGTCATAGCAGGGAACCGGACAACTACAAACCTCTGTTGAAGCACATCAAATGCCCGCTCCACGTCCTTCCTGCAAGCTTCTTGTTCCTTGGCAAACTGAGCATGCTTGGGGAGCATCGGGTTTGAGATAGTCTTCACAAATGTTGCCCATCTTGGATAGATGCCATCTGCAGGATAGTATCCCTTGTTGTAGTGGTGCCCGTTGATCTCAAAATCCAAAGGGGGAGCATGACCCTTAACAATATTTTCAAAGACATTTGAGGAGTTGAGGACGTTGATGTCATTTTTTTACGGTCACCGGGGGGAATGAAAAGTTCCCACCTAAATTTTTCATTTCTCAAGGTTACTTTGACAGAGGCCCCTGGATTATGGGGGCAAAGATTTTACATCAGGATAGGGAGAAAGGAAGAGGGTGGAGCAGACCATTAAGGGTAACTGTTACATAAGAACAACAACCAAGCTCGCGGGTCATTCGAGCGGTTTGCAGGCAGCCGGGCTGCCCAAAGACGAGCGTCTTCACGACAGTTCTTCAGCAGGAGGGACAAACATGGCCGCTGCTCACGGAACACAACGAGGTTCCTGTATTTCCACAGGTTCCAGCAGCAGAGGAGCATGAAGGTCGACGCGGTCGGCGGTGGCACAAGAAGTGGGAAGGGTAGGAGTGCAGCTCCCGGACATCAGCATCTCGAGGGAACATGCCCCCCACAGCAGCCTAGAAACGACGAGAAAACACACAGCCAAAGAAGATGTGGTTGGCCGTCTCCACAGGACACTAGCAGATGGGGCAAGTCGCCTCATCGGGCGTGAGGACATGTTTCCTGAGCAGCTCAGCACGGGTCTCGAGGCGGCCACGCGAGAGAAGCCAGGCAAAGAACTGCACATGGGAGGGAGCATGATTTTCCCACACAAATTCATAGAAGGGGGCAGCACCCCTCCTCAAGTCTCCAGCTTGATGTCGTTGTTTGATGAATCCTACCATGCCAAAGAAGGACCGCCAGATCCAAAGATCATGTGTAGCAACTCCCTCGAGTATCACAGTGAAACCTTCTTTATGGCTGATGAGTGCGTGAACACTTCGTTGGGAGACCCCAAGAGGAAGTTTATTAGGGGCAACAAAAATAAAGTGTGCCATCAAGTTTCTGAGAGCTTTAATCACTAAGTTTTCACATAACAAAATACTTTTAAATTGTAAGATAGATGAAAACAAGAATATACCTAGAATGATGTAACACACCATGCATAGGAGTTTATAGTGGACACTTTGGAATAACTTGGTTTCTTGGGAGTTGGGTGCATGAGTAGAACTTACTCATACAAATGGAAGCTAGCAAAAGACTTGGAAACGACCAACTAAGAGAGCAATAATGGCCATAATCATGCAGAGCGACAAAACATTACTAATCAAAGCATAAAGTAGTACTACAAGTCAAGGACTAAATGATCATAGAGGCTATGGTGACTTGTCCATAGTCATAACATGGTGTGAGCATGTGCCAAGTCAACCCAAACAAAGCATCAAAGGAGAATACTTTGTATGCTAAAACAACGCATGATTCTTTCAAGCCACACTAAGCAATCCCAATTGTTTGGAACAAGTCATGCTACAACAATAATCACTAAGCATAAGGTAAAAAACACACCTAGCATGACATGATAAAGTCTAAGTCACAGTCAAAGCAAGCTCCTCTTGTACTACTCAAGCAAGAACTTTCTACTCCTCTCCAACACCAATCAACTTAATTGAAACAACACAGCGAGAACGAGGGTCCAAACTACTTTATTCAAGCAAACTAATCAAACCAAACGAAAACTAAGCGCTCCAAGAACAACACAACGGTGCATGAAACAATAAAAATGAAGTGTCTAGAAAGACCTAAGCTTTTTATTGATGAAGAAGGGGATGCCTTGGGCATCCCTAATCTTTGACGCTTGTACCTCTTGAATATTTCTTTGGATGACACGGGGTGGCATCCCCAAGATTGAGATTTTGTCTATTTTTTATCTCATTACATCATTCTTTCTCTACACCTGAAAATTTTCCTTCATACAAAACTTCACACAATCTTCATTATCAACATTAGTGTATTCAAAAGATAATAGACCCTTGGGTTCAGCTTTAGAACAACAAAACTTTCACTAAAAACACAAGCTACTATAGCAATTCCCTCAATTTCCCAAAAATAACCCCAAAAGGAATCAATAAGAAGCAAATGCAAATAATGGCAGAATCTGTCAAAACAGACCAGCAGGTAGAAGCCAATTTTTTGAAGACCTTATGTTGCTCAAATAAAAAAGTGTTGAACTAACGAACGTTAGCTAAAATACTAGGGGATTTATTCACAAAGTATCAGCTCAATCCGACTTACATAGATTCCTCACAAATTTTTACGGTGGAGCACAAAAATTTGTTTCGGGACAACAACTCCCCAAATCTCACTTCCCTCTCAATAGAGGTCATTCTTGGCACAAAAGGCAAACAAAAAGGATAAGGAGAGGTCATTACTGAAGTAATAACTTCCAAGAATCAAGGAAACTCTTGAGTTATCTCCCAACAAGTACTTTTATTTAACGCCTTTAAGTTAGGCACAAGAAGCAAGAATCAAATATTTTGAAATGAATAATTAAGATCAATACTTGCAATATCTTCAACTAGGAAAGGTATCTCATCAAAATGAGTTTTGGAGGACCCCTTCTCATTTCTCCATGGTTCACTGCTGTCATCAAAAGGATTTTCAGGAACAATCCAATCAAAATTCGTTTCTAAGGCTTCATGCATTCCAACAAGTTTAAAGGGTATGTGTATCTTAATTTCCTCTCAAGGTTTCATTTTATCAAGTATCCATAACATCTACACATGAGCCTAGCATATTAAAACGCTCAAAGACCTTTTTGGCTTCCTTAGCAACATCATTGAATTCTTTTTGTAAAGTTTCTAGGATAAAGTCTCTCTTTTTAGGATCCTTTTCTTCTTTTAGTTTGAGAAACAAAATTTGCATCATGGGGTTAAGGTTAACAAACCTAGCCTCCAACAAATGAACTAAAGAAGCTACAACAATTTCATAATTAGGAGCAAGTTCTCTTATAGATCTATCCTCAATATCCTCATGTTTGCTAACATGATTAAAGAATTCTTCAATGTTTTGTTTTCCAATTATGGAGCCACTACATAATGAAAGGTCTTTCAGGGTGAACTGGGGTATCAACATGGTGAGCTATAGCAAGGTGACAACTAGAGTAGGAACTATTTTTTGTGTGTTTTTGATAAGAGAAAGCAAACCAAACTAAACTATTTTTTTTGGAGTTTTTGATAAAAAGAGGCAAACAAAACCAAGCAAAAGAAACTAATAAAATCAAAAACAAAGTAAAGAGAAAGGTTGAGAAGGACTCCCCTTGTGAAGACGTCCTTAGCCTCTCCGGCAACGGCACCAGAAAAAGGCTTGATGACTGCGTGAACACTTTGTTGGGAGACCCCAAGAGGAAGGTATGATGAGCAGAACAACAAGTTTTCCCTCACTAAGAAACCAAGGTTATCAAACCAGTAGGAGGAAGGAAACGACTCAAAGGTGTTGCTAGCCACTTGGAGACCTGCACAACATAAACTCAACACTTTGCTCCAACGAACAGTGAGGTTTTCAATCTCACCGGTTTGTTGTAACAAAGGATTAACCGTATGGTGTGGAAGGTAATAGTGGTTTGCAACAAGTAAACAGTAATAGTGGAAGATGTATCAATGGTAAAGATTGGACCAGGGTCCATAGTTTACTAGAGGTGTTCTCCTTAGATAAACAAACATGGCATGATAGATAAACAAATTACACCAGGGCAATTGACATGACTGAGCAAGGCATAACAATACAATACTAGACATTCATGATCCTATGAGATTCGATTGGGCAATACAACAAGATACATAGATTTCCATCCAACTGCATCTATGTCTAGAAATCCACCTTAGGGTTATTATCCGAACACCCTCCAGTATTAAGTTGCAAGCAACAGACAACTGCTTTAAGAAAAGTGTGTAAGGTAAACAATCCACTTGTTCCATGAACAAGAGACCGTTGTTTTCTCCCTAGTGGCAACAACACATCTACAACCTTAGAGATTTGTGTCACTACCCTTAGATTAAATAGAGGCATGAACCTATAATCGAGCATAAATACCCCCTCTTGGAGTCACTAGCAACTACTTGGACAAGATAGCTACTAACAATGGAGACCATGCAAGATCACAAACAACACAGACATGATAGAATCAATAAGCAAAAACCATTAATCAATCTGACATAGTAATCTCAATATCTATCAGATCCCCGCAGACACAACATGCATGATTACAAATAGATGAGATCTTAATCATGAACGGAGCTCACAAGATCTAAACATGAAAGCATAAAGGAAGAGATACAACCATCTAGCTACTACATGGACCCGTAGTACAAGGTGGAACTATTCACGCTTCATACCAGAGGTTGGCATGATGAAGAAGAAGGCCTCCGAGATGATGTCCCCTCCAACAGGGTGCCGGGAAGAGCTTTAGATCCCCCCGATCTAGGGACGATGGTGGCGGCGGCTACAGACGGTTTCGTGGAATATTGATGGGGTACTTAGTGTTTGGCATCGGGGGGTCTTTATAGGCGAAGAGGCGAGGCAGGGGGTCGCTAGGGCGGCCGCACCTCCCAGGCGCGGGCCCACCTTGGCCCCGCGGCCAGGGGTGTGGCCTCCTGGTGGCCCTCTCCTCCGTCTTGTATTCAGGCTTCGTGTTCCCCACGATAAAATATTGACTTTGGATTTTGTCCCGTCCAATTTCGAGAATATTGATTTTCTGTCTTTCTTGAACCAAAAACAGATGAAAATAGGCAACTAGCACCGCGACATCTTGTTAATAGGTTATTACCAGAAAACATATAAAAAAACCTCAAAGTGTAGACAAAGCAAAGCAAAGTAGATACTAAACAAGCATGGAACATCAAAAATTATAGATACATTTCCGACGTATCAGTGGCCTTTGTACATTCCCTGCCATACAAATGGACAATTCTATTAGTGCTAATGCATGTAATCTATGCTTCCAAGCATCCCAGGAAATCCTCTACTTTCACTAATTGCGAGGATCCGAGCAGTGTCTTTTGAAGTGGGTGTTCTCAAGTACTGTGGCCCAAACACTGTAATCACTACCCTGGAGAACCTGTACAAGCAATCGATGGTGGTGGACTCGACCATGCGTAGATAGTCATCGGCACTATCACCCGTTGCTCCGTTTGCAATCAACCTTATCGCCCCTATGCATTTATGAAGTGCAGAAAACCCAACCATGCCTGTGCTGTCCTTCTTGCACACGAAATAAGGGTCGAATGGCATGCATGATCTCGAGGAAGAGCTTCTGGCTCATCCTAAAACAGCGCCAAAACATGACATCTTCCTGTAGCGGCTCGTAGGCGAAGTAGTCGGCATACAACATGCAGTAGCCCTCCATCCTCTGCCTTGCTTTGCACTTCCAGCGACCCTTCGCTTAGCCTCCATGCTTCGGCGTTTCAATATGCATGTACAGCCGGGCCAGAGAGGCTAGGATCTACACGTGCTCTACATCTTCGATGGCTGTTGTGTTCTCTTCCTTTAGCAACACGACAAACATCTCCTCGTCGTCGGAGTCCATGGCCGAAGGGGAAAAACGTCAAACACTTGGCAGGTGAGGTGGCGGGAGCTCGGAGCGAAGCCGATCTAAGGCGAAGGATGGGTAGCGAAAGGTGGCCTAGGACGATGGGAAAGGGTGCGGCGACAACGACGGACCTATCTACAGGCGTGACTTCGGCTTGGCGTGGTAGAGTTTCATCGGCGAAGGCATGGCGACAGGGGCAGCTGGGGAAAGCTCTTCGCCGCGGGAGAGGCGAGTGCTAGTGGGAAATGGGGTTGTCTCGCCGACAGGATTGGATCACCCGTGTTTTCGCTTCGTCCGGCGTTCCCAGCTTCCCAAGATCAGCCTGGGAACGCCGGACGAAAGTTGGGCTAAATTTGGATGAAACCGGCGTCTTGGGAACGTTGCTGGGCCATTTTTCTGCGTCCAAACGACAAAAATCGTCTTGGAAACGGCCTCCTGGGTACCCGAGTGGATATGCTCTTAACATGTGTGTGTAAGTTGGTTGCCTGCTTACATGTGGACCCTCCCAGGGTTCAAGTTACATGACTGTGATATTTATAGCGTGGATGAGCTTGACTAGGATGGCCTTATCTTGACTTGGTAATTAACTTTGTGATGCCAAATGTATCTTTGTCCCGGCCAATAATGCAAAAAGTCTAAGGCACAAACAAGTACTGATAAGAATATTTTACTATTTACCTTGGTGAAAATTGCCCCCAGTCCTATCTCAATGATGCAATTAGGCTGCTCCCAGTGAAGTATCATGCATATTAAATTAGCAAAAAACTGACGTGGCACCTTAATTAATAAAGAGAGAAGAGGTTGTAATATTATAATATAATATAGTATCATAACACGTAATACTAGAATATTTAATGACAAATAAATCTTATACACTACTTTGCGTTGAGATTTAATAAATAATTAAATATAAACCAACTATAATACCGCTAGATGATACTATGCATTAGGAAGGTAATATCATACACTATTATCATATGCATAATACTAAGTGTATGATACTACCACTATGACCAGCCTTTGGCGTAACACCTCTATGCCCTAGTCTGAGAGCACACTAATCTATTAACCCTCTCTTTTCTTTACTCGTTTGTGTGTTTTTTTTTTGCAGGAACAAAACAGTCAATAAATGGTTAAGAAGAAGAAAAGAAAGAAATATGTACGATTTAGCGTATAATTGTGATTCTCTATTTGTTGTATTGTTCTTTTTATTTAGAGCTATAAAGACAATGTAATATTGTATTAACTAATAAATGCATTACCTTCTTTATTGTATCATCTTTTCTTTATTACTTGTTTGTAAAGACATTGTATGTAAGTGTAATAAAGTAAATGTTTTATTTATTTACACTTCATCATTTCTTATTGTATCTTATTTGTGAATGAGAATTCAATTATTTTTATTTATTCACTGACTATATTTATAATTCAATTTCATATTCCTTTCTTTATATTCAAACATATCATTTGAATATTCAAATTTGAATTGACCCCCCTAAAAGAAAGAATTCAACAAAGGTCTAGTCAGAGTTTATAGCTCTCTTATTTGACAATCTAAACTTTAAATTATCAAATAGAGAGAAGCCCTGGTCCTTTTGTGTTTTAAAACTTTGCTCGATTTTTTTAAAATTTTATATGCATGAATGCAATGCACACACAGCTTAGTCTCTCTTTTTCTTACCCTAAAACCCTGGGATGTTACACTTCCCAGAATAATGTAATCTCTTCCACACAGCTTTCCTCCTATATATTCCAACCATGATTCCGTCGTCCACCATAATAAATTATCCCATCACCCTAGGCTGACAAATTATACTTCATATTCATTATAAAAACAGTCTTTGCTTTTGAATGCAAGTAATATTGTAATACTTTTAAAAATTTATTTTACAAAATAATTCAAAGGACATGCAAGATTGAACTTGTCTGTTAACTGCGAAATATTGCGGTTCGAGTGTTCTATAGTACCGCATGGATCTCGGGTTCTAGAAATCGAATCATTGTCAGGTAAGGATAAATTTAAAGATCCAAATTTATGATATAATGCATATATATGAAAAGCTTTAGTTAAATTGGTTGATTTTCCACCCCTTAATTAGGGGTTTCACCCTAGGGTTGTGGTGAAACGGGGCGCGCGCGTCACATATTTTGTGGGAAGTCACTTGTGGAAAACCTTCCTCGCCTTGTTGTGGTGATTGGTGAATGATGCTGGTAGCTATTAAAGCACGTTGTTACGTGTCCTTTTTTGATCCCTTGTAATTATGCGGCGGTTGCCCATCTTTTACATGTAGACTAGTTCTTGACGTCGAGATAACGGAGATGAGATGTGTGAGGCAAGATACCGTGGTGATATCAAACATGTCACACCTCACCAAAAAAATCACAAAAGAAATGGCTGGAGGAAATCTATGAATCACCTGCCCAACCTCCCCCTTGTTTCCTTGTTCCGTTTAAACAACCATACGCCTCCACGTAGCTACGCCCGACGACAGAAACACTCGGAACAGACAAAGCTGGCGGACTTGCAGCGATCTTCCACCGTTATATCCTGCACAAGGGCGGTTTGGGGGGGGGGCTTGAATTTTTCTGATCTTTGCCGGCAAACTCCGAGGAGAGATCCGACATCGATCCTTACGTGAACGTATCCTGCCCGTAGGCGGTCCGTGCGGGTCTTGACGCTCCACCGACTACCAGTGAACTAGTGCCCGAGTCGGTTTCGCCGATGAAGAGGTGGATATCTTCGATAGGGACGATCGAGCACCGCGTAGGGTTCGTCTTCGCTGGGATCCAATATTCGTCGGGAGGGACGATCGGAACGTTGCCAGAGAAGAGAACACGACCAATGGCTATAGTTTTGCCGATTCCCGCAAAGATCTTGGTCCTTGCCTGCTGACGAGCCTGAAGCGCCTCTTGCCCCACGGTGGGCGCCAACTGTCGTGGTATTGCCGACGAGTAAGCCATGGAGGGGTCCTCACAGTGCGTGTTTAGAGACGTGGGGGAATGCAGACGGTTGATGGATACGAGGTAACACAACTTAGCCAGGTTCAGATCCGACAACGATGGCAGAATCCTACTCCTGCTATAAATCACTATAATGGCAATACGACGAGTTACAGAGATCGTTTCCCTGTGCGAGGTATGACTAGAGAGTCTAAGTTATCGTATGAGATTGTGCCCTAAAGGCTTCCATAGGCCCGACTTATATAGTCGTCAGGTCCTAGGGTTACAGGTAAAGTCCTAGCCGGACAGGTTACAAAGTCCTACACTGCTTATAACTAGTCTAGCGTGTCTTGCACTCCAAGGCTCTGGGTATGTCGGTGACTCCTCCTAATCTTCCTTTATCTGGCATGGGCCTCCCTTTTGGATCCATCTAACTAGGCCGCCCAGTAGGCCAAGGGCCATGCTACCAACTATGGGCCACCCGGATTAGCCGGATAAGAGACATGCTATGAGGATACCCATATAGCATATCCCCAACAAATACTCTGTTCCCTGTCAAAGATCAACGGCATGGTTGTGAGGCGTGGGGCGGTGCGAGTTGGTCGGAACGCTGCGGTGCTCTTGGCGGGTTTGACAGAAGTTTTAATGGCGCATGGCCTGTCCTGGTCGCGCGGCGGCGAACGGGCATGTCTGCGGGGTTGCTGGGATGATGGTGATCACGCACGCAAGAGGCGGGGGCGGCACGCGATCTGTGCTTGCGTGTCGCTTGCGACGCTCTAGTGCGCTCTCGGCACGCTCGCAGAGAGGCTGGGCAAGCTCGGGCTGTGTGGTCCAGGGGCTGGCAGTGCGTTGGCGTTGGACAGGGGGTGGCGGTGGACGGTGGTCAATGTCCCAGACAAGGTTGGCGACGCTAGAGCTTCTCCTAGCTTGCTGTGGACAATGGGGTGACAAGTTGAGCTCGGGCATGCTCACCATTGATGACCTTGCCCAGTTTATAGTGAGCTAAAGCTTGTTAAATGAGCTAGATGATCTACTAAGAGGGAGTTGTGAGTTAGACAGGGAACAAGGTTGGCCAAATCACTGCTCACTATAGTATTTTGTATTTGTTTGTTTTCTGTTAGAAAGGTGTTTGATGAAATGGCCGAAAGAGATTTGAATTTGAATTTTTGGTTCAAACTTGGTGGGTGTACTAGTCACATACTAGGTAGTCTCTGGTTAGTTGGTTTTGTCAAGGTGCATTGGTTTGGTTGGTTTTTGAGAATTGATGATCTTCACATATGAACTAGATTCAATTTTGAATTATCATTTGAATCAAGTTGCCAATTGTTTATGTGAGTTTGAAAGGTGGGCCTGGGTTCAATTTTACTTGGTCTAGCAAGGGGTGAAAAGAAATGAAATTGTTTCTGTTTAAAATCTTGGACTATAAACACTCAAAGTGGTCTAGTGAGCAAGATTGGCAAAAATGACCAATTGCTTATTTTATTTGTTTTTGAATTTTTCTTGTTTTGTTTCTGCTTGGAAATGTTTTAGATGATGTTGTTTTCATCTTTAAACCAATCCTTGCTAATTACATCAATCACACAAGTCCATTCATGCATTCATACAATCATCACATACACGCATGCATTCATAATGATTTTAATTAACAAAAGTTTTTGTTAACCCTAATTTTGGTGATTGGAATTTGATAACCTTATTAAATATTTTTTTGGGATGTTACACATGAGTATCATACGCATGATACTAAGTGTATGATACTGTGGCATCCCGCAAAACCACTACTAGAAAATCGCGTTGAATTTGTGCATTGCATCGTCATCATCATGTTATTTGTCTAAAACTATTTCGCAAAAACCTGTTTTATTTTCTAAGACGCCCCATCCGAATTCAAACGCAAAAGCCGGTTCGCCGGATTATTTTGTTTTGGCCGCGAGCGGTTTGCAAACGGTCCAATTAAACAAATAAAGTTTTATTTTATTTTTAGTTGGGGCAATCGAGCAGGCGAGCGACCGAGCAGCCAGAAAAACCAGATCGGTCCAACTAGTCTGCCCCAAACTAATCCTGAAACTACCCAGTTTTTAATAGGTCCAATCAGACCTGCCACCTAAATCCTACATCCACCTAAAAATCTACCCAACCTTCCCAGCCACATCACCTCAGCCTATCCCCATCCGCCACCTCACCCCTCTCCCTCTCCTCCCCCACTCCCTAACCGCCACGTGGCCAGCCCCCACTCCCCCCAGTCAACCCTCCAACCGCCCTGGCCCCATCCCCGCCCCACACGCCGGACCCAGCTACCCCGCCCCTGCCCCTTTTCTCTGCCCGCTGGCCCCACCCGGCCCCGCGGCCCCACCTGTCGGCTCTCCTCTCTCCTCCTCCCCTTCTTCCTCCCACCACCAAACGCCCTGCGCCAGAGCTCCTCCCCCGTCCAGACGCCGCGCCTCCGGCCCTCGGCCCGACGCTTCCTCGCTCACCACCCCACGCCGCCTCCTCCCTGGATGCTCCCTCGCCGCCCGCCTCCCAGTCTGCGTCGCCCGCCGGCAGACGCCGCCCGCCTGCGCCTCGCCACCGCGACCGCCGCCCGGCCCGTCGTCCTCTGCTCCCGGCAGCGCAGCCCGTACCCTGTGAGACCTCCGCCTCCGGCCCGCAGCCGCCCGAGCGTCGGCCCCGACCAACTCCTTCTCCGGCCGCCGCCCGTGCCCCTCCTCTCCGCCCGCCTCGCCGCCTCCTGCCTCGCCCAGCCTCGCCGCCCGCGCCACTCCCTCCGACCGCGCCTCTCGCCCGTCTGCGCAGCACCGCGCCGCCAGCGCCCACCGCCCGTCTGCCCGTCGCGTCGCGGCGACCGCCACCGAGCTCCGCGAGCGCCCCTCTCCAGCCCGCCACCGGTGCCGACCCGTCGCCGTCGTCAGCGCTGCGCCTGCCGCCATCCTCGCGTGCGAGTCTTCGTCGGCGTCCTCAAGCCCGTTGCTATGAGCGCCTTCATCTCGCCTCTAGCGGTGGCCATCCTCGGTCACCGCTTCGTATCCGCGCCCTCGGCTGTGGCCTCCGGCCAAGAACGTCAAAGGCGACAACATCGTTGGTTTGCTCTGTCAAGTAGTTCATTGCGGCGGTGTGTTGTAGAGGTACCGCTGCTCGAACCCGACGCCAATGTGATGTGGTGTGTTATGCAGGTCCACAAGAGCTCCGTCGAATCCGACGAACCACCGGTGGATTTGAGACCGTCGCCAACGCCAAGACCGTCGCACGACGAAGACCGCAGATGCGACAAGTGTTCCTTCCCGAACCGCCAAGATCGTCACTGGCACAACAAGCACTCCGCCACGAGAGCGCCAAGTTCGACACCCTGGAACGCCAAGACCGACCGGCACACGGTACCGACTAGATCTGCATGCGACAAGAACAACCCCGACCCGGAAGAAGCCGATGCGCCCCGACACTGACCCAAGTTCTGCTTCCCGGACATCGAGACCCCGATGCGACAAGATCTTCCCCGATACCGAGAACGACCCCGGAGTCCGAGAACGCTTCCGTCGAACCTCGTCGATCCCGTCGGACCCTGGACCCTGCCGAACCCCGAACCCCGGAAACCCCAAGATCGTCGAGACCCCTCAATGTGTGAACCCTTCCCGAAACCCTATTTATAACACCATATAACAACTGTGCATATTAAATTGTCATACTTGCATGCATGATCATGTGGTTTGGGGGCCTTATGCCGATGCACCTCTAATTAAATATGGGGCCCATATGCGGGCAAATCTAGCCTTATATTGGCCTCATTTAAACTTGTGTAGCGAACCGGTATCTTCTCTTGCCTTGTTAAACAAACATTTAAACTGCGGGGGTTCTAAACAACTTGAACCATCTAATTAATTGTCGGGACCCCGGTTCCGCTTAATACTGGCCTATTTGCATCGCACCTTTGCCATGCCATGCATCATACATGCATCATGCCGATCTTCTGCCGTTGTATTAAATATTGCATCCGGTGTTTGTTCTAGTGTTTTGCTTCTTCGCGGATAAGGCCGTTGAGTTGATGTGAGCTTCGCCCCGATCTTCGGTTGAACCTTTCGACAATGTTTTTAGGCGAGCATCTCCCTCTTTCTACCTATCTTAATTTTATAGTCTTTATTCCCTCCTGTTGATCTATTGCTATCTGTGTTGCGATGCTTTAGTTTCCGTACCTGTGATATACCGTGCAGCCCTATATTGCCTTGGACACATCCTATTACCTGTTGTTTGGTAGATAGTTGGACTTGCGCGTCGTAGTTGCTTGCTCAAGTGTTGTCGCATGTTGTCAATGCCACAGTTGTTGATGTATTGCCGCATGTTGATGTTGGAGATGATTCTAGTTTTACTTATCGTCACTTTACTTTCTGTTTAACAACTAAAATTGAATAAGCAGAGGCATCGGTGGGTGATAGATAATATTTGGTTTCGACGCCCACTTGTGTCCGTAAGACCCAGTCGTGATACTGCTCCTTGATTTTGCGCTATCCACATCCGGAGGTATATGGGACCCCATGAGCGAGCTTGATTCATTCTTATTTCTTGGGGCCACAAACTAGTTTGAGGTTTTATTTACGATCTGTACTTATGCCATGTTTTACCGCTTTATTTACGATTGTGCGGTAACGCTTTGTCTTTGTTAGGATCGGACCACGATTTTGCGGTGTCGACAAGCCCCGTTTGGGGTTCCCAGTCGTTCACAGCCGTCCCGCCAAACCTTGAGGCCGTCTCGGAGCTTGTCTACTCCGTTGCGGGTTCTACTCAAAGGGGTGGCCCCCTGAAATATTTCTGAATCTTGTGATTGTTCAGTCGTGAAAGCCTCGTTGGGTTTTGATTTGGTTTTTCCGAGGTTGATCGAGCGTGTGTTGCTATTGGTGCACCCCGGCCGGGTAAAACTTTCTGAAAGCCGTGTCCGCGGATATGGACGACTTGGAGCACAGTATCTCGATCATAGACAAGCATAACTAAAGTTTACTGCTATAAATTTGACTTATAATGACTAGTAATCAGCTCCACTACAACGGAATGGCTAATTAATACTGCCCACAATTGTTTGTTTGTTTGTCGCTTGCGACAATTGTATTTGACTAGTAAGTACTGCAACTACAACGGAATGGCTGAATAAAAGTACCAACAACTGCTGGGTTTTGGGTTTATCTCATGCTATCTGTACCTGATTAGTAATTGTCTCAACTATCACGGTTTGGTTAACTAAAAGTGCCCACTGTTTACTTTATCAGGACGATTATCTAAACCTGACTAGTAAGTGCTGCAACGAGAACTGAATAAATAAAACTGCCAACTGTGTGAGTTCCTCGGTTGACTTCCTCGATTGGCTTCGAGGGGGAAACACCAGGATGGGTTTGTTTGGTGTTAGCTTCAGGTTGGATCCGGATAGGTCATTCTTACCCCTCTCTGATAATCGCCAGTTGTATCGAGTCTCTATAGGTTGTTTAGTGCATCTTTGCCGCTTGATCCACCATACCTATGTAGGCGAGGACCGAATTCTAGCCTCGCCGTGTCTTGGCCTCGATCGACGTTCCTTCTTTTTCTGCTTTGCCCTTTGTCGGCACCCTTTTGTTTAAGCAGGTTTTGGGATCGACGTCGTTAGCGTGGTTACCCTTCCGGCTTGGCCTGCAGGGTTATGGACGCCATTGGTTATTCTTGTGGCTCTTAGCCCCATTTGCATCTTGTCCGTAGTCGGACGCTCGATCATTTTCAAGGTGATTTGGATCTTTGTATATTATATTCGTATTCTTGACTCCTTGAGTCGTTATATATATATCTTACGTGGGTCCCATCGAGGACTGTGTAATGTTATTACTTTGTTTTCCACCCGCGAAAGTGCTGGTGAGCACCTTTGAATCGTTTCTGCGGGTTTGGTGAATTTTGCCCAAACTTGCATAGGTCCGATCTGAGGTGTTACTGAGTGGTATCGAGCTCGTGATTCACGATACCCCACAAGTCCAGCCTGTAGGATAACCTAGCTAACGGCCGAAGTAGGGTGTCAAAACTATTTTGCAAAAATCGGTTGGATAGTTCTGGTTAGGTCTGATTTTACTCCTTACCCCTCTGCTATTCCTCTCTTACCTCTACGTGTTTTGGATCTGCTCTCTTATCTTTTCTTCGAGTCCAGGACTTCTCGTGGTTGGGTTTCCGTCGTATCTTCAGGGTTTCGCTTTCTCCCTTTTGTAACGGAGGTGCTACGATCATCAATCTGCAACTTGCCTGTTGTGCCCTTCATCCGATCTTTCGTTCTTGAGCTCTTTGTCTAGATGTGTTCCTTGCTGGATATCAGTGTCGTCGAAAAACATCTGAGAAGGACGAGCTTTGGTGAAGTTGGAGTATACCTTGAGCATGTGTTGTTCATGCCAATGGAACCATCGCGGAACCTAATCGTTGTGTCTTTCATACGATTTCTGCTGGCAACATTCCTTGTTCCGGATACCATCTAAGAAGATCTTCAGTCTAATTCCGAGAGTTGGATGCTCGGTCCGCTTATTCGTGTGCAGAGTAATGTTTGAGTGTGGGATGGAGTAGCTACCCTACCACTGCTCTTATCATTCGCTCTTGTACGTCGAATCAGTGGATCCCGCAGTTTTACTCCGTCCACGGAAGTTAGGGGTGGCTTTATTTGCGATGCCTCTACCTTCGACCTTTTGTTCCCGGAGTGCTCTCGCGACGATCAGGAGCAACGACCCTTTGTTGGTGGTGTCGCCAATTTCCAGATGAAGAAGGAATCCTCGTTAGTGGTGTCGCGAGGATCTACACAAAGCGAGAAGACGGAGAACGCCGACCTTCCTTCCGGTACCATGAGGCGGATCTCGAGGGCGAGATCCATTGTTAGTGGTGTCGAATTGTGGCATCCCGCAAAACCACTACTAGAAAATCGCGTTGAATTTGTGCATTGCATCGTCATCATCATGTTGTTTGTCTAAAACTATTTCGCAAAAACCTGTTTTATTTTCTAAGACGCCCCATCCGAATTCAAACGCAAAAGCCGGTTCGCCGGATTATTTTGTTTTAACATGGCGGTTTGCAAACAGTCCAATTAAACAAATAAAGTTTTATTTTATTTTAGTTGGGGCAATCGAGCGGGCGAAACGACCCAGCCGAGAAAAACGGTCGGTCCAACTAGTGCCTTTAAACTAATCCTAAAACTACCCAGTTTTTAATCGGTCCAATCAGACCTGCCACCTAAATCCTACATCCACCTAAAAATCTACCCAACCTTCCCAGCCACATCACCTCAGCCTATCCCCATCCGCCACCTCACCCCTCTCCCTCTCCTCCCCCACTCCCTAACCGCCACGTGGCCAGCCCCCACTCCCCCCAGTCAACCCTCCAACCGCCCTGGCCCCATCCCCGCCCCACACGCCGGACCCAGCTACCCCGCCCCTGCCCCTTTTCTCTTGCCCATTGCCCCACTGCCCCATGGCCCCTGTCGGCTCTCCTCTCTCCTCCTCCCCTTCTTCCTCCCACCACCAAACGCCCCTGCGCCGCGCAGAGCTCCTCCCCATCCCGCAAGACGCCGCGCCTCCCCGGCCCAGTCAGCCCCGCCGACGCTTCCCCCCTCGCTCACCACCCCACGTCGCCTCCCCTCCCCTGGATGCTCCCTCCGCCGCCCGCGCCATCGGTCCCTCATCGCCCGCCGGCAGACGCCGCCCCGGCCGCCCTCGCCGCGACCGCCCGCGGCCGTCCTCTGCTTTCCCCCGAGCGGCCCGTACAGCCGAACCTCCCTCCGCCTCCCGCCCGCTGAGCCGGGCCCCGACCATAACTCCTTCTCCGCCCGCGTGCCCTCCTCCCGCGCCCGGCCGCCTCTCCTCGCCCGCCTGCCTCACTTCCCAGCGCCCGCCGCGCCTCCTCGAGCCAGCGCCTCCGTCGCCCGCCTGCCCCGCGCACCCGCGCCCGCCACGCCTGCCGCAGGTCGCCCGCGTCGCCGCGGCGACCGCCACGCCGAGCTCCAGAGCGCCTCTCGCCGCCACGGTGCCTGACCGTCGCCGTCGTCACGCCTCGGGCCTGCCGCCATCCTCCGCGTGCGGTCTTCGTCGGCGTCCTCAAGCCGCTGCTATGAGCGCCTTCATCTCGCCTCTAGCGGTGGCCATCCTCGGTCACCGCTTCGTATCCAGCGCCCTGGCCTGGCCTCCGGCCAAGAACGTCAAGGCGACAACATCTGGTTTGCTCTGTCAAGAGTAGTTCACTTGGCGGTGTGTTGTAGAGGTACCGCTCCGTAACCCGACGCCAATGTGATGTGGTGTTATGCTGTGTCCACAAGAGCTCCGTCCAGAATCCGACGAACCACCGGCAGTGGATCTGAGACCGTCGCCAACGCCAAGACCGCTTCGGACGACCAAGACCGCAGATGCGACAAGTGTTCCTTCCGAACCGCCAAGATCGTCACTGCACAACAAGCACTCCGCCACGAGGCGCCAAGTTCGACACCACACGCGCCAAGACCGGCCGACTGCAGTCGACTAGATCTGCATGCGACAAGAACAACCCGACCCGGAAGAAGCCGTCGCCCGACATCGACCAAGTTCGCTTCCGGACATCGAGACCCGATGCGACAAGATCTTCCCGATCGAGAACGACCGGTCCGAGAACGCTTCCGTCGAACCTCGTCGATCCCGGACCGACCTGCCAACCCGAACCCCGGAAACCCCAAGATCGTCGAGACCCTCAATGTGTGAACCCTTCAAACCCTATTTATAACACCATATAACAACTGTGCATATTAAATTGTCATACTTGCATGCATGATCATGTGGTTTGGGGGCCTTATGCCGATGCACCTCTAATTAAATATGGGGCCCATATGCGGGCAAATCTAGCCTTATATTGGCCTCATTTAAACTTGTGTAGCGAACCGGTATCTTCTCTTGCCTTGTTAAACAAACATTTAAACTGCGGGGGTTCTAAACAACTTGAACCATCTAATTAATTGTCGGGACCCCGGTTCCGCTTAATACTGGCCTATTTGCATCGCACCTTTGCCATGCCATGCATCATACATGCATCATGCCGATCTTCTGCCGTTGTATTAAATATTGCATCCGGTGTTTGTTCTAGTGTTTTGCTTCTTCGCGGATAAGGCCGTTGAGTTGATGTGAGCTTCGCCCCGATCTTCGGTTGAACCTTTCGACAATGTTTTCAGGCGAGCATCTCCCTCTTTCTACCTATCTTACTTTTATAGTCTTTATTCCCTCCTGTTGATCTATTGCTATCTGTGTTGCGATGCTTTAGTTTCCGTACCTGTGATATACCGTGCAGCCCTATATTGCCTTGGACACATCCTATTACCTGTTGTTTGGTAGATAGTTGGACTTGCGCGTCGTAGTTGCTTGCTCAAGTGTTGTCGCGTGTTGTCAATGCCACAGTTGTTGATGTATTGCCGCATGTTGATGTTGGAGATGATTCTAGTTTTACTTATCGTCACTTTACTTTCTGTTTAACAACTAAAATTGAATAAGCAGAGGCATCGGTGGGTGATAGATAATATTTGGTATCCGAACGCCCACTTGTGTCCCGTAAGACCCCGAGTACGTGATACCTGTTGCTTGATTTTGCGCGCTATCCACATCCGGAGGTATATGGGACCCCGAGCGAGCTTGATTCATTCTTATTTCTTGGGGCCACAAACTAGTTTGAGGTTTTATTTACGATCCTGCACTTATGCCATGTTTTACCGCTTTATTTACGATTGTGCGAGTAATGCACCTGCATCTTGTTAGGATCGGACCACGATTTCGCGGTGTCGACAAGCCCGTTTGGGGTTCCCGATCGTTCACCGTCCCGCTAAACCTTGAGGCCGTCTCGAGCTTGTCTACTCCGTTGGGTTCTACTCAAAGGGTGGCCCCTGAAATATTTCTGAATCCTGTGATTGTTCACCGTGAAAGCCTCGTTGGGTTTTGATTTGGTTTTTCCGAGGTTGATCGAGCGTGTGTTGCTATTGGTGCACCCGGCGGGTAAAACTTTCGAAAGCCGTGTCGCGGATATGAAAGCGACTTGGAGCACAAGATCTCGATCATAGACAAGCATAACTAAAGTTCTTGCTATAAATTTGACTTATAATGACTAGTAATCAGCTCCACTACAACGGAATGGCTAATTAATACTGCCCACAATTGTTTGTTTGTTTGTCGCTATGACAATTGTATTTGACTAGTAAGTCTTGCAACTACAACGGAATGGCTGAATAAAAGTACCAACAACTTTGGGTTTTGGGTTTATCTCATGCTATCTGTATTCGATTAGTAATTGTCTCAACTATCACGGTTTGGTTAACTAAAAGTGCCCATGTTTACTTTATCGGGACGATTATCTAAACTCGACTAGTAAGTCTTTTACGAGAATCGAATAAATAAAACGCCAACCTGTGAGTTCCTCGGTTGACTTCCTCGATTGGCTTCGAGGAAACACCGGGATGGGTTTGTTTGGTGTTAGCTTCGTGTTGGATCCGGATAGGTCATTCTTACCTCTCGATAATCGCCATTGTATCGAGTCTCTATAGGTTGTTTAGTGCATGCTTTGCCGCTTGATCCACCATACCTATGTAGGCGAGGACCGCAATTCTAGCCTCGCCGTGTCTTGGCCTCAAGATCTTGGCTCCTTCTTTGTTTTCTACTTTGCCCTTTGTCGGCCCTTTTGTTTAAGCAGTTTTGGGATCGACGTCGTTAGCAGGGTTACCCTTCCGGCTTGGCCTGGGCAGGGTTATGGACGCCATTGGTTATTCTTCAGGGCTCTTATCCCCATTTGCATCTTGTCCGTAGTCGGACGCTCGATCATTTTCAAGGTGATTTGGATCTTTGTATATTATATCTGTATTCTTGACTCCTTGAGTCGCTGTTATATATATCTGTTCTGTGGGTCCCATCGAGGACTGTTGTGTAATGTTATTACTTCGTTTTTCACCCGCACGAAAGTGCCTGGTGGGCACCTTTGAATCGTTTCTATGCGGGTTTGGTGAATTTTGCCCAAACTTGCATAGGTCCGATTCTGAGGGTGTTACAGATACTACCACTACGACCAGCCTTAGACGTAACACCTCTTTGCCCTAGTCTGAGAGCATACTAATCTACTAACCCTCTCTTTTCTTTACTGGTTTGTGTGTTTTTTCTTTTGGAGGAACAAAACATGGTTAAGAAGAAATATGTAGGATTTAGTGTATAATTGTGATTCTCTATTTGTTGTATTGTTCTTTTTATTTAGAGCTACAAAGACAATGTAATATTGTACTACCTCCGTTTCAAGGCTTAAGGCGCACACGCTTTTCAAAGCAAAGTTTGACCAAAAGAATTGAGCAACAAAATCCTTATATATTATACATAATTAGTACCGTTGGATTCATATTAAAAAATACTTTCCGGTGATACTAGTTTTATACCAAAAATCTTTACGTATTTAGAGTAATTCTTGGTCAAAGAAAAAACACGCAAACGAGGACGCCTTAAACTCTGAAACGGAGGGAGTATTAACTAATAAAGACATTACCTTCTTTATTGTATCATCTTTTCTTTTTTACTTGTTTGTAAAGACATTGTATATAAGTGTAATAAAGTAAATGTTTTATTTATTTACACTTCATCCTTTCTTATTGTATTTATTTGCGAATGAGAATTCAATTCTTTTTATTTATTCACTGACTATATTTATAATTCAATTTCATATTATTTTTCTTTATATTAAAACATATCATTTGAATATTCAAATTTGAATTGATCCACCAAAAAGATAGAATTCAACAAAGGTCCTGTCAGAGTTTATAGCACTCTTATTTGACAATCTAAACTTTAAATTATCAAATAGAGAGAAACCCTGGCCCTTTTGTGTTTTAAAACTTTGCGTGTTTTTTATTCAAATTTTATATGCATGAATACAATGCACACACACATAGTCTCTCTTTCTCTTACCCTAAAACCCTGGGATGTTACACTTCCCAGAATAATGTAATCTCTTCCACATGGTTTTCCTCCCATATATTCCAACCATGATTCCGTCGTCCACCATAATAAATTATCCCATCACCCTATGCTGACAAATTCTACTTTAGATTCATTATAAAAACAGTCTTTTGCTTTTGAATGCAAGTAATATCGTGATACTTTTAAAAATTTATTTTACAAAAATAATTCTAAGGACATGCAAGATTGCACTTGTCTGGTAAGTGCGAAATATTGAGTGTTCTATAGTACCGCATGGATCTCGGGTTCTAGAAATGGAATCATTGTCAGGTAAGGATAAATTTAAAGATCCAAATTTATGGTATAATGCATATATATAAAAAGCTTTAGTTAAATTGGTTGATTTTCCACCCCTTAATTAGGGGTTTCACCCTAGGGTTGTGGTGAAACGGGGCGCGCGCACGTGTCACATATGTTGTGGGAAGTCACTTGTGGAAAACCTTCCTCGCCTTGTTGTGGTGATTGGTGAATGATGCTGGTAGCTATCAAAGCACGTTGTTACGTGTCCTTTTTTTCCCCCTTGTAATTATGCGGCGGTTGCCCATCTTTTACATCTAGACTAGTTCTTGAGATCGAGATAACGGAGATGAGATGTGTGAGGCAAGATACCGTGGTGATATTAAACATGTCACACCTCACCGAAGAAGACACAAAAGAAATGGCCGGAGGAAATCTATGAATCACCTGCCCAACCTCCCCCTTGTTTCCTTGTTCCGTTTAAACAACCATACGCCTCCACGATAGCTACGCCCGATGACAGGAACACTCGGAAGCTGGAACCAGCTCTCTACTCGCGAAACATCCTAGCGGCGCTAGATCGAAAAGCAGACGTACCAACCAGTCAGCCGCAGACGCATTTTAAATTATTCGACAGGGAATGTCCTGTTGCTACTCACTCCGTATTTCATCAAAACGGACGAGCTGCTATATACTAGCTGCCACTGACAAGAATTCGGGTTAGCCAGCTTAGATGAAGCCTAGATTTGAGGGCTGATTAATCAGCATGGTCCTGGAGTTTATTTTTTTTTATTTTTTTGCCCAATCATGGCCTGAATCTTGCCAAGCCCTAGCGCCGTGGGCAGGCGGCTGCTTTAGTGGACAGCCTATCATGCTTTGGGTGCTACTCTTTCTCTCTAGCCAAGATAGAGGAGAATAAATTCCCTCAACAACCGCTTTCTTTCCATAATTCTTTCCCACTTCACAGGCTCCTTCCTCAAAGCGTATTTGGGGAAATTGTACCGGCGGCACGGTCACGATCGTTCTGCGAGAATTACAGAGCTGTTCATCTTAACTTCCTCCCAGAGCAGTAAACGGTTCCGGAACGTGGACTGGAACCGGCCGAGCAGTTGAGTGAGAGTAGCCCCGAAATGGTTCGCCCCGCGTGGCGCCTGCGACTGCGTGGGGAGCGCAGCGAGGAGGAGAAAAAGGCAGGCCAGCCAGCTCGCTTGCAAAAGGCGCCGTTTTTAAAGCGGAAAGGGGGAGGAGGCAAGAGAGCAGTCGTTCTCTGCTCCGCCTCTCTGCCACCTCCTTTCTGCCCCCAGACAGAGAGAAAAATTTCACCTCGGGAGACGCTTTGCCTTGCTGTGCTGGCGCTGCTAGTAGTTCTTCTAGCTCGCTCTTGCAGATAGCCAGACCCATCGTTTGTTTCCTCTTGAGATTTTCTTCCTTCTTTCCTTGCTTGCTGCGAGGGAGAAAGGAGAGTGTGCGCCTCGTAAGGTGCCTTTTGGGGTCAGCAATCAGCAGATTCTCTTCCTTGGAGGGTGAGGAGGGGAAGTGGTAGTGGGAGATTAGCTCGCTAGGCCAGATCAAAAGAAAGGCCGACCTTTCTTGATTCTCTCCGCCTTTTCTCCCCTGTTCATGTACTACCAGTGAGTTGAGTTGAGTGAGCGAGTGATTGGTTGTTCCTTCCTTCCTCGTGAGGGTTCTTGGTTTCTGGGAGCACAAAAGACCAACAAATCAGTCGGTTGCTTGTTTGTTTCCGCGTGGACTGAAGTGAAGTGAGGGTTTCTCGGGAGTTTGGAGGAAGATGGCAGCCGCGCCGCCGCCCAAGGCCGACGAGCTGCAGCCGCACCCGCCAAAGGAGCAGCTGGCCGGCGTCTCCTTCTGCATCACAAGCCCACCGCCATGGCGTACGTCTCCTCCTCCTCCTCCTCCCCGCTACAGGGGCCTTTTGATTCTGCTCTTGAAAGTTTTTCCTTTCCTGTGCTTGTCCGTCGCTGTTTCTTAATTTTGTCCACACTTCTCGTTTGATGTTGAGGCTTATTTTTCCCACTGCATATATGTGCTGCAGATAAGTGATCTTTCTTGTTTTTGTTGTCGGTGCACACCAGTTCATACTTTCGCTAGCAAAAAAAAGTCTCTTCATGTTGCTGCTGGTCTCTAAGTTTTTTTATTTACAAAAATAAACCCTTTTGCTAAAGCAACGACCTCAATAGAAAACGAAAAGCTCTTTCAGTTGCAGACATGTTTATGAAATTGGTAGTAGTACTCAAATGCCAGTATCTTGACGTTTCTCTTTGTTCCTTGTGATCCTATACGCAGCCGAGGCCGTGATACTAGGATTTCAGCATTTCATTGTCATGCTGGGCACCACCGTCATCATACCCAGCGCACTTGTTCCCCAAATGGGAGGCGGAAATGTGAGTCCCATCAACTTTATGCACTTCCCTGCTAAATTGCCGATTCCAGCATTCGCTTAATTTGAAATCTTAATCTGATAACGCTGAAGAAAGTACCAAGGCTGTGCTCAAACCTGCCAGGCATCTGAAATTCTGAATGACAGTTGCACTGCCTATTTTTTCAGCAAGAGAAAGCTACGGTAATTCAGACGCTCTTGTTCGTCGCCGGCATAAACACCTTGCTCCAGACCTTCTTCGGTACCCGTCTCCCTGTTGTGATGGGTGGCTCCTACACTTTCGTCGCGCCAACCATCTCCATCATCTTGGCTGGACGTTACAACGATGTGGCAGACCCTCACGAGGTACTATACAGCCCAACAGATTTTTGGTCCTCTAGTTAATTTTCTGAGTTTCTCGCAGGAAATGCTAACAAGCTTGCCTCGATGTTGTGTTGTCCAGAAATTCTTACGGACCATGAGGGGAACACAAGGTGCTCTCATCATCGCATCGACGATTCAGATCATCCTTGGTTTCAGTGGTCTCTGGCGCAATGTCGTCAAGTAGGTCTCATTTTAGGCCTTTTCTTGAATTAAAGTTATCTTTGTAGCACCCTGTAGCGTTTTAGTTTTGTGATATTAACTATCCTGCATAATTTCGGTGCAGATTGCTGAGCCCACTATCTGCAGTTCCTCTTGTTTCACTAGTTGGATTTGGGCTTTATGAACTTGGTTTTCCAGCGGTTAGTTCTGCTCCATCACTTCTTTAATTTTTTTCCTGCTTCTATATTCAGGGAAGACTGATAAAATTGCTATGTGGTAATATGCAGGTAGCAAAGTGTGTGGAGGTTGGTCTTCCAGAGCTCATTCTAATGGTTGTGTTTGCTGAGGTATTATACTGACACCATTTTATGACTTTCTGCATGACAGAGTAGTTTTGAATAAGGTAATGTACTCATCGTTTTTGTTTCCTTGACAGTATTTGCCCCATGTCTTGCATTCTGGAAAGGGCGTATTTGGCCGCTTCTCTGTTCTTTTCACCGTTTCAATTGTGTGGCTATACGCATACATTCTCACCATTAGCGGTGCCTACAAGAATGTCAGGCCAAAGACACAGGTGCATTGCCGCGTCGATCGTTCAGGGCTTATTGGAGGAGCTCCATGGTAGGCTCCCAGAAAACCATACTGTTGTGTTGCAGTGCAATTTGTATGACATTTTCTTATGAAGGTGCTGAAATCTGGCTGCAGGATAAGCGTTCCATATCCCTTTCAGTGGGGTGCTCCAACATTTGATGCTGGAGAAGCTTTTGCAATGATGATGACTTCATTTGTTGCTATTGTAGAGGTTTGTCTGCAATATATTCCTAAAAAAGAAGAGAAAAATGTTATGCATTCAGTCATAATAAGATGTTGATTTGTTGACTTGCAGTCAACTGGAGCCTTCATTGCTGCTTCAAGGTACGCAAGTGCGACGATGATACCTCCAACGATCGTTAGTCGGGGAATTGGTTGGCAGGTAAATGAATCATTTATTGTACAGTGATCTTCGTCTCATCTTTTACTTTGTATAATGCTGATCACTCTGAGATGTCATTTTCAGGGCATCGGTATCTTGCTTGATTCATTCTTTGGAACGGCAAGTGGAACCTCAGTTTCAGTGTAAGTATATGTTAGGGATAAGTAGAAGTGGCATTACTTGATTGTACATAATATTTGTTTTAGTAATTAGCTTTGTGAACTTGGTATTTGCAGGGAAAATATTGGTTTACTTGCTGTGACACATGTTGGCAGCAGGAGGGTGGTGCAGATATCTGCCGGGTTCATGATTTTCTTCGCCGTCCTAGGTATTATGCTAAACTTGTTACTTGAGTTTTGGCTGTGGCACATACATTGGTACCAAAGCTTTACTTTAAGTTTATTTTTTTTTGAAAAAAAAACAGGAAAATTTGGAGCCCTATTCGCGTCCATTCCGTTGCCTGTGTTTGCTGGCATGTACTGCGTTTTCTTCGCATACGTCGGTATGTTCAGAATCTGAAACAAATCATCGTTCGACAGTTATGTTGCAACCAGCATGATTAAATTGTTTTTTCCCTGAGCAGGTGCCTGTGGCATTAGCTTCCTTCAGTTCTGCAACTTAAACAGCTTCAGGACCAAGTTCATCCTGGGTTTCGCTTTCTTCATGGGCGTCTCGGTTCCCCAGTACTTCAACGAGTACACCTCTGTTTCAGGCCACGGTCCGGTGCACACCGGCGCCAGATGGGTACGATGAACACATGACAGAGACCCGCGCCATTCCATTATTTCTCCATAGCTTGCGCCTCTGTCTGAAATTAATCACTACTGTAATGGTTTTCTTTGTTCATGTTGACAGTTCAACGACATGATCAACGTGCCGTTCTCGAACAAGCCGTTCGTGGCGGGGCTGGTGGCGTTCTTCCTGGACAACACGATGCACTTGACCCAGAGCTCGGTGAGGAAGGACCGAGGGTTCCACTGGTGGGACAAGTTCAGGAGCTTCAAGAAGGACGCCAGGAGCCAGGAGTTCTACTCGCTGCCCTTCAACCTCAACAAGTTCTTCCCTTCGGTCTGATCCCTTGTTCATGCATGGTCCTGCTGGCTTGATCTGTCAAGCTCTTCTTGGTGGTGCCGCTGTGCGTCAATTTTGTGTATTTATTATGGACGAAATGGACTAGTATACTCTGGACCAGTGGGGACGCTTTTGGTTCTGCACGGATCAATGCCTCGTATAACCTTGTTAGTTTCTCACTCAATCTGGCAATGTACAAGTGGCTTCCCCACCCAGAAAAAGACTCATCATCATTAGTATGGTTGCCTAGTGCTAATATATTTCTTAGGAATTAAACACTCAAGTGTTCCATTTTATGCTAGTATATTTGTTAACACCGCTGCTTGCAGAATTTTTTTCTCCACCTCAAGTGGACAACATGACACTGTTATCTTCCACCGCATTTGCAGAGGGCGTTTTTTTCATCCGGAAAGGCAAATTTTTGCCTAGCCGCGTTTACAGGACGTCAGATTTGGTCCAACTTTCATCCGGCGTTCCCAACCTGGAACGCTTGAAACCTCCTGGGAACGTTTGTTGCGGCGAAACAGCGGGTGGGCCAACCCTGTCGGCGACTGGAGGCTGAACTCCTGCCTTTTTTTCTTCTTTCCCTCTTGCATTTCTTCTCCATTTCCCGCCACATCTCCGGTCGGTTCCCCGAGCTCCCGCCCACCATATGCCGTCCAAGTATTTCGTCAAACCCCGACCCATCATCGGCGAACCAAAGGTGAAAAAGGCAAGGAAGCCAAGGACGCCAAAGCTGAGGCCGGAGGGCTTGACCGACACCGAGTGGTTGGCACTAGTCTGGCATAGGAAGATCGAGCTTGACCGACACCGAGTGGTTGGCACAGGGACAGAGACAAGGGGGAACGAGGGGGCTAAGCCACACCCATGGTTTGAATTTTCTGAAGAACTCTACTCACTAAATCTCCAATTTCTTATTGATTTACCCAAGTCTGCCCCCCTCATGTCAATTTTGCCCCCCTCAAGGTGACAAACTGGCTCCGTCCCTGGGTTGGCACTAGTCTGGCGTAGGAAGATCGAAATAGATAGCCGTAAGGACAGGACGACAAGGTCGAAGGCAAAGGCGCTCGCGGAGGCGCGAGCGATGAGGGAAGCGCAGGAGGCTTCGGAGCGGGCGTCACGTATGACGATGTCATGCCCGCCGCCGAACGTCCCCGCGTAGTACGCCGCGCATTGGGGAAGCCAACCAAGCATCGGATTGCTGACTGGGTTCTCGCCGATCCGACGATAAAGCCATGACCAATCACTAGGGACTCATCCAGCAGGCGTGCAACAAGTGGCACGACATTCTCGAGGAGATCGAGTGCACACCCGTCAGCGGTGAAAGCATGGATATCAAGATACTTCACCGACATCTAGCCGAAACAATGCCATGTCCTGACACACTTCGTCTTGCCTTTGCAGCTTGTTCGTGCACTCGACATGTACCAGGACGACACCAAGATGGAGTTCAGATTCCACCACGACCGAAATACAGAAATGCCAGAAATGGGTGGATACTCGCGTGAGCCTCGCCAAGAACAAGGACGGCGTGTACAACCCGGAGGCTCCTCCCCTACTGCCGGCGAAGAAAGGCTGGAGGTCGGACAAAAGAAGGCGAAGATGCTCAAAGAAACAGGACCTCCCGCCGACGTCTCCACTCTTCCATCGAGAAGTGCGTCGCCTACTCCAAGGCTCATGCCGAGAAGAGGAAGGAGAAGGCCGACGAGAGGTGGACGCAGCTTCTCCAGAACTAAGACCGAAAGCTCGACCTACTCAAGGCGAACTTCGTCGCTAAGAAGAGGAACACAGATCTCCAGTTCCTCATGGGCGGCGAAGACACCTCGGCGATGAGCACGCCGATAAAAGCCTGGTACATGGCACGCACCGCAACGCCATACTCGCCGAGGACATCGCCGCCAGCACACCAAGCTCCGCACCGACCGTCTCAACCGCCACGCCTTCGCCAGGCTCTGCCTCCACCTCGCCAGAAAGGCAGGAGGCGCCCATCCCCATCGCACCAGACACGCAGGAGGAGCCCATCCCCATCGACGACACCGAACTTTATTATCCTGTTTTATAATAATTTGATAGTTGAACATTTTGGCCGTACTTCTGTTGAACACCTTTGGCCAAGATTTCGCCAGCAGGAATGATTTTTTTTAAATATGTCGGTGTTTTACTTCGCCTAGAAACACGAGTAGGAAACTCTGTGTTCCGGAAGTTACATCCGTCCGGCGCTAAGCGCCGGATTTCAGTCTGAGGACGTCCAACAAGCGAAGGTGCTCTTAGTCCAACAAACGTCTATTTTATATCTTCGGCTTGTATAGACCACTAGTTCTGGATGGGCGAAGGACGAATATCCATAGTTTTAAAAATCGAACCGGTTCACTGGTTAAACCAGGTAAAACAGTCTTGTCGGTTTGTTAAGCGCAAAAGACCGACCGCGCTAACCGGAAAAAACCAAGAAACCCGATAAATCTATTGGTTTTGCACAATAAACCGTTTTCCGGTTTGACCGGTTGATTAGTTGCATCAATGGAAAAATAGTACTGCTGAAATTCAAACACTACACTTTACATAGTAGACGAGCAACGAGCAACTAACCAGAGGAGCTAAGACTGCTTGATGTTGAAAATAAAGACAAGGTTCTTTTATTAATTATGTACATTGTAGCACCATGTAAAATGTACTATGTGCGTGTGATTTTGGCTGCTTGCGGCTGGGAGTTTTGGACAATGCTCAGGTGTCAACTACTCTATTATATTATTATTAAGTGCATTAGTATGATAAATTGGAAGTCTAAAACATTTTTATATGCATAATTTTTGTTTATTGCAACACTTATAAAATAAAAATATATTATTTGGACACAGCTACCCAACAACAGTTCTAGAAATAACGAAATCTGGCAGACGTTTGTTCACGCCGAACATGCATACGTGAATATATACAATGCATGAGATGGCCCATGTCTAATAATTGTCAATTTAGCTGTTAATCTCAAAACGACAAAACAGCTAACATCTAATTTAATTTCGAAAATCTTTAAATTCAAAATGACTTGCAGGTCAAATCGTATGTCTGATTTTGGATCTGTTTTTACCGTTGGGCTAGTTGCGATAAGGTCTTCAAAATTAGATCACATATCGATATGTTTCGACAATTTTTTTTGGACCGAAAAGTTATCAACCTGTAACACAAAAGTTATCCATACTAAATTACGTAAGTTATCCATCCTATAAACAAATCTTGTGTTTGAGTTTTTTTATGTATACACATGTGTAAATGTGAACTCCAACTATATAAGATTTTTTTTACCACCAAAGACACGGTATCCTAACACCTAGGCGAACGTGTCCAAATCAAGTAAGTATATTGTAATGTAATTAACTACGATGGAGGTAACGAAGGTTTAAAATTTATAATGCCAAAAGAAAACTAAAGTTATCATGAAAATTATACAAAGTTATCCACACGGATAACCAAAAAACCATCCATAACATTGTACAATAATTATCCACTAGTAACACGAGAGTTATCCATAGTTCAGCATTTAAGTTACCCACCCAATAATATATAAGTTATCCATCGCTATAAAAATTAATTTAGAGATAAAATGCAAAAGTTATTCTAACTGCTCGGCTTCGTCGTTTGTTTCCACGAGAGGCGTACGAGCGACTCAACCTCGAAAGGTTACCACATCAAACATCAAGCATATATTTTTAAAAGAAATTAAATCTAAACTTCTTTTTGCATGATATAATAAATGGGATCTTATGTCCCACCACCCACCACCCTGATTTAAAATGAACAAACATAGCGGGCAATCAGTAGTCTAGCGGTTCGGTTTTGTTCGTCGTCGCTACCGTGACATACGAGTGATAAATCCTCAAAGAGTGTTAGAGACCGAACATTCATCGCTTGCCGGTGCATTAATCGAGGTTTTATAAGACAAAAAATATATAAAAGTTATCCAAATAAGAAATATGAGAACACCTCGACCTAACTCATTTATACTATGGATAACTTATATGATATAAGGTGAATAACTTATATATTTTGACATGGATAACTCGCGTGTTAGGGGTGGATAACTTTTTGGTCCGAATTTTTTTTTATCGAAACATACTAACATGGGATCTAGTTTCGAAGATCTCGTCGCGACTAGTCTAACGGTGAAAACGGATCCTAATTCGGATAAACGTTTGTTCTATAAAATATTTTAAACTTTCAATTTGATTCTTTACTAGTTTTGATTCGTTTTGTCGGACGTGGAAAGATTACGGTACAGTGCACGAAGCCCGCCAGATTTTTATTTCTACCGACTGGTCGCTACTTAGATTTCCCCTTATTTTATATCTTAAAAAACAGACAGTGAACCAGTAGTCCGACCAGTAAAAACCTAAACCGACGGACTTACCGATTCGATCACTGGTCCGATTTTTTAAACTATGGAATATCTTCGTCTTGACAGATTCATTTTTTTTATCAGACAAGTTTCATTCGATTCTAGTTCGGCTTTCACAAAGCCATGGGCCATCGTGCGCTCACGGGCTGTGCCTCTGCATACCAAGCTTGGACCTCGATCTTACAATCTTATTTGGGTCGTTTGCTGATGAAAGGCTGCGGCGCCGATTCCTGAGTTCAAGGTAGAGGCCGTGGAGCCCATGGGCTTTCAGAATTTTGGTCATTACCATTCTCTCCTTGCTCGTCATCAGCGCTAAGAAAACAAAAAACTGTAGTGTCCATAGCCGAAGTTTTTTTTTCTTTTGCGGGGAAAAAGGTTTCATTACAATCATTTTCTGTATCTCACATGCTGATCCGCCGGATTTTCGAGTACAGTACCAACTTGTGTTGATCCTTGCTTGCTAGCCAATAAATCCCACGTTGATGTCAGAGGGCCAAACCCGGCCGGCAACAGTCTGTTTAGAACTTGGAAAGTTCAATCGCTACAATGGCTGAAAGAAAATCACGGGTTCCAACCTAGCAGTGGCGGACGAAGAAAAGACCCGGACTAATTTCTAATACCCTAAATTATAAAAAATATTTTCGAATCCCCTCTAAATAGCAATATATAATAGCCTAAGCACGGTAAAAATACATAAGTTGAGTTTTGAGAACAATATTTAACAGAAGTACAATAATAAAAGCACAAAATAGTGCGGTAGTATAATCGCATAATCAAGATGCATTTTTAGTACCTAATAACGAATCCTTGCTCTTATACTAGCGTACCATTTCCTCATCAATCATAGTAGAAGAACCGAAACCTACAAATACAAGAAAAATAATAATAAAAAATAGTATGAAAGAATACATGAGAATTGAGATATAAGTTTTATTGGTAAAACGTAACTTACCACTTGCTACACATGGTACTTGTTTGTTTCGTGACCTTATACTTTGGAAACAATCCAAAATCTTATCCTTTTCAATGCTTACAAATATGTCTCAATATAGCACAACATGCTATGATTCATTCAATCATCATTCATATTGTTCCTCAAATCTGTCTTGATAATTTTCATTGCTGAGAATGCTCTTTTCACTGTTGCCATTGCAACCGGCAAAATCAAGGCTAACTCAATAAGTCGATATACCAATGGAAAGGTCTTGTGTCTCTCTGTTTGAACCATCTTGAGAGCAAGGTTCCCAAGATCAATACAATTTGCGAAGCTCGGATCATATCTCGCATCAACAATGAATGTGGCAAGTTGGCCCTAAGGACTATACAATCATACTGAGAGAAGTCATCGGCATACATTCTTGCAAGTTCAACTAACTTACCATGATCAAAATTAGAAAATGAATTCTTTTGATCAAGACAAGCTATGCACCTCAAGAGTTGAGTAGACCTTTTAGCAAAGAGATTATTGAACTCAACAATAATTTGATCAAGCACCACATTGAATATTTCATGATAGAAATGGTCATAATAAGTAACTAGTTGGCTGCTGATACATCGAAAACGTATCTATAATTTTTGATACTCCATGCTTGTTTGTATCTACTTTGTTTTGCTTGTCTACACTTTGAGGTGCTTTTTACATGTTTTCTGGTAACCTATTAACAAGTTGTCACACTGCCAGTTGCCTATTTTCTGTTGTTTTTGTTTCAGAAAAACTAGTAAAGAAATATTCTTGGAATTGGACGGGACAAACGTCAAAGTCAATTACTTTCCGTGGGAAACAAGAAGTCCAGAGGGGAGACGAGGAAGCGTGCAGGCGCAAACCCCAGCGCCGAGGGTGGGCCTACCGGATAGGGTTTGACCCCCCTGGTCGCCTCCTCGGCCTCCCCCTTCGCCTATAAGAAGCCCTCGATGCAGAAACCCTAAGCAGTCGATCAAATCTCCACAAAACCGTCTGTAGCCACTGCCACCATCGTCCCTAGATCGGTGAGGGGGGATCTGAAGTTCTTCCCGGCACCCTGCCGGAGGGGAGATCATCCCGGAGGCCTTCTCTCTGGTATGATGCGTGAGTAGTTTCACCTTGGACTATGGGTCCATGTAGTAGCTAGATGGTTGTATCTCCTCCTTTGTGATTTCATGTATAGATCTTGTGAGCTCCGTTCATGATCAAGATCTAATCTATTTGTAATCATGCATGTTGTGTTTGCGGGGATCCGATGGATATTGAGATTGTTATGTTGGTTTGATTAATGGTTTTGTCTTTATGATTCTATCATGTCTGTGTTGTTTGAGATCTTGCATGCTCTCCGTTGTTAGTAGCTATCTTGGCCAAGTAGTTGCTAGTGACTCCAAGAGGGGGTATTTATGCTCGATAGTGGGTTCATGCCTCTAGTTTCTAAGGGAAGTGACAATAATCTCTTCGGTTGTAAATGTGCTGTTGCTACTAGGGAGAAAACAACGGTCTCTTGTTCATGGAACATGTGGACTGTTTACCTTACACACTTTGCTTAAAGCAGTTGTCTGTTGCTTGCAACTTAATACTGGAGGGCGGTCGGATGATAACCTGAAGGTGGACTTCTAGTCATAGATGTAGTTGGATGGCGGTTTATGTATCTTGTTGTATTGCCCAATCGAATCTCATAGGATCTTTCTGACTAGTAATTGCATTGTTATGCCTTGCTCAGTTCATGTCAATTGCCCTGCTGTAATTTGTTTACCCTTCATGCCATGTTGTTTATCTAAGGAGAGCACCTCTAGTGAACTATGGACCCTGGTCCATTCTTTACCATTGATACATCTTCCACTGTTACTTGTTTACTTGCTGCAAACCATTACCTTCCACACCATATATTTAATCCTTTGTTACAGCAAACCGGTGAGCTTGACAACCTCACTGATTCGTTGGGGCAAAGTCTTGAGTTTGTGTTGTGCAGGTCTCCGCGTTGCTTGCAACACCTGTGTGACGTTTCCTTCCTCCTTCTGGTTTGATAACCACGGTCTCAACTAAGGGAAAACTTGCTACTTGCTCTTCACACCCTACGCTTGGGGTTACCAACGAAGTGCCACATCGAGCATCATCAAGACTTTCTGGCGCCGTTGTCGGGGAGGCTAAGGACGTCTTCACAAGGGGAGTCCTTCACTTCCTTTCTCTTTACTTTGTTTTTAGTTTGCTTTGTTTCTTTTGCTTGGTTTTGTTTGCCTCTTTTAAAAAAAACACAAAAAAATTAGTTCCTGCTCTAGTTGCTACCATGTCTGGTTTTGGACCAACCTTTATTTCCCCTATGGTAGAAATTTCCACTTTTAAGAAAAAAAGTGAAGAAAGTTTTAAAGAAGCTTGGTCTAGAATCTCTACTTTCCAGAGGGAAACTGAGCCTAAGGTAAGCCTTAGCTTGGTTATTGATAGTTTCTACCGCGGTATTGCTCTTCGTTATAGACATGCTTTGGATGCTGTGGCTGAGAAAGATTTTTTGCTATGTACTGAGGATGAAGCTTTTGATGCCATAAGGAAATTAATCATGATTATGGTACACCTAGCAAGTATGAGTCCTCTTTCATAAATATTTTTGCTAGGTTGAACACTCTTGAGACCGGTATTGCTGCTATGAATAGTTGCTATCAGACGCTTAGGGCTTACCATGATTATGTTCCCATAAATTCCGATCCTTCAAAGTGGTTTCCCACAATCAAAGTCTCAATAAATACTATACTTTTTGATGCTTGCTGTGATATCATGTCTGGATTTTGTCTCATGTCTAAAGATATTTATGATTCCTTGAGTCTTTAGGGGATTATTGAAGGAGGAGAGGAAATATCTTTTACCAACAATGCCACTATATTACCCATTGGAATAGCTGAAGGTGTGTTTACAAAAATCTCAGGAAAAATTGTGACTACTGATTATCTTGTTATTGAACGTGTAGGCAAGGGACAAATCACACTTGGAAGATCTCTACTGAAACACGTTGGGGAAGTGATAGATGTGGAGAAAGGCATCATGCATTTTCCTCTTCCGGTAAGCAATCATACCTTCCCTAAGGAAAAGAAGAAAGGTAAGAAAGGAAAGAACAAGAAGGTTGCTTCTTCATTTGAAAATACTTGATTCTTCTTTCTTCTTGTGCCTAACTTAAAGGCGTTAAAGAAAAGTACTTGTTGGGAGATAACCCAAGAGTTTCCTAGAGTCTTGGAAGTTATTACTTATGTAATGGCCTCTCCTTATCCTATTTGTTTACTTTTTGTGCCAAGAATGACCTCTAATGAGAGGGAAGTAAGATTTGGGGAAGTTGCTGTCCCGAAAAAAATTTCTGTCCTCCAGCAAAAAAATTCATGAGGAGTCTTTGTAACTCGGATTGAGCTAAAAATTTACGAATAAATCCCCCAGTATGTTAGCTAACTTTTGTTAGTTCAACACTTTTTTATTTGAGCAACAGAAGATGTTCGAAAAAATCGGTTTCTACCTGCCGGTCTGTTTTGACAGATTTCTGCCATTATTTGCATTTGCTTCTTATTGATTCCTTTTTGAGTTCTCTTTAGGTGAATTGAGATTTTTAAAGGAGTTATTACATTATCTTGTGTTTTTAGTGAAAATCCTTACTGTTCTAAAGCTTTTCCAGGGGTCTAATATCTTTTGAATACACTAATGTTGCTAATGAAGATTGTGTGAAGTTTTGTATGAAGGAAAAAATTCAGGTGTAGAGAGAGAATGATGCAATGAGATGAAGAATAGACAAAAGCACAAGCTTGGGGATGCCACCATGGTGTCACCCCAAGAAATATCCAAGAGGTACAAGCGTCAAAGCTTGGGGATGCCCAAGGCATCCCCTTCTTCATCAATAAAAAGCTCAGGTCTATCTAGAAATTTCGTTTTATTGTTTCATGAACAGTTATGTTGTTCTTGGAGCGTCTTAGTTTTCGTTTGCTTTGCTTAGTTTTTTTAGTTTGCTTGAATAAAGTAGTTTGGACCCTTGTTCTCGCTGTGTTGTTTTGCAAATAAGTTGCTTGGTGTTGGAAAGGAGTAGTAAGTTCTTGCTTGAAGTGCAAGAAGAGATTGCATTGACTGTGACTTAGACTTTAGCATGAAATTCTAGGTGTTGTTTTAGCATTATGTTTAGTGATTATTGCTGCAGCATGTCTTGTTCCAAACAATTGGGATTTCTTAGTGTGCCTTGAAGAAATTATGCGTTGTTTTAGCATGCAAAAGCATAGTATTATGGTATTCCCCTTTGATGCTTTGCTTGGGTTGACTTGGCACATGCTCACACCATGTTATGACTATGACAAGTCACCATTAGCCTCTATGATCATTTAGTCCTTGACTTGTAGTACCACTCTTTACTTTGATTAGTATGCTTTGTCGCACTGCATGATTATGGCCATTATGCTCTCTTAGTTGGTTGCTCCCATTATTTTTGCTAGCTTCCACTTGTATGAGTAAGTTCTACTCATGCCTCCAACTCCCAAGAAACCAAGTTATTCCAAAGTGTCCACTATAAACTCCTATGCATAGTGTGTTACACCATTCCAAGTATATTCTTGTTTTCAACTATCTTCCAATTAAAAACTATTTTGTTATGTGAAAACTTAGTGATTAAAGCCCTCACGAACTTGATGGCACACTTTATATTCTTTGCCCCTAATAAACTTGAACCATTGTGACAATTTTGTTGTATATGCTTGCACTTATACGTTGGAATTAGCAGAACCGTGCTGTCACGGGGAACATTTTCAACATTGCACTTGTACTTTGTACTCAGTTGATATCATGTTATTTTGTCTATGGATGTCAACGGTGTGAAATAAAGAGGGAACTTGTAAGTCCATGGAGTTTGTATCCCGTGTTAGAAAAATGCCTGGGCTGCTAGCCTAATCCATGCCTAATCATGGTGGAAACTTGCAGCATCACCATAGTGAGCTATCTATGAAGCATCCTTAATAAAAATCTATACATATGGTAAATAAAAAGATTGTTGAGATGCTCATTGTCTGCTTGACTTGTCATTTTGGTTATGGAAAAGCTCCTGTACCATGTCCAAGGGGTACCCCGTTGGCGGTTCTCAATGATATGCAAATACTTACAATGAAAAGAACTTACCTGGGCCCAAAGTTGAGTATGCATGAGGTGTTGATGGTGATCGACGTGGCACTTTGTTGGTAACCCCAAGCGCAGGGTGTGAAGAGCAAGTAACAAGTTTTCCCTTAGTTAAGACCGATGTTATCGAACCAGAAGGAGGAAGGAAACGTCACACAGGTGTTGCAAACAACGTGGATACCTGCACAAGACAAACTCAAGGCTTTTCCCCAATGAACAGTGAGGTTGTCAAGCTCACCAGTTTGCTGTAACAAAGGATTAAACGTATGGTGTGGAAGGTAATGGTTTGCAGCAAGTAAACAAGTAACGGTGGAAGATGTATCAATGGTAAAGATTGGACCAGGGTCCATAGTTCACTAGAGGTGCTCTCCTTAGATAAACAACATGGCATGAAGGGTAAACAAATTACAGCAGGGCAATTGGCAGGAACTGAGCAAGGCATAACAATGAAATTACTATTTAGAAAGATCCTATGAGGTTGATTGGGCAATACAACAAGATACATAAACCGCCATCCAACTGCATCTATGACTAGAATTCCACCTTCAGGTTATCATCCGAACCCCCTCCAGTATTAAGTTGCAAGCAACAGACAACTGCTTTAAGCAAAGTGTGTAAGGTAAACAGTCCACATGTTCCATGAACAAGAGACCATTGTTTTCTCCCTAGTAGCAACATCACATCTACAACCGAAGAGATTATTATCACTTCCCTTGGAAACTAGAGGCATGAACCCACTATCGAGCATAAATACCCCCTCTTGGAGTCACTAGCAACTACTTTGCCAAGATAGCTACTAACAACGGAGAGCATGCAAGATCACAAACAACACATACATGATAGAATCATAAAGACAAAACCATTAATCAAACCAACATAATAATCTCAATATCCACCGGATCCCCGCAAACACAACATGCATGATTACAAATAAATTAGATCTTGATCATGAACGGAGCTCACAAGATCTATACATGAAAGCACAAAGGAGGAGATACAACCATCTAGCTACTACATGGACCCATAGTCCAAGGTGGAACTACTCACGCATCATACCAGAGAGAAGGCCTCCGGGATGATCTCCCCTCCGGCAGGGTGCCGAGAAGAACTTCAGATCCCCCAATCTAGGGACGATGGTGGCGGCGGCTATAGACGGTTTCGTGGATATTGTATCGGGTACTCAGGGTTTCTGCATCGAGGGCTTCTTATAGGCGAAGGGGGAGACCGAGGCGGCCTCTAGGGCAGGCAAACCCTAGCCAGGCGCGGGCTAGGGCCCACCCGCGCCTAGGGTGGGTTTGGCCCCCCTGGTTGGCCTCCCGGGCTCTCCTCTGGACTTCTTGTTCCCCACGGAAAGTAATTGACTTTGTCCTTTGTCCTGTCCAATTCCGAGAATATTTCTTTACTAACATTTCTGAAACCAAAAATAGCAGAAAACAGGCATCTGGCACTGTTGCAACTTGTTAGTAGGTTAGTACCAGAAAACATGTAAAAATCACCTCAAAGTGTGGAAAAGTAAAGCAAAGTAGATACTAAACAATCATGTAGCATAAAAAATTATAAATACGTTTCCAACATATCAGGTGTGGCCCTCGTATTCAAGGGACTTGAGATTGCCAACTTATACTTCGTCAAGCGTATACTCCATCTTTGCCACTTTAACCTTAACCACTTCAAGATGCTTATGATAGGGGCAATGAGGGATGAAAGCTAACAAGTACCATAATTTTGGGAAGCTCTTTTTGAAACTTGTAATCCTTGCTTCCTTTACAAAAAGGCCTTTCTTCCACCTCTATTGAGTCTCCAGCTTCTACCTTTAGGCACCATTAAGAGAGCATAGTTGTCATTCTGTGTGCAGTGTTCCAAAGCTTATTGATTGATGCATATTGTGATATTACTTGTTCTTGTGCTATTTGTTTCTAGTCACCCTTGTGAACTTTGAAGGTGTCCTACTCTATGAGGGACAAGCTGATTGCCACTATGCTATGTTTTCTGTATGTGAAACAAACAAACGTTTTTCAATGCATGTTATTCATGATCTTTGTTTGTAGATTGTCATGTTGCATGCATAGTTACTATGTCCTATTGTTAGAAATCTATCTTTCATGCACATATTTAGAGTTCTTTGATCACAGTTGTCAACACCCGAATTTTTAATCCCAGATGCCTGTTATGCCATACATCGCAATCCCAGGATTACCATTTTTGCGAGACATAACAGATTTGATATCACAGTACATCATCTATTACAAACCATACATAAGGTCTTACACAAATAAGGATCTCACGATCTAGTTCTTAATACAACTCAAGCAGCGGAATAACATAATAGTAACGATAGAGTAGGCGAAGCTCCATCTTCATGGTCACAGGCAATGCTGACAATGGGAGATGATCCTAGTTGTCATAACCTTGCTGCAGTCCGTCATCCTGATACTCCTCTTCATAGTCTGGCCACGGGAATAGCCAGGGACAAAGCCATGAGTACTCTTTAAGTACTCGCAAACTAATACTAATAAGTGAAGGGGTTTTTTGTAGTAGGATACTAAGCTCTAGGGTTGTTTTGCAAAAATACAGATTTACCTCTACTAAGTTCAGAAGAAAAGAAAGCTAGTTGAAAGTTTTATAACACCTAAGTGGGAACTTGCATTTCATGTCAAAACTCTGTTGTGGTCAAGTCAAAGTCACAAATCATTTCATAAGTCATTTTGAAAACATCTGACCATAGAAAAGTATGGCCACTCCAACTGTCCATAACCGCGGATGCGGCTATTTGAATAGTTTGACACTCTGCAGAGATTGTACACTTTCACCACAATATTTGATACATCCGTCAGGAACAATCCTGAATTCACCATACTCAGTATGCGGATAATCAATCCTAACCTTTCAATTACACACCCTACTATAGGCACCTCTCCTGCGAGTTTGGCCTCCCAACCATAACCAACTGTCATCTTGGGAACTGCACAGGTGGACAATCTTCACAAGGTAGCCTCAGATCAAATGTAACATCCCTAAAATCATGATTTCAAAGATTGCATATCATTCATGCATGCATATAACTTTGAGATCATTTTCCAACTATTTTCCAGAAAACAGAAGCACATAGTGCTATCATTTTATGTGAGCAAACTTATATCAAATGACCATCCTCAATTGAGAGCATAAGTGTTTTAAACCAAGTTTTGTTGACTTCCTTGTTGATTGGATTGAATGTGGAGTTTGGACAAAAATTTACAAAACAAATATGGTTTCAAAACCATTTTCAAAACATTTCCAAATCAAGTGCTATAGCACTGTTTATTTTGGTTATTCAAAAGAACCAAGCTTGAATAGAGAGACCACATGTTTCTAAGCCCAGAAATATGAATGTTGCACCCTACAAAATCCTGAAATTTTTTGAATTCAAAAAGCTTTTGAAACCATTTGAAATTCATTCCAGAAATTCAAAACAGAAATAGAAAAGGAATAAAGAAAAGGAAAAAGGCTGGCGCTGCTAATCTAGCCCAACTGAGAAAGCAGCCCACTAAGCCCACCCGGGTTCCCTCTCTCCCTCTCTCACTCGCAGACGCACCCAGCAAGCGACTGACGCCAGGACCCCACCCGGTCTCTGTTTCTCTCGCAGACAACTGGGCCCCGTCCACGTCACCGTCGTCTTCCCCAAATCTCGCGAAGAACACGTCGCCGCTGGCCGTTGCTGGCATTGATTCCGCGGCGTAATTGCCATTGATTCTGCAGGAGTTTCCTATCGAGCCCCTGCCTACTTAAACCCCTCCCCCTCGCGGTCATTTCCCCCCACACTGCACACTCTTCTCGCCACCAGCCTGCCCGCAATCAACCTCACACCGCCGCAGACAGAGCTCACTCCGGCGATCGATTCCGGTGAGCACCGTGTGCCCCTTCCCCTCTGGTTCATACGAGCCGCTTCGCAACTTCTTTGCGCACCTCCTGACCCCACTGGTTTGTCCTGTACTGCTCCAGGTCATCGGTTCCGTTCGACACCGCAAGCACCCGACGACAACCTCGACTCCGGCGACCAAATTCCGTAAGCCCTTTGCGCCCCTTCGCCTCTGATTCACACGAAGTTGTTCGCCACTGTCTTGTGCGTCATCTGGTGCCATTTTTTTGTGCTAGGGAGACCAGGAGCGTCGCCAACGTCGCCGTCTACTCGAACCCGACGCCGCCCGCAACTCGGACGAGCTCCAGCAGCCCACTCCGTGCGCCCCTTGCCAAGCCGCCGCCAAGTTGAGCTTCTCCTCGTCGCTGCGAACCTGGTGAGCATCCTCCCACCTTTCCAGGTGACCTGTAGCGCCGCGCCGCCATAGACATGTTGGAGATATGCCCTAGAGGCAATAATAAATGTAGTCATTATTATATCTTTGTGTTTATGATAAATGTTTACATTCATGCTATAATAGTATTAACAAGGAAACATTGATACTTGTGTGATTTGTAAACTTAAATTTGAAGTCCCTAGTATAGCCTCTATACATCACTAGCTTGTTGGTTGATAAATGATTGTGGTTTCCCTATCATGAACATTGAGATGTTATCAACAACAAGATCATATCGTTAGGAGAATGATATGGTGGACATACTCCTATAGATAAGCGTAGCATAAAGATCAAGTCATTTCATTAGTTCAATTGCTATATGCTTTCTGATACATAGTAACCTAATTCCTTCGACCATGAGATCATGCATATCACCTTTACCGGATGGATGCTTTGATGACATCAAACACCACACCGTAACTGGGTGGCTATAAAGGTGGAATTGAGTGTTCGGAAAGTATTGGTTGAGACACATGGATCAAGAGTGGGATTTGTCCATCCATATGACGGATAGATATACTCTGGGCCCTCTCGGTGGAATGTCATCCAATTAGCTTGCAAGCATGTGACTGGCTCATAAGGGATCACATATCACGGGAACGAGAAAAGAGTACTTATCGGTAAACGAGGTTGAACTAGGTATGCAGAGATACCGACGATCATAACCTCGGATAAGTAAACTATCGTGAGACAAAGGGAAATTGGTATCGTATGTAAGTGGTTCATTCGATCGCAAAGTAATCATAGAAATATGTGGGAGCCATATGAATTTCCAGATTCCTCTATTGGTTATTGTTCGGAGAAGTGTCTCGATCATGTCCGCATAATTCACGAACCGTAGGGAGACACACTTAAGGATTCGACGTTGTTTGAGTAGTTATGGTATTATGAGGAAGAGACCGAATGTTGTTCGGAGTCTCGGATGGGATCCGGTATATCACGAGGTGATCCGGAATGGTCCGGAGAATAAGATTCATATAAGGAAAGTCCCGTTTGAGTTCGGGAATGATTCCGTGTTTTCATCAGGAATGTTCTAGAAGGTTCCGAATGTCCCAAGCACCGGAGGGGAAGGGTACATGAATGTGTCATTGCATATTGGGATGATTGCATCATGTACTAAGTGTTCTCGCTGTTCCAAATAAAGGATTAAATTGAATCCTAAATTGAAAAGTCAAATAGCAAGTTTGAAAAGTCAAACGGCTAAAATTGGAAAGAGGGAAAGAGGAAGGTGTGGGAAACCGAGTTGGGGAGGAGTTCCCTCCTCCAACCGGCGGCCTACCTCCAAGCCGAGTTGGGTAGGGACTCCTCTCCCTCCCCATGGCGCGGCCGACCCCTCCACCTATATAAGGTGGGGCAGGGCTCCCTCCTCTAGACACACAAGTTCCTATCCTCTAAATCTAAACCCTAGCCCTAGCCTCCGGTTTAGAGCCGTTTTGGTTTAGAGCTTCTAATTGCCCTAGCCTCCGGATTAGAGCCTTCTAATTGGTGTGTCTAAACCCTAGACCACCGAGGAACTCTCTCATACTCCACCATACTCGCCCGCTTAAGGCGAAGCCTGCGGATCTCCTCTACTCCTGCACCACGTCGTTGTCTTGGAATCGCGAGGAGAGTGCTACAACCTCCGCTTCTTTGGAACAAGAGAGAGGAAGGTCTTCGTGTGACCGATCATGGAGCGCCGAACACACGGAAGGATCGTCACACGATCTTGAGATCGAAGAGTACGACTACATCACCCACGAGAATCCGCTCTCGTTAAACACTTTGGAATCTTCGAGGGTAAGTTATTCCATCAACTCGTTGCTACAATCTAGTAGATAGATCTTGGCTTGTTTGTTTGTATGCGATAGAAATTTTTGTTTTCCATGCTACGAAACCCTACAGTGGTATCAGAGCCGTGTCTATATGTAGATCTGTTGCACGAGTAGAACACAATGGTCATTGTGGGCGTTGATGCTTTTATTGTCGATTGCTTCTTGTGTACTTTGCATCTTGCGGTATGTTGGGATGAAGCGCCCGGCTAACCTTACATGACATCGTTCATGAGACTTGCTCCACGCTTGACATGCAACTTGTATTGCATAAGTGGCTTTATGGGTGCTGCTTTCTCCTAGCAGCTTAAGATCCAATTTACAACGGGTGATCAACAATACTAGTATCAATGTTGTGGTTCTTGTTCGTAAGTTAGAACGACACTTATAGAAAGCCCCAAACCACGTAAAATATGCAAAGAAAGTAGAGGCGTATAACTTTGTTTTGCAGGGGTGTGCAGTGATGTGATATGGCCATGATTGTGATTATATTTGATGTATGCAATGATCCTTATTGTAAGTTGGCAACCGGCAGGAGCCAGATGGTTGTCTTTAATTTATGTTAAGACCCGCGTGTCTATTCAAAGTAGTTGTAATAGTTGAAGACCGGTGGACGACAACCTTGGAGAAGCGTCATTGACCTTGATGCAATGCCGGTGATGATGGATATCATGTTCGTGCTTGAAGATGGAGATCGGAAGCACAAAGAAGAAAGGCCATATCATATCACATATTATTGAATTGCATGTGATGTTAATCCTTTATGCATCTTGTATTGCTTAGTAGACAACGGTAGCATTATAAGATGATCCCTCATGCACATGAATTTCAAATCATAAAGTGTTCACCCTTAGTTAGCACCGTTGCTAAAGCTTGTTGTTTCGAAGCACCACGTGATGATCGGGTGTGTTAGATTCTGCAAGTGTATACAACGTGAGCAAGCCAGATTTGCTCATGCGGAAACTAAGGTTTGATCTTGACGAGCCTAGCATGTACAAACATGGTCTCGGAACACGGATCACCAAAAGGTAAAGCATGAATCATATAGTAGATATGATGAACATGACGATTGTTCGCCATTGAAACTGTATCAACTCTCGTGATGATCGGTGTTGATGTAGTGGATTTGGTTCGTGTGATCACTAAAAAAATGTGAGGGATGTTGTTTTGAGTGGGAGTTCACCTAGTTTAATTTCATTATTAATTTGAACTCAATTTGTCATAAACTTAGTCTAAACTATTGCAAATATGTTGTAGATCAATGGCAGCCCCTACCATCAATTTTAATGCGTTCCTAGAGAAAGAAAAAGTTGAAAAACAATGGAAGAAACTTCGCGGATTGGTTCCGCAATTTGAGGATTGTCCTCACAGCTGGTAATTTGACCTATGTGCTGGATGCACCGCTGGGTGACCCACCTGCAACTAATGCTGCCGATGAAGTAAAGAATGTTTACCTCGCTCAAGAATCAAGACTCCATAGTTCAAAGTGCTATCTTGTATGGTTTGGAATCGGAGCTTCAGAAAAGGTTTGAGAATTCAGACCCATATGATATTGTCGAGGATCTCAAATTGATTTTTGATACTCATGCGGCAATTGAAAGTTATGAGGCTTCTGAAAAGTTCTTTAACTGCAAGATGGAAGTGGTCAGCTCCGTCAGTGAGCATGTGCTTAAGATGTCTGGGCACGCAAACAAACTTCAAAGCTTGGGTATAGTGATTCCTAATGCTTTGGGGATTTACCATGTCCTCCAATCACTACCACCAAGTTACAAGAACTTTGTGATGAACTACAACATGCAGAACATGAACAAAGAGTTGCCAGAACTGTTTGTTATGTTAAAGTCTGCAGAAGTGGAGATCAAGAAAGAGCACCAAGTGTTGTTGGTCAATAAGACCACCAAGAAAGGCAAGTCTAAGCAGAAGGGACACTTCAAGAAGGGTGGTAAGAAAGTTACCACGCCGGCGAAGAAGACCAAGGCTGGACCAAGCCCGACATCGAAGTGCTTTTACCGCAAGGGAGAAGGTCATCGAAGCGGAATTTCCCAAAGTACTTGGCGGATCAAGAACGGCAACATCAATAAGAAAGGTATATCGATATACATGTTATTGATGTGTATCTCACTAGTACTCATAGTAGTGCACGGGTATTTGATCTTGGTTCGGTTGCTCATATTTGTAACTCAAACAGTCTTTGCAGAATAAACGGAAGCTAGCGAAGAACGAGGTGACGATGCGCTGGGAAATGGATCAAAGGTTGATGTAATCGCGGTCGGCACGCTACCCTTCATCTACCATCGGGATTAGTTTTATACTTAAATAATTGTTATTTGGTGCGTTGAGCATGAACATTATATTGGGATCTTGTTTATTGTAGACGTTACTTGTTTAAGTCCGAGAATAATGGTTGTTCGATTTATATGAGTAATATGTTTTATGCACATGCACCTTTGATAGATGGTCTATTCTTATTGAATCTTGATAGTGGAAATACATATCAATAACATTAAGGCTAAACGCTTGAAATCAGCGATAATTCGACATATATGGCAATGCTGCCTTGGTCACATTGGAGTGACGTATGAAGAAACTCCATTCGATGGACTTCTTGAATCACTTGAAAGATGCGAAGCATGTCGATGGGAAAAATGACTAAGACTCCATTTTACGGTATGATGGAGCGAGCTACGGACTTATTGGAAATCATACATACCGATGTGTGTGGTCCAATGAGTGTAGCATCATGTGATGGTTATCGTTATGTTCTTACCTTCACGGATGACTTGAGTGGATATGGGTATATCTATTTCATGAAACATAAGTCCGAAACTTTCGAGAAGTTTAAGGAGTTTCAAAGTGAGGTAGAGAATCAACGTAACAAGAAGATTAAATTTCTACGTTCGATGGAGGTGAATATCTAAGTTACGAGTTTGGCGAGCATTTGAAGAAATGCGAATACTTTCCTGATTGACACCGGGAACACCACAACGTAATGGTGTGTCCGAACGTCGTAATCAAACTCTCTTAGATATGGTTCGTTCTATGATGTCACTTACAGATTTACCGCTATCATTTTGGGGTTATGCATTAGAAACAGCCGCATTCACTTTAAATAGGGCACCGTCTAAATCCGTTGAAACGACACCGTATGAATTATGGTTTGGGAAGAAACCTAGATTGTCGTTCCTTAAAGTTTGGGGATGCGAAGCTGTAACACCCTCAGAATCGGCCCTATGCAAGTTTTAGCGAAACTCGCCAAACCCGCATAGAATCGATTCGAAGGTGCCCACCAGGCACTTTCGTGCGGGTGGAAAAACAAAGTAATAACATTACACAACAGTCCGCGATGGGACCCACAGAACAGATATATATACAACAGCGACTCAAAGAGTCAAGAATACAATATACGGTACAAAGATCCAAATCACCTCGAAAAGAGGGGGCGTCCGACTACGGACAAGATGCAAATGGGGCTAAGAGCCCTGAAGAATAACCAATGGCGTCCATAACCCTGCCCAGGCCAAGCCGGAAGGGTAACCACGCTAACGGCGTCGATCTCAAACCTGCTTAAACAAAGGGTGCCGACAAAGGGCAAAGGAAAAAGAAGGAGCGTCGATCGAGGCCGATACAGCGAGGCTAGAATTCGCGGTCCTCGCCTACATAGGTATGGTGGGCGGCGGCGGCGGCATGCACTAAACAACCTATAGAGACTCGATACAACCAAGCGGTTATCAGAGAGGGGGTGTGAATGACCTATCCGGATCCTACCTGAAGCTATCACCAAACAAACCCATCCTGGCGTTTCCCCCTCATAACCAAACGAGGAAGTCAACCGAGGAACTCACACAGTTGGCAGTTTTACTTATTCAATTATAGTTGCGGCACTTTACTAGTCAGGTTTAGATAATCATCCTGATAAAGTAAGCAGTGGGCACTTTTAGTTAATCATTCTGTTATAGTGGCAACATTTACTAGTCAGATACAATTATCATGAGATAACCCCAAAACCCAGCAGTTGTTGGTATTTTAATTGGCCATTCCGTTGTGGTGAAGCTGATTACTAATCATGTCGGAAACAAGTCAATTTAAAACAGTAAACTTTAGTTATAGTTGTCTATGATCAGACACTGTGCTCCAAGTCGTCCATAACCGCGGACACGGCTTCTCGAAAAGATTAAACCCTGCAGGGGTGCACCAAAGTATCCACAGGCACTTCGACCCTTTTTGCCAGATCAGTTAACATACACCCATCGGTATGTCGGCGGGGCCTAAGTCACGACGTTCCTGCACTCCAAAGCAAGCAGGGGCCACCCACTAAGTATACCATAACGAAGTCGGCGGTCTCGAGACGGACTTAGGGTTTAGGGGCAGTAACGACAGAGGTCCCCAAACGGGGCTGTCGATACCACGTAAACGGGTCACAATTCCTAACAAGACAAGCAAGACCTCGCACAATCGTAAATAAAGCAGTAAAGCATGGCATAGGTACAAGATAGTAAATAAAACCCCAAACTAGTTTGTGGCCCCCAGTACAATACTTTGAAATCAGGTAATTATCAATGGGGGGCCCATATCTCCCCACCTGTGGTTAGCGCGCTCGATCTCGGAACAGGTGTCAAGAACTCGGGTCCTACGGGACACAAGTGGGCGGTCGGAAACCAAATCTTACCTATCACCCACCGATGCCTCTGCTTAATTCAATTTTAGTTGTTAAACAGGAATTAAAGTGATACAATAATTAAAGCCATGATCATCTCCAACGTCAACGTGCGGCAATTCTCCAACAAAGGTGTTACTTGACGACAAGCGAAACACTAGAGCAAGCGACTACGACACGCGGGCCCACTATCTACCAAACAACAGGTAATAGGATGTGTCCAAGGCTATATATGGCTGCAAGGGATATCACGGGAACGAGAACTAGAGCATCGCAACACAGATAGCAAAGATCAACAGGAGGGAAGTAAATACTAGCAAAGTAAGATAGGTAGAAAGGGGGAGATGCTCGCCTGAAAACATTGTCGAAGGGTCAACCGAAGATCGGGCTGACTCACATCAACTCAACGGCCTTATCCGCGAAGAAGCAAAACACTAGAAGAAACACGGATGCAATATTTAATACACGGCGGAAGATCGGCATGATGCATGTATGATGTATGGCATGGCAAAGATGCGATGCAATCGGTCAAGATTTAAGCGGAACCGGTGTCCCGATAATTAGTTAAATGGTTCAAGTTATTTAGAAACCCGCATTTTAAATGTTGTTTTAGCAAGGCAAGATAAGATACGGTTCGCTACACAAGTTTAAATGAGGCCGATATGAGACTAGATTTGCCCGCATATGGGCCCCATATTTAGTTATTAGGTGAATCGGCATAAGGCCCCCAAACCACATGATAAGATGCATGCATGAACAATTATTATGCGACAAGTTGTATCTCAATTATAAAATAGGGTTTGCGGGAGAGGGTTCACACATTAGAGGGGGTTCGACGATCTTGGGTTCCGGGGTTCGGGGTCGGTCTCAGGGTTCGACGGCAGCGTTTTCGGCGGGATCGTTCTATCGTTCTTGGTACGGGGTAGATCTTGCGTTCCGGGAAGAAGTACTTGGCGGTCTCCGGGTTCGGGGGGGAGGACTTGGTGCCCGGTGGTAGATCTTGTCGATTTCACTCCATCGGCCTTGTCGTTCGGCGGCGAGGATCATGGGGTCACCGGGTCCGAGGAGAAGGTCTTGGGGGTGGACTTCGCCGTCTTCGGGTGTCGTGTCGAAGTTCTTGTCGCCCGTGATGGACACTTGCCTGATCCCTCTTGGTTTGACGGTGACGCACTTGGGTCGGCATCAGTGGAGCACCCGCCGCCACATCTTCGCGGAACGGTTCAACAACCAGCACATCAGCGGAAAAGGCACAGGCAGAAGCTCCAAAAACATACGGGATAGACCAAGGTGGTTGGGGTCGGTATTGCGGCGGCCGACGAAGGTGCGGCCATGGCCAGGCTTGGTGTTCGGGCCCATCAAGGCGACAAAGCGGCAGGGCGACAGGGCGCACAGGCCTGCCGGAGGCTGCTGGAGGGCGGGGACCACGGCGAGGGGAGCCCGAGGCGGGGATGGCCGGTTGAGGGAGAGGGCGACCGGCGGCTGCTGCCGGTGGCGGCCTGGGCCGGCGAGGAGGCGGGTGGAGGAGCACGCGAGACGGGCGGCTCGGTTGCGGAGGTCGCGCGAGCGCGCCGGTGGAGGTGGAGGCCGGGCGGCCGGCTCGGTCTCGGAGGGCGAGGGCGGCGAACGGCGCGGTGGCGGCATCGGGTCGGGTCGATGGCGAGGCACGTGGGCGGCGGCGAGGTGCTCGCCTGCTGAGGAGGACGACGCCGGGAGGAGGGGCAGTGGCGCCAGTCGAGGCGGAGGATGAGGGCGTCGGTGAGGGGTCCGGGCGGCTCGGCGAGGTGGCTGGGCGGGCCGGAGCGGGCCAGGCGAAGCGGGGCTGGCGGAGAGGAGGCGGAGGGCGGTCGACGCTGTGATGCAGGCTGGCGATGGTTGGGGCTAGGGCGGTTGCTGTGGGCGTGGGCGGTCAAGCGGCGAGGGGCTTGGGCGGGAAGGCGAGGAGGAGCGGCTGGGGAGAGGCGGATGGAGGTGGCGGGGCGCTGCTTGCGGGGGAGAAGGGAGCGGTTCACGCGGCGAGGAAGAAGAGGTGACGGGCGGGGCGCGTCTGCGGGAGAGGGAGGCTGCGGAGAAGATGCACAACGCGCGGCTCGTGCGGGGTTGGTGGGTCCAGGCGTGGGGCCTGCGCAGTGGGCAACGGGCTGGAGAGAGGCGGGGCTGGGTCAGTGTGAGTGAGTGTCTTGCGTGTGTGGGTTTGGGGTGAGAGGAGAGGAGAGAGGGGGAGGTTTGGGCCATGTGGCATGCAGGAGTGGTGGGGGTTTGGGGAGGGTGAGGTGGCGGTTCTGATAGGAGGGGTGATGTGGTGGGAGGGATGGGTAGAAAACTGGGTAGCTCTAGGATTTAGGTAGAGCTGGCCGGGGACCGTTTGTTTTAAACTGGGGTGGTCGTTCGGGTCGGGACGGCCCGTTCGACTGCCCCCGCTAAAAAATAAAATAAATTTTTATTTGTTTAATTGGACTGTTTGCAAACCGCCATGCCAAAACAAAATAATCCGGCGACCCGGGTTTTGCGTTTGAATTAGGATGGGGCATCTTAGAAAATAAAACAGGTTTTTGCGGAAAAGTTTTAGACAAACAACATAATGATGACGATGCAATGCACAAATTCAACGCGATTTTCTAGTAGTGGTTTTGCGGGATGCCACAATTCGACACCACTAACAATGGATCTCGCCCTCGAGATCCGCCTCATGGTACCGGAAGGAAGGTCGGCGATCTGCGTCTTCTCGCTTCGTGTAGATCTTCGCGACACCACTAACAAGAGGTCGTTGTCCTGATCATCAAGAGAACACTCCGGAAAACAACAGACGTAGTTAAAGGTAAGGCCACCTCTAACTTCCATGGAAGGAGTAAAATTGCAACGATCCACCATTCTATATACAAAGCAAATGATAAGAGTAGTGGTATGGTCGCGACTCCATCCCGCACTCAAAGCATTACTCTGTAGACGAATAGAAAGATTATGCAACCAACCCTCAAGATTCAGACTGAAGATCTCGACAAGCGAGGTTCGGATCAAAGGGGTGATGCAGACTCTGCATCGGATCTGGCGTAGAGGATGTCGTCGCGTCAGAACACCGGAAGGCACAAACAAGGAACAAAGAATGGTAACACCGTAGACGGATTCATCAGGCAGCTTGAACACCGGATGGTAGAACACCGTTATCAAAGAAGGAAGCGAAACCCTAAAGGTACGACGGAACCCAACCACGAGAAATCCTGGACTCGAAGAGGAAGGAGAGAGCAGATTCAAAACACGTCGAGATAAGAGAGGAATAGCAGAGGGGTAAGGAGTAAAATCAGACCTAATCAGAACTATCCAACCGATTTTCAAAAATAGTTTTGACACTCTACTTCGGCCGTTAGCTAGGTTATCCTACAGGCTGGACTTGTGGGGTATCGCAACTGCTGGGCTCTGATACCACTCTGTAACACCCTCAGAATCGGCCCTATGCAAGTTTTAGCGAAACTCGCCAAACCCGCATAGAATCGATTCGAAGGTGCCCACCAGGCACTTTCGTGCGGGTGGAAAAACAAAGTAATAACATTACACAACAGTCCGCGATGGGACCCACAGAACAGATATATATACAACAGCGACTCAAAGAGTCAAGAATACAATATACGGTACAAAGATCCAAATCACCTCGAAAAGAGGGGGCGTCCGACTACGGACAAGATGCAAATGGGGCTAAGAGCCCTGAAGAATAACCAATGGCGTCCATAACCCTGCCCAGGCCAAGCCGGAAGGGTAACCCTGCTAACGGCGTCGATCTCAAACCTGCTTAAACAAAAGGGGTGCCGACAAAGGGCAAAGGAAAAAGAAGGAGCGTCAGTACTGAGGCCAGTACACGGCGAGGCTAGAATTCGGCGGTCCTCGCCTACATAGGTATGGTGGACTGAGCGGCAGCGGCAGCATGCACTAAACAACCTATAGAGACTCGATACAACTGGCGGTTATCAGAGAGGGGGTGTGAATGACCTATCCGGATCCTACCTGAAGCTATCACCAAACAAACCCATCCTGGCGTTTCCCCCTCATAACCAAACGAGGAAGTCAACCGAGGAACTCACACAGTTGGCAGTTTTACTTATTCAATTATAGTTGCGGCACTTTACTAGTCAGGTTTAGATAATCATCCTGATAAAGGAAGCAGTGGGCACTTTTAGTTAATCATTCTGTTATAGTGGCAACATTTACTAGTCAGATACAATTATCATGAGATAACCCCAAAACCCAGCAGTTGTTGGTATTTTAATTGGCCATTCCGTTGTGGTGAAGCTGATTACTAATCATGTCGGAAACAAGTCAATTTAAAACAGTAAACTTTAGTTATAGTTGTCTATGATCAGACACTGTGCTCCAAGTCGTCCATAACGCGGACACGGCTTCTCGAAAAGATTAAACCTGCAGGGTGCACCAAAGTATCCAGCACTTCACCCTTTTGCCGATCGCTAACATACACCCGGTATGTCGGGGCCTAAGTCACGACGTTCCCGCACCCAAAGCAAGCATCGGGGCCACCCACTAAGTATACCAAGCAAGTCGGCGGTCTCGAGACGGACTTAGGGTTTGTGGGGCCAGTAACGACAAGAGGTCCCCAAACGGGACCTGTCGATACCACGTAACGGTCACAATTCCTAAACAAGACAGTGCGTTACCTCGCACAATCGTAAATAAAGCGATAAAGCATGGCATAGGTACAAGATAGTAAATAAAACCCCAAACTAGTTTGTGGCCCCAGACAATACTTTGAAATCGGTAATTATCAATGGGGCCCATATCTCCCCACGTGGTTAGCGCTCGATCTCGACAGTGTCAAGAACTCGGGTCCTCGGGACACAAGTGGGCGGTCGAAACCAAATCTTACCTATCACCCACCGATGCCTCCGCTTAATTCAATTTTAGTTGTTAAACAGGAATTAAAGTGATACAATAATTAAAGCCATGATCATCTCCAACGTCAACGTCGGCAATTCTCCAACAAAGGTGTTACTTGACAAGCGAAACACTAGAGCAAGCGACCGACACGCGGCCCACTATCTACCAAACAACGGTAATAGGATGTGTCCAAGGCTATATATGGCTGCAAGGGATATCACGGGAACGAGAACTAGAGCATCGCAACACAGATAGCAAAGATCAACAGGAGGGAAGTAAATACTAGCAAAGTAAGATAGGTAGAAAGGGGGAGATGCTCGCCTGAAAACATTGTCGAAGGGTCAACCGAAGATCGGGGCGAAGCTCACATCAACTCAACGGCCTTATCCGCGAAGAAGCAAAACACTAGAAGAAACACCGGATGCAATATTTAATACACGGCAGAAGATCGGCATGATGCATGTATGATGTATGGCATGGCAAAGATGCGATGCAATCAGGTCAAGATTAAGCGGAACCGGTGTCCCGATAATTAGTTAAATGGTTCAAGTTATTTAGAAACCCCGCATTTTAAATGTTGTTTTAGCAAGGCAAGATAAGATACCGGTTCGCTACACAAGTTTAAATGAGGCCGATATGAGACTAGATTTGCCCGCATATGGGCCCCATATTTAGTTATTAGGTGAATCGGCATAAGGCCCCCAAACCACATGATAAGATGCATGCATGAACAATTATTATGCGACAAGTTGTATCTCAATTATAAAATAGGGTTTGCGGGAGAGGGTTCACACATTAGAGGGGGTTCGACGATCTTGGGTTCCGGGGTTCGGGGTCGGTCTCAGGGTTCGACGGCAGCGTTTTCGGCGGGATCGTTCTCTCGTTCTTGGTACGGGGTAGATCTTGCGTTCCGGGAAGAAGTACTTGGCGGTCTCCGGGTTCGGGGGGGAGGACTTGGTGCCCGGTGGTAGATCTTGTCGATTTCACTCCATCGGCCTTGTCGTTCGGCGGCGAGGATCATGGGGTCACCGGGTCCGAGGAGAAGGTCTTGGGGGTGGACTTCGCCGTCTTCGGGTGTCGTGTCGAAGTTCTTGTCGCCCGTGATGGACACTTGCCTGATCCCTCTTGGTTTGACGGTGACGCACTTGGGTCGGCATCAGTGGAGCACCCGCCGCCACATCTTCGCGGAACGGTTCAACAACCAGCACATCAGCGGAAAAGGCACAGGCAGAAGCTCCAAAAACATACGGGATAGACCAAGGTGGTTGGGGTCGGTATTGCGGCGGCCGACGAAGGTGCGCCACCAAAGCTTGGTGTTCAGCCCATCATGGGCGACAAAGCGGCAGCGCGATAGGCGACAAGGCGCCGGCCGCGAAGGCTGCGGAGAGGAGGGGACCACGGCGAGGGAGCCGAGGCGGGACGGCCGTTGAGGAGAGGCGACCGCGGCCGCCGCATGGCGGCCGGGCCGCGAGAGGCGGGTGGAGGAGCACGGCAGAGGCGGGGCGGCTCGGTTGCGGAGGTCGCGGCGGGAGCGCACGGTGGAGGTGGAGGCGGAGGCCGGGCGGCTCGGTCTCGGGCGGCGGGCTGCGCCTGCGGGTGGCGGCATCGGGGTGGTCGATGGCGAGGCACGTGGCAGGCGGCGAGGTGCTCTGCCTCGCGGGAGGACGACGCCGGGGAGGCGCGGCCAAGCGGTGGCGCCAGGCCGAGGCGAGGATGAGGGGCCGTCGGTGAGGGCGGGCCAGGCCGGCGGTGGCGGGCGCGTGGCTGGCGGAGAGGCGGAGGCGGTCGACGCTGTGATGCAGGGCGGCGATTGCGGCTAGGGCTGGCGCTGCTGTGGGACGTGGCGGCGAGGGGCTTGCAAGGCGGGGGAAGGCGAGGGAGGAGCGGCCTGGGGGAGAGGCGGATGGAGGTGGCGGGGCGCTGCTTGCGGGGGAGAAGGGAGCGGTTCACGCGGCGAGGAAGAAGAGGTGACGGGCGGGGCGCGTCTGCGGGAGAGGGAGGCTGCGGAGAAGATGCACAGCTGCTCGTCTTGAGGGTGGTGGGTCAGGCGTGGGGCCTGCGGGTGGGCCTGTGGGGCTGGAGAGAGAGGCAGGGCTCAGCCAGAAAGTGAGTGAGTGCTGGCGTGTGTGGGTTTGGGGGTGAGAGGGAGAGGAGAGAGAGGGGGAGGTTTGGGCCATGTGGCATGCAGGGAGTGGTGGGGGTTTTGGGGAGGGGTGAGGTGGCGGTTCCTGATAGGAGGGGGTGATGTGGCTGGGAGGGATGGGTAGAAAACTGGGTAGCTCTAGGATTTAGGTAGAGCTGGCCGGGGACCGTTTGTTTTAAACTGGGGTGGTCGTTCGGGTCGGGACGGCCCGTTCGACTGCCCCCGCTAAAAAATAAAATAAATTTTTATTTGTTTAATTGGACCGTTTGCAAACCGCTCGCGACCAAAACAAAATAATCCGGCGACCCGGGTTTTGCGTTTGAATTAGGATGGGGCGTCTTAGAAAATAAAACAGGTTTTTGCGGAAAAGTTTTAGACAAACAACATAATGATGACGATGCAATGCACAAATTCAACGCGATTTTCTAGTAGTGGTTTTGCGGGATGCCACAGAAGCCTATGTAAATAAGTTACAGCCAGACAAGCTTGAACCCAAAGCGGAAAAATGCGTCTTCATAGGATACCCGAAGGAAACTATTGGGTATACCTTCTATCATAGATCCGAAGGCAAAATCTTTGTTGCCAAGAATGGATCCTTTCTAGAGAAGGAATTTCTCTCGAAAGAAGTGACTGGAAGGAAAGTAGAACTCGACGAGGTTGTCGAACCTTCTCTCGAAATTGCGAGTAGCGCAGCACCGGAAGAAGTTCCTGTGGTGCCTGCACCAATAAGAGGAAGCTAATGATGATGATCATGAAACTTGGTTGAAGTTGCTACAGAGCCTCGAGGTCAACGAGAACTCGTACCACTCAGCATTGGTATGATCCGTTATGAGTGTCATGTTGGTGGACAACACCGATGACCCCGAGACATATGAGGAAGCGATGATGAGCCCAGATTCCAATAAATGGCAAGAAGCCATGAAATCCGAGATTGGATCCATGTACGAAAACCAAGTATGGACTTTGGTGGACTTACCGATGGCCGGAAGGTCATCGAGAACAAATGGATTTTCAAGAAGAAAACAGATGCTGATGGTAATGTTACTGTCTATAAAGCTCGACTTGTCGCAAAAGGGTTTCGACAAATTCAAGGAGTTGACTACGATGAGACTTTCTCACCGGTAGCGAAGCTAAAGTCTGTAAGGAGTATGTTAGCCATCGCTGCATATTATGATTACGAGATATGGCAGATGGATGTCAAAACAACATTCCTCAATGGAGATATTGATGAAGAGTTGTATATGATACAACCCAAAGGTTTTTTCAATCCTAAAGATGCTAATAAGGTATGCAAACTTCAACGGTCCATCTATGGATTGAAGCAAGCATCCCAAAGTTGGAATCAACGTTTTGATAAGGTGATCAAAAGTTTTGGTTTTATACAAACTTATGGAGAAGCTTGTATTTACAAGAAAGTGAGTGGGAGCTCTGTAGCATTCTTAATACTATATGTGGATGACATATTGTTGATTGGGAATGATGTAGACCTTCTTAATAGTGTCAAGGAATATTTGAATAATAGTTTTTCAATGAAGGATCTTGGCGAAGAAGCTTACATATTAGGCATAAAGATTTATAGAGATAGATCGAAACGCCAAATATCATTGCCACAGAGTACATATTTGGACAAAGTTCTAAAGAGGGTTGGAATGGAAGAAAGCAAGAAAGGGTTCTTGCCCATGTTGCCCAATACGACCTTGAGTAAAACTCAAAGTCTGACATCGGCAGAAGATAGAGAAAGGATGAGTAAGACTCCCTATGCCTCAACCATAGGATCTCTAATGTATGCCATGCTATGTACTAGACCCGACATTGCATATGCTGTTAGTTTAACTAGCAGATATCAAAGTGATCCAGGAGTGGATCATTGACATGATCAAAAACATCCTTAAGTACTTGAGAAGAACAAAGGATATGGTTCTTTCTTATGGAGGTGATGAAACACCGTTGTTAATGGTTACACCGATGCTAGTTGGAACACCGATCCGGATGATTCTAAATCACAATCTGGATACGTATTTATTTTGAATGGTGCAGCAGTTAGCTAGAGGAGTTCAAAGCAAAGCGTTGTGGCGAGATCTTCAACTGAATCGGAATACATGGCTGCTTCGGAGGCTTCACAAGAAGCGATTTGGATGAAAGAGTTCATTACAGAGCTGGGTGTGGTTCCTAGTGTGCTGGACCCAATGTCTATCTACTGTGATAACATGGGAGCCATAGCGAATGCGCAAGAACCAAGGTCACACAAGAAGCTGAAGCACATCAAGCTGCGTTTTCACGCTATTCGAGAACATATACAGGATGGGGATATAAAGATTTGCAAAGTACACACAGATCTGAATGTGGCGGATCCGTTGACTAAACCTCTCCCGAGGGCAAAACATGACCAACACCAAACTGCCATGGGTGTTCGGTATATTACCATGTAATCTAGGTTAGATGACTCTAGTGCAAGTGGGAGACTGTTGGAGATTTGCCCTAGAGGCAATAATAAATGTAGTTATTATTATATCTTTGTGTTTATGATAAATGTTTACATTCATGCTATAATAGTATTAACAAGGAAACATTGATACTTGTGTGATTTGTAAACTTAAATTTGAAGTCCCTAGTATAGCCTCTATACATCACTAGCTTGTTGGTTGATAAATGATTGTGGTTTCCCTATCATGAACATTGAGATGTTATCAACAACAAGATCATATCGTTAGGAGAATGATATGGTGGACATACTCCTATAGATAAGCGTAGCATAAAGATCAAGTCATTTCATTAGTTCAATTGCTATATGCTTTCTGATACATAGTAACCTAATTCCTTCGACCATGAGATCATGCATTTCACCTTTATCGGATGGATGCTTTGATGACATCAAACACCACACCGTGAATCGGGTGGCTATAAAGGTGGCATTGAGTGTTCGGAAAGTATTGGTTGAGACACATGGATCAAGAGTGGGATTTGTCCATCCATATGACGGATAGATATACTCTGGGCCCTCTCGGTGGAATGTCATCCAATTAGCTTGAAAGCATGTGAATGGATCACAAGGGATCACATATCACGGGAACGAGAAAAGAGTACTTATCGGTAAACGAGGTTGAACTAGGTATGCAGAGATACCGACGATCATAACCTCGGATAAGTAAACTATCGTGAGACAAAGGGAAATTGGTATCGTATGTAAGTGGTTCATTCGATCGCAAAGTAATCGTAGAAATATGTGGGAGCCATATGAATTTCCAGATTCCTCTATTGGTTATTGTTCGTAGAAGTGTCTCGATCATGTCCGCATAATTCACGAACCGTAGGGAGACACACTTAAGGATTCGACGTTGTTTGAGTAGTTATGGTATTATGAGAAAGAGACCGAATGTTGTTCGAGTCTCGGATGGGATCCGGATATCACGAGGTGATCCGAATGGTCCGGAGAATAAGATTCATATAAGGAAAGTCCGTTTGAGTTCAGAATGTTCTAGAAGGTTCCGGAATGTCCCACTCCGAGGGGAAGGGTACATGAATGTGTCATTGCATATTGGGATGATTGCATCATGTACTAAGTGTTCTCGCTGTTCCAAATAAAGGATTAAATTGAATCCTAAATTGAAAAGTCAAATAGCAAGTTTGAAAAGTCAACGGCTAAAATTGGAAAGAGGAAAGAGGAAGGTGTGGAAACCGAGTTGGGAGGAGTTCCTCCTCCAACCGGGCGCCCACCTCCAAGCCGAGTTGGGAGGGACTCCTCTCCCTCCCCATGTGGCCCGGCCCCTCCACCTATATAAGGAGGTAGGCTCCTCCTCTAGACACACAAGTTCCTATCCTCTAAATCTAAACCCTAGCCCTAGCCTCCGGTTTAGAGCCGTTTTGTTTAGAGCTTCTAATTGCCCTAGCCTCCGGATTAGAGCCTTCTAATTGGTGTGTCTAAACCCTAGAACGCCGAGGAACTCTCTCATACTCCACCATACTCGCTCCGGCTTAAGGCCTCATGATCTCCCTCTACTTCCTGTACCACGCCGTTGTCTTTGCCGGAATCGCGAGAGAGTGCTACAACCTCCACTTTCATTGGAACAAGGAGAGGAAGGTCTTCGCCGAAATCGAACGTGTGACCGACTGAGCGCTGCCGAATGCAGCGGAAGGATCGCTCTACACGATCTTGAGATCGGAAGAGTACGACTACATCACCCACGAGAATCCGCTCTCGTTAAACACTTTGGAATCTTCGAGGGTAAGTTATTCCATCGACTCGTTGCTACAATCTAGTAGATAGATCTTGGCTTGTTTGTTTGTATGCGATAGAAATTTTTTGTTTTCCATGCTACGAAACCCTACAAGAGAGCCATGCTAGCGCCCGCCGATTTTGGTCGGTTGATTCGTAGAGTCACGATCTAGATCCAAGCAGAGATTAGATCACTTATCGAACCGTTAAGTTTAGATCTGAGCCGTGCGTGTTTAGTTAGATCCAACGGTAGCCGAGCGTCATCCGGTGCGAAGCGGTACGCACCAATCAGAAACAGACACGTGGCTAGGGTTAGATTTAAAACTGGATTTTGAATCTGAATTATGTTCAAATTTGTTTTGGCTATAACTTTTGATACCCACGTTAGAATTTGACAAATTTTATACCGTTGGAATCAGGAGAGCAAGCTCTTTCTAAATGTGCAATGTGTTTAATGTTTAGCTTCTGTTAAAAAGGTTTTATTTGCAGAAACTTGTGTAGGACTAATTAGAGTTTATGAAATGTTTAGGAAATAATTTAGGGTATAAATATTGGTTGTTTGGCAAGTTTTTAACTTGTTAGTGAATCAATCATTTACTTGCTTGGTTGAATTTTAAAAATCATCATTTACCATCTTGCATGCATGCATATATTTTTGATTGTATATGTTTTGTGTGTAATTTGTTGCTACCAAACTTTGTGTAGATTTTGGTGCTAGTGATTGTGATTGTGAGGAGTGTTACTCTCCCAACTACCAAGGCAAGTGGTACTTCATGAATATTATCATTCCTATATTTTCTACTAAGCATTAGAAATATTTTGTTAGACTTGCATGCTATATTTTGCTTATATGCCATGTTGGGAAATCCTAGTAGTTGTAGAAATGCTAGGGAATTTCTAAGTTAAGTTACTATCTATGCCATGCTTAGCCTAGCTAGTAGCAACCAAGGGTTGGTGAAATATATATACATGCTATGATGAAAATATTCCTAAGTCCTTTGGACTTGTGTTTTACCTAATAAAACAACTAAGTTAATGAAACACCTGGGTGGAATGGAAGGAAAGTTTTATGTTGAGTGGTTACACAAGGCCCATTTCTATGGTTTACCTTGTGTATCTCACTTGTGGTAAGCCACCCAGGAACAAAGAGATTTTAGAGGCCAAGTGTTAAGGAGCTTCTAGTGCAGCCACTTGGCAATATGGGCTCTGCCTGGACCATATAGGTTGCTAGAACTTAGCCATTTGGACAGTTTGTGGTAGTGGGAATGATAGGTTGGAGCGCGTCCATTTGGTCTAAGGGAAGGCTTCTGAAAGGTCCTGTCTTGGTGAAACCAAGTCTGGTGGGGAAAGTGCACAACCTCTACAGATGGAAAAATCTAAGTACTTAGCCAAGTCCATGGCAATGGACAACTTGAGCATCAAGGCATGGAAGCTATCAAGAATCTCCTCATCCCAATTTCTAAATAAAAACTTGTGGGTGAACAAGGGTGAATGACCTCAATGTCTATTGGTGGTTCCTTGGGAAAAGTTTTGACAAAGAAAAACTTAGTGATTTCAACTAATAGGCAAAATCTATTTTGAGCAAAGCAAGCCAAGCTACACTTAGCCAAATTGCATATAATATCTAGTCCACTTAAAATTTTACTAAGGTATCACTTTCAAATACTATTCCAAAGTATTGACCCACTGTGGCTGTAACTTGTGATGTTGCAGGTTACTCTGATGAGGATTAGGTGTCATGAGTCTACACTCAACATGTTTGCCTGTGGCACATGAAGATGAAGACTTTTATTTATTTACTTATTCAAACTCTTGTATTAGGCCTCTGGCCTTGGAGTTGTAAAGACTATGTTTATCTCTAGAATGGCTGTAATAAATGACCTTTGTATATGTGTACTTCATCTTAAACTGTGGATTCTAGCAATGATCCAGGGACTAGCATTGCAATCACAGGGATCCTTTTCCTTTATAAAGGAGGGATCTTACAGATGGTATCAGAGCACTGTGTTGCCTGTAGGATTATGACCCTAGGATTGGAAACCACTAAGGAAAATTTTTCATCTTCTACACTTGTCTAATCTTCTCGTAAACTTTTCTAATCTTCTTTCTCATCTCTATTTGTAGATGAACTCCATCAACGAAGCCGTAAGGAAAGGACCACTCATGACAATGACTTTGGAGTGTGAGACAAAATTCCCCAAGGCTCTCAAGGACCTCATGGTTGCATTAGAGATACAAGGTGCAGCTGTGTACAAAGGTTTTCCTGTGATGGATGAAGGAGTGGAATACTGGTGGGTGCAACTTCACTTGTATAAAAACAAGGAAGACAACCATCAGGAAAAAGGATTCTTCATGTTCACCAATTCAGTGGTGCACACTACATTCTTTGAATCAGCAAGGGATGCAGCTTGGAAGACCATCAAAGAACTTGGTGATAGAGTCAAGTGCAGAATGTTCAACCTCCAAAATGATCTAAAGAAAGAGAAGGAACATACCCAAGAGTTGGAAGCTACCAACCAAACCTTAAGAGGAGATATTATAGACTTAGTGATGGAGTCATGTGAGCAAGATAGGCTGATTGCTTCTAGAAACATTGTGTTAGCCAACAGATCCAGTGAGATAGGATTATAAACGTACTTCGTTAGTTGGACCACCACTTATCACCTTATTTTCCAAAATGTGACTTTAAAATAAGTTGAACCTTGGTTGTTGTATTGGATCCATGTATGCCATGACTTGTGTGTTTTGATTTCCAAGGATATGTATGTGATGTTTCGTCTTTTGTTTTTATATTGAATTGTGTTGTTCTAACTTTTCTATCTTATAAATAGATGCCTACTGTTACCATCAGCACTGTTGAGGAGTTCCAGGTTACCCGCTTTGGTCCTCGTATCGTTGAGCTTACTACTTTGCTCAATCTCCCTCTTCCTACCATCATGGTGCTTCCCCTCACCAAGTTTGAGAGGAAGGACCTCTGTGGCTTCAAGGTCAACCAGCTCGGACGCTAGATTGAGCCTACCACGGAGGCCATTGTCTTCAAGCTCATGCACGATGACAAGGAGAGAGGCCTTGAGGTAGTTATGCAGATCGATAGGGGCCCGCTAGGGAGACACTCCCGACAGGTTAGGGGTACTCACTTCCACGTCTTCGGTAGACGTGATGAGGATGGAGAGTCCATTGACTTCGAGGACGATTTGAGGGACGCAGCAGAGCTGATTCGCATTTACCTCCAGGACTTAGATTCTCTCATTAGGCACGTGGACATTGACAGGACCAACGTCATGCTCAACAATGACGAACTCCAGGTGCAGCTTCGCGAGAAGGACAAGCTCTTTGCGGAGCAAGATGAGATAGTCAAGGAGATGGAGGCGAAGTTCGAGAGCCAGGATAGGAAGTTCAAGAGTCAGGAGAAGCGAGTCCAGGATAGGAACAAGAAGATCCGGGACATGACTGAAGAACTGCAGTCCAAGGACTTCAAGCTCGAGCAGCAACAGACGGTGATTGAGAGGCTTCGTTCCCAGAAGAGGGCTCTCAAAGCCAAGATAGAGACCTTGACCACTAGTGTCGAGGAATACAAGACCGCGATGGAGAACGCAGGTCTTACCTTTGTCGAGGAGGAGATTGATGCCGAGGAGTAGATTTGACTACTCATTTATCTTTTATTATCATACTTGTTGTTTGAGAACTTGTTATTTGACCATCCAACATGTGGATGGCTTGCTACTTGTGTGTTTTACTTTGCGAACTTGTTATCTTGTTGTTGAATCTATATCATTGTGTTGCATGCTTTGTGTTTGTTTATGTGATGTAATGTGCATGAAAGCATCTATGGGTATCTCAACCCACCGGGTTTTGATATGCTTACCAGGTTCTTGAGATTGAGGCCAGCAAAGTTCTCAGGGACGACTGATCCCATGGTGGCCAATGATTGGCTACACTCAGTGAACAAGGACTTGGTAACCGTGGGCTGTACGGATGCTGAAAAGGTCAGATTTGCAGCACATTTGCTGGAAGGACCAGACACCACTTGGTGGGATAACTTCCAGATCACCACTCCCATAGAAGATGTGACATGGGCTATCTTTGAGGATGGCTTTCGTACTGCTCATATCTCATCTGGAGTGATGAGTCTGAAAAAGAAGGAGTTCCATAACCTGAAGCAGCGCCACCATAGCGTGGCCGAATATATTGAGGAGTTCAACAATCTGGCGCGATATGCACCAGATGAAGTTGACACAGATGCTAAGAGGAAAGAAAAGTTCCTCGAAGGGTTGAATGATGAGCTGAATCTGTAGTTGGCAGTGGCCTATGTTCCCACTTATCAGTCTCTCTGTGACAAGGCTGCTATTTTGGAGAACAAAATGAAGCAAGTTGAAAGCAGGAAGAGAAAGCACTCAGACAAGCACAGCTCGGGATCGTCACACAAACGTTCCCATTATGATGACAGTGGAAGCTCAGGATCCCACAAGCATGGGAAATTCAACAAGCACCACAGCCACAACCGTCATGACAATAAGCATCACCGCAGTCATGACAATGACAAGTACAAGAACCACAAGGGTGGATACAAGAGCCACCACAGTGGTAATGGAAGTGGAAGTGGAAGCCAGCCTGTCAAGAAAGACATAAGCCAGGTTGAATGCTTCAAGTGAAAGAAGATGGGGCATTATGCAAATGAATGCCCAGAAAAGAAAGTTGAAGGACCCAACAAGCCCAACCCTTTTCAGAAGGGACAGGTGAACCACATCAGTGTGGAGGAGGTCTATGAGGAGGCGATCATTCTTTGGTAAGTTCAGACTCAATTCTATTCCAGCATTTGTTCTTTTTGATCTTCGAGCATCATTCATTCATATCAAAAGCATTTGCTGATAGAAATGGGTTTCCAACTGAAAACATTGGGTGTCCAATAAAAGTTAGTTCTCTGGGTGGAGATATGATAGTAAGTCTTGGATGCCGGGATCTAGTAATAGAGTTTGGAAAGCATAAATTTCCAGTGAGTCTGATAATCCTAGATTCCGAAGGACTGGACGCAATATTGGGAATGTATTGGATGGCTAAGTATGAAGGAGTACTAGATTGTGCTAATCATACTGTTGCACTCACAACCCAGAAATAAAACGGATTAAATTCAAGTCCAACTTTGAATCTAAAGGAAGTAAGCTAAATTCTCTTAAGGGGGTTAGCATGGACAGTGTGCCAATTGTGAGTGAGTATCCGGATGTGTTTCCGGAAGAATTGCCGGGAATTCCACCAGATAGAGATGTGGAGTTTCTTATAGATTTGGTACCAGGGTCTGGACCAATAGCAAAGAGACCGTATAAGATGTCAGTGGATGAACTGAAAGAACTCAAGAAACAACTTGGAGAACAGCTACAGAAAGGATTTATTCAACCAAGTTCTTCATCTTGGGGAGCCCCAGTTTTGTTCGTGGAGAAGAAAGATAGAAGTCAAAGGTTATGCATAGATTACCGTTCACTTAATGAGGTGACTATTAAGAACAAATATCCTTTGCCTAGAATCAATGATTTGTTTGATCAGCTAGAAGGAGCTTGTGTGTTCTCAAAGATTGATCTCCGGTCAGGCTATTTTCAACTCAAGATAAGAGAACAAGACATACCTAAGACAGCGTTCACTACAAGGTATGGATTGTATGAGTATACCGTAATGCCTTTTGGTTTGACCAATGCTCCAGCATACTTCATGAATATGATGAACAAGGTGTTCATGGAATTCCTTGACAAGTTTGTTGTCGTCTTCGTTGATGACATTTTAGTCTACTCCAAGAGCAAAGAAGAGCATGAAGGACATTTGCGTTTGATACTTGAGAAGTTAAGGGAGCATAGACTTTATGCCAAATTCAGCAAGTGTGAATTCTGGTTGAACGGAGTTGGATTTCTTGGTCATGTTATGACAAAGGATGGTGTAGTAGTTGATCCTGCTAAAGTTTCAGCTGTGACTGAATGGGAATCTCCCAAGTCAGTAAAGGAAGTTCGTAGTTTCCTTGGCTTAGCAGGTTACTACAGAAGGTTCATTGAAAATTTCTCCAAGGTAGCTAAGCCTATGACTGAATTACTAAAGAAAGACAAGAAGTTTGCTTGGTCTGAAGGTTGTGAACTCAGATTTCAGGAATTGAAGAAGAGACTTATGACAGCACCAGTCTTGTGTCTGCCAGATTTGGAAAAAGATTTCCAAGTATATTGTGATGCATCTCATCAGGGTTTGGGTGCAGTACTTATGCAAGACGGTAAAGTTGTGGCGTATGCCTCGAGACAACTCAAAACTCATGAAGTGAACTATCCTACTCATGATTTAGAGTTAGCCTCTGTTGTCCATGCACTCAAAACATGGAGACACTATCTTTTGGGAAAGCAATGTGAAGTGTTCACAGATCACAAAAGTTTGAAGTATATCTTCACCCAGAAGGAAATCAATATGAGACAAAGAAGATGGCTAGAACTCATCAAGGACTATGACTTAAGTTTGCAATACCACCCTGGTAAAGCAAATGTCGTAGCAGATGCTCTAAGTCGTAAGGTTTTTGTGAATGGCCTTACCAAACGAGAATTGCCAGATGATCTGTGTACCCAATTTAGAAAACTCAGATTGGAGATTGTGCCTGAAGGACATCTCATGACTTTGGATGTTCAACCCACTTTGTCGGACAAGATCAAAGAAGCCCAGAAGATTGATAAGGAAATTGAAGAGATTAAAGAAAAGATTGGCAAAGGAAAGGCCAAAGGGTTCCATGAAGACGAACATGGTACTTTATGGCATGGGAAACGTATCTGTGTTCCACAAGATCCGGAGCTGCGGAAACTGATTTTGCAGGAAGCACACAACTCACCGTATTCCATTCATCCGGGAAACACCAAAATGTACATGGACATGAAAGAAAGATTTTGGTGGAATAATCTCAAAAAGGACATCGCCAAACATATTGCTTTGTGTGATGTGTGTAGTAGAGTGAAAGCGGAACATCAGAAACCAGCAGGTTTGCTTCAACCACTACCTATTCCTGATTGGAAGTGGGACAAAATTGGTATGGATTTTATTACCGGATTACCAAGGACCCGGTCAGGATACGATTCTATTTGGGTAGTAGTGGATCGCCTAACTAAAGTGGCTCATTTCATACCCGTGAAGACAACCTATACAAGTGCTAAGTTAGCCAAAATCTATATGAGTAGAATTGTGTGTCTACATGGAGTGCCCAAGAGTATTGTGTCTGATAGGGGAACTCAATTCACTTCCCATTTTTGGAGACAGTTACATGAGTCATTGGGAACAAGGTTGGAATTCAGTACTGCTTTTCATCCTCAAACCGATGGACAAACAGAAAGGACTAATCAGATTCTCGAAGACATGTTGAGGGCATGTGCCCTAGACTATAGAGCCAGTTGGGATGAAAGTCTGCCTTACGCAGAATTTTCTTATAACAACAGCTATCAAGCCAGCATTGAGATGGCACCATTTGAGTTTCTCTACGGAAGAAAGTGTACCACCCCATTGTTATGGAATGGTGTGGGAGAAAGAAGTTTATTCGGGACAGATCTTATCAAAGAAGCCAATGAGAAGGTCGAGTTGGTTAAGGACAGGTTGAAAATAGCATAGTCCCGATAGAAAAGCTACGCAGATCCTAAGCGTAGAGAAGTCACCTACGAAGTTGGTGATAGAGCCTATCTTAGAGTTTCACCACTTCGTGGAGTGAAGAGGTTCGGAGTCAAAGGAAAATTTGCACCAAGATATGTTGGGCCATTCAAGATTCTGAGTCGCAAAGGAGAAGTTGCCTATGAAATTGAACTGCCAGAAACTCTGTCAGCTGTCCATAATGTGTTTCATGTGAGTCAACTTAAGAAATGTCATCCAGAAATGGAAGAAACTTCTTTGAAGGATACTATACCTTTGGAGGAGGTTCAGTTGGAGAGTGATCTCACTTATGAAGAGAAGCCTATCAAGATTCTTGAGACTGCAGAAAGAGTCACACGGACCAAGACTATCAAGTTTTGTAAAGTGCAGTGGAATCATCATTCCGAAGAGGAAGCAACATGGGAAAGAGAAGATGATCTTCGGAAAGACCACCCTCACCTATTTGCTAGCCAATCCGAATCTCGAGGGCGAGATTCACTTTAAGGGGGTTAGATTTGTAACATCCCTAAAATCATGATTTCAAAGATTGCATATCATTCATGCATGCATATAATTTTGAGATCATTTTCCAACTATTTTCAAGAAAACAGAAGCACATAGTGCTATCATTTTATGTGAGCAAACTTAAATCAAATGACCATCCTCAATTGAGAGCATAAGTGTTTTAAACCAAGTTTTGTTGACTTCCTTGTTGATTGGATTGAATGTGGAGTTTGGACAAAATTTTACAAAACAAATATTGTTTCAAAACCATTTCCAAACCATTTCCAAATCAAGTGCTATAGCACTGTTTATTTTGTTTATTCAAAAGAACCAAGCTTCAACAGAGAGACCACATGTTTCTAAGCCCAGAAATATGAATGTTTCACCCTACAAAATCCTGAAAAAGTTTGAATTAAAAAAGCTTTTGAAACCATTTGAAATTCATTCCAGAAATTCAAAACAGAAATAGAAAAGGAATAAAGAAAAGGAAAAAGGCTGGCGCTGCTAATCTAGCCCAACTGAGAAAGCAGCCCACTAAGCCCACCCGGGTTCCCTCTCTCCCTCTCTCACTCGCAGACGCACCCAGCAAGCGACTGACGCCAGGACCCCACCCCGTCTCTGTTTCTCTCGCAGACAACTAGGCCCCGTCCACGTCACCGTCGTCTTCCCCAAATCTTGCGAAGAACACGTCGCCGCTGGCCGTTGCTGGCATTGATTCCACGGCGTAATTGCCATTGATTCTGCAGGCGTTTCCTGTCGAGCCCCTGCCTACTTAAACCCCTCCCCCTCGCGGTCATTTCCCCCACACTGCACACTCTTCTCGCCACCAGGCTGCCCGCAATCAACCTCACACATCCGCAGACAGAGCTCACTCCAGCTATCGATTCTGGTGAGCACCGTGCGCCCCTTCCCCTCTGGTTCATACGAGCCACTTTGCAACTTATTTGCGCACCTCTTGACCCCACTAGTTTGTCCTGTACTGCCCCAGGTCGTCGGTTCCGTTCGACACCGCAAGCACCCGACGAGAACCTCGACTCCGACGACCAAATTCCGTAAGCCCTTTGTGCCCCTTCGCCTCTGATTCACATGAAGTTGTTCGCCACTGTCTTGTGCGTCATCTGGTGCCGTTTGTTTGTGCTAGGGAGACCAGGAGTGTCGCCAACGTCGTCGTCTAGTCGAACCCGACGCCTCCCGCAACTCCGACGAGCTCCAGCAGCCCACTTCGTGTGCCCCTTGCCAAGCTGCCACCAAGTTGAGCTTCTCCTCGTCGCTGCGAACCTGGTGAGCATCCTCCCACCTTTCCGGGCGACCTGTAGCGCCGCGCCGCCATAGACAGAGCTCGCCGCCGCCAGTAGCTGCCGCTAGCGCCACTCAGTTTTGGTCGGTTGATTCGTAGCCGTCAGATCTAGATCCAACGCGTAGGATTAGATCACTTATCGAACCGTTAAGTTTAGATCTAAGCCGTGCGTGTTTAGTTAGATCCAACGGTAGCCGAGCGTGATCCGGTGCGAAGCGGTACACACCAATCAGAAACAGACGCGTGGCTAGGGTTAGATTTAAAACTGCATTTTGAATCTGAATTATGTTCAAATTTGTTTTGGCTATAACTTTTGATCCCCACGTTAGAATTTGACAAATTTTATACCTTTGGAATTAGGAGAGCAAGATATTTCTAAATGTGCAATGTGTTTAATGTTTAGCTTCTGTTAAAAAGGTTTTATTTGCAGAAACTTGTGTAGGACTAATTAGAGTTTATGAAATGTTTAGGAAATAATTTAGGGTATAAATATTGGTTGTTTGGCAAGTTTTTAACTTGTTAGTGAGTCAGTACTGTTTACTTTCTTCGTTGAATTTTAAAAATCATAATTTACCATCTTGCATGCATGCATATATTTTTGATTGTATATGTTTTGTGTGTAATTTGTTGCTACCAAACTTTATGTAGATTTTGGTGCTAGTGATTGTGATTGTGAGGAGTGCTACTCTCGCAACTACCAAGGCAAGTGGTACTTCATGAATATTATCATTCCTATGTTTCCTACTAAGCATTAGAAATATTTTGTTAGACTTGCATGCTATATTTTGCTTATATGCCATGTTGGGAAATCCTAGTAGTTGTAGAAATGCTAGGGAATTTCTAAGTTAAGTTACTATCTATGCCATGCTTAGCCTAGCTAGTAGCAACCAAGGGTTGGTGAAATATATATACATGCTATGATGAAAATATTCCTAAGTCCTTTGGACTTGTGTTTTACCTAATAAAACAACTAAGTTAATGAAACACCTGGGTGGAATGGAAGGAAAGGTTTATGTTGAGTGGTTACACAAGGCCCATTTCTATGGTTTACCTTATGTATCTCACTTGTGGTAAGCCACCCAGGAACAAAGAGATTTTAGAGGCCAAGTGTTAAGGAGCTTCTAGTGCAGCCACTTGGCAATATGGGCTCTGCCTGGACCATATAGGTTGCTAGAACTTAGCCATTTGGATAGTTGGTGGTAGTGGGAATGATAGGTTGGAGCGCGTCCATTTGGTATAAGGGAAGGCTTCTGAAAGGTCCTGTCTTGGTGAAACCAAGTCTGGTGGGGAAAGTGCACAACCTCTGCAGATGAAAAAATCTAAGTACTTAGCCAAGTCCATGGCAATGGACAACTTGAGCATCAAGGCATGGAAGCTATCAAGAATTTCCTCATCCCAATTTCTAAATAAAAACTTGTGGGTGAACAAGGGTGAAGGACCTCAATGTCTATTGGTGGTTCCTTGGGAAAAGTTTTGACAAAGAAAAACTTAGTGATTTCAACTAATAGGCAAAATCTATTTTGAGCAAAGAAAGCCAAGCTACACTTAGCCAAATTGCATATAGTATCTAGTCCACTTAAAATTTTACTAAGGTATCACTTGCAAATACTATTCCAAAGTATTGACCCACTGTGGATGTAACTTGTGATGTTGCAGGTTACTCTGATGAGAATTAGGTGTCATGAGTCTACACTCAACATGTTTGCCTGTGGCACATGAAGATGAAGACTTTTATTTATTTACTTATTCAAACTCTTGTATTAGGCATATGGCCTTGGAGTTGTAAAGACTATGTTTATCTCTGGAATGGCTATAATAAATGACCTTTGTATCTGTGTACTTCATCTTAAACTGTGGATGCTAGCAATGATCCAGGGACTAGCATTGCAATCACAGGGATCCTTTTCCTTTATAAAGGAGGGATCTTACATCAAACCTTGGCCACAAGGGAACCCATACTAAGGTATATAAATTTCTAGTCAAGCCCTACCCAAATTTCGGGTATTGTGGTTGTACGGTAAAATTGGAATGGTATCGCATCCAGACAACCATCAGTTTTATAAAGGGCTAAGGCTCATGCCTTAACATTTTCATCATCAAAATCATCTGGTGTTCAAGAACACATGTCAAAACATTTCAGTAGAATGACTCATCATTCTAAGGTTTTCATAACCATTTTTACCAAGTGTTCCCATCTAAAGTTGATCAAGTTTTATGCTTAGCACTAGCATCTACAAGTGGGGGTAAATACTAATGAGTGGTAATAAACAAGTGGTGATTTAGGAAGTTCAATATCATGCCTTAGGATGACATCAAGATTATATACTTAGGCCAAATTTTATGCTCTTTATGCTACCTTTAGTTATCTTTCTAGAATCTACAAGTCACTAAGAAAACTTTTGATAGGAAGCTTTTAATAAAGAAAATAAAATATTAAGCTTGCAAGTAAAACTAGGATGGTGTGTCAAGTGGGTATAATCACATATGCTTAAGGCATATAGTTGGCATAGTAACAAGCAAGTGGTAGCTTGTTAAGCTATCAATATAAGCTTGCTAATTCAACTAGTAGTATTAGGCTTGCCTTGTGTAGAGAAGTGGTTGAAGTTCTCCTCGGATTCTTCCTCGTAGTATCCTCCTTCCTTCTCATATCCTTGGTCGGTACTAGCGTCTATAAATAAATACGAGGTACACAATCACCAAACAATACTTAACTTATTTCTAATCATCACACAAAGGTTCACAATAGGTGATCTAGCATCATCACTAACATTACAAGATTAAAGCACTTGTCCCATTTATTTTATTTTGAGAAAAGTAATTTCTACTCATTGAAAAACTACTTAAGATTTAATATTCTCCAACTCAAACATGGGATCATGTTGACACATGTCATCACCGCATATTTCAATACATGAGAATGTGATTTAAAGTGGTGTCACAATTTAATAAGGTTTAACCTTTTTATTTTATTTAATTAAAGTGACTAGAAATGCCTATGTGAAATTCTTGTAATACTTGATCATTATTTATGTAAGTAAACCTATATATTTTTATATATTCTGAAGGGTATGGTCGAATGTGATTTTTAAGAGTTGGAATCAACTCAAAAGCTCTTATGGTTGAATTTTGAAAAATGTTTGAATGCAGAAAAGCTTATGCCCTGTTATTTTTACCATGGGTCATCTACAAATCTAAATGGTTTGAATCCAACGGGATTGGATTAAGCATTCCAGTACCTTTCTAACAAAATTGGTTTCATGCGTTTTGGTTTAGTGAATCGAGATGGGTTGATTTTTGAATATACATACAATACTGTGTTTGAAATTAAATGAATAAACTTAAGTTTGAATTGTTGGTCGCGCGGGATGTTTAACTGGGCCGGCCCACTACTCACAGCGCACACGCGGGCGGGTTAAGTGAGCGACCCCAATCATCAGTGAGACAATGAGTGGCGAAGCGGTATGGGGTGATCTAGGCCGCACGATCTAAATCTAATCGAACGGCTCTGGTTCATCGTCCATGTCGGGTAGCGCCGACAAGACAAAACCCTAGCGCAGCAGGTGGGGGTCGTGGGAGGCTCACCGGGGCTCAGGCAATGGTCGGCGACAGGGGCGAACGACGAAGTCGTCGACGACGATTCTCCTGGTACCGGCAGCTTCTCCTGGGGTGGCTCCAATCGACGGCACCTCTCCTCCTCTGCAGCGACAAACTCCGGTGAAATTCCGGCCACCTGGTGCTCGCCTTGCTCCGGGAGTGAGTGGGTGTGATCAGTGAGAGGTGGGGAGTGAACTGGTGTGAAGAAAACGAGCGGGGAGGCCTTCTTTTATAGTGGCTAAAGGGGACCGATGTGCACGGGATGAGCTCGTCGTGGTCGACGACACATAGGGCTAATGGCATGGGCGACGATAGGGGGCGGTGCTGTGCTCCCTGGCGAAGCTCAACGGCGTGGTGGCGAGGCGTGGGGTGGTGCTGATCAGTCAGAACGCGTCGGCGCACTGGGCAGGTCCGACGACGATTTTAATGGCGCACAGGTGCCCCTGGTCGCGCGGCGGCGAACGAGCATGTCCGTGGGGTTGCTGGGGTTCTGGCGATCACGCACGCAAGCGGCGAGGGCGGCGCGCGGTCTGTGGGCCCTGGTCAAGTGTGGCGCACTGGCGCGCTCTCGGCTCGCTCACAGAGAGACTTGGCAAGCTCGGACAGTGTGGTCCAGGGGCTGGCAGTGCTCGAGGCTTGGACATGGGGTGGCGGTGGATGGTGGTCGGTGCTCCAGACATGCTTGCTAGGCTTGGTGCTTCTCCTGGCTCGCTGTCGATATGTGGGTGGAAAGTTAGGCTCGGCATGGTCACCATTAATGGCTATGCCAAGCTGACAGTGGTGATAAGGCTTGTTAATTGGGCTAGATCATCTAGTGAGAGTGTAGTGAGAGCTAAAGAGGGAACAGGGTTGGCCAAAATCACTGCTCACTATAGTGTTTTTTGTTTGTTTGTTTGCTGCAAACAAGGTGTTTGATAAAATGGCCGAAAGAAATTCAAATTTGAATTTTGGATTCAAACTTGGTTGGTTTGCTAGGCACATACTAGGGAGTCTCTGGTTAGTTGGATTAGTCAAGGGGCACTGGTTTGGTTGGGTTTTGAAAATATGTGATCTTCACATATGATAAAGATTCAATTTTTACTTGTGATTTGAATGAGGTTGCCAAATGTTTCTGCAAGTTTGAAAGGTGGGCTTTGATTCATTTTTACTTGGTCTTGCAAGGGGTGAAAAGAATTGGAAAAGTTTCTGTTTGAAATCTTGGACTAGAAACACTCAAAGTGACCTAGTGAGCAAGATTGGCAAACATGACCATTTGCTTTAATTGATTTGTTTTTTATTTTCTCTTTGTTTGTTTCTGCTTGGAAATGTTTTATATGATGTTATTTTCATCTTTAAACCATTTCTTTCTATTTAGGTTAATCACACAAGTTCACTCATGCATTTATCAAATCATCGCATACAAACATGAATTCATATGATTTTAATTACTCAAAGTTTTTGTTAACCCTAATTTTAGTGATTAGAGTTTGATGATCATTGTTTTATATTTTTGGGATGTTACAAACCTTCCCTCCTTAAACAAAATCTTGTCCCGAGATTTGAAAAAGAATAAAAAAGATTACCTAGGATTTAAAGAGATCGGGAAACTCCGTCCTGATGTGATCTTCTCGCTCCCAGGTAGCTTCTTCTTCAGTGTGGTTGCTCCACTGAATCTTGAGAAACTTGATGCTTCGGGTTCTGGTGGTTCTGAAAGCTTCTTCCAAGATACGGATGGGTACTTCGGGATACGTCAGGTCATTATTTATCTCTATGGTCCGGTGATCAATGTTCTTGAAAACTTCGGTCTTCTCTGGAACTTCAAGGCATTTGCGAAGTAACGATATATGGAACACATTGTGCACTGCTGACATTTCCTCGGGCAGTTCCAATTGATATGATACTTCTCCTCGGCGATTCAGAATCTTGAAAGGTCTGATATATCTGGGGGCTATCTTTCCTTTGAGCTGGAAATGCTGCATTCCCTTCAAAGGTGACACTTTGAGATACACAAAATCTCCAATATTGAAAGAGAGGTCTCGATGTCTCTTGTCGGTGTAACTCTTCTGTCTTGACTGCGCGGTCTTGAGGTGCTCAAGAATCTTGTGAACTTTCCATTCTGCCTCTCGTAGAATGTCGGGTCCGAAAATCTGACTCTCTCCTACTTCTGACCAATTCAAAGGGGTGCGACACTTCCTTCCATATATGAACTCAAATGGGGCCATTTGCAGACTAGCTTGATAATTGTTGTTGTATGAAAATTCTGCGAAAGGCAGATAGTCTTCCCATTTAGATCCATACTCTAGCACACATGCTCTCAACATATCCTCGAGTATTTGATTTACTCGCTCCGTTTGTCCATCGGTCTGAGGGTGATATGTTGTGCTGAAATCCAGTCGGGTTCCTAAACCTTCTTGGACATTCTTCCAGAATCTCGAGATAAACTGGGTTCCTTGATCCGATACGATGTTCTTGGGGACTCCGTGCAAACTGACGATTCTAGCGATGTACAACTCTGCTAGCTTCGAACTATGGTATGTGGTCTTGACTGGTAAGAAATGGGCGACTTTGGACAATCTGTCAACTATGACCCAAATAGAGTCATTTCCCCTACTAGAAGTAGGCAATCCGATCATAAAGTCCATTCCAACAGAATCCCATTTCCATTCCGGAATCTGCAATGGTTGCAACAGTCCTGCAGGTCTTTGATGTCCCGCCTTGACTCTCTAGCATATATCACACTTGGCGATATAGCTTTCGATTTCTCTCTTCATCTTATGCCACCAAAATTGTTCCTTCAAATCCTGATACATCTTCGTTCCTCCGGGGTGGATAGAATAAAGAGTATCATGGGCCTCTTTTAAAATAACTGCTTTCAACTCCGAATCTGCTGGTACACAGAGACGTCCTTTGTACCACAGAACTCCCTCTTCGTCTTTGGTGAATCCGGGTACTTTGCCTATACTGATACGGCGTTTGATTCCATCGATACTAGCATTTCCTTTCTGCGCGTCCTTGATCTGAATGATCAAACTGGGTTGAAGTTCTATGCTAGCCAAAAATCCGTCACTCACTAATTCCATTCGGAAATCTTCCATCTCTTTGTGCAGACTGGGTTGCTCCTTCAAAATCATGGAGTTCAAACGACACGGAAATCTGCTAAGGGCATCTGCTACCACATTGGCTTTACCAGGGTGATAGTGAATGTCTAGATCATAGTCCTTGATTAGCTCGATCCATCTTCTCTGCCTCATATTCAGCTCCTTCTGAGTGAATATATACTTCAGGCTCTTGTGATCCGAATAAATCTCACAACATTTTCCCATGAGATAATGCCTCCATGTCTTCAGGGCTAGAACTACGGCTGCGAGTTCCAGGTCATGGGTTGGATAATTTTGTTCATGCTGCTTCAGTTGTCGGGATAGATAAGATATAACTTTGCCTTCTTGCATTAGCACACATCCGAGACCGATCTTGGATGCGTCACAATACACATCAAAGGGCTTCGTGATATCCGGCATGATCAAGATTGGGGCTGAAATCAATCTTCTCTTGAGTTCTTGAAAACTTGCTTCACATTTGTTTGTCCATTAAAACTTCTTGTCCTTTTTCAGCAATTGGATCATGGGTCTAGCGATACTCGAGAATCCTTCTACAAACTTGCGGTAGTATCCCGCTAATTCGAGAAATGTACGAACTTGGGTTTGAGCGGTTGGGGCTTTCTAATCTTCGACATCCTTCACCTTCGCAGGGTCAACGGCAATTCCTCCGGCTGATACAATATGTCCGAGGAATCCTACTTCCTGTAACCAGAATTCACATTTGCTAAACTTGGCATACAGCTGATGCTCTCTAAGGGTTCCAAGAATGGTCCTTAGGTGTAGCTCATGTTCGTCTTCTGATTTGGAATAAATCAGAATGTCATCGATGAAAACAACGACAAACTTATCCAGGAAGTCCATAAAAATCTTATTCATGAGGTTCATGAAGTAAGCGGGGGCATTGGTTAATCCAAAAGACATGACAATATACTCATATAATCCATATCGGGTGGTAAAGGCAGTCTTTGGAATATCCTCTGCGCGAATCTTGAGTTGATGATAGCCAGTTCTAAGATCAATCTTAGAAAACACTTTGGCACCAGTCAACTGGTCAAACAGGTCTTCTATTTTTGGCAACGGGTACTTGTTCTTGATGGTGACATCATTCAACTTCCGATAATCCGTACACAAATGGTTACCTCCATCTTTCTTATCCCCAAACAAAACAGCTGATCTCCATGGTGACGCACTTGGTTTAATCAATCCAATTTCCAGCATGGCATCCAGTTGCTTCTTCAGTTCCACTAGTTCAGACGGGTTCATACTATATGGTCTCTGGGCTATGGGTACGGTTCCAGGTATTAGTTCAAGGATAAACTCGATATCCCGATCTGGGGGCATACCGGGCAAAACATCTGGAAATACGTCGGGGTATTCACAGACTATCTAGACTTGGTCAATGGTTGGCTAGGCTATACTCTTGTTGCACTTGAATTGACGAGTCAAGGTTTTAGATACATGCTCGACTGATATTCCGGCTGTACTGGTCATGGTTATGGCTTTCTTGGCACAGTCAATTAATCCTTTGTGTTTGGACATCCAATCCATTCCTAGTACTACTTCCAAACCTTTAGTTTCGAGTACTATTAGATTAGCATAAAAATCTATGCCATGGATTCAGATAGGGATGGCTTTGCAAATTTTCCTAGCTTTGGTGGTTGAACCAGGTATTTGAACAATCATCACATGCTTCAATTTGGTTGGTTGAATCTTACTAGTGCATGCAAATTCTTCAGTAACAAATGAGTGCGATACTCCAGAATCAAACAATACTCTGGCAAGTACTGAGTTAACATAAAACATACCCAACACGATATCTGGAGCTTCCTGGGCTTCTTCAGCATGCATGAGAAAGGGATGGCCAGTGTGGTTGAGTGAATTCCCTAGGGCAAACCTTCTTCCAGGCTGAACACGACGCTGCTGCTGAGCTGGGGCATTTGCATTGGGGGCTGTGGCAATCTTCTTGGGGCACTTATTGGAATAGTGACCCTTGGTTCCACATTCATAACAAGTCACTTGCGACTTGTCCTTTGCTGCAAAAGGCACACCATTGCTTCTAGTCCTTGGGGCAGTGTTGGTGTTGGTAGCGACATTATTGTTGTTGAACTTGGGTGGTGCACGTTGAAATTGCTGGAGTTGCCGGGTTGTTGTGGTTTCCTCCGGGCCTCGGGTTTCCATGGTTGGGATAGGTAGGACGGTTCATCGGGGGTCTGTTGGTTCTTGGGGCAAATCCTGGAGATGGGTTGGGGCGATACTTTGGTGTATGGTGGGTTCCTGGTTGATGCATCATGCGACGCTTGCGGTTCTCATTGGGTTGGTTGATCTTTCCTTCCATCTGAATGGCAGAGTCAACTAAGGCTTCAATATCTGCGAAGGGGATATTGACTAACACTGTCTGCATTTCATCGTGCAGACCATTCAGGAATCTCTCTTTCTTCTTGGCTTCAGTGTCGATCTCATCTGGCGCATACCTAGCCAATGACAAGAATTTGTCACGGTATTCCACTACTGTCATCCTTCATTGCTTTAGTTCCCTGAATTCATCTCTCATCCTCTTGATCAAATCCGGTGGCACATGGGTTCTGCTGAACTTGACTCTGAACTCTTCCCAAGTCATCAGCTGACCTCCTGTCATTGCACGAACGCTGTTCCACCAGGCTCTTGCATCTCCGGCCAGATAGTGGGTAGCAAACAACACTTTCTCTTTAGCTTCCACTCCCGCAACTTCCAGATTGTTCTCCATGCTTTGCAACCAATCATCTGCATCTAGGGGATCTTCTGACTTAGTGAAAACAGGTGGATTGGTGTTCTGGAAATTCTTGAGCTTAGATCCATGGTTGTCTTGATTTCCATGGCCTTGATTGTTGTTGGCCATCTGAGCTATCTGTTGAAGGGTGGCTAAGTTGGCTTGGCGTTTGACTCTTTCAGCTTCGCGGTCAGAAACCAACATATGCAAGAGTTGCAACATTGGGTCCAGGGCTGAGTTGCTTCCTCCACGAGGCATCTGAAGATTGAGATAGATCATGAGAAAAGAGGGAAATTGCTAAGGTTCAGGGGATTTTGGAAAGTTTTTAAAGTTTGACTCAGATTTTTCTAGCAACTTGCTTTTCATTCATTCATTCATTCATAGCACACAATACAAACACACACCACAACAAAGGAAAATATATGGTTTTAATAACCATTTTGGGAAACTACGATAAAGTGGGACCGGATACAACTCACTAACGCTAGTGCTCAAGTGCTACTACTCATCGGAGTCAGTGTCCTCATCATCCTCATTATCATCATCATCGATGAAGGCGAAGTCATCCTCATCGGTGAAGAAGTCCATAGTCTGATCCTCCAGAAAGTCATCATCATTGCTGAGATAGGAGTAGGGGTCTCCACGAAGGTCTTCCCCTGCATTCTCCCTCTCCTCTAACTGCATGTCTCTCTCGTGGATGGTCTCCTCCAAATCCATGATCCGGTGGCGAAGACGGGCAATGATGCGCTCCTTCTTGTCGAGCTGACGACGACGAGACTTGCGATCCTTCACTAGCATGGCGATGGTCTGATCCTTCTTGGCAGCGATGGCGTACTTGTGGTTGGCGTAGTAACGGGCATTGTCCAACTCCTTCTGACAGTCATACATCATGAAGCTGAGATGGTCCAACTGAGTCTTCAGCTCATGGTGATATGGGGCCTCTAGTGGCTGTCCCATAGCATAACGCCTTGGGTAGAACTCAAAATAGGTACCCTTGATTTGATTGATACTCTGCCCACACAGACGAGCAAGAGCTTCCTGCATTGCCCTGGCAAGTCCGTCAAGCCAGTTGTTTTCTCTTAAGGTGAACTGAATTCCCTCTACAGTGGGAGGTTCAATCTTTCCTCGGAGACTTGCAACAACTAGCCACTGCAAATCTTCTCCTTCCCGATCATTGAGCTCAGCTCCGAAGAACTCGGGATGTGGACGCTCCAGCATTTCTGCCAGCTGGACCAAGTCACGCTCAAAGATGAGGTCTCCTCCATTCCCCAACTGATAAAACTTGTTGTACTTCACGTCCATCTATAAGAATATAGGATGAGTAAGTTAGTAGAGTGATCAAGTGTGTCAAATTTTATGTAAGTTTGCAAGAATTTTCGAGGAACATGATTTTTTATGAAAGAATCCAAGTGATAAGAATGAGAATAACTTTTGGAAATACTCACTTCCTTTGGTTTTGAAACTAAGTTTTTGATTCGAACGTCCATTCTAACTAGGGTCTCCTATGGTCAGGATGGCTCTGATACCAACTTGTCAATGCCCGGAATTTTAATCCCAGATGCCTGTTATGCCATACATCGCAATCCCAGGATTACCATTTTTGCGAGATATAACAGATTTGATATCACAGTACATCATCCATTACAAACCATACATAAGGTCTTACACAAATAAGGATCTCATGATCCAGTTCTTAATACAACTCAAGCAGCGGAATAACGTAATAGTAACGATAGCATAGGCGAAGCTCCATCTTCATGGTCACAAGCAATGCTGATGATGGGAGATGATCCTAGTTGTCATAACCTTCCTGCGGTCCATCATCCTGATACTCCTTTTCATAGTCTGGCCACGGGAATAGCCAGGGACAAAGCCATGAGTACTCTTTAAGTACTCGCAAACTAATACTAATAAGTGAAGGGTTTTTTTGTAGTAGGATACTAAGCTCTAGGGTTGTTTTGAAAAATGCCAGATTTACCTCTACTAAGTTCAGAAGCAAAGAAAGCTAGTTGAAAGTTTTATAACACCTAAGTGGGAACTTGCATTTCATGTCACAACTCTGTTGTGGTCAAGTCAAAGTCAAAATCATTTCATAAGTCATTTTGAAAACATGTGACGATAGAACAGTACGGCCACTCCAACTGTCCATAACCGCGGACACGGCTATTCGAATAGTTTGACACTCTGCAGAGATTGTACACTTTCACCACAACATTCGATACATCTGTTAGGAACAATCCTGAATTCACCATACTCAGTATGCGGATAATCAATCCTAACCTTTCAATTACACGCACTAGTATAGGCACCTCTCCTGCGAGTTTGGCCTCCCAACCATGACCAACTGTCATCTTGGGAACTACACAGGTGGACAATCTTCACAAGGTAGCCTCAGCTCAAACCTTGGACGCAAGGGAACCCATACTAAGGTATATAAATTTCCAGTCAAGCCCTACCCAAATTTCGGGTATTATGGTTGTATGGTAAAATTGGAATGGTATCGCATCCAGACAACCATCAGTTTTATAAAGGGCTAAGGCTCATGCCTTAACATTTTCATCATCAAAATCATCTGGTGTTCGAGAACACATGTCAAAACATTTCAGTAGAATGACTCATCATTCTAAGGTTTTCATAACCATTTTTTCCAAGTGTTCCCATCTAAAGTTGATCAAGTTTTATGCTTAGAACTAACATCTACAAGTGGGGGTAAATACTAATGAGGGGTAATAAACAAGTGGGGATTTACTAAGTTCAATCTCATGCCTTAGGATGACATCAAGATTATCTACTTAGGCCAAATTTTATGCTCTTTATGCTACCTTCAGTTATCTTTCTAGAATCTACAAGTCACTAAGTAAACTTTTGATAGGAAGCTTTTAATAAAGAAAATAAAATATTAAGCCTGCAAGTAAAATTAGGATGGTGTGTCAAGTGGGTATAATCACATATGCTTAAGGCATATAGTTGGCATAGTAACAAGCAAGTAGTAGCTAGCTAAGCTATCAGTATAATCTTGCTAATTCAACTAGTAGTATTAGGCTTGCCTTGTGTAGAGTAGTGGTTGAAGTTCTCCTCGTCTTCTTCCTCATAGTATCCTCCTTCCTCCTCGTATCATTGGTCGGTACTAGCGTCTATAAATAAATACGAGGTACACAATCACCAAACAATACTTAACTTATTTCTAATCATCACACAAAGGTTCACAATAAGTGATCTAGCATCATCACTAACATTACAAGATTAAAGCACTTGTCCCATTTATTTTATTTTGAGAAAAGTAATTTCTACTCATTGAAAAACTACTTAAGATTTAATATTCTCCAACTCAAACATGGGATCATGTTGACACATGTCATCACCACATATTTCAGTACATGGGAATGTGATTTAAAGTGGTGTCACAATTTAATAAGGTTTAACCTTTTATTTAATTTAATTAAAATGACTAGAAATGCCTATGTGGCATTCTTTTATTACTTGATCATTATTTCGGTAAGCAAACCTATATATTTTTATATATTCTGAAAGGTATGGTCAAAATGTGATTTTTGAGAGTTGGAATCAACTCAAAAGCTCTTATGGTTGAATTTTGAAAAATCTTTGAATGCAGAAAAGCTTCCGCCCTGTTATTTTTACCATGGGTGATCTACAAATCTAAATGGTTTGAATCCAACGGGCTTGGATTAAGCATTCCAGTACCTTTCTAACAAAATTGGTTTCATGCATTTTGGTTCAGTGAATCGAGCTAGGTTGATTTTTGAATCTAGATACAAAACTATGTTTGAAATTAAATGAATAAACTTAAGTTTGAATTTTTGGGTCGCGCGAGATGTTTAACTGGGCCGGCCCACTATGCATAGCGCACGTGCGGGCGGGTTAAGTGAGCGACCCCACTCTTTAGTGATACAGTGAGTGGCGAAGCGGTACGGGGTGATCTAGGCCGCATGATCTAACTCTAATCGAACGGCTCTGGTTCATCGTCCACGTCGGGCAGCGCCGGCGAGACAGAACCCTAACGCGACAGGTGGGGGTCGTGGGAGGCTCATCGGGGCTCAGGCAATGGTCGGTGACGGGGTTGAACGACAAAGTCGACGACGGCGATTCTCCTGGTACCGGCAGCTTCTCCTGGGGTGGCTCCAATCGACGGCGCCTCTCCTCCTCTGCAGCGGCGAACTCCGGTGAAATTCCGGCCACCTGGTGCTCGCCTTGCTCTGGGAATGAGTGGGTGTGATCAGTGAGAGGTGGGGAGTGAACTGGTGTGAAGAAAGCGAGCGGGAGAGGCCTCCTTTTATAGTGGCTGAAAGGGACCGACGGGCACGGGCTGAGCTCGTCGTGGTCGACAACATAGAGGGCTAATGGCATGGGCGACGATAGGGGGCTGTTCTGTGCTCCCTGGCGAAGCTCAACGGCATGGTGGTGAGGCGTGGGGCGGTGCTGATCGGTCGGAAAGCGTCGACGCACTAGGCGGGTCCGACGGCGATTTTAATGGCGCACATGTGCTCCTGGTCGCGCGGCAGCGAACGAGCATGTCTGTGGGGTTGCTGGGGTTCTGGCGGTCACTCGTGCAAGCAGCGAGGGCGGCGCGTGGTTTATGGGCGCTGGTCGAGTGTGGCGCACTGGCGCGCTCTCGGCTCGCTCACAGAGAGACTTGGCAAGCTCGGGCAGTGTGGTCTAATGGCTGGCAATGCTCGAGGCTTGGACAGGGGGTGGCGATGGACGATGGTCAGTGCTCCAGACATGCTTGCTAGGCTTGGTGCTTCTCCTAGATCGCTTTCGACATGTGGGTGGCAAGTTAGGCTCGACATGGTCACCATTAATGGCTATGCCAAGATGAAAGTGGTGGTAAGGCTTGTTAATTGGGCTAGATCATCTACTGAGAGTGTAGTGAGTGCTAGAGAGGTGTAACGTCCCAACATTTAGGAACTAACGAAGGGTAGATTTAGGAAATTGAAATGTTGCATGCATTCATGTGTGAAAATGTGGGTAAATTTTTCGCCAAATAAAAACCTAAAGTGATCAAGGTTTCTTTCATACTTTGAGATTAGGTTTAGTCTTAAAGGATGATTGTTAGACTTTGATATGATCTTTGAGGAATTATGTGTTTTGGGAAATGAAATTTGAATTTAGAACTTGAGTATTTGAATTATAATTCAAATGATTTTTTGATAATGTTTAAATCTTGATTTGATTAGGAGTTAACCAATTTAACTCAAACTTTATTTAAAGAAAATAATTAAGAATATGAATAATTGTTTCATATTTTTATTCAATAAATAAGTTACAAAAATGTAACTTATTAAAATCATCCACAATATTCACCATAGATAATAAATAGAGAATAAGAATATTTATTTATTGCTAATAGTATCATCTTTACTACAAAATAATAAATGAAGATTACAAAAGAATAAAATAAAAATTACAAAAGAATAAAGAATATTACATTTGACTATTCTATAAATAAAAAAAAGAAAATCTAAACTAGAATCTTGAATTCCCAAGTCTGATACCTGCAAAACAAACACAAACAAAAAAATAAAGAAAGTTAGGGTTAGTAATTGTATTAGTCTCAGACTTGTCAGTGAAATGCACTGATCAAGGTTCATCATTGAGTAATCTTATAAGAAGGGGCAAGTTTCACCAATATGAAAGGATGAATCTTTCATAATTTTTAAGCTAGAAGTCAAATGACAGAAAAGAGGGGCCAGTTTCACCAGTCAGGTAAAAGTAACCAGATAACAGTCAATTTCAAACTTCTAAACATATCCACAAGTGCAAGAGTACACAAGCAGACACACAGACATGGTATGTCTTTGTCACACTGAGCAACAACCCAGCAACACAAAACCATCAACACAGCCGTGGGCAAGCACACAACCACATCATTCTTTTGCTCTTACACATCAAGCTCAGTAGCCAGCAGCTAAACCAAGCACAACAGCCAACATCCAAACCAACCAAAAGACCAAGATCACATCACCAGGATGGTGACATAAGGAGGGGGAAGATCAGGTGGATAGCAAGACCAAGGTCAAGCCATCAGGATCAGAAGATGATGGGCTAGATCAAGGACAAGCCAGGAGCTAAATATACCAGGGGAGCACAAGATCAACCACAAGATCAAGCTACCACAAGATCCACCACTAGCAACCACAACATCAAGTGACAGTGGTGAGTACATAGACCATCACATGATCTATCTGTCTAAGATTAGACAAGCATACATGATTTGTGTCACATTCAAACTCTCAGAAAGCACCCAAGTGGGGTGAATCCATCACTGAGTTTTTATACTCTAAAAATCAAATATCAAAGTACAAAGATCCAACCAAAACTCAGAACAACATCATTGATTTGGTTATCTAGCTATATTCCAATAAATATAGCTAAGATTTCATTTCTAGGCACATCCCTAAGATAAGGGTAGCACCTTAGAAGTAATATTTTGGATCCATATAAATGATCAGGCCTACTATCATTTCTCCAAACTTTGATTCAAGAAACAATAGCGGGTACCACTACCAGAACTATCTATATAAATCACCTAGACAAAGCCTAACCCCTAAGCCTCATACCAACATCATTAGTCTTAGGGATTTCAGAAAAGAACATTCCTATTTATCTTTTGAAGCCAAGCCTATCTTAAGCTTAAACCAACCCAATCAATGGATTAGAATCAATCTTATGTGCCATACAAAGATGGTGTCACAAGAACAATTCTACATGAATCATAATAAGCATTCAATCATCATAGATTCAATTAATCAATCTACCAATCATTTTCCTGTCATTACAGGAATCATAATTAGGACATTCCTATGTTTATATTTACTTTTTGAAATCATTGTGATCTCAAACCACACATTAATTCTGAAGCCAATAACACTAAGACAGTGATTTCATCACACCATACACATTATCATTAATCAAGAAATGACAGTGGTAAGTTATCAAAACCACTGACTTTACCAAGCATTGTTTACAGACCAACTATATCATCTGAATCATATGAAATCTAAGCATAAAATCATATAATAAGCCACCAGAACCATTATAGTTCATCTTAAGCAGCAAGCCTCAAGCTAATAATAATTTAGAATGCTTAGAGACCATCCACACATGATCTAATTCATCCAATATATGATCCACAACAGGATATGAACCCTAAATGGAATAAATCATCTTAATCAGGACAAGATAGTAACCAGAGAGGTCACTGCCAACCTCTAGCATAGGATGAGCAAGCACATCGAGCACTAGGGGAGAGGAAAAGAACTCACCAAAGGTCCTCGCTGAAGACTAGAAGAGGAAGCAGAGGTGGCCGACGACCATGGCGGTAAGGGGAGCACCCCCAGGGGGGGTGCGAGCCATATAGTGCCACGACAGCGACCATGACCACGCCTTGAGGCGAGGAGAATCACCACGATGCACAACGGCAGTGGCAAAACCAAGATCCACGCCAACCCCCAAACCCTAGGGTTCGAGACGACATCGATCCATCGCAGGAGAGCCTTAGGATCAAATCCAGTTGGACAGGAAGGAAGGGCATATTCGACAACCTCCTCCTGCACCACGACGGCGACCAGAATGGCCCATGATGGCGGGAATCATCGGCGGCAACATCACCGACCACGGGGTCGGGATAAAGGAGGAGAGGAGTGAGCTCGAGGGTGAGAGGTAGCGAGGGGGTGGGCTGAGTTGGGACAGAACCCTTCAGAGTGGCTATTTTGACTATGTATGATGGGCCACAAGGGCCCAATAAGATCAAACCAATCCAAAAACCTTAAGGCCTGTTTTTTATTAATAGAAAAGACCAAAATGCCCCTGAACTTAATTAAATTCTAGAAAATAAAATACAAATCCAAAAATTATAAATAAAATATTCTTGGATTCATAAAAATCCAAATTATCCAAATAAATTAAGATATAAAATTTTAGACACTTAAATTTTATTAAGAATTTTGTAATTTATATATTCCTTATGGAATTTTACAAAATTATTGAAAGCTGATAAAATAAATAAAAATCACTTTTATTATATATTAATATTGCAGTATTTTTGAAAAATACTAAATAAATATTTAATAACAATTTTTGATATCTAAGTGATAATTCCTAAAAGAATTATTAAATCAATAAAAGTCAAATAAAAGGGAAATAAAATAAAATAATTCAATATATCTCATAAATATTAAAGGGTAATAGTTATAAATCCTTTATTATTAAAAAGACTTTTTATAATAATGGGGAGAATGCATATCAAGTCAAATAATGCATTACATTATTTTGCATAATCATTTTGCTTCTTTAAATATTGTTCTTACCGGGCAATAATGATGTTTTTGTAGACATAGAAGCTCAAGGTCCAGTGCAAGCATCAGACTTCACTACCTTGCCATCACAAGGCAAGTTCATCACTTGATCATATCCTTTGAAGAGTCTTTATCAAAGTATTTGAAAATTGTATGTTATCATATATACTCTAAAATAAAGAAAATATTAATTTCACAAATAAAGAAATCATAGATATCATCCTAAGTGATGATATAACGGAGAAATAGAACTTAGGGTTCTATTTGCAACAATGATGATCAATTAGGGACTTAATAACCCCTGAAATCAGTGATTCTAGTGCCGTGTATTACGTGTTAGCCATGAGATTTGGAATGGGACGGAGAAGTCAGCCGTATCATCTTACTCTCGCATGAAGACGGATGTGCAGGTCGTGGCTGTTATCCTCGTAGCGTGCATATTAATTGGTAATTTGTAGAGGATATGAAGCATATGGGTGGGAACCCTCATCATCCCACTCTAGTTCTGGCATCTAACGGTTTGTACAAACCATTGTCGTAATTCATTATGTGGGCATAGTGTACACCAAGGAGGCATGCGAGGTAGCGAAGGGGGCAGTGATTGGCTTGGACCAACTACTAGGCCCCACATCATGGAATTGTGGATGGGAAAGTACGCCCGGTTGTGCAACAAGGAGTTGATCTCTCATGGGTAAAGTAATGCACCTCTGCAGAGTGTAAGAATTGTAACTTGTTACTCCCTGTTCCGGGAAGGAGCTACGAACACGGCAGGAAAGGAACTCCATGAAAGTTTTGGTCAACCTGTGAAGGCTGATGGTCATAGATGTTTATAATAAAATCAATCTTTGAAGAAATATTTACAAAATTGCATAGTGCCAAGGATTTATAATCCGAGGTGGTAGTTAGAGCATCAAACTTCCCACCTTGCATATAATGAACTTGTTGGGTAACGCTGTTACTCATCCTTTCCTTTGATCCCTTGCTTAGACTCTGAGGATCCCGAAGACGTGCCAATGTATGCAGCCGGATGTCAAGAAGATGTGTTCTACGAGGAGCCTGACCTGTCAGGAGGTGTTGAAGGAGTGGATTACGAGATCCTCTATGGTGTCGACGATAACGAATCCAACTAAGTATCCTAGTTAGTAGTAACCGACGGAGCCGAGCAGCATGAACTCCATAGAATAAGCTGCTGAGCTCAACTCCTAGACGGAGTTTATACTTTTAAATTCCACTGAAACACTTTATATTTTGGTTTTTAAGTTGAACCTTTTGAAGTCTTGAACTTCTGGTATTGTAATAATAATAATGTGTGAATGTTTGTAATATGGACCCGCAATGTTTCTATTGTACCACTTTGAGGGATGTGATATTTACAGAACAGTGTTCTGTGAGTGTCATGTCAACGACTATAGTGTACTACACATGCAGTGGTATGCTGGGTCACCGCAGTTGGTATCAGAGCAAATTTCTTTGACCTTAGGTTGGAAACCTAGTAAAGGGTATTACATGTAGGAAAGTGTAGCAACAATAAAGAATTCTCTAAAAGTAATATAATGGGTATTCAAATGAGAATATTCTGTTATATATTTTAGTGCGATAATTATTTGTTATGATGCAATATATTATTGGATACTAATCAAAACTATTTTTCTGATATACAGATATATGGCACCAAAGTTTCCAAAACAGACTTTGGTAAGGAAAGAGGAGACTCTTGATGATTATCAAGGATCATTCACAGACCAACTTCGTCAACTTTTAAAGATCTTTAGTTGTCCAACTAGAATTCCAGTGAACACTATCACTTACCTTGATGGCCGGATGTTATCCAAGTATCGTGTGAGTATAAAACTCCCATAGGAGCTTGGATTATATCACTTTCTACCTATAGGTGAAGGTAGGAGTCATTTAACAGCATATCATGTTGCGGTTGTGGAGGCGATAGTTAATATCCGGGAGCATAAAGCCAAGGAGTTAGAAGGTAGTACATTTTCAGTGATACCTCATGATTCTATAGACTCGGAGCCTATACCGGATCATCTTACTTTGGTTAAGAAGCATCCTAAGTTAGCTTCCAAGTTTATGGATAGGTACCGAACACTCGTTGCGTCTTTTTACAAGACACATCAAGTGATTTTTGAAGATAAAAATGATATGTTAGAGGATCTAACTGATCCAGAAAGGAGGAAGCAGTTAGCATTCCAGTTAGAGAAGGAAGCAGGTAGTAGTGCAACATCTATCTTTAAGGATATACCTATAGTTCCTGAATCTTTTATACCATATCCTTATTCACCAAGGCCTGAACCTATAAATGATCCTACTATGGATATGAGGTATGCAGTACGACAGGGCTCAGAGGATGGTTCTGACTCAGAACTTCCTATTGAGAATTCAGATGGTTGGAGAATGGGATCATATAATGGATCTCACGAACACCAGATGTCCACAGATGGTTCTAATAGAAATGTTGGACAATCTTGTTGGATGGGTGCAAGGATTAACCCTAATAACAGTAGTAGAAATACCATGTCAATAGATAATCAGGATGAAGAAGAAAATCCCGAGGAGAGAGTGTTTGAATCATCAACATATTCTCAAAACCCAGGGAATATACTTTAAGCAGTGTTTAACTATCTTGCCCAAGGGAGCACCTGGGAAGCAGCAGGATCTGCGTATCCTGTTGACAACTCAAGGAATGAAGCTCAGGAGATGCAGGCGGGAGATAATGTTTAATATGTTTCTGAAGACTTTTCAGCTGAGCTGGAGGGAGTCAATGCGCTCAGGTTGACTAATGACTCAAGTCCTGACACTTCAGATACAGAGTATGTTACTTCTGGAAGGCCATTTGTTCCACAAACTGTGCAACGAACAACACGTCAGCATGGTTGGACCTCAGGCATGTATGAGGAGCGTAGTTACTACTAGAAGGAGGCAACTAGTTAGTGATATCAAGTACCGTGTATTGTACTCCAAGAAATAAGATAGTGAGATGAATAAGGTAGATTTGTGATTATACCTATGTGGTATATGTTGTAATGACTTTGTATTATCATGATATTATGTATAATATGTGAAATGCATAATTGGGTTTTCTTTGGATTTTCATTGTGTGACTAGTTCTGTGCGTAGAGTCGAACTCAGAACACATGTGCATGATGTAACTATGAGTATCCGCTTTATGTTGCAGGACTAGAGGGTCATGTATACGAGTGTATAAAACGAAACTGAGCAGCGACAAATGGAGCGAGAGGACAAATAGAAGGCCGATGCCGATGTAACAAATCAAGGAGAATTACCACCACCACCAATGAGGCCGTTAATGGAGCAGAACTTTATGCAGTGTATGCAATTGGTCTTAGGGATTTCATAAAAGAACATTCCTATTTATCTTTTAAAGCCAAGCCTGTCTTAAGATTAAACCAACCCAATCAATGGATTAGAATCAATCTTGTGTGCCATACAAAGATGGTGTCACAAGAACAATTCTACATGAATCAGAATAAGCATTCAATCATCATAGATTCAATCAATCAATCTACCAATCATTTTCCTGTCATTACAGGAATCATAATTAGGACATTCCTATGTATATCTTTACTGTTTGAGATCATTGTGATCTCAAACCACACATTAATTCTCAAGACAACAACACTAAGACAGTGATTTCATCACACATACACATTATCATTAATCAAGAAATGACAGTGGTAAGTTATCAAAACCACTGACTTTACCAAGCATTGGTTACAAAGCAACTGTATCATCTGAATCATATGAAATCTAAGCATAAAATCATCTAATAAGTCACCAGAACCATTATAGTTCATCTTAAGCAGCAAGCCTCAAGCTGATAACCATCCACACATGATCTAATTTATCCAGTATATGATCCACAACAGGATATGAACCCTAAATGGAATAAATCATCTTAATCAGGACAAGACAGTAACCAGAGAGGTCACTGCCAACCTCTATCATAGGATGAGCAAGGACAGAGAGCACTAGGGGAGAGGACAAGAACTCACCAAAGGTCCTCGCTGAAGACTAGAAGAGGAAGTAGAGGTGGCCGACGACCATGGCAGTACGGGGAGCACCCCTAGGGGGGGCGCTGCGACCCATACAATGCCACGACGGAGACCATGACCACGCCTTGAGGCGAGGAGAATCACCACGATGCACAACGGCAGCGGCAACAGCAAGATCTACGCCAACCCCAAACCCTAGGGTTCGGGACGACATCGATCCGTCGCAGGAGAGCCTCAGGCTCAAATCCAGTTGGACGGGAAGGAAGCGCGTAGTCGACAACCTCCTCCTGCACCACGGTGGCGACCAGAATGGCCCATGACGGCGGGAATCGTCAGCGGCGAGATCACCGACCACGGGGTCGGGGATAGAGGAGGAGAGGAGTGAGCTCGAGGGTGAGAGGCAGCGAGAGGGGTGGGCTGAGTTGGGACAGAACCCTTCGGATTGGCTATTTAGACTATTTCTGATGGGCCACAAGGGCCCAATAAGATCAAACCAACCCAAAAACCTTAAGGCCTGTTTTTTATAATAGAAAAGACCAAAATGCCCCTGAATTTAATTAAATTCTAGAAAATAAAATACAAATCCAAAAATTATAAATAAAATATTCTTGGATTCATAAAAATCCAAATTATCCAAATAAATTAAGATATAAAATTTTAGACACTTAAATTTTATTAAGAATTTTGTAATTTATATATTCCTTATGGAATTTTACAAAATTATTGAAAGCTGATAAAAATAAATAAAAATCACTTTTATTATATATTAATATTGCAGTATTTTTTAAAAATAATAAATAAATATTTAATAACAATTTTTATATCTAAGTGATAATTCCTAAAAGAATTATTAAATCAATAAAAGTCAAATAAAAGGGAAATAAAATAAAATAATTCAATATATCTTATACATATTAAAGGGTAATAGTTATAAATCCTTTACTATTAAAAAGACTTTTTATAATAATGGGGAGAATGCATATCAAGTGAAATAATGCATTACATTATTTTGCATAATCATTTTGCTTCTTTAAATATTGTCCTTACCGGGCAATAATGATGTTTTTATAGACATAGAAGCTCAAGGTCCAGTGCAAGCATCAGACTTCACTACCTTTCCATCACAAGACAAGTTCATCACTTGCTCATATCCTTTGAAGAGTCTTTATCAAAGTATTTGAAAATTGTGTGTTATCATATATACTCTAAAATAAAGAAAATATTAATTTCACAAATAAAGAAATCATAGATATCATCCTAAATGATGATATAATGGAGCAATAGAACTTGGGGTTCTATTTGCAACAATGATGATCAATTAGGGACTTAATAACCCTGACATCAGTGATTCTAGCGCCGTATATTACATGTTAGCCATGAGATTTGGAATGGGACGGAGAAGTAAGCTGTATCTTCTTCCTCTCGCATGAAGCCTGATGTGCAGGTCGTGGCTGTTATCCTCGTAGCGTGCATATTAATTGGTAGTAGAGGATATGCAACATATGGGTGGGAACCCTCATCATCCCACGATAGTTCTAGCATCTAACGGTTTGTACAAACCATTGCCGTAATTCATTATGTGGGCATGGTGTACACCAAGGAGGCATGCGAGGTAGCGAAGGGGGCAGTGATTGGCTTGGACCAACTACTGGGCCCCACATCATGGAATTGTGGATGGGAAAGTACACCCGGTTGTGCAACAAGGAGTTGATCTCTCATGGGTAAAGTAACGCACCTCTGCAGAGTGTAAGAATTGTAACTTGTTACTCCCTGTTCCGTGAAGGAGCTACGAACACGGTAGGAAAAGAACTCCATGAAAGTTCTGGTCAACCTGTGAAGGCTGATGGTCATAAATTTTCATAATAAAATCAATCTTTGAAGAAAGATTTACAAAATTGCATAGTGCCAAGGATTTATAATCCGAGGTGATAGTTAGAGCATAAAACTTCCCACCTTGCATATAATGAACTTGTTGGGTAATGCTGTTACTCGTCCTTTACTTTTATCGCTTGCTTAGACTCTGAGGACCCCGAGGGATGTGTGAATGTTTGTAATATGGACCCGCAATGTTTCTGTTGTACCACTCCGAGGGATGTGATATTTACAGAACGATGTTTTGTGAGTGTCACATCAACAACTATAGTGTACCACACATGCAGTGGTATGCTAGGTCACCGCAAGACGGAACAAGGTTGGCCAAAATCACTGCTCACTATAGTGTTTGTTGTTTGTTTGTTTGCTGCAAATAAGGTGTTCGATAAAATGGCCGAAAGAAATTCAAATTTTAATTTTGGATTCAAACTTGGTGGGTTTTCTAGGCACATACTAGGGAGTCTCTGGTTAGTTGGATTAGTCAAGGGGCACTGGCTTGGTTGGGTTTTGAAAATGTATGATCTTCACATATGATGAAGATTCAATTTTTACTTGTGATTTGAATGAGGTTGCCAAATGTTTCTGCAAGTTTGAAAGGTGGGCTTTGATTCATTTTTACTTGGTCTTGCAAGGGGTGAAAAGAATTGGAAAAGTTTCTGTTTGAAATCTTGGACTAGAAACACTCAAAGTGACCTAGTGAGCAAGATTGGCAAAAATGACCATTTGCTTTAATTGATTTGTTTTTGATTTTCTCTATGTTTATTTCTGCTTGGAAATGTTTTATATGATGTTACATTCATATTTAAACCATTTATTGCTATTTAGGTTAATCACACAAGTTCATTCATGCATTTATCAAATTATCACGTACAAACATGCATTCATATGATTTTAATTACTCAAAGTTTTTGTTAACCCTAATTTTAGTGATTAGAGTTTGATGATCATTGTTTTATATTTTTGGGATGTTACACCATCTTTCAATGCTTGCAAATGGTTGGATCTTTATTGTGAGGGTGCATGTCACCTAAAAAATTATTCTTTTTGTCACTTACCTACTCGAGGACGAGCAGGAGTTAAGCTTGGGGATGCTGATACGTCGGAAACGTATCTATAATTGTTTATGCTCCATGCTTGTCTAGTATCTACTTTGCTTTGCTTGTCTACACTTTGAGGTGCTTTTTACATGTTTTCTGGTACTAACCTATTGACAAGTTGCCACAGTGTCAGTTGCCTGTTTTCTGCTGTTTTTGGTTTCAGAAAAGCTAGTAAAGAAATATTCTCGGAATTGGACGGGACAAACGTCAAAATCAATTAATTTCCATGGGGAACAAGAAGTCCAGAGGGGAGATGAGGAAGCGTGCCAGGGAGGCCAAACCCCCTCCCCCCAGGTGCGGCCAGGGGTGGCCCCGCGCTGGGTAGGGTTTGACCCCCTGGTCGCCTCCTCGGCCTCCCCCTTCGCCTATAAGAAGCCCCCGATGCAGAAACCCTAAGCACCCAATCAAATCTCCACGAAACTGTCTGTAGCCGCCGCCACCATCGTCCCTAGATCGGGGGGGGGGGATGTGAAGTTCTTCCCGACACCCTGCCGGAGGTGAGATCATCCCGGAGGCCTTCTCTCCGGTATGATGCGTGAGTAGTTCCACCTTGGACTATGGGTCCATGTAGTAGCTAGATGGTTGTATCTCCTCCTTTGTGCTTTCATGTATAGATCTTGTGAGCTCCGTTCATGATCAAGATCTAATCTATTTGTAATCATGCATGTTGTGTTTGTGGGGATCCAATGGATATTGAGATTATTATGTTGGTTTGATTAATGGTTTTGTCTTTATGATTCTATCATGTATGTGTTGTTTGTGATCTTGCATGCTCTCCGTTGTTAGTAGCTATCTTGGCCAAGTAGTTGCTAGTGACTCCAAGAGGGGGTATTTATGCTCGATAGTGGGTTCATGCCTCTAGTTTCCAAGGGAAGTGACAATAATCTCTTCGGTTGTAGATGTGCTATTGCTACTAGGGAGGAAACAATGATCTCTTGTTCATGGAACATGTGGACTGTTTACCTTACACACTTTGCTTAAAGCAGTTGTCTGTTGCTTGCAACTTAATACTGGAGGGGGTTCGGATGATAACCCGAAGGTGGACTTCAAGTCATATATGCAGTTGGATGGCGGTCTATGTATCTTGTTGTATTGCCCAATCGAATCTCATAGGATCTTTTTGACTAGTAATTGCATTGTTATACCTTGCTCTGTTCCTGTCAATTGCCTTGCTGTAATTTGTTTACCCTTCATCCCATGTTGTTTATCTAAGGAGAGCACCTCTAGTGAACTATGGAACCTGGTCCATTCTTTACCATTGATACATCTTCCACTGTTACTTGTTTACTTGTTGTAAACCATTACCTTCCACACCATATGTCTAATCCTTTGTTACAACAAACCGATGAGCTTGACAACCTCACTGATTCATTGGGGCTAAGTCTTGAGTTTGTGTTGTGCAGGTCTCCGCGTTGCTTGCAACACCTGTGTGACGTTTCCTTTCTCCTTCTGGTTCGATAACCTCGGTCTCAACTGAGGGAAAACTTGCTGCTTGCTCTTCACATCCTATGCTTGGGGTTACCAACGAAGTGCCACGTCGAGCATCATCAGCTGCCACAACCACTCGAACGACCTCTGGCTGGTATTTTATCTCCCATATTTGGCACAACAATATTATGCGCAAGACAAAAGCCTTCTGTATCTTACAAAAGCTCATCCCAACCGGTGTTTCCTATTTTCTCTACTTCCTTTAATGTAGTACCAATCAGCCCTACAACACGCACAATGTTTTGATATTTCCTTTGCAAGCATGTTGATAGGTCACTAGTCTTTCCAAGAATTCTGATCATAAGATGCATTATCAATACAAACTCAAAGCTTTCCATTTTTTCCAACAAACCTGAAGCTGTGGTTTTTTGTGTTGCATTAATAGCATCATCCCTCAAATTCTCTAATACATGTAGGACATGTTTCCACATTTGAACAAGACGACACAAGGTTTTATGGTGAGAGCCCTAACGAGTATCCCCTAGTCTTGCAAGATTAGTTTGTTGGTTCTTTCCTCTTCCCGTGAAGATATCACCGGTCTCAATATGGTTCACAATCTCTTCATGCTGACTTAGCAATAATTTATCTTTTCTATGACAAGATGTATTATCCGTGTTGACAATCATGGTTCCATAGTTAAAGAAATCCAAGACAGAGGAACAACACTTGGCAACTGAGACAACCATTAGCTGCAATTGATGGGCAAAATAATGAATGTAAAAGGCATATGGATTTTCATCTAATATGCGTCCTTGCAATCCATGGAATTGTCCCCTCATATTTGAGGCCCCATCATAACCTTGACCTCTCACACTAGAGATAGATAAGCCAAGAGATTTTAACATACCATCCAAAGCTATCTTTAATGAAGCGGATGTCGTATCCGGAACATGCTTCACACCAACAAACCTCTCTATGACTTGTCCCTTATTGTTGACATACCTACATAAGACAAGAAAATCATTGTTAGCATACTTTAAAATTTTGAATCAGTCGAGTCAAATAAATATAGAAGTCGTAGAAGTTAACCTCAACCAAGGCCATTTGTTCCTTAATAGATGCATCTCGCGCCTTATCAACAAGTATAGCAAACTTTTTATCACCAATGTCATCAATAATAGCTTTGGTGGTAACACAAGCTTTGCAAAGCTGTTTTTGTATTTTTGGTGCGGTCATTTGACGGTTTGTAGGAGCACTATCAAGTAATTTTGCAGCTTTTTCATCTTTCCCTTTATACCATTTCAACATCTCAAGAAAATTCCCTCTATTGTTTGAGCTAGAAGACTCATCATGCCCACAAAAAGCAAGATCTTGCAATAGCAAAAAAATTGCAATGCCTATCATAATCATCATGCGAGCTTTATATTCTTCCCCGTCCTTCTTGGTTGCAGCTGCCAACACATAATCCACTCCTTGCCGCTGATTTTTAAAAGCCTCACGATATTTTCTAGCTTTATTGTGAGAGCTATTCATATTCTTACCAACATGTTGATCACAAGCTTCAATTCCATTATTCCAATAACTAAAACCAACCCTTGTAAATGATTATGTGCCAAAATTTTCTACCCGTGGTTGCTTAAAGAGAAAACAATAAAAACAAACTGCAACATCTTTAGATATGTTATATTCCAACCAATCATACCTTTTAAACCATTTCTCTTAAAATCTCCGCATTTGACATGCAATTAATTTTTCAGGATATTTGTGACCAAATGGTTGGAATGGACCCTTTACCAAATACTCTCTCCTAGCAGCATCTCTGATGTTCACATCTAGCTCCTCAATTGGTTTCCTAAGTGCAGGATATGCAACAATGTCATCCGAATTAAGCTCAACACTAGCATTCTCAACATGGGTGCTAGTGTTATCCACTTCTGTACTAACAACAATGTGAATACCATGATTATCTTGCTGCTGACCAGAGGACCGTTGTTGTGTGCTATCAGTTTGTTCTGCTGTGGCAATCGTATGAGATTGGTTCGAATTGGTGAGTTGTGATAGTGATGGAAAATAAGATGACATCAGTCTGATTGATGAACATGTCTTTGATCTCTTTGTTTCCTTCATCCTTTATCTCTATGCAATCAGACAAAATAAAATGAGGAAATAATTCAAAATAAGTAGAACATAATTATAGCAGTACTAGCACTAAAATTGATTATTTGGTTCTTCATTATTCAGTGCGTTCAAGTTCAGACTTTGTATTGGAAATTTGGAATCAATCAATTCGAAGAAAAAAATTACCAATTAGAGAGGCTTAGAACAGCTTGGAGGCGATGAGTTGATGCAGTCCTGAGTCGATGATCTGCAGTCCGAGCACCGGTGTGCCGATTCATTGGCTGTGGACGTGTAGGCACATACGCAGAGTCGCAGAGTATTGGAGTGGATGTGGTGGCGGCGGCCAGTGCCTGGGCGGTGAGAGCAGGAGTCGTCCTAGGAGTCGTCGAGTCGATTGACTCGGGGAAGACGAGGAGGTCAGGAGGCGATTGCGATTCAATCAGTGTTTTTTACAGAAGACAGTCCATCGGCAGTGGACGCGACCCAAGATGAACTGGAGCTATGAATCGTGCCATCGTGGTGAGCGAGCGTTGCTTTTCTTCCTAGGCTTTTCTAAGTCAAGCCCTGGTCATACTAGCCCAACACCCCGGCTATCTTTTTTTTCCCAAATCTTACAAAGAAATTACAGGTACTATGTGAGCCAAGACCCGTTTGGGGCCCAAATCCGCCCCTGGCTGCTAGTAGTATGTTCAAAGTCCCACTATCTTGTTCACGAGGAATTGTATCTATTACCTCTATTTGACGTTTTGGTAGATTATATGTTAGCCTAACAAAACATTTTGATCATATTTGTCTAATTGTCTTCACATAATTTCAACTAGTCTTCTTTTTCCGCAACATGCATTGCAATTAATCATGTCGTGAATTCAAAGCAGCGGTGCTGCGGTGGCCAAGAGCCCAAGACCCTACGATATAGGGATGGTACGTGTGCCTCTATGCACGGAGACATTCAGACATATATATGACGGACACTAGACGTGTACCAACATACTATGCGGCAGACACGGAGATCTTGTGTGATTGATTTGAATGGTGTTAACTCACACGGTTCGATCGGATAGTATCCTGCGAAGGCCACATCGGTCGCGCAACCGAATTGCCGTTTGGTAATGGCGAGAAAGAACAAGCTAGAGCGTGGGGTGACCATCTTGCAGCTAGTTTTTCTTGACGTTCCAACGTCCAAAGGCATAGCAGCTAGGTCTTGCATGTGTGGTCCCAAGACGTGAGAAGATGGAATCGGACCCCTAAAATCTGCATGGGGTCGACGCCGAAACTAAATGCTGATGGCATGCGTGGATGCGTTTTTTATATCCATGCGGAATTGTGCAACCACTGTGATGCGATGCGCCGTTTCTTCCGTGGAAAATGGGATAATTTTTAGACAGAAAATACCACGTGCCTGGCTTTATAAGTTAATAAAACTAGTTGAATGTCCGTGCGTTGTCACGGGTATTTAAATTGTTACGCCATGCTCTATTTAGTTATCATGGTGCATTTTCATCTTTTAATTTGTCGAATATCTTCGATATGGTTTACTTTTTTTTAATTCACCCTTTGGTTAAACCGACAACACAAGATGTTATCATTCTCTGTCTCTTTGCTTTGCTATAGTGAAAGAGAGGCAAAAGGGAGGAACTCCACTCCCCCGCTCCGTAGCTATCCAGATCGCCGGTCCCTCCCTCTCATCATCCACTTCATTGGTGGGAGAGTAGAGGGACCACCGATCGTGTCTCTTGCGTCTAGGTAGTGGTAGGGTTAGGGTTCTGGTTGTCATTTTTCGGGTGGTGGTGACAATGACGGTGAGGAATAATCTACTGCAGCTCCAGTCCCATTTTGATGGCTATGTTAAGTACATGGCAGGAACGTCTTCATGCTTTCTCTTGGAGGGAGCGAGATTTGGTGCGCTAGGTGTGGGTGTCACGGTTATGATGTCACCCACACAACAACTTTTTTCTCCAACTCTGTCGTGGCGACGGCGCATCCTCCGGTGTCGTGGAGTGTGTGAGACCTTGTACATGGCGTAGTCACAAGGCGCCAATTTGGCTCCTTTCTATGATGTAGGAGTGGGAGGGGAGGACCTTGGCGCTGGTGGTTCTTTAACTTGATGTTGCTTTTTAGTGTTGGTATGGAGATACAGAAGTCGAAAACTTTGAGACAACGGAGATCCCATCTGCAGACACAAAGTTCACGGCGACTCAGAGTGGGAGTGTCAACGACAGCGGTACAGTGGACCTCTACAGATACAAAGTTTACGACGACTCTAGGTGGGAGTGGCAGCGACAGGGCAGCACGGTGGACCTCGTGTTGAGTTGTATCCTAGGGACTTGGAAGTAGTATTTTATTTATTAGTGTGGTGTTGTGTACCACTTGTCCTCCTTAATAGACCTAGGGTCTAAATCGCAAAAAAAACACAATCTCCAATAAATTACACTACTTATAGATGTATAAATTTATTTTATAAAACACCTTATTTCAATCACAAATCAATCTTACAAAAAATTGTCTTCACAGTACAGTACATACATTAGAACTCCATGTTGACTTGTTGAGATAACAAATCAAGTTAGCACGGACAAAAGCCTATGTGATTTAGTGTCAGGGGTCTCGGGAAGGTCAAGGATTCATTTTATTTCCAAGGTAAAATAGAAAATAAGTATAACTATGAGAAAATCAAGTGCCATTCATAACACTGGGAGATCTTCTCCTTCGGGAATCCAGATGAGAATATGTTTTTTTTAGAAATGAGGTCATCAGATCTAGCTTTATTACTCCATAAGATCCATATTAACGTTCTCATATTTGTCTAGATTCGGATGTATCTATATACATCCGAATCTAGACAAATATGAGAACATTAATTTGGATTGGAGGGAGTAAGGGTGCGGTGTCAACCATCCTCATCGGCATTCAGCAAAAGCGACGATTGTTGTATCGATCTTGTCGTCGCAAACCTTGGTTGCACGCATGTGGCGTCCGTCCGTAGAGATGTTCGCCCCGACACGACGACCACCACAATGATGGTCTTGATCTCATTGTTGCTGGACGTTCTTGTGCACCACCCGCTCGCACTCCATTGGTGCTCTGATCCTGGGGCGACACGCCTACTGGAGCATGACAGATACTGCGAGAGGACTGCGAGGGCGTGGAGAAGTCGCCCGAAATCGCGCACCTCCCGCCGGCACTCCATTGGCGCTCTGATTCTAGGGCAGCCGCGCGTCCTGGAGCTCGACGGAGACCGCGCCTCGTGACAGCGAGGGCGTGGAGAAGTCGCATGAAATCGTGCACCTCCCGCCGGCACTCCATTGGTGTTCTTATCCTGGAGCATCCACGGGTCTTGGAGCTCGATAAAGACCGCAGCCAAGACAACAAGGGCGTGGATTGCGCCTGCTATGCGGGTGAAGCCAAACTCCATTGTTGTGGAGACGGTCGAAATCCCGACGATGAAGGGAAACCGGTGCCGACGGAAGGAGAGATCCCCTCTGTGGTGGTAGAGGTGGGGAGAAGTGGGTGGGGTGGAAGATTGGGTGGACCTTCTTTTAGATGCGTGCGGGGCGAGCGGAGCGACGCGCGACAAAGGAATCGACGTAGTGCGGAACAACAGAAAACCGAACACATTCTTTTTATATAATAGAGATAGATAAGATAAAGTTTGTTAGTCTTGTTAGATAAGGTTTGTTAGTCTTTTTTATGGAGCTTAGGCAATTTGTTAGCGGTGGTATTTTCTGTAATTTTTGCATGTATGACACCAGGCATTCATCATGCTTTTGAAATTAATAGTAAAAATTCCACGGCTAACGGTAACAAATGCTGGTGAGCAGCTAAAATTTTACAGACCTTCCCTTAGGCGACATAACGACCAACATGGTTTAAGTAGAACATACAGTTCAACATGCATGATGATCAAAAGAAGCGCGCACACACTACGACACGCTTCAGGTAGGTATGTGGCTTGTTGTAGACAAGGCTGTCTTGGTGTAGATGTCTTTAAGCCACCTAGTCCTGAAGCGGCGTCACCTTTGGTTTTAGCAGGGGCCTCCATTGCTGCATAAGAATCATCATAGTTTTGAAGATGCAGTTAGCAGGTTGCCTAGGAAATTTTGCTTCGAAAGTAAACTTGTTATGAAAATTCCAAAGCGCCTAGATTTGGGCAGCAAATAAAATCCAAAGGGCGTGTTTAGCGATGCCCTGAAAGTGTTGTAGAATGGCAAGCATGTCATTGAAGCAGGAAGGATTCCAAGCGACCCCAAGCATTGATCCAATCCCACTCCAAACAAATTGTTCTAGCGGGCATTTGAAGAAAATGTGAGCAACATATTTAGGTTGAAGAAAATGTAAGCAAAGCCCATTCGACGGCCCATGACGTTTCTAGATTTGCTCCTTCGATGGTAGATGCCCATTTTCCAGCTGCCAAACAAAGATCCTCATATTTAGTGGAAAAGAAAGCCCCCCACATTGTCAGCATAGGCCACACCATCTCCCTGGTAGATTTTGAGGTAGAACGTTTTGCCGAAAAGACACCAAATGATTAGATTTTCTACTCTGTTAGCAGAGCGTTTGGAGGCCAAGGCTCAAGTGGCTATTCCGGGTCGCACTTCCAACGCCCAGGACACTATCTTGGGTTGTGGAAGGTGCCACATTTGCAATTTACAAAGACATGTTGGCCCAAAGTTTAACTTCCTCCTCCCTAAAAGCTCTTCTAAACCTAATTTGCTAGCCATAATCCCGATGGGCCTGGGAAATCAAACATATTTGAGTCAGAAGCAATCGTGAAGAGACTAGGGTAGCGAACTGCAAGGGGCCCATCACCAGATCACCAATCTATCCATAATTTGAACTTAGAACTTTGGCTAGGGGCAAATGGGCTCCCGGTTTGAAGAAATCTTTGATCTTGTGGATGTTCTGCCAAAAAGGGGAGCTGTTGGGGATATGCTATATGGGTATCCTTATAGCATGTCTCTTATCCGACTAACCCGGGTGGCCCATAGTCGGTAGCATGGCCTGTGGCCTGCTGGGCGGCCCAGTTAGGTGGATCCAGAAGGGAGGCCCATGCCTGATAAAGAAAGGCTACGGTGGAGTCACCAGCGTACTCGGAGCCTTGGAGTGCAAGATACACAAGACTAGTAATAGACGGTGTAGAACTCTGTAACCTGTCCGGCTAGGACTTTTCCCTGTAACCCTAGGACCTGGCGACTATATAAGTTGGGCCTATGGGAGCCTATAGGGAATCGTTTTTACACACACCTCGCATAGCGAACCTATCTCTCTAACTCGGCGTATTGCCATTATAGTGTGTAGGGTTTGCAACATAGAAAACAAAAAATTTCCTACGATGGGAACTATGTACCAAGATCTATCTACTAGATACAAACAACGGGCGGATGTATATCCGTAGAGAACATACCCTTGAAGACCGACAAAGCTTAACGAGTTCAACTCGCGGTTGATGTACACGATCTCTTGCCGATCTCAAGATCGAGAGGAAGTCCTAGTGCCGCAAATCAGCAGCGCATCCGTGCTTGCACACACATTCGAGGCATCGAGCAACCTCCGCCTCCTCGCTCCAGCGATGCAGCGGAAGCACAACTCTTTCTTGACGAATAGCCGGGAACATGTATCTAGCTAGTCCGAGACCATGGGGGATAAATTATAGAGGGGGAGAGATATCCTTCACGAGGAGGTGTGAGAGACAAGTGAGAGGAGGGGCTCCTTTTATAGGAGGAGGGGGGGGGCACCCAAGGGGGTGGCCGCCGACCATGGGGGCTGCCCCCTCCCCTCCTTCATTCATGTGGGTGGACACTCCACTCACAAAATGGCCCTTCAATTTTCTCCACTCAAAAGTCCATTCAAATTCCCATTAAATTTCCACCAAATTTAATGCAAACTCTCATTAAATAAAACTCTTTTATTTTATTCAGAATTTTGTCAATTACTTTAATGACAAACATTCACAAATAAACCCTTGCTAAAATTCTATTTCACATGCATAACCACTTTATGCAATTTCACCCAAAAACCTGTTTCGGTATCTAGTGAAATAAATTCCTGCGCTTGTTCATTCTTTCGGCATGAAACTTTTGCTCCAATTGGATGTCGGTGTCTCTTAAGTGTGTCACCCTATGGTTCGTGAATAATGCGGACATGATCGAGACCCCTCTCGGATCAATAATCAGAAGAGGGATCTGGAGACCCATACTGACTCCCACACATTCAACGATGACTTTCTTATGATCGTCGGAACCTTTTACGCTAGTATCTTAATCCCTTTGTTTCACGATATATTACATGTCCGAGATTCGATCATCGGTATCTCCATACCTAGTTTGATCTCGTTACCGACATGCACTATTTTCTCGTTCTCGTGATATAACATTCTAGTGATCAAATCACTTGCTTGCAAGCTAATCAATGTGATATCACCGAGAGGGCCCAGAGTATATCTATCCGTCATCGGGATGAACAAATTCCACTCTCGATCCATGAGCCTCAACATAACACTTTATTAGTTCTGAATCCATCTTTATAATCACCCTGTTACGGTGTGACGTTTGATGTTATCAAGAAACTCTTCTGGTGTTAGTGATTGACATGATCTCATGGTCTAAGGATTAGGATCACTTCGTAAGTTGTTATAGCAATATAAACTCAATGACTTTGATCGTAATGCTATACTTCGGATGAACATCACACCATTACACTAATGTTGTGATCCCATTATTAACAACATCCAATGTCCATGATCAGGAAACCTTGATCATCTTGTTAATCAACGAGCTAGTTTATGAGAGGCATAACTAGGAACTTTCTGTTTGTTTATTAAACACACATGTATTAATGTTTCCGTATTAATACAATTATAGCATGTAAAATAAACATCTATCATATACTTGGAATACACATAATAAACACTTTATTATTGCCTCTCAGGGCATATTCCCTTCAGTCTCCCACTTGCACTAGAGACAATAATCTAGTTACATAGTGATAAATCTAACACCCACTGAGTTCTGGTGTTGATCATGTTTTTCTATAGGAGAGTTTTAGTCAATGGATCTGCTACATTGAGATCCGTATGTACTTTACAAATCTTTATATCTCCATCCTTGACATGCTCGCGGATGGAGTGAAACCGGCGCTTAATATGCTTGGAATGCTTGTGAGACCTTGGTTCTTTGGCATTGGCAATGGCACCATTGTTGTCACAATAGATCACCATTGGGTCCAACGCGTTTGCAACCACTCCTAGTTCGGATATGAACTCCTTCATCCAAACTTCTTCCTGAGCCGCTTCTGAAGCAGCAACATATTCGGCCTCCGTTGTCGATCCCGCTACCACAGGTTGTTTGGAGCTCCTCCAACTAACCGCTCCGCCATTCATGAGAAATACGTATGTGTATTGAGACTTAGAGTCATCCGGATCGGTGTCAAAGCTAGCGTCAACATAACACTTAGCGACGAGCTCTTCTTCACCTCCGTATACAAGAAACATATCCTTAGTTCTTCGTAAGTACTTAAGGATATTCTTGACCGCTATCCAGTGTTCCGAACCTGGATCCGATTGGTACCTACTAGTCAAACTAATAGCATGTGCCACATCCGGTCTTGTACATAGCATGGCGTACATTATAGAGCCTATTTCTGAAGCATAGGGGACCTTGTCCATTATCTCTCTTTCTTCCGAAGCGGACTTTGAGTCTTACTCAATGTCTTGCCTTGCAACATAGGTAAGAACCCTTCTTACTTCCGTCCATTTTAAACTTCTTTAAAATATTATCAAGGTATGTACTTTATGATAGCCCTATTAGGCGCCTAGATCTATCTCTAGATATTTATGCCTAATATGTATGACGCTTCACCTAGGTCCTTCATTGAAAATTTGCTGTTTAGATAACTTTTAACACTGTTTAAAAGATCTATATCATTTCCGATCAATAATATGTCATCCACATATAATATCAGAAATGCCACATTGCTCCCACTCACTTTCTTGTAAATACAAGCTTCTCCATAAGTTTGGACAAATCCAAACTCTTTGATCACCTCATCAAAGCGGAGATTCCAACTTCGTGATGCTTGCTTCAATCCATAGATGGATCGCTGAAGATTGCACACCTTGTTAGCATCCTTAGGATCGACAGAACCCTTTGGTTGTATCATATACAACTCTTCTTCAATATTACCATTGAGAAACGCGGTTTTGACATCCATCTTCCATATCTCATAATTGAAATATGCAGCAATTGCTAACATAATCCTAACTGACTTTAGCATCGCTACAGGAGAGAATGTCTCATCGTAGTCAACTCCTTGAATTTGTCGAAACCCCTTTGCGACAAGTCGAGCTTTATAGACGGTCACATTACCATCAACATCAGTTTTCCTTTTGAAAATCCATTTGTTCTCCACGGCCTTTCGGTCGTAGGTAAGTCCACCAAGTTCCAAACTTGATTTTCATACATGGATTCCATCTCGGATTTCATGGCTTCTAACCATTTATTGGAATCCGGGCTCATCATCGCTTCTTCATACGTCGCAGGGTCATCATTTTCATCAACCATGAAATTCATGGCAGGATTTCCGTACAGCTCGGGAGCTGCACGCGTCCTGCTTGACCTGCGAGGTTCGGTAGTACTATCTTTCGGAGTTTCATGATCATTATCATTAGTTCCCTCTTCAACAGGTGGAGCCAATTCCGGAACAACTTCCGGCGCTGTGCTACTCGCCATACTTTGAAGAGATGGTTCAATAACCTCTTCGAGTTCTACCTTCCGACTACTCACACCTTTCACGAGAAACTCTTTCTCTAGAAAGGATCCATTCTTGGCAACAAAAACCTTGCCCTCGGATCTGTGATAGAAGGAATACCCAATAGTTTCCTTAGGGTATCCAATGAAGACGCATTTTTCAGCTTTGGGTTCGAGTTTATCCGGTTGAAGTTTCTTCACATAAACATCGCATCCCCAAACTTTAAGAAAAGACAGCTTAGGTTTGTTTCCAAACCACAATTCATACGGCGTCTTTTCAACGGATTTAGATGGTGCCCGATTTAAAGTGAATGCAGCAGTTTCTAGTGCATAACCCCAAAATGACAACGGCAAGTCCGTCAGAGACATCAGAGATCGAACCATATCTAATAAAGTACGATTACGACGTTCCGACACACCATTTCGCTGTGGTGTTCCGGAAGGCGTGAGTTGTGAAACAATTCCACACTCTTTCATGTGAGTGCTAAACTCGTAACTTATATACTCACCTCCACGGTCGGACCGTAGAAATTTGATCTTTCTATTACGATGATTTTCCACTTCATTTTGAAATTCCTTGAACTTTCCAAAGGTTTTAGACTTGTGTTTCATCAAGTAGATATAACCGTATCTACTCAAATCATCCTTGAAAGTAACAAAATAACGATATCCACCTCGCGCCGACACACTCATTGGACCACATACATCAGAATGTATGATTTCCAATAAATCTGTCGCCTGTTCCATTGAACCGGAAAACGTCGTTCTAGTCATCTTGCCCATTAGGCATGGCTCACATGTATCAAATGATTCAAAATCAAGTGATTCCAAAAGTCCATCCGAATGGAGCTTCTTCATGCGTTTAACGCCAACATGACCTAGACGGCAGTGCCACATATATGCGGATATATCATCATTAAATTTAATCCTTTTAGCATCAACATTATGAATATGTGTAACATTATCATCGAGATCTAATAGAAATAAACCATTCATCATCGGTGCATGACCATAAAAGATTTCATTCATATAAATGGAACAACCATTGTTCTCGGATTTAAATGAATAACCACTTCGCATCAAACACGATCCAGATACAATGTTCATGCTCAGTCTAGGCACCAGATAACAATTATTCAAGTTTATAATTAATCCCGACGGCAAGTGGAGAGGCAGCGTCCGACGGCGATCACATCAACGCTTGATCCATTGCCGACACGCATCTTGACCTCACCCCTTGCTAGCGGTCGCTTTTTTCGCAGCCCCTGATTCGAGTTACAAATATTAACAACTGAACCGGTATCAAATACCCAGGTGCTACTGCGAGCACTAGTCAAGTACACATCAATAACATGTATATCATATATACCTTTGTTTGCCTTGCCGGCCTTCTTGTCTGCCAGATACTTGGGGAAGTTGCGCTTCCAGTGGCCAGTCCCCTTACAATAGTAGCACTCGGTATCAGACTTAGGTCCAACTCGGGGTTTCTTTTCAGGCACGGCAACAGGCTTTCCGCCCTTACTTCCCTTACGTTTTCCCTTCTTGTCTTTCTTGAAACCAGTGTTCCTATTGATCATCAACACTTGATGTTCCTTTTTGATCTCCACATCTGTAGTTTTAAGCATTGACAGAAGCTCGGGGAGAGACTTCTTCATGCCTTGCATATTATAGTTCATCATGAAGCTCTTATTGCTAGGTGGCAGAGACTGCAGAACACGATGGATGCCTAAGTCAATGGGAATCGATATTCCCAAGGACACAAGCTTATCGGCGTAACTCGACATCTTGAGTACATGCTCACTAACGGAGCTGTGCTCTTCCATCATGCAGCTAAAGAACTTTTCTGAAGCGTTGTAGCTCTCTACAGCAGCATGTGTGTCGAAAATCATTTTCAACTCACCCATTGTATCAAAAGAATTGCCATTTTCGAAACGCTTTCGAAGTTCCGGCTGTAGCCCATACAATATGCCGCAATGAACTAAGTTGTGGTCCTCCTGACGAGCCTGATAGACATTCTTCTCCTCGTCAGGGGCATCATCTAAAGGTGGGGGGCCTAACGGCGCTTCTAGCACATATTGCTTTTGTGCAGCAGAGAGGAGAATCCTCAAATTCATGGCCCATTCGGTAAAGTTGCTATCGTTCGTTGCTAGTTTCTCTTTCTCCATGAACACATTGAAATTAAAAGCAGGTGGTGCCATCTACAACAGAATTTGTAAAGTTTAGACTAAGTGTATGATAGATTGAGTTCACCTAATCCATATTACGAATGAACTCCCACTCAAAAACGACATCCCTCATGCCTTTTTGGTGATTACATGAACCAAATCCACTATACCAAGTCTGATCATCACGTGAGTCGGTATAGCTTCAAAGGCGAGCATCAAATGGGCATCATATCAACTATATGACTCATGCTTAACCTTTCGGTCCGTGTTCTGAGGCCATGTCTGTACATGCTAGGCTCGCCAAGTTAGAACCTTAGTATTCGCGTGTGTAACTGTTTTACACCTGAAATATGGTCGTGGATCCAAGAACACCCGATCATCACGTGATGTCTTGGAGCGACGAAACATAATCGGTGCATACTAAAGGAAGAACACATTTTTATCTTGATATTTAAATGAGGGATCATCTTATTATGCTAACAAAGCGCTAAACAAGCAATATAAGATTCTATCAAACATCACATGTTTATTAGTGAAATGTTATGGTTCCCGCATATGATCTCTATCATGTGCATCGTGTTATGATCATTATCATACCTATGTGTAAATCCAAGGTCTATGGAGTTTACACGCTATGTGTGTTGTAAGAGTATCATCTCATACTTCTACTTACAACACTACCATATCATAACACTAGCCCAACAACAATCTAAACTAGACGCCTCCAATTTATCCATTGCAAGTTTTACGTGGCTTAGGGTTTTCGAGATAGAACCATTTTTACCTACGAACATGAACCACAACGACGATAATAAAATTGTTGACAACTCGCTTGCAAAATAGATATTGACTATATTAGGAGAGACAGACACCCGCTAGCCACTTATGCAAACTAGTTGCATGTCAAGTGTGGAACAGGTCTCATGTGCGAGGACATGTAAAGTTTGTCCAGGCCGCTTCATCCCACTATGCCACCAATATCCAAAATTATAACAAAGGAGAAACAACATGATCATCATCGCCCACATATTCATATGTGTACTACCCGTGTAAAGCATCTACGCATAGATCCGGCTCTGATACCACTGTAGGGTTCGCAGCATAGAAAACAAAAAATTTCCTATGAAGGGAACTATGTACCAAGATCTATCTACTAGATACAAACAACGGGCGGATGTATATCCGTAGAGAACATACCCTTGAAGACCGACAAAGCTTAACGAGTTCAACTCGTGGTTGATGTAGACGATCTCTTGCCGATCTCAAGATCAAGAGGAAGTCCTAGCGCCGCAAATCAGCAGCGCATCCGTGCTCGCACACACGTTCGAGGAACCGAGCAACCTCCGCCTCCTCGCTCCAGCGATGCAGCGGAAGAACAACTCTTTCTTGCCGAATAGCCACCGGGAACATGTATCTCGCTAGTCCGAGACCATGGGGGATAAATTCTAGAGGGGGAGAGAGATCCTTCACGAGGAGGTGTGAGAGACAAGTGAGAGGAGAGGCTCCTTTTATAGGAGGAGGTGGGGGCACCCAAGGGAGTGGCCGCCGGCCATGGGGGCTGCCCCCTCCCCTCCTTCATTCATGTGGGTGGACACTCCACTCACAAAATGGCCCTTCAATTTTCTCCACTCAAAAGTCCACTCAAATTCCCATTAAATTTCCACCAAATTTAATGCAAAATCTCATTAAATAAAACTCTTTTATTTTATTCAGAATTTTGTCAATTACTTTAATGACAAACATTCACAAATAACCCCTTGCTAGAATTATATTTCACATGTGAAAGGGCATGTATGCCCCCATGTGTGGTTTTGGTAATTAATGACAATCTCTATGGACTAATGTGTAAATTGAGTTTCAGTTGGAAGATGAAGAAATGTCCAAGGGCTTTGTGCCCATTGGAATCATGAAGAAAGAAGGAGCTTGAAGGTCGATCAAGGAATGTGCAAAGAGTTGCATCAAGATGGATCAACCTCAAGTAAGGATGAAGAAGGACGAGCTCAAGATGCGCCATCTCTAGAAGATCTCATGCTTGAAGCTTGCCATCCTCGTGCTCATGGAATGATGAAGACAAGTTCAAAGTAGAGGTTTTCCCATGGAGTATGGGGGAGCATTTTGCAAGTCTTCATCAAGCAAGAGCGAGCAAGAGCAAACAAGAAAGGTGTTCCCACTATAGAAGAACAAGACGGTCTACATAAAGTTCAAGTGGGACGCTCAAGGCAAAGGTATGTTGATAGGGCTTCTCTTTTGCCGGTCTCGTGTTGTTATTTGGGAGACCGGGTTTAGGATAGATAGCCGTACTATCAAGAGGGGCTCTCAAGCGGGTGTCTCGTTTGCATCGTTCGGAGAGAGCTCAAACCTTTGTATTCATAGCATCATCTTTCTTGGTCGTTATTTGGTTCTTGTCCATGAGAGGATCTATAGCTTGTGTTCATCATCATAACAAGCTCTAGTTCATCATCTAAGGATTTCACTTGCATATCTTATTGCGGTTTTTGATCTTGCGAGTTTTCCGGCTCCACACCTTGGGGGATACTTCACATATATATTCATGATATTTTCTCCCAAGGTGATAACCAATATTTCGTCGTTATCTTTCCAACAAAATTGGTTTCATCCCATTTGGAGTTCAGATGCAAAAGTTATTGCGTTTCTGGTTTTCTGGTTTCTGGAATTTCCCTGACCGGAAGTTCCGGCTTCCCACCGGAAGTTCCGCTCAAACTTCTTTCTGCGGGCTGTTCTACAGTTTGTTCCGACACTAGTTCCGCCCAAGTTCCGGTGGCGGTTCAGTAACCTTCTATTTTGAAGTGTGCTATTTGCCGGAACTTGGCTGGAACTTGGCCGGAACTTGCATCGGAACTTGTCCTGGCAAAAGTTCTTGAGCGGAACTTCCGCCTGAAGGCCGGAACTTCCGGTTAGACTCGCTTTGCGACTCATAAGTTCCGCCCCTTGTTCCGCCCCAAGTTCCGGTGAAGGCTCAGTAACCTTCTGTTTTGAAGCGTTCTATTTGCCGGAACTTTGTCGGAACTTCCTCGGAAGTTCACCGGAACTTCCGGTCTGTTTTGACCGGAACTTCCGATTGCTCGAGCGGCGTCAACGGTCTGATGACCGTTGGAGCTGGGCGGAACTTCCGCCCCAGAGACGGAAGTTCCGGCCATGATTCGTTTTTTCAGTTTCTCGCTCTGCAGTTTTCGTCCGTTGGCTGGTGCCACGAACTTCCGACCTCCCACCGAAGTTCCGCGAATGCCCATAACGGGCAGATCTGGGAGCCCTTTAAAAGGGGCTCCTCTTCCCCTTCGTGTGCACTAGCTTTTCTTCTTGGTTCTTGGCTTTCTCTCTGTCCTCCATTGTCAACCTTGAAGAAGCTTTCCCTCTCCCTTTCCTTTCTTATGATTCTTGCATCTTTTTGAGGGATTTGAGAGAGGAGATCTAGATCTACAATCCCCCCCAAGTCAAATCCCTTCTTTGTGAAGGAATCATTGGGATCTAGATCTTGGAGAGTTTTTTGTTCTCCTCTTGTGTTCTTCCTCCCTTATTCCCCCAATAGCTTTTGTAGCTTTGTTGGAATTTGGGAGATAAGGACTTGACCTTGCATTTGGTGCATAGGTTTGAGTTCTACTCTTGTGTTCTTCCTCCCTTATTCCCCCAATAGCTTTTGTAGCTTTGTTGGAATTTGGGAGAGAAGGACTTGCCCTTGCATTTGGTGCATAGGTTTGAGTTCTCCTCGGAGATTCGGCGAGTTCAAGCTTGTGAGCTTGTTTCTCTTGGGTTCCTTGGAACCCTATACGGTTGTGTGGTTGGATTGTTGACCTTTTGTGGTCTTATTGACCTTTTGTGGTCTTGTAGCCTTTTGTGGCGTTGTTGGCCTTTTGTGGCATTGTTGGCCTGTTGTGGCTTTGTTGTTGGGAGCCTCCAATTGAGTTGTGGAGTTAGCCCCAATCTTGTACGGGTTCGGTGACCTCCCTCAAGCGTCCCATAGTGGAGCAAGTGCCCGCCTTTTGTGGTGCGCACTTGGGAGAATAGGGTGAGCCTTTTGTGGCGTCGGTGAGTTGCGTGCTTCCGCATCCGGGGTGAGGCCTTGTGTGGCGTTGGGTGAGCATCGAGCCACCACACCTCGAGGTGAGCCATTTGTGGCGTTCGGAGAGCATTGCGCCATCACACCTCTCCAACGGAGACGTAGCTTCTTTGGAAGTGAACTTCGGGAAACAAATCTTCGTCTCCGCGTCTATCGGATATCTCTCAACCGAACCCTTTACTTATGCACTTTACATTGTGATAGCCATCGTGCTTGAAGTACTTATACCTTGCTATCACCTTGTTGCTTATATTGCTTAGCATAGGTTGTTGGTGCACCTAGGTGAACTTAGTGGCTAGGTTTTGTGCTCAATAAATTAAACATTAGTTTTATTCCGCATTTACTTGAGCCTGAACCATAATAATTTTAAAAAGCCTATTCACCCCCCCTCTAGGCGACTTCCTTTGTACTTTCAACATGCATAACCACTTTATGCAATTTCACCCGAAAACCTGTTTCGGTATCTAGTGAAATAAATTCCTGCGCTTGTTCATTCTTTCGGCATGAAACTTTTGCTCCAATTGGATGTCAGTGTCTCTTAAGTGTGTCACCCTACGGTTCGTGAATAATGCGGACATGATCGAGACCCCTCTCAGATCAATAATCGAGCGGGATCGAGACCCATCTTGACTCCACACATTCAACGATGACTTTCTTGTGATCGTGGAACCTTTTACGCTAGTATCTTAATCCCTTTGTTTCACGATATATTACATGTCCGAGATTCGATCATCGGTATCTCCATACCTAGTTTGATCTCGTTATCGACATGCACTCTTTTCTCGTTCCGTGATATAACATTCTAGTGATCAAATCACTTGCTTGCAAGCTAATCAATGTGATATCACCGAGAGGGCCCAGTATATCTATCCGTCATCGGGATGAACAAATTCCTCTCGATCCATGAGCCTCAACATAACACTTTATTAGTTCTGAATCCATTTTATAATCACCCATTACGGTGTGACGTTTGATGTTATCAAGAAACTCTTCCGGTGTCGTTGATTGACATGATCTCATGGTCTAAGGATTAGGATCACTTCGTAAGTTGTTATAGCAATATAAACTCAATGACTTTGATCGTAATGCTATACTTCGGATGAATGTTCATCACACCATTACACTAATGTTGTGATCCCGTTATTAACAACATCCAATGTCCATGATCAGGAAACCTTGATCATCTTGTTAATCAACAAGCTAGTTTATGAGAGAGGCATAACTAGGAACTTTCTGTTTGTTTATTAAACACACATGTATTAATGTTTCCGTATTAATACAATTATAGCATGTAAAATAAACATCTATCATATACTTGGAATACACATAATAAACACTTTATTATTGCCTCTCAGCGGGGCAAGAGGCGCTTCAGGCTCTTCAGCGGGCGAGGACCAAGATCTTCGCGGGAATCGGTGAAACCGTAGCCATCGGTCGCGTTCTCTTCTCCGGCAACGTTCCGATCGTCCCCCCGACGAGTTCTGGATCCCGGCGAAGACGAACCCTATGCGGTGTTCGATCGTTCCTATCAGAGACATCCACCTCTTCATCGGCGAAACCGACTCGGGCACTAGTTTCCTGGGAGTCGGAGGAGCGTCAAGACCCGCACGGACCGCCTACGGGCAGGATACGTTCGCGGAAAGATCGATGTTGGATCTCTCCTCGAAGTTTGCCGGCAAAGATCGGAAAAATTCAAGACCCACCCAAACCGCCCCTGTGCAGGATATAAAGGTGGAAGATCACTGCAAATCCGCCGGCTTTGTCTGTGCGTCTGGACAGCAGAGATCCAAGTTTGTCGGCGTGGTTACCATCTTCGATCTGGCGCGCTGCATTCAGAGAGAGGGCGAAAACCCCCGCAATTACCTGGCCAGGTGGCTCCATATAAGAGCCGATCTGGCCCACTACCCCAATGATGATGCCATCTATCACTTTGTGGAAGGACTGGACCATGGCACGCTTCTCCGACACTCTCTAAGATGGCAACAGGCGTCAGGATGCCTTACCTTCGAAGGCATGGTGAACACCATCAACAACTACGCGGAGGCTGAAGCGGCAGCTCAAACAGCTCTTGCGCTCATTGATGGAGCCCCACCGATTCAGCCACCACCACCGCCTCCGGCCGCCATCATCGCAGCAGCACCACCACTTCCAGTCATCGTCGAGGCCATTGCACCTCCACCGCCCGTCATCGAGGAAGTCCTGGCACCCTCCGACTCTGTGATTGACGCGCTTTATGCTGATTTTAGTGCAGATTCAGAGGAAATAGACTTCAGTCCAGAAGAGCTAGACTCCGCTATGCAGGAGATGGAGGAGGAGTACTCACGCGACGAGCAAGCTAATAACACTGTCATGTCTCGAGGGGTGTTCGTCACCATTGGGACAACGATGGATGAAGATCAACCCGGGCAAGTTCTGCCTACAGTGCTGGAAAAGGGGAAGGGGCCACTTATTGCTGCCGACAATGATCGCGCAAAGGTCATGCCTCCTCCGCCTAATCCAGTGCAGCAGCCGCAAGAACTCGGCACCGGTCCGAGCAACAACAACACCGCAAACTTGCCGCCTCCAGCATCCACGTTGGCAGCAGCCCATGTTACTCCAGCTGATAGAGTGATGTACGACAATCTCCTCGTTGAGCCACTAACTGTTGATCATATCCGGAACGTGACTCAGCTTGACGAGAAGCGCCAGCAGCTCCTGGAGGAGGCACAAGCCATCGCAGAGCAAGGCGCTAAACTAGATCGAGATCTGGTCAACACGCAGAAGTTCATAGAGAAAGCTAGAGCAATGGAGGCCGAGTACAAGACTCTGCTGAAGCAGCAGAAGGCTAAGAAAGCTCCGGCTCGCGTCATCAATGATCTTGGTGTACGACGCAACCTAGGATGGGCTCCCTCGAAGCCGGCACAGGCCAAGCCATACATTGATAGTGAAGGCAAGCAGGTGATGCCCACCCCACTCCTTAACCTCGCCGTCACCAAGACCCTTCTGGAGCAGGATAGATCGCCTGAGGCAGTAGAACAGGTCTATGACCTAGTGGCCAAGGCGGTAAAGCAGCAGGAAAAGGCCACCTCTCAGAGGCTTGAGTCTGACCCAATGCTCTGCCGATCTAGCCAGTATAAACCGCCAAGGGACAGATCTCCTCAGGATGTCGGATCACAGACGGGTTTGTCAGAATGAAGACGGAGGGATGCGCGCAACAGGAAGGATGCTATCCCCATATCCTCCGACCACGGAGAAAAAGCCCGACCTCGTCGCCCATCGCCACCGCCTCGATCCCCCCGACGTCAGAAAGATTACAAGGCTCACCATCATATGGACATGCCCCCTCCAAAGCAGTGTGGTATCGTCATCCGCGACAACGCGGCACATACCCGTCATGATGAAGAGTGCCACCAAGGACATAAGAGAAGGTCACACCATGACCCTCCGCGTCCGACAAGCAACCGTGACATGCGTGGGGCGTTGCAGGAGGGTAACAGCAAGAAGGCTAACCCACCGCCACCGCCGCCTCCGTCACCGCCAAGCAGTCACCATGGCAGAAGAGGCCCGCGTCGTTCATGCAGCCCATCCCCTGTTGACAACAAGAAGAAGAACCTAGAGCCATACGATGCACGTTCGCGGATCGATAAGATCTACGAGGCCCGGGAAGGACCATACCTGGGACCACGTTGCTTTGGACCTGCAATACGGTCCGCAACTTACCCCAAAGGTTTCCGGATAGACAAGACCATCAAGCCCTATGACGGCACCGCCAAGACCGCCACATGGTTGTAGGACTACGGCAACGCGGTGGAGATTGTCGGAGGCAACCCCAACGTTGCCGTCAAGTACCTCCTGTTAATGTTGGTGGGCACGGCCCGTCAATGGATCGACGACTTGCCGGAAAAATCTATCTACAACTGGCTGGACATGCAAGAAGCGTTCACCAAGAACTTTGAGGGTACATACAAGCGTCCCTGCACTGTGGGCGATCTACAACGGTGCGTGCAAGAGAAAGACGAGACATCTCGCGCCTACCTCTCCCGCTGGCTGGACATGAAGAATTCCTGCGCAGGAGTGCACGCTCAGACCGCTATGGCCGCCTTCATTGATGAATTGGAAAGGGGCGCGTTACTCCGACATAAGCTAAAGCGCTTGCAGGACAACGACAAGTGAAACCAACTCGGCACCGCTCCGCGTTGCCCAAACGTACGAGGAGTACCGCGATATGCCATGCCTCGTACACCTCGATGTCAACGGCAAGGCCACCCATACCAATCGACACTACAAGTTCGTCAACGACCTCAAGGAAGACCCGGAGTCCGGCTACAAGCAAAGTCGGAAGAACAGACCGTGAGGCAAGGGCAAGGGGAAGAAGAAGGAGGAGGAGTCCAAGGATTCAAGTGACATGGACGAGGGCGCTGACCCCAAGCACGCCGCCAAGAGAGACGACAAGGGCAAGAACCCCTTTGCAAAGAAGGCCCCAGTCTACCACACTTTCCTTCGTACCCCCACCGTCCGACAACAGAAGACCTCTCTAAGGATCCTGATGGCCACTCTCCCCCCAGTTCCCCAATACCTGCGCTGGTCGGATATTCCAATCACTTGGGACAGGACGGACCACCCAGACCTTGTGCCCACGGAGAACCAGTACGCCATGGTCATCAACCCATTGATTGACGGCGTGGAGTTCACCAAGTGCATGGATAGTGGAAGAAACATCAACATCATGTACCTGGATACACTGCAGAAGATGAACTTGACGGAGGCAAACCTAAGGCGGACCAACACCGTGTTCCATGTCGTAGTTCCTGGTCGGGAGGCTCGGTCTCTTGGGTGCATTACGCTTCAGGTAGCCTTTGGCGATGTTAATAATTACCGCCAAGAGCGCATGGCCTTTGAGGTGGTCCTCTTCAAGAGCGTGTACCACGTCATATTCGGCCGCGACATATTCCACACGTTCATGGCCAAGCCATGCTTCGTCTACAACAAACTCAAGATACCCGGACCAAACGACGTCATCACCGTATCCGGAAGCTTTACCAAGGCAAGGAACTGTGAGATCAATGAAGCAGCCGTTGCAGAAGCTGTCCTCTATAGTGAAGAATTCAAGGAGTTTCAGAGCAAGGTCAATGACTCAGAGATGCCCGCGTCGAAGAAGCAGATCTCCGACTCCGCTCCTGCGTTCAAGGCCGCCATCGAGACCAAGCCGGTGGAACTTGTGGTAGGCGATGCCTCCAAGACCGTAGCCATTGGGACGAACCTGGATCCCAAATAGGAAAGCGCGCTCGTCGAGTTCCTCCGTGAGAATAGGGACATCTTTGCCTGGCAACCTGCCAACATGAAAGTTGTACCTAGGGAACTTGCCGAGCACAGCTTAAACATAGATCCAAAATGTAAACCAGTGAAACAACCTCTACGACGCTTCGGAGATGAGAAGAGACGCGCCATTGGCTAAGAGATAGCTAGGTTACTTAAGGTTGAGTTTATCCGAGAAGTCCTTCACACTCGATGGGTAGCCAATCCTATACTTGTCCCCAAAAAGGGAACCAATGAATTAAGAATGTGCGTTGATTACACCGGTTTGAACAAAGTATGTCCCAAAGATCCGTTTGCTTTGCCTCGCATTGACCAAGTCATTGACTCGACGGCTGGCTCAGAACTTTTGTGTTTTCTCGATGCATACTCAGGATACCACCAGATCAAGATGAGGAAGTCGGACCAATTGGCCACTTCGTTCACTACCCCATACGACACGTTTTGCTATGTCACGATGCCCTTTGGGCTAAAAAATGAAGGTGCCACCTACCAGCGGACAATGCAACGTTGCCTTCACGACCAAATTGGTCGGAACGTTCACGCCTATGTGGACGATATCGCGGTGATGTCTAAAAAGTCAAACGACTTAATCTCCGACTTAAAAGAAACCTTTGATAATCTCCGGAAATACAACATGATGCTCAACCCTAAGAAGTGCGTCTTCGGGGTCCCAGTCGGCAAATTTTTGGGCTTCATCGTTTCCCAGCGCGGAATCGAGGTCAACCCGGAGAAAATCAAAGCCATCTTAAACATAAACCGTCCGACATGCCTAAAGGACATCCAACGACTAACAGGTTGTGTTGCAGTAGTTAGTCGGTTCATCAGCCGACTTGGAGAGAAGGCTCTGCCGCTGTACAAGTTGCTGAAGAAGGCGAACAAATTCACGTGGACAGACGAGGCAGATGCAACATTGAAGCAGCTCAAGGAAATTCTTTCCTCAGAGCCCATCCTTGCAGCACCCGAGCCTGGTGAGCCCCTGTTAATTTACATGGCAGCAACCAACCGGGTTATCAGCATCGTCGTCGTGGTAGAGGGGAAGGAACCAGGCTATGAGCACGGAGTTCAACGACCAGCTTACTATGTAAGCGAGGTCTTGACAGAGTCCAAGCAGCGTTATCCGCACTACCAAAAGATAGCTTATGGAGTATTCCTTGCTTCTCGGAAGCTGAGGCATTACTTTCAGGAGCACCCAATCACAGTAGTGAGCAAGACTCCACTGTCCGACATTATCAACAACAGCGACGCTACAGGAAGGGTCGCGAAGTGGGGGCATTGAACTTGCTACCTTCGAGATCACCTACAAGAGACGCGACGCTATAAAGTCACAAGCCTTGGCGGATTTTATTGCAGATTGAACGGAGATGCCAGATGCCACTCCGTTGCCAAAACCAGAATACTGGGTGATGCACTTTGACAGATCAAAACTGCTCAACGGCTCAGGGGCTGGTGTATTGCTATAGTCACCAAAAGGAGACAAGCTACACTACGTTCTGCAGATCCACTTCGAGGCTACAAATAACATGGCGGAGTATGAAGCACTCATCCACGGACTGCGTGTAGCCAAGGATATTGGCATCAAGCACATAGTTTGCTGTGGAGATTCTGACTTGGTTGCCCAGCAGGTGGCTGGCACCTGGAATGCGCGGAACCCTATGATGGCGGCATATCGCGACGAAGTGGACGAGATAGCCAACAACTTCTTGGGCTACGAAGTCAAGTATGTGCCTAGGGAGCAAAACGAGGCGGCTGATCTACTGTCTAAACTTGGATCAGGGAGCAAGCAAATTCCGCCAGGAGTTTTCCTAGAGCATCTACGCACACCAGCCGTGAAGGGCGCTGACATCGACAACCCGGATAGAGCTAATTCTTTCGTCAACATGGTGACAAAGATCCCTCCGGCTTGGACAAAACCGTTCATGGAATATCTCGAACACGGAACTTTGCCCGACGACGAGGTCGAACGACGGCAAATAGTACGACGAGCAAAGGGTTATACCATAATCAATGGGCAACTCTACAAGAGAAGCACTATTGGTGTATACCTAAAGTGTGTTTCCCAGCTAGAAGGTATGGAAATCCTACGCGAAATCCATCTCGGAGATTGCGGGCATCACGCCGCTCCTCGATCATTGGTCGCGAAAGCCTTCCGGCAAGGATTCTACTGGCTGACCACGAAGGCGGACGCCTACAAGCTGGTTGAGACATGCACAGGATGCCAGTATTATGCCCGACAACCACATGTTCCTGCTGAAGAATTGCGAACAATACCAATAACTTGGCCGTTTGCAGTCTGGGGGCTAGACATGGTGGGACCGTTACAAACGGCGCCGTGTGGATTTACGCATATGCTTGTAGCAGTTGACAAATTCACCAAATGGATAGAAGATAAACCCATTAGAAAGCTTGATGGGGCAACTGCCCTCAGGTTTGTCCGGGATCTAGTGGTGAGATTTGGTCTCCCACATAGCATCATCACCGACAACGAAAGCAACTTGTCACTCGGAGAAGTGGAGGCCTATTGCTGGGACAAAGGAATCCGACTTGACCTTGCATCTGTGGCACACCCACAATCCAATGGTCAAGTTGAGCGAGCCAATGGATTAATTCTGCAGGGAATCAAGCTGCGTCTTGAGGCACCGCTACATAGAGCAGCTGGAGCCTGGGCGGAAGAATTGCCATCTGTGCTGTGGAGTTTACGAACCACACCCAATAGATCCACCGACTACACCCCTTACTTCATGGTATATGGAGCATAAGCCATCCTACCCTCCGACATCCTCCACGATGCACCAAGAGTTGCCGCCTACGACGAAGATGACGCTGAAGAATCCAGATGCCTTGATGTGGACCTTCTCGAGGAGGAGCGCGTTTTGGCATGCCAAAGATCCGCCATCTACCAGCAGAAGCTACGCAGCTACCATATTCGTCGCGTTCGTCATCGCTCGTTTAAAGAGGGGGATTTAGTACTCCGACTTAAGCAGAAGAAGTCACACAAACTATCCCCGCCATGGGAAGGACCGTTCATCATAAGCAAGGCGCTGCTCAATGGGTCTTACTACCTTGTAGACAATCGTGAGCTCAAGGATAGACCCAACAAGGATCATAAGCGTAAGCGACGTGACCCGGATGATGACTACCCGAAGCTTGATCGGCCATGGAACATAGCACAGCTACGTCCTTTCTACACTTAGCATTTTTTATCTAATCGTGTACCTCTTATATGATCGATGAAATAAAGCTCTTTGGTTCACTCATATTGCTGAGTCTTTTACCTCCTTTAGTGTTCATTTTTGGATCATATAAAACTTTTATGCACAAGTCTTGCGATTGCACTTGTGAAAATTCCGCCTACGGGCGTTAGCTTAAGTTTTCTGGTCTACACGTTCTTTGTTGTTTTTATGTGGATTCTGGAGTAGTGACTTTTGGCACTCATTGTCGGCGATTTTGTGCTTAGGTTATTGATGGTGCCATTGGGCATCATCACCCAAGCGCATGGTTCCGACAACGAGTCTTCCGACTCACGAAAAGTCAAGCATAAGAACCAGAGTAATGGATAAGCCAGCACTTGCTTAAAAAATATATACATGCTGAGACTTAATTCTTAAGTAGCAGGATACGACAATCATTGTTTTCCGCCTTAAGATTACATCAACAAGTTTTTTCCGCGCATGCTCCAGAGGTGAAACAGAAATTACAAAGTGTTTTTCATTCTTTGGGCGCAGGAGACTTGGAGGCCGCATCATCGCCATCCGGAGAATCACCCTCAGCGTCGGCGCTGTGATGAGACTCGGAGGAATCCGGGTTGGCGTTGTCGAGAAAGTTCCTGGGCACGAAGACGTCAACATCTACCAACTCGGCAACCCTGGTATCATACCCCGCGAGTGATGACAGGATGGCTTCGTGATCGATCTCCTTGCCGTCATCATCCACGTCGGGGATACCAGATGTCACCGTGTCGATGTCGGCATCTTCATAGTGTTCCTTCACCATGGACAACTCCATCCTTTCGCCAGCCCGTGCGCATGAAGCTTTCCAGCTTGCAACGCGCTCGGGGGCTCGGCGGAGAATCTCCGAGTACTTCGTCACGGAGTCCGAGGCCTTGATATAAATCTGGAGGGGCTTGTCAATCTCCTTGGCTTGGGTGATGGCGGTGTTGATGAAGTTGCCGGCAAGAATCATGCATTCCTTGTCCGAAGGAGGCGAGCGGGTTGAACCCATAGGCGCTGAAATTCCGACAAGAATTGCATGAGTTCAATAAATTCTAAGTATCCAGACTACAGAACTACAAGGCGGAGGACACTTACTGAAGATGCTGGCCTTAGCCTGCCAGACGGTGTCCGCCAAGGATTCCTTCTCTTGTTGGAGGAGCTTAAACGCCTCGCTATGGCGAAGGTTTTTCTCATCGGCAGCTTGCTTCTGATCCTTTAGGATCGCAAGCTCCTCCTTCAAGTGGTTGATCTCCGCAGAGGCGGAATCCTACAAGGCTTTCATAGAATCCTCGTGCATCTTCAGCATATCCTTCCTCTCTTCCTTCAGGATCTTGTTCTCGCTGTCCAGCTGTTGGATATGCTTGGACTGCTCAACAATGTCCTTGTCCTTGGTGACATGTTCTGCAAGTCGGAGAAAAACAAAGTACACATTGAGTACTCGGAGATTATGGGCACAAAAGTAAGAAGGAAATGCGCAAAAAGAAAACAGACTCTTGTTTTTGATGATCTGTTCCTTCAAGATGGCGGTTTTACCCTTTTCAGCTTCGAGGTCTGCGCGCATCTTCTGGTACTTATCGTTGGCCATGCCCCTCCGAGAATTCTCGTTCTGTGGAAACAAATACAAAGTCAAGTCGTTGTTTGGTCTGCTTTGAGCTCCTAGTCGGAAATTTTCCATCTAGGTGCTCGGGGGCTACAGCGGGAGTTTTTAACTTATCAATATACTTAGATTTTCTTTAAAGCATCTAGTCGGAGCTAATTCAGTTCTCGATTAGAAGCTTGGGGGCTACAGTATAAAGTTTATAGCTCGGAAAATGCTTAGATTTTCTTTAAGCATCTAGTCGGAACTAATTCAGTTACAACTAGAGGCTTGGGGGATACAACACTAAAAAATATAAACACTATGTATGCTACTCTTAAAAGCATCTAGTCGGAATATTTTCTTCCATCTAAATGCTTGGGGGCTAAAGTGAGAGTTCTTTCTAACTTAGTCACTCTTAGAGCATATAGAGGCAAAACCTATGGTTTACCGTCTACATCCTCGGGGGCTACAGTGGGATACTCATGCGAAATGCAAAAGGTAAAGTAAAACTTACAAGTGCGATAATCTTGAGGCTTGTAGCGCTCTCGGCAAGCAGCTTGCCAAAGGCAATGCTGTTCCCTTGCAAGATATCCGCTTGCCGGAGTAGCTCCTCTAGACCGCACGTCGGAGATGACGGCACTCCTCCAGGAACCATAGTTGTGTTACTCGTCATGAGCGTCGGGTAAACAATTTTCGGGAACTCGAAGGGTTTCTGGGGAGCAGAGGCGCCGCCTACGGCAGAAGTACCAGCTCCCACCACCGCCTTGCCGCTACCGATGACATCCTTAGCTGGAGCTTCAGCCATTTGAAGAGCAGCACTCTCCTGCGTCGCCTGCTCACCGACAACAACAAGCTCGGTTGAGGCGCCAGAATCCACTTCCATGGCGGAAGGACCTGGTGCCTCCTTGTGGCATCCCGCAAAACCACTACTAGAAAATCGCGTTGAATTTGTGCATTGCATTGTCATCATCATGCATTGTTTGCTAAAAATATGTTTGCAAAGCCCGTGTTGTTTTCAAAACGCCCCCTCTCTTTTCAAACATCAAAACCGGGTCCCCGGAATATTTTGTTTTGGCCGCTATCGGTTTGCAGACGGCCCGTTTAAATTAAATAAAATATTTAATTATTTTGCGGGGGCAGTCGAACGGGCCGTTTTAGCCCGAACGACCGCCCCAGGAAAAACTAAAACGGTCCAACCTGCGCCCCATCTAATCCTAGACCTACCCAGAATCCTACCCCAACCCAACCTCCACATCACTCCCTCCTATCCCTGCCCGCCACCTCACCCTCCCCAAAACCCCCAGCACTCCCTGCTTGCCACGTGGACCAACCCTCCCCCTCTCTTCTCTCTCTCTCTCACCCCCCCACCCCCACACACGCCAGCACACGCAGCAGCCCAGCCCCAAGCCTGCCACTCCCCCTCCCCCCACCACCTCTCCACTGGCCCCTTGGACCCACCTGCACTCAGCACCAGTCTCCTCCCCCCGCAGCGTCTCTTCCTCGCGCACACGCCCAGCCCCGCGATCCCCAGGCTCCGCCGCCGCTTCCTCCGGCTCTCCCCGCCGCCGGCCCCGCATGCTCTCTTCCTCCGCCGCGCGCCTCCTAGCCTACCCCGTCGACGCCGCCCGGCTCCCTCCTCGCTCGCCGCTTCTGCTTCCTCCGCCACCGGCTCGCCGGCCGCCGCCTCCCCGCACCACCTCCCCGAGCCGCCCGCCTCCATGCATGCGCTGCCGCCCGAGCATCGCCCGCCGCAAGCCCCGCCGTCAAGCTCTCTCCGCCTTGAATCGCCCGTCTTGAAGCGCCGCTTCCGCAGCGACGCCGCGCCGCAGATGCCGCCCGGCCCACCGCCGCCTCCGTCGACCAAGCTCCGGCTGCCGCCGCATTCGATCGCCGCTGCCGTCGCCGGCGAAGGCCAAGGCCGCCGCTTCCGCCACCTAGATCTCGCCGGCGCCGAGCCTCACGCCAAGCGCCTCGCCTCGCCCGCCGACCAGCTGAGAGGACCTCCACGCCGGGGCCCGCCCGCCCCTCCACGCCTGCTGCCACCGTGGCCCTGTGTGCCGTGCACGCTGCGTGTGCTCGTGTATGTGTGTGCCCGTACGCGTGCAGCTCGTGTATGTGCGTGTGCTCGTGTATGTGTCATGGTAACCACGTATGAACCACAGAAAATCCCGAGGCTCCGAAGATCTGCTGAAGCCCGGCGTCAAGTTCGTCTACTCGGACCACAAGACCGTTCCCGGAGCGGAAACATCGAACCCCGACGCCCGGATCCGAATAACCGCCAAGTTCGCCAAGACCCGTTCACGGATTCCGTTTGTCAAGTCAACCCGAACGTGGAACCCGAACCCCCCAAGATCTACGCAGCGGACCGACATGATCTTCTACTCGGACGCCAAGGTTCGTCGAGAGTCCGGAACGCCAAGTACTCCCCCGGACGACAAGTTCTCCATCCCGGAACGGCAAGATCGACCCCGTGGGGCCCGGCAAGATCTGGCCGACGACAAGAACGACACCGACCCGAAAGCAACCGTTGCGCCCCCGACGCCAAACCAAGTCCTGCTTCCCGGATGCCAAGGTCACCGACACAGGACAACAAGATCTACCCCGTTATCTGAGCACGCTTCCGCCGAACCCTGGACCCCGAGACCTACCCCGGAACCCCAAGTCCGTCGAACCCTGGACCCTGAGACCGACCCCGAACCCCGGGACCCTAACAAGATCGTCGAGCCCCCCTCTAATGTGTGACCCCTTTTTCCTCGAACCCTATTTTTACAACATAATAACAATTGTTGCATATTTATTTGTCATCTCGCATGCATATCATTGGTTTGGGGGCCTTTTGCCGATTCACCTAATAATTAAATATGGGGCCCATATGCGGGCAAATCTAGTCTCCTATCGGCCTCATTTAAACTTGTGTAGCGAACCAGTACTATCGTTTGCCCTGCTAAACAACATTTAAATTGCGGGGTTCTAAACAACTTGAACCGTTTATTAATTGTCGGGACCCCGGTTCCGCTTAATATGACCTAATCGCATCGCACCTTTGCCATGCCATACATCATACATGCATCATGCCGATCTTCTGCCGAGTATTAAATAGTGCATCCGGTGTTTCTTCTAGTGTTTTGCTTCTTCGCGGATTGGACCGTTGAGTTGATGTGAGCTTCGCCCCGATCTTCGGATGAACCTTTCGACAATGTTTTCAGGCGAGCATCTCCCCCTTTCTACCTATCTTACTTTTATAGTATTTACTCCCCTCCTGTTGATCTATTGCTATCTGAGTTGCGATGCTTTAGTTTCCGTACCTGTGATATCCCTTGCAGCCTTATATTGCCTTGGACACACCCTATTACCTGTTGTTTGGTAGATAGTTGGACTTGCGCGTCGTAGTTGCTTGCTCAAGTGCTGATGTGTGTCGTCATATGCCACGATTCATGTATTGCCGCATGTTGATGTTGGAGATGATTCTAGTTTTACTTATCGTCACTTTACTTTCTGCTTAACAACTAAAATTGAATAAGCAGAGGCATCGTGGGTGATAGATAATATTTGGTTTCAACGCCCACTTGTGTCCCGTAAGACCCCGAGTACTTGATACTGTTCCTTGATTTTGCGCGCTATCCACATCCGGGAGGTATATGGGACCCCGAGCCGAGCTTGATTCCGTCTTATTTCTTGGGGCCACAAACTAGTTTGAGGTTTTATTTACGATCCTGTACTTATGCCATGTTTTATCGCTTTATTTACGATTGTGCGAGGTCTGCACTCTGTCGCTTAGGTAAACGGATGTTTTCGCTGTCAGATCGGTCCCGATTGGGGACTCTTGTCGTTCTGACCATCGACGTAAACCTTGAGTCCGTCTCGAGCTTGCTTACGCTATGGTATACTCAAGGTGGCCCTGAAATATTTCAATCTGTGATTGTTCGACCGTGAAAGCCTCGTTGGGTTTTGATTTGGTTTTTCCGAGGTTGATCGAGCGTGTGTTGCTATTGGTGCACCCCGGCCGGGTAAAACTTTCTGAAAGCCGTGTCCGCGGATATGGACGACTTGGAGCACAGTATCTCGATCATAGACAAGCATAACTAAAGTTTACTGCTATAATTTGACTTATAATGACTAGCAATCAGCTCCACTATAACGGAATGGCTAATTAACACTGCCCACAATTGCTTGTTGGTTGTCGCTTGCGACAATTGTATCTGACTAGTAAGTATTGCAACTACAACGAATTGGCTGAATAAAAGTACCAACAACTGCTGGGTTTAAGGGTTATCTCATGATAAAAGTATCTGACTAGTAAGTGCTGCCACTATCACGGAATGGTTAACTAAAAGTGCCCACTGTTTACTTTATCAGGACGATTATCTAAACTTGACTAGTAAAGTGCCGCAACTATAACTGAATAAGTAAAACTGCCAACTGCGTGAGTTCCTCGGTTGACTTCCTCGTTTGGTCTCGAGGGGGAAACACCAGGATGGGTTTGTTTGGTGTTAGCTTCAGGTTGGATCCGGATAGGTCATTCTCATCCCTCTCTGATATCCGCCAGTTGTATCGAGTCTCTATAGGTTGTTTAGTGCATGCTGCCGCTGCCGCTTCAGTCCACCATACCTATGTAGGCGAGGACCGCCGAATTCTAGCCTCGCTGTCTTCGCCTCGATCGACGCTCCTTCTTTGTTTTCGCTTTGCCTCTGCCGCACCCCTTTTGTTAAGGTGTCTTGAGATCGACGCCCGTTAGCGGGTTACCCTTCCGGCTTGGCGGGCAGTTATGGACGCCATTGGTTACTCTTCGGGCTCTTAGCCCCATTTGCATCTTGTCCGTAGCTGGACGCTCTATCGCTTTCAAGGTGATTTGGATCTTTGTACCGTATATCTATTCTTGACTCTCGAGTCATGTGATATATATCTGTTCTGTGGGTCCCATCGAGGACTGTTGTGTAATGTTATTACTTCGTTTTCCACCCGCACGAAAGTGCCTGGTGGGCACCTTTGAATCGTTTCTATGCGGGTTTGGTGAGTTTTGCCCAAACTTGCATAGGCTCGATTCTGAGGGTGTTACAGAGTGGTATCAGAGCTCAGCAGTTGCGATACCCCACAAGTCCAGCCTGTAGGATAACCTAGCTAACGGCCGAAGTAGAGTGTCAAAACTATTTTCGAAAAATCGGTTGGATAGTTCTGATTAGGTCTGATTTTACTCCTTACCCCTCTGCTGTTCCCCTCTTACCCCTACGTGTTTTGAATCCGCTCTCGTCCCTTTCTTCGAGTCCAGGAATTCTCGTGGTTGGGTCTCCGTCGTACCTTTAGGGTTTCGCTTTCTCTTCGGATAACGGTGTTCTGCCATCCGGTGTTCCAGTTGCCAGATGAATCCGTCTATTCTTTGTTTGTGCCTTCCGGTGTTTTCCGACGCGACGACATCCTCTACGCCAGATCCGATGCAGAGTCTGCATCACTCCTTTGTTTCCGAACCTCGCTTGTCGAGATCTTCAGTCTGTTTCAGAGAATGGTTGCACTCTTTTCCACCGATTGTGCGGAGTAATAGTTTGGGTGCGTGATGGATTGGCCCCCATGCCGACTACCCCTTCTATTCGCTTTTGTACATTGAAGTGGACGAGAATGCATCGATTCCCTCTTCCTACCGAAGTTAGGGGTGGCCTCATTTGTTGATACCTCTACCTTCGACCGTTTTTGTTCCGGAGAGTTCCCCCGACGATCACGGACAGCGACCTCTTGTTAGTGGTGTCGCGAGGATCTACACGAAGCGAGAAGACGCAGATCGCCGACCTTCCGTCCGGTACCATGAGGCGGATCTCGAGGGCGAGATCCATTGTTAGTGGTGTCGAATTGTGGCATCCCGCAAAACCACTACTAGAAAATCGCGTTGAATTTGTGCATTGCATTGTCATCATCATGCATTGTTTGCTAAAAATATGTTTGCAAAGCCCGTGTTGTTTTCAAAACGCCCCCTCTCTTTTCAAACATCAAACCGGTCCGGAATATTTTGTTTTGGCCGCTATCGGTTTGCAGACGGCCCGTTTAAATTAAATAAAATATTTAATTATTTTGCGGGGGCAGTCGAACGGGCCGTTTTAGCCCGAACGACCGCCCCAGGAAAAACTAAAACGGTCCAACCTGCGCCCCATCTAATCCTAGACCTACCCAGAATCCTACCCCAACCCAACCTCCACATCACTCCCTCCTATCCCTGCCCGCCACCTCACCCTCCCCAAAACCCCCACCACTCCCTGCTTGCCACGTGGACCAACCCTCCCCCTCTCTCCCCTCTCTCTCTCTCACCCCCCACCCCCACACACGCCAGCACACGCAGCAGCCCAGCCCCAACTGCCCCTGGCCACTCCCCACCTCCCCCAGTCACCACCTCTCCACAGGCCCCTTGACCCACACTCCCCCCACGCAGTCTCCTCCCCATAGCGTCTCTTCCTCAAGACACGCCCAGCCCCGATCCCAGTTCGCCGCCGCTCTCCGCCTCCTCACGCCCGCATGCTCTCTTCCTCCGCCGCGCGCCTCCTAGCCTACCCTGCCGACGCCCGCCTCCTCGCCGCTGCTTCCTCCGCCACGGCTCGCCGCCGCCTCGCACCACCTCCCGAGCCGCCCGCCTCCAGATGCGCCGCCGCCCGAGCATCGCCCGCGCAAGCCCCGCCGCCGGCGTCTGCTCTCTCCGCCATGAAGTCGCCCGTCGCGAGCGCCGCCCCACTGCGACGCCGCCGCCAGATGCGCCGCCCGCCCTTTCGCCGCCGCCTCGACCAAGCTCGGCCGCGCCCGCCGCCCGAGCACCGCATCCGTCGCCGCTGCGCCGGCGAGCGCCGCCGCTTCCGCCACCTACATCTCGCCAGCCGGCGAGGCCGCCTCGCGCTGCGCCTGCCTTGCCGACTGAGCGAGAGGACCTCCACGCCGCGGCCCGCCCGCCCCTCCACGCTGGCTGCCACCGTGGCCTGTGTGCCCGTACGCTGCGTGTGCTCGTATGTGTGTGCCCGCACGCGTGTTCTCGTGTATGTGTGTGCCCGTACGCGTGTGCTCGTGTATGTGTGCGTGCGTGTATGTGTCATGGTAACCACGTATGAACCACGAAAATCCCGAGGCTCAAGATCTGCAAGCCCGGCGTCAAGTTCGTCTACTCGGACCACAAGACCGTTCCCGGAGCGGAAACATCGAACCCCGACGCCCGGATCCGAATAACCGCCAAGTTCGCCAAGACCCGTTCACGGATTCCGTTTGTCAAGCCGAACCCGTGGAACCCGAACCCCCCCAAGATCTACGCAGCGGACCGACATGATCTTCTACTCGGACGCCAAGGTTCGTCGAGAGTCCGGAACGCCAAGTACTCCCCCCGGACGACAAGTTCTCCATCCCGGAACGGCAAGATCGACCCCGTGGGGCCCGGCAAGATCTGGCCGACGACAAGAACGACACCGACCCGAAAGCAACCGTTGCGCCCCCGACGCCAAACCAAGTCCTGCTTCCCGGATGCCAAGGTCACCGACACAGGACAACAAGATCTACCCCGTTATCTGAGCACGCTTCCGCCGAACCCTGGACCCCGAGACCTACCCCGGAACCCCAAGTCCGTCGAACCCTGGACCCCGAGACCTACCCCGGGACCCTAACAAGATCGTCGAGCCCCCCTCTAATGTGTGACCCCTTTTTCCTCGAACCCTATTTTTACAACATAATAACAATTGTTGCATATTTATTTGTCATCTCGCATGCATATCATTGGTTTGGGGGCCTTTTGCCGATTCACCTAATAATTAAATATGGGGCCATATGCGGGCAAATCTAGTCTCTATCGGCCTCATTTAAACTTGTGTAGCGAACCGATTATCGTTTGCCCTGCTAAACAACATTTAAATTGCGGGGTTCTAAACAACTTGAACCGTTTATTAATTGTCGGGACCCCGGTTCCGCTTAATATGACCTAATCGCATCGCACCTTTGCCATGCCATACATCATACATGCATCATGCCGATCTTCCGCCGAGTATTAAATAGTGCATCCGTGTTTCTTCTAGTGTTTTGCTTCTTGTGGATTGGACCGTTGAGTTGATGTGAGCTTAGCCCGATCTTCGGATGAACCTTTCGACAATGTTTTCAAAGAGCATCTCCCTTTCTACCTATCTTACTTTTATAGTATTTACTCCTCCTGTTGATCTATTGCTATCCGAGTTGCGATGCTTTAGTTTCGCACTGTGATATCCCTTGCAGCCTTATATTGCCTTGGACACACCCTATTACCGTTGTTTGGTAGATAGTTGGACTTATGCCGTAGTTGCTTGCTCAAGTCTTGATGTGTGTCGTCATATGCCACTGTTTGATGTATTGCCGCATGTTGATGTTGGAGATGATTCTAGTTTTACTTATCGTCACTTTACTTTCGCTTAACAACTAAAATTGAATAAGCAGAGGCATCGGTGGGTGATAGATAATATTTGGTTTCGAACGCCCACTTGTGTCCCGTAAGACCCCGAGTACTTGATACTGTTCCTTGATTTTGCGCGCTATCCACATCCGGGAGGTATATGGGACCCCGAGCGTAGCTTGATTCCGTCTTATTTCTTGGGGCCACAAACTAGTTTGAGGTTTTATTTACGATCTGTACTTATGCCATGTTTCTTGCTTTATTTACGATTGTGCGAGGTACCGCATCGCATCGCTTTAGGTAAACGGATGTTTTCGCGGTATCGGCGTCCCGATTGGGGACCTGCCGTTCTGACCATCGGCGTAAACCTTGAGTCCGTCTCGAGCTTGCTTACTCCGCTATGGTATACTCCAAGGTGGCCTGAAATATTTCTGAATCTGTGATTGTTCACCGTGAAAGCCTCGTTGGTTTTGATTTGGTTTTTCCGAGGTTGATCGGCGTGTGTTGCTATTGGTGCACCCCCGGTAAAACTTTCTCAAAGCCGTGTCCGGATATGGACGACTTGGAGCACAGTATCTCGATCATAGACAAGCATAACTAAAGTTTACTGCTATAATTTGACTTATAATGACTAGCAATCAGCTCCACTATAACGGAATGGCTAATTAACACTGCCCACAATTGCTTGTTGGTTGTCGCTTGCGACAATTGTATCTGACTAGTAAGTATTGCAACTACAACGAATTGGCTGAATAAAAGTACCAACAACTGCTGGGTTTAAGGGTTATCTCATGATAAAAGTATCTGACTAGTAAGTGCTGCCACTATCACGGAATGGTTAACTAAAAGTGCCCACGCTTACTTTATCGGACGATTATCTAAACTTGACTAGTAAAGTGCCGCAACTATAATCGAATAAGTAAAGCGCCAACTGCGTGAGTTCCTCGGTTGACTTCTCGTTTGGTCTCGAGGGGAAACACCGTGATGGGTTTGTTTGGTGTTAGCTTCAGTTGGATCCGGATAGGTCATTCTCATCCCTCTCGATATCCGCCATTGTATCGAGTCTCTATAGGTTGTTTAGTGCATGCGCCACGCCGCTTGATCCACCATACCTGTGTAGGCGAGGACCGCCGAATTCTAGCCTCGCCGTGTACTGGCCTCAGTACTGACGCTCCTTCTTTGTTTTCTGCTTTGCCCTCTGTCGGCACCCCTTTTTGTTAAGCAGGTCTTGAGATCGACGCCGTTAGCAGGGTTACCCTTCCGGCTTGGCCTGGGCAGGGTTATGGACGCCATTGGTTACTCTTCAGGGCTCTTAGCCCCATTTGCATCTTGTCCGTAGCTGGACGCTCTATCGTTTTCAAGGTGATTTGGATCTTTGTACCGTATATCTGTATTCTTGACTCTCTGAGTCGCTGTGATATATATCTGTTCTGTGGGTCCCATCGAGGACTGTTGTGTAATGTTATTACTTCGTTTTCCACCCGCACGAAAGTGCCTGGTGGGCACCTTTGAATCGTTTCTATGCGGGTTTGGTGAGTTTTGCCCAAACTTGCATAGGCTCGATTCTGAGGGTGTTACACTCCTGGACTTGGGAGCTTGTCGGAGCAGAGGAGGGCTTGACGGCAGGAGTAGCAGGGGCGATGGCGGGGGAGGTGTCGCGATGCAGCATATCTTTGATATTTCTAGAAGCCCCAAGAGTCTTGGAGGACTTCTTGAGGCTGGTTGTGGCTTTCTTCCTAAAATGTGCAAAATGCATAAGTACAGGAATAAGACAGATAGAATAAGACAATGTCGGAGAATAAGAAGCTTACACTAGGGGGGGCGCTTTGGCAAACATCTTGGTGGCTTTCTTCTTTTCCGCCTCCAGGGCGGCAGTACTCTTTTTGGAGGCTCCACCCTCCGTCTTCTTTTTCTTGCCTCCGTCGGCAACGTCAGAGGTGAAGCTCTTCCGCTTTCGCGTCAACGGGGCATCGTCGTCGGACACGACCATGACTTCCTTCATCTTTGGATCGTAGATTTGAGCAGCCAGGTTGCCCTCCTCTAGATCGCTAAGCTGTTAAGTGATAAATCATCGTGTTAGACAAGATGGTATTGGCAAGATGGAAAAACTGGAGCAATGTCATACACGGAAAATAAATATCTACCTTTGGGCACTTTCCGTCTACGAACATGTCGTAGGTGAGGGTGAAGCCACGCTTCTAATCCTTCACCTTGACGATGTCCTTAAGGCCGAACTTGACGGAGTCGCTCGAGAAGTTGTCCTCGGCGGAGGGTATCCCTTCGGTCACCGGTGTACTCGTGCATAACCTTCGTGCGGTGCTGCAGAGGTTGGATCCGCCTAATGAACTAGCACATGGCTAGGTCCAAGCCGGTTAAACCCATCTCTACGAACCACTCGATTCGCCTTATTGCGCGAGAAGCGTCGAGGTCGGAGGGAAGGGAGGCATGGGACCTCCATGTGGAGATTTCAGCGGCGGCTCCATCCACGAAGTCCGGGTACGTTACTTCTCGGCCCGCCAAAGGAACGTCGGGGCCGTAGAAGTACGTCTGCTGCCAGTTTTTGCACGACTCGTGGCCGACGATGTCGGGGAACCGCCGTCCAGGACGGATTTTGAAGCTTATGGTGCCGCAGTTCCTAAGCTCCTCCCTACTATGTCCGTCTTCACGTTTGACGGTGAAGAAGTATACAAACAAGTCTAACCTAGGCCTAATCCCTAGGTAACCCTCACAAAGTGCCGCGAAGTTGCTAAGCACTAAGATACTATTGGGGGAGAGGTTATGGGGTTGGACCTTGAAGTGATTCAAGACGGACAGAAAGAAGTGAGAGATGGGCAGAGAAACGCCGCGTACCAATTGCGCCTTGAGGTACACTTTCTCTCTGGCTTGGGGAGAAGGGGTTACCTCGCCGGTTGGCGCCGCCCGCCAGGCGAGCCCCTCCCTCGCAGGGAGGTAACCCTCAGCAACCATCTCTTGGATGTCGCGGCCGGTGATGTCCGAGCCGCGCCAGTCGCCTTTGTGCGAGTCTGGCTCCTCTTCCAGGGGCTCCAGCGCCGCCAGATTGTGGTCGCCGCCGGTGGTTTCAATCACCACTGACGCGGGGATGACCAGGCCCTCTGGGGGCATGATGACGGAGCTCGCCAGCTTCGTTGTGGCTCCGCTCGACGCCGCCATCGACGGGGAGGAGCTGCTGCTAGCCATGGAAGGAATAGAAGGAAGCGACTGGTGCAGAAAGAGGCTAGGGTTTCTCGAGGTTTTCCGCGGAGAGCTCGAGGAGGCGTGCGGCTGGAGGAAGAAGATGATGACGCGAGAGAATGGGGTGAAAAACTGGCAAGTGTCCCACGGTTACTATTTATCTTACTCTGCGTCAAGGTTCGTGTAGCTAATCGGACGGTTGCCGCGTAGACGACGTGTTTGTGAGCGTGTGCGGTAATTTCGCCACGTCTCCAACCGCCGCCGCCAACGGTTCGTATCGCTCGCGCGGGAAAATCGGATATGATTACGTTCTTTGCATGTGTGAGTTACGAGGCGTCGCTGACCTATAGCCTACGTCGCCATAACTGACATGGTAGATGAGCCGTCCCATCGAAGATTCCGGCATGGATGGATTTAATCCGAAAATGGGAGCGTACGATGGAAGATTCAACATTTCTCCGACTTACTCATATAAGACGGAGAAACCTTTGCAGGGTTCTTTGAGAGGACTACAATATATTGCTTGATGATTTGCCGACATCCATCTAGATGGAGCATTCCACGGGAAGAGGCAAGACGATGCAAGATCTCGGAGTTCTCCGGGGGCTACAGTTGGGGATATGCTATATGGGTATCCTCATAGCATGTCTCTTATCCGACTAACCCGGGTGGCCCATAGTCGGTAGCATGGCCTGTGGCCTGCTGGGCGGCCCAGTTAGGTGGATCCAGAAGGGAGGCCCATGCCGGATAAAGGAAGGCTACGGTGGAGTCACCAGCGTACCCGGAGCCTTGGAGTGCAAGATACACAAGACTAGTAATAGACAGTGTAGAACTCTGTAACCTGTCCGGCTAGGACTTTTCCCTGTAACCCTAGGACCTGGCGTCTATATAAGTCGGGCCTATGTGAGCCTTTAGGGCATCGTTTTTACACACACCTCGCACAGCGAACCTATCTCTGTAACTCGCCATTATAGTGATTTATAGCAGGAGTAGGATTCCGCCATCGTTGTGGGATCTGAACCTGGGTAAGCTGTGTTACCTCGTACCCGTCAACCGCCCTCCTTACCCCACGTCTCTAAACACGCACTATGAGGACCCCTCGATGGCATACTCGTCGGCAATACCACGACAGGAGCCCCATGAGGGGTTGGAGTTAAAAATATTGTCTTCACCCACATATTTGGCCCTAATCAACTGTAACCAAAGACATTTATCTAGGGGATTCATGAACAATCTCCAGATTCAATTCACCAAAGAGCAATGTTCATAATTTTGGTGTTCATGATTCCCAAACCACCCTTGTCTCAGGGCAAACGAACATCAGGACAATTGACCTAGTGGTACTTCTTTTTATCACTTTAGCCTTCCCAAAAAACCTTCCCCGGTGCTTATCACACCCAACACGGTTGCCATTAGCTAGAAGAAACAACCCCATGGTGTAGAGGGGAAATCTAGACATACAAGCATTAGTGAGGGTAAGCTGGGCTATAGAGGACATAAATCGGCCCAACCAGGGATTCCTTTCTTGCCAACAGTGGCCACTAGTGGTTCAAGATCTGCAATGGTGAGCTTCTTGTCACTCATAGGAAACCCTAGATACTTGAAAGGTAAAGCTCCATCTTTGAAGTTTAGGAGATTAGCCACCTCGGCATGCTCCATAGGTCCCACCCCCATGAAAACAACTTCACTTTTGTGGTAGTTGAATTTCATAATTGAGAGCAATTCAAAGCAGGTCAGCAGGAATTTTAGGTTTGTAATAGCCAAGCCCGACTCTTGGATCAAAATCATGCTATCATCAGCGTACTGAAGATGGGTGGCACTTCCTAGGATCAAGTGAGGGACCACTCCACTAGTATCGCCAGCTCTGTTAGCTCTAGAGAGAACTGCAGCGAGAGCATCACCTAAGATATTGAACAGAAGATGGGATATACGGTCACCCTGACGTACTCCCCTCTTGTTACAAAAGTACAGGCCACACTTCTCCATTTATGGAGATCATAGCTTGGCCTCCCGTAACCAACTGGAAGATTCTATGGATGTAACCACTCTCAAAACCTTTCCTGACCAAGACCTCTCACAGGAACGCCCAAATAAAAGTAACATAAGCTTTTTCAATTGCTTATCACGCCCAACACGAAATTTTTGTTTGTGCATGCATGAACCTCAACAAATTTGAGCAATCTTATTCACGTTGAAACTGAAAGAATGAGTCTCTTGAGTCAATACAAGATAAGTTTTGAAGTAGCTTCGTATAGCTCATTAAAGCAATGGTTAAAATGGGTGGCAATAAAATATATAGAAACATAGAAGGTGTCCACACCATAAAAATAATCAATAGTGACATGGTATCTTCCCTCTTCTTGTTTTGTTTCCAATTTATCCATACTTAGAATTATGATGTCATTTTGTGCCCAAATTGACTTCTTCTAAGAGGGGCTCTCAACCATCATTTCTTCAATTGAGCAAACTTGTCCTTACATCACTAAGCGTAAACATTGACTAGACTAATACAATTTGAAATTGTTGATCAATAAAATGAAAAAAGTTAAAGTAGAATCTTAAGAAATAATCCATCACATACCTATATTAGGTTTCGGCCACACCTCATATGCTTGAGAAAGTACTCTCAAGTCATCTTTAAGTAAATCACCTAGGACATTGTTTAGATTCTAGTTTTGTTAAAATTAGAATTATATATTGCAAATAGAAAGAGTTGGTTCCAGAAGAGACTAGACAAGTCCCTATTTATGGTTCAAAATCAGCTTTGTGCAGTGCTCACTAAAACAAGCATACCTTCCTCATACGATGTTTGTTTTTGAAGTATATCCACTGATACCTTTGATCCGAATTACTGATACAGTATAATACTTTTTCCCTAGTAGACCTAGGTTTAATCGAACATTGAGAAACAACGCTAATAGGAATGAAAATAAGGACACGTCTATAAGACTTTGTTTTTTTGTTTTACCTTTGTTTACCGGACCAATCTAGTCTACTTTATATTGTAGTTGAATCAATGGATAGAGATAGGCCAGGGTTGAAGATTCACTTGCAATTGCACATCATATGGGATGAAGCATAATAATAAGCATAGTCATGTGTAAGGATCCAATAGAGATAATCTTTTATGGGCAACACATCCTAATATACTAGAGCCCCTGAGAGGCCACAAGTATAACAATAGTCTTTTGATCCAACCGAGTTCACCACGAAGCACCGGGCTACAAACAATTATTAAGTGTAAAACACAGATCAAAGCATTAAGTGGTGATGTTGTTGTGATCCTGAATGGGTCGCTAAGCAAAGATCGTACATCCCTTTCTGTCACTGGGTTTCCTATGAGATCGTCACTAGACAAGTATCTCACCTCAAGCCTTGATCGATCTCAGGGGTCTTGGGTACCTACAAGTTCAAAGATCGAGGCAAGAGACAAAGAAACAATAGATACAAATCCCTCTTTCAAACCAATACACAATTCTCCCATAGATTAGATGCACATAAAAATGTGAGGTTTCTCCCCAACCCGTAGCCCATGATGACTACTCACTCATAACAATAATATCAACGATAGAAAACATTGTGCAAATTACTTATATTGAAATCAAATATTCTTACAATGGTCATCGAATCACAAGGAGATCACATGTACAAAGTAATGGCTATGGCTAATGGAGAGGATGGGGAATGGAAGGGATGAACTATGGTCTGGATCTCCTTTGGTGGTGTTATGATGCAATCTGAGAATGGCGGCTCTCTGCACGGCGGCTGGGTCCTCAAAATATATAGGCGTCTTCATGATAGTTGTAAGTTTTGATGAGACGGATCCACCGCCACCTCGTATGGACAAGCCATACGGGCGGGCCACGCCCGTACAAGTGCTTGTTATGTATATTGGCCCTTGTAATTAGCTCCATGAATACTTGGTCTTCAAAACTACCTCAACATATTCATTTATGACTCCAGATTTCGCAATAAAAGTGTGATTTCCTACACAACATAAATTAAAGGAAGGTTTTGCATATCTTTGCAATAATTAGTCATTAGTGGCAAATCAAGAGAGATTTATGTCAATTTCTTGACAAAAACAATGTTTAAACATGGAGAAATATGGCAATTTTTGGAGCCATCAACTGAAGGGAATATGCCCGAGAGGCAATAATAAAGTGGTTATTATCGTATTCCTTATTTATGATAAATTTTTATTTTGCATGCTATAATTGTATTAATATGGAAACGTTAATACATGTGTGTTTAATAAACAAAAGGTAGTTCCTAGTTATGCCTCTCTTATAAACTAGCTTGTTGATTAACAATATGATCATAGGTTTCCTGATCATGGACATTGGATGTTGTTAATAACGAGGTCACAGCATTAGTGTAATGGTGTGATGAACAGTCATCCGAAGTATAGCATTACGATCAAAGTCATTGAGTTTATATTACTATAACAACTTACGAAGTGATCCTAATCCTTAGACCATGAGATCATGTCAATCACTAACACCAGAAGAGTTTCTTGATAACATCAAACGTCACACCTTAACAGGGTGATTATAAAGATGGATTCAGAACTAATAAAGTGTTATGTTGAGGCCCATGGATCAAGAGTGGAATTTGTTCATCCCGATGACAGATAGATATACTCTGGGCCCTCTCGGTGATATCACATTGGTTAGCTTGCAAGCAAGTGATTTGATCACTAGAATGTTATATCACGAGAACAAGAAAAGAGTGCATGTCAGTAACGAGATCAAACTAGGTATGGAGATACTGATGATCGAATCTCGGACATGTAATATATCGCGAAACAAAGGGATTAAGATATTAGCGTAAAAGGTTCTGACGATCACAAGAAAGTCACCGTTGAATGTGTGGGAGTCAGTATGGGTCTCCAGATCCCGCTTCTGATTATTGATTCGAGAGGGGTCTCGATCATGTCCGCATTATTCATGAACCGTAGGGTGACACACTTAAGAGACACCGACATCCAATTGGAGCAAAAGTTTCATGCCGAAAAGAATAACAAGCGCATGAATTTATTTCACTAGATACCGAAACGGGTTTTCGGGTGAAATTGCAGAAAGTGTTTCTGCATGTGAAATGAAATACTAGCAAGGGGTTATATGTGAATGTTTGTCATTAAAGTAATTGAAAAAATTCTTAATAAATAAAAGGAGTTTTATTTAATGAGAGTTTGCATTAAATTTGGTGGAAATTTAATGGGAATTTGAGTGGGTTTTTGAGTGGAGGGAATTGAAAGACTTTTTATGTGAGTGGAGTGTCCACCCACATGAATGAAAGGAGGGGAGGGGGCAGCCCCATGGCTGGGCGCATGGCCCCTTGGGTGCCCCCCTCTCCCTATAAAAGGAGCCCCCTCCCTCTCTCTCACTCACACCTCCTCGTGAAGGATCTCTCTCCCCCTCTAGAATTTATCCCCCATGGTCTCGGACTAGCGAGATACATGTTCCCGGTGACTATTCGGCAAGAAAGGGTTGTTCTTCCGCTGCATCGCTGGAGCGAGGAGGCAGAGGTTGCTCGGTGCCTCGAACGTGTGTGCGAGCACGGATGCGCTGCTGTTTTGCGGCGCTAGGACTTCCTCTCGATCTTGAGATCGGGAAGATCTCGTCTACATCAACCACGAGTTTGGACTCTTTAAGCTTTGTCGGTCTTCAAGGGTATGTTCTCTATGGATATACATCGGCCCGTTGTTTGGTACATAGTTGTTCCCATCGTAGGAAATTTTTTGTTTTCTATGCTGCGAACCCTACAGTGGTATCAGAGCCGGATCTATGCGTAGATGCTTTGCACGGGTAGTACACATATGAGTATGTGGGCGATGATGATCATTTTATTGTTTCTTTGTTGTACTTTGGATATTGGTGGCATAGTGGGATGAAGTGGCCCGGACAAACTTTACATGTCCTCGCACATGAGACATGTTCCACGCTTGACATGCAACTAGTTTGCATAAGTGGCTAGCGGGTGTCTGTCTCTCCTACTATAGTCAATGTCTAATTTGCAACGAGTTGTCAACAATTTGGTTATCCTCGTTGTGGTTCATGTTCGTAGGTAAGAACGGTTCTATCTTCGAAAGCCCTAAGCCACGTAAAATTTGCAATGGATAAATTAGAGGCGTCTAGTTTAGATTGTTGCTGGGCTAGTGTTATGATATGGTGATGTTGTAAGTAGAAGTATGAGATGATACTCTTACAACACACATAACGTGTAAACTCCATAGACCTTGGATTTACACATAAAGATATGATAGTGATCATACCACGGTGCACATGATAGAGATCATATGCGGGAACCATATCATTTCACTAAATAAACATGTGATGTTTGATTGCATCTTATATTGCTTGTTTGGCGTTTTATTAGCATAATAAGATGATCCCTCATTTAGATATCAAGATAAAAATATGTTCTTCCTTAAGTATGCACCGACAATGTTTTGTCGCTTCAAGGCATCACGTGATGATAGGGTGTACTTGAATCCATGAGCATATCTCGGGTGTAAGACAGTTACACACGCGAATACTAAGGTTCTTACTTGGCGAGACTAGCATGTACAGACATGGCCTCGGAACACAGACCGAAAGGTTAAGCATGAGTCATATAGTAGATATGATGCCCATTTGATGCTCGCCTTTGAAGCTACACCGACTCACGTGATGATCGGACTTGGTGTAGTGGATTTGGTTCATGTAATCACCAAAAAGACACGAGGGATGTCATTTTTGAGTGGGAGTTCATTTCTATTTTGGATTAGTAGAACTCAATTTATCATAAATTAAATCAAAGTGAATTTGCATAATTTTTTGTAGTCATTGGCATTTGTTCACCACCTTATGCATAGTTGTAATTGAGATAATAGAACTGTAGAATTCTGGATATATACTTTACGAACTGGTATCGTATTGTGTTGAGTGTCAATCTAAAGTTTACAGTCCTATTGCAAACTTTCAGCAAAATTCTATTTACTTCGTGAAATTTAAGAATTGGTATTAAATCGAGAGTACCAATTCCAGTGTTAGTATCTTAAGTATCATGTTTGCCTCTATGATTCTTGATTGTTTTAATATCAAGTTTATCTAGGAGCTGAAAGAATTGTTTCAAAAACCATCATGTGTGACAGATATAACGATATCTGAAACAATTTTTTGGTTGCAATATGATAGAGTATAATATGTGTTCTCATATAGGATGAGAATTTACAAAGGTTGGAGATGCTTGACATCCTAATCATCCAAAAGGGTTTTGGAAAGCAACATTATACTCACGATTCTCCTTATAAGCTACATTAGCTTGATCATGAAAGTCGTCATGATAAGGATGTAGAGAAGATGTATGTAAAGTGTTTACTACACTAAAATATTACTAAAGAATGGATTTTAAAATAATACCAATCATTTTGATGATGGTGATCTACTTCAAAGTGCAAGTCCAAAGGTATTATTATTTGAATATACACGCTTTGGACTATGTGTCATGTATATGGCACCACTTTTGATGTTGATAGATTCTTTTAAAAGGAAAAGGAAATGCTGAAAGAGAATCTATAAAATATATTTGGAAGAAAATAAAAGATTGGAAATATCCAATTTAGGTATATAAATGATATACATATTATGGTGGTATTCTTTGCTTGTTAAACAATGTGGTTCTTAGGTATTGGATACCGAATTGGTTGGTATGAAATTTCATACGGAACGACGCAATTCATAAACCACAATGGCCTAAATAACTAGCAAGAGAATATGTGATGATGTTCATCGAAAACAAACAAACCGTTGTTTGTATTTCTCGTTGACATCAAAGCTTGACTTCAAGATTTGTTTTAATAATTGTTATTTGAATGAGGTATTATGAGAACAAAGGTTGTTCAAATAATTACCATATTCCATATTAGATGGATGATTTACAAATCTAGTTGGAGAAATCACATCCATAAAAACTAATGCTAAAATATCGCAAGACAAATGATTGAAAGATCACTTACGAAGTGACATCGCCGTTTAAATTATATTGGAAAGAAAACATGAAGAATCTCCATATTCATGGATTTTTGGAGTCTTTGATTTGATCAAGTGACGCTTGTGAGACTTTCCTAGGGATAATTAAAACTTCGTTCAAAGGCCAAAGAAGAACGATCGACTAAATTATTGGAATTAATACATATCGATGTATGTAGTCCATTAAATATAGTCGTAAGCGATGGATTTCAACTTTATATGCTTTCTCCGGAAATTTGAGTGAATATTCACTTAATGAGAAAGAAGTATGAAATATTTGAAAATGTTCAAAGACTTTCAAGATGAAGTGGAAAATCATTGTGACAAGAAAATAAATGGTTTATGATTTTATCATAAGGGATTTATTTGAGTTACAAGTGTAACAAGAAAATAAATGAATTATGATTTTATCATAAAGGGATTTATTTGAGTTGCAATTTTAGCAAAACACCTAGATTTACATCTCCCGAAACACCATAGGAGTATGGAGTGTTTGAGATTTGTAATGAAACCTTGTTTGACATGGTTGGATCAAAGGTGTTATTTATAAAACTGCCATTATGTTTTAAAAAGATTAAAGCTTTAGAGACTACCGCTTTTACACTGAAAAGAGCTCCATCTTGATCCGTTGAAATGAAACCATGGAAGTTATGGTTTGGGGTAAAAACCAAGTTGTCATTTCTTAAATTTTGGTATGCTAAACATAAGTAAGATGTTTACAACCGAAGTCGGATGAGCATGTCTTTGTAGGTTATTTTGAATAACAATTGGTTATTCCTCCATAACACCAAGGACAAAAGGGTTTGTCGCTTGAAACATGAAGTTTCTTGAAGAAGGAATTTTTCATAAATGTTAAGTGGGAGGACAATAGAACTTTGATAAGGTTAACGAACCTTAGCTATATGTGCTGAGTTGCGCAGCACCGGAAATCGTTCCGAAGGCTGCCATAATTCTCATAGCTTATGTGCCTCAAAGGTTGTGGTCACGGAGATCTAAGTTCCTATTGAACCAAGTAGGTCGGTTAAACAATCAAATGCTAAGATTTGAGAGCAAATCATTATTGTTTGACAATGATGAACCGAATACATACAAAGAAGCGATGATGGGCCCTGACTCCATCAAATGGCCTGAAGCCATAAAATCCGTGATAAGTCCATACACGATAAATCAAGTTTTGAACTTGGAAGACCCTCCGGAAAGGTGTAAAAACCTATCGGTCGTATTTGGATGTATAAAGAAACAGACATGGATGTTTCAAATCTATGAAATAGTCGACATGTCGTAAAGTATTTTATGACAATGTTCAAGGAGTTGGCTATGACAAGATTTGATCTTTCATAGTGATATTTAGTCTGGACGGATTAAAGTAGCAACCACTACATATAATTTGGTATATGGTAGATGAATAAACAAAACAAAGTTCTTCTAATAGAATGGTTACCTAGGACGTGTACATGACACGGTCCAAAGGGTTTTGTTAAATTCAAAGGATGCTAAAAAGGGCATGCAAACTTCAATGGTTGAAGTAAGCATCACGGAGTTGGAATCTTCACCGTGATGAAAAGGAGTTTTCATCCGGAGACGATGAATATGCTTGCATTTGCAAGAAATTAAGTGGGAGCGCTGAGACACATTTCTAATACATTATGTGGATGACATCTTGTTGATTAGAAATGATGTATCTTTTATTGACAAAGGTTAAGAATTTCATTTTGATGAAATACTTAGGCAAAACCCGAATATTTAATCATGAATGTCTATAGTGGATAGGCTGTGACGCTAATATGGTTGTGCCAAACGTACATATATGAGATATTGAAGGAGTTCAATATAGAAACAACAAGAAACGGTTCTTGTCGCATGGAAAAGAATTGAATCAAGATTCAAGTGTATCGACACTTGATAAGTGAAACAAGATTCAAGTGCTTTGACACTTGATGAGTGAAATCACGAGAATATTTTGATCAATCATACCATGATATGTACACATCCAGATATGTCCTATGCTCTAAGTGTTATGAGCATATACCTGAATGAATCATAAAATGATCATTGGACTATAGTGAGGATATTCTTATGATCTTTTGGAAGAAATAAGAATATATTTGTGTAGAGGTGACAAACAATTACAAATAGTTCATTGTAAAGCGTTACATTGATACTAGTTTTGTCACAAGATACAAATTAAGTTTATCTCAATTTAAACTATGGGTGGCACAATGTAATGGAAAGGAGATTCCATGATGGATTTGGAAGAGTTCCAAAGTTAAGATACATTGTGACGAATACTACAACAAAAGGCTAAGTATATGAATGCTATAGTAGCGGCAAAGGAGGGAATTTGTGTCAAGTAGTTTGTTATCAAACTAAGGTGTGGTTCGCAACGGTCTAACACTAAAGATATATTGTGTGACAATAGTATCGACGTGTTTTAACCCCAAGGAACTAAAGGTCTCACCAAAATACCAAATTTATACAATGCCATCTCATTGGAGAATGAGTGATGCGTGAAGACGCAAAGACATGCAAATACACACGGACCTGAAAGCATCAGATCCGTAGATTATGTTAACCATTTGCAGTTGTGTATATGGAACACCAGAAAGCCATAGGTGTTCAATACGCAAAGTTTTCAAACTATATTATTGTCTCTAGTGCAAGTGGGAGACTAAAGGGAATATGCCCGAGAGGCAATAATAAAGTGGTTATTATCGTATTCCTTATTTATGATAAATGTTTATTTTGCATGCTATAATTGTATTAATACGGAAACGTTAATACATGTGTGTTTAATAAACAAAAGGTAGTTCCTAGTTATGCCTCTCTTATAAACTAGCTCGTTGATTAACAAGATGATCATAGGTTTCCTGATCATGGACATTGTATGTTGTTAATAACGAGGTCACAACATTAGTGTAATGGTGTGATGAACATTCATTCGAAGTATAGCATTACGATCAAAGTCATTGAGTTTATATTGCTATAACAACTTACGAAGTGATCCTAATCCTTAGACCATGAGATCATGTCAATCACTAACACCAGAAGAGTTTCTTGATAACATCAAACGTCACACCATAACAGGGTGATTATAAAGATGGATTCAGAACTAATAAAGTGTTATGTTGAGGCCCATGGATCGAGAGTGGAATTTGTTCATCCCGATGACGGATAGATATACTCTGGGCCCTCTCGGTGATATCACATTGGTTAGCTTGCAAGCAAGTGATTTAATCACTGGAATGTTATATCACGGGAACGAGAAAAGAGTGCATGTCAGTAACGAGATCAAACTAGGTATGGAGCTATCGATGATCGAATCTCGGACATGTAATATATTGCGAAACAAAGGGATTAAGATACTAGCGTAAAAGGTTCCGACGATCACAAGATAGTCATTGTTGAATGTGTGGGAGTCAGTATGGGTCTCCAGATCCCGCTTCTGATTATTGATCCGAGAGGGGTCATGTCCGCATTATTCATGAACCGTAGGGTGACACACTTAAGAGACACCGACATCCAATTGGAGCAAAAGTTTCATGCCGAAAAGAATAACAAGCGCAGGAATTTATTTCACTAGATACCGAAACGGGTTTTTGGGTGAAATTGCAGAAAATGTTTCTGCATGTGAAATGAAATACTAGCAAGGGGTTATATGTGAATGTTTGTAATTAAAGTAATTGACAAAATTCTGAATAAATAAAAGGAGTTTTATTTAATGAGAGTTTGCATTAAATTTGGTGGAAATTTAATGGGAATTTGAGTGGGTTTTTGAGTGGAGGGAATTGAAAGGCTTTTTATGTGAGTGGAGTGTCCACCCACATGAATGAAAGGAGGGGAGGGGGCAGCCCCATGGCTGGGCGCATGGCCCCTTGGGTGCCCCCCCTATCCCTATAAAAGGATCCCCCTCCCTCTCTCTCACTCACACCTCCTCGTGAAGGATCTCTCTCCCCCTCTAGAATTTATCCCCCATGGTCTCGGACTAGCGAGATACATGTTCCCGGTGGCTATTCGGCAAGAAAGGGTTGTTCTTCCGCTGCATCGCTGGAGCGAGGAGGCGGAGGTTGCTCGGTGCCTCGAACGTGTGTGTGAGCACAGATGCGCTGCTGTTTTGCGGCGCTAGGACTTCCTCTCGATCATGAGATCGGCGAGAGATCGTCTACATCAACCACGAGTTTGGACTCGTTAAGCTTTGTCGGTCTTCAAGGGTATGTTCTCTACGGATAGACATCCGCCCGTTGTTTGTATCTAGTAGATAGATCTTGGTACATAGTTGTTCCCATCGTAGGAAATTTTTTGTTTTCTATGCTGCGAACCCTACATCAACATCCCCAAAGCTCAAAACTTGATCACCCTCGATCAAGAAGAATCAAAATAACTATAAGGAATTCAGCATTTAAACTTGAAACAACGAGAATATGAATTCACTTACGGTTGCTAGCCATATGCATCCATCACTTCTTCCATTTTGAAAAGCTCATCAAAGTTAGGGAGATGCTAAAAACACTATAAAGCTTCAATAACTCAAGACAATCAAAGTAGAGTTTGATATAAGTATAAACAACTATAAGTGTAATAATCAATCCAATTCCTCTAGTTAACTCTTAGCTTGCCATGGAACACTAAGATGTTTATTATAGCAAAATTGAATAAGATAGTTCATGTTCTAAGTAGCATAACTGTGAAGTGTCTTATTGACACCCACATCGGTAAATCAAGACTATCAAAAACACTACTATTCCAATCATTGCTTCTTAAGAAAATTCATAAAGTAGTAACGAGATCATGCCAAAGACTTGTGTGTTCTCTTTCTATTTTTTCTTCCTTCTTTCAAGGATATTTCTAAATAAGGATCATTGAGTCATGCTTTTAAACAATGGTGTTTGCATAACCTTCGAGAGTACCAATACCTTTTCCCATATGGTTACACGTATGCCACCCTGTAGGGGTTCGTAGCATGGAAAACAAAAAAATTCTACCGCATGCAAACAAACAAGCCAAGAAATATCTACTAGATTGTAGCAACGAGTCGATAGAGGAACTCACCCTCAAAGATTCCAAAGCGGTTAACGAGAGCAGATTCTCGTGGGTGATGTAGTCGTACTCTTGCCGATATCAAGATCGTGTAGACGATCCTTCCGGCGCCACATTCCGGCAGCGCTCCCGTAGTCGGTCACACGTACGATACTCGATGAAGACCTTCCTCTCCCTTGTTCCAGCAGGCAGCGGAGGTTGTAGCACTCTCCTCATGATTCCGGCAGCACGACGGCGTGGTGTCGGAAGTGGAGGGGAGATCTCACAGGGCTTCGCCTTAAGCCGGAGCGAGTATGGTGGAGTATGAGAGAGGCCTTGGAGATCTACGGTTTAGAGGGCACCAAGGGGAGGGCTTGGCCGACGTCTAGGGTTTGGGGAAACCCTAACTCGGCGGCGGCGGCGGCGGAAACCCTAGGCGGCGGCGGCTGCACTTGGAGGTGGAGGCGCCAAAGCTAGGGTTTTCGGTGTGTAGGAGAGGGGCAACCCTACCCCTCCTTATATAGGTGGGAGGGTGCGGCTTGGGAGGAGGGAGTCATCCTCCAACTCCTCATCCTTGGCCGGCGGGTGGAGGGAGGAGACTTCCTCCCCAAGTAGGTTTCCTACTCTCCCTCCACCAAGCAAACTTGTCGTTTGACTTTTTCAAATTGGCGTTTGACTTTCAAACTAGGATTTGATTTCTCCCTTTATTTTGCCCAGCCAAGTGACCTAGTACATGATGCAACCATTCCACATTGTCATGACACATTCATGTACCCTTCCCTCCGAAGTGCCGGACCTTCCGGACCCTTCTAGAACATTCCTGGTGAAAACACCGAAATCATTCCCGAACTCCGAAATAGGACTTTCCTTATATGAATCTTATTCTCCGGACCATTCCGGATCTCCTCGTGATATCCCGGATCCCATCCGAGACTCCGAACAACATTCGGTCTCTTACTCATCATTCCATAACTACTCAACAACATCGAATCCTTAAGTGTGTCTCCCTACGGTTCGTGAATTATGCGGGCATGATCGAGACACTTCTCCGAACAATAACCAATAGAGGAATATGGAAATTCATATGGCTCCCACATATTTCTACGATTACTTTGCGATCGAATGAACCACTTACATACGATACCAATTTCCCTTTGTCTCACGATAGTTTACTTATCCGAGGTTTTGATCGTCGGTATCTCTGCATACCTAGTTCAACCTCGTTACTGATAAGTACTCTTTTCTCGTTCCCGTGATATGTGATCCCTTGTGAGCCAGTCACATGCTTGCAAGCTAATTGGATGACATTCCACCGAGAGGGCCCATAGTATATCTATCTGTCATATGGATGGACAAATCCCACTCTTGATCCATGTGCCTCAACACATACTTTCCGAACACTCAATGCCACCTTTATAGCCACCCAGTTATGGTGTGGTGTTTGATGTCATCAAAGCATCCTTCCGGTGATGGTGATTAGCATGATCTCATGGTCAAAGGAATTAGGTTACTATGTATCAGAAAGCTTATAGCAAATGAACTATATTAAATGACTTGATCTTTATGCTACGCTTAACTATAGGAGTATGTCCATCACATCATTCTCCTAATGATATGACCCTGTTGTTAATAACATATCTATGTTCATGATCAGGAAACCATGATCATATATTAACCAACAAGATAGTTTAACAAGAGGCTTTACTAGGGACTCTTTTATGTTTACAAATCACACAAGTATTAATGTTTCCTTTTAATACAATTATAGCATGGTATGTAAACATTTATCATAAGTATGACGATATGATAATAACCACTTTATTATTGCCTCTTGGGCATATCTCCAACACACCCATGTCATCAACTCATAGCCGAAATCCTGGGTTATACCTTACATCATTCAAAATCTAATGAAGTTGTTGGCATCCAAAGGTGTGCATGGGAATCCTAGAAATTATAAACAATATCACGGTTTGATCCACAAGGTTAGATTTAGCATGAAATCACAATTACTACTAGACTTCATTTCAATCAAACAACCCCTTTCAAGATTGTCATCAAGTCTATCAAAACATATATGGGGTTAAGTATCTTCAAAGGTAAACTCTAAAGACAATCACTCATCAAACAAGTCATAAAAAATTCAGACTTTTTCTTGTTGTACTTGTTTGGAAAAAATATTTCCAAGGCAAGACTCGGTTAGCTACAAGAACTAGAGCAAAAGCTTCCACAACTAATCATTCATACAAATAAAAGGCTTTAATCTAACTATTTTGAGTTACTCCCACTAGCATAATATCTTAGCAAATAAACTAACTAAGATAAATAATTCAAACTTCAAAAGTGGGAGACATAGGACATACCTCTCATGAGTGACTTCATAATCCTCTTCCTTATAGGGATGTGTTCCTTCAAAACTCAAGAAAAATCACTCTTATAATAAAATTGAAGCAAAGAGGCAAGGTGCAAATCCACTCTCACGAAAAAGGAAAAAGGGGAAAATATTTTTGTATTTTTGAGGATGGGGATTAAAGAATAGAAAACAACTTGCGACCAAGCAAGGGACTAAGAAAACAAAAACAAATGAAAAACTTAAAGCAAACAAAAAATGAAACCAAACTAAAAGAAAAGTGTTGAAACAAACCAACACGAGTGTTTCAAAGTTCACAGGAGCTGTAGTACAACTTCATTATTTCATAAATAAATTTTCCTAGGGACACATACCCAATCTTAGGATTTTGCAAGCCTTTTTGTTGCTCATTGTGGTGGTGGTGGATAGTTACCCATGTTCCATTGGCTGCTCCAATCATGGAACTGAGTGGCAAGGTTGGTAGTATCATCTCGAAGGTTGATGGAGAAGTTGTTTATGTTTTGGATATTTCCTTCGAGAACATAGATATCATCATAAGTGGTGTATAAGTTTGGTGGCTTCACATATTATTCGGTTCCTTCTTGTTCACTTATTCATATTCCCCTTCTTCATCCACGGGTACTTTTTGTTGTGGTATACTTGCGTCAACCTGCGCATCATAACACATGTAGGGTTTGCAGCATAGAAAACAAAAAAAATCCTACGATGGGAACAACTATGTACCAAAATCTATCTACTAGATACAAGAAACAGGTGGATATACATCCATAGAATACATACCCTCGAAGACCGAATAGCGTTAATGAGGTTGTACTCGTGGATGATGTACTCGAACGCTTGCCGATCTCAAGATCGTGATGAAGTCCAGCCGGTCCAGCACCATCAAGTCTAGAACCGCAAATCAGTGGTGGATCCGTGATCACACACATGTCCGGGTACCCCGACAACCTTCGCTCCCTCGCTCTAGCGAAGAAGAGGAAGCCAAAAATCCTTCCAGAAAAAGGCACCAGGAACATGTATCTCGCTGATCCGAGACCATGGGGGAATTCTAAAGGGGGAGAACTACTAGGAAAATGGCTATAGGTAATCAGCACATCCGTGGCTCACATGGTTGAAGTGCCCCACGGATAAAACAGGCGTGGCTCACCTATGGGCAGTGCCCTACTAATAACTAGAACAACCGTGGCGCACATGACCATAGTGCGCCACAGATATGTGTGGGCTAGGGCCCTGTTGGCCGCACGCCAAACATCCGTAGCGCACATAGGGTAGGTGCGCTACGGTTGTTAGTGTCAACCGTGGCGCACATGGAGGGGGTGCGGTATGCCTAAGCGCATGCCCCTCTCTGCTGTGAAACGACCAGACACATCCGTGGCGCACTATGGCATGTGCGCCACATAGTCTACTCCCTATGGCGCACTAGGGCAGAGTGCGCCACAGATGTGTCGATTTTTTTTGACAGCACTTTATGTGCACATGTGTGACCATCCACCACCCCACACTTCACTTTCCCCTTCTTCTTCCTCCTTAGATCTAGTCGGGATCTTCCTCTTCCCACCTCAATTTCTCCACCCATTCACCATTTTTAGCATGTAGAACTTGCCTTGGATGTTACATAAGTAATAGAGGAAGGTCTCCGGTCTCTCATCTCCTTCTCCGGTCTCGCGCGCACCTCTCCTTTCCATCTTTCTCGCGATTGGTCTCTCATCTCGGTAAGTTGTCCATGTAAGGATGTGTTCATGTCTATATGGATGATATGCTCATATGTATGTAGATGATCGATGCTCATGATGTGTGTATGGAGAGGATCGATGGTCATATGTGTGTGTATATGGAGAGTATCGATGATGCTCATGCATGTGTGTATGGAGAGGATAATGATATGTTCATGTGTGTATGGATCGGTCTCTCTATCTTGTGTTTGTATGTGAACAAGTTGCCATTTGTTTTGCCAAAATGTTGATTCATTTCCATTTTGGCAAGACTTTGGCATTTCGCAAAGGTCCTAATTTTAGGATAGGTCATGCCGAAATTTTCTATCGACCATTGCATGCATTCATTATGTGGTTCTAATAGACTTCTAACTGTACCGTGTACACCGTGCATGCAAAAATTGTCCGCATAATGAGCGAAGGCATTGTGGCTAGATTTTTGAAATGTGAGACGGCCGACATGATACGAAATAACAAGACAGATATAAGATGTCCGTGCAGAAGATGCAAACTCAACTGGGTGATCGACCCAGATTCCGGGAATCTGCAGGCGCACCTGCTTCGCCATGGTTTCATGGATGGATACACTCGTTGGATAAGCGATGACGAAGACGATGGAGATGGTGAAGGTGGCCAACATGACGATGATAATCATCATGGCGAGAACGGGCGAGATGATGAAGAGTCTCCTGGAGATGGTGAAGGTGCGGAAGCAGACCGGGATGATGATGATCTAGATGCCTGAGGAGCAGACGACGATGGAACAACGTCAGGCTGGGTGCGGGACTGTAAGGTTCCCAACCTTTAATAAGGTAGAGATCCCTGTGTTTACAATGCTAGTCCCTGGATCAATAGCTAGCATCCACAGTTAAGATGTAATATCAAGAAACAAAGGATCATAATACAACTTTATAACCAGGAATAAAATAAGTTATTACATCTTACATAGCTCATTTGGCTATTACATTATATTGCAGCAGAATATCTATAAACATGGGGTCCTTCATCTTCAAAGTGCCACAGGCAGACATGTTGGTTGTAGACTTTGTAATCCTAATCATTTAACTTCACTAATATCAATCAAACCTGCAACATAACAAGTTACAGCCACCAGGGTCAATACATTTGAATTGTATTGGCAAGTGATACTATGGTAGTATAGTGGAGTCTATCATCTATATGCATTTGGCTAAGTGGAGCTTAGGCTTGCTTTGCTCAAAATAGATTTTCCTTATCATTTGAAAACACTAAGTTTTTGCTTGTCAAAATAATCTTTCCCAAGGCATCTCCCAATAGAAATTGGTGATCCTTTCAATCCCTTGTTCACCCACAAGTTTTTAACTTAGAAATTTGGATGATGAGATTCTTGATAGCTTCCATGTCTTGATGCTCAAATTGTCCTTTGCCAGGGACATGGCTAAGTACTTAGATTTCACCCTCTGCAGAGGTGGTGCACTTTCCCCACAAGACTTGGTTTCACCAAGACAAGATCTTTCAGAAGCCTTCCCTTGGACCAAAATGGACGCGCTCCAACCTATCATTCCCCTACCACCAACTGTCCATTTGGCTAAGTTATTTCAACCTATATGATCCAGGCAGAGCCCATATTGCCAAGTGGCTGCACTTGAAGCTTCTCAACATTTAACATCTCAAATCTTTTTGTTCCTGGGTGGCCATCCACAAGTGAGATACACAAGGTAAACCATAAAATGGGCCTTGTGAACCACTCAACACAAACCATTCCTTCCATTCCACCCAGGTGATTCATTCACTTAGTTGTTTTATTAAACAAAACACAAGTCCTCAGACTTGGAAATATTTCCATGTATGAATATATATTCCACCCTTGTTTTCTATTAGCTAAGCTAAGCATGATAGTAGTAGGAATCTTAACTTAGTAAATTTCAACTAAGGTTTCATCTACTAGTATTTCCCATATCATGGTTTATACTTAGCAAAATTCCATGCAAGTCCTACTTAGAAATATCACTAATGCATAGTGAAAATAATGGGACAAAGTATGAAGCATCACTTGCCTTTTTGGTAGAGAGTATAAGTTCACTCCTTGATCTTTGCAATGTTCACTCACTTCAAATCACTACAATTCAATCAAGCAAACAATATTTCAATCTACCATTCAAGCAATTCATCACATAAAATGATAAAATCAAAGTAATGCATGCAAGCATGCAATAGGTTGTTTTATTTGTAAAAGTGGTTTCTAGTAGGTTGTAAACATTTGGAAACACCTATTGGTCATTTTATAAAGTGGCAAAGTCATTTGCAATAGGTCTCACTTTATAAACCATTTTCTAAAACAAGGTGTTATTTTATGTGGTGTAGAAATGTTTTTAATAGGGCATTAATCTATAGGGTTCACAAAATATGTTTTCAAACCATAAAATATTGTTTTAAGGGTCAGAGAGTTTATTTCCAAAACATTTCTCAAAGGTTTTCTTCCAAAACAATTTTTAATAATTAACCCACATTTTTATTTAACTAGAATTGGTTTATATCCGAGATTCATTCTTTTGTTTCACCAAATACATTTTTGAAACCACAATTTATTTCCTAGGGTCAGTAGGTTCGAAAAAAACCATTTGCCAAAGATTTTATCCTCAAAATCATTTTGGAATAATTTTTATATCCTAAACAAGCATACATAAGTTTCTGCAAAAACAAACATTTTAACAGAAGCTTTTTACTAAACAAAAGGCATGGTTGGCTAGGGCTTGTCTTGCTGATTCCATTGATATAAAGTTTGCAAAATTTGGACGTGTGGTTTGAAAGTTATGGATTTTTCAAATTTGAACTTCTAATAGGAAAGTTTCTGTTTTTAAAACGAAGTCTGAGCCACGTGTCGAGTTCTTACTCGCTGATACCGTTTCGTCTGGATCACGCGCTGTAGGCCGTTGGATCTAACTGACATCGCACGGCGCAGGTTCATCCTTACCCCTTCGGTTAGTCAACCTATCCAAGCTATCAGATGCAGATCTAACGGTCCCTATTGCTTTGACCAATAAGCGGTATTGGCGGGCGCGATCGGCGACAGCGGCTGTCGACGGTGGCGGAGCCGGCGATTTAGGAAGCAAGGATGATGGGGGAGGGCTTTACCAGGTTTTCCTTGATTCGCTGATGCTCAACGTGGTCGTCACTTGTCGAGGGGCGCTCGGAACCACCGGTGATTCCTCGCCGAAGTTGTCGCCGGCGTCTGGCGACTCTGTTCATTGTCGGAGGCGAGTGTACGGTTCACGCTAAGGCATGGAAAAGGGTGCGTGAGCTGCGCATAGAAGCGGTGAGTACGAGTGCATCCAGGAGACGGGGAGGCGCGGTCGAACTTTACCTGGGAGCGTCGCCGGAGCGGTTGCAGACGGTGGTGTAGTCAGTCGTGGTTGCTGCCGGCGATGTGGGGCACGCGCGAGTGAGCTGAGGAGGCAGGGAGATGCGCCAGGGCCTGGAGGTCACGTCCGTGTGCTCGAGGAGGCAAGGGGTGGCGCGGGGCTGCCGGAATTCGGTTGCGAGCTCGTCGGAGCAGGGCGGGGTCTAGGCGCTAATTGGAGCGGCCTGGGGGCGTATAGGTTCTGGCGACAGAGGGGAAATGGAGAGGGGGCGTGGGCGTTTAAGCATGCATGATCACAGCGAGTAATGGCTGCAGCGTTAAGGCGAATTAAGCCGCGGAATCATAGCCAGAAACGGCGACGAGGGGAGGGAGAAGGGGTCGTCGCAGGTAGGGGAGAAACCTGACAGGTGGGGCGTGTCTGTCTGCGTGAGGGAGAGAGGGGGAGTGGGGTCCATCTGCCAGCGTCTGTGTGGGTCGATTCGCGAGTGAGGAAAACGTTTCGGCAGAGGGGTTGCAGGTGGGCTGCGAGTTGGGCTTAATGGGCTCGCTGTCTGGTTCCATTTTTTTTTTGTTCCTGATTCTTTTTCTCATTTGAATTTTCTCTTTTGATTTTGAATAAGCAATTCAAACCCTCATTTGATTTCAAACCTTTTTCAAAGTTTGTGTAGGTTCAAATACTGATTATTATTGTATTCTGGTATCAATTTTTGAATAAAACCTTATTCATTTTGGGGTCTTTTTAATTAATAAAAAGGGCCCTTATTTTAAATCAATATAGGATTTAATAATGTTTTTAATTTCCATTTGACTTCTAAATTCTTCCAAAACCTTTCAGTAAGTTTTGATTACTTAAAAGGGTGTCAAATAATTCATCTTGAATTATTTGGGAAAGATTTTAATAAGATTTAATAATCATTTAAAATTTGGGTTTGTCTTTATTCCAAATAAGATTTGGTTTAAGCCATTTGATTTTATTTTAGAAATTCTTTATCCAATGTTTTATTTGGATTTGGGTTATAATCAATCCATTTGCTTAATAGATTTGGCCAAGATTTGATTTGGTCTTTAAATATTATTTATTTAATATTTCTTTCTTTATCTTATAAAATCCATAACTTTTTATTTAGAGATCCAAACTTGGTGATTCCAATTTGTGAAATCTTATTTTAATTTGTTTATCCTTTTAAATCTCTTTTTGGATTATTAGCTCACCAATTGGTATGGGTTTCTTGATAGATGCTTTATTAGCTTTGGGAATTTAATTCCTTATCTTATTATATTCATAAGATATTATCCATGGTTCCAAATTGAGTGAAACCAATTTACATGGTCTTATAATGTTTCTATTTGTCTGTCTTGATCATTTGTGAATGTTTGTTGATAAATTTTTATATGGATCAAATCCATAGGCTTGGAGATAACTTGGGAATGATTTTATTCCATTTGGGTTTAGGGTTTGGATTTATTTTCCAAGTGTTTAAATTTCCAGATACATTCATTGAGGAATGCATTTCCCTTGATTTGGATTTTTTTTGGATTCAAACTTTTACTAAAGTTTGTTCAAGATGTGATTTTAAGTTTCCATTTAGAAACAAAAGTTTCTTTTCACCCTGATTTTCAACAAAATTTTATTTTGTTTATTTATTTTTCACATTACAAGATTTGGAAAATCATGGGATGTGACAGGGACCCTTATGTGCAAGAGCTGCTTCTCAAGCAGACGAGTAACACCAGGGCTGCCGCTAGAGAGAAAGCCAAGCTTGCGCAACTTGAGCAAGACGCGGTTACTCCATTGTATGAAGGATGCAGGCCCGATGATACCCGGTTGAATGTAATACTCAAGGCTATGGAGATGAAGGCAAAACACAAATTGAGCGATGGAAGCTTCGACGATATAATGGCATTCTGGCACGATCGTCTCCCGGAGGGGAACACATGTCCAACTAGTATCGAGGACGCCAAGAAAATCGTCTGTCCTCTGGATCTACCGCACGTTAGATATCACGTATGCATCAACGATTGCATCATTTATCGGGGCGAGGACGCGGAGAAAACCACATGTCCGGTGTGTGGCGTGAGTCGATACAAGAAAGGGAAGAAAGCACCTCGAAAAGTGGTATGGTACTTTCCTATCACTCCTCGTCTGTAGCGCTATTTCGTGGACCCTAAGGAAGCGAAGCTCATGCGGAAAGGAAGAAGCCAGGAGATGATGATGATGACCCCGAAAAGGATGAGCTGCTGACGCACCCTTCAGATGCTAGCCAGTGGAAAGCATTGGACCTCGAATTCCCAGAATTTGGTGGAGATTCGAGGAACATCGAACTTGGTGCGAAACCGATGGACTCAATCCGTTCGGTAGCAGAGCACGCCTGACACTTGGCCCGTGTTTGTATGGATGTACAACCTTCCTCCATGGTTGTGCATGAAGAAGAAGTACATACAAATGAGTATGCTAATTCAAGGGCCAAAACAACCTGGTACCGACACCAATCTGTATCTCGGGCTGTTGAAAGAGGAGCTAGCCACGTAATGGGAATCTGGAGCCAATACTTACGACGCCGTCGCACAAGATTATTTCACTATGAGAGCCGCGTTGGTCACTACGGTGCAAGACTATCCAGGTTGCGGGTATATCTCGGGGCAGGTTATCCAAGGATTCTGCGCATGCGTTAGGTGCATGGATAACACAAGCTATCTCTAACTATAGAAAGATCCAGGGTCATCGAAAACCGTGTTCATGGTGCACCGGAGGTGGCTCGGCAAGAATGATCCATGGAGAAAACGTGGAGACCTGTTCGATGGCAAATCCGAGACCCGAGGAATACTAGAGCGTAGGAGCAGCGAAGAAGTGGAAGAGTTTCTGAAAAACTGGGAATATTGTCCTAAGCTGGAAAGAAGTGATAGAGGCAGCAACAAGACAAGCCGCTGATGAAGGTATGGAAAACAAGGTCTGTTTTCTGGGAGTTGCCATACTGGAAGTTTCTCCGCACGCCTCATAGCCTCGACATCATGCATATCACGAAAAACGTGTGCGAGTCCGTCGCCACCATAATCAACATGCCCGATAGGACGAAAGATGGTGAAAGCAAGGCACGACCTGATATGCTTGGGTATCCGGAAGGAGCTTCACGGAGGACGCCTACTCGATGATCGTGAAGATGACGATGATCATGAGTCGGAGACGACACAAGGTCGTCGGAAGGGTAAAAAGTTCAAGAAGAACGAATATTACTGCCCTCCTTCTTGCTTCACTCTAAGCCAGGATGAGATCAAAAAGTTTTTCAAGTGCCTTCTAGGAGTGAAATTTCCTTACGGCTATGCGGGCAAGATAAGCAGATACCTAGACGAAGGACAGAGGTTCGATGGCATGAAGTCTCACGACCGTATGCTAATGACGCAGGTACTTCCGGTCGCACTAAGAGGGATAATGGACGAGCACGTCCGTGAAACGTTATTTGGCCTATGCAAGTTTTTCGACGTCATATCTAGGAAGTCGATTGGCGTGAATCAGCTCGGGAGGCTACAGGAGGAGATCGTGGTGATACTATGTGAGCTTGAGGTCTACTTCCCACCCGCATTCTTCGACATTATGGTGCATTTGCTGGTCCATGTCGTGGAGGACATCGTACAACTCGGGCCGATGTTCGTCCGCAGCATGATGGCGTTCGAAAGGATGAATGGACACATCAAAGGATACGTTCGCAACAGGTCCCGTCCAGATGGAAGCATAGCCAAGGGCTTTCTGGCCGAAGAGTGCATCTCTTTCTGCATGAATTATCTAGACATAGAGAACCCTGTTGGTCTTCCCGTCAACAGGCACCTTGGCAAGCTCGACGGATCTGGACACCGAGAGGGTCGTCGCATACTGCATGCAGACTTCGATTTTCGACGCGCAGACTTTGATCGAGCAAACCTCGTCGCGCTACAGCTTTTAGAACTGGTCGATCCTTGGGTACATAAGCACAAAAGATTAATCGAAAAGAAGTAAAGTGACCGGGGCATATAGAGGACGCAGGGAGAAATAATCAAAGAGCATAACTCAGATTTCACGCGTTGGTTTAGGCAGACGCTCCTTGATAATCCCCCGCGATCGCATTCTTCTGACACGGAAAAGATCATATTCACCTTGTCGCAGGGACCGATGCAAAACCTGGAGACCTATCAGGCGTATGATATCAACGGCTACACATTCTACACGGAGGAAAAGGACAACAAGTGTGATTATCAGAACTCAGGCGTAACGTCGCAATTCTACACCGATGACAACATGAAGGAAAGATTCTACGGAAGAATCGAGGAGATCTGGGAGCTCGACTACTGTGGAGAAAAGGTGCCGATGTTCCATGTCAGATGGGCAAAGAGCGTCGAAAGAGAAGACCGGTATTTCACAACCATGGTTATACCCGAAGCAACCAAATCCAAGGCCGCCGGTGCAAACGAGGCCGTGAAAAATGAACCGTGGGTATTAGCTACCAAAGTGGACCAATGTTTTTTCATTACCGACCCGACAAAGACTAGCCGTGTTGTCGTGAGGAGAGGAAAAAGAAACATCATCGGAATGGATGGAGTCGCCAACGAGCAATACTTCGACCAGTACGGCGATCCAAAGATTGAAGATGACGATGACTACGATGCAACAACATACATCACAAGAAGAAAAGGGACAACCCTACCCAAAAAAGGTAGCCTGTTCGAAAGAAGAAACATTAAAGTGCCGGGGCTAAATTATTGTAAAACGCTAGCTCAAAAAATATTGTAAAACACGTGGTCGAAAAAGATTGTAATATTCATGGACAAATTATTATGACATATTTGTATCATGGACAAATTATTATGACATATTTGAATCATATTTAATTTGTACCACTTTTATGACATATATTATCACTTTCGGGCATTTTTGGAATATTTAAAAGTATTTTAAAAACAAAACAAAACTTTTATGGAATATATCACCACTTTTGGGCATTTTTTGGAACATTTAAAAAAAATTTAAAATAAAAATAAAAAAGTGGGCACCAGGATTGAACCTGGGTGCTCACAGGTTTAGATTAGAGCAGTGGGTGGAACCGGTGGGATAGGCTAGTATAGTTGTACACAGTGGAGCTACAACCACCTTTATACAGTCGATAAATGCCGATAGGCGTAGCGCACTATGCTCAAGTGCGCTACAGATATCCGTAGCGCACTATGCCCAAGTGCGCTATGCCTATCTGGGAACGGCTTGGTCAACGACGCCACGTCCTCCTCCATCTCAGACGCCATCGATCTCAATCAACAGCCTCGCTCTCTCGCCACGCTCTTGATCCGTCGTCGCCGCTCTCTCAATCTGCCGCCTCGCTAGCCGACGCCGCTCGAGGAGGAGGCCGTGGAGCAGGAGCAGGAGGAGGCCCGCCGCCGCTCGAGGAGGAGGCCCGCCGCCGCTCGAGGAGGAGGCCAGCGCCATCGCCCCGCCATCGCCATCCGTCGTGCCGCCCGCCATCGTCGTCCTCATCTCAGAGGTGAGCGTCGGCCCTCCCATCTCTCCCTCTCTCCCTCTCTCTCCCTCTCTCCCTCTCTCTCCCTCTCTCCCCTCTCTCTGTAGGCCATGGTTAGGGTTCCTGTAACAACCACTACTGCTATTTGAATGATTCCTGATATCTACAACTCTTGAATCTAGTTTGCAATATTGAACTGCCTGATAAAAGTAGCTAATTAACATGTAAATAATTGAATGGCAGATTCACACTCCCCTACAAACATACACTACCAGCTAGAATCAAGTATCAACTAGTGAGTGCAGTTGACGAAGACAAAAAAGATTATACTGTGAGGTTCAGAGAAACATCATACTGTCACTTAAGCTCACTTCAATAGCAGTCAATTGATCATATCATATCCTATCAATATACCACTTCAACAGCAAGTAGATAGCACTTCTGTATATAAAAGTAGCTAATTACCATGTATTTGCAATATTGCATCATATCAGATACTTCACTGTCGTTAGTTTTTTTGTAGGTGCTGTGGTTAGTTATTAGTTATTACAAGGTACTTCCCATGAATCACTTCTAGAATTTTGTCTTGGAGAACATTTCAGGCAAAATATACACATGGTTAAGACATCAATTTTAGATTGTGGATTGTGATTTCTTCAAACCGGTCTAGATTGATTATAGTCAATGGACCATGTTTTAGCCAGTACACAATGTAACTTATTATGTGTCAATGATAATCAGGAGGATGTGTAGAGCACACACCACTCCAGTTCTTATTTTTTATATGCATTACTAGGATATTTGGCTGTTGTTATACTTCTGCAGCTAGTTTCGCGCTTGGAAATGTTGACTTGCCACTTGCCTATGAATACAACATTTTCTTATATGATAGCATTATGTACAATGTTTATTGGTTTTCACACCGGTAGCATTTAGTGTTTAGTGTTGAGCAATGGGAGTAATTTCTGAAGCTCAGGTGCAAAAGAACAACTTTGTTAACAATATAAAGTACTTAATCCTGTTCCCTTTTATAACCATTTACATTCAAATATATAATGGCAACGACTGACCAATGTATCTATGCTAATTCATGTTTTGCTTGCATTCTTACCCAAAAAACTGTTTTGCCCAAAAAACAGTTTCTGGACATCTAATGCCCAAGTTTCTTCTTGTTGTCACTTGCTAGTAATCTGATAGTAATCTGCTTACTGTCACTTGCTTCTGTGGTTTGGTCCTTATGGAAAACAAGAAAGAATAGCATGGATCCTGATAGTAATCTGCTTGCTGTCACTTGCTGTAATGATCTTCTAGTATAGAAATCCTTGGTCCTTGTATGAACAAAAAGAACAAGTGATTGCTGTCACTTGGTCATTTGTATTCTCATTTGCTTAGTCTGAAGTAGTAAAAGAAAACCTGGCTTAGTCTGAAGTAGTAAAAATGACAACAAGGATTGTTGTATTCTCATTTGCTTGCTGTCACTTGGTCATTTGTATGAAGCACCTTGAAATTGTGCTTGTGCTTGTATACGAAGCACTTTATTATGTGTGTATGCAGGTTCTTGTATGAAATGAGTCCCGATTTTTGCCGGAATATTGATTAACTTCCGTTTCGGGAGAAATCAGGCACTCCTAGTTTAAGAAAATTAGCAAAGGTCATGCCGGATTTTTCCGTGCATTTAACCAATTATTTGTTTTTTATTAGTGCAAAGATGTGTGACAATGACGAGGCTGGATGTTCTAAGTGCATCAGCGCTGAAGGAGAACTCAGACCTCTGAATAAACAATTGACATTCTGGGAGGCGGCCCAGCGGCTAGAAGACGATGAAGAATACCATCCTTCGGAGAGCGAGGATGATGAGACGGAAGACGTGGAGGAAGAAGCCGAAGGAACGGCGGGTGATGAAACAACTGATGGCGGCGATGGCATAGGGAGTGGTAGCAATCCTCCTAAGAAGAAGAAGCAGCCGAAGGACCGGCGCCTGAACATGGTCGGCACGGTCAGGGAGGAAATTACCGAAGTGAGCCCATCAGGGGTTCCTTTGGAGCCTGCCCTTGTCGTCAAAGGGTACGGTGCGCAAGTGGCGGAGATCACCCGGACAACCATCTCGGTCAACACCGAGAATCTACGACATAAATATAATGGCCACTTGCGCACACTCCTCTTCGAGAAGCTGCACGCAAGATACAAGTTCCCCGCTAAGTATCAGAACACAAATTATCATGGGAACAAAGTAAACAAATCCGCCCTCACAAAGATGAGCACCGCGCTGGCCAGCTGGAGAACCCGGATAAAGAAGATCTATAAAGAAGGCAAATGTCTCGAGGAGATCCAGAAGATTGACCCGCAGATCACCGAAGATCAGTTGCGGGAGTTCAAGGAGAGGTGTGAATCCGAAAGAGCCATGGCCAATTGTAATCGGGGAAAGGTGATGCAGGCGATGAATATAGGTCATCACCATCTCGGATCTGGTGGATCTGAGAACCATGAGGCCAAATGGAATAAGGAGGACGAAGAGTATAGATCCAAGGGGATAGAAAACCCCTTTGCTAAATTCGAACCCGGGCAGGTTCGAAACTTCATTAGGGCCCGTTACCATGTGGACCCAAAAACCAAACAACTCACCGCGGATCCTGCGGTGAAGGAATTCGAGGAAATTGTGGTAAGTATAATATAATTACCGCGGATCAACTCGATTGCAATCTAATCGATGATCTAAACAATTCATTGTTACTTCTTCTGCAGGAGGAGGAAATTGTTGCTAGTCATGGATCCCAGGGTTCCTCATCCCAGGGGTCGACGGTGGACACCCGGTGGGATAACCCTTTTAACAGGGCGATGAACCGGGCCAAGAAAATAGAGCCGGTTACGAAGAAGCCGTCGTCGGCTGGCCGTCTGGCCGGCCTCGGGGGTAAGAATTGGGTGGATCATTTTGGTCCACCGCCGAGGATGCATGTGGCGCCGTCGGGAAGGAGAGAGGAGGAAAACCGCGAGGTTCAAGAACTTAAGGCACAAGTGGCACGGATCCCGCAGATCGTCCAAGACGACCTGGCAATCACCCTCACTTCCTTCATGCCTACCTTGGTGGAGTCAATAGCGAACTGGAGTGCGGGTGGTCGAGTAGAGCCGTGCCCGATTCCAAGCATGGTCAGCAGCCACTCGAACAACGCGACGCCGACAAATCAGGCGAACTACGTGTTCGTGACTCCGCCCGCTAGCACCGCGGCGCCGCAAGTGTTGGTGACTCCCCCTGCCATCACCACGACGCCGGAGTACATGTTGGTGCCCCCCTGCCATCATCGCGGCGGCACTGGAGCTCCAAGCACCCGTCGGTAGGGAGAATACACCGCGGCCAGCACCGCGCCATCAAGCAGCCCTTCCGTCTCTTGCACGCCCGTCGCCGTATGTGGTGCGTCGACATTAGCCGAGCTCGACGCCATCACGGTAAACAAATTGCTTTAATTACCGCCTTTCATGCCATCTATTACTCCTATGGCATCTCTGACGACGCCGTACATGTTTTCCGCAGACGGATGTTCCTTGCACTCTCTTATGCTACGTGAACAACGAGCTGAGGGATGTTGCCAAGGGTACCATCGTTCAACCCTTGCAGCGCACATTCCACTCAAGGCCGATGTCAGATAGCGTGCACAGGGTTAAAATTAGTCGGGTGCTAAGGGGCTACGACGACCTGGAACCTCCCATTCAACCCCCATGAGCGGATAAAGAAGAGCCGTCTGTCCTCAGAACTTGCTTCAGCTTATTCTTGCTATGGCCAAAGAGCATGATCCGTTTGGGGACGGCGGGGGCCATGACGCCACAGACAACAGCACCGCCTGTCGTGCCAACGACAAGCGGTGGCAAGGCCCCCTTACCGCCCTCGCCGTCACCTCCACGCGGTGGGTCGGATGATCATGTTGATGATATGCACATGGCGCAGGATCCGGCCGAGGACGACGAAGACTGGAATGATCACTTCTTCAACACTCAGTTTAGCAACGAAGACCTAGCTGGTGGCCCCACAGAGAAAGCCACTATCACCAAGCGTCTGTTTGGTTCTCAGGAGACGCCTCCAGCTTGCGCCTTTATAGAGCCAGCTGATACAACCAACCGACCCTTTCTTCTAAGTCCTGACACACTACATAGGGTGGCCGGTGCTCAGATTGCGGTGCCTTCCCGCTCTCCAAAAGGAAAAAAGGGCAGGAAAATAAAATCTAGCAGCTCGAGCCAGCCGGTGGCGTCAATAACTGCGAATTCGATCAGGTTTCGGGACGGGCCACCAAGACCCGAGGGTATTATGTGGAGGATTCATGTGGCGAGTGAGCCCATGCTACCTCGGAAGCTCGCCAGTTCGAAACTGCAGAGTGTGCATGACGGCATGCTGACGATAGAGAGATGCCTTCTATCGGAGAAAGATCCCTCGCACCCGGTATTCGTGGTTAAGGTGCCACCAGGCTTGGGCTTCGTCGACAATGCCCCTGCGGATCTGTTCTTCCTGTGGTTCGACGACATCTTCAATATGTTCCACCTATACCCGCTGCACTATACCATGGTCCGTCTCTTTTCTCTCAGCCTGTCCATGCAGATCTTTAGAGAGAACACACCGGGCATCGCTATAGTGGACCCCTACTACATGCGTGACGGCTGCTTGGGTTCCCCATGAGCGACGTGTGTGGCCTCGTACCTAAAAATAATCCTCGTGGCGAACAAGACAAAGGAATACATTCTCGTGCCTTACTTTCCCGAGTAAGTCGTTATTCACTCGCCACCGTCGATTGGCTTTATTAGATCATCATCATTCTTTTTCCAACACATTCCATTTGAATTTTTTGCGCAGAGATGAACACTGCACGCTCATCTCCTTCTCGCCGAAGAATTCCCACGCCACGTATTTCGACTCGGGGAATCTAGAAAAGTAGAAAAACTATGACAAGATCAAGGAAGTTCTGGATGATTCTCTCACTGGCTTTGCCTCGACGGAAGGCACCACCTTCGTGCGTACGAAGGTCAAGTTCGGCAGGCACGTCTTCAACCACGTAACGGAGTTCCCCTGCGTGAAGCAGCTGGAAAACAGTAAGAAGGAAGACTACTATGCACTCCATCACATGAGGGCATTCCTACTTGACCAGCAGAATTCTACGCTGCCAGATCATCTCAAACAGTGGGCCGAAGCAAAGGCCAAGATCAATGATTCAGATAATAGACAAGAGATGTATCGCATCCATCAGCAGTTTGGGGCAATCATCTTTAGTGATGTAATGACTTCGGGGCTTACAAGTATTCAATTTCACATGCAGAATCAGTTTCAACAATTTCAACTGAAACAGTTCCGGTGTCTAGTGAAATAATTCCTGCGCTTTGTAGTTCTTTCTCTGGCATATTATTTGATCAAAATGGTGTCGATATCCCTTAAGTGTGTCACCCTACGGTTCGCAAATAATGCAGACATGATCGAGACCCCTCTCCGATCAATAATCAGCAGCGGGAGCTAGAGATCCGTACTGACTCCCACATATTCAACGATAACTTCTGTGATCGTGTGAACCTTATATGCATGTAACTCAATCCCTTTGTCTCCCGATATATTACATGTCCAAGATTAGATCATCGGTATCTCCATACCTAGTTTGATCTTGTTACCGACATGTACTCTTTTCTTGTTCCCGTGATATAACATTCTAGTGATCAAATCACTTGCTTGCAAGCTAACTAATGTGATATCACCGAGAGGGCCCAGAGTATATCTCTCCGTCATCAGGATGGACAAATTCCACTCTTGATCCATGAGCCCCAACATAACACCTTCGTAGCACTGAACCCATCTTTATAATCACCCTGTTACGGTGTGACGTTTGATGTTATCAAGATACTCTTCCGGTGTTAGTGATTGACATGATCTAATGGTCTAAGGACTAAGATTACTTCGTATAATGTTATAGCAATATAAACACAATGACCTTGATCGTAATGCTATACTTCGAATGAATGTTCATCACACCATTCCAATAATGTTGTGACCTCGTTATTAACAACATCCAATGTCCATGATCAGGAAACCTTTGATCATCTTGTTAATGAACGAGCTAGTTTATAAGAGAGGCATAACTAGGAACTTCCTTTTTGTTTATTAAACACACATGTATTAACGTTTCCGCATTAATACAATTATAGCATGCAAAATAAACATTTATCATAAATAAGGCATACGATAATAACCACTTTTATTATTGCCTCTCGGGCATATTCCCTTCAGTCTCCCACTTGCACTAGAGACAATAATATAGTTTAGGAACTTTGCGTATTGAACACATATGGATTTCTGGTGTTCCATATACGCGATTCCAAGTGGTTATCATAATTTATGGATCTGATGCTTTCAGTTCCGTGTGTATTTGCATGTCTTTGCGTCTTCATGCATCACTCATTCTCTAATCAGATGGCATTGTATAAATTTGGTCTTTTGGTGAGACCTTAAGTTCCTTGGGGTTAAATCATGTCGATACTATTGTCGTACAATATATCTTTAGTGTTATCCCATTGAGAACCACACCTTAGTTTGATAACAAACTACTTGACACAAATGCCCTCCTTTGCTGCTACTATAGCAGTCATATACTTAGCCTTTTGTTGTAGTATCCGTCACAATGTCTCGACTTTGGAATTCATCCAAATCCATCATGGAAACTTTCTTTCCATTTCATTGTGCCACCCATAGTTTAAATTGAGATAAACTTAATTTGTATCTTGTGACAAAACTAGTATCATTTTTCAATGAACTATTTGTCTCTTATACAAAGGGAATATATTCTTAATTCTTCCAAAATATTATAAGAATATCCTTACTATCATCCAATGATCATTTTATGATTCATTCTGGTATATGCTCATAACACTTAGAGCATAGGACACATCTACATGTGTACATATCATGGTATGATTGATCAAAACATTCTTGTGATTTCACTCATCAAGTGTCAAAGCACTTGAATCTTGTTTCACTTATCAAGTGTCGATACAATTGAATCTTTATTCAATTCTTTTCCATGCAACAAGATCCTTTTCTCGCCGTTTCTATATTGAACCCCTTCAATATCTCATATATGTATGTTTGGCACGACCATATTAGCGTCACTATCTATGCATGTAGACATTCATGCTAAATATTCAGGTTTTGCCTAAGTCTTTCATAAAAATGAAATTTTTAACCTTTGTCAATAAAAGATACATCATTTCCAATCAACAAGATGTCCTTCACATAATGTATTAGAAATATGTCTCAGCGCTCCCACTTAATTTCTTGCAAATGCAAGCATCTTCATCTTCTCCTGATGAAAACTCCTTTAACAATTTCATCACGACGAAGATTCCAACTCCGTGATGCTTACTTCAACCATTGAAGTTTGCATGCCCTTTTTAGCATCCTTTGAAGTAATAAAACCCTTTGGATCATGTCATGCACAAATCCAAGGTAACCATTCTATTATAAGAACTTTGTTTTGTTTATTCATCTACCATATACCAAATTATATGTAGTGGTTGCTACTTTAATCCTCCAGACTAAATATCGCTTATGAAAGATCAAATATTGTCATCGTCAACTCCTTGAACATTGTCGTAAAATAATTTACGACATGTCGACTATTTCATAGATGTGAAACATCCATGTCTGTTTCTTTATAGATCCAAGTACGACCGATAGGTTTTTACACCTTTTCGGAGGGTCTTCCAAGTTAAAAAAAATTTGATTTCTCGTGTATGGAACTATCCCGGATTTTATGGATTCAAGCCATTTGACGGAGTTAGGGACCATTATCGCTTCTTTGCATGTAGTCGGTTCATCATTGTCAAACAACAATGATTTACTCTCAAATCTTAGCATTTGATTTTTTATCTGACTTACTTGGTTCAATAGGAACTTAGACCACCGTGACCATAACCTTTGAGGCACGTGAGCCATGAGCATTCTGGCTACCTCCAAAACATTTTCCGGTGCTGCGCAACTCAGCACATATAGCTAAGGTTCGTTAACCTTATCAAAATTCTATTGTCCCCCACTTAACTTTTTGTGAAAAAATTATTTTTTAAGAAACTTCACGTTTCAAGCGACAAACCCTTTTGTCCTCAGTGTTATGGAGGAATACCCAATGGTTATTCGAAACAACCTACAAAGACATGCTCATCCGACTTTGGTTGTAACCATCTTACTTATGCTTTGCATACCCAAATTTAAGAAAGGACAACTTGGGTTTTACCCCAAACCATAACTTACATGGTGTCATTTCAACAGATCAAGATGGAGCTCTTTTCAGTGTAAAAGCGGTAGTCTCTAAAGCTTTAATCTTTTTAAAACATAATGGCAGTTTTATAAATAACACCTTTGATCCAACCATGTCAAACAAGGTTTCATTACAAATCTCAAACACTCCATACTCCTATGGTGTTTCGGGAGATGTAAATCTAGGTGTTTTGCTAAACTTGCAACTCAAATAAATCCCTTTATGATAAAATCATAAATTATTTATTTTCTTGTTACAATGATTTTCCACTTCATCTTGAAAATCTTTGAACGTTTTCAAATATTTCATACTTCTTTCTCATAAGTGATTATTCACGCAAATTTCCAGAGAAAGCATATGAAGTTGAAGTCCATCGCTTACGACTATACAAAATGGACTACATACATCGATATGTATAAATTCCAATATTTTAGTAGTTCGTTCTTCTTTGGCCTTTGAACGAAGTTTTAATTATCCCGAGGAAACTCTCACAAGCATCATTTGATCAAATCAAAGACTCCAAAAATCCATGAAAATGGAGTTTCTTCATGTTTTCTTTCCAATATAATTTAAATGGCGATGTCACTTCGTAAGTGATCTTCCAATCATTTGTCTTGCAAGATTTTAGCATTAGTTTTTATGGATGTGATTTCTCCAACTAGATTTGTAAATCATCCATCTTATATGGAATACGGTAATTATTTGAACAATCTTTGTTCTCATAATACCTGATTTAAATAATGATTATTAAAACAAACCTTGAAGGCAAGCTTTGATGTCAACGAGAAATACAAACAACCGCTTGTTTGTTTTCGATGAATATCATCACATATTCTCTTACTAGTTACTTAGGCCATTGTGGTTCATGAATTATGTCGTTCTGTATGAAATTTCATACCAACCAATTCGGTATTCAATATCTAAGAACCACATTGTTTAGCAATAAAAGAATACAACCATAACATGTATATCATCTATATACCTAAAATGGATATTTCCAATCTTTTCTTTTTTGCCAAATATATTTTATAGATTCTCTTTCAGCATTTCCTTTCCTTTTAAAAGAATCTATCAACATCAAAAGTGGCGTCATATACATGACACATAGTCCAAAGCGTGTATATTCAAATACTAATATATTTGGACTTGCACTTTGAAGTAGATCATCATCATCAAATGAATGACGTTCTTTCAAAATCCATTCCTTAGTAATCTTTTAGTGTAGTAAACACTTTACATACATCTTCCATTCATCCTTATCATGACGACTTTCATGATCAAGCTAATGTAGCTTATAAGGAGAATCGTGAGTATAATGTTGCTTTCCAAAACCCTTTTGGATGATTAGGATGTCAAGCATCTCCAACCTTTGTAAATTCTCATCCTATATGAGAACACATATTATACTCTATCATATTGCAACCAAAACATTGTTTCAGATATCGTTATATCTGTCACACATGATGGTTTTTGAAACAATTCTTTCAGCTCCTAGATAAACTTGATATTAAAACAATCAAGAATCATAGAGGCAAACATGATACTTAAGATACTAACACTGGAATTGTTACTCTCGATTTAATACTAATTATCAAACTTCACGGAGTAAATAGAGTTTGCTGAAAGTTTGCAATAGGACTTTAAACTTTAGATTGACACTCAACACAATAAGATACGAGTTCATAAAGTAAATATCCAGAATTCTATAGTTCTATTATCTCAATTACAACTAAGCATAAGGTGGTGAACGAATGCCAATGACTATAACAAATTATGCAAATTCACTTTGATTAATTTATGATAAACTGAGTTCTACTCATCCATATTAGAAATGAACTCCCACTCAAAAACGACATCCCTCATGTATTTTTGGTGATTACATGAACCAAATCCACTACACCAAGTCCGATCATCACGTGAGTCGGTGTAGCTTCAAAGGCGAGCATCCATATGGTCATCATATCAAAACATATGACTCATGCTTAACATTTCGGTCCGTGTTTCGAGGCCATGTATGAACATGCTAGGCTCGCCAAGTAAGAACCTTAGTATTCACGTGTGTAAAACTGTCTTACACCCGAGATATGCTCGTGGATTCAAGTACACCCGATCATCACGTGATGTCTTGAAGCGGCGAAACATTGTCGGTGTATGCTTAAGTAAGAACACATTTTTATCTTGATATCTAAATGAGGGATCATCTTATTATGCTAATAAAATGCCAAAATAGCAATATAAGATGCAACAAACATCACATGTGAAAAAGAAATGATATGGTCCTTGCACTTGATCGTTATTATGTGCATCGTGGTATGATCTCCATCATTCCTTTATGTGTAAGGCCAAGGTCTATGAAACTTACACGTTATGTGTGTTGTAAGAGTATCGACTTATACTTTTACTTACAACATCACCATATCATGACATTAGCCCAGCAACAATCTAAACTTGTTATCAAGATACTCTTCCAGTGTTAGTGATTGACATGATCTCATGGTCTAAGGACTAAGATTACTTCGTATGATGTTATAGCAATATAACCACAATGACCTTGATCGTAATGCTATAGTTTGGATGAATGTTCATCACACCATTCCAATAAGGTTGTGACCTCATTATTAACAACATCCAATGTCCATGATCAGGAAACCTTTGATCATCTTGTTAATCAACGAGCTAGTTTATAAGAGAGGCACAACTATAGGAACTTCCTTTTTGTTTATTAAACACACATGTATTAATGTTTTCGTATTAATACAATTATAGCATGCAAAATAAACATTTATCATAAATAAGGCATATGATAATAACCACTTTTATCATTGCCACTCAGGCATATTCCCTTCAACACAAACGTCCCTCCTCGATAGAGAAGAGACCATTAGGCAAAGAAGCAGGGATCAAGTGATCCGCTCTAGGTATATTGAAGAAATATCTACCATTGATTCTAGAAATCATACAAAAAGCTCTAAGAGTAGAAAAACCAAGACGATGGTTTCTAGAAAACAGTTGGATGTTACCTAGGTTGACTTGGAGCGCATGTGCAAGCATGGTTATGAATCCTCCTCCGCATATGGGACCACGAGATTCAAGCTCCTGATGAAGATAAAACAAAAGAAGTGCGCCCAAATTTGATATCAAGTTATAGTTAGGAATTGCAGATTTAGCAACGATCATCATGTCCTCCTCATTGACTATAGTAAACTCACCACGTGCCTGCATGGTGTTAGCAATAACATAAAACAAATAATGAATAGCAGGATGATCAATTTGATTTACCTTGGTTGTGTTTCCATGAATTCTTATTCTATTAAAATAACCCAAGGGTGTAGGATTTAAAAAAAAGAGGTGGAGCGTATGTTGGTGGTGTTGCTGGAAAACCCAAAGTAGTGAGCCCATTGGTTGGGTGTCAAGGAGTACTCACGGTTCATCATTCAGAAGTTGATTCGATCAACTCTAGGAAGTTTCACCTCAGGACAGTAGTGAGAAGTCACCAAATGCGTCAAAGTTCTAAGAAAATCAAGCGTCAATCGGCGATACGTGGCACAATCCTGAAAGACAAAATCATACAAATCAACATTGTTACACAATAAATCAAAATCAGCACGGATACCAAGTTGGTTCAGGATAAAGGGACATACCCACTTGGTGGACTTCATTTCTCGGAGCTTGAGACGGTTGAAATGGTTCAGCTGAAACTGCTCGGTGAACTCGATATGAAGTGACTCGAGTGTTAGTGTATCAACAGGTGGTGCAGATTGTGCCGCAACCATCACACGTGTACGGCTCCTCGTGTTCATCTAATAACAAAAATAAGAAAAAAAACTAATCAAAAATTTGATCCAGTAGAAACATAGAATATATGATCTTCTACACTAATTACAAAAGAACCTCCTCTAAATACTAAATAAACATGCGCAACATCAAGATTAGCTCAAGAACAAGACCTAAGTCTAGATTGATAATGGTGTAATATTGAGTAAGGTTTGGATGTAAATAAGTTGGGGATCGGAGGAGGAACATACCTTAGATCGATTGGATGTGATGAATCGATGAAATAACGAGTATAACTGAAGATCCAATTGAGGTAGTTTGGAGTTTGGAGGTAGAATAAAGAGAATAGTGTTTTGGGAATTTTAGGTTACCTCTTCTTGGGGTCATATGGCGGCCGAGTACATGGTATGGGCGGCCGGTACAGGCGGGGGTCGATGAAACCCTTCTAGCGGTGAACTCGGTACGGGCGCGTGGTACGGTCGGGCACGCCCATACTACTGGTCGTTATGTGGTCAATAACTTTACTTCAAGTTTGATGTTTGCTAGAGGATACAGTATGCATGGGCGGTCCGATCGCGTCTGACCGTACCAGTGGTCGTTATGACGACTGTGTCCTGCGACAAAAATAAACACTTTTATTTTTTGATGCTGCGATGCGGTACGGGCGCGCCGTACAAGGTCTCCCACTATATCAGTGGTTGTTATGCGACCTGAAAGCTACCGAAACTTGAGGAATTTGATTAGTAGCTTCGCGCGCCTTTGCACAAGGAAAAATAACAGCAAATAGACTTCATAGAATTCAGTAATACCTTAAGACCATGTGTTAGCAAAAGGCAAAATAACAGCAAATAGACTTCATAGAATTCAGTAATACTTAAGACCATGTGTTAGCAAAATATAAAATCGAGGATTACCTTATTTTATTCTCCTATTTTCATAGGTCTTCTTTAACACTCTTTATTAAGAACAAAAACAAAAGAAACTAACACAAGAATAAAAACTTTTATTTCACATGGGTCGCCTACCATAAAGCGCTTCTAGTTAAGGTAAATTATCTTGACTCAGATGGTGATCATTTAGGTTTCATGAGTGGAACACCCACTCCAAAGTAATTAGCTTTCAACGCGACTATACCATCATCATCATTATTAGGCTTGGCCTTATTCTTTCTAGGGAAGTGGACTATAAAAGGATCTCTAGATTGTAGTCCTATTCTCAGATTCCCTTCATGCAAATTGATTAAAGCTTTAATAGTATTTAGGAATGGCCTACCTAGAATTATAGGAGCTATGGGATCTTCGGACATGTCCACTATAACAAGACCAATAAGTGTAGGACTGTCTATAGTTTCTACAACTATATTTTCTTTAATCCCAACAGCTTGTTTATAAGTTGAATAAGCTAGATGAAGTCTTATTTCAGTAGTCGTAAAAGGCACCAAATTTAGTTTATCAAATAGTCTCTTGGAAATCGTTGAGACATGATACGTCGTAAACATATTTATAATTTTTTATGCTCCATGATTGTTTTGTACTAACTATCTTATGTTTTGTCTACACTTTAAAGCATTTTTATATATTTTCAGGAACTAACCTATTGACAAGATGCCGCAGTGCTAGTTGCCTATTTTCTGTTGTTTTTGGTTTCAGAAAAGCTAGTATAGAAATATTCTCGGAATTGGATGAAACAAAAGCCGAAGTTCCTATTTTTTCCAGACGCAACACGGAGTCCAAAGCAGAGATGGAGGAGGGCAACAAGGTGGCCACACCATAGGGTGGAGCGGGTCCCCCTGGCTGTGCCAACCCCTGGTGTGGGCCCCTCGAGGCTCCACCGACCGTGCTCTTTCACCTATATATACGTCTCCCCGATATGTAAACCCTGCGCGGATCAGATCTCCACAAAAAGTTCTGCAGCGTCGCCACCACCGAAGAGGATATTCGGGGGATAGAAGTCTTTGTTACGGCATCCTTCCGGGATAGGTAATTACCGCCGGAGCCATCTCCGTCGATCTCCACCACCATCTCTATCGCCATTGCTGACTCCCATGATGAGGAGGGAGTAGTTCTCCCTCGAGGCCAAGAGCTCTACCGGTAGCTATGTGTTCATCTCTCTCTATGCGTGATCTTATTATGGTCATGAGCTTTGTAATCAAGTAGATCTACTCTGCTACTCAAGTGATTTAATTGTAATCTCCGGTTATCCCCACGTGTGTGAAGGTGACAGTGTGCACACCGTGTGGCACTTAGACTAAATATTACATAAATAGTTATCATGATTTATATTTTGAGTTGGTTGTCTCTATGAAATTGTGGTGTTTGTTGGAACCATCTAGCGCTCAAGGTGACAGTGTGGGGTTATCTAGATGGGGAATGCGAACTTTGAGGTGTGATGTTATAGCTCTACCATGGATTAGAGTTGTCCAATCGGAGAGTAGTTCAGAGTAGTATCATGAAGAGAAGATATTTATATGAGAGTGTCCATTAGTGAAAGTATGATTCCTAGGCCTTGTTTCTAAGCATTGAAACACCATTTACAACCAGTACTGTTACATGTTTGCTGATGACCCACAAGTATAGGGGATCGCAACAGTCTTCGCGGGTAGTATTACCCAATTTATTGATTCGACACAAGGGGAGCCAAAGAATACTTGCAAGGCTTAACAAATGAGTTGTCAATTCAGCTGCACCTGTGATGTCTACGCACTTCTATTCTTGTAGACAGTTGTTGGGACTCTAATTGCAGAGGTTTGTAGAACAACAGCAAGTTACACTTAAGTGGATTACCCAAGGTTTATTGAACTCAGGGAGGAAGTGGTCAAAGGTATTTCCTCTCAATGCAAACTCCGGCGAGGAATTGCAGCCGACCCCGTGCGCCCCTTGACACGCCGACCACACGTCCAGCATCACCTCGTCCTCACGAACACGGTAAGCACCCCCTCTGTCTTCCTTGCTTCCCAGAACCGCCGTTAGCATGACTGGACAGCTGCCACCGTCGTCGCGCCGCTAGTTCTTGGCCAGGCATTAGCAGCCGTTCGATTTAGATCGGAGAGACTAGATAGATCCAATTAATCGCGAAGAGGTATGCTTTCTGGACCGCATGATTTGATTAGATCCAACGCACTGCAGAGCCCGATCCAACCGAACCGGTACCGTCCAATGAGATTGCGACGCGTGGCCAGGTATGTTTAAAACAGAATTTGTAAATCAGATTTAAGTTGCAATTTCAAACCTTTGTAACTTTCGATCCACACGTCCAAAATTTACAAATTTGATACCGTTGGAATCAGTGGAACAAACCCTAGCCAACCATGCCTTTAGTTTAGCAAATAGTATCTGTTAGCTTGTTGGTTTTTGCAGAAACTTTTGAATGCTTGTTAAGACTAGAAAAATGATTAAAAAATGTTTTTGAGTTTGAAACCTTGGAAAAATAGTTTATGGTGAACCTACTGCCCCTAGGAACCAACCCATAGTTTGGAAAATGAATTTGATAATGTCTAGGATGGATTAATTGATTTAGCCCATTTCTAGCCAAATAAAAGAATGGTTTTTGTTATGAAAATGTTTATGGAAAGAAAACTTTGAGAAAATGGTTTGGATCAAACCTACTGACCCAAAACACCAAGTTTTGAGAAACAACAACTTAATTGGTGAACCACATAGATTTGTTGCTATTATAAAAATGTTTTCCACCACATAAAATAATGAAGGGATTTAAAAATGGTTCATGGACAAAACCCTTTTGCAAATGACTTTGCCACTTTGAAAAAATGACCAATTTGGAACTTACAAAGTTTAGAAGCCTAGTGGAGACCATCTTTACAAATAGAACCATCTCTTGCATGCTTACATGCATGACTTAGATCCCATAGTTTTATGTGTGAGAATTGTTGTTTGGTTGATTATTTAGAATGTTAGTTGATTTGGTGTTTTCTTGATTGATTGTAGTGAAATTAGCAAAGTGTGAGACTAGCAAGATCAAGGAGTGAACCATCATTCCCTACCCAAAAAGGCAAGTGACACTATCATCTAAAGTCCTACTAATTTCATTATACTTAGTGGATTTTGAAAACATGCATGAAAACTATTTTATACTTATGCTATGGTAAATCCTAATAGGATCCCCTATACACTCCTTAGTGAAAATAATTGTAGTTGATACATGATTAGCCATGCTATATTTTGAAAAGAGATACATGTTGAGATTTTACAAAGTTGAGAAAAGGACTTGTGTTTTATATAATAAAACAAGGACTCAATGAACCACCTGGGTGGCCAAGGATACTTTAAGTTTTGGAGAAGGTGGCAACAAAAGGAACCATGCCTATGGTAATCTCTTTGTGTTGTGCTCCAAAGGAAACCACCCAGGAAGCTTAGAGATTGAACATGTTTCTCCAATTGTGGCTTTCGTGTGCAACCACATGCTATTATGGCTCTGGCTTAGTCAACTACATTGGGAAGACCCATGCATTGTCTTCAGTTTACTAGACATGGGGATCTGGAATGCTTCATGGGTGCTGAAGACAAGCTAGCAATGGTGTATGGGAGGACCCTTTGGAAAGACTTCGTCACATTATCAATCTGCCAGTACTCCATCTTGGTGAGTGCTAATCCAGTGTCCACTGGTGGCAAAAGGGTGGGATTGTGACATGTGGGTAAAGTGTACTCCTTCTGCAGAAGATAATAAAATCTAAGTACTTAGCCGTGTCCCCGGTTATGGACAATACTGAGCAACTAAAGTTTGAAGCTATGGGAGATCTCGACATTCTAATTTCTAAAAGAAAACTTTTAAAGACTTGATGCACTTGGGGTTACCAAGGAGCACAAGAGACTTTGACAAAACTTGATGTACTTGGGGTTACCAAGGAACACAAGAGTTTTCGTTGAAAACATGAACACTTGGGGTTACCAAGGAACTCATGAGATTTTATAAAACTTGATGCACTTGGGGTTACCAAGGAGCTCAAGGGATTTTTACAAGGACTTGAACACTTGAGTTTCTACCAAGGAGTTCAAGGAACTTGGAAAAGGAGATTTGACAAAGGACCAAAACCATTTTGAAAAGATTGGATAAATTTTGCTTTATGCAAATGAGCCTTAAACTCTACTTAGCCAAATATGCATGTAATGATAGGATCCACTTATATTATACATAGTAGTGAAACTTGCCAATACAATTCAAATGTATTGACCCTTGTGGCTGTAACTTGAAATGTTGCAGGTTTGATTGATTTTAGTGAAGATTGAATGTTTAGGATTACAAAGTCTACAACCAACATCTGCCTGTGGCACTTTGAAGATGAAGGACCCATACTTATAGTTATTCCGCTGCAATGTAATGTAATAGCCAAATGAGCTATGTAATGCTGTAATAAAATTTTGTTATTCCTGGTTATAAAGTTATATTATGGCCTTTGTTTCTTGATATTACATATTAACTGTGGATGCTAGCTATTGATCCAGGGACTAGCATTATAAACACAGGGGACACCACCTTATGATGTTTGTAAGGTTAGGACACTCCCTCTACAATACAATTGTCAGGTGCATAGGTGCACTAGTTCGGCAAAGAGATAATGAAATACAAGTGATAACGGTTCCAGAAAAGAGCTTCTGACTTGTTGTTGACGTGGGGTAATGGTGCCAGAAAAGAGTTGATGGCGTGGAGGAACAGACTAAAGGCAAACTGAAGGAAGCAAGCAACATGCAACAGATCTAGTAGCAAACAGTGTTTAAATGTTTAGAAACAAGGCCTAGGGATCATACTTTCACTAGTGAACACTCTCTCATATAAATATCCTCTTTTCATGATACTACTCTTAACTACTCTCCGGTTGGACACTCTAATCCACGGTAGGGCCTACCCAATCTAGATAACCCCACACTGTCACCTTGAGCGCTAGATGGTTCCAACAAACACCACAATTTCATAGAGACATCCAAATCCAAATATTACTCATAACAAATATTTAATCTAGCCAAAGTGCCACACACGGTATGCACGCTGTCACTTTCACACACGTGGGGAAAAGCATAGATCTATTAAAGCACAAAGAGTATTTATGTAGACTCAAACCTAAGTGCCACCATGGCGTGCACGCTGTCACTTTCACACACATGGGGAGCGCAGAGATCTAATGAAGCACTTGAGTAGCAAGGTAGATCTACTTGATTACAAAGCTCATGACCACAACAATATCATGCATAGAGAGAGATGAACACATAGCTACCGGTAGAGCCCTTAGCCTCGAGAAAGAACTACTCCCTCCTCATCATGGGAATCAGCAACGGTGATGAAGATGGTGGTGGAGATCAATGGAGATGGCTCCGGGGGCACTTCCCCGTCCCGGCAGGGTGCCGGAATAGAGACTTTCTGTCCCACGAATCTCCCCTTCGATGGCGGTGGCGCTACAGAGATTTTCATGGATTTATTCTGGATTCTTTAGGGTTTTCTCCGCGAGGGCTTCTTATAGGTGAAGGGGGAGGCCGAGGAGGCAGCCAGAGGGCCCACACCCTCCCCAGGCGTGGGACAGGCTTGGACGCGCCCAGGGGGGGGTCTCGCCACCCTCTGGTGCCTCTCCGTCCCTCCTTTTGGATTCGTGTCCCTCACGGAAAGTTATTGACTTTGGCTTTTGTCCTGTCCAATTCCGAGAATATTGATTTTATGCCTTTCTGGAACCAAAAACAGAAGAAAAAAGGCAACTGGCACTATGGCAACTTGTTAATAGGTTAGTTCCAGAAAAGATATAAAAACACCTCAAAGTGTAGACAAAGCAAAGCAAAGTAGATACAAAACAAGCATGGAGCATCAAAAACTATAGATACGTTTCCGACGTATCAAGCATCCCCAAGCTTAACTCTTGCTCGTCCTCGAGTAGGTAAGTGATAAAAATAATAATTTTTGAGTTGACATGCACCCTCACAATAAAGATCAAACCATTTGCAAGCATTGAAAGCTGTCATCAAAGAACTCTAAACATGTGCATGAAATATGGAGTTCTAACAATAAGACAAAGTAACTATGCATGCAACATGAAAGGATACAAACAAAGATCATGAATAACATGCATTGAAAAACGTTTGTTTGTTTCACATATAGAAAACATGGCGTAGTGGCATTCATCTTGTCCCTCATAGAGTAGAAAATAGATGCATATGACACCTTCAAAGTTCAAAAGGGTGATTATAAACAAGTAGCACATGAACAAGTAATATCACAATATGCATCAATCAATTAGCTTTGGAACACTGCACATAGAATGACAACTATGCTCTCTTAATGGTGCCTAAAGGTACAAGGTGGAGACTCAATAGTGGTGGAAGAAAGGCCTTTTTTGTAAAGGAAGCAGGGATTAAAAGTTTCAAAAAGAGCTTCCAAAATTATGGTACTTGTTAGCTTTCAGCCCTCATTGCCCCTATCATAAGCATCTTGAAGTGGTTAATGTTAAAGTGGCAAAGGTGGAGTATATGCTTGACGAAGTATAAGTTGGAAATCTCAAGTCCCTTGAATACGAGGGCCATAGCTCATGCATACTCAACTTTGGGTCCAGGTAAGTTCTTGTCATTTCAAGTATTTGCATATCATTGAGAACCTCGAACGGGGTACCCCTTGCACATGGTACAAGAGCTTTCCCATAACCAAAATGACAAGGCAAGCAAACAATGAGCATCTCAGCAATTCTTCTTATGTACCATGGGAATATGGTGCCTTTTTCTCTCTTTCCTCTTTTCTCAATGTGTCTCTTTTTTTAAGAAAAAATGCTTCATAGATGTCACTATGGTGATGCTGCAAGTTTCCACCATGATTAGGCATGACTTAGGCTAGCGGCCCAGGCGTTTCTCTAACACAGGATACAAACTCCATGGACTTACAAGTTCCCTCTTTATTTCACACCGGTGACATCCATAGACAAAAGAACATGGTATCAACTGAGAACAACAAGTTACAAGTGCGATGTTGAAAATGTTCCCCATGACAGCACGGTTCTGCTAACTCCAACTTATAAGTGCTAGCATATACAACAAAGTTGTCACAATGGTTGAAGTTTATTAGGGGCAAAGAATAAAGTGTGCCATCAAGTTTGCGAGGGCTTTAATCACTAAGTTTTCACATAACAAAATAGTTTTTAATTGGAAGATAGATGAAAACAAGAATATACTTGGAATGGTGTAACACACCATCCATAAGAGTTTATAGTGGACACTTTGGAAAAACTTGGTTTCTTGGGAGTTGGAGGCTGTTGGGGATATGCTATATGGGTATCCTCATAGCATGTCTCTTATCCGACTAACCCGGGTGGCCCATAGTCGGTAGCATGGCATATGGCCTGCTGGGCGGCCCAGTTAGGTGGATCCAAAAGGGAGGCCCATGCCAGATAAAGGAAGGCTACGGTGGATTCACCAGCGTACCCGGAGCCTTGGAGTGCAAGATACACAAGACTAGTAATAGACGGTGTAGAACTCTGTAACCTGTCCAGCTAGGACTTTTCCCTGTAACCCTAGGACCTGGCGACTATATAAGTCGGGCCTATGGGAGCCTTTAGGGCATCGTTTTTACATACACCTCGCACAGCGAACCTATCTCCGTAACTCGGCGTATTGCCATTATAGTGATTTATAGCAGGAGTAGGATTTCGCCATCGTTGTGGGATCTGAACCTGGGTAAGCTGTGTTACCTCATACCCGTCAACCGTCCGCCTTACCCCACGTCTCTAAACACGCACTGTGAGGACCCCTCCATGGCGTACTCATCGGCAATACCACAACAGTTGGCGCCAACCGTGGGGCTAGAGGCGCTTCAGGCTCTTCAGCGGGCGAGGACCAAGATCTTCACGGGAATCGGCGAAACCATAGCCATCGGTCGCGTTCTCTTCTCCGGCAACGTTCCGATCGTTCCTCCCAACGAGTTCTGGATCCCGACGAAGACGAACCCTACGCGGTGTTCGATCGTTCCTATAGGAGACATCCACCTCTTCATCGGCGAAACCGACTCGGGCACTAATTCCCTGGGAGTCGGAGTAGCATCAAGACCCGTACAGACCGCCTACGGGCAGGATACGTTCGCGGAAGGATCAATGTCGGATCTCTCCTTGGATTTTGCTAGCAAAGATCGGAAAAATTCAAGGCCCACCCAAACCGCCCCTGTGCAGGATATAAAGGTGGAAGATCACTGCAAATCCGCCGGCTTCGCCCGTGCGTCTGGACAGCAGAGATCCAAGTTCGTCGGCGTTGTTAACATCTTCGATCTAGCGCGCTGCGTTCAGAGAGAGGGCGAAAACCCCCGCGACTACCTCGCCAGGTGGCTCCGTATACGGGCCGACCTAGCCAATTACCCCAATGATGATGCCATCTATCACTTTGTGGAAGGACTGGACCACGACACGCTTCTCCAACATTCTCTAAGACGGAAACAGGCGTCAGGACGCCTCACCTTCGAAGGCATGGTGAGCACCGTCAACAACTACGCGGAGGCTGAAGCGACATCTCAGACAGCGCTTGCGCTCATTGACGAAGCACCCCCGATTCAGCCGCCACCACCGCCTCCGGCCGCCATCGTCGCAGCAACGCCACCACCTCCAGTCATCGTCGAGGCCGTTGCACCCCCACCGCCCGTCATCAAGGAAATCCTGGCACCCTCCGACTCTGTCATTGACGCGCTTTATGCTGATTTCAGTGCAGATTCCGAGGAGATAGACTTCAGTCCAGAAGAGCTAGACTCTGCCATGCAGGAGATGGAGGAGGAGTACTCGCGCGACGAGCAATCTAATAACACCGTCATGTCTCGAGGGGTGTTCGTCACCATCGGGACAGCGATGGATGAAGACCAGCCCGGGCAAGTTCCGCCTACGGCGCTGGATAAGGGGAAGGGGGCACTTATTGCTGCTGACCATGATCGCGCAAGAGTCATGCCTCCTCCGCCTAAACCAGTGTAGAAGCCGCAGGAACTCGGCACCGGTCCGAGCAACAACAACACCGCGAACTTGCCGCCTCCAGCATCCACGTCGGCAGCAGCCCATGTTACTCCAGCTGATAGAGTGATGTACGACAATCTCCTCGTTGAACCACTAACTGTTGATCATATCCGGAACGTGACTCAGCTTGACGAGAAGCGCCAGCAGCTGCTGGAGGAGGCGCAAGCCATCACGGAGCAAGGCGCTAAACTAGATCGAGATCTGGTCAACGCGCAGAAGTCCATAGAGAAAGCAAGAGCAATGGAGGCCAAGTACAAGACTCTGCTGCAACAACAGAAGGCTAAGAAATCTCCGGCTCGCGTCATCAACGATCCTAGTGTACGACGCAACCTAGGATGGGCTCCTTCGAAACCGGCACAGGCTAGGCCATACATTGACAGTGAAGGCAAGCAGGTGATGCCCACCCCACTCCTTAACCTCGCCGTCGCCAAGACCCTTCTGGAGTAGGATAGATCACCTGAGGCAGTGGAACAGGTCTATGACCTAGTACCCAAGGCGGTAAAGCAGCAGGAAAAGGCCACCTCTCAGAGGCTTGAGTCTGACCCAGCGCTCTGCCGATCTAGCCAGTACAAACCGCCAAGGGACAGATCTCCTCAGGATGTCGGATGGCGGATGGGTTCATCAGAATGAAGACGGAGGGATGCGCGCAATAGGAAGGATGCTATCCCCATATCCTCCGACTAGGGAGAAAGAGCCCAACCTCGTCGCCCATCGCCACCGCCCCGATCCCCCCAATGTCAGGAAGACTACAAGGCTCACCATCGTACGAATATGCCCCCACCAAAACAGTGCGGCATCGTCATCCGCGACAACGCGGAGCAGATCCGTCATGACGGAAAGTAAAACGAAGGACATAAGAGCAGATCGCGCCATGACCCTCCGCGTCCGACAAGCAACCGCGACAGGCGTGAAGCGTCGCAGGAGGGTAACAACAAGAAAGCTAACCCACCGCCACCTCCGCCTCCGTCGCCGCCAAGCAGTCACCATGGCGGAGGAGGCCCGCGTCGTTCGCGCAGCCCATCCCCTGTTGACAAAAAGAAGAAGAACCCGTAGCCGTACGATGCACGTTCGCGGATCGACAAGATCCACGAAGCCCGGGAAGGACCATACCTGGGACCATGTTGCTTTGGACCTGCAATACGGTCCGCAACTTACCCCAAAGGATTCCGGATTGACAAGACCATCAAGCCCTATGACGGCACCGCCAAGCCTGCCACATGGTTGCAGGACTACGGCAACACGGTGGAGATTGCCGGAGGCAACCCTAACGTCGCCGTCAAGTACCTCCCGTTAATGTTGGCGGGCACGACCCATCAATGGATCGACGACTTGCCGGAGAAATCTATCTACAACTGGCTGGACATGCAAGAAGCGTTCACCAAGAACTTTGAGGGTACATACAAGCGTCCCTGCACTGTGGGCGATCTACAACGGTACATGCAAGAGAAAGACGAGACATCTCGCGCCTACCTCTCCCGCTGGCTAGACATGAAGAATTCCTGCGCAGGAGTGCATGCCCAGACCGCCATGGCCGCCTTCATCGATGGATTGGAAAGGGGGAAGTTACTCCGGCATAAGCTAAAGCGCTTGCAGGACAATCATCAGCTTGACTTGAATCATATGATTCAGTTAGCTAGTGAGTTCGCAGCTGCCGACGACGATGCTCGTGGCTATTTGCCGGCAACACCCGTTCCAACCCAAGCTCGGAGGAACAACAGTACAAAGCGGAAAACCGCTCCATAAGAAAAGCAATCTACCGACATGGTCGCCATGACTTTTGCAGGACGAGGAGAGGGCGGACAACGTGGCCGAGGAAGGGGAGCAGGCTGTGGGCAGCAGCGAGGAAGTGAAACCAACTCGGCGCCGCTCCGCATTCCCCAAACCTACAAAGAGTATCGCGATATGCCATGCCTCGTACACCTCGACGCCAACGGCAATGCCACCCATACCAATCGACACTGCAAGTTCGTCAACAACCTTAAGGAAGATCCGGAGTCCGACTATAAGCGAAGTCGGAAGAACAGATCGCGAGGCAAGGGCAAGGGGAAGAAGAAGGATGAGGAGTCCAAGGATTCAAGTGACATGGACAAGGACGTTGACCCCAAGCACGCCGCCAAGATCGACGACAAGGGCAAGAACCCCTTCGCAAAGAAGGCCCCAGTCTACCACACTTTCCTTGGCACCCCCACCGCCCGACAACAGAAGACCTATCTAAGGATCCTGATGGCCACTCTCCCCCAGTTCCCCAATACCTGCGCTGGTCGGAGGTTCCAATAACTTGGGACAGGATGGACCACCAGACCTTGTGCCCACGGAGAACCAGTACGCCATGGTCATCAACCCATTGATTGACGGCGTGGAGTTCACCAAGTGCATGGTGGATAGTGGAAGCAGCATCAACATCATGTACCTGGATACACTGCAAAAGATGAACTTGACAAAGGCAAACCTAAGGCGGACCAACACCGTGTTCCATGGCGTAGTTCCTGGACGGGAGGCTCGGTCCCTTGGGTGCATTACGCTTCAGGTAGCGTTTGGCGACGTTAATAATTACCTCCAAGAGCGCATGACCTTTGAGGTGGTCGCCTTCAAGATCGTGTACCACGTCATATTCGGCCATGACATATTCCACACGTTCATGGCCAAGCCATGCTTCGTCTACAACAAGCTCAAGATACCCGGACCGAACTGTGTCATCACCGTTTCCGGAAGCTTTACCAAGGCAAGGGACTGCGAGATCAATGAAGCAGCCGTTGTAGAAGCTGTCCTCTACAGCGAAGAATTAAAGGAGATCCAGAGCAAGGTCAATGACTCAAAGATGCCCGCGTCGAAGAAGCAGATCTCCGACTCCGCTCCTGCGTTCAAGGCCGCCATCGAGACCAAGCCGGTGGAACTTGTGGTAGGCGATGCCTCCAAGACCGTCGCCATTGGGACGAACCTGGATCCCAAATAGTAAAGCGTGCTCGTCGAGTTCCTCCGTGAGAATAGGGACATCTTTGCCTGGCAACCTGCCGACATGAAAGGTGTACCTAAGGAATTTGCCGAGCACAGCTTAAACATAGATCCAAAATGTAAACTAGTGAAACAACCTCTACGACGCTTCAGAGATGAGAAGAGACGCGCCATTGGCAAAGAGATAGCTAGGTTACTTAAGGCTGAGTTTATCCGAGAAGTCCTTCACACCCGATGGGTGGCCAATCCTGTACTTGTCCCCAAAAAGGGAACCAATGAATTAAGAATGTGCGTTGATTACACCGGCTTGAACAAAGCATGTCCCAAAGATCTGTTTGCTTTGCCTCGCATTGACCAAGTCATTGACTCGACGGCTGGCTTGGAACTTTTGTGTTTTCTCGATGCATACTCAGGATACCACCAGATCAAGATGAGGAAGTCAGACCAATTGGCCACTTCGTTCACTACCCCATATGGCACGTTTTGCTATGTCACGATGCCCTTTGGGCTGAAAAACGTAGGTGCTACCTACCAGCGGAGAATGCAATGTTGCCTTCACGACCAAATTGGTCGGAATGTTCACGCCTATGTGGACGATATCGCGGTGATGTCTAAAAAATCAAATGACTTAATCTCCGACTTAAAAGAAACCTTCGGTAATCTCCGGAAATACAACATGATGCTCAACCCTAAGAAGTGTGTTTTCGGGGTTCCAGCCGGCAAACTGTTGGGCTTCATAGTTTTCCAGCGCGGAATCGAGGTCAACCCGGAGAAAATCAAGGCCATCTTAAACATAAACCGTCTGACATGCCTAAAGGACATCCAACGACTGACAGGTTGTGTTGCAGCAGTTAGTCGGTTCATCAGCCGACTTGGAGAGAAGGCTCTACCGCTGTACAAGTTGCTGAAGAAGGCGGACAAATTCACATGGACGGACGAGGCAGATGCAGCATTGAAGCAGCTCAAGGAGATTCTTTCCTCAGCGCCCATCCTTGCAGCACCCGATCCTGGTGAGCCCCTGTTATTTTACATGGCGGCAACCAACCGGGTTATCAGCATCGTCGTCGTGGTAGAACGGAAGGAACCAGGCTATGAGCACGGAGTTCAACGACCAGTTTACTATGTAAGTGAGGTCTTGACGGAGTCCAAGCAGCGTTATCCGCACTACCAAAAGATAGATTATGGAGTATTCCTTGCTTCACGGAAGCTGAGGCATTACTTTCAGGAGCACCCAATCACAGTAGTGAGCAAGACTCCACTGTTCGACATTATCAACAACAGCGACGCTACAGGAAGGGTCGCGAAGTGGGGCATTGAACTTGCCGCCTTCGAGATCACCTACAAAAGACGCGATGCTATCAAGTCACAAGACTTGGCGGATTTTATTGCAGATTGGACGGAGATGCCGGATGCCACCCCGTTGCCGGAACCAGAGTACTGGGTGATGCACTTTGACGGATCAAAGCTGCTCAATGGCTCGGGGGCTAGTGTATTGCTACAGTCACCAAAAGGAGACAAACTACACTACGTTCTGCAGATCCAGTTCGAGGCTACAAACAACATGGCGGAGTATGAAGCACTCATTCACGGACTACGTGTAGCCAAGGATATTGGCATCAAGCGCATGGTTTGCTGTGGAGATTCCGACTTGGTTGCCCAGCAGGTGGCTGGCACCTGGAATGCGCGGAACCCTATGATGGAGGCATATCGAGACGAAGTGGACGAGATAGCCAAGAGCTTCTTGGGCTACGAAGTTAAGTATGTGCCTAGGGAGCAAAACGAGGCGGCTGATTTACTGTCTAAACTTGGATCAGGGCGCAAGCAAATTACGCCAGGAGTTTTCCTAGAGCATCTACGCACACCATCCGTGAAGGGCGCCGACATCGACAACCCGGACAGAGCTGATTCTTTCGTCAACATAGTGATGAAGACCCCTTCGGCTTGGACAAAACCGTTCATGGAATATCTCGAACACGGAACTTTGCCCGACGACGAGGTCGAAAGACGACAGATAGTACGACGAGCAAAGGGTTATACCATAATCAATGGGCAACTCTACAAAAGGAGCACTACTGGTGTATATCTAAAGTGTGTTTCCCAGCTAGAAGGTATGGAAATCCTACGCGAAATCCATCTCGGAGATTGCGGGCATCAGGCCGCTCCTCGATCGTTGGTCGCGAAAGCCTTAAGCAAGGATTCTACTTGATGGCGGACGCCGACAAGCTGGTTGAAACATGCATAGGATGCCAGTATTATGCCCGACAACCACATGTTCCTGCTGAAGAATTGCGAACAATACCAATAACTTGGCCGTTTGCAGTCTGGGAGCTAGACATGGTGGGGCCGTTACAAACGACACCGTGTGGATTTACGCATCTTCTTGTAGCAGTTGACAAATTCACAAAATGGATAGAAGCTAAACCCATTAGAAAGCTTGATGGGGCAACTGCCCTCAGGTTTGTCCAGGATCTAGTGGTGAGATTTGTTCTCCCACATAGCATCATCACGGACAATGGAAGCAACTTGTCACTCGGAGAAGTGGAGGCCTACTTCTGGGACAAAGGCATCCGACTTGACCTTGCGTCTGTGGCACACCCACAGTCCAATGGTCAAGTTTAGCGAGCCAATGGATTAATTTTGCAGGGAATCAAGCCACGTCTTGAGGCACCGCTACATAGAGCAGCTGGAGCCTGGGCGGAAGAATTGCCATCTGTGCTGTGGAGTTTACGAACTACACCTAACAGATCCACCGGCTACACCCCTTATTTCATGGTATATGGAGCAGAAGCCATCCTACCTTCCGACATCCTCCACGATGCAACAAGAGTTGCCGCCTACGACGAAGATGATGCTGAAGAATCCAGACGCCTAGATGTGGACCTTCTCGAGGAGGAGCGTGTTTTGGCATGCAAAAGATCCGCCATCTACCAGCAGAAGCTACGCAGCTACCATAGTCGCCGCGTCCGGCATCGCTCGTTTAAATAGGGGGATTTGGTGCTCCGACTTAAGCATAAGAAGTCACACAAATTATCCCCGCCATGGGAAGGACCGTTCATCATAACAAGGCGCTGCTCAATGGGTCTTACTACCTTGTCGACAATCGTGAGCTCAAGGATAGACCCAACGAGGATCATAAGCGTAAGAGACGTGACCCGGATGATGACTAACCGGAGCTTGATCGGCCATGTAACATAGCACAGCTACGTCCTTTCTACACTTAGCATTTTTTATCTAATTGTGTACCTCTTATATGATCAATGAAATAAAGCTCTTTGGTTCACTCATATCGCTGAGTCTTTTACCTCCTTTAGTGTTTATTTTTGGATCATATAAACCTTTATGCACAAGCTTTGCGATTAAACTTGTGAAAAATTCCGCCTACGGGCGTTAGCTTAAGTTTTCTGGTCTACACGTTCTTTTTTGTTTTTATGTGGATTCTGGAGTAGTGAGTTTCAGCACTTATTGTCGGCGATTTTTGTGCTCAGGTTATAGACGGTGCCATTGGGCATCATCACCTAAGCGCATGGTTCCGACAACGAGTCTTCCGACTCACGAAAAGTCAAGCATAAAAACCAAAGTAATGGATAAGCCATCACTTGCTTAAAAAATATATACATACTGAGCATTAGTTCTTAAGTAGCAGGATACGACAACCATTCTTTTCCGACTTAAGATTACATCACTAAGTTTTTTCAATGCACACTCCAAAGGTGAAACAAGAATTACAAAGTGTTTTTCACTCCTTGGGTGCAGGGGACTTGGAGGCCGCATCATCACCAGCCGGAGATTCACCCTCAGCGTCACCACTTTGAGGATACTCGGAGGATTCAGGGCCAGTGTTGTCAAGAAAGTTCCTGGGCACGAAGATGTCGAAGTCCACCAACTCGGCAACCCCTGTGTCATAGCCTGCGAGTGATGACAGGATGGCTTCGTGATCGATCTCCTTGCCGTCAGCATCCACGTCGGGGATACCAGATGTCACCGTGTCGATGTCGGCACCTTCATAGTGTGCCTTAACCATGGACAACGCCATCCTAGCGCCAGCCCGTGCACATGAAGCTTTCCAACTTGCGACACGCTCGGGGGCTCGGCGCAGAATCTCCGAGTACTTCACCACGGAGTCCGAGGCCTTGATATAAATTTGGAGGGGCTGGGCGATCTCCTTGGCTTGGGTGATGGCGGTGTTGATGAAGTTGCCGACAAAAATCATGCATTCCTCGTCCGAAGGAGGCGAGCGGGTTAAGCCCAGGGGCGCTGAAAATTCCGACAACAATTGCATGAGTTCAAAAATTATAAGTATCCAAACTACAGAGCTACAAGGCGGAGGATACTTACTGAAGATGCTGGCCTTAGCCTGCCAGACGACGTCCGCCAAGGATTCTTTCTCTTGTTGGAGGAGCTTAAACGCCTCGCTATGGCGAAGGTTTTGCTCATCGGCAGCTTGCTTCTGATCCTTTAGGATCGCAAGCTCCTCCTTCAAGCGATTGATCTCAGCGGAGGCGGAGTCCTGCAGGGCTTTCATGGAATCCTCGTGCATCTTCAGCATTTGTTCCCTCTCCTTCTTAAGGATCTTGTTCTCGTTGTCCAGCTGCTGGATGTGCTTGGACTGCTCGACAATATCCTTGTCCTTGGCTACATGCTCTGCAAGTCAGAGAAAACAAAGTACACCGTAAGTACTCGAAGAAGGAAGGCACAAAAGTAAGACAGAAATGCGCAAAAAAGAAAACAGACTCTTGTTTTTGATGATCTGTTCCTTCAAGATGGCGGTTTTACCCTTTTTAGCTTCAAGGTCCGCGCGCATCTTCTGGTACTTATCATTGGCCATGCCCCTCCGAGCATTCTCGTTCTGTGGAAACAAATACAAAGTCAAGTCGTTGTTCAGTCTACTTGGAGCCCCTAGTCGGAGATTTTCCATCTAGGTGCTCGGGGGCTACAGCGAGAGTTTTTTAACTTAGCAAATATGCTTAGCTTTTCTTTAAGCATCTAATCGGAGCTAATTCAGTTCTCAACTATAAGCTTGGGGGCTACAGTATAAAGTTTTAGCTCGGAAAACGCTTAGCTTTTCTTTGAATATCTAGTCGGAACTAATTCAGTTACAACTAGAGGCTTGGGGGCTACAGCACTTAAAATTATAAACACTGCGTATGCTACTCTTAAAGCATCTAGTCGGAATAATTCATTCCATCTAAATGCTTGGGGGCTACAGTGAGAGTTTTTTCTAAACTTAGTCACTCTTAGAGCATATAGATGCAAAGCCAATGGTTTTCCGTCTACATTCTCGGGGGCTACAGTGGGATACTCATATGAAATGCAAAAGGTAAAGTAAAACTTACAAGTGCAATGATCTTGAGGTTTGTAGCACTCTCGGCCAGCAGCTTACCAAAGGAAACGCTGTTGCTTCGAAAGATGTCTGCTTGTCGGAGTAACTCCTCAAGACCGCACGTCGGAGATGACGACACTCCTCCAGGAACCGTAGTTGTGCTACCCGGCGTAAGCACCGGGAAAATAATCTTTGGCAGCTCCAAGGGTTTCTGGGGAGTAGAGGCGCCGCCTTCGGCAGATGTACCAGCAACCACCACCGCCTTGCCGCTACCGATGGCAACCTTAGCCGGAGCTTCATCCATTTGAAGAGCAGCGCTCTCCTGCGTCGCCTACTCGCCGACAATTGCGAGTTCGGTAGAGGCGCCAGAAACCACTTCCATGGCGGAAGGGCCTGGTGCCTCCTGGGCTTGGGAGCTTGTCGGAGCGGAGGAGGGCTTGACGGCAGGAGTAGCAGGGCGATGGCGGGGGAAGAGTCGCGATGCAGCATATCTTTGATATTTCTCGAAGCCCCAAGAGTCTTGGAGGACTTCTTGAGGCTGGTTGTGGCTTTCTTCCTAAAACATGCAAAATGCATAAGTACAGGAATAAGACAGATAAACAAGACGCAAGGGGGGAGAATAAGAAGCTTACACTAGGGGGAGCTTTGGCAAACATCCCGGTGGCTTTCTTCTTTTCCGCCTCCAGGGCGGCAGTACTCTTTTTGGAGGCTCCACCCTCCGTCTTCTTTTTCTTGCCTCCGTCGGCAGCGTCAGAGGTGGAGCTCTTCCGCTAAGCGGGCATCATCGTCGAAACCTGTGACTTCCTTCATCTTGGGATCATAGATTTGGGCGGCCAGGCTGCCCTCCTCTAGATTGCTAAGCTGTTAAGTGAGAAATCATCGTGTTAGACAAAATGATATTGGCAAGACGGAGAAACTGGAGTAATGTCATTCACGGAAAATAAATACCTACATTTGGGCAGTTTCCGTTTACGAACATGTCGTAGGTGAGGGTGAAGCCGCGCTTCTTGTCCTTCACCTTGACGATGTCCTTAAGGCGGAACTTGATGGAGTCGCTCAAGAAATTGTCCTCGGAGATACGGAGGGTATCCGTTCGGTCGCCGGTGTACTCGTGCATAATCTTTGTACGGTGCTGTAGAGGTTGGATCCGCCTGATGAACCAGCACATGGCTAGGTCCAAGCCGGTCAGACCCGTCTCTACAAACCACTCGATCCGCCTTATTGCGTAAGAAGCGTTGAGGTCGGAGGGAAGGGAGGCATGGGACCGCCATGTGGGAACTTTGGCGGCGGCTCCATCCACGAAGTCCGGGTAAGTTACTTCTCGGCCCGACAAAGGAATGTAGGGGCCGTAGAAGTACGTCCGCTGCCAATTCTTGAACGACTCGTGGCCGACGATGTCGGGGAACCGTCGGCCAGGTCTGATCTTGAAGCTTATGGTGCCGCAGTTTCTAAGCTCCTCCTTGCTGTGTCCAGCTTCACATTTGCGGTGAAGAAGTACACAAACAGATCTAACCTAGGCCTAATCCCTAGGTAACCCTCGCAAAGTGCCGCGAAGTTGCTAAGCACTAGGATACTATTGGGAGAGAGGTTGTGGGGTTGGACCTTGAAGTGATTCAAGACGGACTGAAAGAAGTGGGAGATGGGCAGAGAATCACCGCGTACCAATTGCGCCTTGAGGTATACTTTCTCTCCGGCTTGGGGAGAGGGGATCACCTCGCCGGCCGGCGCCGCCCGCCAGGCGAGCCCCTCCGTCGCAGGGAGGTAACCCTCAGCGACCATCTCTTGGATGTCGCAGCCAGTGATGTCCGAGCTGCGCCAGTCGCCTTTGTGCGAGTCTGGCTCCTCTTCCAGGGGCTCCAGCGCCGCAAGGTTATGGTCACCTCCGGTGGTTTCTATCACCGCCGATGCGGGGATGACCAGGCCCTCCGGGGGCACGATGACTGAGCTCGCCGGCTTCGCTCGACGCCGCCATTGATGGGGATGAACTGCTGCTAGCCATGGAGGAGGGAGAGGACGCGACTGGTGCAGAGGAAGAAGCTAGGGTTTCTCGAGGTTTTCGCAGAGAGCTCGAGGAGGCGCGCGGATGGAGGAAGAAGACGATGACGCGAGAGAATGGGGTGAAAAAGTGGCAAGTGTCCCACGGTCACTATTTATCTTACTCTGCGTCAAGATTAGTGCAAAGAATCGAGCGGTTGCAGCGTGAGCACGACGTGTTCGTGAACGTGCGCGGTAATTTCGCCACGTCTCCAACCGTCGCCGCCAATGGTTCGTATCGCTCGCGCGGGAAAATCGGATATGATTACATTCTCTGCATGTGTGAGTTACGAGGCGTCGCTGACCTATAGCCTACGTCGTCATAACTGACATGGTAGATGAGCCGTCCCATCGAAGATTTCGGCATGGACGGATTTAATCCGACAACGGGAGCGTACGATGGAAGATTCAGCATTTCTCCGACTTATTCATAGAAGACGGATAAAACCTTGCAGGGTTCTTTGGGAGGACTACAAGATATTGCTTGACGATTTGCCGACACCCATCTAGACGGAGCATTCCACGGGAAGAGGAAAGACAGCTGTAGGGTTCCCAATCTTAGATAAGATAGAGCCTCCTGTGTTTTACAATGCTAGTCCTTGGATCAATAGCTACAATCCACAGTTTAGATGTAATATCAAGAAACAAAGGTCATATTATAACTTTATAACCAGGAATAACATAATTTTATTACATCAATACATAGCTCATTTGGCTATTATATTACATTGCAGCGGAATAATTATAATCATGGGGTCCTTCATCTTCAAAGTGCCACAGGCAGATGTTGGTTGTAGACTTTTTATTCTTAATCAAACAATCTTCACTAAAATCAATCAAACCTGCAACATTACAAGTTACAGCCACAAGGGTCAATACATTTGAATTGTATTGGCAAGTGATACTATGGTAGTATAGTGGAGTCTATCATCTATATGCATTTGGCTAAGTGGAGTTGAGGCTTGCATTGCTCAAAATAGATTTTTCCTTAACATTTGAAAATACTAAGTTTTTGCTTGTCAAAAATCATTTTTCTCAATCAAAGACTGAAGATCCTTTCCAAGGCATCCACCAATCAAAGATTTAAGATTTCAAACAACCCTTGTTCAATCCACAAGTTTTAACTTAGAAATTTGAATGATGAGATTCTTGATTGCTTCCATGTCTTGATGCTCAAATTGTCCTTTACCAGGGACATGGCTAAGTACTTAGGTTTTACACTCTGCAGAGGTGGTGCACTTTACCCACAAGACTTGGTTTCCCAAGACAAAATCTTTCGAAGCCTTCCTTAGACCAAAATGGACGTTCCAACCTATCAAACACTACCCACCTTGTCCATTTGGCTAAGTTCTTGCAACCTATATGATCATGGCAGAGCCCATATTGCCAAGTGGTTGCACTTGAAGCTTCTCAACATTTGACATCTCAAATCCCTTTGTTTCCTGGGTGGCCATCCACAAGTGAGATACACAATCCAAGTCCACGGCCTTGTGAACCACTCAACATATCCCAATCCTTCCATTCCACTCAGGAGGTTCATTAACTTAGTTGTTTTATTAAACAAAACCTAAGTCCTCAGACTTAGAATATTTTTCCATAGTGTGAATATATATTCCACCCATGTTTCTATTAGCTAGGCTAAGCTTGATAGTAGTAGGAATCTTTAACTTAGGAAAATCCTACTAAGGATTCATCTACTAGGTTTTCTTATAGCAAGGTCTATACTTAGAAAAATCCATGCAAGTTTTACTTAGCAAAATCACTAATGCATAGAGAAAGTAATGGGACAAAAAGTATGAAGCATCACTTGCCTTTTGGTAGAGGGTATAGGTTCACTCCTTGTCCTTGCAACAATCACACTCTTCAAGTCACTACAAATCAATCAAGCAAGGCACAACTCAATCTACCAAACAAGCAAAACAACACATAAAATAACAAAGTCAAAGTAATGCATGCAAGCATGCCAAGCTTTGTTTTGTTTGAAGTAGTGTTTCCTAATGGGTCATAAACATTTGCAAGCACATATTTGATCATTTTGTAAAGTGGCCAAGTCATTTGCAAAGAGGTTTCACCTCAAAACCATTTTCAAAATAAAGTATCATTTTATGTGGTGTAGAAATATTTTTAATAAGGCATTAACCTATAGGGTTCACCCAATATGTTTTCAAATCACAAAACTTGGGGTTTGGGGTCAGTGAGTTCAAAACAAAACATTTTCCAAAGGTTTTCTTCCAAAACCATTTTTAATAAATAAACCACATTTCTTATTTGACTAGAAATGATTTTAAATCAAAGAATCATTCTTTTGTTTCACCAAAAACATTTTTGAGACCACAAAGTGTTTCACAATGTTAGTAGGTTCAAATCACACCATTTGCCCAAGATTTTTGTAACATCCCTAAATTCATATTCCAAAACTCATTCATATCATCCTTGCATTCATCATCATTTAGGGTTTTTTTTCAGAAACAGGAGCAATTGTGGCTCATTATTTTATGTAAGGAAACCCTAGCCTATGTGCTAATTATTGTTAGGAAAAATGCTATTTATCCTTCATTATTGTTTATAATCCAAACACAAGTGATTTCCAAAAATTTGAGCAAAGTAGCAAAGCAAAATATGAATTAAAACAAATTATATGCCTATTATCATAAAGGCATAGTTTTAATTTATTTTCAAAAGACCCAAATGTTCAGAAGTGTTCAGATGTGTTTAACACATATTTAAGAGCAAGATTTATTGTACAAAAGTCATGTAAAGCTTTGGATTCAAACAGATTTGAATTTGGGTTTTAAAACCATTTCTAGAAATTCAATCTGAAAAAGAAAAAGAATTAAGAAGGAAAAAAATAGCCAAACCAGCCAATCTGGCCGACCCAGCCCAACACGGCCCAAACTAGCCCAGTAGTGCACACCCCGCGAATCGTTTTCTTTACCCACTCCCTCACCCACCAGCTCACTGACAGAAGGGACCCGCTTCCACTCCCCTCTCTCGCTGACAACCGTGGCAACACGAGCATCGTCGTCTCCACCCCTCCCCCCCCACGACCTGTTCGTCCCCAAATCAACGCGGCCATTTCCTGTTGATTACGTGGCTTAAATTCGAGTTAAAGCTCGAGTGATTCTCGCTCGCGAGCTGGCTACATAAACCCCCTCTGCCCCCTCTCTCTTTTCCCCCAAACCCCAGCACGAACGCCCCAGCTACGCATTGCTCTCGCAACCCCCCGTCTCCGGCGACTACGCGTGAATTCGGTGAGTCTTGTGTTTCCCTCTGCCCCTCTTTCATGCTGTATTGTCCAGTGAGTCGCGGCGCATCTACTGACACACCCCGCTTACCTTCGCATGACCTGTAGCTCCAGCAATGTCGACCGCCACCGTCTCCAGCTCCAACTCCGGCGAGGTTCAGCGGTAAGTCCAGACTCCGAACCACCTTGTCATGCACGTCTTGCCGTGGTCTTCGCATCTAACCACATCCTCCGTTTGCATCCTAGCGATCCACAATGTCGCCTTCGACCTCAAGCGAGCCACGTTGCGGATCCAACTCCGCGAGAATTCACCGCAACCTGGCGCCTTGCCGAGCTGCACGAGTTGAGCATCCCCACGTCCTTGCGGTCTCGGTGAGTACCTTCCCTATCCTCCTAGTGACCTGTACGCGCCGCCACCGCAGTCGTCGCCGCCAAGCAACCGCTAAGCTCCGCCAGTTTGGCTTGGTGATTTAGGCGTTGGATGCATCGTAGGGCTAGGATAGAACTTTAAGCGAAGGGTAGTGCATCGAGCCGCCAGATCCCACTTAGATCGTGCGGTCCCAGAGCGCGATCCGCGAACCGTGCACCAGTAAGGTTGCGACGCGTGGCGGGATTTAATTCAAAAACAGAATTTAAAACCTGATTTAGATTCAAACTTCAAACTTCTATAACTTTTGAATGCCACGTTAGAAATTTACAAACTTTATACTATTGGATTCAGTGAAACAAGACCTTTCTGAATATCCAATTTGTTTAACAGATAGTAACCATTAAAATGACTTTATTTGTGGAATCATATTTAAAGCTATTTTGAGTATAGTTTTGTTTTGGTAATTGGTTTTAAAGTTAAATAAGTTTGGTTTGGCAAATTTTGTGTCCTGTTATGTTTCAGTATCATGCACATGCTTGGTAAAAATTTCCAAAATCACCACTTAGTAAAATTCTTGCATGCATGCATTCATATTATTTTTGATTGAATATATTGTGTGAAATTGAATGCTATAATTTTTCTTGTAGATTTTGCTAGTGATTGTGATTGTGAAGAGTGCTACTCTCCCCACTACCAAGGCAAGTGATATTTCCATGAATGTTTCTATCCTATGTTTTGTACTAGCATTGGATATTTTGCTTGCATGCTATTTTTGTCCAATGCTAAATTGGGAAATCCTATGTAGATTAGAATAGTAGAATTGCTAGGGAATTCTCCCTATGATAAGTTGCCATGCCTAGCTTAGCCTAGCTATATAGCAAACAAGGGTTGGTGAAAATCTACACTTACCATGATGGAAATAATTCTAAGTCATGAGACTTATATTTTTCTAATAAAACCACTAAGTTAAATGAACCTCCTGGGTGTAATGGAAGAATGGGTTATGTTGAGTGGTTACACAAGGCCATGGACTTGGGTTGTGTATCTCACTTGTGGTAAGCCACCCAGGCACAAAGGGATTTGGAGGCCAAGTGTTGGGAAAGCTTACAGTGCAACCACTTGGCAATATGGGCTCTGCCTTGATCATATAGGTTGCTAGAACTTAGTCAATTGGACAATTGGTGGTAGATGGGATGATAGGTTGGAGCGCGTCCATTTGACTAAGGAAAGGCTTCTGAAAGGTCCTGTCTTGGGAAACCAAGTCTGGTGGGGAAAGTGCACAACCTCTGCAGATGGAAAACCTAAGTACTTAGCCTAGTCCAAGGCAATGGACACTTTTGAGCATCAAGACATGGAAGCTACAAGAATCTCATCACTCCAATTTCTAAGTAAAAATTATGGGTGAACAAGGGTGAAGACCCCAATGTCTATTGGTGGTTCTTTGGGAATGTTTTGACAAAGAAAACTTAGTGATTTCAACTAATAGGTAAAACCTATTTTCAAGCAAAGCAAGCCAAGCTACACTTAGCCAAAATGCATATGGTAATATAGTCCACTTAAAATATACTAAGGTATCACTTGCCAATACTATTCCAAAGTATTGACCCTCTGTGGCTGTAACTTGTGATGTTGCAGGTTACTCCGATGATGATTAGGAGTCATGAGTCTACACTCAACATGATTGCCTATGGCACATGAAGATGAAGACTTGTGTTTATTTGCTTATTCCTTAAACTCTTGTATTAGGCCTATGGCCATGAGTTGTAAAAGACTATGTTTTATCTCTGGAATGAATGTAATAAACGACCTTTGTATCTGTGTACTTCATCTTAAACTGTGGATGCTAGCATTGATCCAGGGACTGGCATTGCAATCACAGGGATCCTTTCCTTTATAAAGGAGGGGTCTAACAGATGGTATCAGAGCACTGTGTTGCCTGTAGGATTATGACCCTAGGATTGAAAACTACTAAGGAAAAATTTTCAACCACTTCTACACTTGTCTATTCTTCTCGTAAAACTTTTCTAATCTTTTCATTCTCAACTCCATTTGTAGATGAACTCCATCAATGAAGCCGTGAAGAAAGGACCACTCATGACCATGACCTTGGAGTGTGAAACTGAGTTTCCCAATATACTCAAGGACCTCATGGTGGCAATGGAAGCACATGGTGCAGCTGTGTACAAGGGATTTCCAGTGATGGATGAAGGAGTGGAGTATTGGTGGGTACAACTTCACTTGTACAAAAGCAAGGAAGACAACCACAAAGAAAGGGGATTCTGCATGTACACCAACACTAAAATGCACACCACATTCTTTGAGTCAGCCAGAGATGCAGCTTGGAGGACTATCAAAGAACTAAGTACTAGAGTCAAGTGCAGAATGCTCAACCTCCAAAAAGATTTAGAGAAAGAGAAGGAACTTACCCAAGAGTTGGAAGTCACCAACCAAGAGTTAAGGGGAGATATAATAGACTTGGTGATGGAATCATGTGATCAAGATAGGTGGATTGCCTCTAGGAACATTGTGATAGCCACCAGATCCAGTGAGATAGGCCTATGAGCACACCTTGTTAGTGACCACCATTTATCACCTTATTTTCCCAAAAATGATACTTTAAATAAGTATGGGTCTTGATTGATGTAGTGGACCTATGTATACATGACTTGTGTAAGGATTGAATTCCATGGATATGTATGAATGTTTGTCTTGATTTACCTTGAATTGTGTTGTTCTAACTTTTTCATCCTTATAAATAGATGCCTATTGCCATCAGCACTGTTGAGGAGTTCCAGGTTACTCGTTTCGGACCTCGTATCATTGAGCTTACCACTTTGCTCGATCTCCCTCTTCCCACCATCACGGTGTACCCACTCACCAAGTTCGAGAGGAAGGACCTCTGGGGCTTCAAGGTGAACCAGCCAGGACGCCAGACTGAGCCTACTACAGAGGCCATCGTCTTCAAGCTGATGCACGACGACAGGGAGAGAGGCATGGAGGTAGTTATGCAGGACACGATAGGGGCGTCATTGCCGTCACTCCCGACAGTTAGGGGCACTCACTTCCATGTCTTGAGGCGTGATGTTGATGGAGAGTCCATCGACTTTGAGGGCGACTCGAGGGACACGGCGAGCCGATCGTCTCTATCTCCGGGACTTAGAGACTCTCCTCGTGCACGTGGACATGGATAGGACGAGCGTCATGCTTGGCAATGACGAAGCTTGTACAGCTACGAGAAGGACAAGCTTTCGCACGGCGGGATGAGATGATCAAGGAAATGGAGACAAAGTTCGAGGCCGGGACCGCAAGTTCAAGAGTCAGAGAAATGCGTCGAGGATAGGAACAAGAAAATCCGGGACATGACCGAGGCTGAAGTCCAAGGACTTGAGCTCGAAAGCGGCAGATGGTTATTGAGAGGCTTCGCTCCCGGAAGAGGGCTCTCAAGGCCAAGGTCGATTCCTTGACCACTACGATTGAGGAGAACAAGACCGCGATGGAACGCAGGTCTTACCTTCGTCGAGGAGGAGATTGATCTTGATGAGTAGACTTGATTACTAGTTTATCTTTCATATTCGTACTTATTATGGTGAACTTATTATTGGACCATCCGACATGTGGATGGCTTGCCACTTGTGTTTTACTTCATGAGATTATTATGTGGTTGTTGAACTTTTATTATTATGTTGCTTGTTATGTGTTTGCTTATGATGTATTGTGCATAAAACATCTATGGGTATCTCATTCTTATCTATTTGAACAAACCACGGATGCCTCCCGTCACAAAACCCCAATCCCAACAACATCACCCGAATGCAACAAATGATGAATGCACAAACAGCTTATGCAAATGATGACAACATTCATTCAAAACCAGAACAACAACAACAATAACAACAACAATCCCAACAACAACAACAACAACAACCCTCCGGGTTTTGATATGCTCACCAGATTTCTGCGTCTGAGGCCAGCAAAGTTTTCGGGAACCACTGATCCCATGGTAGCCAACGACTGGCTACGTTCTGTAAACAAGGACTTAGTGACCGTGGGTTGCACGGATGCTGAGAAAGTCAGGTTCGCAGCACATCTGTTGGAAGGACCGCCACATGGTGGGACAACTTCCAAATCACCACTCCTATTGATGAGGTGACTTGGGCTATCTTCGAAGATGGCTTTCGCACTGCTCATATATCATCAGGAATGATGAGTCTGAAAAAGAAGGAGTTTCACAACTTGAAGCAGCGCCACATGGCGTGGTGAATACATAGAAGAGTTCAACAATCTGGCGCTATGCACGGATGAGGTTGACACGATGCAAAAAGAAAGGAAAAAATTTGGAGGGTTTGAATGATGAAATTTGAACCTACGGTTATGCAGGCATATGTTCCAACTTATCGGTCTTTGTGTGACAAGGCTGCTATTTTGGAAAGTAAATTGAAGCAAGTTGAGAGTAGGAAGAGGAAACACTCGACAAGCACAGCTCGGGATCGTCTCACAAAGCGATCTCACTATGATGTGATGGCAGCTCAGGATCCCATAAGCATGGGAAATTCAACAGGCACCACAACCACAACCGTCATGACAACAAGCATCACCGCGGTCATGACAATGACAAGTATAAGAACCACAAGAGTGGACATAAGAGCCACCAAAGTGGTAATGGTAGTGGAAGTGGAAGTCAGCATGTTAAAAAGGACATCAGTCAAGTTGAGTGCTTCAAATGCAAGAAGCTGGGGCATTATGCTAATGAGTGCCCTGAGAAGAAAGTGGAAGGACCTAACAAGCCAAATCCTTTCCAGAAAGGACAGGTTAACCACATCAATGTGGAGGAGGTCTATGAAGAGCCTTATGCCGTAGCTGGTAAGTTCAGACTCAATTCCATTCCAGCATTTGTACTCTTTGACACTGGTGCATCTCATTCATTCATATCAAAAGCATTTGTTGATAGAAATGGGTTTGCATCTGAAAACATTGGGTGTCCAATAAAAGTTAGTTCTCCGGGTGGAGACATGATAGTAAGTCTTGGATGCCGGGACCTTGTCATAGAGTTTGGAAAACATAAGTTTCGAAGCTTTGATAATCCTAGATTCCCAAGGACTGGGCGTAATTTTGGGAATGGATTGGATGGCTAAGTATGAAGGAGTACTAGATTAAGCCAATCGTAAATGCACTCACAACTCGGAAGGAAAAGAATAAAATTCAAGTCAAACTTTGAACCCAAAGGAAGTAAGCTGAATTCTCTTAAGGGGTTAGCATGGACGATTGTGCCAATTGTGTGTGAGTATCCGGATGTATTTCGGAAGAATTACCGAGAATGCCACGGATAGAGATGTGGAGTTTCGATAGATTTGGTACCAGGTTCTTGACCAATAGCTAAGAGACCGTACAAAATGTCGTTGATGAACTGAAAGAACTCAAGAAGCAACTAGGAGAAACGATTGCGAAGGGTTTATTCAACCAAGTTCTTCATCTTGGGGAGCCCCGGTATTGTTTGTGGAGAAGAAGGATAGAACACAAAGATTGTGTATTGACTACCGTTCTCTCAACGAGGTGACCATCAAGAACAAATATCCTTTGCCAAGAATCAACGACTTGTTTGATCAGTTAGAAGGAGCATGTGTGTTCTCGAAGATTGATCTTCGGTCAGGCTATTTTCAACTCAAGATAAGAGAGCAAGACATACCTAAGACAGCATTCACCACAAGGTATGGATTGTATGAGTACACTGTGATGCATTTTGGTTTAACCAACGCTCCAGCATACTTCATGAATATGATGAACAAGGTATTCATGGAATTCCTTGACAAGTTTGTGGTCGTATTCATCGATGACATCTTAGTCTACTCCAAGAGTAAGGAAGAACATGAAAGACACTTGTGTTTGATACTTGAAAAGTTAAGAGAGCATAAACTTTATGCCAAATTCAGCAAGTGTGAGTTTTGGTTAGAGGAAGTTGGTTTTCTTGGTCATGTTATTACAAAGGATGGTGTGGCAGTTGATCCTGCTAAGGTTTCAGCTGTGACAGAATGGGAATCACCCAAGAATGTGAAGGAAGTTCGTAGTTTCCTCGGCTTAGCAGGTTACTACAGAAGGTTCATTGAAAATTTCTCGAAGGTTGCTAAGCCAATGACAGAATTGCTAAAGAAGGACAAGAAATTTGGTTGGACTGAAGGTTGCGAGTCGACTTCCAAGAGTTGAAGAAGAGACTTGTGACACCAGTTCTATATGCCAGTTGGAAAAGGATTTCCAAGTATATTGTGATCGTCTCATCAAGGTTTGGGTGCCGTACTTATGCAAGATGGTAAAGTCGTAGCCTATGCTTGAGACAACTCAAAACTCATGAAGTAAACTATCCTACTCATGATTTGGAGTTAGCCTCTCGTCCATGCACTCAAAACATGGAGACATTACCTTTTGGGTAAGCGGTGTGAAGTGTTCACCGATCATAAGAGCTTGAAGTATATCTTCACCCAGAAAGAAATCAACATGAGACAAAGGAGATGGCTAGAACTTATTAAGGATTACGACTTAAGTTTGCAATACCACCCCGGTAAAGCGAACGTAGTAGCTGATGCTCTAAGTCGTAAGACGTTTGTAAATGGCCTTACCAAAGGGGAATTGCCAGATGACTTGTGTAAGCAATTCAAAGAACTCAGATTAGAGATTGTGCCAGAAGGACATCTCATGTCCTTAGATGTTCAACTCACTTTATTGGACAAGATCCAAGAAGCTCAGAAAAGTGATAAGGAAATTGAAAAGATTAAGGAAAATATAAGTCTGGGAAAAGCTAAGAGTTTTCATATAGACGAACAAGGTACTTTATGGCACGGGAAACGTATATGCGTTCCACAAGACCCGGAGTTGCGGAAACTGATTTTACAAGAGGCTCACAACTCTCCGTATTCTATTCACCCGGGAAACACCAAGATGTACATGGACATGAAATAAAGATTTTGGTGGAACAATCTCAAAAGAGACATCGCCGAACATATTGCTTTGTGTGATGTGTGTAGCAGAGTAAGCGAGCATCGAAAAACCAGGGTTTGCTTCGACCCTTGCCTATTCCGAATGGAAGTGGGAAAATATTGGTATGGATTTCATTACAGTTACCAAGGACCAGTCGGTATGATTCCATATGGGTGGTAGTGGATCGCCTAACTAAAGTGGCCCATTTTATACCCGTGAAGACAACTTATACAAGTGCCAAGTTAGCAAAATCTACATGAGCAGAATTGTATGCCTTCATGGTGTGCCTAAGAGTATTGTGTCAGATAGAGGAACTCAGTTCACTTCTCACTTTTGGAGACAACTTCATGAAGCCTTGGGAGCGATGTTGGAATTCAGTACTGCCTTTCATCCTCAAACGGATGGACAAACAGAAAGGACTAACCAAATTCTTGAAGACATGTTGAGAGCACATGCTTTAGACTATGGAGCAAGTTGGGATGAAAGCTTGCCTTACGCAGAGTTCTCTTACAACAATAGTCATCAAGCTAGTATTGGAATGGCACCATTTGAGTTACTCTACGGAAGGAAATGTACCACCCCATTACTATGGAATGGTGTGGGCGAGAGAAGTTTATTTGGACCTGATCTCATCAAAGACGCCGAAGAGAAGGTCAAATTGGTTAGGGACAGGTTGAAGGTAGCACAGTCCCGACAGAAAAGCTACGCAGATTCTAAGCGTAGAAGTCACCCTGAAGTTGGGGATAGGGCTTATCTCAGGGTATCACCACTCCGTGGAGTGAAAAGATTTGGACTCAAGGGAAAGTTGGCACCAAGATATGTTGGGCCATTCAAGATTCTAAGTCGCAAAGGAGAAGTTGCATATGAAGTTGAATTGCACAGATCACATCGTTTGTCCATAATGTGTTTCATGTGAGTCAGCTTAAGAAATGTCACCCAGAAATGGAAGAAACTTCTCTGAAGGATACCATACCGTTGGAAGAAGTCCAGCTAGAAAGTGATCTCACCTATGAGGAAAAACCTGTGAAGATTCTTGAGACCGTAGAAAGGGTCACCAGGACTAAGACTATCAAGTTTTGTAAGGTGCAATGGAACCATCACTCCGAAGAGGAAGCAACATGGGAAAGAGAAGATGATCTTCGAAAAGAATACCCTCACCTATTTGCTAGCCAATCCGAATCTCGAGGGCGAGATTCATCTTAAGGGGGTTAGATTTGTAACATCCCTAAATTCATATTCCAAAACTCATTCATATCATCAATGCATTCATCATCATTTAGGTTTTTTTTTTCAGAAACAGGAGCAATTGTGGCTCATTATTTTATGTAAGGAAACCCTAGACTTTGTGCTAATTATTGTTAGGAAAAATGCTATTTATCCTTCATTATTGTTTAGAATCCAAACACAAGTGATTTCCAAAAATTTGAGCAAAGTAGCAAAGCAAAATATGAATTAAAACAAATTATATGCCTATTATCATAAAGGCATAGTTTTAATTTATTTTCAAAAGACCCAAATGTTCAGAAGTGTTCAGATGTGTTTAACACCTATTTAAGAGCAAGATTTATTGTACAAAAGTCATGTAAAGCTTTGGATTCAAACAGATTTGAATTTGGGTTTTAAAACCATTTCTAGAAATTCAATCTGAAAAAGAAAAAGAATTAAGAAGAAAAAAATAGCCAAACCAGCTAATCTGGCCGACCCAACACGGCCCAAACTAGCCCGATGGTACACCCGAATCGTTTTCTTTACCCACTCCGCACCCACTCAACGTGAAGGGACCGCTTCCCTCCTCTCGTGACAACCGCGGCCCACCCGAGCATCGTTGTCTCCACCCCCCACGACCTGTTCGTCCCCAAATCAACGCGGCCGTTTCCTGTTGATTACGCGGCTTAAATTCGAGTTAAAGCTCGAGTGATTCTCGCTCGCGAGCTGGCTACATAAACCCCCTCTGCCCCCTCTCTCTTTTCCCCCAAACCCCAAGCACAGAACGCCCCCAGGCTGCGCGCATTGCTCTCTGCCACCCCGCCGTCTCCGACGACTGCGCCGGCGAATTCCGGTGAGTCTTGTGTTTCCCCCTGCCCCTCTTTCATTCTGTCTTGTCCAATGAGTCGCGACGCATCTACTGACACACCCCGCTTACCTTCGCATGACACAGCGCTCGACGGTACCGCCACCGTCTCCGGCTCCAACTCCGGCGAGCTTGATAAGTCCGCCGTCCGAACCCTGTTTGTCACGCACACGTCTTCGCCGTGGTCTTCTACATCTAACCACCTCCTCCGTTTGCATCCTAGCGATCCACAACGTCGCCTTTGACCTCAAGCAGAGCCACCATTGCCAGATCCAACTCGCGAGAATTCACCGCAACCCGGCGCCTTGCCGAAAGTGCACGAGTTGAGCATCCCCACGTCCTTGCGGTCTCGGTGAGTACCTTCCTATCCTCCTAGTGACCTGTACCACCGCGCGCCACTCGTCGGTCGCCGCCACGCCACCGCTAAGCGCCGCATTTACGGCTTGGTGATTTAGGCGTTGGATGCGCATCGTGGGGCTAGGATAGAACTTTAAATGAAAGGGTAGCCGATCGAGCCGCAGATCCCACTTAGATCGTGCGGTCCACAGAGCGCGATCCACGCGAACCGGTACGCACCAGTAAGGTTGCGACGCGTGGCGGGATTTAATTCAAAAACAGAATTTAAAACCTGATTTAGATTCAAACTTCAAACTGCTATAACTTTTGAATGCCACGTTAGAAATTTACAAACTTTATACCGTTGGATTCAGTGAAACAAGACCTTTCTGAATATCCAATTTGTTTAACAAATAGTAACCATTAAAATGACTTTATTTGTGGAATCATATTTAAAGCTATTTTGAGTATAGTTTTGTTTTGGTAATTGGTTTCAAAGTTAAATAAGTTTGTTTTGGCAAATTTTGTGTCCTGTTATCTTTCAGTATCATGCACATGCTTGGTAAAAATTTCCAAAATCACCACTTAGTAAAATTCTTGCATGCATGCATTCATATTATTTTTGATTGAATATATTGTGTGAAATTGAATGCTATAATTTTTCTTGTAGATTTTGCTAGTGATTGTGATTGTGAAGAGTGCTACTCTCCCCACTACCAAGGCAAGTGATATTTCCATGAATGTTTCTATCCTATGTTTTGTACTAGCATTAGATATTTTGCTTGCATGCTATTTTTGTCCAATGCTAAATTGGGAAATCCTATGTAGATTAGAATAGTAGAATTGCTAGGGAATTCTCCCTATGATAAGTTGCCATGCCTAGATTAGCCTAGCTATATAGGAAACAAGGGTTGGTGAAAATCTACACTTACCATGATGGAAATAATTCTAAGTCATGAGACTTATATTTTTCTAATAAAACCACTAAGTTAAATGAACCTCCTGGGTGGAATGGAAGAATGGGTTATGTTGAGTGGTTACACAAGGCCATGGACTTGGGTTGTGTATCTCACTTGTGGTAAGCCACCCAGGCACAAAGGGATTTGGAGGCCAAGTGTTGAGAAAGCTTACAGTGCAACCACTTGGCAATATGGGCTCTGCCTTGATCATATAGGTTGCTAGAACTTAGTCAATTAGACAGTTGGTGGTAGATGGGATGATAGGTTGGAGCGCGTCCATTTGACTAAGGAAAGGCTTCAGAAAGGTCCTGTCTTGGGAAACCAAGTCTGGTGGGGAAAGTGCACAACCTCTATAGATGGAAAACCTAAGTACTTAGCCTAGTCCAAGGCAATGGACACTTTTGAGCATCAAGACATGGAAGCTACAAGAATCTCATCACTCCAATTTCTAAGTAAAAATTATGGGTGAACAAGGGTGAAGACCCCAATGTCTATTGGTGGTTCTTTGGGAATGTTTTGACAAAGAAAACTTAGTGATTTCAACTAATAGGTAAAACCTATTTTCAAGCAAAGCAAGCCAAGCTACACTTAGCCAAAATGCATATAGTAATATAGTCCACTTAAAATATACTAAGGTATCACTTGCCAATACTATTCCAAAGTATTGACCCTCTGTGGCTGTAACTTGTGATGTTGCAGGTTACTCCGATGATGATTAGGAGTCATGAGTCTACACTCAACATGCTTGCCTGTGGCACATGAAGATGAAGACTTGTGTTTATTTGCTTATTCCTTAAACTCTTGTATTAGGCCTATGGCCATGAGTTGTAAAAGACTATGTTTTATCTCTGGAATGAATGTAATAAATGACCTTTGTATCTGTGTACTTCATCTTAAACTGTGGATGCTAGCATTGATCCAGGGACTGGCATTGCAATCACAGGGATCCTTTCCTTTATAAAGGAGGGGTCTAACAATTTTATCCCCAAATTCATTTTTAAACAATTTTTATAAGCTTAACAAGCATACAAATGTTTCTGCAAAAACAACCATTTTTCCAGAAGCTTTTTGCTAAACAAAGGCCATGGTTGGCTAGGGCTTGTTCTCCTGATTTCAATGATATAAAGTTTGCAAAATTTGGACGTGTGGTTTGAAATTTATAGCAATTACAAGTTTGCATTCTAATCAGGTTCAAATGCTGTTTTTCAAATTCCTGGTGACACGCGGCAGTATCCTACTGGACGGTACCGGTTCGGTCGGATTGATCTCTCTGGATCGTTGGATCTAAGTGGAATCGCACGGCACTGGTTGCTCGATACCCCTTCTCTCTACTTTCTATCCTATCCAATGGATCAAGATCGGACCCTCGATTGCACGACCCTAAGTGGCAGCGATATGTCAACAATGGAGGCGGCGGTTAGCGGCGGTCTTGGCGAAGCGAAACAGGGAGGGAGCAAGCTCACCGAGGTCGCGAGGATGAGGTGATGTTGTTCGTGTGGTCGTCGTGGCAAGGGGCGCACGGGGACGGGCAGGATTTCTCGCCGGAGTTGATTACAGCGATGGGCCTTGTGATCGAGGTCGAGAACGCAACGTGGTCCACGGGAAGACAAACGGAGGACTGGGTTAGCTGCGCAAGGCCATGGCAAAGATGCTTGCGTGACCGAGAAGATGCGGGGCGGTCAGTGTTTACCGGGGATCGTCGTCGGAGAAGAGACAGGCGGCGGCGCTGTCAGAGCTAGTCCAAGCCAAAGCTTTGGGGCGCCCGCGGTCGAGTGGAGGACACGGGGAGAAGCGTCTGGGAGTGGGGAACTTGCTAGTGCGCTCAGTGTGGCATGGGGTTGTCAGGTTTGGACGGAATCGACAATGGACCTCGTCGGAGACAGGGGCAGTCGAGGAGAAATTGTGGCGGCCTAGGGGCGTGCTTGGGGAAGGAGGCAGAGGGGAAACGGAGAGGAGTCAGAGGCGAGTTAAAGAGAGTAATCACGGTGTATTTGCTGCAGTGTTTATGGCGAATTTACTCGGCGAGAATCTGGCAGAAACGGAGGAGAAGAACTGATGCGGGGGTGGGTGAGGCGATGATGTGGCGTGGGCCGTCTTGTCGGTGTTAGAGGAGGAAAGGAGTTGGGTCCACCGGTCATTGTCTCGTGGGTCAATTAGTTGGTGCATCTGTTTTCTTCGGGAGGAAGAGCTCATTGTTCTTGGCCTTGTTGGGCTGCCTGGGTTGGGTCGCCCTCTTTATTATTATTTTTTGTTTCTGATTCCTTTTCTTTTTCTATTTCTATTTTCCTGTTTTGGTTTTCAAACAAACAAACAAGTTTCAATTCAATTCAAACCAACACCAAAACTTTGGAAGTTTGACTTGGTTCTGTTCAGAGCTTTGAACCTAAATCTAAAATCCATAATTTTTAAATAATAAAGTCCATTATTAATTAAATAAATGTCCATTGCTAATTAATCAAATTAGGATTTGATTTATTTCAAACTCAATTTAAATCCATATATTTTCCAAAACCAAAATAGTGGGTTGTATTTGAAATAAGGTATATTTAGAAAGCTTGTTTAAAATAAATAACAATTTTGTTAAAGGTTCCATTTATAATTTAAATAAATGGATCATGGTTTATTAATCAAATAGGGTTTGATATAATTAATAAATTCCCCATTTGAAATCCAAATATTTTCAAAATCAAATCAGTAGGTTTTATTTGAAAATAAAATTCATTTGGAAATCTTGTTTAAAAAACAAAATAACCTTCTATTTTAGAGTCCATTATTAATTAAATATAATAGACTTTCATTATTAAATCCAAATAGGATTTGTTTTATTGAGATATTTATTTTGAAACCTAAAATAAAGCCAAAACACTAAGTAGGTTTTATTTGTGAATATCAAACATTTGGAAAACTTATTTTAAATAATTTAATAAGTTTTGATGTTTCAATTAAAATGGTAAAACCTTTTATTTAAATTTGAATATTAATTCCTTATTATTTTATTTAAATAAACCTTTGCTATTTTTATTCAAAACAAAACATTTATTTCAAAATATTGGTCAAGGGTTAATTTGGCTATATAAAATAATCTTTATTTATGAAACTTCTATTTCATTTGAAAACAAATCTTTTCATTTAAGAGTTTCAAAATAGTATTTCCAAATGTTTTTATTTTTCCTTTTATTAAATGTTTATATTTTTAAATCCCTTTAGGTTTTATTTAATTCAAATGGGTTTGGAGTTCCAATTGAATTCAAAAAGTTTCTTCTGGCTCTTAAAATCAAACAAAGTTTTATTTTATTCATTTATTTTCACATTACAAGATTTGGAAAATCTTGGGATGTGACAGGCTACCACCCTTAAAATAAATCTCGTCCCGAGATTTGGGGAGGCTAGGGTTACAAGCATGTTCAAACAATTAGGGTACTACCACCCTTAAAAATTTTCAAACAAAATTTACATGTTGTCCTTCTTGGGATCCTGGAAAAAACTTCTCTAGGCAAACTTTGCATGTGTCCTTGGTTTCCATTCTTGACTCATGGGCCAAGGTTGAGATCCTTCATAGACTTGTTTAACTTGTTCTCCATCCTTTCTGGACAATTGTTGGCATAGTGGCCTAGTTCCTTGCATTTGAAACATGTGACAAGGCTGATATCCCTCATAGGCTTGTTTATCTTATACTTCATCTTTTCTGGACAGTTGTTTGCATAATGTCCTAACTCTTTGCAGTGTTTGCACATCACTTGGGTGATATCTTTCTTTTCCTTTGGTATCATTGCTTTTTGTTTGTTTCTTTGGTTCTTCTTCTTTTCTGGGCATTCACTGGCATAGTGTCCCATCTCTTTGCAATTGTAACACTGTAATTGGCTTATGTCCTTTTTCTTCTTTTTGGGTCTCTCCAAAGCTAGGAGTTCTTCTAGATCATGTTCTTCATGAGTGGGAGATCATTCTCTCTTCTTGGGGCATTGATCTTCATGTTCCTTGGATGAATGATCCTTGTACTTACAAACATCTTTGTCATCCTTGTTGTCATTGGCTCTTTGGGAAAAGTTTTCTCCCATGTTGATCATTTGAGTAACCAATCCTTGCAACAATTGGGATTGAAGTTTCAAAATCCTTTGTATGGCTGGGTCTAATCCATTGTTGTTGGCTAAAAGCTGAGTTGTCTCTTGGCTCAACTGGTTTTGGGTTGCTATAAGTTCTCTCATGTTGTCCTCTTGGTTGTTGTTGTCATCAACCTTGATGTTGGGGTTTCTTGGAGTAGTCATCTGTTTGGGTTTGAAGGGAGATTAGAATAGGCAAGATATTTCTAAGGAAATATTTCTAATCACACACATCACAATTCACACAAACAATGTGCATGCAATCACAACCAAACAATTCACTCAAACAACAAAGTTCAAGCACATACTTTGGTAACAAAATATTTTTTTTACACCACATAAGTTGGTGTGTTTGACTTAACTAGATTATGGTGGTCCATCTATATGGTTCACTTGTGATCCTTCCATCCTTCTTAGTTGCTTCTTCTTACTTGAGATCATTGTTCCCTTGAGAAAATATCTTGGTTACAAAACCTTCAAAGGTGATGATGGTTCCTTCTTATTTTGCATTCCTTCAGTCTCTAAATTTTGAGCAAGACTTCCTTGTCTCATTTGTGGTCCTTAGTAGTTTCCAAGTTGACAGTCCTTGGTGAACATGCTGAAGATGTTGAAGTCATTAGAGTTGAAGAAATTGAAGGTGTCCTTTGCACATGGTGTAGTCTTTGGTCATGGGGTAGGTTTTCCATCAAGTTGAAATAGAAGAGAAGTAGAGTTGAAACCAAAATGGTTGAGGAAAGATCTTACAAGATTTTGTAAATAAGTTTTTGGAACAAAATACAACTCCTATTTTTCTAAGGGTTTTTGTCCAATCCTAGGGTTTACAAATCCTACAGGCAACACATTGCTCTGATACCATCTGTAGGGTTCCCAATCTTAGATAAGATAGAGCCTCCTGTGTTTTACAATGCTAGTCCCTGGATCAATAGCTAGCATCCACAGTTTAGATGTAATATCAAGAAACAAAGGTCATATTATAACTTTATAACCAGGAATAACATAATTTTATTACATCAATACATAGCTCATTTGGCTATTATATTACATTGCAGCGGAATAATTATAATCATGGGGTCCTTCATCTTCAAAGTGCCACAGGCAGATGTTGGTTGTAGACTTTGTATTCCTAATCAAACAATCTTCACTAAAATCAATCAAACCTGCAACATTACAAGTTACAGCCACAAGGGTCAATACATTTGAATTGTATTGGCAAGTGATACTATGGTAGTATAGTGGAGTCTATCATCTATATGCATTTGGCTAAGTGGAGTTCAGGCTTGCATTGCTCAAAATAGATTTTTCCTTAACATTTGAAAATACTAAGTTTTTGCATGTCAAAAATCATTTTTCTCAATCAAAGACTGAAGATCCTTTCCAAGGCATCTACCAATCAAAGATTTAAGATTTCAAACAACCCTTGTTCAATCCACAAGTTTTAACTTAGAAATTTGAATGATGAGATTCTTGATTGCTTCCATGTCTTGATGCTCAAATTGTCCTTTACTAGGGACATGGCTAAGTACTTAGGTTTTACACTCTGCAGAGGTGGTGCACTTTACCCACAAGACTTGGTTTCCCAAGACAAAATCTTTCAGAAGCCTTCCCTTAGACCAAAATGGACGCGTTCCAACCTATCAAACACTACCACCCACTGTCCATTTGGCTAAGTTCTTGCAACTTATATGATCATGGCAGAGCCCATATTGCCAAGTGGTTGCACTTGAAGCTTCTCAACATTTGAAATCTCAAATCCCTTTGTTTCCTGGGTGGCCATCCACAAGTGAGATACACAATCCAATTCCATGGCCTTGTGAACCACTCAACATATCCCAATCCTTCCATTCCACCCAGGAGGTTCATTAACTTAGTTGTTTTATTAAACAAAACCTAAGTCCTCAGACTTAGAATATTTTTCCATAGTGTGAATATATATTCCACCCATGTTTCTATTAGCTAGGCTAAGCTTGATAGTAGTAGGAATCTTTAACTTAGGAAAATCCTACTAAGGATTCATCTACTAGGTTTTCTTATAGCAAGGTCTATACTTAGAAAAATCCATGCAAGTTTTACTTAGCAAAATCACTAATGCATAGAGAAAGCAATGGGACAAAAAGTATGAAGCATCACTTGCCTTTTGGTAGAGGGTATAGTTTCACTCCTTGTCCTTGCAACAATCACACTCTTCAAGTCACTACAAATCAATCAAGCAAGGCACAACTCAATCTACCAAACAAGCAAAACAACACATAAAATGACAAAGTCAAAGTAATGCATGCAAGCATGCCAAGCTTTGTTTTGTTTGAAGTAGTGTTTACTAATGGGTCATAAACATTTGCAAGCACCTATTTGATCATTTTGTAAAGTGGCCAAGTCATTTGCAAAGAGGTTTCACCTCAAAACCATTTTCAAAATAAAGTATCATTTTATGTGGTGTAGAAATATTTTTAATAAGGCATTAACCTATAGGGTTCACCCAATATGTTTTCAAATCACAAAACTTGGGGTTTGGGGTCAGTGAGTTCAAAAAAAAACATTTTCCAAAGGTTTTCTTCCAAAACCATTTTTAATGAATAAACCACATTTCTTATTTGACTAGAAATGATTTTAAATCAAAGAATCATTCTTTTGTTTCACCAAAAACATTTTTGAGACCACAAAGTGTTTCACAATGTTAGTAGGTTCAAATCACACCATTTTCCCAAGATTTTATCCCCAAATTCATTTTTAAACAATTTTTATAAGCTTAACAAGCATACAAATGTTTCTGCAAAAACAACCATTTTTCCAGAAGCTTTTTGCTAAACAAAGGCCATGGTTGGCTAGGGCTTGTTCTCCTGATTTCAATGATATAAAGTTTGCAAAATTTGGACGTGTGGTTTGAAAGTTATAGCAATTACAAGTTTGCATTCTAATCAAGTTCAAATTCTGTTTTTCAAATTCCTGGTGACACGCGGCAGTATCCTATTGGACGGTACCGGTTCGGTCGGATTGATCTCTCTGGATCGTTGGATCTAAGTGGAATCGCACGGCACTGGTTGCTCGATACCCCTTCGCTCTACTTTCTATCCTATCCACTGGATCAAGATCGGACGGCCCTCAGTGCCTGACCATAAGCTGGCGGCGATATGTCAACGGCGGCCAGGCGGCGGTTAGCTGGCGGCAGGAAGCGAAACATGGAGGGAGCAAGCTCACCGAGGTCGCGAGGATGAGGTGATGCTGTTCGTGTGGTCGTCGTGGCAAGGCGCACGGGGGCAGGCGGATTTCTCGCGGAGTTGATTACAGCGGCGGCAGACGCTGTGATCGAGGTCGAGGCGACGCTGTGGTCCACGGAAGACAAGCGGAGGATCGGGTTAGCTGGCAAGGCCATGGCAAAGATGCTTGCGTGATCGAGAAGATGCGGGCGGTGCTACCGGGATCGTCGTCGGAGAAGAGACAGCGATGGCGCTGTCGAGCTAGTCAAGCCAAAGCTTTGGGCGCCATGATCGAGTGGAGGACACGGGAGAAGCGTCGGAGTGGGGAACTTGCTAGTGCGCTCGGTGTGGCATGGGGTGGTCAGGTTTGGGACGGAATCGACAATGGACCTCGTGGGAGACAAGGTCGAGGAGAAATTGTGGCGCCTAGGGGCGTGCTTGGGAAGGAGGCGGAGGGAAACAGAGAGGAGTCGAGGCGAGTTAAAGAGTAATCACGGTGTATTTGCTGCAGTGTTTATGGAGAATTTACTCGGCGAGAATCTGTAAACGGAGGAGAAGAACTGATGCGGGGGTGGGTGAGGAGACGATGATGTGGCGTGGGGCCGTCTTGTCGGTGTTAGAGGAGGAAAGGAGTTGGGTCCACTCATTGTCTCGTGGGTCAATTAGTTGGTGCGCATCGTTTTCTTGGAGGAAGAGCTGTTCTTTGGGGCCTTGTTGGGCTGCCTGGGTTGGGTCGCCCTCTTTATTAGTTTTTTCTGTTTCTGATTCCTTTTCTTTTTCTATTTCTATTTTCCTGTTTTGGTTTTCAAACAAACAAACAAGTTTCAATTCAATTCAAACCAACACCAAAACTTTGGAAGTTTGACTTGGTTCTGTTCAGTAGCCTGAACCTAAATCTAAAATCCATAATTTTTAAATAATAAAGTCCATTATTAATTAAATAAATGTTCATTGCTAATTAATCATATTAGGATTTGATTTATTTCAAACTCAATTTAAATCCATATATTTTCCAAAACCAAAATAGTGGGTTGTATTTGAAATAAGGTATATTTAGAAAGCTTGTTTAAAATAAATAACAATTTTGTTAAAGGTTCCATTTATAATTTAAATAAATGGATCATGGTTTATTAATCAAATAGGGTTTGATATAATTAATAAATTCCCCATTTGAAATCCAAATATTTTCAAAATCAAATCAGTAGGTTTTATTTTAAAATAAAATTCATTTGGAAATCTTGTTTAAAAAACAAAATAACCTTCTATTTTATAGTCCATTATTAATTAAATATAATAGACTTTCATTATTAAATCCAAATAGGATTTGTTTTATTGAGATATTTATTTTGAAACCTAAAATAAAGCCAAAACACTTTAGTAGGTTTTATTTGTGAATATCAAACATTTGGAAAACTTATTTTAAATAATTTAATAAGTTTTGATGTTTCAATTAAAATGGTAAAACCTTTTATTTAAATTTGAATATTAATTCCTTATTATTTTATTTAAATAAACCTTTGCTATTTTTATTCAAAACAAAACATTTATTTCAAAATATTGGTCAAGGGTTAATTTGGATATATAAAATAATCTTTATTTATGAAACTTCTATTTCATTTGAAAACAAATCTTTTCATTTAAGAGTTTCAAAATAGTATTTCCAAATGTTTTTATTTTTCCTTTTATTAAATGTTTATATTTTTAAATCCCTTTAGGTTTTATTTAATTCAAATGGGTTTGGAGTTCCAATTGAATTCAAAAAGTTTCTTCTGGCTCTGAAAATCAAACAAAGTTTTATTTTATTCATTTATTTTCACATTACAAGATTTGGAAAATCTTGGGATGTGACAACAGCGCAAGATCTTGGAGTTCTCCGGGGGCTACTATTGGGGATATGCTATATGGGTATCCTCATAGCATGTCTCTTATCCGACTAACCCGGGTGGCCCATAGTCGGTAGCATGGCGTATGGCTCTTTGGCGGCCGATTAGGTGGATCGGAAGGAGGCCCATCTTGATAAAGGAAGGCTATGGTGGAGTCACTAGCGTACCTGGAGCCTTGGAGTGCAAGATACACAAGACTAGTAATAGACGGTGTAGCACTCTGTAACCTGTCCGGCTAGGACTTTCCCTGTAACCCTAGGACCTGGCGACTATATAAGTCAGGCCTATGGGAGCCTTTAGGGCATCGTTTTTACATACACCTTGCACATCGAACCTATCTCTGTAACTCGGCGTATTGCCATTATAGTGATTTATAGCAGGAGTAGGATTCCGCCACCGTTGTGGGATCTGAACCTGGGTAAGCTGTGTTACCTCGTACCCATCAACCGTCCGCCTTACCCCACGTCTCTAAACATGCACTGTGAGGACCCCTCCATGGCGTACTCGTCGGCAATACCACGATAGAGGCATGAGTATAACTTAATCACACAAGTGGAGGCTAGCAAAAGACTGGGAGCAACCAACTAAAAGAGCATAACGGCCAAAATCATGCAATGCAACAAAGCATACTAATCAAAGCAAAGAGTGGTACTACAAGTCAAGGACTAAATGATCATAGAGGCTAATGGTGACTTGTCATAGTCATAACATGGTGTGAGCATGTGCCAAGTCAACCCAAGCAAAGCATCAAAGGAGAATACCACAATACTATGCTTTTGCATGCTAAAACAACGCATAATTTCTTCAAGGAACACTAAGCAATCCCAATTGTTTGGAACAAGACATGATATAGCAATAATTACTAAGCATAAGGTCAAAATAACACCTAGCATGTCATACTAAAGTCTAAGACACAGTAAATACAAGCTCCTCTTGCACTTACAAGCAAGAACTTACTACTCCTTTCCAACACCAAGCAACTTATTTGAAATAACTCACAAAGATAATAATAAATAAATATCAGTGAGCTTGTCTCACAAATCCACAAATAAGTACTATAAAGTTCTAAGCTGAAAGATCAAGAAAACTAAGGCTAAACACAGTGCTAGCAAAAGAGAACACTCACAAAACAATAAGAGTGAAAACTAGAGTGTTCTAGGCAATGGAAACAGAGTGTGTCTCTCTCCAAAAGAAGTGTGTTGTAACCAACCAAATTACTCAAGCAAAATAAGCAAACGAAAACCAAAAACTAAAACTAAGACGCTCCAAGAACAACACAACTGTGCATGAAACAATAAAAATGAAGTGTCTAGAAAGACCTGAGATTTTTATTGATGAAGAAGGGGATGCCTTGGGCATCCCCAAGCTTTGACGCTTGTACCTCTTAAATATTTCTTGGGGTGACATGGGGTAGCATACCCAAGCTTGAGTTTTTGTCCATTCTTCATCTCATTACATCATTCTTTCTCTACACCTGCAAATTTTCCTTCATACAAAACTTCACACAATCTTCATTAGCAACATTAGTGTATTCAAAAGATAATAGACCTTTGGGTTTAGGTTCAACACAAAAAAACCTTCACTAAAGACACAATCTACTGTAGTAACTCCTTCAAAAAGCTCAATTTTCCAAAAATAACCCAAAAAGGAATCAATAAGAAGAAAATGCAAATAATGGCAGAAATCTATCAAAACAGACCAGCAGGTAGGAACCGATTTTTTCGAAGACCTTCTGTTGGTCCAATAAAAAAGTGTTGAACTAACGAAAGTTAGCTAACATACTGGGAGATTTATTCATAAATTTTGAGCTCAATCCGAGTTACAGAGACTCCTCACGAATGTTTATGGTGGAGGACAGAAATCTGTTTCGGGACAGCAACTCCCCAAATCTTACTTCCCTCTCATTAGAGGTCATTCTTGGCACAAAAAGCAAACAAAAATGATAAGGAGAGGTCCTTACTTAAGTAATAACTTCCAAGACTCAAGGAAACTCTTGGGTTATCTCCCAACAAGTACTTTTCTTTAACGCCTTTAAGTTAGGCTTGATAGTTTGAGAAGATGCTCACATAAGAAATATGAATTGAACTAAAAGAGAGCATCAAGAAGCAAATTCAAAACACATTCAAGTATAACCCACTTCCTATGCATAGGAATATTGTAAGAAAATAAATCAAAGAAGCACAAAGCAACAAGCATAGGAAAGCAAAACAAGTGCAACTTCAAAACTTTCAACATAAAGAGGGGAAACTTAATATTCTTGAGATACATAAGACCATGTTTCCCTCTCTCATAATAAATTTCAGTAGCAACATGAACAAAATTAACAATATAACTATCACATAAAAAATTCTTATCATGAGCCACATGCATATAATAATTATTACTCTCCACATAAGCCTAGTCATTCTTATTAATTATAGTGGAAGCAAATTCAACAAAATAGCTATCACTATTATTCTCATCACCATAATCATCAAATATAGGAGGCATATTGTAATCATAATAAACTTTCTCCTCAATAGTAGGTGGACTGAAAATATCATACTCATCATTGTAAACATCATAAATTGGAGGTTTGGTTTCATCGTAAGCAATAGAATAGCTATCTTCCAAAGCTTGGGGACTAAAATGATCATTTTCATCAAAACTAGCTTCCCCAAGCTTAGACATTTCCATAACATTAGCAATAATGGTGTCCAAAGAATTCATACTAATAACATTGATTTGAGCATGCAAATAAAGTTCCATAGGTTTTTTAATTTTCTCTTCAAACACTTCATGTCCTAACTCAAGATAAACACTATAAAGCTCTCTAATTTTGTTGTTGTTTTCCATTAAGCCTAACTAGTGAAAACAAGAAACAAAAAATACAAAATTAGAGAATCTAAAGGAAATAACTTCGAGCACTCACACCGGAGGAAGTGAGTACCTTTTACCTTACCTCCCCGGCAACGGCGCTAGAAAAGAGCTTGATGTCTACGCACTTCTATTCTTGTAGATAGTTGTTGGGCCTACAAGTGCAGAGGTTTATAGAACAGCAACAAGTTTCCCTTAAGTGGATTACCTAAGGTTTATCGAACTCAGGGAGGAAGTTTTCAAAGGTATTCCCTCTCAAGCAACCCTGCAATCAAGATACAAGAAGTCTCTTGTGTCCCCAACACACCCAATACACTTGTCAGGTGTATATGTGCACTAGTACGGTGAAGAGATAGTGAAATACAAATGGTAACGGTGCCAGAAAAGAGCTTCTGACTTGTTGTTGACGTGGGGTAATGGTGCTAGAAAAGAGCTGATGGCGTGGAGGAACAGACTAAAGGCAAACTGAAGGAAGCAAGCAACATGCAACAGATCTAGTAGCAAACAGTGTTTCAATGTTTAGAAACAAGGCCTAGGGATCATAATTTCACTAGTGAACACTCTCTCATACAAATATCCTCTCTTCATGATACTACTATTAACTACTCTCCGGTTGGACACTCTAATCCACGGTAGGGCCTTTCCCAATCTAGATAACCCCACACTGTCACCTTGAGCGCTAGATGGTTCCAACAAACACCACAATTTCATAGAGACATCCAACTCCAAATATAACTCATAACAAATATTTAATCTAGCCAAAGTGCCACACACGGTATGCACGCTGTCACTTTCACACACGTGGGGAAAAGCATAGATCTATTAAAGCACAAAGACTATTTATGTAGACTCAAACCTAAGTGCCACCATGGCGTGCATGCTGTCACTTTCACACACATGGGGAGAGCAGAGATCTAATGAAGCACTTGAGTAGCAAGATAGATCTACTTGATTACAAAGCTCATGACCACAACAAGATCATGCATAGAGAGAGAGAGAGAGAGAGAGATGAACACATAGCTACCGGTAGAGCCCTTGGCCTCGAAGAAGAACTACTCCCTCCTTATCATGGGAATCAGCAACGGTGATGAAGATGGTGGTGGAGATCGATGGAGATGGCTCCGGGGGCACTTCCTCGTCCCGGCAGGGTGCCGGAACAGAGACTTTCTGTCCCCTGAATCTCCCCTTTGATGGCGGCGGTGCTACAGAGGTTTTCGTGGATTTCTTCTGGATTCTTTAAGGTTTTCTCCCCGGGGGCTTCTTATAGGGGAAGGAGGAGGCCGAGGAGGCGGCCAGAGGGCCCACACCCTCCCCAGGCGTGTGCCAGGCTTGGCCGCACCCAGGGGGTCTGGCCACCCTCTGGTGCCTCTCCGTCCATCCTTCTAGATTCGTGTCCCTCATGGAAATTTATTGACTTTGGCTTTTGTCCCGTCCAATTCCGAGAATATTGATTTTCTGCCTTTCTGGAACCAAAAACAGAAGAAAACAGGCAACTGGCACTATGGCAACTTGTTAATAGGTTAGTTCCAGAAAATATATAAAAACGCCTCAAAGTGTAGACAAAGCAAAGTAGATACAAAACAAGCATGGAGCACCAAAATGATAGATACGTTTCTGACGTATCAACCTGGAAATAGTTCTTGCTCACAGAAGTTTATCAGTAGCAATAGTTTGTAGTATAACAACGCAACAACAACAGTAGAACAAGAGCAATAGTAATATTAATAGTAAATAGTAGGATACGAGCACGGTAGGCATAGGGATGGATGGGCGAGCATTGCATGGACGAGTCTAAACATGTAACTTCAAGATCTAGGGCATTGCAGATAAATGAGAATAAGAATCCAAGCACTAAACAATCCTAGGCATGTGCTCCATATATAGTCATGCGTGCTCGCAATGAGAACTTACAAGATCTTACATCGTCAGCCCAGTGGCGTGGGCCTCTAGGGAACTACTAGCAATTAAGGTGCTCCTTTTAATAGAGCACCAGAGCAAAGCATTAACACTCCATGAACATATGTGATACTCACACCACAACCATCCCCTCCGGTTGTCCCAATTTCTGTCACTTCGGGGCCTTTGGATCCGGACAATGATATGTGTACATAACTTGCAAATAAGATCACAAACAATACTATCATAATGATCGAGTAATAAGTTCAGATCTGAGATCATGGCACTCGGGCCTTAGTGACAAGCATTAAGCACAACAAGTTGTAACAAAGTCAAATAGCACTAATAGAGATACTAGGCACTACGCCCTAACAATCTTATTCGATTACATGATAGAACTCATCCAATCCCTACCATCCCCATAGCCTACAGCGGGAAATTACTCACTCATGGATGAGGGGAACATCGATGGTTGATGGAGAGGCGTTGGTGGACGATGGCGATGATCCTCTCCAAATTCCTCGTCCCGGCAGGGTGCCAGAACGGATTTTCTGGATCCGAATCTTGGTTTCTGATGGTGGCGGCAGAGCGGAACTCTCTCTGGAAATAAACGTCAAACCCCCTCAGTTTTTAGGTCAAGGTGTAGCTTATAGGAGAAGAGGGAGCCCGAGGGGGTGCCTGGGGTGGCCGCACCCCCCTAGGCGCGGGCAGGGCCCACCCACGCCTGGCAGTGGTGTGGCCCCCCTAGGCCTCCACTCCGGAGTCTTCTGTCTCCGTGGATCTTCTGGCGAATTATAATTTTTGGCATATTTTCCGGGATTTTTCCCGATAGTTGATTTTCTGCACAAAAACTAGACACCAAGGTAATTCTGCTGAAAACAGCGTCAGTCCGTGTTAGTTGTATACAAATCACACAAGTTTATAGGATAAACAATATCAAAAGTGTTTGGGAAAGTAGATATGTTTTGGACGTATCAACTCCCCCCAAGCTTAGCTTATTGCTTGTCCTCAAGCAATTCAGTTGAAAACTGAGTGCGATAAAAGAACTTTCACGAACACATTTGCTTCATATGATGTATATATTCTCAGCACGGGAGTAAATACTTAAACTATCCATAATAATAAGTATGCAACCAATTCTACTCAATAGTCATTACAAGCTATGAAGAGAAACCAACTCAATAATAATAAGTAGCATGGAACATAAACATAAGCAACATTGCAATGCTCACGGTAAGGTATGATAGAGTGGTATCTCGCTTGCCTTTGTTTGTAGAGCACAATATAAATGTCAAGGCACCTCTAAAGTTCAAGTGAATACTAGAAGTAAAGATATCAGAGATACAAGCATCAAAGCGATGACATAATTAACCAAGTTTTGAGATAAACACAAGAATGACAACTATGCTGTCAAGAAGGTGCTCATAGAATAAGTGGTGACTCAACATGGAAGTGAAAAGGTTTTGAAAAGTGGTGACTCATTAGCTTTGAGCTCTCATTGCCCCTATCATAGGAATCATATGGTTAAGGTGAAAGTGAGGTCCAATATGAGTTATATGCTTGACAGACCATAAACTGGAAATCCCATGTCCCTTGAGTATGAGGGACGCTCTGCATGCTACTCAACTTTGTTTACCTGCAAGTTCTTGTCATTGTACATACATGCATATCATAGAGAACCGCCAACGGGGTACCCCTTGCACATGATACAGGAGCTATCCCGTGATCAAAATGACAAGGCAAGCAGACAATGAGCATCTCAGCGATATTTTTAATTACTATGTGCATAGCTTTTTATTGAGGATGCTTCATAAATGATCACTATGGTGATGCTGCAAGTTTCCACCTTGATTAGGCATGGCTTAGGATAGAGGCCCAGGTGTTTCTCTAACACATATATATATACTCCATGAACTCACAAGCTCCCCTTTTATTTCACACCGTCGACATCCGCAAACAAAAGAGCAATGTATCTACTGGATAGGTATCCATAAGTGTTGAAAGCGTTCCCCGTGACAGCACGGTTTTGCTAACTCCCAGCATATAATTTGCAAGCATATAACTTTCATGGACAAGTCACAATGGTTCAGGATTATTAAGTGCAAGGAATAAAGTGTCCCATCAAGTTCGTGAGAGCTTTACTAACTAACTTTCTCAAAACAGACAAATATTTTATTTGGAAGAAAACAAGGCATATAGAATATGCACTAAAATAGCAAGTGATGCTAATAGGTAGGTATGGTGGACACAGTTGGCAATTATGGTTTTGGGGAGTTGGAAGCACAAGTAGAGCTCATACTCAGTGCAAGTGAAGGCTAGCAATAGAGAGGGAGCGACAAACGAGAGAGCAATAATTGTCATAATCATGCTTGCAACAAAATAGGACTAATTATAGCATGAAAGTGATACAAGAACTCTGAGGCAAAATAAATCATCGAGGCTTACTGACTATTGTTTAGTCATATGCATGCGTGAGCATGTGCTAAGTCGATTCACATGAACAATCAGAGGAGGATACCACATATATAATACCAAAGTACGAATAAAACAATGCAAGCAAACATTCATATGACATGCTACAAACTATTAGCAAGCTAAAGCTAATCATAGACAAGCAAGAACTACTAAGCATCCATCGGTAACACACTCCTTACAATGAATAGACTAAGCATGCCCACAATGATGAGTATTTGTACAAAAATGAAAAACAAATAGAGTTCGTTACCAGCCTCTTACCACTCCTCAAGTTATCTTAATGTTCATTATTGCCCTTCACTTGTGTGACTTGAATAATAACATGAAACCAAAATCCACTTAGGACGGCTGAACCCTGCAAAGAACTCACAAAACCAAAGAAGAACAACAAATATTTTTGGTGTTTTCAATTTTTTTCAAACAATCCAACAAAGCAAAAACAAACCAAGCAAAGCAAAATATTTTTGGATTTTTCTTTTAAGGCAAACAAAAACAAAGAAACAAACCAAGAGAAAGAACGAAAATATTTTTGGTATTTTTGAGAAAGCAGCAACAAAAACCAAAAAGAAAGCGAAACAATGGATATACAAAGAACCGATAGAACAGGATATAAAGATGAGTGTGATGTCGGTATACCTCCCCCCAAGCTTAGGCTTTTGGCCTAAGTGGGTCTCAATCCCATGGTGCCCAAGTAGGTGCACCTCCGTAGTACGACGAGGAGGCTCCCTCGTCCTGGTACGAGCTCGAGGACTCCCCTGTGTAGTATACAAAGGGGTCGTATGAGGGCGCTTCCTCCTGATAGTGTCCATGGAAACCAAGAATGCGCATCTTTTCATCCATCTCCTCCTTGGAGCGTGACAAAGGTCCCTGAGAAATACTGAACAAAGTGGTTTGGGGGATGATGGTGATGACGTGGAGCACTTCGTTGGAAACCCCAAGAGCAAGGTATGATGGCACAACAACAAGTCATCCCTCAGTAGAGACCGAGGTTATCGAACCAGAAGGACGAAGGAAACTTCACACAGGTGTTGCAAGCAACGCGGAGACCTGCACAACAGAAACTCAAGACTTTGCCCCAATGAATCAGTGAGGTTGTCAAGCTCACCGGTTTGCTATAACAAAGGATTAAACGTACCGTGTGGAAGGTAATGGTTTGCAGCAAGTAAACAAGTAACAGTGGAAGATGTATCAATGGTAAAGATTGGACCAGGGTCCATATTTCACTAGAGGTGCTCTCCTTAGATAAACAACATGGCATGAAGGGTAAACAAATTACATCAGGGCAATTGACAGGAACTGAGCAAGGAATAACAATGCAATTACTAGTCAGAAAGATCCTATGAGATTCGATTGGGCAATACAACAAGATACATAGACCGCCATCCAACTTCATCTATGACTAGAAGTCCACCTTCAGGTTATCATCCGAACCCCATCCAGTATTAAGTTGCAAGAAACAGACAACTACTTTAAGCAAAGTGTGTAAGGTAAACAGTCCACATGTTCCATGAACAAGAGACCGTTGTTTTCTCCCTAGTGTCAACAACACATCTACAACCGAAGATATTTCTGTCACTTCCCTTGGAACTAGAGGAATGAACCCACTATCGAGCATAAATAGCCCCTCTTGAAGTCACTAGCAACTACTTGGCCAAGATAGCTACTAACAACGGAGAGCATGCAAGATCACAAACAACACAGACATGATAGAATCATAAAGACAAAACCATTAATCAAACCAACATAGTAATCTCAATATCCATCGGATCCTCGCAAACACAACATGCATGATTACAAATAGATTAGATCTTGATCATGAACGGAGCTCACAAGATCTATACATGAAAGCACAAAGGAGGAGATACAACCATCTAGCTACTACATGGACTCATAGTCCAAGGTGGAACTACTCACGCATCATACAAGAGAGAAGGCCTCCGGGATGATCTCCCCTCCGGCAGGGTGCCGGGAAGAACTTCAGATCCCCCCGATCTAGGGACGATGGTGGTGGCGGCTACAGACGGTTTCGTGAGGATTTGATCGGGTGCTTAGGGTTTCTGCATCGGGGGCTTCTTATAGGCGAAGGGGGAGGCCGAGGCGGCGGCCTGGGGCCCCACACCCCTCCCGGGCATGGGGCAAGGCCCACCCGTGCCTAGGGGGTCTGGGTGCCCTGGCTTGTCCCTCCGGCTCCCCTTTGGACTTCTTGTTCCCCACGGAAAGTAATTGACTTTGGCATTTGTCCCATCCAATTCCGAGAATATTTCTTTACTAACTTTTCTGAAACCAAAAATAGAAGAAAACAAGCATCTGGCACCGTGGCAACTTGTTAATAGGTTAGTACCAGAAAACATGTAAAAAGCACCTCAAAGTAGAGACAAGAAAATCAAAGTAGATACTAAACAAGCATTGAGCATCAAAAATTATAGATACGTTTCCGACGTATCAAGCATCCCCAAGCTTAACTCCTGCTCGTCCTCGAGTAGCTAAGTGATAAAATAATAATTTTTGAGGTGACATGCACCCTCACAATAAAGATCCAACCATTTGCAAGCATTGAAAGCTAGGATCAAAGAACTCTATACATGTGCATGAAAGATGGAGTTCTAACAATAGGACATAGTAACTATGCATGCATCATGACAAGCTACAAACAAAGATCATGAATAAAATGCATTGAAAAATGTTTGTTTGTTTCACATACAGAAAACATAGCATGGTGGCAATCAAATTGTCCCTCATAGAGTAGCAATATAGATGCATAGGACACCATGAAAGTTCAGAAGGGTGACTAGAAACAAATAGGACAAGAACAAGTAATATCACAATATGCATCAATCAATAAGGTGCCTAAAGGTAGAAGGTGGAGACTCAATAGTGGTGGAAGAAAGGCCTTTTTGTAAAGGAATCAGGGATTACAAGTTTCAAAAAGAGATTCCAAAAATTATGGTACTTGTTAGATTTCAGCCCTCATTGCCCCTATCATAAGCATCTTGAAGTGATTAAGGTTAAAGTGACAAAGATGGATTATATGCTTGACAAAGTATAAGTTGGCAATCTCAAGTCCCTTGAATACGAGGGCCACACCTCATGCATACTCAGCTTTGGGCCCAGGTAAGTTCTTGTCATTGTAAGTATTTGCATATCATTGAGAACCGCCAATGGGGTACCCCTTGCACATGGAACAAGAGCTTTCCCATAACCAAAATGACAAGGCAAGCAGACAATGAGAATCTCAGCAATCTTTTTATTTACTATATGCATAGATTTTTATTGAGAATGCTTCATAGATGGCTCACTATGGTGATGCTGCAAGTTTCCACCATGATTAGGCATGGCTTTGGCTAGCAGCCCAGGCGTTTCTCTAACACATGATACAAACTCTATGGACTTACAAGTTCCCTCTTTATTTCACACCGGTGACATCCATACACAAAATATCATGATATCAACTAAGTACAAATTACAAGTGCAATGTTGAAAACATTCCCCGTGACAGCACGGTTCTATTAATTCCAACGTATAAGTGCAAGCATATACAACATAGATGTCACAATGGTTCAAGTTTATTAGGGGAAAAGAATATAAAGTGTGCCATCAAGTTCGTTAGGGCTTTAATCACTAAGTTTTCACATACCAAAATAGTTTTTAATTGGAAGATAGCTGAAAACAAGAATATACTTGGAATGGTGTAACACACCATGCATAGGAGTTTATAGTGGACACTTTGGAATAACTTGGTTTCTTGGGAGTTGGAGGCATGAGTAGAACTTACTCATACAAGTGGAGGCTAGCAAAAGACTAGGAGCAACCAACTAAGACAGCAATAATGGCCATAATCATGCAGTGCAACAAAGAATTACTAATCAAAACATAGAGTGGTACTAGAAGTGAAGGACTAAATGATCATAGAGGCTAATGGTGACTTGTGAGAGTCATAACATGGTGTAAGCATGTGCCAAGTCAACCCAAGCAAAGCATCAAAGGAGAATACCACAATACTATGTTTTTGCATGCTAAAACAACGCATAATTTCTTCAAGGCACACTAAACAATCCCAATTGTTTGGAACAAGATATTCTACAACAATAATCACTAAGCATAATGCCAAAACAACACCTAGCATGTCATGCTAAAGTCTAAGTCACAGTCAATGCAAGCTCCTCTTGCACTTCAAGCAAGAACTTACTACTCCTTTTCAACACCAAGCAACTTATTTGCAAAACAACACAACGAGAACGGGGGTACAAACTAACTAAACAACCTAAGCAAAGCAAACGAAAACTAAGACGCTCCAAGAACAACACAACTATGCATGAAACAATAAAAATGAAGTGTCTAGACAGACCTGAGCTTTTTATTGATGAAGAAGGGGATGCCTTGGGCATCCCCAAGCTTTGATGCTTGTACCTCTTGGATATTTCTTGGGGTGACACCATGGTGGCATCCTCAAGCTTGAGCTTTTGTCCATTCTTCATCTCATTGCATCATCCTCTCTCTACACCTGAAATTTTTTCCTTCATACAAAACTTCACACAATCTTTATTAGCAACATTAGTATATTCAAAAGATATTAGACCCTTGGCAAAACTTTGGAACAGCAAGGCATTTCACTAAAAACATAAGATACTGTAGCAACTCCTTCAAAAATCTCAATTCACCTACAGAGAACTCAAAAAGGAATCAACAAGAAGCAAATGCAAATAATGGCAGAAATCTGTCAAAACAGACCAGCAGGTAGAAACCAATTTTTTCGAACATCTTATGTTGCTCAAATAAAAAAGTGTTGAACTAACGAAAGTTAGATAACATACTGGGGGATTTATTAGTAAATTTTGATCTCAATAAGAGTTACAAAGACTCCTCACGATTTTTTTTGGTGGAGGACAGAAATCTGTTTCGGGACAGCAACTCTCCAAATCTTACTTCCCTCTTATTAGAGGTCATTCTTGTCACAAAAAGCAAACAAAAAGGATAAGGAGCGGTCATTACTGATGTAATAACTTCCAAGACTCAAATAAACTCTTGGGTTATCTCCCAAGAAGTACTTTTCTTTAACGCCTTTAAGTTAGGCACAAGAAGCAAGAAGAATCAAGTATTTTCAAATGAAGAAGTATTAACATCAAATCTTGCTTTCAAAGGAGGAGCAAAAAGCAACCTCTCTCTCATCATAGGGAAGTGTCCAATACCTTTCTTGAATGGAAAATGATATTTAATGGTGCCTTCTTTCATATCAATGATAACACCAATTGTTCTAAGAAAAGGTCTTCCCAAAGTAATAGGACAAGAAGCATTGCATTCAACATCCAAAACATAAAAATCAACAGGGACATAAGCATTGTTAACCATAATGAGAACATCATTAATACTCCCCATGAGTTTCTTCTTAGCATTATCATTGAGTGGGATATCTAAATAACAATCTTCCAAAGGTGGCAAATCAAGCTTTTCATAAATCTTCCTAGGCATAATAGAGACACTAGAACCAACATCACATGAAGCTTTGAGATCAAAGTCATTCACTTGCATATTAATAATGGGTTCCCAACTATCTTCTACTTTCCTAGGAATAGAAGCTTTGTGTTTTAGCTTCTCTTCCTTAATCTTCACAAGAGCATTTGTAATGTGTTTAGTGAAAGCAACATGCATATCACTAGCATCAGGACTTCTAGCAAGCTTTTGTAGAAACATAATCACTTCAAAAATATTGCAACCATCAATATCAAAGTCAAACTTAGCATCACTAGTAGTAGGCTCAATAGGCTTAGGCATAGTAGGATGAGGAATAGGGACTACTTGTGGTTTAGTGGTGATGGTGCACACACTATTGTTTCTATCAATTTCAGCTTCCCTTTCCCACCTAGCATGAAGTTGAGATAACAGCCTAACATTTTCATCAATAGTGTAACATCCTAGATTCTATATTAGGATGTTATTAGTGTCATGCATCATCCTTGCATCATTGCATCCTGCATTTGAAAAATTGGAATAAAAATCCTGGCACATAAACCCATTTAAAAACCCTATTAAATATTTTCATAAGTGAGCACCCTTGTTGTAGTAGTTTGACCCTTCAAAAACTATGTAAAAACAGTAAACCATGGTCCTATGTTGACCACCTTAATTTTATGAAAATTTAGAAACAAGTTTCATCAATTTTGGACCTAGTTTGCAAAAGTTATTAGGGTTTTATAAAAACAGAAAAGGGAAAATGATTAAAGGAAAAAAAAGAAAACCTAACCTAACTGGGCCGGCTGTGCCAGCCAGCTGTAACGTCGTCGCCTAGTTGCCATGACCCAGTAGCCTAGCAGACGTGAGGCGCAGCTGGCGTGGGGTCCCACCCCGTCGTCGTCTTCCAGAGTCCGCGGCGAGCACGCTCTCCTCCGCCGCGTCGGACTCCTAACCACGCCAGACTCGACCGCCCCCTTACCCAAGTTTCTGGCCCCTTATAAGCCAACCCCCTCTCGTCGTTTTCCCCTTGAAAACCCTAGCCAAACTTCGCCGAACCGCTGCCGCTCTCCCTCGCCGGCGTCGCGCTCGGGAAGGTTCCGATCCGGCGATTCGCGCCACCCCGAGCCCCTCCTTGCTGTTAACCGCCTTCCCCGTGCAACACCGCCTCACCCCCGACCCTTCCTTCCTCCCCTTGTGCAGCACAGCGTCGGGGATTTCTCGCCGACGTACCGCCGGAGCCGCGGGAACCAGTGGAGGTGTGCGGCTAGATGAGGAAAGAGGAGCCGAAGCCGATCACGCACGCAGGACCGCGAGAAGGAGTAGAGCGCCGTCGTGCTCTCCACTACTCCGGGGAACCACCGCAGCACCGCCGACGACCACGTCCGACCGCGCCGCCGCCGTCTCGCCATCGACACCGCTGGTAAGTATCGCCACTGCTCCCGTCCGTCGGATCCGAGTAGAACGGTGTAGATTAGAAGGATGGACGGTACTAATAATGCTAATGCCCGCGTGGCGAGCAGCGCCGCCATCGCGTCGGCCCGCGTCGCTCGGTGGACCAGCCAGACGACACACAGCTAGGTTTTTAAGTGAAGTTCAGATCTGGTTGCAGATTTGGAATTCAAACTTGCGAAAATCATATAAAATCAAATATTTGTCCAAATTTAGCTTGTAATATACCGTTGGATTCCTAATTTTATGTAGAATACAATCTGTAATAATATTGCAGGTTTGCAGTAATATTTTAGGTGTAGATTTTAATCATTAGATTAGAGAGTTTAATCTATAGAAAAAAATTAAAATTCTATTTTATTTGATTCTTGTTGCAATAAACTTGTTTCCACAATACCTACTGATCCAAATCATTAAGCTTTGCTTAAGATCATTAGATCTAGTTTGGGGATACTTAGATGGTTTGATCTTCTTATAATCCTAGGAATTGTTTTAGTGACTCTATTAGATCTAAACCCTTGGGATAATCTACCCTAGTGACAACCTTACACCATCACAACACAAACTTGCTACCTTAATCAATTTAGAAGAGCCAACCTTGCATAAAACACCATGTTGCATGCATGCATGATTCTCTTTGTGATATGCTTTGAGCAAGTTGTGATCAGATCTATGTTTGTGATTCGTTAGATTGCTCGGAGTGCGCTAAGGAGTGCTATTGTGTAGAGTGCTGCTCGGATCAAGGCAAGTTACACCACTTGTTCATAATCTTGTCCCAGTTTTGATTCTATGCATGCGATCTTCAAAATTTTGTAGTATGCATGTATAGGATGATCTAGTAGAATTTTTCCTTAGTATTATTTTGCAAGTGTGATGATTTTGTAGTATGCCATGAGTAGCTCTATACTTAGGATTTCCCATCCTAATAGGTTACCCCTGTTTTTACTAAGTATTGCTTGCTATGCTATATATACAAAGTACCGTTGGGGGGTTCGAAAGACCAAGAATTTTTCTAAGTATAAAGGCTCTCTAGAGCAAACTTTTCTTCTCAAATCCACTTCAAAATAAAAATAAGTTTTCTTCTGGGCGGAATGGTTGTCGGGACAACGAGTGAGATTTTGGTGGAGGACGCCAGAATCAAAGAAGTCTGCCATGTTTCAGAATTCATAAGCTTCCAGTGCAACCACAATACATTATGGGCTCTGTCTTGGCCTAGTACTTAGTGGGAAACCTCACCTGGGTACCAACATTTGGAGGTTCTTGGCACGGTTGGATCCGGAAGGTAGAGGGTCTACTAAGGGAAAGCCTCGCCATGGTATTGTCTGTAAAAGGACTTGATCGTGGATTGTGGGTAAAGTGCACAAACTCTCGAGAGTGTTGCAATCTGATCGATCGGTGTTCACGCGATGTAACAACAATGAGCGTCTGAAGGATGGAGCCTCTGAAGGATCTTCCTCTATCTTTTCTAAAACAAAGTTTTGAAACCCCATGGCGTGCGTAATATCGCTAATGGGTGGGAATTTGGGAACTTGGTGTGTAATATCCAAGTGACGCTTGGTGCGTAATATCCAAGTGTTGGGTTGTTTGGACACTTGGTGCGTAATATCCTCGTGTGCCACTCGACCTTATTTTATCCAAGCAAATGTTTACAAAGTAGGGCAATCTTCTATTCTTCTCTCTACTTAAGAAAATTAGCTTTGAGCAAATGAACTCTACGGCCTATACCAGCCTTGCATGTAGAGATAGTCTTTTCTCTCCTTGGTGTAATTTGCCAATACATTCAAAGTATTGACCAAACTTGTTGGCTGCACGTCTTATGTGCAGAATCCGAAGACTGAAAGGTGCGTAGGGATCGCGGGTCTACACTCGACAAGCGGGCGTTCTTTGGACTCATCTTTGCTTTTATGTTTCATTGTTATTTGAGCTAGCATAATGCTAAGCAATTTTTGTAATAATTTCATACTCTGGATTCTCCGTGTAATAAAGACTTTGTGTTTTACATGATATTTCATCGATTGTGAGTGCTAGCTATTGATCCAGGGACTAGCAATGTAATCACAGGGACTTAGGATCCTTACCGATCCGAGGTCACTCTGAGATGGTATCAGAGCACATCGTTGCCTGTAGGACGTGACCCTAGGATTGGAACCACCTCTAACTTTAGTGCCTTACTTGTTTTCCTACTAAGTTATTTCCCGCACATCTAGTATTTGCTTTCCTCTACTTGTTTAAGTATCTAACCCTCATTCTTCTAACTCAAAGATGACAAGCTTCCTCTACGACACCGTCGCGGACATCGAGCCTCTTCGCTTTGGAGGATGCCTCATGGATCTACTCACACGTTTGGACCTTCCTCTCCCAACAATCCAGGGAAGCACAATGAAGAAACTCCACAAGGACGATTGTTGGGGAGTCAAGGTCATCCAGCCAGGAAAAGAGCGAGGCAAGAACCCGGAGGAAGACATAGCAATCCACATTGTTAGTGATTCCAAGGAGAAGGCCCTTAGCATTAGCTTGCAGCAACTCATTTGTCGCCTATGTGGACGTCATCATGAAGCTCTCCAAGGACACTGCGGCGGCCTCTTTGGAAGACGAGATGAGGAAGGAATTCCCATGGAGTTAACCTTTGAGGAAAGAACTTCTACCAAGCGCCGAAGAACACAATATCAAGACTTGGAGTGCCACATCCATGACCTTGAGAAGGGTACCTTCCTCGAGATGTTGAAGAACGACGAGCTATGCGCCCTCATAAAGGAGAAGGAAGAAATGATCAAGCAGCAGGAGGAGGCAATGAAGCTCCAAGAGATAAAATTCCAGGACCAAGAGAAGAAGTTCGCTAACCAAGAGAAGAGGGTGATAAATAAAAACAAGAGAATTAGGGAACTCAACCAGCAGATCGATGGAGATGAAGTGCAAACTGAAGGCCTTTGCAAGATAATCAATGATGTGAGTACTTCCAAGAGGGACTTGGCAAAGCAACTTGAAGCCGCAATGAAGTCAAGTTTAGTGGAAGAGCTACAAAGCGAGAAGGAGGGACTTCAGGAGCAGCTGGAAGCCACTACCAAGAGGCTACAGGATGAGATAAAGAACATCCAAGAGAAGCTTGAAGCCACCACAAAGGAGATGGAATTGTACAAGACAACTTTAGAGCAAGAAGGCTACTCGTTCGAGGACGAGGAAGAGGAAGGCGTGGAAGATGTGTAATAGTTGGACCACCTTTAATTCTATAGTAGAACGTTATTCGCAAATGTAATAAGTACCAAGACAAATCTGGTTTAGTTAAACTTGGTTGTTTCCTGTGTTAAATCTGTGTTGTTATGTCTTGTGTGCCTTGTGTGCTTGGTGTGTTTTCGTAAGGGTAGGAGTTTACTACATAGTCTTTCTGTTTATTCCTTAACTATTCTCTTAAACCCCACAGATGCCGCCAAGACGTGCGAACCCCAAAATCCCGCCAGAAATAGCAGAACTTTTGGACACTCAGAACCAGCTGATCCAACTGCTCACTCAGAACATGCAAAACAACAACAACAACAACAACAACAACAACAACAACAGCAACCCGCCACCACCACCACCACCACCGCCACCTCCTCAACAGGATCGCTTGACTCGGTTTTTGAGACTGAACCCACCTACCTTCACTAGCAGCACTGAACCAATCATCGCTGATGACTGGCTGCGTACGATCAACAAGAAGCTAGACACCGTGCAAGTAAGCCGGAGCCGATGGTGCGTTATGCCGCACACCAGCTTGAAGGACCTGCTGCAGAATGGTGGGATAACTACCAAGTCATACACCCGGATATTGATGCTATCACTTGGGAACAGTTTGAGTTAGCTTTTCGCACTCATCATGTGGCTGCTGGTGTCATGACTCTAAAGAGGCGCGAGTTTCGTGACCTACACCAGCTGCACCGTTCTGTCACCGAGTATGGAGAGCTTTTCAATAAGCTAGCCCGTTATGCACCCGATGATGTTTCTACTGATGCCAAGAGACAGGAAGAGTTCTTAAGAGGCCTCAATGATGAGATATCCATTCAGCTTGTGGCTCAGAAATTTGACAATTTTCAGGAACTCCTGGACAGAGCCATTGTGGTTGAATCAAAGAGGAAGAGCATAGAAAGCCGCAAGAGGAAATCTAACCCTCATAAACACTATGTTCCGTACCAGAAGCAGCGCAATTCCTCACCACCACCTTACAACAATAATGGCCACAACTATAACGGTCATAACCATGGTGGCCACAAACACAATGGGCATAAAAACCGCAATGGGAATGGCAGCAATGGGAAGGATCTCAGTGAGGTGACATGCTTTAAGTGCAACAAGACAGGGCACTATGCAACCTCTTGCCCCGAGAGGAAGAATGGCAATGGTAATGGGAATGGTAATGGACACAACCATGGCAGTGGAAACGGGAAGAAGCCAAATCCGTTTGTCAAAGCCACGGTGAATCATGTTACTATGGAGGATGCTTGTGATGCGCCAGACTCTGTGATTGGTAAGTTCAAACTCAATTCTATTCCCGTAGTTATTCTTTTTGATGCTGGTGCATCGCATTCATTCATATCAAGGGTATTTGTGGATAGAGGCAAGATACCAACATAGACTATAAACTTTCCTCTAAGGGTAAGTTCTCCTGGGGGAGAAATAGTGGCAAACTCCAGTTGCTGGGAATTAGAACTAAGGATTGGGACACACATTTTTCCCACCAGTCTAGTAGTTCTAGAATCACAAGGATTAGACATAATCTTGGGCATGAATTGGATGACCGAATATGAAGGAGTCATAGATTGTGCCAAGAGAACTGTCATGCTCACAACACCGGAAGGGAAGTCGTATCAAGTCGAATTTCGCACTTAAAGAAGTCATGGTGAACTCTCTTAAGGGGGTTAGCTTGGAGGAGGTACCTATTGTAAAGGAATACCCAGATGTCTTCCCAGAAGAGCTACCCGGAATGCCACCCGACCGTGATATCGAATTTCTCATTGACTTAATGCCAGGCACGGGGCCGATAGCTAAGAGACCATACAAGATGGATGTGGACGAGTTAAAGGAACTCAAGAAACAGCTTAGGGAACAATTGGACAAGGGGTTCATTCAACCCAGCGCGTCATCTTGGGGAGCACCCGTTCTATTTGTGGAAAAGAAGGATAAGACCAAGAGGCTGGTTGTGGACTACCGCTCGTTGAACGAAGTGATGATTCAGAATAAGTATCCTCTGCCCAACATCAACGACCTGTTTGACCAGCTAAAAGGAGCCAGTGTGTTCTCAAAGATCGATCTACGATCGGGCTATTTTCAGCTAAAGATTCGAGAACAGGATGTGCCCAAGACAGCATTCACCACAAGTTACGGATTGTATGAGTACACCGTGATGTCTTTTGGTCTAACCAATGCCCTAGCATACTTCATGACCATGATTAACAAGGTGCTCATGGAATACTTGGACAAGTTTATCGTAGTATTCATAGATGATATACTCATATACTCTAAGGATGAGAAGGAACATGAGAAACATCTGCGCCTTATCATGGAGAAACTAAGAGAACACAAGTTGTATGCCTAATTCAGCAAATGCGAGTTCTGGTTAAAGGAAGTGGTATTCCTTGGTCATGTTGTGTCAGCAAAAGGTGTTGCCGTAGATCCTAGTAAGGTAGCTTCCGTGACAGAATGGGAGTCACCCAAGAATGTGGGAGATATTAGGAGTTTCTTGGGGCCCGCAGGATATTACCGGAGGTTCATCGAAAACTTTTCCAAGATAGCAAAACCCATGATGGAACTATTAAATAAGGAAAAGAAATTCCTATGGACCGAGGAATGTGAAGCAAGTTTTCAAGAGTTGAAGAAACGCCTTGTAACGGCACCAGTTCTGTGTCTACCTGATATCCAGAAGGATTTTCAAGTATATTGTGACGCTTCTCGACAAGGACTTGGAAGTGTATTGATGCAGGATGGGAAAGTGGTATCATATGCCTCCCGACAACTTAAAAACCACGAACACAACTACCCCACACATGATTTGGAGCTTGCGTCAGTGGTTCATCCACTCAAGGTATGGAGACACTACCTCATGGGCAAACATTGTGATGTGTTCACGGATCATAAAAGTTTGAAGTACATCTTCACCCAAAAGGAGTTGAATATGAGACAACGAAGATGGCTTGAGCTAACTAAGGATTATGACTTGGATTTACAGTACCACCCCGGAAAGGCAAACGTGGTGGCTGATGCCTTAAGTCGTAAGGTGTATGTGAATGGACTTACCGCAGGGGAACTCCCAGAGGATTTATGCAAGCAATTCAGGGATCTCAGGCTAGAGATAGTCCCGAAAGGACACGTAGCGACTATGGAAATAGTGTCCACCTTCCAAGAAAGGATCCAAGAAGCACAAAAGGGGATAAAGAGTTGGAAGAAATAAAAGTCAGGATAAGTGAAGGAAAGACTAAATAATTTCGCCTAGACGAACAAGGAACCCTCTGGTATGGGAAGCGTTTGTGCGTTCCCAATGACCCTGATATCAGGAAGATGATTTTACAAGAAGCTCATGATTCGCCATACTCAATTCATCCAGGTAACATAAAGATGTACATGGATGTGAAGGATAGATTCTGGTGGAATAACCTAAAGAGAGATATTGCAGAGTATATTTCTCTGTGCGATGTGTGCAACAGAGTTAAAGCCGAGCATCAGAAACCGGCAGGATTACTTCAACCACTACCTATACCCGACTGGAAGTGGGACAAGGTAGGCATGGATTTCATCACGGGATTACCCTAGACTCGTTCTGGATTTGATTCTATCTGGGTAGTGGTGGACCACTTTACCAAGGTGGCTCACTTCATCCTCGTAAAGACCACATATACAAGTGCTAAGCTTGCTAAGATATACATGTCAAGAATTGTAAGTCTGCATGGTGTTCCCAAGGGAATTGTGTCAGATAGAGGCACCCAGTTTACTTCAATGTTTTGGCGACAACTACATGAGTCCCTTGGAACCCGACTAGAATTCAGTACTGCCTTCCACCCTCAGACAGATGGCCAAACAGAAAGGGTGAATCAAATTTTGGAAGATATGTTGAGAGCTTGCGCACTAGACTATGGGTCTAGTTGGGACGATAACCTGCCATATGCTGAGTTCTCATACAACAACAGCTACCAGACAAGTATCAAGATGGCTCCGTTTAAAGTTCTATATGGCAGGAAGTGTAGGACTCCATTGCTATGGAATGGAGTTGGTGAACGCAGTCTTTTCGGACCTGACTTGATAAAGGATGCCGAAGAAAAAGTACGACAGTTTCAGGATAGGCTAAAGGTAGCCCAATCCCGACAGAAGAGTTACGCTGATTCCAAGCGCAGGGATGTGGCCTATGAAATAGGGGACCGTGCGTATCTCCGAGTTTCACCCCTACGAGGAGTTAAGAGGTTCGGAATCAAGGGAAAGTTAGCCCCACGATTCATAGGACCATATAAAGTTCTGGCCCGTAGAGAAGTTGCTTATCAGTTGGAGTTACTGGAAGGACTGACTGTGCATGATGTGTTTCATGTGTCACAACTAAAAAAGTGCCACCCGGAGATGGCCGAAACACCGCTAAGAGACACCATCCCCGTAGATGAGGTTCAATTGGAGAATGACCTTACATATGAGGAAAAACCCATCAAAATACTGGAAACAGCCGAAAGGATTACCCGCACCAAGACTATAAGATTCTGCAAGGTACAATGGAACCACCACTCCGAGGAAGAAGCTACGTGGGAGCGTGAAGAAGACATGAGGGCAGAGCACCCACACCTATTTACTAGCCAACCCGAATCTCGAGGACGAGATTCTTCTTAAGGAGGGTAGGTTTGTAACATCCCAGATTCTATATTAGGATGTTATTAGTGTCATGCATCATTGCATCCTGCATTTGAAAAATTGCAATAAAAATCATGGCACATAAACCCATTTAAAAACCCTATTAAATATTTTCATAAGTGAGCACCCTTGTTGTAGTAGTTTGACCCTTCAAAAACTATGTAAAAACAGTAAACCATGGTCCTATGTTGACCACCTTAATTTTATGAAAATTTAGAAACAAGTTTCATCAATTTTGGACCTAGTTTGCAAAAGTTATTAGGGTTTTATAAAAACAGAAAAGGGAAAATGATTAAAGGAAAAAAAAAGGAAAACCTAACCTAACTGGGCCGGCTAAGCCCGCTAACGCTGCCTTAGTTGCCAACAGAGCAGGAGCCGTGAGCCACGACGCGGGGGTCCCACCCCATCGTCGTCTTCTAGAGTCCGCGGCGAGCACGCTCTCCTCCGCCGCGTCAGACTCCTAACCACGCCGGACTCGACCGCCCCCTTCCCCAAGTTTCTGGCCCCTTATAAGCCGACCCCCTCTCGTCGTTTTCCCCTCGAAAACCCTAGCCAAACTTCGCCGAACCGCTTCCGCTCTCCCTCGCCGGCGTCGCGCTCGGGAAGGTTCCGATCCGGCGATTCGCGCCACCCCGAGCCCCTCCTTGCATTAACCGCTTCCCGTGCAACACCGCCTCACCCGACTTCCTTCCTTCCCTTGTGCAGCAAAAATCGGGATTTCGACGTCACCGGAGCCATGGAACCAGTGGAGGTGTGCGGCTAGACGAGGAAAGAGGAGCCGAAGCCGATCACGCACGCAGGACCGCGAGAAGGAGTAGAGCGCCGTCGTGCTCTCCGCTACTCCGAGGAACCACCGCAGCTCCGCCGACGACCACGTCCGACCGTGCCACCGCCGTCTCGCCATCGACGCCGCCGGTAAGTATCGCCACCGCTCCCGTCCGTCGGATCCTAGTAGAACGGTGTAGATTAGAAGGATGGACGAAGCGGTACTAATGCCATACGCTGCCGGCGTGGCGACCGCGTCAGCAACACAAGCTGCCCACTGGACCAGCTGACGACACCTGGCTAGGTTTTTAAGTGAAGTTCAGATCTGGTTGCAGATTTGGAATTCAAACTTGCGAAAATCATATAAAATCAAATATTTGTCCAAATTTAGCTTGTAATATACCGTTGGATTCCTAATTTTATGTAGAATACAAATCTGTAATAATATTGCAGGTTTGCAGTAATATTTTAGGTGTAGATTTTAATCATTACATTAGAGAGTTTAATCTATAGAAAAAAAATTAAAATTCTATTTTATTTGATTCTCGTTGCAATAACCTTGTTTCCACAATACCTACTGATCCAAATCATTAAGCTTTGCTTAAGATCATTAGATCTAGTTTGGGGCTACTTAGATGGTTTGATCTGCTTATAATCCTAGGATTTGTTTTAGTGACTCTATTAGATCTAAACCCTTGGGATAATCTACCCTAGTGACAAACTTACACCATCACAACACAAACTTGCTACCTTAATCAATTTAGAAGAACCAACCTTGCATAAAACACCATGTTGCATGCATGCATGATTCTCTTTGTGATATGCTTTGAGCAAGTTGTGATCAGATCTATGTTTGTGATTCGTTAGATTGCTCGGAGTGCGCTAAGGAATGCTATTGTGTAGAGTGCTGCTCGGATCAAGGCAAGTTACACCACTTGTTCATAATTTTGTCCCAGTTTTGATTCTATGCATGCGATCTTCAAAATTCTGTAGTATGCATGTATAGGATGATCTAGTAGAATTTTTCCTTAGTATTATTTTGCAAGTGCGATGATTTTGTAGTATGCCATGAGTAGCTCTATACTTAGGATTTCCCATCCTAATAGGTTACCCCTGTTTTTACTAAGTATTGCTTGCTATGCTATATATACAAAGTACCGTTGGGGGGTTCGAAAGACCAAGAATTTTTCTAAGTATAAAGGCTCTCTAGAGCAAACTTTTCTTCTCAAATCCACTTCAAAATAAAACTAAGTTTTCTTCTGGGAGGAATGGTTGTCGGGACAACGAGTGAGATTTTGGTGGAGGACGGCCACCCAGGAATCAAAGAAGTCTGCCATGTTTGAATTGAAGCTTCCAAAGGCAACCACAATACATTATGGGCTCTGTCTTGGCCTAGTACTTAGTGGGAAACCTCACCGGTACCAACATTTGGAGGTTCTTGCACGGTTGGATCCGGAAGGTAGAGGGATACTAAGGAAAGCCTCGCCATGGTATTGTCGTAAAAGGACTTGATCGTGGATTGTGGGTAAAGTGCACAAACTCGAGAGTGTTGCAATCGATCGATCACCGTGTTCACGATAACAGAACAACAATGAGCGTCGAAGGATGGAGCCTCAAGGATCTTCCTCTCTTTTCTAAAACAAAGTTTTGAAACCCCATGGCGTCATGTAATATCGCTAATGGGTGGGAATTTGGGAACTTGGTGTGTAATATCCAAGTGACGCTTGGTGCGTAATATCCAAGTGTTGGGTTGTTTGGACACTTGGTGCGTAATATCCTCGTGTGCCACTCGACCTTATTTTATCCAAGCAAATGTTTACAAAGTAGGGCAATCTTCTATTCTTCTCTCTACTTAAGAAAATTAGCTTTGAGCAAATGAACTCTACAGCCTATACCAGCCTTGCATGTAGAGATAGTCTTTTCTCTCCTTGGTGTAATTTGCCAATACATTCAAAGTATTGACACAACTTGTTAGCTGCACGTCTTATGTGCAGAATCCGAAGATTGAAAGGTGCGTAGGGATCGCGGGTCTACACTCGACAAGCCTGGAGCGTTGCTGGACTCATGCTGCTTTTATGTTTCCGCTGTTATTTGAGCTAGCATAATACTAAGCAATTTTTGTAATAATTTCATACTCTGGATTCTCCGTGTAATAAAGACTTTGTGTTTTACATGATATTTCATCGATTGTAGGTGCTAGCTATTGATCCAGGGACTAGCAATGTAATCACAGGGACTTAGGATCCTTACCGATCTGAGGTCACTACAGATGGTATCAGAGCACATCGTTGCCTGTAGGACGTGACCCTAGGATTGGAACCACCTCTAACTTTAGTGCCTTACTTGTTTTCCTACTAAGTTATTTCCCGCACATCTAGTATTTGCTTTCCTCTACTTGTTTAAGTATCTAACCCTCATTCTTCTAACTCAAAGATGACAAGCTTCCTCTACGACACCGTCGCGGACATCGAGCCTCTTCGCTTTGGAGGATGCCTCATGGATCTACTCACACGTTTGGACCTTCCTCTCCCAACAATCCAGGGGAGCACAATGAAGAAACTCCACAAGGAAGGTTGTTGGGGAGTCAAGGTCATCCAGCCAGGAAAAGAGAGAGGCAAGAACCCGGAGGAAGACATAGCAATCCACATTGTTAGCGATTCCAAGGAGAAGGCCCTTAGCATTAGCTTGCAGAAACTCATTTGTCGCCTATGTGGACGTCATCATGAAGCTCTCCAAGGACACTGCGGCGGCCTCTTTGGAAGACGAGATGAGGAAGGAATTCCCATGGAGTTAACCTTTGAGGAAAGAACTTCTACCAAGCTACCAAGAACACAATATCAAGACTTGGAGTGCCACATCCATGACCTTGAGAAGGGTACCTTCCTCGAGATGTTGAAGAACGACGAGCTATGCGCCCTCATAAAGGAGAAGGAAGAAATGATCAAGCAGCAGGAGGAGGCAATGAAGCTCCAAGAGATAAAATTCCAGGACCAAGAGAAGAAGTTCGCTAACCAAGAGAAGAGGGTGATAAATAAAAACAAGAGAATTAGGGAACTCAACCAGTAGATCGATGGAGATGAAGTGCAAACTGAAGGCCTTTGCAAGATAATCAATGATGTGAGTGCTTCCAAGAGGGACTTGGCAAAGCAACTTGAAGCCGCAATGAAGTCAAGTTTAGTGGAAGAGCTACAAAGCGAGAAGGAGGGACTTCAGGAGCAGCTGGAAGCCACTACCAAGAGGCTACAGGATGAGATAAAGAACCTCCAAGAGAAGCTTGAAGCCACCACAAAGGAGATGGAATTGTACAAGACAACTTTAGAGCAAGAAGGCTACTCGTTCGAGGACGAGGAAGAGGAAGGCGTGGAAGATGTGTAATAGTTGGACCACCTTTAATTCTATAGTAGAACGTTATTCGCAAATGTAATAAGTACCAAGACAAGTCTGGTTTAGTTAAACTTGGTTGTTTCCTGTGTTAAATCTGTGTTGTTATGTCTTGTGTGCCTTGTGTGCTTTGTGTGTTTACGTAAGGGTAGGAGTTTACTACATAGTCTTTCTGTCTATTCCTTAACTATTCTCTTAAACCCCACAGATGCCGCCAAGACGTGCGAACCCCGAAATCCCGCCAGAAATAGCAGAACTTTTGGCCACTCAGAACCAGCTGATCCAACTGCTCACTCAGAACATGCAAAACAACAACAACAACAACAACAACAACAACAATAACAACAACAACAACAACAACAACAACAACAACAACAACAACAACAACAACAACAACAACAACAACAACAACAACAGCAACCCGCCACCACCACCAACACCGCCACCTCCTCAACAGGATCGCTTGACTCGGTTTTTGAGACTGAACCCACCTACCTTCACTAGAAGCACTGAACCAATCATCGCTGATGACTGGCTGCGTACGATCAACAAGAAGCTAGACACCGTGCAAGCTGTCGGAGCCGACAGGGTGCGTTATGCCGCACACCAGCTTGAAGGACCTGCTGCAGAATGGTGGGATAACTACCAAGTCATCCACCCGGATATTGATGCTATCACTTGGGAACAGTTTTTTTGGTTTTTTAAAAGAGGCAAACAAAACCAAGCAAAAGAAACAAAGCAAACTAAAAACAAAGTAAAGAGAAAGGATGTGAAGGACTCCCCTAGTGAAGATGTCCTTAGGGTCCCTGGAAACGGCGCCAGAAAACATGTTGATGGTGCGTCGAGCACTTCGTTGGAAACCCCAAGAGCAAGGTGTGATGAGCACAACAGCAAGTCTTCCCTCAGTACAGACCGAGGTTATCGAACCAGAAGGAGGAAGGAAATGACACAGGTGTTGCAAGCAACGCGTAGACCTGCATAACACAAACTCAAGACTTTGCCCCAATGAATCAGTGAGGTTGTCAAGCTCACCGGTTTGCTGTAACAAACGATTAAACGTACCATGTGGAAGGTAATGGTTTGCATCAAGTAAACAAGTAATAGCGGCAGATGTATCAATGGTAAAGATTGGACCGGGGTCCATAGTTCACTAGAGGTGCTCTCCTTAGATAAACAACATGGCATGAAGGGTAAACAAATTACAGCAGGGCAATTGACAGGAACTGAGCAAGGCATAATAATGCAATACCAGACAAAAAGATCCTACGAGATTCGATTGGGCAATATAACAATATACATAGACTGCCATCCAACTGCATCTATGACTAGAAATCCACCTTCAGGTTATCATCCGAACCCCCTCCAGTATTAAGTTGCAAGCAACAGACAACTACTTTAAGCAAAGTGTGTAAGGTAAACAGTCCACATGTTCCATGAACAAGAGACTATTGTTTTCTCCCTAGTGGCAACAACACATCTACAACCGAAGAGATTTCTCTCACTTCCCTTGGAAACTAGAGGCATGAACCCACTATCGAGCATAAATAACCCCTCTTGAAGTCACTAGCAACTACTTGGCCAAGATAGCTGCTAACAACGGAGAGCATGCAAGATCACAAACAACACAGACATGATAAAATCATAAAGACAAAACCATTAATCAAACCAACATAATAATCTCAATATCCATCGGATCCCCATAAACACAACATGCATGATTACAAATAGATTAGATCTTGATCATGAACGGAACTCACAAGATCTATACATGAAAGCACAAAGGAGGAGATACAACCATCTAGCTACTACATGGACCCATAGTCCAAGGTGGAACTACTCACGCATCATACCAGAGAGAAGGCCTCTAGGATGATCTCCTCTCCGGTAGGGTGCCGGGAAGAGATACAACCATCTAGAGATGATGGTGGCGGCGGCTACAGATGGTTTCGTGGAGATTTGATCGGGTGCTTAGGGTTTTTGCATCGGGGGATTCTTTGTCACATCCCAAAATTTTCCAAATTTTGAAATGAGAAAAATAAACAAACAAAATAAATAATTGTTGAAATGTAGGGTGAAAACAAACTTTTTGATTCCAAATGGAAATATCAAAACCCATCTTGAGCAAAATTTGAATGAAAAGGGAATCAAACAAAATTTCAATCAAGTGAAATGCATTCATCAATAATGTATCTTGAAATTTAAACACTTGGAAAAGTTAACCTAAAACCCTAAAACCCTATTAGAATAATTCATTTCCAAGTTCTCTCTGAGACTATGGATTTGATCCATATAAAAATTTGTCAACAAATATTTATAAATGATCAAGAATGACAAAGGAAAATATTATAAAACCATAGAAATTGGTTTCACTCAATTTGGAGTCATAGATAAAAACTTATGAATTTATTAAGATAAAAGGAATTAATTTCCAAAGCTAATAAAGCCCTATCTAAAGTCCATGCTAAATCCTAAGAAAATAAATCCTAAAAGGATTTAAAAATATAAACAAATATTAAATAAAATTATATAAATTGGAATTACCAACTTTGGATCTTTAAATAAAAAGATATGAATTTTATAAGGCAAAGTAAGAAATAAATAAATAAGGAATAATTAAAAGCCAAATTAAATCTTGGTCAAACAAATGAAATAAAAGATTATTGATTAATAAAAGAAGTAAAGGATTATTTAAATAAAATCATAAGGATTGATTATTATTCAATATTATTTAAATAAAGATAATTCCCAATTTAAATGAACATTAAAATAATATAAAAGTATTTTAAATAATAATTCAAAGTGAATTATTTGCACTAAATAATAAATAAAACCTATTGAAAAAGGTTTGGTAAACATTGGAATTCAGATAGAAGTTGGAAAATATATTTAAAATCCTATTTAAATAATAACAAGTGTTTATTTAAATATATAATAAACCATAAAATGAATGTTTGAAATATTCTAAAAATGGAAATTTAAATACATTAATAAACAGAATAAAACCTACTGAAAGTTTGAAAAGGGTTTGAAAAATAAATCTGAATTCAAATGGATGTTCAAATTTCAAAAACGGAAATTCAAAATAGAAAAATAAAAAGAAAACAGGAAGGAAAAAAATAGAATTGGACCCAGCCCAGCAAACCAGGCCCAGCAGCGCAACCGACTCCTTCCCCTCTCGCGAAACGTTTTCCACCCACGAGCAAACCCGCCCAGTCCCTGACTTAGTGACCCCATGCGCACCTCCTCTCTTTGCCCACCGCTGGACCCCACTGCCTCGTCATCGTCTCCCTCACCCGCCATAGCCGTTCCCCTCATTACGCCGGCTGTTTCTGGTCATTACTCCGTGCAGCAAATTCGCATCAACGCCGCAGTAACTCCTCGCTGTGACCACACCATCTTAAGCGCCTCGCCCTCCTCTCTCTTTTCCCCCAGGTGCCATCTCCTCTTGGCCACCAGGCTGCCGCAATCGCGAGCTCAAACACCACTGCCTCCGACGTGTTTCCCGGCCGATTTCGGCGAAGCCAGACCCTCCCCAACCCTCTGGTGCATACTGGGTTGCTAGCCATCACCTCCTGCATCTCCCAGTACCACCCTCTTGGCCGCGATTGCCCCAGAGCATCAGCAAGGACAACCTCTGAACGCCGCTGTCGTCTGCCACTTCTCCGGTGACCCCTCCCCGTAAGTTCCGTCCACCCCTCTCCCTCTCTATGATTCCCGTGATCGCCACACTCGCCCGCGTCTAACAAACTCTCTGCCTCGCCTTTTTGTGCCTTGTAGCATCGGCAACAACCACGCCTGAGCATGCCCGACGCTGCCACGAACTCCGACGAGCAATCACCGCTGTTCCCGTGCGCCCCTTGGACAGCTGCGACCACCTTGAGCTTCGCCACACCACTGCGAGCACGGTGAGCCATTTCTCTTGTCCCCTTACTTCCTGCTTCACCGAATCCGTCAGAGCGTAGTGCTTCGCCGTCATTGTCGGCCAGCGCCAGCCTCTGGTCGAGTCTTTGTGAGCCATTGGATTTAGATCCAAGCGACACGATAGACTCACTTAACGAAGGGGTACGAAATGATCTGCGCATTTATTTAAATTAGATCAAACGCGCATCATCGATCCCAAATAAGCCAGACGCCCAATGAGGTTAAGACACGTGGCCAGACTCAGGATTTAAAAAACAGAATTAGATCTATTAGATGTTTAGATTTAAAACATTCATAACTTTTAATCCACATGTCCAAATTTTGCAAATTTTATATCATTGGAATCAGGAAAACAAAACCTTTACAACCATGCCTTTTGTTTAGTGTTTTGCTTCTGTAATATTAGTTGTTTTTGCAGAAACATGTATAGGCATATTTTGAGTATAAAATATATTTGGCTAAAACTACAAAATATTACTTTGATTTAAATCATTTTTAGCAAAACAAAAATGATTTAAATGGCCTGTTTTACCAACTTGAATTCAAATGGTTTTACCACTTTTGTAAATGACCAATAGGAGCCTTAAAACGATTATAGCCTATTAGAAACCACTGTTCCAAATAAAACAATCCTTTGCATGCTTGCATGCATTTCTTGATTTTATTGTTTTATGTGGTGAATTGTTTGAATGCTAGTTTGAATATGTGCTTGCTTGATTGAATTGTAGTGAAATTTGAAGAGTGTGATATTTGCAAGATCAAGGAGTGAACCAATATTCTCTACTAAAAAGGCAAGTGGAACTATCATCCATGTCCTACTATTTTCATTACACTTAGTGGAATTTTTGTAGTTTGCATGATAAGGATACTATATTACTATGCTATGCTATGTCCTATTAGGAAATCATTTATATCTTCCTTAGTGAAAACATCATATTTGTAGTATTCTTAGCCCTGCTATAGACTTGGGGTGGAATATCATGTTATGATTATATGAAGTGTTGGAAAAATATATGTTTTATATAATAAAACAAATACTCAATGAATCACCTGGGTGGAATGTGGATAATCAGTTGTGGGTAAGGTGGCAACAAAGGGAACCGTATGTATGGCTATCTTTTTCGTGTGTGCACTAGAATAAAACCACCCAGGGACTTAGAGATTGAACATGTTTCTCGTACAGTGGCTTTCGTGTACAGCCACATGCTAAATGGGCTCTGGCTTAGTCAATTACATAGTGGAAGACCCTTGCATTGGCACCTATTCAGGTTAACTAGAATTATGTATTGGAAATATATCCTTACAATGGTGCCTGGTAGACGTGCTAGCATTATGTATTGGGAGGACTTCTATGGAAAGACTTTGTCACATTCTCGATCTGCCGGTACTCCATTTGGTGTGTACTTATCCAGCGGCCACTGGTGGCATCAAGATGAGATTGTGTCATGTGGGTAAAGTGTACAACTTCTGCAGAAGATCAAATTCTAAGTACTTAGCTGTGTCCCCGGTTATGGACAACTCTGAGCAACTAAGGCCTGAAGCTATGGAAGATCTCGACATTCCAATTTCTCAAAGTAAAACTTGATGGTGTCAACAAGGTATTAGAAGCACTTGGAGTTTGCCAAGGAGTTTAGAAAGATTGATTAAAAGATCAAAACTATTTTGAAAAGATAGGATAAAACCATATTGCTTTCTGCAAATGATCCTAAACTCTACTAAGACAAATATGCATATATTGATAGGATCCAACTTATTTCCACATAGTAGTGAAACTTGCCAATAAAATTCAAATGTATTGACCCTTGTGGCTGTAACTTATTATGTTGCGGGTTTGTTTGATGTTAGTGAAGTGTGTTAAATAGGATTACAAGTCTACAAGCAACATGATTGCCTATGGAACTTTGAAGATGAAGGACTCCATGCTATATAGTTATTTCTGCTGCATTGTAATGAGATAGCCAAATGAGCTATGTAAGATGTAATGAATTATTTTATTCCTAGTTATAAAGTTGTATCATGACCTTTGTTTCTTGATATTACATCTTAAACCGTGGATGCTAGCTATTGATCCAGGGACTAGCATTGTAAACACAGGGATCTCTACCTTATCAGGTTTGGAACACTACAGATGGTATCAGAGCACTGTGTTGCCTGTAGGATTTGTAACCCTAGGATTGGACAAAACCCCTTAGAAAAATAGGAGTTGTATTTGTTCCAAAACTTATTTACAAACAATCTTGTAAACTCTTTCCTCAACCTTTCTGGTTTTGATTCTACATCTCTTCCTTTTCAACTTGATAGATAAAGCCTCCACCATGACCAATGACTCCAACTTTAGTTTCACCAAGGACTTCAACTTAGACATCACTAAGGACTACAAGTGAGAACCAAGAGAACATTAGATTTCCTACCAACTATCTAAGACATTGATATCATGTTAGTGTATGGATCATATTGACCTATGAGGTATGACTATACTAGGTTGGTTGTTTCAAGAAAACTTGTTGTTTCCTTCAACTAATGAGTTAAGATCATAAGTTGTTAAGTGAATAGTTGCTTGTTGATTGTTTTATTGAACTTGATTGTTTTGGGTTGTGTGTTAGAACTTCTTTAGATCTATCTATCATTACTTATCCCTATCAAACCAGCAGATGCCTCCCCGTCGTGCCAACCCCAACCAAAACAACAACAACAACAACAACGTCACTCCCGATATGCAATAGTTAATGACAGATCAAGCTCAAATGATGCAAATGATGATGCAGTTTATGAAAAATTAGAATCAAAATAACAATAACAACAACAACAATCAGAATAATCCTCTAGCACTTGACATGCTCACCAGATTTCTGAAACTGAGGCCTGCAAGGTTCTCTGGAACAACTGATCCAATGGTAGCCAATGACTGGTTACGATCGGTGAACAAGGACTTAGTGACTGTTGGATGCACCGACGGGGAAAAAGTTAGGTTTGCAGCATATCTGCTCGAAGGACTAGCAGCAACATGGTGGGACAACTTTCAGATCACCACTCCCCTTGAGGATGTGACTTGGGATATTTTTGAGGATAGTTTCCGTACAGCTCACATATCATCCGGAGTGATGAACTAGAAGAAAAAAGAGTTCCACAACGTGAAACAACGTCACCTCAGTGTGGCTGATTATATCGAGGAGTTCAACAATCTGGCACGCTATGCACCGAATGAAGTTGGTACAGATTCTAAGAGGAAAGATAAATTCCTCGAAGGACTTAATGATGGGTTGAACCTGCAGCTGTCTGTTGCCTATGTCCCAACTTATCAATCACTCTGTGACAAAGCCACCATCTTGGAAAACAAGATGAATCAAGTTTAGAAAAGAAATAGGAAGCATAACCTCAAGTATCATTCAGGATCATCACAAAATAAGCGTTCATTCAAAAAGAGCAATGGAGATTCTGGACCACATCAACATCACCACAACAACAATGGGAGTGATAATAATGGGAATGATACTGACAATGGAGATGACCTTGGTCAGAACGAACATGGCAATTCCAGGAAGAAAGACATTATCCAATTGCAGTGCTATAATTGTAAGGAACTTGGACACTATGCATCAGACTGTCCTGAGAAGAAAAAGAAAAAGGATGCTAGAAAATCCAATGGAAATGACTCTAATGTGGCCCAGAAAGGACATGTGAACCACATCGACATGTATGGAACCCTTGAAGAATTAGATGATGAGGATGGCAGGAATTAGTTAACTCAGTTGAGTCAAATAAGGATTCCTTGTTTGGATATCAATTATTGAACCCTTAGTCAAGTGAACCATTAATGTAACCCTATAAGACTTTCTATTAAGGGTGGTAGTACCCTAGTTGTCTTCAAGCCAACATGTAACCTCTAGCCTTCCCAAATCTCGGGATGAGATTTCTTTTAAGGGTGGTAGCTTGTCACATCCCAAAATTTTCCAAATTTTGAAATGTGAAAAATAAACATACAAAATAATTAATTGTTGAAATTTAGGGTGAAAATAAACTTTTTGATTCCAAATGGAAATATCAAAACCCATCTTGAGCAAACTTTGAATGAAAAGGGAATCAAAAAAAAATTCAATCAAGTGAAATGCATTCATCAATAATGTATCTTGAAATTTAAACACTTGGAAAAGTAAAAACAAAACCCTAAAACCCTAATGGAATAATTCATTTCCAAGTTCTCTCTGAGACTATGGATTTGATCCATATAAAAATTTGTCAACAAACATTTATAAATGATCAATAATGACAAAGGAAAATATTATAAAACCATAGAAATTGGTTTCACTCAATTTGGAGTCATAGATAAAAAACTTATGAATTTATTAAGATAAAAGGAATTAATTTGCAAAGCTAATAAAGCCCTATCTAAAGTCCATGCCAAAACCTGAGCAAATAAATCCTAAAGGGATTTAAAAAGATAAACAAATATTAAATAAAATTATATAAATTGGAATTACCAACTTTGGATCTTTAAATAAAAAGATATGGATTTTATAAGGCAAAGTAAGAAAGAAATAAATAAGGAATAATTAAAAGCCAAATTAAATCTTGGCCAAACAAATGAAATAAAAGATTATTGATTAATAAAAGGAGTAAAGGATTATTTAAATAAAATCATAAGGATTGATTATTATTCAATATTATTTAAATAAAGACAATTCCCAATTTAAATGAACATTAAAATCATATAAAAGTATTTTAAATAATAATTCAAAGTGAATTATTTGCACTAAATAATAAATAAAACCTACTGAAAAAGGTTTGGTAAACATTGGAATTCAAATAGAAGTTTGAAAATATATTTAAAATCCTATTTAAATAATGCCAAGTGTCTATTTTAAATATATAATAAACCATAAAAGTAATGTTTGAAATATTCTAAAAATGGAAATTTAAATACATTAATAAACAGAATAAAACCTACTGAAAGTTTGAAAAGGGTTTAAAAAATAAATCTGAATTCAAATCGATGTTTGAATTTGAAAACAGAAATTCAAAATAGAAAAAGAAAACAGGAAGGAAAAATAGAATTGGACCCAGCCCAGCAAACCAGGCCCAGCAGCGCAGCCCACTCCTCCCCCTCTGGCGAAATGTTTTCCACCCACGAGCAAACCCGCGCAGTCCCTGACTTAGTGACCCCACGTGCACCTCCTCTCTTCGCTGACCGCTGGACCCCACTGCCCCATCATCGTCTCCCTCACCCGCCGCGGCCGTTCCCCTCATTACGCCGGCTGTTTTTGGTCGTTACTCCGCGCAGCAAATTCGCATCAACGCCGCAGTAACTCCTCGCTATGACCACGCCATCTTAAGCGCCTCGCCCTCCTCTCTCTTTTCCCCGAGGCGCCATCTCCTCTCGGCCACCAGGCTGCTGCAATCGCGAGCTCAAACACCACTGCCTCCGACGTGTTTCCCGGCCGATTCTGGTGAAGCCAGACCCTCCCCAACCCTCTGGTGCATACTGGGTTGCTTGCCAGCACCTCCTGCATCTCCTAGTACCACCCTCTTGGCCGCGCTTGCCCTAGAGTGTCGACAAGGACAACCTCTGAACGCCGCCGTCGTCTGCCACTTCTCCGGCGACCCCTCCCCGTAAGTTCCGTCCACCCCTCTCCCTCTCAATGATGCTCCCATGATCGCCACACTCTCCCGCGTCTAACGACCCCTCTGCCTTGCCTTTTTGTGCCTTGTAGCATCGGCAACAACCACACCTGAGCATGCCCGACGCCGCCACGAACTCCGACGAGCAATCACCGATGTTCCCGTGCGCCCCTTGGACAACTGCGACCACCTTGAGCTTCGCCACACCACTGCGAGCACGGTGAGCCATTTCTCTTGTCCCCTTACTTCCTGCTTCACCGAATCCGCCATAGCCAGAGTGCTTCGCCGCTCGCTGTCGCGCCAGCGCCGCCAGTTCCTGGTCGAGCTGCTGTGAGCCATTGGATTTAGATCCAAGCGACACGATAGACTCACTTAACGAAGGGGTACGAAATGATCTGCACCGTACGATTTAAATTAGATCAAACGCACCGCATCAGTCGATCCCAGCGAAGCGGTATCGCCCAATGAGGTTAAGACACGTGGCCAGACTCAGGATTTAAAAAAACAGAATTAGATCTATTAGATGTTTAGATTTGAAAAATTTATAACTTTTAATCCACACGTCCAAATTTTGCAAATTTTATATCATTGGAATCAGGAAAACAAAAACTTTCAAACGATGCCTTTTGTTTAGTGTTTTGCTTCTGTAATATTGGTTGTTTTTCTAGAAACATGTGTAGGTATATTTTGAGTATAAAATTTATTCTAAAAATATTTTTAGGATAAAATCTTTTGTAAATGGATTGTTTTGAACCTACTAACCCTACGAACCAACTTGTATATTTAAAAGAATATTTGGTGATACTAGGGAATAAATCTTTGAATAAAAGCATTTCTGGTTGAATAAAAATGTTGAATATGTTTTAAAAATTCTTTTTGGGTAAAACCTTTGGAAAATGATTTGATTTAAACTCTCTGACCCTAAACACCAAGTTTGGGATTTAAATATATAATTCATGAACCCTAGTAAAAACTATTACTTTGTTTAAAGGCATTTCTAGCAAATAAATATTGCTTTGATTTAAAAATGGAATTTAGGTGAAACCTTTTGCAGATGGATTAATATTGAATCCTTTTAACCATAAACACTAACATTTGGGTTAAAAAATATATTTGGATGAAACTAAAAAATATTGCTTTGATTTAAATCATTTTTAGCAAAATAAAAATGATTTAAATGGCCATTTTCACCAACTTGAATTTAAATGCTTTTACCACTTTTGTGAATGACCAATACGAGCCTTAAAATGATTATAGCCTATTAGAAACCACTTTTCCAAATAAAACAATCCTTTGCATGCTTGCATGCATTGCTTGATTTTACTGTTTTATGTGGTGAATTGTTTGAATGCTAGTTTAATATGTACATGCTTGATTGAATTATAGTGAAATTTGAAGAGTGTGATATTTGCAAGATCAAGGAGTGAACCAATATTCTATAATAAAAAGGCAAGTGGAACTATCAACCATGTCCTACTATTTTCATTACACTTAGTGGAATTTTTGTAGTTTGCATGATAAGGATACTATATTACTATGCTATGCTATGTCCTATTAGGAAATCCTTTATATCTTCCTTAGTGAAAACATCATAGTTGTAGTATTCTTAGCCCCGCTATAGAATTGGGGTGGAATACCATGTTATGATTATATGAAGTGTTGGAAAAATATATGTTTTATATAATAAAACAAGTACTCAATGAATCACCTGGGTGGAATGTGGATACTCAGTTGTGGATAAGGTGGCAACGAAGGGAACCGTATGTATGGATATCTTTTTCGTGTGTGTACTAGAAGAAAACCACCCAGGGACTTAGAGATTGAACATGTTTCTCGTATAGTGGCTTCCGTGTATAACCACATTGTGGCATCCCGCAAAACCACTACTAGAAAATCGCGTTGAATTTGTGCGTTGCATCATCATCATCATGCATTGTTTGCATAAAACTATGTTTGCAAAGCCCGTGTTGTTTTCTAAACGCCCCTCTTTATTCAAACATCAAAACCGGGTCCCCCGGAATATTTTGTTTTGGCGCTATCGGTTTGCATATGGCCCGTTTAAAACAAATAAAAAGTTCAATTATTTAGTGGGGGCAGCCGAACGGGCCAAATCGACCCGAACGACCACCCCCGTATAAAACAGAACGGTCCAACCTAAATCCTAAGGCTACCAGGAAACCTACCCACACCCCTGGCCACCTCACCCCCTCCAATCCTTGAACGCCACATCAGCCACCCCCAGATCCCCACCAACCCCAACCCGCCACGTGGCCTCTCTCTCTCCCTCCTTTTCTCTCTCCCTCACCCCCACTCACACGCCAGCCACCAACCTGCCACCCCCCTGGCCCACCTGCCTCGTTCTCCACCCGCGTGCCCCACCCCCCCACGCTCTCTTCCTCCTCCCCTCACAGACGCTTAGCCCTGGCCCGGCCGCCAGAGCCTCGCCCGCTCACGCCAGCCTCACGCCACGCCTTCGCCTCACGCGCGCCTCTCCTCCCCGCCGCCGCTCAGATCGCCCCGCCTCGGCAGATGCCGCGCCCGCCGGCGCCGCCTCCTCGGAACGCGCCTAGCCCGCCTTCCTCTCGACCCGCAGCCGGCCCCCTCAGCCTCGCCGTCGCTGTTCCAGCAACCCCCGCTCGCCACCGCTCAGCTCGCCGCGAGCCACCCGTCGCCGGCGACCTCACCGCCTCACTGGTCCCTGCTCGCCTCCGACAACCTCGCCCATCGCCCCACCTCGCCGGGCGCCGCTTCCGCAACCTCCGGCTCCTCCACTGCGCCTCCTCCGCCCGGCGCCTCCAGCTCGCCGTCCGCCCGTTCGCCGGCCGAAACCCGGGCCGCCCGCGTTCCCGCCTCGGCCTCCTCTCTGCAGACACCGAGCCGCCTGGCCGGCCCGTGCCCTCCGGCGTCGCCTTGCCCGTCCTCTGGCGTCCTCTGAGCCGTGTTTCCTGCCGTCTAGTACCAGGACCGAGCCGTGAGGGCGTTCATCGTCGCGTGTTCCTCAACCGACGCCACGTAAGGTCTTCAGGCGGTAGATGGAAGCCACACGATGGAAAGCCGTCGACAAGGTGTTTGTTGCTGCTGGCGCCGCCCGTGTTTTGGTCGATGTTTCCGATGTGGCGTCAAGACGGTGGCCGTGAACCTATTCTCGCCAAGTTCGCCTTCCGGTCGCCAAGAACGCCCCACGGAGACTCCCGATCACGGACGCAAGAACGTCTCGAGTTGAACCTCAAGACCGATCCTACCGACGCCAAGCTGGATTCAAATGCTGCACGACGCCAAGATATTCCACGAGCACCGAGAGCTACTTCCCAAACCCGAAGACCGTCTCCGGAGGCGAAGTCCGGACCGATGACCGCCAAGTTCGCTTAACTCGAACACCGGCAACAAACCGGAGACCGACATCGTCAACCGAGAACCCCGACAAGAACCACGACACGGATACACCGAGTTCTCCATTGAGGACACCAAGGCCGTCGACATGACCCGAAGACCACGGAACGCCAAGATCTACCCCGTCATCTGAGAACGATCCCGGAGCCCGAGAACGTTTCCGTCGAACCCTGGACCCTGAGACCGACCCCGAACCCCGGAACCCCAAGACCGTCGAGACCCCTCAATGTGTGAACCCTTCCCGACACCCTATTTTATAATATCATAACAACTTGTTGCATACTTGATTGTCATCTCGCCTGCATATCATTGGTTTGGGGGCCTTATGCCGAATCACCTCTAATTAAATATGGGGCCCATATGCGGGAAAATCTAGCCTTATATTGGCCTCATTTAAATTTGTGTAGCGCACCGATGATATATTTCTGCCTTGTTAAACAACATTTAAATTGCGGGGGTTCTAAATAACTTGAACCATTTAATTAATTGTCGGGACCCCGGTTCCGCTTAATATGACCTAATTGCATCGCACCTTTGCCATGTCATCCATCATGCTTGCATCATGCCGATCTTCTGCCGTTGTATTAAATATTGCATCCGGTGTTTATTCTAGTGTTTTGCTTCTTCGCGGATAAGGCCGTTGAGTTGATGTGAGCTTCGACCCGATCTTCGGATAACCCTTCGGCAATGTTTTCAGGCGAGCATCTCCCCCTTTCTACCTATCTTACTTTTATAGTCTTTATTCCCTCCTATTGATCTATTGCTATCTGTGTTGCGATGCTCTAGTTTCCGTACCCGTGATATCCCTTGCAGCCGTATATTGCCTTGGACACATCCTATTACATGTTGTTTGGTAGATAGCTGGACTTGCGCGTCGTAGTCGCTTGCTCAAGTGTTGTTGCGTGTCGTCAAGTGCCACAGTTGTTGATGTATTGCCGCATGTTGATGATGGAGATGATCATAGTTTTACCTATCGTTCACTTTAATTTCTGTTTAACAACTAAAATTGAAATAAGCAGAGGCATCGGTGGGTGATAGAAAATATTTGGTTTCCGAACGCCCACTTGTGTCCCGTAAGACCCCGAGTACTTGATACCTGTTCCTTGATTTATCGCGCTATCCACATCCGGGAGGTATATGGGACCCCCCCTGAGCCAGAGCTTGATTCAGTCTTATTTCTTGGGGCCACAAATTAGTTTGAGGTTTTATTTACGATCCTGTACTTATGCCATGCTACTTTCTGTATTTACGATTTGTGCGAGGAGCACACTGTACTGTTTAGGTAAGCGTAATGTTTTCGCGGTATCGACAAGCCCAGCCACACTTTCGGGTTCCCAGTCGTTTACAGCCATTGTCGCAAACCTTGAGTCCGTCTCGGAGCTTGCTTACTCCGCTATGGATCTACTCAATGGGTGGCCCCTGAAATATTCTGAATCCGTGATTGTTCACCGTGAAAGCCTCGTTGGGTTTTGAGTTGGTTTTCCGAGGTTGATCGAGCGTGTGTTGCTATTGGTGCACCCGCCGGTAAAACTTTCTCAAAGCCGTGTCCATGGATATGGACGACTTGGAGCACAGTATCTCGATCATAGACAAGCATAACTAAAGTTTACTGCTATAAATTTGACTTTATAATGACTAGTAATCAGCTTCACTATAATGGAATGGCTAATTAATACTGCCCACAATTGCTTGTTTGGTTGTCGCTTGCGACAATTGTATCTGACTAGTAAGTATTGCAACTACAATGGAATGGCTGAATAAAAGTACCAACAACTGCTGGGTTTCGGGTTTATCTCATGCTATCTGTATCTGATTAGTAATTGTTGCAACTATAATGGAATGGTTAACTAATAGTGCCCACTGCTTATTTTATCAGGACTATTATCTAAACCTGACTAGTAATTGCTGTAATGATAACTGAATAAGTAAAACTGCCAACGGTGTGAGTTCTTCGGTTGACTTCCTCGTTTGGTCTCGAGGGGGAAACACCAGGATGGGTTTGTTTGGTGTTAGCTTCAGGTTGGATCCGGATAGGTCATTCTCACCCCTCTCTGATAACCGCCAGTTGTATCGAGTCTCTATAGGTTGTTTAGTGCATGCCGCCGCTGCCGCTTCAGTCCACCATACCTATGTAGGCGAGGACCGCCGAATTCTAGCCTCGCCGTGTACTGGCCTCAGTACTGACGCTCCTCTTTTTCCTTTGCCCTTTGTCGGCACCCCTTTGTTTAAGCAGGTTTTGAGATCGACGTCGTTAGCAGGGTTACCCTTACGGCTTGGCCTGGGCAGGGTTATGGACGCCATTGGTTATTCTTCAGGGCTCTTAGCCCCATTTGCATCTTGTCCGTAGCTGGACGCTCTATCGATTTCAAGGTGATTTGGATCTTTGTATCTTATATCTGTATTCTTGACTCATGGAGTTGCTGTTATATATATCTGTTCTCTGGGTCCCTTCGAGGACTGTTGTGTAATGTTATTACTTCGTTTTCCACCCGCACGAAAGTGCCTGGTGGGCACCTTTGAATCGTTTCTATGCGGGTTTGGCGGTTTTCGCTAAAACTTGCATAGGTCCGATTCTGAGGGTGTTACAGAGTGGTATCAGAGCTCAGCAGTTGTGATACCCCACAAGTCCAGCCTGTAGGATAACCTAGCTAACGGCCGAAGTAGAGTGTCAAAACTATTTTGCAAAATCGGTTGGATAGTTCTGATTAGGTCTGATTTTACTCCTTACCCCTCTGCTGTTCTCCTCTTACCTCTACGCGTTTTGAATCCGCTCGCTTCTCTTTTCTTCGAGTCCAGGAATTCTCGTGGTTGGGTTTCCGTCGTACCTTCAGGGTTTCGCTTCCTTCTTTGATAACGGTGTGCTATCATCCGGTGTTCAAGCTGCCTGAGGAATCCGTCAACTGTGGTATCATTCTTTGTTCCTTGCTTGTGCCTTCCGGTGTTTTCCGACGCGACGACATCATCTACGCCAGATCCGATGCAGAGTCTGCATCACTCCGTTGTTCCGAACCTCGCTTGTCGAGATCTTCAGTCTGATTCCGAGAATGGTTGCACTCTTTTCTACTGATTGTGCAGAGTAATAGTTTGGGTGCGTGATGGATTGGCCCCCATGCCGACTACCCCTTCTATTCGCTTTTGTACATTGAAGTGGATGAGAATGCATCGGTTCCCCCTTCCCATCGGATCTAGAGATGGCTTTATTTGTTGATACCTCTGCCTTCGACCTTTTTGTTACCGGAGAGTTCTCTCGACGATCACGGACAACGACCTCTTGTTAGTGGTGTCGTGAGGATCTACACGAAGCGCGAAGTATCAGATCGCCGACCTTCCTTCCGGTACCATGAGGCGGATCTCGAGGGCGAGATCCCTTGTTAGTGGTGTCGAATTGTGGCATCCCGCAAAACCACTACTAGAAAATCGCGTTGAATTTGTGCGTTGCATCGTCATCATCATGCATTGTTTGCATAAAACTATGTTTGCAAAGCCCGTGTTGTTTTCTAAACGCCCCTCTTTATTCAAACATCAAAACCGGGTCCCCCGGAATATTTTGTTTTGGCCGCTATCGGTTTGCATATGGCCCGTTTAAAACAAATAAAAAGTTTAATTATTTAGTGGGGGCAGCCGAACGGGCCAAATCGACCCGAACGACCACCCCCGTATAAAACAGAACGGTCCAACCTAAATCCTAAGGCTACCAGGAAACCTACCCACACCCCTGGCCACCTCACCCCCTCCAATCCTTGAACGCCACATCAGCCACCCCCAGATCCCCACCAACCCCAACACGCCACGTGGCCTCTCTCTCTCCCTCCTTTTCTCTCTCCCTCACCCCCACTCACACGCCAGCCACCTGCCACCCCCTGCCCACACCTCGTGCTCCACCACCCCCCCACGCTCTCTTCCTCCTCCCTCAGCCTCGCTTAGCCAGAGCGCCCTAGCCTTCGCGCGCTCACGCCAGCCTCACGCCACCTCCCGCCACGCCTCTCCTCCCGAAGGCCATGCTCGCCCGCCTCAGATGCGCCATTGCCGGGCGACTCGCTCTCCTCGGCGACGCCTAGCCCGCCTTCCTCTCGACCAGCCCCCGCGCCAGCTCCGGCTCGCCGTCGCCGTTCAGCAACCCGCCTGCTCAGCTCGCGCGGAGCCACCCGTCGCCGGCGCGACCTCGCCCGCCTCACCGCCTGGTCCCTCGCCGCCTCCGGCCAACCTCGCCACCGTCGCCCACACCTCGCCGGCTACGCCTTGACCCGCAACCTCCGGCGCTCCTCCACCGCCTGCGCCTCCTCCCGGGCGCCTCAGCCTCGCCGTCCGCCCGTTCGTTGGCGCCCGAAAGCTAGCCGCGTTCCCGCCTCGGCATCTCTCTGCACGCGGCCCGAGCCGCCTCAGGCCGCGTCGCCTTGCCGCCGTCCTCCTGGGCGTCCTCCTGAGCCGTGTTTCCTGCCGTCTAGTACCAGGACCGAGCCAGGGAGGGCGTTCATCGTCGCGTGTTCCTCCAACCGACGCCACAGAAGGTCTTCTGTGCGGTAGATGGAAGCCACAGTGGAAAGCCGTCGACAAGGTGTTTGTTGCTGCTCGCTGGCGCCCGGTGTTTTGGTCGATGTTTCCGATGTGGCGTCAAGACGGTGGCCGTGAACCTATTCCTCACCAAGTTCGCCTTCCTGGTCGCCAAGAACGCCCACACGGAGACTCCCCCGATCACGGACCGCAAGAACGTCTCCAGAGTTGAACCCCGAAGACCGATCCCGCTGACGCCAAGCTGGATTCAAATGCCTGCACGACGCCAAGATATTCCACGCGGAGCACCGAGAGCTACTTCCCAAACCCTGAAGACCTGTCTCCTGAGGCGAAGTCTGGACCCGATGACCGCCAAGTTCGCCTAACTCGAACACCGGCACCAAACCGGAGACCGACATCGTCAACCGAGAACCCCGACAAGAACCACGACACGGATACACCGAGTTCTCCATTGAGGACACCAAGGCCGTCGACATGACCCGAAGACCACGGGACGCTAAGATCTACCCCGTCATCTGAGAACGATCCCGGAGCCCGAGAACGTTTCCGTCGAACCCTCGACCCTGAGACCGACCCCGAACCCCGGAACCCCAAGACCGTCGAGACCCCTCAATGTGTGAACCCTTCCCGACACCCTATTTTATAATATCATAACAACTTGTTGCATACTTGATTGTCATCTCGCCTGCATATCATTGGTTTGGGGGCCTTATGCCGAATCACCTCTAATTAAATATGGGGCCCATATGCGGGAAAATCTAGCCTTATATTGGCCTCATTTAAATTTGTGTAGCGCACCGATGATATATTTCTGCCTTGTTAAACAACATTTAAATTGCGGGGGTTCTAAATAACTTGAACCATTTAATTAATTTTCGGGACCCCGGTTCCGCTTAATATGACCTAATTGCATCGCACCTTTGCCATGTCATCCATCATGCTTGCATCATGACGATCTTCTGCCGTTGTATTAAATATTGCATCCGGTGTTTATTCTAGTGTTTTGCTTCTTCGCGGATAAGGCTGTTGAGTTGATGTGAGCTTCGACCCGATCTTCGGATAACCCTTCGGCAATGTTTTCAGGCGAGCATCTCCCCCTTTCTACCTATCTTACTTTTATAGTCTTTATTCCCTCCTGTTGATCTATTGCTATCTGTGTTGCGATGCTCTAGTTTCCGTACCCGTGATATCCCTTGCAGCCGTATATTGCCTTGGACACATCCTATTACCTGTTGTTTGGTAGATAGCTGGACTTGCGCGTCGTAGTCGCTTGCTCAAGTGTTGTTGTGTGTCGTCAAGTGCCACAGTTGTTGATGTATTGCCGCATGTTGATGATGGAGATGATCATAGTTTTACCTATCGTTCACTTTAATTTCTGTTTAACAACTAAAATTGAAATAAGCAGAGGCATCGGTGGGTGATAGAAAATATTTGGTTTCCGAACGCCCACTTGTGTCCCGTAAGACCCCGAGTACTTGATACCTGTTCCTTGATTTATCGCGCTATCCACATCCGGAGGTATATGGGACCCCCAGCCGAGCTTGATTCAGTCTTATTTCTTGGGGCCACAAATTAGTTTGAGGTTTTATTTACGATCCTGTACTTATGCCATGCTACTTTACGTATTACGATTTGTGCGAGGAGCACACTTTGTCATTAGGTAAGCGTAATGTTTTCGCTATCGACAAGCCCAGCCACACTTTCGGGTTCCCGATCGTTTACAGCCATTGTCAAACCTTGAGTCCGTCTCGAGCTTGCTAACTCCGTTGCGGATCTACTCAATGGGGTGGCCCCCTGAAATATTTCTGAATCCTGTGATTGTTCAGTCGTGAAAGCCTCGTTGGGTTTTTATTTGGTTTTTCCGAGGTTGATCGAGCGTGTGTTGCTAATGGTGCACCCGGCGGGTAAAACTTTCTCAAAGCCGTGTCCATGGATATGGACGACTTGGAGCACAAGATTCTCGATCATAGACAAGCATAACTAAAGTTCTTCGCTATAAATTTGACTTTATAATGACTAGTAATCAGCTTCACTATAATGGAATGGCTAATTAATACTGCCCACAATTGCTTGTTTGGTTGTCGCTTGCGACAATTGTATCTGACTAGTAAGTATTGCAACTACAACGGAATGGCTGAATAAAAGTACCAACAACTCCTGGGTTTCGGGTTTATCTCATGCTATCTGTATCTGATTAGTAATTGTTGCAACTATAACGGAATGGTTAACTAATAGTGCCCACTTCTTATTTTATCAGGACTATTATCTAAACCTGACTAGTAATTGCTGTAATGATAACTGAATAAGTAAAACTGCCAACGGTGTGAGTTCTTCGGTTGACTTCCTCGTTTGGTCTCGAGGGGGAAACACCAGGATGGGTTTGTTTGGTGTTAGCTTCAGGTTGGATCCGGATAGGTCATTCTCACCCTCTCGATAACCGGTTGTATCGAGTCTCTATAGGTTGTTTAGTGCATCTTGCCGCTCAGATCCACCATACCTATGTAGGCGAGGACCGCCAATTCTAGCCTCGCTGTCTTGGCCTCGATCGACGCTCCTCTTTTTCCTTTGCCCTTTGTCGGCACCCCTTTTGTTTAAGCAGGTTTTGAGATCGACGTCGTTAGCAGGGTTACCCTTCCGGCTTGGCATGGGCAGGGTTATGGACGCCATTGGTTATTCTTCAGGGCTCTTAGCCCCATTTGCATCTTGTCCGTAGCTGGACGCTCTATCGATTTCAAGGTGATTTGGATCTTTGTATCTTATATCTGTATTCTTGACTCATGGAGTCGCTGTTATATATATATCTGTTCTGTGGGTCCCTTCGAGGACTGTTGTGTAATGTTATTACTTCGTTTTCCACCCGCACGAAAGTGCCTGGTGGGCACCTTTGAATCGTTTCTATGCGGGTTTGGCGGTTTTCGCTAAAACTTGCATAGGTCCGATTCTGAGGGTGTTACACACATGCTAAATGGGCTCTGGCTTAGTCAATTACATAGTGGAAGACCCTTGCATTGGCACCTATTTAGGTTAATTAGAATTATGTATTGGAAATATATCCTTACATTGGTGCCTAGTAGACGTTCTAGCATTATGTATTGGGAGGACTTATATGGAAAGACTTTGTCACATTCTCGATCTGCTGGTACTCCATTTGGTGTGTACTTATCCAGCGGCCACTGGTGGCATCAAGACGAGATTGTGTCATGTGGGTAAAGTGTACAACTTCTACAAAAGATCAAATTCTAAGTACTTAGCCATGTCCCCGGTTATGGACAACTCCGAGCAACTAAGGCCTGAAGCTATGGAAGATCTCGACATTCCAATTTCTCAAAGTAAAACTTGATGGTGTCAACAAGGGATTAGAAGCACTTGGAGTTTGCCAAGGAGTTCAGAAAGATTGATTGAAAGATCAAAACTATTTTGAAAAGATAGGATAAAACCATATTGCTTTCTGCAAATGAGCCTAAACTATACTTAGCCAAATATGCATATATTGATAGGATCCAACTTATCTCCACAAAGTAGTGAAACTTGCCAATACAATTCAAATGTATTGACCCTTGTGCCTGTAACTTATTATGTTGCAGGTTTGTTTGATGTTAGTGAAGTGTGTTAAATAGGATTACAAGTCTACAACCAACATGATTGCCTGTGGCACTTTGAAGATGAAGGACTCCATGCTATATAGTTATTTCTGTTGCATTGTAATGAGATAGCCAAATGAGCTATGTAAGATGTAATGAATTATTTTATTCCTAGTTATAAAGTTGTATTACGACCTTTGTTTCTTGATATTACATCTTAAACTGTGGATGCTAGCTATTGATCCAGGGACTAGCATTGTAAACACAGGGATCTCTACCTTATCAGGTTGGGAACTCTACATTCTTATGGGCAAAGGGTGAGGCCGAGGCGGTGGCCAGGGGCCCTACACCCCCCCCCCAGGCACGGGGCATGGCCCACCCGCGCCTAGGGGGGGTCTGGGCGCCCTGGCTTGCCCCTTCGGCTCCCCTCTGGACTTCTTGTTCCCCATGGAAAGTAATTGACTTTGGCATTTGTCCCGTCCAATTCTGAGAATATTTCTTTACTAACTTTTCTGAAACCAAAAACAGCAGAAAACAGGCATCTGGCACTGTGGCAACTTGTTAATAGGTTACTACCAGAAAACATGTAAAAAGCACCTCAAAGTAGAGACAAGCAAAGCAAAGTAGATACTAAACAAGCATGGAGCATCAAAAATTATAGATACGTTTCCGACGTATCAGGGGAGAGGGATCTCTCTCTCTCTCTCTCTCTCTCTCTCTCTCTCTTCCCCGTCAATAAACAACATTCTATAAACCAAATTCTCAAGGGTAGAGCTAGTGGTGACAAAGTGATGTGCCTTCATGGCAGCCAGATCAAGCCTCTAAGGGGCCAAAACTGTATCATTTGGATCAACAGCAAGGTCCAAGGCAGTAGCAACATGTGTAGCAATAATTCCCCCATAAATGGGTCCCTTAGTAATTAAGCGACGAGCAATGAGAGAACCAAGATTGTACTTAGTATCATTGTTGAGCGCAACAGCTAAGAATGCCAAATGGTAGTTGGAAATATTACTAGTGTTCTCCCTACCAAGAATACTAGTGGCAAGATAGTAAGCAAAGTACCTGATGGCTGGGAGTTGAATATTTCTTATCTTTCCCCGTTGAGCTCTATGGTCATCATCATTGGTTATCCCGCGGTAGAGCTCCAACAAATCAGTGGGTTGAGCTGGAATCTTCTTTGCTGACCTAGCTGTACCAAGTCCCAGAGCCTCACAAAATTTCTTCAATGTCATATTGTAAGACCTGCCATAAATTTTGAAAGAAACATCAGGCTTGAACATGCTGTTAGTAAAGGAGAATCTCTCCCCAAATGTTTTAGTGAGCATAGCATATTGCACGCTCTCATCCTGCATAAGGCTTGTTAGTCCAGCCCTCCGAACCAAGGTTGTAAAATCATCAAGAATCCTAACATCCTGCAAAAAGGTTGGGCAAGGAAAGGTGGAAGGGTGAGCATCCCCCTCATCTCCCTCGTCGCCGAATCACAGAGTGATGAGATCCTCATTGTATGAGGGCCTAGCTCGGGAGGATGATCTTGAAGGCCTTTCCATCCTAGGTGCATCACCCTCAAATATATCTCCAAATGTGTGGTTGTCCATGACCACTCTTTTCTGAAATTTTTAGACAAACATTAAACCAAGTGATTTCCAAGTTGATAAATGATGAGAAACTACTATAGGAACTTGCTAGAGGGATACACATGCATCAAAATGAAATCTCTAAGCATAGAACAAGCATGCAAGCTCACACAACCTGTCACCTACAGCAGCAAAATACTCAAGATACAATCTATCAATGATAAATCTAATTGGACAAGTGGAAGAGGCACATACCAAGGAGCAATCCCTCCAAAAATCAAAAGCAAAGAGGGGCTAAGCAAGGAGATCGAAAATCGCGAGCAAGAGCAGCAGGAACTCGAGCTTGAGAAAGTTTTCCGGTGTTTTTCGGGAGAGAGAAAGAAGATGGATGGGAGGAGACACTTTGGAGGGGCCTAGGTGGGCCACACCCCCTAGGCGCCACCTATAGGTAGGCCGCGCCCTCCATGAGTGTGGGTGCCTGGGGTGGACCCTAGGTCACTCCAGGTGTCCCTCTGCCCCTTTTTCGAGGAAAAAGTTATTTTGAATTTTCTGGAATTTTTCGGGAAACTTTATTTTTGGCCAATTTTCAGGGTATGAAAATTGATTTTCTCGGAGAAACAGTTTTTTAGAAGAAGCAAAAGAAAACCAAAAAAACAAACTACAGAACCTCTAAGACACTCTAACAATCAAACAACTAACAAAACCAAAGCTAGCAAAAGAAAAGGCAAAGACTAGGAAGGAGAAAAATAAAAGAAAGCAAGTATAACCATAGTGAAAACATTATTTTTTTCATTAAAATCCTTTTGTTAACAAGGTTGATCAAGTCTTGTTACCAAAACAATCTTATATGAAACAAAACTTTGCATTCCAAAAGGTGATTATATTACCTCATAATATTTTCAAAATAGCAATGGTCCCAATCATAATATTTTCAAAATTTTCTTGTGGAATGGGAAAATATATTTCTCCAACCTTGATGCTCTCAATATTTTCAATGGAATTTAGGCAATATCTTCTAGCAACCTTCTTGGGGAAATAAATAATATGCTCTTTGTCATTAATATTGAATGTTACTTTTCCTTGATTACAATTAATGACAACAACTGCAGTATTAAGAAAAGGTCTCCCAAGAATAATAGACATATTATCATCTTCAGGCATATCAAGCACAACAAAATCAGTCAAAACCAAGCAATTATGAGCCACTTGAAGAGGAACATCCTCACATATACCAACAGGAATAGTAGTTGACTTATCAGCCATTTGCAAAGATATATCAGTTGGTATCAAATTTTCTAGGTGAAGTCTCTTGTAGAGAGAAAAAGGCATAACACTAACTCCGGCTCCCAAATCACATAAAGCAGTTATAACATAATTATTCTTAATAGAGCAAGGAATAGTTGGTATACCTGGATCACCAACTTTTTTTAAACCTTACCATTGAAGGAATAATTAGCAAGTAGAGTAGAAATTTCCTCATTAGGAATCTTCCTTTTATTAGAGACAATATCCTTCATATACTTTGAATAAGGAGGCAACTTAATAGCATCAGTTAAAGTAATTTGCAAAAATAAAGGTTTCATCCAATCACAAAACTTGTTGTAGTGTTCTTCCTCCTTTGACTTGTGTTTCTTACCTGGAAAAGGCATAGGTTTCTGCACCCAAGGTTCTCTCTCACTACCATGTTTCTTAGCAATAAAATCTTCCTTAGTGTACCTAGTATTCTTAGTGTGCTTCTCGGGTTCTTCCTCAACTTCCTCCTTGTCAGGAGCATCATTATTACCACTCTCAGTTTCAGCATCAGAGACATATATACTATTAGGATCTACAGCAGGTTCAAGTGGTTCCTGTAGAGGTCCCAACCTTTAATAAGGTAGGGATCCCTGTGTTTACAATGCTAGTCCCTGTATCAATAGCTAGCATCCATAGTTAAGATGTAATATCAAGAAACAAAGGTCATAATACAACTTTATAACCAGGAATAAAATAATTCATTACATCTTACATAGCTCATTTGGCTATCTCATTACAATGCAACAGAAATAACTATAGCATGGAGTCCTTCATCTTCAAAGTGCCACAGGCAAACATGTTGGCTGTAGACTTGTAATCCTAATCAACACACTTCACTAACATCAAATAAACCTGCAACATAATAAGTTACAGCCACAAGGGTCAATACATTTGAATTGTATTGGCAAGTGATATTATGGTAATATAGTGGAGTCTATCATCTATATGCATTTGGCTAGGTGGAGCTTAGGCTTGCTTTGCTCAAAATAGATTTTCCTTATCATTTGAAAACACTAAGCTTTTGCTTGTCAAAATCACCCAAGGCATCTCCCAATAGAAATTGGTGATCCTTCAACCCTTGTTCAACCACAAACTTTTAACTTAGAAATTGGGATGAGGAGATTCTTGATAGCTTCCATGTCTTGATGCTCAAATTTGTCCTTTGCCTGGGACATGGTTAAGTACTTAGATTTTACACTCTATAGAGGTGGTGCACTTTCCCCACAAGACTTGGTTTCACCAAGACAAGATCTTTCAGAAGCCTTCCCTTAGACCAGAATGGACGCGTTCCAACCTATCATCCCCTACCACCAACTGTCCATTTGGCTAAGTTATTGCAACCTATATGATCCAGGCAGAGCCCATAATGCCAAGTGGCTGCACTTGAAGCTTCTCAACATTTGACATCTCAAATCTCTTTGTTCCTGGGTGGCATTCCACAAGTGATATACACAAGGTAAACCATAGAAATGGGCCTTGTATAACCACTCAACACAAACCATTCCTTCCATTCCACCCAGGTGATTCATTCACTTAGTTGTTTTATTAAACAAAACACAAGTCCTTGACTTAGAAACATTCCATAGCATGAATATAATCCACCATTGTTTTCTACTAACTAAGATAAGCATGATAGTAGTAGGAATCTTAACTTAGGAAATTTCTACTAAGGTTTCATCTACTAGTATTTCCCATGGCATAGTTTATACTTAGCAAAAATTCCATGCAAGTCCTACTTAGAAATATCACTAATGCATAGTGAAAATAATGGGACAAAACTATGAAGCATCACTTGCCTTTTTGGTAGAGAATATAAGTTCACTCATTGATCTTGCAATGATCACACTCTTCAAATTCCACTACAATTCAATCAAGCAAGGCACAGTTTCAATCTACCATTCAAGCGAACATCACATAAAATAATAGAAACAAAGCAATGCTTGCAAGCATGCAAAAGATTGTTTATTTGGAAAAGTGGTTTCTAATGGGTTATAAACATTTGAAAACACCTATTGGTCATTTTTTAAAAGTGGAAAAACCATTTGCAAAAGATTTTACCTATAAACCTTTTTTAAACCAAATCAATATTTTATGTGGTTGAAACCGCCTTTAGAAAAGCAACAATCTTTATAGGGTTCACCAAATACATTTTTAATTCTAAAACTTGGTGTTTGGGGTCAGAGAGTTTAAATCAAAAACATTTCCCAAAGGGTTTTTTCTCAAAAAGCATTTTTAATATAATAACATTATTTTTATTTGACTAGAAATGTTCTAAATCAAAGATTTATTCTTTTGCTTCACAAAATATGTTTTTGAAACCACAAGTTTTATATGGTGTGGCATCCCGCAAAACCACTACTAGAAAATCACGTTGAATTTGTGCATTGCATTGTCATCATCATGCATTGTTTGCCAAAACTATGTTTGCAAAGCCCGTGTTGTTTTCTAAACGCCCTCTGGATTCAAACCTCAAAACCGGGTCCCCGGAATATTTTGGTTTGCCCGATATCGGTTTGCAAAAACTTTGTTTGAAATAAATAAAATATTTAATTTATTTTAGTGGGGGCAGTCGAACGGGCCGATTGACCCGAACGACCGCCCCAGAAAACTAAATCGGCCAAACCTGCCAGCCCCATCTAATCCTAAACCCACCTAAAAAGCTACCCAACCTACCCCTCCACCTCACCCCAACCAATAGGCATGCGCCACCTCATCAACCCTCACCCTCTCATCCTATCACCATGCGCCACCTAGCCCCTATCTCTCTCCTTTCCCTCTCTCTCTCAGCCAACCAACCACCACACACTCACGCACACCCACGCACGCAACCCACCCCCGACCGTTTTTCCCGCCTGGCCGCGTTCACACCGCCGCGCCAGCCCCTCCCCGCGGTCCCACCGGGTCCCACCCTGTCCCATGTCCCTGCTCATCTTCCTCTCCTCTCTCCCCAGACCAGCGCACCTCCCCCTCTCGCCAAGGCGTCGCCTGCCACCCCTTCCTCCTCCTGGCGCCTCCTCACCGCCTCCGCTCGGCCAGGCTCCGCCGCCCCTGTCGCCGTCCCGGTCCCTCTCCCCCGCCTCAGTCCCCTTCTCCCTCAACTGCCTTGGCCACGCCGCAAGTTTCCGCTGCCTTGTCGGACTCACGCGAGCCCGCGTCGCCGTCGAGCTCGAGCTCGCCCGCCAACCTCGCGAGTCCCGCCTCCCGCTGAGCCTGCGGCGCCGCGCCCTCATTCGCGTTACGCCACGCCGGAAGCGAGCGAGCCGCTGAAGCCGCTTCGTCGCGGCTGCGCCTCCTCCGCGTCCCCGCGCCTCCGCCCCGCCGCCAGCGTCCACCGGAACCACCTCGGCGAGCCGCCTCGACGCCGGACTGCCCCCTACCCGCGCCACCGCCCGGCCCGCTCGCCTTCGCATCCCCTGCAACGCCGCGACCCTCCGCTCCGTCCGCCGCCGCTGGCCGCCCGCGCCGCGGTCCCGCTCTCTGCAGCGGCGCTTAGCCCACCATCGCGCCCGCCTCGCGCCTCCTCTCCCGCCGAGCTCCCGGCCGCCCCTGCTCGGCAGCGATCAGGCCCTCCAAAGCGAGCGGCCGGCGCGTTCGCGTCGCCTCAACCCTCCTGCCTCGAGCCCTTGCCCGCGTCTGGCGTCGCGTCGCGCCTCGTCATGCGACAACCGGCCGCCGTCCTGCCATCCGCCTCCGACCATGTGATGTTGGTGTGGCGAAGGTACATGAGGCCTCGACGACAAGTACTTCCTCGGAACCACCAAGTTCTCCATCCCGGCAACCGAAGACGCGGTACCCCAAGTTCGCCTCCCCCGATTCGAAGCCCTATGCCCCGAGGACGCCACGATCCGAGTGCGCCGACATGCATCCGGTGACGCCAAGACGCCAAGATCACCTTGAAAAGCGATCGACAAGATCGGCGGACGGAGGACCCGATGCCGACGCCAAGCGAGTCCTTCGCCATGCGCCAAGTTCTCCCTCCGGATACCAAGACCGCCTCGATGGCGCGGACCGACAAGACCCTGAACGGCAAGACCGACCGTGGACCCGACAAGACCTACGCGACGATAAGAACGGCTCGACCGGAAGAATCCGGCCGACACCGACCAAGCTCGCTTCCGGACGCTGCAAGACCTACCTGTTATCCGAGAATGTTCCGTCGAGACCGATCCCGTCGAACCCCAGACCCTGGACCCCGAGACCAACCCAGGACCCCGGAACCCCAAGTTCGTCGAACCCTAACAAGATCTGCCGAACCCTAAAATGTGTGACCCCTTTTCCTCGAACCCTATTTTATAACATATCAACTTGTCGCATAATAATTGTTCATGCATGCATCTTATCTGTGGTTTGGGGGCCTTCCGCCGATTCACCTAATAATTAAATATGGGGCCCATATGCGGGCAAATCTAGTCTCATATCGGCCTCATTTAAACTTGTGTAGCGAACCGGTATCTTATCTTGCCTTGTTATAACAACATTTAATTGCGGGGTAGCTAAACAACATGAACCCTCTAATTATTGTCGGGACCCCGGTTCCGCTTAATATTGGCCTAATTGCATCGCACTTTGCCATGCCATGCATCATACATGCATCATGCCGATCTTCTGTCGTTGTATTAAATATTGCATCCGGTGTTTCTGCTAGTGTTTTGCTTCTTCGCGGATAAGGCCGTTGAGTTGATGCGAGTGCCGACCCGATCTTCGGTTAAACCTTCGGCAATGTTTTCAGGCGAGCATCTCCCCCTTTCTACCTATCTTACTTTTATAGTATTTACTTCCCTCCTGTTGATCTTTGCTATCTGTGTTGCGATGCTCTAGTTTCGTACCCGCGATATCCCTTGCAGCCATATATAGCCTTGGACACATCCTATTACCTGTTGTTTGGTAGATAGTTGGACCCAGCGTGTCGTGAGTCGCTCAAGTGTTTGCTTGTCGTCAAGTACCACCTTTGTTGGAGGAATTGCCGCATGTCGACGTTGGAGATGATCATGGTTTTACTTATTGTTCACTTTAATTCCTGTTTAACAACAAAAATTGAATTAAGCAGAGGCATCGGTGGGTGATAGGTAAGATTTGGTTTCCGACCGCCCACTTGTGTCCCGTAGGACCCGAGTTCTTGACACTGTTCGAGATCGAGCGCTAACCACGGTGGGGAGATATGGGCCCCCATTGATAATTACCTGATTTCAAAGTATTGTCTTGGGGCCACAACTAGTTTGAGGTGTTTTACTATCACCTTATGCCATGTTTACCGCTTTATTTACGATTGTGCGAGGTCGCACTTTGTCTTGTTAGGATCGGGACACGATTCCGCTGGTGCCGATTGATCCCGTTTGGGGATTTCTTTGTCGTACCGCCCACCCAAACCCGAGTCGTCTGAGACCGGCCGACTCCGTTCGCGGTGTCGACTCGGTGGGGTGGCCCCATGTACTTGCTTTGAGTGCAGGGCGTCGTGACTTAGGCCCGCCGACATACCGATGGGTGTATGTTAACGATCGCAAAAGGGTCAAGTGCTGTGGATACTTTGGTGCACCCTAGGTTAAATCTTTTCTAGAAGCCGTGTCCGCGGTTATGGACGACTTGGAGCACGATTAATCGATCATAGACAACTATAACTAAAGTTCTTGTTTTAAATTGACTTGTATCTGATATGATTAGTAATCAGCTTCACCACAACGGAATGGCTAAAGAAAAGTACCAACAACTGCTGGGTTTTGGGGTTATCTCATGATGATTGTATCTGACTAGTAAGTGTTGCCACTATAACGGAATGATTAACTAAAAGTGCCCACTGCTTACTTTCTCAGGACGATTATCTAAACCTGACTAGTAACTGCTGCAACGACAACTGAATAAGTAAAACTGCCAACTGTGTGAGTTCCTCGGTTGACTTCCTCGAAGGTCTCGAGGGGGAAACACCAGGATGGGTTTGTTTGATGCTAGTACCAGGTTGGCTCCGAATAGGTCTTTCTTACCCCTCTCTGATATCCGCCAGTTGTATCGAGTCTCTATAGGTTGTTTAGCGCATGCTGCCGCTGCCGCTTCAGTCCACCATACCTATGTAGGCGAGGACCGCCGAATTCTAGCCTCGCCGTGTACTGGCCTCAGTACTGACGCTCCTCTTTTCCTTTGCCCTTTGTCGGCACCCCTTTTGTTTAAGCAGGTTTTGAGATCGACGCCAAGTTAGCGTGGTTACCCTTCCGGCTTGGCACAGGCAGGGTTATGGACGCCATTGGTTATTCTTCGTGGCTCTTAGCCCCATTTGCATCTTGTGCGTAGTCGGACGCTTCGATCATTTTCAAGGTGATTTGGATCTTTGTACCGTATATTTGTATTCTTGACTCTTTGAGTCATTGTTGATATATATCTCATGGGTCCCATCGAGGACTGTTGTGTAATGTTATTACTTTGCTTTCCACCGCATCGAAAGTGCTGGTGGCACCTTCAATCGTTTCTATGCGGGTTTGGCGAGTTTTGCTAAAACTTGCATAGGACCGATTCTGAGGGTGTTACAGAGTGGTATCAGAGCTCAGCAGTTGCGATACCCCACAAGTCCAGCCTGTAGGATAACCTAGCTAACGGCCGAAGTAGAGTGTCCAAAACTATTTTGCAAAGTCGGTTGGATAGTTCTGGTTAGGTCTGATTTTACTCCTTACCCCTCTGCTATTCCCCTCTCATCTCGACGTGTTTTGAATCTGCTCTCTCCTTCTTCTTCGAGTCCAGGATTTCTCGTGGTTGGGTTCCGTCGCACCTTTAGGGGTTTCGCTTCCTCCTTTGTTAACGGTGTTGCTACATCCGGTGATCATGCTATCTGAGGAATCCGTCTGCTGTGGTACCCTTCTTGGTTCTTTGTTTGTGCCTTCCGGTGTTTTCCGACGCGACGACATCCTCTATGCCAGATCCGATGCAGAGTCTGCATCACTCCTTTGTTTTCCGAACCTCGCTTGTCGAGATCTTCAGTCTGAATCCTGAGAGTTGGTTGCATAATCTGCCTATTCGTGTACAGGGTAATGCTTTGAGTGCGGGATGGAGTCGCGACCATACCACTACTCTTATCATTCGCTTATGTACATTGAATGGTGGGTCGATGCAACTATACTCCTTCCATGGAAGTTAGAGGTGGCCTTACCTTTTAACTTCGTCCGTTGTTTATCCGGAGTGTTCTCTTGACGAACAGGGACAACGACCTCTTGTTAGCGGTGTCGCGAAGATCTACACGAAGCGAGAAGACGCAGATTGCCGACCTTCTTTCCGGTACCATGAGGCGGATCTCGAGGGCGAGATCCCTTGTTAGTGGTGTCGAATTGTGGCATCCCGCAAAACCACTACTAGAAAATCGCGTTGAATTTGTGCATTGCATTGTCATCATCATGCATTGTTTGCCAAAACTATGTTTGCAAAGCCCGTGTTGTTTTCTAAACGCCCCTCTGGATTCAAACCTCAAAACCGGGTCCCCGGAATATTTTGGTTTGCCCGATATCGGTTTGCAAAAACTTTGTTTGAAATAAATAAAATATTTAATTTATTTTAGTGGGGGCAGTCGAACGGGCCGATTGACCCGAACGACCGCCCCAGAAAACTAAATCGGCCAAACCTGCCAGCCCCATCTAATCCTAAACCCACCTAAAAAGCTACCCAACCTACCCCTCCACCTCACCCCAACCAATAGGCATGCGCCACCTCATCAACCCTCACCCTCTAATCCTATCACCATGCGCCACCTAGCCCCTATCTCTCTCCTTTCCCTCTCTCTCTCAGCCAACCAACCACCACACACTCACGCACACCCACGCACGCAACCCACCCCCGACCATTTTTCCCTTTGGCGCGTTCACACTGGCGCGGCCCTCCATGGTCCCACTGTCCCTGTCCCTGCTCATCTTCCTCTCCTCTCTCCCAGCACTGGCAACCCTCCCGCCTACTTTGGCGCCACAGCCACCCCTTCCTCCTGGCGCCTCCCTCACCGCGCCTCACTCGGCCAGGCTCACCGCCCCTGCCGCCGGTCCCTCTCCGCCTCAGTCCCTTCTCCCTCAACCGCCCAGCCTTGCGCCAGAAAGTTTCCGCCGCCGCCGGACTCCCCCACGCGAGCTTGCGCCGCGTCGAGCTCGAGCTCGCCCCGCCAGCCTCCGCGAAGTCCCGCCTCCCGCCACTGCTGCCGCGCCCTCGCCATCGCCGGGCCCAGCATGAGCGTCGAAACCGCCTCGTCCGCGGCCGCGCCTCCTCCGCGTCCCCGCGCCTCCGCCCCGCCGCCAGCGTCCACCGGAACCACCTCCGGCGAGCCGCCTCCCGGCCGCGGACCCTGCCGCGCCACCGCCCGCCCGTCGCCTCTGCGCGCATCCCCCAACGCCCGCGACCCTCCGCTCCGTCGCGCCGCTGGCTTGCCAGCGCGGTCCCGCTCTCTGCGGCGCTCCCAGCCGTCGCGCCCGCCTCGCGGGCCTCCTCTCCCCGGCCGCCCCGAGCTCCCCAGCGGCCCCGCCCCTGCTCGACAGCGACCGCGGCCCCTCCAGCAAGCGAGCCCGGCCCGAGCGCGTTCCGCGTCCGCCTCAACCCTCCTGCCTCGAGCCCGCCTGCCCCGCGTGCGCGTCGCCGTGCGCCCCTCGTCTGCGACAACCGGCCGCCGTCCTGCCATCCGCCTCCGACCATGTGATGTTGGTGTGGCGAAGGTACATGAGGCCTCGACGACAAGTACTTCCTCGGAACCACCAAGTTCTCCATCCCGGCAACCGAAGACGCGGTACCCCAAGTTCGCCTCCCCCGATTCGAAGCCCTATGCCCCGAGGACGCCACGATCCGAGTGCGCCGACATGCATCCGGTGACGCCAAGACGCCAAGATCACCTTGAAAACGATACGACAAGATCGACAGCGACGGGAGGACCCGATGCCCCGACGCGAGTCCAGGTCGCCGCGCGGGCCAAGTTCTCCCTCCCGGATACCAAGACCGCCTCGATGGCGCGGACCCGACAAGACCCTCGCAACGGCAAGACCGACCCCGTGGACCCGACAAGACCTAAGCGACGATAAGAACGGCTCCGACCCGGAAGAATCCGACGCGCCTCGACACCGACCCAAGCTCTGCTTTCCGGACGCGGCAAGACCTACCTCTGTTATCCGAGAATGTTCCGTCGAGACCGATCCCGTCGAACCCCAGACCCTGGACCCCGAGACCAACCCAGGACCCCGGAACCCCAAGTTCGTCGAACCCTAACAAGATCTGCCGAACCCTAAAATGTGTGACCCCTTTTCCTCGAACCCTATTTTATAACATATCAACTTGTCGCATAATAATTGTTCATGCATGCATCTTATCTGTGGTTTGGGGGCCTTCCGCCGATTCACCTAATAATTAAATATGGGGCCCATATGCGGGCAAATCTAGTCTCATATCGGCCTCATTTAAACTTGTGTAGCGAACCGGTATCTTATCTTGCCTTGTTATAACAACATTTAATTGCGGGGTAGCTAAACAACATGAACCCTCTAATTATTGTCGGGACCCCGGTTCCGCTTAATATTGGCCTAATTGCATCGCACTTTGCCATGCCATGCATCATACATGCATCATGCCGATCTTCTGTCGTTGTATTAAATATTGCATCCGGTGTTTCTGCTAGTGTTTTGCTTCTTCGCGGATAAGGCCGTTGAGTTGATGCGAGTGCCGACCCGATCTTCGGTTAAACCTTGGGCAATGTTTTCAGGCGAGCATCTCCCCCTTTCTACCTATCTTACTTTTATAGTATTTACTTCCCTCCTGTTGATCTTTGCTATCTGTGTTGCGATGCTCTAGTTTCGTACCCGCGATATCCCTTGCAGCCATATATAGCCTTGGACACATCCTATTACCTGTTGTTTGGTAGATAGTTGGACCCGCGTGTCGTAGTCGCTTGCTCAAGTGTTTGCTTGTCGTCAAGTACCACCTTTGTTGGAGGAATTGCCGCATGTCGACGTTGGAGATGATCATGGTTTTACTTATTGTTCACTTTAATTCCTGTTTAACAACAAAAATTGAATTAAGCAGAGGCATCGGTGGGTGATAGGTAAGATTTGGTTTCCGACCGCCCACTTGTGTCCCGTAGGACCCGAGTTCTTGACACCTGTTCCGAGATCGAGCGCTAACCACGGTGGGAGATATGGGCCCCCATTGATAATTACCTGATTTCAAAGTATTGTCTTTGGGGCCACAACTAGTTTGAGGTGTTTTACTATCCTGTACTTATGCCATGTTTACCGCTTTATTTACGATTGTGCAGGTAAGCACTGTCTTTGTTAGGATCGGGACACGATTCATGGTGCAAACGATCCCGTTTGGGGATTTCTTTGTCGTGCTGGCCGTCCACCCAAACCCCGAGTCGTCTCGAGACCGGCCGACTCCGTTGCGGTGTCGACTCGGTGGGTGGCCCCATGTACTTGCTTTGGGTCTGGGAACGTCGTGACTTAGGCCCCGCCGACATACCGATGGGTGTATGTTAACTGATCTGGCAAAAAGGGTCGAAGTGCCTGTGGATACTTTGGTGCACCCCTGCAGGGTTAAATCTTTTCTAGAAGCCGTGTCCGCGGTTATGGACGACTTGGAGCACAGTGTCTGATCATAGACAACTATAACTAAAGTTTACTGTTTTAAATTGACTTGTATCTGATATGATTAGTAATCAGCTTCACCACAACGGAATGGCTAAAGAAAAGTACCAACAACTGCTGGGTTTTGGGGTTATCTCATGATGATTGTATCTGACTAGTAAGTGTTGCCACTATAACGGAATGATTAACTAAAAGTGCCCACTGCTTACTTTCTCAGGACGATTATCTAAACCTGACTAATCGCTTCAACGACAAGTAAAAAGCCAAGCTGTGAGTTCCTCGGTTGACTTCCTCGAAGGTCTCGAGGGGGAAACACCAGGATGGGTTTGTTTGATGCTAGTACCAGGTTGGCTCCGAATAGGTCTTTCTTACCCCTCTCTGATATCCGCCAGTTGTATCGAGTCTCTATAGGTTGTTTAGCGCATCTTTCCGCTTGATCCACCATACCTATGTAGGAGGACCGCGAATTCTAGCCTCGTAGTGTCTTGGCCTTAATCTTGACGCCTCTTTTCCTTTGCCCTTTGTCGGCACCCTTTTGTTTAAGCAGGTTTTGAGATCGGCCGTTAGCGTGGTTACCCTTCCGGCTTGGCACAGGCAGGGTTATGGCGCCATTGGTTATTCTTCGGGCTCTTAGCCCCATTTGCATCTTGTCCGTAGTCGGACGCTCGATCATTTTCAAGGTGATTTGGATCTTTGTACCGTACATCTGTATTCTTGACTCTTTGAGTCGTTGTTATATATATCTGTTCTGTGGGTCCCATCGAGGACTGTTGTGTAATGTTATTACTTTGCTTTCCACCCGCACGAAAGTGCCTGGTGGGCACCTTCGAATCGTTTCTATGCGGGTTTGGCGAGTTTTGCTAAAACTTGCATAGGACCGATTCTGAGGGTGTTACATATGGTCAGTAGGTTCAAAACAATCCATTTGCCCAGGATTTTATCCCGGAAATAATTTTAGAATGAATTTTATATTCAAATTATGCCTACACAAGTTTCTGCAAAAAAAACAATCAACTTAACAGAAGAAATTTACTAAACAAAGTGTATGGTTGGAAAGTACTTGTCCTGCTGATTCCAGTGATATAAAATTTGCAAAATTTGGACGTGTAGATTAAAAGTTATGAATTTTACAAAATCAACATCTAATAGAACCTTTTCTCTTTTAAAAACAAAACTCAAGCCACGTGGAAGGTTCTGATTGGCTGGTACCGGTTCGTGCGGATCGTGCAGTGTGGAGAGTTGGATTTAATGCAAATCGCACAGTCCAGAAGTCTACATACCCCTTCTATTAGTTGTTCTATCTAAGCCACTGGATGATGATCTAAGGGCTCTTAGGTGTTTGACCAAAGTCTGGCGGCGCTCGACGGTGGTGCGCGGTGGCGAGGCTCGGGCTGCAAGCTTGCCGGTGAACTAGGTCGCATGGGAGAGGGAGAGGTTGCTCACCAGCCTTGCAGGAGTGTGGCGAAGCTCAAGGTATGGTCTGTTTGTCGAGGGGTGCTCTGGGTGGACGGCAATTGCTCGCCGGAGTTTGCACGGCGTCGGGCACACTCTGGTCGTCATTGTTGGCGAGGCTAAAGGCCACCCGAAGGCAAGAGAGGTGTCATTAGACGCGGGTGAGAGCGTAGATTACAGGAGCATCAACAGTGGAAACAGGGGCAGACGGAGGATACCTGGGGAGTTCACCGGAGTTCAAGCCGAAGACGGTGGTGAGCGGCGTTGAAGTTGCCGACGCTAGGGAGCTTGCGTGGCTAAGATCGGAGTACTGGGAGATGCGCCAGAGGCCAGGGAGTGTGCTCGTGTGGTCGATGGGGCGAGGCACGACGGCGGCTGGCCGGAATTCTCACCGGAAGACGTCGGAGGCAGTGGTGGTTCCGAGCAAAATCGGAGCAGGTGATGGCTCCGATGGGGTGATGATTGGGGGAAAAGGGAGAGGGGAGAATGGAGATTAAGTACGCGTGGACGTGGGTGGGATTTACTCGTGCATTCAACGGGAATTGAAGGTGCGAAATTACACAGGAAACGGCCGGAGGAATGAGGGGGAGGAACTGGTCGCTAGGGTGGAAACGACGACTGACGCGTGGGCCTGGTTAGTCAGTGAGGGGGAGGAAAGGTGGGGTCCAGATGTCATCCACTGTGTGGGTTAATTCTCTGGTGCGAATCGTTTTTCTTGTGGGAGAGAGGGAGTGGGCTGCTGGGCCAGTTGGGCTTTGCTGGGCTGGGCTGTTTAGTTTCATTTTTTTATACAGATTCATTTTTCTTTTTCCATTTCTATTTTTCTGTTTTGATTTTCTTTAATCATCTCAAACAACTATTTGAATTCAAACTTCAACCAAACTTTGTGTATATTAAAATACTGATTAATAATTCATTCTGAAGTCAAATTTAGAATAATATATTTATTCTTTTAGGGTCTATTAATTATTTAAAATTTGGCCCTTGTATTAATTCAAATAAGATTTAATAATGTTTTCAAACTCCACTTGAAATCTAAATCTTTACAAATCCTTTCAGTAGGTTTTATTTATTTATTAGGGTGTCAAATAATTCTCTTTGAATTATTTGGGATATTTTTAATATGATTTATTAATCATATAAATTGGGTATTTGTCTTTATTCCAATGCAATTAAATGTGGGTTTAATTCCATAAATTTTATTTAAATGATTCTTATATTTCATTTAAGTCAATTAAATAACTTTTATTCCACTTGGGTAAATTCAAATTATGTTTCCCTGATTTACTTAATCTTCTCCATTAGGGATTTTGTCTTCATTGAAATAGAAATAGAATTTGGTTAATGCCATTTATTTTATTTGGAAAATTCTTTATCCTTTTATTTTATTTGGATTTGGATTATATTTATTCCATTTGCTTATGGTCTTGGCCAAGATTTAAATTTGGATTTTAAATATTCCTTTCTTTATCTTATAAAATCCATATATTTTTATTTATAGATCCAAACTTGGTGATTCCAATTTGTATACTTTTATTTAGTATTTGTTTATCCTTTAATTCTATTTAGGATTATTTGCTCATCATTTGGTATGGATTTTTAGATAGGAGCTTTATTAGCTTTGGAAATTAAATTTCCTTATCTAATTAAATTCATAAGATTTTATCTATGGTTCCAATTTAAGTGAAACAAATTCATATGGTTTTATAATATCTCTATTTATTATTCTTGATCATTTATAAATATTTGTTGACAAATTTTATATGGATCCAATCCATGATCTTGGAGATAACTTGGAAATGTTTTTTCTTCCATTAGGGTTTTAGTGTTTTGGTTTATTTTCCAAGTGTTTAAATTTCCAGATGCATTTATGAAGAATGCATTCCACTTGCCTTGAATTTAGTTGGATTCAAACATTACTCAAGTTTGTTCAATATGGGATTTTAAGTTTCCATTTAGAAACAAAAGTTTCTTTTCACCCTAAATTTCAATAATTATTTATTTTGTTTATTTATTTTTCACATTAAAAAATTTGGAAAATTTTGGGATGTGACAGGCTACCACCTTAAAATAAATCTCGTCCCGAGATTTGGGAAGGAAAGAGGTTACAAGTTGGCTCAAAACAACTAAGATACTACCACCCTTAAAAATTTCCAACTAGATTACATCTTGGTTTTCTTGGGATCTTGATGTATCTTCTCTGGACACTTGTTTGCATAATGGCCTAGTTCTTTGCATTTGAAACACATCACTTGGCTGATATCTTTCTTTTCCTTTGGTATCATTGCCTCTTTTTTGTTTCCTTGGTTCTTCTTCTTTTCTGGGCATTCATTGACATAGTGTCCCATCTCTTTGCAAGTGTAACATTGCTCTTGGGTAATATCCTTCTTGCTAGGGTTGGGGCATTTCTTCTTCTTCTTGGGTCTCTCCAAAGCTAGGAGTTCTTCTAGTTCATGCTCTTCATATTTCACCACAAAGGTGGGAAATCTTTCTCTCTTCTTGGGGCAGTTACTAGAGATATGACCTTCTTCTTCACAAGAGTAGCAACACTTTGTGGTCACTTTGGATTTGGCCTTATGATGCATAGTTTTGACTTTGCCTTCATCCTTCTTGGTATAAGTTGTTCCTTCATGAGGGTTCACAAACTGTTGATGCACTCCACCTTGTTTCCTTTGTTGAACTATGGAATATATGGGGCATTGGATAGGGACATGATTATTTCCTTCACATAGGAAACAAGTAGATTGAGATGTGGGGCATTGATTAGTTGGATGTTTCTCTTCACAATTGGGGCATTGATCTTCATGCTCTTTGGAAGTGTGATCCTTGTCTCCACAAACATTGCAAGCTTGGGTTCCTTCTAGAATATCATCCTTGGCATCATTGTTGTCACAAACTCCTTGAAAAGAGTTGTCTCCTATGTTGATCATTTGATTTGTCACCTTTTGCATCAATTGGGTTTGGGTTTCCAAAAACCTTTGCATGGTTGGGTCTAACTCATTGCAGTTGGCTAAAATCTGAGTTGTCATTTGGTTCAACTGGGTTTGGGTTGTTATGAGTTCTCTCATGTATATCTCTTGGTTGTTGTTGTCACCATTCTTGATGTTGGAGTTTCTAGGAGTAGTCATCTGTTTGGGTTGGATTGGGATTAGAATAGTCAATATTATTTCTAAGGAAATAGTTCTAATCACACACAACAATTTCACACAAGCAATGTGCAAGCAATCAAAAACAAACATTCCAATCAAACAACAAATTTTCAAGCACATTTTTAAGCAAAAAAATATTTTTGCTACACCACATAATTTGGTGGGTTTGATTTAAACTAAATATGGTGGTCCAACTACATGGTTCACTTTAGATCTTTCCATCCTTCTTAGTTGTTTCTCCTTGAACAAGATCATTGTATCCTTGGAGAATTCTTGTGTCTTGGTCACAAAACTTCAAAGATGATGATGGTTCCTTCTAAGTTGTGTTTCCTTAGTCTTCAATTCTTGAGTAACATTTCTTGTCTCACTTGTAGTCCTTAGTGATATCCAAGTTGAAGTCCTTGTTGAGAATAAGGTTGAAATCACTTGAGTTGGTGAAGTCCTTTGCTCATGTTGAAGTCTTTGCTCATGGTGGAGGCTTTTTCCATCAAGTTGAAGTAGAAGAGGTGTAGAATCAAAACCAAAAAGTTTGAGGAAAGAGTTTACAAGATTGTTTGTAAATAAGTTTTGGAACAAAAATAACTCCTATTTTTCTAAAGGTTTTGTACAATCCTAGGGTTACAATCCTACAGGCAACACAATGCTCTGATACCATCTTTAGAGGTCCCAACCTTTAATCAGGTAGGTATCCCTGTGTTTACAATGCTAGTCCCTAGATCAATAGCTAGCATCCACAGTTAAGATGTAATATCAAGAAACAAAGGTCATAATACAACTTTATAACCAGGAATAAAATAATTCATTACATCTTACATAGCTCATTTGGCTATCTCATTACAATGCAGCAGAAATAACTATAGCATGGAGTCTGTCATCTTCAAAGTGCCACAGGCAAACATGTTGGTTGTAGACTTGTAATCCTAATCAACACACTTCACTAACATCAAACAAACCTGCAACATAATAAGTTACAACCACAAGGGTCAATACAGTTGAATTGTATTGGCAAGTGATACTATGGTAATATAGTGGAGTCTATCATCTATATGCATTTGGCTAGGTGGAGCTTAGTCTTGCTTTGCTCAAAATAGATTTTCCTTATCATTTGAAAACACTAAGCTTTTGCTTGTCAAAATCACCCAAGGCATCTCCCAATAGAAATTGGTGATCCTTCAACCCTTGTTCAACCACAAAATTTTAACTTAGAAATTGGGATGAGGATATTCTTGATAGCTTCCATGTCTTGATGCTCAAATTTGTCCTTTGCCAGGGACATGGCTAATTACTTAGATTTTACACTCTGTAGAGGTGGTGCACTTTCCCCACAAGACTTGGTTTCACCAAGACAAGATCTTTCAGAAGCCTCCCCTTAGACCAGAATGGACGCGTTCCAACCTATCATCCCCTACCACCAACTGTCCATTTGGCTAAGTTATTGCAACCTATATGATCCAGGCAGAGCCCATAATTCCAAGTGGCTGCACTTGAAGCTTCTCAACATTTGACATCTCAAATCTCTTTGTTCCTGGGTGGCATTCCACAAGTGAGATACACAAGGTAAACCATAGAAATGGGCCTTGTATAACCACTCAACACAAACCATTCCTTCCATTCCACCCAGGTGTTTCATTCACTTAGTTGTTTTATTAAACAAAACACAAGTCCTTGACTTAGAAATATTCCATAGCATGAATATAATCCACCCTTGTTTTCTACTAGCTAAGCTAAGCATGATAGTAGTAGGAATCTTAACTTAGGAAATTTCTACTAAGGTTTCATCTACTTGGATTTCCCATGGCATAGTTTATACTTAGGAAAAATTCCATGCAAATCCTACTTAGAAATATCACTAATGCATAGTGAAAATAATGGGACAAAAGTATGAAACATCACTTGCCTTTTTGGTAGAGAATATAAGTTCACTCCTTGATCTTGCAATGATCACACTCTTCAAATTCCACTATAATTCAATCAAGCAAGGCACAATTTCAATCTACCATTCAAGCAAACATCACATAAAATAATAGAAACGAAGCAATGCTTGCAAGCATGCAAAAGATTGTTTATTTGGAAAAGTGGTTTCTAATGGGTTATAAACATTTGAAAACACCTATTGGTCATTTTTTAAAAGTGTCAAAACCATTTGCAAAAGATTTTACCTATAACCCCTTTTTAAACCAAATCAATATTTTATGTGGTTGAAAACGCCTTTAGCAAAGCAACAATCTTTATAGGGTTCACCAAATACATTTTTAATTCTAAAACTTGGTGTTTGGGGTCAGAGACTTTAAATCAAAAACATTTCTCAAAGGGTTTTTTCTCAAAAAGAATTTTTAATATAATAACATTATTTTTATTTGACTAGAAATGTTCTAAATTAAAGATTTATTCTTTTGCTTCACAAAATATGTTTTTGAAACCACAAGTTGGTTTATATGGTCAGTAGGTTCAAAACAATCCATTTTCCCAAGATTTTATCACAAAAATAATTTTAGAATGAATTTTATATTCAAATAATGCCTACACAAGTTTCTGCAAAAAACAATCAATTTAATAGAAGCAATTTACTAAGCAAAGTGTATGGTTGGAAAGTACTTGTCCTTCTGATTCCAGTGATATAAAATTTTCAAAATTTGGACGTGTAGATTAAAAGTTATGAATTTTACAAAATCAACATCTAATAGAATCGTGCAGTGTGGAGCATTGGATTTAATGCAAATCGCATGGTCCAGAAGGCTACGTACCCCTTCTATTAGTTGCTTTATCTAAGCCACTGGATGATCTAACGGCTCTCAGGTGTTTGACCAAAGTCTGGCGGCGCTCGACGGTGGTGCGCGGCAGCGACGCTCGGGCTGCAAGCTTGCCGGCGAACTAGGTCGTGCGGGAGAGGGAGAGGTTTCTCACCAGCCTTGCAGGAGTGTCGCGAAGCTCAAGGTATGGTCTGTTTGTCGAGGGGTGCTCTGGGTGGACGGCAATTGCTTGCCGGAGTTTGCACGGTGTCGGGCACACTCTGGTCGTCATTGTTAGCGAGGCTACTGGCCACCCGAATGCAAGAGAGAGGTGTCGTTAGACGCGGGTGAGAGCGTAGATTACAGGAGCATTAACAGGGGAAACAGGGGCGGACGGAGGATACCTGGGGAGTTCGCCGGAGTTCAAGCCGAAGACGGTGGCGAGCGGCGATGAGGTTGCCGACGCTAGGGAGCTTGCGCAGCTGAGCTTGGAGTACTGGGAGATGCGCCAGAGGCCAGGGAGTGTGCTCGTGTGGTCGAGGGGGCGAGGCGCGGCGGCGGCTGTCCGGAATTCTCACCGGAAGACGTCGGAGGCAGTGGAGGGGGGAAGGAAAGGTGGGGTCTATATGTCATCCACTGTGTGGGTTAATTCTCTGGTGCGAATTGTTTTTCTCGTGGGAGAGAGGGAGTGGGCTGCTGGGCCAGTTGGGCTTTGCTGGGCTTTGCTGGTTAGTTTCATTTTTTATACAGATTCATTTTTCTTTTTCCATTTCTATTTCTCTGTTTTGATTTTGTTTAATCATCTCAAACAACTATTTGAATTCAAACTTCAACCAAACTTTGTGTATATTAAAATACTGATTAATAATTCATTCTGAAGTCAAATTTAGAATAATATATTTATTATTTTTAGGGTCTATTAATTATTTAAAATTTGGCCCTTGTATTAATTCAAATAAGATTTAATAATGTTTTCAAACTCCATTTGAAATCTAAATCTTTCCAAATCCTTTCAGTAGGTTTTAGTTATTTATTAGGGTGTCAAATAATTCTCTTTGAATTATTTGGGATATTTTTAATATGATTTATTAATCATATAAATTGGGTATTTTCTTTATTCTAATGAAATTAAATATGGGTTTAATTCCATAAATTTTATTTAAATGATTCTTGTATTTCATTTAAGTCAATTAAATAACTTTTATTCCACTTGGTTAAATTCAAATTATTTTTCCCTGATTTACTTAATCTTCTCCATTAGGAATTTTGTCTTTATTCAAATAGAAATAGAATTTGGTTAATGCCATTTTATTTTATTGGAAAATTCTTTATCCTTTTATTTTATTTGGATTTGGATTATATTTATTCCATTTGCTTATGGTCTTGGCCAAGATTTAAATTTGGCTTTTAAATATTCCTTTCTTTATCTTATAAAATCCATATCTTTTTATTTATAGATCCAAACTTGGTGATTCCAATTTGTATACTTTTATTTAGTATTTGTTTATCCTTTAATTCTCTTTAGGATTATTTTCTCATCATTTGGTATGGATTTTTAGATAGGAGCTTTATTAGCTTTGGAAATTCAATTTCCTTATCTTATTAAATTCATAAGATTTTATCTATGGCTCCAATTTAAGTGAAACCAATTCATATGGTTTTATAATATCTCAATTTATTATTCTTGATCATTTATAAATATTTGTTGACAAATTTTATATGGATCCAATCCATGATCTTGGAGATAACTTGGAAATGTTTTTTCTTCCATTAGGGTTTTAGTGTTTTGGTTTATTTTCCAAGTGTTTAAATTTCCAGATGCATCTATGAAGAATGCATTCCACTTGCCTTGAATTTAGTTGGATTCAAACATTACTCAATTTTGTTCAAGATGGGATTTTAAGTTTCCATTTAGAAACAAAAGTTTCTTTTCACCCTAAATTTCAATAATTATTTATTTTGTTTATTTATTTTTCACATTACAAAATTTGGAAAATTTTGGGATGTGACAGTTCCTCAACTATCTTGTGTTTCTTTTTCTTTCTCTTATGAGGACTACCACTACTTTAACCTTGTTGAGAATCCTGCTCAATTCTTTTAGGGTGCTTTGGGATATAAAGGATCTTGAGTAGCTATACCACTCCTAGTTCTAATTCCATAAGCATATTTATCTCCTGAGGCATTAACTAGCATATCCTTTTGTACCTTAGCAAGTTGATCAAGTTGGGTTTGAACCATTTGAAAGTGTTTACAAAGCATTTTAATATCATTAGAAGTTCTTTCCACAATATCTTTCAACTCATTAATAGCTCTAGAGTTTTCCAATAAATTATTTTGAACTTGTTTATTAAAATTACCTTGTATAAAAATAAATGTGTCAAGTTCCTCTAAGCAATTGAATGTTGAACCTGTGGTAGCTATTATGAAAGACACTGTCACTAGAAATATAGAGGATGAGCACATTGTCTTCTGTGAAGACGCTTCTAATATTATCTCTCATCCTAGTAATGCTAGAAAATCTAGTGTTCCTATGATTTCTGTTAAAATTGGTGATCATTGCTACTATGGTTTATGTGATATTGGTGCTAGTTCTAGTGCTATTCCTTATGAGATTTACAGGGAAATTATGCATGAGATTGGTCCTTGTGAGCTTGAGGACATTGATGTGGTTATTCACCTTGCTAACAAGGAGACCATTTGCCCCATTGGCATTATAAGAGATGTGGAGGTTCTATATGGTAAGATTAAATATCCTACTGATTTTCTAGTGCTTAATTTAGCAGCTAGCTAAACTTTTCCTATCATTTTTGGTAGACCTTTCTTGAACACTTGTGGAGCTATTATTGATTGTAAGAAGGAAAAAGTTTTAGTTAAGTTTGATCGAGATTCTTATGAGTTTAACTTTTCCAAATTTGCTAAAGCTCCTTGTGAAAATAGCTTGCCTAATAAAGATTTCAGGATGGAACAACTTGCTTCTATTGATCCAATTTATGACCTTGGACCTATCTTTGGTGATTGTAAGTATGCTTACTCAGATGATAAAGTTGTTTCTAGTGACAGTTATATTGTCAACTTTATTCAAAGTGCTACTGAAAGTTATTTTGAGAGAGGGGAACATGGTTTTATGCATCTCAATGATGTTAAGCTTCCCCGTTTTATGTTGAAAGCTTTAAAGTTGCATTTGTTTTGTCTTCCTATGCTTGTGTCCTATTGTTTCAACAATTCGTTTTCTCATGATACCCCATGCATAGGAAGTGGGTCAGGCTCAAGTGTGTTGGTTATTTGCTTCTTGATGCTTTCTTTCACTTCAAATATATATATCCTTTGTAAGCATCTTTGGAAGTTTCAAGCCTAACTTAAAGGCATTAAAGAAAAGTACTTGTTGGGAGATAACCCAAGATTTTGTCAAGTCTTGGGAGTTATTACCTCTGTAATAACCTCTCCTTATCCTTTTTGTTTTAGTTTTTGTGTCAAGTTCAACTACTTTTTTGAAGTAGAGGAGTTGTGAAAAGTGGCTGTCCTGGGACAGATTTTTGTGCTGCATTGTAAAAATTCGTGAGGCAGCTCAGTACTTCTGATAGAGCTGCATTTTTCTGTTCTTGTTCTCCAAGTTGTTACCCAACTTTCATTAGTTCTGCACTTTTTGATTTGAGCAACAAAAGGTCTTCGAAAAAATCAATATTTACCTGCTGGTCTGTTTTGACAGATTTCTGCCATCATTTGCATTTGCCTTTTACAGAAGCTTTTGTTTTGATGGGTTTTCAGTTGAAGTGTTTACCAAAGGTTTGTTGTTTTTTCTTACACTGATGTTGTAATTGACTTTGTGCAAGGATTTTGTAAGAAGGAAATTTTTAGGAGAAAGAGAAAAGGATTCTGCAGAGTTCATCTTTGAATAGGTAAAAGTGGTGAAAACAGAAGGTTCGTGAAACTCCAATCTTTTTATATTTTTGATGTTTTAATACATAAGAGAAGCTACGAGACGAAACTGAAGAGTATACGGAGCCTGGGGTGGACAAACCCACCCCAGGCGCGAGCATAGCCTAGCTGCGCCTGAGGGGAGTGTTCCCCCTCGAACTCCGTCTCCGCCTCGTTTCCGTGTCAAAACTTTCCTTATGCATTGAAACTTCGTAATATATAACCCCCGAGATCCCCCGAGGTTCGTGCATCATGTTCTCGTCGTGTTTTCATTTCAATCTGTTTCTGTCAGGAAATCTTCTCAAGTTTAGAGCACCATGGTCTCCGCCAAAGACAAAGGCAAGAAGCCCGAGGAAGAAGAACCTCAAGTCCCCAAGGAGGAGGGGATTTTGGTAGGTTATGAAGGAGACATGGAGGAGGACGAGCATCTGGACACTTGCGCTACCGTCGCAAGCATTGGTTTGGTGGCACAACCTACTCAGCTTAGGAGGACATCACGGATGTCTATAGGAGGAAGAACTCCGCATCATATCCTCGCTCCACGCACACTTCCTCCTAATACCCCTTGTTTTAACCGTGCAGGGAAGAAACACTCTAATTTGGAAGAATGGAGAAAGAATAACAAGGACTGGGATTCTCGATCCGAGTTGATTATGGGCTGCATTGAGCATATTTCGGAGTTAATTCGTACTCTAAGCTTTGATATGGAGGATTTGAAGAAACTTATTGAGGATCTTATCAAGAGAACACCACCACCGAGGGAGTAATTCGTCATCAGGTTTGGCATCCCCTTGGCTTGTTCCAAGCTTGGGGGAGTGTCGCGGTATCACCACCATTATCTTTTATATTTTACCTTTTTAGTGGATTCATATATGTGGTAGAGAGGTTATCTTATAGTTTGGTTTGCATGTGGAAGTATCTCTCCTTTAGTTGATTATCTATGTATCCCTTGGTGTGACTGACTTTATTGGAATATTAATGAGAAGTCTCATCTTTTACTTTTTGCACTTCTTATTTTAGTTTGCAATCTCTTTTATATGATGGATCTTGTTGTTCAATATTGGCACCACTCTGGGATCATCAAGTGGATCTAAATTGGTTTTGGAAAACCGAGTTCTGGTCAGTGGCATTAGTTTGAAAGAAAAAGAAAGAAAGAAAAAGCTTACAGGTATTTGGTATCATTTGTTTTCTTTCTTGTTGGCTCATAAGCTTGGTATTCTTTATTTAAGATTCTTTTGTGTCTTCAAGGAAGATTGCATGTTTGGCTTTATTACTTGTATGTTTGCTTGTTTATTTCAACTCTCTTGCTTGCTACCCAGCCTTGCTAGCCAAAAACCTGTTTTGAGAAGGCATACTTCTCATGTTTCCAAAATCCTTTGAACCAAAACTTTTGCCACTTGTGTCCACCATATATACCCAGTAGCTTTTGCTATTCCATGAAAATTCTCAAGCTTCATCTACCTTTCGAATTAAAAAGTATTTTGTTATGTGAAAACTAGTTAGTAAAGCTCTCACGAACTTGATGACACACCTTATTTCCTTGCCCCTAATAGAATTGAACCATTGTGAACATTGAAGTTGTATATGCTTGCATCTATACGTTGGAATTAGCATAACCGTGCTGTCACGGGTAACGTTTTCAAAATTGCACTTGTACTCTGTACACAGTTGATATCTTGCTCTTTTGTCTATGGATGTCAACGGTGTGAAATAAAGAGGGAACTTGTAAGTCCATGGAGTTCGTATCCTGTGTTAGAGAAATGCCTGAGCCGCTAGCCTAAGCCATGCTTAATCATGGTGGAAACTTGCAGCATCACCATAGTGAGTCATCTATGAGGCATCCTCAATAAAAAGCTATGCACATAGTAAATAAAAAGATCGCTGAGATGCTCATTGTCTGCTTGCCTTGTCATTTTGGTTATGGGAAAGCTCATGTACCATGTGCAAGGGGTACCCCATTGGCGGTTCTCAATGATATGCAAATACTTACAATGACAAGAACTTACATGTGACCAAAGTTGAGTAGCATGAGGAGTGGCCCTCGTATTCAAGGGACATGAGATTGCCAACTTATATTTCATCAAGCATATACTCCATCTATGTTCACTTTAACCTTAATCATCTCAAGATTCTTATGATAGGGGCAATGAGGGCTCAAAGCTAGTAAGTACCATAATCTTTTGGAAGCTCTTTATGACTTGTAATCCCTGCTACCCTCTATAAAGGGACCTTCTCCTTGTTACCAGTTGAGTCAGTAAACCTACTTCCTCTCTTTCTCTAGCAAGCATTTGAGTTGTTGTGTTTCAAGCATTCATATGGTGATTTATTCAATCATGTCCTTTATCTTCCTTGTTGGCACAGAACCGTTATCTATTGAGTATTACTTTGAAAGCCTTCACTTGTGAAAAACCTTTTTGAGCAAAGAGTGCTCCTATTTTGAAACTTCTACAAAAAGCTTTTGTGAAACTGTTTACCAGGTGTTCTCTGACCAAGAACAAGTTTGCCAATTACAATTATGATTTATCTTTATGCATCTCTATTGTGACTGCTATACTTGGTTGCAAGCTAAGTTATATAATGGTCAGTTGCTTTCTGATGACCAACAAGTATAGGGGACCGCAACAGTCTTCGCGGGTAGTATTACCCAATTTATTGATTCAACATAAGGGGATCCAAAGAATACTTGCAAACCTTAACAACTGAGTTGTCAGTTGCAAGACTGAAATAGTTCTTGCTCACGAAGTTTATCAAGAGTGCAATAGTTTGTAGTAACAAAGAAGAAGAAAGAAACAACAACAACAACAACAACAACAACAACAACAACAACAACAACAACAACAACAACAACAACAACAACAACAACAACAACAACAACAACAACAACAACAACAACAACAACAACAACAACAACAACAACAACAACAACAACAACAACAACAACAACAACAACAACAACAACAACAACAACAACAACAACAACAACAAAAACAACAACAACAAAAACAACAACAACAGTGAAACCGTAGCAATAGTAACAGTAACGGTAACAGTAGGATTCGAGTGCGGTAGGCATAGGTATGGATGGACGGGCGTTGCATGGACGAGTATAAACATGTAACTTCAAGATCTAGGGCATTGTAGATAAATAATAATAAGCATCCAAGTACTAAATAATCCTAGGCATGTGCTCAAAATACAGTCATACGTGCTCACAATGAGAACTTGCACAACATCTTCTGTCCAGCCAGCCCGTGGCAGCGGGGCCTCTAGGGAACTACTGGCAATTAAGGTGCTCCTTTTAATAGAGCACCGGAGCAAAGCATTAACACTCCGTGAACACATGTGATCCTCACACCACATCCATCCCCTCCGGTTGTCCCAATTATTGTCACTTTGGGGCATGTGGATCCGGACAATGATATGTGTACACAACTTGCAGATAAGATCACAAACAATACTATCATAATAATTCAATAATAAGTTCATATCTAAGATCATGGCACTCAGGCCCTAGTGACAAGCATTAAGCACAACAAGTTGCAACAAAGTCAAATAGCACTAATAGAGATACTATGCACTATGCCCTAACAGATCTTATTCGATTACATGATAGAACTCATCCAATCCATACCATCCCCAAGCCTACAGCGGGGGATTACTCACTCATGGATGAGGGAAACATCGGTGGTTGATGGAGATGCGTTGGTGATGACGATGACGATGATCCTCTACAAATCCCCCATCCCGGCAGGATGCCAGAACGGAGTTTCTGGATCCGAATCTTGGTTTTTGGTGGCGGCGGCGGAGTGGAACTCTTTCTGGAAAACTATCGACCCCCTCCCCCAGTTTTTAGGTCGAAAGGCAACTTATAGGCGCAGAGGGAGGTCGATGAGGTGCCTAGGGTGGCTGCACCCCCTCCAGGCGTGGGGTCAGGTGGGCCCGCACCTAGGGTGGGTGTGGGCCCCCCAGGCCTCCTCTCCGTATCCCCTTCTGGCTCCGTGGATCTTCTGGTGAAATATAATTTTTGGCATATTTTCAGGGATTTTTCCTAATAGTTGATTTTCTTCACAAAAACAAGACACCAAGGTAATTCTGCTGAAAACAGCGTCAGTCTGTGTTAGTTGTATCCAAATCACACAAGTTTAGAGAAGAAACAATAGCAAAGTGTTTGAGAAAGTAGATACGTCTTTGGACATATCAACTCCCCCCCCCAAGCTTAGCTTATTGCTTGTCCTCAAGCAATTCAATTGAAAACTGAGTGCGATAAAAGAACTTTCACGAACACTTTGCTTCATATGATGTATATATTCTCAGCACAGGAGTATATGCTTATATAATTCATAATAAGAAGTATGCAACTAAGTCTACTCAATAGTCATTGCAAGCTATGAACAGAAACCAACTCAATAATAATAAGTAGCATGAAACATAAACATAAGCAACATTGCAATGCTCATAAAAAGGTATGATATAGTGGTATCTCACTTGCCTTTGTTTGTAGAGCACAATATAAATGCCAAGGCACCTCTGAAGTTCACATGAATACTAGAAGTAAAAATATCAGAGATACAAGCATCAAAGTCATGGCATAATTAACCATGTTTTGAGACAAACATAAGAATGACAACTATGCTCTCAAGAAGGTGCTCATAGAATAAGTGGTGACTCGACAAAAGTTGTGAAAACGGTTTTGTGAAGATTTGAAAGGCTTCCAAATGCTGAAAGGAAGGTACTCATTAGCTTTGAGCTCTCATTGCCCCTATCATAGGCATCTTAATGTGGTTAAGGTGAAAGTGAGGTCCACTCTAAATCATATGCTTGACATACCATAGACTGGAAATCCCAAGTCCCTTGAGTACGAGGGTCGCTCCGCATGCTACTCAACTTTGGTCACCTGAAAGTTCTTGTCATTGTAAATACATGCATATCATCGAGAACCGCCAATGGGATACCCCTTGCACATGGTACATGAGCTTTCCCATAACCAAAATGACAAGGCAAGCAGACAATGAGCATGTCAGCAATCTTTTTATTTACCATATGCATAGCTTTTTATTGAGGACGCTTCATAGATGCTCATTATGGTGATGCTGCAAGTTTCCACCATGATTAATGATGGCTTAGGCTAGCGGCCCAGGCGTTTCTCTAACACAATGTATATACTCCATGAACTCACAACCTCCCAATTTATTTCACATTGTCGACATCCATAAACAAAAGAGCAAGGAATCAACTGGATGAGATATCCAAAAAGTGTTGAAAGCGTTCCCCGTGACAGCACGATTCTGCTAACTCCCAGCATATAATTAGCAAGCGCAAGGAATAAAGTGTGCCATCAAGTTCGTGAGAGCTTTACTAACTAACTTTCTCAAAATAGACAAACATTTTATTTTGGAAGAAAACACGGCATAGGAATATGCACTGAAATAGCAAATGATGCTAATAGGTAGGTATGGTGGACACAGCTAGCAATATTGGTTTTGGGGAGTTGGAAGCATAGGTAGAGCACATACTCAGTGCAAGTGAAGGCTAGCAATAGAGAGGGAGCGACAAACGAGAGAGCAATAACTATCATAATCATGCTTGCAACGAAATAGGACTAATTATGGCATGAAAGTGATACAAGAACTCTGAGGGAAAATAAATCATCGAGGCTTACTGATTAATGATTAGTCATATGCATGCGTGAGCATGTGCCAAGTCGATTCACATGAACAGTCAGAGGAGGATACCACATATATCATACCAAAGTATGAATAAAACAATGCAAGCAAACATTCATATGACATTCTACAAACTATTAGCAAGCTAGAGCTAATCATAGACAATCAAGAACTACTAAGCATCCATAATGACATACACCTTACACAAACAGGCTAAGCATGCTCACAATGACGAGTATATGTACAAAAATGAAACAAATAGAGTTCGTTACCAGCCTCTTACCACACCTCGAGTTGTATTAATCTTCATTATTGCCCTTCACTTGTGTGACTTGAATAATTAACATGAAACCAAAATCCACTAAGGACGGCTGAAGCCTGCAAAGAACTCAAAAAACCAAAGAACAACAAATATTTTTGGTGTTTTTGATTTTTTAGAAACAAGCAAACAAAGAAAAACCAAACAAAAACAAAGCAAACCAAACAAAGCAAAATCTTTTTGGATTTTTATTTTAAGGCAAACAAAAGCAAATAGACAAAGAAAAAACCCAAGAGAAACAACGAAAATATTTTTGGTATTTTTGGTATTTTCGAAAGAAGCAACAAAAACCAAAATGAAAGCGAAACAATGGATATACAAAAAACCGACCGAACATGATATATATATATGAGTGTGATGTCGGTGTACCTCCCCCCAAGCTTAGGCTTTTGGCCTAAGTGGGGCTCAATCCCATGGTGCCTAAGTAGATGCACCTCTGTAGTATGTCGAGGAAGCTCCCTCGTCCTGGTACGAGCTCGAGGCCTCCCCTGTGTAATACGAAGGGGGGTTGTATGATGGTGCTTCCTACTGATAGTGCCCGTGGAAGTTAAGAGAGTTAAGATTGTCATCCATCTCCGCCTTCGAGCGTGACCAAGGTCCCTAAGAAATACTGAACAAAGTGGTTTGGGGTAGAGGGATCTCTCTCTCTCTCTTCCTTGTCAGTAAACAGCATTCTATAAACTAAGTTCTCAAGAGTAGAGCTAGTGGTGACAAAGTGGTGCGCCTTCATGGCAGCAAGATCAAGCCTCTGAGGAGCCAAAACTGTATCATGTGGATCAACAGCAATGTCCAAGGTAGCAGCAATACGAGTAGCAATAATTCCCCCATAAATGGGTCCCTTAGTAGCTAGACGATGAGCAATGAGAGAACCAAGATTATACTTATACTCATTGTTGAGTGCAGCAGCTAAGAAGGCCAATTGATAGTTGGAAATATTACTAGTGTTCTCCCTACCAAGAACACTGGTGGCAAGATAGTAGGCAAAATACCTGATGGCTGTAAGTTGAATGTTCTTTATCTTCCCTCGCTGAGCTCTACGGTCATCATCATTGGTTATTCCCCGGTAAAGCTCTAACAAATCAGCGGGTAGAGCTTGAATCTTCTTTGATGACCCATTTGTACCAAGTCCCAGGGCCTTGCAAAATTTCTTCAATGTCATAGAATGAGCCCTGCCATAAATTTTGAAAGACATAGAAGGCTTGAACATACTATTAGTGAAGGAGAAACTCTCCACAAATATTTTAGTAAGCAAAGAATATTGTGCACTCTCATCCTACATGTAACTTGTTAGTACAGCCCTCTGCACCAAAGTCATAAAATCATTAAGAATCCCAGCAGCTTGCAAGAAAGTTTAGCAAGGAAAGGCGGAGGGGTGTGCATCCCCTTCATCTCCCTCGTCACCAAATCGCGGAGTGATGACATCCTCATTGTATGAGGGTCTAGTACTGGTAGATGACCTTGGAAGCCTTGCCCTTATAGGTGCATCACTCTCAAATATATCACCAAATGTGTGGTGGTCCATGACTTCACTTTTCTAAAATTTTAAACAACCATCAAACCAAGTGATTTCTAAGTTGATAAATGATGAGCAACTACTATAGGAACTTGCTAGAGGACTACACATGCATCAAAACAAAGTTTATAAGTAAAGAACAAGCATGCAAGCTCAAACAACCTATCACCTATAGCAGCAAAATACTCAAGATACAATCTACCAATCACAAATCTAATTGGACAAGTGGAGGAGGCACATACCAAGGAACAATCCATCCAAAAATCAACACTTGAGATGGGCTAAACAAGGAGATCTAAAATCGCGAGCAAGAACAGCAAGAACTCGAGCTTGAGCAAGTTTTCCGGTGTTTTTCAGGAGAGAAAAAAAGATGGCTTTGAGGAGGCGGCCTGGGTGGGCCAGACCCCCCAGGCGCCGCCACCTGGTAGGCCGCGCCTACCATGGGTGTGGTGGCCTGGGGTGGCCCCCTGGGTCACTTCAGGTGCCTCTCTGCACCTTTTTTCGAGGAAAAATTTATTTTGAAGTTTCTGGGATTTTTCTGGAAACTTTATTTTTGGCCAATTTTCAGGGTATGAAAATTGATTTTCTCGCAGAAACAGTTTTTTCGGAAGAAGCAAAAGCAAACCAAAAGCCAAACTACAGGAGCTCTAAGAAACTCAAGCAAGCAAACAATTAGCAAAACTAAAGCTAAAGCAAAAACTAGGATGGAGAAAAGGAAAAAGAAAGCAAGTATAACCACAGTGGAAACATTATTTTGTTCATTAAAATCCTTTTGTTAAGAAGGTTGATCAAGTCTTGTTACCAAAACAATCTTATATAAAACAAAACTTTGCATTCCACAAAATTATTATGTTACCTCATACTTGATAGCAATGGTCCCAATCATAATAGTTTCAAAATTTTCTTGTGGAATGGGACAATATATTTCTCCAACCTTGATGCTCTCAATATTTTCAATGGAATTCAAGCAATATCTCTTAAAAACCTTCTTGGGAAATAGACAGTGTGCTCTTTGTCATTAATATTGAATGTTACTTTTCCTTGATTGTAATTGATGACAGCACCTGCAGTATTAAGAAAAGGTCTCCCAAGAAAAATAGACATATTATCATCTTCAGGCATTTCAAGCACAACAAAATCAGTTAAGACCATGCAATTATGAGCAACTTGAACAGGAACATCCTCACATATACCAACAGGAATAGTAGTTGATGTAACACCCTCAGAATCGGACCTATGCAAGTTTGAGCAAAATTCGTCAAACCCGCATAGAAACGATTCAAAGGTGCCCACCAGGCACTTTCGTGCGGGTGGAAAACGAAGTAATAACATTACACAACAGTCCTCGATGGGACCCCAGCAGAGATATATAACATGACTCAAGAGTCAAGAATACGATATATTATACAAAGATCCAAATCACCTTGAAAATGATAGAGCGTCGACTACGGACAAGATGCAAATGGGCTAAGAGCCCGAAGAATAACCAATGGCGTCCATAACCCTGCCGGGCCAAGCGGAAGGGTAACCACCTAACGACGTCGATCTCAAACCCTTAAACAAAAGGGGTGCCGACAAAGGGCAAAGGAAAAAGAAGGCGTCGATCTTGAGGCCGATGCAGCGAGGCTAGAATTCGCGGTCCTCGCCTACATAGGTATGGTGGATCGGCGTGGCAAGATGCACTAAACAACCTATAGAGACTCGATACAACTGGCGGATATCAGAGAGGGATAAGAATGACCTAACCGGATCCAACCTGAAGCTATCACCAATCAAACCCATCCTGGTGTTTCCCCCTCGAGACCAAACGAGGAAGGCAACCGAGGAACTCACACAGTTGGCAGTTTTACTTATTCAGTTATAGTTGCGGCACTTTACTAGTCAAGTTTAGATAATCGTCCTGATAAAGTAAGCAGTGGGCACTTTTAGTTAACCATTCCGTTGTAGTGGTAACTCTTACTAATCAGATACAGATAGCATGATATAAACCCGAAACCCAGCAGTTGTTGTTACTTTTATTCAGCCATTCCGTTGTAGTTGCGATACTTACTAGTCAGTACAATAATGGTCGCAGCGTTAGCTCAAACAAGCAATTGTGGGCAGTATTATTAGCCATTCCATTATAGTGAAGCTGATTACTAGTCATTATAAGTCAAATTTATAGCAGTAAACTTTAGTTATGCTTGTCTATGATCGAGATACTGTGCTCCAAGTCGTCCATATCCGCGGACACGGCTTTCAGAAAGTTTTACCCGGCCGGGGTGCACCAATAGCAACACACGCTCGATCAACCTCGGAAAAACCAAATCAAAACCCAACGAGGCTTTCACGACTGAACAATCACAGGATTCAGAAATATTTCAGGGGGCCACCCCTTAAGTAGATTCCGCAACGGAGATAGCTGACTCCGAGACGGCCTCAAGGTTCGGGTGGACGGCGGTAAACGACTGGGAACCCGAAAGTGTGGCTGGGCTTGTCGATACCGCGTAAACGTGTCCCAATCCTAAACAGTACAGTGTGCACCTCGCACAATTTAAATACAGAAAGTAGCATGGCATAGGTACAAGATAGTAAAAACACCTCAAACTAGTTGTGGCCCCAAGAAATAAGACTGAATCAAGCTCTGGCTCAGGGGGATCCCATACTCCCCGAATGTGGATAGCGCGATAAATCAAGGAACAGGTATCAAGTACTCGGGGTCTTACGGGACACAAGTGTGGGCGTTGAAACCAAATATTATCTATCACCCACCGATGCCTCTGCTTATTTCAATTTTAGTTGTTAAACAGAAATTAAAGTGACGATAAGTAAAACTAGAATCATTTCCAACATCAACATGCGGCAATCCATCAAGAATCGTGGCATATGACGACACACCTCGACTTGAGCAAGCGACTACGACGCAAGTCCAACTATCTACCAATCAACAGGTAATAGGGTGTCCAAGGCAATATAGGGCTGCAAGGATTCCCATGCACGAAAACTAGAGCATCGCAACACAGATAGCAATAGATCAACAGGAAGGAGTAAATTACTATAAAAGTAAGATAGGTAGAAAGGGGGAGATGCTCGCCTGAAAACATTGTCGAAGGTTTTCCCCGAAGATCGGGGCGAAGCTCACATCAACTCAACGGTCTTATCCGCGAAGAAGCAAAACACTAGAAGAAACACCGGACGCAATATTTAATACAACGGCAGAAGATCAGCATGATGCATGTATGATGTATGGCATGGCAAAAGTGCGATGCAATTAGGTCATATTAAGCGGAACCGGGGTCCCGACAATTAATTGGATGGTTCAAGTTGTTTAGATCCCCCGCAAATTAAATGTTGTATAGCAATGCAACAGATGGAACCGGTTCGCTACACATGTTTAAATGAGGCCAATATGAGACTAGATTTGCCCGCATATGGGCCCCATATTTAATTATTAGGTGAATCGGCATAAGGCCCCCAAACCACAGATATGCATGCGAGTATGACAATTCAATATGTAATCAAGTTGTTATTATGTTACGAAATAGGGTTTCGGGGAGGTTCACACATTAGGGTTCTCGACGATCTTGGGGGTTCCGGGGTTCGGGGTCGGTCTCGGGTTCCAGGGTTCGACGGGGTCGTTCTTGGACTCAGGGGGTAGGTCTTGGCGTTCCGAGAAGCCGGACTTGGTTCGGTGTCGGGGTTCATCGGATCATCCGGGTCGGTGTCGCTCTTGTCGTTGTGCCGGTCTTGTCGGGTCATGTTGTCGATCCTGGCGTTCTGAAAGCAGTACTCGGCGTTTCGTGAGGGAGAACATGGCATGTCGAGCTCGATCTCCGGGGTCCGGGAAGAAGCTCCTGGCGCTTCATGTCGACGTTCTTGGCGTTCGGGTTCGGACTTGGGACCCGGGAAAGCGTTCTTGATGTCCGTGTCGAAGGCCTTCGGGTACCACAATTTCTCGGTGTGGTTTTCCTCGGGTCGATGAAGATCTTGACGAGAGCTCTTCGGGGTTTCCGGTTCCGGGAAGCCGATCTCGCGGCTTCGGCTTCGAGAATAACTTGTGGTTGCCATGTCCAACACCCCAGCGGACACCGGATCGAACACCTTACTGGCAGGACACGCATGGGGTTCGTCTAGGTGGGGCCAGGCCGACGCAGCAGGAGGTCGTTGCGGCGGCCGGGAGGCGCGGCGGAGGCGGTGACCGGCGCCGCAGCGACGCAGCCGGATCGGAGGTGGCCAGCGGCCGCTGGTCGGAGGTGGAGAGGCTCCAGCGGCATCGTCGCCAGGCTCGCAGCGGAGGAGGACGGCGGTGCGGGGCGGCGCGGCCGCGGCAGGTGGAGGTTGCAGGCGGCCTTGGCGGCGTGCTCGCGGCCGGGTGCCGGCCGGAGCTTGAGGTCGGGCGGGCGGCCCTGCGGCAGCAGGCGGTGGGGAGGAGCCTGCAGCACGGCAGCCGGAGCTCGAGGCGGAGGAGGAGCTTGGGGCGGGAGAGGTGGATGCGGGCGGCCGACGGGAGGAGAGGCGAACGAGGTCATGAGCGGATGGAGCGGAGCGGGCGGAGGGAGGCGGAGGCGTCTTGAGGCGAGGAGGTGCCGACGGCGGCAATGGAGGCCGAGAAGGGGAGGAAGCCGGCGGTGGTTGGGGCGGAGCTGGTCGGGAAGGAGGAGCAAGCTCAAGGCAGTGGCGAGGCGGCGAGTGGAGGTGGAGGCGCGGCGTCATGAGGTTGAGCGTGTGGGCGCATGAGCACAGAGAGGGAGGAAGAAGGAGGGTGGGGCGATGGTGCAAGGCTGGGAGGCCTTGGGCAGTGGGTCAGGGGCAGAGAGGCGGGTCCAGGGGACCGGGGTGGGAGTGGGTAAGGCTGGGTCAGAGGGGGGTGTGGCCGCGGGTGTGTGGCGTGTGGGCTTGTGTGGCTGGCAAGCGGGGCCACGCTGGCGTCTTGGCAGCAGTGTGTGGCAGCCAGGTGTCTTGGGTCGGTGGGGCCCTGTGGCGTGAGTTGAAACTGGGGACTGCTAGGTGGGGTCCAGGGTTAGGGAGAGAGAGAGAGAGAGGGGTAGAAGGGGATTGGGTGAAAAAGGAAAAAAAAGGGGGGGCTGGATGGATGAGGTGGCAGGTGGGTATGTTTGGGGTGAGAGGGTGAGGTGGCGAGTTGTGAGAGGTGGGTAGGATAGTTCTGGGTGTAAATAGGATTTAGGTGGGGCTGTTTTTATCTTTTGTGTTTGTTTGTTTCTGTTCAAATTAAAACAGAACCACTTTGCAAATAGTTTTTAGAGAAAATAAATTGTCCGATGCGACCGGGGTTTTGGTGTTTGAAAAATAAGAGGGGTTTGTACAATTCAAAACTAGGCTTTTCAAATAATGCAGTCAAACAATGCATGAAGATGACGATGCAATGCACAAATTCAACGCGATTTTCTGGTAGTGGTTTTGCGGGATGCCACAGTTGACTTATCAACCATTTGCAAAGAAATATCAGTTGGTATCAACTTTTCTAGATGGAGTCTCTTATAGAGAGAAAAAGGCATAACACTAACTCCAGCTCCCAAATCACATAAAGCAGTTCTGACATAATTATTCTTAATAGAGCAAGGAATATTTGGTATACCTGGATCACCAAGTTTCTTTGGAACCTTACCATTGAAGGAGTAATTAGAAAGCAAAGTATAAATCTTCTCATTAGGAATCTTCCTTTTATTAGAGACAATATCCTTCATATACTTTGAATAAGGAGGCAACTTAATAGCATCAGTCAAAGGAATTTGCAAGAATAAAGGTTTCATCCACTCACAAAACTTGTTGTAGTGTTCCTCCTCCTTTGACTTGTGTTTCTTACGTGGAAAAGGCACAGGTTTATGCACACGAGGTTCTATCTCTTTACCATGTTTAATAGCAATAAAATCTTCCTTTGTGTACCTAGTGTTCTTAGTGTGCTTCTCAGGTTCTTCCTCACCTTCCTCCTTATCAGGAGACTCATTTTTATCATTTCCACTCTCGGTTTCAGCATCAGAGACAGATATAATATTAGGATCTATATCAGGTTCAAGGGGTTCCTCAACTACCTTATGTTTCTTTTTCTTTCTCTTACAAGGACTACCACTATCTTCACCTTGTTGAGAATCCTGCTCAATTCTTTTAGGGGTGTCATTCTGGATATGAATGATCTTGAGTAGCTATACCACTCGTAGTTCTAATTCCATAAGCATGTTTATCTCCTGAAGAATTAACTAGCATATCTTTTTGTACCTTAGCTAGTTGATCAAGTTGGGTTTGAACCATTTGAAAGTGTTTATAAAGAATTTTAATATCATTAGAAGTTCTTTCCACAATATCTTTCAACTCATGGATAGCTCTAGATTTTTCCAATAAATGATTCTGAACATGTTTATTAAAATACCCTTGTTTGACAATAAAAGTGTCAAGTTCCTCTAAACATTGATCAGGAGGCTTACCATAAGGAATATCACCTTCATCAAAGTGTTGGAGAGAGTGTACCTCAATAGTAGATGAGTGGGGATTTGGCTTACATAATTCTTCTATAGGAGGTAGATTCTTCACATCTTCAGCTCTAATACCTTTCTATTTTAGACAATTCTTAGCTTCCTTCATCACTTCATCATTTAATGCAATAACTGCCCTCTTCTTCGTTGTTGGTGCTGGAACTGGTTCAGGAACAACTGGTTGAGGAACAACTGGTTCAGGAGTAATAGGCTCAGGTGCATTCAGCTCAGTTGAAGTCTAATCATCATAATTCTTGCTTATCTTAGTCCTTAAGTCTTCATCATCTGTAGGAGTCCTTTTCCTGAAAGCACAATCAGCAAAGCTATCTAGGTAGGTCCTAGAATCATCGGTTAGTCCATTATAATAAATATCAAGAAGCTCATTCTTAGGTAATGGACATCCAGGATGTGCATGAATCAAGGCACAGAACCTTGTCCATGACTCAGGCAATTTCTCTTCTTCTCCCTGTTTAAAATAAAAAAGAAGCAATCAAGCAATCAAGAGATGCAGACTGTGTTAGTCAATATCCCCTTTGCTGATATGGAAGCCCTGGTCGACTCTGCCATCCAGATGGAAGGAAAGATCAACCAAACCAATGAGAATCGCAAGCGTCGCATGATGCATCAACCAGGAACCCATCAGACCCTAAAGTATCGCCCTAACCCATCTCCCGGATTTGCCCCAAGAACCAACAGACCCCCGATGAACCGTCCGACCTATCCCAACTGTGGAAACCCTAGGCCCGCAGGAAATCACAACAACAACCCCAACAACTCTAGCAATTTCAACCGTTCCCCACCCAAGTTCAAGAACAACAATGTGAAGGGAATATGCCCGAGAGGCAATAATAAAGTGGTTATTATCGTATTCCTTATTTATGATAAATGTTTATTTTGCATGCTATAATTGTATTAATACGGAAACGTTAATACATGTGTGTTTAATAAACAAATAGAAAGTTCCTAGTTATGCCTCTCTTATAAACTAGCTCGTTGATTAACAAGATGATCATAGGTTTCCTGATCATGGACATTGGATGTTGTTAATAACGAGGTCACAACATTAGTGTAATGGTGTGATGAACATTCATCCGAAGTATAGCATTACGATCAAAGTCATTGAGTTTATATTGCTATAACAACTTACGAAGTGATCCTAATCCTTAGACCATGAGATCATGTCAATCACTAACACGGAAGAGTTTCTTGATAACATCAAACGTCACACCGTAATGTGGTGATTATAAAGATGGGTTCGAACTACTAAAGTGTTATGTAGAGGCCCATGGATCGAGAGTGGAATTTGTTCATCCCGATGACGGATAGATATACTGGGCCTCTCGGTGATATCACATTGATTAGCTTGCAAGCAAGTGATTTGATCACTAGAATGTTATATCACGGAACGAGAAAGAGTGCATGTCGTAACAGATTAAACTAGGTATGGAGATACCGATGATCGAATCTCGGACATGTAATATATCGCGAAACAAAGGATTAAGATACTAGCGTAAAAGGTTCCGACGATCACAAGAAAGTCATCGTTGAATGTGGGAGTCGTATGGGTCTCAGATCCGCTTCGATTATTGATCCGAGAGGGTCTCGATCATGTCCGCATTATTCGCGAACCGTAGGGTGACACACTTAAGAGACACCGACATCCATTTGGAGCAAAAGTTTCATGCCGAAAAGAAAAGGAAAGCGCAGAATTTATTTCACTAGACAATCAAACTGTTTGGTTGAAATTGCTGAAACTGGTTACGCATGTGAAATGGAATACTAGCAAGGGTTTTATGAATGTTTGTTAATTAAAGTAATTAACAAAATTCTGAATAAATAAATAAAAGAGTTTTATTTAAATGAGAGCTTGCATTAAATTTGGTGGAAATTTAATGCATGTGAGTGGATTTTGAGTGGAGGCTTTTAATGGGAGTGGAGGCTTTTCATTTTGAGTGGGAGCTCCACCCACATGAATGTGGAAGAGGTGGGGCAGCCCCATGGCTGGGCGCATGGCCCCTTGGGTGCCCCCTCTCCCTATAAAGGCCCCCTCCTCCTCTCACACCACACCTCCTCGTGAAGGATCTCTCTCCCCTCTAGAATTTATCCCCATGGTCTCGGACTAGCGAGATACATGTTCCCGGTGGCTTTTCGGCAAGAAAGAGTTGTGCTTCCGCTGCATCGCTGGGCGAGGAGGCGGAGGTTGCTCGGTGCCTCGAGCGTGTGTGCGAGCACGGATCTTGCTGTTTTGCGGTGCTAGGACTTCCTCTCGATCTTGAGATCGGCAAGAGATCGTCTACATCAACCACGAGTTTGGACTCGTTAAACTTTGTCGGTCTTCAAGGGTATGTTCTCTCGGATATACATCCGTTGTTTGTATCTAGTATAAATAGATCTTGGTATATAGTTCACACCGTAGGAAAATTTTTGTTTTCTATCTTGCGAACCCTACAAAGGGTATCGAGCCGGATCTATGCGTAGATACTTTGCACGGTAGTACATATGAGTATGTGGGCGATGATGATCATTTTATTGCTTCTTAGTTGTACTTTGGATATTGGTGGCATAGTGGGATGAAGCGGCCGGACAAACTTTACATGTCCTCGCACATGAGACTGTTCCACGCTTGACATGCAACTAGTTTTGCATAAGTGGCTAGCGGTGTCTCTCTCCTACTATAGTCAATATCTAATTTGCAACGAGTTGTCAACAATTTGGTTATCCTCGTTGTGGTTCATGTTCGTAGGTAAGAACGGTTCTATCTTCGAAAGCCCTAAGCCACGTAAAATTTGCAATGGATAAATTAGAGGCGTCTAGTTTAGATTGTTGCTGGGCTAGTGTTATGATATGGTGATGTTGTAAGTAGAAGTATGAGATGATACTCTTACAACATACATAGCGTGTAAAATCCATAGACCTTGGATTTACACATATAGGTATGATAGTGATCATACCACGATGCACATGATAGAGATCATATGCGAGAACCATATCATTCCACTAATTAACATGTGATGTTTGATAGCATCTTATATTGCTTGTTTGGCGTTTTATTAGCATAATAAGATGATCCCTCATTTAGATATCAAGATAAAAATGTGTTCTTCCTTAAGTATGCACCGACAATGTTTCGTCGCTTCAAGACATCACGTGATGATCGGGTGTACTTGAATCCACGAGCACTCTCGGGTGTAAGACAGTTACACACGCGAATACTAAGGTTCTTACTTGGCGAGCCTAGCATGTGTCTACATGGCCTCGGAACACGGACCGAAAGGTTAAGCATGAGTCATATAGTAGATATGATGCCCATTTGATGCTCGCCTTTGAAGCTACACCGACTCACGTGATGATCGGACTTGGTGTAGTGGATTTGGTTCATGTAATCACCAAAAAGGCACGAGGGATGTCGTTTTTGAGTGGGAGTTCATTTCTAATTTGGATTAGTAGAACTCAATTTATCATAAATTAAATCAAAGTGAATTTGCATAATTTGTTGTAGTCATTGGCATTCGCTCACCACCATATGCATAGTTGTAATTGAGATAATAGAACTATAGAATTCGGATATATACTTTCTACGAATGGTATCGTATTGTGTTGAGTGTCAATCTAAAGTTTAAAGTCCTATTGCAAACTTTCAGCAAATTTCTATTTACTCGTGAAATTTAATAATTGGTATTAAATCGAGAGTAACAATTCCGATGTTAGTATCTTAAGTATCATGTTTGCCTCCATGATTCTTGATTTAAACATCAAGTTTATCTAGGAGCTGAAAGAATTGTTTGAAACCATCATGTGTGGCGATATAACGATATCAAAACAATGTTTTGGTTGCAATATGATAGAGTATATATATGTTCTCATATTGGATGAGAATTTACGAAGGTTGGAGATGCTAGACATCCTAATCATCCAAAAGGGTTTTGGAAAGTAATGTTATACTCACGATTCGCCTTTATAAGCTACAGTAGCTTGATCATGAAAGTCGTCATGATAAGGGTGAATAGAAGATGTATGTAAAGTGTTTACTAGACTAAAAGATTACTAAAGAATGGATTTTGAAAGAATACCGATCATTTGATGATGGTGATCTACTTCAAAGTGCAAGTCCAAAGGTATTATTATTTGAATATACACGCTTTGGACTATGTGTCATGTGTATGGCGCCACTGTTGATGTTGATAGTTTCTTTTAAAAAGGAAAAGGAAATGCTGAAAGAGAATCTATAAAATATATTTGGCAGAAAAGAAAAGATTGGAAATATCCAATTTAGGTATATATATGATATACATGTTATGGTTGTATTCTTTGCTTGTTAAACAATGTGGTTCTTGGGTATTGGATACCGAATTGGTTGGTATGAAATGTCATACGGAACAACGCAATTCATGAACCACAATGACCTAAGTAACTAGCAAGAGAATATGTGATGATGTTCATCGAAAACAAACAAACCGTTGTTTGTATTTCTCGTTGACATCAAAGCTTGACTTCAAGATTTGTTTTAATAATTGTTATTTGAATCAGTATTATAAGAACAAAGGTTGTTCAAATAATTACCGTATTCCATATAAGATGGATGATTTACAAATCTAGTTGAAGAAATCACATCCATAAATCCTAATGCTAAAATGTTGCAAGACAAATGATTGAAAGATCACTTATGAAGTGACATCACTGTTTAAATTATATTGGAAAGAAAACATGAAGAATCTCCATATTCATGGATTTTTGGAGTCTTTGATTTGATCAAGTGACGCTTGTGAGACTTTCCTCGGGATAATTAAAACTTCGTTCAAAGGCCAAAGAAGAACGAACGACTAAAATATTGGAATTTATACATATCGATGTATGTAGTCCATTATGTGCAGTCGTAAGCGATGGGTTTCAACTTCATATGCTTTCTCCGGATTTTTGAGTGAATATTCACTTAATGAGAAAGAAGTATGAAATATTTGAAAAACGTTTTCAAAGACTTTCAAGATGAAGTGGAAAATCATTGTAACAAGAAAATAAATGAATTATGATTTGATCATAAAGGGATTTATTTGAGTTACAAGTGTAACAAGAAAAATAAATGAATTATGATTTGATCATAAAGGGATTTATTTGAGTTACAAGTTTAGCAAAACACCTAGATTTACATCTCCCGAAACACCATAGGAATATGGAATGTTTGAGATTTGTAATGAAACCTTGTTTGACATGGTTGGACCAAAGGTGTTACTTATAAAACTGCCATTATGTTTTAAAAAGATTAAAGCTTTAGAGACTACCGCTTTTACACTGAAAAGAGCTCCATCTTGATCCGTTGAAATGACACCATATGAGTTATGGTTTGGGGTAAAACCCAAGTTGTCATTTCTTAAATTTTGGTATGCTAAACATAAGTAAGATGTTTACAACCAAAGTCGGATGAGCATGTCTTTGTAGGTTATTTCGAATAACAATTGGTTATTCCTCCATAACACCGAGGACAAAAGGGTTTGTCGCTTGAAATGTAAAGTTTCTTGAAGAAGGAATTTTTCATAAATGTTAAGTGGGAGGACAATAGAACTTTGATAAGGTTAACGAACCTTAGCTATATGAGCTGAGTTGCAGCCGAAATCGTTCAAGGCTGCCATAATGCTCATAGCTTATGTGCCTCAAAGGTTGTGGTCACGGAGATCTAAGTTCTTATTGAACCAAGTCGGTCGGATAAACAATCAAATACTAAGATTTGAGAGTAAATCATCATTGTTTGACAATGATTAACGACTATATGCAAAGAAGCGATGATGGGCCTGGCTCCGTCAAATGGCTTGAAGCCATAAAATCGTGATAGTTCCATATACGAGAAATCAAGTTTTGAACTTGGAAGACCCTCCGGAAAGGTGTAAAAACCTATCGTGTATTTGGATCTATAAAGAAATGAACATGGATGTCTCACATCTATGAAATATTCGACATGTTGTAAAGTATTTTATGACAATGTTCAAAGAGTTGACTATGACAAGATTTGATCTTTCATAGCGATATTTAGTCTGAACGGATTAAAGTAGCAACCACTACATATAATTTGGTATATGGTAGATGAATAAACAAAACAAAATTCTTCTAATAGAATGGTTACCTAGGGCGTGTACATGACACGGTCCAAAGGGTTTTGTTAAATTCAAAGGATGCTAAAGGGGCATGCAAACTTCAATGGTTGAAGTAAGCATCGCGGAGTTGGAATCTTCACCATGATGAAAACGAGTTTTCATCAGGAGACGATGAAGATGCTTGCATTTGCAAGAAATTAAGTGGGAGCGCTAAGACATATTTCTAATACATTATGTGGAGGACATCTTGTTGATTAGAAATGATGTATATTTTATTGACAATGGTTAAGAATTTCATTTCGATGAAAGACTTAGGCAAAACCCGAATATTCAGCATGAATGTCTATAGTGGATAGACGATGACGCTAATATGGTTACGCCAAACGTACATATATGAGATATTGAAGGAGTTCAATATAGAAATGACAAGAAACAGTTCTTGTCACATGGAAAGGAATTGAATCAAGATTCAAGTGTATCGACACTTGATAAGTGAAACAAGATTCAAGTGTTTTGACACTTGATGAGTGAAATCACAAGAATGTTTTGATCAATCATACCATGATATGTACACATCCAGATATGTCCTATGCTCTAAGTGTTATGAGCATATACCAGAATGAATCATAAAATGATCATTGGACTATAGTAAGGATATTCTTATGATCTTTTGGAAGAACTAAGAATATATTTGTGTAGAGGTGACAAACAATTAAAAATAGTTCATTGTAAAGCGTTACATTGATACTAGTTTTGTCACAAGATACAAATTAAGTTTATCTCAATTTAAACTATGAGTGGCACAATGAAATGGAAAGAAAGTTTTCATGATGGATTTGGAAGAGTTCCAAAGTTAAGACATTGTGACGAATACTACAACAAAAGGCTAAGTATATGACGCTATAGTAGCAAAGAAAGGAGGAATTTGTGTCAAGTAGTTTGTTATCAAACTAAGGTGTGGTTCAGAACGGCTAACACTAAAGATATATTGTATGACAATAGTATCGACGTGTTTTAACCCCAAGGAACTAAAGGTCTCACCGAATGACCAAATTTATACAATGCCATCTCATTGGAGAATGAGTGATGCGTGAAGGCGCAAAGACATGCAAATACACACGGACCAAACGCGTCGATCCGTAGATTATGTTAACCACTTGCAATTGTGTATTTGGAACACCGTAAAGCCATAGGTGTTCAATACACAAAGTTTTCAAACTAGATTATTGTCTCTAGTGCAAGTGGGAGATCAAGGAATATGCCCAGAGGCAATAATAAAGTGGTTATTATCGTATTCCTTATTTATGATAAATGTTTATTTTGCATGCTATAATTGTATTAATACGGAAACGTTAATACATGTGTGTTTAATAAACAAATAGAAAGTTCCTAGTTATGCCTCTCTTATAAACTAGCTCGTTGATTAACAAGATGATCATAGGTTTCACGATCATGGACATTGGATGTTGTTAATAACGAGGTCACAACATTAGTGTAATGGTGTGATGAACATTCATCCAAGTATAGCATTACGATCAAAGTCATTGAGTTTATATTGCTATAACAACTTACGAAGTGATCCTAATCCTTAGACCATGAGATCATGTCAATCACTAACACCGGAAGAGTTTCTTGATAACATCAAACGTCACACCGTAATGTGGTGATTATAAAGATGGGTTCGAACTACTAAAGTGTTATGTAGAGGCCCATGGATCGAGAGTGGAATTTGTTCATCCCGATGACGGATAGATATACTGGGCCCTCTCGGTGATATCACATTGATTAGCTTGCAAGCAAGTGATTTGATCACTAGAATGTTATATCACGGGAACGAGAAAGAGTGCATGTCGGTAACGAGATTAAACTAGGTATGGAGATACCGATGATCGAATCTCGGACATGTAATATATCGCGAAACAAAGGTATTAAGATACTAGCGTAAAAGGTTCCGACGATCACAAGAAAGTCATCGTTGAATGTGTGGGAGTCGAGATGGGTCTCGGATCCCGCTTCTGATTATTGATCTGAGAGGGGTCTCGATCATGTCCGCATTATTCGCGAACCGTAGGGTGACACACTTAAGAGACACCGACATCCATTTGGAGCAAAAGTTTCATGCCGAAAAGAAAAGGAAAGCGCAGGAATTTATTTCACTGAACAAAAGCTGTTTGGTTGAAATTCTTGGCCGGTTCTGCATGTGAAATGGAATACTAGCAAGGGGTTTTATGTGAATGTTTGTTAATTAAAGTAATTAACAAAATTCTGAATAAATAAATAAAAGAGTTTTATTTAAATGAGAGCTTGCATTAAATTTGGTGGAAATTTAATGCATGTGAGTGGATTTTTTAGTGGAGGCTTTTTAATGGGAGTGGAGGCTTTTCATTTTGAGTGGGAGCTCCACCCACATGAATGTGGAAGAGGTGGGGCAGCCCCATGGCTGGGCGCATGGCCCCTTGGGTGCCCCCTCTCCCCTATAAAGGCCCCCTCTCCTCCTCTCACACCACACCTCCTCGTGAAGGATCTCTCCCCTCTAGAATTTATCCCCATGGTCTCGGACTAGCGAGATACATGTTCCAGTGGCTTTTCGGCAAGAAAGAGTTGTGCTTCCGCTGCATCGCTGGAGCGAGGAGGCGGAGGTTGCTCGGTGCCTCGAGCGTGTGTCAGCACGGATGCTTGCTTTTTTGCGGTGCTAGGACTTCCTCTCGATCTTGAGATCGGCAAGAGATCGTCTACATCAACCACGAGTTTGGACTCGTTAAACTTTGTCGGTCTTCAAGGGTATGTTCTCTACGGATATACATCCGCCCGTTGTTTGTATCTAGTATAAATAGATCTTGGTATATAGTTCACACCGTAGGAAAATTTTTGTTTTCTATGCTGCGAACCCTACACAATGCTACCGCCAACACCAACACTGCCCCGAGGACTGGAAGCAATGTTGTGCCTGTAGCAGCAAAGGACAAGTCGCAGGTAACTTGTTATGACTATGGAAATAAGGGTCACTACTCCAACGAGTGCCCCAACAAGAAGAATGCCGCAACACCCAATGCCAATTCCCCAGCTCAGCAGCAGCGTCGTGTTCAGCCCGGAAGAAGGTTTGCCCTAGGGAATTCGCTCAACCGCAATGGCCGTATTTTTCTCATGCATGTTGAAGAAGATCAGGAAGCGCCAGACGTCGTGCTAGGTATGTTTTCTGTTAATTCAGTACTTGCAAGAGTGTTGTTTGATTATGGTGCATCGCATTCATTTGTCACCAAAGAATTTGCATGCACAATTAAAATTCAACCAACCAAACTGAAGCATGTCATGATTGTTCAAATTCCCGGACAAGGCTAGGCAAATTTGCAAAGCCGTCCCTATCCGAATCCATGGCATAGATTTTTATGCTAATCTGATAGTACTCAGAACTAAAGGTTTGGAAGTAGTACTAGGAATGGATTGGATGTCCAAACATAAAGGATTTATTGACTGTGCCAAGAAAGCCATAACCATGACCAAGATCAATTAAATATCGATTAGCATATATCTGAAACCTTACCTCGCCAATTCAAATGCAACAAGAGTATAGCCCAACCTACCATTGACCAAGTCTGGATAGTCTGTGAATACCCCGATGTATTTCCAGATGTTTTGCCCGGTATGCCCCCAGATCGGGATATCGAGTTTATCATTGAACTAATCCCCGGAACTGGACCCATAGCTCAGAGACCCTATGGTATGAACCCATCGGAGCTAGCAGAACTGAAGAAGCAACTGGATGCCATGCTGGAAATTGGATTGATTCAACCAAGTGCGTCACCATGGAGATCACCTATCTTGTTTGTGGACAAGAAGGATGGAGGTAACCGTTTGTGTACGGATTACCGGAAGTTGAATGATGTCACCATCAAGAACAAGTACCCCTTGCCCAAGATAGAAGATCTGTTTGATCAGTTGACCGGTGCCAAAGTGTTTTCTAAGATTGATCTTAGAACTAGGTATCATCAACTCAAAATTCGTGCAGAGGATATTCCCAAGACTGTCTTTACCACCAGATATGGATTGTACGAGTATACAGTCATGTATTTTGGATTAACCAATGCCCCCGCTTATTTCATGAATCTCATGAATAAGATTTTTATGGACTTCCTGGATAAGTTTGTCGTTGTTTTCATTGATGACATTCTGATTTATTCCAAATCGGAAGAAGAACATGAGCTGCACCTAAGGACCATTCTTGGAACCCTTAGAGAGCATCAGCTGTATGCAAAGTTTAGCAAATGTGAATTCTGGTTACAGGAGGTAGGATTCCTCGGTCACATTGTATCAGCCGGAGGAATTGCCGTTGACCCTGCCAAAGTGAAAGATGTAGAGGATTGGCAAGCCCCAACCACTCAAACCCAAGTTCGTGCATTTCTCGGATTGGCGGGATATTACCGCAAATTCGTAGAAGGATTCTCGAGTATCACCAGACCCATGACCCAATTGCTAAAGAAGGACAAGAAGTTTGAATGGACCGACAAATGTGAAGCAAGTTTTCAAGAACTCAAGAGGAGACCGATTTCATCCCCAATCTTGATCATGCCGAATATCACTAAGCCCTTAGATGTGTATTGTGATGCATCCAAGATCGGCCTCGAATGTGTGCTAATGCAAGAAGGCAAAGTTATATCTTATCTATCTCGACAACTGAAGCAACATGAGCAAAATTACCCAACCCATGACCTTGAACTCGCAGCCGTAGTTCTAGCCCTGAAGACATGGAGACATTACCTGATGGGAAATCGTTGTGAGATCTATACAGATCACAAGAGTCTGAAGTATATATTCACTCAGAAGGAGCTGAATATGAGACAGAGAAGATGGATTGAGCTAATCAAGGATTACGATCTAGACATTCACTATCACCCTGGTAAAGCCAATGTGGTAGCAGATGCCCTTAGCCGATTGCCGTGCCGCTTGAACTCCATGATTTTGAAGGAGCAACCAAGCTTGCACAAAGAAATGGAAGATTTTCGAATGGAATTAGTGAGTGAAGGATTTTTGGCTAGCATAGAACTTCAGCCCACTTTGATCAGTCAGATCAAATAGGCACAGAAGGGAAATACTAGTATCGACGGAATCAAGCGTCGCATCAGTATAGGCAAAGTACCCGGATTCACCGAAGACAAAGGAGTGTTGTGGTACAAAGGACGCCTTTGTGTACCAGCAGATTCGGAGTTGAAAGAAGTTATTTTGAAGGAAGCTCATGATACTCTTTATTCTATCCATCCCGGAGGAACTAAGATGTATCAAGATTTGAAAGAGCAATTTTGGTGGCATAAGATGAAAAGAGAAATCAGGAATTATATCGCCAAGTGTGACATATGTCAGCGAGTCAGGGCAGGACATCAAAGACCCGCTGGATTTTTGCAACCATTGCATATTCCGGAATGGAAATGGGATTCCGTTGGAATGGACTTTATCACCGGATTGCCTACTTCTAGTAGGGGAAATGACTCTATCTGGGTCATAGTGGACCGATTGTCTAAAGTCGCCCATTTCTTACCTGTCAAGACCACATATCAGAGTTCGAAGCTAGCGGAGTTGTACATCGCTAGAATTGTCAGTTTGCATGGAGTCCCCAAGAACATCGTATCGGATCGAGGAACTCATTTTACCTTGAGATTCTGGAACAAAGTTCAAGAAGGTTTAGGAACCCGCTTAGATTTCAGCACCGCATATCACCCTCAGACCGATGGACAAACGGAGCGAGTAAATCAAATACTCGAAGATATGCTGAGAGCATGTGTGTTAGAATATGGATCTAAGTGGGAAGACTATCTGCCGTTTGCAGAATTTTCATACAACAATAGTTACCAAGCCAGTTTGCAAATGGCCCCATTTGAATTCATGTACGGAAGGAAGTGTCGCACCCCTTTGAACTGGTCGGAAGTGGGAGAGAGTCAGATCTTCAGACCCAACATCCTACGAGAAGCAGAAGAGAAGGTTCACAAGATTCGTGAGCACCTCAAGACTGCCCAGTCCAGACAGAAGAGTTACGCCGACAAGAGACGTAGAGACCTCGCCTTCAACATAGGAGATTTTGTTTATCTGAAAGTGTCGCATTGAAGGGAATGCAGCGTTTCCAACTCAAAGGAAAGTTAGCCCCCAGATATATCGGACCTTTCAAGATTCTGAACCGTCGAGGAGAAGTGTCGTATCAATTGGAACTACCCGAAGATATGTCAGCAGTGCACAATGTGTTCCATATCTCGTTACTTCGCAAGTGTCTCGAAGTCCCCGAGAAGACCGAAGTGTTCAAGAATATTGATCACCGGACCATAGAGATCAACGATGACCTGACCTATCCCGAAGTACCCATCCGTATTTTGGAAGAAGCTTTCAGAACTACCCGAACCCGAAGCATCAAGTTTCTCAAGATTCAGTAGAGCAACCACACAGAAGAGGAAGCTACCTGGGAGCGCGAAGATCACAACAGGACGGAGTTTCCCGATCTCTTCAAATCCTAGGTAATCCTTTTCGTCCTTTTTCAAATCTCAGGACGAGATTTTGTTTAAGGGGGGAAGGTTTGTAACATCCCAAAAATACTAAACTTGGATCATCAAACTCTAATCATCAAATTTAGGGTTAACAAAAACTTTGCTAAATAAAAATATGAAAGCATGTATGAGAGAATGCATTTCATTTTGAATTATTTTGAACCACCTTGTTTGTGTGTTTCTTTGCTTGTAAATGGATGCTTAGGTGAAATAAACATCATCTAAACAATTCCCAAACTTTCCTCAAAGACAAGTAAATCAAAACAAATAAAATAAGGGAATGGTCATTTTGACCAATTTAACTCCCATGCCTACTTTGGCTGTCTCAAACTTTCAGAACTTAACAGAAACTTTTTTGGATCTTTGTACCCCTTGATTGTACTCATAACAAAGTATCAAGGCCCACTTTGTGATCATCCAGAAACATTCAAATGCATAGTTTAAATGACAATTCAAAATTGAATCTTTATCATATGGGAAGATCCCACTTTTTCAAAAACCACTCAAACAAGCTCAGCTTTCAAACCCAAGCATCTGCAGACTCACCAGCACCAACCTAGCACACCCACCAAAAATCTTCTCAAAATTCAAAACTTGAATTCTTGCGGCCATTTCATCAAACACATTGCAGACACAAATCATCAAAATCTTAAACACTATTGTGAGCAGCGATTGAAGCCTAACTTGTCCCCTCTCTAGCTCACAACCATCTCAGTAGATAATCTAGCAAGTTAAACCAAGCACTAGACTCACTGTAAGCTGGGCAATGACATCAATGGTGAACAGCCAAAGCTCACCATGCCACCCTAGTAGAGACAGCAAGCTAGGAGGAGATTTAGCCGTGCCAACCTTGTCTAGGAGACAGCCCACCGTCCACCGCCACTCCTTGTCCAACGCTCGAACCTTGCCAAACCCTGGACCACATGCACGGACCGCGCCCAGCTCGCCAGCAACCATGCCGAGCATGCGCCAGAGCGCCACACACGACCGACGCCCATAGACCGCGTGCCGCCCTCGCCGCGTGCATACATGATCTCCACCAACCCAGGAGACCGCCAGACATCCCCGTTTGCCGCCCCATGCCTCACAGCCACCGCTCACCGTCGAAGACGCGGCCTCTGCCGTTAGAGCATCGTGCGTTCCAGACCAAACCGCACTGCCCCTACGCGCGCATTAAAGCAGTAGAGCATCGCCAGGAGACCACCAAGCGATCGCCACCGACGTCCATGCCACTAGCCGCCCGTAGCCATGTCTCCACCGTCATCTGCCCATCCCGTTCGGTCTCGTCATCATGACTATAAATATAGGCCAGCCCCAGCCGAATTGAGAACACCATCTCACTCCCCTCTCCTTACTGATCGTGCTACCCCGTTCCCGGAGCAAGGCGAGCAGCACTTCGCCGGAATTTTGCCGGAGCCTGCCGCTGCTGGAGAAGAATGGGGCCAGCGATTGGAGCCGCCCCAGGAGAAGCTGCCGGTACCAGGAGGTTCTTCGTCGTCGACTTCGTCATTCGCCCGCCTCAACCCTACTTTGAACCCGGTGAGCCCCACCCCGGCGCTAGGTTTCTGTCTCGCCGGCGTTGTCCAACGTCGACGATGACCCTCAGTCGTTGGATTAAGAACCAGATCGAATGCACCACATCGCCCCATACCGCTTCGTACCCCCTGTCTCACTGACGCATGGGGACAGCGACTTAACCAGCCCGCATAAGTGATGTGCTTAGCAGGCCGGCCTAGTATCACTTCTCGCGCAGCCCAGTTATTTGAATTTAACCTTTTCCATTTTATTTCAAACACACTTCTGTACCTAGTTTCAAAAATCAACCCAGGTCGATTCAGTGAACCAAATTGAATGATACTAATTTTGTTAGAAAGGTCTGGGAATGCTGAATCCAAACCCATTGGATTCAAGTCATTTGGATCTGTAGATCATCCTTGGTAAAAATAACAAGGCAGAAGCTTTTCTGCATTCAAACATTTTTCAAATCAAAACCATAATAGCTTTTGAGTTGATTCCAACTCTCAAAAATCACATTCAACCATACATTTCAGAATATATAAAAATATATAGGTTTACTTACAGAAATAATGTTCAAGTAATAAAAGAATGTCACATAAGCATTTCTAGTCACAATTAAAAATAAAAGGTTAAACCTTATTAAATTGTGACACCACTTTAAATCACATTCCCATAGACTAAAATATGTGGTGATGACATGTGTCAACATGATCCCATGTTTGGTTTGGAGAGTATTAAATCGTAAGTAGTTTTCAATGAGTAGAAATTACTCTTCTAAAAATAAAAGGAATTAAACCAAGCCTTAATCTTGTAATGTTAGTGATGATGTTAGATCATCTATAGTACCCTTTTGTGTGATGATTGCAAGTATTTAAGTATTGTTTGGTGATTGTGTACCTCGTATTTATTCATAGACGCTAGTACCGACCAAGGATACGAGGAGGAAGGAGGATACTACGAAGAAGAAGCCGAGGAGAACTTCAACCACTGCTCTGCACAAGGCAAGCTTATATTGACACTGATGCAAGCCTAATACTACTAGTTGAATGTACAAGCTAACACTTGCAAGACACTTTACCTATGCAAGACAATACTTGCTTGTCACCATGCCAACTATATGCCCTAAGCATAGATGATCCTACCCACTTGATAAACCAATCCTAGTTTTTACTTACAAGCTTTATACTTTATTTCTTTATCAAAGCTATTACTTAGAGTTTACTTAAGTGAATTGTAGATACTAGAAAGATATTTGAAGGTTGCATAAAGAGCATAAAATTTGGCCTAAGCTAGATAATCTTGATATCATCCCAAGGCATAAGATTGAACTTAGTTGAAACTCTACTAGTTTACCACCCCTCATTAGTACTTACCCTCACTTGTAGATGCTAGTGCTAAGCATTAAACTTGATCAACTTTAGATGGGAATACTTGTGGAAAAATGGTTATGAAAACCTTAGAATGATGGATCATTCTATTGAAATGTTTTGACATGTGTTTCCAAACACCAGATGATTTTGGTGATGAAAATGTTGAGGCATGAGCCTTAGCCCTTTATAAAACTGATGGTTGTTTGGATGCGATACCATTCCAATTTTATCGTACAACCACAATACCCGAGAATTGGGTAGGGCTTGACTGGAAACTTATATACCTTAGTATTAGTTACCTCACGGCCAAGGTATGAGCTGAGGCTACCTTGTGAAGATTGTCCGCCTGTGCAGTACCCAAGATGACAGTTGGTCATGGTTGGGAGGCCAAACTCACAGGACAGGTTCTTATACTAGGGCGTGTAATTGAAAGGTTAGGATTGATTATCCGCATACTGAGTATGGTGAATTCAGATTTGTTCCTGACGGATGTATCGAATGTTGTGGTGAAAGTGTACAATCTCTGCAGAGTGTCAAACTATTCGAATAGCCGCGTCCGTGGTTATGGACAGTTGGAGTGGCCATACTGTTCCCCCATCAGACTTTTCAAAATGACTTGTGAAATGAATTAATACTTTGACTTGACCACAACAGAGTTGTGACATGAGATACAAGATCCTACCTAGGAGTTATAAAAGTGTGACTAGCTTCTCTTGCTTCTCAGCTTAGTAGAGATAAATCTGGATTTTGCAAAACAACCCTAGAGCCTAGTGTCCTATTATCAAAAAACCCCTTAACTTGCTAGTATTAGTTTGCGAGTACTTAAAGAGTACTCATGGCTTTGTCCCTGGCTATTCCCGTGGCCAGACTATGAAGAGGAGTACCTAGAGGATGGACCCCAGGAAGGTTACGACAACTAGGATCATCTCCCATCATCAGCATTGCCTGTGACCCCGAAGATGGAGCTTCGCCTATGCTACCGTTATTATTACGTATTCCGCTGCTTGAAGTTGTATTAATAACTGGATCATGAGATCCCTATTTGTGTAAGAACTGATGTACGGTTTATAATGGATGATGTACTATGGTATCCAATTCTGTTATGTCTCACAAAAATGGTAATCCTGGGATTGCGATGTATGGCATAACATGCATCTAGGATTAAAAATCCGGGTGTTGACAGAAACATGGTTTTATGTATCTCAATAATATTAAGTTTCCCCTCTTTATTTTGAAAATTTTGAAGTTGCACTTGTTTTGCTTTCCTATGCTTGTTGCTTTGTGCTTTCATGACTTGTTTCTTTACAAGATTATTTTTCATAGGAAGTGGGTTAGACTTAAATTTGTTTTATAATTGCTTCTTTATGCTCTCTTTTACTTCAATTCATATTTCTTATGTGAGCATCTTTTCAAACTATCATGGTGCCTAACTTAAAGGCGTTAAAGAAAAGTACTAATTGGGAGATAACCCAAATTTCGTTAGGTTTTTCTTTTGTTGACTCCTGGAAGTTGTTACTTATGTAATAACCTCTCCTCATCCTTTTTGTGTGGATTTTGTGCCAAGAATAACCTCTAATAAGAGAGAAGTAAGATTTGGGGAAGTTGTTGTCCCAAAACAGATTTTTGTGCTTCACTGTAAAAATTCGTGAAAACTCCCAATACGTCGGATTGAGCTGTAATTTTCTGAGTATATGACCCAGGTATTTATATAAATTTTGTTAGTTCAACACTTTTCGATTTGAGCATTCGAAAAAATCGGTTTTTACCTGTTGGTCTGTTTTGATAGATTTCAGCCATTATTTGCATTTGCCTATTAATCAGTTTCTTTCTGAGTTCTCCTTGATCACTTGAGACTTTAAAAGGAATTGCTTTAGTAAACTTGCATTTTAATGGAAGTTTATTTGATTTGAAACTAAACCCAAGGGCTTATTATCTTGAATACACTAATGGTTCTAATGAAGAATTGTGTGAAGTTTTGTATGAAGTAAATTTTCAAGTGTAGGGAAAGAACGAGGTGATGAGATGAAGAATGGACAAAAGGTCAATCTTGGGGATGCCACCCTGTGTCACCCCAATAAATATTCAAGAGGTACAAGCGTCAAATCTTGGGGATGCCCAAGGCATCCCCTTATTCATCAATAAAAATCTCAGGTCTTCTTTTAAGGCACTTTATTTTTATTGCTTCATGCACTATTGTGTTGTTCTTGGAACGTATTTGTTTTTTTATTTAGCTTTATTTTGATTTGTTTGCTGCAATATGTTGGTTGGATTACAGAACACTTCTTTTCGAGAGAGACACGCTCCATTTCAATTGTTTAGAACACTCTAGTTTTCACTCTTATTGTTCTATGAGTGTTCTCCTTTGCTAGCACCGCGTTTAGCTTTAGTTTTATTGTGCTTTCAGCTTAGAACTTTTTAGTTCTTCTTTGTAGATTTGTGAGACAAGCACACTGGTATTTATTAATTATTATCTTTGTGAGTTGTTTCAAATAAGTCGATTGGTGTTTGAAAAGAGTAGAAAGTTTCATGCTTAAGTGGTACAAAAAGGGAGCTTGTTTTGACTGTTGCTTAGACTTTATCATGTCATGTTAGATGTTGATTTGACCATATGCTTAGTAATTATTGCTGTAGCATGACTTGTTTCAAACAATTGAGATTGCTTAATGTGCCTTGGAAGAATCATGCGTTGTTTTAGCATACAAAAGCATAATATTATGGTATTCTCCTTTGATGCCTTATTTGGGTTGACTTGGCACATGCTCACACCATGCTATGACTATGAACCAGTCACCTTAGCCTCTATGATCATTTAGTTTTTTACTTGTGATACCACTTTATGCTTTAATTGATAATGTTTTGTCGCTCTGCATGATTATGGCCATTATTGCTCTCTTAGTTGGTCGCTCCCAGTCTTTTGCTAGCATCCACCTATACTGAGTAAGCTCTACTCATGCATCCAACTTCCAAGAAACCAAGTTATTACAAAGAATCTTCCTATACATGGTGTTACACCATTCCAAGTATATTCATGTTTAATCTATCTTCCAAATTAAACTTGTTATGAGAAAATTAGTGTTTAAAGATCTAACAAACTTGATGGAACAGTTTTCTTTCTTGCACCTAATAAGTTTGAACCATTGTGTCATCTATGTTGTATATGCTTGCACTTATAAATTGGGAATTAGCAGAACCATGTAGTCATGGGGAACACTTTCAACACTTGTACATATTACCCAGTTGATATCATGATATTTTGTTTGCAGATGCCAGCGGTGTGAAATAAAAGGGGAGCTTGTAAGTCCATGGAGTATTGTATATGTGTTAGAGAAACGCCTGGGTGGCTAGCCTAAGCCATTCCTAATCATGGTGGAAACTTGCAGCATAACCATAGTGAGCAATCTGTGAAGCATCCTCAATAAAAACCTATGTAAATAGCAAATAAAAATATCGCTGAGATGCTCACTGTATGTTGCCTTGTCATTTTTATATGGGATAGCTCATGTGTCATGGGGCAAGGAGTACCCCGTTGGCGGTTCTCTATGATACACATATACTTACAATGACAAGAACTTGCTTATGACTAAAGTTGAGTAGCATGAGGAACGGCCCTCGTACTCAAGGGACATGAGATTGCCAACTTATGATTTTTCAAGCATATACTTCATATTTGTTTCACTTTAACCTTAATCACTTCAAGACGCTTATGATAGGGGCAATGAGAGCTGAAAGCTAATAAGTACCATAATTTTTGGAAGCTCGTTATGAAACTTGAAATCCCTGCTTCCCTCTATAAAGGGCCTTTCTTCTTACTTTTATGTTGAGTCTTCACCTTCTATCTTTATGCACCAATTAAGTGAGCATAGTTGTCATTCTTAGTTTTATATGCATTGTTCCAAAACTTATTGATTGATTCATAATGTTGATATTGCTTGTTCTTGAACTATTTGTATCTAGTCACCCTTATGAACTTTGAAGGTGTCCTATGCATTTATGTTTTGCTACTCCATGAAGGACAAGCTGAATACCACACATGCTATGTTTTCTATATGTGAAACAAACAAATGTCTTTCAATGCATTGTTATTCATGATCTTTTGTTTGTACCTTTCATGTTGCAACATAGTTGCTTTGTCTTATTGTTAGAACTACATCTTTCATGCTCATGTTTAGAGTACTTTGATCCCAGCTATCAATGCTTTACAATAATTTGATCAAGATTGTGATGGTGCATGTCACCTAAACAATTATTCTTTTTATCACTTACCTACTCGAGGACGAGCAGGAGTTAAGCTTGATGATGCTTGATACGTCGTAAATGTATCTATAATTTTTGATTCTCCATGCTTGTTTTGTATCAACTATCTTATGTTTTGTCTACACTTTGAGGCATTTTTATACATTTTCTGTAACTAACCTATTGACAAGATGCCACTGTGTTAGTTGCCTGTTTTCTTTTGTTTTTGGTTTCAGAAAAGCTAGTAAAGAAAATATTCTCGGAATTGGACGAAACAAAAGCCGAAGTTCCTATTTTTTCCATACACAACACGGAGTCCAAAGCAGATATGGAGGAGGGCAACAAGGTGGCCACACCATAGGGTGGCGCGGGTCCCCTAGACACGCCAGCCCCTGGTGTGGGCCCCTCGAGGATCCACCGACCTTGCCCTTTCGCCTATATATACTTCTCCCCGAGACGTAAACCCTACACGGATCAGATCTCCACAAAAAGTTCCTTAGCGCCGACACCACCGAAGAGGAGATTCGGGGGACAGAAGTCTCTGTTCCGGCACCCTGCCGGGACGAGGAATTTCCCCCTGAGCCATCTCCATCGATCTCCACCACCATCTCCATCGCCATTGCTGGCTCCCATGATGATGAGGGAGTAGTTCTCCCTCGAGGCTAAGGGCTCTACCGGTAGCTATGTGTTCATCTCTCTCTCTATGCGTGATCTTATTATGGTCATGAGCTTTGTAATCAAGTAGATCTACTTTGCTACTCAAGTTCTTTAATTGTAATCTCCGATTATCCCCACATGTGTGAAGGTGACAGTGTGCACACCGTGTGGCACCTGGGCTAAAGATTACATAAATACTTATCATGAGTTATATTTTGATTTGGTTGTATCTATGAAATTGTGGTGTTTTTTGGAACCATCTAGTGCTCAAGGTGACAGTGTGGGGTTACCTAGATGGGGAATGTGAACTTTGAGGTGTGCTGTTATAGCCCTACCATGGATAAGAGTTTTCCAACCATAGAGTAGTTCAGAGTAGTATCATGAAGAGAAGATATTTATATGAGAGTGTCCACTAGTGAAAGTATGATCCCTAGGCCTTGTTTCTAAGCATTGAAACGCCGTTTACAACCAGTCCTGTTTACATGTTTGCTTGCTTCCATCTTTATTTCAGATTGCCTTTAGTCTCTTCCTCCCCGTCAAGCTCTTTTATGGCACCGTTGTCTTATAATCATCCATATTACTTGTATTTCACTATCTCTTCGCCAAACTAGTGCACCTATACACCTGACAAGTGTATTGGGTGTGTTGGGGACACAAGAGACTTCTTGTATCTTGATTGCAGGGTTGCTTGAGAGGGATACCTTTGAACACTTCCTCCCTGAGTTTCATAAACCTTGGGTAATCCACTTAAGTGAAACTTGTTGCTGTTCTACAAACCGCTGCACTTGGAGGCCCAACACTGTCTACAAGAATAGAAGCATGCATAGACATCAAGACGCTTGCACCAAGATCACAAAGTGCATATATCTCATTAAACCCAACCTTAATTTTAATAGTGGGCTCAAATATATCATCTAGCTCAACAGGAAACTTATCAACTAGTCATTTATACTCCATTAACTCTCTAACTTTAGATGTTACTTGTTGATAGGTAGCATCATTACCTTTTTTTAATACCGGTATTTTTCACGGTGATCATCTTTAATTGATCTTCCATGGTATATTTGGGTGTTGGTGCGTTGCTAAAATGTAGCTCTTCAGGATTGTCTTCATTATTTTTGACCCTTATCATCTTGAGGTCTTACACTGGATTTGGCTTGAGCTTTCTAGTGAATTTTGCAAGTATGAGAGCTTGGGTCTCGGCTACCTTGACCAATTGAGTCTCCATGGTCTTTGTTCTTTCCTGTAGAGCATACACATCATTTTTAGTTGCAACAGCTTGATTATATAAATTTCCAATGCTAGTTTCTCTATGATTTTAATAAGCATATTATTTTTCTCAGTTTGAGATTGCATAAAATTTCTAACACTATGTTCAAACAATAGATTGCCATGATTGCTCCATTATGATTATCATAATTATTATAAGGATCTCCCGCGGGATTGTAATAATGTTTTCAAATATTAGAAGCAAAATTTTGATTTTTCCATGCAGGATTATAAGGACTACGAGCTATAAAATTAACATCATTAACATCGGTAGTGATAACATTAACTTGTGTATATTCTTTACCCTCTACTATATTAAGTAACTCATCTATCTTTGCAGTAAGCTCTTCATTGTTTACCTTAGTGGTTGGATTCACCCTTTTGAGGTTCTTTTCATATGCCATTGAGCATGGTTGTTTTGCATACGATCAAGTAATTTCTTTGCAATCTCACCTGCTTTCCCATGATTGTTCCTCCTACTATAATATCTAGCATAGACTTAGACATTGATTTAAGGACATTATAAAATAAATACAATATAAGCCACTCTTCTATTCCATGACTAGAACGGCTTCTTTCATCCTTTCCCATGCAAGTGCTAGTGGCTCGCGGTCTTCTTGTCTAAAACTTGTAATATTGGATCTTAGTTGCATAGTTTTGGCTAGGGAAAAAATTAGTCATAAAAATATTAGTACACTCCTCCTAAGATGTGATAGTACCCTTAGGTAGAGCTAGCAACCAGTCCTTAGCCTTTCCTCTAAGAGAGAAAGGAAACAATCATAATTTAACAGCATTTGGATCAACATCCTCAATATGTATCATGTCGCAAATTTCAGTAAATATATTTAGGTCCAAACCTGAATCCTCGGAAGATGAGCCTCCAAATTGGTTATGCTGAACCAAACTCAATAGGTTGGGCTTAATTTCATATGCTTCTGCATCAACGGCGAGCTAAGTAATAGGTGCACAAATAAAATCATCAGTAGGAGTAGCATACTTCCCAAGTTTCTTTTGAGCCATCACTCTTTTCTTTTTGTTATTTTAACGTAAGATAAACAAATAAACAAGTAACTATTTTTTGGGTTTCAAATAGATAACAAGACAGTAAACTAATAACAAGAAATAAACTACAAACAAAAATTAAAACTAAAAACAAGGTTTCAAATAGAGCGGATCTCAACAATCATTTCTTCAATTGAGCAAAATTTTCCTTACATCACCAAGCATAGACATGACTGTACTAATAAAATTTGAATTTGTCGATCAATAAAATGAAAAATTCAAAGTTTAATCTTAAGACATAATCCATCACATACCTATATTTGGTTTCGGCCACACCTCATATACTTGAGAAAATACCCTCATGTCATCTTTAAATACCTCACCTAGGACATTGTTTAGATTCAAGTTTTATTAAAATGAGAATTACATATTGCAAATAGAAAGAGTTGGTTCTATAAGAGACTAGACAAGTCCCTATTTATGGTTCAGAATTAGTTTTGCGCAGTGCTCACTAAAACAAGCATAACTTCCTCATACGATGTTTGTTTTGAAGTATAGCCACTGATACCTTTGATCTAGATTACGAATGCAGTATAGTAGCCTTTTCCCTAGTAGACCTAGGTTTAATCGAACTTGGGAAACAACGCTAATAGAAATAAAAATAAGGACACATCTACAAGACTTTGTTTTTTTTGTTTTACCTTTGTTTACCAGACCAATCTAGTTTAATTTATATTATGGTTGAATCAATGGATGGAGATGCCAGGATTGAAGATCCATCTGCAGCTGCATATCATATGGGATGAAAGATAATAATAAGCATAGTCATGTGTAAGGTTCCAATAGAGATAATCTTTTGTGGGCAAAAAATCCAAATATACTAGAGCCCCAAAGACTGAGAGGCCACAAGCATAGCAATAGTCTTTTGATCCAACTGAATACACCATTAAGAACGGGGCTACAAACAATTATTAAGTATAAAACACAGATCAAAGCATTAATTGGTGATGTTGTTGTGATCCTGAATGCATTGCTAAGCAAAGACCGTACAATCCTTTCTGTCACTGGGTTTCCTATGAGATCGCCGCTAGCCAAATATCTCACCTCAAGCCTTGATTGATATCGGGGGTCTTGGGTACCTACAAGTTCAAAGATCGAGGCAAGAGACAAATAAACAATAGATACAAATCCCTCTTTCATACCAATACACAATTCTCCCATAGATTAGATGCACATATACATAACGAGGTTTCTCCCCAACCCGCATCATGTGAGGACTACTCACTCATAACAATAAGATCAAGGATAAAAACATTGTGCAAAATACTTATATTGAAATCAAACATTCTTACAATGATCGCCGAATCACAAGGAGATCTCAAGTACAAAGTAATGGCTATGGCTAATGGAGAGGATGGGAAATATAAGGGATGAACTATGGTGTGGATCTCCTTTGGTGGTGTTGTGATGCAATTTAAGAATGACGGCCCTCTGCATGGCGGATGGAACCTCAAAATATATAGACGCCTTCACAATAGTTGTACAGGCGGGTCATGCCCGTACTAGTGCTTTTCATGTTGACTGGCGCCTAGCATTAGCCCTACGAATACTTGGTCGCCAAAAATTTCTCAAAATCTTCATTTATGACTCCAAATTTCTCAAAAAAAGTGTGATTTCCTGCATAATATAAATCAAAGGAAGGTTTTGCATATGTTTGCAATAATTAGTCATTAGTGGCAAATCAAGAGAGATTTGTGTCAATTTCTTGATGGAAAACATGTTTAAACGCGGAGAAAGATGGTGATTTATGGACCACTCAAATTATTCAGAAAAAACTTGCACATATGAAAATTTTCACCAAAAATCAAGGTAGGGAGATATTCTACCTTGACCGACTAGGATCTTCGCCTCTGCATGTGTATATAGCAGCTAATAGCACCCAAACCTTGTAGTATTAGGAACCTTATATCTTATTCTACTCAAACATGTTCGTTTTTATTTCCAACATTCACCCTCTAAATATGATGTGCTTTTCTACACTGACATGTGCCCTAAATATGAAACAGCTACTCATAGTTTTTATCCTTGTCACTGCATTTCTTGTTCCTCATAGAATGCCTGTTACTAAATTTGCTCGTTCCTCTCATAGTAACCAAAGGATCGTGAACAAATAGCTCTACTCTCACCATCACTAGTTTATGATATTAACCTTTGTTGCTTTGTATACCGAAGTGCGTTGCAAATTTTACATTTTTGTTGAATTATTACATTTATTTTATCGAAATGTGCGCCAATAATAAGGTGTGGCATAACCTTTGCTCGTTGCTCTCATAGTAACTGAAGAATTTGAGGTTCAACCACATCTTACGCATGAACTTTTGACTCTCCGCGCTTTCTATGGAGCACACTACCATCATGGCTGTCATCCTCGGAGAGGAGCAGGAGTCGCGACACCTAGATTGGTTCGTTGTGTCATGTACATGGCTAGGATTTCAAATTAAGTTCTTTTATAGTAGCCTTAAATGAATAATACCCGTCCATTTTATTACATCCAAAGGCCCTCAACAATTTATACTAGTGTCAAAAGGTTGAGTAGTACAATTTATACTACTCAAAAAATTGCCACCGAACAAAGAAAATCTCCTAGACGGGCCCGGCCCAAAAGGCCCCCCGGCTTAACAAACTCCAACCTGTGTGTTGTTGTTCATCAACCATTTTCCTAACCCTAGAATCAAAATCGATCTCATCGGCGCCTCCTCACGTCGATGCCGCATTCAGGTGGTCTTCATCGACAAGGGAGCGTCCCCCTCGCTTCTTTCTCGAGTCAATCTTGTTTGCGTGGGTGCCGCCGCTACGCGGTCGCTGGCCTCGGTTTTGTCGACACCGCCATGCCACGCTATCCGAGAGAGTGAGGCCGGCGACGGTGGGGTGGAGCTGCTCTAGATGGGGGGATGCCGGAGAGGGAGTGGCACAGGGGAGGGGAGGAGCTTGATGAAGTGGTGGCCGGGATTGGCAAGGTGACACTAAATTGAAGGAGTCCATGGGAAGATCGCCGCACGTGTTCTGGTGGCTCTCCGCGTCGCCAGAGCGTCGCTTCTTTGCGCTCCTTGTTGGCATCCAGACCATCACTATGGTTGCGTTTGCCTGCGAGACGTCCTAGTAATGTGATTGATTAGCTCTGTGATAGACTGGTGTATCCATCTCTATTTTCTTAGATGGTCTAGCTTAGGTTTGGCTTTTGATCTTATGGGTTAGATGTGAAATTTTATAATTGTACTTGTACTTATGAAACACCATTATTTATTGCATTAGTTTTTCTTACATATTCGCTCCAGCCGATTTGTTATACTTATGCAGATATATTGATTCTTTATGATACCAAATATTCTTATAGACCAATTCCAAACCATTGATTATATATATTCAAATAGATTGAAGGTAATACATTACCTTGGGTGATTAACTGGAGTATAACTTCACTTTGTGACTATGTGTATCAACATTATACAACTTCAGGGGAAGATCATGACATATACATCTAGCCACCACTTCTGCAAAAACAAGGACTAGTACACCTTTTGCAGCTTTGTTTCCTTGACACAAGCTTCACTTTCTTGATTATGTGTTACTTGTATGATTACCTAGTCCACATTTCTCCCAATATTATTTCTTGTGAAAGTTTGTTAGTTTTATCTGATGACATGTGTGGCTCTTGTAATTTTATGACTCATGTAAATGAGAGGGATGTGAAGGAAATATGCCCTAAAGGCAATCATAGAGATGATTATATTTCTTATGTATCCATGAGTTATTGTAATGTTCCTTGAATATCCATATCAGGCAACTTGTATTGATTGGCAATTATGTGAATTGTTGTGAAACTCTTTACTTGTATGGTTATCTAATAGTTGTCCCTAGTCGGAGTTCATGTAAGGACACACGTGAATATTAGACTAGCACATCGATTGGTTGATGACTATGTTTCGTAAGTCATAGACATGGAGATGTCAAACTAATGATGTGGACACATGTTATGAACATGTGGTTGGACTGACCCAACTTGAGACTGGCAATTAGACTTGCAGCTCTCTCTATATATCGTGTACGTTTTGTCCTTAGACCTGAGATTGTCACATGTACTTGAGATGTGGATCAACCTATTTTGGGGCTATCAGACGTTGCTCCGTAACTGGGTAGTTATAAAGGTAGCTTTCGGGTTTGTCCTGAAGCATGCTGCAAGGCATGGTCAATCAAGATGGGATTTGTCTCTCTACTTGAGAGAGATATCTCTGGGCCCCTCGAGTAATCGGATCCATAAATGCATGACCGTGCTACATAAGGTTAAGAGTTAACCTAGTAAAGGGATTCTGAATCACAATATCAAGAAAGAGAGGTCAGCTTGGAGCTAGACCAAATATCGTGAGGCAAAGGAAAAGACATGTACTAAACCTTGTGATGGTTCGTCCGATATAATCTTTGTATGCGTTTAGGAGTTGGCACGTCTTGCTAGAGGCCGTTACCAACTATTGACAGAATAAGTGTATTCGTGTCATGTCTATACGTATATGAACCTATATGGTCACACACTTAAAGGGCTAGAAGATAAGGATTAGATCCGAATTAGACCAGGCTTAGGCTACTAATGGGCTGTTAATGTAGAAGTTCACTAGGGACGCCTGTATAAGAGAGGGTGGGGCGAGCTGACCAGGGTTAGACCATTCCACCCAGCCGCCACTCCTCACGCCTGTGTTGCACGCGCGGACCTAGCAGTTCAGCGCCTGATGCTTGCACCCGCACGTGTGGATACCTCGGAGGTGCTGCATTTGTGGCACTTGGACGAGCTGCGCAAGGGGAGCCACTCGTAGGACGAGGACGAGGAGGAGACGTAGAACATCTACACTGGCTCGACGCGCTTCATCAAGTTCTGCAACCGCAAGTATAGTGGTAATCCCGTGATTATGACAACAGCATTCCTGATTTATGTGGTAGAAAATTTAGATTTGCGCTAGTGTTACGCCTACCCGTATCCCTTCGGGCTGATCTTGAGAATTTTTATTCATCACAAAATAGAAAGCCGTGAGTTTATACATGGAAGGTTAAGAATTAGAGTCCTTGGGTTTATATCATGGTGACCACCCTTCCAGTAGTGTATATTCTTTTTTTATTTCTGTATTTTGAAATTCTTTCATCTCAGATGTTAATGTAGTGCTCTTTTTTTGTGCTTTCATATTAGATGTTACCACTTGGACTGCCGCATCCAATAAACAGAGTATCAAATATTGGCATGTGCTTTTTTCGACTTCGGTATTCAGAAGTGAAACTCTGACCAAAATGTTCAGGGAAATGAATTATCTAGAAGTGTCATTGGGCAGTTACATGTAAATTATGTTAGAGTATATATATATATATATATATATATATATATATATATATATATATATATATATATATATATATATATAATATATATATATATATTGTACTTTTCCCGTATGTTAGGGGGCTTCCTGCATATTTGCGCCTGTACATGTACTATATATTGTGGCATTTGGCCCCTTGGTAATACAAGAAGCATATTGCCTTAACATGGTATCATAGCAAAAATTGGTCCTCTAGTTTCCCGGCCCGACGTTGCTTGTCCGTCATTGCCGCTTGTCCGGCCGCCGTCCTCCGGCCGCTCCTCTTTTCTCCTCGACACAGCTGCCACCTCACCCCGGTCTCTGTTGCCGGTTCCCGATCTGGCCGCTGATCGATCTCCTGATTGCGCACGACCGGCCTCGTCACGCCGTCCTGTCTTCGATCCCGATCTGGTTTCCCTCCGCGTCGCTGCACGCGGCCGCCCTCCTCCGGTCGTGCTCCTTCCCGCCTCCTCCGCCCGTCCGCCTCCCTGCTGGCCCTCTCCTCCCTGTTGGCCCGCTTGCTCGCTCATCCGCCTCCCTGTTGATCCCCGATCGATTCGTCCCCGCCAGGTCCCCGCTCTGCTCCCCGCCAGGTCCTGCTCGATCTGCTTGATTGCAGCTCCGCCCGCCGCCAGGACCGCCTGGAATCGCCGGGAATCGTCGGGAAAAGGCAGCCGGGGCCGGCAATCGGCCTTCCATCGCCGGAGTTTGGCCCGTCTCACCGGGGCCTAGGGTTGTTGTTTCTCTGTCGTTGACCAGATCGTGTGTAAAAAAAAGGTGTTATGTCTTTCTCATCGGGATATGTTGCGATTCCTCGCTGCCCGGTGATCTTTGATGGCGCGAATTATCCTAATTTCGCTGCCTTTATACGCGTTCACATGCGCGGTCTTCGTCTTTGGGGTGTGCTTTCTGGCGAGGTCTCCCGTTGTTCCTACTGCGCCTCTTGGACGGTTTAGTCCTCCCATCAAAATACATATTAACCATCAATGTCACCCCCAAGTAAAAAATAGCGGTTGAAAATAAACCAACCACGGGCATGTGCGTGCATTGGCCTTACGTGCATGTATGTTTGGCTGTACTGGGCCTGACCAACATCAACGAGCTGACCAACATCAACGAGGCAGCTAGCTACGGCATGTCCGTTTGACTATGCTAGGCCGGACCAACATCAACGAGGCAGCTAGCTACGTCTTCACGTCGGAACCAAGACCAGGTATTTTAGTCCCACATTGCTATCTTAAATCGATCTTCACCAGTTTATATACGTTGCAAATTTGCCTCAGTATCAGCAAGCTAATCGAAAATAAACTAAGTAGACAGACTCAGTATGTGGTATCAGCGCTAATTAAACGGGATTGTGGGTTGCTTGTTGCACATCTAAACCAAGCAACATCGCCTTTGCTGAAGGAAACCAGAAACCAAAGGATTCAGGATGAGCGCACAATGACTTAGAGCTATATATATTTATTTAGAGGACAATATGAATGGACAGAAAAAGCGACAATTCAGGATGAGCGCACAATAACTTAGAGCTATATATATTTATTTAGAGGACAATATGAATGGACAGAAAGAGAGACATATTTTATCAACCCATGCTATGTTAAAATAGGAAATGGACAAATGAAGTCTAGGGTTACGGTTCTCCCTAGATTGTTGGGAAAAATTAAGTTGTACGGAGTTTTAAGCACTAAATTTTGAAATGTTGGCAAAATATTATGTTTGTACTACATGTAAATTTATTTTAAAATAATAAAAAGTAAGGTTGACTCCTGCCATCATATTGGGAATTTGTCTACGACATCTATTTTCGAATGAAGGGAGTAATATTCTTAGATATGCTTACGTTCTCATCATGAAAAGGAGAAATACGTGACAACATCGACGGTGGTGACAAAGAGAAGTGTCTTACTAGAGCATTTGAGTATTTATTTCTCCCGATGTAACGCCGCACAGACACTTTTGCCATATACACTCAAATTCAAAATTACTCAATTTAGTGCCAACCAGAACCACTTCACCTTAATAAAAAATAATTAATGGTTAGAACGAAAGACCAAATTAATCATAGGGGCTCGGCTGAGAGGCTAGAATTATGCCACGGGTCGATCACACTGACATATTTACTATAGATAATTATATTCAATTCTAGCATGTGCAAATTACGACGCCGCCGTAGCAATGCGTGGGTTTTGTGCTAGTAACGTTGATGAGACAGCTCATACTCCCAGTACATAGAGTAACATTACACTTGCACCTAACTTCATTAGGATGGGCTACCGTGTTTGCTGATAGTTTACAAAACGTTATTGAACAAAAGGTGAACCAAGTTCTGCTCTGAACTTTGAGATCTTTAGTAATCACAAAAGGACAACCAAGTTCTTCTCTGAAATTGGAGATCTTCAGTAATCGGTGCCTCACTGGAGAAGTCTGCAATCGCTGCTGTTTCAGTGCCATCTCCAACAATTGTGCATCCGTTTCGAACTAAGCTCCAATCACACCCAGTTCGGCTGCCAAACTGAAAGCTTCCTCCATTCCACATAGCCTGCAGCTGTTTCTACATCTCTGAAAGCATTCCATAATTTAACAGAGCCGCATGCCAGCGCATCGCTCTGGCGACGGTGGTGGGGTGCTCACTGACTTGCCACCGGACTCTGTGCCGGGAAGGGGTCGGTTTTGGGTCCTCTCGCCGGCGGATAGCGAGTGTGAGGACTTCGATTCGGGAGAAGAAGATGGTCTGGAGGAAGAGATCTTGGAAGATACATATTTCAGCAAGGAAAAAAATAGCGCGCTATTTAATTTAGCGTGGACCCTCTCTAAACGCTATGCAAGTTATAGCGTGCTAATAGCGCGCTATTTTTCAAAATAACGTTTCGTAAAATAATTAAAAAAATAACATGTATACTAAAACATAAGGATTTCAGCAGCTAAAAAATTATGAGTACAATAGTTCAGTGTTAATCATGCCCAGCCTCTTACGTAGTCAAGATTCTAAAACTAAAGAGTACAGAGCTAAATTAAACTAAAATTCTAAAACTAAAACTACAGTTGTCACTTACATAGTCAAGATCAAATTCAACAATTAACAGATGAAACCATGAAGTTTACAGGCTACGACTACATCAATTACCACTATATATGTCAAATTAAATTAGCACATGCTAACCTTCCAATTACAGGTCCTAAATCCTAATGTTTTTCAAATCAAATCTTTTCAAATTTACATACCGTATACTATACACAACTATAGAATACAAATATGATATATATGAGATGAGATGAAAAATATAAATCAGAAGAAAGGTTAGAATCGGGAGGAGGTTCTAGTCGTTCTTATGTACCTGATGGTTGGCTTGTCGATGGCGTGTGCTGCAGCAAGAGGAGTAGAGGAGATGGCTTGCAGGAAAGACCAATATAAGATCAAGCTACATGTCTTGTTAAAGCTTCTGGCTGGGACGTGCCGGCCGACCGGTCGGAGCTAGAGGAGATTGGGCTGCTCCAAGCCGTCACAGTCGCGTCTCGTGGAGAAGTGGTTACTGGGGTAGTTGCCAATCTGAGGTCGAGTTTAGTTAGGTAACAGTTTGGGGTTGTGGGTTGAATGGGTTCGTGACTTTCTAGGCTATTGTATATTTCCTAAGGAAAAAATAGCGCCGCTATAACGTTACAAGAAATAGCGTTTTTAGCGCGCTAATAGCGAGCTTAGCGCCATAGCGAGCGGAACATGCATAGCATAGCGTTTGGTTTTCAAATACGCTATAGCGACGCTAAAACGGAGAAATAGCGCGCTATTTTTTTCCTTATTTTCAGGTATTCTCTGACGAGGGAGGATGCGGACATCAATCTGGTCGAATCCTCATCTAGGGTGGCCAAGAGAATTGAACGTCGGCGACAACAGCGACTTGCGGCATTGGAGCTGCGGACTTCGCCGGAGCAGGTACGTCTCGAATCTGGCCCGACCGGGATAAGTTCTCTTGAGCGATCGAGTCGTAAGAAAAAATGTCGCCAACCAGTGTTGGAGGCATCGATCTTTTCTGAGAATGAGGATGAGAATGGGTCCGAGTGGACACTGGTTTCGCGGCGCCGTGCTTCGCCGGCGATGAGATCTTCGGCAAAAATGTTCAGATCCTGTGATCCGAGTTTTACGCCGATTTTGAATTCCCGTGCGCTGGGTCCTGGACGGGTGGGTCCTCGTGTTTGGTGTGTACCAAACATGCTGACTGCACCTGCACCTGTTACGTGTAATACGAGTTGTCTCATCTTGCCTCCTGTGGGCCGTGGTGGTCTTGACTCGGTGCCAAAGGACGCCTCGTTTGGAGTTGGGAGTTCCTGGCGACATCTCTTTGGTCTTACCTGGGAAAAATCCAAAACCCTAGGGCGGCGGCTTGATCAGGTGGAGATGCAAGGCAATGGAGGAGGCGGTTCTCATGGTAGAGGAGGCAGCCAAGGTGGAGGCCGAAGCTTTTTCAACAACTACGCTGGAAGAGGACGTGGTGGCAGATTCGGTAGTCAACCGAACCAATCCAATGTTGGATTGGGGGGAAACTTCTTTCATGGGGAATCCAGTGGAAACAATGGAGGGAGAGATGGTGATCAAAGGTATGAATCTGGAAATCAGATCGCCTACTCTGATAATCAGTTCAATTCTCGGGGTGGAAATTTTGGAACCTTCCACGGAGGATCTGGTTTTCACATTGGTAATGATAATGATACTGGGTACCAGAATAGATGTAGATATGAATTTAGGTCATCAAGAGGGGAGAATTGGAATAGAGGAGGATATAATGGGAGAAGCAATTTTAGCGGAAACAGAAATTTACGTAACAATAATGCGGAGGGGTCTAACAATTTGAGGAACCCTGTCAATCAAAGCTTGATCAACCAAGTGGTTGAGGCGGTAGCTACTGCAGCTCAAAACGGGTCACTTGTTCTGCCACAACAGTCCACGGAAAACAGAGGTCTGAACAATACTGGTAGTGTTTCATCGAGCTTGGGCTCTCGTCAGGTTACTTCTGGAGGAGGTCTTCCAGCAGTGAGCGTCATTCCTTCTTCTGCTGACGTGGTGCAGACCAGGTCTGGTACGGCATCGGTTCCTGCTGGGGCACAAAATTTGGCTACCGCGAGGCCTTGCCAAGCTGCCGAGGCGCCACGGCAGCCTACCGTCTCACTCTTTCAGGCTGCAGCAGGGGACGCTACTGGTTCTGATATGGATACTGCTGAGTTGGATGGACCAACGAAAAAGGCTAAGAAAAATGATAAACTGAGATGTTTTCGCTGTGGGCAACCAGGTCATTTTCATGATGATTGTATCGTGGCCATATGTGATAATTGTGAATCTCCTCAACACATTACCACTTCGTGTCCGACTTTTGAATGCTCCTAAGCCAACCATGATTGTACATGGATTTGGTAGTGAACAACTCATGTTTTTGGAGCTGCCAATTACTGGGACGTTCAAACCTAGAGTGGAGAACTCTAGAGTTGGAAGGGTGTTTGTCGAGGGTGGAACGCTATTTTTTTCTCAAGTTATTGATCAACTAAAGAAGTTGGTCCGTTCAGAGAACTACAACTGGGAAGTGGCCGAATTTCAACACAATGTGTTCAAAGTGAAGTTTCCTACAAAAGCTGAAGTCCTCCGTATGAAAGAATTGAGGCAATATCTGATCCCGGACACCCATATTTTTCTGAAGTTTGATGAGTGGGGATTGGTGGAGGAGCCAATTTTTCCCTTCCATTGGTGTGGGTTCAAATTGCTGGTGTACCAAAAGATGTGAGAAGAGATTTTTTATCCCTTTGGGGATTGGGGTCTATTTTTGGGAAAACATGTGCCGTAGATATGCCATTTGCTAGCCAACATGGCATTGTCCGAGTGCAAGTACACTGTGTGGATCCGAAGCTGATACCTACTCACCTGGACATTTGGATCAAAAGAGGTTTCTTCAGGCTATCGTTCTCGGTTGAGAAACCGAATGAAAATTCTGTTATTTTGAAGAATTTGGATGATCCTAAGCATAAAGTAGATGGAGAAGATGATACTAATAAAAAAGATGATGATCACACTTTCATGGAGGAAGATAGAAGTACTGGAACCACAAATATTAATTCTGAAAATCTGAGTTAGGGGGGAAGTCGGCATCATGTGGTGGAGTCAATCAGGCAGCGTTGCCGCGTACTCCGTTATTTCATGTTGGAGCGTTTGCTCTATACAATGATAAGGTATATTTCCCTCATAGAATTTTAAATATAAAGAAGTATGATAAATGTCTTGAGAATTCTTGTCTGGATGTTTCTAATATTTCACGTCATACTCAGGAGCTAGCTCTACCCCTCTTGGTGCACCCACGCAAAGATGTTTTGGGTACCGAGGAGAGGGCTATTGATTTTCCTGTTGGCAAGGGCGCTGTGATGGAGGTTGGTGAATCAAGTATAAGGCTTGACGCAGGTGATATGACGGACCCAGCTTCTGGTAACGAGAAGGCTGCCGAGCGGCTGATGGCGTCTAGCGTGGATGAACATCTACTAAGGACAGAGTTGTCACCGGGGATGATGAGTCCAGCTAATTTGAGTGCTAATACCTGCAGTCTCACATGTGATAAGAAAACGCGGATCGCCTCAATGGTTGAAAATAAGGTGATGGATGCTGAGTGTTTGGTGTCAGCCAATTTTGATGGTCTCGGACTGAAGGAAGGAATGGACATGGGGTTTGGAAGTCTAGTCAAGGATGTTGGTCAAACTGTCTATGAGAATCCGGTGATTTCAGCTGGGGTAACCAAGGAAGATGGTTTTTTTGCCTCTCCCCTACAGAAATTTGGGGGATCCGTGTTGATACCTGGACCTGTTTCGGAAAAGAGAACTTTTGTAGCGAAGTCACCACCGACCCTAGCGGAGGTAATTGCGTTTGGTGGAATACCTTTATCTAATATAAATGTTGTTAGGTCGAGTGATCGGCTGTTGTCTCAACCTAACGTTGATGCTACACAGTTGGAGCGGGCAGTGGAGTTGACGCAACGTCGTTTGGGTGAACAAGGTATTTCATCCAATCCGAAATTTTCTATTTTGTCGTTGTCCAATGTTGAAATTTTAGAAAAGGCAAAATCTATTGGGGTCTCTTTAGGGGAAATGACTGAGAATATAAATGCTTCAGCCAATTTAATAAAAGATAATGAATTTTGTAGAACTTTGACAGTTCTAGAGCACAATAATAACAAAAACACTGATGACCTCACACCAGCTAATCTTTTTGTTTCAAAAGTATCAAACCTATGCGAGGATATTGATGCTGAAGATTCGGAGACCTTTGAGTGTTCGCATGATACGGTTGACCTTGAGGTTAAGCGTACTTGTAAGAACAAGAAATAGTATGACACTACTTGTGTTAGGAGGGGGACTAGGATAAGAGTCAAAAAAACTTTTTAAAATGCAAGGTTTGAGAGGCCTACTCTGGAATAGCGATGGTTTTAGAGATCCAGCTAAACATATTTTCATGAGAGAAACAATCTCGGAGCATAAATTAGATTTTATTGCCTTGTTAGAAACCGGGAGATCTAATTTCACTACTCCGTTCCTACAACAACTGACACCTGGAGTGGATTTTGCATGGTTCTGCTTACCGCCTCATGGGCGTTCAGGTGGAATTCTGGTGGGTATAAATACTTCAACTTTAAAGGTTAATAAAGTCGTCACAGGGGATTATTGTGTTAAAATATATTTGAAGTGTCGTAGTGATGGCTTTGAATGGATTTTGGTCCCTGTGTATGGGGCAGCGCAAGATAGTCATAAGCATGAATTCCTAGCGGAACTGGTTCGGCTATGTGAAAATGAGACACTCCCTTTGTTAGTGGGTGGAGATTTTAACATCTTACGGAGAAGAGAGGACAAAAATAATGATAAGTTTAAAGCGCATTGGCCCTTTATTTTAAATGCTATCATTGAAAATCTAAACTTACGAGAGATAGTTCTCTTAGGAAGACAGTACACTTGGGCTAATCGCAGAGAGACACCTACTTATGAGAAGCTAGACCGTATTTTATCCAGTGTTGAATGGGAACAAAAATTCCCGCTTGTTTCTGTGCGCGCTCTCACTCGACCTGGTTCTGACCATACACCTCTCCTGATTGACTCAGGAAATAGAGCTCACCTTGGCAATAACCCGCGTTTTTCGTTTGAACTATCGTGGTTAAGACAAGATGGTTTCTTTGAGATGGTGGGTGCCGAATGGGGGGCGGTATCACATGGAGATACTCCAATTGCGCGGTGGCAAAATAAAATTAGGCATTTAAGACGCTTTCTCCGCGGATGGGCGAAAAACCAAAGTGGTAAATACAGGAAAGAAAGAGATAGACTCGTTGCGATTATCGATAGGCTTGATATTAAGGCTGAGAAAACTGACTTGTCGGCAGCTGAGAGACACTTACTCCAATTCTCTAATGATCGGGTCTCAAAGCTGAGGCGTGATGAGGAGACTAAGTGGGCTCAACGGGCAAAAGTTAAACATATCCGGGAAGGGGGAAATAATACTAAGTATTTTCACCTAATAGCTAATGGAAAAAATCGGAAGAAAAAGATTTTTCAGCTTGAACACGATGAGGGCACTATTGTGGGAGATGAAAACTTGAAAATCTATATTTCCGAATATTAGAAGAAACTATTTGCTGACACGGACCCAAATAGTTTTTCATTAATGGAGGAGAGGAACGGGGACATTCCTCAGGCATCTACTTTGGAGAATACAATTCTTACGTCGGTGTTCTCGGAAAAGGAAGTGCTTGACGCAATCTCTTCCATGGAACACAATAAGGCTCCGGGCCCTGATGGATTCCCTGCGGAATTTTATCAGACTTTTTGGGAAGTGATAAAAAAACGACTTGATGGCTTTATTTGCACAGTTGCAAATAGCCGAGTTACCTCTTTATAAACTAAATTTTGGGGTTATCACTCTCCTGCCTAAGAAAGAAAATGCGGTTCAGATCCAGCAATATAGACCGATCTGCCTTTTAAATGTAAGCTTCAATTTTTTTACTAAAGTGGCCACGAATCGAATCTCTATGATAGCTCACAAGGTGATTCAACCGACTCAAACAACATTTATGCCTGGAAGGCATATTCTGGAGGGCGTAGTTATTTTACATGAAACCATCCATGAGCTTCATTCGAAAAAGCTAGATGGAGTGCTTTTCAAAATAGATTTTGAGAAAGCATACGATAAGGTAAAATGACCCTTTTTACTTCAATCTCTTCGTTTGAAGGGTTTTGATCCTTTATGGTGCAAGTGGATCGAAAATTTCATTCAAGGGGGAAGTGTTGGAATTAGAGTGAATGATGACATCGGTCATTTTTTTCAAACAAGAAAGGGGGTACGACATGGTGATCCTTTATCCCCCATGCTATTTAATATTGTGGCAGATATGCTAGCCATCCTCATAGCTAGAGCTAAGGAAGATGGACAGGTTGGTGGTTTAATCCCACATCTAGTTGAGGGAGGGATTTCCATCCTTCAATACGCAGATGACACAATTTTTTTCTTGGAACATGATCTTATGAAGGCTGTAAACATGAAGCTGATACTTTGCATTTTTGAGCAACTTTCGGGGCTTAAAATCAATTTCCACAAAAGTGAGGTCTATTGTTTTGGGAAGGCAAAAGAATATGAACATGAGTATAGATATATATTTGGGTGCGACTCAGATTCTTTGCCTTTCAAGTATCTTGGGATACCTATTCACTATAGAAGGCTTAGGAATTCTGAGTGGAATCCTGTCGAGAATTGTTTTGAAGGAAAGTTAGGATGTTGGAAGGGTAAACTTTTGTCATATGGAGATAGATTAGTGCTAATTAACTCTATATTAACAAGTATGCCCATGTTCATGTTATCTTTTCTGGAAATACCTAAAGGTGTTAAAAAACGATTAGACTTCTATCGTTCAAGATTTTTTTGGCAAAGTGATGAACATAAGAAAAAATATAGATTAACTAAGTGGAATATAATTTGTCGCCCCAAGGATCAGGGTGGATTGGGCATTGAGGTGTTAGAAGTTAAAAATAAATGTCTTTTGAGCAAATGGTTATATAAATTACTTTTAGAGCATGGGGTATGGCAGGAAATTCTTCATAATAAATATCTTAAAAACAAAACTCTAGCACAGGTAGAAGCTAAACCGACGGATTCCCTGTTTTGGAAAGGACTAATGAAGGTAAAGGATAGATTCTTTACCAGAGGGTTCTTCAAAGTTGGGAGTGGGGTAATAACTCGATTTTGGGAAGATGTTTGGTCAGGGGAGACACCCCTTTCCCAACAGTATCCTTCGCTCTACAATATTGTGCATAGGAAAAATGTATCTGTTCATGATGTCTTATCTCACAATCCTCTTAACATAGGCTTTAGGAGGAATTTGACTGGGACAAAATGGGATGCATGGTTGCATCTATGTCAGAGATTGATGCAGGTTATTTTGACTAGTGAGCCACATGTGTTTAGGTGGAAGCTATCCACGGATGGGGGTTTCACTGTCAAATCTTTGTATGAGGATATGATGAATGATCATCAGAGCCTCCCTACAAAATATTTATGGAAGATTAAACTACCCCTAAAGATTAAGATCTTTATGTGGTTCTTACATAAAAAGGTTTTGTTAACTAAAGATAATTTAGTTAAAAGGAATTGGAAAGGATGCAAAAAATATTGTTTTTATGATGGGGAAGAAACAATTGAACACCTTTTTATTGAATGCCCATGTGCTAGAATTATATGGCGAATTGTTTATTTTACATACAATCTTCCACCTCCGACCAATATTACTAATATGTTTGGGAATTGGTTAAATGGGATGGATAGGGCTAACAAAGCTCGAATACGTATAGGGGTATCGGCTTTATGTTGGTCTATTTGGAAGAGTCGCAATGCTATTATTTTTAACAGGGTGCGAGTTCCTTCTTTTTTGCAGGTTATAATATCAGCGTTCCAATGGATCCAGCTTTGGGCTTTTTTGCTCCCGGAGCAGCACCGAGATTTGATGATTTCTGGATGCAGCCGTCTGGTGATGGTTGCTCAGGATATCTTCTACCAGGCTACGTGGCGTCCTTCTAGTAGACTGAGACATGTTTAGCGTTTGTATGCTCTGCGTCCTCAGACTTTTTTGTCTCTTCAGATGGTTGGTGTTTGTATCAACCCTTTTTGATCTTTGATCTGTATTTGGCATTTTAAGACTTTAAGACTTTGAGTAATAAAAGGGTTGTGTGCATCCTAGGATGCAGGCCGGGGTACATCCCCATTTCGAAAAAAAAATCCACATAGCCTGCATCAGTACAGCCAGTTCAGGCCATAATAACTTCAACATTATCCGCCCTTGCAATGAATGCTGCCAAGCAAAATGCAGTACATTCAATTGGTTCTGTAAATAGCAGAGAAAACCTAAAACATATAAATACGAAGTTTGCTTCCGTGCACAACACGGCCATAGAGTTTGGCATTAACGCTAATAATATATTTGGTACTATTGTTTTATTGAAATTTCATGCGTTTCCTCATTCATTCAGATGATGTATTCTGACAAGTAATATTTTCCATCAAACACACAAACTCGAAGATTGCATGTCTCAATTGCCATACCTCTGATTTCTCTAAATATATCATCATACATCTATACGAACCAGAGGAAATCTCACAAAGTTGAGAAGTCCTGAATTGTTTGGTATAAAATCTGAGCTACAAGAAGGTTCAACTGAAGATTTCAACATCTCTACTCCAGCCATGGTTGCTGCAAGTGTGGACTAGTCTGAAGCGCATTGCTGGATCCGGACATGGGACATTCTAATTCCTAGCGTTGACACTAACAAATGTACGACACGTCTGGTGGTGTGGACTGTGGAATTACAAGTTGCCAGTTTCTCAAGACGCTACATTCTGCAACTTTGCATGCAAGGTAGGGCATCGACTGAAATTAAGACGTAGAAAAACTGTATTACTCTGTCACTGCATTGACTACAATATCCACATGGTGTGGACAGAGCTGTGAGGATTCGACTTCCAGTACAATAATAGACTTGTGTTCATCTTCTTCACTAGATCAGTACAGTACAGATGACACCTCAACGATCCATGGCGCAAAGCTACAAAGTACAGGATATGTGCAGAACATACTTGACACGAACAGCGGAACAGGAACCTGTTGAGGTCGTCGTGCGGGTTGGCTTCGGTGTCGGCTCTGTCGGATGGGTGTGGAGGCACCGGCGCGAGTGCGGGGAGGCGGCGGGAAACGGCGGCGGGGTTGCGGGGAGGCGGCGGGAAACGGCGGCGGGGTTGCGGGGAGGTCTACAGGAAGCGGAGGCGCGAGTGCGGGGAGGTCTGCTACTTGTCCAAAAAAGACGGATCGACCGGTTCAACGCGGGGTTATTCATGTTTTCTCCACATAGTTGCAATATGGGCTTGCTGGGCCAAATCTCTCTCAGGCATAGGATCAAATTATACTAGTTATGACTCATGAGTAGTAAAAGGTACCGTAAAATTTGCCTTCAAATTTTGCACTCTAGGCAAATTAAAATAAATATACATTATACTAAACTTTTACACTTATATTATACTTTTATCATTTTATAGTCTTAATGACTACAATTTTTTATTTAGATGGTATAGCTAGCCACATAATAATGTTTCATACCATTAGTTATAACATTTTTGTTATATGGTTGTCATGTAGCATATCACTGTAAAGTTTGTGTGCGCAAAATTTGAAATTTATGGTGTAATAGGAATTTTCCTTAAACTATGTTTGGGCTGTTGCATAAATTATATGTTGAATATATCTGTGTATATTTATGTGTGTTTGTGTATATATTTCATTATCATTAATATCATGATAGATATATCTAAAGCATATAGTCTAACATATTTCTTAGTAGTGATTCTGTTGTATCATTAGGTAAGTATATTATAGAAACTTGTAGAGTATAAATTGAATTGCTGGCAATAATGTGTCTTGCATGTTGGCTTTAGTAATAAGTTGACAACATATGCTTTTCACTTGGAATTGAAATATCATATCTTGTGGTGTCAAACATAAAATTACTATGGATTATGATTTTGTCGCATATAAAATTTGATTATTTCGCATGCTTTTGTGGAATGTGCTTTGTTTCATATGAATGTATGTGCGTTGATGTATATATTTCATTATCCTTAAATATATTCTTAGAGATCTCTAAAGCGTGGAATAGAATACGGAGTTCATATCTTACTAGGTGTTCTAGTGTATTATTAGGCAAATAAGTATATTATCAAATCTACCAATGTATAAACGGAACCATTTGCTATGTGTATTGCGAGTTGGGTTCACTAATAAGTTGACAGCCTATGCATGAAATTGAAATATCATATTTCGTAGTGATGAACGTAAAACTGCTGCACATCTACTTGTGTGTGCATACGATTCGATTATTTTGCATGCACGTAAAATTGGTTATTTACCCAAAAATTCACCGGTCTTGGATTATCTACCCAAAGTTGACTGTACATTGGTAAAATACCCATTAAAGACTTAGAGAGTAATACAAAATTATAGCAGGCCCCTAAATAGATGTAGCTGTGATAGGCTGGATGGCTGGATCGCTCGGTTCTATCGATGGGATCCGATCGCAACGAGTTGAGGCGTACATTACTGGCAGTAGTATCATTCGGATGGGCAGTAGTATCATTCAGATGGGCAGGAATAGTTTATGCGTACATTCCATGATGACAAAATTTAAAAAGAAAATGGACGGTAGCATAGCAACACGCCATATGAATTGTAGTCGTTTAGACTTTCATTAATTGAGTTCAGGCTCGAGCAATATCAATCAGATCACAACTATCTCATCAGGCTGCAGCGATATACTAATTAGGTGCAGAGAAACGAGCAACATCCGACTGGCCGTACGTCAACAACAAAGAACAGAACTAAGATGGATAGATGATATTCATAGCCTCGTAGGTACTGGCGGCCGGCGCCGCCGGGCCAACTGCAAAGACGACGGTCCTCAGCGGATGGAGCAGACGATGGGAGGAGGGCGCCGGACGGTGTCGCTCAATGCTCGATGCCACAGTGGTTGATTCGCTGGTGGGAGCGGCGCTGGCAGGAGGATAAACTCGATGCGATCTGATCATCTAGCCTTTCACAACCAAATTTAATTAAGGGTCTACTATAATTGTGTTTTACTTTCTAAGTCCCTAATGGATATTTTACCAAGGTACATCCAACTTTGGGTAGATGATCCAAGGCGGATGAATTTTTGGGTAAATAACTAATTTTCCCGCTGCTTTCAACAAACATGAGTAATGAAGGTTGACGATATGCACTCCGGCCTAATCTCCCTTTGGCAGTCAATAGCACAATGCAGCTACAGAAATTCCAAATGGAGGCCAGTATCGAGGGAGGCATTTTTCAAAAGATCAAAAATCATATTTTAGAGTTCCATTTTGTTTGAAAAATATCTTAGACAAACAATGATGTATATTACAAGCATGGAAATCTCAGTGTAATACTTTATATTCTAGGCTGCATGGAAATAATAAAAATTTGAATCCATCTAAGTATAGTGAATAACGCGTATTTCAAAACTACAATATTATCCGATTTTGTCACTTCTGTGTAGCCTAGAATACATAGAACTTTTATTTTTATTTTGTAGAATACATCATTGAATTAATCCACACTTTCTTAGATTTTTTTGAAATTGTAGATATTATTTTTGAAATTATGAAGATCAAAAGGTCCTAGAGCTCGGTCTCTAACATGATGAACTGAATTATGTGAGAGAAGCTCCGGGAGGACACGTATACTCGACTTGTACTCCGATCTGTTTCAAAATATAAAATGTTTTAGCTTTATAAAATAAATGTATCTGTACCTTTTTAGTATATAAGTTCACTCGGGTTTGGAACGAATTTACACACTAAAAAAAGTTTAGATATATTTTTTTCACAAATCTAAAATATCTTATATTTTAAAATATGGTTACAAAAGTCCTCAAAAGCAACGGACCGGTCAAACCCTAATGACCTCTCCAAAAGACCAGACGTGATATCTGCCCAGGCCCACCTGTCACCGCTAAAGAACACATCTGCAGGAGCAAAAAGGACAGGAAAAACACGAACTAGTGTTGGATGACAGGATCCACCTTTCGCCGTGTCCCCTGAGACGATTCCTCCAAGCGCATCATTTCATTCTACGGCCGTGGATAGAGACAGAGCTTGGAGAAAAGTCGCTTACAACTTGCGACGTGTGAGTGAGCCTATAAACGAGAAAGTAAACCGGCGACGTCGGCTCATCGTGACACTGTCCATCTATCCAGGAACACGCGGATAAAAGGAGATTTCAACATGGCACCTAGAGGCAACTTTAGTTTTATTGATTTGATTTGATTTGCTCCAGAAATTTCTGCCTGATCGACGCAAGCATGCGTGTGTGTGAGCTGGACTGCTGGAGCAACAGCTACTCATGGCTTTTCAGCTAGCCTAGCTTATTCAATGATGATGCGGCGTTGCTGCTTGCTTTCCAAACACTACTCTGCTCGGCGCCTTTGTTTTGCACCCCATGATTAGAGATCCATGGGACAATTGTACTTACTACTTATGCAGGAGGATCTATGTCGTCTAATGAGACAATTAAGCTGGAGGCCAACCACAAACCGCATGGCTAGTGCGCGTCAATCAGCTCTTCTTTGCCGGCACCCTTTGCAAGGTGCATGCAAGCTAGTATGTTTTGTTGTCACAGCTCACAAACAAGGGTATGGCGCCAAAATCTAGAGGAAGGAAAAACTATGGGAGTTTAGTGGTTAGCTAGACTAGTTCGATGGTGCAGGCCAACTGACCAAGTGTAACAACATCTAGTCAATAATCCAATTAATTAAGTCCTATCCTGGCTTGCAATACGTGTTGAGAATTGAGACCTCTTCGTGTGTGTTTGAAAGATCATTTTGTCTTCTGGTGTGTGGCACGACTCCTTAAGGAGGGCTAGCTAGCTAGGGATGTTAGTTTGTCATAGTTTAGTTAATCTGCTTGCTTGTCCTGTTAACGTGTTTAGTGGAAATGTAATCTTAGAGGTCTTTGATGTCATAAATCATGTCATGGCCTTATGATCTCTACTAGGTCTTCTTCTCCAACCTGTAGAGAATCTTTCAATCAATTAATAAGTCCACCAATTTACGGCCAATATGAGGTGTGCTTCGGTCACCCACCATAAACTTAAGCTACATGAGCCGTCTTATTTTTTTGACCGGACGAAACCCATATCGAGATCACGTCTATCTCTGTATATGTGTACTCGGTCGAGCTGGGTATAATCCACGTTCTGACCGGCTGATTACACCTCCTATTATCGCGATCTACGTCTTTGTATGTCATATTTTAATTTTTTTTTTGTTGTTATATAAATTCTGATTTTCGCCTTCCGCAGGCACATGAGCATACTTATATGGTGAGTATACGTCTAAGAGGACCATACGGAGTTTGGGTGGGTTCGTACGATCCTCTAAACAATCGGAATCGAGTTTTTGTTTGTCAAAATTTGAAAGAGGGAGGAGAAGGGGATGGGGGACCGAAGCAAAAGTGGGCCAATATAGACAGCGGTACATATAAGCCATATTATTCCAATGAATTTGTCAAATTTTGGATAAGCAATAGGGGAGACAAGAAAAGAAAAATAAAGGTGATGTCACCGGGCACTTGGCTTGGACCAAAAGATGAGCTCGTGTCCCACAAGACACACCAAGCTAGCTTCTTGTGTAACCCTAACTAACACCCAAACAACTACTCCTTCCTATCCATATTAGTTCACTAGATTTGTCTAGATTTGGATGTATCTAGACATGTTTTAGTGCTAGATATGTTCTAATTTAGACAAATTTGAGTCAAAATAATATGGGTTGGGGGGAGTAGTTGTTTTCATGTAGTTTCTGACATGTGCAAGCGCCAATTGCAGGGCTAGGTATGTGTTTTATCACTAGCTAGATCACTTGTATGGAACAAGGTGTAATTAACTTTTGTGAGCACATGTATAGAACGATTCAGAATGGCTATCTTGATGGCGGCCAGTATTTACAGATGCTTTTGATTCCTAGGTTCCAATTGAGCACAATAAGATTCAATTAATCCATGCGCCAAGTTCTTAAGTACACATCGGTTCCTAGGAGTAGGACCATGCCTTTTCCTGAGTCGGTCCATTAATTATAAGCTAGGCCATAAAATCGGTTTTCCCGAGCCCCTCCCCTCCTCGTGCCCCAGGGCAACTCGGGTGACGATCTCCACCGCTACCACTCAGCCTCCCATTCTGCTTGTTCCCATATCCTCGTGGCCAATGCGCCATCCGGCAAGCGTAAGGTTGTGGAGGCGTCGAGGTCTTCGTCCGTTAGTGGTCTATGGAATGCAAGATTCCACACCGTAGGAGCGCAAATTAACGTTGGATCGTGGATCCAGTGTGCATGTTCACTTCATAGCCATGACAACGATTCAGGGTGGGAGACGTTCCACCCCTCCCAACGCTAGTGCCACTCCCTCCCATTTCCATTGCTTGACCATGGCGAGGCACTCCTCTGGGAGGCGGTTGGCTAGGAGTCTTCCTTTGTCTTGCGTGGTTTTCATGGTGGTGATGCGGCGGTGAGGCTCATGTGCTTCACCCATTCTATATGTGTATGTGTATGCCTTTATAATGAATATGTAAACATATTATAAGTGAAAATCACAGTTAAAGTTACACATTGACAACCAAGATATAGTCAAATACCCCATTACATTTTATTCGATCATTTACGGTAGCTACACGAAATTCACCTCATCACAATTGAGAGCCAATAATATTTCCGTGTCATATGTGATTTTTTTTTTCAAAATGGGAGCATATTCCCCGATCTCTGAATCGAAACGGCGCACATAACCTTAACTTTATTGTAGAGTTGTCGTGCTATAATTACCTTCTTGTTCTTATTAACAAAGAAATGATTAATTTTCTTCCTCGTCACTAGAGAAAAATCAAGATTACAAATATCCGAGTTAGAAACCAAAGAGGAAGAGGCAAATAATAACCGTTTAATGAAGAGACCAGAACACACGTTATCTAAACATGTGGCAAGTTCCACGCACATAAAGCGATGGAAAGGCGCCGGATCATGACACAAAACCTCATGATTTTAATACCGCAGGCCCTACGTACGTGCGCAGGCATACTATATTTTGTGTAAGGCCGGACGTTGACCTTTGCCACTCACGGGTCCTCGCTCCCCAGCGGAACATCTCAAGAGTCGTGCTAGCCCGCAGTACGAAGCATGTAGTAACTACTACTTCATCGTTCACTGCATACGTGGCCGGCCTCGTCGGTAGCATTCTATTGTTGCGTGCGAGACCGCCCACGGCCGCACGCACAGGAATTTTGACTCGCCCAAACTTCTTCTTCGGGGCAACTCCATCACAGAGTTTAAAAGCTTTTTTTTTAGCTACAGAAAGTTTGACCAAACTTTTAGAAAAAGTTATCACGAAACTATAATATTATATATATCATATGAAAATATGTTTTATAATGTATTAAAAAGTATAAATTTTGATTGTAAATATTTTCTTTTTAAAAATACATATTTAAATTTTTTTGAAAAAAAATAAGTCTTAAAGCTCTGAAACGGAGGTAGTACATAACGCACACAAACGCGCGGGACAAGATAGATATACTTGCAAAAACTGATTTTAATGCATGCGTCGTACTAGCTCCATTATTTTGCTGCTCGCGAGCTCTTGCTAATCTTGATCCACAGCGTGTACGTACACGGTACAGACTTGCAAAGTGCCAAAACCATGTGACACAAGTCGTTTTCCTCCCCATTTTGTTTGAGCTCTTTTGTGTACCCTCAGCTAAACAGTAGCTATCTATTTAGGATAATCCAATGGACCACAAGCGTTTTCCAGCGTTTATACTGGTGTCGAAAAAAGCACCAGTACGACGATTCGTACGGGTCACCTTGCGAAGCAAAATCCCGCACGTTCTAAAGAGAGGACCGGCCCAATAGAGCCTATCGTATAAAAAAAACTTCTAACCCTAACTAATTGTCGATAAGAAAAAAAACCTAACTGATTCCCATTCTAACGGCGGGTTGCAGGGTTGCTTCCCCCTTGCCGGCGGAGAGCCGCCCCTTCCCCCTGCCGGTGGTGCCTTCGCTTCTCCTTGTCTCCCGCTTGGCCGCCACTCCACTATCCCTACACCTCGCCGTCGCTACCCGTTGTGCGCTCGAGGCCCTGGGCGCCGGCTGTGGGAGCCGATCTAGGCCGTCGGCGGCATTTTCCTGCGGGAGAGGAGGCAGAGCTGGACGAGGCGGCGACGGGTGGGGTGTCGTGTGTTTTTCCCCTGTATTGTGCTTAATGGGCTAGTTCGGCCTAATCTGCCGGAGCCGTCAGATGAAATCATATTGCTGCCTCCACCTGAACAGTAAAAGGTACCTTAAAACTTGCCTTTTGTTTCCACCGGCTACTTTTCCTTCGGCGTCGAGTTTCTAAGAATTTCTCCAACTTCAAATCTACGAAGCACTTCAAATCAAAATTAAGAGACTGATTATTCCACCTGAATTTCTTTTTATACATTAAAAAAACTTACATAAAGTTGTCATCAATATCTCTGTGTTGCATAATTAAATCGGATCATTATCCTAAACATGAGATAATATTGCAAATACTCTACAAAAAGTACATAGGAAATACTTATCCATCTGCATCATGTATGCCGTTTGGTAGCATGTCCTTGTAGCGAACGTACGTACCTGTCGACCTTTTTGATTTGCAAATTTGCAACTAATGCATGATAGTGTGTACGTGTCGACCTCTTTGATTTGCAAATTTGCAACTAATGCATGATAGTGATATAAAATGGACTGCTTCACGTCAATGCAACTAGCCGGTCTCGAATTCGCCAGTCCCAGGCAGGACAAGGCGGTACAGTCATTGAGCATACAAATCATCTTATTCTAGACATGTAGTATAAAAGACAGCTATACGTGTCAAACAGTGGCTAGTCATTCTCAAGCATGATTGTTCAAAAATATAATTCTCTAGCTCAGATCTAGAGATATGTCCCTGCATAAATTTCACAGAACACAACTCAAACACTCCTGCAAAGTTCTACAAATGTTCTCATGAACCACCATATATAAACAACTGCAATTAAACAAGGAAATGCCCAGCAAAAAAATGTAAACAAGGAAGACAGCTCGGGTATGTCGTACTATAAAATGCTGCAGGTGCTAGTGCGGAAGTGCTAAAACAGACAAAGTTGTTGACCTCCCCAACCTTTGCTTCGAACCCTAAAATTTTGGGACCATGGCATGATTTGCTGGATCTTCGTGGCAGCCTATAATACTGTGTAAAGGTCGGAAAGCAAGAGAAGCACTATGAGTAGATTACTTGCTGCATGAATCCCTCTTGTGAGATTTTAATATAGTTGATTAGGGCTTTGCGCTGGTCTTAATTGTATCTGCAGATTCCACATCATAGTTTAATCAACCCGAGGGGCGCCTAGATCATCAAGTGTTGCGCTAAGCAACAAACACACCTTTAATCGGGTCATGTGAACATGCATGAGGGGCTTTTAATTACTTTTTGATGCTCATGTTAGTGGCATAATGGTCCATGGACTGCATAAGCATTGAGTGCTAATTATAGACGAAAAAAGATCCAACATTTTGATAAGTCATCGGGTGAAAAGAAACATGTAAAGCTCAAGATAATTTGCTTGGAAGGACTATACTCTGAAAGGGTCGATTGCAAATATTGAAAGAACTGGCATGGTCAGATTATACACTTGGTTGTGGAGATAATGGATTGTTCAGATTCCACCGGAAGTAAAACAAGATAAGGTTCATAGCTACCGTAGTTGACGAATGCCGTAATGGAACCCGGGCTCTATGTAGCCCTTTATTTATTTTTATTTTTTCAAAACTTCAAAAAAAATTGTTTTAGAAAATTCATAAAAAAACCTCGATGTGGCTTAACATATATTCTATAACTGTGTAGATTTTTAGCTCAAAATACAAAGTATTTTAGGCCCAGAAAAGGACAAAATGACACAAAACAACGAAATTTACACTATTGTATACTGTTTAACACCGTTCACCGGTGACAGGAACTTTTGTCATTTTTGTTGAGACTAAAATATAAACTATTTTTAGTTGAAAATTTACACAATTGTAAAACACTAGTTGACTACATACATATATGTTTTCGTAATTTTTTTAAAACTTTGAATCCAAGATTTTGAAGCTTCAAAAACCGTCTCCGTGGAGCCTGGGAGCCATCACACCAGGGTCACGTAATTAAGGCCTATTTGGGTTGTAGAGATGAAGAACCAACAATTTAACTGAAAATTAAAGTTTGTAATACATATGTCCAAAATGCAATAATAGTAGTAGAATCCACCCTCTTTGAGCAAAGCGTGTAGAGGCAGACGAGAGTCAGGTTTTGTACTATAAGGGCATCCACTATGTTGTCCACAAGAGGTTCCACAAGCAAAAAGTAGTCCATAAAGATATCCATATACATAGTGGAGCTTGTCCATAAGCAAAATTTCTTATGGATGACCTACAAGCTTGTGGGTTGTCCACAAGTAATAAAAAATTGTTTCTCTCTCTCCTCTCTCTCTTGCATGTATGTACTTTTAACACACAAGTAGGTCCCAGCTTATGGCAAAGTTAACCTCATATATTGTAGCTATTTCCATAAACTATGTGGGTTCCAACTTATGGCTAAAGTGAACCTTATATATAGGTGATGCCCTAACGGGAGGCGTTTCGTACACGCTTCAACAGAAAAGAAAAGCGTACGCATACGCATGCAACTACCTGATTAGACTGGTCACAAGTGGGATGTGCCTGGCTAGTGGCTACGAGCGGAACCTGTACAAAACATGCATATCATCTTTCTGTATGTGTACGTGCAGTGACACTGACAGGTGGGTCTTGGCACTTTGTATTTTGTATTCTCGCAATGCAAAATAAATTTGCTTACTGCGTAGTACTTGATTTGCAGGGGTTTCTGATATGGCTACGATAACGTATACTTCCTCTGTTTCATAATATAATATGTTTTAGCTTTATGAAAGAAATATATTTAGATCACTTTTAGCGTATAAATTTGTTAGAGAAATCTTAAAAGCGTATATACTAAAAAAAGTCTAGATACACTCATTTCATTTTGTTTGAAAAAAAACTTAAACGGGCAATGATGTATATTACAAGCATGAAAATCTCAGTGTAATACTTTATATTCTAGGCTGCATGGAAATAATAAAAATGTGAATCCATCTAAGTATAGTGAATAACGCATATTTCAAAACTAAAAAATTATCCTATTTTGTCACTTCAGTGTTGCCTAGAATACGTAGTACTTTTATTTTTATTTTGTACAATACATATATAATTGAATTAGTCCACACTTTGTTAGATTATGTTGTAACTTGTACATATTATTTTCGAAATTATGATGACTATTATAGATCGGTGGAATTTAAAAAATAAAAGTTCATAGAGCTCGGTCTCTAACATGATGAACTGGATTATGTGACAGAAGCTCCGGAAGCACAAGTATACGTGACTTGTACGTTACAAAAGTGCCCAAAAAAGTAACGGACCGGTCAAACCCTAATGACCTCTCCAAGACCAGACGTGATATCTGCCCGGGCCCACCTGTCACCTCTAAAGAACAGATGACACCTGCAGGGGCAAAAAAGACAGGGAAAACACGAACTAGTGTCTGATGACAGGATCCACCTTTCGCCGTGCCCCCCCTGAGACGATTCCTCTGAGCGCATCATTTCGTTCTACGGCCCTGGATAGAGACAGAGCCTAGAAACGAGAAAGTAGCCGTCTACGTCGCCTCATCGTGACACTGTCCATCTATCCAGGAACACACAGGTAAAACACGATTGTTTACATGGCACCTTGAGGCAACTTTAGTTTTATCGATTTGATTTGCTCCAGAAATTTCTGCCTGATCGACTCAAGCGTGCGTGCGTGTGAGCTGGATAAACAGTTACTCATGGCTTTTCAGCTAGCCCAGCTTATTGTCTTTGGCTAACTTTTTTTTAGGGGCCCTTTATTATTTTATGTAATTTTTACATCTGATCTTTGTATAATTAAAATGCACACAGCCGCTCAAAACCTCACAACCAGAGAATAAAGAAAATAGACTACTATTACAAATATCGCAATGAATGGCCTCAAACTATATATGGCAGACCAATCCGTAATCACGGGGCAATCCATGTTAGCAGAAAATATTCCTCGTCGTGTCCTCCTATCGTGTACATCCCTTTGCAAACAAGTCGCGAAACTCCATATGTGAGAGAATAGTCCATGATCGAATGATAGCCTTGACCCGATATATAACCTGCAGAAGACACAATATTATTAAAAATCTCGTCGTTTTTACATAGCCATAGCGACCAAATAATGGCAAGCGCTTCCACTCTAAAAAAAATCTTGTATTTATCACCTATCCCATACAAGCAGTTACCAAAAATATTAGCCACCGAACATGGGAAAGATAAACCAGAAGCTATTTGGATGAATGACGATATAAAGCGAGCAAATTTACAACGGAAGAACAAATGATGGATTGTCTTCTCATGATAACAAAAAACACATTATGTACTTCCATGCCAATTCCTCTTTACAAGATTATCGTTTCTAAGAATTACCCCTTACGGAGATACCATGCAAATATCTTTGTCGTCACAAGTATTTTCATTTTCCAAATTTTACTATTATCACCGACCTGAATATCATGTTAAATCAATGCTTTATACAATGAGTAAACTGAAAATTTACCACGTCCTAGTAATTTCCATTTGAAATCGTCCACATCGTCCGACAGCTGTATCGTGGATAATCGTAATAAAAGATTATTCCAAGATACCAGTCGAGAACATACGAGACTTATTTTGAAAGTTACATTAAGATGATTAGGTTCCATTATTGTAGAAAATGTATCCCCTTTATGTCTAACAATCGAATATAGAGCTGAATATTATTCATGAAGAGAAGTTTGGCCGAGCCACTTATCTTCCCAGAATTTAATATGCGGTCCATCCTTAATATTGAAAGCACCAAAACAAAAGAAATATTTTTTTGGACGCCATTAGTCTCGCCCAAAAAGCGAGTCACTAGGTTTCCAAACCATTTAAGACACAGCTTTGGAGCCCACATATTTTCATATAACGGTTTACCGGACACCATTTCCAGTCAGTAATTTGAAAAGCCATTTACGCAGAAGCATGGTATTTTTGACTTGCAAATTATGTATGTCAAGTCCATCGTATTTTTTTGGTCGGAAAACTACATTTCATCTGGTCAGTCGATATTTCTTTTGTTTACTATCCCATTGCCAAAGAATCTTGATCTGAAATAATCTACTATATTCAAGACACCTTTTGATAACTGGAAAAACGAGATCATATATCAATACTGAATTTATGAGTACAAGTCTTCTTTAAGGGATAACAATTTTCCTTTTCAACTATTAAGACATTTTTGTAGTCTTTTCTCAACGAGTTTCTATTCAGCTACCTATCTATCTCAATGATGATGCGCTGTTGCTGCTTGCTTTCCAAACACTACTCTGCTCGGCGCCTTTGTTTTGCTCCCCATGATTGGAGATCCATGGGACAATTGTACTTATTACTTAGGCAGGAGGATCGATGTCATCTAACGAGACAATTAAGCTGGAGGCCAACCACAAACCGCATGGCCGGTGCGCGTCCATCAGCTCTGCTTTGCCTGCACCCTTTGCAAGGTGCATGCAAGCTATGTTTTGTTGTCACGGCTCACAAACAAGGGTATGGAGCCAAAAAGCTAGATAAATAAAACTAAGGAAGTTCAGCGGTCAGATAGACTAATTTGATGGTGCAGGCCAACTGACGAAGTGTAACATCTAGTCAACAATCCAATTAACAACTAAGACCTCGCTTGGATCGTTGTTTTTTAGTCCGGTCATTTTCATTTTGTGAAGAGGTTAAGAAGTATATGTCCGTATAATCTAGCAGTTTTGGTTAAAAAACAACAATCCAAACGGGGCCTAATTCTTATGCCGGAAGAGGTTACATGAAGTACTCCCGTGACCATATATATATCCTGGCCTGCAATACGTGTTGAGAATTTGAGACTTCTTCTTGTGTGTTTGAAAAGTCGTTTTGCCGTCTAGTGAGTGTCATTTCTGTTTCAGGAGGCTAGCTACTAGCTAGCTAGGGATGTTTATCGTAGATTGATTATTAATCTACTTGCTTGTCTTGTTAATGTTTAGTGGAAATTTCTGTTAGACATATATATTATGATAGCATATTGTACCAACCGTGTACACCATTGGTCTGTTACCAGCCCGGACTCCTGTCATGTACGGACTCCTCTTGTATTTCCGATCGGTATGATCGTTATATATATGCACGTACGCGAGGCACTCTATGCCATCGTACCTACAAATATTGATACAAAAGGAGTCCGTACGTGACAGACAAGAGTCCGGGCTGGTAACAGACCAATGGTGTACACGGTTGGTATAATATACTATCCTAATATATATGTCTAACAATGTCATCTTAGAGGTCCTTGATGTCATGGTCTTCTGATCTCTGCTAGGTCTTCTTCTCTAACCTGTAGAGAATCTTTCAATCAATTAAGTGCACCAATTTACGTCTAATATATACAGCGAACACATATAAGCCATTTTGTTCGATTGTATTTGTCAAAGTTGATGTTAGAGTATTGTACGTATTCGATTGTTATGGTAGTTTAGGATAGTTAGGACTCTATCTTAACCTTACTTGTACTCCAAGATGATCCTTGTACGTTTATATATACTCGTCCACGGGGCTCAATAATACATCCAACATATTCCGCCAATCTCATACTCTTACATGGTATCAGCCTAAACCGATCCCAAACCCCAGCCGTCGCCGGCACGCTTCCGCCGCGCCGCCCCCGGGAAGGTAGATCTCCATGATCTCCGCCGGGGGCCGTGCAACCCATACGCAGGGTTCGTCCGCCGATCCGTGATCGGCTGTCCTGCAAGTCTTTTTTTTTCGATCTCTTGATCAGTTTTATTTTTTGGTTTACCGATCTTAGATCGGATTGCGTCGCCCGTCGCCGTCGTCATTGTCACGCCTCTACTCTGACCATCGGCACCGACGATCTACACCGCGCTTGTGCGCCTGCCCTCTATGCTGTCGCGCCTGCCACGACAGGTTGTTGCGGCCTCACGGCAGGCTGCCGCGCACCACGGACGGCTGCTATGCCTTCCTTGGAAGGCTGCCACGGCTGCCCCCCTTGGATCGGCTTCATCGTCATCGTCCGGGACTTCACCGACAACGCCTCCATCGACTCTGATCTACGCGTCGTCCATGATGGCGTATACGGCGCACCGTCGGTCTGATCAACCGATCCGCGCCTGTCTACGCCAAGCACGTCCCCAAGCACGCGCCTACCACCGATCGAGCTACGGGCTGCCGCAGCGTCGCCCCTTTGGGCCGCAGCGCCCATTGGCTGCCAATGCGCCTCACAAGCGCGTACGCGCCGGTGGCCTCAGCCCGCCGTCACCTCATCGCCATCTCCGTGCATCGACGTCCCTGGCTACATCGCGTTGCCTCCCTAGGCGCAGATCACCGCCGTCCGTGCATGGTCTTCGTCACGTCGTCAGGTTCTTCTTCGCCTACTTCGAGCACCGCCGTCGCGCCTCTCTAGGCGTCCAGCATGACCACTTCAGGTCGCCGTTGGTTTCGCCACCTTCTATGTCTTCTCCACATCGAATTCGTCGGCATCGTCATACGATACTGGCGCACAGGTTCATGATGGCAACTACCCTTGCACGCCTGGTACTGGCAACACCGGTGCGTGCCTTTGTCCCCGACGCATTCCCGAGTCTGGCAAACTCGCGCCGGACGCCTCGTCTTCGTCGACATGATAACGTCTTCTTCGGCATCGACACCTTCCTCTACGACTGCCTCGACTGCATCAGCGACACATTCTTCTTGGCATACTAGGTTCTGGTAGAACCAAGATGTGCCTTCGTCCCCGACACCGGCAACCCCGTCCACGACATCGACCACGACGACCCTTTGCACGGCTACATCGACCTCGGCACCGCTCCACGCTCTCCGCTCCCTCGACATCGGCACAAGGGCTTTCACCTCGCTTGAGCATCATCAGCCTCTTCTACAGTCCAAGCATCCGCGCCGCGACATCGTATACGACACCCGCTAAACAATAGAGGAGACAAGAAAAGAAAAATAAAGTAGATGGCGCCGCCCACTTGGCTTGAACCAAAAGATGAGCTCATGTCACACAAGACACGCCAAGCTAGCTGTTTGTGTCACCCTAACTAACACGCAAACAACTGGTAGATGTTATCATGCAGTTTGTGACATGTGTAAGGACCAAGTTGCAACGTTAGGTATGTGTTTTATCACTAGCTAGCTCGTTTGTACAAAATAAGGTGTAATTACCTTCCGTGACCACATGTATAGAACGATCCACGATGACAATCTTGATGGCGGCCCGTATTTACAGATGCATTTGACTCCTAGGTTGTCTTTTTTTTGCCGGGAAGAAGATGATATTAAAACTTTGATTTATAGAAAGACCCAGAGAACAATAAAAAATACAATGAAGACCCTCTGGGTCTTGGCATGGCCAGCGTCCAGGACGAGTTGGTGGCGCCCCGCTGCCATTGCTCCTCTTCAAGCCTTGGATCGACGGAGCCAGCCCCTCCGAAGCCGGGAATTCACCAAGCAATGGCCCCGGAGGACCTACACCCTGAAACATTGACGTCGTCGCGAAGCTTTGCACCATCTTCAATCTCCAGATCCATGGATCCGAGAGAACCTTCAAAAGCTCAAGGGACCACGAGCACCTGCAAGTCGAGCGCACCACACTGAGGCTCCACAGAACGCCGCCGTGGAAGGGGGAGCACACCGACACCAAACTCCAAACCAACAACACCACCATCTCCATGACGCCACCGGCCGAAACCCTACCAGATCATATGCTATGTACAAACCGGGAACCGATGTTCCACTAGTAGAAAACAGGCCATCCGTTCGCACGCCCTCAGAGCATTAGTCCCGGTTGCGCCACCAACCGGGACTAATGCTGGCACGCGTCCCGGTTCGAGCGGGCACGGGGCCCGGAGGCATGCGTCCCGGTTGGTAACGGGGCATACGTCCCGGTTGGAGCCAGCAACCGGGACTAAAGGTTTGGCCACAGCCACGTGGCGTGGCACACACCTTTAGTCCCGGTTGGTTGCTCCAACTAGGACGTATGCTCCCGCCCTCTATAAATGCAACGCCCCAGCCCCTCTGCCTCCACTCTGTTTTTTCTCTTGGTGGAAGGTGTGAGGGGTGTGCTAGTTTTTTCTCTCCTATGCATGCATTCAAGGTGTTTGATGAAATGTATGAGTGAATAATCCCGTTCAATTTCTCATAGAACAAAAATATAGAAGGTGTCTGAGACGCACTTGAGCTTTCTCCTCTTTATTTCCCTCGATCGAGGTTAGCAATCTTATCTTTTCTCTGTCATTGATACAATGCATGTGTCGATGTGAATTGGTCATTTCACTATTTATGATGTCCTGTTTTTTGATAAACTTACTTATATGATGCAGATGAACGGTCGGGAATGGATGTACGGTGACCGGCATGTAGCCGGGTATATGAAAGGCGTGGATAAATTTATCTATGTGGCTACGGCAAACAAAGAGAATGGTTTTATACGTTGTCTATGTGTTCAATGTCGGAACAACAAGGAGTACTCTTCCTCGAAAATCATTCGCGGCCACCTGATTATGAAAGGTTTCATGCCCAACTATAATTGCTGGACCAAGCACGGGGAAAGAGGGGTTATGATGGAAGATGGTGAAGAAGAAGATGATGATAACAACTATCATCATATGTTTCCTGAATACAGTGATACTGCAATGGAAGACAATGGAGAGGAAAGAGGTGAAGAACGGGCATCAGATGAGCCGGCTGATGATCTTGGTAGGGTCATTTCTGATACAAAGCGAGGCTGAATGTAAAATGAGAAGTTGAAGTTAGAGGGCATGTTAGAAGATCACAAGAAATTGTTGTACCCAAATTGTGAAGATGGCGGCACAAAGCTCGGTACCACATCGGAATTGTTGCGATGGAAGGCGGTGTGGTCTAATGACCCCTCATTTGAAAAGATCTGAAAATAATGAAGCCAAGTTTCCAAAATATAACGAACTTCGAGAGTACCTCTGAAGCAAAGAAGACTCTCATCCTCGGGATTAGATGTGCAAAAGATACATGCATGCATTAATGACTGCATCCTCTACCGCGGTAAGGAGTATGAGAATTTAGATAAATGCCGGTATGCAATGTGTTGCGGTATAAGATCAGACGAGATGACCCTGGTGATGTTGAGGGAGAGCCCCTCCGGAAGAGGGTTCCTGCTAAGGTTATGTGGTATGCTCCTATAATACCAAGGTTGAAACGCATGTTCAGAAACAAAGAGCATTCCAGGTTGTTGCGATGGCACAAAGAAGACCGTAAGAAAGACGGGAAGTTGAGACACCCTGCTGATGGGTCACAGTGGAGAAAAATCGAGAGAGACTTCACAGACTTTGCAGGTGACGCAAGGAACTTATGGTTTGGTCTAAGTACGGATGGCATGAATCCTTTTGGGGAGCAGAGCTGTAGTCACAGCACCTGTCCCGTGACTCTATATATCTACAACCTGCCTCCTTGGTTGGGCATGAAGCGTAAGTTCATTATGATGCCAGTGCTCATCCAAGGCCCGAAGCAACCGGGCAACGACATTGATGTGTACCTTAGGCCATTAGTTGAAGAAATCTTACAGTTGTGGGGCAAACCAGGTGTACATGCGTGGGATGAGAATAAACAGGAGCCATTTGATCTACGAGGGTTGTTATTCGTAACCATCAATGATTGGCCTGCTCTTAGTAACCTTTCAGGACAGACAAACAAGGGATATAAGGCATGCACACACTGTTTAGATAAGACTGAAGGTACATATTTGCATAAATGCAAGAAGGTTGTGTACCTGGCGAATTGACGATTTCTTCCGACCAATCATCTCGTAAGAAAGAAAGGCAAGCATTTCAAAGGTGAGGCAGATCACCGGAAGAAGCCTGAACTCCCTGCTGGTGATGATGTATTTGGTATGGTCAAGGACATAGAAGTAATCTTTGGAAAGGGTCCCGGGCGATCGATTCGAACGACGTCGCTACAGACACGCACCCATGTGGAAGAGGAAATCTATATTTAGGAGCTGCCATATTGGAAAGTCTGCGTGTCCGCTCTTCAATCGACTGATGCACGACGAAGAATCTTTGTGTGAACTGCTAGGATTCCTAGGCGTGTATGGGAAGACAAAAGATACACGAAGCAGGAGGACCAACAAATTATGAAAGACCCAAAGAACATGCATACACATAACAAGACGGATAAAGGGCGTCACTTAAGTCGTGCCAGCTATGCTCTTACCAAAGCAGAGAAGGAAATCTTTTTTGAAGTCCTTTACAGTATCAAGGTGCCGTCGGGCTTCTCATCTAATATAAAGGGGATAATAAATATGGCAGAGAAAAAGTTCCAAAACCTGAAGTCTCATGACTGTCACGTGATTATGACGCAGTTGCTTCCGATTGCATGGAGGGAGCTTCTACCGGAAAATGTTCGAGTACCCATTGTGAAGCTGTGTGAATTCCTCAATGCAATATCTCAGAAGGTAATCAATCCAGATATTCTGCCAAGGTTACAGAAGGATGTGGTACAATGTCTTGTTAGTTTTGAATTGGTGTTCCCACCATCCTTCTTCAATATTATGATGCATCTCCTGGTTCACCTAGTGGAAGAGATTGCCATTCTCGGTTCGGTATTTCTGCATAATATGTTCCCCTTTGAGAGGTTCATGGGAGTATTAAATAAATATGTTCATAACTGTGATAGACCAAAAGGAAGCATCTCCAAGGGATATGGAACAGAGGAGGTCATTGAGTTTTGTGTTGACTTTATTCCTGACCTTAAGCCGATTGGTGTTTCTGACTCGCGGCATGAGGAAAGACTAAGTGGAAAAGGCACGCTGGGAAAGAAAGCAATGATATGTAGGGACGGGGATTCTTTCACTAAAGCACACTACACAGTTCTACATAATTCCACCTTGGCAGCTCCGTATATCGAGGAACACAAGAATATTGTACGCTCCAAAAACCCGGGGAAGCCTGAATCATGGATTACAGATGAACACATGAAGTATTTTGGTGGTTGGATGCGGACACATCTCTTGAATGACACCACTGTTGGAGATCATCTATACTTGTTGGCCGCGTCACCATCTTCTACTGTATTGAATTTCCAAGGATACGAAATAAATGGGAATACATTCTACACGATTGCCCAAGATGAAAAGAGCACCAACCAAAATAGTGGTGTCCGCTTTGATGCAATAGACGATAATGGACAAAAGGACACATATTATGGTTACATAGAGGAGATATGGGAACTAGACTATGGAGTCTCTTTTAAGGTCCCTTTGTTTCGCTGCAAATGGGTCAACCTGAATGGGGAAGGGGTAAAGATAGACCAGTTGTACTGAATGACAATAGTGGATCTCAACAATCTTGGTTATAGAGATGAACCATTCTTCCTAGCCAATGATGTGTCTCAGGTTTTCTATGTGAAGGACATGTCCTCCAGACCGAAAAAAAGAAAAAATATGCAAACGAATACATCATATGATGAGCCAAAGCGTCACATAGTTCTTTCAGGGAAAAGAAACATCGTGGGAATAGAGGACAAGACAGACATGTCAGAAGATTATAATAAGTTTGATGAAATTCCGCCCTTCACAGTGAAAACTGATCCAAGCATTCTGTTAAGTAAATAAGATGCTCCATGGTTACGTCTGAAGCGATCATAAGGAAGGACATATGCCAAGAAGTTCATGCTCATATTATGTAACTCTAGTTCATGTCTTTCGCGGTTTGTGGCTTGACCGAAGGATATCTTTCGCGGTTGTGGCCTTTAGTCCCGGTTTTGTAGTCTTAGTTTTTAATATTAATAAATGTCTTGAGTGTTAGTCATGTTTTATGGCTGGACCGGGACTATGAAGAAGTTGTCCCGATTCGTACTTACCATTAAGATCCGATCTCCAAACGCTGATCACATATTAGGAGTGCCTCTATGACCAGTTTCTTGGAGATGCCGGAGGATCGATCCGCGGCATCTCCTGAAACTGGTCAGTGGTGTCCTCGCTCGAAACCATCTTGCAGCTTGTAACTTCTCTAACTAGATCAATACGCCTCGGAGCTAACTAATTTCACATATTAGGGAGTGCCTCTATGACTAGTTTCTCGGAGATGTCGGAGGACTGGGCTCCGTCGGCATCTCCCTGAAACTGGCCGTAGTGGTGTCCCTGCTCTCGAAAACCATCTTGCAGCTTGTAACTTCTCTAACTAGATCAATACGCCTCGGAGCTAACTAATTTCACATATTAGAGTGCCTCTATGACAGCTTTCTCGGAGATGCCGGAGGATCGGGCTCGTCGGCATCTCCTCGAACTGCCGTAGTGGTGTCCTCGCTCTAAAACCATCTTGAAGATGCCTCAAACTGGCCGAGGATCGGACTCAAGTATGCCTATTTATAGTACAAGCAATCGGCATAGTGTCGACACTTACGAAATAATGTCGACACTCACCCCTATCATTAGTGCCGATTGTTTTGTCCGGGTTGGTGTCTCCAACCGGGAATACAGGTTGATCTTTAGTCCCGGTTGGTGACACCATCTGGGACAAGGTACACGCCGCACGACATAATGTCGACACTCACCCCTATCATTAGTGCTGCCTGGCCCAGCCTGCCGAAATCGTCCATCCCGGGTAAAAAGGACAAATGTCTGCCGAATCGGCAGGAAGTGGGTCCGGTTTGTACTACAGAGATCCAATGCAAGTTCTAACGATGATCGTCCCCTATCTTCATGCACACCGGTTCGACCATAGTTAGAAATTCAGATAATTCAAAACGGGCATAATAAATTCAAAAAAAATAGTATGCAAGTTCTAACGATGCTCGTCCCCTATCTTCACGGCATACTTTGTGATGTTGTGCCCATATTATGCATGTGTGTGGACATTGGTATGGAGAACAATGTTGCAGGAGGAAGTTTTCCTTTTTGTCGCACGGAAAATCCCTTTTCCATTTTCCGAGCGCAAAAAACAAGTTGTTTTGTAAAGTAACCACCAAAATGCCGTTTCAGAATGCTACCGTCCCATTTTCCTAAAATACTAGACCACCTTACATGGACTATCTCCCAACCGGGACATCTCAAACCTTTTCGTCCATCCCGGGTAAAAAGGACAAATGTCTGCCGAATCGGTAGGAAGTGGGTCCGGTTTGTACTACAGGTACATGATCTATCGCCCGTGATTTCTTGAAAAAATCATTTTTAGACTCGCAATATGTGGTTTATTCGGAGATACAATGCAAGTTCTAACGATGCTCGTCCCCTATCTTCATGCACACCGGTTCGACCATAGTTAGAAATTTAGATAATTCAAAATGGGCATAATAAATTCAAAAAAAAATCCGAACAATGAAAATCCTTCGCGTGGTGTCATATTATGTTACATAGTTGAAAGGAAAAATACCAGACTTGGTATATTGATCATGTTTCGAAAAAACCTTCACAAAATGACCTATCGTGTTCGAGGTTTCATGGCTTTCGGTCCAAATGACCGATGTAATGTGCTGAATCACGGTATAGTTTGTGATGTTGTGCCCATATTATGCATGTGTGTGGACATTGGTATGGAGAACAATGTCGTAGGAGGAAGTTTTTCTTTTTGTCGCACGGAAAAGCCCTTTTCCATTTTCCGAGCGCAAAAAACGGGTCGTTTTGTGAAGTAACCACCAAAATGCCGTTTCAGAATGCTACCGTCTCATTTTACTAAAATACTAGACCACCTTACATGGACTATCTCCCAACCGGGACATCTCAAACCTTTTCGTCCATCCCGGATAAAAAGGACAAATGTCTGCCGAATCGGCAGGAAGTGGGTCCGGTTTGTACTACAGGTACATGATGTATCGCCCGTGATTTTTTGAAAAAAATCATTTTTAGAGTCGCAATATGTGGTTTCTTCAGAGATACAATGCAAGTTCTAACGATGCTCGTCCCCTATCTTCATGCACACCGGTTCGACCATAGTTAGAAATTCAGATAATTCAAAACGGGCATAATAAATTCAAAAAAAATCCGAACAATGAAAATTCTTCGCGTGGTGTCATATTATGTTACATAGTTGAAAGGAAAAATACCAGACTTGGTATATTGATCATGTTTCGAAAAAACCTTCACAAAATGACCTATCATGTTCGAGGTTTCATGGCTTTCGGTCCAAATGACCGATGTTATGTGTTGAATCACGGTATAGTTTGTGATGTTGTGCCCATATTATGCATGTGTGTGGATATTGGTATGGAGAACAATGTTGCAGGAGGAAGTTTTCCTTTTTGTCGCACGGAAAAGCCCTTTTCCATTTTCAAAAAAATCCTCCCGCAGGTTTTTCCCGTCGGTTCTTCCCGCCAGTTCTTCCCTCCAGTTATCTTCCTGCCTTTTCTCACTATATATATGTAGGGTTGGCCTCCATTGTCATTGCACATCTCTAGACTCATATCTGCAACCTCATCACTCTTTCCGATGACTTCCACCGTAGCACTAACTTCAGAGGCGAGGCGCTTTACTCGAACTAACTCCCGCCAGCCACTCTGTGTCCCGTCGGTTTGGATGTTGAGTGCCGAGGCGTCTTGAGGCGTGCAGTTCCTCCTGTCCCTCTAGGTGTGGCGCGTCGGATGGCCATCACGAACCACTACTACTTCGAGGTCACGCCGGAGCAGTGGAGGAATCCCAGATGGCATCCCGACTATTTCCCGACTTGGGAAGCCTTCTTCGTGGATCGGCGTGAGAGGGCACTCACCAGGCACGAGGAAGACGGTCCACCTCCTCCGAACTTGAACGAGGCCGGTCGTTGGCTGTGGTGGCGCGGTCGGACTCTCCAGAGCGTCATGGCCTACGACACGGCCGCCGACTCTAGCCCCCGCCTGCGCTACCCTCAAGTCCAGCCCACTCGTACTCAGCCTTCAAGGTTCAACTACGGCGACCCCGGCGATGATAGCGACGACGGCTGCGGCGAGTACGACGACTACAGTGGCGAGTATTACAGGTGTACGCAGGCGCATGACTGAATTATTCCAACATTGCAAAATAAGTTCGGCCGATTTTGGCTTAATCTGGCCATGTATCTTAATTTTTAGTTCTTCTATGTAACTTTGTGTTAGTTGTGTTATGTACTTTAATTCCAGTTCTATCCTAATCAAATTTTCTTTCCGCCCATTATTTTCCGTCCTTTTTTTTCCGCCCATTAAAAACATAAAATGGTTTTGAATTACTTAATCAAATCCAAACACCTTTTATGTTTAAAGTTTTTCTAAATTAAATTGATATTAATAAAATATAAGCTAATTCATTTTTAATTGTAATTGGTTCATATTTTAAATGGTTACATTAATTATTTTTTAAAACAGAAAATGGTTTTGAATTATTTATTCAAATCTAAACACTTTTTATGTTTAAAGTTTTTCTAAATTCCAAATTAATATTCAAAAAATATAAGTTAATTCATTTTTAATTTTAAATGGTTACATTTAAAAATAGAAAATGGTTTTGGATTATATATTCAAATCCAGACACTTTTTATGTTTAAAGTTTTTCTAAATTCCAAATTAATATTTAAAAAATATAAGTTATTTTATTATTAATTTTAAATGGTTCATAGTTTAAATGGTTACATTAATTATTTTTAAAAACAGAAAATGGTTTCGAATTAGTTATTCAAATTCAAACACTTTTTATGTTTAAAGTTTTTCTAAATTAGTTATTCAAATTCAAATTCAAACATTTAAAGTAATTATCATTTAAAAAACATTACAAATTTAAACCCCAAAATAAAAAATAAGGCGGGAACAGAGAGAAAATACCTGAAAAAATTTGAAAACAGGGGAATATGTCCCGGTTGGAGCCACCAACCGGGACTAAAGACCCCCTGCGCGCGCCCCTTTATCTGCTGAAAAATTGGAGTATACGTCCCGCGTCCCGGTTGGTGGCTCCAACCGGGACGTTTGACCCTCCAACCGGGACTAAAGGCCCTTCCCCTTTATACACGACGCCCCTTCTCCTTCTCCTTCTTCCCCGTTCCTCATCAACTGCAACAGATCATCACCTCTGCCGCGAGGACAAGCGCTCGACGCCGTCAGGCTGCCCAACCACCGCCTCGCCGTCGGCCTCCACGCGCTGCCCCGCCGTCGGACTCCACACGCTGCCCCGCTTTCGCGCCTCCACGTGCTCCTCGCCGGCGCTCCAAGCCTCGCCGACTCCGGCCACCGCCTCCACCGCTGATTCCGGCCACCGAGAACCCCTCCGTCTAGTTTTTCGAGCTCCTGGTGAGTATCTGAAGCTTAAGACGAGCTCCGTTTGCCTTCTTGCTTGCTGTAGCCGCCGCGCGTCGTGTCCGAGCAAGATCCGCCGCTCGCCGCCGTCGTGACCACTGTTCCGATGAACACAAGCGGGCGGCGCTGCCACCACTGGGTCCGCCTCGATCTCCTCTTTCCAACTAGCCTACCCACTAGCCCGCGCGTGCAACGAATCGACGGATTCGAGCCCAACCCGAGGATCGCCATTGCTGATGTCATGCTGACATCAGCATGAGGCAATATATCTTTTTTTGGAAATAATTATAATAACCCATGGGGCCCAGGCATCAGTGACTATGAGTAGCCCCAGATCGAGTGAGAAATGTTTCCCAGCCTATGGTGACGTGAGCCTGAGGTCATAAATGTTTTAAAATTGATTAAATAAATTTTACAAAATGATTTAATATTGTAAAATCAATAACTTATTATTTATAAGTCAGAAAAATATGTATAATATACCAAAGTATTCAGAAAAATGAAACCTACCTATTTAAGCTATAATCATGCATTGTTAAGCAACTTAAATGACAAGTTTGATTAGAAGAACATAGTAACCCCTCACAGCTGATTCCGGAGTTTCCCCGAGTTAGGGTTTGCGCCTCTCGGAACCCCGTTTAATTTGTCGAGCGTGCTTTAGGGTTACTTTTCAATACAATTTAACTTGTCATATCATCATACTTGCTTGATCATTGCATCGATGCTTTAGGGTTTCCCTTTCTTTTCGGTGTTTGGATTATTAGGTTTATTATTAGTTAGGTATTATTAGGTTTATTAATTAGTTTGGTATTATTGGTCTTCGGCCCCACTGGTCAGTCACTGTGGGTAGCCCCAGACTCGATTCATATTGTCAAGCAACATAAAAGCCCTATCTTAGATAAGGAATCATTAATACCCCTTAGGTGCATGTGGGTTCGACGATGTGCCTTCGCCAGGGCATTCTGAACCCTCTTAAATCGATCCCAATATGGTATTTTGTTAGTATCTAGTGTTACCTATCTGCTGGATAGTTTCCCTTTTGTAGCCTTATACTCATGTTCCCCTCTCATATGCATACGAGGTTTCTCTGAACTAGGTTTTACACCCCTCGGAACTCCGGAATATTGATTTTAGTTGATTTTAGCTAGAGTTACCTATCTACTACACAGTTTCCTTTTTGTAGTTAGGTTTAGGGTTTCTCTTCATTTTTATTATTGTGTATGTATATATTAGGGTTACTCTTAATTAGGGTTTATATCTCTCAACACCGTACCTAACTTTCTCCCTTAGCCGCTTTGACTTATTCGTTTTTACACCTATGCAGAAAATATGGACCCACACGTCAGAGACGAAGAAAAGGAAGAGTTGATCCAAGGTGTGATCCGTGGGGAAGAAAATTTAGACGTATCAACGTTTCTGAACAACTCCGGTGAGGGTGATCCTCTTTTTACCGGAATAGACGACTTGTTTGAGGTTGAAGGTGTTGCCTTCCGCGAGGGAGAAGGCGATGCCTTGTGTAATCGAGAAGACGACCGCTCCGGCGAGGTGCATGTAATATAATTAATTCATTAATTAATCATCTGCTATCTATATAGAAATAGTAACGACGATCTTTCTTCTTTTAGCCCTCCGGATCGAACAAATCTACTGAAAAGAGCAGACGAGGCCCAACCAAAAAGTTGCAAGACCATGAGAGGTTCAGGATCGAAGATGTCGCTGAAGACGGCAAACCGATGGCTCCCGAAGTTGTCGCAAACAAATTTGTGGCACAATGCGGAGTAATCGTTAGGGACTTAATCCCGATCACCATTAGAAATTGGAATAGGCCTGCTAATGCGGATGAAGAGGGAACATGTTTATTTGTCCCTAACCACGCCAAAGATTTACTGTGGAAGAGGCTCATGGTTAATTTCAAACTACCGAAGATAGAGCTGGATCCAAATGCGGAGGATCCAGTTGAGGACGCCTTACAACATGGGAGAGCCATGGAGGCTAAGGTCAGGGAGTGGGCTTTGAAGAAGATGGCCTAGTGTTTCACCAACTGGAAGAAAAGATTGCACCTTGACTATGTCGTGAAAGAGAAGACTCCCGATTTCAAGAATATTAAGTTTGAGAAGATAAAACCATTCTGGGCTGAGTTTGTGGAATACAAGACATCAGAAAAATCTAAGAAAATGTCTGCAACGAATAAGATGAACGCTGCTAACAAGAAGTATCACCATACTATGGGGCAAGGTGGCAACAGGGCTGGCATTCCTAAGTGGGAGAAACTTGAGAATGAACTGCGTGCTAAAAAGATCACCCCAAAGACAGACGATTGGGTAGAACGTGCAAGGAATTGGTTTTACGGGCATGGGGGCACGTTGGACTCGGAAGGGAGGTGTATATATAACATACGACATAAAGAAGACCCCTTGCCAATCGAGAGGATGAGAAAAGCAGTATAGGCTGTTAAAGATGGGGACTTCATTCCCGATAGAGAGGATGATGAGCTCACACTCGCCCTTGGAAATAAGGAACATGATGGACGAACACGAGGCACAAGAGGCTCCCAACCATGGAGGACTGGGTTTCCCGAAGAGAGGAAGAAATATCCTGATAGAAGCCGTCAGAGGAGAAAGGACAGGCGAAGTTGAAGCAGATAGTCGAAAAGAGCGAATGCGTTTAATTGAAGAACGAATAAAGCAACAACAAGATGAAATTAACGCACTTAAAGAGCAAAGTACTACTGCCCATCTCAGAAGACACCGCATTCGATGCTACCGCCTATCGAATAATCGAAAAGCATGTGGCTTCCACCGAGATCCCGGTGATGACAATGGCGATGACGATGGTGCAAGCGATGGCACCTGTTGGCTACCCGATGGATGATATCACGGAGATGACACAATGCGAGCTACATGTTCAGAACACCCTCAGATCGCCCTATGCAAGTTTTAGAAACCCGCCAAACCCGATAGAAACGATTCAAAGGTGCCACCAGCACTTTCGCGGGTGGAAAACGGTAATATCATTACACAATAGTCCACGATGGAACCCACGTAACAGATATATACAACGGCGACTCAATGAGTCAAGAATACAGATATACGACAAAGATCCAAATCACCTTGAAAAGCGATACACGTCCGAGTACGGACAAGATGCAAATTGAGCTAAGAGCCACGAAGAATAACCAAAGGCGTCCATAACCCCACCGTGCCAAGCCGGAAGGGTAACCCTGCTAACGACATCGATCTCAAACCTGCTTAAACAAAAGGGTGCCGACAAAGGGCAAAGGAAAAGAGAGAGCGGTCGATCGAGGCGGTACAGCGAGACTAGAATTCCGGTCCTCGCCTACATAGGTATGGTGGATCAAGCGCGGCGGACATGCACTAAACAACCTATAGAGACTCGATACAACTAGCGGCTATCAGAGAGGGGTAAGAAAGACCTATTCGGAACCAACCTGATACTACCACCAAACATACCCATCCTGGTGTTTCCCCCTCGAGACCAAACGAGGAAGTCAACCGAGGAACTCACATCGTTGGCAGTTTTATTCATTCCGTTATAGTGGCGGCAATTACTAGTCAAATAAAGATGGCATGAGTCATCCTGATATAATAAGCAGTGGGCAGTTTTAGTTAAACAATCCGTTGTAGTTGCAACACTTACTAGTCAGATACGATTAGCATGAGACATCCCAAACCCAGCAGTTGTTGGTACTTTTATTTAGCCATTCCGTTGTAGTGAAGCTGATTACTAGTCATATCGGATACAAGTCAAATTATACAAAGAACTTTAGTTATAGTTGTCTATGATCGAGAAGCGTGCTCCAAGTCGTCCATAACCGCGGACATGGCTTTTTAAAAGATTTAACCTGAGGTGCACCAAAGTATCCACACGCACTTGACCCTTTTGCCGATCGTAACATACACCCATCGGTATGTCGCGGGCCTAAGTCATGACGTTCCACCCAAAGCAAGTACATGGGGCCACCCCACTAAGCTACCCGAACGAAGTCGGCCGGTCTCCGAGACGGACTCGGGGTTTGTGTAGACGTACAGAAACGATCGGGAACCCGAAAGTGTGACTGGGCTTGTCGACACAAATAAAACGTGTCACGGTCCTAATGACAGGTGCTCCACGCACAATCGTAAATAAAGCAGTAAAGCATGGCATAAGTACAGGATAGTAATAAAGCCCCAAACTACCTGTGGCCCCCGGTACAATACTTTGAATTCAGGTACTAATCGATGGGGGTGCCCACACACCCCACCTGTGGTTAGCGCTCGATCTCTAACAGTGTCAAGAACTCGGGGTCCTACGGGACACCAGTGAGCGGTTAAAATCCAAATATTGTCTATTACCCACCAGTGCCTCTGCATTTACCTACTTTAAATTTTTGTTATTAAACAGTAATTAAAGCCATGATCATCTCCAACATAAAGCATATGGCAGCCTTCCAACCATTGGTATCTTTGGGCGACACGCACACTTGAGCAAGCGACTACGACGCGCAAGTCCAACTATCTACCAAACAACCGGTAATAGGATGTGTCCAAGGCAATATAAGGCTGCAAGGGATATCATTGGTACGAAAACTAGAGCATCGCAACACAGATAGCAATAGATCAACAGGGGGAATAAATACTATAAAAGTAAGATAGGTAGAAAGGGGGAGGTGCTCGCCTGAAAAACATTGCCGAAGGTTCATCCGAAGGTCGGGTCGACACTCGCATCAACTCATCGGCCTAGTCCGTGAAGAAGCAAAACACTAGCACAAACACCGGATGCACTATTTAATACTTTGACAGAAGATCGGGCATGATGCATGTATGATGTATGACATGGAAAAGGTGCAATGCAATTAGATCATATTAAGCAGAACCAGGGTCCCAACATTTAATTAAACGGTTCAAGTTATTTATATACCCCGCAAATTAAATGTTGGATTAGCAAGACTAAACATGGCTTCGGTTCGCTATGCCAATTTAAATGAAGTCCGGAATAAGACAAAGATATCCCGCATATAGACTCCATATTTAATTATGAGATGAATTGGCATAATGCCCCCAAACCACAGACAAGTATGCATGCATGAACAATTTGATATGCATCAGTTGATAATGTCATATTATAAAAATAATGGGGTCTCGGATAGGGAATCACTTTAGGGTTCGACGAACTTGGGCTCCGAGGGGTTCGGGGTCGGGTCTCAGGGTTCGACGGGAGAATGGCTCGACGAGATCGGTCTCGGACAACGGAAGTCGATCTTGTCGCATCCGAGAAGAAGGACTTGGTTGGCGTCGGGGGCACATCGGACCCGCCCTGGTCGGTGCCGATCTTGTCATCACGAAGGTCTTGTCGGGTCGTCGTATCGGGTCGGTCTTGGCGTTCGGGAAGAAGAAATTGGCGTGCGACGTCGTCGGCATCGGTGCGGGAAGGAGGTCTTGCCGTTCCGTGTCGGTGACCTTGGCATCCGGGTTCTCGGCGAGCTCGGCGTCTGGGAAGGAGTACTTGTCGCACCGGGGTCTCGGTGTCCTCGGATCCGATTGAAGATCTTGGCGTTCGGCGGGATCGGTCTTCGGGTTCTTTGGGTTTTCCATGTGGCGGTCTTGACGTCCGGGCATCGGATCCTCGAGACCGGGGTTGTCGGTTCCCTCTCGACGATCTTGGGGTTTGTGGCGGAGATCTTGGAGTTCCGGCCTCAATTGTCTGTGATGGCGAACTTGTGTGGCGCTAGTGGTCTTCGGGTTCATAGCTAACGAGAAGACCTTGGCAGCACCGAACTTGCATCAGTTTGTTTTCAGAAGATGTTGATGGAGCACATCCGACAACGTACCCGTACTTTTGATATACAGCTGTTTCTCCCAAAATTGGCGGCAGTATCCTAGGTACAATGACACGGCAACAAACGGAAACAGATGAATTCCAAAGGACTGGGTCACGGCCGATGCGAAAAAGAGAGGACACGGGCTCGCAGAGGAGGATGTGGCATCGGGAGCTCGGCTCGGCGGAGAGCCCAGCGATGGCTGGAGGAAGCGGCGAAGGGGTGGCGCTGGGCGGCCGCGGTCGACGGCTGCTAGCCGGAGGCGGGAGGCGAGGAGGCCATGGCCTCGGGATGGGGAGGTCGAAGGAGGCGGCCAGAGAGAGGCGGCGAGCAGAGTCAGCGGGGGTTGCTCGAGAGGAGGCGGCGGAGGCACGGATGAGGCGAGACGCGGGCGCTGCCTCGAGGGAGGCCAGGTCGCGAGCGGGCGACAAAGGCGAGGATGGCGACCGACGGCGGTGGCGGGATGGAGCTTGCAGAGGGTGGTGGCGGGCGAGGAAGGCGCGGTGCGAGTGGCGACGAAGGGGTTGCAGGGCGCGCGGGGTCGCAGCGAATGCGGCGGCGCTCGAACGACGGCGAGCAGACGCGGGGAGAGCTCGCGTGGGCGAGGATCTAGGCGAGAGGAGAGGCGGCGCTCGCGGGGACGCAGAGGTGAGCGACGAGGGAGGGGAGAGGGGCCCCCGGCGGCGCTCGGTAGCAGAGGGAGGCACCGGGGGTTATCGGGTTGGGGGAACGAAGGGAGGAGAGGAGCGTGGAGGGGACGCGGGCGATAGGACCGAGGGAGAGGGTGGCGTGGCGATGAGCGGTGGGTGGGGATCGGAGTGGTGGGCCAGGGCGCGGGGACCGGGGTAGCGTGTCCATCGCGTGGGGTGGGGCCAGGGGCGACCAGGTGGGCGGGAAAAAGGCCAGCGTGGGAGCGCGCCTGTGGCAGCAAGGAGGGAAAAAAGGAGGGAGGAGGGGGGTAGGTGGCTGGGGTGTGGAGAGGAGGTGGGCCAGGAGGCTGATGTGGCGGCATGGGAGTGGAGGGAGTTGGGGAAGTGGTGAGGTGGCAGGACGGGGTTGGCCGGGGTGATGTGGAGGGGGCTGTAGGGGTTCGTAGCATGGAAAACAAAATTTTCTATCGCATACAAACAAACAAGCCAAGATCTATCTACTAGATTGTAGCAACGAGTCGATGGAATAACTTACCCTCGAAGATTCCAAAGCGGTTAACGAGAGCAGATTCTCCTTGGTGATGTAGTCGTACTCTTTCCGATCTCAAGATCGCATAGACGATCCTTCCGGCGCTGCGTTCCGGCAGCGCTCCCGCAGTCGGTCACACGTTCGGTACTCGATGAAGACCTTCCTCTCCCTTGTTCCAAAGAAAATGGAGGTTGTATCACTCTCCTCGCGATTCCGGCAGCACAACGGCGTGGTACCGGAAGTAGAGGGGAGATCCCACAGGGCTTCGCCTTAAGCCGGAGCGAGTATGGTGGAGTATGAGAAATCTATTAGTGGTCTAGGGATTAGACACACCAATTAGAAGGCTCTAAACCGAAGGCTAGTGCAATTAGAAGCTCTAAACCAAAACGGCTCTAAACCGGAGATTAGAGGATAGGAACTTGTGTGTCTAGAGGAGGAGGCCCTGCCCCTCCTTTTATAGGTGGGAGGGGCGGCCAAGGGAGGTAGTCCTCCCAAGTCGGCCTTGGTTGGCGCCAAGCTTGAGGGACTCCTCCCCCAAGTCGGTTCCAACCACCTCTTGCTTGTTTCCACAGTTTCTGTTTAGCCGTTTGACTTTTAAACTGGCCATTTGACTTTTCTGTTTTAGGATTCAATTTAATCCTTTATTTGGAACAGCAAGAACACTTAGTACATGATGCAATCATTCCAATATGTAATGACACATTCATGTACCCTCCCCCCCGGAGTGCCGGACAATCCGGAACCTTCTAGAACATTCCCGATGAAAACACTGGAATCATTCCCGAACTCCGAAACGGGACTTTCCTTATATGAATCTTATTCTCTGGACCATTTAGGATCACCTCGTGATATCCCGGATCCCATCCGAGACTCCGAACAACATTCGGTCTCTTTCTCATAATACCATAACTACTCAAACAACGTCGAATCCTTAAGTGTGTCTCCCTACGGTTCGTGAATTATGCGGACATGATCGAGATACTTCTCCGAACAATAACCAATAGAGGAATCTGGAAATTCATATGGCTCCCACATATTTCTACGATTACTTTGCGATCGAATGAACCACTTACATACGATACCAATTTCCCTTTGTCTCACGATAGTTTACTTATCCGAGGTTATGATCTGCAGGATCTCTGCATACCTTGTTCAACCTCGTTACTGATAAGTACTCTTTTCTCGTTCCCGTGATATGTGATCCCTTGTGAGCCAGTCACATGCTTGCAAGCTAATTGGATGACATTCCACCGAGAGGGCCCAGAGTATATCTATCCGTCATATGGATGGACAAATCCCACTCTTGATCCATGTGTTTCAACCAATACTTTCCGAACACTCAAAGCCACCTTTATAGCCACCCAGTTACGGTGTGGTGTTTGATGTCATCAAAGCATCCATCCGGCAAAGGTGATATGCATGATCTCATGGTCGAAGGAATTAGGTTACTATGTATCAGAAAGCTTATAGCAAATGAACTATATTAAATGACTTGATCTTTATGCTACGCTTAACTATAGGAGTATGTCCATCACATCATTCTCCTAATGATATGACCCTGTTGTTAATAACATCTTCGTGTTCATGATCGTGAAACCATGATCATATATTAACCAACAAGCTAGTTTAACAAGAGGCTTTACTAGGGACTCTTTTATGTTTACAAATCACACAAGTATTAATGTTTCCTGTTAATACAATTATAGCATGGTATGTAAACATTTATCATAAGTGTGAAGATATGATAATAACCACTTTATTATTGCCTCTTGGGCATATCTCCAACAGTCTCCCACTTGCACTAGAGTCAATAATCTAGTTTCAAACCTTTGTGTATATAACACCTATGGCTTTCCGGTGTTGTATGTACACGATTGCTAGTGCTCAACTGATCTCCGGATCTTGACACTTCCAGGTCCGTGTGTAATTGTATGTCTTTGCGTCTCTACGCATCACTCATTCTCTAATGAGATGGCTTTGTATAAATTTGGTCTTTCGGTGTGACCTTTAGTTCTTTGGGGTTAAAACATGTTGATAATATTGTCGCACAATATATCTTCATAGTATTATCCCTCTGTGAACTACACCTAGTTTGATAACAAACTACTTGACACAAATGCCCTCTTTGTCGCTATAATATAGCATATATACTTAGCCTTTTGTTGTAGTATCATCATAATGTCTTAACTTTGGAACTCATCCAAATCCATTATGGAACTCACTTTCCATTATATTGTGCCACCCTTAGTTTAGATTGAGATAAACTTAATTTGTACTTTGTGACAAAACTAGTATCAATGTAGTACTTTTACAATGAACTAACCATCTATTTGTCACTTATACAAATAATATACTCTTAGTTCTTCCAAAAGATCATAAGAATATCCTTACTATTGTCCAATGATCATCTTACGAATCATTCTGGTATATGCTCACAACATTTAGAGCATAGGACATATCTGGATTTGTACATATCACAGTATGATTGATATAAATACTCTTTGTGATTTCATACATCAAGTATCAATCTATACTTGAATCTTTGTTTCACTTACCAAGCGTCAATACACTTGAATATATCATCAATATTGAACTCATTCAATCCTTTCTGTGCGACAAGAACCTTTTCTTGTAGTTTCTATATTGAACTCATTCAATATCTCGTCTATGTACTTCTGGCACAACCATATTAGCGTCTATTGATGCCAAATATTTGGGTTTTGCCTAAGTCTTTCATCGGGATGAAATTCTTAATATGTCTTAATAAAAGATACATTATTTCCAATCAACAATATGTCTTCCACATAATGTATTAGAAACATGTCTTAGCGCTCCCACTTAATTTCTTGCAAATGCAAGCATCTTCATTGTCTCTAATGAACTTTTAAACTCCTTTAACAGTTTCATCATAGTGAAGATTCCAACTCCGCGATGCTCACTTCAACCATTGAAGTTTGCATATGCTTTTAGCATCATATGAATTAACAAAACCCTATGGACTGTGTTATGCACATGTCCTAGGTAACGATTCTATTAGAAGAACTTGTTTTGTTTATTCAACTATCATATAACAAAATTATATGTAGTGGTTGCTACATTAATCCGTCTAGACTAAATATCATTATGAAAGATCAAATCTTGTCATAGTCAACCTTTGAACATCGTTGTGAACTCTTTCCCAATATGTTGATTATAGATGTGAAACATCCATGTCTATTTCTTTATAGATCCAGCCATAACTGTACAGTCTTACACCTTTCTCGAGGGTCCTTCAAGTTAAAAACTTGATTTCTCATGAATGGAACTATCACGGATTTTATGGCTTCAAGCCATTTGAAGGAGTCAGGGCCCATCATCGCTTCTTTGCATGTAGTCGGTTCATTATTCTTAAATAATGATTCAACCCTCAAATCTTGGTATTTGATTGTTCATCCGACCTACTTGTTTTAATAGGAACTTGGATCTCCGTGACCACAACCTTTGAGGTACGTGATCCATGAGCTTTGTTGCTGCCTCCGGAACACTTTTCGGCGCTGCACAACTCTGCACATACAGCTAAGGTTCTTTTAACCTTATCAAAGTTCTATTGTCCTCCCACTTAACTTTTCACGAAAAATTCCTTCTCAAAGAAACTTGATGTTTTAAGTGACAAACACTTTTGTCTCCGATGTTATGGAGGATTACTTAACAGTTATTCGAAATAACATACAAAGACAGGTTCATCCGACTTTGGTTGCAAACATCTTTCTTATGCATAGCATACCAATGTTTAAGAAAGGACAACTTGGGTTTTATCCCAAACCATAACTTTATATGGTGTCATTTCAACGGATTATGATGGAGCTCTTTTTAGTGGAAAAACGGTAATCTCTAAAGCTTTTAATCTTTAAAATATAATGGCAGTTTTATGAATTATACCTTTGATCTTACCATGTCAAACAAGGTTTAATTACATATCTCGAATGTTCCATACTCTTATGGTGTTTCGGAATGCAAATCCACGGAACGATTCCTTAAATCTTAGGTATTATGCTAAACTTGTAACTTAAATATTTTCCTTTATGATCTTATCATAAACTATTCATATTCTTGTTACAATGTTTTTGCACTTCATCTTGAAAGTCTTTGAACTTTTCAAGTGTTTCATACTTTATCCTTATTAAGTAAATATTCATATATTCACTCAAATTTTCGGAGAAAGCATATGAAGTTGAAATCCATCGCTTTTGACTACACATAATGGATTTCGTACAACAATATGTACAAGTTCCAATAAGCTAGTCATTCGTTCCCTTTTGGCCTATGAACGAAGTTTTAATTATCTCTAGGAAAGTTTCACAAGCGTCATTTGATAAAAATCGAAGACTCCAAAAATTCCATCCACATGGAGTTTCTTCATGTTTTCTTTCCATTATAATTTAAACGGCGATGTCACTTCCTAAGTGATCTTTCAATCAATTTGTCTTTCGACATTTTTAGCACTAGTTTTATGGATGTGATTTATCCAACGAGATTTGTGAATCATCCATCTTTTATGGATTACGGTAATTTATTTGAACAACCCTTTTGTTCTCATAATACCTGATAAAACAAATCTTGAAGGCAAGCTTTGATGTTTAACGAGCAACACAATAACCCTTTATTTGTTCTCGATGAACATCATCACATATTCTTTTGCTAATTACTTAGGCCACTGTAGTTCATGAATTACATTGTTTCGTATGACGATTCATACCAACAAATTCAGTATTAAATACTTAAGAACCACATTGTTTAATAAGCAAAGAATATAGCCATAACATGTATATCATCTATATACTTAAACTGAACAATTCTAGTCTTTTCTTTTCTGCCATATATTTATGAGATTCTCTTTCAATATTTCCTTTTCTGTTTGAAAGAATCTATCAATATCAATAGTGGAGTCATACATATGACACATAATCCAAAGCGTGTATAATTAAATACCAATGTCTTTGGACTTGCACTTTGAAGTAGATCACCTATCATCAAATGTTTGGTGTTCTTTCAAATTCCTTTCTTTAGTAATCTCTTGGTGTAGTAAACATCTTACCTACATCAAATATTCACCCTCATCATGGATTTATCCATGATCAAGCTACTTTTAGCTTGTAACGGAGAATTGCAAGTATAATGTTGCTCTCCAAAACCTTTTGGAGGATTAGGACAACTAGTGTCTCCAACCTTTTGAAAATTCTCATCAAATATGAGAACATGACTTTTGCCATATTATACTCTATCATGTTGTAACCAATACTTCGTTTCAGATATCACAATATCTTCCACACATCATGGTTTCTGAAACAACTCTTTCAGATCCTAGATAACCTTGATATTAAGAGAATCCTTTGAATATCAAGAATCATGGAGACAAACATGATACTTATATACTAACACTTACTCTTGATTTGATACTAATTATTAAACTTCATGGAGTAACCGGAACTTACTGAAAGTTTGCAATAGGACTTTTAAACTTTAGATTAACACTTCAAAACAATACGATACCAGTTCGTAAAGTAACTAACCAGAATTCTATAGTTCTATCATCTCAATTATAACTAAGTGCAAGGTGGTAAACGGATGCCAATGACTACAACAACTATGCAAATTCACTTTGATTTAGTTTATGATAAATTGAGTTCTAATTAATAATTAAATTAATCTAGGTGAACTCCCACTCAAAACAATATCCCTCACATTGTTTTAGTGATCACACGAACCAAATCCACCACATCAAAACCGATCATCACGAGAGTTGATATAGCTTCAATGGCGAACAATCAACATGTTCATCATATCTACTATATGACTCATGCTCTACCTTTCGGTAATCCGTGTTCCTGAGGCCATGTCTGTACATGCTAGGCTCGTCAAGATCAAACCTTAGTTTCTGCATGAGCAATTCTGGCTTGCTCACGTTATATACACTTGCAGAATCTAACACACCCGATCATCACGTGGTGCTTCGAAACAACAAGCTTTAGAAATGGTGCTAACTAAGGGTGAACACTTTATGACTTGAAATTCATGTGCATGAGGGATCATCTTATAATGCTACCGTCGTCTACTAAGCAATACAAGATGCATAAAGGATTAACATCACATGCAATTCAATAATATGTGATATGATATGGCCTTTCTTCTTTGTGCTTCCGATCTCCATCTTCAAGCACGAACATGATCTCCATCATCATCGGCATTGCATCAAGTTCAATGACGCTTCTCCATGGTTGTCGTCCACCGGCTTCAACTATTACAACTACTTTGAATAGACACGCGGGTCTTAACATAAATTAAAGACAACCATATGGCTCCTGCCGGTTGCCAACTTACAATAAGGAACATTGCATACATCATATATAATCACAATCATGGCCATATCACATCACAGCACACCCCTGCAAAACAAAGTTAGACGCCTCTACTTTCTTTGCATGTTTTACGTGGTTTGGGGCTGTTAATAAGTGTCGTTCTAACTTACGAACATGAACCACAACATTGATACTAGTATTGTTAATTACCCGTTGTAAATTGGATCTTAACTATGCTAGGAGAAACAGGCACCCGCAAAGCCACTTATGCAATACAAGTTGCATGTCGAGCGTGGAGCAAGTCTCATGAACTATGTCATGTAAGGTTAGCCCGGGCCGCTTCATCCCAACATACCGCAAGATGCAAAGTACACAAGAAGCAATCGACAATAAAAGCATCAACGCCCACAATGACCATTGTGTTCTACTCGTGCAACAGATCTACATATAGACACGGCTCTGATACCACTGTAGGGGTTCGTAGCATGGAAAACAAAATTTTCTATCGCATACAAACAAACAAGCCAAGATCTATCTACTATATTTTAGCAACGAGTCAATGGAATAACTTACCCTCGAAGATTCCAAAGCGGTTAACGAGAGCAGATTCTCGTGGGTGATGTAGTCGTACTCTTTCCGATCTCAAGATCGCGTAGACGATCCTTCCGGGCAAGGTTCTGCGTTAGCGCTCAATCGGTCACACGTTAATTTGACGAATACCTTGCTCTCCCTTGTTCCAAGAAAATGGAGGTTGTAGCACTCTCCTCGCGATTCCAAAGTGACAACGGCGTGGTACCTAAGTAGAGGGAGATCTCAGGCTTCGCCTTAAGCCGAAGCGAGTATGGTGGAGTATGAGAAAGCTATTAGTGGTCTAGGGATTAGACACACCAATTAGAAGGCTCTAAACCGAAGGCTAGTGCAATTAGAAGCTCTAAGCCAAAACGGCTCTAAACCGGAGATTAGAGGATAGGAACTTGTGTGTCTAGAGGAGGAGGCCCCGCCTCCTTTTATAGGTGGGAGGGCGCCAAGGGGGGAGTCCTCTCCAAGTCGCCCTTGGTTGGCTCGCTGGCTTGAGGGACTCCTCCCAAGTCGGTTCAACCACCTCTTGCTTGTTTCCCAGTTTCTGTTTTAGCCGTTTGACTTTTAAACGAGCCATTTGACTTTTCTGTTTTAGGATTCAATTTAATCCTTTATTTGGAACATCAAGAACACTTAGTACATGATGCAATCATTCAATATGCAATGACACATTCATGTACCCTCCCCCCCGGAGTGCCGGACAATCCGGAACCTTCTAGAACATTCCATGAAAACACCGGAATCATTCCCGAACTCCGAAACGGGACTTTCCTTATATGAATCTTATTCTCCGGACCATTTCGGATCACCTCGTGATATCCCGGATCCCATCCGAGACTCCGAACAACATTCGGTCTCTTTCTCATAATACCATAACTAGTCAAACAACGTCGAATCCTTAAGTGTGTCTCCCTACGGTTCGTGAATTATGCGGACATGATCGAGACACTTCTCCGAACAATAACCAATAGAGGAATCTGGAAATTCATATGGCTCCCGAATATTTCTACGATTACTTTGCGATCGAATGAACCACTTACATACGATACCAATTTCCCTTTGTCTCACGATAGTTTACTTATCCGAGATTATGATCGTTGGTATCTCTGCATACCTAGTTCAACCTCGTTACTGATAAGTACTCTTTTCTCGTTCCCGTGATATGTGATCCCTTGTGAGCCAGTCACATGATTGCAAGCTAATTGGATGACATTCCACCGAGAGGGCCCAGAGTATATCTATCTGTCATATGGATGGACAAATCCCACTCTTGATCCATGTGTTTCAACCAATACTTTCCGAACACTCAATGCCACCTTTATAGCCACCCAGTTACGGTGTGGTGTTTGATGTCATCAAAGCATCCATCCGGCAAAGGTGATATGCATGATCTCATGGTCGAAGGAATTAGGTTACTATGTATCAGAAAGCTTATAGCAAATGAACTATATTAAATGACTTGATCTTTATGCTACGCTTAACTATAGGAGTATGTCCATCACATCATTCTCCTAATGATATGACCCTGTTGTTAATAACATCTCTGTGTTCATGATCAGGAAACCATGATCATATATTAACCAACAAGCTAGTTTAACAAGAGGCTTTACTAGGGACTCTTTTATGTTTACAAATCACACAAGTATTAATGTTTCCTGTTAATACAATTATAGCATGGTATGTAAACATTTATCATAAGTGTGAAGATATGATAATAACCACTTTATTATTGCCTCTTGGGCATATCTCCAACAGGGGCTGGGTAGGATTAGGTGTAGGTAGGATTAGGACTAGATATTTTTAGACTAGGGTTTGGAGGTGGCCGGCCGGGCTTTCGGGCCTGGCGGGCTGCCTCCTAAAAACAATTTAAAATTTTTATTTATTTAAAACGGGGCTTCTGCAAACCGCGGGTAGACAAAACAGAATATTCCGGAGACCCAAGTTTTGTGTTTGAATAAAGACGGGGCGTTTAGAAAACAAAAACAGATTTTTCGAAAATAGTTTTATGCAAACAAATGCAAGATGACATGACGATGCCCAAATGCAATGTGGCATGATGACATGAGCATGCGGTCATGGTGATGCAATGCACAGAAACAACGTGATTTTCTGGTAGTGGTTTTTGCGGGGCGCCACAATGTCAAAGTTGTGAACATATCAATGAAGGTGGCGGTCGGCTATGCCTTACCAATTGGACCCACACCAACTTACCACTGTCGTCCGGTTCGAGAGGGCTACGTTGTTGTCGGGGTGGATGAAATCATGCCCATATTTGAAGTTTTGGATCTTGACTACCCTGCAGGTGAAGGGGATGTGACTGTATTGGGAGACGCAAAAAACGTCACCATTCTATGGCCAAAGAAATGTATCGTGCTTCGAAATCACATGCCAAGGCCATCTTCGCCGCCGCCTCACCCGTCTGCAGCGAGGTCGTCGCCGCCACGGCAGCCGTCTTCGTCGCCTCACCCGGCTCCGTCACCTCACCCGGCTTCGTCACCTCACCCGGCTTCGTCACCTCACCCGGCTCCGTCGCCTTACCAATCTCTGGCGCAGCCATCGCCGCGGGAGCCATCGCCGGCGCCTCATGATAAAAAGCGTAAGCGTACCACTACTCTGCGTCGTGGTAAGCGATCGCCTAAATATAAACAAGAGCCTCTTCCAAAAGTACCAAAGGTTCCTCCCAAGAGAGCTTATGACTGTACTAAAGAGGAGACTGCGTCGATCGTTGATGCGGAAACGACAGTGTTTTTCGCTAAGCTGAGGCGGCCGAAAGAGCCAGAGTTCCCCAACACGAAAGAAGAAAAAGCCAAAGTGTTGAAAATGCTAAAGTCTCTTCATCAACCCAAGCCAAAGCTATCATCAGACTATGAGCATTATATTCTCAAGTCACATGTGGCACAAAAAGCCTCGAAGAGCAGTACTGATGCAATCGAGAAATCTGTTGCCCAGCTCGGAGAACAAGCAAAACAGTCTTGCGCCCCTCTCAAGGTGATTTCCCAAACCAATGTGGGGTCGAGCAAATATGGGGCCGAAGAGCAGTATGATCCAGAGGTAGTTGCACAATACAGAGAAGCTGCCGCTGCTCAAGGTATGAGTATTGCCTAGTACTTATTCCAGTTAGAGTACTTCCCCGTGAGTGAAGTAGCATACAAATACCAGTACGGCAAACCTCTCGTCAAACCTGAGGAGGTAAATAATCCTCCAACAAAAATGCGAAGATTGCATAACTGGTACTTACATGCCACAAAGGTCGGGGCTAACTGGATAGTGCTGAAGGTTACAAAAAAGCATTATGGAAAAGATATGGATGACATGGTATCCATTGAATTTGATGAACTATTTCAATTATTCAATCAAAACGCCTTGGACAAATCGATCATCAGTGCCTATTGTCTGTAAGTACTAATTCTGTAATTAATTTAGTCTCCAGCTATCTCACCTTGTTTATTGCATGTATATAATCATACTGTAATATGCAGAATGAAGATTCTCGAATGCAGCAGAGGACAAATCTATGACATTGGCTTCATTGACCCATATTGGGTTCATCAAGCTAATCTCAAAACAAACCCCCAGGATACGGAGGATAATATAGTACACAAGTTAAGGTTTCAAGAAACCAAAAGAGAAATACTATTTCCTTACAACTTCGAGTGTTATTGTCTTGTATACACTTTCTATTTCGCTTACTCGATGTTAAGTATATAATTGATTAGTTATGCATTCGCAGCTACCACTATATTCTGTTAATCATTCAACTTGACAAAGGGCGTGTACTAGTCATGGACTCGAAACATAAACCCCTTGAGACGTGGAAGGACATGCAGATACTTCTCCAGCGGTAATTCTAATCATTACGATACTATATCGGCAACGTTCGTGAATTTTATGATATCAAGTACTTAATAACTTATTTTATTCGTTTTCTTTGCCGGGCAGCGCTTGGAAAAGATTCACCAAAAAGGCTAGGGGTGTTTGGAAAGAGAAGCTTACATTTGAAGCACTAGATGTAAGCACCATTAGCTATATCCGCGCATCTCTTTGATTCTAGTTTTGATACAGTTATTATCATGCTTGATTATTATTTTGATTGAACTATGTTCTCGTAAAGTGCCTGACATAGGGACCAGGTAACAATCTATGTGGATACTATGTTTGCGAGTTCATCCGGCAGACGTGCGATGAGAAGGGCAAAAATTTAGAGCAACTCCACGTACGTAAACAATTTCCATAGTTTTTAATTACAATCAAATTATGTTTAGTTTCATTCATATAGGCTGACTCCTTTTTTAAATCAGATCGAACGTCTACGGGACGGTCTTCTGCCAAAGAATCGCGTACGATCAATTCAGGAGGAATTGGCGGGATTCTTGGATGTAGAAGTCCTAGACCCAAAAGGGGAATACTATTCGGCTGTATATAGACAATAGGGATTGTACAAAGAGCAACTTTTGTATGTAGTGCATGAACTCGATCCGTGTATCGAATGTAATATTGTCATGATGATCTTGTGTAATATAATGGTTCCTTCATTGATGAGTGCAAAACACTAAATCAACCTAAATGAATTCTCTGCCGCGGCACAAAAAGTGACGAAAATGCTGCCGCGGTAACATAATGTGCCAAAATGAATTCTTCGCGGCGAAGAAATGGTCAAATCTGCCGTGGCGAAGGTTATTGTCCCGGTTCGTGTTACGAACGGGACTAATGCTCCACCTCGCCTCGCCGCCACGTGTGCCCCCATTTGTCCCGGTTGGTGGGGCAACCAGGACTAAAGGTTGGGGCTTTAGTCCCGATTGCCCCGTTCCGGTTGGGCAACCAGGACTAAAGCCCCTTACCAACCGGGACGCATGGCACGTTTTCTATCAGTGTTCCCCAATCCTCTCACCGCTGGAGCAGCCGATGGAGGAGGAGGGAACCCGCGATTTACCGGCGAGTGAGGTGGATGGACGGGGGAGAGCCTAGAAATTGCCTCTCTCTACTGTAGAGGAGGAGATAGGACTCCTAGGTTGTCTTTGAGCACAATAAGGTTCAGTTAACCCATGCACGTAAGCTCTCAAGTACACATGGCTTCGTAGTAGTAGCACCACGCATTTTCCTAAGTCGATCCATTAATTATAAGCTAGGCCATAATTTTTATTTGTATGTCTTTATAATTAATATGTTATCACATTATAAGTAAAAAAAATAGTCCAACAATAAAGATAGTTAAGCACCCCTTTTTAGGACGAAGGAAGTAGTGCTAAGGCCACACTATAATATGGCATGAATAACGCGATACACAAGGAAAAAAGGTTGCACAACATAAATTTATTCGTTTCTTTGTGATATCTACGTGAAATTCACCTCATCACAATTTAGAGCCAATAGTCTTTCCTGTCGCAAGTGAATGTCTTGCCGTAATTACTTTCTTGTTCTTATTAACAACATCACTAACCTAAAATCAAGATTACAAATATCCGGGCTAGAAACCAAAGATGAATTAGCCAAATAATAACTTTCCACACACACTAGAACGCACATCATCTAAACACGTGGCAAGATCCACGCATATAAAGTCATGGAAAGGCGCCGGATCATGACACAAAACCTCATGATTTTTCTACCGCAGGCCGTACGTACGTGCGCGGGCATATACATATTTTGTGCAAAGCCAGGCGTTGACCTTTGCCACTCACAGGTCCTCACTCCGCAGCGGAATATCTCAAGAATCGTGCTGATCACAGAGCAGCCAGCGTAAAAATAATAATACTGTAACTGCGACTAGATTTGGGCGGAAAAGCAGCGCGTCCACACACACGAATGATGTACTAGTACTACTACTACTTCATCGATCACTGCATATGTCACTGCATATGATGTACTAGTGGTGGCTGGTGTTTGGTTCTTCTGGGTGTAGCGGGTCTCCTCTTGGTTGTTGGGATAATAATGGGACGTGTGGAGGTCGGATGCTGGGACGACGGCCCCAAGAGGTGGAAATTGCGGCACCGAGGCAAGGGTCATCATGGCTTGGGTGATGTCTAGTGGTCATGGACGTGAGGACGGCGTGATGACTAGCGAGCGATGGACGATGGATGTGGTTCGGTAGCTATCTTGGCAGCCGGCCACACTCGGATCTGGAGTCAGGGATTTCTTGTCAGGGTGAAAACCTGCCTGGCGTTGCCTTGGCCGCCGACGGCGATGCATGTGGGAACCATTAGCTTCTTGAAGGTGTCGTCATGGCTCTTCCCCAATTCCTCCCGATGTTGTACGTGAAAACCCTAGATCGATTCAGATTGGACGGTGGCGGCACTTTGGTGGCATTTCCTTGTTGAAGGCGCCGCCTTGGAGTCCATAGTCTGTCTCTCTTTCGATGGTAGTGTGGTGGCCATAACAATGATGTTTCTCGTAGGCGGAGTTTGCTTACTTGGTTCGGCCTTCTCGGTGGGGTGTAGCATCCGTTGGTGCTTGGCGTAAGTTCTAGGGTGAACACTAGCCCGCCGACGCCGGTGTCTCTTGTCTGCCATGGATAGGGGTCCCTTAGGTGACAGAGATTGTTGGCCGAGCGGCGCTGACTTGGCGGTCTGTATATGTTCAACCTCACCAGCGTCTTTGTCTCCCTCAAGTGTTGTTTGTTTCTGCCTCGTGTTACCTTGGATCCAGCATGCTCGTAGCTCCGCTTTCACCTGTTTCTCTGTACAAACCTTAGGCTTGATCTTGTGTTTGTGTGGGTGGGGTATGTTTATAAGCTAGTGCAACACTTTGTATCTTTCGTCGTTGTTGCGTCATTAATTTAATGTCGGGCTGCCTACTGTCTAAAAGTTTAGAGGAAGTGGGGATTTTATAGAGGGTATCGATAATTAAAAAATGGGGGTTATCTCATAATTTATCTGATGGCATATTAACTAACAGTGGCGGAGTCCGTAGAAGGGGATAAGTGCAAATTTTTAGGGCAGCTGCCCTATTGCAGGTGGGACCAATGTCCATGTCAACTCAATTTCGATGGTAAATCTAGTTTAGAAAAAAATCGAGTCCAATTGACAAGTATATGACTAAATTTCGCAAATTTCAAGTTCGAGAACTAAATCAAGCCACACACAAGTATAAGAACTGCTAGTGTATTTAACTTCATTTTAAAGCCGCTTGCCAGGGAGGAGCTCAGGGCAAAGGACACGGGATGACCATATGAATTAGGGTTAGGGATTATAAAAAGTGGGGATCTTGGAGAAGATAATATCTAGAATTAACAAGCGAGGGTTTTCTCATAGTTTATCTGGCGGGATATAACTAACCGTAACGGACTCCTGCAAAAGGGGAATAAGTGCAAAATTTCCAAGCATCTGCCCTCTTACTAGTGTGACCAACGTCCACATTTCGTCCACACTGTCAGCTCATCTTAACGGTAAATCAGTTTAAGACTAAATCGAGTCTAATTGACGAATACAAAACTAAAATTTTGCAAATATCAAATACAAGAATTAAATCGAGCCATAGAACTAGTGTATTTAACTCTACTTTAAAGCTAGCGCACACGATTACACGAACGCGCGGAAGAAGCTAGACATACTTGCAAAGCCTGATTTTGATGTATGCGTCGTACTAGCCCCATTATTCGAGCGACCACTTGCTAACCTTGACCAACATCTTGTACGTACACGGTACACACTTGCAAAATGCCAAAACCATGCTGTGACATGAGTCGTTTTCCTCCCCATTTGTTTCCACGGGCTACTTTTCCTTCCTGCGTCGATTTTCTACGAATTTCTACGAAGCACTTCAACACAAAATTAAGCGACTGATTATTCCGCCTGAATTTCTTTTCACACGGTAAATAATTTTCTCATCTAAAGATGTAATTAGGGAGACCCCTGGGAGTCTCCACAGAGCTCGGTCCGTTCAGGCCGTCCGCGCGATCGCCTCCACACAGCTCCGCCCGTTTTGGCCATACGATCGATCGCTTGCTAATTGTGGCTGTATAAAAAGCACAAATGGAAACCCTACCTGCATCTTCTTCTCCTCCCGTACCCTTTCCCCCCTGTGTGTGGCGGCGGCGGCTGGCGTCGCTCGGCCTCCCTGGCCACCACCCGCCCTCTACACCTTCCTCCTCTGGCCCTGTTTCGTCATCGTTCCCTGCCTTCGCACCTCCCTCCTCGCTGCTGCGGCTGCTCCTCTCCTGAGCTCTTCTCCCTCCTCCACAATGGTCTCCTCTCCATCGGCCAGGCAGGACGACGAGGACCCCGACGATGCACCGTCGTCGCCTCTCTTCTACCTGGATTTGCCCTCCCCGCCTTCTTGAGTCACCTTCACGACCTGGCCACGCCACCGTCCGGAAAGGTACATGCTCTCCTTATTGCTGCTTGCTTGCTGCTAGCGACTACGTGTACGTTCTTGCTTCCTTCTTGACTGCTTGACTTCTTTCTTGTGTTGGTGTTGATTTGCTTGCTGCCAATCTGATAGGGCAAGAATCCAACAGTTTGTGGGCCAAAGCCACACTGTTCTTTTGGTTTCCAATTTGTCTACAGTCGGTGACTCATGCATGCCTAGGGAAGAAAAGGTTAAGTTCACGATTCCTTCTCACACCCCTACCAAATTTCCATATAGATCTGTTTTTCTGTTTTATTAGAAGCTGAATAGATTTTGCTAATATTTACATCTATTTGTTATACTAAATGATGCTTGTTTGGTTCACATATGATTTTACCGCTATTGCAGCTGCAGGTCCATCCTTGGAACCTACTCAAATGCCAAGTACGCCTCAATCCAGTATCTAATTTTGTGCTATTGTCTCTCACTATCTGAGCTCGCGAATCTTCCTTCAGTGGCTCCGCGTGGTAAGAGATCGGAGCTACGACGCTGGCGCGGCTGATCTCCATGGTGGCATCGAGGGATCAGCCCGACAAGATCAGAAGTTCCAGACCTACATCAACATCTTCTTTTTTTGACCTATTATTTAGTCTCCAGGTTAGTACAAGTTCAGTTTTCTGCATTCATTTATTCATACATGTCACGTATCCAAATTGGTTATTTGACTAAGGTTGTGGTACCTTCTAATTGTTTGATACAGAAGTAAATTGGGCATGTATGGTGTGTCTTCGTGTCCTGTGCTAATTCAGTTTTGGTGTAAAACGTTTGTAGATGCAGGCCGCTGTTGGCGAAAAATTGTCCTCAGCTGTTTTACAGTTCTACAGTTTGTTTTAAAATGGGTAGTCTCATTGTCCATCATAACTATTAGTTCACAGCCCCACCTCTGTATTCTAATTTATATGGATTGAGCTAATTTGTTTTTAGCTTTCTAACATGTGTGCAGGTGTGGATTGATCTGAACCAAGAATCGACTGTCTATGGATGAGTGAGCATGTGACTGTCAAACTAACTTAAGTTCATTATCCTACTTCTCATTCACTAGGACAAGTCGAGTCAAGAGGTAGATGTTATTTATTCTTGCTCATGCTCTTTTCTTATACAGTACTGTCCAATCTAAAATGATTGGCTATACAGTTCTGTCCAATTTAAAACGAGTTACAAATTTTAATAACAGCAAGCTTGTTTCAACAAGATATTTTCATGAATGTCTGGTAATCTGATTCATTAGAACATGCAGCTGATGACTACTCTAGGCAGACACGTGTCTTCCAACAAGATACTATCATGAGCTCCCGGTAATCTGATAGAGGTAACTAAGGTACCTGCTATTTTCCTTGCTAGGCGTTAGTTTATTTATAAGGTCAGCTATATAAGTTGTTGCTTGCACTGCGTGATATGTAAAAATGTTGCCCTCGTGGTGATTAGTTACTTGAACAGAGTGAAACTAATGTTATTTCTATTAGTATACGGTACTTGCTTTATTTTGGATCTCCAATACCTCCCTTTTCTTGCTACTGAAAATTGATACATATATGTGTTTTATTTTGTTTCTTTTCTATATTCTAGATTTTCATTTTGGGTCGTTGATGAAGATCATTGCAAATTCAGTTGGTTAGGTACAAGGCAATAATCATGCATTTTAGAATTTACTGTGCGATCTATGTTCATTGTTATTCTTAATTATTAGTGGTCTTTCTATGTGGGTTAACTCTGCTTCTAGCCTTGAGCATTTTTTCATACCGCATAAATATTTCCAAGTAGTACTTAGTTGAAATCTTGCAGCCGCCAGAGAAGCTCATGTCGAATATTACTTTGAAGTTACTTTTACTTTTAGAACTTTGATTTTTGTTATTGTTTCTGGAGCATGAACTTCCTCTGTATTAGGGACATGGTGTTTTCCATCTTCATGTAAGGTTATAGCTACTATATATTCGTATGTGGTTCTCTAATTTTAGTTTAAATTACTTCCGGTTTTGGTAGTTAAGCTATATTTGAGGATCCATTTAAATTAGTTGCAGTCAGGTCATCAGGTGAATCTATGTGTTTATTCACATAAAATTTGTAAATAGCAGATTTCATTTTATCCATGACCGTACCCAAGTATGCTACATATAATCAGAAGTACGTCTCACTCATGTGAGGCTTACAATGGGGATATTCCTATATGATTACATTGAAACCATTACCAACTTCTGCTACTCTAGGGATTTCTAAGTATTGGTAGTGATTCTTCTGCTCAGATTCATTCATCTTGATCCAGTGATTGGGTTTTAAGTTGTGTGATGTTGTTTTTAGTTTTGCAAGATTGAAGAGGTTTGCGCTGGATTATTTCTCGTGATTTGATGCTTTACATCATGACAGAGGTTGACCGTCCTGAGTTTAATATATGGTTAAAATAACTACATTATTACGGCCTACTCTGAATCATGCTCCAAAAGCTACATTCTCTCACGCTGGAAAAACTCCATCAAAATCTATATGTGTGTTTTCTGATTTCTAGCTAGAAATAGTCGGTACAATTTTATTGTTCTATCATATATTATTAGAAGTCTATGAAGAAATGGATACCCATAGCATAGGTACGATATATTATCCCGGCTCATCAACAGTTTCGGCGAATATTTATTAGTTTATATTACTATGCAACTATTGTGGTTCCTACTACGAATGAAGCTGTTTTACCAGAGAATAACTAGGAAACTCGACGCACTAATCGTTTACAAGATGTTTCTAAGCCATACTTTCAAACCTAAGTTGGAATCCTTCCTCTTGATATAAAATTGAGCTTCTACACCTCCACTCTTCATAATACCCTGCCAGCTAATACAAATTTTTTAAAAGACGAGTCCTATCGTCAGGGCCGCCTAACGCCTATTGGGCCTTTAGCTCTACATGACCAACCCATTTTAGCTAACGTGCTGCAACACAAATATCTTCTTGCTTTTCTATGGCTCGACCGGTTATACCTTATTGATTCCCCTTCTCCCCCTACGCCGTCGTCTTCTCTAGGTTTTGTTGTCGGCAAGATTTGTCGAGTGGTGGTTCTCTGAGACGAGCCTTTGGCGCCGGCCTGAGAGACCATCTGGTTAGTGTCTTTCTTCTTTGTAAATACATTTTATTTAGTGATTTGTTGCTATCGCGCAAATATTCTCTAACAGTTGGCCTAAATCATGAACTCGTATTCTATCCTTTTGTAAATTATTTATCTATACCTCAAACTATAGTTTTAGCTCAATCCAGTCTTCGGTAAATGGTAGTTTCTTCTGTTCTTGCAACACCAGATTATATATAGGTCCATTATTTGTTCAGATGTTTGTACAAGTAACCAGAGTGTTAGTATTTTAATTCCAGTTTTCCTAAAATATATATATAGGTCCATGTATCATTGCACTTTTTATGCTTTAGCCAACTAAAAGAAATGTTTTTATGTTGGAAGTTATAATTCTTAGCAGAATTTTCTCTTTGACACTTGGTACATGCTAGCATGTGTATATCTTTTTCATACTAGAGGCAATGTTTAGCTTCAGCACTAGACACATACCGATGCATGTATCTTTTTTTAAATCTAAAACTGTGACATGAATACACAAATGCTCTGGTGTATATAAGAGCTGGATGTTTATCTTCTCAATACTATTTTTCATTTCTTTGTACAATTCGATTGTAGAATATTTGCTCATCAGCTATATATAGACTTGCGACCATGTAGACAACTGACAGGCTTAAATATTTAGTTTGTGTTAGGTTATGGGATCAAATTTCTGAACTTCCTACTTAGTTATCTTGTTCTTCTTCTTTCGAGGCACCTGCAGCTAATACTGTGCTCCTATGAACCTAGCACACTATTCAAAAACATCTTTACAATACATGGTTGTGACACCATGGAGTATGTTGAGATACCGACGGTTACCACTCTAGAATCCATGATGAAAAAACTGTGCCTTCCGTGTCCACAGTACAAGAGCAGGTAAATTGCCTAAGGCAACTATGAAATGGAAGTGCAGTTCTATCCTTCAATGCATTTTATGCCAACTAAGTCTGCCTCGCGATCATTATTAGTTTACCCAAAAGAGACTTTGGAGTCTGCAATTGATAGTGCTGCACATGGAAACTGTTAAAAAAAACTTCTTAAAGAGAGCCAACAAGCGTGCTAGAGAAAGAGAGAAAAATCAACAGGGGCCTCCTTCACAAACTGAAAGCTATGAACATGAAGATTATAAAGAAAATTAACCAGCTGATGGAGATCATGAATGCTTTTGATATCTTTTTTCTGAATTTGAGAAGTATGCTACTGCCATTGATGATATCAAGACTATTGCCACTACTCTCGCACACCACTCTATTGAAGTAATTCGGAAATTTAAGGCCACCAAGATATACCCCTATGGTGAAGAAGGTTTTGAATGTGATTATTCATTTCAAACTATGACTCAGATTCTCGGAGTTCTTTTGCGTAGCTACATTCTCCGTAGGTTTTTGAAGGTTCATATTGCCTGCTATGGACAGTCATATAGTTTGGCTTCAAGGCCATGTTGTTTAATCTTAACTAAACATCTATATCTGTAGAATGTAAATTTGAATTTATCGTCTATGTTTTGTAATATACTTATGATTTTTTATGTGTCTTGCAACTCTTAATTACTTAACAATGCGACTTCACAGGGATCGTGCGCCAAGGCGCACCACTACATCTAGTATAGAGTTGTCATAGATAGCTCTTCTTTGCATATTTAAATCGGATTATCCTAACCACGAGAGAATATTGCAAATGTGACTGAAATGGACATGCAAATACGAAACGTACATAGGAAATACTTATCCATCTGCATCATGTATGCCGTTTGGTAGCATGTCCTTGTAGTGAACGCACGTACGTGTGTCGACCTCCTTGATTTGCAAATTAGCAACTAATGCATGTGATATGATTATAAATGGACTATTTCACGTCAATGCAACTAGCCAAGTCTCAAGCAGGACAAGGCGGTACAGTCATTGAGCATGAACTACAAATCATCTTATTTTAGACATGTATAGAAGACAGCTATACGTGTCAAACAGTGGCTAGTCATTCTCATGATCGCTCCATGCATAAAAAAAATCTAATGATCGTTCAAAAATATAATGTCCTTCAACTCCGATCAACTGTTCAAAAGCTCCAGAAATATATCTATCTATACTATTAAAAAGATTGGGACCGTTCGTCGTCCTTGAAAATTTCCGTCTGTCTGGATTTGACGCTTTTACCCCTGTCTCTCTGAAGTATTTACCCACGCCTGCCAAAGATAAGTGAAACCTGAAACCCACCTATTCGATGAAAAAAAACAGCCGCCGCCCCTCCACCTTTCCCCTGGATCGAACACCGGAGCACCTCTCTCTCTCCCCAGTCCGTGCGCCGCCTTCCTACCCACCGGCGTGTGCGTTCTCTCCAAATACGCGCGCCGCCGTCACGCCCTGCCGCCGCCCTTGTATCCCTCCTCGGCCACTGCCACGCGTCCCTCCTCTCCCGCCCGCGACCACCACCCTGTAGCCGCCGCTCCTGTCCGTCCGGAAGATCCGCGACGGCCACTGCCGTGCGTCCCTCCTCTCCCGCCCGCGACCACCACCCTACTGCCGCCACCACAGGTCGGCCGAAAGATCCGCGATGGACACGGCCGGAAGATCCGCTGCCCCAGGCCAGCCGGAAGATCAACCACAGCCACCAGTTGCCCCTGCCCACCGCTCGCGTGCCTGCCGCCATCCTTCCCAAGCCGCCCTACACCGATGGCCTGCCTCCGCCACAGTACCATTTTTCTCCTCGACGTCCCAACCTTCTTCCTGTCCTAGGTTCCACCATGTACCACTCTGATCTACAGCCGATGGAATCGACAAGATCCCCTTCCAGACCTCCTCCACCTCCCGCCTGAAGAAGCAACAACATTGGGTGATGAAGATGGCCGCCGATGCCTCCTTGTCGCGGTCTGGTCCGCGCTCGGCCGGGGCGGCACCAGGTTGTTGTCCGTCACCGATGTACTGTAGGGGTTCGTAGCATGGAAAACAAAAAATTTCTATCGCATACAAACAAACAAGCCAAGATCTTTCTACTAGATTGTAGCAACGAGTCGATGGAATAACTTACCCTCGAAGATTCCAAAGTGTTTAACGAGAGCAGATTCTCGTGGGTGATGTAGTCGTACTCTTTCCGATCTCAAGATCGTGTAGACGATCCTTCCGTTGCTCGGCGCTCCCATGATCGATCACACGTTCAAGATTCGACGAAGACCTTCCTCTCCCTTGTTCCAAAGAAGCGGAGGTTGTAGCACTCTCCTCGCGATTCCGGCAGACAACGGCGTGGTACCAAGTAGAGGGAGATCCCAGGCTTCGCCTTAAGCAGTGCGAGTATGGTGGAGCTTATGAGAGAGGCTATTAGTGGTATAGTAATTAGACACACCAATTAGAAGGCTCTAAACCAATTAGAAGGCTCTAAACCGGCTAAAGCAATTAGAAGCTCTAAACCAAAACGGCTCTAAACCGGAGGTAGAAGATAGGAACTTGTGTGTCTCTAGGAGGAGCCCCTCCTTTTATGGGAGGGGTCTTGGCGCCAGGAGGGAGGAGTCCCTCCACAACTCGGCCTAGAGTGGCGCCGGCTGGAGGAGTCCAACTCCTCCTCCAAAGTTGGTTCCAACTCCTCTTGCTTGTTTCCCACAGTTTCTTGTTTTGGTAGTTTGACTTTCAAACTGGACATTTGACTTTTCTGTTTTAGGATTAAATTTAATCCTTTATTTGGGACAGCAAGAACACTTAGTACATGATGCAATCATTCCAATATGTAATGACACATTCATGTACCCTCCCCCCGGAGTGCTGGACAATCCGGAACCTTCTAGAACATTCCCGATGAAAACACCGGAATCATTCCCGAACTCCGAAACGGGACTTTCCTTATATGAATCTTATTCTCCGGACCATTCCGGATCACCTCGTGATATCCCGGATCCCATCCGAGACTCCAAACAACATTTGGTCTCTTTCTCATAATACCATAACTACTCAAACAACGTCGAATCCTTAAGTGTGTCTCCCTACGGTTCGTGAATTATGCGGACATGATCGAGACACTTCTCCGAACAATAACCAATAGAGGAATCTGGAAATTCATATGGCTCCCACATATTTCTACGATTACTTTGCGATCGAATGGACCACTTACATACGATACCAATTTCCCTTTGTCTCACGATATGTTACTTATCCGAGGTTATGATCGCTTGTATCTCGCATACCTAGTTCAACCTCACATCTTGATAAGTACTCTTTTCTCGTTCCGTGATATGTGATCCCTTGTGACCAAGTCACATGCTTGCAAGCTAATTGGATGACATTCCACCGAGAGGGCCCAGAGTATATCTATCCGTCATGTGGATGGACAAATCCCACTCTTGATCCATGTGTCTCAACCAATACTTTCCGAACACTCAATGCCACCTTTATAACCACCCAGTTACGGTGTGGTGTTTGATGTCATCAAAGTATCCATCCGGTAAAGGTGATATGCATGATCTCATGGTCGAAGGAATTAGGTTACTATGTATCAGAAAGCATATAGCAATTGAACTATTAAAATGACTTGATCTTTATGCTACGCTTATTTATAGGAGTATGTCCATCACATCATTCTCCTAATGATATGATCCTGTTGTTAATAACATCTCTATGTTCATGATCAGGAAACCATGATCATATATTAACCAACAAGCTAGTTTAACAAGAGGCTATACTAGGAACTCTTATTTTAGTTTACAAATCACACAAGTATTAATGTTTCCGGTTAATACAATTATAGCATGGTATGTAAACATTTATCATAAGTGTGAAGATATGATAATAACCACTTTATTATTGCCTCTTGGGCATATCTCCAACAGTCTCCCACTTGCACTAGAGTCAATAATCTAGTTTCAAACCTTTGTGTATTCAACACCTATGGCTTTCCGGTGTTGTATGTACACGATTGCTAGTGGTCAACTGGTCTTCGGATCTTGACACTTCCAGGTCCGTGTGTAATTGCATGTCTTTGCGTCTCTACGCATCACTCATTCTCTAATGAGATGGCTTTGTTATGAATTTGGTCATTCGGTGTGACCTTTAGTTCTTTGGGGTTAAAACATGTTGATAATATTGTCGCACAATATATCTTCATAGTATTATCCCTCTGTGAACTACACCTAGTTTGATAACAAACTACTTGACACAAATGCCCTCTTTTGCTGCTATAATAGCAGTCATATACTTAGCCTTTTGTTGTAGTATCTGTCACAATGTCTTAACTTTGGAACTCATCCAAATCCATTATGGAACTCACATTCCATTATATTGTGCCACCCTTAGTTTAGATTGAGATAAACTTAATTTGTACTTTGTGACAAAGCTAGTATCAATGTAGTACTTTTACAATGAACTAACCATCTATTTGTCACTTCTACAAATATTATACTCTTAGTTCTTCCAAAAGATCATAAGAATATCCTTACTATTGTCCAATGATCATCTTAAAAATCATTCTGGTATATGCTCACAACATTTAGAGCATAGGACATATCTGGATTTGTACATATCACAAGATGATTGATATAAATACTCTTTGTGATTTCATACATCAAGTATCAATCTATACTTGATTATTTGTTTCACTTTACCAAATGTCAATACACTTGAATATATCATCAACATTGAACTTATTCAATCCTTTCTGTGTGACAAGAACCTCTCTTGTAGTTTCTATATTGAACTCATTCAATATCTTGTCTATGTACTTCTGGCACAACCATATTAGCGTCTATTGATGCCAAATATTTAGGTTTTGCCTAAGTCTTTCATCGGGATGAAATTCTTAATATGTGTTAATAAAAGATACATCTTTTCTAATCAACAATATGTCCTCCACATAATGTATTAGAAATATGTCTTAGCGCTCCCACTTAATTTCTTGCAAATGCAAGCATCTTCATTGTCTCTAATGAACTTTTAAACTCCTTTAACAGTTTCATCATAGTGAAGATTCCAACTCCGCGATGCTCACTTTAACCATTGAAGTATGCATATGCTTTTAGCATCTTTGAATTAACAAACCCTATGGACCGTGTTATGCACATGTCCTAGGTAACATTCTATTAGAAGAACTTGTTTTGTTTATTCAACTACCATATAACAAATTATATGTAGTGGTTGCTACATTAATCCGTCTAGACTAAATATCACTATGAGATCAAATCTTGTCATAGTCAACCTTGAACATTGTTGTGAACTCTTTCCCAACATGTCGACTATTTCATAGATGTGAAACATCCATGTCTATTTCTTTATAGATCCGCACACAACTATAAGGTCTTACACCTTTCTCGAGGGTCCTTCAAGTTCAAAACTTGATTTTCTCGTATGGAACTATCACGGATTTTATGGCTTCAAGCCATTTTACGAGTCGGGCCCATCATCGCTTCTTTGCATGTAGTCGGTTCATTATTCTCAAATAATGATTCAACCCTCAAATCTTGTCATTTGATTGTTTATCCGACCTACTTGTTTCAATAGGAACTTGGATCTCCGTGACCACAACCTTTGAGGTACGTGAGCCATGAGCTTTGTTCGCCTCCTAACACTTTCGGTCTGCGCAACTGCACATATAGCTAAGGTTCTTTTAACCTTATCAAAATTCTATTGTCCTCCTACTTAACTTTTCACGAAAAATTCCTTCTCAAAGAAACTTGACGTTTTAAGTGACAAACACTTTTGTCTCCGATGTTATGGAGGATTACTTAAGCTTATTCAAAATAACATACAAAGACAGTTCATCCGACTTTGGTTGCACACATCTTTCTTATGCATAGCATACCAATGTTTAAGAAAGGACAACTTGGGTTTTATCCCAAACCATAACCTTATATGGTGTCATTTCAACGGATTATGATGGAGCTCTTTTCAAAGGAAAACGGTAATCTCTAAAGCTTTTAATCTTTAAAATATAATGGAAGTTTTATGAATTATACCTTTGATCTTACCATGCCAAACAAGGTTTAATTACATACCTCGAACGCCCATACCCTTATGGTGTTTCGGAAATGCAAATCCACTAACAATTCCTTAAATCTTAGGTATTATGCTAAACTCAGAACTCAAATATCTCCCTTTATGATCTTTATCATAAACTATTTATATTCTTGTTACTATGATTTTGCACTTCATCTTGAAAGTCTTTGAACTTTTCAAGTGTTTCATACTTTATCCTTATTAAGTAAATATTCATATATTCACTCAAATTCTCGGAGAAAGCATATGAAGTTGAAATCCATCGCTTTTGACTACACATGATGGTCTTTGTACAACAATATGTACAATTTCCAATAAGCTAGTCATTCGTTCCCTTTTGGCCTATGAACGAAGTTTTAATTATCTCTAGGAAAGTTTCACAAGCGTCATGTGATCAAAAAATCAAAAGACTCCAAAATTCCATCCACATGGAGTTTCTTCATGTGTTCTTTCCAATATAATTTAAACGGCGATGCCACTTCCTAAGTGACCTTTCAATCAATTTGTCTTTCGACATTTTTAGCACTAGTTTTATGGATGTGATTTCTCCAACGAGATTTTGTGAATCATCCATCTTTTATGGATTACGGCAATTATTTGAACAACCCTTTTGTTCTCATAATACCTGATAAAACAAATCTTGAAGGCAATCTTTGATGTTTAACGAGCAACACAATAACCCTTTATTTGTTCTCGATGAACATCATCACATATTCTTTTGCTAGTTACTTAGGCCATTGTAGTTCATGAATTACATTGTTTCGTATGACGATTCATACCAACAAATTCAGTATTAAATACTTAAGAACCACATTGTTTAATAAGCAAAGAATATAGCCATAACATGTATATCATCTATATACTTAAACTGAACAATTCTAGTCTTTTCCTTTCTGCCATATATTTATGAGATTCTCTTTTAGTATTTCCTATTCTGTTTGAAAGAATCTATCAACATCAACAGTGGAGTCATACATATGACATATAGTCCAAAGCGTGTATAGTTAAATACCAATGTCTTTGGACTTGCACTTTGAAGTAGATCACCATCATCAAATGTTTGGTGTTCTTTCAAATTCCTTTCTTTAGTAATCTCTTGGTGTAGTAAACATTTTACCTACATCAAATATTCACCCTTATTATGGATTTATCCATGATCAAGCTACTTTTAGCTTGTAACGGTAAATCGCAAGTATAATGTTGCTCTCCAAAACCTTTTGGAGGATTAGGACAACTAGTGTCTCCAACCTTTTTGCAAATTCTCATCAAATATGAGAACATGACTTTTGCCATATTATACTCTATCATGTTGCAACCAAAACTTTGTTTCAGATATCACAATATCTTCCACACATCATGGTTTCTGAAACAACTCTTTCAGATCCTAGATAACCTTGATATTAAGAGAATCCTTTGAATATCAAGAATCGTGGAGACAAACATGATACTTATATACTAACATTGGAATTGTTACTCTTGTTTTAATACCAATTATTAAACTTCATGGAGTAACTTAACTTCTGAAAGTTTGCAATAGGACTTTTAAACTTTAGATTAACACTTCAAAACAATACGATACCAGTTCGTAAAGTAACTAACCAGAATTCTATAGCTCTATCATCTCAATTATAACTAAGCGCAAGGTGGTAAACGGATGCCAATGACTACAACAACTATGCAAATTCACTTTGATTTAGTTTATGATAAATTGAGTTCTAATTAATAATCAAATTAATCTAGGTGAACTCCCACTCAAAACAATATCCCTCACATTGTTTTAGTGATCACACGAACCAAATCCACCACATCAAAACCGATCATCACGAGAGTTGATATAGCTTCAATGGCGAACAATCGACATGTTCATCATATCTACTATATGACTCATGCTCTACCTTTCGGTAATCCGTGTTCCTGAGGCCATGTCTGTACATGCTAGGCTCGTCAAGATCAAACCTTAGTTTCTGCATGAGCAAATGGCTTGCTCACGTTGTATACACTTGCGTAATCTAGCACACCGATCATCACGTGGTGTTTCAAACAACAAGCTTTAGCAACGAAGGGTGAACACTTTATGATTTGAAATTCATGTGCATGAGGGATCATCTTATAATGCTACCGTCGTCTACTAAGCAATACAAGATGCATAAAGGATTAACATCACATGCAATTCATAATATGTGATATGATATGGTTTTCTTCTTTGTGCTTCCGATCTCCATCTTCCAAAGACGAACATGATCTCCATCATCACCGGCATTGCATCAAGGTCAGTGACGCCTCTCCATGGTTGTCCGCGACCGGCTTCAACTATTACAACTACTTTGAATAGACACGCGGGTCTTAACATAAATTAAAGACAACCATATGGCTCCTGCCGGTTGCCAACTTACAATAAGGAACATTGCATACATCAAATATAATCACAATCATGGCCATATCACATCACTGCACACCCCTGCAAACCAAAGTTAGACGCCTCTACTTTCTTTGCATGTTTTACGTGGTTTGGGGCTTTCAATAAGTGTCGTTCTAACTTACGAACAAGAACCACAACATTGATACTAGTATTGTCAATCACCCGTTGTAAATTGGATCTTAACTATGCTAGGAGAAAGCAACACCATAAAGCCACTTATGCAATACAAGTTGCATGTCAAGCGTGGAGCAAGTCTCATGAACGATGTCATGTAAGGTTAGCCCGGGCCGCTTCATCCCAACATACCACAAGATACAAAGTACACAAGAAGAAATCGACAATAAAAGCATCAACGCCCACAATGACCATTGTGTTCTACTCGTGCAACAGATCTACAAATAGACACGGCTCTGATACCACTGTAGGGGTTCGTAGCATGGAAAACAAAAATTTTCTATCGCATACAAACAAACAAGCCAAGATCTATCTACTAGATTGTAGCAACGAGTCGATGGAATAACTTACCCTCGAAGATTCCAAAGTGTTTAACGAGAGCAGATTCTCGTGGGTGATGTAGTCGTACTCTTTCCGATCTCAAGATCGTGTAGACGATCCTTCCGACGCCACGCCCTAGGCGCCCCGCAATCGGTCACACGTTCGGTACTGACGAAGACCTTCCTCTCCCTTGTTCCAAAGCAGCGGAGGTTGTAGCACTCTCTCGCGATTCCGTGACAACGGCGTGGTACCGGAAGTAGAGGGGAGATCCCGCAGGGCTTCGCCTTAAGCCGGTGCGAGTATGGTGGATCTTATGAGAGAGGCTATTAGTGGTCTAGTAATTATACACACCAATTAGAAGGCTCTAAACCAATTAGAAGGCTCTAAACCGCTGGCTAAAGCAATTAGAAGCTCTAAACCAAAACGGCTCTAAACCGGAGGTAGAAGATAGGAACTTGTGTGTCTCTAGGAGGAGCCCGCCTCCTTTTATGGGAGGGGTCTTGGCGCGCCAGGACGGAGGAGTCCCTCCCAACTCGGCCTAGGGTTGGCGCCGCTGGAGTCCAACTCCTCCTCCAGGTTGGTTCCAACTCCTCTTGCTTGTTTCCCACAGTTTCTTGTTTTGGCAGTTTGACTTTCAAACTGGACATTTGACTTTTCTATTTTAGGATTCAATTTAATCCTTTATTTGGGACAGCGAGAACACATAGTACATGATGCAATCATCCCAATATGCAATGACACATTCATGTACCCTCCCCGAGTGCTTGGACAATCCGAACCTTCTAGAACATTCCCGATGAAAACACGGAATCATTCCCGAACTCAAACGGGACTTTCCTTATATGAATCTTATTCTCCGGACCATTCCGGATCACCTCGTGATATCCCGGATCCCATCCGAGACTCGAACAACATTCGGTCTCTTTCTCATAATACCATAACTACTCAAACAACGTCAATCCTTAAGTGTCTCCCTACGGTTCGTGAATTATGCGGACATGATCGAGACACTTCTCCGAACAATAATCAATAGAGGAATCAGTAAATTCATATGGCTCCCACATATTTCTACGATTACTTGCGTCGAATGAACCACTTACATACGATACCAATTTCCCTTTGTCTCACGATATGTTACTTATCCGAGGTTATGATCGCTTGTATCTCTCGCATACCTAGTTCAACCTCACATCGATAAGTACTCTTTTCTCGTTCCCGTGATATGTGATCCCTTGTGACCAAGTCACATGCTTGCAAGCTAATTGGATGACATTCCACCGAGAGGGCCCAGAGTATATCTATCCGTCATGTGGATGGACAAATCCCACTCTTGATCCATGTGTCTCAACCAATACTTTCCGAACACTCAATGCCACCTTTATAACCACCCAGTTACGGTGTGGTGTTTGATGTCATCAAAGTATCCATCCGGTAAAGGTGATATGCATGATCTCATGGTCGAAAGAATTAGGTTACTATGTATCAGAAAGCATATAGCAATTGAACTATTGAAATGACTTGATCTTTATGCTACGCTTATTTATAGGAGTATGTCCATCACATCATTCTCCTAATGACATGATCCTGTTGTTAATAACATCTCTATGTTCATGATCAGGAAACCATGATCATATATTAACCAACAAGCTAGTTTAACAAGAGGCTATACTAGGGACTCTTATTTTAGTTTACAAATCACACAAGTATTAATGTTTCCGGTTAATACAATTATAGCATGGTATGTAAACATTTATCATAAGTGTGAAGATATGATAATAACCACTTTATTATTGCCTCTTGGGCATATCTCCAACATGTACCACCTGCGGCTGGTCTACGCTGGCGGCTATTGCCCCTGGCATTCATGGACCACCCAGAGTCGCCGCACCCAAGTTGCACGAGGGCGGCTTGTTTAATCTCTCAGCATCGGCTTGAGGACGAGGTGGGGCAGTGGCCGAAGTTTCTCTCAATATTGCTGAAGCGCTGCAGTGACCAGGTGCCCAGGTCCGTCCCCCTACTCCACCATGATGACCTCTCCCTCTACGCTCCCTTGGCCTCCCAAACCCTGAGTCATGGTCTGCTGATCCTAGGCTAAAGCATTTGCACATGAAAATAGATGGATGATTCAATTTCAGCATGTAGAAGTGACGACTAGCATTGTTCTACAAATTAGTCCCTGGCAAGTAGATCGCAGTATGTGTGTGAATCACTAAATTAGTTAAGTGTTAGACTTTTGAGGTCGGACAACATGCTCTACGAATGAATGTTTGTTCGTGCATATTATTTGTCATCACAAAACCATTGCTTTTCCTGATGTGAGATTAAAGAAAGCATTGCGTACATATTGAAAATAAAAGCATGTGGTAAGCTGCTAATTTTTTGAAGGCATGCAAACTATATTTTGTTCTTAAAAGAGAGTACTGCAAAGGTAAGAAACGGGAGGATTGTCACAACTAATGAATGCGCTGCTTGATGAGGGACCTGAACCCACATGGAATAATTCCTTGCATTGTCACTTGTCGTCTTCCTGGTGGATTAATTTTTATCTCCAGATTGTGTCCGACAAGTTCAGAATGCAGAACCATGTTTTGACTGAATATATGGTAAAGTCTGGCGTGATACCTATTAGCATTATCAACTTGTACTGTTCTCGAGTTTTGTGTTTCACTGTGAAAACTTTCCTTCTGACTACTGATTATATGTGTAGGTAGCAACAAGATGAATAACTAACTAAGTATAGAATTTCATATTACTCTAGCTCATTCGCTTAGTTTTTCTCATGAAATTTCCTTCCTCCATATATATTAACAGTGCAAAGAATGGTACTCAAGAACATGCTAGATTTCTGTTCTAATTAACCCCATGGTTATTAACTCTAGAATTTGTTATTTCTGATGAACTTGGCAACGCATACCAAATAAGCATGATTGATGGGGAATATTCAGTTCGACGTAATTATATTTGAAGTCCCATCACATACCAATTAACCATGGCATGGTGCAGTGATGCGAGAGTAGCATCAATACCTGCTGTTTGAGCAAAGGTGCGTCTCCCTTGAAAAAGATTGCTGGTTCTTTTATATCATGTTACGAGATCCCTGGTTCTTAAAAAAATACTGAAGTGAAATGTATGGTGTGCTACAATATGATCTAGATTTGTAGTTATGTGTGTGTCAAAGAGAAGCATTCTCTTCAATATACCAATATTCAGTCAATTTTCATGTGTATGTGGTTTAGGGCATGAGGCAAGTCAAGATGTAATAAGAATCCCCGGCAAGGACACACATGAGGCGCGCAGATGCAGGAGACCTGCTCAACAAAGATGAGTTTTGCCAGGATGAAAATTCGAAGGAGACCTGCTCAACAGAGAGATGTTCCGCGAAGAGCGATATCGTGGCATCGTCCTCTCAAGTATAGTGAACAAGATGACTGTATTTTCTTTCAACCGGAAAAAAACAAGTTACATGTTCAATGATGTTTTCTTATGTTTACTGTACAAAACAGGATATGACTCGGTGATCAAACTAATTTGTAGGAATAAAACTATGAGCAACTCTAGGTGGCAAACAACTTTTAGTTGTGGTATTTTTAAGGGAATGAACATCAGGAAAAACCTATGATGTTTCAGTGGGTAAATTATACTCCCTCCGTTCCGAAATATAAGACATTCTAGCTTTGTGAAACGAATGTATCTAGACACCTTTTAGGGTATAGGTTCACTTCGAACCTCTACGAACCTATATACTAAAAGACGTCTAGATACATTCGATTCACAAAGCTAAAACGTCTTATATTTCCGAACAGAGGGAGTATTTGTAAATTGTTTTCTAGGCCTTGAGATTATTATTTAGTTGTCACAGGATCTTTCCATTGCACGGACATTTGTGCTATTTACAATTTTGGTATCCCGTAGCAACGCACGGGCATTCAACTAGTCTATATTATTAAAAAGATTGGAAACGTTCGTCGCTGCAAAATTTTCCGTCTGCCCGGTTTTTACGATTTTGCCCCTGACTGTTCAGCGCTGAAGAACCAAGTCAACCCACTGCAACCGCTGGGTACGCCCCGCTAGATCCGCCTCGCTAACGCCGGCGCCGATCCCTCCACCGCTTGTCGTTCCTCCCTGTGCTTCTGACGCTGCCCGCAGGGAGAGGAGGCAGAGGAGGTGCCTTTCCTCCCCGATTCGCCCCTATCCAGCAGGTCCAGGTCCACGCCTGGGAAAGAGGAGCGGAGGGAGGAGATGCATCAGCGACGACGACCAGACCAAAGCGACCTCGGGGAGCAGCTCGGGAACGCGTGGTTTAATCTGAGAGGCGAAGGAAGATCCAGGTGGACGCATTGGAGCTTCACAGATCGAGTGTAGGGTTTCGTAGCATGGAAAACAAAAAATTTCTATCGCATACAAACAAACAAGCCAAGATCTATCTACTAGATTGTAGCAACGAGTCGATGGAATAACTTACCCTCGAAGATTCCAAAGTGTTTAACGAGAGCGGATTCTCGTGGGTGATGTAGTCGTACTCTTCCCAATATCAAGATCGTATAGACGATCATTCCGGCCATGCTCCAAGCACTTCCATGATCGGTCACACGCTTGGTACTGACGAAGACCTTCCTCTCCTTGTTCCAAAGAAAATGGAGGTTGTAGCACTCTCGCGATTCCTAAAAGACAACGTGGTACCTAAGTAGAGGGAGATCCCGCAGGCTTCGCCTTGCCGAGCGAGTATGGTGGAGTATGAGAGAGCTATTAGTGGTCTAGGGTTTAGACACACCAATTAGAAGGCTCTAAACCCAAGGCTAGAGCAATTAGAAGCTCTAAACCAAACGGCTCTAAACCGGAGATTAGAGGATAGGAACTTGTGTGTCTAGAGGAGGAGGCCTGTCCCTCCTTTTATAGGTGGGAGGCGGCCAAGGGAGGTCCTCCTCCCAAGTCGCCTTGGGTGGCACGCGGCTTGGAGTAGGGACTCCTCCCCAAGTCGGTTGCCTCCTCTTGCTTGTTTCCACAGTTTCTGTTTAGCGTTTGACTTTCAAACGGCCATTTGACTTTTCAATTTTAGGATTCAATTTAATCCTTTATTTGGAACAGAAAGAACACTTAGTACATGATGCAATCATTCCAATATGTAATGACACATTCATGTACCCCTTCCCCCAGTCTTGGGACATTCCTAACCTTTTAGAACATTCCATGAAAACACGGAATCATTTCCGAACTCCGAAACGGGACTTTCCTTATATGAATCTTATTCTCCGGACCATTCGGATCACCTCGTGATATCCGGATCCCATCCGAGACTCCAAACAACATTCGGTCTCTTTCTCATAATACCATAACTACTCAAACAACGTCGAATCCTTAAGTGTGTCTCCCTACGGTTCGTGAATTATGCGGACATGATCGAGACACTTCTCGAACAATAACCAATAGAGGAATCTGAAAATTCATATGGCTCCCACGTATTTCTCGATTACTTTGCGATCGAATGAACCACTTACATACGATACCAATTTCCCTTTGTCTCACGATAGTTTACTTATCCGAGGTTATGATCGTCGGTATCTCTGCATACCTAGTTCAACCTCGTTACCGATAAGTACTCTTTTCTCGTTCCCGTGATATGTGATCCTTGTGACCAGTCACATGCTTGCAAGCTAATTGGATGACATTCCACCGAGAGGGCCCAGAGTATATCTATCCGTCATATGGATGGACAAATCCCACTCTTGATCCATGTGTTTCAACCAATACTTTCCGAACACTCAATGCCACCTTTATAGCCACCCATTTACGGTGTGGTGTTTGATGTCATCAAAGCATCCATCCGGTAAAGGTGATATGCATGATCTCATGGTCGAAGGAATTAGGTTACTATGTATCAGAAAGCATATAGCAATTGAACTATTGAAATGACTTGATCTTTATGCTACGCTTATCTATAGGAGTATGTCCACCATATCATTCTCCTAACGATATGATCTTGTTGTTGATAACATCTCAATGTTCATGATATGGAAACCACAATCATTAATCAACCAACAAGCTAGTGAAGTATAGAGGCTATACTAGGGACTTCAAATTAAGTTTACAAATCACACAAGTATTAATGTTTCCTTGTTAATACTATTATAGCATGAATGTAAACATTTATCATAAACACAAAGATATAATAATAACTACATTTATTATTGCCTCTAGGGCATATCTCCAACCGTCTCCCACTTGCACTAGAGTCATCTAATCTAGATTACATGGTAATATACCGAACACCCATGGCAGTTTGGTGTTGGTCATGTTTTGCCCTCGGGAGAGTTTTAGTCAACGGATCCGCCACATTCAGATCTGTGTGTACTTTGCAAATCTTTATATCCCCATCCTGGATATGTTCTCGAATAGCGTGAAAACGCAGCTTGATGTGACTTCTTATGTGACCTTGGTTCTTGCGCATTGGCTATGGCGCCCATGTTATCACAAAGAGATAGACATTGGGTCCAGGCACTAGGAACCACACCCAGCTGTAATGAACTCTTTCATCCATATCGCTTCTTGTGAAGCCTCAAAAGCCATGTATTCTGATTCAGTTGAAGATCTCGCCACAACGCTTTGCTTGCACTCCTACATTCTTCTGCACCATTCAAAGTAAATACGTATCCAGTTGTGATTTATAATCATCCGGATCGGTGTTCCAACTAGCATCGGTGTAACCATTAACAACGAAATGCTCATCACCTCCATAAGAAAGAACCATATCCTTAGTTCTTCTCAAGTACTTAAGGATGTTTTTGATCATTGTCCAATGATCCACTCTGGATCACTTTGATATCTGCTAGTTAAACTAACGAGATATGCAATGTCGGGTCTAGTACATAGCATGGCATACATTAGAGATTCTATGGTCGAGGCATAGAGTCTTACTCATCCTTTCTCTATCTTCTGCGATGTCGGACTTTGAGTTTTACTCAAGGTCGATTGAGCAACATGGGCAAGAACCCTTTCTTGCTTTCTTCCATTCCAAACCTCTTTAGAACTTTGTCCAAATATGTACTCTGTGACAATGATATTTGGCGTTTATCTATCTCTATAAATCTTTATGCCTAATATGTAAGCTTGCCAAGATTCTTCATTGAAAACTATTATTCAAATATTCCTTGACACTATTAAGAAGGTCTACATCATTCCCAATCAACAATATGTCATCCACATATAGTATTAAGAATGCTACAGAGCTCCCACTCACTTTCTTGTAAATACAAGCTTCTCCATAAGTTTGTATAAAACCAAAACTTTTGATCACCTTATCAAAACGTTGATTCCAACTTCGGGATGCTTGCTTCAATCCATAGATGGACCGTTGAAGTTTGCATACCTTGTTAGCATATTTAAGATCGACAAAACCTTTGGGTTGCATCATATACAACTCTTCATCAATATCTCCATTGAGGAATGCTGTTTTGACATCTATCTGCCATATCTCATAATCATAATATGCAGCGATTGCTAGCATAATCCTCACAGACTTTAGCTTCGCTACTGGTGAGAAAGTCTCATCGTAGTCAACTCCTTGAATTTGTCGAAACCCTTTTGCGACAAGTCGAGATTTATAGACAGTAACATTACCATCAGCATCTGTTTTCTTCTTGAAAATCCATTTGTTCTCGACAGCCTTCCGGCCATCCGGTAAGTCCACCAAAGTCCATACTTGTTTTTTGTACATGGATCCAATCTCGGATTTCATGGCTTCTTGCCATTTATTGGAATCTGGGCTCATCATCGCTTCCTCATATGTCTCGGGGTCATTGGTGTTGTCCACCAACATGACACTCATAACGGGATCATACCAATGCAGGTGGTACGAGCTCGTTGACCTCCGAGGCTCAGTAGCAACTTCAACCAAAGTTTCATGATCACCATCATTAGCTTCCTCTCTAATTGGTCCAGCACCAGAACTTCTTCGGTCTTTGCGCTACTCGCAATTTCGAGAGAAGGTTCGACAACCTCGTCGAGTTCTACTTTCCTTCCAGTCACTTCTTTCGAGAGAAATTCCTTCTCTAGAAAAGATCCATTCTTGGCAACGAAGATTTTGCCTTCGGATCTATGATAGAAGGTATACCCAATAGTTTCCTTCGGGTATCCTATGAAGACGCATTTTTCCGCTTTGGGTTCAAGCTTGTCCGGCTGTAACTTCTTTACATAGGCTTCGCATCCCCAAACTTTAAGGAACGACAATTTAGGTTTCTTCCCAAACCATAATTCATACGGTGTCGTTTCAACGGATTTAGACGGTGCCCTATTTAAAGTGAATGTGGCTGTTTCTAATGCATAGCCCCAAAATGATAGCGGTAAATCTGTAAGTGACATCATAGAACGAACCATATCTAAGAGAGTTCGATTACGATGTTCGGACACACCATTACGTTGTGGTGCTCCCGGCGGTGTCAACTGTGAAAGTATTCCGCATTTCTTCAAATGCTCGCCAAACTCGTAACTTAGATATTCACCTCCACGATCAGAACGTAGAAATTTAATCTTCTTGTTACGTTGATTCTCTACCTCACTTTGAAACTCCTTAAACTTCTCGAAAGTTTCGGACTTATGTTTCATGAAATAGATATACCCATATCTACTCAAGTCATCCGTGAAGGTAAGAACATAACGATAACCACCGCGCGATGCTACACTCATTGGACCACACACATCGGTATGTATGATTTCCAATAAGTCCGTAGCTCGCTCCATCATACCAGAAAATGGAGTCTTAGTCATTTTTCCCATCAGACATGCTTCGCATCTTTCAAGTGATTCAAAATCAAGTGATTCAAGAAGTCCATCGTAATGGAGTTTCTTCATACGCTTCACTCCAATGTGACCAAGATGACAGTGCCACATATAGGTCGAATTATCGCTTGATTTCAAACGTTTAGCCTCAATGTTGTTGATATGTGTATTTCCACTATCGAGATTCAATAAGAATAGACCATCTATCAAAGGTGCATGTGCATAAAACATATTACTCATATAAATCGAACAACCATTATTCTCTGACTTAAACAAGTAACCGTCTCGCAATAAACAAGATCCCGATATAATGTTCATGCTCAACACAGCACTAAATAACAATTATTTAAGTATAAAACTAATCCGATGGTAGATTAAGGGTAGCGTCGACCGCGATCACATCAACCTTTGATCCGCTTCCCACGCGCATCGTCACCTCGTTCTTCGCTAGCTTCCGTTATTCTGCAAACTGTTTGAGTTACAAATATGAGCAACCAACCAAGATCAAATACCGAGCACTACTACAAGTACTAGTGAGATACACATCAATAACATGTATATCGGATATACCTTTCTTCTTGATGTTGCGTTCTTGATCCGCCAAGTACTTTAGGCAATTCCGCTTCGAGGACCCTCTCCCTTGCGGAAAAGCACTCGATGTCGGGCTTGGGCTGCCTTGGTCTTCTCGCCGTCGCGGTAACTTTCTTACCACCCTTCTTGAAGTGTCCCTTTTGCTTAGACTTGCCTTTCTTGAATTTGGTGGTCTTATTGACCAACAACACTTGGTGCTCTTTCTTGATCTCCACTTCGCAGATTTCAACATGGCAAAGAGTTCGCAACGTCTTGTTCATGTTCGCATGTTGTAGTTCATCACAAAGTTCTTGTAACTTGGTGGTAGTGATTGGAGGACACGGTAAATCCCCAAAGCATTAGGAATCACTATACCCAAGCTTTGAAGTTTGTTTGCGTGCGACATCTTAAGCACATGCTCACCGACGAGTCGCCTTCTTCCATCTTGCAGTTAAAGAACTTTTCGTAAGCCTCATAGCTTTCAATTGCATGAGTCTCAAAAATCAATTTGAGATCCTCGACAATATCATATGGGTCGACTCTTCAAACCTTTTACAAGCTCCGATTCCAAACCATACAAGATAGCACACTGAACTATGGAGTACCGATTCTTCCGAGCGAGGTAAACATTCTTTACTTCATCGGGAGCATCAGCTGCAGGTGGGTCACCCAGCGGTGCATCCAGCACATAGGTCAAATTACCAGCTGTGAGGACAATCCTCAAATTGCGGAACCAATCCACGAAGTTGCTTCCATTGTTTTTCAACTTTTCTTTCTCTAGGAACGCATTAAAATTGATGGTAGGGGCTGCCATTGATCTACAACATATTTGCAATAGTTTAGACTAAGTTTATGACAAATTGAGTTCAAATTAATTAATGAAATTAAACTAGGTGAACTCCCACTCAAAACAACATCCCTCACATTGTTTTAGTGATCACACAGACAAATCCACTACATCAACACCGATCATCACGAGAGTTGATATAGTTTCAATGGCGAACAATCATCATGTTCATCATATCCACTATATGATTCATGCTTTACCTTTCGGTGATCCGTGTTCCGAGACCATGTCTGTACATGCTAGGCTCGTCAAGATCAAACCTTAGTTTCCGCATGAGCAAATCTGGCTTGCTCACGTTGTATACACTTGCAGAATCTCACACCCCCGCTAATCACGTGGTGCTTGAACAACAAGCTTTAGCAACGGTGCTAACTAAGGGTGAACACATTATGACTTGAAATTCATGTGCATGAGGGATCATCTTATAATGCTACCGTCGTCTACTAAGCAATACAAGATGCATAAAGGATTAACATCACATGCAATTCAATAATATGTGATATGATATGGCCTTTCTTCTTTGTGCTTCCAATCTCCATCTTCAAGCACGAACATGATCTCCATCATCACCGGCATTGCATCAAGGTCAATGACGCTTCTCCATGGTTGTCGTCCACCGGCTTCAACTATTATAACTACTTTGAATAGACACGCGGGTCTTAACATAAATTAAAGACAACCATATGGCTCCAGCCGGTTGCCAACTTACAATAAGGAACATTGCATATATCAAATTGTTGCCTGTCAAAACCCACCGGCGAGCAGCGACGAGCAACACGAAGAGCCGGGAGGCTCCAGGCTAACGGTGGGCCTCGTCCCTCGGGCAACGGCCATAAAACTCCGACACGTCCCGCTGTTGCAGGCGTGCCACCGACCTATACCGTCGAAGGTGATGGATTGCTTGATCAGTTTCTGCATGGCAAACAAGTATCGTAAAATTGAGCCGTGACCGGCTCCCGGGTTTCCACAGAATCGGCTCTGAGCCGATTATCCCATGGTTCTGCATTAGATCTACGATAACATGGTGTTTTGCTTCATCATTACAAGTTAAATCGACCTCGACGGTTTAACGTTTCACCACATAATTGGAACATCCTACACGTAATTGAGCCTGGTAAATACAAAAGATGATAGAAAACTAACCCTAGAGAAGGCCTAACAACCGACGTAAAGTCAATTCCCGGAACAACTCCTCTCGAATTAGCAAACCGTATCCTCACGTACTACTGGATCGTTCAACACGTTTGCAAGGCCTGACTATATGGATATCAAACTAAACCTTGGAAAACAAGGCATAACTATAACAGATCAAATCAACTAAATAAGGATCAAGCAAGATGTTGCCCTTACACCCAAAAAAAGGTGCAAAGGTAGCGAGATAACTAGAGGTAGCATAACTAAACAATCATAACAAAAAGGTACCGATGCTAACCCAAACAAATCTATGATAAGAGTATTACTCGCCATCAACAAGGCTTCAGTACGAGTAACACCGAATAACGCATAAGCAGATACTGCCTAGATCGCAAGATGCGATCTAGGCATGACATATTACTACGAAGAAACCCTAGAAACAAGGGGTGGCGATGCGCCGAGATTGTGTTTGTTGTGAACGTGATCGTCCTCCTTTTCTCAATAACCTTAGGTACATATTTATAGTCCAGAGACTTTCTATCTTTGGAATAACCATAACAACTCTATCTCTTACTTAAACCGAAACGTATCCTACTATAATATACAGATACACGGGCAATTTAGCCCAAATCCACGCACAAGGCCGATCCAGCAATACGTTGCATATATGTATCCTCCAAGCCCATCTTGATTACGGCCCATCTCCTCCTTTGGCCAAAATGTGGCGATAACACAAATATAATCACAATCATGGCCATATCACATCACTGCACACCCCTGCAAAACAAAGTTAGACGCCTCTACTTTTTTTGCATATTTTACGTGGTTTGGGGCTTTCAATAAGTGTCGTTCTAACTTACGAACAAGAACCACAACATTGATACTAGCATTGTTGATCACCCGTTGTAAATTGGATCTTAACTATTCTAGGAGAAACAGGCACCCGCAAAGCCACTTATGCAATACAAGTTGCATGTCAAGCGTGGAGCAAGTCTCATGAATGATGTCATGTAAGGTTAGCCCGGGCCGCTTCATCCCAACATACCGCAAGATGCAAAGTACACAAGAAGCAATCGACAATAAAAGCATCAACGCCCACAATACTCGTGCAACAGATCTACATATAGACACGGCTCTGATACCACTGTAGGGTTTCGTAGCATGGAAAACAAAAAATTTCTATCGCATACAAACAAACAAGCCAAGATCTATCTACTAGATTGTAGCAGTCGATGGAATAACTTACCCTCGAAGATTCCAAAGTGTTTAACGAGAGCGGTTCTCGGGTGATGTAGTCGTACTCTTCCCGATCTCAAGATCGTAGACGATCCTTCCCTGCTGCGTTCAAGCGCTTCATGATCGGTCACGTTAAATTTTCGAAGACCTTCCTCTCCTTGTTCCAAAGAGCAACGGAGGTTGTAGCACTCTCTCGCGATTCCTGACAACGGCGTGGTACCTAAGTAGAGGGAGATCCCGCAGGGCTTCGCCTTAAGCCGGAGCGAGTATGGTGGAGTATGAGAGAGAGCTATTAGTGGTCTAGGGTTTAGACACACCAATTAGAAGGCTCTAAACCGAAGGCTAGAGCAATTAGAGGCTCTAAACCAAAACGGCTCTAAACCGGAGATTAGAAGATAGGAACTTGTGTGTCTAGAGGAGGAGGCCCACCGAGAGGGCCCAGAGTATATCTATCCGTCATATGGATGGACAAATCCCACTCTTGATCCATGTGTTTCAACTAATACTTTCCGAACACTCAATGCCACCTTTATAGCCACCCAGTTACGGTGTGGTGTTTGATGTCATCAAAGCATCCATCCGGTAAAGGTGATATGCATGATCTCATGGTCGAAGGAATTAGGTTACTATGTATCAGAAAGCATATAGCAATTGAACTATTGAAATGACTTGATCTTTATGCTACGCTTATCTATAGGAGTATGTCCACCATATCATTCTCCTAACGATATGATCTTGTTGTTGATAACATCTCAATGTTCATGATATGGAAACCACAATCATTAATCAACCAACAAGCTAGTGAAGTATAGAGGCTATACTAGGGACTTCAAATTAAGTTTACAAATCACACAAGTATTAATGTTTCCTTGTTAATACTATTATAGCATGAATGTAAACATTTATCATAAACACAAAGATATAATAATAACTACATTTATTATTGCCTCTAGGGCATATCTCCAACATCGAGGAGGGAGGCCGGGGCTCACCGACGGGGGAGATCGACACGATGGCACTCCAAACAGAAGAGGAAGAAGACGACTCGAGCATAGGGCGACTCAGAGCATAGTATTTTCCGCACAAATTCCTTCGCCAAGGAGGAATAAAGGAACGAGGCAGAGCTATTTGGTAGCGGCACAAGCTTGGCACCGAGCGGCAGATGCAAAAGGCGAGCTCGATGAGGCCTAATGCGTTCTCGGTGTGGATGACGTAGTCTGGTGTGTTTCCCATCTAATCCCTCCAAGCTCAATTTTGTGTTTCCAATTTTAGCTTTGGTCGCTCATGGTTGACGATATCTTCCGATGTGGTCATGCTGGCTGCCGGCCTAGCAGCAGGTAGCACTCGCAGGGAGAGTGCAGAAGCACATGCACCGGTATGGGTTCACCCTCTTGCTATGGGCGTCCAGGCATGGCGGGGCTAGCTAGCTTGTGATACGTTGCAGATATTTCAGTTAACTGGCTTTGTTTCTTGTGAATGAATTCAGATGGGTGTTTGAAGAATCATGAGAAGGGACGAAAAGGGTGGAGATCAATAAAAACAACAAAGTACGGTGTACGCATTTCCCCTTCTTTTTCCTATTTTCGGAGCTCTCAATTTCTTCGATAGTGCAACAGGCTGAACATCTAAACGAAAATATAAAATGCACCGGGGAAATAACAACGTATTCAAAACAAAAAGGGAAACATAATTGGACGTCAGGTTACTTCAGACGAGACGGTAATATCGACAACATTTAGAACAATTGCAAAAAAGAAAATCTTTCTAGAGGACAAAAGGTAGCTTAGGGTACTCTGCTATTTTGGACATAACACTGGATTATAATTTTGCGTTCCCCTTCGCATTTCTTAACAATAAAAAAATACCACCATATAATCAATCTTTGTGACTATTCTCCTTTGTAGGCATTTGGTACCATCAAATTGATTGTTCATGTAAATGTCAGTTATCGTGCAAGATGGGATGTTACTTTGGAAATATTTGTTACATATTATTCTGCTCATCCATTTCCACATTAAATATTCTCGGATGAAGTCTTATAGATTTTTAAGGCAATTTTGTTGGAGCCCACTACTGTTCAAATGACGAGGTTGTCACTTGTCGTACTAAAATAGGAATATGTTTAATAAATATCTGACTTTTTTATTGTTCTTCCGTGGCAACGCACGGGCATTCAGCTATATACTATTAAAAGATAGGGACCGTTCGTTGCTAGCCAAATTTTCCGTCTGCCTGGATTTAACCGTTTTACCCATGGTAGTTTGTAGTATTTACCCACCCTGCCACCGCCGGGTGAAGAAGTCAACGAACTGTTGTGGCTCTACCTCGTCCAACCTCGCGTCCTCGCTGACACGTTCGTCCAGCCGTGCCACGACGCGCCGGGGGCGGAGCTGCGCTCCTGCAAACGTGCCACGACGCGGGGGGAAGCGGACGTACAGGACGAGGGCGAGCTCGAGCGGAGAAGGGTAGAGACGAGTGAGGACTCGGGATCGAGGCGGCTCGAGGGATCCATGCGAGCGTGGGATTCGCTGGCAGGGCTGATATGAAGGTCGATCAGGCAGGGCGCGCGGTCGGCCGTGGAAGCCGACCTTGGATCCGTGACGGTCACCGGGGCGCTCGCGCATTGAGAGGAGAGAGAGGCGTCGGCGGTCTAGGTGACGGCCTCCTGCCAGCGCTGCTACTCTCTGTTTGTTCAAAAAAAGATCCCCAACAGCGCCACCGAGCAGCCAAGGACTCTGCTCCGCCTGGCCCTGCCCCGCCGCCAACCGGCTCCACGGCATCCCGGATCCGCTGCCGACCCCGCTCCGGCGCTTTTCCGATGTGCCCGCAGCCGTTACCAGATGAATCCCCTGGAGTCTGCCTTCCCTTTGGCTCCGCCCCCTACTGTCCAACCCCCTGCTCGGAAGCTGTAAACTCCACCGTCTCCGTTGAACCGGCATCCTTACAAACCACTGATGTAGCTCCCGTTCCTCCGGTGCAACGTCTCGAATTAAGTGGCATCCTTCCTCTCACCCGCCCATAGCTGCTCCTGCCGATCTTCCGAGTCTCGGCGCCAGTGACGGCAGCCGTGCTTTCTGATGTTCTGGCGTTCTTGACGTCTTCACTCAGCTGCATCGCCGGCGAGCTCGGCTTTTACAGGGCCTCTCGTTTGCAGGTGATGGTCATGGTCGGTGGCCTTGGGACCGGGTATGTGTGACACATACGCCTCTTCCAAATGTCAGATTCACTTACAATCCGCACTACACAGAAACATTCAGAGACCGAACGAAAAGTTCCATACTAATAATTCAGGTATTCAGGTGTGTTGTGCGTTGAGAAGTACAATCCTTACGTGTTGCAGCAGCTTGGCTTCGATCAAGATATACTTGGGTCTATTGTCCGTCCTAACTCAAATTGTAGAGACTGCTTGAAGAATTAACACGATGGAGCTTAGAAATTTCGCGTCATTCAGTCCACGATATATGCTGGCTGAGTAGCAGTGTGTGACGTTTGAGTAGGCACAGTGATGGTAGCCATGCTTGTCTCCATGTGCAGATGTGCTCCTAAGGATCCATGTGCAAAATACTTTGGAGGCTACAAAGACTTATGAGTGTGTTTGTTTGGGCTGTAGATTCTTTTGATGGCTGCTGTGTCTGGTTTTGGAACTGAAATGTCTGAAAACCCCGAGTGCAGAAGATGCTATATAAATGTTGTTTTGAAATGAATTAGCTGTTTCTGAAGTTTCTTTACTTAAATACCATGTTTAGTGTCTAATTTATCTTAAATTGTCTATTTTTGGTTTAAAATAATTATAAACATATCTTTATTAGAACATGACCGAAAGCAACCTGAATATATTGCAGCAAATTGGATCCAAAAAACAGTCTTTTTTTAACAAAAGACCATAGCAAATTATTCACATATAGATAAACGTGTGTAAGAAAATTACATAGGTCTTTTTCTTCATAGTAGGTAACATTAAATGAAACATGATTCAAAGATTAGCAAGTTCAGAAAATTCTCTGCTCCTAATCGATTGCTCCAGAGTCCAGACGGGAAACATGTGAGCAAAGCACATGCGTGTAGAGCAGGAGGGATGTCGTTCTAACTGAGGAATAGTAGACGAACAAATCAGTCCCGAGGAACAGATCAGACGACGGCTGCCGCACGGCCATGCGTGCCCCCAATTCCATCCACCATTCTTCCCGTATCTCTGTGCCCAGGCAGCACTGCCGCCACCCCCACGCCCAGGCACCGCCGCCCGGTAGCCCCTACGCCCATGGCTCGCCAAAGCTACCCCACGCCCGGGAATCGCCGCCGCCGCGCCACCCAGGAACCGCCGCCGGGAACTGTCGCGCCACCCCCACACCCGGGAACCGCCGTCGACGCCCAGGCACCGCCGACCAAGGCCTCCTCGCTTCCCCTGTCGCACCGCCTAGGCATCCCCCAACTAGCTCCTTTTCGGCCGAGGAGACAGTGGCGAAGGGAGGACCTAGGAACGGCTACGAGAGGCTGGGAAGGGAGCGGGAGAGGGATCTTGGACGACGGAGACGGCGACCAGCGGCACTGGCTGGCAGTGAACCCTAGCTTGTCTTCTCCATGGACACGAGAAGGAGAGATGGACCGATTGGGGAATCGTTATCGCTCGGGTGGGGTGTGGTCATGGTGGCAGTTGTTTTGTAATTAACCTGAACAAGGAAGGCTAGCTTCGTCCTTTGCACCTGGGAAGCGATAGAATCGCCCGGGAAGCGGCTCTGGACCAGCTTTTACTCGCGTGCGGTCTCACGTTGATTTTCGATACATGATTCTCGACAGCGCTTCTCAATTCCTGGCTGTTTGTTTGAACTTCTGATTTTGGAACCCAAAAGCCCAAGCTGAAGCGGAAACAAACACAGCCTTAGATTACTCTTGAGATTAGCTTTACTGCCTGGGGGTTGAATAATATGGTTAATCTGATATAACAAAAGAGGAATGGAAAATAATAGGCCAAAGAGAAGTCTTGCAGTGTTCGTGTTATATGTTGATCCAAATTCTACAAAGTATAGGACAACTTCTGACGAGTGGAGCGAGGCCCGTCGCCGGAGGCTTGGGCCGAGTGTCAAAGGATCTAACTAGTAAGATGAACGTGAAGATGAAGTTGTTCTCGCACAGGCTGCAAGAAGGTGGATCGGTAATGAATCACATATCTGTTTTTAAAGAGATTGTTTCAGACTTGCAGTCTATGGAGGTAAAATATGATGATGGGGATTTAGCTCTTCTACTCTTATGCTCGTTGCCTAGTTCCTATACACATTTTCGTGATACAATATTGTTGAGCCGTGATGAACTAACCCTTGCCGAAGTACATGACGCCTCAACAGAGGAAAAGATGAAAACTATGGTAGGGTCGATGGGACGTCATCCAAGGCTGAGGCTCGCAGGTTCGTGGCGGGACCGAGCGGAGATACAACAACTATGGCAACAGAGATAAGAGCAAGGATGGTAGAAGTCGCTCAAAGTCCAAGGAAAGGATAAATTCTGCAGTCTTGTGAAATCTAATCATGTTATTGATGATTGTTGGAAGTTGCAGAATAAGGAGAAAAGAAACGGAACTTACCAACCGAAAGAGAGGTCTGAAGGTTCTGGTAAGGCTGCTGTTGTTTCTGATAGTTCTGATGGTGAATGTTTAGCTGTTTTTGCTGCTTGTGCTTCTCGTGATGATGAATGGATACTTGATACTGCATGTTCGTTTCATATCTGTTGTAACAAAGATTGGTTCAGTTCATATGAGCCTGTGCAGACTGGAGATTTTGTGCGTGTGGGGAATGACAATCCATGCCATATCGTTTGTGTTGGATCTGTTAAGATTAGGACACATGACGGCGTGACACGCACGTTGAGTGAGGTGAAGCACATACCAAGCATGTCCAGAAATTTGATCTCCCTGAGTACCATGGACGTTGATGGATACAAGTATGCCGGTGGGCATCGAGTTCTGAAGGTATCAAAATGTTCTCTTATTCACATGATAGGTGATATGAATTCTGCTAAATTATATGTTCTTAGAGGTAGCACTTTGCCTGGTATTGCTGCTGCTGTTACTTCTAATGATTTTGATAATTGTGGTAAAACACATCTGTGGCATATGCGTCTTGGTCATATGAGCGAACAAGGCATGGCAGAGTTGGTCCAGAGAGAGCTCATTGATGGTTGCAACATGAGTAAGTTTGAGTTCTATGAGCACTGCATCTTTGGTAAGCATAAAAGAGTTAAATTCAATGCTTCCGTTCACACCACCAAAGTGTTGGAATTATGCCCTAGAGGCAATAATAAAGATGTTATTATTATAATTCTTGTTCATGATAAAGTTTATATTCCATGCTAGAATTGTATTAAGCGGAAACTTTAATACTTGTGTGGTTTGTAAACAACACCGTGTCCCTAGTACGCCTCTATGGACTAGCTCATTGATCAATGATGGTTAAGGTTTCCTAACCATAGACATGAGTTGTCAATTGATAATGAGATCATATCATTGGGAGAATGATATGGTGGATAGACCCAAACAAAGAAGAGCAATTAGATCGTGTCATCGTGTTCGTCTTTGCGAAGCTTTTCCTATGTCAAATATTGTATTCCTTAGACCATGAGATAATGCAACTCCACGGTACCGAAGAAAGCTTTGAGGTCATCAAACGTCATCCTATGAGAGGGTGATCATAAAGGTGTCTCTCGGTGATCGGAAAGTATCATTGGGTTGTATGTATCGAGATGGAATTTGTCCCTCCCAAGTCGGAGAGATATACTTCGGGCCCACTCGGTAATCGATATCAACACCGCTTGCAAGCATGTGGTTAAGGAGTTAATCACAAAGTGATATCGGATTACGGAACGAGTGAAGTACTTGCTGTGAATGAGATTAAACTAGGTATACGGTACCGACGATCGAATCTCGGGCAAGTAAAATATCGCGAGACGAAGGGAATATATATATGGGATTGATTGAATCCTGGCATCGTGGTTCATCCGATATGATCATCGATGAATGTGTGGGAGTCAATATGGGTGCCCAGACCCCGTTGTTGATTATTGATAGAAGATCATGTCTGCATATTCTCGAACCCAGGTCACACACTTAACGTGTCTCGACGCTAGGATAGATTGGATAATTGGTTTATGAATTTTTGTTGAGTCTCGGATGGGATCCGGATATCACGAGAGGTTCCGAATGGTCCGAGAATAAGATTCATATAAAGGCGGTTTTTGGAGTTCGAATTGTTCCGGGTTAATCGGTATTGTCTGAAGCTTCTAGAACCTTCGGAAGGGACCAACGTGGCCCCACCTTCCGGTAGGGGCATGGGCCTATGAGGGAGTGTCACGGCGCATTGGGCCAGGGCAGAAAAGGCCCATAGGGCCCGATTCTAGAGAGATTTGACTCGTTTAAATCTGGGATAGAATTTCTAGATAAGGGAGAGTTTAAATCGCTTAAACTAGAGATAGGATTTCTAGATAAGGAGAGTTTAAATTGTTTAAACTAGAGATAGGCTTGGAGGAGGGGCAAGGGCTGGCGCCCCCTCTATATATAGAGGGTGGTGCGCCCCTTCCCTACTACACACACCTTCCTCCAAGCCCTAGCCTTGCTACCTTCCTCTCTCCCTCCCACTGTTTGTGGCGAAGCCTGCAGTGAAATTCTCCACCATATACACCACGCCGTCGTGTTGTAGATCCAATCTATCTCTCCACCATACTCGCTGGTCCGAGGAAGGAGGAGACGTCGAGGTGCTGCACGTGTGCATCTCATGGAGGCACCGCCACTTGTGGTGCTAGATCGGATCGGATCACGAGGAGGAGAAGCGAGTATGACTACATCACCCACGTTCCGATGAATGTTCCGCTGTGCGAATCTTCAAGGGTATGAAGATCTAATCCAATCTCTCTCGTTGTTTGCATCTCCTAGATTAGATCTTGGCTTTCCCTCTGTTCTCATCCGTAGAAAATTTTGATTTACTATGCCGCGAAACCCTTCAGTGGTATCAGAGCTAGATCTATGCGTAGATGTGTTTCACGAGTAGAACGCAACATGGTTGTTGCGGGCGTTGATGTTTTCTGTTGCAAGCCTCTTGTTTGTGTTCTTCTTATGACGCGGGATAGTGAGATTGAAGCGGTCCAGGCCAACCTTCTGACGACGTCGTTCGCGAGACCGGCTCCGCACTTGACGTGTGGCTTGTACCACACATGCGGCTGGTGGATGTCAGTTTCTCTCACTATAGTTGTCATGGTATTAACACGGAGTTTGGCAACCATAATATCACCGTTGTGGCTTTCCGTAGTAAGAATCGTTCTTAGCATCTACTCCCATAAGCCACGTAAAACATGCAACAACAAAGTAGAGGCGTCTAACTTGTTTTTGCAGGGAGTGTTTTCTGTGATATGGTATGGCCCAAGATGTGATGTGTATATTGTATGCGATGATCATGTTTTGTAATGTTTCACGACTTGCATGTCGATGAGTACACAACCGGTAGGAGCCATATGGTTGTCTTTATAATTGTGTATGACCTGCGAGTCAACTTCTTATACGCCATGTAATAGCTTTACTTTATCGCTAAGTAGTTAGCAATAGTTGTAGTTGCTATTCGTGGTGGAGGCAATCATGGTGGAGTGATGGAGATCATGCTTGGAGCACAAGATGGAGATCATTGCGCGAAGATTGGCTATACCATGTCACATAAAGTTATATGCATGTGATGTTTATCCCTTTTATGTATCTTATTATGCTTAGATCGCGACGGTAGCATTATAAGATGATTCCTCACTTAAAGATCAAGATAAAAACTGTGTTCTCCCCAAGTATGCACCGTTGCGAAAGTTCGTCGTGTGCAAGCATCACGTGATGATCGGGTGCTATAGACTCTACGCTCACATACAGCGGGTGCAAGCCAGTTTTGCACACGCAGAAATACTTGGGTCTAGCTTGAAGAGCCTAGCATGTACAGACATGGCCTCGGAACACAGGAACCGAAAGGTTAAGCATGAGTCATATGAATGATATGATCTACACTTTGTTGTCCACCATTGAAACCACATCTCTTCTCGTGATGATCGGATTAGGTGTGGTGAATTTGGATCGTGTTCACCAAACAACTTGAGGGATGTTGAATTTAGTGGGAGTTCATCTAGTAATTTGATTAAGTTGAACTATTTATCATGAACATAGTCTAAATTGTACTTGCAAATACTGTAGATCACATGGCCAAATCCAACTTCAACTTCAACGTTTTTGCTGAGAAGGAAAAGCTTAGAAACAATGGGTCTAACTTCACCAATTGGTTACGCAATCTAAGAAACATTCTCGGCGGACAAAAGGACTATGTCCTTGGTAAAGCGTTAGGTGACCCCCTGCGCAAGCTACCGATGAGAAAGCTGTCTATCGATCAGCAAAGATGATTATGGTGTGATTAAGAGCACCATGTTGTTTGCTATGGAACCGGAGCTTCAAAATCGTTTTGAAACCTATCCCGGGCCCTTTGAGATTCTCAAGGAGCTGAAAACCATGTTTCAGACTCAAGCCCGTTCTGAAAGATATGAGATCTCTGAGAAATTCTTTAACTGCAAGATGGAGGAAGGGAGTTCCGTTAGTGAGCACGCCATAAAGATGTCGGGCTACACTCAACGCCTTGAGCAACTGGAATGCACGATTCCATAGGAGCTCAAGATTGACAGGGTTCTGCAATCACTCCCTCCCAGCTACAAAAGTTTTGTAGTGACTCATAATCAGATTGGTTCCACTGATACGATCACCGAGCTCTTCGCAAAGCTGAAGGCTGCGGAAGTGGACATCAATAAGGATAATCATGTGTTGATGGTCAACAAGCCCTCCTTTAAGAAAGGTAAGGGAGCAAAGAAGCCCTTCAAGAAGGGCGGCAAAGCTTAATGCCCTGCGAGAAGAAGCTCAGTCGGTCCTAAGCCGGACCTCGAGTGCTTCTATTGCAAGGACAGGGTCCTTTGGGCATATCGTCCGAAGTACTTAGCGGACAAGAAGGCTGGCACCATCAAAGGTATATTTGATATACATGTTATTGATGTTTTCCTTACTAGCCCTCGTTGTAGTGCCTGGGTATTTGATACCGGTTCAGTTGCTAATATTTGTAACTCGAAACAGGAGCTACGGAATAGACGGCGGCTTGCGAGGGATGAGGTGACGATGCGCGTTGGCAACGGATCAAGAGTTGATGTGATGGCCGTCAGCACGCTCTCCTTAGTTTTACCTTCGGGATTAGTTTTAAACCTTAATAAATGTTATTATGTGCCTGCGTTGAGCATGAACATTATTTCCGGATCATGTTTATTGCAAGACGGTTATTCATTTAAATCGGAGAATAATGGTTGTTCTATTTATATGAGTAACATCTTTTATGGTCATGCACCTCTTGTGAATGGTTTATTTCTTCTAAATCTCGAAAGGGATGAAACACACATCCATAACATTGAGGCTAAGAGATGCAAAGTAGATAGTGATAATACTACTTATTTGTGGCAATCGTCGTCTAGGTTATATTGGTGTAAAGCGCATGAAGAAACTCCATTCGATGGACTTTTGAGTCTCTTGATTTTGAATCATTTGACACATGCGAACCATGCCTCATGGGCAAGATGACCAAAACCCGTTCTCCGGTATGATGGAGCGAGCAACGGACTTGTTGGAAATCATACATACCGATGTATGCGGACCGATGAGTGTTTCGGCCGGTGGATATCGCTATTTCCTCACTTTTACCGATGACTTAAGTAGATATGGGTATATCTATTTAATGAAACATAAATCAAACATTTGAAAAGTTCAAAGAATTTCGAATGAAGTGGAGAACCATCGTAATGTAAAGATTAAGTTTCTACGATCCGATCGTGGAGGTGAATATTTGAGTTATGATTTTCTCACGCATCTTAAAGCAAGTGGAATCGTTTCACAACTCACGCCACCCTACGAACACCACAAGCAATGGTGTGTCTGAGCCGGAATCGAACCCTATTAGATATGGTCCGATCAATGATGTCTCTTCTTGATTTGCCGTTATCATTTTGGGGTTATGCATTAGAAACCACCATTCACTTTAAATAGGGCTCCATCTAAATCCGCTGAGACGACACCGTATGAACTGTGGTTTGGTGCTAAACCTAAGTTGTCGTTTCTTAAAGTTTGGGGATGCGAAGCTTACGTCAAGAAGTTGATGCCGACAAGCTCGAACCCAAAGCGAGAAATGCGTCTTCATAGGATACCCTAAGGAAACTATTGGGTATACCTTCTATCACGAGCAAGGCAAAGTGTTTGTCATGAAGAACGGTTCCTTTCTTGAGAAGGAGTTTCTCTCGAAAGAAGTGAGTGGGAGGAAAGTAGAGCTTGACGAGGTTATTGAACCTTCTCTTGAATTGGAGAGTAGCGCAAGACCTGAAATTGTTCCAAAGGCACCGCACCAACAATAGAGGAAGCTAATGACAAGGATCATGAAGCTTGACAATGTCTTTCTTGAACGTCGCGGTCGACAAGGTCGCGTGCCCCTCCGAGTGGTACAGAACCTGTCTTGACTGTCTTGTTAGTAGAAGACAGTGAACCTACGAACTATGAGGAAGCGATGATGAGCCCAGACTCTGAGAAATGGCTGGAAGCCATGAAATCCGAATTGGGATCCATGAGCGAAAACCAAGTATGGACTTTGGTGGATCCTCCTAGCGACCGAAAGGCCGTTGAGTGCAAATGGATATTCAAGAAGAAAACAGACGCGGATGGTAATGTTACCGTCTATAAAGCATGGCTTGTCGCAAAAGGTTTTCGACAAGTTCAAGGTGTTGACTACGATGAGACTTTCTCTCCCGTAGCGATGTTTAAGTCCATTCGGATTTTATTAGCAATTGCTGCGTTTCATGATTATGAAATATGGCAGATGGATGTCAACATTGCTTTCCTCAATGGCAACATTGATGAAGAGTTGTATATGATGAAACCAAGGTTTTGTCGATCCTAAGGATGTTGATAAAGTATGCAAACTTGCGTTCCATTTATGGATCAAGCAAGCATCTCGGAGTTGGAACCTTCGTTTTGATCAAGTGATCAAGAGCTTTGGATTTGTTCCAAATTGCTCTGAAGCTTGCATCTACAAGAAAGTGAGTGGGAGATCGGTGGCGTTTACGGTACTATATGTGGATGACATATTGATTATTGGAAATGACATCAACATGCTTAACGATGTGAAGAGTTATTTGAACAAGTGTTTTTCAATGAAAGACCTAGGTGAAGTCGCTTATATATTGGGCATCAAAATCTATAGAGATAGACAAAGACGCTGATAGCTTTAAGCGAGTACATACCTAGACAAAGTTCGAAAAGGTTCGTAATGGATAAGGCAAAGAAAGGTTCGTGCCTATGTTGTCGGGTAAGATATTGAGCAAGGCTCGGTGTCCCACTGGTAAATGATAGGAAGCTATGAGCAAAGTGCCTTATGCCTCGGCCATAGGTTCCATCATGTATGCCATCTTGTGTACTAGACCGGATGTGTCCAATGCTCTTAGTTTGACGAAAAGATATCAAAGTGATCCGAGTGGAACATCGACACCGTGAAGAACATCCTAAAGTACCTAAATAGAACTAAAGAAATGTTCTTAGTCTATGGGGTGATGAACGACTTGTCGTAAAGGTTACGTCGACGCTAGTTTCGACATCGACAAGGATGATTCTAAATCTCGACGTGATACGTGTATATTTTGAATGGAGGCTGTGGTGGAGAAGCTGCAAGCAAAGCGTGATCGCGGGATCTACAAAGGAAAGCGGAATACATGCTGCCGAAGCGTCAAGTGAAGGAGTTTGGATCGAAACTTCATCATCGAGCTTGGTGTGGTTCCAAGTGCATTGGACCCACTGGATATATTGTGACAACACCGGCGCCATAGCACTCGCTAAGGAACCAAGATATCATCCAAAGACCAAGCATATCAACCGCAAGTTTCATATAATCCGAGATTATATAGCGTATGGAGATCTCAAGATTAGCAAAGTACATACGGATCCGAATGTCAGATCCACCGACTAAACCTCTTCCACGTAAAACATGATCAACACCTCGCCATGGGTGTGAGATTGTTGCCGATGTAAACTAGATTATTGACTCTAGTGCAAGTGGGAGACTGTTGGAATTATGCCCTAGAGGCAATAATAAAGATGTTATTATTATAATTCTTGTTCATGATAAAGTTTATATTCCATGCTAGAATTGTATTGCGGAAACTTTAATACTTGTGTGGTTTGTAAACAACACCGTGTCCCTAATCGCCTCTATGGACTAGCTCATTGATCAATGATGGTTAAGGTTTCCTAACCATAGACATGAGTTGTCAATTGATAATGAGATCATATCATTGGGAGAATGATATGGTGGATAGACCCAAACAAAGCGAGCAATTAGATCGTGTCATCGTGTTCGTCTTTGCGAAGCTTTTCCTATGTCAAATATTGTATTCCTTAGACCATGAGATAATGCAACTCCACTGCAGGAAGAAAGCTTTGAGGTCATCAAACGTCATCCTATGAGAGGGTGATCATAAAGGTGTCTCTCGGTGATCGGAAAGTATCTGGGTTGTATGTATCGAGATGGAATTTGTCCCTCCCAAGTCGGAGATATACTTGGGCCCACTCGTGTCGATATCAACACCGCTTGCAAGCATGTGGTTAAGGAGTTAATCACAAAGTGATATCGGATTACGGAACGAGTAAAGTACTTGCTGTGAACGAGATTGAACTAGGTATGACGGTACCGACGATCGAATCTCGGGCAAGTAAAATATCGCGAGACGAAGGGAATATATATATGGGATTGATTGAATCCTGGCATCGTGGTTCATCCGATATGATCATCGATGAATGTGTGGGAGTCAATATGGGTGCCCATACCCCGCTGTTGATTATTGATAGAAGATCATATTCTCGAACCCGCAGGGTCACACACTTAACGTGTCTCGACGCTAGGATAGATTGGATAATTGGTTTATGAATTTTTGTTCGGAGTCTCGGATGGGATCTGGGATATCACGAGAGGTTCCGGAATGGTCCGGAGAATAGAAATTCATATAAGGCAGTGCAGTTTTTTGGAGTTCGGAATTGTTCCGGGTTAATCGGTATTGTACCGGAAGCTTCTAGAACCTTCCGGAAGGGGACCAACGTGGCCCCACCTTCCGGGAGGGGGCATGGGACTATGAGGGAGTGTCCTGGCCGCATTGGGCCAGGGGCACAAGGCCCCATAGGGCCCAGCCGATTCTAGAGAGATTTGACTCGTTTAAATCTCGGGATAGAATTTCTAGATAAGGGAGAGTTTAAATCGTTTAAACTAGAGATAGGATTTCTAGATAAGGGAGAGTTTAAATTGTTTAAACTAGAGATAGGCTTAGAGGAGGGGCAAGGGCGCCTCTATATATAGAGGGTGGTGCGCCCCTACTACACACACCTTCCTCCAAGCCCTAGCAGACCTTGCTACCTTCCTCTCTCCCTCCCGATCGCTTGTAGGCGAAGCCTGCAGCAGAAATTCTCCACCATATACACCACGCCGTCGTGTTGTAGATCCAATCTATCTCTCCACCATACTGGCATGGTCCGAGGAAGGAGGAGACGTCGAGGTGCTGCACGTGTGCATCTCACGGAGGCACCGCCACTTGTGGTGCTAGATCGGATCGGATCACGAGGAGGAGAAGCGAGTACGACTACATCACCCACGTTCCGACGAACGTTCCGCTGTGCGAATCTTCAAGGGTATGAAGATCTAATCCAATCTCTCTCGTTGTTTGCTTCTCCTAGATTAGATCTTGGCTTTCCCTCTGTTCGCATCCGTAGAAAATTTTGATTTACTATGCCGCGAAACCCTTCACAAAGGCATATTAGATTATGTGCATGCTGATGTATGAGGTCCGTCCCGTAAGACTTCTATTGGTGGTGCTAATTATATGCTTACTATTATTGATGATTACTCAAGAAAAGTGTGGCCTTATTTTCTAAAGCATAAATCTGATGTTTTTGATGCTTTTAAGAAGTTGAAAGTTATGGTTGAAAAACAGACTGAGAAGAAGGTAAAGGTACTACGTACTGACAATGGTATGGAATTCTGTTCTAATGAGTTTGAGGAGTTTTGCAGTAACGATGGCATGATCAGGCATCACACCATCTCATATACTCCTCAGCAGAATGGCGTGGCAGAGCGCATGAACAGAACCATCATCTCGAGGTCTCGTTGTATGTTGTCTAATGCAGGTATGCATAGGTGTTTCTGGGCTGAAGCAGCCAACACAGCGTGTTACCTCATCAATAGGTCACCTTCTATTCCACTTGAGAAGAAAACTCCCATTGAGGTATGGTCAGGTTCGCTACGATTATTCACAGCTGAGAGTTTTTGGCTGCACTGCATATGCTCATGTTGATAATGGAAAGTTAGTGCCTAGGGCTGTTAAGTGCATATTCCTTGGTTATGGTTCAGGAGTTAAAGCATATAAACTATGGAATCCTGAAACTAAAAATATTTTGCTAAGTAGAAACGTTGTTTTCAATGAGTCCGTTATGTATCATGATAGCTTGCCATCAGATACCTCTCCTGCTATTGGAGGAGAGAGTTAATGTGCGGTGGAGAACTGCAGTAAAACTATTGATAATGATGTTATCGTTGAAGATACACATGAGGAAAACATTGATGATATTGTTGTTCAGCACTCACTCTTTGCTTTTGCAAGAGCCACATGAGTCCATTGTCAGCGATAGACCGGCGTAATCGTGGTCCTCGTCCTCGTTTAATTGAAGAGTGTAATCTTGTACATTATGCTTTGAGTTGTGCTTTGCAATGTGGAGAACGATTCAACCTGCTACATATAATGAAGCCATTGCATCCGCCGACCCGAGAAGTGGGTTTCGCTATGCAAGAAGAGATGCAATCGCTTGAAAAAATGGCACATGGGATGTTGCGCTTTCCTAAACAAAAGAAGGCGGTCCAGCAAGTGGATCTTCAAGAAAAGGAAGGTCTATCTCCCAAAGAGCCTTCAAGGTACAAGGCAAGGTTAGTAGCAAAGGGTTCACCAGATTCCGTATTGATTACAATGATGTGTTCTCTCGGTTGTGAAGCATAGTTCCATTCGTACTTTCTTTAGTATTGTGGCTATGCGTGATCTTGAGCTTGAGCGGTTAGATGTCAAGACGCTTTTACGCATGGAGAGCTTGATGAGGAAATATACATGGACCAACCGTAAGGGTTCATAGTGCACAGTAAAGAGGATTTTGTGTGCAAATTAAAGAAGTCTCTTTATGGCTTAAAGCAATCTCCAAGACAATGGTATAAAAGGTTTGATTCATTTATGATCTCACATGGTTTTGAGAGGTCTAAATATGATAGTTGTGTTTATATCAAGTTTGTTGATGGGTCACCTATATACTTGCGCTATATGTTGATGATATGTTAATTGCTGCCAAGGGCATGAAAGAAATCACTACTTTGAAGGCACACCTAAGTAGTGAGTTTGAGATGAAGGATCTTGGTCTTTAAGAAGATCTTAGGTATGGAGATTACCCGAGATAGAAAATCTGGTTTGTTATTTCTTAGTCGCAAAGTTACATTAAGAAAGTTCTTCATCGCTTTAATATGGATGGTGCCAACTCGCTTAGTACTCCTATTGCTCCTCATTTTAAATTGTCGGTTTCTCAATGTCCTACTATCGATGAAGAGTTTGAGTACATGTCAAAGGTGCCATATTCTAGTGTCGTTGGTTCTTTGATGTATGCCATGGTTTGTTCTCGTCGATTTATCATATGCTATGAGTTTGATAAGTAGATACATGGCTAATCCTGGTAAAGAACATTGGAAGGCTGTTCATGGGTTTTCAGTACCTTCTTGGCACTTCCAATGCTTGTTTGAAGTTTGGCAGACCGTGAGGGACTCGTTGGCTATGTGGATTCAGATTTTCTTGCCGATTTGGATAAGAGAAGATCCCTCAGGTTATGTGTTTAATGTTGGTGGTTGTGTTGTTAATGGAAGGCTACATTGCAGGTTGTTGTTGCACAATCTAGTACTGAAGCTGAATACATGGCTATTGCTAAAGCTTGCAAAGAATCTGTTTGGTTGAAAGGTTTATTTGCTGAGCTTTGTGGAGATGATTCTTGCATTACTTTGTTTTGTGACAGTCAAAGTGCCATATACCTTACAAAAGATCAGATGTTCCATGAGAGAACTAAGCAAATTGATGTCAAGTACCATTTTGTTAGAGACATTGTTGCTCAAGGTAAATTAAAGGTATGCAAGATCAGCACTCATGATAATCCTGCTGATATGATGACTAAACCTGTTCCTGTTGCTAAGTTTGAGCTTTGCTCGAACTTAGTTGGTTTAACTGATTAGCCCAAGTGGCTATTGGCGCCGAAAGTATTTGCTTTGTTTGTTCAGGGAGATGGTTGCTGTTGATGCTACAAGGAGGAATTTGTCTCAAGGTGGAGTTTGTTATATGTTGATCCAAATTCTACAAAGTATAGGCCAACTTCTGACGAGTGGAGCGAGGCCCGTCGCCGGAGGCTTGGGCCGATATATAAACCCCTTGTAAGCCACCGGTTGGGAAGAGTTGCATCTGTAAAATCCCCGGCGTTTGTAAACACTCCTCGATATAGTGAAGTTTCGCTGGCTGGCGCCCGTGGTTTTTTCCTCTCTTTGTTAGAGAGGTTTTTCCACGTTAAATCTGTGTCCCCTTGCTGTGTTTTTCGTTTTCGTTCTTCGTTATCTTCTTGTCGCAATTGTAACAGTTCGTACGGTACGGATCGTCGAAGACCTAGGTTTCCACCGATATATAAACCCCTTGTAAGCCGCCGGTTGGGAAGAGTCGGCGTTTGTAAACACTCCTCGATATAGTGAAGTTTCGCTGGCTGGCGCCCGTGGTTTTTTCCTCTCTTTGTTAGAGAGGTTTTTCCACGTTAAATCTGTGTCCCCTTGCTGTGTTTTTCGTTTTTGTTCTTCGTTATCTTCTTGTCGCAATTGTAACAGTTCGATCGTATGAGATTTTCATATCCTTTTTGGGTAAGCGAAAGAGATCATCGCAGGTAGAATTCTCATCTAGAGATAAACCGTCGTGATATTTCATGGTTATGGAGAACAAAGAAAATTTCGGAATTTCTTCTGCATTGCTATGAAACTCGGAACAGAATATAAAGTTCACGATTTGCTCATCAGGTTTGCATATGTTCAGGATCTATAAGTATTTGGCATGCTACCCCGCGTGTGTTGCTTTGGCCTAATAACATCAAGATACTTAACTTGTATTGCATGTACACTAATTATTTTTCTAGATGTAGCAGTCCGTAACACAACAATGAAATAAAATTGCAGGTTCTGTATAATCTAACTAGGGGTTCAGTTCACCAATAAGGTTGACCTAATTCGTCCAAATGCTTTTTTAATTTCGTTCTAGCTCTGTAAACTGTCATTTTCAGCTTAAGAAAGACTAGATATATAACGAGAATAGCTAGATGAAATCATTCATACAATTTCTTTCAAAACTGTAGATACATACTGAATGTCAAAAAAACAAAAACTATAGATACACTCTGATTGGCAAAAAACTAGGGTGTCCAAGTGAAATTTCACGTTCTATGTTTACGTGTGATTATAAAAAAACTAAGCAGACCGTGGCAACGCACGGGCATTTAGCTAGTCCTGCATAAATTCCACAAAATACAACTCAAACTCTCCCGAAAAGTTCTACTCCCTCCGTCCTAAAATAAATGACTTGAATTTGTCTAAATTCGAGACAAATCCAAGTCATTTATTTTGGAACGAAGGGAGTATATATAATTCTCGCATACAACTAATATGAACCATCATAGACAACTGAAAGTAAACAAGGAAATGCCCAGCCAAAATAAAAAGTAAACAAGGAAAACAGCTCAGGTATCAGGTATGGCGTACTAAAAAAACGCTGCAGGTGCTAGTGCGAAAGTGCTAAAATAAACAAAGTTGTTGACCTCCCAACCTTTGCTTAGAACCCTAAATTTTTTGGACCATGGCATGATTTGCTGGATCTTCGTGGCAGCCTATAATACTGTGTAAAGGTCGGAAAGCAAGAGAAGCACTAGGAGTAGATTACTTGCTGCATGAATCCCTCTTGTCAAATTTGATTATAGTTGATCAGGGCTTTGCGCTGGTCTTAATTGTATCTACAGATTTTACATCATTGTTTAATCAAACCCAGGCGTGCATGGATCATCAAGTGGTGCGCTAAGCAACAAATGCACCTTTGATCGGGTCATGTGTACATGCATGAGGGGCTTTTAATTACTTTTGGAGGATCATGTTACTGGCATAATGGACCATGGAGCGCGTGAGGCATTGAGTGCTAATTATAGGTGAAAAAATCCACGTTTTGATAACTCATCAGGTAGTAAAAAAGAACATGCAAAGCTGAAGATATTTTTTCTTGGAAGGACTATACTCTCACAAAGTCGATTCTAGTATCGAAAGGACTAGTATGGTCAGATTATACACTTGTGGACATAAAAGATTGTTCAGATTCCACAGGAAGTAAAATGAGATGAGGTTTATAGCTTTGATGGTGGCGCGGGACGGCGGCGATCACTTGATGATGCAGTCGCGCCCATAGAACCGGCGTCTCCCTCACCCTCGCCCCTCCTCTCACCGCCGTCGGCATCAACACCGGGAAAACTACTAGTGGTGGGGCGGCAACGGAGCTTCCTCGTTCGGCGTCCCGGCGAGGAAGGTGTGGATATCGCGGCTGTAACATCTCATTTTTAGTAACCCTAACTATGGGTCCAACGTGCAAAAATTAGTAGGAACAAAAACTTTTCTTGCTCAGTAGTGAATAAATTGTTTGTTTGACTGTGCTTATCCTTGAGTGTGTAGTAGTTAAGCTAATTCTCTACCTACTCTCAATTAAAAAGCTATTGAACAAAGGATATGTCTTGGCTTATTTTACATATTCTCAAATAATGTGGTATTTCAAATCATGAGCCAAGATACTTTTGTAAACACAACTGTTCTAGTATCTTCTAATAACAAATTAGGGAGAGCTATGTAATACTATCTCCTTATGTTTTCAAGACAGAGCTTCCAATTAATCTTACCCCTAGTCTGTCCAAAATCATTTATAAAATTTTGACTTCCACTCTTGGTAGAAGTACCAAGAGACTCTTACCTTCTTCAAAACCACAACCTTTCAAAATACTTCTCTATGCATCAAGCCAAGCTTGATGGTATTCATAGTAGTAGTTTTGAGATTGTTTGATAAGATGAATTGCCTTGATCTGCTTGCTAAAATGAGTTGCTTTGATCTGCTGTTTGAATTGCTTGATTAGGAGTTAGTATGAGCTACCCGAGAAGCTCATCTTATAATGACTAAACCAAACCAACAAAGCAAACTCTAATCTTGAGGAGAAAATCATCAAAAACCCTTATAAGAAGATTACCTCCTTCCTTGTCTTATTACACCCTTTGTAAACCCTAACTTATCACCCTTCCATCAAATCCTTAAGCAAGGAGCCTAAATTATCCTATCCTTGTGATGTGCCTTGCCATCACCAACACTTGATCTTGATCTAGGGACTCATTCACCTATATCCCCAAGCTTGCATTGATCCCTAGTCATTCCTTTGATCATCTATTTTCTAAAACAGATTCATTTTTGGGTCACATTCTTTTTCTAGTCCCAAGGTAGTTGAGACCAACTCAAGCCTTGGATCCCTTCTACATAACCTACTCTTCAACATCATCCACTTGATGATGAGTTTGTAACTTGGCCTCCCACCAACACTACATCTTGTACCTTAGTCAAAAACCCTAAAACGACGGGAACACAACTGCCGTAACATGCTGGTGCACGACTGCATTCGGCGGTGGGACGAGGGCGATCCGAGCGATCACCATGACATTTCCTCTCTAGCGGCTGGCACCTTAACGATGATAGGGTGTGGATGTCTCCTCCGTCGGGTGACGGGCTGGCCCTAGATGCGGAGAAACATCGCCGCATCAAGCATCTCCCGCCGGTGTTGCGCCACGACCGCATGTACCGCCGCAAGGACTTTGGGGCGAAGTTCCTTGCGTGGCGAGTTCCATCCGGGGTAGGAGTAAGGAAACCTGCGTGTGCACTTTGATTACGAGGACTCTAACGACGAGGAGAAGGTCGGTGACGGCGAAAGAACAAGCGTCGTTCTGTAGGAGGAGGGCGGGGTCGTCACCCTCCCGCCAGACTATGATGAGGACGCTACATACGCATGCGACGTCGAGCTGTCCAAAATGGATGAGGACAACAAGTATACCTGGGCCAGGGGTGATTGCGTCCTCCAGTTGACTGCGATGATGGCGGCGCACCAGAAGGAGCTGCCACCGCACGCGTAGCCACACGCCGCGTGGCTGGGCAGGAGGTTCCACCGCCACCGGTATGACCGTGACACGTGTGACCGCAGCAGGGCCCCTTGACACCGCCGTCGTTCATCGACCTCTTGATGGATGAGGGCGAGTAGCTGGCTCGATTGCGGCATGCGGTGCCGACAACAGGTGTAGATAGGATTTTTTTTTTGCACTAGATAAATTATGTTTTTCGAATCAATGAAAATGGTTGAAAAAAAAGTCCGGCCAATGGACGTTTGGGTCTGGCCACTGTAGGCACTGTCCTGGCAGATCGGACCGCTACCCAATTTCTATCTACGAACAGATCCAAACGGATCTTTGGATTGCAGGTTTGTTCGTGTTGCCGGAGATGCCCTTACAAAAATTCTCAAAATAAAGACAGCTCAAACCCTAATGACCTCTCCAAGACCAGACGGTATATCTGCCCACCTATCACCTCTAAAGAACACCCGCACGAGAAAACAGACAGGAAACCCAGAACTAGTGTCCGATGATAGGAAAACTAAGCTCGTCTCGTGGGCCTGCAGTGTTGGTGGTCTTCGTTCCGTTGAAAATTTCCATATGATTTTTCTTCGATTTATTTGAGCTACAGAAGATCACTGAAATAGCAAAATACAAAAATAGAGGTTTTTCCCATTTCAAAATTTAAAAACAATACAAAGGGATTTTTGAGAGAAATCCATAAATCATCTAAACATCAAGAAATAATGCAATAAAAATACCATTAACATTATAAACTAAAGCAATACAATATGATTGCGATGATGCAAAATGCGTGTATCAAGGAGAAGCTTGTGGAAGGCCTTTATTTTAACAAACTAAAAAAATCATATTTCCAAAGTTCAATTTTTTTCTTAAAATTACTGGATGTACCAGTGATGTATAATTTACCTTTTTTGGGGGAAAAGTACCAATGATGTATATTACAAGCATGAAAATTCTCAATGTAAAATACTTGTACTGCATGCTGCAATAAAAAAAGATCTGGGTGTAGTGATAGTGTATATATTAACACTATAAAATTATCAGATTTTATAACTTTACTTTTCCTAAAAAACAACTATCTGTTTTAAAATTGGGAAACGGACGTTTTTTGGACCATCGGATCTCTTCCCGAATCTCGTCGCACGCAGTTGTTTGCTTGTCCTTTACCCGTTTATTTTTGAGTCCTTTCTCTATTTCTTTTCTTTTTGAATTCCCTCTCAGTTTTTATCCTCTCAGTCTCGTCTTCCCCAAGGAGAGTACGAGGCGGAAGCCATGGCGGAGGTGGCAGCGGTGTCTCCGCAGCCAGCTCGGCCGGTGCCGGAGGAGGCAGTGCATCGCGAGCCGGGCAAACAGCCGTTGGAGAGAGATGGGTTTTCCGGGTTGGAGAGAGCTGCGTTTCGTGCCCCCTGTAGCTCAACGGCGAGGAGATTGTCGATTCGCGAGCGTCAAAGGCATGCGCTCCGCCGGCGACATGGGTATTTTCCTCTAGCCTTCTCCCACCCTTCAGTGCTTTTGCGTGGTGCTTAGTGTTTGAGCTCGTATGTGTGCCGGTTTTTTGTGGATTGTATAGCTGTGGCCTGTGGGATTGTCGCCGCTAGATCTGAGAAATCAGTCACCGCCTATGGATGGATGCCGTGTGTGTAGCTCGTATATTTTTTATGGAGCACAGGTGATGTAGGTGGAGCATACGGTGGAGTCTCCTTATTACTGTTGTGTTCATTGGGGTTCAGTCTTCCTAGTACAGTTGTGTGAGGGTTGTGAGCTTATCGTCAGTTTGGTGTTGTTGTGTGAACTGACTCCCTTGTCCATTCTCAGTTCTAAGGCGCCTTATCACATGGAATTCAATGCCCATTCATTTCTCATTTTTGAGCAGATCGTAGTTGGACTTCTATGTTTTGGGGGGATTTTGTCGATTTGTCTCTGAAATTGGGTGTCTGTCTTGTTGGGTTGCTGTTGTAGTCTATGTTTTTCAGTTCAGATCTGATGAACTACCATGATGATGTGCAGATCTATATGTGGGCTATATATTGCCATAAGGTTGGTTAGTTTATATCTTTTGTTAGGCGATGTACAGTTTTTAGTTGTGCTAAAGGATTTGCTTTTTAGGTTCTTTTTGTTAGGTTTTGATGATGTGTGCTTGATGCTATGTAGATGGTGCTTGAATTCTATGTACAGCAGTTCATGCAATGTTTGTAGTTCTCTTATTTTTGTTCTTTGTTGGTACTTTATTTCTGAATTAGGGAGACAGTCTATTCCTATATGTTATTTTCTGAATTTGGGTGGTAGAAGTTATAGTAAGTTGTGCTAGTGTGTTTGTGCTGACTATGTATTTGTCTTATGAGTGTGCTCATGGTGGTGTATTTTTCATGCTAGGGGATTGGGGTGGGTGATTTTAGCTATGCCATATGAGTTCGTGTGTATTTTTGTAGTGGACTGCTCCTGAATATATGTGAGTTCAAATGAGGAGCCAGCTCCCGGGCTCAGACGGAGCATCTCGACTAATAGGTGGGGTTAATATATGAATCAACAACCATGTTTTAGCTAGGGAATTTCTGGCTGGCTACGCTGCAAACATACACGTGTTTGTATGAGTCTGTGTGCATTTTCTGTGTGAAACTACACGTGTTGTTCATACTATTCTGTCCCTTTTTGTAGTTCTACTCATGTTATTGTATTTTCCTTGATGAGTATATTTTCTGTTTGTTAAAATGATCTCTCTTATATATAACCTACTGGTCAATCTTTTTCTAATGTTTTTCTGCAGTGAGCTTACTACAGGAAGGTTTGGTGATAATTTTTCATTAGGGAATTCTAGGCTTTGTCGCTCACCAGATTATCAGCCTGATCATGAGCTTTCTTACATCGATAACTTTTCATCAAGTGATAAAGTATGTACATGATACTCCTTTTTTGTGTTTGAGTTTGCTATATGTTATTTCGGATGGTTTTGTTCATGTTGTTTCCCTCTATCATATTATCTCATACAATAATTTTTGTTTTCTTTTATAAAGGAGAATGTCAATCCGGGTAGAAAGAGGCTATTGGATGATGCATTATTTGAGTTGTTTTGTAAAGAGGTTTGTGAATAATAATTTAGAAATTATTTTTTTATTGACCAGTATTCATACTTGTGATTATTTGGTTAGCTTTATTTCTGTGTTTTTGTTTTATCAGGCTGATCTCTCAAGATGGATTTCTCCAATTTTTGTAATGACTCTGATATCTGTAATAAGGTTAATTTTTCTTCTTTTCTTTTGTATATACTCAATTGTATGCACTTTGTTTTGGTTGATTATGTTATATCTCATTTCATGTTTTAGTTCTGCTCTTTTTATGTTCCTTTTCTATTTTTATTCAGAATAGAATGATCAAGGAACATGGTGTTGGTAGAGATGATTTTGTTTCATATTCAATCAAGTACTTCTGGGATGTTCTGAATTCTTTGTCTATCCGTCAGAGGGAGGTCATTAGGAATTTTGGTTTTGGAAGCCTTTTGTTATTCTAGAAATCTGAGATTCCTTCAGTTTTTGTTCGGTGGCTTGCAAGCTATATAGACCCTGTGTCATCCCAGATTATTGTTGACAGTTGCAAGATTTTACCAATATCAAAGGAGTCTATTCATTATGTGATTGGTCTGCCAAACAGTGGTTCAGTTCCTATGGAAGATAGTGAAGGCAGTGCCAAATTCATTATGTCTATGTTTGGCTTGGCAGACTTGCCGCATATCACTTTCTTTGGAAACAAGTTGAAATCCAAAGAAGTGTTGACCGACAAAGAAATTTTCGTGTGTTTCATGGTTGTTGCTTTCAAGTGTTTTCTCTTTCCTACTATGGACGAGTTTCCAAACACTGATTTCCTAGGTATACTGGAAGATTCAACTTTTGCAAGTGGGATTGACCTTTGCTTGCTTGTGTATGAACATCTTATTTTCGGAGTATCAAAATTCATCAGGACTTGTAAATTGAATGGAAGGAAGCCGAGGCATTTCGAGTTCTGCTACTACGCTATTTCAGTGAGATCTTTTGTCCCTCTCTATCTCTATTTTTGTTTTGGAAGCTATTTTTTCTTTTTTGCAATGTTTTCTTTTGTTACTCCCAAATTAATAGCAGTTACAATAATTGTGTTTTTAGGTGTATTACCTTGATTCCTTGGATTTTGGAACTAGAAAGCTTGATCAGAGTGTACCTAGGATATCTGTTTGGAAGGGTAACTTGATTAAAATATTCTCTGACTTTGATCACAAGAAGAAGAATTTGTTTGGAAAGAGGCAACTGAAGAAAAATCTTGCACACTGCTATAGAGAGGTTTTTGTGTTTGTTCCTTTCTGTTTTAGCATCTTATCTAAACATTTCTTTTTCTGCCAACTATTATGTACTACATATTTTTAATTTCAGATTCTTCTTCTTATATAGTTTAGGGCTATTGGAGATTCAAAAAGTGATAATGATACTTCAAATGATCAACATAAATCATATTTTCGGCAGAGTTTAAGAACAGTTTGCACATTAAGTTTGGCAGTAAACTGGAACCTAAGGTACTGTTATTTGTTTATCTTTACCTTCTGTTTTATCATTTTCTTCTTACAATATTTTATTTTTATTTTTATATCACATGGTTTATTCTTTGTTTTCATTTTTCTACCTTAGATCATCGATGGCATTATCGAATATGTTTGGACTGCACAACATGAGAAACTTCCTACTGTCCTTAGGTGTGAACTATTGTTCAATAATGTATTGAATTTTCTAATTGGCTTAAAATCTAATGAAGTAAAAATGCAAACTGAGGATTCCAATGTACGAGGTATCACCCCATCTTTGGCCGGTTCTTTTTTCTTTGTCATGTATGTTATTTTAGACATTTTCAGTATGATTCATTTCTTATTTGAGTTTTTTCCTTTTGTTTGTATTGTAGCTCGAGGTACTATCGATTCTGATCATATTCACACCGAGGTTGGTTCACGTTTAGTATATTTAATTTCCTTTATTTATTTATAGTATGATCTTTTTGTTTATCTATTTTTTTGTGTTGTCTCAATCTTTTGTCTTATTTGCACCACACTCAATCATTTATATCAGATTGATATTGCAAGTAACTTGGATTTGATCAGTCCAAATGTTTTCTCTAAAGCAATCCCAACTTCTAATTCTGGGAGTGATATTGTTCACAGCCCCGGTAAAGTCCTATCTTTGTAATCTAGCTTTTACCAAAAAAATCTTTTCTATTTCATATTTATGTAATTGTCTGATTTACCTTTTTTCTTACAGGGAGTCCAGATTTTTTCTCATCTAAGGCTGCTCGGATTAGCATCGTCAAAACAGGTACCTAGCTATGTGTTATTATACGAAGTTATCTTCAGTTTGTTGTTTAGTATACTTTTGTTTCTCATTTTTTGTAATAACTATTCCTGATGTTTTTTGTGGTTAATGCAAAATAGCTCCTGCAATGCAACCAATGCATAAAGTGAAGCCAAGAATATCACATTCAGTACCTAGAGAGCAAACCCTAACATCACTAAACACGTACCCTTGTGGTTTTAAAGATTCCAGGCCCCTCGTGTCCATCGTGTCCCCTGTCTCTCGGATAAATTTTTCACCGTCTCCGAATGCTAAGGTGATCTGTAGTTGCATCTTTTTTTGCATTCTACTTGTGTCTGGATCATGAGAATAACCATCTTTAGTTATTCTACTTATCTTTTTTTTATCTTGAATCATTTTCTGTCTTTGTTTATCTCTAGGTTACAAAAGCACTATCTAATTCAAAAGGATGCTTGCTAGTGGAAAACCAAATTGGTACAGCCATGAATTTTACTGGATCCAAGCAGGCCCCCATCCCTATATCTGATTTCTCTCCTAAACCCCAGGTAGTAATTTTTTAGTACCTTTTTGATTCTTTTATTATTTTCATATATAAATTTTATGTTCATTTCTTTTTTGAATTATATATCTGAATTGCTTGTAGATGAATCAATCTCCTGAAGTGGAAATAACTAGGACAAGCAGTTTTAGACAGGGAGAGTTAGCTAAGAAAGGAGATGAGCTGTATAACATCATGTCTAACAATGTTGTTCAGCAAGGATAGGAACAGTGTGTTCGTAAATTAGATGATGTCAACAACACTGAAAATTTTATTGATTTATCTCAGCATGCATTTCAAGAGAGGCTCCCAAAAGATGATTTAGTGATTTTGCAGCCAAAAAATTCACTGGTTCTCCCCTTGGTCCAAAATGGTCGTTTTCCTGTCTCGGACTTGGACATCAAGCATTACTGTGCAATTGTTGATTTGGCTTACACCAAAGGGATTCAAAAGTAACTTTCTCTATGCCCATTTTGTACTTGTCTTCCATTTTCTGTTTAATTTTGTATCAGTTTTTCTGTTAACGGCTTTCTTTCATTTTTGTGTGTAGGACCTACGCTGTGAAATTCAGTAAGGTGCAATGCAGTTTTATTTCTATAGGGAAATCCTTAATGGTCGGAGGTCATATTGATAACTTCTTGTTTCCGGTTTTCTATCGTAAACTCTTCGAGGATAATCACCCATCAAAATCTGGGAGGCACCATTTCTTCTCCCTTGTTGGTGTTAGTACTAATCATTTGTATTTGTTGTTGAATACATATTCTATGCATTTTTTATGTGCTTTTGTGTGATCTTGTTTCATCTTTTACAATTCACAGGAGTCGATATTGGATTATGAAAATGATTTTCAATATTCATTTGTTTCTAAGGCATTCTTAGGTGCTGCATCAGCTAGTAAAGGCAAGCGTTTGGAACTTTCTGGCAGGGTATGTTCCTTGTTTTATCGTTTCTTTTCTTTTTCTTTGTTCAATTTTTTTATTGTAAGTGTATAGTTTATCTTGGATATATATTTTTAGCTCTTCTTTCCAATCTGTCGGTCACGCCATTGGTTTGCATTCTCTGTTGATTTCAAGTACAAAATTTTCGTATTTCTTGATTCTCTCTACAACAAGGAGGATGATTTTCATATCCCAATAAAGAAATGCCTCGTAAGTTTTTGTTTAGTTTGTTTTCTGTTTTTTTCTTTATTTTTATTTTTTTCTTAAGTTAGTTTTTTTAATTGTTTCTGTAAATAAACAACTTTATCAAGCTTTGGATGCTAATTTTCAAAGCCGATGAGTATATTCAAAAACTTTGGAGTGATGTATGCTAATGTTCCTAGGCATGATAATGCGTAAGCTTTTTTGCACTTTTTATTTGTTTTTGTTTTGTATATTTTTGTTGCATGTTTCTATCTGTTTGTTTTTAAATCTTTAAGTTTTGGTATAAATTTTCCAGTGATGATTGTGGTATTTTCATGATGAAGTTGATGGAAATCTTCAAACATGAGTTGAATATGCGTCGTTACTTTTGTAAAGAAGATATTGTGAATATCAGAATTCAATACGCAAACAAGCTTTTCTTCTGCAAAAGGAACAATGCGGACAAATCTCTAGTTGTTGATTACCATCCATAGGTATTAACTACACATAAGCTACTTTTGAATATTTTGTTAAGTTATATCTATAGTTTGACTGTGTACCTTTTTTCTTCATTGTAGGGATAGAGTTTTTGATATCTGAACTGTATATGAATTACACCCTATGATACTTTGCGAACATGGTCGGAATGTGTGTCAGTATGTGTTTTTTGGTTCCTTTTTTTTAAATTCAGTATCGAAATTATGTTGCATTGTATTGACCATGAAGAATGTAGTAACGAACTATATTTAGGCATCCTTTTGTAATGTACATTTCATTTTAATATGATCCATTCTATGTACTAGCATTTAAATTTCTCAATAATTTTTTTCATTGTTTTCTTTTTCTGCTTAGTTTCTTAATTCTTCTCATTATCTCATTTTTTGATATTTGATTCATCTTTCCTATTCAATTCTTTAGTTTTTGAATCATCGACATTTTCAGTTTCTTTTAGTCGGTCTTTGTATCCCTTTTGTATTCGGTCTTTTTGTTCATTTCCTTTTCTTTAGTCTCTTTTCTTTAGTCACTCAACATTTAATCTTTTAATTATTCAGTCTCTAATTATTTTTGGTTTTTTCATTCTTTCCTTTTCCCTGATTATCATTTTCTTTTATTTAGTCCCTAATTATTTTTGTTTTTTTATTTTTCATCCTCGCTGATTATCATTTTCTTTGTTCTTTGTCTTTTTGTTTTCCCCTTTTCTTCATTCTTTAATTCAGTCATTTATTTTCTTAAGGTACTCATTAATTCAGTTTGAAAGTCTTAGTTTGTCACCTCAGTCTTAGTTTTTCAGTTTAACATTCTTATTCTTATTCATCTCAGTGTTACATGTTTTAGTGTCTCATTTCATTTTCTTAAGTCTCTCATTATTTCAGTTTGTCACCCCAGTTTAACATTCTCATTGTTTTTATTATATCTCTGTGTCCTCAATTTTGTTTAGTTTTTCCATTTTGCAGTGTCATTTTATCTATGTGTCCTTTCAGTCCTCCATTCATCCTCATTTCATTTCAGTATTTCATTTTTCCTCAATTCATCCTCAATTCTCATTCTTGTGATTATATCTCTGTGTCCTCATTCTTGTTCTTCATTTTGGCATTCTAATTTCATTTGTTCATTCTCACTCCTCACTTTTTTTATTTCTCTGTTGACTTGTATTTTATTCAATGTTAATGTATCTCACCTCTTCATTCTTCGTTTTCACTCATTATTTCTCATATTTTATTTTCTCATTTTTTTGATTTTCTCAATGTTTCAGTCTGCGTACTTTGTCGTCTCTTTTCTGTTGCATTTATCTTCTGTTGCTCATGCTTTCAGTACTTTTGTCTTTATGGGTATATATTGCATTTTCTCATTACTTTATTTTCTCAATGTTCCAGCCCGTGGTTCTTGTTTTCCTTTTGTTCTTTTCCAAGTGATTGTTGCTAGATCTCACGTCATTCATGATCTCCCGTGATTCTTGTTTTCCTTTTTGTTCTTTTCCAAGTGATTGTTCCAGCCCGCGGTTCTTGTTTTCCTTTTGTTCTTTTCCAAGTGATTATTGCATTTTCAGTATTGACTTGTATTTTATTCAGTGTTAATGTATCTCACCTATTTAGTTTTCATTTTCACTCATCATTTGTCTTGTTCTTCTCTTACTATTTTGGTTTGCTATTGGCTTATTTACTCTTATTGCGGGGAAGGGTTTTCGTGGGGAACTCCGCCTATCCGACATTTCTTAATTCGGATAGCCGGTTCCAAGCCCGAGTAAAGGAGGAGGAACCACTTCATTCTTTCAAACATTCGCTTGTTCTTTTTATGATTCATTCATTCGATTTATTACACACAAACACAAACACATCTGGTTATTATATCTGATCATTTAGAACAAGTATAATATTCTCAGAAAACTGCTGATCCTTCAAAACAAGTATACTATGTAGCACATCACATCCTCTTGTACCTTTTGGTCATTTTATTACAACAAGAAATAGTCCAGAGAATAATAGACAATTTTCCTCAGCAACTTTTCTCAGCCCTCAATGTTTGAAGTAGATGTTGTTCCGCTGCATGGAATTGCTGCATGTTCTTCATGAATTTCCTTGTTTTCTTGAGCTCCAACTTCAATTGTCTTCCCTTTCTTCGTTGATTTTTTGGCCGGAGAGTCTGTTCCTGCAAGCAAATAGAAAAATGCCTCATTTTAAAAATGATGTTATGATCCATAGATGGGAGGTTCTTTTTTCATTTTATTCTTTGCTACCTGCTCCTTTAGGTTTTGCTTTCCTACTCATTTTTGGTTTAGGTAAGTTGTATATGAGATGTTTGTTGGTGTAGTTTCTCTTAGTGTGTTCAGTACCACCACAGTGGCTACATTTATAGAACTTATTTGCTTTGATCTTCTCCTTTATTGTGAGCATCCTAGGACGCCCTTTTGTGTGAGCTTGATCTGGATCAAGGATCTCAATTGTAGAGCTGGTTCCTTCCTACAGTGATGCATGTTGGAATTTGAGGCAGATTTGATGTTGGGCTTTTGGCCCATAACAAATACAAATTCTGAAATTCTCTTTGGCCCATTATCATGGCAGCTCATATGTGTGCTAGTGGTGACAAAGTTTAGTCCCACATTGCTAGTGGAAGGGGAGTTGGACCACCTTATATAGTAGAGTGTTGCACCACTTACTAAGGTGTGAGAAGAAGAGAAGCCCTCGCGCACTCCTCCTCCGACGCCACCCGCCTCGCCACGCCACGCCACGCCTCGCCACGACGTGACGTGCGCGACGCGGGTTGCGGGAATTTCGCCAAGCCGAGCTTTATTTTACTCGTTGGGGAAATTAATTGGGTATTAATTATGAGTCATTAATGCGTCATTATGGACGCGTTAATTAATCGGCCGTTTCCATATCGTGGGCTGGCACTGACTCGATCGTGGACTGTTGCCCCACGTCCTACCCGACCCGCACTATATAGCAGGCAGACGCAAACCGTAGCAGTTACCAGCAATTAGATTGCATCTGCTTACCTGCGCATCGCTGTTCCATCTCTCTATGCTGCCCTATGCTACTCCATCCTGCCGGCTGCATGAACGGTCGTCTGGGAGAGCAGGCCTCCGGAACCCCGTCTCTCTGATCCTGCACCGGGAGAGAGGCGATAAGGTTTTTGGGGAGCGTCTAGACGCGACTGCTCAAACTCTTCCTCGACTTCATCGCCATGTCTGACGACGCTGCTGCTGGTGGTGGCTCCACTTCTGTTGCGCCTTTGGTCATACCATCGACGAACTCGTACGTGTTATTTGCCCTCCTGCTATTTCCTATGATGATCACTAGTATTGCAGTATGCGTAGATGTGATAGATTTTCACTTGCCTGTATGGTGCATGTCTATTATGCGTATACTAGTTAGTCTTGGAAATTGTTTTGTCATGATTTATACTTGGATTAAATTAATGCGAAAACTGCTAATTATTTCAACAATGCATTCAACAAATTTGAAACTCTTCTTGTTGAATTTGGCTGAGTTTCACCAGTGTCTTTAGTAACTTTGTCCATTGCTTCCATGTGCTCCTCTATTCTCTGCACTTCTTGTAGCAAATATTGACATTTCTCTCTGCTTTTTGAACCTTTGGAAGATGTTTGTGTTAATCTCCTTGATAGTAAGTTATATCTCAGACTGTCATTGTCTATTTCTTGTGGCGCAGGGACAATGTAGTTCAGTTTCTTTTGCGTTTTCCTCCATATTTCAATGATGTATTTCTCTGGTATCTATTCCAATTCAAGGTGTAGCATCACTTTCAAAATATGAGAGCACAAGATGCCATCTTTGTTAAATTTGCAGCACACACAAGAATAGTCTTCACTTTCTAAGTTAACTTGCACTATGTAGTTTCTTGTTCTGTGTTCTTTAATTGGATAGTTGGGTGCCTGATATAGCACATAAACCTTGTTATTTTCATGTTCTCGGATATGTAGCCTTGTAACATCATTGAGGTTTTGCTGGAATTTTCTGAATATTTCCAAGTTGTACATTTCATGAGCTTGTCTTTCTATATAGTACTTAGTCAAGAATCTTGTTGGTGGCACTGTCTTATTCCCTGCATTGTGGTTGCATTCATCTTCCCTTGCATGTATCGTATCCAAAATGCGCTGATATTCCCTCAGGAAGCTAGTGATGCTAAATTGTGCGCCAACACCTTTTTTGAATAAAGCATTTGTCCCCTCACTTCTTGCTGTTGTTTGTGTAAATGGGAAGAATTTTGTTTTGAAGTATACGGGAACATACTTCTTCCTTGATTTCCACATGTCATTGAAGAATTTCACTCCACCAACCTTATGTTCTTCAATCATAGCCATCCATAGTGTTTCAAACTCTTGTACTGTCAGTGAGTTATCTATTATATCTTACATCTCTTCATACAAACCCTCATTTGCTTGGAATGTTGTTCCATTTTTGTCCTCACACTTCATCTTCACATGAAACAAGCATGTTCTATGTGTTGTATTTGGAAAAACAGATTCAATTGCTTTTTCCATGCCTCTGTCTTGATCAGTTATTATTGATTGTGGATGCTTTCCACCATTTGATAATATGAATTCCCTGAACAACCATTCAAATGTTTTTGCTGTCTCATTCACAATGAATGCACAAGCAAACAAGTAAGTTTTCCCATGTGGTGATATTCCAACAAAGGGTGCAAACGGTAAGTTGTATTTGTTTGTTAAGAAAGTAGTATCAAAACTTATGCAGTCACCATACAAATCATAGTACTGCCTCGATCTTGCATCTGACCAAAAGACACTACAGACCTTATTTTCAGCATCTAATTCCATGGAGTAGTAAAATCCAGGTTCTGCAGCTTGTTTCTTATTGAACCAGGCAAGAACTTCCATCAGATCACTGTTTTTCATTCTCTGTTCACACTTGTACCATAGTTGCACACTTTCTTTTTGTTGTATGGAAGTTGCTCCATTCCTCCTCGCATGTGTGCTAGAACGGAAACAATGTTTCTAGTGGGAATGTTGCATTGCTTCATTGTCTTTATGATTGATTTTTTTTCTTTGGTCATGCAGACATGAGACCTGAAAAACCGACTCCCTGGCTCGAGAGGATGGTTGTGGTCAAGAAACAGGTTAGTGATCCGCCACAGCCCATCTTTCTCACTTATTACCATCCAGCACATAGGTCAAATTACCAGCATTGAGGACAATCCTCAAATTGCGGAACCAATCCGTGAAGTTGCTTCCATTGTTTTTCAACTTTTCTTTCTCTAGGAACGCATTAAAATTGATGGTAGGGGCCGCCATTGATCTACAACATATTTGCAATAGTTTAGACTAAGTTTATGACAAATTGAGTTCTAATTAATAGTTAAATTAATCTAGGTGAACTACCACTCAAAACAATATCCCTCACATTGTTTTAGTGATCACACGAACCAAATCCACCACATCAAAACTGATCATCACGAGAATTGATGTAGCTTCAATGACGAACAATCGACATGTTCATCATATCTACTATATGATTCATGCTTTACCTTTCGGTGATCCGTGTTCCGAGACCATGTATGTACATGCTAGGCTCGTCAAGATCAAACCTTAGCTTCCGCATGAGCAAATCTGGCTTGCTCACGTTGTATACACTTGCAGAATCTAACACACCCGATCATCACGTGGTGCTTCGAAACAACAAGCTTTAGCAACGGTGCTTACTAAGGATGAACACTTTAGAACTTGAAATTTGTGTGCATGAGGGATCATCTTATAATGCTACCATCGTTAACTAAGCAATACAAGATGCATAAAGGATTAACATCACATGCAATTCATAATATGTGATATGATATGGCCTTTCTTATTTGTGCTTCCGATCTCCATCTTCAAGCACGAATATGATCTCCATCATCACCGGCATTGCATCAAGGTCAATGACGCTGTTCCATGATTGTCGTCCACCAGCTTCAACTATTACAACTACTTTGAATAGACATGCGGGTCTTAACAGAAATTAAAGACAACCATATGGCTCCTGCCGGTTGCCAACTTACAATAAGGAACATTGCATACATCAAATATAATCACAATCATGGCCCTATCACATCACAGCACACCCCTGCAAAACAAAGTTAGACGCCTCTAATTTCTTTGCATATTTTACGTGGTTTGGGGATTTCAATAAGTGTCGATCTAACTTACGAACAAGAACCACAACGTTGATGTTTGAAATATCAAGTGCCCGTTGTAAATTGGATCTATACTATAATGGGAGAGACAGACACCCGCAAAGCCACTTATGCAATACAAGTTGCATGTTGAGCGTGGAGCAAGTCTCATGAACGATGTCATGTAAGGTTAGCCCGGGCCGCTTCATCTCATCATACCGCAAGATGCAAAGTACACAAGAAGCAATTGATAATAAAAGCACCACCTCCCACAGTGACCATTGTGTTCTACTCGTGCAACAGATCTACATATAGACACGGCTCTGTAACACCCCGGTTTTGAAAAGACCGTGGCCTCTATGTGACATGCCAATCCCTGGATCAGTTCATTGTCCCACAATAGAGTAAGATAGATAACATAGCAAAATAACCGTGTATCATGTACTACAAAGATCCAGAGTACCATTATTACAATAAAAGCTTAGCGTAAAGCTAGCTCAAATTATTCAGGTAGCAACATAAACATGTAAATCCTCCATTCTTCAAATTGCCCACAAGTGAACAAGTGCCGAGTGGAGTACCGTGGCCTATAACGATCAATCAGAATCGGAATAACCTGCAACATGAAACGTAGCAGCCCCGAAGGGTCAATACATGGAATGTATGGCAAGTAGAGCTAGTAATGGAGACAATAGTACTAACATCTACATGCATATTTGGCAAGTGGAGCTGTGTCTGGCTTGCATTTGCAAATACATTTGTCCTACTTTCATAAACAATTTTCAATTTTCTTTGAAAAGATCCCAATTAAGTTAACCCAACAAGATTAAAACAATTATGAAATTAGAATGAGCGAGAAACATGTCATGGAATCAATATCTAGCAACTCAGATGTCCATAACCGGGGACACGGCTAATCGATTAGATTATACACTCTCTGAGAGGTTAGTACACTTTACCCATGTGACTTGGCCCAGCCTTGTACCATCGCTCTCATTTTGGGCGATGATAGGGAGAAGACCAAGAAGAGACTGTCGAAGTAGCTCCTCAATCCCGACGCACCGTCCAACCTACCAAAATTCTACATCTCTGGATACGCGGGTTCGAGTTACCACAACCTACTAAGTCCAACCAACCGCCCATTTTATTATTGGCACATGGTTGTACACGTAAGCTACACAATAAAGAAGCCAATCATTCTCTCTTGATACCTGGGTGCCTTTCCGCAATTAAACCACCAAAATTTATCAATACCATCACACCCAGGGGTTCATTGATTAAGTTGTTTTAGTTTTCACAAACCAATACTTTGAGAAAACAAGTATCAATGATGTAACCCAGCCCTCGTTCAACAAAGCATGGCTAAGCACATCTACCAACGGTGTTTCATCTACAAGGAGGGTCCTACCACATAATAGGACATAGCATGGCGATAATATCGTCCTACACATGAGTAGCATCTACTTGCCTTGGTTGTAGCGGTCTGGAGCACAATCCTCACACGAGCAAGCGTTGCACTCAACACAATCTACACGATACAATTGCAATCATAAACAAACAATGCGCGAGCATATGCAACAAATATGATGCATGAATGCAAGAACGACAAGTGAATTGGTGCTACAACTGCACCAAAACATCCTATAATATAACACTACCGATTGCATACATGTAAAATAGTTTTAGCGCTAGGGAAACTATTAGACAAAAGTAAAGCTCACCACTAGAGCTAGAACTTAAATAATTCACTACCGATAGTATACTGTTTGTAAAATCTTGTAAAAATTCTACCGCATAGGCATCGCTGATTAGAAACAGTACCAACTGGAATTACTCAAAAAGGAGTTATAAAACTTCCCGAGTAATTAAAACACTGCAGAAAGCCATTAGACAAATACTGCAGAAGTTTTTACTGTAAGCCTATCCTTTTAATTCACGATGAGATTCCCCCCGTTCACACGAGTTCAGGGACATATCATACGTTATTTTTGGAGCTACGGATCTTTTTCTACGAATTTATTACTCCGAAAAGGCCACTAACTAGTTTGATTAAACTGTACTAAACCTTGCAGTAAAAGTCTGAACCAAAGGTACAGCGAGATTCTACACGACTCACTGAACCCGTACATATTTTATTTGCAATTTTTGGCCAAGCAGTTTAATTTCTACGCAATTTACAAGATTCTACCGAAATCTGCCAACTAAAGGGATTAACGAAATTGACCAGTCAATTGTGTCTGTTGACTGGTCAAAGCGTCTGCTGACTGGGCGTCTGACTAGTCAACGCCTGAGTCTGACCGATCAACTAACGATCTAAGCCGCTGATCTGAGATCTGACGGTGGCTGTTGTCTTACCGGAAACGGACGGCGAAACGGACCCCGGAAGGTGCGGCGAGCTCCGGACGGCGGTGGCAATCACTTCCGGCGACGAGGTTTTTCCTGCGCGTACACACATGGTCAACTAACGGTCCGGAAAAATAACATCGCGCGCAACAACGGCGCGCGTACGTGCACGTATGCGGGCATGCACGCATGCGATAATGCGCGCGGCGGCTAAGCGGCAGCGCGGCGGCTGCGCGGCAAGCGCGCGGCCGAGGCGAAGGCGCGGCGGAGCGGGCGCGGTGGCGCGATGGCGGCGGGCGCAGCAGCAGCCAGCGGGGCATGGCGCGGCGGCAGCGGCGGGTGGCGGCGTGCTGCGGTGGAAGGCGGCAGCGGCGGTGATGGCGGCGGTAGATGGCGGCGAGTGGCGGCGGAAGCGGCGCAGACGCGGAATAGAGAGAGGAGGAGGAGGCGAACCCGACGGTGGTGGCGGCGATGGCTGGCGGCGGCGGGGTTGCCGGCGGCGGCGAGGTGGCCAGGAGGCGGCGCAGATGGCGGCGGCAGGCGCGGCTCCTCGGGAGTCGCGCACGACAGGAGGATCGGCGGCGGCTGGGTGGCGACGTGGGGCAGGAGTTGGGCACAAAAAACGAGGTCCCGGTGGGGCCTCTTTAAACAGTCCTGCGCGCGAGTTCTAAACTGAAACGGTCCGCAGTTGGACTCCGATTCGGAAATCGGTCCAGATTTTCGGACCGTTTTCCGGCGGTTTACTAAAACGTCCGAGTCTTTTGCATACGAACTCCGATTTGAGCGATTCTCGCGCCTACGGGTTCGTATCGTCGAGGGGAACAACCTTCAGTCAAGGTTTGCGCGAAAACTCGAACCTACAGGGGTAGTTGTCGCAAGTCCTTCTAAAGCCTCCCGCAGGAAACTCGTAGCGAAACAAAATAGGGTTTTGAAGATAGCGTTTCGCCGAACCTTTCTACTTGACGGTTTTTCATGGAAAGATATGATGCAATGCTATGAATGATATGCAAGACCAAATCTAAAATTTGGGATGTGACAAGACTAACCCCCTTAAGATGAATCTCGTCCTCGAGATTCGGCGCGGCTAGCAAATAGGTGTGGGTAGTCCCCTCGGATGTCATCCTCACGCTCCCAAGTGGCTACTTCCTCGGTGTGGTGGCTCCACTGTACTTTGCAAAACTTGATTGTCTTGGTACGGGTAGTCCTTTCTGCTGTCTCCAGAATCTTGACCGGTTTCTCCTCGTAGGTCAAGTCGTTCTCAAGCTGAACCTCCTCTAGTGGCACAGTGTCTCTCAATGGTGTGTCCACCATTTCCGGATGGCACTTCTTCAGCTGGGATACGTGGAACACGTTGTGAACAGCAGACAGAGCCTCTGGCAACTCCAACTGATAAGCAACTTCTCCTTTGCGTGCTAAGACCCGATACGGTCCAATAAATCGAGGTGCCAACTTACCCTTAATTCCAAATCTCTTGATTCCACAAAGCGGCGATACTCTAAGGTATGCTCTATCACCTATCTCGTACACCACTTCCTTGCGCTTGGCGTTAGCGTAGCTCTTCTGCCTTGATTGTGCTACCTTCAGCCTGTCCCTAATCAAGGCGACCTTCTCCTCAGCGTCCTTGATCAAATCAGGTCCAAACAACTGGCGTTCTCCTACTCCATCCCATAGCAATGATGTTCGGCACCGTTTCCCATATAGCACATCGAACGGTGACGTCTTGATGCTGGTTTGATAGCTGTTGTTGTAGGAAAACTCCGCATACGGCAAATTCTCATCCCAACTAGAACCATGAGCCAAAGCGCAAGCTCTCAGCATGTCCTCTAAAATCTGATTCACCCTCTCGTGCATCCATCACCAGGTGAAACGGCTGCTAAACTCCAATCTAGTACCAAGTGACTCGTGTAGTGGCGCTGAAGTGTGAGGTAAATTGGGTGCCTCATCGACACGATACTCTTGGGAACTCCATGTAGGCACACAATCCTGTCCATGTAAATCTTGGCTAACTTTGCACTCGTATAGGTCGTCTTTACCGGTATGAAGTGGGCTACCTTGGTCAAATGGTCGACCACTACCCAAATAGAGTCATATCCTGACCTAGTCCTGGGCAGTCCTGTGATAAAATCCATTCCCACTCTATCCCACTTCCAATCTGGCACGGGCAATGGTTGCAGCAGTCCATTGCTTCGTGTTCGCTTTACTCGGCTACATACATCACATAGGGCAATATGCTCTGCGATGTATCCCTTCATGTTGTTCCACCAGAATCTGTCCTTTAGGTCCATATACATCTTCGTATTGCCCGGATGTATGGAATATGGCGAGTCATGAGCTTCCTGCAGAATCAACTTCCTTATCTCGGGATCGTTGGGAACGCACAATCGATCTCCGTACCACAGGGTTCCTTGCTCACCCTCGCGGAATTCCCTTGCTCGATCCTCCTTCATCTTTTCCTTAACTTCATCTATCTCTTTGTCTCCTATCTGAGCCTTTATGATCCTGTGCTGTAGCGTCGGTTGGACTTCCATTGTTGCTAAGTATCCTTCAGATATTACCTCCAGTCTAAGGTCCTTGAATTGCTTGCACAAATCCTCAGGCAATTCACCAATTGTCAATCCATTGGCATAAACCTTCCGGCTCAGAGCATCTGCTACTACATTGGCCTTTCCTGGGTGGTATTGCAGATTCATATCATAATCCTTGATAAGATCCAACCATCTCCTTTGTCTCATATTCAATTCCTTCTGCGTAAATATGTACTTCAGGCTCTTGTGGTCGGTGTACACATCACAGTGTTTTCCCATTAAGTAATGCCTCCATACCTTGAGCGCATGAACCACCGACGCTAACTCCAAGTCGTGTGTGGGGTAATTCCGCTCATGGTGCTTGAGTTGTCGCGAGGCATATGACACCACTCTCCCATCTTGCATCAGCACACTACCAAGTCCCTGTCGAGAAGCATCACCGTACACTTGGAAATCCTTCTGAAGATCTGGTAAACACAGAACATGCGCGGTCACTAGTCGACGCTTCAGTTCCTGAAAGCTGGCTTCACATACATCTGACCACTCAAACTTCCTCTCCTTCTTCAGAAGTTCAGTCATAGGCTTAGCAATCTTGGAAAAGTTTTCAATGAACCTTCTATAATATCCAGCAAGTCCTAGAAAGCTTCGAATCTCTCCTGCATTCTTGGGCGCTTCCCACTCAGTTACTACAGTCACTTTGTTTGGATCAACAAAGATTTCCTTCCCGACACTACGTGTCCAAGAAACCAACGGTGTTAAGCGTAATTCACACTTGCTGAATTTGGCATACATCTTGTGTTCCCTCAGCTTCTCCATAATCATCCTCAGATGTTTCTCATGCTCCGCATCATCCTTGGAATATATCAATATGTCATCAATAAACACCACCACGAACTTGTCCAAGTACTCCATAAATACCTTGTTCATCATGGTCATGAAATATGCCGGGGCATTCGTTAGTCCAAAAGACATAACTGTATACTCATATAAACCATACCTAGTGGTGAAGGCGGTTTTTGGTACAACCTCCTCGGATCTTCAATTGAAGTAGCCAGATCGCAGATCAATCTTCTCAACACCTTTGCTCCTTCCAGTTGATCAAACAAATCATTTATGTTCGGAGGGTACTTGTTCTTGATGGTTACTTCATTCAATGACGATAGTCCACCACTAATCTCTTGGTGTTGTCTTTCTTCTCCACAAAGCGAGCAGTGCTCCCCATGACGACGCACTAGGCTGAATGAATCCTTTTCCAGCCGCTCTTTCAACTGTTTCTTCAATTCCTTCACTCATCCACATCCATCTTATATGGTTTCTTTGCTATTGGTCATGTTCCCGACATCGGTCGATAAGAAACTCTACTTCCCTATCGTGGCATTCTGCAGCTCTTAGGAAACATGTCGGGTAATCCCTAATCACCGCACAAGATCCATGCTAACCCCTTAAGAGAATTCAACTTACACCTTCCGGTCGTGCGGTGACTTGAATCTAATCCTCTTACCATCCGGTTTTGAGTGAAACAGCTCAGGCACAATCTATGTGTCCCCATGCATAGACATCCAATCCATACCGAATGACATCTAATCCCTATGAATCCAACACTACCAAATGTGCAATGAAGTTGTGTGTTCCAATCCTCACGGTTAAATCGCGGCATCCCGCACTAGCTATCATATCTCCTCCAGGTGAACTCACTCTAAATGACCTTTTCATAGACTCAAGAGGTAACTTATACTTATCCACAAATGCCCTTGATATGAATGAATGCGATGCACCAAGATCGAAAAGTATAAGTGCGGTAAGTGTTGATTGGGAACTTACCAATCACAAGGTCGAGCTCATCTGAATCTCCTCCACATTCATGTGGTTCACTGGCCTTCTCGTTGTTGGTTGGCTTCATCCTTTCCTCTCCGGACAGTTGTCGCATAGTGTCCCTTCTTTGCACTTGAAGCACGCCACCTCACTCAGATCCTTCTTCACGGTTGCGATCAGTTGCGGTCATGTCCACCGTGTCCTCCAGAGTGGTGAGAGTGTCCTCCCTTGTGGTTGTGGTGGCTGCTCCTATGGTTGTCATGGCGATGTCCATCGCGGCGGTCATGGCTCCCATGGTCACTTCCTCCATGCTTGGAGTATCCATCATATGAAGTGCGAGTCTTGTGGTGTGAACCAGAGTGATGAGTATTGCTCTTTCTCTTGCGGTTCTCCACCTGCTTGTGATTCCCTTCCAAGATCCTAGCCTTGTCTATAAGCTCCTGGAAAGTGGGGCAGTAAACCACAAGTAGTTGTACTGAAAGCTCATCACTGAGGCCATCCAGGAATCTCTCCCTCCTTTTGGCATCAGTGTCAACATCCTCAAGTGCATAACGGGACAGGTTGTTGAACTCCTCAATGTACTCGGCCACGGTGCGATTGGTTTGGCGCAAGTTGCGGAACTCCTTCCTCTTCAGGCTCAGAACTCCTGATGACACGTGGTTGGTCCTGAAACCTTCCTCAAACATTGCCCAAGTCACGGTATCCAGTGGGTGGGTGATCTGAAATGTGTCCCACCAAGAAGCGGCTGGTCCCTCCAGTAGGTGAGCGGCAAACCTCACATTCTCAGCATCAGTGCATCCGATAGTTACTAGATCCTTGTTGACTGAACGCAACCAGTCGAGAGCAATCATTGGTTCCGTTGCAGTAGAGAACTTGGCTGGCCTTAACCTCAGAAATCTGGTGAGAGCATCTCCCTGAGGCTGATTGTTTCCATTGTTGTTGTTCTGGTTTGCCATGAACTGAGTCATCACTTGGGCCAGCTGTGCCTGAGCTGTCATGAGCTGCTCCATCTCAGTGGGTTGGCGGCGAGGAGGCATCTGCGGTTCAGCATAGGTAAGTTTAGAAAGAATCAACTACGATAATAGGATTTCTACCCATGCATATGAGCAATCAACAACAAACAATAGCAGACAATCCCAAGCAAGAAACACATCAACAAACAAGTGATCCATCAACATCCCAGGTGTTATCCTAGCAGTATATACCTACTGAAATAATTTTACAAGAGTTGGCAATGGTTAACTAAACAATAGATCAACTAAACAACAAAACAGCAATTCTTCCAGAACAGTCCAGCAGCGTTCACGGATTTTTCCGCCTGACTTAAACTCGTCAGAAAATTAAGCCAATTTTTGTGCATATAGCACAGAGAGTTTCGCATCAGCCCAATTTTTTTCATATTTTTCCGAGTTACCAGAAAAATATGAAAAATCGCGCAGTACTGCTGTATCAGCAGAAAAACTGCATCGAGAATAACAGAGATAGTAACCAAATTTCCATAACTCTTTCATTAAAATTCGCACAAATAATTCCTGGGATATTGGAGTACACAAATAAGCAACTAAACACTCTCAAACTAACACGAACTAAGCTTCACAACGATCGAGACTAATCCTAACGAATTCGCCTAACGTGGACTAATTGGTGGACTTCTATCTATTTCTTGAAGAGATTGAGGTAGGTCTTTGCGGTCATGCGTTGGCGCTTCGGCTCGCGGTACAACCATGACGGCGGAGTGTACACCACTCCTGAACCATCACTTGAAACTTCAAACTCCACCTCTTCTGGATCCTCCTCTTCTTCTTCATTCTCACCGCAATCGCAATGCCTTCATCTCCTCCACCATCATCGTCCCCATCATCATCATCCTCGTCCTCATCATCATCATCATCTCCACTGTCATCATCATCCCCATTGTTGCCATCATCTCCATTGTCATCATCAGAGGGTGGATTCAACTGTGCTTGGAGAGCGGCAATCTGGGCTGTCATAGCTTCAATGGTTTGGTCCCTTTCCTGGACTGTCCCTTGCAATTGCTGTATGTTCTGGGTGTTCTCCTGCACAGTACCATGAAGATGTGCTATGGTTGCATCTCTGGCTATCAGGGCATTCTCCAGAACTCCCACAGCTTCATGCAAAGTGTCAATCTCCTGTCCTTGGACCACCATACCATTGCTTGTGAAATCTGCAATCTCCTTTATCATCCTCACCTTCTCTGCTAGAGCTCCATTCTCCCTCTCCATGTCCTCTATGTGCCTCCGACGTGGCGGAATGTTGTTCCTGTCGCCCGGGGTAACCACAATGTTCCCATCCTCATCACGCCTCCCATAGTCATGGTAGGGTGAATCTTCAGCAAGAGGTGTCGACATAGTGGCCTTTGGCGAGACAGGGCTTCATGTATGGCCAGGTTGATTCCAAGTCCCCAGTTGCAGTATGTCTTGGTGTAGACCAAGTGCGCGGGGTTTGGCAAGGCGGCATCTATGAATATGAAGGTAGTGATCTCCCATGCATCCTCTCCATATCCATAGGTGTACAGCCTTCTTCCCTTGAACATAGGCAGTGGCAATCCCAATGACTGAGAGAGCTGAGCTAACTGCCTTGCAAAGGGCCTTGGTGACTCCATGGTGACATACTCAGTCCTGACGTCTCCCATCTATCAAGTAAAAGAGGAAAGTGTGAGAATAGCATATGGTAAGAATTTACGAGGGTGAAAGGCATAAGAGGAAAGACAAAGTTAATATAGGCTTAATGAATCTATGGCTTCCTAATCCAATCCTAGGTCACGATCCTACAGTCGACACACGGGCTCTGATACCATCTTGTAACACCCCGGTTCTGAAAAGACCGTGGCCTCTATATGACATGCCAATCCCTGGATCGGTTCATTGGCCCACAATAGAGTAAGATAGATAACATAGCAAAATAACCGTGTATCATGTACTACAAAGATCCAGAGTACCATTATTACAATAAAAGCTTAGCGTAAAGCTAGCTCAAATTATTCAGTTAGCAACATAAACATGTAAATCCTCCATTCTTCAAATTGCCCACAAGTGAACAAGTGCCGAGTGGAGTACCGTGGCCTATAACGATCAATCAGAATCGGAATAACCTGCAACATGAAACGTAGCAGCCCCGAAGGGTCAATACATGGAATATATGGCAAGTAGAGCTAGTAATGGAGACAATAGTACTAACATCTACATGCATATTTGGCAAGTGGAGCTGTGTCTGGCTTGCATTTGCAAATACATTTGTCCTACTTTCATAAACAATTTTCAATTTTCTTTGAAAAGATCCCAATTAAGTTAACCCAACAAGATTAAAACAATTATGAAATTAGAATGAGCGAGAAACATGTCATGGAATCAATATCTAGCAACTCAGATGTCCATAACCGGGGACACGGCTAATCGATTAGATTATACACTCTACAGAGGTTAGTACACTTTACCCATGTGACTTGGCCAGCCCAGCTTGTACCATCGCTCTCATTTTGGGCGATGATAGGGAGAAGACCAAGAAGAGACCGTTCGGGAAGTAGCTCCTCAATCCCGACGCGCACCGGTCCAACCTACAAAAATTCTACATCTCTGGATACGCGGGTTCGAGTTACCACAACCTACTAAGTCCAACCAACCGCCCATTTCATTGTTGGCACATGGTTGTATACGTAAGCTACACAATAAAGAAGCCAATCATTCTCTCTTGATACCTGGGTGCCTTTCCGCAATTAAACCACCAAAATTTATCAATACCATCACACCCAGGGGGTTCATTGATTAAGTTGTTTTAGTTTTCACAAACCAATACTTTGAGAAAACAAGTATCAATGATGTAACCCAGCCCTCGTTCAACAAAGCATGGCTAAGCACATCTACCAACGGTGTTTCATCTACAAGGAGGGTCCTACCACATAATAGGACATAGCATGGCGATAGTATCATCCTACACATGCAACTACAAAATACACGACAATGCATTGAAAATAGTAGGACGATATCATGAACAAAGTAGCATCTGCTTGCCTTGGTTGTAGCGGTCTGGAGCACAATCCTCACACGAGCAAGCGTTGCACTCAACACAATCTACACGATATAATTGCAATCATAAACAAACAATGCGCGAGCATATGCAACAAATATGATGCATGGATGCAAGAACGACAAGTGAATTGGTGCTAAAGCTGCACCACAACATCCTATAACATAACACTACCGATTGCATGCATGGAAAATAGTTTTAGCGCTAGGGAAACTATTAGACAAAAGTAAAGCTCACCACTAGAGCTAGAACTTAAATAATTCACTACCGATAGTATACTGTTTGTAAAATCTTGGAAAAATTCTACCGCATAGGCATCGCTGATTAGAAACAGTACCAACTGGAATTACTCAAAAAGGAGTTATAAAACTTCCCGAGTAAATAAACACTGCAGAAAGCCTTTAGACAAATACTGCAGAAGTTTTTACTGTAATCCTATCCTTTTAATTCACGATGAGATTCCCCCCGTTCACACGAGTTCAGGGACATATCATACGCGATTTTTGGAGCTACGGATCTTTTTCTACGAATTTATTACTCCGAAAAGGCCACTAACTAGTTTGATTAAACTGTACTAAACCTTGTAGTAAAAGTCTGAACCAAAGGTACAGCGAGATTCTACACGACTCACTGAACCCGTACATATTTTATTTGCAATTTTTGGCCAAGCGGTTTAATTTCTACGCAATTTACAAAATTCTACCGAAATCTGCCAACTAAAGGGATTAACGAAATTGACCAGTCAATTGTGTCTGTTGACTGGTCAAAGCGTCTGCTGACTGGGCGCTGACTGGGCGTCTGACTAGTCAACGCCCGAGTCTGACCGATCAACTAACAATCTAAGCCGCTGATCTGAGATCTGACGGTGGCTGTTGTCTTACCGGAAACGGACGGCGAAACGGACTCCGGAAGGTGCGGCGAGCTCCGGACGGCGGTGGCGATCACTTCCGGCGACGAGGTTTTTCCTGCGCGTACACACATGGTCAACTAACGGTCCGGAAAAATAACATCGCGCGCAACAACGGCGCGCAGATGCGGGCATGCGCATGCGATAATGCGCGCAGCGGCGCGGGCGAAGCAGCTAAGCGGCGGCGCGCTGGCGGCTTGCGCCAGCAGCTGCGTGGCGCGGCGGGCGGCGCGAAGGCGCTGGAGGTGGCGCGATGGGCGGCATGGCGGCAGCGGCAGCGGCGACGGTGGCGGCGTGCCAGCGGTGGAAGCGGCGACGGCGGTGATGGCGGCGGTAGATGGCGGCGGAGTGGCGGCGGAGGCGGCGCAGACAAGGAATAGAGAGAGGAGGAAGAGGCAACTTCGGCGGTGGTGGCGGCGATGGCGGCAGCGAGTGGCTGGAGGCGGCGCAGATGGCGGCGGCTCCTCGGCCGATGACAGGAGGAGAGCGGCGGTGGTGGCGACGTGGGGCAGGAGTTGGGCACGAAAAACGAGGTCCCGGTGGGGCCTCTTTAAACAGTCCTGCGCGCGAGTTCTAAACTGAAACGGTCCGTAGTTGGACTCCGATTCGGAAATCGGTCCAGATTTTCGGTCCGTATTCCGGCGGTTTACTAAAACGTCCGAGTCTTTTGCATACGAACTCTGATTTGAGCGATTCTCGCGCCTACGGGTTCGTATCGTCGAGGGGAACAACCTTCAGTCAAGGTTTGCGCGAAAACTCGAACCTACAGGGGTAGTTGTCGCAAGACCTTCTAAAGCCTCCCGCAGGAAACTCGTAGCGAAACAAAATAGGGTTTTGAAGATAGCGTTTCGCCGAACCTTTCTACTCGATGGTTTTGCATGGAAAGATATGATGCAATGCTATGAATGATATGCAAGACCAAATCTAAAATTTGGGATGTGACAGGCTCTGATACCACTGTAGGGGTTCGTAGCATGGAAAACAAAAATTTTCTACCGCATACAAACAAACAAGCCAAGATCTATCTACTAGATTGTAGCAACGAGTCGATAGAATAACTCACCCTCGAAGATTCCAAAGTGTTTAACGAGAGCAGATTCTCGTGGGTGATGTAGTCGTACTCTTGCCGATCTCAAGATCGTGTAGACGATCCTCCGTGACAAGGCTTCGGCGCTTCATGAATGGTCACATCGTTCGGTACTCGATGAAGACCTTCCTCTCCCTTGTTCCAGCAGGCAGAGGTTGTAGCACTCTCTCGAGATTCCCAAGAAGACGACGTGGCGGTACCTAAGTAGAGGGGAGATCTCGCAGGGCTTCGCCTTAAGTCGGAGCGAGTATGGTGGACTATGAGAGAGGCCTTGGCGATCTAGGGTTTAGAGGCACCAAGGAGAGAGGGCTAGGCCGGTGGCTAGGGCAAGGGGAGAGCCCCAAGTCGGCGGCTAGGGCAAACCCTAGGGCGGCGGCGGCTGCAAGAGGGCTGGCGGCTAGGGCTAGGGTTTAGAGGAGAGAGGTGTGTATCTAGAGGGGCACCCCTGCCCCTCCTTCTATAGGTGGGAGGGCGCCGGCCAGGGGAGGAGAGTCCTTCCCCAGGTCGGCTCCTTGGCCGGCGGGTGGAGGGAGAGGAACTCCTCCCCAAGTAGGTTTCCTACTCTCTCTCCACCAAGCAAACTTGTCGTTTGACTTTTCAAATTGGCGTTTGACTTTTCAAACTAGGATTTGATTTATCCCTTTATTTTGCTCAGCGATGACACCTAGTACATGATGCAACCATTCCAACTTGTTATGACACATTCATGTACCCTTCCCCTCCGGAGTGCCGGACCTTTCGGACCCTTCTAGAACATTCCCGATGAAAACACCGGAATCATTCTCCAACTCCGAAATAGGACTTTCCTTATATGAATCTTATTCTCCGGACCATTCCGGATCTCCCCGTGATATCCCGGATCCCATACGAGACTCCGAACAACATTCGGTCTTTTACTCATCATTCCATAACTACTCAACAACATCGAATCCTTAAGTGTGTCTCCCTATGGTTCGTGAATTATGCGGACATGATCGAGACACTTCTCCGAACAATAACCAATAGAGGAATCTAGAAATTCATATGGATCCCACATATTTCTACGATTACTTTGCGATCGAATGAACCACTTACATACGATACCAATTTCCCTTTGTCTTACGATAGTTACTTATCCAAAGTTTTTATCGTCGGTATCTCTGCATACCTAGTTCAACCTCGTTACTGATAAGTACTCTTTTCTCGTTCCCGTGATATGTGATCCCTTGTGAGCCAGTCACATGCTTGCAAGCCAATTGGATGACATTCCACCGAGAGGGCCCAGAGTATGTCTATCCGTCATATGGATGGACAAATCCCACTATTGATCGATGTGTCTCAACCCATACTTACCGAACACTCAATGCCACCTTTATAACCACCCAGTTACGGTGTGGTGTTTGATTTCATCAATGCATCCTTCCGGTGATGTTGATAAGCATGATCTCATGGTCGAAGGAATTAGGTTACTATGTATCAGAAAGCATATAGCAATTGAACTATTAAAATGACTTGATCTTTATGCTACGCTTATCTATAGGAGTATGTCCATCATACCATCCTCCTAAAGATATGATCTTGTTGTTAATAACATCTCAATGTTCATGATAGGGAAACCACAATCATTTATTAACCAACAAGCTAGTATTATGAAGAGGCTTTACTAGGGATTCTAATTTAGTTTACAAATCACACAAGTATTAATGTTTCCTTCTTAATACTGTTATAGCATGAATGTAAACATTTATCATAAACACAAAGATATAATAATAACTACATTTATTATTGCCTCTAGGGCATATCTCCAACAGTCTCCCACTTGCACTAGAGTCAACTAATCTAGATTACATGGTAATATACCGAACACCCATTGCAGTTTGGTGTTGGTCATGTTTTGCCCTTGGGAGAGGTTTAGTCAACGGATCCACCACATTTAGATCTGTGTGTACTTTGCAAATCTTTATGTCACCATCTTGGACGTGTTCTCAAATAGCGTGAAAACGTAGCTTGATGTGCTTCAGCTTCTTGTGTGACCTTGGTTCTTGCGCATTGGCTATGACGCCCATGTTATCACAGTAGATAGACATTGGGTCTAGCGCACTTGGAACCACACCGAGCTCTGTAATGAACTCCTTCATCCATATCGCTTCTTGTGAAGCCTCCGAATCAGCTATGTATTCCGATTCAGTTGAAGATCTCGCCACAACGCTTTTCTTTGCACTCCTCTAGCTAACTGCTGCACCATTCAAAGTACTTATCCAGATTGTGATTTAGAATCATCCGGATCGGTGTTCCAACTAGCATCGGTGTAACCATTAACAACGAGCTGTTCATCACCTCCATAAGAAAGAACCATATCCTTAGTTCTTCTCAAGTACTTAAGGATGTTTTTGACCGCTGTCCAATGATCCACTCCTGGATCACTTTGATATCTGCTAGTTAAACTAACAACATATGCAATGTCGGGTCTAGTACATAGCATAGCATACATTAGAGATCCTATGTCTGAGGCATAGGTGTAGGGGTTCGTAGCATGGAAAACAAAAAATTTCTATCGCATACAAACAAACAAGCCAAGATCTATCTACTAGATTGTAGCAACGAGTTGATGGAATAACTTACCCTCGAAGATTCCAAAGTGTTTAACGAGAGCGGATTCTCGTGGGTGATGTAGTCATACTCTTCCCGATCTCAAGATCGTGTGGACGATCCTTCCGGCGCTGCGTTCCGGTAGCGCTTCCGCAGTTGGTCACACGTTCGGTACTCGACGAAAACCTTCCTCTCCCTTGTTCCAGCAGGCAGCGGAGGTTGTAGCACTCTCCTCGCGATTCCAGCAGCACAACGGCGTGGTACCAGAAGTAGAGGGGAAATCCCGCAGGGCTTCGCCTTAAGCCGGAGCGAGTATGGTGGATTATGAGAGAGGGCTATTAGTGGTCTAGAGATTAGACACACCAATTAGAAGGCTCTAAACCGCATGCTAAAGCAATTAGAAGCTCTAAACCAAACGGCTCTAAACCTGAGATTAGAGGTAGAAACTTGTGTGTCTCAAGGAGGAGCCCTGCCCCTCCTTTTATAGGTGGAGGGGCTAGGCGCGCCAGGGAGGGAGGGAGTCCCTCCCCAACTCGGACTAGGCTGGGCGCTGACAAGGAGGAGAGGAACCTCCTCCAAGTTGGTTTCAACCTCCTCTTGCTTGTTTCCCACAGTTTCTCTGCTTTCCAGCTTCGCTTTCCATAGTTTCGCTTTTAGCCGCTTGACTTTCAAACCGCAATTTGACTTTCATGTTTTTGGAACAGCAAGAACACTTAGTACATGATGCAATCATTCAATGACACAATCATGTACCTCCCCGAGTGCTGGACAATCCGGACCTTCTAGAACATTCCCGATGAAAACACCTAATCATTCCCAACTCAAACAGGACTTTCCTTATATGAATCTTATTCTCCTGACCATTCCGGATCACCTCGTGATATCCCGGATCCCATCCGAGACCAACAACATTCGGTCTCTTTCATAATACCATAACTACTCAAAACAACGTCAATCCTAAGTGTGTCTCCCTACGGTCGTGAATTATGCGGACATGATCGAGACACTTCTCAACAATAACCAATAGAGGAATCTGGAAATTCATATGGCTCCCACATATTTCTACGATTACTTTGCGATCGAATGAACCACTTACATACGATACCAATTTCCCTTTGTCTCACGATAGTTTACTTATCCGAGGTTATGATCGCTTGTATCTCTCGCATACCTAGTTCAACCTCTACCGATAAGTACTCTTTTCTCGCTCCCGTGATATGTGATCCCTTGTGACCCAGTCACATGCTTGCAAGCTAATTGGATGACATTCCACCGAGAGGGCAGAGTATATCTATCCGTCATATGGATGGACAAATCCCACTCTTGATCCATGTGTTTCAACCAATACTTTCCAACACTCAATGCCACCTTTATAGCCACCCGCCACGGTGTGGTGTTTGATGTCATCAAAGCATCCATCCGAAAGGTGATATGCATGATCTCATGGTCGAAGGAATTAGGTTACTATGTATCAGAAAGCATATAGCAATTGAACTATTGAAATGACTTGATCTTTATGCTACGCTTATCAATAGGAGTATGTCCACCATATCATTCTCCTAACGATATGATCTTGTTGTTGATAACATCTCAATGTTCATGATAGGGAAACCTCAATCATTCAATCAACCAACAAGCTAGTGAAGTATAGAGGCTATACTAGGGACTTTCAAATTAAGTTTACAAATCACACAAGTATCAATGTTTCCTTGTTAATACTATTATAGCATGAATGTAAACATTTATCATAAACACAAAGATATAATAATAACTACATTTATTATTGCCTCTAGGGCATATCTCCAATAGTCTCCCACTTGCACTAGAGTCATCTAATCTAGATTACATGGTAATATACCAACACCCATGGCAGTTTGGTGTTGGTCATGTTTTGCCCCTGAGAGGTTTAGTCAACGGATCCGCCACATTCAGATCTGTGTGTACTTTGCAAATCTTTATATCCCCATCCCGACATGTTCTCGAATAGCGTGAAAACGCATCTTGATATGCTTCACTTCTTGTGTGACCTTGTTTCTTGCGCATTGGCTATGGCGCCCATGTTATCACAAAGAGATAGACATTGGGTCCAAATAGACTAGGAACCACACCCAGCTCTATAATGAACTCTTTCATCCATATCGCTTCTTGTGAAGCCTCCGGCGACCATGTATTCCGATTCAGTTGAAGATCTCGCCACAACGCTTTGCTTTGCACTCCTCCGGATAATCACTGCACCATTCAAAATAAATACGTATCCAGTTGTGATTTAGAATCATCCGGATCGGTGTTCCAACTAGCATCGGTGTAACCATTAACAACGAGTTGTTCATCACCTCCATAAGAAAGAACCATATCCTTAGTTCTTCTAAAGTACTTAAGGATGTTTTTGATCATGTCCAATGATCCACTCTGGATCACTTTGATATCTGCTAGTTAAACTAACAAAGATATGCAATGTCGGGTCTAGTACATAGCATGGCATACATTAGAGATCCTATGGCTGAGGCATAGGGAGTCTTACTCATCCTTTCTCTATCTTCTGCCGATGTTGGACTTTGAGTTTTACTCAAGGTCGTATTGGGCAACATGGGCAAGAACCCTTTCTTGCTTTCTTCCATTCCAAACTTCTTTAGAACTTTGTCCAAATATGTACTCTGTGACAATGATATTTGGCTTCGATCTATCTCTATAAATCTTTATGCCTAATATGTAAGCTGCTTCGCCAAGATCCTTCATTGAAAAACTATTATTCAAATATTCCTTGACACTATTAAGAAGGTCTACATCATTCCCAATCAACAATATGTCATCCACATATAGTATTAAGAATGCTACAGAGATCCCACTCACTTTCTTGTAAATACAAGCTTCTCCATAAGTTTGTATAAAACCAAAACTTTTGATTACCTTATCAAAACGTTGATTCCAACTGGATGCTTGCTTCAATCCATAGATGGACCTTTGAAGTTTGCATACCTTGTTAGCATCTTTAGGATCGACAAAACCTTTGGGTTGCATCATATACAACTCTTCATCAATATCTCCATTGAGGAATGCGTTTTGACATCCATCCGCCATATCTCATAATCATAATATGCAGCGATTGCTAACATAATCCTCACAGACTTTAGCTTCGCCATCGTGAGAAAGTCTCATCGTAGTCAACTCCTTGAATTTGTTGAAACCCTTTTGCGACAAGTCGAGCTTTATAGACAATAACATTACCATCAAGATCTGCTTTCATCTTGAAAATCCATTTGTTCTCGATGACCTTCCGCCATCCGGTAAGTCCACCAAAGTCCATACTTGGTTTTCGTACATGGATCCAATCTCGATTTCATGGCTTCTTGCCATTTATTGGAATCTGACTCATCATCGCTTCCTCATATGTCTCGGGGTCATCGGTGTTGTCCACCAACATGACACTCATAACGGAATCATACCAATGGAGTGGTACGAGTTCTCGTTGACCTCCGAGGCTCAGCAACTTCAACCAAGTTTCATGATCATCATCATTAGCTTCCTCTCTAATTGGTGCAGCACCACAGAACTTCTTCCGGTCTTGCGCTACTCGCAATTTCGAGAGAAGGTTCGACAACCTCGTCGAGTTCTACTTTCCTTCCAGTCACTTCTTTCGAGAGAAATTCCTTCTAGAAAGGATCCATTCTTGGCAACGAAGATTTTGCCTTCGGATCTATGATATAAGGTATACCCAATAGTTTCCTTCTGTATCCTATGAAGACGATTTTTCCGCTTTGGGTTCAAGCTTGTCCTACAGAACTTCTTTACATAAGCTTCGCATCCCCAAACTTTAAGGAACGACAATTTAGGTTTCTTCCCAAACCATAATTCATACGGTGTCGTTTCAACGGATTTAGACGGTGCCCTATTTAAAGTGAATGCGGCTGTTTCTAATGCATAACCCCAAAATGATAGCGGTAAATCTGTAAGTGACATCATAGAACGAACCATATCTAAGAGAGTTCGATTACGATGTTCGGACACACCATTACGCTATGGTGTTCCCGGCGGTGTCAATTGTGAAAGTATTCCGCACTTCTTTAAATGCTCGCCAAACTCGTAACTTAGATATTCACCTCCACGATCAGAACGTAGAAATTTAATCTTCTTGTTACGTTGATTCTCTACCTCACTTTGAAACTCCTTAAACTTCTCGAAAGTTTCGGACTTATGTTTCATGAAATAGATATACCCATATCTACTCAAGTCATCTGTGAAGGTAAGAACATAACGATAACCACCGCGCGATGCTACACTCATTGGACCACACACATCGGTATGTATGATTTCCAATAATTCCGTAGCTCGCTCCACCATACTAGAAAATGGAGTCTTAGTCATTTTTCCCATCAGACATGCTTCGCATCTTTCAAGTGATTCAAAATCAAGTGATTCAAGAAGTCCATCGGAATGGAGTTTCTTCATACGCTTCACTCCAATGTGACCAAGACGACAGTGCCACATATAGGTCAAATTATCGCTTGATTTCAAACGTTTAGCCTCAATGTTGTTGATATGTGTATTTCCACTATCGAGATTCAATAAGAATAGACCATCTATCAAAGGTGCATGTGCATAAAACATATTACTCATATAAATCGAACAACCATTATTCTCTGACTTAAACAAGTAACCGCCTCGCAATAAACAAGATCCCGATATAATGTTCATGCTCAACGCAGGCACCAAATAACAATTATTTAAGTATAAAACTAATACCGATGGTAGATGAAGGGGTAGCGTGCCGACCGCAATCACATCAACCTTTGATCCGCTTCCACGCATCGTCACCTCGTTCTTCGCTAGCTTCCGCTTATTCTGCAAAGACCGCTTCGAGTTACAAATATGAGCAACCGAACCAAGATCAAATACCCGTGCACTACTACGAGTACTAGTGAGATACACATCAATAACATGTATATCGATATACCTTTCTTCTTGATGTTGCCGTTCTTCGATCCGCCAAGTACTTTGGGCAATTCCGCCCAAAGGACCTTCTCCCTTGCGGTAAAAGCACTCGCCGTGCTTGGTCCAGCCTTGGTCTTCTTCCACGCGTGGTAACTTTCTTACCACCCTTCTTGAAGTGTCCCTTTGCTTAGACTTGCCTTTCTTGAGTTTGGTGGTCTTATTGACCATCAACACTTGGTGCTCTTTCTTGATCTCCACTTCGCAGACTTTAACATAGCAAACAGCCTGCAACTCTTTGTTCATGTTCTGCATGTTGTAGTTCATCACAAAGTTCTGTAACTTGGTGGCGTGGATCGAGGACGCGTAAATCCCCAAAGCATTAGGAATCACTATACCCAAGCTTTGAAGTTTGTTTATGCGTGCCCAGACATCTTAAGCACATGCTCACCGACGAGCTGCCCTCTTCCATCTTGCAGTTAAAGAACTTTTCAGAAGCCTCATAGCTTTCAATTGCCGCATGAGTCTCCAAAATCAATTTGAGATCCTCGACAATATCATATGGGTCTGACTCTTCAAACCTTTTCTGAAGCTCCGATTCTAAACCATACAAGATAGCACACTGAACTATGGAGTACTGATTCTTCCGAGCGAGGTAAACATTCTTTACTTCATCGGGAGCATCACCGCAGTGGGTCACCCAATGCATCCAAAGACATAGGTCAAATTACTAGCTGTGAGGACAATCCTCAAATTATGGAACCAATCCGCGAAGTTGCTTCCATTGTTTTTCAACTTTTCTTTCTCTAGGAACACATTAAAATTGATGGTAGGGGCTGCCATTGATCTACAACATATTTGCAATAGTTTAGACTAAGTTTATGACAAATTGAGTTCAAATTAATTAATGAAATTAAACTAGGTGAACTCCCACTCAAAACAACATCCCTCACATTGTTTTAGTGATCACACGAACCAAATCCACTACATCAACACCGATCATCACGAGAGTTGATATAGTTTCAATGGCGAACAATCATCATGTTCATCATATCTACTATATGATTCATGCTTTACCTTTCGGTGATCCGTGTTCCGAGACCATGTCTGTACATGCTAGGCTCACAAGATCAAACCTTAGTTTCGCATGAGCAAATGGCTTGCTCACGTTGTATACACTTGCAAAATCTAACACATCCGATCATCACGTGGTGCTTCAAAACAACAAGCTTTAGCAACAGTGCTAACTAAGGGTGAACACTTTATGATTTGAAATTCATGTGCATGAGGGATCATCTTATAATGCTACCGTCGCCTACTAAGCAATACAAGATGCATAAAGGAGTAACATCACATGCAATTCATAATATGTGATATGATATGGTTTTCTTCTTTGTGCTTCCGATCTCCATCTTCAAGCACGAACATGATCTCCATCATCACCGCATTGCATCAAGGTCAATGACGCTTCACCATGGTTGTCGCCCACCAGCTTCAACTATTACAACTACTTTGAATAGACACGCTGGTCTTAACATAAATTAAAGACAACCATATGGCTCCCCGGTTGCCAACTTACAATAAGGAACATTGCATACATCAAATATAATCACAATCATGGCCATATCACATCATCAGACACCGCAAAACAAAGTTAGACGCCTCTACTTTCTTTGCATATTTTACGTGGTTTGGGGCTTTCAATAAGTGTCGTTCTAACTTACGAACAAGAACCACAACATTGATACTAGCATTGTTGATTACCCGTTGTAAATTGGATCTTAACTATGCTAGGAGAAACAGGCACCCGCAAAGCCACTTATGCAAAACAAGTTGCATGTCAAGCGTGGAGCAAGTCTCATGAACGATGTCATGTAAGGTTAGCCCGGGCCGCTTCATCCCAACATACCGCAAGATGCAAAGTACACAAGAAGTAATCGACAATAAAAGCATCAACGCCCACAATGACCATTGTGTTCTACTCGTGCAACAGATCTACATATAGACACGGCTCTGATACAACTGTAGGGTTTCGTAGCATGGAAAAAAAAAATTTCTATCGCATACAAACAAACAAGCCAAGATCTATCTACTAGATTGTAGAAACGAGTCGATGGAATAACTTACCCTCGAAGATTCCAAAGTGTTTAACGAGAGCGGATTCTCGTGGGTGATGTAGTCGTACTCTTCCCGATCTCAAGATCGTGTAGACGATCCTTCCGGGCCATGCGTCCGGCGCTTCCAGCCGGTCACACGTTCGGTACTCGATAAAACCTTCCTCTCCTTGTTCCAGAGACAATAAGGTTGTAGCACTCTCCTCGCGATTCCAAAGAAGACAACGGCGTGGTACCTAAGTAGTGGGAAATCCCGCAGGCTTCGCCTTAAGCCGAGCGAGTATGGTGGATTATGAGAGAGGGCTATTAGTGGTCTAGAGATTAGACACACCAATTAGAAGGCTCTAAACCGCAGGCTAAAGCAATTAGAAGCTCTAAACCAAACGGCTCTAAACCGAGATTAGAGGTAGAAACTTGTGTGTCTCAAGGAGGAGCCCCGCCTCCTTTTATAGGTGGAGGGCTAGGCGCCAGGAGGAGTCCTCCCCAACTCGGCCTAGGGCTGGTGTCGCCAAGGAGGAGAGGAACTCCTCCTCCAAGTTGGTTTCAACCTCCTCTTGCTTGTTTCCCACAGTTTCTGCTTCCCACAGCTCGCTTTCCACAGTTTCGCTTTTAGCCGCTTGACTTTCAAACCGGCAATTTGACTTTCATGTTTTTGGAACAGCAAGAACACTTAGTACATGATGCAATCATTCAATGACACACTCATGTACCCTCCCGGAGTCTGGGACAATCCGACCTTCTAGAACATTCCCGATGAAAACACCGAATCATTCCCGAACTCAAACGGACTTTCCTTATATGAATCTTATTCTCCGAACCATTCCGGATCACCTCGTGATATCCCGGATCCCATCCGAGACTCAACAACATTCGGTCTCTTTCTCATAATACCATAACTACTCAAAACAACGTCGAATCCTTATGTGTCTCCCTACGGTTCGTGAATTATGCGGACATGATCGAGACACTTCTCCGAACAATAACCAATAGAGGAACTGGAAATTCATATGGTTCTACATATTTCTACGATTACTTTGCAATCGAATGGACCACTTACATACGATACCAATTTCCCTTTGTCTCACGATAGTTTACTTATCCGAGGTTATGATCATGTATCTATGCATACCTAGTTCAACCTCGCATCGATAAGTACTCTTTTCTCGCTCCGTGATATGTGATCCCTTGACCCAGTCACATGCTTGCAAGCTAATTGGATGACATTCCACCGAGAGGGCCCAGTATATCTATCCGTCATATGGATGGACAAATCCCACTCTTGATCCATGTGTTTCAACCAATACTTTCCGAACACTCAATGCCACCTTTATAGCCACCCGCCACGGTGTGGTGTTTGATGTCATCAAAGCATCCATCCGTAAAGGTGATATGCATGATCTCATGGTCGAAGGAATTAGGTTACTATGTATCGTAAAGCATATAGCAATTGAACTATTGAAATGACTTGATCTTTATGCTACGCTTATCAATAGGAGTATGTCCACCATATCATTCTCCTAACGATATGATCTTGTTGTTGATAACATCTCAATGTTCATGATAGGGAAACCTCAATCATTCAATCAACCAACAAGCTAGTGAAGTATAGAGGCTATACTAGGGACTTTCAAATTAAGTTTACAAATCACACAAGTATCAATGTTTCCTTGTTAATACTATTATAGCATGAATGTAAATATTTATCATAAACACAAAGATATAATAATAACTACATTTATTATTGCCTCTAGGGCATATCTCCAACAATAGGGAGTCTTACTCATCCTTTATCTATCTTCTGCCGTTGCTGGACTTTGAGTTTTACTCAAGGTCGTATTGGGCAACATGGGCAAGAACCCTTTCTTGTTATCTTCCATTCCAAACCTCTTTAGAACTTTGTACAAATATGTACTTTGTGACAATGATATCAGGCGTCTCGATTTATCTCTATAAATCTTTATGCCTAATATATAAGCTGCTTCGCCAAGATCTTTCATTGAAAAACTATTATTCAAATACACCTTGACACTATTAAGAAGGTCTACATCATTCCCAATCAACAATATGTCATCTACATATAGTATTAAGAATGCTACAGAGCTCCCACTCACTTTCTTGTAAATACAAGCTTCTCCATAAGTTTGTATAAAACCAAAACTTTTGATTACCTTATCAAAACATTGATTCCAATTTTGGGATGCTTGCTTCAATCCATATATGGACCTTTGAAGTTTGCATACCTTGTTAGCATCTTTAGGATCGACAAAACCTTTGGGTTGCATCATATACAACTCTTCATCAATGTCTCCATTGAGGAACGCTGTTTTGACATCCATCTGCCATATCTCATAATCATAATATGCAGCGATTGCTAACAAAATCCTCACAGACTTTAGCTTCGCTACTGTGAGAAAGTCTCATCGTAGTAAACTCCTTGAATTTATCGAAATCCTTTTGCGACAAGTCGAGCTTTATAGACAGTAACAGTACCATCAGCATCTGTTTTCTTCTTGAAAATCCATTTGTTCTCGACAGCCTTCCGGCCATCTGGTAAGTCCACCAAAGTCCATACTTGGTTTTCGTACATGGATCCAATCTCGGATTTCATGGATTCTTGCCATTTATTGGAATCTGGGCTCATCATCGCTTCCTCACATGTCGCAGGGTCATCGGTGTTGTCCACCAACATGACACTCATAATGGGATCATACCAATCAGGAGTGGTACGAGTTCTCCTTGACCTGCGAGGCTCTGTAGCAACTTCAACCGAAGTTTCATGATCATCATCATTAACTTCCTCTCTTATTGGTGCAGGCACCACAGGAACTTCTTCCGGTGTTGCGCTACTCGCAAGTTCGAGAGAAGGTTCGACAACCTCGTCGAGTTCTACTTTCCTTCCAGTCACTTCTTTCGAGAGAAATTCCTTCTCTAGAAAGGATCCATTCTTGGAAACGAAGATTTTGCCTTCGGATCTATGATATAAGGTATACCCAATAGTTTCCATTGGGTATCCTATGAAGACGCATTTTTCCGCTTTGGGTTCAAGCTTGTCCGGCTGTAACTTCTTTACATAGGCTTCGCAACCCCAAACTTTAAGGAACGACAATTTAGGTTTCTTCCCAACCCATAATTCATACGGTGTCGTTTCAATAGATGGTGCCCTATTTAAAGTGAATGTGGCTGTTTCTAACGCATAACCCCAAAATGATAGCGGTAAATTTGTAAGTGACATCATAGAACGAACCATATCTAAGAGAGTTCGATTACGACGTTCGGACACACCATTACGCTGTGGTGTTCCCGCGATGTCAATTGTGAAAGTATTCCGCATTTCTTCAAATGCTCGCCAAACTCGTAACTTAGATATTCACCTCCACGATCAAAACGTAGAAATTTAATCTTCTTGTTACGTTGATTCTCTACCTCACTTTGAAATTCCTTAAACTTCTCGAAAGTTTCGGACTTATGTTTCATGAAATAGATATAACCATATCTACTCAAGTCATCTGTGAAGGTAAGAACATAACGATAACCACCGCGCGATGCTACACTCATCGGACCACATACATCGGAATGTATGATTTCCAATAAGTCCTTAGCTCGCTCCATCATACCAGAAAATGGAGTCTTAGTAATTTTACCCATCAGATATGCTTCGCATCTTTCAAGTGATTCGAAATCAAGTGATTCAAGAAGTCCATCGGAATGGAGTTTCTTCATACGCTTCACTCCAATGTGACCAAGACGACAGTGCCACATATAGGTCGGGTTATCGCTCAATTTCAAACGTTTAGCTTCAATGTTATTAATATGTGTATTTCCACTATCGAGATTCAATAAGAATAGACCATCTATCAAAGGTGCATGTGCATAAAACATATTACTCATATAAATCGAACAACCATTATTCTCGGACTTAAACAAGTAACCGTCTCGCAATAAACAAGATCCTAATATAATGTTCATGCTTAACGCATGCACCAAATAATAATTATTTAAGTATAAAACTAATCCCGATGGTAGATGAAGAGGTAGCGTGCGGACCGCGATCACATCAACCTTTGATCCATTTACAACGCGCATCGTCACCTCGTTCTTCGCTAGCTTCCGTTTATTCTCCAGCACCTGTTTCGAGTTACAAATATGAGCAACTGAACCAATATAAAATACCCAGGCACTACTACGAGTACTAGTGAGATACACATCAATACCATATATATCGGATATACCTTTCTTCTTGATGTTGCCGTTCTTCAAATCCGCCAAGTACTTTGGGCAATTCCGCTTCCAGTGACCTTCTCCCTTGCAGTAAAAGCACTCAGTATCAAGCTTAGGTCCAGCCTTGGTCTTCTTCGTCGGTGCGGCAACTTTCTTACCACCCTTCTTGAAGTGTCCATTTTTCTTAGACTTGCCTTTCTTGAATTTGGTGGTCTTATTGACCATCAACACTTGGTGCTCTTTCTTGATCTCCACTTCTGCAGATTTTAACATGGAGAAGAGTTTTGGCAACTGCTTGTTCATGCTTTGCATATTGTAGTTCATGACAAAGTTCTTGTAACTTGGTGGTAGTGATTGGAGGACACGGTAAATCCCCAAAGCATTAGGAATCACTATACCCAAGCTTTGGAGTTTGTTTGCGTGCCCAGACATCTTAAGCACATGCTCACTGACGGAGCTGCCCTCTTCCATCTTGCAGTTAAAGAACTTTTCAGAAGCCTCATAGCTCTCAACTGCCGCGTGAGTCTCAAATATCAATTTGAGTTCACGGACAATATCATGTGGGACTGAATTCTCAAACCTTTTCTGAAGATCCGATTCCAAACCATACAAGATAGCACACTGAACTGTGGAGTACTGATTCTTCCGAGCGAGGTAAACATTCTTTACTTCATCGGTAGCATCACCGCAGGGTCACCCAATGTGCATCCAACACATAGGTCAAATTACCAAGATTGAGGACAATCCTCAAATTGCGGAACCAATCCATGAGTTGCTTCCATTGTTTTTCAACTTTTCTTTCTCTAGGAACGCATTAAAATTGATGGTAGGGGCCGCCATTGATATACAACATATTTGCAATAGTTTAGACTAAGTTTATGACAAATTGAGTTCTAATTAATAGTTAAATTAATCTAGGTGAACTCCCACTCAAAACAATATCCCTCACATTGTTTTAGTGATCACACGAACCAAATCCACCACATCAAAACCGATCATCACGAGAGTTGATGTAGCTTCAATGGCGAACAATCGACATGTTCATCATATCTACTATATGATTCATGCTTTACCTTTCGGTGATCCGTGTTCCGAGACCATGTATGTACATGCTAGGCTCGTCAAGATCAAACATTAGCTTCCGCATGAGCAAATCTGGCTTGCTCACGTTGTATACACTTGCAGAATCTAACACACCCGATCATCACGTGGTGCTTCGAAACAACAAGCTTTAGCAACGGTGCTTACTAAGGATGAACACTTTATGATTTGAAATTCATGTGCATGAGGTATCATCTTATAATGCTACCGTCGTCTACTAAGCAATACAAGATGCATAAAGGATTAACATCACATGCAATTCATAATATGTGATATGATATGGCCTTTCTTATTTGTGCTTCCGATCTCCATCTTCAAGCACGAATATGATCTCCATCATCACCGGCATTGCATTAAGGTCAATGACGCTGCTCCATGATTGTCGCCCACCAGCTTCAACTATTACAACTACTTTGAATAGACATGCGGGTCTTAACAGAAATTAAAGACAACCATATGGCTCCTGCCGGTTGCCAACTTACAATAAGGAACATTGCATACATCAAATATAATCACAATCATGGCCATATCACATCACAGCACACCCCTGCAAAACAAAGTTAGACGCCTCTAATTTCTTTGCATATTTTACGTGGTTTGGGGCTTTCAATAAGTGTCGATCTAACTTACGAACAAGAACCACAACGTTGATGTTTGAACTATCAAGTGCCCGTTGTAAATTGGATCTATACTATAATGGGAGAGACAGACACCCGCAAAGCCACTTATGCAATACAAGTTGCATGTTGAGCGTGGAGCAAGTCTCATGAACGATGTCATGTAAGGTTAGCCCGGGCCGCTTCATCCCATCATATCACAATATGCAAAGTACACAAGAAGCAATTGATAATAAAAGCACCACCGCCCACAATGACCATTGTGTTCTACTCGTGCAATAGATCTACATATAGACACGGCTCTGATACCACTGTAGGGGTTCGTAGCATGGAAAACAAAAAATTTCTACCGCATACAAACAAACAAGCCAAGATCTATCTACTAGATTGTAGCAACGAGTCGATAGAATAACTCACCCTCGAAGATTCCAAAGTGTTTAACGAGAGCGGATTCTCGTGGGTGATATAGTCCTACTCTTGTCGATCTCAAGATCGTGTAGACGATCCTTCCGACGCTGCATTCTGGCAGCGCTGCCGCAGTCGGTCACACGTTCGGTACTCGATGAAGACCTTCCTCTCCCTTGTTCCAGCAGGCAGCGGAGGTTGTAGCACTCTCCTCGCGATTCCGGCAGCATGACGGCGTGGTACCGGAAGTAGAGAGGAGATCTCGCAGGGCTTCGCCTTAAGCCGGAGCGAGTATGGTGGACTATGAGAGAGGCCTTGGCGATCTAGGGTTTAGAGGCACCAAGGAGAGAGGGCTAGGCCGGCGGCTAGGGCAAGGGGAGAGCCCCAAGTTGACGGCTAGGGCAAACCCTAGGGCGGCGGCGGCTGCAGGAGGGCCGGTGGCTAGGGCTAGGGTTTAGAGGAGAGAGGTGTGTATCTAGAGGGGCACCCTTGCCCCTCCTTTTATAGGTGGGAGGGCGCCGGCCAGGGGAGGAGAGTCCTCCCCCAAGTCGGCCTCCTTGGCCGGCGGGTGGAGGGAGAGGAACTCCTCCCCAAGTAGGTTTCCTACTCTCCCTCCACCAAGCAAACTTGCTGTTTGACTTTTCAAATTGGCGTTTGACTTTTCAAACTAGGATTTGATTTATCCCTTTATTTTGCTCAGCGACGACACCTAGTACATGATGCAACCATTCCAACTTGTTATGACACATTCATGTACCCTTCCCCTCCGGAGTGCCGGACCTTCCGGACCCTTCTAGAACATTCCCGATGAAAACACCGGAATCATTCTCCAACTCTGAAACAAGACTTTCCTTATATGAATCTTATTCTCCGGACCATTCCGGATCTCCTCGTGATATGCCGGATCCCATCCGAGACTCCGAACAACATTCGGTCTCTTACTCATCATTCCATAACTACTCAACAACATTGAATCCTTAAGTGTGTCTCCCTACGGTTCGTGAATTATGCGGACATGATCGAGACACTTCTCCGAACAATAACCAATAGAGGAATCTGGAAATTCATATGGCTCCCACATATTTCTACGATTATTTTGCGATCAAATGAACAACTTACATACGATACCAATTTCCCTTTGTCTCACGATAGTTTACTTATCCGAGGTTTTGATCGTCGGTATCTCTGCATACCTAGTTCAACCTCGTTACTGATAAGTACTCTTTTCTTGTTCCCGTGATATGTGATCCCTTGTGAGCCAGTCACATGCTTGCAAGCCAATTGGATGACATTCCACCGAGAGGGCCCAGAGTATATCTATCTGTCATATGGATGGACAAATCCCACTCTTGATCCATGTGTCTCAACCCATACTTTCCGAACACTCAATGCCACCTTTATAACCACCCAGTTATGGTGTGGTGTTTGATGTCATCAAAGCATCCTTCCGGTGATGGTGATAAGCATGATCTCATGGTCGGAGGAATTAGGTTACTATGTATCAGAAAGCATATAGCAATTGAACTATTAAAATGACTTGATCTTTATGCTACGCTTATCTATAGGAGTATGTCCATCATACCATTCTCCTAAAGATATGATCTTGTTGTTAATAACATCTCAATGTTTATGATAGGGAAACCACAATCATTTATTAACCAACAAGCTAGTATTATGAAGAGGCTTTACTAGGGAATCTAATTTAGTTTACAAATCACACAAGTATTAATGTTTCCTTCTTAATACTGTTATAGCATGAATGTAAACATTTATCATAAACACAAAGATATAATAATAACTACATTTATTATTGCCTCCAGGGCATATCTCCAACAATACTTTCTTGTCTTAACTAACCTCATCGAGTATCATGTCTTCAAATAAATTTGCATCCCATGGATTGTAGCCAATATCTGCATGCCCAATGTTGTGTTGTTGCTGTTATTTTTGTTAATTATAATGTTAGTTTCATTTTTTTGTTCACAGTAAACAACAAGCCTTTGTGAATTTGTCTGCTCCAATAATAAATGTACCTGAAATTTGTCTCTGCTTTTCTTTGTAGGGTATGATGAACTAGAAGATGGCACTTCATCACACTTGCTTGAGTCTACCTGCAAAGTGAAGTTTTATCAACGGTTAGGCATACGTATTTTTTATCTTTATATATTTAGTTTCTGTTCCCTCTTTGATCTTTTCAGTGTTCATACCTTTGCTTTACTTCCTTTCATTTCGTCATGTAGTTTGGTTGATTGGGTCTGGCTGCCTGTGCTAAGTTCATTCTTGTCCTGATTTGCACCAGTCCACCATGCATTCTTGTCACAGGAGTAGCTATTGTCGATTTCACCTCGGAGGAGTGCCATGTATGAAAAATTCTTCTTGCACAATGTGTTTTACAATGAATAAAATGAGACATCATTTTTAAGACAAACAATGTGTGTTTCTGAGATACCTACCTGTAGCAATATGTCCCCATTCTCCCCTTCATCATTCATTGCAACTGTGGCTCCCTCATTTACCAACTGCAACAAATTTTATTTTTGTTTATGAGTCTTTTTTTCATGATGTAATACCCTGATTCTATAAACAACATGATGTAACACTCTGATGGTTGGATCAGACAAGTTGGCTCCATTAATAATCTGCTCAAATCATTTTTTCCACTTGTTCCAGTTTTCTATTTGCTTAATTTCCAAATTGATTTTTCAAAGTTGCCTTATTTTCTCATTTTCTAATATGTGCATATTTTTGTTACATACATGCACCGACAATTATATCCACACACACCCTACCCCTAGTTTTATTGTTTGTTATTCAGTGCTATTTCTATAAAACGTACAGAGGGGGAGAGGAAGAATGGACCGAACCTGGGATTGCAGTACATCTTCAGCACCAGGTATGTGATTCAGCAGAGCATGTTTGTCCCTGTTTTCTTCTTGTTCCATGCCAGGATCTCAGATCTCTGATCCCCACCCCCTCTCTTGTATTGAAGTCCTTCTGTTTTCTGTGAAGAAGCTAGGCTTTTGATCTGGGTTGGTTGACCGTGTTCTTTTGTTGGGGAGGAAGATACGATGGAGATCACCAAGACGTAGCCGAGCTTGATCAGGGTGTGGTTGACCTGTGCCGTGTCGTTTCTTGCTAAAGAAGAAGATGCTCTTTTCAGTGTTGGGCTTTTATTTCCGTGTAGAGTTCTCCTTGGTTGGTGTTGGCTAGAGAGAATTTGCTGGGAGGCCTTTTTTCTTGGCTCTTCTATATGTTCAGGGCCGATACTCAAATATTGTGTGGCCCGATTATACTAGAGTTGCAGAAAAATGAAAGGACGGAAATGTGTCTGTTTTATAGCAAAGAAACAGACACTTTTTCTTTTGGCTCTCTTCTTTTCTCTTATTGATTTTTGTTTGACAGCTGTCATCCGTTGATTGGACTAAAAAATGTGTCTGTTTCGGAATTTAAAAACAGCTAGCTGTATAATAGATACTCCCTATAACTTTTGTGTAGCCTGGAATAAGTAGATTTTGTCATTATTTATTTTGTGGAATACAGAGTGAATCCACACTTTCTTAGAATTTTTTGACTGTAAATATGATTTCCAAAATGATGAAAATAAAGAGCTCCTAGGGCTCGGTCTCTCCCTCGATGGACTGTATTATGTGACACCTCGGCGAAAGATTTGATTTCTAAAATGATGAAAATAATGACCTATTCCCAAGACGACGTGTTATCTGCCTGGGCCCCACCTGTCACCGTTAAAGAACACACCTGCAAGGGCAAAAAGACAGGGAAAACAAGAACTAGTGTTGGATGACAGGATCCACCTTTCGCCGTGTCCCCCTGAGCCGATTCGTGCGAGAGCGCATCATTTCATTCTACGGCCGTGGATAGAGACAGAGCTTGGAGAAAAGTCGCCTGCAAGTTGCGACGTGTGAGTAATAAGCCTAGACACGAGAAAGTAACCGGCGACGTCGGCTCATTGTGACACTGTCCATCTATCCAGGAACACCAGATAAAAGGAGATTTTAACATGGCACCTTGAGGCAACTTTAGATTTTATTGATTTCTACCTCATCGACGCAAGCATGCGTAGTGTATGAGCTGGAGCAACACCTACTCATGGCTTTTCAGCTGGTTAGCCTTGCTTATTCCGGAAGCTGAGGTAATTGGGGCTCGGGAGACCAAAAAAAAAAAGACCGAACGCTCCCCACGGGCGTCGGGGGAGGAACCCTTGGTCGCCGCCTCCGGTAACTGCTCCTCTGCATCCTCCCATCGCCGCCGCCGGAGGGCGTGGCCGAGCAAAGACCGTGCAGTGCTGGCGGCGGCGGGGTGTTTCCTTCCTCCCCTCTGCGTGGAGCTTCGGGCGGCCCTCCATGGCGGGGAGCTGGGCTCCAGGAGGCCTCCGACGACGGGGACGAACGAATCCGATGGAGGCGTGGCTCCGGGAGGTGGTGGTGCTACGCCGAGGCGGGGCACTGCTTCTTCCAGTAGGTGGTGGTGGTGCTGCGCGGATGCTTCATGCGATGGCGGCGGGGCCGGTTGCCTCATGCGGTGGCGACGGCGGGCGGCGCCACGGGCCCCATGGTGGCGGCACGGTGATGCCGGCTACGGTCGACAAGGTGATGACCGGCGGGTCTCCTCCCTCTGGTAGCTCCGGCTGACCTAGATCTGGGCCCACTTGGGCTCGATCTGGGTCTAAGGCGGGCCCACGCGGTGCTGACACCCTCTTGAGGCGGGGTGGCAGTATGGGGTGTGTAGGAGGGAGGCGGCGGTTGCGGCTGCGCTGCAGCAGCATGGCGGCGGGGACTTTACATGCCCTTTTTGGGCCGGCCGGGCCCAAGACCCAGTGTGCCCCTGCTGCCGCGCCTCGGTCAGCAACCACCATTGGTTGTGGAGGTCGTTCTCCTCTGCACGACTATGCCACTTCCAGCATCTGGTGCCAACCAGTCCTCCCCCGCCTTCCAGGTCACGCAATGAACCTGGCCCTGTGGGTGCGACACTGCGGATGCCGGGGCGGCGGCCCTGAAAGTTGGTCTGCAAGGCATCCCTTTGGCGGAGGCGGCTCTAGGAGGCGACTTGCGATGGTGATCCTTAGTCCGGCGGAGGTCCGACAAGCTCGGGTGAGCTCAGTGGCGACGGAGCCATTGCTTGACAGTTGGGACTTGCCGAGGTGGCGGTTCCCCTGGTGGACGATGGAGTTGGACCTGGTGCTGGGGTTATCATGTACGATGGCACGCTTGCTGCAGTGTGGCGGCGAGACTTCACGAGCCTACTCGGGCTCGGTTGGGCCTAGAGGGCCTGGTTTGTCTTGCTTCTACATCCGGTCAGCTACCGCCTTCTGGCGGTGGAGGTAGTTCCCTCCCGCATGTTGATGTCATGCCGATCATCGCCGAAGTTTCCTCTCTCTCGGTCTTACTGGCCTCGCTCCATGGCTCACGGTGTGACGATGGTGGTGACCTCAAGACCGTGTTGGTGCGTGCAGGTGGGCGGCGAGTTTGGTGGAGCATTGACTATTGAGAGGTCGGGAGAAATCCTTGTCTATTTGACTCTGACGCGGTGACACCCGCGGGTATCACCTTCCTTCATGAAGGACGCCGGGTGTATCTCTCACACACCTCCCGAGGCGTACCAGGGGAACCCTAGGACTTGTCCGGGCAGTAGTGTCGTTGTCGTCACTCTCCTTCTTGATGGTGCTACTTGGTACACAGCGTTTTGGAATGCCAGACGTGTGGTGGTACTTCTCCGGTGGGTGCAACGGTGGCGAGTTACCTTCGTTCTTGTCGCACCGCTGATATCGGGTTTATTTTCTTTTCTTTCTTTTTGTACTTCCTTTTGGGCTTGGCTTGTGCTGTTCTTCCTCAATATTGTTCGACACGTTGTATCGGATGATTGCTATATTAATATAGCGGGGTGTAAAGCCGGTTTCGAGGAGCCTTGCTTATTCTCTTTGTCTACCTTTCTCAAACTCAATGATGATGTGTCGTTGCTGCTTGCTTTCCAAACACTGCTCTGCTGGGCGCCTTTGTTTTGCTCCCCCATGATTGGAGATCCATGGGACAATTGTACTTACTACTTAGGCAAGAGGATCTATGTCGTCTAATGAGACAATTAAGCTGGACGCCAACCACAAACCGCATGGCTAGTGCGCGTCCATCTAGCTGCTTTCCTTGCACCCTTTGCAAGGTGCATGCAAGCTACGTTTTGCTGTCACAGCTCATGAACAAGGGCATGGCGCCAAAAGCTAGACAAAGAAAAACCAAGGATATTTAGTGGTTAGCTAGACTAGTTTGATGGTGCAGGCCAACTGATCCAGTGTAACAGCATCTAGAGAATGTAGACTTCTTTTTATGTGTTTGAAATGTCATTTTGCCTTCTAGTGTATGGCATGTCTGCTTCAGGAGACTAGCTAGCTAGCTAGCTAAGAATGTTTATCGTAGATTAATTAATCTGCATGCTTATCTTGTTAATGTTTAGTGGAAATGCCATCTTAGAGGTCCTTGACGTCATAAATGATGTCATGGTCTCTTGGTCTCTGCTAGGTTTTCTTCTCTAACCTGTAGAGAATCTTTGGAAATATACAGCGATACATGTAAGCCATGTTATTCGAATGAATTTGTCAGAGTTTGGATAAGCAATAGAGGAGACAAGAAGGAAAAAATAAAGGTGATTTGGAACCGGCCACTTGGCTTGAACCAAAAAGATGAGCTCATGTCGCACAAGACACACCAAGCAAGCTGCTTGTGTCACCTAACTAACACGCAAGCAACTCGTAGATGCTATCATATAGTTTGTGGCATGTGCAAGGGCCAAATTGCAGGGGTAGGTACGTGTTTTATCACTAGCTGGCTCGCTTGTATAGAAGGTGTAAATACCTTTCGTGAGCACATGTATAGATCCACGATGTCATCTTGATGGCGATCGGTATTTACAGATGCATTCGATTCCTAGGTTGCCATTGAGCACAGTGAGGTTCAGTTAATCCATGCGTGGATGTTCTCAAGTACACATCGCTTCGTAGGAGTAGCACCATGCCTTTTCCTTAGTCAATACATTCTAAGCTAGGCCATAAAATTGGTTATCCCTATCCCCTCCTTGTACCCTAGGGAAACTTCATGGCGACCTACACCGCTACCACTCAGCCTCACATTCGCTCCTCCCCGTCCTCGTCGCCAATGCACCATCGGGCAAGCATATGGTTGTGGAGGCGATGAGGTGTTCGTCCCTTAGTGGTCTATGGTGGCTCCCCGGAGTGAGGAGCCATGTTTTGTGGACTCCAACAGCTATGTAGTCCCCCGGATAGTTGCATGCAAGATTCTACACCGGAGGTGTGGTGACGGGTGTAAATTAACGTTAGATCGATTGTGGACCCGGTCTGCAAGTGCTCTTTGTAGCCATGAAAGTGATTTGGTGTTCCACCCCTCCCAACACTAATGCCACTCCCTCGTATTTCCACGGTTGACTATGGCGGATCACTCTTCTTTGGGAGGCAGTTGGCTAGGAGTTCTTTGTCTTGCGTGGTCTTCATGGTGTGGTGATGCGGGCATTGAGGCTCAGGTGCTTCCCCCATTGTATATGTGTTATGAAACGTTTTTTACTTCATATGCCTTTAAAATGAATCTGTAAGCCTTTATAAGTGAAAACCATAGCCAGAGTTGCACATTGACAACCAAGATAGGCAAACACCCCCTTGCATTTTAGGACCAAGGGCGTAGTAGGGGTAAAGTCGGGCTATAATATGGCATCAATAGAGCGATACATGGAGGAAAAAAAGGTATATACTATCTACCATAGTCCGATGGCAAACAATTCATTAGGCCTCCCCGATACCATCGATCTTGTCTAAATCAAACGGTTATCATGGCATCACATTACCCCGTCCCCAGCACCCATAACGCCTCCCCCTAATCCAGCTAAACACAGAAACTCCATCTCCTTCCCCGCATCCCTCGCAATGCTCGCATTCCCCATCGCCTCTGCCTCCTCCGACGTGCCTCGCCTCGCTCTTCTTCCGTTCCATCCAGCTCTCCCCATCCCCCTCTCCATCTAGTGCACCAGCACGCATGTCGTTCCGCTCTAGCTCTCCCCATCCCCCTCTCCATCTAGTGCACCGGCACACATGTTGTTCTGCTGTGGGGAAAAGACGTTGGAACAGAACTGGCCGTCGGCCGGTACACTGGAGACTACTCTACCGAGCCTACCGGGCTATACTCCGGCGTAACCAGTCGGCCGAAATCTGCTTCCACTGGTCATCTCTATCCATTCCAGGACTACACGATCTGGTTGTAGGTAACTACAACTGAATTTTAGGTTTCTGTTCATAGAACCAGTGGCCGTGGAGATGTAATTTGTGTGCTTATACATACTATTTGTAATGTTGTCTACACAGGGATGCCCATGTTGAAGTATCCATGCTTCACATGTCTCTGCTGAATCGGTTCATCCCCGGATTTGAGGCAACCATTGTTATACTTTAATTTTTTTAATTTCTCTGCTTCTACACGGTACTCATTATGCTTCATTACCATGAACCTTATGATTTCCTTTTCTCGTGCTTCCCAACTAGTATACATTTGTTTCATCAGTCATGCAATTATGGATCATCAACACTCGCATGATTTATCAGATGCTCATATTCTTTTTCTAAAGGAAAATATAATCTATGCTTTCCTTGTTTATGATCCATCATTTATGTTGTTAATGACTATTGATTTCTTCCATTTTATTTTGTAGTCAACATGATCGAGGCACAATCATTGTGTTGTTGGCTACCGCAACCACTGTATCGCTGATTGTGTTCTGTCGGCATCAACAACACCCGCCCATGATGATCAAGTCAAGGTTGAAGTTGTGGATGGCGAGGCCAAGGTTATGCTTGTCAACATCTCCTTTCTTTTTGAACAGAAGCATATCATGTTTCAAGGAAGCATATCGGTGTACTAGGCTACGGAAGTGATGCCGCCCGCTGTGTCTCAGAGGTTGTGAGTGAAGACATCGGCGACTTGTTGACGATGTTGTTATGGGTTGTATGGAATTAGGAAGCAACTATCAATTTGTTTGAAACCCAAGCGTGAAATCAAGAATTGTGTGTCCATGGGATCAGAATTCTTTGTACATGGAAGCAAAACAAATTGTACATGAAAGTTTGAAGCGCAAAGCTCATTTGTATTTCTTCGAAGCGCAAAGCTCATTTATGTTTCTTGGAAGCACATTCCTACTTCTTTTGAATTATGTGTACTTATGATAGCAGTTCTTTCCGGTGCAAAAAACACTATACTTTCTTAAAAGCAATTCTAGTCAATGGTTGTTTTTGAGAGAAAAATAACTGATAAGCATCTATTAAAATGAAGGAAGTTCAATTCACCATCGAAGCAAATTCGTGGGCAGAAGGAAGCATGAATTTGCTGAAAACCGAACAAAACACTACACTAGAAACAAAACAAAATTTATCATGCGAAGCAAATTTTGTCACACTCGAAGCGCTGTTGAAATAAAATTGAAAGAAATTTCAATACCTAAGGAAGCAAACCAAAAATATTTGCTTCTAAGGAATCATTCCGCGTGAGTTTGTTACCTTAATATCCGAAAATTATTTCCTAAAACAACGGGTGAGTTCAAATAGAAGCAAATTCTGTGTAATTAGTTTCCCACCTAATTATTAGTTTTGACGTAATTAATCACAAGCATGCATTTGGATGTGTGACGGAAGCTTTATATCAAGGGAACATGCAAGCACACGCACGCTTCGGGAGCCATCGAGCCATCATAAATCAACGGCTCAGCTACTCTCAATCCTACGGGTATTTTCTGGTCCGATGAAAAGCCTGAATCGGCATCTGATTTCTAGCTTCGCCCGAAAAAAAAGGGTTGCACGGCATTAATTTTATTCGATCATTTATGACGTCTAGGCAAAATCTACAGCAGTTGAGAGCCAATAATTTTTCCTTGCCGCAAGCCATTGCCGTGCCGTAATTACTTCCTTGTTCTTATTCACAAAGATATGATCAAGTTCCTCCTCATCACTAACGAAAAATCAAGATCACAAATACCCGAGTTAGAAACCAACGAGGAATTAGGCAAATAATAACCGTCCACACACACACACACTAGAACGCACGCACCTCATCTAAACGCGTGGCAAGATGCACGCACATAAAGCCATGTATAGAAAGGCGCGGGATCATGATACAAACCTCATGATTTTTGTACCACAGGCCGTACGTAGGTGCGCGGGCATATGTATATTTTGTGCAAAGCCAGGCGTTGACGTTTGCCACTCACGGGTCCTCACTCTGCAGCCGAACATCTCAAGAATCGTGCTGATCACAGAGTGGCCATGCCAGAGTAAAAAAGAACTGCAAGCAGATTTGGGCGGAAAAGCAGCGCCACCACACACACGAATCACTGCCCGGCCTCGTGGATAACATTCTATATTTCTATTGTTGCGTGCGAGACCGCACACGGCCGCACGCACAGGAATTTTGACTCGCCCAAACTTCTTCTTCGTGGAAAGGGAGTATTACAATTTTAAAGCTAGCACACACGAACGCGCGGAACAAGCTAGATATAGTACCGCTATAGGAATGGCTCGTACACGGAGGGCAAAAAAGCTATCGGTGTAGCCTATATAACCGTCGGCGTAGACTACGTCGACGACTGTTCTTAGCGTAGCATCCTCGATAAAGACCTCCCTCGGCGTAGCTACGGAGACCTCGGCGGATGAAAAATCCATTGGCTTCTGAATCAGTTTTCGCGGAGAAATTTGTATCCAGTTGTCAATACTATGATATCAATCCCTCCGTTAGGGTTTATAAGGCCTAAGAGTTTTTTTTAATGTTAGAAATTACAAGTCTTTTCTCATTTATTACCATCTCTCATCCAATGTATGGCCTTTTTTTTCTTTCTCTTTTCTCATGCATGTATAACTATTGGTGCATGTAGTAATCAAGAGGGTGAGTTATTGATTTTCTTAATCCTATCAAAGTGGTCTATAGGCCTTATAATCCCTAACAGAGGGAGTAACTCTTATATCATTATGTCACATGTTTTATTTTTTGAAATTACAAACAATTATTTAAGTAAACAAAAATGAATAAGTAAAAAATAGTATTGAATTCAAATAAAAATATAATGATTTTACTTTTTTGTATTTTTCTATTTAATATGGAATAATTAATTCCTTTAAATCCGTAAATCGGAATTTAACAAATAATATGTCTAGATTGATCAGAAAAATGAGGGGAGGCCAAATATGATATCTATATCAACTTATCACAAACTATGCTTTTATTCTAGCCATAACATTGATCATTTGACCCGAAAGTCAGGAAACCTCGAATGAGATAGGTCATTTTGTGAAGGGTTTTTTAGAACATAATCAATACACCAAGTTTGATATTTTTCCTTTTAACTATGTCACATAATATGAAACCACGTGAAGGTTTCGTATTGTTTCAATCGTTTTTAAATTTGTTGTGTCCATTTTAAATTATAGTCAAACTTTGTCGAAAGCGGGCATAAAGATTCTTAACTCGGGGCTAAGCATCACTTAACTTGAATTGGATATTTGATAAAATAGCATATTTTGAACCTAAAAATGATTTTTTTAATAGTCATGAGTATCAGATCATGTGTCTGTAGTTCATATCTGATCCACTTCCTACCGATTCGGCAAGAATTTGTCTTTTTCATCAAGGTGGACATAAAGGTTTGAGATCCCCTGTTGGGACATTGTCCATATAAGGTGGTATAGTATTTTTGAAAAATGGGGTGGTAGCATTTTGAATTATACATTTGGTGGTTGCTTCACAAAACCCCCGTTTTTGTGCTCGAAAAATGGAAAATGGCTTTTTGGTGCGACGAAAAGGAAAAACTTCCTTCTACAACATTGTATGCCATCCCATGATGCACATTCATGCATAATATGGACACAGTATCACAAACTATACCTTAATTCTAGTCATAATATTGGTCATTTGACCCAAAAGCCAGGAAACCTCGAATGAGATAGGTCATTTTATGAAGGTTTTTTGAGACATAATCAATATACCAAGTTTGATATTTTTACTTCCAAATATGTCACATAATATGACACCACGCGAAGGTTTCGCATTGTTACGACCGTTTTTAAATTTTTTATGCCCATTTTAAACTATCGTCAAACTTTGTGGAACGTCGGGCATGAAGATTTTTAGCTCGGGGATGAGGCTCGCTCAACTTGCATTGGATCTCTGGTAAAAAATAGCATATTGTGAATCTAAAAATGATTTTTGTAAAAATCATAAGCATCAGGTCATGTACCACCAGTTCATATCTGACCCACTTCATGCCAATTCAGCAGGAATTTGTCTTTTTCATTAGAGATGGACGGAAAGGTTTGAGATTCTCCTATTGGGACATTATCCATATAAGGTGGTATAGTATTTTTGAAAAATGGGGTGGTAGCATTTTGAATTATCCATTTGGTGGTTGCTTTAGAAAACCCCTCGTTTTTTGCGCTTAGAAAATAAAAAATGGCATTTTGGTGCGACGAAAAGGAAACCTTCCTGCTGCAACATTGTTCGTCATACCATGATGCACATGCATGCATAATATAGGCACATTATCACAAACTATGCCTTAATTCTAGCCATAATATTGTTCATTTGACCCGAAATTCAGGAAACCATGAATGAGATAGGTCATTTTATGAAGGGTTTTTTGATACATAATCAATATACCAAGTTTGATATTGTTTCTTTCAAATATGTCACATAATATGACACCAAGCGAATGTTTTGCATTGTTTCGTTCGTTTTTTAATTTTTTATACCCGTTTTAAACTATCTTCAAAATGACGAGTATGAAGATTCGTATTCAGCAAAAATATCTAATATTTGAGTGTAGATAGATAAATCTTAATTTTCTGCAAATTTTGATGTATTATTTGTATTTTTATGAATTAGAATGATTTAGTTATGATTTTTTCTAAGATTGATAAGGTAAAAGGGGAAAAAAGCTATGCTGAAGACAGATCGGTGTAGGCTACGCCAAGGACAGCCGTTGGCGTAAGCACTCCTACACCAAGAGCAATTCTATGCCAACGGCTAACTTCGAGGGCGTCCAGCCCGTGGCCTACGCCGACAGCCCCGACTTTTGTCCGTTGGCATCTAGCTCCATTCCTGTAGTATACTTGCAAAACCTGATTTTGATGTATGCCTCGTACTAGCTCCATTATTTTGCTAATCTTGACCCACAGTGTGTACGTGGCGTACACACTTGCAAAATACCAAAACCATGTGACATGAGTCGTTTTCCTCCCCATTTTGTTTACACTGGCTGCTTTTCCTCATAGCCGGCGTCGATTTTTTAAGAATTTCTCCAACGGAATCTGCTTCCTATACTCCCTTCGGTTCATATATGTATGGTATTAATTTTATCTAGATATAAATATATTTAGATTAAATATTTAATTAGATATGTATAAATATAATAAAGTTATCATTAATATGGACCGGAGGAAGTATAGAATGTGAAAGTGTAGGAACGGATCACACTTTAATCTACTTCCCAAACACCTGAAATCAAAATTAAACTTTTGAAAAAAAATCAAAATTAAGCGACTGATTATTCCACCTGAATTTCTTTTCACACGGTAAGTAATTTTCTCATATAGAGTTGTCATAGATAGATCTGCTATGCATATTTGAATCGGAACCACGAGAGAATATTTGCACCAATTGTGAGTGAAATGGACATGCAAATACAAAACGTACATATGAAATACTTATCCATCTGCGTCATGTATGCCATTTGGTAGCATGTCCTTGTAGTGAACGTACGTACGTGTCGAGCTCCTTGATTTGCAAATTAGCAACTAATGCATGTGATATGATTATAAATGGACTGTTTCACGTCAATGCAACTAGCCAAGTCTCAAGCAGGACAAGGAGGTACAGTTATTGAGCATGAAGTGCAAATCATCTTATTCTAGACATGTAGTATAAAATACAGCTATACGTGTCAAACACTACTGAAAAAACCATCTTCGGTTCGACGTGAACAAGACCAGCAGTCTCGGCCTGGTACAGCCTGTGACTAGCGGGAGCACTAGTCCCGGGCCGTGAGGCCTCTAACGGCTAGAAACGGCCATAGTCACTAGTCCCGGGCCTGGAGCAGGTCAGCTGGTCTTTTTATGGACTATTAGTTCCGGGTCGTATCACGGCTCGGGACTAGTTGTCCACCATTATATATTTTGTTTCCTGTCCTGCTGCCCTAAAGCATATGGTGGCCATTTTCTCAAAGAAGCAAGAGAGTTCATGCCATTTTTTTCTCAAGATTAGATTTAGTTTGCAACACCTAAATCCAAAGATTTAAAAGGTTAGAACTTCATTCTTTCATCTCTTATTGCTACTTTAGCTCTATAATGCTCTAGAAGTATAGAGATATGGATCAATGCATGCATTCTCTAGAAGTAGCTAGAAGGATTTTGATATATATGTCTAACAAATTTTGATTAGGCACATAGTTACTGAAAATTGAAATGTGTAATTTTAGAGTTTCAGAGCTTAGAATGGAATGAGGTTTTCACTGATAGAACAATAATAAAAAACTCCATATTTATCATGTTGATTGTTTTCTCCAATTCACAAATTGGTGCATGTAAATTTTTCAAAATTCAAAATTAATGCTCTAAAAGCTCTCAATATAACTTGTAATAATTTTATCATGTTGTGTAATGGTTTTTGATATACTTTTACTATAATGCAGATGGTCCGGGAATGGATGTACGGTACTGACCGACGCTCTGGCGAGTTCATTAATGGCGTGCATGAATTCATCTGTGTTGCTGATGCAAACAAGCGCAATGGTTTTGTATTCTGTCCATGTAATGGATGTAGGAATCAGAAGGATTACTCTGACTCAAAAACCCTTCACAGCCACCTGTTGAAGTCCGGCTTCATGCCCAGTTATAATTGTTGGACCAAGCACGAAGAGAGAGGGGTTATAATGGAAGACAATGAAGAAGAGGAGGAGGATGACAACTATCATGGTTTCCCTGAATACGGAGATACTTCCATGGGGATCTTGAAGGAGGATGAAGAAGAGACACATGATGAACCCGCTGATGATCTTGGTCGGACCATTGCCGATGCACGAAGAGATTGTGAAACTGAAAAGGATAGGGAGAAGTTCAATCACATGTTAGAGGGTCACAAAAATTTGTTGTACCCAAATTGCGAAAATGGTCTGAAAAAGCTGGGCAGCACACTGGAATTGCTGCGATGGAAGGCTTATTGTGCTATACCTGACTCCTCATTTGAAAAGTTGCTGAAAATGATGAAGAATATGCTTCCAAAAGATAACGTATTGCCCTCCAGTACATAAGAAGCAAAGAAGGTTGTCTGCCCTCTAGGTTTAGAGGTTCAGAAGATACATGCATGCCCTAATGACGGCATCCTCTACCGCGGTGAGGAGTATGAGAATTTGGATGCATGCCTGGTATGCACTTCACTTCGGTATAAGATTAGACGATATGACCCTGGTGACGTTGAGGGCGAGCCCCGGAAGAGGGTTCCTGCCAAGGTGATGTGGTATGCTCCTATAATACCACGGTTGAAACGCTTATTCAGAAACAAAGAGCACGCCAAGTTGTTGCGATGGCATAAAGAGGAACCCCGCTGATGGGTCGCAATGGAGAAAAATCGATAGAAAGTACCCGGAATTTGTAGATGACGCAAGGAGTTTAAGGTTTGGTCTAAGTACAGATGGCATGAATCCCTTTGGGGAGCAGATCTCCAGTCACAGCACCTGGCCCGTGACTCTATGCATCTATAACCTTCCTCCTTGGTTGTGCATGAAGAGGAAGTTCATTATGTAGGGGTTCGTAGCATGGAAAACAAAAAATTTCTATCGCATACAAACAAAAAAGCCAATATCTATCTACTAGATTGTAGCCCGAGTCGATGGAATAACTTACCCTCGAAGATTCCAAAGCGGTTAACGAGCGATTCTCGTGGGTGATGTAGTACTCTTTCCGATCTCAAGATCGCGTGAGCGATCCTTCCGGCTGCGTTCGGCAGCGCTTCCATGATCGGTCTGCGTTCGGTACTCGACGAAGACCTTCCTCTCCCTTGTTCCAGCAGGCAGCGGAGGTTGTAGCACTCTCCTCGCGATTCCGGCAGCACAACGGCGTGGTACCGGAAGTAGAGGGGAGATCCCGCAAGGCTTCGCCTTAAGCTGGAACGAGTATGGTGGAGTATGATAGAGAGATATTAGTGGTCTAGGGTTTATACACACCAATTAGAAGGCTCTAAACCGAAGGCTAGTGCAATTAGAAGCTCTAAACCAAAACGGCTCTAAACCGGAGATTAGAGGATAGGAACTTGTGTGTCTAGAGGGAGGCCCGCCTCCTTTTATAGGTGGGAGGGTGGCCAAGGGAGTCCCTCCCAAGTCGGCCTGGTTGGCGCGCCCGGCTTGGAGGACTCCTCCCCAAGTCGGTTCCAACCACCTCTTGCTTGTTTCCCAGGTTTCTGTTTTAGCCGTTTGACTTTCAAACGGTCGTTTGACTTTTCTGCTTGGGATTCAATTTAATCCTTTATTTGGAACAGCGAGAACACTTAGTACATGATGCAATCATTCCAATATGCAATGACACATTCATGTACCCTCCCTTGAGTCTGGACAATCCGAACCTTCTAGAACATTTCGATGAAAACACCGGAATCATTCCCGAACTCCGAAACGGGACTTTCCTTATATGAATCTTATTCCTACGGACCATTCCGGATCACCTCGTGATATCCCGGATCCCATCCGAGACTCCGAACAACATTCGGTCTCTTTCTCATAATACCATAACTACTCAAACAACGTCGAATCCTTAAGTGTGTCTCCCTACGGTTCGTGAATTATGCGGACATGATCGAGACACTTCTCCGAACAATAACCAATAGAGGAATCGAAATTCATATGGCTCCCACATATTTCTACGATTACTTTGTGATCGAATGAACCACTTACATACGATACCAATTTCCCTTTGTCTCACGATAGTTTACTTATCCGAGGTTATGATCGTCGGTATCTCTGCATACCTAGTTCAACCTCGTTACCGATAAGTACTATTTTCTCGTTCCCGTGATATGTGATCCCTTGTGAGCCAGTCACATGCTTGCAAGCTAATTGGATGACATTTCACCGAGAGGGCCCAGAGTATATCTATCCGTCATATGGATGGACAAATCCCACTCTTGATCCATGTGTTTCAACCAATACTTTCTGAACACTCAATGCCACCTTTATAGCCACCCAGTTACGGTGTGGTGTTTGATGTCATCAAAGCATCCATCCGGTAAAGGTGATATGCATGATCTCATGGTCGAAGGAATTAGGTTACTATGTATCAGAAAGCATATAGCAATTGAACTATTAAAATGACTTGATCTTTATGCTACGCTTATCTATAGGAGTATGTCCACCATATCATTCTCCTAACGATATGATCCTGTTGTTAATAACATATCTATATTCATGATCAGAAACCATGATCATATATTAACCAACAAGCTAGTTTAACAAGAGGCTTTACTAGGGACTCTTATTTTAGTTTACAAATCACACAAGTATTAATGTTTCCGGTTAATACAATTATAGCATGGTATGTAAACATTTATCATAAGTGTGAAGATATGATAATAACCACTTTATTATTGCCTCTTGGGCATATCTCCAACAGTCTCCCACTTGCACTAGAGTCAATAATCTAGTTTCAAACCTTTGTGTATTCAACACCTATGGCTTTCTGGTGTTGTATGTACACTATTGCTAGTGGTCAACTGATCACTGGATCTGACACTTCCAGGTCCGTGTGTAATTGCATGTCTTTGCGTCTCTACGTATCACTCATTCTCTAATGAGATGGCTTCGTACAAATTTGGTCCTTTGGTGTGACCTTTAGTTCTTGAGGTTAAAACATGTTGATAATATTGTCGTACAATATATCTTCATAGTATTATCCCGCTGTGAACTACACCTAGTTTGATAACAAACTACTTGACACAAATGCCCTCTTTAGCTGCTATTATAGCAGTCATATATTTAGCCTTTTGTTGTAGTATCTGTCACAATGCTTAACTTTGGAACTCATCCAAATCTATTATGGAACTCACTTTCCATTATATTGTGCCACCCTTAGTTTAGATTGAGATAAACTTAATTTGTACTTTGTGACAAAACTAGTATCAATGTAGTACTTTTACAATGAACTAACCATCTATTTGTCACTTCTACAAATATTATACTCTTATTTCTTCCAAAAGATCATAATAATATCCTTACTATTGTCCAATAATCATCTTACGAATCATTCTGGTATATGCTCACAACATTTAGAGCATATGACATATCTGGATTTGTACAAATCACAGTATGATTGATATAAATACTCTTTGCGATTTCATACATCAAGTATCAATCTATACTTGATTATTTGTTTCACTTTACCAAATGTCAATACACTTGAATATATCATCAACATTGAACTCATTCAATCCTCTCTGTGCGACAAGAACCTCTCTTGTAGTTTCTATATTGAACTCATTCAATATCTTGTCTATGTACTTCTGGCACAACCATATTAGCGTCTATTGATGCCAAATATTTGGGTTTTGCCTTAGTCTTCCATCGGGATGAAATTCTTAATATGTGTTAATAAAAGATACATTATTTCCAATCAACAATATGTCTTCCACATAATGTATTAGAAACATGTCTTAGCGCTCCCACTTAATTTCTTGCAAATGCAAGCATCTTCATTGTCTCTGATGAAATTAAACTCTTTTAACAGTTTCATCATAGTGAAGATTCCAACTCCGCTATGCTTACTTCAACCATTGAATTTTGCATATGTTTTTAGCATCCCTTGAATTTAACAAAACCCTTTGGACCGTGTCATGCACACGTCCTAGGTAATCCCTTCTATTAGAAGAACTTATTTTTGTTTATCCAACACATAACAAAATTATATGTCGTGGTTGCTACATTAATCCGTCTAGACTAAATATCGCTAAGAAAGATCAAATCTTGTCATAGTCAACCTTTGAACATTTTGTGAACTCTTTCCCAACATGTCGACTATTTCATAGATGTAAAACATCCACGTCTATTTCTTTATAGATCCTGACACAACTGTAAGGTCTTACACCTTTCTCGAGGGTCCTTCAAGTTCAAAACTTGATTTCTCGTGTATGGAACTATCACGGATTTTATGGCTTCATGCCATTTTACGGAGTCAGGGTCCATCATCGCTTCTTTGCATGTAGTCGGTTCATTATTCTCAAATAATGATTCAACCCTCAAATCTTGGTATTTGATTGTTTACCCGACCTACTTGTTTCAATAGAAATTTTGACCTTCGTAACCACAACCTTTGAGGCACGTGAGCCATGAGCATTGTTGCTGCCTCCGGAACACTTTTCGGTGTTGCGCAACTTTGCACATATAGCTAAGGTTCTTTTAACCTTATCAAAGTTCTATTGTCCTCCCACTTATCTTTTCATGAAAAATTCCTTCTCAAAGAAACTTGACGTTCTAAGTGACAAACATTTTTGTCCTTGGTGTTTATGGAGGAATTCTTAACAGTTATTCATAATAACATACAAAGACAGGTTCATCCTGTTGGAGATATGCCCAAGAGGCAATAATAAAGTGATTATTATCATATCTTCACACTTATGATAAATGTTTACATACCATGCTATAATTGTATTAACCGGAAACATTTATACTTGTGTGATTTGTAAACTAAAATAAGAGTCCCTAGTAAAGCCTCTTGTTAAACTAGCTTGTTGGTTAATATATGATCATGGTTTCCTGATCATGAACATAGAGATGATATTAACAACAGGATCATATCATTAGGAGAATGATGTGATGGACATACTCCTATAGATAAGCGTAGCATAAAGATCAAGTCATTTCAATAGTTCAATTGCTATATGCTTTGATACATAGTAACCTAATTCCTTCGACCATGAGATCATGCATATCACCTTTACGGATGGATGCTTTGATGACATCAAACACCACACACCGTGGCGGGTGGCTATAAAAGTGGCATTGAGTGTTCGGAAAGTATTGGTTGAAACACATGGATCAAGAGTGATTTGTCCATCCATATGACGGATAGATATACTCTGGGCCCTCTCGGTGGAATGTCATCCAATTAGCTTGCAAGCATGTGACTGGGTCACAAGGGATCACATATCACGGAACGAGAAAAGAGTACTTATCGTGCGAGGTTGAACTAGGTATGCGAGATACCGCGATCATAACCTCGGATAAGTAAACTATCGTGAGACAAAGGGAAATTGGTATCGTATGTAAGTGGTTCATTCGATCAAAGTAATTGTAGAAATATGTGGGAGCCATATGAATTTCCAGATTCCTCTATTGGTTATTGTTCGAGAAGTGTCTCGATCATGTCCGCATAATTCACGAACCGTAGGGAGACACACTTAAGGATTCGACGTTGTTTTGAGTAGTTATGGTATTATGAGAAAGAGACCGAATGTTGTTCGAGTCTCGGATGGGATCCGGATATCACGAGGTGATCCGGAATGGTCCGGAGAATAAGATTCATATAAAGAAAGTCCCGTTTGAGTTCGGGAATGATTCCGTGTTTTCATCGGGAATGTTCTAGAAGGTTCGGATTGTCCCAAGCACTCGGGGAGGTACATGAGTGTGTCATTGAATGATTGCATCATGTACTAAGTGTTCTTGCTGTTCCAAAACCATGAAAGTCAAATTGCTAGTTTGAAAGTCAAAGCGGCTAAAAGCAGAAAGCTGTGGAAACAGAAAGCGTGGGAAAGCGAAACTGTGGGAAACAAGCAAGAGGAGTTGGAACCAACTTGGAGGAGGAGTCCCACTCCTCCAGGACGGCGCCCAAGCCCTAGGCCGAGTTGGGGAGGGACTCCCTCCCTCCCTGGCGCGCCTAGCCCCTCCACCTATATAAGGAGGGGCAGGGCTCCTCCTTGAGACACACAAGTTTCCACCTCTAATCTCAGGTTTAGAGCCGTTTTGGTTTAGAGCTTCTAATTGCTCTAGCTTGCGGTTTAGAGCCTTCTAATTGGTGTGTCTAATCTCTAGACCACTAATAGCCCTCTCTCATAATCCACCATACTCGCTCCGGCTTAAGGCGAAGCCCTGCGGGATCTCCCCTCTACTTCCGGTACCACGTCGTTGTGCTGCCGGAATCGCAAGGAGAGTGCTACAACCTCCGCTGCCTGTTGGAACAAGGGAGAGGAAGGTCTTCGTCGAGTACCGAACGTGTGACCGACTGCGGAAGCGCTGCCGGAACGCAGCGCCGGAAGGATCGTCCACACGATCTTGAGATCGGAAAGAGTACGACTACATCACCCACGAGAATCTGCTCTCGTTAACCGCTTTGGAATCTTCGAGGGTAAGTTATTCCATCGACTCGTTGCTACAATCTAGTAGATAGATCTTGGCTTGTTTGTTTGTATGCGATAGAAAATTTTTGTTTTCCATGCTACGAACTCCTACAGTGGTATCAGAGCCGTGTCTATATGTAGATCTGTTGCACAAGTAGAACACAATGGTCATTGTGGGCGTTGATGCTTTTATTGTCGATTGCTTCTTGTGTACTTTGCATCTTGCGGTATGTTGGGATGAAGCGGCCCGGGCTAACCTTACATGACATCGTTCATGAGACTTGCTCCACGCTTGACATGCAACTTGTATTGCATAAGTGGCTTTGCGGGTGCCTGTTTCTCCTAGCATAGTTAAGATCCAATTTACAACGGGTGATTGACAATGCTAGTATCAATGTTGTGGTTCTTGTTCGTAAGTTAGAACGACACTTATTGAAAGCCCCAAACCACGTAAAATATGCAAAGAAAGTAGAAGCGTCTAACTTTGTTTTGCAGGGGTGTGCAGTGATGTGATATGGCCATGATTGTGATTATATTTGATGTATGCAATGTTCCTTATTGTAAGTTGGCAACCGGCAGGAGCCATATGGTTGTCTTTAATTTAAGTTAAGACCCGCGTGTCTATTCAAAGTAGTTGTAATAGTTGAAGCCGGTGGACGACAATCATGGAGAAGCATCATTGACCTTGATGCGATGTCGGTGATGATGGAGATCATGTTCGTGCTTGAAGATGGAGATCGGAAGCACAAAGAAGAAAGGCCATATCATATCACATATTATGAATTGCATGTGATTTTAATCCTTTATACATCTTGTATTGCTTAGTAGATGACGGTAGCATTATAAGATGATCCCTTATGCACATGAATTTCAAGTCATAGAGTGTTCACCCTTAGTTAGCACCGTTGCTAAAGCTTGTTGTTTCGAAGCACCACGTGATGATCGGGTGCGTTAGATTCTACAAGTGTATACATCGTGAGCAAGCCAGATTTGCTCATGCAGAAACTAAGGTTTGATCTTGACGAGCCTAGCATGTACAAACATGGCCTCAGGAACACGGATTACCGAAAGGTAGAGCATGAGTCATATAGTAGATATGATGAACATGTTGATTGTTCGCCATTGAAGCTATATCAACTCTCGTGATGATCGGTTTTGATGTGGTGGATTTGGTTGGTGTGATCACTAAAACAATGTGAGGGATATTGTTTTGAGTGGGAGTTCACCTAGATTAATTTAATTATTAATTAGAACTCAATTTATCATAAACTAAATCAAAGTGAATTTGCATAGTTGTTGTAGTCATTGGCATCCATTTACCACCTTGCGCTTAGTTATAATTGAGATAATAGAACTATAGAATTCTGGTTAGTTACTTTACGAACTGGTATCGTATTGTTTTGAAGTGTTAATCAAAAGTTTAAAAGTCCTATTGCAAACTTTCAGTAAGTTCCGGTTACTCCATGAAGTTTGATAATTAGTATTAAATCAAGAGTAACAATTCCAAGTGTTAGTATATAAGTATCATGTTTGTCTCCATGATTCTTGATATTCAAAGGATTCTCCTAATATCAAGGTTATCTAAGGATCTGAAAGAGTTGTTTCAGAAACCATGATTTGTGGAAGATATTGTGATATCTGAAACGAAGTTTTGATTGCAACATGATAGAGTATAATATGGCTAAAGTCATGTTCTCATATTTGATGAGAATTTGCAAAAGGTTGGAGACACTAGTTGTCCTAAACCTCCAAAAGTTTTTGGGAGAGCAACATTGTACTCACGATTCACCGTTACAAGCTGATAGTAGCTTGATCATGGATAATTCCATGATAAGGGTGAATATTTGATGTAGGTAAAATATTTACTACACCAAGAGATTACTAAAGAAAGGAATTTGAAAGAACACCAAACATTTGATGATGGTGATCTACTTCAAGTGCAAGTCCAAAGACATTGGTATTTAACTATACACGCTTTGGACTATGTGTCATATGAATGACTCCACTAATTGATGTTGATAGATTCTTTCAAAGCGAAAAGGAAATCTTGAAGAGAATCTCATAAGTATATGGCGTAAAAGAAAAGACTAGAATTGTTCAGTTTAAGTATATAGATGATATACATGTTATGGCTATATTCTTTGCTTATTAAACAATGTGGTTCTTAAGTATTTGATACTGAATTTGTTGGTGTGAATCGTCATACGAAACAACACAATTCATGAACTACAATGGCCTAAGTAACTAGCAAAAGAATATGTGATGATGTTCATCGAGAACAAAATAAAGGGTTATTGTGTTGCTCGTTGAACATCAAAGCTTGCCTTCAAGATTTGTTTTATCAGGTATTATGAGAACAAAAGGGTTGTTCAAATAATTGCCATAATCTATAAAAGATGGATGATTTGCAAATCTCGTTGGAGATATCACATCCATAAAACTAGTGCTAAAGATGTTGAAAGACAAATTGATTGAAAGATCACTTAGGAAGTGACATCGCCGTTTAAATTATATTGGAAAGAAAACATGAAGAAAATCCATATGGATGGAATTTTGGAGTCTATTTGATTTTGATCAAATGACGCTTGTGAAACTTTCCTAGAGATAATTAAAACTTCGTTCATAGGCCAAAAGGGAACGATAGACTAGCTTATTGGAACTTGTACATATTGTTGTATGAAGTCCATTATGTATAGTCAAGAGCGATGGATTTCAACTTCATGTGCTTTCTCCGAAAATTTGAGTGAATATATGAATATTTACTTAATAAGGATGAAGTGTGAAACATTTGAAAATTTCAAGGACTTTCAAGATGAAGTGCAAAATCATTGTAACAAGAATATAAATAGTTTATGATAAGATCATAAAGGAAGATATTTGAGTTACAAGTTTAGCATAATACCTAAGATTTAAAGGAATCGTTCCGTGGATTTGCATTTTCCCGAAACACCATAAGAGTATGGAGTGTTCGAGATATGTAATTAAACCTTGTTTGACATGGTAAGATCGAAGGTGTAATTCATAAAACTGCCATTATATTTTAAAGATTAAAAGCTTTAGAGATTACCGTTTTTCCACTGAAAAGAGCTTCATCATAATCCGTTGAAATGACACCATATAAAGTTATGGTTTGGGATAAAACCCAAGTTGTCCTTTCTTAAACATTGGTATGCTATGAATAAGAAAGATGTGTGCAACCAAAGTCGGATGAACCTGTCTTTGTATAAACTATTAAGTATTCCTCCATAAACACCGGAGACAAAAGTGTTTGTTGCTTAGAACGTCAAGTTTCTTTGAGAAGGAATTTTTTCGTGAAAAGTTAAGTGGGAGGACAATAGAACTTTGATAAGGTTAAAAGAACCTTAGCTATATGTGCAGAGTTGCGCAGCGCCGAAAAGTGTTTCGGAGGCAGCAACAATGCTCATGGCTCACGTGCCTCAAAGGTTGTGGTCACGGAGATTTAAGTTCCTATTGAAACAAGTAGATCGGGTAAACAATCAAATACCAAGATTTGAGGGTTGAATCATTATTTGAGAATAATGGACCGACTACATGCAAAGAAGCGATGATGGGCCCTGACTCCGTCAAATGGCTTGAAGCCATAAAATCCGTGATAGTTCCATACACGAGAAATCAAGTTTTGAACTTGAAGGACCCTCGAGAAAGGTGTAAGACCTTACAGTTGTGTTTGGATCTATAAATAAATAGACATGGATGTTGCACATCTATGAAATAGTCGACATGTTGGGAAAGAGTTCACAACAATGTTCAAAGGTTGACTATGACAAGATCTGATCTTTCATAGCGATATTTAGTCTAGACGGATTAATGTAGCAACCACTACATATAATTTGTTATATGGTAGTTGAATAAACAAAACAAGTTCTTCTAATAGAATCGTTACCTAGGACGTGTGCATGACACGGTCCATAGGGTTTTGTTAATTCAAAGGATGCTAAAAGCATATGCAAACTTCAATGGTTGAAGTGAGCATCGCGGAGTTGGAATCTTCACTATGATGAAATTGTTAAAAGAGTTTTAATTCATCAGAGGCAATGAAGATGCTTGCGTTTGCAAGAAATTAAGTGGGAGCGCTAAGACATGTTTCTAATACATTATGTGGAAGACATATTGTTGATTGGAAATGATGTATCTTTTATTAACACATATTAAGAATTTCATCTCGATGAAAGACTTAGGCAAAACCTAAATATTTGGCATCAATAGATGCTAATATGGTTGTGCCAGAAGTACATAGACGAGATATTGAATGAGTTCAATATAGAAACTACAAGAAAGATTCTTGTCGCACAGAAAGGATTGAATGAGTTCAATATTGATGATATATTCAAGTGTATTGACATTTGGTAAAGTGAAACAAATAATCAAGTATAGATGGATACTTGATGTATGAAATCACAAAGAATATTTATATCAATCATACTGTGATATGTACAAATCCAGATATGTCCTATGCTCTAAATATTGTGAGCATATACCAGAATGATTCGTAAGATGATCATTGGACAATAGTAAGGATATTCTTATGATCTTTTGGAAGAACTAAGAGTATATTATTTGTAGAAGTTACAAATAGATGGTTAGTTCATTGTAAAAGTACTACATTGATACTAGCTTTGTCACAAAGTACAAATTAAGTTTATCTCAATCTAAACTAAGGGTGGCACAATATAATGGAAAGTGAGTTCCATAATGGATTTGGATGAGTTCCAAAGTTAAGACATTGTGACAGATACTACAACAATAGGCTAAGTATATGACTGCTATTTTAGCAGCAAAAGAGGGCATTTGTGTCAAGTAGTTTGTTATCAAACTAGGTGTAGTTCACAGTGGGATAATACTATGAAGATATATTGTGCGACAATATTATCAACATGTTTTAACCCCAAAGAACTAAAGGTCACACCGAAAGACCAAAATTATACAAAGCCATCTCATTAGAGAATGAGTGATGCGTAAAGACGCAAAGACATGCAATTACACACGGACCTGGAAGTGTCAGATCCGGAGATCAGTTGACCACTAGCAATCGTGTACATTCAACACCAGAAAGCCATAGGTGTTGAATACACAAAGGTTTGAAACTAGATTATTGACTCTAGTGCAAGTGGGAGACTGTTGGAGATATGCCCAAGAGGCAATAATAAAGTGATTATTATCATATCTTCACACTTATGATAAATGTTTACATACCATGCTATAATTGTATTAACCGGAAACATTAATACTTGTGTGATTTGTAAACTAAAATAAGAGTCCCTAGTAAAGACTCTTGTTAAACTAGCTTGTTGGTTAATATATGATCATGGTTTCCTGATCATGAACATAGAGATGATATTAACAACAGGATCATATCATTAGGAGAATGATGTGATGGACATACTCCTATAGATAAGCGTAGCATAAAGATCAAGTCATTTCAATAGTTCAATTGCTATATGCTTTCTGATACATAGTAACCTAATTCCTTCGACCATGAGATCATGCATATCACCTTTACTGGATGGATGCTTTGATGACATCAAACACCACACCGTAACTGGGTGGCTATAAAAGTGGCATTGAGTGTTCGGAAAGTATTGGTTGAAACACATGGATCAAGAGTGGGATTTGTCCATCCATATGACGGATAGATATACTCTGGGCCCTCTCGGTGGAATGTCATCCAATTAGCTTGCAAGCATGTGACTGGCTCACAAGGGATCACATATCACGGACACGAGAAAAGAGTACTTATCGATACGAGGTTGAACTAGGTATGCAGAGATACCGACGATCATAACCTCGGATAAGTAAACTATCGTGAGACAAAGGGAAATTGGTATCGTATGTAAGTGGTTCATTCGATCGCAAAGTAATCGTAGAAATATGTGGGAGCCATATGAATTTCCAGATTCCTCTATTGGTTATTGTTCGGAGAAGTGTCTCGATCATGTCCGCATAATTCACGAACCGTAGGGAGACACACTTAAGGATTCGACGTTGTTTTGAGTAGTTATGGTATTATGAGAAAGAGACCGAATGTTGTTTGGAGTCTAGGATGGGATCCGGGATATCACGAGGTGATCCGGAATGGTCCGGAGAATAAGATTCATATAAAGAAAGTCCCGTTTCGGAGTTCGGGAATGATTCCGGTGTTTTCATCGGGAATGTTCTAGAAGGTTCCGGATTGTCCGGCACTCTGGGGGGGGAGGGTACATGAGTGTGTCATTGAATGATTGCATCATGTACTAAGTGTTCTTGCTGTTCCAAAAACATGAAAGTCAAATTGCCAGTTTGAAAGTCAAACGGCTAAAACAGGAAACTATGGAAAACAGAAAGCGTGGGAAGCGAGCTGTGGGAAACAAGCAAGAGGAGTTGGAACCAACTTGGAGGAGGAGTCCCACTCCTCAGGCGGCGCGCCAAGCCCTAGGCGAGTTGGGAGGACTCCCTCCTCTGGCGCGCCTAGCCCTCCACCTATATAAGGAGGCAGGGCTCCTCCTTGAGACACACAAGTTTCCACCTCTAATCTCAGGTTTAGAGCCGTTTTGGTTTAGAGCTTCTAATTGCTCTAGCTTGCGGTTTAGATCCTTCTAATTGGTGTGTCTAATCTCTAGACCACTAATAGCCCTCTCTCATAATCCACCATACTCGCTCCGGCTTAAGGCGAAGCCCTGCGGGATCTCCCTCTACTTAGGTACCACGCCGTTGTCTTTGAGAGTGCTACAACCTCCGCTTCCTGCTGGAACAAGGGAGAGGAAGGTCTTCGTAAAGTCGAACGTGTGACCGATCATGAAGCGCCGAACGCCTTGGGAAGGATCGTCCACACGATCTTGAGATCGTAAAGAGTACGACTACATCACCCACGAGAATCTGCTCTCGTTAACCGCTTTGGAATCTTCGAGGGTAAGTTATTCCATCGACTCGTTGCTACAATCTAGTAGATAGATCTTGGCTTGTTTGTTTGTATGCGATAGAAAATTTTTGTTTTCCATGCTACGAACTCCTACACATCCGACTTTGGTTGCAAACATCTTTCTTATGCATAGCATACCAATGTTTAAGAAAGGAGAACTTGGGTTTTATCCCAAACCATAACATATGGTGTCATTTCAACGGATTATGATGGAGCTCTTTTCAGTGGAAAAACGGTAATCTCTAAAGCTTTTAATCTTTAAAGTATAATGGCAGTTTTATGAATTATACCTTTGATCTTACCATGTCAAACAAGGTTTAATTACATATCTCGAATGCTCCATACTCTTATGGTGTTTCGGGAAATGCAAATCCACGGAACGATTCCATAAATCTTAGGTATTATGCTAAACTTTGTAACTCAAATATCTTCCTTTATGATATTTATCATAAACTGTTTATATTCTTGTTACAATGACTTTGCACTTCATCTTGAAAGTCTTTGAACTTTTCAAATATTTCACACTTCATCCTTATTAAGTAAATATTCATATATTCACTCAAATTTTCGGAGAAAGCATATGAAGTTGAAATCCATCGCTCTTGACTACACATAATGGACTTCGTACAACAATATGTACAAGTTCCAATAAGCTAGGCATTCGTTCCCTTTTGGCCTATGAACGAAGTTTCAATTATCTCTAGGAAAGTTTCACAAGCGTCATGTGATCAAAAATCAAAAGACTCCAAAATTCCATCCACATGGAGTTTCTTCATGTTTTCTTTCCAATATAATTTAACGGCGATGTCACTTCCTAAGTGATCTTTCAATCAATTTGTCTTTCGACATTTTTAGCACTAGTTTTATGGATGTGATTTCTCCAAGATTTGTGAATCATCCATCTTTTGTGGATTACGGCAATTATTTGAACAACCCTTTTGTTCTCATAATACCTGATAAAACAAATCTTGAAGGCAAGCTTTGATGTTTAACGAGCAACACAATAACCCTTTATTTGTTCTCGATGAACATCATCACATATTCTTTTGCTAATTACTTAGGCCACTGTAGTTCATGAATTCTGTTGTTTCGTATGACGATTCATACCAACAAATTCAGTATTAAATACTTAAGAACCACATTGTTTAATAAGCAAAGAATATAGCCATAACATGTATATCATCTATATACTTAAACTGAACAATTCTAGTCTTTTCCTTTCTGCCATATACTTATGAGATTTTCTTTCAATATTTCCTTTTCTGTTTGAAAGAATCTATCAACATCAATAGTGGAGTCATACATATGACATATAGTCCAAAGCGTGTATAGTTAAATACCAATGTCTTTGGACTTGCACTTTGAAGTAGATCACCATCATCAAATGTTTGGTGTTCTTTCAAATTCCTTTCTTTAGTAATCTCTTGGTGTAGTAAACATTTTACCTACATCAAATATTCACCCTTATCATGGAATTATCCATGATCAAGCTACTTTTAGCTTATAACGGTGAAACATGAGTATAATGTTGCTCTCCAAATCCTTTTGGACGATTAGGACAACTAGTGTCTCCAACCTTTTGCAATTTCTCATCAAATATGAGAACATGACTTTTGCCATATTATACTCTATCATGTTGTAACCAATACTTCGTTTCAGATATCACAATATCTTCCACACATCATGGTTTCTGAAACAACTCTTTCAGATCCTAGATAACCTTGATATTAAGACAATCCTTTGAATATCAAGAATCACGGAAACAAACATGATACTTATACACTAGCACTTGGAATTTTTACTCTTGATTTAATACTAATTATTAAACTTCATGGAGTAACCGGAACTTACTGAAAGTTTGCAATAGGACTTTTAAACTTTAGATTAACACTTCAAAACAATACGATACCAGTTCGTAAAGTAACTAACCAGAATATTATAGTTCTATCATCTCAATTATAACTAAGCGCAAGGTGGTAAACGGATGCCAATGACTACAACAACTATGCAAATTCACTTTGATTTAGTTTATGATAAATTGAGTTCTAATTAATAATTAAATTAATCTAGGTGAACTCCCACTCAAAACAATATCCCTCACATTGTTTTAGTGATCACACGAACCAAATCCACCACATCAAAACCGATCATCACGAGAGTTGATATAGCTTCAATGGCGAACAATCAACATGTTCATCATATCTACTATATGACTCATGCTCTACCTTTCAGTAATCCGTGTTCTTGAGGCCATGTCTGTACATGCTAGGCTCGTCAAGATCAAACCTTATTCTCCGCATGAGCAAATCTGGCTTGCTCACGTTGTATACACTTGTAGAATCTAACACACCCGATCATCACGTGGTGCTTCGAAACAACAAGCTTTAGCAACGGTGCTAACTAAGGGTGAACACTTTATGACTTGAAATTCATGTGCATGAGGGATCATCTTATAATGCTACCGTCGTCTACTAAGCAATACAAGATGCATAAAGGATTAACATCATATGCAATTCATAATATGTGATATGATATGTCCTTTCTTCTTTGTGCTTCCGATCTCCATCTTCTAGCACGAACATGATCTCCATCATCACCGACATTGCATCAAGGTCAATGATGCTTCTCCATGGTTGTCGCCCACGGCTTCAACTATTACAACTACTTTGAATAGACACGCGGTCTTAACAATTTAAAGACGACCATATGGCTCTGCGGTTGCCAACTTACAATAAGGAACATTGCATACATCATATATAATCACAATCATGGCCATATCACATCACAGACACCCTACAAAACAAAGTTAGGCGCCTCTAATTTTCTTTGCATTTTTACGTGGTTTGGGGCTTTGAATAAGTGTCGTTCTAACTACGAACAAGAACCACAACATTGATACTAGTATTGTCAATAACCCGTTGTAAATTGAATCTTAACTATGCTAGGAGAAACAGGCACCCGCAAAGCCACTTATGCAATACAAGTTGCATGTCAAGCGTGGAGCAAGTCTCATGAACGATGTCATGTAAGGTTAGCCAGGGCCGCTTCATCCCAACATACCGCAAGATGCAAAGTACACAAGAAGCAATCGACAATAAAAGCATCAACGCCCACAATGACCATTGTGTTCTACTCGTGCAACAGATCTACATATAGACACGGCTCTGATACCACTGTAGGGGTTCGTAGCATGGAAAAAAAAATTTTTCTATCGCATACAAACAAACAAGCCAAGATCTATCTACTAGATTGTAGCAACGAGTCGATGGAATAACTTACCCTCGAAGATTCCAAAGCGGTTAACGAGAGCAGATTCTCGTGGGTGATGTAGTCGTACTCTTTCCGATCTCAAGATCGCGTAGACGATCCTTCCGGCGCTGCGTTAAACGGCGCTTCAGATCGGTCACACGTTCGGTTTTCGACGAAGACCTTCCTCTCCCTTGTTCCAAAGGCAGCGGAGGTTGTAGCACTCTCCTCGCGATTACGGCAAGACAACGGCGTGGTACCTAAGTAGAGGGAGATCCATGAGGCTTCGCCGGAGCGAGTATGGTGGAGTATGAGAGAGCTATTAGTGGTCTAGGGTTTAGACACACCAATTAGAAGGCTCTAAACCGAAGGCTAGTGCAATTAGAAGCTCTAAACCAAACGGATCTAAACCGGAGATTAGAGGATAGGAACTTGTGTGTCTAGAGGAGGAGGCCCTCCTTTTATAGGTGGGAGGGTGGCCAAGGGAGGAGTCCCTCCCAAGTCGGCCTTGGTTGGCGCCGGCTTGGAGGACTCCTCCCCAAGTCGGTTCCAACCACCTCTTTCTTGTTTCCACAGTTTCTGTTTTAGCGTTTGACTTTCAAAGCGGCGTTTGACTTTCTCGTTGGGATTCAATTTAATCCTTTATTTGGAACAGCGAGAACACTTAGTACATGATGCAATCATCCCAATATGCAATGACACATTCATGTACCCTCCCGGTGCTTGGACAATCCAGAACCTTCTAGAACATTCCCGATGAAAACACCGGAATCATTCCCGAACTCCGAAACGGGACTTTCCTTATATGAATCTTATTCTCCGGACCATTCCGGATCACCTCGTAAGATCCCGGATCCCATCCGAGACTCCGAACAACATTCGGTCTCTTTCTCATAATACCATAACTACTCAAACAACGTCGAATCCTTAAGTGTGTCTCCCTACGGTTCGTGAATTATGCGAACATGATCGAGACACTTCTCCGAACAATAACCAATAGAGGAATCTGGAAATTCATATGGCTCCCACATATTTCTACGATTACTTTGCGATCGAATGAACCACTTACATACGATACCAATTTCCCTTTGTCTCACGATAGTTTACTTATCCGAGGTTATGATCGGCGGTATCTCTGCATACCTAGTTCAACCTCGTTACCGATAAGTACTCTTTTCTCGTTCCCGTGATATGTGATCCCTTGTGAGCCAGTCACATGCTTGCAAGCTAATTGGATGACATTTCACCGAGAGGGCCTAGAGTATATCTATCCGTCATATGGATGGACAAATCCCACTCTTGATCCATGTGTTTCAACCAATACTTTCTGAACACTCAATGCCACCTTTATAGCCACCCAGTTACGGTGTGGTGTTTGATGTCATCAAAGCATCCATCCGGTAAAGGTGATATGCATGATCTCATGGTCGAAGGAATTAGGTTACTATGTATCAGAAAGCATATAGCAATTGAACTATTAAAATGACTTGATCTTTATGCTACGCTTATCTATAGGAGTATGTCCACCATATCATTCTCCTAACGATATGATCCTGTTGTTAATAACATCTCTATGTTCATGATCAGGAAACCATGATCATATATTAACCAACAAGCTAGTTTAACAAGAGGCTTTACTAGGGACTCTTATTTTAGTTTACAAATCACACAAGTATTAATGTTTCCGGTTAATACAATTATAGCATGGTATGTAAACATTTATCATAAGTGTGAAGATATGATAATAACCACTTTATTATTGCCTCTTGGGCATATCTCCAACACATTATGATGCCAGTGTTGATCCAAGGTCTGAAGCAACCCGACAACGACATTGATGTGTACCTAAGGCCATTAGTAGAAGAACTTTTACAGTTGTGTCAAGAACCCGGGATACGCGTGTGGGATGAGCACAAGCAGGAAGAATTTAACCTCCGATCATTGCTTTTCGTAACAATCAATGATTGGCCTGCTCTTAGTAACCTTTTAGGACAGTCAAACAAGGGATACAATGCATGCACACACTGTTTAGATGAGATTGAAAGTATATATTTGGAACATTGTAAGAAGAATGTATACAATGAGCATCGTCGATTTCTTTTGGCCAAGCATCCCTTAAGAAAGAAATGCAAGCATTTCAACGGTCTGGCATGGCACCAGACGAAGCCTAAGGAGCGTACTGGTGCTGATACATTTGATATGGTCAAAGATTTGGATCAAATGGTAACCTTTGGAAAGGGTCCTGGCGGAAAATCTTTTCCAAAGGACGCTGAAGGACACGCACCCATGTGGAAGAAGAAATCTATATTTTGGGATCTACCATATTGGAAATTCTTAGAGGTCCGCTCTGCAATCGATGTGATGCATGTGACGAAAAATCTTTGCGTGAACCTGCTAGGCTTCTTGGGCGTGTATGGGAAGACAAAAGAGAAAGCACGAAAGGACCATCAACGTATGAAAGACCTAGATGGTCTGCATCCAGAATGGTTTCAAGGTCATGCCAGCTACGCTCTTACTAAACAAGACAAGGAAATATTTTTTGAATGCCTAAGCAGTATTAAGGTCCCGTCTGGCTTCTCGTCGAATATAAAGGGAATTATAAATATGGCAGAAAAAAGTTCCAAAACCTAAAGTCTCATGACTGCCACGTGATTATGACGCAAATGCTTCTGATTGCATTGAGAGGGCTTCTACCAGATGTAGCATCCCAGTTTTCTAACACCTGTAATGCTACTTGTTCTAGTAATAAAAGGGCCACTTCCAACATATAATTATTGCATCATCATCATATCATGCTCATGTCATCATGTCACCTTGCATTTGGGCATCATATAGAAACCCCTTCTTGTTTGGTTCTTATCTCATGTGCATTATTAATTGTAGTTGCCTCTTGATATTGTATTTGGTTCTTGATATATTGTTAAATGCCCAAGTTGAGTTGGGGGCATATCTCTTTTAAACTCCACCACCTTTCTTTCACCACCTTATAATTCCACCATCCAATTAATATGATCTTGGCATTTTAATTGAGTTTACCTCTAGCTCATGTGGGTTGGGTGGATCCCACTCATAATCTTATGCTTGGCCTTTTTCCCACCTTTTAGAAATGCATGGAATAATGCCACATGATTTTATGTTGTTTTCACAATATGAATACTTGGCATTTATTAATTGCATGGGCCATGCAAGCACCACCTCATCTCTCTCTCCCTCTGTTTGTTTTCTACAAGCCTTGGATCCATGTGAAGATTCCCTAATTTTTTTACAAATGTTTTCATCTAAATTGCAAAACCCCATCTCTTCATATGCTTGTTAAATGCCCCATTTGGCTCATTCATAAAACATGTATGTGGGCATCTCCTTCCCCTCCATCTCTTTTGCCTTGCTTCCACACTTGTTCCAACCCTCTATTCAAACCTCCTGGTAACAAAGTTCAAAAGATTTGAAATCAGTAGCTGGTTTGAATTTGTATTAGAATGAAAACAAACAAATCAAACAAAAATAAAAGAGGAAGGAAAATAAAGGAGAGAACAAACCTGGCAGCCCAACCAGCCGAATCAGCCCAAGAGGAGATCGCTGCCCAGCAGAGCAACACCCTCCTCCGGCCTGTTTCTCTTCTCCGTTCGCCCGCGCTCTCTGAAGAGCAGCAGACGGAGCAGGTCGCGTCCGTCCGCCGTTTGCCGCGTCAGCCCTCACGCCGCGCTCGTGACCCCCTCCCTTATCAACCCGGGTTTCCTCCCTAGAACCCTAGCTCTCTTCCTCCCTCGCGCCGCAGCGTTTCCCCTTTTCCCCCACCTCTCTGTTTCGCTGCCGCCGCCATGCCCATGACCAGGGCCTAGCTGCTGCTGTCTAGCTAGCCTCGCGGTGCAACTGAGCTCGCCTCCGGCCTCTTCTACTTGGAGCGAGGAGGAGACGTGCAGTGGAGGCCCCTGTCGCCGTCCCGCGCTCGTCGCTACACCGCCACCGTCATCATCTCCGGTCAGCTACCACGTCGCCGTCCACCCCTCCGTGAGCAGCCGCAAACCCTTCCGTTCCTCTGACCTTCCTCCGCTCCCGCTCGCTCTCTGTCGCGCTCTCGACCATGTCCAGGAACGACACCGGCAGACCACGCGTGCATCTCCCAAGCCCCGCTTCTCGAGTTCGTACCAGCATGTGTGTTGCTACTTCGCGAAAACTCCGAACATGGAATTGGTTCTCCTACCTCCCAGCTTTCCAACGAAACAAACGGCGCTCGTTTTGGTGCTCCACAGCCGAAGGAATCCTCTGTTGAAGTCAGGACCAAGCAATCAGTTTTCTGAATTTTTCGTTTACAAGTCTGAATCCCCCCTGTTCTTCACCCCGTCCCGTCTGTTACAGCCCTCCTTCGCAAAAAGCCCCAACATGAAACTTGAAGCTGGTACATCCCCCTTCGTTTTAGGTTTTTACGGTTTAGTGAAATTCGCAACTATTTGCTCGCCATCTTCGTTTGAATCTGGGGTCAGCTAGCAGTGTCTGCAAACGCAAATTCAGTTTCGTCAGTCACCTCCGGAAGGTTTACAAAAAGGACCCTGGACTTCTCAAACTCTCAACCCGCAGTCCCCTTGGTCCCACCGTCAGCGTCTGATGTAGTTTTGTAAAAAGGCTCTCGTGTTTTAGGAAAATCCAACCGCGGTCCCCCGAACCAGCCCACGTGTCCCCCTCTCGCCTCTGCCAGTCAGCACCTGGTCCCACCCGGTCAGTGGCTGTGGGTAGGATCCGGCTGGGTGACAAAAGTCCAGAAGCCTCTCTGTTTTAATTTTCAAATCATTTCAAACTCACTCAGATTCAAATTCAAAATACAAATCTGCTTAAAACTAAATAAATTCATAACTTATTCCTGGTTTAGAATTTGAATTCAAACCTTATATGAAAAATGATTTGTTTTTGAACGTTAATTCAAATATTTATTCAAATATTTTCAAAATTAATTTAATTAATCAACCTTTGACTTTGACCTAATTTGACTAATTTTGACTAAAAAATAAAATTAAATTCATAATTCCAAATAATACAAATAATATATGTTTTTGAATCAGAAAAATGAGAGGATTTCAAATATGCTATCCAAATTGCCTTTTGCACATTTTAAATTCCAAGTTGAATCAAATTACCACAAATGCCACGTGAACTTAAATAATTAATAACTTTTGTTTTATAATTCCAAATGTAGCAAATGATATGTCTAAAATGATCAGCTCGACGAGACCTTTCTGTTTATGCTATCCATGACTTCAATTGCAGCATGCATCATATAAAAATATAGTGTACAGCAACTATTATGACAATAAAATGTGGCCCAACCTTAATAAAAATGACTTATTCTTGTCTTCCACACCTCACCATGCCATGCTACCTTATTGCCATGTAAATTGTGCATCATTTATCATGGCATGATTGTTTGCTTGACGCATCTTGTTCATATGCTTGTGCTCTATATTCATGTTGGCCTTGTTTGTTTGGCTTTTCTCGGATAGACCTTGGCGGGGTTATATCAAGAGAACCAGGAGCACTACCCAGATCCGTCCCTCGCTTCAACTGAGTTGCCAGGCAAGCACTTCCACATGCTTGCATACATACAGTACTATTGCCTCTATCTTATTCTTGCATCAATGAGTCGCGATTGCATTAAATTGAATCCCAAGTATGCATAGCCTTTACTTTTAAACCCCACCAAGCTTGTTCCTCCATCCCATGAGCCATTACTACAGGAGTTGTTTGAGCCATGCGAGTCGTAGAACAGCATGTGTAGGGTATGTGAGAGTCTGTTGGATAACGAGGTACCTAAACAACTTAACCTGAGTAGTAATGGGATAACTAATGAAAGTGGCGCCGGTGAGCAACATCTGCTATTTGGTTTTTCCTGCTCACTTGTGTCCGTAAGACCCGAGTACTTGATTCCTGTTCCTTGATTTATCGCGCTATCCACATCCGGGAGGTATATGGGACCCCCAGCCGAGCTTGATTCCGTCTTATTTCTTGGGGCCACAAACTAGTTTGAGGTTTCTTTACTATCTGTACTTATTGCATGCTACTTATGTATTTACAATTGTGCGAGGAGCACCTTTGTCTTGTTAGGATCGGGACACGTTTACACGATGTCGACAAGCCCAGCCACACTTTGGGTTCCCGATCGTTTACGCCGTCCACCCAAACCTTGAGTCCGTCTCGGTCGGCTATCTTCGCGGGATCGCTTAAGGGTGGCCCCTGAAATATTTCGATTCTGTGATTGTTTCGTGAAAGCCTTGTTGGGTTTTGTTTTGGTTTTCGAGGTTGATCGAGTGTGTGTTGCTATTGGTGCACCCGGCCGGTAAAACTTTCTCGAAAGTCGTGTCATGTTATGGACGACTTGGAGCACAGTTTCTCGATCATAGTCAAGCATAACTAAAGTACCGCTTTAATCTTACTAAGTAATTTGACTAGTAAATAGTGCAACACTCATGGAATGGTTAATAAAATTGCCAACGGATGGGGGGTTGTTCGTCCGCTTCCTCGTTGGTAAGCGAGGAGGAGGATGGATCTGATGGGATTACTATTATAACTGTTGCCCTTAATTCACGGACATCCGTCTATCATTGGTTAGGCGGATGGTTAGCGAGTATCTATAGAACTGTTAGGGTTTATCTTTCGCTGCAATTGCGTCACCCCAGGTTGTGTCCCCTTTAGAGGCATTAAGACTTGCTGAGTACCCTTAGGGTCTCACACGATAAATTATTGGTTCAGATGAACAGGTACCCTCACAGGACGGATACTGGGTGGAAGAAGCTGATGATGTGGGCAACGATCGTTCGGTGTAGAGATTCCGGGATCGGGGATCCGTGAGATCTGTGGTTGGGATGTGCTTATTTCTATGGCATCTTATGCCGATTTGCTTCTTATCCGTACTCGGACTATGTTTGCCGCTTCCGCATGATACTCTGATGTGTGCTGTATGAGGAAGTATCCTAAAATATTAGATCTATCTAGGTCTTTTGAATCTTGCCGTATGGCGTTGCTATATTTCCTTTCTTTCTAGATGGTATGGCTCTGATGTACTCTTGTATGGTGGCTTGCATACATACCCACTTGTGTATGTAGTTGATCCCTTAACTGCCGATTCGCCCGTCAGGTCCCGTTGAGATGGTAGTGGTTGGGACGGCGAAAGGTCTACCCGTGAGTGGCTTTTGGGGCCCCACCGTACTATTTCAACCACTACCGCTCATCCGGGCTTGTATCTAGGGCGTAATTCACCGAGGTAGTTACAATTGGTATCGAGCCATCCCGACCTTCGTGGTTTCAATAAGCGGTCGTTGTCAATCTAGCAAATATTTTGGTAGTTATGTATACTAGGGAAAAACAAAAGCGAGTAGGACTGCTTCCACTTTTCTTCTTACCTCCCACCCACCCTTTTCTGGTAAGGAAGTGCAACGTTTTCAATCCTCTTCTCAAAATTCAAACTAGGATTCACGTGTTCTGGGTTTCCGTAGTACCATAGGGTGTGTGTGTGTAATCCCTTGTCTATCTGTTGCATCCAAGTTGTTATCTTATCTGCCTTTGGTTAACAACTGTTGGTACATTCCATACCGACAGGCTTTTGCAAACCGACGCAATCTATCTTTCTCTTTGTATCCGACGCTATCTTGTTTGGGGTGTTCGTTTCTGTAGTTACCAATCTTTAGGTTTCGTCGTGAGAAGAAGGGGTTAGGATATGTGTTCCACTTGTTCATGTGCGGAGTAATGATTTGAGTGCGGGATGGAGTCGCGACCATACCACTACTCTTATCATTCGCTATTGTATATTGAATCGGTAGAGTCACTAATCTTGATTCGTTAAGTAATTTTGCGCATCTATTGGTATTGTAATGCCGAAATTTGTGGAAAATTTTTCTTTGATATATTTGTGTACCACACTCCTTTTCAGTCGTGTGCGATATGCTTAATATCTTTTAGGTGCTTTGAACTTTGTTGATATTTTAATATCATCTCAGTAAATTGTATCCTTTAATCTTGGTTAATTCCATCTTGGTACTATTTTGGATTATTATCATCTTCCATTATAGTACTGACTTGAGTTTTATATCAATGACAGGATGGCTCCACCACGCCGTACTGATGAGGACATACCTCCGGAACTGGGCTCCGCGCTGTCAAACATCGCTAATGCTTTGGCAGCAATGCAGAACCAGGCGCTTTGAGGAGAGCGTCGGGAGAACGAGTTCGCTCCACTTCCTCCCCCTCCCAAGCGAGGAGACATCAAGAGCTTCCTCAAATTCAACCCTCGTCAGTTTGATGTTTCTGACCGACCTCTGGACGCGGATGATTGGCTGCGTGAGATGTCAAGGTTGCTCGAGACTGCGATGTTCGGGCAGAGTGGGTCAAGTGTGCTACTCACCTTCTAAAGGGAGATGCAGCTCTTTGGTGGGAGAACTACTTGAAGGCAAGCACCGGGTTCCGACCAACTTGGAAAAGGTTCACTGGGCGTTCAAAGAGCGGTTTCTCTCGAGATTGTAATGGAAAGGATGAAGGAGGCTTTTCTCAACTGAAGCGAAATGATAACGTCAACACCTATATCGTGAACTTCATGAATCTCTCTCATTATGGTGGTGATGAGGTATCGATGACAAGAAGCGAGAAGAGGTTCGTGCAAGGGCTCAATGCGTCGATCAAGTATGCGATCACACATGCAAGGCGGCAACTTTCCTGGAACTACAGACACAACACCGCAAGAGGAGGCAAGCGTGCAAATGTTTGAGAGTCCAAGAAACACAACAGGATGCATCAAGCTCTGCGATTATGGCAGCTCCTTCTAAGCGGCGTGCGGGTTCCTAACACCCCACCGTCGCTCCGGCTCCACCAAGACACCTGCAAGTTACGTCAAGGCCACCAAACTTCACCCGCGGCTCCGGGGCTACAACCACCACTACCACAGGCGCTGGCGGAGTCCTGGCTACTCGCTCCACGTCCACATGGTGCTTGTTTCACATGTGGAGATCATGGACATCCCAACTGAACTCGTTGAAGAACAAAGCTCTCCTCCACCCGCCAAGATCTGCAACAAGCTCTCCTTCGGTTCGTGCACCACCACCTCGGGCTCTCAACATCAACACCAAGCCCGGGTCTACGGTTGCTCGTGCCAACTGCGTCAATGCCGCTCAAGCTGAGCATGCACCTGGAGTTGTGATGGGTATGCTATCCGTTAACTCAGTCCCTACACTAGTTTTGTTTGATTCTGGTGCATCGCATTCTTTTGTGTCGCACAAGTTTGCAGATGAGAATGAGTTAGTCATGGTTCCTCTCCTTAAGCGGTTGGTGGTACAGTCACCTGGTTCAAACATGAGGGCTGAGCATATCGGTCATGGAAATCAAGTTGAGATTGGTGGTTCTTCATTCTCGGCTTCTTTAATTGTTCTGGGAAATTCTGATATTGATGTCATCTTGGGCATGGATTGGTTGACAGCAAATGCAGCTGTGATTGATTGTGCTGAACGCTCGGTTTCTTTGAAGATTCCTGAAGGCCATATAGTCTTTTCTCCAAGTCTGACTCCTGCTGTCCAGCTCTTCTCCTTGGCAGCTCTGAATGGTGATGCTATGCAAGCTATTCAGAGTGTACCGGTGGTCTGTGAGTTCCCAGATGTCTTTCCTGAAGAGTTGTCGGGCATGCCTCCGGATCGTGAGGTTGAGTTTGTGATTGAGCTTGAACCTGGAACGGCTCCTATCTCCAAGCGGCCTTATAAGATGGGTCCTTCTGAGTTGGCTGAACTCAAACGACAACTTGATGAACAAGAGAAGTTGGGTTTCATTCAACACAGCACTTCTTCTTGGGGTAGCCCAACAATCTTTGTAAAGAAGCGTGACAGAACCGATAGACTCTGTGTTGACTACCGGGCTCTAAATGCTAAAACCATCAAGAACAAATATCCTCTCCCGCGGATAAATGATCTTTTTGATCAGTTAGCTGGAGCGGTGGTGTTCTCTAAGCTGGACTTGAGAAGTGGTTATCACCAAATCAAGATTCGCAAAGAAGATGTGCCCAAAACAGCTTTCACCACCCGCTATGGCCTGTATGAGTACACGGTCATGTCTTTCGGTCTCACCAACGCACCTGCTACCTTCTCGAGGCTGATGAACTCCGTTTTCATGGAGTACCTTGATAAGTTCGTTGTGGTATATCTGGATGACATTCTGGTCTATTCCAAGTCTAAGGAAGAGCATGAAGAACACCTGCGGTGTGTCCTAAACAAGCTTCGTGAGAACCGCTTGTATGCAAAGTTCTCAAAGTGTGAGTTTTGGCTGCCTGAAGTAACCTATCTTGGTCATGTTATCTCTGCCAAGGGCATTGCGATCAACCCGAAACCGTGAAGACAATAGTTGAATGGCTTCCTCCTTAATGTCAAAGAAGTGCGGAGTTTCTCGGTTTGGCTAGTTATTGCCGTCGCTTCGTTCGAACTTCTCAAGATAGCGAAGCCTCTTACCGATCTCCTCAAGAAAGGCAAGAAATACCTACGGACTCCTGCGTGTCAAGCAAGTTTTGATACACTCAAAGAGAAGCTCACTTCCACGCCAGTCTTGGTTCCTCCGGATACCTCTAAGCCTTTCCAGATATTCTGTGACGCCTCTTTGCAAGGATTGGGTGCGGTCCTTATGCAAGAGAAACAGGTGGTTACTTATGCCTCTCGTCAGTTGAAGACGCATGAGATCAACTATCCCACACATGACCTCGAGCTAGCAGCAGTTGTCTTTGCTTTGAAGCTATGGAGGCACTACTTGCTTGGTAACCGTTGTGAGATCTTTTCTGGCCACAAGAGTTTGAAGTATATCTTCACTCAGTCTGATCTCAACCTTCGGCAGAGGAGATGGATTGAAGCAATCAATGACTTTGATGTGACCATCAACTACACTCCGGGCAAATCCAATGTTATGGCAGATGCGCTTAGCCGTAAAGCATATGTCAACAACCTCATGATGGAAGAGCAGCAACCTCTCTTGTGCGAGGAATTCCGTCAGCTCAACCTGGAAATTGTGGAACAAGGGCATCTCCTGAACCTTCTGGATACTCCTCTCTTGGAAGAAAAGATTCACTCTCGTCAGCTTGGTGATCCGCACACCAAAAAGCTCATCTCTAAACTTGAGCTTCCGAAGTATGAGTCCTTCCACGTTGATGATCAAGGCACGCTTTTCTTTAAACACCGGATGTTTGTTCCAAACTACCCGGGTCTGAGAGAGCAAGTTCTCAAGGAGGCGCATGATTCGGTTCTTTCTATCCATCCTGGCAGCACAAAGATGTACATGGACTTGAAAACACAATATTGGTGGCCTGGGTTGAAACGGTATTGTGCCAAGTACGTCTCAGAATGTGATGTCTGCCGCAGAGTGAAAGCTGTCCATCAGAAACCCTTCGGTCTTCTACAGCCATTGAAACCTCCGGAATGGAAATGGGAGAAAGTAGAGATGGATTTCATCACTGGCTTTCCAAGGTCGCAGAAGGGCAACAATGCAATTTTTGTTGTCATCGACAGGCTTTCTAAAGTGGCTCATTTCTTCCCAGTCAAGGAAACAATTTACGGAATTGATTGGTGAGCTCTATATCAACGCAATTGTCTCTCTCTGTAGGTTCCACTTGAAATCAGTTCGCACCGTGGAGCATCTTCACTTCAAAGTTAGGAGAGTTTCCAAAAGCTTTGGGAACAAAGTTGAACTTCAAAGACTGCTTACCACCCTCGATCGCAAGGACAAGTGGAAAGAATCAATCGATTGGAGGATATGCTTGAACTTGCGTCATCTCGTTTGGCATGAAGTGGGAGGAATGTCTTCCATATGCTGAATTCTCCTACAACAACGACTTCGGAAGAGTCTAAAGATGGCACCATTTGAGGCTCTCTATGGTCGCAAGTGCAGAACTCCGATTGGTTGGTCAGGTGCAGGAGAAAGAATCTGGTTTGGCCCTGACATTGTAACCCAAGCAGAGGAGAAGGTGCATATCATTCTGGAGAACCTGAAGATTGCTCAGAGTCGTCAGAAGAGCAACTATGACAGGAAGCACACGGATATGGTATATGCCCCGGTGATCTAAATCTACCTTCGTGTCACTCCCATGAGAGGAACACACCGCTTCGGTATCAAAGGAAAGTTGGCTCCTAGGTACATCGGTCCTTTCAAGATTCATGGTAGAAGAGGAGAAGTGGCTTATGCACTTGAGCTTCCGGAAAAACTCAAAGTCCATGATGTTTTCCACATCTCTCAGCTCAAGAAGTGCTTCAAAGATCCCGGCAGGACCGTGGATCATGAGCTAATCGATCTCCAAGAAGACTTGTCTTATCAAGAACACCCCACCAAAATCCTTGAGACCGCAAAACGAAGGACTCGCAACAAGTCCATCAAGTTTTGCAAGGTGCAGTGGTCACACCATTCTGTTGATGAAGCCACATGGGAGCGTGAAGATGAACTCCGTGCCAACCATCCTTCTCTCTTTGTGTCTTCTTCTTCTTCTTCCTAGAATCTCGGGGCGAGATTCCTGTTTAGTGGGGGAGAGTTGTAGCATCCCAGTTGTCTAACACCTGTAATGCTACTTGCTCTAGTAATAAAAGGGCCACTTCCAACATATAATTATTGCATCATCATCATATCATGCTCATGTCATCATGTCACCTTGCATTTGGGCATCATATAGAAACCCCTTCTTGTTTGGTTCTTATCTCATGTGCATTATTAATTGTAGTTGCCTCTTGATATTGTATTTGGTTCTTGATATATTGTTAAATGCCCAAGTTGAGTTGGGGGCATATCTCTTTTAAACTCCACCACCTTTCTTTCACCACCTTATAATTCCACCATCCAATTAATATGAGCTTGGCATTTTAATTGAGTTTACCTCTAGCTCATGTGGGTTGGGTGGATCCCACTCATAATCTTATGCTTGGCCTTTTTCCCACCTTTTGGAAATGCATGGAATAATGCCACATGATTTTATGTTGTTTTCACAATATGAATACTTGGCATTTATTAATTGCATGGGCCATGCAAGCACCACCTCATCTCTCTCTCCCTCTGTTTGTTTTCTACAAGCCTTGGATCCATGTGAAGATTCCCTAATTTTTTTACAAATGTTTTCATCTAAATTGCAAAACCCCATCTCTTCATATGCTTGTTTAATGCCCCATTTGGCTCATTCATAAAACATGTATGTGGGCATCTCCTTCCCCTCCATCTCTTTTGCCTTGCTTCCACACTTGTTCCAACCCTCTATTCAAACCTCCTGGTAACAAAGTTCAAAAGATTTGAAATCAGTAGCTGGTTTGAATTTGTATTAGAATGAAAACAAACAAATCAAACAAAAATAAAAGAGGAAGGAAAATAAAGGAGAGAACAACACAGCCCAACCAGCCAGCAGCCTCAAGAGGAGATCGCGCCCAGAAAGCAACACCCTCCTCAGCCCAACTCCACCGGCCCGATACCCCGCAATCACTGTCGCCCTGTTTCTCTTCTCCGTTACCGCGCTCTCGAAGAGCGGCCAGGCAGGTCGCGTCCGTCACCCGTTTGCGCGTCGGCCCTCACGCCTTCGTGACCCCCTTATCAACCGGGTTTCTCCCTAGAACCCTAGCTCTCTTCCTCCCTCGCCAGCATTTCCCTTTCCCCCACCTCTACGCTGCCGCCATGCCCATGACCAGGGCCTAGCCATTGCCGCCAGCTTAGCTCGCCGGTGCGGCCTGAGCTCGCCTCGGCCTCTTCTACTTGGAGCGAGGAGGCGTGCAGTGGAGGCCCTCGTCCGCCCTCGCTGCCGCTACACCGTCATCATCTCGGTCGGCTACCACATCGCCGTCCACCCCTCGTGAGCAGCAAACCCTTCCGTTCCTCGACCTTCCTCCGCTCGCTCCTCGCCGCGCTCTCGACCATGTCCAGAACGACGGCAGACCACGCGTGCATCTCCCAAGCCCTTCTCGAGTTCGTACCCATGTGTGTTGCTACTTCGCGAAAACTCCGAACATGGAATTGGTTCTCCTACCTCCCAGCTTTCCAACGAAACAAACGGCGCTCGTTTTGGTGCTCCACAGCCGAAGGAATCCTCTGTTGAAGTCAGGACCAAGCAATCAGTTTTCTGAATTTTTCGTTTACAAGTCTGAATCCCCCCTGTTATTCACCCCGTCCCGTCTGTTACAGCCCTCCTTCGCAAAAAGCCCCAACATGAAACTTGCAGCTGGTACATCCCCCTTCGTTTTAGGTTTTTACGGTTTAGTGAAATTCGCAACTATTTGCTCGCCATCTTCGTTTGAATCTGGGGTCAGCTAGCAGTGTCTGCAAACGCAAATTCAGTTTCGTCAGTCACCTCCGGAAGGTTTACAAAAAGGACCCTGGACTTCTCAAACTCTCAACCCGCAGTCCCCTTGGTCCCACCGTCAGTGTCTGATGTAGTTTTGTAAAAAGGCTCTCCTGTTTTAGGAAAATCCAACCGCGGTCCCCCGAACCAGCCCACGTGTCCCCCTCGCCTCTGCCCGGTCGGACCTGGTCCCACCCGGTCAGTGGCTGTGGGTAGGATCCGGCTGGGTGACAAAAGTCCAGAAGCCTCTCTGTTTTAATTTTCAAATCATTTCAAACTCACTCAGATTCAAATTCAAAATACAAATCTGTTTAAAACTAAATAAATTCATAACTTATTCCTGGTTTAGAATTTGAATTCAAACCTTATATAAAAATGATTTGTTTTTGAACGTTAATTCAAATCTTTATTCAAATATTTTCAAAATTAATTTAATTAATCAACCTTTGACTTTGACCTAATTTGACTAATTTTGACTAAAAAATAAAATTAAATTCATAATTCCAAATAATACAAATAATATATGTTTTTGAATCAGAAAAATGAGAGGATTTCAAATATGCTATCCAAATTGCCTTTTGCACATTTTAAATTCCAAGTTGAATCAAATTACCACAAATGCCACTGGAACTTAAATAATTAATAACTTTTGTTTTATAATTCCAAATGTAGCAAATGATATGTCTAAAATGATCAGCTCGACGAGACCTTTCTGTTTATGCTATCCATGACTTCAATTGCAGCATGCATCATATAAAAATATAGTGTACAGAAACTATTATGACAATAAAATGTGGCCCAACCTTAATAAAAATGACTTATTCTTGTCTTCCACACCTCACCATGCCATGCTACCTTATTGCCATGTAAATTGTGCATCATTTATCATGGCATGATTGTTTGCTTGACGCATCTTGTTCATATGCTTGTGCTCTATATTCATGTTGGCCTTGTTTGTTTGGCTTTTCTCGGATAGACACTGAGCAGGGGTTATATCAAGAGAACCAGGGGCACTATCCAGATCCGTCCCTCGCTTCAACTGAGTTGCCAGGAAAGCACTTCCACATGCTTGCATACATACAGTACCTATTGCCTCTATCTTATTCTTACATCAATGAGTCGCGATTGCATTAAATTGAATCCCAAGTATGCATAGCCTTTACTTTTAAACCCCACCAAGCTTGTTCCTCCATCCCATGAGCCATTACTACAGGAGTTGTTTGAGCCATGCGAGTCGTAGAACAGCATGTGTAGGGTATGTGAGTCTTGGATAACGAGGGACCTAAACAACTTAACCTGAGTAGTAATGGGATAACTAATGAAAGTGGCGCCGGTGAGCAACATCTGCTATTTGGTTTTTCCTGCTCACTTGTGTCCGTAAGACCCGAGTACTTGATTCCTGTTCCTTGATTTATCGCGCTATCCACATCCGGGAGGTATATGGGACCCCGAGCGAGCTTGATTCCGTCTTATTTCGTGGGGCCACAAACTAGTTTGAGGTTTTCTTTACTATCCTGTACTTATGCCATGCTACTTATGTATTTACAATTGTGCGAGGAGCACCTTGCATCGCTTAGGATCGGGACACGTTTACGCTGTATCGACAAGCCCAGCCACACTTTTGGGTTCCCGATACCGCCCACCCAAACCTTGAGTCCGTCTCGGTCGGCTATCTTCGTTATGGATCTCTAAGGGTGGCCCTGAAATATTCTGATTCCTGTGATTGTTCGATTGAAAGCCTCGTTGGGTTTGTTTTGGTTTTCGAGGTTGATCGAGCGTGTGTTGCTATTGGTGCACCCGGGTAAAACTTTTACGGCCGTGTCATGTTATGGACGACTTGGAGCACAGTTTCTCGATCATAGTCAAGCATAACTAAAGTACCGCTTTAATCTTACTAAGTAATTTGACTAGTAAATAGTGCAACACTCATGGAATGGTTAATAAAATTGCCAACGGATGGGGGTTGTCCGCTTCCTCGTTGGTAGCGAGGAGGAGGATGGATCGATGGGATTACTATTATAAGCTGTTGCCCTTAATTCACGGACATCCGTCTATCATTGGTTAGGCGGATGGTTAGCGAGTATCTGTAGAAGCTGTAGGGTTTATCTTTATGCAATTCGTCACCCGTGTTGTGTCCCCTTTAGAGGCATTAAGACTTCTTTGAGTACCCTTAGGGTCTCACACGATAAATTATTGGTTCGGATGAGCAGGTACCCTCACGGACGGATCTTTGGGTGGAAGAAGGCGATGATGTGAACGATCGTTCGGTGTAGAGATTCCGGGATCGGGGATCCGTGAGATCTGTGGTTGGGATGTGCTTATTTCTATGGCATCTTATGCCGATTTGCTTCTTATCCGTACTCGGACTATGTTTGCCGCTTCCGCATGATACTCTGATGTGTGCTGTATGAGGAAGTATCCTAAAATATTAGATCTATCTAGGTCTTTTGAATCTTGCCGTATGGCGTTATATATTCCTTTCTTTCTAGATGGTATGGCTCGATGTACTCTTGTATGGTGGCTTGCATACATACCCACTTGTGTATGTAGTTGATCCCTTCGCCGATTCGCCGCCCGTCTGAGGTCCGTTGAGATGGTAGTGGTTGGGACGGCCGAAAGGTCTACCCGTGAGTGGCTTTTGGGGCCCCACCGTACTATTTCAACCACTACCGCTCATCCAGGCTTGTATCTAGGAGCGTAATTCACCGAGGTAGTTACACCAGATAATGTTTGAGTACCCATTGTGAAGCTATGTTCATTTCTCAATGCAATCTCTCAGAAGATAATCAATCCTGAAGATCTACCACGGTTACAGAATGATGTGGTCCAATGTATTGTCAGTTTTGAGTTGGTGTTCCCACCATCCTTCTTCAATATTATGTCGCACCTGCTGGTTTACCTAGTCGAAGAGATTTCCATTCTCGGTCATGTATTTCTACATAATATGTTTCCCTTTGAGAGGTTCATGGGAATCTTAAAGAAATATGTTCGTAACCGTGCTAGGCCAGAAGGAAGCATCTCCAAGGGCTATGGAACAGAGGAGGTCATTGAATTTTGTGTTGACTTCGTTCCTGACCTTAGGCCGATTGGTCTTCCTCAATCGCGGTATGAGGGGAGACTGAGTGGAAAAGGTACTCTAGGAAGGAAATCAATAATATGTAGGGACGGACATTCTTACACCAAAGCACATTACACCGTTCTACAGAATTCTATCTTGGCAGCCCCATATATCGAGGAACACAAGAAAATCTTACGCTCCAACAACCCTGGAAAGCATGACTCTTGGATTAGACATGAAGACATGAAGAGTTTCGGTGGTTGGTTGCAACATCTCATCAAAAACAACACTCTTGGAGATCAGCTATACTTGTTGTCTAGGTCAACATCTTCGACTATATCGAATTTCCAAGGGTACGAGATAAATGGGTATACATTTTACACGATAGCCCAAGATAAAAAGAGCACCAACCAAAACAGTGGTGTCCGCTTTGATGCAACAGACAACAATGGGTCAAAGACCACATATTATGGTTACATAGAGGAGATATGGGAACTTGACTATGGACCTACTTTTAAGGTCCCCTTGTTTCGGTGCAAATGGGTCAAGCTGACAGTAGGAGGGGTTGAAGTAGACAAGAAATACGAAATGACATCGTTGGATCTCAACAATCTTGGGGACTTAGACGAACCATTCGTCCAAGACAATGATTTGGCTTAGGTTTTGTATGTGAATGACATGTATACCAAACCTAGAAAAAGAAAAAAATAAGAAAAAGAATACATCAGACGATGAGCCAAAGCGCCACATAGTTCTTTCAGGAAAAAGAAACATCATGGGAGTGGAGGACAAGACAGACATGTCAGAAGATTGTGATAATTTTCATGAAATTCCGCCCTTCGCGGTGAAGGATGACCCAAGCATCATGTTAATGAATGAAGATGCTCCATGGATACGACGGGATCAGAAAGGAACACAAGCAAAGAAATGATATGTAATAATTGTAACATTTTATGAGTGAAGATGCTCCATGTGTCCATTTTTATAGTGTTGTCTGCAAAAAATCCTGAGTGTGTTAGTCCCGTTTTATGGCCGGACCGGGACTAAAGGAGGGACTTTAGTCCCGATTCATATTTACCATTAAGATCTGATCTTCAAACGCGTGAGGTCACATATTAGGGAGTGCATCTATGAACAGTTTCTTGGAGATGCCGGAGGGCCCAGGCTCGGCATCTCCTGGCTGGCCGTAGTGGTGTCCCTGCTCTCGAAAACCATCTTGCAGCTTGTAACTTCTCTAAGTAGATCAATACGCCTGGGAGCTAACTAATTTCACATATTAGGGAGTGCCTCTATGACCAGTTTCTTGGAGATGCCGGAGGACTGGGCTCGTGGCATCTTCTGGCCCGGCGTAGTGGTGTCCCTGCTCTCGAAAACCATCTTGGAGATGCCTCAAACTGGCTGGAGGACTGGACTCACAAGGATGCCTATTTATAGTACAAGCGGATCGGCATAATGTCGACACTCACGACATAATGTCGACACTCACCCCTATTATTAGTGTTGACTCATGTTTTGTCCCGGTTGGTGTCTCCAACCGGGACTAAAGGTTCATCTTTAGTCCCGGTTGGTGACACCATCCGGGACAAGGTAAAAGCCGCACGACATAATGTCGACACTCACCCCTATTATTAGTGTTGCCTGGCACAGTCTACCGCAATCCCTTCAGTCGTGGTTGGTTTTTCCAACCGGGACTAAAGATGAACCCTCTCTTTATAGGCATTTCCCTCTATTTATAGGCTGCTCGATCCAGCCTGCTCTATTTATAGGCCTTTTCCTCTAAATACAACATCTTCATATTTAGGTAACACTCAAGACATTTATTAATATTAAAAACCGGGACAAACCGAGACTAGCTAACACTCAGGACTAAAGCCGCCCCCTTTAGTCATAATCATGCCTAGTCCAATAGTACGCAGCTTCAGGGTCTTCTTCGTCATCATCATCATCATCGTCGTCGTCATCGTCACCTGCCACTCCGGGGATCCTCAGCCTATCCATGGCATATACCAGGGGCCATTTCGGCCTCGGATTCAAGGTGGGCGGGGGAGGGGTCTCCTGGAAGACGATGCCGCTATTGCCGGGCGGGTGTGGGGTCTTTTTGTGGCTCTGTGGCGGGTGGACTTGTGAGCACCGCAGGCGAGGATGGTCTCCCCCGGCGATGTAGCGCATCACTCTGATGATAGTACGGTTCACCCACCACAGACGACGGCCAGATTCGTTGTGGTTCACCGGGGGCGGGCCATCACCTCGTACCTAGCGAGCTCCCTTTCCCGCCTATTATCAAAGAAGGCATTCTAGGTGTCGTAGTTGTCGGGATCCCACTGTGGACCCATCCACTACTCCGGCGTGAGCTCGTGGTAGAAGTGGTTCGTGATGGCCGCCTGGCGTGCGGAACCTTGAGGGACGGGAGGGACAGGAACCCCTCCAGCGCTCAGCATCTAGCCGGCGGGCGGCTGGTAGCCCGACGGACAAGGGTAGTTGGAGGCGCACGGCGCCTCGGTCTCCTAGAAGGTGAGAATGGCCCAGTAGGTGTTGTCCATTGTTCTAAGAGGAAGGTGTGGATGTGTGGATAGCCATGGCACGATCGCAATAGATATAGAGGGAAAGGGCGGGAAAACTTGGCGTGAAGCTTTGGGAAATGGGGGAAATATCTTTAGTCCCAGTTAGTGACTACAACTGGGACTAAAAACTCTCGTAGAAAGGAAAGGGCGGGAAAACTTGGCGGGAAGCGGTGGGAAATGGCGGGAAATATCTTTAGTCCCGGTTTGTACTACATCCGGGACTAAATGGATATTATATAAGATTCATTATATTTTTAAGATAATAATAAACATATTATTTGTGTTATTTGGATTATTACAATAAAAGATATGATTTTCCAAAGTTTTATATTTGATTTGAATTGAAAAAATAAATTTACAAATGAAATAATTTATAAATGATGCAAATAGATAAATGTATATTATATTAAGATTCTTTATATTTTTTTGATAATAATAGAAATATTATTTGTTTTATTTGGATTTTTACAATAAAAGATATGATTTTCCAAAGTTTTATATTTGATTTGAATTAAAAAAGAAATTTACAAATGAAATAATTTATAAATGATGCAAACAGATAAATGTATATTATATTAAGATTCTTTATATTTTTCTGATAATAATAGAAATATTATTTGTTTTATTTGGATTTTTACAATAAAATATATGATTTTCCAAAGTTTTATATTTGATTTGAATTTAAAAAAAAATTACAAATGAAATAATTTATAAATGATGCAAACAGATAAATGGATATTATATTAAGATTCTTTATATTTTTCTGATAATAATAGACATATTATTTGTTTTATTTGGATTTTTACAATAAAAGATATGAATTTCCAAAGTTTTATATTTGATTTGAATTAAAAAAGAAATTTACAAATGAAATAATTTATAAATGATGCAAACAGATAAATGGATAATATATTAAGATTCTTTATATTTTTCTGATAATAATAGACATATTATTTGTTTTATTTGGATTTTTACAATAAAAGATATGCTTTTCCAAAGTTTTATATTTGATTTGAATTAAAAAAAGAAATTTACAAATGAAATAATTTATAAATGATGCAAACAGGTAAATGGATATTATATTAAGATTCTTTATATTTTTCTGATAATAAAAGACATATTATTTGTTTTATTTGGATTTTTACAATAAAAGATATGATTTTCCAAAGTTTTATATTTGATTTGAATTAAAAAAAGAAATTTACAAATGAATTAATTTATAAATTATGCAAACAGATAAATGGATATTATATTAAGATTCTTTATATTTTTGTGATAATAATAGACATATTATTTGTTTTATTTGTATTTTTACAATAAAGATATGATTTTCCAAAGTTTTATATTTGATTTGAATTAAAAAAAGAAATTTACAAATGAAATAATTTATATGATGCAAATAGATAAATGGATATTATATTAAGATTCTTTATTTTTTGATAATAATAGACATATTATTTGTTTTATTTGGATTATTACAATAAAAGATATGATTTTCCAAAGTTTTATATTTGATTTGAATTAAAAAAAGAAAATTTACAAAAAGTAAACTAGTCGCGGGTCATGGCTGGACCCGGGACTAGAAGGTGCGTGCACGCGCAAAAACCAAATGGCCGAAAAAACACATTAGTCCTGAGTCGTGGCTTAACCCGCGACTAATCTTTAGTCACGGGTTAAGCCACGGCCCGGGACTATTGACCCTCTAGTCCTGTCCCGTGGCTTAGCCCGGGACTAAAGGGGTGCGGGTATAAGTAACCTGCGCCCGCCCCTGGCCTTCCCCACCCAGCACTTGGCAAAATCGACGAGGAGGAGAATAGACGATGGCGAGAGCTCGATCGACACAGGGGAGGTGCTGCCGGATTCTACCGCACCGTCGCCCTCGTCTCGGCCGCCCCGCCGTGCCGCCACGCGCCATGCCGCCCCGCACCGTCTTTGTCGCGCCTCGCCGTCAAATCACGCTGCCGCCGTCACCGCCCGCATGTCCGCCGTGGGTCACGCCGCCCTGTACACGCCTCGACGTGCGTTTTTAGGAATTTTTAGTTTCTTTTTTTAGTATCTTAGCATTTTTAGTATCTTAGCATTTAGTTTCTTTTTTTAGGAATATATAATTGTTTTTAGTTTTTTTATAATATATATTGTTTTATATAATTGTTTTTAGGAATATATAATTGTTTATATAATTGTTTTTAGTTGTTTTTAGGAATATATAATTGTTTATATAATTGTTTTTAGTTTCTTTTTTAGGAATATATAATTGTTTTTAGTTGTTTTTAGGAATATATAATTGTTTTTAGTTGTTTTTAGGAATATATAATTGTTTATATAATTTTTTAGGAATATATAATTAGTGTTATTAGGGTTATTATTAGTGTTATTAGGGTTATTAGTGTTATTAGGGTTTATATAATTGTTTTTAGGAATATATATTATTAATTAGTGTTATTAGGGTTATTAATTATATAATTATTAGGGTTATTAATTTGTGTTATTAGGGTTATTTTTTTTGTTTTAATTATTAGGGTTATTGTTTTTTCTAACATGTTTAACTCTCTTTTTGTTATAGTTAATTATGTCATGGATCCATCCGAAGATCCTGGTTGCATTGGTGAAGGTTTTCTTCAGGGCATGATAAGAGGTAAAATTCCTCTTAATATTAATACTGGTGAAGATATTTTGCTCGAGGAAGAGATATCCTCATATCTGAATTCATTCGGTGATGGACTAGAGGAAAACCTAATGTACCAAGGGGAAGACCGGACGGACGAAGGGCAAACAAATAACAACAATAATGATGGCCCCTCGACAGGATCCGGCGAGGTATATATATATAAAAAGTCTCGTGTTACCTATATTCATTAACTGATATATATATATATATATTAATCACTCTCTCTTCTTATTTTAGCCAACCGTATCGAAGCAATCGACAGCTCGAACGAAACGAGGGCCAAACAAAAAGTTGGATGGTAATCAGAGGTTCACCATCGAAGAAATAGATGATGATGGTAAACCGATTGCTCCAGAGAAGCACCGGAGGATGTTTATAAATCAATGTGGGGTGCTTGTTAGGGACAACCTGCCGATCACCATCCAAGAATGGAATCAGTCAAAGAAATCCGGTGAAGAATCTAGCTATGTCAACGATGATGCCAAAGATGACCTTTGGCAGAAGCTCATAGCACATGTCATACTACCTCTGGAGTATGAAGAATTTGAGATAGATTGTATTACCCCAAGGCCGGGTGGGCTTGAAAATAGAGCGAAAGTGAAGGAGTGGGATCTGATCAAGATGGCTGAACTGTACCGGAACCACAAGAAAAGTTTATACGTGAAATATGTCGCGAAAAAAAACTCCAGAGTTCAAAGGAGTAAACGAGAAGTTGAGAGAACAGTGGCGATTTTGTACAGTACAAACAATCTGATAAAGCAAAGGCAAAGTTGGCAAAGAACGCGTTAAATGCTGCCAACAAGAAATACCATCATAAAATGGGGACAGGTGGCTACAAGAGTGTCGTCCCTAAGTGGGAAACTATGGAGAAGAACATGAGGGCTAGAGGCGTCACTCCTGGTACAAATGGATGGCCCGAGAGGTCAAAGCACTGGTGGTACGGGCACGGGGGATCCTTGGACCCAGAAACAGGGAAGACATTATTTCATGATAAAATTCTAAAACCCTCCCAAGACCTTATTCAAGCAATGAACAATGCTCAATTGGTATTGTTCCGTCCCGAGAGAGAGAATGACGAGCTGACACGCACCCTAGGGAATCCTGAAAAGGGAGGATGAACACGAGGCAAAGGCGCCGGTGTCTCGTGGAAGAAAGGGTTTCCTCAGTACGATGCCAGTTACAGGTGGTTTTCGGTGGACGTTAGAAAGGAGCATCACTTCAAACCATACTCGATACAGGTTCATATGACCAAACTATTTCAGTTATACAACCAGTGCGCCCTCGACAAATCTATCATTGGTTGCTACTTTCTGTAAGTGATTTATTTCTATAATTAAGCTTGTAGCTCAGCTCGTTCATTGCATTTAATATATTATCCTAACTATATATCCTTTTGTATGATGATATTCTATTCTGCAGAATGAAGATGCTTGAATGCAAAAGAGCTAGAATATACGACGTTGGGTTCATTGACCCATATATCGTTAATGAATATACGTTAAAGAATCACCCCAAGGACGTGGAGGAAGACCTGTGCAGGTTCTTAACCGAGAATAATTTTATTAAGGAAATACTATTTCCTTACAACTTCAAGTGAGTGTTTATATCTTGTGCACATTTTATTTTTGCTTACTGGATGAGCTATGCATGTATGCTTATGTAAACATCTGCAGATTCCACTGGATCTTGCTAAACATTCAAGTTGACAACTCTCTAGTTGAAGTCCACGACTCATTAAGTTGGGACCAAGAGCAGTGGAGCGATATGAAAGCAATGCTCCATAAGTAATTTCAATCATTATCGCATTATATCGTCCTCTTTCATTCATTTTCTGATATCAAGTAACTAATAACTCCTTTGTTCATTTTCTTTGCCGAACAGGTGTTGGACACGGTTCAGACAGAAAATACCAGGTCCATTTAAAGAGGAGTTAACTTATAAAATGGTGAAGAGTTTACAGCAGCCACCGGGAACTCATTTATGTGGATACTACGTCTGCGAGTATATCCGCGAGTTGACCAGTGAGCGGAAAGTTGACTCACATTATATTTATGATTTGCGGGAGAAACTAGAGCCAGACCAGCGCATAAGAGCAATTCAAGAGGAGATGGCGGGATTTATGATGAAGGAAGTCCTTGATGTACATGGAGAGCATTATGCGGATGACGTGGAACTCAATTTGCCTTAGTCATCTCCATGTAGCTGATATGATATATATATTCATGAATGACAATGTAATTTCAAAACATTTCTTCCTTTTGATATGATTGATTATATGTATGCTTGCAAGGGATCAATTAATTATATAAATGCATCGATGTGTAGTGTGTATGTAGTAGCGTATAATATGTATACTGAAATATATGTTTGAATTATAGTGAAACACAAAACGAAAAAGGAACGAAATGACAAAAAAAAGGAAATACACAATCTCTACCGCGGCAGAGAAACACACAATTCTCTGCCGCGGCAGGAAACCTTTTAGTCCCGGATGATGTTACGGCCCGGGACTAGAGGGTTTCCGTCCCCCGCGGCGCTGAAACAGCCACATGGATGTTATCAGTCGTGGACCGTAGCGAGCCGGGACTAGAGGGGGGGGGGGGGGGCTTTAGTCCCGTTTTCGCAGTTCCGGGTCCAAAACCGAAACTAAAGCCAGTTGCGGCCCGGGACTGTAGGCCCTTTTTCCATCAGTGAAACAATGGCTAGTCATTCTCGTGCATGATCGTTCAAACATATAACTTTCCTGCTTCAACTTTGACCGACTGTTCAAAAGCTCTAGAGATATTATCCTGCATAAATTTCACAGAGCACAACTCAAACTCTCCAGCAAAGTTCGAATACAAAGAAATGTCCAGCAAAAAAAAAAGTAAACAAGGAAAACAGCTCAGGTATCATGTACTAAAAAATGCTGCAGGTGCTAGTGCGAAAGTGCTAAAATAAAGTTGTTGACCTCCCAACCTTTGCTTCGAAGCCTAAAAATTTTGGACCATGGCATGATTTGCTGGATATTCGTGGCGGCCTATAATACTGTGTAAAGGTCGGAAAGCAAGAGCAGCACTAGGAGTAGATTACTTGCTGCATGAATCCCTCTTGTCAGATTTGATTAGTATAGTTAATCAGGGCTTTGTGCTGGTCTTAATTGTATCTGTAGATTCCACATCGTAGTTTAATCAAACCCAGGCGCGCCTGGATCATCAAGTGGTGCGCTAAGCAACAAATGCACCTTTGATCGGGTCATGTGTACATGCATGAGGGGCTTTTAATTACTTTTGGAGGATCATGTTACTGGCATAATGGACCATGGAGCGCGTGAGGCATTGAGTGCTAATTATAGGTGAAAAAAGATCCACGTTTTGATAACTCATCAGGTAGTAAAAAAGAACATGCAAAGCTGAAGATAATTTTTCTTGGAGGAACTATACTCGCACAAAGTCGATTCTAGTATCGAAAGAACTAGTATGGTCAGATTATAAACTAGTATGGTAGTAACATGAGATAAGGTTTATAGCTTTGATGGTGGCGTGGGACGGCGGCGATCACTTGACGGCATCAACACCGGCGTCTCCCTCATCCTCGCCCCTCCTTCCACCATCGACGGCATGAACACCGGGAAACGTACTAGTGGTGGGCAGCAGCGGAGCTTCCTCATTTGGCGTCCCTAACCCTGACTATGGGCCCAAGGTGCAAAAATTAGTGAGAACAAAAACTTTTCTTACTCAGTGGTGAATCAATTTTTGCTTGATTGTGCTTATCATTGAGTGTGTAGTAGTTAAGCTAATTCTCTACCTTACTCTCAATTGACAAAAGCTATTTAACAAAGGATATGTCTTGGCTTATTTTACTTTAAGTATTCTTAAATAATGCGGCATTTCAAAACATGAGCCAAGATACTTTTGCAATCACAACCGTTCTAGTATCTTCTAATAACAAATTAGGGAGAGCTATGTAATACTATCTCCTTATGTTTTCAAGACAGAGCTTCCAATTAATCTTACCCCTAGTCTGTCCAAAATCGGATATAAAATTTTGACTTCCACTATTGGTAGAAGTACCAAGAGACTCTTACCTTCTTCAAAACCCCAACCTTTCAAAATACTATATCCTTATGTTTTCAACCCCTTCAGTTCAGGAGCTTTTGTTTTCAGGTGGGGCAAACAGGCACTCTACACCTCTCAGAGCGGATGCCGCCACCATCCATCAGGCCCGCTTCGTGGGTCCCACCCATCGGCGTGCTACGCACATCGACGCTGACAGATGAGTCCTATGACAGCAGCAGCTGCAACTCAGATCTGTGTGGCCCTCCATCAGACGAAGGAATCTACGGTTCCGGATTCGAAAGCTGCGGCAACAGCGACCCAATCCGCAGGCGCTACCAGTGTGTCATGTTTATCCATGGTGAATCGGAACTGCCACCAGGTTCGAGCACACCCAACCCACCTCCCAATCCACCGCTCAACCCGCAGGATGGGAACGGAGGAAACGGAGGGCAACCGCCCCTCCAGCCAAACGAAGGCGATGTTAACGCCTACCAGAAGATCAACCTCAATGAGGACGGATGGCGCTAGGCACGCGAAGCCATGGCGGGCAACAAGATCCTGCATGTGAATGCTTCACGTGATCTGCTGATGGCATACCACCCGCTCCTCATCGACGAGCATAACCGGCAGGTAAAGATGCAGGAGGAACTCGACAAATGAAAGCAGGCAGCTTTGGAGTCTTGCGCTCTCCGCCGCTGGTGGCTCCAGATCGCACGACAATCATGCCAACAAGCATCGCTCTCGCACAGAGCACATGGACCCCGCCGCGCGACGAAAGGTCACCAAAACCCTCAACACATCCTCCATGGAGATGGACGTCAACGGCAACGTCATACCGAAGACGCCGCAGGCTGCGATCATGGCAGCCACCACGTACCTCGCGTCCCATCCACCTCCGGTGGGGGACCCGAAGAGTGCCATGCACAAGTCCGCGCTAGCCGGACTCGGACACGTCAGAGCTGCGCTCTACGAGGAAGCTCCAGCGGAGCCGAAGAAAAAGGCTGCGGTCAGATTCAACCGCAGCCCCACGCCTTCATCCGACGAGGACAAGCATGATCTACCTTGACGTAGCAAGAGCCCAAGACGTCACAGCAGCGACTACGACGCTCGAAACGATCTCGCTCAACGCAAGGTCGACAAGGCACGCGCCAAACACGCGTGCTCAACTGAATCCGAAGAGGATGACGATGGAGAGATGTGCGGAGCCCGATGCTTTAGCAGATCTGTTCGGCGAATGCGGATGACAAAAAATTTCAAGCTCCCTTAGGAGACTCCGAAGTTCTATGGGATGCAGGACCCGAAAGCCTGGCTCAGCGACCACCTCTCATCCGTCAAACTGCACGGTGGCAGCAGGAACACCGCCCTGCAATGCCTTCAGCTACAGCTGACAGGCGCAGTTCGAATCTAGCTTAGCAGCCTCTCCTCAAGCTCCATCCAAAGCTGGGAAGAGCTAGCCTATAGTTTCATCCAAAACTTCAAGGGCACCAGCAAGAGGCCAGTCTCGATCGAGAAACTACGGGCCTGCACCCAACGAACGGGCGAATCCATTCGCTCATACATACTACGCTAGTCCAACATCAAGAACTCCGCGACGCACATCTCCGAGGAGAGGACGATCGACGCCTTCAAGGACGGTGTCAAGCGCCCGGACTTCAAGGAAGAACTTGGGCGCATCACGCCCAAGACACTCGACCACCTCATGGACATCGCCAACAAGTGGGAAGATGGCGAGGATTCCCTCCATCGAACACATTCAGATGACGAGGATGACTACGGCCGCAGGCGCGAACGGCGTATCAAATGAAGATCACGCGTCTATGACGACCGCGATGGACCCGACATGGTTGCGGCCGGCTACGCCGACCGCCGCAACGACAACAACCGCAGCAACGGAGGATACCGCGGAGGCAACTTCCGTGACGGAGGATGCCTCACGCAAACATGGAAACGCCGCAGCCGTGATGATGAGTCATCGGCATATGACAAGTTGTCTGGCCCTTGCACCATCCACTTTTACATCGACAAGCAAGATGGCAAAAATAAGGCCAGCCACATGATGAAGGACTGTCGCGAGTTCCAGAAACTCAGCGAGGGCCTAACCCAAATGCGACGCCAGATCGTAAACACTGGATTCGGGCCCACACCCGCACCAGGTGACATCTCCCACGGAGCTCCTCCACCACCACCCGTGGGACCGTTGAATCCAGCAATCGCACCTGCGCCAAACAACGTCACAAGCGGATACCCGCCGCCAAAAGGGTCCCTGATGATCTAGAAGGGACGCCCTACCAACAGGGTGCAAAAGAAGATCCCTGACAAGTCAGCCTGCCTGTGACCGCTCCAACTGCCATCCCTGAGTACCTCAGTTGTTCAGAGTCATGCATCACAGTCGATCGCTTGGATCACCCTCGCCAGATCCCTCGCCTAGGTCATGCTACCCTGGTGCTCGAATCACGGATCAGAGGATTCGAGATGAGCCGCGTCTTCATGGACGGTGGCAGCGTCATCAACCTGATGTTCGCCAGCACCCTCGCAGCGATGCGGATCCTGCTGTGCAGCCTGGAACAATGCGACACAACGTTCCACGACATAGTCCCAGGAAAGGGCATATATCCGCTGGGAAAGATATGGCTCGATGTCTTCGTCGGCAAGTCCGAAAACTTTCGATGTGAGTGGCTCGAGTTCGAAGTGGTGGATTGGCCATCAAAGTACCACGCCATCCTCGGGCGCGTGGCGTTCGCAAGATTCATAGCAGTACCGCACTACGCGTACCTGCTGCTCAAGATGCCAGGGCCCAAGGGCGTCATCACAGTCAAGGGAAGGTTCACCCGATCGGACCACTGCGATAGAGATTTCAACAGAATCTCCCAGTCGTTCGGCATGCAAGAGGATCTCACGAAGCTCCGAGAGGTGACAGACAACAGGGCACCCCTAGTTGCCAGGAAAAACGCACCCGATATGTCGTTCGACTCTACGGTCAACACGAAAAAGTTGTAGGTCCACCCAACCGATGCCTCCAAGAAGGCGCTGATCGCCAACGACCTCAGCCCCGCATAGGAAAGAGCGCTCGTCGAATTCCTCTGTGAGCGCTGGGAAATCTTCACCTGGTGTCCTGCGGACATGCCAGGAGTTTCCAGGGAATTCGCCGAGCATGCACTCAATGTGTTCCCCGACGCAAGACCGGTCAAGCAATCGATCCGACGACTGTCCAAAACACGATCCAAAGCCATTGGAATCGAAGTAAACATACTACTCGATGCCAACTTCATCCAAGAAATCAAGGAGACCGAGTGGCTTGCCAACACCGTGCTGGTCCCCAAAAAGGACACGGACATCCTGCGGATGTGCGTGGACTTCACGTCACTCAACAAGCACTACCCCAAGGACCACTTCCCCCTCCGTCGGATCGATCAGATCATCGACTCGACTACAGGATGCGAGAAACTCCCCTTCCTCGATGCATACTTAGGCTACAATCAGATTCGGCTGAAGGTCGAAGATCAGGAGAAAACAATGTTCATTACGCCATTCGGAGTGTTCTGCTACAACACCATGCCCTTCGGGCTGAAAAACACAGGTGCCATGTACCAGAGGTGCTTGCAGGCGTGTCTGAAAAAACAAATCGGTCGCAACATCCAAGTCTATGTCGATGACATAGTCATCAAAACCAGGGAAGCCAAGACACCGATCGATGATCTCCGCGAGACGTTCGATAAACTTGATCACTACAAGATCAAGTTGAATCCTGAAAAGTGCGCCTTCGGCGTCCCATCTGGCCAATTACTCGGCTACTTCATCTCCCAACAGGGGATTGAGGCGAATCCAAAGAAAATCCGGTCCATACTAACCATGGAGAAGCCGAAGAACCTCAAAGGTGTCCAGCAACTAGCTGGGCGCATCGCAACGCTGAGCAGATTCATCAGCCGCATGGGTGAGAAGGCCTTTCCTTTCTACCAGCTGCTATGTAAAGCTGACAAATTCGAGTGGACACCCGAAGCAGACGACGCATTCGAAGACCTGAAGCGGCTGCTCTCCACCTCGCATGTTCTGGTCACACCAAAGGAACACGAGCCTCTACTGCTATACATTGCAGCCACGCACCAGGTAGTAAGCACCATACTCGTGGTCGAATGACCCAAAGAAGGAAACACCCATGGGGTCCAACGCCCAATATACTACCTCAGCGAGGTACTAACCACCAACAAAGCAGAGGTACCCTCACTAACCAAACCAAACCTACGACGTATTCATGACGGCTCATCGGCGGAGCCACTACTTCCAGGAGCACCAGATAATCATTGTTAACGAGGCGTCATTGTCCAACATCCTGAACAACCCCGAAGCCACAAGGCAGGTAGCCCTATGGGGCATCGAGCTATCCCCTCTAGACATAGTCTATGAGTGGCAAAAGGCCATCAAATCTCAGGTCCTCCCTAACTTCCTCGTCCACTGGATGGAGCTCCAGCTGCCGGACACCCCAGACATGACGCAATCGTGGACGATGCACTTCGACGGCTCCAAGCGCGAGACTGGAGCAGGAGCTGGCATCATACTGACGTCCCCGCAAGGCAATAAGATGAAATACGTCCTTCGGATGAAATTTCGCGTCTCCAACAACGAGGCCGAATACGAAGCCCTCATCCACGGCATGAGGATGGCAAAGATCTGCGGCGCAACGCGCCTAGTCATCTACGGTGACTCGAACCTCGTCGTCCAGCAGATGATGAACGAATGCGACGCCCACGCTGCCAACATGATCGCGTATCGCGCGCTCTACAACTCATTCGAATGAGACTTTGACGGCTGTGAGCTTCGGCACGTTAGAAGGGAAAGCAACAAGTAGGCCGACAGACTCGCAAACATCGGTTCCACATGTGCACGGGTGACACCAGGTGTGTTCCTCGAACAAATCTGCGTACCCTCTATCAAAAGGAAATTCTCAAAGGGATCACCCAAAGAAGTAGAGCACTCGGAGGCTACGCTACCCGAAGGACAGGAAGGACCCAAAAAGCTTGACACCGAGGTCGAGTTGGTCAGGCTGATGCAGGTCATGTCAATCTAAGAAACATGGACACAGACATACCTTTGGTACCTGATATACAGATAACTGCCTGATGACCCGACGGACGCTCGGCGCATATCTCGCCGGTCTAAGGCCTTCACCATAATCAATAGCGAGTTGTAAAAGCGTAGTATTTCGGGTGTACTCCAAAGGTGCGTCATTATCGGTGACGGCAAAACTATCCTCCAAGGACATCCACGAGGTCATCTGCAGTCATCATGCAGGCAGCCGTGCCCTCGTCGCCAAAGCTTTACGAGCTGGATTCTACTGGCCAACGGCCATGAACAATGCCAAGGACATCGTCCGAAGGTGCAACGGCTGCCAAAGGTTTGCGTACAAGCCACACGCACCATGATCGGAGCTCAGGCCCATACCACTAGCCTGGCCCTTCGCCCAATGGGGCCTAGACATGATTGGCAAGCTGCCCAAATCTTCGAAAGGAGGTCATGTCTACATCCTGGTCGCAGTCGACAAGTTCACTAAGTGGATTGAGGCCATGCCCGTCACCAACCAAAGTGGCAAAACGGCCGTCAAATTCTTTGAGTCCATAGTCTACAGGTTCGGTGTGCCGCACAACATCATCACGGACAACAGCTCGAACTTCATCTCAAAGGAATTCCAGGACTTCTGCGAGGGCCCTGGCATCAACATATCATACGCCTCTGTGGCGCACCCGCAGACTAATAGACAGGTCGAAAAGGCAACGGCCTCATAGGCGGCGGCATCAAGAAACGCCTGCTCAGCCTACTCGAACGACTTGCGGGAGCCTGGGCAGAGGAGCTACCCTCCGTACTTTGGAGCCTGCGCACAATGCCAAACAGCTCAACTGGCTACACGCCATTTTTTATGGTGCACGGAGCCGAAGCCGTGCTACCCACAGAGGTACGCCACAAAGCCCCGCGGGTCGTCGCCTACAGCGAAGCCGAATCATTAGCCACATTCGAAGATGCCGTCGACACACTCGACGAAGCACGCGACATCGCCACAGCTCGCTCAGTGGTCTACCAACAGAGCCTCCGCAATTACCACAGCCTCCGGCTGCGCCCAAGGTCCTTCGTCGAAGGAGACCTCACCCTACGACTCAAGCAAGAGCGGCCGAAGAAGCTCGAGTACCCTGGGAGGGACCCTACATCGTCACCGAAGTCATCCCAGGTGGCGCCTACCGCCTCAAGGATGTGAAGTCAGGTGTCAAATACTCCAACCCATGGAACGTTGCACAACTGCGACGCTTCTACCCCTAGCTATCTCTTTACCTTCAGTAAGGCTACTCAGCCGAATAGTGTACCTCCTCGTTACAATATGAATAAAAGCTAAGTCCCCCGCCCGAAAATTTCTCTTACCTTGCATTACTTTTCGCTATAACACGCTCGGGGGCTCCGCCTCACCTCACGACTTCGTCGACTGAGAATAACGCATGTAACCTGAGTAGCTGACCACGTCAGACTAACAAAAAGGACATGCACACAAAAAAAGCACCACGTGCTAGCACAAATAAACTTTACAAAAAAGGGCACAACAAGCCTACTCGAATATATACAAGTTTTACATCTATCTTCTTACAGGGTCTATCTATTCTGAAGAATCACGCGTGCCCGATGCTCAAAGAGATCCATGATCTCTTCGGCATATTGCCTAACAGCCGCATAATGTGGGCGCATGTCCCAGAGGCTACCGTCGGGTCGAAGAGGCGGCCCAGCCGCCACCGCCGCGAGATTGACATTAGGGCGATGCAGCCGAACAAGCGAAAGGGCAGCTTTCACCCCTACAACCAGCTGGTGTTACACCAACTCCCTCACATGACCCACGCCTCGAAACTTCGACAACAAACCCCAAAGAGTGGAAGGTGCCTCGTCTAGGGGGAACATGACGTACAGAATCGACGCCAGGGAAGTTTTTGCCTGCTTCAGCACCCGCGAAACCTGAGGCACACGATCTTGCACCGTCGCAAGGACGGTGACCCGGTCACGGTCCATCCATAAGAAGTCGCCATCTTCCAAGTCCTGTTGGGTCAAACAATTGATCCGAACCGCAATGCGCTCCTTCTCCTCCCTCGGAACAAGGTTGACACCTGCAGAAAACTCATAATAAGGTGACACGCAAACAGGGTGCATCCGAAAATGAGCAGTAGCCCAAGAAAACTCACATTGCAGTTGCTCGCTCAACTGCTGCATCTCCCCCATCAGATACTCCTCCCTGGCGGTAGCTCGCTCAGCCTTCGACTTCCACACGTCCGCGTGGCCTCGAACACCAAGGATCTCCTTCTCCAAACTACGAACACTGTCATGAAGGAAAACAAGTTGCAACGCATCATCCAACGATGGTCGCGGATCTGGAGTAGTCGAAGTACCAACGGGTGCCCCTACCGAAGGATCTTAAAAGACAAACAAGTAAGGAAGATGAAAATCACACACATCTCTGGTAATAGCTCGAAAAACACTTTATATACATTAAAGGCCACTGCGTGGCACAAGGAAAGATTGTTCACCAACAAAAGCATACATTACAAACATAGAGGATAAACTATCCTAAACTACAACATCAGAGCCTAAGCGCCAGCATCCGGAGTGGCCTCGGAGCCAGACTGCCTGCTCTTGGCCTCATCCTGCTGGTTCGCCGCGTACTCCGCCAGCAGGTCAATGATCTTCGGCCCATAACGCTTATAGCAGGAGGCGAAGAGAGCAAAGGCTACCTATGAGCCGTCTGGAGCCGTTGGCATCTAGGAGGTGGCGTGCGGCAAGTCTGGCTCCGCTCCGGATGCCATGGCCATGGCCAACCCCATGGAGGCGTCGATGCCCTTCTGCTTGCGCTTGTAGGACGCAGGAGCGTCCTCCGACAAAGCATCTGCCAGAGCATCGACATCCTCAAGAGCAGCTCCCTTGGGGATGACCTCCTTGTAGAAGCTTCGAAGAACTTCCTTGGCCTTCGCCAAGGATCCAGCAGCAGTACCGCAGCGATCTTCGACCGCTGTGGTGGCATCATCAAGGGCATTCCCGTGCTCCATCAGACCGCGATCAAACGCGATGCCTGCAGCATCTGAGACAAGGAAAGAATAAAAGGGCCTGGATAAGAACAAGATAAGGAGCAGCCAAAAAAGCAAGGACGAATCAAATAAACTAACTGGATAAAGCCTTGGCCGCAGCCATCAGCCTGTCGGCCATCTCCTTCTCGTGAGCGGAAGCCGCAGCAGCAAGCTCCCTCTCTCGATCCGTAGACTCCTTCCGCAGGCGCTCCTGATCCTCGGCAGCAACAGCCACCTCCTTCTCTAGGCGCTCCTTCGCCTCAACAGCATCTGCAGCTCTCTTATCCGCTCAACCGAGGCTCTTGTCGAGAGCGTCCAGCCGACGAGGGGCCGTATTATTCTCGTCTGCAAAACAACAAGAACACACATGAACAACACGAGCATTGTTCAGGCGACTGACGAAATAAAACAGAAATGAGCAAGAGGAGTACCCTGCAGCTGCCGCATGTTGGCCTCCAACGCTAGGTGCAGCTGGATCAGGAGATTTGCACTATTCACGAAGGGCTGCAAAAACAAAAAACGTAATCACACATCAAAAAGGGCTTAGGGGATACGCCCCACAAGAGCAAAACCAGACCAGACAGATCATCCGAAAAAGGGCTCGGGGGATCCCTCGACAAGACAAGAGGTGTAAATTAATTACGTGCTCAGACGGAGACTCCGAAGGTCCGTGTGCGGTATTCTGAGTAACAACTACCCGAGCCTCTCGCGGGGAGGGATTCAGAGCGTCATCCTCAGAGTAGGCCACCATCTGAAAGGGAGGGGTCGTCGGCTTCGACTCCCCTATGGCCTCCTGAGTGTCCTCAGCGAGAGAGCCCTCCGAGGAGTGGCTGCAAGAAAAGTATTGATCAAGAACAAGAGAAAACATTGCACAGGTAAATTACAGAACAGAAACGCATCCACAACTACTTACGAGTCAATGTCTGACAAATTGAATACCAGCGCGGCCTTCTCCCTCTTCTTCTTTTTTGCCGACGGCTGCGGCGCCATTGCCCGAATTGTAATAGCGGGAAAGGTGTAGAGGAGGCACCTTCATCCTCACCATGCTGCCCCAGGAAGGAAGGGCCACGAGGAGTAGGCGGCATCGACGCATCCAAACATTCACTCCGGGAGCGCTTTCGGTTTTGCCCCTCGCTCGCCTGGGGGGCTTCTTGAAGGGATACGGGTAGGCTACACTAGCGCAAATCAAAATTTTCTACCGTGTGGATTATTGTTGTCATAGATCACGGGATTACTACTAGCCGCACAGTTGCGGAATTGATGAAGCGCGTCGAGGCAGTGCAGACATTCCACGTCTCCTCCTTGTCCTCGTCCCACGAGAAGCTCCCCTTGCGTGGCTCGTCCAAACGCTACAGATGCAGCTCCTCCGAGGTATCCACACGTACAGTGTGGAAGCGTCAAACACCGGACTGCTAGGTCCGCGCGTGCAACACATGCGTGAGGAGTGGCGGCTGGGTGGAATGGTCTGACCCTGGTCAGCTCGCCCCACCCTCTCTTATATAGACGTCCCTAGTGGGCTTCTACATTAGCATCCCATTAGTAGCCTAATCCTGGTCTAATTCGGATCCAATCCTCATTAGGCTTCCAGCCCCTTAAGTGTGTGACCCTATAGGTTCATATACGTATAGACATGACACGAATACACTTATTCTGTCAATAGTTGGTAGCGGCCTCTAGCAAGACGTGCCAACTCCTAAACGCATACAAAGATCATATCGGACGAACCATCACAAGGTTTAGTACATGTCTTTCCCTTTGCCTCACGATATTTGGTCTAGCTCCAAGCTGACCTCTCTTTCTCGATACCGTAACTCGGAATCCCTTTACTAGGTTAACTCTTAACCTTATGTAGCACGACCATGCATTTATGGATCCGATCACTCGAGGGGCCCAGAGATACCTCTCTCAAGTAGAGAGGGGCAAATCCCATCTTGATTGACCATGCCTTGCAGCATGTTTCAGGACAAACCCGAAAGCTACCTTTATAACTACCCAGTTACGGAGTAGCGTCTGATAGCCCCAAAGTAGGTCGATCCACATCTCAAGTACATGCGACAATCTCAGGTCTAAGGACAAAACGTACACGATATGTAGAAAGAGCTGCAAGTCTAATTCCTAGTCTCATGTTGGGTCAGTCCAACCCCATGTTCATAACATGTGTCCACATCATTGGTTTGATATCTCCATGTCTATGACTTGCGAAACATAGTCATCAACCAATAGATGCGCTAGTCTAATATTCACGTGTGTCCTCACATGAACTCCGACTAGGGACAACTATTAAATAACCATACAAGTAAAGCGTTTCACAAACAATTCACATAATTTCCAATCAATACAAGTTGCCTGATATGGATATTCAAGGAACATTACAATAACTCATGGATACATATGAAATATAATCATCTCTATGATTGCCTCTAGGGCATATTTCCTTCACTTCTTGGGTTGGAGATTGTGCCGGCGGAAGTTCGGACTCGGAGTCCACAACCTCGTTGTCAGGCGCAATCGGATATTTTTCAGGCAGCGGAGGCATCATGCCAGCTACCTTAAGTTCCTACAAACAAAAGAAGACAAAGAACGTGATTAGCAACACTATTCATATGGAGACAACAATCGTAAAAAAGCGCAATGCGCATGACGCAGTTCTACACCTAAGGAACTGGATTCGAAGAAATGAAGGGGCGGTCAAGGACTTCTTCGGGAGGTCCTCCTCAGCCTTGAACTTCAGTAACGGCTGAAGAGCCCTATCAAGGTCGCCCCTAGACAGCTCCTCGGCCGAAACTGTTGTCGGGTCATTTCGGCCAGTGTAAAGAAACATCGGATGCGCCCTCGCCTGTAGCGGCTGCACCCGACATTTGAGGAAGGTGTGGATGATATCCACACCATTTACCTCCTTCTACGCAACCATCTGGAGTGCCATGTGGCATCCCGCAAAACCACTACTAGAAAATCGCGTTGAATTTGTGCATTGCATCGTCATCATCATGCATTGTTTGCCAAAACTATGTTTGCAAAGCCCGTTTTGTTTTATAAAACGCCCCGTCTTTTGTTCCAAATGCCAAACCCCCGGAAGTTCCGGATATTTTGTTTGTCGAAAACTATTTATAAAAGTTATTTGGAAACAAATAAAAATATTAAATTATTTTAGTGGGGCAGTCGAACGGGCCGAAGCGACCCGAACGACCGCCCCAGAAATAAAACAATCGGTCCACCACCTACCCATCTAATCCCTAGAGATACCCACTAATCTACCCCATACCCTCCTCCACATCACCCCAGCCAATAGGCATGTGCCACCTCACCTTTGCCCTTTCCCTCAACCAACCAGGGCCTGACACTTGTCCTAGCCTCACCCCTCTCTATCTCTCTCCCTCACTCAGCCAACTCCCCACCCCCCACCACAACCCACACGCACTAACACACACAGCACACACGCACGCGTCCCCTCCCATCGACCCTGGCCCCGCCTGTCCCTCAGCCCACCAGCGCCCCGACCTCTCTTTCTCTCTCCTCCTCTTCCTCCTGCCTCCCATAACCAAGACGCCAAGCCTCCTCCTCACCCAGCCCTCCGCTGCCTCCCTCACGCCACGCTGACCCGCCTCCTGCCCGCGTCACGGCGACGGCCCGCCTCCGCTCGGCCACCCGCCCAGACCTCCTCTCCAACCGCTGCTCCCCTCACTCGCCTCGCCGACCTCGCCTAACCTCGCCCAGCGCCGCCACCGCCCGGCGCCTTTCTCCTCACGCCCGTCTCCGGCCTCCTGCAGCCCCCGGCGACCACCTCTGCCAGTAGCCAGATCTCCACCGCGTCCCGTCCGCCGGTGCTCCCGCGCAGCACCGCCCACCGGAGCCTCCCGCAGCCGCCAGACTGTCCTCCTCCTCGGCGCTGCGAGGTCGCCGCCCGCTGCCGACGCTGGCCGCCATGGCCACAAGGCCGGGCGAAGCTTCAAGCCCCAGGATCTACACCGCCCAGTGGTCCTTCGAGCCTGCCCGTCCAGTGCGTCCGCCGCGAAGTTCCTCCGCCCAAGCGCCGCAAGCTCTGCGACCGCCGAGCCCGCCATCACAAGACGCTGCCCTCACGCGCTTGCTCGGAGACCGCCGCCGAGCCGATCTCTCCACTCGCTCGCCGCCACCGTGGGCACAGGCCCGCTGCAGTGTGATCGTGTATCGTGTGCTCGTAATGCGTGTGCGTGTATGTGCGTGATCGTATGTGTGCCATGGGAGTATGATGCCCGATGACCGCCCCGAGGCACCCCAAGCTCGCAACGACCTTCGGCACCAACCTCGGAACCCGCCAAGCCCTTCATCGCAGACGCCAAGCTCAACGAGATCCAGACGCCAAGATCCGGACCGAAACCGAACCCGTGCCGACGAAGTACGCCTACCGGATACCGAGACGCTGGACCCACAAGATCTTCGCCATGACCCGTCAAGTTCCCGACGACAAGATCATCGAAGAGCACCAAGAAACACATGCGACAAGTACTCCTCGTGAACGCCAAGACCGACCGGTACACGGTCCCGACAAGATCCTCGTGGCAAGATCAACCGTGGGACCCGACAAGATCTCATGACGACAAGAACGGCCAGACCGGAAGATCCGATGAACCCGACATCGAACCAAGTCCGGATCCGAACGCCAAGATCTACCTTATCTCGAGCACGCTTCACGAACTCGACCCCGAGACCTACCCGGAACCCCAAGTCCGTCGAACCGGACCACGAGACGACCCGAACCCCGAACCCCAAGATCGGCGAGAACCCTAAAGTGCGACCCTTATCCGAGAACCCTGTTTTAAAACATAATAACAACTTGTTGCATATTGAATTGCCATCCTTGCATGCATATCTGTGGTTTGGGGGCCTTATGCCGATTCACCTAATAATTAAATATGGGGCCCATATGCGGGCAAATCTAGTCCCATATCAGCCTCATTTAAACTTGTGTAGCGAACCGGTACTATCGTTTGCCATGCTAAACAACATTTAATATGCGGGGTTTCCAAATAACATGAACCACCTAACTAATTGTCGGGACCCCGGTTCCGCATAATTTGACCTAATTGCATCGCACCCTTTGCCATGTCATACATCATACATGCATCATGCCGATCTTCTGCCGTGTATTAAATATTGCATCCGGTGTCCCTTCTAGTGATTTGCTTCTTCGCGGATAAGGCCGTTGAGTTGATGTGAGCTTCGCCCCGATCTTCGGATGAACCTTTCGACAATGTTTTCAGGCGAGCATCTCCCTCTTTCTACCTATCTTACTTTTATAGTCTTTATTCCCTCCTGTTGATCTATTGCTATCTGTGTTGCGATGCTCTAGTTCTCGTACCCTTTGATATCCCTATGCAGTATATTGCAGGACACACCCTATTACCTGTTGTTTGGTAGATAGTTGGACTTGCGCGTCGTAGTTGCTTGCTCAAGTCTTGATGTGTCGTCATATGCCTGATTCTTGATGTATTGCCGCATGTTGATGTTGGAGATGAATCTAGCTTTACTTATCGTCACTTTAATTTCTGTTTAACAACTAAAATTGAATAAGCAGAGGCATCGGTGGGTGATAGATAATATTTGGTTTCCGAACGCCCACTTGTGTCCCGTAAGACCCCGAGTACTTGATACCTGTTCCTTGATTTGCGCGCTATCCACATCCGGGAGGTATATGGGACCCCCCTGAGCCAGAGCTTGATTCATTCTTATTTCTTGGGGCCACAAACTAGTTTGAGGTTTTATTTACGATCCTGTACTTATGCCATGCTTTACTGCTTTATTTACGAGGTAATGCACATGCATCTTGTTAGGATCGGGACACGATTCCGGTGTCGACAAGCCCGTTTGGGGTTCCCATCGTTCACCGTATTACCCAAGACCTTGAGGCCGTCTCGAGCTTGTCTACTCCGTTATGGATTCTACTTAAGGGTGGCCTCAAATATTTCTGAATCCTGTGATTGTTCAGTCGTGAAAGCCTCGTTGGGTTTTGATTTGGTTTTTCCGAGGTTGATCGAGCGTGTGTTGCTATTGGTGCACCCCGGCCGGGTTAAAACTTTCTGAAAGCCGTGTCCGCGGATATGGACGACTTGGAGCACAGTATCTCGATCATAGACAAGCATAACTAAAGTTTATTGCTATAAATTTGACTTATAATGACTAGTAATCAGCTCTACTATAATGGAATGGCTAATTAATACTGCCCACCATTGCTTGTTGGTTGTCGCTTGCGACAATTGTATATGACTAGTAAGTATTGCAACTACAACGAATTGGCTGAATAAAAGTAACAACCACTGCTGGGTTTTGGGTTTATCTCATGCTATCTGTACCTGATTAGTAATTGTTGCCACTATCACAGAATGATTAACTAAAATGACCCACTGCTTATTTTATCAGGATGATTACTTAAACCTGACTAGTAAAGTGCCGCCACTATAACTGAATAAATAAAACTGCCAACTGTGTGAGTTCCTCGGTTGACTTCCTCGTTTGGTCTCGAGGGGGAAACACCAGGATGGGTTTGTTTGGTGCTAGTCTCAGGTTGGATCCGGATAGGTCTTTCTTACCCCTCTCTGATAACCGTCAGATGTATCGAGTCTCTGTAGATTGTTTAGTGCATGCTGCCGCTGCCGCTCAGCCCACCATACCTTTGTAGGCGAGGACCGCCGAATTCTAGCCTCGCGTTTCGCCTCGATCGACGCTCCTTCTTTGTATCGAGCTCAGCGGTTGCGATACCCACAAGTCCAGCCTGTGGGATAACCTAGCTAACTCAAGTAGAGTGTCAAAACTATTTTGCAAAATCGGTTGGATAGTTCGGCTAGGTCTGATTTTACCTTACCCCTCCGCTATTCCCTCTTACCTCGGCGTGTTTTGAATCCGCTCTCTCTCTCTCTTGAGTCCAGAATTCTCGTGGTGGGGTTTCCGTCATTACCTTCGGGTTTCAATTCTCCCTTTTGTAACGGAGGTGCTACGATCATCAATCTGCAACTTGCATTGTGCCCTACATCCGATCTTTTGTTCTTGAGCTCCTTATCCATCTGTGTTCCTTGCCGGATATCAGTGTCGTTGAAAAACATATGAGAAGGACGAGCATTGGTGAAGTTGGAGTATACCTTGAGCATGTGTTGTTCATGCCAATGGAACCATCAGAACCTAATCATTGTGTCTTTCATACGCTTTCTGCTGGCATCATCACTTTGTTCGGATACGCCTAAGGAGGTCTTCTCTAAATCTCGAGAGTTGAGTTGCCTGATTCTCCTACCCATGTATAGAGTTGATAGTTGGGTCCGGAATGGACTGATCACCCTACCCGGCTCTTACTGTTCGCTCTGTACATCGAACTGGTGGATCAATGTAACTTTTCCCTCTTCTAATGGAAGTCAGAGGTGGCTTTATTTGTTGATACCTCTACCTTCGACCTTTTGTCTCCGGAGTGTTCTCTCGACGATCACGGACAACAACCCTTGTTAGTGGTGTCGCGAGGATCTACACAAAGCGAGAAGACGCAGTCCGATGATCTTCCTTCCGGTACCATGAGGCGGATCTCGAGGGCGAGATCCATTGTTAGTGGTGTCGAATTGTGGCATCCCGCAAAACCACTACTAGAAAATCGCGTTGAATTTGTGCATTGCATCGTCATCATCATGCATTGTTTGCCAAAACTATGTTTGCAAAGCCCGTTTTGTTTTATAAAACGCCCCGTCTTTTGTTCCAAATGCCAAACCCCCGGAAGTTCCGGATATTTTGTTTGTCGAAAACTATTTATAAAAGTTATTTGGAAACAAATAAAAATATTAAATTATTTTAGTGGGGCAGTCGAACGGGCCGAAGCGACCCGAACGACCGCCCCAGAAATAAAACAATCGGTCCACCACCTACCCATCTAATCCCTAGAGATACCCACTAATCTACCCCATACCCTCCTCCACATCACCCCAGCCAATAGGCATGTGCCACCTCACCTTTGCCCTTTCCCTCAACCAACCAGGGCCTGACACTTGTCCTAGCCTCACCCCTCTCTATCTCTCTCCCTCACTCAGCCAACTCCCCACCCCCACCACAACCCACACGCACTAACACACACAGCACACACGCACGCGTCCCCTCCCACTGACCCCTGGGCCCCGCCCTGTCCCCCTGGCCCACCCGCGCCCCCGCACCTCTCTCTTTCTCTCTCCCCTCCTCTTCCTCCCGCCTCCCAGAACCCAGACGCTGCCAAGCCTCCTCCTCACCCAGCCCCTCCCGCCTCCCCGCGCCTCATGCCGCGGCGACAGCCCGCCTCCGCTCGCGCTCACCCGCCCAGACCTCCTCTCCAACCGCCGGCTCCTCACCTCGCCCCTGCCGACCTCGCCCCAACTCGCTGAAGGCCGCCACCGCCCGGCGCCTTCTCCTCACGCCCGTCCGGCCTCCTGCAGCCCGGCGACCACTGCCCCGGCCGCGATCTCCACTGCGTCCCGTCCGGCGGTGCTCCTGCTGCCACCGCCCACCGGAGCCTCCGCAGCCGCCAGATCGCGTCCTCCTCTCGGCGTCGCGAGGTCGCCTCCGCCTCGGCCGACGCTGGCCCGCTTGCTGCCACATGCGGGCGAAGCTTCGCCAAGCCCAGATCTACACCGCCCGCCCATGGTCCTTCCCCGAGCCCGCCCGTCCCGCCGCCCGCCGCCAAGTTCCTTCCGCCCAAGCGCCGCCAAGCTCTGCGACCGCCCGAGCCCGCCACAAGACGCCGCCCGCCCGCCGCGCCTTGCTCCGAGACCGCCGCCGAGCCGATCTCTCCACCTCGCTGGCCGCCACCGGGCACTGGGGCCCGCCGCAGTGTGATCGTATGCGTGCTCGTGTACGCGTGTGCGTGTATGTGCGTGATCGTGTATGTGTGCCATGGGAGTATGATGCCGTTCCGATGACCGTCCTGAGGCACCCCAAGCTCGCCAACGACCTTCGGCACCGAACCTCGGAACCCGCCAAGCCCTTCATCGCAGGACGCCAAGCTCAACGAGATCCAGGACGCCAAGATCCGGACCGAAAACCGAACCGTGCGGCAAGTCGCCTACCGGATACCGAGACGCTGGACCCACAAGATCTTCGCCGCGGACCCGTCAAGTTCCCCTCGACGACAAGATCATCGAAAGAGCACCCGAAGAAAACCTGTGCGACAAGTACTCCCTCGTGAACGCCAAGACCGACCCGGTACACGGTCCCGACAAGATCCTCGTGACGGCAAGATCAACCGTGGGACCCGACAAGATCTGCGCGACGACAAGAACGGCACCGACCCGGAAGATCCGATGAACCCCGACATCGAACCAAGTCCGGATCCGGAACGCCAAGATCTACCCCGTTATCTGAGCACGCTTCCGCCGAACCCTGGACCCCGAGACCTACCCCGGAACCCCAAGTCCGTCGAACCCTGGACCCTGAGACCGACCCCGAACCCCGGAACCCCCAAGATCGACGAGAACCCTAAAGTGCGACCCTTATCCGAGAACCCTGTTTTAAAACATAATAACAACTTGTTGCATATTGAATTGCCATCCTTGCATGCATATCTGTGGTTTGGGGGCCTTATGCCGATTCACCTAATAATTAAATATGGGGCCCATATGCGGGCAAATCTAGTCCCATATCAGCCTCATTTAAACTTGTGTAGCGAACCGGTACTATCGTTTGCCATGCTAAACAACATTTAATATGCGGGGTTTCCAAATAACATGAACCACCTAACTAATTGTCGGGACCCCGGTTCCGCATAATTTGACCTAATTGCATCGCACCCTTTGCCATGTCATACATCATACATGCATCATGCCGATCTTCTGCCGTGTATTAAATATTGCATCCGGTGTCCCTTCTAGTGATTTGCTTCTTCGCGGATAAGGCCGTTGAGTTGATGTGAGCTTCGCCCCGATCTTCGGATGAACCTTTCGACAATGTTTTCAGGCGAGCATCTCCCTCTTTCTACCTATCTTACTTTTATAGTCTTTATTCCCTCCTGTTGATCTATTGCTATCTGTGTTGCGATGCTCTAGTTCTCGTACCCTTTGATATCCCCTGCAGCCGTATATTGCCTGGGACACACCCTATTACCTGTTGTTTGGTAGATAGTTGGACTTGCGCGTCGTAGTTGCTTGCTCAAGTGCTGATGTGTGTCGTCATATGCCACAGTTGCTGATGTATTGCCGCATGTTGATGTTGGAGATGAATCTAGCTTTACTTATCGTCACTTTAATTTCTGTTTAACAACTAAAATTGAATAAGCAGAGGCATCGGTGGGTGATAGATAATATTTGGTTTCCGAACGCCCACTTGTGTCCCGTAAGACCCCGAGTACTTGATACCTGTTCCTTGATTTGCGCGCTATCCACATCCGGGAGGTATATGGGACCCCCGAGCGAGCTTGATTCATTCTTATTTCTTGGGGCCACAAACTAGTTTGAGGTTTTATTTACGATCTGTACTTATGCCATGCTTCTTGCTTTATTTACGATTGTCGAGGTCTTGCTTTGTCTTTGTTAGGATCGGGACACGATTCCGCGGTGTCGACAAGCCCGTTTGGGGTTCCCGATCGTTCACAAGTATTACCCGACACCTTGAGGCCGTCTCGAGCTTGTCTACTCCGTTCGGATTCTACTTAAGGGTGGCCCCTGAAATATTTCTGAATCCTGTGATTGTTCGATCGTGAAAGCCTCGTTGGGTTTTGATTTGGTTTTCGAGGTTGATCGGCGTGTGTTGCTATTGGTGCACCCGGCGGGTTAAAACTTTCGAAAGCCGTGTCCGCGGATATGGACGACTCGGAGCCCCGTATCTAGATCATAGCCAAGAATAACTAAAGTTTATTGCTATAAATTTGACTTATAATGACTAGTAATCAGCTCTACTATAATGGAATGGCTAATTAATACTGCCCACCATTGCTTGTTGGTTGTAAACGCGACAATTGTATATGACTAGTAAGTATTGCAACTTCAACGAATTGGCTGAATAAAAGTAACAACCAACTTCTGGGTTTTGGGTTTATCTCATGCTATCATGCACTGATTAGTAATTGTTGCCACTATCACGTAATGATTAACTAAAATGACCCATCGCTTATTTTATCGGGATGATTACTTAAACGACTAGTAAAGTGCCGCCACTATAACTGAATAAATAAAAGCGCCAGCGTGTGAGTTCCTCGGTTGACTTCCTCGTTTGGTCTCGAGGAAACACCGGGATGGGTTTGTTTGGTGCTAGTCTCGAGTTGGATCCGGATAGGTCTTTCTTACCTCTCGATAACCGGATGTATCGAGTCTCAGAGATTGTTTAGTGCATCTTTGCCCGCTCGACCCACCATACCTTTGTGGCGAGGACCCGAATTCTAGCCTCGCCGTGTCTTGGCCTCGATCGACGCTCCTTCTTTGTTTTACCTTTGCCCCTTGTCGGCACCCCTTTTGTCAAGCAGGTTTTGAGATCGACGCCGTTAGCAGGGTTACCCTTCCGGCTTGGCCTGGGCAGGGTTATGGACGCCATTGGTTATTCTTCAGGGCTCTTAGCCCCATTTGCTTCTTGTCCGTAGTCGGACGCCCTACCATTTTCAAGGTGATTCGGATCTTGTATATTATATCTGTATTCTTGACTCTCTGAGTCGCTGGTATATATATCTGTTCTGTGGGTCCCATCGAGGACTGTTGTGTAATGTTATTACTTCGTTTTCCACCCGCACGAAAGTGCCTGGTGGGCACCTTTGAATCGTTTCTATGCGTGTTTGGCGAATTTTGCCCAAATTTGCATAGGTCCGATTCTGAGGGTGTTACATGCCACCACCCGATGGTAGAGATCCTCTACCTCCGCTACCTCGCCCTCCATGACATGGTTCTTCCAGGATCTCTTTAGAAGGATCTCCTAGGAGGAGTCGAAGGGAGCAAGGCCAAACTCTTGGCCGTACACTATGGAGTCGTGGATAAAAAACCACTTCTTCCGCCAATATTGGAGGACTCGCACATAGAAAAAGAAAAGAAGAGAACAGAAGATCGGATGAAAATGACGCAGACGCCGAGCGGGTAGACCTCGTCGGTGCCAAATTGCCTCTTCACGGAATAGAGTTTCTGAAAGAGGCCACAATGCGGCTCGATACCGATCCAGCACTCGCAGAAAGTGATAAAACATGTGATGTGGAGGAGAGAATTGGGCGAAAGATGATGAAGTTGGATGCCATAGAAAAAAAGGAGTCCACAAAGAAAATCGTGGACAGGAAGGGATAAGCCGCGAAGAACAAACACGAATAAACATCACCCGAAACCCTACGGGTGGATGGGGTATTACCTCATCGCCTGGAAGCTTCGTAGCCTCCTTGTCCTGCGGGGTCAGACCCGCATCGCACAACTTGCGCAAGTCACCCTCGCGCCCCTCCGTGCACCTCCAGTTGCCGTTGGTGATGCGCGTGGCACCGGCAACCTTCTTGCTGCTGGCGGCCGCGCTCGAGCCCGCTTCGGCAGAGGCCTTCCTCGACTTGACCATGGCGGAGCATCGATGATGGCGATGTGCGCGAAGAAATGAAGAAGGGAAGGACCGAAGAACGTCCAGTGCGCGCAAGAGAGCAAGTACTCGTGAAAATGGAGAAAATGGTGGAAAGCAAATGGCAAGGGGTGAAAACAAAATTACTGTTTTCCCCATGGTTGTAAGGATGAGGAAGACGAGCAGGAACTGTTCATCCAGAAGCCCTAACGCTAAGGACAGATCCAACCGTACACGTGTCAACACAGCAGCAAACCATCGCCCGCACGCCGTCCACTACGCATGGAAATCGAGAAGACGCCGTAATTCCCGCCACGTCGCGCACGACTAGTCAACTCCAAGTCAGGAAGTGGGACCCACATTCGTTCTGTTACGTCACCTCTGGCGCCGCAGACGGTTGAGGTCATCGATCGTCAGCACTGACGTCATCAAGCAGTCCAGCAACGGCTAGAAATCTTCGACTGATAAAACAAGTACTTACTCAAATCTGCGATTCGAACAACTACTTGGGGGCTACTCCTATCAGGAGCGCTAGCCGTGCACCTGAGAAATGATTGAAGAACTATAAATCTCAACTATCTTCGAGTTCCACGTCGAGTCTACAACTCCACTAAGGACTCGGGGGCTACTCCCATAGGGAGGATCGATCGAGCATCCGAACAAATTGTGTCCTACGGATCCGAAGATAAAAACAACTAAAATTAAAGTCTCTGCTCGAGTCTACGACTCAAACAGACACTCGGGGGCTACTCCCATTAGGAGCGCTGGTCGCGCACCCTATGAATTCTTCAACTGCGATCCTTCAGATCAAAATGCAAAAAACTTTCTGGCAACTTTGCCCAAACAAACGCTAAGTGGGAAACATTTTCCTTAGCCACCCGAAACACCTCCGCGGTGATAACATTTCGGATGTTGTGTCTACGACACAAAGATAAGACCTGCAGATATCATCTGATGGAATGGTAACGCACCTGACTGCGCTCTGCCAGTAAAATACCGTGTCAATGGACGCGATGAAAAATCTTGACGGACGCGTTGGTTACATCACTTGAAAACTACTAGGATTCGACTCGTGTAAGACCTCAGCGGCCTGAGTCGAATTACGCCAGCATCCGTTCCAAATTCGAGTCTAGGGACTCGAGTCTAAAAAAGATCGTGTTGTTTTGTGCTAAGACAGTTAACTGGCCCTGATCCGTCAGGAGAGTCAGTCACACGCATCAACAATCCCTACAAACTAAAATCATTCTTTCTCTTATAGACAGGACCAACTACACCCAAAAGATTGAAGAGTTCTCAGCCGAATCTACGATTCGACTGAACACTCGGGGGCTACTAACATGGTTATACCCTACGGGTACACGATATTAGTATACCTGGTCCAGTCTAAGGAGGGCCCACAAGAACATATGCGGCCTGCGGAGACTTTCGGGTGGCCCAAGCCCATGACACTTTCGGATCCTTGGAGAATAAGACTAGAGTAGATAGAATTTCAAAGGGACAAACCCTAATCTGTAACCGACTCGACATATGCCCGAGACCTTCCTATCTATATAAAGTCTAGGAGGACACGTCGAGGAGGGCATCTCAACTCACCGCATACACACCTCCACGCCAGATTGCATCTGCGCACCCCTGTAACTTTCGGTTCCGCCGTAATCAAGAGCAGACAAGCAGGAGTAGGGTTTTCCCTTTGGGGGCCTGAACCTGGGTAAACTTCGTGTTCCCGCGTTGCTTGTTTGCTAATCGTTCCGCGATCTCCAGCATCCCCATCTTCTCCAAAATCCAATTCCATAACAATGGGCATTGACGAGATTAAACCTCGTCAACTTCTCTATGCATCTAGTTTTGAGATTGTTTGATAAGATGAATTGCCTTGATCTGCTTGCTAAAATGAGTTGCTTTGATTTGCGGTTTTAATTGCTTGATTAGGAGTTAGTATGAGCAACCCGAGAATCGTGAGTAATGAAGGTTCGCGATATGCACTCCTCGGGCATGATCTCCAATTGGTAGTCAATAGCACAATGCGGCTAGGGAAATTCCAAATGGAGGCCCGGCTTGAGGGAGGCCTTTTTTCAAAAGATCAAAAATCATATTTTAGAGTTCTAGTTTGTTTAAAAAAAATCTTAGATGAACAATGATGCATATCACAAGCATGAAAATCTCAGTGTAATACTTTATATTCTAGGTTGCAGGGAAATAATAAAAATGTGAATCCATCCAAGTATAGTGAATAACGCATATTTCAAAACTATAAAATTATCCGATTTTGTCATTTCTGTGTATCTTAGAATACATAGAACTTTTATTTTTATGTGTAGAATACATCATTGAATTAATCCAAACTTCCTTTGATTTTTTTTATTTGTAGACTTGTAGATATTATTTTCGAAATTATGAAGATCAAAAGGTCCTATAACTCGGTCTCTAACATGATGAACTGAATTATGTGACAGAAGCTCCGTTACAAAAGTCTCCCAAAAAGTAACGGACCGGTCAAACCCTAATGACCTCTCCAAGACTAGACGTGATATCTGCCCGGGCCCACCTGTCACCGATAAAGCACACACCTGCAGGAGCAAAAGGACAGGAAAACAAGAACTAGTGTTGGATGACAGGATCAACCTTTCCCCGTGCCACCCTGAGACGATTCCTCCGAGCGCATCATTTCGTTCGGCCGTGGATGGCAGGACAGAGACAGGGCTTGGAGAAAAGTCGCTGGCAAGTTGCGACGTGTGAGCCTGACTAGAAACGAGAAAGTAAACCGGCTACGTCGGCTCACTGTGACAGTGTCCATCTATCCATGAACACGCAGATAAAAGGAGATTTTAACATGGCACCTCGAGGAAACTTTAGTTTTATTGATTTGATTTGCTCCAGAAATTTCCCCCTGATCGACGCAACGCAAGCATGCGTGTGTGTGAGTTGGACTGCTGGAGAAGCAACTACTCATGGCTTTCGAGAGCATCTCCACTCATACGGCCGATGCGACCGTTTTGTATGAAGGACACCGGATAGATGGTTCAAACATTACACAATATTGGTGCACCCGGCATGCAAATTTACATAAAAAAGAATGAATTAAAACTAAGGCCTCCAGCGGCGGTAGGCGCTGTTCTCGGCAGGAAGGCGCGGCGACAGTGGCCCTCCGTCAACACATCACAGTTCAAACAACGAGTTGTACCTTGATAGTTGTGCGTCAGTATCCTCCTTGGCTCAGTTGTGGCGGGCACACAAGTTCGCGCCTCATGGGTTTCTATCCGACAGACGAGACACGTGTGGATGTCATCGAGATGTTGCAGCCGAAGGTGCTCCGGCAGAAAAACGTGGTTGAGAACGTTCCACCCATAAGGCTCGTCGACGCGCATAAAAGCAGCGAAATCAGGATAATTCGCGCTATCAAAAATCATCGGGCAGCTAGGAATCGCAAGATAGCCTGACGAGAAAGACATTTTTTTTACTCTTTTTTTTTGCCTTTTTTTGCTTTTTTTTGCTCTTTTTTTTTGACAAAAATCAGATCTGATCTGATCTGATCAGATACGCAACACGCAGCAACAGCCGCGGCGAACGGGGTCGACAGGCCGGGCGGCGGCCGAGAAGCGGCGGCGGTCGGGCGGCGGAGGCCGGTGGGCGGGCAGGGCGGTCGGGCGGTGGCCGGGGCAGATCGGACGGGCGACAACGACCAGGGAGGACGAGGCAAGCTCGCAGGAGGCGAGGGAGAGGCAGCAGCGGCGGCAGGGCGCGGCGGCAGGAAGCCGGGGCGGGCGGCGGCGGCTGCGAGAAGAGGAGCTACCTTACAGCTCTGATACCATGTTAGGATACTAGACTTGTTGTATTACCAGAGGGCCAAAGGCTACAATATATAATACATATACATACGCAAATATACAGGAAACCCCCTAACACACGGGAAAACTATAATATACAAATATATACTCTAACAGGGGTGTTGGCGGCCACGGAAGCGCTCGCCGGCGCTCATCTCGAACACGATGGTGGATTACACGTTGTTCGAGTGGCACCCATGGCACTCCTCTCGCTCCTCAGACTCGGCGTCGGAGCTGCCCCGCCCAACTTGTTAGATTATTGTACGTATATGGTTGTTATGGTAGTTTAGGATAGTTAGGACTCTAGCCTAACTTGACTTGTACTCCAGGATGATCGTTGTACGCCTATATATACTCGCTCATGAGGCTTAATAATAAATCCAACATATTCCGCCAATTCCCTCTCTATCTTTCTACATGGAATCAGCCTAAACCGATCCCAAACCCTAGCCGCCGCCAGCACGCTTCCGCCACGCCGCCCCTAGAGAGGTCGATCTCGATGATCTCCGCCAGGGGCCGCGCAACCCGTACGCAGGGTTCGTCCGCCGATCCGTGATCGGCTGCCTTGTAAGTTCTTTTTCCGATCTCTTGATCGGTTTTCTTTTTTGGTTTACCGATCTTATATCGGATTGCATCGCCCATCGCCGTCGTCATCGCCGTGCCTTTACTCCGACCATCGGCATCGATGATCTACACCGCGCCCGTGCACCTGCCTCCTCCGCTACTGCGCATGTAAGAGTATAAGATTGGCGGAATATGTTGGATGTATTATTGAGCGTCATGGACGAGTATATATAGACGTACAGGGATCATCTTGGAGTACAAGTCAAGTTAGGCTAGAGTCCTAACTATCCTAAACTACCGTAACAACCGTATACATACAATACTCTAACACCCCAGTGATCGTAGCGGTAGCATCATGAACAACAAGAATGTCGCAAACGGTCAGACTGGAGAGCCGAAGTAGACCAGTAGGCTGACATCCCCCAGCAGTCGCAGCGGGAGTGTCGTAGACGATGTCGCGGCGCTGATGCTTGGACTGTAGAAGAGGCTGATGATGCTCAAGCGAGGTGGAAGCCCTTGTGACGATGTCGAGGGAGCGAAGAGCATGGAGCGGTGCCAAGGTCGATGTAGCCGTGCGAAGGGTCGCCGTGGTCGATGTCGTGGTCGGGGTTGCCGGTGTCGATGTAGCCGCACATGAAGCCGCAAGCGCATAGTGCGCGAAGAGAGGATGACGGAGACGCGTCGAGGCAGGTCGAAGGTGTCGATCAATTCCGAAGTCGATGCAGTCCGAGCCATCGGGTACGATTGGCGGCAAAGTTTTGCCAAAACTAAGGCGCACGTCGGGGACGAAGGCACATCTTGGTTTTGCTAGAACCTAGTATGCCAAGAAGAATGCGTCGCTGATGCGGTCGAGGCAGTCGTAGAGGAAGGTGTCGATGACGAAGAAGACGTTATCATGTCGACGAAGACGAGGCATTCGGCGCGAGTTTGCCAGACTCGGGAACGTGTCGGGGACAAAGGCACGCACCGGTGTTGCTAGTACCAGGTGTGCAGGGGTAGTTGCCATCATGAACCTGTGTGCAGTATCGTATGACGATGCCAACGAGTTCGATGTGGAGAAGACATAGAAGGCGACGAAACCAACGACGACCAGAAGTGGTCATGCTGGACGCCTAGAGAGGTGCGGCGGTGGTACTCGAAGTAGGCGAAGAAGAACCCTACGACGTGACGAAGACCATGCGCGGACGGCGTCGACCCGCGCCGAGGGAGGTGGCGCGATGGAAGCCTGCGACGTCCTTGCGGGGTGACGGCGATGACCGCGTGCAGCGACGCTACTGCCCTATGGGGCGGCGTAGCTGCAGGGCGCGAGTCGGTGCAGCGTTGTGAGAACCACCAGCAACGGACACGCCTGAGAAGGCGCGTTGGTAACCGGCGGCAGGAACCAAATGCGGCGACGCTACAGCCCGAAGGAGAGACGCAGCGGCAGCCCGATGCTCGATTGGTGGTAGACGCGTGCTCGGGGACGTACTCGGCGGAGACATGCGCGGATCGGTTGATCAGACCGACGGTGCGCCGTATGTACCATGGCGTGGACGATGCGTAGATCGGAGTCGATGGAGGCATTGTTGGTGAAGTCCCGGACGATGATGACGAAGACGATCCGAGGGGGGCAGCCGTGGCAGCCTTCCAAGGAAGGCGTAGCAGCCGTCTGTGGTGCGCGGTAGCCTGCCGTGAGGCCGCAACAGCCTGCCGAGGCAGGCATGGCAGCGTAGAGGCCAGGCACACAAGCGCGGTGTAGATCGTCAGTGCCGATGGTCGAAGTAGAGGCGTGGCGATGACGACGGCGATGGGCGACACAATCCGATCTAAGATCAGCAAACCAAAAAAGAAAACCGATCAAGAGATCGGAAAAAAAGACGTGCAGGGCAGCCGATCACGGATCGGCGGACGAACCCTGCGTACGGGTTGCGCGGCCCCCGGCGGAGATCATCGAGATCGACCTCCCCGGGGGCGTCTAGGGTTTGGGATCGGTTTAGTCTGATACCATCTAAGAGTATGAGATTGGCGGAATATGTTGGATGTACTATTGAGCCTCATGGGCGAGTATATATAGACATACAGGAATCACCTTGGAGTACAAGTCAAGTTAGGCTAGAGTCCTAACTATCCTAAACTATCATAACAAACATATATGTACAATACTCTAACAGCGCATGCCTCATTAGGCTATCGCGGCCTCATGGCAGTCTGCCACGCACCACGAACGGCTGTGACGCCTTCCTTGGAAGGCTACCGCAGCCGCCCCTCCCGGATCCTCTTCGTCGTCATCGTCTGGGACTTCACCGACAACGCTTCCATCAACTCCGATATACGCGTCGTCCATGCTCTGGCGCATACGGCGCACCATCGGTCTGATCAACCGATCCCGCGCTTGTCTACGCCAAGCACGTCCCCGAGCTATGGGTTGCCGCTGCATTACCCCCTCGGGCCACATCGCCGCCGCCTTTGGTCTATGCTACCGGCTTCCAACGCGCCTTCCTTGGCATGTACGTCGCTGGTGGTCTCCCAGCCGCTGCACCGACTTGCGCCCTGCAGCTATGCCGCCCCATCGGGCCATAGCATCGCTGTACGCAGTCTACTTTGCCGTGCCGGCGCATCTACGTCCTCGATTTTCACCGCGCCTTCTCCTACAAGTGTGGATTGCCGCCGTCCGCACATGGTCTTCATCACGTCGCCGGATTTCTTCCTCGCCTACTTCGAGCACCGCCGCTGCACTTCACAAGGTAACCTCATGGCGATCTCACGCCGTCGCAGGTCCCGCCGACTACCCCATCGCGCACTGCAGGAATCCAACCTGACTACCCCAGGTCACCGCTATTTTCGTTGCCTTATACGTCTTTGTCCACTACAACTTCGTCGTCAGCGTCATCGCCTCATCCCCGACTACACCACCTTCTACTCTACTACGACAACCACAGACATCGTCGGCATCTCTCCCTTCGTCGCTCTGCGAGTCACAACCGCTCTGGAGGCTTCCTCTGCTAGTCTTTCTGACATGGCCACAAGTTCGTGATGGTCCCTGCCCCCGCACGCCTGGTACTGGCAACACCGGGAGTGCCTTCGTCCCCAACGCGTTTTCGAGTCTGGCAAGCTCGGATTGGTGACTCGTCTTCATCGGCTTCGACAACGTATTCTTCGGCATCGACCCCTCTACGACTGCCTTGACCGCGTCACCTAAGAGTTTTTCTTCGCATACTCAGTTTTGGAAAACCGGAGTGTGCGTTCATCACCGACGTGCGCCAAGTTCTGGCAAAACTATGGCCACACCTTGTCCTCGACAGCTCGGACTGCATCAGCTTCGGCATCGACATCCTCGACGACTGCATCGACGCGTCTCCGTCATCCTCCTCGCGCACTATAAGCATGCGGATACCTCGACACCATCATCCCCGACCACGACATCGACCACGGTGACCCCTCACGCGGCTACCTCGACCATGGCACCGCCTCACGCTCTCGGCTTCCTCGATATCGGCACAAGGGATACCACCTCGCTTGAGCATCATCAGCTTCCTCTATAGTCCAAGCTACCACGACGTGACACCGTCCATGACGTTTCCGCTCCTACCACGGGGGATGCCAGCTCACTGGTTCTACTTCGGTTTATCTCTAGTCTGACCGTCCGCGATGTTTCAGTTGTTCACGATGCTACCGCTACGACTGCGGGGGATGTTACAGTATTGTACGTATACGATTGTTATGATAGTTTAGGATAGTTAGGACTCTAGCCTAACTTGACTTGTACTCCAAGATGATCCTTGTATGCCTATATATACTCGCCCATGAGGCTTAATAATAAATCCAACATATTTCGCCAATCCCCTCTCTATCTTTCTACACAACTCCTCGATGTTGGATGCGTTGAAGTCATCGGAGGGGATCCCCTCCTCTTCCTCCGAGTCGGTGTGGTTGGGGCCATGGGGTGGCCAGGCATGGTTGTGCGCCGCTCCTACTGGCGAAAACAGCACCTCCGGCCGCCACCCTAGATATAGAGTGGGAGTGTGTGAGGTGTGGACATGGTGTAGATCTGCAATGTTGATGGCTGCCACGCCTACATATAGCGAGAAAAGGAGGGAAGATCAGGCAGGAAATGGCGGAAAGGCAGAAAGGGCATGGCGGGAGAACACAGTGGCAAGCAATTTTGTCGCCGCGTGGCCGTCGACGGGACGCGATACCGCTTAGGAGACGGGCCGTCTATCTCACTGCCAGGGATGACCCGTGTCGTTTTTAGCTTCACCCGGCGCCCCGCTAGGCCCCCGTGGGTTGGGTTCGGCTTAGGGACACCGGATAACAAAATAGGCCGTGTCGGCGCTAGAAAGAATTGGGGAGATGGACTGAACGTGATTTTGAGTGCCGGCAGCTTGGATAGGTACACTTTTAGGGGGCTTTAGGACCCCAGGTGGAGATGCTCTCCGCTAGCTCAGCTTATTCTCTTTGGCTATCTATCACAATGATGATGCGCCGTTGCTGCTTGCTTTCGGAACACTACTCTGCTGGGCGCCTTTGTTTTGCTCCCCATGATTGGAGATCCATGGGACAATTGTACTTACTACTTAGGCAAGAGGATCTATGTCGTCTAATGAGACAATTAAGCTGGAGGCCAACCACAAACCGCATGGCTAGTTCGCGTCCATCTAGCTGCTTTCCTTGCACCCTTTGCAAGGTGCATGCAAGCTACGTTTTGTTGTCACAGCTCACGAACAAGGGCATGGCGCCAAAAGCTAGACAAAGAAAAACCAAGGATATTTAGTGGTTAGCTAGACTAATTTGATGGTGCAGGCCAACTGACCAAGTGTAACAACATCTAGTCAACAATCCAATTAACAACTAAGTCCTATGCCGCAAGAGGTCACATGAGGTACACCCGTGACCATATCCTTGCCTGCAATATGTGTTAAGAATTGAGACTTCTTCTTTTGTGTTTGAAAGGTCATTTTGCCTCCTAGTGTGTTGCATGCCTACTTCAGGAGACTAGCTAGCTAGCTAGGGATGTTTATCATACTAGATTAATTAATCTGCCTGATTGTGTTGTTAATCTTTTAGTCGAAATGTCATCTTAGAGGTCCTTGACTTCATAAATTATGTCATGGTCTCTAGGTCGTCTGCTCTAACCTTTAGAGAATCTTCGAATCAATTAAGTCCACTAATTTACGGCCAATATATCCTATACGTCGATACATATAAGACATATTATCCGAATAATTTGTAAAATTTTGGATAAAGCAATAGAGGAGACAAGAAAGGAAAAAAAATAAAGGTGACGGCATCGGCCACTTGGCTTGAACTAAAAGATGAGCTCATGTCACACAAGACACACCAAGCTAGCTAGCTGCTTGTGTCACCCTAACTAACACCCAAACAACTAGATGATATCATGTAGTTTGTGACATATTCAAGGGTTGCAGGGTTAGCTAGGTAAGTGCTTTATCACTAGCTAGCTCGCATGTATAGAAGAAGGTGTAATACCCTTTCTGAGCACATGTATATAACGATCCGCGGTGGCGATCTTGATGGTGGCCAGTATTTACAGATGGATTTGATTCCTAGGTTTCAGTTGAGCACAATAAAGTTAAGTTAATCCATGAACAAAAGTTCACAAGTACACATTGCTTCGTAGGAGTAGCACCATGCCTTTTCCTAAGTCGATCCATTAATTATAAGCTAAGCCATAAAATCGGATCTACCCATCACCCTACCCTCCTCGTGTCATAGGGCAACTCGGATGGTGATCTCCACCGCTACCAGTCAACCTCCCATTCTCTCGTCCCATCCTCGTCGCCAATGCGCAATATGGCAAGCATAAGGTTGTGGAGGCGATGAGGTCTTCATCCCTTAGTGGTCTATGGTGGATCCCCGTCATGAGGAGCCAGGTTTTGTGGACTCGAGCGACTATGTAGTCCCTTGGGTAGCTGCATGCAAGATTCTACACTAGAGGAGTGGTGACGGTTGCAAATTAAGATTGTGGATCCGGTGTGCAAGTGCGCTTTGTAGCCACGAAAGTTTGTTTGTTTCCTAGGATTGGAAAAACAAAGGAATAGAAAAACATAGGATTGCAATGTCATGCCCACTTCAATCCTATAGGAACCCACATGCAATAAAGTTCGTTTGATTCCATAACAGGAAACACAAGGGATTCTAGTAGATGTTAGATTTCCTGTGCAATCTAGCGGAAAGGATTCTCTAGAAAATTTTCTATGGGATTTAATCCTACAAATTTTCTATAAAAATCGTTTGAATCAAACGACCCCTTGGGATGGGAGATGTTCCAGTTCCACCCCTCCCAACACTAATGTCAGTCCCTCACATTTCCATCGCTCGTATCACTGTTCTTTTGGAGGCGGTTGGCTAGGAGACCTTTGCCTTGTGTGGTCTTCAGGGTGGTGATGCGGGCGGTGAGGCTCAGGTGCTTTGCCCATTGTAAGTGAATATCATAATCAACGTTGCACGTTGACAACTAAGATAGTCAAACACCCTCTTGCATTTTAGGACCAAGGCGTAGGGGTAAACTTGCGCTATAATATGGCATCGATAGAGCGATAGAGCGATACATAGAGGAAAAATGGTTTCACACCATTAATTTTATTCAATCATTTATGACATCTACACGGAAAATACTGCGATAGTACCATAAGTGTTCTATCGTGCCTCTCATTTCTTCTCGTACAATAACAGATCACCTATCACCTAGATAGCAGTGAATTTTCTATCGTGCCTTGTAAACTAAACCAAAGGGAGTAACAAAGATATAATTAAGTTCCTCCCCATCACTAACGAAAAATCAAGATCACAAATACCCGAGTTAGAAACCAAGGAGGAATTAGGCAAATAATAACCGTCCACACACACTAGAACGCACGCACGTCATCTAAACGTGTGGCAAAGATGCACGCACATAAAGCCATGCATAGAAAGGCGCGGGATCATGATACAAACCTCATGATTTTTGTACAACACAGGCCGTGCCCGTACGTACGTGCACGGGCATATACTACTATATTTTGTGCAAAGCCAGGCGTTGACCTTTGCCACTCACAGGTCCTCACTCCGCAGCGGAATATCTCAAGAATCGTGCTGATCACAGAGCGGCCAGTGTAAAAAAAAAAACAACTACAGGCAGATTTGCGCGGAAAAGCAGCGCGTCCACATACACGAATTACTGCATAGGTGGCCGGCCTCGTGGATAGCATTCTATTGTTGCGTGCGAGACCGCGCACGGCCGTACGCACAGGAATTTTGACTCGGCCAAACTTCTTCTTCGGGGAAAGGGAGTAGTTACAATTTTAAAGCTAGCACACACGAACGCGCGGAACAAGCTAGACATATTACTTGCAAAACCTGATTTTGATGTATGCGTCGTACTAGCTCCATTATTTTGCGTATCTTGACCCACAGTGTGTACGTAGCGTACACACTTGCAAAATACCAAAACCATGTGACACGAGTCGTTTTCCTCCCAGTTTTGTTTACTGGCTGCTTTTCCTCATAGCCGGCGTCGATTTTCTAAGAATTTCTCCATCGGACCTCTCCTTTTTCCCTGTCCAATGGCGGAAAAAGGCGATTTGTGCAAACCCCCTTCCACTCCACCCTCGCCGTCGTTGCCCTGTCCGATTCCTCACATCCGGCGGCCGCTCCAGCGGCGGGAGGGTGGGGGATCGACGGGACACGATGTGTACATAGAGTAGGTAGTGGTAGCTCGCTAGTCGGCGGCGCTGTGGGAGTGGAGGCGTGGCCGGAGTGGCTTTTGCGAGCGGCGGACCTCTCCTCTGTTGTTGTGGATCCAGTGGAGCTGGGCGACGGATCTGTCGGTGTTGTCGTCTGCTTGTTTCCCTTACCGATAACCGTGGGACGGCGGCATCGGGTTTCGAACATCTGAGAGGTGGAGATGGTGGAGAGCTAGGCGTCGGCGTCGAGGTTGCAGGTTGGAGGCACTCCGGTGCTGAGCTACGACGACTTCCCGTCCGCGGAGGGACTCCTCGCAGTCCAAGGTTTGCAAGGAGGAGGAGAGGCGGCGCGCCATCGTTACGAGATGTGCTTCGTCAACGGCGATGGGATCTGAGGGACTTCATTGTAATTTTCTTTCTTTTCTGGATCTGTCTGCAATGACCCCGGTTTAATATCATCTGGCCTTTCTGCGCAAAAAAACCCTCTGGTTCATATTAATAGCCTTAACTTTATGTAGATACGAATGAATTTAGATTAAATATTTAAATACATACATATGAATCTAGATAAAGTTAAGACCATTAATATGGAATATAGAAATGCGAAAGTGCAAATACAGATCAAACTTTCATCTACTTCCAAAACACTCAAAATCAAAATTAAGCTTTCACAAAAAAAAAATCAAAATTAAGCGGCCGATTATTCCACATGAATTTCTTTTCACACGGTAAATAATTTTCTCATATAGAGTTGTCATAGATAGCTCTGCTTTGCATATTTGAACCACGAGAGAATATTTGCACCAATTGTGAGTGAAATGGACATGCAAATACAAAACGTACATATGAAATACTTGTCCATCTGCGTCATGTATGCCGTTTGGTAGCATGTCCTTGTAGTTAACGTACGTACGTGTCGACCTCTTTGATTTGCAAATTAGAAACTAATGCATGTGATATGATTATAAATGGACCGTTTCACGTCAATGCAACTAGCCAAGTCTCAAGCAGGACAAGGCGGCAGTTATTGAGCATGAAGTGCAAATCATCTTATTCTAGACATGTAGTATAAAATACAGCTATACGTGTCAAACAGTGGCTAGTCATTCTCATGCATGATCGTTCAAACATATAATTTTCCTGCTTCAACTCTGACCGACTGTTTAAAAGCTCTAGAGATATTATCATGCATAAATTTCACAGAACACAACTCAAACTCTCCAGCAAAGTTCGAATACAAAGAAATGCCCAGCAAAAAAAAGTAAACAAGGAAAACAGGTCAGGTATCACGTACGGAGTACTAAAAACAAAGAAAGTTGTTGACCTCCCAACATTTGCTTAGAACCCTAAATTTTTTGGACCATGGCATGATTTGCTGGATCTTTGTGGCAGCCTATAATACTGTGTAAAGGTCGGAAAGCAAGAGAAGCACTAGGAGTAGATTATTTGCTTCATGAATCCCTCTTGTCAGATTTGATTATAGTTGATTAGAGCTTTGCGCTGGTCTTAATTGTATCTGCAGATTCCACATCATAGTTTAATCAAACCCAGGCGCGCCTGGATCATCAAGTGGTGCGCTAAGCAACAAATGCACCTTTAATTGGGTCATGTGTACATGTATGATGGGCTCCTAATTACTTTTTGATGCTCATGCTAGTGGCATAATGGACCAAGGAGCGCATGAGGCATCGAGTGCTAATTATAGGCAAAAAAATCCAACATTTTGATAACTCATCGGGTAAAATACTTAAAAAGAACATGCAAAGCTTGAGATAATTTCCTTGAAAGGACTATACTCTGACAAAGGCGATTCTAAATATCGAAAGATTCTTTTTTTTAATTTAGGCCCGGAAGGGCCTAGATTTAGCATTCATTAGGTCGTGGGTACAAATTTGCAAGAAGGACATTATAAAAAATAAAACTACACCAAGGCCCAAGACTTTTGCACATGGCACCCTACTGAAGACCACGAGAACACGATCAGATCCTTGAGCATCACCACTGGAGACTCGCCTCCAATCACGACAATCTATGTCGGCACCGGGGACAACACCATTTGGTCTGGTAGAGACACATGGCTTCCCATGGAGGTATTTTTTGCTAAATCTGACCAAACTGAAGAACTTCAACCAAATTTGACCCTAGGGAAAACTATTTCGGAATCTGACCCCTTGGGTCGGCGCCATTTAAAACAGTGCCGAATTTGTGCAGGTCGGCGCCAACGCGTAGCAGCTGGTGGTTGGCCAAAGAGGTCGGCGCCATGTGATATGGCGCCGAGGTGAGTTCGGTGCCATTTCACTTGGCGCCGACCCCTTTGGCCTGCCTCCCAGCTGCTATGTGTTGGCGCCGATCTGCACAACTTCGGCGTTGTTTTAAATGGCACCGTCCCCAGGGGCCAGATTCCGAAATGTAGGGGTTCGTAGCATGGAAAATAAAAAAATTCTATCGCATGAACACACACAAGCCAAGATCTATCTACTAGATTATAGCAACGAGTCGATAGAGTACTAACTCTCGAAGATCCAAAGCAGTTAACGAGAGCAGATTCTCGTGGGTGATGTAGTCGTTCACTTGCCGATCTCAAGATCGCGTAGGCGATCCTTCCGCGCCAGCGTTTGGCGGCCTCCCATGATCGGTCACACGCATGACTCGATTAAGACCTTTCTCTCCCTTGTTCCAGCAGGCAGCGGAGGTTGTAGCTCTCTCCTCGCGATTCCGGCAGCACGACGGCGTGGTGTCGGAAGTAGAGGGGAGATCCCGCAGGGCTTCGCCTAAGCTGAAGCAAGTATGGTGGAGTAGAGGGAGCCCCGGCAATCTAGGGTTTATAGGGCCGAGGTTTAGAGGTAGCTAGAAACTAGAGTTTAGCTAGTCGGTAGCGGTTTAGAGGAGATCTAGATTGGTCGCAACTAGAGAGGGGGCGGCGGCCAACCTAGGGTTTCTTGGGCGCCTAGGGCAAGGGGGATACCTTGGGGTGCGCCCCCACCCCTCCTTATATAGGTGGAGGCGTCCAAGGGTGTTCCCAACCCAGGTGGAAACCCTCCCTAACATAGAAACCCTGCCTAACTCGGAAACCATGTTGGGATTTGACTTTTTCAAACTGCCTTTTTGACTTTCAAATCAGAATTTGATTTCTCTCTTCCAAGTGTCCAGCCAAGTGACTTAGGACATGATGCAACCATTAAACTTTGTCATGACACATCCATGTACCCTTCCCCTTCCGGATCGGTGAACCTTCTAGACCCTTCTAGAACATTCCCGTGAAAACAGCGGAATCATTCACGAACTCCGAAATTGGACTTTCCTTATATGAATCTTATTCTCTGGACCATTCCGGATCTCCTCGTGATATCCCGGATCCCATCCGAGACTCCGAACAACATTCGGTATCTTTACTCACATTCCATATCTACTAAACAACATCGAATCCTTAAGTGTGTCTCCCTATGGTTCGTGAATTATGCAGACATGATTGAGACTCTTCTCCGATCAATAACCAATAGAGGAATATGGAAATTCATATGGCTCCCACATATTTATATGATTACTTTGCGATCGAATGAACCATTTACATATAGAACCAATTTCCCTTTGTCTCGTGATATTTTACTTATCCGAGGTCTGATCGTCGGTATCTCTGCATACCTAGTTCAACCTCATTACCGATAAGTATTCTTTTCTTGTTCCCGTGATATGTGATACCTTGTGAGCCATCACATATTTGCAAGCTAATTGGATGACATTCCACCGAGAGGGGCCATAATATATCTATCTGTCATATGGATGGACAAATCCCACTCTTGACCCATGTGCCTCAACACATACTTTCCAAACACTCAATGCCACCTTTATAGCCACCCAGTTACGTTGTGGTGTTTGATGTCATCAAAGCATCCTTCCGGTGATGGTGATTAGCATGATCTCATGGTCGAAAGAATTAGGTTACTATGTATCAGAAAGCTTATAGCAAGTGAACTATTTGAATGACTTGATCTTATGCTACGCTTAACTATAGGAGTATTCCATCACACCATTATCCTAATGATATGATCTTGTTGTTAATAACATCTCGATGTTCATGATCAGGAAACCATGATCATATATTAACCAACAAGCTAGTTTAACAAGAGGCTTTACTAGGGACTCTTTTATGTTTACAAATCACACAAGTATTAATGTTTCCGGTTAATAAAAAATTATAGCATGGTATGTAAACATTTATCATAAGCATGAAGATATGATAATAACCTCTTTATTATTGCCTCTTGGTCATATCTCCAACACGAAATAGTTTTGCCCAGGGGTCAGATTTGGTTCAGTTTCGCGAAAAGGTTAGTTTTGGCAAAAAATACCAGGAGGGAGCAGAAGATCCTTATCACGTAGGGGAACAAGAAGCTTCGTCCCTCATTGTCGAGCACGACAAGGACAACCCTATGGATGAAAGTAGCAGGGGCCAATCTTGTGCCCCGCTTGGAAGTCACCATAGCAGTTGTAGAATCGCCGCCTTGATTAGCTAGGCAATTCCATTTCCCCTCATCGATGGTAGTCGTCGTGGTCTGTCGAGAGCAGCGAAGAGCATTGAACCTCATCGAACTTGAAGTGAAGAACCCCGATCTTATTGACCAAGCTGCCTAAACCACCTTGCAACCCTGGCTTTGGCCACCAGAGCTCCGTTATGGAAGGAGGATATAAACCTCCCGGCACCGCTCGAACACACCAAGGAGTATCTTGAATAAATCTTCTTATTGGAAGAGATTACCCAACTCCACTTTGTCACCAGAGAAACATAGCGGGGGAAGCACAACTCGAGTTGCCCAAAATTCGACCGACGAGATCTGGAACCCTACTCCCAAACTCCACAAGGGAATAACTCCTAAACCTAATGAATATCCTACTAAGGCCGGCACCTCCCCTCAACTATCGTCGAACAACAGCGCAACCGGAGATGGCCTTGGTTCGGCCCGGAGCACTGGGATTGACCCTCAACTACTGTAGCATGAGAGAGAAGAGGGGGACACAAGCTAGTCTGGTTGGCTCCCTCTTTTACATTTATCGAAAGAACTGGTATGGTCAAATTATACACTTGTTTTGGAGACAATAGTAAAACAAGGTAAGGTTGATAGCTATAGCAACCAATGCCTATTTAGACTCAAGAAATAAAGGACACAACAATTTAACTGAAAGTTAAGTTTGTAATACGAATGTACGAAGTGCAATAACAATGATGCTGATGATGACGACGACTTGATTGTATGCTAATGAGTAGAAAAAAAGAGTAGGTACACCCAAAGATATGTTTGTTAGATGTATATTTGTATATTGTATGTCCCCACTTGTTAGGGGGTCTTCCTGCATATTTCCACCTGTACAAGTACTATATATTGTGGACTTTGGCCCCCAGAGGAATACATGTTGCATATTCCTAACATGGTATCAGAGCTAGGTTGGACTTTTTTTGCAACATCGTCACAGCCACCACCGTCCATGTCGTCGCTGGTCTTTGCCGATGTCGCCGTTCGCTTCCATCGCTTCTCCATCGGTCGTGCCTCATGCCGCCCATGTTGCCGCCGTCCGATCTCTGCCGTTCGACGCCGTCGTCGTCTGATCTCACGCCGCCACCTCATCCCCCACCTCGCCGGCCTCCACCTCGTTGGCGCTCCACCTCGCTGGCACCAGCCCTGCCGCTGGCTTTATCCCCCACCTCGCCAGCCCTCTGTAGCTCGCGTCAGGCTCTGTTAGATCTGATCTGCGATTGATTTCAAAAGAGAGAGAGATGTCTTCTGCATCGGGTTATGTTGCGATTCCTCGCTGCCTGTTGATCTTCGATGGCGCGAATTACCCTGATTTCACTGCCTTTATGCGCGTTCACATGCGCGGTCTCCGTATTTAGGGTGTGCTCTCCGGCGAGGTCTCCTGTCTGTCGTGCCTCCCTGCTCCTGTGGCTCCTCTTCCGCCGACGCCGATTGTTCTCGGCGCTGATGCTTCTCAGGAGGCCAAGGATGTCGCTCAGAGTGCCAATGATAGTGTTGTTGCTACTTATGACCTGAAGTTCAAGCAGTACTCTGCTGATCTCGATACCTATCGCCACGATCTGACTGCCTATACTCAGCGGGTCGATGAGGACGCCCGTGCTGCTGCTGTTCTCACCTCCAGTGTTCTTCCCCAATTTGCTTCTGAGTTCATGAGTCTCCCCGTTGTTGCCGCTCAGTGGGCACATCTTCGTCAGCGCTATCAGCCGTCTGGGGATGCTCTTTACATGTCTGTGGTTTGCCAGGAGGATGCTCTTCAGCAGGGTGATTCCACTATTGATGAGTTCTATACTCAGAGTGTTGCTATCTGGCGTCAGCTTAATTCTCTCTGTACTGCTATTTGTGGCACATGTCCGTGCTGTCAGATTGTGCGCTCGGATTTGGAGTTCCACCGCATCTATGAATTTTTGTCTCGACTTCGCCAGGAGTTCGAGCCTCGCCGTGCTCAGTTGAATGCTCGTGGTCATGTTCCGCTCTCTGAGGTGTTGTCTGAGCTTCGGGCTGAGGAGACTCGTCTCTGTGGTGATGGTCTTCTTGCGGTTCCGTCTGTGCTTGCTAATCGTGGTCCTCCTCTGACGCCTGCTCCCTTGACTCAGTCATGGTCCTCTGTGCCGCCACCGATACTACCCACTCCTCCAGGTCAGGGTTAGAGTCGGCACCAGCAGTCTCAGGGTCAGAGTCAGCACCAGCAGTCTTAGGGTCAGAGTCAGCACCAGCAGGCCCGTGGCCAGGGTCGCCGTGGTTCTCTTTGTCACGGCTCTTATTGTAACAGGGATGGCCACACTTGGGCCACCTGTTATACACGGATCCCGCTTCGCCGGAACATCAGCTCGGGCGCCGTCTCCTTCCGGATCTTCAGCTCTCTCCGATCGGGACATTATCGAGTCTTCGCGATCCGCTTGCCATGTGCTCTTCTTTGATGGGCACCGCTTGGCTCGGATCGATTCTTGAATCGCGCGACTATCACCTTCTACACAGTCAGGTACGTCCCCGTGGTATCTGGATTCTGGAGCTTCTTTTCATATGACCTCTGAGTCTTCTTTTCTGTCCGCTCTTCGTTCTCTCCCTTCTCATGTCCGTGTTCTCACGACCGATGGTACCTCTCTTCCTGTTTCTAGTCGGGGCATTCTTTCTACTTCTTCTTTTTCTGTTCCTGATATTTCTCATGGTCCTCGTCTTAAGATGAATTTGTTCTCTTCTAGCCAGCTTACTGACTCTGGTTGTCGCGTCATTCTTGATGCTGATTCTTGTGTTGTCCAGGACCGTCGCACACATGCCCTGGTTGGAGCTGGTCCTCGCAGCTGTGACTCTTCAGAACTTTGGGAGTTATACTGGCTTCGTGTTCCTTCCGCTGCCACTTCATCTGCCAGTTCTTCTCTGGTCGTCGCCTCTGCTACCATCTCCTTTCAGTAGTGGCATCATCGTCTTGGTCACCTTTGTGACTCTCGCCCGTCGTCATTAGTTCGTCGTGGTATTCTAGGGTTTGTCTCAGGAGATGGGTCTTTACATTGTCAGAGCTGTAGGTTGGGCAAACAGATTCAACTTCCCTATCCTACTAGCGCATTTGTATCTCAGCGACCTTTTAATTTATTTTATTCCGATGTTTGGGGTCTGGCTCCTTTCGCTTTGAAAGGGGGCCATCGCTACTATATTTTATTCATCGATGATTTTTCTCGGTACAATTGGTTGTATTTTATGTGCTCTTGCAGTGAAGTGCTCTCCATATATCAGCGTTTTGCGGCCATGGTACATATTCAATATTCTACACCCATTCGTGTGTTTCATGTTGATTCTGTTGGTGAGTATCTCCCGGATGTTGCGAGGTGTTCTTGCTGAGCAGGGTACCCTTGCTCAGTTCTCCTATCCTGACGCACATGCCTAGAATGGCGTTGCTGAGCGTAAGCATCGCCATCTTGAGACCACTCGTGCCATGATGATTGCTTCTTCCCTTCCTCCGCATTTGTAGGCTGAGGTTGTCGCTACGTCGACTTACCTCATCAATATTCATCCCTCTGCCGCTTTGCAGGGTGGTATTCCTCTTGAGCGTCTATCTGTACATTCTCCTGACTACTCCATGCTTCGCTTGTTTGGTTGTGTTTGCTATGTTCTCCTTGCTTCTCGCGAACGCACCAAACTGACCGCTCAGTCTGTTGAGTGTGTCTTCCTTGGATATAGTGATGAGAATAAGGGCTAACGCTGTTGGGACCTGGTCATCGGATGCGTATCTCGTGATGTTACTTTTGATGAGACGCGTCCTTTCTACCCTCGTACCACCGCTGGTACCTACCCGGTGGAAGATATCTTTTTTCTTCTTTTTCCTAACACACCTCCTTCTACTCCTATTGTGTCTTCTTCAGGACCCCCTCCCCCTGATGTCTCTTCTTCGACACCATCCTCCTCTGCTCCGTCTAGTTCTCCTAGTTCTCCTCATTCTCCGGAGCCCTCCTCTGCTATTCCTTCTTCTTCATCGTCGTCTCATGAGTCGTCTTCCTCTGATGAGCTTCCCTCTACTCGTCCTGTTCGTCAGCGTCGTGCCCCTAACCGTTACTCTCCTAGTCAGTATGGTCTTTCTGTTGCCTCCGAGCCGACTTCTTATCGGAATGATGAGCATCATCCTGAATGGCAGCAGGCCATGGCTGAGGAGATTGCTGCGCTTGAGCGCACTGGCACCTAGGATCTAGTTTCTCCCCCTCCTGGTGTTCGTCCTATCACGTGTAAGTGGGTCTATGTGGCATCCCGCAAAAAACCACTACTAGAAAATCGCGTTGTTTTTATGCATTGCATCGTCATGACCGCATGTTCCTGTCATCATGCCACATTGCATTTGAGCAATTGTCATGTCATCATGCATATTTGCATCTAAAAATATTTTACTAAACCCTATTTTGTTCCCTACAATATTCCTTGTCTATTCAAATTAAAACTCCAGACATATCTTGATATTTTGTTTACCTAAAAACTATTTACCGGTGTTTTAAAATAAAAATAAAATGTTTATTTAGTGGGGGAGGCAGCCCGGCCCATAGGCCAGGCCACCTACTACCCCGGCTGGCCCAGCCCGTTTGACCAAACCCTAGTTTCACCAAACCCTAACCCTAATCATCTAAGCCACCTACCCCCACCTGCTCCCTCCACGCCGCCGCCACTCCCTCAGCAAGCCCCGTCCGCACGCCTGGACCCGTCCCTGCCCCGCCAGGACCCTGCCCGGATCCACCCACACCACCACCCGACCCCACTTCCCCCTGGCAACCACCACACACGCACTCACCCGAACACCACACTACACCGTACCCACGCACACACACAGGACGCTCCCTTGACCCAGACCCAACAACCGCCTGTCTCCACCTGTCCCCACCCGGACCGCCCCGAACCCACCTTCCCCGGTGTAACACCCTCAGAATCGGCCCTATGCAAATTTTAGAGGAACTCGCCAAACCCGCATAGAAACGATTCGAAGGTGCCCACCAGGCACTTTCGTGCGGGTGGAAAAACAAAGTAATAACATTACACAACAGTCCTCGATGGGACCCACAGAACAGATATATATAGCAGCGACTCAAAGAGCCAAGAATACAGATATACAGTACAAAGATCCAAATCACCTTGAAAAGATGAGGCGTCCGACTACGGACAAGATGCAAATGGGGCTAAGAGCCCTGAAGAATAACCAATGGCGTCCATAACCGGGCCAAGCCGGAAGGGTAACCGCTAACGGCGTCGATCTCAAAACCGCTTAAACAAAGGTGCCGACAAAGGGCAAAGGAAAAAGAAGGAGCCAAGATCGAGGCCAAGACAGCGAGGCTAGAATTCGGTCCTCGCCTACATAGGTATGGTGGATCGAGCGGCAAAGATGCACTAAACAACCTATAGAGACTCGATACAACCGGGCGGCTATCGAGAGGGTGAGAAAGACCTATTCGGATCCAACTGAGACTATCATCAAACAAACCCATCTGGCGCTTTCCTCGAGACCAAACGAGGAAGTCGACCGAGGAACGCACCGTTGGCGGTGTTACTTATTCTTATCGTTGCAGCAATTACTAGTCGGTTTAGATAATCGTCACGATAAAATAAGCGATGGGCACTTTTAGTTAGTCATTCCGTTAAGTGGCATCACTTACTAGTCGATACAATTATCATGAGATAACCCCAAAACCAGCTTGTTGATACTTTTACTTAGCCATTCCGTTGTAGTGAAGCTGATTACTAATCATATCGGAAACAAGTTATTTTAAACGGTAAACTTTAGTTATAGTTGTCTATGATCGACATCGTGCTCCAAGTCGTCCATAATCGGACACGGCTTCTCGAAAAGATTTAACCTGGGGTGCACCAAAGTATCCCCAGGCACTGCGACCCTTTTTGCCAGATCAGTTAACATACGCCCATCGGTATGTCGGCGGGGCCTAGGTCACGACGTTCCCAGCCCCAAAGCAAGCACTGGGGCCACCCACTAAGTACACCCGCAACGGAGTCGGCCGGTCTCCGAGACGGTCTCAGGGTTTGCGACAATGGCAGTATGCGACAGCAGGTCCCCAATCGGGGACTGTCGACACCGCGAAAACATTCCGCTTCCAAAACAGTACAGTGTGCAGTACCTCGCACAATCGTAAATAAAGCAGTAAAGCATGGCATAAGTACAGGATAGTAATAAAGCCCCAAACTACTTGTGGCCCCCAGTACAATACTTTGAAATCAGGTAATTATCAATGGGGGCCCATATCTCCCCACACGTGGTTAGCGCGCCGATCTCGAACAGTGTCAAGAACTCGGGTCCCACGGGACACAAGTGGGCGATCGAAACCAAATCTTACCTATCACCCACCGATGCCTCTGCTTAATTCAATTTTAGTTGTTAAACAGGAATTAAAGTGAACAATAATTAAAGCCTTGATCATCTCCAACGTCAACATGCGGCAATTCTCCAACAGAGGTGGTACTTGACGACAGCAAAACACTTGAGCAAGCGACTACGACACGCGGGTCCAACTATCTACCAAACAACAGGTAATAGGATGTGTCCAAGGCTATATATGGCTGCAAGGGATATCACGGTACGAAACTAGAGCATCGCGACACAGATAGCAAAGATCAACAGGAGGGAAGTAAATACTAGAAAAGTAAGATAGGTAGAAAGAGGGAGATGCTCGCCTGAAAACATTGCCGAAGGGTTCATCCGAAGATCGGGGCGAAGCTCACATCCACTCATCGGCCTTATCCGCGAAGAAGCAAAACACTAGAAGGAACACTGGATGCAATATTTAATACAACGGCAGAAGATCGGCATGATGCATGTATGATGTATGGGGTGGCAAGGTGCGATGCAATTAGGTCAAATTAAGCGGAACCGGGGTCCCGACAATTATTAGATGGTTCAAGTTGTTTAACTACCCCGCAATTTAAATGTTGTTTTAACATGGCAAGATTATAGTACTGGTTCGCTACACAATTTAAATGAGGCCAATATAAGGCTAGATTTGCCCGCATATGGGCCCCATATTTAATTATTAGGTGAATCGGCATAAGGCCCCCAAACCACATGATTATGCATGCAAGATGACAATTTAAATATGCCACAAGTTGTTATTAGGTTATAAAATAGGGTATCGAGGAAAAGGGTCACACATTAGGGTCTCGACGATCTTGGTCCGGGGGGTTCGGGGTCAGGGTCCAGGGTTCGACGGGGATCAGATCTCGGGGTTCAGGGTTCGACGAACTTGACGGGGTCGCTCTCGGTATCGGGGCAGATCTTGCGCATCCGGGAGGGAGAACTTGGCGCTACACGGCGAAGTACTCGGGGTTCCCTTCGGTTATCGGTGTCGAGCTCGGGTGCGGCGTCGATGGTTCTTCGGGTCGGTAACGGGTCGATGTAGATCTTGTCGGTTCCACGGTTTCCGTTGTCGGTGGCGGACTCGGGTTTCGGCACGGGGAGATCTTGGTTTTTCCGAGGTCCTTGTTGTTCCTTCAAGATCTTGGGGTGTGGCTCCACGTCCGTGATGAAACTCGGGCTCCGTGTCGTCGGCAACAAGGTCCCGCGGTTTCGGGACCGCCTCGGAAGATCTCGGCGGAAGCGTTTTCGGCGTTCCTCCGGTTCGGAGACGGACTTGGCGTTTGAGGGTTCCACCGAAACCATGGCGCGTCGAGCGATCTTGTGGGTCCCCGTCGAGTCCGGGTTCGGCTCTGGAAGGTGAGTGTGTCGCCCATGTGGTCTTGACGGCCCGGATCGGTCTTCGGCACGTGGGTTCTCGGCGTCTAAGAAGATCTTATCGTTCCCAGTCATCGCCTTGGGTTCCTTGTCGGGCGGGGTGGTTCGATTTCATTGTCGGGGAGGTCTTGAACGGTGGCGACGATGCTCGGCGTGGGCCCACGTGAGGTGAGCGGGCCCGAGGAGGCGCTAGCGTCGGAGGGCTCTGGCGCGCCAAGAGGAGGTGGATGGCACGCGGTGTCCGGGGTCGGGCAGGTAGCGCGGCTCGGGCTTGGCGACGCGGAGGAACGGCGGGCAGCGGCGGCGAGGTGGACCCAGTGAGGCGGCGAGACTGGCGGCGCAATGAGGCGGTGGGGCTCGGCGACCAGGCTCGGTCGGCACGCCAAGGCTGGAGGACTAAGCGGGCGGCGAGGTTGGCCGGGGAGAATGGGGCTCGGCCACGGCCTGAGGCGGGAGGCCTTTGGCCCGGCGAGGAGCTTGGGGCGGAGCTTGGAGGGGAGAGGGGATCCCAGGCGGCAGCCGGTGGTGCTGAAGGGAGGAGCCGGAGTTCATGGAGGCGTGGGGGAGCGGAGGGTGTCGAGGAGGCGCTGGGCAGGGCGACGCGGGCGAGGAGGGAGGCGGGAGGTTGGTCGGGCGGGCGGACGGAGGCCGGGCTCAGCAGGGAGCTTGGGTGGCGAGGGAGGCGTGCACAAGTGCAGGAGGGGCAAGGCGGAGGGGTCGGCTGAGCGAGAGAGAGGGTCGGAGCGGGCGAGCAAGGAAAGAAGGGGAGGAAGAAGAGGCACAGTGCACGGCAGGTGGTGGTGGGTCCCGCAGGGGCCCAGGGGTGGCTCGGTCTGCGGTGGGATCTGGTGTGGGGGGTACTCGCGTGCGTTGTGTGCGTGTGTGTTTGGTGTGCTGGCATGCTGTGTGGTGTGGGGCAGGTGGGATGGGGTGTGTGAGAGAGGAGAGAGAGGGGGAGGGTTGGGCCATGTGGCATGGTGGGATTGGTGGATGGGGGAGGGTGTGCTGAGGTGGCGTGCAGGGATAGGAGGGAGTGAGGTGGCCAGGGGAGAGAGGGTAGATAACTGGGTAGTTTTAGGATTACTAGGGGCAGACTAGTTGGACCGATCTGGTTTTCTGGGGCGGTCGTTCGCCGCCTCGACCGCCTACTAAAATTAATTAAAAGTTTTATTTAATTAACGGACCGTTTGCAAAACAATTTTAACAAAACAAAATATTCCGGACCGGTTTTGATGTTGAATCAAGAGGCGTTTAGAAAACAACACGGGCTTTGCAAACATAGTTTTGGCAAACAATGCATGATGATGACGATGCAATGCACAAATTCAACGCGATTTTCTAGTAGTGGTTTTGCGGGATGCCACAATTCGACACCACTAACAATGGATCTCGCCCTCGAGATCCGCCTCATGGTACCGGAAGGAAGGTCGGCGATCTGCGTCTTCTCGCTTCGTGTAGATCTTCGCGACACCACTAACAAGAGGTCGTTGTTCCTGATCGGCAAGAGAACACTCCGGATAAACAACGGACGAAGTTAAGGGTAAGGCCACCTCTAACTTCCATGGAAGGAGTAATTGCATCGATCCACCATTCAATGTACAGAAGCGAATGATAAGAGTAGTGGTATGGTCGCGACTCCATCCCGCACTCAAATCATTACCCTGTTCACGAATAGACAGATTATGCAACCAACTCTCGGATTCAGACTGAAGATCTCGACAAGCGAGGTTCGGATCAAAGGAGTGATGCGCATCAGATCGGATCTGGCGTAGAGGATGTCGTCGCGTCGAAAACACCGGAAAAACACGAGAAGGAACAAGAGAAGTCCACCAGACGGAGGATTCCTCGGATAGCATGAAGACCGGATGTAGCAACACCGTTATCAGAGGAGGAGGCGAAACCCTGAAGGTACGACGGAAACCCAACCACGAGAATTCTGGACTCAAGAAAGAGAAGAGCGGATTCAAAACGCAGAGGGGTAAGGGGAGACAGAGAGGTAAGGAGTAAACTGACCTAATCGTAACTATCCAACCGATTTTCAAAAATAGTTTTGACACTCTTCTTGGCCGTTAGCTAGGTTATCCTACAGCTGGACTCGTGGTATCGCAATCGCTGAGCTCGATACCACTCAGAACACCCTCGAATCGGCCCTATGCAAATTTTAGCGGAACTCGCCAAACCCGCAGAAACGATTCAAGGTGCCCACCAGCACTTTCGTGCGGTGGAAAAACAAAGTAATAACATTACACAACAGTCCTCGATGGGACCCATGCAGATATATATAGCGACTCAAGAGCCAAGAATACGAGATATACAAAGATCCAAATCACCTTGAAAAGATGAGGCGTCCGACTACGGACAAGATGCAAATGGGGCTAAGAGCCCTGAAGAATAACCAATGGCGTCCATAACCCTGCCCAGGCCAAGCCGGAAGGGTAACCCTGCTAACGGCGTCGATCTCAAAACCTGCTTAAACAAAGGGGTGCCGACAAAGGGCAAAGGAAAAAGAAGGAGCGTCAGTACTGAGGCCAGTACACGGCGAGGCTAGAATTCGGCGGTCCTCGCCTACATTTTTTTTTTCCATACAATCCCCCAGAAAGAGGGATCGGGTTCCACTATCATCAGATAACGGAACAACAACCACAAACAAGATTCACAATACTGACCCACCTAGGGGGTCAAACTGGCAGAAGAAAATCACCTTACAAACCAACCAGACTAAAAGAGATTAAGGGGAAGGTGGAGACGCAAGAACACCGCCCGCAGGCTAGTGAGAAACTATTCCAAAATATTACAACCCCAAAAGAGCACAAGCACTGAGGATCACACCAGCGCCAGACAACTTAACTCTTTTTGCCAAGCCCTCAAACCCTTTTTGTTTATCTCCCAGTTCTTCTTCTTTTCTCCCTTCCTCTTTCCAGCTCCGGAGCCTCACGACCACGATCTCCAGGAACTGCAGGTAGCCCCAAGAAAGGAACATGAGCCACATCCATAGCTGCCGCATCAGCCAACGCATTCTGCTGGAGGGTGTCTGCCCCAGCATGTAGCACCACACGATCATCCTCCCCATGCAAACCTGCCCAATAACGAATGAAAACACAAGCATATAAAATCAGATCAACAGGTGAGTTAATGAGCTTTTTATCAAAACAAGCTCTATTCCTAAGTTTCCACATAGCCCAGCAAATAGCCGCCACCACCGTAATCGCACATTCCTACTAACCCCACGCATCGAGAAGCCCACCAAAATCTGAGAGAAAGAACCAGGTCTATGAGCAACACCAACCGCCTCGCAACCACCCCCAAACATATCTAGCAGCCACACATGAAAAGAACAAATGTCCAATGCTCTCATCCTTCCGCAAAATCGACAGCAAAATCTCCAACCCACTTCTTTCTCCTCATATTGTCTTTGGTGAGGATTGCATTATGCCAAATAAGCCACAACCAAATCTTAATTTTTAAAGGAATTTTTGCCTTCCACAAATGCTTAAAACTTCTATCAATCCCACATTCGAGATGATTATACATGGACTTGACAGAAAACTTGCATTTACTCCACATCCACACCGGTCATCCTTTCCGAGTCGACACACCCCGATAACAAAATACGCAATCACCTCGATGATTTAACCCTTCACTATCCAACCATCTCCTAAAGATAAACCCCAACTTTTTTCGCCATGTTCCGCACGGTGACTTTCTCGATTCGACATACATCAAATAAATCAGGAACTTATCTTTCAAAGGCACGCCCGGACACCAAGCATCATGCCAAAAATCACCAATTCCCCATTACCAACCTTCATTCTCCTCCCACCAAATAGAACCCCTAAGCTTAATCAAATCATGCCAACATGGAGAGTCATTTTGCCTGTGTTTCACATTACTAATCCCACCTTTTTCAAATATTTTCTCCTCACAAAATCTTGCCAAGGACCTTCCTCGATTCAAGACGCCACCACCATTTACACAAAGAAACAAATATTAAAAAGCCCGATGTTCTTAATCCTGCACCACCTTTCTTCCAGGCCTACACACATATTTCCATTTCACCGGATGATATTTTTCTTACCCACTTTTCCATACCGTAAGAAGGCTCTAGTCTGCTTCTCAATTTCTTCCACATTGGACCTATGTAAGAGGAACATAGTCATAGGATAAACACCACACTAGAAACACAAGCGTGATTTTAACATGTCTCCCTCCTAAAGACAAAGCTCCCCATCCAACCATCCAATTTCTTCTTCAACCTCTCACCAACAAAACCCATTTCAGCCATCGAGCATCTTACGCTAGCAACAGCAAACCCAAGTATTTAATAGGCCAAGTACCCCGACAGCTTAAACATCTCAAAGATAATCGGACAATTTCTCCTCATCCTCCAAAACCATCAAGACCTCACTCTTCTCAAAATTAATCTTGAGACCAGACATGGATTCAAACAAATACAAAGAAGCAATTTTAAATTTCTAGCCCCTCGGGATCTTCCTTAATAAACAAAATGGTATCATCAAGATACCAAAATGGCAACACCTTTATCAAACAAGTTTCCAACCAAACCAAGAACAGACCACCAAATTGAGCATTAGATACCATCTTAGCCAAACATTCCCAGCCAAATTGAACAAGAAAGGAGAGAAGGATCTGCCTCACCCCTTAAACTGCCAAAGTAAGGACCAGCTTCCCCATTGACTTTAACATCGAGAGTACCACGAGTCACAGACTCTTTAACCAAATCATCCAGTCATCACTAAAACCTTTCTGCTTACAACAATAGAACAAAAAGTCCCAATTAACTTTGTCATAAGCTTTCTCAAAGTCAATTTTTAAAACCACTCCCTGCTGCTTCTGACATTTCGACTCTTTCAAAATCTCATGCAATAAAGTCACACCATCTGCAATAAACCTCCCTTTAATAAAAGCAGTTTGGCAAGCAGCAATTAACTTCCCCATCACAGGCTCAGTTCTAACAGTCAGGGTCTTGGTAAAAATTTTGAACAACACCGCGAGCAAATAGGCCTATATTTCAATCTCACAAGATCATCACCTTTTGGCAGAAAGTGATCACCCCATAGTTAATACCGCTTAGATCAATCTTATGAGCAAAAAATCAGCAAACAGCCCATAACATCTGAATTAATAACTTCCCAAGGTGTTGATAGAATTCAATGGTCCTCGCCTACATAGGTATGGTGGATCGGCGGCAAAGATGCACTAAACAACCTATAGAGACTCGATACAACCGGCGGCTATCGAGGGGTGAGAAAGACCTATTCGGATCCAACCCGAGACTATCATCAAACAAACCCATCTGGCGCTTTCCTCGAGACCAAACGAGGAAGTCGACCGAGGAACGCATACGTTGGCGATGTTACTTATTCGATTATCGTTGCAGCAATTACTAGTCAGGTTTAGATAATCGTCCTGATAAAATAAGCAGTGGTCACTTTTAGTTAGTCATTCCGTTAAAGTGGCATCACTTACTAGTCAGATACAATTATCATGAGATAACCCCAAAACCAGCAGTTGTTGATACTTTTACTTAGCCATTCCGTTGTAGTGAAGCTGATTACTAATCATATCGGAAACAAGTTATTTTAAAACGGTAAACTTTAGTTATAGTTGTCTATGATCAGACACTGTGCTCCAAGTCGTCCATAACCGCGGACACGGCTTCTAAAAGATTTAACCTCAGGGTGCACCAAAGTATCCACAGCACTTGACCCTTTTGCCGATCGTTAACATACACCCATCGGTATGTCGGCGGGGCCTAAGTCACGACGTTCCTGCACAAAGCAAGCACTGGGGCCACCCCACTAAGTACACCAAGAACGAAGTCGGCCGGTCTCGAGACGGACTCGGTTTATGCAATGGTCATGAACGACAAAGGTCCCCAATCGGGATCGCCGACACCGCAAAACATTCCGCCTAAATAAAGATTAAGTGCGATACTCGCACAATCGTAAATAAAGCGATAAAACATGGCATAAGTACAGATAGTAATAAAGCCCCAAACTACTTGTGGCCCCCAAGACAATACTTTGAAATCAGGTAATTATCAATGGGGCCCATATCTCCCCACCGTGGTTAGCGCTCGATCTCGGAACAGGTGTCAAGAACTCGGGTCCTACGGGACACAAGTGGGCGGTCGGAAACCAAATCTTACCTATCACCCACCGATGCCTCTGCTTAATTCAATTTTAGTTGTTAAACAGGAATTAAAGTGAACAATAATTAAAGCCTTGATCATCTCCAACGTCAACATGCGGCAATTCTCCAACAGAGGTGGTACTTGACGACAGCAAAACACTTGAGCAAGCGACTACGACACGCGGGTCCAACTATCTACCAAACAACAGGTAATAGGATGTGTCCAAGGCTATATATGGTTGCAAGGGATATCACGGTACGAAACTAGAGCATCGCGACACAGATAGCAAAGATCAACAGGAGGGAAGTAAATACTAGAAAAGTAAGATAGGTAGAAAGAGGGAGATGCTCGCCTGAAAACATTGCCGAAGGGTTCATCCGAAGATCGGGGCGAAGCTCACATCCACTCATCGGCCTTATCCGCGAAGAAGCAAAACACTAGAAGGAACACCGGATGCAATATTTAATACAACGGCAGAAGATCGGCATGATGCATGTATGATGTATGGGTGGTGGAGCGGCGCAATTAGGTCAAATTAAGCGGAACCGGGGTCCCGACAATTATTAGATGGTTCAAGTTGTTTAACTACCCCGCAATTTAAATGTTGTTTTAACACGGCAAGATTATAGTACTGGTTCGCTACACAAGTTTAAATGAGGCCAATATAAGGCTAGATTTGCCCGCATATGGGCCCCATATTTAATTATTAGGTGAATCGGCATAAGGCCCCCAAACCACATGATTATGCATGCAAGATGACAATTTAAATATGCCACAAGTTGTTATTAGGTTATAAAATAGGGTATCGAGGAAAAGGGTCACACATTAGGGTCTCGACGATCTTGGTCCGGGGGGTTCGGGGTCAGGGTCCAGGGTTCGACGGGGATCAGATCTCGGGGTTCAGGGTTCGACGAACTTGACGGGGTCGCTCTCGGTATCGGGGCAGATCTTGCGCATCCGGGAGGGAGAACTTGCCACACCCGGTACTGGGGTTCCCTTCGTTATCGGTGTCGAGCTCAGTGCAAGGCGTCGATGGTTCTTCGGTCGAACGGGTCGATGTAGATCTTGTCGGTTCCACGGTTTCCGTTGTCGGTGGCGGACTCGGGTTTCGGCACGGGGAGATCTTGGTTTTTCCGAGGTCCTTGTTGTTCCTTTCTGAAGATCTTGGGGTGTGGCTCCACGTGTCCGTGATGACGAACTCGGGGCTCCGTGTCGTCGGCAACAAGGTCCCGCGGGTTTCGGGGACCGGCCTTCGGAAGATCTCGGCGGAAGAGCGTTTCTCGACGGTTCCTCCGGGGTTCGGGAGACGGACTTGGCGTTTGAGGGTTCCACCGAAACCATGGCGCGTCAAGGAAGAAGATCTTGTGGGTCCCTGTCGGAGTCCGTCGGGTTCGGCTCCTGGAAGGTGAGTGTGTCGCCCATGTGGTCTTCGGACCGGCTCCGGGATCGGTCTTCGGGTACCGTGGGTTCTCGACGTCTAAGAAGATCTTATCGTTCCCTAGTCATCGCCTTCGGGTTCCTTGTCGGCGGCCGGGGTGGTTCCGATTTCATTGTCGGGGGAGGTCTTGAACGGATGGCGACGATGCTCGACGTGGGGCCCGCGGCCGGTGAGGAAGCGGGGCCCGAGGAGGCGCTGGCGTCGGAGGGGCTGCTGGGGCGCGCCGGCGCGGAGGAGGTGGGTGGCGACGGCGGTGTCCTGGGGGTCGGGGCAGGTAGCAGCGGTTCGGGGGGCTTCGGGCGACGCCGGAGGGAACGGCGGCGGCGGGCCGGGCAGACGGGCGGCGAGTGGACCAGCAGGCCGGCAGACTGGCGGCAATGGAGGCGCTGGGGCTCGCCGGCGACCAGCTCGACACGGCCGGGCTGGAGGACTAAGCGGGAGGCGCGAGGTTGGCCGGAGGAGAGGGCCTGGCCAAGGCTGGAGGCGGAGGCCTTGCGCCGACAAGGCTGCAGGCGAGGAGCTGGGGCGAGCGGAGGAGAGGGATCCCGGGCAAGCAGTGGTGCTGAAGGAGGAGCCGGAGTTCATGGGCGGAGCCGGGGAGGCGGAGGTGGGGGAGGCGCTGGGCGAGGACAACGCGGGCGAGGAGGGAGAGGAAGGTTGGCCAAGGACGGAAAGGCCGGGGCTCAAAGTGGGAGCTTGGGTGGCGAGGAGGCGTCTGCAGCCGGGCGCAGTGAGGGCAAGGCGGAGGGGTCGGCGCGGGCGAGAGGAGGGTCGGGAGGCGAGCGAGCAAGGAAAGAAGGGAGGAAGAAGAGGCACAGCAGGTGGTGGTGGGTCCACAGGGCCTGTGGGTGGCTCTGCGGTGGGATCTGGTGTGGGGTACTGGCGTCAGTGTGCGTGTGTGTTTGGTGTCTTTGGCATCTTTGTGTGGTGGGGCGGTGGGATGGGGTGTGTGAGAGAGGAGAGAGAGGGAGGGTTGGGCCATGTGGCATGGTGGGATTGGTGGATGGGGAGGTGTCTTGGCGTGCGAGGATAGGAGGGAGTGAGGTGGCCGTGGGAGAGAGGTAGATAATGGGTAGTTTTAGGATTACTAGGCGGACTAGATGGACCGATCTGGTTTTACAGAGGCGCTCGGGTCGCTCGCCTGCTCGCCCTACTAAAATTAATTAAAAGTTTTATTTAATTAAGCGGACCGCTTGCAAAACAATTTTAACAAAACAAAATATTCCGCGACCGGTTTCGATGTTGAATCAAGAGGGGCGTTTTAGAAAACAACACGGGCTTTGCAAACATAGTTTTGGCAAACAATGCATGATGATGACGATGCAATGCACAAATTCAACGCGATTTTCTAGTAGTGGTTTCGGGATGCCACACCCGGACTCCTTCCCACCCACATGAGCCTCTCGCTCCGCTAACCGCGCCACGCCTCCGCTTCCTTCGCCCCTCGAGCTCCTCCTCGGCCGACGCCACCGCCGCCTCCTCCGATCCGCGCGCCGCCGAGCCCGAAGCTCCAGCCGCTCCCGTTACCGAGCTGCCGCCTCCTCCAGCTTGGTCGCCGGCCGACGCGTCGCTTCCGCCCGAGCGCCAGGCGACGCCGCCCTCTTCCGAGCCACCGCCGCCAGCGCCTCGACCGCTGAGACTGCCGCCGCCGCCTGCTCGCGTCACCGCGCCGAGCGGCCCCGCGAACCTCCGTCCACGCTGCCCGCCTCCTCCACCTCCGTCAAGCGCCGCGACCCTTCTCGCCTGCCCCCGCGGCGCTTCGCCGAGCCTCCGCCAGCAGCCTCCGCCGGCCTCGGCCTCAGCCACGCCACGCCGCGCGTGCCTCGTGCCATCTCCCCACCTCAAGTTCCGCCCCAGTGTCGCCTCCGCCCACGCGACGTCCCGCCCTCGCCGTCGCATCAAGCACCTCGCCGCCGTCGCCAGGCCTCTCGCCGGCCCGCTCGGCTTGTGTATGTGTGTGTATGTTGTGGCACTCGCGGGCACCAAGTTCTCCTCTCGGGCCTTCAAGATCTCCGTCACCGAACCCTCGAAACCTCCGACACGGAGCGGCGATGCATGACCTTGAGAAGGCCGACACGGTCCAAAATCCCCGGAACGCCAAGACCATCTACACGGGTCCGAAGACCGATCACGGCGAACCCCGAACCCCGGTACCAGAGGTCGACATCAGACCGAAGCATCTAGGCTCCTTCACGGATCTCAAGTTCTCCGTCTCGGACGCCAAGATTGCCACGAGAACGCTCCCGACCGCTAACACCGACTCGATGGCGCGGGCCCGACAAGACCTTCGCGACGACAAGAACGGCATCGACCCGGAAGAATCCGACGCGCCCCGACACCGACCCAATTCCTGCTTCCCGGACGCGACAAGAACTACCCCCGATATCCGAGAACAATCCCGGAGTCCGAGAACGTTTCCGTCGAACCCTGGACCCTGAGACCAACCCCGAACCCCGGAACCCCAAGATCTGCCGAACCCTCATGTGTGAACCCTTCCCGAAACCCTATTTTATAAATTAATACAACTTGTCGCATATTAAACATTCATCTTGCATGCATATTTGTGTGGTTTGGGGGCCTTATGCCGATTCACCTTATAATTAAATATGGGGCCCATATGCGGGCAAATCTAGTCTCATATTGGCCTCATTTAAATCGTGTAGCGAACCGGTACCATCTTTTGCCATGTCCAAACAACATTTAATTTGCGGGGTAGATAAATAACATGAACCATCTAATTATTGTCGGGACCCCGGTTCCGCTTAATATGACCTAATTGCATCGCATCTTTACCATGCCATACATCATGCATGCATCATGCCCGATCTTTTGCCGTAGCATTAAATATTGCATCCGGTGTTTCTTCTAGTGTTTTGCTTCTTCGCGGATAAGGCCGTTGAGTTGATGTGAGCTTCGCCCCGATCTTCGGTTGAACCTTCGGCAATGTTTTTCAGGCGAGCATCTCCCCCTTTCTACCTATCTTACTTTTATAGTATTTATTCCCTCCTGTTGATCTATTGCTATCTGTGTTGCGATGCTCTAGTTTTTCGTACCCGTGATATCCCTCGCAGCCTTATATTGCCTTGGACACACCCTATTACCTGTTGTTTGGTAGATAGTTGGACTTGCGCGTCGAAGTCGCTTGCTCAAGTGCTGTTGCGTGTCGTCAAGTGCCACAGTTGTTGGAGAATTGCCGCCTGTTTGATGTTGGAGATTATCATGGCTTTACTTATCGTTCACTTTATTTACTGTTTAACAACTAAAATTGAAGTAAGCAGAGGCATCGGTGGGTGATAGATAATATTTGGTTTCCGAACACCCACTTGTGTCCCGTAGGACCCCGAGTACTTGATACATGTTCCTTGATTTATCGCGCTATCCACATCCGGGAGGATTATGGGACCCCCGAGCCGTAGCTTGATTCATCTTATTTCTTGGGGCCACAAACTAGTTTGAGGTTTTATTTATGATCCTGTACTTATGTCATGCTACTATCAGATTTACGATTGTGCGAGGAGCACACATCGCTTTAGGTAAGCGGAATGTTTTCGCGGTATCGACAAGCCCAGCCACACTTTCGGGTTCCCGATCGTTTACCATTGTCGCAAACCTTGAGTCCATCTCGAGTCACCGTTCGCTATGGTCTACTCAATGGGGTGGCCTCTGAAATATTTCTGAATCTCGTGATTGCTTTGTCATGAAGGCCTCGTTGGGTTTTGATTTGGTTTTTCCGAGGTTGATCGAGTGTGTGTTATTTGTGCACCCCGCCGTTAAAACTTTCTCGAAAGCCGTGTCTCATGTTATGGACGACTTGGAGCACAAGATTCTACCATAGACAAGCATAACTAAAGTAGTACTATAAATTTGACTTTATAATGACTAGTAATCAGCTTCACTATAATGGAATGGCTAAATAATACTGCCCACAATTGCTTGTTTGGAGCGTCGCTTGCGACCATTGTACCGGACTAGTAAGTATTGCAACTACAACGGAATGGCTAAGTAAAAGTACCAACAACTGTTGGGTTTCGGGTTATCTCATGCTAAATGTACTTGACTAGTAAGTGACGCAACTATCACGGAATGATTAACTAAAAGGGCCCACTGCTTCTTTTATCAGGATGATTATCTAAACCTGACTAGTAATTGCTGCAACGATAACTGAATAAGTAAAACTGCCAACTGTGTGAGTTCCTCGGTTGACTTCCTCGTTTGGTCTCGAGGAAACGCCAGATGGGTTTGTTTGATGGTAGAATCAGTTGGTTCAATAGGTCTATCTTACCCTCTCGATAGTCGCCATTGTACCGAGTCTCTATAGGTTGTTTAGTGCATGTTGTTGCCGCCGCTTCACCACCATACCTATGTAGGCGAGGACCGCCAATTCTAGCCTTGCCGTGTCGCCTCGATCGACGCCTCTTTTTCCTTTGCCTTTGTCGGCACCCCTTTGTTTAAGCAGGTTTTGAGATCGACGTCGTTAGCGAGGTTACCTTCCGCTTGGCTCGGCGTGGTTATGGACGCCATTGGTTATTCTTCGTGGCTCTTAGCCCCATTTGCATCTTGTCCGTGGGACGCACTCGCTTTCAAGGTGATTTGGATCTTCGTATATTATATCTCGTATTCTTGACTCATTGAGTCGTATATATATATATCTGCTGGGTCCCATCGAGGACTGTTGTGTAATGTTATTACTTCGTTTTCCACCCGCACGCAAGTGCCTGGTGGGCACCTTTGAATCGTTTCTATGCGGGTTTGGCGGGTTTCGCTAAAACTTGCATAGGTCCGATTCTGAGGGTGTTACAGTCTATAAGATTAAGACCCGCTCTGATGGATCTCTTGAGCGCTATAAAGCGCGTCTTGTGGCTCGTGGTTTTCAGCAGGAGCATGGTCGTGACTATGATGAGACCTTTGCTCCTGTGGCTCATATGACCACTGTGTGTACTCTTCTTGCTGTTGCTTCTGTTCGTCACTGGTCTGTGTCCCAGCTTGATGTTCAGAACGCATTCCTCAATGGTGAGTTGAGTGAGGAGGTTTATTTGCAGCCTCCTCCTGGGTATTCTCTTCCCGCGGGGATGGTTTGTCGTCTTCAACGTTCTCTTTATGGCCTCAAACAGGCCCCTCGTGCCTGGTTTGAGCGCTTTGCCTCTATAGTGACTACTGTTGGTTTCTCCCCTAGTGCTCATGATCCAGCGCTATTTGTTCACACTTCTCGTGGACGCACTCTTCTTCTTCTCTATGTTGATGATATGATCATTACTGGTGATGATTCTGTGTATATCGCCTTTGTTAAGGCTCGTCTTCGTGATCAGTTTCTTATGACTGATCTTGGTCCTCTTGGATACTTTCTTGGGATTGAGGTTTCCTTCACTTCTGATGGCTTTTACATCTCCCAGGAAAAGTATATTCAGGATCTTCTTGCTCGTGCTGCTCTTGGGGATGAGCGCACTGTTGAGACCCCTATGGAGCTTAATGTTAAGCTTCACCCTACTGATGGTGATCATCTTCCTGATCCGACGCGTTATCGTCATCTTGTTGGGAGACTTGTTTATCTTGTTGTCACTCGTCCTGACATCTCTTATCATGTTCATATTCTAAGTCAGTTTGTTTCCGCTCCTACCACTGTTCACTATAGTCATTTTCTCCGTGTTCTTTGTTATCTTCATGGTACGATCACTCGTCACCTTTTCTTTCCTCGTTCCAGCTTCCTCCAGCTCCAGTGCTATTCGGACGCTACGCATGGAAGTGATCCTTCGATCATTGTTCACTTTCTCGCCATCGTGTTTCTTGGTGGTTCGCTCATTGCTTGGAAGACGAAAAAATAGACAGCGGTTTCCCGTTCGAGTGTTGAGGCTGAGTTGCGTGCTATGGCCTTATTGGCTGCCGAGATGACCTGGTTACGGTGGTTACTTGCGGATTTTGGGGTCTCTATTACCACACCCGCTCTGGTTTGTCTGACAGTACAGGTGCTATTATTATTTCACGTGATCCGGTCAAGCATGACCTTACCAAGCATATTGGTGTTGATTCTTTCTATACACGTGTTCAGGTGCAGGCTCAGGTTATTGCACTTCAGTATGTGCCTTCAGAGTTACAGTTGGCGAATTTCTTTATAAAGACACAGACCATTGCGCAGCATACATTCTTTCTCTCCAAACTCAGTGTTGTGGAGCCACCATGAGTTTGAGGGGGGGGGGGTTGTTAGATGTATGTTTGTATATTGTATCCCCCACTTGTTAGGGGGTCTTCCTGCATATTTTCACTTGTACATGTATTATATATTGTGGCCTTTAGCCCCAGAGGAATACATCAACTTTTATACGAATCATGTGAAATATCCTATGAAGGAAAGCATGTGGTCAAAAGATTTCAAAAAGCATAAAAATAAAGTTTGTAAAATTTTACCAATATGTACAGGGCTTGATTGCTTACACGTTTATTTTACTGGAATGTGACCAAGTGCTCCTTCATTCACAAATTATTTTGAGTTAAATTCATCGTTAGTAACTGAACTTGTCTAACAAATTCAATACAGTCATTGTACACTGGAAATACTAATTTACGGTCATCAAATACGCGTCGAAGCTTCACACACGGTCACCGCTCTCGCCGTATCGTCGTATTTGCTGACGTGGTGAGCTAAGAGACACTATGTGATTAACTTAACAGGGAGATAAGAATAGGCAGTTAGAGGAGGGCGTTTTTACAAATATGCCGTCCCCTTGGCTCTCTCGAGCGATTACCTCATGGCGCTGCGGCCGCGCCGCCGTCTACCGTTGTCCTGGCCGATGCCGATAGGCCGCGCACAGACACGAGAATGAGGCCGCCGCTGCTCACAGACACGAGGGTGAGGCCTCCGGCCACACCTCGCCGCTTTCCACCGTCCCTCCCCTCCAGCCGCAGCGCTCTGCGATCCGCCGCCTGGGTGCAGCGTCGTCCGTATCCTGTGTGCGGCCGCATCGCGCAGCTCCTGTGCGTCACCGTGCCGGCCGGCCCCGCTGTGCATAAAAATCTCTCGCCACGCGGAAGCTGAATCCGGCACGTACATCCACCCACACCCAATTAAATTCCTCGCCAAAACAATTGACGAACACATTAATTACAGAGTTAATTACATACGGTGGAAGCTGAACTAAATCCGTCTCGACTCTGAATCTCAGGAGAAGCGGGTGCAGAAGTACGTGGAGACGCTGGACGTCATCCAAGCCGAGAACGTGCCGGTGGTGGCGCCAAAATCCAATGGCAACGGCTACGCCTCTCGCTATGGCCGTGCCCGTGTCGTAGCGGCGGCAGTTCAAGCAGCAGCCCGCGGCAGTAGCGCCCACGGCGAGCTGGGATATGTTCGACCTGCCATCGACATCCTCAGCCACGGCCCCCAACACCTTGCCGACCGCTCGGCCGCGTCGCCCACCTCCAGTGCGTCGCCGTGCCGACTGGCCCGCTGCGCACATACACGAGAGCTGGGCGAGCTCTCTCCTTCGTTCATGGCCACAGTGTCCCCGCAAATACAACACGCTCGCATCTTTAATTGGCCTAGGAAGAGGGGAGGACGTCTAGGACTGGTGGGGGAGGGGGAGTGGTCTCCTCGAGCAAACTCTGTTATGATACGGCGCCGGCGCCGGCGAGCTGGTGGGATGGGCGGAAGGGGTGGAGGCGGAAAGGGGATGGCAACCTTATCTCTGCTAAATTTTCAATTTAGCCCTGTTATTTTTTACGTTTCAAAAATAGTCCCTATAAACGGTTACTGGCTGACAGATGGGATCCATGTAGTGCCACGTCAGCAAATACAACGCTGTACCAGCTCCAGTGACCGTGTGTGAAGCTTCGACGCGTATTTGGTGACCGTAAATTTGTATTCCTAGTGTACAATGACTGTATTGAATTTGTTAGACAAGTTCACTTACTAACGATGAATTTAACTCAATTATTTTTCCAAGGATACGCCATGAAGACATATCGGTTTCATTGAAGGAAAATCCAAGAGGCCGGGATTACACCGGGTTCACAAATAGCTTTGAATTACCCGGCCCTACAATGTTCCATGCAAATAATGAATTTGCATCTTATCACCCACGGCTAGAGATGCAAGTGAGATCCCACCAATATCCCCACTTATGGTTTATTTCGAAATCTCTACTCTAGTTTAAATTTTGGTCCAAAAATCTAAACTACTCTTTCTGATTCATATTACGTGTCGTTAAAATGGATTATCTAGCACTAAAATATGACCAGACACATATATTTCGATGAATAATTAATATATATCAGAGGGAGCCGTAGAAATTTCCAAATGAACCCGCAAGTGAGATCCCATACACATTTTCTTGCAGAACCGTTGTGTTTTGTCTCTGCTCATTTCTCACTAGGAAATACAGTACAGTAGTAGAATCCACCCTCTTTGAGCAAAGCGTGTAGAGGCAGACACGAGCGAGGCAGGTTTTGTACTATAACGGGACGGCGTTTCGTACACGCTTCAACAGAAAAGAGAAGCGCACGCATACGCGCATGCCTGAAACTACCTGACGAGACTGGTCACATGTGGCGTCCTCATGATGTGCCGACGAGCGAAACCAATTTACTCCAGTACTTATTACAGTACAAAACATGCAATGCCATCTTCCTGTATGTGTACGTGTGGTGACACTGACAGGTGGGCCTTGGTGCTTTATCGCGTGTACTGTACTTAATTTGCAGGGGTTCTGCTGGTAGGCCTACGGTAGCATATACTACTCCGTACTAGCACTGCAAAAAGAAGCGAGATGAAGTCTTGTGACATGCTAGTAGGTCGAAGCGTGGGAAGATCTTCCGGCCGGATTCACCGCGTCCGCACGCCTACACATGCTGCCATCAACGCTGCCCGGGGCCTGGTGTGTACTGTGTGCCCATGCCGATGTGGCCCACGTGTAAGCCTCAGAGGATAAAGTCCATTTCTGCCACGTCACGACGTCAGCTCAGGTTCTCCCTCGTCTTGTGCTAGAGTCATCTCAGTTTCTTTTCGTTTTTTCTAAAGCTACGGCCACGGAAATTACCGGAGAGCTGTAAAAAGGGGTACAGTACTTTGGATTTAGGTAAATACGGGGATGGCTTGTACGGAGTATATGTATATCTGTAATCATTTGGAAAATGAACAAACTTGAAGAACAAACTGAGGAAGAAGGAGAATGAAAAGGAGGAGGGAAGCCGGAAACGGTGTAACACTGACGAAGAAGCAGATAAGCACCAAACTTGCCGAGTCGTATTAATATGCTACGTCACGCCCGTTTTCTCTGGCCGTTGCAACCCTGCTTTCAGGGCTGCAACTGTACCGCACACCCGACATGCTAACACAAGGACTTAGCCAGATAGCCATTATTTCCCTAATCATGATTTAAAGCTATTTCATCCACTAACAAGATAAGACATCATTTTCTAAAACCTCAAAAAAAAAGGGATGAATGGCCGTACTAAGGGCACAACCAACCACTCGTCGGGTGTTCCCAAGCCGAAACCCGGAGCTAAATTTTGTCGGAAAGATACAACTTTTAGGCATGTTTGATTCAAAGGATTTTAAAAGCACGAGAATAGGAAAACCATAGGAATGATATGTAATGACATGTGAAATCCTACAAGAATGAAAAATACAGGAATTAGCTGCAGAAGTCGTTTGATTGCGCCATAGGAAAAACGCAGGAAATTTGCATATAGATTGAGTACATGGCATAGTTGTCATAGACACATAGGAAATTTTCCAAGAGGTCTAACCTCTTGTTAGAAATCCTATGGGAATGTAGTATAGGAAAGGAGTCCATAGGAATTTTGAAGGGTTCAATCCTTTGAATCAAATGGCCTCTATAGGAAAAAATCCTATAGGTAAGAATCCTACAAAATTCCTTTGTGAATCCTTTGAATCAAACATGCCCTTAGTGTGGGAAATAGCCGAATTCCCACCGTTCCTAGGTTTGTTTGCGAAATTTTTGAAATTCTTCCAAACTTTGTCTAAATTCGAAAAATTTCATTCTAAGTAAGGCGATTGCATTATATTATAGGCGAGTTTATATATATTTTGTCAAATTCAGCAAGATAACCGAATTCGACTTACACTAGGCTAAGAAAACTTAAACACGAGGGAAATCCTAGTCTAGTTCATGTCGAGGCGGCGATAGAACGTTGTGTAGTCGCCAACGTCGTCGTCGCTCGCCGGTCTATAGCTCGGCGGCTAGGAGCTGCAGCCCTGTCCGGCATCATTGATGCGTCTCTGCTGCAACGAGGGCCCCGACCTTCCCTCGTCGTCGTCGGAGTCGTCGATGAGGATAACATAGACGTCCTGGTAGGCCCCAATGTCGGCTGTGAGCAACGCGCGTGGCCTCCTCCTGCAGGCGACAGAGGCGTTTTGCGTCCTCGTGCTCCCAGTCCGATATGGACCAAGCGCACGGGAGGCATCATCGGCGGGATGTCGTTGAGCGATGCCTCCATGGCCATCTTGAGGAGGAAGTCGTCCTCGGCCTCTGGCGAGGCCCACTCAGCCGCTCCATCTTTGGCGTGCGTATTGGCCCGCTGATGCTAGACTCCTTCTTCGGCGTGATGAGGCGAAGATATCCGTGTGGCGCGATGGAGCGTGCTGCTTGTTGATGACGAGGCCGCTCGAGCGCGTGCGCGGCGCCGAGCGTGGAGGATACTCAAGCTCCCGCTTCACTGACCGGAGCGACGTTGTGAAGGGACGAGTCGTTCGACGCCGAGCCGGACGAGGGCTCGGCCGACGCCGATGAGGAGGACGACACGCCGGACATCCTCCTAGGCATCCAGGAGGCCGCGACCCCATGCCGCGACATGGACGGAGGCGAGCGTGGCGGATACCCTAGCCGTGGGCTATTTGTCGGTCGAGATGTGTCGAGCACACTCTACCAGCCACGCCGACCTTCGGCATCGTCGCGTGCCGGGCCAGGCCTCCGTCCTCGTGGTAGGCCAGCACGCGCTCCCGACGCTCGCGGAAGTACAAGTCCTAGTACTTCTCGTTCTTGGGGTGCTCCGCCTCCTCGGGGCCCATGTTGGAGATGGCGATCTGGATCTCGTCAATCTTTCCGTTCCCTTATAGCACCGGCAGAACGGATACACCGCCCACACTGAGCTTCCTGGTCGGTGGACACCGGAAATCCGACGGTGCCAAGTAGCCGGCCACATGGATAAACCGCGCCTCCCACGGCTGGAGGAACCGGCGGTCAAAGCCGTTCGCCACCGCAGGGTCGGTGGGTACCTCTCCGCCATTGCTTCCGTTGAGCTTCTGTTCACCTAGAACTTGGTAGATTGGGAAGAAAATTAAGGTGTGGAGGTGGGTGCTCGAAAGACAGCGAGGGTGGCCGGCTTTTATAGCCATTTCAGAAAAAGTGCGGCTAGGGCGGGATGTGTGTAGCGACGAGGGCGGGAAAAGACGGGAAGACACGCGGGCGGTGGCACGCCATTACGCCACTCCGACGCGGGAGCCAAGGCGAAGCGATGAGGATGAGATCACGGTTCTCTCGTGACGGGGTACCAGCGCAATTTAAATCTTAGAAACGCGAGTGGACGAATTTTGGTCGTTCGGATAAAAAAGTTGGGTTAGGAGGGACTCTTGGGAATGCCGAGTGGAGCTGCTCTAACAATCGCTCATTATTCCTTGTCACCTCAAGTGTACCAGTAAAAATAGAGGAGCTCATCATGCTATACTAAGGATGGCAATTTTACCCATGGGTACGGATATCCGCAGGTACTGTACCTGCATGAGTGGGGTATGGACACACTTTTATACCACGGATAATATACATACCCTACACGTTAAGTCACGGGTGGCACAGGTATAGACTTGTATTTATAGGTATACCCATATCCTATCCGTTTAAACTGACATGTCAAATTTACCTGTAAAGTATCAACCTATGCGGTCAAGAAGCCTAGAGACAAATATGTGATTGCGAATTCTAAAGTTTGATACTTTCATGTCCTCGTCTACCTATTATTAAGTAGAGATAATTGTTTTTTTATATATGTAAAATTGTGAATAAGCGTGTGTACTACCCACTGGGTATCCAATGCGTATGGATACCCGACGGATATGTTATGGATAAAGTTTTATACCCGTGAATATGGGTATAGGTAAACTTTTGTATCTATTGGTTACACGGATATGAGTATGGTATTGATCTACTATGTTCGTACTATCCCGTCCATTGCTATCTTTATGCTATACTATATATTCATGTTTTTTGGTAAAAAAAGAAATATGTGAGAAACCTCCAAAATAGTGCTCCGCCATTTGCAGCCTGCAGCTTTCTCTCAATATTTTTTTTTTTCAGTCTGCACTGCAGCTCACCCTCATCGCCTCGCCGGCCGAGACCTTTTTCTCTTCAACACATTTAACGCCACCACCACCTCCCCTCCTGGAACGGCAACTGCGTGACCTCCTGCTCCTCCCACTACCGCTACCCCAGCCCCGGTCCACCCATCCCTCCCTCCCCTGCAGAGCAGAGCTCACACCACTACCTCCTACTACAAGCGCGCCGGCCAGGGGGCGCGATGGGCAACTGCCAGGCGGCTGAGGCGGCGGAGGTCATCATCCAGCACCCCGGCGGCAAGGTGGAGCGGCTCTACTGGCCCACGCCCGCCGCCGACGTCATGAAGACCAACCCCGGCCACTACGTCGCGCTCGTCATCCTCCGCCTCTCCCCCGACGACAAGGCCCTCACGGGCCCCGAGGCCGCCGCCGCCGGAGCAGGCGCGGCCAAGATCACCAGGGTCAAGCTCCTCAAGCCCAAGGACACGCTCCACCTCGGCCAGGTCTACCGCCTCATCACCGCGCAAGGTTCGTCGATCCTCCTCCCTTGTCCTTTGCCCGGAGCTCTCTCGTTCCTGTGGACTGGATTCGCCCGCCCGCTGAGGCAGCAATCTACTAGTTCTGATTGAATCGTCCGTTTATTGTTCGTGCTGCGCAGAGGTGACGAAGGCGCTGAAGGCGAGGAAGAACGACAAGATGCGGCGGTGCGAGGCCATCAAGCAGCAGCACGAGCAGCTCCGGCGCGGCGACGGGGCGGGGCAGGGCGGCGCCTGTGAGAAGGTCAGTGACTATCCATTCTCCTCATAGTCTATTACTGTACAATCTGCAAGGAGCAATCTGCTTACTCCTCTACGCCTTCCTGCCTCCCCAGGACGCGAAGCGGGACAGCAAGGACCGGCACCGGAGCCCCGGCGGCGCGCAGGCGCAGCCGGCCGGCAGCGTTAAGGGCCGGAACTGGCGGCCGTCCCTGCAGAGCATCTCCGAGGCCGCGGGCCAGAGCAGCAGCAGCATCTCTGAATCCGCTGCGAGCTGATTGCCGGATTAGCAGTCTGATTTTCGCCTTTTTTTTCTTCTTTTCTTTTTCTTAGTATAAAGCGCTTGGTGTTGGGACCTACCTGAAAAAAAAGAACTTGTAAAAAATCAGAGTACCAGAGCAGCAGCAATAGGAAGCTTGTTACTTTCATCTCCCCGTGTAGTAATTAATTGCCATGATGAAACTGTGATGAGTGTTTCCCATGGCGTGGCCTGCTGCGACTTGGCAGTCTCAAAGCCCTGTTTTGAACGCAGGAAATTCTCCAATTCTTGCGAACTTCGCAATCTCGGAAGTGCCATTTGGAACGCAAGAATCTCTCCAATTATTATTGCAACTCCCTAAACTGAATGCCCTGTTTGGACCGCAGAAATTCCGCCGATTGGCACGGCGACACCTACCTGGTCCTGGAGGCTGTGGCCTGCAGCATCGGAAATCTTACACGAGAGGGTCCAGATAAAATGCTGTTCACTTGCAAAATCATCAGGTTTGCATACACGACTGGGACGATTGGCGATCCGCTGGAACCAGATCGTGCTTGTCTTACCACTGATGCCCCCAATTCCACCCTGCACGACGCTTGCAAAACCATCAGATTTCCATACGTATATCTTTGGCAATCTGCTCGATTCAGATTACGCTAGTTTTGTCACTGATGATGATACCCCATAGTGGCATATGCTCCATCCAGAACTGCACGAGGTTCTAGACGATGAACTCGACCCATTTTGAATTTTCAGAAGGTTAGCGCAGTGTCAGGTGCCGGGCACATGCGTCTCAGCGTTTCAGGGCGTATAAAACTCGGCAGCCGATCGAGGGCAACAGCAGCAACACTGCTGGTGATTCTGATGTTTTGGTTTCAAGACAGTGTTGCTAACTAAGCTGGACCAGTGACAGTCAGTCGATCCACTTGGTGACTTGGACAGACCTCTCGGCGATGCCATTTGCCATTGCCAGCCCGGACAGTCGCCGTCCAAGGATGCCTGCTGCCAGTGGAGCTCCAGCGAGGCCAGCAGCCGGCCTCCCTCCCTCCGCGTACGAGTAGCGATCATCCCCGGCGAGCGCACGTGTGGCTCCGCGCATCGACGGCAGCCGCCCACCGCTGCTGCGGTCTCGGGATCCGGTCTCGCCTGCTGTGTCCTGCACGCTGCACAAGATTCAGGGTCAGTCTCTGCATTTCGAACAACTGAAAACTCAAGTGTGCTCTGCTAATAAACAAATTGCTGATTGTACTGAGATCCGGATCCACAGGCCATGGCCAGTGCAGCAGGCCACTTAGTTTAGCTCATCAGCAGGCCAAAACCTGTCTTCTCAGAATAGTATTCCAGACTCCAGAGGTGTCCTCTATGAGGTTTTTTTGGGGTTGCCAGTGGTGGATCATGGAAGTTATCTGTTGCAGTTTTTCTGGTCCCTCAGATGTTCCAGATCCAGATCTTACCACAGTTGCATCTATGGCTGGGAAGATTAACTGACAACCTGGTCTTGTGTGATCGATGCATCGATCTTGGCTCATGATTAAGTGAAGTGGCGAAAGCCTGATTAGCAGCAGCGTGCATGCCCAAAAGGCAGTGTGCTGTATCATTATTCAGAGGAAAGCGCAAAACTTTTTTGACCAACAAATCACTCAAACAAAGTGGTGCCGGAGATTGCGAAAAATATAAGGTAAGCCTGAAGAGGACTCGAGAGCAGAGAAATGTACTAGTACTACAAGTACTAGTACAAGATAATATAGTTGGGCATATATATATATATATATATATATATATATATATATATAAACATCATGATCAGGTATCATTAGATGAGATGTTGACGAAGTATCTGAAACTAGAGCTCCCCGGTCCAAACAACACATACATACAAAAGCACCATTAACACCTCCACGGTCCATCGGCAACTAAGCTGTCATAGCTAATAACTGGGGGGATTTGCATATTTACCACGTTTTACTTTGTAACTTGCATATTTGCCATTTTGTGTGTCACTGACATGTGGTGGTCATGTGACAAATATGCAAATTTCAGAGAATAACTGAACACAGCATGCATCCCTAACTAAATTCTTTTGAAGAAAGGCACGTTTCTCATCTTTAAATTCCACACCTCCGTCCGAGAAATAATAAGAATCCTGCACCAGAAAGGTAAAACTGTTGAGCCATAGCTAGTAGAGCAGAATCAAATTGCCATGGGTAAATTTGAAAAGGGTCTTACATGGCAGATTGCAAAGGCTCAAGTACTCAGTCAATAAGATCACTGGTTGATGTATCGCTTGCAGAACCTACGGTAACACAAACAATGGTAAATACGAGAATGCAACAGCATATCAATAACAAAAACGAGAGAGCGGGACATACGGTTAGGTCCAAGCCAATCTTGAGTACAGACAAGCTGCTCAACCCAGTGTTTATGGCCTGACTCACAGATTGCAAGTTTTGCAGTCGTTGTTGGTACCTCGTAATCGCTCTTGTACGGTATAGCCAATATATCACGTGCCATTCGAGCAATAGTAGGGTAGGTCAGGTTATGCTCCTTCCACCACTGAAGAACACTCATCGGACCTCTACAGTAACCTCGCTGATGCAAGTACTGACCCAGTTCTGTCATTGGCCGCACTTCACTACAATCGTCTCTATAATGGTTGCAATATGCCGGTGACAAACCATCTTCATTTATACCGTCTTCATTCACAACAGTTTCCTTGCTAGTTCTAGACCCAGAACTGCAGCTACGGTCATCCACCTGACCAGAATATTCGTAGTAGAGGCCGAGCAATGTATCGCGCACATCATCACTATAACCATCTGTGTCAGCTTTACTGTAACGCCTAGATCTGGTGACGTGTTGCAGACTGTACGAAGGATCCATAACTAGAGGCATACATAAATGCAAGCAGCAGGGTTTCCAATACTTCTTGAACTCCTGCTGCATCTTCTTTAGCATATTGGAGAATGATCCATCTGCGTAGTGCTCAAGCCCATAGCGCAAATCACGCTTCACATCCCGTATCTTGTCAAATAAGTGGACTGGATCACGAAGACACTGAACAAGGTCCATGTACTGATGAAACTCTTCCAAGGTCTCACACATCTTATGCGCCTCGCCCCAGTCTTCTTGAGATGGTGCATAGTTGTAGTTCGGATAGTGCACTGCTGAAGAGATAGGACCCATCGTATGTTTAGAACAGTTCGCTGACCTCTCCATGATTTTGTCAAGTTCATCCAGCCCCACCTGAATAACCCGATCAAATAAATGAGTTCCATAACGTACCACAAATAAGCTCTGATTTGCACAGCTTGAGTTCTCTTTCTGGAGACGTGCTTTCACATTTGAAGCCACTGAATCATCAATAAATGCATCATCCAGTATAATGCTGAAAACTTTTCCACAAAGGCCCCAATCTCGAATAGCCAACAATATGACATCACTCATTTCTTCTGCACTGCAAATAGTATCCATGGCACGAAATGTGATGATCTTCTGTTGCCTCTCCCATTCATCATCAATGTAATGAACACTCAAGCACAAGAATGCCAAGAGCGGATCATAGTGCCAAACGTAAACACTCAAGCAAACCCGACTACACAAAGCTGCAAATTTCTCCTTCAGCTTGGCCTTTTCATCCTCGAACACATCCAAAAATGTAGACATCAAGTCAGAGTAGGATGGCATTTTGACCATGGGATTCAATAATCCAACAGACTTCCTGAGTCCTCCATGGTCCATCATCGAGGGCAGGTAACCATGTATCGCCAATTTCCTAACAAGTTCACCATGGGATCCATCCTGACAAACGTCCTGATTCTTCCGGCTCATATCAGTAGGAATGACCTCGTGTCCAGGCAATGCAAGTTCCTCGTGGCACTGGTTCTTTGTATTCTCATTGATGGGATTGTCGGGCAAGGCATGATTTTCCTGCTCAGCCGTAGCTAGTTCGTCATGGGACCCATTTTGATCAACTTGTTGACTCTTTGTTTTCATGTCCGTGGGAATGTCAGGCAAGTCAAGATCATGCTGCTCAGGTGCTCCAAGTTCCTTGTGAGACACACTCTGATTGACCTCCTCACCCTTCTGATTAGTTTCATTGGGAATGTCAGGCAAAGCAAGATCCTTCTTCTCAGGCCTTGCATCTGCTTTGCCCAAGCATTTCTTCTGGCTGGTGGGAAAGAACGATAGCTTCTTCTGTGTCAGATCAGAGCCAGCTGATGGCGTAAGCTTCTGCTGCATTGGCCTCTTCTGAGTCCGGGGACTGCACGTGGCCTGGTGCTTAAGCAGATTGCTAGTGCCACTTGAGCTGTTGCTATTGAAGACCTGGTGGCAGTGCATGCACTCAGCCTTCGTGACCTTCCCGTCGACGAAGATGGGTGTGAAGTCATCCCATACCTTCGACCGGAGCCGTTTCGGCCTTGTGCGTGTGACCAGTGCACGGGAGACGCTGCCAGTGTTGTCCTCTTGTTCCACCATGTTGATGCCACTGTCAACTTCCTCTTCCATGCCTGGGTACAAAAAAGGACAGAACCTCTGAAATGTAGCCAATTGACGAAATAATGTGTTTTGATTTTACAGAATTTCTTGATATAATCAAACAAATTCTTTGTGGAGCATTAATGGTACAGATTAGCAATTGACTAATTCATATCAAATTGGATCAGACAACCCAGTTTGGAGGACAGGTGACATGTAGAAGAATAAACGGAGACAACAAAGTTTGGACTATCCAAACTGATCGAATCAAATTAGCAGCAGACACACTCTCAAAGACCTACATAAACTTTATAGGAGTAATTCATATGGGTTAAGGGAGATGATACTATTCACTATTCTCAAACAAAACAAAAAATCCCCCCCTCCCTACAGAATACAGACGCATATGCGAGAATCACATTCTTAATCCACACCGACACATCGAGGCATAAGTAATCTACCCGTCGCAGGGTATATAATCAGATCGGATGCACATGCTCGAACGAACAGCAAAAGGATAATCTACCGAGCAAAAACAAGCAGGACCGCAGTATATCGACAGAGGGAGGAAGGGCGAGAGTTCCAGAAGGCACATACCACCGATGGGTCAGACGCGGCGGGTCAGAGTGGACTGGATCCTGATCCCTGGTGTGTTCCTTCACCCCGGATGATGAGGTGAGAGGGGGCCTGCTGAGACTGAGATTTATTTTTCTTCACGGGGGGAAGAGACGAGATGGATATACTGTGGAGGGAGAGGTGAAAAGATAGAGAACATTTCGCGCCGCTTTTCCCCGCGCATTCCCTACCGCTACGCCTTCTGCCTTAGCAGGGCTTTATGGGCTACTGGGCTTAGTGCCTGAAAGCCTATATTTCCGTCCTAAGGCTACCGGGCTTAGTACCTGAAAGCCTGTGTTTCGGCTCAATGGCTGGATTGTTCGTAACTGCACATATGCCGTCCTCTTTTTTTTTTTTTTTGACTTGTCGTCCTCTTTTCTAATTTTAGATTTCATCAGTAAACAGAAAAATTATATCAAGAGAAATCTACGAGTCTCCTGAATCTCTTGTACTGAACACAAATTATGATTTTCAAAGTTCTCATCTTTTTGCACTCTCCACATGTATGAATTGTTACTGACTTTCAGGGGACATTGGCATTGTTAAAAAACGTTCTGCGCCAAAGTTTCCAAAGTCTGAAACTTTCTAGAACCTCAAATATTTTTTTCAAAGAAGATTTCCGATTGTGGAAGTGACACAAATCAGATTAGCGGCATGTATCTTAATTCTTATTAGAAAGATCAGTGATGTGTTGAAATGTCAAGGTAGTGCACCATTCTTCAGAACTCTGAACTTGTTGGACCAACAAATCAAGCTAGTCAAGGAATTAGCAACGCGAGTGCACATTCCAGGCTAAGGAAACCATAATTCTTCAACTCAAGGCACCAACACATGATATAAGTGAACATCTCAACACATTGGTCAAGGACCATCACATTAAACGTTTGATCAGGTTGAAGTATCTGAAGCTAGAAGTAATCATTACTGGAAAATCCCCCACTGCAAATACGTACATAGGAAAGCCTCATTACTGCTCCATTAACCAGAATCTACTGTCAATCATATTTGACTAATCAACTTAACACACTACCCCCAAAACTGTCTAAACAGATGATCTTCTCTGTACAACATCTCAGCTTTAGAACCCTGCATAAAAGAAGGTAACTAGTGAGCCATCACTGATAGGGTGGTTAAAGTGGGTAGATTAGGAGAGCAGTTTTTTTTAGCAGAGAGCAACTTACATGCATGGAACATCAGTAAGACTGAACATTCACTCGCTCGCGGAACCTACGATAACATGGAAACTACAGTTAGTACTGGACTGTAACTGCATAACAATGAAAAGCTAATGGTGTAGGCTATTACCGTCTGATCTAAGCCAGTCCTGAACACACACAACATGTTCAATCCAGCGTTCACTAGACTCGCAAAATGCACGCCTTGCAGTCCTTGTTGCTACGCTGTAGTCAGTACGGGCTGGCATCGCTAGTATATCACGTGCCATCCGAGCAATTGTAGGAAAGGTGAGTTCATGCTCCTTCCACCAATGGAGAACACCCGATTCACCTGTAGAGAGACTACTAGGCTCTTGCATGTACCGATCAAGTTCTGTCACAGGTTGCTCAAAGTACGGATATTTATCGCTCTGATAATAGTCCATCAGTGTATCACCTCCCTTCACAATAGTTCCTTTTCTAGGTTCATATCCAGAAGTGCGGTTTGTGTCTTCCACCTGATCATCAGAATATTCATAGAAGAGGTCGAGCAATATGTCGTGCACTTGTTCAATATAATCTTCTATATCGTCATCAAACCTCCGCTTCCCTGGATGATAACTGCCCGCGTCAGACCAAAGACGGGACTTGATGCGTTTTAGACGGTACGAAGGATCCATGATCATAGGCATACAGATATGCACGCAGCAGAGTTTCCAGTGCTCCTTAAACTTCTTTTGCATCTTCACCAGCTCTTTGAAAATTGTTTTATCCCCCCAGAAATAGAAATCAGCATCACGATGCAACATTTTCTTAACTTCCCACACCTTGTCAAAGAGGTCAGCTGGATTGCAACAATTGTGTATTTCATCTGTGTGTCCTTGCAGACCTTCTAAGATCTTACAAATGTTCTTTGCGTTGGTCCATCCTTCTGGTGATAGTGCATATCTGTGGTTTGGATAATGTACTACTGAAGGAACGTCGCCCTTTGTATACTTAGAACACTTTGTTGACTTGTCCATCACTTTGTCAAGTTCATCCTTCCCAACCTGTATGATCTGATTAACTAGATGTGTTGCATACCGTATCACAAACAAGCTCTGATTTGCCGATTGAAGGTTCCATTTTTGGAGACTGGCTTTGACATGCGAGGCAACTGAATCATCCAGAAATGTATCATCCAGTGTAATGCTGAAAACCTTGTCACTAAGACCCCAATCTTTAATAGCATACAATATAGACTGGCTCAATTCCTCTGCATTGCAGGAACGGACAGCATGAAAATTGATGATATTTTTCTGCTTCTCCCATTCATCATCAATATAATGAACACTCAAGCACAGGAATGGTGAGCGCAAATCATAGTGCCACACACAAGCACTCAAGCAAACCCGACTGCGCAAAGCTGCAAACTTCTCCTTCAGTTTGGTTTTTTCTTTGTCAAACAGTCTCCAACAGTACCCATACATGTCGAATTCGGCCGGCATCTTGACCATAGGATTCAGACAAGTAACAAACTTAGTGAACCTATCATGGACCCTTATCAATGGTGGGTGCCCGTGCTCAGCGAATATCCTGAAAAGTTCTTCATGCTGCTTACCCTGATCAGCCTCCGGAATCTTCTGATTAGTGGGAATACCCTGCTCAGGCACTGCAGGTTCCTCATGCGACTTAGTCTTCTGATCTTTGTCAATGGGAGTGTCACGCGAGGCAAGTTTCTTCTGCTCATTTGTTGCAAGTTCCTCTTGAGATAAATTATGATCGACCTCCTGATTCTTCTTATCCATGCCATTACGAATGTCAAGCAAAGCAGGACCCTCCTTCTCAAGAACTGCATCTGCTGTGCCCAAGCATTTCTTCTGGCTGGTGACCGTGAACATGAGCTTCTTCTGTGTCGGACCAGAACTGACTGCAACAGTGCTCTTCTGGGTAGATGGCAAGATTTGAAGCTTCCCTTGCATTGGCCTTTTCAGGGCACTAGAGCTGCACTTGGACTGGTGCTTTAGCAGGTTGCTAGTGCCACTCAAGCCGACATTGTAAACCTGGTGGCAGTGCATGCATTCAGCCCTTGCAAGCTTCTCCCCAACAAAAATGGGTGTGAAGTCATCCCATGCCTTTGACCGGAGCCTTTTCAGGTTTCTGCCTGAAAACGATGGGCCGGGGACACTGCCAGTGCTCTCCTCTTGCTCTGCCATGTTGTTGGCACTGTCTACCTCATCTTCCATGCCTATTTAACGAAACATGTAGTCATCTGAGTATGCAGCCATTGAGTAAATATTGTTAACTGATACGAGAACATTTCCTGATATCTGAACATCCCTGATGATATCAAGCAAATTCTTTACAGGTAATTAAGTGAAAGTTGTTTAGCAGATGACTGAATATCAAACAGGCCAAACGGACCGGAAGAGTAAAACTGGAAATCAACATTGTACAGCATAAAACGTTGTACAGTTTGGGTACTGTTTATACTGTACATCATCAGATCAGTGAGCGAACCAGACAAGTACCACTTCGAACAATAGATGTAAAGGGTATATAATATGTTATGCGTGTATATGTCACGGCCAGTGGTAGTATTCAGACAGATTGGAATATATGCCATTGTAGAAACATACTGTAACAACAAAAGAGAACCACACATACCGGTAAGTATTTTCATCTCGTCCTTGCCGCCCGGATTGGGGCCATCAAATTCCTGGTCCATACCTACATACTGGTAAAGAAGCAAATTATTCATCGCACTCAGCCAAGCGCGTAGGAAATGAATCATCCAGAATTAAAATTCAGCAAGAAAAAGTAGTACTCATAGGTGGCAACGAGCGTCTCGTCCACAAGAGAGGGGGAGATCCAGAATTCAGGAAAGCACATACCGATCTTCCCAGAGGTTCTTGCGGGCTCGTGCCGATCAATCGCAGCGGATAGGTGAGGCGCAATCTGAGCCAGGATTTTCTTTTCGCCTTCTTTTCCCGGAAGATGAGATGAGTAAGTGGAAATCTTCTCCGCGGGCGGAGAGAGAGAGAGAGGCGCCGAGGAGGGGAATGGGGGAAGGATGGAGGGAAAGAGGGAACCACTTTGGCGCCGCCGCTTTTCCGCGTGAAGTCCTTCTATTCCTGCCTCGGTGTATCTCAACAATATTGGAAGAAGCCCACTGTATTTCAGCCCAACCAACGCGGCATGAGGGAGTCCTCGCTCGGGAGCTTCTTTTTTTTAACTTAACCGCATTCCAATTGTATGGCCCAAATCGAACACCCCAAATGTGTCCGATTCACCGGGAGGAATTTTTTTATTTCAAATTTATGGGTATATTTGCCTTGCTTTTTTACATAGTTTTTGGTCAATTTGCTTGTTGTAAGGGCATATAGAGAAGTAGAAAAACATACTCCCTCTGGCTCATATTAGTTGACTTGGATTTATTAAAATTAGATGAACCTATATGCTAAATAGTGTCTATATTCATTTAAATCTAGGCAAATTTAAGTCAACTAATATGGGTCGAAGAGAGTAGTAGATTCTAGAGATCCTAGCATCTTCGTTTAGCCTAGTCATCGGAGTCAGAGTGGTAGTAACAGTGGCACAGAGTATGGTTGAAGACGCTAACGGTGAGCATGTGTCATATTTTAAAAGACGAGGAAGTGTCCAACTTTAATGGGCATGCGCACGGACAAACTCCTTCCAGCCGTTGGGAGAAAATTGCATTGTACTACCAAATTAAGGCTAGGGCTTCAAAAATCTACCACGATTTAGGAATTTTGCAAAAACTACCCACTTATTTACCTAATTGTTGCAAAACTATCAAATTTGTGTAACCGACGATCTTAAGTCATTTGATACCATTTCTGACAAGATGTACTCACTGTCAGGCTGATAAGGCATGATGAGCCGGTGTGTTTTTTCCAGATAACACCTCCATATATTGTATATTTTAATCTTGTGTCATATTTCTATTTATACTATTAAAAGTAAAACAGTGGTGTCATACGGTGTTATACTTTGATAAAATTACTGTCATACGGTGTTATACTTTGATAAAATTACGGAAGAAATGCCATCGTAACAACCAAAGGTCCCTATTTTTTTAGATGTGCATGACACATATATATTAAAAAAAGAGTGTGTGCATGCCATGCCGTACATATTGTTGGAAAACTATAGAAGCCTATTCGGTGTAGCCTCTACCAGGCTAGGGTCCTATGTGGGTATCCTAAATAGAGAAGCAATCATTGTACGTGACTTTACCAGAGGCATATCAATAAAGCTTATCCTTGTTCCATGTGTCAATTCTTGTGTATTCTTTGTGTGCCTTTGACTCCAGTCTTCTTCCTCGTTTGTGGAGCAGCCTCGGGACCGGCCAGCCGGTAGAGGTTGTTCAACACGTTATCAGCATGTGTCTCTCCGTCGAGCCTCCGTTAAGCCACTGTCAAGCCTGCATCACGCAGGCTTTCGTTGAAGGTAATCCGAAACTGACCGCAAAAATGGATTCGTTGTTCGATTTCCTTTCAATTTTTGCGTTCAGCCCTTTTTTAGATCTCATCTATGGTGCGGATTTTCCTCGTCGAGCCGACCTGTTGTCGCCGACCAATATCGATTTATTCACTCTCGGATCAGGATCTTATTGATTGTATTATAGGAGCATGGTATACACGTGATTCGGCTGATCACGCTGTGTCGATCTGGGCGATTTTATTACTAGATCGCGTTCATCTGACCTGTTTTTTTCGTTGACTATGAAGCTGCCATGGCCCCGATGACCATGAAGCCACGCACGTACACCAGCCGCTGTGGCCCTGCTGGCCACACCACTCCACGCATGTACACAGGCCGCTGCTGCAACCCGGCCCTACTGGCCGCGCCCCGCGCCCGCTGCGCCACGGCGGCCGCTATAACCCGACCCTAGCCCGATGGCCAAGACGCTGTGCCCGCGATTTGGCCTAGCTGACCATTGCAGTCTCCAAGCGTCGTCACCGTGGCCCAGCGGTGTTCACGCCGCAGAAACTGCACCGAACCCCGTTGGCGTGTTGCCTGCCGCGCAATGGCACTTCAGCGCCTGCTGGCCGTCTGCCGCCGCTACTGGCACCCAAGGGCGGATCTAGGCCCAGGGCAACAGGGGCCGTGGCCCGGGGCGCAGAAAAATTTAGGCCTACCATCTGTGAAAAAGAAAAAAATGGCCCCGGTCATAGCCCATGTCTGGCCCAACTCGCTCGACCGCGCGAGCGAAACCCTTCCGGCAGTTCGGACTCCTCTGCTCGCGTCCCCTCGCATCGCAGCATCGCAGCTTGCTCGCTGCGGCTGGAGCGCGCCGCCACGCGCCATCCCTCGTCCCCGGCCTCCCCCGCTCGCCGGACCCCCCTCTCGCCATGCACGGCTGCGCCCTTGGCCCTTCCTGTACGCCGCAGGTGTATCTTCTAGCTGCCGCCTCCTCCAATCCTCCGTCTCAGACCCTCGGCCGGCGCAAAATGATTGCTGCAGCTTGCGGCTCTGCCTCCCTGTTCGCCTGCTCCTCACTCGATTGAACTCGGCTGCTGCTCCCCTGAGCCAGGTAATGTAATCACTAGTTCAGTTAGATACATTGGATGATCTGAACTGGTTCTATGATTTAACAATTCTTTGCAAGTGATTTTATTGTTTGGAAACACAAGATGACGAGAGATCTTATACATCGATCTCAAAACTGAACAAATCAGCAAATACAAATCAAAAGCAGAAGCCGCTTAAGCTGACGGAGCTACAGAAACTAAATAAACTCCACAAAGTGGACATTCAATCTCAACTGATTTAATACTATATCTTTTGTACTCCCCAAAGCCAAAGAAGCTACGATTTTATGTTTCACTAAACCATTGATTTTGTAGTATATTTTGTATCTATCTGTAAAACTATTTTTTTGTTTTCAGCCTCTCATATGCTCCTGGAACGTTAACTATGTATTGGAAAATATATGCTCATCTACAGCTCTACAGAAAAAAAATTGCATTCTTCAAAGATTTTTTTTCATAATTTTTCGGTTAAAGTTTTTGTCCGGGGTTTGGTCCAATCCTAGATCCGTCACTGCTGGCCCCGCGCACGCCCTGGCTGCGCTGCTGTCGCGCCGCATTGGCACCCGCGCATGTCCTGGCTGCGCTGCTGCCGCGCCAAACTGGCGCTCGCACGCGCACTAACCGCGCTACTACTGGCGTACGTGCTGCATGTGTGCTACTGCGTGCGCGTATGCCACTGCTAGAGTGATGCTGATATGTTGTTCATGCATGTTGTTTGTGCAAGGTTGTTGTTGGCCGGCCGCGCGCAAGGCTGGCGCATGCTGCTGCGAGCCGCCGCTCGTGCGCACTGCAGGCCGGCGGCGCGCTAGCTCTGCTTGCTGGGCTCGCCTCGCCGTTGCTTCTTAGGCATGCATGGTTGTGCTCTCCGCGCATGTCGGCCGCGTTCCGCGCCGCCAGCTAACCACAACGCCGCCGCCGCTTCACTCGGGAGCTAGGGAAGCCCTAGCTCTGTTCGCCCGTAGGCTAGGACTTGGTGGAACGGGCCGGCCATATGGAGGCCCAGCTGTCTGGCTGTTTTTCAGCCTGGGAGGCGTACATGAAAAAAAAAGTGGCATGTACACGCCTACATGTTGGGATTTCGGCCCCCGAAACTAAACATAAAAAGATGGCAGTACGCAGAGAATAATTAAAATAGTCTCGGAAATGATTTTTTTAATGCCGTTTTCACGTTTTGAACGCGCTCAGCATATCATTTCTTTTTACATGTTTTTGTACTATGTCTTCTGCAGCAATTAAATATTTTTATACTTTTAATTCTTAATATTACATAGTTAGCTTGTACCGTTTTTAATTTAAATTTCGGAACACCGTCATATTTGAATAATTGTATCGATTATCGCATTTATGCAACCGATTACCTGTTGTAATCTTATACACTTTGCATAAATTGCAGATGACCGGAATCGTCAGCTGCGAGTTCCCGGAATTGACCCAGGATGGGCTGAACTACCTGACTTGGGCCTCGGACGTTGAGATCGTCCTCGAGGGCCGATGCATCAAGGATGCGCTGATTGCGGGGACGCAGACGACCCCCAGCACCACCATCCCGGCGGACAACGCCAAAGCCCTGCATTTCCTCCGCCATCACATGTGTGAGACTCTCAAGAATGAGTACATGGCAGAACGGAGTGCTTCTGCCCTTTGAACCGCCCTCAACAAGCGGTTCTCTAGGCTTAAGTACACCATTCAGCCACAGGCGAAGGCAGATTGGATTCGTCTGAGGTTTGCGGACTTCAAGACCGTGGGAGAGTACAACTCAGCGTTACACCGGATTTGTATCATTCTTCAGCTGTGTGGAACCAGTACCACAGATCAGCAGAAGATAGACAAGACTCTCTCCACGTTCCACCCGGACAACATCCAGTCCTCGCGAAACTTTCGCTAGGAAGGATTCACGTAATATGCAGCGCTTATTAATGCTCTCCAGGTGGACGAGGCGCAGGATAATGTTCTCAAAAAGAACTTCTCCGCGCAACCCTTCGCAGGGGGGGCCCAAGTCATGAGGCTAATGCCGACGCTTAAAAGGTGCGCAAGCCCATCCACAAGAGGCAAGGCAAGAAGGGAAAGAAGGGCCCCAACTCCTCCAACCCGGCCAAGCAATGCAAGGCGGGCAAGAGGGAGGCAAGGCCCCAGGACTGCTTTCGCTGTGGCTCCAAGACTCATTTCTCCAGGCAGTGTTTGGCCCCTAAGAACGTTGTGGACGCGTTCAAGGCCAACAAGAAGGCGCGCGAGGCGCACCTCGTCCAGGTTGAGGCACCACTGGCGCCCGGAGCGGCGCCCGTGCACAACATCGCGCCCGTAGTGGCGCAGGACGTAGCACATGTGGCAGCACCTTTGGCGGTTCCCACGAACGCCACTATGCCCATGGAGGTTGAGCACGTCGTGCCCCCTCCGCCCCACCTAGACATTTCTGCTACCTCGATGATGATAGCCAACGAAGAGAAGCTCAACGATCTTGAGATAGCAGCCGACATTGATGGTTCTTTGCAGAATCCACCTGAGCTCCTTTTTGTTGTTATGATTTCTTTCCGCAAATAATCTGATACAATTTTTGAAAAGGATACAGATGCCGCCTAGAGGGGGGTGAATAGGCGGTTTAAAACTTTTACGAGATGGGCTTAACAAAGGCGGAATAAAACTAGCGTTTACTTTGTCAAGCACAAAACCTGTATAAACTACGGTTCACCTATGTGCACCAACAACTTATGCTAAGCAAAACAGGCAACTATGTAATAGCTAGATATAAGAAATCAAGCACGAAGGCTATCACAAAGTAAAGTGCATAAGTAAATAGCTCGGGTATAGAGATAACCGAGGCACGCGGAGACGATGATTTATTACCGAGTTCCTCCCATAAAGAGAGTATGTCTCGTTGGAGAGGGGGTGGTATCAAACCACCTACGCCACAAAAGGCCTCCCTTATTCTCCGGTGAATCTCACCCCAACGGGATCGATCCACACTTCCACTATCGGTGCACTTGTTGGTGGCAACCGGAACCTCTCACAAGGTTGGGGCACTTCTCCACAACTTAATCGGAGGCTCCCAACAAAAGCCACCAAGGCCATAACCTGCAACACCAACAAACCGTCTAGGGTTCCAAGAACCCAAGAGTAAAAAGCTTCTCAACTTTCACTCACCAAATCCTCCGAGGAGAACTCAAACCAATGCACCAAATGCAATGGCAAGAACACAGCAAGTTCTCAAGTCCTTCTCTCCCAAATTCTACAAAAGCTACAAAAGCTAGTGGGAGAATAAGAGAGGAAGAACACACGAGGAAATCCACAAAAGAAACCCCAAGATCTAGATCCCAATATGTTCCCCTCAAATAGAGGAGAGATGGATTGGTGGAGTTGTAGATCTAGATCTCCCCTTTCAAATCCCCCAAAAATATTCAAGAAATATGGGAGGGATTGAAAGTATTTGCAAGCTCTTGAAGGTCAAAACAATGGAGGAGAGAGAGAATGCAAGCAACAAGCCTAAGGAGGAAGAAGGGGTCTATTTATACCACTCCCCAACGAAATATGACCGATTGGGACCTTCCAGGCCGGATAATCCGCCCCTCCCCCGGATATTTCAGGTTCCCCGGGCCAAAAAAATGGCTAAGGACTTCGCGGCGCGACTCTCAGTATAGGGGCGGATATTTGGGGCGGATAATCCGCCCCCGAAGGACCAGAAAATCCGCCCCCATTACTGGGAGCCACGCCTCAAAGTCCTTAGCCGTTTTCCAAAAATTGGGCCGGATAATCCGCCCTCCTGGCGGGAACAAAGAAACTGAAACCATCATAACTTTTTCATTCGGACTCCGATTTTGATGATCTTGGGCTCGTTTCGAAGATAGTAACGAGCTCTACAAGATCATGCAGGGAACCATCATAGTACAGCAAGGGAGGATAGAACCAAATGATGAAAGGTTTAACCTATCTATAAAATACAAACCAGTAAAACCTCCAATATAAAAAACACAATAGAGAATGCATATGAAATCCGTTTTCGATGAACTTAAGCTTGTGATAGAGATTGACACAATATCTAAATCCTCTCATGGATAAGAACCAAATAAGAACCAAAAAATATGATGCCAAGTATGCCAAGGTTTGAGCTCTCACCGAGGGATATGATCAAGTTACTCACTTGAGAGCCCCTCTTGATAGTACGGTTATCTATCCTATAAACCGGTCTCTCCAACAAACACCGCGAGACCAGTGAGAAATAAACCCTATCAATATCAAACCTTTTCCTTGTATATTCCACACCTCAGGATGGAGCACCTTTCTTGATTGCACTAGCTTGGTGAAGATACTACCCCGTACTCCACTATGGAAGAGCCTCTCTTTTAGGCATATCTTCACATATCCATGATCACCATAAGGATGGAACGATACACTTGAGATCATCTTAAGAAACCTTGATAAACACTTGATCTTCTTCACTTTATTATTATTCTAACCTTAAAGCCACCATATGGTTCAAGCATTGTCTATGGACAAATCCTACAAGTAAAACTCAATGCAAACATAAGTCCATAAAACATTGTCATTAATTACCAAAACCACACATGGGGGCACACATGTTCTTTCAATCTCCCCCATTTTGGTAATTGATGACAATCCTTTGAGAGGGTTTATATAATCAACTTAACGAAAAAAATGGTTGCGCCAACATCAAATACTACACAAGTATGTGATGTTGGTACGCCCATAATATATAGAGCAAGCTCCCCCACAATATATGCGTGTGTGATGAACCATTACCGTTGGTGGAGTTTCCTCTATATATTCAACATGCAAAGCAACAACAAAGATGCAAGATCATTAGAGGAAAATGCTTAAGAACAAGCTTCCCTTAAACCCTCCAAAACATCTCCCCCATTGGCATCGATTGCCAAAATGGGTGAATAGTTCTAGACGACCAATATAGTAATAATTCCTCCAAAGGTGTGTCTTCGCACATATACAATGATGAATACTTTGGAGGGAGTAGAACTATGGAGGACCCGAAGATTTCCAAAGGAATAAAATAAAAGACGCAAGGAATCACAAGATCCGACAAACCAATTTGAAAACAACAAATGAGTCCAAATGGAAACTACAAGATAGTATGATATGAGCAAAAGAGTGTTTTAAATAACAAATAGAGAAGCTCCCCAATATTTGTGCACAATTTTAAAATAAATGCATTAGAATACATAATGCACAAATATGGAATCCTTGTTCCCCCATAAGAATTTAAAACACAACACATGAAAGATCAAATAAATGATTAAATAAAATAGAGAAGCTCCCCAAGATTTGTGCATACTTTAAAATCAGTGTATTTAAATACAAAAATGCACAAATATGGAATCCTCACTCCCCCATAAACATTTAAGGCATAATAAATGAGACAGAAGATAAATGAGCATTATTAAATGAATTAGATGAGCTCCCCAAAGATAATGCACCAATTATGATAATTGCATTTGGGAACAAGGTGTATAATCATGGAATCCTCACTCATCCAAGTTCATTGAACAATACAAGGCATGAGAGAGCAAATATGAGTGCCCAAAGATGCAAACAATAGGAACAAGCACCCATAGGCAATTAAATTTGGAAGCCACCAAAGAATCAAAAGGAATATAAAGGTGGTCTCCAAGGATTAAAAATCAACTAACATTATCTTCACATATGTGTGTATGTTTCTAAATGGATAACATCACAAAGACATATGCCCATAACGAAACAAGCACACACAAGGAAGATATACAATAAATCACATAAAAGGACAAAACCAACTCCCAAAAAGAGTAAGGTTCCAACAAGTAAACCAAACTCTCCAAACTTTTCATGATGGCACAAAATACCAAAATGAATAGATCAAACTTCCAAGCACATAAAAACCGATATGGATCAAACAAGGAAGCATAAAAAAATTGTTCTAGATAATATAGGAGAGCTCACCCATAAGTAGTACATTATATAGAATTTTCTTTTGAATGCAAAATGCACACAAATGGGATCATCACTACTACCTACAATAAGTAAAACACAAGAGGACATCAATAAAATAAGAAGATCCAAAAGAAGCAAGGAAGGCTTGGGAGACAACAAAAAACATTTTCTTGGCCAAAGATAGGATAAAATTAAACAAAGGCCAAAGTGAATATGATCAATAAATTCTACCATAAATTGAGTACTCATTGTCCAAGGACAAGAAATATTGGGAATAATTTTCCCAAGGTAGCTTGCATGGATATCCAAGATCATAGTCACAACAAGAAGCATATAACAAAATATAAGAATTAAGCATGATACTTCGAACAAGATTCTTGGTAGATTCCAATAGACACACAATCACTAGTGATTAGATTAACTTGAAGCAAATGGTTTCCATGATGATATAGAGATCTAAATACGAGGAAACACATACCAAGAAACACTCTCATATACAAGATCCAAAATATGATCTATAAATGCATTCAAGCAAATTGGAACTTGTAAGAGCAAATGTGTCACATAGGCGCTAGATAATTATCCATATCAATTCTAAGTGACACAACCTCGAATATCCACATTTTTTAGGATTGTAATATGCACTAAGCATATGACTCCCCCATAATGTGATACTACCATAAAACCAACACGAGGCAACGGATCCAAATAGATATAATTAATGGACATTATAGAACTTAAATTTCTCATGTACACACATTTTTAGGATTGTGGAATGCCCGAGCATAACACTCCCCCAAAATGGGATAGTCCATTAATCTCTCACAAGAGCCAAATAAGATACCAAATATAACCAAGAAAGGCTCAATCATAAGAAACACACATACATGGTGTGCCACCTAATCATACACAAAAATATGCTTGATTCCTCAAGATAATTAAGTGGAAATCACAACATGTACAAGAGCATGGAAGATACAAAACCAACACATGCACAAGGGGGCGAGTAACTTTCAATGTAATGAGTTAAGCATATGTTACCGCAAGGAGGAACATTGGATATATAGTAGAGGCAATATAATCCACATGACTTGACAATTACACTAGATAAAGATCCCTCAATTCTTCATAATGTAACCAAGTCTCCAATGCCCTCCAACCAACACCTATTGATCAAGTTTTAGCTAGATGGTCCCCAACCAAGTTGGGTCCTAAGAAGTTAGTAACAATAGGCTTGGCCACCCAAATGGTTCTTTTCTTGACACCACATTGGGCACCAACATATTTGGCAAACACATTGTCAAACTCATCCTTACAAAGAGAATAAGCATTATCAATAATGATAGGGTTGTATGAGGAGATACCAATAGTGCATGAGGAAGAAATGTGCCCCTTCTCACGACATATGTATCAAGTTCTACTCTTGCCATCTTTATTTTTGGATGAATCAACAACTTGAGGAAGAGCTTGAGTCTTCTTGGGAGGAGGCCCATCTCTAACAGGATGTAGAGCTTGAGGCCGCTTCCCTTGTTGCTTCTTGCCAAGGGACTTCTTCTTTAATGGGCAATGTTTGACATGATGCCCTTCTTCCTTGCACTTGAAGCAAACAATGTTGGCCGGATTCTTTACTTGATCTTGGCCATTCTTCTTGTTATCCTTGTGCTTCAACTTGATAGTGGACTTGTTCTTGTCATTGGAGTTGAATCCAATCCCACTCTTGTCATTGGGGGATTTTTGCACACTCAAGATTTTGTTGAGTGCGGCCTTCCCTTGATGACCCTTTTTCAAGTCATTCTTCAAAGAAGTGACTTGAGCCTTGAGCTCTTTGATTTCCTCTACATGGTTAGTTTCAACAAAAGTACTAGAGGAAGTAGATGCTACATTGTTAGAGCAACAAGGCACGAAATGTAATTCATCGCGAGATATAGCATGGTTGTGAGAGGATGAATTACAAGGACTAGAACATGGCAATATAACATTTGGAGTACATATAGTGCTAATGTCCACATGAGGCCCACTAGATGTTACCTTTGACACGATGGCCTCATGAGCTAACTTTAGCCTACCATGGGAGACTATAAGATCCTCATGCGAGCTTGAGAGCTTAACATGGCTTTCTTCTAATTTCCCATAGTTGCTAGTTAGCAAAGCAAGTTGAGCCTTTAGCTCAACATTCTCCTTCAGAATAGATGCTTCACAAGAAATAGAGTTAGTAGCACAAGCATCATTACTATTAGCAAGAGGTGAGGGCAACTTGTCAAGCTCTTTTGAATATGAGGCTTTAAGTTGCTCATGTGACTCGGTGAGTTTGATGATCTCACCCTTTATGACCCTAGAGCCATTTTTGAGGTGCTCAAAATCCTCAACTAGTTTAGCATAAGCAACTTCAAGTTCATCATTTTTAATCTTGAAGGATTTTGCCACCGCAAGTTCTCTATCATGGTATTCCTTTACTCTAGATAATTCTAGAGTAAAAGTCTCCTCAAGAGATTATTTGGTGGTTTGTTCTTCTTCAAGGGAGTCCTTTAGTTGAGCAATTTCATTAGCATAATCACGCTCAAGCGCAAACTTTTCATCAATTATGTTTTCTTGCTCCTCAATTTGTGCTTCTAACTTATCAATATGTTCCTTGCTCTTAATAGCAAAGTCCAAGATTTCAACAAAGTTAGAGCATGCAATATTGTTCTTAACAAGGGCACGATAAACAATCTCACCCTTTTCATATAAATCATCAATATCAAGCTCTTCTTCCACATTATCCACATCCTCCTCATCACAAGAGGTAATGGGTTACAAAGTAGGAGTTACCTTTGAATCCCTAGCCATAAGGCATAGGTGGGTACCGGAAGAAGGTGAATACGATATTGCATTTGTGGCTTCATACAAAACTTTGTCTTGGCCCATAGAATATTCGGTTTCCTCTACATGGTTAGCAACACAAGCACTAGAGGAAATAGAAGCATTTTTGTCATGGCAACAAGAAAACACAAGCATATCATCATGAGATTTATTCAAGTCATTTCTACATGATATGCAAGGACTATTAACACAAGCATGTAAGAAGTTTGTAGTGCTAGAAGTGTTAAAGTCCAAAGATAGATCATTGCAACTAGATAGAGATGATGGATTATAAATAGTAAGCACACTATCCAAATTGCAATTTCTATCACCACTCACCATATCATTACCTTGTGAAAAAACACATGTTGGTGAAGTGGTAGAAGATGAGAACTCGTCTTGACCGGAAGTGGAAGCAACACAATCATCCTCAACAATATTGGACACAACATATTTATCTTGAAGTTTTGTCCATAACTCATGAGCGCTCCAAAAAGGAATGATTGAAGAGGTAACTACATAGCTCAAAGCATTAACAAGAACATTAGAAGCTTGAGAATCGAGATATAAGTTTTTCTCATCCTCACAAGATAGATTTTTGAAATCCATAGGAGGAGAAAAACCTATATCTACAATACGCTCCAAATTTGGGTCCATGTCCCGAAAATGAATAAGCATACGAGTTTTCCATATATCATAATTAGTGCCATCGAATAAGAACATGCCATTGTGCACTAATCCCCTAGCCGACATCTTTACTCTCAAGGTGGTGAAACCTAAAATGAGAGACCGTGCTCTGATACCAATTGAAAAGGATACATATGCCACCTAGAGGGGGGGTGAAAACGCGGTTTAAAACTTTTAGGAGATGGGCTTAACAAAGGCGGAATAAAAATAGCGTTTACTTTGTCAAGCACAAAACCTATATAAACTACGGTTCACCTATGTGCACCAACAACTTATGCTAAGCAAAACAGGCAACTATGTGATAGCTAGATATAAGAAATCAAGCACGAAGGCTATCACAAAGTAAAGTGCATAAGTAAATAGCTCGGTTATAGAGATAACCGAGGCACGCAGAGACGATGATTTATTACCGAGTTCCTCCCATAAAGAGAGTACGTCTCGTTGGAGAGGGGGTGGTATCAAACCACCTACGCCACAAAAGGCCTCCCTTATTCTCCGGTGAATCTCACACCAACGGGATCGATCCACACTTCCACTATCGGTGCACTTGTCGGTGGCAACCGGAACCTCTCACAAGGTTGGGGCACTTCTCCACAACTTAATCGGAGGCTCCCAACAAACGCCACCAAGGCCATAACCTGCAACACCAACAAACCGTCTAGGGTTCCAAGAACCCAAGAGTAAAAAGCTTCTCAACTTTCACTCACCAAATCCTCTGAGGAGAACTCAAACCTATGCACCAAATGCAATGGCAAGAACACAGGAAGTTCTCAAGTCCTTCTCTCCCAAATTCTACAAAAGCTAGTGGGAGAATAAGAGAGGAAGAACACACGAGGAAATCCACAAAAGAAGCCCCAAGATCTAGATCCCAATATGTTCCCCTCACATAGAGGAGAGATGGATTGGTGGAGTTGTAGATCTAGATCTCCCCTTTCAAATCCCCCAAAAAAATTCAAGAAATATGGGAGGGATTGAGAGTATTTGCAAGCTCTTGAAGGTCAAAACAATGGAGGAGAGAGAGAATGCAAGCAACAAGCCTAAGGAGGAAGAAGGGGTCTATTTATACCACTCCCCAATGAAATATGACCGTTTGGGACCTTCCAGGCCGGATAATCCGCCCCTCCCCCGGATATTCCGGGTTCCCTGGGCCAAAAAAAATGGCTAAGGACTTCGCGGCGCGACTCTTAGTATAGGGGCGGATATTTGGGGCGGATAATCCGCCCCCGAAGGACCAGAAAATCCGCCCCCATTACTGGGAGCCACGCCTCAAAGTCCTTAGCCGTTTTCCAAAAATTGGGCCGGATAATCCGCCCCCCTGAAAACTGGCAGGAACAGCAAAACTGAAACCATCATAACTTTTTCATTCGGACTCCGACTTTGATGATCTTGGGCTCGTTTCGAAGATAGTAACGAGCTCTACAAGATCATGCAGGGAACCATCATAGTCCAGCAAGGGAGGATAGAACCAAATGATGAAAGGTTTAACCTATCTATAAAAGACAAACCGGTAAAACCTCCAATATCAAAAACACAATAGAGAATGCATATGAAATCCGTTTTCGATGAACTTAAGCTTGTGATAGAGATTGACACAATATCTAAATCCTCTCATGGATAAGAACCAAATAAGAACCAAAAAATATGATGCCAAGTATGCCAAGGTTTGAGCTCTCACCGAGGGATATGATCAAGTTACTCACTTGAGAGCCCCTCTTGATAGTACGGTTATCTATCCTATAAACCGGTCTCTCCAACAAACATCGCGAGACCAGTGAGAAATAAACCCTATCAATATCAAACCTTTGCCTTGTATATTCCACACCTCAGGATGGAGCACCTTTCTTGATTGCACTAGCTTGGTGAAGATACTCCCCCATACTCCACTATGGAAGAGCCTCTCTTTTACGCATATCTTCACATATCTATGATCACCATAAGGATGGAACGATACACTTGAGATCATCTTAAGAAACCTTGATAAACACTTGATCTTCTTCACTTTATTCTTATTCTAACCTTAAAGCCACCATATGGTTCAAGCATTGTCTATGGACAAATCCTACAAGTAAAACTCAATGCAAACATAAGTCCATAAAACATTGTCATTAATTACCAAAACCACACATGGGGGCACACATGTTCTTTCAATCTCCCCCATTTTGGTAATTGATGACAATCCTTTGAGAGGGTTTATATAATCAACTTAACGAAAAAAAGGTTGCGCCAACATAAATACTACACAAGTATGTGATGTTGGTACGCCCATAATATATAGAGCAAGCTCCCCCACAATATATGCGTGTGTGATGAACCATTACCGTTGGTGGAGTTTCCTCTATATATTCAACATGCAAAGCAACAACAAAGATGCAAGAGCATTAGATGCAAATGCTTAAGAACAAGCTTCCCTTAAACCCTCCAAAACATCTCCCCCATTGGCATCGATTGCCAAAATGGGTGAATAGTTCTAGACGACAAATATAGTAATAATTCCTCCAAAGGTGTGTCTTCGCACATATACAATGATGAATACTTTTGAGGGAGTAGAACTATATCGAGGACCCGAAGATTGCCAAAGGAATAAAATAAAATACGCAAGGAATCACAAGATCCGACAAACCAATTTGAAAACAACAAATGAGTCCAAATGGAAACTACAAGATATTATGATATGAGCAAAAGAGTATTTTAAATAACAAATAGAGAAGCTCCCCAATATTTGTGCACAATTTTAAAATAAATGCATTGGAATACATAATGCACAAATATGGAGTCCTTGTTCCCCCATAAGAATTTAAAACACAACACATGAAAGATCAAATAAATGATTAAATAAAATAGAGAAGCTCCCCAAGATTTGTGCATACTTTAAAATCGGTGTATTTAAATACAAAAATGCACAAATATGGAATCCTCACTCCCCCATAAACATTTAAGGCACAATAAATGAGACAGAAGATAAATGAGCATTATTAAATGAATTAGATGAGCTCCCCAAAGATAATGCACCAATTATGATAATTGCATTTGGGAACAAGGTGCATAATCATGGAATCCTCACTCATCCAAGTTCAATGAACAATACAAGGCATGAGAGAGCAAATATGAGTGCCCAAAGATGCAAACAATAGGAATAAGCACCCATAGGCAATTAAATTTGGAAGCCACCAAAGAATCAAAAGGAATAGAAAGGTGGTCTCCAAGGATTAAAAATCAACTAACATTATCTTCACATATGTGTGTATGTTTCTAAATGGATAACATCACAAAGACATATGCCCATAACGAAACAAGCACACACAAGGAAGATATACAATAAATCACATAAAAGGACAAAACCAACTCCCAAAAAGAGTAAGGTTCCAACAAGTAAACCAAACTCTCCAAACTTTTCATGATGGCACAAAATACCAAAATGAATAGATCAAACTTCCAAGCACATAAAAACCGATATGGATCAAACAAGGAAGCATAAAAAGATTGTTCTAGATAATATAGGAGAGCTCACCCATAAGTAGTACATTATATAGAATTTTCTTTCGAATGCAAAATGCACACAAATGGGATCATCACTACTACCTACAATAAGTAAAACACAAGAGGACATCAATAAAATAAGAAGATCCAAAAGAATCAAGGAAGGCTTGGGAGACAACAAAAAACATTTTCTTGGCCAAAGATAGGATAAAATTAAACAAAGGCCAAAGTGAATATGATCAATAAATTCTACCATAAATTGAGTACTCATTGTCCAAGGACAAGAAATATTGGGAATAATTTTCCCAAGGTAGCTTGCATGGATATCCAAGATCATAGTCAAAACAAGAAGCATATAACAAAATATAAGAATTAAGCATGATACTTCGAACAAGATTCTTGGTAGATTCCAATAGACACACAATCACTAGTGATTAGATTAACTTGAAGCAAATGGTTTCCATGATGATATAGAGATCTAAATATGAGGAAACACATACCAAGAAACACTCTCATATACAAGATCCAAAATATGATCTTGTAGAGGTCCCAACCTTTAATAAGGTAGAGATCCCTGTGTTTACAATGCTAGTCCCTGGATCAATAGCTAGCATCCACAGTTAAGATGTAATATCAAGAAACAAAGGTCATAGTACAACTTTATAACTAGGAATAACATAATTTTATTACATCTTACATAGCTCAATTGGCTATTACATTACATTGCAGCAGAATATCTATATGCATGGGGTCCTTCATCTTCAAAGTGGCACATGCAAACATGTTGGTTGTAGACTTTGTAATCCTAATCAATCAACTTCACTAATATCAAACAAAACCTGCAACATAACAAGTTACAGCCACAAGGGTCAATACATTTGAATTGTATTGGCAAGTTTCATTACTATGTAGAATATAAGTGGATCCTATCATTACATGCATATTTGGCTAAGTAGGGTTTTAAGGCTCATTTGCAGAAAGCAATATTTTATCCTATCTTTTCAAAATGGTTTTGTTCTTTTGTCAAATATTTCTGAACTCCTTGGTAAAACCCCAAGTGTTTCAAGTCTTTGTCAAAAATCTCTTGAGCTCCTTGGTAAATCCCCAAGTGCTTCAAGTTTTTATCAAAATCTCTTGAGCTCCTTGGTACACCCCAAGTACTTCAAGTTTTTATCCAAATCTCTTGAGCTCCTTGGTAAACCCCAAGTACTTCAAGTTTTTATCCAAATCTCTTGAGCTCCTTGGTAAATCCACAAGTACTTCAAGTTTTTATCCAAATCTCTTGAGCTCCTTGGTAAATCCCCAAGTGCTTCAAGCCTTTTGTTGTCACTTAAAAGTTTTCTTTTAGAAATTGGAATGTCGAGATTTCCCATAGCTTCAAGCCTTTAGTTGCTCAGTAATGTCCATAACCGGGGACACGGCTAAGTACTTAGAATTTTTATCTTCTGCAGAAGTTGTACACTTTACCCACATGACACAATCTCATCTTGTTGCCACCAATGGCCGCTGGATAAGTACTCACCAAGATGGAGTACTGGCAGATTGAGAATGTGACGAAGTCTTTCTAGAGGGTCCTCCCATGCACCATTGCTAGCTTGTCTTCAGGCACCAATGTAGGGTTCCTAGTTCCCTCATTTCCAGTAAACCTGAAGACAATGCATGGGTCTTCCCAATGTAGTTGACTAAGCCAGAGCCATATAGCATGTGGCTGTACACGAAAGCCACAGTTGGAGAAACATGTTCAATCTCTAAGTCCCTGGGTGGTTTTCTTTTGGTGCACAACACAAAGAGATTGCCATCGACATGGTTCCTTTTGTTGTCACCTTGTCCAAAACTTGAGTATCCTTGTCCACCCAGGTGGTTCATTGAGTACTTGTTTTATTATATAAAACATAAGTCTTTTCTCAACTTCATAAAATTTTCAACATGTATCTCTTCTAAAAATATATAGCATGGCTAAGCACTTTACAACTCCATTGTTTTCACTAACGAATATAAGGTATCCTATTAGGATTTAGCATAGCATAAGTATAGAAATTATTTTCATGCATGTTTCAAAATCCACTAAGTATAATGAAAATAGTAGGACTTTAGATGATAGTGTCACTTGCCTTTTTGGTAGGGGTTGTTGGTTCACTTCTTGATCTTGCTAATATCACACTCCTCTAACTTCACTTCAAGTCAATCAAGCAAACACAACTTAACTAGTATTCCAAACTAATTTTCAAACAATCAAACACACATAAAATAATAGAAACAAAGTCATACATCCAAGCATGCAAAAGATAGTTTTATTTGCAAAGGTGGTCTCCACTAGGTTCTAAACTTTGTAAGGTTCAAAGTGGTCATTTTCCAAAGTGGCAAAACCATTTGCAAAAGGGTTTTATCTAAAAACCATTTTTAAATCCAATCATTATTTTATGTGGTGGAAAATGTTTTTAGCAAAGCAACAATTTTATATTGTTCACCAAATAAGTTGTTAATTCACAAAACTTGGTGTTTAGGGTCAGTAGCTTTGAATCAAAACATTTTCCAAAGGTTTTTGTTCAAAACCATTTCCATAACAAAATCAACATTTTTATTTGACTAGAAATGGGCTAAATCAAGTTTTTATTCCTAAACTCCACAAAATACATTTTTAAATCCATGGGTTGGTTCCTAGGGTCAGTAGTTTCACAACAAACCATTTTGCAAAGATTTCAACCCCAAAATCATTTTGGAATAATTTTTATAACCTAAACGAGCATACAAATGTTTTTGCAAAAACAAACATTTTCCCAGAAACTTTTTACTAAACAAATTGCAGGGTTGGCTAGGGCTTGTTCCACTGATTCCATTGGTATAAAGTTTGCAAATTTTGGACGTGTGGATCACAAGTTACAAGGTTTTCAAATTTGCATAAAATTCTGATTTCAAATTCTGTTTTAAACCAAAGGTTGGCCACGCGGCGACTTCCTATTCGTCGGTACCGTTTCGGGTGGATCGACTTATGCGGTGCGTTGGATTAAAATGGATCACGCGTCTCAGATTTCGTACCCCTTCAGCGTTTAAGTGATCTATCGCGTGCGTACGATTAAAATCCAACGACTCACAGCTACTGGACATAAACCGGCGGCGCTGGCGGTGGTGAACGGCGGCGGCGCGGTCAGACGATGACGCTGCGGCGGCTACAGGAAGCAAGGGAGGAAACGAGGATGCTCACCGTGCTCGTGAGGTCGAGGTGAAGCTCGAGGTGGTTCTGGTCTGGCGAGGGGCGCACTGGAGCGGGATTAATCGCTCGCCGGAGTGGAGCTACGCCTCGGCCATGCTTTGTCGTCGTCGAGGACGGTGCTACGGGTCACGAGGAGACAAACGGAAAGCATGGTCAGACGCGCAAAGACAAGGCGATGATGCGTGTGTGATTGAGAGGGCGCGGGGTGGTCGGTTCGTACCAGAAAAACTCGTCGGAGTTGCTTGCAGACGGTGGCGGCGCTCAGAGGTTGTCGAAGCCGACGTTCTGGGTCACCAGAGGAAGTGTGGCTGGGTCAGTGGATGCGCCAAGTGATGGAGATCCAGTGAGCGTGAACTAGAGAGGAGGAGGCGGCGTGTGCTCACCGGAATTGGCTGGGGACGATGGTCGGAGCAGTGGCGGTGCAAATCCAATTCAGGGCAGCCTGGTGGCTCCGGTGGTGCGAGGTCTGGGGGAAAAGAGAGGTAAGACGCGGAAGGTTAAATGGGCGTGGTCACAGGGTGGAGTAATGCGGTCTTTAACACGAATTGATCGCCGATGTTACTGACTACAACGGCAGGGCGACGTCTGCGCGAGGAAGAAGAGAGTGAGCTGGTGGTGGGGTCGTCTCGTCAGCGATATAGGAAAAGGTGCGGTGGGGTCCAACTGTCTGTGACGCTGCGGGTGAGTGTTTGAGTGAGAAAACGTTTTGCGAGAGAGAGTGGGGTGGGCTTGTTGTTGGGCTTGTTGGGCTGGCCGGCTGGGCTGTGCCCTTTGCATTTTTTTTTGTTCTGAATCTTTTCTCCTTTTCTGTTTGAATTTCCTGATTGAATTTCAAACAAACAATTCAAACATTCGAAACAATTCAAACATTCACCACACTTGTATTGAGTTTTGGTTCTGTTTAACAACATAAACCAAGACCAAAACAAAATAATATTTTTATTCTTTTTAGGATCCATTTATTAATTAAATAAAATGGACCTTAGTTATTTAATTCAAATAGAATTTGCTTTAATAAAATCTTTATCTTTTTGAAATCTCAATATAAAACCAAAAACACTTCAGTAGTTTTATTTGAAATTATAAAATACTTGGAAAACTTATTTAAAATAAATTAATAAGTTTTTAATGTTTTATTTAAAAGGGAAAGTCTTTACTTTAACAAAATTGGGTATTATTAAATCCCTATTATTTTCTTTAAATAAATCTTTATTCTTCTGATCAAAACAAAATGTTTTATTTCAAAAGCTTGGCCAAGGTTTAATTTGGCTCTATAAAATAATCCTTATTTATATTTCTACCTTTTCATTTGAAAACCAATCTTTTATTAGAAGATTCAAAAATAGTAATTTCAAATATTTTTAGCTTTATTGTTTATTTTATATTTTTAAATCCCTTTAGGATTTTATTTGATCCAAATAGGTTTTGAAGTTTCCAAATGGATTCAAAAAGTTTCTTCTCACCCTGAAAATCAACAAAGTTTTATTTTATTCATTTATTTTTCACATTACAAGATTTGGAAAATCTTGGGATGTGACAGGCTACCACCCTTAAAAAAAATCTCGTCCCGAGATTTGGGAAAGCTAGGGTTACAAGTAGGCTCAAAGCATCTAGGTAACTACCACATTTAAAAATTTTCCAACTAAATTACATATTGGCCTTCTTGGGATCTTGGGGAAACTTCTCTGGGCAAACATCTGCATAGTGTCCTTTGTTTCCACACTTGACACATGTGACAAGGCTGAGATCCTTCATAGGCTTGTTTATCTTGTTCTTCATCTTTTCTGGACAATTGCTTGCATAATGTCCTAGTTCTTTGCAATTGAAACACATGATAAGTTTGAGTTATTCACGTGTCTCCTGTGGACAAGTTGTTGCATAATGGCCTAGCTCTTTGCAGTTGTTGCACCATACCTGGCCAATCTCTTTATACTTCTGTTTCTCTAGACATTCACTAGAATAGTGTCCCATTTCTTTACAATGATGACATTGCACATGGCTTTTGTCCTTCTTTTTCTTTTTGGGCTTCTCCAAAGCTAGGAGTGCATCTAGTTCATGGTGTTCATATGTTATCTGGTAGGTAGGAATGTCTACATGTTTCTTGGACCTTCTATTGCTCTTTGGATAATTCATATGCCTCTTCTTTGGTCCTTTGAATTGGGTTGTATTGCATGAAGGTATAAGTGGAGCTTTTCCTTTGTCATCATTCTTCTTGGTAGACATAGATCCCTCTTGATAGTTTGCAATCATTTGTTGCACTCCACCTTGTTTCCTTTGTTCAACTATGGAATAGATGGGGCATTGGATAGGGACATGATTGTTTCCTTCACATAGGTAGCAAGTCACTTGAGATGTGGGGCATTGGCCAACTGGGTGTTTCTCTTCACAGTTGGGGCATTGATCTCCATGCTCCTTGGAAGTGTGACCCTTGTCTCCACAAATATTGCAAGCTTTGGTTCCTTTTAGAATAACATCCTTGTCTCCTTTGGAAAAGTTGCTTTCCATGTTGATCATTTGGTCTGTCACCTTATGCAACATTTGGGCTTGGTCTTCCAAAAACTTTTGCAGGGTTGGATCTTCCCCACTGGTGTTGGCTATGAATTGGGTTGTCATTTGGTTCAACTGGTTTTGGGTTGCTATGAGTTCCTCCATGTGGTCCTCTTGGTTGGTGTTGTTGTCATCAACCTTGATGTTGGAGTATCTTGGAGTAGTCATCTGTTTGGGTTGAATTGAGATTAGAATAGGCAAGATATTTCGAAGGAAATAGTTCTAATCACACTCATTACAATTCACTCAAGTAATGTGCAAGCATTCACAAACAACTTTTCACTCAAACAACAAGGTTCAAGCACATTTTTAGGCAACAAAATATTTTTGTTACACCACATAAGTTGGTGTGTTAGACTTAACTATATATGGTGGTCCATCTATATGGTTCACTTGTGATCTTTCCATCTTTCTTGGTTGATTCTTCTTACTTGAGATCATGGTTTCCTTGGGAGAACTCTTGGTCACAAAACTTCAAGTGATGTGGCTACTTCTAACTTGTGTTTCCTTAGTCTCCAAATCTTGAGCAAGATTTCTTATCCCACTTGTCCTTAGTGAAACCCAAGGTTGAAGTCCTTGGTGAATATGCTGAAGATGTTGAAGTCATTAGTGTTGAAGAAGTTGAAGTCATTAGAGTTGAAGATGTCCTTTGCACATGGTGAAGTCTTTGGCCATGGGATAGGTTTTTCCATCAAGTTGAAATAGAAGAGATGTAGAGTTGAAACCAAAATGGTTGAGGAAAGAGTTTACAAGATTGTTTGTAAATAAGTTTTGGAACAAATACAACTCCTATTTTTCCAAGGGTTTTTGTCCAATCCTAGGTTTACAAATCCTACAGGCAACACAATGCTCTGATACCATCTGTAGAGGTCCCAACCTTTAATAAGGTAGAGATCCCTGTGTTTACAATGCTAGTCCCTGGATCAATAGCTAGCATCCACAGTTAATTTGTAATATCAAGAAACAACGGTCATAGTACAACTTTATAACCAGGAATAACATAATTTTATTACATCTTACGTAGCTCAATTGGCTATTACATTACATTGCAGCAGAATATCTATAAGCATGGGGTCCTTCATCTTCAAAGTGCCACAGGCAAACATGTTGGTTGTAGACTTTGTAATCCTAATCAATCAACTTCACTAATATCAAACAAAACCTGCAACATAACAAGTTACAACCACAAGGGTCAATACATTTGAATTGTATTGGCAAGTTTCATTACTATGTAGAATATAAGTGGATCCTATCATTACATGCATATTTGGCTAAGTAGGGTTTTAAGGCTCATTTGCAGAAAGAAATATTTTATCCTATCTTTTCAAAATGGTTTTGTTCTTTTGTCAAATCTTTTTGAACTCCTTGGTAAAACCCCAAGTGTTTCAAGTCTTTGTCAAAAATCTCTTGAGCTCCTTGGTAAATCCCCAAGTGCTTCAAGTTTTTATCAAAATCTCTTGAGCTCCTTGGTACACCCCAAGTACTTCAAGTTTTTATCCAAATCTCTTGAGCTCCTTGGTAAACCCCAAGTACTTCAAGTTTTTATCCAAATCTCTTGAGCTCCTTGGTAAATCCCCAAGTACTTCAAGTTTTTATCCAAATCTCTTGAGCTCCTTGGTAAATCCCCAAGTGCTTCAAGCCTTTTGGACTTTTGGAGTCTCTTGATTTTGAATCATTTGACACATGCGAACCATGCCTCATGGGCAAGATGATCAAAACCCCGTTCTCCGGTATGATGGAGCGAGCAACGGACTTGTTGGAAATCATACATACCGATGTATGCGGACCGATGAGTGTTTCGATGCGCAGTGGATATCGCTATTTCCTCACTTTTACCGATGACTTAAGTAGATATGGGTATATCTATTTAATGAAACATAAATCTGAAACATTTGAAAAGTTCAAGGAATTTCAGAATGAAGTGGAGAACCATCGTAACAGAAAGATTAAGTTTCTACGATCCGATCGTGGAGGTGAATATTTGAGTTATGATTTTCTCACGCATCTTAAAGCAAGTGTAATCGTTTCACAACTCACGCCACCCGGAACACCACAACGCAATGGTGTGTCGAGCATGGAATCGAACCCTATTAGATATGGTCCGATCAATGATGTCTCTTCTTGATTTGCCGTTATCATTTTGGGGTTATGCATTAGAAACCGCTGCATTCACTTTAAATAGGGCTCCATCTAAATCTGCTGAGACGACACCGTATGAACTGTGGTTTGGTGCTAAACCTAATTTGTCGTTTCTTAAAGTTTGGGGATGCGAAGCTTACGTCAAGAAGTTGATGCGGACAAGCTCGAACCCAAAGCGAGAAATGCGTCTTCATAGGATACCCTAAGGAAACTATTGGGTATACCTTCTATCACGTAACCGAAGGCAAAGTGTTTTTGTCAGAAGAACGGTTCCTTTCTTGAGAAGGAGTTTCTCTCGAAAGAAGTGAGTGGGAGGAAAGTAGAGCTAGACGAGGTTATTGAACCTTCTCTTGAATTGGAGAGTAGCGCACTGAAAGTGTTCGGTCACCGCACCAACAATAGAGGAAGCTAATGACAAGGATCATGAAGCTTCGGACGATGCTGCTACTGAACGTCGCAGGTCGACAAGGTCGCGTGCCCCTCCTGAGTGGTACGACAACCCTGTCTTGACTGTCTTGTTGGTAGAAGACAGTGAACCTATGAACTATGAGGAAGCGATGATGAGCCCAGACTCTGAGAAATGGCTGGAAGCCATGAAATCCGAATTGGGATCCATGAGCGAAAACCAAGTATGGACTTTGGTGGATCCTCCTAGCGACCGAAAGGCCGTTGAGTGCAAATGGATATTCAAGAAGAAAACGGACGCGGATGGTAATGTTACCGTCTATAAAGCACGGCTTGTCGCAAAAGGTTTTCGACAAGTTCAAGGTGTTGACTATGATGAGACTTTCTCTCCCGTAGCGATGTTTAAGTCCATTCGGATTTTATTAGCAATTGCTGCGTTTCATGATTATGAAATATGGCAGATGGATGTGAAGACTGCTTTCCTCAATGGGAACATTGATGAAGAGTTGTATATGATGCAACCCGAAGGTTTTGTCGATCCTAAGGATGCTAGTAAAGTATGCAAACTTCAGTTCCATTTATATGGAAGCAAGCATCTCGGAGTTGGAACCTTCGTTTTGATCAAGTGATCAAGAGCTTTGGATTTGTTCCAAATTGCTACTGAGCTTGTATCTACAAGAAAGTGAGTGGGAGCTCGGGGATGTTTCTGGTACTGTATGTGGATGACATATTGATTATCGGAAATGACATCAACATGCTTAACGATGTGAAGAGTTATTTGAACAAGTGTCTTTCAATGAAATACCTAGGTGAAGCTGCTTATATATTGGGCATCAAAATCTATAGAGATAGACAAAGGCGCGATAGCTTTAAGCGGTACATACCTAGACAAAGTTCAAAAGGTTCGTAATGGATAAGGCAAAGAAAGGTTCGTGCCTATGTTGTCGTGTAAGATATTGAGAAAGGCTCGGTGTCCATTTACGGTAAATGATAGGAAGCTATGAGCAAAGTGCCTTATGCCTCGGCCATAGGTTCCATCATGTATGCCATCTTTGTACTAGACCGGATGTGTCCAATGCTCTTAGTTTGACGAGATATCAAAGTGATCCGAGTGGAACATCGACAGCCGTGAAGAACATCCTAAAGTACCTAAATAGAACTAAAGAAATGTTCTTAGTCTATGGGGGTGATGAACAGCTTGTCGTAAAAGGTTACGTCGATGCTAGTTTCGACACCGACAAGGATGATTCCAAATCTCAGACAGGATACGTTTATATTTTGAATGGAGGAGCTGTGACCTGGAGAAGCTGCAAGCAAAGCGTGATCGAGGGATCTACAGTGGAAGCGGAATACATGGCTGCTGCAGAAGCGTCAAGTGAAGGAGTTTGGATCAGAAACTTCATCACTGAGATTGGCGTGGTTCCAAGTGCATTGGACACACTAGAGATATTGTGTGACAACACTGGCGCCATAGCACTCGCTAAGGAACCAAGATATCATCCAAAGACCAAGCATATCAATCGCAAGTTTCATATAATCCGAGATTATATAGCAGATGGAGATCTGAAGATTAGCAAAGTACATACGAATCTGAATGTCGCAGATCCATTGACTAAACCTCTTCCACGTGTAAAACATGATCAACACCTCAGTGCCATGGGTGTGAGATTGTTGCCAGATGTAAACTAGATTATTGACTCTAGTGCAAGTGGGAGACTGTTGGAATTATGCCCTAGAGGCAATAATAAAGATGTTATTATTATAATTCTTGTTCATGATAAAGTTTATATTCCATGCTAGAATTGTATTAAGCGGAAACATTAATACTTGTGTGGTTTGTGAACAACACCGTGTCCACAATGCGCCTCTAAGGACTAGCTCATTGATCAATGATGGTTAAGGTTTCCTAACCATAGACATGAGTTGTCAATTGATAATGAGATCATATCATTGGGAGAATGATATGATGGACAGACCCAAACTAAGCGAAGCAATTAGATCGTATCATCGTGTTCATCTTTGCGTAGCTTTTCCTATGTCAAATATTGTATTCCTTAGACCATGAGATAATACAACTCCCTGGTATCGGAAGAAAGCTTTGAGGTCATCAAACGTCATCCTATGAGAGGGTGATCATAAAGGTGTCTCTCAGGTGATCGGAAAGTATCTGTTGGGTTGTATGTATCGAGATGGAATTTGTCCCTCCCAAGTCGGAGAGATATACTTCGGGCCCACTCGGTAATCGATATCAACACCGCTTGCAAGCATGTGGTTAAGGAGTTAATCACAAAGTGATATCGGATTACGGAACGAGTAAAGTACTTCGTGAACGAGATTGAACTAGGTATGACGTGCATCACGATCGAATCTCGTGCAAGTAAAATATCGCGACGAAGGAATATATATATGGGATTGTTTGAATCGACATCGTGGTTCATCCGATATGATCATCGATGAATGTGTGGGAGTCAATATGGGTGCCTGCACCGTTGATTATTGATAGAGGATCATGTCTCGCATATTCTCGAACCCGCAGGTCACACACTTAACGTGTCTTGACGCTAGGATAGATTGGATAATTGGTTTATGAATTTTTGTTGAGTCTCGGATGGGATCCGGGACATCACGAGAGGTTCGGAATGGTCCGGAGAATAAGATTCATATAAGGCGATGCTTTTGGAGTTCGAATTGTTCCGGGTTAATCGGTATTGTCTAAGCTTCTAGAACCTTCCGGAAGGGGACCAACGTGGCCCCACCTTCCGGGAGGGGGCATGGGCCTATGAGGGAGTGTCCTGGCCGCATTGGGCCAGGGGCACAAGGCCCCAGCCGATCCTAGAGAGTTTAAATCGTTTAAACTAGAGATAGGGTTTCTAGAAGAGGGGAGAGTCCATGCCCCCCACTCCTTATCCTTTGGGCTTGGGGGAGGGGCTAGGGCTGCGCCCCCCCCCCCTCTATATAAAGAGGGGGTGGGGGCGCACCAACCCCCCACACCTCTCCTCCAAACCCTAGCCGCCTTGCTAGCTTTCCTCTCTCCTCCGACTATTTGTAGGCCTCACCGCAGAAATTCTCCACCATATACAACACGCGTCGTGTTGTAGATCCAATCTATCTCTCCACCATACTTGCTGGTCCGAGGAAGGAGGAGACGTCGAGGTGCTGCACGTGTGCATCTCACGGAGGCACCGCCACTTGTGGTGCTAGATCGGATCGGATCGCGAGGAGGAGAAGCGAGTACGACTACATCACTCGCGTTCCGACGAACGTTCCGCTGTGCGAATCTTCAAGGGTATGAAGATCTAATCCAATCTCTCTCGTTGATTGCATCTCCTAGATTAGATCTTGGCTTTCCCTCTGTTCGCATCCGGAGAAAATTTTGATTTACTATGCCGCGAAACCCTTCAGACATCAATAAAATAAGAAGATCCAAAAGAAGTAAGGAAGGCTTGGGAGACAACAAAAAACATTTTATTGGCCAAAGATAGGATAAAATTAAACAAAGGCCAAAGTGAATATGATCAATAAATTCTACCATAAATTGAGTACTCATTGTGCAAGGACAAGAAATATTGGGAATAATTTTCCCAAGGTAGCTTGCATGGATATCCAAGATCATAGTCACAATAAGAAGCATATACCAAAATATAAGAATTAAGCATGATACTTTGAACAAGATTCTTGGTAGATTCCAATAGACACACAATCACTAGTGATTAGATTAACTTGAAGCAAATGGTTTCCATGATGATATAGAGATCTAAATATGAGGAAACACATACCAAGAAACACTCTCATATACAAGATCCAAAATATGATCTATAAATGCATTCAAGCAAATTGGAACTTGTAAGAGAAAATGCGTCACATAGGCGCTAGATAATTATCCATATCAATTCTAAGTGACACAACCTCGAATATTCACATTTTTTAGGATTGTAATATGCACTAAGCATATGACTACCCCATAATGTGATACTACCATAAAACCAACACGAGGCAACGGATCCAAATAGATATAATTAATGGACATTATAGAACTTAAATTTCTCATGTACACACATTTTTAGGATTGTGGAATGCCCGAGCATAACACTCCCCCAAAATGGGATAGTCCATTAATCTCTCACAAGAGCCAAATAAGATACCAAATATAACCAAGAAAGGCTCAATCATAAGAAACACACATACATGGTGTGCCACCTAATCATACACAAAAATATGCTTGATTCCTCAAGATAATTAAGTGGAAATCACAACATGTACAAGAGCATGGAAGATACAAAACCAACACATGCACAAGGGGGCGAGTAACTTTCAATGTGATGAGTTAAGCATATGTTACCGCAAGGAGGAACATTGGATATATAGTAGAGGCAATATAATCCACATGACTTGACTTGACAATTACACTAGATAAAGATCCCTCAATTCTTGATAATGTAACCAAGTCTCCAATGCCCTCCAACCAACACCTATTGATCAAGTTTTAGCTAGATGGTCCCCAACCAAGTTGGGTCCTAAGAAGTTAGTAACAATAGGCTTGGCCACCCAAATGGTTCTTTTCTTGACACCACATTGGGCACCAACAAATTTGGCAAACACATTGCCAACCTCATCCTTACAAAGAGAATAAGCATTATCAATAATGATAGGGTTATATGTGGAGATACCAATAGTGCATGAGGAAGAAATGTGCCCCTTCTCACGACATATGTAGCAAGTTCTACTCTTGCCATCTTTATTTTTGGATGAATCAACAACTTGAGGAAGATCTTGAGTCTTCTTGGGAGGAGGCCCATCTCTAACAGGATGTAGAGCTTGAGTCCGCTTCCCTTGTTGCTTCTTGCCAAGGGACTTCTTCTTTAATGGGCAATGTTTGACATGACGCCCTTCTTCCTTGCACTTGAAGCAAACAATGTTGGCCGGATTCTTTACTTGATCTTGGCCATTCTTCTTGTTATCCTTGTGCTTCAACTTGATAGTGGACTTGTTCTTGACATTGGAGTTGAATCCAATCCCACTCTTGTCATTGGGGGATTTTTGCACACTCAAGATTTTGTTGAGTGCGACCTTCCCTTGATGACCCCTTTTCAAGTCATTCTTCAAAGAAGTGACTTGAGCCTTGAGCTCTTTGATTTCCTCTACATGGTTAGTTTCAACAAAAGTACTAGAGGAATTAGATGCTACATTGTTAGAGCAACAAGGCACGGAATGTAATTCATCGCGAGATATAGCATGGTTGTGAGAGGATGAATTACAAGGAGTAGCACATGGCAATATAACATTTGGATTACATATAGTGCTAATGTCCACATGAGACCCACTAGATGTTACCTTTGACACGATGGCCTCATGAGCTAACTTTAGCCTACCATGGGAGACTATAAGATCCTCATGCGAGCTCGAGAGCTTAACATGACTTTCTTCTAATTTCCCATAGTTGCTAGTTAGCAACGCAAGTTGAGCCTTTAGCTCAACATTCTCCTTCAGAATAGATGCTTCACAAGAAATAGAGTTAGTAGCACAAGCATCATCATTATTAGCAAGAGGTGCAGGCAACTTGGCAAGATCTTTTGAATACGAAGCTTTAAGTTGCTCATGCGACTCGGTGAGTTTGATGAGCTCCCTCTTAATGACCCGAGAGCCACTTTCGAGGTGCTTAAAATCCTCAACAATTTTAGCATAAGCAACTTCAAGTTCATCATTTTTAATCTTGAAGGAGTTTGCCACCGCAAGTTCTCTATCATGGTATTCCTTTACTCTAGATAATTCTAGAGTAAAAGTCTCCTCAAGAGATTCTTTGGTGGTTTGTTCTTCTTCAAGGGAGTCCTTTAGTTGAGCAATTTCATTAGCATACTCACGCTCAAGCGCAAACTTTTCATCAATTATGTTTTCTTGCTCCTCAATTTGTGCTTCTAACTTATCAATATGTTCCTTGCTCTTAATAGCAAAGTCCAAGATTTCAACAAAGTTAGAGCATGCAATATTGTTCTTAACAAGGGCACGATAAACAATCTCACCCTTTTCATATAAATCATCAATATCAAGCTCTTCTTCCACATTATCCACATCCTCCTCATCACAAGAGGTAATGGGTTCCAAAGTAGGAGTTACCTTTGAATACCTAGCCATAAGGCATAGGTGGGTACCGGAAGAAGGTGAATACGATATTGCATTTGTGGCTTCATTCAAAACCTTGTCTTGGCCCATAGAATATTCGGTTTCCTCTACATGGTTAGCAACAGAAGCACTAGAGGAAATAGAAGCATTTTTGTCATGGCAACAAGAAAACACAAGCATATCATCATGAGATTTATTCAAGTCATTTCTACATGATATGCAAGGACTATTAACACAAGAATGTAAGAAGTTTGTAGTGCTAGAAGTGTTAAAGTCCAAAGATAGATCATTGCAACTAGATAGAGATGATGGATTATAAATAGTAAGCACACTATCCAAATTGCAATTTCTATCACCACTCACCATATCATTACCTTGTGAGAAATCACATGTTGGTGAAGTGGTAGAAGATGAGAACTCGTCTTGACCGGAAGTGGAAGCAACACAATCATCCTCAACAATATTGGACACAACATATTTATCTTGAAGTTTTGTCCATAACTCATGAGCGCTCCAAAAAGGAATGATTGAAGAGGTAACTACATAGCTCAAAGCATTAACAAGAACATTAGAAGCTTGAGAATCGAGATATAAGTTTTTCTCATCCTCACAAGATAGATTTTTGAAATCCATAGGAGGAGAAAAACCTATATCTACAATACGCTCCAAATTTGGGTCCATGTCCCAAAAATGAATAAGCATACTAGTTTTCCATATATCATAATTTGTGCCATCGAATAAGAACATGCCATTGTGCACTAATCCCCTAGACGACATCTTTACTCTCAAGGTGGTGAAGCCTAAAATGAGAGACCATGATCTGATACCAATTGAAAAGGATACAGATGCCGCCTAGAGGGGGGTGAATAGGCGGTTTAAAACTTTTACGAGATGGGCTTAACAAAGGCGGAATAAAACTAGCATTTACTTTGTCAAGCACAAAACCTATATAAACTACGGTTCACCTATGTGCACCAACAACTTATGCTAAGCAAAACAGGCAACTATGTGATAGCTAGATATAAGAAATCAAGCATGAAGGCTATCACAAAGTAAAGTGCATAAGTAAATAGCTTGGGTATAGAGATAACCGAGGCACACGGAGACGATTATTTATTACCGAGTTCCTCCCATAAAGAGAGTACGTCTAGTTGGAGAGGGGGTGGTATCAAACCACCTACGCCACAAAAGGCCTCCCTTATTCTCCGGTGAATCTCACCCCAACGGGATCGATCCACACTTCCACTATCGGTGCACTTGTCGGTGGCAACCGGAACCTCTCACAAGGTTGGGGCACTTCTCCACAACTTAATCGGAGGCTCCCAACAAAGGCCACAACCTGCAACACCAACAAACCGTCTAGGGTTCCAAGAACCCAAGAGTAAAAATCTTCTCAACTTTCACTCACCAAATCCTCTGAGGAGAACTCAAACCTATGCACCAAATGCAATGGCAAGAACACATGAAGTTCTTAAGTACTTCTCTCACAAATTCTACAAAAGCTACAAAAGCTAGTGGGAGAATAAGAGAGGAAGAACACACGAGGAAATCCACAAAAGAAACCCCAAGATCTAGATCCCAATATGTTCCCCTCACATAGAGGAGAGATGGATTGGTGGAGTTGTAGATCTAGATCTCCCCTTTCAAATCCCCCAAAAAGATTCAAGAAATATGGGAGGGATTGAGAGTATTTGCAAGCTCTTGAAGGTCAAAACAATGGAGGAGAGAGAGAATGCAAGCAAGAAGCCTAAGGAGGAAGAAGGGGTCTATTTATACCACTCCCCAACGAAATATGACCGTTTGGGACCTTCCAGGCCGGATAATCCGCCCCTCCCCCGGGCCAAAAAAATGGCTAAGGACTTCGCAGCGCCACTCTCAGTATAGGGGCGGATATTTGGGGCGGATAATCTGCCCCCGAAGGACTAGAAAATCCGCCCCCATTACTGGGAGCCACGCCTCAAAGTCCTTAGCCGTTTTCCAAAAATTGGGCCGGATAATCCGCCCTCCTGAAAACTGACAGGAACAGCAAAACTGAAACCATCATAACTTTTTCATTCAGACTCCGATTTTGATGATCTTGGGCTCGTTTCGAAGATAGTAACGAGCTCTACAAGATCATGCAGGGAACCATCATAGTCCAGCAAGGGAGGATAGAACCAAATGATGAAAGGTTTAACCTATCTTTAAAAGACAAACCGGTAAAACCTCCAATATCAAAAACACAATAGAGAATGCATATGAAATCCGTTTTCGATGAACTTAAGCTTGTCATAGAGATTGACACAATATCTAAATACTCTCATGGATAAGAACCAAATAGGAACCAAAAAATATGATGCCAAGTATGCAAAGGTTTGAGCTCTCACCGAGGGATATGATCAAGTTACTCACTTGAGAGCCCCTCTTGATAGTACGGTTATCTATCCTATAAACCGGTCTCTCCAACAAACACCGCGAGACCAGTGAGAAATAAACCCTATCAATATCAAACCTTTGCCTTGTATATTCCACACCTCAGGATGGAGCACCTTTCTTGATTGCACTAGCTTGGTGAAGATACTCCCCCATACTCCACTATGGAAGAGCCTCTCTTTTAGGCATATCTTCACATATCCATTGTAACACCCTCAGAATCGGACCTATGCAAGTTTGGGCAAAATTCACCAAACCCGCATAGAAACGATTCAAAGGTGCCCACCAGGCACTTTCGTGCGGGTGGAAAACGAAGTAATAACATTACACAACAGTCCTCGATGGGACCCACAGAACAGATATATATACAACAGCGACTCAAAGAGTCAAGAATACAAATATACGGTGCAAAGATCCAAATCACCTTGAAAAGAGGGAGCGTCCGACTACGGACAAGATGCAAATGGGGCTAAGAGCCCTGAAGAATAACCAATGGCGTCCATAACCCTGCCAAGCCGGAAGGGTAACCACCGCTAACGGCGTCGATCTCAAAACCCTTAACAAAAGGGGTGCCGACAAAGGGCAAAGGAAAACAAAGAAAGAGCGTCGATCTTGAGGCCGATTACAGCGAGGCTAGAATTCGGCGGTCCTCGCCTACATAGGTATGGTGGACTGAAGCGGCAGCGGCAGCATGCACTAAACAACCTATAGAGACTCGATACAACTGGCGGTTATCAGAGAGGGGTAAGAATGACCTAACCGGATCCAACCTGAAGCTATCACCAAACAAACCCATCCTGGTGTTTCCCCCTCGAGACCAACGAGGAAGTCAACCGAGGAACTCACACAGTTGGCAGTTTTATTTATTCAGTTATGGTTGCGGCACTTTACTAGTCAAGTTTAGATAATCGTCCTGATAAAGTAAACAGTGGGCACTTTTAGTTAACCATTCCGTGATAGTTGCAACCATTACTAATCAGGTACAGATAGTATGAGATAAACCCAAAACCCAGCAGTGGTTGTTACTTTTATTCAGCCAATTCGTTGTAGTTGCAATACTTACTAGTCATATACAATTGTCGCAAGCGTCAACCAAACAAGCAATTGTGGGCAGTATTAATTAGCCATTCCGTTATAGTGGAGCTGATTACTAGTCATTATAAGTCAAATTTATAGCAGTAAACTTTAGTTATGCTTGTCTATGATCGAGATACTGTGCTCCAAGTCGTCCATATCCGCGGACACGGCTTTCAGAAAGTTTTACCGGCGGGTGCACCAATAGCAACACACGCCGATCAACCTCGGAAAACCAAATCAAAACCCAACGAGGCTTTCACTGAACAATCACAGATTCAGAAATATTTCAGGCCACCCTTAGTAGAATCCATAGCGGAGTAAGCAAGCTCCGAGGCGGCCTCAAGGTCTGCGACAATGGCTGTGAGCGGGAACCCCAAACGGGCTTGTCGACACCGTAAACATTCCGCTTCCAAAAGCGATGCGAGGTGCTATCTGTCGCACAATCGTAAATAAAGCAGTAAAGCATGGCATAAGTACATGATAGTAATAAAACCTCAAACTAGTTTGTGGCCCCAAGAAATAAGACGGAATCAAGCTCTGGCTCAGGGGGGTCCCATATACCTCCCGGATGTGGATAGCGCGCAAAATCAAGGAACAGGTATCAAGTACTCGGGGTCTTACGGGACACAAGTGGGCGTTCGGAAACCAAATATTATCTATCACCCACCGATGTCTCTGCTTATTCAATTTTAGTTGTTAAACAGAAAGTAAAGTGAACAATAAGTAAAACTAGAATCATCTCCAACAACAACATGCGGCAATACATCAGCAACTGTGGCATATGACGTCTCATATCAACACTTGAGCAAGCAACTACGACGCGCAAGTCCAACTATCTACCAAACAACAGGTAATAGGATGTGTCCAAGGCAGTATAGGGCTGCACGGTATATCACGGGTACGGAATCTAAAGCATCGCAACACAGATAGCAATAGATCAACAGGAGGGAAGCAAATACTATAAAAGTAAGATAGGTAGAAAGGGGGAGATGCTCGCCTGAAAACATTGTCGAAGGGTTCAACCGAAGATCGGGGCGAAGCTCACATCAACTCAACGGCCTTATCCGCGAAGAAGCAAAACACTAGAAGAAACACCGGATGCAATATTTAATACACGGCAGAAGATCGGCATGATGCATGTATGATGTATGACATGGCAAAGGTGCGATGCAATTAGGTCAAGATTAAGCGGAAACGGGGTCCCGACAATTAATTAGATGGTGCAAGTTATTTAGCTACCCCGCAAATTAAATGTTGTTTTAACAAGGCAAGATAAGATACCGGTTCGCTACACAAGTTTAAATGAGGCCGATATGAGACTAGATTTGCCCGCATATGGCCCCATGTTTAATTATTAGGTGAATCGGCATAAGGCCCCCAAACCAACGATATGCATGCGAGATGACAATTAAGATGCAACAATTTGTTATGTTATAAAATAGGGTCCGAGGAAAAAGGGGTCACACATTAGAGGGGGTTCGACGATCTTGGGTTCCGGGGTTCGGGGTTCGACAGGGTCCAGGGTTCAGGTTCCGGTCTCGGCGGAACGTTCTCGGTATCGGGGCAGATCTTAGCGTTCGGGACGAAGCACTTGGCGTTCTCGAGGGAGTACTTGTCGCACAGGTTTTCTTCGGGTTCTCTGCCGATGATCTCGTCGTCGAGAAGAACTTGTCGGGTCCGCGGGGTCGATCTTGCCGTTGCGAGGGTCTTGGCGGGTCCGCGCTTCGGATTCCGTGAGGGAGATCATGGCGTTCAGGGGAAGTTCTCGGCTTCGCATCCCCGAGGTAGTACTTGTCGTTCCGGGGGCTCGACGCATTCTTGGCGTCCGAGGAGAAGATCATGTCGCATCCGCGGCCTTCGGGTACGGGTTCTCCGGGCTCCCAGGTAGGGGATCTTGTCGTCGCGTCGCAGAACTCGGGTTCAGGGTCTTGACGGGGTTCGGGCGCCCCGGGATCGGTCTTTGGATTCTGAGGTGGACCTTGCGGTTTCCATGTGGACGTTCCTGGCGTTTGAGGTTTACACCGAAACCGTGGCGCATCCGTGAGGCAGCTCTTGTGGGTCCCTGAGGGAGGCCTTCGGGGACGGCCTTGGTTCAGCACACACAAGCACCATCGCAAAACATGCAGGGGCTGGAAGGGCGAGGAACACTGCAGGGGCGACGGGCCCCCGCGCTGGAGGCGGAACGCGAGGCGGGGCCGGAGCGCGGACGGGGTCGGCCTGTCGCGGACGCAGCGGCTCCGGAACGGCGCGGAGGTGGCGGGAAAGCTGGCCTTGGCGGGCGGGCGCGGCCATGGAGAGGGGAGAAGGCGGGGGGCTTGAGGAGGCGGTGGAGGTCTGGCGGCGCCCGGCGGCAAGGCGGGGACACGGAGGATGCGGAGGCGAAGGCGAGGTCGCCGGGGAACATGAGGCGAGGAGGCGGTTGGGAAGGAGGCCGGGCGAGGAGAGAGAGGCGGCAAGCTGGGCGGATGGCTGGCGGCGATGGGTGGCGCTCGGGGCTCAGGAGGGAGCGGCGGCGGCGGTGCTGGGAAGGCACGACGGGCGGGTGGTGCTCAGGGAGGAGGGCGAGCGAGCTGGGAGGAGGAAGACGGGTCAAGTGGATGGGCGGCGGGGAGGAGAAGGGGAGGCCGGGAGGGTGGAGGCCGCGGGCGCTGGAAGAGGGGAGGCAGGCTTGGCCGCGAGGAGGGCGAGGGCTGCTGGGTGAGAGACGCGTGAGGGGAGAGGAAGGAGATGAACAGGGCACGGTTAGGTGGTAGGTGGGACTGGTGGGGTCCACCTTGGGCCCGCTGCAGGGGAAGTGGGGAGGTGGCTCTGTGGGGTGTGCGTGTGCGTGTCCAGGTGGGGGGGGTTTGCAGGTGGGGAGAGAAGGAGAGATGGAGAGTGGGGTGGTTCTGGGCCAAGTGGCGGTTTTGAGTGGGGGAGAGGAGAGGTGGCACAGGCCTATTGGCTGGGGTGATGTGGCCAGGTAGGGTGGGTAGGTTTCTGGGTAGATTTAGGATTAGAAGGGCGGGCAGGTGGACCGTTTTGAAAACTGGGGCGGTCGTTCGGGTCGGGTTGGCCCGTTCGACTGCCCCTACTAAAAACAATTAAACTTTTATTTGATTTAAACGGGCCGCGTGCAAACCGATAGCGGCCAAAACAAAATATTCCGGGGACCGGGTTTTGGAGTTTGAATAAGATGGGGCGTTTGGAAAACAAATCGGGGTTTTCGAAAAATAGTTTTGGCAAACAATGCATGATGATGACGATGCAATGCACAAATTTAACGCGATTTTCTAGCAGTGGTTTTGCGGGATGCCACAATTCGACACCACTAACAATGGATCTCGCCCTCGAGATCCGCCTCATGGTACCGGAAGGAAGGTCGGCGGTCTGATCCTTCGCGCTTCGTGTAGATCCTCGCGACACCACTAACAAGAGGTCGTTGTCCGTGAGCGTCGAGATGTCACTCCGGAAACAAAAGGTCGAAGGTAGAGGTATCAACAAATAAAGCCACCTCTAACTCCGGAAGAAAGAGGGAAACCGATGCATTCTCATCCACTTCAATGTACAAAAGCGAATAGAAAGGGTAGTCGGCATGGGGGCCAATCCATCACGCACCCAAACTATTACTCCGCACAATCAGTAGAAGAGCGTGCAACCATTCTCGGAATCAGACTGAAGATCTCGACAAGCGAGGTTCGGAAACAAAGGAGGGATGCAGACTCCGCATCGGATCTGGCGTAGATGATGTCGTCGCACCGGAAAACACCGGAAGGCACAAACAAGGAACAAAGAATGGCACCACAGACGAAGGATTCCTCGGATAACATGAAGACCGGATGTAGCGACACCGTTATCAAAGAAGGAAGAGAAATCCTGGAGGTACGACGGAAACCCAACCACGAGAATTCCTGGACTCGAAGAACGAGACGAGAGCGGATTCAAAACACGTAGGGGTAAGAGGGGAACAGCAGAGGGGTAAGGAGTAAAGTCAGACCTAATCAGAACTATCCAACCGATTTTACAAAATAGTTTTGACACTCTACTTCGGCCGTTAGCTAGGTTATCCTACAGGCTGGACTTGTGGGGTATCGCAACCGAGCTCTCGATACCACTCAGAACACCCTCAGATCGGACCTATGCAAGTTTGGGCAAAATTCACCAAACCCGATAGAAACGATTCAAAGGTGCTCACCAGCACTTTCGTATGTGGAAAACGGTAATAACATTACACAACAGTCCTCGATGGGACCCACGTAATGATATATATACAACAAATGACTCAAAGAGTCAAGAATACAAATATACGGTGCAAAGATCCAAATCACCTTGAAAGAGGGAGTCCGACTACGGACAAGATGCAAATGGGGCTAAGAGCCCCAAGAATAACCAATGGCGTCCATAACCCTGCGGCCAAGCCGGAAGGGTAACCCCGCTAACGGCGTCGATCTCAAAACCTGCTTAACAAAAGGTGCCGAAAGGGCAAAGCAGAAAACAAAGAAAGAGCGTCGATCGAGGCCAAGACACGGCGAGGCTAGAATTGGCGGTCCTCGCCTACATAGGTATGGTGGATCAAGCGCGGCAAAGATGCACTAAACAACCTATAGAGACTCGATACAATGGCGGTTACCAGAGAGGGGTAAGAATGACCTAACCGGATCCAACCTGAAGCTATCACCAAACAAACCCATCCTGGTGTTTCCCCCTCGAGACCAACGAGGAAGTCAACCGAGGAACTCACACAGTTGGCAGTTTTATTTATTCAGTTATGGTTGCGGCACTTTACTAGTCAAGTTTAGATAATCGTCCTGATAAAGTAAACAGTGGGCACTTTTAGTTAACCATTCCGTGATAGTTGCAACCATTACTAATCAGGTACAGATAGTATGAGATAAACCCAAAACCCAGCAGTGGTTGTTACTTTTATTCAGCCAATTCGTTGTAGTTGCAATACTTACTAGTCATATACAATTGTCGCAAGCCAACCAAACAAGCAATTGTGGGCAGTATTAATTAGCCATTCCGTTATAGTGGAGCTGATTACTAGTCATTATAAGTCAAATTTATAGCAGTAAACTTTAGTTATGCTTGTCTATGATCGAGATACTGTGCTCCAAGTCGTCCATATCCGCGGACACGGCTTTCAGAAAGTTTTACCCGGCCGGGGTGCACCAATAGCAACACACGCTCGATCAACCTCGGAAAAACCAAATCAAAACCCAACGAGGCTTTCACGACTGAACAATCACAGGATTCAGAAATATTTCAGGGGGCCACCCCTTAAGTAGAATCCGCAACGGAGTAAGCAAGCTCCGAGGCGGCCTCAAGGTCTGCGACAATGGCTGTGAGCGACTGGGAACCCCAAACGGGGCTTGTCGACACCGCGTAAACATTCCGCTTCCAAAACAGTACAGTGTGCTATCTGTCGCACAATCGTAAATAAAGCAGTAAAGCATGGCATAAGTACATGATAGTAATAAAACCTCAAACTAGTTTGTGGCCCCAAGAAATAAGACGGAATCAAGCTCTGGCTCAGGGGGGTCCCATATACCTCCCGGATGTGGATAGCGCGCAAAATCAAGGAACAGGTATCAAGTACTGGGTCTTACGGACACAAGTGGCTGCTCGAAACCAAATATTATCTATCACCCACCGATGTCTCGCTTATTCAATTTTAGTTGTTAAAGTAAAGTGAACAATAAGTAAAACTAGAATCATCTCCAACAACAACATGCGGCAATACATCAAGAATCGTGGCATATGACGCCTCATATCAACACTTGAGCAAGCAACTACGACGCAAGTCCAACTATCTACCAAACAACGTGTAATAGGATGTGTCCAAGGCAGTATAGGGCTGCACGGTATATCACGGGTACGGAATCTAAAGCATCGCAACACAGATAGCAATAGATCAACAGGAGGGAAGCAAATACTATAAAAGTAAGATAGGTAGAAAGGGGGAGATGCTCGCCTGAAAACATTGTCGAAGGGTTCAACCGAAGATCGGGGCGAAGCTCACATCAACTCAACGGCCTTATCCGCGAAGAAGCAAAACACTAGAAGAAACACCGGATGCAATATTTAATACACGGCAGAAGATCGGCATGATGCATGTATGATGTATGACATGGCAAAGGTGCGATGCAATTAGGTCAAGATTAAGCGGAAACGGGGTCCCGACAATTAATTAGATGGTGCAAGTTATTTAGCTACCCCGCAAATTAAATGTTGTTTTAACAAGGCAAGATAAGATACCGGTTCGCTACACAAGTTTAAATGAGGCCGATATGAGACTAGATTTGCCCGCATATGGCCCCATGTTTAATTATTAGGTGAATCGGCATAAGGCCCCCAAACCAACGATATGCATGCGAGATGACAATTAAGATGCAACAATTTGTTATGTTATAAAATAGGGTCCGAGGAAAAAGGGGTCACACATTAGAGGGGGTTCGACGATCTTGGGTTCCGGGGTTCGGGGTTCGACAGGGTCCAGGGTTCAGGTTCCGGTCTCGGCGGAACGTTCTCGGTATCGGGGCAGATCTTAGCGTTCAGGACGAAGCACTTGGCGTTCTCGAGGGAGTACTTGTCGCAGTTTTCTTCGGTTCTCTGCCGATGATCTCGCTGCCGAGAAGAACTTGTCGGGTCCGCGGGTCGATCTTGCCGCTATGAGGGTCTTGGCGGTCCGCCGGATTCCGTGAGGGAGATCATGGCGTTCAGGGGAAGTTCTCGGCTTCGCATCCCCGAGGTAGTACTTGTCGTTCCGGGGGCTCGACGCATTCTTGGCGTCCGAGGAGAAGATCATGTCGCATCCGCGCCTTCGGCACGGGTTCTCCGGCTCCTGTAGGGGATCTTGTCGCCGCGCAGAACTCGGGTTCGTGGTCTTGACGGGTTCGGCGCCCGGATCGGTCTTTGGATTCTCGAGGTGGACCTTGCGGTTTCCATGTGGACGTTCTGGCGTTTGAGGTTTACACCAAACCGTGGCGCATCCGTGAGGCAGCTCTTGTGGGTCCTCGAGGAGGCCTTCGGGACGGCCTTGGTTCAAGACACACAAGCACCATCGCAAAACATGCAGGGCTGGGCGAGGAACACCGCAGGGCGACGGCCCCCGCTGGAGGCGGAACGCGAGGCGGGCCGAGCGCGGACGGGTCGGCTGTCATGGACGCAGCTCCGAACGGCGGAGGTGGCGGTGCGAAGCCGCCACGGGAGCGGGCCGGCGGAGAGGGGAGAAGGCGGCGGGGCTTGGAGGAGGCGGTGGAGGTCTGGCGGCGCCGCCACGGCGGGCGGGACACGGAGGATGGAGGCGAAGGCGGAGGTCGCCATGGTCCAGGGAGGCGAGGTGAGGCGGTTGGGGAAGAAGCGGGCGAGGGGGAGGAGGCGCAAACGCTGGGGCGGATGGCTGGCGGCGGCGGGTGGCGCTGGGCCTGGGAGGAGCGGCTGGGCGCGGCTGGGAAGGCACGGCGGGCGGGGTGCCTGGGGAGGGGGGGCGAGCGAGCTAGCGGGAGGAGGAAGACGGTTGCGGGGCTGGCGGATGGGCGGCGGCGCGCCGGGGAGGAGAAGGGGAGGCGCAGCGCCGGAGGGTGGAGGCCGCGCGCTGGGAAGGGGAGGCAGCACGGCCGCGAGGCGAGGAGGCTGGCGGGGGCTGAGAGACGCGTGAGGGGAGAGGAAGGAGATGAACAGGGCACGGTTAGGTGGTAGGTGGGACCGGGTGGGGTCCACGCGGGGCCCGCGCGTCAGGGGGGAAGTGGGGAGGGTGGCTGCTGTGGGGTGTGCGTGTGCGTGTCCAGGTGGTGGGGGTTTGCAGGTGGGGAGAGAAGGAGAGATGGAGTGTGGGGGTGGTTCTGGGCCAAGTGGCAGGTTTTGAGTGGGTGAGGGGAGAGGGAGCCGAGGTGGCACAGCCTATTGGCTGGGGTGATGTGGCTGTAGGGTGGGTAGGTTTCGTAGATTTAGGATTAGAAGGCGGGTGTGGACCGCTTTGAAACTGGGCGGCTGGTCGGGTTGGCCCTGCTCGATCGCCCTACTAAAACAATTAAACTTTTATTTGATTTAAACGGGCCGCGTGCAAACCGATAGCGGCCAAAACAAAATATTCCGGGGACCGGGTTTTGGAGTTTGAATAAGATGGGGCGTTTGGAAAACAAATCGGGGTTTTCGAAAAATAGTTTTGGCAAACAATGCATGATGATGACGATGCAATGCACAAATTTAACGCGATTTTCTAGCAGTGGTTTTGCGGGATGCCACATCCATGATCACCATAAGGATGGAACGATACACTTGAGATCATCTTAAGAAACCTTGATAAACACTTTATCTTCTTCACTTTATTCTTATTCTAACCTTAAAGCCACCATATGGTTCAAGCATTGTCTATGGACACATCCTACAAGTAAAACTCAATGCAAACATAAGTCCATAAAACATTGTCATTAATTACCAAAACCACACATGGGGGCACACATGTTCTTTCAATTTTTCGATATGGTTGTAAGCTCTAAGATAGCAAAAACATTTGTTTGTTTCCGGCGATTGAATGACATTTATTTTATTAATTTATTCCATTATTTGGTTGTGTTATGTTCTAAAATGTTTATGTGTTTTACTTACTTTATGAAGCATCTTTCTCGCTCCATTATATTAATTAGACACTATATTTTAGAACGCGTGTGGCACCCAAATGGAGGAAACGTGCCTTGGTGATAGTGGCACCACAAATACCATCTTGAGAGAAACAAAGTACTTTGAGTCTATTACCAAAAACCCCGGTAACATAATGACGATCGCCGGCTGCGGTCCGAATGTAGTTGGCTCCGGAAGAGCAACTATCATACTCCCAAATGGAAGAACTCTGATCATTGAAGAGGCATTGTTGTATCCGGAGTCGACTCGTACTCTCTTGAGTTTTAGAGACATCCGCGCAAATGGTTTCCATGTAGAGACCGATGATGATGAGAATGGAAAGGAATTACCAAGCGCGAAGAAAATGGTAAACATGTTGTCGAAAGAGTCCCTTCATTAGCTACTGGGCTGTACTACACTAAGATAGTAGCACCACCTATTTACACTACCCTTAAGACTGTCTTTAGAAGCTCTGAACCATTCTGCCTTTGGCATGATAGGTTAGGCCACCCGGGTCTTATGATGATGAGAAATATAATTAACAAATCGAATGGTCATAATGTTAATGTGAAAAATTTCCCGAATCCCGATGATTTCGTGTGATCCGCATGCGCTACGAGGAAATTGATCATTAGACCGTCCCCCTAAAGGTGAAGGATGAACTCCCCGCGTTCTTGGAACGTATACAAGGGGACATATGTGGTCCAATTTAGCCCCTCTCAGGAACGTTTCGGTACTTCATGGTGCTCATAGATGCTTCCTCTAAATGGTCCAATGTTTGCCTGTTGTCTACAAGGAACCATGATTTTGCAAAGTTGATCTCTCAGATCATACAAATAAGGAATAAATTCCCTGATTATCGTTTAAAGTCTATTCGAATGGACAATGCCGGAGAATGTACTTCAAAGGCATTCGATGATTATTGCATGGCAACGGGAATCAAACTTGCGCACTCTGTACCGCATGTCCACACCTGGATGACAAAAGTTGATAAATCACGTGGAAAGCCACGGGGATCCACGCTCATGACCCGTGCAATGTTGAGTCTAATCGAGAAGTCCAAAAGATACTAGATTTGCACTCCCTAGCGAATCAACTGCCTGATCATTTTAGTGATTTAAAGACTGTGACAAAGTCGCATGTGCATGCATGCAATGCACCAGAAAGGGTTGAAATACCGAAAAAATGATGGTATACCCGCTCCCGTTCCAAGGCCTAAGAGGACAAGGAATCCGGTTTCTCAAATCCCAAGTACCCGGGGATGCCCAAAGAAAAAGGATAAGAGAGATTTATTACAGTCTGCCCCTGTTGAGGGGAGCCAGTTGAGACCTGGCACAAGTACGGATATTTCAGTGCACGAAATTTCGGACTTGAATTTTCCTATATCGGAAATACCTAGCGAAGTTGTGTGCGCACACATCGGAGCGGGAAAGCTAAAGGACCTAGCCCCTGGATTGGGAAATCCGGTGGAGCAAGAGGATGTGCCTGATGCACTCCATGACGAAATGGACATTAACTATGTTAATTCGGGCGAGTTATACAACCGAGCCATGGCAAATGTCGACGTTAATTTTACCAAGAAAATTGCCTCAATCATAGATCTTGACCCTGAGCCTAACACGCTCGCTGATTGTAAGAAAAGGTCGGATTGGAAAGATTGGTAGAAGGAAATCACTGCTGAATTATTATCGTTAAACAAAAGAGAGGTATTTGGACCTGTTTGTCTAACTCCTCCCCACATTCGCCTCGTTGGCCATAATTGGGTTTTTGTTCGAAAGAGAAACGAGAATAATGAAGTAGTAAGGTACAAAGCAAGGCTCGTTGCTCAATGTTTCACTCAGCGACCAGGTGTCGACTTTGAGGAATCTTACTCCCCGGTCATGGATGGAATTACCTTTAGATACTCGATCTCAATGGCAGTAAACATGGAATTAAAAATGAAACTGATGGATGTTGTCACTGCTTACCTATATGGTAACTTGGATTCAGACATATACATGAAAGTACCAGAAGGTATCCCTGTCCCGAACCAGGATAGAGCAAACAAGAGCTTATATAGTGTTCAGCTTAAGAAGTCACCGTATGGACTAAAACAGTCAGGTAGGATGTGGTATAATCGTTTAAGCGATTTCCTTCATCAGAAGGGTTACGCGAGCAATGAAGATTGCCCATGTGTTTTTATATGGAGATCCCAGGATGGTTTCTGTATTATCTCGGTGTACGTGGACGATTTGAATATAATCGGTGCACCTGACGATATTGAGGAAGCGAGTTCCTACCTGATGTCGGAATTCGAGATGAAAGACTTAGGCAAAACCAAGTTCTGCCTGGGTCTGCAACTTGAGCATTCCCCTGCTGGGATACTAGTTCACCAGTCGGCCTACACCCAGAAGGTGTTGGAACGATTTGGGTTTGAAAAGGCATATCCTTCTAAGACCCCGATGGTCGGAAGATCTTTGCAGCAAGACAAGGACCCGTTCAGGCCTAAAGAAGAGGCGGAGGAAATTCTGGGACCGGAATTCCCCTATTTAAGTGTAGTTGGCGCACTTATGTACCTCGCAAATTGTACACAGCCGGATATTGCATTCGCTGTTAATCTTCTTGATAGGTATAATTCTGAGCCTACCAAGAGGCATTGGAAAGGCGTTAAGGACATCTTTAGGTACATACAAGAGACCAAAGACCTTGGCTTGTTTTACCAAAAGAACCAAGACCTATCTGTTGTAGGCTATGCAGATGCTGGGTACCTTTCGGACCCGCACACATCCAAGTCGCAGACTGGATATGTTTTCCTTTATGGTGGAACAGCGATTTCCTGGAAATCGTCTAAGCAAACTCTTGTGTCAACTTCGACGAATCACTCGGAAATCATAGCATTATATGAGGCATCACGAGAATGTGTATGACTTCGACGAGTAGTCAGCCACATCCAGATGTCATGTGGGCTGAACACCGTACAAACCCCAACAATTATCTATGAAGATAATGCTGCTTGTGTTGAACAAGTCCAGACGGGTTACGTGAAGAGCAATCTCACAAAGCATATAAACCCCAAGTTCTTCTATGCACATGAACTACAAAAGTTGAACGAAGTAAAAGTCTTGCATACTAAGTCATGTGGAAATCTCGCTGATTTGTTCATTAAATCATTGCCAGCATCTTCTTTCGAGAGATGTGTCCATGGGATTTGCATGATGAGACTTAGGGAGATGCAAGGTTCAGAGGGAGAATCTTCACAAACTCATCGCTGAAATCTTGATCCCGATGATTGATTGCTTAACTTTATAGTTAAGTGAATTGTACTCTTTTTCCCTTAGTGAGTTTTTATGAAGTTTCTCACATGAGGTTTTTAATGAGGCAATTCATGCAACATAGCAAGAAGTATACCATGTGCGTTTCTCCATATTTTTCCCACTAGGTTTTTTGGAGTTTTGAGCCATGGTTATACAGATAAGATAACCAGGAGGAGTGTTGGGAAACTGGGCCGGTAGAGTCCCATTCGGTGTGGCCTCTACCAGGCTAGGGTTATCCCATATGGATATCCTATCCCCCTTAGTCTATAAATAGAGGATCAATCATTGTACATGATTTTACCAGAGACATATCAATAAAGCTTCTCTTTGTTCCCTATGTTAATTCTTGTGTATTCTTTGTGTGCCTTCGACTCCAGTATTCTTCCCCGTTTGTGGAGCAACCTCGGGACCGGCCAGCCGGCAGGGGTTGTTCAACACATACCTCCTAGGAAAACGATTGATCCGTTAGTATTTGAAGTGTAGTTGTCTCACGTAACCACGTCCGCCCAAACCGCTGGTTTAGTTCAGTTAAATAATAATGACATACCCAGCGCATATTTTTCTCATCCTCCACCTACCCAGGTACATCTCATCTCTTTTTCTTGTCTCAAACCACATCTCCCGAGATCTACTCCCTCCATTTTAAAATATAAGATGTTTTAGGTTTGTGAATGAGATGTATCTAGATACATTTTATTGTCTAGATTTATTTGAACCTATACACTAAAAGATGTCTAGACACATCTACTTCACAAACCTAAAACATCTTACATTTCTAAACAGAGGGAGTATTACCCAAGGAAGGTCATGCAGCCTGTAGGAGCCAAGATGGATTTGTGATGATGCTCAGAAGGTATCAGAGAGAGGAATTTGAAGATGCCTCATTGTGGAAAACGAATTTGAGATAGTGGCGGGCATAGCAAGATATATTGTCATTCTGCATAGCAATGTCTTTTCCATAAAGGATGATGCCAGCACCACGGATGGTAGAAACCTGGTATGCCCTACGGGTAGTCGGGTACCACTTCAATGCCACCGATAAATGGCTAGACCTTGGATGTCGTGTACCTTGTGTACGTACCATGGTGGTAGAAACCGGTGACGGCAACTTGGCGTGGTGGCTAGCTCTGTCCTTCTGTCGCACGCCGCGCCGCCATGGCGATATTAGGTCCATCGCCACTATCCCCGGCTATAGACGCTTCCGTCCGCCCCAACTCTCCATCATCGAGGTTTCCCTACCAGCTCCACCTAAATCTCAATCTCATATTGTCATCTCCTTCAACCCAGACACGGCAAAGGATTGTAGACACTGGTAGAAAAGGGCCCATGCGTCCCGGTTGGTAAGGGCCATTAGTCCCGGTTGCCCAACCGGGACGGGGCAATCGGGACTAAAGCTCTAACCATTAGTCCCGGTTGCCCCACCAACCGGGACAAATGGGGCACACGTATGCATCGAGGCGAGGAGGTGGAGTATTAGTCCCGGTTCATAACACGAACCGACTAATAACCCGCCGGGCAGAGATTTGGCCATTTCTGCCGCGCAGAATTCATTTTGGCATATTTTGTTGCCGCGGCAGCATTTTCGCCACTTTTTGTGCCGCGGCAGAGAATTCATTTAGGTTGTTTTAATGTTTATTTAGTGTTTTGCACTTATCAATGAAGGAACCTTATATTACACAAGATCATCATGACAATATTACATTCAATACACGGATCGAGTTCATGCACTACATACAAAAGTTGCTATTCGATGCTACCGGCCAATCCCTTCAAAGTTGCTATTTTTACAATCCCTATTGTCTATACACAGCAGAATAGTATTCCCCTTTCGGGTCTAGGACTTCTGCATCCAAGAATCCCGCCAATTCCTCCTGAATTGCTCGAACGCGATCCTTTGGCAGAAGACCGTCCCGTAGACGTTCGATCTGATTTAAAAAAGGAGTCAGCCTATATGAATGAAACTAAACACAATTTGTTTGAAATTAAAAACTATAGAAATTGTTTACGTACGTGGAGTTGCTCTAAATTTTTGCCCTTCTCATCGCACGTCTGTCGGATGAACTCGCATACATAGTATCCACATAGATTGTTACCTGGTCCCTGCGTCAGGCACTTTACGAGAACATAGTTCAATCAAAATAATAATTAAGCATGATAATACTGTATCAAAACTAGAATCAAAGAGATGCTCGGATATAGCTAGTGGTGCTTACATCTAGTGGTTGAAATGTAAGCTCCTCTTTCCAAACACCCCTAGCCTTGTTGGTGAACCGTTTCCAAGCGCTGCCCGGCGAAGAAAACGAATAAAAGAAGTTATTAAGTACTTGATATCATAAAATTCACGAACGTTGCCGATATAGTGTCGCAATGATTAGAATTACCGCTGGAGAAGTATCTGCATGTCCTTCCACGTCTCAAGGGGTTTATGTTTCGAGTCCATGACTAGTACACGCCCTTTGTCAAGTTGAATGATTAACAGAATATAGTGGAAGCTGCAAATGCATAACTAATCAATCATATACTTAACATCGAGTAAGCTAAATAGAAAGTGTACACAAGACAATAACACTCACTCGAAGTTGTAAGGAAATAGTATTTCCCTTTTGGTTTCTTGAAACCTTAATGCGTGTACTATATTATCCTCCGTATCCTGGGGGCTTATTTTGAGATTAGCTTCATGAACCCAATATGGGTCAATGAAGCCAATGTCATAGATTTGTCCTCTGCTGCATTCGAGAATCTTCATTCTGCATATTACAGTATGATTATATACATGCAATAAACAAAATAATATAGCTGGAGACTAAATTAATTACAGAATTAGTACTTACAGACAATACGCACTGATGATCGATTTGTCTAAGGCGTCTTGATTGAATAATTGAAATAGTTCATCAAATTCAATGGATATCATGTCATCCCTTTCTTTCCCATGATGCTTTTTTATAACCCTCAGCGCTATCCAGTTAGCCCCGCCTTTGTGGCATGCAAGTACCAGTTATGCAATCTTCGATTTTTGTTGGAAGATTGTTTACCTCCTCGAGTTTGACGAGAGGTTTGCCGATCGGTATTTGTATGCTACTTCACTCAAGGAAGAACTCTAATCGATAAGTACTGGCAATACTCATACCTTGAGCGGCAAGTTTCTCGTGACAGTAACTACTGGATCATACGCTTCGCCCCATATTTGCTCGACCCCACATTGGTTTGAGAAATCACCTTGAGAGGGGCGCAAGTCTGTTTTGCTTGTTCTCCGAGCTGGGCAACAGATTTCCGCTTGCATCAAGATCGCTCTTGAGGCTTTTTGTGCCGCATGTGACTTGAGAATAGAACGCTCATACTCGATGACAGCTTTGGCTCGGGTTGATGAAGATTCTTTAGCATTTTCAACACTTTGGCCTTTTCTTCTTTGGTCTTTGGGAACTCGCTCTTTCGGCCTCACTTAGCTTAAAAACGCTGTCGTTTCAAGCATCAACGATCGCAGCCTCCTCTTCAAGATACCATAAGCTCTCTTGGGAGGAACCGTTGGTACTTTTGGAAGAGGCTCTTGTTTACGCTTCGCGATCGCCACGACGACAAGAGCGACGCCACGCTTTTATCCCGAGGCGCCGCGATGGCTCCTTGGCGATGGCTGCACCGGAGATTGGTGAGGCGACGAGCCGGGTGAGGCGACGAAGACGGCCGGGCGGCGCGACTCACCGGAGACGGTGAGGCGGCGCGAAGATGGCCTTGGCGTGTGATTTCAAGCACGATACAATCCTTCGCCATAGAATGGTGACGTTTTGCGTCACCCAAAGACAACACATCCCCTTCACTAGCAGGGTAGTGAAGATCCAAAACCTCAAAGGTGGGCATGATTTCATCCACGCCGACAACAGCGTAGCCCTATGGAACCGGATGACAGTGGTAAGTTGGTGTGGGCCCAATTGGTAAGGCATAGCCGACCGCCACCTTCATTGATATGTTCACAACTTTGACATGTAGCTCGCAGCAGTCATCTCTCGTGATATCATCCACTGGTAGCCAACAGAGCCATCGTCGGTGCATCATCGGCATCGCCATTGTCATCACCGGGACCTCGGTGGAAGCCACATCGCTTCGATTATTCGATAGGTAGCATTGAATGCAGTCTTGTCTGAGATGGGCAGTAGTACTTTGCTCTTTAAGTGTGTTAATTTCATCTTGTTGTTGCTTTAATCATTCTTCAATTAAACGCATTCGCTTTCTCGACTTTCTGCTTCAACCGCCTGTCCTTACTCCTCGACGACTTCTATCAGATATTTCTTCCTCTTCGAAACCCAGTCCTCCATGATTGGGAGCCTATTGTGCCTCGTGTTCGTCCATCATGTTCCTTATTTCCAAGGGCGAGTGTGAGCTCATCATTCTCTCTATCAGGAATGAAGTCCCCATCTTTAACGGCCTTTACTGCTTTTTTGATCCTCTCGATTGGCAAGGGGTCTTCTTTATGTCTTATGTTATATATACACCTCCCTTCCGAGTCCAACGTGCCCCCATGCCCGTAAAACCAACTCATTGCACGTTCTACCCAATCGTCTGTCTCTGGGGTGATCTTTTTTATCACGCAGTTCCTGCTCAAGTTTCTCCCACTTAGGAATGCCAACCCTGTAGCCACCTTGCCCCATAGTATGGTGATACTTCTTCTTAGCAGCATTCAGCTTATTCGTTTTAGACATTTTCTTAGCTTTTTCTGATTTCTTGTATTCCACAAACTCATCCCAGAATGGTTTTATCTTCTCAAACTGAATATTCTTGAAATCGGGAGTCTTCTTTTTCACGACATAGTCAAGGTGCAATCTTTTCTTCCAGTTGGTGAAACACTGGGCCATCTTCTTCAAAGCCCACTCCCTGACCTTAGCCTCCATGGCTCTCCCATGTTGTAAGGCGTCCTCAACTGGATCCTCCGCATTTGGATCCAGCTCTATATTCGGTAGTTTGAAATTAACCATGAGCCTCTTCCACAGTAAATCTTTGGCGTGGTTAGGGACAAATAAACACGTTCCCTCTTCATCCGCATTAGCAGGCCTATTCCAATTCCTAATGATGATCGGGATTAAGTCCCTAATGATTACTCCGCATTGTTCCACAAATTTGGTTGCGACAACTTCGGGAGCTGTCGGTTGTGGCATCCCGCAAAACCACTACTAGAAAATCGCGTTGTTTTTGTGCATTGCATCATCATGACCGCATGCTCATGTCATCATGCCACATTGCATTTGAGCATCGTCATCATCATGCATATTATTTTTCCTAAAAACTATTTGCGAAAGACAATCGTTTTCTAAAATTTACCTCCTTCTATTTCAAATTAAACCCCCGGACGCTTCCGGATATTTTTGTTTGTCTAAAATCTATTTATACAAGCTTATTGCAAAAGTTAAATAATTCTGCGGTGTCGACAAGCCCAGTTTTGGGTTCCCAGTCGTTCACAGCCGTCTACCCAAACCTTGAGTCCGTTTCGGAGTCATCTAACTTCGTTGCGGGTAGCTTAATGGGGTGGCCCCCTGAAATAATTCTGAATCCTGTGATTGCTTTGTCGTGAAGGCCTCGTTGGGTTTTGTTTTGGTTTTTCCGAGGTTGATCGAGCGTGTGTTGCTATTGGTGCACCCCGGCCGGGTAAAACTTTCTGAAAGCCGTGTCCGCGGTTATGGACGACTTGGAGCACAGTATCTCGATCATAGACAAGCATAACTAAAGTAGTGCTATAAATCTGACTTTATAATGACTAGTAATCAGCTTCACTATAATGGAATGGCTAAATAATACTGCCCACAATTGCTTGTTTGGATTGTCGCTTGCGACCATTGTACCTGACTAGTAAGTATTGCAACTACAACGGAATGGCTAAATAAAAGTACCAACAACTGCTGGGTTTTGGGTTATCTCATGCTAATTGTATCTGATTAGTAAGTGCTGCAACTACAACGGAATGATTAACTAAAATGACCCACTACTTCTTTTATCAGGACAATTATCTATACCTGACTAGTAATTGCTGCAACGATAACTGAATAAAACTGCCAACTGTGTGAGTTCCTCGGTTGACTTCCTCGTTTGGTATCGAGGGGGAAACACCAGGATGGGTTTGTTTGGTGTTAGTATCAGGCTGGTTCTGGATAGGTCTTTCTTTCCCCTCTCTGATAGCCGCCAGTTATATCGAGTCTCTATAGGTTGTTTAGTGCTTGCTGCGTTGCCGCTTCAGTCCACCATACCTATGTAGGCGAGGACCGCCGAATTCTAGCCTCGCTGCATCGCCTCGATCGACGCTCCTCTTTTTCCTTTGCCCTTTGTCGGCACCCTTTTGTTTAAGCAGTTTTGATATCGACGTTAGCGGTGGTTACCCTTCCTTGGCCTGGGCAGGGTTATGGACGCCATTGGTTATTCTTCAGGGCTCTTAGCCCCATTTGCATCTTGTCCGTAGTCGGACGCTCTATCATTTTCAAGGTGATTTGGATCTTTGTACCTTATATCTGTATTCTTGACTCATGGAGTCGTGTTGTATATATATCTGTTCTGTGGGTCCCATCGAGGACTGTTGTGTAATGTTATTACTTCGTTTTCCACCCGCACGAAAGTGCCTGATGGGCACCTTTGAATCGTTTCTATGCGGGTTGGGCGGGTTTCGCTAAAACTTGCATAGGTCCGATTCTGAGGGTGTTACAGAGTGCTATCAGAGCTCAGCAGTTGCGATACCCCACAAGTCCAGCCTGTAGGATAACCTAGCTAACGGCCGAAGTAGAGTGTCAAAATTATTTTTTGCAAAATCGGTTGCATAATCCGCCTATTCGTCTGCAGAGTAATGGTTTGGGTGCGCGATGGACTGATCACCATCCGACTACTCTTATCATTCGCTCTTGTACATTGAATCAGTGGATCCAGCAATTTTACTCCGTCCACGGAAGCTAGAGGTGGCTTTATTTGTTGATGCCTCTACCTTCGACCTTTTGTTTCCGGAGTGTTCTCTCGACGATCACGGACAATGACCTCTTGTTAGTGGTGTCGCGAGGATCTACACGAAGCGAGAAGACGCCGTTCGCCGACCTTCCTTCCGGTACCATGAGGCGGATCTCGAGGGCGAGATCCATTGTTAGTGGTGTCGAATTGTGGCATCCCGCAAAACCACTACTAGAAAATCGCGTTGTTTTTGTGCATTGCATCATCATGACCGCATGCTCATGTCATCATGCCACATTGCATTTGAGCATCGTCATCATCATGCATATTATTTTGCCTAAAAACTATTTGCGAAAGACAATCGTTTTCTAAAATTTACCTCCTTCTATTTCAAATTAAACCCCCGGACGCTTCCGGATATTTTTGTTTGTCTAAAATCTATTTATACAAGCTTATTGCAAAAGTTAAATAAAAATTATATTATTTTAGTGGGGCAGTCGAACGGGCCGAATCGACCCGAACGACCACCCCAGATTAAATCGGTCCACCTAACCCGCCCCTCTAAATCCTAAGTTCACCCAAACCTATCCTACCCACCCTGCCTCCACCTCACCCCCTCCAATCATCGCGCGCCACCTCATCCTCCCTCACCACTCCCACCACTCAGATGCTGCCACTTGGCTCACCTCCTCTCTCCCTCTCCCCTTCCTCTCTCCACCTGCCCACACAAGCCACACACGCCACCTCCAGCCGACAGCCCCTGGCCACCTGGCCCCACCTGCCCTGCGGGCCCTCTCTCTCTCCCTTCTCTCTCTCCCCCGCGTCCTCACCCGTCTCCCCTCGCGCGGCGCAGCACCCGTCGCCCCGCACCCCTCCTCCCCAACGCCTCTCCCGCTCCGCCGAGCCTCCCCGACCTTGTGCGTCAGCGACCCCGCGCGCCGGCTCCGGCCACCCCCCTTCCGCCGCCGGCGTCCGCGCGGCCCCCTCCGGCCAAGCTCGCCGGCGACCCTCCTCGTCCGCCCTCGCCTCCCCGAACCGCCGCCAGCGTCTCCTCCCTCCGTTCGGTCCGCGAGCACCGCAGCCGGTCCTCGGCCGCAGCCCTGTGACGTCATCCTCTGGTCGCTCTCCGTGGAGTTTTCCGCATGCTCGAACGCAAAACGGCCCAGCTGCAGCGAGTTCTCTGTTACAAGGGGGCATCTTCTCTGGCTCCACATGAAGCCGGTGTGGCCTACTTCGGAACATCAAGATCTTCTCTCTGGATTTTTGAAGGACACCGACATGGAGCTAATGATCTTCGGCAACCAAGATCTTTGATGCCACCCGAAGCACAAGACCGCCTCGTCACAAGAGTCCCGATGCCTGATGTCGCCAAAATCTGCGTTGCTGCGTGTTTCGACGACCATGTGCGAGATGGAGCCCGATGACACCGGTACCCCAAGACCTACCACACGGACGCATCACGGACTTCGAGACCCTGAACGACAAGTTCTCCGTCCCGGGAGCATCGACGCTCGTGCTACAAGATCTACTACCCAGATCCGAAGACCCTAACCCCGGACCCGAAGACCATGGATGCGACAAGTCCTCCTTCCCGGATGCGATGCTCGAGAACACGGACGGTAAGAACACCGACGCAGAACGCCAAGTGCTTCACCCCGAACGCCAAGACCGACCCGACACGAGGACACGACAAGATCTTCGCGACGACAAGATCGGCACCGAACCGGGGCGAATCCAATGCGCCCCGACACCAAACCAGGGCCCCTTCCCGGATGCGACAAGAACTACTTCCGTTATCCGAGGACGAGCCCGTCGAACCCTGAACCCTGGACCTTGAGACCAACCCCGAACCCCGGAACCCCAAGACCGTCGAGAACCCTAATGTGTGCACCCCTTCCCGAAACCCTATCTTATAATATAATAACCTTGATGCATATTGAATTGTCATACTCGCATGCATATTTGTGTGGTTTGGGGGCCTTATGCCGATTCACTCTAATTAAATATGGGGCCCATATGCGGGCAAATCTAGTCTCATATTGGCCTCATTTAAATTTGTGTAGCGAACCGGTGCTATCTTTTGCCATGCTAAAACCACATTTAATTTGCGGGGTAGATAAACAACTGGAACCATCTAACTAATTGTCGGGACCCCGGTTCCGCTTAATATGATCTATTTGCATCGCATCTTTGCCATGGCATACATCATACATGCATCATGCCGATCTTCTGCCGTTGTATTAAATAGTGCATCCGGTGTTTCTTCTAGTGTTTTGGTCCTTCGCGGATAAGGCCGTTGAGTTGATGTGAGCTTCACGATCTTGGTTGAACTTTCGCAATGTTTTCAGCGAGCATATCCCCTTTCGCCTATCTTACTTTTATAGTATTTATTCCTCCCTGATCTATTGCTATCCGTGTTGCGATGCTTTAGTTTCGCACGGATATACCGTGCAGCCCTATATTGCCTTGGACACATCCTATTACCGTTGTTTGGTAGATAGTTGGACTTATGGCCAAGTCGCTTGCTCAAGTCTTTGTGCGTGTTGTCAAGTGCCACGATTGTTGGAGTAATGCCGCATGTTGATGTTGGAGATGATCATGGCTTTACTTATCGCTCACTTTAAATTCTGTTTAACAACTAAAATTGAAGTAAGCGAGGCATCGGTGGGTGATAGATAGTATTTGGTTTCGAACGCCCACTTGTGTCCCGTGGGACCCCGAGTACTTGATACTGTTCCTTGGTTTATCGCTATCCACATCCGGGAGGTATATGGGACCCCCCTGAGCCAGAGCTTGATTCAGTCTTATTTCTTGGGGCCACAAACTAGTTTGAGGTTTTATTTACTATCCTGTACTTATGCCATGCTTACCGCTTTATTTAAATTGTGCGACAGATAGCACCTGTACTGTTTAGGATCGGGACACGATTCTGGTGTCGACAAGCCCAGCTTTGGGTTCCCGATCGTTTCACCGTCACCCAAACCTTGAGTCCGTTGAGTCACTAACTTCGCTATGGTAGCTTAATGGGGTGGCCCCCTGAAATAATTCTGAATCCTGTGATTGCTTTGTCGTGAAGGCCTCGTTGGGTTTTGTTTTGGTTTTTCCGAGTTTGATCGAGCGTGTGTTGCTATTGGTGCACCCCGGCCGGGTAAAACTTTCTGAAAGCCGTGTCCGCGGTTATGGACGACTTGGAGCACGATTCTCGATCATAGACAAGCATAACTAAAGTAGTGCTATAAATCGACTTTATAATGACTAGTAATCAGCTTCACTATAATGGAATGGCTAAATAATCGCCCACAATTGCTTGTTTGGATTGTCGCTATGACCATTGTACCGACTAGTAAGTATTGCAACTACAACGGAATGGCTAAATAAAAGTACCAACAACTGCTGGGTTTTGGGTTATCTCATGCTAATTGTATCTGATTAGTAAGTGCTGCAACTACAACGGAATGATTAACTAAAATGACCCACTGCTTCTTTTATCAGGACAATTATCTATACCTGACTAGTAATTGCTGCAACGATAACTGAATAAAACTGCCAACTGTGTGAGTTCCTCGGTTGACTTCCTCGTTTGGTATCGAGGGGGAAACACCAGGATGGTTTTGTTTGGTGTTAGTATCAGGCTGGTTCTGGATAGGTCTTTCTTTCCCCTCTCTGATAGCCGCCAGTTATATCGAGTCTCTATAGGTTGTTTAGTGCTTGCTGCGCTGCCGCTTCAGTCCACCATACCTATGTAGGCGAGGACCGCCGAATTCTAGCCTCGCTGTGTCTTGGCCTCGATCTTGACGCCTCTTTTCCTTTGCCCTTTGTCGGCACCCTTTTGTTTAAGCAGGTTTTGAGATCGACGTCGTTAGCAGGGTTACCCTTCCGGCTTGGCCTGGGCAGGGTTATGGACGCCATTGGTTATTCTTCAGGGCTCTTAGCCCCATTTGCATCTTGTCCGTAGTCGGACGCTCTATCATTTTCAAGGTGATTTGGATATTTGTACCTTATATCTGTATTCTTGACTCATGGAGTCGTGTTGTATATATATCTGTTCTGTGGGTCCCATCGAGGACTGTTGTGTAATGTTATTACTTCGTTTTCCACCCGCACGAAAGTGCCTGGTGGGCACCTTTGAATCGTTTCTATGCGGGTTGGGCGGGTTTCGCTAAAACTTGCATAGGTCCGATTCTGAGGGTGTTACAGAGTGGTATCAGAGCTCAGCAGTTGCGATACCCCACAAGTCCAGCCTGTAGGATAACCTAGCTAACGGCCGAAGTAGAGTGTCAAAATTATTTTTTGCAAAATCGGTTGGATAGTTCTGGTTAGGTCTGATTTTACTCCTTACCCCTCTGCTATTCTCCTCTTATCTCTACGCGTTTTGAATCCGATCTCGTCTCTTTCTTCGAGTCCAGGAATTCTCGTGGTTGGGTTTCCGTCGTACCTTCAGGGTTTCGCTTCCTTCTTTGATAACGGTGTTCTACCATCCGGTGTTCAAGTTGCCTGAGGAATCCGTCTACGGTGGTACCATTCTTTGTTCCTTGTTTGTGCCTTCCGGTGTTTTCCGACGCGACGACATCCTCTACGCCAGATCCGATGCAGAGTCTTCATCACTCCCTTGTTCTGTACCTCGCTTGTCGAGATCTTCAGTCTAATTCCGAGAGTTGGTTGCATAATCCGCCTATTCGTCTGCAGAGTAATGGTTTGGGTGCGCGATGGACTGATCACCATCCGACTACTCTTATCATTCGCTCTTGTACATTGAATCAGTGGATCCAGCAATTTTACTCCGTCCACGGAAGCTAGAGGTGGCTTTATTTGTTGATGCCTCTACCTTCGACATTTTGTTTCCGGAGTGTTCTCTCGACGATCACGGACAATGACCTCTTGTTAGTGGTGTCGCGAGGATCTACACGAAGCGAGAAGACGCCGTTCGCCGACCTTCCTTCCGGTACCATGAGGCGGATCTCGAGGGCGAGATCCATTGTTAGTGGTGTCGAATTGTGGCATCCCGCAAAACCACTACTAGAAAATCGCGTTGTTTTTGTGCATTGCATCATCATGACCGCATGCTCATGTCATCATGCCACATTGCATTTGAGAATCGTCATCATCATGCATATTATGTTGCCTAAAAACTATTTGCGAAAGACAATCGTTTTCTAAAATTTACCTCCTTCTATTTCAAATTAAACCCCCGGACGCTTCCGGATATTTTTGTTTGTCTAAAATCTATTTATACAAGCTTATTGCAAAAGTTAAATAAAAATTATATTATTTTAGTGGGGCAGTCGAACGGGCCGAATCGACCCGAACGACCACCCCAGATTAAATCGGTCCACCTAACCCGCCCCTCTAAATCCTAAGTTCACCCAAACCTATCCTACCCACCCTGCCTCCACCTCACCCCCTCCAATCATCGCCACCTCATCCTCCCTCACCACTCCCACCACTCGATGTCGCCACTTGGCTCACCTCTCCCTCTCCCCTTCCTCTCTCCACTGCCCACAAGCCACACGCCACCTCCACCGACACAGCCACTGGCCCCACCTGCCTCTGGCCCCTCTCTCTCTCCTTCTCTCTCTCCAGCGTCCTCACCTGTCTCCTCAAGCGCAGCGCCCGCCGCCCCTCCTCCCCAACGCCTCTCCCGCTCCGCCGAGCCTCCCCGACCTTGTGCGTGACCCAGCCCGGCCACCCCCTTCCGCCCGGCGTCCTGCGCCCCTCCGCCAAGCTCGCCGGCGACCCTCCTCGTCCCTCGCCTCCCCGCCGCCTCCTCCTCCTCCGCTCGGTTCATGAGCGACGCTGCAGCCGGGTCCTCGCGCCGCAGCCTCAGACGCCATCCTGGTCGCTCTCCATGGCGCTTCGCATGCTCGAACGCAAAACGCAGCCCGGCAGCGAGTTCTCTGTTACAAGGGGGCATCTTCTCTGGCTCCACATGAAGCCGGTGTGGCCTACTTCGGAACATCAAGATCTTCTCTCTGGATTTTTGAAGGACACCGACATGGAGCTAATGATCTTCGGCAACCAAGATCTTTGACGCCACCCGAAGCACAAGACCGCCTCGTCACAAGAGTCCCGATGCCTGATGTCACCAAAATCTGCGTTGCTGCTTGTTTCGACGACCATGTGCGAGATGGAGCCCGATGACACCGGTACCCCAAGACCTACCACACGGACGCATCACGGACTTCGAGACCCTGAACGACAAGTTCTCCGTCCCGAGAGCATCGACGCTCGTGCTACAAGATCTACTACCCAGATCCGAAGACCCTAACCCCGGACCCGAAGACCATGGATGCGACAAGTCCTCCTTCCCGGATGCGATGCTCGAGAACACGGACGGTAAGAACACCGACGCAGAACGCCAAGTGCTTCACCCCAAACGCCAAGACCGACCCGACACGAGGACACGACAAGATCTTCGCGACGACAAGATCGGCACCGAACCGGGGCGAATCCAATGCGCCCCGACACCAAACCAAGGCCCCCTTCCTGGATGCGACAAGAACTACTTCTGTTATCCGAGGACGAGCCCGTCGAACCCTGAACCCTGGACCCTGAGACCAACCCCGAACCCCGGAACCCCAAGACCGCCGAGAACCCTAATGTGTGCACCCCTTCCCGAAACCCTATCTTATAATATAATAACCTTGATGCATATTGAATTGTCATACTCGCATGCATATTTGTGTGGTTTGGGGGCCTTATGCCGATTCACTCTAATTAAATATGGGGCCCATATGCGGGCAAATCTAGTCTCATATTGGCCTCATTTAAATTTGTGTAGCGAACCGGTGCTATCTTTTGCCATGCTAAAACCACATTTAATTTGTGGGGTAGATAAACAACTGGAACCATCTAACTAATTGTCGGGACCCCGGTTCCGCTTAATATGATCTATTTGCATCGCATCTTTGCCATGGTATACATCATACATGCATCATGCCGATCTTCTGCCGTTGTATTAAATAGTGCATCCGGTGTTTCTTCTAGTGTTTTGGTCCTTCGCGGATAAGGCCGTTGAGTTGATGTGAGCTTCGCCCGATCTTCGGTTGAACTTTCGGCAATGTTTTCAGGCGAGCATATCCCCCCTTTCTGCCTATCTTACTTTTATAGTATTTATTCCCTCCTGTTGATCTATTGCTATCTGTGTTGCGATGCTTTAGTTTCCGTACCTAGATATACCGTGCAGCCCTATATTGCCTTGGACACATCCTATTACCTGTTGTTTGGTAGATAGTTGGACTTGCGCGCCGAAGTCGCTTGCTCAAGTGCTATGTTGTCAAGTGCCACGATTGTTGGAGTAATGCCGCATGTTGATGTTGGAGATGATCATGGCTTTACTTATCGTTCACTTTAAATTCCTGTTTAACAACTAAAATTGAAGTAAGCGAGGCATCGGTGGGTGATAGATAGTATTTGGTTTCGACGCCCACTTGTGTCCGTGAGGACCCCGAGTACTTGATACATTCCTTGGTTTATCGCTATCCACATCCGGAGGTATATGGGACCCCCGAGCGAGCTTGATTCAGTCTTATTTCTTGGGGCCACAAACTAGTTTGAGGTTTTATTTACTATCCTGTACTTATGCCATGCTTACCGCTTTATTTAAATTGTGCGAGATAGCACCTGCTTTGTTTAGGATCGGGACACGATTCCATGGTGTCGACAAGCCCAGCTTTTGGGTTCCCGATGTTCACAACCGTCTACCCAAACCTTGAGTCCGTTTGAGTCACTAACTTCGCGGGTAGCTTAATGGGGTGGCCCCAAATAATTCTGAATCTGTGATTGCTTTGTCGTGAAGGCCTCGTTGGGTTTTGTTTTGGTTTTTCCGAGGTTGATCGGCGTGTGTTGCTATTGGTGCACCCCGCCGTAAAACTTTCAAAGCCGTGTCCGCGGTTATGGACGACTTGGAGCACAGTATCTCGATCATAGACAAGCATAACTAAAGTAGTGCTATAAATCTGACTTTATAATGACTAGTAATCAGCTTCACTATAATGGAATGGCTAAATAATACTGCCCACAATTGCTTGTTTGGATTGTCGCTTGCGACCATTGTACCTGACTAGTAAGTATTGCAACTACAACGGAATGGCTAAATAAAAGTACCAACAACTGCTGGGTTTTGGGTTATCTCATGCTAATTGTATCTGATTAGTAAGTGCTGCAACTACAACGGAATGATTAACTAAAATGACCCACTGCTTCTTTTATCAGGACAATTATCTATACCTGACTAGTAATTGCTGCAACGATAACTGAATAAAACTGCCAACTGTGTGAGTTCCTCGGTTGACTTCCTCGTTTGGTATCGAGGGGGAAACACCAGGATGGGTTTGTTTGGTGTTAGTATCAGGCTGGTTCTGGATAGGTCTTTCTTTCCCCTCTCTGATAGCCGCCAGTTATATCGAGTCTCTATAGGTTGTTTAGTGCTTGCTGCGCTGCCGCTTCAGTCCACCATACCTATGTAGGCGAGGACCGATTCTAGCCTCGCTGTCTTGGCCTCGATCTTGACGCCTCTTTTTCCTTTGCCCTTTGTCGGCACCCTTTTGTTTAAGCAGGTTTTGAGATCGGCGTCGTTAGGGGTTACCCTTCCGCTTGGCTCGGCGGGGTTATGGACGCCATTGGTTATTCTTCGTGGCTCTTAGCCCCATTTGCATCTTGTCCGTAGTCGGACGCTCTATCATTTTCAAGGTGATTTGGATATTTGTACCTTATAGCTGTATTCTTGACTCATGGAGTCGTGTTGTATATATATCTGTTCTGTGTGTCCCATCGAGGACTGTTGTGTAATGTTATTACTTCTTTCCACCCGCACGAAAGTGCTGGTGAGCACCTTTGAATCGTTTCTATGGGCGGGTTTCGCTAAAACTTGCATAGGTCCGATCGAGGTGTTACAGTGGTATCGAGCTCGGCGGTTGCGATACCCCACAAGTCCAAATTTCAGAGGATAACCTAGCTAACGGCCGAAGTAGAGTGTCAAAATTATTTTTTGCAAAATCGGTTGGATAGTTCTGGGTAGGTCTGATTTTACTCCTTATCCCTCTGCTATTCTCCTCTTATATCTACGCGTTTTGAATCCGATCTCGTCTCTTTCTTCGAGTCCAGGAATTCTCGTGGTTGGGTTTCCGTCGTACCTTCAGGGTTTCGCTTCCTTCTTTGATAACGGTGTTATACCATCCGGTGTTCAAGTTGCCTGAGGAATCCGTCTATGGTGGTACCATTCTTTGTTCCTTGTTTGTGCCTTCCGGTGTTTTCCGACGCGACGACATCCTCTACGCCAGATCCGATGCAGAGTCTGCATCACTCCCTTGTTATGTACCTCGCTTGTCGAGATCTTCAGTCTAATTCCGAGAGTTGGTTGCATAATCCGCCTATTCGTCTGCAGAGTAATGGTTTGGGTGCGCGATGGACTGATCACCATCCGACTACTCTTATCATTCGCTCTTGTACATTGAATCAGTGGATCCAGCAATTTTACTCCGTCCACGGAAGCTAGAGGTGGCTTTATTTGTTGATGCCTCTACCTTCGACCTTTTGTTTCCGGAGTGTTCTCTCGACGATCACGGACAATGACCTCTTGTTAGTGGTGTCGCGAGGATCTACACGAAGCGAGAAGACGCCGTTCGCCGACCTTCCTTCCGGTACCATGAGGCGGATCTCGAGGGCGAGATCCATTGTTAGTGGTGTCGAATTGTGGCATCCCGCAAAACCACTACTAGAAAATCGCGTTGTTTTTGTGCATTGCATCATCATGACCGCATGCTCATGTCATCATGCCACATTGCATTTGAGCATCGTCATCATCATGCATATTATTTTGCCTAAAAACTATTTGCGAAAGACAATAGTTTTCTAAAATTTACCTCCTTCTATTTCAAATTAAACCCCCGGACGCTTCCGGATATTTTTGTTTGTCTAAAATCTATTTATACAAGCTTATTGCAAAAGTTAAATAAAAATTATATTATTTTAGTGGGAGTGAGCGGGCAATCGACCCGAACGACCACCCCAGATTAAATCGGTCCACCTAACCCGCCCCTCTAAATCCTAAGTTCACCCAAACCTATCCTACCCACCCTGCCTCCACCTCACCCCCTCCAATCATCGCGCGCCACCTCATCCTCCCTCACCACTCCCACCACTCAGATGCTGCCACTTGGCTCACCTCCTCTCTCCCTTCCTCTCTCCACCTGCCCACACAAGCCACACACGCCACCTCCACTGACCCTGCCACTGGCCCCCACCTGCTCTGGGCCCTCTCTCCCTCTCTCTCTCTCACCTGTCCTCACAAGGCGCGCAGCACCCGTCGCCCCGCACCCCTCCTCCCCAACGCCTCTCCCGCTCCGCCGAGCCTCCCCGACCTTGTCGTCCACTGACCTCCCGGCCAAGCTCGCCACCCCTTCCGCCCGCCTCAACTCCGCCGCGGGCCGCTCTCCTCCGCTCGTCATGAGCGCCGCTGCAGCCGGTCCCCGCGCTCGCAGCCCCAGGACGCCGTCATCCTCTGGTCGCTCTCCGTGGCGTTTTCCGCATGCTCGAACGCAAAACAGCCCAGCTGCAGCGAGTTCTCTGTTACAAGGGGGCATCTTCTCTGGCTCCACATGAAGCCGGTGTGGCCTACTTCGGAACATCAAGATCTTCTCTCTGGATTTTTGAAGGACACCGACATGGAGCTAATGATCTTCGGCAACCAAGATCTTTGACGCCACCCGAAGCACAAGACCGCCTCGTCACAAGAGTCCCGATGCCTGATGTCGCCAAAATCTGTGTTGCTGCGTGTTTCGACGACCATGTGCGAGATGGAGCCCGATGACACCGGTACCCCAAGACCTACCACACGGACGCATCACGGACTTCGAGACCCTGAACGACAAGTTCTCCGTCCCGGGAGCATCGACGCTCGTGCTACAAGATCTACTACCCAGATCCGAAGACCCTAACCCCGGACCCGAAGACCATGGATGCGACAAGTCCTCCTTCCCGGATGCGATGCTCGAGAACACGGACGGTAAGAACACCGACGCAGAACGCCAAGTGCTTCACCCCGAACGCCAAGACCGACCTGACACGAGGACACGACAAGATCTTCGCGACGACAAGATCGGCACCGAACCGGGGCGAATCCAATGCGCCCCAACACCAAACCAGGGCCCCCTTCCCGGATGCGACAAGAACTACTTCCGTTATCCGAGGACGAGCCTGTCGAACCCTGAACCCTGGACCCTGAGACCAACCCCGAACCCCGGAACCCCAAGACCGTCGAGAAACCTAATGTGTGCACCCCTTCCCGAAACCCTATCTTATAATATAATAACCTTGATGCATATTGAATTGTCATACTCGCATGCATATTTGTGTGGTTTGGGGGCCTTATGCCGATTCACTCTAATTAAATATGGGGCCCATATGCGGGCAAATCTAGTCTCATATTGGCCTCATTTAAATTTGTGTAGCGAACCGGTGCTATCTTTTGCCATGCTAAAACCACATTTAATTTGCGGGGTAGATAAACAACTGGAACCATCTAACTAATTGTCGGGACCCCGGTTCCGCTTAATATGATCTATTTGCATCGCACCTTTGCCATGGCATACATCATACATGCATCATGTCGATCTTCTGCCGTTGTATTAAATAGTGCATCCGGTGTTTCTTCTAGTGTTTTGGTCCTTCGCGGATAAGGCCATTGAGTTGATGTGAGCTTCGCCCGATCTTCGGTTGAACTTTCGGCAATGTTTTCAGGCGAGCATATCCCCCCTATCTGCCTATCTTACTTTTATAGTATTTATTCCCTCCTGTTGATCTATTGCTATCTGTGTTGCGATGCTTTAGTTTCCGTACCTGGATATACCGTGCAGCCCTATATTGCCTTGGACACATCCTATTACCTGTTGTTTGGTAGATAGTTGGACTTGCGCGCCGAAGTCGCTTGCTCAAGTGCTGTTGCGTGTTGTCAAGTGCCACAGTTGTTGGAGTAATGCCGCATGTTGATGTTGGAGATGATCATGGCTTTACTTATCGTTCACTTTAAATTCCTGTTTAACAACTAAAATTGAAGTAAGCAGAGGCATCGGTGGGTGATAGATAGTATTTGGTTTCCGAACGCCCACTTGTGTCCCGTAGGACCCCGAGTACTTGATACCTGTTCCTTGGTTTATCGCGCTATCCACATCCGGGAGGTATATGGGACCCCCCTGAGCCAGAGCTTGATTCAGTCTTATTTCTTGGGGCCACAAACTAGTTTGAGGTTTTATTTACTATCCTGTACTTATGCCATGCTTACCGCTTTATTTAAATTGTGCGACAGATAGCACCTGTACTGTTTAGGATCGGGACACGATTCCGCGGTGTCGACAAGCCCAGTTTTGGGTTCCCAGTCGTTCACGTACCGCTCACCCAAACCTTGAGTCCGTTTGAGTCACTAACTTCGCTATGGTAGCTTAATGGGGTGGCCCCCTGAAATAATTCTGAATCCTGTGATTGCTTTGTCGTGAAGGCCTCGTTGGGTTTTGTTTTGGTTTTTCCGAGGTTGATCGAGCGTGTGTTGCTATTGGTGCACCCGGCCGGGTAAAACTTTCTGAAAGCCGTGTCCGCGTTATGGACGACTTGGAGCACGATTCTCGATCATAGACAAGCATAACTAAAGTAGTGCTATAAATCGACTTTATAATGACTAGTAATCAGCTTCACTATAATGGAATGGCTAAATAATACTGCCCACAATTGCTTGTTTGGATTGTCGCCATACCATTGTACCGACTAGTAAGTATTGAAACTACAACGGAATGGCTAAATAAAAGTACCAACAACTGGGTTTTGGGTTATCTCATGCTAATTGTATCATTAGTAAGTGCTGCAACTACAACGGAATGATTAACTAAAATGACCCACTGCTTCTTTTATCAGGACAATTATCTATACCTGACTAGTAATTGCTGCAACGATAACTGAATAAAACTGCCAACTGTGTGAGTTCCTCGGTTGACTTCCTCGTTTGGTATCGAGGGGGAAACACCAGGATGGGTTTGTTTGGTGTTAGTATCAGGCTGGTTCTGGATAGGTCTTTCTTTCCCCTCTCTGATAGCCGCCAGTTATATCGAGTCTCTATAGGTTGTTTAGTGCTTGCTGCGCTGCCGCTTCAGTCCACCATACCTATGTAGGCGAGGACCTCCGAATTCTAGCCTCGCCGTGTACTGGCCTCAGTACTGACGCTCCTCTTTTTCCTTTGCCCTTTGTCGGCACCCCTTTTGTTTAAGCAGGTTTTGAGATCGACGTCGTTAGCAGGGTTACCCTTCCGGCTTGGCCTGGGCAGGGTTATGGACCATTGGTTATTCTTCAGGGCTCTTAGCCCCATTTACATCTTGTCCGTAGTCGGACGCTCCATCATTTTCAAGGTGATTTGGATCTTTGTACCTTATATCGTATTCTTGACTCATGGAGTCGTGTTGTATATATATCTGCTCGTGGGTCCCATCGAGGACTGTTGTGTAATGTTATTATTGCTTTCCACCACGAAAGTGCTGGTGGGCACCTTTGAATCGCTTTATGCGGGTTTCGCTAAAACTTGCATAGGTCCGATTCCGAGGGTGTTACATCTCCGGCCGCCTTCAGCGACATCTTCGATCCTGAACCTCTCATGGTCTTGCAACTTTTTGGTTGGGCCTCGTACGCTCTTTTTCGAGATTCCTTCGATCCGAGGGCTAAAAGAAAAAGATCGTCGTTACTATTTCTATATAGATAGTATGATTAATTAATTAATTGATTTATATTACATGCACCTCACCGAGCGGCCGTCTTCTCGATTACACAAGGCATCGCCTTCTCCCTCGCGAAGGCAACACCTTCAACCTCAAAAGTTGTCTACTCGTAAAAGAGGATCACCTCACCGGAGTTGTTCGTAAACGTTGATACGCCTAAATTATCTTCCCACGGATCACACCTTGGATCAACTCTTCCTTTTCTTCGTCTCGACGTGTGGGTCCATATTTTCGCATAGGTGGAAAACGAATAAGTCAAAGCGGCTAAAGGAGAAAGTTAAGTACGGTGTTGAGAGATATAAACCCTAATTCAGAGAAACCCTAATATATACATACACAATAATAAAATGAAGAGAAAGGGAAACCGTGTAGTAGATAGGCACATCGTCGAACCCACATTCACCTACGTTGCTTGAAAATGTGAATCGGTGCAGGGCTACCCACGGATCCACTGACAAATGGGGCGAAGACCAATAATACCAAACTAATTAATAAACCTAATAATACCTAACTAATAATAAACCTAATAATCCAAACACCAAAAGAAAGGGAAACATTCAACACATGGCATCGATGCAATGCTCAAGCAAGTATGATGATATGACAAGTTAATTTGCATTGGAATGTAACCCTAAGAAATGCTCGACGATTTAATCGGGTTTCGAGGGTGAAAACCCTAACTCGGAGAAACTCCTAACACATGAGAGGGGTGGATTTGTTCTTCTAATTAAACTTGTAATTTAAGTTGTTGAACAATGCATGATTATAGCTTAGATAGCTAGGTTTCATTTTTCTGAACATTTTGATATATTATTCATATTTTTATGACTTATAGATTAAAAGTTATTGAATTTATAAGATTATAATTATTTCTGAAATTATTAAAAGTTGGTTAAACTTTTTACACCGCAGGCATATCTAGCCACAATGACTGACAGAGGGGACCGGAGCCACCTCAGCAGCCACACAAGCAAAAGTGGTTCAGGGGGGCATTTTTCACTCGGCCGGGCTAGCTGAGATGTTGACTGTGGGCCAGAGGCCACATAGGAAAGCCATGCAGGCAAAGTGGCTCCCTGGCTGGGTCGCGCTGATGCACGGGTGACATCACGCCGGCGGTGGCTTGCAGGACGGTGATGGGGAATGGCGTTAGGGGGCGATCTAGGGAGCGTGCATGCGCGCGTTAGAGAGAGGAGGTTGAGGCGAGCCAAAGAGTAGCGGCGCCGCCTCCAAAAGGTCACCGGAGAGAGAGCATGACGACGGTGAGCGGCGGTGGTGGCAGGTGGTCGACGGGGAGGATGAACCAGAGCGAGAGGGGGCGAGAGAGAGGGTCCATGAGGACCAGCAGCTCACCAGGTGTGCGGTGGTGGTGTCGGGGAGGCGAGGCGAGGTCGGAGTTCCATTTACGGGCGATCGTCGGGCTCGAGGGTCGGCGGCGATTGGGAGCGAAAGGGCCGATTCTTCGGGAGAAGCCTCGGGCGACGAGGCGGCTTCTGCACGCTTCGGGCGAGGGGCGGTAGAGGTGCACGGCGGCAAGAAGCGACGGCCAGCGCGAGAAGATAAGAGGAGGAGATGGGAAGAAGAAGAGGAGGGCACCAGTTATAACCAAAGGACCTTTGTCCGGTTGGTGGCTCCAACCGGACTAGAATCCACGTCCCGGTTGGAGCCACCAACCGGGACGTATAGTTCAATTTTTTTCATTAGACCAAGGGCACGCGAAGTCTTTAGTCCCTGGTGGCTCCAACCGACATATTCCCTTTTTCAAAAAATTTCGTATTTTCTCTCGTTCACTTTATTTTTATTTTGGGGTTTAAATTTGTATTGTTTTTAAATGATAATTAATTTGGAATTTAGAAAACTTTAAACATAAAAGTGTTTGGATTTGAATAAATAATTCAAAACCATTTTCTGTTTTAAAAACAATTAATGTAACCATTTAAAATATGAACCATTTACAATTAAAATGAATTAACTTATATTTTTTAATATCAATTTGGAATTTATAAAACTTTAAACATAAGAAGTGTATGGATTTGAATAAATAATCCAAAACCATTTTCTATTTCTAAAAATAATTAATGTAACCTTTTAAAATGAATTAACTTATATTTTTGAATATTAATTTGGAATTTAGAAAACTTTAAACATAAGAAGTGTATGGATTTGAATAAATAATCCAAAACCATTTTATATTTCTAAAAATAATTAATGTAACCTTTTAAAATGAATTAACTTATATTTTGAATATTAATTTGGAATTTAGAAAACTTTAAACATAAGAAGTGTATGGATTTGAATAAATAATCCAAAACCATTTTCTATTTTTTCAAACATGATCAATATACCAAGTCTGGTATTTTTCCTTTCAACTATGTAACAAAATATGACACCAGAAGGATTTTCATTGTTCGTTTTTTTTTTTTTGAATTTATTATGCCCGTTTTGAATTATCTGAATTTCTAACTATGGTCAAACCGGTGTGCATGAAGATAGGGGACGAGCATCGTTAGAACTTGCATTGGATCTCTGAAGAAACCACATATTGAGTCTAAAATGATTTTTCCAAAATCACGGGCGATAGATCATGTACCAGTAGTACAAACCGGACCCACTTCCTACCGATTCAAGAGACATTTGTCCTTTTTACCTGTGATGGACGAAAAGGTTTGAGATGTACCGTTGGGAGATAGTCCATGTAAGGTGGTCTAGTATTTTAGGAAAATGGGACGGTAGCATTGTGAAACGGCATTTTGGTGGTTACTTCACAAACGACGCTTTTTGCGCCGGAAAATGGAAAAGGGCTTTTCCGCATGCGAAAAGGAAAACTTCCTCCGCAACATTGTTCTCCATACCAATGTCCACACACATGCATAATATGGGCACAACATCACAAACTATGCCGTGATTCAAGACATAACATCGGTCATTTGGACCGAAAGCCATGAAATCTCGAACATGATAGGTCATTTTGTGAAGGTTTTTCAAACATGATCAATATACCAAGTCTGGTATTTTTCCTTTCAACTATGTAACAAAATATGACACCAAGCGGAGGATTTTTATTGTTCGGATTTTTTGAATTTATTATGCCCGCTTTGAATTATCCAATTTCTAACTATGGTTGAACCGGTGTGCATGAAGATAGGGATGAGCATCGTTAGAACTTGCATTGGATCTCAAGAAACCACATATTGCGAGTCTAAAATGATTTTTTCAAAAATTACAGGCGATAGATCATGTATCAGAGTACAAACCGGACCCACTTCCCGCCGATTCGCAGACATCCATCCTTTTACCCGGATGGACGAAAAGGTTTGAGATGTACCGTTGGGAGATAGTACATGTAAGGTGGTCTAGTATTTTAGGAAAATGGGACGGTAGCATTGTGAAACGGCATTTTGGTGGTTACTTCACAAACGACCCGTTTTGCGCTCGGAAAATGGAAAAGGGCTTTTCCGTATGCATAAAAAGGAAAACTTCCTCCTGCAACATTGTTCTCCATACCAATGTCCACACACATGCATAATATGGGCACAACATCACAAACTATGCCGTGATTCAGACATAACATCGGTCATTTGGACCGAAAAAGCCATGAAACCTCGAACATGATAGGTCATTTTGTGACGGTTTTTCAAACATGATCATTGTTCACACATTTAGTCCCGGATGTAGTCACAAACCGACTAAAAATATTTTCCGCCATTTCCCACCTCTTCCCGCCAAGTTTTCCCGCCTTTCCTTTCTACTAGAGCTTTTAGTCCCGGATGTAGTCACTAACCGACTAAAGATATTTCCGCCATTTCCCAAAGCTTCACGCCAAGTTTTCCGCCTTTCCTCTATATTTAGGGTGATCGTGTCATGGCTATCCACACATCCACACCTTCCTCTCTTAGAACAATGGACAACGCCCTCGGGCCATTCTCGACCTCGAGGAGACCGAGGCAGGCGCCCAACTACCCTTGTCCGCCGGGCTACCGCCGCTTGCTGGATGCCGAGCGCCGAGGGTTCCTTTCCCTCCTGTCCCTCAAGGTTCCGCACGCCAGGCGGCCATCACAAACCACTTCTACCACGAGCTCACGCCGGAGCAGCGGATGGATCCCCAGTGGGATCCCGATAACTACAACACCTGGAATGCCTTCTTTGCTAATAGGCGGGAAAGGGAGCTCGCTAGGTATGAGGGTGATGGCCCGCCACCAGTGAACCACAACGAAGCCGGCTGTCGTCTGTGGTGGGCGAACTACATTATCATCGGGTGATGCGCTACATCGCGGGAGACCATCCTCGCCACGGTGCCCACGAGTCCACCCGCCACAGTTCTACATCGTCCCGGTAGCGGCATCGTCTTCAGAGACCTCCCACCCGCCGTGAATCCGAGGCTGGAATGGCCCCTGGTATATGCCATGGATGGGCTGAGGATCCCCGGAGTGGCAGGTGACGATGACGATGATGATGACGACGACGATGAAGACCCTGAAGCTGCGTACTATAGGACTAGGCATGATTATGACTAAAGGGGGCGACTTTAGTCCTGAGTTTTAGCTAGTCCCGGTTGGTCCCGATTTTTAATATTAATAAATGTCTTAAGTGTTACCTAATAAATAGAGGGAAATGCCTATATAAAGAGAGGGTTCATATTTAGTCCCGGTTGGAGAAACCAACCGCGACTGAAGGGATTGCGGCAGAGTGGGCCAGGCAACACTAATAATAGGGGTGAGTGTCGACATTATGTCGTGCTTAGGCCTTGTCCCGGATGGTGTCACCAACCGGGACTAAAGATGAACCTTTAGTCCTGCTGGAGACACCAACCGACTAAAGATGAGTCAGACTAATAATAGGGGAGTGTCGACATTATGTCGTGAGTGTCGACATTATGCTGAGCTGCTTGTACTATAAATATGCATCCTTGTGAGTCCAGTCCTCCGCCAGTTTGAGGCATCTCCAAGATGGTTTTAGAGAGCAGGACACCACTACGGCCAGTTGGAGATGCCGACGGCCAGTCCTTCGGCATCTCCGAGAAATCGGTCATAGAGGCACTCCTAATATGTGAAATTAGTTAGCTCCGAGGCGTATTGATCTAGTTAGTGAAGTTACAAGCTGCAAGATGGTTTTCGAGAGAAGGGACACCATCGCGGCCAGTTTGAGGAGATGCCGATGGAGCCCAGCCTCCAAGATCTCCAGAAATCGGTCATAGAGGCACTCCTAATATGTGAAATTAGTTAGCTCCGGTATTGATCTAGTTAGTGAAGTTACAAGCTGCAAGATGGTTTTCGAGAGAAGGGACACCATCTGCGGCCAGTTTGTGGAGATGCCGACGAGCCAGTCCTTCGCATCTCCGAGAAATCGGTCATAGAGGCACTCCTAATATGTGAAATTAGTTAGCTCGAGGCGTATTGATCTACTTAGTGAAGTTACAAGCTGCAAGATGGTTTTCGAGAGCAGGACACCACTGCGGCCAGTTCGGAGATGCCGACGAGCCTGGGCCTCCGCATCTCCGAGAAATCGTCATAGAGGCACTACCTAATATGTGAAATTAGTTAGCTCCGAGGCGTATTGATCTAGTTAGTGAAGTTACAAGCTGCAAGATGGTTTTCGAGAGCAGGGACACCACTACGACCAGTTTCAGGGAGATGCCGACGGAGCCCAGTCCTCCGGCATCTCCAAGAAACTGGTCATAGAGGCACTCCCGGTCCAGCCAAAAAACGGGACTAACACTCAAGACATTTATTAATATTAAAAACTGAGACTACAAAACCGGGACTAAAAGCCACAAACCGCAAAAGATATCCTTCGGTCAAGCCACAAACCGCGAAAGACATGAACTAGAGTTACATACTATGAGCATGAACTTCTTGGCATATGTCATTCCTTATGACCGCTTCAGACGTAACCATGGAGCATCTTCTTTGCTTAACGGAATGCTTGGGTCAGTTTTCACTGTGAAGGGCGGAATTTCATCAAACTTATTATAATCTTCTGACATGTCTGTCTTGTCCTCGATTCCCACGATGTTTCTTTTCCCTGAAAGAACTATGTGACGCTTTGGCTCATCATATGATGTATTCGTTTGCATATTTTTTTTCTTTTTTTCGGTCTGGAGGACATGTCCTTCACATAGAAAACCTGAGACACATCATTGTCTAGGACGAATGGTTCATCTCTATAACCAAGATTGTTGAGATCCACTGTTGTCATTCCATACAACTGGTCTATCTTTACCCCTTCCCCATTCAGGTTGACCCATTTGCAGCGAATCAAAAGGACCTTAAAAGAGACTCCATAGTCTAGTTCCCATATCTCCTCTATGTAACCATAATATGTGTCCTTTTGTCCATTCTCGTCTATTGCATCAAAGCGGACACCACTATTTTGGTTGGTGCTCTTTTTATCTTGGGTGATCGTGTAGAATGTATTCCCATTTATTTCATACCCTTGGAAATTCAATACAGTAGAAGATGGTGACGCGGCCAACAAGTATAGCTGATCTCCAACAGTGGTGTCATTCAAGAGATGTGTCCGCATCCAACCACCGAAAGACTTCATGTGTTCATCTGTAATCCATGATTCAGCTTCCCGGTTTTTGAGCGTACAATATTCTTGTGTTCCTCGATATACGAGCTGCCAAGGTGGAATTATGTAGAACGTAGTGTGCTTTAGTGAAAGAATCCCCCCCTACATATCATTGCTTTATTTCCCAGCGTTTTTTCCACTTAGTCTTCCCTCATGCCATGAGTCGAAACACCAATCGCTTAAGGTCAGGAATAAAGTCAACACAAAACTCAATGACCTCCTCTGTTACATATCCCTTGGAGATGCTTCCTTCTGGTCTAGCACAGTTATGAACATATTTCTTTAAGACTCGCATGAACCTCTCAAAGGGGAACATATTGTGCAGAAATACAGGACCGAGAATGGCAATCTCTTCCACTAGATGAACCAGGAGATGCGTCATAATATTGAAGAAGGATGGTGGGAACACCAATTCAAAACTAACAAGACATTGTACCACATCCTTCAGAACCTTGGCGTAATATCTGTATTGATTACCTTCCGAGATATTGCATTGAGGAATGCACAGAGCTTCACAATGGGTACTCGAACATTTTCCTAGAAGCCCCTCAATGCAATCGGAAGCAATCACGTCATAATCACGTGATCATGAGACTTCAGGTTTTGGAACTTTTCTCCGCCATATTTATTATCCCTTTATATTAGATGAGAAGCCCGACACCTTGATACCGTAAAGGACTTCAAAAAGATTTCCTTCTGTTTTGGTAAGAGCATAGTCGTACGACTTAAGTGACGCCTTTATCCGCCTTGTTATCTGTATGCATGTTCTTTGGGTCTTTCATAATTTGTTGGTCCTCCTGCTTGTGTGTATCTTTTGTCTTCCCATACACACCTAGGAATCCTAGCGAGTTCACGCAGATTCTTCGTCACGTGCATCACGTCGATTGAAGAGCGGATACGCAGGACTTTCCAATATGGCAGCTCCCAAAATATAGATTTCTTCTTTCACATGGGTGTGTGTCCTCAGCGACGCTGCTCGAACTGATTGACCGCGGGACCCTTTCCAAAGATTACTTCTATGTCCTTGACCATACCAAATACATCATCACCAGCAGGAGTTCAGGCTTCTTCCTGATCTCGCCTCACCTTTGAAATGCTTGCCTTTCTTTCTTACGGATGATTGGTGGAAGAAATCGCCGATTCGCCAGTACACAACCTTCTTGCATTTATGCAAATATGTACCTTCGGTCTTATCTAAACAGGTGCATGCCTTATATCCTTTGTTTGTCCGTCTGAAAGGTTACTAAGAGCAGCCAATCATTGATGGTTACGAATAACAACCCTCGTAGATTAAATGGCTCTGTTTGTTCTCATCCCACGACGTACACCTGGTTTGCCCCACAACCGTAAGAGTTCTTCAACTAATGGCCTAAGGTACACATCAATGTCGCGTCTTGCTTCGGGCCTTGGATGAGCAATGGCATCATAATGAACTTACGCTTCATGCACAACCAAGGAGGCAGTTGTAGATACATAGAGTCACGGGCCGTGTGTGGATCGCAGCTCGCTCCCCAAAAGGATTCATGCCATCCGTACTTATACCAAACCATAAGTTCCTTGCGCCACCGCAAAGTCCGGGAAGTCTCTCGATTTTTCTCCACGTGACCCATCGCCAGGTGTCTCAACTTCCGCCTTTCTTACGGTCTTCTTTGTGCCATCGCAACAACCGCATGCTCTTTGTTTCGAACATGCGTTTCAACCTTGGTATTATAGGAGCATACCACATAACCTTAACAGAACCCTCTTCCGGAGGGGCTCTCCTCAACATCACCGTGGTCATCTCGTCGATCTTATACCGCAACGCGCTGCATACCGGCATTTATCTAAATTCTCATACTCATCATGTAGAGGATGCAGTCATTAATGCATGCATGTATCTTTTGCACATCTAATCCCAGAGGATGAGAGTCTTCTTTGCTTCAGAGGTACTCGGAAGTTGTTATGTTTTGGAAACTTCGACTTCATTATTTTCAGATCTTTTCAAATGAGGAGTCAGTTATACCACACTCGCCTTCCATCGCAACAATTCCAAGTGTGGTACCGAGCTTTGTGCTGCCATCTTTACAATTTGGGTACAACAATTTCTTGTGATCTTCTAACATGCCCTCTAACTTCAACTTCTCATTTTCTGTTTACGCCTCGCTTTGCAGCGAAATGACCCTACCAAGTTCATCACCGCTCATATGATGCCCGTTTCTTCACCTCTTTCCTCTCCATTGTCTTCCATTGCAATATCACTGTATTCAGGAAACATATGATGATAGTTATTATCATCATCTTCTTTTTCACCATCTTCCATCATAACCCCTCTTTCCCCGTGTTTGGTCCAGCAATTATAGTTGGGCATGAAATCTTTCATAATCAAGTGGCCGCGAATGATTTTCGAGGAAGAGTACTCCTTGTTGTTCCGACATTGAACACATGGACAACGATAAATCCATTCTCTTTGTTTGTCGTAGCCACATCGATAAATTTATCCACGCCTTTGATATACCTGCCACGCTACCGTCACCGTACATCCATTCCCGACCGTTCATCTGCATCATATAACTAAGTTTATCAAAAAACAAGACATCATAAATAGTGAAATAACCAATTCACACCGACACATGAATTGTATCAATGACCTAGAAAAGATAAGATTGCTAACCTCGATCGAGGAAAATAAAGAGGAGAAAGCTCAAGTGCGTCTCGGACACCTTCTATATTTTTGTTCTATGAGAAATTCAACGGAATTATTCACTCACACATTTCATCAAACACCTTCAATGCATGCATGAGAAAAAACTAGCACACACCCCCTCACACCTTCCACCATTCGAAAAAACAGAGTGGAGGCAGAGGGGTCAGATTTATAGAGGGCGGTCTTTAGTCCCGTGGAGCCAGAACCGACTAAAGGTGCCACGCCACATGGCTGTGGCCAAACCTTTAGTCCCGGTTGGTGGCTCCAACCGGACGCATGCCCCTTACCAACCGGACGCATGCCTCGCCCTGCGTTCGCCCAACCGATCGTGCAGGGATTAGTCCCGGTTGGTGGCGCAACCGGGACTAATGCTCCGAGGGGTCGCGAACGGATAGCCCTTTTTCCTCTAGAGAGATGACCCGATCAAGAGAAGAGTTTCTACGTCGGGTGATCCTTGTATTTAATGGTACTCCGGCGGTCCGGCCCGATATCATACCAGGAGGTGGCTGGCCCCAGGTAGCGCAACAGATTGTGCATCGGTACCTCCAGGATCCACCTCGCGTCAGGACATCCGCCATTCGTCGTGGCCGGTACTGTACACCTCAGGTTGCAAGTGGACAGGCCGCCGGCCCGTCCGCCTTGTCCGTTCTGTCCGCAAACTTAAATAGCAAGATTAGCGGCGCCCGCGTCCGCTAATTGTATTTGCCGCTGTGCCCGACGGACGAGGCAGACTAGTCGCCGCCGCTATGCAGGAGGAAATAGTAGCTAACACCAGTGTGGTATTTTGTAACACCCTCAGAATCAACCCTATGCAAGTTTGTGCGAAAACCCGCCAAACCCGCATAGAAACGATTCAAAGGTGCCCACCAGGCACTTTCGTGCGGGTGGAAAACGAAGTAATAACTTTACACAACAGTCCTCGATGGGACCCATGTATATATATATATATCTGGCGACTCAAAGAGTCAAGAATACGAATATACGATACAAAGATCCAAATCACCGTAAACGACATGTCATCGACTACGGACAAGATGCAAATGGGGCTAAGAGCCCTGAAGAATAACCAATGGCGTCCATAACCCTGCCCAGGCCAAGCTGTAAGGGTAACCCTGCTAACGACGTCGATCTCAAAACCTGCTTAAACAAAAGGGGTGCCGACAAAGTGCAAAGGAAAAATAGGAGCGTCAGTACTGAGGCCAATACACGGCGAGGCTAGAATTCGGCGGTCCTCGCCTACATAGGTATGGTGGACTGAAGCGGCAGCGGCAGCATGCTCTAACAACCTATAGAGACTCGATACAACTGGCGGCTATCAGAGAGGGGTAAGAAAGACCTATTCGGAACCAACCTGATACTACCACCAAACAAACCCATCCTGGTATTTCCCCCTCGAGACCAAACGAGGAAGTCAGCCGAGGAACTCACATAGTTGGCAGTTTTATTTATTCAGTTATCGTTGCAGCAATTACTAGTCCGGTATAGATAATCATCCTGATAAAATAAGCAGTGGGATTTTAGTTAACCATTCCATTGCAGTTGCAACACTTACTAGTCAAATACAATTAGCATGAGATCTCCCAAAACCCAGCAGTTGTTGGTACTTTTATTTAGCCATTCCGTTGTAGTTGCAATACTTACTAGTCAGATACAATCGTCGCAAGCGACAAACCAAACAAGCAATTGTGGGCATTTTTATGTAGCCATTCCGTTGTAGTTAAGCTGATTACTAGTCATTATAAAATCAAGTTTATAGCACTACTTTAGTTATAGTTGTCTATGATCGAGATACTGTGCTCCAAGTCGTCCATAACCGCGGACACGGCTTTCAGAAAGGTTTAACCCGGCCGGGGTGCACAAATAGCAACACACACTCGATCAACCTCGGAAAAACCAAATCAAAAGCCAACGAGGCCTTCACGACAAAGCAATCACAGGATTCCGAAATATTTCAGGGGGCCACCCTTGAGTACACCAAGAACGGTTAGCTGACTTGAGACGGACCCGAGGTTTGTGGGGCGGTCAGAAGAATCGGGAACCCAAAACTGGGCTTGTCGATACCGCGTAAATGGGTCACAATTCCTAAACAGTACAGTGTGCTCCTCGCACAATCGTAAATAAAGCAGTAGCATGGCATAAGTACAAGATAGTAAATAAAACCTCAAACTAGTTTGTGGCCCCAAGAAATAAGAATGAATCAAGCTCTGGCTCAGGGGGGTCCCATAATCCTCCCGGATGTGGATAGCGCGATAAATCAAGGAACAGGTATCAAGCACTCGGGGTCCTACGGGACACAAGTGGGCGGTCGGAAACCAAACATTGTCTATCACCCACCGATGCCTCTGCTTACTTACTTCAATTTTAGTTGTTAAACAATAATTAAAGTGAACGATAAGTAAAACCATGATCATCTCCAACATCAAACAGGCGGCAATACGCCAACAACTGTGGTACTGGACGACACGCAACAGCACTTGAGCAAGCGACTACGACGCGCAAGTCCAACTATCTACCAAACAACAGGTAATAGGATGTGTCCAAGGCAATATGAGGCTGCAAGGGATATCACGGGTACGAAAACTAGAGCATCGCAACACAGATAGCAATAGATCAACAGGAGGGAACAAATACTATAAAAGTAAGATAGGTAGAAAGGGGGAGATGCTCGCCTGAAAACATTGCCGAAGGTTTATCCGAAGATCGGGTCGACACTCGCATCAACTCAACGGCCTTATCCGCGAAGAAGCAAAACACTAGAAGAAACACCGGATGCAATATTTAATACTACGACAAAAGATCGGGCATGATGCATGTATGATGTATGACACGGCAAAGTGCGATGCAATTAGGTCATATTAAGCGGAACCGGGGTCCCGACAATTAATTAATAGGTACAAGTTGTTTAGCTACCCCGCATTTTAAATGTTGTTGGAGCATGGCAAAATAAGTTACCGGTTTGCTACACAAATTTAAATGAGGCCAATATAAGGCTAGATTTGCCCGCATATGAGCCCCATATTTAATTATAAGGTGAATCGACATAAGGCCCCCAAACCACATGACAATATGCATGCAAGTATGACAATTAATATGCAACAAGTATATATCATTCAATAAAAATAAGGTCTCGGTTTTGGGTTCACACATTAGGGGTCTCGACGAACTTGGGGTTCCGGGGGGTTCGGGGTCCAGGGTTCGACGGAAACGTTCTCGGATAACATAGGTAGGTCTTGCGTTCCGGGAAGAAGTACTTGGCGGTCTTCGGCTCCGAGGGTTAGACCTTGGCGTCCGAGGGAAGTTCATGTCGTATCCGTGCCGACGACCTTGGCATTCAGGGGGAGTTCCCGGTGTCCCGAGGAGAAGATCTTGGCGTTCGAGGGTTTCTCCGCGTCCATGGTGCGTCCATGGTGCAGATCTTGTCGGTTCCCTGTCGGAGGCCTTCGGGGACGGGGTCTCGGCGAACTTGGCGTGTCGAGGTTCGGTTTCCGGTTCCGGCGCCGTGAAGGAGGCCTCGGTTTCTTGGCGTGGTTCCTGGGGTTTGTTTTGGTGGATGTCGATCTTGTTGTCGAGATCTGGGCCTCGGAAGATCTTGGCGAGTCCCTCGCGGCAGCAGCGCAAACGCACGAACACCGCCACCGGATGAAGGCAAAACAGCCGAGACGAAAACTGGTGTTCCAGGCTTGCCAGCAAACTGGCCATGTGCAGGTCTTGTTTCCTCTGAACATAAGCCCGAACGCCTTGGGGCATGAACAGAAGCCGAAGATCTTGTTTGTGGGGCCTTCAACAACGGGGACGGAAGACGAACTGGACGGCGACGAGGTCAGTGAGGCGGCCCGCTGGTGGGAGCCCGCAGCGGCGACGGGGAGGTGGCGACGACGCCTGCGGGCCACGGCGGTCGCGGGAGGAGGGCACCGGGCGGCCACGGGAGGAGACAGAGCCGCGGAGGGGAACGGCGGCGAGGCGGCCGCGGGCTCTGGCGGCGCACGGAGGGAGGCCTGCTGGGGAGGAAGGCGAGGTGGTGGGCGACGGCCGGGCGGGCGAGCTCGAGGCCGAGAGAGGGAGGTGGCGGCCGACGGCTCGAGCGGCTGAGGCGAGGTCGGGCAAGGGCGGCGGGCCGACGCAGGAGGCGCGGAGAGAGAGGTCGTCGGGGGGGCGGAGGACGGTCCGCGAGGGGATCGGTGGAGCAGGGCACGAGGCGCGCGCGACGGGCCTGGGAGGCGGGCGCGATGAGGCGGCTCGGCAGGCGACGATCAAGGCCGCTGGCCGCATGGACTAGAGGAGGAGGCGGGCGGCGGTCGAGGAGAGAGGGAGGGGCCGGTGCGCCATGGAGGAGGGGTCCGCAAGGAAGGAGAGACGGGAGGTGGTGGACGCTGGAGAGAGGAGGAGGCGGGGAGAGCCGGGCAGAGGGAGAGGAGGAAGGAGACGCGGTGGGGAGGAGAGGGAGAGGCAAAGTGGTCGGCCGCGTGGGGGGGACGCGGGTCCGTGGATGGGGCTGTGGGGCCAAGGGAAGTGGGTGGGGAGGGTTGACCAGGGGAGGTGGGGAGAGAGTGGGGTTGGCTGGGGGGCGGCGGGGGAGGGGGGGGGGGAGGGGAGAGGGTGAGGTGGCAGCCAGAGATTGGGTGGGGTGAGGTGGCTGGAGGGGTGGGTAGAATAGGACTGGTAGTTTTAGGATTTTGGGGTGGACCGATTTTATTTACGGGGTGGTCGATCGGGTCGGGTGCCTGCTCGATTCCCACTAAAATAATTAAAAAGTTTATTTATTCAAACAGGGATTTTGCAAATCGATAGCATACAAACAAAATAATCCGGAGACCGGGTTTTGGGTTTTGAATTAAAGACAGGGCGTTCAGGAAACAAAACCAGGCTTTTCAAGAATAGTTTTACGCGAACAGATGCAAGATGATGACGATGCTCAAATGCAATGTGGCATGATGACATGAGCATTCGATCATGACGATGCAATGCATAAAAACAACGCGATTTTCTAGTAGTGGTTTTGCGGGATGCCACAATTCGACACCACTAACAATGGATCTCGCCCTCGAGATCCGCCTCATGGTACCGGAAAGAAGAGCGGCGACCTGAATCTTCTCGCATCGTGTAGATCCTCGTGACACCACTAACAAGGGGTCGTTGTCCGTGATCGCCGAGAGAACACTCCGGAAACAAAAGGTCGAAGGTAGAGGCATCAACAAATAAAGCCACCTCTAGCTTCAGTGGATGGAGTAAAACTACTGGATCCACTGATTCGATGTACAAGAGCCAATGATAAGAGTAGTCGGATGGCGATCAGTCCATCGCGCACCCAAACCATTACTCTGCACACGAATAGGCGAATTATGCAACCAACTCTCGGAATTCAGACTGACGATCTCGACAAGCGAGGTTCAGAAACAAAGGGGTGATGCAGACTCTGCATCGGATCTGGCGTAGATGATGTCGTCACGACGGAAACACCGGAAGGCACGAGAAGGAACAAAGAGAAGTCCACCAGACGAAGGGTTCCTCGGATAGCATGAAGACCGGATGTAGCAACACCGTTACCAAAGGAGGAAGCGAAACCCTGAAGGTACGACGAAAACCCAACCACGAGAATTCCTGGACTCGAAGAGAGAGAAGAGAGCGGATTCAAAACACGCAGAGGTAAGAAGAGAATAGCCAAGGGGTAAGGAGTAAAATCAGACCTAATCAGAACTATCCAACCGGTTTTTCGAAAATAGTTTTGACACTCTACTTCGGCCGTTAGCTAGGTTATCCTACAGGCTAGACTTGTGGGGTATCGTAACTGCTGAGCTCTGATACCACTCTGTAACACCCTCAGAATCGACCCTATGCAAGTTTGTGCGAAAACCCGCCAAACCCGCATAGAAACGATTCAAAGGTGCCCACCAGGCACTTTCGTGCGGGTGGAAAACGAAGTAATAACTTTACACAACAGTCCTTGATGGGACCCACAGAATAGATATACATACAACAGCGACTCAAAGAGTCAAGAATACAGATATACGATACAAAGATCCAAATCACTGGTAAAACGATACAGCGTCCGACTACGGACAAGATGCAAATGGGTCTAAGAGCCCTGAAGAATAACCAATGGCGTCCATAACCCTGCCCAGGCCAAGCCGGAAGGGTAACCCTGCTAACGACGTCGATCTCAAAACCTGCTTAAACAAAAGGGGTGCCGACAAAGGGCAAAGGAAAAAGAGGAGCGTCGATCGAGGACGACAGCGAGGCTAGAATTCGCGGTCCTCGCCACATAGGTATGGTGGATCAAGGCGGCAAAGATGCTCTAACAACCTATAGAGACTCGATACAACTGGCGGCTATCAGAGAGGGGTAAGAAAGACCTATTCGGAACCAACCTGATACTACCACCAAACAAACCCATCCTGGTATTTCCCCCTCGAGACCAAACGAGGAAGTCAGCCGAGGAACTCACACAGTTGGCAGTTTTATTTATTCAGTTATCGTTGCAGCAATTACTAGTCCGGTATAGATAATCATCCTGATAAAATAAGCAGTGGGCACTTTTAGTTAACCATTCCATTGCAGTTGCAACACTTACTAGTCAAATACAATTAGCATGAGATCTCCCAAAACCCAGCAGTTGTTGGTACTTTTATTTAGCCATTCCGTTGTAGTTGCAATACTTACTAGTCAGATACAATCGTCGCAAGCGACAAACCAAACAAGCAATTGTGGGCATTTTTATGTAGCCATTCCGTTGTAGTTAAGCTGATTACTAGTCATTATAAAATCAAGTTTATAGCACTACTTTAGTTATAGTTGTCTATGATCGAGATACTGTGCTCCAAGTCGTCCATAACCGCGGACACGGCTTTCAGAAAGTTTTAACCCGGCCGGGGTGCACAAATAGCAACACACACTCGATCAACCTCGGAAAAACCAAATCAAAACCCAACGAGGACTTCACGACAAAGAAATCACAGGATTCAGAAATATTTCAGGGGGCCACCCCTTGGAGTACACCCGCAACGAAGTTAGCTGACTTCGAGACGGACCCGAGGTTTGTGGGGCCGGCTGTAAGCGACTGGGAACCCAAAACTGGGCTTGTCGATACCGCGTAAACGGGTCACAATTCCTAAACAGTACAGTGTGCTCCTCGCACAATCGTAAATAAAGCAGTAGCATGGCATAAGTACATGATAGTAAATAAAACCTCAAACTAGTTTTTGGCCCCAAGAAATAAGAATGAATCAAGCTCTGGCTCAGGGGGGTCCCATAATCCTCCCGGATGTGGATAGCGCGATAAATCAAGGAACAGGTATCAAGCACTCGGGGTCCTACGGGACACAAGTGGGCGGTCGGAAACCAAACATTGTCTATCACCCACCGATGCCTCTGCTTACTTACTTCAATTTTAGTTGTTAAACAATAATTAAAGTGAACGATAAGTAAAACCATGATCATCTCCAACATCAAACAAAGTGCAATACGCCAACAATCGCGTAATCTTGGACGACACGCACAAAGACTTGAGCAAGCGACTACGACGCGCAAGTCCAACTATCTACCAAACAACAGGTAATAGGATGTGTCCAAGGCAATATGAGGCTGCAAGGGATATCACGGGTACGAAAACTAGAGCATCGCAACACAGATAGCAATAGATCAACAGGAGGGAACAAATACTATAAAAGTAAGATAGGTAGAAAGGGGGAGATGCTCGTCTGAAAACATTGCCGAAGGTTTATCCGAAGATCGGGTCGACACTCGCATCAACTCAACGGCCTTAACCGCGAAGAATCAAAACACTAGAACAAACACCGGATGCAAAATTTAATACTACGGCAAAAGATCGGGCATGATGCATGTATGATGTATGACACGGCAAAGTGCGATGCAATTAGGTCATATTAAGCGGAACCGGGGTCCCGACAATTAATTAATAGGTTCAAGTTGTTTAGCTACCCCGCATTTTAAATGTTGTTGGAGCATGGCAAAATAAGTTACCGGTTTGCTACACAAATTTAAATGAGGCCAATATAAGGCTAGATTTGCCCGCATATGAGCCCCATATTTAATTATAAGGTGAATCGGCATAAGGCCCCCAAACCACATGACAATATGCATGCAAGTATGACAATTAATATGCAACAAGTATATATCATTCAATAAAAATAAGGTCTCGGTTTTGGGTTCACACATTAGGGGTCTCGACGAACTTGGGGTTCCGGGGGGTTCGGGGTCCAGGGTTCGACGGAAACGTTCTCGGATAACATAGGTAGGTCTTGCGTTCCGGGAAGAAGTACTTGGCGGTCTTCGGCTCCGAGGGTTAGACCTTGGCGTCCGAGGGAAGTTCATGTCGTATCCGTGCCGACGACCTTGGCGTTCAGGGGGAGTTCCCGGTGTCCCGAGGAGAAGATCTTGGCGTCCGAGGGTTTCTCCGCGTCCGTGGTGCGTCCGTGGTGCAGATCTTGTCGGTTCCCTGTCGGAGGCCTTCGGGACGGGTCTCGCGAACTTGGCGCGTGTCGAGGTTCGGTTTCCGGTTCCGGCGCCGTGAAGGAGGCCTCGGTTTCTTGGCGTGGTTCCTGGGGTTTGTTTTGGTGGATGTCGATCTTGTTGTCGAGATCTGGGCCTCGGAAGATCTTGGCGAGTCCCTCGCGGCAGCAACGCAACGCATTTAACACCGCCACCGGATGAAGGCAAAACAACCGAGACGAAACTGGTGTTCTGTGCTTGCCAAAGAACTGGCCATGTGCGGGTCTTGTTTCCTCTGAACATAAGCCCGAACGCCTTGGGGCATGAACAGAAGCCGAAGATCTTGTTTGTGGGGCCTCCAACAACGGGGACGGAAGACGAGCTGGATGGCGACGAGGTCGGTGAGGCGGCCGGGTGGGAGCCCCAGCGGCGACGGGAGGTGGCGGCGCTGCAGGCCACGGCGGTCGCGGGAGGAGGGCACCGGGCGGCCACGGGAGGAGACAGAGCCGCGGAGGGGAACGGCGGCGAGGCGGCCGCGGGCTCTGGCGGCGCATGGAGGGAGGCCTGCTGGGGAGGAAGGCGAGGTGGCGGGGCGACGGACGCGGGCCGGCGGCGAGCTCGAGGCCAGAGAGAGGGGAGGGTGGCGCGCTCGACGGCTCGAGCGGCTCGAGGCGAGGTCGGCCAGCGGGCGGGCGTGACGCCGACGGGCGGAGGGCAGGGGCCGAGAGAGGAGAGGTCGTCTGAGGGGCGGAGGATGGTCCGCGAGGGTGGCGGTGGCAGGCGGCACGAGGCGCGGCGACGGCCTCGGGAGGCGGGCGACGACCGTGGGCTGGCCGCGGACTAGAGGAGGAGGCGGGGCAGGCGCGGGTCGAGGAGAGAGGGGAGGGGCCCAATGCGCCGCGGAGGAGGGATCGCCGGCGAGGAAGGAGAGACAGGGAGGTGGTGGCCGGAGGACGCGCTGGAGAGAGGAGGGGGCGGTGGGGAGAGCCGGCAGAGGGGGAGAGGAGGAAGGAGACGCGGTGGGGGAGGAGAGAGGGAGAGGCAGGCGGGTCGGGGTGGGGCGTCGCGTGGGGGACGCGGGTCCAGGGATGGGGCCAGGTGGGGCCAAGGGGAAGTGGGTGCGGCTGGGGGAGGGTTGACCAGGGGAGGCAGGTGGGGAGAGAGTGGGGTTGGCTAGGTGGCGGCGTGGGAGTGGGTGGGGGAAGGGAGAGGGTGAGGTGGCAGCCAGAGATTGGGTAGGGTGAGGTGGCTGGAGGGGTGGGTAGAATAGGACTGGTAGTTTTAGGATTTTGGGGTGGACCGATTTTATTTCTGGGGGTGGTCGACTGGGTCGGGTCGGCCCGTTCGACTGCCCCCACTAAAATAATTAAAAAGTTTATTTATTCAAACAGGGATTTTGCAAATCGATAGCATACAAACAAAATAATCCGGAGACCGGGTTTTGGGTTTTGAATTAAAGACAGGGCGTTCAGGAAACAAAACCAGGCTTTTCAAGAATAGTTTTATGCGAACAGATGCAAGATGATGACGATGCTCAAATGCAATGTGGCATGATGACATGAGCATGCGGTCATGACGATGCAATGCACAAAAACAACGCGATTTTCTAGTATTGGTTTTGCGGGATGCCACATATTTCCTCTACATAGTCGACAAAACTGGTCACATCAGGGCAGCGGGATGGAGCCGGCGTCCTGCAATTGTTGAGGTAGCTCCTTTTTTCATCGTCCTTCAAATCGGGCTTCAACGCTGCTGACTGGAGACTGAACCCGCGCGCATGCGTGTCTGAGCTCGCCATGAAAGAGCACTGAGCTCGCCTGAGGTTTTTTTTTGAACGAGCCCGCCATGAAAGAGCACTGAGCTCGCCTGAGGGTGAACTGGCATTTTCATTATAGGCGTCGTCCGGCGTGAGAACAAGCTCACCGTGCTCCAGCGTCTCCCTTCACGTCCCGCGTGAGGTGTGCCGGCCATCGGGCCATGCCGCTCGTGGCGAGGGCGGCGCTCTCCGACCATGTTGTTCTAGACTGCAGCAGAGCTTTCCATGCTGAAGGCGCTGCTCTGCACCTTAGCGGCAAGGCAGGTTATGCTGCAGACAAGAAGGGCCAAGCATCTCCCGTGGCTGGTGATGGGTGGCGATCTGTGTGGCGGCCACGGCGTGCGCCCTGCGGGAGCATGTCGTCGACTCCGCAGGAGGGGTGAGCAGCTAGTCCACAATCCACAATGAAGGAAGAGCAGCCCTTGCAGTCCCGACGGAGTAGACAGGATCGCGACCACATAGCACCAGTATGCCGGCCAAGGATTCCGGTCATGAGGACGCCCGCCATGGATGTCATGCTGGATTTCTGATAGTGGGCTCCACTAACTGACGCGGGCCACAGGCTACCAGCGGGGTGCCGGGCGGCAACGAGGTAGTGCAGCCAGCCACGAGATGGGAGGCGACAAGCGAGCCACTGGCCCAACGGCGGCGACCAGCACGACGGCCTACCCTTTCTACTCTGCTTCTTTCACCGCGACTGCCAGCAGCAAAGTGGCGACAAGTTTTTTCCTTAGCGGGATGGACGTCCTGGCGGGAAGTGAACACTGTCCGTGAGTCTGCCTTTGCTTATGCGGCCTGGCCGCTGTGTCGTTTGTACCCTTGAAGCGGCGCGGATGAAGCGGACGAGCGGACATCCGTCTCCTATAAGAAAATTACAAAATACCATCACAATTGGGGCTAGGGTTTTAAAAGATCACCAAAAACTTTAAAAATTTCAGAAAGCACCAGATTTGGGGCATGAAGTTGCAGATAGCACTGATCTGGCTTTGACGCTGCTCTAATGATAAATCTGACTGGTGGAGCATGAACGTCAGGCTGACGTGACACATGTGGACGAACGGGCGTGTATGGCCGTTAACGGCGAAAATTACAAAGAAACCACCACAATTAGGGCTAGAGTTTAAAAAAACCACCAAAAAATTAAAAATTTTAAAAACACCAAATTTAGAGCAAGAGGTTGGAGATGTTCTTTTATGCTATTATTATGCAATCATGACATATATTGTTTTTAGATAAATATCGCACAATTTTTTAACAATATTTTAAAAACACAAACCGTAAAAGTATTTTTTTCTAATTATTTTAGGGTTGTATACACCCTTTTCTTTCTTTTCTTGTTTTTAAATTCAAATTAAATAAATCTCGTCTAGCTCCTCTCCTAGGATCCGAGCCACATGTGAGGCCCCCTCCTTGTCTGCACCCATAATAACATGATATACAACAACTCGATTATTCATCCGTTCATAGTAATACACAAGAGTAGCTTCAGCCATAGCTTATAAAAGCAACATTAGAAGTGAGACTATCCAATGTATGGTATTGAACCTACCCTCAAGTTCAAAGCATTTTTTAGATTTAAGTATCTGGTGTGTAGTATCGATTAATATGTGCATAGTTTGGATCGAAGAGGATATTGACCAATGAGCGAAGGCTATCATCCATTGTAAAGATAAGCAGAGAGAACTGCAATTCAAATCGTCAACATTAATTTGTGTGAGCCAATAATTTTCATTCATAGCAATTTTGCAAAATTCTCCCTAGCCACAGTCTCTGTGCATGTAGGCCATTCGAATAAAATTCCAGTTTTTTTAGTAGAAAAATACACTTCATATCCATTTTCCTCAGGATGTGAAGAGAGTTGCTAGGTCTGAATAGATCTAAAATTTTGGTGTTAAGTTTAATTAAAAAAAGTTTAATTAGCAACACTATGCATTATAAATGCTTAGTTAGGAACATTTGTGAACCAATTGCATGTCTACATTCATTTAGTCGTCTCTACTTTATATGAAGGTTTAGGACATAGATCCGAATCATAATATAGATAGTAGTAGATGGTCCGCCAGTCTACCTGACGGGTAGGCTGTAGTAAAAAGAAAATGCACAAGTAAATAAACATGATTTTCACATCTAGAAGAAAAATGCACAGCTCAATCAGATAGAGAAGAGAATGCCTGATAAGAAGAAGAATCCAACGCAAATTAAATGAGAGAACAGTGTCACAGCGGAAACGCAATCCACCTAAAACAAAAGAGAAGGTGAAAGCCGTAGGGTTACTCTCGGATATTTAGAGTTGAACCATGCCTGCAAGAAGTTTTATCATGACACGAAATGCTGCAGAAATTGTAAGACTGACAAAAAATGAAATGCACAAGATATTACGGGCATTGGAGATGAACATGGCAAGACGAGGTGCAGATCTCACATAGATGCAGCAACCCGAGTGAAAAAATAACGGATAGAGGAAAATGAACCTGCAGCACCACGCTGCAGTGAAGGCGAATTTTGGACGCGCCTAACCATGGACTGGAAGGATTCTCTTGTGGATTAGAGAACTCGTCCCACGAATCAACCAAGATTGTCGTTGAAGTGGCGATGTAGCTGCCAACATCGTTGGTCGGGGTACAGAGAAAATAGTCGGACACGGGACTGCAGTCTTCACCATGACCCAGAAGACGAGGACTCCAGACAGCTGCGTCGTGTCCGACACAAGGGGCCATGGAGGGGGATATTTGATCTCGAGCTAAGCCCCTGGACCTCAAGCATACGGTCTATACGGTAAAAACCTCTGCAACCTCTTGCTCCAATTTGGTGTTTTTAAATTTTTAATTTTTTGGTGGTCTTTTGAAACTCTAGACCCAATTTTGGTGTTTTTTTGTAATTTTCTTCGTTAACGGCCATCCACGCCCGTCCATCCACATGTGTCACGTCAGCCTGACGTTCGGGCCCCACCAGTCAGATTCATCATTAGAGCAGCGTCAAAGCCAGATCAGTGCTATCTGCAACTTCATACCCCTAATCCGGTGCTTTCTAAAAAAATTAAAGTTTTTTGTGATCTATTAAAACCCTAGCCCCAATCCGGTGCCACGAGCTGGGAGGCGACAAGCGAGCCGCTGGCCCAACGGCGGCGACCAGCACGGCGGCCTGCCCTTTCTACTCTGCTTCTTTCACCGCGACTGCCAGCAACAAAGTGGCGACAAGTTTTTTTCTTAGCGGGATGGATGTCCTGGGGGGCGAAGTGAACACTGTCCGTAAGGCCGCCTTTGCTTATGCGGCCTGGCCGCTGTGCCGTTTGTACCCTTGAAGCGGCGCGGATGAAGCGGACGAGCCTGATGTACACCACATGCATTTATTTGTGTGCCGTTGTCCTTCACCACCAAGACGGAAGCATCTTGAGGCAGCGTTGGCGGCAATGTCGAGGAGGGATCATCTCCGATCATCACAAGATTAGCCGTGTGTTGATGCCTTGAGCTTGCCGACTATTGCAAATTTGCTTGTGTTTGGGAATCCCTCTGACCCATATTAATTGACTTAATTTTGTCTAGATACAGATGAATCTAGACTAGATATTTAACTAGATACATATGGATCTAGAAAAAGTTGAGTCAACTAATATGGGTCGGAGGAAGTAGTATTTGTTGATTGTTTTTAATTGACATGAACATGTTGTATGCGCAAGAGTACAATATTTTGACAACAATGGCCGCAGATCTTGCAAGGAAGTAGACCGTGTGGGGGTGCACCCCTGGCAGCCGTGTAACATGGAGCAGTATGGCGGTCCGTTCCGCTCTCCATGCACGACGCGATGAGGAGGCAAGTGCGAGTGCCGGCCCGATGCGTAGCGACTTGTGTGCTCCTCTTTTACGACCAGTTGCCACAATTCATAACCTTTCATCGACTCTATGGTCAACCACCATTCCCTTGCAGGTGTGTGTGGTGGCATGGCGTGGGGAGCCTGGAATGATAGGGTGGACCCACGTCCATACATAATGGTTAGAAAAAAGACGAAAAATTGTCTATATAACTTAAAAAAGGACACGTGTCAGGCATTGAAGAGGGTCTAGCAATAGACCCGGCCTTATCTATCTATCTAACTATCTACTAATTTCTTTCCAGGTAGGTTCGTCCGTATCCAGATTTTCCGTCCGCTTTTATCCGGACGGTTTTGCCCCTGCTGTTTTAGAGTATTTACCCAGGCCGTCACCCTGCTCGTCTCCCTCCCTCGACGCGATCTTGCACTCCGCCCCGTTAGTCGGCCCTGCCCCACCCCGCCCGTCTGAAGCTCCGTGGGAGCCAGGCCGCCTCCCCTGATCCAAGAGACTCCTGTGCCCCTTCGCACCACAGAATCCACCCCTAGCCTCCATCCTGCTGCAGGGAGGCGGCCGATTTGGTGGAAAGCACTGGCGGTGAGAAGGGACGCGGAGCACTGACGGCGAGCAGGGAGCGACCACAGGTGCAAGGATGTGGCCTGGAACCTTATCGAGCGAGTATGCCAAGGATTCGTGGCAGGATTCCAGAAGCTGCCGCTGGGAGTCGATATGGCGGCGGTGGATTTGTCAGTATCGCCATACTATGCCGTTTCTAGATGATGTTCTAGGGAGGAAGGTGGCGTTGACCGGTTCAGTTCAGCAGATTCAGGAGGATGGGCTGGTTTTCTCGGGTATTTACGGAAGACTTGCAGTTCGGCTAACCCGTCAAGCTTCTCCTACTCTACAGTATTCCTCCTCTGTCAACTTTAAATCTCCAAGATTAATCCCAAGGTATTGCTATTATGGATCTTTACGTTTGTTGCATGGCAGCAGGAAGTTAGCCAACGCTTGGCGACAAAAGCAGTTTCAGGGCTCAAAGAGGCTCAAGACAACAAGCACTACGACGAAGATGAAAATCCAAGAAATCATGCTAAAAAATTGTAACAGGTTTAGTGCCGACTATAATCTTGAAATAACACTAGCCTGAACTGCTGGACAAAACATTTATTCATCGTGCAAATATGCTACAGTGTGACATGAATTTGTGATCAAAAGCAAAACTGTTTCCATTGCAGTTAGTTTCAGAATAAATCAGACCGTGTACATACCAACATGTATGCAAGCATTGTGTATGAGCCAAAAGCCGGGGGACACATGATCACGATACTTCGACAACTGGTTTTTCCTTACGGCAAAGAATGTGAATCACGCATGCTATGGTTGTGTGAGGAATTAAGATGCCATGCTTGTTTGCAGATCGTGTGTGAGAAGCATGGAACAAAGAGAAAACGAGATATTCAAAGTGATGTTGTTTTTATGATCTCGTGGATAGGCGAATGCGTTGGAGTTTGTTGTTGTAAAGTTCAAGTTTATAATTTTTACTATTTTGCGTATATAGAATAATATTCTAGAGAGTCCAATAAAACGCAAAGAGAAATATAGATTGGAAGTTTTGATAGGCTCTCCACGGGAAGATTACAAACGCAAAGGGGCCTAAAGGAGTAACGGCAGAGCATGCGCACAACATGAGTAATGTCCTTGTAATGGAGCAATCAATTTGTCAAATATTCGCACCATCAACCAACTACACGGGCATTTGTCCTTCTTTTGGACATACCCCAAAAGTTAAATTTCACCATCTTTTCCTTCGCATATCCCGAAGTTCATTATTTATAACTCTTAAAGTCATTTTTATGTACCGAAGGGATTAATTTTAGAATACACTATGTTTTGTCTTAGAATTATGTTACTACTAATTTTTTTTATAATCACAGCAATCTGTGTTTAACATGGCTTTACTGAACCTACATCAGACAAATTGTTGCCAGATTTACATCCAGAATTGAAGGTGGAGGCGATGCTGAGGTTGTAAATCCAATGACTGTAAAATTTTGCTGTCCCATAGCAATCGTACGGGCATTCTGACTAGTAGGATTTATTTCCCGACCGTACCATCGTTCAAGTGACGATTGCATGTAGGCGGTGCTCCCAGGTGGCCAAGAGAATATAGCGGAGGATCGTAAGTACACACAGAAACTCCAGAGGCACGCTCCCTAGATTCCTTAATGTCCAATCTGTTTTGGGGTTTGTCACACGTTGGCGTACAACCGGTGCTTGATCTGGATAATAAGTTAGTTTTGTGTACTAATCATAGCCCATGCTCTCCCAATACCATATGATTCTTGTCATTCATACTATCTCTGATGCTAATGTTTGATGGCTATGAAATTAATCCAAATCTAACATCTTTTTAGTGAAAGCTATTTTGTTATTGTTGTCTAGTACTTATTTTTTGAAGCCGGTTGTCCAGTACTTTGAGTTTTAGAATGATCGCAATAGCATGTAATGATGTTTTCGGCTGATGAGCAGCTCTGCCATAACGCACCTAAGATACAACTCATATCGATGAAGTAACCTATTTCTCTAGCAACTTTTCTTGTGCTAGATGCTTCGTTCTCCTTGGACTAAGGTGAAAAGTGGGATCCCGCCAAAGTCCCACCTCTAGTTCATTTGTCAAAATCTAGTGTAAATTTCAAGCAAAAACTAGATACTACAGGAATGGAAAGCTACGCCGACGGCCGGTCGCTACGCCGACGGCTCAAACGTCGGGGCCGTCGGCGTAGCCATCGTCTAGGCCAGCTCCGCCAAGCAGCCGTCGGCGTAGAATTGCCCTCGGCATATCCTATGCTACGCCGACGGCTGCCCTCGGCGTAGCTATTTTTTATTTTATCTCATTAAACTTTGAAAAAACATAACTAAATCATTCTAATTCGAAAAAATACAAATAATATATAAAAATTTGCAGAAAAATAAGACCTATCTATCCACACTCAAATATTACACATTTGTAAATAAAATTAAGTAAAACATAAAACATTATATATATAGTTTAAAATGGGCATAAAAAATTCAAAAATGATCGAAACAATGCGAAACCTTCGTTTGGTGTTATATTATGTGATATAGTTAGAAGGAAAAATATCAAACTTCGTATATTGATTATGTCTCAAAAAAATCTTCACAAAATGACCTATCTCATTCGAGGTTTCTTGGCTTTCTGTCAAATGACCAATGTTATGGCTAGAATCAAGGCATAGTTTGTGATAATGTGCCCATATTATGCATACATGTGCATCATAAGATGGCGAACAATGTTGCAGGAGGAAGCTTTCCTTTTTGTCGCACCAAAAATGCATTTTCTATTTTCTGAGCATAAAAAACAGAACGGTTTTATAAAGCAACCACCAAATGGCTAATTCAAAATACTACCACCACATTTTACAAAAATAATAGATCACCTTATATGGACAATGTCCCAACAGGGGGATCCAAAACTTTTCCGTCCACCTTTGGTGAAAAAGACAAATTCCTGCTGAATCGGTAGGAAGTGGGTCAGATATGAACTACAGGTACATGATCCGATGCTCATGTTTTTTTACAAAAATCATTTTTAGGTTCACAATATGTTATTTTATCAAAGATCCAATGCAAGTTTAGCGAGGCTCGGCCCCGATCTAAGAATCTTCATGCCCATCGTTCGACAAAGTTTGACGATAGTTTAAAACGGGCATAAAAAAATTCAAAAACGATCGAAACAATGCGAAACCTTCGAGTGGTGTCATATTATGTGACATAGTTATAAGTAAAAATATTAAACTTGATATATTGATTATGTCTCAAAAAACCTTCACAAAATGACCTATCTCATTCGAGGTTTCTTGGCTTTCGGATCAAATGACCAATGTTATGGATAGAATCAAGGCATAGTTTGTGATAATATGCCCATATTGTGCATACACATGCATCATGGGATGACGAACAATGCTGCAGGAGGAAGTTTTCCTTTTTGTCGCACCAAAAAGTCATTTTCCATTTTCCGAGCACAAAAAACGGATAATTTTGTGAAGCAACCACCAAATGTCTAATTCAAAATGCTACCACCATATTTTACAAAAATACTATACCACCTTATACGGACAATTTCCCAACAGGGGGATCCGAAACCTTTCCATCCATCTTCGGTGAAAAAGACAAATTCCTGCCGAATCGGTAGGAAGTGGGTCAGATATGAACTACAGGTACATGATTCGATGCTCATGTTTTTTTACAAAAATCATTTTTAGGTTCACAATATGCTATTTTATCAAAGATACAATGCAATTTTAGCGAGGCTCGGCCCCGAGCTAAGAATCTTCATGCCAGCCGTTTGACAAAGTTTGACGATAGTTTAAAACGGGCATAAAAAATTCAAAAACGATCGAAACAATGCGAAACCTTCGCGTGGTGTCATATTATGTGACATAGTTATAAGTAAAAATATTAAACTTGATATATTGATTATGTCTCAAAAAAACCTTCACAAAATGACCTATCTCATTCGAGGTTTCTTGGCTTTCGGGTCAAATAACCAATGTTATGGCTAGAATCAAGGCATAGTTTGTGATAATATGCCTATATTGTGCATACACATGCATCATGGGATGGCAAACAATATTGCAGGAGGAAGTTTTCCTTTTCGTCGCACCAAAAACTAATTCTCATTTTCCGAGCACAAAAAACAGACGATTTTGTGAAGCAACCACCAAATGGCTAATTAAAAATGCTACCACCATATTTTAGAAAAATACTATACCACCTTATATGGACAATGTCCCAACAGGGGGATCCGAAACCTTTCCGTCCACCTCTGGTGAAAAAGACAAATTCCTGCCAAATCGGTAGGAAGTGGGTCAGATATGAACCACAGGTACATGATCCGATGCTCATTTTTTTTTGCAAAAATCATTTTTAGGTTCACAATATGCTATTTTATCAAAGATCCAATGCAAGTTTTCCTTTTCATCGCACCAAAAAGCCATTTTTTCATTATCCGACCGCAAAAAGGGAATTTTCTAAAGCAACCACCAAATAGATAATTAAAAATGTAGGGTTTGTGATTAGTTGATATGGATATCATATTTGGATTCCTCTCATTTTTCTGATCAATTTAGACATATTATTTGTTAAATTCCGATTTACAGATTTAAAGATTAATTATTCCATATTAAATAGAAAAATACAAAAAAGTAAAATTGTTATATTTTTATTTAAATTCAATAATATTTTTACTAATGTTACTTAAATAATTGTTTGTAATTTCAAAAATACAAACACATGACATGTTGATATAAGGGTTAATAGAATTGATATCATAGTATTGACAACAATGTATGAATTACTTTACGGAAACAGATTCTGAAGGAACGAGTAAGTTAAGCGTGCTGGAGTTGGAGTAGTATTAGGATGGGTGACCGACGGGAAAGTTCGGCCAAGACTGCAATTTAATTAAATATTAAGTATAATTAGTGTTAAAAATGTTCAAAGTGAGAGATTAATGAGACAAACAATTCAAAGATTCGAAAATTGAGAATTTTTTTTAAAAAAAATATTTTTGCAACCTGTCGGCAAGCTACGCCGACGGCCGCTACGCCTACTGCATTTTGATACGCCGACGGCCTCTATGTGCTTCGCCGAGGAAGCCCTTTGCCGAGGAGGCTACGCCGAGGACAGTCGTCGGCGTACCATACGGCGACGGCTTTTTGCCTTGGGCGTAGCGCGCATGTCCTATAGTGAGATTTTGAAAAATAAATTAGAAGTAAGATTTAGATGGGTTTTCACTTGACACCCTACCTTGGACTAATGTCAATCTGGACCGTCGTTGGTTGCAGGTGTGTCTGATAGCGTCTACAAGAAACTCATTTTTCTAGGTTGGCATCCTTGACCTCTGGCTAGGGACAGGCACTCGGCCTTAACCAGGCAATGTAGTTTTAGTGCATCCATGGGCGTACACTAATGATACGGTAGCTTTTGGTGGTTTAATTTAAAAATACTCTTGCATAGCTGGTTGGGTCAAATAGATAATACAAATTTTCTTTCATTTCGTACCCATTGCAATATGAAAAGCTTTCTTGCAGAACCTCTTATAAAGAACTCCCCCGATATATCATTTGCAATGTTAAGTATTAGCTTAACTTGTTTTCCATGCATTAATGGGAGTGTTTCATAAGATTGCTAAGGTAGAAAATGAAGCTACGTTCGTGGGCTCTCGGTTGGGAGGATGCTATATATATTTGTTTATTGTAGAATGCATTATTGTGCTTCTTTCTGACCAAGGTCGTAAACACTTTTCCATGTCCATAGTGATCTTTGTGAATAGAGAAATATGCTTGTTGTTTTTGAATTTCGAAGGAATATTATGTCTGGAATGATTATACTAGAGAGAGATTTTTAGATTTGTTTCCTAGAAGGCTGATACCTAACTCCGTTTTCTTGTAGACTTCGTTTCTTGCTTGAGAAAGAATCATCATCATTATACTTGAGTGATAAGAAACATATTGCATCTACTTATGATCCACCATTATTTACATTGATGGATAGTTGTTTTCTTTATGACTTGAGTGTAGGTTCCAATGTTTCACATATTCCCCTCACCTGAATAATTTGCATCGTGACAAATAAAAGTGACGTCTGCTCATTCCTCTCCTCCTTGCTCTCCCGCGCAAGCTCACCGAACTTCCACAAAGGACGCCGCTTAGAGCCACCGATTCATGTCACCCCGAGGCCCGAGCTCGTCTGATCAAGCGGGGTGAAGGGTAGACCTCGCAACCCCATGGGCTAGGGTATGTTAATAGCATAACCTTCTTTTTTTTACCATAGTATGTTAAACTATTTTTGTCTTGAAAAAACTAATTTTGTCCATCAGCATGAATAATCGCTTGCATGCACCATACACATGTTGTACCTGAACACGTTTACATGTCTGAGAACACACGGACCAAAATCTTGCTGGTTGGAGCTAGCGTTCTCAACGCCAGGCCGTGCGCGATCACTTTCCGGTACGAACTCCGAGTCCCGAGTCGAACTGGCAGTGGCACGCGTGCATGCATATATACTCGACCACGTATCAAAGACGACAACGTAGTAACATATATAGCGTCGCCTGCCTACTGGCGCGATAGATCTGCTCGCAACCGCAAGTTCCCCAAAACAAAGAGCAAAGGGAAGCGATTGTTTGAACAACCCCAGCCGGTCCTGAGACTATTCTACACCCGAGAAGAGAACTAGAATAGAAAACACACAGATTACACAAATAAATGACACAGGGAACAAAGGAAAATTTTATTGATCTTTCTCTCGGTAAACTCCTGTACAGTGATTGCTTCTCTATTTATAGACTAAGGAGATAGGATACCCACATGGGCCAACCCTAGCCTGGTAGAGGCCACATCGAGTGGGCCTCTACGGCCCAGTTTTCCAACACTCCCCCTGGGTATCTTATCTGTATAACCATGGCTTAAAACTCCGAAAATTCAGTGGGAAAAATATGGAGAAATGCACACGGTATACTTCTTGCTATGTTGTATGAATTGTCTCATTAAAAACCTCATGTGAGAAACTTCATAAAAACTCACTAAGGGAAAAAGAGTACAATTCACTTAACTATAAAGTTAAGCACTCAATCATCGGATCAAGAATTCAGCGATGAGTTTTTGAAGATTCTCCCCTGAACCTTGCATCTCCCTAAGTCTCATCATGCCAATCCCACGGACACATCTCTCGAAAGAAGATGCTGGCAATAATTTAGTGAACAAATCAGCGAGATTTTCACACGACTTAGTATGCAAGACTTTCACTTCGTTCATATTTTGCAATTCATGTGCATAGAAGAACTTGGGGTTTATATGCATTGTGAGATTGCTCTTCACGTAACCCGTCTGGACTTGTGCAACACAAGAGGCATTATCTTCATAGATAATTGTTGGGGTTTGTACGGTGTTCAGTACACATGACATCTGGATGTGGCTGACTACTCGTCGAAGCCATACACATTCTCGTGATGCTTCATATAATGCTATGATTTTCAAGTGGTTCGTCGAGGTTGACACAAGAGTTTGCTTAGACGGTTTCCAGGAAATAGATGTTCCACCACAAAGGAAAACATATCCAGTCTGCGACTTGGATGTGTGCGGGTCCGAAAGGTACCCAGCATCTGCATAGCCTATAACAGATAGGTCTTGGTTCTTTTGGTAAAACAAGACAAGGTCCTTTTTCCCTTGTATGTACCTAAAGATGTCCTTAATGCCTTTCCAATGCCTCTTGGTAGGCTCAGAACTATACCTTGCAAGCAAATTGACGGCGAATGCAATATCCGGCCGTGTACAATTTGCGAGGTACATAAGTGCGCCAACTGCACTTAAGTAGGGGAATTCCTGTCCCAGAATTTCCTCCCTCTTTTCTTTAGGCCTGAACGGATCCTTGTCTTGCTGCAAAGATCTTCCGACCATCGGGGTCTTAGAAGGATATGCCTTTTCAAACCCAAATCATTCCAACACCTTCTGGGTGTAGGCCGACTGGTGAACTAGAATCCCAGCAGGGGAATGCTCAAGTTGCAGACCCAGGCAGAACTTGGTTTTTCCTAAGTCTTTCATCTCGAATTCCGACATCAGGTAGGAACTCGCTTCCTCAATATCGTCAGGTGTACCGATTATATTCAAATCGTCCACGTACACCGAGATAATACAGAAACCATCCTGGGATCTCCGTATAAAAACACATGGGCAATCTTCATTGCTCGCGTAGCCCTTCCGATGAAGGAAATCACTCAAACGATTATACCACATCCTACCTGACTGTTTTAGTCCATACAATGACTTCTTAAGCTGAACACTACATAAGCTCTTGTTTGCTCTATCCTGGTTCGGGACAGGGATACCTTCTGGTACTTTCATGTATATGTCCGAATCCAAGTTACCATATAGGTAAGCGGTGACAACATCCATTAGTTTCATTTTTAAGTCCATGTTTACTGCCATTGAGATCAAGTATCTAAAGGTAATTCCATCCATGACTGGGGAGTAAGTTTCCTCAAAGTCGACACCTGGTCGCTGAGTGAAACCTTGAGCAACGAGCCTTGCTTTGTACCTTACTAATTCATTATTCTCGTTTCTCTTTCGAACAAACATGTAACTATCTCGGTGAATTACGCTCCTAGTTACAAGCCTGGATGAGCGGAAATGGTTGAAATAGTACGGTGGGGCCCAAATGCCACTCACAGGTAGACCTTTCGGCCGTCCCAACCATTTCCAGACATCGAGACAAGAACGGGCGGCGTAATCGACAGGCGAAGGATCAACTACATACACAAATGAGTATGTATGCAAGCCACCATACAACAGTACATCAGAGCCATTCCATCTAAAAAGAAAGGAAATATAGCAACGCCATACGGCAAGATTCAAATGTCCTAGATAGATATAATAGTTTAGGATATCTCCTCATACATCAAACATCAGAGTATCAGGCGGAAGCGGCAAACAAGATCCGAGTACGGATAAGAAGCAAATCGGCATAAGATGCCCCATAAATAAGCACATCCCGCCCACAGATCTCACGGATCCCCGTTCCCGGAATCTCTACACCGAATGATCGTTGCCCACATCGTCCGTCTCCTCCACCCAGTATCCATCTCGTGAGTGTACCTGTTCATCTGAATCAAATAATTTATCGTGTAAGACCCTAGGGGTACTCAGCAAGTCTTTATGCCTCTAAAGGGGACACAACCTGGGGTGACGCAATTGCAGCAAAAAATAAACCCTAACAGTTCTATAGATACTCGCTAACCATCCGCCTAACCAAAGACAGACGGATGTCCGTAAATTAATGACAACAGTTATAACAGTAATATCAATAGATCCATCCTCCTCCTCGCTTACCAATGAGGAAGCGGACGAACAACCCCCCCATCCGTTGGCAATTTTATTAACCATTCCATGAGTGTTGCACTATTTACTAGTCAGTTACTTAGTCAAATTAAAGCGGTACTTTAGTTATGCTTGTCTATGATCGAGAAACTGTGCTCCAAGTCGTCCATAACCGCGGACACGGCTTTCAGAAAGTTTTACCCTGCAGGGGTGCACAAATAGCAACACACACTCGATCAACCTCGGAAAAACCAAATCAAAACCCAACGAGGCCTTCACGACAAAGCAATCACAGGATTAAAAAAAATTTCAAGGGGCCACCCCATTGAGTACACCAACGGTTAGCCGACTCGAGACGGACTCAAGGTTTGCGTCAATGGCTGTAAACGATCGGGAACCCAAAATGTGACTGGCTTGTCGATACCTGCCAAAAACTCCGCTTCCTAAGACAGGTGCTCCTCGCACAAACGTAATAAAGCAAGAAAGCATGGCATAAGCACAGATAGTAAATAAAACCTCAAACTAGTTTGTGGCCCCAAGAAATAAGAATGAATCAAGCTCGGCTCGGGGGTCCCATAAGCCTCCGGATGTGGATAGCGAATATTCAAGGAACAGGAATCAAGTACTCGGGGTCCCACGGGACACAAGTGAGCAGGAAAACCAAATAGCGATATTGCTCACCGGTGCCACTTTCATTAGTTATCCCATTACTACTCAAAGTTAAGTTGTTTAGGTACCTTGTTATCCATCGACTCTCACATACCCTACACATGATGTTCTACGACTGCATGGCTCAAACAACTCCGTAGTAATGGCTCATGGGATGGAGGAACAAGCTTGTGGGTTTAAAAGTAAAGGCTATGCAATACTTGGGATTCAATTTAATGCAATCGGGACTCAATGATGCAAAAATAAGATAGAGGCAATAGGTACTATATGTATGCAAGCATGTGGTAGTGCTTGCCTGGCAGCTCAGTTGAAGCGAGAGAAGGATCTGGGTAGTGCTCCTGGGTCTCTTGATATATCCCCTGCTCAGTGTCTATTCGGAGAAGAACCAAACAAACAAGGGCCAACATAAATAAAGTGCACAAGCATAGGAATAAAATGCGTCAAGCAAACAATCATGCCATGATGAATGATGCACAAGTTGCATGGCAATAATATAGCATGGCATGGGTGAGGTGTGGAATACAAGAAATAAACATTTTATTGAGTTTTGGCCACATTTTATCCTCATATTAGTTGCTGTTTACATTATATTTATATGATGCATGCTGCAATTCAGAACGTGGAATGCATAAACAGAAAGGTCTCGACGAGCTGATCATTTTAGACATATCATTTGTTAAATTTGGAGTTGTAAGTCAAAAGTTATTAATTATTTAAGAAAAGGGCATTTTATTGTAATTTAATTGAAATTGAAATTTTAAATGCTCAAAATATATTTTGGATGGCATATTTGAAATCCTCACATTTTTCTGATTTGAAAACATATATTATTTGTATTATTTGGAATTATGAATTTAAATTTACTTTAAAGTCAAAATTAGTCAAAAGGGGTCAAAGTCAAAAGTTTGACTATATAGAGTCAAATCTGGTCAAATATGAAAATATGGTTGAGTTTATACTTGAAAAACATTCATATTTCATTTTATAACTTTTTCCAAATTCAAAACATTTCAAAAGATATGAATCATTTAAGTTATAAACATTTCCTAAATTTATTTGATTTCAGAAAAACTTTGGCGATTTTTCTCACTCAGGGACATTCTACCCACCATCAATGACATGTGGGGCAGAGGAAAGAGGGGCCACGGAAGCGCTAGCGAACGAGGGGGTGACAAGTGGCGAAGGGGAGGACGGCGGGTTGAGCTGCCAAAAAGTAGAGGGCCTATGTGCAAAACTGCCAGGAGTGCTCGATTCGATTTAAACTGAACGAGTGTTCGCAAAAATGGCTAGCTGACCCCGATCTTGCGATGAAGATGCCGACTAAACTGCTAGGAATTTCTCGATGCCGCAAAAATCAAAGTTCAAGAGGATACATATGCCTACAATTTTCGTGTTTAGGTTTTCTCCAGCGGAGGACTCTACGAGCCGGGAATCAACGAAGAACAGAGGCCGACCTGAGGACAAAAAGGACAGGACTTTGCTGACAGAACACCGGGTTTTTCCCTGATCTCGCGAGGTCAGTGGCGATTGATACAAAGCGAAAAAGGGGATGATGTAAAAAAGAAAAACGTAGAGGATACACAGGCCTACAAGTTTCATGTTTGAAAGTTTTTGTAATTCGAACCGTAACACAGAGATCTGGGGATGTTCCTCTGAGTTGGCGCATAGACGAGCTCTGAACCTGACGCTACTGAACCTGTACGCACGCACGCGATGGTGCCGATCTCGAGCGTCGGGGCGGCTAACTGGGCGATGGATAAAATTGGGGAGAGCGGGGTTGGGGAGAGATGCCTCACCTCGAACGAATCCCGCCGGAGAGGAGGTTGGGGGTAGCGAGGGACTCCGGGAAGAAGGCGGAAGCTCGACGGAGCTTCTGGCTCCACCAGGAAGAAGAGGAAGGCGGCTAACTGGTTAAGGTGGCTGCTTCCTCCAAGTGCACCCGATGCGGGGATCCGCAGAGGAGCAGCAGCTCGCCTCGCCTGGACCCAGGACAGCACAGGGCTCCGGAACGACGAGGATCAGAGGAGACTAGGTGGCGGTCTACAGGAGAGGGAAGGGAGCTGCGGCGCAAGGAGGGAGATGGCTAGGGTTTGCGGCTATGGGGCTGGGAAATAAGAAGGAGGCGTGGCCCGGTGGTGGTGGAGGGTGACGAGGACAACGGCGGGGACGACGACCACCTGCTCCTCCGTTTGGTAGCTACAGAGAGGAGTAGGCCGACGGAAAGAGATGCACAGGAGACGGCGTCGAAGGGGTACGGCCACTGGTGGCATGATACGGGCTGGCCCAAGAGGGAGGAAGAGGGATCGGGCCAGGAGGGAGATAGCTGCGGGCTGCTGCGGCTGGGCCCAAGGTGGCTGCTGCCAGGTTTGGTTCTCTCCTTTTATTTATTTCCTATTTCATTTTTGTTAGTTCAAATGTTTTGTTTTATGTTTATATTTAGCCAATTTTAAGGAAGCAACTTATTCAAACTATTTGAATCTTTGCAGGGATTTTGAACAAAGGTGTCTAGGCAACAAAATAGACTAGAGGAAAATAGCATATTTGAAAGAGAGGATGCCCACATACATAATGTGTATGTGTCAATTTGGGGCACTTTAGTAGATTAGAGGATGTAGGGATTTAGAAAAGGAATAAAAGCATTTGATAAATATGGAACCCTAGAGATGGTTCCCACATTAAAGAATACAAAATAGAGGTACCAAAAAGGAAGAGAGAGGTAGGGGTGATGGTGGGGTAGGTGATTAGGGAGGATCTTAGATAGGGGATAAGAGAGAGAGGGTGATGGCTTAGGGTTCTAGATAGAAAAAGGAAAGATGGGTTTAGGGTAGGGTTAAAAGCAAGATCATCAAGATCAAGCAAAAGAAGGAGGGGGAGATAAAGGGTGATCCACTCAAAGAATTCCAATAAAAACCAAATGACTTAGATGTGATGGTTCTTGCATGGCCCATGCAAGTTAATAAATGCCTTGGTTAAATTCTTGTGAAAACAAAAATAATAGCATGGCATTATTCTTATGCATTCCCAAGAAGTGGAATAAAGGCCAAGCAAAAGAATTTATAGATTTGGATCCATCCTATCTCCCATGAGCTAGATTAAATACCAAAGAAAATGAAATACAAGCTCATGGATAATGGAATGGTGGAATTATAAAGTGGTGAAAAGGAAGGTTGGTGGAGTCAATAAAAGATATGCCCCCAACTCAACTTGGGCATTTAAACAATATATCAAGAACCAAATACAATATCAAGAGGCAAATACAATTAGCAATGCATATGAGAGAAGAACCAACACATAAAGGGTTTTACATGATGCTCAATGCAAGGTGGCATGATGACATGAGCTTGATATAATGATGATGCAACAATTGTATATATGAAGTAGCCATTATATTACTAGACCAAGTAGCATTACAATTGTTAGACAAATGAGATTCTACAAAACACCCACTTATGGCCAACGGGGCGAATGTGGGGAGGAGTTAGACAAACAGGTCCAAATACCTCTTTTTTGTTTAACGCTAATAATTCAGTAGTAATTGCCTTCTGCCAATCTTTCCAATCCGACCTTTTCTTGCAATCAGCGAACGTGTTAGGCTCAGGGTCAAGATCTTTGATTGAGGCAATTTTCTTGGCAAAACTAACGTCGACATTTGCCATGGCTCGGTTGTATGACTCGCCCGAATTAACATAGTTAATGGCCATTTCGTCATGGAGTGCATCAGGCACATCCTCTTGCTCAACCAGATTTCCCAATCCAGGAGCTAGGTCCTTTAGCTTTCCCGCTCCGATGTGTGCGCACACAACTTCGCTGGATATTTCCGATATAGGAAAATTTAAGTCCGGAATTTCGTCCACTGAAATATCCGTACTTGTGCCAGGTCTCAACTGGCTCCCCTCAACAGGGGCAGACTGTAATAAATCTCTCTTATCCTTTTTCTTCGGGCGACCCCGGGTACTTGGGATTTGAGAAACCGAAATCCGCGTCCTCTTAGGCCTTGGAGCAGGAGCGGGTATACCATCATTTTTCTTTGGTATTTCAACCCTTTCCGGTGCATTGCGTGCATGCACATGCGACTTTGTCACAGTCTTTAAATCACTAAAATGATCGGGCAGTTGATTCGCTAGGGAGTGCAAATCTAGTATTTTTTGGACTTCTCTATTAGTCTCAACAGTGGCTGGTCATGAGCGTGATCCCGTGGCTTTCCACGTGATTTCTCGACTTTTGTCATACAGGGTTGATTACCTTCCCCAAAGTCGGAAAAAGATCCTCGTCAAAAATGCAACAAGAACGGGTCGGTGATACCACTGTCAAGGGGTCCAAGAACCTGATTATGGACACAGTCTCATAAACAACGTATATCCCCGACTTACGGAGCGGTCCCATTGCTGATCGCTGGGGTGGTGGTATAGGTACATATACCTGGCAGTCGAACCTACGTAGGTGGGAAATTTTCGATGCCGACCCTTGCGCAAGTTGGATAGGAGAGTGGATGTTGTAGGCCGATGGTCGAAAGTTGATGAGATTAGCAGCGTGTAACACCGCGTGTCCCCAACATGTAGTTGGTAAATTACAACCCTGAAGGAGTGGTCTGGCAATGAATTTAATCCTTTAAATCAATGCCTCCGCAAGTCCATTTTGAGTGTGGACATGTGGTACGGAGTGCTCAAGTTTGATTCCAGTTGCCATGCAATAATCATCGAATTCCTTTGAAGTAAATTCTCCGGCATTGTCCATTCGAATAGACTTTAAACGATAATCAGTGAATTTATTCCTTATTTGTATGATCTGGGAGATCAACTTTGCAAAAGCATGGTTCCTTCTTTACAATAGGCAAACATTGGACCATTTAGAGGAAGCATCGATGAGCACCATGAAGTACCGAAACGGCCCTGAGAGGGGCTGAATTGGACCACATATATCCCCTTGAATGCGTTCCAAGAATGCGGGGAGTTCATCCTTCACCTTTAGGGGGGACGGTCTAATGGTCAATTTCCCCGTAGCGCATGCGGAGCACACGAAATCATCGGGATTCGAGAAATTTTTCACATTAACATTATGACCATTCGAGTTGTTAATTATATTTCTCATCATCCTAAGATCGGGGTGGCCTAACCTATCATGCCAAAGGCAGAATAGTTCGGAGCTTGTAAAGACAGTCTTAAGGGTAGTGTAAATAGGTGGTGCTACTATCTTAGTGTAGTACAGCCCAGTAGCTAATTGTAACACCCTCAGAATCGGACCTATGCAAGTTTTAGCGAAACCCGCCAAACCCGCATAGAAACGATTCAAAGGTGGCCACCAGGCACTTGTGTGCGGGTGGAAAACGAAGTAATAACATTACACAACAGTCCTCGATGGGACCCACAGAACAGATATATATACAACACGACTCCATGAGTCAAGAAGGCAGATATACAATACAAAGATCCAAATCACCTTGGAAATAATAGAGCGTCCAGCTACGGACAAGATGAAAATGGGGCTAAGAGCCCTGAAGAATAACCAATGGCGTCCATAACCCTGCCCAGGCCAAGCCGGAAGGGTAACCCTGCTAACGACGTCGATCTCAAAACCTGCTTAAACAAAAGGGGTGCCGACAAAGGCAAAGGAAAAAGAGGAGCGTCGATCGAGGCCAAGACACTAAGGCTAGAATTCGGCGGTCCTCGCCTACATAGGTATGGTGGACTGAAGCGGCAGCGGCAACATGCACTAAACAACCTATAGAGACTCGGTACAACTGGCGACTATCAGAGAGGGGTAAGATAGACCTATTCGGAACCAGCCTGATTCTACCATCAAACAAACCCATCCTGGCGTTTCCCCCTCGAGACCAAACGAGGAAGTCAACCGAGGAACTCACACAGTTGGCAGTTTTACTTATTCAGTTATCGTTGCAGCAATTACTAGTCAGGTTTAGATAATCGTCCTGATAAAAGAAGCAGTGGGCCCTTTTAGTTAATCATTCCGTGATAGTTGCGTCACTTACTAGTCAAGTACATTTAGCATGAGATAACCCGAAACCCAGCAGTTGTTGGTACTTTTACTTAGCCATTCCGTTGTAGTTGCAATACTTACTAGTCCGGTACAATGGTCGCAAGCGACGCTCCAAACAAGCAATTGTGGGCAGTATTATTTAGCCATTCCATTATAGTGAAGCTGATTACTAGTCATTATAAAGTCAAATTTATAGTACTACTTTAGTTATGCTTGTCTATGGTCGAGATATCATGCTCCAAGTCGTCCATAACCATGACACACGGCTTTCAAAGTTTTAACCCGCCGGGTGCACAAATAGCAACACACACTCGATCAACCTCGGAAAAACCAAATCAAAACCCAACGAGGCCTTCACGACAAAGCAATCACAGGATTCAGAAATATTTCAGGGGGCCACCCCTTGGAGTACACCCGCAACGAAGTAAGCTAGCTCCGAGACGGACCCGAGGTTTGGGTGGACGGTCAGAGCGATCGGGAACCCAAAATCGGGCTTGTCGACACCGCGAAAACGTGTCCCGATCCTAACAAGACAGTGTGCCTCGCACAATCATAAATACAATAGTAGCATGGCATAAGTACAGGATAGTAAATAAAACCTCAAACTAGTTTGTGGCCCCAAGAAATAAGACTGAATCAAGCTCTGGCTCAGGGGGGTCCCATAATCCTCCCGGATGTGGATAGCGCGATAAATCAAGGAACAGGTATCAAGTACTCGGGGTCCTACGGGACACAAGTGGGCGGTCGGAAACCAAATATTATCTATCACCCACCGATGCCTCTGCTTACTTACTTCAATTTTAGTTGTTAAACAGGAATTAAAGTGAGCGATAAGTAAAACCATGATCATCTCCAACATCAACATGCGGCAATACACCAACAACTGTGGCACTTGACGACATGCAACAGCACTTGAGCAAGCGACTATGACGCGCAAGTCCAACTATCTACCAAACAACAGGTAATAGGATGTGTCCAAGGCAATATAGGGCTGCAAGGGATATCACGGGTACGGAAACTAGAGTATCGCAACACCGATAGCAATAGATCAACAGGAGGGAATAAATACTATAAAAGTAAGATAGGTAGAAAGGGGGGAGATGCTCGCCTGAAAACAGTGTCGAAGGTTCATCCGGAGATCGGGGCGAAGCTCACATCAACTCAACGGCCTTATCCGCGAAGAAGCAAAACACTAGAATAAACACCGGATGCAATATATAATACTACGGCAAAAGATCGGGCATGATGCATGAATGATGTATGGCATGGCAAAGGTGCGATGCAATTAGGTCATATTAAGTGGAACCGGGATCCTGACAATTAATTAAATGGTTCAAGTTGTTTAGCTACCCCGCAATTTAATTGTTGTCTTAACAAGGCAAAAATATAGCACCGGTTCGCTACATCAATTTAAATGAGGCCAATATAAGGCTAGATTCGCCCGCATATGGGCCCCATATTTAATTATGAGGTGAATCGGCATAAGGCCCCCAAACCACATGTCAATTATGCATGCAAGTATGACAATTCAATATGCATCAATTTGTTATTGCATTTATAAAATAGGGCTCGGGAAAAGGTTCACACATTAGGGTTCAGCGATCTTGGTTCCGGGGTTCGGGGTTCGGTCTCAGGGTTCAGATCTGGGGTTCGGTCTCGGCGGGATCGTTCTCAGATAACGGAGTAGATCTTGGCGCATCCGGGTTCTCGGCGGACTCGGCGTCCGGAAAGGAGTACTTTTCGTCCAGGGTCTCGGTGTCCGGGGTGAAGTACTCGACGTTCGGCGAACCTTCAAGTAGACCTTGGAGTTCCGCGATGACCTTGTCGATTCCCTGTCGAAGGCCTTGGCGCTTCGGATCGGTCTTCGGTTCGGGGGCCTCAGGGTCTTGGGGTTTGCGTCCGGGTGGCGATCTTGTCGTCCCGTGTAGACGTCCTCGGTGTCGGGGAAGATCTTGAGGTTCTAACTCGTGCGTCGTGGACGGACTTGGTTCGTCGTCGGGACTCGTCGGGACCAGTCTTCGGGGTTCCGACACCATCGCCATCGGGATCGATGACGAACTTGGGATCCGTGAAGGAGACCTTGCATGCGTTCTAGGGGGCTTTCGAGTGGTCTTCGGAATTCAGGAAGAAGATCTTGGCGTTCCGTGTCAAAGGCCTTGGGTATCATCTTATTCGTTGGTGGCGCACTTGGGATCGACGCCGAGGTCTTCGGAAGATCTTGCGTTAGGCGGTTCTCGTCGGGATTGGAGAATCCAAACATCACCAACACGCATCATACATCACCATACTTCACTTTCTTCACCACAACAGCCGAGTAGAAGCAGAAGCAAAGGTGCACGAGCAGCAGGCACAAAACCAACAAAGGTACAGCAGTAGCGCATGGGGCCATGTCCATTCGGGAAATAGCTCGAGCACCTTGCAGGAACCAGGGAAGCGGGTGGCATCCGGAGCAGGGGAGTGGGTCGGAGGAGCGCTGAAGCGGAGCTTGAGGTGGAGGCAGATGGAGACGGCGAAGTAGCCGGCGGACGCGGCCACGCGCGTGCCGTGAGAGGGCGGCAACGAGGGCTGCTTCCCACGGGGAAGCAGAAACGGGAAGGCGCGCCATGGCGAGCGACAGCGCGCGCCTAAGGACGGTCAGCGGGAAGCGGAGCCGGTGTTAGAGGACGGGGACGAGGGCGACGGAGCTCCTGGCGACGGAGGCGACAGGGAGCGAAGCTTGAGCAAGGGGAGGTGGCGGCGCTGGTGGCGAGGCTGCGCATGGCTAGGGCGGCGAGGTGTTGGACGGCGGGCGACGGCAGAAGCAGAGGCGGCCGTACCTGGGCTTGCCGCGCTTGCACAGGAGGAGGAGGAGAGCGGTGGCAGAGCCCGAGTCCGGCGGCGGGGCAGCGGAGGTTGTTGGCGACGAACGGAAAGAGGAGGGGTTGGGGAGTCGCGAGGTTGGGGTCGATCGGGGAGCTCGCGGGAGGGAGAGGCTCCAGCGGCGATGGCGGCCGACGCGGGGAGGTGAGGCGGAGGGGCGGCGGCCGACGGGATGCTCGGGGCGGCGGCGAAGAGGAGGGCGGAGAGAGGGAGGCCGGGCCGGTGGCGAGCGTCGCGGGCGGCGGCGTGAGCGGGTCATGAGCTCCGGCAGCGCTGGCGTGGCCGGACGGGAAGAGGCTGCCGGGGAAGGGGATGGAGGAGGTCGTGGGGGAAGAGAGGAGCGTGGGGATCGTGGGCATGCGGCAGGTGGGTGGGCCAGGGAAGGTTTGTTGGCTGCGGGTGGGGGTGCGACGTACCGCGTGAGCGAGGCTCTAGGTACGTGTCGGGGAGGGTTGCGCGCGGGGGGTGTGCTGCGTGGCGTGTTGGCGTGTGACAGGGTGGGGCCCAGCGGCAGCATGGAGCATGGGTGGGTGTGGGGTGGATGTGCGCGTGTGTGCTGAGGAGCCAAGGGGTGGCGGCGGCTGGGAGGGTTGGGGAATGCGGTAGGTAGGGATTAGGGTTTATCTAGGACGGAACTAAGGTTTTATTTTCTGGGTTGTAGGTGGGCTCCGGTTGGGACTTTGGGCCTGGCCGGTTGTCTGCCTTCCCAGTCCAAAATATTTATTTATTTGATTTAGTTTAAAAAAAAATACTTTTGTAAATATGTTTTAGACAAATAACAGATCCGGATCGATCGATGTTTTAATTTGAAATAAGACGGGGCTACTTAGAAAACAAAACTAGGCGTTTCGAAAATAGTTTCAGACAAACAATGCATGATGATGACGATGTAATGCACAAAATCAACGCGATTTTCTAATAGTGGTTTTGCGGGATGCCACAATTCGACACCACTAATAATGGATCTCGCCCTCGAGATCCGCCTCATGGTACCGGAAGGAAGGTCGGTGAACTGCGTCTTCTCGCTTCGTGTAGATCCTCGCGACACCACTAACAAGAGGTCGTTGTCCGTGATCGTCGAGAGAACACTCCGGAAACAAAAAGTCGAAGGTAGAGGTATCAACAAATAAAGCCACCTCTAACTTCCGTGGACGGAGTAAAATCGCTGGATCCACTGATTCGATGTACAAGAGTGAATGATAAGAGTAGTCGGATGGTGATCAGTCCATCGCGCACCCAAACTATTACTCGGCACCCGAATAGGCGGATTAAGCAACCAACTCTCAGAATTAGACTGAAGATCTCGACAAGCGAGGTTCGGAAACAAAGGAGGAATGCAGACTCTGCATCGGATCTGGCGTAGATGATGTCGTCGCGTCGGAAACACCGGAAGGCACGAGAAGGAACAAAGAGGAGTCCACCAGACGAAGGGTTTCTCGGATAGCATGAAGACCAGATGTAGCAACACCGTTACCAAAGGAGGAAGCGAAACCCTGAAGGTACGACGGAATCCCAACCACGAGAATTCCTAGACTCGAAGAGAGAGAAGAGAGCGGATTCAAAACACGTAGAGGTAAGAGGAGAATAGCAGAGGGGTAAGGAGTAAAATCAGACCTAACCAGATCTAGCCAACCGTTTTTCCAAAATAGTTTTGACACTCTACTTCGGCCGTTAGCTAGGTTATCCTACAGTGGACTTAGGGGTATCGCAATCGCCGAGCTCGATACCACTCAGAACACCTCGATCGGACCTATGCAAGTTTTAGCGAACCCGCCAAACCCAAGATAGAAACGATTCAAAGGTGCCACCAGCACTTGCGCGGGTGGAAAACGGTAATAACATTACACAACAGTCCTCGATGGGACCCACGTAATGATATATATACAACACGACTCCATGAGTCAAGAAGGCGATATACAATACAAAGATCCAAATCACCTTGAAATAATAGAGCCCAGCTACGGACAAGATGCAAATGGGGCTAAGAGCCTCAAGAATAACCAATGGCGCCCATAACCTGCCCAAAGCCGGAAGGGTAACCCCGCTAACGACGCCGATCTCAAAACCTGCTTAAACAAAAGGGTGCCGACAAAGGCAAAGGAAAAAGAGGAGCCAAGATCGAGGCCAAGACACGAGGCTAGAATTCGCGGTCCTCGCCACATAGGTATGGTGGATCAAGCGGCAATGCAAAGATGCACTAAACAACCTATAGAGACTCGTACAATCGGCGACTATCGAGAGGGGTAAGATAGACCTATTCGAACCACCTGATTCTACCATCAAACAAACCCATCTGGCGCTTTCCTCGAGACCAAACGAGGAAGTCAACCGAGGAACTCACAGCTGATGTTTTACTTATTCAGTTATCGTTGCAGCAATTACTAGTCAGGTTTAGATAATCGTCCTGATAAAAGAAGCAGTGGGCCCTTTTAGTTAATCATTCCGTGATAGTTGCGTCACTTACTAGTCAAGTACATTTAGCATGAGATAACCCGAAACCCAGCAGTTGTTGGTACTTTTACTTAGCCATTCCGTTATAGTTGCAATACTTACTAGTCCGGTACAATGGTCGCAAGCGACGCTCCAAACAAGCAATTGTGGGCAGTATTATTTAGCCATTCCATTATAGTGAAGCTGATTACTAGTCATTATAAAGTCAAATTTATAGTACTACTTTAGTTATGCTTGTCTATGGTCGAGATACTGTGCTCCAAGTCGTCCATAACCGCGGACACGGCTTTCAGAAATTTTTAACCCGGCCGGGGTGCACAAATAGCAACACACACTCGATCAACCTCGGAAAAACCAAATCAAAACCCAACGAGGCCTTCACGACAAAGCAATCACAGGATTCAGAAATATTTCAGGGGGCCACCCCTTGGAGTACACCCGCAACGAAGTAAGCTAGCTCCGAGACGGACCCGAGGTTTGGGTGGACGGCTGTGAGCGACTGGGAACCCAAAACTGGGCTTGTCGACACCGCAAAAACCTGTCTCGATCCTAAACAGTACAGTGTGCTCCTCGCACAATCGTAAATACAGAAGTAGCATGGCATAAGTACAGATAGTAAATAAAACCTCAAACTAGTTTGTGGCCCAAGAAATAAGACTGAATCAAGCTCGCCTGGGTCCCATAATCCTCCCGGATGTGGATAGCGCGATAAATCAAGGAACAAGTATCAAGTACTCGGGGTCCTACGGGACACAAGTGGGCGGTCGGAAACCAAATATTATCTATCACCCACCGATGCCTCTGCTTACTTACTTCAATTTTAGTTGTTAAACAGGAATTAAAGTGAGCGATAAGTAAAACCATGATCATCTCCAACATCAACATGCGGCAATACACCAACAACTGTGGCACTTGACGACATGCAACAGCACTTGAGCAAGCGACTATGACGCGCAAGTCCAACTATCTACCAAACAACAGGTAATAGGATGTGTCCAAGGCAATATAGGGATGCAAGGGATATCACGGGTACGGAAACTAGAGCATCGCAACACCGATAGCAATAGATCAACAGGAGGGAATAAATACTATAAAAGTAAGATAGGTAGAAAGGGGGGAGATGCTCGCCGGAAAACAGTGTCGAAGGTTCATCCGAAGATCGGGGCGAAGCTCACATCAACTCAACGGCCTTATCCGCGAAGAAGCAAAACACTAGAATAAACACCGGATGCAATATTTAATACTACGGCAAAAGATCGGGCATGATGCATGGCATGGCAAAGGTGCGATGCAATTAGGTCATATTAAGTGGAACCGGGGTCCCGACAATTAATTAATAGGTTCAAGTTGTTTAGCTACCCCGCAATTTAATTGTTGTCTTAACAAGGCAAAAATATAGCACCGGTTCGCTACACCAATTTAAATGAGGCCAATATAAGGCTAGATTCGCCCGCATATGGGCCCCATATTTAATTATGAGGTGAATCGGCATAAGGCCCCCAAACCACATGTCAATTATGCATGCAAGTATGACAATTCAATATGCATCAATTTGTTATTGCATTTATAAAATAGGGCTCGGGAAAAGGTTCACACATTAGGGTTCGGCGATCTTGGTTCCGGGGTTCGGGGTTCGGTCTCAGGGTTCAGATCTGGGGTTCGGTCTCGGCGGGATCGTTCTCAGATAACGGAGTAGATCTTGGCGCATCCGGGTTCTCGGCGGACTCGGCGTCCGGAAAGGAGTACTTGTCGTCCAGGGTCTCGGCCTCGGCCACCTGGATAGCATCAATAAGCAATGCATATTTCGTGAATCCTTCCTGGCGAAAGTTTCACGAGGACTGGATGTTGTCCGGATGGAATGTGGAGAGGGTTTTTTCTATCTTCTGCTGATCGGTGGTACTGGTCCCACACAACTGAAGAATGGTACAAATCCGGTGCAACCTGGAGTTGTACTCTCCCACTGTCTTGAAGTCCGCAAACCTCAGACGAATCCAATCTTCCTCCGCCTGTGGCTGAATGGTGTACTTTAGCCTAGAGAGCCGCTTGTTGAGGGCGATCCAAAGGGTAGAAGCACTCCGTTCTGCCATGTACTCGTTCTTGAGAGTCTCACAGATGTGATGGCGGAGGAAGTGTAGGGCTTTGGCGTTGTCCGCCGGGATGGTTTTGCTGGGGGTCGTCGGGGTCCCGCAATCAACGCATCCTTAATGCATCGGCCCTCGAGGACGATCTCAACGTCCGAGGCCCAAGTCAGGTAGTTAGGCCCATCCTGGGTCAACTCCGGGAACTCGCGGCAGACGATTCCGGTCATCTTCAACGAAAGCCTGCGTGATTCAGACTCGACGGTGGCTTGACGGAGGCTCGACGGAGAGACACGTGCTGATAACGTGTTGGAACACCTCCTGCCGACTTGCCGGTTCCGAGGCTGTTCCAAAATTTAATGTAAAAACGGTACAAGCTAACTATGAGATACAAATAATTAAAATCATTTGATAATTAATGACTGTAGTAAAACATATTACAAAAACTTGTGCAAAATCGGACCAAAAACAGAGCGAAAAAGGGTCCAACCGCCCAGCGATCGCGTGCTTCCAAACGGCCCGGCCACACTTGCCTCTGGGCGACCGGTCCGCTCCAGACCGTCCCTGCCCTCTTAGCGGGGGAACGGAGCTAGCAGAGCTAGCTCCCGACTTGGGCGGCGGCGTCGGCAGCAGGCCGGAACGGCGGCAAGGTAGGGGGCGGCGGCGGCTGGGCGTGGCGCGGCGCGCCGAAAGCGGCGGCGCTGGCGAGCGCGCGACGCTGCACGGCAGCAAAGAGATGCGGAGGCCGGCGCTGCACGGCCGGGCGAAGTTAGCGGGGCGCGCGGACGCAGCGCGCTGCCAGCACGGAGGCCGCTGCTCGGCCAGCGCAGCAAGACGCGGCCGGCCAGCTTGAGCGGCGCAGCGATGGCGCTGCAGACGGCGCGGCGGGCGCAGCCACGGCGGGCGAAGCGGCAGCAGCGCAAGGGTGGCAGGGGCGGGCGCGACGCTGCAGCGGCGGCGTCGCGGTGGCTGGCGCTGCCGTGGCGGCGCGTGCGCTTGCACGCGGCCTCGCGGGCGGTGGCTCGCGCGGGAGCGCTGCCAGCGGGGCCTCGGCGGACGGCGCCAGCGGACACGCGGGCGGGCGCGGGCGGGTGAGCACGGGCGGCAGCGGCGCGGCCAGCAAGGCATCTCGTCGTGCGTGCGAGGCGCGTGCGCGGCGCGAGCAGCCAGCGAGGCTGCTCCATAGCCATGGCCTTTGCATTTGCAAGTCATGTACGTACGCGGTTACAAAAAAATATATGAACAAAACTGTAGATCGATCCGATCTACTAATTTAAAATGGCCAAGATCAGTCCGATCTACTAAATAAAATTTAGATCGACATAGCAGGTGCCTGCATCGACGGTACAATCAACAAAATTCTGTTCCGTGAGTGATTAGATCGACATTGGTCGGCGACAGCAGGTCAGCTCGACTCCCGGGAAGAAAAATCTGCACCTTAGATGGGATCTGATCTAAGATCTGAACGCAAATCTTGGAAGGAAAACGCGAGACGAATCCATTTTTGCGGTCAGATTCGGTTTACCTTCAACGAAAGCCTGCGTGATGCAGGCTCGACGATGCTTGATGGAGAGGCACGTGCTGATAACGTGTTGGAATACCCCCTGCCGACTGGCCGGTACCGAGGCTGTTCCACACCCGAGAACAAGACTAGAGTAGAAGGCACACAGATTGCACAAGTAAATGGCACAGGGAACAAAGAGAAACTTTATTGACTTTTTTCTCGGTAAACTCCCGTACAGTGATTGCTCATCTATTTATAGACTACTAGGAAAGATGCCCGTGCGTTGCAACGGGAAGATGTCCCTACTGCATTAGCTTCACAAAAATAACTATGAACGAAAGTCACTAATGTATAATATAAAGAACATCATTTGTAATCTTGTTCAAACAACAGTGAAGTATAAGACCTACATGATGCCAATCACGATTTATAAGGTCCCCAAAGAAATATGTCAAGTACCCAATGTTTCCCTCAACCTCCTACTACTCCTCTACCCTAGCGAAAATTGTTTCCCACACTATGGGACGCGCCACTCGCCGTGAAAACCGTTGTCCCTGTCGCAAGCAACTGCAATTACTATCCCATCCAAGGTCCCCTCTCCCCACCAGTGATAACCGCCAGATAACCCATAGTTAGCCATATGTAAAAGTAAAAAAAATGTTACAATGATATATAACCATTTAATATACTATTAGTCGTGTGTGTATTTACCAAAAAATGTGTGACTAACGGGCAGTCGCCAATACCTAGGATATTATCATTTTTATTGTGTCGACATGAAAAATAGAAACTTATTTGTGTGTTCATTGGCAGAGAAAAATCTATATTGTAGAAACCATAAAGTTCTGGTGTGTCAAAAAAATTCATCGACGGACATCAACAAATTGGCCATGCAAAAAACAATGTCAGAGAACATTTCAGGACCAAAAGGAATAATCTAGTGCTTATCAGAGGACAAAAAATTGAAGACAGCGGCATCACTTTCAAAGGTCCCTACAAGAATTCAACCAGAGATGTTGTGCGGGTAGCCGGTTACACACGCATCACGACAGGACTATCGGCGTTGGTCTCTCTCCGGACGCCAGATCGGGTGCGCCGGAGGCTAGACCATGTCGGGTGCTGTTGGGAACAACACCTTACCCCTCTCGACGCCGCCAATCGTACCAGCCTCCACCGCCTCATGCATCGAACTGCTAAGCTCCCATGCGTGGCTACGCCCCGTCCCATACCCGTGGACACCGTCGCTCCTGATCCCAACCCAAGAGTCCCCCGCCGCCAATCGCTAGATCTGACCACCGCTCCCAGCTGCGACCCAGGACCTACACCTTGCCGGCCACCTCCCCAAGCCCTCGTCCAAGCTCTCGATGTCTCTCATGGGGATTTAATTCCTTCCTACCATTAGCTTGTTGATTCCAGGTACTTTGCGATCATATATAAATCGATGTGATTCTGTCTAAGGGAGCCATGTGGGACTATTTAATGCCTCCTTTCACTGATGCGTCTATTTGTTCTGATTCGAACAGGACAGAGATGGAATTGGGCCGGCCTTTCTATCACTCCCCGTGCGAACGGGACAGAGATGGAATTGGGCCGGCCCTTTCTATCACTCCTCGCGCGAGCGAGCGTGTAGGTGGAGATTAGGTAGACCGAAACATTTTTTTAACTATAGGTGGCAACGCGTGGGTTATTTTCATCTAAGTGAAAGAGTAAAACGGTCTAAAAAAAGTTGGGCCGAAAGAAACACTTAGTCTTTTATTATTAGATATAGATGTAAATAGTAAATATAAATATACCCGTGTAACGGAAAATATCTACAGTCGGTCGCTGGCCCGACCCGGCAGCAAGGCCACCCGCAGCAAGAGTCATCCACCCTCGAGTCGAGTATAGGAAATAGATGATGTCACGATAATGGGGAGGAGCGGGTTGCCCGTTCGATCATCCGCCGCTCCCTCTAATACCGATAACACCTATGCATCTGACATGACTTTTCATCAATAGGTATATAATACAATTACTCGAATTATGCGCAATCCAAATCTTACTGTATAAAAGGAAGGTACTATAATTTTTATCATTGTGATGAAATTTTTCTTAATTTTGAATTAAACTTTTTTAAACATAAAACTTGACGTGAATTTGGTAGAAGAAAATTTATACTAAAATGCTGGGACTTTTTTAGAATGTATTAATCCTCTATGTGAATTTCTGCTATTTACATTGAATTTTGAACCTCCAAATAAGTCAGATACATGATAAAAAAATAAAAGATAAGTCGACAACATGATAAAAAAAAAAAAGATCCAACGTTACCTATTTAGCTCAAAAGCTAGCAAAAGTGGTGGTCTAAAATCCATGAATAAAATTCTCTTAGCCATCTCTTTGTCTTTAAGGACATGTACTCATCTTGATGAGAAGAGAGCAGGCAGCACTCGACTGACACATCAAAGTAGATTGTACACCATGTATCTGCCGCATCCCTGCTCACCCCAAATAAATAATCATAATTCCATATCATATCATTAAATCTAAGCAAAATACAAGAAGAAGAGAATCATACTCTAATTTCTTGCGTGGAGTGAGAGAGCTAATACTGAATCAATACAGATGAGATCTTATTGCTCCAGATCAAGGGCTTTTCCACATCCACACACATACCTCCGTAACTGGTAGACATATCAGTGGGCAACATGAGTTTCACGATCAAGATTTACACAACGCTCCGATATGTCCAGATTTTTCGAATGCGGAACAGTACCGACCGCAACAGTCAGTTTCCAGGATGTTCTGTCCAGAAAAGTAGGCAATCATGAGTTTGACGCCCAGCAACGCGGCTCTAGAGTCTAGCCTCAGCTTCCTCCACCTGGATGAGTTCTTGATGGAGTAGCAGGCAACCAGCACCATCAATCCATCGGGCTGTCTGCACCATCTTCGTGTTCCGTCTCGAAGAAGGTGTTTGGGAATGCTCTCCACGCGGAGGTTGCACCAATAGCAGAGTCAAACCAACAATAGCTGCCTCGCCCACGGGGACGACGGTGAGGCTAGAGTACACCGGGAGTCTTCGTTACCGCAGCCCCTCAGTTGCCTCGTAAGGAGATCGACCCACGCCGGTGGGCATCAGATCGCGACAATATTGACCTAGGTTTCGGTAGACGGACTCCATGTCACGCCGGAGGAGGACGGGAAGGTGGCCATGGTTTCCGGCGGCAGGGCTGCGTACAGGCTCATCGAGCGAGGGCGAGCGAAGAACCAGGAGTCGTGAAACTGAAATCTTCTTTATTGGAATTGGGCCAAGGTTGCTTGGCCATGTGTGCGCATATCTGGACTTTATATCTCTCGGTCACCGCCTTTAATTTGGCGAAGAGGTGTCGAGAGATCAGGTTTCGTGGTGGCGACGATGAGAGTAGAGTAGATTGGTGTTTTGCTGCGTTTTAGGGGGCGCTACCTCTTCTGCCGGCGGTGCCTGCCTAGGGTCGGGGCCGCCGCGCGTGTGGGTTCCTCTCCAATCGTCATCCTGCTCAGTGCCGCCCCGCATGAGGCGTTGGTCCTCTCGATTCAGGCCGGCGATCTCCCATAAAAGGGATGGCGATCCCATGACCATGGGGCTCGGGGAAGAGGAGTCCTGCGGCGTAGGGTGATGGTGGGATGCGGCCAGAGTCGCGGGGCAATGGCGGCGTGCGTGAGGATTAGGAGCGACGGGGACAATGACAACACATGTATATATGGGAAACCAAGACGGTTATGACTTATGAGCATAAACCGGATCGACGTAGAGTTGTTTACATCCACGGGAGCTGGAACGTAAGGAAGCCTTGTTGAGTTTGGCCCATCGTGGGACAAAAGGAGCATAGGAAGACTCGTGTAGTAACACTACGTACGAAACATATTCTTTTAACCTACCGGTTGTGGTATTTGTGGGCAATTTAGTGTCTAGTGGGAGGGTAAAATCATCTAAAAACGTGTTGGACCAGGAGAAACATTTCGTGCTTTATTGTGGTACTAGCAAAAAAGCCCGTGCGTTGCAACGGCTTAAGAAACTGTACATTGTCTTATAGCCCTCTGATTTAGGTTTCTAATAAGAAAACTTAGGAAAAAAATTTAATCAATGCCAAATCTGTCTCTAGCCAATTCTAAGACAGATGACATGTCACACTACAATGCGAGTTCAACACTACAAGTTTGCCTAAAATCAGAATTTAGTGTCCTTACGAGATAATAGTTTTGGATCATACCATAAGAACATCAAGTGGAAGCAACTCGAGTGTCCTCCATATTGATGAAAACCATCATGTAATTCTAGTAAATGATTTATCTATATCCTTTAGTTGTTGGAGATATGCCCTAGAGGCAATAATAAATATAGTTATTATTATATCTTTGTGTTTATGATAAATGTTTACATTCATGCTATAATAGTATTAACAAGGAAACATTGATACTTGTGTGATTTGTAAACTTAATTTGAAAGTCCCTAGTATAGCCTCTATACTTCACTAGCTTGTTGGTTGATTGAATGATTGAGGTTTTCCTATCATGAACATTGAGATGTTATCAACAACAAGATCATATCGTTAGGAGAATGATATAGTGGACATACTCCTATTGATAAGCGTAGCATAAAGATCAAGTCATTTCAATAGTTCAATTGCTATATGCTTTCTGATACATAGTAACCTAATTCCTTCGACCATGAGATCATGCATATCACCTTTACCGGATGGATGCTTTGATGACATCAAACACCACACCGTAACTGGGTGTCTATAAAGGTGGCATTGAGTGTTCAGAAAGTATTGGTTGAAACACATGGATCAAGAGTGGGATTTGTCCATCCATATGACGGATAGATATACTCTGGGCCCTCTCGGTGGAATGTCATCCAATTAGCTTGCAAGCATGTGACTGGGTCACAAGGGATCACATATCACGGGAACGAGAAAAGAGTACTTATCGGTAACGAGGTTGAACTAGGTATGCAGAGATACCGACGATCATAACCTCGGATAAGTAAACTATCGTGAGACAAAGGGAAATTGGTATCGTATGTAAGTGGTTCATTCGATCGCAAAGTAATCGTAGAAATATGTGGGAGCCATATGAATTTCCATTCCTCTATTGGTTATTGTTCGAGAAGTGTCTCGATCATGTCCGCATAATTCACGAACCGTAGGGAGACACACTTAAGGATTCGACGTTGTTTTGAGTAGTTATGGTATTATGAGAAAGAGACCGAATGTTGTTCGAGTCTCGTATGGGATCCGGATATCACGAGGTTATCCGAATGGTCCGAGAATAAGATTCATATAAGGAAAGTCCCGCTTTGAGTTCGGGAATGATTACGTGTTTTCATCGAATGTTCTAGAAGGGTCCGGATTGTCCCAAGACTACGGGGAGGGTACATGAGTGTGTCATTGAATGATTGCATCATGTACTAAGTGTTCTTGCTGTTCCAAAACATGAAAGTCAAATTGCCGCTTGAAAGTCAAACGGCTAAAAAGGAAACTGTGGAAAACAGGAAACCGTGGGAAACAGAAACTCGGGAAACAAGCAAGAGGAGGTTGAAACCAACTTGGAGGAGGAGTTCCTCTCCTCCTTGGCCGGGCGCCCAGCCCTAGGCGAGTTGGGAGGACTCCTCCCTCGGGCGCGCCTAGCCCTCCAACTATAAAAGGAGGGGCAGGGCTCCTCCTTGAGACACACAAGTTTCTACCTCTAATCTCAGGTTTAGAGCCGTTTGGTTTAGAGCTTCTAATTGCTTTAGCCTGCGGTTTAGAGCCTTCTAATTGGTGTGTCTAATCTCTAGACCACTAATAGCCCTCTCTCATAATCCACCATACTCTCTCTGGCTTAAGGCGAAGCCCTGTGGGATTTCCCCTCTACTTCCGGTACCACGCCGTTGTCTTCTTTGGAATCGCGAGGAGTGCTACAACCTCCGCTTTCTTTGGAACAAGGGAGAGGAAGGTTTCGTCGAAAGCGATGTGACCGATCTGAGCGCTGCCGAACCTTAGCGCGGAAGGATCGTCCACACGATCTTGAGATCGGAAAATCGACTACATCACCCACGAGAATCCGCTCTCGTTAAACACTTTGGAATCTTCGAGGGTAAGTTATTCCATCGACTCGTTGCTACAATCTAGTAGATAGATCTTGGCTTGTTTGTTTGTATGCGATAGAAAATTTTTGTTTTCCATGCTACGAACCCTACAAGGGTATCGAGCCGTGTCTATATGTAGATCTGTTGCACGAGTAGAACACAATGGTCATTGTGGGCGTTGATGCTTTTATTGTCGATTGCTTTTTGTGTACTTTGCATCTTGCGGTATGTTGGGATGAAGCGGCCCGGGCTAACCTTACATGACATCGTTCATGAGACTTGCTCCACGCTTAACATGCAACTTGTATTGCATAAGTGGCTTTTCTTGGTGCCTGTTTCTCCTAGCATAGTTAAGATCCAATTTACAACGGGTGATCAACAATGCTAGTATCAATGTTGTGGTTCTTGTTCGTAAGTTAGAACGACACTTATTGAAAGCCCCAAACCACGTAAAATATGCAAAGAAAGTAGAGGCATCTAACTTTGTTTTGCGAGGTGTCTTGATGATGTGATATGGCCATGATTGTGATTATATTTGATGTATGCAATGTTCCTTATTGTAAGTTGGCAACTGGCAGGAGCCATATGGTTGTCTTTAATTTATGTTAAGACCCGCGTGTCTATTCAAAGTAGTTGTAATAGTTGAAGCCGGTGGATGACAACCATGGTGAAGCGTCATTGACCTTGATGCAATGCCGGTGATGATGGAGATCATGTTCGTGCTTGAAGATGGAGATCGGAAGCACAAAGAAGAAAGGCCATATCATATCACATATTATGAATTGCATGTGATGTTAATCCTTTATGCATCTTGTATTGCTTAGTAGACGACGGTAGCATTATAAGATGATCCCTCATGCACATGAATTTCAAATCATAAAGTGTTCACCCTTAGTTAGCACCGTTGCTAAAGCTTGTTGTTTCGAAGCATGTGGCATCCCGCAAAACCACTACTAGAAAATCGCGTTGTTTTTGTGCATTGCATCATCATGTCCGCATGCTCATGTCATCATGCCACATTGCATTTGAGCATTGGCATCATCTTGCATTTGCTTGTATAAAACTATTTGCAGATAAACCTAGTTTTGTTTTCTAAAACGCCCCATCTTCATTCAAACACGCAAACCCGGGTCGCCGGAATATTTTCGTTTGTCTGCTATCGGTTTGCAGAGGCTTTTTTTAATCAAATAAAATTTTAAATTATTTTATTGGGGGCAGTCGAACGGGCCGACCCGACCCGAACGACCACCCCCAGATTAAATCGGTCCACCTGAACAGCCCCTCTAAATCCTAAGTTCACCCAACCTAGTCTACCCACCCTTGCCTCCACCTCACCCCACCCAATAGACCGCTGCCACCTCACCCTCTTCCCCCCTCTACCAATCGCAAACCGCCACTTGGCCCAGCCCCTCTCTCCTCTCTCCCCTGTGGCCCACCTCCCAGCAGCCCCACCCCTGAACGCACGCACGCACCCACCTGCCTCTCCTCTTCTTCCCTGGAACCGCCCACTGCCGCCTCACCGTCGTCCCTTCGAAGTTCTACTGCGCCAGCCCTGCTGCCTCCCGCCTCCTCGCTCTCGATCGCCTCCATGGCGACCTCCTCCACCCCCGCCTACCGCCTCCGAACCCGACCGCTCCCACCTGGCCGCCCCTCGCCACCTTCCTCCCGGCTCGCCTGCTGCGCCCTCCACGCTCCCGCCAACCCTCCACCCTCCTCCGCAGGCCCGTCGCCGGTTCCCCTCCTCAAGCCGCCGCCTGGCCGTGCTCGCCCGGCCAAGCCCGCCGTCTCCCTCGACGAGCCCGCGTCCCAGGCCAGCCTCGCCTCTCTCTGAAGCCGCTCTCCTCAGACCTCAGCGTCAGGCTCGCCCGCCCTGCGCACCTCCGGCCCGGCCGCGTCGTCGCCCCTCACGCCTCGCCTGCGGGCCCTCTCCCGGCGCTGCGACCGCCGACCCCTCCGCCTCGTCTCTGGGCCCCGAGCTCCGCCCGCACCGGCGCGCCCCCTTCGGTCCCGCGACCCCGCCTCGCCTCTCTGTTCCGGTTTTGTGAGTTTGGTGTAAAACGGGCTGCTGTGTTGCTTTTAGAGCTGTTGGACAAAGAGGACCGATTCGCCCGAGTTCCGCTTCTTAGCGTGTCGCCATCGACAAGACCGCCTCTCCGCGCCGATGGCGACAAGTCGGATGCCAAGTTCTGCATCCAACGAGTTGACCGATGAACGAGATGGGCACCCCAAGGTCTCCATCCTGGTGCGACAAGCACTTCGCCGCGGGACGCCAAGATCTTCGGAATCGTCAAGGCCATCATAACCGAAGAGTGAGATGACCACCCCAGGGCGCACGACTCCGAACGATGCCACCATCGGGACCTCTGGGGTTAGTCGACGAACCGCTGCCGATCCAAGTCCGGCATTGAAACCCGAGTACTCCGACAGGGACGCCAAGGCCTATGTCGTGGATCCGAAGGCCCCGATCTCGAGGATCCGCAGCCCCGAGCCATGATCTCCTTCCCGGAGGCCAAGGACATCAAGCACTGTACCCCGGGCACCGATACCCTGGACGACAAGTTCTTCCCCCGGAAGCATTGACGCTCGTGCGACAAGATCTTCTACCCCGATCCGAGACCCTAACCCCGGAGTCCGAGAACGACCCCGTCGAACCCTGGACCCTGAGACCGGACCCCGAACCCCGGAACCCCAAGATCTGCCGAACCCTAATGTGTGAACCCCTTTCCGAAACCCTATTTTATAATATAATACAACTTGTCGCATCTTAATTGTTCATGCATGCATATTGTGTGGTTTGGGGGCCTTATGCCGATTCACCTCATAATTAAATATGGGGCCCATATGCGAGCACATCTAGTCTCATATCGGCCTCATTTAAGTTGATGTAGCGAACCGGTGCTATATTTTGGCCATGTTAATACAACAATTAATTTGCGGGGTAGCTAAATAACTTGAACCATATAATTAAATGTCGGGACCCCGGTTTCGCTTAATATTGACCTAATTGCATCGCACCTTTGCCATGTCATTCATCATACATGCATCATGCCGATCTTCTGCCGTTGTATTAAATATTGCATCCGGTGTTTCTTCTAGTGTTTTGCTTCTTCGCGGATAAGGCCGTTGAGTTGATGTGAGCTTCGCCCCGATCTTCGGTTGAACCTTCGACAATGTTTTCAAAGAGCATCTCCCCTTTCTACCTATCTTACTTTTATAGTGTTTATTCCTTCTGTTGATCTATTGTTATCGTAGTCGCGATGCTCTAGTTTTCGTACCCGTGATATCCCTTGCAGGTATATTGCCTTGGACACTTCCTATTACATTGTTTGGTAGATAGTTGGACTTGCGCGTCGTAGTCGCTTGCTCAAGTCTTTATTGTCGTCAAGTGCCACGATTGTTGATGTATTGCCGCATGATGATGTTGTAGATGATCATAGTTTTACTTATTGTTCACTTTAATTCTGTTTAACAACTAAAATTGAAGTAAGCGAGGCATCGGTGGGTGATAGAAAATATTTGGTTTCGACGCCCACTTGTGTCCGTGGGACCCCGAGTACTTGATACTGTTCCTTGATTTATCGCTATCCACATCCGGAGGTATATGGGACCTCCTGAGCGAGCTTGATTCATCTTATTTCTTGGGGCCACAAACTAGTTTGAGGTTTTATTTACGATCCTATACTTATGCCATGCTTTCTTGCTTTATTTAAATTGTGCGAGATAGCACTCTTGTTTAGGATCGGGACACGATTCCGCGGTGTCGACAAGCCCAGCTTTTGGGTTCCCGATCGTTCACTGACCGTCTACCCAAACCTTGAGTCCGTCTCGGAGCTTGCTTACTTCGTTGCGGGTCTACTCAATGGGGTGGCCCCCTGAAATATTTATGAATCCTGTGATTGCTTAGTCGTGAAAGCCTCGTTGGGTTTTGATTTGGTTTTTCCGAGGTTGATCGAGCGTGTTTTGCTATTGGTGCACCCCGGCCGGGTAAAACTTTCTGAAAGCCGTGTCCGCGGATATGGACGACTTGGAGCACAGTATCTCGACCATAGACAAGCATAACTAAAGTTTATTGCTATAAATTTGACTTTATAATGACTAGTAATCAGCTTCACTATAATGGAATGGCTAAAAATACTGCCCACAATTGCTTGTTTGGAGTGTCGCTTGCGACCATCGTATCTGACTAGTAAGTATTGCAACTACAACGGAATGGCTGAATAAAAGTACCAACAACTGCTGGGTTTTGGGTTATCTCATGCTATCTATACCTGATTAGTAAGTATTGTAACTATAACGAAATGGTTAACTAAAATGGCCCACTGCTTATTTTTATCAGGACGACTATCTACACCTGACTAGTAATTGCTGCAACGATAACCGAATAAGTAAAACTGCCAACTGCGTGAGTTCCTCGGTTGACTTCCTCGATTGGTCTCGAGGGGGAAACATCAGGATGGGTTTGTTTGGTGTTAACTTCAGGTTGGATCCGGATAGGTCATTCTTATCCCTCTCTGATAACCGCCAGTTGTATCGAGTCTCTATAGGTTGTTTAGTGCATGCTGCCGCTGCCGCTTCAGTCCACCATACCTATGTAGGCGAGGACCGCCGAATTCTAGCCTCGCTGTATCGGCCTCGATCGACGCTCCTCCTTTTTCCTTTGCCCTATGTCGGCACCCTTTTGTTTAAGCAGGTTTTGAGATCGACGTCGTTAGCGAGGTTACCCTTACGGCTTGGGCAGGGTTATGGACGCCATTGGTTATTCTTCAGGGCTCTTAGCCCCATTTGCATCTTGTCCGTAGCTGGACGCTATGTCGTTCTCAAGGTGATTTGGATCTTTGTACTGTATATCTGTATTCTTGACTCATGGAGTCACTGTTATATATATATCTGTTCTGTGGGTCCCATCGAGGACTGTTGTGTAATGTTATTACTTCGTTTTCCACCCGCACGAAAGTGCCTGGTGGGCACCTTTGAATCTTTTCTATGCGGGTTTGGCGATTTTTGCTAAAACTTGCATAGGTACGATTCTGAGGGTGTTACAAAGCACCACGTGATGATCGGGTGTGTTAGATTCTGCAAGTGTATACAACGTGAGCAAGCCAGATTTGCTCATGCAGAAACTAAGGTTTGATCTTGACGAGCCTAGCATGTACAGACATGGTCTCGGAACACGGATCACCGAAAGGTAAAGCATGAATCATATAGTAGATATGATGAACATGATGATTGTTCGCCATTGAAACTATATCAACTCTCGTGATGATCGGTGTTGATGTAGTGGATTTGGTTCATGTGATCACTAAAACAATGTGAGGGATGTTGTTTTGAGTGGGAGTTCACCTAGTTTAATTTCATTAATTAATTTGAACTCAATTTGTCATAAACTTAGTCTAAACTATTGCAAATATGTTGTAGATCAATGGCAGCCCTACCATCAATTTTAATGCGTTCTAGAGAAAGAAAAGTTGAAAAACAATGGAAGCAACTTCATGGATTGGTTCCAATTTGAGGATTGTCCTCACAGTGGTAATTTGACCTATGTCTTTGGATGCACCATTGGGTGACCCACCGCAGCCGATGCTCCGATGAAGTAAAGAATGTCTACCTCGCTCGGAAGAATCGTACTCCATAGTTCAGGTGCTATCTTGTATGGTTTAGAATCGGAGCTTGAAAGGTTTGAAGAGTCGGACCCATATGATATTGTCGAGGATCTCAAATTGATTTTGAGACTCATGCGGCAATTGAAAGCTATGAGGCTTCAAAAGTTCTTTAAGCGCAAGATGGAAGAGGGCTCGTCGGTGAGCATGTGCTTAAGATGTGGGCATAAACAAACTTCAAAGCTTGGGTATAGTGATTCCTAATGCTTTGGGGATTTACCGTGTCCTCCATCACGCCACCAAGTTCTGAGAACTTTGTGATGAACTACAACATGCAGAACATGAACAAAGAGTTGCTAGAACTGTTTGCTATGTTAAAGTATGCAGAAGTGGAGATCAAGAAAGAGCACCAAGTGCTGATGGTCAATAAGACCACCAAACTCAAGAAAGGCAAGTCTAAGCAAAAGGGACACTTCAAGAAGGGTGGTAAGAAAGTTACCACGCCGGTGAAGAAGACCAAGGCTGGACCAAACTGAGTGCTTTTCTTGTAAGGAGAAGGTCCTTTGGGCGGAATTGCCCAAAGTACTTGGCGGATCGAAGAACGGCAACATCAAGAAGAAAGGTATATCGATATACATGTTATTGATGTGTATCTCACTAGTACTCGTAGTAGTGCACAGGTATTTAATCTTGATTCGGTTGCTCATATTTGTAAATCGAAGCAGTCTTTGCAGAATAAGCGGAAGCTAGCGAAGAACGAGGTGACGATGCGCGTGGGAAACGGATCAAAGGTTGATGTGATCGCGGTCGGCACGCTACCCCTTCATCTACCATCGGGATTAGTTTTATACTTAAATAATTGTTATTTGGTGCCTGCGTTGAGCATGAACATTATATCGGGATCTTGTTTATTGCGAGACGGTTACTTGTTTAAGTCAGAGAATAATGGTTGTTTGATTTATATGAGTAATATGTTTTATGCACATGCACTTTTGATAGATGGTCTATTATTATTGAATCTCGATAGTGGAAATACACATATCAACAACATTGAGGCTAAACGTTTGAAATCAAGCGATAATTTGACCTATATGTGGCACTGTCGTCTTGGTCACATTGGAGTGAAGCGTATGAAGAAACTCCATTCCGATGGACTTCTTGAATCACTTGATTTTGAATCACTTGAAACATGCGAAGCATGTCTGATGGGAAAAATGACTAAGACTCCATTTTCTGGTATGATGGAGCGAGCTACGGACTTATTGGAAATCATACATACCGATGTGTGTGGTCCAATGAGTGTAGCATCGCTGTGATGGTTATCGTTATGTTCTTACCTTCACAGATGACTTGAGTAGATATGGGTATATCTATTTCATGAAACATAAGTCCGAAACTTTCGAGAAGTTTAAGGAGTTTCAAAGTGAGGTAGATAATCAACGTAACAAGAAGATTAAATTTCTACGTTCTGATCGTGGAGGTGAATATCTAAGTTACGAGTTTGGCGAGCATTTAAAGAAGTGCGGAATACTTTCACAATTGACACCGCCGGGAACACCACAGCGTAATGGTGTGTCCGAACGTCGTAATCGAACTCTCTTAGATATCGTTCGTTCTATGATGTCACTTACAGATTTACCGCTATCATTTTGGGGTTATGCATTAGAAACAACCGCATTCACTTTAAATAGGGCACCGTCTAAATCCGTTGAAACGACACCGTATGAATTATGGTTTGGGAAGAAACCTAAATTGTCGTTCCTTAAAGTTTGGGGATGCGAAGCTTATGTAAAGAAGTTACAGCCGGACAAGCTTGAACCCAAAGCGGAAAAATGCGTCTTCATAGGATACCCGAAGGAAACTATTGGGTATACCTTCTATCATAGATCCGAAGGCAAAATCTTAGTTGCCAAGAATGGATCCTTTCTAGAGAAGGAATTTCTCTAGAAAGAAGTGAGTGGAAGGAAAGTAGAACTCGACGAGGTTGTCGAACCTTCTCTCGAAATTGCGAGTAGCGCGACCGAAGAAGTTCATGTGGTGGTGCCTGCACCAATTAGAGAGGAAGCTAATGATGATGATCATGAAACTTCGGTTGAAGTTGCTACAGAGCCTCGGAGGTCAACGAGAACTCGTACCACTCCAGATTGGTATGATTCTGTTATGAGTGTCATGGTGGTGGACAACACCGATGACCCCGAGACATATGAGGAAGCGATGATGAGCCCAGATTCCAATAAATGGCAAGAAGCCATGAAATCCGAGATTGGATCCATGTACGAAAACCAAGTATGGACTTTGGTGGACTTACCGGATGGCGGAAGGGTCACGAGAACAAATGGATTTTCAAGAAGAAAGCAGATCTTGATGGTAATGTTCTGTCTATAAAGCTCGACTTGTCGCAAAGGGTTTCGACAAATTCAAGGAGTTGACTACGATGAGACTTTCTCACCATGGCGAAAGTGAAGTCTGTGAGGATTATGTTAGCAATCGCATATTACGATTATGAGATATGGCAGATGGATGTCAAAACAGCATTCCTCAATGGAGATATTGATGAAGAGTTGTATATGATGCAACCCAAAGGTTTTGTCGATCCTAAAGATGCTAACAAGGTATGCAAACTTCAACGGTCCATCTATGGATTGAAGCAAGCATCCCGAAGTTGGAATCAACGTTTTGATAAGGTAATAAAAAATATGGTTTTATACAAACTTATGGAGAAGCTTGTATTTACAAGAAAGTGAGTGGGAGCTCTGTAGCATTCTTAATACTATATGTGGATGACATATTATTGATTGGGAATGATGTAGACCTTCTTAATAGTGTCAAGGAATATTTGAATAATAGTTTTTCAATGAAGGATCTTGGCGAAGCTTACATATTAGGCATAAAGATTTATAGAGATAGATCGAACGCCAAATATCATTGTCACAGAGTACATATTTGGACAAAGTTCTAAAGAGGTTTGGAATGGAAGAAAGCAAGAAAGGGTTCTTGCCCATGTTGCTATACGACCTTGAGTAAAACTCAAAGTCCGACATCGGAGAAGATAGAGAAAGGATGAGTAAGACTCCCTATGCCTCGACCATAGGATCTCTAATGTATGCCATGCTATGTACTAGACCCGACATTGCATATCTTTGTTAGTTTAACTAGCAGATATCAAAGTGATCCAGAGTGGATCATTGGACATGATCAAAAACATCCTTAAGTACTTGAGAAGAACTAAGGATATGGTTCTTTCTTATGGAGGTGATGAACATCTCGTTGTTAATGGTTACACCGATGCTAGTTGGAACACCGATCCGGATGATTCTAAATCACAATCTGGATACGTATTTATTTTGAATGGTGCAGCAGTTAGCTGGAGGAGTGCAAAGCAAAGCGTTGTGGCGAGATCTTCAACTGAATCGAATACATGGCGCTTGGAGGCTTCACAAGAAGCGATATGGATGAAAGAGTTCATTACAGAGCTGGGTGTGGTTCCTAGTGCGCTGGACCCAATGTCTATCTACTGTGATAACATGGGCGCCATAGCCAATGCACAAGAACCAAGGTCACACAAGAATCTGAAGCATATCAAGCTGCGTTTTCACGCTATTCGAGAACATGTCCAGGATGGGGATATGAAGATTTGCAAAGTACACACAGATCTGAATGTGGCGGATCCGTTGACTAAGCCTCTCCCGAGGGCAAAACATGACCAACACCAAACTGCCATGGGTGTTCGGTATATTACCATGTAATCTAGATTAGATGACTCTAGTGCAAGTGGGAGACTGTTGGAGATATGCCCTAGAGGCAATAATAAATGTAGTTATTATTATATCTTTGTGTTTATGATAAATGTTTACATTCATGCTATAATAGTATTAACAAGGAAACATTGATACTTGTGTGATTTGTAAACTTAATTTGAAAGTCCCTAGTATAGCCTCTATACTTCACTAGCTTGTTGGTTGATTGAATGATTGAGGTTTCCCTATCATGAACATTGAGATGTTATCAACAACAAGATCATATCGTTAGGAGAATGATATGGTGGACATACTCCTATTGATAAGCGTAGCATAAAGATCAAGTCATTTCAATAGTTCAATTGCTATATGCTTTCTGATACATAGTAACCTAATTCCTTCGACCATGAGATCATGCATATCACCTTCACCGGATGGATGCTTTGATGACATCAAACACCACACCGTAACTGGGTGGCTATAAAGGTGGCATTGAGTGTTCGGAAAGTATTGGTTGAAACACATGGATCAAGAGTGGGATTTGTCCATCCATATGACGGATAGATATACGCTGGGCCCTCTCGGTGGAATGTCATCCAATTAGCTTGCAAGCATGTGACTGGGTCACAAGGGATCACATATCACGGAGCGAGAAAAGAGTACTTATCGATACGAGGTTGAACTAGGTATGCGTAGATACCGCGATCATAACCTCGGATAAGTAAACCATCGTGAGACAAAGGGAAATTGGTATCGTATGTAAGTGGTTCATTTGATCGCAAAGTAATCGTAGAAATATGTGGGAGCCATATGAATTTCCATTCCTCTATTGGTTATTGTTCGAGAAGTGTCTCGATCATGTCCGCATAATTCACGAACCGTAGGAGACACACTTAAGGATTCGACGTTGTTTTGAGTAGTTATGGTATTATGAGAAAGAGACCGAATGTTGTTCGGAGTCTCGGATGGGATCCGGGATATCACGAGGTGATCCGGAATGGTCCGGAGAATAAGATTCATATAAGGAAAGTCCCGTTTCGGAGTTCGGGAATGATTCCGGTGTTTTCATCGGGAATGTTCTAGAAGGGTCCGGATTGTCCGGCACTCCGGGGGGGAGGGTACATGAGTGTGTCATTGAATGATTGCATCATGTACTAAGTGTTCTTGCTGTTCCAAAAACATGAAAGTCAAATTGCCAGTTTGAAAGTCAAACGGCTAAAACAGGAAACTGTGGGAAACAAGCAAGAGGAGGTTGAAACCAACTTGGAGGAGGAGTTCCTCTCCTCCTTGGCCGGCGCCCAGCCCTAGGCCAAGTTGGGGAGGGACTCCCTCCCTCCCTGGCGCGCCTAGCCCCTCCACCTATAAAAGGAGGGGCAGGGCTCCTCCTTGAGACACACAAGTTTCTACCTCTAATCTCAGGTTTAGAGTCGTTTGGTTTAGAGCTTCTAATTGCTTTAGCCTGCGGTTTAGAGCCTTCTAATTGGTGTGCCTAATCTCTAGACCACTAATAGCCCTCTCTCATAATCCACCATACTCGCTCCGGCTTAAGGCGAAGCCCTGCGGGATTTCCCCTCTACTTCCGGTACCACGCCGTTGTGCTGCTGGAATCGCGAGGAGAGTGCTACAAACTCCGCTGCCTGCTGGAACAAGGGAGAGGAAGGTTTTCGTCGAGTACCGAACGTGTGACCCATTGCGGAGCGCTTGGCCGGAAGGATCGTCCACACGATCTTGAGATCGGGAAGAGTACGACTACATCACCCACGAGAATCCGCTCTCGTTAAACACTTTGGAATCTTCGAGGGTAAGTTATTCCATCGACTCGTTGCTACAATCTAGTAGATAGATCTTGGCTTGTTTGTTTGTATGCGATAGAAAATTTTTGTTTTCCATGCTACGAACCCCTACATTAGTAACACTATATCAGGAGCCATTTTTGCTTTCGTCTGAGATGTGACCTGCCATGCAAGGAGAATCATCCTATCAGTATTTACAATGACGTTAATTTATATTTGTGGATTACAAATTACAATGAAGATATTGTACCTCAATTAACTCGACCATAGCTGCCACTCAACTTATGCAAACTTATGAACTCCAAAGGAGATGATGCACCTCAATCAATTAGTTCATAGTTGGCGCCCCAACCTCTCTGCCACCAAAAAAAGTCCACGTGAAGTAATTCAGTTGTGGAAACAATTCTTATTCTTCCGCAACCATCGACTACTCATGCTCCTACATCTCTCTCTCCACGGAGATGACCATCACCACCACCACCACCTACTACCCCTTGCCTTGCTCTGTTTCCACCAGTGTGGCTCAGGAGGGAAGTGTCCTCAAGTAAATTAGTTGCAACAGGCAAGGGCATGAACTTCTATTTCTAACTTTCCGTTCATAATCAAGACATGTATATTCATCTTGAAGTCAAGGGCCACAAATGAAATATGGGGCCTCAATTGGTAAGCTAGAGTAACGAAAATTGAAGTATTGAAAGAGATACGTACTATTTTGCGTGTGGAAAAAATGTCAATTTGAAAATGCGCAAAATAGTAGATAATAGAAGAAAAGGCTTTTATAACCTGCTCATGTTGCGAATATAAATCAATTCAACAGAGCAGGCTACATCAAGCAATAGCTTACCTAAGCTCATGTCATTAGTCATGACTTTTCAGAAATTTTGAACTCAGTAATTTTGACAATGTGCTAGTCAAATCTGCAAACAAAGAAAAATAAGAAAAATAACATTCTAATATGGTGGCGCGTAGTGATTTGCCTAACTGCAGTAGAAATAGGTAAATCTGAGGTAGTTCAGGAAGAATCTCAGTGATTCAAGCTTCAAGGTGAGATGGAAGTCTAGAGGAGCCGTCGCTGTGACTGCCTCATAATCCAACCTGATCGTCATACATTGATTTCTGAGTATATTGAATTCACACAAGACGATTACGGACCAATCAATTATTGGATAGGGTTGTCAAGTCCTACTTGAATAGTCGTCCGGCACCATGGATACCTGTATGTTGCTTGCTCTCCCAAACGTGAAAAACTCGACCCTCGTCAAACTGTCGGTTGATTCCTCTCCCGGCTAGTCTCCAGTTGTTCCTCTCCTTCTTCTCCCTCCAGGCCAGGGCCCAAATATGTAGGATCGAGTCGTTGATTTAGGAGATCAGACACCGGATGCCTTGACGGATAGCCTTGGGATATTCCTGTAGGCAGCAGGCTGATGCGTAGGCACACCGGACTCGATGAGGAGCGCAGCGTCTTCTCACAGAGAAGCGGTGACGCCGTAGGTCCAGATGCACGAAGACCTCTCCTCTTTCGATTGGAGCAACTCCCGTTCGATTTGGTAGCAGGATTGGCGTGTCGGAGCATTAGGCCGTAGGCCGCGTGGGATCTGCTCAGCTGCGGGGCCTAGTTCTGGCGCTCGCATCGGCGAGGTAGGTGGTATAGGCGGCGGCAAGATTAGATCGAGAGGAGCGGGGATGGGGATGCAGTGCCAATGCCCATTGCACCTGCTCTGTCGCCACCCATCCATGGCCAGCGTTGTTCCCCTGACTGCCGCCAACCGGCCGTCTCCTATCTACAAAGTCGACGTCGCCACCTGATTTCTGCTGTTCGAGATCGATTTGGGTAGCAATGTTGCGCCGCCTAACTCCCGTGGACCAGATCGAACGAGACGCACGTAGCCCGGTAGCCGGTGTTGTATATTTATACAACACAGAAACATACTGATATACAATTACAAACCGGAAACCGGCTGTACGAAGAGTTTTTTTATTTACTTACCGGTGGCAAGAGTTTTTTTTATTTACTTAACGGTGGCATTAGTATCTAATATGTGATTTGGTGGAAGGGTAAAAAAGTATTGGACCGGAAAAAACACTTCATCCTTTATTATTAGGTATATATATATAGATAAGGGAATAGAACCCCACATGGACGAACCCTAGCCTATTAAAGCCACACCAAATAAACATGTACCGACCCAGATTCCCAACACCGATTAGCAAGATCGATCGATCGATCATGAATCGTTTCAGGGACTCGCTGCTTGTGCCCCAGAACCTCCACCGCTACGCCCACCACCAGCACCCAATCGCCCCGCACCGGCTGCTTGCTGACTTGTGCTCCGTCCGAAGGTTCTGCTTCCTCCCCCGTCTCCAGCCTGCGGCCGTCGGTCCACCGTCGTCCACTGTGCTGCCGCTCCGTCGGCATTACGGCGGCACCGCGTCGTCGCCGCGGAGCACGGCCACCCAATTCGTCCTTCGGTGGTACCACGACCCTCGGAAGGTTGCCGTGGCCACGGCGATCTCCTTGAGCGCCGCGGTCCTGGCCGCCACCAGCCGCTACGGCCGCGAGACCGTGCCCTGCACCAACCGTTCCCATCTAGTCGTCCTCTCCCAGCAGGCCGAGCGCGAGCTCGGCGAGTCCGTTTTCGCCGACCAAAAGGACAAGTACGAGGTCGTCGATCCGCGTGACCCTGACAGCGTCCGTGTCCGTCTCATCGCCGAGAGAATCATCCGCGCTGCCAACCGCGGCCTCGGGATCGACGATGGCACCCACAGTGGCGCACCCATGCTCCGCGTCACCGAGAAGAAGCGGCGTCGGAAATGGTGGACACCGGAGCCACAAACGAGCCATCTCCACGGGCTCCAATGGGAGATCGTCCTTGTCAAAGACGACTTTCCCGGTGCAATCTGCATGCCCGGAGGCAAGATTATAGTCTACACCGGATTGCTCCACTGGTATAACACCGATGATGAGATTGCAGCTAACCTTGCACATGAGGTACTCTACCTAGATTTACTTGGATTAATTAATGATGACAATCCATCTATCTACTATCTACTATTAATTTTGGGTTGCTTTTCAGCGTGTTCAATCTGACGTTGCTGTACGGTTTTTGCTAGGTTGGGCACCTCATTGCAAGGCACGAGGCGGATATCAACAACAGCGATTGGTTACCCACATCCCTATGGTGGATCTTCCGTCACAGGTATAATCCCTTGTACATTTCACGTTGTTGATCTTGGTAATTTACATTTTGCATGTGAATGTGATACACGAAACCTGATGAGGTTAACCAAAATGATATGGTGGTTACTCTAGCTACTATGCTAATTAATTACAAGACAAAGTTTACCCAAAAAATTGAGCAATAATATCTTGATTATATTGTGCATAATTTATACCGTTGGATTGATATTACAAAACACTCTCCAACTATGCTAATTTTGTATCAATGTTTTTTTTTGGAAATGAGCATATATTAATATCATAAGATACCAATTACACCTAGCCTCTGCAACAAAGCAATATCATATTGGCATTATAGATGCACACAACCAACAAAAGAAAGAAGAATTACTAAAAAGAAAAGTCCCGCTACAGCGATCAGATCCTTAAAACAGCGGACAAAACACCATCGGATCAATAGTACCAAAAATCCAACAACTCCAAAAGCGATGCCTCCAAGAAGAAAACAATGCTCAAGCGTCGTCATCGCTCTGATCAAAGACCATAGGTTTTCACCCTGAAAAAAGTTCGCACATACAAAACAATGCCATCAACAAGTTCATTGTCAGGCACAACCAGTTAAGGTCAGACCTTGGGTTTTCATCCTGTAGGATTAGACACTGAATTCCTCATGTGTTGTTGCCCCCGGTTGCCAATTCCGCTACTACAAATCATAAAACACCAAGCCAGAAACCCTACATCCCAGGACTCAAACTTCTATTGTTCGTCTTCAGTTCCCGGCTGCCGTGCCATTCTCCGCATCTGACTTCACCTTGGAATCAAGTATGTCCCATAATGACAACATATTGCAGAGCTTCACAACGCCACCTCTGAAACCAAATGACCAACAAAAAACATGGTTGCGCGTGATCGAAACACCGTCCGCAGCGGCGAACTCCAGGCATGTCGTCCATTTGGAATTCACCGACGGAGTCTTATGGAACTCGGTAGTCCACCTAAGATCAATGAGGACTAACGAAAGGTAGTTCTTCATCACAGAGAGAGGAAAATCTAAGGACGGCCACCTTTATTTAGGAAAAACCAGCACAACAGTCCCCACACCGCCGACCCACTCCCGACGATAGCCTAGATATGATCCACAAATCAGGCCAGGAGGACAATCACCGTCCTCGACCATCTCTGCAGCCATCTCCGTCCTCCTCCACGCCTCCCTGCTGTGCGCCGCTAAGAGTTGCCACCCTGTCGGTGAAGACGCTATCGCCCCACCGTCACAGCCGTCACCGCCCCGCCGCACGGCCTCCGCCCGCCCATTAGCCGACCTCCCGCAGGAGCCCGACGAGGCACACAAAGGAAGCAGCCCCGCCTTCGGTAGCCAGGGCGAGGCCGCCACCACCGGCGCCGCGGCGGCAGCGGCCGAAGAAATCGGCCGACGACGGTGGCTGGGCCTAGGGTTTTTGACCCTCCGGAGTCCCACGCGCAGCGACCCAGGAGCGGTTTTTTATTCTTCTAAATGAAGGGAGGATTTCACTTTCCCGGCCTCTGCACCAACTAGGGATGCACACAGCCATTAAGCATGAGTACCGGGATTTTTAAACTTGGTTAAACACCAAGCCTGGTCCTTAAGATAAATTGCTTGAGTACCAGGATAGTCTGATCCTCAAGTATAAATAGGAACATAAATTCGCATCCGTTAGGATTTGAACCCAGGTGTTGAGTTTGTACATCCACTCCCCAACCAGTTGAGCTAGGCTCACTTCCTTTATAATGGAGGGAGGATTTCACTTCACCGGCCTCTGCACCAACTAGGAATGCGCACATCCATTAAGCATGAGTATCAGGATTTTTAAACTTGGTTAAACACCAAGCCTGGTCCTCAAAATAAATTGCATGAGTATCAGAATAGCCTGGTCCTCAAGTATAAATAGGAACCTAAATTTGCATTCATAGAGATTTGAACTCAGGTGTTGAGTTTGTACATCCAATCTCAAAAAAAATACACAAACAAGGACTTCTCGTTCCTTAGGATGGAGGGATGTTCAGCCTCAACGTGTCCCGACCCCTCTCTCGCAGGAGCTCCTTTTCTGCATTATTAAATTGTTTACTATGTTAAACATATCTTGTTAATTAGAATGTTTTCCTGGTATATATTGTTTGCCTATATATATGTAGGTTGGAGATAGAGGCAGATTACATTTGCATCATGCTACTAGGTGCTGCTGGCTTTGATCCACGCTGGGCCCTTGTGGTCGCTCAGAAGCAAGCAAAGGTCGCAGGAGACTCTCTACGGACAAGAATACATTCTACTCATCCTACGTCTAAGAAAAGATTACGGATTTTATCAGAGGACACGACCATTGAGAAAGCGATGGAATTGTATAGGGAGGTTACTGCCATGGATGAAGTGGCAAAACGCTATTTCAAAGAACGCATCGATGATTCCACCCAGTGTTTGGGGTTTCGGGCTTATCTAAAAACTACTTCCTCCGATCCATAATAAATACCGCTATATTAAATTAACGACTTTTATATAGATCGGAGGGAGTACAGTTGGTGTAAAGTATAAAAGAGTGAATTCCACTCTTTACTTTGTATTTGTGCATTTGTGACATATATTACTTCCTCCGACCCATATTAGTTGATTTGGATTTGTAAAAATTTGGATAAACCTATATACTAAATAGTGTCTTGTGGCATCCCGCAAAACCACTACTAGAAAATCGCGTTGAAGTTGTGCATTGCATCGTCATCATCATGCATTGTTTGTCTAAAACTATTTTCTAAACGCCTGTCGTTGTTTTCCAAAATTATCCTTCTCTTTATTTAAATCGAAAACTTAGGTCCGTTCGGGTCTTTTATATGTCCCAAACCTTTTTGCAAAAGTTTTGTTTTAAAAGAAATAAAAATAATAGTTGATAAAATATTTTATATCGGGGAGGCCGTCACCGGCCAGGCCGAAACGGCCCAGTCGGCAGCAGCCTACTTCCCCAGAAAAATATCTACCCAGTCCCCCTAAATCCTTTCTTACCTAACCTAGTCTACCCACCCTCTGGCCACCTCACCCCGGCCAATCCGCACCCGACACGTCACCTGGCCCAATCCCCCCACCCAACCAACTTCTGCCACATCACCTCACCCCTCCTCTCTTTCTCCACCTCTCCTCCCACGCAGCCCCACACCCCCAGCCTCCAACCCACCGACCCCTGGGCCTCCCCGTGGCCCCCGCCTCTTCCCTGGCCACCCACGCCTCCCCAGCTGTCCCCCCCCACGCCTGTCCACACTCCCCTCTGCGCTCACCACAGCCACGACACCCGGTCCCACCATCATCGCACGCAGCCGCACGCCAGCCCCGCGCCCACGCTCTCTTCCTCGCCCGCAGGCCCCGTCCGTCGCCTCTCGCACCTCCCTCTCTCTCCTCTCCGGCGCCGGCCGCTCCGCTCGCCGCGCCGCCACCCCGCACCTCCCCGTCCGCCACCCTCCGCTGCCCTCCTCTCGCCCTCTTCGCTGTCGCCCCGCTCGGCCTCCCTCATTGCCGCTCCCTCGCTCACCTCGCCGCCCGCCAGCCCTCACCTGCGCCCGCCTCCACCCACCTCCGCCACGGCGCCACCCACCTCCGGCCACGGCGCCAGCGCTCGCCCGCCGCCGCCCTCCAGCTCGCGCCGCCCGGCCACCTCCGCGCCCGCATCCGCCCGCCTCCGTCGACTTCGCTGAGCTCGCCTCGCCACCTCCCGTCGGCCCGCGCCGCCTCCGTCGGCCGCTTCCCCACCGTCTGCACCTGCGTCCGCCTCCTCTCGTCGCTGCCCCGCGCCTCCCGCCCGCCCATCTCGCCTCCGCCCGAGCCAGCCGCGCCAACCGCGGTCTCGCGTCGCGCCGTGGCGCGCCCCGGCAGCGGCCCCTCCTCGCTTGGCGCGTCCTCTGCAAGCTTCGTTGGCGCCCCAGCACCTCCTGCGGCGGCAGCGCCGCTGGTCCTCCGCTTGCGGCAGCGTCCGCCCGCGAGCTTCGTTCGAGCCTCGCCCTCCTTCCGGTAGCCTGCGGCCGCCCTGGAACCGTCTCCCCCTGAGCCCACCCGTCGGCCGGCAGCCGCGTCATCCCGTGCGTGTCTGCGTGTTCGAGGCCAGCTCGATCTTGTGCTGTTTGGTCTCCGGGTGGCAAGTTGTGGTTGTTACGGCGATGGGCGGGATAGCCTATGAGACGAGACCGACAAATAGCGATTCAAGTTCTTCTCAAGCTGGCACGCCAAGATCTACACCGTGTTGAAAGGCCACCGACAAGATCTCCATCACGGACCCCGAGGACTCCCTCACGGACATCGGCGCCAAGATCGACTCACGATTCGAAGCTGTTCCCGGACCCAAAGGCGTCGAGACCCTGACCCAAAGATCGATCCGTGGCGCCCAAACCCGTCAAGACCCGAACCCTCTCGGATTCGAGGACGAAAGGCGGCGAACGCCAAGACCGACTCGATGGCGCGAGCCCGACAAGATCCTCGCAGCAAGATCGACCGTGGGACCCGACAAGATCGGCACGGCAAGAACGGCATCGGCGGAAGAATCCGATGCCCCGACACCGACCAAGTCCTGCTTCCGGATGCGACAAGACCTCCCTCATTATCCGAGAACGCTCCCGTCGAGACCGATCCCGTCGAACCCCCGGACCAAGATCCGCCGAACCCTGGACCCTGAGACCGACCCCGAACCCCGGAACCCCAAGACCGTCGAGACCCCTCAATGTGTGAACCCTTCCTGACACCCTATTTTATAATATCATAACAACTCGTTGCATATTGAATTGTCATACTCGCATGCAGAGTATCATGTGGTTTGGGGGCCTTATGCCGATTCACCTAATAATTAAATATGGGGCCCATATGCGGGCAAATCTAGTCTCATATTGGCCTCATTTAAACTTGTGTAGTGAACCGTTGATATATTTTGCCTTGTTAAACAACATTTAAATTGCGGGGTATGTAAACAACTTGAACCATTTAATTATCTGTCGGGACCCCGTTTCCGCTTAATATGACCTAATTGCATCGCCTCTTTGCCATGCCATGCATCATACATGCATCATGCCGATCTTCTGCCTTAGTATTAAATATTGCATCCGGTGTTCCTTCTAGTGATTTGCTTCTTCGCGGATAAGACCGTTGAGTTGATGTGAGCTTCGCCCCAATCTTCTGTCGAACCTTCGACAATGTTTTCAGGCGAGCATCTCCCCCTTTCTACCTATCTTACTTTTATAGTATTTACTCCCCTCCTGTTGATCTATTGCTATCTGTGTTGCGATGCTCTAGTTTCCGTGCCGGATATCCCTTGCACCTTATATTGCCATGGACACATCCTATTACATTGTTTGGTAGATAGTTGGACTTGCGGCGTCGTGATCGCTTGTTCAAGTCTTTGTGCGTGTCGTTCAATGCCACGATTGTTGATGTATTGCCGCATGTTGATGATGGAGATGATCATAGTTTTACTTATCGTTCACTTTAATTTCTGTTTAACAACTAAAATTGAAATAAGCGAGGCATCGGTGGGTGATAGAAAATATTTGGTTTCGAGCCCACTTGTGTCCGTAAGACCCCGAGTACTTGATACTGTTCCTTGATTTATCGCGCTATCCACATCCGAGGTATATGGGACCCCCGAGCGAGCTTGATTCAGTCTTATTTCTTGGGGCCACAACTAGTTTGAGGTTTTAATTACTATCTGTACTTATGCCATGCTACTTATGTATTTACGATTGTGCGAGGAGCACCTTTGTCTTTATTTAGGTAGCGAGGATTACAGCGGTATCGACACCCGAGTTTTGGGTTCCCGATCGCTTCTGACCATTGGCGCAAACCTTGAGTCCGTCTCGGAGCTTGCTTACCGTTGCGGGTAGACTCAAGGGTGGCCCCTGAAATATTTCTGAATCCTGTGATTGTTCGATCGTGAAAGCCTCGTTGGGTTTTGATTTGGTTTTCGAGGTTGATCGGCGTGTGTTGCTATTGGTGCACCCCGGGTAAAACTTTCGAAAGCCGTGTCATGGATATGGGCGACTTGGAGCCAGATCTCGATCATAGACAAGCATAACTAAAGTTTATTGCTATAAATTTGACTTTATATTGACTAGTAATCAGCTTCACTATAATGGAATGGCTAAATAATACTGCCCACAATTGCTTGTTTGGTTTGTCTTGCGACCATTGTCCTGACTAGTAAGTCTTAACTTCTAGCGGAATGGCTGATTAAAAGTACCAACAACTCTTGGGTTTGGGTTATCTCATGTTAAATGTATCGACTAGTAAGTCTGCCACTATAACGGAATGGTTAACTAAAAGTGCCCACTGCTTACTTTATCAGGACGATTATCTAAACCTGACTAGTAAAGTGCCGCAACTATAACTGACTAAGTAAAACTGCCAACGGTGTGAGTTCCTCGGTTGACTTCCTCGTTTGGTCTCGAGGGGGGAAACGCCAGTATGGGTTTGTTTGAGGGTAGTATCAGGTTGGATCCGAATAGGTCTTTCTTACCCCTCTCTGATTGCCGCCAGATGTATCGAGTCTCTATAGGTTGTTTAGTGCATGTTGCCGCTGCCGCTTCAGTCCACCATACCTTTGTAGGCGAGGACCGCCGAATTCTAGCCTCGTCGTGTACTGGCCTCATTACTGACGCTCCTTCTTTTTCCTTTGCCCTTTGTCGGCACCCCTTTTGTTTAAGCAGGTTTGAGATCGACGTCGTTAGCAGGGTTACCCTTCCGGCTTGGCACAGGCGGGGTTATGGCGCCATTGGTTATTCTTGAGCTCTTAGCCCCATTTGCATCTTGTCCGTAGTGGGCTCTATCATTTTCAAGGTGATTTGGATCTTTGTATATTATATCGTATTCTTGACTCTTTGAGTCATTTGTTGTATATATATCTGTTACATGGGTCCCATCGAGGAATTTGTTGTGTAATGTTATTACTTCATTTTCCACCCATGCGAAAGTGCTGGTGAGCACCTTTGAATCGTTTCTATGCGGGTTTGGCGGGTTTCGCTAAAACTTGCATAGGTCCGTCGAGGGTGTTCTGAGTGGTATCGAGCTCGGATTGCGATACCCCACAAGTCCGACTGTAGGATAACCTAGCTAACGGCCAAGTATAGTGTCAAAACTATTTTTGCAAAATCGGTTGGATAGTTACGATTAGGTCTGATTTTATTCCTTACCCTGCTATTCTCCTCTTATCTCTCGTGTTTTGAATCCGCTCTCGTCCCTTTCTTGAGTCCAGAATTCTCGTGGTTGGGTTCGTCGTACCTTGAGGTTTCCCCTTTTGGAAACGGTGTTGCTACATATGGTCTTCATGCTATCCGAAGAACCCTTCGTCTGTGGTACCATTCTTTGTTCCTTGTTTGTGCTATCCGGTGTTTTTCCGGCGACATCATCACGCCGGATCCTATGATGCGCATCACTCCTTTGTTCGAACCTCGTTTGTCGAGATCTTGATCGATTCGAGAATGGTTGCACGCTTTTCCGATTGTGCGAGTAATAGTTTGGTGCGTGTTGGATTGGCCCCATGCCGACTACCCTTCTATTAAACTTGTGTACATTGAAGTGGATGAGAATCATCGGTTCCCTCCTTCCATCGGAGTTAGAGGTGGCTTTATTTGTTGATACCTCTACCTTGACCTTTTGTTCCGGAGTGTTCTCCGGCGATCACGGACAACGACCTCTTGTTAGTGGTGTCGCGAGGATCTACACGAAGCAAGAAGCGCAGATCGCGGCCTTCCTTCCGGTACCATGAGGCGGATCTCGAGGCGAGATCCATTGTTAGTGGTGTCGGTGTGGCATCCCATAAAACCACTACTAGAAAATCGCGTTGAAGTTGTGCATTGCATCGTCATCATCATGCATTGTTTGTCTAAAACTATTTTCTAAACGCCTGTCGTTGTTTTCCAAAATTATCCTTCTCTTTATTTAAATCGAAAACTTAGGTCCGTTCAGGTCTTTTATATGTCCCAAACCTTTTTGCAAAAGTTTAGTTTTAAAAGAAATAAAAATAATAGTTGATAAAATATTTTATATCGGGGAGGCCGCCACCGGCCAGGCCGAAACGGCCCAGTCGGCAGCAGCCTACTTCCCCAGAAAAATATCTACCCAGTCCCCCTAAATCCTTTCTTACCTAACCTAGTCTACCCACCTCTGCCACCTCACCCCGGCCAATCCGCACCCGACACGTCACCTGGCCCAATCCCCCCACCCAACCAACTTCTGCCACATCACCCCACCCCTCCTCCCTTTCTCCCCCTCTCCTCCCAGCCCACACCCGACCTCCAACCCACCGACCCCTGGGCCTCCCCGTGGCCCCCGCCTCTTCCCTGGCCACCCGCACCCCGCGCCCTCCCCCAGCTGTCCCCGGCCCCACGCCCTGTCCACACTCCCTCACCTGCCGCTCACAGGCCCATGCACCCAGTCCCACCATCGCCCGCATACGCCCGCCGCCGCCCAGCCACGCTCTCTTCCTCCCGCGAGCCCGTCCGTCGCCTCTCGCCTCCCTCTCTCCTCTCCCTCGGCCGCTCCGCTCGCCAGCCTTCCACCCCGCACCTCCCCGTCCCACCCTCCTCGCCCTCCTCTCGCCCTCTTCGCGGCCGTCTCGCTCGGCCTCCCTCGCCTTGCTCCTCCCGCTCACCTGCCGCCGCCAGCGCCCTCATGCAGCCCGCCTCCACCCACCTCCGGCCAGCGCCACCACCTCCGCCACCCGGCCCATCGCCGCCCTCGCGACTCAGCGCCGTGCCGCCCTCCGCGCCGCATCGCCGCCTCGCGTCGACTCGCTGAGCGAGCTCATCGCCACCTCCCCGTCGGCCCCGCACCGCCTCCGCCGGCCGCTTCCCCCCACCGTCTGCACCGCGTCCGCCTCCTCTCGTCAGCCGCCGCCCTCCTGCAGCCGCCGCCTCCGCCCAGCCCGGCCGCGCCCAACCGCGGTCTCCGCGTCGGCGCCGCCTGGCGTGGCGCGCCCGGCAGCGGCCCCCTCCTCCGCGCGTCCCTCTCAAGCTCGTTGGCGCCCAGCACCTCTGCGGCGGCCGCGCTGGTCCTCCGCTTGCGGCAGCGTCGCGCCGCGAGCTTCGTTCAAACCCTCGCCCTCCTTCCAGCGCGCTGCAGCCGGCCCGCCTGGAACCGTCTCCCCTGCGGAGCCCACCCCGTCGCCCGGCAGCGCGGCCGCGTCATCCCCGTGCGTGTCTGCGTGTTCAGGGCCAGCTCGATCTTGTGCCTGTTTGGTCTCCCGGTGGCAAGTTGTGGTTGTTACGAGGCGATGGGCGAGATAGCCTATGAGCGAGACCGACAAATAGCGATTCAAGTTCTTCTCAAGCTGGCAGCACGCCAAGATCTACACCGTGTTGAAAGGCCACCGACAAGATCTCCATCCACGGACCCGAGGACTCCCTCACGGACATCGGCGCCAAGATCGACTCACAGTTCGGCTGTTCCCGGACCCAAAGGCGTCGAGACCCGACCCAAAGATCGATCCGGCGCGCCCAAACCCGTCAAGACCCGAACCCTCTCGGATTCGAGGACCGAACGGCCGGAGCCATAAGACCGACTCGATGGCGCGAGCAGACAAGATCCTCATAGCGGCAAGATCGACCCGTGGGACCCGACAAGATCGGACGCGACGACAAACGGCATCGGCCGGAAGAATCCGATGCCCGACACCGACCAAGTCACCTTCCGGATGCGACAAGACCTCCCTCATTATCAGAACGCTCCGTCGACCGATCCGTCGAACCCCGGACCAAGATCCGCCGAACCACAGACCACAGACCGACCCGAACCCGGAACCCCAAGACCGTCGAGACCCTCAATGTGAACCCTTCCTGACACCCTATTTTATAATATCATAACAACTCGTTGCATATTGAATTGTCATACTCGCATGCAGAGTATCATGTGGTTTGGGGGCCTTATGCCGATTCACCTAATAATTAAATATGGGGCCCATATGCGGGCAAATCTAGTCTCATATTGGCCTCATTTAAACTTGTGTAGTGAACCGTTGATATATTTTGCCTTGTTAAACAACATTTAAATTGCGGGGTATGTAAACAACTTGAACCATTTAATTATCTGTCGGGACCCCGTTTCCGCTTAATATGACCTAATTGCATCGCCTCTTTGCCATGCCATGCATCATACATGCATCATGCCGATCTTCTGCCTTAGTATTAAATATTGCATCCGGTGTTCCTTCTAGTGATTTGCTTCTTCGCGGATAAGACCGTTGAGTTGATGTGAGCTTCGCCCCAATCTTCTGTCGAACCTTCGACAATGTTTTCAGGCGAGCATCTCCCCCTTTCTACCTATCTTACTTTTATAGTATTTACTCCCCTCCTGTTGATCTATTGCTATCTGTGTTGCGATGCTCTAGTTTCCGTGCCCGGATATCCCTTGCAGCCTTATATTGCCATGGACACATCCTATTACATTGTTTGGTAGATAGTTGGACTTGCGCGTCGTGATAAACTTGTTCAAGTCTTTGTTAGTGTCGTTCAATGCCACAGTTGTTGATGTATTGCCGCATGTTGATGATGGAGATGATCATAGTTTTACTTATCGTTCACTTTAATTTCTGTTTAACAACTAAAATTGAAATAAGCAGAGGCATCGGTGGGTGATAGAAAATATTTGGTTTCGAGCCCACTTGTGTCCGTAAGACCCAGTACTTGATACCTGTTCCTTGATTTATCGCGCTATCCACATCCGGGAGGTATATGGGACCCCCCTGAGCAAGAGCTTGATTCAGTCTTATTTCTTGGGGCCACAACTAGTTTGAGGTTTTAATTACTATCCTGTACTTATGCCATGCTACTTATGTATTTACGATTGTGCGAGGAGCACCTTGTCTTTGTTAGGTAGCGAGGATTACGCGGTATCGACACCCGAGTTTCGGGTTCGATCGCTGACCATTGGCGCAAACCTTGAGTCCGTCTCGGAGCTTGCTTACGTTGCGGGTAGACTCAAGGGTGGCCCCTGAAATATTTCTGAATCCTGTGATTGTTCGTCGTGAAAGCCTCGTTGGGTTTTGATTTGGTTTTCGAGGTTGATCGGCGTGTGTTGCTATTGGTGCACCCGGCGGGTAAAACTTTACGAAAGCCGTGTCGCGGATATGGGCGACTTGGAGCCGATATCTCGATCATAGACAAGCATAACTAAAGTTTATTGCTATAAATTTGACTTTATATTGACTAGTAATCAGCTTCACTATAATGGAATGGCTAAATAATGCCCACAATTGCTTGTTTGGTTTGTCGCTTGCGACCATTGTCCTGACTAGTAAGTCTTGCAACTTCTAGCGGAATGGCTGATTAAAAGTACCAACAACTGCTGGGTTTTGGGTTATCTCATGTTAAATGTCGACTAGTAAGTCTTTGCCACTATACGGAATGGTTAACTAAAAGTGCCCTTGCTTACTTTATCGGCGATTATCTAAACGACTAGTAAAGTGCCGCAACAACTATCGACTAAGTAAAAGCGCCAGCGGTGTGAGTTCCTCGGTTGACTTCCTCGTTTGGTCTCGAGGGAAAGCCGGATGGGTTTGTTTGAGGTAGTATCGAGTTGGATCCGAATAGGTCTTTCTTACCCCTCTCGATTGCCGCCGATGTATCGAGTCTCTATAGGTTGTTTAGTGCATGTTGCAGCTGCGCTTGATCCACCATACCTTTGTGGCGAGGACCGAATTCTAGCCTCGTCGTGTCTTGGCCTCATTCTTGGCGCTCCTTCTTTTCCTTTGCCCTTTGTCGGCACCCTTTTGTTTAAGCAGGTTTGAGATCGGCGTCGTTAGCGAGGTTACCCTTCCGGCTTGGCACAGGCGAGTTATGGGCGCCATTGGTTATTCTTGGGGCTCTTAGCCCCATTTGCATCTTGTCCGTGGTGGACGCTCTATCATTTTCAAGGTGATTTGGATCTTTGTATATTATCGTATTCTTGACTCTTTGAGTCATTGTATATATATCTGTTCTGTGGGTCCCATCGAGGACTGTTGTGTAATGTTATTACTTCATTTTCCACCCGCACGAAAGTGCCTGGTGGGCACCTTTGAATCGTTTCTATGCGGGTTTGGCGGGTTTCGCTAAAACTTGCATAGGTCCGATTCTGAGGGTGTTACAGAGTGGTATCAGAGCTCAGCAGTTGCGATACCCTACAAGTCCAGCCTGTAGGATAACCTAGCTAACGGCCGAAGTATAGTGTCAAAACTATTTTTGCAAAATCGGTTGGATAGTTCTGATTAGGTCTGATTTTATTCCTTACCCCTCTGCTATTCTCCTCTTATCTCTACGTGTTTTGAATCCGCTCTCGTCCCTTTCTTCGAGTCCAGGAATTCTCGTGGTTGGGTTCCGTCGTACCTTCAGGGTTTCGCTTCCCCTTTTGGAAACGGTGTTGCTACATATGGTCTTCATGCTATCCGAAGAACCCTTCGTCTGTGGTACCATTCTTTGTTCCTTGTTTGTGCTATCCGGTGTTTTTCCGACGCGACGACATCATCCACGCCAGATCCTATGCAGAGTCTGCATCACTCCTTTGTTCCGAACCTCGTTTGTCGAGATCTTCAGTCTGATTCCGAGAATGGTTGCACGCTTTTCCACTGATTGTGCAGAGTAATAGTTTGGGTGCGTGTTGGATTGGCCCCCATGCCGACTACCCCTTCTATTCGCTTGTGTACATTGAAGTGGATGAGAATGCATCGGTTCCCTCCTTCCATCGGAGTTAGAGGTGGCTTTATTTGTTGATACCTCTACCTTCGACCTTTTTGTTCCCGGAGTGTTCTCCCGACGATCACGGACAACGACCTCTTGTTAGTGGTGTCGCGAGGATCTACACGAAGCAAGAAGACGCAGATCGCCGGCCTTCCTTCCGGTACCATGAGGCGGATCTCGAGGGCGAGATCCATTGTTAGTGGTGTCGAATTGTGGCATCCCGCAAAACCACTACTAGAAAATCGCGTTGAAGTTGTGCATTGCATCGTCATCATCATGCATTGTTTGTCTAAAACTATTTTCTAAACGCCTGTCGTTGTTTTCCAAAATTATCCTTCTCTTTATTTAAATCGAAAACTTAGGTCCGTTCAGGTCTTTTATATGTCCCAAACCTTTTTGCAAAAGTTTAGTTTTAAAAGAAATAAAAATAATAGTTGATAAAATATTTTATATCGGGGAGGCCGCCACCGGCCAGGCCGAAACGGCCCAGTCGGCAGCAGCCTACTTCCCCAGAAAAATATCTACCCAGTCCCCCTAAATCCTTTCTTACCTAACCTAGTCTACCCACCCTCTGGCCACCTCACCCCGGCCAATCCGCACCCGACACGTCACCTGGCCCAATCCCCCCACCCAACCAACTTCTGCCACATCACCTCACCCCTCCTCTCTTTCTCCACCTCTCCTCCCACGCAGCCCCACCCCGGACCTCAACCCCACCCCACAGGCCTCCCTGGCCCACGCCTCTTCCACAGCCACACCCAGCGCCCTCCCCTGTCCCGGCCCCCACGCCTGTCCACTCCCTCCCTCACCCGCTCCACAGCCACGCAGCACGGTCCCACCATCGCACCTTGCAGCCCACATGACCAGCACGCTCTCTTCTCGCCCATGCCCCGTCCGCCGCCTCTCGCCTCCCTCTCTCTCCTCTCAGCCGCTCCGCTCGCCAGCGCCGCCACCGCACCTCCCGTCGCCCACCTCGCTCGCCCTCCTCGCCCTCTTCGCCGCCGTCTCGCCCCTGCTCCCTCCTGCGCCGCTCCCTCCCGCTCACCTCGCCGCCCGACCTGCGCCCTCCGCCGCCCGCCTCCACCACCTCGGCCACGGCGCCACCCACCTCCGCCCCAGCGCCGCGCTCGCCCGCCGCCGCCCTCGCCGCTCCGCCCCTGGCCAGCCCCACCGCCGCATCGCGTCGACTACGCTGAGCCCAGCTCGCCGCCACCTCCCGTCGGCTCGCGCGCCGCCTCATGCCCGCTTCCCCCACCCTGCACGCCGCGTCGCCTCCTCTTGTCGCGGCCCGCGCCCTCCGGCCGCCCATCGCCTCCGCCCGAGCCAGCGCCCAACCGCGGTCTCGCGTCCGGCGCCGCCACCGTGGCGCGCCCCGCCGCGGCAGCCCCTCTCCGCTTGGCGTCCTCTGCAAGCTCGTCGGCGCCCCGAGCACCTCCTGCGGTGCGGCCGCCGCTGGTCCTCCGCTTGCGGCGCGTCGCGCCAGCTTTCGTTCGCCCTCGCCTCCTTCCAGCCGCTGCAGCGCCTGGAACCGTCTCCCCTGCGAGCCCACCCGTCGCCCGGCGGTAGCCGCGTCATCCCGTGCGTGTCTGCGTGTTCAGGCCAGCTCGATCTTGTGCTGTTTGGTCTCCGGGTGGCAAGTTGTGGTTGTTACGGCGATGGAGCAGGATATCCTATGAGACGAGACCGACAAATAGCGATTCAAGTTCTTCTCAACTGCTGGCACGCCAAGATCTACACCGTGTTGAAAGGCCACCGGCAAGATCTCCATCCTGGACCCCAGGGACTCCCTCACGGACATCGAGCGCCAAGATCGACTCACGGATTCCGAAGCTGTTCCCGGACCCAAAGACGTCGAGACCCCTGACCCAAAGATCGATCCCGGCGCGCCCAAACCCCGTCAAGACCCCGAACCCTCTCGGATTCGAGGACCGAAGACGGCCGGAACGCCAAGACCGACTCGATGGCGCGAGCCCGACAAGATCCTCGCAACGGCAAGATCGACCCGTGGGACCCGACAAGATCGGCACGACGACAAGAACGGCATCGGCCCGGAAGAATCCGATGCCCCCGACACCGACCCAAGTCCTGCTTCCCGGATGCGACAAGACCTCCCTCTGTTATCCGAGAACGCTCCCGTCGAGACCGATCCCGTCGAACCCCCGGACCAAGATCCGCCGAACCCTGGACCCTGAGACCGACCCCGAACCCCGGAACCCCAAGACCGTCGAGACCCCTCAATGTGTGAACCCTTCCTGACACCCTATTTTATAATATCATAACAACTCGTTGCATATTGAATTGTCATACTCGCATGCAGAGTATCATGTGGTTTGGGGGCCTTATGCCGATTCACCTAATAATTAAATATGGGGCCCATATGCGGGCAAATCTAGTCTCATATTGGCCTCATTTAAACTTGTGTAGTGAACCGTTGATATATTTTGCCTTGTTAAACAACATTTAAATTGCGGGGTAGGTAAACAACTTGAACCATTTAATTATCTGTCGGGACCCCGTTTCCGCTTAATATGACCTAATTGCATCGCCTCTTTGCCATGCCATGCATCATACATGCATCATGCCGATCTTCTGCCTTAGTATTAAATATTGCATCCGGTGTTCCTTCTAGTGATTTGCTTCTTCGCGGATAAGATCGTTGAGTTGATGTGAGCTTCGCCCCAATCTTCTGTCGAACCTTCGACAATGTTTTCAAGCGAGCATCTCCCCCTTTCTACCTATCTTACTTTTATAGTATTTACTCCCCTCCTGTTGATCTATTGCTATCTGTGTTGCGATGCTCTAGTTTCCGTGCCCGGATATCCCTTGCAGCCTTATATTGCCATGGACACATCCTATTACCTGTTGTTTGGTAGATAGTTGGACTTGCGCGTCGTAGTCGCTTGTTCAAGTGCTGTTGCGTGTCGTTCAATGCCACAGTTGTTGATGTATTGCCGCATGTTGATGATGGAGATGATCATAGTTTTACTTATCGTTCACTTTAATTTCTGTTTAACAACTAAAATTGAAATAAGCAGAGGCATCGGTGGGTGATAGAAAATATTTGGTTTCCGAACGCCCACTTGTGTCCCGTAAGACCCCGAGTACTTGATACCTGTTCCTTGATTTATCGCGCTATCCACATCCGGGAGGTATATGGGACCCCCCTGAGCCAGAGCTTGATTCAGTCTTATTTCTTGGGGCCACAACTAGTTTGAGGTTTTAATTACTATCCTGTACTTATGCCATGCTACTTATGTATTTACGATTGTGCGAGGAGCACACTGTACTGTTTAGGTAAGCGAGGGATTACGCGGTATCGACACCCCGAGTTTTCGGGTTCCCAGTCGCTTACAGCCATTGACGCAAACCTTGAGTCCGTCTCGGAGCTTGCTTACTTCGTTGCGGGTAGACTCCAAGGGGTGGCCCCCTGAAATATTTCTGAATCCTGTGATTGTTCAGTCGTGAAAGCCTCGTTGGGTTTTGATTTGGTTTTTCCGAGGTTGATCGAGCGTGTGTTGCTATTGGTGCACCCCGGCCGGGTAAAACTTTCTGAAAGCCGTGTCCGCGGATATGGACGACTTGGAGCACAGTATCTCGATCATAGACAAGCATAACTAAAGTTTATTGCTATAAATTTGACTTTATATTGACTAGTAATCAGCTTCACTATAATGGAATGGCTAAATAATACTGCCCACAATTGCTTGTTTGGTTTGTCGCTTGCGACCATTGTCCCTGACTAGTAAGTACTGCAACTACAACGGAATGGCTGATTAAAAGTACCAACAACTGCTGGGTTTCTGGGTTATCTCATGTTAAATGTATCTGACTAGTAAGTGCTGCCACTATAACGGAATGGTTAACTAAAAGTGCCCACTGCTTACTTTATCAGGACGATTATCTAAACCTGACTAGTAAAGTGCCGCAACTATAACTGACTAAGTAAAACTGCCAACGGTGTGAGTTCCTCGGTTGACTTCCTCGTTTGGTCTCGAGGGGGGAAACGCCAGGATGGGTTTGTTTGAGGGTAGTATCAGGTTGGATCCGAATAGGTCTTTCTTACCCCTCTCTGATTGCCGCCAGATGTATCGAGTCTCTATAGGTTGTTTAGTGCATGCTGCCGCTGCCGCTTCAGTCCACCATACCTATGTAGGCGAGGACCGCCGAATTCTAGCCTCGCCGTGTACTGGCCTCAGTACTGACGCTCCTTTTTTCCTTTGCCCTTTGTCGGCACCCCTTTTGTTTAAGCAGGTTTTGAGATCGACGTCGTTAGCAGGGTTACCCTTCCGGCTTGGCCTGGGCAGGGTTATGGACGCCATTGGTTATTCTTCAGGGCTCTTAGCCCCATTTGCATCTTGTCCGTAGCTGGACGCTCTATCATTTTCAAGGTGATTTGAATCTTTGTATATTATATCTGTATTCTTGACTCTTTGAGTCGCTGTTGTATATATATATCTGTTCTGTGGGTCCCATCGAGGACTGTTGTGTAATGTTATTACTTCGTTTTCCACCCGCACGAAAGTGCCTGGTGGGCACCTTTGAATCGTTTCTATGCGGGTTTGGCGGGTTTCGCTAAAACTTGCATAGGTCCGATTCTGAGGGTGTTACATGTCTAGATTCATCCAATTTAGATAATCCAAGTCAACTAATATGGGACGGAGGGAGTACTTAATTTAGTGGAACTTCTACTAAAATATTCCTTCTTTGAGACTTTAAACATGGTTTTATTTCAATATTGCATTGTTCTTGTTTTTGTCATATAGCATGTTACGTCAATGTGGCAGAAAAAATGTGCAAGGATTGGCGGGTTCCATCCACGATCATGTCAAGACTTTACTTATACCTCTACTAATATACTCTTTGTCGTCCCAATATTTTCTAACCCCGCTCATCACCTCATACCTTACCCAATAGACACACATAAGAAAACGAAGAATAATCTAGATGATTTTTTTTATCAAGGGAAAATCTAGATGATTTTTTATCTCAACCGGGTCATTATTGTTACAATTGCATAATTAAGAGATAAAAAGTGAAATTCATTCCATATAAAATTTGGAATAGCAATCAATGTTGCAAAGGCCAAATGAGAATAATAAATTCTACACCAAGATCAATTTAGAAAACGTAAAACAGAGCACCAGGTTGTCCATCTGATTTTTTTTTTCTATATGGATCGGGCGAGTGAGATCTCTTGGGTGGGGGCATGCTTGGCAACATAAGGAGTTCACCATATGCACCACGCGAAACATGCGACCCTGGTAGGTTCAAAGGATGTGCAACTTCATGACTCATCAACTTCTATAACTGCAGCAATGCTAGAGTCTTGGTCCAGGACATTCCTCTGTGACTTGTAACATTTGATTGCTCTCGACTCGACTCGATTGTAACGTGCATCCAACTAACGAATGTGCTTTTTTTAACAATAAAGGGGTCCGAAAAGACCCCAAGAGCTGTCATTAAAACACGTGGTGGGTACAAGTTACAAAGAAGTCCTTCTGTAACACTCACACTAAGAACCTAGTATTCGAAGATAAGGGCTTCAGTTAAAAAAACACCCTAGAACCAAAGATAGAAAAGCAATCAGGTGCTTAGGCGTCACCACCACCAGACGCTCGCGACCTCCAGGTGCTAGCCGAGGTTGAAGAGGATACTGCTCGAGACACTCTCAAAGCCGGCGACGAGCCACTGCAGCCGGCTATCTCGCCTTCTCCGGGGATGAACCACTTGTCGAAGACGAGCTGACGAGCTCCGACGCAAGACTCCAATGAAGGGCATCCGAAGGAGGTTGAATCCCAGGATCGCCATTCGACAAAAAAGGGTAGTAGCCCCACGGCATGATTGCCGCCCTCAGACCACTGCGAAGAACTCAAAAGAAGACGCAACAACGCCTTCTGGGAAAACCAGACATCCACATCCTTCGACAGTAGCAGCGGCTGTCGGCCCACCCCCTACTCTTCCTCGTCACCACGGAATGCTGAGAGTTGGAAGAAGTGCTGATCATCATCGACACCATGAGGAAGCACACGAGCCTTATGCCCGAGCCACCAGAGCCTCGCATCCCCTCCATGAATCCAACCATAGGAGCATTGAGAGGGAGGATGCCCAACAACCTCCTGACGTTGCTCGCCTGCGCCAATGAGTAGCTCGGAGACGCCTCATCTCGTCGCCGCTAGCCAGAACCCGCCCATCTCCTCCGGCCACCACGTCCTGCCAAAGAAAGGGCTAAATCTAGCAACAACCACTTGACGAGAGAACCGAGAGCAGCTTTATTCGAAGAAGAGTCGGTCACCGCCGCCGCCACCCACCCACCAAGAGCCAGGAGAACACCGGAGAGCAACCCTAAGAAGAACTAGATCTAGTTGCTCAGATCCTAGCATCCTCTTCTACCTACGGGCATATTGCCCACACCCTCGCAAGGCCACTACCACTAGCTACCTAACTACTCCGGCACCACCCCTCCTCCATCTCCGACCGGCGGAGAGAGCTCAGGGGTGGCCCGGCTGCTTCACTATTTTGGCGCTCAGAAAAGGAAGGGAGAAGAGAGAGTGTTTTGCACACATCCCAAAAAATGAACGTGCTTCTTCAGCTCGTGTGATATGATAGCGGGTTCGATGCACGCGCACGTATCCGTCAACCATAGCTGGGTTGAATCGAACGACTTTGCTTTGGTGAGCTGCGCGCCAAAACAACGAAACTCTGTCTGATACTTTCTTCGTTTTAAAATATAAAATATTTTAGTTTTGTGCAGCAAATGTATTTAGACTTTTTAGTACAGTATATAATCACTCAGGTTTGAAGTAATTCTACGTACTAAAACAAATCTAGATATATTTTTTTATAAATCTAAAACATTTTATATTTTAAACAAAGGGAGTATAAAAAATATCTTCAGCCTGCAAAAAGGAAAATCTTCTGAAGAATAGAAGAAGTGCCACTAAGATAGATAACGTACCGCTGTTATGCTTGTGTTAATCACACGAGCACCGCCTCAAGAAAGCATAAAAAATAAACTCATCCGAGATGCGATTTCTGTACTAGCGAAACTGCCCTCGGGTTGATATGGCGCGTGTAGGTAACAGGCTACTGACAAACAACAGAAAAATGTACTCTAAGGCCCTGTTCGTTTAATCCCTGGAAGGGTTGGATTAACGTGGATTGGAGCCAAATCCCTGTCGTCCCAGCCCTTGGAGAAAATTTTCCAGCCCAGCCAACTTGATGTCTTTGTTTATTTCAGCACTGTATTTTTTTCCAGCCCATCCAGTCCATTTACACTATCTTGGCCTGGAAATTTTTTATTGCCAACCGGCCTGTGGAACGATTCCAGACGCAAGAGAGCTGTCTACCGCATGCTGGTTCGCACTAGACAGCGACGTGGGGATTGGATCGAAGAGAGAGCAGCGGGGGTCTCACCATCAAGCTGAAGAGAAATCATGGCAGAAATTGTGGAAGACTCAGGTACCGTCGAAGCTGCGTCTATTCCTTTGGCGGCTTGCACACCACTCGCTACCTACAGGCGACGTTCGTCAGCAACGTCATATGGCAGAAACGAGCAGCTGCTCTATTTGTGGTGAGGACGACTCATGGAGACATTCTTTGATCAACTGTACAATGTCACGCTGTGTTTGGGCTTTGGCCAATGAAGAAACAACCCAACACATGTGCATGTCCGATGAGCCATCTGCCAAGCAGTGGCTCTTCCTGATGATGGATACCCTCGATCAATCTGCTTTTGTGGAGATGGCAACTACACTGTGGGCTATTTGGTTTGCTCAGGAAACTTATTCATGAGGGTGAACATCGAGTCCGATGTCACGCACTTATTCGTGGACATTTTCTTGATGATATTGGTCGATTCGATTGAGCCCAAGAAGGGGAAGGTTGTTGATGCAGTGCCGGCACCACGGTGGATCGCGCCTCCCCCAGGATATTCCAAGATTAATACGGATGCAGCTGTTGCAAGGTCGGGAGAGGGAGGTGCTGTGGCTGTTGTTTGCCGCAGTGAAGCAGGTGTGTTTATGGGAGCTTCGGCTCTAACACTGAAGGGAGCTTTTTCACCAGCGACGCTGGAAGCAATGGCATGCCGGGAAGCCCTCGCCTTGGCACAAGACTTAAACCTCCAACATATTTGTGTAGCATCAGACTGTCTAGAAGTGGTAAACAACCTGAAACAGCCATATTATGGAGAGTATGTTGTAGTCATCAGAGAGATCAGAGGGACTGCAGGCTCGTTCGCGTCTGCAACTTTCAGGCATGAATCAAGATCCTCAAATGGAGAAGCTCATCGACTTGCACGTAGTTCTACTAGATTAGCAGTAGGACGTCAGCTCTGGCTGCTTCAGCCACCTGATGGTTTGTGTATTCCTGTAAACTTGTCTTTTAATCAGTAGTGTAGTCGAACCCTCAAAAAAAAAAAAAGCTATGCAAATAGTTTCCACGATTCACCGATCCAGAGCGGCTCAAACGAACGAGTATGTTTTGAACGGGTTAACATGGGATTAGTCTAACTTGAATTTGGTGATAGTATGGGATTAACCCAATCCAACACTGGATTGGTACCACGTCTGGTTTCATTCCAGAGAAAACGAACGGGCCTAAAAGATCTTACAGCTGTAAATACACCAGCAAGAATGTCCAATACACCGAGAGCTCACCGCACCATAACCAGCAAAATGTCTGTTATTGACTGAATGAACGATACGGCCTGAATCTAGGGCCTTCAGTTAGACGATCCAGGAATCTATTTGTACAGGCCAGATCCAAATTTCACCTGGGTTGTGTTCTCTATAGGCCATAAAGAACAAATAATGGATGTTTCATTTGTGAAGGAACTAATAATGGACGTCCCCCTTTTGCATAAAGAAGCATCCCAGATCCCCATTCTGTTGCCAACTATTAAGATTGACCTTTGTCAACGTGGCACCGTGACAAACCAAAAACAAAATGTAGTTCTGAACAGGTATAGCAGATTTCAAAGTTCAGCCCTTTGTCTTCTACCGACAACAAGCCCGAAAGTGAATATAAGAGTACAATTATTTAAGAGTGATTTTATCATGATACTCCCTATTTGTGGATCATCGTCCCATCTGCCCCCACAGAGAGCAGTGGACACAGCTGTAGCACATCCTGCACTTTTTCAATCCCGAAAGTGGATATAAGAGTATAATCATTTAACAGTGTATTTATCAAGATACTCCCTATTTCAGAGAAAAAGTGAATATGCAAAAAATTCATTGTGAAACGCCCCATGTTCCACAGAGACCAGTGGATACCGGCGTAGTGTACCACATCACGCATTCTTTCAAGACCGAAGGCGGATTATAAGAGTGCGATCATTTAACATATTTATCTGTGAATCATCCCATCTGCCACGAGACCAGTGTCTACAGCAATACCACATCCTGCTCTCTTTCAAGAATTCATGGCAATAGCCCCCTCCATTTTCTTCAGTCCTAACTTGTGTTAATTTTAAGTTTTGATGCACTGGACAAGGTTACAAGAAAAATATTGTGAGCCTACTGCAGATGCAAAAAAAAAAACTAGCATCAAACTACCTAGGAACAATGCACTTATCTAATTAGCAGGTATAGTTGCCGAGATGCAATAAACTAGCATGCAACCAGACATGAAACTACTTTGACATTTCCTGAAAAACGGATGCAGCACAACAGCCTTGAGTTACTCATCAAAGCTTTAAAAAACAAGGAAAGGACAATAGCCAGTACAGATTTAATCACAATACACACAACAAACAGCATTCCTGATTAATCGGCAAGGTCGCACACATAAATGAAGTAACACACGGACACAAACTGAAACTACTTCGCAGCTCCTTAGGAAGTTAGGATAGATGTACTGAACTGATCTGTCAGACCAGGGATACCATTGCTGCAACAGGAAAAGTACCTGATGGTAAAAGCACCATTGGTAGCACAATGGGTATCCCTGAACTAAGTTAGCGAGTGCATGGCGAACAACTCCTTCACAACAGAGGGGCATCTTGCGTTTAGATGCTCGAAGCCATCGCTGGCCATAACCGCCACCAGATTTGCCTTACGGCCAAGAAAACTGAAGCACGCACTCTTCAGCACATGGCAATGGTGAGCTTCAGCTAGTGCCAATATATTCGCAATGGTACCAACATCAATGTACTTGCACAGCTTGTCTTCGCAGATCAACTTCAGCCTCTCCATGTTATACATGTCCGCAGCGACAAGCAAATGCTGGAACATAGTGTCTTCCTCTTCTTTCTTCATCTCAGGCAACGAGTCAGTGTACACAAAACAGAGCAAGGCCTTGAACACCTGCGCCTCCATGCCATCTATGCGGACCAGATCATTGGTGTTGCCCTCCTTCATCGAGCCAAAGAGCTCCGCGCTGAAGACCGGCGACCGGGCAGCGAGCACGCACCGGTGCGCGGCGAACGTCTCGCCGCCAGCTTCGAACACCCATCAGCGCCCTTTCCGGTGAGGAGGAGACCGCCGAGGTGCTGGTTCAGGTCCGATGGGGGCACGAGGACGACATCTGGAGCAGGTTTCTCGGCATTGCGGACCTTGTACCCGTTGACGACGACGATGTCGCACCGGATCGTGAACGAATCGTGCTTCAGATGCCTCGATTGCTCCAAGGCTTCCCACTTGGCAAACGTTGGAAGCCCAATACTAGCCTTGCTAGCGAAGTCGCGCGCAGCCGGTGATGGCTGCGGCGCTAGCGTGGCCTTCTTGTAGTTCTTGCTGCTGAGGAAGAGCCATGGCTCATCTGTCTTGAAACTGAACCGGAACGACGCTGTCACCTTCCCCGCCACATTCTCCAGCGATGGCCTCCGACGGTGAAGGGGCAGGAGCTGAGGCGATGGCCGTTGGGAAGGACCTTGAGGCTCGAGTAGCCCTTGATCTTCAGGTGGTGGTGCCCGCTCGCCGAGTCGGCGACGATGGTGGAGGCGGAGGCGGTGTGCGACATGGCCGCGAGCCTGGGCTTGCTTCCAGGGAAGAGAGGGGAGCTCCAGTACGGCCTGATCGCTACAGCTCGAGTAGGGTTTTAGCGCAGAGCAGCAGAGCGGGTTGGGGATCGAGGGAAGGAGGAGATCGAGGTGGGGAAAAGCCGGAGAAGGAGTCAGGGTGGAGGTTGGGGTGGGCTGCCCGCGGAGCCCATTATCCAAGCCCACGTAAAAGGCTATGCGGGACACCATGTGTAAATAAGAAAAAATAGTGGGTTTTCGTGGGAAGCCCACGATCGAGCGCAAACATTAAAAAAATTACTTCGATCCAAATTAATATTTTTTACATTTGTCTAGATTCGAATATATCTAGGCATATTTAGTGCTAGATACATTCAAATCTAGTCAAATACGAGGACATTAATTTGGAGAGGAAGGAGTAGGAATTTCTCAATCAAGCAAATATTATGTCTAGTAGAAAGAATGACGAGTCACTCAAAAATTGAAAAAAATAATTAATACATTGAAGTGCTAAATGTTGATCGTATTATATACTAAAATATTTTTATAAACATTATACAAGCAATAATTATAGTAACATATTTGCGGGTATATGTGGGTATCACATGGATAGTGACAATAGCATAAATTTCATGACTCAACGAAACACCCACTTAAATTGTGATTTATCACGGTACGTGGGCTTCCATGCGGTCCCACCTACACCCTTAAGAAGGAGACGGAGCCGAGGAGGTTTTCTCTCTCTTTTCCGTTCGGACATTGTTCTGGTTCTGGACAATTCCTTCTGATGGGCCATAGTAATCGTTGTCTGGGCCAATTCATCTTCTAATGGACCTGGGTAATTAGCATGCCAATTTTCTTTGAAATCAGTTTACTAGCTGTTTCTCTTTTACTTCCCTCAAAAAATAAACCTGTTCAGGTAAAAAAAAGTTGTTTCTCTTTTACATGCTCCTCTAATAAGAAGTTGTTCTCTTACATTCTGATGGATAGTATCGTGACTTACAGGCGGGATTTGATTAGGTCACTGTACATTGATTATACGCAAATATGTTCATCAAATAAGTTCAGCACGCTGAAATACGATCCCCGGTGCTTGGAGCTGGCAGTATTTGCGGACGTGACACTAGCGAGACCCACTAGTCAGCCACTACATATAGTTGACCGGTCTCAGTTGTGCATTTTTGTCAAAAGACTCCTCAACAAAAGAACAACATCAACAGTGGGTGCCACCTGTCATCGAGTCTATTTCTTTTTTTCTTGTCTTCTCCTTCAGTCCTCCTTCCTCCTGGAGAAGATGCCGTCGATGTCACAGAGGGGCGGCGCACCCGTCTCTTTCTCCATCCTTGGCAGCAGAGGGGCGAAACATGGAAGCAGAACGGCGCCTGGCGTCATGCGAGACCTCTAGGTTCTAGCAGTGTCGAGCAGCAGCAACCGGGGTGCTCAAACCGACGGTCGGTTTTCACGAGGCTAATTTTTTTTTAATATTACTGAAGGTAGAGCATTCTCTACCTTATGTGTGACAGAGTCCCTTACAAGATGGATTTACATTCGGCCTCGGCCGAGGAAGGTTGGCAAAAAAGAAAAAAAGAGAAAGAGAAAAAAGAGAAACGAAGAAGAAGAAGAGAAAAGTAAGGAGAAGAAGCCACAACAGAGCACATGTGTTAGTCTAGCAAGGCAGTATTGTTGCACTATTTAGGACAGCTTCTGTGCCCATGCCATTATTCTCTGCTCTTCCTTTCGTGATCTGCACGTCCAAAGCCTGAGTGTTTCCCTGATTCGCATTAAGATTGTTGCAGTGGCCATGCTTCGTCCATTGAAAATCCTGTCATTTCGCGCCTTCCATAATTCCAGTAAGCAAGCTGCGAAGCAGGTCGGCCAAGTACTATCGCCAGTCAAGGCTTGTTTCTTGGTGACAAACTGTGCAATTGTATTCGAAGTAGCAGCAGTTTCAGCTACGTTCAGCTTTTCCCAGACCCAGGTCGAAGTTTTGCGGTGTAGTGCGATGTGGTGGATTGACTCGAGCGTTGGGCAAAGGTCACACCCAGCATCAGAGCACCAGCATTTGGCGGTCATGTTGTCCTTTGTATTTAACCTGCCGCGGAAAGCTAGCCATGTTAATATTTTGTGCCTGTGTGGTATAGCTTTTTGCCAGACCCATTCAGCTGGCTGCCACGTCATGCCCCGATCGCTGAAGAGCCTATAAAATACCGCAGTTGATGGCGACTTGCCTGTAGTAATCATTTCCCTCTCATCTCCTGATGTGGCATCCCGCAAAACCACTACTAGAAAATCGCGTTGAATTTGTGCATTGCAGCGTCATCATCATGCATTGTTTGCCTAAAACTATTTTTCGCAAAGCCTGTTTTGTTTTCTAAAAACGCCCCGTTTTGTTTTCAAATTCAAACCCGGGTCGCCGGAATATTTTGTTGTCTATTATTGATTTGCAAAAGGTGCGATTAAATTAAATAAAACATTTAATTGGTTTTAGCGGGGGCAGTCGAACGGGCCGTTTCGACCCGAAACGACCACCCCAGATTAAATCGGTCCACCTGCCCCTCTAAATTCCTAGTCTACCATGTCCTAGTCTACCCACCCAGCAGCCACCTCACCCTAACCAATCGGAGCCCGCCACCTCACCCTCTCCCTCCCCTCTAACCTATCCACAACTGCCACCTAGACTAAACCACCTCCCCCTCTCTCTCCCTCACCTCACCCCCACACACCAGCCCCACACACACATGCAACGCAGCACACACTGCACCACGCGCGCACCCCCTGCCCCTGGCCCACCGCGGGCCCCGCTCTGCTCTCCCTCCCTGGCCGCTGGGCCACGTCCTCCCCCCTGGCCCACCGCCCACCTCCCCTGGCTCCCTCCCCAGGTAACCCTCCCCCGAGCCAACCGCCCCACTGGGCCTCCCTCACGACGGACCCCTCCCGTCGCTGCTGGCTCCGGCCAGCGCCCGCGCCACTTGAGGCCCTCCTCCTCGCCAGCTCGCTCGCTCGAGTTCTGCCCAGGCACTGCCTCGCCTCAAGGCCTCCCAGGCTCCACCGCCACCTCCGAGCCGCCTGAGCCGCCATGCTGCCGTGCTCCCTCCTCCTCGGCTCCCGTCGCCGGACCCAAGCTCCTCCGCCCGTCCGCCTCCGCTGAAGCCAAGCTCACTTGGCCCGGCCGCCCCCGCCTCAAGCCCACTGTCGACCTCGCCTTCCTCCACCGCCGTGGCCGCCTGCCTCCGCCGCCTCCCCGCTCCTCCTCCGCCCCGCGCCGAGCGCCTGCCACGCCGCCTGCCCCGCCTCGGCAGCGTGCTGCCGCAGACCACCTCCGCCGCAGCCGCCACTTCAAGCGCCTCACGCCGGGCGCCGCCTCCGCTCGTCCTCGCCGAACCGCCAACCGCCGTCTGCGGGCGTCGCTCCGTCGACCCGCTCGCCACCGCCCCGCCCGCAGACCCCACTGCGGCCGCCTGGTCACCCTCCGTCCGCCGCCCTGGGCCCGGGCCATCGCCGCCACCTCCTCTGCTTGAGCGCTGCAGGCCGCCGCCGGCCCGACCCGCGGCAGCTCGCCCCGTCCCCGACCGTGCGTTTCCTGAGGTCTCCATGTCCCTGCCCGCGACCCGTTTCTACATCGCCCCGAGCACCCGTACGCGATGACCTCCGTCCCGTGTGTGCACGTTGGTGGCGGCCTCTTCATGAACCCCAAGGTCGTCTGCTGTCGTGAAGAACAACATGCGTTCGCCAGAGAACTGTCGCGGACCCAAGTTAATCTCGGCAAGATCTTCGTCACCACCCAAGTTAAAGACCGAACCCCAAGGCCGTCGACATGGAGCTGACGAGGACTAATACATGGATTCGAAGACCGATCCCGGCGCCCGGAACCCGAATCCCTCGCCAAGATCTTCTCGCCCACAAGGCCATCGCCAAGACCTGCTTGCCCTGCAAGATCGACCGAGGACATTCAGGGTCATCTCCAAGACTGTTCACGAATCCGAAGACCCCAAGTTCTACTACAAGGACACGAAGATCTCCTTCTGGGATTCGATGACCCGAAGACCGACGACCCGACAAGACCCTCGCAACGGCAAGATCGACCCCGTGGGGCCCGGCAAGATCTGCCCGACGACAAGAACGGCAGCGACTAGGAGAGTCCGATGCGCCCCCGGCGCCGAACCAAGTCCTGCTTCCCGGATGCCGAGGTCACCGACACAGGACAACAAGATCTACCCCCGCTATCCGAGAACGCTTCCGTCGAACCCCGAACCCCAGATCCGTCGAACCCTGAGACCGACCCCGAACCTCGGAACCCCAAGTTCGTCGAGACCCCCTAATGTGTGACCCTTATCCGAACCCCTATTTTTATAAATGATAAACATAAAACCTGTTGCATATTAATTGCCATCCTTGCATGCATATCATTGGTTTGGGGGCCTTATGCCGATTCACCTAATAATTAAATATGGGGCCCATATGCGGGCAAATCTAGCCTTATATTGGCCTCATTTAAATTTGTGTAGCGAACCCGGTGCTATCTTCTGCCATGTTAAGACGACATTTAATTTGCGGGGTAGATAAATAACATGAACCACCTAATTAATTGTCGGGACCCCGGTTCCGCTTAATATGACCTAATTGCATCGCGCCTTTGCCTTGCCATACATCATACATGCATCATGCCGATCTTCTGCCGTTGTATTAAATATTGCACCCGGTGTTTCTTCTAGTGTTTTGCTTCTTCGCGGATAAGGCCGTTGAGTTGATGTGAGCTTCGCCCCGATCTTCGATTGAGCCTTCGACAATGTTTTCAGGCGAGCATCTCCCCCTTTCCACCTATTTTACTTTTATAGTATTTACTTCCCTCCTGTTGATCTATTGATATCTGTGTTGCGATGCTTTAGTTTCCGTACCTGTGATATACCGTGCAGCCCTATATTGCCTTGGACACATCCTATTACCTGTTGTTTGGTAGATAGTTGGACTTGCGCGTCGTAGTCGCTTGCTTGCTCAAGTCTTTGTCATTCGAGGCCACGGTTGTTGATGTGTTGCCGCATGTTTTTGTTGGAGATGATCATAGTTTTACTTATCGTTCACTTTAAATTTCTGTTTAACAACTAAAATTGAAGTAAGCAGAGGCATCGGTGGGTGATAGATAATATTTGGTTTCCGAACGCCCACTTGTGTCCCGTAGGACCCCGAGTACTTGATACCTGTTCCTTGATTTATCGCGCTATACACATCCGGGAGGTATATGGGACCCCCCTGAGCCAGAGCTTGATTCAGTCTTATTTCTTGGGGCCACAAACTAGTTTGAGGTTTTATTTACGATCCTGTACTTATGCCATGCTACTTATGTATTTACAATTGTGCGAGGAGCACACTGTACTGTTTAGGAATTGTGACCCGTTTACGTGGTATCGACAGTCCCCGTTTGGGGATCTGCCATCACGCCCCACAAACCTTGAGTCCGTCTCGAGCTTGCTTACTGCTATGGTGTACTCCAAGGGGTGGCCCCCTGAAATATTTCTGAATCCTGTGATTGTTCAGTCGTGAAAGCCTCGTTGGGTGTTGATTTGGTTTTTCCGAGGTTGATCGAGCGTGTGTTGCTATTGGTGCACCCCGCCGGTAAAACTTTCAAAGCCGTGTCCATGGATATGGACGACTTGGAGCACAGTATCTCGATCATAGACAAGCATAACTAAAGTTTATTGCTATCAATTTGACTTTATAATGACTAGTAATCAGCTTCACTATAATGGAATGGCTAATTAATACTGCCCACAACTGCTTGTTTGGAGTGTCGCTTGTGACCATTGTACCTGACTAGTAAGTATTGCAACTACAACGGAATGGCTGAATAAAAGTACCAACAACTGCTGGGTTTTTGGGTTATCTCATGCTAATCGTATCTGACTAGTAAGTGTTGCCACTATAACGGAATGGTTAACTAAAAGTGCCCACTGCCTACTTTATCAGGATGATTATCTAAACCTGACTAGTAAAGTGCCGCAACTATAACTGAATAAGTAAAACTGCCAACTGTGTGAGTTCCTAGGTTGACTTCCTCGTTTGGTCTCGAGGGGGAAACGCCAGGATGGGTTGTTTGATGATAGTATCAGGTTGGTTCCGAATAGGTCCTTCTTACCCCTCTCTGATAACCGTCAGTTGTATCGAGTCTCTATAGGTTGTTTAGTGCATGCTGCCGCTGCCGCTTCAGTCCACCATACCTATGTAGGCGAGGACCGCCGAATTCTAGCCTCGCTGTCTTGGCCTCGATCGACGCTCCTTCTTTTTCCTTTGCCCTTTGTCGGCACCCTTTTGTTTAAGAAGGTTTTGAGATCGACGTTAGCGTGGTTACCCTTCCGCTTGGCCTCGGGCAGGGTTATGGACGCCATTGGTTATTCTTCAGGGCTCTTAGCCCCATTTGCATCTTGTCCGTAGTCGGACGCTCCATGCTTTCAAGGTGATTTGGATCTTTGTATATTATATCTGTATTCTTGACCCATGGAGTCGCTGTTATATATATCTGTTCTGTGGGTCCCATCGAGGACTGTTGTGTAATGTTATTACTTCGTTTTCCACCCGCACGAAAGTTCCTGGTGGGCACCTTTGAATCGTTTCTATGCGTGTTTTGGCGGGTTTTCGCTAAACTTGCATAGGTCCGATTCTGAGGGTGCTACAGAGTGGTATCGAGCTCGGCTATGCGATACCCACAAGTCCAAATTTGGGATAACCTAGCTAACGGCCGAAGTAGAGTGTCAAAAACTATTTTGCAAAATCGGTTGGATAGTTCTGATTAGGTCTGATTTTACTCCTTACCCCTTTGCTATTCCTCTCTTATCTCTACGTGTTTTGAATCCGCTCTCTTCTCTCTCTTCGAGTCCAGGGTTTCTCGTGGTTGGGTTTCCGTCGTACCTTCAGGGTTTCGTTTTCTCCCTTTTGTAACGGAGGTGCTACGATCATCAATCTGCAACTTGTCTGTTGTACCCTTCATCCAATCTTTTGTTCTTGAGCTCTTTGTCCTTATGTGTTCCTTGCTGGGTATCCGTGTCGTTGAAAAACATATGAGAAGGACGAGCATTGGTGAAGTTGGAGTATACCTTGAGCATGTGTTGTTCATGCCAATGGAACCATCGCGAAACCTAATCACTGTGTTTTTCATACGATTCTGTTGTATCTTCCGGCGTTTCCCGATGTGATGACATCATCTACGCCAGATCCAGTGCAGAGTCTGCATCACTCCGTTGTATTCGAACCTCGTTTGTCGAGATCTTCAGTCTAACTCCGAGAGTTGGTTGCATAACCCGCCTATTCGTGTGCAGAGTAATGGTTTGAGTGCGGGATGGAGTAGCTACCATACCACTACCCTTATCATTCGCTCTTGTACATCGAATCAGTGGATCCAGCAGTTTTACTCCGTCCACGGAAGTAGGGGTGGCTTTAATTGTTGATACCTCTACCTTCGACCTTTTGTTTCCGGAGAGTTCTCTCGACGATCAGGAGCAACGACCTCATTGTTAGTGGTGTCGCGAGGATCTACACGAAGCGCGAAGAATCAGATCGCCGACCTTCCTTCCGGTACCATGAGGCGGATCTCGAGGGCGAGATCCATTGTTAGTGGTGTCGAATTATGGCATCCCGCAAAACCACTACTAGAAAATCGCGTTGAATTTGTGCATTGCATCGTCATCATCATGCATTGTTTGCCTAAAACTATTTTTCGCAAAGCCTGTTTTGTTTTCTAAAAACGCCCCGTTTTGTTTTCAAATTCAAACCCGGGTCGCCGGAATATTTTGTTGTCTATTATTGGTTTGCAAACGGTGCGATTAAATTAAATAAAACATTTAATTGGTTTTAGCGGGGGCAGTCGAACGGGCCGTTTCGACCCGAACGACCACCCCCAGATTAAATCGGTCCACCTGCCCCTCTAAATTCCTAGTCTACCCTGTCCTAGTCTACCCACCCAGCAGCCACCTCACCCTAACCAATCGGAGCCCGCCACCTCACCCTCTCCCTCCCCTCTAACCTATCCCCAACTGCCACCTAGACTAAACCACCTCCCCCCTCTCTCTCCCTCACCTCACCCCCACACACCAGCCCCACACACACATGCAACGCAGCACACACTGCACCACACTGCCCCGCCTGCCCACCGGGCCCCGCCTGCCTCCTCCCTCCCATGGGCCACGTCCTCCTGCCCACCGCCCACCTCCCCTGGCTCCCTCCCCAGGTAACCCTCCCCCGAGCCAACCGCCCCCACCAGTCTCCCCGCTGACCGACCTCCCGCCCGCGCTGAAGGCCTCATGGCCGGACGCCAAGGCCGAGGCCCTCCTCTCGCCAGCTTCGCTCCTCGGAGCCTCCCGTCTGGACCAAGGCCTCCCACCTCTCTGCCGAGCCCCGACCTCCACCGCCACCTCCGAGCCCAGGCCGAGCCGCGCCCGTGCTCGTCCTCCTCTCGGCGTCCTCCGCGCCGCCGCCGCTGACCCCCAAGCTCCGCCTGCCCGCCTCCTGAAGCCGCCCGCTGGCCCGCCTCGGCCCCCGCCTCAAGCCCACCGTCGACCTCGCCTTCCTCCACCGCCGGCCCGCCCGCCTCCGCCCCGCTCCTCCTCCGCCTCAAGCGCCGCACGCCCGCTGCTCGCCCGCCTGCCGCGTGCTCGCCCAGAGACCACCTCCGCCGCCGCTGCCACTTCAAGCGCCTCACGCGCGCCGCCTCCGTCGTCCTCGCCAGAACCGCCAACCGCCGTCTGCGGGCGCTTCTCCGTCGACCCCGCCACACCGCCTGCCCAGGACCGCCGCCGACCCATGCGCCGCCTGGTCACCCTCCGTCCGCCGCCACAGGCCCGCCATCGCCGCCACCTCTGCTTGAGCGCCAGCCGCCGCCGCCGACCCGCTGCAGCGCCTCGCCCCGGCCGTGCGTTTCCTGAGGTCTCCATGTCCCTGCCTGCGACCCGTTTCTACATCGCCCCGAGCACCCGTACGCGATGACCTCCGTCCCGTGTGTGCACGTTGGTGGCGGCCTCTTCATGAACCCCAAGGTCGTCTGCTGTCGTGAAGAACAACATGCGTTCGCCAGAGAACTGTCGCGGATCCAAGTTAATCTCGGCAAGATCTTCGTCACCACCCAAGTTAAAGACCGAACCCCAAGGCCGTCGACATGGAGCTGACGAGGACTAATACATGGATTCGAAGACCGATCCCGGCGCCCGGAACCCGAATCCCTCGCCAAGATCTTCTCGCCCACAAGGCCATCGCCAAGACCTGCTTGCCCTGCAAGATCGACCGAGGACATTCAGGGTCATCTCCAAGGCATTCACGAATCCAAGACCCCAAGTTCTACTACAAGGACACGAAGATCTCCTTCGGGATTCGATGACCAAGACCGACGACCGACAAGACCTCGAACGGCAAGATCGACCCGTGGGGCCCGCAAGATCTGCCGACGACAAGAACGGCAGCGACTGGAGAGTCCGATCGCCCGGCGAACCAAGTCCGCTTCCCGGATGCCGAGGTCACCGACACAGGACAACAAGATCTACCCCGCTACCGAGAACGCTGGTCGAACCCCGAACCCCGATCCCGAACCACGAGACCGACCCCAAACCCGGAACCCCAAGTTCGCCGAGACCCCTAATGTGTGACCCTTATCCGAACCCTATTTTATAAATGATAAACATAAAACCTGTTGCATATTAATTGCCATCCTTGCATGCATATCATTGGTTTGGGGGCCTTATGCCGATTCACCTAATAATTAAATATGGGGCCCATATGCGGGCAAATCTAGCCTTATATTGGCCTCATTTAAATTTGTGTAGCGAACCCGGTGCTATCTTCTGCCATGTTAAGACGACATTTAATTTGCGGGGTAGATAAATAACATGAACCACCTAATTAATTGTCGGGACCCCGGTTCCGCTTAATATGACCTAATTGCATCGCGCCTTTGCCTTGCCATACATCATACATGCATCATGCCGATCTTCTGCCGTTGTATTAAATATTGCACCCGGTGTTTCTTCTAGTGTTTTGCTTCTTTGCGGATAAGGCCGTTGAGTTGATGTGAGCTTCGCCCCGATCTTCGGTTGAGCCTTCGACAATGTTTTCAGGCGAGCATCTCCCCCTTTCCACCTATTTTACTTTTATAGTATTTACTTCCCTCCTGTTGATCTATTGATATCTGTGTTGCGATGCTTTAGTTTCCGTACCTGTGATATACCGTGCAGCCCTATATTGCCTTGGACACATCCTATTACCTGTTGTTTGGTAGATAGTTGGACTTGCGCGTCGTAATCGCTTGCTCAAGTGTTGTTGCGTTTTGTCCAGTGCCACAGTTGTTGATGTGTTGCCGCATGTTGTTGTTGGAGATGATCATAGTTTTACTTATCATTCACTTTAAATTCCTGTTTAACAACTAAAATTGAAGTAAGCAGAGGCATCGGTGGGTGATAGATAATATTTGGTTTCTGAACGCCCACTTGTGTCCCGTAGGACCCCGAGTACTTGATACCTGTTCCTTGATTTATCGCGCTATCCACATCCTGGAGGTATATGGGACCCCCCTGATCCAGAGCTTGATTCAGTCTTATTTCTTGGGGCCACAAACTAGTTTGAGGTTTTATTTACGATCCTGTACTTATGCCATGCTACTTATGTATTTACAATTGTGCGAGGAGCACACTGCATCTTGTTAGGAATTGTGACCGTTACGTGGTATCGGCAGTCCCGTTTGGGGATCTGCCGCCATACCGCCCCACAAACCTTGAGTCCGTCTCGAGCTTGCTTACTGCTATGGTGTACTCCAAGGGTGGCCTGAAATATTTCTGAATCCTGTGATTGTTCAGTCGTGAAAGCCTCGTTGGGTGTTGATTTGGTTTTTCCGAGGTTGATCGAGCGTGTGTTGCTATTGGTGCACCCCGGCCGGGTAAAACTTTCTGAAAGCCGTGTCCGCGGATATGGACGACTTGGAGCACAGTATCTCGATCATAGACAAGCATAACTAAAGTTTATTGCTATCAATTTGACTTTATAATGACTAGTAATCAGCTTCACTATAATGGAATGGCTAATTAATACTGCCCACAACTGCTTGTTTGGAGTGTCGCTTGCGACCATTGTACCTGACTAGTAAGTATTGCAACTACAACGGAATGGCTGAATAAAAGTACCAACAACTGCTGGGTTTTTGGGTTATCTCATGCTAATCGTATCTGACTAGTAAGTGTTGCCACTATAACGGAATGGTTAACTAAAAGTGCCCACTGCCTACTTTATCAGGATGATTATCTAAACCTGACTAGTAAAGTGCCGCAACTATAACCGAATAAGTAAACTGCCAACTGTGTGAGTTCCTAGGTTGACTTCCTCGTTTGGTCTCGAGGGGGAAACGCCAGGATGAGTTGTTTGATGATAGTATCAGGTTGGTTCCGAATAGGTCCTTCTTACCCCTCTCTGATAACCGTCAGTTGTATCGAGTCTCTATAGGTTGTTTAGTGCATCTTCCGCCGCCGCTTGATCCACCATACCTATGTAGGCGAGGACCGAATTCTAGCCTCGCCGTGTCTTGGCCTCGATCGACGCTCCTTCTTTTTCCTTTGCCCTTTGTCGGCACCCCTTTTGTTTAAGCAGGTTTTGAAATCGACGTCGTTAGCAGGGTTACCCTTCCGGCTTGGCCTGGGCAGGGTTATGGACGCCATTTGTTATTCTTCAGGGCTCTTAGCCCCATTTGCATCTTGTCCGTAGTCGGACGCTCCATGCTTTCAAGGTGATTTGGATCTTTGTATATTATATCTGTATTCTTGACCCATGGAGTCGCTGTTATATATATATGTTCTGTGGGTCCCATCGAGGACTGTTGTGTAATGTTATTACTTCGTTTTCCACCCGCACGAAAGTGCCTGGTGGGCACCTTTGAATCGTTTCTATGCGGGTTTTGGCGGGTTTTCGCTAAACTTGCATAGGTCCGATTCTGAGGGTGCTACACCTGATCCATCTAGCTGTATGAGGTGGATGTCTTGCATCAGCTGCTCTAGTTGCAGTTGTGCTCTATCAGTGAGTGGAAACAGTAGGTCAATGTCCCAATCCCCATTCCTCTGTTGTGGCCGCACGGTGAACTGCTGATCTTTGGCAAACGTGAAAAGCACACTGAATCTATCCTTCAGGTGCCCCAGGTTTGTCCACTGGTCATGCCAGAATGAGATCTTGTCACCAGTCGACGGGCGGCACCTGGTTGCATTCTGAACCGTCGGGAGGAGGGCTAGCAGTGATCGCCAGAACGGCGTATCACCCCTACTTGTCTCCTGTGGGATTGAGTCCCGCAAGTACCATCTTGCCAGCCACGAGAAGCAAGGACCTTCGCTGTCAGATAGCAGCTTGGATAGCAGATTCGCCATTAGCGCCTTATTGTGCAAGATCATGTTTCTGACTCCAAGCCCCCCTTGTTGCTTTGGCATTGTCACCGTGTCCCAAGCTACTAAGCATTGTCCTCCGGGCACTTGCTGCTTGTTTTTCCAGAGAAAGGCTCGGCAAAGCTTGTTGATAGCTTCAATGCTTCCCTTGTCCCACTCAATGCAGGCCATAAAGAAATTGGGGATTGCAGCTAGGACAGAGTTGATCATTTGTACCATGCCTCCCGATGTCATCATACCAGGTATCCAGCCTGGCAGCCGCCTTCCAACCCTCTCGATTACTGGCTGAAGCAAGTTCCTTGAGATTTTTGCCGTTGACAGAGGCAGCCCTGGGTACGTGCACGGCAGCGACGCAATTGGGCACTCGAGGATTGATGCAATTTCATCCGTGTCATGCTGTGATATGTGTATTGGAGCAAACATGCATTTCTGAAAATTAATGCGCAGACCTGAGAACGAGGCAAAGGCTTCCAGCAGGTGCTTAGCACACCTGGCCTGGTCCAGCGAGCCGTGGAGGATGAGCAGGGTGTCGTCGTCATATTGCAGCGCTGGAAGTGGCGCCCCCTGTTGCAGCGGGTGGCTCAGGTAACCCAAGCTATAAGCGTTTTGCAACATCCTCTGCAGAATGTCTGCAACCAAGATGAAGAGGTATGGAGACATTGGATCTCCCTGCCTTACTCCTTTTTGTATCTTGATTCTCCGCCCCACATGCCCGTTGATTAGCACCTGCGCCTGCGATGTCCTTAGTAGTTGATGTATCCAGTCAATCCATTTTGCTGGGAATCCCCTTTCAGACATAGTGTGTAAAATAGTATCCCAATGCATTGTGTCAAAGGATTTCTGGAAGTCTAGTTTCAGAACAATCACCGTTTTTTTCCTTATTAGCACATTGCACCATCTCGATTGCAGTCGCGAAGTTCTCCATGATTGACCTTTTCTTTATAAACCCCGACTGCATTTGATCTACCATTCCTCTCATTCTTGGTTGCAGTCTGTTTGTCAGAACCTTTGCATTCAGTTTGGGAATGGAATGTTGCAGTGACACTGGCCTATAGTCCCTGATCCCTTGCGGTGTCTCAAGCTTGGGCAGCAGCATGATGTAAGCCAAGTTTACCCCAATTAAGTTCAGTCCTTGGGAGTGCATGCGGGAGAAAATCTGTAGCAGATCACCCTTCAAATCTTCCATGTAAAACTTGTAGAACTCGTTTGTGAATCCATCTGGCCCAGGGCTTTTGTTGGCAGGTGCGTTTGTGATTGCCTTCTTAATCTCTTCCCAGGTAAATGGATCAGCGAGCGTCTGGAGGTTCATGCTGTCATCCCCATATAGGTGCTGAAGATTGATATTGGGCACCCAGGGTCTGTCTTCTGCAAACAGGGTGCTAAAAAATCCATGGCAATTCTTAACTTGTCCTTATCCTCGAAAAACTCAACCCCTTCGTCTTTCAAGAATTTCATCTTGTTTCTCCTGTGCCTGTACATGGCCATTGTGTGAAAAAACCTTGTATTTTCGTCACCTAGCTTGCACCATTTCACCTTTGCCCGTCGTCTCCACTTTTGTGCCTCTGTCGTGCTGATTAGCTTGATTTTTTGGCTGCATAGCGTCCTGAATGCAAACTCGTGGTCTGTCAGCGTTCTCCATTCCTCGACCGCATCCATGTATCGTATCGCATGGTCGACATTCTGCCGTAGCTTCTTCTCGGACACAGCCCCCTGCACCACGCTCTTGTTGCGGCGTGCACTGCCCTGAGTTTGTGGTTTATCTTAGAGACAATATTCGTCTGTCTCGTCCCCTTTGCCAGGACCTGCTTGGTGATTTGTACCAGATCAGTACGGTTAAACCATTGGTCCTCGTATCTGAACATGTCTGCCTGTGGTGTTGAAATTCCTGTGTCGAGCAGGTGACATGGTTATACCCTACGGGTACCCGATGTTAGCATACCTGGTCCAGCCCGACGGAAGGCCCACTCGACGACCTGCCAGGGACCAGGACACCTATGACGGTTCGGTTGCTATGAAGTCCATATGGACACGGACTCCCAAGCGCACAAGACAAGGAAAACTCAAGACTAGAGGTTGAATACAACTTGTAACCAACTCGTATTGGCACCCGAGACCTAGCCTCCCCATATATAAAGGCTAGGAGGGTCCAACGAGGAGGACACGACCTAAAAACGCCATAACCCCCCGATAGACTAGACCACAATAGATCTACAGATCTAACCTCGACTCATACTTTCACATACACACCTCCACGCCAGATCTAATTTGCGCGCCCATGTAACCTTCGGTTCCGCCGTAATCAAGAGCAGACAAACAGGAGTAGGGTTTTTCCCTCCGGGGGCCTGAACCTGGGTAAACCTCGTGTCCCCGTGTTGCTTGTTTGCTAACTGTTCCACGATCTCCAGCATCCTCATCTTCTCCAAAACCCAAGTCCATAACAATGGGCATTGATGAGATCAAACCTCGTCAATTGGCGCCGTCTGTGGAAACTGGGGACGCTGATTGTGCGATCGTGACGGTTCCGTCCGACGCGATCTACGATTCGTCGACCTCCAGCAAAAGGATTCACTTCAGATCCGTCATCATCTACCGCAGCCAAATCATATCTGGCCAATTCATCCGTTACAGCGCGGTCATCTGCATCAATTCACAACAGCTAATTCGATGTTACCAGCACGAGCTTACGACTTCAAGAAGCAATCTGAACCTGACGTCGCAGGACACAGGCAGACGTCCAACTTGATGGCAAGTCCAAAAGAAGCAACTCGCCATGGCCTGTCTTACATGTGCCGGCTCCATCGGAAGCAGTACTTGCCAGAAAATCAATACCTAATACAAGACGAAAATTGGCCAGAGGTCTCCATCAACGGCCATCAAATTGGTTCTGTACTGATCGGTTTGTACGTATACCCATCAATGAAGAGTCAGCGGCAAAAAGCGATCGAGTTACGTATACAACGGATTCACACGACGCGAGCAATTGAATTAGAAAATCAATACTGTATCGTACGTACTAGGAGCAAGGAGAGGTCAAGATTTATTTTCAAAGGAAAAACTAAGAAAAGAATCGACTGATATCATCGTGGCCATGATCTCGACGTGATCCGATCCACGGGGACCAAGAACGTGGACATGCTTCACATCAATTGTTCCACCACCTGCTACAATTTTTGGCTGCAGCGACCCGTTACGATCTTCGGCTCCAGCGATCTGGTGGCTCTTTCTACTCCTGCGACCTGCCGGTCGCGTCGGCTCCAGCGACCATGACCCCCTGCGGTCTTCGGGTCTAGCGACTTGGGGGCTCCCTCCGTTTTGGTAACCCGCCGCGGTTTTCTACTTCGGCGACCCGCTGCGGTTTTCTGATCAGGTGGCTCGGGGGCTCCTTCGGCTTTCGCGACCGCGAGCCACTACAATCTTCGGTTGCGGCAACCCGCTGTCGCCATCGGCAATGGCGATCCGCTACAATCCTCGACCACGACCACGGTCGATTCTGCCACACGACCATGACTTACCGGTTGCATCGGCTACCATGAACCGTTGTATTCTTCAACTCTGACGACCTGCTGCACTCTTCGACTACGTTGACCTTCTGCGATCTTTGGTTGCGGCAGACTGTCGCCGCCATCAATTTTGGTAACCCGATGCCGCATCGACTCCGGTTCGGCGCATCGGCTCTCAAACGCCGCCTCGACTACATCTACCATGTTGACTCTACGCTCGGGGCCTGCGCCGGACCCGCCGTGTGACCCTCTGCGGTCTTCGGCTTCGAAGACTCGGGGGCTCCCTCGACATCGGCGACCCAATGCGGCTTTCGGCTGCGATGACCCGATACATCCTTTAGATGTGGCGACCCGGTGCGGTCTTCGATCGCGATAATCTTCGGATGCTGAGCTCGCTACCACCATAAACTTCGGAAACCCGTCGCCGCTATGATTGTGGTTCGCCGCGTCGACCACGTCCGCGTGCGGCCTGCTACTGCGTCGACTCCGTCCATGATAACTACCAACAAAGCTAAGTTTCCCTCTACTTAGATCTGATTTCTTTTTTTTTAAACTCGCACTCGAAACACTCGGGGGCTGCGCCCTCTTCGAGTAACCTAATGTGCCATCGGCTCCACGCACTCGAGCACCTCGAACCGACAGCCCAAGTAGCTGATTCTGTCTGATCGTCGAATCCTTGAACTCCGAGTGCCTCGGCAAGGTACTGAGACTAAGGGTACTCATGCTAACGAAAAGGCCTAGCATACAGTGCAAAGTGTCGACTCGATCGGCACCAGAATCTTACTATACAAGCCGAAAAGCAAATATTTCTTACAAGATACAAGTACTTCACAATTATTCATGTTTTCTGCAGCTTATAAAGACGCCGACTGTGACGAGTTATTCTATCTAGTCCTCTAACAGGAGTCGACGAAATAGCTGGCTACGCCATAAACTCAAGACCCGAGTCGAGTCCCTACTCGGATGGTTGCATCGCTTGATGCTACGAAGACGCGGCGTTGGCCGCTCACCCGACAGAAGAAACGACGTCGACTTCATCCGCAATGTCGAGTCCTTCCTGCTAAAATGCCGCATCACCCCGCTATGTTGACTCCCTGCTCCTTATGCGTGAGACGCTGACTCGATGCACTTCCGGGTCAGTGGTTTCTCCTCGCACGAGTCTCCACTCGAGTCTGCGACTCGACTAGACACTCGGAGGCTACTCCTATCAGGAGCGCTGGTCGCGCACCCGATGTACTTCCGGGTCAGCGGTACGCCCACGAGATTGTCGACTACAACTGCACGATACAAGACTCGAGTCTCTGCCCGAGTCTACGACTCCGCCAGACACTCGGGGGCTACTCCCATCAGGAGCGCTGACCGCGCACCCGGAGCATGAATAGCGTACTACGCCAATGATCTATTCTTCGAGTCCTACGTCGAGTCTGCGACTCCACTACGGACTCGGGGGCTACTTCCATAGGGAGGATGGATTCAAGCATCCGAAAAATTTTGTGTCCTATGGACCTGAAGCCAAACAACGACTAAATTAAAGTCTCTGCTCGAGTCTACGACTCGAACAGACACTCGGAGGCTACTCCCATAGGGAGTGCTGGTCGCGCACCCTATGAATTCTTCGATTGTGATCCTTCGGATCAGCATGCAAAAGTTTTTTGGCAACTCTGCCCAATTAAACGCTAAGTGAGTAACATCCTCCTTGGTCACCCGAAACACCTCCGCGGTGATAAACATTCGGATGCTGCGTCTACGACGCAAAGATAAGACCTACAGATACCATCTGATGGCCTGGTAACGCACACGACTGCGCTCTGCTAGTAAGAATCCGTGTCAACTAGCGCGATGAAAAATCCCGACGGACGCGTTGGGTACATCATTTAAATTCACTGGAATTCCACTCCTGTAAGTCCTCCGCGGCCTGAGTCGAATTACGCCAGCATATGTTCCGGGTTCGAGTTGAGGGACTCGAACCTGAAGAAGATCGTATTGCTTTGTCCTAAGACAGTTAACTGACCCTGATCCGTCGGGAGAGTCAGGAACACGCATCAATAATCCCTACACACTCAAATCATTCTCTAGCAAACAGAGATAGCTGCACCCGAAAGATTGTAGAGTCCTCAGCCAAATCTACGATTCGACTGAACACTCGGGGGCTACTGACATGGTTATACCCTATGGGTACCCGATGTTAGCATCAAGCAGACAAGCAGGAGTAGGGTTTTCCCTCCGGGGGCCTGAACCTGGGTAAACCTCGTGTCCCCGTGTTGCTTGTTTGATAACCGTTCCACGATCTCCAGCATCCCCATCTTCTCCAAAACCCAAGTCCATAACAATGGGCATTGATGAGATCAAACCTCGTCAGCAGGATTGGTTTATGGTCAGAGGTTGGCCGCCCAAGTGCCCTACATTCTGAGTGAATGAAGTCTCCATTGCAGGTTAACCAACACTCTGTCTAACCTCACTACAGTGGAATCCCTCCGTTTATTGGACCAAGTGAACTTAGTGTTACAGATGTCGATGTCCATAAGTTCTATCTCGTTGATCCATTGGTTAAAATCATCCATCTCAGCCCAGGATATGTTATTGTTGTTCTTCTCATCTGCATACCTGTAAATATTCAAATCACCTGCCAACACCCATGGCTCGGTTACACCCTGCTTTAGTTGTCTCATGTCATCATAGAAATTGGTCCTCTATGAGGCTTCACATGGTGCATACACATTTGTGATTACAAATACAATGTTATCCGAGGTTGAAGTGACTCGAGCTGTCATCGAGTGTTTATTCTGCATGATTATTACCACCTCAAAACTCTTTTCATTCCAGGAGATGAGGGTGCCAGCGTAAGCACCCTCTGACTTTTGGTATAGGAACCCAGTGTACCGTGGAGGCAGGAATTTGCGTGCTTTGAACTCAGTTTGGTTTCTTGCAATAAGATTAAATCTGCCTTTGAGTCATCAATTGCTCTGAACACTACCATATTTTTCTCTTCGTCTCCCAACCCCCTGGCGTTCCATGACATAATTTTCATTTCAGAGTTAGCAGCCCCGCCAGGAGAGAAATATAGGTAGTGCAAAGGGGAAAATGCTTAAACATGAAACAAACTAAGCAAGCAGTGTTACAGGTTGCGCTGAAAAACAAAGGGTGGTGGAAATAAAACTGATGCTGTTGGCCTAGGATCCAACCCAGGATCGCCAACTTTGAAGGAAAGCTAAAATGCATGTGGTTGGAAAAGTAAACTAGCAACACTGACATGTAACACTGATGCCGAACTACACCATGCCTATCAACCATTTGTGCCACTCGGTCCCTCGCCAGCGCCGTCCTTGCGTTGTATCTTCAAAGCTTCTGTCACCACATCGATAGTGAAGATGACGAGACTAATTGCAATTGTCAACCATGCGCTCACCGCGGTGGGCTTTTGTTGGACATGAGCAAGATTGGGCTTAGTTCATGGCATTGTTTTGAATCACAAGGAGCATGTTCTTACCTCATGATTTGAGTAGCTTATGTTACAACCTTTTAGAACTGGGGATGGAGATTTACTTCATAGGGAAAGTGAGAGTTCGAGACTTGGAGGCCCTTTCTGTTCTGTCCGATGCACAAGGCGTGCAACTTGATGGAAGAAATCATCTAGAACCCTCTAGAGCGAGTGCAAATTTGGTAGGTCAGCTCAGCTTAAACAATTTCCAATTTATGGATGTGAAACTACATTTTACACAATGAAAAGCTTCTAAATGTCCGGATCTCTGTAAAAATGGATGAGAAAATCAACTATGTAATATGAAAGTTATAGACCTTTCATTGAGAAAAGTGAAACACTGATATACATTAGATTTTTTCCTTCGATGATATATAGTAACTTTTAAATTACATCTCAACTTAATTTGTGTAACTCATCTCTATATTTGCATGCAATTACTACCTCCATACAGGTTTATTGGCTAATATGGAGTTTAAGAAAAAAGTTTAACCACAAATTAGTTAATAAAATATGATTTATATGTCGCAAAAATTATACCATTGGATACGTTTAAAATACCTTTCCAATGATATAGTTTTTGTGACATATCATTCATATTTCATTGATCAAATTTGTAGCCAAACATAATTTTTAAACTTCGTGTTAGCCTAATAAACCGGTACGAAGGTAGTACTCCCTCCGTCCCATAATAGATGTCTTAGATTTGTCAAAATTTGGATGAATCTACATAATAGATGTTTTAGATTTGTCAAAATTTGGATGAATCTAGACACAAGATTCATCCAAATTTTGACAAATCTAAAACATCTATTATGGGACGAAGGGAGTAGATAAAATAATTATGAGGCCGATTGTTCGTAAGATGTATAATTAACTATAAGTATAATCATCCTTTTTACCACATTTTGGGAATATTTAGGCCCCATGTCTTTTATCGTTTCAAATACTAGTAATTTGTAATCACTAATTTTATCTACTTTAGAACATTATCTGGTTATCTCTATCAAGAGACATGTATTTTCACGTGTTATTTTTACATATGTGGTAAAAAAAGGTAAGAAGACCATAGAAGAGAACTAACATGTGGTTGGATGGTTAGGTGGGCACTGGTATCCCAATCCACCCGAGTTCAAACTCCATGTTTGATACTTTGGTGTCTCATAAAAAGACAGAATATTCTTCAGTAGAAGGTGATGTTATGGTTGACGGCAAGGCACTTGTGATGATTTGGTCAATTTCAAGACCCGCCGAATCAATCTCCCAGACTCAGTGTTTTGGAGGTTCTCACAGGGACAGAGTATGCGTGTATCTACGCAATTGTGAGCATCTATGTTTGTACTGGCATCGCAAAAAAGTCCATAAACCATATGGATATTCATCTAATAATAATTAATACTCCCTTCGTCTAGGAATAACTCACTTGGATTTATCTAGATTCAAATGTATCTATACACTAACTAAAATGTGTCTAGATACATTCGAATCTAGACAAACTAAGCCAGTTATTTCTTTTTTTATAAAGGGCACCTTTATTACTTAGAAGTAACTTACACCCGGCCTCTGTATAATTAGATGCACACAGCCGTCATCAATCGACACGGTCCAACATAAAAGAAAAGACATAGGCGAATTACATATGAAGCTGAGCAAATGCAATAGCGCCTAGGGTGCATAGGGCAAGTCTATCCAAAGATTATGCTGCCATCCATGTCTGATAAAAATATCCCGTGTCGTATCCTCCAGCCTTGTACACACCTCTATGAAGAGATCGCGGTATTCCGTACGATGCAAAGTCGACCAAGCCCGAAGGGTATGAGTACACCTGTAAATAACCTGCAGAACAGAACGGTTTATATCATTAAAAACCTTATTATTTCAACATAGCCATAGCGACCATATAATGGCTATCGCTTCGACCCTAAGAAGATTTTTGTACTTGTTATCAATTGTAGGGGTTCGTAGCATGGAAAACAAAAATTTTCTATCGCATACAAACAAACAAGCCAAGATCTATCTACTAGATTGTAGCAACGAGTCGATGGAATAACTTACCCTCGAAGATTCCAAAGTGTTTAACGAGAGCGGATTCTCGTGGGTGATGTAGTCGTACTCTTTCCGATCTCAAGATCGTGTAGACGATCCTTCCGCCATGCTCCTAGCAGCGCTTCCATGTCGGTCACACGTTCGGTACTGACGAAGATCTTCCTCTCCTTGTTCCAAAGAAAATGGAGGTTGTAGCACTCTCCTCGATTCCGAACACAACGGCGTGGTACCTAAGTAGAGGGAAATCCCAGGCTTCGCCTTAAGCGAGTAGTATGGTGGAGTATGAGAGAGGGCTATTAGTGGTCTAGAGATTAGACACACCAATTAGAAGGCTCTAAACCTCAGGCTAAAGCAATTAGAAGCTCTAAACCAAAACGGCTCTAAACCGAGATTAGAGGATAGGAACTTGTGTGTCTAGAGGAGGAGGCCCCGCCTCCTTTTATAGGTGGAGGGGCGGCGCCAGGAGGGAGGAGTCCTCCCAACTTGTCCTAGGTGTGCAGCCGGCTTGGAGGAGAGGGACTCCTCCTCCAAGTTGGTTTCAACCTCTCTTGCTTGTTTCCCACGCTTCGCTTCCCACGTTTCTGCTTTCCACAGCTCGTTTTAGCTGTTTGACTTTCAAACCGGCAGTTTGACTTTTCAGTTTTGGAACAGAAGAACACTTAGTACATGATGCAATCATTCAATGACACATTCATGTACCCTCCCCGGAGTGCCGGACAATCCGAACCTTCTAGAACATTCCCGATGAAAACACCTAATCATTCCCGAACTCCAAACGGGACTTTCCTTATATGAATCTTATTCTCCAACCATTCGGATCACCTCGTGATATCCCGGATCCCATCCGAGACTCGAACAACATTCGGTCTCTTTCTCATAATACCATAACTACTCAAACAACGTCAAATCCTTAAGTGTGTCTCCTACGGTTCGTGAATTATGCGGAATGATCGAGACACTTCTCCGAACAATAACCAATAGAGGAATCTGAAATTCATATGGCTCCTACATATTTCTACGATTACTTTGCATCGAATGAACCACTTACATACGATACCAATTTCCCTTTGTCTCACGATAGTTTACTTATCCGAGGTTATGATCGCTTGATCTCTCGCATACCTAGTTCAACCTCACCGATAAGTACTCTTTTCTCGCTCCTGATATGTGATCCCTTGTGACCCAGTCACATGCTTGCAAGCTAATTGGGACATTCCACCGAGAGGGCCCAGAGTATATCTATCCGTCATATGGATGGACAAATCCCACTCTTGATCCATGTGTTTCAACCAATACTTTCCAACACTCAATGCCACCTTTATAGCCACCCGATTCATAGTGGTGTTTGATGTCATCAAAGCATCCATCCGTAAAGGTGATATGCATGATCTCATGGTCAAGGAATTAGGTTACTATGTATCGAAAGCATATAGCAATTGAACTATTGAAATGACTTGATCTTTATGCTACGCTTATCTATAGGAGTATGTCCATCACATCATTCTCCTAATGATATGATCCTATTGTTAATAACATCTCTATGTTCATGATCAGGAAACCATGATCATATATTAACCAACAAGCTAGTTTAACAAGAGGCTTTACTAGGGACTCTTATTTTAGTTTACAAATCACACAAGTATTAATGTTTCCAGTTAATACAATTATAGCATGGTATGTAAACATTTATCATAAGTGTGAAGATATGATAATAACCACTTTATTATTGCCTCTTGGGCATATCTCCAACAGTCTCCCACTTGCACTAGAGTCAATAATATAGTTTCAAACCTTTGTGTATTCAACACCTATGGCTTTCCGGTGTTGTATGTACACGATTGCTAGTGGTCAACTGATCTCCGGATCTGACACTTCCAGGTCCGTGTGTAATTGCATATCTTTGCGTCTCTACGCATCACTCATTCTCTAATGAGATGGCTTTGTATAAATTTGGTCTTTCGGTGTGACCTTTAGCTCTTTGGGGTTAAAACATGTTTATAATATTGTCGCACAATATATCTTCATAGTATTATCCCACTGTGAACTACACATAGTTTGACACAAATGCCCTCTTTTGCTGCTAAAATAGCAGTCATATACTTAGCCTTTTGTTGTAGTATCTGTCACAATGTCTTAACTTTGGAACTCATCCAAATCCATTATGGAACTCACTTTCCATTATATTGTGCCACCCTTAGTTTAGATTGAGATAAACTTTAATTTGTACTTTGTGACAAAACTAGTATCAATGTAGTACTTTTACAATGAACTAACCATCTATTTGTCACTTCTACAAATATTATACTCTTAGTTCTTCCAAAAGATCATAAGAATATCCTTACTATTGTCCAATGATCATCTTACGAATCATTCTGGTATATGCTCACAACATTTAGAGCATAGGACATATCTGGATTTGTACATGTCACAGTATGATTGATATAAATATTCTTTGTGATTTCATACATCAAGTATCAATCTATACTTGATTATTTGTTTCACTTTACCAAATGTCAATACACTTGAATATATATCATCAACATTGAACTCATTCAATCCTTTCTGTGCGACAAGAAACTCTCTTGTAGTTTCTATATTGAACTCATTCAATATCTTGTCTATGTACTTCTGGCACAACCATATTAGTGTCTATTGATGCCAAATATTTGGCTTTTGCCTAAGTCTTTCATCGGGATGAAATTCTTAATATGTGTTAATAAAAAGATACATCACTTCCAATCAACAATATGTCTTCTACATAATGTATTAGAAATATGTCTTAGCGCTCCCACTTAATTTCTTGCAAATGCAAGCATCTTCATTGTCTCCGATGAAATTAAACTCTTTTAACAGTTTCATCATAGTGAAGATTCCAACTCCGCTATGCTTACTTCAACCATTGAAGTTTGCATGTGCTTTTAGCATCCTTTGAATTAACAAAACCCTATGGACCATGTTATTCACATGTCCTAGGTAACAATTCTATTAGAAGAACTTGTTTTGTTTATTCAAATTACCATATAACAAAATTATATGTAGTGGTTGCTACACTAATCCATCTAGACTAAATATCACTATGAAAAATCAAATCTTGTCATAGTCAATCCTTGAACATTGTTGTGAACTTTTCCCAACATGTCGATTATTTCATAGATGTAAAACATCCATGTCTATTTCTTTATAGATCCAAACACGACTGTAAGGTCTTACACCTTTCTCGAGGGTCCTTCAAGTTCAAAACTTGATTTCTCGTGTATGGAACTATCACAGATTTTATGGCTTCAAGCCATTTGACGGAGTCAGGGCCCATCATCGCTTCTTTGCATGTAGTCGGTTCATTATTCTCAAATAATGATTCAACCCTCAAATCTTGGTATTTGATTGTTCATCCTACCTACTTGTTTCAATAGGAACTTGGATCTCCGTGACCACAACCTTTGAGGTACGTGAGCCATGAGCTTTGTTGCTGCCTCCGGAACACTTTTCGGCGCTGCGCAACTTTGCACATATAGCTAAGGTTCTTTTAACCTTATCAAAGTTCTATTGTCCTCCCACTTAACTTTTTACGAAAAATTCCTTCTCAAAGAAACTTGACGTTTTAAGTGACAAACACTTTTGTCTCCGATGTTTATGGAGGATTACTTAACAGTTATTCGAAATAACATACAAAGACAGGTTCATCCGACTTTGGTTGCAAACATCTTTTTTATGCATAGCATACCAATGTTTAAGAAAGGACAACTTGGGTTTTATCCCAAACCATAACTTTATATGGTGTCATTTCAACGGATTATGATGGAGCTCTTTTCAGTGGAAAAACGGTAATCTCTAAAGCTTTTAATCTTTAAAATATAATGACAGTTTTATGAATTACACCTTCGATCTTACCATGTCAAACAAGGTTTAATTACATATCTCGAATGCTCCATACTCTTATGGTGTTTCGGGAAAATGCAAATCCACGGAACGATTCCTTAAATCTTAGGTATTATGCTAAACTTGTAACTCAAATATCTTCCTTTATGATCTTATCATAAACTATTTATATTCTTGTTACAATGATTTTGCACTTCATCTTGAAAGTCTTTGAACTTTTCAAATGTTTCATACTTCATCCTTATTAAGTAAATATTCATATATTCACTCAAATTTTTTGGAGAAAGCATATGAAGTTGAAATCCATCGCTCTTGACTACACATTATGGATTTCGTACAACAATATGTACAAGTTCCAATAAGCTAGTCATTCGTTCCCTTTTGGCCTATGAACGAAGTTTCAATTATCTCTTGGAAAGTTTCACAAGTGTCATGTGATCAAAAATCAAAAGACTCCAAAATTCCATCCACATGGAGTTTCTTCATGTTTTCTTTCCAATATAATTTAAACGGCGATGTCACTTCCTAAGTGATCTTTCAATCAATTTGTCTTTCGACATTTTTAGCACTAGTTTTATGGATGTGATTTTTCCAACGAGATTTGTGAATCATCCATCTTTTATGGATTACGGCAATTATTTGAACAACCCTTTTGTTCTCATAATACCTGATAAAACAAATCTTGAAGGCAAGCTTTGATGTTTAACGAGCAACACAATAACCCTTTATTTGTTTTCGATGAACATCATCACATATTCTTTTGCTAATTACTTAGGCCACTGTAGTTCATGAATTACATTGTTTCGTATGACGATTCATACCAACAAATTCAGTATTAAATACTTAAGAACCACATTGTTTAATAAGCAAAGAATATAGCCATAACATGTATATCATCTATATACTTAAACTGAACAATTCTAGTCTTTTCCTTTCTGCCATATATTTATGAGATTTTCTTTCAATATTTCCTTTTCTGTTTGAAAGAATCTATCAACATCAATAGTGGAGTCATACATATGACATATAGTCCAAAGCGTGTATAGTTAAATACCAATGTCTTTGGACTTGCACTTTGAAGTAGATCACCATCAAATGTTTGGTGTTCTTTCAAATTCCTTTCTTTAGTAATCTCTTGGTGTAGTAAACATTTTACCTACATCAAATATTCACCCTTATCATGGAATCGTCCATGATCAAGCTACTTTTAGCTTATAACGATGAATTATGAGTATAATGTTGCTATCAAAAACCTTTTGGAGGATTAGGACAACAAGTGTCTCCAACCTTTTGCAAATTCTCATAAAAATATGAGAACATGAACTTTGCCATATTATACTCTATCATGTTGCAACCAAAACTTCGTTTCAGATATCACAATATCTTCCACACACCATGGTTTCTGAAACAACTCTTTCAAATCCTAGATAACCTTGATATTAAGAGAATACTTTGAATATCAAGAATCATGGAGACAAACATGATACTTATATACTAACACTTGGAATTGTTACTCTTGATTTAATAATAATTATTAAACTTCATGGAGTAACCGGAACTTACTGAAAGTTTGCAATAGGACTTTTAAACTTTAGATTAACACTTCAAAAACAATACGATACCAGTTCGTAAAGTAACTAACCAGATTTCTATAGTTCTATCATCTCAATTATAACTAAGTGCAAGGTGGTAAACGGATGCCAATGACTACAACAACTATGCAAATTCACTTTGATTTGGTTTATGATAAATTGAGTTCTAATTAATAATTAAATTAATCTAGGTGAACTCCCACTCAAAACAACATCCCTCACGTTGTTTTAGTGATCACACGAACCAAATCCACCACATCAAAACCGATCATCACGAGAGTTGATATAGCTTCAATGGCGAACAATCGTCATGTTCATCATATCTACTATATGACTCATGCTCTACCTTTCAGTAATCCGTGTTCCTGAGGCCATGTCTGTACATGCTAGGCTCGTCAAGATCAAACCTTAGTTTCCGCATGAGCAAATCTGGCTTGCTCACGTTGTACACACTTGCAGAATCTAACACACTCGATCATCACGTGGTGCTTCGAAACAACAAGCTTTAGCAACGGTGCTAACTAAGGGTGAACACTTTATGACTTGAAATTCATGTGCATGAGGGATCATCTTATAATGCTACCGTCGTCTACTAATCAATACAAGATGCATAAAGGATAAAAATCACATGCAATTCATAATATGTGATATGATATGGCCTTTCTTCTTTGTGCTTCCGATCTCCATCTTCAAGCACGAACATGATCTCCATCATCACCGGCATTGCATCAAGGTCAATGACGCTTCTCCATGGTTGTCGTCCACCGGCTTCAACTATTACAACTACTTTGAATAGACACGCGGGTCTTAACATAAATTAAAGACAACCATATGGCTCACGCCGTTGCCAACTTACAATAAGGAACATTGCATACATCAAATATAATCACAATCATGGCCATATCACATCATTGCACCCCGCAAAACAAAGTTAGACGCCTCTACTTTCTTTGCATGTTTTACGTGGTTTGGGGCTTTCAATAAGTGTCGTTCTAACTTACGAACATGAACCACAACATTGATACTAGTATTGTTAATCACCCGTTGTACATTGGATCTTAACTATACTAGGAGAAACAGCACCATAAAGCCACTTATGCAATACAAGTTGCATGTCAAGCGTGGAGCAAGTCTCATGAACGATGTCATGTAAGGTTAGCCGGGCCTTCATCCCAACATACCGCAAGATGCAAAGTACACAAGAAGCAATCGACAATAAAAGCATCAACGCCACAATGACCATTGTGTTCTACTGCAGCAAGATCTACATATAGACACGGCTCTGATACCACTGTAGGGTTCGTAGAATGGAAAACAAAAAATTTCTATCGCATACAAACAAACAAGCCAAGATCTATCTACTAGATTGTAGCAACGAGTCGATGGAATAACTTACCCTCGAAGATTCCAAAGCGGTTAACGAGAGCAGATTCTCGTGGATGATGTAGTCGTACTCTTTCCGATCTCAAGATCGAGTAGACGATCCTTCCCAAGGCTGCGTTAGCGCTCCCATGATCGGTCACGTTCGGTACTCGACGAAGACCTTCCTCTCCTTGTTCCAAAGAAAATGGAGGTTGTAGCACTCTCCTCGCGATTCCGGCAGCACAACGGCGTGGTACCGGAAGTAGAGGGGAGATCTCGCAGGGCTTCGCCTTAAGCCGGAGCGAGTATGGTGGAGTATGAGAGAGAGCTATTTAGTGGTCTAGGGTTTAGACACACCAATTAGAAGGCTCTAATCCAAGGCTAGGGCAATTAGAAGCTCTAAACCAAAACTGCTCTAAACCGGAGTCTAGGGCTAGGATTTAGATTAGAGGATAGGAACTTGTGTGTCTAGAGGAGGCCTGCCCTCCTTTTATAGGTGGGAGGCGGCCAAGGGAGGAGTCCCTCCCCAAGTCGGCCTTGGGTGGCCGGCTTGGAGAGGAGGACTCCTCCCAAGTCGGTTTCAACCTCCTCTTGCTTGTTTCCCACAGTTTCTGTTTTTAGCTTTGACTTTCAAACGGCCATTTGACTTTTCTGTTTTAGGATTCAATTTAATCCTTTATTTGGAACAAGAACACTTAGTACATGATGCAATCATTCCAATATGTAATGACACATTCATGTACCCCTTCCCCCCCGGAGTGCTGGACATTCCGGAACCTTCTAGAACATTCCCGATGAAAACACCGGAATCATTTCCGAACTCCGAAACGGGACTTTCCTTATATGAATCTTATTCTCCGGACCATTCCGGATCACCTCGTGATATCCGGATCCCATCCGAGACTCAACAACATTCGGTCTCTTTCTCATAATACCATAACTACTCAAAACAACGTCGAATCCTTAAGTGTGTCTCCCTACGGTTCGTGAATTATGCGGACATGATCGAGACACTTCTCCGAACAATAACCAATAGAGGAATCTGGAAATTCATATGGCTCCCACATATTTCTACGATTACTTTGCGATCGAATGAACCACTTACATACGATACCAATTTCCCTTTGTCTCACGATAGTTTACTTATCCGAGGTTATGATCGTCGGTATCTCCGCATACCTAGTTCAACCTCGTTACCGATAAGTACTCTTTTCTCGTTCGTGATATGTGATCCCTTGTGAGCTACCACATGCTTGCAGCTAATTGGATGACATTCCACCGAGAGGGCCCCAGTATATCTATCCGTCATATGGATGGACAAATTCCACTCTTGATCCATGTGTTTCAACCAATACTTTCCGAACACTCAATGCCACCTTTATAGCCACCCAGTTACGGTGTGGTGTTTTATGTCATCAAAGCATCCATCCGGTAAAGGTGATATGCATGATCTCATGGTCAAAGGAATTAGGTTACTATGTATCAGAAAGCATATAGCAATTGAACTATTGAAATGACTTGATCTTTATGCTACGCTTATCTATAGGAGTATGTCCATCACATCATTCTCCTAATGATATGATCCTGTTGTTAATAACATCTCTATGTTCATGATCAGGAAACCATGATCATATATTAACCAACAAGCTAGTTTAACAAGAGGCTTTACTAGGGACTCTTATTTTAGTTTACAAATCACACAAGTATTAATGTTTCCGGTTAATACAATTATAGCATGGTATGTAAACATTTATCATAAGTGTGAAGATATGATAATAACCACTTTATTATTGCCTCTTGGGCATATCTCCAACAGCTTAAACAAAAGGGGTGCCGACAAAGGGCAAAGGAAAAAGAGAGAGCGGTCAGTACTGAGGCCAGTACACGGCGAGACTAGAATTCGGCGGTCCTCGCCTACATAGGTATGGTGGACTGAAGCGGCAGCGTGGCATGCACTAAACAACCTATAGAGACTCGAGATAACTGTCGGCTATCAGAGAGGGATAAGTAAGACCTATTCGGAACCAACCTGGTTCTACCACCAAACATACCCATCCTGGTGTTTCCCCCTCGAGACCAAACGAGGAAGTCAACCGAGGAACTCACACCGTTGGCAGTTTTATTTATTCAGTTATTGTTGCATCAATTACTAGTCAGGTATAGAGGGTCATCCTGATATAATAAGCAGTGGGCAGTTTTAGTTAACCATTCCGTTGTAGTTGCAACACTTACTAGTCAGATACAATTAGCATGAGATATCCCCAAACCCAGCAGTTGTTGGTACTTTTATTTAGCCATTCTGTGGTAGTGGAGCTGATTACTAGTCATATCGGATACAAGTCAAATTATAGCAGTAAACTTTAGTTATAGTTGTCTATGATCGAGACCTGTGCTCCAAGTCGTCCATAACCGCGGACACGGCTTCTCGAAAAGATTTAACCCTGCAGGGGTGCACCAAAGTTTCCACACGCACCTACACCCTTGTTGTCGGATCAGGTAGGTACAAGATCACAAAACATACACCCAACGGTATGTCGACGGGGTTTCGGACACGACGTTTCCCAGACCCAAAGCAAGCACGGGGGGCCACCCCACTAAGCTACCCGCAACGAAGTCGGCCGGTCTCCGAGACGGACTCAGGGTTTGGGTGGACGGCTGTAAACGACTGGGAACCCGAAAGTGTGACTGGGCTTGTCGATACCGCGAAATCGTGTCCCGATCCTAAACAGTACAGGTGCAGTACATCGCACAATTTAAATAAAGCAGTAAAGCATGGCATAAGTACAGGATAGTAATAAAGCCCCAAACTAATTGTGGCCCCCAGTACAGTACTTGGAATCAGGTACTAAATCGATGGGGGTGCCCATACACCCCACCTGTGGTTAGCGCGCTCGATCTCGGAACAGGTGTCAAGAACTCGGGGTCCTACGGGACACAAGTGGACGGTTAACAACCAAATAACATCTATTGCCCACATGTGCCTCTGCATTTACCTACTTCAATTTTAGTTATTAAACGATAATTGAATTAAACGATAATTAAAGCCATGATCATCTCCAACCTTAAACATACGGCAATACTCCAACAACTGTGGTACTTGACGACACGCAACATCACTTGAGCAAGCGACTATGACGCGCAAGTCCAACTATCTACCAAAAAACAGGTAATAGGATGTGTCCAAGGCAATATAAGGCTGCAAGGGATGTTCCGGGTACGAAAACTAGAGCATCGCAACACAGATAGCAATAGATCAACAAGAGGGAATAAATACTATAAAAGTAAGATAGGTAGAAAGGGGGAGATGCTCGCCTGAAAACATTGCCGAAGGTTCATCCGAAGATCGGGTCGACACTCACATCAACTCATCGGCCTAGTCCGTGAAGAAGCAAAACACTAGCACAAACACCGAATGCACTATTTAATACTACGACGGAAGATCGGGCATGATGCATGTATGATGTATGACATGGCAAGGATGCGATGCAATTAGGCCAGATTAAGCGGAACCGGGGTCCCGACAAATATTTAGGTGGTTCATGTTGTTTAGCTACCCTGCATTTTAAATGTTGTCTTAACATGGCAAAAGATAGCACCGGTTCGCTACACCAATTTAAATGGAGTCCGGAATAAGACAAAGATATCCCGCATATAGACTCCATATTTAATTATAAGGTGAATCGGCATAATGCCACCAAACCACATGGTATGTATGCGACATGAACAATTTAATATGCAACAATTTGATATTACATTTATAAAATAGGGCTCGAGAAAGGGGTCACACATCTGGGTTCGGGAGATCTTGGGGTTCCGGGGTTCGGGGTTCAGTCTCAGGGTTCAGGGTTCGACGGGATCGGTCTTCGAAGGTCGGATACAAGATGAAGAGCTTGGCGTTCCAGGAAGAAGGACTTGGTGTGGCGTCGGGGGCGCATCGGATTCGCCCTGGTCGGTGTCGATCTTGTCGGGCCCGCGTATCAGGTCGGTCTTGGCGTCCGGGGTGAAGAACTTGGCGTGCGACGTCGTCGGCATCGGTGCGGGAAGGGGGTCTTGTCGTTCCGTGTCGGTGATCTTGGCATCCGGGTTCTCGGCGAACTTGGCGTCCGGGAAGGGGTACTTGTCACACCGGCGTTCGGTCTTCGGGGTTTGGACTCCGGTAGAAGTTCTTGTCGACAAAACATTACCACAACAGCTTTGGGTCACACGGAAGAATCACTTAACGCATACATCACAGCCACAAGGATGCATGGTCACTGCATACCAACAACTCAACCAAAACAGGAATGCGGTTTGTGCCTGTACTGAAGATAACCAGGACGCGCACGCAGCCAAGAAGCAAACAAGGGGCGACGAACTCGCGAGGCCCAGACGGAGCAACACCCGAAGACAGCGGATGAGGAGCCTGGCGATGGGGAGGCCTCGACGCGGCCGCGCGGGGTCAGAGAAGAAGGGGTGACGTCTCGGCGAGGAGGCCCGCGCCGGTGGAGAAGCGCGAGACCACGCGCGCAGCGGCTCGGGCGGGGCGTTGAAGAGGGAGGTGGACTGGGCGGGCTGGGTTCATGAGGAGGCGGAGGAGATCGACGGGAGGCGCCGGGCGCGGGAGGATGGGACGAGCCGCGGTCGGTGGAGAGGAAGCGTGACTGGCGGCCGGGTGGAGCTCGGGGCGTGGGGTCGCGATGACCGGAGGCGGTGACGAGGAGGCGACAAGGCAGCGGCGGTTGCCGACGGTGGCCGCGGTTCTCGGGAGGGCGGTGAGGCCGGGCAGCGATCTCTGCAGGTGGCGCGGCGGTGATGCGGTCAAGCTTGGCGGCGGGGCCGGGAGAGATGGCGAGGAAGGCGTCGAGTGGGCTAGCGAGGTGGCGGCAGGCGTCGCCGAGACAGGAGGCCGGAGAGGCGCGGTGGCGGACGCCGCTGTGTCATGAGTGGGGCGGGAGGTTGGCGGCAGGGGAGAGGAGGCAGGGGGGGGAGGCATCGTGGGAGGGAGGAGGATGGATGCGGCGGGTCGAGGGAGGCGAGCACATGGCAAGCGGATGGGGAAAACAGAGGAGGGAGGCGACGGGGGTTGAGGGAGAAAGGTGGGCCGCGGGGTGGGGTCACACGCGGGAGTGGGGATCGGGGCTGGCCGGTGTGGGGTGCGGTCGTGGGGTGGGGCCAAGGCAGGGAGCGGCGCTGCGGTGTGCGTGCGTGTGTTGTGCGTGGGTGGCGGCCGATGGGTGGTGGGGTGCCAGGTGGCCAGCAGGTGGCGGTTGGGGGTGAGGTGGCAGGTGGCGATTGGTGGGAGTGAGGTGGAGGGGGCTGGGTAGGAAAATAGGGTAGGGTTTTTGGTAGAAAAAGTTAGGGTAGATTCTGGGTAGGTAGGATTTTTGTCTGGAGGTGGCCGGCTGGGATTTCGGGCCTGGCTGGCTGCCTCCCAAAATAATTTAAATATTTTATTTATTAAAAACGAGGCGTTGTAAACCGTTGGCAGACAAAACAAAACATTCCGAAGACCCGGGTTTGGTTTTGAATTAAAGACGGGGCGTTCAGAAAACAAAACCAGGCTTTTCAAAATAGTTTTATGCAAACAAATGCAAGATGACATGACGATGCTCAAATGCAATGTGGCATGATGACATGAGCATGCGGTCATGATGATGCAATGCACAAAAACAACGCGATTTTCTAGTAGTGGTTTTGCGGGGCGCCACACATATCAGCTACTATATTGAAAAGCATGGGCAACAATGGATCTCCTTGTCTTAGCCCTTTCTTAGTCTAAAAGTAGTTGCCAACATTGTCATTGACTTTGATGGCAACACTACCTCCGACTATAAAGCTTTGAATCAAGGAACACCATTCTGCTGAGAAACCTTTCATTCTAAGAGCTTGTTGTAGAAAAGACCAATTAACTTTGTCATAAGCTTTCCGAAAATCAATTTTTAGAATTACCCCATTCAATTTCTTTCTATGGAGTTCATGAACCGTTTCATGCAAGGTAGCCACACCGTCCAAAATGTTTCTACCTTGCATGAAGGCAGTTTGTGAAGGCCTAACAACATGATCAGCCACAAAGTTCAACCTGATAGTGCCAACCTTGGTAAAAATCTTGAAGCTAACATTAAGAAGACAGATCGAGTCTATATTGTTGAATCTATTCTGCTTCATTAACTTTAGGAAGTAAGATGATTTCACCAAAGTTCAACCGAAATAGATCTAGTTGACCCTCATGTAAAGCACTAAACATGTTCAAGAGATCAGGTTTTATTACATCCCAAAAAGTTTGATAGAACTCAGCGGGGAAACCATCCGGACCAGGTGCCTTATTATGCTCCATTTGGAAAACAGCTAATTTGACTTCTTCCTCAGAATAAGGAGCAATCAGATAGTTGTTTTCCTCCACAGAAACTTGGGGTACATCCTTAATTTGGGATTCATCCATTGAGAAAGTGCCTTCCTTCGGATCCCCAAACAAACCCTTATAATAATTTGTAATGTAAGACTTTAGCTGCTCGTGTTCTTCAATCAACTCGTCATTATGCCTTAAAGAATGAATATGTTTCTTCTTGTGTCTGCCATTGGCTACACTATGGAAGTATCTAGTATTCGAATCCCCATGCAAAATAAATTGTGATTTAGAACGTTGATACCACTTGAGTTCCTCCTCGCGTAGTAACCGGGCAATCTCCGCATTTGATTGGCTTTTCAGCTCAATTTCCTGTGGAGTAAGCAACCGGGTTTCTGCTAAAGCTTCGAGTTCATCAATAGTAGCTGAAAGTCTAAGTTTTTCTTTTTTGAGAATACCAGCGGTGTGACGCGCCCAACCCCCAAGATGTTTCCGTGTCAAACGCACTTTATTATTCCATCTCTGGATTGGGTTATCACCAGCAACCGGCCTTTCCCAAACTGCTTTCACCATATCGTGGAAGCCATCACGAAGCAGCCATCCAAGCTCAAATTTGAAAGGATGGCCATAACGTGGTGATGGCAAACCAGTGGTTAGCAAAATGGGAGCATGATCAGACAGAGCCTCAATACGTTCTAGAGCGCGTACCAAAACTAGAGGGGAGTGGGCTTCCCAATCTGAGTCCATCAGTACACGATCAAGTTTTTCGTATGTTGGTTCCGATAAAGAATTAGCCCAAGTAAATTGTCTACCAATCATGTTTACTTCCTTCAAGTCAAGACTGTCAATGACGGCGTTAAAAAGGAAGGGCCAATGATCGTCGAAGCGGCCTTTGCTCTTCTTAAATGGGAACCGAAGCAAGTTAAAATCCCCCTATTAGAATAGGGTACGGATTATATTTTTCTAAGTTTACCAATTCTCGAAGTAAATCGGCCTTGAAAGCCTCTTGAGCCGCACCATACACAGCAACCAGACTCCACACGAAATTATCAGCTTTGTTACGGATGTGTAGTTTAATATGAAACTCTCCTTCCGCAACAGATAATATATCCATGGTGTCTGCCCGCACGCCGAGTAAAATGCTCCCAGCATCCCACAGGTGGATGAGAATGCCACACAAAATCTATACCACCTGATAGGCGATCTAGTATAGTTTGTGAGAATTCTCGTCTCCCCGTTTCGGAGATAGCCACAAAATCCAATTGTGTTCCCTAGAACATAATGCAATGTGTAAATGTTTAGCCAAGTCTCGAAAACCTCTGCTATTCAAAAACATGCCATTTATTGGGAAACAATAATAGATTTAGGCGCAAGATCTCGTTTGCGAGATTTGTTACATTTTTTTCCAGAAGTGATTTACAACCAGAAACAGTTAGCTCATAGATTGAGCTTAACCTATCCTCGTCCAAACCAACATCAAGAACTTCACCTACTAGATGAGATAGAATCTGACCATCTGTTGAGATGTCTGTATCCTCATCATCAGAGTAGGTGGGAATATAAGAGGCCAAGGCTTTTGGAACAACCGTTAACCGGTCAAATTCCATCCGCTTCAAGACCTTAGCAGAAATAGAAACATCATTTACATTCTTTCCTAAACTAATTCCAACAGAAATAAGCTTAGAATTAATGCAAGTTGATGAAAAAGGAATAAAAGACTTGGAAGAAGAGGGATTACTAGTCATGTCGAGATTCTTCTCCGCCTTCCTGCGCATGGCCTTCTCCAAAGAGTCCATATCTGTAGCCGAAGCACCGTCGGCGCTCACCGGATGCCTTGCACTCCTGCGCAACACCGGCACCGCCGAGACCGTGAGTGAAGTCGCCGCAATGACCTGCTCCACAGCTGAATCCGTCAGCAAACCCAGCTCGACCAGCGTCATATCCGTCGTCGACCAACCGCCCTGGCCATGTTGTGGCCCAAGACCATCGGTATCCTGGCCCATCGCCGAACACTCCTGAGGGGGTGACGCCCGCCCGACAGATGGAGAAGAAGACCTAGCCGCAGTCGGCGAGGCCTGGTGTGTCGTAGGAGGCGAGGTTGACTGCCCCGCGGTAGACGAGGCCGTGAGCGTCACCGCACCCAAAAGCGAAGATGAGACGGAGATGCCCGGTGAAGAGGGATGCGCCGCATTCGGTGCAGAAGAAGAGGCCAGCGAAAGAGACTCATTGGAACCGGACGCTACAGCGTCGCCAGACAGACCACCCAAGGCCAAAGATGCAGCAATAGTTATCAGACCAGGCCGCTGAAAGTAAGAGCAAGAGCATCGTGCAGCAGCAACAATGGTTGTATCCCGTGGAGTCTGAGGACTAGGATTGAAAGGTGTGACCACAAACACATGACCTAAGGACCTCCCACAGCTGATTGGGAGCCCGCATTATCAATCTCCATCTGATTCCCCTGAGTCCGAGTGGTGGTATCATCAGTAGAGGGGTCCCTCTCCTTCTGTCCAGTACCATCGTCCTCACTTGAATCATCTCCCTTACGCCTCCAAAACATAGGGATGAAAGTAGGATCAGGGACGAAGTCTGAGGACTCCAGGCGAAAAGTAAAGTCATAGCCCTTTAACTTCAGAGTAGCAGTAGTACCAATGTAAGGACCTCTAGCATCCACACATTTCTGCAGCGCATTTGGATTCATCATTGCCACACAAATACGCACAATATTGCGACTATACAACGTCGGCAAATCCACATCCACTGTCCTACCAAGAAGAGAGCCAACCGCCCACAAGCCATGGAAGTGTCGGATGGTATGAGGAACACCCTCCACATGAACCCACACCTGAGGTAGAGCAAACTTCGGCTGAATATCCTGCATCTCCCAAACACTGATAACAATCCGAGCATTGTGAGAAGGGACCGGCATCTGAATGCCATCGACACGCTGTAAATCCTTGTCCACTGAGTACTGAGAGGGAAAATCCTTGTCAGTGGCAGGCACCACCGGAATCATCACCATGCGGAAGGGCCTCCCATTTCCACTGAGTACTGAGAGGGCAAATCCTTGTCATCTGAGACTCAATGACAGCCGCAGGCACCACCGCACCCACCATAGTCACCTTAGCCGTCGGTGTACACTTTGGAGCCAACTCTGCCTTGAAAATGCTATCAGGCAACTGATTGAAAAGAGTATCTTCCGTCCCATTCCCTGCCACGATCATCGAAGGCTTGGGCAATTTTAGTTGGACACTTGGCAGTGGGATGAGCAGAATTGTTACAAACTAAGCAGTAATGTTGAACCGGGCAATTTTTGGAAGCATGAGTATCTCCAGAACATTTCCAGCACTTCACCATCTTCTTTGTCTTGCTTAAATCAGTCTGACCAGAAGAATCCACTACAGCAAATGCGGGTGTTGAGACAGCAGAAAACAGCGGCGCTGGCATACTCACGGTAGGAGGCACAAACATCATGCTCGGTACCTGGGGCATCTGCGGAGGCTGAAACTGAGGCTGAAAAAGCTGCTGCGGAGGCACCGCCGGTGGCTGTGACTGAGGTACCTGCACATTCTTCTTCTTCTTCTTTCTTTTATTCCGAGTCACCACAGGATCAGAAACAACAGTGGATGGTTGCGCAAATTGCGGGAACATCTGTGCATATTGCTGAGGTGGAATTAAAGGCGGGTAGACGGGCCTATTGAAGTTCATCGTTGGCTGGAGGAACTGCCCCGGAGGCTGTGCCGCGAACCCCGAAGGACCCGTAGGTCTGAACGGGGGCTGAAGAGGTCTGAACGGGATTGTATTAATCATCCCCGGCTGAACACCTTCTGGCAGAGAAGACGCCGGCTGCTGCAACGTAGGAACAGCGGCAGGAACAGCAGGCCCTCCTCCCACCGAGCAGCGGCCGACGCATCGCCTCCTTGTCCTGCCGTCGCCGAAGGCTGGGGTAAACCGGCCATGACAATGTGAGCAAACGACCCCGACGACCAGGGGCACCGGGCAATTGACGCGTAGATCGATGAGGGCGACGGCGGCGTAGAAGCAAGGACCGAAGGCTGGATGAGGGAGGGATTAATAATTGTTGCGGCCTGCCAAATCCCGTGGCACCCTGCACTTCAGCACCCTCCAAGACCCGAACAATCTCATTGGCTCAGCATGCATCCCATGGCCATGAGACGTTGGCACGTTAAGACCAGTGAAAAAAACATTCTATGCGTAGATCTCTGGGAAAATCAGACTCCTATTCGTAGTAAAAGGCTCTCATCTTGCTGCAAGATGATGCAGCGTACCGATGGCCAAAACAACAAACACACCTCGAACGATACTACTAACAGATATGCAAATAAAAGAGAATGCACAGAAAACCATGTGTTGAAAATATGCAGTAAACAAATAGATATGGTAACATGCAGTAGCTACTTAGTGAAGCATGCAATAGATGATGACATTTTGGTACAACATGCAATCCTGTCGTGATGAAACATTGTGCATACATATGGAAGAAACAGCAGACATGGTATGAACAACTAGAAAAATGACGCCAAATTATTTTATGGCTAAAATATATCAAGCATTGGAAATGCCTGATTATGGGCCAAAATGATATTCAGAAGATAGGGCTAGAGAGAAGAGGATTGAATGCGATGCGCTAGAAGAGGATACAAGTGAACATCGAAACTAAAGTCAAGGATTATCAGACGAAACAATATATATACAGTAGATGGTGCTCTAACTTTTGCATCAAAATAAATTACTTAGATGACGTACAAAGGCCTCCTCGCCACTCTTCCATCTGTGACTAGACTGTTAAATAAACTTCACATACTGCCCCAAAATTGTCTAAACATAAGTCACGCAAGTCGATTCCACTGCCATTCTTGAATACTGCATTAGAAAGGCAAAAAACCTGAACCATTGCCAGTAGCACATGTTACGTCGGTAAATCATGAAAGAGAAGGGAAGCAGCTTACATGTAACATTAGGAAGGTCAGGGTATTCACTCAAAAAGAGCACAGTCTGGCATTTCGCTCGAAGAACCTAGTATAACATAAAAGCTGAGGTTAGTCCAAGACTGTAATTTTTTTCAAGATAACATGCGCGTGCAAGTGCTCGATTACTAGTGCGATAAAAAACAGAAAAGCAAGTGTATGTCGTACCATAAGATCTGAGCCAATCCTGAATACAGACAATCTCCTCAACCATGTATGAATGAGAGTAACGAGACTCGCAAATTCTTCGTCTTGCAGTCCTTATTGCTACACTGCAGTCACTACTGCCGGGTATTGCCAATATATCACGTGCCATCAGAGCAAGTGTAGGATAGGTGAGACTGTGTTCCTTCCACCATTGGAGAACACTTTGCTCACCTCTACAGGGGCCTGGCTCTTGAAAGTACTGATCAAGTTCTGACATTGGACGCTTGCTGAATGGATAGACAATATGATGATAATAGTCTATCAGCATATCGACTCCCTTCACAACAATGTTCCTGCTACTTTTAGACCCAGGAGTGCAGCTAGCGTCTCGCACCTGATCAGAATACTCATAGAAGAGGTTGATCAAAACGTCATGCACTTGCTGAAAATAATCTTCTATCTCCTTGTCCAGTTCGTGCCTCAAACAATAATTGTACAACTTAGACCTAAGACAAGACTTGATGCATTCCAGGCGGTATGAAGGATCCATGATCACAGGCAGACAGATACTTAAGCAATAGAGATTCCAGTATTCAATAAACTTCTTTTGCATCTTCTCTAGCTCTTTCGAAACTGTCTTGTCTCCGTAAAAAAGTATCTTCTGGATGCAGAACTTCCTTCACATTCCATAACCGGTTAAGGAGGTCAACTGGACTGTCACAAGTGAGCATCTCATCCATGTATCGACGCAAACTTTGCAGTATCTTACTGATTTTCCGCATATTGCTCCAGTCTTCAGGTGATGGTGCATATGCACTGTTCGGAAACCGTACAACTGAAGGAATGTGGCCCTTTGTATAGTTAGAACACTTTGTTGACTTCTCCATGACTTTGTGAAGTTCATCCTTCCCCACCTGTATGACCTGATTAACTAGATGAGTTGCATACCGTATCACGTACAAGCTCCGGTTTGCAGACATAGACGAGCTGCAGTCTGCAGAAATAGATGAGGTCCAGCAGTTTGCAGACCTAGACAAGCTCCGTTTTGCCAGGCGTAGGTTCCAATCTTGGAGTCTGGCTTTGAAATCTGAAGCAACTGAATCATCCAGAAATGCGTCATCCAGTGTGATGCTGAAAATCTTATCACGAAGACCCCAATCTCCAATAGCAGACAATATAGCCTGGCTCAATTGGTCTGCATTGCAGGAAGGATCCACAGAATGAAATGTGATGATGTTTCTCTGCTTCTCCCATTTGTCATCAATGTAATGAACACTCAAGCATAGGAACGGCGAGACCAGATCATAGTGCCACACATGAGCATGCAAGCAAACCCGGCTGCACAAAGCTGCAAACTTCTCCTTCAGCTTGGTCTTTTCTTTCTCAAAGAGTCCCCTAAAGTGCATATACATGCCAGTCGGCATCTTGACCACAGGATTTAAGCAAGCAACAAACTTACTGAATCTATCGTGGATACCTATTGATGGCAGGTACCCGTGCACAGACAATATCCTAACAAGTTCCTCGGGGGGCTCACTCTGATCAACCTTGGGATCATTCTGATTCATGTTAGTGGGAATGTCCTGCTCAGGCACTGTAAGTTCCACATGCGACTGATTCTTGCGACCTTTGTCGGTAGGAGTGTCTAATGAGGCAAGCGTCTTCTGGTCACGTGTCGCAAGTTTCTCCTGAGACAAATTCTGATCAACCTTCTGAATTTCCATATTCGCGTGAGGGAGAATGCTAGCACGTGCCTTCTTCTTAGGCAATGCATCTGTTGTGTCCGGGGATTTATTTTGGCTGGTCAACAAGAACGGGAGTTTCTGTTGCACTGGCCTCTTCTGGGAAATGGGGCTACACTTGGCCAGGTGCTTTAGCAGTTTGCTGGTGCCATTGTTGTTGAAGACCTGGTTGCAGTGCATGCACTCAGCCCTCGTGAGCTTCCCGTCGATGTAGATGGGTGTGAAGTCATCCCACACCTTGGACCGGAGCCTTCTCAGGTTTCGACCTGAGAGCACTTGGCCAGGGGCGCTGCCGGTGCTTTCCTCTTGTTCGTCCTCATTTTCCATGCCTGTGCACCAAGAAAGGCAGAACCTATGATTAATGGGGCCGGGTCACTTGAGTAAAACAAGTCTCCACATGAAAATTCTCCCTGACTAAATTGAACAGGAAGGTTACGAAGATAATTTGATCGAACAATGCACATCACATGTGTAGCCAAAACATGGACAAGTGAATAGGGCTAATGCGGCAGAAGACCGTTATTTACGAGTGGCACCAACACCCACTGAAGTTGTGCATATTAAGTGGAGTGATGGGACCTCAACATACGAACACATGAGATTAATGAGATCTGAAACGTAGGGGAACAGGCTCTAGACTGAGATTACAGATATGTGTAGCATTGAAGCAGATCGAAATAAACAAATATACTACTTGCAGGAATAAATACTGCCCCTCTTCGTTGCCGGAATATACTTGCAACAAACGTAGGGGAACATGGTATCAACTTGCTGCTTCACACCCCGCATGATAAGCAGGTCCAAAAAAAACAAGCAGTTCGTCGCAAACTGTCGAATCGGATCCCGTCGCGCCCGAAGAGGGGAACGATTAGATAGACGAAACGAACGCACGATTCCGCGAACAGGGAAGAAACGAGAAGTAGCGGCCGCATCGCATAACCCTGAAAAGGAAAATCGAGGAGTCGAGAAGAGCGTACCGGGGCAGGAGAGAGAGACTCCAGACGACGGCGGGCGCCGGGCCCGTATGGCAGGATTCTCCGCGGCGGTTTTCTTCTCCGGGCCCTCGGAGTCTGAAACGAGTTTCTTTCCCCTCCGTGTCTCGGTGGCGGAGGAAAACCGGAGAGAGATGGAGGGAAACGGCGAAACCTTGGCGCCGCGGCATTTCTCTCCCAGCGAACCCACTTCCGGGCTCAATTTCCGAAAAGCCAAAAAGATGAAACCTCGAAGAAGCCCAGTAGTTTGGGCCGGCCGAACGTGGCGGGCCCTTTCGTAACTGCCCAGAACACGCAATGTTTTTTCTTTTATTTCTTCGAGATATTTCCTTTTGTTAAGTCTAGCGACAGAAGAAATGCGACAAGACACCCGTTGCCGGAGTGAGCTAGCGTAGCGTGGCGAGGTAGGTAGGGTAGCCTTTTAGCAGTAGGGACTGCGATGCACTCTGTGTGGACGGGCGGTGGTGAAGGGGTTTTGCACCTGACGACACCGCCTGCCTAGCTTTCCCGCGGCAAATAAAGCCCGTGCTGGCCACTGCCACCGCTACATCGACCGCCGATCCAAATCTCGGCCACTCGGAACAGTCGTCGGAGGCTGAGCTACAGGGCGATCGGCTACAGCGCGCACACACGTCCTGGTCTTCTTCGTGTAGCCAGGCAGCCAGCAGTGCACCGCGCACAGGGATCTGAAATTCTGAATCCGATCGAGTGTGGTGCCAAGAGAGATTTTGTTCCAGCTTTCCGGGCGTACGTGCCGGACTGCTGGTCCTCCATCAGACGCCTGATTAGGATTAGCGTGCGCTATGTGCCATTATTATGATCGGCATGATCGATGGATTATGTATGGCCTTGCCTTCCCCCACACTCCCACAGGCCATCAAAGCAGCGAAAGGAGAGGAGAAAGGAGGAGTGATTAAGGCTGATCGTCGACGAGAAAGAAAGAAAGAAAGAAAGAAAGAAAGAGCGATGGTGGCCTGGCCTGGCCTGGCCTGGTGCTCGTGGGGTTCTTGGCCGCGGTATGATGGATCATGGATGGATGGCCTGATGATTGGGACGGAGACCGTTGCTGCACGTACGCACGCACACGCCGTGTATGTGCGAGCGTGTACATCGATCAAATCAATGTGCTCACCTCTTTGTAGCTACTACTAGGTGGTTTTCATGATTACGTTCTGATGGCTGGGGATACGGAGGCAAGTACTACTACGTACCTACCACGCGCGGCGTACGGTGCCGGTGGGCGTCCGTGTCTCTGCGGAGGGTGCCAACGTCATCAACACCGTCGCTACGACATACTAGTACTCTACCTTTTGAGTGGATACCGACATGCTGCGACGTGTGCAAGGATGGGGCATGCGATGGCAGCTGTACGTCTCCCCACGCTACGCTACCACAAAAGAAACACACACCCGCCCCCATCCAAATATTCTCCCTATCATGCCCACTTTTGACCATTCGTCGGGACCCACCTGCTACGCTCGCCACACCACACCATGAGCGGTTCAGTCCAAAATTCTATTGCTCCCTCCAAATCTAAATTAATTAATTTAAATTTATTTAGATTCAGACGTATCTAGCATTAAAATATGTGTAGATCCAACTAATCTAGCTGATCCGAGTTAATTAGTTTAGATCAAAAAAGGAGTACGACGAAGTTCACTCGTGTGGAAATTTAAGAATATCTATCACAGATGGCCTATTTTATTTTGGCACCGCTTTTTTGTTTTGTGGCGTCCAATTTTCATCTTTTGGGCACCAAATGTGTCGCACCAATTCCAAATGCAATACATAGGGCGCCATTGAAATTCTACATGCCCTAGATGATTGCACATCAGACACAAATTTAAACATTATTACATTCAAACGTAAGCACATTCAACACAAATTTAAACATTACATTCAAACGTAAGCACATTCAACACGAATTCAAACACATTTAAACATAAATTCTATGAACACACATTCAAACACCCAAAGCGGTGAACTACTACCGTCCTCCTCGTCATAAGTCCTCTAGGAGCGTCGAGAGGCCAGCCTCGTCGCGCTTCTTATTATTCTTCTTCTCTTCTTCCATCTTCGCGTAGAACTCGACCTTTGCCTATACGGTCTCCGGGTGCCCCTTCGTGTACCTCACAATGAGCGCTACATCACACTCGATGGAGGAAATCTGTCGCATGACAGTGTGGTGCTGCCTTTCATTGGCGGTGGTGAGGAAGCAAACCAGTGGGGCAGGCATCTCGGCCTCCGCACGGCTCTCATGGACAAGAAAGTTCAATTCCCGTCGTGCCTAGCCAAGCCTCCACACCGCCACGCCAAAGGCATGTGTAGCAAGCTCCATCATGTCAAACGTCTTGAGCCACAACGGATGGGAATCGTGCGTGATCTCGGTGGCATAATTGCTTGAATCATCCAGCTACACGCCACGGAAGTCGGTGGAGCTGCAGACGGGGCAGCATGGTGGGGCCACGGAAGTAGTCGCAGTGCACATATCACGTCACTCTCACCTTTGATTCCACCAGCCAGCATCCAGCTCTCTTGTATCACCTTAGTAGGCCAACAGCTCTTATTCTACCACTGAAAGGGCATTTCCCTCCCTAAGTATGTTTTGGGTATTTGCAATGAGATAAATATGAGGTATCATCAATAGTAAGATCACTATGCACATTTCAATTTCTATCATCACTCACCATATCGTTACCTTGTGACAAATTACATGTAGGTGGAGTGGAGAAAGATGAGAACTCATCACATCCGGAGGTGGAAGGAGAATAATCATCCTCACAAATATTAGACAGATCATATTTATCTTCAAGCTTTGTCCATATATCATGAGAATTCCGATAAGGCATGATTGAACTCAAAACTACATTGCTCAAAGCATTGAAAAACACATTAGTAGCCTGAGTATTGATATAAGAAATTTTCTCATTATCTAAAGATAGATTTTGGGTATAGTCAACCGAGGCACGCGGAGACAAAGATTTATCCCAAAGTGTACTTCCGAATAAGATAATCTCCGTTGGAGAGGGGCAACGACGTAATGCTCCCTGAATGCCACAAAAGGCTCACCTTGAGGTGTGGTTGCACAATAGACACTAAATGCCAAACAAGACCTCAACCCAAGATGCTGAGGCACACCAGTCACCGATGCCACAAAGGCTCACCTTATTATCCTGAATGTGCAGCGCCAAGACGGGCACCCGATTCACTATGGAACACTTCAGGACGATCATACCACCTGTACAAACTTGGAGAAATCCCCACACTCAATTGAAGGCTCCCAAGTCAACCCCACCAATGCCGCAACCCCGTCTAGCGTTCCAATAACCCAAGTGGAACAAGCTTCGGGTTCTAAGAATCCAAGAGTAATAAGATTATCAATTTCTCCAACTAATTCTCCATAGAGAACTCAAATCGATGCACCAAATGAAATGGCAAGAACACATGTGCTCAAGTTCTTCACTCCAAAATTCCACCAAAGCTACATAACCTATTGGGGAATAAAAGGGGAAGCACACAAGAGAAAATCCACAAAAGTATCCTCAAGATCTAGATCTAATATGCTTCCTTCACTTAGAGGAGAGATTGATTGGTGATGTCAATCTTGATCTCATGTCTATTTTCCATAAAAATATGCAATAAACATGGGAGGGAGAGGGAGTATGCAAGCTCAAGAGGGTCAACAATGGGGGAGGAGCAAAAAGTCATGGGGAAACATGGGGAAAGAAGGTCCCCATGAAATCCAAATGCTACACAACGCGTGCAGAAATCGCAGACTATCCAGGCTTGGTCGGACCACTCTCACATGTTGGACCAAACCTCGGACCACTCATGCATCGGACCAAGCCTAGTACCACTCTCACGTGTCGTACCAAGCCTCAGACCACTCCTGGGAAAAGTATGATGAGCATACCGTGAGCAGCACTGTACGGTAGGACACTTGGGTCAGACCACTCCAAGATCTTAGATTCGGTTCAGACCACTCCGGGCGAGCAAAAGATAGAAATTGAAAACCTCATAACTTTTTCATCCGAACTCCGAATTCAGTGATCTTTGGATCATTTAAAATAGGGAAAAACGCTACAAGATAATGCAGAGAAACATCATAGTCCAACATAGGAGAATAAAATCAAATTGTGAAAGTTGTGACCTCTCTAAAAGTGATGAACCAGTAAAACCTCTCTGATACGTCCATTTCGCATCACTATTTTATATCATAATTTACTGTTATTCATTGATATATTTCATATTTAGAGATGATACTTATGTTATTTCATCTATTTTGCATGTTTGATGATTTTTGGAGAATTAACTGCGAGAGTCAGAATTCTGCTAGAAAAAGCTTTGTATAGATGCAAAATTTTCCAGAAAATATACGGAAATTCCTATTTTTCCAGAAGACGAAGATAGCCATAGAGGGCCCACACCACCCCTAGGCGCGCCCCTCTGGGCCGCGCAGCCATGTGGTGTGGCCACCCTGGCCCACCTCTGGCGTCGCCCTTTCGCATATATCTTCCTCCCGAAAACCTAAGACTCGGGGGGGCATCACAGAGAAATCTGCCGCCTCTGCGGGGCAGAAACTACAAAGAGAGAAAAGCTCTCCGGCAGGCAGAAATCTGCCGGGGAAATTCCTCCCCGGAGAGGGGAGATCATCACCATCGACACCGTCATCGAGCTAGGCTTCATCGGAATCATTATCATCATCCTCATCATCATCACCACCAGCACCATCACCACCACGTCATACCGATGTAACAATTGGGTTGAATCTTGTGTAGTTCATAGGGGAAACTTTCCTAGTGTTGATTACTTGTTGTAGTTGATGCTATTGAGTGAAACCATTGGATGATTGTTCATGTTCAGATTGTTACTTATAATTATTTCATCTGTGATCTTGATCCATATGATGTCTTGTGAGTAGTTCGTTTAGTTCTCGAGGACATGGGATAAGTCATGTTGTTAGTAGTGGAATTATGTTGATTAATATTTAATAGTTTGATATTTATGTTGTGGTGCTATTCTTCTAGTGATGATGTTAACATCGAATATATGATACTTCACCTTTATGGGCCAAGGAGAATGCATTGTGTACTTGGCTACTAATTGTGGGGTTGCCGGAGTGATAGAAACCTAAAGCTCCATTAGGAAACCACTGCATAAGGGAGTGTAGAATCTCAGAGTTTAATGATGTGGTTGGTTTTTATCTTAATTACTTTCTTATAGTTGCGGATGCTTTCAAGGGGTATAATCATAAATATGTATTAGTCCAAATTGGGGTAGTACATTAGCATAGTTCACCCCCATAACACTTATCCAACAATTTGAAGATTAATCGACTATATGAAGCGAAAGCACTTGACAATATTCCCATGTGTCCTCAAGAACGTTTGGTCATCATAAGTAATACGACCGGCTTGTCCTTTGCTAAAGAAAGGATTGGGCCACTCACTGCAATTATTATTATTGTCTTTTATTTACTCACACTATATTTATGTTGAAAATATAAGCAATAATCCATATGATTTAATCCAAATAATAAACTGATAAAGCATGATCATACAAATGGTACTAAAACCAATCATGCAGATCAACAAAGTAGATAAACAAATTACATCTATACAAGATAAACCTATCACATCTACGCCAAACACTAGACCTAAAAACTCTAGAAAATCTGAAAGAGAGAGATTGGAATCACATACGATGCAGTTGCGGCAGTAGCCATAGTGGTAGAAGCAGCAGAGTTGTCGCCCATGTTGAGGTTGTCGAAGAGGTCGCTGACGTTCGGGAAGAAGTCGTTGTTCGGGAACTCGTCGTCGGACGACATCGTGTTTGCCAGTACTCGCGCTTGAGCGCTCCCCAAAAACCTGATTGCCCCTCACCTATACATGTTCATGAGAGGCGGGGTTCCAGAGGCCTATTGTCCCGATCTGTGGTGCACGCCGCAAGCCGGGATGGGGAAGACGAAGAAGGCGGCCCAAGGTTCTGGAGGTAGGCGCGTATGTGGATTGATCACCGATTAGGTTTAGCACAGACGCTTATATAGTGCAGGTCAGGAAGATCGTGGGACACAACCCACGTCGGAGTCGGTAACAACCCACGTCCATAAAAACTGGAAACGGCTGTAATTAATGCATCCGTTAATGACTTATAAATAATTTTCCTAAACAGCAAAATAAAGCTCAGCTCAGCGAAATTCCCGCAACCCACGGCGCGTGCGTCGTGACAAGGCGAGGCGGCGTCAGAGGAGTGCGCGAGGGCTTCTCTCCTTGTCACACCTTAGTGAGTAGTGCAACACTCTACTATATAAGGTGGTCCAACTCTCCTTCCACTAGCAATATGAGACTAAACTTTAGCACCACGCACAGCCATATGCTGCCATACACAAGTGGGCCAAAGAGAATTTCAGAATTTGTCTAATGGGCCAACATCCCAAAACTCATCAAATTCCAACAATTCCCCACAAAGTCTCATTGGCACATCACATCACTTTTATTCCAGAACATTGTTTTATATACCCGTGTAGTGGAGACTATTAAGTTAAACTTCCACGTTAAACTTCATGTTACACTAGTTAGCAACTTGAATAGTGGACTATGCATTGAACTACAAGTTTTTGCGCGCTAGTTTCACACAAAATCTAGACCGGTACATGGATGTCGTTGGCTTCCCCACGGTTTGGAGCTTATGCGTCATACTCCAGGGCCTTTCATGAGTTTATTAAAGATCACCCAACTCTCACGGACTGTGTAGTTTAACAGCCATACTCATATAGGTGTGTTCCTCAAGAGATGTTCTGTAGGACAACATATCTTCTTATAAAAGCCACTTGGAACACATTAAGATAAATATCAACCTGCCATGCAGATTAAGAGAGTATTGCATCTTTATTGAGATGTAAATATAATATGGGAATACTCTCCTCTCAGCTGACCAACAACTTGTCTTCCAACTCTAATTCACGGGATCTTCGATCACATAGAGTGGGTTACCACTGTGATCAACTCATAGTGTGGGTCTCAAACCCATCTCCCTCGATGCATTATCTATCACATTACGTGATAATCCCTTTGTAAAAGGATCTGCCACATTCTTAGATGTTTGGATATAATCTAACGCAATAACTCCAGAGTTTCTCAGTTTTCTAACAGATTTCAATCTCCTCTTCACATGCCTTGATGACTTCATATTATCCTTAGAACTGTTTACTTTGACGATCACAATTTGATTATCATAGTTCATTGGGATGGCACACAATTATTTTTCAATCACAGGTAAGTCCATCAAGAGCTCATGAAGCCACTCTGCTTCAACAGTGGTTGTGTCTAATGCTGTGAGTTCTGCTTCCATTGTTGACCTCGTTAAGATGGTCTGCTTGCAAGACTTTCAGGAAACAGCACCACCACCAAGTGTAAACAAATAACCACTTGTGGCCTTAATCTCATCAGCATCAGATATCCAGTTTGAATCACTATAACCCTCAAGTACTCGTGGATACCTAGTATAGTGAATACCATAACTCGCAGTGCCTTTCAAATAGCGCAAAACTCTTTCAAGAGCATGCCAATGATCATCTCCAGGATTTTACACAAATCGACTCAGTTTACTTACAGCAAAGGAGATGGCAGGTCTAGTGGCGCTGGCTAAATACATGAGCGAGCCAATAATTTGAGAATATCTCAATTGATCTTTAGCAATCCTTCAATTCTTTCGAAGTAGCACACTCGGATCATAAGGCATTGGATAAGACTTGCAGTCGCTATACCCGAAGCGACTTAATATCTTTTACACATAGTGAGACTAAAGCAATGTAATCCCACCATTGTCATCCTTTAGTAGCTTGGTGTTTAAAATTACATCAGCCACTCCCAAGTCCTTCATCTCAAAGCAGCGAGATAGGAACTCTTTGACCTCCTCAATAACAGCGAGGTTGGTCCCAAATATAAATATGTCACCAACATAGAGACACATAATAACTCCCTCGTCCCCACCATGGCGATAGTACACACATTTGTCAGCTTCGTTTACAACAAAGCCTTCAAAGCCTTCAGTAGTTAAAGTTCTTTCAAACTTCCCGTGCCACTGCTTAGGAGCTTTCTTAAGACGATACAAAGATTTCACTAAATTACACACCTTTCCTTCTTGACCATCTACTACAAATCCGTCAGGCTGCTCCATATAAATTTCCTCATCTAGCTCTCCATTTAGAAAAGCCGTCTTAACGTCCATTTGATGAACGAGAAGACCATGTGAGGCATCCAAGGATAGTAATACTCGAATAGTGGTCAATCTAGCTACATGTGAGTAGGTATCGAAGAAGTCTTCATCTTCTTTTTGGGTATAACCCTTGGCCACAAGATGTGCCTTGTACTTTTCAATAGTACCATCGGGTCTAAGCTTTTTCTGGAACACCCACTTACATCCTATAGGTTTGCACCCATAAGGACGATCAGTGACTTCCCAAGTACCATTAGCTAAGATGGAGTTCATCTCGCTTCGGACAGCTTCCTTCCAGTAGTCAGCATCTTGAGATGCATAGGCTTCTGAAATAGAAGTGGGAGTATCATCCACAAGGTACACAATGAAATCATCACCAAATGACTTTGTAGTCCTTTGTCTCTTGCTCCTTTTGGGAGCTTCATCGTCCTCCACGGGATTATCAAAGTGTTCTATCGGCATAGTGGGTTCAGATATTATAGAAAATTCCTGACTAGATGAACTAGTCATCCCCTGATTTGATGAGCTAGACATACCTTTCATAGGAAAGATGTCTTCAAAGAAAGTTGCATCATTCGACTCCATAATTGTACCAACATGCATGTCAGATACCTTAGATTTTACTATAAAAAATCTATAGCCAATGCTATGAAAAGCATATCCCAGAAAAACACAATCAACGGTTTTTGGTCCAAGCTTTCGCTTCTTGGGTATTGGAATATTGACTTTCGCCAAACAACCCCAAGTTCGTAAGTAAGAGAGTTTAAGCCTTTTCTTTTCCCATTCCTCAAATGGAGTCATGGTTTTATCCTTTATGGGAACACGGTTTAGGACATGACACGCGGTCATTAGCGCCTCCCCCCACCATTCCTTGGAAAGACCCAATGTATCTAACATGGAGTTAACCAAATTAGTTAGAGTGCGGTTCTTTCTTTCGTCTAGCCCATTTGACTGAGGTGAGTAGGGGGGCGTCCTCTCATGTATAATACCATGTTTCGTACAGAATAAATCAAGTTCATTTGAAAAGTACTCTCCACCACGATCTGACCTTAGACGCTTGATTTTAAGATCAAGTTGGTTTTCTGCTTCAGATTTATAGATTTTGAAGTACTTCAAAGCTTCATCTTTAGATTTCAGAAGATAAACATAGAAGTATCTAGTGGAGTCATCAATCAACGTCATAAAGTATCTTTTTCCACCTTTTGTCAACACATCATTCATCTCACAAAGATCTGAATGTATAAGTTCTAGCGGTGCTAAGTTTCTCGGTTCCGTAGGCGTATGAGACTTGCGGGGTTGCTTTGCTTGCACACAAACTTGGCACTTAGAACCTTTGACAGTGGTAAATTTCGGAATTATACTCATATTGGCTAGCCGCATCATGCAACCAAAGTTAATATGACAGCGTCGTGAATGTCAAACATAGGACTCATTATTTTTTGAGGGTAAATTGGACTCATTATCATTGCAAACATATTAATAACTTTAGTACATGAGTCTGAAAAAGACAAGCGGAACAGACCTCCGCACTCATAACCCTTTCCAAAAAATTGTACATACTTAGATATTACAACTTTATTTGACTCAAAAACCAACTTAAAACCATCTCGACATAAAAGTGATCCGCTGACGAGATTCTTATTGATGGAGGGAACGTGCTGCACATTCTTCAGTTGTACGATCTTCCCCGAAGTAAACTTCAGATTTACCGTACCAACACCATGAACAAAAGCACGTGAGCCATTTCCCATCAGCACGGAAGAAGTCCTTGAGACCTGATAAGAGGAAAACATGGAAATATCAGAACATACATGTGTATTAGCACCCGTGTCTATCCACCAATCAGGAGAATGACATACTGAAAGGATAGTAGGTAAAATACCGTACCCATCATCCTTTATCTCAGTATCGCTAATAACAACATTAGCGGCCTTGCCGTTGTTCCCATGTTGACGCTTGTCAAAGTGATTAGGGAAGCTAGGAGCCCAATGATCAGGATCACCATAGACATGGCAAGAGACTTTCCTCTTATCATTTTCTTCTTGAAGTTGGTTGAGTGCGTGGCCTTGTTCTTGCCATCAAACTTCCCCTTTCCTTCAGTTTTGTTCTTATTCTTGAACTTGTGGGATTGGAAGTTTTTCCTCTGCACCAAATTGGCAGTAGAACCTCCCTCAAATCCTCGAGCAGTTTTGTCCTTTGCTCTCACCTTCTCTTCCACAAGAAGAGACCCAATGAGATCCGTAATGGAAAATTCTTGTCTCTTATGTTTCAGAGAAGTAGCAAAGTTCCTCCACGAGGGAGGAAGCTTGGCAATAATGCCACCGACCACAAATTTGTCCGGTAAGGAACACTTGAACTGCTCTCTTGCACCATCTCTTATAGTGCATGCCATCAAAAGGAGGCGTCCTAGTAGCCGCGACTACACCAGCGGAATTCAGTTGCCTATAATCAGGTTTTTGGATTGCTAAAAATATAAGCAATAATCCATATGATTTAATCTGAATAATAAACTGATAAAGCATGATCATACAGACGGTACTAAAACCAATCATGCGGATCAACAAAGTAGATGAACAGATCGCATTCATACAAGATAAACCTATCACATCTACGCCAAATGCTAGACCTAGAAACTCTAGCAAAATCCGAAAGAGAGAGATTGGAATCACATATGATGCAGTTGCGGAAGTAGCCGCAGCAGTAGCAGCAGCAGAGTTGTCGCCCATGTTGAGGTTGCCGAACAGGTCGCTGACGTTCGGGAAGAAGTCGTCGTTCGGGAACTCGTCGCCGGACGACGTCGTGTTTGCCAGTAGTCGCGCTTGAGAGCTGCCCAAAAACCTGATCGCCCCTCACCCATACAGGTTCACGAGAGACGGGGTTCTGGAGGCCTACTGTCCCGATCTGTGGTGCACGCCGCAAGCCGGGATGGGGAAGACGAATACGGCGGCGCAAGGTTTTGGAGGTAGGCGCGTGTGTGGATTGATCACCGATTAGGTTTAGCGTAGACACTTATATAGTCCAGGTCAGGAGATCGTGGGACACAGCCCACGTCTGAGTCAGTAACTACCAACGTCCATAAAAACTGGAAACGACTGTAATTAACGCGTTCGTTAATGACTCATAAATAATTTTCCCAAACATCAAAACAAAGCTCGGCTCGGCGAGATTCCCGCAACCCACAGCGCGCGTGCGTCGTGACGAGGCGAGACATGGCATGGTGAGGCGAGGCGGGCAACGTCGTAGGAGCGCGCTTCTCTCCTTGTCACACCTTAGTGAGTGGTGCAACACTCTACTATATAAGGTGGTACAATTCTCCTTCCACTAGCAATGTGGGACTAAACTTTAGCACCACGCATAGCCATATGTTGCCATACACAAGTGGGCCAAAGTGAATTTCAGAATTTGTCTAATGGGCCAACAGCCCAAAACTCATCAAATTCCAACAATTTATCTGCATTACCAAAAAACCCTAAAAATCCGTTTGCTAGTATTTACAGTGAATCCTTGATCCAAACCGCTTGTCAACACCATCTGCTCCTTGTTGGGTTTGACACTCTTATTTATCGAAAGTACTATGATACACCCCTATACTTGTGGGTCATCAAGACTATTTTCTGGCGCCGTTGCCGGGGAGTGAAGGTTATTGAAGAGTGGAATTCATAAAGGAAATTTCTACTATGAGTATTGTTTTTATTTCTGTCTGTTATTTTATTTCATCATGGAGAACACACTTGATTTCCTATTTGGGAAAACTACTATCACTGCTAAGGTAGTAGATGAACCACCGCCCGCTGAATTGGATCCTTTTAAAATACCTACGGAAATTGTTGAACGTGTTATGAATGACTTCTATTTTGGAGATGGAATTGTCCATCATGTTGATCATTTGCTCTATATACATGAATTATGTGAGTTGTTCAAGTGTGCAGGTATTACAATGGATCAAGTTAAGAGAAAGTTATTCTCTATATCACTAAAAGGCAGAGCTGCAGAATGGTATAAGCTGCTGAAGAATGGCCGGTCTATTGAATGGGAGGAAATTGTACCTCTCTTTTATTCTAAATTCTATCATCCTAGTGAGAATTCATAAAGATCGGAATCAAATATATAATTTTTGGCCTCATGATGTAGAGAGTATTGCCCAAGCTTGGGGGAGACTAAAGTCACTAATGCTCAAATGTCTAATTCATGAGCTCCCTAGTAATCTTATTATTAATAACTTCTATACAAGGCTTTTCCTTCATGATAAGGATTTATTGGATGCTTCTTGTGCTGGATCATTTACATGTATGAAAGAAGAAGCTAAATGGGATCTTCTCGGCCGTATTCAAGATAATACTGAAGCATGGGAGAATGACAAAGGAATAAAGTCAGGTATAAATTATGATGATGAATGCATTAAATCTTTTATGAGAACTAGTGACTTTCATAATATTAGTGTTGTTTATGGTCTTGATTCTCAAATTCTTGCAAATTGTTTTAAGGCCTTATCCTCTTATCTTGATATTCCAAAAAAGGAATGGAACAAGTATCATGCGCCATATAAAGATATTATTAATTGTGTTCTTGCTATAAATATTGAAGTTTGTACTATTGATCGTATTTTGCCTGAACCTTATATTGAGAAAATACCTTTCCCTACTAAGGTAAAGGTGTAAGATCCCTCCCTTTATAAAGGTAAGGATCCCTGTGATTGCAATGCTAGTCCCTGGATCAATGCTAGCATCCACAGTTTAAGATGAAGTACACAGAAACAAAGGTCATTATTACAAGTCATTCCAGAGACAAACATAGTCTTTTACAACTCCATGGCCACATGCCTATTACAAGAGTTTAAATATGTAATAAGATAAATAATTCTTCATCTTCATGTGCCACAGGCAATCATGTTGAGTGTAGACTCATAACCCCTAATCACCATCAGAATAACCTGCAACATCACAAGTTACAGCCATAGTGGGTCAATACATTGGAATAGTATTGGCAAGTGATACCTTAGAGTAATATTGGCAGCTAGATACTATATGCATTTTTGGCTAAGTGTATCTTAGGCTTGCTTTGGTCAAAATAGGTTTTACCTATTAGTTGAAAACACTAAGTTTTTCTTTGGCAAAAACTTTCCCAAGGAACCACCAATAGAAATTGGGGAACCTTCACCCTTGTTCAACCACAAGTTTTTACTTAGAAATTGGGATGAGGAGATTCTTGATAGCTTCCATGTCTTAATTCTCAAATTGTCCTTTACCAGGGACATGGCTAAGTACTTAGATTCTTCCATCTGCAGTGGTTGTGCACTTTCCCCACAAGACTTGATTTTCACCAAGACGGGACCTTTCAGAAGCCTTCCCTTAGACCAAATGGACGCTCTCCAACCTATCATCCCACTACCACCAACTGTCCAAATGACTAAGTTATTGCAACCTATGTGATCCAGGCAGAGCCCATATTGCCAAGTGGCTGCACTAGAAGCTTCTTAACATTTGGCATCTCAAATCCCTTTGTTCCTGGGTGGCTTTCCACAAGTGAGATACACAAGGTAAACCATATAAATGGGCCTTGTGTAACCACTCAACATAAACCATTCCTTCCATTCCACCCAGGTGTTTTATTCACTTAGTTGTTTTATTAAGCAAAACACAAGTCCAAAGACTTAGAAATATTTTCTTCATAGCATGAATATATAGCCACCCTTGGTTGCTACTAGCTAGGCTAAGCATGGCATTGATAAGACTTAGAAATATTTCTAGAAATTCTACACTACTAGGATTTCCCAAGCATAGCATATAGATCAAAATATCCATGCAAGACTAGCAAAATATTTCTAATGCATAGTTGAAAAACATAGGAATAAATCATGAAGCACCACTTGCCTTGGTAGTTTGGAGAGTAGATACAATCCTCACAATCACAATCACTATTTTCACCAAAATCTACACATAAAATAATGGCACAAAATCACATACACAATTAATACAAGCAAAAATACATGAATGTATGCAATATGCCATGTGATGATTTTCTACACCAAACAAGACAAGTGCATTGTACTGAAACATAAACAAGTACCAAACAAGATAAATAAACTTTATTTGAATAACAAAACATTTTCCAAATAATTACTATACTCAATTTATGCCTACAAATGTTTCTGCAAAAACATCCATTTTAACAGAAGCAAATCATTAAGCACATTGCATAAATGAAAAGGATTTTCTCTCCTGATTCCATTGATATAAAATTTGTCAAATTTAGACGTTGGGAATCAAAAGTTATGAATTAAACAAGTTTAACCATCTAATTGATCTAATTCAAAATTTTAAAACGAAACTCATGCCACGCGGCAGCTTCTGGTTGGTTGGTACCGCTTTGCGCTGGATCGTGCTAGCACACCGTCAGATCTACTTAACATCTGCGGCTCAGATCTACCCATACCTCTTCGACTATGTTCTATCACGTTTGTCCGATCTACATCGCACGGCTTACAGCGATTGACCATAGACTGGCGGCGCTGGCGGCGGCGACAGGCGGCGGCGCGCTCTGGCTGCAAGCTTGCCGGCGAACTAGGTCGCGCGGGGAGGTGTGAGGATGCTCACCAGAATCTCTGTGGCGAGGGGATGCTCAACGTGTGCTCGGTTGGCGAAGGGGCGTACGGAGTCGATGTTGATTGCTCTTCGGAGATCGAGATGGCGTCGGTTGCTCTCGGTTGGCGATGGAGACGACGTTCTGGGCCACGCTAAGACGAGAAAAGGGTGCCGTTAGGTGCGTAGGATGCTGGGGATCACACGCGTATCAAACAGAGGGAGAGGGGAAGCTGGGGCTTACGGGGAACGGTCACCGGAGTTCGAGCAGATGGTGGCGGAGCTCAGTCGATGACGTTGCCCAGGCTACAGAGCAAGCGGAGGGTGTCAGTAGGTGCGTACGAGGATGCAGAAACAGCTAGACTAAACCATAGGCATAGGGAAATGCGGTGCTTACCGGAATTCGACGACGAGCTCGTCGGAGCAGAGGGGCGTCTCGAGACGATTCTGAGCAGCCTGGGGGCTCTCTGCGGGTGTGGCGTGAGGGGAAAAGAGCGGAAGGAGGAGGGGATTAAGTAGGCGTGGACGTGGGCGTGAATTACTCGAGCATTCAATGGGAATTGAATCCACGAATCAAACAGGAAACGGCCGGAGTGATTTGGGGGAGGAACTCGTTGCTGGGTGGAGACGATGACGATCTCGTGGGCCATTGTTGTCATCGAGAGAAAAAGAGAGGAGGTGGTCCAGCAATCAAGGTCGGGGTAGGTTTCGAGTCGAATCGTTTTCTTCAAGGAGAGAGTTCTTTGGGCTAGATGGGCTGAGTGGTTGGGTTGGGCCGAAAGGCTGGTGCCAGGTTTATTTTTTTCCTTTTTGCTTTTCTTTTTCTGTTTGATTTTTAGAAATGATTTTCAAACCCTAATTCAAATAAGTTTGAATCCAAATATTCTCTAGATTTTTATACAGTGAACTTTGTACTCAGATGTGTGCCAAACACTTCTGTTTACTCAAAAACAATTTGATCATTTGAAAAATAAAATAAAACCATGCCTTTATGAGATATAAATAATAGGCATAAAATTGGTTTTATATTCATACTTTGTTTTGAAAACTTTGCCCAAGCTTTGGAAAACTCTTAAGTTTGAACTCAAAACATTACTGAATAAAATAAGTATCTTTCTCATTAGAAATTAGCACTAAGGCTAGAGCATACTTACATAAAATAATGAGCAATATATGCTCCTGTTTTTGAAATGGTTTTGAAAAAGAACCCTAAATGATCATGAATGCATAGATGATGTGCATGAGTTTTGAAACATGATTTTAGGGATGTTACAAAAGGAACATTCTATGATAACTAGTATGGTTAACAAAAGTACAAATAAAGCTATAGAACCTGATGAACAGATAAATTTTGAACCTGAAGTAGCAATAGTGAAAGACCTTATCACTAAAAATGTAGAAGATGGACACATTATCTTTTGCGAAGATGCTTCTAATATTGTTTCACATCCTAGTAGAACTAGGAAAGCTAGTGTTCATGTGCTTTCTATCAGAATAGGTGATCATTTTTATTATGGTTTATGTGATATTGGTGCAAGTTCAAGTGTTATTCCTTATGAGCTTTACAGAGAAATTATGCATGAAATTGGTCCGTGTGAACTTGAAGAAATTGATGTGGTTATTAAGCTTGCAAATAGAGAGACCATCTCTCCAATTGGTATTTGATGCAGCGCTGAGTTGATGTAGGAGCGCTTCGTTGAGAACCCCAAGAGAAAGGTGTGAAGCAGTACAACAGCAAGTTTTCCCTTAGTAAGAAACCGAGGTTATCGAACTAGTAGGAGGAAGGAAACATCACACGGGTGTTGCAAGCAACGCGGAGACCTGAACAACACAAACTCAAGACTTTGCCCCAATGAATCAGCGAGGTTGTCAAGGTTACCGGTTTGCTGTAACAAAGGATTAAACGTATGGTGTGGAAGGTAATGGTGGTTTGCAGCAAGTAAACAAGTAACAGTGGAAGATGTATCAATGATAAAGAATGTACCAGGGTCCATAGTTCACTAGAGGTGCTCTCCTTAGATAAACAACATGGCATGGAGGGTAAACAAATTACAGCAGGGCAATTGACAGGAACTGAGCAAGGCATAACAATGCAATTACTATTCAGAAAGATCCTATGAGATTCGATTGGGCAATACAACAAGATACATAGACCGCCATCAAACTGCATCTATGACTAGAAGTCCACCTTCAGGTTATCATCCGAACCCCCTCCAGTATTAAGTTGCAAGCAACAAATAACTGCTTTAAGCAAAGTGTGTAAGGTAAACAGTACACATGTTCCATGAACAAGAGACCGTTGTTTTCTCCCTAGTAACAACAACACATCTACAATCAAAGAGGTTATTGTCACTTCCCTTGGAAACTAGAGGCATGAACCCACTATCGAGCATAAATACCCCCTCTTGGAGTCACTAGCAACTACTCGGCCAAGATAGCTACTAACAAAGGAGAGCATGCAAGATCATAAACAACACAGACATGATAGAATCATAAAGACAAAACCATTAATCAAACCAACATAATAATCTTAATATCCATCGGATCCCCGCAAACACAACATGCATGATTACAAATAGATTAGATCTTGATCATGAACGGAGCTCACAAGATCTATACATGTAAACACGGGGAGATATAACCATATAGCTACTACATGAACCCATAGTCCAAGGTGGAACTACTCACACATCATACCGGAGAGAAGGCCTCCGGGATGATCTCCCCTCCAGAAGGGTGCCGGGAAGATTCAGATTCCCCCGATCTAGGGACAACGGTGGCGGTGGCTACAGAAGGTTTCGTGGAGATTTGATCATCTACTTAGGGTTTCCGCATCAGGGGATTCTTATAGGCGAAGGGGGAGGTCGAGGCGGTGGCCAGGGGCCCCACACCCTGCCTAGGCGCGGGGCAGGGCCCACCCGCGCCTAGGGGGTGCGGGCTCCCTGGCACGCCTCTCCGGCTCCCCTCTGGACTTCTTGTTCCCCACGGAAAGTTATTGACTTTGACGTTTGTCCCGACCAATTCCGAGAATATTTCTTTACTAAATTTTCTGGAACCAAAAACAGCAGAAAACAGGCAACTGACACTCTGGCAACTTGTTAATAGGTTAGTACCAGAAAACATGTAAAAAGCACCTCAAAGTGTAGACAAAGCAAAGCAAAGTAGATACTAAACAAGCATGGAGCATCAAAAATTATAGATACGTTTCCGACGTATCAAGCATCCCCAAGCTTAACTCCTGCTCGTCCTCGAGTAGGTAAGTGATAAAAAGAATAATTTTTTAGGTGACATGCACCTTCACAATGAATATCTAACCATTTGCAAGCATTGAAAGCTGGGATCAAAGAACTCTAAACATGACATGAAAAATGGAGTTCTAACAATAGGACATAGTAACTATGCATGCAACATGAAAGTCTACAAACAAAGATCATGAATAACATGCATTGAAAAACGTTTGTTTCTTTCACATACATAAAACATAGCATAGTGGCAATCAGCTCGTCCCTCATAGAGTAGAAAATAGATGCATAGGACACCTTCAAAGTTCACAAGGGTGACTAGAAACAAATAGCACTAGAACAAGTAATATCATAATATGCATCAATAAATAAGCTTTGGAACACTGCACGTAGAATGACAACTATGCTCTCTTAATGGTGCCTAAAGGTAGAAGGTGGAGACTCAATAGTGGTGGAAGAAATACCATTTATAAAGTAAGCAGGGATTTCAAGTTTCAAAAAGAGCTTCCAAAAATTATGGTACTTGTTAGCTTTCAACCCTCATTGCCCCTATCATAAGCATCTTGAAGTGATTAAGGTTAAAGTGAACAAATATGGAGTATATGCTTGACGAAGTATAAGTTGGCAATCTCAAGTCCCTTGAATATGATGGCCACACCTCATGCTACTCAACTTTAGTCACTGGTAAGTTCTTGTCATTGTAAGTATTTGCATATCGAGAACCGCCAATGGGGTACCCCCTTGCACATGGTATAGGAGCTTTCCCATAACCAAAATGACAAGGCAAGCGGACAATGAGCATCTCAGCAATCTTCTTATTACCATGGGAATATGGTGATTTTTTCTTTCTTTCCTCTTTTCTCAATGTGTCTCTTTTTTTATAAGAAGAGTGCTTCATAAATGTCACTATGGTGATGCTACAAGTTTCCACCATGATTAGGCATGGCTTAGGCTAGCGGCCTAGGCGTTTCTCTAACACAGGATACAAACTCCATGGACTTACAAGTTCCCTCTTTATTTCACACCGGTGACATCCATAGACAAAAGAGCATGATATCAACTGAGCACAAAGTACAAGTGCAATGTTGAAAACGTTCCCCATGACAGCACGGTTCTACTAATTCCAACGTATAAGTGCAAGCATATACAACATAGAAGACACAATGGTTCAAGTTTATTAGTGGCAAAGAATATAAAGTGTGTCATCAAGTTTGTGATGGCTTTAATCACTAAGTTTTCACATAACAAAATAGTTTTAATTGGAAGATAGCTAAAAACAAGAATATACTTGGAATGGTGTAACACACCATGCATAGGAGTTTATAGTGGAAACTTTGGAATAACTTGGTTTCTTGGGAGTTGGAAGCATGAGTAGAGCCTACTCACACAAGTGGAGGCTAGCAAAGGACTAGGACCAACCAAATAAGAGAGCAATAATGGCCATAATCATGTAGTGCAACAAAGCATTACTAATCAAAGCAAAGAGTGGTACTACAAGTCAAGGACTAAATTATCATAGAGTCTATGGTGACTTGTCATAGTCATAACATGGAGTGAGCATGTGCCAGGTCAACCCAAGCAAAGCATCAAAGGAGAATACCACAATACTATGCTTTTGCATGCTAAAACAACGCATAATTTCTTCAAGGCACACTAAGAAATCCCAATTGTTTGGAACAAGACATGATACATCAATAATCACCAAGCATAAGGTCAAAACAACACCTAGCATGTCATGCTGAAATCTAAGTCACAGTCAATGCAAGCTCCTCTTGCACTTACAAGCAAGAACTTACTACTCCTTTCCAACACCAAGCAACTTAATTGCAAAACAACACAACGAGAAACGGGGGTACAAACTACTTTATTCAAGCAAACTAAACAACCTAATCAAAGCAAAAGAAAACTAAGACGCTCCAAGAACAACACAACTATGCTTGAAATAATAAAAACGAAGTGTCTAAACATACCTGAGCTTTTTATTGATGAAGAAGGGAATGCCTTGGTCATCCCCAAGCTTTGACGCTTGTACCTCTTGGATATTTCTTGGGTTGACACCATGGTGGCATCCCCAATCTTGAGCGTTTGTCCATTCTTCATCTCATTGCATCATTTACTCTCTCTACACCTGAAATTTTTCCTTCATACAAAACTTCACACAATCTTCATTAGCAACATTAGCATATTCAAAAGATATTAGTCCTCTAGAAAAGCTTTGGAACAGCAAGGCTTTTCACTAAAAACACAAGCTACTGTAATAACTCCTTCAAAAATCTCAATTCACCTAAAAAGAACTCAAAAAGGAATCAATAAGAAGCAAATGCAAATAATGATAGAAATCTATCAAAACAGACTAGCAGGTAGAAACCGGTTTTTTTGAACATCTTATATTGCTCAAATAAAAAAGTACTGAACTAACAAAAGTTAGATAACATACTGGGAGATTTATTCGTAAATTTTGAGCTCAATACGAGTTAGAGAGACTCCTCATTAATTTTTTTGGTGGAGGACAGAAATATATTACGGGATAGCAACTCCCCAAATCTTACGTCCCTCTCATTAGAGGTCATTCTTGGCACAAAAAGCAAACAAAAAGAATAATGAGAGGTTATTACTGAAGTAATAACTTTCAATACTCAAGGAAACTCTTGGGTTATCTCCCAACAAGTACTTTTCTTTAACGCCTTTAAGTTAGGCACAAAAGTTTGAGAAGATGCTCACATAAGAATTATGAATTGAAGTCAAAGAGAGCATCAAGAAGAAAATTCAAAACACATTTAAGTCTAACCCACTTCCTATACATAGGAATCTTGTATGCAAATAAATTCACAAAGAACAAAGTGACAGGCATAGGAAGATGAAACAAGAGCAACTTCAAAACTTTCAGCACATAGGGAGGTGTTTCAGTACCATGAAAACTTCTACAACCATACTTTCCTCTCTCATAATAATTTTCAGTAGCATCAGGAATAAACTCAACAATATAGCTATCACATAAATCATTCTTTTCATGATCTACAAACACATAATTTCTATCAAGCTCAAAAACAATGGGATTAAAACCTCCACAGGTTTTATCCAAAATAGATATTTCAAAAGGATCCACAAGAACATAACATTCATCCTCCTTTGGTAAGCATGGGGGACAATAAAATAATGTAAGGGATAAAGAGTTACTCTCATTAGAAGGTAGGCATGGGTAGATCCATTCTTCCTCCTTTTGTTCATCACGCTCCCCCTCTTTTTCATCTAATGAGCTTCCAGTTTCAACAATTTCTTCTTCCATAGGCTCCTGCAGAGCATTAGTATCTTCCGTGTGTGGAAAGCATTTATTAAAATATTTAAGAATATAGCCATTTGCTTCCTTGTAATTATCAAAGCAAAATTTAAGTATCTCATAAACCTCATATTCATAGGGTGCATCAACAGTATTTTCAAGCAAACTAGCAAGTTCAAATGCACCCTTGAAAGCAATAAATTCTTCAATTTGTTCCACATCATAAAAGTCATAATTTCCTTTAACATAAGAGGATATGGTAACATTATCATTATACTCACATTGAAAAGGGTGGTGTTTATACCTCCTATAACAACAAGACTTATCAAAGCAATAAGTAACATTATAAGTAGAGCACACGTCTCTAGAAATAGTATTCAACTTATCAATTTGTTCCCATAGGTGTTTCCCTTTTTGTGACAAACGATGTTCCGTATAATAATACTTTTGTTCCTGTATGAACCCACCTTTCCAATAAGAACTAGTTTCAAAGAAACCATCCATTGATAGAAAGCATGACCAAGCAAGGCAATAACAGACCAGCAACTAGAGAAGGAACTAATTTTTTTGTGTTTTTGAATAAAGAAAGCAAACCAAACTAGACTAAAAAATTTGGGTTTTTTGGAAAGAGGCAAACAAAACCAAGCAAAATAAACAAAGCAAACTAAAAACAAAATAAAGAGAAAGGAAGTGAAGGACTCCCCTTGTGAAGACGTCCTTAGCCTCCCCGGCAACGGCGCCAGAAAAGCTTGATGCAGCGCTGAGTTGATGTAGGAGCGCTTCGTTGGGAACCCCAAGAGCAAGGTGTAAAGCAGCATAGCAGCAAGTTTTTCCTCAGTAAGAAACCAAGGTTATCGAACCAGTAGGAGGAAGGAAACGTCACACAAGTGTTGCAAGCAACACGGAGACCTGCACAACACATACTCAAGACTTTGCCCCAATGAATCAGTGAGGTTGTCAAGCTCACCGGTTTGCTGTAACAAAGGATTAAACATATGGTGTGGAAGGTAACAGTGGTTTGTATCAAGTAAACAAGTAACAGTGGAAGATGTATCAATGATAAAAAATGGACCGAGGCCCATAATTCACTATAGGTGCTCTCCTTAGATAAACAACATGGCATGAAGGGTAAACAAATTACAGCAGGGCAATTGACAGGAACTGAGCAAGGCATAAAAATGCAATTACTAGTCAGAAAGATCCTATGAGATTCGATTGGGCAATACAACAAGATATATATACCGCCATCCAACTGCATCTATGGCCAGAAGTCCACCTTCAGGTTATCATCCGAACCCCCTCCAGTATTAAGTTGCAAGCAACAAATAACTGCTTTAAGCAAAGTGTGTAAGGTAAACAGTCCACATGTTCCATGAACAAGAGACCGTTGTTTTCTCCCTAGTATCAACATCACATCTACAACCGAAGAGATTATTGTCACTTCCCTTGGAAACTAGAGGCATGAACCCACTATCGAGCATAAATACCCCCTCTTGGAGTCATTAGCAACTACTCGGCCAAGATAGCTACTAACAACAGAGAGCATGCAAGATCACAGACAACACAAACATGATAGAATCATAAAGACAAAACCATTAATCAAACCAACATAATAATCTCAATATCCATCGGATCCCCGCAAACACAACATGCATGATTACAAATAGATTAGATCTTGATCATGAACGAAGCTCACAAGATATATACATGAAAGCACAAGGAGGAGATACAACCATCTAGCTACTACATGGACCCATAGTCCAAGGTGGAAATACTCACGCATCATACCGGAGAGAAGGCCTTCAGGATGATCTCCCCTCCGACAGGGTGCCGGGAAGAACTTCTGCCCCCCGATCTAGGGACGACGGTGGCGGCGGCTGCAGAAGGTTTCATGGAGATTTGATCGGATACTTAGGGTTTCTGCATTGGGGGCTTCTTATTGGCGAAGGGGGAGGCCGAGGCGGTGGCCAGGGGCCCCACACCCTGCCTAGGCGTGGGTCAGGGCCCACCCACGCCTAAGGGGGGTGCGGGCGCCCTGGCACGCCTCTCTGGCTCCCCTCTGGACTTCTTGTTCCACACGAAAAGTTATTGGCTTTGACGTTTGTCCCGTCCAATTCCGAAAATATTTATTTACTAACTTTTGTGGAACCAAAAACAGCAGAAAACAGGCAAATGGCACTGTGGTAACTTGTTAATAGGTTAGTACCAGAAAACATCTAAAAAGCACCTCAAAGTGTAGACAAAGCAAAGCAAAGTAGATACTAAACAAGCATGGAGCATCAAAAATTATAGATACGTTTCTGACGTATCAGTATTGTAAGAGATGTGGAAGTTCTTTGCGGTAAGACTAAATATCCTGCTGATTTTCTAGTACTTGGTTCAGCTGCTAGTAAAACTTGTCCTATCATTTTTGGTAGACCTTTCTTGAACACTTGTGGAGCTATTATATATTGTAAGAAGGAGAAAATTTTAACTAAATTTGATGGAGAATCTTACGAGTTTAATTTTTATAAATTTGCTAAAGCTTCTTATGAAAATGAATTGCCTAATGAGGATTTTAGAGTTGAACAACTTACTTCTATTGCTCTTGCTCCCAATGATGCTTTGCAGCAATATATTGAAGATCATGAAAGTGAGATATTCATGGAAGAAAGAAATGAGATTGACGAGATTCTTCTTCATCAACCTGACATGCTTAAGCATAATCTACCTATGGAAGATTTGGGTACCACATTACCACCTAAAGAGGATCCTGCTTTCATCTAAAACCTTTACATGATGATCTTAAATATGCTTATCTTGGTGATAAGAAAATATATCATGTTATTATTAGTTCTAAACTTTCAGTAAAGGAAGAGGAAAGATTATTGGAAGTATTGAAGAAACACTGAGGAGCTATGGGTTATACTCTTGATGATTTAAAAGGGATTTCTCCTACTATATGTCATCATGCTATTAATATGGAACCTTATGCAAAACCAGTTGTTGAACATCAACGCCGTTTAATTCCTAAGATGAAGGAAGTGGTAAGAAATGAGGTATTGAAACTTTTTGATGCTGGTATTATTTATCTTATTGCTGATAGTAGATGGGTTAGTCCTGTTCATTGTGTCCCTAAGAAAGGAGGAATTACTGTTGTGCCTAATGAAAATAATGTGCTTATTCCTCAAAGAGTAGTAGTTGGTTATAGGATGTGCATTGATTTTTAAAAGTTTAACAAAGTTACTAAGAAAGATCATTATCCTTTACCTTTTATTGATCAAATGTTAGAAAGGTTGTCTAAGAAGACTCGTTTTTGTTTTCTTGATGGTTATTCTAGGTTCTCTCAAATTGCTGTTAGAAAGCAAGATCAAGAGAAAACCACTTTTACATGTCCTTATGGAACTTATGCTTATAGGCGTATGCCTTTTGGTTTGTGTAATGCTCCTGCTACTTTTTAATAATGTATGTCTGATATCTTTCATGGTTTTTGTGAAGAAATTGTGGAAGTATTCATGGACGATTTCTAAGTCTATGGAACTTCTTTTGATAATTGTTTACACAATCTTGATAAAGTTTTGCAGAGATGTGAAGAAACTAATCTTGTTCTTAATTGGGAGAAATGCCACTTTAAGGTTAATGAAGGAATTGTCCTTGGACATAAAATTTCTGAAAGAGGTATTGAAGTTGATAGAGCCAAAATTGAAGCAATTGAGAAAATGCCCTGTTCTAGGGATGTTAAAGATATTCATAGTATCCTTGGTCATGTTGGTTTCTATAACAGGTTTATTAAAGATTTCTCAAAGATAAAAAAGCCTCTTACTAATATCCTTTAAAAATATGTACCTTTCGTTTTTGGTGATGATTGTAAGGAAGATTTTGAAAATCTAAAGAAATCTTTAACTACTGCTCCTTTTGTCCAACCACCTGATTGCAATTTACCCTTTGAAATTATGTGTGATGCTAGTGATTTTGTTGTAGGTGATGTTCTTGGACAGCGAATAGATAAGAAGTTGAATGTTATTCATTATGCTAGTATGACTCTTTATGCTGCTCAAAGGAATTATGCTACTACTGAAAAAGAGTTCTTAGATGTAGTCTTTGCTTGTGATAAGTTTAGACCTTATATTGTTGATTCGAAAGTTACTATTCATACTGATCATGCTACTGATACCTTATGACAAATAAAGATGCTAAGCCTAGGCTTATTAGATGGGTGTTGCTTTTACAAGAGTTTGATTTACATATTGTAGATAGGAAAGGTGCTAAAAATCATGTTGTTGATAATTTGTCTCGATTGGAAAACATTTCTTTTGATCCTATTCCTGTTAATGATAGTTTTCCAAATGAACAGTTGGCTGCAATAAAGGTAAGCTCGCGAGAGAGTCCTTGGTATGCTGATTATGCTAACTTTATTGTTTCCAAGTATCCGCCTCCAACCCAGCAAAGAAGAAAATTCATTTATGATTTGAGGCATTATTTTTGGGATGACCCACACTTATATAAAGAAGGAGTGGATGGTATTATGCGAATATGTGTTCCAGAATTGTTGAGGTTCGTAGAATGGAAAACAAAAAATTCTTTTGCATGAACACACACAATCCAAGATCTATCTACTAGATTGTAGCAATGAGTCGATTAGAGTACTCACCCTCGAAGATTCCAAAGCGGTTAACGAGAGCAGATTCTCGTGGCTGATGTAGTTGTACACTTGACGATCTCAAGATCGCGAAGACGATCCTTCCGGCGTTGCGTTCCGATAGCGCTTCCGCAATTGTCGTTGGATTATCGACAAGTACGCCATAGGGGGTCCTAGTGGAGTTGGAAGGATGGGGTGTGAGACGTCGGATGTTGTAGGAGCGATGAGCACAAGTTTACCCAGGTTCAGATCCAACTGCGGTGATCGGATCCTACTCCTGCTAGCAACCCAGTAATATATCGGTGTAAGTCGGATGTTACAGCGGATTACAAGAGGTTCGCCTGTGCAAGTTGGTTGTGGTTGTGTATTGAGTTGTGCCCTAAAGGCTCCCATAGGGCCGGTTTATATAGTCACTGGGGCTTAGGGTTACAGGAGAGACCTATATGGCTACATTATAGAGTCGATAACTATGTATAGCTTGGACTACAAGTAATACTACAGGCCTAAGTCGGTAACTCTTCTAGGCCTTGTCGTAGCCGAAACTGGCTCCTCCTCTTTCTCTGACTGGGCCGCCCGTGAAGAAAATCTCTAACCCATTGGTGGGCCACCCTGGTTAGCGAGTCCTGTGGGTATACCCGGAAAGTATATCCCCAACAGTAGCCCCCGGAAGTCTCCAAGATCCAAAGTCGGATAAATCTTCTAGCTTGATGGTTTCTTCGTCTTGAGAATCTTGAAGGGTTCCCAAAAACTTCGTTCATTAATGTAGGATTTTGAGTCAATTGAGTCAGATATATTTTGCTCTGACCTTAGTCTTTTCCCTGCTTGGTTTGAAACATAAGCCGGATATTTCAGCGGCATGCGGACTGACAACTTTTCAGACCAGGTCCTATGACTGACAGGATTTCCATCAGCACGACCGTTGGCGGGTCCGTTCCTTACAGAACAGAACGCCGCTTCAATGCCTACATGAAATTCGAGGGGGCAGAAGATTCGCGAGGAAGCTAACTCCCCCTCTCCTATACGCGTGGCGCTAATCGCGCGTGTTATCGCACGAATCTTGACACAGAGATAAAATAAAGAGGGGAGAAAACCCTTTCTCTCAGATTCACCTCTCCATCGATTCATTCATTGCCTCATCATACTCCTCAAGCGCTCTGCACCAGTTCCCATCTACACACCATGAGAAAAAAATCTCTCCTTCCCCCACCAGTCCTTTTCCTCTAAGATCCATGGCTTCGGCCTCGACCTCAGGAGCGGCGGCGGTTTCGTCGGCGGCGGAATAAAGGAAGATGCGGGGCCTCTGGATCCCCAGTGCCATGGACAACACGGAACTCCAAGTCATGGAGGACGAAGGATTCATCATCGCTGGTGCGTGGCAGAGCGCCTCAGGGCACGCCGTTCCCGCCCTGCTCGACGGTGAGAGGGTGTTGTTTGGCACACACGTCGACCGTGGCCTCAGCTTGCCACCATCGGACTTCCTCGTCGAGGTCCTCAATTACTATAGTGTGCAACTCCATAATCTTCCTCACAACTCCCTACTTGAGCTTATTACTCATGCAGCTTTGTGTGAGGGGTTTCTTGGCATTAGGACAAGTCTCACCCATTTCTGGTACTACTATGGTACTCGAAAGAATTCCATCAGTGCCGGTGTGCCTTACGTCACTATCACTCTTAGCTTAGTCCTTAGGCGGAACCGAGTCTATCCTAGGGTTAACGCTAGTGAGCCCGTCTAGCTCGGTTGGTAGAGCGCAAGGTAGATCTTGAACTCTTCCACTTCTGCAGACAAAGTAGATCCGTATTTTTCTTCCGCCATGTTCACCTCAAGGGTGATTTGGGCGGGTTCAGCGAAACCGAGATAGATATCGATCTCACCGATGGACATGATCGTGTAGGCCATCACGAGTTTCGAAGCCGGAATCTAGTTCTCGTCGAGAAAGACGAGAGGGACATTACTAGCATAGTCCATGCGACCCATGGCGATTATTTCGCCGTTCCTGCACGTGCGGATTCCGCCTGGAACGATGCTCCAAAGGTCACCTTCCCCACGGTGGGCGCCAACTGTCGTCGGATTGTCGACAACTAGGCCATAGGGGGTCCTAGTGGCGTTGGAAGGATGGGGTGTGAGACATCGGATGTTCCAGGAGCGGTGAGCACAAGTTTACCCAGGTTCAGATCCGACTGTGGTGATCGGATCCTACTCCTGCTAGCAACCTAGTAATATATCGGCGTAAGCCGGATGTTACACCGGTTTACAAGAGAGGTTCGCCTATGCGAGTTGGTTGTGGTTGTGTATTGAGTTGTGACCTAAAGGCTCCCATAGGGCCGGTTTATATAGTCACCGGGGCCTAGGGTTACAGGAGAGACCTATTCGTCTACGTTACAAAGTCGGTAACTATGTATAGCTTGGACTACAAGTAATACTACATGCCTAAGTTGGTAACTCTTCTGGGCCTTGTCATAGCCGGAACTGGCTCCTCCTATTTCTCCGACTGGGCCACCCATGAAGCAAATCTCTAACCTGTTGGTGGGCCACCCTGGTCATCGAGTCATGTGGGTATACCCGGAAAGTATATCCCCAACAAATAGTTGGTCACACGTTCGGTACTCGATGAAGACCTTCCTCTCCCTTGTTCCAGCAGGAAGCGGAGGTTGTAGTTCTCTCCTCACGATTCTGGCAGCACAACGGCGTGGTGTCGGAAGTAGAGGAAGATCCCGCAGGGCTTCGCCTAAGCCCGAGCAGGTTATGGTGGAGTATTAGGGTTTCCCCGGTGATCTAGGGTTTAGAAGCCGGAGAGGAGGAGGTTGAGCCGGCGGCGACTAGGGCGGTGCGGCTGGCGGCGACGGCGTCTTGGAGGGTGGTGGTCTTGTGTTCTTTAGGGCACCCCTCCCCTTTATTTATGAGAGGGAGGGGCAGCTTGGGAGAGGGTATTTTGATTCCTACCCCAACTCCCTCTCCTACTAGGCTTGTGGTGGAGGGAGAGAAGGATTCTCTTCTTCCTCCACTAGGAAACATTGTCCCAGTTTGACTTTTCAAACTTGCCTTTTGACTTTCAATTTCGGAGTTGAGTTTCTTTATTTCAAATGCCCAAACATGTGACCTAGAACATGATGCAATCATTACACTTAGTCATGACACATTCATGTACCCTTCCCCTTCCGGTTCGGTGAACCTTGTAGACCCTTCTAGATCATTCCGGTGAAAACACCGAAATCATTCCCGAACTCCGGAATTGGACTTTCCTTATATCAATCTTATTCTCCGAACCATTCTGGATCTCCTCGTGATATCCTGGATCCCATCCGAGACTCTGAACAACATTTGGTCTCCCTACTTACATTCCATATCTACTAAACAACATCGGATCCTTAAGTGTGTCTCCCTACAGTTCATGAATTATGCAGACATGACCGAGACTCATCTCTGATCAATAACCAATAGAGGAATCTGGAAATTCATATGGCTCCCACATATTTCTATGATTACTTTGCGATTGAATGAACCATTTACATACGATACTAATTTCCCTTTGTCTCACGATATTTTACTTATCCGAGGTCTGATCTTCGGTATATCTGCATACCTAGTTCAACCTCGTTACCGATAAGTACTCTTTTATCGTTCCCATGATATGTGATCCCTTGTGAGCCAGTCACATGCTTCCAAGCTAATTGGATGACATTCCACCGAGAGGGCCCAGAGTATATCTGTCTGTCATATGGATGGACAAATCCCACTCTTGATCCATGTGCCTCAACACATACTTTCCAAACACTCAATGCCACCTTTATAGCCACCCAGTTACGATGTGGCGTTTGATATCATCAAAGCATCCATCTGGTGATGGTGATTAGCATGATCTCATGGTCGAAGGAATTCAGGTTACTATGTATCAGAAAGCTTATAGCAAACTAACTAATGAAATGACTTGATCTTTATGCTACACTTATCTCTAGGAGTATGTCCATCACACCATTCTCCTAATGATATGATCTTGTTGTTAATAACATCTCAATGTTCATGATCCAGAAACCACGATCATCTATCAACCAACAAGCTAGTATTATAAAGAGTCTATACTAGGGACTCTAACAAGTTTACAAATCACACAAGTGTTAATATTTCCGGTTAATACTATTATAGCATGAATGTAAACATTTATCACAAACACAAAAATATAATAATAACTACTTTTATTATTGCCTCTAGGGCATATATACAACAGTCTCCCACTTGCACTAGAGTCAACTAATTTAGATTACATGGTAATATACCGAACACCCATGGCGGTTTGGTGCTGTTCATGTTTTGCCCTTGGGAGAGGTTTAGTCAATGGATCCGCCACATTCAGATATGTGTGTACTTTGCAAATATTTATGTCACCATCTTGGACATGTTCTCGAATAGCGCAAAAATGCAACTTGATATGCTTTAGCTTCTTGTGTGACCTAGGTTCTTGTGCATTGGCTATGGCGCCCATGTTATCACAGTAGATAGACATTGGGTCTAGCGCACTGGGAACCATACCGATCTCTATAATGAACTCCTTCATCCATATCGCTTCTTGTGAAGCCTCCGAAGCAGCTATGTATTCCGATTTAGTTGAAGATCTCGCCACAATGCTTTGCTTTGCACTCCTGCATCTCACTGCTGCACCATTCAAAGTAAATACGTATCCATATTGACATTTCGAATCATCCGGGTCGGTGTTCCAACTAGCATCAGTGTAACCATTAACAGCGAGATGTTCATCACCTCCATAATAAAGAACCATATCCTTTGTTCTTCTCAAGTACTTAAGGATGTTTTTGATTGTTGTCCAATGATCCACCCCTGGATCACTTTGATATCTGCTAGTTAAACTAACATCATAAGCAATGTCGGGTCTAGTACATAGCATGGCATTCATGATAGATCCTATGGCTGAGGCATAGGGAGTCTTACTCTTCTGCTGTAGCAGGACTTTGAGTTTTACTCAAGGTCGTATTGGGCAACATGGGCAAGAACCCTTTCTTGCTATCTTCCATTCCAAACCTCTTTAGAACTTTGTCCAAATATGTACTCTGTGACAATGATATTAGGCGTCTCGATCTATGTCTATAAATCTTTATGCCTAATATGTAAGCAGCTTCGCCAAGATCCTTCATTGAAAAACTATTATTCAAATAATCCTTGACACTTTTAAGAAGTTCTATATCATTCCCAATCAACAATATGTCATCCACATATAGTACTAGGAATGCTACAGAGCTCCCACTCACTTTCTTGTAAATACAAGCTTCTCCATAAGTTTGTATAAAACCAAAACTTTTGATTACCTTATAAAAATGTTGATTCCAACTTCGGGATGCTTGCTTCAATCCATAATTGGACCATTAAAGTTTGCATACCTTGTTAACATCTTTAGGATCGACAAAACCTTTGGGTTGTACCATATACAAGTCTTCATCAATGTCTCCATTGAGGAATGTTGTTTTGACATCCATCTGTCATATCTCATAATCATAATATGCAGTAATTGCTAACAAAATCCTCACAGACTTTAGCTTCGCTACCGGTGAGAAAGTCTCATCGTAGTCAACTCCTTGAATTTGTCGAAACCCTTTTGTGACAAGTCGAGATTTATAGTGTAAGACCCCACGTTTATAAAGGTAAAGGTCCCTATGATTGCAATGCTAGTCCCTGGATCAAATGCTAGCATCCACAGTTTAAGATGAAGTACCCAAATACAAAGGTCTTTATTACATTATCATTCCAGAGATAACATAGTCTTTTACAACTCCATAGCCATAGGCTAGTACAAGAGTTCAAACTTAAGTAAATAAAGTAAAGTCTTCATCTTCATGTGCCACAGGCAAACATGTTGAGTGTAGACTCATAACCCTAATCCTCATTAGAGTAACCTGCAACATCACAAGTTACAGTCACAGTGGGTCAACACATTGGAATAGTATTGGCAAGCGATACCTTAGTAAATTAATAGTTTCTAGCTTCTATATGAATTTGGCTAAGTGTAGCTTAGGCTTGCTTTGCTCAAAATAGGTTTTGTCTATCAGTTGAAAAAACACTAAGTTTTTGTTTGACAAAAACTCCCAAGGAACCACCAATAGACATTGGTGAACCTTTACCCTTGTTCAACCACAAGTTTTTAACTTAGAAATTTGGGATGAGGAGATACTTGATAGCTTCAATGTCTTGATGCTCAAATTGTTCGTTGTCGGGGACACGGCTAAGTACTTAGATTTTTCCTTCTCGAGAGGTGGTGCACTTTCCCCACAAGACTCGACATGCATCGAGACGAGATCTTTCAGAAGCCTTCCCTTAGACCAAATGGACGCGTTCCAACCTATCACCCTACCACCATATGTCCATCTGGCTAAGTTATTGCAACCTATATGATCAAGGCAGATCCCATATGCCATGTGGTTGCACTAGAAGCTTCTAAACACTAAGTATCTCAAATCCTTTTGTTCCTGGGTGGCTTTCCACAAGTGTTATACACAAGGTAGACCATAGATATGGGCCTTGTGTAACCACTCAACATAACCCAAACATACCATTCCACCCAGGTGATTCATTCACTTAGTTGTTTTATTAGGCAAAAACATAAGTCAAAGACTTAACAAAATTTCCATAGCATGTATATAATCCACCCTTGTTTGCTACTAGCTAGGCTAAGCATGAAAATATAGCAAGTATCTTAACTTAGAGAAAATTCTACCAAGAGTATAACTACTAGGATTTCCCATAGCATAGCATATAGATACTTAGCAAAATTTCATGCAAGCCCTATACAAAATTTCACTAGTGCATAGTAAAAATAATGGGACCAATACATGAAGCACCACTTGCCTTGGTAGTTGGGGGAGTAGCAACAATCCTCACAATCACAATCACCACTAGCACCAAAATCTACACATAAAATGATAACACCAAATTTACATTCAAAATAATCAAGCAAAAATACATGTATGCATGCAAAATGCCATGTGATGAATTTCCTTAAACCAAAAAAGACAAGTGAACGGTACTAAACACCAAACTAAACATTTATAGACTAAATAAATATAATTTGGCATTATAAACATTTCCAAAATAATTTATATACTCAAATTACGCCTATATTTGTCTCTGCATAAAATTCCATTTTAACAGAAACAAAATACAAAACTAAGCCCATAGTAGTGTAGGATTTATTTTTATGAATCCATTGATATATTATTTACGTTTTTTGGATAAACAGAACAAAAGTTATGAATTTTATAAGTTTAAACATTCAAAAACCTTTTTCTAGATTTTATTAAATAGAACACAGACATGTGGCATGATTTGATTGGTCTATACCGCTTCGGCCGGATCAATCAATATAAGCCGCATGATCTAATTTAAAACGTACGGGCCAGAACAATCTGTACCGCTTCGGGTAAGTGACCTAATCTGGTCCTCTAGATCTAGATCTAACAGCACAGGTTGTTTTGACCAAAGGGTGGCGGCGTGAATGGCCAGAGAGGCGGCGACGCTCCTGCCAGCGGTGAACTGGCGGCACTAGGGGTTAAGTGGGGGTAGGCATGGTTCGTTACCAAAGCGCGGTGACGAGGTGATGGCGATGGTCAACGAGATGGAGACGCGGGCGTGCGGGACCGTCGGGAATTCCTCGCCGGAGGTGAGGGCGGCTTCGGGTGTGCTCGGGCATCGATGTTGGCGGCGCTACAAGGCACAAGAAAGCAAATGAAGGGCGGCGTTAAACGTGCACTGGGGCAGTGAGTCTGCGAGCGTGAACCTGAGAGGAAGGGGAGGGCTAGGTTTACCGTATTTGCTCACCGGAGTTAAGCACGTTGTCGGGCACGCGCGGTCATCGACGAAGACGACGCTGTAAGCCACCTACCCGTGAGCCGTGTTAGACGCGCAGAAGTATGGCAAACACGACATCAAGATCAGGAGGGCAAGGGGTGGGGAGTTCTCACCGGAATTGGTCGCCAGAGAGGCTCGGTACCGCGGCGGAGTGAGCTCGAACGTGGGCAGCCTGTCGGCTCTTTGCGGGTGTGGCTTGAGGGGAAATGAGCGAAAGGAGGAGGGTATTAAGTAGAGGGGATCAGGGGAGAGAATCACTCATGATGGGTAGAAACGGCAGTGGCGAGCTTACGGGCCCAGTCGTCAGCGGGTGGGTGTGCGGTTGCGGGGTGAGAAACAGAGGGTGAGCGAGGGGGTGGTTCTCCCGGGTGGGCTGGAGTTTGGGATGCATCTGCTGTTGGGCTGGAAGAGTGGCGCCGGCCCTTTTCCTATTTTTTTCTCTTTTTCTTTTTCTAATTTGATTTTCAGGAGACTAAATCAAATCAAAATCAAATAAGTTTGAGTTCCAACCACCTCTATGTTTTTGTAGGGAAATCTTTGCAATTAATTGAGTATAAAACCTTACTGTATAGTCAAATTCACTTTGACACTTTGAAAAATAAAATAAACCTATGCCTTTATTGATATATATATATATATTAGGCATATAAATGGTTTTACTTTGAATTTTGTTTTGAATTTTTTTGTGTAAGCCTTGCATTCAACTTAAAACATTACTAATCAATCCAAAGCACTCTCATACCTTGAAAGTAAAAATAAAACCATTGCCTTACTTGCATAAAATAATAGGCATAACATGGTTTCTTATTTTGAAATTTTGTTTGAAAAGATCAAATGCTATGAATGCATGAATGATATGCAAACTTTACAAATCATGATTTTTGGGATGTTACAAAATATAAACCCCTTAAGATGAATCTCGCCCTCGAGATTCAGATTGGCTAGAAAATAGGTGAGGGTGATCTTTCCAAAGGTCATCTTCTCTTTCCCAAGTTGCTTCCACTTCGGAATGATGATTCCACTGAACTTTGCAGAATTTGATAGTCTTAGTACGAGTAACCCTTTCTGCAGTCTCAAAGATATTGACAGGTTTCTCTTCATAAGTGAGATCACTCTCCAACTGAACCTCTTCCAAAGGTATAGTATTCTTCAAATAAGTTTCTTCCATCTCCGGATGGCATTTCTTCAGCTGACTTACGTGAAACACATTGTGAATGGCAGAGAGTGATTCAGGCAACTCAATCTCATAAGCCACTTCTCCTTTGCGACTTAAGACTTTGAATGTTCCAATATATCTTGGAGCCAATTTTCGTTTGATTCGAAATATCTTCACTCCACAAAGTGGTGAGACTCTAAGATAAGCTTTATCACCTACCTCATAGGTGAATTCTCTATGCTTTGGATCTGCATAGCTCTTTTGTCGGGATTGTGCTATCTTCAATCTGTCCTTTACCAACTTGACTTTCTCTTCCACTTCCTTGATTAGTTCTGGCCCGAACAAATTTCTTTCTCCGACACCACTCCATAGCAATGGTGTAGTACACTTTCTTTCATAGAGAAATTCAAATGGTGCCATCTCAATACTGTCTTGATAGCTGTTGTTGTAAGAGAATTCTGCGTAAGGCAGACTTTCATCCCAACTAGCACCATAGTCTAGGGCACAAGCTCTCAACATATCCTCCAGAATCTGGTTGGTCCTTTCTGTCTGCCCATCAGTTTGAGGATGAAAAGCAGTGCTGAATTCTAATCTCGTTCCCAATGAGTCATGCAGTTGTCGCCAAAAATGTGAAGTGAATTGGGTTCCTCTATCAGACACAATACTCTTGGGTACTCCATGTAGACACACAATCCTATTCATATAAATCTTGGCTAACTTAGCACTTGTATAGGTTGTCTTCACGGGTATGAAATGAGCCACTTTAGTTAGGCGATCTACCACGACCCAAATAGAATCGTACCCTGATCTAGTCCTTGGCAGTCCTGTGATGAAGTCCATGCCAATCTTCTCCCACTTCCAATCAGGAATAGGTAGTGGTTGTAACAATCCTGCTGGTTTCTGATGTTCCGCTTTCACTCGACTACACACATCACACAAAGCAATATGTTCTGCGATGTACTTCTTGAGATTATTCCACCAAAATCTTTCATTCACATCCATGTACATTTTGGTATTACCCGGGTGAATGGAATATGGTGAGTTGTGTGCTTCTTGTAAAATCAGTTTCCGAAGCTCTGGATCTTGCGAAATGTAGTGTAGAGGTCCCAACCTGATAAGGTATAGATCCCTGTGTTTACAATGCTAGTCCCTGGATCAATAGCTAGCATCCATAGTTTAAGATGTAATATCAAGGAACAAAGGTCATATTACAACTTATAACCAGGAATAAAATAATACATTACATCTTACATAGCTCATTTGGCTATCTCATTACAATGCAACAGAAATATCTATATAGCATGGAGTCCTTCATCTTCAAAGTGCCACGGGCAATCATGTTGGTTGTAGACTTGTAATCCTATTCAACACACTTCACTAACATCAAACAAATCTGCAACATAATAAGTTACAGCCACAAGGGTCAATACATTTGAATTGTACTGGCAAGTGATACTATGGTAGAATAGTGGTATCTATCATCTATATGCATTTGGCTAAGTGGAGCTCAGGCTTGCTTTGCTCAAAATAAGGTTTTCCTTATAAGTTGAAAACACTAAGTTTTTGTTTGTCAAATCACCCAAGGAACACAAGTGTGATACCAAGGTTGTCCAGTCACTGGGCCTTGTGTAACCACTGGTCCTTTGCCCTTGTTCAACCACAAGTTTTTACTTAGAAATTGGGATGAGGAGATCCTTGATAGCTTCCATGTCTTGATGCTCAAATTGTCCATTGCCGGGGACACGACTAAGTACTTAGATTTTACTCTCTCGAGAGGTGGTGCACTTTCCCCACAAGACTCGACATGCATTGAGACAAGATCTTTCAGAAGCCTTCCCTTATACCAAATGGACGCGCTCCAAACCTATCACCCTACCACCTTCTGTCCATATAGCTAAGTTATTGCAATCTATATGATCCTGGCAAAGCCCATATACCATGTGGTTGCAGTAGAACTTTCTCATCATTTGACATCTCAAATCTCTTTGTTCCTGGGTGGCTTTCCACAAGTGTGATACACAAGTTTTCCCTATTTTACTGGACTTGTGTAACCACTCAACATATCCCATTCTCACCATTCCACCCAGGTGATTCATTTACTTAGTAGTTTTATTAAGCAAAAAAATAAGTCAAAAGACTTAGAAAAATTTCCATAGCATGTACATAAACCACCCTTGTTTGCTACTAGCTAGGCTAAGAATGATAGTAGTAGGAATATTAACTTAGAGAAAATTCTACTAAGGCATCATCTACTAGGATTTCCCATGGCATAGTTATTCACATTGAAAATTCCATGCAAGTCCTACTCAAAATATCACTAATGCATAGTGAAAATAATAGAACAAAATGTATGAAGCACCACTTGCCTTTTTGGTAGAGAAACTAAGTCCACTCCTTGATCTTGCAATTGTCACACTCTTCAAAGTTCACTACAAGTCAATCAAGGCACAAATTCAAACTAGCATTCAAACAATTCACCACATAAAATAAAGAAAACAAAACAATGCATGCAAGCATGCAAAAGATTGTTTTATTGAAAACATGGTTTCTACTAAAGCTATAAACATTTTAAAACACCTATTGGTCATTTATAAAAGTGGCAAAACCACTAAAATAAAGTTAGTGAAAATAGGCCATTTAAATCATTTTTGTTTTGCTAGAAATGATTTAAATCAAAGTAATAAATTCTAGGGTTTGCCAAATATGTTTTTAAACACAATGTTAGTATTTAGGATCAAAGGGTTTAAAACAAATCCATTTACAAGAGGTTTCACCCAAAAATCATTTTTAAATAATAACAACATTTTTGTTTTACTAGAAATGCCTTTATTCAAGGAATAATTCCTTGTGTTAAACCAAATATATTTTTAAACCCAAAAGTTTGTGTTTCTGGTCAGTAGGTTCAAAACAAATCATTTGCAAAAGATTTTACCCCAAAATCATTTTTAGAATAACTTTTATACTCAAAATAGGCCTAGAAATGTTTCTGCAAAAACACCTAATTTTCCAGAAGCAAAATAATAAACTAAGGGCGTGGTTGCAAAATTCACATTTTTGTGAATCCATTGATATAAAATTTGTAAAATTTGGCCAAGCAGAACAAAAGTTATGGAATTTACAAAATCCAATCACTCATAGAAATGTTTCTGTTTTTAAAACAAAGTCTGGGCCACGTGTCTTATTCCTATTGGCTGATAACGATTCGTGTGGATCGATCGATGCGGTGTGTTGGATCTAAAGGAAATCGTACGCAGATTATCTAAAAATGTTTCACCTAAATTATCTAACTCATCCACTCGATTTGCATCCAACGGCTGGGAGTGCGTCGACCATGGACTGGCGGCGCGAACTGACGACGAGCGGCGGTGTGGCTCTGCCAACGGTGCTCCGGCTAATCTAGGAAGAAAGATATAGGGGGAAGGTGCTCACTGGGTTCCCCGTGGCGTGCAGGTGCCCGACGTGCTCGTTGTAGACGAAGGGGCGCACGAGGACGACGAGAATCACTCACCGGAGTCTCTGTCTCCGTCGGGCACGTACTGGCCTGGTCGGAGGCGAGGCTACAAAGCATGAGAAGGCCAGCAGAGGGTCGCGTTAGATGCGTGATGCGAATGTGAGTACACGAGCGTCATTCAGAGGGAAAGGGGAGGTAAGGGTTACCGGGGAAAGGTCGCCAGAGTCGAAGCCGAAGACGGTGGCGAGTTGGCGTTGTCCTTGCCGACGTTCCGAAGCGCGCGCGGGCTAGCTAGAGCTACTGGAAGATGCGCACAGAGATGGTGAACAAGCTCGTAGCATCCGGGGGCAAGGGGAGGTGAGGGCTGGCCGGAATTGGCCCGGGAGGGTCGTCAGAGCAGTGGGGTGCGAGTGAGCGATTGGAGCAGCCTGGTGGCGGAGAGGTGCGGGAGGTTGAGGGGAATCAGAGAGGGGAAAGAGGCGCTTAAGAGGGTTCGGTCGCTGGCGAGGTTTACTTCTGCATTGATGCGAATTTACGAGAATTACTCCACGGCAGAAACGACAGCGAGGGAAGAGGGGCGAGGTCAGCGGTGAGGACGATGATAACTAGGCTGCCAGTTTGGCGTGGGGATATGTCGTCAGTGGCTTCGGGGGTAGAGCTGCGGGTGAGAAAAGAAACAGGGAAAGAGAGGTTTTCCCGCGTGGGCTGGTAATGGGCCAGATTGGGCTGGGGTCTGGGGTAGGTTTAGTTGGCTGGTCTTTCCATTTTTTTTCTGATTTTTTTCTTTTCTATTTCCTGTTTTCAATTCAAACTCTTATTTGAATTCACATTTCTTTTTCAAACCTTTTCCAAAATTTCTGTATGTTTTTATACTGTTTAACAATGTATTTAAAGTCCATTTTAGAATAATTTCTTTTATTCTCTGATGGTTAAATATTTTATTTAAAATAGACATTTTGTCTTTATTTAAATCAATGTTCCAAAAATCGGCCGATTAGACGATTAATCGTCTGATTAATCGGTAATCGGCAGGTCACCGTGTAGAATACATCAAATCGGAAGGGTTACTCGTTAGGTCCGTATAATTGGTCTGACAACCGATTAATCGGGATCAACCGATTAACTGGTCCAGCTGAAACGTCAAATTTTGTCCCATCCGCCCGACGCACCGCCTCCCAGCACGATTCCTGTGCCCCTCTATTAATGATGTGTGATCCCCATCTAGACCATAAACCTAAGACTCGGGTATCCATCACAGAAATATTCCGCCGCCTCTGCGGGGCGGAAACTATAGAGAGAGAGAAAAGGCTCTCCCACAGGCAGAAATCTGCCGGGGAAACTCCTCCCTGGAGAGGGGAGATCATCGCCATCGACACCGTCATCGAGCTAGGTTTCATCGGGATCATCATCATCCTCATCATTATCATCATCATCACCACCAGCACCAGCACCACCACGCCATACCGCTGTAACAATTGGGTTGAATCTTGTGTAGTTCATAGGGGAAATTTTCCTGGTGTTGATTACTTGTTGTAGTTGATGCTATTGAGTGAAACCATTGGATTATTGTTCATGTTCAGATTGTTACTTATCATTATTTCATCTCTGATCTTGATCCATATGATGTCTTGTGATTAGTTCGTTTAGTTCTTGAGGACATAGGAGAAGTCATGTTGTTAGTAGTGGAATTATGTTGAGTAATATTTAATGGTTTGATATTTATGTTCTGGTCCTATTCTTCTAGTGGTGTCATATGAACGTCGACTACATGATACTTCACCTTTATGGGCCTAGGAGAATGCATTATGTACTTGGCTACTATTTGTGGGGTTGCCGGAGTGATAGAAACCTAAACCTCAGTTAAGAAACCATTGCATAAGGGAGTATAGAATCTCGGAGTTTAATGTTGTGGTTAGATTTTTATCTTAATTACTTTCTTGTAGTTGCGGATGCTTGAAAGAGGTATAATCACAAGTGTGTATTAGTCCAATTTGGGGTAGTACATTAGCATAGGTTCACCCCCATAACACTTATCCAACCAAATGAAGATTAATCGACTATATGAAGCGAAAGCACTTCACAATATTCCCATGTGTCCTCGAGAACGTTTGGTCATCATAAGTAATACAACCATATTATCCTTTGCTGAAGAAAGGATTGGTCCACTCGCTGCAATTATTATTATTGTCTTTTATTTACTCGCACTTTATTTATCTGCATTACCAAAAAACCCTAAAAAATTGTTTGCTAGTATTTATAGTGAATCCTTGATCCAAATCGTTTGTCAACACCTTATGCTTCTTGTTGGGTTCGCCACTCTTATTTATCGAAAGTAATACGATACACCCCCTATACTTGTGGGTCATCACTCTCATTTAAAAAACGCAAGAAGTTTTTCGTACGAAATGCATTTTTTATGAAATTGAGTTTATCTTGAAGATAGCCAAAATCTCTAAAACCTCTCATAGATGAAATATAAATAATAACCAATAAATATGATGCTAAGTATGCAAAGTTTGAGATCTCTATGAATTATATGATCAAGTTACTCACTCGAGATCCCCTCTTGATAGTATGGTTATCTATCATATAACCCGTTCTTCCAACTAACAACATGATACCGGTAAAAAGAGAAAACCCTATCAAGATCATACATTTTCCTTGTGCATTCTTATTGAGCTTGATGATGACAATCTGTCCTTCTAAAGTTGGAACACCTTTCTTGAGTGAGCTCACTCTCGTTTGATTGATGAAGACTTGTGAATTTATCCCATACTCCTATGGGAGAGACTATATTTAGGCATATATTCACATGTCCATGATCCCCACCATAAGAACATAAATCCTCAAGCATATGATCTTCTCGAGATGGCTTGTCTTGAATCCTGACTTCTCAAGCTTTAATAAATTCTTATTTCTTTGATATGATGATATATTGAAGGACCCCATGATTGCACACTCAATATTGTTCTTGAATACATGCTTCCAATAGTATCAACTCTAACATGGCCGTTTTTTGGATCTTCTATTGAAAATCACCTTGGTCATCACCTGATATTCTTTGCCTTCTTATTATTTTTACCTTGAAACCAACATATGGTATACATGCATTGCCTATGGATAACCCCTACAACTATAACTCAATACAAACATTAGTCCATGGAGCCTGTCATTAATTATCAAACCCACACATGGGAGCACACATGCTCTTTCAATGTGGGAGTATGGTCAGAGACTGGTCTAGAGATTTTGCCCGGGTCTGACCAGGATGGAAACTCCTTTCCTCTTAGATCAGAGACTCGATGCTTCACATGCCGGAGACTCCGGAGTTAGTTTCATGCAATGTCTAGATTTGGGGGGGGGGGTACATATAAAAGTCACCATTCTTCCTCAAGGAGAGGTTGCGACTTCCACTCTCTCCTCTCAAATATTGCTGAGCTCAAGCCTTATAGATCTCTTTGCCTAGCCATTCAATCTTGATGACCTTTTGGGAATCGTAGGAGGAGACCTATATCTACACTTCCACCAAAGCGATTTTATTTCCCCTCATATTCCATTGAGGAACTTATTACTCTTGGGTTCTTGGAACCTAGATGGCAGAGGTTATACAAAGGTTGGGAAAGGTTGCATGGGACAATGAAGGTTTGTACAAAGGTCATATGAGAGTGTAGTGTGATACTTGAAGCTATAGATGATTATGACTTATGGATTTGGCACGCTTTCTTTGGTTATGGTGGTCTCTCACAGTTACATCAATATGCTCCAACGCTCTTCACTACCTACGAAACATGATGAAGGTAATGCTCTGGAGTACAACTATTATATTAATGGCCGCCAATACACCAAAGGTACTATCTACCTGATGGAATCTATCCGAAATGATCAACATTTGAGAAGAAAATCCTTAGCTCTTTAGGTTAGAAAAAATATCACTTTGCTTCATGATGAGTGGAATTATTTACACTTTCTAAGCATACTATATGTTTATAAAACCACCCATCTCATGCTCCATCTAATTATTATTATGCCTTTATACATGATTACTTGTTTTCACTCATTTTCATATGATTTTTGCACAACTATTAGTTTTTATTCCAATTTTATTACTTTTCCTTGTCTTTGATGTGTGTAGGTGTTATAGACATTTATGGATAAAGTAAGGCAAGAGGATCAAAGAGGATGTAATATGGAGGAGCCAAAAGGAGGGTGGAGAAGTGTATTCTTCCATCGGAACAAAATACAAATATAAGGACACGGTGTTGTAGATCTCGTTCATACGAATCCAACGAGCCAAAGAACACCCCAATCGGAGTTTATATGAACAAAATAGCGGCCAAAGCACCGAATAAGCAGGGATTTTAACGACCTTCGATACGACAGAGTCCGACCATACCATACGGCCTTACGCGTACACATACCAACGGAAATCACCATAACTTCCGTGATTCTTCACCGTTTCTTCCCCAATTCTTTCTAAACTTCCCTGATTCTTCACTGGTTCCGCTCCACTGCATCAATAGTCGTCGTTGCGCAGATATCCACCATCACACAAGATGAGAAGTGATTTGGATCTTGAAGGCATCCACATCGATATCCATCGTCATCGTTATCAACAATGTCTCCATCACCGATCCTATGGTGTTGTTGCCAAGGAGCTAAGCACTTTTGGTCTTTGTTCTTAGTTACATATTATTTTTGTGCTAAAGTTGTTTGCAAGTTTCAGGAAAACGTGATGGACGAGTATGAATACTTGATTCAACTTGACGCTGTTAAAAACCGCGGCACACCAATGAATGCTTTTAGGAGAGCTAGCCATCGTATCAATCCTGAGAGGTATATTAACCTCATGTTACTTGAAGCTCTCTAAAAAATTTGCAGGAGATAGTATGGAAGACTGTACAAAGATGTTGAATTCTTTGACGAAATTTGTGAAACTTTGATACTTAATGTTTTACTGTGGATGAAGCAAAATTTATATTATTGGGGCAAACTCTTGATGACAAAGCTCACGCTTGGTTTAAGGCTTGTCCCACAAATATAACTAATATCTGGAAGAGTTTATCTTATGCGTTCTTGTCTATTTTTCTATATAGGAAGGAAGTTTCATGGTCTTCTGCGCTTGTGATCACTAATTTCAGAATCGTCTAGAAGAAAGCCTATTCAATGGTTACAAAAGGTTTAGAGGTTTCTTGATAACTATCCTCACCATTGCCACCATGGTTGGTTTTATGTACTTTTTATGAAAGACTTAATGAAATAAATAGAAATGAATTATATGTTGCCTATAACAGAGCCTTTATGAAACTTCATATTAATATGGCTTGAAACCTCTTAGATAATATCCACAATAATAAGGAAACTCTTAATGATTTAGAATATGATGAAGGAGGTAATCTCGTAGATTATGAATGCATCAAAAGATTCCTTGACACCGGTAAAGTGGAAGATCTAAGTGGAAATTCCCATCTTGGTTATAAAATGATTCGACACATTTTCAAAACATATATTGAGTACTTGCAGACACCCAAGGACTAAGGCCATTTCAAACCACCTGATGCAAAAGAGTTTATGATGACGGTTACAAGGAGTATATCGGTTGAAGTGGAGGCAATTCCACCTAAAGTACCGACGAGCGTGCATTTGGTGTCCTCTTGCAGTCATCACTTCGTTCCAAGAGAGTTGGAGGAACGATGTCGAGCATGCATTTTGTGTGCTCTAAGCTTGTTTTGTTATTGCTCGATATCCTGTTCTTACCCTTTCGACCAATCGGATGTGGAATTTCATGAATTCTTGTGTTATCACGCACAACATAATCATTAAAAGTGATCGCAATGCTCTGGTTGATGATCAGACATAAGACCAACAATGCCCTCTTGCCGATGTTGATCACCACGTGCTGCCCGATTTTGTGATTTCCTCTATGGAAATTCTTGATGAAGATGTTCATCACCAAGATGATCTAGTTGAACATCTATGGGTGTTCAAAAGGAAACCAAGTCTTGACGTGTTGAACTTCTTGGATTTCATTTTATTTGAATTATATAATTTATTTATTTCTAAGTTTTAATTATTGTAGAACTAATTTATGTGTTGAAAAGTATACAATAATATTATAAATATGTTTTGTATTTGCCAAAAAATGAAAAAAAAAAATCTATTAGGAGGGCCATGTTAGAAGCGTCGCTAGCCGCTCCCAATATGTTAGTACAATGCACCGACGACTCCCAATAGCGCTGATCCGGCGCTATTGCCGGATGACGAGGTATTGGGAGGCCGGGCCAAGATGCTCTCAGATCAGATCTGCTCTCTCATTGTTTTCCTTGGGCGTTGGCATCGATCTCCATATGTTTTGCTGCTCCAGAAAGAAATGCTGCACAAAGGTATGTACCCAGTACCCTCATGCAGTCATGCATGCACACGTACGTACAGATACAGCTGCGGTTGCAGTATGTGAGGGTCTTTCCTCCTCTCTCTCTCTTTCGGATTCCGTACGTACATGGGATTCCAAAGTTGCCCGAAGAATCGTGGCTTTTGCCCACAGGAGGAGGAAAGCACGACGTCGAGTCAAGTAAAGAACTGTGTAGCGAAAGCTGGGTCTCCTTGTTGCAGCTGTACCATCACCACGTTAGATTCATCAGGTTTCCTTTTAAACAAAAAAGAAACAGGCACCACCGCACCAGATTGAGTTATCCTCTGATGCAACTACATTGCGACCGTCTGATCAGAAATCAACGATGATAACCACCGTACCTTGACAGTCAAACAAACAAATTTCTCCCTCCCAAAGCAAGGCCTCAAAGCTGCTTTCCTCTCTTTCCGAAAGATGAATTTTTCCATCTCAGTCGCCTAGAAAGACTTGCCGAGATCTAATCTAAACCCCAATCAAAAGCCATCTGCAAAACCCCAACCATTTTCAGGGTATCTTCCACTCGACCCTCTCAGATCAGACTTTCTCCATCGTGTCATTCGGGAAACAAAGAAAAAAACACCATAGATCTAGTCCTACAAATGACTGGGTGCACAAGCACAGCCACAAGACCAGATTTGCACAAAAAAATGTGAGATCTGTGGTGGGGTTCCATGGGCATGGCCTCATTTGTACAATAGGGGCAAAGGCAAGGATGGCATGGCCTAGCAGCCTGCCACAGATCAAGCAAGGATGGCACGCTTGGCTCCATGGCATGGCCATATGACTTCCATGTGTGCCTTGCTCAGGCCATGGTCATGGTCGTATGACTTTGGGAATTACTTGTTGGCTAACCCCCTTCCAGAAACGTTGAAAAAAAGAGGGATGGTGATGAAAAAGGGTGCGACCGACTGTCTCGATCTGTTAATGGGCAGCTCCAATGATTCCTGAAGGCCACTACTGTTGACCACTTATTATAAATGCCTGGGCAGTCATGATGGGGATTACTGTATTATATGTTCCTCCTAAGTGCATGCCAGAGATAGAAAGAGTGAGTGGCGCCCTGCACAACCACCTTGTGGATGGATATACATTAGGGGATGTTCAGACTAGTTCAAATTCCAGTTGCATTACAATGGACCTACAGAGCCTGAGCAGATTATTAGTGTATTGACTATCAGTAAGGTGGCTATTATCTAGTGGTACAATGATTGAGTGGATAATTATGTTGGGGAATAAAACGGGTGTAAAGCTAAGACACCCCTTGCAACGCATGTCTACTTCCTACGGTGCCTATAATATAATGCATGTAGGAGCAATAAGATTTTCTACAATCATGTGATGTATATGGTAGTGACTTGTTTGACATTTTGGATATATACATTAGCGAGATTCAAACTTCCAAAAGGATCAGGCACTTGCTATCAGGGGCACTTTCAGACTTTCAGTGCTGTGCAGAACGAGACCACCTATAATATAACCTCTCACAGAAAAACAACAAGAGGGGCAGAGACTATTATATTGTATAGATGCAAACACAGCTCACATTCTTTCAAGATAATTTAAATTGCAACATCTTTTATTGATGATGATGGAAAAAAGTGCAACCGATAACAAATAGCAAGGGCCCCCCAAAGCCTCATGCTCAGACACTGTTTGTTAGCCTGGAGATGGACAAATATTTCACTCCAGAGCATCACACTAGGGGCATGCATGTGCCTCCCAGTACACCATGCCCCCTCTCTCTTCAGTAACAATCAACAAAATGCAAACAAACCACTCGGAAACAAACAAATTTCTCCCTCATGAATATAAACAGACAACTTGCCAGGCCTGCTACACCTTGGCTGTAGCTCTGACCATTCCTGCTTGACCACCTTCATTTCACCCTCCCCCATCTCCATGCAAACATGCTGTGCATTGCTAGTATCCTTTTACTTTTCTTCTCTCCCTCACCATCTAATAATCAATGAATCCTCTGCAGTTCTGCCTTGACGTGAAGACCCACAGGCTGTAAGCACAGAAAAACACAAATGTCTTCCCCATGTTTCACTCTCTTCCTCTGATATTTCCCACATCCTTCACAGACTGGCAGTGCAGAGGTGGTCATGATGCCATAGATCAGCAGGCCAGTCCAGGCCAAGCAAGGAGAGCCCCAACCAAGGTGTAAAAAGAAAGAACCCCCAAAGAAGAAAACAAATGGGAAAAAGAATCACAGCAACACAACAACAGGAAGAGATCAAAACCTATTAATCTGACAAAAAAAAGACCCATGTAAACTGATGTTATCTACTTGCATTCTCTTTCATGTGACTGGTGGAGGTGACCTCTTCCTCCTCTTGGGTGGGGGAGGGGTGGTGCAGGAGGAGGAATTAGAGGACAGAACCTCATCTGAGCATAGGTTAACTGATGCTGCTGCTGTGGCTGCCCTCTTGCCACTCACCAGCTGCTGCATCAGTTTGTAGCAGCTTCTTACCCCTTCCTATTAGGAAAAAGATAATATGTTACAGAACTTGATCACAATTCATATAACTTGCCAATGTGCTGAAGTTTTTGTGGGGAGAAAGAAGATGATCCTTGTGTTACCTCTGCTAGGCCAATGCACCAACTGACTGCAAGCCTAGGGTTGACTAATGCAAGGGACGGCGTCTCAGCAGTGGCGCACAGCACCGCCGCAGCAGCCATCGACGACGGGCAGTGATCCAAGAACTCAATGTCTGTGGCATTGCATTTTGCAGCACACTATTAGTACCTCACTGTGACAACATATTTAGTAGACCAACAAACATTTGTGACATACCATGTGTTGCAGCTAAAATAATTTGTGTGGCTCGGGCGATCAGGTACCGCGTGTGCTTCCCTCTCGGATCGACTTTGCAAGCGAAGAAGTCGATGAATGTGAAAGGTGTGACCGATCGGAGCCTCCAATTGAGCGCCGTCAAGACGAGAAGTTCCATTCGGAGGATCGTTCGCGGCTCAAACATATATCTTGTGCTGCTCTCTATCTGTTGATGTACAATGCACAACCCATGTTACAACACTCTGATCGGATAATTTGCATTTTCTCTAGAGCTTATAAACTCACAAAAGTTCAGTATCAGAAAAAACAACTGATGTAGAATTAAGTGTTGATGTAATTGCCTGTAGGTCTAGGAGGGAAGGCACAAGGGTCTCCTCCATCTTGGCAGCCAAGGAGAGGCAGGTCACAGCTAAAAGCTGCATCGCCCATCCATCCTCCTGCTGCATTGAGGGGGAGGAACACAAACACTGCAATTAATACTTGAAGCAAGGATCCCCAAAGCAAGGACAGATAATGCACTACAATGTCTAGGATCTTGTAGCACTCCACCATTATCCCTATCTATCTCCTGTTCTTTTATGAGCACTAGATGAATAAGCCCTCTTTAAATTTCTGAAATAAAGTGTATATGGATCTGGCCACCTAAGTACAGTACCGTGCATCAAGATTTGACTAAGATCTTCACTCATAAATACTATATATTATGTTCTGAACGCCGAGCAGATCCATACATTGATCGTTCCCTATATGTACATTGGGCCCCCAATTGTATGCTAATAGAACAAACAGTAATCACTGTTACATCTACAATTCTAGCAGTAACATGTACCAAGTCCTGAAGATAAAAATCTGTGTGACATCATAATATTGGCCCCAGTTAAGGTTGGTGAGATATGGAGTCACATCATCATTTGGATTATTAGGATAGCCTATCATCATCTAGTATCACTTGGGGAACTAATCCTTAAAGAAATCCCAGAGTGACGCCAGCATGCCATGCCTATTGTTGCTTGCACACTGAAGTCTATTAGACATAAATAATCCAAGAGCCCTGCATTCTACTAACACGGCATTCACAAGGCAACAAGAAAGTCAGAAAAGAATAATGCGGCCCATTTCAACCAAGGCAGGTGGTGCATATGACTTGGTGCAGGGGCATACACTTTGCAGAAGTTTTACAGCTAGCTTGCAGTTGCAGCTTGCTCTTTTTACTCTGACCTCCTGATAAGTATACTATTACCACCACCACCATGCAAGCACAGTCACTGTCTCACTGAGTAGATATACCTCACACCAGTCACTCCAAACACTATCCAATACGGCATAGGCCATGTTGCTCAGTTAATAAACTTGTGGAGCACAAGGGCAAAGCACAATGATAAGGTCTGTTCCACACTAAAGCTTAAGCTTGCACTAAAGCATGCTGCAAAGCCAAAAGACCCTTCTGTCTTTAGTGCATAAACAAATCCCCCCCACACACCCTTCATTCCGTGTAAGGGTAAGACGGTAATTAGCCAGCTAATTGGACTGGTGGGTTAGCAGTCTGCACACCAACTTCCAAAACTTTTCTTTTTATACAGGCCGGCATCAGCAGAGCACTAGACAACATACCGAAAAAATACAGAGAACAAACTAGTTATCTGCCACGCTTGACATGGTGCTCAGCATGTACTATGGGTATGGCTGACACGGTGATGTGTGACTGTGTGTGTAGGGTGACGTGTCAGGACGGCGGCGAGCTTACCGGCAGCCGGTGGAGGGAGAGGAACCGGTCCATGTAGTTCACGGCGAGGTAGGCCGTCAAGGGAAGGAAGCCATAGTATTCTTGCACCTGAAGAAGATGGCAGATCAATATGGCATGAGATGGATATGTAGCATGCTGACAAATACATTTGAAGAGGTTAGATTAGCTAAGTAATATGTACTAGTTTTGATAGTACCTGTACATGAAAAATGTGATTAAAAAATACTTGTACATGACGAAGTTTAATTTGTAATCTTGTTCAGAGAAGGCTTAATTTCAGAAAAATACACACAAGACAAGCAAGCATGTCTCATCCAATCCAACAAGTTTTATCAAGGCAATATGTGGCTCTGCGTGTCACCTTGAGAATCCATGCAACAGAGTCGGCCCGGTCGGCCGGGTCGATGCACCGCGACCGGAGCCGGTCGGGGTAGTCTGACCGGGGCGAGTAGTCCGACTCGCCGCCGATGAGCTCGGCGACGAAGGACGCCGCAGCCGACTCCTCCTCCTCGGCGCTGGAGCACGAGTCATCTTCTTGCTCGGCGGTGGAGCGGGTGCTGGCCGCAACGTCGGCAAAGAAGAAGGCGTCCTCGGCGCAGAGGAGGTAGGACGCGTCGTCGCCCGGCATAGCCGGCCTGTGGGGCCTTCACTGAGCAGCCATTGCCGTCGAGTGGGCGGCGTAGTGGTGGAGCAGAGGCGATGTGGTAGTGGAGGTGAGATGGTAGAGATGAGTAGCCGATAGTGTGAGAGGTAGATGTGTGGGAGCGCAAGGGGATATATAATACCAGATGGCTAGCTATGTGAGTGCAAGTGCTTATGAGTGTGTATGTGTGTGTGTATGTATGTAATGAGCTTTTATATCTTAGTGTACTTATTGAAGTACAGAGTGAAGAGAAACTGTATTCACAGCTGATAAGGAGGAAATGATTGGTAAAAGTAGGTGATCCATGTCATTGCGTATGCATGGTTTCTGTTTGCAAGCTGATTTTTACAAAAATCTATGCAAGATTTGTTGTGTCTGTGTGCACCCTGGGATGTATGCATATGTAGAAAGAGATAACTTCCATTACTGAAACAATCTTAGGTGGAAGTCTAAAAATGCACGAATAGACTAGCGGTAGGTAGCATGTTATGCATTTTTTTCCAATAAAGGATATAACATATTAATACCAAGATAATACCAATTACGCCTTGCTACTACATCAATACACAGTATTAGGAACTAGTCAAGACACAACCCAACTATTAGACCGGGCGACGACAGCGCTTGGGCACTGTTTTCTTCCTGGAGGCGTCGTTTTTGGAGGTGTTGGACTCTGGTGTTGTTTTGGTGGTGTTAGTGTCGCTGCTGCTAAGAATCTGATCGCTTTAGCGGGAATTTTCTTTTTTTGTAATTCTTCTTCTTTCTTTTTTGGTTGTGTGCATCCATAATACTATTAGGATAATGCGTTGTTGCAGAGGCCGGGTGTAATTGGTATCGTGCGATATTAATATATGCTCCTTATCAAAAAAAAAGGAGAAGATCCTTTGATTATGCATGGATTGTAGATGCTTATTAAAAGAAACACATCCACCAAGGGAGCGAACGTCCAAACGCCCGTTGCTGCCGAACCAAATCACTTAGGTCAAATCATGGGTTTTTACCTCAAAGATCAATCCGGGCAAATTCCAGACAAGGCTTCAACAAGGGAATAATAATGTCACCCGACCAATAACAATGCCCGCACAGATCATGTAGCCCGAGGACACCCAATGTCGCATACGTAATACATATTGTAATTGTTTGATGAGAAAGGTCAAATGCACCGCCTCAAAATGCATGAGCCTCTAAGTGTGATTTTTTTAATTAATAGCATTCTCTATGGAATGAGGTTTGTATTGCGTTATACTTCAAGGGTTTATCCCTTGGTAATGCTTGAAGACCATATGCTGGTTTAAAGGTTGAAAGACGAAGACAATGAAGAAGATTAAGTGATGACCAAGGTGTTACTCACGGGCTGATCCCAAGATTGGCCATAAGAGAGTTGAGTCTACGACAAGTATGTCTTGAAGAAGAATGATTGAGTGAGCATTCATATTTACCTTCAAGATATCATTATACACTAGTACAAAGGGACAAAAGACCCTTCAGCAACAAGAAAGGATTCGGTTGCCTGGGAGCGGTCGCTGATGTGAAACCTTGTTTGCAACAAAGGAAAAACCCATCACCGATGAGCGGGTTATTGGCAACAGTATTTGACTTTTGTCCGTTTGCTTTAAGCTGGAACTCATTATTTATAGTTACTCTCATTTCAATCATTTGCACTATTAATTTTTCATCTATCTATAATAGAAATATATATTTCACATCACATTAAAAATGTTGACAGCACACACTAAAACGGTAATAGATTTCATTCATCATCATTATATTCACACCATAAAAACACAGATTACAATATCATGTCAATAGCAAGAACGCTCAAAACTTTTTTAGAGAAGAAAAATGCTAAGGTAATGTCTCAAGTCTCATTGTCTTCTAAAAGGACTAAAAGATTTAATGATTTTTTTTCTATCAATCCCCGCAAACGTTAGTTTATCCATGTCATCTCATATCAGATTTGTGAGAGAATGATGTAGACACGGATAAAGTTTTCATTAGCAGAACCTTAAACACCACATGATATAAACAAACTGAATGTTCACATATTAAAATGGTAAGTGTAGATGCTTACATATAAACAAACTAAATGTAGATAGATTAATATCTGACGTGAATTGCTTAATCTAAACAGAATTATGCAGTTAATATTTAGTAGGTATAATCAAAATCAGATTGTATTACACAAAACTAAAAAGAATTATGTAAACATAACACTCACAATAAACCCAAATAGAAACATTACAATAAACCTAAACAAAATCATGTGAACAGAGCACTCTGAATAAATAGCTAAAAAGGTATTATGTAACATGAATAGAACAACCACAATCAAAATCGGATTATTCTACACAGGACATTCACAATAGCCTAAACAGTAATAGTACAATACTATGATCTTGGTTCTTTGTGTATCTATGTGGGTTAGGCATCCTTCCTTGGGCATGCATCAAAATGGGATTTCATATAGACCATGAGCGGATGACATCAAATGTTGATAGTCATGAAATTTGATGACAGAAGTTCAATATGAGCATCTCGAGGTGACCATATGCTTGAAGCTTGCCATCCATTGGTGATAATGGACATGGGGATATGTGCTTTAACGAAGCTAACCCATAGTGGTTTATGAGAGAGCAAATTGCAAGTCTTCACTAAGAAACAATGGTCAATTGAAGCATTCCTACTTCAATGAAGCAAAAAGTGTCATTATCAAGATCAAGCGAGATACACAAGGAAAATTTACAGCCTTACTAGGTTTTCATTTTTATTAGTCTCAAGGTGTATTTCGGGAGACCGTATTATAGGATATATATGTGCACTATCAAGATGAGAATTCAGTTGAGTAACTTAATCACATCTTCATACATAGATCAATCATTTGCATACTTGCATCTCCCTATTTTGTTGTTTCTTAGTATTTATCTATGTGAGGTCTTAGATAATGTTACTAGGTTTTTAATAAGTCCAAGTTCATTGAAACCAGAATTTGTATGCATCTTTTATTGTTTTTGTTGTTGGAGGTTTTGTCGGTTATTTGTTCCAAGAGTTTTCACATCTATTTATTCGTAGTATTTTATATCTTGGTAGTTCTTGGGTGTAATTCTTGTCTTGATTAGATGGAGCTTATTGTTATCTTTTCAAATAGCCCAAGTTTATCAAAATCGGAGTCTAGATGCAAATGATATTGCGCTTTTCGTATGTTTTTTGTATTTCGAGCCAACTTTTCAGTACGTAAATTTCTAGGTTTTATACCGGGGCTTGGGAAATTCCTGAGTTTTATACTGGGTATTTTCCGTGCAGGTCAAGGGGGTTCCAAGATCTTATTTTCTGGTCGGTTTTCTAGCCTAGAATTTTCTGGATTTTATATCAAGCATTGCGAAAACTTCATAACGGTATCTTTATCTTGTCATTGTTGGAGATATGCCCAAGAGGCAATAATAAAGTGGTTATTATCATATCTTCATGCTTATGATAAATGTTTACATACCCATGCTATAATTGTATTAACCGGAAACATTAATACTTGTGTGATTTGTAAACATAAAAGAGTTCCTAGTAAAGCCTCTTGTTAAACTAGCTTGTTGGTTAATATATGATCATGGTTTCCTGATCATGAACATAGAGATGTTATTAACAACAGGGTCATATCATTAGGATAATGATGTGATGGACATAATCCTATAGTTAAGCGTAGCATAAAGGTCAAGTCATTTAATATGGTTCAGTTGCTATAAGCTTTCTGATACATAGTAACCTTATTACTTCGACCATGAGATCATGCTAATCACCATCACCGGAAGGATGCTTTGATGACATCAAACACCACACCATAACTGGGTGGCTATAAAGGTAGCATTGAGTGTTCGGAAAGTATGTGTTGAGGCACATTGATCAAGATTGGGATTTGTCCATCCATATGATGGATAGATATACTCTGGGCCCTCTCGGTGGAATGTCATCCAATTAGCTTGCAAGCATGTGACTGGCTCACAAGGGAACACATATCATGGGAACGAGAAAAGAGTACTTATTGGTAACGAGGTTGAACTAGGTATGCAGAGATACCGACGATCAAACCTCGGATAAGTAAAGTATCATGAGACAAAGGGAAATTGGTATCGTATGTAAATGGTTCGTTCGATCACGAAGTAATCGTAGAAATATGTGGGAGCCATATGAATTTCCAGATTCCTCTATTGGTTATTGATCGGAGAAGAGTCTCGATCATGTCTGCATAATTCACGAACCGTAGGGAGACACACTTAAGGATTCGATGTTGTTTAGTAGATATGGAATGTGAGTAAAGAGACCGGATGTTGTTCGGAGTCTCGGATGGGATCCGGGATATCACGAGGAGATACGGAATGGTCTAGAGAATAAGATTCATATAAGGAAAGTCCAATTTCGGAGTTCGGGAATGATTCCGTGTTTTCACCGGAATGTTCTAGAAGGTTCACCGATCCGTAAGGGGAAGGGTACATGGATGTGTCATGACAAAGTGTAATGGTTTCATCATGTCCTAGGTCACTTGGCTGGACACTTGGAAGAGAGAAATCAAACTCTAATTTTAAAGTCAAAAAGGCAGTTTGAAAAAGTCAAATCCCAACATGGTTTTCGAGTTAGGGAGGGTTTCTGAGTTAGGGAGGGTTTCCACCTGGGTTGGGAACACCCTTGGACGCCCCCACCTATATAAGGAGGGGTAGGGGCGCACCCCAAGGTATCCCCCTTGCCCTAGGCGCCCAAGAAACCCTAGGTTGGCCGCCACCCCCCTCTCTAGTTGCGACCAATCTAGATCTCCTCTAAACCGCTACCGACTAGCTAAACTCTAATTGCTAGCTACCTCTAAACCTCGGCCCTCTAAACCCTAGATCACCGGGGCTCCCTCTACTCCACCATACTCGCTCCGGCTTAGGCGAAGCCCTGCGGGATCTCCCCTCTACTTCCGACACCACGCCGTCGTGCTGCCGGAATCGCGAGGAGAGAGCTACAACCTCCGCTTCATGCTGGAACAAGGGAGAGTAAGGTCTTCATCGAGTACCGTACGTGTGACCGACTGCGGGAGCGCTGCCGGAACGTGGCGCCGGAAGGATCGTCTACGCGATCTTGAGATCGGCAAGTGAACGACTACATCACCCACGAGAATCTGCTCTCGTTAACCGCTTTGGATCTTCGAGGGTTAGTAATCTATCAACTTGTTGCACCGATCTAGTAGATAGATCTTGTCTTGATCATAGATTAGATCTTGATTGTGTGTTCATGCTGTAGAATTTTTTTGTTTTCCATGCTACGAACCCCTATAGTGGTATCAGAGCCGTGTCTATATGTAGATCTGTTGCACGAGTAGAACACAATGGTCATTGTGGGCGGTGGTGCTTTTATTATCAATTGCTTCTTGTGTACTTTGCATCTTGCGGTATGGTGGGATGAAGCGGCCCGGGCTAACCTTACATGACATCGTTCATGAGACTTGCTCCACGCTCTACATGCAACTTGTATTGCATAAGTGGCTTTGCAGGTGTCTATCTCTCCCATCATAATAAAGATTCAATTTACAACGGGCACTTGATAGTTCAATGCGGTGACCCAGCATACCACTGCATGTGTAGTACACTGTAGTCGTTGACATGACATCTACAGAACACCGTTCCGTAAATATCACATCCCTCAGAGTGGTACAATAGAAACATTGCGGGTCCATATTACAAATGTACACACATTATTATTATTACAATACCGGAAGTTCAAGACTTCCAAAAGATCCAACTTACAAACCAAAATATAAAGTGTTTAGCGGAATTTAAAAGTAACAACTTCGACTAGGAGTTGAGCTCAACAACTTATTCTATAGAGTTCATGCTGCTCGGCTCCGTTAGTTACTACTAACTAGGGTTACTTAGTTAGACTCATTATCATCGACACCATAGCGGATCTCGTAATCCACTCCTTCAACTCCTCCGGACAGATCAGGTTCCTCGTAGAACACATCTTCTTGGCATTCGGCTGCATACATTGGCACGTCTTTGGGATCCTTAGAGTCTAAGCAAGGGATCAAAGGAAAGAATGAGTAACAGCGTTACCCAACAAGTTCATTATATACAAGGTGGGAAGTTTGATGCTCTAACTACCACCTCGGATTATAAATCCTTGGCACTATGCAGTTTTTGTAAATCTTTCTTCAAAGATTGATTTTATTCCGAAAAACTATGACAATCAGCCTTCATAGGTTGACCAGAACTTTCATGGAGTTCCTTTCTGCGCGTTAGTAGCTCCTTCCGGAATAGGAGTAACAAGTTCTGATTCTTACACCTGAGAGGTGTGTTACTTTACCCATGAGAGATCAACTCCTTGTTGCACAACCGGCGTACTTTCCCATCCACAATTCCATGATGTGGGGCCCGATGGTTGGTCCAAGCCAATCACGCCCTTAGCATGACCTCGCATGCCTCCTTGGTGTACACCATGCCCACATAATGAATTACGGCAATGGTTTGTACAACCGTTAGATGCCAGAACTATCGTGGGATGATGAGGGTTCCCACCCATATGCTGCATATCCTCTACAAGTTACCAATTAATATGCATGCTATGAGGATAACAGCCACGACCTGCACATCCGGCTTCATGCGAGAGGAAGAAGATACAGCTGACTTCTCTGTCCCATTCCAAATCTCATGGCTAACGCGTAATATACGGCGCTAGAATCACTAATGTCAGGGGTTATTAAGTACCTACTTGATCATCATTGTTGCAAATAGAACCCTAAGTTCTATTGCTCCATTATATCACCACTTAGGATGATATCTATGATTTCTTTATTTATGAAAATAATATTTTCTTCCTGTTATAGCATATATGATAACACACAATTTGCAAATATTTTGATAAAGACTCTTCAAAGGACATGAGCAAGTGATGAACTTGCCTTGTGATGGCAAGGTAGTGAACCCTGATGCTTGCACTGGACCGTTAGGATCCAGTGCAAGCACTTAGGATGATATCTATGATTTCTTTATTTATGAAAATAATATTTTCTTCCTGTTATAGCATATATGATAACACACAATTTGCAAATATTTTGATAAAGACTCTTCAAAGGACATGAGCAAGTGATGAACTTGCCTTGTGATGGCAAGGTAGTGAACCCTGATGCTCGCATGCCTCCTTGGTGTACACCATGCCCACATAATGAATTACGGCAATGGTTTGTACAAACCGTTAGATGCCAGAACTATCGTGGGATGATGAGGGTTCCCACCCATATGCTGCATATCCTCTACAAGTTACCAATTAATATGCATGCTATGAGGATAACAGCCACGACCTGCACATCCGGCTTCATGCGAGAGGAAGAAGATACAGCTGACTTCTCTGTCCCATTCCAAATCTCATGGCTAACGCGTAATATACGGCGCTAGAATCACTGATGTCAGGGGTTATTAAGTCCCTACTTGATCATCATTGTTGCAAATAGAACCCTAAGTTCTATTGCTCCATTATATCACCACTTAGGATGATATCTATGATTTCTTTATTTATGAAAATAATATTTTCTTCCTGTTATAGCATATATGATAACACACAATTTGCAAATATTTTGATGAAGACTCTTCAAAGGACATGAGCAAGTGATGAACTTGCCTTGTGATGGCAAGGTAGTGAACCCTGATGCTTGCACTGGACCTTGAGCTTCTAGTTCTACAAAAACATCATTATTGCCCGGTAAGGACAATATTTAAAGAAGCAAAATGATTATGCAAGTAATGTAATGCATTATTCAATTCTATATGCATTTTCCCTATATAAGGTGCCTTTTAATAAAGCATTTATATTTTTTTTATATTTATTGCATATATTGAATTTTATTTTATTTCCCTTTTTATTTGGCTTTTATTGATTTAATAATTCTTTTAGGAATTATTAATTATACATTGAAATTTATTATTAAATATTTATTTAGTATTTTTCAAAAATACTATAATATTAATATATAATGAAAGTGATTTTTATTTATTTTTATCATCTTTCAATAATTTTGCAAAATTCCATAAGGAATATATAAATTACAAAATTCTTATAAAAATTTAAATATCCAAAATTTTATATCTTATTTTATTTGGATAGAATGGATTATTGTGAATCCAAAAATATTTTATTTATAATTTTTGGAATTTTAATTTATTTTCTAGAATTTTATTGAGTTCAAGGGCATTTTGATCTTTTCCAATTAATTAAAACAGTTTTTAAACGACTTGGGCTGGCCATTTGGGCTTATTGGGCTAGTGTGGCCCGATAGGGTAGGGTCAAAATCATCACCCCGAGGGGTTTTGGACCACCTAGCCCACACACTCTGCCTCCTCCTCGTTCTCACCTTTCCTCTTCCTCGACCCCGCGGGCTCTAGCGCCGCCGCTGGCGATGGCCGCCGTTGAGGCTTCCCCTGGCCGCTGCCGTGGTGCAGGGCGAGGTTTGCGACCATGCTCGCTCATCTAGTCCAACTCGATTTGACTCCTGGGCTTCCCCGTGGCCGGGTTCACCCCGTTCCCGAACCCTAGGGTTAGGGGAAAATGTTGTCGCCACCGCCGCGGTCCCGCCTGCGGTGGTGTGCTAGGCTCATGTGCTGTTGTGGCTGACGCCGTGGCTGGTGCAGGTTGCAGCACCCCCTGGGTGCTCCCTCTGCCGCCGCGGGTTCGTCGGCCAATCTGCTTCCTCTTCAATTCGTCAGTGAGGACCTCAGGTAAGTTGCCTCCGTGGGTCTTGTTCATACTACTACCATGAATCTCTCTGTGTGTATCTAGTGGCTTCTCGTGCCTAGTGGCTATGTTCTGATTAGGGTTCATCTCTTAATTAGGGTTCTTGTTATGATTAGGATTCATAACCCCCTGTTGATCATATCCATGATTCTTTAGATCTAGTGGTGATCATATTTGAGCATGAAGAATGATTGTTTGCTGTGGATCATGATTTGTAGTGGCTTTGATGATGCTAGTGGCTTGTCAGATTTATTCCAGTGGTAATTCACTATGATCCCATGCTAGTGTTTCTATGGAATTCCTGATTGGAAATGTTGTTGATCTGAGAACTTACTGTACTGTTAGAATGCTTATACTGACAGTAGTTCTCTCAGTAGTTGCTTATTGCAATTATAATGGTAGGCTTGTATGTGATTATACATACTGAATATAATCATTACATGTAATGATTTTCTGTGGATATATAGATGAATTTGATGTTGATTCCTGGCACTTAGCTTCAGGAAAATGATATTTATTGGTTTGTCCCTTTATCTGTGTAAACTAAGCAAAGATTGGTTTTAGATCATTTAGAACTTGTCCTTGTGATACCATTATGATCTGGCACACAAGTGCTTGAGTTTTATTTCTGGGCTTAGCTTTGACAATACTTGTGATTAATACTGGCAAGATAAAATGAAAGCTTTTCTTGACTCTCCTGCCTATGATGTTGGTCTGAGGCTCTAGGATTTTAATTCCTAGTTAGTTGAGCAAATAGTTTGTTTGAAACTTGTAAGATTAGAGGTGCTACTCTCTCTGGGATATGTGCCCTGATCTGATAAGATCAAATGAAGAATGATCTAAGTTGCATAAATTAACACTAAACTCGGTGATGCTGATTTGAGAGTTTAGTGCTTTTGGCTGAGTTTGATTTCTTATCTTTATACTTGAAATCTCTAGGATAGATTCACCCCACTTGGGTGATTATTGAGAGATTATTTCATAAAGCAACACATGCTTTTGTCTAAATACTATGATTGAATCATGTGATGGTTTTATGAGACTCACCACAAAATATGATGATGGTGTAGTAAGTTGATGATGATGATCTTGATCTTGATCTGTTGGATTCCTGTGCTTGCTCTTGAGCTGGACTGCTCCTCCTAGCTCCTGGGCTTGATCTTGCTGTCCACCTAATTCATCCCCCTCCTTAAGTAACCATATTGGCGATGTTTGGGTTGATCTGGGTGGTTTCGTTTGGCTGCTGTTCTTGGTTTGGCTGTTGTCTACACTGGGTGTTCTTGTGTGCTGTGTAGTGGAGTGATGCACTAGTGCCCCCCACGGCTGTGCTGTGGTTTTGTGAGATTGGGCTGTGCTTGTGAGGTCGACAGCACACCATATGCATGTTGGTGTGTGTCCATCTTGTGTGCCTGCTATGCACTTGTGGATATGTTCAGAATTTTTGAACTTACTATTACCAGATTACTTTCACCTGGCTGGTGAATTGGTCCCTCTTGGCTGTCATTTGACTTCTGGCTTTGAATTTATGAAAGATGGAATCTTTCATATTGGTGAAACTTGCCCCTTTTATAACATTTCTCAATGATGAATTTTTCAAGTGCATTTCACTGACATATCTGAGAGAAATAATACTAACACTAATCTTCTTTTGTTTTTATTTAGTCTTTGTTTTGCAGGTACAAAGATAAAGATGAAGATTTAGTTTAGATTTAGATATAGGATAGTTAGTAAATATTCCAATGTAATTTTATCTTTTATTATTCTTGTAATCTTTATTTTATTCAATTGTAATAAATATTATATTATTATTAATAAAGAATATTCTTATTCATTATTCTTTTGTAAATTGTGAAGTTTGAAAATGGCTTCAGTAGGTTACATTATTTGTAACTTGTTTATGTATTATTAATATGAAATAAGTTTCATATTCAATATTGTTTTTAGATAAAATTTAAGTTATAATACTTATCTCTTAATTAATTTAAGATTCAAAACTTATATCTAAATTATTTAAATTATAATTCAAACACTCAAGTTTAAAATTCAAATTCATTTTAAACACATAACTCCTTAAAGATCATCCCAAAGTTTATAATAATCATCCTTTAGACTAAACCTAATCTGAAAGGATAAAAGAAACATTGATCACTTAAGATTTTAATTTGGCAAAAAAATTACCCACATTTTCACAAATAAATGCATGCAACATTTCATATTCCTAAATCCACCCTTCGTTAGTTCCTAAATGCTGGGATGTTACATTCAAGCATCAACGTTGTGGTTCTTGTTCGTAAGTTAGAACGACACTTATTGAAAGCCCCAAACCACGTAAAACATGCAAAGAAAATTAGAGGCGTATAGCTTTGTTTTGCAGGGGTGTGTTGTGATGTGATATGGACATGATTGTGATTATATATGATGTATGCAATGTTCCTTATTGTAAGTCGGCAACCGGCAGGAGCCATATGGTTGTCTTTTAATTTATTCTAGACCTGCGTGTCTATTATTCAAAGTAGTTGTAATAGTAGATGCTGGTGGACGACAACCATGGAGCGGCGCCATTGACCTTGACGCCACGCCGGTGATGATGGAGATCATGTTCGTGCTTGAAGATGGAGATCGGAAGCACAAGAAGAAAGGCCATATCATATCACATATTTTGAATTGCATGTGATGTTAATCCTTTTATGCATTCGCGACGGTAGCATTATAAGATGATCCCTCTCAAAAAATATCAAGTTATAGAGTGTTCGTCCTTAGTAGGCACCATTGCCAAAGCTCATTGTTTCGAAGCACCACGTGATGATCGGGTGTGTTAGATTCTGCGAGTGTATACAACGGGAGCAAGCCAGATTTGCTCATGCGGAAACTAAGGTTTGATCTTGATGAGCCTAGCATGTACAAACATGGTCTCAGAACACGGAATACCGAAAGGTAAAGAATGAGTCATATAGATGATATGATGAACATGATGATTGTTCGCCTTTGAAACTATATCATGTCACATGATGATCGGACTTGGTGTAGTGAATTTGGTTCGTGTGATCACTAAAACAATGTGAGGGATATTGTTTTGAGTGGGAGTTTAATAGCAATATGATTAAAAGTTGAACACTATTTATCATAAATTAAATCAAAGTAAATTTGCATAGTTGTTGTAGTCATTGGCATCCGTTTACTACCTTGCGCTTAGTTATAATTGAGATAATAGAACTATAGAATTCTGGTTAGTTACTTTACGAACTGGTATCGTATTGTTTTGAAGTGTTAATCTAAAGTTTAAAAGTCCTATTGCAAACTTTCAGTAAGTTCTGGTTGCTCCGTAAATTTTAATAATTGGTATTAAATCAAGAGTGACAATTCCAGTGTTAGTATATAAGTATCATGTTTGTATCCATGATTCTTGATATTCAAAAGATTCTTTTAATATCAAGGTTATCTAGGATCTGAAAGAGTTGTTTCACAAACCATGATGTCTGGAAGATATTGCGATATTTGAAATGATGTTTTGGTTGCAACATGAGAGTATAATATGGCAAAGTTTATGTTCTCATATTTGATGAGAATTTTAAAAAGGTTGGAGACGCTTATCGTCCTAATCCTCCAAAAGGTTTTGGAGAGCAACATTATACTCGCGATTCACCGTTATAAGCTAAAAGTAGCTTGATCATGAATAGTTACATGATAAGGGTGAATATTTGATAAAATGTTTACTACACTAAAAGATTACTAAAGAATGGAATTTGAAAGAACACCAAGTATTTGATGATGGTGATCTACTTCTCCACTATTGATGTTGATAGATTCTTTCGAACAGAAAAGGAAATACTGAAAGAGAATCTCATAAATATATGGCAGAAAAGAAAAGACTATAATTGTCCATCTTAGGTATATAGAGGATATACATGTTATGGTTATATTCTTTGCTTATTAAACAATGTGGTTCTTAAGTATCGGATACTGAATTTGTTGGTGTGAATCGTCATACGAAACAACACAATTCATGAACTACAATGGCCTAAGTAACTAGCAAAAGAATATGTGATGATGTTCATCGAGAACAAATAAAGGGTTTTTGTGTTGCTCGTTAACATCAAAGCTTGCCTTCAAGATTTGTTTTATCAGGTATTATGAGACCAAAAGGGTTGTTCAAATAATTGTCGTAATCCATAAAATATGGATGATTTACAAATCTTGTTAGATAAATCGCATCCATAAAAATATTGCTAAAAATGTCGAAAGACAATTGATAAGAAAGATCACTTAGGAAGTGACATCGCCGTTTAAATTATATTGGAAAGAAAACATGAAGAAAACTCCATGTGGATGGAATTTTGGAGTCTTTTGATTTTTGATCAAATGACGCTTGTGAAATTTTCCTAGAGATAATTAAAACTTTGCTCATAGGCCAAAGGGAACGGATGACTAGCTTATTGGAACTTGTACATATTGTTGTATGAAGTCCATTATGTGTAGTCAAGAGCGATAGATTTTAACTTCATATGCTTTCTCCGTAAATTTGAGTGAATATATGAATATTTACTTAATAAGGATGAAGTGTGAAACATTTGAAAAGTTTAAAGACTTTCAAGATGAAGTGCAAAATCAATGTAACAAGCAAATAAAGAATTTATGATAGGATCATAAAGGAAGATATTTGAGTTATAAAGTTTTGCATAACACCTAAGATTTGAGGAATCGTTCCATGGATTTGCGTTTCCCGAAACACCATATGAGTATGGAATAATCAAGATATGCAATGAAACCTTGTTTGACAAGGTAAGATCAAAGGTGTAATTGATAAAACTGCCATTATATTTTAAAGATTAAAGCTCTAGAGACTATCGTTTTTCCACTGAAAAGAGCTCCATCATAATCCATTGAAATGACACCATATAAAGTTATGGTTTGGGATAAAACCCAAGTTGTCATTTCATAAACATTGGTATGCTATTCATAAGAAAGATGTTTGCAACCAAAATTGGATGAACATATATTTGTATGTTATTTTGAATAATCGTTGAGTATTCCTCCATAACACCAAAGACAAAAATGTTTGTCGCTTAGAACGTCAAGTTTCTTTGAGAAAGGAATTTTCCATGAAAAGTTAAGTGGGAGGACAATAGAACTTTGATAAGGTTAAAAGAACCTTAGCTATATGTGCAAAGTTGCGCAGCGCTGGAAAGTGTTTCGGAGGCAGCAACAATGCTCATGGCTCACGTGCCTCAAAGGTTGTGGTCAAGGAGGTCTAAGTTCCTATTGAAACAAGTAGGTCGGGTAACCAATCAAATACCAAGATTTGAGAGTTAAATCATTATTTGACAATAATGATCCAACTACATGGAAAGAAGCGATGATGGGCCCTAACTCCGTCAAATGGTTTGAATCCATAAAATCCGTGATAGTTACATATGCGAGAGATCAAGCTTTGAACTTGAAAGACCCTCTGAAAAGGTGCAAGACCTTACAGTCGTATTTGGATCTATAAAGAAATAGACATGGATGTTTCACATCTATGAAATTATCGACATGTCGGGAAAGAGTTCACGACAATGTTCAAAGAGTTGACTATGACAAGATCTGATCTTTCATTAAGCTATATTTAGTCTAGACAGATTAATATAGCAACCACTACATATAATTTTGTTATGTGGTAGTTGAATAAACAAAACAAGTTCTTCTAATAGAATGGTTACCTAGGACGTGTGCATGACACGGTCCAAAGGGTTTTGTTAATTCAAAGGATGCTAAAAGCATATGCAAACTTCAATGGTTGAAGTAAGCATCGTGGAGTTGGAATCTTCACTATGATGAAACTGTTAAAAGAGTTTAATTTCATCGAAGACGATGAAGATGCTTGCATTTGCAAGAAATTAAGTGGGAGCGCTAAGACATGTTTCTAATACATTATGTGAAAGACTTATTGTTGATTGGAAATGATGTATCTTTTTATTGACACAGGTTAAGAATTTTATCTTGATGAAAGGCTTAGGCAGAACCCGAATATTTGGCATCAATGTCTATATGGATAAATTGAGACGCTAATATGGTTGTGCCAGAAGTACATAGATGAGATAATGAATAAGTTCAATACAGAAACTACAAGAAAGGTTCTTGTTGCATAGGAAGGATTGAATAAAGATTCAAGTATTTTTGATACTTGATATATAAAATCACAAAGAGTACTTTATCAATTATGCTGTGATGTGTACAAATCCAGATATGTCCTATGCTCTAAATGTTATGAGCGTATACCAGAATGATTCATAAGATGATTATTGGACGATAGTAAAGATATTCTTATGATCTTTTAGAAGAACTAAGAATATATTATTTTATAGAAGTGACAAAAGATGGTTAGTTCATTGTAAAAGTATTATATTGATACTAGTTTTGTCACAAAGTACAAATTAAGTTTATCTCTATCTAAACTAAGGGTGGCACAATATGATGGAAAGTAAGTTCCATAATGGATTTGGAAGAGTTCCAAAGTTAATACGTTGTGACAGATACTACAACAAAAGGCTAAGTATATGACTACTATAATTGCAGCAAAAGAGGGCATTTGTGTCAAGTAGTTTGTTATCAAACTAGGTGTGGTTCACAGCGGGATAGTACTATGAAGATATATTGTACGACAATATTATCAACATGTTTTAACCCCAAGGAACTAAAGGTCTCACCAAAGGACCAAATTTATACAAAGCCATCTCATTAGAGAATGAGTGATGCGTAGAGACGCAAAGACATGCAATTACACACGGACCTAAAAGTGTCGGATCTGGAGATCAGTTGACCACTAGCAATCGTGTAAATACAACACCGTAAAGCCATAGGTGTTGAATGCACAAAGGTTTGAAACTAGATTATTGACTCTAGTGCAAGTGGGAGACTGTTGGAGATATGCCCAAGAGGCAATAATAAAGTGGTTATTATCATATCTTCATGCTTATGATAAATGTTTACATACCATGCTATAATTTTATTAACCGGAAACATTAATACTTGTGTAATTTGTAAACATAAAAGAGTCCCTAGTAAAGCCTCTTGTTAAACTACCTTGTTGGTTAATATATGATCATGGTTTCTTGATCATGAACATAGAGATGTTATTAACAACAGGGTCATATCATTAGGATAATGATGTGATGGACATACTCCTATATTTAAGCGTAGCATAAAGGTCAAGTCATTTAATATAGTTCACTTGCTATAAGCTTTCTGATACATAGTAACCTAATTCCTTCGACCATGAGATAATGCTAATCACCATCACTGGAAGGATGCTTTGATGACATCAAACACCACACCATAACTGGGTGGCTATAAAGGTAGCATTGAGTGTTCGGAAAGTATGTGTTGAGGCACATTGATCAAGATTGGGATTTGTCCATCCATATGATGGATAGATATACTCTGGGCCCTCTCGGTGGAATGTCATCCAATTAGCTTGCAAGCATGTGACTGGCTCACAAGGGAACACATATCATGGGAACGAGAAAAGAGTACTTATTGGTAACGAGGTTGAACTAGGTATGCAGAGATACCGACGATCAAACCTCGGATAAGTAAAGTATCATGAGACAAAGGGAAATTGGTATCGTATGTAAATGGTTCATTCGATCATGAAGTAATCGTAGAAATATGTGGGAGCCATATGAATTTCCAGATTCCTCTATTGGTTATTGATCGGAGAAGAGTCTCGATCATGTCTGCATAATTCACGAACCGTAGGGAGACACACTTAAGGATTCGATGTTGTTTAGTAGATATGGAATGTGAGTAAAGAGACCGGATGTTGTTCGGAGTCTCGGATGGGATCCGGGATATCACGAGGAGATACGGAATGGTCTAGAGAATAAGATTCATATAAGGAAAGTCCAATTTCGGAGTTCGGGAATGATTCCGTGTTTTCACCGGAATGTTCTAGAAGGGTCTAGAAGGTTCACCAATCCGGAAGGGGAAGGATACATGGATGTGTCATGACAAAGTGTAATGGTTTCATCATGTCCTAGGTCACTTGGCTGGACACTTGGAAGAGAGAAATCAAACTCTAATTTTAAAGTCAAAAAGGCAGTTTGAAAAATTCAAATCCCAACATGGTTTTCGAGTTAGGGAGGGTTTCTGAGTTAGGGAGGGTTTCCACCTGGGTTGGGAACACCCTTGGACGTCCCCACCTATATAAGGAGGGGTAGGGGCGCACCCCAAGGTATCCCCCTTGCCCTAGGCGCCCAAGAAACCCTAGGTTGGCCGCCACCCCCCTCTCTAGTTGCGACCAATCTAGATCTCCTCTAAACCGCTACCGACTAGCTAAACTCTAATTGCTAGCTACCTCTAAACCTCGGCCCTCTAAACCCTAGATCACCGGGGTTCCCTCTACTCCACCATACTCGCTCCGGCTTAGGCGAAGCCCTGCGGGATCTCCCCTCTACTTCCGACACCACGCCGTCGTGCTGCCGGAATCGCAAGGAGAGAGCTACAACCTCCGCTTCATGCTGGAACAAGGGAGAGTAAGGTCTTCATCGAGTACCGTACGTGTGACCGATCGCGGAGCGCTTTAATGTGGCCTGGAAGGATCGTCTACGCGATCTTGAGATCGGCAAGTGAACGACTACATCACCCACGAGAATCTGCTCTCGTTAACCGCTTTGGATCTTCGAGGGTTAGTACTCTATCAACTTGTTGCACCGATCTAGTAGATAGATCTTGGCTTGATCATAGATTATATCTTGATTGTGTGTTCATGCGGTAGAAATTTTTTGTTTTCCATGCTACGAACCCCTATAGTCATGTGAAAGGGGTATTCTTCCCCGATGCTTCCTAAGATTTTTAGCATGATTGTTTCACCATTGTTGACCTCCAAAAGCTTGAGTTCTCTCTAATTTCTGTAGTTATTTTTGCATTTTTTTGAGCATTTGGAAGAGAAGATCTAGATCTATAATCCTACCGACAAGTTACTCTAGGTCCTATAAGTGAGGGGAATATTTTGGATCTAGATCTTGGGGTCTTTTGTTAACTTTCGCCTTTTGTTATTCCTCTCTAATATCTCCCTAGCATTTGTCGCTTTGATGGGATTTAAGAGTGAAATATTTGAGCACCCTTGGTGTTCTTACTTTGCACTTTTGCATATTGTTGAACTCTCTATTATGATTGGTTCAAGTGAGAGACCCTTGGCTTGTTAATCTTGGAGGTTGACCTCCTAGTTCGAGGCTTGGTGGTTGGTACCTCGGTGACATCTCCGTTGAAGATTGTGAAGAGGCACATGTTTTCTCCTTCATGTGGATTTGTGAAGTGGTTGTGGAGCTTGCCATCTCCGGTGGTGGAAGAAAAACTAGCAGAGTGAAGGATCCCTATCTTCGTGGGGGTGTCAAGGAGAATAAGGTGACCTTCGTGGCATATGAAGATTCGTTGTTCCTACAACTCCAACGATGATGTAGTTTTCTTTCGAGAAAGTGAACACATGAATACATCTTCGCATTCGCGTGCCTCGGTTCTCTATACCCGAGTTGTCACTTGTATTCAAATTGTGATAGCTTTCATGCTTAATGTTATTCATATGCTAAGGTGCTATCTTATGTTGTCGATCTTGTCATATATCTTGTGCTTGCTAGTTTTGTTCACTCATCTTATTTAGCTGCCCCCCCCCCCTCCCTACCATACCATAGGGACAACATTAGAGGGAAGAAGTTATTGTCTACACTTGAAACTGGAAAAGATGGTTAATTCAATTTTCATGTTTGAAAAGACAGCACAAATGAAAACCGTTTTCATAAGAAACTCTTTTTTGGATGGAATACTCATATTTCATTAAGACACGAACAAGATCGTCGCGGTCGCCTTACAAAAATTAGTGTAGCTCAATAGGGAATAGTAGAAACATGGGTCCAAGGGTAGCTTTCTCGTTTTTATCTGTCTATCCTCACATGGATCGTACCGGTACTGCTTTAATATTGATTTTTGTGCTTCCTAAATTTTCAAACATAAAGGTGTGGTTTCACAAGGATGTAAGCTCCGTTTTAGCATTTTCCAACATCGTCCTTCTAGTTTGTTGGTCTAATTTGTTTGATAAAACAAATCAACAAGTTAGACACAGGTTCTGTCATGGGTCGGAAATCACGTATACCACGCAGACCCTAATCTCTCGAGGTCGAGGGTCGGAACCCTAGGTAAATCATGTACTAGTGCAAACCACGCAGACCTATATATATCTCTCGAGTAGTATGGAACAAGTGAGAATTCACCCTCTCTGGTCTGTGGGTCCATCGGAGAAGTGACCAGACCAGCGCACGGCAGCATTCAGAGGCCACTTCGAGCAGCGCGACGACATGATTGGTCACGGATGGGTCAAGATCTACTCGAGCCAGCCCAGGCAGCCCATCTGGTTGCAATGCCAAGCTAGTGTAGCTTTGTGAGATTTCTTCTTCTAGCTTTGTCGATACTCCCACGCCCGCACGGCTCGGCACGGCAGGGCGGTACCGATCGATCCGGGCCGTACGTACGTGCTCGCTCCCTCTCTCCAGTGCGCCGTGCCCAGGGACAGGGAGTCACCAGTCAGGCTGAGAGCACAGAGAGAGAGAGTGACGCCCCTCGCGGCTCGCGCGTCCACTGCTCACGGGTCACGCTTTTGCTGTCAGGCAGGCGCGTGGCAGCATGCATATGTATGGGCACGCACGGCATGTGTGCGTGTGCGTCATCTCCGGGTTTGGTGCTTCACACGGGGGCTGGGCCTGGGCCTGGGCGCGCCTCCTCACGGATTTTACGTGGGGCGGGTGTTTGTTATCAGTTATCACTGTGCCTGCTGCAAGCAAGCAAGCGTACGGTCTGAATTCAGTGCTCGGTTCCGTGCTCCTTCGCCCCCAAGAGAAACTTCAAACTTGCGTGATTTTTTCTCCTTTTCCAGGGGACCGAATTAAGGCGATTCAGAATCGGAGTAGTTAAGTACATCTGCCATTTTTTTTCACGTGTAAGAAAAATTAGCAAATATCACAAAACCATTTTTTTTTCTGTATTGAGCAAACACCCAATCCGTGTTCGTAACTTGTAACATCATCGGTGTTTCTAGATTGGGCCACAGTTGTATTACCCCCGGTGGACCGAGTTTTGGCCTGGATGGCTAGTAGGGATGTAAACGGCATCCCATTTAGCGTCACTTATTTGTTGTTAGTTATAGGCTTGTGATTGTAGAAACTTATCTAGAAAAAAAAAAGCCTATGAAAAACTTATATGGCGATATGTGGCGTAAGCCTTGCCCTGTCGACCAGATCCCGAGTTTGAGTATCAACGCCCTGCTCTCTCTCGATGTTCTAGAGAAACTGCTTGTTGGGCCCTCTAAACCTGAAGTCCTATTTTTTTTATAGAATATTAATTTTGTTCATAATAAATATATAATAACATGTTTTGGTACGCAATTTTGTCCTACCGATACATTTATAGTACTATAATACTTCATATGTTTTCTAATATAAGGCGTTTTAGCAAACGTCTTATCTTATAAGCAACGGAGGGGTAGTATTTAGGAACGAACTTATTTAGTAGCAAGTGAAATGAGCAATTAGTAGAAAAAAGAAACGAGGAAGAAAGGGAAAGGAGAAGATGTGATCAAACACCACCACCATGATGCCCCGGACAACATGGATCCAAACTAGTACTAGCATTGAGGTCCTCACGGGTCACGTCACTCCAGTGGCAGCACCAAGTTACTTCCTCCGTTTAGAAATATAAGATGTTTTAGGTTTGTGAAGGAGATGTATCTAGACACATTTTAGTGTCTAGATTCATTTAAACCTATACACTAAAGGGTGTCTAGATACATCTTACTCACAAATCTAAAACATCTTATATTTCTAAACGGAGGGAGTACCTACGTTCACGTCTCGACGATCCCTCATAGACTCTCGCCGTCGGCGTCATTTCCGGAAGGAACCATGCATGCCCCCTGCTCCTGCCTCACCCAGCCAGCCTCCTTGAATGGCCCGGACCCTCCTCTCCCGAACACGGACATGGGATCGAACAAAAGGAGCTCCACACTAGACAGTACTACGTAGGTCCTTCCTCTACCATTGAATGAACTGCCGAGAGCAGGCGGCGCAGAGGCCTTGACCGGTCAGCGGCCCTGCCTTCCTGCCTGTGCCTGCCTGCTGCGAGCAAGATAAGTGCGCTGCGCTGCGTCACTGCGTGCGATGTCATCGGGCTCGTGCTGCCTGCCGCCGCTCCTGCCGCAAGACGGCACGGGATGCCATGGATTTCGAGCGCTCCGTCCTGGCGTCCTGGATCTACCATCAAGCTATATGAGTACCTGACGACTTGCAGCATCAGAAACAGGACGGTCGTGTGGTAATGGTAGAAAGGTCTGCACGTCACATTAGCCAATATAGGAGTAGTTAGTTTAGCTGTCAGTCATCATCATCATCAGAGATCCGGAGAAACAGCAAAAAGATACGTTCAACACGATTGTTCATCACGATTCAGAGAAGAAGAAGAAAATGATCAGGCCTTCATCATCAGAAACCGAAGATAAATTTCATGAGTTTTCGCGAGAAACACGACTAGTACGTCTAGACTCTAGCTTAAAGTCTACACAGGCTACGCTGAAACATCAAAACTACAGGCACAACACCAGCCGCTACAGCAGAGAGGAGAGTTACAGCAGGGGAGAGCTGACTAGCGCTAGTCGTCTCCGGTCCACGCCTTCCAGTCGTTGTCGATGTTCTTCTCGGCCCACGCGATGGCGGCGCGCGCGGCTTGGGGCGCGCCAGGGAGCCCCTTCTCCTTGATCTCGCCCTTCATGTCCAGGAACGGGTGAACCAGGAGCGTCCCGGGTCCGCAGTACTCGTGTTGCAGGAAATTGCTCAAGACCTGGGAAAACAGAATCACAGGTTTATTTAGTGCCTTGCCGGATTTCATGTAGGAGTATATGACTAGCTGAAAGTGCAGTGCAAAATGTGCAATTGTATCACACCAACATAAAATTGACTGCCTGCATAGATATAATACAATACAAAAAAACAAAACTGCAAGCATGCATAATCCAGAAAAGCAAAACTGCGATGTGTGTGCACGCCATGACTGCATCACAGTGACAGGGAGGTGATCCAAAGCCTAACGCAAGGCCGAGCTGAAGACTGGCAGAGCTAATGGCATGTGAACATATAGTGACGACAGTGTTCAGGCTAAGTTAGGTTGTTGTAGTAAGTTTTAACTGGTGACAATAGACAAGACTGTATCATAATGGGCATTTCTGATGCTACCTGTCTACGATGCAGTGTCTTGGACCTGCAGTTTGTATCTCCAATTAATCCTACTGACATTACCTAGTATCAAAAGGTGCTTTAAAACAGCCATAAACTGTGGCTAATTGAGCAATTTTACCAGCCTCTAGCACACAACGTTCGTTCCATGAGATGAGGTGAAAAAAAAAATCAATGTTCGTTCCCCAGCTCATTCAGGACACCCCCCTACCCACTTTGCTTATCGATTTCCTAACCACCACAGATGTTACTTTCAGTGTCAAATTCTACTCTCTATTTGTTTCAGTTATCTTCTAAGCTCACCCATTATCTTCACCATCGTTGAAGAAGCAGTACCAAATCCTCAACTCGAATCATGCTACTCAGCTATGCTAGGACGCTCACGAAGAACTCTACTCAACGCATAGCACCCGGGAATGCCTAAATGCTACGATGCGAGCAGGTAAAAATTGTGCAGACTGGAATGGGTACGTGCCTCGGTGCAGACGTCGACGATTTCCTCAACATGCTCCCCGAAGTACGCCTCCTTCTTCTGCTCCAGCCGCCACATCATGTGCTCCCTGAACCTGCTCGTCTCCTGACAGAGGCACACCCCAAAGCCGCACGAATCGGTTACAACGAAGCGGAAGCAGAAGCAGAAGCTGCGTGTCCGGACAAGAAGAAGCTGGGGTAGAGGCGGGGGAGGGCTCACTGACCTGCTCGGCGAACTCCGGGATGGGGTCCGGGAACTTGTAGTCCTCGAAGGCGGCGTTCTTGGCGCGGCGGCACACGACCTTGGCCGGCCGCGGCGGCCGGTGGCTGCGCAGGCCGAGGAGGTGCCCGCCGCTCGGCCGCGTACAGGAGACGGACCGGGTCGGACGAGTGGAAGATGGGAGGGGGAGGAGAGTGGGGTTTAAGGCCGCCGCCGCCGCCCACACCCTCGTCGCCATGGCTGCTCGTCACCGGGGTTTTACACCTAGAGTCGTCTCTTCCCTCTCCTTATCGGTTCAGGACTTGCGAGAGGGTAAAGCATTAAGCAGAGTGTTTCTTTTTGTGTGGGATTTTCGGCTGCCGCACGCCGTACGATCAAAGAGGGAAGGCTAGGATTTTTCTTCCTAACGCTGACCATTTCCTGGAACAAAGTTTTAATCGTGCAATAATGGAGTTCAGTTTCTGTGATCCAGGCTGAAATTTTACAAGTAATTGCCACTAAAAAGAGAAAAAAGTGCATTCGGTAGAAGTTGGAAGGATGCCAGACAGTGAACGTAGAGCCAACATCGCTGCTCAGACACACAGATGCAAGGCAGACAGCACAACCAGATGCATAAAACAGAGAAATCGGAGTGATCAGACATCAAGGCGTCATGAAAGAGTCGAGGTCAACAATTTATTGAAACATCATCTATAGCAGAGCTGACTCCTCAGGGAAATGAAACCTTCACTTCGTGCACAAGTAACAAAACAGGCAGAGAAACTGGCACATAAGGTCAACCTAGTTTGTTTTATTTTACATGATAAGATCGACACGGAAAGCTCAAAACGAGTGCCGGTAAAATGCCAGTTTATGAGGTGAAACACTTTCTGGTAGTAGATCTAAGCGCTCATGCACGATTGCATCTCCTTCATTGCTCGCTTGCCACTAGTGCAACGACCTCATAGCTGCAGGCTGCGCAATAAAACAAACAAACATCAGTCACGGCAACTGTGAAGTGAAACACTCATAATAAGATGCAACAGGTGCTACCAACAATCTATCTACAAGGCAAACAAAACAAAGCAGGCATTCCATATTTGCTCTACGCTGGAAACAGTCTACTAGCATCTGTGCTACAAAACAAACATCAGTCCTTCATTGCTGTGTACTGAAATGCATAACAGTCTACTAGCAATTTTAATGTGAATTTTCAGACAATCAATTATGAACAACAATATGGAGAATCGGAGATACAGAGAAAATTTATCTTTAAGAACAAATATCATCTTCAAAGTTACGTAACTAAAATTGTTTGTTACAGGGAATTCATCATGCAACTGAAACAAAGGCACAACACATTATCAGTTCTTCTCAAATGGCAACTCGGCACGAATTAATGCTGTATAATACTCCATGGTCAGTACAAGAACTCCAGACAGAAAACAAGCAAGAATGACAAAAATAGTAGAGGGATGGGTGGACAGAGTTCATATGGAAAAATAGCTACCATATGGGGTTGCCAACTGTACTACACTATCACAAGATTAAACATGTGGAACAACATGGCCTTAGCCTATACACGACACAGCCTCAGCATCCTATAGTGCACTAAACAGGTATTAGAGCAACAGCTTTTAACCAAGGAACTTAATATGGAAGATATGTTAGTCAATAAGTAACAAAGCATACTACAATTTCCCCTGCAATATCAAAACCCCACTACACAATTATCTTACAAAGTAGACTTACTATACACGTCTTGGAACTACAGGCTTATATCATAAAATGAACAACTAACATGTTCACAAGCATATAGCAGTGCTTAAAAGTTTAAGATCTAATACACAAAAACAAGTGGTAACAAACAGCCAAATGTAAGATACCTACCAGCAAAAACAACGAGAGTGAGAACATTCCCAATCTTTGAGACCTGTTTCACATTGTTCTTGAATGATTTGAACCTCTTCAAAGCAACATCTTCCTTTAAGAGCTGCAAGTAATGAAGAGTCAAAACCAACTAACGGGAGGAAAGAAAACACACTACATATTAAGAAAAATATATAGAAAGCTCGTAAAGGACAAAAGTAAGGTAACAACTAGCACAGTTTAGAAGTAATAAACTAAACGCTATTTTGCAAATTGTCGTTGACTTGCAGGCTTGTGGTATGCAATCTAATAACAGTAATACCGAGGAATCTTGCTTGCACAATTAGCCTTCACATAAACCACAGTTTGCAACAAGCAGATAAGATGATCATATGAAAAACCTAGCGCCAACTGAATTGGTGAAAAAGCACAAGACATTAGACCAGGTATTCCAGTGCTACATATAAATTATCTTTCTGCAAAAGACTGCCAAGAAAATAAAATAAATACTCACTCCATCCCGAAAAGGATGTCGCAGATTTGTCTAGATTAGCATGTATCTATACACTAAAACACGTCTAGATACATGCAAATCTAGATAAATCTACAACATCCTTTTTCAGACAGAGGGAGTGCAAGCTTCACATTTACAGAAATGTGATTGTTCTGTCACAAAAGGCACAGTATTGTAAACACTAAAATCAAAGTTCAACGGAAAGTATTGCACCAGCCTAGAATTTAAGATAGAAATGAGAAACACTAAACTACCTTGACACAAAACACTAAAGATCAGCAAAAAAGGACATTACATTGATAGACTCTGATGATATATGATGCACTCTGTGGGAATAAGGATACAAAAAGATAAGATGCCTTCTGCATCATTCAGCTTGTTATACTGCACATATCTGCATCTTTTTCCTATGCATTACATAACACATAGCACATTGCTACCATGCATAAACTTCAGTTATATCACATCTTATCTGGTAACCTCATACGCACCATCATTAAGTACCGCCAATGCAGTTCGCAAACCTAACTAGTACATCCAATCCCCACGCGGCACCTGACCTTGATGCCAGCCACTAAATACAACAAAAACCTTCTAAAAGTACTCCTGTTCCATCTATTACCATCACATCACGTGTCCAGATATATGTGTTTCAGAAAAAAGCTAAAATGTCTTATAGTTGTGAACGGAGGGAGTATGATGCACTCTGCGGGAATAAGGATACAAAAAAGATAAGACGCCTTCTGCATCATTCAACTCGATATAGAGCACATATCTGCATCTCTATGCAATGCATGATATACTAACACAAAGCACACTTCTATATCATCTCTTATCGCGCAGATAACCTCATTAGCATCATCATTAAGTACGACAACCACTGCAGTTCGCAAACCTAACCGGTAAATCCAATCCCAGCGCGGCACCTGACCTTGACGCCAGTTACTCTAAGTAGAACTAAAACCTTCTACACTACTCCCGTTCCATCTATTACTATCACCCATCACGTACCCTAAAGGAAAATTCCGTGATCGGTAAACACAACATCTCGCCAGTTCCAAATCAGATCGAGTCGCTATGTCTCGAGGTTTCGTGTAGATCAGAACGATAGGCACGCACTGTGATTCCTAACAGAGAAATCGCGGCGAGAAAGAGTGATCCCATACAATCTAGTGATCGAATCGACAAAGCGAGAAGAAAAGGGGGCGGGAGGAGAGGGCTGACCGCTTTCTCGCGTGCGCCGAGCTCGACGTGGTACGCGCGGCAGGGCTGGATGTGAGGGGACGGCGGCGGAGACCGGAGGCGGGAGCGGAGGGAGGAGAGGAAGGCGGGTTGGGCCATGGCGGGGCAGATGGGAGAGAGAGGGCAAGGGCGGCTCGAGAACGGCGAAGATGGGAGAGAGATTGGAGAAGGGCAGGGCAGCAATGCCAATTTCTCGGTTTGGCCCCTGTGTAGATGCGCGTTTTCGTGTGAAGGACCTGTCTACTGAATTTTCTCGGTTTGGCTCCAACAACGCATTGCGGTACTACGAAGTAGTAGTATGAAGGATTCTGTCATAAAAAAAAGTTAAATACACTACCGGTCCCTGTACTTATTAGGTTGACTTGATTTAGTCCTTGTACTTAGAATTTGCTGAATTTTGTCTATATACTTATAAATTAAGCTTGATTTAGTCCTAATCAATATTTTGCGTCGAAATTGCGCTGACTCGGATGCCACATGGAGGCGTGTCCGACTTGCAGGAGTTAAGATGGACTGGAAATTTGCAGTTAGCCCCTCTCGTTTAGTTAACCTCCTGTTATAAATATGTCGCTCCATCTTCTGGTCCAGCGACCACCGCCTCTGTCACTGCCCGTCGCCTCCACCGTCATCGAGACCTTCCTTTTGTCCTCCTTCAAATGGAACTCTCTCGGCTGAAAGGATCTACGACGGCGTGGGACGCTCTGCATAATGAAGCTGATGGGAAAGGGGTACGTCCAAATATATGTAAGTGAAGAAAACATTCTAGACGTGGAAGGATGTTCCTGCAAGATTCATGTTCGCGTGGCGTTCGAATCAGCGCAATTTTGATGCCAAACATGGATTAAGACTAAAATGCGCCCAATTCATAAGTACACGGGTAAAATTCAGCAAATTTCGAGTACGAGGACTAAATTGAGTCAGTCCGACAAATACAGGGACTGTTAGTGTATTTAACTCTAAAAAAAAGTAGTATGAAGGATTCCATATAACAACCTAAAAAAATCATAATATTTTTCTAGTCTAGCTATAACGGTTGATTTCATGAGAAATTTATCTTTTGTTGATGTCCAATCCTAGCAAAATAAAAGAAGCATCCAAGATCTCATGTTACCATTTTTATGTTTTAGTTTACCACCCATATTCATCCTCCGCCCTGCTTCCTCCCGATGACCCAAAAAATTACGATCAATAAACTCAGTGTATGCTAAAACACGATGAATAAGCAGCAGGGATCTACAGAACCAGCACAACGACTAAAAGTAAAGAATGGCTAGGAAGCGCAAGATCCTTAATCATCATCTTCAAAATGAAACACCGTAACAACCCATTGATGGGTTTTCATCTTGGAGAAGAAAATAAATGGAACCGACGACACCCAAGGACGCCACCACCCCGTTTACATAACAAAGAACAACTACAACAATATTCGGATTTCCTTGACGAAATGAAGGATCAGTTCACGGTGTTACTGCATGGGTGCTTAAAAAAGCTGCTAACATCATCATCATATAAAACCTCTTTTGTTTAAGAGTACCAAAGCCATCATCCTTCTCTGTTAGTGAGAGGAGAAACTAACCAGATCATGTTATCATTTAAGATACTAGCCTTTTGTACATGTACAGAAAACTATTGGTACATTTGCACCAAAATTAAGCGTCAACCCAAAATTTGTTCTTGCAAAATTGTTTAGAAAACGCGACTGTTTAAGAGTACCAAAGCCATCATCCTTCTCTGTTAGTGAGAGGAGAAACTAACCAGATCATGTTATCATTTAAGATACTAGCCTTTTGTACATGTACAGAAAACTATTGGTACATTTGCACCAAAATTAAGCGTCAACCCAAAATTTGTTCTTGCAAAATTGTTTAGAAAACGCGACACATAGCAGTATAAAATATCAATAATATAGTATAGTACTAGCATGTTTTCAGGATTACAACTGCACGTAATTGTATCGCCTGAAAAGCACAGGATCAACAAAAAGAAATCTTCCATAATTTGCATTACTTGGCTTTATTACACGCTTCCTAAAACAAGCTCCATACAAAACCAAGCCCCACACCCATATTGCTTGCCAACCCAAAATCTATACAACAAACTTTGTTTTCAATATAGGCCTCAGTATAAACCATGAGACTAACACTGAAAAGAATGAAAAATGCCCCCTTGGCAGGAAGCTGTCAGCACAACGTTCTCCAGGTTAGTACACCATCCTTTGGGTAGCATCACTGCTATGATCCTGACCATGAGTCCAGATGACTGCCATAAACCAGCCCACTTAAAGTTTCAGAGATGATGTACTTGCACCAAGCTGATTTGGCAGCCATGGCCGTGCAGTGTATGGCGAACAATCAAGCCTTGCAGACTATACTGCTGTTGCCGCCGATCACTAGCATTTTGTAGCTATCATCTGTCTCTGTGGGATGAGATAAAGGAACAAGGATCACTGTCTATTCAATGAGCAGGATGGCGCTCTCGTTTCCCGCTGCTGGGCGCTCTATTTGGAGACGGTGTTTTACCACAACCAGCTAACCTCATCACTGTTGGTTAAATGAAATCAACAGTCAACAAAACATTTCATGAGCTGATTTATCTAGATAACAGAAGTTACATTTACCTCTTTCCCTTTCAAGCTCCTGGTCCAACTCCTCTTTCCACTTTCGCTGCATCTCAGCAAAGCTGATGCTGTTAACAGAAATAGGTTCCCCTGTTAGGATCATGGACCAGTTCTAGTAGAGATGCAATGTAACTAAGAGCCAACAGCCCGAAAGACTAGCATTTTACATGAGTTAATGAACAAGGAGGTTAAGCTCTAGTTATGGTGGTTAAGGTTTTGCAGAGTACGACTTTAGTTTCAAAGCAAAGTTATGTACTGTATGTCACAAACCTTGTGCTATCTTGGACATCAATATGAACTTTATCACCAAGCTCATTGAGTTGAGGGGAAGCTATTTCTCTCAAAATCCGGCTGCTATCTACACTGTCTCCTGAGAATTGCTTGCTGCAGCTCTCAGGTGTCGTACTATTCAAATTATTATCACAAGGTGTTGCGGCTCCTGGACCTCCTCTCATCTTACTTGGAGGCGACTTTCCACGAGGGGGTAGTTTCGGACTTTTGGGGAATTTTCCATTGGAAGTTTGATCAACTGCCTGAGAATTCCCAGCATTCACTGCATTGTAGAATTCTTCATATAAAGGTGTTTGTAGCTTCTTCAGATCAAGGGCCTGGAGAAAATACCAGTAAATATCATTTAAGTACTAGCAGTAAGGACGCAAGGTACTGAATCTGTAGTCTCATAAATGCTAAGTACCTTCTCATCAAGAAATGCTTCTATTTTTGACTCGGTAAGTACATCGTCATCTTCACAACTTCCCTCGCGAGGGAAGGTAAAATCATTTTCGGTCATGCTGCTTTCAGTATGCTTGGCTAATCCACCAAATTCCCTTGATTGATGAGAACTTTTCTCTGGGCTTATGTCATAATTGCTTTTCCAGTCATCAAATGGTTCAGACATAGGATTATAGCTCTGCAATTGACAGACAAAGGAAATACAACATGAAGACATAACAACTTTGTCCATAATTCATTTTTTTAAATTTGCAGTGAAAGATCAAACTGGATTCTTGGAAAAGTTAACAGCTGAAAGAAAACTCTTACAGAGCCAACTGCTGGGTGGTCATCTTTATCGCCAAACTCACACATGTCATCATCATCACAGCTACCCTCCCATAAGGGTTTGATTTTAGATGATCTGTTTGAATTAATAGTAGACCAGTTGCCAGAATGAATTAAACCCCTGGAAACAGTTAATAAGTTTCAATTTCACGAAAACAAAATCGAAACAGTGGAGAATGCAGCGAGCTTAGGAAATAGAGTTACTCACAGCTCTGTTGGTGCGTCTGCAGCATGTGCAGGAAGCTCATTAACAGAAGCATCCTGTGTAATTATTTAGAGGTTAAGTTATTACTAAGGCAAAGAAGTTGAGCAACTGATATCATTATGCTAGCAATACAACCTTCTGTGCAGTGCGATTGAGTAGCTGCCGGTCATCAAATTCTCCGGTGACAAATGGATGCTGCAAGAATATGTTTAAGATGTCAATATACAAACAAACTAAACTAACATCACCATACACTTAGAACCATAGAAACATTTAAGATGCAGCAAATCAAACCAAATATACCTTTAATAAATCTGACGCAGTAGACCTCAGCTCAGGTTCCCTAAAAGATAAAAATTAACCACAGCTGTCAGAAAACTATAGTTTTTAACTGCAAGAAGTTTTGTAATGCTTTTAGACAAAATATTAGTTTAGAGAAAGATATGACAATCATAGGCATACTTCTGCAGGCATTTCAGCAGAAAATCTTTAGCCTCTGGCGAGATATGTTCAGGTATTGGTGGGTGTGACTTTGTGGTTCCGACATGAAACAGAAGCGCAACCTGAAAACATTTTGTTAGTGCAATGAATAACCAATAATAAATCATTTTTTCAGGATCCAGGAGGAGAAAGTTTACCTCCTGATACTGTTGGCTCCATGGTGGTTTACCAGTAGCCATTTCAATTACTGTGCATCCCACACTCCAGATATCTGCAGAGCTGAGAGATTTGAAGTGTGAGGACAAGCTCATAATGTAAGAAAAATAGAGAATTAGATGAATGGAATAGTTCCTTTGACATCAGAATAATTCTTCCTTACTGGTTGGTACAAATTAGACATCCATAAGAATCAATTGGAGACAACAACAGGCGAGCATATTTGAAAGTGAAATTAATAATTAGATGATTATCTCACAATAAGATATACTGTTGCTGCTTGCTGCTCAGCATGTTATGTGCTTGGACAAAAAATACCACACAGATAAACTAATATGTAAAGGATTGTAAGCTCATGTAACTCAGTAAGTAAGACAAATTGTTCTGACTGAGTACTGCTTTTGTGCTCTCCCAAAGCCTAGTAGCTGATAGTTGCAAACCAGATCCGTGTTTTGCTATACAATTTTCACTTTCTAAGATAACATTGGAACTTTTAGCATTTTTCTTTCTTAAAAGTATTGGAGAAATTGTAGAACTAAATAAATAGTACTCTTGGATTAAAAAGTGACAGCGGCATTCGGCCTGTCAAAATTTACAATAATAAAGGCAATAAATAAGGTAATGAAGGGTTGCACGTACAAGGTATGGCCACTCCCCACAATGACTTCAGGTGCCATCCAATGTGGTGTGCCTTTCATCGTTTTAGCTGCTGTCATGGTAGCCTGACACCAAAGTATTGAACATTGTCGCTAAGGGCATTGACATGGGAACAACTTGCACAAAGGAAATACATAATGACAAACACAGTCACATCTATCAATGATACCTTATAGTCAATCATGATGCAAAACACATGAGGATAATTATCTAGAATATGGCCATGTTAAGAGTCATCCAATAAAAGCAGTAATCATATTGATCGGTAAAGTTTTAAGGCTGAGCACCGCAACATATATCATGCTATCCCGTAAGAAAAAAATAATAATACGGAGTAATATATTATCCTTGGGGGATCAAATGGGCCCTCCTGCTCAGATTTGTTTAGAACTTAGGCTCATTCGCCGCTAGCTAAATCTCAGAGGAGCAAATCCGACGCAGAGCAGCTGCTTCCCTTCCAAGGAGAGTAAGAGTAGCTCGAATGGACGAAATCCCATTATAAAAAGATCCTAGATGGCTGATACTTTACTCAAATAAATAACCAGATATGGCTGGGAAATGTACAACCGCGGTCAGATCAAAGATGGTGATTGTTAAGCATATACGACATCAGGTACATATCACCTTCTTACTTTGCATCCCTAAACATCCGTACTCTAATTTAATGTGTGAGAATCATACTTTATTTTGCAGCCCCCTCCAATTGTCATATATTCCTATGATATAATTCAATAATTAATATTCTAAGTCACAGCATAACATTATCGTGCTTCCTTGCCATCCCTAGTACATGTATTAATTCTATCTAGAAACTGCAAGTTTCGCTAACAATATCTTAATCCTTGGATGTAACCCTGCACCAAACCCAACTCACTCTTTCATGTCTTGCGTACAAGGATAATTTAGTGCAACACCAACAACTAAGAATTCACAATCTGGTGCCATAACTAGACTCGATCACAGATCAAATGTCTTAGTCCTGACAAGTACATGAAGGCTTGTGTGTTCCAAGTTTGATAAAAAGAAACTGGCCATACACAAATTATTCTAGATTATACTCGGCCTCAACAGCACATTGAACATCGAACTTACCAACTTGGCTACTTGCTTAGATGCCCCAAAATCAGCAAGTTTAATGCACCCTTTGTTATCAACTAGAATATTTGCACCCTGAAAAAAATCCAAGAATCAAGATAAGGAGCACAACCAAACAATAAATGACACAAAGATTATGCTATATTGTTCAGGCTTTAGAATTGGTACCTTAATGTCTCTATGTATAATTGCATTGCTATGCAAATATTCCAACCCTTGCAAAATCTGCCTAGTATACTTCCTAATGACCTGATCAGCATATGCAACAGATTAGTTTCTCTCCTGTGGTAAAATCAGAGAAAATCGCACACATTGATGGTTACTTACTGCCTCTGGGAATGAACCGAGTTTTCCAAGAAGCGACTGAATAGAACCTCCAGGAACAAACTCCAGCAAAATATTTAGTGTGTCTTCTTCACGGACAGTCCCAAGGTACCTCTTCTCAAACCACAGAGAATAGATCAAACAACTACAGTCTAGCAGTTAAGTAAAGAATATAATCTCTGATCAGTCTTGCATCTACTCACCACAATATTGAGGTGCGACAGGTTCTTGAGGAGCTTCACTTCTTCCTCGAGCTCTCTAATATGCGCCTAGTCGCAGAAGCAAAAACCAGAAAGCGCCTCATATAAGGAAAATGCTCGACAGATTTAATTGATAACGAGATTGGTTGGCCAAAATGCTACTCACTTGGGCTTTCTCCCGGGTGGCGTTGGTGCTCCCTATCAAAACCTGCAACCAAACAGAGGAGAACGTTACTTAGACTAATGTCTCGAAGTCATCGGACCGTGAAAAGCTAAGTACCGCGTCGCAAAATCCCAGTACCTGCTTTACTGCGAGGAGTTCCCCAGTATCCAGGTTCATCCCGAGGTAGACCTGGCCGAATGCGCCGGACCCGATCATCTCTCCCTTCCGCCACCGGATCGGCGGGTTCTCCTCTGCTCTTCCTCCTCCGCCGCCGTCAGCCGGCACGGGCGTCGGCGGCAGCAGGCGGCGCGGCGGCGAGGGGCTCTTGGAGATGAGCCCGAGCAGCCCCATCCCCCTCGACTTGCGGAGGCAGGAGCTGATCCGGACGCCGATCCCCCCGGCGGCTCCCGCACCGAGGGGCCCGGCGGGGGGCTCCGGGGCGGCGGCGCTGGTGCGGAAGGCGATGGAGCGGCGCACGGAGTCGAACAGATCGTGGAACCCAGGGCCGCCGCCAGCGGCGTCCCGTCGCATGGCCCGGGGTCTAGGGTTCGGGCCGCGCCTTCGGTGTCGTGTCGGCGGCGGCGGCGTAGTGGGGCGGTGGGGTGGGATCGAATCGGGTAGAGTGGGGAATGGAGACGCCGCTCTCGGCTGCGGGATTTTGAAAATTTGGGGTTTGCTGGGAGCGGAGAATAGACCGAGATGCCCCTGGCCTGGCGACCGTTAGGGGAAGGAAGCGGCTTCGGGGGTGGAGTACGTGTGGCCGCGTTGATTAACCGGGAGTGTGCTGTGCGCGAGGACAGAGAAGAATGCGCTGTCATGAAGTTCAGGCCCTACTACTTTTCATATGAAACTCTGCAAAGGAGATCTCCCGTGGACAACATTTTTTAGCTATTTGATTGATTGAAATTCAGTTATTTAGAACGAAATACTCTTGAAACCATAAGGGCATGTTTGATTCAAAGGATTTTCAAAAGAATTCTATAGGATTTCAATCCATAAGAATTTTTCCAATAGAGTGTGTTTGATTCAAGGGAATAAATCCTACAAAATTCCTATGTATTGTTTTTCTACACTACAATCCTATAGAATTTCTAACAAGAGGTGAGACCTCTTGGAAAAAATCATTTGTGTCTATGACAACTATGACATGTACTGATGTACCTAAACCCTATAAAATTTCTTGTGTTTTTTCTACGGTGCAATCAAACAGCTTATCTTATCGATTCCTGCGGTGCCATTCTATTCCTACACATTTCCTATTCATGTGTTTTACAAATTCTTTGAATCAAACATGCCCTAATATTGGACCAAGTATTGTATGATAAAACAATAACCCTAACCCTCTCAAGTATTGTATAATATTGGACCAAGTATTGTAAGATTAAGAAAAGAGCCCAATTCCTCTATCTATTTGAAAAGGCAGAGCTCCTGCCGGTTGTCCCCTAAAAAAGAAAAGAGCCCAAGCCGCCCTCTCCCGAGTCGTCCCCAGGCGACTCTAGCGGCTTCGGGGGCCTCCTCTCAATCCTCCCCTGAGAGCAAGTCTAACAACACCCTTAAAACGCGGCGCCCTTAAAATTCCGGCGGTTACATGGGCATGTGGTCGGGCCTTCGAGCTAACAGCGCATGTAAACGGCCCGGTCCGTAAACGGAATTCACACGGGCCTGTGAAAGGTCTGTTGCAACCCCTATATCTATCGGCGCAAGACCTGTGTCCCTCCGTCGCAAACCCTAGCCGCCATCGCATTTCCGCGCGTACTCCGACGAACAATTCCTCCCATTTTCGCGCGCGAGAGAGATGGCGAGCAGGAGCGGGAGTTGCGGACTCGGCGGCGGTCTTTGGGGAGGAGGAGTGGTAAATCACGCACCCGGCGACGAGGAGTCATGCATCCGCTCATGGGTTAAGAAGCGCGCCTCTGAAAGGCTGATTTAATCGACCCCAGCTTCTTGATACGTTGGAAGCGTATCATAATTTTTGATGCTCCATGTTTGTTTAGTATCTACTTTGCTTTACTTGTCCACATTTTGAGGTGCTTGTTACATGTTTTCTGGTACTAACCTATTAACAAGTTGCAACAGTGTCAGTTGCCTGTTTTCTGCTGTTTTTGGTTTCAGAAAAGTTAATAAACAAATAGTCTTGGAATTGGACGGGACAAATGTCAAAGTCAATTACTTTCCGTGGGGAACAAGAAGTCCAGAGGGGAGCCAGAGGGGCCAGCCAGGGGGGGCAGATCCACCCCAGGCGCGGGTGGTCCCAACCCCGCGCCTGGCTAGGGTTTGCCACCCCTGGCCGCCGCCTCGGTCTCCCCCTTCGCCTATAAAAAGCCCCCGATGCAGAAACCCTGGGCACCCGATCAATATTCCACGAAACCTTATGTAGCCGCCGCCACCATCATCCCTAGATCGGGGGATCTGAAGTTCTTCCCGACACCCTGTCGGAGGGGAGATCATCCTAGAGGCTTTCTCTCCGATATGATCCATGAGTAGTTCCACCTTGGACTATGGGTCCATGTAGTAGCTAGATGGTTGTATCTTCTCCTTTGTGCTTTCATGTATAGATCTTGTGAGCTCCGTTCATGATCAAGATCTAATCTATTTGTAATCATGCATGTTGTGTTTGGGGGGATCCAATGGATATTGAGATTATTATGTTGGTTTGATTAATGGTTTTGTCTTTATGATTCTATCATGTATGTGTTGTTTGTGATCTTGCATGCCCTCCGTTATTAGTAGCTATCTTGGCCAAGTAGTTGCTAGTGACTCCAAGAGGGGGTATGTATGCTCGATAGTGGGTTCATGCCTCTAGTTTCCAAGGGAAGTGACAAAAATCTCTTCGGTTGTAGATGTGTTGTTGCCACTAGGGAGAAAACAACGGTCTCTTGTTCATGGAACATGTGGGCTGTTTACCTTACACACTTTTCTTAAAGCAGTTGTCTATTGCTTGCAACTTAATACTGGAGGGGGTTCAGATGATAACCTGAAGGTGGACTTTTAGTCATAGATGCATGGCGGTCTATGTATCTTGTTATATTGCCCAATCGAATCTCATAGGATCTTTCTGACTAGTAATTGCATTGTTATGCCTTGCTCAGTTCCTGTCAATTGCCCTGCTGTAATTTGTTTACCCTTCATGCCATGTTGTTTATCTAAGGAGAGCACCTCTAGTGAACTATGGACCCCGGTCCAATCTTTACCATTGACACATCCTCCATTGTTACTTGTTTACTTGCTGCAAACCATTGCCTTCCACACCATACGTTTAATAGTTTGTCACAGCAAACCAGTGAGCTTGACAACCTCACTGATTCGTTGGGGCAAAGTCTTGAGTTTGTGTTGTGCAGGTCTCCGCTTGCTTGCAACACATGTGTGACGTTTCCTTCATCCTACTGGTTCGATAACCTCGGTTTCTTACTGAGGGAAAACTTGTTGATGTGCTCATCACACCTTCCTCTTGGGGTTTCCAACGAAGCGTCCCACGACAAGTGCTGGGCGCCATCAAGCTTTTTCTAGCACCGTTGCCAGGGAGGCTAATGTTGGAGATATGCCCAAGAGGCAATAATAAAGTGGTTATTATCATATCTTCATACTTATGATAAATGTTTACATACCATGCTATAATTGTATTAACCGGAAACATTAATACTTGTGTGATTTGTAAACATAAAAGAGTCCCTAGTAAAGCCTCTTGTTAAACTAGCTTGTTGGTTAATATATGATCATGGTTTCCTGATCATGAACATAAAGATGTTATTAACAACAGGGTCATATCATTAGGATAATGATGTGATGGACATACTCCTATAGTTAAGTGTAGCATAAAGATCAAGTCATTTAATATAGTTCATTTGCTATAAGCTTTCTAATACATAGTAACCTAATTCCTTCGACCATGAGATCATGTTAATCACCATCACCGTAAGGATGCTTTGATGACATCAAACACCATACCGTAACTGGGTGGCTATAAAGGTGGCATTGAGTGTTCGGAAAGTATGGGTTGAAGCACATGGATCAAGAGTGGGATTTGTCCATCCATATGATGGATAGATATACTCTGGGCCCTCTCGGTGGAATGTCATCCAATTAGCTTGCAAGCATGTGACTGGCTCACAAGGGATCACATATCACGGGAACGAGAAAAGAGTACTTGTCGGTAACGAGGTTGAACTAGGTATGCAGAGATACCGACGATCAAAACCTCGGATAAGTAAACTATCGTGAGACAAAGGGAAATTGGTATCGTATGTAAGTGGTTCATTTGATCGCAAAGTAATCGTAGAAATATGTGGGAGCCATATGAATTTCCAGATTCCTCTATTGGTTATTGATCGGAGAAGTGTCTCGGTCATGTCCGCATAATTCACGAACCGTAGGGAGACACACTTAAGGATTCGATGTTGTTGAGTAGTTATGGAATGATTAGTAAGAGACCGAATGTTGTTCGGAGTCTCGGATGGGATCCAGGATATCATGAGGAGATCCGGAATGGTCCGGAGAATAAGATTCATATAAGGAAAGTCCTATTTCGGAGTTCTGGAAAGTTTCCGATGATTTCATCAGAGAGGTTCTAGAAGGGTCTAGAAGGTTCACCGGTCCGAAAGGAGAAATGTCCATGAATGTGTCATGGGTAAGTGGAATGATTGGATCATGTCCAAGGTCACTTGGTGTTGGCATATGCAAGAGATAAATAAAACTCTAAATTGAAAGTCAAACGGGAAGTTTGAAAAGTCAAATTGGAACAATGGTTTCCTAGTGGGAGAAAAAACAAGTCCTTCTCTCAATCCAACTTGGCTTTGGGTTTGGATTCAAACCCACTCCTCCCAAGGCTACCCCTCCTTCTCATAAATAGAAGGGGAGGGCTGCCCCAAACAACACAAGTTCCAAGCCCTCTCCACGAGCCGCTTGGCCGCCACTTGCCGTCATGCCGACGCCGCCATGCCGCTGTCGTCATCGCCCGCCTTAGCCGCCGACACCTCCTCCTCCTCCGGATCTCTAAACCCTAGTTTTCCGAAACCCTAATCCAACATACTCGCTTAAGGCGAAGCCTGCAGATCTCCTCTACTTCCAGGTACCACCGTCGTCTTGGGAATCACGAGGAGAGTGCTACAACCTCCATTTTCTTTGGAACAAGGGAGAGGAAGGTCTTCATCGAGTACCGAACGTGTGACCGACTACGGAAGCGCTGCCAGAACGCAGCGCCGGAAGGATCGTCTACGCGATCTTGAGATCAGCAAGTGTACGACTACATCACCCACGAGAATCTGCTCTCGTTAAACGCTTTGGAATCTTCGAGGGTGAGTTCCTCTATCGACTCTTTGCTACAATCTAGTAGATAGATCTTGGCTTGTTTGTGTGCATGCGGTAGAAATTTTTTGTTTTCCATGCTACGAACCCCTACAGTGGTATCAGAGCCGTGTCTATATGTAGATCTGTTGCACAAGTAGAACACAATGGTCATTGTGGGCGTTGATGATTTTGTTGTCGATTGCTTTTTGTGTACTTTGCATCTTGCGGGATGGTGGGATGAAGCGTCCCGGGCTAACCTTACATGACATCGTTCATGAGACTTGCTCCACGCTTGACATGCAACTTGTATTGCATAAGTGGCTTTGCGGGTGCCTGTTTCTCCCAACATAGTTAAGATTCAATTTACAACGGGTGATTGACAATACTAGTATCAATGTTGTGGTTCTTGTTCGTAAGTTAGAACGACACTTACTGAAAGCCCTAAACCACGTAAAATATGCAAAGGAATTTAGAGGCGTCTAACTTTGTTTTGCAGGGGTGTGATGTGATGTGATATGGCTATGATTGTGATTATATATGATGTATGCAATGTTCCTTATTGTAAGTTGGCAACCGGCAGGAGCCATATGGTTGTCTTTAAATTCTGTTTAGACCCGCGTGTCTATTCAAAGTAGTTATAATAGTTGAAGCTGGTGGACGACAACCATGGAGCGGCATCATTGACCTTGATGCAATGCCAGTGATGATGGAGATCATGTTCGTGCTTGAAGATGGAGATCGGAAGCACAAAGAAGAAAGGCCATATCATATCACATATTATGAATTGCATGTGATGTTAATCCTTTTATGCATCTTGTATTGCTTAGTTCACGACGGTAGCATTATAAGATGATCCCTCAAGCACACAATTTCAAGTTTTAAAGTGTTCATCCTTAGTAAGCACCGTTGCTAAAGCTCGTTGTTTTGAAGCACCACGTGATGATCGGGTGTGTTAGATTCTGCGAGTGTATACAACGTGAGCAAGTCAGATTTGCTCATGCGGAAGCTAAGGTTTGATCTTGACGAGCCTAGAATGTACAGACATGGTCTCGGAACACGGATCACCGAAAGGTAAAGCATGAGTCATATAGTAGATATGATGAACATGTTGATTGTTCGCCATTGAAGCTACATCAACTCTCGTGATGATCGGTTTTGATGTGGTGGATTTGGTTCATGTGATCACTAAAACAATGTGAGGGATATTGTTTTGAGTGGGAGTTCAACGGCAATATGATTAAAAGTTGAACACTATTTATCATAAATTAAATCAAAGTGAATTTGCATAGTTGTTGTAGTCATTGGCACCCATTTACCACCTTGCGCTTAGTTTTAATTGAGATGGTAGAACTATAGAATTCTGGTTAGTTACTTTACGAACTGGTATCGTATTGTTTTAAAGTGTTAATCTAAAGTTTAAAAGTCCTATTGCGAACTTTCAGCAAGTTCTGGTTACTCCATGAAGTTTAATAACTGGTATTAAATCGAGAGTGAAAATTCCAAGAGTTAGTGTATGAGTATCATGTTTGTCTCCGTGATTCTTGATATTCAAAGAATTGTCTTAATATCAAGGTTATCTAGGATCTGAAAGAGTTGTTTCAGAAACCATGATGTGTGGAAGATATTGTGATATCTGAAACGAAGTTTTGGTTGCAACATGATAGAGTATAATATGGCAAAAGTCATGTTCTCATATCTGATGAGAATTTGCAAAAGGTTGGAGACACTAGTTTTCCTAATCCTCCAAAAGGTTTTGGAGAGCAATATTATACTCGCGATTCACCGTTATAAGCTAAAAGTAGCTTGATCATGGATAGTTCCATGATAAGGGTGAATATTTGATGTAGATAAAATGTTTACTACACCAAGATATTACTAAAGAAAGGAATTTGAAAGAACACCAAACATTTGATGATGGTGATCTACTTCAAAGTGCAAGTCCAAAGACATTGGTATTTTACTATACATGCTTTGGACAATGTGTCATTTATATGGCTCCACTATTGATGTTTATAGATTCTTTCAAACAGAAAAGGAAATACTGAAAGAGAATCTCATAAATATATGGCAGAAAAGAAAAGACTAGAATTGTTCAGCTTAAGTATATAGATGATATACATGTTATGGCTATATTCTTTGCTTATTAAAATGTGGTTCTTAAGTATTTGATACTGAATTTGTTGGTGTGAATCGTCATACAATTCATGAACTACAATGTCCTGAGTAACTAGCAAAAGAATATGTAATGATGTTCATCGAGAACAAATAAAGGGTTATTGTGTTGCTCTTTAAACATCAAAGCTTGCCTTCAAGATTTGTTTTATCAGGTATTATGAGAACAAAAGGGTTGTTCAAATAATTGCCGTAAACCATAAAAGATGGATGATTCACAAATCTCGTTGGAGAAATCACATCCATAAAACTAGTGCTAAAAATGTCGAAAGACAAATTGATTGAAAATCACTTAGTAAGTGACATCGCTGTTTAAATTATATTGGAAAGAAAACGTGAAGAAACTCCATGTGTATGGAATTTTGGAGTCTTTTGATTTTTGATCAAATGACGCTTGTGAAACTTTCCTAGAGATAATTAAAACTTCGTTCATAGGCCAAAAGGGAGCGAATGACTAGCTTATTGGAACTTGTACATATTGTTGCATAAAGTTCATTATGTGTAGTCAAGAGCGATGGATTTCAACTTCATATGCTTTCTCCGAAAATTTGAGTGAATATATGAATATTTACTTAATAAGGATGAAGTATGAAACATTTGAAAAGTTCAAAGATTTCAAGATGAAGTGCAAAATCATTGTAAAAAGAATATAAATAGTTTATGATAAGATCACAAAGGAAGATATTTGAGTTACAAGTTTAGCATAATACCTAAGATTTAAGGAATCGTTCCGTGGATTTGCATGTCCCGAAACACCATAAGAGTATGGAGCATTCAAGATATGTAATTAAACCTTGTTTGACATGGTAAGATCGAAGGTGTAATTCATAAAAATGCCATTATATTTTAAAGATTAAAAGCTTCAGAGACTACCATTTTTCCACTGAAAAGAGCTTCATCATAATCCGTTGAAATGACACCATATAAAGTTATGGTTTGGGATAAAACCCAAGTAGTCCTTTCTTAAACATTGGTATGCTATGCATAAGAAAGATGTTTGCAACCAAAGTCGGATGAACCTGTCTTTGTATAACTGTTAAGTATTCCTCCATAACACCGGAGACAAAAGTGTTTGTCGCTTAGAACGTCAAGTTTCTTTGAGAAGGAATTTTTCATGAAAAGATAAGTGGGAGGACAATAGAACTTTGATAAGGTTAAAAGAACCTTAGCTATATGTGCAAAGTTGCACAGTGCCGAAAAGTGTTCCAGAGGCAGCAACAATGCTCATGGCTCACGTGCCTCAAAGGTTGTGGTCACGGAGGTCTAAGTTCCTATTGAAACAAGTAGGTCGGGTAAACAATCAAATACCAAGATTTGAGGGTTGAATCATTATTTGAGAATAATGAACCGACTACATGCAAAGAAGCGATGATGGGCCCTGACTCCGTAAAATGGCTTGAAGCCATAAAATCCGTGATAGTTCCATATACAAGAAATCAAGCTTTGAGCTTGAAAGACCCTCTGGAAAGGTATAAGACCTTACAGTCGTATTTGGATCTATAAAGAAATAGACATGGATGTTTCACATCTATGAAATTATCGACATGTCGGGAAAGAGTTCACGACAATGTTCAAAGAGTTGACTATGACAAGATCTGATCTTTCATTAAGCGATATTTAGTCTAGACGGATTAATGTAGCAACCACGACATATAATTTTGTTATGTGGTAGTTGAATAAACAAAACAAGTTCTTCTAATATAATTGTTACCTAGGACATGTGCATAACGCGGTCCATAGGGTTTTGTTAATTAAAAGGATGCTAAAATCATATGCAAACTTCAATGGTTGAAGTAAGCATCGCGGATTTGGAATCTTCACTATGATGAAACTGTTAAAAGAGTTTAATTTAATCGGAGACGATGAAGATATTTGCATTTGCAAAAATTAAGTGGGAGCGCTAAGACATGTTTCTAATACATTATGTGGATGACATATTGTTGATTGGAAATGATGTATCTTTTTATTAACACAAGATAAGAATTTCATCTCGATGAAAGGCTTAGGCAGAACCTGAATATTTGGCATCAAAGTCTATATGGATAAATTGTGATGCCAATATGGTTGTACCAGAAGTACATAGATGAGATATTGAATGAGTTCAATATAGAAACTACAAGAAAGGTTCTTGTTGCATAGGAAGGATTGAATAAATATTTAAGTATTTTTGATACTTGATAGATAAAATCACAAAGAGTATTTTATCAATCATGTTGTGATGTGTACAAATCTAGATATGTCCTATGCTCTAAATGTTATGAGCGTATACCAGAATGATTCATAAGATGATTATTGGACAATAGTAAATATATTCTTATGATCTTGTAAAAAAAATAAGAATATATTATTCTGTAGAAGTGACAAATAGATGGTTAGTTCATTGTAAATGAATTACATTGATACTAGTTTTGTCACAAAGTACAAATTAAGTTTATCTCAATCTAAACTAACGGTGGCACAATATGATGGAAAGTAAGTTCCATAATGAATTTGGATGAATTCCAAAGTTAAGACATTGTGACAGATACTACAACAAAAGGCTAAGTATATGACTGCTATTATAGCAGCAAAAGAGGGCATTTGTGTCAAGTAGTTTGTTATCAAACTAGGTATAGTTCACAGTGGTATAGTACTATGAAGGTATATTGTACGGCAATATTATCAACATGTTTTAACCCCAAAGAACTAAAGGTCACACCAAAGGACCAAATTTGTACGAAGCCATCTCATTAGAGAATGAGTGATGCGTAGAGACGCAGAGACATGCAATTACACACGGACCTAGAAGTGTCAGATCCGGAGATCAGTTGATCACTAGCAATCGTGTACATACGACACCAGAAAGCCATAGGTGTTGAATACACAAAGGTTTGAAACTAGATTATTGACTCTAGTGCAAGTGGGAGACTGTTGGAGATATGCCCAAGAGGGAATAATAAAGTGGTTATTATCATATCTTCATACTTATGATAAATGTTTACATACCATGCTATAATTGTATTAACCGGAAACATTAATACTTGTGTGATTTGTAAACATAAAAGAGTCCCTAGTAAAGCCTCTTGTTAAACTAGCTTGTTGGTTAATATATGATCATGGTTTCCTGATCATGAACATAGAGATGTTATTAACAACAGGGTCATATCATTAGGAGAATGATGTGATGGACATACTACTATAGTTAAGCGTAGCATAAAGATCAAGTCATTTAATATAGTTCATTTGCTATAAGCTTTCTAATACATAGTAACCTAATTCCTTCGACCATGAGATCATGTTAATCACCATCACCGGAAGGATGCTTTGATGACATCAAACACCACACCGTAACTGGGTGGCTATAAAGGTGGCATTGAGTGTTCGGAAAGTATGGGTTGAGGCACATGGATCAAGAGTGGGATTTGTCCATCCATATGACGGATAGATATACTCTGGGCCCTCTCGGTGGAATGTCATCCAATTAGCTTGCAAGCATGTGTCTGGATCACAAGGGATCACATATCACGGGAACAAGAAAAGAGTACTTATCGGTAACGAGGTTGAACTAGGTATGTAGAGATACCGACGATCAAAACCTCGGATAAGTAAACTATCGTGAGACAAAGGGAAATTGGTATCGTATGTAAGTGGTTCATTCGATCGCAAAGTAATCTTAGAAATATGTGGGAGCCATATGAATTTCCAGATTCCTCTATTGGTTATTGATCGGAGAAGTGTCTCGGTCATGTCCGCATAATTCACGAACTGTAGGGAGGCACACTTAAGGATTCGATGTTGTTGAGTAGTTATGGAATGATTAGTAAGAGACCGAATGTTGTTCGGAGTCTCGGATGGGATCCAGGATATCACGAGGAGATCCGGAATGGTCCGGAGAATAAGATTCATATAAGGAAAGTCCTATTTCAGAGTTCGGGAAAGTTTCCGACGATTTCATCGGAGAGTTTCTAGAAGGGTCTAGAAGGTTCACCGGTCCGAAAGGAGAATGGTCCATGAATGTGTCATGGGTAAGTGGAATGATTGGATCATGTCCAAGGTCACTTGGTGTTGGTGAAGGGTTCGTAGCATAGAAAACAAAAAATTTCCTACGATGGGAACTATGTACCAAGATCTATCTACTAGATACAAACAACGGGCGGATGTATATCCGTAGAGAACATACCCTTGAAGACCGACAAAGCTTAACGAGTTCAACTCGTGGTTGATGTAGACGATCTCTTGCCGATCTCAAGATCGAGAGGAAGTCCTAGTGCCGCAAAGCAGCAGCGCATCCGTGCTCACACACACGTACAATACACCGGGCAACCTCCGCCTCCTCGCTCCAGCGATGCAGCGGAAGCACAACCCTTTCTTGCCGAATAGCCACCGGGAACATGTATCTCGCTAGTCCGAGACCATGGGGAATAAATTCTAGAGGGGGGGAGAGATCCTTCACGAGGAGGTGTGAGAGACAAGTGAGGAGGGGGGCTCCTTTTATAGGAGGAGGGGGGAACCCCAAGGGGGTGGCCGGCGCATGGGGCTGCCCCCTTGACCTCCCCTCTTCATGTGGGTGGACACTCCACTCACAAAATTCCTTTAAATTCCCTCCACTCAAAAGTCCACTCAAATTCCCATTAAATTTCCACCAAATTTAATGCAAACTCTCATTAAATAAAACTCTTTTATTTTATTCAGAATTTCTGTCAATTACTTTAATGACAAACATTAAAAAATAACCCCTTGCTAGAATTCCATTTCACATGCATAACCACTTTATGCAATTTGACCTGAAAACCTGTTTTGGTATCTAGTGAAATAAATTCCTGCGCTTGTTTATTCTTTCGACATGAAACATTTGCTCCAACTGGATGCCAGTGTCCCTTAAGTGTGTCACCCTATGGTTCGCGAATAATGCGGACATGATCGAGACCCTTCTCCGATCAATAATCGATGCGGACACGGAGATCCATACTGACTCGCACACATTCAACGACGACTTTTCCTGTGATCGTCGGAACCTTTTACGCTTGTATCTTAATCCCTTTGTTTCACGATATATTACATGTCCGAGATTCGATAATCGGTATCTCCATACCTAGTTTGATCTCGTTACTGACATGCACTCTTTTCTCGTTCCTGTGATATAACATTCTAGTGATCAAATCACTTGCTTGCAAGCTAACCAATGTGATATCACCGAGAGGGCCCAGAGCATATCTATCCATCATCGGGATGAACAAATTCCACTCTTGATCCATGATTCTCAACATAACACTTTAGTAGCTTTGAAGCCATCTTTATAATCACCTAGTTACGGAGTGACGTTTGATGTCAACAAAAAATTCTTCCGGTGTTAGTGATTGGCATGATCTCATGGTCTAAGGATTAGGACTACTTCGTAGTTTGTTTATAGCAATATAAACTCAATGACTTTGATCGTAATGCTATACTTCGGATGAATGTTCATCACACCATTACACTAATGTTGTGATCTCTTTATTAACAACATCCAATGTCTATGATCAGGAAACCGTGATCATCTTGTTAATCAATGAACTAGTTTATGAGAGAGGCATAACTAGGAACTTTCTGTTTGTTTATTAAACACACATGTATTAACGTTTCTGTATTAATACAATTATAGCATGCAAAATAAACATCTATCATATACTTGGAATACACATAATAAACATTTTATTATTGCCTCTCAGGGCATATTCCCTTCAGTCTCCCACTTGCACTAGAGACAATAATCTAGTTACATAGTGATGTATCTAACACCCATGGAGTTTTGGTGTAGATCATTTTTTGCTCTAGGGAGAGTTTTAGTCAACGGATCTGCTACATTGAGATCCGTATGTACTTTACAAATCTTTATATCTCCATCCTTGACATGTTCGAGGATGGAGTGAAACCGGCGCTTAATATGCTTGGAATGCTTGTGAGACCTTGGCTCTTTGGCATTGGCAATGGCACCATTGTTGTCACAATAGATCACCATTGGGTCCAACGTGTTTGCAACCACACCTAGTTCGGATATGAACTCCTTCATCCAAACTGCTTCCTGAGCCGCTCAAGCAAAGAACATATTCGCCTCGTTGTTGATCCCGCCACCACAGTTGTTTGGAGCTCCTCCAACTAACCTCCGCCATTCATGAGAAATACGATCCGTATTGAGACTTAGAGTCATCCGGATCGGTGTCACATCTCGCGTCGACATAACACTTAGCGACGAGCTCTTCTTCACCTCCAGATACAAGAAACATAGCCTTAGTTCTTCGCAAGTACTTAAGGATATTCTTGACCGCTTTCCAGTGTTCTGAACCTGGATCCGATTGGTACCTACTATTCAAACTAATAGCATGTGCCACATCCGGTCTTGTACATAGCATGGCGTACATTATAGAGCCTATGGTCAAGCATAGGGACCTTGTCCATTATCTCTCTTTCTTCCGAAATGACTTTGAGTCTTACTCAATGTTGTGCCTTGTGTCATAGGTAAGAACCCCTTCTTACTATTTTCCATTTTAAACTTCTTTAAAATCTTATCAAGGTATGTACTTTGCGATATCCCTATAAGGCGCCTAGATCTATCTCTATAGATCTTTATGCCTAATATGTATGACGCTTCACCTAGGTCCTTCATTGAAAATTTGCTGTTTAGATAACTTTTAACACTGTTTAAAAGATCTATATCATTTATGATCAATAATATGTCATCCACATATAATATCAGAAATGCCACATTACTCCCACTCATTTTCTTGTAAATACAAGCTTCTCCATAAGTTTGGACAAATCCAAACTCTTTGATCACCTCATCAAAGCGGAGATTCCAACTTCGTGATGCTTGCTTCAATCCATAGATGGATCGCTGAAGCTTGCACACCTTGTTAGCATCCTTAGGATAGACAAAACCCTTTGGTTGTATCATATACAACTCTTCTTCAATATTACCATTGATAAATGCGGTTTTGACATCCATCTGCCATATCTCATAATCGAAATATGCAGCAATTGCTAACATAATCCTAACTGACTTTAGCATCGCTACGGGAGAGAATGTATCATCGTAGTCAACTCCTTGAATTTGTCGAAACCCCTTTGCGACAAGTCGAGCTTTATAGACGATCACATTACCATCAAGATCGCTTTTCCTTTGAAAATCCATTTGTTCTCCACGCCTTTCGGTCGTGAGGTAAGTCCACCAAGTTCCAATCTTGATTTTCATACATGGATTCCATCTCGGTTCATGGCTTCTAACCATTTGTTGGAATCCGCTCATCATCGCTTCTTTATACGTCGCCGCAGGTCATCATTTTCATCAACCATGAAATTCATGACAGATTTCCGTCTGAGTCGGGACGCCTGCGTCTTACTTGACCTGCGAGGTTGGTAGTACTCTCTTTCGGAGTTTCGTGATCATTATCATTAGTTCCCTCTTCAACAGGTGGAGTCAACTCCGGAACAACTTCCGGCGCTGCGCTACTCGCCATACTTTGAAGAGAAGGTTCAATAACCTCTTTGAGTTCTACCTTCCGACTACTCACACTTTCGAGAGAAACTCTTTCTCTAGAAAGGATCCATTCTTGGCAACAAAAACCTTGCCCTCGGATCTGTGATAGAAGGAATACCCAGTAGTTTCCTTAGGGTATCCTATGAAGACGCATTTTTCCGCTTTGGGTTCGAGTTTATCCGGTTGAAGTTTCTTCACATAAATATCGCATCCCCAAACTTTAAGAAATGACAGCTTAGGTTTGTTTCCAAACCACAATTCATACGGTGTCTTTTCAACGGATTTAGATGGTGCCCGATTTAAAGTGAATGCAGCAGTTTCTAGTGCATAGCCCCAAAATGACAACGGCAAGTCCGTTAGAGACATCATAGATCGAACCATATCTAATAAAGTACGATTATGACATTCCGACACACCATTTCGCTGTGGTTTTCCGGCAGGTGTGAGTTGTGAAAAAATTCCACACTATTTCATGTGAGTGCTAAACTCGTAACTTAGATACCTCCACGGTCGGACCCTAGAAATTTGATCTTTCTATTACAATGATTTTCCACTTCATTCTGAAATTCCTTGAACTTTTCAAAGGTTTCAGACTTGTGTTTCATCAAGTAGATATAACCGTATCTACTCAAATCATCCGTGAAAGTAACAAAATAACGATATCCACCTCAAATCATTGGACCACATACATCAGAATGTATGATTTCCAATAAATCTGTCGCCCGTTCCATTGAACTGGAAAACGGCGTTCTAGTCATCTTGCTCATAAGGCATGGCTCACATGTATCAAATGATTCATAATCAAGTGATTCCAAAAGTCCATCCGAATGGAGCTTCTTCATGCGTTTAACGCCAATATGACCTAGACGGCAGTGCCACATATATGCGGATATATCATCATTCAGTTTAATCCTTTTAGCATCAACATTATGAATATGTGTAACATTATTATCGAGATCCAAAAGAAATAAACCATTCATCATCGGTGCATGACCATAAAAGATTTCATTCATATAAATGGAACAACCATTGTTCTCGGATTTAAATGAATAACCACTTCGCATCAAACACGATCCAGATACAATGTTCATGCTCGGTCAGCACCAGATAACAATTATTCAAGTTTATAACTAATCCGACGGCAAGTGGAGAGGCAGCGTTCGACGGCGATCACATCAACGCTTGATCCATTGTCGACACGCATCTTGACCTCACCCCTTGCTAGTGGTCGCTTGTTCGCAACCCACGATTCGAAAGTTACAAATACTAGCAACGAACCGTATCAAATACCCGTGTGCTGCGAGCACTAGTCAAGTACACATCAATAACATGTATATCATATATACCTTTGTTTGCCTTGCGGCTTTCTTGTGCCGCGATACTTGGGGCGATTATGCTTCGATGGCATCCCCTTACAATAGTAGCACTCGGTATCGACTTAGGTCCAACTCGGTTTCTTTTCAGCGCCAACCGCTTGCCGCCTTTCCTTCCGTTTTCCCTTCTTGTCTTTCTTGAAACCAGTGTTCCTATTGATCATCAACACTTGATGTTCCTTTTTGATCTCCACTTCTGCAGTTTTAAGCATTGACAGAAGCTCGGGGAGAGACTTCTTCATGCCTTGCATATTATAGTTCATCACGAAGCTCTTATAGCTAGGTGGCAGAGACTGTAGAACATGATGGATGCCTAAGTCAATGGGAATCGATATTCCCAAGGACACAAGCTTATCGGCGTAACCCGACATCTTGATTACATGCTCACTAACGGAGTTGTGCTCTTCCATCATGCAGCTAAAGAACTTTTCTGAAGCGTTATAGCTCTCTACAACAGCATGTGTGTCGAAAATCATTTTCAACTCACCCATTGTATCAAAAGCATTGCCATTTTCGAAACACTTTCGAAGTTCTGGCTCTAGCCCATACAATATGCCGCAATGAACTAAGTTGTGGTCCTCCTGACGAGTCTGATAGACATTCTTCTCCTCGTCAGGGGCATCATCTAAAGGTGGGGGGCCTAACGGCGCTTCTAGCACATATTGCTTTTGTGTAGCAGAGAGGAGAATCCTCCAATTCATGGCCCATTCGATAAAGTTGCTACCGTTCGTTGCAAGTTTCTCTTTCTCCATGAACACATTGAAATTAAAAGCAGGTGGTGCCATCTACAAAAGGATTTGTAAAGTTTAGACTAAGTGTATGATAGATTGAGTTCAACTAATCCATATTACGAATGAACTCCCACTCAAAAATGACATCCCCCGTGCCTTTTTGGTGATTACATGAACCAAATCCACTATACCAAGTCCGATCATCACGTGAGTCGGTATAGCTTCAAAGGCTGTCACATCCCAAGATTTTCCAAATCTTGTAATGTGAAAATAAATGAATAAAATAAAACTTTGTTTGATTTTCAGGGCCAGAAGAAACTTTTTGAATTCCAATAGGAATCTTCAAACCTATTTTGAACAATTAAATCCTAAAGGGATTTAAAAACATAAAACAATTAACAAAGGAAAATAAAATATTTTGGAAATACTATTTTGGATCTTTTAATAAAAGATTTGGTATTCAAAAGAAAAGATGGATTTATAAATAAAGATTATTTTATAAAGCCAAATTAATCCTTGGCCAAGCTTTTGAATTAAAACATTTTGTTTTGAATAAAAATAGTAAAGGTTTATTTAAAATAAAATAATAAGGAATTAAATATCCAAATTTTATTTAAATAAAAGGTTTTACCATTTTAATTAAAACATCAAACTTATTAAATTGTTTTAAATAAGTTTCTAAGTATTTTATATTCTCAAATAAAACCTACTGAAGTGTTTTGGTTTTATTTTAGTTTTCAAAATAAAGATTTTAATAAAACAAATCCTATTGAAGTAAATGAATAAAATCTATTCATTTAATTGTTATTGGACCCTAAAATAAAATGTTGTTTTATTTTAAACAAGTTTCCAAGTATTCTTTATTTCCAAAAAAAACCTACTGATTTGGTTTTGAAAATATTTGGATTTAAAATGGAGATTTTATTAAATAAACCAAACCCTATTTTATTAATAAACCATGGTCCATTTTATTTAATTAATAAATGGAACCTAAAAAGATTTAAATATTATTTTTATTTTGGAAGTTGGTTTATGCTACTAAACAGAACCAAAAACTCATTACAAGTTTGAATTGTTTGAATGGTTTGCATTGTTGATTGAATAATTTGTTTGAATATCAAATCAAAAAATAGAAATAGAAAAGAATAAAACAAACATGCAGAAAAAAATATGGAAAAGGATGCACCCAATCGAGCCATTACAGCCCACTTAGCCCAGTCCTCTCCTCCCCGCAGAAAACGATTCGAACCAACTATCTGACCCGCGCAGACGATGACATGTGGACCCCTCTCCTTCTCCCTTTCTTTCACTGCCAGCGGACCCCACACCCTCCTGTTCATCGTTCTAACCCACAACGACCTGTTCTTCCCCCTCTCTCCCGTTTCAGCGATGAATTCGCGAACATCAATTCGCGTTAACGCCGCACTTAATCACTCCTGCAACCACGTTGTCTTAATCGCCTCTGAATCCTCTCCGTTTCCCCTCTGTCTCCTCCCCCAAGCACGCCTCCAGGAAGCCACAATTTCTCCTCGACTGCCCCTGTCTCCGACGACGTTCCAACGCCGATTCCGACAACCCCTCGCCACCCCTTGCCTCCCCGACCATGCTCCCGTGATTCCCACCTCCTGGCGATCATCCCCGTAGCACCAGCTCGCCCCCGAGCGCTCCAGAACGTCGGCAACAACTCCACCTATACGCCACCGACGACCCCGCAACTCCGGTGAGCTCTGGCACTCGACTCCGTGCGCGCCTTGATCAGTGAGTCATGCCATTTGATTAGTCTGTGTCCTCTGCATCTCCAGGTACTCGCCAAACACTCGCGCGTGGTCTGCAACCTCGTCCCCGTCGACGAGCAGAAGCTCTGGCCGAGAGAAGCTCCGTGAGCAATTCCCCAGGAACCCGTGCGCCCCTTGTCCAACAAAGACCTCGTTGAGCATCAGCAGTGTGCTGCGAACTCGGTGAGCTCACCCTCCCTATCTCTCGCATCCTACATCATCGGCAACCTCACCGCCAGAGCCGCGCCGCCACCTGCCGCCGCTAGCACCGCCCACCCCTGGTCAATTGCACAAAGATGCGGCGATCTGGATCCAACGAGCACGATAGATTCACTTAACCGAAGGGGTATCGAGCAATCTGTGCCGCACGATAGGATTAAATCCAACGCACCGCAGCATGATCCGGTCGAACCGTTACCAGCGAATGACGACGTGCCGCGTGTCACTGTTCTGCTTAAAAACAGATTTGAAAACAGAATATTTTGTGAATTTCAAACCCTTATAACTTTGGATCCACATGTCCAAAAATTACAAATTTTATGTCGTTGGATTCAGGAGAACAAGACCTAGCCAACCATGCCCTTGGTTTAGCAAATAATATCTGTTAGCTTGTTGGTTTTTGCAGAAACTTTTGTATGCTTGTTAAAGATGTAAAAATTGTTTAAAAATGAATTTGGGGTTAAAATCTTTTGCAATTGGATTGATTTGAACCTACTGACCATAGGAAACACTTGATGGACTCAAAAATGTATTTGGTGAAACAAAATAAAGATTCTTTGATTTAAAACCATTTCTAGTCAAATAGAAATGTGGTTTATTTATTGAAAATAATTTTGAAGGAAAACCTTTGGGAAATGTTTTGTTTTAAACTCACTGACCCTAGGAACCAACCCATAGTTTGGAAAATGGATTTGGTAAAGTTTAGGATGGAAAACTTGAGTTAGTCATTTCTAGCCAAATGAAAATAATGGTTTTTGTCATGAAAATAATTTTGAGTAAAAACTTTGAGAAAATGGTTTAGACCAAACCTACTGGCCCAAAACACCAAGTTTTGCAATAGCAACTCATTTGGTGAAAAGCATAAAGTTTTGCTTTGATAAAAATAATTTTCACCACATAAAATATTGATTAGATTTAAAAAAATGGTTTATGGACCAAAACCCTTTTGCAAATGACTTTGTCACTTTGGAAAATGACCACTTTTGACTTTACAAAGTTTAGAAGCCTAGTGGAGACCACCTTTTGCAATTAGAACCATCTTTTGCATGCTTGCATGCATTACTTTGACTTTGTCATTTTATGTGATGTTTTGCTTGTTTGGTAGATTGAGTTGTGCCTTGCTTGATTGATTTGTAGTGACTTGAAGAGTGTGATTGTTGCAAGGACAAGGAGTGAACTTATACCCTCTACCAAAAAGGCAAGTGATGCTTCATACTTTTGTCCTATTACTTTCACTATGCATTAGTGATTTTGCTATGTAAAACTTGCATGGATTTTGCTAAGTATAAACCTTGCTATAGGAAAACTAGTAGATGAAACCTTAGAGGAAATCTTCCTAAGTTAAGATTCCTACTACTATCAAGCTTAGCCTAGCTAATAGAAAACATGGGTGGAATATATATTCACACTATGGAAAAATATTCTAAGTCTGAGGACTTGTGGTTTTGTTTAATAAAACAACTAAGTCAATGAATCCCCTGGGTGGAATGGAAGGATTGGTTTATGTTGAGTGGTTACACAAGGCCATGGACTTGGGTTGTGTATCTCACTTGTGGTAAGCCACCCAGGAACAAAGAGATTTGAGATGTCATATGTTGAGAAGCTTCAAGTGCAGCCACTTGGCAATATGGGCTCTGCCATGATCATATAGGTTGCAAGAACTTAGCCATATGGACAGTGGGTGGTAGTGTTTGATAGGTTGGAGCGCGTCCATTTTGGTCTAAGGGAAGGCTTCTGAAAGATCTTGTCTTGGGAAACCAGGTCTTGTGGGGAAAGTGCACCACCTCTGCAGAGTGTAAAATCTAAGTACTTAGCCATGTCCCTGGTAAAGGACAATTTGAGCATCAAGACATGGAAGCAATCAAGAATCTCATCATTCAAATTTCTAAAGTTAAAATTTGTGGCTTGAACAAGGGTTGTTTGAGATCTTAAATCTTTGATTGGTAGATGCCTTGGAAAGGATCTTCAATCTTTGATTGAGAAAAATGATTTTGTCAAGCAAAAAAACTTAGTATTTTCAAAATGATAAGAAAAATCTATTTTGAGCAATGCAAGCCTGAACTCCACTTAGCCAAATGCATATAGATGATAGATTCCACTATTCTACCATAGTATCACTTGCCAATACAATTCAAATGTATTGACCCTTTGTATTGGTAACTTGTATGTTGCGGGTTTGATTGTTTTAGTGAAGATTGATTGATTAGGATTACAAAGTCTACAACCAACATACACTGTGGCACTTTGAAGATGAAGGACCCATGACTATAGTTATTCCGCTACAATGTAATGTAATAGCCAAATGAGCTATGTTTGATGTAATAAACTTATGTTATTCCTGGTTATAAAGTTATATTATGACCTTTGTTTCTTGATATTACATCTTAACTGTGGATGCTAGCTATTGATCCAGGGACTAGCATTGTAAACACAGGAGGAATCTACCTTATTAGGTTGAGACCCCTACAAAGGCGAGCATCAAATGGGCATCATATCAACTATATGACTCATTCTTAACCTTTCGGTCCGTGTTCCGAGGCCATGTCTGTACATGCTAGGCTCGCCAAGTTAGAACCTTAGTATTCGCGTGTGTAACTGTTTTACACCCGAAATATGGTCGTGGATCCAAGAACACCCGATCATCACGTGATGTCTTGGAGCGACGAAACATAATCGGTGCATACTAAAGGAAGAACACATTCTTATCTTGATATTTAAAAGAGGGATCATCTTATTATGCTAACAAAGCGCTAAACAAGCAATATAAGATGCTATCAAACATCACATGTTTATTAGTGAAATGATATGGTTCCCGCATATGATCTCTATCATGTGCACCGTGGTATGATCACTATCATACCTATATGTGTAAATCCAAGGTCTATGGAGTTTACACACTATGTGTGTTGTAAGAGTATCATCTCATACTTCTACTTACAATACTACCATATCATAACACTATCCCAACAACAATCTAAACTAGACGCCTCTAATTTATCCAATGCAAGTTTTACGTGGCTTAGGGCTTTCGAGATAGAACCGTTCTTACCTACGAACATGAACCACAACGAGGATAACCAAATTGTTGACAGCTCGCTTGCAAAATAGATATTGACTATAGTAGGAGAGACAGACACCCGCTAGCCACTTATGCAAACTAGTTGCATGTCAAGCGTGGAACAGGTCTCATGTGCGAGGACATGTAAAGTTTGTCCGGGCCGCTTCATCCCACTATGCCACCAATATCCAAAATTACAACAAAGGAGCAACAACATGATCATCATCGCCCACATACTCATATGTGTACTACCCGTGTAAAGTATCTACGCATAGATCCGGCTCTGATACCACTGAAGGGTTCGCAACATAGAAAACAAAAAATTTCCTATGATGGGAACTATATACCAAGATCTATCTACTAGATACAAACAACGGGCAGATGTATATCCGTAGAGAACATACCCTTGAAGACCGGCAAAGCTTAACAAGTTCAACTCGTGGTTGATGTAGACGATCTCTTGCCGATCTCAAGATCGAGAGGAAGTCCTAGCAAAGCGGCAAGCATCCGTGCTCGCACACACGTACAAGACACCGGGCAACCTCCGCCTCGTTGCTCCAGCGATGCAGCGGAAGCACAACCCTTTCTTGCTGAATAGCCACAGGGAACATGTATCTCGCTAGTCCGAGACCATGGGGAATAAATTCTAGAGGGGGAGAGAGATCTTTCACGAGGAGGTGTGGGAGACAAGTGAGGAGGGGGGCTCCTTTTATAGGAGGAGGGGGGAACCCCAAGGGCCGGCGCATGGAGCTGCCCCCTTGCCCTCCCCTCTTCATGTGGGTGGACACTCCCCTCACAAAATTCCTTTAAATTCCCTCCACTCAAAAGTCCACTCAAATTCCCATTAAATTTCCACCAAATTTAATGCAAACTCTCATTAAATAAAACTCTTTTATTTTATTCAGAATTTTTGTCAATTACTTTAATGTCAAACATTCAAAAATAACCCCTTGCTAGAATTCCATTTCACATGCATAACCACTTTATGCAATTTCACCCGAAAACCTGTTTCGGTATCTAGTGAAATAAATTCCTGCGCTTGTTTATTCTTTCGGCATGAAACATTTGCTCCAACTGGATGCCAGTGTCCCTTAAGTGTGTAACCCTACGGTTCACGAATAATGCGGACATGATCGAGACCCTTCTCCTATCAATAATCAGTAGCGGGACCTGTAGATCCATACTGACTCCCACACATTCAACGATGACTTTTCCTGTGATCGTCGGAACCTTTTACACTTGTATCTTAATCCCTTTGTTTCACGATATATTACATGTCCGAGATTCGATCATCGGTATCTCCATACCTAGTTTGATCTTGTTACTGACATGCACTCTTTTCTCGTTCCTGTGATATAACATTCTAGTGATCAAATCACTTGCTTGCAAGCTAACCAATGTGATATCACCGAGAGGGCCCAGAGCATATCTATCCATCATCGGGATGAACAAATTCCACTCTTGATCCATGATTCTCAACATAACACTTTAGTAGCTTTGAAGCCATCTTTATAATCACCCAGTTACGGAGTGACGTTTGATGTCAACAAGAAACTCTTCCGGTGTTAGCGATTGGCATGATCTCATGGTCTAAGGATTAGAACTACTTCGTAGTTTGTTTATAGCAATATAAACTCAATGACTTTGATCGTAATGCTATACTTCGGATGAATGTTCATCACACCATTACACTAATGTTGTGATCTCGTTATTAACAACATCCATTGTCTATGATCAGGAAACCGTGATCATCTTGTTAATCAATGAGCTAGTTTATGAGAGATGCATAACTAGGAACTTTCTGTTTGTTTATTAAACACACATGTATTAACGTTTCCATATTAATACAATTATAGCATGCAAAATAAACATCTATCATATACTTGGAATACACATAATAAACATTTTATTATTGCCTCTCAGGGCATATTCCCTTCAGTTGGCATATGCAAGAGAGAAATAAAACTCTAAATTGAAAGTCAAACGGGAAGTTTGAAAAGTCAAACTGGAACAATGGTTTCCTAGTGGGAGAAGAAACAAGTCCTTCTCTCAATCCAACTTGGGTTTGGGTTTGGATTCAAACCCACCCCTCCCAAGGCTACCCCTCCCTCTCATAAATAGAAGGGGAGGGCTGCCCCAATGTGGCATCCCGCAAAACCACTACTAGAAAATCGCGTTGTTTTTGTGCCTTGCATCATCGTGACCGCATGCTCATGTCTTCATGCCACATTGCATTTGAGCATCGTCATCATCATGCATATTATTTTGCCTAAAAACTATTTGCGAAAGACTATGTTAAATTTCTAAACTAGCCCTCCTCTATTTTCAAATCCAAACCGTCGGTCCAGCCGGATCTTTCATTTATCTAAAACCAATTACAAAATCTATTGTTAAAATAAAAGAAACCCTAGTCTAAATTTATAGTCCTAAATTCACCCAATCCTAGTCTACCCACCAACCCCAGCTTGCCACCTCCCTTTCCCTCCACCTCATCTCACCCACCGCCACCTCACCAATCCTCTCTCTCACCCCCCTCTCTCTCACCTAGCCCCCACCTACCCCCTCTCCCTTACAGCCTGGCCCCACCCCAACCCGCTGCCACCTCACCCCCAACTCCCTCCCTCACCCCCACACCGACCCACTCCCTCTCTCCTCCCTGCCACCCCGGTCCCACCGCCCCTGGCCCACCCCCTGGACCCCACCACCGCTCCCACCTCTCTCTCTCTCCCCACGCGCTGCCCCCCGTCTCCTTCCTCCCCAGCCTTCCTCCTCTCTCTGCTAGCTTCCTCTCCTCCCATGGCCAGCCAGCCCCCATCGCCACCTCCTGGCCTCCTCCTCTTCCTCCGCTCTGCCTGCCCATGCCGCCTTGGCCTCCTCGCCTCCCTCCTCCGCCCTTGCGGACCCTCCTCCTCAGGCCCTCCTCACGGAGCTCCTCCAGCCGCCACCGCCAGAGGCCGGGTCCCGTCACGCGCCCTCCCTCCTCACCGCCTCTCCCGGCCAGCGCCATGACGGCCGCCGCTCGCCATCTCCCTCGCCGCCGCCTCCATCCTGCCGTCGTCCCGCCTCGGCCCGCCTCCCGTCCTTCCTCCTCGCCGCCTCCGCGCGAGCCCCGTCGCTGTCCTCGGGACCAGCCCGCAGCGCCGCCTTCTCTGTCGCTCGCTACCAGGCGACCTCGCCTCATGCCGCCACTGTACACCGTGACGAGCTCAGGCCACACCGACGGGCCCACCTTCCACCCCGTCAACTTCCTCGCCCGTGTGGCCCCTGCATCCGCTGTCCAAGCCTGTGCGGTCGCCCGGCGCCTCGCCGATGCTGCGAGCTGGAGCGTATCGGTTCTCCTTTTTCGTCTACAACGTCGCAGCCATGCACGCCCACTTGGGGGCCAAATTCCTTTGATGCTATCAGATCCCCGCACCGATTATAAGTGTGACCGAAGACCGTACCGATCCGAAGGTGTCCGAAGAATCTCCGACAAGAACTCCATCACGGAACATCAAGTACTCCGACAGGGAACCCTGAATACCTCGGTGACGAGCCCCCAAGTTCGCCTCCGATAATCAAGATGGTACCCCAAGATCTCCATCGTATGTGTCGAGGCCAACACCAAAGCGATGAAAAGATCTACCGATGACCGAGAACCCTGACGCCAAGATCGCCACCGGAACGACAAGCACTTCACCGCGGAACGCCAAGTCCTTCTACGCGGAACGGCAAGAACTACTTCCGGAGTCCGAGAACGATCCCGTCGAACCCTAAACCCTGAGACCGACCCCGGACCCCTCGAACCCCAAGATCGTCCGAACCCCGATGTGTGACCCTGATCCGAGCCCCTATTTTATAATGCCATCTATATAAATTCTCGCATATTTAATTGTTCATGCATGCATACTTGTCATGTGGTTTGGGGGCCTTACGCCGATTCACCTCATAATTAAATATGGAGTCGGTATGCGGAATACCTTTGTCTTATTCTGGACCCCATTTAAATTGTGTAGCGAACCGGTGCTATCTTCTGCCTTGTTAAGACAACCTTTAATTTGCGGGGTATATAAACAACATGAACCTATTAATTAATTGTCGGGACCCCCGGTTCCGCTTAATATTGCCGAATTGCATCGCATCTTGCCATGTCATACATCATACATGCATCATGCTCGATCTTCTACCGTAGTAATAAATAATGTATCCGGTGTTTCCTCTAGTGCTTTGCTTCTTCACGGACTAGACCGATGAGTTGATGCGAGTGTCGACCCGATCTTCGGTTGAACCTTCGGCAATGTTTTCCAGGCGAGCACCTCCCCCTTTCTACCTATCTTACTTTTATAGTATTTATTCCCTCCTGTTGATCTATTGCTATCTGTGTTGCGATGCTCTAGTTTTCGTACCCGTGATATCCCTTGCAGCCTTATATTGCCTTGGACACATCCTGTTACCTGTTGATTGGTAGATAGTTGGACCTGCGCGTCGTAGTCGCTTGCTCAAGTGCTGTTGCGTGTCGTCAAGTACCACAGTTGCTGGAGTATTGCCGCATGTTTATTTTTGGAGTTGATCATAACTTTACTTACTGTTTAACAACTAAAATTGAAGTAGGTAAGCAGAGGCACAGGTGGGCAATAGATGTTATTTGGTTGTTAACCGTCCACTTGTGTCCCGTAGGACCCCGAGTACTTGATACCTATTCCTTGAATATTCGTGCTATCCACATCCGGGAGGATTATGGGACCCCCCTGAGCCAGAGCTTGATTCAGTCTTATTTCTTGGGGCCACAAACTAGTTTGAGGTTTTATTTACTATTCTGTACTTATGCCATGCTACTGCTTTATTTACGATTGTGCAAGGAGCACCTGTACTGTTTAGGAATTGTGACCCGTTTTCGCGGTATCGACAAGCCCAGTTTTGGGTTCCCAGTCGTTCTGTACCGCCCCACAAACCTTGAGTCCGTCTCGAGTCAGCTAACTTCGTTGGTGTACTCAACGGGTGGCCCCGAAATATTCTCAATCCTGTGATTGCTTTGTCGTGAAGGCCTCGTTGGGTTTTGATTTGGTTTTTCCGAGGTTGATCGAGTGTGTGTTGCTATTTGTGCACCCTAGGTAAAACTTTCTCAAAGCCGTGTCCATGTTATGGACGCATTTGACTTGGATGATCTCGATCATAGACAACTATAACTAAAGTAGTGCTATAAATTTGACTTTATAATGACTAGTAATCAGCTTCACTATAATGGAATGGCTAAATAAAACTGCCAACAATTGCTTGTTTGGTTTATCGCTTGCGACAATTGTATCTGACTAGTAAGTATTGCAACTATAACGGAATGGCTAAATAAAAGTACCAACAACTGCTGGGTTTTGGGATATCTCATGCTAATTGTATCTGACTAGTAAGTGTTGCAACTACAACGAAATTGATAACTAAAATGGCCCACTGCTTATTTTATCAGGATGATTATCTACACCTGACTAGTTATTGCTGCAACGATAAGTGAATAAATAAAACTGCCAACTGTGTGAGTTACTCGGTTGACTTCCTCATTTGGTCTCGAGGGGGAAACACCAGGGTGGGTTTGTTTGGTGGTAGTATCAGGTTGGTTCCGAATAGGTCTTACTTATCCCTTTCTGATAGCCGACAGTTATATCGAGTCTCTATAGGTTGTTTAGTGCATGCTCATACGCCGCTCATCCACCATACCTATGTAGGCGAGGACGCTGAATTCTAGTCTCACGTGCATCGCCTCGTGATTGACCGCTCTCTCTTTTTCCTTTGCCCTTTGTCGGCACCTTTTGTTTAAGCAGGTTTTGAGATCGACGTCGTTAGCGTGGTTACCCTTCCGCTTGGCTCAAGCGGGGTTATGGATGCCATTGGTTATTCTTCGTGGCTCTTAGCCCCATTTGCATCTTGTCCGTAGTCGGACGCCTATCATTTTCAAGGTGATTTGGATCTTTGTATATTATATTCGTATTCTTGACTCATGGAGTCGTGTTGTATATATATCTGCTCAGGTCCCATCGAGGACCTTGTGTAATGTTATTACTTGCTTTCCACCCGCATTTAAAGTGCCTGGTGGGCACCTTTGAATCGTTTCTATGCGGGTTTGGCGGGAAGCGCTGAAACTTGCATAGGGTCGATTCTGAGGGTGTTACACCCAAACAACACAAGTTCCAAGCCCTCTCCACGAGCCGCCGCCAGCTGCCGCAGATTGCCGCCATTGCTGTTGCCGCCGCCCTTCTCGCCACGCCGTCATCGGTTTGTCGCCGCCGACACCTCCTCCTCCTCCCGGATATCTAAACCCTAGTTTTTGAAACCCTAATCCAACATACTCGCTTAAGGCGAAGCCTCGAGATCTCTCCTCTACTTCGTACCACGCGTCGTCTTTGCCGAATTGCGAGAGTGCTACAACCTCCGCTGCTGGAACAAGGGAGAGGAAGGTCTTCATCGAGTACCGAACGTGTGACCGACTGCGGAAGCGCTGCCGGAACGCAGCGCCGGAAGGATCGTCTACGCAATCTTGAGATCGGCAAGTGTACGACTACATCACCCACGAGAATCTGCTCTCGTTAACCGCTTTGGAATCTTCGAGGGTGAGTTCCTCTATCGACTCGTTGCTATAATCTAGTAGATAGATCTTGGCTTGTTTGTGTGCATGCGGTAGAATTTTTTTGTTTTCCATGCTACGAACCCCTACAGCTAAGGACGTCTTCACTAGGGGAGTTCTTCACTTCCTTTCTATTTACATTGTTTTTAGTTTTCTTTGTTTATTTTGATTGGTTTTGTTTGCCTCTTTTCAAAAAACCCAAAAAAATCAGTCTAGTTTGGTTTGCTTTCTTTATTCAAAAACAAAAAAAATAGTTCCTGCTCTTGCTGCTGGTGCTGTTTTTGGCTTGCCCAGCTTTGCCAAAATGAACTTTGCTGAGAACACCAAGTTGCATGACTTCACTAGCACCAACAACAATGATTTCCTAAGCACTTCTATTGCTCCACCTGCTCCTGATGCTACCTTTTATGAAATTAAGCTTGCTTTGTTGAATCTTGTGATGAGAGAGCAATTTTTTGGTGCTGGTTCTGATGATCCTGCTTCCCATCTCAATAGCTTTGTTGAACTTTGTGAGATGCAAAAGTATAAGGATGTAGATGGAGATATTATTAAGCTCAAGCTTTTTTCCTTTCTCCTTGAGAGGAAAATCTAAAGAATGGTTGCTTTCTTTGCCTAAAAATAGTATTGATTCTTGGACTAAGTGCAAAGATGCTTTTATTGGAAAGTATTATCCTCCTGCTAAGATTATATCTATGAGAAGTGATATTATGAAATTTAAACAACTTGATAGTGAACATGTTGCTCCAGCTAGGAAAGAATGAAATCTTTGGTTTAGAATTGCCCTACACATGGACTCACTGCTTGGATGATTATCCAGACTTTTTATGCAGGTTTGAACTTCTCCTCAAGAAATCTGTTGGATTCAGCTGCTGGAGGTACCTTTATGGGCCTCACTTTGGGTGATGCAACAAGGCTCCTTGATAATATTATGGTTAACTACTCTGAATGGCATGTTGAGAGAGCTCCACATGGTAAGAAGGTAAATTCTGTTGAGGAAACTTCCTCTTTGAGTGAAAAGATTGATGTTACTATGGCTATGCTTGTTAATGGGAAAGCTCCTCTAGATCCTAATAGTGTTCCGTTAGCCTATTTGGTTGCTCAAGAAGAGCAAGTTTATGTGAACTTCATTAGAAACAACAATTTCAACAACAATGCCTATAGGAACAATTTTGGTAGCAACAACAATTATATGCCTTATCCTCCTAATAATGACAATTCCTATGGAACCTCTTACAATAATGCTAGAAGTGCCCCCTCTGAACTTGAAGTCATTCTCAAAGACTTTATTAGCAAGCAAACCACTTTCAATAAGACTATATAGGAAAAGCTTTTAACTGTTGAGAAAAATATATCCTCTTTGTCTGAAGTTCAGTCTTTCTTGATTAATAAAATGGCCGCTAAACCTGAAACTATGGAAAACACCTTTGCTACTGCTCATGCCATACAAGTTACTATTGATGAAAATGTTAGGCTGCTAGCTCAACTTCATGCTAAGTGGGAAAGGGGAACTGAAATTGATAGAAACAATAGTGTGTGCACTATCACCACTAAACCACAAGTAGCCCCTATTCCTACTCCCACTATGCCTAAGCCCATTGAGCCTACTACTAGTGATGCCAAGTTTGACTTTGATATTGATGGTTGCAATATTTCTGAAGTGATTATGTTCTTGCAAAAGCTTGCTAGAAGTCCTGATGCTAGTGATATGCATGTTGCTTTCACTAAACATATTATAGATGCTCTTGTGAAAATTAGGAAGAGAAGCTAAAACACAAAGCTTCTATTCCTAGGAAAGTAGAAGATAGTTGGGAACCCATTATTAATATGCAAGTGAATGACTTTGATCTCAAAGCTTCATGTGATCTTGGTTCTAGTGTCTCTATTATGCCTAGGAAGATTTATGAATGCTTGATTTGCCACCATTGGAAGATTGTTATTTAGATGTCCCACTCAATGATAATGCTAAGAAGAAAATCATGGGGAGTATTAATGATGTTATCATCATGGTTAATAATGCGTATGTCCCTATTGATTTCTATGTTTTGGATGTTGAATACAATGCTTCTTATCCTATTACATTGGGAAGACCTTTTCTTAGAACAGTTGGTGCCATCATTAATATGAAAGAAGGCACCATTAAATATCATTTTCCATTCAAGAAAGGTATTGAACACTTCCCTATGAGGAGAGATAAGTTGCTTTTTGCTCCTCCTTTGAAAACAAGATTTGATGTTAATGCTTCTTCATTTGAAAATACTTGATTCTTCTTCCTTCTTGTGCCTAACTTAAAGGCGTTAAAGAAAAGTACTTGTTGGGAGATAACCCAAGAGTTTCCTTGAGTCTTGGAAGTTATTACTTTAGTAATGACCTCTACTTATCCTTTTTGTTTGCTTTTTGTGCCAAGAATGGCCTCTAATGAGAGGGAAGTAAGATTTGGGGAGTTGCTGTCCCGAAACAGATTTCTGTCCTCCACCAAAAAAAATCGTGAGGAGACTCTTTAACTCAGATTGAGATCAAAATTTATGAATAAATCCCCCAGTATGTTAGATAACTTTCGTTTGTTCAACACTTTTTGATTTGAGCAACAGAAGATGTTCGAAAAAAGTGGTTTCTACCTGCTGGTTTGTTTTGACAGAATTTTGCCATTATTTGCATTTGCTTCTTATTGATTCCTTTTTGAGTCCTCTTTAGGTGAATTGAGCTTGTTGAAGGAGTTACTACAGTAGCTTGTGTTTTGGTGAAAATCCTTGTTGTTCCAAAGCTTTGTCAGAGGTCTAATATCTTTTGAATACACTAATGTTGCTAATGAAGATTGTGTGAAGTTTTGTATGAAGGAAAAATTTCAGGTGTAGAGAAAGAATGATGCAATGAGATGAAGAATGGACAAAAGCTCAATCTTGGGGATGCCACCATGGTGTCACCCCAATAAATATCCAAGAGGTACAAGCGTCAAAGCTTGGGGATGCCCAAGGCATCCCCTTCTTCATCAACAAAAAGCTCAGGTCTATCTAGACACTTTGTTTTTATTGTTTTATGCACAATCGTGTTGTTCTTGGAGCGTCTTAGTTTTCGTTGCTTTGCTTAGTTTGTTTAGTTTTCTAAAGTAGTTTGGACCCCTGCTCTCACTGTGTTGTTTTGCAAATAAGTTTGCTTGGTGTTTATAAAGGAGTAGTAAGTTCTTGCTTGAAGTGCAAGATGAGCTTGCATTAACTGTGACTTAGACTTTAGCATGACATGCTAGGTGTTGTTTTGACCTTATGCTTAGTGATTATTGCTGTATCATGTCTTATTCCAAACAATTGGGATTGCTTAGTGTGCCTTGAAGAAATTATGCATTGTTTTAGCATGCAAAAGCATAGTATTGTGGTATTCTCCTTTGATGCTTTGCTTGGGTTGACTTGGCACATGCTCACACCATGTTATGACTATGACAAGTCACCATTAGCCTCTATGATAATTTAGTCCTTGACTTGTAGTACCACTCTTTTCTTTGATTAGTATGCTTTGTTGCATTGCATGATTTTGGCCATTATTGCTCTCTTAGTTGGTTGCTCCCAGTCTTTTGCTACCCTCCACTTGTATGAGTAAGCTCTACTCATGCCTCCAACTCCCAAGAAACCAAGTTATTCCAAAGTGTCCACTATAAACTCCTATGCATGGTGTGTTACACCATTCCTAGTATATTCTTGTTTTCATCTATCTTCCAATTAAAAACTATTTTGTTATGTGAAAACTTAGTGATTAAAGCCCTCACAAACTTGATGGCACACTTTATATTCTTTGCCCCTAATAAACTTGAACCATTGTGATAACTTTGTTGTATATGCTTGCACTTATAAGTTGGAATTAGCAAAACCATCCTGTCACGGGGAACGTTTTCAACAATGCACTTGTACCTTGCTGTACTAAGCTGATATCATGTTCTTTTGTCTATGGATGTCACCAGTGTGAAATAAAGAGGGAACTTGTAAGTCCATGGAGTTTGTATCCTGTGTTAGAGAAACGCCTGGGCCGCTAGCCTAAGACATGCCTAATCATGGTGGAAACTTGCAGCATCACCATAATGAGCTATTTATGAAGCATCCTCAATAAAAAGCTATGCATATGGTAAATAAAAAGATTGCTGATATGCTCATTGTCTGCTTGCCTTGTCATTTTGGTTATGGGAAAGCTCCTGTACCATGTGCAAGGGGTACCCCGTTGTCGGTTCTCAATGATATGCAAATACTTACAGTGACAAGAACTTACCTAGACCCAAAGTTGAGTATGCATGAGGTGTGGCCCTCGTATTCAAGGGACTTGAGATTGCCAACTTATACTTCGTCAAGCATATACTCTAGCTTTGCCACTTTAACCTTAACCACTTCAAGATGCTTATGATAGGGGCAATGAGGGCTGAAAGCTAATTAGTACCATAATTTTTGGAAGCTCTTTTTGAAACTTGTAATCCCTGCTTACTTTACAAAAAGTCCTTTCTTCCACCATTATTGAGTCTCCACCTTCTACCTTTAGGCACCATTAAGAGAGCATAGTTGTCATTCTATGTGCAGTGTTCCAAAGCTTATTAATCATATTGTGTTATTACTTGTTCTTGTGCTACTTGTTTCTAGTCACCCTTTTGAACTTTGCACGTGTCCTATGCATCTATTTGCTACTCTATGAGGGACAAGCTGATTTCCACTATGCTATGTTTTCTGCATGTGAAACAAACAAACATTTTTCAATGCATGTTATTCATGATCTTTGTTTGTAGCTTGTCATGTTGCATGCGTAGTTACTATGTCCTATTGTTAGAACTCCATCTTTCATGCACATGTTTATAGTTCTTTGATCCCAGCTTTAAATGCTTGCAAATGGTTGGTTGTGAGGGTGCATGTCACCTCAAAAATTATTCTGTTTATCACTTACCTACTCGAGGACGAGCAGGAGTTAAGCTCGGGGATGCTGATACGTTGGAAACATATCTATAATTTTTGATGCTCCATGCTTGTTTAGTATCTACTTTGCTTTACTTGTCCACACTTTAAGGTGCTTTTTACATGTTTTCTGGTACTAACCTATTCACAAGTTGCAACAGTGCCAGTTGATTGTTTTCTGCTGTTTTTGGTTTCAGAAAAGTTAGTAAAGAAATATTCTCGGAATTGGACGGGACAAACGTCAAAGTCAATTACTTTCCGTGGGGAACAAGAAGTCTATAGGGGATCCGGAGGGGCCAGCTAGGGGGGCCATACCCACCCCAGGCGCGGGTGGCCTAGCCCCACGCCTGGCTAGGGTTTGCCACCCCTGGCCGCCTCCTCGGTCTCCCCCTTCACCTATAAAAATCCCTCGATGCAGAAACCCTGGGTACCCGATCAATATTCCACGAAACCTTCTGTAGCCCCTGCCACCATCGTCCCTAGATCGGGGGGATCTGAAGTTCTTCCTGGCACCCTGCCGGAGGGGAGATCATCGCAGAGGCCTTCTCTCCGGTATGATGCATGAGTAGTTCCACCTTGGACTATGGGTCCATGTAGTAGCTAGATGGTTGTATCTCCTCCTTTGTGATTTCATGTATAGATCTTGTGAGCTCCATTCATGATCGATATCTAATCTATTTGTAATCATGCATGCTGTGTTTGCGGGGATCCGATGGATATTGAGATTATTATGTTGGTTTGATTAATGGTTTTGTCTTTATGATTCTATCATGTCTGTGTTGTTTGTGATCTTGCATGCTCTCTGTTGTGATCTTGGCCAAGTAGTTGCTAGTGACTCCAAGAGGGGGTATTTATGCTCGATAGTGGGTTCATGCCTCTAGTTTCCAAGGGAAGTGACAGAAATCTCTTCGGTTGTAAATGTGCTATTGCCACTAGGGAGAAAACAACGGTCTCTTGTTCATGGAGCATGTGGACTGTTTACCTTACACACTTTGCTTAAAGTAGTTGTCTGTTGCTTGCAACTTAATACTAGAGGGGGTTCGGATGATAACCTGAAGGTGGACTTCTAGTCATAGATGCAGTTGGATGGCGGTCTATGTATCTTGTTGTATCGCCCAATCGAATCTCATAGGATCTTTCTGACTAGTAATTGCATTGTTATGTCTTGCTCAGTTCCTGTCAATTACCCTGCTGTAATTTTTTTACCCTTCATGCCATGTTGTTTATCTAAGGAGAGCACCTCTAGTGAACTATGGACCCCGGTCCAATCTTTACCATTGATACATCCTCCATTGTTACTTGTTTACTTGCTGCAAACCATTGCCTTCCACACCATACGTTTAATCCTTTGTTACAGCAAACCAGTGAGCTTGACAACCTCAATGATTCGTTGGGGCAAAGTCTTGAGTTTGTGTTGTGCAGGTCTCCGCGTTGCTAGCAACACCTGTGTGACGTTTCCTTCCTCCTCCTGGTTCGATAACCTCGGTTTCTTATCGAGGGAAAACTTGCTGCTGTGCTCATCACACCTTGATCTTGGGGTTTCCAACGAAGCGTCCCACGACAAGTGATGGGCGCCATCACTTCTCTGGCCCCCTACATCGTCGGTGCGTGCACCGTGCCGGCTCCACGATTCGAGCTCGTGGAGGCATCTTCCTCCGCGATCTTGTTCGTCGTGTCTTCCCACCTGCGTCCATGCTGCGGAGATGAGGAGGAGGAGGCGGTTGTTCACATAGCGCTTGCTGTGTCCCTCGCCGACCTCGAGGCCAAGAAGCGGCGCGAGGAGGAGGAGCTCGCTGCCATCGCCGCCTTCGAGCTCTCCAAGAAGCAGGAGGAGATCGAGGAGGCGGTCGCCGCCATCCGCGGCGAAGAGGAGTCCGGACTGGAATCCGTCAATGACATGGACGTCGTGATCGTCCTCGACGGCTAGGAGCTCACCGAAGACGGCAGGCATCGACTTAGAGCTTGCTGCTGACTAGGAGCTCGCATTTTGGGCATACCAGGACGCGACGGCGTCCTCTGCGAGTTCTCCCAACACTATTTTATTTAGATATAATTTTGCAATATGTATATACTGGATGATGAACGCGCAGACGATCTTCTCTTCCTTCTATGGATGAGACTAATAGATTATTGCTAAAAGCGGTTGCAGAGGCAATAGCAATCATGGATGCACTGCTCACATATAATTATCTTGATCTAACAATTACATGTATACTTTATTATTATCTTTTATTCCCATCAGATGTTTTGCACAGCTACTGGTGAAACCGAAAGCCCCAGCCTCTCTCTCTCTCCATCGTCAACAACAACAAAAAGATCGCAAACTTTTGGTCTGGTGAAAACATAAAAGGAATTCTAAAACTCCTGAAGGTCCGTTTAAGTAACCTTACTACGCTTTCTACTTCCTGAGGATTCGATAAACCTAGGTCTACTAGGGAAAAAGAACTATACTACATTCGTAATCTGGATCGAAGGTATCAGAGGCCAGGTGGCGCACCCACCCCCTGGAGCATCGTCTCGGCTCCTCCTTTTTACAAATGCCTCTATGTCTCCAGAAAACCTATGCCAAAATTTTCCCATAATTTACAGAAGCGGCGACAGAGGGAGAAGTCCTCTCCTACTCCAGGAGGGGGCAGATCCTGCCGCACCGGAGCCTTCTATGAGGGGGAAATCAACGCCATCGTCATCACCACTCCTAGGCGTAGAGGGAGACCTCTCCATCAACATATCCATCAACACCATCACCATATCCAAGATCCATCTCGTTCCCCTCATAGTTTGTGATTTATTGAACCCCATATATTGTTTTAAGGGCTATTTACATGTTTTTGATTGGCATCTTGTCTTTATTTGGTGGAGATATTATATTTTAAAATTGTGTTGTATCTCATATGATACTGATCCATATCATGTTTTGCACTTGTGAGTAGATCCCCATGTTCCTGATGGCATATGATGAATTGGCTATGATTTCCATATAATATGCAATGAGTATGTGGTCTAGTTTTTATCTTTTATGTTGTACTATGATAGTTTATGCGAATGCCGAATGCATATTATTTCAACTATATGGTCCCATAGTAGAATACTTTGCTGCAATGATAGGGGTTGGAAGGGACGTAATTGACAAACCGTTTTCCAATACTTTGAGTTGCACTAGAGGGATTATATAGCGGGGACCAATAAACTTATTGCTATGGTGGGACATTTATGTCTTAATGATTCCTAGATGTTCATGTGAATGGCTTTAGAACCCATCATAAGTGGTGTATTTATTCCGTACTTATGGCTGCACCTAATTAGGCTCCGCCCTAAAGGAATGAAACTTGACAACATATTCAACATATTGTATAGAAATGTTTATGCCAAGTAAATCCACGCTGCCCTCGGAAACGCTTGTCACATATAAGTTCACACACACTTGAGCTTGTGCTCTTACTTCATAGGGGATTAGGCTTTCTCTCACTAAGAGCATTTACTTATTGCTATTTACTTTAAGCATTTTACATTCTTGCAAACTACAAACCAAAAACACCAAATCTATTGCATTACTATTATTTTCTTTGTCAAAATTGTTAACCAACACCCTTAGCTCCTTGGGGGTTCGACAACTTTTCTTTATTGAAAAGTACTATAATTGATCTCCTACACTTGGGAGCCATACTCATTAAATGAAGTGTTCATTAAATTTTATGGCATTAAACTAAGTGAATTAAAGTTCTTTAATTGAAAGACCTTTGATTTTTTAGTGGGAATTAATGGAATTATGGTGACCCTTTGATTTGTGTGAGTGGAGACTCCACTACCATCAAGAGGGAAGAGGTGGGGGCACCACTAGGGGCTAGTTTATGGCCTTTGGGCGCAGCCCCCTCTCCTATAAAAGGAGAAGGTGGAGACCCCCTTTGCCGACTTGGGTTAGCCACGCGCGTGGGGTGGAATAGCGAGGCGGCAGTGGATGTTCGAAATAGAAGACGAGCACGAAGGTACGAACCTCGGTCTTAGGTTGTTTAGGCTTGATATACTTGAAGACGACACCATATAGGTTGATGAGTGGCCGGATACGGGGAGGTGGAAGGAGATGGCGCGACCAATCCCATAGGGGCGGCGATGAGTACACGTGAATAGGGACGTGACGCGTCGGGCGGGAGCGTCGCTTGGGGCCGGACATATGCGAGGGTTAGGTGTGGGATTGAGACAGGGGTGTGAGCGACATGTTCTATTTCCTTGGGTTATTTTGCAAAATGCTCTGCGCCCGTGAGGGTGCAGACAAAGATATTGATGTAGTGTTTCGTTGTTGGTAGAAAACGGAACACCTTCATACTTTTTAGATAGTATATAGATTAGGGTAACGTTGGTCGTCTGAAACTCATGAAGGCGTGCAATAGCCAACATGACCAGTCACCCGCGGCCCATAACTAAACCATATAAAACCTTCTCCCGTCGAATAATCGGTTTGAAGGATCGTCCTTCTTGGGGCATGATGACTGCAAGTGCACAGATCGTTTTTAGCTAGATTCGAAATAAAGATATCGATCCCATAGGGAGCTGTAGGCGAAAGACTAAAATGCTCTTAATTAAACTAAATGCGGTACTTAAAGAATAATTCTAAGATGCAAGAAAAGTAGAATTGTTTTTGGGGTTTTGGTTGAATGAAACAGTAAAGTTACATAAAGTAAAATTTAATGCAGAAAGTAGTAATCGCGTATGTAAGAAACATTGAAACTGCAATAGGGAAAAGGCGTTCTCAGGGAGTGGTGGATACACCGTTAGCAATTTAGACCAAGTGATCAAGATTATTATAACGAATATTCTCATCATATGCATGTATGTGGAAGGAGCTCCATATATGGATGATGAGGCGGCAACCACTTCTCACACCATCCTTCATAATCACAGCTGACAGATAAACAACATCAATCGTATTATCCCGCTATTAAGGGATTTCTCCTGCGACATGGACATGGCTTAATGAGTTCTCCTTGATTCCCCAAGTTAGTACGTAAAGTATGACAACGACTTTATAGTCACAGTAAGTGCTACCATCCCTCTGGATACCAACAAGTAATCCCCTTCATCGAGTCCCCGCGAGAGGCAAATATTAAGGAGGTGCACAACTCCCAACATCAAGATGAAGACAATTAACACATACATATAATGATGTATAACATAATAATCTCTATTTTATCTTAATCATTGTAAGATCCCTCCTTTATAAAGGAAAAAGGATCCCTATGATTGCAATGCTAGTACCTGGATCATTGCTAGCATCCACAGTTTAAGATGAAGTACACAGATACAAAGGTCATATATTACATCCATTCCAGAGATAAACATAGTCTTTACAACTCCAAGGCCACAGGCCTAATACAAGAGTTTGAATAAGTAAATAAACAAAAGTCTTCATCTTCATGTGCCATAGGCAAACATGTTGAGTGTAGACTCATGACACCTAATCCTCATCAGAGTAACCTGCAACATCACAAGTTACAGCCACAGTGGGTCAATACATTGGAATAGTATTGGCAAGTGATACCTTAGTATAATTTAGGTGGACTATATTACTATATTCAATTTGGCTAAGTGTAGCTTGGCTTGCTTTGCTCAAAATAGGTTTTGCCTATTAGTCGAAATCACTAAGTTTTTCTTTGTCAAAACTTTTCCCAAGGAACCACCAATAGACATTGAGGTCCTTCACCCTTGTTCACCCACAAATTTTACTTAGAAATTGGGATGAGGAGATTCTTGATAGCTTCCATGTCTTGATGCTCAAGTTGTCCATTTCCATGGACTTGGCTAAGTACTTAGATTTTTCCATCTGCAGAGGTTGTGCACTTTCCCCACCAGACTTGGTTTCACCAAGACAGGACCTTTCAGAAGCCTTCCCTTAGACCAAATGGACGCGTTCCAACCTATCATCCCACTACCACCATCTGTCCAAATGGCTAAGTTCTAGCAACCTATGTGATCCTGGCAGAGCCCATATTGCCAAGTGGCTGCACTAGAAGCGTCTTAACACTTGGCCTCTAAAATCTCTTTGTTCCTGGGTGGCTTACCACAAGTGAGATACACAAGGTAAACCATAGAAATGGGCTGTGGCATCCCGCAAAACCACTACTAGAAAATCGCGTTGAATTTGTGCATTGCATCGTCATCATCATGCATTGTTTGCCAAAATTATTTTCGCAACACCCGTTTTGCTTTCTAAAACGCCCCCTCTTGATTCAAACATCAAAATCCGGGTCGCCGGAATATTTTTGTTTTGCCCGACATCGGTTTGCAAAAGCTTTGTTTGAAATAAATAAAAATTATAATTATTTTAGTGGGGCAGTCGAACGGACCGAAGCGACCCGAACGACCACCCCAGAAAATATAAAACGGTCCACCTAACCGCCCTTCCTAAAACCTACAGCTACCCAGAAAACTACCCAAACCATCCCTCCACCTCACTCCCTCCAATAGCATCATGCCACCTCACTTTCCTCTCTCCCTCATCATCCAATAAACCAAACCCTCTCTCTCTCACCAAACTCAGCCCACCAACCCCTAGACTCACCCCCCCCACTTCCATTGCCACGCGGGTCCTTGCCCATCCCACCAACCAAAGACCCCCACCTCACGCATCACTCACACACGTCATCCACGCTCCCCTCTGCCTCCCACCCTCTGGACCCACACCCCACCTCCCCCCCCACGTCCCGTCCACCTCCTCTCTCTCCTTCCTCTCCCTCCCTCCCCCTCCTCCCTCTTCCTCTCCTCTCTTCAAGCACACTCATCGCACCCACACCTCCCTCTCCTCCTTCCTCCCCGCCACTTCCGCTGCCCTTCCTCCCTTCTCAGCTCGCCCCTCCGCCCCTCAGTGCACCCCGCCCCTCCCCCGCCCCGGCCGCCGCCATCCTCAACTGCACGACCTCAGCCCGCCTGCCTCGTTCCCAACCTCCTTGCCGGAGGCCTCAAGGCCTCCCCGACCACCGGCCTCCCCACCCCAGACTCGCGTTCCGCCTGCCACGCTTCCCGAGCCTCCGCACCGCCTCCGGTCAGCCGACGACGCCAAGGACGCTTCTGCGCCACATGGCCGAACCCTGCCACAAGGCCTCCGCCCGACCACTGCCGCTTTACTGCTGCCGCTGCCGCTCCCGCTTTCTCATCCTGCCCGCTGCTGGCCCACGCCCGCTCACCGCCTCACCGCCTCCTGTCGTCACCTACCATCACTGCCCGACGCGAGCTGCCTCTCGCCTCCATCTAAGGCTCGCCCACCGAAGCTCGGTCTCCCGCCGCCGCGCTTTCTACACCGCCATGAGCTGGCTCGCCTCTTCTGCAGCGCTCTTGCGAGCCTGTACCGCATGCGCCGCGCTCGCCGCCCACGACCTCCCCAACTCCCATGCCATACGCTGCCACGCTACCTCGCCGCCCGCCTCGATCCGAGCCGTCCTCCGGCGCCTCGACCACAACTGCGCAAGTTATTCAAGACTACCGCGTACAAAACAACAAGTTCGTTGGTTGCAAGTTTTACATGGAGCCGAATATTAGTGACACCGACCATATCTCGCGAAGACCACACCATATTCGACAAGATCCACAACGACACTCGAAGTACAAGACCGATGCCGACGACGTCGCACGCCAAGATCAGCCTCAGCATGTACCTTGTGCCAAGGACGGACGCGACGAGTTGATTCGCTCAAGAACTTAACGCCAAGATCTCCTGATGCCGGTGCGCGGAACTGGACCCGAAGACCACCGACAAGATCTCCGTCCTGGACTCCGAAGACCGATCCCGGACACCGAGCGCCAAGACCCCGACACGACAAGAACTCCCTCCCGCACCGATGCCGAGAACGGGACGCCAAGGTCGCCTACACGGAACGACGAGCACGTCGCCATGAACGCCAAGATGATCCGATGCCAACCCAAGCTCTTCCTCTCGGACCCGAAGACGCCGTGACCCGAACGCCTAGATCTCCGCGTGAGACGACAAGACCCTAACCCCCGGAGTCCGAGAACGATCCCGCCGAGGCCGTCGAACCCTGGACCCCGAGACCGAACCCCGAACCCCGGAACCCCAAGTTCGTCGAACCCTAACAAGATCGCCGAACCCTAAATGTGTGACCCTTTTTCCTCGAACCCTATTTTATAACATAACAACTTGTTGCATATTAACTGCCATACTTGCATGCATAATCATGTGGTTTGGGGGCCTTATGCCGATTCACCTAATAATTAAATATGGGGCCCATATGCGGGCAAATCTAGCCTTATATTGGCCTCATTTAAACATGTGTAGCGAACCGTTTCCATCTGTTGCATTGCTAAACAACATTTAAATTGCGGGGTATCTAAATAACATGCACCATCTAATTAATTGTCGGGACCCCGATTCCGCTTAATATGACCTAAATGCATCGCATCTTGCCATGTCATGCATCATACATGCATCATGCCGATCTTTTGCCTTAGTATTAAATATTGCATCCGGTGTTTCATCTAGTGGTTTGCTTCTTCGCGGATAAGGCCGATGAGTTGATGTGAGCTTCGCCCCGATCTTCGGTTAAACCTTCGACAATGTTTTCAGGCGAGCATCTCCCCCCTTTCTACCTATCTTACTTTTATAGTATTTACTTCCCTTGATCTATTACTATCTGTGTTGCGATGCTTTAGTTTGCATCGCGATATACCGCATTTCTATATTGCCTTGGACACATCCTATTACCGTTGTTTGGTAGATAGTTGGACTTATGCGCGTCGTAGTCGCTTGCTTAAGTGTCGCTATGCGTCGTCGAATGCCACAGCTGTTGATGTATTGCCGCATGTTGTTGTTGGAGATGATTCTAGTTTTACTTATCGTCACTTTAATTTCTGTTTAACAACTAAAATTGAATAAGCGGAGGCATCGGTGGGTGATAGATAATATTTGGTTTCCGAACGCCCACTTGTGTCCCGTAAGACCCCGAGTACTTGATACTGTTCCTTGATTTATCGCTATCCACATCCGGAGGTATATGGGACCCCGAGCGAGCTTGATTCAGTCTTATTTCTTGGGGCCACAAACTAGTTTGAGGTTTTATTTACGATCCTGTACTTATGCCATGCTACTTTCAGTATTTAAATTGTGCGAGAGCACACTGCATCGCTTAGGATCGGGACACGATTCCGCGGTGTCGACAAGCCCAGCCACACTTTCGGGTTCCCGATGCTCACACCAGACACCCAAACCTTGAGCCGTCTGAGTCACCGCTTCGCTATGGATCTACTTAAGTGTCCCCAAATATTTCTCAATCTTGTGATTGTTCACCGTGAAAGCCTCGTTGGGTTTTGATTTGGTTTTTCCGAGGTTGATCGGCGTGTGTTGCTATTGGTGCACCGCCGGTAAAACTTTCTCGAAAGCCGTGTCATGGATATGGACGACTTGGAGCATGATCTCGATCATAGACAAGCATAACTAAAGTTTATCGCTATGAATTTGACTTATAATGACTAGTAATCAGCTTCACTATAATGGAATGGCTAATTAATGCCCACCATTGCTTGTTTGGAGTCGCCATGCGACCATTGTACTGACTAGTAATTAATGCAACTACAACGGAATGGCTGAATAAAAGTACCAACAACCGCTGGGTTTTGGGGTTTATCTCATGCTATCTGCACGATTAGTAATTGTTGCAACTATCACGGAATGATTAACTAAAAGTGCCCATCGCTATTTTATCGGGATGATTATCTATACCGACTAGTAATTACGCAACGATAATAATAAATAAAACTGCCAACGGTGTGAGTTCTCGGTGGACTTCCTCGTTTGGTCTCGAGGGGAAACACTGTGATGGGTTTGTTTGGAGTTAGCTTCGTGTTGGATCCGAATAGGTCTTTCTTACCCTCTCGATTGCCGCCATTGTATCGAGTCTCTATAGGTTGTAAAGTGCATCTTTGCCACGATCCACCATACCTATGTAGGCGAGGACCGCGAATTCTAGCCTCGCTGCATCGCCTCGATCTTGACGCCTTCTTTGTTTTCTGCTTTGCCCTTTGTCGGCACCTTTTGTTAAGGTGTTTTGAGATCGACGCTTAGCGTGGTTACCCTTCCGGCTTGGCTCAGGGTTATGGACGCCATTGGTTATTCTTCGTGGCTCTTAGCCCCATTTGCATCTTGTCCGTAGTGGACGCCTATCGCTTTCAAGGTGATTTGGATCTTTGTATATTATATTCGTATTCGACTCTTTGAGTCATTATATATCTGTTCTGTGGGTCCCATCGAGGACTGTTGTGTAATGTTATTACTTCGTTTCCACCCGCACGAAAGTGCCTGGTGGGCACCTTTGAATCGTTTCTATGCGGGTTTGGCGAATTTTGCTCAAACTTGCATAGGTCCGTTTCTGAGGGTGTTACAGAGTGGTATCAGAGCTCAGCAGTTGCGATACCCCACAAGTCCAGCCTGTAGGATAACCTAGCTAACGGCCGAAGTAGATTGTCAAAATTATATTTTGCAAAATCGGTTGGATAGTTCTGATGAGGTCTGATTTTACTCCTTACCCCCTCTGCTGCTCTCCTCTCACCTCAGCGTGTTTTGAATCCACCTCTTATCTTTTCTGCGAGTCCATGATTTCTCGTGGTTGGGTTTCCGTCGCACCTTTAGGGTTTCGCTTCCTCCTTTGATAACGGTGTTCTACCATCCGGGTTCAAGCTGCCTGAGGAATCCGTCTGCTGTGGTATCATTCTTTGTTCCTTGTTTGTGCCTTCCGGTGTTTTCCAACGCGACGCCATCATCCACGCCAGATCCGATGCAGAGTCTGCATCACTCCTTTGTTTCCGAACCTCGCTTGTCGAGATCTTCAGTCTAACTCCGAGAGTTGGTTGCATAATCCGCCTATTCGTGTGCAGAGTAATGGTTTGGGTGCGCGATGGACTGATCACCATCCGACTACTCTTATCATTCGCTCTTGTACATCGAATTAGTGGATCCAGCAGTTTTACTCCATCCATCGGAAGCTAGAGGTGGCTTTATTGTTGATACCTCTACCTTCGACCTGTTGTTCCCGGAGTGTTCTCTCGACGATCACGGACAACGACCTCTTGTTAGTGGTGTCGCGAGGATCTACGGGCGAAGGATCGCATCACCGGCTTTCTTCCGGTACCATGAGGCGGATCTCGAGGGCGAGATCCCTTGTTAGTGGTGTCGAATTGTGGCATCCCGCAAAACCACTACTAGAAAATCGCGTTGAATTTGTGCATTGCATCGTCATCATCATGCATTGTTTGCCAAAATTATTTTCGCAACACCCGTTTTGCTTTCTAAAACGCCCCCTCTTGATTCAAACATCAAAATCCGGGTCGCCGGAATTTTTTTGTTTTGCCCGACATCGGTTTGCAAAAGCTTTGTTTGAAATAAGTAAAAATTATAATTATTTTAGTGGGGCTGTCGAACGGGCCGAAGCGACCCGAACGACCACCCCAGAAAATATAAAACGGTCCACCTAACCGCCCTTCCTAAAACCTACAGCTACCCAGAAAACTACCCAAACCATCCCTCCACCTCACTCCCTCCAATAGCATCATGCCACCTCACTTTCCTCTCTCCCTCACCCTATCCTGCACTGCCACATCACCCAAACCCCCCTCTCTCTCTCACCAAACTCACCCCACCAACCCCCAGACTCACCCCCCCACTTCCATTGCCACGCGGGTCCCGCCGCGCCCATCCCACCAACCAGCACCCCCACAGACTCACGCACGCACTACACACGCGTCCGCCCTACCCACTGCCTCCCCTGTCGCCTGGGACCCACCTGTCCCCTGGCCCCACGTCCAGCCCACCTCCCCGTCCCTGTTCCTCTTCCTGCCCGCTCCCTCTCCCTCCTTCCCCGCGACCTCCCTCTCCCTCTGGCTCTCTTCCTCTCTGCCGGCAAGCACACCCTCGCACGGCGTGCCCGCCCCGACCTCCCTCTCCCTCCTTCCCCCGCCGCCCGCACGACCGCTGCCCTTCCTCCCCGCCTAGCTCGCTCGCCTCTCCAGTAGCACACCCAACGCCGCCTCCCTCAAGCGCCACGCCCAGCCCCTCTCGCGACCTCCGCCTCGCCATCCTCAACCGCACGACCCCGCGCCCGCCTCGTTCCCCCCGTCAACCTCCGCCTGGCTGGCCAGGCTCCCGGCCTCCCCGACCACCGCCTCCCACGGACCTCGCTGCGTGCCCGCCACGCCTTCCCGAGCCTCCCAGCACCGCCCGGTGCCACGCCACGACGCTTGCTGCTGCGCCACAGCTGGCTGAACCCCGCCGGGCCATGCGCCTCCCTCCGCTGACCTGCTGCTCACCATGGCTGCCGCTTCGCCGCTCTCCGCCTCTCCTCATGCTGCCTCCATCGCCACCGCCCCTGTCCGCCTCTGTCGTCACCTACCGCCACTGCTGCCGACGCGAGCCGTCTCCCCGCTCCATCTAAGGCTCCTCAGCCGAGCTCGGTCTCCCCGACCGCCGCTGCTTTCTACACCGCCATGAGCCTGGCTCGCCCTCCTCAGCGGCTCTTGCGAGCCTGCATCATAGAAGCGCGCCTCCACGACCTCCCAACTCCCATGTTGCCCGGCTACTGCCATCCTCGCCGCCTCCCGATCCGAGCTGGCTCCCCTGCCTCGACCACAACCTGCGAAAGTTATTCAAGACTACGCACAAAACAACAAGTTCGTTGGTTGCAAGTTTTACATGGAGCCGAATATTAGTGACACCGACCATATCTCGCGAAGACCACACCATATTCGACAAGATCCACAACGACACTCGAAGTACAAGACCGATGCCGGCGACGTCGCACGCCAAGATCAGCCTCAGCATGTACCTTGTGCCAAGGACGGACGCGACGAGTTGATTCGCTCTCAAGAACTGCCGACGCCAAGATCTCCTGATGCCGGTGCGCGGAACTGGACCCGAAGACCACCGACAAGATCTCCGTCCTGGACTCCGAAGACCGATCCCGGACACCGAGCGCCAAGACCCCGACACGACAAGAACTCCCTCCCGCACCGATGCCGAGAACGGGACGCCAAGGTCGCCTACACGGAACGACGAGCACTTCGCCGCGGAACGTCAAGACAGATCCGATGCCAACCCAAGCTCTTCCTCTCGGACCCGAAGACGCCGTGACCCGAACGCCTAGATCTCCGCGTGAGACGACAAGACCCTAACCCCCGGAGTCCGAGAACGATCCCGCCGAGGCCGTCGAACCCTGGACCCCGAGACCGAACCCCGAACCCCGGAACCCCAAGTTCGTCGAACCCTAACAAGATCGCCGAACCCTAAATGTGTGACCCTTTTTCCTCGAACCCTATTTTATAACATAACAACTTGTTGCATATTAACTGCCATACTTGCATGCATAATCATGTGGTTTGGGGGCCTTATGCCGATTCACCTAATAATTAAATATGGGGCCCATATGCGGGCAAATCTAGCCTTATATTGGCCTCATTTAAACATGTGTAGCGAACCGTTTCCATCTGTTGCATTGCTAAACAACATTTAAATTGCGGGGTATCTAAATAACATGCACCATCTAATTAATTGTCGGGACCCCGGTTCCGCTTAATATGACCTAAATGCATCGCATCTTGCCATGTCATGCATCATACATGCATCATGCCGATCTTTTGCCTTAGTATTAAATATTGCATCCGGTGTTTCATCTAGTGGTTTGCTTCTTCGCGGATAAGGCCGATGAGTTGATGTGAGCTTCGCCCCGATCTTCGGTTGAACCTTCGACAATGTTTTCAGGCGAGCATCTCCCCCCTTTCTACCTATCTTACTTTTATAGTATTTACTTCCCTTGATCTATTGCTATCTGTGTTGCGATGCTTTAGTTTCCGTACCCGCGATATACCGTGCAGCCCTATATTGCCTTGGACACATCCTATTACCTGTTGTTTGGTAGATAGTTGGACTTGCGCGTCGTAGTCGCTTGCTTAAGTGCTGTTGCGTGTCGTCGAATGCCACAGTTGCTGATGTATTGCCGCATGTTGATGTTGGAGATGATTCTAGTTTTACTTATCGTCACTTTAATTTCTGTTTAACAACTAAAATTGAATAAGCAGAGGCATCGGTGGGTGATAGATAATATTTGGTTTCCGAACGCCCACTTGTGTCCCGTAAGACCCCGAGTACTTGATACTTGCCCTTGATTTATCGCTATCCACATCCGGGAGGTATATGGGACCCCGAGCGAGCTTGATTCATCTTATTTCTTGGGGCCACAAACTAGTTTGAGGTTTTATTTACGATCCTGTACTTATGCCATGCTACTTTCGTATTTAAATTGTGCGAGGAGCACACTGCATCTTGTTAGGATCGGGACACGATTCCGCTGTGTCGACAAGCCCAGCCACACTTTCGGGTTCCCAAATGCTCACGTACCAGATTACCCAAACCTTGAGCCCGTCTCGAGTCACCGACTTCGCTATGGATCTACTTAAGGGGTGTCCTCAAATATTTCTGAATCTTGTGATTGTTCACCGTGAAAGCCTCGTTGGGTTTTGATTTGGTTTTTCCGAGGTTGATCGAGTGTGTTGCTATTGGTGCACCCCGCCGTAAAACTTTCTAAAGCCGTGTCGCGGATATGGACGACTTGGAGCACAAGATCTCGATCATAGACAAGCATAACTAAAGTTTATCGCTATGAATTTGACTTATAATGACTAGTAATCAGCTTCACTATAATGGAATGGCTAATTAATACTGCCCACCATTGCTTGTTTGGAGTGTCGCTTGCGACCATTGTACCTGACTAGTAATTAATGCAACTACAACGGAATGGCTGAATAAAAGTACCAACAACTGCTGGGTTTTGGGGTTTATCTCATGCTATCTGTACCTGATTAGTAATTGTTGCAACTATCACGGAATGATTAACTAAAAGTGCCCACTGCTTATTTTATCAGGATGATTATCTATACCTGACTAGTAATTACTGCAACGATAACTGAATAAATAAAACTGCCAACGGTGTGAGTTCCTCGGTGGACTTCCTCGTTTGGTCTCGAGGGGGAAACACCAGGATGGGTTTGTTTGGAGTTAGCTTCAGGTTGGATCCAAATAGGTCTTTCTTACCCCTCTCTGATTGCCGCCAGTTGTATCGAGTCTCTATAGGTTGTAAAGTGCATGTCGCCACGCCTCACCACCATACCTATGTAGGCGAGGACCGCCGATTCTAGCCTCGCTGCACGGCCTCGATCGACGCCTCCTTCTTTGTTTTCGCTTTGCCTTTGTCGGCACCCTTTGTTAAGGTGTTTTGAGATCGACGCCGTTAGCGTGGTTACCCTTTCTTGGCTTTGCAGGGTTATGGACGCCATTGGTTATTCTTCGGCTCTTAGCCCCATTTGCATCTTGTCCGTAGCTGGACGCTCTATCGTTTTCAAGGTGATTTGGATCTTTGTATATTATATCTGTATTCCTGACTCTTTGAGTCGCTGTTATATATCTGTTCTGTGGGTCCCATCGAGGACTGTTGTGTAATGTTATTACTTCGTTTCCACCCGCACGAAAGTGCCTGGTGGGCACCTTTGAATCGTTTCTATGCGGGTTTGGCGAATTTTGCTCAAACTTGCATAGGTCCGATTCTGAGGGTGTTACATGGGCCTTGTGTAACCACTCAACATAAACCAAACCTTCCAATCCACCCAGGTGTTTCATTAACTTAGTTGTTTTATTAGGTAAAACACAAGTCCAAAGACTTAGAAATATTTTCATCATAGCATGTATATTTCACCAACCCTTGTTTGCTACTAGCTAGGCTAAGCATGGCATAGATAGTAACTTAACTTAGAAATTCCCTAGCATTTCTACAACTACTAGGATTCCCCAACATGGCATATAAGCAAAATAATAGCATGCAAGTCTAACAAAATATTTCTAATGCTTAGTAGAAAACATAGGATAAAAATATTCATGAGTACCACTTGCCTTGGTAGTTGGGAGAGTAGCACTCCTCATAATCACAATCACTAGCACCAAAATCTACACAAAGAATGGTAGCAACAAATTACACACAAAACATATACAATCAAAAATATATGCATGCATGCAAGATGATATGTGATGATTTTTAAAACTCAACAAAGCAAGTATTCAGTACTGATTCACTAACAAGTTAAAAACTTGCCAAACAACAATTATTTAAACCCTAAATCATTCCCTAAACATTTCATATACTCAAATTATCCATACACAAGTTTCTGCAAATAAAACCTTTTTAACAGAAGCTAAACATTAAACACATTGCATAATCAGAAAGAGCTTGCTCTCCTGATTCCAACGGTATAAAATTTGTCAAATTCTAAAGTGGGGATCAAAAGTTATAGCCAAATCAAATTTGAATAACAATCAGATTCAAAATCCAGTTTTAAATCTAAACCACTGCCACGCGGCGCCATCCTACTGGCCGATACCGTTTCATGCGGATCGGTCTCTGCGAGCCGTAGGATTTAAGTTAGATCTAGTGGCTCAGATGCGCTTTTACCTCTTTGTTTAAGTTCTAATCTAAACCGCAAGATCTACATCTAACGACCACAATCCAGTTGACCACAGACAGGCGGCGCTGGCGCGGCGGCGAGCGGCGGAGCGCTCTTTCAGTGGCGGAGCCGGTGAACTAGGTCGCGCGGGGAGGTGGGAGGATGCTCACCAGAACCCCAGTGATGAGGGGAAGCTCAACGTGTCCCTGGTTGGCGAAGGGGCGCTCGGAGTTGTCAGGGATTCCTCGCCGGAGTTCGCGAACACGTCGGGTACGGCTGCTCGTCGATGTTGGCAAAGATACAGATCATACCAGGGCAAAATAAGCAGTGCGTCAGATGCGCGGAGTGATGCTGGTCATGCGAGTGTCAAAGGGAGAGCAAGGCGCGGTCAGAACTAACCAGGAAGGCTTGCCGGAGTTGATGGGGTCGTCTAACTCGTGCTGTCGCCAATGTTGCCGAGGCTCTGGACGATCCTAGCATGCATCAGAGGGGTCAGGAGATGCGCATGGTTGCAGAGATTGTACTGGAAAACTTAGACAGCAAGGGGCGACGGGGTCTTACCGGAATACCTCGCCGGAGTTGGCTCTGACTACGGCGGTGCAATACGAATTAGAGGCAGCCTGGTGGCGAGAAGGGTGTGCAGTGTGGGGGGAAATGACCGCGGCGGGGTGTTGTTTAAGTAGGCCGAAGAGCGACAGGAAACGCTCGCAGAATCAAGGCTAATTACGCCGCGCCATTATAGGCATCAACGGCAGCGACGACGTGGTCTGCGGGCGAGATTTGGGGAAGACGACGGTGATGTGGACGGGGCCCAGTTGTCTGCGAGAGAAACAGAGGGAGGTGGGGTCCTGGCGTCAGTCACTTGCTGGGTGCGTCTGCGAGTGAGAGAGGGAGAGAGGGAACCCGGGTGGGCTAGATGGGCTGCTTTCTCAGTTGGGCCAAAAGGCTGGCGCTGGCCCTTTTCTATTTCCTTTCTCTTTTTCTTTTTCTGTTTTGAATTTCTGGAATGAATTTCAAATGGTTTCAAAAGCTTTTTGAATTCAAACTTTTTCAGGATTTTGTAGGGTGCAACATTCATATTTCTGGGCATAGAAACATGTGGTCTCTCTGTTCAAGCTTGGTTCTTTCGAACAACAAAATAAACAGTGCTATAGCACTTGATTTGGAAATGTTTTGTAAATGGTTTTAAAACCATATTTGTTCTATGAATTTTTGTTCAAACTGTAGGGGTTCGTAGCATGGAAAACAAAAAATTTCTATCGCATACAAACACAAGCCAAGATCTATCTACTAGATTGTAGCAACGAGTCGATAGAGGAACTTACCCTCGAAGATTCCAAAGCGGTTAACGAGAGCAGATTCTCGTGGATGATGTAGTCGTACTCTTCCCGATCTCAAGATCGCGTAAACGATCCTTCCGCCAAGGCTGCGTGCAGCTCCCGCAATCGGTCACACGTCGGTTCGATGAACACCTTCCTCTCCCTTGTTCCAAAGAAAATGGAGGTTGTAGCACTCTCTCGCGATTCCGGCGACGACGGCGTGGTACCTAAGTAGAGGGAGATCTCAAAGGCTTCCTTAAGCCGAGCGAGTATGGTGGACTATGAGAGAGCCCTCGACGATCTAGGGTTTAGACACGCCTAGGAAGAGGTGCTTGGGCGGCGGCTAGGGTTTGGGTCTTGCCCAAGTCGGCGCCAAGGTGAGCCCTAGGAGGTGGCGGCAGCTACAGGAGGTGGTGGCACCAAATTAGGGTTTTAGAGGAGAGGATCTTATGTGTATTGGAAGGGCAGCCCTGCCCCTCCCTTTATAGGTGGGAGGTGCGGCCAAGGGAAGGGGAGTCCCTCCCAAACTCGGCTTGGAGGTGGGCCGCCGGTTGGAGGAGGGAACTCCTCCCCAACTCGGTTTCAAACTTCCTTCTCCTCTTTCCAAAAACTGCCGTTTGACTTTTCAAACTAGCCGTTTGACTTTTCAAACTAGGATTTGAATAAACCCTTTATTTTGGAAAGCGAAGACACCAAGTACATAATGCATTCATACCAACTTGATATAACACATTCATGTACCCCTTCCCCCCCGGAGTGCCGGACATTCCGGAACCTTCTAGAACATTCCCGATGAAAACACCGAAACCATTCTCCAACTCTGAAATGAGACTTTCCTTATATGAATCTTATTCTCCGGATCACTCCGGATCTCCTCGTGATATCCCGGATCCCATTCGAGACTCCGAACAACATTCGGTCTCTTACTCATCATTCCATAACTACTCAACAACATCAAATCCTTAAGTGTGTCTCCCTACGGTTCGTGAATTATGCGGACATGATCGAGACACTTCTCCGATCAATAACCAATAGAGGAATCTGGAAACTCATATGGCTCCCACATATTTCTACGATTACTTTGCGATCGAATGAACCACTTACATACGATACCAATTTCCCTTTGTCTCACGATAGTTTACTTATCCGAGGTTATGATCGTCGGTATCTCTACATACCTAGTTCAACCTTGTTACTGATAAGTACTCTTTTCTCGTTCCCGTGGTATGTGATCCCTTGTGAGCCAGTCACATGCTTGCAAGCTAATTGGATGACATTCCACCGAGAGGGCCCAGAGTATATCTATCCGTCATATGGATGGACAAATCCCACTCTTGATCCATGTGTCTCAACCAATACTTTCCGAACACTCAATGCCACCTTTATAGCCACCCTGTTACGGTGTGGTGTTTGATGTCATCAAAGCATCCATCCGGTAAAGGTGATATGCATGATCTCATGGTCGAAGGAATTAGGTTACTATGTATCAGAAAGCATATAGCAATTTGAACTATTGAAATGACTTGATCTTTTATGCTACGCTTATCTATAGGAGTATGTCCATCACATCATTCTCCTAATGATATGACCCTGTTGTTAATAACATCTCTATGTTCATGATCAGGAAACCATGATCATATATTAACCAACAAGCTAGTTTAATAAGAGGCTTTTCTAGGGACTCTTTTATGTTTACAAATCACACAAGTATTAATGTTTCCTGTTAATACAATTATAGCATGTATGTAAACATTTATCATAAGTATGAAGATATGATAATAACCACTTTATTATTGCCTCTTGGGCATATCTCCAACACAAACTCCCCATTCAATCCAATCAACAAGGAAGCCAACAAAACTTGTTTTAAAATACTTATGCTCTCAATTGAGGATGGTCAATTGATTTAAGTTTGCTCACATAAAATAATAGCACTATGTGCTTCTGTTTTCTTGAAAATAGTTGGAAAATGATCTCAAAATTATATGCATGCATGAATGATATGCAATCTTTGAAATCATGATTTTAGGGATGTTACAATCATATACTATGGTTTCTCCATCTCCCCAAGAACTAATAATCTACTCAGACATGGAGGCAAACATCATCATGCCGATGGTAATGGAAATGATTATCGATGAATAGTATTTGTATAAATCCACAACTAGTGCAAGAATTACAACAATATCTAGATGGAATGGATGGAGATGATGGTGGTGATGGAGAAGCAGCGGTTGATGAATATGGAGATCGATGCCTTGGCTTCCCAGATCTGCTTAGGGCAAAGATGGATCCCTAAGGCAAGTTCCCCCTCCAGATCCCTTTCAGAAGTGAGGTTTTTGGCGATTTCTGGGTGTTCTATATGTCATCTCTCCGAACTAGTTGCATGGGGGGAAACTATTTGAGGAGGCAGAGGCAGCGCCAACTATACGGCCGGAACTATATGGCGGTGGGCTGTATAGCTGTTCGTCAACTCTTCTGCCTCCTTTGCTCTCTTCAAGTTTTCTTCTGGTATTATTAATATTTCCCAAATAAGCGATTTACGTAGTTTTTGGCTCCTTTTCTCTCCAGTACAACTTCTCCACGAATTGTGTCCATTGGATCCATCATCTGATCTGACCCTGGTGAAAATAAACATAAAAGGTGCGTGTGAACGCCGTAAAATACCAAAATCCTACATCTACAATGCAAAATAATAATCTAAAACATGATGCAAATATGCACTCATCAACTTCCCCAAGCTTAGACTCTTGCTCGTCCCGAGCAAGTTTAGCTTAATAGATGTGATTCTCATATTCATGAAGCTGGGTCGATAAAATAAACGAGGCAGTTGCAACATGTGTTTATCATAAAGGATACATATAAACAAGTTCATGAATAGTACCTTACTCGAACCATCTGAATTAATATTAGGAGGCTTCCACACCTTTAGTAATTAATAGTTCATAAAACATTATTCTCAACATGATGTAAAAGCATTCGGTTCAACCGAATGAGTTAGTGAGATAGTCCCAGGTGTTTTTTAGAATTAACATATTCACTTGGGATTCAAAATCTCAAACGTCTCTTTGTCTTATTACAATATAGTGGTATATTCCTACTTGCTCTTTGCACATTCGCTCTTTTTCTTCATCTTTCTTTTTCTTTTTTTCTATATATTTGTGCTCACACTTTTGTTTAAGTAATGTGCAAAGGAGATAGCCATATATTCCACTTCATGTAGGAATTTCAAAGTTTAACGATCTCAATTACCAAATTCCAAATATATATGAAGCATCTTTACAACTTGAGTGTTCTACCTCAACTTGTTCTCGCTCTATTTGATAGCACTTATAATTTCTCCTTTGTTCAAGGCTTTTCTTTTTCATCTTAATTAATTGGACAATTTCTCCTTTTTGTAAATCAAACCATTGACCTACAACATATCGATTAAATTATCTTTATATGTTTTATTAATACCAATGGTGTGGAAGACTCCTATTGCTATCATCAATTGCAAGTAAAATCATACTGAAGTCGTTCATATATCCAATAGGACAAATTCAAACTCAATAATGCTCCATATATTATAATAAACTCAGAATTTCATAAGAGGGATCGACTATTCCTAAAGGGAAGTCTAATGATGCAATCTTTTATTTCTAAACTCGAGCTAATGCAAAACTAAAAGTAATAAACTTATAAGATTGATTACAAGGTTTTAGAGATCTCCCCAAGCTTGGAATCAAGCTAGGAGGGATCAAATAACTCCTTGCTGGTACCTATTCCTCCTCCTGGGTAGGAATATCATTGTCTTCCTCTCCTGGGTTGCTAATTTTAGCCACGCTTGCGAGGCGGATGCTGAACTTGTCCATGTCGTATTGGAGCTTCAAAATTTTCCTCTTAAGGAATTTCTTCTCATCTGTCAACTCAAAAACAGTTTTAATCAAGAAACCAACTCTACCATCGATGTCATTGACCTTTTTCTCAAGGTCTTTGCTCATCATCCAGTAGGAGTCAATTCCTTCTCCAATAGTTTCAACACATGCCTTTGAAGATTTTTCCAATTGATAGATCTTATCATGAATCTCATCTTGATGCACCTCCTTGGGTTTAAGAGGTGGCAGACTAAGAGGAAGTTTATAATGAGATCCTATGTTGTGACGGTAAGGATTATGGAGATACACATCCTTGCTCCTTCCCTGATCTGATTGCCTCATCATCTCCATCCTTTGAGGGAACATGTCCTTGATGGTGGCTCAGATCAATGCAGAGCTTCGTTGGGAGTCCCCAAGAGGAAGGTGTGATGAGCACATCAGCAAGTCTTCCATCAGTAAGATACGAAGGCTATCAAACCAATAGGAGGAAGGAAACGACTCAAAGGTGTTGCTAGCAACCTAGAAACCTGCACAACACAAACTCAAGACTTTGCCCCAACAAACAATGAGGTTGTTAATATCACCAGTTTGCTGTAAACAAAGGATTGACTGTATGGTGTGGAAGGTAATGGTGGTTTGCAGAAAGTAAACAGGAACAGCGGAAGATGTATCAATGGTAAAGATTGGACCGGGGTCGATAGTTCACTATTAGGTGTTCTCCTTAAGATAAACAAACATGGCATGCTGGATAAACAAATTACAGCAGGGCAATTGACAGGACTGAGCAAGGCATAACAATGCAATACTAGACATCCACCTTAAGGTTATCATCTGAACCCCTTGTAGAGGAATTTACAAGCAATGGATAACTGCTTTAAGCAAAGTGTGTAAGGTAAACAATCTACTTGTTCCATGAACAAGAGATTGTTGTTTTCTCCCTAGTAGCAACAGCACATCTACAACCTTAGAGATTTCTGTCACTTCCCTTAGATTAAATAGAAGCATGAACCCACTATCGAGCATAAATACCCCCTCTTGGAGTCACTAGCATCTACTTGTCCAAGATAGCTACTAGAAACGGAGAGCATGCAAGATCACAAACAACACAGACATGATAGAATCAATAAGAAAAAACCATTAATCAATCTGATATAGTAATCTCAAGATCCATCGGATCCCCGCAAACACAACATGCATGATTACAAATAGATTATCTTGATCATGAACGGAGCTCACAAGATCTAAATATGGTAGCACAAAGGAGGAGATACAACCATCTAGCTACTACATGGACCCGTAGTCCAAGGTGGAACTACTCACACTTCATACTGGAGGTTGGCATGATGAAGAAGAAGGCCTCCGGGATGATATCCCCTCCGGCAGGGTGCCGGGAAGAGCTTCAGATCCCCCGATCTAGGGACGATGGTGGCGGCGTCTACAGACTATTTCGTGGAATATTGATCGGGTACTTAGGGTTTTGGTATCGGGAGGGTCTTTATAGGCAAGAGGCGAGGCAGGGGCAGCCAGGGCGGCCGCACCCCCCTAGGCGCAGACTAGGGTTAGCCGTGCGGCCAGGGGTGTGGCCTCCTGGTGGATCCCCTCTGTCTTGTATTCTGGCTCCGTGTTCCCCACGGTAAAATATTGACTTTGGCTTTTATCCCGTCCAATTCCGAGAATATTGATTTTTTGCCTTTTCTGGAACCAAAAACGGAAGAAAATAGGCAGCTGGCATTGTGGCATCTTGTTAATAGGTTAGTCCAGAAAAACATATAAAAACACCTCAAATTTTAGACAAAGCAAAGCAAAGTAGATACTAAACAAGCATGGAACATCAAAAATTATAGATACGTTTTCGACGTATCAGTCCTCCCAATTTGGGAGAGGCTTGATCTTCGAGCTGCATGATGATGATGCTTCTTTTGGTTCCACCTCCTCGATCCTCTTCACGGGATTCTCTTCCTTCTTCTTCCAAATCTTGTTGACATGGAAAGGCTGTATGGCTTTGCTGCACGGATGTTGTTAGAGGGGCGTGTAGGGAGATGGCGATGGCATTTTGAGGCCAGAGGTTGTAGCTCTACGAAAACCTAATGGAAAAGGTTAGATTCAACCGTCTTTAAAAGAGCAGGTCGAAAACCCTAGCCGCCAGGTTTAACGAGCAACTATACGGGCGTGGATCATATAGATACCGTCGTATAGTTGCGAATCGACTATAGATTTTTTATTATCTAAGGCGGTACCAATTATACGGCCATAACTATACGGCCGGAATATTTCTTCCCATTGTATAGTTGGTCGTTAAACTCTCTGTATCCTTGCATAAAAATTTGGTGATGCAATGAATAACTATACGGCTGGAAATTTATTTCCCACCGTACAGTTAGTCGTTAAGGTTACAGTATACATAAAAAATTATCTATTTCTTTAGGAATTCTTTATTAGTCTGCAACTTAATGAAATACCAAGTTTTAACAGAAAAATGACAACTTAAATTTTCGACCAACATTACATTCATTGAACGAGATTTTTATCATGACCAAGTTTCTTTTATTTCACAAGAGCTTCAAGTGTTCCTTTATTCAACCTCAAACTCAGCTATAACTTACTTAAAAATTTAAAACTTACTCGTCCCTTTATTTCACATGGGTTGCCTCCCATGAAGCGCTCTTTTATGGTCTATAGCTTGACCATAGTGTTGCTCACTTCGTCTCGACCTTGTCTTTCTTCCAATTACCATTCCTTCTATATTTTTGCTCAATCAACTCTTCTGGGGTAATTATTCATATGGTGATTGCACTTATATCTTATTTTGCATAATAATGCTTCAAGCATTGTCCATTCACTATCCATGAAAGAGAGGGTGTTTTCCCCTGGAGTTTCACTGCTCCCGATGCATAAGCCTCTTCAAATATATAGGGGCCTTCCCACTTTGATCTGAGCTTCCCTAGAAACAACTTAAGGCGAGAGTTATAGAGAAAAAATTTATCTCCATATTTAAAGACAATATCTTCTATTTTTCTATCATGCCATCTTTTTACTTAAACAATCTAGCATTTTCATAAGCCTCACTCCTAAACTCATCTAAAGCATGTATGTCTAATAGACGTTTTTCTCCTGCTGCATTAAGATCATAGTTTTGAAGGGAATATGCCCTAAGAGGCAATAATAAAGTGTTTATTATGTGTATTCCAAGTATATGGTAGATGTTTATTTTGCATGCTATAATTGTATTAATACGGAAACGTTAATACATGTGTGTTTAATAAACAAACAGAAAGTTCCTAGTTATGCCTCTCTCATAAACTAGTTCGTTGATTAACAAGATGATCACTTTCCTGATCATAGACATTGGATGTTGTTAATAACGAGATCACAACATTAGTGTAATGATGTGATGAACATTCATCCGAAGTGTAGCATTACGATCAAATTCATTGAGTTTATATTGCTATAAACAACTTACGAAGTGATCCTAATCCTTAGACCATGAGATCATGCCAATCACTAACACCGGAAGAGTTTCTTGTTGACATCAAACGTCACACCGTAACTGGGTGATTATAAAGATGGCTTCAAAGCTACTAAAGTGTTATGTTGAGAATCATGGATCAAGAGTGGAATTTGTTCATCCCGATGACGGATAGATATACTCTGGGCCCTCTCGGTGATATCACATTGGTTAGCTTGCAAGCAAGTGATTTGATCACTAGAATGTTATATCACGGGAATGAGAAAAGAGTGCATGTCAGTAATGATATCAAACTAGGTATGGAGATACCGATGATCGAATCTCGGACATGTAATATATCGTGAAACAAAGGGATTAAGATACAAGCATAAAAAGGTTTCGACGATCACAGGAAAGTCATCGTTGAATGTGTGGGAGTCAGTATGGATCTCCAGGTCCCGCTACTGATTATTGATCGGAGAAGGGTCTCGATCATGTCCGAATTATTCGCAAACTGTAGGGTGACACACTTAAGGGACAATGACATCCAGTTGGAGCAAATGTTTCATGCCGGAAAGAATAACAAGCACATGAATTTATTTCACTAGATAACGAAACAGGTTTTCGGGTGAAATTGCAGAAAGTGGTTTTACATATGAAATAGAATTCTAGCAAGGGGTTATATGTGAATGTTTGTCATTAAAGTATTTGACAAAATTCTGAATAAATAAAAGAGTTTTATTTAATGAGAGTTTGCATTAAATTTGGTGGAAATTTAATAGCAAGTTTTAGTGGGATTTGAGTGGAGGAAATTGAAAGGGTTTTTGTGAGTGGAGTGTCCACCCACATGAATGAAGGAGGGGAGGGGGCAGCCCCCATGGCCAGCGGCCACCCCCTTGGGTGCCCCCCTCCTCCTATAAAAGGCACCCCCTCTCCTCTCTCTCACTCGCACCTCCTCGTGAAGGATCTCTCTCCCCCTCTAGAATTTATCCCCCATGGTCTCGGACTAGCAAGATACATGTTCCTGGTGGCTATTCGGCAATAAAGGGTTGTGCTTCCGCTACATCGCTGGAGCGAGGAGGCGGAGGTTGCTCGGTGTCTTGTACGTGTGTGAGAGCACGGATGCGCTGCTGCTTTGCGGCGCTAGGACTTCCTCTCGATCTTGAGATCGACAAGAGATCATCTACATCAACCACGAGTTCAACTCGTTAAGCTTTGTCGGTCTTCAAGGGTATGTTCTCTACGGATATACATCTGCCCGTTGTTTGTATCTAGTAGATAGATCTTGGTACTTAGTTCCCACCGTAGGATTTTTTTTGTTTTCTATGCTGCGAACCAAGCAGTGGTATCAGAGCCAGATCTATGCGTAGATGCTTTACACAGGTAGTACACATATGAGTATGTGGGCGATGATGATCATGTTGTTGCTCCTTAGTTGTAATTTTCGATATTGGTGGCATAGTGGGATGAAGCGACCCGGACAAACTTTACATGTCCTCGCACGTGAGACTTGTTCCACGCTTGACATGCAACTAGTTTGCATAAGTGGCTAGCGGGTGTCTATCTCTCGTACTATAGTCAATATCTATTTTGCAACAAGTTGTCAATAATTTGGTTATCCTCGTTGTGGTTCATGTTCGTAGGTAAGAACGGTTCTATCTTCGAAAGCCCTAAGCCACGTAAAACTTGCAATGGATAAATTAGAGGCGTCTAGTTTTGATTGTTGCCGGGCTAGTGTTATGATATGGTGATGTTGTAAGTAGAAGTATGAGATGATACTCTTACAACATACATAGCGTGTAAGTTCCATAGACCATGGACTTACACATAAAGGTATGATAGTGATCATACCATGGTGCACATGATAGAGATCATATGCGGAAACCATATCATTTCACTAATAAACATGTGATGTTTGATAGCATCTTATATTGCTTGTTTAGCGCTTTATTAGCATAATAAGATGATCCCTCATTTAAATAACAAGATAAGAATGTGTTCTTCCTTTAGTATGCACCGATTATGTTTTCGTCGCTCCAAGACATAATGTGATGATCGGGTGTTCTTGGATCCACGACCATATATTGGGTGTAAGACAGTTACACACGCGAATACTAAGGTTCTAACTTGGTGAGCCTAGCATGTACAGACATTGCCTCAGAACACGGACCGAAAGGTTAAGCATGAGTCATATAGTAGATATGATGCCCATTTGATGCTCGCCTTTGAAACTACACAGACTCACGTGATGATCGGACTTCGTGTAGTGTATTTGGTTCATGTAATCACCAAAAAGGCACGAGGGATGTCGTTTTTGAGTGGGAGTTCATTCGTAATGTGGATTAGTTGAACTCAATCTATCATAAACTTAGTCTAAACTTTACAAATTCTGTTGTAGATGGCACCACCTACTTTTAATTTCAATGTGTTTATGGAGAAAGAGAAACTTGCAATGAACGGTAGCAACTTTACCGAATGGGCCATGAATTTGAGGATTCTCCTCTCTGCTTGTAGAGGTCTCAACCTAATAAGGTAGATTACTCCTGTGTTTACAATGCTAGTCCCTGGATCAATAGCTAGCATCCACAGTTAAGATGTAATATCAAGATACAAAGGTCATAACATAACTTTATGACCAGGAATAACATAATTTTATTACATCATACATAGCTCATTTGGCTATTACATTACGTTGCAGCGGAATAACTATAGTCATGGGTCCTTCATCTTCAAAGTTCCACAGGCAGATGTTGGTTGTAGACTTTGTAATCCTAATCAATCAATCTTCACTAAAAACAATCAAACCTGCAACATTACAAGTTACAGCCACAAGGGTCAATACATTTGAATTGTATTTGGCAAGTTTCACTACTATGTGGAATATAAGTGGATTCTATCAATACATGCATATTTGGCTAAGTAGAGTTTAAGGCTCATTTGCATAAAGCAATATTTTATCCTATCTTTTCAAAATGGTTTTGGTCCTTTGTCAAATCTCCTTTCAAAAATCTCTTGAACTCCTTGGTAAAAACTCAAGTGTTCAAGTCCTTGTCAAAATCTCTTGAGCTCCTTGGTCACCCCAAGTGCATCAAGTTTTAAAAGTTTTCTTTTAGAAATTAGAGTGTCGAGATCTTCCATAGCTTCAGGCCTTAGTTGCTCAGTATTTTCCATAACCGGGGACACGGCTAAGTACTTAGATTTTATTATCTTCTGCAGAAGTTGTACACTTTACCCACATGACACAATCTCATCTTGATGCCACCAGTGGCCGCTGGATAAGTACTCACCAAGATGGAGTACTGGCAGATTGAGAATGTGACAAAGTCTTTCCATAGGAGTCCTCCCAATACAAAATGCTAGCTTGTCTACCAGGCACAAATGTAGGGTTGCTCCCTTACACAAATCTAGTTAACTCAAGATGCCAATGCATGGGACTTCCACTATGTAGTTGACTAAGCGAGCCCATTTAGCATGTGGTCAGACACGAAGCCACTGTACGAGAAACATGTTCAATCTCTAAGTTTCCTGGGTGGTTTTCCTTTGGAGCACAACACAAAGAGATTGCCATAGCATGGTTCCTTTTGTTGCCACCTTCTCCAAAACTCAAAGTAACCTTGGCCACCCAGGTGGTTCATTGAGTCCTTGTTTTATTATATAAAACATAAGTCTTTTCTCAATCTCATAAAATCTCAACATGTATCTCTTTTCAAAAAATATAGCATGGCTAAGCATGTAACAACTACAATATTTTCACTAAGGAGTGTATAGGGAATCCTATTAGGATTTAGCATAGCATAAGTATAAAATTCTTTTCATGCATGTTTTCAAAATCCACTAAGTATAATGAAAATAGTAGGACTTTAGATGATAGTGTCACTTGCCTTTTTGGAAGGGAATGGTGGTTCACTCCTTGATCTTGCTAGTCTCACTCTTTGCTAATTTCACTACAAGTCAATCAAGCAAACACAAATTCAATTCACATTCCAAACCAAAGTCAAACAAACAATTTTTCACACACACAAAGTAATGGAATCTAAGTCATGCATAAGCATGCAAAGGTTGGTTCTATTGCAAGGATGGTATCCACTAGGCTCCTAACTTTGTAAGTTCCAAATTGGTCATTTACTAAAACGGCAAAGTCATTTGCAAATGGGTTTTATCTCAAAACCATTTTAAAATCCATTCATCATTTTATGTGGTGAAAAATGTTTTTATCAAAACAAAACTTTTAAGTTTTTCACCAAATGAGTTTCTATTGCAAAACTTGGTGTTTTGGGTCAGTAGGTTTGGTCCAAAACCTTTCCTCCAAAGTTTTTACTCAAAACCATTTTCATAACAAAAACAATAGTTTTATTTGGCTAGAAACGGACTAAAACTAATTAATCCATTCTAAACTTTTCCAAATTCATTTTCCAAACCATGGGTTGGCTCCTAGGGTCAGTAAGGTCACATGAAACCATTTTGCAATAGTTTTAACCCTAAAATCATTTTTAAACAATTTTTCTAATCTTAACAAGCACACAAATGAATCTACAAAAACAAGTAAATTAACAGATAATATTCACTAAACCAAGGGCATGGTTGGCTAGGGCTTGTTCCACTGAATCCATTGATATAAAATTTGGACGTGTGGTTTGAAAGTTACACCAATTACAAATTTGCATTCAAATCAGATCAAAATTCTGTTTTAAAACAAATCCAGTCCACGTGGCTGTTTTTGATTCGCCCATACCCTTTCGGTTGGATCGACTGCCCTGGCGCGTTGGATTAAGTCAGATCGTGCGGTACTGAGCGCATACCCCTTCGCGGTTTAAGTGACTCTATCGTGCCCGCCCGATCTAGATCGAACGGTTCTCAGTGCCCCAACCATAAGCTGGCGGCGCAATCTCAACGGCGAGCGGCCAGATGGCGGCGGCGCTGGCGAAGCAGGAAGCAAGGAAGTGTAAGGAGATGCTCACCAGGCTCAGGATAACACGGCGAAGCTCAAGGTACTCGCGGTTGGTCAAGGGGCGCACTAGGGTTGCAGGAATTCCTCGTCGGAGTTGCGAACGGCGTCAGGTGGTCCTGGTTGTGGTCGGAGGCGATGCTACAGATCACACGAAGGTAAACAGAGGGCAAGGTTAGCTGCGCAAGGTCAGCGGTGACGCGTGCGTGAAAGATAAGAGGAGGGGCGGCCTGGTTTACCGGGAGTCATCGTCGGAGAAGAACTGACCGGCTACCGGCTCGAGGAAGATGTTGCCGACGCTCAGGGTCGCTCCGGGGCGAGCTGGCGCTACGGGGATGATCGCCAGGAGGTGGGGATCACGTGAGCATGGTCGAGGAGGCAAGGGGCGGCGAGGGGCTGCCGGAATTGTCGCCGGAGTGCGTTAGAGGTAGTGGCGGTGCTGAGAAAAATTGGAGCAGCCTGTGGGCGATCTGGTGCGAGAGAGAGAGGCGAATTGAAGAGGAGGGTCAGGCGACTATGAGGGTACAGTCGAGGGCGAGGTTTATTCCTGCATTGAAGCGGATTAAAGCGTGGAATTTATGTCTGGCAACGGTAGCGAGGAGAGGGTGTGGTCGTCGCAGGGGTTGAAGACGATGGCTAGCGAAGTGGGGCCGTTGCGTCAGTGGGAAAAGGAGAGAAAACGCGGTCCACCAGTCAGTGACCTAGCGGGTTGTTTCTGCGGTGAATAAAACGGTTCAGTGGCGTGAGAACAGGTGGGCTAGGTGGGCTGCTGCTGGGTTAGCTGGGCCAGATGGTGGGTTGCTCTATTTTTTTCTGTCTGAAACTTTTTCCTTTTTGTATTTTCAATTTACTGATTTGAAATTCAAACAAATGATTCATTCAACCAAATCAACTCACAAACACCACACATCACAATTTTGAACTTGGTTCATTTCGACAAGATAAACCTAAATTCCAAAATAATATATTTTTTATTCATTTTAAGATCCATTCATTTAATTAAATAAAATGGACCTTTATTTATTTAATATGGTTTGATTTATTTAATAAAATCTTCAATTGAAATCCAAATACTTTCAAAACCAATTCAAGGGTTTTATTTGAAAGTAAAGAATACTTGGAAAGCTTGTTTAAAATAAAATAAAATAACCTTTTATTTATGGTCCATTAACAATTAAATAAATGGGCCTTAGTTATTAAATCAAATAGGATTTGTTTTATTTAAATATTTATTTTGAAATCTAAAATAAAGTCAAAACATTTCAGTAGGTTTTATTTGAGAATATAAATCGGGAAAACTTATTTAAATTAATTTAAATAAGTTTTGATGTTTTGTAAATAGTAAAACTTTTATTAATAAAACTTGGATATTAAATCCTTATTAATTTATTTAAATAAATCTTTGCTATTTTTATTTAAAAACAAAATGTTTTAACTCCAAAGTTTGGCGAAGGTTTAATTTGGCTTTATAAAATAATCTTTATTTATAAATTCACCTTTCTTTTGAAAACTAAATCTTTTATTAAAAGTTTCCAAAATAGTATCTCCAAAATATTTTATTTTCCTTTATTTAAAATGTTTATCTTTTTAAATCCCTTTAGGATTTTATTTCATCCAATTGGTTTGAAGTTCCAATTAAATTCAAAAAGTTTCTTCTGGCCCTGAAAATCAAACAAAGTTTTATTTTATTCATTTATTTTCACATTACAAGATTTGGAAAATCTTGGGATGTGACACTGCTGCACGAAAGCAATATGTGCTAGAAGCGCCACTAGGCCCCCCACCTTTTGAGGATGCCCCTGAAGAGGAGAAGAATGTCTATCAGACTCGTTAGGAGGACCACAACTTAGTTCATTGCGGCATATTGTATGGGCTAGGCCGAAACTTCGAAAGCGTTTCGAAAACGGCAATGCATTTGATACAATGGGTGAGTTGAAAATGATTTTCGACACACATGCTGTTGTAGAGAGCTGCATGATGGAAGAGCACAACTCTGTTAGTGAGTATGTACTCAAGATGTCGGGTTACGCCGATAAGCTTGTGTCCTTGGGAATATCGATTCCCATTGACTTAGGCATCCATCGTGTTCTGCAGTCTCTGCCACCTAGCTATAAGAGCTTCGTGATGAACTATAATATGCAAGGCATGAAGAAGTCTCCCGAGCTTACAATGCTTAAAACTGCAGAAGTGGAGATCAAAAAGGAACATCAAGTGTTGATGATCAATAAGAACACTGGTTTCAAGAAAGACAAGAAGGGAAAACAGAAGAGAAGTAAGGGCGGCAAGCCGGTTGCCGTGCCTGAAAAGAAACCCAAGTTGGACCTAAGTCTGATAGCGAGTGCTACTATTGTAAGGGGACTGGCCACTAGCAGCGCAACTGCCCCAAGTATTTGGCAGACAAGAAGGCCGGCAAGGCAAACAAAGGTATATATGATATACATGTTATTGATGTGTACTTGACTAGTGCTCGTAGTAGCACCTGGGTATTTGATACCGGTTAAGTTGCTAATATTTGTAACTCGAATCAGGGGCTGCGGAACAAGCGACCGCTAGCAAGGGGTGAGGTCAAGATGCGTGTCGGCAATGGATCAAGCGTTGATGTGATCACCGTTGGAATGCTGCCTCTCCATTTGCCGTCGGGATTAGTAATAAACTTGAAGAATTGTTATCTGGTGCCAGCACTAAGCATGAACATTGTATCTGGATCATGTTTGATGCGAAGTGGTTATTCATTTAAATACGAGAACAATGGTTGTTCTATTTATATGAATGAAATCTTTTATGGTCATGCATCGATAATGAATGGTTTATTTCTTTTGGATCTCGATAATAATGTTACACATATTCATAATGTTGATGCTAAAATAATTAAACTAAATGATGATATATCCGCATATATGTGGCACTGCCGTCTTGGTCATATTGGCGTTAAACGCATGAAGAAGCTCCATTCGGATGGACTTTTGGAATCACTTGATTTTGAATCATTTGATACATGTGAGCCATGCCTTATGGGCAAGATGACTAGAACGCCGTTTTCCGGTTCAATGGAGCGGGCGACAGATTTATTGGAAATCATACATTCTAATGTATGTGGTCCAATGAGTGTGTCGGCGCGAGGTGGATATCGTTATTTTGTTACTTTCACGGATGATTTGAATAGATACGGTTATATCTACTTGATGAAACACAAGTCTGAAACATTTGAAAAGTTCAAAGAATTTCAGAATGAAGTGGAAAATCATCGTAATAGAAAGATCAAATTTCTACGGTCCGACCGTGGAGGTGAGTATCTAAGTTACGAGTTTAGCACTCACATGAAAGAGTGTGGAATTGTTCCACAACTCACACCTACCGGATATGGTTTGATCTATGATGTCTCTGACGGACTTGCCATTGTCATTTTGGGGTTATGCACTAGAAACTGCTGCATTCACTTTAAATCGGGCACCATCCAAATCCGTTGAAAATACACCGTATGAATTGTGGTTTGGAAACAAACCTAAGATGTAATTTCTTAAAGCTTGGGGATGTGATGTTTATGTGAAGAAACTTCAACCGGATAAACTCGAACCCAAAGCGGAAAAATGCGTCTTCATAGGATACCCTAAGGAAATAATTGGGTATTCCTTCTATCACAGATCCAAGGGCAAGGTTTTTGTTGCCAAGAATGGATCCTTTCTAGAGAAAGAGTTTCTCGCGAAAGGTGTGAGTAGTCGGAAGGTAGAACTCGAAGAGGTTATTGAACCTTCTCTTCAAAGTATGGCGAGTAGCGCAGCGCCGGAAGTTGTTCCGGAGTTAGCTTCACCAGTTGAAGAACGAACTAATGATAATGATCATGAAACTCCGAAAGAGAGTACTACCGAACCTCGCAGGTCTAGCAGGACACGTGCAGCTCCTGAGCTGTACGGAAATCCTATCATGAATTTCATGGTTGATGAAAATGATGACCCTGCGACGTATGAAGAAGCGATGATGATCCTGGATTCCAACAAATGGTTAGAAGCCATGAAATCCGAGATGGAATCCATGTATGAAAATCAAGTTTGGAACTTGGTGGACTTACCTCACGACCGAAAGGACGTGAAGAACAAATGGATTTTCGAAAGGAAAACTGATGTTGATGGTAATGTAACCGTCTATAAAGCTCGACTTGTCGCAAAGGGGTTTCGAAAAATTCAGGGAGTTGACTACAATGATACATTCTCTCCCGCAACGATGCTAAAATCAGTTAGAATTATGTTAGCAATTGTTGCATATTTCGATTATGAGATATGGCAGATGGATGTCAAAACCGTGTTTCTCAATGGTAATATTGAAGAAGAGTTGTATATGATACAACCAAAGGGTTTTGTCGATCCTAAGGATGCTAACAAGGTGTGCAAGCTTCAGCGATCCATCTATGGATTGAATCTTTGCTTTGATGAGGTGATCAAAGAGTTTGGATTTGTCCAAACTTATGGAGAAGCTTGTATTTACAAGAAAGTGAGTGGGAGAAATGTGGCATTTCTGCTACTATATGTGCATGACATAATATTGATCGGAAATGATATAGATTTTTTAAATAGTGTTAAAAGTTATCTAAACATCAAATTTTCAATGAAGGACCTAGGTGAAGCGTCATACATATTAGGCATCAAGATCTATAGAGATAGATCTAGGCGCCTAATAGGGCTATCGCAAAGTACATACCTTGATAAAATTTTAAAGAAGTTTAAAATGGAAGATAGTAAGAAGGGGTTCTTACCTATGACACAAGGCACGACATTTAGTAAGACTCAAAGTCCGGCTACGGCGGAAGAAAGAGAGAAAATGGACAAAGTCCCCCATGCTTCAGCCATATGCTCTATAATGTACGCCATGCTATGTACAAGACCGGATGTGGCACATGCTATTAGTTTGACTAGTAGGTACCAATCGGATCCAGGTTCGGAACACTAGAAAGCGGTCAAGAATATCCTTAAGTACTTGCGAAGAACTAAGGATATATTTCTTGTATACAGAGGTGAAGAAGAGATCGTCGCTAAGTGTTACGTCGATGCTGGCTTTGACACCGATCCGGATGACTCTAAGTCTCAATCCGGATACGTATTTCTCATGAATGGCGGAGCGGTTAGTTGTAGGAGCTCCAAACAACCTGTGGTGGTGGGATCAACGACGGAGGCCGAATATGTTGCTGCTTCGGAAACGGCTCAGGAAGAAGTTTGTATGAAGGAGTTCATATCCGAACTAGGTGTGGTTGCAAACGCATTGGACCCAATGGTGATCTCTTGTGACAACAATGGTGCCATTGCCAATGCCAAAGAGCCAAGGTCTCGCAAGCATTCCAAGCATATTAAGCACCGGTTTCACTCCATCCGCGAGCATGTCAAGGATGGAGATATAAAGATTTGTAAAGTACATATGGATCTCAATGTAGCAGATCCGTTGACTAAAACTCTCCCTAGAGCAAAACATGATCTACACCAAAACTCCATGGGTGTTAGATACATCACTATGTAACTAGATTATTATCTCTAGTGCAAGTGGGAGACTGAAGAGAATATGCCCTAAGAGGCAATAATAAAGTGTTTATTATGTGTATTCCAAGTATATGATAGATGTGTAGAGGTTCGTAGCATGGAAAACAAAAAAATTCTACCGCATGAACACACAATCAAGATCTAATCTATGATCAAGAAAAGATCTATCTACTAGATTGCAACGAGTCGATAGAATACTAACCCTCGAAGATCCAAAGCGGTTAATGAGAGCAGATTCTCGTGGGTGATGTAGTCGTACACTTGTCGATCTCAAGATCGCATAGACGATCCTTCCGCGCCAGATTCCTAAGCGCTCCCTTGATCGGTCACATCGTTGTACTCGATGAAGACCTTCCTATCCCTTGTTCCAGCAGGCAGCGGAGGTTGTAGCGCTCTCCTCGCGATTCTGGCAGCACGACGGCGTGGTGTCGGAAGTAGAGGGGAGATCTCGCAGGGCTTCGCCTTAAGCCGGAGCGAGTATGGTGGAGTATGAGAGAGGCCTTGGCGATCTAGGGTTTAGAGGCACCAAGGAGGGTGGTGTAGCCGGCGGCTAGGGTTTGGGGAAACCCTAGTCGGCGACTTGGGAGGAGCCCTAGGCGGCGGCAGCACTTGGAGGTGGCCGACGACTTGGGGCTAGGGTTTTTGGTGTGTGGGAGAGGGGCAGCCCTACCCCTCCTTATATAGGTGGGAGGGTGCGGCTTGGGAGGAGGGAGTCCTCCTCCAACTCCTCCTCCTTGGCCGGCGGGTGGAGGGAGTGGGACTTCCTCCCCAAGTAGGTTTCCTACTCTCCCTCCACCAAGCAAACTTCAGATTTGACTTTTCAAATTGGCGTTTGACTTTCAAACTTGGATTTGATTTCTCTCTCCATATTGCCCAGCCAAGTGACCTAGTACATAATGCAACCATTCCACATTGTCATGACACATTCATGTACCCTTCCCCTCCGGAGTGCAGGACCTTCCAGACCCTTCTAGAACATTCCTGGTAAAAACACCGGAATCATTCCCGAACTCCGAAACAGGACTTTCCTTATTTGAATCTTATTCTCCGGACCATTCCGGATCTTCTCGTGATATCCCGGATCCCATCCGAGACTCCGAACAACATTCGGTCTCTTACTCATCATTCCATAACTACTCAACAACATCGAATCCTTAAGTGTGTCTCCCTACGGTTCGTGAATTATGCGGACATGACCGAGACACTTCTCCGATCAATAACCAATAGAGGAATCTGGAAATTCATATGGCTCCCACATATTTCTACGATTACTTTGCGATCAAATGAACCACTTACATACGATACCAATTTCCCTTTGTTTCACGATAGTTTACTTATCCGAGGTTTTGATCGTCGGTATCTCTACATACCTAGTTCAACCTCGTTACCGATAAGTACTCTTTTCTCGTTCCCGTGGTATGTGATCCCTTGTGAGTCAGTCACATGCTTGAAAGCTAATTGGATGACATTCCAGCGAGAGGGCCCAGAGTATATCTATCCGTCATATGGATGGACAAATCCCACTCTTGATCCATGTGTCTCAACCCATACTTTCCGAACACTCAATGCCACCTTTATAGCCACCCAGTTACGGTGTGGTGTTTGATGTCATCAAAGCATCCTTCCGGTGATGGTGATAAGCATGATCTCATGGTCGAAGGAATTAGGTTACTATGTATCAGAAAGCTTATAACAATTGAACTATTAAAATGACTTGATCTTTATGCTACGCTTATCTATAGGAGTATGTCCATCATATCATTCTCCTAATAATATGACCCTGTTGTTAATAACATCTCTATGTTCATGATCAGGAAACCATGATCATATATTAACCAACAAGCTAGTTTAACAAGAGGCTTTACTAGGGACTCTTTTATGTTTACAAATCACACAAGTATTAATGTTTCCTGTTAATACAATTATAGCATGGTATGTAAACATTTATCATAAGTATGAAGATATGATAATAACCACTTTATTATTGCCTCTTGGGCATATCTCCAACTGTCTCCCACTTGCACTAGAGTCAATAATCTAGTTTCAAACCTTTGTGTATTCAACACCTATGGCTTTCCGGTGTTGTATATACACGATTGCTAGTGGTCAACTGATCTCCGGATCTGACACTTCCAGGTCCGTGTGTAATTACATGTCTTTGCGTCTCTACGCATCACTCATTCTCTAATGAGATGGCTTTGTACAAATTTGGTCCTTTGGTGAGACCTTTAGTTCCTTGGGGTTAAAACATGTTGATAATATTGTCATACAATATTTATTCATAGTACTATCCCGCTGTGAACTACACCTAGTTTGATAACAAACTACTTGACACAAATGCCCTCTTTTGCTGCTATAATAGCAGTTATATACTCAGCCTTTTGTTGTAGTATCTGTCACAATATATTAACTTTGGAACTCATCCAAATCCATTATGGAACTTATTTTCCATTATATCGTGCCACCCTTAGTTTAGACTGAGATAAACTTAATATGTACTTTGTGACAAAACTAGTATCAATGTAATTCTTTTACAATGAACTAACCATCTATTTGTCACTTCTATAAAATAATATATTCTTAATTATTTTACGAGATCATAAGAATATCTTTACTATCGTCCAATAATCATCTTATGAATCATTCTGGTATACGCTCATAACATTTAGAGCATAGGACATATCTGGATTTGTACATATCACAACATGATTGATAAAATACTCTTTGTAATTTTATCTATGAAGTATCAAAATACTTAAATATTTATTCAATCCTTCCTGTGCAACAAGAAACTTTCTTGTAGTTTCTATATTGAACTCATTCAATATATCATCTATGTACTTCTGTCACAACCATATTGGCGTCACAATTTATCCATATAGACATTGATGCCAAATATTCGGGTTCTGCCTAAGCCTTTCATCGAGATGAAATTCTTATCCTGTGTTAATAAAAATATACATTATTTCCAATCAACAATATGTCTTCTACATAATGTATTAGAAACATGTCTTAGCGCTCCCACTTAATTTCTTGCAAATGCAAGCATCTTCATCGTCTCCGATGAAATTAAACTATTTTAACAGTTTCATCATATTGAAGATTCCAACTCCGCAATGCTTACTTCAACCATTGAAGTTTGCATATGCTTTTAGCATCCTTTGAATTAACAAAACCCTTTGGACCGTGTCATGCACACGTCTTAGGTAACCATTCTCTTAGAAGAACTTGTTTTGTTTATTCAACTATCACATAACAAAATTATATGTAGTGGTTTCTACATTAATCCGTCTAGACTAAATATTGCTTAATGAAAGATTAGATCTTTTCATAGTCAACTCTTTGAACATTGTCGTGAACTCTTGCCTGACATGTCGATAATTTCATAGATGTGAAACATCCATGTCTATTTCTTTGTAGATCCAAATATGACTGTAAGGTCTTGCACCTTTCCAGAGGGTCTTTCAAGCTCAAAGCTTGATTTCTTGCATATGGAACTATCACGGATTTTATGGCTTCAAGCCATTTGACGGAGTCAGGGCCCATCATCGCTTCTTTGCATGTAGTTGGATCATTATTGTCAAATAATGATTTAACTCTCAAATCTTGGTATTTGATTGTTTACCTGACCTACTTGTTTCAATAGGAACTTAAACCTCCGTGACCACAACCTTTGAGGCACGTGAGCCATGAGCATTGTTGCTGCCTCCGGAACAATTTTTGGCGTTGCGCAACTTTGCACATAAAGCTAAGGTTCTTTTAACCTTATCAAAGTTCTATTGTCCTCCCACTTAACTTTTCATGGAAAATTTCTTTCTCAAAGAAACTTGACGTTCTAAGCGACAAACATTTTTTGTCTTTGGTGTTATGGAGGAATACTCAATGATTATTCAAAATAGCATACAAAGATATGTTCATCCGATTTTGGTTGCAAACATCTTTCTTATGCATAGCATACCAATGTTTAAGAAAGGACAACTTGGGTTTTATCCCAAACCATAACTTTATATGGTGTCAATTCAACGGATTATGATGGAGCTCTTTTTAGTGGAAAAACAGTAGTCTCTAAAGCTTTTAATCTTTAAAATATAATGGCAGTTTTATGAATTACACCTTTGATCTTACCATGTCAAACAAGGTTTAATTACATATCTCGAACGCTCCATACTCTTATGGTGTTTCGGGAAATGCAAATCCACGGAACGATTCCTTAAATCTTAGGTATTATGCTAAACTTGTAACTCAAATATCTTCCTTTATGATCTTATCATAAACTATTTATATTCTTGTTTACAATGATTTTGCACTTCATCTTGAAAATATTTGAACTTTTCAAATGTTTCATACTTCATCCTTATTAAGTAAATATTCATATATTCACTCAAATTTTCGAAGAAAGCATATGAAGTTGTAATCCATCTCTCTTGACTACACATAATGGATTTCATACAACAATATGTACAAGTTCCAATAAGGTAGTCATTCGTTCCCTTTTGGCCTATGAACGAAGTTTTAATTATCTCTAGGAAACTTTCACAAGCGTCATTTGATCAAAAATCAAAAAGTCTCCAAAATTCCATCCACATGGAGTTTCTTCATGTTTTCTTTCCAATATAATTTAAACGGTGATGTCACTTCCTAAGTGATCTTTCAATCAATTTGTCTTTCGACATTTTTAGCACTAGTTTTATGGATGTGATTTCTCCAATGAGATTTGTGAATCATACATATTTTATGGATTATGGAAATTATTTGAACAACCCTTTTGTTCTCATAATACCTGATAAAACAAATCTTGAAGGCAAGCTTTGATGTTTAACAAGCAGCACAATAACCCTTTATTTGTTCTCGATGAACATCATCACATATTATTTTGCTAGTTACTTAGGCCATTGTAGTTCATGAATTGTGTTGTTTCGTATGACGATTCACACCAACAAATTCAGTATCAAATACTTAAGAACCATATTGTTTAATAAGCAAAGAATATATCCATAACATGTATATCATCTATATACTTAAGCTGAACAATTCTAGTCTGCCATATATTTATGAGATTCTCTTTTAGTATTTCCTTTTCTGTTTGAAAGAATCTATCAACATCAATAGTGGAGCCATATACATGACACATAGTCCAAAGCAGGTATAGTAAAATACCAATGTCTTTGGACTTGCACTTTGAGGTAGATCACCATCATCAAATGTTTGGTGTTCTTTCAAATTCCTTTCTTTAGTAATCTCTTGGTGTAGTAAACATTTTACCTACATCAAATATTCACCCTTATCATGGAATTATCCATGATCAAGCTACTTTTAGCTTATAACGGTGAATCGCGAGTATAATGTTGCTCTCCAAAACCTTTTGGAGGATTAGGACAACTAGTGTCTCCAACCTTTTGCAAATTCTCATCAAATATGAGAAAGGACTTTTGCCATATTATACTCTATCATGTTGCAACCAAAACTTCCTTTCAGATATCACAATATCTTCCACACATCATGGTTTCTGAAACAACTCTTTTAGATCCCAGATAACCTTGATATTAAGACAATCCTTTGAATATCAAGAATCATGGAGACAAACATGATACTCATACACTAACACTTGGAATTGTCACTCTTGATTTAATACCAATTATTAAACTTCATGGAGTAACCGGAACTTACTAAAAGTTTGCAATAGGACTTTTAAACTTTAGATTAACACTTCAAAACAATACGATACCAGTTCGTAAAGTAACTAACCAGAATTCTATAGTTCTATCATCTCAATTATAACTAAGTTGAAGGTGGTAAACGGATGCCAATGACTACAACAACTACGCAAATTCATTTTGATTTAATTTATGATAAATAGTGTTCAACTTTTAATCATATTGCTGTTGAACTCCCACTCAAAACAATATCCCTCACATTGTTTTAGTGATCACTCGAACCAAATCCACCACATCAAAACCGATCATCACGAGAGTTGATGTAGCTTCAATGGCGAACAATCAACATGTTCATCATATCTACTACTACTATATGACTCATGTTTTACCTTTCGGTGATCCGTGTTCCGAGACCATGTCTGTACATGCTAGGCTCGTCAATATCAAACCTTAGCTTCCGCATGAGAAAATATGGCTTGCTCACGTTGTATACACTCGCAGAATCTAACACACCCGATCATCACGTGGTTCTTCGAAACAACGAGCTTTAGCAACGGTGCTTACTAAGGATGAACACTTTAAACCTTGAAATTTATGTGCTTGAGGGATCATCTTATAATGCTACCGTCGTTAACTAAGCAATACAAGATGCATAAAGGATTAACATCACATGCAATTCATAATATGTGATATGATATGGCCTTTCTTCTTGTGCTTCTGATCTCCATCTTCAAGCACGAACATGATCTCCATCATCACCGGTATAGCTTCAAGGTCAATGGCGCCGTTTCATGGTTGTCGCCCACCAGCTCCAACTATTACAACTACCTTGAATAGACACGCGGGTCTTAACAGAAATTAAAAACAACCATATGGCTCCTACCGGTTGCCAACTTACAATAAGGAACATTGCATACATCAAATATAATCACAATCATGGTCGTATCACATCACAGCACACCCCTGCAAAACAAAGTTAGACGCCTCTAATTTTCTTTGCATGTTTTACGTGGTTTGGGGCTTTCAATAAGTGCCGTTCTAACTTACGAACAAGAACCAAAACATCGATACTAGTATTGTCAATCACCCGTTGTAAATTGAATCTTAACTATGTTGGGAGAAACAGGCACCCGCAAAGCCACTTATGCAATACAAGTTGCATGTCAAGCGTGGAGAAAGTCTCATGAACGATGTCATGTAAGGTTAGCCCGGGCCGCTTCATCCCACCATCTCGCAAGATTCAAAGTACACAAGAAGCAATCGACAACAAAAGCATCAACGCCCATAATGACCATTGTGTTCTACTCGTGCAACAGATCTACATATAAATGTGGCTCTGATACCACTGTAGGGGTCCGTAGCATGGAAAACAAAAATTTCTACCGCATGAACACACAATCAAGATCTAATCTATGATCAAGCCAAGATCTATCTACTAGATTGTAGCAATGAGTCGATAGAATACTAACCCTCGAAGATCCAAAGCGGTTAACGAGAGCAGATTCTCGTGGGTGATATAGTCGTACACTTGCCGATCTCAAGATCGCGTAGACGATCCTTCCAGCGTTCGGCAAACCCGCTCCTTGATCGGTCACTGCGTTCGGTACTCGATGAAGACCTTCCTCTCCCTTGTTCCAGCAGGCAACGGAAGTTGTAGCGCTCTCCTCGCGATTCCGGCAGCACGAGGGCGTGGTGTCGGAAGTAGAGGGGAGATCTCGCAGGGCTTCGCCTTAAGCCGGAGCGAGTATGGTGGAGTATGAGAGAGGCCTTGGCGATCTAGGGTTTAGAGGCACCAAGGAGGGTGGTGTAGCCGGTGGCTAGGATTTGGTGAAACCCTAGTCGACGACTTGGGAGGAGCCCTAGGTGGCGGCAGCACTTGGAGGTGGCCGACGACTTGGGGCTAGGGTTTTTGGTGTGTGGGAGAGGGGCAACCTTACCCCTCCTTATATAGGTGGGAGGGTGCAGCTTGGGAGGAGGGATTCCTCCTCCAACTCCTCCTCCTTGGCCGGCGGGTGGAGGGAGTGGGACTTCCTCCCCAAGTAGGTTTCCTACTCTCCCTCCACCAAGCAAACTTCAGATTTGCTTTTCAAATTGGCGTTTGACTTTCAAACTTGGATTTGATTTCTCTCTCTATATTGCCCAGCCAAGTGACCTAGTACATGATGCAACCATTCCACATTGTCATGACACATTCATGTACCCTTCCCTTCCGGAGTGCCGAACCTTCTAGACCCTTCTAGAACATTCCTGGTGAAAACACCGGAATCATTCCCGAACTCCGAAACAGGACTTTCCTTATATAATCTTATTCTCCGGACCATTCCGGATCTCCTCGTGATATGCCGGATCCCATCCGAGACTCCGAACAACATTTGGTTTCTTACTCATCATTCCATAACTACTCAACAACATCGAATCCTTAAGTGTGTCTCCCTACGGTTCGTGAATTATGCGGACATGACCGAGACACTTCTCCGATCAATAACCAATAGAGGAATCTGGAAATTCATATGGCTCCCACATATTTCTACGATTACTTTGCAATCAAATGGACCACTTACATACGATACCAATTTCCCTTTGTCTCACGATAGTTTACTTATCCGAGGTTTTGATCGTCGGTATCTCTACATACCTAGTTCAACCTCGTTACCGATAAGTACTCTTTTCTCGTTCCCATGGTATGTGATCCCTTGTGAGCCAGTCACATGCTGGCAAGATAATTGTATGACATTCCACCGAGAGGGCCCAGAGTATATCTATGCGTCATATGGATGGACAAATCCCACTCTTGATCCATGTGTCTCAACCCATACTTTCCGAACACTCAATGCCACCTTTATAGCCACCTAGTTACGGTGTGGTGTTTGATGTCATCAAAGCATCCTTCCGGTGATGGTGATAAGCATGATCTCATGGTCGAAGGAATTAGGTTACTATGTATCAGAAAGATTATAACAATTGAACTATTAAAATGACTTGATCTTTATGCTACGCTTATCTATAGGAGTATGTCCATCATATCATTCTCCTAATGATATGACCCTGTTGTTAATAACATCTCTATGTTCATGATCAGGAAACCATGATCATATATTAACCAACAAGCTAGTTTAACAAGAGGCTTTACTAGGGACTCTTTTATGTTTACAAATCACACAAGTATTAATGTTTCCTGTTAATACAATTATAGCATGGTATGTAAACATTTATCATAAGTATGAAGATATGATAATAACCACTTTATTATTGCCTCTTGGGCATATCTCCAACAAGATGTTTATTTTGCATACTATAATTGTATTAATACAGAAACATTAATACATGTGTGTTTAATAAATAAACAGAAAGTTTCTAGTTATGCCTCTCTCATAAACTAGTTCGTTGATTAACAAGATGATCACTTTACTGATCATAGACATTGGATGTTGTTAATAACGAGATCACAACATTAGTGTAATGATGTGATGAACATTCATCCGAAGTATAGCATTACGATCAAAGTCATTGAGTTTATATTGCTATAAACAACTTATGAAGTGATCCTAATCCTTAGACCATGAGATCATGCCAATCACTAACACCGGAAGAGTTTCTTGTTGACATCAAACGTCACACCGTAACTGGGTGATTATAAAGACGGCTTAAAATCTACTAAAGTGTTATGTTGAGAATCATGGATCAAGAGTGGAATTTGTTCATCCCGATGACAGATAAATATACTCTGGGCCCTCTTAGTGATATCACATTGGTTAGCTTGCAAGCAAGTGATTTAATCACTAGAATGTTATATCACGGGAACGAGAAAAGAGTGCATGTCAGTAACGAGATCAAACTAGGTATGGAGATACCGATGATCGAATATCGGACATGTAATATATCGTGAAACAAAGGGATTAAGATACAAGCGTAAAAAGGTTCCGACGATCACAGGAAAGTCATCGTTGAATGTGTGGGAGTTAGTATGGATCTCCAGGTCCCGCTACTGATTATTGATCGGAGAAGGGTCTGGATCATGTCCGCATTATTCGCAAACCATAGGGTGACATACTTAAGGGACACTGACATCCAGTTGGAGCAAATGTTTCATGCCGGAAAGAATAACAAGCGTAGGAATTTATTTCACTAGATACCGAAACAGGTTTTGTGGTGAAATTGCAGAAAGTGGTTTTGCATGTGAGATAGAATTCTAGCAAGGGGTTATATGTGAATGTTTGTCATTAAATTAATTGAAAAAATCTTAATAAATAAAAGAGTTTTATTTAATGAGAGTTTGCATTAAATTTGGTGGAAATTTAATAGCAAGTTTGAGTGGGATTTTGAGTGGAGGAAATTGAAAGGGTTTTTGTGAGTGGTGTGTCCACCCACATGAATGAAGGAGGGCAGGGGGAAGCCCCCATGGCCGGCGGCCACCCCCTTGGGTGCCCCCTCCTCCTATAAAAGGCACCCCTCTCCTCTCTCTCACTCACACCTCCTCGTGAAGGATCTCTCCCCCCTCTAGAATTTATCCCCCATGGTCTCGGACTAGCGAGATACATGTTCCCGGTGGCTATTCGGCAAGAAAGGGTTGTGCTTCCGCTGCATCGCTGGAGCAAGGAGGCGGAGGTTTCTCGGTGTCTTGTACATGTGTGCAAGCACGGATGCACTGCTGCTTTGTGGCGCTAGGACTTCCTCTCGATCTTGAGTTCGGCAAGAGATTGTCTACATCAACCACGAGTTCAAATCGTTAAGATTTGTCGGTGTTCAAGGGTATGTTCTCTACGGATATACATCCGCCCGTTGTTTGTATCTAGTAGATAGATCTTGGTACTTAGTTCCCACCGTAGGAATTTTTTTGTTTTCTATGCTACAAACCCAACAAGTTTAAGCTCTTGATTGCCCAAAAGGCTCTATGTTCCAATTCTAAAGGTAGGTGGCACGCCTTATCGTATACCATTTTATATGGTGTCATAGCCATCGGATTTTTAAATGCAGTTCGGTATGCCCAAAAAGTGTCATTTAGCTTGTATGACCAATCTTTTACTCATTTATCCACCGTCTTCTCGAGTATGGTCTTTAGTTATCCATTAGAGAGTTCCACTTGACCACTCGTTTGAGGATGATATGATGAAGCAACAAGGTGAGTTACTCCATATTTGCTGAGGATTTTTCTGAAAGTTCCTTTCATAAAATGAGAACCGCCGTTAGTAATTAAAAATCTATGAACTCCAAACCTGGGAAATATGAAATCCTTGATCATCTTCACGGAGGTAGCTGCATATGCATGATTAATTGGGATATCTTCAACCCATTTAGTAACATAATCGAAAGCAACAAGAATATGAGTGGAGCCATTTGATTTTATAAATGGTCCCATATAATCCATTCCCCATACATCAAATGGTTCAATTATAAGACTATAATTCATTGACATCTCTTATCTTCTGCCTATATTACCTCTTCTCTGACAAGCATCACAATATTCCACATACCTTTGTGCATCCTTGAACAAGGTGGGCCAATAGAATCCGGATTGAAGTACCTTTTTGGTAGTTCGCTGCCTGCATTATGTCCTCCATACGGGCTGCCATGACAAGCTTGCAAAATTGCATTCATTTCATGGTTAGGAACACACTTTCGAATCATTCCATCAGGTCCACGACGATAAAGAAATGGATCATCCCAAAAGTAGTGTCTGAGATCATTAAAGAATTTCATTCTTTTATTTCTTGTCATACCAAGAGGTACAAATTTTACTGCAAGGTAATTAGCATAATATGCATACCACAGATCAACTACTTAAATTTTTGCTAAGTATTTTCTCGTAAATGACTCATTTATAGGTACGGGTCAGTAATTATTCCTTCCATCCTAGATATATGTTCTACTACTGGATTATCCTTACCCTCCTATCTACTATTTGTAAATCATATTCTTGTAGTAATAACACCCACCTAATCAACCTAGGTTTTGCATTTTTTTCACAAGAAGCTGACGGAAAGCTTGGTGATCTGTGTGAATTATTACTCTAGAATTAATAATATAAGATCTAAATTTGTCACGGGAAAAAATTATAACAAGGAATTCTTTCTTAGTGGTAGCATAATTTTTCTGAATCTTATTAAGAGTCCTACTAGTGTAATGAATAACATTTAAATTCTTCTCATCTCGCTATCCTAATACATCTCCTAAATCATAGTCGCTAGCATCACACATCATTTCAAAAGGTTCATCCCACTTTGGAGGTTGCATGATAGGTGCTAAAACTAATTTGTTCTTAAGAATTTCAAAAGCTGCAATGCAGTCATGATCTAGATAGACTGAGTTTCTTTATCAAGAAGGTTAGTGAGAGGCATAGATATTTTAGTAAAATCTTGTATAAACGATTGTAAAAACCTGCATGTCCCAGAAACATTTTTAAGTTTTTAATGTCTTGAGGTATGGGAAGATTTTCTATAGCACTTATATTGGTCTTATATATTTCTATACCTTTTTCTGAAACCTTATGTCCAAAAACTTTACCTTCTCTTTCCAAGAATCAACATTGCTCCCAATTTAAAACTAAGTTTGATTGCCTGCATCTTTGCAAAACCTTGGTTAAAATGTAGATACAATTATCAAATGTTGTTTCACAAACAACGAAATCATTTGTTAGAACTTCCATAGTCTTCTCAACAAGATCATCAAAGATTTTTAAAACACATTCTTGAAAGATTACAGCTGCATTACATAAGCCAAACAGGATTAATCTATAAGCATAAGTACCATAATGACATGTGAAAGTTGCTTTCTCTTGATCTTCGGGTTGTATAGCAATTTGAGAATAACCAGAATAATCATCAAGAAAACAAAAATATGAATTATTGTTAGTATTTCTAAAATTCTATTCATGAACGATATAGGTTTGTGATTTTTTGTGTCTCACGATTTAGTTTTCTAAAATTGATGCACATGTGATACCCAACAATAGGCCTTATAGGGACTAGTCCACCATCCTCATTCATAGCAGCGCCAAGACCTCCATGTCTTGGTATGCAATGAGCTGGGCTAACCCATTTACTATCAGAAATAGGATATATTATGTCAGCATCTAGTAAGTGTATAACTTCTTTTCTCACTACCTCTTTCATTTTAGGATTAAGACTTCTTTGTGTGTCAACTACAGGTACAACATCTTCAAGCATGGTAATCTTATGTGTCACAATGGATGGGTCTACTCCTTTAATATCACTTAGAGTATACCCAAATGCTTCACGATGTTTGATCAAAACTAAAATAAGTTTATTTGTTTCATTTTCTGATAAATTTTTACTAATAATAACAGGACATTTGTTTTCATTATCTAAAAATTCATACCTCATATTGTCTGGAAGTCATTTCAATTCAATTGGCGGAGGTTTTTCGTCACCTTTTATTACCAGTTTTCATAGTCATGTGGGTTTTGTGCTTCCAGAATGGAGTCAAGGTAATCATCCATGTCTTCTCTTTCCTCAACATCTAGTGCCTCTTCCCAATTAATTAAGCTCCTTTCCAATTCATCTTTGGGAGTACTGAAATGAATCGTGTGTAGGGTTCGCAGCATAGAAAACAAAAATTTTCCTACGATGTGAACTATGTACCATGATCTATCTATTAGATAAAAACAACGGGCGAATATATATCCGTAGAGAACATACCCTTGAAGACCGACAAAGCTTAACGAGTTCAACTCGTGGTTGATGTAGACGATCTCTTGCCGATCTCAAGACCGAGAGGAAGTCCTAGCGCCGCAAATCAGCAGCTCATATGTGCTCGCACACACGTTCGAGGCACCGAGCAACCTCCGCCTCCTTGCTCCAGCGATGCAGCGGAAGCACAACTCTTTCTTGCCGAATAGCCACCGGGAACATGTATCTCGCTAGTCCGAGACCATGGGGAATAAATTCTAGAGGGGGAGAGAGATCCTTCATGAGGAGGTGTGAGTGAGAAGTGAGAGGAGGGGATCCTTTTATAGGAGGAGGGGGGAACCCAAGGGGGTGGCCGCCGGACATGGGGCTACCCCCTCCCCTCCTTCATTCATGTGGGTGGACACTCCACTCACAAAAATCCATTCATATGCCTCCACTCAAAATCCCACTCAAACTTGCCATTAAATTTCCACCAAATTTAATGCAAACTCTCATTAAATAAAACTCTTTTATTTTATTCAGAATTTTGTCAATTACTTTAATGACAAACATTCACAAATAACCCCTTGCTAGAATTCTATTTCACATGCATAACCACTTTATGCAATTTCACCTAAAAACCTGTTTCGGTATCTAGTGAAATAAATTCATGCGCTTGTTCATTCTTTCGGCATGAAACTTTTGCTCCAATTGGATGTCGGTGTCTCTTAAGTGTGTCACCATACGGTTCGTGAATAATGCGGACATGATAGAGACCCCTCTCGGATCAATAATCAGAAGCGGGATCTGGAGACCCATACTAACTCCCACACATTCAACGATGACTTTCTTGTGATCGTCGGAACCTTTTACGCTAGTATCTTAATCCCTTTGTTTCACGATATATTACATGTCCGAGATTCGATCATCGGTATCTCCATACCTAGTTTGATCTCGTTACTGACATGCACTCTTTTCTCGTTCCCGTGATATAACATTCTAGTGATCAAATCACTTGCTTGCAAGCTAATCAATGTGATATCACCGAGAGGGCCCAGAGTATATCTATCCGTCATCGGGATGAACAAATTCCACTCTCGATCCATGAGCCTCAACATAATACTTTATTAGTTCTGAATCCATCTTTATAATCACCCTGTTACGGTGTGACGTTTGATGTTATCAAGAAACTCTTCCGGTGTTAGTGATTGACATGATCTCATGGTCTAAGGATTAGGATCACTTCGTAAGTTGTTATAGCAATATAAACTCAATGACTTTGATTGTAGTGCTATACTTCGGATGAATGTTCATCACACCATTACACTAATGTTGTGATCCCGTTATTAACAACATCTAATGTCCATGATCAGGAAACCTTGATCATCTTGTTAATCAACGAGCTAGTTTATGAGAGAGGCATAACTAGGAACTTTCTGTTTGTTTATTAAACACACATGTATTAACATTTCCGTATTAATACAATTATAGCATGCAAAATAAACATCTATCATATACTTGGAATACACATAATAAACACTATATTCCATTCAGCCTCCCACTTGCACAAGAGACAATAATCTAGTTACATAGTGATAAATCTAACACCCATTGAGTTCTGGTGTTGATCATGTTTTTCTCTAGGGAGAGTTTTAGTCAACGGATCTACTACATTGAGATCCGTATGTACTTTACAAATCTTTATATATCCATCCTTGACATGCTCGCGGATGGAGTGAAACCGGCGCTTAATATGCTTGGAATGCTTGTGAGACCTTGGCTCTTTGGCATTGGCAATGGCACCATTGTTGTCACAATAGATCACCATTGGGTCCAACGCGTTTGCAACCACTCCTAGTTCGGATATGAACTCCTTCATCCAAAGCGCTTCTGAGCTTCACGAGCAACATATTCGGCCTCCGTTGTTGATCCCGCTACCACAGGTTGTTTGGAGCTGCTCCAACTAACCGCTCCGCCATTCATGAGAAATACGTATCCAGATTGAGACTTAGAGTCATCCGGATCGGTGTCAAAGCTAGCGTCAACATAACACTTAGCGACGAGCTCTTCTTCACCTCCGTATACAAGAAACATATCCTTAGTTCTTCGTAAGTACTTAAGGATATTCTTGACCGCTATCCAGTGCTCCGAACCTGGATCCGATTGGTACCTACTAGTTAAACTAATAGCATGTGCCACATCCGGTCTTGTACATAGCATGGCGTAGATTATAGAGCCTATAGCTGAAGCATAGGGGACTTTGTCCATTATCTCTTTCTTCCTTGAAGCCGGACTTTGAGTCTTACTCAATGTCTTGCCTTGAAACATAGGTAAGAACCCCTTCTTACTTCCGTCCATTTTAAACTTCTTTACAATCTTATCAAGGTATGTACTTTGCGATAGCCCTATTAGGCGCCTAGATCTATATCTATACATCTTTATGCCTAATATGTATGACGCTTCACCTAGATCCATCATTGAAAATTTGCTGTTTAGATAACTTTTAACACTGTTTAAAAGATCTATATCACTTCCGATCAATAATATGTCATCCACATATAATATCAGAAATGCCACATTGCTCCCACTCACTTTCTTGTAAATACAAGCTTCTCCATAAGTTTGGACAAATCCAAACTCTTTGATCACCTCATCAAAGCGGAGATTCCAACTTCGTGATGCTTGCTTCAATCCATAGATGGATCGCTGAAGCTTGCACACCTTGTTAGCATCCTTAGGATCGACAAAACCCTTTGGTTGTATCATATACAACTCTTCTTCAATATTACCATTGAAAGCGGTTTTGACATCCATCTGCCATATCTCATAATCGAAATATGCAGCAATTGCTAACATAATCCTAACTGACTTTAGCATCGCTACGGAAGAGAATGTCTCATCGTAGTCAACTCCTTGAATTTGTCGAAACCCCTTTGCGACAAGTCGAGCTTTATAGACGGTCACATTACCATCAGCATCAATTTTCCTTTTGAAAATCCATTTGTTCTCCACGGCCTTTCGGTCGTGAGGTAATTCCACCAAGTTCCAAACTTGATTTTCATACATGGATTCCATCTCGGATTTCATGGCTTCTAACCATTTGTTGGAATCTGGGCTCATCATCGCTTCTTCATACGTCGCAGGGTCATCATTTTCATCAACCATGAAATTCATGACAGATTTCCGTCTGACTCGGGAGCAGCGTCTGCTTGACCTGCGAGGTTCGATAGTACTCTCTTTCGGAGTTTCATGATCATTATCATTAGTTCCCTCTTCAACAGGTGGATCCAACTCTGGAACAACTTCCGGCACTGCGCTACTCGCCATACTTTGAAGAGAAGGTTCAATAACCTCTTCGAGTTGTACCTTCCGACTACTCACACCTTTCGTGAGAAACTCTTTCTCTAGAAAGGATCCATTCTTGGCAACAAAAACCTTGCCCTCGGATCTGTGATAGAAGGAATACCCAATAGTTTCCTTAGGGTATCCTATGAAGACACATTTTTCCGCTTTGGGTTCGAGTTTATCCGGTTGAAGTTTTTTCACATAAACATCGCATCCCCAAACTTTAAGAAATGACGGCTTAGGTTTGTTTCCAAACCACAATTCATACGGTGTCTTTTCAACGGATTTAGATGGTGCCCGATTTAAAGTGAATGGAACAGTTTCTAGTGCATAACCCCAAAATGACAACGGCAAGTCCGTCAGAGACATCATAGATCGAACCATATCTAATAAAGTACGATTACGACGTTCCGACACACCATTTCGCTGTGGTGTTCCGGCAGGCGTGAGTTGTGAAACAATTCCACACTCTTTCATGTGAGTGATAAACTCGTAACTTAGATACTCATCTCCACGGTCGGAACGTAGAAATTTGATCTTTCTATTACGATGATTTTGCACTTCATTCTGAAATTCCTTGAACTTTTCAAAGGTTTCAGACTTGTGTTTCATCAAGTAGATATAACCATACCTACTTAAATCATCCGTGAAAGTAACAAAATAACGATATCCACCTGGTCCACATACATCAGAATGTATGATTTCCAATAAATCTGTCGCCCGTTCCATTGAACCGGAAAACGGCATTCTAGTCATCTTGCCCATAAGGCATGGCTCACATGTATCAAATGATTCAAAATCAAGTGATTCCAAAAGTCCATCCGAATGGAGCTTCTTCATGCGTTTAACGCCAATATGACCTAGACGGCAGTGCCACATATATGCGGATATATCATCATTAAGTTTAATCCTTTTAGCATCAATATTATGAATATGTGTAGCATTATCATCGATATCTAATAGAAATAAACCATTCATCATCGGTGCATGACCATAAAAGATTTCATTCATATAAATGGAACAACCATTGTTCTCGGATTTAAATGAATAACCACTTCGCATCAAACATGATCTAGATACAATGTTTATGCTCGGTCGACACCGGATAACAATTATTCAAGTTTATAACTAATCCGACGGCAAATGGAGAGGCAGCGTTAACCGGCGATCACATCAACGCTTGATCCATTGCCGACACGCATCTTGACCTCACCCTTGCTAGCGGTCGCTTCATGACCCCGATTCGAGTTACAAATATTAGCAATGAACGGTATCAAATACCGGTGCTCTGCGAGCACTAGTCAAGTACACATCAATAACATGTATATCATATATACCTTTGTTTGCCTTGCCGTCCTTCTTGTGCGCCAAATACTTGGGGCGATTAAGCTTCGATGGCGATCCTTACAATAGTAGCACTCGGTATCAGACTTAGGTCCAACTCGGGGTTTCTTTTCAGGCACGGCAACAGGCTTGCCGCCCTTACTTCCCTTCCATTTTCCCTTCTTGTCTTTCTTGAATCCAATGTTCCTATTGATCATCAACACTTGATGTTCCTTTTTGATCTCCACTTCTGCAGTTTTAAGCATTGATAGAAGCTCGGGGAGAGACTTCTTCATTCCTTGCATATTATAGTTCATCACAAAGCTCTTATAGCTAGGTGGCAGAGACTGCAGAACACGATGGATGCCTAAGTCAATGGGAATCGTTATTCCCAAGGACACAAGCTTATCGGCGTAACCCGACATCTTGAGTACATGCTCACTAACGGAGATGTGCTCTTCCATCATGCAGCTAAAGAACTTTTCTGAAGCGTTGTAGCTCTCTACAGCAGCATGTGTGTCAAAAATCATTTTCAACTCACCCATTGTATCAAATGCATTGCCGTTTTCGAAACGCTTTCGAAGTTCCGGCTCTAGCCCATACAATATGCCGCAATGAACTAAGTTGTGGTCCTCCTGACGAGTCTGATAGACATTCTTCTCCTCGTCAGGGGCATCCTCTAAAGGTGGGGGGCCTAACTGCGCTTCTAGCACATATTGCTTTTGTGCAGCAGAGAGGGGAATCCTCAAATTCATGGCCCATTCGGTAAAGTTGCTACCGTTCGTTGCTAGTTTCTCTTTCTCCATGAACACATTGAAATTAAAATCAGGTGGTTCCATCTACAACAAAATTTGTAAAGTTTAGACTAAGTGTATGATAGATTGAGTTCAAATAATCCATATTACGAATGAACTCCCACTCAAAAATGACATCCTTCATTCCTTTTTGGTGATTACATGAACCAAATCCACTATACCAAGTCCGATCATCACGTGAGTCGGTATAGCTTCAAAGGCGAGCATCAAATGGGCATCATATCAACTATATGACTCATGCTTAACCTTTCGGTCCGTGTTCCGAGGCCATGTATGTACATGCTAGGATTGCCAAGTTAGAACCTTAGTATTCGCGTGTGTAACTGTTTTACACCCGAAATATGGTCGTGGATCCAAGAACACCCGATCATCACGTGATGTCTTAGAGCGACGAAACATAATCGGGGCATACTAAAGGAAGAACACATTCTTATCTTGATATTTAAATGAGGGATCATCTTATTATGCTAACAAAGCGCTAAACAAGCAATATAAGATGCTATCAAACATCACATGTTTATTAGTGAAATGTTATGGTTCCCGCAGATGATCTCTATCATGTGCATCGTGGTATGATCACTATCATACCTATATGTGTAAATCCAAGGTCTATGGAGTTTACACGCTATGTGTGTTGTAAGAGTATCATCTCATACTTCTACTTACAACACTACCATATCATAACACTAGCCCAGCAACAATCTAAACTAGACGCCTCTAATTTATCCATTGCAAGTTTTACGTGGCTTAGGGCTTTCGAGATAGAACCGTTCTTACCTACGAACATGAACCACAACAAGGATAACCAAATTGTTTTCAACTCGTTGCAAAATAGATATTGACTATAGTAGGAGAGACAGACACCCGCTAGCCACTTATGCAAACTAGTTACATGTCAAGCGTGGAACAAGTCTCATGTGCGAGTACATGTAAAGTTTGTCCGGGCCGCTTCATCCCACTATGCCACCAATATCCAAAATTATAACTAAGGAGCAACAACATGATCATCATCGCCCACATACTCATATGTTTACTACCCGTGTAAAGCATCTATGCATAGATCCGGCTTTGATACCACTGTAGGGTTCCCAGCATAGAAAACAAAAAATTTCCTACGATGTGAACTATGTACCAAGATCTATCTATTAGATACAAACAACGGGCGGATGTATATCCGTAGAGAACATACCCTTGAATACCGACAAATCTTAACGAGTCCAACTCGTGGTTGATGTAGACGATCTCTTGCCGATCTCAAGATCGAGAGGAAGTCCTAGCGCCGCAAATCAGCAGCGCATCCGTGCTCGCACACACGTTCGAGGCACCAAGCAACCTCCTCCTCCTCGCTCCAGCGATGCAACGGAAGTACAACTCTTTCTTGCCGAATAGCCACCGGTAACATGTATCTCCCTAGTCCGAGACCATGGGGAATAAATTCTACAGGGGGAGAGAGATCCTTCACGAGGAGGTGTGAGTGAGAAGTGAGAGGAGGGGCTCCTTTTATAAGAGGAGGGGGAACCCAAGGGGGTGGCCGCCGGCCATGGGGCTGCCCCCTCCCCTCCTTCATTCATGTGGGTGGACACTCCACTCGCAAAAATCCATTCATATGCCTCCACTCAAAATCCCACTCAAACTTGCCATTAAATTTCCACCAAATTTAATGCAAACTCTCATTAAATAAAACTCTTTTATTTTATTCAGAATTTTGTCAATTACTTTAATGACAAACATTCACAAATAACCCCTTGCTAGAATTCTATTTCACATGCATAACCACTTTATGCAATTTCACCCGAAAACCTGTTTCGGTATCTAGTTAAATAAATTCCTGCGCTTGTTCATTCTTTCGGCATGAAACATTTGCTCCAATTGGATGTCGGTGTCTCTTAAGTGTGTCACCCTACGGTTCGTGAATAATGCGGACATGATCGAGACCCCTCTCGGATCAATAATCAGAAGCGGGATCTGGAGACCCATACTGACTCCCACACATACAACGATGACTTTCTTGTGATCGTCGGAAACTTTTATGCTAGTATCTTAATCCCTTTGTTTCACGATATATTACATGTCCGAGATTCGATCATCGGTATCTCCATACCTAGTTTGATCTCGTTTCTGACATGCACTCTTTTCTCGTTCCCGTGATATAACATTCTAGTGATCAAATCACTTGCTTGCAAGCTAATCAATGTGATATCACCGAGAGGGCCCAGAGTATATCTATCCGTCATCGGGATGAACAAATTCCACTCTCGATCCATGAGCCTCAACATAACACTTTATTAGTTATGAATCCATCTTTATAATCACCCTGTTATGGTGTGACGTTTGATGTTATCAAGAAACTCTTCCGGTGTTAGTGATTGACATGATCTCATGGTCTAAGGATTAGGATCACTTCGTAAGTTGTTATAGCAATATAAACTCAATGACTTTGATCGTAGTGCTATACTTCGGATGAATTTTCATCACACCATTACACTAATGTTGTGATCCCGTTATTAACAACATCCAATGTCCATGATCAGGAAACCTTGATCATCTTGTTAATCAACGAGCTAGTTTATGAGAGAGGCACAACTAGGAACTTTCTGTTTGTTTATTAAACACACATGTATTAACGTTTCCGTATTAATACAATTATAGCATGCAAAATAAACATCTATCATATACTTGGAATACACATAATAAACACTTTATTATTGCCTCTCAGGGCAAATTCCCTTCATCGTGCCTAGCTCAGCAATTGTTTTCTCTTCCTTGATATCTTCTATTTCATATGGACTCTTTTTTAGGTTGGCAAAGTGGAATGTCATTCCTTATATCCAAACATCATGGAAATAGTCTCTTCCTTATTATCAACTCGAGCTTTGGTTATAGAGACAAAAGGCCTGCCTAAAAGAATAGGATAAGAAGTATCTCGAGGCATATCAACAATATGAAAATCGAGAGGGTAAATGAGTGGTCCAATAAAAACATATATATTTCGAATAACACCTTTCGGTTTTATATTAGTTCTATTAAACAATTTAATAGTAGTGTCCACCAATTCCACATCTGGATTATTTAAATTGTAGCGAAGTTCCTCATAAAGCGATGAAAGCATAATATTTATAGTGGAAACCGACTCACAAATTCCATATAAGGAAGTTTATCCATAGTATATAGGAGTCATGGGTTTAAAAGTTTCTTTACCTTGTATCTTACCTGTAATGAAGTCTGAAGTTTCGGAGTCTAGCATAACTAATTCATTTTCCATGATTCTTGCCTCCATAAGATCCTTGAATATAACAATATTTGCATTGGTAGCTTCGGGGTTATTTTCTGGTTTCTTTGATCTTCTCCTTATACGTTCTTCCTCCCTGCACTTTTTCTTAATATTATCTTGAATATGTTCAGAGGAAAATTCTACCAATGATACGCCCTCTCTTGATAGCTTATTTTCTTCTAGAGGTTTGTGAGGCTCCCATCCTGCAAGTGCCTATAAATGCCCTGCATAATTCTCAATAATTTTCTTTACCGAATAGGAATCAATACCTAGGGTTTTAATCATCGCACAAGTCCTTTCGTCTGCAAGTTAACACAAGCATATTCAGATGAAATTTTTCATATTGCTTTCCCTATTTTCATGACTTTTTGTTTTCTCCCACATTTTCATTATTAATTTCCAAGCTTCATCATAGGTATAAGATAGGAAACTACCATTAGAAGCGGTATTGAGGCTTGCTCTATTTTTATTGTTAAGCCCTCCATAGCAAGTATGTGTAATTAACCAATCAGGCAAATGGTGATGGGGGCAGTTCTCTAGATAGCTTTTATACCTTAGATAGCTTTCATATAAACTCTCATCAGGATTACTGATGGGGATATGCCTACCGGGGTATACCCAGCAGGACGTTTCCGACTGGCCCATGACCTGGCGAGTGGGCCTGCGAGATGGCGACTGGATCAAGACCTGGCGTGGATCCAAGCGACTGGAAGCTGAAGGCCCCAGAGAGTAGATAGGCCCAGTCGGATTAGGTTAAACGAGTACCAAAACCTTAACTGATTTGGTTGAGATGTGTAGACCCTAGGGGGAGGTGAGTCTATATAAACCTCCCTACAGGGCGTGTAAACGTACGTTCCATCATCCACCCAAGCGACTCGCCGCCTAGCCGTCGAGCTCTCCCCATTGTATCTCCAACATAATACAATCTAGCAGGAGTAGGTCTTTACCCTACGGGGCGAACACAGGTAAAACCATGTCTCGCCCTCATCTCGCACATGAGATGGCTGGCCGCCCTTTACCTTCGTTCTACTACTCGATGCGATTGCGGCATCTGCGTGGTCATTCCACGGCGATGGCGCCCACCGTGGGGCCTGGCCGGTCTGGCCGGTGTTCTGCGGCGAGATCCAATCTGCCCATCAACGAGTCGGTCGCCACCGGCCGCATGATAGCGATCAGCGAGATGCTCCAGATCTTGCCGAGCAGCTACGTCTCGGCGGCGCGACCCATCACGCACAGCATGATCTTGCCAGTTGGCACGATCAGCCTCTTCGTCGGCCTCACCGATGTCATCGTCTCGGAGGACTCGGCTCGCATCCGCGAGTCGCTGCCACGCGACCGGCTCTCCGAGAGCCAAGTCCGCATGATCCATCGCCTCGCCTCCGAGTACAACTCGGCCCACAGCGACGTGGCCGAAAACTCCGCGGCCGCGGAAGACGCGGCCCTCAACGACGAAGTCGACTCGGCGACCCCGGCGTCACTCGCCGGATCCATTACCGCGGCTTCGCCCGTAGGCTCCATCACCCAGGTTTCCAACGTGGGAGATTTCGAGGATCCCTCCATCCTTGGGATCTTCGACTTCGACTCCGGATCGGAAAACTCCGCCGATCTCCGCGACGGGACGACCGTGCCACCCGCGACCTACATGGCGGCGGTCGCACGGAATCCTGATCCCTTCTCCCCCGATCCCTCCTAATGCCACGGCAACGAGGAACTCCGCTGAAGCTGAGGCGGAGGCGATCCGGAGAAAAATTTGGCGAAGAAATTTCGCCTCGGCGAAAGCGGCGCGCGCCGGCGCGGCAGAATCACGCGCGCCCGGCAAGTCGCGCCCCACCGGCCGCGACCGACCCGGCCCGCGTGGCTGAGCGCGCGATCTGTGAGAACACGGCACCAGGAGGAAGCGCCCGGCCCCCACCAGGGTCGACGGCGAACGGTGTCCCACCTCCACCCAACCGCACACCTCCCAGGGATCAGCCACGGATAGTAGTCTCCTCACGGGAGCGAGACGCGAATGGCCTACCACTGTTCTCCACCCCGATGGTCAACCTTGTGGCAGGTCGAGCAGCGGCCGACAACATCACGGCCACCGGTGACGGCGCCCTCTGGATCCGATGCGTCAGGGCCCGCTGCCAAAGCGGTCGAGCAACAAAGCACGGCGCCGACTCGCGGTGGTGTACTCGCGTTCTTGAACAGCGGCCGCCCATTGGCGGCAAACACCCTCAATTCGCCACCCGAACCGCGGCTCCAACACCGACCACGAACGCGGCCTCTCCCTGCGACCCCAGGCGGCGACCAACTTTCGCCGCCAGCGGTCGACCCGTCGGCCGCGCACCCACATCATCAACAACCAAAGCTGGCGCGCACGCCAGCCCGACGACCTGCGACACACCTTAACCAATCGCTGCGACGGCAAGCCAATGGGGACGCTAAGCCGACTCGGGCCCCGGTGCTTCGGACCAATGATCCGAGGCAAAAAATATCCGGCGAACTTCAAAGCGCCGAAGGAAATATAGAAGTACGACCCCTCGTACGACCCCTCCATGTGGCTGGACACCTACCTTATGGCAATGGGGATCGCTGGCTACACCGGCCTGCTAGCTGCCCGTTACCTCCCCCTGATGATGGAGGGAACGTGCAGGCAGTGGATCAACACCCTTCCCCAGGATAGCATCGACTCCTGGGAAGAGATGCGAGATGCCTTTGTCAGGCACTTCGAGTGCTCCTACACGCGCGCCACCACCATCGAGGAGCTGGAACGATGCGTCCAGGGACCCCGCGAATTGACCCGTAAATGGGTCCAGCGGTGGCAAGAACCATGGACAACGTGGTCGGCATCCACCCGGACACCGCAATCCACTGCTTCAAGACCTCGTGCCGCTACGAGCCCCTAGTCTCCAAGCTCAAACGACACTCCCGCACACTCGACAACATACCGGATCTCCTCGAGATCGCCAAGAGATACGCGGAGGAAGACCCAAACCAGGAAACCGATGACGAGTCGGGAGGCCAACGCCGCACGAGCGGCAACGACAACGGACGACGGTCCAACCTATGCTACAGCAACACTCGCCTCACCGGCAAGTGCCGTAGTGACGGGCGAGTCGACTTTGTCGCCAACACTGGGCACGCGCAGCGCGAGCCCAAGAGCTTCCGCCGCGACGGCGGCAATTACAAGGAGAAACCAAGGTTCGACCCCGCGGCCCTCCTTAACCAACCTTGTGTGTTCCACAGCAGGGAAGGGAAGCCCGCCACGCACACGACCGCCGACTGCCACTCTCTCAAGGAGATTGAGAAAGCGCGGCGAGCGCGGGAGGACCCCGACAACAACCCACCAAGCGGCAGAAAATTCGGCAGTGTGTCCGGCTCGCTCCACACCTTCACAGGCTTCAACACGAAGCGCGAGAAGAAGGTCATCGCCCGCGTCGTCGCCGTCAACGCGGTGGCCCAGGTGGACGTTCCCCAGTTCCTCAACTGGTCGGAGCAGCCCATCACCTGGAGTCACCAAGACCACTCGCCATGCATCGAGTACCCGGGACGAGTCGCCCTGGTGGTCAAGCCCAAGGTGGGAGACTACTGGCTCCCCAAGACATTGATGGACGGCGGCAGCTCCATCAACATCCTGTACCTGGACACCTTGAGCGATTGCGTCTCCGCAGATCCATGGTCGAACGACCTACACCATGTTCCACGGCATCGTCCCGGTCGGGCGTATCCGATCGGCAAGGTCACGCTGCCGGTCACCTTCCGCACCAGCAAACTTCCGCACGGCGGATCATCTTGACTGGTACCCTTGACAGCCCCTACCATTGCGTCCTCGGGCGTTCGCCAAGTTCATGGCAGCGCCCCACTACGCTGCATAACGATGAAGCTCCCGGCCGCGGCGTCATCACCGTCAGCGACCCGACATGGCCGCGAGTGCGAGGCCAAAGGAGCCAAACTTCGCCGACGTCATCGCGGCGAAGACCAACCACGCCGACGAGATCGCCAAATCGCGGCGGGTCAACAACGACCCCACCATACTCAAGAAGCCCAATTCGGGCGCCAACACCTCAGCCTTGAGGCAACGACGCACACCCGCGTCGATCTGGTCCCAGCGACTCCGGCCCGAATGGTGACGATCGGGACGGGAATGAGCCCAGCATAGGAAGGCGCTCGCCGAGTTCCTCCGTGAGAACAGGACATTTTCGCATGGAAGCCCTCGACATGCCGGTGTCCCTAGGGAACTCGCTGAGCACAAACTAACGCCGACCCCAAAGTGCGACCCGTCAAGAAGTCGCGGCCCTTCAATGAAGAGCGTCACGAGCCATCGCCGAGGAGGTGCAGCGTCTACTGCTGCAGCTTCATCCGGCCAATCAAATACTCCAAGTGGTCGGCAAACCAAACCCGGTCTGTCGATAAGAAAAATGGGACCTGGAGGATGTGTATCGACTACACAAACTTAAACAGCGCCTGCCCGAAGGAGCAGTTCGTCCTCCCGCGGATCGACCAAATAATCGACTCCACCGTGGGCTCGGAGTCGCTGTGTTTCCTCGACGCCTACTCCGGGTACAACCAGATCAAGATGGCTATCAAGGACGAGGAAAATACGGCGTTCATCACGCTATTCGGAGCCTTCTGTTACACCGCCATGACCTTCGGCCTCAAGAACGCCAGGGCGACCTACCAGCGGTGCATGCAGGAATGCCTTGCGAGCCAAATTGGCCGCAATATCCACGTCTACATCGACGACATGGTAGTGAAATCCGCTCGCCAGGGCGACCTACTCGCCGACCTGGCGGAAACATTCGCCAACCTGCGGAAATACAAGATAAAGCTAAACCCAGGCAAATGCACCTTCGGCGTACCAGCAGGGCAACTACTGGGGTGCGTCGTATCCAAGCGCGGGATCGAGGCGAACCCCACCAAGATCGACACGATCGCTCGACTCGGCAAACCCGAGTGCCTGCGCGACGTCCAGAAGCTGGCCGAGTGGGTCGCGGCTGTCAGCCGCTTTATCCCCCGATTGGGAGAAAAGGCGATGCCCCTATACCGTCTTATGCGAAAGAACCCCACCTTCCAGTGGGACAAGGAGGCGGACGATGCACTCCGTGACCTCAAGAAAGTTCTACTCGCAGCACCACTACTCGCCGCCCCCGTCGACAAAGAACCCATGTTGGTCTACGTCGCGGGTTCCGAGCGTGTCGTCAGCGCCGTCATGGTCGTCGAGAGGCCGGAGGAGGGAAAGGATTGCCTGGTACAGCGACCAGTGTACTACATCAGCGAGGTCCTCACCGAGTCGCGCCAGCGATACCCGCAATACCAGAAACTGGTATACGCGGTCTTCATAGCACAGCGGCGACTGCCGCGTTACTTCCAGGAGCACCCGATCACGGTCGTCTCCTCAGCACTGCTGCAGGACACCATCCGCAACCGCGAGGCGACCGGGCGAGTCGCCAAGTGGGCCGTCGAAATCGGTGTCCACAACATCAAGTACGAGCCACGAAAAGCAATCAAGTCGCAGGCTCTCGCGGACTTCATCGCCGACTGGGAAGAGGCCCAGCAGCCGGAAAAACTGCCATACCTCCACTACTGGAGCCTACACTTTGACGGCTCCAAGAACGCGGACGGCGCAGGAGCAGGGATCGTGTTAACTTCACCGAAGGGCGACAAGCTCCGCTACGTCCGATGCCTCGACTTCACCCCTTGCACCAACAACATGGCCGAGTACGAGGCACTACTCCACGGCATGCGAGCTGCGAAGGAGATGAACGTCAACCGCCTACGTTGCTACCGAGACTCCGACCTCGTCGCTGGGCAAGTCACTGGTACTTGCGACGCCGTCTCCCCCACCATGGCGGCGTACCGCCAAGAAGTGGACAAGCTTGGAGGACACTTCGCAGGCTACTCCGTCGAATGGATCGATAGGCGGTAGAACGAGGAGGCCGACGCACTCTCTCGCATCGGCTCGGCTCGACTCGCACCACCCGCCGGCGTCTTACTCGACACGATCACCAAGCCATCAGTCTCTCCCCCAAGGGATATCGACATCGGAGTCCCGCTGCAACCATAGGCAGCCCTGGTCGCACTCATCGCCGAGCCAGACGACTAGACCAAGCCGTATATCACCTACCTGGAGGCTGGTACCTTGCCGGCAGACGAGACAGACACCCGGATGGTTGCACGTCGATGCAAATCCTTCACCATCATCGACGCCGAGCTCCACAAGCGCAGCGTGACCGGCGTGTTCTAACGCTGCGTCCAACCCGCCGAAGGACGCAAGATCCTCCATGACATCCACTCCGGCGAATGCGGGCACCACGCCGGAGCCCGCTCTCTGGTCGCGAAGGCCATGCGGCACGGCTTCTACTGGCCCACCGCACACGCCGATGCCGTCTACATTGTCCAGCGGTGTGTCGGGTGCCAGAAGTACGCCAACCAGACACACGTGACGAGCTCAGCGCTCAAGATAATCCCCATCACCTGGCCATTTGCCGTATGGGGTATGGACATGGTAGGCCCTTTCAAAAAGGCCCCTCTAGCTTCACCCACCTCCTGGTCGCAGTCGACAAATTCACAAAGTGGGTGGAGGCCAATCCAGTCCGGAAATGCGATGGGAAGACCGCTACCAAATTCCTACGCGAGCTCATATATCGCTACGGGTTCCCAAACGGCATCATCACGGACAACGGCACCAACTTCGCCAAAGGAGCCATTGTCGAGTTCTGTGAGGAACACCACATCCGGCTCGACCTCGCGTCAGTCGCCCACCCGGAGTCCAACGGCCAGGCGGAACGGGCCAACCAGAGCATCCTTCACGGCCTGAAGCCGCGGCTCCAAGTACCGCTCGAGCGCACCGCCGGGTGCTGGGTCGAGGAGCTGCCCTCCATCATCTGGGGTATCCGCACCTCAGTCAACAGGTCGACAGGGTTCACCCCCTTCTTCATGGTGTACGGCGCTGAGGCAGTCGACCTATCTATAAAAAAAGAGATTTTTTTTGGATTTGAAGAAAAAAATTCTATTAATTTTCATTTTCCATTTATTTGGTTAGTTTTTCTTAATGAAATTGAAATTATTAACTAAAGGGCAAATAGAAATAAAGAAACAACTTTGCTGACCATGATAGATTTTTATCTAGGAAGAAGAGTCCTCTTAATATTTAACTAGTCTTATATGGGTTTCGGTATATTGAAATATAAACAGAAAAGAGAAAATAGAGGATAGGCTCATTACTTAACAAAAAAGGATATGGAAATAGGTCATGCACAAGCTCTCCCCCCATGGGAGGGACCATTCGCCATCGGGCGAGTACTCGGCAACGACGCCTACTACCTCACCGATGTCCGCGGGGACGGCAAACTCGACTTCAAGCGACCATGGAATGTAAACCTCCTACGGAAGTTCTACTCCTAGAACTCCACATATATATATCCTCTAGTCGCTATGAAATAAAAATATTAGTTACCGCAAATTGCGTCTACTCTCAGTGTCTTGTGCCACTCGCACTCATAGTAACAGCACCAAGCTAACTACAGGAGTCAACCTCTGGTACAGCGATCGACACGGCCAAATAGTGCGTTACAAGGGCACTGGGTAACCCCAGGTCTTGTAACGTCCACGAAAAACGCCTACCCGGAGCCCCATTGGAGTCGCCTAGCTCGACTGGCTTAACGAGCCAAGACAACTGCCTTCACTCCTCACAGCGACCATGATCCTCCGCATCCTCGACACAGCGACTCGAACGGCCAAGTACCACGCTCGGGATCGACGACCAGTTCATGACGCCGGGAAAATGCCAAGTATGAGAGCTTGCCCAGGACTCACCATGCGACTGACCCGTCGGGACAGGCAGGAGTGATGCGCTTACTCTAACGCGATCAGTCCTCACCCACCCTAGAGTTGCGCCTTGAACAACCAAGTACCACGCTCGGGGACTCGGCTACTCGGCCCCGTTCGCGCAAGGAAAAACGGTGAAGTACAGAGCACTCATGGGAGTCGCCTTGCGACTGGCTTTCCAAGCTCGGGCGAGTCGACCTCAATAACAAAACGTTCAAAATCACAAACACATAAACAAACGAGGTGAACCCCATAAAAAGGGCGGACGCGCTCAGGGACTCGTTCAACCCTCAATCACAAACACACAACAATTCACAAAATAACGTGATATTCCATTATATCAGATCATAGTTATCACAAAATACAAAGTATGCCCAACGGCAGAACTGCTACTAAACGCCCCAGGGCACAATGGTTTACTCCGCAAGCTTCGCCGACGACTCGCCGCCACCCTTTCCGTTGTGAATGAAGGGAGTGTACGGGTTTGACGGGTATGTCGTCAGCTCACCCGGCATCGCCGCACGAAAGGGCTGCTCGATCTTGAAGTCCCGGTGCTGCGGCTCAGGGTCATTGGGTGCGACGATCGTCTCCTGATAAGGAAGGAGGTCGCCCATCGCCCAGACTCACTCGGAGTATACCACGGCGCGGTCCGTCGGCTTCAGCACCTCGGAGATCTCCACCGATCCAGTCTACGATGGGTAGCCACTCGTCACGTCGTCCAGGTCGAAGTCTTCCGGGAAGTGGGCGATCCCAAGGCTAAGCGTCGTCGCCGCTCCGCGTCAGAACGCCGATCGCGTCATGAACTCGACGACCGACGGCGCCTTCTCCAAGTATCGCCACACCTCAACGAGGTCGCTAGGAATCACCTCCGTGGGCGACATCTCTTGAAGATACGCCCGAATACAAGTCGCGGACAGCGTGGCCGAGTCGACCAGAGTGGCCACACACTGGCGCGCGTCGAACGACTGCGCTTCTTCCGTGCTGTCAATAATCCGACCTGTGGACAAAGAGGAGTAGTGAGTACACCAAAGATCACTCAATGAAAACATTACAGGCAGAGGCAGGCACACTTACCAATCAACGGACGGGAGAGATCCGTGATGAAGCTCTGAAGAGAGGAGTAGTCGTCTTGAAGCCCAGCAACAAGGGCGTCAGAAACCTTACGCTCCTCAGCGGCGGCCATAACAGCAGCCTTGGATCGCTCATTCGTCGAGCTCGCCTCCTCCTTCGCGCCCTTAAGCTGGCGCTCAAGGTCGGTGATCCGCTTGTCGGCCAAACTCAATGCAGACTGAGCCGCCGTCAGCTCACTCGCCGGGACAAGGCCCTGGCGAACCTCCTCTGCCTTCGCAGCAATCGCCTGGAGTCCTTTGTTCGTCTCTTGAACGCCGACAAGGTCCTTCTCCGCGCGACACTTAGCAGCAAGCCGATCGGCTAACTCACTCCGCAAACCCTGTACAAAAGTTAAACAGTTAACAACACTGGAACTCTAAGTGCCCACCCGCTGCAATTCAGCGACTGGACACTCGGGGACCGGAGATCACAAAATCCTAAGTGCCCACCCGCTGCAATTCAGCGACTGGACACTCGGGGACTGGAGATCAAAAACTCTAAGTGCCCACCCGCTGAAATTCAGCGAATGCGCACTCGGGGACTGGGCGCGAGAAATAAAAGCAAGATACCAAAAGAATCTGACCACTGCAATTCAGTGGCCCGATCCTCGGGGACTGGACATACCTGGATAGCTGCGCCAAGCATGCCATGAAGTTGTAGTGCATCCACGGATGCGAGAAGAGGTGGAGTATGCCCACGACGCTGCTCGACCTCTGTCTCGATGACCCCAGGTGCGCGGCTCGATGGCGTGGTACCACTCGCCCTAGCCGCTCTGGCCATGAAGCGCGGGAAGGTTGCAATGGATGCGCCGGCACTAAAAGAGGTCGGCTCGGCCACCCCAGGCGAGGGAGAACCCTCCTTGATCTCCGAGGCCGCCCCCGCCGCAGGATCACTCGGAGCCACCGTCGTGTCGTCAGACACCGTGACGACCTCGTCGATCTTGGCCTTCTTGGCACTGTCTGGGGGACAGCGACCTCATCAGCCTTCCTCTTCCGAGAAGGGTCCTCCTCGGCGACGACTGGCGGCACCTTGGCCACGGACGGATGGCCTATCTTTTTAACTCCAGTCCTGCAAATTGGTTATATGAGCAAAGTAGTTCAAGTACAACGAAAAAGAAGACAGGTGAATAAAACTCACTTGGCGACTGGTATGAACCGTAGTCCCGTGCGGATGCCAGCCGGCTTCTCGATTCGGGCCCAGTTCTGATCGAGACCCATCTCCAGGACATCATGCGCCCAAGACACGGACGGCTTCTTCGTTGTCGAGGCCGCGACGGGAGCTTCCGAAACATTTTCGGCGGGAGCTTCCCTGGGAGGCGAAGCCGCCGCGACTGGAGCAGCCCCCGACCCGGAGACTGGGGCGAACGGGGGAGGCAGCGAGGCCAGAGGCACCTCACTCAGGATGGTGGTGACATCCGGTGTCGCCATCGTCTGTGGCGCTTCGTCCCTGGCCAGGCTGGTGGTGTCGGAGCTGCTTGGTGAATGAGGCTGAGATGCCTGTCTCACTGGCTTCGTCTTCCTCTTTGGAGGGGCCTTCACCTCTTTCTTCTTCTTCTTCGACGGAGTGGCCTCACGACGCGAGGTGAGCTCGAGAAGCTCGTCGTCGTCATCATCATGACGCTCGAGGCTCCTGCTCGCTTCGAGTTCACGCTGACGCTGTCCGCGAGTTTTGCGAACCGGCGGGGCGATCTCTTCCTCGGACTCATCGTCGTCGCTGCTCCTGTCACTCTCGATGCCGCCCCTTGCAGGAGGCGATTCATCCCCCTCCTGGACGGACGAGCTTGAATTCTCGTCGTCCGCGGGCGGAAGCCACCCTTCCACCACTTGAAATAACTGCAATAAGCATAAGATAGTATCAGTATAAACCGCGACAACATTAACTGCGACTGCGAATGGTAGAAAGTGACTTACCGTTGGGGCTGGATGCTTCGCTCTGTAGGGGGCGACCCCGGCCTTTGCGTCCAGGTACACCACCTGGGTGGTCTTCTTCAACGCTGGAATGTAATCCTCGAGCTTCCACTCGGCAAGGCAGGATTTCGTCGAGTCCTCCCGGCCCGTGTACTCGTACATATAATGGTCACGGTAGGCCAGGGGAACGAGTCGCCGCCCGAGCCAGCAATTGTACAAGTTGATGGGCTGAAGACCCTTCTTCTTCAGGCCGCGGATGGTTTTAAGCATCTCGTCCACGACCATCCGCTGGTCTGTTGGGAGCTTGCCGACTTGGAGTCGGCGCGGTTTGGGCCGGTCGGTGGAGTATCTTGGGATCGCCACCTCGACTTCTCGAGTCGCCTCGGTAACATAAAACCAAGAATTCTTCCATTCGCTCGCCGCCTTGGTGGGTAGCATCAGATCAAAAAAGGAGGCCTTCGACTTCAATTGAAACGTCAAACCACCCGCAGCGAGCTTTGGGCCGCCCGCTTCTTCGCGACTGATCCTCCCGTGGAACAGATCTTGCCACAGGGGGAAATAGGGCCTGCAGCCCAGGTAGCACTCGCAGAACGCCACGAAAATGGCGAGCTATTCGATGCTGTGTGGGCCTAGGTCCGATGGCTAGATCTCGTAAAAAGTGCAGAAGCGCCGGAAGAAAAGAGATGTGGGGAATCCTAGCCCCCGTTCCAGGTGGCTGGTGAAGCAGACGAATTCTCCCTCCCGTGGGTCCAGAGTCACCTCTCCGGCCGCAGGGATGCGCCACCTGCCGGCGCGCAGAATCCCGGGCTCCTCGAAGGACGCCAGTAGCGCTCGCGTACACTTGGACCTGCCCCATGGTTCGGTGGAGGGGGCCATTGGCAGAGAGGTTTGTGGAGGTCGGAGGATTTTGGCTCGGCTGGATCGCGATGCGGGAGAAACGGAGGTGCGTGCAATCGGAGGAAATGACGAGGAGATGGTTCTCCGATCGCCTACCATTCCCTTTATATAGCGGTTGTTACCCGCCAAATCAGGGAGCCATTACTACGCAGTGATTACGCCAAAAGTTACCGTTGGATTACCCCAACGGCTAGTTTTGACTGCATTTGACGGTCCAACTTTGGCCACTCGGCTCGTCGACCCGATCACTACAACAGTGACTAAGTATTTCGCCGACCCGATCACTACAACAGTGACTAAGTATTTCGCCGACCCGTTTGCCGAGTTGCGACCAGAATGACTAGTTTTTTCCTTTATTCAGGAGCCCGCCACCGATTCGACTGGATGTCTGCATTGGACCCGTATGCTCCGACTGCCAGCAACCACCTGCGCCCAATCAACGACGGCCTCGGGGACTACTGATGGGGATATGCCTACCGGGGTATACCCAGCAGGACGTTTCCGACTGGCCCATGACCTGGCGAGTGGGCCTGCGAGACGGCGACTGGATCAAGACCTGGCGTGGATCCAAGCGACTGGAAGCTGAAGGCCCAGGAGAGTAGATAGGCCTAGTCGGATTAGGTTAAACGAGTACCGAAACCTTAACTGATTCGGTTGAGATGTGTAAACCCTAGGGGGAGGTGAGTCTATATAAACCTCCCTACAGGGCGTGTAAACGTACGTTCCATCATCCACCCAAGAGACTCGCCGCCTAGCCGTCGAACTCGCCCCATTGTATCTCCAACATAATACAATCTAGCAGGAGTAGGTCTTTACCCTCGGGAGCGAACACAGGTAAAACACGTGTTCTCGCCTCATCTCGCACCGCAGATAGCTGGCCGCCCTTGCCCTTCGTTCTACTACTCGCTGTCGATTGCAGCATCTGTCGTGGTCATTCCCACGACAATTACTTTTGAAACTAATAATAATACCTCTCATCCTGTGAGCTTTGCATTCTAAGTAATATTTTGAAAAAAGATTGATTGTCAAATCCGTGCACGTCCTTGGTGCTTCTGCACACAAAAGGATCTATACGAGTTGCAAACATTATTAGAGAGAGTTTGTCTAAACAATTGGATTTTAACCTTATCAAGGTCACAATAATCGAATATAAAGGAACCAAAAACATCTTCAAAGAATTCTAAGTGTCCATATGGACTCTCTTCATGGGTTCCTAAAACATTTTTAGAGTTAAGTAACTCAAATAATAAAGGATAGATCCCAATACTATCGGGGTTTATGCTTCTATTGGTAGTTATAAAAGTGTCCATGGGCGAACCCATATTCCTTACCGCCTCAAGCTGCATTAAATGTTGAGTGTTGTCCATGGTCCTGCAACTCAAATCAAAGATTAGTATAATGAAAGTAAATAACTAAAAGTGACTTATAGCGCTAAGCTCCCCAGCAACAGCGCCATAAAATTGTTTGGTGACTGCAAGTGCACAGATCGTTGATACATCCATTTTGCATCACTATTTTATATCATAATTACTGTTATTCATTGATATATTTCGTATTTAGAGATGATACTTATGTTATTTCATCTATTTTGCATGTTTGATGGTTCTTGGAGAATTAACTGTTGGAGTCAGGATTCTGATGGAAAAAGCGCTATCCAGATGCAATATTTCCAAAGATCAGAAAATCCCAAAAAATATATGGAAATTCCTATTTTTCCAGAAGACGAAGAAAGCCAGAAGATGGAGTGGAGATGGGCCACAGGAGGCCCACAACACCCCTAGGCGCGGGTCCCCCTGGGCCGCGCCACCAGGTGGTGTGGCCGCCCTGGTCCACCTCTAGTGTCACCCTCTCGCGTATATCTACTCCCCGAAAACCTAAGACTCGAGGAGCCATCGCAGAAATATTCCGCCGCCTCTACGGGGCGGAAACCATAGAGAGAGAAAGAGCTCTCCGGCAGGCAGAAATCTGCCGGGGAAATTCCTTCCCGGAGAGGGGAGATTATCGCCATTGACACCGTCATCAAGCTAGGCTTCATCGAAATCATCATCATCCTCATCATCATATCCACTAGCACCATCACCATCACGCCATATCGCTATAACAATTGGGTTGAATCTTGCATAGTTCATAGGGGAACCTTTTCCGGTGTTGATTACTTGTTGTAGTTGATGCTATTGAGTAGAACCATTGGATTAGTGTTCATTATTTCATCTCTGATCTTGATCCATATGATGTCTCTTGCGTAGTTCGTTTAGTTCTTGAGGACATGGGAGAAGTCATGTTGTTAGTAGTGGAATTATGTTGAGTAATATTTAATGGTTTGATATTTAAGTTATGGTGTTATTCTTCTAGTGGTGTCATGGGAACGTCGACTACATGATACTTCACCTTTATGGGCCTAGGGGAATGCATTGTCTATTTGTCTACTAATTGTGGGGTTGCCGGAATGACAGAAACCTAAACCCCTGTTAGGAAATCATTGCATAAGGGAGTGTAGGATCTCAGAGTTTAAGTCCGTCGTTAGGTTTTTATCTTAATTACTTTATTGTAGTTGTGGATGCTTGCAAGGGCTATAATCACAAGTATGTATTAGTCCAAGTTAGGACAGTACATTAGCATAGGTTCACCCACATAACGCCTATCCAACCAATGAATATTAATCGACAATATGAAGCGAAAGCACTTGAAAATATTCCCATGTGTCCTCGAGAACGTTTGGTCATCATAAGTAATACAACCGGCTTGTCCTTTGCTGAAGAAAGGATTAGGCCACTCGCTGCAGTTATTATTATTGTCTTCTATTTACTCGCACTTTATTAATCTGCATTGCAAAAAACCCCTAAAAATCCGTTTGCTAGTATTTATAGTGAATCCTTGACCCAAACCGCTCGTCAACACCTTCTGCTCCTCGTTGGGTTCGACACTCTTATTTATCAGAAGTACTACAATACACCCCATATACTTGTGGATCATCAAGACTATTTTCTGGCGCCGTTGCCGGGGAGTGTAGCGCTATTGAAGAGTGGAATTGGTAAGAGAAATTTCTACTGTGAGTATTGTTTTTTATTTCTGTCTGTTATTTTATTTCATCATGGATAGCACACTTGATTTCCTATTTGGGAAAACTACTACCCATGTTAGGGTAGTAGATGTAACCCCGCCAGCTGAAGTGGATCCTTTTAAAATACCTCCGAAAATTATTGATCGTGTTATGGATAACTGCTATTTTGGAGATGGAACTGTCCATCCCGATGATCATTTGCTCCTTATACACAAATTATGCGAGTTGTTCAAGTGTGCAGGTATTACAATGGATTAAGTTAAGAAAAATTTATTCTCTTTATCATTGAAAGGCAGAGCTGAGGAATGATATAAGCTGCTAAAGAATGGACAATCTATTGAATGGGAGGAAATTGTACCTCTCTTTTATTCTAAATTCTATCCTCCTAGTATGATTCATAAATATTGGAATCAAATATATAACTTTTGGCCTCATGATGGAGTGAGTATTTCCCAAGCTTGGGGGAGATTGAAGTTACTAATGCTCAGATGTCCCATTCATGAGCTCCCCAATAATATTATCATTAATAATTTCTATGCAAGGCTTCCTCTCATGACGAGGATTTATTGGATGCTTCTTGTGGTGGATCATTTACACGTATGAAAGAAGAAGCTAAATGGGATCTTCTCTATCGCATTCAAGAAAATATCGAAGCACAGGAGAATAACAAAGGAAGAAAGTCATGTATAAAATATGATTATGAATGCATTAAATCTTTTATGGAAACTGATAACTTTCATAATATTAGTGTTGCTTATGGTCTTGATTCTCAAGTTCTTGCAAATTGTTTTAAGGATTTTGCCTCTTACATTGAAATTCCAAACAAGGATTGGAACAAGTACCATGCGCCATATAAAGATATTGTTAATTGTTTTCCTGCTAGAAATGTTGAAGTTTGTATTGTTGATCATATTTTGCCTGAACCTTATATTGAGAAAATACCTTTCCCTCCTAAAGTAAAGGAACATTCTATGATAACTAGCGTGGTTAACAAAAGTACAAAGAAAGCTTTAGAACCCGATGAACAAATAAATGTTGAACCTACGGTAGCAATTGTGAAAGACCTTGTCACTAAAAATGTAGAAGATGGGCACAGTATCTTTTGTGAAGATGCTTCTAATATCGTTTCACATCCTAGTAGAACTAGGAAAGCTAGTGCCCCTGTGCTTTCTGTTAGAATAGGTGATCATTGCTATTATGGTTTATGTGATATTGGTGCAAGATCAAGCGCTATTCCCTATGAGCTTTACAAAGAAATTATGCATGAAATTGGTCCTTATGAACTTGAAGATATTGATGTGGTTACTCAGCTTACTAATAGAGAGACCATCTCTCCAATTGGTATTGTAAGAGATGTGGAAGTTCTTTGTGGTAAGACTAAATATACTGTTGATTTTCTAGTACTTGGTTTAGTTGCTAGTAAAACTTGTCCTATCATTTTTGGTAGACCTTTCTTGAACACTTGTGGAGCTATTATAGATTGTAAGGAGAAAATTTTAACTAAATTTGATGGAGAATCTTATGAGTTTAATTTTTCAAAATTTGCTAAAGCTCCTTATGAAAATGAATTGCCTAATGAGGATTTTAGAGTTGAACAACTTTCTTCTATTTCTCTTGCTCCTAACAATGCTTTGCAGCAATATATGGAAGATCACGAAAGTGAAATCTTCATGGAAGAAAGAAATGATATTGAAGAGATTCTTCTTCATCAACCTAAGATGCTTAAGCATAATCTACTAGTGGAAGATTTGGGTACCACATTACCACCTAAAAAGGATCTGGTTTTCGATCTAAAACCTCTACCTGATGATCTTAAATATGCTTACATTGATGATAATAAATTATATCATGTTATTATTGTTCTAAACTTTCATGAAAGGAAGAGGAAAGATTATTGTAAGTATTGAAGAAACACCGAGGAGCTATGGGTTATACTCTTGATGATTTAAAGGGGATTTCTCGTACTATATGTCAGCATGCTATTAATATAGAACCTGATGTAAAACCAGTTGTTGAACATCAACGCCGTTTAAATCCAAATATGAAGGAAGTGGTAAGAAATGAGGTATTAAAACTTCTTGATGTTGGTATTATTTTTCCTATTGCTGATATTCAATGGGTTAGTCTTGTTCATTGTGTCCCTAAGAAAGGAGGAATTACTATTGTGCCTAATGAAAATAATGAGCTTATTCCTCAAAAAGTAGTAGTTTGTTATAGGATGTGCATTGATTTTAGAAAGGTGAACAAAGTTACTAAAAAATATCATTATCATCTACCTTTTATTGATCAAATGCTAGAAAGGTTGTCTAATAAAACTCATTTTGTTTTCTTAATGGTTATTCTAGGTTTTCTCAAATTGCTGCTAGAATGCAAGATCAAGAGAAAACCACTTTTACGTGTCCTTATGGAACTTATGCTTATAGGCGTATGTCTTTTGGTTTGTGTAATGCTCCTGCTACTTTTCAAAGATGTATGTCTGCTATATTTCATGTTTTTTGTGAAGAAATTGTGGAAGTGTTCATGGACGATTTCTCAGTCTATGGAACTTCTTTTGATAATTGTTTGCACAATCTTGATATAGTTTTGCAGAGATGTGAAGAAACTAATCTTGTTCTTAATTGGGAGAAATGCCACTTTATGGTTAATGAAGGAATTGTCCTTGGACATAAAATTTCTGAAAGAGGTATTGAAGTTGACAGAGTCAAAGTTGAAGCAATTGAGAAAATGCCTTGTCCAAGGGACGTTAAAGGTATTCGTAGTATCTTTGGTCATGCTGGTTTCTGTAGAAGGTTTATTAAAGATTTATCCAAGATATCAAAGCCTCTTACTAATCTTCTCCAAAAATATGTACCCTTTGTTTTTTATGATGATTGCAGGAAGCTTTTGAAACTCTAAAGAAAGCTTTAACTTCTACTCCTATTGTCCAACCACCTAATTGGAATTTACCCTTTAAAATTATGTGTGATGCTAGTGATTTTGCTGTAGGTGCTGTTCTTGGACATCGAATAGATAAGAAGCTGAATGTTATTCATTATGCTAGTAAGACTCTTGATGCTGCTCAAATGAATTATGCTACTACTAAAAAGAGTTCTTAGCTGTAGTTTTTGCTTGTGATAAGTTTAGACCTTATATTGTTGATTCAAAAGTCACTATTCATATTGATCATGCTGCAATTAAATACCTTATGATAATAAAGATGCTAATCTTAGGCTTATTAGATGGGTGCTACTTTTACAAGATTTCGATTTACATATTGTAGATAGGAAAGGTGCTGAAAATCCTATTGCTAATAATTTGTCTCGATTGGAAAATATTTCTTTTAATCCTATTCCTGTTAATGATAGTTTTCCAAATGAACAGTTGGCTGCAATAAAGGTAAGATCGCGAGAGAGTCTTTGGTATGCTGATTATGCTAACTTTATTGTTTCCAAGTATTTGCCTCCAACTTTTACAGCTCAGCAAATTAGAAAATTCTTTTATGATTTGAGGCATTATTTTTGGGATGACCCACACTTATATAAAGGAGTGGATGGCATTATGCGGAAATGTGTTCCAGAATATGAACAACAATAGATACTGAGAAATGTCATGGTAGTGCTTATGGAGGACATCATGTTGGAGATAGAACCGCACAAAAGGTTCTACAATCATGTGAAATAAAAATTTCTTCATTGAGAGACAACACTACACAAGTGGTGAATGGTCAAAGACTCAAACATTATATCTCTGGAGATTCATATAACGAATATATTGATGTTATTCAAATGATGACTCCGGAAGAATTTATTAAAGACCAAATTCAGGAATTTGCAGAGTTCGTTTTTGAATAGGTAACAGTTTTGGTAAGGAAAAGTTCGTGAAAAACTTTTCAACTCATATTTTTGTAGTTTTTATTTAATATGGAAGGACATGAGTCGAAAGAGGGACGAAAACGGAGACCGAGGGGCTCACACCACCCCTGGGCGCGGGCCAGCCTGGCTGCGCCACCAGGTGGTGTGGCCGCCTTGGAGCTCGTTTTCGACCTGTTTTGTCCCAATACCTCCCTTTCATCGTTAAACTTTGTGATATATAATCACCCGGATCTGCCGAAGTCCGTATATTGTTTTCTCATTGTGTTTTTGCTTCGATATGTTTTTGTCAGGCAAAGCTCTCGGTTTTGGAGCCACCATGTCTTCCTCTGGATCACCCAAGGAGAGTTCCTCCATGGATATCCTCAACCCGTACATGAGTGAGCTAAAGATCCATCCCAAGGAATTGTTGCTCAAGGATGGGAAGGTATAGATAAAGGAGGTTCGGGGCCCTAAAGGAGAAGGCACTCTGGAGGACATGATGGAAGTGTTGGAGCAAGAAGTCTTTAGGTACAAGAAGATGGCAAAACGCGAAGTGAACGTCGTTCATAAGATAAGTTCGGAACTCATCGCCGAGAACAAGAAGGAGACTGCCAAGATTTGGTATGATATTCTTGTTAGGAATAGACAACTTGTATTCCTCTAGGGGCCAAAGGCCACAATATATAATATAGGTACAGGTGCAAATATGCAGGAAGCCCCCTAACATATGGGGAAACTACAATATACAAATATATACATCTAACACCCCCCCCCCCTCAAACTCATGGTGGATCCACAACACTGAGTTTGGAGAGTAAAATCATCTTTGCGCTTTGGTGCATGCCTTCAGAAAGAAATCCGCCAATCAGAATCTGAAGGCACATATCAAGCGCAACAACTGAGCACTGATCACGTGTATAGAAAACATCAACACCAATATGCTTGGTAAGCTCATGCTTGACCGGATCACGTGCAACACTAATAGCACCTGTACTGTCAGACAAAACCAGAGTGGGTGTGGTAATAGAGACCCCAAAATCTGCAAGTAACCACCGTAACCAGGTCACCTCAGCAGTCAACAAGGCCATAGCACGCAACTCAGCCTCAACACTTGAACGGGAAACCGATGTCTGTTTCTTCATCTTCCAAGCAATGAGCGAACCACCAAGAAACACACAGTAAGCAGAAAGTGAACGACGATCCGAAGGATCACTCGCCCACGTAGCATCCGAATAGCACTGAGCTGAAGGGAGCTGGAACGAGGAAAGAAAAGGCGACGAGTGATCGTACCACGAAGATAACGAAGAACACGGAGAAGATGACTATAATGAACAGTGGTAGGAGCAGAAACAAACTGACTCAGAATATGAACAGGATAAGAGATGTCAGGACGAGTGACAGCAAGATAAACAAGACTCCCCAAAAGATGACGATAACGCGTCGGATCAGGAAGAGGATCACCATCAGTAGGTTGAAGCTTAAAATTAAGCTCCATAGGGGTCTCCACGGTGCGCTCATCCCCAAGAGCAGCACGAGCAAGAAGATCCTGAATATACTTTTCCTGGGAGATGTAAAAGCCACCAGAGGTGGAGGAAACCTCAATCCCAAGAAAATATCGAAGAGGACCAAGATCAGTCGTAAGAAACTGATCACGAAGACGAGCCTTAACAAAGGCTATATACTCAGGATCATCACTAGTAATGATCATATCATCAACATAGAGAAGAAGAAGAGTGCGTCCACGAGGAGAAGTGTGAACAAACAGCGCTGGATCATGAACACTAGGAGAGAAACCAACATCAGTCACCACAGAGGCAAAGCGCTCAAACCAGACACGAGGGGCCTGTTTAAGGCCATATAGAGAACGCCGAAGACGGCAAACCATCCCATCAGGAACAGAATACCTAGGAGGAGGCTGCATATAAACCTCCTCACTCAACTCACCATTAAGGAATGCATTCTGAACATCAAGCTGAGACACAGACCAGTGACGAACAGAAGCGACGGCAAGAAGAGTGCGCACAGTGGTCATATGAGCCACAGGAGCAAAGGTCTCATCATAGTCACGACCGTGCTCCTGCTGAAAACCACGAGCCACAAGACGCGCTTTATAGCGCTCAAGATATCCATCAGAGTGAGTCTTAATTTTATAGACCCACTTACAAGTGATAGGACGAACACCGGGAGGGGGAGAGACAAGATACCAGGTGCCAGTGCGCTCAAGCGCAGCAATCTCCTCAGCCATGGCCATCTGCCATTCAGGATGATGCTCAGCATCCCGATAAGAAGTCGGCTCAGAGGCAACAGAAAGACCATACTGACTAGGAGAGTAACGGTTGGGGGCACGACGCTAGCGAACAGGACGAGTAGATGGAAGCTCATCAGAGGAAGACGACTCGGGAGACGACGAGGAAGAAGAAGGAATAGCAGAAGAAGGCTCCGGAGAACAAGGAGAACTAGGGAAACTAGATGGAGCAGAGGAGGATGGTGTCGAAGAAGAGACATCAGGGAGAGGGGGTCCTGAAGGAGACACGATAGGAGTAGGAGGTGTGTCAGGAAAAAGAAGAACAGAGAGATCTTCCACCGGGTAGGTACCAGTGGTGAGACGAGGATAGAAAGGACGCGTCTCATCAAAGGTAACGTCGTGAGAGATACGCATCCGGCGACAAACGGGGTCCCAACAACGATAGCCCTTATGCTCATCACTGTATCCAAGAAAAACACACTCAACATACTGAGTGGTCAGTTTGGTGCGTTCGCGAGGGGCAAGGAGAACATAGCAAACACAACCAAACAAGCGAAGCATGGAGTAGTCTGGAGAATGACCACATAGGCGCTCAAGAGGGATACCACCCTGCAGAGCGGCAGAGGGCTGAATATTGATGAGGTAAGCCGACGTGGCGACAGCCTCAGCCCAGAAATGCGGCGGAAGAGAAGAAGCAATCATCATGGCACGAGTGGCCTCAAGAAGATGGCGGTGATTGCGCCCAGCAACGCCATTCTGGGCATGTGCGCCAGGACAGGAGAACTGAGCGAGGGTACCCTGCTCATCAAGAACACCTCACAGCATCTGGGAGATATACTCACCAGCAGAATCAGCACGAAACACACGAATGAGTGTAGAATATTGAGTACGGACCATGGCCGCAAAACGCTGATATATGGCGAGCACTTCACTGCGAGAGCGCATAAAATACAACCAAGTGTACCGAGAAAAGTCATCGATGAATAAAATATAGTAGCGATGTCCCCCTTTCGAAGCGAAAGGAGCCAGACCCCAAACATCAGAATGAACTAAATCAAAAGGTCGCTGAGATACAGACGCGCTAGTAGGATAGGGAAGCTGAATCTGTTTGCCCAACCTACAGCCCTGACAATGTAAAGACCCATCTCCTGAGACAGAACCAAGAAGACCACGATGAACTAATGACGACAGGCGAGAGTCACAAAGGTGACCAAGACGATGATGCCATTGCTGAAAGGAGCTGGTAGCAGAGGCGACAACCGGATAAGAACTAGCAGATGAAGTGGCAGCGGAAGGAATACGAAGCCAGTCTAACTCCCAAAGTCTTGAAGAGTCACAACTGCGAGGGCCAGCTCCAACCAGGGCCTGTGTGCGACGGTCCTGGACAACACAAGAATCAGCATCAAGAATGACGCGACAACCAGAGTCGGTAAGCTGGCTTGCAGAGAACAGATTCATCTTAAGATGAGGAACATGAGAAATATCAGGAACAAAAAAATAAGAAGTAGAAAGGGTGCCCCGACTAGAAACAGGAAGAGAGGTACCATCGGCCGTGAGAACACGAACAGAGGAAGGGACAGAACTAAGAGCGGATAGTAAAGAAGACTCAGAGGTCATATGAAAAGAAGCTCCAGAATCCAGATACCACGGAGACGTACCTGACTGTGTAGAAGGTGGTGGTCGCGATGCTCAAGAATCGATCCAGAACCGAAGCGTCTGCCGAAGAAGAGCTCAGAGCAGCAAGCAGACCACGAAGACTCCTGATAATGTCCTGATCAGAGAGAGCAACTGCTGAAGACCCTCAAGGAGTCGACTGCCCACGAGCTGGTGTTCTTGACGTAACCGGGATCCGTGTATAACAGTGGCCCAAGTGTGGCCATCCTCATGAAGAGCGAGGACAAAGAGAACCACGGCGACCGACCACGAGGCTGCTGGTGCCGACTCGACCACGAGGCCTGGTGTCAAGCCGACCCGACCTGGAGGAGGGTAGTATCGGTGGCGGACAATGGCTGAGTCAAGGGAGCAGACGGCATAGGAGGACCACGAGTAGCAAGCACAGATGGAACCGCAAGAAGACCAGCAGCAAGAAGACGGGTCTCCTCAGCCCGAAGCTCAGACAACACCTCAGAGAGCGGAACACGACCACGAGCATTCAGCTGAGCACGCCGGGGCTCAAACTCCTGGCGGAGCCGAGACAAAAACTCATAGATGCGGTGAAACTCCAAATCCGAGCGCACAATCTGGCAGCACGAGCATGTGCCACAAACAGCAGTACAGAGAGAATCAAGCTAACGCAAAATAGCAGCACTCTGAGTATAGAACTCATCAATAGTGGAATCACCCTGCTGAAGAGCATGCTCCTGGCGAACCACAAACAGGTAAAGAGCATCCCCGGACGGCTGATAGCGCTGACGAATATGTGCCCACTAAGCGGCAACAGTAGCGAGACTCATGAACTCAGCAGCATACTAGGGCAGAACACTGGAGGTGAGAACAACAGCAGCACGAGCATCCTCATCAACCCACTGAGTGTAGGCAGTCAGAGCGTGGCGATAGGACTCGAGATCAGCAGAGTACTGCTTGAACTTCAGGTCATAAGCATCAACAGCACTATCATCAGCACTCTGAACAGCATCCTTGGCCTCCTGAGATGCATCAGTGCCGAGAATAATCGGCGTCGGCGGAAGAGGAGCCACAGGAGCAGGGGGCACGGCGGACAGGGGACCTCGCCGGAGAGCACACCCCAAAGACGGAGACCGCGCATGTGAACACACATAAAAGCAGCGAAATCAGGATAATTCGCACCATCGAAGATCACCGGGCAGCGAGGAATCGCAACATAGCCCGATGCAGAAGACATCTCTCTTTCTCATTTTTTTTGAAGCAAATCTAGTCAACAGCGCCTGCAGGCAGATGGCAGCCAAATTTCGGCCAGCCGGGAGAAAAAACGGCGCCTAAGGGGCGGAGAAGCGCAATTCAAGCCGTAGGAGATCGATTCCCGGTAGCGATGACGGCCGGCGCGAAGTTCCGGCGAGTGGGGCGGGGCAGCTTCGAGACACCAGACTTGTGGACGGCGAGAGACCAGCAGGACCAGACTTGTAGTCATGACCAAGCAGGAGATCCGATCGGGATTGGCAGCATGCATATTTGGCAGCACATGTATTTCACAGCACGTGTACGCGGGACTGGCTTCAATTATCCGATCGGGACTAGCAGCACACGTATCTGGCAGCACGCATACGTGGGACTGGCTTTGATCAACGGGCGTGCTGGCGTTGAGCGACGGGTGGACGCGGGACTGGCTTCGATCGATGGGTGGCCCGAGCGTGGGCGACGCCAGCTGTTTGCAGACGGGATCGATGAGTATCGATCTAGAACATGGCCCGAGGCGATGAGTATCAGCGACAGGTGATGTTTGCAGACGGGATCGATGTAATTGATCTGTATAGCAGACGGGATCGATTTGTCCGGAACAGAAGGAAAGCAGGAGACCGATCAAACAAAGTGAACACGCGGCCGTGGCGGCGGCGACGCAAGGCCGACAAGGACGGTGGCGGCTACAGCGACGAACTTGCGAGTAGGAAGAGACTAACTTGGCTCTGATACCATGTTAGGAATAGACAACTTGTATTCCTCTGGGGGCCAAAGGCCACAATATATAATACAGGTACAGGTGCAAATATGCAGGAAGCCCCCTAACATATGGGGAAACTATAATATACAAATATATACATCTAACAATTCTCTCGCTTCATCAGACCACCAACATATTACAAGCACAACTCTACGACGTGCAAAATCAAAACCGTGAGTATGAGGCTAGGTTTAAACATATAAGTTCTGCTGCTAGTTTCAGGATATTGGAAACCAAGTCGTCCTTTGTTGATGGGGAGCCTTTACCTTGGAAGTTTGATGATGATAAGGAGTCACCATCACTGCCGAAGGAGTAATTCGTCATCAGGTTTTGGCCTCCCCTTGGTTTGTTCCAAGCTTGGGGGAGTGTCGCAGTATCACATCATTATCTTTTATCTTTTTACCTTTTTAATAGAGTCATATCATGAGTAGAGAAGTTATCATATAAGACGGTGTGCAGTGTGGAAGTATCCCTCCTCTAGTTGGTTATCTATGTATCCCTTGGTGTGAATGCCGTTATAGAATATTAATGAGAAGTTTTATCATTTACTTTTTGCGCATTTTATTTTAAGTTTGCAATTTCTATTATATGATTGATCTTGTTAATTAGTATTGGAATCATTTTGGGAGCATCAAGTAAATTTAGTTGATTTTGGAAAACTTAGCTTTGGTCAGTAGCAGCATTATTTTGAGGGTTGAGAAGAAAAGAGGAAAAGTACTTATAGATATATTTCATTATCTTTCTTTCTTCATTGTCTCATAAGCTTAGTATTCTCAAGTTAAGATCATTTGTACCTCCAAGGAAGATTGCATGATTGTTTCTATCATATGTATGTTTGCTTGTTTCACTCAACTCTTATGCTTGCTATCCAGCCTTGCTAGCCAAAAACCTGTACTGAGAGAGAATGCTTCTTGTGCATCCAAACTTTGAACCAAAACCTATGCCATATGTGTCCACCATATCTAGCTACTAGCATCATTGCTATTCCAAGTAAATTCTCAGGTTTTATCTATCTTCCAAATTAAATTTCTGTTATGTGAAAATTAGTGATTAAAGCTCTCACGAACTTGATGGCACACTTTATTTTCTTGCACTTAATAAAATTGAACCATTGTGACCATCTATGTTGCTTATATGCTTGCAATTTATAAGTTGGGAGTTAGCAGAGCCATGTTGCCATGGGGAACGCTTTCAACATTGCACTTATTCTATTTAATTGATATCATGTTCTTTTGTTTATGGATGCTGGCGGTGTGAAATAAAAGGAGAGCTTGTAAGCTCATGGAGTTTGTATATGTGTTAGAGAAGCGCCTGGGCAGCTAGCCTAAGCCATGCTTAATCATGGGGAAACTTGAAGCATAACCATAATGAGTATTCTGTGAAGCATCCTCAATAAAAACCTATGCAAATAGCAAATAAAAAGATTGCTGGGATACTCGTTGTCTATTGCCTTGTCATTTTGATATGGGATAACTCCTGTGTCATGGGGCAAGGGGTACCCCATTGGCGGTTCTCCATGATACACATATACTTACAATGACAAGAACTTGCTTGTGAACAAAGTTGAGTAGTATGAGGTTCGGTACTCGTACGCAAGGGACATGTGATTTTCAACTTGTGATTTGTCAAGCATATACTCATACCCTGTGTCACTTTAACCTTAATCATTTCAAGATGTTTATGATAGGGGAAATGAGATCTCAAAGCTAATAAGTACCATAATGTTTGGAAGCTCTTTATGAAACTTGAAATCCCTACTTCCATTTGTGAAGGGCCTATATTTTACTTTTATGTTGTGTTAGTAATCATATTACTCTCTATCTCAAGCAAGCATTTGAGTTGTTGTGATTGAATCATCTATATGTTGATTTACTCAATCTTGTCCTTATGTTCCTTGTTTTGCACAATGCTCTTATCTGAATGAATATAACTTTGAAAGCTATCATTGTTAGTGATTATGTTTGAGCAAGATACTCCTACAATATAAGATTCATTATAAAATATTTGCTCAAAAGTAAGTATGATTTGTTAAGTGTTCTCTGACCAAGAACAAAGTTTGCCATCACCAATCGTGATTTTCTTTGTGCACCTTTATTGTGACTTCCTTACCCATTGCAAGTTAAGTTATATAAGAGTGAGTTGCTTTCTATTATGATTTGTGCATTGATAAATATGATGATTCTTGTCCATATTCTCTTTATTGACACTTCACTCCATAAATCTATGGTCATGTTTACTGAGTTTAGTTTTCGCTTGGGGACAAGCAAGGTCTAAGCTTGGGGAAGTTGATACGTCCATTTTGCATCACTATTTTATATCATAATTTACTGTTATTCATTGATATATTTTGTATTTAGAGATGATACTTATGTTATTTCATCTATTTTGAATGTTTGATGATTCTTGGAGAATTAACTACCGGAGTTAGGATTCTGATGGAAAAAATGCTGTCCAGATGCAAAATTTCTGAAGATCAGAAAATCCCAGAAAATATACGAAAATTCCTATTTTTCCAGAAGACGAAGAAAGCCAGAATATGGAGTGGAGATGGGCCCCAGGAGGCACTCATCACCCCTAAGCGCGGGTGATATCCCACAAGTATAGGGGATCGTGTGTAGCCTTTTCGATAAGTAAGAGTGTCGAACCCAACGAGGAGCTAAAGGTAGGATAAATATTCTCCTAAGTTCTATCAACCACTAATACAACTCTATGCACACTAAACGTTTGCATTATCTAGCAAATAAAACTAGAGCAACAAAATGAGTACTAGAGAAAGCTTTGCAAGATAATAAACAACAAGAAAGTAAAGCTAGTTGCTGCAGCAATAAAATACACTAAACTAACAGAACCATGAGTGTGGAATAGTGGTGGTAATTGTGGTGGCTTTGTCCAAGTTTAACTAGCGAATAAATCGGGTTCATTGTCTTCGATGCAGTTTTCTATGTGGGAGATGCTAAATATACATGCTCTTAACTATTTGGAATTACATATACTATATGATTGAATTGTTAGCAAACATCTGTAACTACTAACAATGCATTAAGGTTTCCCCAACCATAGCCTTAATTTAATGGTCCTCTTACTCCCATACGTGCAACGTTCCGGTTCGCGTCCTTAGGTTTCTGTCACCCCGACAGAACTTCCCCTTCCTCTTACACATTCTACAAACCCTATGATGTTTAATCCATGCGCACAAATAATGGATACCAAAGGATTGTACCATATCAACATACAACTCTAATGAACCAAAGACGTTCAACCATTCAATCTAAGAACAAAGAAACTACACAAACGTGACATAAATCATAAGATTATAACTTATAGCATCAAACACCATGTTTACATAGGACGGTACAGACGTGTGTGGGAGGATGAACCACTGCATACTAGGAGGATTAGGTGATGGATATGGCGGTGAATATGGTGAAGAGGGCGGCGGCGCCGGTGCCGGCGTGGGAGACTCCTTCCTTCATGGCTTCTTGGGAGCCCTCCCCCATGGAGATGGGATCCATGGGGGAGGCAAAAACATGGCTTTGGTGGCTGCCAATTCGTGGGTGGAGGCCTCTCCCACGAATTAGGTTTCCTTCCTTTATATAGCTTCTCCGATTCCCGTCACCCTATCTTGGGTTGTAGTAAATCGGGCCTACCTGGCCCGTCCGGACTCGTTATCAGCTAAATTTTATGTCTAGAACGATTGTTGCAAAATTTCCTACAACTTTGTATTTGAAGAGTTTTCCGTTTCACGCCGTATTTGACCCGAAACGTGACCATTTTCAAAAAGAGTTCTGAGACAGATTTCTGAAAAATCCCAATTTGACTCGAACAAGGGCTCCACTTGCATTCTTGATAATTCCTACACATCAAAGTGTAAAGAAGAACATTGTGCACTTTTGCAACTATTAGTAGGTTAGTCCAAATAAAATGAACTTTATATACAAAGAAGTGTCAAAAACATAATATTAGCATGAAACCATAAAAAATTATAGATACGTTATGGACGTATCAGCGGGTCCCCCCTAGGCCGCCCCACCAGGTGGTGTGGCCGCCCTAGTCCACCTCTGGCGTCGCCCTCTCGCGTATATCTACTTCCCGAAAACCTAAGACTCTAGGAGCCATCACAGAAATATTCCGCCACCTCTACGGGGCGGAAACCACAGAGAGAGAAAGAGCTCTCCGACAGACAGAAATCTGCCGGGAAAATTCCTTCCCGGAGAGGGGAGATCATCGCCATAGACACCATCATCAAGCTAGGCTTCATCGGGATCATCATCATCCTCATCATCATCTCCACCAGCACCATCATCATCACGCCATACCGCTATAGCAATTGGGTTGAATCTTGCATAGTTCATAGGGGAACCTTTTCCGGTGTTGATTACTTGTTGTAGTTGATGCTATTGAGTGGAACCATTGGATTATTGTTCATGTTCAGATTGTTACTTGTCATTATTTCATCTCTGATCTTGATCCATATGATGTCTCGTGAGTAGTTCGTTTAGTTCTTGAGTACATGGGAGAAATCATGTTGTTAGTAGTGGAATTATGTTGAGTAATATTTAATGGTTTGATATTTAAGTTATGGTGTTATTATTCTAGTGGTGTCATGTGAACTTCGACTACATGATACTTCACCTTTATGGGCCTAGGGGAATGCATTGTGTATTTGGATACTAACTTTGGGGTTGCCAGAGTGACAGAAACCTAAACCCCCATTAGGAAACCATTGCATATGGGAGTGTAGGATCTCAGAGCTTAAGGCTATGGTTAAAGTTTTTATCTTAATTACTTTCTTATAGTTGTGGATGCTTGCAAGGGGTATAATCATAAGTATATATTAGTCCAAGTTAGGGAAGTACATTAGTGTAGGTTCACCCACATAACACTTATCCAACCAATGAAGATTAATCAACAATATAAAGCGAATGCACTTGACAATATTTCTATGTGTTCTCGAGAACATTTGGTCATCATAAGTAATACAATCGGCTTGTCCTTTGATGAAGAAAGGATTGGGCCACTTGCTGCAATTGTTATTATTGTCTTTTATTTACTCGCACTTTATTTATCTGCATTACCAAAAAACCCTAAAAATCCTTTTGCTAGTATTTGTAGTGAATTCTTGACCCAAACCGCTCGTCAACACCTTCTGCTCCTCGTTGGGTTCGACACTCTTATTTATCGGAAGTACTACCATACACCCCCTATACTTTTGGGTCATCAATCGTTTGTAGCTAGTTTCGAAATAAATATATCGATCCCACAAGGAGCAGCAGACGAAAGACTAAAATGCTCTTAATTAAAACTAAACACGGTACTTAAAGAATAATTCTAAGATGCAAGAAAAGTAGAATTATTTTGGGATTTTTGGTTGAGTGAAACAGTAAAGTAACGTAAAATAAAACTTAATGCAAAAAGTAGTAATCGCGTATATAAGAAAGATTGAAACTGCAATAGAAGAAAGGCATTCTCAAGGAATGATGGATACACCGCTAGCAATTTAGACTAAAAGTGTGTTTGAAACAGCTCCACTTCACCAATCTAATAGTGAAGCAGGTGAAACCACCCCAAACACATAAACTCCACATAATAGGCAGAGTGAAGCTGCGACGCGTCGTAGTTCATTTTACCGAAGCAGCATGTAGGTGCTTCACCAGATTCACTTCACCTCCCACATATCACCTAATACCCGTTTGCCCATAGAGTTGAGGTTGATTTACCCCACATTGCTACCGCTTAGTCACCCAGCCAATCAGTTTTCTTTTTCCTCAAACTTAACTTCTCTTCGTCTGTCTATACTAGATGGCGACAACCAGAGTACGCCGCCATATATTAAAAAAGAGTACGCCGGCGTGATCCTCTCCAGCGTGACCACTTCCCTCTAGAACTGCTCCGACGACCATGGCGCCCCCTTTTATTTCCGTGTCTCTGTCACGCCCCGAAAATTCGGGACCGTGACTAGAAATTCCATGAATTTGCCGAAGACAAAATTTCGCGAAATTCCGAGTAATTACAAAACACAGCCATCGCATATAAACTCATAGGAATAATATTACACGAGTAGATAATATCACATAAATAGTTTTCTTACAATCCAACATTAAACGAGGTTCTCTTTGTCTTAAAATTATTAAACCATGACTAAAGCATACAAACTTTATTGATTTTACACACATGGCTACATTTTTAGGATCAGCCCTCGAGCGTAGGAATAACCTAGAACTCGAAATCTTCTCCGCGAAGGAAGACATCAGGATGAACCTCCGCGACGTCTTCGGGTGTTTCTGAAAAATGTTTATATAGCAAGGATGAGTACTAAAGTACTCAGCAAGTCACAAGATTGTTTTCAATTTAAAGTTTTATTCAAGATTAATTAACTAGAAAAATCCCATAAGGTTTCCTTGTGGTCAAACCCATAGTGGAATCATTTTCACCAATTTCCAAATGGAGGGGAAAACATCGTCCACCCGTGGCATACTTAACTCCACCAAGTGATCACGCTTTGGTATCATTTATTTCCTTTAGTATATATATTTATTTTTCTTTCATTCTTAATCATGGATTTTAGATATATAAGTGTGTGCCTCCGATGGTTCCGTGCTAAGCCATAGTGGCCCAAACCACTAGGATTTGTGATATTGCTATCATTAGCACCGAAACCTTTAATCGAAAGGTAAGTTTTTATCTACTCTATCTTTTGAAAATTCTACCCGGGAAGGTCTCATCACTCGAATCCCACCGGAAGTATATCAGAGCCATAGAAATCGATAATATACTATAGCATCCCGACTCCGAGTGTCTTCCCGTTGATCACCCATACCAGGGTCCATCTACCTTGTAGAAAATTTATCGGAATAACATAGGGGGTCTTACTATTTATGTGGTATACTTTATTGCTTTGTGTCAGGACTAAACTTTAGGTTTCCCATCAACTCCACCCACATACTAGGGCATATATTCCATACCAAAGTGATGGATCATTTTCGTACCAAAATTTTTGAAGGTGAATATGACCTCCAAACAACCAAATAAACAATCAAGTATTAAACAAGTACGGTTTTTTTACTAGGGTTGGTATCCAGCCATAGCATCATCAAATAATGGTTTAGAAGTTCTACTATTGCACATGGTTTCAAGGACATAAAATTGTTTATCACCAAAACTTTGTCGGTGAAGAAAGTGACTTGCCTAAAGAGAGGTATTCCGAGAATTCCTCGACTCTGAGGTGGTGCACACCTATACCAAAATCCTCTGAAGGTTCACCAATGGGTCCTAAAATATTCAGGTATAAGTGCCCAAAGATTATTTCTTTCACTTGCAAGTTAGGATTGAAATATGAATAAAAGAAACTTTTATTTTCTCACATATACATACAAGGTTTTGAATTTTAAAAGCTTCAAGGAATAATTTTTGAAATTATTGGAAATGATGTTAATTTTAAGGAGTTAGAATAAACTCTTTATTAAAACTTTTGGTCAAAGAAATTTTGTAAAATAATTTGTTTTAAATCAATTCCATATTGAAAACAGAAAAAGAATTTGAAAAAAGAGAAAGGACTTAGCCCCTTTCTTTCTTTCTTGCCTGGGAGAAACCGGCCAGCCCATTACTGGGCCTGGCCACGGCCCAGGCAGCGGCGTACCGCTTCGGCACGTGGGGAGAAAAAGAAGAAAGAAGAATAAGCGAAGGAAGCAGAGGAGAAGGAGGTGCTCACCAGCGGTGGTTGGTGGCGCTGGAGGCGGCTTGCAGGCGGCGGCAGACTAAATTGATTACACAGGAGCGTTCGCGAGCAAGAGTGGGTTCAATCCCTGGTAGAATTTTGGAGAATGACGCGAGGTGGAGCTTTTATAGACGGTGGCAGCAGTCGGCATGGCGACATGTGGTGGCGGCGGTGAAATGGACGACTGGAGGAGCTCGTCTGGGTGGCGCGGGAGCTCTCTGGGTGCCTCTTGAAGCTGGTGACGCGGCATGTGAGTCAGTGGTCACGGCGGTGGCGTCGGAGAGGATCTGGCGGCGACATGGCCGTGGTGTACGGCGGTGGGAGAATGGCTATAGCGGCGCGGGCCAGGAGACGACGGCGCGGAGCTTGCGTACTACATCGGCGTGGGACTAGGCAACGGCGGCATGGCCGCGGTATGGCGAGGAGGTGGCGAGGTATGGCGACGGTCAGGCAGCGCCATGGGCAGGCGACGCACAGCACGGGAGCACGCATCGGCCACAGCGGCGGTGAGCCAGGGGCGGCGGCAGCGGTGCTAGCCATCGATGCTTCGATCGACGGTGAGGCTAGGGTTTGCCCCTGTTCTTCCTGTTCTTCATTTCTCTCTCTTTATTTTTATTTTTTTATTCCGATTTAATTGAATTTGAAATTTCAAATTGTTTTCAAATTCATTGTAGTAAAAATTTATGGGTTGTTACAACCTATCCCCCTTAAAAAGAATCTCGTCCCCGAGATTCACTCCTCCTTGGGGAACAGATGCGGATAATTCTATCAGATCTCTGATTCTTTTTCTCATGAACCTTCCACTTTCGTGTGATTACTCCATTGCAGTTTACATAACTTAATGTTCTTTGTCTTTAATTGTCGCTCATTGGTTTCAAGGATTTTAACCGGTTCCTCAGTGTAGGTCAGATCCTCTTGGGTTCGATCTCGTCTAGGGACACCATCTTTTCCGGCGGCTCTAAGTACTTCCTGAGTTGCGCTATATGAAACACATTATGTACACTTTTTAGCTTTGGGCTTAGCTCCAATTGGTAGGCAACCTCTCCTATCCGTTTTGTAATTCTGAATGGTCCCACAAATCTGGGTGTCAACTTACCTTTTGTGTGGAACCGCTGGATTGACTTGAAAGGAGTGATCCTTAAATATACATAATCCCCTTCCTGGAAGCTAAGATCAAGTCGGTGTTTGTCGGCATATTGCTTATATCTGGTTTGAGATGCTTGCACTTTTCTCTAATAATCCTCACTTGAGCCTCTGCATCTTGAACTATCTATGGTCCAAGAAGTAGCTTTTCTCCTACCTCAATCCAATTTAATGGTGTTCTACAACTTCTTCCATACAAGGCTTAAAATGGTGATCTCCCAATACTAGCTTGATAGTTGCTATTGTATGAGAATTCTGCAAATGGTAAACATGTGTCCCATGCAGCTCCATAAACTAGCGCGCATGACCGCAACATGTCTTCCAGGATTTAATTCACTCTCTCAGTTTGTCCGTTGGTCTGTGGGTGGTATGTTGTACTGAAATCCAAATCCGTCCCCATGGCTTCATGTAACTTTTTCCAAAAGTGAGAAGTAAATTGCGGCCCTCTATCGGAGCATATCTTCTTAGGTATTCCATGAAACACTACAATCTTGGTTAAATATAACTCTGCAAGCTTATTCTTTCCATATGTTTGCTTTATGGGTATAAAGTGGGCTATCTTTGTTAATATATCGACAATGGCCCATATAGCATCATAATCATTTCTTGTTTTGTGTAGACCGGTAATAAAATCCATACCGATCTCTTCCCACTTCTAATCTGGAATGGATAGATGTGGTAGTAATCCAACCGGTTTTTGGTGGCCTGCTTTCACCTGTTGACATATCTCACAGAGTGTAACATATTCACAAATTTTTCGTTCCAAATTCTTCCACCAATACCTCTTTTTCAAGTCTTGGTACATTTTCCTACCTCCTGGGTGTATGGAGAATTGCGAAGCATGTGCTTCCTGCAGGATTAAGTCCCTTAATTCCTTTTTGTTTGGTATACACAGATGGTTCCGGAAATATAGTACTCCTTGCTCATTTACCTAAAAGACTGGTGCCTCATTTTTCCGCACTTTTTCCTTAATCCCTTGTATATCTTCTTCTTTCTCTTGGGCTTGTTTAATTTGTTTATCCAGTGTGTTTGAACTTGTAGGGTCATTACTGATCCTTCATAAACTAATTCTAACGTCAACTTATGGAACTCCTTCCATAACTCTCGCTAACCCTGACGCACGGTTGTTGTGCTATGATACACCTTTCGGCTCAATGCATCTGCCACCACATTGGCCTTACTGGGTTTGTATTGGAATTCTAATTCATAGTCCTTTATCAGATCTAACCATCTTCCTTGTCTAAGATTTAAGTCGGGTTGCGTGAAGATATATTTCAGACTTTTATGATCCGAAAACACTTCACACCTATTCCCTAGCAAGTAGTGTCTCCATATTTTCAATGCATGAACTACTGCTGCTAGTTCTAAGTCACGTATTGGATAATTTTCCTCATGTGGTCAGAGTTGTCTTGATGCATAGGATATGACCTTTCCATCTTGCATCAGTACACATCCTAGCTCTTGTCTTGATGCGTCACAATATACCTGAAATTCTTTGTCTGAGTCTGGTAAAACCAGAACTGATGCAGTGGTTAACCTATTCTTCAACTCCTGAAATGCACTTTCACATTTATTTGTCCATTTGTATTCCTTATCCTTTTTAGCAATTGGGTTAGTGGCCGACAAATCCTTGAAAATCCTTCAATAAACCTCCTATTATATCATGCCAATCCTAAGAAACTTCGAACTTCTTTCACGTTTGTTGGGGCCTTCCATTCCAATATTGATTTCACCTTCTCTAGATCCATCTTAACTCCTTCTTCCGATATAATGTGACCCAGGAAAGCAATTTCTTTCATCCAGAATTCGCATTTGGAAAACTTTGTGAACAACTTATGCTCTATTAACTTGTCAAAACTTGTCTCAAGTGTTGCTCATGTTCTTTAGGGCTACTTGAGTATACTAGGATACCATCGACAAAGAGTACTAATTTTTTTCCAAAAAGTCCATCATCACCTTATTCATGAGATTCATGAAAAAGGTTGGTGCATTGGTTAATCCAAAAGTCACTACCGTAAATTCATATAATCCATATCGGGTAGTGAATGCAGTTTTTGGTCTATCCTCTGGGCGAATATTTAGTTGATGATATCAAGATCTTAGGTCTAACTTTGAAAAGCTTTTAGCATTCCTTAACCGGTCAAAAGGTCATCAATCCTGGGCAGAGGGTATTTATTTTTAATGATGACTGCGTTTAGTCCCTAACAGTCTACACATAGTCTCCAGCTACCATCCTTCTTTTTTGCAAATAATACCGGTGCTGCCCATGATGAGATGCTTGGTTGTATAAAGTTCTTGTCTAATAATTCGTAAATTTGCTTCTTCAACTCTACTAGCTCTTTTCTTGACATGTGGTATGTTTTCTTTGTAATTGGTTCTATTCTAAGTTTAAGTTCTATTTTAAATTCCACTTCTCTATCCGGTGGCTTCTGGGTAATTCCTTTAGGAACACATCTACAAATTCCTTAACTACCTGAACCTACATTACCCCTTCTGCAACCATACTACATACTCTTTTCTTCTGTTTTCTCATAAAGGAATTTTCTAATCTTATTCTCAGGATCATGTTATTTGGACTGGTGGCATAAACCAGTTTCTCCTCACAATCAACCTTTGCCTTATATTTACTAGCTAAGTGTCCGTGCGTTGCTACGGATCATGAATTCTTTGTCATGCATGGTACAACATGAGAAGAGGTAGCACGGTCTTTGTCCTACATGTTTTTTGCACGCCCGTCTCGACGCTATCTTGGGTTTTGACGTTGCTACTTTATCGTCTCGGTCCACCTAAAGTCACTTTGAAAAACTCATTTGGCGAAGTGTATATATGTGCATAAATAAATATACTGTTTTCACGAATTTATGTGGCTATGGCGACATGTTCTTAATAGGGTTTGTCCCAAATGTGTGTATCCTCCACCTCTTCTTGTTTTTTTGAGAAACACAGTACAATTAAAGACGCTCACAACACGTACATGAACCCACCCCTATGAACGCACACATGCACACCCTACCCCTATGAGCACCTCCGAGAAATTGAGCCGGCGGATCGGGTCTTGAGATTGATGAAGTCACCACGGGTGTCTCGTTATCGACGGGAACATCGCCTCCCACTGAAAGAATATTCCGCCTTTTATGCAACACACAGTGTCAAACCTGGGGTTTGAACTCTGGTGGGCTAGGGATACAACCACCCTCCTAACCATCCAACCACAGGTTGGTTTGCCATCTCTTCTTGTTAATATACCAATTCTTGTCAATATACCAATTCTACAATGGACGTCACATTCTTTCAAATTTTTACTCCACCAAACCAACTTTTCATTAGCTTTAGCGGAAGCCAAGTTCAAAACACAAAAAGGGAATTATTATATATTTTTTATGAGCTATGAATTTGTTTTATAGCAATATAAGTCATGAATTTGTGGTCTCCCTTGCATGCAATGCAACTTATTATCTTACAAACAGGCACCCACAAGTTATGAGTTTGAAGAATGTTCGCCATCTGCTCGGGTATCTAAGTCCGTCTTATTTTAGAAAAGCACTCCATACCAACTTTCCCCGAAAGAGGATGATCCGCCTCTCCCTTGTCTAAAATGGGTACAGGCGGCGGCGCATCTCCCTCCCTCCTCCAGATCTAAGCCGACGAGAGCGCTGTACCCCTCTCCCTCCGCTTGCTGCTTCAGCGGCGGGAGGAAGAGGTGACCTTGTTTATCTATGTAATAGTTACGGTTAGGGTCAGTCTGCACTTGTGCCCGTTGGGGTGGTGGGAGCGGTGTCCGAGCAAATAAATCTGTCTCAACTCTACTCCCACACCGGCGACGACCTTCACAACGACGCCTCGGAGTTTATGGCAACATGTGTTGGTCGATCACTTAGATCGACAACTTGGTCTTATCGCAGTTCTTCAGATTTGTTTCTCGATGTGTTGCTAGCATTCGTTGTTATCCACAATGGGGCTAGCGACCGGGGCAAGATGGTTGCTCTAGAGCGAGGATATTGGTCCGGGAGTGGTGGACTTGTCGTTCTTCTCTGACTGCGTTGATGGGAGGCGAGGGATCTTGGTTCAAGACAGAACGGGGACATCCCCGGTCGACGTGCCATAGTGACATGTGCCTTGTTGCGTGCAATAGGCTTGTTCATCGACTCACAAAGCCTCGTTGGCGATGGTGCTTTTTGGGATCTAGCAATGGTGGAGGCTCAGAGTCCCTTCCGGCGTGCGTCTTGGTGGCGCTGGAGTTGGACGGCGGCCGCTGGCTTCGGTGGTTGCGAGAAATCCTAGAGATTATTTTGTATTTCTCAATCTTTTGGGATTTTATCTGCAAAGTTTTCAGGATAATTATTTTATCCCAAACTGTCTTTTAGTTTTCACGTATGTTGCTTTTTGTAACTTGAATTTTCATTAATGAAATATGTGGTTGATTTTTCGAAAAATCTAACCAGAGTAAATTAAGACCCCTAAATTATAGCGTCAATCTCATGGTATAGTATACAAGAACCTCCACCAATACATGCATTCTCGGGTAATTAAAATCACTCCCTTTTTTTCTCTCAAACAATAATTTATATGAGAGAGTCCCCGCAATACATGCGAGTTGTTATTTGTAGCAAATCACTCCCGTTATTCTCTAACTATAACAGGGGAGAGTAAATATCTACCTTAATCGCGATTTGGCTCTATGGCCTTGGAGAGTACTAACGTAGCATTAGCATTAATTGGAGCGATTAGTTAGGACTTAATCCCTCCCTTTTCTTGTGGGATTTTTTTTCTAGACGGGTGGCCAATGCATGCAATTGCAGCGATCAATTAGCATGATTGACTAATAAATAGCAAAAATTCATGGATGAGCGATCAAAGGGCTATGACTCTCCCAATAGTAAATAAATATGGGAATAAAGATTCTGATTTGCTATCGTGATCAGTGCTAATTAGTGGTGAAAAAGAAGGAACGTCTGTTTCATTTGTTTTCTGGGAGTGACACATTTGGCAAAAAAATATCTTATCATAATCAGCGATAATTAGCGTCAACAAGCGGAAGGAGGAAAGATCCACCGTTTGGAGAGGTTGAGATTAGATTGAACAGTCCAGATGCTTCCAATGTTTGATGTTTGAGGACGACTTACGATCACCAACATTCTTTTAATAGTAAAGATATAACCAGTTCATTCCTAATGTGACATCCACATCTATAAGCCGCAAGTGAATCAAATTAGCTTAAAAAATTTCTCCATGGATGTATATTTATACTTCATTGGTCTTTGATTGAGATTTCATCCTTGCTTCGGGTTCTCACTGGCTTCCTGGAAATTTATCCACCAAGCTACGGTAGATCCGTGCAGTTGTTGTGATGCAAAAAGCACCTTTTCCCGGTCCTCACATCCTATGGTTTGAAGTCGTCATTAAACATCACTAAGCCATTCACTGGCGTATAATGGCTCATCTGAACCATAGAAGACTGGCGGATTCGTCTTCTGAAAATATCCCCACCTTGGTTTCTTGATTCCTTTTTTGCTTCCGGACTTCCCTTTTGTTCTGCTAATTTTGTTGCTATTCTCTCTAACATCTGGGCCTACGTTTCTATCATCCTCATACTTAAACACACAAACATGCATACATCACATACACCACCCAACATAGCACACTTTGTTTTAAAACACAAACCTAGACTATACTAGCGCCTCTCATGGAACATCTATTCGTCGTCTGATGAAGGGTTGCTGCCGGTATAGAACTCACATTCCATTGGTTCCTCTTCCTCTTCGTTTTCCTGAGTAGGTGGTTCTTCTGCTTCTGTCGGATTTAATTGTGGAGCATTCTTGAAGCATTTAAGATATTTTCTTGTTCCATATAGTTTTAATCTTCTTCTCTCCTGGTCCTTGGGATTGGTCCCCTTAACAAGCCTTTAATCATTTCGTACTAGGACTAGCCATCTCCTATTGGGCACTTAAAGCTTCCTTAAGTCTTGCCTCCAAGTCGACTATGTTCTGGCGGAGCTCTATATTTTCGCCTTGCAACTAGACTATCTCATCTTGAGCTTCTTGATATTCCTTCCTAATTTTCCCATATTGCCATGTCGCAAAGGCGATGTCTCTTACTACTTCTATCTTCGATCTGTTGTTCACGAATGGCGGAAATGGTACTCCCACACTATTCTCGGTAGATGGACTCATCTAATGTGTCATCATACTTATGACGCAGGTTTAGTATGGCATGTCAAAATGCATCCTGAATAGCATTCTTCTCCATATCTCTTTGTCCGACGTAGGTGGTTTTAGTACCGTTAACTTTTACATTAACCTATCTTGTCTAGTACTAGAGTATCCCATGTGCAAAAATAACTTTTGCATGAAAGTATGGGAGGTTCCGTCTTGGCACAAAAAGGTACCCCAACATCCTCCATAAAAGTTGGCCCTTCCCCCGAGCGTCTCGGGAGAGGTATAAAAATAATTGCCCAAGGGTCATATCTTGTATTTGCAAACTATGGTTGAAATATGAAGGAAAGAAACCTTTATTCTACCATATATACATAAGGTTTTTTTTTAGAAAAATCAAGAAATAGTTTTTTTTAAAATATTAGAAAGGATGTTGATATTCAGGGGTTTATGAGGATTAAGATGAACCCCTTTATTTTTTAATTTTTTTTGTCAAAGCAGTTTTGCAAAACAAACTTGCTTAAAACAAACCCTAAAATGAAAAAAAAGGGTATAAAGAGCGAAGATTTTTTTTTGCTTTTCACATCTAAAAGTTTCTCTTATAAAATTTATATCCAAAAACAAAAGATCTTAAGAGCTTTATAAACACTCAAAGAAAAAAATCTCAATTATTTTTATTTTGTAAGTATGTACCATTTTCTAAAAACCAGGGACATTCCTATGGTCAAGGCTGGCTCTGATACCACTCTGTCACGCTCCGAAAATTTGGGACCGTGACTAGAAATTCCACGAATTTGCCGAAGGCAAAATTTCGCGAAATTCTGAGTGATTACAAAACACAGCCATAGCATACAAACTCATAGGAATAATATTACATGAGTAGATAATATCACATAAATAGTTTTCTTACAATCCAACATTAAACTAGGTTCTCTTTTTCTTAAAATTATTAAACCATGACTAAAGCATATAAACTTTATTGATTTTACACACATGGCTACATTTCTAGAATCAGCCCTCGAGCGTAGGAATAACCTAGAACTCGAAATCTTCTCCGCGAAGGAAGACATCAGGATGAACCTCCGCGACGTCTTCGGGTATTTCTGAAAAATGTTTATATAGCAAGGATGAGTACTAAAGTACTCAGCAAGTCACAAGATGGTTTTCAATTTAAAGTTTTATTCAAGATTAATTAACTAGGAAAATCCCATAAGGTTTCCTTGTGGTCAAACCCATAGTAGAATCATTTTCACCACTTTGCCAAACGGAGGGGAAAACATCGTCCACCTGTGGCATACTTAACTCCACCAAGTGATCACGCTTTGGTATCATTTATTTCCTTCAGTATATATATTTATTTTTCTTTCATTCTTTATCATGGATTTTAGATATGTAAGTGTGTGCCTCCGATGGTTCCGTGCTAAGCCACAGTGGCCCAAACCACTAGGATTTGTGATATTTCTATCATTAGCATCGGAACCTTTAATCGAAAGATAAGTTTTTATCTACTCTATCTTTTGAAAATTCTACCCGGAAAGGTCTCATCACTCGAATCCCACCGGAAGTATATTAGGGCCACAGAAATCGATAATATACTATAGCATCCCGACTCCGAGTGTCTTCCCGTTGATCACCCATACCAGGATCCATCTACCTCGTAGAAAATTTATCAGAATAACATAGGGGGTCTTACTATTTATGTGGTATACTTTATTGCTTTGTGTCAGGACTGAACTTTAGGTTTCCCATCAACTCCACCCACATACTGGGAAAGAAACCGGCCAGCCCATTACTGGGCCTGGCCGGGCCCAGGCAGCGGCGTACCGCTTCGGTACGCAGGGAGAAAAAGAAAAAAAAAGAAGAAGATGCGAAGGAAGCAGAGGAGAAGGAGGTGCTCACCGGCGGCGGTTGGCAGCTCTGGAGGCGGCTTGCAGGCGGCGGCAGACTAAATTGATTGCACAAGAGCGTTAGCGAGCAATATTGGGTTCAATCCCTGGTAGAATTTTGGAGACTGACGCGAGGTGGAGCTTTTATAGACGGTGGCAGCAGTCAGCATGGCGACGCGTGGTGGCGGCGGTGAAATTGGCGACTGGATGAGCTCGTCTGGGTGGCGCGGGAGCTCTCTGGGTGCCTCTTGAAGCTGGTGACGCGGCATGTGAGTCACAGGGTCACGGCGAGCTGGCGTACGGAGAGGATCTGGGCGGCGGCAGCGACATGGCCGTGGTGTACGGCGGTGGCAGGGGAGAATGGCTATAGCGGGCGCGACCATAGACGGGGCGATGCGCGTCGCGGGAGCTTGCTTCAGCTACATCGGCGGTGGGACCAGGGCGGCGACGGCAGCATGGCCGCGGTATGGCGACGGTCAGGCGGCGCCATGGGCAGGCGACGCGCGGCACGGGAGCGCGCGTCAGACACAGCGGCGGTGGGCCAAGGGCGGCGGCAGCGGCGCTAGCCACCGATGCTTCGATCGACGGTGAGGCTAGGGTTTGCCCCTGTTCTTCCTGTTCTTCATTTCTCTCTTTTTTTATTTTTTTGATTCCGATTTAATTGAATTTGAAATTTCAAATTGTTTTCAAATTCATTGCAGTAAAAATTTCGGGTTGTTACAGCCTCCGTCCTCCCTTCTCTCCTCTACCAGTAGCCGCCCGCCCTTCTCTCTCCGCCTCTGCTTCCCGTCCAAAGGTTGACCAGCCGCCAGAATGTACAACCGCCGCCGTTCCAGTCCCCAAGTATACCAGGTCGCCACTCACCCGACGCACGCCTAAAACAGGAGATAGCCGCCACCCTTGTACTTTCCCACCAGCAGGCCGAAGGTATACAAATCGCTTGCTTCTTTGTCTTGCCTGTATGTTCTACTATAGGAGATCACACGCCTAAAACAGGAGTACTATTGCTGTCATGTCGAGAACCCATGTCCGCTGTTTATGCTTCCGTCTATCTGTTAATTAGATGATTTTTCCCGTGCGTTGAAAAATGACTATCATCATTCAGCTGTACGCGGGGCACCGAGCAGGGCAGTCGGCGAGCACAGGCGCACATGGCAACAGCGAGCGCCCGCGAGCTGCTGCACGCGCAAAAGCGGCGAACCCGGCGGCCGGGGAGTACGGCGGCGAGCTGCAAGCTTCACGGCGGGGCGGCCGACATGGCGACCGGCGAGCGCGACGTCCACCTACGACGTCCAGTCCTCTCACGTGAGACAACTCACGATCATTACACTACAGATTGCTAGTAAAAAATTAAAAGGGATAAAAGAAAGTATATCATAGTCATTTCACAACAACCCCTCTCCTGACGTGAATCTGGAGCTACCGTGTGAGTACTCTGGAGCTTGCTGGTGGAGTGGAGTCGAGGTGGAGCGTGAAGTGGAGTAAAGCGGAGCTCTTCTAAACATGCCCTAAGTGATTAAGATTATCGTAACGATTATTTTTATGATATGCATGTATATGAGAGGAGCTCCATATATGGATGATGAGGCAGCAAACACTGCTCACATCATTCTTCATAACCACAACTGACAGATAAACGACATCAATCATATTATCCCGCTATTAAGCGATTTCTCCCGTAACATGAACATGGCTTAATGAGTTCTCCTTGATTCCCCAAGTTAGTACGTAAAGGATGGCAACGACTTTATAGTCACAGTAAGTGCTACCATCCCTCTGTCTACCAACAAGTAATCCTCTTCATCGAGTCCCCGCGAGAGGCAAATATTAAGGAGGTGCGCAACTCCCAACATCAAGATGAAGACAATTGACACATACATATAATGATGTATAACATAATAATATATATTTTATCTCAATCATATACTAGGGTTTCTCCATCTCTCCAAAAACTAATGATCTACTCAAACATTGAGGCAAACAACATCATGACGATGGTAATGAAAATGATTATCGATAAATAGTACTTGTATAAATCCACAACTAGTGCAAGAATTATAACAAGATCTAGGTGGGATGGATGGAGATGATGGTGGTGATGAAGATACAACGGTTGATAAAGATGGAGATCGATGCCTTGGCCTCCCAGATCTGCTTAGGGCGAAGATGGATCCCTAGGGCAAGTTTTCCCCTCCAGATCCCTTCTGAAGTTGAGGTTTTTGGCGATTTCTAAGTGTTCTGTATGTCGTCTCTCCGAACCAGTTGCACGAGGTGAAACTATTTGAGAAAGCGGAGGCGATGCCAACTATACGGTCATAACTATACGGCGGCAGGCCATATAGTTGGTCATCAACTCTTCTGCCTCCTTTGCTCGCTTCGGGTTTTCTTCTGGTATTATTAATATTTTTTAAATAAACGATTTACGTAGTTTTTTGGCTCTTTTTATCTTCAGTACAACTGCCCCAAAAATTGTGTCCATTGGATCCATCATCTGATCTGATTCTGGTAAAAATAAACATAAAAAGTGCGTGCGAACGGCATAAAATACCAAAATCATACATCTACAATATAAAATAATAATCTAAAACATGATACAAATATGCACTCGTCAGGACACACGGAATCCCTTCCGCCTAGTCTACCTCGCGATACACACCCATAGAGTATACCAGCTAGACTAGTCAACGAGAAAAACCGAATAGGCCCGTATTCCCAACGCCATGGCCCACCCTAGAACAAGACTTATCTGTTCCCGTGTGAAGATGGTTCCTGTTCTAACGTGTGAATTCTTAAGCCTAGACTTTTCATCGCGACGGTCAGACAAGACAGAAAACATGTTACAAACATGCATACATAATTAAGTTTACACGAGATTGATTAGAATGTTGATAGTGTCCAACTGATAATTTATACTACTGCCTCCCGTCACTAAGATATTCTAGATTTGTTTCTAAAATACACGTACGTATATATTTTAGTATATAGGTTCGAAGTATATCTGGTCCACTATGAAATATCTAAAAGGTCTTACGTTAGTAAACAAAGGAAATAATATAATTAAAATAAATTACAATTAGGATATGCCTTGCCTTCTTTTCGGTGACAATTAGACAGTACGTCTCACACATGCAAGTAACGTGATTAAACATTTGTTGATAGAATGAAAATTTAACTTGCATTTAATATATTTTCATCATTACATTATTACTACTATTTATACTTTTACCGGATGATGTGTCGGGTTTAATGTAACATTTTATCTTCTACATTTGAGGTGGTCAGAACTACTTAGATTAGTTTCCCCTTCAACCTCATAAATTCAACTCCCATGTCTTTCATTATCAAATTCAGCTCATATGATGTCTTTATCTTATTTTGCATCACAAAAACATAAAAAATCATACTGAGTGAGTACACCACTACAATGGCTATCAAAACTATAAAACACATAATCATTTATCTGTTCCCTCTCTTGCAGAGCTGCATGATCGTGTTGTCCTTTCGAGAGCTTGCGACCACCATCGACGCAAACTTGCCTCTCGGTGTGTTCTGAACTCCTGTTCTATCAAGTATCTTGTACTATCATTCCCAACTCTGTCCACTGTCGCATCCACTGTCTGCATATTTTGGTTAACTCTTTTCAGCCTCCAAACCTCATCACTTAGATCCACGAGAAGCTGCTTAAGAACACATCTTCAAGCCCTCCATCATGCCACGTGTAGAATTAGCAACCTCCGGCTTGATGTGTGTTGTGTTCAAGAACAAGTTAGTCGTTACAATAATTTAAATAGAAGACCATGAGACAAAGGATTACGTCAACTCACCCTTGAGCGGCCACACTTGAAGTATCTTCTTCCTGGTTTGGTGAACGATCCAGCTTTATAGCATACACAAAAGATCTATTCGTACTTTTATTCTCTACAATGCCATGGTAATCATTTTGTCAATGCAGAATAAAATCAAAGTACAGAAGAAATTTAAATTTGTTATCATTATTCATCAAGTTCTTCAATATCGTAGTATATTCCTTCCAATGACATGTTAATCTTTTTTATCAGTGCAGGCTCAAAACACAGTACATAACTAATTTAAACCTAATATCATAAAATTATTCAAGATCCTTTTTACCAACTACCATGAATTATATGCCAATGCAAAATCCAAATTACATACATACCATCTTATATATTTCTATGTTGAATAAGATATTCAACAATAATCCTGTTCACTAAAATAAATGACAAATCACCTCATTGTCCACTCAGATGTAGTCTCTGAATTCACTTCACCAAGACCACCACGACCAATAGAGCCGGTGTCCCCAGCGGAGCATAATCTTCTGATCTCATCTCTTGATTCCACCCTAGCTCCAGTGCCTCCTGCTTCGCCGTAGGATAACCCACACTACCCAGACCACTCATTCCCTACAACGACACTGAGCCGTAACAAGAACATCATCATGTCAAATAAATTTGACCGGAAATAAAAATTCAAATCCAAATTAGTACAAGATGAAGACCACGCTAACCTGTTCGTGTTGGTTGCCACCTGCGCCATGAAATCCAGACAAGATTGGGGAAGTTTGTTGCTCTCCTCCAGCCGATCTCTCGTGGTAGAGAAAATGGAGGTCGAACTGGGGGAGGGGAACACACCAGGCCGGAGGCGTCGTCAAAGAAAATAATGAACAGATGCCTGGTGGGTGTTAAAATTAACCACTGTTTTGCTACGGCTGGCAGTGGCGCCACGTTCATGGGTCATTTAAGACCAGCTACACCGCGGTATTGATTCAAAGGAAAAGATAGAAATCGATCTAGTTTTGCCGTGGTGTTGCAAGTAATTTTGATGCGGTTCCATGCAAGATAAGACTGCCATATACAAATATAATTTATCAACCATCCTCTCTTCTCAAAACTGACATTCTCTTTCTATTCTCCATGTGGGATACCATGCATGTTCTTGACACGCTGATTCTCTTGAACCACATCAAACCTTTAGTTTACTTTTCCCTTGACACAGTTTAAAATCGCTTTTCCGGTAAGCTGCACCATGTGGAATTGATTTAAACTGGACTTTGAACTGCTTTTTCTACATAGCGTGGCTGGTCTAAGAGGCTGCCCAGTTTTCATGTTCCAAGTTCATGTCCACCATGTTGGGCCCATTCAAACAAGAGAGCCTTCGCTACTGGGCTCACGTGTTCTCAATGGATACAGGGTACTGTTCATGTTAAGTAGTATATCGGGCTGTATTCCATAGAGGGGTCCTCCCAGGACGAATCCTGAAGCCCACTCCAACGACCGGGATAAGGTCCTACACATAGCTCGCCCGCCATATCGACGCACTCCCGTTCCCCTACTCTAGGGTTTCCCTCCCACTTCGCCGCCGCCCCCCGTCCACCCGCCCGCCATGGCCGCCGACACTTCGAAGCCCTTCTTCCCCGCCGCACCTCACACCTCCCTCCTCCCCTCCCACGGGAACCCCAACCGCCTCTCGCCGGAGGCCTCCTACTGGCGCAATTTCCGCTCCTCAGAGCTCGTAACCGGCTCCAATTACCCCGTCACCCACCTCACCTTCTCCCCCGCCCACGCCAAACCCACTCTCGCAGCAGTTTATTTCTCCACAGTACAGCTCTTCACCGGCGACCCCCTTACGCCGCGCCCCAAGATATCCGCCTCGAGGGATTTCGCGTATTCGCCCTCCTTCCGCTCCGACGGGGCCCTCCTCGCTGCCGGCGACATAAAGGGTGTCGTCCGCGTCTTCCGCGTCGACAAGCCAACGTCGGGGCCTCTCCGGACCCTCTCCGCCCACACCGCCGGGGCCCACGTGGTCCGGTACCCAGTGGCCGGCGGCGACAAGATACACCTCCTCACCGCCGGAGACGACGCGCTGCTTGCCTACTGGGACGTCCCCTCTGAGACGCCCCTTTTCACCGTCTCTGCCGCCCACCGCGACTACATCCGCGCCGGCGCCCCGTCCCCTGTGGACCACAACCTCTTCGTCACTGGCTCCTACGACAACAGCGTCAAACTGTGGGATGCCCGTACCGGGAAAGCGCCGTCTCTATCCTTTTCTCATGGCGCCTCGGTAGAGAGCGTGTTGTTCCTGCCGTCTGGCGGGTTGCTTGCCACGGCGGGAGGGAACATGGTGAAGATTTGGGACGTGATTGGTGGTGGTCGGCTTGTGCACTCGGTGGAGAGCCATGTCAAGACAGTGATGTCGCTCGCTCTTGGGAGGATGGGCACCACTGGGGAAACTCGGCTGCTTAGTGCAGGCAGTGATGGATATGTGAAGAGCTTTGATTATGGGCAGCTTAAGATCACACATTCTATGCGATACCCAAAGCAATTACTGTCTGTGGCATGCTCACCTTGTGGTACAGTGCTTGTTGCTGGGTCTTCAAAGGGAGATATTTTTGTGCGCAGAAGGAAGAAGGCAGTAATAGAGGAGGAGGAGCAAGGGGGGGAGGCTGCCAGCGGCGTGTTGGACTGGACATCGTCCAACCCAAAGAAGCAGGTGCTGAAGCCAAGCTACTATAGGTACTTTCGCCGAGGTCAGAATGAAAAGCCAAAACAGGGTGACTTTGTGATTGCAAAACCTAAGAAGGTGAAAATTGCAGAGCATGACAAGTTGCTGAGAAAGTTCAGGCACAATGATGCTCTAGTTTCAGCATTAGCTATGAACAATCCAAGGAGTGTGGTGGCAGTGATGGAGGAGCTAGTCGCGAGGAGAAAGCTGGTGAGATGCATTGGGAATTTGGATGTTGACCAACTCGGGTTTCTCCTGGTGTTCCTCCATCGCAATGCGACCTTGCCAAGGTATGCTAGGTTGTTGCTTGGTGTGGCAAATAAGGTGTTGGAGATGCGTGCACAGGATATCCGCTCAGATGGGAAGCTGAGGGGGTACATTAGGAATCTTAAGAGAATGGTTGCCGAGGAGATTCAGATACAGCACACATTGCAGGGGATTCAAGGGATGATATCACCCATGCTTGCACTTGCAAGTAAATGAAAAGGTGTTTCACCCATGCTTGCACTTGCAAGTAAATGAAAAGGTGTTTCTCTTGAATGGGAATTTGTGCTATCTGTCTGATCGCATTGAGGGCTGCCATATTTGCTGATGTACGTTTGTTTACACTTGACAGACCATGGTTGTTGGTGAATTTTGGCTTGTTACTGGTTGAGATACTCTATCCTAGTAGTGCGTAAACTTTTGATCAGGTTATATTTCAATTATGCTCATTTTGATGATATGCAGTATTGATTCAAGTAATGTGGTTGATTATTATTCCTTGTGCCTCTAGCAGTTATTCTATCTTTGTGTAATTCTGTACTCCTGCCTTGATATAATCACAAGTACTCCATAATCACACAAGTTATCCTCGATTTGGAAACGATGGATTCATGTGTACATCCACGGGTAGTGGCTTTCTTGTGTTAGTTGTATATTCTTGTAGTTGTCGAACCATTTGAACAAACAGAATGTGTCTAACCGCTGAATCTGCAATCAGAATGCATGATTTTAACTAGAGCCTAGCGTGTTGCCAATATCTCAGGCTGCTTCCGTGGATAGACATGACAAGTCTGATGAAAGCCCTATGTGTACACCTGCTGAAAGTAACCACTCAATAGAGTGCAAACTTTTGCTATACTGTTTCTTTCTTATCACTATCGTGATTTAAACAACATTGTGCTCATCGATATTCTTAGGAGATTGCAGCAGAGGAAGCTATAACTCAAAATCTGATTTGTCTATCATGTCACCAGTGCTTGCAATGGACTGACGTTACTGTTTAGGATCAAGAGTTGGTAATAAAATGTTTGCCATGTCCATTGCATGAGACCTTACCAAGGATATTTAATGTATATAGAATGCACTTTGTATTTCCTTAAAACTGAAGAAAATTTAATGTATGTGCGTTGACACTTTCTCAGAATTGATCTCCCCATGAACTCTAGAATTTTTGCCTCTTTAACTGACTAAGCAGATACATTTTTCTAATGTCTGTTCTTTTAGTGATGGCATGAAAGAATGGACTTAATTCTTTATTATGTATTTGCAGCTTCCACCAGACCTAATTAACTCAACAAATTATTCATTTACTTAATTTGTAGCTTATAATAAATTTAACTAACGAGATGTTGTTAACCATAGATCATGCACATTTTTTTTTACTGAAACTGTAGATCCAATAGAAGAAATTTAGTTGCATGGACGAAATAAGCAAGGGTTAAATGTGACTCCTCATCCTAGTATCCGATTTTCTCTTAAATAACTATGTTTCCTTATTTTTGACCAATTTTCTTCTGGAGCTCAAGCAGAATAAGTTGTAATGCGGAGAACCCAAAACTTGATGCAGAGCATAGAAGGTGCGGACAGGCCGTGAAACAAACTTTCCCATCCCCATTGGCATGAAAATTGATGCCTATTTATGCAATACAACAAACGTATCCAATGAGTAAAAAAATCTAAAGCAATTCTTATTATATACCCTAGAATAAAAGACTAGATCTCAGGCGTCTGAGAATTAGTTATGTCTAAGTTGCTGATGTTATCCTAATATTTGTGTTAATTGTCAGTTACAATCTACTTGCAACTCATATGATTTATACTAGTTCTTAGTTACAACCTAGTTGTAATTCATTAAATTCTCAGTTACACTCATGTTGCAACTTATGTGTAGCACGAATCATGAAGTAAATCAGATGGTGAAACAGACGACCGAGACTTACGAAGTTCTTACGCGCCTACGAATTAGCAAATCCATAAAAGATAACCGTGCCTTGCATTCTTGGATCAGGGATGTGCAAAGCCGAGGAAGAATCATCTCATTTAGGGACGGCGGTGGGGCAGCGCGGGGTCGTGCGCGGTGGCAACAGGCGGAGCGGCGTCGTCGGTCAGAGCAGCGGCGTGTGTGGCGTCTACGTGCGGCAACGGCGGAGCGCTGGCGGTGGCCAAGTTGCGGGGCAGCGCCGGCGACGGCGGAGCGCTGGCGGTGGCCAAGTCGCGGGGCAGCGCGTGTCAATATGGCCAAATCTTAAGAAACTCAACCTTGTATATTTAGACTCGCTCAACTGGGGTAATTTTTGTTCGTCTATCTCTATTTTCCAATTGAACAGTACTCCCTCCGTTCAGAAATAACTGTACGTATGGGAGATATTTTTTTTGAACTAAGTCCAATTTACATATACACCCTTATATGGATGGCACCCGTCGGGTATGGAGACGGGTATGGCACCTCCATACCCTCCTCCACCACCTCTCCCCGCGACCACCACCCTCCTCCATACCCGCCGTCGGGTCCAGGTCTTCACCAGACCCGCCACCTGGTGGGTACCCACGACCCGATGGGTACCCGCTACATGTAAAATTGACCAAAATTTGACAGCATATAACATGTAGATTTGAACAAAATTTTACAGCTAATACCAATAGTTCAAGGCAAATCCCGACTGTCTCCTTGCTGGAGCGGTGGCGGGCGTGTGGGTGGCACGCCTCGCTGGAGTTGTTCGTCCTCGGAGTCGCCGCCATCCTCAAGGTTCACTGGCTCGGCCTCCATGGCGCTCCTCGACTGCAGGGAGGATTGCGGCGCGGGAGAGGAAGAGGAGAGGAAGGCAGGGTGGCGGGCGGCGGGCAGTCTGGCGTCTGCAGGGAAGGCTCGTGGCAATGCAAGTGCTGGGCTGCAACTGAAGGCGCGGCGGGCTAGTGCGGCCAGGCAACAAGGAAGGCTCGTGGCTGCAGTGGCAATGGGGCGGCTGCAAGGCTGCGCTGGCGACTTGGAGGCGAGGTGTGTCCGGTGCGGCGAGGTGCGGCCGTGACTGGGAGGCGAGGTGCGTGCGTATGGGGTGGGGGATTGTGGCGCGTGGGTGGGAATACGGGAGGGGCCGGGGCCTGGGGGGCTTGGGGGACTCGGGGTCGGGCCGCTCGACCAGGGTTAGGGTTTGCCATGCACACTTACATGTGGGGCCTACATAGAGTTAACGGGTCTGCGGGTTAAAGGGTATGGGTTTAGGACCTCCAGACCCGCACCCGCTAGACCCGATGGGTCTAGATATTTACCACTAAGTAAACCCATGGGTTTAATTTTCAACCAAACCCTCCTCCATTTGATGCGGTTTTCCATCGGGTTAGCGGGTGACGGGTACCCATTGCCATCCATACACCCTTAGAATACAAAGAAAGACAACGCAGTCAAGAATTCAAATTCGAACCAATCGACCCTTCACCAGGATCCACTCGATCGCCAGCTCTCGCAGCTCAGATCGATCGCCAGGATCCATCTTTGCCATGGTCGCCAGCTACATCAATCTATCTGGTCGATCACCAGGATCCATCGGTCACTTCCCATCCAGGAGCACCTGATGGCCAGCATCTCCGCCTCCATGCTCGTTGCAAGCACGCCTTGTTGCCGCTGGAAACCCGCTTGATCGATATCCAGCACCTTCGCCTCCTTGCTCCCTGTCCACCCACGCCTCCCTCTCCCTGTCGCTAGCTCCTACGCCTTCCTGCTCATTGCAAGCACACAACACACATGCACCTACAGTATCCCCAACAGCTCCAGCAAGACATGTCTGCCTTCGTGCGTGATCTATCGGCGGCCTCTCTACGTCAGGCTGGTGAGGTGCACGCTCTGCAGGTGGGCTCTCCGCGTTGGGCTGGTCAGTTGCGCACTCTGTCGTCGCCCTCTCCGCGTCGGGCTGGTCTGGTGCGTGCTCCGTTGGCAGCCGCTCCTCGTCGTCATCGGGATGGTAAGGTGCATTCTTCGTCGGCACCCTCTCCTCGTCAGGCTTGTAAGGTGCGCACTCTGTTAGCACCCTCTCCTCGTCGGGTTGGTCAAGTGCGCGCTCTGTCGGCATCCTCTCCCTGTCGGACTGGTCAGGTGCACGCTCCATTGGCACCCTCTCCTCGTCGGGCTGGTCAAGTGCGCGCTCTGTCGGCGTCCTCTTCCTGTCGGACTGGTCAGGTGAGCGCTCCGCCGGCACCGCTCATGCACCAGTTCTCCAGCGGCGACCCGGAGACCACCTGCTTCTGCACCTCCGATCAGACAAGCAGCAGCAAACTTTGTCGGCTTCCATCATCAGAAGTGCACCTGGCGGGCTCCCATCATCAGCTCATCGCCAGCTCCAGCAATAAACCTAGCCAGCTTCCATCAGCAGTAAACCTCACCGGCATGCTACATGGAGATCTGCAATATACTCCAGCTGAAAACACCTAAAGAAGTAGACGAAGACATCAGCATATTAGAAGTACTAGAAGTTGATGAAAATGCAGGTAATAATTATGGTAGAACTTGGATCAAATTGTTGTTATTCTTGTTGTTTCTTGGACATAAAAATGACAGTAGTAGCTAGCTTTAGGTGATAAAATGTACTCCCTAGTGGCAAAAACACATCTACAACCTTAGAGATTTCTGTCACTTCCCTTGATTAAATAGAGGCATGAACCCACTATCGAGCATAAATACCCCCTCTTGGAGTCACTAGCAAATACTTGGCCAAGATAGCTACTAACAATGGAGAGCATGCAATATCACAAACAACACAGAGATGATAGAATCAATAAGACAAAACCATTAATAAATCTGACATAGTAATCTCAATATCCATCGGATCCCCGCAAACACAACATGCATGATTACAAATAGATGAGATCTTGATCATGAACGAAGCTCACAAGATCTAGACATGAAAGCACAAAGGAGGAGATACAACCATATAGCTACTACATGGACCCGTAGTCTAAGGTGGAACTACTCACGCTTCATACCGAAGGATGGAATGATGACGAAGAAGGCCTCCGGGATGATCTCCCCTCCGGCAGGGTGTTGGGAAGAGCTTCAGATCCCCCCGATCTAGGGACGATGGTGGCGGCGGCTATAGATGGTTTCGTGGAATATTGATCGGGTTCTTAGGGTTTAGGCATCGGGGGATTCTTATAGGCGAAGAGGCAAGGTTGGGAGGCGGCCAGGGGGCCCACACCCTGCCCAGGCGCGGCCTATGGTGGGCCCGCATCGGGGGGTGGGGGTGTGGCCGCCCTGTGGCTCCCCTTCGTCTCTCCTCTGGAATCCGTGTTCTCCTCGATGAAAGAAAGTGATACTGCTACACACTATTGGAAAATATATGACATGCTTCACCAAAACTGAAATTAGCGACATACCATAAGCATACAGACTACTCCATTGTTCATGTCTCAAGCAAAATATTTTCTGTCCTAATGATGACAAGGAAAGATTTTCTCCAATAGTATCATTCATATAGTGTCATCATACAGTTAGAACTTGCAAACTCACTATAGTATTAAGGTGCCAAGACAGAGTAGCACGCCAACCAAAATGTTTCTAGACAAAGAGGCATTCCAAGAAACGAACTAAGGAGCACATGCATATTAATCAATGGAAACTAATCAAAGGAGTACTTAATTGACACATCTATGTAATTGCTTAGATGACATCAAGTTCAAAGAATGCATCAGGTTCACATGACATGCCCAACTAAACTAAAATATGTAAATAACCAAACTAACCTTCAAGCACAACCAATATTAGATGTCGTCGATGTTGATCGAAGAGCCCGCCCATGGACAACGCGCTTGGCTGCTGCCACACCGGCGCCGTCGTTGATTATGGCTGCCCTGGAAGAGCTTGATGATGAGGTGAACAACCTTCAAGCACAACCAATCTAGCAACGCCGCCACCGGATCCGGATTCCCTGCCACGAGACCGAGTTTCCCCTCATCTTTAGGTCTAAAAAATTTCGATCTTTGCGATCTAGACTAGATGCGGCAAGGCTAGGGTATGGAGGCGGCAAGGCTATACACGACGGTGGCGAGGCGAGGGGACAATGGAGGATGAGGAGGATAAGGAGAAGGGGGCAGGGACATGGAGCCGTGGCGACACGTGGGAACGGAGCTCATGGAGAAGGCGACGGTGACAGGGTCAGGAAAGGGATCGTGGTTCCTACTTGGGAGGAGAAGCCTGATGCGGCTCAGATCACTGTAGATTTTCGTTGGGAAACCCCAAGAGGAAAGTATGATGAGCATAACTGTAAGTTTTCCCTCAATAAGAAATCAAGGTTATCGAACCAGTAGGAGGAAGGAAACGACTCCAAGGTTTTGCTAACAACTTCGAACCTGCACAACACAAACTCAAGACTTTGCCCCAATGAACAGTCAGATTGTCAATCTCATCGATTTGTTGAAAACAAAGGATTAAACGTATGGTGTGGAAGGTAATGGTAGCTTGCAGAAAGTAAACAATAACAGTGGAAGATGTATCAATGGTAAAGATTGGACCGGGGTCCATAATTCACTAGAGGTGTTCTACTTAAGATAAATAGCATAACATGCTGGGTAAACAAATTACAGTGTGGCAATTGACAGGACAAAGCAAGACATAACAATGCAATACTAGACATTCATGATCCTATAAGATTTGATTGAGCATTACAACAATATACGTTGACCTCCATCCAAATGCATCTATGACTAGTAATCCACCTTCAGGTTATCATCCGAACCCCCTCCAGTATTAAGTTGCAAGCAACGGATAACTGTTTTAAGCAATGTGTGTAAAGTAAACAATACAATTGTTCCATGAACAAGAGATTGTTGTTTTCTCCCTAGTAGCAACAACACATCTACAACCTTAGAGATTTTTGTCACTTCCCTAGATTCAATAGAGGCATGAACCCACTATCGAGCATAAATACTCCCTCTTGGAGTCACTAGCATCTACTTGGCCAAGATAGCTACTAGAAACGGAGAGCGTGCAAGATCTTAAACAACACAGACATGATAGAATCAATAAGATAGAATCATTAATCAATCTGACATAGTAATCTCAATATCCATCGGATCCCCGCAAACACAATATGCATGCTTACAAATAGATGATCTTGATCATGAACGGAGCTCACAAGATCTAAACATGGTAGCACAAAGGAGGAGAAACAACCATCTAGCTACTGTATGGACGCATAGTCCAAGGTGGAACTACTCACGCATCATACCGGAGGCTGGCATGGTGATGAAGAAAGCCTCCAGGATGATCTCTCCCCTCTGGCAGGGTGCCGGGAAGAGCTTCAGATCCCCCCCCGATCTAGGGACGATGGTGGAGGCGGCTACGAACTGTTTCGTGGATATCTGATTGGGTACTTAGGGTTTTGCCATCAGGGTGATTATATAGGCGAAGGGGCGAGGCAGGAGGGCGGCCAGGGGGCCCACACCTGCCAGGCGCGCCTCGGTGGCCCTCGGCGTGGGGGATGGTGGCCACCCTGTGGCGCCCCTTCGGTCGCCCTTCGAGCTCCGTGTTCTCCTTGGTGAAATATAGACTTTGGATTTTGTCCCGTCCAATTCCGAGAATATTTCCTTACTAGCTTTTCTGAAACCAAAAATAGCAGAAAACAGGCAACTAGCACTGTGACATCTTGTTAATAGGTTAGTCCCAGAAAATATATAAAAATACCTCAAATAGACAAAGCATGGAAAACTGGATACTAAACAAGCATGGAACATCAAAAATTATAGATACGTTTACGACATATTAAAGACTAGGACGGAGACAACTTAGGCAAGGACGGAAATATCGGAGAGGTATCTGCAAAAGGCACATCACCACAGTTTTTTCTAAACAGAGGGAGTAGTATTTTATATACTTCCTCCAATCCATAATAAGTGTCAGGGCTTTAGTTCATTTTTGTCCAAACTGAACTAAAGCTCCGACACTTATTATGGATCGGAGATAACATTTGATTTATTTCTTCACTATTCCCTTGCATCTGTTTGGTCTTAGTTTTTATTTAGATTATTTTTAATCTAACCAACTTTTACGTATAGTTTTATCCTTCTAGACCATGGAGTGATTGTTGTAACCCTCTCAGTATCTCATTCTCAGGACAATAATTACAGAAAACGGTAGTTTGATTATTTTCATACGAAACAACTGCAGGTTAGGAGGCATGTTTAATTATGACAATTATCGAACAAACCCCATTTCAGGAGATAAGATGGAGGCTGGAGAAGGATAGAACATAAATTTTTTATGGCACTCCAAGTGTGTATCTGTATTCATAAAAACAGTTGATGTTGCTGGTGGTGATATATTTTACATTTCGTATATGATGGACAACATGCAGCTGATTGGCTATTATTCCAGTTCCTTTTCCAATGTGCAAGTTTGGATGGTTCCTTGGTGAAATCGTGAACCCATATTAGCAGTTAACTTTCTATAGAATGGAAATTACTCCAAAGGGAGTTAAAAAATGGATACACATGTGCAATTGATGATTTATGTCTATTACTTGAGTCATATCCAAGGAATACACTCAAAAGTTTGGCTTGAAGTACAATTTACCAGTTTCTATTTACAATAATTCATAGATAATTTTGATTATGCTCAAACAAGTATTTGATTAATATTTATACCAGTGTATATGCATACTGCATTTCATTAGCTGTAGTCCTGGAATGATGAAGACAACCAACAATTTTGTAGGAGACGACAACATTGGAAGATGAGAATTGCTGCAACATTATCATTAGCAACAACATATGCAAATTTTCTTGGTTGCACTTTCCTTCCATACTTTTCATCCTTGAGCACCCCTTGTCCCTCTCTGCAACTACATTGGCAAGGACCAATCATCCTTCTGCTGCACTAAGGTCAAGAGTCAAGACATCCAGGTACCGTGTAAAGCATGATATATTGTGGTAAATATTGTAGTCATGAGTCCTTAATATGGTCACTTATCAAGCCGGAGTTGGTTTAGAGTGAATATTATGTTTTTAATTCCATTATTTTGTTGGTTTATGGCCAAGGAGATGATAAATTTTATTCTGTAGCTATAAAATGGGAGCAACATCAGATGAGGTATATGCAGAACCAATTCATGCCCAGGTTAGGTATCCTATAAATGATTTTATAGAAACACTACAGTCACTTCATTATTTAAATTGTACTTTCATGTTTTGCAATGCCACATAAAATCTTTGATGTAGTTTTGTAGCCAACACTTGTATGCGTGGTTTCAAAAACTTTATTCAGAAATTACTAATATATTGCATATTAGTATTTCTAGGATGCCGTTAAGCATGACTTATGTGCCTTACAATAGCGCAAGATTTAGAAAAAAAAACTATATTTTGGAGTTCCTATCTTATTATTGGGTTAAACGTTGGTTTATAATTAATTGGTTGTGGTCAGTGTACTCTTATGCTACTATTATCCATTGATGAGTAGATTTTCTGTTTGAGCACTATTCTCTGCTACATACTTATGTTCAGTTTCTTATTTACCATGGTTCAAAATCTCTTGGAGCATACCGAGGAGAAATTCATCTTGGGAGATAAAATTGATTTTTTGGTTGCAAATTGGAGTAGAATGCAATTGTAATCCTTGATAGATAAGAGCAACAAATCCTAGGCCAAGGTTGACGAACCAAAGCATCTTGCAGAGCAAGGTAAAAAAACATACAATTTCTCACTTACGATTTCCTATAAATTTAGCATGTCCACTCCATTTTCTTGTTGATGTCTTTTTCTAGAAGGTCGTTTTGTCGTCATCCTTGAACATGCTAACTGCTTTCATATAAATCTAGCATGTGCACTCTAGTTTTTTTGTTGATGTCTTTTCTAGAATATTGTTTTGTAGTGACCACTGGACATGCTAACTGCAAATGTTCATGAGGTATTCATCCAGGACAAGCATGTTCGGTGAGCATTGTTGGATGGTGTTGACCACGTCTAGAGCAAGAGAAAGCAATATGAGTTATCCATTCAGCTAGGACATTATTGTCTTGTTTCTGCTTTCGCCTTCAATATTTAGCATCAGCTTTATCCTTTCTTTTTCACAACTTAAACATCTTTTCTCTATTTCTGGAACATCTCAATTGAACAACTATCACCATGTTATATTTCTGTTATCCCCATTTTCGAGAAGATTTTTTTGAATATGTCATTATATATCTAAAGATATCTAGATACTCATATAAAAATTGATTTTATACTCCACCCAGAGATAAGTGTTTTCACTACCATTAAGTATTTCAAAATCAGTTCACATATAATACCGATTACAGGGAACTGGTGGCCATATCCAAGGGTGGCGAGATCTTTTGCACCACTCCTTGCGCATGGCTGACGGCGCTGAATATGTGTGCTCACCCCGAGTTTGCCATGGACGGATTTGGCAGACAGAGAGACCATAGCAGAGCGGCGCAAGCTCGGTGGTGATGGTGGTTGGCAGGCTCTGCTCAAGGGCTTGTGGTGTGGCTGGGCCATCAGCCGGCAATGTTGTTGTATGGAGTTGCATGAGTGCTGGCTTGTTGATCTAAGCAGTGAGAAGTGATAAATTTGTGTGACCCGTGGCATGTACTTATTGGGCTGCACTAATTTTTGTGAGAAATTTTGATTCTACTTGTGTGACTCGAGTGAGGGTGATGGTGAGAGTTTTGTAGACTATCAATTATTTTGCCTGGAGTATTTTGTACGAGATTTCTTGTGTTCATATTTACCTCATGAATAAGTGTTCTATTTTCTATCGTGTACCTTAGTCTGAACTTATATGAGCACACGGAGCATGCTGTGATACGTTTCTGGATTGCATAGTAACAATACTATGTCAGATTTTGAGATGGGTGCTTAAAAGATGCACAACTGGACATTCAACTTTGTTGTGAAGTTTGGCTTCTTGGAGAGTGTATCAAATTTCCTCGGGGCAGGCAACGATCTTGATAGGAACTACGGTCCTACCAGGTCTAGGCCTTAGATTGTAGGGGTGGAATGGAGGGTGGCAAGGAGCTTGGCACGGACGACGGCGGCTGGGCGCCGTGGCCGCGCAAGGAGGGAGGAAGCGGCGGTGGCACAGGGAGGCGGCTAGGGTTTAGGAACTCCGACTCCTGAGGGAGTCGGCAACAAATATGTTTATTGCTTGTTTGATACGTAGGGATTACATGTGTTTATATAATAGTCTAGCTAATCAAAACCCTAGATAAGTTGGGCCAAGCCCCTAAACCGGCCCACTATTGGGCCTCTTCCGGGTATAGTGCAAACCGGTCATAACATCTCTCCCCGTCTGCGCAAACAGCTCGTCCTCGAGTTGGATATCTGGAAACTGCTGGTAGAACTCGTCGAGCTGCTCCCATGTAGCGTCGTCCATAGAAAGGCCAGTCCACTGCACCAGGACATGCCAGATATCGCGGCGTTGCTGCGCCTTTAGCACCTTCTCGGGTCCTGGCAGGATGCGGCCATCAGCCGTAGGAGGGAGAGCCGGTGGCGCTGTAGGAGGATCGCCACGGTAGTCCTTCAACAAGCCGACATGGAACACGTCGTTGATGCGAGGGCCCAGCTTGCGCTTGGCGCGCGGGTCCAGGAACTTCGTCGTCCTGTGAAGGAGGCGCAACCACACCCAGTCACCCTCCGCGAACTCCGCCTCGCGATGATGGGCATCATAGTATTTCTTGGCCAGCTGCTGTGCTTGGTGAAGACGTTGGTGCGCCTCGGCCAAGATGTCATCGCGGGTGCGGAGCAAGTCGCCTGCGGCCTCGGTCCGAGCCGTCCCGGGCTCGAACGGCAGCATCGCCGGGGGCGGCCGCCCGTAGACCACCTCGAACGACGTGGTGTGCAGGGCGGTGTGATAGGAGGTGTTGTAGCAGTACTCCGCCCATGCCAACCAGTCCACCCAAGCGCGTGGACGATCACCTGTAACACAGCGCAGATACATCGAAATCACCTTAGATTGGCCGTCCGTTTGAGGGTGGAACGCCGTGCTCAGGCGAAGCTTCACGCCTGCCATCCAAAAGAGATCCCGCCAGACATGACCAGTGAACACCGGGTCACGATCGCTGACGATGGACGAAGGGAACCCGTGGAGGCGGACGATGCCGTCGAAGAAGGCGTGGCGGTGTACGGGTGGCCGAGCGCAATGAAGTGCGCATACTTGGAGAAGCGGTCGACCACCGTGAGGATGACGGACTTGCCGCCCACCTTGGGCAGCCCCTCGATGAAGTCCATGGAAATATCCGCCCACACCTGCGAAGGCACATCCAGGGGCTGGAGGAGACCGGCTGGCCGCAATGTCTCCGTCTTGTTGCGTTGGCACGTCACACACGACCGTACCCAAGCCTGTACCAATGCACGATCGCCAGGGATGTAGAAGTCCGCACGAAGACGATGGAGGGTCTTCTTCACACCCTCATGGCCAGCCGAGTGCGACAAGGATAAGACCTGGTGGCGAAGGTCGCCGTGCTGGCGTAGTACCTACGCGTCCTTAGCCGTCGAAGTAGCCCGATGGATGTCGTTAATGAGAGGAAACAAGGGCCTGGAGCGGACGCACATGACAATGCCCGAAGAGGTGACATCCTCCGAAACCTCCTCAGTGTCGCGGCGTGACAGGGCGTCAGCGACCGTGTTGAGACGCCCGAACGGTACTCGACGGTGAAGTCGTAGCCAAAAAGCTTGCTGATCCACTGGTGTTGTGGAATCGTGGATAGGCGCTGGTCCAGCAAGAACTTGAGGCTGTAGTGATCCGTGCGAACACGGAACGGCCGCCCCCAAAGATATGGCCGCCAGTGACGCACGGCCTGGACCAGCCCGATAAGCTCGCGCTCGTACGCCGCAAGCTTGTGATGGCGAGCGGCGAAGGGGCGGCTAAAGAAGGCGAGCGGCCCCTCACCCTGGTGGAGGACGGCGCCGAAGCCAATGCCGGAGGCATCGCAGTCCACCACGAACGGGCTGTCGAAGTCCGACATTTGAAGCACGGGCCCCGTCGTGAGTGCCCGCTGATGTCTACGCACTTCTATTCTTGTAGACAGTTGTTGGTCCTCCAAGTGCAGAGGTTTGTAGAACAGCAGCAAGTTTCCCTTAAGTGGATTACCCAAGGTTTATCGAACTCAGGGAGGAAGTGGTCAAAGGTATCCCCTCTCAAGCAACCCTACAATTAAGATACAAGAAGTCTCTTGTGTCCCCAACACACCCAATATAGGTGCACTAGTTCGGCGAAGACATAGTAAAATACAAGTGATAATGGTGCTAGAAAATATCTTATGGCGTGGAGGAACATACTAAAGGAAAACTGAAGGAAGCAAGTAAATATGCAACAGATCTAGTAGCAAGCGGTGTTTCAATGCTTAGAAACAAGGCCTAGGGATCATACTTTCACTAATGAACACTCTCTCATATAAATATCCTCTCTTCATGATACTACTCTTAACTACTCTCTGGTTGGACACTCTAATCCATGGTAGGGCTATAACAGCACACCTCAAAGTCCGCCTTCCACAATCTAGATAACCCCACACTGACACCTTGACACCACAATTTCATAGAGACATCCAACTCCAAATATAACTCATAACAAATATTCAATCTAGCCAAAGTGCCACACACGGTATGCATGCTGTCACTTTCACACATGTGGGGAAAAGCATAGATCTATTAAAGCACAAAGATTATTTATGTAGACTCAAACCTAAGTGCCACCATGGCGTGCACGCTATCACTTTCACACACATGGGGAGAGCAGAGATCTATTAAAGCACTTGATTAGCAAGGTAGATCTACTTGATTACAAAGCTCATGACCACAATATGACCATGCATAGAGAGAGAGATGAACACATATCTACCGGTAGAGCCCTTAGCCTCGAGGAAGAACTACTCCCTCCTCATCATGGGAATCAGCAACGGTGATGAAGATGGCGATGGAGATCAATGGAGATGGCTTCGGGGGCACTTCCCCGTCCCGGCAGGGTGCCGGAACAGAGACTTTATGTCCCCCGAATCTCCCCTTTGGTGGCGGCGGCGGCGCTATAGGGGTTTTCGTGGATTTCTTCTGAATGCCCTAGGGTTTTTGGGTCGGAAGCTTCTTATAGGCACAGGAGTCAAGGTCGGTGGGGGTCCAGGGGGCCCACACCCCCTGTGGGCACCTCCAGGGCTTGCCCGCGCCTAGGGGGTGTGGCCACCCTATGGCCCCCCTCCGACTCTGCTTCGTGGTTCCGTGTTGATCCGGGAAAAATAATGACTTTGGCTTTTGTCCCATCCAATTCCGAGAATATTGATTTTCTGCCTTTGTGAAACCAAAAACAGAAGAAAACATGCAACTAGCATTGTGGCATCTTGTCAATAGGTTAGTTCCAGAAAGTGTATAAAAATACCTCAAAGTGTAGATAAAACATAAGACAAATGATATAAAACAAGCATGGAGCATAAAAAATTATAGATACGTTTCCGACGTATCACCCGCTGGAGAGCCTGGAACGCCTCAGTCGCCTCCGCGTCCCAGGCGAAAGCGTCGTGGCATAGCAGATGCGTTAGTGGCGCGACGATGAGGCCGAAGTCCCGGATGTACTTCTGGTAGTAGCCCGCGAGGCCCAAGAAGCCGCGTAGCGCTCACGACGACTGTGGGGTCAGCCATGCAGCGATGGTGGCGACCTTGTCCGCATCCATCGCGACTCCCTCTGCTGAGATGACGTGCCCCAGGTACGCGACGGAGGTCGTGCAGAACGAGCACTTCGAGCGCTTGAGGTGGAGGCGATGCGCTCAAAGCTCATTGAAGATGGCCACGTGCTACAGGTGCTCCGCCCAAGATAAACTGTAGATAAGAATGCCATCAAAGAAAACAAGCACAAAGCGGCGCAAGTAGGGGCTGAGCACATCGTTCATCAGGGCCTGGAACGTTGCCAGCGCGTTGGAGAGGCCGAATGGCATGACCAAGAACTCGAAGTGGCCGTGATGTGTCCAGAATGTCGTCTTCGTGATGTCATCGGATGCATCCGCACCTTATGATAGCCGAAGCGCATGTCGAGATTGGTGAAGAAGCGCGCCCCATGGAGCTCGTCCAATAGCTTGTCCACGACGGGGATGGGAATTTGTCCTTGGACGTCACGGCGTTAAGGGCGCGATAGCCGATGCAGAAGCGCCACGTGCCGTCGGGCTTGCGCACCAGGAGCACCGACGCAGAGAACAGTGATGTCGAAATCCGGATGATGCCCTACGCGAGCATGACCGCCACATGGCGCTCGAGCTCGTCCTTCTGCAGCTGGGGTAGCGGTACGGTCATACGGCAATAGGCGCCGTATCCGGTAGCAGGTGGATGTGGTGGTCATAGGGTCGCGCAGGCGGGAGGCCCTGTGGCTTGTCGAAGATGTAGTTGTGCTGCTGCAAGAGGTCAGACAGGAGGGGGTGCGCCTCATCGAGCGCGACAGCAATAAGCTAAAGCTGAGGGGTCACGGGCCCTTAACTGCCGATGCTCGTCCACTGGACGCGACGGCCTCCCTCGCGCTAGAAGATGAGGGACAGCACGACAAAGTCCCAAAGGATGGGGCCCAGTGTGGACAGGAAGTCGACGCTGAGGATGAAGTCGTAGCAGCCTAAGTCGATGCCGACGCAATTGATGGATAAGTTCTCGTCACCGATGAGGATGGGAACCTGCCGAGCCACGCCTTGGCAAGCAAGGCGGTCCCCGTTGGAGATGGTGATGCTGAACTGCTCGGCTCCCGACGGCTGCAGCGCTAGACGACGCATGGCGTCCCCGGACAGGAAGTTGTGCGTCGAGCCCGTGTCCACGAGCGCGGTGATGCGCTCACCGTTGATCGTCATCGGAAGCAGCATGGTCTTCGCCGTCTTGATGCCTGCCATCGCGTGGAGGGAGACGATGAAGGCGGTCGCGTCGACCGACCCGTAGGTCATGACGCCGGCCTCAGAGAGTGTCGTGGCATCGAGCTCGGCAGTGAGGGCATCCACCTCCCCGTCATCGATGGTCTCCAAGTAGAAGAGGCGGGCTCACACGTGACCCGACACGTATGTCTCGTCGTAGTTGAAGCACAAGCCTTTGCGACACCGCTCAAGATGCTCGGCCGAGGTTAGGCGACGGAAGGGACGCGTCGGTGCCGGCGGGGCCGCGGGTGCGGCCGGCAGGGCGGGGCGCATTGGGTCGGGGGTTGCCGGTGCAGGGTGGGGCGAGGGTCACATGCCTCGGCCCTGGAAGGACTGCTGCAGGGCTAGGGCACGCTGCTCATACACACGTGCGTAGTACATGGCCGTCTGCAGGTCCTGTGGGTCACGCATCTCCACGTCGACGCTGATGTGGTCGGGCAAGCCGCCGACGAAGAGCTCGGCGCGCTGACGAGCCGTGACGCCCGACGCATGACACACTAACGTCTGTAAGCGGTCGACGAAGTCCTGCACCAAGGAGGTGAAGGGGAGGCGATCGAGCTCAGCCAGCCGGCTCCCGCGTATCGGGGGGCCGAACCGAAGGAGGCAAAGGTCGCGGAAGTGCTCCCACGGAGGCATCCCGCCCTCGTCCTGCTCAAAGGCATAGTACCATGTCTAGGCAGTTCCACGGAGGTGATAGGAGGCAATCCACATGCGGTCGGATGCCATTGTCCGCTGCCCCCTGAAAAACTATTTGCACTGGTTGAGCCAGTTTCAGGGGGTCGACGGTGCCGTCGTTGACATGGATATGCCTTACGGGTATCCGATGTTAGCCTACCTGGTCCGGCCTGACGGAAGACCCATTTGATGACCTGCCAGGGTCCATGACGCCTATGACGTTTCGGCTGCTATGAAGCCCATGTGCACACGGACTCCCAAGCGCACAAGATAAGGAAATCTTAAGACTCGAGTTTGAGTACAACTTGTAACCTACTCGTATCGATCGATACCTGAGACCTAGCCTCCCCATATATAAAGGCTAGGAGGGTCCAACAAGGAGGGCACATACGCAATAGACAGATCTACAGATCTACACCTCTCAACTCACCGCATATGCACCTCCACGTCAGATTGTATCTATGCACCCCTGTAACTTTCGGTTCTGCTGTAATCAAGGGCAGACAAGCAGAAGTAGGGTTTTCCCTCCGGGGGGCTGAACCTGGGTAAATCTCGTGTCCCCTGGTTGCTTGTCTGTTAACAGTTCCGCGATCTCCAGCACCTCGATCTTCTCCAAACCCAAGCTCATAACAATGAGCATTGACAAGTCGAAACCTCGTCAATTGACGCCATCTGTGGAAATCGGGAGCGCTGATTCTGCGATCATGTCGGTTTCATCATCTATGATCTACGATTCACCGTCTACTGGAGGCCGAATCCACTTCGGCTCCCTTATCATCAACATCAACCAGATCGGACCACGTCCGGTTGATTTATCCGTGTCGGCATGCGTAGCTTCGTCATCAACATCTACGAGATTTGAGGGATTTTTCAAGTCCCTCCACGGCCGACTATGGGTGACTTCTTTTGGGCTTCTGGAGTGGCTTATAGGTCCCCCACCGTATAAGCACAAAAGAAGTGTCCAATTTCTCCCCACCGAAAAACGCCCCAGAAGCCCATTTACATACAGTGGAGAGAAACTGGTCGATACCAGTTTCCCGAGCTTCTCCGTTCCGGACGCGAAACGTTCCCCGAAAATAGACATTTCGATCTCGGTTATTACAACCAAACTGCCACCGCCCAGCACCGCTCAGAAAACGAGTGGAACCGAAAAAAAATAGAGCGTGCCCCGTCCACCACGACCCGCCTCGCGCCTCCAACCCCCGCTCACGACAGGCCCGCCCTCCATAGCGCCGCCGCTCAGGCTACTGCTCCGACCCTCCACTCCCGCCGGTCCCCCACCGCCGCCACCTCCCGATCCCGGCAGAGGACGGCCGGATCCCACCTGCCCCGCTCCATTTTGGCCCGGAGCTGCACCTCCCGATCCCGTGAGCTCCTAGATGGTCTTCCTCGCTCCGCCTGCCACTCCCGCCGGTCTCCTCCGCCGTCAGTTTCCGCCCGCCCAGACCAATCCTCTGCCCCGGCCACCTCCTCCCTCCATCGCCGATTCTTCCAGTCGCCAGGCAGCTAGCCCTCCTCGATCCCGCCGGTCTCTTACCGCCGCCACCTCCCAATCTTGGCGGAGGAGGGACGGATCCCACCCGCCTCGGCAAGTTTTGGCCGGAGCTGCACATCCTGATACCTTCAGCTCCAATCCCCGGTGGATTTCGTCCCCCACTCCCGCCGGTCTCCCTCCGCCGTCGGTTTCCGACCTCCATGTAGCAGCTATAATTTCCCGAAATTATGTTTGACTGATGCTTTCTCACATATGCCAGTAGACGATTCTTGTTGTGTGATGCTAGTAGTTGCTGCTAGCTAGTAGATGATTCTTGCTGTGTGATGGTGTTGTCTAAAAATGATGCCATGTCAAAACAGGGGTATAATAGACAACTCACAACTCATTGTAGCTAATAAGTCAAAATAGCATAAGCTCAAAAGAAGTCTCTCGACAGTTTCTAAGAGCTTTTGCCCACAGTAGTTTCTACCCACCAGAATCTATAAGCAGGCTTATGCATAAGCATAAGCCCAAAAGAAGTCACCCTATAAGCTGCCCAAGACACGCAATCAATGTTCAAATCTGTTTCGGTCTCAGTGTCGTACGTGGACGGCATATACGTGATCCTAAAATCTAGCAGGAAATCCACTCCTTGAAGAACAAGGGAAAATATACTCTACTTTAGATCGCATGTGACCATGGCTGCTTTATTCATACGCACTTTTATGCAGATTACTATACAAATCAGCTAATATTCCTTTTTATCTAATCTTTCACGGTTTGTTTTTGGAATACACGAACCACACAAACCTGGCTGGATCATGGAGACGAGATGGAGCGAGGTCTCGACTCCGACCGCTCCGCCGACTACGTCGCATCGACTATGTCCACCACACTATCCGCGACCATCAACCTGTTGCGGTTTCTACTGCGACGACCCGTTGCGATCTTCGATTGCGACGACCGGTCTCGGCTTCAGCGACCGCGAATCGGGGGCTCCTTCGACTCCGGTCATTCTCGACGATCTTCGGCTCCAACAACTCGGGGGCTCGGGGGCTCCCTCCACTCCGGCGACCAGCCGCGGCCTTGGGCTCCACCAACCCGCTGCGGTTTTCGGCTCCAGCAAACTGTGTGGCCTTCGGCTGTGGCGACCCACTACATTCTTCGAATGTGGTGACCCACCGCATTGTTGGGATGAGACGACCCAGTATAGTCTTCGATTATGACAATCTTCGGATGCGGAAATCGCTGCCGCCAGCGACCCCAGGAACTCGTCGCTGCTACGAGTGCGGTCCTCTATATTGACTACGTCCGCCGCATGACCCGCTACCATGTCGACTACGTCCGCGGTCGCATCAACTTCGTCTACGGCAACTACCAATAAAGCTAAGTTTTCCCTCTACTTAGAGCTTATTCCTTTTTAACTCGCACTCGAAACACTCGGGGGCTGCGCCCTCTTCGAGTAACCTAATGTGCCATCGGCTCCACGCACTCGAGCACCTCATATGCGACAGCCCGAGTAGCTGATTCTGCCTGATCTTTGAATCCTTAAACTCCAAGTGCTTCGGCAAGGTACTAAGACTAAGGGTAATCAGGCTAACGAAAAGGCCTAGCATACAGTGCAACAGTGTCGACTCGATCGGTTACTGTACAAGCCGAAAGGAAAATATTCTTTACAAGATAAAAGTACTTCACAATTTTTTATATTTTCCGCGGCTTACAAGGACGTTGACTGCGCCAAGCTATTCTATCGGGTCCTCCAACAGGAGTCGACGAAACAACTGACTATGCCATAAACTCAAGACCCGAGTCGAATCCCTCTTCGGATGGTTACATCGCCCGATGCTACACAGACACGACACTGGCCGCTCACCCAACAAAAGCAACTGCGTCGACTTCATCCGGAGCGTCGAGTCTTTCCAGCTAAACGTCGCGCAACTCCCCTACGTTAACTCTTGTCTCCTTATGCGTGAGATGCTAACTCGATGCACTTCCGGGTCAGTGATTTCTTCTCGCATGAGTCTCCACTCGAGTCTGCGACTCGACTAGACACTCGGGGGCTACTCCTATCAGGAGCGCTGGTCGCGCACCCGATGTACTGCTGGGTCAGCGGTACGCCCACAAGATTGCCGACTACAACTGCACGATAGAAGACTCGAGTCTCTGCCTGAGTTCACGACTCCGCCAGACACTCAGGGGCTACTGCAAACTGGAGCGCTGGTCGCGCACACAGAAGATCTTCGAGTGACACGCTTCGATTCCTTACTTGAATCAACGATTTGACTGAAGACTCGGGGGCTACTCCCATAGGACGCGCTGGTCGCGCATTCAAAAAAATGAAGACATTGAGGTCATCTGCAAGGTCATCCGAAGAACTTCCGGATCGGCATATCACGCAACTGACGACAATAAGTCTCTGCTCGAGTCTACGACTTGAATAGACACTCGGGGGCTACTCCCATAGGAAGCGCTGGTCGCGCACCCTATAGTCCATCGTGTTGACTACGTCCATAATGTAGACTCCTTACAACAACCGAACAAATTCAGCTGACCGACTGAACTTTCGGGTGAAGTGCTTCGCACTCGACACAACTTTCGACTCCAACATACAAATGCAAGGTTCAAGACAACTAAGTCTCCACCCGAATCTATGTTTCGGATGGACACTCGGGTGCTACTTACATGGATATGCCTTACGGGTACCCGATGTTAGACTACCTGGTCCAGCCCGACGGAAGGCCCACTTGATGACCTGCCAGGGTCCATGACGCCTATGATGTTTCGGATGCTATGAAGCCCATATAGACACGAACTCCCAAGAGCACAATACAATGAAATCTCAAGACTAGAGTTTGAGTACAACTTGTAACCTCCTCGTATCGATACCTGAGACCTAGCCTCCCCATATATAAAAGCTAGGAGGGTCCAACGAGGAGGGCACGTACGCAATAGACAGATTTACAGATCTACAACTCTCAACTCACCGCATATGCACCTCCACGCCAGATTGCATCTGCGCACCCCTGTAACTTTCGGTTCTGCCGTGATCAAGAGCAGACAAGCAGGAGTAGGGTTTTCCTCCGGGGGCTAAACCTGGGTAAATCTCGTGTCCCCTGGTTGCTTGTCTGTTAACCGTTCCGCGATCTCCAGCACCCCCATCTTCTCCAAAACCCAAGATCATAACAATGGGCATTGACAAGTCAAAACCTCGCCAGTCGTAGGTGGCGAAGTCCATCTTGGTGAAGCGGGGCGGCTGCTGGACGTGCAGAGCGGCGGTGTAGGCTCCCTCGTGATGGCCCATCCCGGCGGGGGTGAGCTATGTGGCACCAGTGACCCCCTAGCGTAAGGGTCAACGTACCCGCCGAATCCACCGAAGGCGGCGGTCGAAGGCGATGCGGACGGCTGCAACAACGTCGGCTGAGCGGGCGCCGTCGTGAAGACGAGCGCGTCGAGCCACGCCGGTAGCAGGGATGGCGAGAGCGGGAACCGGATCTGGGTGATCGGGATCCCCTGGTGAGAGGCGGTGGCCGGCGGGTACGGTGCGAAGTCCGCGGCCGGCGGTGGTGATGACGAGCTTGGTGGTGGCGACACGTAGGGTCCCTGAAGGAATGTCCGGAGGTTCGAGACCGCCAGGGACAGATCGCGGATAGCCGTCGACATCTCCGCCGGAGAGAGGACGGGGGCCGGGTCGAGTGTCGACGCCGAGGTGATGGAGGCGGCCGGTCCCGAGGTGATCGGCGGTGCCCCCGTGATGGCTGTTGGCGCGCCAGTGGTGGCGGCGACAAAGGTGATGGGAAGGCCAGAAGACATCATCGATCCTGAGCAATCTTATACCAAATTGATAGGAACTAGGGTCCTACCAGGTCTAGGCCTTAGATTGTAGGGGTGGAAGGGAGGGTGGCGAGGAGCTTGGCGCGGACGACGGCGGCTGGGCGCCGTGGCCGCGCGAGGAGGGAGGAGGCGGCGGTGGCGCAGGGAGGCGGCTAGGGTTTAGGAACTCCGACTCCTGAGGGAGTCGGCAACAAATATGTTTATTGCTTGTTTGATACGTAGGGATTACATGTGTTTATATAATAGTCTAGCTAATCAAAACCCTAGATAAGTTGGCCAAAGCTCCTAAACCGGCCCACTATTGGGCCTCTTCCGGGTATAGTGCAAACAAGTCATAACAGGTCTTTCAAATGACCAGAACGCAAATGAATACCATACTAGAGCATCCCAAAATACATCATCATCCACCATATTAATTTTTGAGTTGCACTATCCTTTGTTGTCTGCATTTAGATAGCTTATGTATCATGCGATGGGTTACACTATTCTTTGTACTAAGAGATATGTGGTATAGTGGAGGTTATTTGGTGTTTGTGGCATGACTTTAGATCGATCAAATAAATAAAAGAAATAACATGAAAGGGTGGACAAGAACTAGGATTATGTAGGGTGCTCGATGTTTCAGCAAACTATTGGTCGCACTAACGTTATTTATCCAAAATTTAATTTCTTTTTTCATCCTGTTTCAACTCACGGGCATATTTCCTAATTGTTCTGCATATTCAGTCTATTCAGTTTCAAAGTTGAGACCCTGTGCTGATCGTGCCAGAGCTAAAATCGTCATATGTGCCTGAATTTGATTGTTATGGTGTTTCAGAGACCGGAGCTCTCGCCAGTTTGTTTGTTAGGTATTTTTAGTTTCATTCTGTGTTATACTCACTCCTTTTTAAAATATAAGATGTTTTAGCTTTGTGAAGCAAATGTATCTAGATTATTTTCAGTATATAGGTTCACTCATGTTTGGAGTGAATCTACACACTAAAACAAGTCTAGATACATTCTCTTCATAAACCTAAAACATCTTATATTTTGAAACGGAGGAAGTATTAACTTGCAACCGATACTTCATAGTTCAGCGTGGATTCATGTTTCAAGTATATGCACTTTGTATGTGGTACTGTTGTCTTTGTACTCGCTCTGTTCTAAAAAAGATGTCGCAAATTTGAATGTATCTATATAGTAAATAGTGTCTAAATACATTTAAATTTAAACATATCTGCGACATCTTTTTCAGGATGGAGGGAGTATTACTTTTAGTGCTGCCAACAAAAACATAGTGGTAATTGTCATGGTATTGCCGACGAGTACGTCATGAAGGGGTCCTCACAGTGCGTGTTTAGAGACGTGGGGTAAGGCGGACGGTTGACGGGTACGAGGTAACACAGCTTACCCAGGTTCAGATCCCACGACGGTGGCGAAATCCTACTCCTGCTATAAATCACTATAATGGCAATACGCCGAATTACAGAGATAGGTTCGCTGTGCGAGGTGTGTGTAAAACGATGCCTAAAGGCTCCCATAGGCCCGACTTATATAGTCGCTAGGTCCTAGGGTTACAGGGAAAAGTCCTAACCGGACAGGTTACAGAGTCCTACACCGTCTATCACTAGTCTTATGTATCTTGTACTCCAAGGCTCCGAGTACGCTGGTGACTCCACCGTAGCCTTCCTTTATCCGGCATGGGCCTCCCTTCTGGATCCACCTAACTAGGCCGCCCAGCAGGCCACATGCCATGCTACCTACTATGGGCCACCCGGGTTAGTCGGATAAGAGACATGCTATCAGGATACCTATATAGCATATCCCCAACAGTAGCCCCCGGAGAACTCCGAGATCTTGCGCCGTCTTGCCTCTTCTCGTGGAATGCTCCGTCTAGATGGATGTCGGCAAATCGTCAAGCAATGTCTTGTAGTCCTCCCAAAGAACCCTGCAAAGGTTTCTCCGTCTTCTATGAGTAAGTCAGAGAAATGCTGAATCTTCCATCGTACGCTTCCGTAGTCGGATTAAATCCGTCCATGCCGGAATCTTCGATGGGACGGCTCATCTACCATGTCAGTTATGACGACGTAGGCTGTAGGTCAGCGATGCCTCGTAACTCACACATGCAGAGAACACAATCATATCCGATTTTCCCGCGCGAGCGATACGAACCGTTAGCGGCGGCAGTTGGAAACGTGGCGAAATTACCGCGCACGTTCACGAACACGTCGTTTACGTGGCAACCGTCCGATTAGCTGCACGAATCTTGACGCAGAGTAAGATAAATAGTAACCGTGGGACAGCTTCCACTTTTCACCCCATTCTCTCGCGTCATCATCTTCTTCCTCCAGCCGCACGCCTCCTCAAGGCCTCCGCGGAAAACCTCGAAGAAACCCTAGCCCCTCTCTCTACACCAGTCGCGTCCTCCCAGTCCTCCATGGCCAACAACAGCTCTTCCCCTTCGATGGCGGTGTCGAGCGAAGCCACGGCGAAGCTGGCGAGCTCCGTCGTCGTGCCTCCCAAGGGCCTGGTCATCCCTGCATCGGCGGTGATTGAAACCACCGGCGTTGACCACAATCTAGCGGCGCTGGATCCTCTGGAAGAGGAGCCAGACTCGCACAAGGGCGATTGGCGCGGCTCGGACATCACCGGCCGCGACATCCAAGAGATGGTCGCCGAGGGCTACCTCCCCGCGACGGAGGGGCTTGCCTGGCGGGCGGCGCCGGCCGGCGAGGTGACACCTTCTCCCCAAGTCGGAGAAAAGGTGTACCTCAAGGCCCAGCTGGTACGCGGCGTTTCTCTGCCCATCTCCCACTTCTTTCTGTCCGTCTTGAACCACTTCAAAGTCCAACCCCACAACCTCTCCCCCAGTAGTATCTTAGTGCTTAGCAACTTCGCGGCACTTTGCGAGGGTTACCTAGGGATTAAGCCTAGGTTAGACTTGTTTGTGTACTTCTTCACCGTCAAACATGAAGCCGGACATAGTAGGGAGGAGCTTAGGAACTGCGGCACCATAAGATTCAAGATCCGACCTGGCCGGCGGTTCCCCTGTAGGGGTTCGTAGCATGGAAAACAAAAAATTTCTATCGCATACAAACAAACAAGCCAAGATCTATCTACTAGATTGTAGCAACGAGTCGATGGAATAACTTACCCTCGAAGATTCCAAAGTGTTTAACGAGAGCGGATTCTCGTGGGTGATGTAGTCGTACTCTTTCCGATCTCAAGATCGTGTAGACGATCCTTCCGGCGCTGCGTTCCGGCAGCGCTTCCGCAGTCGATCACACGTTCGGTACTCGACGAAGACCTTCCTCTCCCTTGTTCCAGCAGGCAGCGGAGGTTGTAGCACTCTCCTCGCGATTCCGGCAGCACAACGGCGTGGTACCGGAAGTAGAGGGGAAATCCCGCAGGGCTTCGCCTTAAGCCGGAGCGAGTATGGTGGAGTATGAGAGAGGGCTATTAGTGGTCTAGAGATTAGACACACCAATTAGAAGGCTCTAAACCGTAGGCTAAAGCAATTAGAAGCTCTAAACCAAAACGGCTCTAAACCGGAGATTAGAGGATAGGAACTTGTGTGTCTAGAGGAGGCCCTGCCCCTCCTTTTATAGGTGGAGGGGCTGGCGCGCCAGGGAAGGGGAGTCCCTCCCCAACTCGGCCTAGGCTGGCCGCCGGCTTGGAGGAGAGGGACTCCTCCTCCAAGTTGGTTCCAACACCTCTTGCTTGTTTCCCACAGTTTCCTGTTTCCCACAGTTTCCTGTTTTCCACAGTTTCCTGTTTTAGCCGTTTGACTTTTCAGTTTTGGAACAGCAAAAACACTTAGTACATGATGCAATCATTCAATGACACATTCATGTACCCTCCCCCCCGGAGTGCCGGACAATCCGGAACCTTCTAGAACATTCCCGATGAAAACACCGGAATCATTCCCGAACTCCGAAACGGGACTTTCCTTATATGAATCTTATTCTCCAGACCATTCCGGATCACCTCGTGATATCGTGGATCCCATCCGAGACTCCGAACAATATTCGGTCTCTTTCTCATAATACCATAACTACTCAAAACAACGTCGAATCCTTAAGTGTGTCTCCCTACGGTTCGTGAATTATGCGGACATGATCGAGACACTTCTCCGAACAATAACCAATAGAGGAATCTGGAAATTCATATGGCTCCCACATATTTCTACGATTACTTTGCGATCGAATGAACTACTTACATACGATACCAATTTCCCTTTGTCTCACGATAGTTTACTTATCCGAGGTTATGATCGTCGGTATCTCTGCATACCTAGTTCAACCTCGTTACCGATAAGTACTCTTTTCTCGTTCCCGTGATATGTGATCCCTTGTGACCTAGTCACATGCTTGCAAGCTAATTGGATGACATTCCACCGAGAGGGCCTAGAGTATATCTATCCGTCATATGGATGGACAAATCCCACTCTTGATCCATGTGTTTCAACCAATACTTTCCGAACACTCAATGCCACCTTTATAGCCACCCAGTTACGGTGTGGTGTTTGATGTCATCAAAGCATACATCCGGTAAAGGTGATATGCATGATCTCATGGTCGAAGGAATTAGGTTACTATGTATCAGAAAGCATATAGCAATTGAACTATTGAAATGACTTGATCTTTATGCTACGCTTATCTATAGGAGTATGTCCACCATATCATTCTCCTAACGATATGATCTTGTTGTTGATAACATCTCAACGTTCATGATAGGGAAACCAAAATCATTAATCAACCAACAAGCTAGTGAAGTATAGAGGCTATACTAGGGACTTCAAATTAAGTTTACAAATCACACAAGTATTAATGTTTCCTTGTTAATACTATTATAGCATGAATGTAAACATTTATCATAAACACAAAGATATAATAATAACTATATTTATTATTGCCTCTAGGGCATATCTCCAACAGTCTCCCACTTGCACTAGAGTCATCTAATCTAGATTACATGGTAATATACCGAACACCCATGGCAGTTTGCTGTTGGTCATGTTTTGCCCTCGGGAGAGGTTTAGTCAACGGATCCGCCACATTCAGATCTGTGTGTACTTTGCAAATCTTTGTATCCCCATCCTGGATATGTTCTCGAATAGCGTGAAAACGCAACTTGATATGCTTCAGCTTCTTGTGTGACCTTGGTTCTTACGCATTGGCTATGGCTCCCATGTTATCACAGTAGATAAACATTGGGTCCAGCGCACTAGGAACCACACCCAGATCTGTAATGAACTCTTTCATCCATATCGCTTCTTGTGAAGCCTCGAGCGACCATGTATTCGATTCATTGAAGATCTCGCCACAACGCTTTGCTTTGCACTCCTCCTAGCTTCTGCACCATTCAAAGTAAATACGTATCCAGATTGTGATTTAGAATCATTCGGATCGGTGTTCCAACTAGCATCGGTGTAACCATTAACAACGAGTTGTTCATCACCTCCATAAGAAAGAACCATATCCTTAGTTCTTCTCAAGTACTTAAGGATGTTTTTGACATTGTCCAATGATCCACTCCTGGATCACTTTGATATCTACTAGTTAAACTAACAGCATATGCAATGTCGGGTCTAGTACATACCATGGCATACATTAGAGATCCTATGGCTGAGGCATAGGGAGTCTTACTCATCCTTTCTCTATCTTACGCGATGTCGGACTTTGAGTTTTACTCAAGGTCGTATTGAGCAACATGGGCAAGAACCCTTTCTTGCTTTCTTCCATTCCAAACCTCTTTAGAACTTTGTCCAAATATGTACTCTGTGACAATGATATTTGGCGTTTGATCTATCTCTATAAATCTTTATGCCTAATATGTAAGCTGCTTGCCAAGATCCTTCATTGAAAAACTATTATTCAAATATTCCTTGACACTATTAAGAAGGTCTACATCATTCCCAATCAACAATATGTCATCCACATATAGTATTAAGAATGCTCTGAGCTCCACTCACTTTCTTGTAAATACAAGCTTCTCCATAAGTTTGTATAAAACCAAAACTTTTGATCACCTTATCAAAGCGTTGATTCCAACTTCGGGATGCTTACTTCAATCCATAGATGGACCGTTGAAGTTTGCATACCTTGTTAGCATCTTTAGGATCGACAAAACCTTTGGGTTGCATCATATACAACTCTTCATCAATATCTCCATTGAGGAATGCTGTTTTGACATCCATCGCCATATCTCATAATCATAATATGCAGCGATTGCTAACATAATCCTCCACAGACCTTAGCTTCGCTTGGTGAGAAAGTCTCATCGTAGTCAACTCCTTGAATTTGTCGAAACCCTTTTGCAACAAGTCGAGCTTTATAGACAGTAACATTACCATCAGCATCTGTTTTCTTCTTGAAAATCCATTTGTTCTCGACAGCCTTCCGGCCATCCGGTAAGTCCACCAAAGTCCATACTTGGTTTTCGTACATGGATCCAATCTCAGATTTCATGGCTTCTTGCCATTTATTGGAATCTGGGCTCATCATCGCTTCCTCATATGTCTCGGGGTCATCGGTGTTGTCCACCAACATGACACTCATAACGGGATCATACCAATCTGGAGTGGTACGAGTTCTCGTTGACCTCCGAGGCTCTGTAGCAACTTCAACCGAAGTTTCATGATCATCATCATTAGCTTCCTCTCTAATTGGTGCAGGCACCACAGGAACTTCTTCGGTCTTTGCGCTACGCATAATTCGAGAGAAGGTTCGACAACCTCGTCGAGTTCTACTTTCCTTCCATCACTTCTTTCGAGAGAAATTCCTTCTCTAGAAAGGATCCATTCTTAACCGAAGATTTTGCCTTCGGATCTATGATAGAAGGTATACCCAATAGTTTCCTTGGGTATCCTATGAAGACGCATTTTTCGCTTTGGGTTCAAGCTTGTAACTTCTTTACATAGGCTTCGCATCCCCAAACTTTAAGGAGCGACAATTTAGGTTTCTTGCCAAACCATAATTCATATGGTGTCGTTTCAGCATTTAGGCGGTGCCCTATTTAAAGTGAATGCGGCTGTTTCTAATGCATAACCCCAAAATGATAGCGGTAAATCTGTAAGTGACATCATAGAGCGAACCATATCTAAAGAGTTCGATTCGACGTTCGGACACACCATTACGCTGTGGTGTTCCGCGGTGTCAACGTGAAAGTATTCGCATTTCTTCAAATGCTCGCCAAACTCGTAACTTAGATATTCACCTCCACGATCAGAACGCAGAAATTTAATCTTCTTGTTACGTTGATTCTTTACCTCACTTTGAAACTCCTTAAACTTCTCGAAAGTTTCGGACTTATGTTTCATGAAATAGATATACCCATATCTACTCAAGTCATCCGTGAAGGTAAGAACATAACGATAACCACCGCGCGATGCTACACTCATTGGTCCACACACATCGGTATGTATGATTTCCAATAAGTCCGTAGCTCACTCCATCATACCAGAAAATGGAGTCTTAGTCATTTTTCCCATCAGACATGCTTCGCATCTTTCAAGTGATTCAAAATCAAGTGATTCAAGAAGTCCATCGGAATGGAGTTTCTTCATACGTTTCACTCCAATGTGACCAAGACGACAGTGCCACATATAGGTCGAATTATGGCTTGATTTCAAACGTTTAGCCTCAATGTTGTTGATATGTGTATTTCCACTATCGAGATTCAATAAGAATAGACCATCTATCAAAGGTGCATGTGCATAAAACATATTACTCATATAAATCGAACAACCATTATTCTCTGATTTAAACAAGTAACCGTCTACAATAAACAAGATCCGATATAATGTTCATGCTCAACACGGGCACTAAATAACAATTATTTGAGTATAAAACTAATCCCGATGGTAGATGAAGGGTAGCGTGCCGACGCGATCACATCAACCTTTGATCCGTTTCCCAGCGCGCATCGTCACCTCGTTCTTCGCTAGCTTCCGTTTATTCGCACTTTGTTTGAGTTACAAATATGAACCGAACCAAGATCAAATACCCGAGCACTACTACGAGTACTAGTGAGATACACATCAATAACATGTATATCAGATATACCTTTCTTCTTGATGTTGCCGTTCTTCAGATCCGCCAAGTACTTTGGGCAATTCCGCTTCCAGTGACCTTCTCCCTTGCAGTAAAAGCACTCAGTTTCAGGCTTGGGTCCAGCCTTGGTCTTCTTCGTCGGCGTGGTAACTTTCTTACCACCCTTCTTGAAGTGTCCCTTTTGCTTAGACTTGCCTTTCTTGAATTTGGTGGTCTTATTGACCATCAACACTTGGTGCTCTTTCTTGATCTCCACTTCTGCAGACTTTAACATAGCAAACAGTTCTGACAACTCTTTGTTCATGTTCTGCATGTTGTAGTTCATCACAAAGTTCCTGTAACTTGGTGGTAGTGACGGGATGTAACACCCTCAGAATCGGACCTATGCAAGTTTTAGCAAAATTCGCCAAACCCGCATAGAAACGATTCAAAGGTGCCCACCAGGCACTTTCGTGCGGGTGGAAAACGAAGTAATAACATTACACAACAGTCCTCGATGGGACCCACAGAACAGATATATATATAACAGCGACTCAAAGAGTCAAGAATACAGATATAATATACAAAGATCCAAATCACCTTGAGAATGATAGAGCGTCCGACTACGGACAAGAAGCAAATGGGGCTAAGAGCCCTGAAGAATAACCAATGGCGTCCATAACCCCGAGCCAAGCCGGACGGGTAACCACTAACGACGTCGATCTCAAAACCTGCTTAACAAAGGTGCCGACAAAGGGCAAAGGAAAAAGAAGGGCGTCGATCGAGGCGATTACAGCGAGGCTAGAATTCGCGGTCCTCGCCTACATAGGTATGGTGGTGAAGCGGCGTGACATGCACTAAACAACCTATAGAGACTCGATACAATGGCGGATAAAAGCAGAGGGATAAGAATGACCTATCCGGATCCACTGGAGCTAACACCAAACAAACCCATCTGGCATTTCCCCTCGAGGCCGAGGAAGTCAACCGAGGAACTCACACGGTTGGCGGTTTACTTATTAGGTTATCGTTGCGGCATTTACTAGTCGGTATAGATAATTGTCCCGATAAAGTAAGCGATGGGCACTTTTAGTTAACCATTCCGTTATAGTGGCGATGCTTACTAATCGACATGAGATAGCATGTGATAAACCCAAAACCCAAAGCGGTTGTTGGTACTTTTATTCAACCATTTCGTTGTAGTTGCAATACTTACTAGTCGAGATACATTTGTCATGGCGACAACCAAGCAAGCAATTGTGGGCGTATTAATTAGCCATTCCATTATAGTGAAGCTGATTACTAGTCATTATAAGTCGATTTATAGCGGTAAACTTTAGTTATGCTTGTCTATGATCGAGATCTTGTGCTCCAAGTCGTCCATATCGCGGACACGGCTTTGAGAAAGTTTTACCGGCGGGTGCACCAATAGCAACACACTCGATCAGCCTCGGAAAAACCAAATCAAAACCCAACGAGGCTTTCACGGTGAACAATCACGATTCAGAAATATTTCGAGGCCACCCTTAGAGTAGAATCATAGCGGAGTAAGCAAGCTCGAGGCGGCCTCAAGGTTTGGGTGGACGGTGTGAGCATTAGGAACCCGAAGTGTGGCTGGGCTTGTCGACACCGCGGAATCGTGTCCCGATCCAAAGCGATGCGATGTGCGCACCTCGCACAACGTAAATAAAGCGGTAAACATGGCATAAGTACAGGATAGTAAAACACCTCAAACTAGTTTGTGGCCCCAAGAAATAAGAATGAATCAAGCTCGGCTCGGGGTCCCATATACCTCCCGGATGTGGATAGCGCGCAAAATCAAGGAACAGGTATCAAGTACTCGGGGTCTTACGGGACACAAGTGGGCGTTCGGAAACCAAATATTATCTATCACCCACCGATGCCTCTGCTTATTCAATTTTAGTTGTTAAACAGAAATTAAAGTGACGATAAGTAAAGCTAGAATCATCTCCAACAACATCATGCGGCAATACATCGAATCGTGGCATATGACGACACACATCAGCACTTGAGCAAGCAACTACGACGCGCAAGTCCAACTAGCTACCAAACAACGGATAATAGGATGTGTCCAAGGCAATATAAGGCTGCAAGGGATTTCACGGGTACGAAAACTAGAGCATCGCAACACAGATAGCAATAGATCAACAGGAAGGAGTAAATTACTATAAAGTAAGATAGGTAGAAAGGGGGAGATGCTCGCCTGAAAACATTGTCGAACGGTTCATCCGAAGATCGGGGCGAAGCTCACATCAACTCAACGGTCCAATCCGCGAAGAAGCAAAACACTAGAAGAAACACCAGATGCGCTATTTAATAAAACGACAGAAGATCGGCATGATGCATGTATGATGGATGACATGGCAAGGTGCGATGCGATTAGGTCAAGATTAAGCGGAACCGGGGTCCCGACAATTAATTAGGTGGTTCATGTTATTTAATTACCCCGCAATTAAATGTTGTATAGCAATGCAACAGATGGAACCGGTTCGCTACACATGTTTAAATGAGGCCAATATGAGACTAGATTTGCCCGCATATGGGCCCCATATTTAATTATTAGGTGAATCGGCATAAGGCCCCCAAACCACATGATATGCATGCAAGATGAATGATTTAATGCAGCAAGTCGATATCATTTATAAAATAGGGTTTCGAGGAAAGGGTCACACATTGAGGGGTCTCGACGATCTTGGGGTTCCGGGGTTCGGGGCTCGACAGGGTCCGGTCTCGGGGTTCAGGGTTCGACGAGTTCGGCGAGGTTCGGATCTGGGGTTCGTCGGGATCGTTCTCGGCCTCCGGGGTCGTTCTCGGACTCAGGGGTAGGTCTTGGCGCATCCGGGTCTTGGTCATGTTGTCGGTCGCAGCGTCGGTGAGCACTTGTCGCCGGTCTCTCGGTGTCCTCGGGTCGATTGTAGATCTCGGCGTCCGTGATAGGTCTTGTTGGTTTTACTCGAGGGCATTGCTGTCGATAGCGTGAACCATGGTTCATCGGGGTCCGGTTCACCGCTCCGTGAGGTAGGTCTTGGCGACTTGGCGTCCTCGCCCCGAGTTTCCGCGACGAAGATCTTGTTCGGAAAACTGTCGTTGGCGTGGTGGTGCTTGTTTCGTTCCATGGCGATCTTGGGGTTTTCTTCAGGTTCGGGTCCTGGCGTGGCCCTTGGGTCACCGGGATCGGGCGTCGGAAGCTTGGTCATCAGCGCGGTGCAGAAGTGCTAGGGTCCTCGACGACCTTTGCCGTTGTCGAACTCGAGTGGTACCAACGGGGACGATCTTGGCGGTTCCACGACTGCGCCTTGTCGGGCAACGACAGCCGGAACAGGAGCACATCGGCTCAACCCCTGAGCGAGGTGGGCCCAGCGGCGGCTTGCGCTGAGGCGGCCGGTCCGAGGATCTGCGGCGATGCGGGCACGGCGGAGCTGGTGGAGGGCATGAGGCTCTGCGGGTTGGCGAGTCTGGCGGGGCCTGGCGGCGCGCGTCGTGGGACCAGCAGGCTGGCGACGGAGGCTCTTGGGGCCAGGGCAGCGGCTGCGGCTCGAGGTCGGGCGGCGAGGCGGCCAGCTGGGCGGAGCGGACTGGCGGCAGCGAGAGCTAAGCTGAGGCGGCAGCAACTGGCTGGCGCTTGAGGCGGTGGAGGCGAGCGCGGTCCAGCGGCAGCGCGGAAGGGCCTTATCTGTGAAAAGTCGTCGCCGGAGGGATGGGGTCGGTGGAGGAGGGGCTGGCCAGGCCGAGAGCGGGTGGCGGGAGGGAAGGGCTGCAGGCGAGTGGCCAGAGGTTGGGGAGAGGGAGCTCGAGGAGAGCGGGAGAAGGCGGTGAGGGAGGGGTCGAGGAGAGAGAGGAAGAGGACACAGGGTGGGGAGGGCTGGCGTGAGGAAGAGGATGAAGCAGGGAGGAGGCGGGCGGGTGGGCCTGCAGGGCGGGTCCTGAGGCAGTGGCGGTGCGTGTGTGGGTGGAGGAGGAGGTGACCGGGTGGACCAAGGGGAGGTAGGGGCCACGTCGAGAGAGAGGGTAGGCGGTGGGTGGAGGAGAGGTGGCCGGGCGCGGTTGGTGGGATCGGGATCAGCTGGGGGAGGCGGCTGTGTTGCGTGCGTGTGTTGTGTGATTGGGTGGGGTGGGATTAGGAGAGAGAGAGGGACATGCTAGGTGGCAGTTTGCTATTGGTTAGAGGGAAGAAAGGTGAGGTGGCACTAGGGGATTGGGTGGGGTGATGTGGCCAAAGGGTGGGGGTAGACTAGTTGGTGAGTTTAGGATTTAGGGCGGGAAGGTTGGGCGATTAATATTTTGGGGCGATCGGTCGCTTAAGCCCGTTCACTGCCCACTAAATTAATTTAATATTTTATTTGTTTCAAATAACTTTTATAAATAGTTTTCGACAAACCAAATATCCGGAACTTCGGGGTTTGGCGTTGAATAAAAGTTAGGCGTTTAGAAAATAAAGCGGGCTTTGCGAAAATAGTTTTGGCAAACAATGCATGATGATGACGATGCAATGCACAAATTCGACGCGATTTTCTAGTAGTGGTTTTGCGGGATGCCACAATTCGACACCACTAACAAGGGATCTCGCCCTCGAGATCCGCCTCATGGTACCGGAAGGAAGGTCGGCGTACTCCGTCTTCTCGCTTTGTGTAAATCCCCGCGACACCACTAACAAGAGTTGTTGTCCGTGATTGTCGAGGGAACACTCCGGGAACAAAAGGTCAAAGGTAGAGGCATCAACAAATAAAGCCACCCCCTAACTTCGATGGAAAGAGGGAACCGATGCATTCTCGTCCACTTCAATGTACACAAGCGAATAGAAGGGGTAGTCGGCATGGGGGCCAATCCATCACGCACCCAAACTATTACTCCGCACAATCAGTAGAAAGAGTACAACCATTCTCGGAATCAGACTGAAGATCTCGACAAGCGAGTTTCGGAACAAAGGAGTGATGCAGACTCTGCATCGGATCTGGCGTAGATGATGTCGTCGCGTTGGAAAAACACCGGAAAGCACAAACAAGGAACAAAGAATGATACCGCAGTAGACGGATTCCTCGGATAACATGACGACCAGATGTAGCAACACCGTTATCGAAGAAGGAAGCGAAACCCTAAAGATACGACGAAAAACCCAACCACGAGAAATCCTGGACTCGAAGAAAAGATAAGAGAGCAGATCCAAAACACGTCGAGATAAGAGGAGAATAGCAAAGGGGTAAGGAGTAAAATCAGACCTAATCGGAACTATCCAACCGATTTTGAAAAATAGTTTTGACACTCTACTTCGGCCGTTAGCTAGGTTATCCTACAGGCTGGACTTGTGGGGTATCGCAACTGCTGAGCTCTGATACCACTCTGTAACACCCTCAGAATCGGACCTATGCAAGTTTTAGCAAAATTCGCCAAACCGCATAGAAAGCGATTCAAAAGGTGCCAGCACTTTCGTGCGGGTGGAAAGCGAAGTAATAACATTACACAACAGTCCTCGATGGGACCCACGAGCAGATATATATACTTGACTCAAAGAGTCAAGAATACAATATAATATACAAAGATCCAAATCACCTTGAGAATGATAGGCGTCCGACTACGGACAAGAAGCAAATGGGGCTAAGAGCCACGAAGAATAACCAATGGCGTCCATAACCTGCCCAGGCCAAGCGGAAGGGTAACCCGCTAACGACGTCGATCTCAAAACCTTAACAAAGGGGTGCCGACAAAGGGCAAAGGAAAAAGAAGGAGCGTCGATCTTGAGGCGATTCAGCGAGGCTAGAATTGGCGGTCCTCGCCTACATAGGTATAATTGGTGGATCGGCGGCAAAGCATGCACTAAACAACCTATAGAGACTCGATACAATCTGGCGGATAAAACAGAGAGGGATAAGAATGACCTATCCGGATCCAACCTGGAGCTAACACCAAACAAACCCATCCTGGCATTTCCCCCTCGAGGCCGTCGAGGAAGTCAACCGAGGAACTCACACAGTTGGCAGTTTTACTTATTAGGTTATCGTTGCAGCATTTACTAGTCAGGTATAGATAATTGTCCCGATAAAGTAAACAGTGGGCACTTTTAGTTAACCATTCCGTTATAGTGGCAGTACTTACTAATCAGATACAGATAGCATGTGATAAACCCAAAACCCAGCAGTTGTTGGTACTTTTATTCAACCATTTCGTTGTAGTTGCAATACTTACTAGTCAGATACATTTGTCGCAAGCGACAACCAAGCAAGCAATTGTGGGCAGTATTAATTAGCCATTCCATTATAGTGAAGCTGATTACTAGTCATTATAAGTCAGATTTATAGCAGTAAACTTTAGTTATGCTTGTCTATGATCGAGATACTGTGCTCCAAGTCGTCCATATCCGCGGACACGGCTTTCAGAAAGTTTTACCCGGCCGGGGTGCACCAATAGCAACACACACTCGATCAGCCTCGGAAAAACCAAATCAAAACCCAACGAGGCTTTCACGACTGAACAATCACAGGATTCAGAAATATTTCGAGGCCACCCTTAGAGTAGAATCCATAGCGGAGTAAGCAAGCTCGAGACGGCCTCAAGGTTTGGGTGGGCCTGTGAGCATCGGGAACCGAAAGTGGCTGGGCTTGTCGACACCGGAATCGTGTCCCGATCCAAACGATGCGATTGTGCAGTACCTCGCACAAACGTAAATAAAGCGGTAAACATGGCATAAGTACAGGATAGTAAAAACACCTCAAACTAGTTTGTGGCCCCAAGAAATAAGAATGAATCAAGCTCTGGCTCAGGGGGGTCCCATATACCTCCCGGATGTGGATAGCGCGCAAAATCAAGGAACAGGTATCAAGTACTCGGGGTCTTACGGGACACAAGTGGGCGTTCGGAAACCAAATATTATCTATCACCCACCGATGCCTCTGCTTATTCAATTTTAGTTGTTAAACAGAAATTAAAGTGACGATAAGTAAAGCTAGAATCATCTCCAACAACATCATGCGGCAATACATCAGCAACTGTGGCATATGACGACACACATCAGCACTTGAGCAAGCAACTACGACGCGCAAGTCCAACTAGCTACCAAACAACGGATAATAGGATGTGTCCAAGGCAATATAAGGCTGCAAGGGATTTCACGGGTACGAAAACTAGAGCATCGCATAACGTATAGCAATAGATCAACAGGAAGGAGTAAATTACTATAAAGTAAGATAGGTAGAAAGGGGGAGATGCTCGCCTGAAAACATTGTCGAACGGTTCATCCGAAGATCGGGGCGAAGCTCACATCAACTCAACGGTCCAATCCGCGAAGAAGCAAAACACTAGAAGAAACACCAGATGCGCTATTTAATAAAACGACAGAAGATCGGCATGATGCATGTATGATGGATGACATGGCAAGGTGCGATGCGATTAGGTCAAGATTAAGCGGAACCGGGGTCCCGACAATTAATTAGGTGGTTCATGTTATTTAATTACCCCGCAATTAAATGTTGTATAGCAATGCAGATGGAACGTTCGCTACACATGTTTAAATGAGGCCAATATGAGACTAGATTTGCCCGCATATGGGCCCCATATTTAATTATTAGGTGAATCGGCATAAGGCCCCCAAACCACATGATATGCATGCAAGATGAATGATTTAATGCAGCAAGTCGATATCATTTATAAAATAGGGTTTCGAGGAAAGGGTCACACATTGAGGGGTCTCGACGATCTTGGGGTTCCGGGGTTCGGGGCTCGACAGGGTCCGGTCTCGGGGTTCAGGGTTCGACGAGTTCGGCGAGGTTCGGATCTGGGGTTCGTCGGGATCGTTCTCGGCCTCCGGGGTCGTTCTCGGACTCAGGGGTAGGTCTTGGCGCATCCGGGGTCTTCGGGTCATGTTGTCGGTCATCGCGTACGGGTCGAAGCACTTGTCGCATCGGGGTCTCGGTGTCCTCGGGTCAGATTGTAGATCTCGGCGTCCGGCGATAGGTCTTGTTGGTTTTACTCCGAGGGCATTGCTGTCCGGTAGCGTAGACCATGGTTCATCGGGAGTCCAGGGTTCACCGCTCCGTGAGGTAGGTCTTGGCGACTTGGCGTCCTCGCCCCGAGTTTCCGCGACGAAGATCTTGTTCGGAAAACTGTCGTTGGCGTGGTGGTGCTTGTTTCGTTCCATGGCGATCTTGGGGTTTTCTTCAGGTTCGGGTCCTGGCGTGGCCCTTGGGTCACCGGGATCGGGCGTCGGAAGCTTGGTCATCAGCGCGGTGCAGAAGTGCTAGGGTCCTCGACGAACTTTGCCGTTGTCGAACTCGAGTGGTACCAACGGGGACGATCTTGGCGGTTCACTGACCTCGCCTTGAACGACAACGGGCGAACAGGAGCACATCGGCTCAACCCCGAGACGAGGTGGGCCCAAGGGCGGCTTGCGGCTAGGCGGCCGGGTCGAGGATCTGCAGCGGGCACGGCCGACGAGGCTGGTGGAGGCCATGAGGCTCTGGGTTGGCGAGGCAGCGGGGCCTGGCGGCGCTCGTCGTGGGACCAGCGGCCCAGCGGAGGAGCTCTGGGGCAGGCAGGCGGCTCGGCTGGGGCAGCGGCGGGGGCTCATGGCGGCCAGACTGGCGAGCGGCAGCGGAGAGGCTAGGCTGAGGCGGCAACGGCTGGCCTTGTGCGGGCGAGGAGGCGGAGAGCGCAGGTCAGGCGGCGGAGGGACATCTGTGAAAGTCGTCGCCGGAGGGATGGGGTCGGTGGAGGATCGGCGCTGCGCGGAGAGCCAGTGTGAGGGAGGAAGGGGCTGGGCGGCGGAGTGTGAGGTTGGGGAGAGGGAGCTCGAGGGGAGAGCGGGAGAAGCAGCAGTGAGGAGAGGGTCGAGGAAGGAGAGAGGAAGAGGACACGGGGTGGGAGGCGGCGTGAGGAAGAGGATGAACAGGGAGAGCGGCGGGCCAGGGTGGGGAACTGCAGGGCGGGTCCAGGCAGTGGCGGTGCGTGTGTGGGTGGAGGAGGAGGGGCCACCAGGTGGACCAAGGGAGGTAGGGGCCACAGTCGAGAGAGAGGTAGGCGGCTGGGTGGAGGAGAGGTGGCAGGCGGTTGGTGGGATCGGGATCACTGGGGGAGGCTGTGTGCGTGTGCTGTGTTGTGTGATTGGGTGGGGTGGGATTAGGAGAGAGAGAGGGCTAGGTGGCAGTTTGCTATTGGTTAGAGGGGAAGAAAGGTGAGGTGGCACTAGGGGATTGGGTGGGGTGATGTGGCCAAAGGGTGGGGTAGACTAGTTGGTGAGTTTAGGATTTAGGGCGGACAGGTTGGGCGATTAATATTTCAGGGCGGTCGTCGGTCGCTTGACGTTCGACTGCCCCACTAAATTAATTTAATATTTTTATTTGTTTCCAAATAACTTTTATAAATAGTTTTCGACAAACCAAATATCCGGAACTTCCGGGGGTTTGGCGTTTGAATAAAAGTTGGGGCGTTTTAGAAAATAAAACGGGCTTTGCGAAAATAGTTTTGGCAAACAATGCATGATGATGACGATGCAATGCACAAATTCGACGCGATTTTCTAGTAGTGGTTTTGCGGGATGCCACACGGGAGGACACGGTAAATCCCCAAAGCATTAGGAATCACTATACCCAAGCTTTGAAGTTTGTTTGCGTGCCCAGACATCTTAAGCACATGCTCACTGACGGAGCTGCCCTCTTCCATCTTGCAGTTAAAGAACTTTTCAGAAGCCTCATAGCTTTCAATTGCCGCATGAGTCTCAAAAATCAATTTGAGATCCTCGACAATATCATATGGGTCTGACTCTTCAAACCTTTTACGAAGCTCGATTCTAAACCATAAAAGATAGCACTTGAACTATGGAGTCTTGATTCTTCCGGCGAGGTAAACATTCTTTACTTCATCGGAAGCATCACCTGAGTGGGTCACCCAATGTGCATCGACACATAGGTCAAATTACCAGGTGTGAGGACAATCCTCAAATTGCGGAACCAATCCATGATTGCTTCCATTGTTTTTCAACTTTTCTTTCTCTAGGAGCATTAAAATTGATGGTAGGGGCTGCCATTGATCTACAACATATTTGCAATAGTTTAGACTAAGTTTATGACAAATTGAGTTCAAATTAATTAATGAAATTAAACTAGGTGAACTCCCTCAAAACAACATCCCTCACATTGTTTTAGTGATCACGAACCAAATCCACTACATCAACACCGATCATCACGAGAGTTGATATAGTTTCAATGGCGAACAATCGTCATGTTCATCATATCTACTATCGATTCATGCTTTACCTTTCGGTGATCCGTGTTCCGAGACCATGTCTACATGCTAGGCTCGTCAATATCAAACCTTAGTTTACGCATGAGCAAATCTGGCTTGCTCACGTTGTATACACTTGCGTAATCTAACACACCGATAATCACGTGGTGCTTCGAAACAACAAGCTTTAGCAACGGTGCTAACTAAGGGTGAACACTTTATGATTTGAAATTCATGTGCATGAGGGATCATCTTATAATTCTACCGTCGTCTACTAAGCAATACAAGATGCATAAAGGATTAACATCACATGCAATTCATAATATGTGATATGATATGGCCTTTCTTCTTTGTGCTTCCGATCTCCATCTTCAAGCACGAACATGATCTCCATCATCACCGGCATTGCATCAAGGTCAATGACGCTTCACCATGGTTGTCGATCCACGGCTTCAACTATTACAACTACTTTGAATAGACACGCGAGTCTTAACATAAATTAAAGACAACCATATGGCTCACGCGGTTGCCAACTTACAATAAGGAACATTGCATACATCAAATATAATCACAATCATGGCCATATCACATCACACCACACCGCAAAACAAAGTTAGACGCCTCTACTTTCTTTGCATATTTTACGTGGTTTGGGGCTTTCAATAAGTGTCGTTCTAAGTTACGAACAAGAACCACAACATTGATACTAGCATTGTTGATCACCGTTGTAAATTGGATCTTAACTATGCTAGGAGAAAGCAGGCACCATAAAAGCCACTTATGCAATACAAGTTGCATGTTAAGCGTGGAGAAAGTCTCATGAACGATGTCATGTAAGGTTAGCCCGGGCCGCTTCATCCCAACATACCGCAAGATGCAAAGTACACAAAAAGCAATCGACAATAAAAGCATCAATGCCCACAATGACCATTGTGTTCTACTCGTCTGTGATCTACATATAGACACGGCTCTGATACCACTCTAGGGGTTCGTAGCATGGAAAACAAAAATTTTCTATCGCATACAAACAAACAAGCCAAGATCTATCTACTAGATTGTAGCAACGAGTCGATGGAATAACTTACCCTCGAAGATTCCAAAGTGTTTAACGAGAGCGGATTCTCGTGGGTGATGTAGTCGTACTCTTTCCGATCTCAAGATCGTGTAGACGATCCTTCGGTGCTGCGTTAAGCAGCACTTCCATGATCGGTCACGTTCGGTACTCGATGAAGACCTTCCTCTCCTTGTTCCAGCAGACGGAGGTTGTAGCACTCTCGCGATTCGGCAAAGACAACGGCGTGGTACCGAAGTAGAGGGAAATCCATGAGGCCTTAAGCGGGCGAGTATGGTGGAGTATGAGAGAGGGCTATTAGTGGTCTAGAGATTAGACACACCAATTAGAAGGCTCTAAACCGCAGGCTAAAGCAATTAGAAGCTCTAAACCAAAGCGGCTCTAAACCGTAGATTAGAGGATAGGAACTTGTGTGTCTAGGAGGAGGCCCCGCCTCCTTTTATAGGTGGAGGGGCTGGCCTTGAGGAAGGAGGGAGTCCTCCCCAACTCGGCCTAGGTGGCCGCCCGGCTTGGAGGAGAGGACTCCTCCCAAGTTGGTTCAACACCTCTTGCTTGTTTCCCAGTTTCTGTTTCCTGCTTCCCACAGTTTCTGTTTTCCACAGTTTCTGTTTTAGCCGTTTGACTTTCAAGCGCGGTTTGACTTTCAGTTTTGGAACAGCAAAACACTTAGTACATGATGCAATCATTCAATGACACATTCATGTACCCTTCCCCAGTGCGGACAATCCGGAACCTTCTAGAACATTCCCGATGAAACACACGAATCATTCCGAACTCCGAAGCGGGACTTTCCTTATATGAATCTTATTCTCCGGACCATTCCGGATCACCTCGTGATATCCGGATCCCATCGAGACTCGAACAATATTCGGTCTCTTTCTCATAATACCATAACTACTCAAAACAACGAATCCTTAAGTGTGTCTCCCTACGGTTCGTGAATTATGCGGACATGATCGAGACACTTCTCCGAACAATAACCAATAGAGGAATCTGGAAATTCATATGGCTCCACATATTTCTCACGATTACTTTGCGATCGAATGAACCACTTACGATACCAATTTCCCTTTGTCTCACGATAGTTTACTTATCCGAGGTTATGATCGTCGGTATCTCTGCATACCTAGTTCAACCTCGTTACCGATAAGTACTCTTTTCTCGTTCCCGTGATATGTGATCCCTTGTGACCTAGTCACATGCTTGCAAGCTAATTGGATGACATTCCACCGAGAGGGCCCCGAGTATATCTATCCGTCATATGGATGGACAAATCCCACTCTTGATCCATGTGTTTCAACCAATACTTTCCGAACACTCAATGCCACCTTTATAGCCACCCAGTTACGGTGTGGTGTTTGATGTCATCAAAGCATCCATCCGGTAAAGGTGATATGCATGATCTCATGGTCGAAGGAATTAGGTTACTATGTCGAGAAAGCATATAGCAATTGAACTATTGAAATGACTTGATCTTTATGCTACGCTTATCTATAGGAGTATGTCCACCATATCATTCTCCTAACGATATGATCTTGTTGTTGATAACATCTCAACGTTCATGATAGGGAAACCAAAATCATTAATCAACCAACAAGCTAGTGAAGTATAGAGGCTATACTAGGGACTTCAAATTAAGTTTACAAATCACACAAGTATTAATGTTTCCTTGTTAATACTATTATAGCATGAATGTAAACATTTATCATAAACACAAAGATATAATAATAACTATATTTATTATTGCCTCTAGGGCATATCTCCAACATCCCCGACATCGTCGGCCACGAGTCATGCAAAAACTGGCAGCGGACGTACTTCTATGGCCCCGACATTCCTTTGGCAGGCCGAGAAGTGACGTACCCGGACTTCGTGGATGGAGCCGCCGCTGAAGTTTCCACATGGAGATCCCATGCCTCCCTTCCCTTCGACCTCAACGCTTCTCGTGCAATCAGGCGGATCGAGTGGTTCGTAGAGGCGGGTTTGACCGGCTTGGACCTAGCCATGTGCTGGTTCATCAGGCAAATCCAACCCCTGCAGCACCGCGGGAAGTTCATGCATGAGTACACGGGTGACCGAAAGGATTCCCTTCGGATCTCCGTGGATAACTTCTCGAGCGACTCCGTCAAGCTCCGTCTGAAGGACATCGTCAAGGTGAAGGATAAGAAGCGCGGCTTCACCATCACCTGCGACATGTACGTAGACGGCAAGTGCCCAAAGGTAGGTATTTATTTTCCATGTATGACATTGCTCCAGTTTTTCCTTCTTACCATAGCCATCTTATCTAACACGGTGATTTCTTACTTAACAACTTAGCGATCTAGATGAGGACAACCTGACTGCCCAAATCTACGATCCCAAGATGAAGGAAGTCACGGTCGTGTCCGACGATGATGCCCTGTTGGCGCGAAAGCGGAAGAGCTCCACCTCTAACACTGCGGACGGAGGCAAGAAGAATAAGACGGAGGGCGGAGCCTCCAAAAAGAGTACTGCCGCCCTAGAGGCGGAAAAGAAGAAAGCCACCGGGATGTTTGCCAAAGCGCCCCCCTAGTGTAAGCTTCTCATTCTCTGACATTGTCTTATTTATCTGTCTAGTTCCTGTACTTATACACTTTGCACGTTTCAGGAAGAAAGCCACAACCAGCCTCAAGAAGTCCTCCAAGACTCTTGGGGCTTCTAGAAATATCAAAGATATGCTGCATCGCAACTCCTCCCCCGCCATCGCCCCTGCCACTCCTGCCGTCAAGCTCTCCTCCGCTCCGACAAGCTCCCAAGTCCAGGAGGTACCAGGCCCTTCCGCCATGGAAGTGGATTCTAGCGCCTCTACCGAACTCGCTGTTGTCGGCGAGCAGGCGACGCAGGAGAGCGCTGCTCTTCAAATGGCTGAAGCTCCGGCTAAGGATGCCATCGGTAGCGGCAAGGCGGTGGTGGGAGCTGGTACTTCTGCCGAAGGCGGCGCCTCTATTCCCTAGAAACCCTTCGAGTTCCTGAAGATAGTCTACCCGGTGCTCATGCCGAGTAACACAACTATGGTTCTTGGAGGAGTGCCGTCATCTCCGACGTGCGGTCTTGAGGAGCTACTCCGACAAGCAGACATCTTGCGAGGAAATAGCATTTCCTTTGGCAAGCTGCTAGCCGAGAGCGCTACAAACCTCAAGATCATTGCACTTGAAAGTTTTTCTTTACCTTTTGCATTTTGTATGAGTATCCCACTGTATCCCCCGAGGATGTAGACGGAAAACCATAGGTTTTGCATCTATATGCTCTAAGAGTGACTACGTTAGAAAGAACTCTCACTGTAGCCCCCAAGCATTTAGATGGAAGAAATTATTCCGACTAGATGCTTTAAGAGTAGCATACACAGTGTTCATATTTTTCAGTGTTGTAGCCCCCAAGCTTCTAGTTGTAACTGCATTAGTTCTGACTAGATTCTTAAAGAAAAGCTAAGCATTTTCCGAGCTAAAAACTTTATACTGTAGCCCCCAATCTTCTAATCGAGAACTGAAGTAGTTCTGACTAGATGCTTTAAAGAAAATCTAAGCATATTAATAAGTTTAAAAACTCTTGCTGTAGCCCCCGAGCGCCTAGATGGAAAATTTCCGACTAGGGGATCCAAGCAGACCAAACAACGACTTAACTTTGTATTTGCTTCCACAGAACGAGAATGCTCGGAGGGGCATGGCCAACGACAAGTACCAGAAGATGCACGCAGATATTGAAGCCAAAAAGGGTAAAACTGCCATCTTGAAGGAACAGATCATCAAAAACAAGAGTCTGTTTTCTTTTTGCGCATTTCCGTCTTACTTTTGTGCCTTCCTTCTTCGAGTACTCACTGTGTACTTTGTTTTCTCCGACTTGCAGAGCATGTTGCCAAGGCCAAGGATATTGTCGAGCAGTCCAAGCACATCCAGCAGCTGGACAGCAAGAACAAAATCCTTAAGAAGGAGAGGGAAGAAATGCTAAAGATGCACGAGGATTCCATGAAAGCCCTGCAGGACTGCACCTCCGTGGAGATCACTCGCTTGAAGGAGGAGCTTGTGATCCTAAAGGATCAGAAGCAAGTTGCTGATGAGCAAAACCTTTGCCATAACGAAGCGTTTAAGCTCCTCCAACAAGAGAAGGAATCCTTGGCAGACACCGTCTGGCAGGCTAAGGCGAGCATATTCAGTAAGTGTCCTCCTCCTTGTAGTTTTGTAGTCTGGATACTTAGAATTTATTGAACTCATGCAAACCTTGTCAGAATTTTCAGCGCCCATGGATTTAACCCGCTCGCCTCCTTCGGACAAGGAATGCATGGTACTTGCCGACAAATTCATCAATACCACCATCGCCCAAGCCAAGGAGATTGCCAAGCCCCTCCAGATTTATATCAAGGCCTCGGACTCCGTGACGAAGTACTCGGAGATTCTGCGCCGAGCCCCTGAGCGTGTCGCGAGCTGGAAAGCTTCATGCGCACGGGCTGGCGCAAGGATGGCGCTATCTATGGTGAAGGCACACTATGAAGATGCCAACATCGACACGGTGACATCTGGTATCCCCGACATGGATGATGATGGCAAGGAGATCGATCACGAAGCCATCCTGTCATCACTCGCGGGTTATGACACCAGGGTTGCCGAGTTGGTGGACGTTGACGTCTTCGTGCCCAGGAACTTCATCGACAATGTCAACCAAGACTCCTCCGAGTCTCATCACAGTGCCGACGTCGAGGGTGATTCTCCGGCTGGCGATGATACGGCCTCCAAGTCTCCTGCGCCCAAAGAATGAAAAACACTTCGTAATTTCTGTTTCACCTTTGGTGTGTGCACGGGAAAAACTTGTTGATGTAATCTTAAGGCGAAAAACAATGGTTGTCGTATCCTGCTACTTAAGAATTAAGTTTCAGCATGTATATATATATATTTTTAAGCAAGTGCTGGCTTATCCATTACTCTGGTTCTTATGCTTGACTTTTCGTGAGTCGGAAGACTCCTTGTCGGAACCATGCGCTTAGGTGATGATGCCCAATGGCACCGTCAATAACCTGAGCACAAAATCGCCGACAATAAGTGCCAAAAGTCACTACTCCAGAATCCACATAAAAACGACAAAGAATGTGTAGACCAGAAAACTTAAGCTAACTTCAGTGGCGGAATTTTCACAAGTGCAATCGCAAGACTTGTGCATAAAGGTTTTATATGATCCAAAAATGAACACTAAAGGAGGTAAAAGACTCAGCAATATGAGTGAACCAAAGAGCTTTATTTCATTGATCATATAAGAGGTACACGATTAGATAAAAATGCTAAGTGTAGAAAGGACGTAGCTGTGCTATGTTCCATGGACGATCAAGCTCCGGGTAGTCATCATCCGGGTCACGCCGCTTACGCTTATGATCCTCGTTGGGTCTGTCCTTGAGTTCACGATTGTCGACAAGGTAGTAAGACCCATTGAGCAGCGCCTTGCTTATGATGAACGGTTCTTCCCATGGCGGGGATAATTTGTGCGACTTCTTCTGCTTAAGTCGGAGTACTAAATCCCCCTCTTTAAACGAGCGATGCCGAACGCGGTGACTATGGTAGCTGCGTAGCTTCTGCTGGTAGATGGCGGATCTTTGGCATGCCAAAACGCGCTCCTCCTCGAGAAGGTCCACATCAAGGCGTCTGGATTCTTCAGCGTCATATTCGTCGTAGGCGGCAACTCTTGGTTCATCGTGGAGGATGTCGGAGGGTAGGATGGCTTCTGCTCCATATACCATGAAGTAAGGGGTGTAGCCGGTGGATCTGTTGGGTGTGGTTCGTAAACTCCACATCACAGATGGAAATTCTTCCGCCCAGGCTCTAGCTGCTCTATGTAGCGGTGCCTCAAGACGATGCTTGATTCCCTGCAGAATTAACCCATTGGCTCGCTCAACCTGACCATTGGATTGTGGGTGTGCCACAGATGCAAGGTCAAGTCGGATGCCTTTGTCCCAGCAATAGGCCTCCACTTCTCCGAGTGACAAGTTGCTTCCGTTGTCGGTGATGATGCTATGTGGGAGACCAAATCTCACCACTAGATCCCAGACAAACCTGAGGGCAGTTGCCCCATCAAGCTTTCTAAAGGGTTTAGCTTCTATCCATTTGGTGAATTTGTCAACTGCTACCAGCAGATGTGTAAATCCACACGGTGCCATTTGTAACGGTCCCACCATGTCTAGCCCCCAGACTGCAAACGGCCAAGTTCTTGGTATTGTTCGCAATTCTTCAGCAGGAACATGTGGTTGTCGGGCATAATACTGGCATCCCGTGCATGTCTCAACCATCTTGTCGGTGTCCGCCTTCGCGGTCAGCCAGTAGAATCCTTGCCGGAAGGCTTTTGCGACCAATGATCGAGGAGCGGCGTGATGCCCGCAATCTCCGAGATGGATCTCGCGCAGGATTTCCATACCTTCTAGCTGGGAAACGCACTTTAGGTATACACCAGTAGTGCTCCTTTTATAGAGATGCCCATTGATTATGGTATAACCCTTTGATCGCCGTACTATTTGCCGTCTTTTGACTTCATCGTCGGGCAAGGTTCCGTGTTCGATATATTCCATGAACGGTTTTGGCCAAGCCGGAGGGATCTTTGCACCATGTTGACAAAAGAGTCAGCTCTATCCGGATTGTCGATGTCGGCGCCCTTCACAGATGGTGTGCGTAGATGCTCTAGGAAAACTCCTGGCGGAATTTGCTTGCGCCCTGATCCAAGTTTAGACAGTAGATCAGCCGCCTCGTTTTGCTCCCTAGGCACATACTTGACTTCGTAGCCCAAGAAGCTTTTGGCTATCTCGTCCACTTCGTCGCGATATGCTGCCATCATAGGGTTCCGCGCATTCCAGGTGCCAGCCACCTGCTGGGCAACCAAGTTGGAATCCCCACAGCAAACTATGCGCTTGATGCCAATATCCTTGGCTACACGTAGTCCGTGAATGAGTGCTTCATACTACTCCATGTTGTTTGTAGCCTCGAAGTGGATCTGCAGAACGTAGTGCAGCTTGTATCCTTTTGGTGACTGTAGCAGTACACCAGCCCCCGAGCCGTTGAGCAACTTTGATCCGTCAAAGTGCATCACCCAGTACTCTGGTTCTGGCAACAGAGTAACGTCTGGCATCTCCGTCCAATCCGCAATAAAATCCGCCAAAGCTTGTGATTTGATAGCGTCGCGTCTCTTGTAGGTGATCTTGAAGGCGGCAAGTTCAATGCCCCACTTCGCGAACCTTCCTGTAGCGTTGCTGTTATTGATAATGTCGGACAGTGGAGTCTTGCTCACTACTGTGATTGAGTGCTCCTGAAAGTAATGCCTCAGCTTCCGAGAAGCGAGGAATACTCCGTAAGCTATCTTTTGGTAGTGCGGGTAACGCTGCTTGGACTCCGTCAAGACCTCGCTTACATAGTAAACTGGTCGTTGCACTCCGTGCTCGTAGCCTGGTTCCTTCCGCTCTAGCACGACGACGATGCTGATTACCCGGTTGGTTGCCGCCATGTAGATTAATAGGGGCTCTCCAGGATCGGGCGCTGCAAGGATGGGCGCTAAGGAAAGAATCTCCTTGAGCTGCTTCAATGCTGCATCTTCTTCGTCATCACGTGAATTTATGCGCCTTCTTGACAACATGCGGTGAGCCTTCTCTCCAAGTCGGCTGACGAACCGACTAACTGCTGCAACACAACCTGTTAGTCGTTGGATGTCCTTTAGGCATGTCAAACGGTTTATGTTTAAGATGGCCTTGATTTTCTCCGAGTTGACCTCGATTCCGCGCTGGTAGACGATGAAGCCCAACATTTTGCCGGCTGGAACCCCGAAGACGCATTTCTTAGGGTTGAGCATCATGTTGTATTTCCGGAGATTATCAAAGGTTTCTTTTAAGTCGGAGATTAAGTCGTTTGACTTTTTAGACATCACCGCGATATCATCCACATAGGCGTGAACGTTCCGACCAATTTGGTCGTGAAGGCAACGTTGCATTGTCCGCTGGTAGGTAGCACCTGTGTTTTTCAACCCAAAGGGCATTGTGACATAGCAAAACGTGCCATATGGGGTAGTGAACGAAGTGTCCAATTGGTCCGACTTCCTCATCTTGATCTGGTGGTATCTTGAGTATGCATCGAGAAAACACAAAAGTTCTGAGCCAGCCATCGAGTCAATGACTTGGTCAATGCGAGGCAAAGCAAACGGATCTTTGGGACATGCTTTGTTCAAGCCGGTGTAATCAACGCACATTCTTAATTCATTGGTTCACTTTTTGGGGACAAGTACAGGATTGCCCACCCATCGGGTGTGAAGGACTTCCCGGATAAACCCAGCCTTGAGTAACCTAGCTATATCTTTGCCAATGGCGCGTCTCTTCTCATCTCCGAAGCGTCGTAGAGGTTGTTTCACTGGTTTACATTTTGGATCTATGTTTAAGCTGTGCTCGGCAAGTTCCCTAGGTACACCTTTCATGTCGGCAGGTTGCCAGGCAAAGATGTCCCTGTTCTCACGGAGGAACTCGACGAGCGCACTTTCCTATTTGGGATCCAGGTTCGTCCCAATGGCGACGGTCTTGGAGGCACCGCCTACCACAAGTTCCACCGGCTTGGTATCGATGGCGGCCTTGAACGCAGGAGCGGAGTCGGAGATCTGCTTCTTTGACGCGGGCATCTCTTAGTCATTGACCTTGCTCTAGATCTCCTTGAATTCTTATTTGTGAGGATAGCCGCAACGCAGGTCGCTTCATTGATCTCGGTCCCTTGCCTTGGTAAAGCTTCGGATCGGTAATGACACCGTTTGGTGCAGGTATCTTGAGTTTGTTGTAGACGAAGCATGGCTTGGCCATGAGCGTGTGGAATATGTCGCGCCGAATATGACGTGGTACACGCTCTTGAAGGGACCACCTCAAAGGTCATGTGCTCTTGGCGGTAATTAACGCCGCCAAAGGCTACACAGGCGTAATGCACCCAAGGGACCGAGCCTCCCAACCAGGAACTACGCCATGGAACACGGTGTTGGTCCGTCTTAGGTTTGCCTCCGTCAAGTTCATCTTCTGCAGTGTATCCAGGTACATGATGTTGATGCTGCTTCCACTATCCACCATGCACTTGGTGAACTCCACGCCGTCGATCAATGGGTTGATGACCATGGCATACTGGTTCTCCGTGGGCACAAGGTCTGGGTGGTCCGTCCTGTCCCAAGTGATTGGAACCTCCGACCAGCGCAGGTATTGGGGAACTGGGGGGAGAGTGGCCATCAGGATCCTTAGAGAGGTCTTTTGTTGTCGGACGATGGGGGTGCCAAGGAAAGTGTGGTAGACTGGGGCCTTCTTTGCGAAGGGGTTCTTGCCCTTGTTGTCTCTCTTGGCGGCGTGCTTGGGGTCAACGTCCTCGTCCATGTCACTTGAATCCTTGGACTCCTCCTCCTTGTTCTTCCCCTTGCCCTTGCCTCGCGGTCTGTTCTTCCGACTTTGCTTGAGGTCGTTGACGAACTTGCAGTGTCGATTGGTATGGGTGGCCTTGCCGTTGACATCGAGGTGTACGAGGCACGACATATCGCGGTACTCCTCGTACGTTTGGGGAACGCGGAGCGGCGCCGAGTTGGTTTCACTTACTCGTTGCTGCCCGCGGCCTGCTCCCCTTCCTCGGCCATGTTGTCCGCCTTCTCCTCGTCCTGCAAAAGTCATAGCGACCATGTCGGTAGATTGCTTTTCTTCTGGAGCGGTTTTCCGCTTTGTACTGCTGTTCCTTCGAGCTTGGGTTGGAACGGCCTTTGCCGGCAAAGAGCCACGAGCGTCGTCGTCGGCAGCTGCGAACTCACTAGATAACTGAATCATCTGATTCAAGTCAAGCTGATGATTGTCCTGCAAGCGCTTTAGCTTATGTCGGAGTAACGTGCCTCTTTCCAACCCATCGATGAAGGCAGCCATAGCGGTCTGAGCGTGCACTCCTGCGCAAGAATTCTTCATGTCCAGCCAGCGGGAGAGGTAGGCGCGAGATGTCTCGTATTTCTCTTGCACGCATCGTTGTAGATCGCCCACAGTGCAGGGACGCTTGTATGTACCCTCAAAGTTCTTGGTGAATGCTTCTTGCATATCCAGCCAGTTGTAGATAGATTTCTCTGGCAAGTCGTAGATCCATTGACAGGCCGTACCCGCCAACATTAACGGGAGGTACTTAACGGCGACGTTGGGGTTGCCTCCGGAAATCTCCACCGCGTTGCCGTAGTCCTGCAACCATGTGGCAGGCTTGGCGGTGCCTTCATAGGGCTTGATGGTCTTGTCTATCCGGAAACCTTTGGGGTAAGTTGCGGACCGTATTGCAGGTCCAAAGCAACATGGTCCCAGGTATGGTCCTTCCCGGGCCTCGTGGATCTTATTGATCCGCGAACGTGCATCGTATGGCTCCGGGTTCTTCTTCTTGTTGTCAACAGGGGATGGGCTGCATGAACGACGCGGGCCTCTTCCGCCATGGTGACTGCTTGGCGGCGACGGAGGCGGAGGTGGCGGTGGGTTAGCCTTCTTGCTGTTACCCTCCTGCGATGCCTCACGTCTCTCACGGTTGCTTGTCGGACGCGGAGGGTCGTGGTATGACCTGCTCTTGTGTCCTTGGTGGTGCTCTTCATCATGAAGGGTCTGTGCCGCGTTGTCGCGGATGACGATACCACACTAATTTGGAGGGGGCATATCCGTACGATGGTGAGCCTTGTAATCTTCCTGACGTCGGGGGGATTAGGGTGGTGGCGATGGGCGACGAGGTCGGGCTTTTTCTCCGTGGTCGGAGGATATGGGGATAGCATCCTTCCTGTTGCGCGCATCCCTCCGTCTTCGTTCTGATGAACCCGTCTATGATCCGACATCTTGAGGAGATATGTCCCTTGGCGGTTTGTACTGGCTAGATCGGTAGAGCGCTGGGTCAGACTCAAGCCTCTGAGAGGTGGCCTTTTCCTGCTGCTTTACCTCCTTGGCCACTAGGTCATAGACCTGTTCTACTGCCTCAGGCGATCTATCCTGTTCCAGAAGGGTCTTGGCAACGGCGAGGTTAAGGAGTGGGGTGGGCATCACCTGATTGCCTTCACTATCAATGTATGGCTTGGCTTGTGCCGGCTTCGAGGGAGCCCATCCTAGGTTGCGCCGTACGCCGGGATCGTTGATGACGCGAGCCGGAGCTTTCTTAGCCTTCTGCTCCTGCAGCAGAGTCTTGTACTCGGCCTCCATTGCTCTAGCTTTCTCTATGGACTTCTGCGCGTTGACCAGATCTCGATCTAGTTTAGCTCCTTGCTCCGCGATGCCTTGCGCCTCCTCTAGCAGCTGCTGGCGCTTCTAGTCAAGCCGAGTCACGTTCCGGATATGATCAACGGTTAGCAGCTCGACGAGGAGATTGCCGTACATCACTCTATCAGCGGGAGTAACATGGGCTGCTACCGACGTGGATGCTGGAGGCGGCAAGTTTGCGGTGTTGTCGTTGCTCGGACCGGTGCCGAGTACCTGCGGCTGCTACACTGGGTTAGGCGGAGGAGGCATGACCTTTGCACGATCATCGTCAGCAGCAATGAGTGGCCCCTTCCCCTTTTCCAGTGCCATAGGCGGAACTTGCCCGGGTTGATCTTCATCCATCGCTGTCCCAATGGTGACGAACACCCCTCGAGACATGACGGTGTTATTAGCTTGCTCGTCGCGCGAGTACTCCTCCTCCATCTCCTGCATAGCAGAGTCTAGCTCTTCTGGACTGAAGTCTATTTCCTCTGAATCTACACTGAAATCAGCATAAAGCGCGTCAATGACAGAGTCGAAGGGTGCAGGACTTCCTCGATGAAGGGTGGTGGAGGTGCAATGGCCTCGACGATGACTGGAGGTGGTGGTGCTGCTGCGACGATGGCGGCCGGAGGCGGTGGTGGTGGTGGCTGAATCGGAGGGGCTCCGTCAATGAGCGCAAGCGTTGTCTGAGATGCCGCTTCAGCCTCTGCGTAGTTGTTGACGGTGTTCACCATGCCTTCGAAGGTAAGGCGTCCTGACGCCTGTTGCCGTCTTAGAGAGTGTCGGAGAAGCGTGCCATGGTCCAGTCCTTCCACAAAGTGATAGATGGCATCATCATTGGGGTAGTGGGCCAGATCGGCTCGTATATGGAACCACCTGGCCAGGTAATCGCGGGGGTTTTCGCCCTCTCTCTGAACGCAGCGCGCCAGATCGAAGATGGTAACCACGCCAACGAACTTGGATCTCTGCTGTCCAGACGCACGGATGAAGCCGGCGGATTTGCAGTGATCTTCCACCTTTATATCCTGCACAGGGGCGGTTTGGGTGGGTCTTGAATTTTTCCGATCTTTGACGGCAAAATCCGAGGAGAGATCCGACATCGATCCTTCCGCGAACGTATCCTTCCCGTAGGCTGTCCGTGCGGGTCTTGATGCTCCTCTGACTCCCAGGGAACTAGTGCCTGAGTCGGTTTCACCAATGAAGAGGTGGATATCTCTGGTAGGAACGATCGAACACCACGTAGGGTTCGTCTTCGCCGGGATCCAGAACTCGTCAGGGGGGACGATCAGAACATTGCCGGAGAAGAGAACAAGGCCAATGGCTACAGTTTCGCTGATTCCTGCGAAGATCTTGGTCCTCGCCCGCTGAAGAGCCTGAAGCGCCTCTTGCCCCACGGTGGGCGCCAACTGTCGTGGTATTGACGACGAGTACGCCATGGAGGGGTCCTCACAGTGCGTGTTTAGAGACGTGGGGTAAGGCGGACGGTTGACGGGTACGAGGTAACACATCTTACCCAGGTTCAGATCCCACGACGGTGGCGGAATCCTACTCCTGCTATAAATCACTATAATGGAAATACGCCGAATTAAAGAGATAGGTTCGCTGTGCGAGGTGTGTGTAAAACGATGCCCTAAAGGCTCCCATAGGCCCGACTTATATAGTCGCTAGGTCCTAGGGTTACAGGGAAAATTCCTAGCCGGACAGGTTACAGAGTCCTACACCGTCTATCACTAGTCTTGTGTATCTTGTACTCCAATCCTCCGGGTATGCTGGTGACTCCACCGTAGCCTTCCTTTATCCGGCATGGGCCTCCCTTCTGGATCCACCTAACTGGGCCGCCCAGTAGGCCACAAGCCATGCTACCGACTATGGGCCACCCGGGTTAGTCGGATAAGAGACATGCTATGAGGATACCTATATAGCATATCCCCAACAGTAATGCTGGCGATGTATTTCCGTACATGGAGAACCATGTTGTTTAGGTTCATTTTGTTGATTTGTCGCTGTGTTTCAAGATGACGCTATGATCGTATGTAGGTTTTGGGAACGATGCCTTGGAGCTTAGCTCGGTGCATGTTAATATAGAGGCAGAGCCTCGAGAGATTACATCATCGTTACAACAAGACTAGGAGAGAAACGGGGAGATAGATCTCATCCTTATAATCTGGATGAGACCGATTACAGGTAGAGAAACAAACTCCAAACTAACTCCAACTCTATCTATCTATCTCCTGGTAACGTACGATGATACATGACATGTTTTCTAACACTCCTCCTCAATCACAACTTTCTTGAGGTTGACATTGTTCTTGAATTCTTCAAACAACCGAGCTGGTAATGCCTTTGTAAAGCCATATGCTACCTGATCTTTAGAGGAAATAAATCTGATCTCTAGTTGTTTGTTTGCTACTCTTTCTCTTACAAAATGAAAGTCTATTTCTATATGCTTTGTTCTTGCATGAAATATAGGATTAGCTGAGAGATAGGTTGCACCCATATTGTCACACTACAAGCAAGAAACTTGTCTCTTTGGAACTCCAAGTTCTCCAAGGAGAGACTCTATCCAGATAACTTCAGCTGTAGTATTTGCTAGAGATTTATATTCTGCCTCTATGCTTGACCTGGAGACAGTTGCCTGTTTTCTAGCACTCCAAGAAACCAAGTTAGATCCAAAAAACACAGCAAAACCTCCTGTTGATCTTTTATCATCTACGCATCCTTCCCAATCGGCATCTGAGAAGGCACTTACTAAAGTAGATGAAGATCTTCTAAAGGTTAGACCAATACCTACTGTTCCACTGACATATCTCAATATTCTTTTTACAGCTGTCCAGTGGTTGGGGCATGGAGAAACTGGCATACCTTGTTGACAGAGAAAGAAATATCTGGTCGTGTAAGAGTCAAGTACTATAGTGCTCCAACAATACTTCTGTATTTTGTGCTATCTTCTGGCCCTAGAAGTTCTCCTCCTGTAACTGAAAGTTTTTCTGATGCTGACAGTGGTGTAGAGAATTGTTTATACTTCTTCATCCCAACTTTGCCAAGAAAATCTAGAGCATACTTTTATTGAGTTAATACAATGCCTTGATTAAATGTTTTTACCTCAATTCCCAAGAAAAAGTGCAAATCACTAAGATCCTTCAGAGCAAAAGCTAAACCAAGATCTTGAAGAAGTGATGTGATGGCCTTGTTGGAGGAGCTGGTGACAATGATATCATCAACATACACTAGCACATAAATTATGATACCTGACTTATTGTATATAAATAATGATGTATCTGCCTTTGATGCCAGAAAACCAAGCTCTTGTAATTTGGAGCTTAGTTTAGAGAACCATGCCCTTGAGCTTGTTTGAGTCCATATAATGACTTGTTCAGTTTGCACACATGAGAAGGTGCACGTGGATCCTCTTAACTAGGTGGCTGTTTCATGTAGACCTCTTCTTCCAGAACGCCATGGAGAAACGCATTCTTCACATCTAGTTGCCTTAGACTCCATCCTTGTGAAACTGAAATAGCTAGAACAAGTCTGATAGTAGCAGCTTTAACAATAGGACTAAAGGTATCCTGATAATCTATTACATACCTATGTTTGAACCCTTTAGCTACTAATCTAGCTTTGTATCTATCAATTGTTCCATCAGCTTTCCTTTTAATCCTATAAACCCATTTACAATCTATAAGATTTTTCCCTTGTTGAGGTGGTACTAGGTGCCATGTTTTGTTATCAATTAATGCCCTATACTCATCATCCATTGCATTTTTCCAATGTGAATTGGCTAGAGCTATTTCCAAATTTGCAGGTTCACTAGATGAACAAGATAAACTATAACGTACCGTACCATCAGTAAATTGCTTTGGTTTAGCATTACCCGTTTTTGATCTTGTTCTGTGAGCTGCCGCAGGCTGGGTCACAGGAGAGGAGGTAGCAGAAGATCCTCCCGCACCTGATCCGGCTGATCCCGATGAAGATTCGCGCGGGCTCAGCGCGCGAGCTGAGCTGACCGGCTCGGCAGATTCGCCACCATGTGAAAGAGGCATGGGCGGGTCACTTTCGTGTGAGGGTCACACGTCGTCGCGTCGCTTGCGTGCGGTCGGAGTAGTACTTGCCCGTGTTGCTTCTGCAGGCCCACGCAACGTGGCAGAGCCGAGTTGGTGCTGGGTTGAACCGTGCGTGGTCGAGGCTGGACTTCGCCCGTGCTGCTGCTGCAGGCCCACGCGACGTGGCGGGGATGGATTGGTGCGGAGTTGGATCGCGGCGGGACGAGGGTGACACAGTTGCAGATCCCGATGGAGATTCTCTGGGGTCCGAGGTTGCGCTCGTGATCCGAGGTTGATTTTCCTCGTTCCAGCTGCCGTGATCTTGATCATGTACATCATTTTGTACAGCTCTGTTTGGCCTCATTTCTGCATCATTTTCTATGCCGTTTTCTCCTTCTGCTTGCTGTGCCTAAGAGGAACAACTAAAATTACCAGGAATTATAGAGCTATTAGGTGTTAGATCAGTGCAATGTTTCCCCCCTCATGAGATGACACCGATGGATTTTGGAGCATGTCAGGTAGAAGAAGGATTTCGCGACAAAGAAGGGAGCCAGCATTGGGGTGAAGTTGAGCAAAGGGAAATATGGACTCATCAAAGATAACATCGCGAGAAATATATACTCTACCAGAATTGACATCTAGACATTTTACACCTTTGTGCATGGGACTATAGGCAAGAAAAACACATTGTTTAGACCGAAACGCAAGTTTTCTTTTGTTATATGGTCTAAGGTTTGGCCAGCATGCACAGCCAAAGGTACGAAGAGAGGCGTAGTCAGGTGTCTTTTTAAGAAGAAGCTCCATGGGTGTGGCATGATCAATAATTTTTGAGGGTAACATATTGATGAGGTATGTAGCTGTCAAAAAAGCTTCATCCCAGAATTTTAGTGGCATGGATGCATTTGCGAGGAGATCAAGCCTAACTTCTACAATATGACAGTGCTTGCGTTCAGCTGATCCATTTTGTTGGTGAGCATGTAGACAAGACACATGGTGTTCAATACCTATCTTTTGAAAGAAAGAATTAAGTTTTTCATATTCTCCTCCCCAATCATATTGCAAAGCAAGGATTTTTCTATCAAATTGACGTTCAACAAATTGCTGGAAATTATGAAAGATTTGGAAAACATCAGACTTTTTCTTAAGAAGATAGATCCACACAAACTTTCTATAGTCATCAATAAAACTTACATAGTAGATGTATCTTCCTACAGAACTAGGTGTAGGACCCCAAACATCAGAAAACACAAGTTGGAGGGGAACAGTAGATACACTGGTGGATCGCACATAGGGTAATTGATGACTTTTTGCTCTTTGGCATGAATCACAAATAGACTCAACACTAGATGAATTATTGGAACATGGAAGCTCATGATTGCTAACAATTTGCTGAACAATACGAAAGGATGGATGACCTAAATGACTATGCCACCGAGAAGCTGAAGGCTTGGTGACACTAAAAACTTGTTTATTCTTGATTGGAGATGAAGATATCAAAGGGTAGAGACCTCGTGTGCATCGACCTTTAAGAAGAATTTTCTTCGTGGCCTGATCCTTAACAAAAAAAACACCAAGGGTGAAATTCAAGAAAGACATTGTTGTCAAGAGTGAATTTATGAATAGAGACAAGATTTTTTGTAGCATGTGGGACATGAAGGGCGTTTTTAAGATGTAAATTTTGAGAGGGGGTATTAACAATTGCATGACCAACATGGCTAATGCTCATACCTTGTCCATTTGCCGCATGAATCTGTTCACGGCCATGATAATTCTCCTTCATGGTGAGCTTGCTGAGCTCACCGGTGATGTGATCGGTGGCACCGGTATCGCTATACCAGTTTGTGTCCACCCCATAGGACTCCGCGTTGGCGCCCTTCTCCTTCTCCTCTTCTTCATTGTCGGAGTAGCGATGCCAGCATTGCCAGGCTTCATGACCTGGCTCCCTGACTTCGCCCTTGTCACCGCCCTTGTCAACGGTGATCTCCTCCGCCGACCTTTTCTTCACGTCGAGGAAGTCCATGAGCCTGGCCCCTCGGATCGGAGGGAGAACTTGCGACAGTCACAGAAGGTAGTTGCCGTGGGTGAGCTTCTCGCTCACGCTCTGGCCGGCAAGGGGGTTTGGTGATGCCATCGCTGAAGAGGAAGAGGAAGCAATGCACATAGATGTGTTTAGGAAGGTGTTGGCTCTGATACCATATGATCGTATGTAGGTTTTGGGAATGATGCCTTGGAGCTCGGCTCGGTGCGTGTTAATATAGAGGCAGAGCCTCGAGAGATTACATCATCGTTACAACAAGACTAGGAGAGAAACGGGGAGATAGATCTCATCCTTATAATCTGGATGAGACCGATTATAGGTAGAGAAACAAACTCCAAACTAACTCCAACTCTATCTATCTATCTCCTGGTAACGTACGATGATACATGACACGTTTTCTAACAGACACATGTACACAGAATTCATCTTCCACAAGATACTCAAATGTCGTGGATGAAGAAGTATCCTGCAAGATGGAAACATCGTGAGAGAAATGACCATAATTGCTCCAGTTGTGCTCGTCATCTCACCGACGTTTCATGAAATTCAAATGAATACGACAAGCCAAGGCTCTGCTGAAAAAATCAAGCATCCTCCTCGTGTACGCTATCGTAATTGCTACAGGTTGAACCCTCTTGCACAAGATCCTCTATCTGATTTCTTCCTATGTAATTTGCTTTATATTTTGAACAGCTATGGTTGATGGGTGTGGTTCACCAGAATATATTTGTGCCGAGCTATTTGACACATCGTGCATCAGATAATATATGAGGTACCTAGCATTCATGTATGTGCTATTCTTTTTAGCCTTCCAAGTTGCGATGGAACATACTGAATATATGTGAACAAATTATCCCAAGATTACAAATTGATGCATATGAACTGGTAATTATCCCAAGGTTACTAATTGATGCATATGAACTGGTATACTGCATACTAAATGAGAGGTCTGATGATTTATAGTGACGCTGATACAAAGAGAGGGTCACTGTTTATTTTGTTGTTGGCATTTTTAATATCATCAGAAAAGTCACAATGCTAGGTTAATTAACGGATATTGCTTGGAATAAAAATATATGGAACACTGCAAACAATGCTCAAAATCTATTGAAAAAGATCTAATTAAATTTGTTTCTGTGTTAACCCTTTTTGTACATACATTTTTGTTGCTTATGATGTAATGTTCTTTACTCTGCAATTTTTTCAAGAACCCTGCTTGGACAATCTCTTCATGTTCTATTCTCGGGAAGAAATTTCCATCTGGTAGAAATCTTATGACCATATTACCATTTTGAAGTGCAAGATCAAATTTTTAAAAATAAAATTGGACTAAACTTTCTTTAGTTTCGATATTTTGCCAAGAAACCATAAAGGCATGGATTCATAATTGGATTTTTCCGTCCAAGTAGGAAAGTACTTCTTTTCCCCTCATGTTCCTATCAGAAATTTAGGCATGGTCTTTTGATTCAGTTCTTATGTTATTTCCATTTCTTTGGTCGATTGCAGCTCATCTTTTCATTGTTTGCCCTCATGCATGGACATGTTTTGCATTGCGGAGGCGCTCGGGACCGCGGCCGGCAGTGTCGAGCGGGTGGCGGTGGAGGAGGCCTAGCGGCGGAAGGCGAGGAAGGGCGTCGGTCGGATATGGGGAAGGCCACTGGCGGAGCTACATGAAGGCCGAACTGGGCCACGGCCTGCCCAGATTTTTGGCCAGAAACAAATTAACTACTACTCCAAAAAATAGGTAGACAGATAGGTATCAACAGGCCAAACACACTAGAACTCTCCCCGGCTGCTCGTTAGTTGTTCGCTGTCTTTCTAGACAGATAGGTAGCACGAGACTGAACTAAGGCCATGGGGCACTAGGTTTAGAAATTTAGGGGAGGCAGTGGAAGATCACACAAATTGCGACAGCGAGGCAGAAAGCCACTCACAGTCAGAGAAGAATCGATTATGTTTAGAAAAGAAAAATACATGATATTAGTGAAATTAAGGAAGATTCTATGGCAACGACATCTGATCCTTTGCCCTTGCTTGAATTGGAATAACTGACAACGTCGCAACGTACACTCAAATTAACCGTTATTGCAGATTTTCAAAGCGAAAATAGTGAAAAAGCTAACTTGTAGTATATACTATTCTGCTATATTGTGTTATTGTATCTATTCTTTTCCGGAGGCTCCTACTACTGTACTTTCTTTCTTACGGATCAAGCCGATGTTAACCAATAATATGTGTAGTACTGATCCGCGAGATTATTTAGCAGTGTGCTACTACAAAAAATTGTGTTTTGTTTCTAGCTTGGACCACCCATGAATTTCTTTGTAGCTCCGCCACTGGGGAAGGCCCTGAGTGGCGGGCGGTAGGTGGTGATGGGAGGGATCACGAGGAAGGAGTCGACAAGATGGAGGCGAGATGGGGTCATGAGGGAGGGAAGAGCGTCGGGGAGGGGAACATGCGGGGACACGTGGTGGGACCATGGGCGACCGGGTGCACATTTCACACGAGGGGGTGGTGTGTGGCGGTTCCTCGGCGCGCTCGCGGGGTGGGCGCAAGATGTGTACATGGGAGGTGGGTGGACCAGTTATGGTCGGTGGGTGGGGCCAGCCGAGGAAGGGTTGCCGTGCAGGACTTGCACCGTTGCGCGCGCGTGTGTGCTCTATGTGTGTGTGTGGCGGCGGGGGTGAGGAGAGAGGGGTTGGGGTGTAGCTAGGGTTTAGGTTAGGGGGGTTAGGGTTTGGGGTAGTAGGCCGGCTGGCTGGGCCTTTGGGCCTGGTCGGCTGTCTCCCCCGGTTTATAAAAATATGTTTTTATTTATATATTTTGTTTTCAATAGTCTTTTGATAAATAGTTTAGACAAAATCAAAGATCCGGGCGGACCGACGGTTTTGGTTTGAACAAAGGGGGATATCTAGAAAACAAAATACGCTTTTAGCAAGATAGGTTTTAAACACAATACGCATGCAGACATGATGATGCATAGAGACAAGACATGCGATTTCTAGTAGTGGTTTTAACCAGGGTGCTACACTCTTGGTCATAAACTCACTTGATCGATACATATTAATGATAATTGCTTAAGCAGTTTGTAGCTTCATTGTCTTTGAAAATGCATTTGGTCAATGTGATTTCATAGTTTGCAGCTTCATTGTCTTTTAGATGACATCCTAGATAATTAGTTTGTTTATATTATTGATGGCTTGCATTAAACTTCAATTGATAAAAAATGGAAATTTCTTTCAGCTTCAGGATAGGGAGAACCAGCATTATGAGATACTATTATTTTAATTTTGGTGTATTTAGCCACATCATTATGAGATACTATTATTTTAATGTTTGTGTCTTTATCCACATTTTTGTCATGTCAGGATTTAAATCTTTGTGTTCTTTTTGTGTTACCATTTAAGTTAACGTCGCTGCAAACAAACATGTTCTGATTGTGTTATAACAGAACAGAAGGGTTAGAAATTGCACATAAGGCCCTCCCATATGGTGGATGATATTAACTCATCGACATATATATGCCATTAGTTTGCTACTAATTTTCTCATATTTTATGTTCACCCTATAATTGAGCTGGAATTAATCATGAGAGAGTTTACTACTATGCATGAGGTCCAATGATACGTTGGAAATGTATCTATAATTTTTGATGCTCCATTCTTGTTTAGTATCTACTTTGCTTTACTTGTCCACACTTTGAGGTGCTCTTTACATGTTTTCTGGTACTAACCTATTAATAAGTTGCAACAGTGCCAGATGCCTGTTTTCTGCTATTTTTGGTTTCAGAAAAGTTAGTAAAGAAATATTCTCGGAATTGGACGGGACAAAGGACAAAGTCAATAACTTTCCGTGGGGAACAAGAAGTCCAGAGGAGAGACGAGGAGGCGTGCCAGGGCGGCTAAACCCTCCTAGGCACGGGTGGGCCCTATCCCGCACCTGGGTAGGGTTTGCCCCCTCTAGCCGCCGCCTCGGCCTCCCTCTTCGCCTATAAGAAGCCCCCGATGCAGAAACCCTGAGCACCCAATCAGAAATCTAGGAAACCGTCTGTAGCCGCTGCCACCATTGTCCCTAGATCGGAGGGATCTGAAGCTCTTCCCGGCACCCTGCCAGAGGGGAGATCATCCCGGAGGCCTTCTCTCCAGTATGATGCGTGAGTAGTTCCACCTTGGACTATGGGTCCATGTAGTAGCTAGATGGTTGTATCTCCTCCTTTGTGCTTTCATGTATAGATCTTGTGAGCTCCGTTTATGATCAAGATCTAACCTATTTGTAATCATGCATGTTGTGTTTGCGGGGATCCGATGGATATTGAGATTATTATGTTGGTTTGATTAATGGTTTTATCTTTATGATTATATCATGTCTATGTTGTTTGTGATCTTGCATGCTCTCCATTTCTAGTGGTTATCTTGGCTAAGTAGTTGCTAGTGAATCCAAGAGGGTGTATTTATGCTCGATAGTGGGTTCATGCCTTCCAAGGGAAGTGACAATAATCTCTTCGGTTGTAGATGTGTTGTTGCTACTAGGGAGAAAACAACGGTCTCTTGTTCATGGAATATGTGGACTATTTACCTTACACACTTTGCTTAAAGCAGTTGTCTGTTGCTTGCAACTTAATACTGGAGGGGGCTCAGATGATAACCTGAAGATGGACTTCTAGTCATAGATGCAGTTGGATGGCGGTCTATGTATCTTGTTGCATTGCCCAATCAACCTCATATGATCTTTCTAACTAGTAATTGCATTGTTATGCCTTGCTCAGTTCCTGCCAATTGCCCCATTGTAATTTGTTTACCCTTCATGCCATGTTGTTTATCTAAGGAGAGCACCTCTAGTGAACTATGGACCCCGGTCCAATCTTTAACATTGATACATCTTCCACTGTTACTTGTTTACTTGCTGCAAACCATTACCTTCCACACCATATGTTTAATCCTTTGTTACAGCAAACCGGTGAGCTTGATAACCTCACTGATTCGTTGGGGCAAAGTCTTGATTTTGTGTTGGGCAGGTCTCTGCGTTGCTTGCAACACCTGTGTGACGTTTCCTTCCTCCTACTGGTTCGATAACCTCGGTCTCAACTGAGGGAAGACTTGTTGATGTACTCTTCACACCTTCCTCTTGGGGTTCCCAACAAGACTCCACATCAAGCACCAAGTTCTCTGGCGCCACCAAGGAGTCATCAACAAGTTTTCTGGCGCCATTGCCGGGGAGGCTAAGGACGTATTCATTAGGGGAGTCCTTCACTTTCTTTCTCTTTACTTTGTTTTTAGTTTGCTTTGTTTCTTTTACTTGGTTTTGTTTGCCTCTTTTCAAAAAACCCCAAAAAATAGTCTAGTTTGGTTTGCTTGCTTTATTCAATAACACAAAAAAATTAGTTCTTGCTCTAGTTGCTGCCATGTCGGGGTCTGCCTTTATTTCCCCTATGGTAGAAATATCCACCTTTAAGCAAAAAGGTGAAGAAAGTTTTAAGGAAGTTTGGTCTAGAATCTCTGCTTTCCAGAGGGAAACTGAGCCTGAGGTAAGCCTCGGCTTGGTTATTGATAGTTTCTACCGCGGTACTGCTCTTCGTTATAGATATGCTTTGGATGTTGTGGCTGACAAAGATTGTTTGCTTTGTACTGAGGATGAAGCTTATGATGTCATAAGGAAATTAATCATGATCTATGGTACACCTTGCAAGTCTGATTTCTCTTTCACAAGTATTTTTGCTAGGTTGAACCATCTTGAGACCAGTATTGCTGCCATGAATAGTTGCTATCACACTCTTAGGGTTTACCATGATTATGTTCCCATAAATTCTGGGCCTTCAAAATGGTTTCCCATAATCAAAGTCTCAATAAGCACTACACTTTTTGATGCTCGATGTGATATCATGTCTAAATTTTGTCTCATGCCTAAAGATATTTTTGATTCCTTGAGTCTTTGGGGGCTTATTGAAGGAGGGGAGGAAATCTCTCTTACCAACAATACCACTATATCACCCATTGGAATAGTTGAAGGTGTGTTTACAAAAATCTCAGGAAAAAGGGTGACTACCGATTATCTTGTTATTGAATGTGTAGGCAAGGGACAAATCACACTTGGAAGGTCTCTACTTAAACACCTTGGGGCAGTGATAGATGTTGGGAAAGGTATCATGCACTTTGATCCTCCAGTAAGCAATCATATCTTCCCTAAAGAGAAAAAGAAAGGTAAGAAATGAAGGAACAAGAGGGGAAATTCTTCATTTGAAAATACTTGATTCTTCTTGCTTCTTGTGCGTAACTTAAAGGCGTTAAAGAAAAGTACTTGTTGGGAGATAACCCAAAAGTTTCCTTGAGTCTTGGAAGTTATTATTACTATAATGACCTCTCCTTATCCTTTTTGTTTGCTTTTTGTGCCAAGAATGACCTCTAATGAGAGGGAAGTAAGATTTGGGGAGTTGCTGTCCCGAAACAGATTTCTGTCCTCCACTAAAAAAAATCGTGAAGAGGCTTTGTAAATCGGATTGAGCTCAACATTTTCTAATAAATCCCCCAGTATGTTAGCTAACTTTCGTTAGTTCAACACTTTTTGATTTGAGCAACATAAGATGTTCGAAAAAAATCGTTTCTACCTGCTGGTCTGTTTTGATAGATTTCTGTCATTATTTGCATTTGCTTCTTATTGATTCCTTTTTTTAGCTCTCTTCAGGTAAATTGAGTTTCTTTGAAGGAGTTACTACAGTAGCTTGTGTTTTTAGTGAAAAGCCTTGCTATTCCAAAGCTTTGCCAGTGGTCATATCTTTTAAATACACTAATGTTGCCAATGAAGATTGTGTGAAGTTTTGTATGAAGAAAAATTACAGGTGTATAGAGAGAATGATGCAATGAGATGAAGAATGGACAAAAGCTCAAGTTTGGGGATGCTACTATGGTGTCACCCCAAGAAATATCCAAGAGGTACAAGAGTCAAAGCTTGTGGATGCCCAAGGCATCCCCTTCTTCATCAATAAAAAGCTCAGGTCTGTCTAGACACTTCGTTTTTGTTGTTTCATGTACAGTTGTGTTGTTATTGGAGCATCTTAGTTTTCGTTTGCTTTGCTTAGTTTTTTTAGTTCGCTTTAGTAGTTTGGACCCCCGTTCTCGTTGTGTTGTTTTTCAAATAAGGTTTCTTGGTGTTTGGAAAGGAGTAGTAAGTTCTTGCTTGAAGTGTAAGAGGAGCTTGCATTGACTGTGACTTAGACTTTAGCATGACATGCTAGGTGTTGTTTTAGCATTATGCTTAGTGATTATCGTTGTAGCATGTCTTATTCCAAACAATTGGGATTGCTTAGTGTGCCTTGAAGAAATTATGCGTTGTTTTAGCATGCAAAAGCATAGTATTGTGGTATTCTCCTTTGATGCTTTGCTTGGGTTGACTTGGCACATGCTCATACCATGTTATGACTCTCACAAGTCACCATTAGCCTCTTTGATCATTTATTCCTTGACTTGTAGTACCACTCTTTGCTTTGATTAGTATGCTTTGTTGCACTGCATGATTTTGGCCATTATTGCTCTCTTAGTTGGTTGCTCCTAGTCTTTTGCTAGCCTCCACTTTTATGAGTAGTTCTACTTATGACTCCAACTCCCCAGAAACCAAGTTATTCAAAAGTGTCCACTATAAACTCCTATGCATGGTGTGTTACACCATTCTAAGTATATTCTTGTTTTCAACTATCTTCCAATTAAAAACTATTTTGTTATTAGTGATTAAAGCCCTCACAAACTTGATGGCACACTTTATTCTTTGCCCCTAATAAACTTGAACCATCATGACAACTTTGTTGTATATGCTTGCACTTATAAGTTAGGATTATCAGAACCGTGCTGTCATGGGGAACGTTTTCAACATTGCACTTGTACTATTGTACTCTGTTGATATCATGTTCTTTTGTCGATGGATGTCACTGGTGTGAAATAAAGGGGGAACTTGTAAGTCCATGGAGTTTGTATCATGTGTTAGAGAAACGCCTGGGCCGCTATCCTAAGCCATGTCTAATCATGGTGGAAACTTGCAGCATCACCATAGTGACATCTATGAAGCATTCTTCTTATAAAAAAAGAGACACATTGAGAAAAGAGTAAAGAGAGAAAAAAGCACCATATTCCCATGGTACATAAGAAGAATTGCTGAGATGCTCATTGTCTGCTTGCCTTGTCATTTTGGTTATGGGAAAGCTCCTGTACCATGTGCAAGGGGTACCCCGTTGGCGATTCTCAATGATATGCAAGTACTTACAGTGACAAGAACTTACCTGGACCCAAAGTTGAGTATGCATGAGGTGTGGCCCTCGTATTCAAGGGGCATGAGATTGCCAACTTATACTTCGTCAAGCATATACTCCAGCTTTGCCACTTTAACCTTAACCACTTGAAGATGCTTATGATAGGGGAAATAAGGGCTGCAAGCTAACAAGTACCATAATTTTTGGAAGTTCTTTTTGAAACTTGTAATCCCTGCTTCCTTTACAAAAAGGCCTTTCTTCCACAATTATCTGAGTCTCCACCTTTAGGCACCATTAATAGAGCATAGTTGTCATTCTGTGTGCAGTGTTCCAAATCTTATTAATTGATGCATATTGTGTTATTACTTGATCTTGTGCTATTTTTTTCTAGTCACCCTTGTGAACTTTGAAGGTGTCATATGCATTTTATTTCTACTCTATGAGGGACAAGCTGATTGCCACTATGCTATGTTTTCTGCATGTGGAACAAACAAACATTTTTCAATACATACTATTCATGATCTTTGTTTCTAGCTTGCCATGTTGCATGCATAGTTACTATGTACTATTGTTAGAACTCCATCTTTCATGCACATGTTTAGAGTTCTTTGATCCCAACTTTCAATGATTGCAAATGGTTGGATCTTTATTGTGAGGGTGCATGTCACCTCAAAAATTATTCTGTTTATCACTTACCTACTCGAGGACGAGCAGGAGTTAAGCATGGGGATGTTGATACGTTGGAAACGTATCTATAATTTTTGATGCTCCATGCTTGTTTAGTATCTACTTTGTTTTACTTGTCCACACTTTGAGGTGCTTTTTACATGTTTTCTGGTACTAACCTATTAACAAGTTGCAACGATGCGGATGCCCATTTTCTGCTGTTTTGGTTTCGTAAAAGTTAGTAAAGAAATATTCTCGGAATTGGACTGACGAAGGACAAAGTCAATAACTTTCCGTGGGGAACAAGAAGTTCGGAGGAGGCGAGGAGGCGTTCAGGCGGCTAAACCCCTAGGCGCGGGTGGGCTACCCACGCCTGGTAGGGTTTGCCCCTCTGCCGCCTCGGCCTCCCTTCGCCTATAATAAGCCCCGATCTGAAACCACAGCACCCGATCGAAATCCATGAAACCGCCTATAGCCGCCACCATCGTCCCTAGATCGGGATCAAGCTCTTCCCCTGCCCGGAGGAGATCATCCGAGGCCTTCTCTCCAAGATGATGATGCGTGAGTAGTTCCACCTTGGACTATGGGTCCATGTAGTAGCTAGATGGTTGTATCTCCTCCTTTGTGCTTTCATGTATAGATCTTGTGAGCTCTGTTCATGATCAAGATCTAATCTATTTGTAATCATGCATGTTGTGTTTGCGGGGATCCGATGGATATTGAGATTATTATGTTGGTTTGATTAATGGTTTTATCTTTATGATTCTATCATGTCTGTGTTGTTTGTGATCTTGCATGCTCTCCGTTGCTAGTGGTTATCTTGGCCAAGTAGTTGCTAGTGACTCCAAGAGGGGGTATTTATGCTCGATAGTGGGTTCATGCCTCTAGTTTCCAAGAGAAGTGACAATAATATCTTCAGTTGTAGATGTGCTATTCCTACAAGGGAGAAAACAACGGTCTCTTGTTCATGGAACATGTGGATTGTTTACCTTACACACTTTGCTTAAAGCAGTTGTCTGTTGCTTGCAACTTAATACTGGAGGGTTTTCGAATGATAACCTGAAGGTGGACTTCTAGTCATAGATGTAGTTGTATGACGGTCTATGTATCTTGTTGTATTGCCCAATCAACCTCATAGGATCTTTCTAACTAGTAATTGCATTTTTATGCCTTGCTCAGTTCCTGTCAATTTCCCCGCTGTATTTTTTTTACCCGTCATGCCATGTTGTTTATCTAAGGAGAGCACCTCTAGTGAACTATGGACCGCTGTCCAATATTTATCATTGATACATCTTCCACTATTACTTGTTTACTTGCTTCGAACCCTTACCTTCCACACCATACGTTTAATCCTTTATTACAGCAAACCGGTGAGCTTGACAACCTCACTGATTCGTTGGGGCAAAGTCTTGAGTTTGTGTTGTGCAGGTCTCCGCGTTGGTTGCAACACCTGTGTGACGTTTCCTTCCTCCTACTGGTTCGATAACCTCGGTCTCAACTAAGGGAAGAATTGCTGTTGTACTCTTCACACCTTGCTCTTAGGGTTCCCAACAAGACTCCACATCAAGCACCAAGTTCTCTGGCGCCACCAAGGAGTCATCATCCAACTGCCAATAAAATGAAATATAATAGTTGTAGTTGTATGGACACCCTATATACCCTGTCAGCTAAAAAAGGTACAATGTACTCAAAGAGTGGTACCCATATAACCTATAATATTTGCTAAATCAGTTAACATGAACACAATAATCCACACTCTACAACTTGGGATAACCATCACTCTAAGATTCAATGCAATGACTCTAAAAATGGTTCGGTTCAATGCCTCTAAATATTGATCTGGTGTGTGTAGACCGATGTACAGTTAAGAAACTATGGCAGTTGAGACTGCTAGGAGAACTTTACTAGACGTGGTTTGTTTTTGGTTATCTATTTTTGGTGAGCACATGATACTACTATTAACTCATCGGTAGGCCTCTTTTTTTGCTTACCACTTGGTTTTGTTTCCCAGTAAATCTAATCTATGTAAGATTGTTATTGTGAACATTATTTTCCTTCTCTTTTAGGATTTTATGAGTTAGTACAACACAAGGTTTCACAAGTAGAGTTCTTATGGCCATGACATCTTATATTATACTTAGCTTCATTAAGCTTTAACAGCGAATGCTAATCAATACATTTCTCGTTGCAGCAAACATGCAACAAGTGCAAGTTGTATGATATTTTTTGAATAATATTGTTTGCCTTATATCATTGAGTGTACTACAATCAAGACTGGCAAAGACAATTACGGATGCAGCGCCGTCGGCACAAAGAGGGCAAAGACAACGCAGGATTCCTCTTCATGGCGTCAAATCGAGAGGAATCTATAGTCTAGTGACAACCTCTCTTTTTCCCCTAGGACTTGATTAATGTCTCCAAAGGTTCATGGGAGTGCGGACAGTTAGGTCTGACATGAATATCTTCATGGTTAGGAAATTAAAAACTATTTATCTAATTTGGCAGGTTCTCATGTGATTTGCATGGAAAATATACATTCGATAAATCAAACATACTAATAGGAGTGTGTGGGTCGTATGGAAGCTTTTCGAGTTCAAAAGAAATGGGATATATTATGTACTGATCTCTTGCTTTCATATTGGAAATTGGATCATTTTGATCTGTAATAATCCTTTGTATCCGTTATTCTGTTTAGGAAACAAGAAGATTGGAATATGTTGCTTCTTTGTTAAATATCACTAACTATGCATAAGGATGAGAAGTTCGATTTCAACTATTTTAAGTCAATGCTCGTGTTTCTGAATTATTTAGTACAAACCTTTGCATTTGGAATTAATGTTAATTTGACATACCCCGTCACTAGATATGTATATGGTGTTTAGTTTTTCACACAGAAAATAAAAAAAATGCATGTGGCGCAAAAATTACAACCAACAGTGGCTAATTTTCATGAGAAAGTAGGCATGAGATAGGGAAACATAGTAAAATCCCTAAAAATTGTCCATACACCTTATATTTAGAGATGGGTTATGAACTAATAAGTTTGCAAATCAATTCAAGGAATTGAAGATAAGGTTTATGATCTAAGAAGTTTGCAAGTAAATTCAAGGAATTGAAGACAAGCTTACACTCTTTGATGTACCAGGTAAGTTTGTTTCCACTTCAAACACACATTTTTGTGGACTAGATGCAAACTAAAAATAGTCATGTTTCCCCCAAAATTTAATATTTATGTTATTCTATTGAGAATGGAGTAAGAAGTGCATGCATAAAGTTTGTCTATGACACATCAGACTTGCAGAAAGATCTCTATTTGGAGGTGACAAGTACTAAATATGTTCCATAATGAATTTAGTTTGCCAAAATGTTCAACATTATGGAACTTAGGTGGTAGAGATGAAATGCATTGTTAGTACTCTCTCCGATCCATATTAATTTTTCACCGGATTAGATGTATCTAGCACTTAAACATGTCTAAATACATCTATTTCTACAAGAAGTAAAATATGGATCGGAGGGAGTAATATCTTTCAGTGGTATGTACTTTGAGAAAGATTAATGATAATGAGTGTGATGATTTGTAGATAGCATTTTGCGGGTGCATTTTCCATGATTTCTTCATGTGTCCATATCTCTTTGATGTTGTTATGCTCACTAATTAATTTAATTTCATTGTTATGCAAAATGATTGTGACAAAAAATATAGTACAACACAAGTGAAGGAGCCAAATAAAAGAGCCCAGAGGAAGCACGTGTCGGAGATAATGGTAAAAATGATGCACATTGGTCGTCGAAAAGGCACCAGCCAAGACAAATATAAAAATCTATAATGACATTGCACCCACCATAAATGTTTATAAAGCATGAAATTTTAGCATCTACTAGCCCATAGCAAAGCACCGGCACTTAACTAGTTTTAAAAAAACATGGAATTTGTAAAACTCCATTGAGTTCTCTTGGCTCGAGCTGAGATCAAACCTGCATGGGTGATGACCCGCACGTCTCACTGCCTCGCTTCGCCTGGGTCAGCAGGCGGCCCGCCTTTCGCCTCCTCCCTCTCGCCCTCCCATGTTTGCCGATTACTGCCAGGCTAAGCCTTGGCAGGTGATACATCAGAAACGTATCTATAATTTTTGATGTTCCATGCTTGTTTAGTATCTACTTTGCTTTTCTTTGTCCATATTTTGAGGTTCTTTTTATATGTTTTCTGGTACTAACCTATTAACAAGTTGCCACGGTGCCAATTGCCTGTTTTCTGCTGTTTTTGGTTCCAAAAAAGATAGTAAAGAAATATTCTCGGAATTGGATGGGACAAAAGCCAAAGTCAATATTTCACCGAGGAGAACACGAATTCCACAGGAGAGACAGAGGGGTGCCACAGGGCGGCTGGACCCCCAGGCGCGGGCCCACCCTAGGCCGCACCTAGGCAGGGTGTGGGCCCCCTGGCCGCCTCCCAGCCTCGCCTCTTCACCTATAAGAAGCCCTCGATGCCTAAACCCTAAGCACCCGATCAATATTCCACGAAACTGTCTATAGACGCCGCCACCATCGTCCCTAGAACGAGGGGATCTAAAGCTCTTCTCGGCACCCTGTCAGAGGGGAGATCATCCCGGAGGCCTTCTTCTTCATCATGCCAGCCTCCGGTATGAAGTCTGAGTAGTTCCACCTTGGACTACGGGTCCATGTAGTAGCTAGATGGTTGTATCTCCTCCTTTGCGCTTTCATGTCTAGATCCTGTGAGCTCCATTCATGATCAAGATCTCATCTATTTGTAATCATGCATGTTGTGTTTGTGGGGATCCGATGGATATTGAGATTACTATGTCAGATTGAGTAATGGTTTTGTCTTATTGATTCTATCATGTCTGTGATCTTGCATGCTCTCCGTTGTTAGTAGCTATCTTGGCCAAGTAGTTGCTAGTTACTCCAAGAGGGGGTATTTGTAACACCCTCAGAATCGGACCTATGCAAGTTTCGGCGATTCCCGCCAAACCCGCATAGAAAACGATTCAAAGGTGCCCACCAGGCACTTTCGTGCGGGTGGAAAACAAAGTAATAACATTACACAACAGTCCTCGATGGGACCCACAGAACAGATATATATATACAACACGACTCCATGAGTCAAGAATACAGATATAATATACAAAGATCCAAATCACCTTGAAAACGACAGAGCGTTCGACTACGGACAAGATGCAAATGGGGCTAAGAGCCCTGAAGAATAACCAATGGCGTCCATAACCCTGCCCAGGCCAAGCCGGAAGGGTAACCCTGCTAACGGCGTCGATCTCAAAACCTGCTTAAACAAAAGGGGTGCCGACAAAGGGCAAAGGAAAAGAGGAGGCGTCAAGATCTTGAGGCGATTACAGCGAGGCTAGAATTCGGTCCTCGCCTACATAGGTATGGTGGATCAAGCGGCGGCAGCATGCACTAAACAACCTATAGAGACTTGATACAATGGCGGCAATCGAGAGAGGGTAAGAAGGACCTAATCGGAACCAACTCGATGCGACCACCAAACAAACCCATCCGGTGTTTCCCCTCGAGACCAAACGAGGAAGTCAACCGAGGAACTCACACGGTTGGCGCTTTATTTGTTCGATTATCGTTGCAGCAATTACTAGTCGGTATAGATAGTCATCCTGATAAAATAAGCAGTGGGCCGTTTTAGTTAACCATTCCGTTATAGTTGCATCAATTACTAATCAGATACAAGTAGCATGAGATAAATCCAAAACCCAGCAGTTGTTGGTACTTTTATTTAGCCATTCCGTTGTAGTTGCAATACTTACTAGTCAGGTACAATGGTCGCAAGCGACACTCCAAACAAGCAATTGTGGGCAGTATTAATTAGCCATTCCATTATAGTGAAGCCGATTACTAGTCATTATAAAGTCAAATTTATAGCAGTAAACTTTAGTTATGCTTGTCTATGGTCGAGATACTGTGCTCCAAGTCATCCATAACCGCGGACACGGCTTTCAGAAAGTTTTAACCCGGCCGGGGTGCACAAATAGCAACACACACTCGATCAACCTCGGAAAAACCAAATCAAAACCCAACGAGGCCTTCACGACAAAGCAATCACAGGATTCAGAATTATTTCAGGGGGCCACCCCATTAAGTAGACCCGCAACGAAGCTAGCTGACTCCGAGACGGACTCAAGGTTTGCGTCAGTGGTCAAGCGACTGGGAACCCGAAAGTGTGACTGGGCTTGTCGATACCGCGAAAACACTCCGCTTACCTAAACAGTACAGTGTGCTCCTCGCACAATCGTAAATACAGAAGTAGCATGGCATAAGTACAGGATAGTAAATAAAACCTCAAACTAGTTTGTGGCCCCAAGAAATAAGATCAATCAAGCTCGCTAAGGGGTCCCATAATCCTCCCGGATGTGGATAGCGCGATAAATCAAGGAACAGGTATCAAGTACTCGGGGTCCTACGGGACACAAGTGGGCGTTCGGAAACCAAATATTATCTATCACCCACCGATGCCTCTGCTTACTTCAATTTTAGTTGTTAAACAGGAATTAAAGTGAACGATAAGTAAAGCCATGATCATCTCCAGCAACAGACATGCGGCAATACATCAACAACTGTGGCACTGGACGACACGCAACAACACTAGAGCAAGCGACTACGACGCGCAAGTCCAACTATCTACCAAACAACAGGTAATCGGATGTGTCCAAGGCAATATAGGGTTGCACGGTATATCACAGGTACGGAAACTAAAGCATCGCAACACAGATAGCAATAGATCAACAGGAGGGAATAAAGACTATAAAAGTAAGATAGGTAGAAAGGGGGAGATGCTCGCCTGAAAAACATTGCCGAAGGTTCAACCGAAGATCGGGGCGAAGCTCACATCAACTCAACGGCCTTATCCGCGAAGAAGCAAATCACTAGAAGGAACACCGGTTACAATATTTAATACTACGGCAAAAGATCGGGCATGATGCATGTATGATGTATGACATGGCAAAGGTGCGATGCAATTAGGTCATATTAGGTGGAACCAGGGTCCCGACAATTAATTAAACGGTTCGAGTTATTTAACTACCCCGCAATTTAAATGTTGTATTAACATGGCAAGAGATAGCACCGGTTCGCTACACAGATTTAAATGAGGCCAATATAAGGCTAGATTTGCCCGCATATGGGCCCCATATTTAATTATTAGGTGAATCGGCATAAGGCCCCCAAACCACACAAGATGCATGCGAGATCAATTAATATGTGACAGTTTATATTTCATTTTATAAAATAGGGCTCGAGAAAGGGTTCACACATTAGGGTTCGACGATCTTGGGGTTCCGGGGTTTTGGGGTCGGTCTCAGGGTTCAGGGTTCAACGGATCGGTCTCGGATATCTGAGGTAGATCTTGTCGCATCCGGGAAGCCGGACTTGGGTCGGTGTCGGGGCGCATCGGATTCTTCCGGGTCGGTGCCGTTCTTGTCGTCGCGAAGGTCTTGTCGGGTCCGCGCCATCGAGTCGGTCTCGACATCCGGGGTGAAGTGTTTGTCGTTCCGCAATATCGACGAGCTTGGCGTCCTTGTCAGAGTTCTCGGGTGACGATGTCGGTCTAGGGTTTGGCGCCGGTGGATCTTGGCGATTCCATGCGAAGGCCTTGGCGCTCTAGATCGGTCTTCAGGGCAGCGGCCTCATGTAGACGGTCGTGGCGGCTTCAGGGAGGAGTCCTTGGCGTTCCTTGTAGGTGACCTTCGGCTTCGGGGTCTTCAGGGTCTCGACGTACTTGGTTAGGGTTCGACGGAGTTTGGTCTTCAGGCACCCGAACAGACTTCTCGAATTCCGTGAAGGAGATCTTGTCGATTCAGCGTCATCGCCCCTAATTTCCACGACGAAGTACTCGGGGTTCCACTCGTTTGTCGGTGTCGAGCTTGTTGACACACGTATCTTGAAGGGTTCATGGCCTCCACGGGATCGGTCTTCGGACTCTGGGAAGACGACCTTGTCGTTCGGGTAGAACTCGCGGGTTGAGGTCGACGCATGCGAACGCGGACAGGATCACGGGACGTCCAACAGGCAGAACTTGCAGAGAAGGCTCCGAGGAGGAGTCGATGCACAGCCGCGGCCAACCGTCTTGGTAGCAGGCGAGGTGGGTGTAAGCGGCCAAGGCCAGCGAGGCGGGGTCGGCGCGGGGCCGGGCGAGCAGAGGGCGCGGACGGCACAGCGGAGACGAGGGGAGCCAGGGCGGTCGGAGGCGGCGCTGCCGGCGCGGACGGAACCGGCCGGAGGAGGGTAGCCGCGAGGGGGCCCGTCGGGGAAGCTCGGGAGGCCACGGGGACGCGGCGACCAGAGGCGGAGGATGCTACCGCGCGGGGCGGGCCGGCAAGAGGCGCTGGCCGAGCTAGAGGGCGGCGAGCACCATGGCGAGGACGACATGGCCGGGCGAGCTCGGGCCGAGCCGGGCCGCAGGCGGGAGGAGAGCCGAGGCGACGCGGTCGGAGGAGGCGGAGCCCGCGGCGAGCCGAGGGCGGCGACCGCGAGCACGGGCCGGGGCGGCACGGAGCACGGCCAGAGGCGGGGCGCGGAGCTCGGGGCGGCCGCGGGCACGGTGGCGAGAGGAGCTGCGGGGCTGGCCCGACCGGAGAGGAGGGAGAGGGGCCCGGGCGACGGTGGCGGGGAAGGCGGTGAGACGGTGGAGAGGAGGAGGGGGCGCCTGGGAAGGGTGAGGCGAGGTGGGGGCGTCGGCGTCGGGGATGGCGGCCGACGCGCGAGGGAGCTGGCGGGGCGAACGACGGCGGGAGAGGAGGGCGAGCTCGAGCTGCGGTGGCGCCACTCGAGGAGAGGGAGAGGGGCCGGAGGAGGCGGCTCGGGCGGAGGACGAGGTGACGGGGAGCGCGGTGTGGTGCGTGGGAGGAAGAGGTCGCGTGCGGGGAGAGGGAGGAAGGGGACAGACGGGGCCAGGGGTGGGACCGGGGTTGTGTGCGTGCTCGACGGTGCGTGGCGTGTAGTGTGCGTTGTGTGCTGGGGGTCGGCTGAGTGAGGGAGTGGGGCAGAGGAGAGAGGGAGAGGCGGTGGTGTGGGGTGACGTGGCCGCGGTTGATTGGCCGGGGAGGAAGGGAAGGTGAGGTGGCGACTCGTGATAGGAGGGGGTGAGGTGGATGGTTGGGTGGTTAGAATAGGACAGGTAAGAAAAGATTTAGGGGACTGGGTAGATATTTATCTGGGGAAGTAGGCTGCTGCCGGCTGGGCCGTTTCGGCCTGGCCGGTGGCGGCCTCCCCGGTATAAAATATTTTATTAACTATTATTTTTATTTCTCTTAAAACAAAACATTTGCAAAAAGGTTTGAGACATATAAAAGATCCGAACGGACCTAGGTTTTCGATTTGAATAAAGAGAAGGATAATTTTAGAAAACAATGACAGACGTTTAGAAAAATAGCTTTAGACAAATAATGCATGATGATGACAATGCAATGCACAAAAACAACGCGATTTTCTAGTAGTGGTTTTGCGGAATGCCACAATTCGACACCACTAACAATGGATCTCGCCCTCGAGATCCGCCTCATGGTACCGGAAAGAAGGTCGGCGATCTGATCCTTCGCGCTTCGTGTAGATCCTCGCGACACCACTAACAAGAGGTCGTTGATCCTGTTCCTCAAGAGAACACTCTGGAAACAACGGACGAAGTTAAAGGTAAGGCCACCTCTAACTTCCATGGAAGGAGTAAAATTGCATCGATCCACTATTCAATATACAGAGCAAATGATAAGAGTAGTGGTATGGTCGCGACTCCATCCCGCACCCAAAGCATTACTATGTACACGAATAGATAGATTATGCAACCAACCCTCAGGATTCAGACTGAAGATCTCGACAAGCGAGGTTCGGAAACAAAGGAGTGATGCAGACTCTGCATCGGATCTGGCGGAGATGATGTCGTCGCGTTGGAAAACACCGGAAGGCACAAACAAGAAACAAAGAATGGTACCACAGACGAAGGATTCCCCGGATATCATGAAAACCAGATGAAGCAACACCGTTATCAAAGAAGGAAGCGAAACCCTGAAGGTACGACGGAAACCCGACCACGAGAAATCCTGGACTCGAAGAGAGGGAAGAGAGTGGATTCAAAACACGTAGAGGTAAGAGGAGAATAGCAGAGGGGTAAGGAGTAAAAGCAGACCTAATCAGATCTATCCAACCGATTTTCAAAAATACTTTTGACACTCTACTTCGGCCGTTAGCTAGGTTATCCTACAGGCTGGACTTGTGGGGTATCGCAACTGCTGGGCTCGGATACTCAGAACACCCTCAGATCGGACCTATGCAAGTTTCGATTCATTCTGCCAAACCCGCAGAAAACGATTCAAAGGTGCCCACCAGAACTTTCGTATGGTGGAAAACAAAGTAATAACATCACACAACAGTCCTCGATGGGACCCATAATGTATATATATACAACACGACTCCATGAGTAAAGAATACAGATATAATATTCAAAGATCCAAATCACCTTGAAAGCGACAGAGCGTCCGGCTACGGACAAGATGCAAATGGGGCTAAGAGCCCTGAAGAATAACCAATGGCGTCCATAACCCTGCCGTGCCAAGCCGGAAGGGTAACCCCGCTAACGGCGTCGATCTCAAAACCTGCTTAAACAAAAGGTGCCGACAAGGGCAAAGGAAAAAGAGGAGCCAAGATCGAGGCCAAGACACGGCGAGGCTAGAATTCGGTCCTCGCCTACATAGGTATGGTGGATCAAGCGCAGCGGCATCATGCACTAAACAACCTATAGAGACTCGATACAACCGGCGGCAATCGAGAGGGGTAAGAAGGACCTAATCGAACCAACCTGATCGACCACCAAACAAACCCATCCCGTGTTTCTCGAGACCAAACGAGGAAGTCAACCGAGGAACTCACACAGTTGGCAGTTTTATTTGTTCAGTTATCGTTGCAGCAATTACTAGTCAGGTATAGATAGTCATCCTGATAAAATAAGCAGTGGGCCGTTTTAGTTAACCATTCCGTTATAGTTGCATCAATTACTAATCAGATACAAGTAGCATGAGATAAATCCAAAACCCAGCAGTTGTTGGTACTTTTATTTAGCCATTCCGTTGTAGTTGCAATACTTACTAGTCAGGTACAATGGTCGCAAGCGACACTCCAAACAAGCAATTGTGGGCAGTATTAATTAGCCATTCCATTATAGTGAAGTCGATTACTAGTCATTATAAAGTCAAATTTATAGCAGTAAACTTTAGTTATGCTTGTCTATGGTCGATATCTTTGCTCCAAGTCGTCCATAACCGCGACACGGCTTTCGAGAAAGTTTTAACCCGCCGGTGCACAAATAGCAACACACACTGATCAACCTCGAAAAACCAAATCAAAACCCAACGAGGCCTTCACGACAAAGCAATCACAGGATTCAGAATTATTTGTGGGGCCACCCCATTGAGTAGACCCGCAAGAAGCTAGCCGACTCGAGACGGACTCAAGGTTTGCGCTATCAGAAACGATCGGGAACCCGAAAGTGTGGCTGGGCTTGTCGATACCGCAAAACACTCCGCTTACCTAAATAGACAAGGTGCTCTCGCACAATCGAACAGTAGTAGCATGGCATAAGTACAGGATAGTAAATAAAACCTCAAACTAGTTTGTGGCCCCAAGAAATAAGACTGAATCAAGCTCTGGCTAAGGGGGGTCCCATAATCCTCCCGGATGTGGATAGCGCGATAAATCAAGGAACAGGTATCAAGTACTCGGGGTCCTACGGGACACAAGTGGGCGTTCGGAAACCAAATATTATCTATCACCCACCGATGCCTCTGCTTACTTCAATTTTAGTTGTTAAACAGGAATTAAAGTGAACGATAAGTAAAGCCATGATCATCTCCAGCAACAGACATGCGGCAATACATCAACAACTATGGCACTGGACGACACGCAACAACACTAGAGCAAGCGACTACGACGCGCAGGTCCAACTATCTACCAAACAACGGGTAATCGGATGTGTCCAAGGCAATATAGGGCTGCACGGTATATCACAGGTACGGAAACTAAAGCATCGCAACACAGATAGCAATAGATCAACAGGAGGGAATAAAGACTATAAAAGTAAGATAGGTAGAAAGGGGGAGATGCTCGCCTGAAAAACATTGCCGAAGGTTCAACCGAAGATCGGGGAAAAGCTCACATCAACTCAACGCCCTTATCCGCGAAGAAGCAAATCACTAGAAGGAACACCGGTTGCAATATTTAATACTACGGCAAAAGATCGGGCATGATGCATGTATGATGTATGACATGGCAAAGGTGCGATGCAATTAGGTCATATTAGGTGGAACCGGGGTCCCGACACTTAATTAAACGATTCGAGTTATTTAACTACCCCGCAATTTAAATGTTGTATTAACATGGCAAGAGATAGCACCGGTTCGCTACACAGATTTAAATGAGGCCAATATAAGGCTAGATTTGCCCGCATATGGGCCCCATATTTAATTATTAGGTGAATCGGCATAAGGCCCCCAAACCACACAAGATGCATGCGAGATCAATTAATATGTGACAGTTTATATTTCATTTTATAAAATAGGGCTCGAGAAAGGGTTCACACATTAGGGTTCGACGATCTTGGGGTTCCGGGGTTTCGGGGTCGGTCTCAGGGTTCAGGGTTCGACGGATCGGTCTCGGATATCTGAGGTAGATCTTGTCGCATCCGGGAAGGCGGACTTGGGTCGGTGTCGGGGCGCATCGGATTCTTCCGGGTCGGTGCCGTTCTTGTCGTCGCGAAGGTCTTCTCGGGTCCGCGCCATCGAGTCGGTCTCGACATCCGGGGTGAAGTGTTTGTCGTTCCGCAATCTCGACGAGCTTGGCGTCCTTGTCAGAGTTATCGGGTGACGATGTCGGTCTAGGGTTTGGCGCCGGTGGATCTTGGAGATTCCATGCGAAGGCCTTGGCGCTCTAGATCGGTCTTCAGGGCAGCGGCCTCATGTAGACGGTCGTGGCGGCTTCAGGGAGGAGTCCTTGGCGTTCCTTGTAGGTGACCTTCGCTCGTCTTCGTGGTCTCGACGTACTTGGTTAGGGTTCGACGGAGTTTGGTCTTCAGGCACCCGAACAGACTTCTCGAATTCCGTGAAGGAGATCTTGTCGATTCGGTGTCATCGCCCCTAATTTCCACGACGAAGTACTCGGGGTTCCACTCGTTTGTCGGTGTCGAGCTTGTTGACACACGTATCTTGAAGGGTTCATGGCCTCCACGGGATCGGTCTTCGGACTCTGGGAAGACGACCTTGTCGTTCGGGCAGAACTCGCGGGTTGAGGTCGACGCATGCGAACACGGATAGGATCACGGGACGTCCAACAGGCAGAACTTGCAGAGAAGGCTCCGAGGAGGAGTCGATGCACAGCCGCGGCCAACCGTCTTGGTAGCAGGCGAGGTGGGTGTAAGCGGCCAAGGCCAGCGAGGCGGGTCAAGGCCGGGCGAGGGCGGACGCACAGTGAGACGAGGGAAGCGGCGGTTTGAGGCGGCAGCCATGGGACGGAACTGGCCAGAGGAGGGTAGCCGCGAGGGGGCCCGTCGGGAAGCTTCGGAGGCCACGGGACGCGCGACGAGGCGGAGGGACGCCACCGCCGAGGCGGGGCGAAGAGGAAGCGCTGCGAAGCTAGAGGCGGCGGAGCACCATGGCGAGGACGCATGGGCCGGCGAGCCGGGGCCGAGCCGGCGCAGCGGGAGGAGAGCCGAGGACGCGGTCGAGGAGGCGGAGCCCGCGGCGAGCCGAGGGAGGGGCGGCGGCCGCGAGCACGGGCCGGGCGGTGAGCACGCCAGGCGGGCGCGGAGCTCGGGCGGCCTTGCGCGGTGGCGAGGAGCTGGGCTGGCCCGACCGGGAGGAGAGGGCGGGCGACGGCGGGAGGCGGTGCGACGGTGGAGAGGAGGAGGGGGCTCCTGGGAGGGGCGAGGCGAGGTGGGGGCGTCGGCGTCGGGGATGGCGGGCAGCCAGGAGGGAGCCGGGCGAAACGGCGGGAGAGGAGGGCGAGCTCGAGCTGCGGTGGCGCCGCTCGAGGAGAGGGAGAGGGGGCCGGAGGAGACGGCTCGGGCGGAGGACGAGGCGACGGGGAGCGCGGTGTGGTGCGTGGGAGGAAGAGGTCGCGTGCGGGGAGAGGGAGGAAGAGACGAGGGGGGTGGGACTGGGGGTTGCGTGCGTGCTTGCGGCAGTGCGTGGGGTCGTTGTGCCTTTGAGTGAGGGAGTGCGAGGAGAGAGGGAGAGGCGGTGTGGGGTGACGTGGCGGGTGATTGGCCGGGGAGGAAGGGAAGGTGAGGTGGCGACTCGTGATAGGAGGGGGTGAGGTGGATGGTTGGGTGGTTAGAATAGGACAGGTAAGAAAAGATTTAGGGGACTGGGTAGATATTTATCTGGGAAGTAGGCTGCTGCCGGATGGGCCATTTCGGCCTGGCCGGTGGCGGCCTCCCCGGTATAAAATATTTTATTAACTATTATTTTTATTTCTCTTAAAACAAAACATTTTCAAAAAGGTTTGAGACATATAAAAGATCCGAACGGACCTAGGTTTTCGATTTGAATAAAGAGAAGGATAATTTTAGAAAACAACGACAGGCGTTTAGAAAAATAGCTTTAGACAAACAATGCATGATGATGACAATGCAATGCACAAAAACAACGCGATTTTCTAGTAGTGGTTTTGCGGGATATCACAGTATTTATGCTCGATAGTGGGTTCATGCCTCTATTTAATCTAAGGGAAGTGACAGAAATCTCTAAGGTTGTAGATGTGTTTTTGCCACTAGGAATAAAACAACAGTCTCTTGTTCATGGAAGAAGTGGATTGTTTACCTTACACACTTTGCTTAAAGCAGTTGTCTGTTGCTTGCAACTTAATACTGGAGGGGGTTTGGATGATAACCCAAAGGTGGACTTATAGTCATAGATGCAGTTGGATGGCGGTCTGTGTATCTTGTTGTATTGCCCAATCGAATCTCATAGGATCTTTATGTCTAGTATTGCATTGTTATGCCTTGCTCAGTCCTATCAATTTCCCTGCTGTAATTTGTTTACCCAGCATGCCATGTTTGTTTATCTAAGGAGAACACCTCTAGTGAACTATGGACCCCGGTCCAATGTTTACCATTGATACATCTTCCACTGTTACTGTTTACTTGCTGCAAACCTCTTTCACCTTCTACACCATACAGTTAATCCTTTGTTATAGCAACCAGTGAGATTGTCAACCTCACTGTTAGTTGGGGCAAAGTCTTGAGTTTATGTTGTGCGGGTTTCTATGTTGCTTGCAACACCTTTGAGACGTTTCCTTCCTTCTACTGGTTCGATAACCTCGGTTTCTTACTGAGGGAAGACTTGATGCCATGCTGCTACCTTGCTCTTTGGGTTTCTCGACGAAGCGCTCCACATTGATGTAGCGCCATCAATATTTTCTGCCGCCGTTTTCGGGAGGCTAAGGACATCTTCACAAGGGGAGTCCTCCACAACCTTTCTCTTTACTTTTTTTTTGGTTTGCTTAGTTTCTTTTGCTTGGTTTTGTTTGCCTTTTTTATCAAAAACTCAAAAAAAAATAGTTTAGTTTGGTTTGGTTTGCTTTCTCTTATCAAACAACAAAAAATTAGTCCCTTCTCTAGTTGCTGGTCTGTTATTGCCTTGCTTTGTCATGCTTTCTATCAATGGATGGTTTCTTTGAAACTAGTTCTTATTGGCAAGGTGGGTTCACAGAAGAAGAAAAGTATTATTATAAGGAACACCGTTTTTCACAAAAAGGGAAACACTTATGGGAACAAATTGATAAGTTGAATACTATTGCTAGAGACATGTGCTCTACTTATAATGTTACTTATTGCTTTGATAAATCTTGTTGCTGTAGGAGGTATAAACACCTCCCTTTTCAATGTGAGTATAATGATAATGTTACCATATCCTCTTATGTTAAAGGAAATTATGACTTTTATGATGTGGAACAAATTAAAGAATTTATTGCCTTTAAGGGTGCATTTGAACTTGCCAGTTTGCTTGAAAATACTGATGATGCACCTTATGAATATGAGGTTTATGAGATACTTAAATTTTGCTTTGATAATTACAAGGAAGAAAATGGCTATATTCTTGAATATTTTAATAGATGCTTTCCACAAATGGAAGAGACTAATGCCTTGCAGGAGCCTATGGAAGAAGAAATTGTTGAAACTGGAAGATCATTAGATAAAAAGAGGAGGAGAGTGATGAACAAAAGGAGGAAGAATGGATTATCTACCTATGCCTACCTTATAATGAGAGTAACTCTTTATCCCTTACATTATTTGATTGTCCCCATGCTTACCAAAGGAGGATGAATGTTATGTTCCTGTGGATCCTTTTGACATATCTACTTTGGGTAAAACATGTGAAGGTTTGAATCCCACTATTTTTTAGCTTGATATAAATTATGTGTTTGTAGATCATGAAAATCATGCTTTATGTGATAGCTATATTGTTGAGTTTATTCATGAGGTGTGGCATCCCGCAAAACCACTACTAGAAAATCGCGTCGAATTTGTGCATTGCATCGTCATCATCATGCATTGTTTGCTAAAACTATGTTGCAAAACCCGTCTTTGTTTTCCAACCGCCCCATCTTAATTCAACTGTAAAGCCGGTCCCGGAATATTTTGTTTTAAATAAAAATGTTGTGCAAACGGTCTGCTAAAGATAAATAAAATATTTAATTTATTTAGCGGGGCAGTCGAACGGGCCGTTTTAGCCCGAACGACCACCCCAGAAAAACCAGATCGGGCCAACTAGAAATCCTAAAGCTACCCAGAAGGCTACCTAACCTAACCCTCCACCTCACCCTGCCCAATCCCCACACGCCACCTCAGCACACCCCTCTCCCTCTACCTATCCCACGCCGCCACGTGGCCCAGATCTCTCTCTCTCCTCTCACCCCCTCTCCCCACCACAGCACCCATACCCCACACAGACGCACTCACCGCGCCAGCTCACTTCCCCGGGCCCCACCCTGCCCTGGTCCCGCGACCCCGACCCACCTGCCGCGCCCCCCAAGCCTCCTCTCCTCTAGCCACGTCAATCCCCATCTCGCCATGATCCTCCGCTCATGACCCTCCTCCCGCTGCTCCTCTCGTCGCTTCCCCCTCAAGTGAGCCGCCGCCGGCAGGCGACCTCGCCCCCCTCTTCCCAGCACCGATGCTCCTTCCGCCTGCGCCGGCCCGGCCTCGTTCTCCACCGTCCGCGCGCCATGGCCCGGCCAGGCCCCGCCTCCGCGACGGCCGGCCGACCTCGCCTCGCTTCCTCCGCCTCACAGACGCCACCGCCGGCCTCGCTGCCGCCTGCCCTTCTTCCTCACTCGCCGCTAACCGCCCTTGGTCGCCGCCGCCGATCCGCCTCAGCGCGCCGAGCTCCGTCCTCTCGGCCGTCTCCGTCAACCGCCTCCTCCAGCCGTCCCGCCTCCGCGCCGCCCGCTCGTCCGCCTCCTCCCCGAGTCCCCGTCGGCCGCCCGTCCCCGGCCCTCCTCGCCGCAGCCCGTCGCCATGCCCTCCTCCCTTCCCTGAGCCCGAGCTCCGCCCCGCGCCGCCAGTACCTCCGCCCCGCCGCCGCGCCGGCGCGTCCACCAACCACCTTCCGCCTCTGCCCAGCTCGCGCCCGCGAACTCCGTCCCCTCCGCTCGTGCGCCGACGCTGCCGGAGCCGCCGGAGCCCTCTCCCTCGCAGCAGCTCCTCCGTCTCGAGGCCTCCTCCTCCTTCCCGGCGCCGTCCGGTCCCGCACCAGCGGCTGCCCTCGAGCCCCGCGGGCCGTACGAGCTCTCGTGCTCTCGCCGCCCAGCGAGCACCCCGTCGTTCCGGTGCCCCATCAGTTCTTGGCAGTCTGCGTGCACATCAGAGGGATGGTGTGAGGTTCTTACCTTTTTGTTTAGGAACAACCTTGGTGGTGTGCTTGGAGATGACATGAACACGACACCCCGTGCCGGTTTCAAGTCCACACCGACAAGTAAAGTTGAACGCCAAGATCTTCACGGATCCGGAGACCGAAACCGGTACCGCCAAGGCCTTCGACACGGAACCCTCTCGAACCCCGAAGACCGGACCTTGCAGGACTGACATGATCTTCTTCTCGGACGCCAAGATTCGTCGAGGGCCCGGAACGACAAAGACTCCCTCGAGAACGCCAAGTTCTTCGCCTCGGACACCGAGACCCGGGATCGTCAAGTTCTTCTTCCGGAAGCATCGACGCCCGTGCGACAAGATCATCTCTCGGACGCCAAGATCGCCACATGTACCACAAGTACCGCACCCCGGACGCCTAGTACTTCACTCCAAAGCCAAGACCGCCTCGATGGCGCAGGACCGACAAGACCCTCGCAACGGCAAGTCCTTCGCGATGACGAGAACGGCACCGACCCAAGACCTACCCCGTTACCGAGAACGCATCCGTCGAACCCCGAACTCCTGACCTCGTCGAACCCTGGACCCTGTCGCCCCCGGACCCCGGAGACCCCAAGTTCGTCGAGCCCCCTCTGATGTGTGAACCCCTTTCTCGAGCCCTATTTTATAAATGAAATAACAACTTGTTGCATATTAATTGCCATACTCACATGCATATCTGTGGTTTGGGGGCCTTATGCCGATTCACCTAATAATTAAATATGGGGCCCATATGCGGGCAAATCTAGCCTTATATTGGCCTCATTTAAACATGTGTAGCGAACCGGACCCATCTGTTGTCATGCTAAACAACATTTAAATTGTGGGGTATCTAAACAACATGAACCTATTAATTAATTGTCGGGACCCCGGTTCCGCTTAATATGACCTAATTGCATCGCACTTTGCCTTGCCATACATCATACATGCATCATGCCCGATCTTCTGCCTTAGTATTAAATATTGCATCCGGTGTTTCTTCTAGTGATTTGGTTCTTCGCGGATAAGGCCGTTGAGTTGATGTGAGCTTCGTCCCGATCTTCGGAAAACCTTCGACAATGTTTTCAGGCGAGCATCTCCCCCTTTCTACCTATCTTACTTTTATAGTCTTTATTTCCCCCTGTTGATCTATTGCTATCTGTGTTGCGATGCTCTAGATTCCGTACCCTTGATATCCCTTGCAGCCATATATTGCCTTGGACACACCCTATTGCCTGTTGTTTGGTAGCTAGTTGGTCTTGCGCGTCGCCGCCGCTTGCTATATTGCTGTTGTGTGTCGTCATATGCCACAGTTGCTGATGTATTTGCCGCATGTTGATGTTGGAGATGATACTAGCTTTACTTACCGTCACTTTACTTTCTGTTTAACAACTAAAATTGAATAAGCAGAGGCATCGGTGGGTGATAGATAATATTTGGTTTCCGAACGCCCACCTGTGTCCCGTAAGACCCCGAGTACTTGATACCTGTTCCTTGATTTTGCGCGCTATCCACATCCGGGAGGTATATGGGACCCCCCTGAGCCAGAGCTTGATTCAGTCTTATTTCTAGGGGCCACAAACTAGTTTGAGGTTTTATTACGATCCTGTACTTATGCCATGCTTTACTGCTTTATTTACGATTGTGCGAGGGGCACACTGTACTGTTTAGGATTTGTGACCCGTTTACGTGGTAGCGACAAGCCCAGCCACACTTTCGGGTTCCCGATCGTTCTGCCGCCCCACAAACCTTGAGGCCGTCTCGAGCTAGCTTACGCTATGGATTCTACTTAAGGGTGGCCTGAAATATTTCTGAATCCTGTGATTGTTCAAGTGAAAGCCTCGTTGGGTTTTGATTTGGTTTTTCCGAGGTTGATCGGCGTGTGTTGCTATTGGTGCACCCGGCCGGTTAAAACTTTCAAAGCCGTGTCGCGGATATGGACGACTTGGAGCACGATTCTCGATCATAGACAAGCATAACTAAAGTTTCTTGCTCTAAACTTGACTTATAATGACTAGTAATCAGCTCCACTATAACGGAATGGCTAATTAATACTGCCCACAAGTGCTTGTTTGGTTGTCGCTTGCGACAATTGTATATGACTAGTAAGTATTGCAACTACAACGAATTGGCTGAATAAAAGTAACAACCACTGCTGGGTTTTGGGTTTATCTCATGCTATCTGTACCTGATTAGTAATTGTTGCCACTATCACGGAATGATTGACTAAAATGACCCACTGCTTATTTTATCAGGATGATTATTTAAACCTGACTAGTAAATGCTGCAACGACAACTGAATAAATAAAACTGCCAACTGTGTGAGTTCCTCGGTTGACTTCCTCGTGTGGTCTCGAGGGGGAAACGCCAGGATGGGTTTGTTTGATGATAGTATCAGGTTGGATCCGAATAGGTCTCTCTCACCCCTCTCTGATTGACGCCAGTTGTCTCGAGTCTCTATAGGTTGTTTAGTGCATGCTGCCGCTGCCGCTCAGTCCACCATACCTATGTAGGCGAGGACCGCCGAATTCTAGCCTCGCCGTGTACTGGCCTCAGTACTGACGCTCCTTCTTTGTTTTCTGCTTTGCCCTTTGTCGGCACCCCTTTTGTTAAGCAGGTATGAGGTCGACGTCGTTAGCAGGGTTACCCTTCCGGCTTGGCCTGGGCAGGGTTATGGACGCCATTGGTTATTCTTCAGGGCTCTTAGCCCCATTTGCATCTTGTCCGTAGTCGGACGCCCCATCGTTTTCAAGGTGATTTGGATCTTGTATATTATATCTGTATTCTTGACTTTTGAGTCGCTGTTATATATATCTGTTCTGTGGGTCCCATCGAGGACTGTTGTGTAATGTTATTGCTTCGTTTTCCACCCGCACGAAAGTGCCTGGTGGGCACCTTTGAATCGTTTCTATGCGGGTTTGGTGAATTTTGCCTGAACTTGCATAGGTCCGATTCTGAGGGTGTTACAGAGTGGTATCAGAGCTCAGCAGTTGCGATACCCCACAAGTCCAGCCTGTAGGATAACCTAGCTAACGGTCAAGTAGAGTGTCAAAACTATTTTCAAAATCGGTTGGATAGTTACGACTAGGTCTGATTTTACTCCTTACCCTCCGCTATTCTCCTCTTACCTCGGCGTGTTTTGAATCTGCTTCTCTCTCTTGAGTCCAGAATTCTCGTGGTTGGGATTCCGTGCACCTTCGTGACTTCGCTCTCTTCCTTGTTGTAACGGAGGTGCTACGATCATCAGTCTGCAACTTGTCTGTTGTACCCTTCCTTCGATCTTTTGTTCCTGAAACCTTTATCCCTATGTGTTCCTTGCCGGATGTCAGTGTCGTTGAAAAACATATGAGAAGGACGAGCTTTGGTGAAGTTGGGGTTAACCTTGAGCATGTGTTGTTCATGCCAATGGAACCACCGCGAAACCTAATCAGTGTGTCTTTCATACGATTTCTGCTGGCAATACTCCCTTGTTTCCGAACCTCTCTTGTCGAGATCTTCAGTCTAATTCCGAGAGTTGGATGCTTAATCCGCTTATTCGTGTGCAGAGTAATGGTTTGAGTGCGGGATGGAGTAGCTACCCTACCACTGCTCTTATCATTCGCTCTTGTATGTCGAATCAGTGGATCCAGCAATTGACTCCGTCCACGGAAGTTAGGGGTGGCTTTGTTGCGATGCCTCTACCTTCGACCTTTTTGTTCCGGAGTGTTCTCTCGAGGATCAGAAGCAACGACCCTTTGTTGGTGGTGTCGCCGATTCCAAGATGAAGAAGGAACCCTCGTTAGTGGCGTCGCGAGGATCTACACAAAGCGAGAAGACGGAGAACGCCGACCTTCCTTCCGGTACCATGAGGCGGATCTCGAGGGCGAGATCCATTGTTAGTGGTGTCGAATTGTGGCATCCCGCAAAACCACTACTAGAAAATCGCGTCGAATTTGTGCATTGCATCGTCATCATCATGCATTGTTTGCTAAAACTATGTTGCAAAACCCGTCTTTGTTTTCCAACCGCCCCATCTTAATTCAACTGTAAAGCCGGTCCCGGAATATTTTGTTTTAAATAAAAATGTTGTGCAAACGGTCTGCTAAAGATAAATAAAATATTTAATTTATTTAGCGGGGCAGTCGAACGGGCCGTTTTAGCCCGAACGACCACCCCAGAAAAACCAGATCGGGCCAACTAGAAATCCTAAAGCTACCCAGAAGGCTACCTAACCTAACCCTCCACCTCACCCTGCCCAATCCCCACACGCCACCTCAGCACACCCCTCTCCCTCTACCTATCCCACGCCGCCACGTGGCCCAGATCTCTCTCTCTCCTCTCACCCCCTCTCCCCACCACAGCACCCATACCCCACACAGACGCACTCACCGCGCCAGCTCACTTCCTGCCCCACCTGCCTGGTCCCGCGACCACCCACCCGCGCCCAAGCCTCCTCTAGCCTTGCCATGTCGTCCCCATCTCGCCCGATCCCTCTCTCGCCTCGACCCTCCTCCCAGCGTGCTCCCTCTCGCCGTCGCTTCCCCCTCAAGTGAGCCGCCAGCGACTCCGCCTCTTCCCAGACCGATGCTCCTTCCTTCGCCTGCCCGGCTCGTTCTCCACCGTCCGCGCCATGGCGGCCAGCCCGCCTCCGCTGACGGGCCGACCTGCCTCGCCGCCTCCTCCTCCGGCTCACAGACGCCACCGCCAGCGACGCTGCCGCCGCTCGCCCGGCCCTTCTTCCTCACCCTCGCCGCAACCGCCCAGGTCGCCGCCGCCAGTCCGCCTCGGGCGCCGCCAGCTCCGTCCTCCTCGCCGTCTCCGTCGCCTCCTCCGAGCCGTCCGCCTCCCGCCGCCCGCTCGTCCGCCTCCTCCCGAGTCCCGTGCCGCCGTCCCGGCCCTCTCCCGCAGCCCGTCGCCATGCCCTCCTCCTTCCACTCGAGCCCGCTCCGCCGCGCCGCCAGACCTCCGCCTCGCGCCCGCTGGCCCACCAACCACCTTCCGCCTCGCCCAGCTCGCGCCTGAACTCGCCCCTCCGCTCGTGCGCCGACGCTGGAGCGCCGAGCCCTCTCCCGCAGCAGCTCCTCCGTCTCGAGGCCTCCTCCTCCTTCCCGCGCCGTCGGTCCCGCACCAGGCTGCCCTCGAGCCCCGCGGCCGTCGAGCCTCGTGCTCTCGCCGCCCAGAGCACCCGTCGCTGCCCGTGCCCCATCAGTTCTTGGCGGTCTGCGTGCACATCGAGGGATGGTGTGAGGTTCTTACCTTTTTGTTTAGGAACAACCTTGGTGGTGTGCTTGGAGATGACATGAACACGACACCCCGTGCCGGTTTCAAGTCCACACCGACAAGTAAAGTTGAACGCCAAGATCTTCACGGATCCGGAGACCGAAACCGGTACCGCCAAGGCCTTCGACACGGAACCCTCTCGAACCCCGAAGACCGGACCTTGCAGGACTGACATGATCTTCTTCTCGGACGCCAAGATTCGTCGAGGGCCCGGAACGACAAAGACTCCCTCGAGAACGCCAAGTTCTTCGCCTCGGACACCGAGACCCGGGATCGTCAAGTTCTTCTTCCGGAAGCATCGACGCCCGTGCGACAAGATCATCTCTCGGACGCCAAGATCGCCACATGTACCACAAGTACCGCACCCCGGACGCCTAGTACTTCACTCCAAAGCCAAGACCGCCTCGATGGCGCAGGACCGACAAGACCCTCGCAACGGCAAGTCCTTCGCGATGACGAGAACGGCACCGACCCAAGACCTACCCCGTTACCGAGAACGCATCCGTCGAACCCCGAACTCCTGACCTCGTCGAACCCTGGACCCTGTCGCCCCCGGACCCCGGAGACCCCAAGTTCGTCGAGCCCCCTCTGATGTGTGAACCCCTTTCTCGAGCCCTATTTTATAAATGAAATAACAACTTGTTGCATATTAATTGCCATACTCACATGCATATCTGTGGTTTGGGGGCCTTATGCCGATTCACCTAATAATTAAATATGGGGCCCATATGCGGGCAAATCTAGCCTTATATTGGCCTCATTTAAACATGTAGCGAATCGGACCCATCTGTCATGCTAAACAACATTTAAATTGTGGGGTATCTAAACAACATGAACCTATTAATTAATTGTCGGGACCCCGGTTCCGCTTAATATGACCTAATTGCATCGCACTTTGCCTTGCCATACATCATACATGCATCATGCCGATCTTACGCCTTAGTATTAAATATTGCATCCGTGTTTCTTCTAGTGATTTGGTTCTTCGCGGATAAGGCCGTTGAGTTGATGTGAGCTTCCCGATCTTCTAAAACCTTCGACAATGTTTTCAAAGCAGCATCTCCCTTTCTACCTATCTTACTTTTATAGTCTTTATTTCCTGTTGATCTATTGCTATCGTGTTGCGATGCTCTAGATTCCGCCCTTGATATCCCTTGCAGCCATATATTGCCTTGGACACACCCTATTGCCTGTTGTTTGGTAGCTAGTTGGTCTTGCGCGTCGCCGCCGCTTGCTATATTGCTGTTGTGTGTCGTCATATGCCACAGTTGCTGATGTATTTGCCGCATGTTGATGTTGGAGATGATACTAGCTTTACTTACCGTCACTTTACTTTCTGTTTAACAACCAAAATTGAATAAGCAGAGGCATCGGTGGGTGATAGATAATATTTGGTTTCGAACGCCCACCGTGTCCCGTAAGACCCCGAGTACTTGATACTGTTCCTTGATTTTATGCGCTATCCACATCCGGGAGGTATATGGGACCCCCCTGAGCCAGAGCTTGATTCAGTCTTATTTCTAGGGGCCACAAACTAGTTTGAGGTTTTATTACGATCCTGTACTTATGCCATGCTTTACTGCTTTATTTACGATTGTGCGAGGGGCACACTTTGCTTAGGATTTGTGACCCGTTTACGTGGTAGCGACAAGCCCAGCCACACTTCGGGTTCCCAGTTGCCATCACCGCCCCACAAACCTTGAGGCGCCCTCGAGCTAGCTTACTTCGCGGATTCTACTTAAGGGTGGCCTGAAATATTTCTGAATCCTGTGATTGTTCCGTGAAAGCCTCGTTGGGTTTTGATTTGGTTTTTCCGAGGTTGATCGGCGTGTGTTGCTATTGGTGCACCCGGCGGGTTAAAACTTTCAAAGCCGTGTCCATGGATATGGACGACTTGGAGCAAGATCTCGATCATAGACAAGCATAACTAAAGTTTACTGCTCTAAACTTGACTTATAATGACTAGTAATCAGCTCCACTATAACGGAATGGCTAATTAATACTGCCCACAAGTGCTTGTTTGGTTGTCGCTTGCGACAATTGTATATGACTAGTAAGTATTGCAACTACAACGAATTGGCTGAATAAAAGTAACAACCACTGCTGGGTTTTGGGTTTATCTCATGCTATCTGTACCTGATTAGTAATTGTTGCCACTATCACGGAATGATTAACTAAAATGACCCACTGCTTATTTTATCAGGATGATTATTTAAACCTGACTAGTAAATGCTGCAACGACAACTGAATAAATAAAACTGCCAACTGTGTGAGTTCCTCGGTTGACTTCCTCGTGTGGTCTCGAGGGGGAAACGCCAGGATGGGTTTGTTTGATGATAGTATCAGGTTGGATCCGAATAGGTCTCTCTCACCCCTCTCTGATTGGCCTTGATTGTCTCGAGTCTCTATAGGTTGTTTAGTGCATCTTTGGCTGCTCGATCCACCATACCTATGTAGGCGAGGACCGCCAATTCTAGCCTCGCCGTGTCTTGGCCTCGATCGACGCTCCTTCTTTGTTTTCTGCTTTGCCCTTTGTCGGCACCCTTTGTTAAGCGGTATGAGGTCGGCGTCGTTAGCGAGGTTACCCTTCCTTTGGCACAGGGTTATGGACGCCATTGGTTATTCTTCAGGGCTCTTAGCCCCATTTGCATCTTGTCCGTAGTCGGACGCCCCATCGTTTTCAAGGTGATTTGGATCTTGTATATTATATCTGTATTCTTGACTTTTGAGTCGCTGTTATATATATACATTACGTGGGTCCCATCGAGGACTTTGTAATGTAATGTTGCTTGCGTTTTCCACCATACGAAAGTGCTCTGGGCACCTTTGAATCGTTTCTATGCGGGTTTGGTGAATTTTGCCTGAACTTGCATAGGTCCGATTCTGAGGGTGTTACATGAGGCTACTGAAAATTATTATGAGAGAGGAAAATATGGTTGTAGAAGTTCTCATGTTACTAAAACACCTCTCTATGTGCTGAAAGTTTTGAAGTTACTCTTGTTTTATCTTCCTATGCATGTCACTTTGTTCTTTGTGAATTTATTTGTGTACAAGATTCCTATGCATAGGAAGTGGGTTAGACTTAAAAGTGTTTTAATTTGCTTCTTGATGCTCTCTTTTACTTCAATTCATATTTCTTATGTGAGCATCTTCTCAAATTATCATGCCTAACTTAAATGCGTTAAAGAAAAGTACTTGTTGGGAGATAACCCAAGAATTTTCTTGAGTCTTGGAAGTCATTACTTCTGTAATGAAATCTCGTTATTCTTTTTGTTTGCTTTTTGTTCCAAGAATGACCTCTAATGAGAGAGAACTAAGATTGGGGAGTTGTTGTCCCGAAACAGATTTATGTCCTCCGTCATAAAAATTCGTGAGGAGTCTCTGTAAGTCGGATTGAGCTGACAATTTACTAATAAATCCCCGGGTATGTTAGCTAACTTTCGTTAGTTCAAGACTTTTTGATTTGAGCAACATAAGGTCTTCTAAAAAATGGGTTAATATCTGCTGGTCTGTTTAACAGATTTCTGCCATTATTTGCATTTGCTTCTTATTGATTCCTTTTTAGTTCTTTTTGGGAAATTGAGATTTTTTAAGGAGTTGCTACAGTAGCTTATGTTTTTAGTGAAAGTTTTGTTGTTCTAAAGATAAACCCAAGGGTCTATTATCTTTTGAATACACTAATGTTGCTAATGAAGATTGTGTGAAGTTTTGTATGAAGGAAAAATTTCAGGTGTAGAGAGAGAATGGTGTAATGAGATGAAGAATGGACAAAAGCTCAAGCTTGGGGATGCCACCCCGGTGTCACCCTAAAAAAATATACAAGAGGTACAAGCGTCAAATCTTGGGGATGCCCAAGGCATCCCCTTCTTCATCAATAAAAAGCTCAGGTCTTTCTAGACACTTCGTTTTATTGTTTCATGCACTGTTGTGTTGTTCTTGAAGCGTCTTAGTTTTTGTTTGCTTTGCTTAGTTTGTTTAGTTTGCTTGAATAAAGTAGTTTGGACCCCTGTTCTCGCTGTGTTGTTTCAAATAAGTTGATTGGTGTTGGAAAGGAGTACAAAGTTCTTGCTTGAAAAGTGCAAGAGGAGCTTGCATTGAGTGTGACTTAGACTTTAGCATGGCATGCTAGGTGTTGTTTTGACCTTATGCTTAGTGATTATTGTTGTAGCATGACTTGTTCCAAACAATTAGGATTGCTTAGTGTGCCTTGAAGGAATCATGCGTTGTTTTAGCATACAAAAGCATAGTATTGTGGTATTCTCCTATGATGCTTTGTTTGGGTTGACTTGGCACATGATCACACCATGTTATGACTATGAACAAGTCACCATAGCCTCTATGATCATTTAGTCCTTGACTTGTAGTACCACTCTATGCTTTGATTAGTAATGTTTTGTCGCTCTGCATGATTATGGCCATTATTGCTCTCTTAATTGGTTGCTCTCAGTCTTTTGCTAGCCTCCACTTGTATGAGTAAGATCTACTCATGCTTCCAATTCCCAACAAATCAAGTTATTCCAAAGTGTCCACTATAAACTCCTATGCATGGTGTGTTACACCATTCCAAGTATATTCTTGTTTTCAGCTATCTTCCAATTAAAAAAATATTTTGTTATGTGAAAACTTAGTGATTAAAGCTCTTATGAACTTGACGACACACTTTATTTCTTGCCCCTAATAACCTTGAACCATTGTGTCATCTATGTTGTATATGCTTGCACTTATACGTTAGAATTAGCAGAACTATGCTGTCATCGGGAACGTTTTCAACATTGCACTTGTACTTTGTACACAGTTGATATTATGCTCTTTTGTCTATGGATGTCGCCAGTGTGAAATAAAAAAGGGAGCTTGTAAGTCGATGGAGTTATGTATTTTGTGTTAGAGAAACGTCTGGGCCGCTAGCCTAAGCCATGCCTAATCATGGTGGAAACTTGCAACATCACCATAATGAGCAATCTGTGAAGAATCCTCAATAAAAACCTATGCAAACAGCAAATAAAAAGATCGCTGAGATGCTCATTGTCTGCTTGCCTTGTCATTTTGGTTATGGGATAGCTCCTATACCATGTGCAAGGGGTACCGCATTAGCGGTTCTCTATGATACACATGTATTTACTATGACAAGAACTTACGGGTGACTAAAGTTGAGTAGCATGCGGTGCGGCCCTCGTATTCAAGGGACATGAGATTGCCAACTTATACTTTGTCAAGCATATACTCCATAGTTTGTTCACTTTAACTTTAATCACTTCAAGATGCTTATGATAGGGGCAATGAGGGCTGAAATCTAATGAAAGTACAAAGGAAGTCGCCTAGAGGGGAGGTGAATAGGCGTTTTAAAATATTACGGTTTAGGCTCAAGTAAATGCGGAATAAAACTAACGTTTAATTTATTGAGCACAACACCGAGCCACTAAGTTCACCTAAGTGCACCAACAACCTATTCTAAGCAATACAAGCAACAAGGTGATAGCAAGATATAAATACTTCAAGCACGATGGCTATCACAATGTAAAGTGCATAAGTAAAGGGCTCGGTTGAGAGATAACCGATGAACGCGGAGACGAAGATTTGTTTCCCGAAGTTCACTTCCAAAGAAGCTACGTCTCTGTTGGAGAGGTGCGATGGCGCAATGCTCTCCGAACGCCACGAATGGATCACCTCGAGGTGTGGTGGCTCGATGCTCACCCAACGCCACACAAGGCCTCACCCCGGATGCGGAAGCACGCAACTCACCGACGCCACAAAAGGCTCACCCTATTCTCTCGAGTGCGCACCACAAAAGGCGGGCACTCGCTCCATTATGGGACGCTTGAGGGCGGTCACCGAACCCGTACAAAATTGGGGCTAACTCCACAACTCAATTGGAGGCTCCCAACAACAAAGCCACAAAAGGCTACAAATGCCACAAAAGGCCAACAAAGCCACAAAAGGCTACAAGACCACAAAAGGTCAACAATCCAACCACACAACCGTCTAGGGTTCCAAGGAACCCAAGAGAAACAAGCTCACAAGCTTGAAATCTCCGAATCTCCGAGGAGAACTCAAACCTATGCACCAAATGCAAGGGCAAGTCCTTCTCTCCCAAATTCCAACAAAGCTACAAAAGCTATTGGGGGAATAAGGGAGGAAGAACACAAGAGGAGAATACAAAACTCTCCAAGATCTAGATCCCAATGATTCCTTCACAAAGAAGGGATTTGGCTTGGGGGGCTTGTAGATCTAGATCTCCTCTCACAAATCCCTCAAAAAAGATGCAAGAATAATAGGAAGGGAAAGGGAGAGGGAAAGCTTCTTCAAGGTTAAGAATGGAGGAGAGAGAGAGAAAGCCAAGAACCAAGAAGAAAAGCTGGTACCCACGAAGGGGAAGAGGAGCCCCTTTTAAAGGGCCCCTAGATCTGCCCATTATGGGCATTCGCGACTCCTGGCCGGAACTTCCAGTGGGAGGCCAGAAGTTTCGGTGGCACACAGCCAACGGTCAAAAACTGCAGAGCGAGAAACTGAAAAAGCGAATCCTGGTCGGAACTTCCGCCGGTTCACCGGAACTTCTGGTGGAAGTTCCAACAGAAGTTCCGTCAAATAGAGACAACGAAAACAGAAGGTTACTGAATGTGAGAGGAACAAGAGCCAGAAATTCAACCGGAACTTTCGGCCTGAGCGGAACTTCCGGTCTCTGGCCGGAACTTCCGGTGGGAGCGGAACTTCCGGTGGAAATTCTGACTGAAGTTCCATCAAATAGCACATCTAAAATAGAAGGTTACTGAACGTGAGCGGAAGAAGACCCGGAACTTCCACCGGAACTTTCGGCGGCAAAAATGCCCTAGCGGAACTTCCGATGGCAAGCCGGAACTTCCGGTCAGGGAAATCCCAGAAACCAGAAAACCAGAAACGCAATAACTTTTGCATCCTAACTCCAAATGGGATGAAACCAATTTTGTTGGAAAGATAACGACGAATAGAATCCAACAAAAATGTGTGGAGCCTTGGGATAAAATACCATGAATATATATGTGAAGTATCCCCCAAGGTGTGGAGCCAAAAAACTCGTAAGATCAAAAACCGCAATAAGATATGCAAGTGAAATCCTTAAATTATAAACTAGAGCTTGTTATGATGATGACCACAAGCTCTAGATCCTCTCATGGACAAGAACCAAATAACAACCAAGAAATATGAGGCTATGAATGCAAAGGTTTGAGCTCTCTCCGAACGATGCAAACGAGACACCCGCTTGAGAGCCCCTCTTGATAGAACAGCAATCTATCCTAAACCCGGTCTCCCAACTAGCAATACGAGACCGGCAAAAGAAAAGACCTATCAAGAACATACCTTTGCCTTGAGCATCCCACTTTAACTTGATGTATACCATCTTGTTCTTCTATAGTGGGAACACCTTTCTTGAATGCTCTTGCTTGATGAAGATGAAGACTTGCAAATTGCTCCCCCATACTCCATGGGGAAACCTCTTCTTTGAACTTGTCTTCATCATTCCATGAGCACGAGGATGGCAAGCTTCAAGCATGAGATCTTCTAGATATGGCGCATCTTGAGCTCGCCCTTCTTCATCCCTACTTGAGGTTGATCCATCTTGATGCAACTCTTTGCACATGCCTTGATCGACCTTCAAGCTCCTTCTTTCTTCATGACTCCAATGGGAACAAAGCCCTTGGACATTACTTCATCTTCCAACCTTGGTACCAACACATGTCCCAAGCATTCCAATGGACAAACCTACAAGTGAAACTCAATTTACACATTAGTCCATAGAGATTGCATTAATTACCAAAACCACACATGGGGGCATACATGCCCTTTAAGCTAACAAGTACTATAATTTTTGGAAGCTCTTTTTGAAACTTTAAATCCCTGCTACCCTTTATTAAGGGCCTTTCTTCCACTATTATATTGAGTCTCCACCTTCTACCTTTAGGCACCAGCTAAGAGAGCATAGCTGCCATTCTTAGTTCCATGTGCATTGTCCTAGAACTTATTGATTGATGCATATTGTTGATATTACTTGTTCTTGTGCTATTTGCATCTAGTCACTCTTATGAACTTTGAAGGTGTCCTATGCATCTATTTGCTATTCTATGAGGGATAAGCTGAATGCCACTATCCCATGTTTTCTGTATGTGAAACAAACAAACGTTTTTCAATGCATGTTATTCATGATCTTTGTTTGTAGCCTTTCATGTTGCATGCATAGTTACTTTGGCTTATTGTTAGAACTCCATCTTTCATGCTCATGTTTAGAGTTCTTTGATCCCAGCTTTCAATGCTTGCAAATGGTTTGATCTTGGTTTTGATGGTGCATGTCACCTCAAAAATTATTGTTTTATCAATTACATACTCGAGGACAAGCAGGAGTTAAGCTTGGGGATGCTTGATACGTCGGAAACGTATCTATAATTTTTGATGTTCCATGCTTGTTTAGTATCTACTTTGGTTTTCTTTGTCCACACTTTGAGGTGCTTTTTATATGTTTTTTGGTACTAACCTATTAACAAGTTGCCATAGTGCCAGTTGCCTGTTTTCTGTTGTTTTTGGTTCTAGAAAAGCTACTAAAGAAATATTCTTGGAATTGGACGGGACAAAAGCCAAAGTCAATATTTCACCGAGGATAACACGGAGTCCAGGGGAGAGATGGAGGGGCGCCACAGGGCGGCCGCACCCACCCAGGCGCGGGCCCACCCTAGGCCGCGCCTGGGCAGGGTGTGGGCCCCCTGGCCGCCTCCCAGCCTTGCCTCTTCGCCTATAAGAAGACCCTTATGCCTAAACCCTAAGTACCCGATCAATATTCCACGAAACCGTCTGTAGCCGCCGCCACCATCGTCCCTAGATCGGGGGGATCTGAAGCTCTTCCCGACACCCTGCCGAAGGGGAGATCATCCCGGAGGCCTTCTTCTTCATCATGCCAGCCTCTGGTATGAAGCGTGAGTAGTTCCACCTTGGACTACAGGTCCATGTAGTAGCTAGATGTTTGTATCTCCTCCTTTGTGCTTTCATGTCTAGATCTTGTGAGCTCTGTTCATGATCAAGATCTCATCTATTTGTAATCATGCATGTTGTGTTTGCGGGGATCCAATGGATATTGAGATTACTATGTCAGATTGATTAATGGTTTTGTATTATTGATTCTATCATGTCTGTGATCTTGCATGCTCTATGTTGTTAGTAGCTATCTTGGCCAAGTAGTTGCTAGTGACTCCAAGAGAGGGTATTTATGCTCGATAGTGGGTTCATGCCTCTATTTAATCTAAGGGAAGTGACAGAAATCTCTAAGGTTGTAGATGTATTGTTGCCACTAGGGAGAAAACAACGGTCTCTTGTTCATGGAACAAGTGAATTGTTTACCTTACACACTTTGCTTAAAGCAGTTGTCTGTTGCTTGCAACTTAATACTGGAGGGGGTTCGGATGATAACCCAAAGGTGGACTTCTAGTCATAGATGCAGTTGGATGACGTTCTATGTATCTTGTTTTATTGCCCAATCGAATCGCATAGGATCTTTATGTCTAGTATTGCATTGTTATGCCTATCGCAGTCCTGTCAATTGCCCTACTGTAATTTGTTTACCTAGTATGCCATGTTTGTTTATCTAAGGAGAACACCTCTAGTGAACTATGGACCCCAGTCCAATCTTTACCATTGATACATCTTCCACTATTACTGTTTACTTGCTGCAAACCTCTTTCACCTTCCACACCATACAGTTAATCCTTTGTTACAGCAACCGGTGAGATTGACAACCTCACTGTTAGTTGGAGCGAAGTCTTGAGTTTGTGTTGTGTATGTTTCCACGTTGCTTGCAACCCCTTTGAGACGTTTCCTTCCTCCTACTGGTTTGATAACCTTGGTTTCTTACTAACGGAAGACTTGTTGTTGTGATGCATCATACCTTGATCTTGGGGTTTCCCGACGAAGCGCTCCACGTTGACGCAACGCCATCAGCAGGGCCGGCGGTGGCGGACCCCGTTTCTCCCGACAACGGTAGAGGAGGCGGTCTTCTCGCTGGCGGCGGAGCACCGCCTAGGGCCCTTGCTCACCTCGGGTGGGCACCTTCCCCTGGCTGTTCGGCGGTCGGGGTACTGGATCTGGGCCGGGCGGGCCTAGATGTGGGATGTCGTGGTATTGCCGACGAGTAAGCCATGGAGGGGTCCTCACAGTGCGTGTTTAGAGACGCGGGGTAAGGCGGACGATTGAAGGGTACGAGGTAACACGGCTTACCCAGGTTCAGATCCCACGACGGTGGCGGAATCCTACTCCTCCTATAAATCACTATAATGGCAATACGCCGAGTTACAGGGATCGGATCACTGTGCGAGGTATGAGTTAATTGGTGCCCTAAAGGCTCCCATAGGTCCGGCTTATATAGTCGCCAGGTCCTTTGGTTACAGGGAAAGTCTTAGCCGGATAGGTTACAGAGTCCTACACTGCATACAACTAGTCTAGCGTGTCTTGCACTCCAAAGCTCCGGGTATGTCGGTGACTCCTTCGTAGCTTTCATTTATCCTGCATGGGCCTCCCTTTTGGATCCATCTAACTAGGCCGCCTAGCAGGCCATAGGCCTTGCTACCAACTGTGGGCCACCCGGGTTATCTGGATAGGTGACATGCTATGAGGATACCCATATAGCATATCCCCAACAGTAGCCCCCGGAGAACTCCAAGATCTTGCGCCATCTTGCCTCTTCAAGTTGAATGCTCCTTCTAGATGGATGTCGGCAAATCGTCAAGCAATATTTTGTAGTCCTCCCAAGAACCCTGCAATGTTCTCCGTCTTCAACTTGTAAGTCAGAGAAATGCTATATCTTCCATCGTACTCTTCTGGTAGCCGGACTGGATCCGTCCATGCCGGAATATTTCGATGCGATGGTTCACCTGCCCGTGTCAGCTGGAGAGACGTAGACATAGGTCAACGACTGTCGGGGATGTAACCCCATATACCCCAGAGTTAAGTTATAAAGAGACACACTAACGAACTCAACAATTCAATATCAAGGGAGATTAAGGGAACATTATGCAGGATAAGTAACATATGGCAAATAGAAAATAATAAGAGGGAAAAACTACCTGGGCCGAGTTATACCAATATCGGCCCAGCCCTTGGGCTACTAGGCCGAATTAGACCCAGAGGAGGACATAACCCGGATGGGCCTTACCTCTGAACGGCCCACCTAGTTCCCCGCCGTATCAACCCGCCGAGTCAACGCCACCTCGGCACCGTTCCTCGTTGAACCAAGACGCCTCGACGCCAGTGCTCCCTCCCGCCGAGCTCCCTACTTCCTCGAACAAATCCCGCATCGCCCACCTCGACGCACTGGGCCGCCGAGGTCTGCTCTCCTCACCAACGTCACCCGGGTGGGCCGGCTCAGAGCATCACGGCCCACCGCGGGGTTACTTCGCTGCGCCGCCGTCCGTTGACCGCGTGGCTCGGATGGGCCGGCACAGGCCGTATCCGGCCTGTCACGAGGGCACCAGCCAGCTTCTCCCAGCGCTCCCCTTCTGGGTCGTCTGAAGACAGACCCCGGATGGGCTTTGTTCCTGCTCCAGGGACGAGTTGGTTTCCAGGCAGAGTCAGGCAGGATACCCCGGCTGGGCTGCCGCCACTTCGGGCCGACTAAGGAGGAAAGCCGACTGGGCCCTCAGTAATTTGGCTGGACTGCTTTATCACCCCAAGCCGAATTAATTCCTTCCCAAGCCAAATTTCCACTACGCCCTGAGCTCTTGGGCCGAGTTATAACGACCTAGACTGAAGGGAATATGCCCGAGAGGCAATAATAAAGTGGTTATTATCGTATTCCTTATTTATGATAAATGTTTATTTTGCATGCTATAATTGTATTAATACGGAAACGTTAATACATGTGTGTTTAATAAACAAATAGAAAGTTCCTAGTTATGCCTCTCTTATAAACTAGCTCGTTGATTAACAAGATGATCATAGGTTTCCTGATCATGGACATTGGATGTTGTTAATAACGAGGTCACAACATTAGTGTAATGGTGTGATGAACATTCATCCGAAGTATAGCATTACGATCAAAGTCATTGAGTTTATATTGCTATAACAACTTACGAAGTGATCCTAATCCTTAGACCATGAGATCATGTCAATCACTAACCGGAAGAGTTTCTTGATAACATCAAACGTCACCGTAACGGTGATTATAAAGATGGGTTCGAACTACTAAAGTGTTATGTTGAGGCCCATGGATCGAGAGTGGAATTTGTTCATCCCGATGACGGATAGATATACTGGGCCCTCTCGGTGATATCACATTGGTTAGCTTGCAAGCAAGTGATTTGATCACTAGAATGTTATATCACAGGAACGAGAAAGAGTGCATGTCGATGCGAGATCAAACTAGGTATGGAGATACCGATGATCGAATCTTGGACATGTAATATATAGCGAAACAAAAGGATTAAGATACTAGCGTAAAGGTTCCGACGATCACAAGAAAGTCATCGTTGAATGTGTGGGAGTCGTATGGGTCTCGGATCCGCTTGATTATTGATCGAGAGGGGTCTCGATCATGTCCACATTATTCATGAACCGTAGGGTGACACACTTAAGAGACACCGACATCCAATTGGAGCAAAAGTTTCATGCCGAAAAGAAAAGGAAAGCGCAGGAATTTATTTCACTAGACACGAAACTATTTGGTTGAAATTGCTTAAACTGGTTCGCATGTGAAATGAAATACTAGCAAGGGTTTTATGTGAATGTTTGTTAATTAAAGTAATTAACAAAATTCTGAATAAATAAATAAAAGAGTTTTATTTAAATGAGAGCTTGCATTAAATTTGGTGGAAATTTAATGCATGTGAGTGGATTTATGAGTGGAGGCTTTTTAATGGGAGTGGAGGCTTTTCATTTTGAGTGGGAGCTCCACCCACATGAATGTGGAAGAGGTGGGGGCAGCCCCATGGCTGGGCGCAAGGCCTCTTGTGCCCCCTCTCCTATAAAAGGCCCCCCTCTCCTCCTCTCACATCACACCTCCTCGTGAAGGATCTCTCTCCCCCTCTAGAATTTATCCCCCATGGTCTCGGACTAGCGAGATACATGTTCCCGGTGGCTTTTCGGCAAGAAAGAGTTGTGCTTCCGCTGCATCGCTGGAGCGAGGAGGCGGAGGTTGCTCGGTGCCTCGAACGTGTGTGCGCGGATCTTATTGCTTTTTGCGGCGCTAGGACTTCCTCTCGATCTTGAGATCGGCAAGAGATCGTCTACATCAACCACGAGTTTGGACTCGTTAAACTTTGTCGGTCTTCAAGGGTATGTTCTCTACGGATGTACATCCACCCGTTGTTTGTATCTAGTATAAATAGATCTTGGTATATAGTTCACATCGTAGGAAAATTTTTGTTTTCTATGCTGCGAACCCTTCAGTGGTATCAGAGCCAGGTTTATGCGTAGATACTTTGCACGGGTAGTACACATATGAGTATGTGGGCGATGATGATCATTTTATTGCTTCTTAGTTGTACTTTGGATATTGGTGGCATAGTGGGATGAAGCGGCGGACAAACTTTACATGTCCTCGCACATGAGACTGTTCCACGCTTGACATGCAACTAGTTTTGCATAAGTGGCTAGCGGGTGTCTCTCCTACTATAGTCAATATCTAATTTGCAACGAGTTGTCAACAATTTGGTTATCCTCGTTGTGGTTCATGTTCGTAGGTAAGAACGGTTCTATCTTCGAAAGCCCTAAGCCACGTAAAATTTGCAATGGATAAATTAGAGGCGTCTAGTTTAGATTGTTCTTTGGGCTAGTGTTATGATATGGTAGTGTTGTAAGTAGAAGTATGAGATGATACTCTTACAACACACATAGCGTGTAAAATCCATAGACTGTGGATTTACACATATAGGTATGATAGTGATCATACCACGATGCACATGATAGAGATCATCTGCGGGAACCATATCATTCCACTAATAAACATGTGATGTTTGATTACATCTTATATTGCTTGTTTAGCGCTTTGTTAAGCATAATAAGATGTTCCCTCATTTAAATATCAAGATAAGAATGTGTTCTTCCTTTAGTATGCACCGATTATGTTCTCGCTCCAAGACATCACGTGATGATCGGGTGTACTTGGATCCTCGACCATACTTGGTGTAAGAGCAGTTACACCATAAAATACTAAGGTTCTAACTTGGCGAGCCTAGCATGTACAGACATGGCCTCGGAACACAGACCGAAAGGTTAAGCATGAGTCATATAATTGATCTGATGCCCATTTGATGCTCGCCTTTGAAGCTACACCGACTCACGTGATGATCGGACTTGGTGTAGTGGATTTGGTTCATGTAATCACCAAAAGACACGAGGGATGTCGTTTTGAGTGGAGTTCATTTCTAATTTGGATTAGTAGAACTCAATTTATCATAAATTAAATCAAAGTGAATTTGCATAATTTGTTGTAGTCATTGGCATTCGTTCACCACCATATGCATAGTTGTAATTGAGATAATAGAACTATAGAATTCGGATATATACTTTTCTGGTATATCGTATTGTGTTGAGTGTCAATCTAAAGTTTAAAGTCCTATTGCAAACTTTCAGCAAATTTCTATTTACTCCGTGAAATTTAATAATTGGTATTAAATCAAGAGTAACAATTCCAGATGTTAGTATCTTAAGTATCATGTTTGCCTCCATGATTCTTGATTTAAACATCAAGTTTATCTAGGAGCTGAAAGAATTGTTTGAAACCATCATGTGTGTGGCGGATATAACGATATCTGAAACAATGTTTTGGTTGCAATATGATAGAGTATATATATGTTCTCATATTGGATGAGAATTTATGAAGGTTGGAGATGCTAGACATCCTAATCATCCAAAAGGGTTTTGGAAAGTAATGTTATACTCACGATTCGCCTTTATAAGCTAAAGTAGCTTGATCATGAAAGTCGTCATGATAAGGGTGAATAGAATATGTATGTAAAATGTTTACTACACTAAAAGATTACTAAAGAATGGATTTTGAAAGAATACCGATCATTTTAATGATGGTGATCTACTTCAAAGTGTAAGTCCAAAGGTATTATTATTTGAATATACACGCTTTGGACTATGTGTCATGTGTATGGCGCCACTGTTGATGTTGATAGTTTCTTTTAAAAGGAAAAGGAAATGCTGAAAGAGAATCTATAAAATATATTTGGCAGAAAAGAAAAGATTGGAAATATCCAATTTAGGTATATATATGATATACATGTTATGGTTGTATTCTTTGCTTGTTAAACAATGTGGTTCTTGGGTATTGAATACCGAATTGGTTGGTATGAAATTTCATACGGAATGACGCAATTCATGAACCACAATGGCCTAAGTAACTAGCAAGAGAAAATGTGATGATGTTCATCGAAAACAAATAAACCGTTGTTTGTATTTCTCGTTGACATCAAAGTTTGACTTCAAGATTTGTTTTAATAATTGTTATTTGAATCAGGTATTATAAGAACAAAGGTTGTTCAAATAATTACCGTATTCCATATAAGATGGATGATTTACAAATCTAGTTGAAGAAAGACTTCAAGATTTGTTTTAATAATTGTTATTTGAATCAGGTATTATAAGAACAAAGGTTGTTCAAATAATTACCGTATTCCATATAAGATGGATGATTTACAAATCTAGTTGAAGAAATCACATCCATAAATCCTAATGCTAAAATGTTGCAAGACAAATGATTGAAAGATCACTTATGAAGTGACATCGCTGTTTAAATTATATTGGAAAGAAAACATGAAGAATCTCCATTTTCATGGATTTTTGGAGTCTTTGATTTGATCAAGTGACGCTTGTGAGACTTTCCTCGGGATAATTAAAACTTCGTTCAAAGGCCAAAGAAGAACGAACGACTAAAATATTGGAATTTATACATATCGATGTATGTAGTCCATTATGTGCAGTCGTAAGCGATGGGTTTCAACTTCATATGCTTTCTCCGGAAATTTGAGTGAATGTTCACTTAATGAGAAAGAAGTATGAAATATTTGAAAAACGTTTTCAAAGACTTTCAAGATGAAGTGGAAAATCATTGTAACAAGAAAAATAAATGAATTATGATTTGATCATAAAGGGATTCATTTGAGTTACAAGTGTAACAAGAAAATAAATGAATTATGATTTTATCATAAAGGGATTTATTTGAGTTGCAAGTTTAGCAAAACACCTAGATTTACATCTCCCAAAACACCATAGGAGTATGGAGTGTTTGAGATTTGTAATGAAACCTTGTTTGACATGGTTGGATCAAAGGTGTTATTTATAAAACTGCCATTATGTTTTAAAAGATTAAAGCTTTAGAGACTACCGCTTTTACACTGAAAAGAGCTCCATCTAGATCCGTTGAAATGACACCATGGAAGTTATGGTTTGGGGTAAAACCCAAGTTGTCATTTCTTAAATTTTGGTATACTAAACATAAGTAAGATGTTTACAACCAAAGTCGGATGAGCATGTCTTTGTAGGTTATTTCGAATAACAATTGGTTATTCCTCCATAACACCAAGGACAAAAGGGTTTGTCGCTTGAAATGTAAAGTTTCTTGAAGAAGGAATTTTTCATAAATGTTAAGTGGGAGGACAATAGAACTTTGATAAGGTTAACGAACCTTAGCTAAATGTGCTGAGTTGCTTGTGCGGAAATGGTTACAGGCTGCCATAATTCTCATAGCTTATGTGCCTCAAAGGTTGTGGTCACGGAGATCTAAGTTCTTATTGAACCAAGTCGGTCGGATAAACAATCAAATACTAAGATTTGAGAGTAAATCATCATTGTTTGACAATGATTAACCGACTATATGCAAAGAAGCGATGATGGGCCACAGCTCAAATGGCTTGAAGCCATAAATCCGTGATAGTTCCATATACGAGAAATCAAGTTTTGAACTTGGAAGACCCTCCTAAAGGTGTAAAACCTATCGTTATTTGGATCTATAAAGAAACTGACATGGATGTTTCACATCTATGAAATAGTCGACATGTCGTAAAGGATTTTATGACAATGTTCAAGGAGTTGACTATGACAAGATTTGATCTTTCATAGCGATATTTAGTCTGAACGGATTAAAGTAGCAACCACTACATATAATTTGGTATATGGTAGATGAATAAACAAAACAAAGTTCTTCTAACAGAATGGTTACCTAGGACGTGTACATGACACGGTCCAAAGGGTTTTGTTAAATTCAAAGGATGCTAAAAGGGCATGCAAACTTCAATGGTTGAAGTAAGCATCGCGGAGTTGGAATCTTCACCATGATGAAAAGGAGTTTTTCATCAGGAGACGATGAAGATGCTTGCATTTGCAAGAAATTAAGTGGGAGCGCTAAGACATATTTCTAATACATTATGTGGAAGACATCTTGTTGATTAGAAATGATGTATATTTTATTGACAATGGTTAAGAATTTCATTTCGATGAAAGACTTAGGCAAAACCCGAATATTTAGCGTGAATGTCTATAGTGGATAGTATACGCCAATATGGTTGTGCTAACGTACATATATGAAATATTGAAGGAGTTCAATATAGAATCAACAAGAAAGCAGTTCTTGTTGCATGGAAAGGAATTGAATCAAGATTCAAGTGTATCGACACTTGATAAGTGAAACAAGATTCAAGTGCTTTGACACTTGATGAGTGCAATCACGAGAATGTTTTGATCAATCATACCATGATATGTACACATCCAGATATGTCCTATGCTCTAAGTGTTATGAGCATATACGTAATGAATCATAAAATGATCATTGGACGATAGTGAGGATATTCTTATGATCTTTTGGAAGAACTAAGAATATATTTGTGTAGAGGTGACAAACAATTACAAATAGTTCATTGTAAAGCGTTACATTGATACTAGTTTTGTCACAAGATACAAATTAAGTTTATCTCAATTTAAACTATGGGTGGCACAATGTAATGGAAAGGAGATTCCATGATGGATTTGGAAGAGTTCCAAAGTTAAGACATTGTGACGAATACTACAACAAAAGGCTAAGTATATGACTGCTATAGTAGCAAAGGAGGGAATTTGTGTCAAGTAGTTTGTTATCAAACTAAGGTGTGGTTCATAGCGGCTAACACTAAAGATATATTGTATGACAATAGTATTGACGTGTTTTAACCCCAAGGAACTAAAGGTCTCACCGAAGACCAAATTTATACAATGCCATCTCATTGGAGAATGAGTGATGCGTGAAGACGCAAAGACATGCAAATACACGGACTGAGCGTCACTCAGAGATTATGTTAACCACTTGCAATTGTGTATATGGAACACCGAAAGCCATAGGTGTTCAATACACAAAGTTCTCAAACTAGATTATTGTCTCTAGTGCAAGTGGGAGATCAAGGGAATATGCGAGAGGCAATAATAAAGTGGTTATTATCGTATTCCTTATTTATGATAAATGTTTATTTTGCATGCTATAATTGTATTAATGAAACGTTAATACATGTGTGTTTAATAAACAAATAGAAAGTTCCTAGTTATGCCTCTCTTATAAACTAGCTCGTTGATTAACAAGATGATCATAGGTTTCGATCATGGACATTGGATGTTGTTAATAACGAGGTCACAACATTAGTGTAATGGTGTGATGAACATTCATCCAAGTATAGCATTACGATCAAAGTCATTGAGTTTATATTGCTATAACAACTTACGAAGTGATCCTAATCCTTAGACCATGAGATCATGTCAATCACTAACACCGGAAGAGTTTCTTGATAACATCAAACGTCACACCGTAATGGGTGATTATAAAGATGGGTTCGAACTACTAAAGTGTTATGTTGAGGCCCATGGATCGAGTGGAATTTGTTCATCCCGATGACGGATAGATATACTCTGGGCCCTCTCGGTGATATCACATTGGTTAGCTTGCAAGCAAGTGATTTGATCACTAGAATGTTATATCACGGACGAGAAAAGAGTGCATGTCGATGCGAGATCAAACTAGGTATGGAGATACCGATGATCGAATCTTGGACATGTAATATATCGCGAAACAAAAGGATTAAGATACTAGCGTAAAGGTTCCGACGATCACAAGAAAGTCATCGTTGAATGTGTGGGAGTCGAGATGGGTCTCGGATCCCGCTTCGATTATTGATCGAGAGGGTCTCGATCATGTCCACATTATTCATGAACCGTAGGGTGACACACTTAAGAGACACCGACATCCAATTGGAGCAAAAGTTTCATGCCGAAAAGAAAAGGAAAGCGCAGAATTTATTTCACTAGACACCTAAACTGCTTTGGTTGAAATTGTCAAACTGGTTACATGTGAAATGAAATACTAGCAAGGGGTTTTATGTGAATGTTTGTTAATTAAAGTAATTAACAAAATTCTGAATAAATAAATAAAAGAGTTTTATTTAAATGAGAGCTTGCATTAAATTTGGTGGAAATTTAATGCATGTGAGTGGATTTATGAGTGGAGGCTTTTTAATGGGAGTGGAGGCTTTTCATTTTGAGTGGGAGCTCCACCCACATGAATGTGGAAGAGGTGGGGGCAGCCCCATGGCTGGGCGCATGGCCCTTTGGGTGCCCCCCCTCTCCCCTATAAAAGGCCCCCTCTCCTCCTCACATCACACCTCCTCGTGAAGGATCTCTCCCCCTCTAGAATTTATCCCCCATGGTCTCGGACTAGCGAGATACATGTTCCCGGTGGCTTTTCGGCAAGAAAGAGTTGTGCTTCCGCTGCATCGCTGGAGCGAGGAGGCGGAGGTTGCTCGGTGCCTCGAACGTGTGTGCGAGCACGGATGCGCTGCTGTTTTGCGGCGCTAGGACTTCCTCTCGATCTTGAGATCGGCAAGAGATCGTCTACATCAACCACGAGTTTGGACTCGTTAAACTTTGTCGGTCTTCAAGGGTATGTTCTCTACGGATGTACATCCACCCGTTGTTTGTATCTAGTATAAATAGATCTTGGTATATAGTTCACATCGTAGGAAAATTTTTGTTTTCTATGCTGCGAACCCTTCATAGACGCCCTGTTATTCATCTCCAGGTGCCTCCACGATATCCATGAAAACACACCATCGGATCAAGACAAGACCAACAAGTATCGTGCCAGTCTTGGGATGCCCAGGGCTCAGACTGGCACAGGGGCATATGGAATATGCCCTTGGCATCAAGAAGATGCTAGAGAATATGCCCTTGGCATCAAGAATATGATAAGGAATATGCCTTGGCATCTTTGGAGATGCCAAGGCATATGCTGAGCATCTAAGAAGATGCCAGGAATATGCTACACCAATGCTGAACGTGGGGAACAAGTCTTGTCCCCTGGGCTCCCCTTTATAAGGATCACCAGGGGATCGTTCTCAAGGAGGCCCCGAAGGGTTCCTCCCCTCTCTTCTCAATAGGAGCTCTCCTTCTTCTTCTTCCTCCACTCTCACAGAGAGATCTAGATAGAGGCATAGGAGATACAGCTCAAGGAGCATGATTGTAGCCACAAGTATGGCAAGATTATCAAAGATTAGATGTAGAGGAAGATGCGTTATCTCCACATGAGAGCCTCAATCCTAGATACATTGTATTTCTCTTTGTTTATACGGGTGCGGTCTTCACTGCATCATCCCTTCCCGGATTCCTCCACGTCCATCGGCCCCAACTTTAGCCTACCCATGTGATATGCCGTGATACCACCACGACATTTGGCGCCCACCGTGGGGCATTTTAGTGGTGTTGGCTGGGTTTCCATCCGTACGGGAGCATCTTCATCAACCTCTTCCTCATAGAGCTCTTTCAGCTCCTCCAAGCAAACAGAGAGCAGAGAGGTAAGCGCGGAGGCTCTCCAAGTCTGACTCAGCAAGGCAGGTAAGACTCAGCAAGAATGACTCAAGCGCTTCTCCAAGCATACTGTAAGTACCAAGTAACTCAGCAGGGCAGGTATGACTTAGTGAGAATGACTCAAACACTTCTCCGAGTATACTGGAAGTACCAGATAACTCAGCCACCAACACTCGATCTTTCACCCCGTGGAGAAAATAAATTAACCCGGGGACTAGCCAACGTATCCGTAGAGTCACCTTTAGATTGAGAGAGCATTATGTTGGTTCAGATAGAATTTGAGTCAGCTTATTTATGATTCAGATATATTTTGAGTCAGTTTATTTATGCTTTGAATTGACCTGTAACTCAGCTCACCAGCCAGCTTATTGATGATTCAGATAGAATTTGAGTCACCTTATTTATGATTCAATAAGATTTGAGTCAGCTTATTTATAATTCAGATAGAATTTGAGTCAGCTTATTTATAACTCGGATATAATTTCAGTCAGCTTATTTATGATTCAGATAGAATTTGAGTCAGTTTATTTATGCTTGGGATTGACCTTTAACTCAGCTCACCAGCCAGCTTATTGACGATTCACATAGAATTTGAGTCAGTTTATTTATGCCTTGGATTAATCTTTAACTCAGCTCAGTATCTTACCTTTGATTCGGACTAACATTTGATTCAGCTTGCTAGGATATATTATGAGTCGGACTTGTATTCTAGTTCAGCCTACTAGCTTACCTCGGATTTGGACTAAAGTTTAATTCAGCTCGCTAGATTACCAGATTATATTATGACTCGAATTGATATTTCATTATCGTGCCAGGTTATCCCATATCCCGGATGACTAGTTGCCAGCTTATCATATCTCAAATCTATATCCAATATCAACATCTCGAATCAGATCTCTCAGCGATTAGCCCTAATATCATATCCCAAAACTTAATCTCGGATCTATATCTCGGATCCATATCAAAGGAAAATTGATATCATCTCATCGGATCAAGATATATCTTGGAATCAGATGACTCGGATTTGAGTCATATACCTCGGATTTGAGTCAGATGACTCAGATTTGAGATGTAAGTCAAAATTGAGTAAAGTAACTCGGATTTGGAATCAGATAACTTGGATTTGATTCATATACCTCGGATTTGAGTCATATACCTCAGATTTGAGTCAGATGACTCAGATTTGAGATGTAAGTCAAAATTCAGTAAAGTAACTCGGATTTGGAATCAGATAACGCGGATTTGAGTCATATACCTCGGATTTGAGTCAGATGACTCAGGTTTGAGATGCAAGTCAAAATTGAGTAAAGTAACTCGGATTTGGAATCAGATGACTCGGATTTGAGTCATATACCTCGGATTTGAGTCAGATGACTCAGATTTGAGATGTAAGTCAAAATTGATTAAAGTAACTCGGATTTGGAATCAGATAACTCGGATTTGAGTCATATACCTCGGATTTGAGTCAGATGACTCAGATTTGAGATGTAAGTCAAAATTGAGTAAAGTAACTCGGATTTGGAATCAGATAACTCGAATTTGAGTCATATACCTCGGATTTCGGTCAAATGACTCAGATTTGAGATGTAAGTCAAAATTGAGTAAAGTAACTCGGATTTAGAATCAAATGACTCGGATTTAAGTCATATACCTCGGATTTGAGTCAAATGACTCAGATTTGAGACGTGAGTCAAAATTGAGTAAAGTAACTCGGATTTGGAATCAGATGACTCGGATTTAAGTCATATACCTAGGATTTGAGTCAGATAACTCAGATTCAAGACATAAGTCAACTTTGAGTAAAATAACTCGGATTCGGAAACAGACAACTCGAATTAAAACTTACCCAAAGAGGTTAAAAGACCAGTGCCTAAAATGGCCAGAACTCACAACTTACCCAATGGGGTTAAAAGAGCAGTGCCCAAGAAGGTAGGGACTCATAACTTACCCAAAGGGGTTATAAGACCAGAGCCAAAGAAGGGCAGAAGTCGAAACTTACCAAAAAGGGTTATGACCAGTGCCCAAGAAGGCCAGAAGTCAATAACTTGCCCAAAAGGGTTATGACCAGTGCCCAAGAAGGCCAGAAGTCAAGAACTTACCCAAAAGGGTTATGGCCAGTGCCCAAGAAGGCCTGAAGTGAAGAACTTACCCAAAAGGGTTATGAGCAGTGCCCAAGAAGGCCTGAAGTTAAGAACTTACCCAAAAGGGTTATGAGCAGTGCCCAAGAAGGCCAGAAGTCAAGAACTTACCCAAAAGGGTTATGGCCAGTGCCCAAGAAGGCCTAAAGTCAAGAACTTGCCCAAAAGGGTTATGACCAGTGCCCAATAAGGCTAGAAGTCAAGAACTTACCAGAAAGGGTTATGAGCAATGCCCAAGAAGGCCAGAAGTATAAAACTTGCCCAAAAGGGTTGTGTGAAAAAGAAGTATATAACCAAGAGGTTATAAGTCATAAGACAACTCTGGGAATATTTGATACAAAGTCTATGAGCGACTCTACGAATCCCACATAGACTCGGGGACTAATGTCGGGGATGTAACCCCATATACCCCAGAGTTAAGGTATAAAGAGACACAATGACGAATGCAACAATTCAATATCAAGGGAGATAAAGGGACATTATGCAGGATAAGTAACATATGGCAAATAGAAAATAATAAGAGGGAAAACTACCTGGGCCGAGTTATACCAATCTCGGCCCAGCCCTTGGGCTACTAGGCCGAATTAGACCCAGAGGAGGACATAACCCGGATGGGCCTTACATCTGAATGGCCCACCTAGTTCCCCGCTGTATCAACCCGCCGAGTCAACGCCACCTCGGCACCGTTCCTCGTCGAACCAAAACGCCTCGACGCCAGTGCTCCCTCCCGCCGAGACTCCCTGCTTCCTCGACCAAATCCTGCATCACCCACCTCGATGCACTGGGCCGCCGAGGTCTGCTCGCCTCACCAACATCCCCCGGGTGGGCCGGCTCAGAGCATCTCGGCCCACCGCGGGGTTACTTTGCTGCGCCGCCGTCCGTTGACTGCGTGGCTCGGATGGGCCGGCACAGGCCGTATCCGGCCTGTCACGAGGGCACCATTCAGCTGCTCCCAGCGCTCCGCTTCTAGGCCGGCTGAAGACAGACCCCGGCTGGGCTTTGTTCCTGCTCCAGGGACGAGTTGGTTTCCAAGCCGAGTCAGCAGATACCCATTTGGTGCCGCCACTTCGGGCCGACTAAGGAGGAAAGCCATTGGCCCTCGCCGATGGTGCTTTATCACCCCAGGCCGAATTAATTCCTTCCCAGGCCGAATTTCTACTACGCCCTGAGCTCTTGGGCCGAGTTATAACGACCTAGACGCCCTGTTATTCATCTCCAGGTGCCTCCACGATATCCACGAAAACACGCCATCGGATCAAGACAAGACCAACAAGTATCGTGCCAGTCTTGGGACGCCCAGGGCTCAGACTGGCACAGGGGCATATGGAATATGCCCTTGGCATCAAGAATATGGTAGAGAATATGCCCTTGGCATCAAGAATATGCTAAGGAATATGCCTTGGCATCTTTGGAGATGCCAAGGCATATGCTGAGCATCTAAGAAGATGCTAGGAATATGCTACACCAATGCTGAACGTGGGGAACAAGTCTTGTCCCCTGGGCTCCCCTCTATAAGGAGCACCAGGGGGATCGTTTCCAAGGAGGCCCCGAAGGGTTCCTTCCCTCTCTTCTCAATAGGAGCTCTCCTTCTTCTTCCTCCACTCTCACAGAGAGATCTAGATAGAGGCATAGGAGATACAGCTCAAGGAGCATGATTGTAGCCACAAGTATGGCAAGATTATAAAAGATTATATGTAGAGGAAGATACATTATCTCCACATGAGAGCCTCAATCCTAGATACATTGTATTTCTCTTTGTTTATATGAGTGCGGTCTTCACTGCATCATCCCTCCCCGGATTCCTCCATGTCCATCGGCCCCAACTTTAGCCTACCCATGGCATATGCCGTGATACCACCACGACATTTGGCGCCCACCGTGGGGCATCTTAGTGGTGTTGGCTGGGTTTCCATCCGTACGGGAGCATCTTCATCAACCTCTTCCTCATAGAGCTCTTTCAGCTCCTCCAAGCAAACAGAGAGCACAGAGGTAAGCGCGGAGGCTCTCCAAGTCTGACTCAGCAAGGCAGGTAAGACTCAGCAAGAATGACTCAAGCGCTTCTCCAAGCATACTGTAAGTACCAAGTAACTCAGCAGGGCAGGTATGACTTAGTGAGAATGACTCAAACACTTCTCTGAGTATACTGGAAGTACCAGATAACTCAGCCACCAACACTCGATCTTTCACCCCCGTGGAGAAAATAAATTAACCCGGGGACTAGCCAATGTATCCGTAGAGTCACCTTTAGATTGAGAGAGCATTATGTTGGTTCAGATAGAATTTGAGTCAGCTTATTTATGATTCAGATATATTTTGAGTCAGTTTATTTATGCTTTGAATTGACCTGTAACTCAGCTCACCAGCCAGCTTATTGATGATTCGGATAGAATTTGAGTCACCTTATTTATGATTCAATAAGATTTGAGTCACCTTATTTATAATTCAGATAGAATTTGAGTCAGCTTATTTATAACTCGGATATAATTTCAGTCAGCTTATTTATGATTCAAATAGAATTTGAGTCAGTTTATTTATGCTTGGGATTGACCTTTAACTCAGCTCATGAGCCAGCTTATTGACGATTCAGATAGAATTTGAGTCAGTTTATTTATGCCTTGGATTAATCTTTAACTCAGCTCAGTAGCTTACCTTTGATTCGGACTAACATTTGATTCAGCTTTCCAGGATATATTATGAGTCGGACTTGTATTCTAGTTCAGCCTACTAGCTTATCTCAGATTTGGACTAAAGTTTGATTCAGCTTGCTAGATTACCAGATTATATTATGACTCGGATTGATATTTCATTATTGTGCCAGGTTATCCCATATCCCGGATGACTAGTTGCCAGCTTATCATATCTCAAATCTATATCTCATATCAACATCTTGAATCAAATCTCTCAGCGATTAGCCCTAATATCATATCCCAAAACTTAATCTCGGATCTATATCTCGGATCCATATCAAAGGCAAATTGATATCATCTCATCGGATCAAGATATATCATGGAATCAGATGACTCAGATTTGAGTCATATACCTCAGATTTGAGTCAGATGACTCAGAATTGAGATGTAAGTCAAAATTGAGTAAAGTAACTCGGATTTGGAATCAGATAACTCGGATTTGAGTCATATACCTCGGATTTGAGTCAGATGACTCAGATTTGAGATGTAAGTCAAAATTCAGTAAAGTAACTCGGATTTGGAATCAGATAACTCGGATTTGAGTCATATACCTCGGATTTGAGTCAGATGACTCAGATTTGAGATGTAAGTCAAATTTGAGTAAAGTAACTCGAATTTGGAATCAGATGACTCGGATATGAGTCATATACCTCGGATTTGAGTCAGATGACTCAGATTTGAGATGTAAGTCAAAATGGAGTAAAGTAACTCGGATTTGGAATCAGATAACTCGGATTTGAGTCATATACCACGGATTTGAGTCAGATGACTCAGATTTGAGATGTAAGTCAAAATTGAGTAAAGTAACTCGGATTTGGAATCAGATAACTCGAATTTGAGTCATATACCTCGGATTTGGGTCAGATGACTCAGATTTGAAATGTAAGTCAAAATTGAGTAAAGTAACTCGGATTTAGAATCAGATGACTCGGATTTAAGTCATATACCTCGGATTTGAGTCAGATGACTCAGATTTGAGACGTGAGTCAAAATTGAGTAAAGTAACTCGGATTTGGAATCAGATGACTCGGATTTAAGTCATATACCTCGGATTTGAGTCAGATAACTCAGATTCAAGACATAAGTCAATTTTGAGTAAAATAACTCAGATTTGGAAACAGACAATTCGGATTAAAACTTACCCAAAGAGTTTAAAAGACCAGTCCCTAAAATGGCCAGAACTCACAACTTACCCAATGTGGTTAAAAGAGCAGTGCCCAAGAAGGTAGGGACTCATAACTTACCCAAAGGGGTTATAAGACCAGAGCCAAAGAAGGGAAGAAGTCGAAACTTACCGAAAATGGTTATGACCAGTGCCCAAGAAGGCCAGAAGTCAAGAACTTACCCAAAAGGGTTATGACCAGTGCCCAAGAAGTCAAGAACTTACCCAAAAGGGTTATGGCCAGTGCCCAAGAAGGCCTGAAGTCAAGAACTTACCCAAAAGGGTTATGAGCAGTGCCCAAGAAGGCCTGAAGTCAAGAACTTATCCAAAAGGGTTATGAGCAGTGCCCAAGAAGGCCAGAAGTCAAGAACTTGCCCAAAAGGGTTATGGCCAGTGCCCAAGAAGGCCTAAAGTCAAGAACTTGCCCAAAAGGGTTATGGCCAGTGCCCAAGAAGGCCAGAAGTCAAGAACTTACCAGAAAGGGTTATGAGCAATGCCCAAGAAGGCCAGAAGTCTAAAACTTCCCCAAAAGGGTTGTGTGAAAAAGAAGTATATAACCAAGAGGTTATAAGTCATAAGACAACTCTGGGAATATTTGATACAAAGTCTATGAGCGACTCTACGAATCCCACATAGACTCGGGGACTAATGTCGGGGATGTAACCCCATATACCCCAGAGTTAAGGTATAAAGAGACACAATGACGAATGCAACAATTCAATATCAAGGGAGATAAAGGGACATTATGCATGATAAGTAACATATGGCAAATAGAAAATAATAAGATGGAAAAACTACCTGGGCCGAGTTATACCAATCTCGGCCCAGCCCTTGGGCTACTAGGCCGAATTAGACCCAGAGGAGGACATAACCCGGATGGGCCTTACATCTGAACGGCCCACCTAGTTCCCCGCCGTATCAACCCGCCGAGTCAACGCCACCTCGGCACCGTTCCTCTTCGAACCAAGACGCCTCGACGCCAGCGCTCCCGCCCGCCGAGACTCACTGCTTCCTCGACCAAATCCCGCATCGCCTACCTCGACGCACTAGGCCGCCGAGGTCTGCTCGCCTCACCAACATCACCCGGGTGGGCCGACTTAGAGCATCTCGGCCCACCGCGGGGTTACTTCGCTGCGCCGCCGTCCGTTGACCGCGTGGCTCGAATGGGCCGGCACAGGCCGTATCCGGCCTGTCATGGGGGCACCAGCCAGCTGCTCCCAGCGCTCCGCTTCTGGGCCGGCTGAAGACAGACCCCGGCTGGGCTTTGTTCCTGCTCCAGGGACGAGTTGGTTTCCAAGCCGAGTCAGGCAGGATACCCCGGCTGGGCTGCCGCCACTTCGGGCCGACTAAGGAGGAAAGCCGGCTAGGCCCTCAGTAATTCGGCTGGACTGCTTTATCACCCCAGGCCGAATTAATTCCTTCCCAGGCCGAATTTCTACTACGCCCTGAGCTCTTGGGCTGAATTATAACGACCTAGACGCCCTGTTATTCATCTCCAGGTGCCTCCACGGTATCCAGGAAAACACGCCATCGGATCAAGACAAGACCAACAAGTATCGTGCCAGTCTTGGGACGCCCAGGGCTCAGACTGGCACAGGGGAATATGGAATATGCCCTTGGCATCAAGAATATGCTAGAGAATATGCCCTTGGCATCAAGAATATGCTAAGGAATATGCCTTGGCATCTTTGGAGATGCCAAGGCATATGCTGAGCATCTAAGAAGATGCCAGGAATATGCTACACCAATGCTGAACGTGGGGAACAAGTCTTGTCCCCTGGGCTCCCCTTTATAAGGAGCACCAGGGGGATCATTCTCAAGGAGGCCCCGAAGGGTTCCTTCCCTCTCTGCTCAATAGAATCTCTCCTTCTTCTTCCTCCACTCTCACAGAGAGATCTAGATAGAGGCATAGGAGATACAGCTCAAGGAGCATGATTGTAGCCACAAGTATGGCAAGATTATAAGAGATTAGATGTAGAGGAAGATGCGTTATCTCCACATGAGAGCCTCAATCCTAGATACATTGTATTTCCCTTTGTTCATACGAGTGCGGTATTCTCTACATCATCCCTCCCAGGATTCCTCCACGTCCATCGGCCCCAACTTTAGCCTACCCATGGCATATGCCGTGATACCACCACGACAGCGACACCTCGTAACTCACACATGCAGAGAACACAATCATGTCTGTTTTTCCCGCGCAAAGGATACGAACCATTGGCGACGGCAGTTGGGAACGTGGCGAAATTTCCGCGCACGAGCACACACACGTCGTCCATGCGACAACCATTCGATCGCTTGCACGAATCTTGACGCTGGGGGTTATAAATTTCAACTGTGGCCGATTTTATCTTTTCACCTCATTCTCCCCCTGCGTCGTTTTCTTCCCCCCACGAGCATCTCCTCGATCCCTCTGCGCGCACGCGAAAAACCCTAATCCCCCCAATCTCTCAGTCACCTCTCTCCCCTCCCAAAGACGAGCAGCAGCTCCAACCCATCCATGGCGGCAACGGCCGGTGCTGCGGCGAAGCCGGCGAGCTCCGTCCATGTGCCCAGAAGGTCTGGTGCTGCCATGGTCCGCGGTGGTCGAGTCCACCGGCGATGACCATATTCCAGTGGCGCTGGAGGAGGAGGGTGACTCCCATAAGAGGGAGTGGCGCGACTCTGATATCACCAACAATGATATCAAAGAGATGCTCGTCGAAGGTTACCTCCCCATGACGGAGGGGCTTGTCTGGCGGGCGGCGTCGGCCGGCGAGGTCACCCCTTATCCCCAAGACGGAGAGAAGGTGTACCTAAAAGTGCAATTGGTACGCGGCGTCTCCCTCCCTATCTCTGACTTCTTCCTTGTTTTCCTCAAACATTACCGGGTTCAACCTCAGAACCTATCCCCCAACAGCATCCTAGCACTTCGCAACTATGCGGCGCTTTGCGAGGGTTACCTAGGGATTAGGCCTAGGTTATACTTGTTCATCTACTTCTTTACCGTCAAGAGGTAAGACGGAGCGAGCAAGGACGAGCTCAGGAACTACGGAACGATCAGCTTTAAGATCCGGCCTGGCCGGCGGTTCCCCGACATCGTCGGCCATGAGTCCTGCAAGAACTGGCAGTGGACGTACTTCTACGGCCCAGATATCCCTCTGTCCGGCCGAGAAGGAACATACCTGGACTTCATCGATGGGGCCGCCGCTGAAGCTCCGACATGGAGATCCCAGGCCTCCCTTCCCTCTGACAATGACGCCTCCCGCGCCATAAGGCGGATAGATTGGTTCGTAGAGACGGGTCTGACCGGGTTGGACCTAGCCATGTGCTGGTTCGTCAGGCAGATCCAGCCTCTGCAGCACCGCTCGAAGCTGATGCATCAGTACACAAAGGAGAGGAAAGATAGCCTCTGTATCTCCGAGGACAACTTCTCGAGTGACTCCATCAAGCTCCGCCTCAAGGACATCGTCATGGTAAAGGACAGGAAGCGTGGCTTCACCATCACCTACGACATGTTCGAGGAGGGCAAGTTCCCAGAGGTACCTATTTATTTTCCGTGTATGACATATACTCCAGCTCTTCCGTCTAGACATTATCATCTCATCTAACACTTTGGGATTTCACTTAGCAGCTTAAAAGTCTAGAGGAGGACGACATGGCTGTCCAAATCTATGACCCCAAGATTAAGGAAGTCACTGTCATGTCCGACGATGATGTCCCATTGGTGCGTAAGCGGAAGATCTCCACCTCTGATGCTGCCGACGGAGGCAAGAATAAGAAGCCCTGGAGGCGGAGAAAAGAAAGATTACCGGGATCCCTTTTACCAAAGCACCCACTGTTGCGTAAGCTTCTCATCCTCCGACATTGTCCACTGCTCGTCTTATTCCTATACTTATACTTGTGCACGTTTCAGGAAGAAGGCCAGTATAAGTTTGAACAAGACCTCCAAAACATCGAGGGCTTCTAAAAACATTAGAGACATGTTGCACCGAGATGTGTCGCACCAAGCATCTCCTGCCATCGCCCCTACCACTCCCAGCGTCCAGCCTGCCGCCGCTCTGACAAGCTCTCTAGACAAGGATGCATCTAGCCCTTCCGCCATGGAAGTGGACCCAGGTGTCTCCGCGGATCTTGTCCTAGTCGACGAGCAAGCGACACAAGAAAGTACTACTTCCAAAATGGCCGAAGCTCCGGCTAAGGATGTCATCGGTAGCGGTAAGGCGATGGTGGTAGGCGGAACGTCTGTCGAAGGCGGCGCCTCTACACCCAGGACATCCACAGAGCTTCTGAAGATAGTCTACCCGGCACTTACGCTGAGTAGCTCAACTCTGGCTCCTGGTGCGGCTCCAACATCTCCGACTTTCGGTCTTGAGGAGCTCCTCAGGCAAGCTGATATCTTGCAAGGAAATAGTGTTTCCTTCAGCAAGATATTTTCCGAGAGCGCGCACCAATCTCAAGATCATCGCACTTGTAAGTTTTATTTTCCTTCTGCATTTCATATGAGTATCCCATTGTAGCCCCTGAGGAGTTAGACGGAAAACCATAGGTCTTTGCGTCTTAATGCTCTAAGAGTGACTAAGCTAGAAAACTTCGCATTGTAGCCCCCAAGTATTTAGTTTGAATGAATTATTCTGACTAGATACTTTTAGAGTAGCATACGCAGTGTTTGTAAAATTCAATACAGTAGCCCCCAAGACTCTAGTTGAAACTGAATTAGTTCCAACTAGATGCTTAAAGAAAGACTAAGCATATTGCTGAGCTGAAACTCGTACTGTAGCCCTCAAGCTTCTAGGTGAAAACTGAATTAGTTCTGACTAGATGCTTAAAGAAAGACTAAGCATTATGCCAAGTTAAACACTCTCACTGTAGCCCCCAAGCCTCTAGCTGGATATTTATTCGGCTAGATGCTCTAAGAAACTAAGTGATTGTGATCTTCTTTCCATAGAACGAGAATGCTTGGAGAGGAGTCGCCAATGAGAAGTTCCACAAGATGCGTGCGGAGTTGGAAGATGAGAAGGGTAAAACTGACTTCTTGAAGGAACAAATCACCAAGAGCAAGAGTTTGTTTTTCCTTTCAATTTGTCAATCATCTTGGTCTTGTGCCATCACTCTCGGACTACTCATTGTGTGCTGTTCTTTCTCCGACTTGAAGAAACCATTTCCAAGGCCAAGGACATTGTTGAGCAATCCAAGCACATTGAGTTGCTAGATAGTGAAAACAAGATCCTTAAGCAGGAGAGGACTGATACCCTAAAAATGCATGAAGAGTCCATGGCAGCCTTGCAGGAGTCTGCCAACACGGAGATAAACCGACTAAAGGAGGAGATTGCGATGCTCAAGGAGCATAAGAAAGCTGCTGATGAACAAAATCAGTGCAATCTTGAAGCATACAAGATCCTCCGACAGGAACGGGACTCCATGGCGGAGACACTCCAGCAAGCGGAGGCGAGCATCTTTGGTAAGCAATTCTCCGCTTGTACTTCTGTAAGCCAAATACTCTGAACTTTGTGTTATTGAAGTCATATGCTCCTTTCTCGGAAATGCAGCTCCTATTGGTTTGACCAAGTCACCTCCTCCGTCAAAGGAATGCATGGTCCTCGCCGACAACTTCATCAGTACCGCTGACGAGGTTTAATCTCGTCAATGCCCATTGTTATGGACTTGGGTTTTGGAGAAGATGGGGATGCTGAAGATCGCGGAACGGTTAGCAAACAAGCAACACGGGGACACAAGGTTTACCCAGGTTCAAGCCCCCGGAGGGAAAACCCTACTCCTGCTTGTCTGCTCTTAATTATGGTGGAACCGAAGGTTACAGGGGTGCACAGATGCAATCTGGCGTGGAGGTGTCTATGCGAAAGTATGAAGTCGGCCCTCTAGGTCGTGCCCTCCTAGCCTTTATATAGAGTTAGGCAGGTCCCAGGCACATACCGAGTCGGTTACAGGTTTTAGGGTTTACCCCTTTGAATTTTTCTATCTACTCTAGTCTTGCTCTCCAAGGATCCGAAGGCGTCATGGGCCTTGGCCACCCGAAAGTCTTCATGGGGCCGGCGTATATCTGCCGTGGGCCTTCCTTGGGCTGGACCAGGTATGCTGAGGTCGTGTACCTGCGGGGTATAACCATGTCAGTAGCCCCCGAGTGATCAGTCAAAATCGTAGATTCGGCTGAGGACTCTTAAATACTTCGGGTGCAACTCTGTCTTTCAAGAGAATGTGTAGGGATTTTTTATGCGTGTGCCTGACTCTCCCGACGGATCAGGGTCAGTTAACTGTCTTAGGACAAAAAAACACGATCTTCTTCAGGTTCGAGTCCCTCGAATCGAACTCGGAACATATGCTGGAGTAATTCGACTCAAGTCGCAGAGGTCTTACAGGAGTGGAATTCTAGTGAATTTAAATGATGTACCCAATGCGTCCGTCGGGATTTTTCATCGCGCCTGTTGGCACGGATTCTTACTAGCAGAGCGTAGTCAGGTGCGTTACCAGGCCATCAGATGATACATGTAGGTCTTATCTTTGTGTCGCAGACACATCATCCGAATGTTTATCACCGCGGAGGTGTTTTGGGTGGCCAAGGAGGACGTTGCTCACTTAGCGTTATATGGGGCAGAGTTGCCGAACATTTTTTCATGCTGATCTGAATGATCGCAGTCAAAGAATTCATAGGGTGCACGACCAGCGCTCCCTATGGGAGTAGCCCCCGAGTGTCTGTTCGAGTCGTAGACTCGAGCAGAGACTTTAATTCAGCCATTGTTCAGCTTCAGGCCCGTAGGACACAAATTTTTCGGATGCTTGAATCCATTCTCCCTATGGGAGTATCCCCCGAGTCTGTAGTGGAGTCGCAGACTCGACGTAGGACTCGAAGAAGTAGTTCAGTGTTGTAGTTTTGTTCATTTTCGGGTGCGCGGCCAGCGCTCCTAATAGGAGTAGCCCCCGAGTAGTTGGTTGAATCGTAGATTCGAGTGAGTACTTTTAGCTTTGGAGCCGAAGAATTGTGGCTTTTGCTAGTATAGCTTTTGATGACGTTAGTGTTGACTATCGGCGACCTCAAGCGTCTGCTGCGCCAGAGATGACTTGACTGGACGAACATGGGTCCCACCTTCTGACCTTGAATTGACCGGTCACACACGGCATGGAGATAATTACGGCGTCACCTCGATTTCCACGCGTAGTGGACGACGTGTTAGCGACGGTTCGTTGCGATGCTGACACGTGTATGGTCAGATCTTTCCGTTGGCGTTAGGTCTTCTTGATGGACAGTTATCGTGCGTCGTCTTCGTCCTTATAATCATTAGGGAAAAACTTAGTCTGTTTTCACCGCAGCCATTCTTCTTTCACTGCTCCATTGTTCTCTGAGATTTATTGCTACGCACTGGAATATCCTCGGACATTTCCTTCTTCCATCCTACGTTCTTGCCGCCGGAGTCTTCGCACCGCAATGGGGAAGCCGAAGAAGTCTTCTTTTGCGGTTGGTACCAGCGCTGCTGGAGGCAAGAAGAGTGTTGCTGCTACTTGTGTCACCGACGGTGGCTGGCGGCAATCGGAGACGCGGGAGAGTGATCTTCACAAGCTTCGTGAGCGGGGCTTGATCCCGCAAGATAGGGAGGCCGTCAAGCTCCCAGGCAACGAGGTAATCCCCCGTCCCCCCGCTGGGTTTCGGGTTATGTTCCTTGTTTTCGTTCTTCGGGGCTTTTCCTTCCCAGTCCACGACTTCCTTCGTGGACTGCTTTTTCTTTACGGTGTCCAACTGCATCATATTTCCCCCAATTCTCTTCTTCACATTGCTTGTTTTATCACTTTCTGCGAGTGCTGGCTTGGTATCGAGCCGCACTTTGGCCTCTTCCTGAAACTCTTTTCCTTGAAGAGGCAATCTGGTTCGGATGGTGTTTATCCCATTGGGGGTTGCATCATCTCCCTCAAACCCAATTTGCTTTTCTTCTCTTTTTCCATGTCCGAATCTGTCCAGTACTGACGGAGGCGATGGTTTTACATCCGCGACTCCACGGTGGTTGGGCAAGATTTTGGTCTTGTTCCTTTCGACCCCTCCCAAAAGATCGAGCCGAAGAGGTCCTGGAAGAACCAGATCTTGGATGGCGAGATAGCGGAGATAGAGTCTCTCTATCATCGGGTGGAGGATCTCCAGCTGATTCCTGATAAGGAGGTGAACGGTCTAGAAAGATGCCATGGAACGTTGTGTCTGATTGTTCCAGGCTGCACAACGGGATCCGCATTGCTGCTAGAGAGCTTGTGAACATCAGGTTGATGCCGCTGCCGCCGTCCATGAAGACGCGGCTCATCTCGAAACCTCCGATCTGCGCCTCAAGCACCAGGGCAGCATGACCTGGGCGAGGGACCTGGCAAGGGTGATCCGAATGGCTGAACGTGATGCAGGACTCCGATCCGCTGAGGTACTCAGGGATGGTGGGTATAGCTGTCACGGCTAGGTTGATCTGTTAGGTGATTTTCTACTGCACCCTATTCGTTGGGCGCCCCTTCTGGATCATCAGTGCTCCTTTCGGCGGGGGGTACCCGTGCCCACCGTTATTTTGTGCGGGTGCGATTGGGTGATTCGGGCCTCCTGCGGGTGGCGGTGGAGGAGCTCCATGTGCGATCTCGCCTAGTGCGGGTGCGTTCCTGAATCCGGGGTTTGGGGCTTGCTGCCTCATCTGAGCCATGCTTTCGCTGAGTTTCTGGAACTCGCGGCAATCCTTAAGCATGTAGATTTCCTTCTTCTTGCCATCCTGCTTATCGATGTAGAAGTGAATGGTGCATGGACCCGACAGTTTTTCGTATGTTGAGGGTCCGTCTTCGCGATCGCGGCGCTGCCACGACTGTGCCGGGCGTCCTCCGTCGCAGAAATTGTTTCCGTGGTATCCGCCGCTGTTGCGATTGCCGTCGTTGCGGCGGTCGGCGTAGCCAGCCGTGACCATATCGGGTCCGTCGCGATCGTCGTAGACGCGCGGTCTTCTCTTGCTATGGCGTTCACATCGCCAACCGTAGTCATCTTCCTCCTCCGAGTGCGCTCGGTGAACGGAGTCCTCGCCGTCGGCCCACCTGTTGGCGTTGTCCATGAGGTGGTCGAGTGTCTTGGGCTTGACGCGTCCAAGTTCTTCCTTGAAGTCCTGGCGCTTGACACCGTCCTTGAAGGCGCTGATGGCCCTTTCTTCGGAGATGTGCGCCACGGAGTTCTTGGTGTTGGACCAGCGCAGTATGTACGAGCGAATGGATTCGCTCGTTCGTTGGGTGCAGGCTCGCAACTCTTCGATCGAGGCAGGCCTCTTGCTGGTGCCTTTGAAGTTTCGGACGAAACTGTACACTAGCTCCTCCCAACTTCGAATGGACCCTAAGGATAAGCTGCTTAGCCAGATTCGAGCTGCGCCTGTTGTTGGAGATATGCCCAAGAGGCAATAATAAAGTGGTTTTTATCATATCTTCATACTTATGATAAATGTTTACATACCATGCTATAATTGTATTAAAAGTAAACATTAATACTTGTGTGATTTGTAAACATAAAAGAGTCCCTAGTGAAGCCTCTTGTTAAACTAGCTTGTTGGTTAATATATGATCATGGTTTCCTGATCATGAACATATATATGTTATTAACAACAGGGTCATATCATTAGGAGAATGATGTGATGGACATACTCCTATAGTTAAGCATAGCATAAAGATCAAGTCATTTAATATAGTTCATTTGCTATAAGCTTTCTGATACATAGTAACCTAATTCCTTCGACCATGAGATCATGCTAATCACCATCACCGGAAGGATGCTTTGATGACATCAAACACCACACCGTAACTGGGTGGCTATAAAGGTGGCATTGAGTGTTCGGAAAGTATGTGTTGAGGCACATGGATCAAGAGTGGGATTTGTCCATCCATATGACAGATAGATATACTTTGGGCCCTCTCGGTGGAATGTCATCCAATTAGCTTGCAAGCATGTGACTGGCTCACAAGGTATCACATATCACGGGAACGAGAAAATAGTACTTATCAGTAACGAGGTTGAACTAGGTATGCAGAGATACCGATGATCAAAACCTCGGATAAGTAAACTATCGTGAGACAAAGGGAAATTGGTATCGTATGTAAGTGGTTCATTCGATCTCAAAGTAATCATAGAAATATGTGGGAGCCATATGAATTTCCAGATTCCTCTGTTGGTTATTGATCGGAGAAGTGTCTCGGTCATGTCCGCATAATTCACGAACGTAGGGAGACACGCTTAAGGATTCGATGTTGTTGAGTAGTTATGGAATGATGAGTAAGAGACCTAATGTTGTTCGGAGTCTCGGATGGGATCCGGGATATCATGAGGAGATCCAGAATGGTCTGGAGAATAATATTCATATAAGGAAAGTCCTATTTCAGAGTTGGGGAATGATTCCGGTGTTTTCATCGGGAATGTTCTAGAATGTTCCGGCATGTCCGGCACTCCGGAGGGGAAGGGTACATGAATGTGTCATGACAATGTGGAATGGTTTCATCATGTACTAGGTATCATGGCTGGGCAAAATAAAGGGAGAAATCAAATCCTAGTTTGAAAAGTCAAACGCCAATTTGAAAAGTCAAACGGCAAGTTTGCTTGGTGGAGGGAGAGTAGGAAACCTACTTGGGGAGGAAGTCCTCCTCCCTCCACCCGCCGGCCAAGGAGGCCGAGTTGGGGGAGGACTCCCTCCTCCCAACCGGCACCCTCCCACCTATAAAAGAAGGGGCAGGGGTGCCCCTCTCCCCTACACCCAACTCACCTCAAACCCTAGCCCCAAGCCGCCGGCCTCCTCCCAAGTCGCCGCCGCCTAGGGCCCTCCCAAGTCGCCGACTAGGGTTTCCCCAAACCCTAGCCACCGGCTACACCTCTCCCCTTGGTGCCTCTAAACCCTAGACCACCAAGGCCTCTCTCATAGTCCACCATACTCGCTCTGGCTTAAGGCGAAGCCCTGCGAGATCTCCCTTCTACTTCCGGTACCACGCCGTCGTGCTGCCGGAATCACGAGGAGTGTGATACAACCTCCGTTGCCTGCTGGAACAAGGGAGAGGAAGGTCTTCATCGAAAATTTAACGCAGACCGATCATGAAGCGCCGCCGAACGCATCGCCGGAAGGATCGTCTACGCGATCTTGAGATAGGCAAGAGTACGACTACATCACCCACAAGAATCTGCTCTCGTTAACCGCTTTTGAATCTTCGAGGGTGAGTTCCTCTATCGACTCGTTGCTACAATCTGGTAGATAGATCTTGGCTTGTTTGTTTGCATGCAATAGAAATTTTTTGTTTTCCATGCTACGAACCCCAATAGTGGTATCAGAGCCGTGTCTATATGTAGATCTATTGCACGAGTAGAACACAATGGTCATTATGGGCGTTGATGCTTTTGTTGTCGATTGCTTCTTGTGTACTTTGGATCTTGGGGGATGGTGGGATGAAGCGGCCTGGGCTAACCTTACATGCCATCGTTCATGAGACTTGCTCCACGCTTGACATGCAACTTGTATTGCATAAGTGGCTTTGCGGGTGCCTGTTTCTCCCAACATAGTTAAGATTCAATTTACAACGGGTGATTGACAATACTAGTATCAATGTTGTGGTTCTTGTTCGTAAGTTAGAACGACACTTATTGAAAGCCCCAAACCACGTAAAACATGCAAAGAAAATTAGAGGCGTCTAACTTTGTTTTGCAGGGGTGTGCTGTGATGTGATATGGCCATGATTGTGATTATATATGATGTATGCAATGTTCCTTATTGTAAGTCGGAAACCGGCAGGAGCCATATGGTTGTCTTTTAAATCCGTTAAGTCCTTCGTGACTATTATTCAAGATAGTTGTAATAGTTGATGCTAGTGGACGACAACCATAAAGCGGCGCCATTGACCTTGACGCCACACCGGTGATGATGGAGATCATGTTCGTGCTTGAAGATGGAGATCGGAAGCACAAGAAGAAAGGCCATATCATATCACATATTATGAATTGCATGTGATGTTAATCCTTTTATGCATCTTGTATTGCTTAGTTCACGACGGTAGCATTATAAGATGATCCCTCAAGCACACAATTTCAAGTTTAAAAGTGTTCATCCTTAGTAAGCACCATTGCTAAAGCTCGTTGTTTCGAAGCATCACGTTATGATCGGGTGTGTTAGATTCTGCGAGTGTATACAACATGAGCAAGCCAGATTTGCTCATGCAGAAGCTAAGGTTTGATCTTTGACGAGCCTAGCATGTATAGACATGGTCTCGGAACACGGATCACCGAATGGTAAAGCATGAGTCATATAGTAGATATGATGAACATGTTGATTGTTCGCCATTGAAGCTACATCAACTCTCGTGATGATCGGTTTTGATGTGGTGGATTTGGTTCGTGTGATCACTAAAACAATGTGAGGGATATTGTTTTGAGTGGGAGTTCAACGGCAATATGATTAAAAGTTGAACACTATTTATCATAAATTAAATCAAAGTGAATTTGCATAATTGTTGTAGTCATTGGCATCCGTTTACCACCTTGCGCTTAGTTATAATTGATATGATAGAACTATAGAATTCTGGTTAGTTACTTTACGAACTGGTATCGTATTGTTTTGAAGTGTTAATCTAAAGTTTAAAAGTCCCATTTTAAACTTTCAGTAAGTTCCGGTTACTCCATGAAGTTTAATAATTGGTATTAAATCAAGAGTGACAATTCCAAGTGTTAGTGTATGAGTATCATGTTTGTCTCCATGATTCTTGATATTCAAAGGATTGTCTTAATATCAAGATTATCTAGGATCTGAAAGACTTGTTTCAGAAACCATGATGTGTGGAAGATATTGTGATATCTGAAACGAAGTTTTGGTTGCAACATGATAGAGTATAATATGGAAAAAGTCATGTTTTCATATTTGATGAGAATTTCCAAAAGGTTGGAGACACTAGTTGTCCTAATCCTCCAAAAGATTTTGGAAAGAAACATTATACTCGTGATTCATCGTTATAAGCTAAAAGTAGCTTGATCATAGATAATTCCATGATAAGGGTGAATATTTGATGTAGGTAAAATGTTTACTACACCAAGAGATTACTAAAGAAAGGAATTTGAAAGAACACCAAACATTTGATGATGGTGATCTACTTCAAAGTGCAAGTCCAAAGACATTGGTATATTACTATACATGCTTTGGACTATGTGTCATGTATATGGCTCCACTATTGATATTGATAGATTCTTTCAAACAGAAAAGAAATATTGAAAAAGAATCTCATAAATATATGGCAGAAAAGAAAAGACTAGAATTTTTTAGTTTAGGTATATAAAGATATACATGTTATGGCTGTATTCTTTGCTTGTTAAATAATGTGGTTCTTAAGTATTGGATATTGAATTTGTTGGTATGAATCGTCATATGAAACAACAGAATTCATGAACTACAATGGCCTAAGTAACTAGCAAAATAATATGTGATGATGTTCATCGAGAACAAATAAAGTGTTATTGTGTTGCTTGTTAAACATCAAGCTTGCCTTCAAGATTTGTTTTACCAGGAATTATGAGAACAAAAGGTTTGTTCAAATAATTGCCGTAATCCATAAAAGATGGATGATTCACAAATCTCGTTGGAGAAATCACATCCATAAAACTAGTGCTAAAAATGTTGAAAGACAAATTGATTGAAAGATCACTTAGAAAGTGACATCACCGTTTAAATTATATTGGAAAGAAAACATGAAGAAACTCCATGTGGATGGAATTTTGGAGTCTTTTTATTTTTGATCAAATGACGCTTGTGAAACTTTCCTAGAGATAATTAAAACTTCGTTCATAGGCCAAAAGGGAACGAATGACTAGCTTATTGGAACTTGTACATATTGTTGTATGAAGTCCATTATGTGTAGTCAAGAGCGATGGATTTCAACTTCATATGCTTTCTCCGAAAATTTGAGTGAATATATGAATATTTACTTAATAAGGATGAAGTATGAAACATTTGAAAAGTTCAAAGATTTTCAAGATGAAGTGCAAAATCATTGTAACAAGAATATAAATAGTTTATGATAAGATCATAAAGGAAGATATTTAAGTTACAAGTTTAGCATAATACCTAAGATTTAAGGAATCGTTCCGTGGATTTGCATTTCCTGAAACACCATAAGAGTATGGAGCGTTCCAGATATGTAATTAAACCTTGTTTGACATGGTAAGATCAAAGGTGTAATTCATAAAACTGCCATTATATTTTAAAGATTAAAAGCTTTAGAGACTACCGTTTTTGCACTGAAAAGAGCTCCATCATAATCCGTTGAAATGACACCATATAAAGTTATGGTTTGGGATAAAACCCAAGTTGTCCTTTCTTAAACATTGGTATGCTATGCATAAGAAAGATGTTTGCAACCAAAGTCGGATGAACCTGTCTTTGTATGTTATTCCAAATAACTATTCATCCATAACATCGGAGACAAAAGTGTTTGTCGCTTAGAACGTCAAGTTTCTTTGAGAAGGAATTTTTCGTGAAAAGATAAGTGGGAGGACAATAGAACTTTGATAAGGTTAAAAGAACCTTAGCTATATGTGCAAAGTTGTGCAGCGTCGAAAAGTGTTCCGTAGGCAGCAACAATGCTTATGGCTCGCGTGCCTCAAAGGTTGTGGTCATAGAGATCTAAGTTCCTATTGAAACAAGTAGGTCGGGTAAACAATCAAATACCAAGATTTGAGAGTTAAATCATTATTTGACAATAATGATCCGACTACATGCAAAGAAGCGATGATGGGCCCTGACTCCGTCAAATGGCTTGAAGTCATAAAATCCGTGATAGTTCCATATGCGAGAGATCAAGCTTTGAACTTGAAAGACCCTCTGGAAAGGTACAAGACCTTACAGTCGTATTTAGATATATAAAGAAATAGACATGGATGTTTCACATCTATGAAATAGTCGACATGTTGGGAAAGAGTTCACAAATGTTCAAAGGTTGTATATGACAAGATTTGATCTTTCATAGCGATATTTAGTCTAGACGGATTAATGTAGCAACCACTACATATAATTTTGTTATGTGGTAGTTGAATAAACAAAACAAGTTCTTCTAATAGATGTTGTTGAATCTGCGCGATCTTCGAGGATCGTCTACGTGATCTTGAGATCGGCAAGAGTACGACTACATCACCCACGAGAATCTGCTCTCGTTAACCGCTTTGGAATCTTCGAGGGCGAGTTCCTCTATCGACTCGTTGCTACAATCTAGTAGATAGATCTTGGCTTGTTTGTTTGCATGCGATAGAAATTTTTTGTTTTCCATGCTACGAACCCCAACACCTGTCAGCTACAGCTGAAGGCATTGCATGGTGGTTTCCCTGCTTCCGCCGTGCAGCTTGACGGACGACAGGTGGTCACTGAGCCACGCCTTCGGGTCATGTGTGCCGTCGAATTTCGGAGTGTCCGAAGGGAGCTTGAAGTTGCACGACATTCGTGTCCGTCAAACAGACCTGCTGAAGCATCGAGCTCCGCAGAGTTCTCCTTCGTCTTCGTCCATCTCGGATTCAGACAAGCATACGCGCTTGGCGCGTGCCTTGTCAATCTTGCGTTGCGTTAGCTTGTTTTGAGCGTTGTAGTCGCGGCTGCGATGGCGTGAGCTCTTATGCCTTCGAGGAAGGTCATTCTCTTCGTCCTCGCATAAGGGCGTGGGGCCGTGGTTGAATCTGACCGCGACCTTCTTTTTTGGCTCCGCAGGAGCTTCTCCGTGGAGCGCAGCTCCGACGAGTCCGAGCCCGGTAAGCGTGGACTTGTGCATGGCCCTCTTCGGGTCCCCCTCCGGAGGTGGGTGGGACGCGAGGTACGCGGTGGCTGCCATGATCGCAGCTTGCGGCGTTATTGGGATGACGTTGCCGTCGGCGTCCATATCCATGAAGGATGCGTTGAGGGCTCGGGTCACCTCGCGGCGCTCTTTGGGGTCCATGTTCTCCATCCGAGAATGGTGCTTGTTCCCGTTGTTGCCGTGTGAGCTGGAGCCGATGCCCATGGCAGAGAGCGCAGATCGCCGCACACTGGACTCCAAAGCTGCCTTCTTGCGCTTGTCCATCTCTTCCTGCATCTTGATCTGCTTCTTGTGCTCCTCGATGAGGAGCATGTGGTATGCCATCAACAGATCTCGTGAGGCATCAGCAGGCAGGATCTTGTTGCCTTCCACGGCCTCGCATGCTTGAGTCCATCCCTCCTCGTCGAGGTGGATGACCTGATTGTTGTTTTCCCCGTTGGGTGGGGGATTGGCTTCTTCTGTTTCCACCGTTTCTACCCTGTGGGTTGGGTGACGGATTGTGCGCTTGATCCTGGATGACCGCGGCGCACTGGTAGAGCTTGCAGATTGGATCGCTGCTGCCGCAGCTTTCGGATCCGGACGCGTAGGTTCCTTCGTCCGATGGCAGGTCGCACAGATTGAAGTTGCAGCTGCTGCTGTCATAGGACTCGTCTGTTGACGATGTGATGCGTAGCACAGGGTGTGGATCCCATGAAGCGGGCCTGATCGACGGCAGGGGCACCCGCTCTGGGAGGCGAAGAGTGCCGATCTGCCCCACTTGGAAGCAGAAGCTCCCGAACAGGATCTCGAGCCCGTCGCCAACGGGCTCGACGTCCTTCATGGTGGCCGGTGAGTGGGCGGTGAAGTCGAAGGCACCAAAGAGGATATGATTCTCCGTCGCCGCGGAGTTGTAGACCGCTCGGGTTGGGACCATCACGATCGCACAATCAGCGTCCCCAGTTCCCACAGACGGCGCCAATTGACGAGGTTTAATCTCGTCAATGCCCATTGTTATGGACTTTGGTTTTGGAGAAGATGGGGATGCTGGAGATCGCGGAACGGTTAGCAAACAAGAAACACGGGGACACGAGGTTTACCCAGGTTCAGGCCCCTGGAGGGAAAACCCTACTCATGCTTGTCTGCTCTTAATTACGGCAGAACCGAAGGTTACAGGGGTGCGCAGATGCAGTCTGGCATGGAGGTGTCTATATGAAAGTATGAAGTCATCCCTCTACGTCGTGCCCTCCTAGCCTTTATATAGACTTAGGCAGGTCCCAGGAACAGACCGAGTCGGTTACAGGTTTTAGGGTTTACCCCTTTGAATTTTTCTATCTACTCTAGTCTTGCTCTCCAAGGATCCAAAGGCGTCATGGGACTTGGCCACCCAAAAGTCTTCATGGCCGGCGTATATCTGCCGTGGGCCTTCCTTGGGCTGGACCAGGTATGCTGAGGTCGTGTACCCGCGGGGTATAACCATGTCAACCGTCGTCAAGCAAGCCAAGGAGATCGCCAAGCCCCTCAATATCAATATCAAGGCGGTGGACTCCGTGATGAAGTACTCAGAGATCTTGCATCAAGCCCCCGAGCGTATGTTAAGATGGAAAGCTTCATGTACCCGGGCTGGCGCAAGGATGTCTCTCGCGATGGTCAAGGCGCACTATGAAAACGCTGACCTCGACACGGTGACCTCGGGTCTTCCCGACGTAGACGATGAAGGCCAAAAGATTGACCACAAGGCTATCTGGTAATCGCTCGCGGGTTTTGACACCAGGGTTGCCGAGTTGGTCGATCACAACGTCTTTGTACCGCTGGAGATCATTGACGGTGACCACCAGAGCTCCTCCGAGTCCCTCAAGACCACCGACTTTGAAGAAGATGGCTCTCCTGCTGCCGACGATGCTGCATCAAAGTCTCCTGCGCCAGAGGAATAAAAAAACTTTGTAATATTTGTTTCCTCTGGTTTGATGTATGCAGAAAAACTACTATGTTAACTTAAGGAGGAAAAACAATAGGTGTAATTTCCTGCTACTCAATTACTGGTTCCGGCATGTAAATATTTTTTAATCAAGTGTTGGCTTATCCATTACTCTGGTTTTTATGCTTGACCATTCGTGAGTCAGAAGACTCGTAATCGAAACCATGCGTTCAGGTGATGATGCCCAATGGCACCGTCAAAAAACCTAAGCACAAAATCGCCGACAACAAGTGCCAAAAATCACTACTCCAGAATCCACATAAAAACAACAAAGAACGTGTAGACCAGAAAACTTAAGCTAACGCCCATAGGCAGAATTTTCACAAGTGCAAATGCAAAGCTTGCGCATAAAGGTTTTATACGATCCAAAAATGAACACTAAAGGAGGTAAAAGACTCAGAAATTTGAGTGAACCAGAGAGCTTTATTTCATTAATCATATAAGAGGTACACAGTAGATAAAAAATATGCTAAGTGTAAAAAGGACGTAGCTGTGCTATGTTCCATGGCCGATCAAGCTCCGAGTAGTCATCATCCGGGTCTCGTCGCTTACGCTTATGATCATTGCTGGGTCTATCCTCAAGTTCACAATTGTCAACGAGGTAGTAATACCCATTGATCAGCGTCTTGCTTATGATGAACGGTCCTCCCATGGCGGGGATAATTTGTGCGACTTCTTCTGCTTAAGTCGGAGTACCATATCCCCCTCTTTAAACGAGCGATGTAGAATGCGGCAACTATGGTAGCTGCGTAGCTTCTGCTGGTAGATGGAGGATCTTAGCATGCCAATACGCGCTCTTCCTCGAGAAGTTCCACATCTAGGCGTCTGGATTCTTCAGCGTCATCTTCGTCGTAGGCGGCAACTCTTGGTGAATCATGAAGGATGTCGAAAGACAGGTGATACACCCAATTTGCATCACCATTCTATATCATAATTTACCTCTATTCATTGATATTTGTCTTATTATGAGGTATTACTTATGGCTTTTCATCAGTTTCCTCGAGGATGGACCGCTGGAGTCTGGATTCTGATGGAAAACAAGGTGTTTTGGTGCAATTTCGCGAAGATCAGAAAAATACCAAAAAATATGGAAACATATTATTTTACCAGAAGACGAAGGAAGCCAGAAGGAGGAGCGAAGAGGGGCCTTAGTGGGCCCACACCCTCCTAGGCGCGGGCCCACCTAACCCCGCGCCTAGGGCAGGTGTGGCCCACCTGCCCGGCCTCCCACTCCGCCCCTTCGCCTATATCTTCCCTTCGAAACCCTAAGGCTTGGGGAGCGACCACAGATAGATCTCCGCCACCTCTAGGGGCGGAAAACACCGAGTGAGAAAGTCTCTCCAGCAGACAGATTTCTACCAGGGGAATTCCTTCTCGGAGAGGGGAGACCGTCACCATCAACACCGTCATCAAGATAGGCTTCATCGGGATCATCATCATCATCCTCCACACCATCATCTCCACCAGCACCATCACCACCACTCTGTCCTGCTATAACAATTGTGTTGGATATTGCTTTAGTTCTTAGGGGAAACTTTCCCGATGTTGATTACTATTGTAGTTGATGCTTGTGAGTGGAACCATTGGATTATTGTTTATGTTAAGATTGTTATCCATTATCATATCATCTTTGATCTTGATCCATATGATGTCTTGTGAGTAGTTCGTTTAGTTCTTGAGGACATGGGAGAAGTCATGTTGTTAGTAGTGAATCTGTGATGAGTTATTATTCAATGGTTTAGTTTTTAAGTTGTGGTGCTATTCTTCTAGTGGTGTCATGTGAACGTCGACTACATGATACTTCACCATTTATGGGCCTAGGGGAATGCATTGTGTATTTGGCTACTAATTGTGGGGTTCTTTGATGTAAACCTGAACCCCTATTTACACCTTTGCACAAGGGAGCGTAGGATCTCAGAGTTTAAGGCTATGGTTAGATTTATATCTTAATTACTTTCCTGTAGTTACGGATGATTGCAGGGGGTTTAATCACAAGTATGTATTATTCCTAGGAAGGGTGGTAAGTTAGCATAGGTTCACCCACACAACACTTACAACACCAGCGAAGAGTACTCAGCTATTTGAAGCGAAAACACTTGACTGAATTCCCATGTGTCCTCGAGAATGTTTGGTCCTTATAAGTATTTCCACTGGCTTGTCCTTTTCTAAGAAAGGATTGGTCCACTTGCTCCGTTTGTTCGTTACTTCTGTTACTTGATCTTTGTTTTGTTGCCTTGTCAAAAAACCACTAAAACCGTTTGCTAAGTATTCACAGCGATTTCCTTCTCCATACCACTGCTCAGCACCTTCTGCTCCTCGTTGGGATCGACACTCCTATTTATTGAAAGTACTATGATACACCCCCTATACTTGTGGGTCATCAAGACTATTTTCTAGAGTCGTTGCCGGGGAGTGAAGCGCTATTGGAGAGTGGAACTGGTAAGGAAAACTTTTACTGTGAGTATTACTCTTGTTACTGCTTGTTACTTTGTTCCCAATATGGATAACCCTCTTGGTTTTCTGTTTGGGAAAACTACTACCACTGATAGGGTAGTAGATGAACCACCTCCTGTTGAGATAGATCCTTTTAAGATACCTACAAGTATTGTTAATCGTGTTATGGATAATTATTATTTTGGGGATGGAACTGTCCATCCCGGTGATCACTTGCTTTTTATCCATGAATTATGTGAGTTTTTTAAGTGTGCAGGTATCACAACTGAACAGGTGAAGAAGAAGTTACTCTCCATATCCTTGAAAGGGAGAGCTGGAGAATGGTATAAGCTGCTGAAGAATGGACAATCCATGGAATGGGAGGAGATGTCATCTCTCTTTTACTCTAAATTTTATCCTCCCAGTGAGATTCATAAGGATAGAAATCTTATATATAACTTTTGGCCTCTTGATGGAGAGAGTACAGCTCAAGCTTGGGGGTGATTGAAGTTACTAATGCTTAAATGTCTTATTCATGAACTCCCTAACAATATTATTCTCAATAACTTTTATGCTAGGCTTTCTCTTCATGATAAAGATTTACTAGATGCTTCTTGTGCTGGATCATTCACACATATGAAGGAAGAAGCTAAATGGGATCTTCTAGACCGTATTCAAGAGAACACTGAAGCTTGTGAGAATGACAAAGGAAGAAAGTCAGGTATAAACTATGATTATGATTGCATTAAATCTTTTATGGGAACTGATAACTTCCGTGATATTAGCAATGAGTTTGGTCTTGATTCCCAAAGTATTGCCAACTGTTTTAAGGCATTTGCCTCTTACATAGAAATTCCCAAGAAGAAGTGGAATAAGTACCATGTTCCTTATAAAGATGTTGTTAATCATGTTCTAGTTAGAAGTACTCAAGTTTGTACTACTAATCATATTGTGCTTGAACCTCTTGTTGAGAAAATGCCTTTCCCAGCTAAGGTAAAGGAGTATTCTATGATTATTAGTGCAAATAACAAGGGTACAATGAAAACTATGGAGCCTGGTAAGCATTTGAGTGATGAACCTGTGGCAGCTATTATTAAAGACCCTGTCACTAGAAATATATAGGATGAGCACATTGTCTTCTATGAAGATGCTTATAATATTATATCTCATCCTAGTAAGGCTCGAAAAGCTAGTGTTCCTGTGCTTTCTATTAAAATTGGTGATCATTGCTACTATTGTTTATGTTATTTTGGTGCTAGTTCTAGTGCTATTCCTTATGAGCTTTACAGGGAAATTATGCATGAGATTGGTCCTTGTGAGCTTGAGGACATTGATGTGCTTATTCACCTTGCTATCAAGGAAACCATTTGCCCCATTGGCATTGTAATAGATGTGGAGGTTCTCTGTGGTAAGATTAAATATCCTGCTGATTTTCTAGTGCTTAATTCAGCAGCTAGCAAAACTTGTCCCATAATTTTTGGTAGACCTTTCGAGAACACTTGTGGAGCTATTATTGATTGTAGGAGGAAAAGTTTTAACTAAGTTTGATGGAGATTATTATGAGTTTAACTTTTCCAAATTTTCTAAAGCTCCTTGTGAAAATTGCTTGCCTAATAAAGATTTCAGGATGGAACAACTTGCTTCTATTGATCTGGTCTATGACCTTGGGCCTCTTTTTGGTGACTGTAAGTATGCTTATTCTGATGATAAAGTTGTTTCCAGTGACAGTTATATTGTCAAATTTATTCAAGGTGCTACTGAAAGTTATTTTGAGAGAGGGAAACATGGTTTTATGCATCTCAATGATGTTAAGTTTCCCCGTTTTATGTTGAAAGCTCTAAAGTTGCATATGTTTTGTCTTCCTATGCTAGTGGATTTTTGTTTCAATAATTCATTTTCTCATGATACCCCCATGCACAGGAAGTGGGTTAGACTCAAGTGTGTTGGTTATTTGCTTCTTGATGCTCTCTTTCATTTCAGATATATATCTCCTTTGTGAGCATCTTTGGAAGTTTCAAGCCTAACTTAAAGGCATTAAAGAAAAGTACTCGTTGGGAGATAACCCAAGAGTTTTGTCGAGTCTTGGAAGTTATTACTCCAGTAATAACCGCTCCTTATCCTTTTTTTTGTTTTTGTGTCAACTTCAACTACTTTTGTGAAGTAGAGGAGTTGTGAAAAGTGGATGTCTTGGGACAGATTTTTGTGCTGTATTGTAAAAATTCGTGAGGAAGCTCAATACTTCGGATGGAGATGCATTTTTCTGAGATTGTTCTCCAAGTTGTTACCCAATTTTCATCAGTTCTGCACTTTTTTATTTGAGCAACAGAAGGTCCTCGAAAAAATCAATATTTACATGATGGTCTATTTTGACAGATTTCTGCCATCATTTGCATTTGCCTCTTACAGAAGCTTTTGTTTTGATGGGTTTTCAGTTGAAGTGTTTACCAAATGTTTATTGTTTTTTATTACACTAATGTTGTCATTGATTTTGTGCAAAAGTCTTGTATGAAGGAAATTCTCAGGAGAAAGAGAGAAGGAATCTGCAGAGTTCGTGTCAACACCCGGATTTTTAATCCCAGATGCCTGTTATGCCATACATCGCAATCCCAGGATTACAATTTTTGAGAGACATAACAGAATTGGATACCAAAGTACATCATCCATTACAAACCGTACATAAGTTCTTACACAAATAGGGATCTCATAATCCATCATTACACAAATAGGGATCTCATGTCAAAACATCTCAGTAGAATGATCCATCATTCTAAGGTTTTCATAACCTTTTTCACCAAGTATTCCCATCTAAAGTTGGTCAAGTTTTATGCTTAGCACTAGCATCTACAAGTGGGGGTAAGCACTAATGAGGGGTGGTACACTAGTGGGGTTTGACTAAGTTTAATCTCATGCCTTAGGAGGACATCAAGATTATCTAGCTTAGGCCAAATTTTATGCTCTTTATGCAACCTTCAAGTATCCTTCTAGTATCTACCATTTATTCCAGTAAACTCTAAGTAAGAGCTTTGATAAAGAAATAAAGTAATAAACTGGCAAATAAAACTAGGATTGGTTTATCAAGTGGTTATGATCATATATGCTTTAAGGCATATAGTGGCATGGTAGCAAGCAAGTAGTAGCTTGCATAGGTCAACTTGATTAGTAAGGCTTGCAAGTATTGGCTTGCACAATATCAGTATAAGCTTGCTAAATTGCAAGTGTTAGCTTGCATTGGTCCACTTGGTTAATAAAGCTTGCCTTGTGCAGAGCAGTGGTTGAAGTTCTCCTCGGCTTCTTCTTCATAGTATCCTCCTTCTTCCTCGTATCCTTGGTCGGTACTAGCGTCTATAAATAAATACGATGTACACAATCACCAAACAATACTTAATTACTTGCAATAATCACACAAAAGGGTCCTATAGATGATCTAGCATCATCACTAACATTACAAGATTAAAGTTTGGTTTAATTCCTTTTATTTTTAGAAAAGTAATTTCTACTCATTGAAAAACTACTTAAGATTTAATATTCTCCAAACCAAACATGGGATCATGTTGACACATGTCATCACCACATATTTTAGTTCATGGGAATGTGATTTAAAGTGGTGTCACAATTTAATAAGGTTTTACCCTTTTATTTTAATTAATTAAAGTGGCTAGAAATGCCTATGGGGCATTCTTTTATTACTTGAACATTATTTCTATAAGTAAACCTATATATTTTTATATATTATGAAAGGTATGGTTAAATGTGATTTTTGAGAGTTGGAATCAACTCAAAAGCTAATATGGTTTTAATTTGAAAAATGTTTGAATGCAGAAAAGCTTCTGCCTTGTTATTTTTACCATGGATGATCTACAGGTCCAAATGACTTGAATCCAACGGGCTTGGATTCAGCATTTCTAGACCTTTCTAACAAAATTGGTTTCATTCAATTTGGTTCACTGAATCGACCTGGATTGATTTTTGAAACTGGGTACAAAAGTGTGTTTGAACTAAAAAGGAAAAGGTTAAATTCAAATAACTGGGCTGCGCGGGAAAGGTTAACGGGCCGGCCTGCTAAGCACAGCGCTTCTGCGGGCTGCATAAGTGGTTGTCCCCACGCGTCAGTGAGACAGGGGGTGCGAAGCGGTATGGGGCGATGTGGTGCGTTCGATCTGGTTCTAATCCAACGGCTGAGGGTCATCGTCGATGTTGGGGAACGCCGGCGAGACAGAAACCTAGCACGGCCAGTGGGGGTCGCTGGGGGCTCACCGGGGTTCAGGCGAGGGTCGGCGAGGCGGGCGAACGACGAAGTCGTTGACCAGTTCTCCGGTACCGCAGCTTCTCTGAGGTGGCTCAATCGGCTCCCTTCTTCTCCAGCGGCGGGCTCCAGTGAAATTCGCGGCGTCGCCGCCTTGCTCCGGGAACGGGGTGGAATGGTCAGTGAGGAGAGGGGAGTGAGATGGTGTGCTCAATTCGGCTAGGGGTGGCCTCTATTGATAGTCGCGACGATAAGACCGAACGGGATGGGCAGGCGACGGTGGCGACATGGCTACGGGCGTCCAGAGGCATGGACAGTGGTGGCGATCGCTTGGTGGTCTCCTGGTGATGCTCTACGGCTTTAATGCGCGCGTAGGGGAGGTGCCGTTTGGTCTGTAACACGCGACGCTCTGCGCGGCAGAGGCGGCGTCTTCGACGGCGAGCGGTGGTTGTGAGGCATGGGGCGGCGAACGGGGATGTCTGGCGGTCTCCTGGGTAGGTGGCGATCATGTATGCACGCGGCGAGGGCGGCGCGCGGTCAGTGGGCTATGGTCGAGGGTGGCGCTTTGGCGCATGCTCGGCATGGTTGCTGGCGAGCTAGGCACGGTCCGTGTGTGTGGTCCAGTGGCTGGCAACGTTCGAGCGCTGGACAGGGAGTGGCGGTGGACGGCGGGCTGCCTCCTAGACAAGGTTGGCACGGCTAAATCTCCTCCTAGCTTGCTGTCTCCACAGGGGTGGCATGGTGAGCTTCGGCTGTTCACCATTGATGTCATTGCCCAGCTTACAGTGAGACTAGTGCTTGGTTTAACTTCCTAGATGATCTACTGAGATGGTTGTGAGCCACAGAGGGAACAAGTTAGGCTTCAATCACTGCTCACACTTGTGTTTAAGATTTTGATGATTTGTGTCTGCAATGTGTTTGATGAAATGGCCGCAAGAATTCAAGTTTTGAATTTTGAAAAGATTTTTGGTGGGTGTGCTAGGTTGGTGCTGGTGAGTCTGCAGATGCTTGGGTTTTGAAAGTTGAGCTTGTTTGAGTGGTTTTTTAAAAAGTGGGATCTTCTCACATGATAAAGATTCAATTTTGAATTTCCATTTAAACTATGCATTTGAAAGTTTCTGGATGATCACAAAGTGGGCCTTGATACTTTGTTATGAGTACAATCAAGGGGTGCAAAGATCCAGAAAAGTTTCTGTTAGGTTCTGAAAGTTTGAGACAGCCAAAGTAGGCATGGGAGTTAAATTGGTCAAAATGACCATTCCCTTATTTTATTTGTTTTGATTTACTTGTCTCAAAGAAAAGTTTGGGAATTGTTTAGATGATTTTTATTTCACCTAAGCATCCATTTACAAGCAAAGGAACACACAAACAAGTTGGTCCAATAGGATTCAAAATGAAATGCATACTCACATGCATGCATTTATATTTTTATTTAGTAAAGTTTTTATTAACCCTAAATTTGATGATTAGAGTTTGATGATCCAAGTTTAGTATTTTTGGGATGTTACAGTTCGTATTTGAATAGGTAAAAGTGGTGAAAACAGAAGGTTCGTGAAACCCCAATCTTTTTATATTTTTGATGTTTTTAATACATAAGGGAAGTTACGAGACGAAACTGAAGAGGAAATGGAGCTCGGGGTGGACAAACCCACCCCAGGCGCGGGCCCAGCCTGGCCGAGCCTGAGGGGGTGTCTCCGCCTCATTTCCGTGTCAAAACCTTCCTTATGCATTTAAACTTCGTAATATATAACCCCCCGGATCCCCCGAGGTTCGTGCATCATGTTCTCATCGTGTTTTCATTTCGATCTGTTTCTGTCAGGAAATCTTCTCAAGTTTAGAGTACCATGGCCTCCGCCAACGACAAAGGCAAGAAGCCCGTGGAGATAGAGTTGGAAGAACAAACCGCTACAGGAACAAGGGGAAGGAAACCTACTTTTGTAGGAGCAATTAACACTGCGGATACTTTTTCTCGTCACATGTAGGGAATCATAGCCTTCGGTCCAGAACTCCTATACTGCCCTGAGGCAGCGGAAGCCCTTCGAACCACCAACGAGTTTTGTGATAAGTATCATGCTTTGAGGATGAAGGTGGGTATGCTTCAAGAGGAAAATAACAGGCTTCGTAAGATGCTGGAAGATTTCCTGACCCATGACAAGAGAACACCACCAACATCGAAGGATTAATTCGTCATCAGGTTTGTCATCCCCTTGGCTTGTTCCAATCTTGGGGGAGTACCGCGATATCATCACCATTATCTTTTATCTTTTACCTTTTTAGTGGATTCATATCTATGGTAGAGAGGTTATCTTATAGTTTGGTTTGCATGTGGAAGTATCTCTCCTTTAGTTGATTGCCTATGTATCCCTTGGTGTGAGTGCCTTTATTGAATATTAATGAGAAGTCTCATCTTTTGCTTTCTGCACTTCTTATTTTTAGTTTGCAATCTCTATTATATGATGGGTCTTGTTGATCAGTATTTTGGCACCACTTTGGTATCATCAAGTGGATCTAAATTGGTTTTGGCAAACCGGGTTCTGGTCAGTGGCTTTAGTTTGAAAGAAAAGGAAAGAAAGAAAAAGCTTACAGGTATTTGGTATCATTTGTTTTGTTTCTTGTTGGCTCATAAGCTTAGTATTCTTTATTTAAGATTCTTTTGTGTCTTAAAGTAAGATTGCATGTTTGGCTTTATTACTTGTATTTTTGCTTGTTTCTTTCAACTCTCTTGTTTGCTACCCAGCCTTGCTAGCCAAAAACCTGTTTTGAGAAGGCATACTTCTCATGTTTCCAAAATCCTTTGAACCAAAACTTTTGCCACTTGTGTCCGCCATATCTACCTAGTAGATTTTGCTATTCCAAGCAAATTCTCAAGCTTCATCTACCTTTCAAATTAAAAAGTATTTTGTTATGTGAAAACTAGTTAGTAAATCTCACGAACGTGATGGCACAACTTATTTCCTTGCCCCTAATAGACTTGAACCATTATGAACATCGAAGTTGTATATGCTTGCATCTATACGTTGGAATTAGTAGAACCGTGCTGTCACAGGTAACATTTTCAACATTGCACTTGTACTCTGTACACAGTTGATATCATGCTCTTTTGTCTATGGATGTCAACGGAGGGAACTTGTAAGTCCATGGAGTTTGTATCTTGTGTTAGAGAAACGCCTGGGCTGCTAGCCTAAGCCATGCTTAATCATGGTGGAAACTTGCAGCATCGCCATAGTGAGTCATCTATGAAGCATCCTCAATAAAAAGCTATACAGATAGTAAATAAAAAGATCGTTGAGATGCTCATTGTCTGCTTGCCTTGTTTATTTTGTTATGGGAAAGCTCCTGTACCATGTGCAAGGGGTACCCCGTTGGCGGTTCTCAATGATATGCAAATACTTACAATGACAAGAACTTACCTGGGCCCAAAGTTGAGTATGCATGATGAGTGGCCCTCATATTCAAGGGACATGAGATTGCCAACTTATATTTTGTCAAGCATATACTCCATCTTTGTTCACTTTAACCTTAATCATCTCAAGATTCTTATGATAGGGGCAATGAGGGCTCAAAGCTAGTAAGTACCATAATCTTTAAGAAGCTCTTTATGACTTGTAATCCCTGCTACCCTCTAATAAGGGACCTTTCTCCCACTTCCAAGTTGAGTCAATAAACCTACTTCCTCTCTATATCCAACAAGCATTTGAGTTGTTGTGTTTCAAGCATTCATATGGTGATTTATTCAATCATGTTCTCTATCTTCCTTGTTTGCACAAACTTTTATCTATTGAGTATTACTTTGAAAGCCTTCGCTTGTGAAAAACCTTTTTGAGCAAAGAGTGTTCCTGTTTTGAAACTTCTACAAAAAGCTTTTGTGAAACTATTTGCCAGGTGTTCTCTGACCAAGAACAAGTGTGCCAATTCCAATTATGATTTATCTTTATGCATCTCTATTGTGACTGCTATACTTGGTTGCAAGCTAAGTAAAATAATGGTGAGTTGCTTTCTTCTATGAGTTGTGCAATGGTAAGTGTGATGCTTCTTGTTCGTATTCTTTTATCAACACTTCACTCCGTAAACATGTGGACATGTTTACTGAGCTCAGTATTCGCTTGGGGACAAGTGAAGTCTAAGCTTGGGGGAGTTGATACGCCCAATTTGCATCACCATTCTATATCATAATTTACATCTATTCATTGATATTTGTCTTATTATGAGGTATTACTTATGGCCTTTCATCTGTTTATGCATGTTGGATGATTCCTGGAGGATGGACTGCCGGAGTCTAGATTCTGATGGAAAAGAAGGCATTTCGGTGCAATTTCGCGAAGATCATAAAAATACCAGAAAATATGGAAACATATTATTTTAACAGAAGACAAAGGAAACTAGAAGGAGGAGCGAAGAGGGGCCTCAGGGGGCCCACACCCCCTAGGCGCGGGCCCACTTGTACCCGCGCCTAGGGAAGGTGTGGCCCACCTTCCCGGCCTCTGAATCCGCCCCTTCGCCTATATCTTCCCTTTGAAACCCTAAGGCTCGGGGAGCAACCACAGATAGATCTTCGCCGCCTCTAGGGGCAGAAAACACCGAGAGAGAAAGATCTCTCCGGCAGACAGATTTTTGCCGGGAGAATTCCTTCCCGGAGAGGGGAGACCGTCGCCATCTACACCGTCATCAAGCTAGGCTTCATTGGGATTATCATCATCATCATCCACACCATCATCTCCACCGGCACCATCACCACCACTCTGTCCCGCTGTAACAATTGTGTTGGATATTGCTTTAGTTCTTAGGGGAAACTTTCCCGGTGTTGATTACTATTGTAGTTGATGCTTGTGAGTGGAACCATTGGATTATTGTTTATGTTCATATTGTTATCCATTATAATATCATCTTTGATCTTGATCCATATGATGTCTTGTGAGTAGTTCCTTTAGTTCTTGAGGACATGGGGGAAGTCATGTTGTTAGTAGTGAATCTGTGATGAGTTATTATTCAATGGTTTAGTATTTAAGTTGTGGTGCTATTCTTCTAGTGGTGTCATGTGAACGTCGACTACATGATAATTCACCATTTATGGGCCTAGGGGAATGCATTGTGTATTTGGCTACTAATTGTGGGGTTGCCGAAGTGACAGAAACCTGAACCCCTGTTACGACACCTTTGCACAAGGGAGCGTAGGATCTCAGAGTTCAAGGCAGTGGTTAGATTTATATCTTAATTACTTTCCTGTATTTACGGATGATTGCAGGGGGTTTAATCACAAGTATGTATTAGTCCTAGGAAGGGTGGTATGTTAGCACAGGTTCACCCACACAACAATTACAACACCAGCGAAGAGTACTCAGCTATTTGAAGCGAAAGCACTTGACAGAATTCCCATGTGTCCTCGAGAATGTTTGGTCCTTATAAGTATTTCCACTGGCTTGTCCTTTTCTAAGAAAGGATTGGGCCACTTGCTCCGTTTGTTTCTTACTTCTGTTACTTGCTCTTTGTTTTGTTGCCTTGTCATAAAACCACTAAAAATCCGTTTTCTAAGTATTCACAGGGATTTCCTTCTCCATACCACTGTTTAGCACCTTCTGCTCCTCGTTGGGATCGACACTCCTATTTATCTAAAGTACTACGATACACCCCCTATACTTGTGGGTCATCAGTAGGATGGCTTCTGCTCCATATACCACAAAGTAAGGGGTGTAGCCGGTTGATCTGTTTGGTGTAGTTTGTTAATTCCTCAGCACATATGGTAGTTCCTCCGCCCAGGCTCCAACTGCTCTATGTAGCAGTGCCTCAAGATGTGGCTTGATTCCCTGCAGAATTAATCCATTGGCTCCCTCAACTTGGCAGTTGGACTATGGGTGTGCCACAGCTGCTAAGTCAAGCCGGATGCCCTTCTCCCAATAATAAGCTTCCACTTCTCCGAGTGACAAGTTGCTGCCGTTGTCGGTGATAATGCTATGCGGGAGACCAAATCTCACCACTAGATCCCGGACAAACCTAAGGGCAGTTGCCCCATCAAGCTTTCTAATGGGTTTAGCTTCTATCAATTTGGTGAATTTATCAACTGCTACTAGCAGATGCGTAAACCCACATGGTGTCGTCTGTAATGGACCAACCATGTCTAGCCCCCAGACTGCGAACGACCAAGTTATTGGTATTGTTCACAATTCTTCAACTGGAACATGGGGTTGTCGGGCATAGTACTGGCATCCCATGCATGTCTCAACCAGCTTGTCAGCGTCCGCCTTCACGGTCAACCAGTAGAATCCTTGCCGGAAGGCTTTGGATACCAACGATCGAGGAGCCGCGTGATGCCCGCAATTTCCGATATGGATCTCACGAAGGATTTCAATACCCTCTTGCTGGGAAATACAGTTAAGGTATACACCAGTGGTGCTTCTTTTGTAGAGCTGCCCATTGATTATGGTATAGCCCTTTGCTTGGCGTACTATTTGACGACTTTCGACCTCGTCGATGGGAAAAGTTCCATGTACGAGATATTCCATGAACGGTTTTGTCCAAGCCGGAGGGACCTTTGTCACTATGTGAACGAAAGAGTCAACTCTATCCGGTTTCTTGGTGTCCGCTCCCTTCATGGATGGTGTCCGTAGATGTTCCAGAAAAACGTCAGGAGGAATTTGTTTGCGCCCTGATCCAAGCTTTGAGAGTAGATCAGCCGCCTCATTTTGCTCCCTGGGGACATACTTGACTTCGTAGCCCAAGAAGCTCTTGGATAACTTGTCCACTTCGTCTCAATATGCCGCCATCATAGGGTTCCGCGCATTCCAGGTGCCAGCCACCTGCTGGGCAACCAAGTCAGAATCTCCACAGCAAACTATGCGCTTGATGCCAATATGCTTGGCTACGTGTAGTCCGTGAATGAGTGATTCATACTCCACAATGTTGTTCGTAGCCTTGAAGTGGATCTGCAGAACGTAGTGTAGCTTTTCCCCGGTAAGTGACTGTAATAGTACACCAGCCCCCGAGCCATTGAGTAGCTTTGATCCGTCAAAGTGCATCACCCAGTATTCTGGATCCGGCATAGGGGTAGCATCTGGCATCTCCGTCCAATCTGCGATGAAATCCGCCAAGGCCTGTGACTTGATTGCGCCGCGTCTCTTGTAAGTGAACTCGAAGGCGGCAAACTCAATGCCCCACTTCACGACCCTTCCTGTAGCATCGATGTTGTTGATGATATCGGACAATGGAGTTTTGCTCACAACTGTGATAGGGTGCTCCTGGAAGTAGTGCCTTAGCTTCCGAGAAGCAAGGAACACTCCATAAGCTATCTTCTTGTAGTGTGGGTAATGCTGCTTGGACTCCATCAAGACCTCGCTTACATAGTAAACTGGTCGTTGAACTCCGTACTCATGCCCTGGTTCCTTCCGCTCTACCACGACGACGATGCTGATTACCCGGTTGGTGGCCACCATGTATATTAACATAGGCTCGGGTGCTGCAAGGATAAGCACCGAGGAGAGTATCTCCTTTAGCTGCTTCAATGCTGCATCTGCTTCGTCCGTCCATGTAAATTTGTCCGCCTTCTTCAGCAACTTGTATAGCGGTAGAGCCTTCTCTCCAAGTCGGCTGACGAACCGGCTAACCACTGCAACGCAGCCTGTAAGCCGTTGTATGTCCCTCAGGCATGTCGGACGGTTTATGTTTAGGATGGCCTTGATTTTCTCTGGGTTTACCTCAATTCCACACTGGTAAACGATGAAGCCCAACAATTTTCCGGCTGGAACCCCGAAGACGCACTTCTTAGGGTTAAGCATCATGTTGTATTTCCGGAGATTATCAAAGGTTTATTTTAAGTCGGAGATTAAGTCGTTTGACTTTTTAGACATCACCGCTATATTTTCCACATAGGCGTGAATGTTCTGACCAATTTGATCATGTAGGCAATGCTGCATTGTCCGCTGGTACGTAGCACCTGCGTTTTTCAGCCCAAAGGGCATCGTGACATAGCAAAACATGTTGTAAGGTGTGGTGAACGAAGTAACCAATTGGTCCGACTTCCTCATCTTAATTTGGTGGTATCCTGAGTATGCATGGAGATAACACAAAAGTTCTGAGACAGTCGTCAAGTCAATGACTTGGTGAATGCGAGGCAAAGCAAACGGATCTTTGGGACACGCTTTGTTCAAGCCGGTGTAATCAACGCACATTCTTAATTCTTTGGTTCCCTTTTTGGGGACAAGTACATGATTGGCCACCCATTGGGTGTGAAGGACTTCTCGGATAAAAGTAGCCTTAAGTAACCTAGCTATCTCTTTGCCTATGGCGCGTCACTTCTCGTCTCTGAAGCGTCATAGAGGTTGTTTCACCGGTTTACATTTTGGATCAATATTCAAGATGTGCTCGGCAAGTTACCTAGGTACACCTTTCATGTCGGCAGGTTGTCAGGCAAAGATGTTCCTATTCTCATGGAGAAACTCGACGAGCGTGCTTTCCTATTTTGGATCCAGGTTCGTCCCAATGGCGGTGGTCTTGGAGGCATCGCCTACAACAAGTTCCACCGGCTTTGTTTCGATGGCGGACTTAAATGCTGGGGTGGAGTCAGAAATCTACTTCTTCGACACCGGCATCTCCAAGGCATCGACCTTGCTCTGGATCTCCTTGAATTCTTTGTTGTAGAGGACAACTTCTGCAAAGGCTGCTTCTCCAGTCTGGCAGTCCCTTGCCTTGGTAAAGCTTCCGGATACGGTGATGACACCATTTGGTCTGGGTATCTTGAGCTTGTTGTAGGCGAAGCATGGCTTGGCCATGAAGGCGTGGAAGATGTCACGTCCGAATATGATGTGGTACACGCTCTTGAAGGGGACCACCTTGAAGGTCATGCATTCTTGGCGGTAATTATTAACATCGCCAAAAGCGACCTGGAGCGTGATGCACCCAAGGGAGCGTGTTGGTCCGCCTTAGGTTGGCCTCTGTCAAGTTCATCTTGTGCAGTGTATCCATGTACATGATGTTGATGTTGCTTCCACTATCCACCATACATTTGGTGAACTCGTTGCCGTTAATCAGGGGGTTGCCGACCATGGCGTACTGGTTCTCCATAGGGATGAGGTCTGGGTGATCCTTCCTGTCCCAAGTAATTGGAATCTCCAACCAGCGCAGGTACTGGGGAACTGGGGGTAGAGTGTCCATCAGTATCCTCATAGAGGTTTTCTGTTGTCAAACAGTGGGGGTGCCAAGGAAAGTGTGGAAAACGGCCTTCTTCTTCTTGAAGGGGTTCTTGCCCTTGCTATCGCTCTTGGCGGCGTGCTTGGGGTCAACATCCTCATCCATGTCACTTGAATCCTTGGAATCCTCTTCCTTCTTCTTCCCCTTGCCCTTGCCTCGCGGTCTGTTCTTCCGACTTCGCTTGTAGCCGGACTCCGGGTCCTCCTTGAGATTGTTGATGAACTTGCAATGGCGATTTGTGTGAGTGGCTTTGTCGTTGGCGTTGAGGTGCACAAGGCACAACATATCACGGTACTCCTCATATGTTTGGGGAACACGGATCGCTGCCGAGGTAGTTTCACTACCTCGCTGCTGCCCATGACCAGCCCCCCGTCCTCGGCCACGTTGTTCGCCATCACCTCGTCCTGCAAATGTCATAGCGACCATGTTGGAGGTTTGCTTTTCTTCTGGCGGGCTCTTCCGCTTGGTGTTGTTGTTCCTCCTAGCTTAAGTTGGAACGGCCGTTGCCGGCAGGGAGCCTCGAGCATCGGCGGCGGCGGCTGCGAACTCACTAGCCAGCTGGATCATCTGGTTGAGATCTAGCTAGTGATTGTCCTGCAAGCACTTCAACTTATGCCGGAGCAACGTACCTTTCTACAACCCATCGATGAAGGCAGCCATGACGGTCTGGGCGTGCACTCCTGCGCAAGAATTCTTCATGTTCATCCAGCGAGAGAGGTAGGCGCGAGATGACTCATCTTTCTCCTACACGCACCGCTGTAGATCGCCAACAGTACAGGGACGCTTATATGTACCCTCGAAGTTCTTGGTGAACGCTTCTTGCATGTCCAACCAGTTGCAGATGGACTTCTCTGGCAAGTCATCAATCCATTGTCGGGCCATGCCCGCCAGCATCAATGGGAGGTACTTGACGACGACGTTAGGGTTACCCCCGACGATCTCCATCGCGTTGTCGTAATCCGACAACCACGTAGCTGGCTTGGCGGTGCCGTCATAAGCCTTGATGGTCTTGTCAATACGGAAACCCTTGGGGTAAGTTGCGGTTTGTATTATAGGGCCAAAGCAACGTGGTCCCAAGTATTGTCCTTTCCGGGCCTCGCGAATCTTGTCCAGGCGTGAACATGCGTCGTATGGCTCCGGGCTTGCTCTTTTCTTCTTGCCGCCAGGGGAAGGGCTGCGTGAGCGACACGGGCCTCCTCTGCCATGGTGGCTGCTAGGGGGCAATGGAGGCGGAGGTGGTGGTGGCTAAGCCTTCTTGCTGTTACCCTCCTGCGACGCCTCACGCTTGTCGCGGTTTCTTGTCGTACGTGGAGGATCATGGCGCGACCTGCTCTTGTGTCCTTGGTTGCGCTCTCCATCATGGCGGGTTTGCTCCGTGTTGTTGCGGATGATGATGCCGCTCTGCCTTGGCAGAGGCATGTTCGTGCGATGGTGGGCCTTGGGATCTTCGCGATCTCGGGGAGACCAGGGCGGTGGAGATGTGCGACAAGGATGAGCCTTGCCTCCATGGTTGGAGGATATGGGGATAGCGTCCTTCCTGTTGCATGCATCCCTCCGTCTTTGTTCTGACGAACCCGTCTGGGACCTGACATCATGAGGAGATCGGTCCCTTGGCGGCTTAGATTGGCTAGACTGGCAAAATGCTGGGTCAGACTCAAGCCTCTGAGAGGCGGCCTTTTCCTGCTGTTTCACCGCCTTGGCCACCAGGCCATAGACCTGGTCCACAGATGCGGGTGATCTATCCTGCTCCAGAAGGGTATTGGCGACGACTAAGTTGAGAAGAGGGGTGGGCATCACCTGCCTGCCTTCGCTGTCAATATATGGCTTTGCTTGTGGCGGCTTCGAGGGGGCCCATCCTAGGTTTCGTCGTACACTAGGATTGTTGATGACGCGAGTCAGAGCTTTCTTAGCCTTCTGCTGCTACAGCAGAGTCTTGTACTCGGCCTCCATGGCTCTAGCTTTCTCTATTGACTTCTGCGCGTTGGCCAGATCTCGATCCATCTTAGCGCCTTGCTCCGTGATGGCCTGCGCTTCCTCTAGCAGCTGCCGGCGCTTCTCATCAAGCTGGACTACGTACCGTATATGGGCCACGGTCATGGGCTCGACGAGTAGGTTTCCGTACATCACTCTATCAGCTGGACTGACTTGGGCAGCAGCAGACGTAGATGCCGGAGACGGTGGGTTTGCGGTGTTGTTGTTACTCGGACCGGTGCCAAGTTCCTATGGCTGCTGCACTGGTTTAGGCGGAGGGGGCATGGCCTTTGCACGATCATTGTCGGCAGCAACAGGTGGTCCCTTCCCCTTGTGCAGCGCTTTAGGCGGATCTTGTCCGGGTTGATCTTCATCCATCGCGGTCCCAATGGCGACGAACACCTCTCAGGACATGATGGCATTGTAGGCATGCTCGTCATGTTTGTAATCCTCCTCCATCTCCTGCATAGCCGAGTCTAGCTCCTCTGGGATGAAGTCTATCTCCTCCGAGTCAGCGCTGATGTCGGCGTAGAGCGCGTCAAGCACGGAGTCGGAGGGTGCGGGGCTTCCTCGATGATGGGCGGTGGTGGTGCGACAGCAGCGATGATGACTGGAGATGGTGGTGCAGCTGCAGCGATGATGACCGGAGGCGGCGGTGGTGGTGGCTGTGGCGGAGGGCGCCGTCTAAGAGCGCGAGCGCTGTCTGGGCTGCCTCCTCAGCTTCCGCGTAGTTGTTTACTGTGTTCACCATGCTTTCGAAAGTGAGGCGTCCTGAAGCCTGCTGCCGCCTTAGAGTATGTCGAAGAAGTGTACCTTGGTCCAGTCCTTCCATAAAGTGATACATGGCATAATCATTGGGGTAATGCGCCAGGTCGGCCCGTATACGGAGCCACCTGGCTAGGTAATCGCGGGGGTTTTCACCCTCTCTCTCTCTGCACGCAACGCGCCAGATCGAAGATGGTACCACTCCGACGAACTTGGATCTCTGCTATCCAGACGCGCGGGCGAAGCCGACAGACTTGCAGTGATCTTCCACCATTATATCCTGCACATGGGCGGTTTGGGTGGGCCTTGAATTTTTCCGATCTTTGTCGGCAAACTCCGAAGAGAGATCCGACATCGATCCTTCCGCGAACGTATCCTGCCCATAGGCGGTCCGTGCAGGTCTTGACGCTCCTCCGACTTTCAGGGAACTAGTGCCCGTGTCGGTTTCGCCGATGAATAGGTGGATGTCTCCGATGGGGACAATCGAGCATCTGGTAGGGTTCGTCTTCGCCGGGATCCAGAACTCGTCGGGAGGGACGATTGTAACATTGCCGGAGAAGAGAACACGGTCGATGGATATGGTTTCGCTGATTCCCGCGAAGATCTTGGACCTCGCCCGCTGTAGAGCCTGAAGTGCCTCTTGCCCCACGGTGGGCGCCAACTGTCATGGTATTGCCGACGAGTACGCCATGGAGGGGTCCTCACAGTGCGTGTTTAGAGACGTGGGGTAAGGCGGACGGTTGACGGGTATGAGGTAACACAGCTTACCCAGGTTCAGATCCCACGATGGTGGCGGAATCCTACTCCTTCTATAAATCACTATAATGGCAATACGCCAAGTTATAGGGATCGGACTGCTGTGCGAGGTATGAGTTAATTGGTGCCCTAAAGGCTCCCATAGGTCCGGCTTATATAGTCGCCAGGTACTAGGGTTACATGGAAAGTCCTAGCCGGACAGGTTACAGAGTCCTACACTGCATACAACTAGTCTAGCGTGTCTTGCACTCCAAGGCTCCAGGTACGTCAGTGTCTCCTCCATAGCCTTCCTTTATCTGGCATGGGACTCCCTTCTAGATCCATCTAACTGGGCCGCCCAGCAGGCCATAGGCCTTGCTACCAACTGTGGACCACCCGGGTTATCCGGATAGGAGACATGCTATGAGGATACCCATATAGCATATCCCCAACATGGGACTTGTCTGACATTCTTGATCGGGGGCCCTGTGGGCGGCCTGGAGGCGCTGTGCTTGTTAGGACCTTCCCTTTGCGCCCTTGCGGGTCCAAGTGAAGTTGCTTAGACCGACTATGGGCCGGTTCTCCCGGGTGAGCATGGAGGTGGAGGTGCGGCCACTTGGCGGCAGGGATCGACGGTGGCGGTTGATCCCCTAGTGGACGGAGAAGTAGGGGCTAGTTTAGGGTTTCTTGGGACGACGGTTCCCCTGCTGTAGTGCGGCGGCGGGGCTTCACGGACCCTTAGGGGTTCGGCCGGGCCAGGAGGGCCTGGTTTGCCTCTGCGGCCTTATTCGGTCGGCTGCCGCCTTCTGGTGGTGGAGGTTGTTCTCTCCCGCGCACCGTTGTTCTGGCAACCCGGACCAAAGTTCCTTTTCTCTATCTTACTCGCCCTACTTCGGGTTTCACGGTGAGACAGCGGTGGCGGCTGCAAGACCGGGGTGGCGTGCGTTGGCGGGCGGCGAGCATGGTGGAGCACTGTGAAGCGTTCGAGAGTGTTTTTTTAGGGGTCGGGAGAAATCCCTGTCTTCGTGAAACTGACGCGGTGACACCTGCGGGTGCCATCGTCCTTCCTGAAAGGCGTTGGGTGTACCTCTTCCCCGCCTCTCAGAGCGCACCGGAGGGAACCCTAGGACCTGTCCGGGCAGCAGCGTCGTCATCGTCGCCCCCTTCTTGGAGGTGTTGCTTGGTGTGCAGCGCTTCGGAGTGCTAGGCTTGTGGTAGTACTTAGATGCGGGGCGCAACGGTCGTGAGTCGTCCTCGTCTTTGTCGAGCCACCTGTTGTCGGCTTTATTTTCTCTTTTCTTCTTCTTTTCTGTGTTTTTTTTTCTTTGGGTGTTATACTGTCTAGCCTAGCAGCGGTCTTAACTGTGGTTGCTACATTTATATAGCTGGGCATATGCCTGTTTCGAGGAATTCTATTGGCTCGATGGAAGGTGGAGGGGAGATACTTGCCAGAAGCTGGGCATATACTCCTAACTCGTCGATCAAGCGATTTTGGTCTTGTCACATGCTAGATTTATGTAATGGAAGCATAAACACGGAATTATGACAAAAATAAAATCCAAGGTATACTAGTGTACTTCCTTGGGTCCATAGTTGACTCAAAATTTAACTACGGAGTAAATATATTTAAATCTAAAATCTGAGCAACTAGTAATATAGATGGGAGGGAGTACTAAAATTGCAAAACGAGAGAAAAATTGTAGGCGAGCACGTAAAAATCCAATACTACATCATCGTGTAGCGAATGCCCAAGGGGTGAACCGGAGGGTTATCTCAAGTTGCCAACGACACGATGGCGCTGAGCCACCTCCGCCACGCGCCGCTCGCACTCCGCCTTGCGAGGCTCCCGCCGCTCGCCTGCTCCTCTCACGCCGCCCGCCGCCTCCTCCTCTTCGCGCCTGATCGACCGTTGCGCCTCCTCTCGACCGCCTCGAGGCCTCGCTCGCTCGCCACGGTCTCGGCCGTCGAGGCCGACGACGCCAGCGCGGGCGCCGACGGCTTCTTCGCTGAGGAAAGCACGTCCTGGAAGTCCCTCGGTATCTCCGACCGCCTCGCTTCCGCCTTGCAAGGCACCGGGCTCGCGAGGCCCTCGTTGGTCCAGGTACCTACTGTTCCACTTCGCCTCTGTTAGCCGCGGCACAGTGCGTGCTCGACGAAATGCCAGAGCCCGCGTGCAATGTTTAATACCTCTTTAGCATTAGATCTTCAGCTGGTAGACTGAACCTATATAAGTTTTCTGATCCAAAATTTCCTTATGGGGATGATTCTGCCGTGCCTCTGTTCATGTGAAGTGACTGATCAGTCTGATCTTGTCATGCTGGGTTAAATAATCTTTCCGTCCACTTTCTGTCCATTGGAAGTATTGGTATCCTTTCTAGTGCGTAACTTGTATGCGCCGTTAGTTGCTGTGAAGATTTCACCCTCCTGCACCATATGCCTAAAGTGTAAGCAGTGATTTGTTAGATAAGTAGCTGGGCAAGAGAAAATTCAGAATCTCAGAAAAGAGAGCATTCAGGTGTTATACTTCCTTCTAGGCCTACTGTAGGTTTAAAGCGCCATAATCGAATCAATTTCCTGTCAATTCCATTATTATTTTCCCTTGCTTTTGCTAGAGTATTGTGTTGCAAAAAATTCATACTTACATCAAGTGTTATTGGCTACAATGCAGGCAGCTTGTATACCACATGTTCTTTCGACGAACGATGTAATTGTTGCGGCGGAGACTGGCAGTGGCAAAACACATGGTTACCTGGTTCCACTGGTCGAAAAACTCTGCTCCAAATCTTCCTCCATAGGAGATGGTGGTCCTCAGAACAATGCCGACGGAACAGATAACAATGTGTTGGTTCTTTGTCCCAATGTCATGCTGTGTGAGCAAGTAGTTTTCATGGCTAATTCATTGCTTGATGTAGCTGGTGAACCACTTAAGCGTGCTGCTGCAGTTTGTGGGCCAAAGGTATGCTCTGTCTGCCTGTCATATGCTATTTGATAGCTCGGTAAACTCATCACATATTCTTGTTTAACTTATGGATAAACCCGAGGTTTCTTTTATCACACTCTACAACCGAATGTCTGTTTCAACAATTCATTATTTTCGTAATGGTATATTCCCCAGTTTACACTTTGGATTGCAGGTCTCAACTAAAGATGGGTCTTTAGTTAACTTCCCATTTCCTTCAGCACTCTTACATTAATGAAATATATTCTGACACCACATTTTCTAACATTTTTTATTTGTTTACGTTATTTCGTCACAGGGTTGGCCATCTGTTCGTCCAGATATCCTTGTAGCCACTCCAGCTGCTCTTTTGAATTATTTATTTGATTATGACCCAGAGAGGAGGAGGCGGGAGAAATTTATACGTAGTGTGAAATTTATTGTAAGTACTTGAGTGGGGTTTTTTCCTGTACAGAAATCTTTGGATGGCCAGGCTAGAAATCTTTTTTGTTGCATCCTATCTTTTATTTGTTCATGAGTTGCTGGATATACTTGGCAAGGCTGGGTTACATTTTTTGTGCTTTCCTGCAACTAGGACAAGAAAATACATGGAACAGTTCCAACTCCCAAGTTAAGCTGCAACTTTCTGTGTACATTTTCTTGTTTCATATCATTTTCTATATCTGTATTTGTATTTCTATCTTGATTTTTTTGTCTTAAAGCAAGTGTTAAGATATAATCATTGATCTTGCGACTATGTGAGTGTCCTAAAACTAGCTGATTTGGAATAGGTATTTGATGAGGCAGACATGCTATTGTGTGGAAGTTTTGAAAATCAGATCATTCGTCTTATCCACATGCTGCGATTTGACGAGAAGCTACTTTCAAGGGCCGAAGATTCTGGAAAGGAAGTGCTACCTGAAGGTTCTGAAGAATATCCTGAGGATTCGGGTTCTGAGAGTGCTGAATTTAGTGATGTTGATGAGGAAAATGAGGATGCTCATATTCAAGATGGATCAGTCAAGCCGGTGGAGAATGCTCATGCAGGAGGACGCAAGGACTGGAGGAGGGTTAGAAAAGTCTATAAACGCAGCAAGCAATATGTCTTTGTTGCTGCCACCCTTCCTCAGAGTGGAAAAAAGACTGCTGGCGGTGTGCTGAAACGTATGTTTCCTAGTGCTGTGTGGGTTAGTGGTGCTCATCTGCACCGTCACAACCCTAGGTATGCACTCCTTTTTTTACCATAAGCTTCTGAATGTCCTGTACTCTGGCTATTCTTCAGCATGGAGAGATTTCTTACTAGTAGCGTGCTTGTTAGTCGCTGTGTTTTTGTTAGAATCCCGTATCTGTTCTTATTGTCATTCACTATTTGCACATTCCACGCATTTGATGTACAGCATACCATGTATGCAGGTTAGAGCGAAGATGGGTAGCGGTTACTGCTGATACACAAGTTGATGCTCTTCTGGATGCAGTAAAGTATGGCCTTAAGAGTGCAATTGACCCAGAACTTGGTCCATGTCGAACTATGGTTTTCACGAACACGGTCGATGCTGCTAATTCAGTCTCTGACATATTGTGGCGAGTTGGTATTCCATGCATCCTCTACCACCGTGAAAGCTCTCTGGAGGAAAGGACAGCCAATTTACAATCTTTTCGGGAAAATGGTGGCGTGCTTGTTTGTACCGATGCTGCCGCTCGTGGGCTTGATGTGCCAAACGTTTCCCATGTTATTCAGGTATTATCAGAGTCAGACTTTACCTCGTGAAATGTCTGCATGTCTGGCGCTGCACCGCTGTTGCACGTCTATCAATCTACTTTGAACTTTAATCATCACAGTTTTCCTAATAGTTGCGCACACCTGATATATATGTTTCTTAGGAATGCCTGGTATATATGTAAAAAGATTCATATACTCCCTCCGACCCATATTAGTTGACTTGGATTTATCTAGATACGAATGTATCTAGTCAAGTTTTAGTGCTAAATACATCCGTATCTAGACAAATCTGAATCAACTAATATGGATCGGAGGGAGTAGAAACATTTATTACTACTATGTCTTATTGAAACTTATGCTACTTAACCCAATCACAGTAGATATTCTTTTCCACCATCAGACTTATGCTGCTACCTATACCTGCAGGCGGAGTTTGCTGCTTGCGCTGTTGACTTTTTGCACAGGGTGGGTCGCACAGCCAGAGCTGGCCAATCTGGAATAGTGACTAGCCTATACACAGATGCCAATCGCGATCTCGTGAGAGCAGTTCGTCAAGCAGAGGAATTAGCCCAGCCAGTGGTAAGGCTGTTCTGCTCTAATCATCATTCCTCGCAGTGATAAATCTTGCTGCAGAGACATTTTTACGGAAAAGTACCTGTTTTTCTTTTATACCAGGAGAGAGCATTCAGCAGAAAAAGAAGCTTCCGCAACAAGTTGAAAAAGCAAGCACGACTGCGTGAACCCGCAACCTTGATATCTTGATCTCGTGAATGGCCTTTGGTTATAGAGATAGATTTACTCATCATCGTGCCCCTGATAATGAAGTGAAACGCGCTAGAGATTTACTCGAAAAAAATAGAGATTTACTCATCACTTTGTGATTTTCTAGTGGACCTAGTTTTGCCATGTTCTGTAGTGCTGTTGTTAGGATCCGGAGATATATTTGAAGAATGATATATAATTGAAGAATGATATCATATATATTCCTTCAATTCTGTTTGTTCAAGGCATTTCCTTTAATTCGCTTGGCTGGAGGTCTCCTGCGCGCCATAGGTGAGCATCTCGCCTGAGCTTTCCCACATGCCATGATCAGGAGCTTGGCCAAGGGCGGGAGGCGCATGTCCAGTGGTGATGGACGGAGATGCCGGGGTCCTTTTTTCAGAGGGGAGCTCCATGGAAATTTATGAAAAAACACAAAATATAACTTCGCCAATATATGCCTCATTTGACCGTTTTCGCCATGCCGCCTCGCTTGACAGCAGGTCCACTGGTCAGAAACATCGTTAATGAGTGTTGTTACCTTGACGGCTAGTGCTTTTTGTGAATGAAGTACCTCCATACAAGTGATTTTTAGTCAGATTCAAGTTGCAGGAACCAACAATATTTCAGCCGCCGCATCATCCTGCAGATCCTCACCGGAATTGTGCAGAGCAGTAGTTCCTCGCTCCATGTCGTGCACATTTGGTCCCTTGTCACCGCACCTCAAGAAGTATATGCAGTTCCACTTTAAGCCGACTTCTTGTGCACTGAGCGACGCCCCGAAGTGGTATTCAGAATTCACCAAGAACACTCTTGTCTCCCATAGTCTTCACCTTAACCCAACAAGCCCGTTCAGCAATGTTCAGCTTTTCGACACGAATATGCAGAACTTTATCCACGTAAAACTGCTGGCCGAAGGATAATTTGGACAGCTCTCCACAGGACTCCAGCAGTGTAAAACCGATGCAATTGTACAGATTCTGCGATTTAACACTATCGCTAAACGGGGTTATCGTAAATGTCGGATGCAGCGAGAACCGGAGCGCGACAAGAGCACATGCCATGTCTGTGTAGTGTAGAACTCCCCAATGATGCTGCGAGGTGCCTCATTCTTCTGACGGTGTTGTTGCGGCTTTCATGGAGCATCCGTGAGTCGTACCTGTGATTAGACCACTGGGTTCCTCTTGCGGCTGGGCTGCAGTACCAGAAGACCGTGTCCATGTAATTCATCACCGGCACGACGCAGTTGGGATTCTCAGTGGGTGCGTGCGACAGCAAGCACCTGGTGGTCTTCTCTTCGAGGAAGTCCCCATCAAACGATGGCAGGGGGATTCTTTGACGCGTGAACGAGTTCCAGAGGAAGGTCCGATGTCATGAGTCGCGATGTCACATGAGCAGCCAGCCTTGTGGTGTTACCCAGTAGAAATGGCTTTCCAGATCATCTGATCTCCTGCCTTGCAATTGCCAACTCAACGGTAGGGCGACATAGGGAGCCACGCCTTCATCGGGCAGCAGGTGCCGGAACCGCACGACCCCGTCAGGCGGCACCGCGGACAAGCAGGAGGGATGCGCTTCCATCCGTGTTCTGTGCGTGGTCAGTAGTGCTTCTCCCGAGTCGTCACCGATTTGCGACGACGAGACATTGTTGGAATATTTTCAACAATCATCGTAGATATGAGCTATTGACGGCACTCGCTTAATTTATAAACGAGCGGGAAACGGCATCAAGCTACCGACCCATCTCAGCGACACGAAGAGCCTGCATTGAAAGCTGCCGACGGTCCAGACTCTGCGCGGAAAAGCAGCGTGGCTTCCACGGAGAACGTGCAGCCCACGCTTGAAATGGCGGTTCTTGATACCCCGTGGATGAGATCACGGAGAGCGAACACACTGAGCTGCATGTGAGATTAATGGGCTTATCCATTAAGGTGGCTGTCGGCTATGCCTTACCTCCTATAGCTGGTGGAACTTACCACTGCTGACCGATTCCAGATGGCTATGCTATTGTCGTGGTGGATGAAGTTGTGAAAGAATATGAGGAAGCACAGCTTGACCATGCTATAGGTGAAGGGGAAACTCAACTCAAATTTGCCGTGAAAACAACCATTCTTTGGAAGAAGGAACACATCGTGCTTCCAAATTGGAGGCCACTGGCACCCCTGCCGTCTCCGCAGCATCAGCCCCGAGCTTCAGCTATCTCTCGCGGCAGCCATCTCCGGCGCTCAGCCATCTCTCTCAAGGCAGCCTTCTCCGGCCAGCCACCATCTCGCCTCACGCCCATCTCTGGTGCTTCAGCCATCTCCTCAGCGTAAGCGGAAAAGCACTGTCACGAAGAGCATCACTAGCACTGCCACAAAGAAATCCGCAGGAAACCGTACGCCAAAGAGTTCAAAAAACTACGTCCCGCAGCCTTCCGCCAAGCCATTGCCGGTTTTACCGTAGAATCGCAGCAACGAGGAGACCAATAGGATCTCGGAAGAAGAGGTCAAGAAATTCTTTGCACCTAGACGGGCCGAGCCAAAGGAGAAAATAGATCCGGCGGTGGTGGAGAAGTTTTACAATAATCTTTTGAAACCTGAAACCCCACTTGTGCCGGACTACGAGCACCAGATTTTGAAGGGGGATGCAAGGCGCCGTAGGGAGACTGAAAGTAGCGATCGCGGCACCCGTAAAACAGTTCACATGCTCGGAGAGCAGGAAAACCAATCATGCGCCCCGCTCCAAGTGTTCGACACACGGGACGCTCCTCCCGTAAATGATTACAAGGCAGAGCTACAAAGAAAGGCCAATGAGATGGGGATGACTTACATTGCATACTTGAACATCATGGGAGACAACTTGCCCAAATGCGATGCCAACCCCATACAGCCATGGAAGTATGGGAAGAATCTCGTCAAGAAAGAGGAGCTCAAGAATCTACCAACAAAGATGCGAAGATTGCACAAGTGGTACCTTGATTTCTGCAAGACGAGAAATGAAGAATGAATCACGGCGCATATAAGAGATCATATTTTCTTGTGCAGAGACGACGCGATCGACTTCAACATTTAAGACTTGCATTTTCTATTCAATCAGAAGGAACTCGACAAAGCTGCCATCAGCTTTTATTGTGTGTAAGTACTATTTCTGTAATTTATATCTCATCTCATTCACTTTATTAATTGCATGTATATATATATGCTCACCATATATGTATATACTATTATGCAGGAAAAAGGTTATGGAATGCATGAAAGGAGGCCCTTTTGACATTAGGTTCGTTGACCCAAATAGAGTTCATGAAGAAGTGGTAAGAACCAAACCCGGCAAATGTAAGATTACTTGCTAAGGTCTTTACTGAGACAACAAACCAAAAGGGAAATACTATTGCCTTACAACTTCTCGTGAGTATCACCTCTCTCTTGTACACATTCTGTTTCGGCTTACTCGATGTTAAGTGTAACTGATGATGAGTTATGCGTGCGTAGGTTTCACTTTATTCTGCTAGTCATTCAACCTGACTCAGGAAAAGTCCTTGTCATGGACTCGTTACGAAAGAAAAAGAGCTATGGGCAGACTTTAGAGAGACGCTCCAGAGGTAATTTCAATCATATTATCGCACTAGATCGGCAACTTTCGTGACAACAAGTAATTAATTACTCCTTTATCCATTTTCTTTGCGGACAGGGTTTGGAAAAGGTTCACGGGCAGGGCAGTGGGTGAATGGTCAGAAGAACTAAAATTTGTAGACCAAAATGTAAGTAATACTAGCTAGCTAGGTCTGCGTATCTCTTTGATTCTGCTTCCAATTCTATTATATCATGCTTTATTGATTATTATTTTGATTGAACTCTCTATTCTCGTAAAGTGCGTGCATCAGGGACCCGGCAATAACTTATGTGGATACTATGTTTGCGAGTTCATTCGCAACACGATATGTGCGACGAGCCAAGCCGCACTAGAACAACTTAGAGTAAGTAAACAAAGTTCACAACATTATTTTATTACCATCAATTGTGTTGAGTTTTATTCTTATATATATATTGACCCCATTCTTCATATATATTCAGATCGAACGGATGCGGGATCAACTCCTACCATTTGACCGCATACGAGTCATTCAAGGGGAATTGACGGGGTTCATACTTGATGAGGTCGTCACGCCTGGCGGAGAACTCTTTAGATATCCACCAAAATGAACGATGACGATGTATGTGTATAATAATAGTTGCTTAATTATTTATGTACTCGTATGTACCGATGACGATGTATGTATACGCCTCGGTTGATTCCCCTCCCGCAAATACGCCTAACGGGCAGAGGCGTAACTCGCTGCGATGTAGATTTAGCTGCCGCATGACAGAGAACCTTTAACACCGGTTCGTGTGGTGTGAGAAACTGGCAGCCTATCGCGCCACACCCTTTAACACGGGATCGTATAAGAACCGGTGTTAAAGGGGCCCCCCTCTAACACCGAACCCTCAACAACCGCTGTTAGAGGGCCCTCCCAACCGGTGTTAGAGGGGGGAGTCTGCACTAGTGGAACAGCAATATGCACAACCATATCAATTGAGCATGGCAGGTGGAAGGTTAAGCTGAATAACTCCCCACAAGATTCCAACAGGAAAGAGTTCCTACAAGGGTACACAACATTTGATTTGTCACCTACCGTAGTTGTTGAAAATTTGGGATTCGGGGAGAACTCGAGTGTCAAAATAGTGCCATTAAAATGTGTAGACAAATGCGTGTAAAATTTCCCGCCAACTGCTGTAAGAATATTCATCGCTGAAATGACATGAGGGCGTCTTTGGCCAATCATCCTTGATCGGTATGTGTGCTTGAACCACCGATCTCCTTGAGGATAGCAATACCATAACACCGTGTCTCTGCAGTTTACCACTAGCACGACGCAGTTGGGATCAGCTGGGTTATTATGCGATAGCAAACACCTGGTTGAGTTCTTTGTGAGGAAGCAGCTCTCGTGATCCGAGGGAAGACTAACTCTCTGGCTCGTGAAGGGATTCCACAAGAAAGTCTGATGCGTGCCACGATTCAGCAGCTGCCTCCTCAGCTGCGAAGTCGTCGCCGGGTTGTGCCCTCGAGGTGACGTGTAGAGTTTTGGTTCGTGGTTGTCGCGGCGGGTTCTTGTTGTACACCTCGGACGGACTCGTGTACGTACCTGCGGCTGCGGGCCTTGAATGCAACCAACGTGCCAAGTCTGGATGATCGATGCTTTGACCTTCCTTAATTCCTCCCTCCCGTATCGTTCACTGCACGCATGCATCCAACCCAGCTTGTGATGACTAATTCCTTCTTTTCCTACTAACTAATAATTCCTTCTTTTCGTTTGGCACTCGATCGACCGGCCTTCCTATATATGCGCTCAAAAAGCTGCATGTAGTTTTTACTCCATCTCCGTCTCCATGTATTTTTTTTTAAATAAATTGGATGTATATAGTACTATATAATGTATCTAGACTCCAACTCGTGGACATTACAAAACATTCATTCCGGAACTATATCTATTACATAGAGGTCGCAACCGGTCCGTCTGTCGGTACATCAGGCCGTGTCACGTCCTTGACGCCGGGCCTCGTCAATGCTCCCCCCTGCTGCACACCACACCCTAGCAGCCCAACCTGCACACCAAAGAAACAATACGCTGTTATTTACAAGCATGCCTCTCTCTCTCTCTCTCTCTCTCTCTCTCTCTCTCTCTCTCTCTCTCTCTCTCTCTCTCTCTCTCTCTCTCTCTCTCTCTCTCTCTCTCTCTCTCTCTCTCTCTCTCTCTCTCTCTCTCTCTCTCTCTCTCTCTCTCTCTCTCTCTATATATATATATATATATATATATATTCCATAACCAGAATACAAAGATAACAACCAGTTTATCACTTGTTTACGTTAAGTATTAACCACACATACTCTAATTACCAAGCTAGCTAGAGATAGTGAAAGAGTATCTCTATTCTTCTGTGTGCTTTCACCAACTGCCCTGCACTTACAAATCCACCTACATGCAACACTAGCTCAACTTTCTCTACTCATCGGAACTTCTTTGGATGTATCACAAGATTTTCTGAACATGACAGTGCACCAGTGGGACACATTGTCATATTCATGCACCTACTTCCCCTGTTCAAAAATGATTGTCGCGGATTTCTCTAGATACACATGTACATGTGTGTCTAGATAAATCTGTGAAACTTGTTTCTAAACAGAGGGAGTACATGGATGGCAGACTGGAACACCTTTGCATATCAAAAAATTTAAACATGATGACTACTTAGGAAATATTACTCAATAGCAAGCTGGAATACAGTGCATTCTAGATCATGAGATTCATCTGCAACTACAGGCTTCTACATCAGGAACTGAAAACAGGAGCAATCGATTCGATCAAGAACATGACAGAGCATCTTGGAACATTACATGAAAGACAAGATTGCTCGCCACTCCACATTCATTCAGAACCCAGCAACAGACTAGCATCAAACATGCATGGCAACATGTGCAAAACCAAACAAAGAATGGTGGCGGCGGTAACCTGGCAGACACAAACCTCGAGTGGAGCGACGGGCAGCGGTGGCACTGCTTTTGACGGAGACCTAGTAGTCATCGGAGCAGCTACACGCTGCACTTGTGGATGTCGCCGATGGTGTTCGTCACCGTGCCTCCTCCTTCTGGTGCCCCTTCAACACAGTCTCCTGGCAACCCGCTTCACGCTCTTCAGCTCCCCTTCAGATATGCTTTGAACATGAAAAATGTGCAAGATTTCGTCACTGCCGATACATAAAAATTTAGCACGTACTAGTGCTTATACATCTACTGCCCATGCACACAAGTTTTCATTGAACCGAAACAAATATTCCCTCCATCCCAAAATAGATGTCTTAGATTTGTCAAAATTTTGAATGAATCTAGACACTATTTAGTATGTAGATTCATTCAAATTTTGACAAATCTAAGACATCTATTTTGGGACGGAGGGAGTATTAATCTATACATAGTATGTAGATTCATTCAAATTTTGACAAATCTAAGACATCTATTTTGGGACGGAGGGAGTATTAATCTATACATGCATGATTTCTCTAAGGCCTATGCACACATTCGGTATAACAGGGAAAAAAGAAGCATTTTTTTTTACAAAAATAGATGAAGGAGGGGACGAGGGAGCTCACCGGGCAGCAGCTTGGTTGGGGAGGTCGTTGTCAGCACCATGCCGGAGTCGTGGCTGGCAGCAGCAGGTCGAGGACGCGGCCGTCGGCAGTACCTCGAGAAGGTGGTCGCCGGAAGACGCCCGCAGCAGCTACGGAGGTGGCCGCCATGCCTGCACCGTGGCGAGCTCCTCCAGCCCGCGTCGGTCCTGCCGACCGCGGACGTCGCCGAGCTCCACCGTCGCACCGCCTTGGTCGTCCCTTCCGGAAACCAGGACCACGCGTGGAGGAGCTCCTCCGCCTCCCATCCCTTGGTTCGCTCGCCCCCTGCCTGGACGCGCTCGGCGTGACTTGGCCGGACATAGGGACGAGCTCTGGCATGGCGACCGGACAGCGCGGATGCTCCCGCGCGTCACTCGGGTGGGGGCTGCTACCCGGTCTCCAGGAGGAGGGGCACCAGGGCAGCGTCCATGCAGGCGGCGGGGTGGATCGAGAATCCAGCGGCCAGAGGTAGGGTTCGTCCGGCGGGCAGCGAACCGACGGTTCTACAGAGTGGAATCGGTGGAGGAATGGGAGATGGCGCTGGGCGGGGGTCAGCGGCGCGAGGACTCGGCTTAATCGGCCGGCGACGGTGGCGGCGCAAAGGGATCGACCAGGTGGGTGGGAGCCTGGGAGGGGAACGGACGCGAGAGGATGAGGTCTGCAGAAAAAGAATCGATTTTTTTTGGGAAATGATAGTATTCCCCCGGGGGACTGGGTGATTTTATCCCCCGGGTCGCTGCCCGCTGCTCTGTTCGTACGTACCAGGTCGTGGTGGACCTGGCCATCGCAGAGCCTGATGCATTTGCGACGCCTCCCACCGTCTTCCTTATCTCCAATTTCTCTTCTAAACACAGCCATGAAGCCTACGCGCTGCCGCCGTCGTGCGCTGTCGCCACAGCAGCCTCGCCTCCGCCGCTGGCAGGGAGTGAGATCAGGAGGAGGGATGCCTCACCGCCTCCGCTCAATGGCAAGCTCGAGCACCGCCGGGAAACCCGTGCGCCATGGAGGCCGGCGACCTCACAGCGACTCCTACGCACCTTCGGGAAGCCCCTTGCGTCATGGAGGCGCCTCCATCCGGGCAAGACGCGAGCTCCGATCCGGCCCACCGGCTTCTTTTACTGAGATGGACTTTTTGGCATGGAAGTGCTCGTGTAGATGGAGTGGCCATGGCCCCAACGACGTTACTACGTGCGGTGTCCGTTGTTGCTATTTGCGATTGATGCTTGCTACATGCGGCGGTGGTGCTATCTGCGATCGAGCAGCGGTGCTACCACACGCTTTGCTACTTACTTGAAGCGGAGGTGCTATAAACGGCCACGAGTTTTGCTACAAGGTCTCCGGCGAAGTTGCTTTTTGGGACAATTACTAATTTTTCTGCTACATACCTTTTGTGATTTTGCTATAATAGAGTAAATTTTTTGCTACACGGTCTCCGGCGAAAATCTCCGGCGAGGTCTCTGTCGAAAGTCTCCGGTGAGGTCGGGTTTGCTAAATTAATAGATTTTTTTGCTACAACCTTGTACTAGTTTTGCTACAATAGCGTATAGGTTTTGCTACGGGTCCAGTGAAAGTCTCTGGTAAAATTGTTTTTTTGCTACATTGGTTTTTGCTACATTAGCACTTTTTTTTTGCTACCACAGTTTTATGGTTTTGCTACAATAGCATAAATTTTTTGCTACACGGTGTCCGGAGGTCTACCGGCGAAAGTCTCCGGTGAGATCTCCGGCGAGGTCGGGTTTGCTACATTAGCATAACTTTTTTGCTACACATGGCGATGTCTCCAAATAACTCTCCGGTGAGGTCCAGTCTAATTTTCTATTTTCTGGATCGAACCGTTTTTTGCTACGTTGTAGCAAAAGCGGGACTATTTGTAGCAAAAACGAGTATGTCTGTAGCAAAAGCGGGATTTTGAACCAAAAAGAGGACACGTGGTTGGCTGGGGACCCGGGGGATAAAAAACACAAATCCCCCGGGGGACGCGTAGTACTGCCCTTTTTTTTCTGAGATAAGGGTTGGACTTGGGCTGAACTAGGGGGAAATTCGTCTCCTCTCGCTCACACGGGTTGGGCCTAATTTTCGAATATTCGGGGCGAGATCGTGCCCCGCGCAAGGCCCGAATTTTTCGTTTGGCGTCCGAGTAAATTTCGTGGCGCGCTCCTGACGTAATTTTATTTTCATGTCCGTACGTGTATAGGTGTGACAATCAAACTCATCGTTCGCCCGTTCCCCTCTCCCTCCCGTGAGTTGAGAGTCAACCGTCTAGTACCGGCCCGATCCCGAGCCCTCCCGTGCCTTGCCGCGGAGGAGAGGCGGAGTAGTTCTTAGGTGTAGATCTAGGTGTTTGGGCCTTGTGCCTGTAGTATGGAGTAGGGTACCGGATTTCTCTGGCCAGATCTGGTACATCCGGCTGCGGTGGCATCTTCTGCATCTCCGGCGGACGGAGATGGTGGCGTTGCCACAGGGCTGGGATCTCCGCAATAAGGTCAGGCCTCCTCTTTCTCGGCGGTGCTCGCTTTTCCTCTCGCCGGCCGTGGAGGCGAGGGAGTGGAGAAGCGATGGCGCTGAGAAGAGAGGCGGTCGAGGGTCTTCTGCCCGCCGCCCGCGCAGCGGTCGTCGGTTGAAGCGATGCCATGCTCCCAAGGGGAGATGGCGTTCTACCTTCTTCTGGCGAGGCCTTCTTGCCATAAGCGCTGGTGTGACCTCCCTGCAATGGACGAGAAGCGGTGGTGGCTCTTCCTCCGCCGGCCGTGGCGAGGGCGAAGAGGCGCCCAGTTTTCTTCGGCTCGCAAGGTGGTGGGTGGTGTTCTTGCTGCAACCGTGCTTCCTACGTTTGGGGCTTGTGTGCCTCGGCGATCTATGGCATAAGGGCGGCTCGCAGACGCCATGTGGGCGATCTGCTCAACCTCCACATCGGAGGCCCTTCGAGCATCGTGCGGGTTCCCCGCTTTCCGCTGTCAAGTGGTTCGTCCCGAGCCTTCAAGGTGGCCGGCGTTCGATGCTCTTCATCGGTGGAGAGGACCAAGGAGTCGATTGCGTTTCTTGTGCTGTTCAAAGGGTCCTTTGTGTAATTGTTCAGGCCTTAGCTGCTTCTAGTTCTTTTCTTTTAGGGCCTGTTTGTAAGTTGTACCCACCGTCATCGGTTTGAATGCAGCTCTCGGGGTCCTTCGAGACCCCTTTCCCGTTCAAAAAAAAAAAAAAAAAAACTCATCGTTCTGTATGTAGCTTCTCACGCGCCTAGACTTTATGCACGCATGCATTTCCGTATATTTCCACGCAAGAAACGTAACGCACTTACTTGCGGTGTATACAGATGTATGAAGAAACTTTAGGTACCGCAACATATACACACGACAAAGAGCCGCATTCTCCGGTTTACTTTGCTCACCGAAGAACACGGACGAGGACGATCAACCAAATATTTACCATTACACGAGACAGGCAGCGGCATGGCCATGCACCCCATTTATCCACAATCGAACTGCCCACCATGGTTCTTAGTCGGTGTCCGGTGGTGCAGAGCAACCCCTCTTTGTCCACGGTCATCTCTTACATATTTCTAATCCTACGTCACGTGCTCTACATTGTCAAGGGATAAACATGGTCGCGCTCAAATACTCCGTCAGTGATACACAATATCGACTCAAGTTCCCTGGCCAAGGCCGACAAGGCAAAGAGCGCAACACACAAACACGTTCACCAGAACAACCTAAACGAGCATTTGTCGGAGGCGAGGATGAAACATAGGGGTGTTGCCGGTGGCACGCCCGTACCATATATGATCCATTATCATCTGGTGACCATAGGTGACAGTGCCACCGGGTGGTGGATGTTATGGTGCAGCGACGAGACGGATGTCAATGTCGACGTTGGCAAGATTGCAACCACTTCCAGGCAGGAAGGCAGTGGTTGCAGTTGGTCAGTCCTAGAGAGACGGGCATGATTTCGGCGAGGGCAGAGGCTAGGGGCAGGGATTGTTTCTCGAGCACTTTTGCTATTGTTTCTCCTCTAAACTTGTGTGATTTGGATACAACTAACATTGATTGACGCTGTTTTCAGCAGAATTACCTTGGTGTCTAATTTTTGTGCGAAAAATCAACTATTAGGAAAAATCCCAGAAAATATGCCAAAAATCCTATTTTGCCAAAAGATCCACGGAGCCAGAAGACGAGACGGAATGGAGGCCTAGGGGGCCCACACCCCTGCCAGGCGCGGGTGGGCCCAGCCCTCGCCTAGGGGGGTGCGGCCACCCCAGGCACCCCCTCAGGCTCCCTCTTTGCCTATAAGTTACCCTCTGACCTAAAAACCGAGGGGGGTTCGACGTTTTTCCAGAAAGAGTTCCGCTGCCACGCCACCACCAGAAACCAAGATTCGGATCCAGAAACTCCGTTCTGGCACCCTGCCGGGACGAGGAATTTGGAGATCATCATCGCCATCGTCATCACCAACGCCTCCCCATCAACCATCAATGTTTTCCTCATCCATGAGTGAGTAATCCCCCGTTGTAGGCTATGGGGATGGTAGGGATTGGATGAGTTCTATCATGTAATTGAATAAGATTGGTAGGGCATAGTGCCTAGTATCTCTATTAGTGCTATTTGACTTTGTTACAACTTTTTGTGCTTAATACTTGTCACTAGGACCCGAGTGCCATGATCTCAGATCTGAACTTATTATTGAATCATTATGATAGTATTGTTTGTGATCTTATCTGCAAGTTGTGTACACATATCATTGTTCGGATCCAAAGGCCCCGAAGTGACAGAAATTGGGACAACCGGAGGGGATGGTTGTGGTGTGAGGATCACATGTGTTCACGGAGAGTTAATGTTTTGCTCCGGTTCTCTATTAAAAGGAGCACCTTAATTTCCAGTAGTTCCCTAGAGGCCCCGCTGCCACGGGCTGGCGGGACAAAAGATGTTGTGCAAGTTCTCACTGCGAGCACGCATGACTATATATGGAGCATATGCCTAGGATTGTTTAGTACTTGGATGCTTGTTCTTCTTTATCTGCAATGCCCTAGATCTTGAAGTTACATGTTTAGACTCGTTCATGCAACGTCCGTCCATTCATCCCTATGCCTACCGCGCTCATATCTTACTGTTTGCTGTTACTGTTACCATTGCCCCTATTTTACTGATGCTGTTGCTTTGCTGTTGCTACTACAAACTGTTGCTACTGATAAACTTCTGTGAGCAAGAACTATTTCTAGGTGCAGCTGAATTGACAACTCAGTTTTTAAGGCTTGGAAGTATTCTTTGGCTCCCCTTGTGTCGAATCAATAAATTGTGTAATACTACCCGCGAAGACTGTTGTGATCCCCTATACTTGTGGGTCATCAAATCTCCACTCACAAAATGCCCCTTCAGTTTTCTCCACTCAAAATCCCACTCAAATTCCCATTAAATTTCCACCAAATTTAATGCAAACTCTCATTAAATAAAATTCCTTTTATTTATTCAGAATTTTGTCAATTACTTTAATGACAAACATTCACATATAACCCCTTGCTAGTATTTCATTTCACATGCAGAAACACTTTCTGCAATTTCACCCGAAACCAGTTTCGGTATCTAGTGAAATAAATTCATGCGCTTGTTATTCTTTTCGGCATGAAACTATTTGCTCCAAATGGTGTTGGTGTCTCTTAAGTGTGTCACCCTACGGTTCACGAATAATGATGATCGAGACCCCTCTCAGATCAATAATCAGAAGCGGGACCTGGAGATCCATACTAACTCCCACACATTCAACGATGACTTTCTTGTGATTGTGAGAACCTTTTACGCTAGTATCTTAATCCTTTTGTTTCGTGATATATTACATGTCCGAGATTCGATCATCGGTATCTCCATACCTAGTTTGATCTCGTTACCGACATGTACTCTTTTCTCGTTCCCGTGATATAACACTCTAGTGATCAAATCACTTTCTTGCAAGCTAATCAATGTGGTATCACCGAGAGGGCCCAGAGCATATCTATCCGTCATCGGGATGAAAAAATTCCACTCTCGGTCCATGGGCCTCAACATAACACTTTAGTAGTACTAAACCCATCTTTATAATCACCCAGTTATGGTGTGACGTTTGATGTTCTCAAGATACTCTTCAAGTGTTAGTGATTGACATGATCTCATGGTCTAAGGATTAGGATTACTTCATATGTTGTTATACAATATAAACTCAATGACTTTGATCGTAATATTATACTTCAGATGAATGTTCATCACACCATTCCAATAATGTTGTGACCTCGTTATTAACAACATCCAATGTCCATGATCAAGAAACCTTGATCATCTTGTTAATCAACGAGCTAGTTTATGAGAGAGGCATAACTAGGAACTTTTTGTTTGTTTATTAAACACACATGTATTAACATTTCCGTATTAATACAATTATAGCATGCAAAATAAACATATATCATATACTTGGAATATACATAATAACCACTTTATTATTGCCTCTCAGGACATATTCCCTTCAGTCTCCCACTTGCACTAGAGACAATAATCTAGTTACATAGTGATAAATCTAACACCCATGGAGTTCTGGTGTTGATCATGTTTTGCTCTAGGGAGAGTTTTAGTCAACAGATCTGCTACATTGAGATCCGTATGTACTTTACAAATCTTTATATCTCCATCCTTGACATGCTCGCGGAGGGAGTGAAACCGGCACTTAATATGCTTGGAATTCTCGTGATACCTTGGTTCTTTGGCATTGGCTATGTCACCATTGTTGTCACAATAGATCACCATTGGGTCCAACGCGCTCGCAACCACACCTAGTTCAGTTATGAACTCCTTCATCCAAACTGCTTCCTGAGCCGCTTCCTAAGCAGCAACATATTCGGCCTCCGTTATTGATCCAGCCACCACGGGTTGTTTGGAACTCCTCCAACTAACCTCTCCACCATTCATGAGAAATATGTATCCGGATTGAGACTTAGAGTCATCCGGATCGGTGTCAAAGCTAGCATCGACATAACACTTAGGACGAGATCTTCTTCACCTCCGTACACAACAAACATATCCTTAGTTCTTCGCAAGTACTTAAGGATATTCTTGACCTCTATCCAGTGTTCCGATCCTAGATCAGATTGATACCTACTAGTAAAACTAATAGCATGTGCCACATCCGGTATTGTACATAGCATGGCGTACATTATAGAGTGTATGGCTGAAGCATAGGGGACTTTGACCATTATCTCTCTTTCTTCCGCCGTAGCCGGACTTTGAGTCTTACTCAATGTCTTGCCTTGAAACATAGGTAAGAACCCCTTCTTACTTCCGTCCATTTTAAACTTTTTAAAATCTTATCAAGGTATGTACTTTGCGATAGCCCTATTAGGCGCCTAGATCTATCCCTATAGATCTTTATGCCTAATATGTATGACGCTTCGCCTAGGTCCTTCATTGAAAATTTGCTGTTTATATAACTTTTTAAACACTGTTTAAAAGATCTGTATCATTTCCAATCAATAATATGTCATCCACATATAATATCAGAAATGTCACATTGCTCCCACTCACTTTCTTGTAAATACAAGCCTCTCCATAAGTTTGGACAAATCCAAACTCTTTGATCACCTCATCAAAGCGGAGATTCCAACTCCGGGATGCTTGCTTCAGTCCATAGATGGATTGCTGAAGCTTGCATACCTTGTTAGCATCCTTAGGATCGACAAAACCCTTTGGTTGTATCATATACAACTCTTCTTCAATATTGCCATTAAGGAACGCAGTTTTGACATCCATCTGCCATATTTCATAGTCGAAATATGTAGCAATTGCTAACATAATCCTATTTGACTTTAGAATCGCTACGGGAGAGAATGTCTCATTGTAGTCAACTCCTTGAATTTTTCGAAACCCCTTTGCGACAAGTCGAGCTTTATAGATGGTTACATTACCATCAACATCAGTTTTCCTTTTGAAAATCCATTTATTCTCCACGGCCTTTCGGTCGTGAGGTAAGTCCTCCAAGGTCCAAACCTGGTTTTCGTACATGGATTCCATCTCGGATTTCATGGCTTCTAACCATTTGTTGGAATCCGGGCTCATCATCGCTTCTTCATACGTCGCAGGGTCATCAATTTCATCGACCATGAAATTCATAACAGGATTTCCGTACAGCTTGGGAGCTGCATGCGTCCCGCTAGACCTACGAGGTTCGGTAGTATTCTCTTTCGGATCTTCATGATCGTTTTCATTAGTTCCCTCTTCAATTGGTGAAGCCAACTCCGGAACGACTTCCGGCGCTGCGCTACTCGCCATACTACGAAGAGAAGGTTCTACAAGCTCTTCGAGTTCTACCTTCTGACTAATCACGCCTTTCGCGAGAGACTCTTTCTTTAGAAAGGATCCATTCTTGATAACGAAAACCTTGCCCTCGGATCTGTGATAGAAGGAATACCCAATAGTTTCCTTAGGGTATCCTATGAAGACGCATTTTTCCGCTTTGGGTTCGAGTTTATCCGGTTGAAGTTTCTTCACATAAACATCGCAACCCCAAACTTTAAGAAATGAAAGCTTAGGTTTGTTCCCAAACCACAATTCATACGGTGTCTTTTCAACGAATTTAGATGGTGCCCGATTTAAAGTGAATGCAACAGTTTCTAGTGCATAACCCAAAATGACAGTGGCAAGTCCGTCAGAGACATCGTAGATCGAACCATATGTAATAAAGTATGATTACGACGTTCTGACACACCATTTCGCTGTGGTGTTCCGGCAGGTGTGAGTTGTGAAACTATTTCACACTCTTTCATATGAGTGCTAAACTCTTAACTTAGATACTCACTTCCACGGTCGGACCGTAGAAATTTGATCTTTCTATTACGATGATTTTCCACTTCACTCTGAAACTCCTTGAATTTCTGAAAGGTTTCAGACTTGTGTTTCATCAAGTAGATATAACCTTATCTGCTCGAATCATCCGTGAAAGTTACAAAATAACGATATCCACCTCGCGCCGACACACTCATTGGATCACACACATCAGAAGTATGATTTCCAATAAATCTGCCGCCCGTTCCATTGAACCGGAAAATGGCGTTTTAGTCATCTTGTCCATAAGGCATGGCTCACATTTATCAAATGATTCAAAATCAAGTGATTCCAAAAGTCCATCCGAATGGAGCTTCTTCATGCGTTTAACGCCAATATGACCTAGACGGCAGTGCCACATATATGCGAATATATCATCATTATGTTTAATCCTTTTAGCATCAACATTATGAATATGTGTAACACTATTATCGAGATCCAACAGAAATAAACCACTCATCATCGATGCATGAACATAAAAGATTTCATTCATATAAATTGAACAACCATTGTTCTCATATTTAAATGAATAACCACTGCGCATCAAACATGATCGGGATACAATGTTCATGCTCAGTGCTGGCACTAGATAACAATTATTCAAGTTTATAACTAATCCCGATGGTAAGTGGAGAGGTAGCGTTCTGACGGCGATCACATCAACGCTTGATCCATTGCCGACACGCATCTTGACCTCACCCCTTGCTAGCGGTCGCTTGTTCCGCAACCCCTGATTCGATTTACAAATATTAGCAACTGAACCGGTATCAAATACCCAGGTGCTACTGCGAGTACTAGTCAAGTACACATCAATAACATGTATATCATATATACCTTTATTTGCCTTGCCGGCCTTCTTGTCTGTCAAATACTTGGGGCAGTTGCGCTTCTAGTGGCCAGTCCCCTTGCAATAATAGCACTCGGTATCAGACTTAGGGCCACCTCGGGGTTTCTTTTCAGGAACGGCAACCGGCTTGCCGCCCTTCTTTCCCTTCTGTTTACCCTTCTTGTCTTTCTTGAAACCAGTGGTCTTATTGATCATCAACACTTGATGTTCTTTCTTGATCTCCACTTCTGCAGTTTTAAGCATTGACAGAAGCTTAGGGAGAGACTTCTTCATGCCTTGCATATTATAGTTCATCACGAAGATCTTATAGCTAGGTGGCAGGGACTGGAGAACACGATGGATGCCTAAGTCAATGGGAATTGTTATTCCCAAGGACACAAGCTTATCGCGTAACTCGACATCTTGACTACATGCTCACTTACGGAGTTGTTATCTTCCATCATGTAGCTAAAGAACTTTTCTAAAGCATTGTAACTCTCTACAGCAGCATGGGTGTTGAAAATCATTTTCAACTCACCCATTGTATCAAAACCATTGCCATTTTCGAAACGCTTTCGAAGTTCTGGCTCTAGCCCATACAATATGCCACAATGAACTAAGTTGTGGTCCTCCTGATGAGTCTGAAAGATGTTCTTTTCCTCATCAGGGGCATCATCAAGTGGTGGGGGGCCTAGCGGCGCTTCTAGCACATATTGCTTTTGTGTAGCAGTGAGGAGAATCCTCAAATTCATGGCCCAGTCGGTAAAGTTGCTACTGTTCATTGCAAGTTTCTCTTTCTCCATGAACACATTGAAATTAAAAGAAGGTGGTGCCATCTACAACATAATTTGTAAAGTTTAGACTAAGTTTATGATAGATTGAGTTCAACTAATCCAAATTAAGAATGAACTCCCACTCAAAATGACATCCCTCGTGCCTTTTTGGTGATTACATGAACCAAATACACTACACCAAGTCTGATCATCACGTAAGTCGGTGTAGCTTCAACGGCGAGCATCAAATGAGCATCATATCTTCCATATGACTCATGCTTAACCTTTCGCCGAGGCCATGTCTGTACATGCTAGGCTCGCCAAGTAAGAACCTTAGTATTCGTGTGTGTAACTGTCTTACACCCGAAATATGATCGTGGATCCAAGAAAACCCGATCATCACGTGATGTCTTGGAGCGACGAAACATAATTAGTGCATACTTAAGGGAGACCACATTTTTATCTCGATATCTAAATGAGGGATCATCTTATTATGCTAATAAAACACCAAACAAGCAATATAAGATGCAACAAACATCACATGTTAATAAGTGAAATGATATGGTTCTTGCACTTGATCTCCATCATGTGCATCGTGGTATGATCCTCATCATACCTTTATGTGTAAGGCCAAGGTCTATGGAACTTACACGTTATGTGTGTTGTAAGAGTATCGACTTATAATTTCGCTTACAACATCACCATATCATGACACTAGCCCAGCAATAATCTAAACAAGACGCCTCTAATTTATCAATTGCAAGTTTTACGTGGCTTAGGGCTTTCGAAGATAGAACCGTTCTTACCTACGAACATGAACCACACCAAGGATAACCAAATTGTTGACAACTCGTTGCAAATTATATATTGACTATAGTAGGAGAGACAAACACCCGCTAGCCACTTATGCAAAACTAGTTGCATGTCAAGCGTGGAACAGGTCTCATGTGCGAGGACATGTAAAGTTTGTCTGGGCCGCTTCATCCCACTATGCCACCAATATTCAAAGTACAACTAAGAAGCAATAACATGATCATCATCGCCCACATATACATATGTGTACTACCCGTGCAAAGCATCTACACATAGATCCGACTCTGATACCACTGTAAGGTTCGCAGCATAGAAAACAAAAAAAATTCCTATGATGGGAACAACTATGTACCAAGATCTATATACTAGATACAAGCAACGGGCGGATATACATCCGTAGAGAACATACCCTTGAAGACCACCAAAGCTTAACGAGGTTGATCTCATGGTTGATATAGACGATCTCTTGCCGATCTCAAGATCGAGAGGAAGTCCTAGGGCCGCAAATCAGTGGCACATTCGTGCTCGCACACACGTCCGAGACACCGAGCAACCTCCGCCTCCTCGCTCCAACGATGCAGTGGAAGCACAACTCTTTCTTGCCGAATAGCCACCGGGAACATGTATCTCGCTAGTCCGAGACCATGGGGGATAAATACTAGAGGGGGAGAGAGATCCTTCATGAGGAGGTGTGAGTGAGAAGTGAGAGGAGGGGCTCCTTATATAGGTGGGGGAAGCCCAAGGGGGCATGGCCGCCGGCCATGGAGGGTGCCCCCACCTCTTCCTCATTCATGTGGGTGGAAGCTCCACTCACAAAATGCCCCTTCAATTTTCTCCACTCAAATTCCCATTAAATTTCCACCAAATTTAATGCAAACTCTCATTAAGTAAAACTCCTTTTATTTATTCAGAATTTTGTCAATTACTTTAATGACAAACATTCACATATAACCCCTGGCTAGTATTTCATTTCACATGCAGAAACACTTTCTGCAATTTCATCCGAAACCAGTTTTGGTATCTAGTGAAATAAATTCCTCTGCTTGTTATTCTTTTTAGCATGAAACTATTTGCTCCAAATGGTGTCGGTGTCTCTTAAGTGTGTCACCCTACGGTTCGTGAATAATGCGGACATGATCGAGACCCCTCTCAGATCAATAATCAGAAGCGGGACCTGGAGATCCATACTGACTCCCACACATTCAACGATGACTTTCTTGTGATCGTGAGAACCTTTTACGCTAGTATCTTAATCCTTTTGTTTCGCAATATATTACATGTCCAAGATTCGATCATCGGTATCTCCATACCTAGTTTGATCTCGTTACTGACATGTATTCTTTTCTTGTTCCCGTGATATAACATTCTAGTGATCAAATCACTTGCTTGCAAGCTAATCAATGTGATATCACCAAGAGGGCCTAGAGCATATCTATCCGTCATCGGGATGAACAAATTCCACTCTCGATCCATGGGCCTCAACATAACACTTTAGTAGTACTGAACCCATCTTTATAATCACTCTGTTACGGTGTGACGTTTGATGTTATCAAGATACTCTTTCAGTGTTAGTGATTGACATGATCTCATGGTCTAAGGATTAGGATCACTTCATATGTTGTTATAGCAATATAAACTCAATGACTTTGATCGTAATTCTATACTTCGGATGAATGTTCATCACACCATTCTAATAATATTATGACCTCGTTATTAACAATATCCAATGTCCATGATCAGAAAACCTTGATCATCTTGTTAATCAACGAGCTAGTTTATGAGAGAGGTATAACTAGGAACTTTCTGTTTGTTTATTAAACACACATGTATTAACGTTTCTGTATTAATACAATTATGGCATGCAAAATAAACATCTATCATATACTTGGAATATACATAATAACCACTTTATTATTGCCTCTCAGGGCATATTCCCTTCAGGTTTGTGCGGCCAATCTAGATATCCTATTAAGCTACCAGGTGTGACACCCCCCGGGCCCAGTGGATGGGGTGTTACAAAGAGGTGGTCTGGTTTTTGTTCCATGGGAGAGACGCGCGAGATAAGGAGGCGCACACGGGTTCACTCGTTGACCATGTACACGGACACGTGTCGTGCTTGTAGGGGTTCGTAGCATGGAAAACAAAAAATTTCTATCGCATACAAACAAACAAGCCAAGATCTATCTACTAGATTGTAGCAACGAGTCGATGGAATAACTTACCCTCGAAGATTCCAAAGCGGTTAACGAGAGCAGATTCTCGTGGGTGATGTAGTCGTACTCTTTCCGATCTCAAGATCGCTTAGACGATCCTTCCCACAGGCTGCGTTCCAGCCCCAATCGGTCACACGTTCGTACTCGACGAAGACCTTCCTCTCCTTGTTCCAGAAAAGGCGGAGGTTGTAGCACTCTCCTCGCGATTCCGACAAAGACAACGGCGTGGTACCTAAGTAGAGGGAGATCCGCAGGCTTCGCCGGAGCGAGTATGGTGGAGTATGAGAGAGCTATTAGTGGTCTAGGGTTTAGACACACCAATTAGAAGGCTCTAATCCAAGGCTAGGGCAATTAGAAGCTCTAAACCAAAGCGGCTCTAAACCGGAGTCTAGGGCTAGGATTTAGATTAGAGGATAGGAACTTGTGTGTCTAGAGGAGGAGGCCCCGCCTCCTTTTATAGGTGGAGGGCGGCCAAGGGAGGGAGTCCTCCCAAGTCGGCCTTGGGTGGCGCTGGCTTGGAGAGGAGGACTCCTCCCCAAGTCGGTTTCAACCTCCTCTTGCTTGTTTCCTCGGTTTCTGTTTTAGCCGTTTGACTTTCAAACTGGCCATTTGACTTTTCAGTTTTAGGATTCAATTTAATCCTTTATTTGGAACAGCGAGAACACTTAGTACATGATGCAATCATTCCAATATTTAATGGCACATTCATGTACCCCTTCCCCCCCGGAGTGCCGGACATTCCGGAACCTTCTAGAATGTTCCCGATGAAAACACCGGAATCATTCCCCAACTCCGAAACGGGACTTTCCTTATATGAATCTTATTCTCCGGACCATTCCGGATCACCTCGTGATATCCCGGATCCCATCCGAGACTCCGAACAACATTCGGTCTCTTTCTCATAATACCATAACTACTCAAACAACGTCGAATCCTTAAGTGTGTCTCCCTACGGTTCGTGAATTATGCGGACATGATCGAGACACTTCTCCGATCAATAACAAATAGAGGAATCTGGAAATTCATATGGCTCCCACATATTTCTAAGATTACTTTGCGATCGAATGAACCACTTACATACGATACCAATTTCCCTTTTGTCTCACGATAGTTTACTTATACGAGGTTATGATCGTCTTGATCTCTGCATACCTAGTTCAACCTCACATCGATAAGTACTCTTTTCTTGTTCGTGATATGTGATCCCTTGTGAGCCACCACATGCTTGCAAGCTAATTGGATGACATTTCACCGAGAGGGCCCAGAGTATATCTATCCGTCATATGGATGGACAAATCCCACTCTTGATCCATGTGTTTCAACCAATACTTTCAACACTCAATGCCACCTTTATAGCCACCTGTTACGGTGTGGTGTTTGATGACATCAAAGCATCCATCCGAAAAGGTGATATGCATGATCTCATGGTCGAAGGAATTAGGTTACTATGTATCGAAAGCATATAGCAATTGAACTATTGAAATGACTTGATCTTTATGCTACGCTTATCTATAGGAGTATGTCCATCACATCATTCTCCTAATGATATGATCCTGTTGTTAATAACATCTCTATGTTCATGATCGAAACCATGATCATATATTAACCAACAAGCTAGTTTAACAAGAGGCTTTACTAGGGACTCTTATTTTAGTTTACAAATCACACAAGTATTAATGTTTAGGTTAATACAATTATAGCATGGTATGTAAACATTTATCATAAGTGTGAAGATATGATAATAACCACTTTATTATTGCCTCTTGGGCATATCTCCAACAGTCTCCCACTTGCACTAGAGTCAATAATCTAGTTTCAAACCATTGTGTATTCAACACCTATGGCTTTCCGGTGTTGTATGTACACGATTGCTAGTGGTCAACTGATCTCGGATCGACACTTCCAGGTCCATGTGTAATTGCATGTCTTTGCGTCTCTACGCATCACTCATTCTCTAATGAGATGGCTTTGTATAAATTTGGTCTTTCGGTGTGACCTTTAGCTCTTTGGGGTTAAAACATGTTGATAATATTGTCGCACAATATATCTTCATAGTATTATCCCACTGTGAACTACACCTAGTTTGATAACAAACTACTTGACACAAATGCCCTCTTTAGCTGCTATTATAGCAGTCATATACTTAGCCTTTTGTTGTAGTATCTGTCACAATGTCTTCACTTTGGAACTCATCCAAATCCATTATGGAACTTACTTTACATTATATTGTGCCACCCTTAGTTTAGATTGAGATAAACTTAATATTTATTTTGTGACAAAACTAGTTTCAATGTAGTACTTTTACAATGAACTAATCATCTATTTGTCACTTCTACAAATAATATACTCTTAGTTCTTCCAAAAGATCATAAGAATATCCTTACTATTGTCCAATGATCATCTTACGAATCATTCTGGTATATGCTCACAACATTTAGAGCATATGACATATCTGGATTTGTACATATCACAATATGATTGATATAAATACTCTTTGTGATTTCATACATCAAGTATCAATCTATACTTGATTATTTGTTTCACTTTACCAAATGTCAATACACTTGAATATATCATCAACATTGAACTCATTCAATCCTTTCTGTGCGACAAGAACCTCTCTTGTAGTTTCTATATTGAACTCATTCAATATCTTGTCTATGTACTTCTGGCACAACCATATTAGCGTCTATTGATGCCAAATATTTGGGTTTTGCCTAAGTCTTTCATCGGGATGAAATTCTTAATATGTGTTAATAAAAGATATATTATTTCCAATCAACAATATGTCTTCCACATAATGTATTAGAAACATGTCTTAGCGCTCCCACTTAATTTCTTGCAAATGCAAGCATCTTCAACGTCTCTAATGAATTTTTAAACTCCTTTAACAGTTTCATCACAGTGAAGATTCCAACTCCGCGATGCTCACTTTAACCATTGAAGTTTGCATATGCTTTTAGCATCCTTTGAATTAACAAAACCCTATGGACCGTGTTATGCACATGTCCTAGGTAACGATTCTATTAGAAGAACTTGTTTTGTTTATTCAACTACCATATAACAAATTATATGTAGTGGTTGCTACATTAATCCGTCTAGACTAAAAATCGCTATGAAAGATCAAATCTTGTCATATACAACCTTTGAACATTGTTGTGAACTCTTTCCCAACATGTCGACTATTTCATAGATGTGAAACATCCATGTCTATTTCTTTATAGATCCAATTATGACTATAAGCTCTTGTACCTTCCTAGAGGGTCTTTCAAGTTCAAAACTTGATTTCTCGTGTATGGAACTATCACGGATTTTATGGCTTCAAGACATTTTACGGAGTCAGGGCCCATCATCACTTCTTTGCATGTAGTCCATTCATTATTCTCAAATAATGATTCAACCCTCAAATCTTGGTATTTGATTGTTTACTCGACCTACTTGTTTCAATAGGAACTTAGATCTTCGTGACCACAACCTTTGAGGCACGTGAGCCATGAGCATTGTTCGCCTCCTAACACTTTTCGGCACTGCGCAACTCTGCACATATAGCTAAGGTTCTTTTAACCTTATCAAAGTTCTATTGTCCTCCCACTTATCTTTTCACGAAAAATTCCTTCTCAAAGAAACTTGATGTTTTAAGCGACAAACACTTTTGTCTCCGGTGTTATGGAGGAATACTTAACAAAGACAGGTTCATCCGACTTTGGTTGCAAACATCTTTCTTATGCATAGCATACCAATGTTTAAGAAAGGACAACTTGGGTTTTATCCCAAACCATAACATATGGTGTCATTTCAACGGATTATGATGGAGCTCTTTTCAGTGGGAAAACGGTAATCTCTAAAGCTTTTAATCTTTAAAATATAATGGCAGTTTTATGAATTATACCTTTGATCTTACCATGTCAAACAAGGTTTAATTACATATCTCGAATGCTCCATACTCTTATGGTGTTTCGGGAAATGCAAATCCACGGAACGATTCCATAAATCTTAGGTATTATGCTAAACTTTGTAACTCAAATATCTTCCTTTATGATCTTTATCATAAACTGTTTATATTCTTGTTACAATGATTTTGCACTTCATCTTGAAAGTCTTTGAACTTTTCAAATGTTTCATACTTCATCCATATTAAGTAAATATTCATATATTCACTCAAATTTTCGGAGAAAGCATATGAAGTTGAAATCCATCGCTCTTGACTACACATAATGGACTTCGTACAACAATATGTACAAGTTCCAATAAGCTAGTCATTCGTTCCTTTTTGGCCTATGAACGAAGTTTCAATTATCTCTAGGAAAGTTTCACAAGCGTCATGTGATCAAAAATCAAAAGACTCCAAAATTCCATCCACATGGAGTTTCTTCATGTTTTCTTTCCAGTATAATTTAAACGGCGATGTCACTTCCTAAGTGATCTTTCAATCAATTTGTCTTTCGACATCTTTAGCACTAGTTTTATGGATGTGATGTCTCCAACGAGATTTGCGAATCCATCTTTTATGGATTACGGCAATTATTTGAACAACCCTTTTGTTCTCATAATACCTGATAAAACAAATCTTTGAAGGCAAGCTTTGATGTTTAACGAGCAACACAATAACCCTTTATTTGTTCTCGATGAACATCATCACATATTCTTTGCTAGTTACTTAGGCCATTGTAGTTCATGAATTGTGTTGTTTCGTATGACGATTCACACCAACAAATTCAGATCAAATACTTGAGAACCACATTGTTTAATAAGCAAAGAATATAGCCATAACATGTATATCATCTATATACTTAAGTGAACAATTCTAGTCTTTTCCTTCGCCATATATTTATGAGATTCTTTCAAGATTTTCTGTTTGAAATAATCTATCAACATCAATAGTGGAGTCATACATATGACATATAGTCCAAAGCGTGTATAATTAAATACCAATGTCTTTGGACTTGCACTTTGAAGTAGATCACCATCATCAAATGTTTTGTGTTCTTTCAAATTCCTTTCTTTAGTAATCTCTTGGTGTAGTAAACATTTTACCTACATCAAATATTCACCCTTATCATGGAATCGTCCATGATCAAGCTATTGTTAGCTTATAACGATGAATTATGAGTATACTGTTGCTATCCAAAACCTTTTGGAGGATTAGGACAACAAGTGTCTCCAACCTTTTGCAAATTCTCATCAAAATATGAGAACATGAACTTTGCCATATTATAATCTATCATGTTGTAACCTAAACTTCGTTTCAGATATCACAATATCTTCCATACATCATGGTTTCTGAAACAACTCTTTCAGATCCTAGATAACCTTGATATTAAGAGAATCCTTTGAATATCAAGAATCATGGAGACAAACATGATACTTATATACTAACACTTGGAATTGTTACTCTTGATTTAATACTAATTATTAAACTTCATGGAGTAACCGAAACTTACTGAAAGTTTGCAATAGGACTTTTAAACTTTAGATTAACACTTCAAAACAATACGATACCAGTTCGTAAAGTAACTAACCAGAATTCTATAGTTCTATCATCTCAATTATAACTAAGCGCAAGGTGGTAAACGGATTCCAATGACTACAACAACTATGCAAATTCACTTTGATTTAGTTTATGATAAATTGAGTTCTAATTAATAATTAAATTAATCTAGGTGAACTCCCACTCAAAACAATATCCCTCACATTGTTTTAGTGATCACACGAACCAAATCCACCACATCAAAACCGATCATCACGAGAGTTGATGCAACTTCAATGGCGAACAATCAACATGTTCATCATATCTACTATATGACTCATGCTTTACCTTTCGGTGATCCGTGTTCCGAGACCATGTCTGTACATGCTAGGCTCGTCAAGATCAACCTTAGCTTCTGCATGAGCAAATCTGGCTTGCTCACGTTGTATACACTGCTAATCTAACACACCCGATCATCACGTGGTGCTTCGAAACAACGAGCTTTAGCAACGGTGCTAACTAAGGGTGAACACTTTATGACTTGAAATTGATGTGCATGAGGGATCATCTTATAATGCTACCGTCGTCTACTAAGCAATACAAGATGCATAAAGGATTAACATCACATGCAATTCAATAATATGTGATATGATATGGCCTTTCTTCTTTGTGCTTCCGATCTCCATCTTCAAGCACGAACATGATCTCCATCATCACCGGCATTGCATCAAGGTCAATGACGCTTCACCATGGTTATCGTCCACCGGCTTCAACTATTACAACTACTTTTAATAGACACGCGGGTCTTAACATAAATTAAAGACAACCAAATGGCTCCTGACGGTTGCCAACTTACAATAAGGAACATTGCATACATCAAATATTATCACAATCATGGCCATATCACATCACTGCACACCCCTGCAAAACAAAGTTAGACGCCTCTACTTTCTTTGCATATTTTACGTGGTTTGGGGATTTCAATAAGTGTCGTTCTAACTTATGAACAAGAACCACAACATTGATAATAGCATTGTTGATCACCCGTTGTAAATTGGATCTTAACTATGCTAGGAGAAAGCAGCACCATAAAGCCACTTATGCAATACAAGTTGCATGTCAAGCGTGGAGCAAGTCTCATGAACGATGTCATGTAAGGTTAGCCCGGGCCGCTTCATCCCAACATACCGCAAGATGCAAAGTACACTAGAAGCAATCGACAATAAAAGCATCAACGCCCACAATGACCATTGTGTTCTACTCGTGCAACAGATCTACATATAGACACGGCTCGATACCCTTTGTAGGGGTTCGTAGCATGGAAAACAAAAAATTCTATCGCATACAAACAAACAAGCCAAGATCTATCTACTAGATTGTAGCAACGAGTCGATGGAATAACTTACCCTCAAGATTCCAAAGCGGTTAACGAGAGCGATTCTCGTCGGTGATGTAGTCGTACTCTTTCCGATCTCAAGATCGTGAGACGATCCTTCCGGTCTGCGTTCAGAGCGCTCCCATGATCGGTCACACGTTCGGTACTCGACGAAGACCTTCCTCCCTTCTTCCAAAGGCAATGGAGGTTGTAGCACTCTCCTCGCGATTTCGGCAGACAATCCGGTGGTAACTAAGTAGAGGGAGATCCGCAGGCTTCGCCGCTTGCCGAGTATGGTGGAGTATGAGAGAGCTATTAGTGGTCTAGGGGTTTAGACACACCAATTAGAAGGCTCTAATCCAAGGCTAGGGCAATTAGAAGCTCTAAACCAAAGCGGCTCTAACCGGAGTCTAGGGCTAGGATTTAGATTAGAGGATAGGAACTTGTGTGTCTAGGAGGAGGCCCTGCCCTCCTTTTATAGGTGGGAGGAGCCAAGGGAGGAGTCCCTCCCCAAGTCGGCCTTGGGTGGCGCACCGGCTTGGAGAGGAGGGACTCCTCCCCCAAGTCGGTTTCAACCTCCTCTTGCTTGTTTCCCTCAGTTTCCTGTTTTAGCCGTTTGACTTTCAAACTGGCCATTTGACTTTTCAGTTTAGGATTCAATTTAATCCTTTATTTGGAACAGCGAGAAAACTTAGTACATGATGCAATCATTCCAATATTTAATGGCACATTCATGTACCCCTTCCCCCCCGGAGTGCCGGACATTTCGGAACCTTCTAGAATGTTCCCGATGAAAACACCAGAATCATTCCCCAACTCCGAAACGGGACTTTCCTTATATGAATCTTATTCTCCGGACCATTCTGGATCACCTCGTGATATCCCGGATCCCATCCGAGACTCCGAACAACATTCGGTCTCTTTCTCATAATACCATAACTACTCAAACAACGTCGAATCCTTAAGTGTGTCTCCCTACGGTTCGTGAATTATGCGGACATGATCGAGACACTTCTCCGATCAATAACCAATAGAGGAATCTGGAAATTCATATGGCTCCCACATATTTCTACGATTACTTTGCGATCGAATGAACCACTTACATACGATACCAATTTCCCTTTGTCTCACGATAGTTTACTTATCCGAGGTTATGATCGTCGGTATCTCTGCATACCTAGTTCAACCGATAAGTACTCTTTCTCGTTCCGTGATATGTGATCCCTTGTGAGCTCACATGCTTGCAAGCTAATTGGATGACATTTCACCGAGAGGGCCCAGTATATCTATCCGTCATATGGATGGACAAATCCCTCTTGATCCATGTGTTTCAACCAATACTTTCTGAACACTCAATGCCACCTTTAGAGCCACCTGTTACGGTGTGGTGTTTGATGACATCAAAGCATCCATCCGGAAAAGGTGATATGCATGATCTCATGGTCGAAGGAATTAGGGTACTATGTCGAGAAAGCATATAGCAATTGAACTATTGAAATGACTTGATCTTTATGCTACGCTTATCTATAGGAGTATGTCCATCACATCATTCTCCTAATGATATGATCCTGTTGTTAATAACATCTCTATGTTCATGATCAGGAAACCATGATCATATATTAACCAACAAGCTAGTTTAACAAGAGGCTTTACTAGGGACTCTTATTTTAGTTTACAAATCACACAAGTATTAATGTTTCCGGTTAATACAATTATAGCATGGTATGTAAACATTTATCATAAGTCTGAAGATATGATAATAACCACTTTATTATTGCCTCTTGGGCATATCTCCAACAGTGCTATCGACCAGGATGATGGGAATGCTTCCACCGTCCAGAGGATGCCTAGCGCTTTCCTTAAATTAATAAAGCCTTACGGTAACAAGGTTTAAAAAACTTAAAGTTATTACAAACCATCCCGAAGACACACAACATAGTTCAAGTCAACACTTGCTAGACACATAAACGGTAAGAAAAATAGAGCTAGCTAGGTTTTCCTTCGACCTAAGCATGAGGAGTTAAAGCACGTAATGTTTTACTTTGACCCTACCACCTTCGGTCCAATCACTTTCGGGAGGGCCTAGGAGGAGCCTCTCACCGACGGTAGAGGCGCAGAGGATGCCATCTTGTTTATTCCGCTGTGGACTCTGGGCCCCCTCTCTCCACCCCTGAAGTGAGAGGGGACAGTGAGGTAATGCTAATTAGCACCTCTCCGACGGAAAGCCTCATGTATGCGTGTTGGAGATCTATCCCTCTAATATATCTGCGGCGGTTGGCTGATTTCTTTCTCTAGGAGCTCACGGAGTTCATCTTCGGTCAATTGATCCACATGCCGGTTGTGTCTCTAACCAACCTCTGTTGGGCCACGCAGAGATAAATCAAACTTTTCCTCTAACGTGGTGATCCCAAGACCTAGCTGAGGTAGAAGGCCACGAGGTTTACCACTAGACGCGCGGTTGCGGATTACTGATGAAGCGCGTCAGTTGATGCAGTGTAGTCCTCACGATCTGATCGTCCTGGTGCTGATCACACAACACCTCTGCTGGTATCCACACGTACAAGGAGGAGCGCGGCGTGATCGCTAGGTTCGTTCTACGGCTGGACTGCTGTGGAGCTAGGGTTTCCAACACATGGAATGACCTAACCGAACAACGATTAACCTTTCTGGGTTATTGTGCTCCACTATATATAGGGAGTGAACGTGGGCTCTGCTCGCGCGACCCATTCACTAAAGCCCATATAAAACTAGTCACCGTGAGTCCAACTCACTAACTCAGTCCTAATCTGGTTTAGGTCCAACCCAACAGATTATATGATTCGGATCCAATCCGAACCTGCTCCGCTCTTAAGTGTGTGACCCAAGGCTCATGGTTACTTGGACACGATTTGAGTCCAACTCACAATCGATCAATCGGCATCGGCTCCTAGCAGAACGTACCGATTCCCAAGTACCAAAGAGTCATGACGACTTGCCTTTCCAATGCGACTTACGTCTGAGTCCCTTTTGCCTCACGATATACCTTGTCAGACTATAGGCGAATATATGTCATCCCTTAAATAGTCCGACTCTCTTCTCGATCCGAGATAAGTGATTCACCCGACTAACACTTAGCCGATCGCCTCGGTTAACACTTAACCGAGTCGTGCATGGCCATGCTTTCCGAATCATATCTCACGAGAGGGCCCAGAGAATATCTCTCCGAGTGGAGGGGCAAAATCCCATCTTAGTTATTCACATCACGCAGCTTGATTCTCAGTCGACCTGAACCTGCCTTTATAAGCGCCCGATTCACGGATCAGCGTTTGACAGAACCTAAGTCGGTGATCCTCAACTCGGACTATGCAACAACCTCAGTTCTAAGGATTACATTGATTGAGATATACAAATGACAACTTAGTTCGTTGTACCTCAATATGGGTCAATCCGACTCGCTAAACTCTTTAGCCTAGTCTGTGTAAGTTGGAATAGCATCTCCATGCCCATGACAAGTGGAACCGAGTCATCAAGCCAACTTTCACATTGGTCTAGGTTGTGTGTCCAGCACAACCTCAATGACCAAGGATATTTAGTACAAACAACATGAATGCATAGTTCCACAACTGAATCACATATTCAATGATACACATCAGATGTTTATACAAGGACTACTTAATAACTTTATGAATACAATGGGAAATATCATCATACATGATTGCCTCTAGGGCATATTCCCAACAGTCTCCCACTTGCACTAGAGTCAATCTTCCGACATCACATGTCTAAGCATCTAATGCCCATGGCTCTTAGGTGCGCCTCATGCTTCGGCTGGGGTAACGGCTTTGTCAACGGATCCGCAATATTTGCATCCGTGTGTACCTTGCATAACTTGATATCACCCTGATCCACGAACTGGCGAATCAGGTGGTACCGCATGAGTATGTGCTTGTTCTTCTGGTGTTGTCTAGGTTCCTTGGCTTGTGCAATAGCACCATTGTTGTCACAATACACGTCCAGATTGACGAGCCCCAACCACACCAAGATCCATGAGGAAATTCCTCATCCAAACAGCTTCCTTTCTTTGCCTCCGGAGGCAATATACTCACCTCTGTTGTGACGCAGACACGATCTCTTGCTTGGAACTTTTCCAGCTCCACGGCACCTCCGTTTATAATAAACACGATCCGGATTGCGAACGAGAATCATCGAGTCGGTGAGATAACTCGCATCTGTGTAACCCTTTACACGAGTTCATCTTCACCACCATAAACCAAGAACATATCCTTAGTCCTTCTCAAGTACTTTAGGATATTTTTAGCTATCCGATGGATCTCTCCGGATCGCCTGGTATCTGCTCACAACACTTAGAGCATAGGAAACATCCGCCTAGTACAAATCATGGCGTACATGATGGATCCAAGCTGAAGCATATGGAATCGCACTCATCCTACTTCGCTCATCGGTTGTCGAAGGACATTGAGTCTTGCTAAGTTTTACACCATGGGACATCGGTAAGAACCCTTCTTAGACGATTCCATGTTGAACTTTTCAACACTTTGTCCAAATAAGTACTCGACTCAATCCAATGAGCCTCCTTGATCTATCTCTATAGATCCGGATTCGAGGATGTATGTTGCCTCACCCAAGTCTTTCATTGAGAAACTCCTTTCCAATGATTCCTTGGTTTCTTGCAACATCTGGACATCATTTCCAATCAGTAATATGTCATCCACATATAAGATTAGAAAATTTACTTTGTTCCCACTAAACTTCTTGTACAAACAAGAATCATGATCACTCTTGATGAAGCCAAACGATTTGACTACCTCATCAAAGCGAATATTCCAACTCCGAGATGCTTGCTTCAACCCATAAATGGATTTAAAGTTTGCATACCTTGTCAAGATTAAGCGGATCGACAAAACCCTCGGCTGTATCATATACCGTCCTCGGTTAAATTTCCGTTAAGGAAAGCCGTTTTGACATCCATCCGCCATATCTCATAGTCGAAATAGGCCGCTATAGCTAACATGATCCGAACTGATTTAAGCATCGCTACGGGCGAAAGTCTCGTCGTAATCAACTCCTTGAACTTGTCGGAACCCCTTCGACAAGGCGTGCTTTATAGATTGAAACATTTCCATCCATATCGCTTTTCTTCTTAAAGACCCATTTGCACTCGGGGTCTTGCACCGTCTGCGGATCAACCAAGTTCCAAACTTGATTTTCATCCATGGACTTTATCTCGGATCTCATGGCTCCAATCCATGACTCGAATCAGATCCCACCATCGCTTCAATAATTTGCGGCTCATCACCGCCTAACAAGAACACATCACGAACACTTCGTAATCTTGCCGATCTTCGTAGTACAGTGTCTTGCTGTCGGCTCACGATCGGCTCAACCTCCAAGGTTTTGCCGATTCGCTATTAGCCGATTCGCTATTAGCCGATTCCTCTCGAATTTCTTCGAGTTGCACCGTGCTCCCACTTACTCCCGACGAGAAACTCTTTCTCAAGGAAGACACCGTTCGAGCGACAAACACTTTGCCCTCTTCTCGGTTGTAGAAGTAGTAACCCAAGGTTTCCTCGGATACCCCACGAAAATACATTTATCCGACTTGGTAGAAGCTTGTCCGTGAAGTCGCTTGACAAAAGCTTCACAACCCCAAATCTTAAGAAAAGACAAACTCGGCTTTTGCTGTCCACATCTCATGCGGTGTCTTCTCTACCGATTTTGATGGTACTTTGTTTAGTGTGAGCCTTTGTTTCTAGACAATACCCCCAAAATGATAAAGGCAGATCTGTCTGCCTCATCATTGACTGTACCATGTCCAACAAGGTCCGATTCCGCCTTTCCGAAACACCATTCCTTTGTGGCGTTCCTGGCGGAGTAAGTTGAGGAACTATTCCACAACTTTTCAGATGGTCATCAAACTCATGGCTCATGTACTCGCCTCCTCGGTACGACCGAAGAAACTTTATTTTCTTGCCGAGTTGATTATGTGCTTCATTCTGGAATTCTTTGAACTTTTCAAAGGCTTCCGACTTATGTTTCATTAAGTAGATATATCCATACCTACTCAAATCATCAGTGAAGGTAATGAAGTACTCATAACCACCCCTGGCTGTCGTGCTCATTGGTCCACATACATCACTATGTACTAGTCCCAACAAGTCGGACGCCCTTTCACAACTCTTTGCAAAAGGTGTCTTGGTCATTTTGCCGAGTAGGCAAGATTCGCATGTCTCGAATGACTCCAAGTCGAACGAAGTTAGGAGTCCATCATCATGGAGCTTCTTCATGCGTTTCCAACTTATATGACCAAGCCGACAGTGCCAAAAGTAAGTCATATTCAGATCATTTGGTTTCAACCTTTTAACATTTATGTTATAAACCGACTCACCATCAAGATTCAAAATAAATAACCCGTCCTGGACGGGTGCAAAGCCGTGAAACATATCATTCAAATACAAAGAACAACCATTATTCTTGATATTCGACTCATAGCCTTGCCTCATCAAACATGAAGCAGAAATAATGTTTCGACTGAGCACTAGAACATAATAACAATTATTTAGTTCCATAATGAATCCGGAAGGTAAATGAAGTTGCATCGTGCCGACTTCCAACGTAGCAACTCTTGCTTTGTTGCCGACTCGAATATCAACCTCGCCTCTTTCTACGCTCCTAGTTCTTACGGTCCTCGCAACGAGTTGCGATGTGAATAACTTGATCCGGTATCATATACCCAAGAACTATTAGGTGCATCGAGAAGATATATGTCTATAACATTGCAAACAAGTGTACCAGTCGAAGTCATACCTCCACTCTTGGCTTTGTCGGCCAAGTACTTGCTGCATTCCTCTTCCGGTGGCCATCCGCCTTGCGGTAGAAGCAAGTGGATCCGGTGAAGGAGATGGCTTAGTCCACGAGGAAGCGCTTGGGACAGGTCCTGAGCACCTTTCCTCTGACTTAGCCTTCTTCTTAGTCCAAGAACTCTTCTTGAACTTAGCCTTATTCGCACCATCAACACTTGATGGTGCCCTTCTTGAGATCCGCCTCTGCTTGAGCATCCCATGCAATTCAGTGAGCTTCTTATCCATACCATGCATGTGGTAGTTCAAATGAACTGCCCATATGCACTAGGAAGAGTTCAATTATATCCATAGCGAACTCTTCGCTTATGGGGTAGCCAAGCCTCTCCGAGACCGCACGTAACCAACCATTTTGATCACATGCGGACTCGGTGGATCACCATCCTTAAGCTTGCAACTCGGCAAAGCACGAGACTTGATACCTCTCGGTCTTCGCGAGCTCGAACATACTTTTGAGGCTTTCGATCATATCGTAGGCCTCAACATGCTCGAAACTTTTGCAAGTCCGGTTCCATGTGAGCAAGCATAAGACAGCTAATATCCGTGGACTCATCTTTAGCCCGACGGTAGGCATTGGTGGCTGCGACAGTCGCATTCTCATTCGGCTCATCTGGAAGTGGGTTGTCTAGGACATGGTCCTTCTTTTCTTGTTTGAGAACAATTCTCAGATTTCGATACCAGTTGGTAAAATTTGTGTCGTTCAGTTTATCTTTCTCAAGAATGGTTCTCAACATAAACCGGATATCTGAGTGACTGCTACTTGGTGCCATTATCTACAACAGAAAATATGCAAGACACTTAAGACATGTATTCATAAAAGAGCAAGCATATTAAACATTTTAATATTTTATGCTCCCACTAGAACCAACACCCTCCGATGGTTACTTAGTGATTCAGATCCTAAATAAGCAAGTCGGCTAGTGAGCTTTAGCATCACCGCTTAGCCAAGTGATCTAGGTAGACAACTCCTTGTCAATCGCATCTCATGCGACTCTGTTGACGGGTGGCATCACATGCCCGGCTCCCATCCGACCTTTCCCGAGTCCCACAACTGTTGTGATAGACCCGTCTAGCTTACCAAGTGTTTCTGCAGAAGAGTCCGACTCGAACCCACCTAGTCGGAAAGAATTGGCAGCACCTCAATTTTATGAGCCCACTACCAAAATGTCCGACTTGTGATGGTGCAAACAACGGCGGGAAAACCGACTAGACCTTCTTTGAGGGATTAAATTTTACCGACTATCTAATAGAGGTAAAAGCGAGACATAACAATAACACAAAATAAAGCAATTATAATGTGAAATGGTATGGCTCTCTTCATGGCGATCTCCATCTCCACAAAGTCTGTAATCCGACTCGTGCCAACTCTTGTCACTTGCCGTCTTACTCCATGTCGCCGACATGTACAACGCCTTGCATGCCTTCCGAGTTCTCCAAACAGCTACACTAGCTTAGTAAAGTAAATTACATAGAGAATCCGACACGCAGGTCGTTATACAATAAAGTGACAACACCTAGGCTCCAGCCGACTGAGAAAAACCGTGATTCGCAGATCACGTATGGATTACACACATACATCACATGCACATGAACCATACCATTCACAACTTCCTGTAAAAACAAGTTATGCATAAATACAATATCTACCGTTGTGAAACTCGCAACGACATCTAAGGCTACGACGGTAACCGGCGGTCCGCTTAGCCGGATAGCGGGCGAGGATCGAAGGGCAGCGCCCATGGTGACGATTTTTCCGGCGTAGATCTCATCTACGATCCGAACATGGATTCCGACCATCGTTCGATTCGATCAAACCTTTTGATCTTCGATCACCGCTTCGATTTACGTGTCACGGTCTACCCGATGGCGGAAGCCGGGTAGGGGTATGTCGTTCCGACCTCGCAGTATGATCACGGAAATCTGATCTACCATTCCCAGTGCAGTTGATCCAATCAACTTCATACAAAACCGATCTATCTCATAGATCGACCACCAAAACACACATAGATCTCATCTATAGCCTACCGCATATCACATATGCGAGATCTCGAGCCTAAAACCGAAGCTATCGCTCCGATACCCTTTGTTGGGCCACGCAGAGATAAAACAAAACTTTTCCTCTAACGTGGTGATCCCAAGACCTAGCCGAGGTAGAAGGCCACGAGGTTTACCACTAGACGCGGTTGCGGATTGCGATGAAGCGTCGATTGATGCGGTGTAGTCCTCACGATCGATCGTCCCGGTGCTGATCGCCAAGCACCTCTGCTGGTATCCACGCATTACAAGGAGGGCCGTGGCGGCGCTAGGTTCGTTCTGGCTGGACTGCTTTGGAGCTAGGGTTTCAACACATGGAATGACCTAACCGAACAACGATTAACCTTTTACGGGTTCTTGTGCTCCACTATATATAGGGAGTGAACGTGGGCTTTCGCGCGACCCATTCACTAAAGCCCATATAAAACTAGTCACCGTGAGTCCAACTCACTAACTCGTCCTAATCTGGTTTAGGTCCAACCCAACCAGATTATATGATTCGGATCCAATCGAACCTCCGCTCTTAAGTGTGTGACCCAGGCTCATGGTTACTTGGACACGATTTGAGTCCAACTCACAATCGATCAATCGGCATCGGCTCCTAGCGAGCGTCCGATTCCCAAGTACCAAAGAGTCATGACGACTTGCCTTTCCAATGCGACTTACGTCGAGTCCCTTTGCCTCACGATATACCTTGTCGACTATAGGCGAATATATGTCATCCCTTAAATAGTCCGACTCTCTTCTCGATCCGAGATAAGTGATTCACCCGACTAACACTTAGCCGATCGCCTCGGTTAACACTTAACCGTCGTGCATGGCCATGCTTTCGAATCATATCTCACGAGAGGGCCAGAGAATATCTCTCCGAGTGGAGGGCAAAATCCCATCTTAGTTATTCACATCACGCAGCTTGATTCTCGATCGACCGAACCACGCCTTTATAAGCGCGATTCACGGATCAGCGTTTAGTAACCTAAGTCGGTGATCCTCAACTCGGACTATGCAACAACCTCTGGTCTAAGGATTACATTGATTGAGATATACAAATGACAACTTAGTTCGTTGTACCTCAATATGGGTCAATCCGACTCGCTAAACTCTTTAGCCTAGTCTGTGTAAGTTGGAATAGCATCTCCATGCCCATGACAAGTGGAACCGAGTCATCAAGCCAACTTTCACATTGGTCTAGGTTGTGTGTCCAGCACAACCTCAATGACCAAGGATATTTAGTACAAACAACATGAATGCATAGTTCCACAACTGAATCACATATTCAATGATACACATCAGATGTTTATACAAGGACTACTTAATAACTTTATGAATACAATGGGAAATATCATCATACATGATTGCCTCTAGGGCATATTCCCAACAACCTCGACATATGGTCTCTTGCCGTTCTGCCAGCCTTCACGGTGGTTGTGGTCCATGGAAGCGAGCGGATCTGGGGGGAGGGGAAAGGTTGAGTTGTTTGAGGTCAGAGAGAGAGGTGGGGAAGAGAGTGAGATCTAGGGTTCCCTTTTGCTTCCAACACCAATTATATACTGGGCATCCATCACTCACATACTGGGTCGGCAGCTTCATTGTGGCCCTTGAAGGAGCCACGTGTCGAATATCCATCATATCGGATGAGATCCGGCCCGTCCCGGCTCAGAATGAAGAGATGGGCCCAGGTTCAGCCCACCAGGCCTCGCTTGGTCTGGGAATGGGTTGGTGTGCCACACTGACACCTCCTCCCACCGCGGTGGAGTGCCTCCTGCTCAGATCTGAAGTCACGCCCTGTGATGCCACTACGATCTACTCCCTCCGTTTCAAAATATAAGACGTTTTAGGTTTGTAAAGAAAATGAATCTAGACTTCTTTTAGTGTTTAGATTCACCCCAAAGTTGAGTGAACCTACATACTAAAATAAGTCTAGATTCATTTTCTTTATAAATCTAAAACATCTTATATTTTGAAACGGAGGGAGTACATCGATCCGACCAGGAGACCGCATCTCGCATTTCGCATCCATCGGCGGGGAAGAAGGAAGCGTAAGCTTCCGCGACAGCGCCGAGAACTCTTCCGGGGCTCGAGCCCCTTAGGGTTCAACAACGGTGGAAACAACTGCTGCGGCGGCCGGAGAGACGAGCAAGGATCATAGATAGGAAAACACGAAGGACGGCCTCCCGACATGAACCTAGGAGCTTGCTTGCCCAAGCGCGACTTGGGGTCCACCACCTTCCAAGGCTAGAGGAAGAAGTCCCCAAGGGTCACCGGAGTAGGGCCAGATCTGGGGGAGAAGGAGGCACTCTCCATCTCCGTGACCAGAGCCGAGTCGAGCTCCTCGTCCTCCGATTCCTCCTTTGAGAGCACCCAGAATCAAGAACCCAGCCGAGCCCCCAGGCCAGCAATGGCGATTGTAACGAGGACGCACACGAAGCGACACATTTTTTAATATAATAGAAGCGGGACGGCGTGAGAATTTTAAAAATTCATTCCTAACAGGGATCAAATTTCGGTCACTGGGATTAAACCTGGAACTGGACCGGTGTCCAAATTCAAAACAGAGTAGTCCAACATATATCCACTTAAACATGCTCACGTCCAAATACATGTCCATGATTCGGTGCACAAAGTCCAAATCCATCCAGTCCAATGTAACTATAACCTTGGATATATCCAAGGCCCAAATGGACTTTGCGGTTATTCATCCAAGTTTTTACCTGCGTTGGCCAGGTCAACCACACAACCGGGCATCATCGGGTGATTCTCAGAAAAAAAAAGAGGTTCGTGGGGGAAAATTCGCTGGGATCCGGCTGGCTAAAATTGGAACGGGGGATTGATTCCAAAAAAAGTGACTTGATACTCACTAGAGCGGCTGTGCTGACGAGCAGGGGAAGGTGGTCTCCATTCCACTCAGAAGTCCACTAGATACTGGACTGTCCACAATCTTTAGGTCCAAATCCATTTAGTATTAGGATCGCGCTGAGCATCCTCTGAAGGATAAAAACATCTCGTACTTGCTGCATGTGGCAAAAAAAAATTCACCAAAAAACAAAATAAAAAGATACACCTGGCCGGAGACCTCGCCGGAAAACTCACCGGAGACCTCGCCGAAAACCTCGTAGCAAAAAAAAAATACCGTTCAAGCAAAAAAGCAAATTCGTCGGAGACATCGCCGGAGACATCGTAGCAAAATATTTCTCCTAATAATGCAAATTCACATAACGTATGTAGCAAAAAAATATAGGCTAATGTAGCAAAATATAGGCTAATATAGCAAAATCACTAGACAATGGTAGCAAAAAAAAAAAGATTCCGAAGACCTCGTCGAAGATCATGTAGCAAAAATCCTTCTAGTGATGCAAATTCACATAACATTTTGAGCAAAAAATTTGTGTTATTGTAGCAAAAAATTGTTCTTATAATGCAAATCCACAAGACATATATAGCAGAAATTTTCTTCCTAGGTGAATATCCATAAGATCATCGTAGCACAAAAATTGTTCATAGAATGCAAATCCACAAAACTTATGTAGCAGAAATTTTCTTTCTAATGCAAAGCCACAAAATCGTTGTAGCAAAAAATTGTTCATATAATGCAAATCCACAAGACATATGTAGCAGAAATTTTCTTCCTAGATGCAAATCTCTACCACCACCCACCGCTTGCAGCATTGCTTCCCTCCCCGGCAGCTCCACCACTCCCTTGGCAGCACCGCCACCGCCCTTCACAACACCTTCCCTGACCGGTCGTAGCTCCGAGCCTCCGATAGCCTCCCATGGAAGCTTTGCCGCACGCCGCCTACATCATCTCCCCCCTCCGCTTGCAGCTCTGCCGCATACATACATGGCCGGCTGCAAAGAAGGCGATGTGGAAGAGGTTTGGCGGTGGCAGCGGCGTGGATGGGGTGGAGGAACGGTGGCCGAACATGGCTGGACTGGAGGAACGGTGGTGGCAGGCGCCTAGTTGGCCTCGGTGCGCGATTGTGTGTCGAGGAAAGAGGAGGATGAACGAGTGGACGAGAAAAATCTGGGGAGAAGATAAGATAGTAGATGGGTCCCACGTCGTTTTCTCCTGCCACGGTTGGGACGCGTGGCGCGCTATCGATCCGGAGGACGCGTGAGCGGCATCCTCCAACGAAAACGGAGCGTTTTCTTTAGTATTATTAGACATAATATCCATTAATATCCATGTCCATTAAGATCCAGTCCCGCTAGATCCAACGGAATTTTGTTCAAAGTCCATTGGACTATACGCTTCAATTTCAAATTTAGCTGGGATGCACCAACTGCGACTTAACCACTAGACTATTGCTCGGTTTTCGTTACTATTCTGATTAGGAAAGGCAAATTTGGCAGCTTGCCGTATTGCAGTCCGATAGGATTTTGTAGCATGAGCAGGTCCAACAATACTTGGTAGAGATATACTACATGTCTACGTCACGTCACACCCGATCCGATATATGCTGGAAGATACGAATCCAAGCGTATTCGAACCCGCCCTGTTGAAAGGCAATTAGTACAACAAACAAGAACCTCGTCCGTATCGGCTACGACAACCACGAACCAAGGCTATTTAAAAATCAATACAGCAGCAGCCGCAGCGTCACCTCTCACCAGAATAACTCGATCTCACAAGTCTGCGAAGATCGATCGGAACAAATAGGAAAGCAACAGCGAGGCGGCCATGGCGCAGCACGGCACGGATGCGCTCGCGAACCGGCCGGACGCGCACCGCGACCCGAGGAACTGCAAAGGAACCGAAGAGCAGAAGGACGCGTCACCACTGGATCCAAGCCTCGCGCCGCTGCTACTGTTCGACCCCCGTCGTGACCAGGCATCCGGCGGCGCCGCCGCCGCCGCCGCCGACACCATGTTCTTGTACAGTATACCGAGGAGGCAGCTGCTGAGCAGGTCCAGGAGAGCCGCCGGCTTCGCAGGACACCGTTACTGGGTAACGCCACAAGGGTGGCTGCTGATGCTGCATCTGGAATCGCACGACACCTTCCTGCTGAACCCGTTAACTCTCGAGAAGATCAGCCTGCACGTCGACCAAGATCATCTCCTTCACGGCATAGGAGGAGACAGCCGGTGCCTGCTGTCGCACAGTCCGACCCATCCAGACTGCGTCGTCCTTGTGCTAGACCTCAAGATCAGAGTCTTCTACTATTGCCGTCCACCAGGGCCAGGGGGCACGGGCAGCAGCAGCCAATGGATCAAGCACGAGCACGAGCATGATAGCTTGATGCTTTGGCTGACGACGCTCGATGGGAAGTTCTGCTCATACAACATAGTAGGAGTACCAACCAGCAACAAGTCTCAGATTATCACGCTAGAGTTCTCTCCAAACCCAAAGTTCACGACACGTGACCTGCAGGTGAGAGATCTCGGCGTGCCCACGGGGTATATGATATGCGAGCTTCACATCATAGAGTGCCAGGGGGAGCTGTACAGCCTGCAATTCTGCCATCCGGTACTATCTTGTAGAAAGATAACACAGATCCTTGTGTGCAAGTTGGATTTCTCGAGTGGGGCTTGGCTGAAAGTGGACACGCTCGGTGGTGGTGATACCGTGCTTCTCGTCGATAACACCAGCCGTTATGGTGTGCGTCCTTTGATGCCCGTCGGGTTGCTGGTCTAGGAAAAGGGAACTGCATATACTTTCTCACACACGAGGACAAGGCGTTGTACATCTATGACCTCGAGCGAGGAACTACTACTACGCACAACCCTGGACCAAATCTAAAAGATTCTCATGTACCTGAATTAATCATGCCACCAGCTTAAGCATACATCTTTATTATGAGATAGATAGATAGTCTCGTGAAATCGAGTGGGCCATTCATTATTAATCAACAAACGGCCTTGATGGTTTTTTCAAGTTTTCTCCGAGACAAGCTTTGATACACCGGAAGCCCAAAGGCGGCATCGAATTTGCTTAGCCGTCGAGGGACGCAGAAGAAAGATGGTGCTGAACTTTAAGGACTTTTTTTGCAAGGATGTTCTTGTAAGGGTAGGTTTTAGATAATATATTGCTTTATGCCTTTTCGCAAAAAAAAGGGCCTTGATTAGAACCATGTCGTGGACAATTGGTGCAATGTAATGGAGTACTCAGGTAACAAGCTATGATTGTTTCTACAACAACTAGCATGTTACTAGATGGGCCTAGCGTGCTTTGCTGCGTCGTTGAACCTGTTACCATGATATGTTAAACATATGTCTTGTACAGTACAATGCTATCCATCCGTTGGATTCCTCGTATGAGAAAACTATCAGTCAGATACAGAGATGGTCTAAAGCAAGCCTATGATCTTGAGTACATATGAGCAAAATTGAAGCAACGATCAATGTGAATATTAGAATTGAATATCTCAACTCACTCCCAAAGCAACAGCAAGATCATTTTCAGAAAGGGGGAGCAATAAAACACTTTTTTATTTCTAGAAAAGAAATCAATATGCAAATTGATTTATAGTAGTTGAAAAAACCAACTGACAAAGGCCAAGGTTGGGGAACTTTGGGACCTGGGCTTCCGTCGAAATTTTGGCACACCCTAGGCGATTGAATGGGACAACCTAAGGCCGCAAAATCGACCTAGTTTCGATGTCTACCCAGAAACATAAGGTCTCCTAGGCACTTGAAGCATCAGGATGCTTCTCGACCAGATCCCTATACCTGCAACTTTGTCAAGGATAAAACATGATTTACTTTAGGGATGTCTAGAGAACAAAAGTGTTAGATTGATCTCCACCCCGCCGAGTCCAACGACTCGAACGGGAACCCTATCCGCGCCCTGATCGGGGGCGCCCAACCGCATCTGGTTGGTGGGCCCCTGTCGCCAGCGCTATATTAAGGAGGTGGGGGCCGGCAGCACGCCTCACGAGGTTAGCTGTGTCCTAGCCGCCCCACCTACAAGCCCTACCGATCTAGGCTAAGCGCTGCACCGACAGGAAGCTGCACCGCCGCCACCCTCACCACACGCTCGCCCCACTCCCTTTCCCTATGACTACTGACACCGGAGCTAGCTCCGGCATCCCCTCCTACTCGTGCTCGTCGAGCCAAGGCGCAGGTAGTACAACTCTCTCTCTCTCTCTCTCAGATCTCCTAGATCTAAACATATAGTACATCTACCGAGAGTGGCCTAGCACTATCAATGGTATCAGAGCTACTTAGTCGCTAGCCTTTTTTTTGGTAGAGAGAAATCAAAGCAAAAGGAAAAGCGAAACCCTAGATCCAAAAGAGCGCCTGCCCTATGGCCGCGCCATTCCTCTCGATCTAGATGGGCATCCCCTTGGGAGACATCTAGAAGAAGAATCCATCCCTTCGGGGCCAAAGAAATCCCACAGACTAGATCACAAAGCCCCAGATCCCGCATGCAAAAGCCACAAAAGAATAACCCCAAAGGCAAAGTAGAACCCCCCAAAGAGAATCCCTAACCCTAGATCGTCAGATCCTCCCCAGATCCCACCCCGAATCGAAACAGAGAGTCAAAAAATCCCCTCTGAGATCTAGATCCGGCTGTTTCGCCGGCAAAGGCGCCACCACTGCGCCGCTTGACGGAGGTGTGCCCACCCTCGGGCGGACACACCGCTGGCAAGGGGGGCAGGAGGACGCCGGAGCTCTCCCTCTCTCACTCTCCGTGGCGCCTGCGGGGTGTAAGGAAGGTGGAGAACAAGGGGAAAAAGGGGGAGAGGGCTCGCAGCAGAGGGGGAGGGGCTCACTGTCGGCCATGTGCCAGGCAGCGCGACCTACTCGCCGCCTCGCCAGGACGGGGCTGTGCGCCGCCGCCTGTAGAGCATGCAAGCCAGAGAGTGGGGAGAGTGGGGGGGGGAGGGGGGAATGGGCTAGGGTTTCTGAGGGGCTGTGGCTCTAGCAGTTTTGTTCCAGCGATTTGAGCGCAGAGCCACACGATCTAGGGTGGCTGCATCGTGTGGCCAGGATTGAAGCGGGGGAGCGGGTGCACCCCGCGTGGGCTTGTGCATGCGAAAGGGTTGTGGGCGGCGCTGGTTTTCATCTTGGGCATGGTAATAGGCAGGCGTGGCGGCGGCTAACGCGCAGAGCCGGGGACGCGTGGGGCTGTTGGGCTAAGCGGGCCGACACTAGCCAGGTGTAACACCCTCAGAATCGTCCCTATGCAAGTTTCAGCGATTCCCGCCAAACCCGCATAGAAACGATTCAAAGGTGCCCACCAGGCACTTTCGTGCGGGTGGAAAACGAAGTAATACCATTACACAATAGTCCACGATGGAACCCACAGAACAGATATATACAACAGCGACTCAAAGAGTCAAGAATACAGATATACAATACAAAGATCCAAATCACCTTTAAAACGATAGCGTCCGAGTACGGACAAGATGCAAATTGAGCTAAGAGCCCTGAAGAATAACCACTAGCGTCCATAACCCTGCCCAGGCCAAGCCGGAAGGGTAACCCTGCTAACGACGTCGATCTCAAAACCTGCTTAAACAAAAGGGGTGCCGACAAAGGGCAAAGAAAAAAGAGAGCGGTCAAGATCTTCGAGGCCAGATGCAGCGAGACTAGAATTGCGGTCCTCGCCTACATAGGTATGGTGGATCAAGCGGCGCAACATGCACTAAACAACCTATAGAGACTCGATACAACTAGCGGCTATCGAGAGGGGTAAGAAAGACCTATTCGAACCAACCCGATACTACCACCAAACATACCCATCCTGGTGTTTCCCCTCGAGACCAAACGAGGAAGTCAACCGAGGAACTCACCTGTTGGCGTTTTATTCATTCCGTTATAGTTGCGGCAATTACTAGTCAAATAAAGATGGCATGAGTCATCCCGATATAATAAGCGATGGGCAGTTTAGTTAAACATTCCGTTGTAGTTGCAACACTTACTAGTCGACACGATTAGCATGAGACATCCCAAACCCAAAGCTTGTTGGTACTTTTATTTAGCCATTCCGTTGTAGTGAAGCTGATTACTAGTCATATCGGATGCAAGTCAAATTATAACAAGAACTTTAGTTATAGCTGTCTATGATCGAAGCGTGCTCCAAGTCGTCCATAACCGCGGACACGGCTTTTGAAAAGATTTAACCTGCGGTGCACCAAAGTTTCCACACGCACCTACACCCTTGTTGTCGGATCGGTAGGTACAAGATCACAAAACATACACCCAACGGTATGTCGACGGGGTTTCGAACACGACGCTTCCTGCACTAAAGCAAGCACGGGGGGCCACCCCACTAAGCTACCCGCAACGAAGTTGGTCGGCTCCGGAACGGACCCAGGGTTTGCGTCAGTGGCTGTAAACGATTGGGAACCCGAAAATATGACTGGGCTTGTCGATACCGCGAAAACACTCCGCTTACCTAAACAGTACAGGTGCTCCTCGCACAATCTTAAATAAAGCAGTAAAGCATGGCATAAGTACATCATAGTAATAAAGCTCCAAACTACTTTGTGGCCCCCAGTACAGTACTTGGAATCAGGTACTAAATCGGTGGGGGTGCCCATACACCCCACCTGTGGTTAGCGCGCTCGATCTCGGAACAGGTGTCAAGAACTCGGGGTCCTATGGGACACCAGTGAGCGGTTAAAAACCAAATAGTGTCTATTACCCACCGGTGCCTCTGCATTTACCTACTTCAATTTTAGTTATTAAACAGTAATTAAAGCCATGATCATCTCCAACATTAAACATGCGGCAATACTCCAACAAGCTGTAATCGATTTGGGCGACAACATAGCACTTGAGCAAGCGACTACGACGCGCAAGTCCAACTATCTACCAAACAACAGGTAATAGGATGTGTCCAAGGCAATATAAGGCTGCAAGGGATATCACGGGTACGAAAACTAGAGCAACGCAACACAGATAGCAATAGATCAACAGGAGGGAATAAATACTATAAAAGTAAGATAGGTAGAAAGGGGGAGGTGCTCGCCTGAAAACATTGCCGAAGGTTCATCCGAAGATCGGGTCGACACTCGCATCAACTCATCGGCCTAATCCGTGAAGAAGCAAAGCACTAGAAGAAACACCGGATGGACTATTTAATATTACGGCAGAAGATCGGGCATGATGCATGTATGATGTATGACATGGCGAGGATGCGATGCGACTAGGAAATATTAAGAGGAACCAGGGTCCCGACAATTAATTAATAGGTTTATGTTGTTTAGATAACCCGCAATTTAAATGTTGTCTTAACATGGCAAAATATATCACCGGTTCGCTACACAAATTTATATGGGACCAATATAAGACTAGATTTGCCCGCATATGGATCCTATATTTAATTATAAGGTGAATCGGCATAAGGCCCACAAACCACATGACAATATGTATGCAAGCATGGCAATTTTATATGCAACAAGCGACAAAGTCATATATTATAAAAATATGAGGGTCTCGGAAAGGGGATCACATTAGGGTATCGATGATCTTGGTTTGGAAGGTTCGGGTCGGTCTTCGGGGTCGGTCTCGACAAGATCAGTCTTCGGTTTTTGAGCCGGGGGCTTCAAGTTCCAGGAAGGAGAATGTTTTGTCCTTGTCGAAGATCTTGTCGGTACCAGTTCAGATGCCATGCTCATCCTTTGCCGTATCCACGTCCACAACATTATCATCTTCATCCCACCATCATCTTCAGAGCACTACAGCAGCACATGTGCCCGAGTCTCAGAGAAAAACGGGTCATACACTCACTGCCGAGCCAGACACAAAAAAATCAGGAACCTACCGGAATTGGACAACGGCGGCACAAATCAACAGGACTCACTTGTGCGCATAGCAGGGGACGCACACGAGCAGAGCCGGCTCATGGTCGCGCGAGAGGAGGTGTCGGTGGCTTGTGGCAGGGGCGACGCTCTCACAGGAGGAAGCCCATGGGGGCGACGCGCGAGCGGCTGTCAAAGGAGAGGGTGTCGGAGACGAGGCCAGAGACGGGCATCGGCGGGATCAGAGGTGGTGGCGGTGAGGTAGGAATAGACGAGGCAGGCCAAGGAGGATCTCGCGGTGCAGAGCTGGGCGGCCCGGAGAGGATGCGGAGGTGACACGGGCGTCGAGGCACCACAGCGAAGAGGGGATGAGGGGCGCCGTCTGGTAGAGGCTTGGGTTCGACGGGTAGGCGGCGGACGGGTGCCTGCGGGCAGGGCCGGAAAAGATGCACCAGGCAGTAGTGGCTCACGCCGCTAGAGACGGGGCAGCCAGGGCGTGGAGCGGCAGGGGCATCGCGTTACAGAGGCGCTGGAGGGGAGGAAGGCGACGGTCGGAAGCGGGCGGTCGCGTGGTTCGACCATAGAGGGGTGGGGCGACCGAAGGCGGGGACGCCTGAGGAGGCCGGCAGCGGCGGTCGGTGCTGGAGATCAAGACGGAGGTCGCAGCCGAGAGACGATGGGGATTGTGAGAGGGAAAAAATGGGGTCGATCGCGTGTCCAGGGATCGTGGTGGGGCCAGATAGCGGGGGGAGTGGGGCTATGTGGTGGTGTACGGGCCGATCGTGTGCGTTCGGGTGTGTGTGTGTGTTGCGTGCGCCGTTGTGTGTGTAGCGAAGGAAGCGGTAGGTGAGTGGGAGAGCGCGCGGTGGTTGTCCACCGGGGAAGGTGGGCCCGCGCGGGTGAGGTGGCAGGAGTTGAGTGGAGGGGTTGGTGAGGGTGGCTGTGTCGAGTGATGAGGTGGAGGAAACGGTGAGGTGGCAAGCTGTGGTTGGTCGGGGTGATGTGGAAGGGGCTGGGTAGGCTAGGGTGGGGTAGGAAAAGGTTTGGGTAGTATGGTTTTGCACTGGGGGTGGCCGACTGGGTCGGATCGGCCCGGTACGGCTGCCCCCTAAAAATAAACTAAATATTTTATTATTTAAAACGGGGCGTTTGAAATCCATTGGTAGACGAAACAAAATAATCCGGAGACCCGGGTTTTGTGTTTGGAATAAGGACGGGGCGTTCAGAAGACAAAAATAGATTTTTCGAATATAGTTTTATGCAAACAAATGCAAGATGACATGACGATGCTCAAATGCAATGTGGCATGATGACATGAGCATGCGGTCATGATGATGCAATGCACAAAAATAACGCGATTTTCTAGTAGTGGTTTTTGCGAGACGCCACACCGGTATGGGGCTTTGGCGCCGCCACATCTGTGAGATAAGCGCTAAGCGAGAGGGCCCAGCATGTGTAGCATTATAGGCCCAGTAGGGCGAATATAGCCCAGGTTTCCTCTGTTTTATCTTTTTTTTATAGAAACAGTTTTTTAGCTATTTAATTGTTTTGTGCTCATCTTTTGAGCATTTTTTCACACAGTTTATTCTATTCAATTTATTCCAATGAATATTTTTTTAGAGAATACAAAAGTGGCATAATTTTTTCTATAAAGTTTTAAAGTTTATGAATATTATATTTTTTTCCGCTGCAAATAGATGATATAAATTGCTTGAATGCAATAAAGTGTTTATTAAATTTTTTAAAGATGTGATAAAGTAAATGTTAAAATTTGATTATGCTCCTGTTATTAAATGACCAACGTTATTAATAGCATGATCATGATCTGTTTATTATGTGTCAAAGGTCCTTTTATTTTATCTTTACTCAATGGTGATATAATTTTAATGGCACAAACAATTGCATGCTTAATTTATACCAGCGTTGGATTAATGCATACAGTTGTTTTTTTGTTATCTCACATCTTTTATGGTTTTCAGGAGGTCTCAACCTTATGAGTTGCCTAAAGGACATTCCAATGCTCAGAGGGGATAACTACACTGAGTGGAGGAAAAAGGTAGACCTGGCCTTTGTCTGTGCCGAGGTTGACTGGGTTGTTGAAACCAAACAGCCAATCAAGCCAAAGGACCCAGTGAGGGATGATGCTGAGGATAATGTTGCTTGGGAAAAGAGAAAGAGGGACCATGCTCCATTGGAGCTGGCATACTCAATAGATAACCAAAAGAGGGTCAATGCAAACAAAAAGTGCTTGGCTTTTGTCAAGAATATGATTGAGAACGCAATTGTGGGCTCAATCGAAGAGTGTGCCTCTATTGGTGAGTATCTAGCAAAGATACTGGCTCTTCAAAGATGTATGCCACCCAGATACTCAAACAGCTGGTAACAGAAAAGTACACTAGAGGGCCACATGGCATAAGGGAGCACATCTTGAGGATGAGCAACATGGCGGCTAAGTTAAAGCCCATGGATGCTGACCTCGAGCTCAAGCCTGCTCTACTGGTGCATCTTGCCATGGCCTCTCTTCCCCAACAGTTAGAGAACTTCATCATCAACTACAACATGTCTCCTAAAAAATGGGACATTGAAAAGAGCATTGGGATGTGTTCTCAAGAGTAAGAAAGGCTTAAGTCTATTCACGGTGGTTCTCTGAACTACATGAAGGACAACAGGAAGAGAACCTTCACCAACAGCAACCATGGTGGTTCCCCTTCCAAGCCACATGGCAAAGGCCCCCTCCAGCATCAGCATCAGTAGAGTCTCCCTGGGTACAAGGACTAGTGTCACCACTGTAAGAAGCCTGGTCACTTCAAGAAAGATTGCCCAATATGGCTCAAGTCCATAATGGCAAAGAAATGTAAATACACAGTTTTTTTTGTAAATGAATCCTTGTATGAAAAGTTTTCTAAATCTACTTGGTGGATTGACTTTGGTGCAACTGTTCATGTTGCCAATTCTTTACATGAATTCCATTCGACAAGGACTTTGCAAAGAAGCGAAAGATGCATTGAGGTCGCGAATGGGGTTCAAGCAGAAGTTGAAGCTGTTGGCGACATTCCTTTGGAGCTAGCTGATGGTTTTACTATTATGTTAAAAGATGTGTTATTTGTTCCCTCCGTCCACATAAACTTAATAAGTGTGTCGTGCTTGGATAAAGACTTGTATGAATGTTATTTTGGACATGGCAAGTGTGCCATTTGGCTTAAAGATGATTGTGTGGGTATTGCTTCACTTCACGATAAGCTTTATTTATTATCCTTGCATGATAAAGTGTTTTCTGTGTGTAATGTGAGTTAGCAAGTTTCCTTGTCGAACAAAGAACAAAAGAAAAGAAAGCGAACTCATGACTCATCGAAGTTATGGCACTATAGATTAGGCCATATTTCGAGGGGAAGAATAGAAATCCTCGTTAAAAATGACATTCTTCCTCCGTTAGAGTTCTCAGATATCGAACAATGCATAGATTGCATCAAAGGAAAGTATGTAAAGGAAATCAAAAAGGGTGCAAACCGAAGTACATCAACACTACAAATCATCCGCACTAATATTTGTGGACCGTTTCCTGTGAAAAGTGTGGATGGTTATGATTCGTTCATAACATTCACAGATGATTACTCCCGATATGGTTACATTTATCCATTTAAAGAAAGATCTGAAGCATTGGATAAATTTAAAATATTCAAAGCTGAAATAGAAAATCAGCATGATAAAAGAATTAAAATAGTCTGGTCTAACCGTGGGGGGACTACTACGGCCGGCACACTCCATATGGTCAAGTACCTGGACCTTTTGCAAGGTTCCTATAGGAAAATGGAATAGTCACCCAGTATTCTATGTCGGGCAAACCTCAGCAAAATGGAGTAGCTGAAAGGCGTAACCGTACCCTTATGGATATGGTGCGCAACATGATGAGCTATTCCACCCTCCCATTGGGATTGTGGATGGCGGCGCTTAAAACCGCCATTCACATTCTCAATAGAGTACCAAGTAAGTCGGTGCCCAAAACACTGTACGAGTTGTGGATAGGCAGAGTCCCCTCTCTGCGCCACTTGAGGGTCTGGGGGAGCCCAGCTGAGGCAAAAGTTTTCAATCCAAACATTGCAAAGTTAGACCCCAAAACAGTGTCTTGCCACTTCATTGGCTATCCAGATAGATCAAAAGGTTATCGTTTCTAGTGTCCTGACAGATACACAAAGTTTGTAGAAATGAGACATGCAGTCTTCTTGGAGGACGAATTGATGAGGGGGAGCACGGTAGCTCAGAAAATTGATCTTGAGGAGAAGAGGGTGCATGCACCTAATCCGATGACTCAGGAGCCATTTTTCTTGCTACCGGTTGTGCCACGATCTACAACCCCTGAGGTTGTGGTGCCGACACCTGTTGTGACTCCACACGTGACAACAATGGGAGAAGGTTCGGAACCTATCCATCAGGAGCCGCCTGAACACACTGTTGAGCACGAAAGGGAGCCAGAACAAACACATACTTCAAATGTGCCAGAACCTGAGGCACGAAATGAGCGAGAGTCTGACGAACTCAGAAGGTCTAAAAGAGAAAGAAGACTAGCCATTTCTAAAGAAATTTACAAAGTCTACAACATAGAAACAGTTCATATGGAGGGTGATCCTACCTCATATGAAGAAGCCATGAGAAGCCCTCACTCAGCCAAGCGGGTGGAGGCAATGGAAGATGAAATGAAATCAATGAGTTCCAACAATGTTTGGGACTTAGAGGAAATTCCTAAAGGAGCCAAAACAGTGGGATGCAATGATGGGTTACGCAGCATAGTAAATCAAAAAATTTCTATGGATGCGAACGGGAAAGCCAGGATCTAATCTAGGAGATGCAAACAACGAGAGGGGATAGATGAGATCTTCATAACCTTGAAGATTCGCACAGCGGAACGTTCGACAGAACGTGGGTGATATAGTCGTACTCGCTTCTCCTCCTTGCGATCCGATCCAATCTAACACCGCAAGTGGCGATGCCTCCGAGAGATGCACACGTGCGGCACCTCGACGTCTCCTCCTTCCTCGGTCCAGCAAGTGGGGTGGAGATACGGATTGGATCTACAACGCGATGGCGCGGTGCAAGCGGTGGAGAGTTTCTGCGGTAGGGCTTCGCCTATGCGCAGTCGGGAGGGAGAGAGAGAGGAGGGGCAGCAGGGCGGCTAGGGTTGTGGAGGAGGTGTAGGGGAGGGGTGCACCCCCAGCCCTCTTTATATAGAGGGGTGGGCGGCCAGACCTAGCCCCTCCCCCAAGCCCTAGGCCGGCGGCCAAAGAGGGAGGAGTGGGGGGGGGGCAAGTTTCCCCCTCCCTTCTAGAAGCTCCCCAAGGGTTTCCTAGGTGTTTGGCCGGCTGGGCCCTATGGGGCCTTGTGCCCTTGGCCCAATGCGGCCAGGGAACCCCCTCATAGGACCATGCCCCCTTCCGGCAGGTGGGGCCACGTTGGTCCCCCTCTGGAAGGTTCTAGAAGCTTCTGGTACAATATCGATTAACCCGAAACAATTCCAAACTCCAAAAACTGCATTGCCTTATATGAATCTTATTCTCCGGACCATTCCGGAACCTCTCGTGATGTCCTGGATCTCATCCGAGACTCCAAACAAAAACTCATAAACCAATTATCCTAGCGTCAAGACACGTTAAATGTGTGTCCCTTCGGGTTCGAGAATATGCAGACATGATCTTATATCAATAATCAACAGCGGGGTCTGGAAACCGATATTGACTCCCACACATTCATCTATGATCATATAGGATGAACCACGATGCCAGGATTCAATCAATCCCATATATATATTCCCTTCGTCACGCGATATTTTACTTGCCCGAGATTTGATCGTCGGTACCGTCATACCTAGTTCAATCTCGTTCACAGCAAGTACTTTACTCGTTCCGTAATCCGATATCACTTTGTGATTAACTCCTTAACCACGTGCTTGCAAGCGGTGTTGATATCGATTACCGAGTGGGCCCGAAGTATATCTCTTCGACTTGGGAGGGACAAATCCCATCTCGATACATACAACCCAACATGTACTTTCCGATCACCTGAGAGACACCTTTATGATCACCCTCTCATAGGATGACGTTTGATGGCCTCAAAGCTTTCATCCGATACTAGGGAGTTGCATTATCTCATGGTGTAAGGAATACAATATTTGACATAGGAAAAACTTCGCAAAGATGAACACGATGACACGATCTAATTGCTCCGCTTAGTTTGGGTCTGTCCATCATATCATTCTCCCAATGATATGATCTCATTATTAATTGACAACTCATGTCTATGGTTAGGAAACCTTAACCATCATTAATCAATGAGCTAGTCCATAGAGGCATACTAGGGACACGGTGTTGTTCACAAACTACACAAGTATTAAAGTTTCCACTTAATACAATTCTAGCATGGAATATAAACTTTATCATGAACAAGAATTATAATAATAACATCTTTATTATTGCCTCTAGGGCATAATTCCAATAGTCTCCCACTTGCACTAGAGTCAATAATCTAGTTTACATTTGGCAACAATCTAACACCCATGGCACTAAGGTGCTGATCATGTTTTGCACGTGGAAGAGGTTTAGTCAATGGATCTGCGACATTTAGATCTGTATGTACTTTGCTAATCTTCAGATCTCCATCTGCTATATAATCTCAGATTATATGAAACTTGTGGTTGATATGCTTGGTCTTTGGATGATATCTTGGTTCCTTAGCTAGTGCTATGGCGCCAGTGTTGTCACACAATATCTCCAGTGGGTCCAAGGCACTTGGAACCACGCCAAGCTCAGTGATGAAGTTCCTGATCCAAACTCCTTCACTTGACGCTTCTGCAGCAGCCATGTATTCCACTTCTACTTTAGATCCTGCGATCACGCTTTGCTTGCAGCTTCTCCAGCTCACAGCTCCTCCATTCAAAATATAAACGTATCCTGTCTGAGATTTAGAATCATCCTTGTCGGTGTCGAAACTAGCGTCGACGTAACCCTTTATGACGAGTTGTCCATCACCTCCATAGACTAAGAACATTTCTTTAGTCCTATTCAAGTACTTTAGGATGTTCTTCACGGCTGTCTAGTGTTCCACTCCTGGATCACTTTGATATCTGCTCGTCAAACTAAGAGCGTTGGACACATCCGGTCTAGTACACAGCATGGCATACATGATAGAACCTATGGCCTTGGCATAAGGCACTTTGCTCATAGCTTCTCTATCATTTACCGTAGCTGGACACTGAGCCTTGCTCAATATATTACCTGACAACATAGGCACTGAACCTTTCCTTGCCTTATCCATTCTGAACCTTTTCAGAACTTTGTCTAGGTATGTACTTTGGCTTAAAGCTATTAGGCGTCTTTGTCTATCTCTATAGATTTTGATGCCCAATATATAAGTAGCTTCCCCTAGGTCTTTCATTGAAAAACATTTGTTCAAATAACTCTTCACATTGTTAAGCATGTTAATGTCATTTCCAATAATCAATATGTCATCCACATATAGTACCAGAAATGTCACTGAGCTCCTACTCACTTTCTCGTAGATACAAGCTTCGTAGCAATTTGGAACAAATCCAAAGCTCTTGATCACTTGATCAAAACGAAGGTTCCAACTCCGAGATGCTTGCTTCAGTCCATAAATGGAACACTGAAGTTTGCACACTTTATTAGCATCCTTAGGATAGACAAAACCCTCGGGTTGCATCATATACAACTCTTCATCAATGTTGCCATTGAGGAACGCAGTCTTGACATCCATCTGCCATATTTCATAATCATGAGACGCAGCAATTGCTAATAAAATCCGAATGGACTTAAACATCGCTATGGGAGAGAAAGTCTCATCGTAGTCAACACCTTGAACTTGTCGAAAACCTTTCGCGACAAGTCGTGCTTTATAGACGGTAACATTACCATCCGCGTCCGTTTTCTTCTTGAAGATCCATTTGCACTCAAGGGCCTTTCGGTCGCTAGGAGGGTCTACCAAAGTCCATACTTGGTTTTCGCTCATGGATCCCAATTCGGATTTCATGGCCTCTAGCCATTTCTTAGAGTCTGGGCTCATCATCGCTTCCTCATAGTTCGCAGGTTCACTGTCGTCCACTAACAAGACAGTTAAGACAAGGTTGTTGTACCACTCAGGAGGGGCACGCGACCTTGTCGACCTGTGACGTTCAGTAGTAGCATCGTCCGAAGCTTCATGATCCTTGTCATTAGCTTCCTCTATTATTGGTGCAGGCGGCACTGGAACAATTTCAGGTGCTGCGCTACTCTCCAACTCAAGAGAAGGTTCAACAACCTCGTCTAGCTCTACTTTCCTCCCACTCACTTCTTTCGAGAGAAACTCCTTCTCAAGAAAGGATCCGTTCTTTGCGACAAACACTTTGCCTTCAGTTCTGTGATAAAAGGTATACCCAATAGTTTCCTTAGGGTATCCTATGAAGACGCATTTCTCCGCTTTGGGTTCGAGCTTGTCCGGTATCAACTTCTTGACTTAAGCTTCGCATCCCCAAACTTTAAGAAATGACAACTTAGGTTTAGCATCAAACCACAGTTCATACGGTGTCGTCTCAACGGATTTAGATGGTGCCCTATTTAAAGTGAATGCAGCGGTTTCTAATGCATAACCCCAAAATGATAACGGCAAATCAGTAAGAGACATCATTGATCGTACCATATCTAATAGAGTTCGATTCCGGCGTTCAGACATACCATTGCGCTGTGGTGTTTTGGGTGGCGTGAGTTGCGAAACGATTCCGCTTGCTTTAAGATGCGTGAGAAAATCATAACTCAAATATTCACCTCCACGATCGGATCGTACAAACTTAATTTTTCTGTTACGATGGTTCTCCACTTTATTATGAAATTCCTTGAACTTTTCAAATGTTTCAGATTTATGTTTCATCAAATAGATATACCCATATCTACTTAAGTCATCGGTAAAAGTGAGAAAGTAGCGATATCCACCACGCGTCGAAACACTCATCGGTCCGCATACATCGGTATGTATGATTTCCAACAAGTCCGTTGCTCGCTCCATCATCCCGAAGAACGGGGTTTTGATCATCTTGCCCAGGAGGCATGGTTCGCATGTGTCAAATGATTCAAAATCAAGAGACTCCAAAAGTTCATCAGAATGGAGTTTCTTCATGCGTTTTACACCAATATGACCTTGACGACAGTGCCACAAATAAGTAGTATTATCACTATATACATTGCATCTCTTAGCCTCAATGTTATGGATGTGTGTTTCATCCCTTTCGAGATTCAGAAGAAAAAAACCATTCACAGCAGGTGCATGACCATAAAAGATGTTACTCATATAAATAGAACAACCATTATTCTCAGATTTAAATGAATAACCGTCTTGCAATAAACACGATCCAGATATGATGTTCATGCTCAACGCAGGCACATAATAACACTTATTGAGGTTTAAAACTGATCCCGAAGGTAAAACTAAGGAGAGCGTGCCGACGGCCATCACATCAACTCTTGATCCGCTTAACGCCAAGCATCGTCACCTCATCCCTCGCAAGCCGTCCTATTCCGTAGCTCTGCTTCGAGTTACAAATATTAGCAACCGAACCAGTATCAAATACCCAGGCACTACAACGAGGGCTAGTAAGGAAAACATCAATAACATGTATATCAAATATACCTTTGATGGTGCCAGCCTTCTTGTCCGCTAAGTACTTGGACATATGCCCAAAGGACCCTTGTCCTTGCAATAGAAGCACTCAGTGTCCGGCTTAGGTCCAGACTTGAGCTTCTTCTCAGCAGGGGAAATGCGCTTGCCGCCGCCTTTCTTGAAGGGCTTCTTTGCACCCTTACCTTTCTTAAAGCCGGGGGGCTTGTTGACCATCAACACATGATTATCCTTTTTGATGTCCACCTCCGTAGCTTTCAGCTTAGAGAAGAGCTCGGTGATCGTATCAGTGGAACCAATATGATTATGAGTCACTACAAAACTTTTGTAGCTGGGAGGGAGTGATTGCAGAACCCTGTCAATCTTGAGCTCCTCTGGAATCTTGCAGTCCAGTTGCTCAAGGCATTGAGTGTAGCCCGACATATTTATGGTGTGCTCACTAACGGAACTCCCTTCCTCCATCTTGCAGTTAAAGAATTTCTCGGAGATCTCATATCTCTTAGAACGGGCCTAAGTCTGAAACATAGTTTTCAGTTCCTCAAGAATCTCAAAGGGCCCGGGATAATCTTCAAAACGATTTTGAAGGTCCGATTCCATAGCAAACAACATGGTGCTCTTAATCACACCATAATCATCTTTGCGCGACGGATAAACAACTTTCTCATCAGCCGGCGCATCTACAGCAGGGGCGTCACCTAGCGCATCCTCAAGGACATAGTCCTTTTGTCCGCCAGCGAGAATGATTCTCAGATTGCGGAACCAGTTGGTGAAGTTAGACCCATTATTTCTAAGCTTTTCTTTCTCAGCAAAAAACGTTGAAGTTGAAGTTGGACTTAGCCATTTGATCTACAAAATTTGCAAGTACAATTTATACTATGTTCATGATAACTAGTTCAACTTAATCAAATTACTAGATGAACTCCCACTAAATTCAACATCCCTCAAGTTATTTAGTGAACATGATCCAAATTCACCACACCTAATCCGATATTCATGAGAAGAGATGTGGTTTCAATGGTGGACAACGAAGTGTCGATCATATCATTCATATGACTCATGCTTAACCTTTCAGTTCATGTGTTCCGAGGCCATGTCTGTACATGCTAGGCTCGTCAAGTCAAACCCAAGTATTTCCGCGTGTGCAAAACTGGCTTGCACCCGTTGTATGTGAACATAGAGTTTATAGCACCCGATCATCACGTGATGCTTGAACACGACGAACTTTCGCAACGGTGCATACATGGGGAGAACACAGTTTTATCTTGATCTTTAAGTGAGGAATCATCTTATAATGCTAACGTCGCGATCTAAGCATAATAAGATACATAAAAGGATAAACATCACATGCATATAACTTTATGTGACATGGTATAGCCAATCTTCGCACAATGATCTCCATCTTGTGCGTGCCGACATGATCTTCATCACTTCACCATGATTGCCTCCACCACGAATAGCAACTACAACTATTGCTAACTACTTAGCGATAAAGTAAAGCTATTAGATGGCGTATAAGAAGTTGACACACAGGTCATACACAATTATAAAGACAACCATATGGCTCCTGCCGGTTGTGTACTCATCGACATGCAAGTCGTGAAACATTACAAAACATGATCATCGCATACAACATACACATCACATCTTGGGCCATACCATATAACAGAAAACACTCCCTGCAAAAACAAGTTAGACGCCTCTACTTTGTTGTTGCATGTTTTATGTGGCTTATGGGAGTAGCAAGCTAAGAACAATTCTTACCTACGGAAAGCCACAACGGTGATATTATGGTTGCCAAACTCCAGTGTAAATCCCATGACAACTATAGTGAGATAAACTGGCATCCACCAGCCGCATGTGTGGAACAAGCCACACGTCAAGTGCGGAGCTGGTCTCGCGAACGAGGTCGCGTAAGGTTGGCCTGGACCGCTTCGATCTCACTATCCCGCGTCATAAGAAGTACACAAACAAGAGGCTTGCAATAGAAAACTTCAACGCCCGCAACAACCATGTTGCGTTCTACTCGTGAAACACATCTACGCATAGATCTAGCTCTGATACCACCGATGGGTTACGCAACATAGTAAATCAAAAAAATTCTACGGATGCGAACGGGAAAGCCAAGATCTAATCTAGGAGATGCAAACAATGAGAGGGGATAGATGAGATCTTCATACCCTTGAAGATTCGCACAGCGGAACGTTCGACGGAACGTGGGTGATGTAGTCATACTCGCTTCTCCTCCTCGCGATCTGATCCGATCTAACACCACAAGTGACGATGCCTCCGAGAGATGCACACATGCGGCACCTCAATGTCTCCTCCTTCCTCGGTCCAGCAAGTGGGGGTGGAGAGACGGATTGGATCTACAACGCGACGACGCGGTGCAAGCGGTGGAGAGTTTCTGCGGCAGGGCTTCGCCTACGCGCAGTCGGGAGGGAGAGAGAGAGGAGGGGCAGCAGTGCGGCTAGGGTTGTGGAGGAGGTGTAGGGGAGGGGTGCGCCCCCAGCCCTCTTTATATAGAGGGGTGGGCGGCCAGCCCTAGCCCCTCCCCCAAGCCCTAGGCAAGGCCAAAGAGGGGAGTGGGCAAGTTTCCCCCTCCCTTCTAGAAGCTCCCCTAGGGTTTCCTAGGTGTTTGGACGGCTGGGCCCTATGGGGCCTTGTGCCCTTGTCCCAGTGCAGCCAGGGCAATCCCTCATAGGCCCATGCCCCCTACCGGCAGGTGGGGCCACGTTGGTCCCCCTCCAGAAGGTTCTAGAAGCTTCCGGTACAATACCGATTAACCCGAAACAATTCCGAACTCCAAAAACTGCATTGCCTTATATGAATCTTATTCTCCGGACCATTCCGGAACCTCATGTGATGTCCTGGATCTCATCCGAGACTCCAAAAAAAACTCATAAACCAATTATCCAATCTATCCTAGCATCGAGACACGTTAAGTGTGTGACCCTTCGGGTTCGAGAATATGCAGACATGATCTTATATCAATAATCAACAGCGGGGTCTGGAAACCCATACTGACTCCCAAAATTTCATCGATGATCATATCGGATGAACCACGATGCCAGGATTCAATAAATCCCATATATATATTCCCTTCGTCACGCGATATTTTACTTGCCCGAGATTTGATCATCGGTACCGTCATACCTAGTTCAATCTCGTTCACAGCAAGTACTTTACTTGTTCCGTAATACGATATCACTTTGTAACTAACTCCTTAACCACGTGCTTGCAAGCGGTGTTGATATCGATTACCGAGTGGGCCCGAAGTATGTCTCTCCGACTTGGGAGGGACAAATCCCATCTCGATACATACAACCCAACAGGTACTTTCCGATCACCTGAGAGACACCTTTATGATCACCCTCTCATAGGATGACATTTGATGGCCTCAAAGCTTTCATCCGATACCAGGGAGTTGCATTATCTCATGGTCTAAGGAATACAATATTTGACATAGGAAAAGCTTCGCAAATATGAACACGATGACACGATCTAATTGCTCCGCTTAGTTTGGGTCTGTCCATCATATCATTCTCCCAATGATATGATCTCATTATTAATCGACAACTCATGTCTATGGTTAGGAAACCTTAACCATCATTAATGAATGAGCTAGTCCATAGAGGCATACTAGGGACACAGTGTTGTTCACAAACCACACAAGTATTAAAGTTTCCGCTTAATACAATTCTAGCATGGAATATAAACTTTATCATGAACAAGAATTATAATAATAACATCTTTATTATTGCCTCTAGGGCATAATTCCAACATGAAAATGGGTATACAAAACAAAGTATGACTCCAATGGGAATGTAGAAAAGTGTAAAGAAAGACTTGTGGCAAAAGGCTTTACGCAAAGAGAAGGAGTAGATTACAATGAGACTTTTTCTCCGATCTCATGTAAGGATTCCTTCAGAATCATAATGGTGTAGGGTTTCATAGAATGGAAAACAAAAAATTTCTATCGCATGAACACTCACAACCCAAGATCTATCTACTACATTGTAGCAACGAGTCGATAGAGTACTAACCCTCGAAGATCCAAAGCGGTTAACGAGAGCAAATTCTCGTGGGTTATGTAGTCGTACACTTGCCGATCTCAAGATCGCATAGACGATCCTTCCGGCGCTGTGTTTCGGCAGCGCTTCCGCAGTCGGTCACACGTTCGGTACTCGATAAAGACCTTCCTCTCCCTTGTTCCAGTAGGCAGGAGAGGTTGTAGTTCTCCCCTCGCGATTCCGGCAGCACGACGGTGTGGTGTCAGAAGTAGAGGGAAGATCCCGCAGGGCTTCGCCTAAGCTGGAGCAGGTTATGGTGGAGAATTAGGGTTTCCGGTGATCTAGGGTTTAGAGGGCCGGAGAGGAGGAGGTGGAGTCGGCGGCAGCGACGGCGGTGGCACGGCGGTGGTGTGGGGAGGGGCTGGTGTTGTGTGGCCTTGGGGCACCCCCTCTATTTATGAGAAGGAGGGCAGCTTGTGAGAGGGGAGTTTGAATCCTTCCCAGCTCCCTCTCCTTGTTGTCTTGTGGTGGAGAGAAAGAAGGATTCTTTCCTTCCTCCACCAGGACACATTGTACCAGTTTGACTTTTCAAACTTGCCTTTTGACTTCTAATTTGGAGCTTGATTTATTTCTTGCTAATGCCCAACCAAGTGACCTAGGACATGATTCAATCATTCCACTTATCCTTGACACATTTATGTACCCTTACCCTTCCGGTCTGGTGAACCTTCTAGACCCTTCTAGAACCTCTCAGATGAAATCATCGGAATCATTCCCGAACTCTGGAATTGGACTTTCCTTATATAAATCTTATTCTCTGGACCATTCCGGATCTCCTCGTGATATCTCGGATCCCATCCGAGACTCCGAACAACATTCGGTCTCCCTACTTACATTCCATATCTACTAAACAACATCGAATCCTTAAGTGTGTCTCCCTACGGTTCGTGAATTACACGGACATGACCGAGACACTTCTCCGATCAATAACCAATAGAGGAATCTGGAAATTCATATGGCTCCCACATAGTTCTACGATTACTTTGTGATTGAATGAACCACTTACATACGATACCAATTTCCCTTTGTCTCACGATAGTTTACTTATCTGAAGTCTGATCGTCGATATATCTGCATACCTAGTTCAACCTCGTTACCGATAAGTACTCTTTTCTCGTTCCCATGATATGTGATCCCTTGTGAGCCAGTCACATGCTTGCAAACTAATTGGATGACATTCCACCGAGAGGGCCTAGAGTATATCTATCTGTCACATGGATGGACAAATCACTCTTGATCCATGTGCCTCAACACATACTTTCCGAACACTCATGCCACCTTTATAGCCACCCAGTTACGGTGTGGTGTTTGATGTCATCAAATCATCCTTTCGGTGATGGTGATTAACATGATCTCATGGTCGAAGGAATTAGGTTACTATGTATCAGAAAGCTTATAGCAAATGAACTAATGAAATGACTTGATCTTTATGCTACGCTTATCTATAGGAGTATGTCCATCACACCATTCTCCTAATGATATGATATTGTTGTTAATAACATCTCAATGTTCATGATCAGAAAACCATGATCATATATTAACCAACAAGCTAGTTTAACAAGAGGCTTTACTAGGGACTCTTTTATGTTTACAAATCACACAAGTATTAATGTTTCCGGTTAATACAATTATAGCATGGTATGTAAACATTCATCATAAAGATGAAGATATGATAATAACCACTTTATTATTGCCTCTTGGGCATATATCCAACAAATGGCACTAGTTGCACATTTTGATTTAGAGTTGCATCAAATGGATGTAAAGACGACATTTCTAAATGGTAATTTAGAAGAAAATGTTTACATGAAACAACCACCCAAGGGTTTTTTCATGGAGGGGAAGGAACATATGGGATGCCGCCTAAAGAAATCCATTTATGGGTTATAGAAAGCCTCTAGGAAGTGGTATTTAAAGTTCAATGATAAAATTAAAAGATTTGGATTTAAAGAGAATGTTGAGGACAACTGCATTTATGCAAAGTTTAAAAGTGGGAAATATATTTTCCTAATTCTGTATGTGGATGATATCTTGCTTGCTAGCAGCGATGTCAGTCTACTACTAGAAATAAAGAAGTTCTTGTCTTCAAATTTTGACATGAAAGATCTTGGTGAAGCTTCTTATGTTCTGGGCATAGAAATTCACCGAGATAGAAAGAATGCAGTGTTAGGACTGTCGCAGAAAGCATATTGTGAAAAGATTCTAAAGAAATACAATTTGCATGCGAGTAATGCAACACCTGCTCCCATAGTCAAGGGCAATAGTTTTGGAAAATTTCAATGTCCAAAGAACCAATATAAGATCGATCAAATGAAGTCAGTACCATATGCTTCGGCTGTTGGAAGCTTACAGTATGCACAAGTGTGCACTCACCCTGACTTAGCTTTTATCACCGGGGTACTCGGTAGATATCAAGATAATCCAGGCATAGAGCACTGGAAGATGGTAAAGAAAGCTTTGCATTATGTGCAAGGAACAAGAGGCCTCATGTTAACATATAAAAGATCTGATTCCCTAAAAATAAGAGGGTATTCGGATGCAGATTTTGTGGGAGATAAAGATGACAGAAAGTCCACGACAGGATATGTCTTTACTCTCGCAGGAGGTGCTATTTCGTGGAGAAGCGCCAAACAGTCAATAGTTGCATCATCTACAATGTATGCAAAATTTATAGCATGTTATGAGGCCATGGGACAGGCGTTATGGTTAAAGAAATTCCTACACGATTTGAGAGTGGTAGACTGCATTAGCAGATCACTAAAGATGTACCGTGACAACGAGCCTGCAGTATTTATGCTCACAACAACAAGTCGAGTAATGATACAAAGTCAATAGATATAAAGTATTATGTTGTGAAGGACAAAGTCCAAGATCAAACTATAAGTCTCTAGCATATAAGGACAAAGGATATGCTTGCGGATCCGCTAACGAAAGGCTTACCACCCAATGTTTTCAAGGAACACATAGCCGGCATGGGTTTAATGGAAAGCCTATGATTCCTAGACTACATAATCCCAAAAGTAACAGGATTTGTTTCAAAATATAAAAGTATGTAGTGGTTGTATGATTCTATCGACAATTGAGCTAAGACGATGAAACATGCTCTATGTACCGATCCGTGATGAAACGAGTAAAGTATAAATTATAAAGTTAAAAGTAAAGTTGAGATCAAGGGGGAGAATTTTAGATTGATCTCCACTCCGCCGAGTCCAACGAATCGAACGGGAACCCTATCCGCGCCCTGTCCGGGGGCGCCCAACCGCATCTGGTTGGTGGGCCCCTGTCGCCAGCGCTATATTAAGGAGGTGGGGGCCGGCAACACGCCTCACAAGGTTAGCCGTGCCCTAGCCGCCCCACCTACAATCCCTACCGATCTAGGCTAAGCGCTGCGCCGACGGAAGCTCCATCGCCGCGACCCTCACCACACGCTCGCCCCACTCCTTTACCTATGGCTACTAACACTGGAGCTACCTCCGTCATCCCCTTCGGCTCGTGATCGTCTAGCCAAGGCGCAGGTAGTACACCTCTCTCTCTCATATCTCCTAGATCTAACCCTATAGTACACCTACCGAGAGTGGCCTATCACTATCAAAAAGTACTCCTGAAGATCAAAATTTTCTTGTGGCAGCTAAAAAGAGCCTCCCCACTAGTGAGCATGTTTGGATCCATCATGCTCTATCAAACAGGAACTGCTCGCTATGTGAAGATCTTGAAGACGTAAACCACATTTTCTTCCAACGACCTTGATGGTTTTTTCAAGTTTTATCCGAGACAAGATTTGCTACACTAGAGGCCCAAAGGAAGCATGAGCTTTGCTCACGGTGCGCCATCGAGGATGCAGAAGAAAGATCACTAGAGGGAAAAAGCCTATCCGTGGCGCACACATTTTAGAGTTAGTGGCGTACCCCCCGTGCGCCACTAATAAGACGCCACTAACTACAGGAGGTTCGTGGCGCACCACTACGTGCGCCACTAACTACCATGTTATCCGTGGCGCACCGTCCTGACGTGCGCCACTAATATCATCTATGGCGCACCTTCATAATGTGCGCCACTAACTAGATAAGTTCGTGCGCCACTAACTTGTCTTAGGATTTCAAAAAGAAAAAATAGCAGAATATAGCAGAAATACACAGGAAATATACCAGAATATAGTAATATATCACAGAAATGCACAGAACTCACAGGAATACCCAGAAACTCACTGAAATTCATACAAAGTGCCAAAATACATCAATATGGAGAGTCCAAGTGTTACACACAAGTCATGGGAGAGTACAAGTTCGAAATCACACATGCATCTCGATACATATTCTATCATCATCGATCATGACCTAGACTATGACTGAATAGAGGACAACGGCGGCGACGGTGAGCAAGGAGAAGACCATGATGATCTTCATCCGGTTCTTTTTCCATAGGTGCCTCCTCCACTTGGCTACCGCCAACTCTCGAGTCTTGTACCCCTTGTAGCTGTTGCCGCTGAAGTTGATCACTTGTTGCTCGAAGTCCTCCCACTCCTCGTAGACTCCCAGAATGCGGCCCATGTGCACCACGTAGCAGTTTGCCTTCGCCATCACTGCGAACAAGGAAAAAATATAGACATAGTAGGCATTCATGTTATGCAACGAATAGAACGACATGATAACGAAATATAGCAAAGACATTCAGACACCTAAAACAATAGTGGACACATAATTAAACATGTCCAACATAGGCACAAGGAGCCTCGGTAACTTAAGGTTTACGACTCCCACACACACACACAGATGTCCAACACGACAATTTCCTAAACATCACAATGATAGTCGATCAATTCCATGACATACAGACGGCACACACGACACACACTAGCCGGTAGTCTTCTTGGGCAAGGGTCGGCAGCCCTCTCTCGTCATGAATGTCCTGTCATCGCGCTGCAACTCGAGGCGGTCTTCGATCTCGCGGTTAGTCAGCGGTCTGCCACCGTAGTGGAAGGCCCCTCCTTTTGTCATGACATCTTCATGGATGCATAGACAGATCTGATTCTGTTCCATGAGGTCCGAGTCATCGATTGTCGACAACTTTTCGGCCCAAACTCGGAGATTAGCCGACAGCGCCTCCATCCGTGAATCATGCATGTACATCCTTACATGATGGAAGGCATAGAAGGCCTCCTTCACACTGCTCGCCGGCTGCTTGACGCATGGGAACTTGGTGGCGTGGCTGCAGATGTTCCTGCCATCCTTCTTTATTTTGCCCCCCTTGCTGAACTTGCCCCCCTTGGCGGCGTAGACTTGTATAGCAAGATCCAGGACACACTTGATTCGGTCCCATCTCTTCGGCTTCATTTCACTGGATGAGTCCAAGTACGTTGCTTGAGACAACCTCGGGTAGACCGAGATGAGTGTGCAGTATATGCCACTGCGCAAAACAATAGAAACGGAACTATTGGAAGAAGGGTACAAAAGGAATCTAAGGATGTGTTACGATGGATGGAGAACAGTTGTGTGCACTTACTCGGGGAATGCATGGACAAGCGTAGACTTGTCCTGGTTCTCGAAGAAGAAATTCTCGAGGTATTGCGACACCATTTCCATGTATCCGTCGCTCGCAAGCATTTCGTTGCGCATGTAGTAGGGGTCCACAATGGCTATGCCTTTGATTTTCTCCCTATGGATCCTCATCGACATCTAGAGGGCGAAGAGGCGGACCAAGTTGTAGTCTAGACGCTTCGAGTGCATCCGATCGTAGATGTCCTCGTACCGCAGGAAGAACAGGTCCGTGGGTGCTGCCTCGACGAAGCCATGTCCATTTAGCACCTTGCATGTGAAGACTGGGTACCCGGGGTTCTTATCTTCCAGAAGCATGCTCTCGAGATGCAGAATGCTGTGATGCAAACGCTTCATGGATGCATCCGCGACATCGAGCAGCTCTCGAGTCATAATCGGTTGGCCTGCTATGTGCATCGTGTAAAGCCGGGGCGCTTCTGTGAAGGCGGCGTCATGATGTCAAAAAACTGTCTGCTTCTTCTGAGCCGGCTGGCTCGTCGAACCCTTCTTGATCCGGCTATGCTTCCGGTACTTCGAATTCTTAGCGGTTGGGTCAGCGGATCCTGCCAGCTGCTCATCGCCCGCCTTGTGTAGTGTGTTGGGGATGATTATCACCGTAGGAGGACCACCATCATCAGCATCGGGCGTCTCCTGGGAACTGCCAAACCACAGACGCTGCATGCATGACAAGGGACGGCCGGCCGGTTCACCGTGGGGGGCTGGCTCTCCAAGTGGAGGCATGAACAATCCGTCGTTGGCCATGGCGTTGGTGTTGAATTAGTCATCCACGTTGACCTCGAGATCATCATCGTCATCATGTGCAGCCTCCACGTCATCATTGGGCTGTGGCGATGGTGTGTGTGCGGCCAAAGCCTTATGTCGTGCGGTGTTGGCGACGATGAGAGGTACCTTATTTGGCGCGGTAGCGCGTGCTTTGTCGTCCTTCGCAAGCCAAAGCTGGCTCTTGGACCATAGCATGGGCCAGCCATAGAAGCCTTCAAGGTCCTTATGTTCTTCGGCTCCGTCGGGTTGCCTGGGAGGGTCGATTCTTTCGAAACCTTTTAGGGCCCTCATGACCTTGACCCGGAACCAGCCAGCAGGGATTGTCTTGTTGTGCATCATGAGCCCCTTGGGTTGAATGATGGCGCCCTTGCCTACATCCCTCAACACGACGTCGACCTTGTGAAGCAATGTGCAATTGGCGTCTTGCGGGACAACATATATGTGTGTTAGTTCATTGTGTGTGAGGTCGCGAGCCCTACGATGAAGCATTCAACACTTACTGTTGTGAGGGCGTCAATCTCGGCAAGTGTGGACACGCGAGGCTGTGTCAGCTCTTGCTCCTGCTCATCCCGAAGTAACGGTGCCGGCTACGGGTTGGTGTTGGGCACCGACGCCGCTGCAGGCTGAGCTTGGGGTGTTGGGCGCCGCCGCTGCCGGCTGCGGGCTCACCAACGTGAGAAGAGGATGCACGGAGGGGTTGGAGGGCGGGTCACAAAGTTCGGCGACGGGTGCTGTTGAGAGTTGTTGCCGCTCACGCTGTCCACCGGTATTGTCCCAACTCCACCCGCCACATTCCACTTGGCCAAACCCTCCCACAGGTGAGGAGGGAACATACTTCACAACTTCTCTTCCATCTTCGCCTCCATCTTGGCCTCCAATTTTGCTGGCAGCTCGACCACTTCTGCCTCGAGCTGCTCGATCTTCCATTCCTTCTCTGCCGCTCTCTTGTCCCTCCTCTCCTTCCTGGTCTTTGCGTCCTCTTTGAAGTGGACGCCGACCTTCGTGATCAGCCCAAAGCCGGCAACACGTCCACCGGACGTCATCTTCTTGTTCTTGGGCCTCTTCTTTTTGGCGTTGACCGCCCTATTGAAAGGAGTGTCCCACGGCTCCCTTACACCCTCTTCGATACCTGCCGCGGCCGCTATTTCAGCTTCCTGCACAAGCATAGGCGGAACCCATTTAGTATTGCTACAATGGATGGATTCATTACCAATTGCAAATAATATGAACTACTGAGATCCACGGTAAGTGTCTTACCAGGAGTTTCTCAAAGTCCTGCACGGCCGGGTCTTCGGTTTTGAACTCCTTTGTTATGGGGCATAGGAAGTAGCGTGCCTGCACAAAGTTCCTCACCTGCGGGTCCGTGAATTGGTCCCACCTGTTTGGTTTGCCTAGACACCGAAGCTCGGTGTCCTCCTTGTCCCAAATCTCCTGGGCTGCTCTGTAGCCGCCGCTCCCGAGGCGGTGGTGGCCTATATTCTGGTCATAGAGTCTCTTCCCCCACGCCGAGTCGAGTTTCGCGGTATCGGTCTCCAGTGTCTCCTTGAATAACACATAGTCATTGTGCTCGAGCATCGGCTCCTTGGCGTTTATCTCCTCCCAGCTTTTCTTCTCGTCGATCCTCTTCTTCACCCGGGCTATCCAGCTGGCCAAGGCGGTGCTCATCTTCGTGAGTGCCGCCTGGTTCATGATATTTCCCTTGACCACCTTGTTTTCGAATTCATCTGGGAACTTGTAGCGCCCATGAAGCTTCTCCATGACGACCTTGACGAGGTGAACGTTGGCGGGATCTCGGCGGTTCCGCGCGTTGATCGTCACGACCTCCCGGACCATGCACCCGATTTGGACCCCGTAGCCAGCGGCAAGATCTTTTGGCTCCTCGGGCGCGCCGGTCAGGGACACTTGGGTGAACTCCTAGCGCTAACTGCCGAGCGTTGGCGGTGGCCGAGGCTTCCTCACAACCTTCTTCTTACCGCCACCGTCGATGCGTTCATCGGTATCGGTCGTCTGTTCGCCGCCGGCGGTGCGTCCACCGGCATCGGTGTGGTCGCCGCCGTCGGTGGTGGTCTCATTCTCGGCCCCCGTCTCATCTTCGCCGTCATCACCTGACGACGATCCGACATCGCCTTCATTGTCCGCCATCCCATCTATTTCCTCCTCCTCCTCCCTCCTCTGGGACAACTCCCAAAACTTGAGGTTAGATTGTCGGGCTTGCTCTTCAACAGTTGGTCCCGGGTCCTTTGATGTGCCGGAACCATCGTTGACGTGTCCGGTCGACATTGTTGCACTATGCAAGAAAATAGAACTTGTTAGTACATTAGTTTAACCGAAAAATTCGGCAACACCTCCCCTAAAAATGTCTATGTAGGAGTGCCTGTTTCTCAACCGAAACAGAAATGAATCAACATTTCGAGAGTAACGGGCACTCATTTGAGATCCCTGCAACAATTCACAAAAAAGAGGCACAAAATGTGCCTTCGGCGACCACAGAGGGTCAGCAACATACACAAAACATCCACAATATATGATCAGGGTATGCCATAACAACCACAATGATAAGAGACCCCCATGTCACAGTAGTACCCACATAACTAGGATTTTAATCACAACCACAATCGAAACACTTGCTGGAGATTCAGCATCATATAGAACATCAAGCAAGTAAAACATAACATCAAATTGATCAGTCCATGCATTAACATCAAAATCAACTAGTCCTCCACCAACTAGTGGCATTAAAATAGTAGCAATCTTAGACCAACAGTAGAACACCAACAATAACAGTGGCTTACTAGAAATACTGGTATAAGAAACCAACAGTTTCTTACCAGAACCTCTAACAAGATAATTTAGATAATTGCAACAACAGTGGCTTACCAGAACCTCTAACACCATCAATAACAGTGGCTTACCAGAACCTCTAACAGTGGCTTAGCAGAACCTCAGAAAATGATAAGTGTTGCGAATTATTAATCATTATTAGATCTTGTACACTCAGTGACCAACATCTTTCTAGACTTTTTTTAAAATAGAAGGCAGGCTGTTACTATGTTTAGGCCATAAGAATGATCTTTTAGATCAAGCAACTTAGAGCATTTGCTACAACTAAAAATCTAACATAAGGCATTTTCTACAACTAAAAGGATAAGGCAAGGCACCCTGTCCAGTTAAGAAGATGGAAAACTTTGTTAGATCAAGCAATCGGAATATCAAGATAGGAAACACAAAATCACATGAAGATTCATATGAATAGCTCCTGCCCCAGAAAAACAAGAACATAGTAAAGTTACAGAAGGATCCCAGATACATTTTGCAGCATGGAACAAACAATGCTATGGAAACACCAGGAAACTTGTAGAGAACAGTGCAATTACTACTGTTTCAAGCCTAGCTACTGAAAGCCTAGCATAAGACTACTACTGAACAATGCAGCACATACCAAGTCTGATAGTGTTATCAAACCTCTAAGGATTTCAGTAACATCTTGTAGCATGGAACATACAGTGCTATGGCAATATCAGGAAAAACTTGTAGAAAACACCAACTTAACAAACAAGTACAACTATTATACTCATGATGACGATTCCTAGTTCAACATCAACCATGTAGAACACTCACTTCCACACATATGTTACAACAAGCCCATGATCAGGATTATCACTCTCTAATATAGATCCTTTGCATATATTACAGCTTACACAAATATTTAACTTGCACCACATTATAGATTGTTTGTTCCTACAAAATCTCCCTAAATAGATAACTATTTGTGCACACTTTGAAATTTCAGTAACTATACTGGAAGCGCAAACTGAAATGAATATATATGTAATTAGCAAATTGAGTATGATTAACTGATGAATTGATCCTAATATATATCACTCTTTAAAATTGCTCATGCAGAAGTAAAATAAGCCCCAACCAAACACTGCCACCATTTTAAAATATAAAATGTTTTGGTAGGCTAAACTAACCTACTAAACACTGATTGGGATTTTATCAAGTAGTATATCTTTAGGTAGCCAGTTGCTACTCGTCCATCTTTCAGTTTTCCCGAATGGCTTTCATAGTGGAATACATATCTCTCTGCTAGTATTACAGATTCCAATTTGAATTATTACAGCATCTTAATTGAATTATAAGAGTGTCATAGCACTACCCTACCATGATTTGAATTATCAGTATCATAACAGTACAACATCTCCCTACCATAACAGAATTATCAGTGTCATAACAGAATTATTACAACATCTTTCAGTGTCATAACAGTGCATCATCTTAATTTGAATTATTCACTTCCAGGAAACCTTAAACAGAAACAGCCGACAACACTACCCTACCATGATTCGTGCAATACCATAGGAAGCCTTCAAAATTTTTGTAAGATGGAGGAGATGGAGCGGCAGGGAGGGGAGGGAGAGTCTCACATGGTGGAGTGTCGTCTTGGTGGCGAGCTTGGCCTTGTCGAGGACGGTGGTGCGGGCGGGCCTCCTCCTCCTACAGGTACGGGCGGGCCTCCTCCTCCTGGTGCGGGCGGGCCTCCTCCTATGGTGGCTGCCGGAGAGGGGAGAGGTTAGAGAGGGGGTGGGAAGAGGGGAGGGGCGGAGGGGAGGGGAGATCGAGGCGAGCACGGCGGTTAGGATTTGTCGGTTTGTCAGCGAGGGGGTTGAAGAGATATGGGAGGCGGTGAGTACTGCGGGGAGAGGCAGTGGCGGTCCCGGCGGCGGTGGCCAGGGCGGTCCCATGGCCCGGGGAGCGAGGCGAGAGCGCACGGGAATTTTGGGAGAGAAGAATGGGAGGGAAGGGAGCAAGGCGACGCCGTTATTTTGGCTAAGTCAGGGTAGTTCGTGGCGCACCCCCACATCGGTGCGCCACGGACAATTATCCGTGGCGCACCGATATGGGGTGCGCCACAAACTCCCTTGCATTACTTAAAATGGCTGCGCGGTGCAGTGTGACAACAAAAATTGTATAGCCCAGTGGTTCTGGGGTTGGTTGTATTGTTTAAAACCTGGAGGTGCCAGGTTCGATTCCCGGCACTCCAACATTTTTTTCCAATAAAAAACATTCTTTTGCAATTTTTAAGTTCCATATGTAACGAATATCACTTACTCATTACAAATATTAATTTTCTACTATTTCTAAAACATAGTAGCTCCAATATTTTGAAGATATAAAGTGAGAACATGTATATAATTACGGGTAGGTAATAAATTTATTACAAAAAAACTACCAATAATCTTGTGTATATCAACACCCTACTCCAAAAAACCACGTATAGTATTTTGTCGACTTGAAGCACACGATTGCACACATGCATACATCACACACAAAAAAGGTCACTTCGTGCGATGTTGCTTCCGAACGAGCTAGCGTCGACGTCTCGTCACGATCCTCTTGCCCTTCTTCGTCGCGGTAGAGTAATTGAGCCCTGGAACTTGTGGATTTCTTCTTGTGTACGGATATCCTTTAGCGGGGAGGGTGGTCTTCCTTCTAAGATGAGGATACGCGCTAGGGTTGTCGAAGAACTTGTCGAATTCCTCTTCTATCTTCGGATCGCCGTACTTGTCGAAGTCTTGCTCGGTGGTGGCTCCCTCCATTCCTATGATGCTCCTTTTCCCCTCCTAACGACAATGCGGGTAGGCCTTGTAGGATCGGTAATGAAGAAGCATTGATCCACATGGCTAGCCAGTACCCATGGCTCATTTTTCGCCCGGATGTCCGCGCCGTCCGCCTTTGACGCTTTGGCTTCTGGTATAACCATGGTTGTGAAATACCAGCCTTCTTTTTCGACGTTCTTGGCCCATCTGACCCGGAACATCGGCATCTTCTCTCCGCAGTAGTCAAGTTCCCAGATCTCCTCGATCCTTCCGAAGAACCTTTCCTTCACATTGGATTCCTCGTCGATGTAGGATAGCATCGTGACCCCCCGAGTTCTTGTATTCGTTGTTCTTGTCCTTCTCCTCGGTGTAGAAAGTGTACCCGTTGATGTCGTACGCCTGATAGGTCCTCACGTTCAACGAGGGGCCCTGCGACAGGATGAATAAGAGTCTATCATCTCCAGCAGGCGCCTTACCCTCATTAAGAAGGAGCAGCTCCTTCTTGAACCAACTCGTGAAGGTAGAGTTGTGCTCTCTCGTCACGTCTCCCCTCGTCCTCCGCCGGCCCATGTCGTTCAACCTGTTATCAATCAAGCTTTTGTGCTTCTCCACCCAAGGACCGGCCACTTGTATGTGTTTTAGCTCGACTCGATGTGCCCTGTCAAAGTCTGGGAGCCGACCCTTGAAGATGGCGTGCACTGCTGCGAAGCCCTCACGGTGACCAACTCCAGCGATCCTGCCGAAGTTCTTGCGCTTCGGGAGACCAACAGGTTCCTCGGACTGCACATAATTTTGGCAGAACAATATGCACTCGTAGAGCATGAAGCCCTTGACTATGCTTCCATCCAGCTTCGCCCTGTTTCGAACTTATCCTTTGAGCACGCCGTTCAGCCTTTCGAACGACATCATGTTGTGTAGGAACGGCGGACCGAGCTAGATGATGTCATTAACGAGGTGGACAAGCAGATGCAACATGATATCGAAGAACGCGGGGGGGGGGGGAGTAGATCTCGAGCTCGTTGAGTATCACGACAATCTCGTCCTGCAGGGTCTCGAGTTGCTTCATCCCGATCTCCTTCCTAGAGATGACGTCGAAGAAGTTGCAGAGGCCAAACAGCGTCTCATGTACGTGCTCGTCCATGATCCCTCGTATCGCAACTAGGAGTATCTGCATCATTAGCACGTGACAGTCGTGTGACTTCATCCCACTGAACGTCTTCTTCTGTACGTCCAGGTATCTAGATATCTTCTCTCGTAGCCGATAGGAAGCTTGATTCCCATGAGGGTGTTGAAAAACTGCTCGAGCTCTTCCTCGCTCATAGTGAATCAGGAAGGGGGGCAGTAGTACTTGTTCAGCTTATCCCTCTTGCGCCGACCTTGAGTCTCTTCCTTGTCGTCGTCATCATCATGATCGGGGCATCCTCCTTGTTGAAGCGCTTCCTTAATGCCCATATGTATCATGTCGTATCTTGCTTTCTGCCCGTCTTTGGTCCTATCCGACATGTTACACAGAGTGGCAAGCATACTCTCGCACACGTTCTTGATGATGTGCATGATATCAAGGCTGTGGGGAGTGTGGAGGTATTTCCAGTACGACAGGTCCCAGAAAACAGACCTCGCTTTCCATACGCCGTGCAGCGGCTTCACCCTCGGACGCTTCTTCCCCGGCACAGGGCACTCCTTCCAGTTATCCATCAACTCCTTGATTACCTCGCCGCTCCTCCTCTTTGGGGGTCCATCGAGCTCCACCATACCATCGAACAGATCCGCGCATTTCCTCCACTCGTGATTCGCGCGTAGCCACTTTTGCATCTTTGGGAACACGGTTTTCGAAGACCCGGGATCCCTCGGCAGCTGGATATGCAGTGTATTCTCCATGCACCTGACAAAAGCATTGTGTCCATGGTTCACCTGGCACGATACATATGCGTAGCCCGGATAGTCCTGCACCGTCGTGAGAAGCGCGACCCTCATATCGAAGTAGTCTTTAGTGTAGGTGTCCCACGTACGGGCCGGCGTCTCCCACAACGTGGCTAACTCCTCTTTCAATAGTCCGAGATACAAATACATGTCGATACCCGGTTGTTTTGGGCCCTGAATAAGAATACTCATGTGCACATACCTCTGCTTTGTGCACATCCAGGGGGAGGTTGTACGACCATACGAACACGGTCCAGGTTCTATGCGTGCTACTCTGGTTGCCAAAGGGGTTCAATCCGTTGGTGCTCATGCCTAGCCTCACGTTCCTTGGATCGCCCCCGAACTCGTCTTCGAACTCCATGTCCAGTGCCTTCCACTAGTTAGCGTTTGCAGGGTGTGTTAGGATCTGGCCCTTCTCGGGATCATCTTCCGGCGGAACCCTTTACGCGTGCCGTTGCATGAGCTTCGCTTCCTTAGGGTCCACGAAATACCGTTGCAGACCGGGAGTGATAGGAAAATACCATACAACTTTATGAGGAACTTTCTTGTTACCCCTCTTGTATCGTGGCTGGCCGCACACCGGACATGTCACTCTATCCTCATACTCGTCCCGATAAAGTGCGCAGTCATTGATGCATGCGTGATACTTGACGTATGGTAGGTCGAGAGGGAACATGACTTTCTTGGTATCATCGATGCTTCTTGGCAATGTGTTATTCTCGGGAAGCACATCGCCCTAGAATTCCATGTTATCGTTGAAGCTCACGTCGGTCCATCTGTTGTTCACCTTCATCTCCAAAGCCTTGAGGGTTACATTCAGACGTGTATGCTCGGGCCAGCACCCAAGGTACAACGGAGTAACAACGTCTTTCTCCATTTGTGCCAACTTTGCTTTCTCTCTCGCGGCCTCTATTATGTTGTAACCCCCTTGAGGAGCACTTCTCGAAGATGAGGGTCCTGCAGGGCCGAACTGAGCGGTGTCTGCGTGTCTGTGTCTGCTCCAACACCGGCGTCTCCTTCATCATGGTGATCATGTCCGACATCTCCTTCATCATCATCATGATGATGATCATCATGTCCGGCATCTCCTTCATCGTCATGATCATAATCATGTCCAGCATGTTCTTCAACATGATCATGTCCGGGTGCCTCTTCCTCCTCCACGACATCATTGTAGCCGGGCATGAATCCACCCATGAGAAAGTGCTTATCCAATGTCCCGGAATCAGGTTTGATTAGGGTCCCGAGTTTGCAAGTCTTGCAAGGACATCTTATCTCGGTATTGTTGGTACGAAGCATGACGGACGTCGCCCGGGCCTTGTATCTAGTCACCATACCTTTGCTCATTTGGCGCACCATGGTTGCCTGCGCACAAGAGAAATGAATCACACCATACATATGCATGCATGTCTCGCCAGAAAATTTCGGCAGCACCTCCCTTGTAAATAGGGCATATGGGTGGTGCAAAAGTTGGCCGAAACAGAAATGAATCAACATTTTGGCAACCATGCACCACACCAGCACCTGCACACAAACACACAAAATCATACACAAGCATATACACGCGACGAAGACGTCGGCGACCTTCACATACAACACACATCCACGCCATGCATACACCGTCGATCGACGTCCCGGCCCGCGCGACACATGCATATGCATGTCCAACAACTCACAGACAATCATGTGCCATCGAACACAACTCACCTAGTAGAAAATGTCGTGGGAATGACCACAACAGATGCTGCAATCGGCAGCAAGTAGTAGAACATGGAGCAAGGGCGGCCAGCCATCTGCGGTGCGAGATGAGGGCGGAGACACAAGGATTTACCCAGGTTCGGCCCCCCGGAGGGTAAAAGACCTACTCCTGCTAGATTGTATTATGGTGGAAGTACAATGGGGCGAGCTCGGCGGCTAGGCAGCGAGTCGCTTGGGTGTATGATGCGACGTATCCTCTACGCGCCCTCTAGGGAGGTTTATATAGACTCACCCCCCTAGGGTTTATAGATCTCAACCGAATCAGTTAAGGTTTCAACGATCGTTTAACCTAATCCGACTGGGCCTATCTACGCTTCTGGGCCTTCAGCTTCCAGTCGCTTGAGTCCACGCCAGGTCTTGATCCAGTCGCTGTTCATGAGCCCACTCGCGGCGCTGGGCGATCGGAAACGTCCTGCTGGGTATACCCCGGTAGGCATATCCCCATCAGTAGTCCCCGAGGCCGTTGTTGATTGGTCACAGGTGGTCGCTGGCAGTCGGTGTATACGGCTCTAATGCGGACGCCCAGTCGAATCAGCGGCGGACTCCTGAATAAAGGAAAAACCAGTTATTCTAGTCGCACTAACGGCGACCGATTGGTCGTAGCTTCGTGACGGGTCGGCGAATATTCAGTCCTTTGTAGTGATCGGGTCGAATAATCAAGTCGCAGGCGGCGAGTCGAGTGGATGAAGTTGGACCGTCAAGTGGGGTCAAAACTAGCCGTTGGGGTAATCAACGGTAACTTTTGGCGTAATCACCGCGTAACGGCTTCCAAATTGGCGGGTAACAACCGCTATATAAGGAGAATGACAAAGAGTGAAACACTCCTTCATCTTTCCTCCGATCTCGCCCATCTCGTTTCCACTCCGATCGCGATCCAACCGATCCGAGCCCGACCTCACAAACCTTCCAACCAATGGCCCCTCCACGAACCATGGGGATCCAAGTGCACCCGAGCTCTGGCGTCGAGGAGGCCGGGATCTGCGCCGGCAGATGGCGCATCCCGTGGCGGAGGTGACTCGGACCAGCTGGAGAATTCATTTGCTTCACCAGCCACCGAGCGGGGCTAGGATTTCCACTCTCTTCTTCCGGACCTGCGCCTTCTGAGATCGGCCGTCGGACCTGGGCCCGCATAGCATCGAGCAACTCGCCATTTTCGTGGCGTTCTGCGAGTGCTATCTGGGCTGCAGTCCCTACTTCCCCCTGTGGCAAGATCTATTCCACGGGAGGATTAGTCACGAAGAATCAGGCGGCCCGATGATGGCTGTGGGTGGCCTGACGTTTCAGCTAAAGTCGAAGGCGTCGTTCTTCGACCTGATGCTGCCGGCCAAGGCGGCAAACGAGTGGAAGAAATCCTGGTTCTACGCCACCGAGGCGACTCCAGATGGCGAGGTGGCACTTCCAAGGTACTCCGCCAACCGACCCGAACCGCGTCGGCTCCAGGTCGGCAAGCTCCCGCTGGACCAGCGGATGGTTGTCGACGAAATGTTGCAAACCATCCGCGGCCTAAAGAAGAAGGGCCTCCAAACCATCAATCTTTACAACTGATGGCTCGGGCGGCGGCTCGTGCCTTTGGCACGCCGCGACCATTATATGTACGAGTATGCGGGTAGGGACGACCCGACAAAATCCTGCCTCGTCGAGTGGAAACTCGAAGACTACATCCTGGCCCTGAAGAAGATCACCCAGGCGACGTACCTGGACGCGAAGGCCGGGGTCGCCCCTATACCGCAAGGCGCCTAGCTCCGACGGTAAGTCGCCATTTTCATCACCATTCGTAGTCGCAGATGATGCAGTCACGGTTATGCTGACGTTGTTTCATTTTTATTGTAGCTGTTCCAAGTGGTGGAAGGATGGCTCCCACCCGCAGACGACGAAAACTCGAGCTCGTCCGTTCAGGACGGGAGCGAGTCGCCACCCGCCAAAGGCGACGTCGGGAGCGACGCAGGTGATGACGACGATGATGACGAAGACGAGCCCGTGGAAGACGCCGCCCCGATGGTTCGCAAAACTCGCGGGAAAAATCAGTGCGAGCTCGAGGCGAGTAGGAGCCTCGAACGTCACGATGACGATGACGACAAGCTCCCCGAGAACACCTCGTGTCGTGAGGCTACGCCGTCGAAGAAGAAGAAGAAGGAGGTGAAGGCTCCGCCAAGGAGGAAGACGAAGCCGGCGAAGCAGGCGTCTCCGCCTCGTTCTGCGACTAGTTCCGACGCCACCAGCTCGGCTAAGGGTGAAGCGGCGCATACGACAGCAGCACCGGACACCGCTGCCCTCCTGGATGAGGTACCTCTGGCCTCACTTCCACCCCCATTCGCCTCGGTCTCTGGGTTGGGGCTACTCCAGCCGCAGCAGCTTCGCCTCCCAGGAGAGCTCCCGCAGACGTCATCACGGAGGCTCCTGCCGCGGCCTCATCTTCGAAGAGGCCCTCTGTGTCTTGGGCACATGAAGTGTTTGAGATGGGCCTCAGTCGGAAACTGGGCGCCGAGCTGGAGAAGCTGGCCAGCATCCGCACGGGACTGCGGTTCATACCAGTTGCCAAGTAAGTCTTGTTCGTCTGCTTGCCTTCCGTTGTAATCGGACAATTTTGCTCATATCGTTGTTTCACAGGACTAGAGTTAAAAAGATTGGCCACCCTTCCGTGGCCAAGGTTCCGCCATTCGTCGCCGAGGAGGACCCCTCGCGGAAGAGGAAAGCTGATGAAGTCGCTGCTCCCGCAGACAACGCTAAGAGGGCGAAGGGCGACGATGTCGTCACGGTCTCTGACGACACGGCAGTTGCTCCAAGCGATCCTCCGACTGCGGCGGAGGTGGCTTTGAAGAACAAGGAGGCTGTTTCCTCGCCCGGAGTGACCGAGCCGACTCCTAGTGGCGCTGGGGCATCCGCTACGACCCTCCCACGTTTCATGGACAAAGCGGCCACAGCGAGTGGCGCAATGCCAACGAGCCAGACGCCTGGGGTCGTCGAGACGGAGGTCGAGCAGCGTCGCGGACACACTCCAGCTCTGCTTGCGTCTGTGGATGCGCTACAGCTCCACGGCATGCTGGGCGCAGCCATCCAGGTATGTCCAGTCCACGAGGATCAGGCCACTGAATTTCAGTGGTCGGATTCTTTTAGTGTTTTTGTAGCGTACAGTCCCCGAGTGCCTAGTCGCTGAATTTCAGCGGGTGGGCACTTAGGATTTTTGACCTCTAGTCCCGGGTGCCTAGTCGCTGAATTTCAGCGAGTGGGCACTTAGGATTTTTGACCTCCAGTCCCCGAGTGCCTAGTCGATGACTTTTAGCGGGTGGGCACTTAGGATTCTATTGTTGTTGACAGTTTGATTTGTGTGCAGGGCTTGCAGCGTGAATCGGCCGATCGGATTGCTGCAAAGTGTAGCGTGGAGAAGGAACTTGTTGCCGTCCAAGAAACGAACAAGGGACTCCAAGCAATCGCTGCCAAGACAGAGGAGGTCAGCCAAGGAAGCGAAGGCGGAGGCAAGCTCGGCGGATGGGCGAGCAAAATCTGCTGTTATGGCTGCCGCTGAAGAGAGAAAGGTCTCTGATGCCCTCGTTGTTGGGCTGCAGAATGACTTCTCCTCGCTTCAAAGCTTCATCACGGGCCTCTGCCGTCCTTTAATTGGTAAACTTTCTGCCTCTGCCTGTAGTAGCTGCATTGTGAAGTCGTTGTTGTACTCACTGCCGACCTATGTCCACCGGTCGGATTATTGACAGCTCGGAGGAGGCGCATTCGTACGACGCGCGGCAGTGTGTGACCACTCTGGTCGACTTGGCCACGTTGTCCGCGGCTTGCATTCGAGCATATCTTCAGGAGATATCACCCACGGAAGTGATTCCCAGCGACCTCGTCAAAGTATGGCGGTATCTGGAGAAGGCGTCGTCAGTCGTCGAGTTCATGACGCGGTCGGCATTCCGACGCGGGGCGGCGACGGCTCTCAGCCTTGGGCTTGCCCACTTCCCGGAGGACTTCGACCTTGACGACGTGATGAGTGGCTACCCCTCGTAGACGGGCTCTGTGGAGATCACCGAGGTGCTGAAGCTGACGGACCGGGCCGCAGTGTACTCCGATCGCATCTGGGCGATGGGAGACCTCCTCCCCTATATGGAGACGACTGTCGCCCCCAACGATCCTGAGCTGACGCATCGGGACTTCAAGGTCGAAAAGCCATTCCGTGCGGCGATGGTGGGTGAGTTGATGACGTACCCGTCGAACCCGTACACGCCCTTCATTCGCAACCGCAGGGGTGGCGGCGAGTCGTCGTCGAAACCTGCGGAGTAGAAACATTGTGCCCTAGGGCATTAGTAACAATTGGCCATTGGACTCAACTTGTATTTTGGAACGACTTTGTTCTACTGTAATGAAACTTTGTGTTATTTTGTGAATGGTTTCGTGATTTTGAATGCTGATTGGACGAGTCCCCGAGCGCGTCCGCCCTTTTTATGGGGTTTACCTCGTTTGTTATGTGTTTGTGGTTTTGAATGTTTTGTCAGTTGTTTTGCTATTGAGGTCGACTCTCCCGAGCTCGGAGAGCCAATCGCAGGACGACTCCCTTGGGTGCTCTTTACTTGACCATTTTCCCTTGCGCGAACGAGGTCGGGTGGCCGAGTCCCCGGGCGTGGTACTTGGTGGTTCTAGTCGCATCTCCAGGGTAGGTGAGGATTGAACGCGTTAGAGTAAGCGCGTCACTCCTGCTGACCGAGGATCGATCGCGTGGCGAGTCTGGCGCTCTCGTGCCGGCGTTTTTCCCTGGTCGCTCGTGCTTGACTGGTCGTCAGTCCCCGAGCGTGGTACTTGGCCGTTTGATTTGTTGTGCCGAGGATGCGGAGGACCTTGGTCGCTGTGAGGAGCGAGGGCAGTTGTCTTGGCTCGGTAAGCCAGTCGAGCTAGGCGACTCCAATGGTGCTCCGGGTTGGCGTTTTTCGTGGACGTTACGAGTCCTGGGGTAACCCAGTGCCCTTGGAGCGCACTACTTGGCCGTGCCGGTCGCTGTACCAGAGGTTGACTTCTGCGGTTAGCGTGACACTGTTATTATGAGTGCCAGTGGCACAAGACACGGAGAGTAGACGCAATTTGCGGTAACCGATCTATATTATTTCATAGCAGGTGGAGAGTACATGTAGATAGTCCTATGAGTAGAACTTCCGTAGTAGGTTTATGTTCCACGGTCGCTTGACGTCGAGTTTCCCGTCTCCTCGGACGTCGATGAGGTAGTAGGCGTCGTTGCCGAGGACTCGCCCGATGGCGAATGGTCCCTCCCAAGGGGGAGGAGAGCTTGTGCATGCCCTTCTTGTCCTGGATGAGGCGTAGCACCAGACCGCCTTCCTGGAAAGTGCGAGTCCTTACTCGCCGGCTATGGTAGCGGCGGAGCCCTTGTTGGTAGATGGCGGTGTGGGAGCGAGCTAGGTCGCGTGCTTCGTCGAGTTGGTCGACTCCATCCTGGCGTGCGAGTTCGTTTGCGGCCTCCGTGTAGTTGACCACCCTAGGCGAGTCGTGCTCTAGGTCGGTGGGCATGACTGCCTCGGCGCCATACACCATGAAGAAGGGGGTGAACCCTGTTGACCTGTTGACGGAGGTGCGGATGCCCCAGATGACGGAGGGTAGCTCCTCAACCCAGCACCCGGCGGTGCGCTCGAGTGGTACTTGGAGCCGTGGCTTCAGGCCATGGAGGATGCTCTGGTTGGCTCGTTCCGCCTGGCCGTTGGACTCCAGGTGAGCGACTGAGGCGAGGTCGAGTCGGATGTGGTGTTCCTTGCAGAACTCGGCCATGGCTGCTTTGGTGAAGTTGGTGCCGTTGTCCGTGATGATGCTGTTTGGGATCCCGTAGCGATAGATGAGCTCGCGTAGGAACTTGGTGGCGGTCTTCCCATCGCATTTCCGGACTGGCTTGGCCTCTACCCATTTGGTGAATTTGTCTACTGCGACCAAGAGGTGGGTGAAGCCGGAGGGGGCCTTCTTGAAAGGGCCTACCATGTCCATAACCCACACGGAAAACGGCCAGGTGATGGGGATTGTCTTGAGCGCCGAGCTCGGCACGTGGGTCTGGTTGGCGTATTTCTGGCACCCGACGCACCGCTGGACAATGTCGACGGCGTCTGCGTGTGCGGTGGGCCAGTAGAAACCGTGTCGCATAGCCTTCGCGACCAGAGAGCGGGCGCCGGCGTGGTGGCCGCAGTCGCCGGAGTGGATGTCGTGGAGGATTTTGCGTCCCTCAGCGGGTTGGACGCAGCGTTGGAATACGTCGGTTACGCTGCGCTTGTGGAGCTCGCCGTTGATGATGACGAATGATTTGCAGCGGCGTGCTATCATCCAGGCGTCTGTTTTGTCTGTTGGCAAGGTGCCTCCCTCCAGGTAGGCGATGTACGGCATAGTACAGTCCTCTGGCTCGGCGATGAGTGCGACCAGGGCTGCCTTTGGTTGCAGCGGGACTCCGATGTCGATCTCCCTTGGGGGAGAGACGGAAGGCTTGGTGATGGTGTCGAGGAAGACGCCGGCGGGTGGTGCGAGTCAAACCGAGCCGATACGAGAGAGTGCGTTGGCCTCCCCATTCTTCCGCCTGTCGATCCACTCGATGGAATAGCCTGCGAAGTGTCCGCCCAGCTTGTACACTGCTTGGCGGTATGCCGCCATGGAGGGGGAGACGGCGTCGCAGGTACCAGCAACTTGCCCAGCGACGAGGTCGGAGTCTCCGTAGCAGCGTAGGCGGTTGACATTCATCTCCTTGGCAGCTCGCATGCCGTGGAGTAGTGCCTCGTACTCGGCCATGTTGTTGGTGCAGGGGGTGAAGTCGAGGCAGAGGACGTAGCATAGCTTGTCGCCCTTCGGAGAGGTTAGCACGATCCCTACTCCTACACCGTCCGCATTCTAGGAGCCGTCGAAGTGTAAACTCCAGTAGTGGAGGTATGGCAGCTTTTCTGGCTGCTGGGCCTCCTCCCAGTCGGCGATGAAGTCCGCGAGAGCCTGCGACTTGATCGCTTTGCGCAGCTCGTACTTGATGTTGTGGACGCCGATTTCGAGGGCCCACTTGGCGACTCGCCCAGTCGCCTCACGGTTGCAGATGATGTCCTGCAACGGTGCTGAGGAGACGACCGTTATCGGGTGCTCCTGGAATTAGTGTGGCAGTCGCCGCTGTGCTCTGAAGACCGCGTATACCAGTTTCTGGTATTGCGGGTAGCGCTAGCGTGACTTGGTGATGACCTTGCTGATATAGTACACTGGGCGCTCCTTTCCCTCCTCTGGTCGCTCGACGACCATGACGGCGCTGAGACACGCTCGGAAGCCGCGACGTAGACCAGCATGGGTTCCTTGTCGACGGGGACGACGAGTAGCGGTGCTGCGAGTAGCACCTTCTTGAGGTCGTGGAGCGCATCGTCTGCCTCCTTGTCCCACTGGAAGGTGGGGTTCTTGCGCATCAGGCGGTATAGGGGCATCGCCTTTTCGCCCAATCGGGGGATGAAGCGACTGAGAGCCGCGACTCGCCCGGCCAGCTTCTGGACGTCGCACATGCACTCGAGTTTTCCGAGTCGAGCGATCGTGTCGATCTTGGTGGGATTTGCCTCGATCCCGCGCTTGGAGACGACGTATCCTAGTAGCTGCCCTGCTGGTACACCGAAGGTGCATTTGCCTGGGTTTAGCTTTATCTTGTATTTCCGCAGGTTGGCGAATGTTTCCGCCAGGTCGGCAAGTAGGTCGCTCTGGCGAGCGTACTTCACTACCACGTCGTCGATTTAGACGTGGATATTGCGGCCAATTTGGCTCGCAAGGCACTCCTGCATACACCGCTGGTAGGTCGCCCCGGCGTTCTTGAGGCCGAAGGTCATGGCAGTGTAGAAGAAGGCTCCGAATAGCGTGATGAACGTCGTCTTCTCTTCGTCCTCAACGTCCATTTTGATCTGGTTGTACCCAGAGTAGGCGTCGAGGAAGCATAGCGACTCCGAGCCCGCGGTGGAATCGATTATTTGGTCGATCCACGGGAGGACGAATTGCTCCTTTGGGCAGGCGCTGTTTAAGTTTGTGTAATCGATACACATCCTCCAGGTCCCATTTTTCTTCTCGACCAGGACTGGGTTTGCCAGCCACTTGGAATATTTGATTGGCCGGATGAAGCCTGCAGCGAGTAGACGCTGTACCTCCTCGGCGATTGCTCGGCGACGCTCTTCATTGAAGGGCCGTAGCGACTGCTTGACAGGTCGCACTTTGGGGTCGGCGTTGAGTTTGTGCTCAGCGAGTTCCCTAGGGACACCAGGCATGTCAGAGGGCTTCCATGCGAAAATGTCCCTGTTATCACGGAGGAACTCGATGAGCGCGCCTTCCTATGCTGGGCTCATGCCCGTCCCAATCGTCACCGTCTGGCTGGAGTCGCCTGGGACCAGCTCGACGGTGCGGGTATGCGTCGTTGTCTCGAAGGCTGAGGTGTTGCCGCCCTCCGAGTTGGGCTTCTTGAGTATAGTGGGGTCATCGTTGTTTACCCCACTCGCGTATTTGGCGAGCTCGTCGGCATGGTTGGCCTCTGCCGCGATGACGGCGTCAGCGAGTTCGGCTCCTTTGGCCTCGCACTCGGCAGCCATGTCGGGGTCGCCGTGGATGGTGATGACGCCATGCGGTCCGGGGAGCTTCATCGCGTTGTACGCGTAGTGGGGCGCCGCCATGAACTTGGCGAACGCCTGGCTCCCCAGGATGCAGTGGTAGGGGCTGTCGAAGGGCACCAGTTCGAAGACGATCCGCTCGGTGCGGAAGTTTGCCGGTGTGCCGAAGGTGACTGGCAGCGTGACCTTTCCGATCGGGTACGCCTTCCGACCGGGGACGATGCCGTGGAACATGGTGTAGGTCGTCTCGACCATCGACTGCGGGAGCCGCAGTCGCCTGAAGGTGTCTAGGTACAGGATGTTGATGGAGCTGCCGCCGTCCATCAATGTCTTGGGGAGCCAGTAGTCTTCCACCTTGGGCTTGACCACCAGGGCGACTCGGCTTGGGTACTCGATTCGTGGCGAGTGGTCCTGACGGCTCCAAGTGATTGGTTGCTCCGACCAGTTGAGGAACTGGGGAATGTCCACCTGGGCCACCGCGTTGACGGCGACAGCGCGGGCGATGAACTTCTTATCGCGCTTCGTGTTGAAGCCTGTGAAGGTGTGGAGCGAGCCGGCCACGCTGCCGAATTTTCCGCCGTTTGGCGGGTTGTTGTCGGGGTCTTCCCGCGCTCGTCGTGCCTTCTCAATCTCCTTGAGCGAGTGGCAGTCGGCGGTCGTGTGCGTAGCGGGCTTTCCTTCCCTGCTGTGAAATAAACAAGGTTGGTTAAGGAGGGCCGCGGGGTCGAACCTTGTCTTTGCCTTGTAGTTGCCACCGTCGCGACGTTGCCCCCCGTCGCGGCGGAAGCTCTGGGCTGCGCGCCATGCGCGTTAACGGCGAAGTCGACTCGCCCGTCGGTCGGTGCTTGCCGTGAGGCGAGTGTTGTCAGAGCGTAGATCGGATCGTCGTCTGTTGTCATTGCCGCCAGGCGGCGTTGTCCTCCGACTCGCCATCGGTTTCTTGGTTTGGTCTTCCTCCAGATCTTTTGGCGATCTCTAGGAGATCCGGTATGTTGTCGAGTGTGCGGTATGCTCGTTTGAGCTTGAGACCAGGGGCTCAGAAGGCACGAGGTCTTGAAGCGATGGATTGCGGTGTCCGGGTGGATACCGACCGCATTGTACCACGATTCCTGCCACCTGGACCCACCGGGTCGACTCACGAGGTCCCTAGACGATCGCTCCGTGTCCTCGATGGTGGTGGCGCGGTGTATGAACCCTCGAAGTGCCGACAAAGGCGCCGCATCTCTTCCGAGTCGATGCTATCCGCGGGAGAGTGTTGATCCATCGCCTGCACGCCTCCATCATCGTGGGAGGTAGCGGGCGGCTAGTAGATCGGTGTGGCCGGCGATCCCCATTGCCATGAGGTAAGTATCCAGCCACACAGAGGGATCGTACGAGGGGTCGTACTTCTCTATTTCCTTCGGCGCTTTGAAGTTCGCCGGGTATATTTCGCGTCGGATCATCGGTCTGAAGCACCGGGGCCCGAGTCGGCTTAGCGACCCCCTCGGTTCGCCGTCGCGGTGGTTGGTTAGGGTATGCCGCAGGTCGTCGGGCTGGCATGCGCGCCAGCTCTGGTTGTTGATGATGTGGGTGCGGGCTTCGACGGGCTGACCGTTGGTGGCGACGAAGTTGGTCGCCGGACGAGGGTCGTTGGTGGAGAGTGCCGCCTTCGCGGGTCGGTGTTGGAGCTGCAGTGGTTCGGGTGGCGGGCAGTTGAGGGTGTTTGCCGCCATGGGGCGGCCTCTTGAGGCCGCTCTGCTGCCCGATGAACGCGAGTACATCCGCCCCTGTGAGTCGACGCCTGCGTTTTGTTGCCCGACCGCCTTTGCGAGCAAGGCCTTGACGTACTGGATCTGTAGGGCGCCGTCACCGGTGGCCGCGATGTTGTCGACTGCTGCTCGGCCCGCGACGAGGTTGTCCATCGGGGTGGAGAATAAGGTAGGTCGTTCGCGTCTCGCTCCCGTGAGGAGACCACGATCCGCGGCTAGTCCCTGGGGGGTGCGCGGTTGGTGGTGGTGGGGCGCCATTCGTCGTCGACCCTGATGGGGGTCGGGCGCTTCCTCCTGGTGGCGCATTCTCGCAGATCGCGCGCTCGGCCGCGCGGGCCGGGTCGCTCTCGTCGTCGAAATTCAGGGCGCGCCCCTGGATGGTGGGGTTCACGCGCGACCTGATTCGTTGTTGGTGGTAGCGCCGCAGCTCTGCCGTCACCGCCGAGGCGAAATTTTTGCGCTCGTCTTGCTCCTTGCGGACTGATTCCGCCACCAAAGCGGAGTTCGTCTCCGTTGCCGTTGCGTTGGGAGGGATCGGAGTGGAGAATGGATCCTCCGGTGGGTCGGCGCCAGTCGCCATGTAGGTCGCGGCGTGGCGGCCGGTCCCGTCGCGGAGATCGGCGGAATTCTCCGACCCGGAGTCGAAGTCGAAGATCCCAAGGATGGAGGGATCCTCGAAGTCTCCGACGTTGGAGAGCTGGGTGATGGAGCCCGCGGGCGACGCGGCGATGATGGATCCGGCGAATGACGCCGGGGTCGCCGAGTCGGCGTCGTCGTTGAGGGCAGCGTCTTCCGCGGCCGCGTTGGTTTCATCCACGTCGCTGTGGGCTGAGTCGTACTCGGAAGCGAGGCGGTGGATCGTGCGGACCTGACTCTCATAGAGCCGGTCGCATGGCGGCGACTCGCGGATGCGAGCCGAGTCCTCCGAGACGATGACGTCGGTGAGGCCGACGAAGAGACTGATCGTGCTGACCGGCAGGATCATGCTATGCGTGACGGGTCGCGCCGCCGGGACGTAGCTTCTCGGCAAGATTTGGAGCATCTAGCTGATCGCTATCATGCGGCCGGTGGCGATCGACTCGTTGATGGGTAGATTGGATCTCGCCGTAGAACACCGGTCAGACCGGCCATGCCCCATGGTGGGCGCCACTGTCGTGGAAATGACCACGGCAGATGCTGCAATCGGCAGCGAGTAGTAGAACATGGGGCAAGGACGGCCAGCCATCTGCGATGCGAGATGAGGGCGGATACACAAGGATTTACCCAGGTTCGGCCCCCCGGAGGGTAAAGACCTACTCCTGCTAGATTGTATTATGGTGAAAGTACAATGGGGCGAGCTCGACGGCTAGGCAGCGAGTCGCTTGGGTGTATGATGGGACGTATCCTCTACACGCCCTCTAGGGAGGTTTATATAGACTCACCCCCTAGGGTTTACAGATCTCAACCGAATCAGTTAAGGTTTCAGCGATCGTTTAACCTAATCCGACTGGGCCTATTCCACGCTCGGCCTTGACTTCCAGTCGCTTGAGTCCACGCCAGGTCTTGATCCAGTCGCCGTTCCGCATGCCCACTCGCAGACGCCTGGGCCAATCGGAAACGTCCTGCTGGGTATACCCCGGTAGGCATATCCCCATCAAGCAAGTTGATGGAGACCGTGTGCGAGGGAGCGTGTGTCTTGTGGAGGCTAACTTGATGGAGATGTGACCAATAAATGATGTATATGTGGGGTTTTAGTGAATCTACATGGTGGAGAGGGACTCCCTCCCCACACCCATACAACAAAAGGTGTTTGGCAACCTAAAATGGAGGTAGAATTGAAGAAAATGGGGTGAGGAGGAGGGGGTCGAGCTAGATCTATGGAAAGTAATGGCTTGCTTGTGGTGGTAGGTAGGAGAAGGTGCCACCTTTATGGAGGGTGGGACGACAGGTTCGTGGCGCACCTGGTTTCCGTGCGCCACAGACTACCCAGGTTCGTGGCGCACCGAAATAGGGTGCGCCATAAACGTCCATAAAAATTCCGCAGGGCGCCTGGCCCACCGTAGTTCGTGGCGCACGCACGAAATGGTGCGCCACAGACTCCACCCACGTTCATGGCGCACCCTCATTTCCGCGCGCCACGGATAGTGGTGGCCGGCCGTCAGAGGTGGGCCCCGACTTATAAGTGGCGCATCGATCCTGCGTGCGCCACAAATAAGTTAGAGTTAGTGGCGTATAATTTGTGCGTGCGTCACAGATAACGTAGTTAGTGGCACATGATATCAGGTGCGCCATGAATAAGGAGCATGTGGATAAGGGTTTTCCCACTTTAAAGACTTTTTTTGTAAGGACTGGTTTTAGATGATATATTGTTTTATGCGTTTTTACAAAAAGCAATGTAAGAGATTTTAACAGAGACGCTACGGTTGATCCATATCATTAAAATTATTGTGATTGTTAGATCTAAAATTAACGGCTAAAAAAAAAGTTTATTAGTCACGTAACATGTTTGACACGAGACATAATGAGTTTGACACGAGATATGTTGTCACGATCATGTGTCAAACATGGACTCGCAGCGATCAGTGTTCGAAACGTAGGTCCTTTTCAAGTCCGCCTCCTAAAAAGCAAACGTGTATAGAGATGCTCTAATATTGATAGGATGCATATCACAATTCTCAAGAATATACTAGTACTACCGTTTATCCATCACAACTCATTGAGTCTAGCTATTAGTAAAATCAACCCAGATACTATATTCTGCTTTCTCTGTCTCCCAAAATTCCCTGGCTTCTTCTTCACCTTGTCCCAATTCATATGTCCACATGTCAGTGGCGCAGTTATCGTGTTTCGTCGTGGAATCTACTTGCATTGAGTTTGGCACGAAGGCTAGTTCACCGTCCCGCTGAACAAGATGAACGTGGACGGTCTCAGGCCAATTATGGAACCTAGGGAGGAATATCTTATTCCGCATCCAGTCGATGTTAGTCTTTTTCATCGTGGTCGAGAATGTGCCGGTGAAGATAGATCTACCCTGGAGGCTGTCTATCTTCTCCCACTCCATGGTACTCTCGTTGAGCTTCACCACGGTTACCTGCGTCCCGCGACGTCCGACAAGGACCGCCATGAGCTCTTGTTGGTCGGACTTGACCAAGTAGCTGACATAGCATTCGAACCCGCCGAAGCTAGTGGGTTTCTCAAGAATTTCAAATCCCTCGTCATGCATGCTCTCATCGTAGACTGCTAGCCCTCCTTCTTTGTCGAGCAGGTAGAGCAAGCCGTTGTGGAAAACTGGGTTACAGCCCGGCGATGCCGAAAATCTTGGACCCACTGGATCATGGTGCGTGGCGTGTTCCCAGTCCTGCCACTCGGCCATCGTCTCGTTCCGGATGCAACGAGCGATTCCCAGCAGACCAAAGGACGCGATGATACCGAAGATGCTTCGCAGCCCGTCGTCGTAAATAACCAGGTCGAAACTTGCGAAGGTGATCGGTTGCAGCTCGCCGACGTCGCCCTTCAGGAGGTCCGCGGCGAGGACTTTGTTCTTCACGCATAGCGTCAGGTGACCTCCGGCGGCGGAGCAGCAGATCTTGGCGTCCGCCTGCGTGTTTAGCGTGCAGGCGGTCTGAAAGTTCTTGTTGTAGTAGGGGCTGTAGTAGCGCAGGCCGGTGGTTCCGACGTCGGCGGCGTTGAGAAGGAGTGGTGTGATACACACAGGGTAGAACGGCGAGTAGGCGCGCGCAGATTGCCATTGTCGGCATGCCAAGCCGAAGGTCGGGTGGCTGGACCACCGCAGACGCGCAAGGATCAGGACCAGTACGTCCACGGGGAGAGACGACCAATCTCGTTCTTGCAATGTCGTCGCCGCATCCATCTTGTTCTCGTTCATCAAGTCCAGCGTTGATGATCTCTTTTTTTTTGTTTGGGGGCAGAAGCGTTTTATTGCTTCTTTTGACGTACTGCCTCCAGAAGGCTTATAAAAAAAATTAAAAATTTAAGGAAGTTGTCTGCCCTGTCCGAGTAGAACACCTCGACCGAGCCACACCCGCCCCAAGCGGGATCTCCTTGAGTCCTTCTCGATCGCGTGCGGCCCGACACGACTTTGAAAACCTAGCTAGCACGATCTGTCACGGGACTTGGACCGATTGCTATTCAAATACTGTACGTACAGACCCACTACTTGCAACGTGCGATCGCATATAAAATTACGGATTTGCTAGTTCTCAGACGCCCGAGAACTTCTTAAGTCTCAGTCGCCTCTTTCACCATTCGATTTACCTCGTGATTCGTGCAAAACGGAAGTTATACATGAGTTGCAACTTGGGTGTAACTGAGAATTTAATGAGTTGCAACTAGGTTGTAACTGAGAATTAGTACAAATCATATGAGTTGCAACTAGGTTGCAACTGAGAATTAGCACAAATATTAGAATGACATCAGCGACTTAGACATAACTAGTTCTCGGGCGCCTGAGATCTAGACACTCCCATAAAAGTACTAGGCAAAATCCCCAAGTAGAAGAATCTGCAGCACTGAGACGAGGATTCGATCGGTACCCGAGCAAGTCAATCGAACACGTACATCAAGGTATGTTTGTACTCCCTCGGTCCTAAATCAAGTGGCTCAAACTTTGTCTATATACATATATACTATATGTGTCTGGACGTATTTTAACGTGTGTTATATGCCTATCTGGATAAAGTTGAGTCAGCCCCAAATAAGATCAAACTTGATTTCTCGATTCTTTACATGTGGAGAAAACTCATGTACTAGTATAATTTATTAACGGATAGTTTAGTTGGTGAATATATTTATACTACTCCCTCCGTCGTCCCAAAATATATGTCTCAAATTTGTCAAAAATTGAATAAATCTAGACACTATTTAGTATTCTTTTTGACCCATATTAGTTGACTCAAATTTGTCTAAATACGGATATATCTAGCACTAAAACTTGATTAGGTAAATCCGTTTCTAGATGAATCTAAGTCAACTAATATGAGTGGGAGAGAGTATATAGATTTATCCAAATTTTAAAAAACCCAAGATATCTATTTTCTGACGGAGGGAGTGGTATATTATATAGAAATAAGTTACACCGAGAAGTATTATGCGTGGAGTCAACTTTTATAGTAGTACAATTTTAGTATGGTTCCAGCTACACGCAAAAAAAGCTTAACTGCAGTTGATTTCGATGTCATCATTTGTGAAGGAAACCTCAATGTCTTGTCTTGCAGGGTAGAGAGACGAAGAGAGAGAGAGAGAGAGTACATAGCGAGGCACCAAAACCAAGACGCGGACATGATTGATTCGAGCACTTGCCCGTTGTTAATGTTTCATTACAAATACAATGATCCAGAGGGTGAAAGTGACGCCAACTCGGATGCAAGCAGCATAGACGATGAGCTTGAGGAGAATGAACATGATGATAATGGTGGAAGCCATGACACCGACAAAAGCAGTAACGAAGATGAGCCTGCTGATGCTGCATTATCTAACAAACCCGAACAGAATGATGATGATGCTAGTGGATGCGGTGAAGGTGATGACGAGCCAAGTGATGATGATACGTTGTTTTTCTACAACATAACCACAAGGAAATTGCAAAGCAGTAGGGTAGATGATTTGAAAGGCCACTTTTACTGGATAACACCGCAAGGCTGGCTGCTCATGCTGAATCGTGGCGCGCATCAGACTTTCTTGTGGAATCCCTTCACGAGCCAGAGAGTTAGTCTGCCCTCGGATCACGAGAGCTGCTTCCTCACAAAGAACTCAACCAGGTGTTTGCTATCGCATAATAACCCAGCTGATCCCAACTGCGTCGTGCTAGTGGTAAATTGCAGAGACACGGTGTTATGGTATTGCTATCCTCAAGGAGATCGGTGGTTCAAGCACACATACCGATCAAGGATGATTGGCCAAAGACGCCCTCATGTCATTTCAGCGATGAATATTCTTACAGCAGTTGGGGGAAAATTTTACACGCATTTGTCTACACATTTCAATGGCACTATTTTGACACTCGAGTTCTCCCCGAATCCCAAATTTTCAACAACTACGGTAGGTGACAAATCAAATGTTGTGTACCCTTGTAGGAACTCTTTCCTGTTGGAATCTTGTGGGGAGTTATTCAGCTTAACCTTCCACCTGCCATGCTCAATTGATATGGTTGTGCATATTGCTGTTCACAAGCTCGACACAGAAGCAAGGGATTGGTTGAAAGTGAAAACGCTCGGCGACAGGGTGTTCTTCGTCAATTTCAGGTGCTTTGGAGTATCACGAAGTGCAGACGAAGTCGGTTTAAAGGAAAACTGTATTTATTTTTTGAGACATGGCGACAAGGGATTGCATGCTTACAACATGGAGCGGGGAAGCACCACCTTATGCAATCCTGGTCAAGACTTGCAAGATGACGTGGCGCCTGAAATGTTGATCCCTCCGTCGTCTTGAATCTTTTTGGTTCTACTAGTGTGACTTTTATTTTTACCTTGTTAGAACTCACAATGATTGAGAGTGAAAACATGTGATCCATTGCTTGTGGGCAAAGACCTATTTATACAAAAGTTTGTGATGCCTCCGAAAGGATGTCTATGTTACAAAGAGACATGCACTAGTATAGATCGGTCTATTAAGACTCTCGACGCACATGGAAGGTCCTTTCTATGTGTGTGTGGTGTGGAGGAATGCTGACGCCTAAAAATTTGGAAGCTCCCATGGATCTATTACGGGTTTTCATGCGTAATCGATCAGTGAAGCATTTATTTATGGATAAATGATACTACTCCCCTGGGAGATCGCGCGCCCCCGATCCCCCGGCTCCTCTGTCCGCCATGCGTCCTCCCGCGTGCGAAGCAGCCAGGGGTCCAAACCTTATCACTTTCACAGAATCGCGCGTCCCCGACCGCAGCGTTGCTCGCGTGCCACCGCGCCACAGCTCGCGATTCGCATCGCCCTGCCCGACACCTGCCTTCTCGGCCGCCAACGCCTTGCCGCTGCTGCTTCCCGCCTTCCCGCCCGCTGCTTCCGTCGCTGTCGCCCTGCCGCTGCCACGCTGCCTTTTGCGCGAGGCGCGCTGCGCCACCGTAGTCCTCCGCCATGCCCTTCCCTGTGTTGCAATCGCGGAGCCGCCACCGCGGCCGGATCAGGCCGCCGCAGCCCAGCCTTCCCCGCCGTGCGCCCTGGAACGTGTCGTCGCAGCCCAGCCTCCGTCGCCGTGCGCCCTGGAACATATTATTTTTGCTATGAGAATTGCTACTTTAACATATTATTTTTGCTACGTACTCATATATTTTTTGCTACTTCTGCATATTTTTTTGCTACAACCAATCTCTATGGTTTGGTACGTGGTCTCCGGCGATGTTCCCTTTGCTACATTAGAAAAAACATTTTGCTACATCCGTTTTTGTGATTTTGCTATAATAGCGTTGAGTTTTTGCTACACGATCTCCGGCGAGGTTGTCTTCGGCGAGGTCTACGTCTCCGGCGAGGTCGGATCTGCTATATTAGCATAACTTTTTTGCTAACACCGTTTTGCGTTTTTGCTACAATAGCGTAACGTCTTTGCTACACGGTCTCCGGTGAGGTCTAACCGGCGAAAGCCTCCGGCGAGTCTCCGGCGAGGTTGAATATGCTACGTTAGCCCAACTTTCTTGCTACACGCGGTCTCCAGCGAGGTTTTCGGCGAAATTACGACGAGGTCTAATCTGTTTTTCTATTTCTGGGTCGAACCATTTTCTGCTACAGTGTAGCAAAAACGAAACATTATGTAGTAAAAGCGGGTCTCAGTGTAGCAAAAGAGGAATTTAGGTGGACACGTGTCAGCACGAGGACCTGAGGATCAGAAGTTTTTATCCCCTGGGAGCGCGTAGCACTATCCTTTATTTATTGCCTACGGTTGCAAAACCGCATTATTTTAACCTAACGTTTCTTTCTCATTTAACCATTAGTAAAGTTTTCAATTTTTCAGACAATTTATTCTATACTCCACTTCACCTCTAAACTCCACTCCACCAAAGTGCTCTAGAGCAGCTAAAATGGTGTTTGGCTCACAAAGCAGCTTTAGATTCAGATGAGAAAGTGTTATTGTGAAATGCCTATACTACCTACTAATTTCATTTGTTCTTTAAATTATTCTACATATTTGATATGTGATAGAAAGTGGAAACACCACATATAATAATATCTATCTAACATATTCATATGAAAGCACTAAAATTATTTCATTTGTGAGCATATATAACGACATGCAGATTAGAGAAAAGCAGTCTTATTGCCTAATATGCATACAAATCAAGCCATATATGCATCAAGCAGCGACTATAATATTTGTTTATCATCGCAAATCTGTACGCTATGTACGTAAAAAAATTATGTCAACTGATCAATACGCATATGCATCGAGCGGTGAACAAAATATTTGTTTATCAATGCAATCTGTACACCTTGTATAGAACCTTGTACATCATGTACATTACATTAATAGAAAGTACTACTCCGTACAGGGAAATCAGGGAGCTCCTTCCAAGATTTGGGTCTGGGCGAGTTCCTGTACGGGGTTGGAGACGCGCTGGTGTTCAAGGTCGGGGCGAGGACGCGAGGTCCAGGGCAAATTTAGGAATTACGAGGCGCTGTCCCCGTGCAGGCCGGCAACAAGAAGACTGAGCCAGATTTCTTACCGGGCAAATACATGGCGGCGACTCCTGGTGTGCATGTAGTCCGGCGATGGCGGCATCTCTTCCGGCGGCAAGTTAGCAGACATGGACGAAAATAAGAAGTGGGGTGGGGGCGAAGGGAGGGTGGCCAAGCGTTCAGGAGACAAGGGAGCTCATCAATGGAGACAGAAAGGGGCCGCCGGAGTTGGTCTATAGGGGAGCCATCTCACCGGAGTCGGTGGCGGTGTCCTACTCTATTCGCCTAGTAGCCATCGGGGAAGAAATCAGGGGAAAGAAACAAGAAAAACGCTTTGGCATGACTAAACAGTGGCATTGGTGGGTAAATATATTTCACGGGAGATGAAGTGAAGCTAGTGAAGCACCTGTTATGCCACTTCAACAAAATGAACTAGCGGCCACATCGGCTTCACTCCAGCTAATACATGGATTTTGTGCGTTTGGGCCAGCTTCGGCTGCTTCACTTGTGAATTGGTGAAGCGGAGCTGTCCCAAACACACCCTACGGTGTTATGTTCCCGCTTATTTTCTTTTCCCACTTTCTTATTCGGTTGTTTTGCTGTTTTTCCCGCAACTTCCCGCTTGTTTATAAATTAAGCGAGTGACGTCAATAGCTCTACTATGTCCAACAATGTCTTGTCGTTGCAAATCGGTGAGGACTCAAGAAGCACTAATGACTGCGCACAGAGCATGGATGGAGGCGCGCATCCCTCCTGCATTGTCCGCAGCGCCGTCTAAGGGCAGCCACAGCGTGTAAGCTGCCAAATTTGCCAAGCCAGTACTTTTTGGCATCGATGCTAAATTACCTTGCATGCTCCCGCGTAGGTAGTTCCCAATTCCTGCTGAGGACCCACTGCAGATTAAAACTGTATAGAATATGCATGTCTCTCTCCTTAGCTAAAGCATCGCACATGAATTCCTATAGCCCCTGACACATGATCTAATATTTTATTTGGCAAAGTGGATTTAGCATCGGAGCAGCAAGGTGCGCCGATTTCCAATTTTCTCCAATTTGGAACCACCTCTACAATGTGAGGAACTAGTTCCAAAAGCTAAAAAGTCAATTTGGAACTACTTTTGGTCATACACCGTGGGTGCCCTAACAGAGTACGGGGTTCTGGCACCTGCTGCCCGGTGAAGGCGCGACTCCCTATGTCTCCTACCATGGAGTTGTCAATGGAGGTGCCCATTGGGGATTCACCGGAGTCATCCTTCGAGTCATGGCGCCGTCATGCATTCAGGAAGCCTTGTCTCTTGTACGTCTTGGAGGCTATGTATGACGACCTCTCATAGGCATACGTGATGTACCGAGTGATAGTAGATTTCAAAAACCGCGGTCTTCAAGACCCGACGTCGAAGCGAAAAAGGCGCAGGTCCAAGAGAAGCCCCGTCGGCGATGCTGAGGCATCGAGCTCTGACAAAGGCCTGGCTGACGAGTCCAAATTTTAGTTTAATACAAGTTATTGTATTATCTATCTATTTGTAACAATGGTGGAAAATGTTATCGTGTGCCACATCGCACACATATTTGTTAGTTTTATATGTATTGGATATATATTTTTAGTATATGTTTTCTCTGAATCGTTAGCTCACATCGCACAATATAAATGTACATCAACGTGTCAGCTACAAAATATGACATACTAGAACCACGGATACCATCGTCTACGATTAGTCGAAATGTTTTTGAGTAAACTTTTCTCCAAAGACGCGCACCATTTATTTTATTAATTTTTATGGTTGATTCCGATGACAAATCATGCATGTTAAAGTAAGCACACAATGTTTGATGATAAATCATATGCGTTACATTCTATCCCACATATGTCCAACATTTATACTGTGTGAGAACTAACAAATACCAGTCGATTCCTTTATTTGAAACTGTGTGTGATTCAAGTCCACGTAAACCCCATCGTTCATTCGAAGTTGGAACCGCCTTAATCACGGTTTTCTTCAATAGGAAAGGTTCCAATCAAAAAATATTATTGATTATGTTGTTGATTCACACCACATTTCAATTTTTAATCGATTTTACACTTATCAATTAACACGAACGAGTTCACACGACTCTAGCTACTATAAAACCTTAAGATTATGAAATGATCAACACTACACACAACCGCTCCTCTCCTCTCGATGAAGAAGTTCTTCCAGGAAAGCCCAAGAACACCGAAGCCTCGTCAAAGAGGGCCCCCCTTACCAAGGACGCACGTCTTCTCCTACGAAGAGCAGAAATGTACTTCAAAGTGACATTCACCCACTGTGAATGGAGGGTGGAGAGGTGGATACGAGACGTGGAGGATCAGTTCCTTAATGCCGCGCTGACCAAGTGCGTTGGCTTGGACTACTGAGTGAATGCAGGGCGCTGGTTCATTCCACCGGCAAAGCAACAGCACGCTGCCTTCTTGCAGATGTTTGTCGCCTACGAGGTAATCATCTTCTAGATTGTTCATGCTGACAGGGTATCAGACGCCCTAAGGGAATTTATTGGGGATTACTCCATCATGTTCTATGACGCGGCGATCGGCAATGATGTGCAGAAGCTTGTGCCCTATATGGCATCGGCATTCCTGGTGCGCGCAACCTCCAGCAGGCGGTTTGGAACCCGATGGCCAACACTCTTCCTTCTCTGATTGATATGACCAACACTACGGGACACGCGCGCTATGTCGAGGGCAAAAGGCCGTCGGCGTAGGCCAAAATGCCCTCGGCGTATGGTACGCCGAGGGCTGCCTCACAGAGCCTCCCAAGAAAGATCTCCTCGGAGCACACTCAAGCCGTCGGCGTATCAAAATGCCGTCGGCGTATGCTACGCCGAGGGCTTTGCCGTCGGCATAGCCTGTCGACTGGTTGCAAAATTTTTTTTTTTTGATTTTCTTTTTGAAAAAAATAATTTTTTATTTTTTTTCTCAATTTTTTTATTCTTTGAATTGTTTCACTTGTTAATCTCCTACTTTGAACATTTTTAACACTAATTATACTTACTATTTGATTAAATTCAAGTCTTAGTCAAACTTCCCAGCAGGTCACCCATCCTAATACTACTCCAACAAAGACGCTTTAACATCCTCGCTCCTTCGTAATCCGCTTTCATAAAGTAATTCATACATTGGTGTCAATACTATGATATCAATCCTATTAACTCTTATATCATCATGTCACATGTTTGTATTTTTGAAATTACAAACAATTATTTAAGTAAATATTAATGAATAAGTAAAAATATTATTGAATTCAAATAAAATATAATAATTTTATTTTTTTGTATTTCTCTATTTAATATAGAATAATTAATATCTTTAAATCAGAATCAAATTCAACAAATAATATGTTTAAATTGATCAGAAAATGAGAGGAATCCAAATATGATATCCATATCAACTAATCACAAACCCTCCGTTTTTGAATTAGCTATTTGGTGGTTGCTTTAGAAAATTCCTTTTTGCTCGGATAATGAAAATGCCTTTTGGTGCGATGAAAAGGAAAACTTGCATTGGATCTTTGATAAAATAGAATATTGTGAACCTAAAAATGATTTTTGTAAAAAAACATGAGCATCGGATCATGTACCTGTAGTTCATATCTGACCCACTTCGATTCTACAGAATTTGTCTTTTTCACCAAAGGTGGACGAAGGTTTGGATCCTGTTGGGACATTGTCCATATAAGGTGGTATAGTATTTTTGTAAAATGTGGTGGTAGTATTTTGAATTAGCCATTTGGTGGTTGCTTCACAAAACCGTCCGTTTTTTATACTCTGAAAATAGAAAATGGCCTTTTGGTGCGACGAAAAGGAAAACTTCCTCCTGCAACATTGTTCGCCATCCCATGATACATGTGTATGCATAATATGGACACATTATCACAAACTATACCTTGATTCTAGCCATAACATTGGTCATTTGACCCGAAAGCCAAGAAACCTCGAATGAGATAGGTCATTTTGTGAAGGGTTTTTTGAGACATAATCAATATATCAAGTTTGCTATTTTTCCTTATAAATATGTCACATAATATGACACCACGCTAAGGTTTCGCATTGTTTCGATCATTTTTCAATTTTTTATGCCCGTTTTAAACTATCGTTAAACTTTGTCGAACGGCGGACATAAAGATTCTTAGCTCGGGGCCGAGCCTCGCTAAACTTTCATTAGATCTTTGATAAAATAACATATTGTGAACCTAAAAATGATTTTTGTAAAAAACATGAGCATCGGATCATGTACCGTAGTTCATATCGACCACTTCGTCGATTCTACAGAATTTGTCTTTTCACCAAAGGTGGACGGAAAGGTTTCGGATCCCCCTGTTGGGACATTGTCCATATAAGGTGGTATAGTATTTTTGTAAAATGTGGTGGTAGTATTTTGAATTAGCCATTTGGTGGTTGCTTCACAAAACCGTCCGTTTTTTATGCTCGGAAAATGAGAAATGGCTTTTGGTGCGATTTAAAAGGAAAACTTCCTCCTGCAACATTGTTCGCCATCCCATGATGCATGTGTATGCACAATATGGGCACATTATCACAAACTATGCCTTGATTCTAGCCATAACATTGGTTATTTGACCCGAAAGCCAAGAAACCTCGAATGAGATAGGTCATTTTGTGAAGGGTTTTTTGAGACATAATCAATATATCAAGTTTGCTATTTTTCCTTATAAATATGTCACATAATATGACACCACGCGAAGGTTTCGCATTGTTTCGATCATTTTTCAATTTTTTATGCCCGTTTTAAACTATCGTTAAACTTTGTCGAACGGCGGACATAAAGATTCTTAGCTCGGGGCCGAGCCTCGCTAAACTTTCATTAGATCTTTGATAAAATAACATATTGTGAACCTAAAAATGAATTTTGTAAAAAAACATGAGCATCGGATCATGTACCTGTAGTTCATATCTGACCCACTTCGTGCCGATTCGGCAGGAATTTGTCTTTTTCACCAAAGGTGGACTAAGGTTTGGATCCCCTGTTGGGACATTGTCCATATAAGGTGGTATAGTATTTTTGTAAAATGTGGTGGTAGTATTTTGAATTAGCCATTTGGTGGTTGCTTCACAAAACCGTCCGTTTTTTATGCTCGAAAAATGAGAAATGGCTTTTTGGTGCGACGAAAAGGAAAACTTCCTCCTGCAACATTGTTCGCCATCCCATGATGCATGTGTATGCACAATATGGGCACATTATCACAAACTATGCCTTGATTCTAGCCATAACATTGGTCATTTGACCCGAAAGCCAAGAAACCTCGAATGAGATAGGTCATTTTGTGAAGGTTTTTTTGAGACATAATCAATATATCAAGTTTAATATTTTTCCTTATAAATATTTCACATAATATGACACCACGCGAAGGTTTCGCATTGTTTCGATCATTTTTCAATTTTTATGCCCGTTTTAAACTATCGTTAAACTTTGTCGAACGGCGGACATAAAGATTCTTAGATCGGGGCCGAGCTTCGCTAAACTTTCATTAGATCTTTGATCAATAGCATATTGTGAACCTAAAAATGATTTTTATAAAAAAACATGAGCATCGGATCATGTACCTGTAGTTCATATCTGACCCACTTCCTGCCGATTCGGCAGACATTTGTCTTTTTCACCAAAGGTGGACGGAAAGGTTTCGGATCCAGCTGTTGGGACATTGTCAATATAAGGTGGTATAGTATTTTTGTAAAATGTGGTGGTAGTATTTTGAATTAGCCATTTGGTGGTTGCTTCACAAAACCGTCCGTTTTTTATGCTCGGAAAATGGGAAATGGATTTTTGGTGCGACGAAAAGGAAAACTTCCTCCTGCAACATTGTTCGCCATCACATGATGCATGTGTATGCACAATATGGGCACATTATCACAAACTATGTCTTGATTCTAGCCATAACATTGGTCATTTGACCCGAAAGCCAAGAAACCTCGAATGAGATAGTTCATTTTGTGAAGGTTTCTTTGAGACATAATTAATATACCAAGTTTAATATTTTTCCTTCTAACTATGTCACATAATATAACACCACGCGAAGGTTTCGCATTGTTTCGATCGTTTTTGAATTTTTTATGTCCGTTTTAAACTATATATAATGTTTTATATTTTACTTAATTTTTATTTATAAATGTGTAATATTTAAGTGTAGATAGATAGGTCTTATTTTTCTGCAAATTTTGATATATTATTTGTATTTTTCCGAATTAGAATGATTTAGTTATGATTTTTCAAAGTTTAATGAGATAAAATAAAAAATAGCTACGCCGAGGGCAGCGTCGGTATGCTACGCCGAGGAAGTCGGTTGAGCATAGAATATGCCGAGGGCAATTTTACGCCGACGGCTGCTTGGCGGGGCTGTCCTGAACGATGGCTACGCCGACGGCCCCGACGTTTGGCCGTCGGCGTAGCGACCGGCCGTCGGCGTAGCTTCCCAGTCCTGTAGTGCAACTACTACATCAAGACAACTTGCATAAGAAGCCTAAGAATTCCGGCAAACACAATAGGCTGGCCAACCTTCCTTTAGATTGCAAGGAAATCAGGTATTGCGCCATGGATGCTCGCCTGGTTCTTGAGAACGCTAGGAGTTAGTGGAACCTCGTTGGCTACAACACCATCAAAGATCATCTCAATGTAGAGTAGTTTTATGATGTAATTGTTGAAATAATTAGCAGTTTTCACATTAATTTAATCCAAGTGTAAATCATGACAGAACAATTTCCAAGACTAACTAGCATACACATAATAGACATGCACCATACATGCAAGTGAAAACCTAGCACATCTATGCATACTGCAATACTAGTAATCATCATATGAAATAGCAGGAGGGCAAAGAACACGTACGAGTTCGTCGACGATATGACCAACGGCGCAACAGAAGTGGATCCACCACCGGCGGCAGCAGCAACAGCCTGCTTGGAAGCGTCGTCAGACATGGCGATGAAGTTGAGGAAGCCGGGTGAAGAAGAGCTTGAGCAGTCGCGCCTAGACTCCCTAAAAATCTTATCGCCTCTCTCCTGGTGCAGGATCAGAGAGACGGGGTTCCGGAGGCTTGCTCTTCCGGACAACCGTGCACGCATCCGGTGGGATGGAGTAGCAGAGGGCATCACAGAGAGGTGTAACGGTGATGCGTAGGTAGGCAGATGCAATTTGATTGCTGGTGACTGCTAGGGTTCGCGTCTGCCTGCTTATATAGTACGGATCGGGTAGGACGTGGACCGAGTCAGTACCAGCCCACGATGTAGAAACGGCCGGTTAATTAAAGCGTTCGTAATGACGCATTAATGACTCAGAGCAAAATAAAGCTCGGCTCGGCGAGATTCCCGCAACCCGCAACCGCAACCCGCAACCCGCGTCGTGGCGAGGCGGGCGGCGTCGGAGGAGGAGTGCACGAGGGCTTCTCTTCTTCTCACACCTTAGTGAGTGATGCAACACTCTACTATATAAGGTGGTCCAACTCCCCTTCCACTAGCAATGTGAGGCTAAACTTTGACAACACTAGCACACACATGAGCTTCCATAATAATGGACCAAAGAGAATTTCAGAATTTGTATTTGTTATGGGCCAAAAGTCTAACATCAAATATGCCTCAAATTCCAACAGTAATGGTCCGTTGTATGTAATGAAGTTATATGTGAATGAAGTTATATTTTAAATGAATTTATATTTTGAATAATCTCTTTTCACTCTTTGTATCGCGCATGAAATTTAGGACGAAGCATAAGCTTACTGACATAGATGATTCAGAACAGGTGTGAAAGTTATAATTGTAAATAAACCACAATCAAATATATGGAAGCATCGGTTTATACGTTCCTTTTAGTTTTTTACTTTAGGGCTATTTTTTTTCAGAACAGGTCTGAGTCAAATAGCAATGATTCGAATCACTTACACTATTTCGGAAACCTAAGGACTCTATCATATGGATATGGAAAATACAAGTGCATATTTTCGGAATACTTCTACATGGAATGTTGATTGAATGAGCATTCTCCATATTATACCTTGAAGAGGACTCAAACCTCCATGCTCTTCAGCATGAGATAGCCATACCGTCCTCCTTCTTGTTTGAATATGCACGCCTGTCCCAAACTCTTCTAGCCGTTATTGCAGAGCTCTGTCTCCCGCATCCATGCGAATAGGGTTTTCTGGTCGTCGCCATAGTCTTGATTACCCAAAGCGTGGAAAGGAAGTCCGACAGCATTGCCACCATGAATTTAGACGAGGTTTGCATATTTAATTAGGGGTATGTTATAGATACATATTTAGGTTTTCACATCTTTGTGAATATTCTAGCTTCCCCCTTGTGACTGCGAGGATCTGCATGCCCAGCTAAAGCTATGTGCCGAAGGGATAAACATTGTTGTCGAGGAGAAGAAGAAAACAGAGGAAGAAGCTAAGAAGTTTAAAGATGAAAATATAAAGATGGGACTCTGTTTGGCAGATATTCTAAACATACAGAAGATAAAGGCAGAGGCATACAAGATGAATATGAAGAAGATAAAAAAATATACCCGTGACATGGAAAATAAGCTACATTATGCTTTGGTTGTTGTAATCCTATTTGGTGTGGCTGCTGTTGTAATCCTAATTGGTATTGTAATAGCACTCTCAGGTTTAAGTAAGTGAAAGTAATAGAGATTTCTGTTCAATCTTGATACATGTTGTAATAGCACTTTCCATGATTCCGTACTGAAGGGTTTCGCAGCATAGTAAATCAAAAAAATTCTACGGATGCGAACAAGAAGGCCAAGATCTAATCTAGGAGATGCAATCAACGAGAGATATAGATGAGATCTTCATACCCTTGAATAAATCGCACAGCGGAAACGTTCAACAGAACGTGGGTGATGTAGTCGAACTAGCCTTCTCCTCCTCGTGATTTGATCCGATCCAACACCGCAAGTGACGGCGCCTCCGAGAGATGCACACGTACGGTGCCGCGACGTCTCCTCCTTCCCCGGTCCAGCAATTAGGATGGAGAGATGGATTGGATCTGCAGCGCGACGGCGTGGTGCTATGGTAGAGAGTTTCATGCAGGCTTTGCCTACTGTGATCGGGAGAGAGAGAGGTGGAGGGCAGCAGGACGACGACTAGGGTTGGAGGAGTGGGGGGAGGGGCGCGCCCCTGCCCACCTTATATAGGGGGCTGGCCGGCCCCCTTTCCCCCTCTCCAAGCCCTAGGGAACCCTTCTAGAAGGAAGGGGAAACTTGCCCCCCACACCAACCCTTGGCCCCTCTCCAAGCCCTAGGGCGGCGGCCCCAAGGGTTGGAGTGGGGGGCAAGTTTCCCCTTCCTTCTAGAAGGGTTCCCTAGGGTTTGTCCGTCTGGGCCTATGGGGCCTTGTGCCCCTGGCCCAAAGCGGCCAGGGCACTACCTCTTAGGCCCACGCAGCCCTCCGACAAGTGGGGCCATGCTGGTCCCACTCCGGAAGCTTCTAGAACCTTCCGGTACAATACCGAATACTCCGAAACGATTCCGAAATCCAAAAACTGCTTTCCTTTATATGAATCTTATTCTCCGGACCATTCCTGAACCTCTCGTGATGTCCTGGATCTCATCCGAGACTCCGAATAAAAACTCATAAACCAATTATCCATTCTATCCTAGCGTCGAGGCACGTTAAGTATGTGACTCTACGGGTTCGAGATTATGCAGACATTATCTTCTATCAATAATCAACAGAGGGATCTGGAAACCCATATTGACTCCCACATACTCATAGATGATCATATCAGATGAACCACGATGCCAGGATTCAATTAATCCCATATATGTATTCCCTTCGTCACGCGATATTTTACTTGCCCGAGATTTGATCGTTGGTATCGGCATACCTAGTTCAATCTCGTTCACAGCAAGTACTTTACTCGTTCCGTAATCCGATATCACTTTGTGATTAACTCCTTAACCACGTGCTTGCAAGCGGTGTTGATATCGATTACCGAGTGGGCCCAAAGTATATCTCTCCGACTCGGGAGGGACAAATTCCATCTCGATACATACAACCCAACAAGTACTTTCCGATCACCTGAGAGACACCTTTATGATCACCCTCACATAGGATGACGTTTGATGACCTCAAAGCTTTCTTCCGATACCAGGGAGTTGTATTATCTCATGGTCTAAGGAATACAATATTTGACATAAGAAAAAGCTTCGCAAAGATGAACACGATGGCACGATCTAATTGCTCTGCTTAATTTGGGTCTGCCCATCATATCATTCTCCTAATGACATGATCTCATTATTAATCGACAACTCATGTCTATGGTTAGGAAACCTTAACCATCATTAATCAATGAGCTAGTCCATAGAGGCGTACTAGGGACACGGTGTTGTTCATAAACCACACAAGTATCAAAGTTTCTGCTTAATACAATTCTAGCATGGAATATAAACTTTATAATGAACAAGAATTAGACTAATAACATCTTTATTATTGCCTCTAGGGAACAATTCCAACAGTCTCCCACTTGCACTAGAGTCAATTATCTAGTTTACATCTGGCAACAATCTAACACCCATGGCATTAAGGTACTGATCATGTTTTGCTCGTGGAAGAGGTTTAGTCAACGGATCTGCGACATTTAGATCCGTATGTACTTTGCTAATCTTCAGATCTCCATTTGCTATATAATCTCGAATTATATGAAAATGGCGGTTGATGTGCTTGGTCTTTAGATGATATCTTGGTTCCTTAGCCAGCGCTATGGCACCAGTGTTGTCGCATAATATCTCCAGTGGGTCCAAGGCACTTGGAACCACACCAAGTTCAGTGATGAAGTTCCTGATACAAACTCCTTCACTTGACGCTTCTGAAGAAGCCATGTATTCCGCTTCTGTTGTAGATCCCGCGATCACGCTTTGCTTGCAGCTTCTCTAGCTCAAAGCTCCACCATTCAAAATATAAACATATCCTGTCTGAGATTTAGAATCATCCGGGTCGGTGTCGAAACTAGCGTCGACGTAACCTTTTACGACGAGCTGCTCATCACCTCCATAGACCATGAACATTTCTTTAGTCCTATTTAAATACTTTAGGATGTTCTTCATGACTGTCCAGTGTTCCACTCCTGGATCACTTTGGTATCTGATCGTCAAACTAAGAGCATTGGACACATCCGGTCTAGTACACAACATGGCATACATGATAGAACCTATGGCCGAGGCAAAAGGCACTTTGCTCATAGTATCTCTATCATTTACCATAGCTGGACACTGAGCCTTGCTCAATATCTTACCTGACAACATGGGCAATGAACCTTTCTTTGCTTTAGCCATTCTGAACCTTTTCAGAACTTTGTCTAGGTATGTACTTTGGCTTAAAGCTATTAGGCGTCTTTGTCTATCTCTATAGATTTTGATGCCTAATATATAAGAAGCTTCTCCTAGATTTTTCATTGAAAAACATTTATTCAAATAACTCTTCACATCGTTAAGCATACCAATGTCATTTCCAATAATCAATATGTCATCCACATATAGTACTAGAAATGTCACTGAGCTCCCATTCACTTTCTTGTAGATACAAGCTTCGTAGCAATTTGGAACAAATCAAAAGCTCTTGATCACTTGATCAAAACGAAGGTTCCAACTCCGAGATGCTTGCTTCAGTCCATAAATGGAGCGCTGAATTTTGCACACCTTATTAGCATCCTTAGGATCGACAAAACCTTCGGGCTATATCATATAAAACTCTTCATCAATGTTGCCATTGAGGAACGCAGTCTTGACATCCATCTGCCATATTTCATAATCATGAAATGCAACAATTGCTAATAAAATCCGAATGGACTTAAACATCGCTACGAGAGAGAAAGTCTCATTGTAGTCAACACCTTGAACTTGTCGAAAACCTTTCGCGACAAGTCGTGCTTTATAGACGGTAACATTACCATCCGCGTCCGTTTTCTTCTTGAAAATCCATTTGCACTCAACGGCCTTACGGTCGCTATGAGGGTCCACTAAAGTCCATACTTGGTTTTCGCTCATGGATCCCAATTCGGATTTCATGGCCTCTAGCCATTTCTCAGAGTCTGGGCTCACCATTGCTTCCTCATAGTTCGCAGGTTCACTGTTGTCTAGCAACAAGATGGGTAAGACAGGGTTGCCGTACCATTTAGGAGTGGCACGTGACCTTGTCGACCTGCGAAGTTTAGTAGTAGCATCGTTCGAAGTTTCATGATCCTCGTCATTAGCTTCCTCTCTTGTTGGTGCAGACGACACTGGAACAATTTCAGGTGCCGCGCTACTCTCCAACTCGAGAGAAGGTTCAATAACCTCGTCTAGCTCTACCTTCCTCCCACTCATTTCTTTCGAGAGAAACTCCTTCTCAAGAAAGGATATGTTCTTTGCAACAAACACTTTGCCTTCGGATCCGTGGTAGAAGGTAATACCCAATCGTTTCCTTAGGGTATCCTATGAAGTCGCATTTCTCCGCTTTGGGTTCGAGCTTGTCCGACATCAACTTCTTGACGTAAGCTTCGCATCCCCAAACTTTAATAAACGACAACTTAGGTTTAGCACCAAACCATAGTTCATATGGTGTCGTATCAACGGATTTAGACGGTGCCCTATTTAAAGTGAATGCAGCGGTTTCTAATGCATAACCCCAAAATGATAACGGCAAATCTGTAAGAGACATCATTGATCGCACCATATCTAATAGAGTTCGGTTCTGGCGTTCAAACACACCATTGCGCAGTGGTGTTCCGGGTGGCGTGAGTTGCGAAACGATTCCGCTTGCTTTAAGATGCGTGAGAAAATCATAACTCAAATATTCACCTCCACGATCGGATCGTAGAAATTTAATTTTCCTGTTACGATGGTTTTCCACTTCGTTCTGAAATTCTTTGAACTTTTCAAACGTTTCAGATTTATGTTTCATTAAATAGATATACCCATATCTACTTAAGTCATCAGTAAAAGTGAGAAAATAGCGATATCCACCGCGCGTCGAAACACTCATTGGTCCGCATACATCGGTATGTATGATTTCCAATAAGTCTGTTGCTCGCTCCATTACACCGGAGAACGGGGTTTTGATCATCTTGCCCATGAGGCATGGCTCGCACGTGTCAAATGATTCAAAATAAGAGACTCCAAAAGTCCATCAGAATGGAGTTTCTTCATGCGTTTTACACCAATATGACCTAGACGGCAGTGCCACAAATAAGTTGGATTATCACTATCTACTTTGCATCTCTTAGCCTCAATTTTATGGATGTGCGTTTCATTGCTTTCAAGATTCAGAAGAAATAAACCATTCACAACAGGTGCATGACCATAAAAGATGTTATTCATATAAATAGAACAACCATTATTTTCCGATTTAAATGAATAACCGTCTTGCAATAAACACGATCCAGATATGATGTTCATTCTCAACGCAGGCACATAATAACAATTATTAAGGTTTAAAACTAACCCCAAAGGTAAAACTAAGGAGAGCGTGCCGACGGCGATCACATCAACTTTTGATCCATTGCCAACGCGCATCGTCACCTCATCCCTTGCTAGCCGCCGTCTATTCCGTAGCTCCTGTTTCGAGTTACAAATATTAGCAACTGAACCAGTATCAAATACCCAGGCACTACAACAAGCGCTAGTAAGGTAAACATCAATAACATGTATATCAAATATACCTTTAATGGTGCCAGCCTTCTTGTCCTCTAAGTACTTCAGATAGTTGCGCTTCCAGTGACCCTTGTCCTTGCAATAGAAGCACTCAGTGTCTGGCTTAGGGCCAGACTTGAGCTTCTTCTCAGCAGGGGAAACGCGCTTGCCGCTGCCTTTATTGAAGAATTTCTTTGCACTCTTACCTTTCTTGAAGCTAGGGGTCTTGTTGACCATCAACACATGATTATCTTTCTTGATATCCACCTCCGCAGCTTTCAGCTTAGCGAAGAGCTCAGTGATCGTATCAGTGGAACCAATATGATTATGAGTAACTACAAAACCTTTGTAGCTAGGAGGGAGTGATTGCAGAACTCTGTCAATCTTGAGCTCTTCTAGAATATTGCAGTCCAGTTGCTCAAGACGTTGAGTGTAGACCGACATCTTAATGGCGTGCTCACTAACGGAACTCCCTTCCTCCATCTTGAAGTTAAAAAACTTCTCAGAGATCTCACATCTCTCAGAACGGGCCTGAGTCTAAAACATGGTTTTCAGTTCCTCAAGAATCTCAAAGGGCCCGGCGAACTCCTCAAAACGATTTTGAAGGTCCGGTTCCATAGCAAACAACATGGTACTCTTAATCACTCCATGATCATCTTTGCGCGACTGATAAACAACTTTTTCATCAGCCGGCGCATCAATAGCAGGGGCGTCACCTAGCACTTTCTCAAGGACATAGTCCTTTTGTCCGCCAGCGAGAATGATTCTCAGATTGCGGAACCAGTTGGTGAAGTTAGACCCATTATTCTTAAGCTTGTCTTTCTCAGAAAAAACGTTGAAGTTGAAGTTGGACTTAGCCATTTGATCTACAAAATTTGCAAATACAATTTAGACTATGTTCATGATAACTAGTTCAACTTAATCAAATTGCTTGATGAACTCCCACTAAATTCAACATCCCTCAAGTTGTTTAGTGAACATGATCCAAATTCACCACACCTAATCCGATCTTCATGAGAAGAGATGTGGTTTCAATGGTGGACAACAATTATGTTGATCATATCATTCATATGACTCATGCTTAACCTTTTGGTTCGTGTGTTCCGAGGCCATGTCTGTACATGCTAGGCTCGTCAAGTCAAACCCAAGTATTTTCGCGTGTGCAAAACTGGCTTGCACCCTTTGTATGTGAACTTAGAGTTTATCACCCGATCATCACGAGGTGCTTGAACACGACGAACTTTCGCAACGGTGCATACATGGGGATAACACAATTTTATCTTGATCTTTAAGTGAGGAATCATCTTATAATGCTACCGTCGCGATCTAAGCATAATAAGATACATAAAAGGATAAACATCACATGCATATAATTTTATGTGACATGGTATAGACAATCTCCGCGCAATGATCTCCATCTTGTGCGCACCAGCATGATCTCCATCACTCCACCATGATTGCTTCCACCACGAATAGCAACTACAACTATTGCTAACTACTTAGCGATAAAGTCGTGAAATATTATAAAGACAACCATATGGATCCTGTCGGTTGTGTACTCATCGACATGCAAGTCGTGAAATATTACAAAACATGATCATCACATACATCATACACATCATGTCCTTGGCCATACCATATCATAAAACACTCCCTACAAAAACAAGTTAGACGCCTCTACTTTGTTGTTGCATGTTTTACGTGGCATATGGGAGTAACAAGCTAAGAATGATTCTTACCTACGGAAAGACACAACGGTGATATTATGGTTGCCAACATCTGGTGTAAATCCCATGACTACTATAGTGAGAGAAACTGGCATCCACCAGCCGCATGTGTGGAAAAAGCCACATGTCAAGTGCGGAGCCGGTCTCGCGAACGAGGTCTCGTAAAGTTGGCCTGGACCGCTTCGATCTCACTATGCCGCGCCATAATAAATACAAAATAAGAGGCTTGCAACAGAAAACATCAACGCCCGCAACAAGCATGTTGTGTTCTACTCGTGAAACACATCTACACATAGATCTAGCTCTGATACCACTGAAGGGTTTCGCAGCATAGTAAATCAAAAAAATTCTGCGGATGCGAACAAGAAGGCCAAGATCTAATCTAGGAGATGCAATCAACGAGATATATAGATGAGATCTTCATACCCTTCAAGAAATAGCACAGCGGAAACGTTCAACAGAACGTGGGTGATGTAGTCGAACTAGCCTTCTCCTCCTCGCGATCCGATCCGATCCAACGCTGCAAGTGACGGCACCTCCAAGAGATGCACACGTACGGTGCTGCGACGTCTCCTCCTTCCTCGGTCCAGCAAGTAGGGTGGAGAGATGGATTGGATCTGCAGCACGACAACGTGGTGCTATGGTGGAGAGTTTCTGCGGCAGGGCTTCGCCTACGCGCAGTCGGGAGAGAGAGAGAGGTGGAGGGCAGCAGGACGATGGCTAGGGTTGGAGGAGTGGGGGGGAGGGGTGCACCCCTGCCCACCTTGTATAGGGGCTGTCTGCCCCCCTTGGCCCCTCTTCCAAGCGCTAGGGCGGCGGCCCCAAGGGTTGGAGTGGGGGGCAAGTTTCCCCCTTCCTTCTAGAAGGGTTCCCTAGGGTTTCCCCTAGGGTTTGGCCGGCTGGGCCTATGGGGCCTTGTGCCCCAGGCCCAAAGCGGCCAGGGCACTCCCTCTTAGGCCCACACATCCCTCCGACAAGTGGGACCACGTTGGTCCCACTCCGGAAGCTTCTAGAACCTTCCGGTACAATACCGAATACTCCGAAACGATTCTGAAATCCAAAAACTGCTTTCCTTTATATGAATCTTATTCTCCGGACCATTCCAGAACCTCTCGTGATGTCTTAGATCTCATCCGAGACTTCGAACAAAAACTCATAAACCAATTATCCATTCTATCCTAGCGTCGAGGCACGTTAAGTGTGTGACCCTACGGGTTCGAGAATATGCAGACATGATCTTCTATCAATAATCAACAGTGGGATCTGGAAACCCATATTGACTCCCACATATTCATCGATGATCATATCGGATGAACCACGATGCCAAGGATTCAATTAATCCCATATATGTATTCCCTTCGTCACGCGATATTTTACTTGCCCGAGATTTGATCGTTGGTATCGGCATACCTAGTTCAATGTCGTTCACAGCAAGTACTTTACTCGTTCCATAATCCGATATCACTTTGTGATTAACTCCTTAACCACGTGCTTGCAAGAGGTGTTGATATCGATTACCGAGTGGGCCCGAAGTATATCTCTCCGACTCGGGAGGGAAAAATTCCATCTCGATACATACAATCCAACAAGTACTTTCCGATCACCTGAGAGACACCTTTATGATCACCCTCACATAGGATGACGTTTGATGACCTCAAAGCTTTCTTCCGATACCAGGGAGTTGTATTATCTCATGGTCTAAGGAATACAATATTTGACATAAGAAAAAGCTTCACAAAGATGAACACGATGACACGATCTAATTGCTCTGCTTAATTTGGGTCTGTCAATCATATCATTCTCCTAATGACATGATCTCATTATTAATCGACAACTCATGTCTATGGTTAGGAAACCTTAACCATCATTAATCAATGAGCTAGTCCATAGAGGCGTACTAGGGACACTGTGTTGTTCATAAACCACACAAGTATCAAAGTTTCCGCTTAATACAATTCTAGCATGGAATATAAACTTTATCATGAACAAGAATTATAATAATAACATCTTTATTATTGCCTCTAGGGCACAATTACAACATGTACATACAAGTAGTAAACGTTCTCTACAAGCCCGATGAATGGGTGAAATAATGAAATATTCAGAAAATTTAATTTTAGTATTCGTTTGATTGCGTTGAACACACAATTTCTAGGAGTAAAGTTTGTAATGTGTATATGACGCAAATGATATATTGAAGAAAAATATGTGCATAATTTTGGCCCATAATATCCTAACATGTGCATGGCAACAACACATACAATTCGTCGAAAACAGCGGGTGCATAATTGTGGCCCGAGGTCCCAACATATGAAACCCTACCAGCATTGTCGTATAAATAAGGACTAGTGGTGCTTATCCTGTTTCACACCACTCCATAGTTGCCCCCTCTTTAAGACATGTTTGGTCCCTTGAGAACTCACTGAAGGGGTTCTATGGCAGAAAACAAAAAAAATCCTAATGACGAGAACACCATATCCAAGATCTATCTATGCAGATGTACAATAACAAGAGGGATTTTGTGTTCATACCTTTGAAGATTGAAAGCGGTATTATGTTCACGTCTAAACTTTGGTGATGTATCCCAAGAGTAGCTGACCTCAAGCTTGTGAAGGCTTCAAGCGACCAACACCACAAGTGGTGGTGCCTCAAAAGTACTACGCACCTCCGGTGTAGAGACGTCTCCGAGGCTCTGTTCTAGAAAATCAGTGGAAGAAGAAGATCCAGACTGGATCCAATAGCACGACAAAGTGTGTATGGTGAAAAAGCTTTACCTCGCACCACGCATTCCAAACTATAGGAACATGCACGAGAGGGGGGATAGAGGAGAAGGAAAATTTCACTGGGATGAGATTGGGAGGAGGGATCTCCCATCTATATATAGGGAAAGGGAGGCACACCCTCCCACCAAGTCCTAGGGTAAGGGGTTCTGTGGCAGAAAACAAAAAATTTCCTACGGTCAGCACACCCAGCCAAGATCTATCTATGCAGATGTAAGGTAACAAGAGTGGATTCGATGTCCATACCTTTGAAGACCGAAAGTGTTTAACGTACCGCAAGGAACGTGGATGACATAGTCGTACTCACCTGACCTCAAGGTCGCAAAGCTCCTCGCAAGTCAGCCCTAGTCCTTTTACGATGTAGCCGACCTCATGGTTGTGTTGACGTCCAAGATCCAAGATCCAAGCTCCAAGAAAAATCACCACAAGTGGTGGTGCCTCGTGGCCTTACACATATACGGTGTAGAGACGTCTCCTGGGATCCGGTCTATCAAAGAAGCATAAGAAGATTGATCCAGACCGAATCCAGCAGCACGATGACATGCATATGGTGGAGAAATACCTATCCCCATATGCAGTTCCAAACTTTGGGAACGACACATAAGGGAGAGAGAGAATAGGCAAAGCCAATTCATTGGATTGATCTGGGTAGTGGGGTGCCCCTCTTTATATAGGTGGAGGAGAGGCAACACCTCCCTCAAAGTCCCAGGGTGGGACTAATCAAGGGAGAGGAGGTGGGAGGCGGCGCGGCCAGCCCCCACATGGGCCCCATGTGGCGGGAAGCCCACATGTGTCCGGTGTCCCCTTTTGGCCTTTCCTAGGGCGCGACCACCTTTTGGGCCTCCTCCGGTGAGGCCCAATTAGGTGGGCTGCCCCAAAAATCCAATTTAAAAAATATTTTTAATATTAATCCATTTAATTAATATAAAATACTCATTATTTAATACCTATCACTCTAAAACACCTTTCAGACCCCTCTAATCATCATTGGATATCCTCGGAACCATTCCGGTATCACCCTGAAACAATTTCGGAGTTCTTTCTCTTATCTCCTATGATCTTGGATAAATCCCTAAGCGTCATCCACCCTTAAGTGTGATACCCTATGGCTTGGGAATACATAGACATGATCGAGACACCACTCCGATCAATGACCAACATCGGTATCTAGAAACACATGATGGCCCCCATGCATTCCACAAAAAACTTGACCGCTTGAACCTTGAACATCGAGACTCATTCCATTTTCTCTATGATACCTAGTTTGTCCACGATCTGGTAAAACACATTTACTCCTTCCCGTGGTATTACATCCCCATGACTTAGTCACATGTTTGCAAACTTGTAGATGTAATATCACCAAATGGGCCTAGTGTTGGGGTTCTAGGCAGAAAATCAAATTTTTTACTATGAAAGACCGCCCCGATGTCCAAGATCTATCTACTAGTAATGTAGTAACGGCCGAAGGTTTCGGATACATACCCTTGTAGTCCAAAAGCGAATAACGTTTCGAGGGGAACATAGTAGATGTAGTCGTGCTCGTAGCCGACCTCAAGGTCACAATGCTCCTCGTAGGTCACCCCTTGCTCCAACACCATGCAACAGTCCGGCTTACGACATCACAGTGCCCCAAGTGTTGCACCTCGTGGCTTTGTACACATACGGTGTACGACGAGAACCTCCGTCTCCCCGATCATGCCGGGAATACGTTGCGGAAATAGATCTCCGGCTATGGAATCCCTGCAACGCAATGACGTGCTACAGATGCATCCTCTCTTGCGCGAATAGCCATGGGCCATGCCAACACATGGAGACAACTATAGGGAGAGAGAGATTGTAGAGGAGGAGGACAAGAGGTCCCAACTCATGGGATAAATCGTACTGGTGTGTCCTTCAAAGGGAGAGGGGGCCTCCTTATATAGTGGGAGGAGGGGCAGCCTTGCCCCTCCCCCAAGCCTTCCAACCAGTGGCTCAAGGGGGGAAGGAGGAGACGGCCAGGGGTGGGGCAGCCATGGGGCACCCCAAAACCCTAACCCTAGGATCCCTAGGGTTTCCCCTAGGCGCATGGGCCCTTAGGGCCCATTTGGGTGGCCATCCCTCCTCCGGTTTCCCTCATTGGCCCTTTTCCCTAGGAATTTGGCCCATTAGTGGAATAACCATTTAAATCCGATTTTAATGTTATATTTAATATTAATTACATTAATTAATATGTAAATACATATTACCAAATCCGATTAGACCCAAAACACCTGTCGGTTCCCCTTCTATATCCTCCGAATATCTTCGGAACATCATGGAACAATTCTAGTCCTCTCGCCGGAACATTTCCGGTTTTCTTTCTTTCTCTGAACAACTTCGGATCTTTCTCCATGAAATAATTCCAGCTTTCTCTTTCTCATATATGATTCCAAATTATGGAAAACCTCAAGTTCATCGCACCCTTAAGTGTATCCTCTCACGGCTCGGGAATGATACAGACATGACCAAGACTCTCTTGTGTCAATGATCAACATCGGGGCCGTGATGTCCATATTGACCACCCGTCCATTCCTAATTGACGGTGTTGTTTGAACCGTTCGTCGAGTCCATTTCCCTTTGTTACTTCGATACTAATTTTCTGAGACCGATCGTTAAGGTATCTCCATACCTTGTTCAATCTCGTTATCGACAAGTACTGTTTACTTGTTATCGCGATATTACATCCCCGTGACATAGTCACATGTTTCAACATTTATGGATGTAATCTCACCAAGTTGGCCTAACTATATCTTACCCGTCACTGGGTGAACAAAATCCCGCTCTTGATGCATAAGCCTCAAAATGTTCCTCCAGATACCCAACATACACTTTTGTAATCACCATTTCACTAAGTGACGTTTGATGTAGTCAAAGTAGCCTCGGGAGACGGTGATTAATATGATCTCACAGTCTAACGAGAAGGAGACTTTGTTTCTGACTATTGCAACGATAAACTTTGTGACTTGATCCTGTCGCAATCTTTGAGGAATGTTCATCACATCATTCACCAATGATATGACCTCGTTGTCAACCAGCGCTATCACTTCATGATCAGGAAACCTTGATCATCATGTTACCCAACGAAATAGTAATGGACGATACTAGGGACTTATGTTTGATATCACACCTGTATCAATGTTTTCACTTGATATAGTTATAACATAAGATGAAACTATTACAAACTTATTAGGATAGACAATAATAAACCTTTTATTATTTTCCTCTAGGGCATATTCCCTTCACCTAGGGTATCTATCCGCCACTCGGATGTGCAATTCCCGGTCTTGATACATAGGCCTCAAAAGTTCCTCTAGAATACCTGACGCAAGCCTTTATGGTCAGCTAATTACTGTCATGACGGTTGATGTGATGAAAGAATCCTTAAGAGACAGTGATTACTATGATATCATGGTCAAAGGACTGAATCACTACACTTTGCTAGATATCGAATGTTGAACTTTGTGACTGGATCATATTTCAATACTAGGGTTGGGTATTGTCCATCACATTATTCATCTAATGAAGTGACCGAGTTGTTAGTTGACGTGTTAAAGTTCATGACCGGGAAACCTCGATCATCAGCTGCCCAATGAACTAGTCTAGAGGATACTAGGAACCTGGTTTTCTTATATATCACACATGTATTAATGTTTCCACTTAATATAGTTATAGCATGATACAAAACTATTACGAACTAATGAGATATGTCAATAAAAATATCTTTATTATTGGCCTCTAGGGCATATCTCCTTTAGTCTCCCACTTGCACTAGAGTCAATAATCTAGTTACTGATTCTTGCATTTAACACCTATAGCATTCCTGTGTTATACACATGCGTTGCTTATGGTAAAGCCAATCTCCAGAACTAACAATTTCAGCTCTGTGCGTATTTGCATGTCTATGCATCACTACGCATTACTCATTAACGAATGAGATGACATTGTATAAATTAGTCTTCTGGTGAGACCTTAGTTCCTTAAGCCAGAACTATATTGATCTTATTGTCGTACAACATATCTTCATAGTATAGCCTACTTGGAACTACACCTAGTTTGACAATCAAACTATTTGACACAAAATCCCTCTTTATGTTGCTGTTAGATCAGTCATAGACTCTTATAGTACTCATCACAATATTATACCTTTGGAACTAATCCAAATCCATCGTGGAACTTTCTTTGGTGCCACCTTATTTCTTAATACATAGCCCAATTGAGATAAACTTCATTTGTATATGTGACAAAAACTCGCATCAATCGATGGGGATATACCAATCGGGGTATCCACGGAGGAAGGAAGAGACTGGCCCAGGATAATGTCGAGTGGGCCAACCAAGATGGCGACTGGAAAGAAGGCCTTCGAGAAGACCGACGATTGGACGCGGAGGCCCAAGATTATAGCTAGGCCCAGTTGGATTAGGTTAAAATCCCGAAACCCTTACCAATTCGGTTGATATTCTATAAAACCCTAGCGGGGCACCCCTATATAAGCCTCCTCAGGGTTACTCTAGTACTCACGAGCTATTAGCTATCCCTTCCAAGCGACTCGCCGCCCTAACGTCGAGCCCGCCCACCTTTTAACTCATTAGCCATCAATACAAACAAGAAGGAAGTAGGTATTTACCCTACGGGAGCCAAAACTGGGTAAACCATGTGTCTCACTCCCAATCTCGATCCGCAGATGGCTACTCGCTCTTGCCCTACTTTGAATCAATCGCTACCCCTGGTAGCGACTGACGTGGCCATTCCCACGACAGTGGCGCCCACCGTGGGGCATGGTGAGTCAAGCCTGAGATCTGCGGTGAGACTCTTCACTCTGACTTAGGACCATCTCACATAAAAAACCACACTTGTCCAATACAAAAATCTCAAGTTAACTTCTAGAAATCAATTCAGCACTTTTTGTATAAATGAGGTTAAGTGGACAAATAACCTCTGGAAAATCACTACTAGGAAAAGGGCTATAGGTAATCCACACATCCGTGGCTCACGTGGTTGAAGTGCCCCACGGGTAAAACAGACATGGCTCACCAGTGGGCAGTGCCCTACTAGTAACTTGAACAACCATGGCGAACGTTGTCTTAGTGCGCCACAGATATCTGTGGGCTAGGGGCCTGCTAGACGCATGCCACATACCCGTAGAGCACATGGGGTAAGTGTGCTATAGTTGTTAGGGATAGCCGTAGCTCACATGAGGCAAGTGCGTTACGCCTAAGTTAAGCCCCCTCTACTTCCTAAATGGGCAAACACATCTGTGGCGCACTCCTGGCATGTGCGCCACGGTTGCTATTAATGCCTGTGGCGCACTAGGGCCATGTGCGCCACGGATGTGTCGACCTTTTTTTTGGCAGCTCCACTTTATGCACATGTGATCATCTACCACCCACACTTCACTTTCCCCTCCTTCCTCCTTAGATCTAGTCGGGATCCTGTTATCGCCATATTTTGGCCAAAGAAGAAGATGGGCCGTGATCAAGGTGGGCTTGGAAGATGCATATATTCAACGTGTTGTTGGATCGGCCTAGTGCGTGGATTTGGGCTCAATTGCCCGTGTATCTTGTATCATAGTAGGTTTCGTTTCAGTTTAGGTTTCGTTTCAGTTTAGGTAAAGATAGAGTTGTAGAGTTATTCCAAAATTAGAGAGTCTCCGGACTATAAATATGTACCTAAGGTTATCGAAGAAAGAGGACAATCACGTTCACAACAAACACAATCTCGGCGCATCGCCACCCCTTGTTCTAGGGTTTCTTTCGGGTAAGTGTCATGCTGCCTAGATCGCATCTCGCGATCTAGGCAGTACTTTTACTTATGCGTTATTTAGTGTTACTCGTACTGAAGCCTTGTTGATGGCGAGTAACACTACTATCATAGATTTTTTGAGGCTAGCATCGGTGCTTTTCGCTATAATCGTTTAAAGTTATGCCGCCTCTAGTTATCTCGCTACCTTTGCACCGTTTCCCAAGTGCAAGGGTAGCATCTTGCTTGATCTTTATTTAGCTGATTCGATCTGTTATGGTTGTGCCTTGCTCGCCAAGGTTTAGTTTAATATCTACGTAGCCAGGCCTTACAAACGGGTTGAACGATCCAGTAGTACGTAGTCTACTCGTTCTAGAGAAGTTGTTCCGGTAATTGACTTTACGTTGGTTATTAGGCCTCCTCTAGGATTAGTATTCTTCATCTTTTGTATATACCAGGCTCAATTACGTGTAGGACGTTCCAGTTACGTGGTGAAAACGTTAAACTATCGTAGATTGAGTTAACTTGTAATGATCAAGCAAAACCCCATGTTATCGTAAATCTAATGCAGAACCATGGGATAATAGGCTCTAGGAGCCGATTCACGGGGAAACCTGGGAGCCGGTCACGGCTCGAATTTTACGTATACTTGTTTACCATGCAGGAAATCAATCGGAGCAATCCTTCACCTTCGACCAGGTATAGGTCGGTGGCATCTCGAACCAAGCCAGGACGTGTGCCGGAGTTTTGCGGGCCGTTGCCCGAGGGACCAGGGCCCACCAGCAGTTCTGGGAGCCTCCCGGCTCTTCGTGTTGCTCGTCGCTGCTCGCCGGTGAGTTTTGGCAGGCAACACATTCTGGCACGCCCGGTGGGACATTCAAAAGCGTCTACGTCAACATCCGACGCTGCAATGGAGAACAGACAAGTCACGTACGACGAGCTACCTGAGGAGCACAAGGCGAAGTATGACGAGATCAGAAATCTCTTCGAAGCCGATCGCATCGGCTCTTTTGAGAGGACCCGTAAGCATGGCATCAAGTGGAGGGGGTTCTCCCCCGAGGGTGCTCTTGATGAGGTGGATCTGCATTCCTTCGAGGAGCGCACTGAGCTCTACGACAGGAAGTCAACTACATGGTGGCTCATTCTCTGCACCGCCATTCTGAGAGCCTGGTGAACGCTTTCGAGCGGGTCGCGGTTCGCGTAGTTCAAGAAATCATGAAACATCAGTACTCTCCGTCGGGGCCTACTTTAGGGACTCACCAGGGAGAAAGACCGCTCCAGACTAGGCCACAGCTGCCATTCACGCTTGCAGCTCCAGAGCCACCAGGAGCAGCGGCGTACGTCGTCTATAAGGCTGGAGGCGACCCAGGCGATTGCCAATTCCTGTTTGAGCCACCTAAGGAAATCCCACACGGATATATATGCACCTACGTGCCGGACTGCAACAACCTGCCGCGCACCAACCAGATTGCAACCGCAGGAGTTTCTGCGGCAGGGGTTCCTGGGGCAGGAGCTCCAGGAGCAGGCGTTTCTGGAGCAGCGATGTCTGGGATGGACGCCGACAAACAGGCGTGGCTAGCCAAGTATGCCACTGGAACAAGTCATGAGAATCTAGCCCCTGCGGCTCAAACAGTGGAGCAAATCCGTACCATCTTGAGAGACCGGCTTGACCGTGCAAGAGAAGGACAATCGGCTATTCAAAGCCGTACCCAACGAGTTTGATCGATTCACCGCCACCCAAGTATCGGCTCCTGAGTTCTCAAGGTTTAGCGGGTCGGAAGGGTCGAGCTCGATCGAGCACGTGGCCGATACAGCACAGCTAGGCATAATTTCGCATCGGATCGGATCGCGTAAGGTTTTGCGCAATCCCGACAGACCAGCTTTTGGGTGGTACACCTCGGCCACGATTTGATTCAGACACGGAAGCAATCGGAAGAGAAGTTCCACATCCAATATCATTCGGAGGCTACCGAGGCTGGCATTGCGCACTGCACAGTGCGGCGAGCGAGAAAGCGATGGCAGTACATCCGGTAACGGGACCGTCGAACCGATGTTACTCAGCTCGTTTAATCGAGAAGGAAGCGATCGAGCTAGCGTGTTGGGTCTCTCGGCACCCATCAAGGATCTAGCTTTCCAAGTAGAGTACAACTCATTGGCGCACATGGCCCGGCGATGTATGAACAAGGCCACCACGAGTTATACCAAGACAAGTTCAAGCGTCCGATAGGCCTGGTCGTCTGAGAAGAAGATGATCCTACACAAGACCAGAGGTGGCCGTGGCTGAATGGGCTCGGGGCAGATCCTGTATCCGCAAATGGGTGAAACAGCAAGGGCACAAAAGGGTTCGACTTGACGTGAGCAAAGCCGAGCATATATTCGATTTATTCTTTGAAGAGAAGCGGAGGTTACCGAAGGCCATAAAATCCGTCTCGTGAAATGAACGGAGACCATCTGCAAGTGGCATCACTCGTTCACCCACACCACCAATGATTGCAAAGAGCTACATCGCCAAATCCAAATGGCGATAGAACAAGGCCGTCGATCCTTGGGCGATTCGCCATGAAAGTGGACACAAACCCATTTCCGTCAACATGGTAGAACTCGATTCGCTCGAGGCGTCAACTGGATTTTTCGTTCGGTGTTAATATGGCGGTCAGGTACCACCATGACGCTGCATAAGGAGGAAGGTGGTCGCTCTCGGGCAAAGAAAGAAAGGAGGCTGGTCCATGCGACCGCCCATCCACAATGACAAGCGGTACTTATGAGCGGTGAGGAAAGTGCGGTATCGAAGCCACATTCCACGCATCTCCTTAACAAGTATGAGCGTCGGCCATGACCAACGCGGTAGCGATGGAAACGATGGGGATATGAGAACCTCACTAGGGGACCGTCGGAAGAAAAGGAAGGCGCAGACAAACATTGGGTTGTCCTTCTTCAAGTATTCTTTGGGGCTGGAATGAGCCGATTACTCTGATCGACAACTGCCGGAATGCGGACAACGGAAGGAGGACAAGAGGCTAGTTTCGGTGTTCAAACGTCTAGGGACTCTCCCACCTCGAGCCGTTCTGAGTCCGCTCGAGCAAAGGGCCTCGAGAAGCCAAGGGATGACAAAGAAGAAGACAGATATCACCGTCAAGGTGGTGTCCCGGACTCGAGACATACCCAAAAGCGTAGAGTGCGGCTGCGTAACTTGGAGCAAGCTGAGCGCAGATATCTCACGCTTTAAAAGCGCGGCCCGATCTGGCCGTCAAAATTAGGCAGACCTTGGAAACGGAAGACCGCCCGACAAGGAAAGAGTGGCGCCCCAAACCAGTAAAAGCCGATGCACAGACATCGGCTGGCACAAACATGGTGTTCATACTTCCGTCAGAATTCTGCGCGCCAAGAACCAATGAGCTACCAGTGGCACAGTTCGACTGCGGCCCACGACCGGTTATCTTTGAGAAGCCACGTGAGAAGGGTTACAAACATCTGAAAGCCCTGTACCTACGAGGTTACATCAATGGGCAACCTGTCAGCAAGATGTTGGTGGACACCGGAGCGGCAGTCAATATCATGCCATACTCCATGCTACGACGTTTGGGACGCTCCACTGCAGATCTGATCAAAACCAACGTCACGTTAAGCGACTTCAACGGTCAGACTTCGGAAACGCAAGGCGTACTGAACGTGGATCTGACAGTGGGCAGGAAAACCATACCCACGTCATTTTTTGTCGTGGACAGCAAAAGCACCTACGCTGTCTTGCTAGGGAGAGATTGGATTCACGCGAACTGCTGCATTCCGTCCACAATGCACCAGTGCCTAATACAATGGGATGGAGATGAAGTGGAGGTCATCCATGCAGATGATTCTATCGAGATCTCCATAGCTGGCATGAACGTCAGGAAGCGAAGACCAAGAGACGATCTCGGAATCGATCACGGGCGGGTGGCGCATTGAAGCTACAAAAAACGGGGTGAGGCTGGTCTTATCCACTGGCCTGACAGAGTAGCAAAGTCCACGATCGGACGTGGTACGGCCGATCCTCGCGATCGGCCACAAAAAATAAAAAGCACCAATCATACGACAAGCGGATCACGTAGTCGTAGCAGGGAGATGCCCTGCCATTGTAAAACAATAAGGTGTAAACCATCCTTGACTAATCACAAAGGGGCGATTCGTGCAATCGGCCCAAATTATTTTGTTACCCTCACCTCTTTTACCGTTGCCCTGTGTTTACCATCGATCTGACAGGTGACGGAAAGCTAGGTTATGGGTTTACATCTGCTGATGAACTAGAAGAGATCGACATTGGTCCTGGGGATAAGCCACGACCAACATTTATCAGCAAAAAGTTAGATCCGAGCCTGCGGGGTCCGATGATAGCCCTGTTGAAAAAATATCCAGACTGCTTCGCCTGGGACTACACGGAAATGCCTGGGTTAGACAGGAGCATCATTGAGCATCGACTACCGCTTAAAAAGGGATTTCGGCCGTTCCAGCAGCGCGCACGACAAATGAAGGCCGGAATTCTGGAAGAAGTCAAGAAGGAGGTCGAGAAAATGTTGACAGCCAAGTTAATCAGGCCCTGCAGGTATGCTGAATGGATTTCTAGTATCATACCTGTAGAGAAAAAGGATGGCCGTTGGCGTGTTGCTATAGATTTTCGGGATCTCAACAGAGCTACCCCAAAGGATGAGTATCCGATTCCAGTGGCAGAAACGTTAATCAACGCGGCGGCTGGTCATAAGATCTTGAGCTTCATGGATGGCAATGCCGGTTATAACCAAATTTTTATGGCTCCGGAAGACATACACAAGACGGCGTTTAGAGTCCCAGGTTCGGTGGGGTTGTTCGAGTATGTAGTCATGACGTTCGGACTGAAGAATGCCGACGCCACGTACCAAAGAGCCATGAATTACATTTTCCATGATCTGATCGGCAAGTTGGTGGAAATTTACATCGATGACGTGGTGGTCAAGTCTGCTTCAGTGCACGGACACTTGGAATATCTTCAACGCGTTCTGGACCGAACAAGAAAATTCGGGCTACGGATGAATCCGAAGAAGTGTGCCTTCGGGGTGACGGCCGGTCAGTTCTTGGGTTTTTTGGTACATGAACGAGGAATTGAGATCGGCCTGAAAAGTCAGGAGGCAGTACGGACAATGAAGCCACCTACCACAAAGAAAGAGCTGCAGTCTCTAATCGGCAAGATCAACTTTGTCAGAAGATTCATCTCCAATCTGTCAGGAAGAATAGAACCGTTCATGGGACTGGTGAAAATTAAATCTGACGAGGAATTTCGCTGGGGGGCAGAACAACAACGAGCCTTCGATGAGATCAAAGAATATCTGACGAAGCCGCCAGTGTTGGTTCCACCCCAGCCGGACAGACCGTTCTACATTTACTTGTCAGTAGCCGACACGTCCATCGCCTCGGTGGTGGTGCAAGTTTATGATGGGCTGGAGCGAGCCGTATTTTACATAAGCAGAAGGATGCTTTGGGCCAGAGACAAGGTATCCCGATATCGATAAGTTGTGCCTCTGCTGTTTTTGCACCAAGCTGCGCCACATTTTGCTATCGCGAGATCATCATCATATACCGTCGGGCGTCATAAAGCACATGCCGTCGGCTCCTATGCTGAAAAGGCCCGGGCAAATGGATGTTTGCATTATCGAGTTTGACATCCGGTATCAACCCGAAAGCGATTAAGGGACAGGCATTGGCTGACCTTATCGCTGAAAGGATCAACACTAACATAGCAGCACTGTCTATAAGAGCGTGGGCTATGTTTTTCGATGGATCGGTTTGTGACGATGGTTGCGGCATCGGCATTTTACTCGTGTCGCCTCGGGGGGCAACATTTTCCTTCTCCATCAGATTGTCTACCTCTCGCACCAACAATGTCGCTGAGTACGAGGCGATACGCAAGGGGATGGAGTTACTCCTCGAAGCCGGAGCAGAAGCAGTGGAAATTTTTGGAGACTCCAAGTTGGTGATTTCCCAGCTCACGGAGGAGTACAAGTGTGAGAGCGAGTCCCTCTTCCCATTATGGTTGCACTGCCGTGAGCTGATGACACAGTTCCGGTACATAAACTTCACTGGATCCATGGTCGCAGAACATAGAGGCAAATGATCTTGCACAATGGCTTGTGCTACAAGGATGTAGCGAGAGGAGCCGATGTTCAGTGCAGTTCTTGGAAGTCGATCGAGAGCCGATATCTTCAATTACTTGAAGGATTCGCTCGGGGCACCTAAACGGATAAGGTACAAGGCCATGAAGTATGTGCTTATTGGGGATGACATGTTTCTGGGACTCGAAGGGTTATTGCTCAAATGTCTGGGGACAGCCGAGGCCAATCGGCTCCTACGAGGTACGAAGGCGCTGTGGAACTCACCAATCGGCTCACAAGATGAAATGGTTGATCAGCGATCGGGGTTTTATTGGCCCACCATGCTTGAGGACTGTTTTAACTACTACAAAGGGTGTCAAGCATGTCGAAATTTGGGAAAATTCAGATGGTACCGTCCAAGAATGAACCCCATCATCAAGCCTTGGCCATTCCGAGGTTGGGGCATGGATATGATCGGCAAAATCAATCCTCCATCAAGCAAAGGCCACATGTGGATTTTGGCCATCACTGATTATTTCACTAAATGGGTGGAGGCTGTCCCGATGAAATCAGTAAACTCAAAGGATGTTATCAACTTTGTGAAGGAACATGTCATCCATAGATTCGGGATTCCCCAAACTATCACGACCGATGGAGGTTCGGTCTTTATTTCTCAAGAGTTTAGAAAGTTCTGCGAGGACACGGGGATTAAGCTGATCAGATCATCTCCATACTATGCTCAGGCGAATGGGCATGCTGAAGCATCCAATAAGAGCCTCATCAAGCTGATCAAGAGAAAAGTCGATGAGCACCCTAGGCGTTGGCACGAGGTTTTGTCAAAAGCATTATGGGCTTATCGCATGTCATGCCATGGGGCGATTAAAACCTCGCCATACCATCTAGTATATGGACAAGAGGCCGTATTGCCCTGGGAAATTACGGCTGGATCGAGACGTGTCACCTTTCAGGACAATCTAACAACTGAAGAATATGCAACCCTGATGAGTGACAGTGTTGAGGATTTAACTGAACTCAGGCTGTGGTCGCTTGAGAAAATCAAAGAGAATAAGGCCAAGGTAGCTCGTGCATACAACAAAAAAGTGAGGCCAAAGGAGTTCCACGTTGGTGATCTGGTATGGGAAGCTGTGTTGCCATTAGGGACTAAGGATCCAACATATGGTAAATGGTCTCCAAATTAGCACGGGCCGTACAAGGTCGATCAAGTTTTAAGAGGAAACGCATACATGCTTGAGGAGCTAGACGGCGTGAAATTCCCGGTGGCGGTCAACGGTCAGCATCTCAAGAAATACTTCCCAAGCATGTGGGATGATGGACAGTAGAAATGTGGGGGCCGATACTGAAAATCGGCCGAATAAAAGAAAAAATAAGCCGATGCACGGTCATCGACTCTAGAGGTTCACACATGTTACAAACAGGTGCCAGTCTACACATACGAGCTACTGAAGAAATGCTTCGAAAGCGTGGAGGGCGTCAGCACGGACACGGTCCACCTCGGCGGTCTCGGCTTCGTCGTCTTCATCCTTGCCTGTCACCAGCTGTTTGTTCAGGGCACGTATTTCGATGGGCAATTGGAGATCTGAGTCGCCCGTTTTGAAGAAAAAAAAGGGTCGCAGGTTACCGTTTGAAGCTAAGAAGTGGCTGTTTAAGTTTGCCTAAGTATGCGACCAAGTTTTTGACCTTGTCAAACGTTTTTGGGAAAGCCGATGTGCATCGGCTCTTTGAGCTGTGGCTTGGTTGCCTGTATGAACGTAATAAGGTGAAAGCCGATACATTGCTATCGGCTTCTGGAGCATCGACCTATTGTGGCTATCGGCAAAAAATTGGGGCGACAAAAGCAATCTTCGAGAGAACAAATTTTTCATTCATTCAAAAGCTGGTTGCTTACAAAAGGCTGATCGATTACAAAAGGGGGCTTATTGCTACTACTACTATTGCTACTGGTTCCTAATCTAGGCCGAGGTCGTCGTCATTGCCGCCGCCTTGTGCGCTATCCTCAAGATCGCTATCGTCGTCTTCTTCTTCTTCTTCTTTGAAGAAGCCAGGAGCCTTCTCGTCCTAAATGCCGTCGGTGTCCTCATTTGGACCCGGTCGGAAGTACTTCCGGCTGGTATTCCTCGGAGGAGGTGTCCTCCTCTTCCTCCTCCTCTTCGGAGGAGACGACGCCGTCCCAGGACATGGCGTCATCGGTGCTCGCCTCCGGTTCCCCATCGGAGGCTGCAGGTCTTCTTCGCCGTCGATCAGACGCGTCGTCCTCGACCAAACGGCGAAGTCAACCTCTCGTCCCACCATTGTGGGGCGAGAGTGTTGTACGCCGCTATCGGCGGGTGCTCTGGCGTCGGCTCTCGGTCGCTCATTGAGTTGGAGGCGTGGGAGGATAGGCCAGAGGAAGCAGAGGAGGCCATGGCGGAGAAAGAGGTTTTTTCGGCAGAGGAAGAGGGTTTCTGGCTTCTGGAGGAAGATGGGGACTGCGAACTGCTCAGACGGATTTAAATAAGGGGAATAGTGGAGAGACGGTTCAATGCCATAGCGGTTTCCCAGAATGTGCTGCCAAAATCGTCAAATCATGCACTGCGAAGGAGTTGAGAAGACAGGGCATCATGATGAAGGGGTGGTGTGACGATCCTGTTCTGCAACGCATTCTGTCAACGCGCAACCCGATACAAAAAAAAGGGAGGAGGAAGAAAAAATATCAGCAGAGTGGTTTTGGAATTATTATTGCCAAAACCAGGGGGGCATGTGTTATCGCCATATTTTGGCCAAAGAAGAAGATGGGCCGTGATCAAGGTGGGCTTGGAAGATGCATATATTCAACGTGTTGTTGGATCGGCCTAGTGCGTGGATTTGGGCTAAATTTCCCGTGTATCTTGTATCATAGTAGGTTTCGTTTCAGTTTAGGTTTCGTTTCAGTTTAGGTAAAGATAGAGTTGTAGAGTTATTCCAAAAGTAGAGAGTCTCCGGACTATAAATATGTACCTAAGGTTATCGAAGAAAGAGGACAATCACGTTCACAACAAACACAATCTCGGCGCATCGCCACCCCTTGTTCTAGGGTTTCTTTCGGGTAAGTGTCATGCTGCCTAGATCGCATCTCGCGATCTAGGCGATTTTTACTATATCGTTATTTAGTGTTACTCGTACTGAAGCCTTGTTGATGGCGAGTAACACTACTATCATAGATTTGTTGAGGCTAGCATCGGTGCTTTTCGCTATAATCGTTTAAAGTTATGCCGCCTCTAGTTATCTCGCTACCTTTGCACCGTTTCCCAAGTGCAAGGGTAGCATCTTGCTTGATCTTTATTTAGCTGATTCGATCTGTTATGGTTGTGCCTTGCTCGCCAAGGTTTAGTTTAATATCTACGTATCCAGGCCTTACAAACGGGTTGAACGATCCAGTAGTACGTAAGGACGTAGTCTACTCGTTCTAGAGAAGTTGTTCCGGTAATTGACTTTACGTTGGTTATTAGGCCTCCTCTAGGATTAGTATTCTTCATCTTTTGTATATACCAGGCTCAATTACGTGTAGGACGTTCCAGTTACGTGGTGAAAACGTTAAACTGTCGTAGATCGAGTTAACTTGTAATGATCAAGCAAAACCCCATGTTATCGTAAATCTAATGCAGAACCATGGGATAATCGGCTCTAGGAGCCGATTCACGGGGAAACCTGGGAGCCGGTCACGGCTCGAATTTTACGTATACTTGTTTACCATGCAGGAAATCAATCGGAGCAATCCTTCACCTTCCTGACCAGGTATAGGTCGGTGGCATCTCGAACCAAGCCAGGACGTGTGCCGGAGTTTTGCGGGCCGTTGCCCGAGGGACCAGGGCCCACCAGCAGTTCTGGGAGCCTCCCGGCTCTTCGTGTTGCTCGTCGCTGCTCGCCGGTGAGTTTTGGCAGGCAACAGATCCTTCTCCTTCCCACCTTAATTTCTCCACTCATTCACCATTTTTAGCATGTAGAGCTTGCCTTGCATGTTACATACGTAATAGAGGAATCTCTCCTTCCGGACATGCCATCCTCTCGGTCGATATCACGCGCACCTCTCCTTTCCATATTCTCGATCGTTCTCTCATCTCGGTAAGTTGTCCATGAAAGGATGTGTTCATGTGTATATGGATGATATGCTCATATGTATGTAGAGGATCGATGCTCATGTGTGTATGGAGATGATCGATGCTCATGTGTGTGTATATGGAGAGGATCGATGCTCATGCATGTGTATATGGAGAGGATCGATGCTCATGCATGTGTGTATGGACAGGATGATATGTTCATGTGTATGGATCGGTCTCTCTCTTGTGTTTATGTGATGAGTTGCCATTTGTTTTGCCAAAATGTTGATTCATTTCCATTTTGGCAAGACTTTGGCATTTCTCAAAGGTCCTTATTTTAGGATAGGTCATTCCAAAATTTTCTATCAACCATTGCATGCATGTATTGATTATGTGGTTCTAATAAACTTCTAATTGTACCGTGTACACCGCGCAGGAAAAATGGTCCTCATAATGAGCGTATGCATTGTGGCTAGATTTTTGAAATGTGCGACTGCCGACATGATACGAAATAACAAGACGGAGATATGATGTCCGTGTAGAAGATGCAAACTGAACTGGTTGATCGACACAGATTCTGGGAATCTGCAGACGCACCTGCTCCACCATGGTTTCATGGATGGATACACTCATTGGATAAGTGATGACAAAGACGATGGAGACGGTGAAGGTGGGAAACATGACGATGATCATCACGACAAAGACGGGCGAGATGATGAAGAGTCTCCTGGAGATGGTGAAGGTGCGGAAGTAGATCGGGATGATGATGATCTAGATGCCGGAGGAGTAGACGACGATGGAACAACATCAGGCTGGTGCGGGACCCTTATGTGCAAGAGGTGCTTCTCAAGCAGACGAGTAACGCCAGGGCTGCCGCTAGAGAGAAAGCCAATCTTGCGCAACTTGAGAAAGACGCGGTTACTCCATTGTATGAAGGATGCAGGCCCGATGATACCCGGTTGAATGTAACACTCAAGGCTATGGAGATGAAGCCAAAACACAAATTGAGCGATGCAAGCTTCGACGATATGATGGCATTCTGGCACGATCGTCTCCCGGAGAGGAACACGTGTCCAACTAGTATCGAGGATGCCAAGAAAATCGTCTGTCCTCTCGATCTACCGCATGGTAGATACCACGTATGCATCAACGATTGCATCATTTATAGGGGAGAGGACGCGGAGAAAACCACATGTCCGGTGTGCGGCGTGAGTCGATACAATAAAGGGAAGAAAGGACCTCAAAAAGTGGTATGGTACTTTCCTATCACTCCTCGTCTACAACGCTATTTCGTGGACCCTAAGGAAGCGAAGCTCATGCGATGGCATGCGGAAAGGAAGAAGCCAGGAGATGATGATGACCCCAAAAAGGATGAGCTGTTGACGCACCCTTCAGATGCTAGCCAGTGGAAAGCATTGGACCTCAAATTCCCATAATTCGGTGGAGATTCGAGGAACATCAGGCTTGATGCGAGCACCAATGGACTCAATCTGTTCGGTAGCCAGAGAAGCACGCACATCACTTGTCCCGTGTTTGTATGGATGTACACCCTTCCTCCATGGATGTGCATGAAGAAGAAGTACATACAAATGAGTATGCTAATTCAAGGGCCAAAACAACCTGGTACTGACATCAATCTGTATCTCGGGCTGTTGAAAGAGGAGCTAGCCACGCTATGGGAATCTAGAGCCAATACTTACGACGCCGTCGCACAAGATTATTTCACTATGAGAGCCATGTTGGTCACTATGGTGCAATACTATCCAGGTTGCGGGTATATCTCGGGGCAGGTTATCCAAGTATTCTCCGCATGCGTTAGGTGCATGGATAACACAAGCTATATCTAACTAGAGAAAGATCCTGGGTCTTCGAAAACTATGTTCATGGCGCACCGGAGGTGGCTCGGCAAGAATGATCCATGGAGAAAAACGTGGAGATCTGTTCGATGGAAAATCCGAGACCCAAGGAATCCTAGAGTAGAGGAGCAGCAAAGAAGTGGAAGAATTGCTAAAAAACTGGAAAGATTGTCCTAAGCCTAGAAAGAAGCAAAAGAGGCAGCAAGACAAGTCGCTGCTGAAGGTATGGAAAACAAGGTATGTTTTCTGGGAGTTGCCATACTGGAAGTTTCTCCGCACGCCTCATAGCCTTGACATCATGCATATCACGAAAAACGTGTGCGAGAGTCTCGTCGCCACCATAATCAACATGCCAGATAGGATGAAATATGGTCCGAAAGCAAGGCACGACCTGATATTCATGGGCATCCGGAAGGAGCTTCACGGAGGACGCACTACTGCTGATGATCAGGAAGATGACGATGATCATGAATCGAAGGTGACACAAGGTCATTGGAAGGGTAAAAAGTTTAAGAAGAACGAATATTACTGCCCTCCTTCTTGCTTCACTCTAAGCCAGGATGAGATCAAACAGTTTTTCAAGTGCCTTCTAGGAGTCAAATTTCCTTACGGTTACGCGAGCAAGATAAGAAGATACCTAGAAGAGGCGAAGCAGAGGTTCAGTGGCATGAAGTCTCACGACTATGGCGTGCTAATGATGCAGGTACTTCTGGTTGCACTAAGAGGGATAATGGATGAGCACGTCCATGAAACATTGTTTGTCCTCTGCAAGTTTTTTGACGTCATCTCTAGAAAGTCGATTGGCGTGAATCAGCTCGGGAGGCTACAAGAGGAGATCGTGGTGATACTATGCAAGCTTGAGGTCTACTTCCTGCCTGGACTCTTCGACATTATGGTGCATCTGCTGGTCCATGTCGTGGAGGACATCGTCCAACTCGGGCCAATGTTCCTCCGCAGCATGATGGCGTTCGAAAGGATGAACGGACACATCAAAGGATACGTTCGCAATAGGTACCGTCCAGATGGAAGCATAGCCAAGGGCTTTCTGGCCGAAGAGTGCATCTCTTTCTGCACGAATTATCTAGACGGGAACCCTGCCTGTCTTCCCGTCAACAGGCACCTTGGAAAGATCGACGGATCTAGTCACCAGGAGGGTAGTCGCGTACTGCGTGCAGACTTCGATTGTCGATGCGCAGACTTTGATTGAGCAAACCTCGTTGCGCTACATCATTTAGAACTAGTTGATCCTTGGGTACAAAAGCACAAAAGTTTAATCGAGAAGAAGTACAGTGATCGGAGCATATAGGGGACGCAGGGAGAAATAATCAAAGAGCACAACTCAGATTTCACGCGTTGGTTTAGGCAGACGCTCCTTGATAATCCCCCGCGATCGCATTCTTCTGACACAGAAAATATCATATTCACCTTGTCGCAGGGACCCATGCAAAACCTGGTGACCAGGCGTATGATATCAACGGCTACACATTCTACACGGAGGAAAAGGACAACAAGTGTGATTATCAGAACTCAGGCGTAACATCGGAATTCTACACCGATGACAACATGAAGGAAAGATTCTACAGAAGGATCAAGGAGATCTGGGAGCTTGACTACTGTGGATAATAGGTGCCGATGTTCCATGTCAGATGGGCAAAGAGCCTCAAAATAGAATACCGGTATTTCACAACCATGGTTATACCCGAAGCAGCCAAATCCAAGGCCACCGGTGCGAATGTGGCCACGAAAAATGAACCATGGGTACTAGCTAGCAAAGTGCACCAATGTTTTTTTATTACCGACCCGACAAGCCTAGCCGTGTTGTCGTGAGGAGAGGAGAAAGAAACATCATCGGAATGGATGGAGTCGCCAACGAGCAAGACTTCGACCAGTACGGCGATCCAAAGATTGAAGATGACGATGACTACGATGCATCAACATACATCACAAGAATAAAAAGGACAACCCTACCCAAAAAAGGTAGCCCGCTCGAAAGAAGAAACATTAAAGTGCCGGGGCTAAATTATTCAACCGTGACAAAGAAGTGAAAACAATTGTAAAACGCTAGCTCAAAAAATATTGTAAAACGCGTGGACAAAAAAGATTGTAATATTCATGGACAAATTATTATTTAATTTAGTTATATTTTGAATCATATTTGTACCACTTTTATGACATATATTATCACTTTTGGGCATTTTTGGAATATATAAAAGTATTTTAAAAATAAAACAAAACTTTTATGGCATATATCACCACTTTTAGGCATTTTTTGGAACATTTAAAAGTATTTTTAAAATAAAAACAAAAAGGTGGGCACCAGGATTCGAACCTGAGTGCTCATTGGTTTAGAATAGAGCAGTGGGCAGAACCAATGTGATAGGCAAGTGTCGTTGTTAGAAGGAGTGCTACAGTAGTGTTATAGAGTCGTTAGAACCCGATAGGCGTAGCGCACTAGCCCGGAGTGCCTACAGATATCCATAGCGCACTATGCCAGAGTGCGCTGCGCCTATCTGGGCTTTATCCATGTCATCCCCATCTCATCCCCATCTCTCACAGCCCGTGCCCGATCCCCCCTCCCCCGCCGCCGCCGCGCTCGATCCACCAGTCGCCGCTACCGCGCTCGATCCCTCCCGCCAGCAGCCGCCGCTCGAGGAAGAGGCCGTGGAGGAGGAGCCCCGCGCGTGTCCGGGGAGGAGGCCCGCGCGCGTGTCCCAGGAGGAGGAGGAGGCCACCCGTGTCCTAGGAGGAGGAGGAGGCCGTCGTCCACCCGCCGTCATTCGCTCGTTGTCGTCCGCCCGCCATCGTCGTCCTCGTCTTAGAGGTTAGCCCCTCCCCTCACTCCCTCACTCCCTCACTCCCTCCCTCCCTTCTCTCCCTCTCTCCCCTCACTCCGCAGGCGACAAGAAGCTAGATAGGGTTAGCAAATTCAGTGAGGTTAGCATTTGATAGTGAGGTTAGCCCATGATTAGCAATTGAATGTTTGCCCATGATTATCTAGGGTTAGCAAATGATTAGCTTGGGTTAGCCCATGATTAGCAGTTGAGGTTAGCCCATGATTAGAGTGGTTTCAGAGTGGTTTCAGAGATATAGGTAGTTCACAGAGATACAATTGTATATTGTTGATGAACATTGTTAATTGTCCTTGGATTATGCTATTGACAGAGATATATATCACTAATGATGCAAGCTTAATTTAACTTGACCTTGGATTATTCAGTACACCAAGGTTTTAAATGCTCAAGTACTTCTAGTTCTAGGTATTAATGGTAAATCATCCAACTTTACCCCTAAAGTCATGGAAGTTTCAACGTGCGAAAGATGATGCTTCAGGGTTGTACAACATTTGGTTTTGCACTCCTGGGTGGACACTTAAACTTTGTTAAAAATCTCTGTTGACACATAAGGTTTAGATTTATCTCTGTTGACAGTGAGCTCTGTTGACAATATTAACACATTAGGGTTCATAGTAGTGCAGGAGGTTGTTGACACATTAGGGTTCAGAGTAGTGCAAGAGGTTATATGATCATGTTTGTGCCCCTGACTGAATATGGTAGTTGTTCTGTTGTTCTGGTTGCTCCATTTTGGTTGCTCCATTATGCCCATAGATGTGGTAGCTGTTCTGGTGTTGGTGTCCCTTGCAAACCTGCAACTGAACTGATTTTGTAAATAATTGCACACAAAAATATGGTGTTTGTTTTGTTCTGGTAAATAATTGCACACAAAAACCTACCACTGAACTGATTTTGTTCTGGTGTTGGTGTCCCTTGCATATCTGGTAGGGTTCAGAGTATGGTGCTAATAACACTGCTCCTAATAACACTGAATATGCTTGCTAAATATTGCTTGCTAAAAACTACCACTAAACTAAATATGCTTGCTAAATATTGCACACAAACACTGGTCCTAATAACACTGAATACATGTTGATTGTAAAAGCACTCAAATGCTGAATACATGTTGTGATCCAGATTTTGTACTATCCAGATTATGTACTCTAGTAAAGCACTCTAGATACATTTATGTACTATCCAGATTATGTACTGTGATCAGATTGTAAAATAAAAGCACTATTACTCATTTTAATCCTATGTGACCAGATTATGTACTCTCCAGATTATGTACTATCCTATGTGACCAGATTATGTGCTGGCTGTGTTGGCCATTTATTGTGTGCTGGTTGTGCTGGCTATGCTGGCCATTTATTGTGTGCTAGCTATGCTGGCCATATATATGCAGTTTCTTGTATGAAATGAGTCCCGATTTTTGCCGGAATGTTGATTAACTTATGTTTCGGCAGAAATCGGGCACTCCTAGTTTAAGAAAATTAGCAAAGGTCATGCCGGATTTTTTCGTGCACTTTATTACTAACCAATTATTTTATTTTTATTATTGCAAAGATGTGTGACAATGATGAGGCTGGCTGTTCTAAGGGCATCAGTGTTGAAGGAGAAGTCATACCTCTGAATAAACAATTGACATTCTGGGAGGCGGCCCGGCGTCTATAAGACGATGAAGAATACCATCCTTTAGAGAGAGAGGGAGATGAGATGGAAGACACAGAGGAAGAATCCGAAGGAACGGCGGATGATGAAACCACTGATGGCAGCGAGGGCACAGGGAGTGGTAACAATCCTCCTAAGAAGAAGAAGAAGTAGAAGGAACGGCGCCCGAACACGGTCGGCACCGTCAGAGAGGAAATTACCGAAGTGAGCCTAAAAGGGGTTCCTTTGGTGCCCGACCTTGTCGTCAGAGGGTACGGTGGGAAAGTGTCGGTTATCACCCGGATAACCATCTCGATCAACACCGAGAATCTCCGGCATAAAGATAATGGCCACTTGCACACACTCCTCTTCGAGAAGCTGCACACAAGATACAAGTTCCCCGCTGAGTATCAGAACACAAATTATCATGGGAATGAAGTAAACAAATCCGCCCTCACAAAGATGAGCACTGCCCTGGCCAGCTAGAGAACCCGGATAAAGAAGATGATCTATAAAGAAGGCAAAAGTCTCGAGGAGATCCAGAAGATTGACCCGCAGATCATCGAAGATCAGTACCGAGAGTTCAAGGACTGGTGCGAATTAGAAAGAGCCCAGGACTCGAGTAATCGGGGAAAGGTGCTGCAGGCAATGAATATAGGTCACCAGCATCTCGGATCTGGTGGATACAGAACCGCGGAGGCCAAATGGGATAAGGAGGACGACGAGTATAGAGCTAAGGGGATGTGGCATCCCGCAAAACCACTACTAGAAAATCGCGTTGTTTTTGTGCATTGCATCGTCATCATCATGCATTGTTTGTCTAAAACTATTTTCGCAAAGCCGGTTTTGTTTTCTAAAACGCCCCGTCTTGCTTTCAAATTCAAACCCGGGTCGCCGAAATATTTTATTTGTCTACTATCGGTTTGCAAACGGTGCTTTTAAAATAAATAAAATATTGCATTATTTTTAGTGGGGGCAGTCGAACGGGCCGATTCGACCCGAACGGCCACCCCCAGAAATTTAATCGGTCCGCCAAAATTCCTAAACCTACCCAACCTAGTCTACCCACCCCTCTGGCCACCTCACCCGGCCCAATCCCCACACGACACGTCACCCTGCCCCATCTCTCACCCAACCACACAATGCCAACTCAGCCCCCACTCCCCACCCACACCACTCTCTCTCCCAGCACGCACCCAGCACACAGCATCCACGCACACACCATGGCCGCACACACGCATCACGCCACACCCCGGGCCCCACCACTCACCCTGGCCCACCCCGAGTCCACCCACCGCCCCCGCGCCTCTCTTTCTTCTCCCTCACGCGTTCTCCTCCCCCCGCTAGCAGCCGTCCCCACCAACCGCCGCCCCTGCGCCGGTCGCCCTCCGTCGCCGATGTGCCTCCCTCCTCCACCCACCTCTGCTCACCCATCGCCGCGCCGCTCCACCGTCTCTTCCGTCCCCTTCCTCCTCCACCCTCTCCCTCTCCGTCCGCCGCCGCTCAAGCTTCCTCTCTCCCGCCAGCTCCCCGTGCTCTGGCTGCTCGACGCCACCCTCCGCCGCCAGGGCCGGTGGCCGCCTCCTCCGCGGCGCCCCATCCTCCCCCGACGTCCCCGCGGCCGAGCCCGCGCCTTCCGGCCCCTCCGTGGCGAGCTCCTCGCCGACGCCCTCGCCTCCTCCGGCGCGACCGCGTGCCTGCTCGCCTCGCCCTGCGTGCCTCTCGCGCGTTGCGCTTCTCGCCCTCTCTCGCGTCGCCCGCCTCGGCGCCTGTCGCCGCCGTCGCCTCCTCTCCGGCCCTCTCCGGCCGCGCTGCGCCAGCCCGTCGCCTCCGCCTCGCTGCTCGTCTTCCTCGCCCGTCGGCCTCGCCCGCCGCCGCCTTCGCCGCGCTCCTCGGCCACGACCACCTCCGTTCGCCGCGCTCTCGATGCCTCCCGGCGGCAGCTCCTCCTCCGCCCGGCAGCGGCGCCTCCTCCGCCTCGAGCGCTCTGCGGCGCGCCGCCCGGGTGCCTCCTCGAGCCGCCTCCGCAGGACTCCTCCTTCCGGTGCCGCCTCGCAGACGAGCGCCGTGGAACGCCCTCCGTCGCCCCGCGTGGCCCTAGCCGGCCTTGGCCGCGTCCTCATCGCCCAGCTCGCGTCCTTGTGTTCGCTTTGGTCAGTGCAGGTTTGGGCCTTGTCGTGTGCAGAGGCTTCTGGCTATGCCACTGTGTCGTCCTTTGTTGTTCCTGGAGTTTGTTCCTGTGCAAGTGCCCAAGAAGCAAAGTGAGGATATGGTGGGTGGCATGTGACCCTTCAATTGTTGTGTTTCGAATCCCTCGTCGGCCAAGGTCGCCACACGGACTCGAGTACCCCGATGCCCGGATTCGAATAACTGCCAAGATCGTCATCGGAACTACAAGGCCGTTGCAGTGAACTCGACAAGATCTACCGCCGGACCCCGAAGACTGATCCCGACGAGCCCCGACGACGAACCAAGTCCGTCAATGATGGACAAGTTGGAACCCCAAGATCTCCCCCGTCACCGAGGACGCCTACACGGGAACGGCAAGTACTTCCTCCGGGAACGCCAAGCAATCCCCTCGAACGCCAAAACCTGGACCGGAAGAACGCCAAGATCGCCGCGAGAACGACAAGTTCTTCTTGCCGAACGCCAAGACCGACCCGATACGCGGACCCGGCAAGATTTTCGCAACGACAAGAACGACACCGAACCAAGTCCTTCCCGGAATCCGCGAACGCTTCCGTCGAGACCGAACCCGTCAAACCCTGGACCCTGAGACCGAACCCCGGAACCCCAAGTTCGTCGAGACCCCCTAAAGTGTGAACCCTTTTCTCGAGCCCTATTTTATAAAAGTAATAACAACTTGTTGCATATTAATTGCCATACTCGCATGCATATTTGTGTGGTTTAGGGGCCTTACGCCGATTCACCTTATAATTAAATATGGGGCCCATATGCGGGCAAATCTAGCCTTGTATTGGCCTCATTTAAACTTGTGTAGCGAACCAGTACTATCGTTTGTCATGTTAAAACAACATTTAATTTGCGGGTTATCTGAACAACTAGAACCATATAATTAATTGTCGGGACCCCGGTTCCGCTTAATCTTGCCTAATTGCACTGCACCTTTGCCATGTCATGCATCATACATGCATCATGCCGATCTTCTGCCGTTGTATTAAATATTGCATCCGGTGTTTATTCTAGTGTTTTGCTTCTTCGCGGATAAGGCCGTTGAGTTGATGTGAGCTTCGCCCCGATCTTCGGATGAACCTTCGACAATTTTTTCAGTAGCATCTCCCCTTTCTACCTATCTTACTTTTATAGTATTTATTCCTCCTGTTGATCTATTGCTATCTGTATTTGCGATGCTTTAGTTTCCGTACTGTGATATACCGTGCAACCCTATATTGCCTTGGACACATCCTATTACATTGTTTGGTAGATAGTTGGACTTAGGCGTAGTTGCTTGCTCAAGTGCTGTTGCGTGTCGTCCAATGCCACAGTTGTTGATGTATTGCCGCATGTTGATGTTGGAGATGATTATAGTTTTACTTATCGTTCACTTTAATTCCTGTTTAACAACTAAAATTGAAGTAAGCAGAGGCATCGGTGGGTGATAGATGATATTTGGTTTCGACGCCCACTTGTGTCCGTGGGACCCCGAGTACTTGATACTGTTCCTTGATTTATCGCGCTATCCACATCCGGGAGGTATATGGGACCCCCCGAGCGAGCTTGATTCATCTTATTTCTTGGGGCCACAAACTAGTTTGAGGATTTATTTACTATCCTGCACTTATGCCATGCTACTTGTATTCTGATTGTGCGAGGAGCACACTCATCGTTTAGGAATTGTGACCCGTTACGCTGTATCGACAAGCCAGTTTGGGTTCCCATCGCTTCTGACGACCCCACAAACCTTGAGTCCGTCTCGAGCTAGCTTACTTCGCTTGGGTAAGACTCCAAGCGGTGGCCCCCTGAAATATTTCTGAATCCTGTGATTGCTTTGTCGTGAAGGCCTCGTTGGGTTTTGATTTGGTTTTTCCGAGGTTGATCGAGCGTGTGTTGCTATTGGTGCACCCCGGCCGGGTAAAACTTTCTGAAAGCCGTGTCCGCGGTTATGGACGACTTGGAGCACAGTATCTCGACCATAGACAAGCATAACTAAAGTTTACTGCTATAAATTTGACTTATAATGACTAGTAATCAGCTTCACTATAACGGAATGGCTAATTAATACTGCCCACAATTGCTTGTTTGGTTTGTCGCTTGCGACCATTGTACCTGACTAGTAAGTATTGCAACTACAACGGAATGGCTAAATAAAAGTACCAACAACTGCTGGGTTTTGGGTTATCTCATGTCAATTGAATCTGACTAGTAAGTGTTGCAACTATCACGGAATGGTTAACTAAAAGTGCCCACTGCTTATTTTATCCGGATGACTATCTATAACTGACTAGTAATTGCTGCAACGATAACCGAATAAGTAAAATTGCCTACTGTGTGAGTTCCTCGGTTGACTTCCTCGTTTGGTCTCGAGGGGGAAACGCCGGGATGGGTTTGATTGGTGGTAGTATCAGGTTGGTTCCGAATAGGTCTTTCTTCCCCCTCTCTGATTGCCGTCAGTTGTATCGAGTCTCTATAGGTTGTTTAGTGCAGCTGCCGCTGCCGCTTCAGTCCACCATAGCTATGTAGGCGAGGAGCGCCGAATTCTAGCCTCGCCGTGTACTGGCCTCAGTACTGACGCTCCTCTTTTTCCTTTGCCCTTTGTCGGCACCCCTTTTGTTTAAGCAGGTTTTGAGATCGACGTCGTTAGCAGGGTTACCCTTCTGGCTTGCCCTGGGCAGGGTTATGGACGCCATTGGTTATTCTTCAGGGCTCTTAGCCCCATTTGCATCTTGTCCGTAGTCGGACGCTCCATCTTTTCAAGGTGATTTGGATCTTTGTACCGTATATCTGTATTCTTGACTCATGGAGTCGCTGTTATATATATATATATATATATCTGTTCTGTGGGTCCCATCGAGGACTGTTGTGTAATGTTATTACTTCGTTTTCCACCCGCACGAAAGTGCCTGGTGGGCACCTTTGAATCGTTTCTATGTGGGTTTGGCGGGTTTCGCTAAAACTTGCATAGGTCCGATTCTGAGGGTGTTACAGGGGATAGCTAACCCCTTTGCGAAATTCGAAAAGGGGAAGCTTCGAAACTTAATCAGGGCACGTTATCATGTGGACCCAAAAACCAAACAACTCACCGCGGATCCTGAAGTGAAGTAATTCGAGGAAATTGTGGTAAATAATTTAATTACCGTGGATCAACTCGATTGCATTCTAATCGGTGAAGTCGGGTTTCTAAACGGTTCATGGATCGCAGGGTTCCTCATCCCAGGGGTCGACGGCGGCCACCCGGTGGGATAAACCCTTTTAATAGGGCGATGAACCGGTCCAAGAAAATCACGCCGATTACGAAGAAGCCGTCATCAGCTGGCCGTCTGGCCGGCCTCGGGGGTAAGAATTAGGTGGATCATTTTGGTCCACCGCCGAGGATGCATGTAGCTCCATCGGGAAGGAGCGAGGAGGAAAACCGCGAGGTTCAAGAACTTAAGGAACAAGTGGCATAGATCCCGCAGATCGTCCAAGACAACCTGATTCCAAGCATGGATCCCTCACGTCCATCCTGCCTACCTTGGTGGAGTCAATAGCGAACTGGAGTGCGGGTGGTCGAAAAGGGCCGTGCCCAATTCCAAGCATGGTCAGCAGCCACTCGAACAACGCGGCACCGATGAATCAGGCGAATTATGTGTTCGTGACTCTGCCCGCTAGCACCGCGGCGCCGGAAGTGTTGGTGACTCCCCCTGCCATCACCATGGCGCCAAACATGTTGGTGACTCCCCCTGCCATCGTCGCGGCGGCACCAGATCTCCAAGCACCCGGTAGGGAGAATACACTGGCGGTCAGCACCGCGCCATCAAGCATCCCCTCCGTATCTTGCACGCCCGTCGTCATATGCGGTGCCTCGACATTAGCCGATCTCGAAGCCATCACGGTAAACAAATTGATTTACCGCCTTTCACGCCATCTATTACTCTTATGGCATCTCTCTGACGCCATACATGTTTTCCGTAGACGGATGTTCCTTGCACTCTCTTATGCTATGTGAACAACGAGCTGAGGGATGTTTCCAAGGGTACCATCGTTCAACCCTTGCAACGCACGTTCCACTCAAGGACGATGCTAGATAGCATGCACAGGGTTAAAATTAGTCGGGTGCTAAGGGGCTGCGACGACCTGGAACCTCCCATTCAACCCCCCAAGTGCGGATGAAGAAGAGTCGGCTGTCCTCAGAAGTTGCTTCGGCTTATTCTTGCAATGGAAAAAGAGCATGATTCGTTTGGGGACGGTGGGGGCCATCACGCCACAGAAAACATCACCGCCTGTCGTGCCAGCGACAATCGGTGGCAAGGCCCCCTTACCACCCTCACTGTCACCTCCACGCGGTGGGTCGGATGATCATGTTGATGATATGCACATGGCGCAGGATCCAGCCGAGGACGACGAAGACTTTGATGATCAGTTCTTCAACACTCAGTTTAGCAACGAAGACCCAACTGGTGGCACCACCACAGAGAAACCCACTATCACCAAGCGTCTGTTTGGTTCTCAGGAGACGCCTCCAGCTTGCGCCTTCATCGAGCCAGCTGATATAACCAATCGGCCCTTTATTCTAAGCCCTGACACACTACATAGGGCGGGCGGTGCTCATATTGCGGTGCCTACCTGCTCTCCAAAAGGAAAAAAGGCCAGGAAAAGAAAATCTAGCAGATCGAGCCAGCCGGTGGCGTCAAATACAAATCCGATCAGGTTTCGTGACGGGCCACCAAGACCCGAGGATATTATGTGGAGGATTCATGTGGAGGGTGAGCCCATGCTACCTAAGAATTTGCGGAGGATCGTTAGGAACTAAAGAGTGTGCATGACGGTGTGCTGACGCTAGAGAGATGCCTTCTGGCGGAGAAAGATCCCTCGCACCCGATATTCGTGGTTAAGGTGCCACCAGGCTTGGGCTTCATTGACAATGCCCCCGCGGATCTGTTCTTCCTGCGGTTTGATGACATCTTCAATATGTTCCACCTGTACCCTCTGCACTATACCATGGTCCTCCTGTTTTCTCTCAGCCTGGCCATGCAGATCATTAGAGAGAACACACCGGGCATCGCTATAGTGGACCCCTACTACATGCGTGACGACTGATTGGGAAGCGCCGTTGAACGACGTTTCGTGGCCTCGTACCTAATAAGAATCTTCGTGACGAACAAGACAAAGGAATACATTCTCATGCCTTACTTTCTCGAATAAGTCATTATTCACTTGCCACCATCGATTGGTTTTATTAGATTATCATCATTCTTTTTCCAACAAATTCCATTTGATTTTCTTTTGCACAGAGATGAACACTATACGCTTATCTCCTTATCTCATAAGCATTCGCACACCACGTATTTCGACTCAGGGAGTCTAGAAAAGAAGAAAAACTACGACAAGATCAAGGAAGTTCTGGATGATGGTCTGACTGGCTATGCCTCGACGGAAGGCACAACCTTCGCGCGTAAGAAGGTCAAGTTCGGCAGGCACGTCTTCAACCACGTAATGGAGTTCCCCTGCGTGAAGCAGCCAGAAGGAGGTAAGAAGGAAGCCTACTATGCACTCCATCACGTGAGGGTGTTCCAACTAGACCAGCAGAATCATACGCTGCCAGATCATCTCAAACAGTGGGCCGAAGTCAAGGCCAAGATCACTAATTCAGATATTAGACAAGAGATGTATCGCATCCAGCAGCAGTTTGGGGCGATCATCTTTCGTGATGTCATGACTTCGGGGGGATCTTCTATGGAGGGAATCTCCCGAATAACCGTGACATAGAATATCGCCTAGAGATACAGGGTGACTATAGGAAGTTCATGACGAAACAAGGCATCCTCCCGTTCCCTGAGCCGAGCCAGAAGGCTTGATGTTGTCCTAGTTGTAGTTCCAAACTATAGATGACCTTTGTGTGTGTGGACAAGTGTACATGCTACTACTTATCTTATTAGGTTTATGAATCATCGCTTACTTCTTTTGCTTATTATTATTATATATGAATCAATGCTTGGTTTTTTTCTTACTCTTTGTTCTTTTACTCACTTTGGTCCTTCTTTTTTCCTTAATTTATTAGTATTTTATCGAGAATGCCGATGATTGAAATGTCATGGCACACTATATATGTGAATGTGCTACGACGGGATTGTGAGCCTTGTGATATGCACAAGTCCAGGTCTTGTGCATCCTAATTGGCTAACTGTTCCGTCGTAGCATATTCCTGTGTCCAATGAACTATGTATATATATGAGGCATTCTTTTTGAGTTACTTTGGTCTTTTTCGAGAATAATGCCGATGATTGAAATGTCGTGGCACACTATATATGTGAATGTGCTATGACGAGATTGTAGGCCTTGTGTTATGCACAAGTCGAGATGTTGTGCATCCTACTTGTCTTACAGTTCCGTCAAAGCATATTCCTATTTCCAACGACCTAGTTATATATGAGGCATTCTTTTTGAGTTACTTTTGCCTTTTTCGAGAATAATGCCGATGATTGAAATGTCGTGGCACACTATATATGCGAATGTGCTGTGACGGGATTGTAAGCCTTGTGTTATGCACAAGTCCAGATGTTGTGCATCCTACTTGGCTTACAGTTCTGTCATGGCATATTCCTGTGTCCAACGACCTAGTTATATATGAGACATTCTTTTTGAGTTACTTTGGTCTTTTTCGAGAATGCCGATGATTGAAATGTCGTGGCACACTATATATGTGAATGTGCTGCGATGGGATTGTCCGCCTTGTTCTATGCATAAGTCCAGGTGTTGTGCATCCTACTTGGCGAACAGTTCCATCATAGCATATTCCTGTGTCAAACAACCTAGTTATATACGAGTCATGCGTTTTGAGTTACTTTGGTCTTTTGAGTTGGGAATAATTTCTATAAGTGTATCTTCATATGCGAATTTAATTATACATGTTTTTTCAATCACCGGTTAATTATTATTGCCAACTTGTAGATGACATGGTACATCGTGTACAAGGGACGGGTTCCCGGAGTCTATGATGATTGGGAAGACTGCCGGAGACAGGTGCACCGTTTCAGCGGCAATAGCTACAAAGGGTACAACACTATGGTGGAGGCAGAGGCGGAAGCTAGATACACGCGCTATCTAGCGGGAGTTAGGACGAGGAACCGGATGAAGACCTACACCTTCGCCGTGGTGATGCGTGATGCTTATCGTCTTTGGTTGTTTATCCCGCACTTGTTTCTAGCTAGTTTAGATGTCTAGGAGAGCTTTCGAGCTATAACTTGTTCGAGACACATGTATTCGCATGTCACCAACTACTTTGTAACTTGATCGAAACAATGTAACTTATACTATGTATTCATGTATGGGACTTATCTATATGTATTTGTTTCAATCTTGTTTTGCAAATTGTGTATTTATATATATATATATATAACTGTATATCTTTTATCTGTGTATGTATATCTGCCTATAATATTGTATATAATCTGTATTGTATATCATTTGGCTCAGAAATTAAAAAACAAAAAAGATGCCCGTGGCCCACATGGCATGGCTTTAGTGGCGCACTGCAACTAAAGCGCACATGTGCAGATCAGTGGCGCACTGCCATGTGAGCCACAGGAAACAATACCCGTAGCGCAGCTGCCTTCCTAGCCGTGGCGCACTGGCAGGTGCGCTACTACTATCTCGAGATAACCGTAGCGCACCAGGCAATGCGCTATGGGTAAGAGATAGCCGCATCGCGAGGCTAGTGGCGCACTGCTAGTGCGCCACTAATGCCCTTTTCAGGTGTGCCACGAACTGCCCTTTTCCTAGTAGTGAATCTCCAATAACTACAGGAAGTATATCTAGACCATACCCTTCTACCAGCACCCTTACCTCACATTGCCAAGATAAAATATTAGAACTTTCCTTCATCATCATTGAAATGACTTTTCTTGCCGCTTGAACCAAACTTGAGCTAAACTAACTCAAACCTACTTCCAAAATTGTCTAATTCACCACCATAGTAACCTCACTCCCCTCGTTGGTCGTGTGCTACAGTACCCCACTATAGCAGCAACCATCTCCTTGTTCTTTAGCCTTTGGAAGAGTAGGGGGAGAGAGACAACCACAAATAACTTCCCCATTCATTTACCACCCCACCCTGATCCTCTGTGTCGACCTAGACCTCTTCCACCTCTCTCCCACCACCCTAGTCGCCCAATCAGAGGCCACCCCTCCTCTTCATCCCCTAAAGGAGCTATGTCCACCATGGACCTCCTATCCTTCCATAAAAGGCTCCAGCTACCCTAGCCCATGCCTTTTCCCATCATTTCTTCGTCACACCACAAGAGAGACCTCCATGAGCTCTGCTCCCTCTCACTACCCGTCCCTCACCATGAAACCAAAAGAAACCCCTCTCTCGGTCTTGCAAGAAGAAGGATAACATCTTCTCTATCCCGAGCACCCTCTTACATCTTTCCCCGCATTCTGATTTCCCCTAGCTCTAATCTGCAGGCATGTTCTTTCCTTCTGCCACAGGATAGCCGGAGGTGCCGTCGGTCATGCATGTCTGTCTACTCCTCCCTCCGGTAATCTCACAACTTCCCAATCCCCTATAGTGGTAACCACACCCCCTGGACTTCCTCGTAAGCCTACCCCCTCTCCAACGCCCTCCTTTTAACATGTAGCAACCCCATGCTCGCATGCAGAGCCATCGAGCGTTTCTCGACGGTGCTCATGCACGGGATCCAAAATTGGCACCGAAGGCGCCTCTTCCGCCCTCTCCGGGCTTCCCGAGGTGGACCGCTTCACCTCGACACCTCGCCTTCGCTGGAGGAGCTACCCCGGGTGATCCGCCACACCCTCCTGAACCAGCTAGGGTTCCCATCCCTCTATTTTGCAGCTGAAGGTTGAAGATGCATCGTGGCCGTAGATTGCCACTCGATCTGACGAACATCCTCACACGATAACCCTTGACCCTCCGCAGCCGCTGACAGTTGATGAGTGCTTATTTTCATCATGTTTTATATTATTATTTTGCATTGTAGTGGTAGGATATTGGTATTTTATGGCGTTCACGCGCACCTTTTATTTTCACCAGGATCAGATCAGATGATGGATACAATGCACACAATTCTTGGACCAGTTATATTGGAGTGAAAAGGAGCCAAAAACAATGTAAATTGCTTATTTGGGAAATATTAATAACACTAGAAGAAAGCCCGAATCAATTGGAGGATACAGTGGGTTTAACGACCAACTATACAGCGGGAATAAATTTTCCGGACGTATAGTTCTCGCCGTATAGTTGGCGCCAACACCGCCTCCTCAAATAGTTTCACCCCGTGCAACTAGATCGGGGGATACGACATACAGAACACCCAGAAATCACCAAAACCTCACCTCCGGAAGGCATATGGAGGGGGAACTCATCCATCGAGGATCCATCTTTGCCCTACGCAGATCCAGGAGGCTAAGCCGTCGCTATTCATCATCAACTACTGCATCACCACCATATCCATCCATCCCATCTACATATTGTCTAGATCTTGTTGTAATTTCCGTACTCGTTGTTGATTTATACAAGTACTATTCATCTATGATAGATTCCATTGTCTCTTCCATGATGTTGATTGCCACCATGTCTGAGTAGATCATTAGTTCTTGGGGAGATGGAGAAACCCTAACATGAGATTGAGATAAGATAAAGTTTATTATGATATTTGATGACCCACAAGTATAGGGGGTGTGTCATAGTACTTTCGATAAATAGGAGTGTCGATCCCAACGAGGAGCAGAAGGTGTTGACTAGTGGTTTGGAGCAAGAAATCTCTGTAAATACTTAGCAAACAAATTTTTAGGTTTTTTTATAAAGCAAAGAAATAAAGTGCAAGTAAATAAAGACAACAAATAATTGCAGCAAGTGGCCCAATCCTTTCTTAGCAAAGGACAAGACGGTGGTAATACTTATGAGGACCAAACGTTATCGAGGACACATGGGAATACTGTCATACAGTTGATTAATATCCTTTGGTTTGATAAGTGTTGTGTGGGTGAAACTGTGCTAATGTACCGACCTTACTAGGACTAATACATACTTGTGATTAAACCCCTTTCAAGCATCCGCAACTATAATAAAGTAATTAAGATAAAAACCTAACCACAGCCTTAAACTCTGAGATCCTACACTCCCTTGTGCAAAGGTTTCCTAACGGGGGTTCAGGTTTCTGACACTCGGACAACCCCATGATTAGTAGCCAAATACACAATGCATTCCCCTAGGCCCATAAATGGTGAAGTATCATGTAGTCTACGTTCACATGACACCACTAGAAGAATAGCACCACAATTTAAATATTAAACCATTGAATAATACCTTAACACAATTCCACTACTAACAACATGACTTCTCCCATGTCCTCAAGAACTAAATGAACTACTCACGAGAAATCATATGGATCAAGATCAGAGATGATATGATGATGAATAACAATATGTACATAAACAATAATTCAATGGTTCCACTCACAAGCATCAACTACAAAAGTAATCAACACTGGGAAAGTTTCCCCTAAGAACTATGCAATATTCAACACAATTGTTACAGCGGGATGGAGTGGTGATGATGGTTCTGGTGGAGATGATGGTGTGGATGATGATGATGATGATCTCGATGAAGTCTAGCTTGATGACGGTGTTGATGGAGATGATCTCCCCTCTCCGGGAAGGAATTTCCCCGGCAGAAATCTGTCTGCCGAAGAGCTTTTTCTCTCTATAGTTTCCGCCCTGCAGAGGCGGCGGAATCTTTCTATGGCCGCTCCCCGAACTTTAGGGTTTCGGGAGGAAGATATAGGAAATAGGGCGGAAGAGGAGGTGGGATAGGGTGGCCACACCCCCTGGTGGCGCGGCCCAGGGTGGCCCTCGTCTAGGGGTGGGCCCCATGTCGCCCATCTCCGCCTCCCCTTCTGGCATTCTTCGTCTTCTGTAAAAATATGATTTTCCATAGGTTTTTTTTGGTAGTTTATGATCTTCGCAAAAATTGCATCCAAACACCGCTTTTTTCCATCAGAATCCTGACTTTGGCAGTTCATCCTCCAAGAATCATCCAACATGCAAAAATAGATGAAATGACATAAGTATCCCCTCTTAATATGACATATATCAATGAATAACAACAAATTATGATATAGAATTATAAGGTTCCGAACCTTTAATAAGGTAGAGATCCTTGTGATTGCAATGCTAGTCCCTGGATCAATAGCTAGAATCCACAGTTAAGATGTAATATCAAGAAACAAAGGTCATAATACAACTTTATAACTAGGAATAACATAATTTATTACATCTTCCATAGCTCATTTGGCTATTACATTACATTGCAGCAGAATATCTATAAGCATGGGGTCCTTCATCTTCAAAGTGCCACAGGCAGACATGTTGGTTGTAGACTTGTAATCCTAATCATTAAACTTCACTAATATCAAATAAACCTGCAACATAACAAGTTACATCCACAAGGGTCAATACATTTGAATTGTATTGGAAAGTGATACTATGGTAGTATAGTGGGGTCTATCAACTATATGCATTTGGCTAAGTGGAGCTTAGGCTTGCTTTGCTCAAAATAGATTTTCCTTATCATTTGAAAACACTAAGTTTTTGTTTTGACAAAATCACCCAAGGAACCACCAATAGAAATTGGTGAACCTTAAACACTTGTTCAACCACAAGTTTTAACTTAGAAATTTGGATGATGAGATTCTTGATAGCTTCCATGTCTTGATGCTCAAATAGTCCTTTGCCAGGGACATGGCTAAGTACTTGGATTTTACACTCTGCAGAGGTGGTGCACTTTCCCCACAAGACAAGATCTTTTAGAAGCCTTCCCTTAGACTAGAATGGACGCGTTCCAACCTATCATTCCCCTACCACCAACTGTCTGTTTGGCTAAGTTGTTGCAACCTATATGATCCAGGCAGAGCCCATAATGCCAAGTGGCTGCACTTGAAGCTTCTCAACATTTGACATCTCAAATCTCTTTGTTCCTGGGTGGCCATCCACAAGTGAGACACCAAGTTTTCCCAAATCTTGGACTTGGTGATGCCCAAGTTTTCCCCAGCATACTGTACTTGCATGACCACTCAACACAAACCATTCCTTCCATTCCACCCAGGTGATTCATTCACTTAGTTGTTTGATTAAACAAAACACAAGTCCTCAGACTTAGAAATTTTTCCATAGTATGAATATATATTCCACCCTTGTCTTCTATTAGCTAAGCTAAGCATGATGGTAATAGGAATCTTAACTTAGGAAATTTCTACTAAGGTTTCATCTACTAGGTTTTCCCATAGCATAGTTTATACTTAGCAAAAATTCCATGCAAGTCCTACTTATAAACATCACTAATGCATAGTGAAAATAGTGGGACAAAAGTATGAAGCATCACTTGCCTTTTTGGTAGAGGGTATAAGTTCACTCCTTGTGTTTGCAACAATCACAATCTTCAAGTCACTACAATTCAATCAAGCAAACTACATTTCAATCTACCATTCAAGCAATTCATCACCTAAAATAATAATAACAAAACAATGCATGCAAGCATGCTAAAGATTGTTTTATTTGGAAGAGTGGTTTCTAATGGTTCATAAACAATTTGAAAACACCTAATGGTCATTTTATAAAGTGGCAAAATCATTTGTATAAGATTTTACTTCATAAACCATTCTTAGATCAAGTCATTATTTTATGTGGTGAAGAAATGCTTTTAATAAGGCAAAATTCTATAGGTTTCACAAAATATGTTTTCAAACCATATAATCTTGTGTTTAGGTTCAGAGAGTTTATTTCCAAAACATTTCTCAAAGGTTTTCTTCCAAAACCATTTTTAATAATCAAACCATATTTTTATTTGACTAGAAATGGTTTAAATCAAAGATTTGTTCTTTTGCTTCACCAAATACATTTTTGAAACCACAGTTTGTTTCCTATGGTCAGTAGGTTCAAAACAATTCATTTGCAAAAGATTTTATCCTCAAAATCATTTTAACAGAAGCTTTTTACTAAACAAAGTGCATGGTTGGCTAGGGTTTGTTTTTCTGAATCCATTGATATAAATTTTGCAAAATTTGGACGTGAGGTTTGAAAGTTATGGATTTTTCAAATTGGCACATTTAATAGATCTATTCTGTTTTAAATCAAACGAGCTGAGACACGTGTGTTGTTTTAATTCATCGATACCGTTTCGGTTGGATCACGCTACGGGAGGCATCAGATGTAAATAGATTGTGCGGCACAGATTGATCAAAAACGGTTCGGTAAGTCATCTATCGTATCCCTACGATTTGCATCCAACGGCTAGCGACGATCTAACCAAACACTGGCGGCGCTCAGTGGCAGCGCGCGGCGGCGACACTCAGCTAGCGGCGGAGCGGGCAAAATAGGAAGCAAGGGGTCAGGGAGAGTGGCTCACCGGAATCGCCCTGACTCACTGATGCTCAACGTGGCTTTCTTCAGTCAAGGGGCGCACTGGGGTTGCAGGAATTCCTCGTCGGTGTTGAGCTGTGCCTCGGGTGCGGTCAGACGTCGACGGGGGCGATGATATACAGCGTGCTAAGGCAAATAAAGGCACCGTTAGGTTCGTATGGAAGCCGCGATCTTGTGACTATCCAAGAGGGGGTAAGGGGCGGTCTAGACTCACCAGTAGTGCTCGCCGGAGTTGCGGGGTTCTTCAGTGGCGCTCATAAAATGATGGAGGCGAGGTTGTGGGGCAAGAGAGAGGGAGCTGGAGGCACTGGAGTGTGCCCTAGAGTCTGGGGAAGATGTTTGCGTGCTCGAGGAGGCGAGGGGTGGCGCTAGGCTGCCGGAATTGTCGCCGGAAATCGTTGGAAGCAGCGGCGGTGTAGGTGTTAATGGGGACGGCCTGGGGGCTCTTTTGCCGCGGTGTCAGAGGGGAAATGAAGGGGAGAGAGGGGTGATTAGTAGGGCGTAGTTGCAGCAGCGATTACTCGCGGAGTTAAGGTGAATTTAATCCGTGGAATTACAACCAGAAACGGCGTCGAGGGAAGGAAGAACAGGTCGCGAGGTGAGGGAGATGACCGCGTGGCAGTGGGGTCCTGGCGTCAGTGAGTGAGAGAGAGTGGGGGTGGGGTCTACGCGTCAGTGTCTCCGTGGGTAGGTTATTTGGTTGAAGCGTTTTTCTGCGGGAGGGAGCAGTGGGCTGGCTGGGATTAGTTGGGCCAGGCTAGTTGGGCTGAGTCCTTTAACATTTTTTTTGTTCTGTTTCTGTTTTTTTCTATTTCTGTTTCTTTAATTCTGTTTTGAATTCCTTTAATTATTTCAAGCACTCATTTGATTTCAAATCTTTGTCAAAATTTGTGTAGATTTAAATATTGATCAGTAGCACATTCTGATGTCAATTTTGGAATTTACTTTATTCCTTTTTGGGGTCTTTTTAATTAATAAAAAGGGCTCTTGTTTTAATTCAAAATAGGATGTAATAATGTTTTTTAATTTCCATTTGACTTCTAAATTCTTCCAAAACCTTTCAGTAAGTTTTTTTTACTTAAAAGGGTGTCAAATAATTCTTCTTGAATTATTTCCAAAAGTTTTTAATAAGATTTATTAATCATTAGAATTGGGTTTATTTTTATTCTAATAGGATTTGGTCTAAGCCATTTTATTTTATTTTGGCAATCTTTAACCAATATTTTTATTTGGATTTGGATTATAACTTATTCCACTTGTTTATGGGTTAGGCCAAGATTTTATTTGGTCTTTAAATATTCTTTATTTAATATTTCTTTCTTCATCTTATAAAATCCATATCTTTTTATTTAGAGATCCAAACTTGGTGATTCCAATTTGTAAAATCTTGTTTGAGATTTATTTAATCCTTTTAAACATTTTTAGGATTATTTGCTCACCATTTGGTATGGATTTTAGATAAGTGCTTTATTAGCTTTGGAAATTACTTTTCCCTATTTTATTAAATTCATAAGATTTTAATTATGGTTCCATATTAAGTGAAACCAATTTATATGGTTTTGTAATGTTTATTTTTGTCCTTCTTGATCATTTGTAAATGTTTGTTGGCAAATTTTTATATGGATCAAATCCATAGGCTTGGAGATAACTTGGAAATGATTTTATTCCATTAGAATTTTAGGGTTTGGTTTTATTTTCCAAGTGTTTAAATTTCCAGATGCATTTATGAGGAATGCATTTCCCTTGATTTGGATTTTTTTAAGTTTCTTTTCACCCTAAATTTCAACAATAATTTATTTTGTTTATTTATTTTTCACATTACAAGATTTGGAAAATCTTGGGATGTGACAGGCTGCCACCCTTAAAATAAATCTCGTCCCGAGATTTGGGGAGGCTAGGGGTTACAAATTGGCTCAAAGCAACTAGGGTACTAACACCCTTAAAATTTTTCCAACTAAGTCACTTCTTGACTTGCTTGGGGTCTTGTTGAAATATCTCTGGGCAAACATCTGCATAGTGTCCTTTGTTTCCACACTTGAAACATGTGACAAGGCTAAGATCCTTCATAGGCTTGTTTATCTTGTGCTTCATCTTTTCTGGACAGTTGCTAGCATAATGTCCTTGGTTACCACAATTGTAACATGTGATAAGATTGAGTTCATCACATATCTTCTGTGGGCAAGTTGCTACATAATGGCCTAGATCTTTGCAGTTGTTGCACCACACTTGGCTAATCTCTTTATACTTCTGCTTCTTTGGACATTCACTGGCATAGTGTCCCATTTCTTTGCAATGACCACATTGCACATGGCTTTTGTCCTTCTTTTTCTTGGGTTTCTCCAAAGCTAGGAGTGCTTCTAGTTCATGTTCTTCATATGTTATCTCATAGGTAGGAATGTCTACTGGTTTCCTTGACCTTCTATTACTCCTTGGATAATTCATATGACTCCTCTTGGGTCCTTTAAATTGAGTCATGTTGTTGGGAGGTACAATCTGAGATTTTCCTTTGACTTCATCCTTCTTGGTAGACTTGGCTCTCTCATGGTAATCTGCAATCAGTTGTTGCACTCCACCTTGTTTCCTTTGTTCAACTATGGAGTAGATGGGGCATTGGATAGGGACATGATTGTTTCCTTCACATAGGTAACAAGTAGCTTGAGATGTGGGGCATTGGTCAATTGGATGTTTCTATTCACAATTGGGGCATTGATCTTCATGCTCCTTGGAAGTGTGATCTTTGTCTCCACAAATATTGCAAGCTTGGGTTCCTTCTAAAATAACATCTTTGTCATCCTTGTTGTCACAAACTCCTTTGGAAGAGTTGCTTTCCATGTTGATCATTTGATCTGTCACCTTATGCAATAATGGGGTTTGGGTTTCCAAAAATCTTTGCATGGTTGGATCTGCCTCACTGGTGTTGGCTATGAATTGAGCTATCACTTGGTTCAACTGGTTTTGGGTTACTATAAGTTCTCTCATGTTTTCCTCTTGGTTGTTATTGTTGTCATCAACCTTGATGTTGGAGTCTCTTGGAGTAGTCATCTGTTTGGGTTGGATTAATATTAGAATAGGCAAAATATTTCTAAGGGAATAATTCTAATCACACACATCACAATTCACACAAGCAATGTGCAAGCAATCACAAACAAAACATTCCACTCAAACAACAAAGTTCAAGCACATTTTTAGGCAACCAAAAATATTTTTGTTACACCACATAAGTTGGTGGGTTTGACTTAAACTAAATATGGTGGTCCATCTATATGGTTCACTTCAAATCATTCCATCCTTCTTGGTGGATTCTTCTTGAACAAGATCTTTGTATCCTTGGAGAATTTCTTGCATCTTGGTCCCAAAACTTCAAAGTGATGATGTCTCCTTCTTAAGTTGTGTTTCCTTAGTCTTCAAGTGTTGAGTAATATTTCTTGTCTCACTTGTATCCTTAGTGGTATCCAAATTGAAGTCCTTGGTGAAAATGCTAAAGATGTTGAAGTCATTAGAGTTGAAGATGTTTAAGTCATTAGAGTTGAAGATGTTGAAGTCATTAGAGTTGAAGAAGTCCTTTGCACATGATGAAGTCTTTGGCCATGGGGTAGGCTTTATCCATCAAGTTGAAATAGAAGAGATGTAGAATCAAAACCAAAATGGTTGAGGAAAGAGTTTACAAGATTGTTTTTAAATAAGTTTTGGAACAAATACAAATCCTATTTTTCTAAGGGGTTTTCTCCAATCCTAGGTTTACAAATCCTACAGGCAACACAATGCTCTGATACCATCTGTAAGGTTCCCAACCTTTAATAAGGTAGAGATCCCTGTGATTGCAATGCTAGTCCCTGGATCAATAGCTAGCATCCACAGTTAAGATGTAATATCAAGAAACAAAGGTCATAATACAACTTTATAACCAGGAATAACATAATTTATTACATCTTACATAGCTCATTTGGCTATTACATTACATTGCAGCAGAATATCTATAATCATGGGGTCCTTCATCTTCAAAGTGCCACAGGCATACATGTTGGTTGTAGACTTGTAATCCTAATCATTAAACTTCACTAATATCAAACAAACCTGCAACATAACAAGTTACAGCCACAAGGTTCAATACATTTGAATTGTATTGGCAAGTGATACTATGGTAGTATAGTGGAGTCTATCAACTATATGCATTTGGCTAAGTGGAGCTTAGGCTTGCTTTGCTCAAAATAGATTTTCCTTATCATTTGAAAACACTAAGTTTTTGTTTTGACAAAATCACCCAAGGAACCACCAATAGAAATTGGTGAACCTTAAACCCTTGTTCAACCACAAGTTTTAACTTAGAAATTTGGATGATGAGATTCTTGATAGCTTCCATGTCTTTATGCTCAAATTGTCCTTTGCCAGGGACATGGCTAAGTACTTAGATTTTACACTCTGCAGAGGTGGTGCACTTTCCCCACAAGACTTGGTTTCCCTAGACAAGATCTTTCAGAAGCCTTCCCTTAGACCAGAATGGACGCGTTCCAACCTATCATTCCCCTACCACCAACTGTCTGTTTGGCTAAGTTGTTGCAACCTATATGATCCAGGCAGAGCCCATAATGCCAAGTGGCTGCACTTGAAGCTTCAAAACATTTTACATCTCAAATCTCTTTGTTCCTGGGTGGCCATCCACAAGTGAGACACCAAGTTTTCCCCAGCATACTGGACTTGGTGATGCCCAAGTTTTCCCCAGCATACTGGACTTGCATGACCACTCAACACAAATCATTCCTTCCATTCCACCCAGGTGATTCATTCACTTAGTTGTTTTATTAAACAAAACACAAGTCCTCAGACTTAGAAATTTTTCCATAGTATGAATATATATTCCACCCTTGTCTTCTATTAGCTAAGCTAAGCATGATGGTAATAGGAATCTTAACTTAGGAAATTTCTACTAAGGTTTCATCTACTAGGTTTTCCCATAGCATAGTTTATACTTAACAAAAATTCCATACAAGTCCTACTTATAAACATCACTAATGCATAGTGAAAATAGTGGGACAAAAGTATGAAGCATCACTTGCCTTTTTGGTAGAGGGTATAAGTTCACTCCTTGTCTTTGCAACAATCACAATCTTCAAGTCACTACAATTCAATCAAGCAAACTACATTTCAATCTACCATTCAAGCAATTCATCACATAAAATAATAATAACAAAACAATGCATGCAAGCATGCTAAAGATTGTTTTTTTTGGAAGAGTGGTTTCTAATGGTTCATAAACAATTTGAAAACACCTAATGGTCATTTTATAAAGTGGCAAAATCATTTGTATAAGATTTTACTTCATAAACCATTTTTAGATCAAGTCATTATTTTATGTGGTGAAGAAATGCTTTTAATAAGGCAAAATTCTATAGGTTTCACAAAATATGTTTTCAAACCATATAATCTTGTGTTTAGGTTCAGAGAGTTTATTTCCAAAACATTTCTCAAAGGTTTTCTTCCAAAACCATTTTTAATAATCAAACCATATTTTTATTTGACTAGAAATGGTTTAAATCAAAGATTTGTTCTTTTGCTTCACCAAATACATTTTTGAAACCACAATTTGTTTCCTATGGTCAGTAGGTTCAAAACACTTCATTTGCAAAAGATTTTATCCTCAAAATCATTTTAAAACAATTTTTATATCCTAAACATGCATACACAAGTTTCTGCAAAAACAAACATTTTAACAGAAGCTTTTTACTAAACAAAGAGCATGGTTGGCTAGGGTTTGTTTTTCTGAATCCATTGGGATAAAGTTTGCAATATTTGGACGTGTGGTTTGAAAGTTATGGATTTTTCAAATTGGCACATTTAATAGATCTATTCTCTTTTATATCAAACGAGCTGAGACACGTGTCTTGTTTTAATTCGTTGATACCGTTTCGGTTGGATCGCTCTACGGGAGGCGTCAGATCTAAATAGATCGTGTGGCACAGATTGATCAAAAACGGTTCGTTAAGTCGTCTATCGTATCCCTACGATTTGCATCCAACGGCTAGCGACGATCTAACCAAACAACTGGCGCTCGGTGGTAGCCTTGGCGCAACGGCTAGCGGGCAAAATAGGAAGCAAGGGGTCAGGGAGAGTGGCCCACCGGAATCGCCCTGACTCACTGATGCTCAACGTGGCTTTCTTCAGTCAAGGGGCGCACTGGGGTTGCAGGAATTCCTCGTCGGTGTTGAGTTGTGCCTCGGGTGCGGTCAGACGTCGATGGGGGCGACGATATACAGCGTGCTAAGGCAAAAAAAGGCACCGTTAGGTTCGTATGGAAGTCGCGATCTTGTGAGTATCCAAGAGGGGGTAAGGGGTGGTCTAGACTCACCAGTAGTGCTCGCCGGAGTTGCGGGGTTCTTCGGTGGCGCTCAGACGAAGACGGAGGCGAGGTTGTGGGGCAAGAGAGAGGGAGCTGGAGGCACTGGAGTGTGCGCCAGAGTCTGGGGAAGATGTTCGCGTGCTCGAGGAGGCGAGGGGTGGCGCCGGGCTGCCGGAATTGCCGCCGGAAATCGTCAGAAGCAGCGGCGGTGTAGGTGTTAATGGGGACGGCCTGGGGGCTCTTTTGCCGCGGTGTCGGAGGGGAAATGAAGGGGAGAGAGGGGTGATTAGTAGGGCGTAGTTGCAGCAGTGATTACTCGCGGAGTTAAGGTGAATTTAATCCGCAGAATTACAGCCAGAAACGGCGTCGAGGGAAGGAAGAACAGGTCGCGGGTTGAGGGAGATGACCGCGCGGTAGTGGGGTCCTGGCGTCAGTGAGTGAGAGAGAGTGGGGGTGGGGTCTACGCGTTAGTGTCTCCGTGGGTAGGTTATTTGGTTGAAGCGTTTTTCTGCGGGAGGGAGCAGTGGGCCGGCTGGGCTTAGTTGGGCCAGGCTAGTTGGGCTGAGTCCTTTAACATTTTTTTTGTTCTGTTTCTGTTTTTTTTTCTATTTCTGTTTTTCTTTAATTCTGTTTTGAATTCCTTTAATTATTTCAAGCACTCATTTGATTTCAAATCTTTGTCAAAAATTTGTGTAGATTTAAATATTGATCAGTAGCACATTCTGATGTCAATTTTGGAATTTACTTTATTCCTTTTTGGGGTCTTTTTAATTAATAAAAAGGGCCCTTGTTTTAATTCAAAATAGGATGTAATAATGTTTTTTTAATTTCCATTTGACTTATAAATTCTTCCAAAACCTTTCAGTATGTTTTGTTTACTTAGAAGGGTGTCAAATAATTCTTCTTGAATTATTTGAAAAAGTTTTTAATAAGATTTATTAATCATTTGAATTGGGTTTATTTTTATTCTAATAGGATTTGGTCTAAGCCATTTTATTTTATTTTATTTTGGAAACTTTAACCAATATTTTTATTTGGATTTGGATTATAACTTATTCCACTTGTTTATGGGTTAGGCCAAGATTTGATTTGGTCTTTAAATATTCTTTTTTTAATATTTCTTTCTTCATCTTATAAAATCCATATCTTTTTATTTAGAGATCCAAACTTGGTGATTCCAATTTGTAAACTCTTGTTTGAGATTTATTTAACCCTTTTAAATATTTTTAGGATTATTTGCTCACCATTTGGTATGGATTTTAGATAAGTGCTTTATTAGCTTTGGAAATTACTTTTCCCTATTTTATTAAATTCATAAGATTTTATTTATGGTTCCATATTAAGTGAAACCAATTTATATGGTTTTGTAATGTTTATATTTGTCCTTCTTGATCATTTGTAAATGTTTGTTGGCAAATTTTTATATGGATAAAATCCATAGGCTTGGAGATAACTTGGAAATGATTTTATTCCATTAGAATTTTAGGGTTTGGTTTTATTTTCCAAGTGTTTAAATTTCCAAATGCATTTATGAGGAATGCATTTCCCTTGATTTGGATTTTTTAAGTTTCTTTTCACCCTAAATTTCAACAATAATTTATTTTGTTTATTTATTTTTCACATTACAAGATTTGGAAAATCTTGGGATGTGACAGGCTACCACCCTTAAAATAAATCTCGTCCAGAGATTTGGGGAGGCTAGGGGTTACAAATTGGCTCAAAGCAACTAGGGTACTACCACCCTTAAAATTTTTGCAACTAAGTCACTTCTTGACTTGCTTGGGGTCTTGTTGAAATCTCTCTGGGCAAACATCTACATAGTGTCCTTTGTTTCCACACTTGAAACATGTGACAAGGCTGAGATCCTTCATAGGATTGTTTATCTTGTGCTTCATCTTTTCTGGACAGTTGCTAGCATAATGTCCTTGGTTACCACAATTGTAACATGTGATAAGATTGAGTTCATCATGTATCTTCTGTGGGCAAGTTGCTACATAATGGCCTAGCTCTTTGCAGTTGTTGCACCACACTTGGCTAATCTCTTTACACTTCTGCTTCTCTGGACATTCACTGGCATAGTGTCCCATTTCTTTGCAATGACCACATTGCACATGGCTTTTGTCCTTCTTTTTCTTGGGTTTCTCCAAAGCTAGGAGTGCTTCTAGTTCATGTTCTTCATATGTTATCTCATAGGTAGGAATGTCTACTGGTTTCCTTGACCTTCTATTACTCCTTGGATAATTCATATGTATCCTCTTGGGTCCTTTAAATTGAGTCATGTTGTTGGGAGGTACAAGCTGAGATTTTCCTTTGACTTCATCCTTCTTGGTAGACTTGGCTCTCTCATGGTAATCTGCAATCAGTTGTTGCACTCCACCTTGTTTCCTTTGTTCAACTATGGAGTAGATGGGGCATTGGATAGGGACATGATTGTTTCCTTCACATAGGTAACAAGTAGCTTGATATGTGGGGCATTGGTCAATTGGATGTTTCTCTTCACAATTGGGGCATTGATCTTCATGCTCCTTGGAAGTGTGATCCTTGTCTCCACAAATATTTCAAGCTTGGGTTCCTTCTAAAATAACATCTTTGTCATCCTTGTTGTCACAAACTCCTTTGGAAGAGTTGCTTTCCATGTTGATCATTTGATATGTCACCTTATGCAACAATTGGGTTTGGGTTTCCAAAAACCTTTGCATGGTTGGATCTGCCTCACTGGTGTTGGCTATGAATTGAGCTGTCACTTGGTTCAACTGGTTTTGGGTTACTATAAGTTCTCTCATGTTGTCCTCTTGGTTGTTGTTGTTGTTGTCATCAACCTTGATGTTGGAGTCTCTTGGAGTAGTCATCTGTTTGGGTTGGATTAAGATTAGAATAGGCAAAATATTTCTAAGGGAATAATTCTAATCACACACATCACAATTCACACAAGCAATGTGCAAGCAATCACAAACAAAACATTCCACTCAAACAACAAAGTTCAAGCACATTTTTATGCAACCAAAAATATTTTTGTTACACCACATAAGTTGGTGGGTTTGACTTAAACTAAATATGGTGGTCCATCTATAAGCGATGTAGGTCTTTTAGTTTTTGCTTATTTACTTTAGTTTTTTTTAAGTTTTGTTTTGAGTGTTAGGTTTCCACCAACATGATTGAGTTTGAGCATATGACTAGTGCTAACCCACTCAGCCACTTTGGGAAGCCCTATGATATTTATAAAAGAGACAACTCCAGTGAGAAGACAAGGGGGTTTGAAATAAATCCTCTACTACTTGGTATTCTACACAAGAAGCAATTAGTGGATATGAAGACGATCCTGATCCATATGAGCATATTGCATGCTTCAAAGATATATGTGGCACTTTCCAACTACAGGGGTATATCGCCAATGAGGTAAGGGTTAAAAATTTTAGTCAAACTTTGACTAGCACAACTCTCTCATGGTATAGATCTTTACCCTCAGAAGCCACCACTACCTGGGATAATTTAGCTTGTGAATTTCTATACAAATATTATCCATTATCAAAATCTTTTGGAATCGGGCGTCTTATTATGACTTGGAGGAACCGTCCTAATGAAGGACTAGTAAGAGCTTATATAAGATTTAAAGATTTACTTAATCAATGTCCTCATCATGATTTGCCTGAATGGTATTTATTGCATATCTTTTATGGTGGTTTAATTGAACCTAATAAAATTGAACTAGACTCTTGCACGAGAGGAGATTTTATGGATTTACCCATAACTAAAGCTTAGGCTTTACTTAATAGAATTCACGATCATAGAGTTTCATGGAATTTTGGTCTAGGAAGTGAAGGAGGCATAGAAATAGATCATGATTGTATTCATGACTATAATAAGAAGGGCCATGTTAATGAATTATCAAAATAACTTTATTTAGATTCAGATCTTGTGTTGCAAGTTGTTAAAGCTTTTACAGAACACATCAAAGCTCCAAAAGAGGGTTCGGCCAATGTGGCATCCCGCAAAACCACTACTAGAAAATCGCGTTGTTTTTGTGCATTGCATCACCATCATCATGCATTGTTGTCTGAACTATTTCGAAAAATCCTAGTTTTGCTTTGTACAAATACCCCTCTTTATTTCAAATGCAAAACCCCGATCGTATCGGATATTTTATTTACCTAAAAACTATTTGCAAAGTAGCCTTGTTTTAGAATGAGCAAAACCAAACAAACACACATTTATAAAACCTAAACTCTAAATCCCAGTCCCACCAAATCCTATCCTACCCACCTCTCACAGCTCGCCACCTCACCCCTCCCCCCAAACTCCTACCCACCCTGCCACCTCACCAATCCACCACTTTTCCCCTCTTTTCTCTCACCCTAGTCCCACCTACCCTCTCTCTCTCCCCCACCGACACCTGGACCCCACCCCACAGCCCCCACTCCCTCCCAAACCGACCCACACACTCCCACCTCTCCCCTGTCCGCGGGACCCGCCCCCGGCCCCACCTACCGACCCCGCCCCTCTCCCTGTTTCTCTTATCCCTTCTCCCTTCCTCCCCGCGTCCTCCCCCACCTACCCGACGCCTGCCACCCCTCTCCACCGCTGCCGCCCTCTCCGTGCCCCGGCGCCACCCACCAGCTCTCTGTCCCCCTCCCCGCGTCCCTCTCTCCTCTGCGTCCTCTCCCCGTTCGCCGCCTCCCTCCACCGTCCTCTCCGTCACCGGCCCTCCGTCCTTCCCGCCTTCGCCGCCTCCGGCCAGCCCAGCGCCGCCGCCGCCAGCGCCGCTCCACGCCCGCGCCTCTCCGTGCCCCTCGCAGCCGCCCCGCCATGGCCTCCGCCTCGACCTCCCTCTCCATCTCGCCGGTCCCGCCTCGCCTGCCCCGCTCGCTCGGCCCGGCCGCCATCGCCGCTTCGCCGCCATGCCATGCCGGCCTCCGCTCGCGAGCGCCCTCGCCCTGGTCGCCGTGCCCGCCGCTCGACATCCTTCCGCCGTCCCGTCCCAGCTCGCTGGATGCCGCCCCCGCCGCCACCAGCGCGTCCTCCGGCCGCGCCTCCCGCCCTCCTCCAGCGGCCGCCCGTGGAGCTCGGTCACCACCGCCAGGGTCGTCGTGCGCCCGCGGGCATCCTCTCTGGCCGCAGCGCCACGCCTCTGCGAGTGCTCGCCAAGCCGCCTTCCCCGATGGTCGCCGCCGAGTTCCTCTCTGCTGCCGCGTCCAGGCCTGTTCAGCTCATCGTCGACCCTGTTCCTGCGAGTGCTGCCGCACCGGCGTTGCGCGGGTCCAGCCAAGTTGATGTCGTTGCAGCTTTTCCCTTGCGCCCAGAAGCCTTATCTGAACCCCAAGTTCTTCGGTGTCCCCATGTTGTTCGTTGCCAAGACCAGCCTCGTTCATGTCTTCCCGGCGCCAACCCAAGGCTCAAAGGACCCCGGTTCCGGACCCGAAAACCGCGCCTCGACACGCCAAGTTCGCCAAGACCCGTTCCCGGATTCCGATGGTCGAGTCGAACCCGTAGAACCCCAAAACCTCCCCAAGATCTACGCTGCGGAACAACAAGGCCGTTGGAGTGGAATCGACAAGATCTACCGCCGGACCCCAAGATCTCCGCCGTGAGACGACAAGACCGTCGGCACGAACCAACGACCGCGGATGCAACAGGAGCGTCCCCGGAACGCCAAGTACTTCCTCTCGGACGCCAAGGACCGAACCCGAAGGCCGCCAAGATCGTCTTCCGGACGCCATGACCTCCTTCAAGGATCCGATGGCCGAGACCCGACGCGCAGTACTCCTTCCGGACGAACCGGTGCGGACAAGTTCGCCATCGACCTCGAACGCCTACGGAACAACAAGACCGCCACACGGACGCGAACCCCAAGACCCGAGGCCCGAACCAAGACCGATCCAAGCGCCAAGACCTCCGAGGAAACCGACCATTCACGAGAACCGCACGAACACGAAGCACGACAAGATCTGCCCCGTTGTTCGAGAACGTTCCCGCCGAGACCGACCCGTCGAACCCTGGACCCTGAGACCGACCCCGAACCCCGGAACCTCAAGTTCGTCGAGACCCCCTAATGTGTGACCCTTATCCGAACCCCTATTTTTATAAATGCTAAACATAAAACCTGTTGCATATTAAATTGTCATACTCGCTTGCAAATTTGTGTGGTTTGGGGGCCTTACGCCGATTCACCTTATAACTAAATATGGGGCCCATAAGCGGGCAAATCTAGTCTCATATTGGCCTCATTTAAATTTGTGTAGCGAACTGGTGATATATTCTGCCTTGTTAAACAACCTTTAATTTGCGGGGTAGATAAACAACTTGAACCATCTAACTAATTGTCGGGACCCCGGTTCCACTTAATATGGCCTAATTGCATCGCACCTTTGCCATGTCATACATCATACATGCATCATGCCCGATCTTTTGCCGTAGTATTAAATATTGCATCCGGTGTTTCTTTTAGTGTTTTGCTTCTTCGCGGATAAGGCCGTTGAGTTGATGTGAGCTTCGCCCCGATCTTCGGATGAACCTTCGACAATGTTTTCAGGCGAGCATCTCCCCCTTTCTACCTATCTCAATTTTATAGTATTTATTCCCTCATGTTGATCTATTGCTATCTGTGTTGCGTTGCTCTAGTTTTCGTACCCGTGATATCCCTTGCAGCCTTATATTGCCTTGGACACATCCTATTACCTGTTGTTTGGTAGATAGTTGGACTTGCGCGTCGTAGTCGCTTGCTCAAGTGCTGTTGCGTGTCGTCAAGTGCCACAGTTGTTGGAGCCTTGCCGCATGTTTGATGTTGGATATGATCATGGCTTTACTTATCGTTCACTTTAATTCCTGTTTAACAACTAAAATTGAAGTAACTAAGTAGAGGCATCGGTGGGTGATAGATAATATTTGGTTTCCGACCGCCCACTTGTGTCCCGTAGGACCCCGAGTGCTTGATACCTGTTCCTTGATTTATCGCGCTATCCACATCCGGGAGGATTATGGGACCCCCCTGAGCCAGAGCTTGATTCAGTCTTATTTCTTGGGGCAACAAACTAGTTTGAGGTTTTATTTACTATCCTGTACCTATGCCATGCTTTACTGCTTTATTTACGATTGTGAGAGGAGCACACTGTACTGTTTAGGATCGGGACACGTTTTCGCGGTGTCGACAAGCCCAGTTTTGGGTTCCCAGTCGTTCACAGCCGTCCACCCAAACCTCGGGTCCGTCTCGGAGTCAGCTTAGTTCTTGGTGTACTCAAGGGTGGCCTCGAAATATTTCTGAATCCTGTGATTGCTTTGTCGTGAAGGCCTCGTTGGGTTTTGATTTGGTTTTTCCAGGTTGATCGAGTGTGTGTTGCTATTGGTGCACCCGCCGGTAAAACTTTTCGAAAGCCGTGTCCATGTTATGGACGACTTGGAGCACAGTATCTCGATCATAGACAACTATAACTAAAGTAGTGCTATAAATTTGACTTTATAATGACTAGTAATCAGCTTCACTATAATGGAATGGATAAATAAAACTGCCCACAATTGCTTGTTTTGGGTTGTCGCTTGCGACAATTGTATCTGACTAGTAAGTATTGCAACTACAACGGAATGGCTAAATAAAAGTACCAACAACTGCTGGGTTTGGGATATCTCATGCCAATTGTATCTGATTAGTAAGTATTGCAACTACAACGGAATGGTTAACAAAAATTGCCCACTGCTTACTTTATCAGGATGATTACCTAAACCTGACTATTAATTGCTGCAACGATAACCGAATAAATAAAACTGCCAACTGTGTGAGTTTCTCGGTTGACTTCCTCGTTTGGTCTCGAGGGGGAATACCAGGATGGGGTTGTTTGGTGTTAGCATCAGGTTGGTTCTGAATAGGTCTTTCTTATCCCTCTCTGATAGCCGACAGTTATATCGAGTCTCTCTAGGTTGTTTAGCGCATGCTGCCGCTTCAGTCCACCATACCTATGTAGGCGAGGACCGCCGAATTCTAGCCTCGCCGTGTACTGGCCTCAGTACTGACGCTCCTCTTTTTCCTTTGCCCTTTGTCGGCACCCCTTTTGTTTAAGCAGGTTTTGGGATCGACGTCGTTAGCAGGGTTACCCTTCCGGCTTGGCCTGGGCAGGGTTATGGACGCCATTGGTTATTCTTCAGGGCTCTTAGCCCCATTTGCATCTTGTCCGTAGCTGGACGCTCTATCATCTTCAATGTGATTTGGATCTTTGTGTATTATATCTGTATTCTTGACTCATGGAGTCGTGTTGTATATATATCTGTTATGTGGATCCCATCGAGGACTGTTGTGTAATGTTATTACTTCGTTTTCCACCCGCACGAAAGTGCCTGGTGGGCACCTTTGAATCGTTTCTATGCGGGTTTGGCGGGTTTCGCTAAAACTTGCATAGGTCCGATTCCGAGGGTGTTACAGCCAAGTATGATCCACCACCCGAACCTGAGAAGAGAAGAGAAGTTAAAGCAACATTGGTCTCCCAAGAACCAATGTATGAGATACCTTTCCCTAACACTTCACAGAAGCATATTTTGGAATATGAACAGGTTAAAGAAGTACAGGAGAAGAGAGAAGATGAAAGTGTGCCAAAAGTTGAAGAACATCTGGATGAAACCAAATATGAAGAGGTAACCAAGGAAGAAATTATGGCTATGTATGCACATTGTAACATAGTTGAACTTGATGAAGGGACCTCCATATTGGTTGAAGGTAAAACTAAGTTATAAGATGTATGTAAGCCTATTCTTCCCTACATATTTAAAGAAACCTCGCATTATAGTCTATGTGATCTTGGAACCGCAGTTAATGTTATATCTTATGATTTTTATTTAGAAATAAAGGAAGAAATAACACTGACTACAATAGAAAATACTATTATGACAATCATGTTAGCCAATAAAAATCTTAGAATCCCAAGGGGAGTAGTTGAAGATGCAACTGTAGCAATTGGCAATAAAAAAAATTCCCATCGATTTTGTAGTTGTTGATATGCTAGCTGACACGCTTTGCCCAATTATATTTGGAAGAAATTTTTTGAGCGATGTAGGTGCCACAGTCGACTTCAAAAAGGAGATTGTATCTCTTAAGCTTGGGAAAACGGAAAAAGAATTCCACTTTTCCAAATTTAAAGACAAACCTCAACTTATACAAGAAGAAGAGAAAGAGAAAACTATTGAGGAGATGGCGACTCTCTTATTTAGTAATCAAGAAGAAGAAATAAATGAAGACTCAAATTGTGAAGAAATAATTATGGAGGACAGGTCTCTAGAAGAATTAGAAAGTGAATTTGATTCACTTCCCATTTTAGGACCTCCAACTAATGAGGCTTTTGAAGAGCCAGAAAAGAGAGGGGATGAAGAATTACCAACCCCAGAATTAAAACTTTACCATATAATCTTAAATATAGAGTTTTGGATAATACTAATAAATTACATGTTATTATTAGTGCTAAAATTTCAGGGGATGAAGAAGAAGAACTCATGAAGGTACTAAAGGAGCATCGCAAAGCCTTTGGGTACTCAATGGACGATTTGAAGGGCATTACTGCCATGATAAACATTCAAAAAAGGTGCTAAACAAGTTGCAGAATTCAATAGAAGGCTGAAGCCTGGAATGAAACAAGTGGTAAAAAAGGAAATAGTATGCCTACTTGATGCAAGTATAATCTATCCTATAAAATAAACTGAATGGGTAACTATCCTTTACCATCATAGATCAAACTTTAGAGAGGTTAGCAAACCACACTCATTTTTGCTACTTGGACACATACTCTGGTTTTTCCCAGACAGCTGTTCATCCTGATGACCAACTTAAAACAACTTTCATTAGTCCTTATGGTTTAAATTCCTACCGACGCATGCCTTTTGGTTTATGTAATGCTCCAGCTACTTTTCAAATATGCATGACTGCTATTTTCGCAAATTTTATAGAACTGATAATGGAAGTATTTATGAATGATTTTTCTGTCTTTGAAACTTCGTATACTAGTTGCTTGGATAATCTCAAAATAATTTTGCAGCGTTGTGAAGAAACCAATCTTGTTTTAAACTGGGAGAAGTGCCATTTCATGGACAAAGAAGGCATAGTCCTTGGACATAAGATATCATTTAAGGGAATTGAAGTATATAGAGCTAAAGTTGAAGCAATAGAGAGAATGCCACAACCAAGGGACATAAAAGGTATAAGAACTTTTCTTGGTCATGTGGGTTTTTATAGAAGGTTCATTAGGAATTTCTCTGGAATTTCCAAACCTTTAACTAATTTGTTGCAAAAGGGAGTAAGATTTAATTTTGATGATAAATGCCTTATTGCCTTTGATAAACTTAAATATGCTTTATCGTATGCCCCTGTCATTAAACCACCTATTTGGGATATGAATTTTGATTTAATACGTGAAGCTAGTGATGATGATGTACGAGTAACTCTGGGACAACATATAGGTCGCAGATTTAATATTATACATCATGTTAGTAGAACTCTCAATAGTGCTCAAAAGAATTATCCTAAGGAAGAAAGAGAACTCTTTGCTATATTTTTATCTTGCGATAAATTTCATTCTTATATAGTTGATGCAAAATTAAGAGTTCATACGGATCATGATGGTATAAAATAACTCATCGAGAGGAAGATTCATAAGCCAAGACTGATCCGTTGGATCCTTTTACTTTAAGAATTTGAGTTGCATATTATGCAGAGATAAGAAGCAAAGGTAGTGGATGCAGCATCTATATTTGCCCAGCAAGACACCTATATTATTGAGAGGAGCTTTAGTCCTGGTGATTTTCGTTTTCAAGAAATATTATATGAACTAAGGTCAATTCCTCACAAAAAGAAGAAGTCCTTGTTGTTGGAAGAGCTTGTCACTCCCAACTGAATAAGCGGTAAGTGAAAGGTAAGTTTTCTTACTCTAATAAGTGATTTATATTCACAGTTTCTACTTCTAAATTTTTTGCCTTTGAATTCCTCTTATTTTTCTGAAGTTTTTATAACTATACGGGCGCAACTATACGGCCAGAGAAATATCTCCCGACGCATAGTTGGTCGTTAAAGGTACCCCTTGCGAAATATTTTTCCATGTCCAGTATCTATACGGGCTCAACTATACGGCCGGAAAAAATCTCCTGCCGTATAGTTGGTCGTTAAAGCTTTTGTATCATCGAACCTTTTTCGTTCTTATTTATTCAACTAAAAATAAGTTTTGTTGGTTCCTAGTCGGTAATCTAACCGACCTGGACTTGAGATTTTTGGAAGTACCTGCCCGGAACCAACTATACGGCCGGAGCTATACGGGCCGCGATCGTATAGTTGTTCGTTATGTAGCAGGACTCCTCTAAAATAGTGATTTCTTTTCCTATTCTATTAGGATTCTGTTCTTGGGCATGAATTTGGTGTTTCTCGTGAGTTTTACCGACCTCTGACCCCTCTTATATACTGCTGTTATGCCTCTCTCTAATCAAATAACCAGGAACAAATCTAGCCATGCTCTATCCCGTACTAGGCCATGGAAAACCCCTAGGGCTCATTGCTCCTAGGGACCTTTCTAGCAGCCCGTCTATGGAGGACAGAGATGAGGACGTAGAGAGTTTTAGCCTAGGGTATGTAACATCCCTAAAATCATGTTTCAAAACTCATGCATATCATCCATGCATCCATGATCATATAGGGTTCTTTTTCAAAACCATTTCAAAAACAGGAGCATCTGTTGCTCATTATTTTATGTAAGTATGCTCTAGCCTTAGTGCTACCTTCTAATGAGAAAGGTACTTATTTTATTCAGTAATGTTTTGAGTTCAAACTTAATTGTTTTCCAAAGCTTGGGCAAAGTTTTCAAAACAAAGTATGAATATAAAACCAATTTTATGCCTGTTATTTATATATCATTAAGGCTTGGTTTTATTTTATTTTATTTTTCAAATGATCAAAGTGTGTTTGAGTAAACAGAAGTGTTTGACACATATTTGAGTACAAAGTTCACTGTATAAAAATCTAGAGAAGATTTGAAATCAAACTTATTTGAATTAGGGTTTGAAAATCATTTCTAGAAAATCAAACAGAAATAGAAAAGGAGAAAGCATTAGAAAAAGGCCGGCGCTTCTAATCAAGCCCAGAACCAGAACCAGCCCACAAGCCCACCCGGGCCACCTCCTCTCTGCTTTTTCTCTCACCCGCACAGAACCAACCCACACGTCGCTGACTGGTGGTCCCTCTCCACGTCGGCTCCTTCTGCCCCAAATCCCGCGCGCAGACGCCGTCGCCGCCCGTTTCTCCCCCCTCCTCTGCCGCGACTTTAATCCACTTAATTGGCGATGAATGCGTGCGTGATCTCCGCCCCTGCTTCGGCTATAAGATCCTCTCCTCAGTCCGCTCCATTCCCCTCACTCACCAACCGCAGAGCGCCGCTAGGCTGTCCACAATCGAGCCCGCGCCGCCGCTGTTCCGAACCACTCCGGCGAGCCATCACGATGAGTACCGAGTGCCCCTTGCTTTCTGGTTCACGCGAGATGCTTCGCAACCATCTTGCGCTTCTTCTGACACCTTTGGTTTGTCTTGTATTGCCCCAGGTCGTCGATTCCGTTGAGCACCGCAAATTTCCGACGCCGTCTCCAACTCCGACAAGGCATTACGGTGAGGTTCGACCGCCCCGTGCCTTCCCCTTGACCCTAACTAGTTCACCTGAACTTCGTGCACACACTGATGCCTTCCATTTGTGTTAGGGCGGATCAAAACATCACCAACATCGCCGTCCACCTAAGCCCTACGCTGTCCCCGACTCCGACGAGCTTCCACGGCCACAGCAGCACGCCCCCGTTCCCACGACGACCACATTGAGCTTCCTCGTGCACGTGCGAGTCCGGTAAGCATCACCACTGCCCCCAGCACTCGCTAGATTCGCCGATTCATCGCTGGCAGAGCCGTCGCCGCCGTTCTGGCCATTTGCGCCGCCGGGGTTTGGTCAAAACGATTAGATCCACTAGATCTAGATCCAGTGGTTTAGATTAGAAGCCAGGCGAAGAGGTATGGGTTGATCTGAGCCGCAGATGTTAAGTAGATCTGACGGTGCGCAAGCACAATCCAGCACGAAACGGTACCAGCCAACCAGATGCTGCCGCGTGGCATGAGTTTCGTTTTAAAATTTTGAATTAAATCAATTAGATGGTTAAACTTGTTTAATTCATAACTTTTGATTCCCACGTCCAAATTTGCCAAATTTTATATCAATGTAATCAGGAGAGAAAATTCTTTCCATTTATGCAATGTGTTTAATGTTTTGCCTCTGTTAAAATGGTTGTTTTTTAAGAAACATTTGTAGGCATAATTTGAGTATAGTAATTTTATGTAAAATGTTTTATTATTCAAGTAAAGTTTATTTGGCTTGTTTTATACTTGTTTATGGTTCAGTACTGTGCACTTGTCTTGTTTGGTGTAGAAAATCATCACATGGCATATTGCATATATTCATGTATTTTTGCTTGTATAAATTGTATATGTGATTTGTGCCATTATTTTATGTGTAGAGTTTAGTGCAAATAGTGATTGTGATTGTGAGGATTGTTGCTACTCCCCAAACTACCAAGGCAAGTGGTGCTTCATGATTTTATTCCTATGTTTTCAACTATGCATTAGAAATATTTTGCTAGACTTGCATGAATATTTTTGATCTATATGCTGTGCTTGGGAAATCCTAGTAGTTGTAGAATTGCTAGAAATTTCTAAGTTAAGATTCTTATCAATGCCATGCTTAGCCTAGATAGTAGCAACCAAGGGTGGTTATATAATCATGCTATGCGAAAATATTTCTAAGTCTTTGGACTTGTGTTTTGTTAATAAAATAACTAAGTGAATGAAACACCTAGGTGGAATGGAAAGAATGGTTTGTGTTGAGTGGTTACGCAAGGCCCATTTCTATGGTTTACCTTGTGTATCTCACTTGTGGAAAGCCACCCAGGAACAAAGGGATTTGAGATGCCATATGTTAAGAAGCTTCTAGTGCAGCCACTTGGCAATATGGGCTCTGCCTGGATCATATAGGTTGCAATAACTTAGCCATTTCGACAGTTGGTGGTAGTGGGATAATAGGTTGGAGCGCGTCCAGTTGGTCTAAGGGAAGGCTTCTGAAAGTTCCTATCTTGGTGAAAATCAAGTCTTGTGGGGAAAGTGCACAACCTCTAGAGATGGAAGAATCTAAGTACTTAGCCATGTACCTGGTATTGGACAATTTGAGCATCAATACATGGAAGCTATCAAGAATCTCCTCATCCCAATTTCTAAGTAAAACTTGTGGTTGAACAAGGGTGAAGGACCCCAATGTCTATTGGTGGTTCCTTGGGAAAAAATTTTGACAAAGAAAAACTTAGTGTTTTCAACTAATAGGCAAAACCTATTTTGAGCAAAGCAAGCCTAATCTACACTTAGCCAAATTGCATATAGTATCTAGTCCACCAATATTCTACTAAGGTATCACTTGCCAATACTATTCCAATGTATTGACCCACTGTGGCTGTAATTTGTGATGTTGCAGGTTACTCTGATGATGATTAGGAGTCATGAGTCTACACTCAACATGCTTGCCTGTGGCACATGAAGATGAAGACTTATTTATCTTATTACTTATTTAAACTCTTGTACTAGGCATGTGGCCATGGAGTTTGTAAAAGACTATGTTTGTCTCTGGAATGACTTGTAATAATGACCTTTGTTTCTGTGTACTTCATCTTAAACTGTGGATGCTAGCATTGATCCAGGGACTAGCATTGCAATCATAGGGATCCTTTTCCTTTATAAAGGAGGGATCTTACAGGGTACAAAGAGTACGTCGAGCCAAGATTCTACAACAGCTATCCCATTAAAGGCTAGAGCGATGTTTACATCAGCCGTGACGTCTATGATCCCTCGGAGATCGACTGGGCGGTGATGAAGAGAACTCAAGAAGAGAGGGAAGGCCACAAGCTGCATGGAAAATGGCATGTGGAGATGGTCGAGTTCATCACCACGGACCCTAGGCCGCACAAGCGTAAGGAAATACCTAACATTGGTGCAGGTGCTAGCAAGGAACCGGCGTTGCCCCGCTTGAGGCCTACCACTAGCGCTCGTATGAGGGTGAAGCCTCAAGAAGATTGGAGAAACAGTTTCTACTTCCCCGATCCATCAATAATGGATGAGGAAGAAGTTGTCCCTTGGACAAAGGATTGCACATCGGCACTAGAGATATATCAGAAGCAGGAGCAACTCCATCGCGTTGAAGTCCGTCACCGCCTCAAGGAGATATAGAAGAAGGATGATCTTCTCCCATTGGTGACTAAACTCACAGGTAGGAAGGACACCTTGCAATCTGATTTGCACAGGAGCTATAGCCGCATCACTGCTCTAGAGGATACCAACAAGAAGCTACGGACCGTGGTGCTACATGCCATGGATCCACAGTGATCTATAATAAATCACAGTATCAAATAATCGTGAGGGATTATTTAGTCCCGCCTGGCTTGATCCCAAGCTTGAGGAGTCTTTAAGACCTTGTAATCTATCTTATAAGTTTTTATTACTATTCTAGTTTTGCATTAGTTTGAGCTCATAAATAAAGTTTGCATCATTGGAATTCCCTTTAGGAATAGTCGATCCCTTTTACGAAATTCCGAGTTTACTATAATATAAGGAGCATTATTGAGTTTGAGTTCGTCTTATTGGATATATGAATTACTTGAGTATAATTTTACTTACACTTGATGATAGCAATAGGATTCTTCCACACCATTGATATTAACGGAACATACAAAGATAATTTGATCAATATGTTGTAGGTCAATGGTTTGATTTACAAAAAGGAGAAATTATCTAATTAGTTAAGTTGAAAAAGAAAAACCTTGAACAAGGAGAAATTAAAAAGAGCTATCAAATAGAGTGAGAACAAGTTGAGGTAGAATATTCAAGTTATAAAGATGCTTCATATATATTTGGAATTTGGTAATTGAGATCGTTAAACTTTGGACTCCTACATGAAGTGGAATGTATGGCTAGATCCTTTGCACATCACTTAAACAAAAATGTGAGAACGAATATATAGATAAATAACAAAAGAAAGAAGAAAAAGAGCAAATGTACAAAGAGACGTTTGAGATTTGAATCCCAAGTGAATATGTTAATCCCAAGTGTTGTAGATCTCTAACTTGAAAAGGAAACGGAAACTGTTTTTGGGGGGCGGATAATCCACCCCTCCCCAGACTCAGAAGGGCGCAACCCTTAGAAGGGGGCGGAGTATCTGGCGGATTTTCCGGCCTGGCTAAATAATCGGCCGGATAGTCCGCCCCCCCCCCCCAGGATTTTCTCCAAGTAAAGTTCAGCGGGAACTTCTATATGGGGGAGGAATTTCAACCGGAGTTTTCGTCCTGTGGGTGGATTTTCCCCAGGGCGGATAGTCCACCCCTTGAGGGGGGCGGATAATCCGCCCCCTCGAGGATTTGCACCAAGTCAAGAACGGCGTTACCTTCTGTATGGGGGGCGGATTTCCCCCTGGATTTTCTGTCCTAGGGGCGGATAGTCCGCGCCTAGTGGGGGTGGATAATCCGCCCCCAAACTTCTCCAACAGCAAGATCTGGGTAGGGGTATTTAAGCCAGCCTTCCCCCTCCTGCCAGAACTCTTGATTCATTCGAAAAAGTCAGGATCTGTTCTTCAACCTTCATCCAAGAGAGCTCCACCTCCATCCACCCAAAGGCCCCGTCCCTTGGGGAATCGAAGTAGGAGAATTCGATCTTCAACTACTGCAATCAAGCGCTTCATCTCCTCTCCATTCATTTGGAGAATCACCGATCTAGTATTTCTTGCAAATATCTAGATCCTTGCTTTTGTTTATATTGATAAACCTTGTTCTTGTAACATCTTGTTGTCATTAGGGGAGCCCCCAATTCAGTTGTGGGTGTGTGCCCGGGTAGAGTTGTAAAGGCCACAGTTGCCGCCTCGAAGGGTATCGATGGTGGAGAAGGTAGATCATGCCTTTCGTGGTGAGGCCTATTGTGGCATGGTGGTCTTAGAATCGCCCACCCCTCCAACGCAGATGTACTTCCCTTAACAAGGAAGGAAATGCGGTAAAACATATCCTCGTGTCTCCGCGTGCTCCACTATGGTTTTCTCGCTGCTCTCTTTGCGTGCTTAGTAGCTAGGTTTGCATATAGGGAAATTCTCGTAGTTGCATATCTAGAGAATTTACTTTATGTCAAGCCTAAAATTGAAAAGAAACTAAAAATTGAGTAGCACCTATTCACCCCCCCTCTACGTTCCCATACGATCCATTTCAATTGGTATCAGAGCCCCGTCTCTTAATTCGGGCTTAACCGCCTAAGATAAGTATGGGTTCCAAGGGAGATGGGAGTGATGCTCCGGAGGTAGTCATCATGAACGATCTCAAGACGTTGGAAACAACCTTGATTAGTTCTATGGAGGCTAAGATGGAAGAGATGCGTCAAATGATAATGCGTCTCTCCACATCCGCAACATCACCTCCATCTGCCTCAGAGGCTACCACTCAGAATCCAAGGAAATGGGTAAAACCGATTCCAAAGATAACGAAGTGGTTGGTGATGGCACTAGCAAGAGCTCCTCCTCGAAAAAGGATAGTGGTAAGGAAGGATACAATGAGGTTTCTCATGTGTATTCTCTTGATCCACCTATCCCACATCCACTTATACATAATAGGGGTGATCCACCCAAACTTTTAGCATCTACTTTTAATCAATGGCAATTTTTGATGAAGTCTCATGTGTGCAGCTCCTCCATTGAGTCGTGGAAAATCATAGAGAATGGTCTTCATGTTGGAGATCCCCACAACCTAACAAGAAGAGAGGTTTTTGACAGTCAACTCAATGCTACGGCTCTACACATGATTCAACTTGGTGTGGGTGACAAAGACATGCCACACATTCAGCATCTCAACACAGCTAAGGAAGCTTGGGATGCCCTCACCGAGCTCTTCATTGGAAATGAAAGTATGAGAATAAATAGATATGATGCTTTGAGTAATGAAGCTAAAGGATTCTATATGTTGGATGGAGAAGATCACGTGGAAATGTATAGGAGGCTCGAGTCAATAGCCACCAGTTTCAGAAATCATGGTGCCTCTCATGTTGATGATGCTTGGATCAAACGCAAGTATGTCAGTGCTCTCATGCCATTTGCGCCCACAGATTTGAAGAGTCTCCAAGGAAGGCATAACTATCACCTAATGACATCCAATGAGGTAATGCAAGAGATGGCAGCTTTGAAAGTGGCTGCCAAGAATGCTGAAGATGCTCGTGCACGAGCCATGGGGATGCAAAAGGGAGTCAACGTGGCCTTGAAGACAAGTGTGGCTAATCATGATGAAGATGACATAGAAGGTATGGACTGTCCCGAGGATGTAAAAAGAATTCATGGACAATACATGGCCTTCTATGCTATAAACTTTTGGAAGGATCTAGCCAAGGCCAAATCTGAACTAGAACACAAGAGTGGAACATCTGGAATATAGGAAAACGTTCCCAAGCTGAGAACTTGTTTCAACTATAGAGACCGGCTGCACTTTGTAGCCAAGTGTCCGCACCAAAGTAGGTAAGATAATGGAGGAAGACTCATTCTCAAAGAATATTCAAAGGCTCCACGAAATAAACAATTTGTAAAGAAGAATGCTCCTTTCAAGAAGCAACCAAAGATTTTTCTAGTGGCTCAAGAAGAATATTCTTCGGGAAGTGAAGTTAAAGACGAGGATGATTGCTCTCGAGAGGTGGCTTCTATAGTCACCACATCTAAACCAGCATCTCTATTCGATTCTCCAAATGAAAACGTCATCAATAAGAATGCTACTTGTCTCATGGCAAGAGGCTCCAAGGTATCAACTTCTAACACTTCTTTTCCTAAGGCTATGATTGACATGGATGATCCTACTAGTCTTAAGGATAAAGAAGAGATTATTGCTTTGGACTATTTCTTCACTAACTTGCAAGGTGAGCACAAAATACATTTTGAGGCTCTTATGGACCAGCTGGCCCAAAATGAAGTGCTTCTTGAAGAAAAGGGCATGATTGAAAGGGAGGATGCAATGGAAATTGCGTCCTTAAAAAATGCTCTAGAAGAAGAATAAGAGGCTCGGGCTTGTCTTGAAGAGAGGCTTGAGTCTATTGAGGAGTCACATGAAGAAATGGTGACAAAGCTTGTGAAGGAACGTGACAATGCAGTAGCCAAAGCAAAGAAGTTAAAGAAAGAAAAGATTGACTTTGGGGCTACTCATGCTAGACTCTCTAAGGAATTGGAGAAACTTGACATCGCTCACAAGGCCTTGAAAAGTGAATTATCTATTCTCAATGAGTCCCATGATCAGCTCCAAATTCGATTAACCAAGTATGCTATTCCTAGCACATCTAAATCAACATATATTCACAAGTAAAATGCTAGTGTGGAAGATGAGCTTGTCAATGACACCACTCCCAAAGATAAAGGTGTACTTGATGAGATACTTGGCAAGCAAAGGTCAAATCTTGGAAAAGAGGGACTTTGATATGTCACCAAGTCCAAGAACAAGGAGAAGAACAATAAGAAGAAGACCAAGGGTGAACAATCAAAGACAAACACCGCTGAGAATAATGTCACAAAATACAAAACTAACCATATTGGTTTTGCAGGGTCTCACAATCCAAATTATGAACTCTTTTGTGATTATTATGGAGATGTGTATGCTTATTATGTTGGCCCTTTTGATGAATATGTTGCTTGGTCTATTTGGGTTCCAAAGACCCTTGTTACTAACATGAGGACCCATTGAAAAATGTGTACCTAAAACCAAGAAGTAATTCTCTTGTAGGGCTATGCTTCCGGTGGGTCTAAAAGGGTGCTGGATAGTGGATGCACTAGTCATATGACTGGAAGCAAGGAGATCATCACGGAGATGTGACTGAATGATGATAATATTATAGTCTCCTATGGTGATAAGTCTACATATCAGGTATTGAGTCTTGGCAAGGTTGTGGTCGCCCACGATATCTCTCTCGTGGACGTCATGCTTGTTGAGACCCTTGGTTACAACTTACTTTCTGTTCGTGCCCTTGGTAAGATGGGCTTTGCTGTTTTCATTGATGATGATTTGGTGGTACTCTTGTGGAGCAAGTCTCTAAAGGTCGCTTTTGTTGGGTACGTCAAAAATGACCTATATGTGGTGGACTTTTCGGGGAAAACCACTTCGGGTCCGATGTGCTTATTCGGAAAGGCCGACGTGGGCTAGCTATGGCATCGCCGTTTAGCCCATGTCAACATGAGAACTTTGCAAAGTCTTCACAAGGGTGGCCACATCCTTGGACTAAAAGACAATGTTTCCTTTGCCAAATATCATGTTTGCAGGGCTTATGTTGAAGGAAAAATGCATGACTCTCCCCATAAGAGGAAAACCATTATTTCTTCAAAGAAAATCTTGGAATTACTTCATGTGGACTTATTTGGTCCAACATCTCATGCCAGTATCGGTGGGAAAAAATATTGCTTGGTGATAGTCGATGATTACTCAAGATACACATGGGTCTATTTCTTCAAGCTAAAGAGTGAGACTCAACAAACGGTCATTGATTTTGCCAATGAGGTTCAGCGTCAACACAATGTTCCCATTTTGGCAATAAGAAGTGACAACGGATCCGAGTTCAAGAACTATACATTGAATGAGTTTCTAAGTGAAGAGGGGATAAGACATCAATATTCCGCTGCGTACACCCCTCAACAAAATGGTGTAGACGAGATGAAGAACCGCACTTTGATGGATATGGCTAGATCGATGTTGGCTGAATTCAACTCTCCTTACAACTTTTGGGTTGAAGCCACATCCACCGCTTGTCACTCTTCAAATCAGCTCTACCTCCAGAAGATCTTGGACAAGACTCCATATGAAATACTCACCGGTAATAAGCCCAACATTTTGTAATTCCGGGTATTCGGTTGTAAGTGTTTCTTTCTTATCAAGGTGTCCATTTGTCTAAATTCGAGTCTAAGGTTTTAGAAGGTATTTTTGTTGGTTACGGTGCCGAATCCCACACTTATAGAGTCTACAACAAGCTCTCCGGAATTGTTGTGGAATCTTGTAGTGTGGAATTCGATGAAAATGATGGCTCCCATGTGGGACAAGTTGATGTTTGTGATGCAGATGCTAAAATACCCCAAGATGCCATAAGAAGAATGGGCGTGGGATTTTTCCGCCCCATTGAGGAACCCCTTGAGGTGGATCGGGAAGGACAATGCTCCACTCAAGTGGATCCCTCATCTACACAAGATCAATAAGCCCCTACTGCTGGATAAATCTCTACACCAACACCTCAACCTGCTGAAGATCACCAGTCTTTTGGGCAAAATGATAGTCCCAGGATAGACTATCTGCACCCTCCAAGGGCCGGACAATCCGTCCCTGGCACTCCAACTTGCTCCAGTGGACTTCAAGAAGAAAAAACGGGCAAGAAAATTCCAGGTCGGATTATCCGGCCCCAAGGGGCGGATTATCCGGCCCTGGAACTCCAAGTTCTGCTAGGGACTCGCAGGAAGAAGAAGTTGCAGCCGCATCTCCCAGGCCGGATAGTCCGGCCCCACCCAGGGGTGGATTGTCCGGCCCTGAAGAACATGAACAACAACAGTCGCCCGTTTCAAACTCAGATCAGAATTAAGGGCAAGGCAGTGGCCAAGACAAGGATCCAAATGCTGAATCAACTCCTTCTAGAAACAACAAGGAAATTGAGGCCCGTCGTAAAGCTCGCGCTGATCGGAACCTTGAGTTAAGGGGTCACACTCTTGACAAGGTTGTCGGTGATCTAAGAAGAAGGGTGTCTACTAGAAGAGAACTTGCTAGCTTCTGTGATCATCAAGCACACATTTCAATGGTTGAACCAAAGAAGGTCTTTGATTCTCTTGAAGATCCCAATTGGGTGGTTGCAATGCATGAAGAATTAAATAACTTTGAGCGCAACAAGTTTTGGTAGCTCGTAGAGAAACCCAAAGACTGCCGCAATGTTATCGGCACCAAGTGGATTTTCACGAACAAACAAGCTGAAAATGGCATTGTTGTAAGGAATAAAGCAAGGCTAGTGGCTCAAGGATACTCTCAAGTGGAGGGCATTGATTTCGGTGAAATTTATGCTCTTGTGGCTCGTCTTGAGTCCATCTGTATCCTTCTTGCCTATGCCGCTCATCATAATTTTAAATTACATCAAATGCATGTTAAGAGTGCTTTTCTTAATGGTCCACTACATGAGTTGGTATACATCAAGAAACCCCCAGGATTTGAGGATCCCAAATTTCCGAACCATGTCTACAAACTCGATAAGGCACTCTATGGCCTTAAATAAGCCCCACGTGCGTGGTATGAGCACCTTAAAGAGCTTTTGTTAGACCGTGGATTCGAAGTTGGTAAAATCAATCCCACTCTTTTTACTAAGAAGGTTAATGGGGAGCTTTTTGTATGCCAACTATATGTAGACGACATTATATTTAGCTCTACTAACCAAGCTTTTAATGATGAATTTTCAAAGCTTATGACTGACAGGTTTGAGATGTCTATGATGGGAGAATTGAGGTTCTTTCTTGGATTCGAGATCAAACAACTTAGAGAGGGAACTTTAATTAATCAAGATAAGTACATCCAAGACATGCTCAAGAGGTTCAAGATGATGGATCTCAATGGCGTTCCTACTCCAATGCAAACTAAGTGTCATCTTGAGCTTAATCCAAAGGGTAAAGACGTGGACCAAAAGGTATACTGATCCATGATCGGCTCTCTCCTTTACCTTTGCACATCTAGGCCCGATATCGTGTTGAGTGTAGGAGTGTGTGCAAGGGGTACCAAGCCGCTCATAAACAAAGCCACTTAGTGGCGGTCAAGAGAATCTTCAGATATTTGGTTCATTCCCCAAATTTTGGTTTATGGTATCCCAAAGGCTCTAGTTTCTCTCTATGTGGGTACACTGATTCAGATTGGGCTGGTGACAAAGATGATCGAAAATCAACTTCTAGTGCATGTCAATTCTTGGGCAGGTCTCTAGTGTGTTGGTCTTCTAAACCGCCGAAGCTGAATGTGTTGTTGCTGCAACTGCTTGTACACAATTATTATGGATGAGGCAAACTTTAAAGGAATATGGTGTCAATTGTGACAAAGTGCCTATTTTATGTGACAATGAAAGTGTTATCAAAATTGCTTACAATCCGGTGCAGCATACAAGAACAAAACATATTGAGATTCACAATCATTTCATTCGGGATCATGTTGTTCATGGCGATATTGCATTATCTTTTGTGAGCATGAAGAACCAAATTGCTGATATCTTCACAAAGCCTCTTGATGAAGCAAGATTTTGTTATTTGAGGAATGAGCTAAATATCATAGATTCAAGGAGCTTGGCTTGACTACGCCTGCATACTCACTTACTCTTCTTCGTGTATTTGGTTTAGATGTGGGCATAGACATAGGGGGGGTGTGGTCCTAATTGATTGGGATAACCCTCCCCCCATAATGTCGAAAGCAAGAAAAATCATTTCCCTTAATATCATTTTGTGATATGTGGGTCATCGATGAGCATTGGTTTTGAACTCAAGATACATCTTTGCGGTGTCATGCCATGCGCTCCAACATGGTGGCTTCGGCCACTGCCCTCTTCCTTGAGAATATTTGGTTTCTAATGGCTCTCTTTGGATTTTCTTGCATAACTTTTGTTCTTATGGAAAATGCACCCAATTTTGGATTTTGGTTGTTTTGTTCTTGCAACTTTGGGTGTGTAGTACCATCTCAGTTTGTTGCTCTAAGCCCAAGCCTTTTTACCTCCTTGAACCATCTATTCTCGCACACAAGTCCTTCATACACTTTCGAGGGGTTTTTCAAGGAGTGCTCCGGCCTGAATCTGTGTTGACAGAATTTCAGAAGGAGGGGCGGACTATCCGCCCCGGGCGAAATCTTCCTCTTAAGGGCAGGGTCAGGAAGGAAGGGTTCAAATAGAGCAGCCAGTCCTCCCCCAACCCGTGCTCTGCCCCAAGCCGTCGCCGGAGCCTCCACCCTTCCCCGAAGTCGATTCGACCACCGGATTCTCTGGGCCCTCCCCGGATCTTCTTCCCCTTGCCTCCGGGTACCTTCTCCTTCGAGCTTTTCCCCAAATGAGTGAGGATAACTCCCTCATTGTAACATCCCTAAAATCATGTTTTCAAAGATTTCAAATCATTCATGCATGCATATCATTTAGGGATCATTTTCAAACTCATTTCAAGAAAACAGAAGCACTGGGTGCTATCATTTTATGTGAACAAACATTATTTCAATGCCACTCTCTAGTGAGGGAATATTAATTTTAAAACCATTGTTGTAAGTTCATAGGATTGGTTTGGTTGTGAGCAAGGCTTGGACAAAAATTCACAAAACAAATATGGTTTTAAACCATTTTCAAAACCTATTCAAATCAAGTGCTAAGGCACTGTTTATTTTAATTTTTCAAAAAGACCAAGCAAGTTTATTGAGATAGCAAGGTTTTATGTCCAATATTATAAAGTTTACACTTGGAAAAAATCCAGAAAAGATTTGGAATTCAAATGCAGTTGATTTCATTTGAAAAGATTCCTGAAATTCAACTTAGAAAAAGAAAAAGGAATTAGAAAACCCAACTAGGCCTGGCGCAACCAATCCAGCCCAACAAGCAAAGCAGCCAACTCGGGCCACCTCTGTCTCTGCCTTTTCCTCACCGCGCCTGCGTGCACCCACCCGCTGACAGCTCGACCCCACCATGCCCCGTCAGCTTCGTCCTCAATCAACTCATGGTAGCCATCAGTTACCTCGCCCGATCCTTTGCCGCAATTCCCATTGATGTAGCACATAATCGCCGCCCCCTCCTGGCTTTTTAACCCCCTCTGCATCACGACGATTTTCCCCCACTCAGCGCCTCCATTCCGCCACCAGGCTGCGCGCATTCGAGCTCAGAACCCCGCATCACCGACGACCTCCGGCAACTAATTCTGGTGAGCTCCGACCGCCCCCTTTCTCTGGTTCAAACAATCGTGACCAGCAAGTTCTTGCGTGTTCCCTGATACCTTCCGTTTTATTTCTCGTGACCCAGCTTGCCGTCCCCGTTCACGCCCGCGGGTGACAGAACCTCCGTCCAACTCCGACGAGCAATTGAGGTATAATCCGACCGCCCCTTGTATTCTCCTTGATCCAGTAGTGTTCGCCGTAGACTTGCGCACCCCCTAATGCAACTGACTCATGCTAGGGCAACCCAGAGCCTCGGCAACATCGACGTCTGCAATCATCTGACGCCGCGCACAACTCCGACGATCCCCAGCGATCTCCACTGCGCGCCCCTTCGCCAACGAAGACCACCTCGAGCACCAGTGTCATCACGCGAACTCAGTGAGCTAACTCTCCCTCTACCTCGTGACCTAGATCGTCGGCAACGTCTTTGACAGAGCCGCCGCCGCCACTCGCCGCCGCTAGCGCCGCCAGAGTTTGGTCGCTTGATCGCGAGCCGTTAGATCCAGATCCAACGCGTTAGATAGATCACTTAAACGAAGGGGTATGGGACAAATCTGGCCGTGCGATTTCATTTAAATCGTGCGGTCCACATTAGTAGATCCGCACGAATCGGTACCAGCGAATCAGAAAGCGCCGCGTGGCCTCTGTTTGAATTTAAAACAGAAAATTTGATCTATTAGTTAACCAAAATTGTAAAATTCATAACTATTGATCCACACGTTCAAATTTTACAAATTTTATATCATTGGAATCAGGAGAGAAAATCCTATCTATTTATGCAATGTGTTTAATATTTTGCCTCTGTAAAAATGGTTGTCTATGTAAAAACTTGTGTAGGCTTACTTTGATTATATAAATTATTTGAAAAATGTTTTAAGGATCAAATAAGGTTTATTTTGAATATCTTGAACTTGTTTATGTTTTAGTACTGTTCACTTGTCTTTTTTGGTGTAGAAAAATGATCACATGGCATTTGCATCCATTCATATATTTTTGCTTGGATATATTTTGTATGTGATTTTGGTGCCATTATTTTATGTGTAGATTTTGGTGCAAATAGTGATTGTGATTGTGCAAACTACCAAGGCAAGTGGTGCTTCATGATTTTATTCCAATGTTTTTCAACTATGCACTAGAAATATTTTGTGTAGGACTTGTATGAATATTTTGATGTATATGCTATGCTTGGGAAATCCTAGTAGTTGTAGAATTGCTATAAATTTCTAAGTTAAGATGCTTATCAATGCCATGCTTAGCCTAGCTAGTAGAAAACAAGGGTGGTTATACATTCATGTTATGTGAAAATATTTCTAAGTCTTTGGACTTATGTTTTGCTTAATAAAACAACAAAGTGAATGAAACACCTGGGTGGAATGGAAAGAATGGTTTTTGTTGAGTGGTTACACAAGGCCCATTTCTATGGTTTACCTTGTGTATCACACTTGTGGAAAGCCACCTAGGAACAAAGGGATTTGAGATGCCAAATGTTAAGAAGCTTCTAGTGCAGCCACATGGCAATATGGGATCTGCCTGGATCACATAGGTTGCAATAACTTAGCCATTTGGACAGTTGGTGGTAGTGGGATGATAGGTTGGAACGCGTCCATTTGGTCTAAGGGAAGGCTTCTGAAAGATCCTGTCTTGGTGAAAATCAAGTCTTGTGGGGAAAGTGCACAACCTCTGTAGATGGAAGAATCTAAGTACTTAGCCATGTCCCTCGTATTGGACAACTTGAGCATCAAGACATGGAAGCTATCAAGAATCTCATCATCCCAATTTCTAGGTTAAAACTTGAGGTTTAACAAGGGTGAAAGGTTCACCAATGTCTATTGGTGGTTCCTTGGAAAGTTTTGTCAAAGAAAAACTTAGTGTTTTCAACTAATAGGTAAAACCTATTTTGAGCAAAGAAAGCCTAAGCTACACTTAGCCAAAATGCATATAGTACCTAGACTGCTAATATTCTACTAAGGTACCACTTGCCAATACTATTCCAATGTATTGAACCACTGTGGCTGTAACTTGTGATGTTGCAGGTTACTCTGATGATGATTAGGGGTTATGAGTCTACACTCAACATGCTTGCCTGTGGCACATTAAGATGAAGACTTGTTTATCTTATTATATATTTGAACTCTTGTATTAAGGCCTGTGGCCATGGAGTTTGTAAAAGATTATGTTTGTCTCTGGAATGATATGTTATAATGACCTTTGTTTCTTTGTACTTCATCTTAAACTGTGGATGCTAGCATTGATCCAGGGACTAGCATTGCAATCACAGGGATCCTTACCTTTATAAAGGGAGGGATCTTACAGATGGTATCAGAGCATTGTGTTGCATGTAGGATTATGACCCTAGGATTGGAAACCACTAAGGAAAAAATTTCAACAACTTCCACACTTGTGTTTTCTTCTCGTAAACTTTTCTAATCTTCTTTCTCATCTCTATTTGTAGATGAACTCCATCAACGAAGCCATGAGGAAGGGACCACTCATGACTATGACTTTGGAATGTGAGACATAATTCCCCAAGGCTCTCAAGGACCTCATGGTTGCCATGGGAATACATGGTGCAGCTGTGTACAAAGGTTTTCCCGTGATGGATGAAGGAGTTGAATACTGGTGGGTGCAACTTCACTTGTATAAAAACAAGGAAGACAACCACAAGGAATCAGGATTCTGCATGGTCACCAACTCAGTGATGCACACCACCTTCTTTGATTCAGCAAGGGATGCAGCTTGGAAGGCCATCAAAGAGCTTGGTGATAGAATCAAGTGCAGAATGCTCAACACCCAGAATGACCTTAGAGAAGAAAATAAACATACCCAAGAGTTGGAGGCCACCAACCAACGTTTAAGAGAGGACATCATAGACTTAGCAATGGAATCATGTGATCAGGATCGACAGATTGCCTCTAGGGATTCCTTGTTAGCCAACTTGGCAAGTGAGATGGGATTGTAACGTACTTCGTTAGTTGGACCACCACACTTATCTTTATATTTTACAAAAATGTTGTTTAAAATAAGTTGAACCTTGGATGCTTGTAATGGATTTATGTATGCCATGACTTGAGTGTTTTAATTGTCAAAGATGTGCATGTGATGCCTTGTCTTGTGATTCATCTCTATGTATGTTGATTCTAACTTTTCTATCTTATAAAATAGATCCCTAATGTTACTATCAGCACGGCTGAAGAGTTCAAGGGAACTCGTTTTGGCAATCGTCTTATTGAGCTCACTAGTGTGCTCAATCTCCCACTTCCTACCATCATGATGCTTCCCCTCACCAAGTTCGAGAGGAAGGACCTTTGGGGCTTCAAGGTTACTCAGCCAGGACGCCAGACTGAGCCAGCCACGGAGGCTATCACCTTCAAGCTCATGCATGATGACAAGGAGAGAGTCCTAGAGGTAGTCATGCAGGATTTGCTTGGACTCTTGTTAGGGAGACACTCTCGGGAGATTAGAGGTACTCACTTCCACGCCTTTGGTAGACGTGATGAGGATGGTGAGGCCATTGACTTCGAGGATACTGCTAGAGAGATGGCAGAGCCGATTCGTCTATACCTCCAGGACTTAGAGGTTCTTCTTAGGAACCTAGATACTGATAGGACCAACGTCATGCTTAGCAATGACGAACTCCAGGTGCAGCTTCGCGAGAAGGACAAGCTCTTCGCGGAACAAGATGAGATAGTCAAGTAAATGGAGGCCAAGTTTGAGAGTCAGGATATAAAGTTCAAGAGTCAAGAGAAGAGAGTCCAAGATAGGAACAAGAGGATTCGAGACATGACTGCAGAACTAGAAGCCAAGGACTTTGAGCTTGAGCAACAGCAGGTGGTGATTTAGAGACTTTGTTCACAGAAGAGGGCTCTCAAAGCCAAAGTAGAGGCCTTGACCACCAATGTCGAGGAGTACAAGACCGCTATGGAGAATGCGGGTCTTACACTTGTTGATGAGGAGGTTGATGCGGAGGAGTAGTGATGACTACTCATTTACCTTTTATTCACCTTGCTTTTGATTATTGAGTCGCAATGACCATCCAACATGTGGATGGCTTGCTATTGGTGTGTTTACTTTTCAAAACTTGTTGTCTATGTTGTTGAACTTTTATTATTATGATGCATGTTTGGTGATTGTTTATGTGATGTACTATGCATGTTAGCATCTATTGGTATCTCATTCTTATCAAAAACCACAGATGCCACCCCGACGTGCCAATCCCAACCACAACAACAACAATATCACCCCTGAGATGCAGTAGATGATGATAGCTCAGACGCAGCTGATTCAGATGATGATCATGTTCATACAGAATCAGAACCACAACAACAACACCACCACCACCAACAACAACAACAGCAACAACAACAATCAGAACAACCCACCGGGTTTTGACATGCTTACCAAATTCTTAAGACTGAGGCCAGCAAAGTTCTCAGGAACTACTGATCCCATGGTGGACAATTATTGGCTACGCTCAGTGAACAAAGATTTGGTAACTGTTGGCTGTACTCATGAAGAGAAAGTCAGATTTGCAACACACTTGTTGGAAGGACCAACAGCCACTTGGTGGGATAACTTCCAGATCACCACTCCCATTGCGGATGTAACATGGGCTATCTTTTAAGATGGTTTCCGTACTGCTCACATCTCATCCGGAGTGATGAGTTTGAAGAAGGAATTTCATAACTTGAAGCAGCGCCACCACAACGTGGCTGAGTATATTGAGGAGTTCAACAATCTGGTGCGTTATGCACCGGATGAAGTTGATACTGATGCTAAGAGGAAAGAGAAGTTCCTCAAAGGATTGAACGACGAACTGAACCTCCAGCTATCTGTGGCCTATGTCCCCACTTATCAATCTCTTTGTGACAAGGCTGCTATTTTGGAGAGCAAGATGAAACATGTTGAAAGCAGGAAGAGGAAGCACTCTGACAAGCACAGCTCGGGATCGTCTCACAAGCGTTCCCATTATGATGATAGTGGGAATTCTGGATCCCACAAGCATGGAAATTACAACAAGCACCACAACCACAACCGTCATCATGACAACAAGCACCACCGTAGTCATGACAATGACAAGTACAAGAATCACAAGAGTGGGTACAAGAACCACCACAATGGAAGTGGTAGTGGAAGCCAGCCTGTCAAGAAGGATCTTAGTCGGGTTGAATGTTTCAAGTGCAAGAAGATGGGGCATTATGAAAATGAATGCCCAGAAAAGAAAGTTGAAGGACCCAACAAGCCCAACCCTTTCCAAAAGGGATAAGTGAACCACATAAATGTGGAAGAGATCTATGAGGAACCTGATGCTGTTGCTGGTAAGTTCAAACTCAATTCTGTTCCAGCATTTGTTCTCTTTGATACTGGTGCATCTCATTCATTCATATCAAGTGCATTTGTTGAAAGAAATGAACTACCGGTAGAAACTATTGGGTTTCCTATAAAAGTAAGTTCTCCTGGCGGAGAAATGATAGTGAACTCGGGATGTCATGATCTAGTCATAGAGTTTGGGAAGTATAAGTTTCCCGTTAATCTGATAATCTTAAACTCCCAAGGTTTAGATGTCATTTTGGGAATGGACTGGATGACTAAGCACAAGGGAGTGCTAGATTGTGCCAACCATACTTTCTCACTCACAACTCCAGAAAACAAAAGGATCAGACTCAAGACCAACTTTGAATCGAAAAGGAGTAAGCTAAATTCTCTTAGGGGGTTAGCATAAACAGTGTGCCTATTGTGAGTGAATATCCGGATGTGTTTCCGGAAGAACTGCCGGGAATGCCACCAGATAGAGATGTGGAATTTTTGATTGATTTGCTACCAGGATCTGGACCTATAGCAAAGAGACCGTACAAGATGTCAGTTGATGAGTTGAAAGAACTTAAGAAACAACTTGGAGAACAGTTGCAGAAAGGATTTATTCAACCAAGTTCTTCGTCTTTGGGGAGCACCAGTGTTGTTTGTGGAAAAGAAGGATAGACGTCAAAGGTTATGCATAGATTACCGTTCACTCAATGAGGTGACTATCAAGAACAAATACCCTTTGCCTAGAATCAATGACTTGTTTAATCAGTTAGAAGGAGCCTGTGTGTTCTCAAAGATTGATCTCCGATTAGGTTATTTTCAGCTTAAGATAAGGGAACAAGACATACCTAAGATAGCTTTCACCACTAGGTATGGATTGTACGAGTATACCGTGATGCCATTTGGTTTGACCAATGCACCAGCATACTTTATGAATATGATGAACAAGGTGTTCATGGAGTTCCTTGACAAGTTTGTTGTCATGTTCATCAATGACATTTTGATCTACTCCAAGAGCAAAGAAGAGCATGAAGGACATTTGCGCTTGATACTTGAGAAGCTTAGGGAGCATAAGCTGTATGCCAAATTCAGCAAGTGTGAATTTTGGTTAAATGAAGTTGGATTTCTTGGACACATTGTGTCAGGATATGGTGTAGCAGTTGATCCTGCTAAAGTGTCAGCTGTAACTGAATGGGAATCTCCTAAGTCATTAAAAGAAGTTCGTAGTTTCCTTGGTTTGGCAGGATACTATAGAAGATTTATTGAGAATTTCTCCAAGGTAGCTAAGCCTATGACAAAATTGCTAAAGAAAGACAATAAATTTGCTTGGTCTGAAGGATGTGAACTCAGTTTCCAAGAATTGAAGAAGAGACTAGTGACAGCACCAGTCTTATGTCTGCCAGATTTGGAGAAGGATTTCCAAGTGTATTGTGATGCATCTCATCATGGATTAGGTGCAGTGCTAATGCAAGAAGGGAAAGTTGTGGCTTATGCCCCGAGACAACTCAAAACTCATGAGGTAAATTACCCTACTCATGATTTAGAGTTAGCCTCTGTTGTCCATGAACTTAAAACGTGGAGACATTATCTTTTGGGGAAGCGATGTGAAGTGTTCACAGATCACAAAAGTTTGAAGTATATCTTCACCCAGAAAGAAATTAACATGAGACAAATAAGATGGCTAGAACTCATCAAGGACTATGACTTGAGTTTGCAATACCACCCTGGTAAAGCAAATGTTGTAGCGGATGCTCTAAGCCGTAAGGTTATCGTGAATGGCCTTACTAAGGGAGAATTGCCAGATGATCTGTGTGCCCAATTTAGATATATCGTACTGGAGATTGTGCCTGAAGGACATCTCATGTCATTGGATGTTCAACCCACTTTGTTGGACAAAATCAAAGAATCCCAAAAGATAGATAAGGAAATTGAAGAGATTAAGGAAAAAATTGGTAAGGGAAAATCCAAAGGATTCCATGAAGACGACCACGGTACTTTATGGTATGGAAAACGTATCTGTGTTCCACAAGATCCGGAGCTTCGGAAACTAATTTTACAGGAAGCACATAACTCACCATATTCTATTCATCCGGGTAACACCAAAATGTACATGGATATGAAAGAAAGATTTTGGTGGAATAATCTCAAGAAGGACATTGCCGAACATATTGCCTTGTGTGATGTATGTAGTAGAGTGAAAGCGGAACATCAGAAGCCAGCAGGATTGCTATAGCCACTACCTATTCTTGATTGGAAGTGGGACAAGATTGGCATGGATTTCATCACCGGATTGCCAAGGACCAGGTCAGGATATGATTCTATTTGGGTAGTAGCGGATCGCCTAACTAAAGTGGCTCATTTCATAACCGTGAAGACAACCTATACACGTGCTAAGTTAGCCAAGATCTATATGAGTAGAATTGTATGTCTACATGGAATACCCAAGAGCATTGTGTCTGATAGGGGAACTCAATTCGCTTCTCATTTTTGGAGGCAACTACATGAGTCATTGGGAACGAGGTTGGAATTCAGCACTGCTTTTCATCCTCAGACTGATGGACAAACGGAAAGGACCAACAAGATTCTTGAACATATGTTGAGAGCATGTGCCCTAGACTATGGAGCCAGTTGGGATGAAAGTCTGCCTTACCCAGAATTCTCTTGCAATAACAGCTATCAAGCCAGTATTGGGATGGCACCGTTTGAATTTCTCTATGGGAGGAAGTGTACCACCCCATTTCTATGGAATGGTGTAGGAGAAAGAAATTTGTTCGGACCAGAACTAATCAAAGAGGCTGAAGAGAAAGTTAAGCTAGTTAAGGACAGATTGAAGGTAGCATAGTCCCGACAGAAGAGCTACGCAGATCCTAAGCATAGAGAAGTCACCTATGAAGTGGGTGCCAGAGATTATCATAGAGTGTCACCACTTCGTGGAGTGAAGAGATTTGGAGTCAAAGGAAAATTGGCCCCAAGATATGTTGGACCATTCAAGATTCTGAGTCGTAAAGGAGAAGTAGCTTATGAGATTGAATTGCCAGAATCATTGTCTGCCGTTCACAATGTGTTCCATGTGAGTCAACTTAAGAAATGCCATCCGGAGATGGAAGAGACTTCTTTGAAGGATACTATACCTTTGGAGGAGGTTCAATTGGAAAGTGATCTCACTTATGAGGAAAAACCTATCAAGATTCTTTAGACTGCAGAAAGAGTTACTCGGACTAAGACTATCAAATTTTGCAAAGTTCAATGGAACCATCATTCCGAAGAAGAAGCGACATGGGAAAGAGAAGATGATCTTCGGAAAAACCACCCTCACCTACTTGCTAGCCAATCCGAATCTCGAGGGCGAGATTCACCTTAAGGGGGTTAGATTTGTAACATCCTTAAAATCATGTTTTCGAAGATTTCATATCATTCATGCATGCATATCATTTAGGGATCATTTTCAAACTCATTTCAAGAAAATAGAAGCACTGGGTGCTATCATTTTAAACGTCTCTAATAGAGCCGCCCTCGCCACTCGCCGCCAGAGTTTGGTCGCTTGATCGCGAGCCGTTAGATCCAGATCTGTAACTACCTCGGTGAATTACGCTCCTAGTTACAAGCCTGGATGAGCGGAAATGGTTGAAATAGTACGGTGGGGCCCAAATGCCACTCACAGGTAGACCTTTCGGCCGTCCCAACCATTTCCAAACATCGGGACAAGAGCAGGCGTAATCGTGACGAAGGGATCAACAACATACACAAATGAGTATGTATGCAAGCCACCATACAACAGTACATCAGAGCCATTCCATCTAAAATAAAGGAAATATAGCAACGCCATACGGCAAGATCCAAATATCCTAGATAGATATAATAGTTTAGGATATCTCCTCATACCTCAAACATCAGAGTATCAGGCGGAAGCGGCAAACAAGATCCGAGTACGGATAAGAAGCAAATCGGCATAAGATGCCCCATAAATAAACACATCCCGCCCACAGATCTCACGGATCCCCGTTCCCGGAATCTCTACACCGAATGATCGTTGCCCACATCGTCCGCCTCCTCCACCCAGTATCCCTCTTGTGAGTGTACCTGTCCATCTGAATCAAACAATTTATCGTGTGAGACCCTAGGGGTACTCAGCAAGTCTTTATGCCTCTAAAGGGGACACAACCTGGGGTGACGCAATTGCAGCAAAAGATAAACCCTAACAATTCTATAGATACTCGCTAACCATCCGCCTAACCATAGATAGACGGATGTCCGTGAATTAATAACAACAGTTATAACAGTAATATCATCAGATCCATCCTCCTCCTCGCTTACCAACGAGGAAGCGGACGAACAACCCCCCATCCGTTGGCAGTTTTATTATCCATTCCATGAGTGTTGAACTATTTACTAGTCAGTTATTTAGTCAAGTTAAAAGCGGTACTTTAGTTATGCTTGTCTATGATCGAGAAACTGTGCTCCAAGTCGTCCATAACCGCGGACACGGCTTTCAGAAAGTTTTACCTGAGGGTGCACAAATAGCAACACACTCGATCAACCTCGGAAAAACCAAATCAAACCCAACGAGGCTTTCACGACAAAGCAATCACAAGATTCAGAAATATTTCAGGCCACCCATTAAGTATACCATAGCGAAGTTAGTGACTTGAGACGGACTCAAGGTTTGTGGTATGCATCGGGAACCGAAAGTGTGACTGGGCTTGTCGATTCAGCAACGGGTCACGATCCTAAGCGATCTGGTGCTCCTCGCACAATCGTAAATAAAGCAGTAAAGCATGGCATAAGTACAGGATAGTAGATAAAACCTCAAACTAGTTTGTGGCCCCAAGAAATAAGAATGAATCAAGCTCTGGCTCAGGGGGGTCCTATAAGCCTCCCGGATGTGGATAGCGTGAATATTCAAGGAACTGGAATCAAGTACTCGGGGTCCTACGGGACACAAGTGAGCATGAAAAACCAAATAGCAGATATTGATCACCGGTGCCACTTTCATTAGTTATCCCATTACTACTCAGGTTAAGTTGTTTAGGTACCTCGTTATCCATCAGACACTCACATACCCTACACATGATGTTCTATGACTCGCATGGCTCAAACAACTCCTGTAGTAATGGCTCATGGGATGGAGGAACAAGCTTTGGTGGGGTTTAAAAGTAAAGGCTATGCAATATTTGGGATTCAGTTTAATGCAATCGCGACTCAATGATGCAAGAATAAGATAGAGGAAATAGGTACTATATGTATGCAAGCATGTGGTAGTGCTTGCCTGGCAGCTCAGTTGAAGCGAGTGAAGGATCTGGGTAGTGCTCCTGGGTTTCTTGATATATCCCCTGCTCAGCGTCTATTCGAAGAAGAACCAAACAAACAAGGGCCAACATAAATAAAGTGCACAAGCATATGAATTAAAATACGACAAGCAAACAATCATTCCATGATGAATGATGCACAATTTGCATGGTAACAATGTAGCATGGCATGGGTGAGGTGTAGAATACAAGAAATAAACATTTTATTGAGTTTTGGTCACATTTTATTCTCGAATAAGTTGTTGTAATCTTTATATTTATATGATGCATGCTGCAAAACAGAACATGGAATGCATAAACAGAAAGGTCTCGTCGAGCTGATCATTTTAGACATATCATTTGTTAAATTTGGAGTTATAAATCAAAAGTTATTAATTAATTAATGCAAAAGGGCATTTTAATGTAATTTAAAACAACTTGAAATTTTAAGTGTTCAAAATATATTTTGGATAGCATATTTGAATTCCTCACATTTTTCTGATTTGAAAACATATATTATTTGTATTATTTGAAATTATGAATTTAAATTTATTTTAAAGTCAAAATTAGTCAAATGGAGTCAAAGTCAAAGGTTTGACTAGTTTGAATTAGTTCTGAAAATATTTTACTAAAGATTTGAATTAACATTCAGAAACAAAACATATTTCATATAGAGTTTGAATTCAAATTCCAAAACATTTGAAATTTATGAATAAATTTAAATTTGATTGGATTTGGGAATTTGGTTTGAATTTGAAATCTGGAGGGGTCCTAAACTTTTGCTACATGGGATTGGTTTACCCGTGGACAATGACGGGTGGGACCGGGAAGCCAGCGGGTCCACGCGCGCACGAGCAGGAGGAGGCGACACGTGGGCGAAAAGGGGGACCGCGGGTTGAGAGGGGAAAACGTTCAGGGGCCTTTTTACAAAACCTTCCTGGAAGATGCTGTCGATACTGAATTATGGGACAGATTTTCTGTGATTTGATCAAACTTCAGATGAAGTTTCCGAGAGCATCCGATCTCCGTTTTGAGAAAAATTTGAAGCTACACGTAAAGGAAACAAAGGAGAAGAGGTAGCCTCGAATGAAATCCCCGGAGGTCAACTGTGGGGGTCACTCGATCGACGGGAACAGAGGAAGAAAACAACATGGTTTACTGAACTTGTCTGACAGAGAACAATAGTGAGATGTGGCCGGATTCGTCAGTTGATTTCGAACTCTATATGCTAGATACAGAGGGGACAACCAAGAAGAGAGGGCCGTGGAGATTGGCGCTGGAGAGTGACTGGAACGCCAGAGAAACGCTGATGAACAGAGGCAAAATATTGCATGTTAGCTGTCAGACGAAAAAAATATTCAGAGTTGAGGCGAGATTGAGCTGCCTTCGATCCAGGATAACGAGAGATCCAGGCGAAGGTTTTGCATGAGGTTTTCTTCTGTGGCGAGCTGGTACATCATAGACCATCATGGCTAAAGAGATTTGCTAGAGAGAAATGTAGATCACCGGAAGGACAGAAGGTGCGCGTGCTGCTGCATGTGTGCGCGCGAGTGCGTCAAGGGAAGCAAAACCGGCATCGATAGCAAGCTAATAACAGGGAGGATGATGCTCAGGTGAGGGGAAAGGATAGAGAGGGAACTCACCGCGATCAATTCCCACTAGAAGTGGTGCCGATGGTGGTCAGAAGCTTCGGGAAGGAGTCCAGGAAGTAGTCGGCGGTGAGGTTCTCTTGACACGAACAGAGATGACTTCGGGGAGGAGGATCCAGGAAGCTGCGATCCCTCTACTACTTGCTGGAGGACGGCCCAAGCACGGCGACACGATCCCCGCCATCTGGTGGCCTCGACGTGGATCATGGTGACGACACTGTGACTATGCTCCGGTGATTCCTCTCGGCTCTCATAGCAAGCTACAGGAGAAGGAGGTGGCGACGCGAGGGTGGAAGAGGGGAGGGCTAGGGTTCAGAGGCCACTCAGGGGGGATAAGAAGGAGGCGCATCTCGATGGTGGTGGGGGTGACGAGGACAATGGCAGGAACGACGGCCACCTGCTCCTCCGTTTGGTAGATACAGAGAGGAGGAGGCCGACGGAAAGAGATGCAGGCAGGCGTCGAGAGGGTGCAGACCCTTTGGTGGCATGATACGGGCCGGCCCAAGAGGGAGGGAGAGGGATCTGGACGGGCTTTGGTTGGGCCCAAAAGGGAAGACCTTTCCTTTTTGTTATTAGGTGTTTCATTTAGGTATTTTTATTTATTTCTTTTTATAGGAAACCATCTTAGACTCATTTGAAATTTTGTAGGGATTTTATGTATGGAGCTGGAAGCCTTTTAAAATAGAGACTAGAGGGAGATAGGGGTAGGCTCGGGTAGATGCTAGGGTTTGGAGAGAGGGGGGTATGGTGATGGTGGGGTAGGTGATTAGGGAGGATCTTAGATAGGGGATAAGAGAGAGAGGGTGATGGCTTAGGGTTTTAGATGCTTGCATGCTCCAAACTAGATCGAGCAAGAATAGGTGGATAAAAGTGTAGGGTTTAGAAAACTCAAACAAGATCAACAAAAAGGAGTGGAAGAGAGGGATAGAGATGTGGTGGTAGCTATGGTTTGAAACATGAGCAAAACAAGAGGTGGCAAAAGAGAAGAGAGAGAGAGATGATCCACTCAAATGACCAAACAAAAACAAAGGAGGCAAAAATGGTGATGGTTGCATGGCCCATGCAAGATAATGAATGCCCTGTATCATCCTTGTGAAAACAAAATAATAAACATGGCATTATTCCTATGCATTACCCAAGATGTGGAGTATAGCCCAAGCAAGAGAAATTAAAAGGATGCCCCATGTGGAGTAGATGGAGATGAACATATTTTAATAAAATGGGACATGCTAGTGTGTAGGTGCCACTAGATATTTTATAGTCCCAAAATATCCCAACATGAGCATGAATCCATGATAATCCATATGAAAGCTAGGGAAAAGGAGCACTACTCATAATGCATGCAAAGGTGGCTCCACATATCAATAATGTGAAAACACATGATGCTATAATGAGAGCCTGTGGAGATAGAATTGGATCCATCCCAATCCACATGAGCTAGAGGTAAAACCCAATAATTTGCAAAGCTCACATTTATTTGGATGGTGGAATTATAAGGTGGTGACAAGAAAGGGTGGTGGAGTTGAATAAAAGATATGCCCCCAACTCAACTTGGGCATTTAAACAATATATCAAGAACCAAATACAATATCAAGAGGCAAATACAATTTACAATGCATATGATAGAAGAACCAACACAAAAAGGGTTTGATATGATGCTCAAATGCAAGGTGGCATGATGACATGAGCATGATATAATGATGATGCAACAATTATATATATGAAGTAGCCATTATATAGACTAGACTAGTAGCATTGCAATTGTTAGACAATTGGGATGCTACAAGATCCAACGCGTTAGATAGATCACTTAAACGAAGGGGTACGGGACAGATCTGGCCGTGCGATTTCATTTAAATCATGCGGTCCACGTTAGTCGATCCACGCGAATCGGTACCAGCGAATCAGAAAGCGCCGCGTGGCCTCTGTTTGAATTTAAAACAGAAAATTTGATCTATTAGTTAACCAAACTTGTAAAATTCATAACTTTTGATCCACACGTTCAAATTTTACAAATTTTATATCATTGGAATCAGGAGAGAAAATTCTATCTGTTTATGCAATGTGCTTAATATTTTGCCTCTGTAAAAATGGTTATCTATGCAGAAACTTGTGTAGGCTTACTTTGATTATGTAAATTATTTGAAAATTCTTTTAAGGATCAAATAAGGTTTATTTTGAATATCTTGAACTTGTTTATGTTTTAGTACTGTTCACTTCTCTTGTTTGGTGTAGAAAAATGATCACATGGCATTTGCATGCATTCATATATTTTTGCTTGTATATATTTTGTTTGTGATTTTGGTGCCATTATTTTATGTGTAGATTTTGGTGCAAATAGTGATTGTGATTGTGAAGATTGTTGCTACTGCCCGAACTACCAAGGCAAGTGGTGCTTCATGATTTTATTCCTATGTTTTTCAACTATGCACTAGAAATATTTTGTATAGGACTTGCATGAATATTTTGATCTATATGCTTTGCTTGGGAAATCCTAGTAGTTGTATAATTGCTAGAAATTTCTAAGTTAAGATGCTTATCAATGCCATGCTTAGCCTAGCTAACCAATGGTGGTTATATATTCATGTTATGTGAAAATATTTCTAAGTCTTTGGACTTGTGTTTTGCTTAATAAAACAACTAAGTGAATGAAACACCTTGGTGGAATGGAAAGAATGGTTTGTGTTGAGTGGTTACACAAGTCCCGTTTCTATGGTTTACCTTGTGTATCACACTTGTGGAAAGCCACCCAGGAACAAAGGGATTTGAGATGCCAAATGTTAAGAAGCTTCTAGTGCAGCCACATGGCAATATGGGCTCTGCCTGGATCACATAGGTTGCAATAACTTAGCCATTTGGACAGTTGGTGGTAGTGGGATGATAGGTTGGAACACGTCCATTTGGTCTAAGGGAAGGCTTCTGAAAGATCCTGTCTTGGTGAAAATCAAGTCTTGTGGGGAAAGTGCACAACCTCTGCAGATGGAAGAATCTAAGTACTTAGCCATGTCCCTGGTATTGGACAACTTGAGCATCAAGACATGGAAGCTATCAAGAATCTCCTCATCCCAATTTCTAGGTTAAAACTTGAGGTTTAACAAGGGTGAAAGGTTCACCAATGTCTATTGGTGGTTCCTTGGGAAAGTTTTGTCAAAGAAAAACTTAGTGTTTTCAACTAATAGGTAAAACCTATTGTGAGCAAAGCAAGCCTAAGCTACACTTAGCCAAAATGCATATAGTACCTAGACTGCTAATATTCTACTAACGTACCACTTGCCAATACTATTCCAATGTATTGACCCACTGTGGTTGTAACTTGTGATGTTGCAGGTTATTCTGATGATGATTAGGGGTTATGAGTCTACACTCAACATGCTTGCGTGTGGAACATGAAGATGAAGACTTGTTTATCTTATTATATATTTGAACTCTTGTATTAAGGCCTGTGGCCATGGAGTTTGTAAAAGACTATGTTTGCCTCTGGAATGATATGTAATAATGACCTTTGTTTCTGTGTACTTCATCTTAAACTGTGATGCTAGCATTGATCTAGGGACTAGCATTGCAATCACAGGGATCCTTACCTTTATAAAGGGAGGGATCTTACACTCATCCATCTTTTTTGTATGAGATTCATTGTTTTTGGTGGAAATCTCGTTGTATAAGATACTTTGTGTTTCCCTTGATTGTTAGAATTAGTAGTATTGCAACCCTAGTGCCCGATCTGTTTTGCCTTGGTGAATCTGGTCCGAACCAGAATTTTTTTGCGGGAGGCGAATTATCCGCCCCTGCCAGGGCCGGGTAATCCGGCCTGGAGACTCATTGTCTGTTCTGGTCTGGTTGAGATTTTCACAAATGCACATCTCTGGCACATGGATTGTTTTCCTACTATTTCTAATATTCTTCTTGTACTTGTGTGTATGCTTATCCCCATGCTACCTCTCCCATGATGTTCACAGGTGGTTCACGTGCTCCTAAGTCCTACAAGCGTCGTCCCCGTGCCCGTTAGCTCAGGCCCACTGTAGAGGGCAAGTTTGTTGACAAAACTGAGGTCCACAGGTTGACAAGAGAGTCTGAACAGATGGCTGAGGCAGCAAAGAAAGCCAAGAGGGTTGCATCTCGCAAGGGCAAGGGCGAGCAGTCCCGGCCCAACTACAAGTCCATGGACAGCGTTGAGTACTCCTCAATTTGCCAAACCGATTATTATGACGATGCTCATAGTGATGGTTCTCCGGAGGATTCTATGTTTTGGTGCTCTCATTTTCGGTCCATTCATGATGATGTGTATGTCCCTCTCAAGATTCTCCCTATGCATCCTTTGGATATGAATGAGGCTCAAACCAAGGCAAGACTTCATGAAGCCTTGGATGTGACTAATACGATGGGGCTGCATCACCTTATGACACTTCAGTGCCACTATGACTCCTCGGTGGTGAAGCAGTTTTTCTCAACACTTGTGATCTACGGAGGTGATCTTCGCACCATGAAGTGGATGACCGAGACAACAATGATTCAGTCAGACTTCCGCACCTTTTGTCAGGTCCTTGGGTATGCTTTTCATGGGCATGACACAGCTTCTGGCCACCGTATCATTTCTCTGCTCAGTCCATCCAAGGACACTGTTCTTGCTCCATGTTTGACATCTGATGGCATTGGTGGTACCTTTTCTGGCCTTTCTCCTATGTATGCCTCTCTTGTTGGCATGTTTTGGGACAGCATCTCTCCAAGTGGGGGAAGCAATGATAAGATCCGCGGTCACCTGGTTCCCTTGCTTACCTTTGATCACGAGTGTGCCACCAATGCTGGTTCGTCTACAGGTTATAAGCTAGATGTTATGGACTATATTTATCATGAGATGACTGATGCGATGCTCAACCGGCTCTCCATCCCATATTATCCTTTTATTATGAGGCTCATCAAGCACATGCTACCACATGAGGACTTTGGCACTGGTTTGGATGGTGTTCACAAGCCAAAGAAGATCTACAACAAGGCTCAGAAGACCTCTCACCCTTCCACTTCCCCTGAGTCCTTCATGCGTGATGCAAGGGCTAGTTATCGTCGTCCCGCTGTGTCCCCAATGGCGCGTGAGGTCAAGCATCTCAATTGGTTTCAGCGGCACATTCTTTGCATGGGCATAGATACTCACAAGGGCCAGTATGAGGAGTACCGGAGGATCCATGTCACATCCCAAAATTTTCCAAATTTTGTAATGTGAAAAATAAATAAACAAAATAAACAATTGTTGATTTTTAGGGTGAGAAGAAACTTTTTGATTCCAATTGGAAACATCAAAACCTATTTTGATCAAATAAAATCCTAAAGGGATTTAAAAAGATAAACAATTAATAAATAAAATTATGATAGTTGGAATTACTATTTTGAGATCTTTAAATAAAAAGATATGGTTTCTATAAAGGAAAGGTAGAAATATAATAAGGATTATTTTATAGAGCCAAATTAAATCTTGTCCAAACTTTTGAAATATTTCCATTTGATAAAAATAGTAAAGGGTTTATTTAAATAAAATAATGAGGATTTATTAATATCCAATTTTATTAAAGTAAAGGCTTTTCCATTTTAAATAAACACTAAAACTTGTTATTTTATTTTAAATAAGTTTTCCAAGTGTTTTATTTATCAAATAAAACCTACTGAAATGATTTTGGTATTATTTAGATTTCAAATGGAGTTTTTAAAAAATAAAATCCTATTTGAATTAATGACTAAGGTCTATTTTATTTAATTATTAAATAGATTCTAAAAAAGAATAAAAATTATTTTGTTTTGGACTTTGGATTGTGTTGTTAAACAGAATTAAAATCAATACAAAGTTTGGTGGTGGTTTGATTTGATTTGATGTTTGAATTGTTTGTTTGAAAATCAAAACAGAAAATCAAATAGAAAAAGAAAAATAAATCTGTGTAAAAAAAATGAAACGAACCAACCCAACCCAACAGGCCCAACAACCCAGCAACGCAGCCCACCAGCTCTCACCACTGCGAATCGTTTTTCACTGAAAAATCGACCCGCAGAGACGCAGACAAGTGGCCCCATGCTTCCTCTTCGGAATGATGATTCCACTGTACTTTGCAGAACTTGATAGTCTTAGTCCATGTGACTCTTTCTGCAGTCTCAAGAATCTTGATAGGTTTCTCTTCATAAGTGAGATCACTCTCCAACTGAACCTCCTCCAAAGGTATAGTATCCTTCAAAGAAGTTTCTTCCATTTCTGGATGACATTTCTTAAGTTGACTCACATGAAACACATTATGGACAGCTGACAGAGATTCCGGCAGTTCAATTTCCTAGGCAACTTCTCCTTTGCGACTCAGAATCTTGAATGGCCCAACATATCTTGGTGCCAATTTTCCTTTGACTCCGAATCTCTTCACTCAACGAAGTGGTGACACTCTAAGATAAGCTCTAGCACCAACTTCGTAGGTGACTTCTCTACGCTTAGGATCTGCGTAGCTTTTCTGTCGGGACTGTGCTATCTTCAACCTATCCTTAACCAACTTGACCTTCTATTCGGCTTCTTTGATAAGATCTGGCCCGAATAAACTTCTTTCTCCCACACCATTCCATAATAATGGGGTGGTACACTTTCTTCCATAGAGAAACTCAAATGGTGCCATCTCAATGCTGGCTTGATAGCTGTTGTTATAAGAAAATTCTGCGTAAGGCAGACTTTCATCCCAACTGGCTCCATAGTCTAGGGCACATGCCCTCAACATGTCTTCAAGAATTTGATTAGTCCTTTCGGTTTGTCCATCGGTTTGAGGATGAAAAGCAGTACTGAATTCCAACCTCGTTCCCAATGACTCATGTAACTGTCTCCAAAAATGGGAAGTGAATTGAGTTCCCCTATCAGACACAATACTCTTGGGCACTCCATGTAGACACACAATTCTACTCATGTAGATTTTGGCTAACTTAGCACTTGTATAGGTTGTCTTCACGGGTATGAAATGATCCAATTTAGTTAGGCGATCTACTACTACCCATATAGAATCATATCCTGACCTGGTCCTTGGTAATCCGATAATGAAATACATACCAATATTGTCCCACTTCCAATCAGGAATAGGTAGTGGTTGAAGCAAATCTGCTGGTTTCTGATGTTCCGCTTTCACTCTACTACACACATCACACAAAGCAATATGTTCGGCGATGTCCTTCTTGAGATTATTCCACCAAAATCTTTCTTTCATGTCCATGTACATTTTGGTGTTACCCGGATGAATGGAATACGGTGAGTTGTGTGCTTCCTGCAATATCAGTTTCCGAAGCTCCGGATCTTATGGAACACAGATACGTTTCTCATGCCATAAAGTACCATGTTCGTCTTCATGGAACCCTTTGACTTTTCCTTTGCCAATCTTTTCTTTAATCTCTTCAATTTCCTTATCAATCTTCTGGGCTTCTTTGATCTTGTCCAACAAAGTGGGTTGAACATCCAAAGACATGAGATGTCCTTCAGGCACAATCTCCAATCTGAGTTTTCTAAATTGGGTATACAGATCATCTGGCAATTCTCCTTTGGTAAGGCCATTCACAAAAACCTTACGACTTAGAGCATCTGCTACAACATTTGCTTTACCGGGGTGGTATTGCAAACTTAAGTCATAGTCCTTGATAAGTTCTAGCCATCTTCTTTGTCTCATATTAATTTCCTTCTGGGTGAAGATATACTTCAAGCTTTTGTGATCTGTGAACACTTCACAACGCTTTCCCAAAAGATAGTGCCTCCATGTTTTGAGTGAATGGACAACAGAGGCTAACTCTAAATCATGAGTAGGATAGTTCACTTCATGAGTTTTGAGTTGTCTCGAGGCATACGCCATAACTTTTCCTTCTTGCATAAGTACTGCACCCAAACCCTGATGAGATGCATCACAATATACTTGGAAATCTTTTTCCAAATCTGGCAGACACAAGACTGGTGCTGTCACAAGTCTCTTCTTCAATTCCTGAAAGATGAGTTCACAACCTTCCGTCCAAGCAAATTTCTTGTCTTTCTTTAGCAATTCAGTCATAGGCTTAGCTACCTTAGAGAAATTCTCAATGAACCTTCTGTAGTAACCTGCTAAGCCAAGGAAACTACGAACTTCTTTCACGGATTTGGGAGATTCCCACAACTAGGAAAACGGCTATAGGTAATCAGCACATCCGTGGCTCACATGGTTGAAGTGCCCCACGGCTAAAACAGGCGTGGCTCACTAGTGGGCAGTGCCCTACTAGTAACTAGAACAACCGTGGCGCACATGACTATAGTGCGCCACAGATGTGGGCGAGGCTGTTGGGCGCCGCCAAACATACATGGCGCACTACGGTCATGTGCGCCACGGTTGTTAGTCTCATCTGTGGCGCACATGGGGGGGTGCGCTACGCCTAAGCGCACGCCCCCCTCTGCTGTGAAACAGCCACAAACTTCTGTGGCGCACTCGGCCTAGTGTGCCACTGGGAGTAGGAACATCTATGGCGCACATGGCCTAGTGTGCCTGATTGTTTCTACTCACATGCGCCTCTGATGTGTCGATTTTTTTAGGACAGCACTTTATGTGCACATGTGTGACCACATATCCACCACCCCACACTTCACTTTCCCCTTCTTCTTCCTCCTTAGATCTAGTCGGGATCTTCTCCTTCCCACCTCAATTTCTCCACCCATTCACCATTTTTAGCATGTAAAACTTGCTTTGGATGTTACATAAGTAATAGAGGACGGGTCTCCGGTCTCTCATCTCTCCTTCTCCGGTCGACGCGCGCACCTCTCCTTTCCATCTTTTCTCGCGATCGGTCTCTCATCTCGGTAAGTTGTCCATGTAAGGATGTGTTCATGTGTATATGGATGATGTGCTCATATGTATGTAGATGATCGATGCTCATGATGTGTGTATGTGGAGAGGATGGTCATATGTGTGTGTGTGTGTGTGTGTATTTGGAGAGTATCGATGATGCTCATGCATGTGCGTATGGAGAGGATAATGATATGTTCATGTGTGTATGGATCGGTCTCGATCTCTCTCTCTTGTGTTTGTATGTGAACAAGTTGCCATTTGTTTTGCCAAAATGTTGATTCATTTCCATTTTGGCAAGACTTTGGCATTTCGCAAAGGTCCTAATTTTAGGATAGGTCATGCCGAAATTTTCTATCGACCATTGCATGCATGCATTCATTATGTGGTTCTAATAGACTTCAAAATTGTACCATGTACACCGTGCAAGCAAAAATGGTCCGCATAATGAGCGAAGGCATTGTGGATAGATTTTTGAAATGTGCGACGGCCGACATGATACGAAATAACAAGACAGATATAAGATGTCCGTGCAGAAGATGCAAACTCAACTGGGTGATCGACCCAGATTCGGGGAATCTGCAGGCGCACCTGCTCCGCCATGGTTTCATGGATGGATACACTCGTTGGATAAGCGATGACGTAGATGATGGAGACGGTGAAGGTGGCCAACATGACGATGGTCATCATCACGGCGAGAACGGGCGAGACGATGAAGAGTCTCCTGGAGATGGTGAAGGTGCGGAAGCAGACCGGGATGATGATGATCTAGATGCCGGAGGAGCAGACGACGATGGAACAACGTCAGGCTGGGTGCGGGACCCTTATGTGCAAGAGCTGCTTCTCAAGCGGGCGAAACGCTAGGGCTGCCGCTAGAGAAAAAGCTTCGCAACTTGAGAAAGACGCGGTTACTCCATTGTATGAAGGATGCAGGCCCGATGATACCCGGTTAAATGTAACGCTCAAGGCTATGGAGATGAAGGCAAAACACAAATTGAGCGACGCAAGCTTCGACGATATGATGGCATTCTGGCACGATCGTCTCCCGGAGGGGAACACATGTCCAACTAGTATCGAGGATGCCAAGAAAATCGTCTTTCCTCTCGATCTACCGCAGGTTAGATATCACGTATGCATCAACGATTGCATCATTTATCGGGGCGAGGACGCGGATAAAACCACATGTCCGGTGTGCGGCGTGAGTCGATACAAGAAAGGGAAGAAAGCACCTCGAAAAGTGGTATGGTACTTTCCTATCACTCCTCGTCTGCAGCACTATTTCGCGGACCCTAAGGAAGCGAAGCTCATGCGATGGCATGCGGAAAGGAAGAAGCCAGGAGATGATGATGACCCCGAAAAGGATGAGCTGCTGACGCACCCTTCAGATGCTAGCCAGTGGAAAGCATTGGACCTCGAATTCCCAGAATTTGGTGGAGATTCGAGGAACATCAGGCTTGGTGCGAGCACCGATGGAATCAATCCGTTCGGTAGCCAGAGCAGCACGCACAGCACTTGGCCCGTGTTTGTATGGATGTACAACCTCCCTCCATGGTTGTGCATGAATAAGAAGTACATACAAATGAGTATGCTAATTCAAGGGCCGAAACAACTTGGTACCAACATCAATCTGTATCTCGGGCTGTTGAAAGTGGAGGTAGCCACGTTATGGGAATCTGGAGCCAATACTTATGACGCCGTCGCACAAGATTATTTCACTATGAGAGCCGCGTTGGTCACTATGGTGCAAGACTATCCAGGTTGCGGGTATATCTCTGGGCAGGTTATCCAAGGATTCTGCGCATGCGTTAGGTGCATGGATAACACAAGCTATCTCCAACTAGAGAAAGATCCAGGGTCATCGAAAACCGTGTTCATGGCGCACCGGAGGTGGCTCGACAAGAATGATCCATGGAGAAAACGTGGAGACCTGTTCGATGGCAAATCAGAGACCCGAGGAATCCCAGAGTGTAGGAGCAGCGAAGAAGTGGAAGAGTTGCTGAAAAACTAGAAAGATTGTCCTAAGCCTGGAAAGAAGCGAAAGAGGCAGCAACAAGACAAGCCGCTGATGAAGGTATGGAAAACAAGGTCTGTTTTCTGGGAGTTTCCATACTGTAAGTTTCTCCGCATGCCTCATAGCCTCGACATCATGCATATCACGAAAAACGTGTGCGAGAGTCTGGTCGCCACCATAATCAACATGCCAGATAGGACGAAATATGGTCCGAAAGCAAGGCACGACCTGATATGCTTGGGTATCGGAAGGAGCTTCACGGAGGGCCTTTTCTCGATGATCGGAAGATGACGATGATCATGAGTTGGAGCGACACAAGGTCGTCGGAAGAGTAAAAAGTTCAAGAAGAACGAATATTACGCCCTCCTTCTTGCTTCACTCTAAGCCGGGATGAGATCAAACAGTTTTTCAAGTGCCTTCTAGGAGTCAAATTTCCTTCTGACTCGCGGGCAAGATAAGCAGATACCTAGGCGAAGTAGAGGTTCGGTGGCATGAAGTCTCACGACCGTGCCGTGCTAATGACGCAGTACTTGGTCGCACTAAGAGGGATAATGGACGAGCACGTCCGTGAAACGTTATTTGGCCTATGCAAGTTTTTCGACGTCATCTCTAGGAAGTCGATTGGCTTGAATCAGCTCGGAAGGCTACAGGAGGAGATCGTGGTGATACTATGTGAGCTTGAGGTCTACTTCCCACCCGCATTCTTCGACATTATGGTGCATCTGCTGGTCCATCTCGTGGAGGACATCGTACAACTCGGGCCGATGTTCCTCCGCAGCATGATGGCGTTCGAAAGGATGAACGGACACATCAAAGGATACGTTCGCAACAGGTCCCGTCCAGATGGAAGCATAGCCAAGGGCTTTCTGGCCGAAGAGTGCATCTCTTTCTGCACGAATTATCTAGACATCGAGAACCCTGTCGGTCTTCCCGTCAACAGACACCTTGGCAAGCTCGACGGATCTGGTCACCGAGAGGGTCGTCGCATACTGCATGCAGACTTCGATTTTCGACGCGCAGACTTTGATCGAGCAAACCTCGTTGCGCTACAGCATTTAGAACTGGTCGATCCTTGGGTACAGAAGCACAAAAGGTTAATCGAGAAGAAATGCGATGGCCGGGGCATACAGAGGGCGAGGAGAAATAATCAAAGAGCACAACTCAGATTTCACGCGTTGGTTTAGGCAGACGCTCCTTGATAATCCCCCGTGCTCGCATTCTTCTGACACGGAAAAGATCATATTCACCTTGTCGCAGGGACCGATGCAAAACCTGGTGACCTATCAGGCGTATGATATCAATGTCTACACATTCTACACGGAGGAAAAGTACAACAAGTGTGATTATCAGAACTCAGGCGTAACGTCGGAATTCTACACCGATGACAACGTGAAGGAAAGATTCTACGAAATAATCGAGGAGATCTGGGAGCTCGACTACTGTGGAGAAAAGGTGCCGATGTTCCGTGTCAGATGGGCAAAGAGTGTCGAAAGAGAAGACCGGTATTTCACAACCATGGTTATACCCGAAGCAGCCAAATCCAAGGTCGCCGGTGCAAACATGGCCGCGAAAAATGAACCGTGGGTACTGGCTACCAAAGTGGACCAATGTTTTTTCATTATCGACCAGTAAGAAGGAAGCCTACTACGCACTCCATCACATGAGGGCGTTCCTACTTGACCAGCAAAATTCTACGCTGCCAGATCATCTCAAACAGTGGGCCGAAGCAAAGGCCAAGATCAATGATTCGGATATTAGACAAGAGATGTATCGCATCCAGCAGCAGTTTGGGGCAATCATCTTTCGTGATGTCATGACTTCGGGGGGATCTTCTACGGAGGAAATATCCCGAATAACCGTGACATAGAAGATCGCCTAGAGATGCAGGGTGACTATAGGAAGTTCATGACGAGACAGGGCGTCCTCCGTTCCTAAGCCGAGCCAGAAGGCTTGATGTTGGCCTAGTTGTAGTTACAAACTATAGATGACCTTTGTGTGTGTGTGTGGACAAGTGTACTTATCTTATTAGGTTTATGAATCATCGCTTACTTATTTTGCTTATTATTATTATATATCAATCAATGCTTGTTTTTTTTGCTTACTCTTTGGTCCTTTGCTCAATTTGGTCCTTCTTTTTTTCCTTACTCTTTTTTCGAGAATAATGCCGATGATTGAAATGTCGTGGTACACTATATATGTGAATGTGCTACGATGGGACTGTGAGCCTTGTGACATGCACAAGTCCAGGTCTTGTGCATCGTACTTGGCTCACCGTTCCATCGTAGCATATTCCTGTGTCCAACGACCTATGTATATATATGAGGCATTCTTTTCGAGTTATTTTTGTCTTTTTCGAGAATAATGCCGATGATTGAAATGTCGTGGCACAATGTATATGTGAATGTGCTATGATGGGATTGTGAGCCTTGTGATATGCACAAGTCCAGGTCTTATGCATCCTACTTGGCTCACGGTTCCATCATAGCATATTCCTGTGTCCAACGACCTAGCTAGTTATATATGAGGCATTCTTTTCGAGCTACTTTGGTCTTTTTCGAGAATAATGCCGATGATTGAAATGTCGTGGCACACTATATATGTGAATGTGCTACGATGGGATTGTACGCCTTGTGCTATGCACAAGTCCAGGTGTTGTGCATCCTACTTGGCGTACAGTTCCATCGTACCATATTCCTGTGTCCAACGACCTAGCTAGTTATATATGAGGCATTCTTTTCGAGCTACTTTGGTCTTCTTCGAGAATAGTGCCAATGATTGAAATGTCGTGGCACACTATATATGTGAATGTGCTACAATGGGATTGTTCGCCTTGTGCTATGCACAGGTCCAGGTGTTGTGCATCCTACTTGGCGAACGGTTCCATCGTAGCATATTCCTGTGTCCAACGACCTATGTATATATATGAGGCATGCTTTTTGAGTTACTTTGGTCTTTTTCGAGAATAATGCCGATGATTGAAATGTCGTGGCACACTATATGTGAATGTGCTGCGATGGGATTGTCCGCCTTGTGCTATGCATAGGTCCAGGTGTTGTGCATCCTACTTGGCAGACAGTTCCATCGTAGCATATTCCTGTGTCAAACAACCTAGTTATATATGAGGCATGCTTTTTGAGTTTGGTCTTTTTGATTTAGGAGTACTTTCTATAAGTGTATCTTCATATGCGACTTTAATTATATATGTTTTTTTCAATAATCGGTTAATTATTATTGTCAACTTATAGATGACGTGGTACGTCGTGTACAAGGGACGGGTTTCCGGAGTCTACGATGATTGGAAAGACTGGGAGACAGTGCACCGTTTCAGCGGCAATATCTACAAAGGGTACAACACTATGGCGGGCAGAAGCTAGATACACGCGCTATCTAGCGGGAGTTAGGACAAGGAACCGGATGAAGACCTACACCTTCGTCGCGGCGGTGATCATGCTTATCTTCTTTGGTTATTTATCCCGCGTTTGTGTCTAGCTAGCTAGTTTAGATGTCTAGGCGAGCTTCCGAGCTCTAACTTGTTCGATCGACACATGTATTCGCATGTCACCAACTACTACTTTGTAACATGATCGAAACAATGTAACTTAGACTATGTATTCATGTATGAGACTTATCTATATGTATTTGTTTCAATCTTGTTTTTCATATTGAGTATTTATATATATAATTGTATATCTTGTATCTGTGTGTGTATATCTGCTGTAATATTGTATATAATCTGTATTGCATATAATCTGGCTCGGAAATTAAAAAAAAAACAAAAAATACATCTGTGGCGCACATGGTCTACCTTCTGTGGCGCACTACACCTAAAGCGCACTATGGAAGCTTAGTGGCGCACTATGTAGTGCGCCACAGAAGATCCCAGGGGTAGCGCACCAGCCCAAACTTCTGTGGCGCACTAGGAGGTGCGCTACTCCTGTCTCTACACAACCGTGGCGCACTAGGCAGTGCGCCACGACTGAGAGATAGCCGTAGTGCGCCACGGATGGGCATGTCGGGTGCGCCACTAACAGCCTGTTTCCTAGTAGTGTCCCATTCAGTCACAGCTGAAACTTTAGCAGGATCAACTGCTACACCATCCTTTTGTCATAACATGTCCAAGAAAACCAACTTCATTCAACCAGAATTCACACTTGCTGAATTTGGCATAAAGTTTATGCTCTCTTAACTTCTCAAGTATCAAACGCAAATGTCCTTCATGCTCTTCTTTGCTCTTGGAGTAGACTAAAATGTCATCGATGAAAACGACAACAAACTTGTCAAGGAATTCCATGAACACCTTGTTCATCATATTCATGAAGTATGATGGAGCATTGGTCAAACAAAAAGGCATTACGGTATACTCATACAATCCATACCTTGTAGTGAACGTTGTCTTAGGTATGTCTTGTTCTCTTATCTTGAGTTGAAAATAGCCTGACCGGAGATCAATATTTGAGAACACACAAGCTCCTTCTATCTGGTCAAACAAGTCATTGATTCTAGGCAAAGGGTATTTGTTCTTGATAGTTGCCTTATTGAGTGAACGGTAATCTATGCATAACCTTTGACTTCTATCTTTCTTCTCCACGAACAAAACTGGGGCTCCCCAAGATGAAGAACTTGGTTGAACAAATCCTTTCTGCAACTGTTCTCCAAGTTGTTTCTTGAGTTCTTTCAGTTCATCAACTGACATCTTATACGGTCTCTTTGCTATTGGTACAGACCCTGGTACCAAATCTATAAGAAACTCCACATCTCTATCTGGTGGCATTCCCGGCAATTCTTCCGGAAACACGTCCAGATACTCACTCACAATTGGCACACTGTCCATGCTAACCCCCTTAAGAGAATTTAGCTTACTTCCTTTTGATTCAAAGTTGGACTTGAATTTAATCCGTTTTCTTTCCGGGGTTGTGAGTGCAACAGTACGATTAGCACAATCTAGTACTCCTTCATACTTAGCCATCCAATCCATTCCCAATATTACGTCCAGTCCTTGGGAATCTAGGATTATCAGACTCACTGGAAATTTATGCTTTCCAAACTCTATTACTAGATCCCGGCATCCAAGACTTACTATCATATCTCCACCCGGAGAACTAACCTTTATTGGACACCCAATGTTTTCAGTTGGAAACCCATTTCCATCAACAAATGCTTTCAATATGAATGAATGCGATGCTCCAGTATCAAAAAGAACAAATGCTGGAATAGAATTGTGTCTAAACTTCCCAGCAACAGCATCAGGCTCCTCATAGACCTCCTCCACACTGATGTGGTTCACTTGTCCCTTCTGAAAAGGGTTGGGCTTGTTGGGTCCTTCAACTTTATTTTCTGGGCATTCATTTGCATAATGCCCCATCTTCTTGCACTTGAATAATTCAACCTGACTTATGTCTTTCTTGACAGGATGGCTTCCACTTCCACTTCCATTAACACTGTGGTGGCTCTTGTATCCACCCTTGTGGTTCTTGTACTTGTCATTGTCATGACTACGGTGATGCTTGTTGTCATGACGGTTGTGGTTGTGGTGCTTGTTGAATTTCCCATGCTTGTGGGATCCTGAGCTTCCACTGTCATCATAATGGGAACGTTTGTGTGACGATCCCGAGTTGTGCTTGTCTGAGTGCTTTCTCTTCCTGCTTTCAACTTGCTTCATTTTGTTCTCCAAAATAGCAGCCTTGTCATAGAGAGACTGATAAGTGGGAACATATGCTACAGCCAGCTGCAGGTTCAGCTCATCATTCAAGCCTTCAAGAAATTTTTCCTTTATATTAGCATCGGTGTCAACTTCATCCGGTGCATAACGCGCCAGATTGTTGAACTCCTCAATATATTCAGCCACGCTGCGGTGGCGCTGCTTCAGATTATGGAACTCCTTCTTTTTCAGACTCATCACTCCAGATGAGATATAAGCAGTACGAAAGCCATCCTCGAAGATAGCCCATGTCACATCTTCGATGGGAGTGGTGATCTGGAAGTTGTCCCACCAAGTGGCGGCTAGCCCTTCCAGCAAATGTGCTGCAAATCTGACCTTTTCAGCATCCGTACAGCCCACGGTTACCAAGTCCTTGTTCACAGAACGTAGCCAATCATTGGCCACCATGGGATCAGTCGTTCCTGAGAACTTCGCTGGCCTCAATCTCAAGAACCTAGTAAGAATATCAAAACCCGGTGGGTTGTTGTTGTTGTTATTGTTGTTGTTTTGGTTCTGGATGAACGTCGTCATCATCTGCATCAGCTCAGTTTGAGCGGTCATCATTTGTTGCATTTCTGGAGTGATGTTGTTGTTGTTGTTGTTGTTGGGGTTGGGGTTTGCACGACGGGGAGGCATCTGTGGTTTGTTCAATAGAGATAAGAATGAGATACCCATAGATGCTTTCATGCACATTACATCACATAAACAAACACAAAGCATGCCACTCAATGATAAAGGTTCAACAATAAAATAACAAGTTCGCAAAGTAAAACACACACAAATAACAAGCCATCCACATGTCGGATGGTCAATAACAAGTTCTCAAGCAACAAGTATGATAATAAAAGATAAATGAGTAGTCAAATCTACTCCTCGGCATCAATCTCCTCCTCGAAAAAGGTAAGACCTGCGTTATCCATCGCGGTCTTATATTCCTCGACACTAGTGGTCAAGGTCTCTATCTTGGCTTTGAGAGCCCTCTTCTGGGAACGAAGCCTCTCAATCACTGTCTGCTGATGCTCGAGATCGAAGTCCTTGGCCTGCAGTTCTTCAGTCATGTCCCGGATCTTCTTGTTTCTATCCTGGATACGCTTCTCCTGACTCTTGAACTTCCTGTCCTGGCTCTCGAACTTCGCCTCCATTTCCTTGACTATCTCTTCTTGCTCCGCGAAGAGCTTGTCCTTCACGCGAAGATGCACCTGGAGTTCGTCATTTTTGAGCATGACGTTGGTCCTGTCAGTGTCCACGTGCCTAATGAGAGACTCTAAGTCCTGGAGGTACAGGCGAATCGGCTCTGCTGTGTCCCTCGAATCGTCCTCAAAGTCGATGGACTCTCCATCCTCATCACGTCTACCGAAGACGTGGAAGTGAGTACCTCTAACCTGTCGAGAGTGTCTCCCCGTGGACGTCCTCGGATCTGCATAACTACCTCAAGGCCTCTCTCCTTGTCATCGTGCATGAGCTTGAAGACAATGGCCTCCGTGGTAGGCTCTGTCTGGCGTCCGGGCTGGTTGACCTTGAAGCCCCAGAGGTCCTTCCTCTCAAACTTGGTGAGGGGAAGCACCATGATGGTAGGAAGGGGAAGATTGAGCAAAGTAGTAAGCTCAACAATACGAGGACCAAAGCGAGTAACCTGGAACTCCTCAATAGTGCTGATGGTAATAGTAGGCATCTATTTATAAGATAGAAAAGTTAGAACAACACAATTCAAGATAAAACAAAAGACAAAACATCACATACATATCCTTGGAAATCAAAACACACAAGTCATGGCATACATGGATCCATTACAACAACCAAGGTTCAACTTATTTTAAAGTCACATTTTGGAAAATAAGGTGATAAGTGGTGGTCCAACTAACGAAGTACGTTTACAATCCTATCTCACTGGATCTGTTGGCTAACATAATGTTTCTAGAAGCAATCAGCCTATCTTGCTCACAGGACTCCATCACTAAGTCTATAATGTCTCCTCTTAAGGTTTGGTTGGTAGCTTCCAACTCTTGGGTATGTTCCTTCTCTTTATTTAGATCATTTTGGAGGTTGAGCATTCTGCACTTGACTCTATCACCAAGTTCTTTGATGGTCTTCCAAGCTGCATCCCTTGCAGATTCAAAGAATGTAGTGTGCACCACTGAATTGGTGAACATGCAGAATCCTTTTTCCTGATGGTTGTCTTCCTTGTTTTTATACAAGTGAAGTTGCACCCACCAGTATTCCACTCCTTCATCCATCACAGGAAAACCTTTGTACACAGCTGCACCTTGTATCTCTAATGCAACCATGAGGTCCTTGAGAGCCTTGGGGAATTACATCTCACACTCCAAAGTCATTGTCATGAGTGGTCCTTTCCTTACGGCTTCGTTGATGGAGTTCATCTACAAATAGAGATGAGGAAGAAGATTAGAAAAGTTTACGAGAAGAATAGACAAGTGTAGAAGTTGCTGAAATTTTTTCCTTAGTGGTTTCCAATCCTAGGGTCATAATCCTACAGGCAACACAGTGCTCTGATACCATCTGTAAGATCCCTCCCTTATAAAGGAAAAGGATCCCTGTGATTGCAATGCTAGTCCCTGGATCATTGCTAGCATCCACAGTTTAAGATGAAGTACACAGATACAAAGGTCATTTATTACATCCATTCCAGAGATAAACATAGTCTTTACAACTCCAAGGCCACAGGCCTAATACAAGAGTTTGAATAAGTAAATAAACAAAAGTCTTCATCTTCATGTGCCACAGGCAAACATGTTGAGTGTAGACTCATGACACCCAATCATCAACAGAGTAACCTGCAACATCACAAGTTATAGGTACAGTGGGTCAATACTTTGGAATAGTATTGGCAAGTGATACCTTAGTAAAATTTTAAGTGGACTAGATACTATATGCAATTTGGCTAAGTGTAGCTTGGCTTGCTTTGCTCAAAATAGGTTTTTCCTATTATTTGAAATCACTAAGTTTTTCTTTGTCAAAAACTTTTCCCAAGGAACCACCAATAGACATTGAGGTCCTTCACCCTTGTTCACCCACAAGTTTTTACTTAGAAATTGGGATGAGGAGATTCTTGATAGCTTCCATGTCTTGATGCTCAAGTTTTCCATTGCCATGGACTTGGCTAAGTACTTAGATTTTTCCATCTGCAGAGGTTGTGCACTTTCCCCACCAGACTTGGTTTCACCAAGACAGGACCTTTCAGAAGCCTTTCCTTAGACCAAATGGATGCGCTCCAACCTATCATTCCCACTACCACCAACTGTCCAAATGGCTAAGTTCTAGCAACTTATGTGATCCAGGCAGAGCCCATATTGCCAAGTGGCTGCACTAGAAGCTTCTTAACACTTGGCCTCTAAAATATCTTAGTTCCTGGGTGGCTTACCACAAGTGAGATACACAAGGTAAACCATAGAAATGGGCCTTGTGTAACCACTCAACATAAACCTTTCCTTCCATTCCACCCAGGTGTTTCATTAACTTAGTTGTTTTATTAGGTAAAACACAAGTCCAAAGACTTAGTAATATTTTCATCATAGCATGTATATAATTCACCATCCCTTGGTTGCTACTAGCTAGGCTAAGCATGGCATAGATAGTAACTTAACTTAGAAATTCCCTAGCATTTCTACAACTACTAGGATTTCCCAACATGGCATATAAGCAAAATATAGCATGCAAGTCTAACAAAATATTTCTAATGCTTAGTAGAAAACATAGGAATGATAATATTCATGAAGTACCACTTGCCTTGGTAGTTGGGAGAGTAGCACTCCTCACAATCACAATCACTAGCACCAAAACCTACACAAAGAATGGTAGCAACAAATTACACACAAAACAAATAGAATCAAAAATATGTGCATGCATGCAAGATGATATGTGATGATTTTTAAAACTCCACAAAGCAAGTAAACATTACTGATTCATAAACAAGTTGAAAACTTGCCAAACCACATTTGTTTAAACCCTAAATCATTTCCTAAACTTTTCATATACTTAAATTAGTCCTACACAAGTGTCTCCAAATAAAACCTTTTTAACAGAAGCTAAACATTAAACACATTGCATAATTAGAAAGAGCTTGCTCTCCTGATTCCAACGGTATAAAATTTGTCAAATTCTAACGTGGGGATCAAAAGTTATAGCCAATACAAATTTGAACATAAATCAGATTCAAAATCCAGTTTTAAATCTAACCCTAGCCACGTGTCTGTTTCTGATTGGTGCGTACCGCTTTGCACTGGATCACGCTCGGCTACCGTTGGATCTAACTAAACACGCACAACTCACATCTAAACTTAACTGTTCGATAAGTAAACTAATCCTACGCGCTGGATCTAGATCTGACGGCTACGAATCAACCGACCAAAACTGAGCGGCGCTAGCGGCGGCTACTGGCGGCGGCGAGCTCTGCCTATGGCGTCGCGGCGCTACAGGTCGCCCGGAGAGGTGGGAGGATGCTCACCAGGTTCGCAGCGACGAGGAGAAGCTCAACTTGGCGGCGGCTTGGCAAGGGGCGCACGGAGTGGGCTGCTGGAGCTCGTCGGAGTCGTGCACGACGTTGGGTGGTTGCAGACGAAGTTATTGCCGATGCTCTGGGTCTTCCTAGTACCAACCAGAGGCATCAGTAGCTGCGCAAGGACAAGGCGAACCTAGTCGTATGCGAGAGAGCTCAAGGGGCGCTCAGTGCTTACCGCAATCGTCCGCCGGAGAAGAAGAAAGCGTCAGGCACTTGCGGTCGTCGTCGTTGGCGAGTCTCCAGACGGTCCTAGCATGCACCAATAGGGTGAGAAGATGCGCATGGTTGTTGTGATCATTCTGGCAAACTTAGACAGCAAGGGGCGACGGGGTCTTACCGGAATACCTCGCCGGAGTTGACTCTGACTGCGGCGGTGCAATACGAATTAGAGGCAGCCTGGTGGCGAGAAGAGTGTGTAGTGTGGGGGAAAATGACCGCGAGGGGGAGGGGTTTAAGTAGGCAGGGGCTTGACAGGAAACGCCTGCAGAATCAATGGCAATTACGACGCGGAATCAACGCCAGCAACGGCCAGCGGCGACGTGTTCTTCGCGAGATTTGGGGAAGACGACGGTGACGTGGTTGGGGCCCAGTTGTCTGCGAGAGAACAGAGGGGGGGTGGGGTCCTAGCGTCAGTCACTTGCTGGGTGCGTCTGCGAGTGAAAGAGGGAGAGAGGGAACCCGGGTGGGCTAAATGGGCTGTGTCTGCTGCTGGGCTTAATTGCTGGCGCCGACCCTTTTCTCTTTCTTATATCTTTTTCTTTTTCTAAATCAATTTTCTGGAATGATTTTCAATCAAATTCAAAGGCATTTGAATTTCAAACCTTTTCTGGATTTTTGTAAAGTGTAATCATCATACTTTTGGTCACAAAACCAAGTGATCTCTCTGTACTTGCTTGGTCCCTTTGAGTAAACAAAATAAACAGTGCTATGGCACTTGATTTGGAAATGCTTTGAAAATGGTTTTGAAACCATATTTGCTTTGTAAATTTTTGTCCAAACTCTACATTCAATCTAAACAATAAGGAAGCAAAAAAAACTTGGTTTAAAACATTTATGCTCTCAAAATTAGGATGGTCATTTGATTTAAGTTTGCTCACATAAAATAATAGCACTATGTGCTTCTGTTTTCTTGAAAATAGTTGGAAAATGATCTCAAAATTATATGCATGCATGAATGATATGCAATCTTTGAAATCATGATTTTAGGGATGTTACACTATGCATCAGACTGTCCTGAGAAGAAAAATAAAAAGGATGCTAGAAGAGCAAATGGAAATGACTCCAATGTGACCCAGAAAGGACATGTGAACCACATTGAAATGGATGGAAACTTTGAAGAGATAGAAGAAGTGGATGTCAGAAACTAGTTATCTCAGTTGAGTCAAATAAGGATTCCTTGTCTGGATATTAAGTGTTGAACCCATAGTCAAGTGAACCATCAATGTAACCCTATGAGACTTTATTTTTAAGAGTGGTAGTACTCTAGTTTCCTTGAAGCCAACTTGTAACCCTAGCCTTCCCAAATCTCGGGACGAGATTTATTTTAAGGGTGGTAGCATGTCACATCCCAAAATTTTCCAAATTTTGTAATGTGAAAAATAAATAAACAAAATGAACAATTGTTGATTTTTAGGGTGAGAAGAAACTTTTTGGTTCCAATTGGAAACATCAAAACCTATTTTGATCAAATAAAATCCTAAAGGGATTTAAAAAGATAAACAATTAATAAATAAAATTATGATAGTTGGAATTACTATTTTTAGATCTTTAAATAAAAAGATATGGTTTCTATAAAGCAAAGGTAGAAATATAATAAAGATTATTTTATAGAGCCAAATTAAATCTTGGCCAAACTTTTGAAATATTTCCATTTGATAAAAAGAGTAAAGGGTTTATTTAAATAAAATAATGAGGATTTATTAATATCCAATTTTATTAAAGTAAAGGCTTTTCCATTTTAAATAAACACTAAAACTTGTTATTTTATTTTAAATAAGTTTTTCAACTGTTTTATTTATTCAAATAAAACCTACTGAAATGATTTTGGTATTATTTAGATTTCAAATGGAGTTTTTTAAAAAATAAAATCCTATTTGAATTAATGACTAAGGTCTATTTTATTTAATTATTAAATAGATTCTAAAAAAGAATAAAAATTATTTTGTTTTGGACTTTTGATTGTGTTGTTAAACAAAATTAAAATCAATACAAAGTTTGGTGGTGGTTTGATTTGATTTGATGTTTGAATTGTTTGTTTGAAAATCAAAACAGAAAATCAAATAGAAAAAGAAAAAGCAATCTGTGTAAAAAAAATGAAACGAACCAACCCAACCCAACAGGCCCAATAGCCCAGCAACGAAGCCCACCAGCTCTCACCACTGCGAATCGTTTTTCACTGAAAAATCGACCCGCAGAGACGCAGACAAGTGGCCCCATCCTTCCCTCTCTCTCCCTCACCGACAGACGGGCCCCACGCCACCTCACCGTCGTCTTCAACCCCACGACCATGCCCCTGCCGTTGCTGCCGATTGAATGCAGCGATGAATACGCGTTGATGGCTGAGTGATTCCTCCCAGTAACGATGCTCCTTTAAACGCCACGTTCTCCTCTACCTTTCCCCTCACTTGCCCGCTCCTCTCTGCCCCAAGGCTGTCCTAATTTTGAACCACACTCTACTGACTCCGGCGAGCTTCTAATGTCGATTCCGGCAAGAACACCCACCTCCACTGCCCCTGGTTGCCACTAGGGTACTCGCCAGCACCAGGCGCATCCACCAGTATCTCCATCTCGGCCGCGCTCGTTCCAGAACGTCGGCAACTTCTCCAATCGTGCGCCACCGGCGTCTGCCATTGCTCCGTCGAGCTTCCCAGGTGAACTCCGACCGCCCCGAGCCTTCCTATTGATACTCCTAAGATCCCCAGGATTATACGCATCTGACCGTGTCTTTGTTTTGCCTTGGGGTGAACTGCAGCGTCGCCCCATCGTCAAACAGAACCACCCGCCGCTCGCAGCAACTCCAGCGAGCAATCGTCGCATCTCTGGTGCGCCCCTCGCCAAGCCAACGCCACCTCGAGCTTCACCAGGACCCTGCGAGCACGGTGAGACACTTCTCCCTCTCCCTCTCTTCCTGTATCGCCAGCTCCGCCACGAGCAGAGCGAGATCCGCTAGTCGCCGCCAATCTTTGACCCAGCATCTGTGACCGTTAGGTGTAAATCTTGCGGCTAAGAATAGATCTAGGCGAAGGGGTTTGCGTCAATCTGAGCCATGCGTTTTAAATGAAATCCTACGGCCAGTATTGCCCAATCCGCACGAAGCGGTACCGTCCAGTAGAAACGCGCCACGTGGACAAGATTTAGTTTAAAAACAGAAATAGAATCTGATTGAATTGCAAATTTGTAAATTGCATAACTTTTGATCCACACGTCCAAAAATTGCAAATTTTATATCAATGGAATCAGTAGAACAAGTACTTTGCAACCATGCACTTTGTTTAATGATTTGCTTCTGGTAAATTGGTTGAAATTGCAGAAACATGTGTAGGCTTATTATGAATATAAAAATTGTTCTAGATATAATTTTAATGTGAAATCTTTGCAAAATGGTTTGTTGTGAACCTACTGACCCTAGGAACCAACTTATGGATTTAAAAATATATTTTGTGAAGTTAAGGAGTAAATAATTGAATTAGCTCATTTCTAGTCAAATAAAAATATTGATTATGATTTAGAAATGATTTTTGAGTGAAACCATTGGGAAATGATTTGATTCAAACCTTCTGACCCTAAACACCAAGTTTTGAGAATTAAAATATATTTGGTGAACTCTTTAAAGAATATTGCTTTGCTAAAAGCATTTTCAACCACATAAAATAATGATTTGATTAAAAAATGGTTTATAGATAAAACCTTTTGCAAATGATTTTACCACTTTAGTAAATGACCACTTTTGAACCTTAAAATGTTTAGAGCTTAGTAGAAACCACTTTTGAAAATAAAACTATCTTTTGCATGCTTGCATGCATGACCTTGTTTTTGTTATTTTATGTGTGAAAATTGTTTGAATGCTAGTTGAATATGTGTTTGGTTGGTTGATTTGTAGTGAAGTTAGAAGAGTGTGATACTTGCAAGATCAAAAAGTGAACCAACATTCTCTACTAAAAAGGCAAGTGACACTATCATCCAAGTCCTACTATTTTCATTACACTTAGGCCTTGTTTACTTCTAGGGTATTTCAGGGGATGGGAGGGGATTATTTTGTATCCCGAAATTTCCCCAATAGGTTGTTTACTAGGCCGGGTTTTGAGGGGATAATCCCGGAATATCCCCACAAATCCCCTCCACACTAGTGTATTTTTGACTAGATTAAAAACTCTTCATTATGGTAGAGTATTTTCGGGGAAGGGATTTGAGAGGATTTGAGAGTATTGGGCGAACACCAAATCCCCGCATATCCCCGCGTCTTTTGTGGATAAAAATACCGGAGAAGTAAACAAGGCCTTAGTGGATTTTTGAAACATGCATGGAAAGGACTACTATATTTTATGCTATGCTAAATCCTAATAGGATACCCTTATATATTCCTTAGTGGAAACATTGTAGTTGTAGTATGCTTAGCCCTGCTATATATTTGGGATGGGATACATGTTATGATTATATGAAGAATTGAAAAGATATATATTTTATATAATAAAACAAGTACTCAATAAACCACCTGGGTGGACAAGGATACTAAAGCTTTTGGACAAGGTGGCAACAAAAGGAACCATGTTTATATGGCTACTAGTTGAATGCCCGTGCGTTGCTACGGCTCCTAAAAACACCTTCGTACATGTCGCAAGTGTAATATAAAATATATACAAATATTAAGTTGAGCTGCTTTGGTTCTTCTTCCCTGTGTCGCCTTCGCCTCGAGATATCGCACTTTCTCCAGTGTCCCAGTCAAATGCATCTACTGTTTTTCTCACATGTGTCGTCTCCGCCTCTACGAACCACCTTTTCTCCCGTGCCTGAACTAAATGCATACCTCGTGTTTCTGTCATTGTCATGCAGCAGACTTGTAAGGCGTGGACTAGCTGTGGGTATCCGGTCCTCATCTTGTCGACACAAGATGTTTGGTGGCGGGCGGGTGCATAGGGGGTCGGGATGTTCGGCGAGCAGGAGCAAGGGAGCCGGTGCAATGGAGACCATTTTTGTAGCGTTTTGAACAAGGAGACGTGGACATCATAATTGCATGGTTTGTTTATTCAACCCTAAACTTATATTTTGCTAACCCTATTTTTTTAAAATAATGCCCTCCTTTTGTTTTAAATTAAGTCTCTTTTTCAGCTTTATTTTATAACCTTTTTTATAAAAACTTTGTAAAAGAAATAAATAAGTTAGAAAATACATCCACCGACCCAACTACACCAAAGTGGCCTAGCTAGGCCACACACACGCGCGCATAGGAGCACCACGGAAGACACGCAACCAACACGACCACGCACGAACGCCTATCTATTGCTCCCAGCCCTGCCGCCAAATCCTTTCACGACTATGTCTATGGGAAGACTGAATGAACTGAATCATGTACTATGTCTGTCAAAAACAAACAAATCAAGAGCATATTAAAAAATTACTACCTCCGTTTTATAGAACGTTTTAGCAAACTAATTTAGGAAGTACTCCCTTGGTTTCAAAATATAAGATGTTTTAGCTTTGTAAAACAAATGTATCTAGACTTGTTTTAGTTTATAGGTTCACTCAGTGTTGAAGTGAATCTACGCACTAAAAATGTTTCGATACATTTTTTTTACAAAACTAAAACATCTTATATTTTGAAACTGAGGAAGTACTTGATAGCAGCCGCTAGTTTTAGCCCCGCTCGTGACTGCTACCCATCAAACACGCACATGTAATCAACATGCACTTCTGTTTCTGCACAACAACATCCATTTATGTTCGCGCTGATGCCTATAGGAGGTAGATCGAGCATTACACGCATTGCAGCCTGATTTTCCGATGGACACGCCGCACGCCAGAAGGCTGCCCGCAGAGTGCAGAGGATATGTGGAGACCGGCTAAGCGACGAAGTTAAGAACATCCGATCAACTGGATACAACTTCATGAAGGTAGAATCATCCAACTTGGCAATATTATTACTTCCTCGGTTTCAAAATATATATAAATAAATATTTTAGATTTTTCAAAATTTAGATGAATCTACTATTTTAAGACGGAGAGAGTATAAGAAAATAGCTTGCAATCAACAAAATTACAAGAAAAAAAGCAAAACAGCAGCTATGCAATCAGCAGCAACGACAATCATCAGCAAAACAAACAAACACAGAGCTAGCAATCAGCTATACACTGGAGAAAATGGGGCTATAGGTCCCGGTTGGTACGGGGCTTTAGTCCCGGTTGCCCAACCGGGACGGGACAATCCGGACTAAAGCTCTAACCTTTAGTCCCGGTTGCCCTGGCAGCGGCAAAGGGCGAGGGGGGTGGAGCATTAGTCCCGGTTCGTAACAGGAACCGGGACTAATAACCTTCTGCCGCGGCAGAGATTTGGCCCATTTCTCTGCCGCGGCAGAGAATTCATTTTGGCACACTTTGTTGCCGCGGCAGCATTTTCGCCACTTTTTGTGCCGCGGCAGAGAATTCATTTAGGTTGTTTTATTGTTTATTTAGTGATTTGCACTTATCAATGAAGGAACCTTATATTACATTATGAATATCATGACAATATTACATTGAATACATGGATCGAGTTCATGCACTACATACAAAAGTTGCTATTCGATGCTACCGGCCAATTTCTTCAAAGTTGCTATTTTTACAATCCCTATTGTATATACACAGCCGAATAGTATTCCCCTTTTAGGTCTAGGACTTCTGCATCCAAGAATCCCGCCAATTCCTCCTGAATTGCTCGTACGCGATCCTTTGGCAGAAGACCGTCCCGTAGACGTTCGATCTGATTTAAAAAAGGAGTCAGCCTATATGAATGAAACTAAACACAATTTGATTGTAATTAAAAACTATAGAAATTGTTTACGTACGTGGAGTTGCTCTAAATTTCTGCCCTTCTCATCGCACGTCTGCCGGATGAACTCGTAAACATAGTATCCACGTAGATTGTTACCTGGTCCCTGCGTCAGGCACTTTACGAGAACAGAGTTCAATCAAAATAATAATTAAGCATGATAATAACTGTATCAAAACTAGAATCAAAGAGATGCGCGGATATAGCTAGTGGTGCTTACATCTAGTGGTTGAAATGTAAGCTCCTCTTTCCAAACACCCCTAGCCTTATTGGTGAACCGTTTCCAAGCGCTGCCTGGCGTAGAAAACGAATAAAATAAGTTATTAAGTACTTGATATCATAAAATTCACGAACGTTGCCGATATAGTGTCGTAATGATTAGAATTACCGCTGGAGAAGTATCTGCATGTCCTTTCACGTCTCAAGGGGTTTATGTTTCGAGTCCATGACTAGTACACGCCCTTTATCAAGTTGAATGATTAACAGAATATAGTGGAAGCTGCAAATGCATAACTAATCAATTATATATTTAACATCGAGTAAGCGAAATAGAAAGTGTATACAAGACAATAACACTCACTCGAAGTTGTAAGGAAATAGTATTTCCCTTTTGGTTTCTTGAAACCTTAACGCGTGTACTATATTATCCTCCGTATCCTGGGGCCTTATTTTGAGATTAGCTTCATGAACCCAATATGGGTCAATGAAGCCAATTTCATAGATTTGTCCTCTGCTGCATTCGAGAATCTTCATTCTGCATATTACAGTATGATTATATACATGCAATAAACAAAATAATATAGCTGGAGACTAAATTAATTAAAGAATTAGTACTTACAGACAATAGGCACTGATGATCGATTTGTCCAAGGCGTCTTGATTGAATAATTGAAATAGTTCATCAAATTCAATGGATATCATGTCATCCTTTTCTTTCCCATGATGCTTTTTTGTAACCCTCAGCACTATCCAGTTAGCCCCGGCCCTTGTGGCATGCATGTACCAGTTATGCAATCTTCGCATTTTTGTTGGAAGATTGTTTACCTCCTCAGGTTTGACGAGAGGTTTGCCGTACTGGTATCTGTATGCTACTTCACTCACGGGGAAGAACTCTAACTGGGATAAGTACTGGGCAATACTCATGCGTTTTGTTTCTGAACATGCGTTTCAACCTTGGTATTATAGGAGCATACCACATAACCTTAGCAGGAACCCTCTTCCGGAGGGGCTCTCCCTCAACATCATCAGGGTCATCTCGTCTGATCTTATATCGCAACGCATTGCATACCGGGCATTTATCTAAATTGTCATACTCCTTACCGCGGTAGAGGATGCAGTCATTAATGCATGCATGTATCTTTTGCACATCTAATCCCAGAGGACAGAGAGTCTTCTTTGCTTCGTAGGTACTCTCGGGAAGTTCGTTATATTTTGGAAACTTCGGCTTCATTATTTTCAGCATCTTTCAAATGAGGAGTCAGTTAGACCACACTCTGCCTTCCATCGCAACAATTCCAGAGTGGTACCGAGCTTTGTGCTGCCATCTTTACAATTTGGGTACAACAATTTCTTGTGATCTTCTAACATGCCCTCTAACTTCAACTTCTCATTTTCTGTTTCACAGTCTCGCTTTGCATCAGAAATGACCCTACCAAGTTCATCAGCCGGCTCATCTGATGCCCGTTCTTCACCTCTTTCCTCTCCATTGTCTTCCATTGCAGTATCACTGTATTCAGGAAACATATGATGATAGTTGTTATCATCATCTTCTTCTTCACCATCTTCCATCATAACCCTCTTTCCCGTGCTTGGTCCAGCAATTATAGTTGGGCATGAAACCTTTCATAATCGGTGGCCGCGAATGATTTTCGAGGAAGAGTACTCCTTGTTGTTCGACACTGAACACATGGACAACGTATAAATCCATTCTCTTTGTTTGCCGTAGCCACATCGATAAATTTATCCACGCCTTTGATATACCCACTGCGCGGTCACCGTACATCCATTCCCGACCGTTCATCTGCATCATATAAGTAAGTTTTTCAAAAAACAGGACATCATAAATAGTGAAATAACCAATTCACACCGACACATGAATTGTATCAATGACCTAGAAAAGATAAGATTGCTAACCTCGATCGAGGGAAATAAAGAGGAGAAAGCTCAAGTGCGTCTCGGACACCTTCTATATTTTTGTTCTATGAGAAATTCAACGGGATTATTCACTCAAACATTTCAACAAACACGTTCAATGCATCCATGAGAAAAAACTAGCACACCCCCTCACCCTTCCACCATTCGAAAAAACAGAGTGGAGGCAGAGGGGGCTGGGGCGTTGCATTTATAGAGGGCACGAGGTCTTTAGTCCCGGTTGGAGCCAGCAACCGGGACTAAAGGTGCGTGCCACGCCACGTGGCTGTGACCAAACCTTTAGTCCCGGTTGGTGGCTCCAACCGAGACGTATTCCCCCTTACCAACCGGGACGCATGCCCCTGGCCCCGTGCCCGCTCCAACCGGACGCGTGCCAGTATTAGTGCCGGTTGGTGGCGCAGCCGGGACAAATGCTCTGAGGGGTCGTGAACGGATAGCCCTTTTTCCACTAGTGATAGCAGCAAACCACACAGAACCGTACCATTTTTTGTACTCCCTCATATCCATATTAGTTGACTTGGATTTGTCAAAATTTAGATAAACCTATATACTAAATAGTGTCTAGATTAATTCAAATTTAGATAAATTTGAGTCAACTAATATGGGTCGGAGGGAGTATATAATCTCTCACAAACTTGATTTGGACACGGTTGCGCAAATCTGCGTGCTGAAGAACAGTACAACACTTCGTCCAAGTTCAGAAGTAATTATCTGTTGGCGCAATCTTTTTTCTGAGAAAACGCAATCTCTTGTTTGTGAACAATCAAAATGTTTTAATTGAATAATATTTTTCACCATATCCCTTAATTAAATAAAAGAATTTTGCATCCTAATTTCTTCCTCTCCATTCGTCCATCGGATGTACTCTGACAAAGTCTTTGTTGTCACATGCACACCTTTCCCTACTGCAAACAATTTGGAATCGCCTCTCACACCATATTGACCAAAGTCCTATACATTTATTTGAGTTGTGATTCGTTTCTCTCTGAAAAAACTTAACATTTATTTATGTTTACACATGTTTAAACATAAAACACACACCTATATAGAAAAGATAACTTGTAGTATACTCAACAAAATTCAGATATGTTAGTAGCCATTACATTTTGGAATACGCCACTAATGAAAATCATTCCATATTCAGATTATCATTGCCATATCCTCATCAACCCCACTGTGTCGATACATATCCAAATGGGGCCGCACCGTGACATGCAAGACAATCTCGGGGCGAGGTGCTACGCTTGAGAGGGAATTCAACAATGTGCCAGATAATCTTAGGCGAGATGCCATAATCAATATTTGATAACCAATATTTGAGGACGAAACTATGCGATCATATTTTGAATCTGAGAATAACTTCCGTAAACAAAACTTGAATTATTCAAGTGGCTTAGTTAGTTGTAGAAGTTGAGTTGGCATAATCTAGGCACTAATAAATAAAAAAAATTCCCTAAGTATACTTGTATACATACAAGTTTCTTCAATGCATGTTCTGGGATGCAGCCGTGGAGCACAACATGACATCAATTCCAGTGCCCGACATTGCATGTTCTTGTAAAGCTTGGCCGTTCCAACGATTCCATCACCCAACATTGCTCCATCAGTGATCTTCACTTTGGGCACCTGGGGTCGGTGGGTGTTTCTCACAATGCCACCTTCCAACAAAAGAACAATTTACGTCATACTTTAGTGATTTAATGCACATATACTTTCAATGATGGTATCACAGTCATTACTGGCTTCTACCCACACCATTGATAACACCATAATGTAACTCTGCATATGTAGTTTCCACAAAACAATCCCAAAAGAGAAGACACCAACCTAAAGAAAACATGTCAAAATTGATGTGTGAGTTATACGTGAAACTGGATATAGAGATCTAAATAACACAGAGGCAGAATAAATATAAATGGATTAGCGGACCTTTTCAGAGACCAAGCTGCTACTTATTATTTTTTAAATTTCTAGCGCCATCCACGAAAAGCGTTCCCCTGACACCACCATAGAGGAAGTTCTAACAATTCACTTTAGAAAGCCCAAGATCACCAACATGTAACATCCAAGACTTGCATTGCAAATTTATAGAAAAGAAATTATCCTAACTACTTACCTATGGTGAAAATATGTCGATTGCCACAGGTTAATTTAAATTGAATATAATTATTATGCCATGGAGAATTTCACTAATAAATAACAGACTTTTGACATCATGAATTCAGGTCAACTTTCTTGTCGTGGTGTGTTACCGTCAAGAATGTAGCTCTTTCTTGATTCTTTTTTCTTTGATATGCATTTTGAATCTCATTTTTCAAAGGTTTCGATGATGACAATTTAATACTTTGTATTAATAATTAATGCAAGGCTGAATAAATCATGACAATCTATAGAATTAGGAGATTAAAAAACGAGATTTAGTAATTTCCTATCTTGTATTGCCTGTCCTATAAAAAAACCATTACAGAACATGATCATACCAATTAGCTTTTACACTAACTCCAAGTACGCGCTAATGGGTGAAAAATGCATTGCTTTATGTAGGCATTAATCTGCGAGAGGCAAGCGAATATGATACTTAAGCTAATAAAAGACCATGTCACTTTCTAAATATTTGTTGAAAAGATTCTCTATATTGGAACCTTTAAAAAATATAGTTTGCTTTGCTTGCAGACAAATGAAACTAATACTCCTTGATTTCTCGTTTAAACAATAAATGATAGATCCTCTCTAGGAAACGCATGAGTGAACTGATCATAAGAAGATGTTACCTCATTTTCAACTGCACAATGAACTGCATCCCAATCTTGTATAATGACAATGAGGTGAAATGTCTATGTATATTTTGAACCGCTCGCTGTTTCTCCCTTTCTGTTCACTGAAAAATTGCACTGAAACACTAAACAAAGGATTGCCATTTTTCTCTATTAAATTCAAACCAACACACACTACAGGCATGATCCAGGCAATGTTCATAAATCCTTATCTTCCAGCTTCTGTGTGACACCCTTGTATAGCCACTTCAGTCACTCACCCACAAATCTAAATGCATAAGCAGAAACCAGCAGAGGTAAGAGCTTGGTACGTTGTGTCTTCTAATTGAGAACCTAAGTAGCTTAAATACATAGCACAATACCCATGATGGTACGGAGAGCCCAAGTATTCAACATATTTTATAGCAAAGCATTTAGAATTAACACAAACGATCAATTAAAACAAGCCATTCTTACACATGCATGCTAAAACATGTTTAACACCTAGCTATTTAGTTCATACTTCATAGTGGTTCACTCTCTATTGATTTTTTTAGATGATGATGTCATAAAACAACCTCTCAAAATCATCATAAGGGAGAACATAGAGGATTTTGTTTCACTGTATACTCGCTCTGTCCACTCAATTTTCAATTATTTGTTGTGACTAATTTGTTTAGAGAATATAAAATTGCATAGTAGCTTCGCACAAGTAAGACAACATTGATACAACCATCGTTGTGCATACCTTAATGATCGTTCGCCTTGTCATAACAGCAAGTGTACATTTGACAGATTTTTACATCATTTCTCCTTTCTCATCTACTGTTTGGTTTCACTTCTTTCATCATTGACATGTTATGCTTCATAGTCATTCTCTCCAATCAGACAACGTTTTCTCTCTCCCTGGAATGGCGAGTAATGCAGCTGTGAGTCATTTTTTTAACATAGCATGTGAGCCGAGTTCCACTCATAAACTCAGGGAGCAACAGATTAATGTATGTATACAGTAATAAAAAACCCGCTTTCTTTAATAAAACTGAGCTGGTGACGTGCTACCCCATCCACCGCTTTCTTTAATATTTCATTAATCGCCTTATTTTATAGTGTTGATGGTTAGATGCAGGTAAACAAAAGATTGCATATGAAAAAGAATCTTGCCACATTTGAATAGTTCTCCATAGTATGCTTCAGCGCATTCTACGGAAAGAGGCGCAGAACGTCACCTCGTACATATTATATGTTTTATTGTAACAATAAGAATGATGGTGTCATGACAATATTTGCACCTAGAAATCTTATCACATAAGGTCCGCTTCATCCAATATAGTAAGGGACCATGGATGACCACTGAAATCCATAGAAATAACAAGTAACTTAGAAGTTAGAAATACATTATGAGCCAAAGAGAAGTTCATATTTCAGCTCCAGAAAGTAAACATCAAGAAATCAACTCTTATATTAATTCAAGAATTACATGGTAACTCCAACTTTTAGGTCAGAACATGTTATTATAACATTGTCTTGTTCTTGGAGTGTAGAGCACACCGTCCTTTGGTAGGAAAACTGCCGTCTTACACGGAGGTTATGAAATAAAAAATAAGTACATGGTCCTGAATCTAGTTTATGAGATTTATCCTTAGTAAATAGCTTTTTATGATTGCGAGAAAAGAAACCTATAAATTCATATACCCCTCGTCCCCTCCTCAATGTATTCCTTACTTTGCATGCTGAAAGTCCCCCCAACTCCACAATAATATACAGAAGCACCCTCAGTACCTCTTATCAGTTAGTATTAAGAAGTGAAGAGCCAGCATCAGCGCACACAACCATCGAACGCAGGACAATGTTTTGCGAGGGACTTGGGTCATCCTGGGTAATTTGGAGAGGAGGAGGTGGCCGCATAACGAGAATTCACAGAAACTGCAACATAAATGTCAGATTCTACTTGCACACACTTCAACAAATATCTGACAGCCAAAACATTGTCAGGCAAGAGACTCATGTGCGATCCACCTAAACGCTTCATGAGCCACAGAACAGATGTTATAGTTAGTTCATATTTCAGGTAGGTTCCACAAACTGAAAATCTCTACTAATATACATTCTTTGAACAAGGACACGATTGTCAGGCAAGAGACTGATGTGCGATCCACCTAAACACTTAATCTGACCTGATCTGACGGGGTGATCCATCCATGCCGGCCCATCTGGCTCCATCACCGTGATCGGCAGTTGCAGCAGAAAGCGGTGCCGCGTGCTAGCAGGCAGCAAAAAAGTCCCATGGAGAGCAATGGCAAGTGACTGAGGATTCAGAGGACCGAGTGTGCCGGATCTTGTGATGGAGTCAGATCAAAGGCGAGCAATCCAAGAACACGGAGAAGCACCACACGACCAGAGTCCTCTAGGTCCGAGTTTGTCAAGCGCCCTTGGTCATGGTGGGTGTGCTAGATGTGGGGCAAAAAATCTCAGTGAACTGGGCAGGGAAGGAACTTACCATGGCAGGGGTGGCGCCGCTGACATTGGTCGAGATGAAACATGAGTTGCTCGTCGTCCGTCCGTCGTGGTGCATCCAGGCGATGCGCTAGGTGGCTGCTATGGCGGACGCGGGGGCATATGTGTTTGTAGGTGCAAAGAAGGTGCGGAGAGGGATGGTGGATCCGGATCCGTGGATGGTGGCGTGCCGGTGGGGGAGGGGGAGAGAGAAGGGATGATCTGTTCGATCTAATTGGCTGAGGGCGGTTTTAGAGGGCGCTGTTAGCGGTACGAGCGAGGGGTGGGAAACGGATGCGCGAGCGCGACGAAGGGAACGACGTATCGCAAGGCGGTCGACGACGGAACACGATATTTTTTTTAGGTAGTATATATACATTCTTTGAACAAGGACACGATTGTCAGGCAAGAGACTGATGTGCGATCCACCTAAACACTTAATCTGACCTGATCTGACGGGGTGATCCATCCATGCCGGCCCATCTGGCTCCATCACCGTGATCGGCAGTTGCAGCAGAAAGCGGTGCCGTGTGCCAGTAGGCAGCAAAAAAGTCCCATGGAGAGCAATGGCAAGTGACTGAGGATTCAGAGGACCGAGTGTGCTGGATCTTGTGATGGAGTTAGATCAAAGGCGAGCAATCCAAGAACACGGAGAAGCACCACACGACCAGAGTCCTCTAGGTCCGAGTTTGTCAAGCGCCCTTGGTCATGGTGGGCGTGCTAGATGTGGGGCAAAAAATCTCAGTGAACTGGGCAGGGAAGGAACTTACCATGGCAGGGGTGGCGCCGCTGACATTGGTCGAGATGAAACATGAGTTGCTCGCCGTCCGTCGTGGTGCATCCAGGCGATGCGCTAGGTGGCTGCTATGGCGGACGCGGGGGCATATGTGTTTGTAGGTGCAAAGAAGGTGCGGAGAGGGATGGTGGATCCGGATCCGTGGATGGTGGCGTGGGGAGGGAGAGAGAAGGGATGATCTGTCGATCTAATTGGTGAGGGCGGTTTTAGAGGGCGCTGTTAGCGATGCAGCGAGGGTGGAAAGCGGATGCGCGAAGGGAACGACGTATCGCAAGGCGGTCGACGACGGAACACGATATTTTTTTTAGGTAGTATATATACATTCTTTGAACAAGGACACGATTGTCAGGCAAGAGACTGATGTGCGATCCACCTAAACACTTAATCTGACCTGATCTGACGGGGTGATCCATCCATGCCGGCCCATCTGGCTCCATCACCGTGATCGGCGATGCAGCAAAAGCGGTGCGTGCAGCCGAGGCGCAAAAAAAGTCCCATGGAGAGCAATGGCAAGTGACTGAGGATTCAGAGGACCGAGTGTGCTGGATCTTGTGATGGAGTTAGATCAAAGGCGAGCAATCCAAGAACACGGAGAAGCACCACACGACCAGAGTCCTCTAGGTCCGAGTTTGTCAAGCGCCCTTGGTCATGGTGGGCGTGCTAGATGTGGGGCAAAAAATCTCAGTGAACTGGGCAGGGAAGGAACTTACCATGGCAGGGGTGGCGCCGCTGACATTGGTCGAGATGAAACATGAGTTGCTCGCCGTCCGTCCGTCGTGGTGCATCCAGGCGATGCGCTAGGTGGCTGCTATGGCGGACGCGGGGGCATATGTGTTTGTAGGTGCAAAGAAGGTGCGGAGAGGATGGTGGATCCGGATCCGTGGATGGTGGCGTGTCGGTGGGGGAGGGGGAGAGAGAAGGGATGATCTGTTCGATCTAATTGGCTGAGGGCGGTTTTAGAGGGCGCTGTTAGCGGTACGAGCGAGGGGTGGGAAACGGATGCGCGAGCGCGACGAAGGGAACGACGTATCGCAAGGCGGTCGACGACGGAACACGATATTTTTTTAGGTAGTATAGAGAAGTATAGAGATATCTTTTTGTATGTGTATTAGAAGAAAACCACCCAGGGACTTAGAGATTGAACATGTTTCTCGTACAGTGGCTTCCGTGTACAGCCACATGTTAAATGGGCTCTGGCTTAGTCAACTACATAGTGGAAAACCCATGCATTGGCATCTTCAGGTTAACTAGATTTGTGTAAGGTAACTTGAAACCCTACATTGGTGCCTGGATGACAAGCTAGCATTGTGTATTGGGAGGACTCCTATGGAAAGACTTTGTCACATTCTCAATCTGCCAGTACTCCATCTTGGTGAGTACTTATCCAGCGGCCACTGGTGGCATCAAGATGAGATTGTGTCATGTGGGTAAAGTGTACAACTTCTGCAGAAGAACAAATTCTAAGTACTTAGCCGTGTCCCCTGTTATGGACAATTCTGAGCAACTAAGGCCTGAAGCTATGAAAGATCTCGACATTCCAATTTCTCAAAGTTAAAACTTGAGGGTGACAACAAGGGATTTGAAGCACTTGGAGTTTTCCAAGAAGTTCAGAAAGATTTGACAAAGATCAAAACTATTTTGAAAAGATAGGATAAAACTATATTGCTTTCTGCAAATGAGCCTAAACCCCACTTAGCCAAATATGCATGTAATGATAGGATCCACTTATATCTACATAGTAGTGAAACTTGCCAATACAATTCAAATGTATTGACCCTTGTGGCTGCAACTTATTATGTTGCAGGTTTGTTTGATGTTAGTGAAGTGTGTTGAATAGGATTACAAGTCTACAACCAACATGATTGCATGTGGCACTTTGAAGATGAAGGACCCCATGCTTATAGATATTCTGCTGCAAATGTAATGTGATAGCCAAATGAGCTATGTAAGATGTAATGAATTATTTTATTCCTGGTTATAAAGTTGTATTATGACCTTTGTTTCTTGATATTACATCTTAACTGTGGATGCTAGCTATTGATCCAGGGACTAGCATTGTAAACACAAGGATCTCTACCTTATTAAGGGTTGGGAACCTTACAATCCATGAGATGGCCCACACCCAGCAGCTTATTCTTCACCATGTGTCTGGTGCATCTGGCCATCCACCAGCTCCTACAGCTCCAGAGACATACCCTCAGTGGAGCACTTCTGGGATCAACTATGGAGAGCTCGAGAATCACCTATTTCCTCCACCACCGAGGGCGCCTACTCCTCCAGTTGATGATGATGATGAGTATGATGATGAGGAAGGGGACGGGAATGACTGCGACGAGTACGGGGATGAGGACGAGGAGGAGTAATCTTCTGGGGCGCTAGCATCGCTCTTCTTCCTTTTTGGTGTTTCGATGCCAAAGGGGGAGAAGTAGTTCTATTAGGTCACGGATTTGCATGGGTTGGGTGCAAGAACTTGCCTATTTTTCAATCATTTTATTTGCTTGCTTGTGCCCTTTTAGCGTTGAACTTAGTGTGCTTGGTTTGTATAAGACTTTGTCGTGTGTTACTTTGTGCTCGTGTATGGATCTCTTTAATTCTGGATTTACCTTGTGGAACTACTCATATGGAATTCTGGATTTATCTATGGAGTATGGTATTGTATTGATGGCATATGAAATTATGTAATTATCTATTGACTGCATCAATATTGTGGGATGTGCTTGAGGCCTTATAATCTCATTATTCACATTGGCTATTTTCACATCCTGGTGGTATGACTTTGTGTAACATCCCTAAAATCATGTTTCAAAAAACTCATGCATATCATCCATGCATCCATGATCATGTAGGATTTCATTTCAAAAATCATTTCAAAACAGGAGCATGTGTGATCATTATTTTATGTATGAATGCTCTAGCCTTTGTGCTACTTGCTATTGAGAAAGGTACTAATATTCACTCAGTATTGTTTAGATTCCTAACTTAAGTGACTCCAAAGGCTTGAGCCAAGTTTCAAAACAAGTATGAAATAAAACCAAAGTTTATGCCTTTTATTATATCTCCCAAAGGCTTGTTTTCATTTTATTTTTCAAATGGCCCAAGTAGGTTTGAGTGAACAGATGTGTTTGACACATATTTGAGTACAAGGTTCACTGTACAAAAGACCAGAGAAAGTTTGAAATCAAACTGTTTTGAAATGAGGTTTGAAAATCATTTTAGAAAATCAAACAGAAAAAGAAAAGGAATAAAGAGAAAAAAAAGCAAACAACCTAATCTGGCCCAACCTAGCCCAACTTGACCCAGCCAGCCCAAAGAACCCCTCCATGAACCGCTTTTTCTCAGACTTAATCAAACCATGAGTGTTGATCGCTGAACCCACCTCCCCTCTGTTTCTCTCGCTGACAACGCGGCCCACACAACGGTCTTCTTCTCCACCCGGCGACGAGTTCCTCCCCCCAAATCACTCGGCCGTTTCTGGATTGATTTGCGGCTTCAATTCACGATCAATGCTCGAGGGAATCACGCTCGCGACCATGCTACTTAAACCCCCTCTGCCCCCTCTCCATTTTTCCCCAGACCCCGAGCATAGAGCGCCCCCAGGCTGCCAGTATTCGCCCTTACACCACCGCAGACAGAACCCATTCCGGCGACCAATCCCGGTGAGCTCCGTGCGCGCCTTCCTCTATGATTCACGCTAACTGCTTCGCATCCTCCTTGCGCTCCTTCTGGCATCTTTGGTTCGTCCTGTACTGCCCCAGGTCGTCGACTCCATCGAACACCGCAAGTTCCCGACGCCGTCTCCAACTCCGGCGACTAAATTCGGTGAGCCTCTTGTTCCCCTCCGTTTCTAAATCACACAGACGTGTTCGTCTGCATCTAGCGCACTGCTAACGCCTTTTGTTTGGATCCTCGTGCCCCAAAACATCGTCTTCGACTCCATCAGTGAGCATCCGACGCCGTGCACAACTCCGACGAGCTCCAGCGACCACCTCTGCGCGCCCCTTCGCCAACGAAGCCCACCTTGAGCATCAGCAGCACACGGCGAGCTTGGTAAGCCCCTTCTCCCTCTCCCGCGCGACCTAGAACGCCGGTAGCAGCTCTGACAGAGACGCCGCCGCTAGCGCCGCCCGTCTGTGGTCAATTAGATTAGGATCGTAGGATTTAGATCTAACGAGTAAGATTAGATCTGTGTCGAAGAGGTACGCATTAGATCTGGCCATGCATCTTCATTTAGATCGTGTGGCTCTCGTTGATCGATCCGCCCAAACCGGTACCAACCAATAGGAACACGCCGCGTGGCTAGGGTTTAGATTTAAAATCAGAATTTGAATCTATTAGATGTTTAAACTTGTTTTAATCATAACTTTTGATTCCCACGTCCAAATTTGACAAATGTTATATCAATGGAATCAGGAGAGAAAGCCCTTTCCATATATACAATGTGTTTAATGTTTTGTTTCTGTTAAAATGGTTATTTTTATAGAAACATGTGTAGTCCTATTTTGTGTGTAGTAATTATTTGAGAAATGGTTTAATGTTCAAATAATGTTTGTTTGGCAAGTTTAGAACTTGTTTATGAACCAGTACTGTGCACTTGTCTTGTTGAGTATAGAAAATCATCTCATATCATGTTGCATGCATCCATATATTTTTGCTTGTATTTATTTTGTATGTGATTTGGTGCTATGATTTTATGTGTAGATTTTGGTGCAAATAGTGATTGTGATTGTGAGGATTGTAGCCACTCTCCAAACTACCAAGGCAAGTGGTGCTTCATTATTTTATCCCTATGTTTTTCAACTATGCATTAGAAATATTTTGCTAGTCTTGCATGGTTATATTTTTCTTATATGCTATGCTTGGGAAATCCTAGTAGTTGTAGAATTGCTAGAAATTTCTAAGTTAAGATGCTTATATATGCCATGCTTAGCCTAGCTAGTAGCAACCAAGGGTGGCTATATGTTCATGCTATGAATAAATATTCTAAGTCTTTGGACTATGTTTTTTCTTAAACAAAACAACTAAGTGAATGAATCACCTGGGTGGAATGGTTGTGAATGGGTTATGTTGAGTGGTTACACAAGGCCCATTTCTATGGTTTACCTTGTGTATCTCACTTGTGGAAAGCCACCCATGAACAAAGGGATTTGAGAGGCCAAATGTTAAGAAGCTTCTAGTGCAGCCACTTGGCAATATGGGCTCTTCCTGGATCATATAGGTTGCAATAACTTAGCCATTTGGACAGTTGGTGGTAGTGGGATGATAGGTTGGAGCGCGTCCATTTGATCTAAGGGAAGGCTTCTGAAAGGTCCTGTCTTGGTGAAAATCAAGTCTTGTGGGGAAAGTGCACAACCTCTGCAGATGGAAGAATTTAAGTACTTAGCCATGTCCCTGGTATTGGAAAATTTGAGCATCAAGACATGGAAGCTATCAAGAATCTCCTCATCCCAATTTCTAAGTAAAACTTGTGGTTGAACAAGGGTGAAGGACCCCAATGTCTATTGGTGGTTCCTTGGGAAAAAAATTTGACAAAGAAAAACTTAGTGTTTTCAACTAATAGGCAAAACCTATTTTGAGAAAAGCAAGCCTAAGATACACTTAGCCAAATTGCATATAGTATCTAGTCCACCAGTATTCTACTAAGGTATCACTTGCCAATACTATTCCAATGTATTGGCCCACTATGGCTGTAACTTGTGATGTTGCAGGTTACTCTGATGATGATTAGGAGTCATGAGTCTACACTCAACATTCTTGCCTGTGGCACATGAAGATGAAGACTTATTTATATTTTTACTTATTTAAACTCTTGTACTAGGCCTGTGGCCATGGAGTTGTAAAGACTATGTTGTCTCTGGAATGACTGTAATAATGACCTTTCTTTCTGTGTACTTCATCTTAAATTGTGGATGCTAGCATTGATCCAGGGACTAGGATTGCAATCACAGGGATCCTTTTTCCTTTATAAAGGAGGGATCTTACAGATGGTATCAGAGTACTGTGTTGCCTGTAGGATTATGACCCTAGGATTGGAAACCACTAAGGAAAAAATTTCAACAACTTCCACACTTGTCTTTTCTTCTCGTAAAATTTTCTAAACTTCTTTCTCATCTCTATCGGTAGATGAACTCCATCAACGAAGCCATAAGGAAGGGACCACTCATGACAATGACTTTGGAATGTGAGACAGAATTCCCTAGGGCTCTCAAGGACCTCATGGTTGCCATGGGAATACATGGTGCAGCTGTGTACAAAGGTTATCCTGTGATGGATGAAGGAGTTGAGTACTGGTGGGTGCAACTTCACTTGTATAAAAACAAGGAAGACAACCACAAGGACTCAAGATTCTGCATGGTCACCAATTCAGTGGTGCACACTACATTCTTTGATTCAGCAAAGGATGCACCTTGGAAGGCCATCAAAGAACTTGGTGATAGAGTCAAGTGCAGAATGCTCAACACCCAGAATGATCTTAGGGAAGAAAAGAAACATACCCAAGAGTTGGAGGCTATCAACCAAACCTTAAGAGGAGACATTATAGACTTAGTAATGGAGTCATGTGCTTTAGATAGACAGATTTCTTCTAGAAATATCCTGTTAGCCAACTTGGCAAGTGAGATAGGATTGTAAGCGTACTTCGTTAGTTGGACCACCACACTTATCATTTTATTTTCCAAAATGTTGTTTAAAATGAGTTGAACCTTGGTTGTTTTGTAATGGATCCATGTATGCCATGACTTGTGTGTTTTGATTCCAAAGTTATGCTGAAGGGAATATGCCCTGAGAGGCAATAATAAATTGTTTATTATGTGTATTCCAAGTATATGATAGATGTTTATTTTGCATGCTATAATTGTATTAATACGGAAACGTTAATACATGTGTGTTTAATAAACAAACAGAAAGTTCCTAGTTAAGCCTCTCTCATAAACTAGCTCGTTGATTAACAAGATGATCAAGGTTTCCTGATCATGGACATTGGATGTTGTTAATAACGGGATCACAACATTAGTGTAATGATGTGATGAACATTCATCCGAAGTATAGCATTACGATCAAAGTCATTGAGTTTATATTGCTATAACAACTTACGAAGTGATCCTAATCCTTAGACCATGAGATCATGTCAATCACTAACACCGGAAAAGTTTCTTGATAACATCAAACGTCACACCGTAACAGGGTGATTATAAAGATGGGTTCAGAACTAATAAAGTGTTATGTTGAGGCTCATGGATCAAGAGTGGAATTTGTTCATCCCGATGACGGATAGATATACTCTGGGCCCTCTCGGTGATATCACATTGATTAGCTTGCAAGCAAGTGATTTGATCACTAGAATGTTATATCACGGAGCGAGAAAAGAGTGCATGTCGAACGAGATCAAACTAGGTATGGAGATACCGATGATCGAATCTCGGACATGTAATATATCGTGAGACAAAGGGATTAAGATACTAGCGTAAAAGGTTCCGACGATCACAAGAAAGTCATCGTTGAATGTGGGAGTCGAGATGGGTCTCAGATCCGCTCGATTATTGATCCGAGAGGGTCTCGATCATGTCCGCATTATTCACGAACCGTAGGGTGACACACTTAAGAGACACCGACATCCAATTGGAGCAAAAGTTTCATGCCGAAAGAATAAACAAGCGCAGGAATTTATTTCACTAGATACCAAACAGGTTTTCGGGTGAAATTGCATAAAGTGGTTATGCATGTGAAATAGAATTCTAGCAGGGGTTATTTGTGAATGTTTGTCATTAAAGTAATTGACAAAATTCTGAATAAAATAAAAGAGTTTTATTTAATGAGAGTTTGCATTAAATTTGGTGGAAATTTAATGGGATCTTTGAGGGATTTTGAGTGGAGGAATTTGGAGGAGTTTTGTGAGTGGAGTGTCCACCCACATGATGAGGGAGGGCAAGGGCAGCCCCATGCGCGCCGGCCACCCCTTGGGGTTCCCCCTCCTCCTATAAAAGGAGCCCTCCTCTCACTTCTCACTCACACCTCCTCGTGAAGGATCTCTCTCCCCTCTAGAATTTATCCCCATGGTCTCGGACTAGCGAGATACATGTTCCCGTGGCTATTCGGCAAGAAAGAGTTGTGCTTCCGCTGCATCGCTGGAGCGAGGAGGCGGAGGTTGCTCGGTGCCTCGAGCGTGTGCGAGCACGGATCTTGGCTGATTTGCGGCGCTAGGACTTCCTCGATCTTGAGATCGGCAAGAGATCGTCTACATCAACCACGAGTTTGGACTCGTTAAACTTTGTCGGTCTTCAAGGGTATGTTCTCTACGGATATACATCCGCCCGTTGTTTGTATCTAGTATGAATAGATCTTGGTATATAGTTCACATCGTAGGAAATTTTTTGTTTTCTATGCTGCGAACCCTTCAGTGGTATCAGAGCCGGATCTATGCGTAGATACTTTACACGGGTAGTACACATATGAGTATGTGGGCGATGATGATCATGTTGTTGCTCCTTTCTTGTGATTTTGGATATTGGTGGCATAGTGGGATGAAGCGCCCGACAAACTTTACATGTCCTCGCACATGAGACCTGTTCCACGCTTGACATGCAACTAGTTTGCATAAGTGGCTAGCGGGTGTCTCTCCTACTATAGTCAATATCTATTTTGCAAGCGAGTTGTCAACAATTTGATTATCCTCGTTGTGGTTCATGTTCGTAGGTAAGAACGGTTCTATCTCGAAAGCCCTCAGCCACGTAAAACTTGCAATGGATAAATTAGAAGCGTCTAGGTTAGATTGTTCTTTGGGCTAGTGTTATGATATGGTAGTGTTGTAAGTAGAAGTATGAGATGATACTCTAACACACATAGCGTAAAACCCATAGACTGTGGATTTACACATATAGGTATGATAGTGATCATACCACGATGCACATGATAAAGATCATCTGCGGGAACCATATAATTTCACTATTAAACATATGATGTTTGATTGCATCTTATATTGCTTGTTTAGCGCTTTGTTAAGCATAATAAGATGATCCCTCATTTAAATATCAAGATAAGAATGTGTTCTTCCTTTAGTATACACCGATTATGTTTTCGTCGCTCCAAGACATCACGTGATGATCGGGTGTACTTGGATCCTCGACCATACTTCGGGTGTAAGACAGCGATTACACGCAAAAATACTAAGGTTCTAACTTGGCGAGCCTAGCATGTACAGACATGGCCTCGGAACACGTAATCGAAAGGTTAAGCATGAGTCATATAGTTGATATGATGCCCATTTGATGCTCGCTTTGAAGCTACACCGACTCACGTGATGATCGGACTTGGTGTAGTGGATTTGGTTCATGTAATCACCAAAAGAACACGAGGGATGTCGCTTTTGAGTGGGAGTTCATTCGTAATATAGATTAGTTGAACTCAATCTATCATACACTTAGTCTAAACTTTACAAATTCTGTTGTAGATGGCACCACCTGCTTTTAATTTCAATGCGTTCATGGAGAAAGACAAACTAGCAACGAACGGTAGCAACTTTTTGAATGGGCCATGAATTTGAGGATTCTCCTCTCTCACGCAAAAAGCAATATGTGCTAGAAGCCGTTAGGCCCCCACCCTTTGACGATGCCCCTGACAAGGAGAAGAATGTCTATCTGACTCGTCAGGAGGACCACAACTTAGTTCATTGCGGCATATTGTATGGGCTAGAGCAACTTCAAAGCGTTCAAACGGCAATGCCTTTGATACAATGGGTGAGTTGAAAATGATTTTCGACACACATGTCAGTGAGAGCTACAATGCTTGGAAAAGTTCTTTAGTCTGCATGATGGAAGAGAACAGTTAGTGAGCATGTACTCAAGATGTCGGATTACCGATAAGCTTGTGTCCTTGGGAATAACGATTCCCATTGACTTAGGCATCCATCGTGTTCGCAGTCTCCACCTAGCTATAAGAGCTTCGTGATGAACTATAATATGCAAGGCATGAAGAAGTCTCTCCCGAGCTTCATCAATGCTTAAAACTGCAGAAGTGGAGATCAAAAGGAACATCAAGTGTTGATGATCAATAGGAACACTGGTTTCAAGAAAGACAAGAAGGAAAGCGGAAGGAAGTAAGGCGGCAAGCCATGCTGCGCTGAAAAGAAAAACCGAGTTGGACCTAAGTCCGATACCGAAAAGTGCTACTATTGTAAGGGACCCATCGAAGAATCGCCCCAAGTATCTGGCGACAAGAAGGCAAGGCAAACAAAGGTATATATGATATACATGTTATTGATGTGTACTTGACTAGTGCTCGCAGAGCACCGGGTATTTGATACGGTTCAGTTGCTAATATTTGTAACTTTCGAATCGTGGTCATGAACAGCGACCGCTAGCAAGGGTGAGGTCAAGATGCGTGTCGGCAATGGATCAAACGTTGATGTGATCGCCGAACGCTACCTCTCCACTTACCGTCGGGATTAGTTATAAACTTAAATAATCATTATTTGGTGCCTACCGAGCATGAACATTGTATCTGGATCATGTTTAATGCAAAGTGGTTTTTCATTCAAATCGAGAACAATGGTTGTTCCATTTATATGAATGAAATCTTTATGGTCATGCACCAATGTTGAATGGTTTATTTTTGTTGGATCTCGATGATAATGTTACACATATTCATAATATTGATGCTAAAAGGATTAAACTTAGTGATGATATATCCGCATATATGTGGTAATCGCCGTCTAGGTCATATTGGCATTAAACGCATGAAGAAGCTCCATTCGGATGGACTTTTAGAATCACTTGATTATGAATCATTTGATACATGTGAGCCATGCCTTATGCGCAAGATGACTAGAACGCCGTTTTCCGGTTCAATGGAACGGGCGACAGATTTATTGGAAATCATACATTCTGATGTATGTGGTCCAATGAGTGTGTCGACGCGAGGTGGATATCGTTATTTTGTTACTTTCACGGATGATTTGAGTAGATACGGTTATATCTACTTGATGAAACACAAGTCTGAAACCTTTGAAAAGTTCAAGGAATTTCAGAATGAAGTGGAAAATCATCGTAATAGAAAGATCAAATTTCTACGATCGACCGTGGAGGTGAGTATCTAAGTTACGAGTTTAGCACTCACATGAAAGAGTGTGGAATTGTTTCACAACTCACACTGCGGAACACCACAATGAAATGGTGTGCCGAACGTCAGAATCGTACTTTATTAGATATGGTTCGATCTATGATGTCTCGACGGACTTGCCGTTGTCATTTTGGGGTTATGCACTAGAAACGCTGCATTCACTTTAAATCGGGCACCATCTAAATCCTGAAACGACACGTATGAATTGTGGTTTGGAAACAAACCTAAGTCATCATTTCTTAAAGTTTGGGGTTGCGATGTTTATGTGAAGAAACTTCAACCGGATAAACTCGAACCCAAAGCGGAAAAATGCGTCTTCATAGGATACCCTAAAGAAACTATTGGGTATTCCTTCTATCACAGATCCGAGGGCAAGGTTTTTGTTGCCAAGAATGGATCCTTTCTAGAGAAAGAGTTCTCGCGAAAGGTGTGAGTAGTCGGAAGGTAGAACTCAAGAGGTTATGGAACCTTCTCTTCAAAGTATGGCGAGTAGCGCAGCCGGGAAGTCGCTCCGAGTTGGCTCCACCTGTTGAAGAAGGAACTAATGATAATGATCATGAAACTCCGAAAGAGAGTACTAAAGAACCTCGCAGGTCAAACAGGACGCGTGCAGCTCCCGAGCTGTACGGAAATCCTGTCATAAATTTCATGGTTGATGAAAATAATGACCCTGCGACGTATGAAGAAGCGATGATGAGCCCGGATTCCAACAAATGGTTAGAAGCCATGAAATCCGAGATGGAATCCATGTATGAAAATCAAGTTTGGAACTTGGTGGAATTACCTCACGACCGAAAAGGCCGTGGAGAACAAATGGATTTTCAAAAGGAAAACGATGATGGTAATGTGACCATCTATAAAGCTCGACTTGTCGCAAAGGGTTTCGACAAATTCAAGGAGTTGACTACGATGAGACTTTCTCCCGTAGCGATGCTAAAGTCGATTAGGATTATGTTAGCAATTGCTGCATATTTCGATTATGAAATATGGCGGATGGATGTCAAAACCGCTTTCTCAATGGTAATATTGAAGAAGAGTTGTATATGATACAACCAAAGGGTTTTGTCGATCCTAAGGATGCTAACAAGGTGCAAGCTTCAGCGATCCATCTATGGATTGAAGCAAGCATCACGGTTGGAATCTCCGCTTTGATGAGGTGATCAAAGAGTTTGGATTTGTCCAAACTTATGGAGAAGCTTGTATTTACAAGAAAGTGAGTGGGAGCAATGTGGCATTCGATACTATATGTGGATGACATATTATTGATCGAATGATATAGAACTTTAAATGTGTTAAAAGTTATCTAAACAAAAATTTTCAATGAAGGACCTAGGTGAAGGCGTCTTACATATTAGGCATAAAGATCTATAGAGATAGATCTAGGCGCCTAATAGGGCTATCATAAAGTACATACCTTGATAAGATTTTAAAGAAGTTTAAAATGGACGAAGTAAGAAGGGTTCTTACCTATGTTGCAAGGCAAGACATTGAGTAAGACTCAAAGTCCGCTTCGGCGGAAGAAAGAGAGATAATGGACAAAGTCCCTATGCTTCAACCATAGGCTCTATAATGTACGCCATGCTATGTACAAGACCGGATGTGGCACACGCTATTAGTTTGACTAGTAGGTACCAATCGGATCGGTTCGAACATCGATAGCGGTCAAGAATATCCTTAAGTACTTAAGAAGAACTAAGGATATGTTTCTTGTATCTGAGGTGAAGAAGAGCTCGTCGCTAAGTGTTATGTCGACGCTAGCTTTGACACCGATCCGGATGACTCTAAGTCTCAATCCGGATACGTATTTCTCATGAATGGCGGAGTTAGTTGGAGGAGCTCCAAACAACCTGTGGTAGCGGGATCAACAACGGAGGCGAATATGTTGTCGCTTGAAGCTCGAGGAAGCGATTTGGATGAAGGAGTTCATATCCGAACTAGGAGTTGTGGCAAGCGTTGGACCCAATGGTGATCTATTGTGACAACAATGGTGCCATTGCCAATGCCAAAGAGCCAAGGTCTCACAAGCATTCCAAGCATATTAAGCGCGGTTTCACTCCATCCATGAGCATGTCAAGGATGGAGATATAAAGATTTGTAAAGTACATACGGATCTCAATGTAGCAGATCCGTTGACTAAAACTCTCCCTAGAGCAAAACATGATCAACACGTAACTCAATGGGTGTTAGATATATCACTATGTAACTAGATTATTGTCTCTAGTGCAAGTGGGAGATCAAGGAATATGCCCCGAGAGGCAATAATAAATTGTTTATTATGTGTATTCCAAGTATATGATAGATGTTTATTTTGCATGCTATAATTGTATTAATACGAAGCGTTAATACATGTGTGTTTAATAAACAAGTAAAGTTCCTAGTTAAGCCTCTCTCATAAACTAGCTCGTTGATTAACAAGATGATCAAGGTTTCATCATGGACATTGGATGTTGTTAATAACGGGATCACAACATTAGTGTAATGATGTGATGAACATTCATCCGAAGTATAGCATTACGATCAAAGTCATTGAGTTTATATTGCTATAACAACTTACGGTGATCCTAATCCTTAGACCATGAGATCATGTCAATCACTAACACCGGAAAAGTTTCTTGATAACATCAAACGTCACACCGTAACAGGTGATTATAAAGATGGGTTCAACTAATAAAGTGTTATGTTGAGGCTCATGGATCAAGAGTGGAATTTGTTCATCCCGATGACGGATAGATATACTCTGGGCCCTCTCGGTGATATCACATTGATTAGCTTGCAAGCAAGTGATTTGATCACTAGAATGTTATATCACGAACGAGAAAAGAGTGCATGTCGAGAACGAGATCAAACTAGGTATGGAGATACCGATGATCGAATCTCGGACATGTAATATATCGTGAGACAAAGGGATTAAGATACTAGCGTAAAGGTTCCGACGATCACAAGAAAGTCATCGTTGAATGTGTGGGAGTCGGTATGGGTCTCGGATCCGCTTGATTATTGATCCGAGAGGGTCTCGATCATGTCCGCATTATTCACGAACCGTAGGGTGACACACTTAAGAGACACCGACATCCAATTGGAGCAAAAGTTTCATGCCGAAAGAATAAACAAGCGCAGGAATTTATTTCACTAGATACCAAACAGGTTTTGGTGAAATTGCAGAAAGTGGTTATGCATGTGAAATAGAATTCTAGCAAGGGGTTATTTGTGAATGTTTGTCATTAAAGTAATTGACAAAATTCTGAATAAAATAAAAGAGTTTTATTTAATGAGAGTTTGCATTAAATTTGGTGGAAATTTAATGGGATCTTTGAGTGGGATTTTGAGTGGAGGAATTTGGAGGAGTTTTGTGAGTGGCGTGTCCACCCACATGATGAGGGAGGGCAGCCCCATGCAGCCACCCCTTGGGGTTCCCCCCTCCTCCTATAAAAGGAGCCCTCCTCTCACTTCTCACTCACACCTCCTCGTGAAGGATCTCTCTCCCCTCTAGAATTTATCCCCATGGTCTCGGACTAGCGAGATACATGTTCCGGTGGCTATTCGCAAGAAAGAGTTGTGCTTCCGCATCGCTGGAGCGAGGAGGCGGAGGTTGCTCGGTGCCTCGAGCGTGTGCGAGCAACGCGGATCTGCTGATTTGCGGCGCTAGGACTTCCTCTCGATCTTGAGATCGGCAAGAGATCGTCTACATCAACCACGAGTTTGGACTCGTTAAACTTTGTCGGTCTTCAAGGGTATGTTCTCTACGGATATACATCCGCCCGTTGTTTGTATCTAGTATAAATAGATCTTGGTATATAGTTCACATCGTAGGAAAATTTTTGTTTTCTATGCTGCGAACCCTTCATATGCATGTGATGCCTTGTCTTGTGAATTGTCTTAAATTGTGTTGATTCTAACTTTTCCTATCTTATTAAATAGATGCCTAATGTTACCATCAGCACTGTTGAAGAGTTCCAAGGAACTCGTGTTGGCCCTCGTATTATTGAGCTCACTAGTTTGCTCAATCTCCCTCTTCCTACTATCATGGTACTTCCCCTCACCAAGTTTGAGAGGAAAGACCTTTGGGGCTTCAAGGTCAATCATCCAGGACGCCAGACTGAGCCAGCCACGGAGGCCATCATCTTCAAGCTCATGCACGATGACAAGGAGAGAGGCCTAGAGGTAGCCATGCAGGACTTGATTGGACGTCTGTTAGGGAGACACTCTCAACAGGTTAGAGGTACTCATTTCCACGCCTTCGGTAGACGTGATGAGGATGGTGAGGCCATCGACTTTGAGGACACTTCGAGGGAGACAACAGAGTTGATTCGTCTATACCTCCAGGACTTAGAGGTTGTTCTTAGGCACGTGGACACTGATAGGACCAACGTCATGCTCAGCAATGACGAACTCTAGGTGCAGCTTCGTGAGAAGGACAAGCTCTTCGCGGTGCAAGATGAGATCAAGGAGATGGAGGCCAAGTTCGAGAGTCAGGACAGAAAATTCAAGAGTCAAGAGAAGAAAGTCCAAGATAGGAACAAGAGGATTCGAGACATGACTACAATACTGGAGGCCAAGGACTTCGAGCTCGAGCATCAGCATACTGTGATTGAGAGGCTTCGTTTTCAGAAGAGGGCTCTCAAAGCCAAAGTAGAGACCTTGACCACCAATGTCGAGGAATACAAGACCGCTATGGAGAATGCAGCTCTTACATTTGTTGAGGATGAGGTTGATGCTGAGGAGTAGTGATGACTACTCATTTATCATTTATTTATCATGCTTTTTATTGAGTCGCAATGACCATCCAACATGTGGATGGCTTGCTATTGGTGTGTTTACTTTGCAAACTTGTCATTTATGTTGTTGAACTATTACTATTATGTTGCATGTTTGGTGATTGATTATGTGATGTATTGTGCATGTTAGCATCTATGGGTATCACATTCTTATCTCTATTGAACAAACCACAGATGCCTCCCCGTCGTGCCAATCCCAACCCCAACAACAACAACATCACCCCTAAGATGTAGCAAATGATGACAGCTCAGACTCAGTTGATGCAGATGATGACTATGTTCATCCAGAACCAGAACAACAACAACAACAACAACAATAACAACAACAACAACAACAACAACAACAACCCACCGGGTTTTGACATGCTTACCAGGTTCTTAAGATTGAGGCCATCAAAGTTCTCAGGAACTACTGATCCTATGGTGGCCAATGATTGTCTACGCTCTGTGAACAAAGACTTGGTAACTGTTGGCTGTACTGATGAAGATAAAGTCAGATTTGCAGCTCACTTTTTGGAAGGACCAGAAGCTACTTGGTGGGATAACTTCCAGATCACCACCCCCATTGCAGATGTGACATGGGCTATCTTTGAAGATGGTTTCCGTACTGCTCACATCTCATCCGGAGTGATGAGTTCGAAGAAGAAAGAGTTCCATAACCTGAAGCAACGTCACCACAGCGTGGCTGAATATATTGAAGAGTTCAACAATCTGGCGCGTTATGCACCGGATGAAGTCGACACTGATGCTAAGAGGAAGGAAAAGTTCCTTTAAGGGTTGAATGATGAACTGAACCTGCAGTTAGCTGTGGCCTATGTTCCCACATACCAGTCTCTTTGTGACAAGGCTGCTATTTTGGAGAACAAGATGAAGCAAGTTGAAAGTAGGAAGAGAAAGCACTCTGACAAGCACAGCTCAGGATCGTCTCACAAGCGTTTCCATTATGATGATAGTGGGAGTTCAGGATCCCACAAACATGGGAAATTCAACAAGCACCACAACCACAACCATCATCATGACAACAAGAGTAACCGTAGTCATGACAATGACAAGTACAAGAATCACAAGGGTGGATATAAGAGCCACCACAGTGGTAGTGGAAGTGGCAGTGGAAGCCAGCCTGTCAAGAAGGATCTCAGTCAGGTTGAGTGTTTCAAGTGCAAGAAGATGGGGCATTATGCAAATGAATGCCTAGAAAAGAAAGTTGAAGGACCCAACAAGCCCAACCCTTTCCAGAAGGGACAAGTGAACCACATCAATGTGGAGGAAATCTATGAAGAGCCAGATGTTGTTGCTGGTAAGTTCAAACTCAATTCTATTCCAGCACTTGTTCTTTTTGATACTGGAGCATCACATTCATTCATATGAAAAGCATTTGTTGATAGAAATGGGTTTCCAACTGAAAACATTGGGTGTCCAATAAAATTTAGTTCTTCAGGTGGAGATATGATAGTAAGTCTTGGATGTCGGGATCTAGTAATAGAGTTTGGAAAGCATAAGTTTCCAGTGAGTCTGATAATCCTAGATTCTCAAGGACTGGATGTAATATTGGGAATGGATTGGATGGCTAAGTATTAAGGAGTACTAGATTGTGCTAATCGTACGGTTGCACTCACAACCCCGGAGAAGAAACGAATTAGATTCAAGTCTAACTTTGAATCAAAAGGGAGTAAGCTAAATTATCTTAAGGGGGTTAGCATAGACAGTGTGCCAATTGTGAGTGAATATCCGGATGTGTTTCCGGAAGAATTGCCGGGAATGCCACCAGATAGAGATGTGGAGTTCCTTATTGATTTGCTACCAGGATCTGGACCAATAGCAAAAATACCGTACAAGATGTCAGTGGATGAGTTGAAAGAACTTAAGAAGCAGCTTGGAGAACAGTTGCAGAAAGGTTTTATCCAACCAAGTTCCTCATCTTGGGGAGCACCAGTTTTGTTTGTAGAAAAGAAAGATAGAAGTCAAAGGTTATGCATAGATTACCGTTCACTCAATGTGGTGACTATCAAGAACAAATACCCTTTGCCCTGAATCAATGACTTGTTTGATCAGCTAGAAGGAGCTTGTGTGTTCTCAAAGATTGATCTCCGATCAGGTTATTTCCAGCTCAAGATAAGAGAACAAGACATACCTAAGACAGCTTTCACCACAAGGTATGGATTGTATGAGTATACCGTGATGACATTTGGTTTGACCAATGCACCAGCATAATTCATGAATATGATGAACAAGGTGTTCATGGAATTTCTTGATAAGTTTGTTGTCGTTTTCATCGATGACATTTTGATCTACTCCAAGAGTAAGGAAGAGCATGAAGGACATCTATGTTTGATACTTGAGAAGCTTAGAGAGCATAAACTGTATGCCAAATTCAGCAAGTGTGAGGTTTGGTTGAATGAAGTTGGATTTCTTGGACACGTTGTGTCAGGAGATGGTGTAGCAGTTGATCCTGCTAAAGTTTCAGCTGTGACTGAATGGGAATCACCTAAGTCAGTAAAATAAGTTCGTAGTTTCCTTGTCTTGGCAGGATACTATAGAAGGTTTATTGAGAATTTTTACAAGGTAGCAAAACCTATGACATAATTGCTAAAGAAAGACAAGAAATTTGCTTGGTCTGAAGGTTGTGAACTCAGCTTTCAAGAACTGAAGAAGAGACTTGTGACAGCACCAGTATTGTGTTTGCTAGATTTGGAGAAAGATTTCCAAGTGTATTGTGATGCATCTCATCATGGATTAGGTGCAGTACTTATGCAAGAAGGGAAATTTGTGGCTTATGCCTTGAGACAACTCAAAACTCATGAATAAAACTACCCTACTCATGATTTAGAGTTAGCCTCTGTTGTCCATGCACTCAAAACATGGAGACATTATCTTTTGGGAAAGCGATGTGAAGTGTTCACAGATCACAAAAGTTTGAAGTATATCTTCACCTAGAAGGAAATTAACATGAGACAAAGAAGATGGCTAGAACTCATCAAGGACTATGACTTGAGTTTGCAATACCACCCCGGTAAAGCAAATGTTGTAGCAGATGCTCTAAGCCGTAAGGATTTTGTGAATGTCCTTACTAAGGGAGAATTGCCAGATGATCTATGTGCCCAATTTAGAGACCTCAGATTGGAGATTGTGCCTGAAGGACATCTCATGAACTTGGATGTTCAACCCACTTTGTTGGACAAGATCAAAGAAGCCCAGAAGACTGATAAGGAAATTGAAGAGATTGAGGAAAAGATTGGCAAAGGAAAAGCCAAAGGATTCCATGAAGACGAACAAGGTACTTTATGGCATGGTAAACGTATCTGTGTTCCACAAGATCCGGAGCTTGGGAAACTAATTTTACAAGAAGCACACAACTCACCATATTCCATTCATCCGGGTAACACCAAAATGTACATGGATATGAAGGAAAGATTTTGGTGGAATAATCTCAAGAAAGACATCGCCGAACATATTGCTTTGTGTGATGTATGTAGTAGAGTGAAGGCGGAACACCAGAAACCAGCAACATTGCTTCAACCACTACCTATTCCTAATTAGAAGTGGGACAAGATTGGTATGGATTTCATTGCCGGATTACCAAGAACCAGGTCAGGATATGATTCTATTTGGGTAGCAGTGGATCGCCTAACTAAAGTGGCTCATTTTATACCCGTGAAGACAACTTATACAAGTGCTAAGTTAGCCAAGATCTATATGAACAGAATTGTGTGTCTACATGGAGTACCCAAGAGTATTGTGTCTGATAGGGGAACACAATTCACTTCTCATTTTTGGAGACAGCTACATGAGTCATTGGGAACGAGGTTGAAATTCAGCACTGCTTTTCATCCTCAAACTGATGGACAAACAGAAAGGACTAATCAGATTCTTGAAGATATGTTGAGAGCATGTGCTCTAGACTATGGAGCCAGTTGGGATGAAAGTCTGCCTTACGCAGAATTTTCTTATAATAACAGCTATCAAGCCAGTATTGAGATGGCACCATTTGAGTTTCTCTATGGGAGAAAGTGTACCACCCCATTACTATGGAATGGTGTGGGAGAAAGAAGTTTGTTCGGACTAGAACTAATCAAAGAGGCTGAAGAGAAAGTCAAACTGGTTAAGGACAGATTGAAGATAGCACAGTCCCGACAGAAGAGCTACGCAGATCCTAAGCATAGAGAAGTCACCTATGAAGTCGGTGACAGAGCTTATCTTAGAGTGTCACCACTTCGTGGAGTGAAGAGGTTTGGAGTCAAAGGAAAGTTGGCCCCAAGATATGTTGGACCATTCAAGATTCTGAGTCGTAAGGGAGAAGTCGCTTATGAGATTGAATTGCCAGAGTCTTTGTCAGCTGTTCATAATGTGTTTCATGTGAGTCAGCTTAAGAAATGTCATCCAGAAATGAAGAAACTTCTTTGAAGGATACTATACCTTTGGAAGAGGTTCAATTGGAGAGTGATCTCACTTATGAAGAGAAACCTATCAAGATTCTTGAGACTGCAGAAAGATTTACTCGGACTAAGACCATCAAGTTCTGCAAAGTTCAATGGAACCATCATTCCGAAGAAGAAGCAACATGGGAAAGAGAAGCTGATCTTCGGAAAGACCACCCTCACCTATTTGCTAGCCAATCCGAATCTCGAGGGAGAGATTTACCTTAAGGGGGTTAAATTTGTAACATCCCTAAAATCATGTTTCAAAAAACTCATGCATATCATCCATGCATCCATGATCATGTAGGATTTCATTTCAAAAATCAATTCAAAACAGGAGCATGTGTGCTCATTATTTTATGTATGAATGCTCTAGCCTTTGTGCTACTTTCTATTGAGAAAGGTACTAATATTCACTCAGTATTGTTTAGATTCCTAACTTAAGTGACTCCAAAGGCTTGAGCCAAGTTTCAAAACAAGTATGAAATAAAACCAAAGTTTATGCCTTTTATTATATCTCCCAAAGGCTTGTTTTCATTTTATTTTTCAAATGGCCCAAGTAGGTTTGAGTGAACAGATGTGTTTGACAAATATTTGAGTACAAGGTTCACTGTACAAAAGACCAGAGAAAGTTTGAAATCAAACTATTTTGAAATGAGGTTTGAAAATCATTTTAGAAAATCAAACAGAAAAAGAAAAGGAATAAAGAGAAAAAAAAGCAAACAGCCTAATCTGGCCCAACCCAGCCAAATTGACCCAGCCAGCCCAGCAACCCCTCCCGCGAACCGTTTTTCTGTACTCGCAATCAAACCCGCGGAGTGGCTGACCGCCTGACCCCACCTCCCCTATGTTTCTCTCGCTGACAACGCGGCCCACGCAACGGTCTTCTTCTCCACCCGGCGACGAGTTCCTCCCCCCAAATCACTCGACCGTTTCTGGATTGATTTGCGGCTTCAATTCACGATCAATGCTCGAGGGAATAACGCTCGCGACCATGCTACTTAAACCCCCTCTTCCCCCTCTCCATTTTTCCCCAGACCCCGAGCACAGAGCGCCCCCATGCTGCCAGTATTCGCCCTTACACCGCCGCAGACAGAACCCACTCCGGCGACCAATCCCGGTGAGCTCCGTGCGCACCTTCCTCTCTGATTCACGCGAACTGCTTCGCATCCTCCTTGCGCTCCTTCTGACATCTTTGGTTCATCCTGTACTGCCCCAGGTCGTCGACTCAATCGAACACCGCAAGTTCCCGACGCCGTCTCCAACTCCGGCGACTAAATTCGGTGAGCCTCATGTTCCCCTCCGTTTCTGAATCACACGAACGTGTTCGCCTGCATCTAGCGCACCTGCTAACGCCTTTTGTTTGGATCCTCGTGCCCCAGAACGTCGTCTTCGACTCCATCAGTGAGCATCCGACGCCGTGCACAACTCTGACGAGCTCCAGCGACCACCTCTGCGCGCCCCTTCGCCAACGAAGCCCACCTTGAGCATCAGCAGCACACGGCGAGCTTGGTAATCCCCTTCTCCCTCTCCCGCGCGACCTAGAACACCGGTAACAGCTCTGACAGAGACGCCGCCGCCAGTCGCCGCTGCTAGCGCCGCCCGTCTGTGGTCAATTAGATTAGGGCCGTAGGATTTAGATCTAACGAGTAAGATTAGATCTGTGTCGAAGAGGTACGCGTTAGATCTGGCCGTGCATCTTCATTTAGATCGTGTGGCTCTCGTTGATCGATCCGCCCGAACCGGTACCAACCAATAGGAACACGCCGCGTGGCTAGGTTTTAGATTTAAAATCAGAATTTGAATCTATTAGATGTTTAAACTTGTTTTAATCATAACTTTTAATTCCCACGTCCAAATTTGACAAATTTTATATCAATGGAATTAGGAGAGAAAGCCCTTTCCATATATACAATGTGTTTAATGTTTGTTTCTTTTAAAATGGTTATTTTTACAGAAACATGTGTAGGCCTATTTTGTGTGTAGTAATTATTTGAGAAATGGTTTAATGTTCAAATAATGTTTGTTTGGCAAGTTTAGAACTTGTTTATGAACCAGTACTGTGCACTTGTCTTGTTGAGTATAGAAAATCATCTCATATCATGTTGCATGCATCCATATATTTTTGCTTGTATTTATTTTGTATGTGATTTGGTGCTATGATTTTATGTGTAGATTTTGGTGCAAATAGTGATTGTGATTGTGAGGATTGTATCTACTCTCCAAACTACTAAGGCAAGTGGTGCTTCATGATTTTATCCCTATGTTTTTCAACTATGCATTAGAAATATTTTGCTAGTCTTGCATGGTTATATTTTGCTTATATGCTATGCTTGGGAAATCCTAGTAGTTGTAGAATTTACTTCTGCAAAATAGCCTATCAGTGACAGGCTCAAAACATCCACTAGTGATGGGCAAAGCACCTGTCACTAATGACCAGTCACTGGTACGAGGCTACTAGTGACTGGCAAGTGCCTGTCACTAGTATGTGTACTAGTGACAGACTTTTACACATGCCAGTCACTGCTATGTGTATACTAGTGACATGCAAAAGAGATGCTTGTCACTGATTGCGATCAAAGGCCACATCCCTATGGGTGTTTGTAGTGACAGGCCCATTGTCTTGTTTGTCGCTAGTTTGAGTTTCCGTATTAAACAAATTGTATTCGTGATAGCATAATATAAAATGTATTTTTCACAAATATTTTGGATAGCACAATAAAATGTTGTAGCAATGATACTCACACAAACCAATATGACATAATATTTCAACAGCTAACACTGGCATAAGAACTTGCAATCTATCATAGACTAAGGAAAATAGTTTCTTGATGAGTTATCTAGCAAGCAGTTTGAACTCCAAAGAACAACAACACCACAGTACATGTATTATGGTCTTTTGCATAGCTGCAAGTTCATTTTACTATTCTATATTTCCATCATCTTGTTGAGGTGCAAATTATTTCATTATGTCTTCCTTATGGTCTTGAATTGCACAAGACATTGATGATGTGCTTAACCTGATACAAACAAGAAAATGAGCATATAATTATCAGCAATGGTACATTGTGTTTGCAACACAATAGTTGGAAATGGATGTACATGTACATGTCATAAACTAGACTTGTAAGAAAACCATCCACCCACATGTTCACTTATCCAAGTCCAGTGCCCGAGGAATAGAATTGCAAAAACTTCTATTTAGTATATGATGATTGAAGAACTAGTGTCGAGACTTTGTTGTAGTTTCCGGCTTGTCTATGATGTTATAGTGAAGGTAACTGAAAAAAGATATATAGTTCATAAATTATTATACAAAAATTAGTTATGTTCCCTTCAGTCTAAAGTTTGCACGGGACTCAACGTAATTATAATGTCAGCACAAAATTTTCCTATAAGAACCTAGTTCCACTTGATTTTAATAGCAAGTACTCAACCTAAGTAATAAACTCGAAGTTAGTATATGTGATATTGCGAACACTAATCAAGGGAATTATTATTTCTAATCAATATATGTTGCTTTTCTCAGGTCATGATTATTTATCTTCATTACGACAAGTTAAAACAAATTTACTCCAACCATGGAATAATTGTGCATGAATACATAGATCATATAAAGAATACATTAATGATGAGCAAATTGCATATGAATACTCTGCTTTTTGTTTACCTCTAGAGCCGTCTCCTTATCTTGCCCCCTTCAAATTTTGTAAGAAACTTCCCACTGTAGTTGTACAAAGAAATATTCACTAGCAAAATCAATTCACAGATCATAAGTAAAGATATCATATCAGAATGATCATGGACCAAATAAAGAATAACTTAAGAAATTGGGGGCAGAGTAATGCACTGTTACTTATCATTAACTGGGCGTAGACAGTGAGTACAAACAATTCTCTCCCAAAATCGCGTATCCCCCTATGTATGCACCCATTTTAGTTAGGAAACACCAATCCAACTCCTAAATAGATCACAAATCGAATGACTTGAATCCAATGTTTCAATAACATGTGTCGCACATCTACACAAGGGCTAGCAAGATATGTTGTTGACACATGAAAATCCATGCATCATGTACAATTCTGAGTAGAAGTGTTTTGCATAAATAAATGTCAAAATAAAAATCATGGAAATTCAAAGAGTCAAACAATCTAAAACAGGCAATATTTAAGATACCAGAATATCATTAGGATGTGGTTAAAATGACCACGAGTTCTTCAAAATATTATCCACCATGAGTTCTTGTGCAATGTTGTTACAATTGAAGCACACAAATAGTCTTTTCGGGCTCTAATCCATACTGTAATGTGCACATATATAAGCCTTGTTCCATTTGAAAAATAGATTCCATTGAGGTATACATGGTCAAGGTGTGAAGTAGAACACCAATATTTGCCGGTTTGTACTTCTATACGAGTGGACAAAAGAAATCTATTGACATCATAGGGTATCAAAGTGTATCAATAACAAAATTTTAGGACACGCCATTTCTGTGCAAATAATCTTCTGCACATCGCTCGTATAGCATAAATTTTACATGTATGTCATGGACTGTTGGTGCATCGATTAATAATCAAGGGCAATGCTACTGCAGCATATACATGTGCTTACCATGTGGACACCTGGACGGGAATGCAAGGGCGAGCTATAGGAAAGTGTGACAGAGGTCGAGCTGGATGGAGGCGAGGTCCAGACCGAGGACGAGGACGAGGACCTTGGTGCATACTGCTCTTTACCTTCAGCGGCGCCGACGCGACCATCTTCAGCACCACGAACCCGTGCTGGTGCACATTGTTTCCAGCCGCCATCCTGCTTGCCTGCGGCACGGAGCTCAAGCCCGGCGAGACGTGCACCATCACGGTGTCTGTCAGCGCGTCCGGCAGGATCTGGTCCCCCGTCGGCTGGTCCTTCAAACTGACAACCGTCTAAGGCATCTACAACATCCGAAACTTCTGGCGCGCCCTGCCCTGCGACCTCAACAGGACGTCGCCGGCGATGCTGGCCTTCTTCCCACACTCACGAACGACCAAGCGCGCGGACCGGCGGCGACCGAGCGCGCGAACTGTCAGAGACCAAGCGCGCAGACTGGCGACGATGGAGAAAGCGCGAGCGGAAGGCAACGCCAGCTCCGGCCAGCTGCGAGGGTAGATAGTGCGAGGGGGAGCAGAGCCAGAGCTCCAGTCTGCGGCGGCCGGTGGACGGGAACCCTAGCCGATGGACTTTCTCGTACCGTGCGGTTTAGGTAAAATGAGGAAACAGACTAAGAGTTCATCTCATCCACCCATTCTAATCATGGTCGATCCAACGTCGCACCTTTTCCGTCGGGTTTGGCGTTTTACAGGGCGCCCCGGAAATAGATTTTCCGTATTTTTCCTTAACTTTGTGGCTCTGATTATTTTGGCTAGCATGCGGATTAGTACGTTTAAGAAGACCACGGCCTAGAATTTTTTTAATGGAAACTTCTTTCCATGGGAGGAACTTTGTGTGGATCTATGTCACGACCCGGACAGTAAAATGGACGGTTTGAGGTGAGAATGGTAGGCTCATGATTAATCGATGATGTGGTACCCTGTTTGTGAAGATATACCACTTAAATGACCCTCTAGCGAGGTTGGTCAGGTTGGCGGAAAAATGACATATTACCACTAACATTCTTTAAAAATTGCATGTCACCGACAAATTACCCCTTCTAGCTGACCTCCACAAAAAATAAATACTAGTGACTAGCATATTTTTGGTCTGTCACTACTCATAGCATTCTCAGTGATAGACTCTTATAGACGCCTGTCACTAAGTAATTTTTCCATTTGGCTAGCCTTCACAAAAACTACTAGTAACACTCAATTTTATGTGCCCGTCACTAGTGTTTCGTACTAGTGACAGGCTTATCCTTGCCCGTCGCTAAGAATACTTACTAGTGACAGACACAATTTTGCCCGTCACTAACCACTTGGAGGCTATAAGCCTTTATGCAGTAGTGATTGCTAGAAATTTCTAAGTTAAGATGCTTGTCTGCTTAGCCTAGCTAGTAGCAACCAAGGATGGCTATATGTTCATGCTATGAATAAATATTCTAAGTTTTTGGACTATGTTTTTGCTTAAACAAAACAACTAAGTGAATGAATCACCTGGGTGGAATGATTGTGAATGGGTTATGTTGAGTGGTTACACAAGGCCCATTTCTATGGTTTACCTTGTGTATCTCACTTGTGGAAAGCCACCCAGGAACAAAGGGATTTGAGAGGCCAAATATTAAGAATCTTCTAGTGCAGCCACTTGGCAATATGGGCTCTGCCTGGATCATATAGTTTGCAATAACTTAGTCATTTGGACAGTTGGTGGTAGTGGGATGATAGGTTGGAGCGCGTCCATTTGGTCTAAGGGAAGGCTTTTGAAAGGTCCTGTCTTGGTGAAAATCAAGTATTGTGGGGAAAGTGCACAACCTCTGCAGATGGAAGAATCTAAGTACTTAGCCATGTCCCTGGTATTGGACAATTTGAGCATCAGGACATGGAAGCTATCAAGAATCTCCTCATCCCAATTTCTAAGTAAAACTTGTGGTTGAACAAGGGTGAAGGACCCCAATGTCTATTGGTGGTTCCTTGGGAAAAGTTTTTGACAAAGAAAAACTTAGTGTTTTCAACTAATAGGCAAAACCTATTTTGAGAAAAGCAAGCCTAAGCTACACTTAGCCAAATTGCATATAGTATCTAGTCCACCAATATTCTACTAAGGTATCACTTGCCAATACTATTCCAATGTATTGACCCACTGTGGCTGTAACTTGTGACGTTGCAGGTTACTCTGATGATTAGGAGTCATGAGTCTACACTCAACATGCTTGCCTGTGGAACATGAAGATGAAGACTTATTTATCTTATTACTTATTTAAACTCCTCTACTAGGCCTGTGGCCATGGAGTTGTAAAGACTATGTTGTCTCTGGAATCACTGTAATAATGACCTTTGTTTCTGTGTACTTCATCTTAAACTGTGGATGCTAGCATTGATCCAGGGACTAGCATTGCAATCAAAGGGATCCTTTTTCCTTTATAAAGGAGGGATCTTACACTTTGTTTCCTAACTCACCTTTTTTTTAATTGTCTTTGTAATGAAATTGGCTTGCTCTTTAGTGTGTGCATTTGTATTCAGATGCAAATTATAAATATACACACATTTAGGGGGATCCTCTTTCATTTCCTTAAGGTGCTGTTAGTAGGTTTTATTGCAAATCCTAGTATTGTCATCTAACACCAAAAAGGGGGAGATTGAAAGATCATTTCATAATCCCTAGTGTTTTGTGTGTTAGATAAAAATATCAAGGATTATTTAATGTGTGTTGAAGTGCCGCAGATCTCTAACTTGAAAAGGAAACGAAAACTATTTTTGGGGGGCGGATAATCCGCCCATACCCTTCCCAAACTTAGAAGGGCGCGGCCCTTAGAAGGGGGCGGAGTATCTCACGGATTTTCCGGCCTGGCCGGATAATTCGCCCCTACAGGGGCCGAATAGTCCCCCCCTCCAGGATTTTCTCCAAGTCAAGTTCGGCACGACCTTCTGTATGGGGGGCGGATTTTCCACCGGAGTTTCCGTCCTAGGGCGGATTTTCCCCAGGGCGGATAGTCCGCCCCTTGAGGGGGGCGGATTATCTGCCCCCTCGAGGATTTTCACCAAGTCAAGACCGGCGTCACCTTCTGTATGGGGGGCGGATTTCCTCCCGGAGTTTTCGTCCTAGGGGCAGATTTTTCCCCCAGGGTGGATAGTCCACCCCTAGTGGGGGGCGGATAATCCGCCCCCAAACTTCTCCAACGGCAAGATCTGGGCAGTGGGTATTTAAGCCAGCCTTCCCCCTCCTGTTAGAACTCTTGATTCATTCAAAAAAGTCAGGATCTGTTCATCAACCTTCATCCAAGAGAGCTCCACCTTCATCCACCCAAAGGCCCCGTCCCTTGGGGAATCTAAGGAGGAGAACTCGATCTTCAACTACTGCAATCAAGCGCTTCATCTCCTCTCCATTCATTTGGAGAATTACCGATCTTTATTGAAAATATCTAGATCATTGCTTTTGTTTATATTGATAAACCTTGTTCTTGTGATAGCTTGTTGTCATTACGGGAGCCCCCAATTAAGTTGTGGGTGTGTGCCCCGGTAGAGTTGTAAAGGCCACAGTTCCCGCCTCAAAGGGTACCGATAGTGGAGAAGGTGGATCAGGCCTTTCGTGGCGAGATACATCGGAGAATAGGGTGAGGCCTATTGTGGCGTGGTGGTCTTAGAACCGCCCACCCCTCCAACACAGATGCACTTCCCTTAACAAGGAAGGAACTACGGTAAAACAAATCACCGTGTCTCCGCGTGCTTCATTATGGTTTCCTTACTCCTCTCTTTACGTGCTTAGTAGCTAGGTTTGCATATAGGGAAATTCTCGTAGTTGCATATCTAGAGAATTTACTTTATGTTAAGCCTAAAATTTAAAAAGAACTAAAAATTTATTAGCACTTATTCACCCCCCCCTCTAGGTGCCCATACGATATATTGGATCGTCATAATGTCTATGACGATCCAATATCGTCATGGACCATCTAGCCAGGCAATCTTAGATCCTACGTGGCAAAATTGTGACAAAATGATATCGTCTTGAATCAAAATGAGCCTAGTCCATTTTAGTGATCTAAATGGACTGGCCCAATAATTCTAGCCTTTTATTTGCTAGGCCTTGGCCTTTTTAGGTTTGTCTCTTTTGGGCCTTGCCTTCTTACCGTCCACTTATTTATTTTCAGATTTGTTACAATATATTTTGGGCCATAGCCTTTTTAGAGCCCAAATACATTTCATCCAGTCCATATTTCTGCTATTTTCTAACTAGAATTTGCATTTTCATTTCTGGAATTGCTTCAGCCATGCAATAAATCAAGAAAATACACTATAGTTTGCAAATACATCAAGAAAATACACCATTTTCAGCAAATACACAACATGCATATAATTTATCAGCAAATAGCAGGCTCACAAATGCACATCCAAGATTACAATTCAGTATTTACATTAACTTATTAGCAAATAGCACGAATTGCAACATCTAGTATGCACCAATAAGTTAACCAAGGAATACACCACGTCCAAGCTCCAGGATTATCTCCTACCAAAATGGTGCTACCATTCTCGACACCACTAGCTCCATGATCACCAAGTGCACATCCAGGATTGTCTCCTACCAAAATGGTGCTACCATTCTCTACACCACTAGCTCCTGTAATAAAACAAGAAATTATGGTTATGACTATGACTATCAAGTCGGAATTAAAGCAATATCTTTTAACAATAACATAAAATAGCAGGAAACAAAACAAACACAAATATACAAGCAGCTAGATGATACTATAGCCTACAAATAAGGGAAATCTCATCACAACTTGCACAAACAACAACAAATGTATGTTACATCACAATTAATGATTACACAAGATAAACAAGAAATATAGAAATGCCAAGTTATAGAAACTACATCACAAATATGATTTTCCTCAAGGGTTTGCCATACAACAACATTAGTAGATAATACGGAGTAGATAAGAACTAATACGCTTCAAGTTTGGTTTGCAAAGACAAGATACAAGTATATTTGTGGATTCCGTGGTAACATGAGATAGTTTTCCAGTACCTTGGAAGGACGCAGAAAGATGACCGTAGCATGAAGCAGGTCTAGGTGGGGGCTTCCTCCTGCACTCATTGTGACCGGCGAGGCATCCGCAGCAAATTCGTTTTCCTTTGTCAAATTTAGGCACTCGATGGAACATGTGATCATATATAAAGCATTACTTGAGTATTGAACTCCAAGATGGTGATTTCAGTAATAAAGATTCACTAGAGAACTTTTCTTAGTTCAAAAGCTGGGAAATGCTTCATACCATTTTGTTTCTCGCTAATTACAGAAACTCGAGGCATACATCTAGTACTTCATATCATCTTTTTTCTCGCTACTTATTAAAAACTGCATGCACATGAAAATATGGGAAATGATAAAAATGCAATCAAGAACCAGATATGTCTTAGTATCTTAATACTACCAACCATGCATCAAGTGAATAAATAAAATAAAAAATCGAATGCCATGTGAAAAGCTGCATCAGTTTAAGCAAACTATCACATGAAAGCTAAAACCAAGCTAAAACATAATGTAGTGGAAGATCATTTTATCTATGCTATCACAACAAACTATCACAGGAAGAATATAGTGGAAGATCATTTTATCTATGCTACATACATAATGTAAATCAATTTCCATAATGTAAATCAAGCTAAAACAGAGCAAAAATGAATATATTACAGCCATGAAACATAATTGTTGCACACTATGAGTTTTTAAACAACTTAATGGAACCACGATTTCCAAATCAAAATAGTGGTACATGGTCAACTAGATAGTGAAATATACTAGTCCTCTTAATTGTTGCAGCGCATTATAGGGCCAGTAAAACAATTCACCATCTATGCTTGTTCAAACTAGTGTCTTTTTTAGGGTTTCAAAACACAGTTAAAATTTATACTGATTGAAAACACACTACTTCAGAAGCCATACATATTTGCATAAGATTCTAGCATTTAGGGAACCAAAAGAACATAGATGGACATCCTTGTTTGAAATCCAGTAGCAAAGAAAAAGATTCCACATAAAACAAAAGTAAATTGTACTGTCATAGGTGGGAAGATTTCATGTAGTGATCATCATAGATGGACAGCTAGATTAGGCCAAGAGCTAGCAATAAAATAAAAACATTCCATGATCCTAAGCAAGGAGTGAACATGTATTCCTACAAAAAGATTGACATGTAGGTTTGATATCAACAGCTCATAGCAGTTCAACTACACTGATACCATCTCAACCATCATCAGTATGAACACTAACTAAAGCACAAGTACATTAATAAACCCCGAAACAAAACCAAAATAATGTGCGACATGGGAAATATCGTGTCGCTCTTCTTGTTGTTGTTTACCTGGACGACCGTAGAACCAGCTATAGCAGGAGGTTTGCTCGATGTAGTGGAAGTTCGTACTGGTGGGCATGCACCCGGGATGCGCCCAGGGGTGAGGACGCTCCCTGGATGCCGGAGGCAGAAGGCCGAGCGGCTGGTAGTCAAGAGTGGAGGACTCCATCTTCCCTCATATGCGGCGCGCCTAGATCCACGGGTATGAGGATGACGCACTGCTCCTCCACGGGGATGAGGATAACGTGCTCCTCCACAGGGATGAGGACAACGTGCTCCTCCACTGGTATGAGGAGATTGGGGGCGGCACTAGCTCCACGGTGTTGCCTTTCCTTCTTTGGTGCCTGCGAGGTGAAACAAGCGGGAGATGGGGTCAGCGCCTGCAAGGTCAAGGGAGCGATGGGTAGAGAGGTGGAGTAGAGGAGGACGCCCAACGGGATCTGGGAAGGAGGAGGAGAGCAAGGGCTAGAGGGATTCACATAGTAGGAGAGACGAGACGCTACCTTGGCGAGCAGGTGGGCGAGGTTGCCGAGGGGAGGAGGCGCTAGAGTGGTCACCACTTCCACAACATGCGAGGATTCCATCCACGTCACCCGTCGTCGCCCGTCATCACCCGCGTAGAGCAGTGGGAGCCAGCACGCCTCGATGCCATCTATGTCATCCGCATCAGCGGAGATCGGTGATGTGCTAGGGGAGGAGAGCAATTGAGGAAGAGGTTGTGGTGCTAGGGGAGCTAGGGAGAACGGAGATGGGGTTCTCCAAATGGGATCGAGAGCGATGGGGGTGGGGGTGGCGACAGAGAGATGAGGGAGTGGTCTGCGCGGCCCGTTTATGACTAGGGTTTGGATGGGTCATGGGTCTCCCGTGGGTGGACTGAGGGTTCGTTCTAGACCGTCGAATCGAGTGGACGACTAGGATTTGTTTCGGTGGGTGATCCGTGGTAGCCTAATTTCTGCATTTTGATTGGTTGGATAAGACTGTCCATTGGCCTAGTTGTTAAAATGATTTCATATTATGCAAATGTGAACTTTTTTATGACAAAACACTATTAGTATTGGAGTTTTTTAATACTACACCACCTTTCATAGACAGTGTCCACCCCTCATGAAAATGATCCTTTCATTTTCTGAGTGCCAAAAATGGGGCATTTGTGAAGCAACCACCAAATGAATAATTCAAAATGTTACAATCCCATTTTTCAAAAAAGATAGACCACCTTACATAAACAATGTCCCTACCAGGAGATCTCAAACTTTTTTGTAAAAATCAATTTTTAGACTCACAAACTTGCAATGTAAAACGACCAATATTATTGCCAGAATCGTGGCATAGTTTGTGATAATGTGGCCATATTATGCACCCATGTGTATCATGAGATGGCGAACAATATTGCAGGAGGAAATTTTTCTTTTCGTCGCACGGAAAATTTATTTTCCATTTTCCGAGCGCAAAAAATGTGGCATTTTGTGAAGCAACCACCAAATGACAGTTTTAGAATGCTACCAACACATTTTTAAAAAATAGTAGACCACCTTACATGGACAATGTACCTACCGGGATATCTCAAACCTTTTCGTCCACCCCTAGCAAAAAAGATAAATTCCTGCTGAATCGGTAGGAAGTGGATCTGATTTGAACTACAGGTACATTATCTGATAATCATTTTTAGACTCGCAATATGCTATTTCTTCAGAGATCTAATGCAAGTTTTGGGAGGCTCACCCCTTAACTAAGAACCTTCATGCCCACCGTTTTGACCATAGTTTGAAACAGGCATAAAAAATTAAAAAAAAGGTATGATCAATGCAAATCCTTCACGTGGCGTCTTATTATGTGACATAGTTTGAAGGAAAAATACCAAACTTGTTATATTGCAAGTGTCTCAAAAAAACCTTCTTAGAAATGACCTATCGTGTCTGAGGTTTCATGGCTTTCGGGCCAAACGACCAATGTTATGGCCAGAACCATGGCATAGTTTGTGACAATGTGCCCATATTGTGCACCCATGTGTATCATGAGATGGCGAACAATGTTGCAGGAGGAAGTTTTTCTTATCGTCGCACGGAAAATCCATTTTCTATTTTCCAAGCACAAAAAATGGGGCGTTTTCTAAAGCAACCACCAAATGACATTTTTAGAATTCTACCACCACATTTTTGAAAAATAGTAGACCACCTTACATGCACAATGTCCCAACTGGGTATCTCAAAAATTTCCGTCCACCCCTGGCAAAAAAGACAAATTCCTGCCAAATCGATAGGAAAGTGGGTCCAATTTGAACTACATGTACATTATCTGATGCCCATGATTTTTCTAAAATATCATTTTTAGACTCGCAATATGCTATTTCTTCAGAGATCCAATGCAAGTTTAGCGAAGCTCGGCCCCTAGCTAAGAACCTTCATGCCCGCCGTTTTGACCATAGTTTGAAACCTGCGTGGCATCTTATTATGTGACATAGTTTCAAGGAAAAATACCAAACTTGGTATATGGCAAGTGTCTCAAAAAACCTTCTCAAAAATGACCTATTGTGTCTTAGGTTTCATGGATTTGGGGCCAAACGACAAATGTTATGGCCAGAATCGCGACATAGTTTGTGATAATGTGCCCATATTGTGCACCCATGTGTATCATACAAAAAATAAAAACTTGGTATATTGATTACATACAAAAAAACCTTCTCACAAAAAATTTATCTTCCATTTTTTGAGTACACAAAACGGGACATTTTGTGAAGCAACCACCAAATGAAATACACTATTTTAAAATAATAAAAGTACTCATAATTACCACCCTGAGTGGATCTACTGAATTTTATAAAAATTTAGACCCAAAAATTAATTCTTTTGGACTTCTTAGAAAAAAGATACAAAAAATAAAAAATAAAACTTTCTAATTGGACCAACACATCAGCCAAGGCCCAGACCTAGGACGCCAAGTAAAAAAATAATGTCCACTGGGCGCCAAGGCCCAGGCTCAACCGAACATGTCCATATTCATAAACATGTAGCGTGTGATGAAAGAAGAAAAGTTATCGTGGGGCAGTGGTTCAGATCGCGTTCGTCTGGAAAGAGGTCTCGTGTTCGAACCCTAAAACTCTCATGGGAAACAGCGAACGGTGTAGTGGTTGACCTCCATGGGAAACAACGATGGGTCACGGGTTCGAACGCTCGCACCTTCTTTTTTTGCTTGTTTGTTGGCGACGCTCTAAGAATACACGTGGATTTGTTACATAGTCGAAAATTGACACATTAAAATGACATGTAGGCATAAATGATGAGGTGGCTGACCAGTCATTTAAACCTATTCTATTTTATACTCTATGATGATATAATTTGGTCATAATCTGCTATACATAAGGTCCCAAGCACGTTATGACGATTTTGTCTATTGAAATTACGATGTTTTAAACCAAAATTGTCATAATTTAATGAGGTTTTGGCCCTCCCAAATAGCTTACGACCATCTTGTGTGAAGTCATCATAGATCATTCCCCGTCACTATGATAAGGTCACAAATCAACACATTTCTTGTAGTGTTTTGTGAACTGTTGCGGTGACCCAGCATACCACTGCATGTGTACACTATAGTCGTTGACATGACATTCACAGAACACCGTTCCATAAATATCACATCCCTCAGAGTGGTACAACAGAAACATTGCGGGTCTATATTACAAACATACACACGTTATTATTATTAGAATAACGGAAGTTCAAGACTTCCAAAAGATTCAACTTACAAACCAAAATATAAGTGTTTCAGTGGAAGTTTTAAATTTAAAACTTAAACTCCAAATTGAGCTCAACAACTAATTGCTATATGTTGTTCATGTTGCTCGGTTCAAGTGGCTACTAGAACTATATTAATTATTCGGACTCTTGGAACTCTCCTCCGTAGACGATGTCATAGTCCTCCCCTTCTACGGCTCCATACAGGTTGGGATCTTCATAGAAGACCTCCTCTTGACTCTCAGATGCATACATTGGAGTATCTTCGGTATTCTCAGAGTCTAAGCAAGGATTCAAAGGAAAGGATGAGTAACAGCGTTACCCAGCAAATTCATTATATGCAAGGTAGGAAGTTTGATGCTCTATCTACCACCTCGGACTATCAGTCTTTGGCACTATGTAATTTTCGTAAATCTTTCTTCAAAGGTTGATTTTATTCTAAAAAAATCTATGACCATCAGCCTTCACAGGTTGACCAGAACTTTCATGGAGTTCCTTTCCTGCCGCGTTCGTAGCTCCTTCCCGGAACAGGGAGTAACAAGTTGCAATTATTACACTCTACAGAGGTGCGTTACTTTTCCCATGAGAGATCAACTCCTTGTTGCACAACCGGACGTACTTTCCCGTCCACAATTCCATGATATGGGGCCCAGTAGTTGGTCCAAGCCAATCACTGCCCTCTCCGCGACCTCATATGTCTGCACGATACTTTGGGGCTGGCTCACCTTCGTTAAGCCCCCTTTCGGGCAGGCTAAAACCCTGATGAGTTCCCAAAGACTCTATGACCTGGTGATGCCCGGACGAGTACCATTTGACTAGACTATATCCCTAAACACCATTCATACATAATCTAGACACCAAAAGTGTGGGGCGTAAGGGTGCCCACCCATATTTAAAGAAGCAAGATTTGCAAAAGTAATGTAATGCATTATTTAACTTTATATGTATTCTCCCCCATTATTTAAATTATAGAAAAATCCTTTTTAATAATTAAGGATTTATAAATATTAATTTCTTTAATATTTATTGAATAATGTATTTTTTATTTGTATTTTATTTACTTAATAATTCATTTAAGAATTATCATTAAATACCAAAAATTGGTATTAAATATTTGTTTAGTATTTTTCTAAAATACTACAATATTAATATATAATAAAAATGATTTTTATTTATTTTTATCATCTCTCAATAATTTTGTAAAGTTCCATAAGGTATATATATATTACAAAATTCTTAATAAAATTTATATGTCTAAAATTTTATTTCTTTAATTTATTTGGATAGTTTGGATTATTGTGAACCCAAAAATATTTTATTTATAATTTTTGGAGTTTTATTTTATTTTATAGAATTTATTTAAGTTTAGGGGCATTTTGGTCTTTTAGCAATTACTAAAACAGGCTCTAAATGATTTGGGCTGACTGTTTGGGTTTATTGGGCCCTTGTGGCCCAGTAGGGCAAAGTCAAAACAACACCCTGAAGGGTCTTGGCCCAACCCAGCTCAACACTCTCTGTCTCTCTCTCTCGAGCTCACGTGTCTTCTTCTCCTTCCCCGACCCCGTGATCAGCGGTGTCACCGTCAGCGATTCACGCCACTGTGGACCTCCCTGGCCGCCTCCATGGTGCAGGACAAGGTTGTCGGCCTCGCTCTACCCTCCTATCCAATTTGATTTGGACCTGGAGCCCTCCTGTGGCCAGATTGATTTCGTTCTGAACCCTAGGGTTTGGGTGGTGTTGGTATTGATGCCGCCACTGCTTTCGTGTGCCGGGGTGATGATCCTCGCCCCCAGGCGTGGCTATGGTCGCCGCCATGGCGTTGTGTGGGTAGCAGCGCCCCCTTGGGGGTGCTCCCTATGCCGTCGTGTTCGTCGTCGACCCTCTGCTTCCTCTTCTAATCTACAACGAGGACCTTCGGTAAGTGGTTCCTTAACCTCTCATGCTCTCTGTGCTAGGCCATCCCATGCTAGATGTTGTTAGTGGCATCTCCTGGTTAGTGTCCTGTCCTGATTAAGATGGTTTGTTCTGCTTAGGGTTCATACCCCTCTGTGGAGTAGATATTTGATGAGTTAGATCAAGTTTTGATGGCCCCTAAGCATGCTAAGTGGTTTGTTAGTTGTGGCTTGCTGTTTATGATTAGTTGTGGTGATGCTAGTGGTTTACCAGATGATTCTATGGATTAATTTTTATATGATTCAGATGGTAAAGTTGCTCTAGAAGCAATACTTGGGAAATCTAGTGGTTTTAATAGCTCACCACTGTCATTACTTGGTTAATGACAGTGAGTATTCTGTGATGAAGTCACTGTATTAGTACTGTTGGCTTAAGAATTCATATAAAGCTTGATATCAAATTGTCTCTTTCAGTGAAGATATGTATATGGATTTTTCCTAATTATGATTCATGTGATGTCAGTAAAATGATTCATAGTGGGTTAGTTGTATATGTGAAGATTGGATGCTTAACCTGCTTAGTTTAGAACTGTTCTTGTGACACCATCCTTGTATGGCACACAAGATTAGATTCTATTACTTGGTTTGGTCTTGTTCAAGCTTAATATTAGCTTGTCATTATAGATAAGTGGAATTCTCTTTCCTTGCATCCCTAGAACCCATGATGTTGGTCTGAGGTTTAGGGATTAAGCCTTTGTCTTGTTGTTTCTTATGGATTGGTTCTGGTAGTGATACCAGCTACTGTTTCTTGAATCAAAGTTAGGGAAATTGATTGTAGGATTGATAACTTATATAGATCCATAAGATTAAATTCTAAGGTGCTACTCCTATTTAAGATATGTGCCTAGAAGTTTAAATCTTGGCTATATTCATTCTTGAATTGAAATATAGCTTGATAGATTAGATCAATGATGTTGTCCTGAGATCTTAGTTGGATCTTTATAATTTTCTGATTACTTTTAGTGTTTAAAAGTTCAGTGATGGGTTCACCCCACTTGGGTGTTTTCTGAGAATTTGAGTAAGAGAAAAATCATGAATACTTGTCTAATATTAGACAGATAGATCATGTGATGGTCTATTTTACTCACCACACTCACTTGATGTTGGGGTTTCTAGTGGTTGATCTTGTGCTAACTTGATCTGGTGCTCTCCTAGTATTTCGTGCTCCTAGCTTGTCCTTGATCTAGCCCTTCACCTCCTGGTCCTGATGGCTTGATCTTGGTCTTGCTATCCACCTGATCCACCCCCTCCTTATGACACCATTTTGGTGATGTGATCCAGGGTTTTGATTGGTGTGATCTAGCTTGGCTTTGGCTTGGATTAGCTAGTGGCTGTTTTGCTTGGTGTGTAAGAAGAAAGAAAATAGTGTGGGTTTGCTTCCCATGGCTATGCTGAGCAGTTTTGTGTGATTGAGCTGTTGCTATGGTGCTGACAGCACACACCATGCAGTTTGGTGTGTGTGCTACATGTGTGCCTGCTGTACAACTTGTGGATATGTTTTGAATTTGAGAGTTACTTTTATCAGGTTACCTTTTACTTGGCTAGTGAAACTTGCCCCTCCTTGTTGTTTATTTGACTTATGGCTTAAAATTATGAAAGATATATTCTTTCATATTGGTGAAACTTGCCCCTTTAAAAGATTACTCAATGATGAAATTTTGAACAGTGCATTTTACTGTCAATTCTAAGAGTAATATAATTTTAAAATTAACTTTCTTTCTTTTTGTTTGTGTTTGTTTTGCAGGTACCAGACTTGGGAATTCAAGAGTTTAGTTTAGTTTTTCTTTTTGTTTGAATAATAGTCATATGTAATATTTCTTTATTCTTTTGTAATTTTATTTTTACTCTTTTGTAATAAAGATTGTACTATTATTCAATAAAGAAATATTATTATACTATTTAATTACTATTGTAAAGATTGTTGCTCATTTCCATAAGTTACATTTTGTAACTCATTTATTGAATAAGTTAATATTCATTTTATTGATTATGTTATTTCACTACTAGGAAACTAGCTATGGATAGACAAACCTTCTATGGCGCATGGTTCTGACCATGCGCCACAAAAGTTGTCCAGTGGCGCATTTCAGCAAATGCTCCATAGAAGTCTTCACACTTCTATGGTGCATATAGGAAAAATGCGGCACAGAAGTTGGAAATTCTGTGGCGCATGTGGACATATGCGCCACAGAAGTGGACGTATGCGCCATAGAAAGCTCGGGTGGACCCTGCCACATGTGTTCTGTGACTGTACTCTGACCAATATTTTGTGGCGCATATGACCATATGCGCCACAGAAGTTCATCTTCTATGGCGCATATAGAGGCATGCACCACAGAAGTTGGAGTAGGAAAAACAGATCTACCCCCCCCCCCTTGAGGATCGCCTTTTTAGCCTTGCAAAAAATAATAGAAAATGAAAAATCCTTCAAAAAATAAAATCCTTTCACACAGTGATAGGTAATATGGTCTAGTTTGTAGGAAAATTAACAAACATGCATTTCGACTTTTTATGCAAAAAAAGTTTATGCCACGGTAAATCGGCCGTAACTTTTGCATACAATGTCGGAAAAATACGTATAATATACCAAAATGACGAGAACGAGATTTCACATCCGCTCGCAACCACCTATGGTCGTTTAGCGATTATTAAAATTTTCAAAATTCGAAAAGAGTAAAAAGTTATGGCCAAAATATCGTTTTTCCTGCAAAAAAAAAGGACAAACTTCTGTGGCGCATTTCTTCCATATGCGCCACAGAAGTCTTGGCCAAATTTCAAAATTTGAATCCCACCCCTTATCCCTCTCTTATACTCTTCCACCCCTCCACCTTTCCCCTTCTCACCTTCTTCTCTCATTCTCCTTACCTTATCCTCCTCCTCCACTCCAGTGAGATCCTCCTCCTCCTCCACCACCCCGGTGAGCTTCTCCTCCTCCTCCTTGTCACATCCCAAAATTTTCCAAATTTTGTAATGTGAAAATAAATAAACAAAATAAATAATTATTGAAATTTAGGGTGAAAAGAAACTTTTTGTTTCTAAATGGAAACTTGAGTAATGTTTGAATCCAACTAAATTCAAAACAAGTGGAATGCATTGTTCATAAATGCATCTGGAAATTTAAACACTTGGAAAATAAACCCAAACCCTAAAACCTTAATGGAATAAAATCATTTCCAAGATATCTCTAAGACCATGGTTTTCATCCATATAAAAATTTGTCAACAAAAACATTTATAAATGATCAAGAATGACAAATAGAAATATTATAAAACCATAGAAATTGGTTTCACTTAATTTGGAGCCATAAATAAAATCTTATGAATTTAGTAAGATCAGGAAATTGAATTTCCAAAGCTAATAAAGATCCTATCTAAAATCCATACCAAATGGTGAGCAAATAATCCTAAAGGTATTTAAAAGGATAAATAAATATTAAATAAGATTTTACAAATTGGAATCACCAACTTTGGATCTATAAATAAAAAGATATGGATTTTATAAGATAAAGAAAGAAATATTAAATGGGGAATATTTAAAGGCCAAATTAAATCTTGGACTAATCCATAAGCAAATGGAATAGTTATAATCCAAATCCAAATAAAAGGATAGAGAATTTTTTTAAAATAAAATAAAATGGCATTAACCAAATTCTATTCCTATTTTGATGAAGACAAAATCCCTAATAAGAATGATTAATTAAATCATGGGAGAATAATATTTGGAATTTACCCAAGTAGAATAAAAGTTATTTAATTAACTTAAATGGGATCAAAGAAATCTTCTAAATAAAATTTATGGAATTAAACCCATATTTAATTTCATTGGAATAAAGACAAATACCCAATTTAAATGATTAATAAATCATATTAAAAATACTCCAAACAATTCAAAGTGAATTATTTGACACCCTAATAAATAAATAAAACCTACTGAATAAGGTTTGGTAAAAATTTGAGTTTAAATAAGAATTGAAATTATATTTAAAAACTTGTTTGAATTAAGACAAAGGCCTATTTTAAATAATTAATATACCCTAAAAAGAATAAAAGAATTATTTGAAAAATTGACTGTAGAATGTATTATTAATCAGTATTTGAATATACACAAAGTTTGGTTGAAGTTTGAATTCAAATAGTTGTTTGAAATGATTAAACAAAATCAAAACAAAATAATAGAAATGGAAAAAGAAAAACAGAAGCAGAACAAAAAAAATGGAAACCAACCAGCCCAACCCAACCTGGCCCACTAAGCCCAGCATCGGCCCATCCCTCTCACCCCACAGGAAAACGTTTCGCACCACTGACCGAACCCGCAGAGCCGCTGACTGTTGGACCCCACTGCCTCTCTCTCTCTCGCTGTCAAGCAGACCCCACCGGTCATGTCATCTTCTTCACTCGTGCGTTGACCTCGCCCCTCTTCTCGCCGTTACTGGCCATTGAAAGCTCGACTCAATTAGAGTTACTACCGCGATAATTCCTCGCCGTGACCACGCCATATTAAGAGTCCATGTCCCCTCTTCCCTTTCCCCCACTCGCCGCTCTCTCTCTGCCCCTAGGCTGTCCTAATTCATCCTCACATCGACACTGCTCCGACGAGCCTCCCCGAAAAATTCCGGCAACATCAGCCTCAACGTTGCCCCCGACCACTCGAGCCTGCTCCCCTCTCTCGTGCGCACCTTCCTGCACCCTCAGCTCACTCGCGCGCCCCCCAGAGCCTCGGCAACAACGACACCAGAGCGTCGCCGTCCACTTCCTTTACTCCGGCGAACTCCCCAGGTAACTTCCGTCCACCCCTGACCCTCTAGTTGATGCTTTTGTAACTGTCACACTCGCCCGCATCTAATTGTACCCTCCTCTTACCTTCTGGTGGCCTACAAGCTCGCCCCCGACGACGATAGACCGCACCCGACGCCAGGCACCTCTCTGCCGAGCAATTACGATCAACCCCGTGCGCCCCTCGACAAACGGCGAGCACATTGAGCATCCTCTCGTCGTTGTGAATCTAGTGAGCTAACCCTCTCTCCCTCTAGCCCCTGTATCACCGGCAACCTCACTGGCTGAGCGCGTCGCCGCCACTCGCCGCCGCCAGCGCCGCCAGTTAGTGGTCTTGCACTGCGAGCCGTTGGATGCAAATCGTGAGGCTACGTTAGATTCACTTAAAGCGAAGAGGTACGCTGATTTGTGCCGCACGTTTCAGTTAGATCTAACGATCCACACTGTGCGATCCGTACGAACCGGTATCAGCCTATCAGAACAAGACACGTGGCCCAGTCTGTTTTATAAATACCAGAAATGATCTATTAGATGTTCAAGTTTGTAAAATTCATAACCTTTGATTCACACGTCCAAATTTTGCATATTTTATATCAATGGAATCAGAAGAACAAGTACTATCCAACCATGCACTTTGTTTAATAAATTGCTTCTGGTAAAATGGTTGTTTTTGCAGAAACTTGTGTAGGCATAGTTTGAATATAAAATTCATTCTAAAATTATTTTTGTGATAAAATATTTGGAAAATGGATTGTTTTGAACCTAGTGACCATATAAACCAACTTGTGGATTCAAAAACATATTTTGTGAGGCAAAAGTATAAATCTTTGATTTAGAACATTTCTAGTCAAACAAAAATGTGGTTTATATGTTAAAAATGCTTTTGGAGGAAACCCTTTGGGAAATGTTTTGATTTAAACTCTCTGACCCTAAACATCAAGTTTTAGAAATTAAAAATGTACGTTGATGAACCCTATAAATTATTACTTTGCTAAAGGCATTTTCAACAACATAAAATATGGATTTAGTGTAAAAATGTTTTATAGGTGAAACCTTCTGCAAATGGTTTTAATATTAAACACTTGACCATAAAACACCAACATTTGTGTTTAAAAATGTATTTGTCAAACACTAGAAAATATTACTTTGGTTTGAACCATTTCTAGCAAAATAAAAATGACTTAAAATGGCCATTTTCACTAACTTAATATCAAATGATTTTACCACATTTATAAATGACCAATAGGTGTTTTAAAATGTTTATAACCTATTACAAACCACTTTTTAAAATAAAACAACCTTTGGCATGTTTGTATGCATTGCTTTGTTTCTATTATTTTATGTGATGTTTGCTTGAATGGTAGATTGAATATTGCTTGCTTGGTTGAATTGTAGTGGAATTTGAAGAGTGTGAATATTGCAAGGTCAAGGAGTGAACTTATAATCTCTACCAAAAAGGCAAGTGATGCTTCATACTTTGTCCCATTATTTTTCACTATGCATTAGTGATATTTCTAAGTAGGACTTGCATGGAATTTTTGCTAAGTATAAACTATGCCATGGGAAATCCTAGTAGATGAAACCTTAGTAAAATTTTCGTAAGTTAAGATTCCTACTACCATCATGCTTAGCTTAGCTAGTAGAAAACCAAGGTGGATTATATTCATGCTATGGAATATTTCTAAGTCAAGGACTTGTGTTTTGTTTAATAAAACAACTAAGTGAATGAATCGCCTGGGTGGAATGGAAAGAAAGGTTTGTGTTGAGTGGTTACACAAGGCACATTTCTATGGTTTACCTTGTGTATCTCACTTGTGGAATGCCACCCAGGAACAAAGAGATTTGAGATGTCAAATGTTGAGAAGCTTCAAGTGCAGCCACTTGGAATTATGGGCTCTGCCTAGATCATATAGGTTGCAATAACTTAGCCAAATGGACAGTTGGTGGTAGGGGATGATAGGTTTGAGCAGCGTCCATTCTGGTCTAAGGAAGGCTTCGAAGATCTTGTCTTAGGAAACCAAGTCTTGTGGGGAAAGTGCACCACCTCTGCAGAGTGTAAAATCTAAGTACTTAGCCATGTCCCTGGCAAAGGACAATTTGAGCATCAAGACATGGAAGCTATCAAGAATCTCCTCATCCCAATTTCTAAGTAGAAACTTGTGGTTGAATAAGGGTTGAAGGTTCACCAATTTCTATTGGTGGTTCCTTGGGTGATTTTTGTCAAGCAAAAACTTAGTGTTTTCAAATGATAACGAAAATCTATTTTGAGCAAAGCAAGCCTATGCTCCACTTATCCAAATGCATATAGATGATAGATACCACTATACTACCATAGTATCACTTGCCAATACAATTCAAATGTATTGACCCTTGTGGCTGTAACTTGTTATGTTGCAGGTTTGTTTGATATTAGTGAAGTGTGTTGATTAGGATTACAAGTCTACAACCAACATGATTGCCTGTGGCATTTTGAAGATAAAGGACTCCATGCTATAAATATTCTGCTGCATTGTAATGTGATAGCCAAATGAGCTATGTAAGATGTAATGAATTATTTTATTCCTGGTTATAAATTGTATTATGAACTTTGTTTCTTGATAATACATCTTAACTGTGGATGCTAGCTATTGATCCAGGGACTAGCTTTGTAAACACATGGATCTCTACCTTTTTAAAGGTTGGGACCTCTACAGATGGTATCAGAGCACTATGTTGCCTGTAGGATTTGTAAACCTAGGATTTGACAAAACCCCTTAGAAAAATAGGAGTTGAATTTGTTCCAAAACTTATTTATAAACAATCTTGTATACTCTTTCCTCAACCATTTTGGTTTTAACTCTACATCTCTTCTGTTCCAACTTAATGGATAAAGCCTCCACCATGAGCAAAGACTTCAACATGGGCAAAGGTCTTCACCAACTCAAGTGACTTCAACCTTAGTCTCAACAAGGACTTCAACTTGGATATCACTAAGGACTAAAAGTGAGACAAGAAATATTACTCAAGACTTGAAGACTAAGAAAACACAACTTAGAAGGAATCATCATCACCTTTGAAGTTTTGTGGCCAAGATACAAGAAATTATCCATGGATATAAAGATCTTGTTCATGAAGAGTCAACTAAGAAGAATGGAAAGATCCCAAGTGAACCACATAGTTGGACCACCATATTTATTTTAAATCAAACCCACCAACTTATGTGGTGTAGCAAAATATTTTGTTGCTTAAAGATGTGCTTGAAACTTTGTTGTTTGATTGGAGTGTTTGTTTTTGATTGCTTGCACTTTGCTTGTGTGAAATTGTTGTGTGTGATTAGAATTATTTCCTTAGAAATATTTTGCCTATTCTAATACCAATCCAACCCAAACAGATGACTACTCCAAGAAACCCCAACATCAAGAATGGTGACAACAACAACAACCAAGTGATGCACATGAGAGAACTCATAGTAACCCAAACCCAATTGAACCAAGTGACAACTCAGTTTTTAGCCAACAACAATGAGTTAGACCCAACCATGCAAATGTTTTTGGAAACCCAAACTTAATTGATGCAAAAGGTGACAAATCAAATGATCAACATGGGAGACAACCCTTCCCAAAGAGTTTGTGACAACAAGGATGTCAAGGATGATATTCTAGAAGGAACCCAAGCTTGCAATGTTTGTGGAGACAAGGATCACACTTCCAAAGAGCATGAAGATCAATGCCCTAATTGTGAAGAGAAACATCCAACAAATCAATGCCCCACATCTCAAGCTACTTGTTTCCTATGTGAAGGAAATAATCATGTCCCTATCCAATGCCCCATCTATTCCATAGTTCAACAAAGGAAACAAGGTGGAGTGCATCAACAGATTGTAAACCCCCATGAGGGAACAACTTCTACCAAGAAGGATGAAGGCAAAGTCAGAACCATGCCCCCTAAGGCCAAATCCAAAGTGACCACAAAGTGTTGCTACTCTTGTGAAGAAGAAGGTCATATCTCTAGTAACTTCCCTAAGAAGAGAGAAAGATTTCCCACCTTTGTAGTGAAATATGAAAATCATGAACTAGAAGAACTCCTAGCTTTGGAGAGACCCAAAAAGAAGAAGAAGGACATAAGCCAGTTGCAATGTTACAAGTGCAAAGAGATGGGACACTATGCTAGTGATTGCCCAGAAAAGAAGAAGAACCAAGAAAACAAACAAGAGGCAATGATACCAAAGGAAAAGAAAGATATTAGCCTAGTGATTTATTTCAAATGCAAAGAACTAGGCCATTATGCAAACAAGTGCCCGGAGAAGATACATCAAGATCCCAAGTAAACCAAGATGTAATCTAGTTGGAAAAATTTTAAGGGTGGTATTACCCTAGTTGCTTTGAACCAACTTGTAACCCCTATCTTTCCCAAATCTCGGGACGAGATTTCTTTTAAGGGTGGTAGCCTGTCACATCCCAAAATTTTCGAAATTTTGTAATGTGAAAAATAAATAAACAAAATAAATAATTGTTGGAATTTAGGGTGAAAAGAAACTTTTTTTTATAAATGGGAACTTGAGTAATGTTTGAATCCAACAAAATTCAAAACAAGTGGAATGCATTCTTCATAAATGCATCTGGAAATTTAAACACTTGGAAAATAAACCCAAACCCTAAAACCCTAATGGAATAAAATCATTTCCAAGATATCTCTAAGACCATGGTTTTGATCCATATAAAAATTTGTCAACAGATATTTATAAATGATCAAGAATGACAAATAGAAATATTATAAAACAATAGAAATTGGTTTCACTTAATTTGGAGCCATAAATAAAATCTTATGAATTTAGTAAGATCAGGAAATTGAATTTCCAAAGGTAATAAAGCTCCTATCTAAAATCCATACCAAATGGTGAGAAAATAATCCTAAAGGTATTTAAAAGGATAAATAAATATTAAATAAGATTTTACAAACTGGAATCACCAACTTTGGATCTATAAATAAAAAGATATGGATTTTATAAGATAAAGTAAGAAATATTAAATGGGGAATATTTAAAGGCCAAATTAAATCTTGGCCTAATCCATAAGCAAATGGAATAGTTATAATCCAAATCAAAATAAAAGGATAGAGAATTTTTTTAATAAAATAAAATGGCATTAACCAAATTCTATTCCTATTTTGATGAAGACAAAATCCCTAATAAGAATGATTAATTAAATCATGGGAGAATAATATTTGGAATTTACCCCAAGTGTAATAAAAGTTATTTAATTAACTTAAATGGGATCAAAGAAATCTTCTAAATAAAATTTATGGAATTAAACCCATATTTAATTTCATTGGAATAAAGACAAATACCCAATTTAAATGATTAATAAATCATATTAAAAATACTCCAAACAATTCAAAGTGAATTATTTGACACCCTAATAAATAAATAAAACCTACTGAAAAAGGTTTGGTAAAAATTTGAGTTCAAATAAGAATTGAAATTATATTTAAAAACTTGTTTGAATTAAGACAAAGGCCTATTTTAAATAATTAATATACCCTAAAAAGAATGAAAGAATTATTTTAAAAATTGACTTTAGAATGTATTATTAATCAGTATTTGAATATATACAAAGTTTGGTTGAAGTTTAAATTCAAATAGTTGTTTGAAATGATTAAACAAAATCAAAATAGAATAATAGAAATGGAAAAAGAAAAAGAGAAGCAGAACAAAAAAAATGGAAACCAACCAGCCCAACCCAACCTGGCCCACTAAGCCCAGCATCGGCCCATCCCTCTCACCCCGCAGGAAAACGTTTCGCACCACTGACCGAACCCGTAGAGCCGCTGACTGCTGGACCCCACTGCCTCTCTCACTCTCGCTGTCAAGCAGACCCCACCAGTTAGGTCATCTTCTTCACTCGCGCACTGACCTCGCCCCTCTTCTCGCCGTTACTGGCCATTGAAAGCTCGACTCAATTCGAGTAACTACCGCGATAATTCCTCGCCGTGACCATGCCATATTAAGCGCCCACGTCCCCTCTTCCCTTTCCTCGACTCGCCGCTCTCTCTCTGCCCCCAGGCTGTCCCAATTCATCCTCACATCGCCACTGCTCCGACGACCCTCCCCGACAAATTCCGGAAACATCAGCCTCCACCTTGCCCCCTCGACCACTCGAGCCTGCTCCCCTCTCCCATGCGCACCTGCCCTCACCCTCAGCTCACTCGCGTGCACCCCAGAACCTCGGCAACGACGACAGCAGAGCGTCGCCGTCCACTGCCTTTACTCCGGCGAACTCCCCAGGTAACTTTCGTCCACCCCTGACCCTCTAGTTGATGCTTCTGTAACCGTCACACTCGCCCGCATCTAACTGTACCCTCCTCTTACCTTCTGGTGGCCTACAAGCTCGCCCCCGACAAAGACAGACCGCACCCGATGCCAGGCACCTCTCCGGCGAGAAATTACGATCAACCCCGTGCATCCCTCGACAAACGGCGAGCACGTTGAGCATCCTCTCGTCATTGCGAATCTGGTGAGCTAACCCTCTCTCCCTCTAGCCCCCTGTATCGCCGGCAACCTCACTGGCCGAGCGCGCCGCCGCCCCTCGCCGCCGCCAGCGCCGCTAGTTAGTGGTCTTGCACTGCGAGCCGTTGGATGCAAATCGTGAGTCTACGTTAGATTCACTTAAAGCGAAGAGGTACGCTGATCTGTGCCGCACGTTTCAGTTAGATCTAACGCTCCACACTGAGCGATCCGCACGAACCGGTATCAGCCTATCAGAACAAGACACGTGGCCCAGTCTGTTTTATCAAAACCAGAAATGATCTATTAGATTTTCAAGTTTGTAAAATTCATAACTTTTAATCCGCACGTCCAAATTTTGAAAATTTTGTATCAATGGAATCAGTAGAACAAGTACTATCCAACCATGCACTTTGTTTAATAAATTTCTTCTGGTAAAATGGTTGTTTTGCAGAAACTTGTGTAGGCATAGTTTGAATATAAAATTCATTCTAAAATTATTTTTGTGATAAAATCTTTGGCAAATGGATTGTTTTGAACCTACTAACCATATAAACCAACTTGTGGATTAAAAAACATATTTTGTGAGTCAAAAGAATAAATCTTTGATATAGAACATTTCTAGTCAAATAAAAATGTGGTTTATATGTTAAAAATGCTTTTGGAGGAAACCCTTTGGGAAATGTTTTGATTTAAACTCTCTGACACTAAACACCAAGTTTTAGAATTTAAAAATGTATTTTGATGAACCCTATAAATTATTACTTTGCTAAAGGCATTTTCAACAACATAAAATATAGATTTAGTGTAAAAATGGTTTATAGGTGAAACCTTCTACAAATGGTTTTAATATTAAACATTTGACCATAAAACACCAACATTTGTGTGTAAAAATGTATTTGTCAAACACTAGAAAATATTACTTTGGTTTGAACCATTTCTAGCAAAATAAAAATGACTTAAAATGGCCATTTTCACTAACTTAATATCAAATGATTTTACCACATTTATAAATGACCAATAGGTGTTTTAAAATGTTTATAACCTATTACAAACCACTTTTTAAAATAAAACAACCTTTGGCATGTTTGCATGCATTGCTTTGTTTCTATTATTTTATGTTATGTTTGCTTGAATGGTAGATTGAATATTGCTTGCTTGGTTGAATTGTAGTGGAATTTGAAGAGTGTGAATATTGCAAGGTCAAGGAGTGAACTTATAATCTCTACCAAAAAGGCAAGTGATGCTTCATACTTTGTCCCATTATTTTTCACTATGCATTAGTGATATTTCTAAGTAGGACTTGCATGGAATTTTTGCTAAGTATAAACTATGCCATGGGAAATCCTAGTAGATGAAACCTTAGTAAAATTTTCCTAAGTTAAGATTCCTACTACCATCATGCTTAGCCTAGCTAGTAGAAAACCAAGGTGGATTATATTCATGCTATGGAATATTTCTAAGTCAAGGACTTGTGTTTTGTTTAATAAAACAACTAAGTGAATGAATCACCTGGGTGGAATGGAAAGAAAGGTTTGTGTTGAGTGGTTACACAAGGCACATTTCTATGGTTTACCTTGTGTATCTCACTTGTGGAATGCCACCCAGGAACAAAGAGATTTGAGATGTCAAATGTTGAGAAGCTTCAAGTGCAGCCACTTGGAATTATGGGCTCTGCCTAGATCATATAGGTTGCAATAACTTAGCCAAATGGACAGTTGGTGGTAGGGGATGATAGGTTTGAACGCGTCCATTCTGGTCTAAGGGAAGGCTTCTGAAAGATCTTGTCTTGGGAAACCAAGTCTTGTGGGGAAAGTGCACCACCTCTGCAGAGTGTAAAATCTAAGTGCTTAGCCATGTCCCTAGCAAAGGACAATTTGAGCATCAAGACATGGAAGCTATCAAGAATCTCCTCATCCCAATTTCTAAGTAGAAACTTGTGGTTGAATAAGGGTTGAAGGTTCACCAATTTCTATTGGTGGTTCCTTGGGTGATTTTTGTCAAGCAAAAACTTAGTGTTTTCAAATGATAAGGAAAATCTATTTTGAGCAAAGCAAGCCTAAGCTCCACTTAGCCAAATGCATATAGATGATAGATACCACTATACTACGATAGTATCACTTGCCAATATAATTCAAATGTATTGACCCTTGTGGCTATAACTTGTTATGTTGCAGGTTTGTTTGATATTAGTGAAGTGTGTTGATTAGGATTACAAGTCTACAACCAACATTATTGCCCGTGGCATTTTGAAGATAAAGGACTCCATGCTATAAATATTCTGCTGCATTGTAATGTGATAGCCAAATGAGCTATGTAAGATGTAATGAATTATTTTATTACTGGTTATAAGTTGTATTATGACCTTTTTTTCTTGATAATACATCTTAACTGTGGATGCTAGCTATTGATCCAGGGACTAGCATTGTAAACACAGGGATCTCTACCTTATTAAAGGTTGGGACCTCTACACTCCTTCTCCTCCTCCACCACCACCCGGTGAGCTCCTCCCTCCTCCACTCCGGTGAGCTCTTCCCTCCTGCTCCTCCTCCCAACTCCGTCCTCCTCCACCCCGGCGAGCTCCTCCTCCTCCCACCTCCCTCCTCCTCCACCCCGGAGAGCTCCTCCTCCGGTGACCTTCTCCTCCTCCTCCTCCTCCTCCTCCTCCTCCTCTGGCGGCCTCCTCCTCCTCCGGTGGCCTCCTCCTCTCCCTCCACCGACAACCTCCACCTCCTCCACTAGCGACCTCCTTCTCTCCTCCATCGGCGACCCTCACCTCCGGCGAGCACCACCTTCGGCCAAATCTGGCCGGGTTTTTATTTGAAATTTGAAAAAAACTCCTGTGGCGCATATTGTCCAAATGCGCCACAGAAGTTTGAGATCTGGTTCAGGACTTCTGTGGTGCATTTTGGCAATATGCGCCACAGAAGTTTTTCAGACTTCTGTGGCGCATTTCAATATGCGCCACAGAACTGCAATTTAGTGGCGAGATAACAGTGGCGTATCCCATATGCGCCACAAAAGTCCCAAAATGGTGCGCCACTGATAGGACTTTTCCTAGTAGTGTTTATTTAAAGTTTGAGTTACCAATTATCCCTCTTGATTAAATCAAATCACTCAAACCTAATTCTAAATCCTTCTTCATTATAATTCCAACATTCAAATTTAAATTAAAATTTCATTTCCCAAAACACATTAGTCCACAAAGATCATATCAAAGTCTATAACAATCATCCTCCGAGACTATACCTAATATCAAAGCATGAAAGAAACCTTGATCACTTAGGTTTTTATTTGGCAAAAAATTTACCCATATTTTCACGGATGAATGCATGCAATATCACAAATTCCTAAATCTACCCTTCGCTGGTTCCTAAATGCTGGGATGTTACAGACTTCCCCCCTTAAATTAAACTTCGTCCCGAAGTTTGTTGAGATGTACCTGAATAGGATTTTCTTAAATCCTCTTCTTTCTCCCATGTGGCTTCCCTCTCAGGGTGATGTTCCCACTGTACTTTGCAGTACTTGATTGCCCTATTCCTCAACCTTTTCCAGTTTTCTTCCAAAATTTTACAGGTCTTTTCAACATAGGTCAAGTCTGCTTGTAGTTCTATCTCCTGATGTGTGATTGCATCATCTGGAACTTTCAAACATTTACGAAGTTGTGACACATGGAAAACATTATGCACTTGAGCGAATCTTGATGGTAACTCTAAATCATAAGCTATAGTTCTGTTCTGACTCAGTATCTTGAATGGTTCGATATATCTTGTACTCAATTTTCCTTTAACTCCGAACCTTTTCACCCCTTTCATTGGACTTACTTTCAAATATACTATGTCTCCCACTTCTGGATGCCATGATCTTCGATTTTGATCAGTATAACTTTTCTACCTACTCTGATCTATTTTTAGTCTGTCCCTAATCTTATCAATGATATCTTGTTTTTCTTGGATATAGTCTGGTGCAAATTCCTTGCTGCTTCCAGGCTCATACCAACATATTGGTGATCTACACTTCCTTCCATATAGAACCTGATATGGAGCTGCTTTCAGACTACTCTGATAGCTATTATTGTAGGAAAATTCTGCCAATGGTAGATGATCTTCCCATGTACCTCCAAAATCTAATGCACAAGCCCTTGACATGTCTTCTAGTATCTGATTTGTTCTTTCTATTTGACCTCCTGTCTCTGGATGATAATTTGTGCTAAAATCTAACTTTGAACCAAGTGCTTCATGCAATTGCTTCCTAAATGCTGAAGTAAACACTGATCCCCTATCAGTTATGATCTTTTTGGGCACTCCATGCTTACTTACTATCTCTTTGATGTAAACTTCTACTAACTTCTCGGCATTATCTTTTTGATTTACCGGAACAAAATGTGCACTTTTAGTGAGTCTGTCCACAATTACCCATATCATATCCTTCCGTTTAGGTGTCATGGGCAATCCTGTGATGAAGTCCATACCTATTTCCTCTCACTTCCATTCGGGAATTTCCAAAGGTTGTAACAGTCCTGCTGGACTTTGATGTTCAGCCTTCACCCTTTGGCAAGTATGGCATTCTAATACATATTTAGCAATGTCCCTTTTCATGTTATTCCACCAGAATAGTTCTTTCAAGTACATATACATCTTAGTACTTCATGGATGTATCGAATATGGGGTTTCATGTGCTTCTCTGAGTATGACATCACGAATCTCAGTCACATCTGGAACACAAAGAAGATCTTGGAACCACAAAGACTCATAATCTCCAAGGCGAAAAACTGATTTTTTTCCCTTGAGATATCCTCCGAATTTCCTCAGCAATGAATGGATCTTTTGCTTGATGTCTAAAAATTTCATGCTTAAGATCACTTCCTACTCTGCAACTACCTGCATATTAGCTAATCCTCCAAGAACCTCTGTTCTAATGAATTGAAGCTCTAATATTTCCATGTCCATTCGTAACTCTTTTGGTAGCTCTCGATTGCTAGGTTGAATGTCTGCACTCTTTCTGCTTAAAGCATCAGCTACAACATTTGCTTTCCCTGGAGTATAGTTGATTGTTAAATCATAATATTTGATCAGTTCCAACCAATGCTTCTGTATCATATTCAACTCCTTTTGATTGAAGAAATATTTAAGAATTTTATGGTCAGTGTATAAGTCACATCTGGCTCCATAAAGAAAATGCCTCCATCCTTTTAGCGCAAAGACTACTGCTGCTAACTCTAAATCATGAGTTGGATAATTGACTTAAATGTGGTTTCAGTTGTCTTGAACCATAAGCAATCACCTTCCGGTCTTGCATTAACACACAACCCAAACCTTATTTAGATGCATCACAGTATACTATGAAGTCCTTCCCTGTTTCAGGAACTTCTAAGATTGGAGCTATGGCTAACCTAGTCTTCAACTCCTGAAAACTTGCTTCACACTTATCATCCCAATTGAATGGCGTATTCTTTCTTAACAGTTTGGTCATTGGTCCAGCTATTTTGGAGAAACCTTCAATGAATCTCCAATAATAACCAGCCATTCCTAAGAAACCTTTAATTTGCTTCACATTGGTGGGTGCAGTCCACTCTAGTACTGACTAAACTTTAGATGGATTTACAGCAATTCCATCTTTACTGATCATATGACCGAGGAATTCTACCTCATCTAGCCAAAATTCACACTTACTGAACTTAGCATAAAGTGTATGTTTCCTTAGAGTCTGCAATGCTATTCTCAAATGATCAGCATGCTCTTCCTTATCCTTGGAATATATTAGAATATCATCAATAAAGACTATGACGAACTTATCCAAATATGGCATGAAGATTTTGTTCATCAGATTCATGAATATTGCTGGTGCATTGGTCAAACCAAATGGTACTACCAGGTACTCATGGTGTCCATATCTTGAGACAAATGCTGTCTTGGGAACATCCTCAGGCTTGATTTTTATTTGATGGTATCTAGATCTTAGGTCGATCTTTGAAAATACTCCGGCTCCTTTCACTTGATCAAACAAATCTTGAATCCTTGGTAAAGGATACTTATTATTGATAGTAACGTTGTTCAGATTTCTGTAATCTCCAAACATCCTTCTTCCTCCATCTCTTTTATCCACAAAGAGTACTGGTGTTCCCCATGGGGATACACTTTCCTGAATAAATCCTTTTCTGGCTAACTCATCAATTTGATCTTTGAGTTGTTTTAATTCTTTAGGTCCCATCTTATATGGTGCTTGAGCTATTGGTGTTGTAGAGGGAATTAAGTCAATAGTGAACTCTATCTCCCGATCTGGTGGCATTCCAGGTAGCTCTGCTGGAAAAACATCTTGAAATTCATTTACTACAGGAATATCTTCCAGTTTGACCTCTTTCATTGAGTTTAACTACTGATCCACCATGATATGACTGTGATTATCTGCTTGGTAAACTATCCTTGCTCCACTTGGAGTTTTGATTGAGACAGTTTCGCCTCACAATTTATCTGAGCTCCATGTTCCATCATCCAGTCCATCCCCAGCACTACTGCAATTCCCTTTAAAGGAATCACATAAAGGTCTGCAAAGTATGTATAACCATAGATCGAGATAACCTGATCTTGTTTAATGTGGCATACAATCACATTCCCCCCTGCCGTAACTATGGTCATAGGGATTTCTAACGTTGCCCTTCTAATCCCGAACTTATCACAGAATTCTTCAGAAATGAATGAAGTAGTTGCACCAGTATCAAATAGAACTTTGCCGGGATTGGTAAGGATATTGAGCGTACCTATCACTGCATTCTCCGAATTATCCACCTCCTCGAGGGTTGCACAGTTCAGCTTCCCGGTAGGTCTGTTCCTCTTGCCATTATTCCCTCCTTTATTGGGTTGTCCATTTCCTCCACTGGCTTGTCTTCCATCTCGAACCGACCAACCTCCTTGTGGTTTTCTTGGACAATTGGGCTTGATGTGACCTCTCTGACCACAAGCATGGCATACAATTACTGGTTTCGGGCAATCCCTGCTCATATGCCCTGGGAGTTTGCAATTGTGGCATATAATATTCTTTACATTTGGATTTGCACTCCGATTGGAATTGTTGTTGATATAGGGCTTATTCCTTGGTTTAAATTCCAGATTGGGCTTGTTTGCTTGTATCCTCTTGGTTTCCTTCTTAGCTCTCTTACTTCTATCCTATTGAACATTCTTGTAGTCATCTTCGAAGGTAATAGCTGCATCTAGCAACTGCTGATAAGTTTGCTTATTAGCTAACCTCAACTGCATCCTCACAAATGGATTTAATCCATGCAGAAAACGCTTCTTCCTCTTTTCCTCCGTATTAACTTCTTCCTCAGCATAACGAGACAGTTGACTAAACTCCCGGATATACTTCATAACACTAGTATATCCCTACTGCAGCTCCTCAAATTCTCTTTGCTTCAACTCCATAACACTCTTCGGAACATGATATTCACGGAATCTCTGTTTAAACTCTTCCCAAGTGTACTCCCTTCCTGGTTGTTGCATGGCCAACTGATTCTCCCACCATGATGCTGCAGGTCCAGTCAGAAGATGAGTTGCATACCTCAATTTCTCCTCCTCATTGCAACCTATAGTCTTCAGCTTTCTTTCTGTATCTGCTAGCCAATCTTCTGCATCCATTGGTTCAGAAGCTGATGCAAAAGGTAACGGCCTTGCATTCTAGAAATCAGATAGACTCACTCCTCCACCTTCAGGTGCCCTCTAATTTGCTTGTCCCAGCAACTCCTCCATGAACTTGTTCGGAGTCTCTTGCATCATTTGCATACACTGCATAAAGTTCTGCTCCATTAACAGCCTCATTGGTGGTGGTAATGCTCCTTGACTTGCTGCATCTGCATCGGCCTTCTCCTTGTCCTCATGTTCCATCCGCTGCTGTTCTGATTCGGTTTCTACACCCGTATCCCCGACCCTCTAGTCCTGCAACATAAAGTGAATACTCATAATTACATCATGCACATGTGTTCTGAGCTCGACTTTACGCACAGAACTAGTCACACAATGAAGATCCAAAGAAAATCCAAATATGCATTTCACATATTATACATAATATCATAATAATACAAAGTCATTACAACCTATACCATATAGGTATAATCACAACACTACCTTATTTATCTAACTATCTTATTTCTTGGAGTACAATACACGGTACTTGATACCTCTAAATAGTTGCCTACTTCTAGTAGTAACTATGCTCATCATACATTCCTGATGTCCAATCGTGATGACGTGTCGTTCGTTGCACATTTTGTGGAACAAATGGCCTTCCAGAAGGAACATACTCAGTATCTGAAGTGTCAGGACTCGAGTCATTACTCAACATGAGCGCATTGACTCCCTCCAGCTCAGCTGAAAAGTCTTCAGAAACATATTCAACATTATCTCCCAATTGCATCTCCTAAGCTTCATTCCTTGAGTTGTCAACAGAATACGCAGATCCTGCTGATCCCCAGGTGCTCCTTTGGGCAAGATAGTTAAACACCGGATAATGTATATTCCCTGGGTTTTGAGAAGATGTTGATGATTCAAACACTCTCTCCTCAGGATCTTCTTCTTCATCCTGATTATCTATTGACATGGCATTTCTACTACTGTTACTAGGGTTAATTCTTGCACCCATCCAGCTAGATTGTCCAGCACTTCTATCAGAACCATCTGTTGACATCTAGTGTTCGTGAGATCCTTCATATGATCCCCTTCTCCAACCATGAAAATTCTCAATAGGAAGTTCTGAATCAGAACGATCCTCTAAACCCTGTGGTACAACATACCTCATATCCATAGTAGGATCATGTATAGGTTCAGGACTTGGTGAATAAGGATATGGTATAAAAGATTCAAGATCTATAGGTATATCCTTAAAGATAGGTGTTGCACTACTACTTGCTTCCTTCTCCAACTGGAATGCTAACTGCTTCCTCCTTTCCGGATCAGTTAGATCCTCTAACATGTAATTTTTATCTTCAACAATCACTTGATGTGTCTTATAAAAGGACACAACAAGTGTTCAATATCTATCCATAAACTTGGAAGCTAACTTAGGATGCTTATTAACCAAAGTAAGATGATCCGGTACGGGCTCCGAGTCTATAGAATCATGGGGTATCATAGAAAATGTGCTACCTTCTAACTCCTTGGCTTTATGCTCCCGGATATTAGCTATCGCCTCCACAACGGCAACATGATATGCTGCTAAGTGACTCCTACCTTCACCTATAGGTAGATCGTGATATAATCCAAGCTCCTCTAGAAGTTGGATACTCACACGATACTTGGATAACATTCGGCCATCATGGTAAGTTATAGTGTTTACTAGAATTCTAGTTGGACAATTAAAAATCTTTAAAAGTTGACGAAGTTGGTCTGTGAATGATCCTTGATAATCATCAAGAGTCTCCTCTTTCCTTACCAAAGTCTGTTTTGGAAACTTTGGTCCCATAGCTCTGTATATCAAGAAAATAATTTTTATTAGTAACCAATAATATATTGCATCATAACAAAGAATTATCGCACTAAAATATATAACAGAATATTCTCATTTGAATACCCATTATATTTCTTTTAGAGAATTATTTATCGTTGCTACACACTCCTACAGGTAATACCCTTACTAGGTTTCCAATCTAAGGTCAAAGAAATTTGCTCTGATACCCACTGCGGTGACACAGCATACCACTTCATGTGTAGTACACTATAGTCGTTGACATGACATTCACAGAACACCATTCTGTAAATATCACATCCCTCAGAGTGGTACAATAGAAACATTGCGGGTCCATATTACAAACATACACACGTTATTATTATTACAATACCGGAAGTTCAAGACTTCCAAAAGATTCAACTTACAAACCAAAATATAAGTGTTTTAGTGGAAGTTTAAAATTTAAAAGTTAAACTCCAAATTGAGCTCAACAACTTATTGCTATATGTTGTTCATGTTGCTCAGCTCAAGTGGCTACTAGAATATAGTAATTATTCGGACTCTTGGAACTCTCCTCCATAGACGATGTCATAGTCCTCCCCTTCTATGGCTCCATACAGGTTAGGCTCTTCATAGAAGACCTCCCCTTGACTCTCAGATGCATACATTGGAGTATCTTCGGTATTCTCAGAGTCTAAGAAAGGATTCAAAGGAAAGGATGAGTAACAGCGTTACCCAGAAAATTCATTATATGCAAGGTAGGAAGTTTGATGCTCTATCTACCACCTCGGACTATCAGTCTTTGGCACTATGCAATTTTCGTAAATGTTTCTTCAAAGGTTGATTTTATTCAAAAAAAATCTATGACCATCATCCTTCACAGGTTGACCAGAAATTTCATGGAGTTTGAAAGAGAATTTTTCTATCCCTCTGATTTTGATGTTTGATAACAATACACTTATCAGTTTAATTGTGTGCTAAGTGTATCACAGGTTTGATAAGGGTGTGGCACAAATATTGGCCTAACTATTCCCTTTGCGAAAAACCACTGTGTCAACCGGTAGTACCGGAAATATGTCCGGTACTACTGCTTGGCACCGGTACTACCGGTTCTAGTACCGGTTGGTGCAGTGCAAGGGTGATAAGGATGGGTTTTAGTCAGTACCACCTGGTACTACGGAGCGGCACTACCGGTCCAACCGGTAGTACCGCTTGAGACAAGCGGTACTACCGCTTGGACACGGTCGATCGCTTCGGCGATGCAGGCCGTTCAAGAAAAACCATCCTCTCTGTCTTGCTCGCACTGCAAGATTGGGACTGGTACTACCGCCTGCATCGGTAGTCATACGACCGGTACTACCACTTGGTGGTAGTACCGCAAGGGAATACCGGGCAAGACAGGTGCTGGCTCGACCATTCAAGTCAACTCCGGTACCTAGTCCGATACTAGACCAATAGTACCGCTTGCCAGCGGTACTACCGCTCGAGTACCGGTACTACCGGTGCATTAATGGCTCCAACGACCAGATTCCCTGGAGGGGTATAAATACCCCTCCACCTACCTTGGGACAAATTGCTCATTCTCATTAAAGTCAAGACCACCATTGGAGCCACCAAATCTCAAGATCTCCTCATTCCACCACCCAAAGTCGTTGATCTTTGGGGAATCGAAGGAGGATGCCCCGATCTACTACTTCACCAAAAGAGATCTTCATTTCCCCCTCATTTATTTGAGGGCCCCTTTGCTCTAGTGTTTTCTTGGAAACCCTAGTTCTTGTTTTGGTTCTTACAATCTTGTCTTTGATTGCTTTGACATCTTGCTTGTATTTGGGATCCTCCGATTAAGTTGTGGATGTGTTCCCCAAACTTGTAAAGGTGCCGGCTTCCACCTTGAAGGTTGCCGATATAGTGGAAGGTGAATCGATCCCGTTGGGGTGAGATTCATAGGAGAACAAGGGAGGCCTTTCGTGGCGTTGGTGGTTTGAAACCACCCCCTCTCCAAACGTAGACGTACTTCCCCTCAAAAGGAAGGAACTACGGAAAACAAATCCTTGTGTCTCCGCGTCCACCATTTTGGTTACTTCTATCCTTTACCGCACCTTACTTACTTGTTACTACTTTGTGTTGTGGTAGCTCTTGCATAAATGTCATATAGGTAAATTCACCGTAGTGGCATTATCTAGAGAATTTACCTTATTATCAAACCTTAATTTGAAAAAGAAGAAATTTGAAGTAGCACCTATTCACCCCCCATACGATCCTTTCAATTGTTATTAGAGCCTCGGATCTTTATTTGGGCTTTACCGCCTAAGAGAATATGGGTAGCAACGATGGGGATGGTGGTAGTGAGCCGACCCCGGTGACCATGGAAGATCTCAAGAACTTGGAAACAAGATTGAGCTCTTCCTTGGTCAACTAAGTCAAGAAGATGCTTGAGCAACTTCTTAAAGACAAAAATGGCTCATTACCCCCATCTCCTCAAGAGGATCTACCATCTGTTGTACCTAAAGGGAATACTTTGGTATCCCCCGAGGGTATCATGGTGGGGGGTAAACACGACAACGCTAATTCCTCCACACAACTTGATGGGGGGGGGGAAGGGTGAACACCGTGATTCTTGGTACTCACCCGATCCTCCCGTCCCTCACCCTCATGTAAACAATAGAGGTGACCCACCTAAGCTAGAAGAGTCTACTACTTTTGCTCAATGGCAATCACTAATGAGAACTCATGTGCGCAGCTCTTGCATTGAACTATGGAACATCATCGAGCATGGACTCTTTATTGGAGATCCAAACAACTTGACAAGAAGAGAGGTTGTCAATAGTCAACTCAATGCCACTGCTTTGCATATGATTCAACAAGGTTTGGGGACAAAGGATTATCCACACATTGAGCACTTTAGCATTGCCAAGGAAGCTTGGGATGCCCTCACCGTATTGTTTGTTGGAAATGAGAGTATGAGGAGGAACCAATATGATGCTCTAAGCAATGAAGCCGAAGGCTTCTACATGAAATAAGGTGAAGATCATGAAGACATGTACCGAAGTTTCAAGACCACCGCCACCACTTTTAGAAATGTGGGTGCCTCACATGTGGATGATGCATGGATAAAAAGGAAATATGTGAGTGCACTCATGCCTTTTGATCCCACCGACTTGAAGAGTCTACAAGGAAGACACAACTACCATCTCATGACCTCAAATGAAGTTATGCAAGAGATGGCCGCTTTCAAGGTTGCCGCCAAGAATGCCAAAGATGCCCGTGCTCGTGCCCTTGGTATGAGCAATGTTGTCAATGTTTCTTTGAAGGCCAAAGTTGTGGACCATGGGGATGAAGATGATAGTGATGAAGGGCTTTCCATGGACCACCCCGATGAAGTCAAGATTGCTCATAGTCAATATATGGCCTTCTATGCAAAGAACTTTTGGAAGAACCCCGCCAAGGCCAAGATGGAAATGCAAAGAAAAAGCAACCCAAATGGGAAAAGAGATAATACAATGAGATTGAGAACTTGCTAGAATTGTGGTGACCGCTATCACTTTGTAGCAAGTTGCCCCTATGAAAAGAGAGAAGATCATGGGGGTAAGCTTGTGTTGAAGAAGACTCTCAAGGCACCTTATAAGAAACCTTTCATCAAGAAGAATCCAATCAACAAGAAGTCAGGAGAAATTGTCTTGATCACTCATGAAGAATACTCCTCCAACAATGAAGATGAGGAAGAGGAAACTTCTCATGGTGTGGCTGCTCTAGCCACCACCTCTACTCCGACATTCTCACTCTTTGATTCTCCAAATGAGAACTCTCCCACCAAGAACGTCACTTGCCTTATGGCAAGAGGAACGGATGTATCCTCATCATCCCTCTCTACTCCCTTAGATAATAATGAAATTGATGATGAGATGTCTCTTAATGTTAAAAAGGAATTAATTGCCTTTGACGAGTTTATGACTAACCTAGAAGGAGATGCTAAGTTACATTTTGGGAACACCTTAGATCAACTCTCACATACTCAAGAGCTTCTAGATGTAAGATGTAAACTTGGGCATGAACATATGATTGAGCTAGAGGCTTTAAACAATGCTCTAGAAGAAGAACAAGAAACTAGGTTGTCACTTGAATTAAAACTTGAAGGGCTTGATGAGGCCAATGACACTATTGTTAACAAACTCATCAAAGAACGTGATCATGCTATTGCTAAATACAAAAGGGCTAAAAAGGACAAGATTGAGCTTGGTGTGGTTAATGAAAAACTTGCTGAGGACTTTAGTTTGCTTAACAAGGCTCACAAGGCCTTGGAGAGTGAACTCTTGTCACTCACAAAGTCCCATGAAACGCTTCAAACTCAATTGGCCAATATTCCTTCACCTAGTAACTTCATTACATCTAGTAGCACAAATATTCTTGAATAAAATGCTAGGTTGAAGGGGGAGCTTGCTAAGGCCACATTTCCACAAGGCAACAAGTCCATTGATGATCTTTTGAGCAAGCAAAGGTGTAGTGGTGATAAAGGGGGCATTGGTTTTGTTTCCAAAACCAAGAAGAAGAAAAATAAGAAGAAGAAGGCCAAGCCCACACAAGAGACCAAAAAGACCATTGTGGAGAGTAAGACCACAAGTGGTAAAACTATGTCTCATGATGACTTTGCGGGAAGTGCTAACCCTCACTATGTTCTAATGCGTGATGTTATGGTGATGTGTATGCACAAAATGTTGGCCCTTATGATGGCTATATTGCTTGGTCTATTTGGGTTCTCAAGACCCTTGTTGCTAACAAAAGAGGACCCATTGAAAAATGGGTACCTAAAAATTAGCTTGATCTTTTGTAGACTTATGCTTCCGGAGGGTAAAAGTGGGTGCTTGATAGTGGTTGCACAAGTCATATGACCAGAAGCTCGTCTATTGTCAAGGAGTTAAATCCAAATGATGATCAAATCACCGTGACATATGCCGACAAATCAAAGTCTAAGGTAATGGGTTTCAGCAAGGTTGTGGTTTCTCACGACATTACACTCGTGAACGTCATGCTTGTTGAGACCCTTGGATACAATTTAATTTCAGTCCTTGCTCTTGGTAAGATGGGCTTTGCCATCTTTATTGATGTTGATATTGTGGTCCTCTTGTGGAGCAAGTCTCTCAAGGTCGCTTTCGTTTGGTACGTCGAACAAGACTTGTATGTGGTGGAATTTTCGGAGCAAACCACTACAGGTCCGATGTGCTTATTCAGAAAGGACAATGTGGGTTGGCTATGGCATCGCCGACTAGCCCATGTCAATATGAGAACTTTGCAAAGTCTCCATAAGGAGGGCCATATTGTTGGACTAAAAGAAAATGTTTCCTTTGCCAAAGACCGTGTTTGCAGGGCATGTGTTCTAGGGAAGATGCATGATGCTCCTCACAAGCCTAAGAACCGCATCAAGTCCACCAAGATCTTGGAGCTCCTCCACGTGGACCTCTTTGGTCCTCCATCTCATGCAAGTCTTGGTGGGAAGAAATATTGCTTGGTGATTGTTGATGATTTTTCAAGATACTCTTGGGTTTATTTCTTCAAATTGAAGAGTGAGACTCAAAAAAACTTCATCGACTTCATCAATTTGGTCCAAAGGCAATACAATGTTCCTGTGTTGATCATTAGAAGTGACAGTGGCACCGAGTTCAAGAACTACACCTTGAATGATTTCCTTAGTGATGAGGGGATTAAACATCAATATTCCGCTGCATACACCCCTCAACAAAATGGCATGGCCGAAAGGAAGAACCAGACTCATATTGAGATGGCTAGGACCATGTTGGCAGAGTTTAAATCTCCATACAACTTTTGGTCCGAAGCCATCTCCACCGCTTGCCATGCTTCCAACCGGCTCTACCTCCGCAAAGAAATCAACAAGACTCCATATGAAATTCTTACCAGTAACAAGCCCAACATATCTTACTTCCGGGTGTTCGGCTGTAAGTGTTTCTATCTCATAAAAGGTGTTTGTTTGTATAAATTCGAGTCTAAAGCATTACAGGGTATTTTTGTTGGCTATGGTCTCGAATCTCACACTTATAGAATCTATGATAAGCTCTCCGGAGCCGTCATAGAATCTTGTAGTGTGACCTTCGAAGAATATGATGGTCCCCAAGGGGGGCGTGTTGATGCTTGTGATGCAGATAATGAAATGCCTCAGGATGCCATAGGAAGAATGGGTGTGGGATTTATCCGCCCCGTTGAGGAACCCCTTATGGTGGATCGAGAAGAACTATGATCCACTCAAGTGGAGCCCTCATCTGCACAACCTCAACATGCTCCATCCACCGAAGAGGACATTGACTTAAGCCAAAGACAAGATGTGGACCGTCAACATGGTGATCAAAGTGTGAACTCTAGTCAAGGGGAGCTTGGTCCATTCGACGGATTGTCAAGTGGTGCCTAGTCAATTTTTCAAGGAAGATCCATACAAATTGTTTTAAGACAAGCTCAAATTGACACTAGAAGAGCACTTGATCAAGACCAAGGTCAATCCTTGCCTCCCAATGTAGAGGATGATTCTAATGATGATCAAGGTCAAGATGATGGTCAAGACAAGGATCACAATGATGAAGAGGGTCCTCCAAGAAACAATACGGAGATCCACGTTCATCGTGAAGCTAGAAAGGAAATAATGTTGGAATTAAGAGACCACACCCTCCAAAATGTTGTTGGAGATCTAAGGAAAGGTATCTCCACAAGAGCACAATTGAAGAGGTTCAGTGAACACCAAGCACACATCTCCATGCTTGAACCAAAGAAAGTGTGGGAAGCTCTTGAAGATTCGGATTGGTTAGAAGCTATGCACAAAGAGCTCAACAACTTTGAGAGAAACAAAGTATGGAAGTTATTTGAGAAGCCAAAGGAGTGCCGCAATGTTATTGGAACAAAGTGGATATTCAAGAACAAGCAAGATGAGCATGGAATTATAGTAAGGAACAAGGCTAGATTGGTTGCACAAGGGTACTCTCAAATTGAAGGCATTGATTATGGAGAGACTTATGCGCCTGTGGCTCGCCTTGAGTCCATCCGTATCCTTCTTGCTTATGCGGCACATCATAACTTTAAGTTGCAACAAATGGATGTAGAAAGTGCATTTCTTTATGGTCCATTAAGTGAATTGGTATATGTTAAGCAACCCCCAGGATTTGAGGACACCAACTTCCCAAACCATGTCTACAAACTTGATAAGGCGCTCTATGGGCTTAAGCAAGCCCCACGCACGTGGTATGAGCACCTTAGAGAGTTATTGTTTGACCGTGGCTTTGAGGTTGGGAAAATCAATCCCACTCTTTTTACTAAGAGGGTCAATGGGGAGATTTTTGTATGCCAAATATATGTTGATGATATTATCTTTGGCTCATCTAACAAAGCTTTTAATGATGTATTCTCAAAGCTTATGACTAGTAGGTTCCGGATGTCTTTGATGGGAGAGTTGAGAGTATTTCTTGGCTTTGAGATCAAGCAAGTTAGAGGAGGGACATTCTTCAATCAAGCCAAGTATACTCAAGATATGCTCAAGAGATTCAAAATGCAAGATTTGAATGGAGCTCCTACTCCCATGGCTACAAAGACTCATCTAGAACAAAATCCAAATGGTAAAGATGTGGATAAAAAGGTATACCGGTCCATGATTGGTTCTTTGCTTTACCTTTGTGCATATAGACCCGATATTGTGTTGAGTGTAGGTGTGTGTGCAAGATATCAAGCGGCTCCTAAGGAAAGCCATTTAATGGCGGTCAAGAGAATCTTTCGATATTTAGTTCATACCCCATTTTATGGTCTTTGGTATCCTCGAGGCTCAACATTTGATCTTTGTGGATACATGGATTTCGATTGGGCAGGGGACAAGGATGATAGAAAATCAACATCCGGGGCTTGCCAATTCCTTGGTAGTTCCTTGGTGTGTTGGTCTTCCAAGAAGCAAAATTGTATATCTCTCTCCATCGCCGAAGCCGAGTATGTGGCAGCTGCTAGTGCTGGCACCCAATTGCTATGGATGAGGCAAACTTTAAAGGAATACGGTGTCCATTGTGACAAAGTGCCTATTCTATGTGACAATGAAAGTGCCATCAAGATTGCTTACAACCCGGTGGATCACACAAGGACAAAGCATATTGAAATTCGACATCACTTCATTAGAGATCATGTTGCTCGAGGTGATATTGATCTATCATATGTATCAACCAAAGATCAACTTGCCAACATCTTCACGAAGCCACTTGATGAAGCAAGGTTTTGCTACTTGAGGAATGAACTAAATATCGTAGATTCAAGGAGCTTGACTTGATTATCTTGCACTCTCACCTAATACTCGACCCATATTTGGTTTAGGTGTAGGCATGGACATAGGGGGAGTGCGGTCCTAATTGATTGGACCGTCCCTCCCCCCATTATGCGCAAAGTAAAACAAAATCATTCCTCTTAATATCATTTTGTGATATGTGAGCTTAATGATGATTTTCGGTAATGGACCCAAGATATATCTTCGTGGTGCCAAGCCGAGTATACTCAAACATGGTGGCTTAGGCCACCGCCCCCCTCTCAATGGATAGGTTGATGTGCCTACTCGTGTTTGTCATCTTTGAATTGATTCTTACTCATGGTTTTCATCTTTTAAGTTGTCTTCACCGTTCTTAGTCTCATGCACTCTAGTTTGGTTTTTGACATCTTTTTTTTCAATTTTTAGAGTGCATGTGCTTCCCAGCACACTTTTATCAACCCAAGCCTCCTTACTCCCTCACAAAAACCCTCTTTCTATCCGCACAAGAATCTCCTTTGTGTCCTGGCTTTGCAATCTGTTGGGACTGGTACTACCGGTTGTGTGAGCGGTACTATCGCCCCTGGGAATTTCCCAGGGCGCATCCTGGAACCTGCTCCAGGAGTGGTACTACCGCATGCACACCCGACACCTCGGCCTCCAGATTACCGGTTGGGAACCGATTACCGCTCCAAGCGGTACTACCGGCAAAGAACCGGTACTACCGGCGTTTTCAGTATATATTGGACGCGCCTGGGGAGGCACCCATCAGTGTCCCAGTCTTCCCCACGCCCTCCACTCATACCCGCGTCGCCGCCGGAGCCCGTGACGCCGCCGGAGCCCTGTCGCGCCCTCCTCTCCCCGGATTCCCCTTGGATTCGACCTCTTGGCGGGCGCCCACTCCTTTCCACCGCCATGGATCCCGGTACAACCGCCCTTTCTCTCTCTCCGTGTAATTTCCTCATCAGATCTAGGTTTTGGCATAGATTTGTGAAGAAATTGACATGTTGTAAGGATGTACTGCCATATGCTTCCCTTGTTACCAAGTAGAATCCTTTATTTACAGTTTAGTGTCGTCACGTTGGTCCGTTTCTACCAGATCCGACGAACCATGCCGCTCAACCGGTAGTACCGGAACTTTTTCCGCTACTACCGCTTGCAAGCGGTACTACCGGTCGTCAGGTCCGGTAGTACCGGCCCAAACTGACCGCACTTTTTCTGTTTAATATTGGATTATCTCCTTGGTCCTTGTGATTCTTGTGCCCTTACCCCCTTGCTATCCTCCCTCGTGCTTTCACAGATGCAGGTGGTTCTAGGGGTGCGCGTAAGCGTTCTAAATCTAGCCATGAGATTGTTGAGGAAGAGATGGAGTCTGAGGAAGAGGTTATGCCACAGCCAAGACACCGTTCCAAGTTGCTTGCCACTCGAGGTGGCCATGGGGGTCGTGAGGGGGTCACCAAGCGCTCTGCTGGGCGTGGTAGCGCCCCTCCCTCTCGCCCCCCTTCCTCAGGGCGTACCAAAAGTCTCAGCTCAGGGCCATCAAGGCCAAGGAAACTGTCAGACATCTCTGAGTCGGAGTTTTGGGCTCTCCGGATTGACAATCCATACTCCCACAACCGGAGCAAGGCCAGAGAAGACAGTCTTTTCTTCGATGATTTCCAAGAGCGTGTTTATCATGAGGTTCTTTTGACCAATATCCAGATGGTGGTGCCTCAGCAGTGGATTGACATGGGGCACATTAACAAGAATCTTGACTACTTTGCTGAAGCTAAAGAAATCTGCTCTCACCTTGGCTTGTTCCCCATTATGGAGTTCCAGTATGACTATGATCCACTCCTTATTGCTCAGTTTTATGCCACTGCACATTTCCACACTAGTCATACTCGAAAGACCACCTGGATGACTCAAGGTGTTGTCAAGGAAGCTACACTTGCAGAGTTTGCTGCAATATTGGGGTATGAATATCACGGCCGGGACATTCCTTGTGGTTTTCTCTGTCACATGCGGGATCACACCTCCAAGAAGGATGTCCTTACACCTCTGTATATCCAGGGTCGTGGGATTGCTGGCAAGATCAAGGATCTTCTCCCCACGTATGGCATTCTCCATCGCATTTTCCGTGAGACTGTTGCTCCTCGTGCAGGCAACAAGGATGAGATACATGCCTCTATAGACTTGTTGTTCAACACCTTCCTCAACCGAGACTCAGGCACTCCTCTTGATGTGTCAGACTTCATATGGAATGAGATGGTTGCTGCTGCACACTCTCAGAGGGTTCCACCATTTGCTCCTTATATTATGGACCTCATTGTGTCAAAGTGCCCCATCATTGCTAGGACACTCTCCACTCGCTCTCTCATTGTGCACAGGCCCAAGGCACTCAAGATCAAGACACATGATAAACCCCGCGTTGTGGCGGGTGAGGAGGAAGAGGATGACTCTGAGGATGCTGACTGTGGGCATGACACTGACTATGTTGTCTCCCGTCGCAAGAATGCTAAGCCCTCTTGGGCCAAAAGGATGGAGGCCAAGCTCAAGAAGATCTTCTGCTCCCAGGTTGACAACCAGAAGCTCATGTATGAGGCGCATGTGTATGCCAAGAAATCCAGTGCTTGGTAGAAGGATATGATGGCTGCTCAGGGTTTGACCGTCTCCGAGGGGTCCGAGACCAACATCACTCCAGAAGATCAGTGTATCTCTCAGCACAGCCGTTGGGACGATGATGTCTCTTCCTCGCACCGCTCCCCATCCCCTTACGAGGAGGACCTTGAGGAGGAGGAGGAGGAGGATGATTGACTGTCGGGACGGTAGTCTTGCACTTGTCCCTTTTTGGCGTCTTGATGCCAAAGGGGGAGAAGTTGCACTTTAGGCACGAGTGTTGCATGGGAAGTCACAATCTCGTTCTTATTTTGATCCTTTTATTGCTTGTGAACTTCGATTTCCCTCTATTTATGTGTGACACTATGTGGTTATGTAGTGGTTATATCATGGATCCATCTTATGAGACTATGTGGTTTATTTCATTGGATCCATCTTGTGATGATATGCGTTATCTATTGTCTATATATTTCTCATCACATGTTATTATGCAAAGGTATGATTTCAAATGCTAGTATCAATATTTGTGCACCCATGTTGGGTTTGTAAAATAGAGGGGGAGGTTTGTCTCTACACATCTAGGGGGAGCCCCGTCTCTATTTTACAAGTCTCATATGTTTCCTATTAAAATTATCTTGCAAAAGTGTATTGTCATCAAACACCAAAAAGGGGGAGATTGAAAGAGAATTTTTCTATCCCTCTGATTTTGATGTTTGATAACAATACACTTATCAGTTTAATTGTGTGCTAAGTGTATCACAGGTTTGATAAGGGTTTGATAAGGGTGTGGCATAAAACTGATAAGTGTATTGTCATCAAACACCAAAAAGAGGGAGATTGAAAGAGCATTTTTCTATCCCTCTGATTTTGATGTTTGATAACAATACACTTATCAGTTTAATTGTGTGCTAAGTGTATCACAGGTTTGATAAGGGTTTGATAAGGGTGTGGCATAAAACTGATAAGTGTATTGTCATCAAACACCAAAAAGAGGGAGATTGAAAGAGCATTTTTCTATCCCTCTGATTTTGATGTTTGATAACAATACACTTATCAGTTTAATTGTGTGCTAAGTTTATCACAGGTTTGATAAGGGTGTGGCACAAATATTGGCCTAACTATTCCATTTGCGAAAAACCACTATGTCAACCGGCAGTACCGGAAATATGTCCGGTACTACCGCTTGGCACCGGTACTACCGGTTCTAGTACCGGTATGTGCAGTGCAAGGGTGATAAGGATGGGTTTTAGTTAGTACCACCCGGTACTATGGAGCGGCACTACCGGTCCAACCGGTAGTACCGCTTGAGACAAGCGGTACTACCTCTTGAACACGGTCGTACCGCTCGGCAGTACCGGGCCGTTCTGAAGAAAACCATCCCTCTCTGTCTTGCTCTGTACCAAGCGGTACTTGGGACCGGTACTACCGCCCAGACCGGTAGTACCGCGTCATACGACCGGTACTACCACTTGGTGGTAGTACCGCAAGGGAATACCGGGCAAGACAGGTGCTGGCTCGACCATTCAAGTCACCTCCGGTACCTGGTCTGGTACTGGACCGATAGTACCGCTTGCCAGCGGTACTACCGGTGCATTAATGGCTCCAACGGCCAGCCTGGAGGGGTATAAATACCCCTCCACCTACCTTGGGACAAATTGCTCATTCTCATTAAAGTCAAGACCACCATTGGAGCCACCAAATCTCAAGATCTCCTCATTACACCACCCAAAGTCGTTGATCTTTGGGGAATCGAAGGAGGAGGCCCCGATCTACTACTTCACCAAAAGAGATCTTCATTTTCCCCTCATTTCATTGAGGGCCCCTTTGCTCTAGTGTTTTCTTGGAAACCCTAGTTCTTGTTTTGGTTCTTACAAGCTTGTCTTTGATTTCTTTGACAACTTGCTTGTATTTGGGAGCCTCCGATTAAGTTGTGGATGTGTGCCCCAACTTGTGAAGGTGCCGGCTTTCACCTTGAAGGTTGTCGATATAGTGGAAGGTGAATCGATCCCGTTGGGGTGAGATTCATCGGAGAACAAGGGAGGCCTTTCGTGGCGCTGGTGGTTTGAAACCACCTCCTCTCCAAACATAGACGTACTTCCCCTCAAATGGAAGGAACTACGGGAAACAAATCCTTGTGTCTCCGCGTCCACCATTTTGGTTACTTCTATCCTTTACCGCACCTTACTTACTTGTTACTACTTTGTGTTGTGGTAGCTCTTGCATAATTGTCATATAGGTAAATTCACCGTAGTTGCATTATCTAGAGAATTTACCTTATTGTAAAACCTTAATTTGAAAAAGAAGAAATTTGAAGTAGCACCTATTCACCCCCCCTATAGGTGCCCATACGATCCTTTCAGAGTTCCTTTCCTGCCACGTTCGTAGCTCCTTCCCGGAACAGGGAGTAACAAGTTACAATTATTACACTCTGCAGAGGTGCGTTACTTTTCCCATGAGAGATCATGTCGTGGTGGTGTCACGGCATATGCCATGGGTAGGCTAAAGTTGAGGCCGATGGACGTGGAGGAATCCGGGGAGGGATGATGCAGTGAAGACCGCACTCGTATGAACAAAGAGAAATACAATGTATATTGGATTGAACCTCTCAAGTGGAGGTAACACCTCATTCTATACATCTAATCCCTTATAATCTCGCCATACTTGTGGCTACAATCATGCTCCTTGAGCTGTTTCCCCTATGCTTCTATCTAATCTCTCTATGAGAATGGAGGAAGAGGAAGGAGAACTCCTAGTGAGCTGAGAGGGTAGGAGCCCTTCGGGGCCTCCCCTAGAACGATCCCCCTGGTGCTCCTTATAAAGGGGAGCCCAGGGGACAAAGCTTGTACCTCACGCTTGGCATCTGTGTAGCATATTCCTAGCATCTTCTTAGATGCTCAGCATATGCCTTGGCATCTTTGTAGATGCCATGGCATATCCCTTGGCATATTCCCTAGCATCTTCTTGATGCCAATGGCATATTCCATAGGCCATGTGCCAGTCTGAGCCATGAGCGTCCCAAGACTGGCACGAGACTTGTTTGACTTGTCTTGGGTTGATGCTGAGTCGTCGTAGATGTCACGGAGGCCTCTGGGGATAAATTACAGGGCGTATTGAACATTATAACTCGGCCCAAAGGTCCTAGAGGGTGTGCCAACTCGGCATGGGCTTTGGTTGATTCGGCCTGGGGGAGAGGCAGCCCAGCCGGATCATCCAGTGGCCCAGCCGAGGTCCGGCGGCGGCCCAGCCGGGTTCCCCTTCAGTCGGCCCACGCGGGCGTGATGGCTTGGAGTGGGGTTGATGCTGTTGTCCCGTGGTGGGCCGAGCTTGCCCTTATTCGGCCCACCCGGGAGCTACCTGCTGCGCATCGGCGTGGTTGGAGAGAGCCCCACGGTGGGCCGAGGTTCCTTCCTCCCGGCCCACCCGGGCGGCGTCGAGGGAGCGAGGTGGTGAGGAGGCAACCTGGCGCGGGGAGCGAGCAGTGACTAGGCGATGCTGGCGAGATCGGGGGCGTGGGGAGTCCGGCGCCGAGGTAAGTGGGCCGAGGAAGGTTGACTCGGCCCAACTAAATGGCTGGTATGTAGGCGAATCAGCCTTGATTCGCCCGAGGAGCAATCCAGGCCCGTGACGAATTCTATTCTGGCCGGGCTGGTGCAGATTCGGCCCAGGCTCCTTTCTTTTCTCCTCTTTGCTTATTTTATTTATATTCTTCATCTTTTATTTAATTGATTCAACGTTTCATCGAATCGCTTAATTCATCAACTCTGGGGTACCCGGGGGTACACCCCCAACATTAGTCCCCGAGGCTATGTGGGATTCGTAGAATCGTGCATAGGCTCTAAGCGTAATATCTCCAGAGTTGCTTATTCGACTTATTGTTCCTTTGTCATATGCTTCTATGTCTTATAACCCTTTTGGGTAAGTTTCTGAGCCCTGGCCTTCTTGGGTACTGGTCATAACCCCTTTGGGAAAGTTTTTGGACTTCTGGCCAACTTGGGAACTGGTCCCAACCCCTTTGGGAAAGCTTTTGGACTTCTGGCCTTCTTGGGCACTGGTCATAATCCTTTTGGGAAAGTTTTTGGACTTCTGGCCTTATTGGGCACTGCCCTTTTTAACCCCATTGGGCAAGATACGAGCTCTTGCCTTTTTTGGCATTGCTCTTTTAACCTCATTTGGTAAGCTGTGAGTTCTGGCCTTCTTGGGCAATGCTCTTTTAACCTTATTGGGCGAAATATGAGCTCTTGCCTTCTTTGGCATTGCTCCTTTAACCCCATTGGGTAAGTTGTGAGTTCTGGCCTTATTGGGCACTGCTCTTTTTAACCTTATTTGGTAAGTTATGAGTTCTGGCCTTATTGGGCACTGCTCTTTTAACCTCTTCGGGTAAGTTATGAGTCTTGGCCTTCTTTGGCACTGCTCTTTTAACCTCTTTGGGTAAGATATGATCTGATTCATCTGTTTCCAAATCCGAGTTATATGATTCAAATCCAAGTTAACTCAACTCAAATCCGAGTTACTTTATTCCAAAATTGACTTTATGTCTTAAGGATGAGTCATCTGGCTCCAATCCGAGTTATATGATTCAAATCCGAGTTAACTCAACTCAAATCCGAGTTACTTTACTCAAAATTGACTTTATGTCTTAAGGATGAGTCATCTGGCTCCAATCCGAGTTATATGATTCAAATCCGAGTTAACTCAACTCAAATCTGAGTTACTTTACTCAAAATTGACTTTATGTCTTAAGGATGAGTCATCTGGCTCCAATCCGAGTTATATGATTCAAATCCGAGTTAACTCAACTCAAATCTGAGTTACTTTACTCAAAATTGACTTTATGTCTTAAGGATGAGTCATCTGGCTCCAATCCGAGTTATATGATTCAAATCCGAGTTAACTCAACTCAAATCCGAGTTACTTTACTAAAAATTGACTATATGTCTTAAGGATGAGTCATCTGGTTCCAATCCGAGTTATATGATTCAAATCCGAGTTAACTCAACTCAAATCCGAGTTACTTTACTCAAAATTGACTTTATGTCTTAAGGATGAGTCATCTGTTTCCAAATCCGAGTTATATGATTCAAATCCAAGTTAACTCAACTCAAATCCGAGTTACTTTATTCCAAAATTGACTTTATGTCTTAAGGATGAGTCATCTGGCTCCAATCCGAGTTATATGATTCAAATCCGAGTTAACTCAACTCAAATCCGAGTTACTTTACTCAAAATTGACTTTATGTCTTAAGGATGAGTCATCTGGCTCCAATCCGAGTTATATGATTCAAATCCGAGTTAACTCAACTCAAATCCGAGTTACTTTACTCAAAATTGACTTTATGTCTTAAGGATGAGTCATCTGGCTCCAATCCGAGTTTTATGTTTTCAAATCCGAGTTAACTCAACTCAAATCTGAGTTACTTTACTCAAAATTGACTTTATGTCTTAAGGATGAGTCATCTGGCTCCAATCCGAGTTATATGATTCAAATCCGAGTTAACTCAACTCAAATCCGAGTTACTTTACTAAAAATTGACTATATGTCTTAAGGATGAGTCATCTGGTTCCAATCCGAGTTATATGATTCAAATCCGAGTTAACTCAACTCAAATCCGAGTTACTTTACTCAAAATTGACTTTATGTCTTAAGGATGAGTCATCTGGCTCCAATCCGAGTTATATGATTCAAATCTGAGTTAACTCAACTCAAATCCGAGTTACTTTACTCAAAATTGACTTTATGTCTTAAGGATGAGTCATCTGGCTCCAATCCGAGTTATATGATTCAAATCCGAGTTGACTCAACTCAAATCCGAGTTACTTTACTCAAAATTGACTTTATGTCTTAAGGATGAGTCATCTGGCTCCAATCCGAGTTATATGATTCAAATCCGAGTTAACTCAACTCAAATCCGAGTTACTTTACTCAAAATTGACTTTATGTCTTAAGGATGAGTCATTTGGCTCCAATCCGAATTATATGATTCAAATCCGAGTTGACTCAACTCAAATCCGAGTTACTTTACTCAAAATTGACTTTATGTCTTAAGGATGAGTCATCTGGCTCCAATCCGAGTTATATGATTCAAATCCGAGTTAACTCAACTCAAATCCGAGTTACTTACTCGAAATTGACTTTATGTCTTAAGGATGAGTCATCTGGCTCCAATCCGAGTTATATGATTCAAATCCGAGTTGACTCAACTCAAATCCGAGTTACTTTACTCAAAATTGACTTTATGTCTTAAGGATGAGTCATCTGGCTCCAATCCGAGTTATATGATTCAAATCCGAGTTAACTCAACTCAAATCCGAGTTACTTTACTCAAAATTGACTTTATGTCTTAAGGATGAGTCATCTGGCTCCAATCCGAGTTATATGATTCAAATCCGAGTTGACTCAACTCAAATCCGAGTTACTTTACTCAAAATTGACTTTATGTCTTAAGGATGAGTCATCTGGCTCCAATACGAGTTATATGATTCAAATCCGAGTTAACTCAACTCAAATCCGATTTACTTACTCGCCATGATATAGCTTGATTTGGCGTGATGACGATAATTTGCCTTTGATATGGATCCGAGATATAGATCCGAGATTAAGCTTTGGGATATGATAATAGGGCTAACCGCTGAGAGATCTGATTCGAGATGTAGATATGAGATATAGATTCGAGATATGATAAGCTGGCCAATAGTCATCCGAGATACGGGATAATCTGGCAAGATGATGAGATATCAATCCGAGTCATAACATAACCTGGCAATCTGGTGAACTAAATAAAGCTTCGGCCTGAATCAGAGATATGATTAGTACGCCGAGTCTGAATACCAATCCGAATTATAATATACCCTGGCAAGCTGAATCAAATGTTAGTCTGAATCAGAGACAATCTACTGAGCTGAGTTAAAGGTCAATTCAAAGCATAAACAAATTGACTTCAAGTTATATCCGAATTAACAATAAGCTGGCCTGCAAGCTGAGTTAGAGGACAATCCAAAACATACATAAACTGACTCGAAACTTATTCGACTCATAAGTAAGCTGACTCAAATTCTACTTGGATCACAAATAAGCTGACTCAACTTCTGTCCGGGTTATAAACAAGCTGGCTGCGGGAGCAGAATCACAGGATAACCCAAAGCATCAACTAACTGATTCTAAATCTATATGAATCACAAATAAGATGATTCAACTTATGGCCGAGTTATAAATAAGCTGGCTGGGGTACAGATCTAAATCAACATAATGCTTTTTTAATCCAAAGTGACTCTACGGATAAGTTGACTAGTCCCCGGGTTGAGTTATCTTCTCCCTGGGATGAAGGACTGAGTGTAGGTGGCTGAGTTACTTGGCACTTACAGCATACTTGGAGAAGTGTTTGGGTGAGTTTTGCTAGGTCATTCCTGGCCTGCTGAGGTATTTGGTACTTACAGTAAGCTTGTAGTAGTACTTGAGTCCTTCTTGCTGAGTCCTACCAGCTTTGATGAGTTAGACTTGTAGTGCCTCTGTGCTTACCTCTCTGCTCTCTGTTTGCTTGGAGGAATTGAAAAAGCTTTATGAGGAAGAGGTTGATGAAGATGCTCATGTCCGGATGGAAACCCAACCAACGCCACTATAGGCCCCACGGTGAGCGCCAAATGTCGTGGTGGTGTCACGGCATATGCCATGGGTAGGCTAAAGTTGAGGCCGATGGACATGGAGGAATCCGGGGAGGGATGATGCAGTGAAGACTGCACTCGTATGAACAAAGAGAAATACAATGTATATTGGATTGAACCTCTCAAGTGGAGGTAACACCTCATTCTATACATCTAATCCCTTATAATCTCGCCATACTTGTGGCTACAATCATGCTCCTTGAGCTGTTTCCCCTATGCTTCTATCTAATCTCTCTATGAGAATGGAGGAAGAGGAAGAAGGAGAACTCCTAGTGAGCTGAGAGGGGAGGAGCCCTTCGGGGCCTTCCCTAGAACGATCCCCCTGGTGCTCCTTATAAAGGGGAGCCCAGGGGACAAAGCTTGTACCTCACGCTTGGCATCTGTGTAGCATATTCCTAGCATCTTCTTAGATGCTCAGCATATGCCTTGGCATCTTCGTAGATGCCATGGCATACCCCTTGGCATATTCCCTAGCATCTTCTTGATGCCAATGGCATATTCCATAGGCCATGTGCCAGTCTGAGCCATGAGCGTCCCAAGACTGGCACGAGACTTGTTTGACTTGTCCTGGGTTGATGCTGAGTCGTCGTAGATGTCACGGAGGCCTCTGGGGATAAATTACAGGGCGTATTGAACATTATAACTCGGCCCAAAGGTCCTAGAGGGTGTGCCAACTCGGCATGGGCTTTGGTTGATTCGGCCTGGGGGAGAGGCAGCCCAGCCGGATCATCCAGTGGCCCAGCCGGGTTCCCCTTCAGTCGGCCCACGCGGGCGTGATGGCTTGGAGTGGGGTTGATGCTGTTGTCCCGTGGTGGGCCGAGCTTGCCCTTATTCGGCCCACCCGGGAGCTACCTGCTGCGCATCGGCGTGGTTGGAGAGAGCCCCACGGTGGGCCGAGGTTCCTTCCTCCCGGCCCACCCGGGCGGCGTCGAGGGAGCGAGGTGGTGAGGAGGCAACCTGGCGCGGGGAGCGAGCAGTGACTAGGCGATGCTGGCGAGATCGGGGGCGTGGGGAGTCCGGCACCGAGGTAAGAGGTCCGAGGAAGGTTGACTCGGCCCAACTAAATGGCTGGTATGCTATGTAGGCCGAATCAGCCTTGATTCGGCCCGAGAGGAGCAATCCAGGCCCGTGACGAATTCTATTCTAGCCGGGCTGGTGCAGATTCGGCCCAGGCTCCTTTCTTTTCTCCTCTTTGCTTATTTTATTTATATTCTTCATCTTTTATTTAATTGATTCAACGTTTCATCGAATCGCTTAATTCATCAACTCTGGGGTACCCGGGGGTACACCCCCGACAGATCAACTCCTTGTTGCACAACTGGGCGTACTTTCCTGTCCATAATTCCATGATATGGGGCCTAGTAGTTGGTCCATGCCAATCACTGCCCTCTTCACGACCTCATATTTCTGCACGATCCTTTGGGGCTGTCTCACCTTCGTTAAGCCCCCTTTCGGGCAGGCTAAAACCCTGATGAGTTCCCAAAGACTCTATGACCTGGTGATGCCCGGACGAGTACCATTTGCTGGTCTATATCCCTAAACACCATTCATGGATAATATAGACCCCAAAAGTGTGGGGCGTAAGGGTGCCCACCCATATGTTGGATCCGCACAAGGAATCACAACGTCACGTTAAGGTTGTCTTACCTCCATACAAGAGGAAAATGATACAGCTGACTTCTCCGTCCCATTCCAAATCACATGGTTAACGCGTAATATACGGTGCTAGAATCACTGATGTCATGGGTTATTAATCCCTAACTGTTCATCATTATTGCAATTAGAACTCTAAGTTCTATTGCCCATCATATCATCACTTAGGATGATATCTAAGATTTAGTATCTTGAGAAAATAATGTTTTCTTTCAACATAATATAGATGATAACACACAATTTGCAAATACTTTGATAAAGACTCTTCAAACGACATGAGCAAGTGATGAACTTGCCTTGTGATTGAAAGGTAGTGAAGTCTGATGCTTGCACTGGACCTTTAGCTTCTATGTCTACAAAACCACATCATTATTGCCCGGTAAGGACAATATTTAAAGAAGCAAGATGATTATGCAAAAGTAATGTAATGCATTATTTAACTTTATATGTATTCTCCCCCATTATTTAAATTATATAAAAATCCTTTTTAATAATTAAGGATTTATAAATATTAATTTCTTTAATATTTATTGAATAATGTATTTTTTTATTTTATTTCTTTTTTATTTGTATTTTCTTTACTTAATAATTCATTTAAGAATTATCATTAAATACCAAAAATTGGTATAAAATACTACAATATTAATATATAATAAAAATGATTTTTATTTATTTTTATCATCTTTCAATAATTTTGTAAAATTCTATAAGGAATATATATATTACAAAATTCTTAATAAAATTTATATGTATACAATTTTATTTATTTAATTTATTTGGATAGTTTGGATTATTGTGAACCCAAAATATTTTATTTATAATTTTTGGATTTTTATTTTATTTTCTAGAATTTATTTAAGTTTAGGGGCATTTTTGTCTTTTTTCCAATTGTTAAAACAGGCTCTAAATGATTTGGGCTGACTGTTTGGGTTTAATGGGCCCTTGTGGCCTAGTAGGGCAAAGTCAAAACAACGCCCCGAAGGGTCTTGGCCCAACCCAGCCCAACACTCTCTGTCTCTCTCTCTCTAGCTCACTTGTCTTCTTCTCCTTCCCCGACCCCGTGGTCAGCGGTGTCACCGACGATGATTCACGCCGTCGTTGACCTCCCTGGCCGCCGCTGTGGTGCAAGACGAGGTTGTCGTCCCCGCTCTACCCTCATGTCCAATTTTATTTGGACCTGGAGCCCTCATGTGGCCAGATCGATTCCGTTCCGAACCCTAGGGTTTGGGTGGTGTTGGTGCTGATGTCGCCGCCGTTGTCGTGTTGTGTTGTGATGCTCCTCGCCCCCAGGCGTGGATATGGTCGCTGTCGTGGCGTTGTGTGGGTCGCAGCGCCCCCTTGGGGGTGCTCCCCATGCCGCCGTGTTCGTCATCGACCCTCTGCTTCCTCTTCTAATCTACAACGAGGACCTTCGGTAAGTGGTTCCTCTCCCTCTCATGCTCTCTGTGCTAGGCCATCCCATGCTAGATGTTGGTAGTGGAATCTCCTAGTTAGTGTCCTGTCCTGATTAAGATGGTTTGTTCTTCTTAGGGTTCATACCCCTCTGTGGAGTAGATATTTGATGTGTTGGATCAAGTTTTGATGGTCCCTAAGCATGCTAAGTGGTTGTTAGCTGTGGCTTGCTGTTTATGATTAGATGTGGTGATTCTAGTGGTTTACCAGATGATTCTATGGATTAATTTTTATATGATCCAGATGGTAAAGTTGCTCTAGAAGCAATACTTGGGAAATCTAGTGGTTTTAATAGCTCACCACTGTCATTACTGTCATTACTTGGTTAATGACAGTGAGTGTTGTGTGATGAAGTCACTGTATTAGTACCGTTGGCTTAAGAATTCATATAAAGCTTGAGATTAAATGGTCTCTTTCAGTGAATATATGTATATGGATTTTTCCTGATTATGATTCCTGTGATGTCAGGAAAATGATTCATAGTGGGTTGGTTGTATCTGTGAAGATTGGATGCTTAACCTGCTTAGTTTAGAACTGTTCTTGTTGACACCATCCTTGTATGGCACACAATATTAGATTCTGTTACTTGGTTTGGTCTTGTTCAAGCTTAATATTAGCTTGTCATTATAGATAAGTGGAATTCTGTTTCCTTGCATCCCTAGAACCCATGATGTTGGTCTGAGGTTTAGGGATTAAACCTTTGTCTTGTTGTTTCTCATGGATTGGTTCTGGTAGTGATACCAGCTATTGTTTCTTGAATCAAAGTTAGGGAAATTGATTGTAGGCTTGATAACTTATATAGATCCATAAGATTAAATTCTAAGGTGCTACTCCTATTTAAGAGATGTGCCTAGAAGTTTAAATCTTGGCTATATTCATTCTTGAATTGAAATATAGCCTGATAGCTTAGATCAATGATGTTGTCCTGAGATCTTAGTTGGATCTTTATAATTTTCTGATTGCTTTTAGTGTTTAAAAGTTCAGTGATGGGTTCACCCCACTTGGGTGTTTTCTGAGAATTTGAGTAAGAGACAAATCATGAATACTTGTCTAATCTTAGACTGATAGATCATGTGATGGTCTATTTTACTCACCACACTCACTTGATGGTGGGGTTGCCAGTGGTTGATCTTGTGCTAACTTGATCTGGTGCTCTCCTGGTATTTCCAGCTCCTAGCTTGTCCTTGACTAGCCCTTCACCTCCTGGTCTTGATGGCTTGATCTTGGTCTTGCTATCCACCTGATCCACCCCCTCCTTATGTCACCATTTTGGTGATGTGATCCAGGGTTTTGATTGGTGTGATCTAGCTTGGCTTTGGCTTGGTGTAGCTGGTGGCTGCTATGCTTGGTGTGTAAGAAGCAAGAAAATGGTGTGGGTTTGCTTCCCACGGCTGTGTTGAGCAGTTTTGTGTGATTGAGCTGTTGCTATGGTGCTGACAGCACACACCATGCAGTTTGGTGTGTGTGCTGCATGTGTGCCTGCTGCACAACTTGTGGATATGTTCTGAATTTGAGAGTAACTTTTATCAGGTTACCTTTTACTTGGCTGGTGAAACTTGCCCCTCCTTGCTGTTTATTTGACTTATGGCTTAAAATTATGAAAGATATATTCTTTCATATTGGTGAAACTTGCCCCTTTAAAAGATTACTCAATGATGAAATTTTGAACAGTGCACTTCACTGTCAATTCTGAGAGTAATATAATTTTAACCTTAACTTTATTTCTTTTTGTTTGTGTTTGTTTTGCAGGTACCAGACTTGGGAATTCAAGATTTTAGTTTAGTTTTTATTTTTCTTTGAATAATAGTCATATGAAATATTTCTTTATTCTTTTGTAATTTTATTTTTACCCTTTTGTAATAAAGATTGTACTATTATTCAATAAAGAAATATTTTTCTTCTTTGTAAAGATTGTTGCTCATTTCCATAAGTTACATTTTGTAACTCATTTATTGAATAAGTTAATATTCATTTTATTGATTATGTTATTTATTTAAAGTTTGAGTTACTAATTATCCCTCTTGATTAAATCAAATCACTCAAACCTAATTCTAAATCCTTCTACATTATAATTCCAACATTCAAATTTAAATTCAAATTTCATTTCCCAAAACACATTAGTCCACAAAGATCATATCAAAGTCTATAACAATCATCCTCCAAGACTATACCTAATCTCAAAGCATGAAAGAAACCTTGATCACTTTAGGTTTTTATTTGGCGAAAAATTTACCCATATTTTCACAGATGAATGCATGCAATATCACAAATTCCTAAATCTATCCTTCGCTGGTTCCTAAATGCTGGGATGTTACAACTGTTAATTGCTAAGGTGTGGAAGCCTGCTAATACTATTCAGATGGTTTAATTCAATCTCTTCAGGAGGGCTTCAATTCCTTCCCCATCCTCCATCTTCTGGCCTGATCAATCTCCCGCATCAGCAGCCGGAGCCGCCATGTTCCCTTAACGCCCCGCTGTTGGGGATATGCTAAATGGGTATCACCATTGTATGTCTCTAATCCGGATAACCCGAGTGGCCCACAGTTGGTAGAAAGGCCTATGGCCTGCTGGGCGGCCCAGTTAGATGGATCTAGAAGGGAGGCCCATGACCGGATGAAGGAAGGCTATGGTGGAGTCATCGGCGTACTCGGAGCCTTGGAGTGCAAGACATGTTACACTAGTTGTATACGATGTAGGACTCTATAACCTTTCCGGCTGGGACTTTCCCTGTAACCCTAGGATCTGGCGACTATATAAGCCAGACCTAGAGGAGCCTTTAGGGAACAAGTAAATAGACATAACAACACAACTCGCACACAGCGAACTGACCCCTGTAACCCGACGTATTGCCGTTATAGTGATCTATAGCAGGAGTAGGATTCTACCGCCATCGTGGGATCTGAACCTGGGTAAGCTGTATCACCTCGTACCCACCAACCGTCCGCCTTACCCCACATCTCTAAACACGCTCTGTGAGGACCCCCTGCATGGCGTACTCGTCGGCAATACCATGACAGTTGGTGCCCACTATGGGGCAAGAGGTTCTTCAGACTCTACAACGGGCGAGGTCCAAGATCTTCATGGGAATCAGCGAAACCGTAGCCATTGGTCACGTTCTGTTCTACGGAAACATTCTGATCATCCCTCCCAATGATTTCTGGATCCCGATGAATACAAACCCCACCCACTGCTCGATCGTTCCAATCGGGGACATCCACCTCTTCATCAGTGAAACCGACTCGGGCACTAGTCCTCTAGAAGTCGTAGGATCGTCAAGGCCCGCATGGACTGCCGATGGGCAGGATACGTTCGCGGAAGGATCGAAGTAGGATCTCTCTTTGGAGTTTTTCGACTTAGATCGGAAAAATTCAAGGCCACCCAAACCGCCCCTATGTAGGAAATTATGGTGGAAGATCGCTGCAAATCCGCCGGCTTCACCTGTGCATTTGGAAAGTAGAGATCGCACTTCATCGGCGTGGTAACTATCTTTGATCTGGCGCGATGCGTCTAGAGAGAGGGTGAAATCCCCCACGATTACCTCGCCAGGTGGCTCTGGATACGAGTCAACCTAGAAAGCTACCCCGATGATGATGCTATCTAACACTTCATGGAAGGGCTGGACCGCAGAACACTTCTCTGGCATACGCTAAGGCAGCAGCAGGCCACGGGTCTCCTCAATTTCGAGAGCATGATTGGCACCATCAATAGTTACGCGGCCGCTGATGCAGCTGCTCAGGCAGAGCTCGCTGCCATACCCGGGCCACCGCCGCCACCGCCTCTAATAAACATCCCTGTTGCCTTAGCATCATCCTCCGTCATCGAGGAAGCCCCCGCACCCTCCGACTCTGTTCTAGACGCGCTCTACGACGACATCAGCGTGGACTCGGAGGAGATCGATATCAACCCGGAGGAACTCGACTCAGCCATGAAAGATATGGAGGAGGAGATCAAGCGTGAGGAGCAGGCCGACAAGGCCTTCACATCCTGACAGGTGTTCGTTGCCATTGGGAGCGTGATGGAAGAATACCAAACTAGACAAGATCTGCCTAAGCCGTTGTACAAGGGGAAGGGACTGGCCGATGCTGCCTACAATGATCGTGCAAAGGCTATGCCCCCTCCGGCTATCCCAGCGCAACAGCCACAGGAACTCAACACCGGTCTGAGTAATGCCAACACCGCAAATCCACCGCAACCAGCATCTACGTCTTCGGCCGCCCAAGTCACTACACCTGATAGAGTGATGTACGGCAATTTCCTCGTCGAGCCTATGACTGTGGCCCATATATAGAATGTAGTCCAGCTTGATGAGAAGCGCTAGCGGCTACTAGAGGAAGCGCATGCCATCACACAGCAAGGCACAAAACTAGATCGAGATCTGGCCAAAACGCAGAAATCAGTCGAAGCAGCTAGAGCCATGGAGGAAGAGTACAAGACTCTGCTCAAGCAGCAGAAGGCTAGGAAAGCTCCGGATCACATTGTCAATGACCCCGGCGTACGACACAACCTAGAGTGGGCTCCCTTGAAGCCAGCACAAGCCAAGCCATACATTGACAGTGAAGGCAGGCAGGTCATGCCCACACCTATCCTCAACTTGGCCATCGCCAAGACCCTACTAGAGCAGGATAGATCACCCGCGGCTGTGGAACAGGTCTATGACCTTATCTCCAAAGTTGTCAAACAGCAGGAAAAGGCCACCTCTCAGAGGCTTGAGTCTGATCTAACATATTGCTAGTCTTGCAATCCTAAGCGGCCAAGGGAGATATCTCCTCACGATGTCGGGTCCCAAACGGGTTCATCAGAACGAAGACGAAGGGACACGCACAACAGGAAGGATGCTATCCCCATATCCTACGACCACAGAGGCAAGGCTCACCCTCGTCGCCCGTCCCCATCGTCCCGGTCCCCCCGACATCACGAAGACCCAAGATCTCACCATCGTACGAGCATGCCTCCGCCTAGACACCCTCGGAGCGGCATCATCATTCGCAACAACGCCGTCATGACGGGGAGCACAATGGTAATCAGGGACATAAGAGCAGGTCACAGCATGACCCTCCGTGTCTGACAAGCAACTGCGATAGACGCGAGGAGTCGCAGGAGGGTAACAACAAGAAGGCTAACCCACCGCCACCTCCTCCTCCATCGCCCCTAACAGCTACCATGGCAGAGGAGGGCCGCGTCACTCACGTAGACCTTCCCCTAATGGAAAGAATAAAAATTCAAGCCCGTAGCCATACGACGCACGTTCACGCTTGGACAAGATTCACGAGGCTTGGAAAGGACAGTACCTAGGACCACGTTGCTTTGGACCTGTAATACGGACCACAACTTACAAGGTTTCCGGATTGACAAGACGATCAAGCCCTATGACGGAACCGCCAAGCCAGGTACGTGGTTGTAGGATTATAGCAACGCGATGGAGATCGTCGGGGGAAACCCCAATGTTTCCGTCAAGTACCTCCCACTGATGTTGACGGGCACAACCCGCCAATGGATCGATGACTTGCCGTAAAAGTCCATATGCAATTGGTTGGACATGCAAGAAGAATTCACAAAAAATTTTGAGGGTACGTACAAACGTCCCTGCACTGTTGTCGATCTATAGCGGTGCGTGCAGGAGAAAGACAAGATATCTCAAGCCTACCTCTTCCGCTGGATGGATATGAAAAATTCCTGCGCAGGAGTGCACGATCAGACCGCTATGGCCGCCTAAATCGATGGCTTGGAAAAGGGCACTTTGCTCCGACATAAGTTGAAGTGCCTGCAGGACAATCACATGCTAGATCTCAATTAGATGATCTCCTTAGCCAGTGAATTCGTGGCTACCGATGACAATGAAGCGTGGCTCTTTGCCGAAAATTGCCATTCCAACCCAAGCTAAGAGGAACAATGGCACTAAGAAGAAGAGTCTGCCAGAATAAAAGCCAACCTCTGACATGGTCGCAATGACGTTTGTAGTAAGAGGTGATGGTAGACAGCGCGACCGAGGATGGGGGGCTGGTCGTGGGAAGCAGCGCGGTAGTGAAACTACCCCGACAGTGCACCGCATTCCCCAAACATACAAGGAGTACCGTGATATGTCATGCCTTGTACACCTCGATGCCAATGGCAAAGCCACCCACACCAACTGCTATTGCTAGTTCATCAACGATTTCAAAGAAGACCCAGAGTCCGGCTACAAGTGAAGCCGGAAGAACTAACCGCGAGGCAAGGGAAAATGGAAGAAGAAGGAAGAGGGGTCCAAGGATTCAAGTGATATGGACAAGGACGTTGACCCAGAGCACGCCGACAAGGGCGATGGAAAAGGAAAGAAACCCTTCGAGAAGAAGGCCCCCGTCTACCACACCTTCCTTGGCACCCCAACTGTCCGGGCCCAGAAAACCACACTGAGGATACTGATAGCCACCCTACCTCTAGTTCCCCAATACCAGCTCTGGTCGAAAGTTCCAACCACTTGGGATAGGAAGGATCACCCAGACCTCGTCCCAATGGAGAACCGGTATGCCATGGTCATCAACCCTTTGATTGACGGCAAGGATTTCACCAAGTGCATGGTGGACAGTGGAAGCAGCATCAACATCTTGTACCTGGATACACTGCACAAGATGAACTTGACGAAGACCAACCTAAGGCGGACCAGCACCATATTCCATGGCGTAGTTCTTGGTCGGGAGGCTCGGTCCCTTGGGTGCTTCACGCATCCTGTCGCTTTTGGTGATGTTAACAATTACTGATACATCATAAATGTATCTGTAATTTTTGATGCTCCATGCTTGTTTTGTACCAACTATCTTATGTTTTGTCTACACTTTGAGGAATTTTTATACATTTTCTAGAAATAACCTATTGATACGATGCCGTAGTGCCAGTTGCCTGTTTTCTGCTATTTTTGGTTTCAGAAAAGCTAGTAAAGAAATATTCTCGGAATTGGACGAAACAAAAGCCGAAGCTCCTATTTTTTCAGATGCAACACGCAGCCCGAAGGAGAGACGAAGTGGAGCCACGAGGCGGCCACACCTAGGGCCGGTGCGGGTCCACCCTAGGGCACGCTGCCCTATGGTGTGGGCCCCTCGGGCGTCCACCGACCTCGCCCCTTCGCCTATATAAACACCTCGAGGCAGAAACCCTAAGGACTCGATTAGAAATCCACGAAAAAGTTTTTAGTCGTCGCCATCTCCATCCATAGATTGGGGGATCCGAAGCTCTTCCCGGCACCCTGCCGGAGAGGGGAGATCACCCTGGAGGCCTTCTTCATCACCATGCCAGACTCCAGAGTGATGCGTAGTAGTTCACCCTTGGACTGCGGGTCCATACAGTAGCTAGATGGTTGTTTCTCCTCTTTTGTGCTATCATGTTTAGATCTTGTGAGCTCCGTTCATGATCAAGATAATCTATTTGTAATGCTACATGTTGTGTTTGCGAGGATCTGATCGATATTGAGTACTATGTCAGATTGATTATTGATTCTATCATGTCTATGTTATTTGTGATCTTGCATGCTCTCCGTTGCTAGTAGATGCTTTGGCCAAGTAGATGCTTGTAACTCCAAGAGGGAGTATTTATGCTCGATAGTAGGTTCATGCCTCTAGTAATCTGGGGAAGTGATAGAAATCTCTAAGGTTGTAGATGTGTTGTTGCTATTAGGGAGAAAACAACAATCCTTTGTCCAAGGGAAATTGTATATATTGTTTACTTTACACACTTTGCTTAATGCAATTATCTGTTGCTTCCAACTTAATACTAAAAGGGGTTCGGATGATAACCTGAAGGTGGATTATTAGTCATAGATGCAGTTGGATTACGGTCTATGTATTATGTTGTAATGCCCACACAAATCTAGTAGAGATAAAATGTCTAGTACATTCAGTGTTATGCATTTTCAATCTGTCAATTGCCCTGCTGTAATTTGTTCACCCAACATGTTATTTATCTTATGGAGAACACCTCTAGTGAACTATGGACCTGGTCCAGTTCTTCCCATTGATATTCCATCTATTGTTTACCTTTACTCTTTAATTTCTCCAAGCAATTACTATCTTCCACACTATATGTTTAATCCTTTGTTTTCAGCAAAACCGGTGAGATTGACAAGCTCACTGTAAGTTGGGGAAAAGTATTGTGGTTGTGTTGTGCAGGTTCCAAGTTGCCAGTGATACGTCCAAAACGTATCTACTTTCCCTAACACTTTTGATATTGTTTCTCCTCTAAACTTGTGTGATTTGGATACAACTAACACGGCCTGACGTTGTTTTTAGAAGAATTGCTTTGGTGTCTAGTTTTTGTGCAGAAAATAAACTTCTGGGAAAAATCCCGGAAAATATGCCAAAACTCCTATTTTACCAGAATAGTCACAGATCCAGAGGACAAGACAGAGGAGGGCCACGAGGGGCCCACACCCCTGGCCGTGCGGGCCAGCCCAAGCCTTCTGACCTAAAAACGAAGGGGAGTTCGAAATTTTTCCAGAAAGAGTTCCGCTGCGCCGCCGCCACCAGAAACCGCGATTCGGAACCAGAAACTCCGTTCTGGCACCCTGTCGGGACGGGTATTTGGAGGAGATCATCGCCATCATCATTGTCACATCCCAAGATTTTCCAAATCTTGTAATGTGAAAAATAAATAAACAAAATAAATTATTGCTGAATTTTAGGGTGAAAAGAAACTTTTGTTTCTAAATGGAAACTTAAAATCCCATCTTGAACAAACTTTGGTAAAAGTTTGAATCCAACAAAAATCCAAATCAAGAGAAATGCATTCCTCAATGAATGTACCTGGAAATTTAAACACTTGGAAAATAAATCCAAACCCTAAACCCTAATGGAATAAAAATCATTTCCAAGTTATCTCCAAGCCTATGGATTTGATCCATATAAAAAATTTGTCAACAAACATTTACAAATGATCAAGAAAGACAAATAGAAATAATATAAGACCATAGAAATTGGTTTCACTTAATTTGGAACCATAAATAAAATCTTATGAATTTAATAAGATAAGGAAAAGTAATTTCCAAAGATAATAAAGCACCTATCTAGAAACCCATACCAAATGATGAACAAATGATCCTAAAGGGATTTAAAAGGATAAATAAATATCAAACAATATTTCACAAATTGGAATCACCAAGTTTGGATCTCTAAATAAAAAGATATGGATTTGATAAGATGAAGAAAGAAATATTAAATAAGTAATATTTAAAGACCAAATCAAATCTTGGCATAACCCATAAACAAGTGGAATGATTATAATCCAAATCCAAATAAAATAAAAGGATAAAGAATTTCCAAAGAAAATAAAATGGCATTAACCAAATTTCATTTCCATTTGAATAAAGACAAAATCCCTATTAGAAATGATTAATTAAATAATGGGAAAAGATATTTGGAATTTACCCAAGTGGATTAAAAGTTGTTTAAATAACTTAAATAATAAGATCAAAGGAAACATCTAAATAAAAAATTATGGAATTAAAACTTTAATTAATATCTTTGGAAATAAAGCAAATAACCAATTCAAATGATTTATGAATCATATTAAAAACTTTTCCAAATAATTCAAGATGAATTATTTGACACCCAAATAATCAAATAAAAAACTACTGAAAAGATTTGGAAGGTTTTTAGAAACTTAAATGGTGTTTGAAAATATTATTAAATATTATTTGAGTTAAAACAAGGGCTTTTTGAATAATTAAGAGACCCCAAAAAGAATAAAATTTTATTCCAAAATTGACTTCAGATTATATTACTAATCAATATTTAAATCTACACAAAATTTGGCAAAGGTTTGAATTCAAATGGATGATTGAATTGATTAAATAAAATCATAACAGAATATTAGAAAAGGAAAAAGAAGGAAAAAGAAAAACAAACTGAACAAAAAAAAAGTGAAAGGGAGCAGCCCAGCCAGCTAGCCCACTAAGCCCAGCACACCCACTGCTTCTCTCCCGCGGAAAACGCTTCGCACCTGAGTCATTACCCGCTGAGTCTATGACGCGTGGACCCCATCTCCCCTGTCCCTCCTTCGCTGACGAAACGACCCCACCGCCACGCAAGCTTCTTCCTCGCCACGACTCCTTCTCCCCCTCACCTCGCGACCGTTTTCTGCCACTGATTTCTCGCGATCAATTCGCCATAATGCCGCGTTTAAACCTCGCCGCAACCATGCAAGAATAAACGCCTGCCTCTCCTCCCCATTTCCCCTCACTCGCCTCCCCCTCTCTGCCCCCAGGCTACGCCAATTCCTTGCGGCAAGCCACTATCTCCGACGAACTTTCAGCAACAATTCCGGCTAGTCTACGCCACCTCTCACTCGCTACAGCAAACGAGCATGCTCCCCGTTGTTCATCGTGATCTCCCAAGACGCCTCGATCGCGTGCCTTGAACTTCGACTTCGTCCACGTCTGAGCGCCGCCGTGGTCTACCATATCTCCGACGAGAATTCGAGGTAAAATCCGACCGCGCCTCTATTTCACACACGCGTGCTCACCGCGATCTTGCGCATCTGACTGCATCCTTTACTTGCTCTGGCATGCACCATAGCGTCACATTCGTCTTCAACCGAGGGCAACCGTCGCCAGAGAGAACTCCGACGAGGAATCTCTAGTGACCCTGTGCGCCCCTTGCACTCCCGCGAGCACCTTGAGCATCACCGCGACTCGGCGAACCTGGTGAGCTTCTCCCCACCCTCTCTCTCTTCCTGCATCGCCCGCGACGCCACCGCCAGGCCACTCCACCGCCAGTCGCCTCCGCCAGCACCGCTAGTATATGGTCAGAGCATTGATAGCCGTTAGATGCTAATACTGTGGTTGTGATAGATTAACTTAATGAACCGTTTTTGATCGATCTGCGCCGCTCGATCCAACTTATATCGAACGCATCACAGCGACCGATCCGCGCGAAACGTTACGCACCAATAAGAAAGCGCCGCGTGTCCCAGAGATGATTTAAAACAGAAATTGTGTTCTATTAGTTGTTCCAATTTGAAAAAATCATAACTTTCAAACCACACGTCCAAATTTTACAAATTTTATATCAATGGAATCAACAAGACAAGCCCTAGCCAACCATGCCCTTTGTTTCGTAAAATGATTCTGTTAAATTGTTTGTTTTTGCAGAAACTTATGTATGCATGTTTAGGATATAAAATTTGTTCTAAAATGATTTTGGGGATAAAATCTTTGGAAAATGGTTTGTTTTGAACCTACTGACCCTAGAAATCAATTGATGGTTTCAAAAATGTATTTGGTGAAGCAAAAGAATGAATCTTGGATTTAAACCATTTCTAGTCAAATAAAAATATGGTTTAATTATTAAAAATGGTTTGGGAAGAAAACCTTTGGGAAATGTTTTGTTTTAAACTCTCTGACCCCAAACACCAAGTTTTATGATTTTAAAATGTATTTGGTAAACCCTATAAAATTATTACTTTGCTAAAGGCATTTTCAACCACATAAAATAATAACTTGGTTAAAATGGTTTATAAAGTGAAATCTTTTGCAAATGACTTTGCCACTTTATAAAATGATCATTAAGTGTGTTCAAATGTTTATGACCCATTAGAAACCACTTCTACAAATAAAACAATCTTTAGCATGCTTGCATGCATTGTTTTGTTTCTATCATTTTATGTGATGTTGCTTGAATGGTAGATTGAAATATTGCTTGCTTGATTAAATTGTAGTGATTTGAAGTGTGTGAACATTGCAAAGATCAAGGAGTGAACCTATATTCTCTACCAAAAAGACAAGTGATGCTTCATACTTTTGTCCCATTATTTTCACTATGCATTAGTGATATTTCTAAGTAGGACTTGCATGGAATTTTTGCTAAGTATAAACTATGCCATGGGAAATCCTAGTAGATGAAACCTTAGTACAAATTTCCTAAGTTAATATTCCTATCATGCTTAGCTTAGCTAGTAGAAAACAAGGGTGGAATATATATTCATGCTATGGAATATTTCTAAGTCTCTGGACTTATGTTCGTTTAATAAAACAACTAAGTGAATGAATGTTATCGCCATATTTTGGCCAAAGGAGGAGATGGGCCGTAATCAAGATGGGCTTGGAAGATACATATATACAACGTGTTGTTGAATCGGCCTTGTGCGTGGGTTTGGGCTAAATTGCCCGTATCTCAGATATTGTAGTAGGTTCCGCTTCGGTTTAGGTAAGAGATAGAGTTGTAGAGTTATTCCAAAGATAGAAAGTCTCGGACTATAAATATGTACCTAAGGTTATTGAGAAAAGAGGACAATCACGTTCACAACAAACACAATCTCCAAGATCGCCACCCCTTGTTTCTAGGGTTTCTTCGTAGAATATGTCATCTTGCCTAGATCGCATCTTGCGATCTAGGCAGTATTTTCTTATGCGTTATTTGGTGTTACTCGTACTGAAGCCTTGTTGATGGCGAGTAATACTATTATCATAGATTTGTTTAGGTTAGCATCTGTACTTTTCGCTATGATTGTTTAAGTTATGCTACCTCTAGTTAGCTCGCTACCTTTGCACCTTTTCCCGGGTGTAAGGGTAGCATCTTGCTTGATCTTTATTCAGTTGATTTGATCTGTTATGGTTATGCCTTGTTTTCGAAGGTTTAGTTTGATATCCACGTAGTCAGGCCTTGCAAACGGGTTGAACGATCCAGTAGTACGTAAGGATATGGTTTGCTAGTTCGAGAGGAGTTGTTCCGGTAATTGATTTTTACGTCGGTTGTTAGGCCTCCTCTAGGGTTAGTTTCTATCATCTTTTGTATCTACCAGGCTCAATTACGTGTAGGACGTTCCAATTACGTGGTAAACGTTAAACTATCGTAGATCGATTTAACTTGTAATGATGAAGCAAAACCCCATGTTATCATAGATCTAATGCAGAACCATGGGACAATCGGCTCCAGGAGCCGATTCACAGGGAAACCTGGGAGCCGGTCACGGCTCGAATTTTACGTATACTTGTTTACCATGCAGGAAACTGATCGAAGCAATCCATCACCTTCCTGACTAGGTATAGGTCAGGTGGCACGCCCTTGAACCAAGCGAGGACGTGTCGGAGTTTGAGTCGTTGCGAGGGACCGGGCCCACCAGCGTCTGGAGCCTCCGGCTCTTCGTGTTGCTCGTCGCTGCTCGGTGGGTTTTGACAGCAACACATTTCGCACGCCGGTGGGACCTTCAACAAGATCTGCATCAACATCCGACGCTGAGATGGGGATGCACTCGATCACGCATTTAACGAGCTGCCTGAGGAGCACAAGGCAAAGTATGATGACATCAAGGCTCTCTTCGAAGCCGATCTCATCGGCTCTTTTGAGAGGACCCGTAAGCATGGCATCAGGTGGAAAGGGTTCTCACCTGAAGGTGCTCTTGATGAGGTGGATCTGTCTGTTCCTTCAGAGGAGCGCACCAGAGCTCTGCGACAGGAAGTCAACTATATGGTGGCTCATTCTCTTCACCGCCATTCTGAGAGCCCGTAAACGCTTTCGAGCGCATTCGCGTAGTCCAGAGATCATGAAACATCAAGATTATCCGTCGGGGCCTACTTTAGGGACTCACCAGAGAAATACAGACCAGGCCAGTGCCGCCATTCACACTTGCAGCTCAGAGCGCCAGGCAGCACGACGTCATCTACAAGGTCGGAGGCGACCCAGCGATTGCCAGCCTGTTTGAGCCACCTAAAGAAATCCCACATGGATATGTGTGCACGCGTGCGGACTGCAATAACGACGCGCACAACCAGATTGCAACCAGGGATTTCTGGCAGGAGTTCTGGAGCAGGGCTTCGGAGCAGGTATTGCTGGAGCAGGGTGTCAGGATGGACGCCGACAAACAAAGCGTAGCTAGCCAAGTATGGCACGAACGAGTCATGAGAATCTAGCCCCAGCTCAAACAAAGGAGCAAATCCGTATCATCTTGAGAGACCAGTTCAGCTGCGTCAAGAGAAGGACAATTGGCTATTCAAAGCCGCATTCAACGAAGTTTGATCTGATTCCGCTGCCACCCAAGTATCGGCTCCCTGAGTTCTCAAGGTTTAGCGGATCAGAAGGGTCGAGCTCGATCGAGCACGTGAGCCGATACCTGGCACAGTTAGGCATGATTTCAGCACCGGATCAGTTGCGCGTAAGGTTCTTTGCGCAATCTCTGACAGGACCAGCTTTTGGGTGGTACACCTCGCTGCCACCTGACTCGATCCAGACCTGGAAACAACTGGAAGAGCAGTTCCACATTCAGTATCATTCAGAGGCTACCGAGGCTAGCATTGCAGACCTGGCACAGGTGCGGCAAAAGCGGGGAGAAACTGTAGCCGAGTACATCCAGCGCTTCAGGACTGTCAAGAACCGATGTTACTTAGCTCGTTTAACTGAAAAAGAAGCGAATGGCGGTGTTGTCTCTCAGACCTGTCAAGGATCTAGCTTTCAAGTAGAGTACAACTCATTGGCGCACATGGCCCGTGTTGACAATGTATGAACAGCGCCACCGAGTTGTACCAAGACAAGTTCAAACGTCCGATAGGCCTGGTCGACATGTAAGAAGAAGATCCTACACAAGACCAGGAGGTGGCCGTGGCTGAATGGGCTCGGGGGGCAGATCCTGTATCCTGCAAATGGGTGAAACAGCAAGGGCCTGCAAAAGGGTTCGACTTCGATGTGAGCAAAGCTGAGCAGATATTCGATTTACTGCTGAAGGAAAAGCAGCTGAAGTTACCTGAAGGCCATAAAATCCCTACGGCTCAAGAGATGAACGGGAGACCATACTGCAAGTGGCATCACTCGTTCACCCACACCACCAATGACTGCAAAGAGCTACGTCGCCAGATCCAAACGGCCATAGAACAGGGCCGTCTGATCCTTGGACAATTCGCCATGAAAGTAGACACAAACCCATTTCCCGGCGTCAACATGGTAGAACACAGCCACTCCACGAGGCGCCGCTGATTTCTCGTTCGATGTCAACATGGCAGGGCCTGCGTACAACCATGGCGCATATAAGGAGGAAGGCGGTCGCTCTCGGGCCAAAGAAAGAGAGGAGGCCGGTCCACGTGACCGGCCCCGGTACGATGACAGGCGGTATTTAACTGAGCAACAGGTCAGAAGCATGCGATATCAGAAGCCACACTCCACGCATCTCCTTAACAAGTATGAGCGTCAGTATGACCGACGTCGCCGGCGCGATAGAGACGATGAAGGATATGAACACCTCGCTAGGGGACCGTCAAAAGAAAAGGAAGGCGTAGACAAACATTGGGATTGTCCTTTCTTCAAGTATTGCTGGGATGCGGGAATGAGCCGATTGCCTACAATCGATAACTGCCCGGAATGTGGACAGCAGAAGGAGGACACGGGGCCAGTTTCAGTGTTCAAGCGTCTAGGGCCTCTCCCACCTCAGAGCCGACACAGGGAGTCCGCTCGAGCAAAAGATCTCGAGGAGCCAATGGATGACAGAGAAGAAGACAGATATCACCGTCCAAGGTGGTGTCCCGATGGACTCAGACACACCCAAAAGCGTAGAGTGCATAACTTGAGGAAGCAAGCAGATTTCCACGCTTTAAGGAAAGCACGGCCCGATCTAGCCGCGAAAATTCGGCAGACCTTGGAAATGGAAGATCGCCCGAAAAAGAAAGAGTGGCGCCCCAAACGGGTAAAAGCCGATGCGAAGACATCGGCTGGCACAAACATGGTGTTCAGACTACCGCCGTAGTTCTGCGCCCAAGAACCAAAGAGCTACCAAGGCACGTTTGATCGCGCCCACAGCCGGTTAGCTTTGAAAAGCCACGTGGGAAGGGCTACAAACACCTGAAAGCTCTGTACCTACGAGGTTACATCAATGGGCAGCCTGTCAGCAAGATGTTGGTTGACACCGGAGCGGCAGTCAATATAATGCCATACTCTATGCTACGACGCTGGGACGCCCATCGCAGATCCGATCAAAACCAACGCCACGTTAAGCGACTTCAACGGCCAAACTTCGAAACGCATAGGCGTCGAACGTGGATCCGACCGTAGGCAAAAACCATCCCTACGTCATTCTTCGTCAGGACAACAGCAAAAGCACCTACGTTGTCTTGCTAGGGAGAGATTGGATTCACGCTAATCGCTGCATTCCATCCACGATGCACCAAAGGCCTAATACGGGGATGGAGATGAGGTGGAGGTCATTCATGCAGATGATTCAATCGAGATCTCCATACCGGCATGAACATCCGGGAAGCGAAGACCAAGAGCCGATCTCTGGAATCAGTCTAGACGGCCGTGAGCGCATTGAAGCTACAAAAACGGGTGAGGCTGGTCTTATCCATCGGCTCGACAGAGTAGCAAAGTCCACGATCGATGTGGTACGGCCGATCCCGCGATCGCCACAAAAATAAAAGCGGTAATCACGACAAGCGGGTCATGCAGTAGTAGGGAGATTCCCTGCCATTGTAAAGCACAAATAAGGTGTAAACCGTCCTGACTAATGCATCAAAGGGGCAAATTCTGCAATCGGCCCAAATTATTTTTGTTGTCCTCACCAACTGTTTGCCCTGTGTTCAGCATCGATTTAACAGGTGACGGAAAGCTACGGTATGGGTTTACATCCGCTGATGAGCTAGAGGAGATCGAGATCGGTCCTGGGGATAAGCCACGACCAACATTTATCAGCAAGAAGTTAGATCCGAGTCTGCGGGGTCCGATGATAGATCTGTTGAAAGAATATCCAGACTGCTTCGCCTGGGACTATACAGAGATGCCTGGATTAGACAGGAGCATCATTGAGCATCGACTCCCGCTTAAAAAAGGATTTCGGCCATTCCAGCAGCGAGCACGACAGATGAAGGCCGAAATTTTGGAAGAAGTCAAGAAAGAGGTCGAGAAAATGTTGACAGCCAAGTTAATCAGGCCATGCAGGTATGCTGAGTGGATTTATAGTATCGTACATGTATAGAAAAAGGATGGCCGCTGGCGTGTTGCCATAGATTTTCGGGATCTCAATAGAGCTACTCCAAAGGATGAGTATCCGATGCCGGTAGCAGAAACGTTAATCAACGCAGCGGCTGGTCATAAGATCTTGAGCTTCATGGATGGCAATGCCGGTTACAACCAAATTTTTATGGCTCGTAAGACATACACAAGACTACGCTCAGAGTCCTGTGTTCGGTGGGTTGTTTGAATATGTAGTCATGACATTTGGATCAAGAATGCCGGCGCCACGTACCAAAGAGCCATGAATTACATTTTCCATGATCTGATCGGCAAGCTGGTGGAAATTTACATTGATGACGTGGTGGTCAAGTCTGCTTCAGTACAAGGACACTTGGACGATCTGCAACGCGTCCTGGACCGAACAAGAAAATTCGGGCTACGGATGAATCCAAAGAAGTGTGCCTTCGGGGTGACGGCCGGTCAGTTCTTGGGTTTCTTGGTCCATGAACGCGGAATTGAGATCGACCTGAAAAGTCAGGAGGCAGTGCGAACAATGAAGCCACCCACCACGAAGAAAGAACTGCAGTCTCTCATCGGCAAGATCAACTTCGTTAGAAGATTCATCTCCAATCTGTCAGGAAGAATAGAGCCGTTCATGGGACTGGTGAAAATTAAATTTGACGAGGAATTCCGCTGGGGGGCAGAACAACAACGAGCCTTCGACGAGATCAAAGAATATCTGACGAAGCCGCCAGTGTTGGTTCCGCCCCAGCCGGATAGGCCATTCTACATTTACTTATCAGTAGCTGACACGTCCATCGCCTCAGTGGTGGTGCAAGTTTATGATGGGCTGGAGCGAGTTGTATTTTACATCAGAAGAAGGATGCTGGATGCAGAGACAAGGTATCCTGAGATCGACAAGTTGTGCCTCTGCCTGTTTTTCACCTGCACAAAGCTGCGCCACATTTTGCTATCAGCAGAGATTGTCATCATATGCAAATCAGATGTCATAAAGCACATGCTGTCGGCTCCTATGTTGAAAGGCCGACTGGGCAAATGGATGTTTGCATTATCGGAGTTTGACATCCGGTATCAACCCGCGAAAGCAGTTAAGGGTCAGGCATTGGCCGACCTTATCGTTGAAAGGATCAACACTAATATAGCAGCACTGTCCATACGAGCGTGGGCTATGTTTTTCGATGGATCGGTTTGTGACGATGGGTGCGGCATCGGAGTGCTACTCGTCGCCTGGGGCAACATTTTCCTTCTCCATCAGTTATCTACCCTCGCACCAACAAAGTCGCTGAGTATGAGGCGATACGCAGGAATGGAGTTGCTCATCGGCTGGAGCGTATGTGGAAATTTTTGGAGACTCCAAGTTGGTGATTTCCCAACTCACGGAGGAATACAAGTGTGAGAGCGAGTCGCTCTTCCCATTATGGCTGCAATGCCGCGAGCTGATGGCACAGTTCCGGTACATAAACTTCACCTGGATCCCGCGATCGCAGAATACCGAGGCGAATGATCTTGCACAAACGGCTTCAGGCTACAAGGACGTAGAAGAGGGAGCCGATGTTCAGGTACAGTTCCTGGAAGCAGACGACTGGAGAGCCGATATCTTCAATTACTTGAAGGATTCGGCTCGGGGGGCACCTAAACGGATAAGGTACAAGGCCATGAAGTATGTGCTTATCGGGGACGACATGTTTTACAGACTCGAGGGGTTATTGCTCAAATGTCTGGGACACCGAGGCCAATCGGCTCCTACACGAGGTACACGGCGCCTGGAACTCACCAATCGGCTCACAAGATGAAATGGTTGATCAGCGATCGTGGTTTTATTGGCCCACCATGCTTGAGGACTGTTTCAAGTACTACAAAGGGTGTCAAGCATGTCGAAATTTGGGAAAATTCAGATGGTACCACACAAGAATGAACCCCATCATCAAACCTTGGCCATTCCGAGGTTGGGGCATGGATATGATTGGCAAGATCAATCCTCCATCAAGCAAAGGCCACATGTGGATTTTGGCCATTACTGATTATTTCACTAAATGGGTGGAGGCTGTCCCGATGAAGTCAGTGAACTCAAAGGATGTTATCAATTTTGTGAAAGAACATGTCATCCATAGATTCGGGATTCCCCAAACTATCACGACCGATGGAGGTTCGGTCTTCATTTCTCACGAGTTTAGAAAGTTCTGTGAGGACACGGGGATTAAGCTGATTAGATCATCTCCATACTATGCTCAAGCAAATGGGCAAGCTGAAGCGTCCAACCAGAGCCTTATCAAGCTGATCAAGAGGAAAGTCGATGAGCACCCTAGGCGCTGGCACGAGGTTTTGTCGAGGCTTTATGGGCTTATCGCATGTCATTCCATGGAGCGATAAAACCTCGCCATACCATCTAGTCTATGGACAAGAAGTCGATTGCCTCGGGAAATTACGGCTGGATCGAGACGTGTCACTTTTCGTAACGATCTAACAACCAAGAATATGCGGCTTTAATGAGTGATAGTGTTGAGGATTTAATCGAGCTCAGCCGTGGTCGCCGAGAAAATCAAAGAGAACAAGGCCAAGGTAGCTCGTGCATATAATAAGAAGGTGAGACCAAAAGAGTTCCACGTTGGCGATCCGGTATGGGAAGTCATTGCCATTGGGGACTAAGGATGCAAGATATGGTAAATGGTCTCCAAATTGGCACGGGCCATACAGGTCGATCAAGTTTTAAGAGGGAACGCGACATGCTTGAGGAGCTGGCGTAAAATTCCCGATGGTCACAACGGTCAACATCTCAAGAAATATTTCCCGAGCATGTGGGATGATGGACAGTGAAATGTGGGGCCGATACATGAAATCGCCAAATAAAAACAAAATATATAGCCGATGCACGCCATCGACTCTAGAGGTTCAAATGTTACAAGATGCCGTTTACATAAACGAAGCCATCAAGAAATGCCTCGAAGGCATGGAGGGCGTCAGCACGGACACGATCCACCTCGGCGATCTCGGCTTCGTCATCTTCGTCCTTGTCCGTCACTAGCTGCTTGTTCAGGGCACGTATTTCTGCCAGATCGGTCTTCAGTTGATCTTTGAGGCCTTCTGCCTCCTCTTGGGAGCGGGTGATGGATTCTTCCTTGTCGCGAATGAGCTGTTTAGTCGCCCGGACCTTCTCTTCAAGATATTCCAACTCCCTTTTCAAGGATGCGAGCTCGGTGGTACTGACAGAGGTGTCAGTTTTGGCATCCAGAGACGCCTTTTTCTCGTTGAGCTACTGACATCTGTCTGCGATATTGGCCTTCAACGGAAGTTGGGCGCGGCGCAGATTGATCCTTTCACGAGCTAACTTCACCCTTGACCCGTAGAAAGACAGAGTTACAACTGGCCAAAGCTTCACCTGCAATGCTACTGGGATTTGGTCTTTGATTTCAGCAAGAACGCTCTTCACCACCTCAGAACCCTCGATCAACTCTTCGATCGGGGAGGACAGCAGGGCTTTAAGACGCTGGAATTGAGGTGGAACAGCCCTGGCTCGTGGTTCATCGTTGGCAACAGAGGGAGTTGGTTCGATGGATTCAGGGTCGAACGTCAGCAAGCCTGAAATATCACAACCCTGGCAGCCCGGAAAGGCGTCAGTATGCGTCCAACATGCAAGGATGAGCCGAAAAAAGCTAACGTACCTCTCCTAAGGTCGAGGGGATAGCAGATGACGAGACAATCGGCTTGTGTGTGGTTGCTGGGGGCTTGGCCAAAGTGGTAGCCGTTTCATCTGCACCTTCGGGGATTGCTAGATCCGGCTTGGCTAAAGGCATCGGCACTGCCCCGGCTTTCCCACTAGAAGCATCAGTCGTCTGCATGGAAGGTGTTTAGCCGATGTAAATAATGATGAATCGGCAGATAAAAGGAAACAAGTGGTAAGAGCATGAAGGGTGGTGATTTTCGAAACCTCCTGGATCGACGAAGAAGCTTGCAGTCCCTTGCGAGCCCTTTTGGGACCCACAGCTGGCCCCGCCTCGACTGGTGCTCGGGGGGCAGTAGGTTCAGGAACCGACCTTTTCCTGGAAGCCGATGGTGGTGAATCTGGCTGGCTCGGTGTAATGGTCCTCTCAGAGTCTGTTGGGCCCAGTTCTCCTCGATTGGAGTGAGTGTCCTCGCTGGAGGTGTCTTCGACGGAAGCCTGTAAGAAAGGAGAACTAGTAAGCACGAGCAGATTTGCAAGGGCGAGAAAGATCGACCAAGGCGTGGATCAGCCTACATGCGAACTCTCTGGAGAAGGGCTCCGGCGCCTCAAGGTCTTCCTGGCAGCTACCTTCCTCACCATCGTTCTTGTTTTAGTTGGAACTCGAGGGGCAGCTGACTTAGAAGTTGCTTGGTTCTTGGAAGCCGATTGTGGTGATATCGGCTGGTTCTGCATTATGACCTTTTTCAAAGGTGGCGAGTTTTTGCAGAAAAGAACCACGGAGTCATGGAAAGAACTCGAAGGGGAGCCATCACCGCGTGAGGTTCGGACCATCTTGTTGCTGGAAAGAAAGAGAGTGGGTTAGTAGAAGAATCATTTGTGAGCTGCATCAAGAAAATGTACAAGTAGTGGTACTGCTCCACGGGATATCATAGTCGACATCGACAAGCTTCAAGAACGGTCCCAGAGCTCTCCTGAAGGCATGAGTCTTCCACATCAACCACCAGTCTTCAAAGCCATTGGTTGATGAGGCGAAGGTGAGGTCGTTAGGAATTGGGATGGTCAGAGCATCAAAGAAGGAATAACACCTTTGGTTGGTGAGAGGATCAGGCAGGTCGGCTCTGCTCTCTGTAAGGTGGTGGAGAAAGAGATGGGGAGGTACTTGTCCAAGGCCAAATTGCCGAGCCACTACGACCGGCTGGTAGAATTCATACCCAGGCTTGATTATTCTGTTGGATGTACTCATGCCAACTGGAAGGAAACAGGGACGGATCACAGTGGAAAAGAGCTGCCGAGTGCTGGTGTCATCGCCAAAATTGTCTAGCCTGAAGGAGAGTGGATTTTCAAAATGTTCCGATTCTTCCATGTAAGGAAAGAAGATAGGATTGTCCAGGCCTTGAAAGAAAGTGCTGAACCACTTGGATGCTTCCTGAGGGATCAGTTTACTACCTGGCAGTCTATACAAAGCTTGGCCATAGCTGGTACATCGGATCTGCTTCCCTTTGACATCTGGAAAGGTGCAACTCGCCAAAAGGGGGAAGTTTGGGACGTGGTTTTGAAAATATAGCTGAGCCCATAGCTGAATGAACCACCAAGGACCACCTATTTTGACTGCTATGCCAGAGAACAGCTTGACAGACATCAATTGGAGATATCGATAGACCTCTCCAAGGAACAGTTTGTCGATGCCAAGTTGAGTGCCTTTGGCCAGTTCGTGGGCTAAGGAGAGATAATTCTTGGTTGGAGCAAGGGAGGGGCCGCAGAATATGAAATGTTCCAGCCAGAAGTTGAGAAAGGCTGTGTGTTCTTTCTCTGTGACAGGGCCTTTTGTTTTCATATGGCGTTGGAGGTAGGCACCCCAGTTCGTGCAGTCTGTTTTAGAAGACAGTTTGTAGGGGACTTTGGTCAGCTGAAAAGCGGAGGGGCTGGGTGATGTAACATCCAGACCAGTAATCATCACCACGTCTAACAGAGTTGGTGTCATGGGGCCGTGACCGAACATAAAGCGTTCAGAGCGACTGTAAGTAGCCGATGGTTTTAGAAGATTCTCATGTTTCTCAAGGGAGACAATGACAAATGCAAGGCATCGGCTATTCCGTGGTTTCCCATTGGGATTGGTAAGCTCTAGCTACCTCACGAACCAAGAGACCCAATGTTCGGGGTTAGGCCAGCTCGCAAGCGCCGCCCAAGAGTTCAAGTCTAGGTCTTGGCTTCTGAAGGATTCTGCTTGCTTCGCAAGAGATCGGATGGGCAGGACTAGATTACACGAGGCCAAGACAAAGAGAATTTGGGAGAGAAGGATGCGCGCAGAATGTCGAAACCTAAAAATTTAATGGTGGAATAAAGCATTAATTGTGGGTTCGCCATTAATTCTAGCATCGCTCAGATCGCGAGGAGTAGGCGTCTTGCACCGGAGACCTCTGGGTTGGTGTTGGACGATTCCGCCATCTAGTTTGCCGGCGGAGACGGATCTATACAGTTGGGGATTGAGGGTTCTTGTCGCCGTGAGCTCGATCTGGTCGGTGGGCAATTGGAGATCTGGGTCGCCCTTTTTTTTGAAGAGGGTCGCAGGTTACCGTTTGAAACTGGAAAGTGGCCGCTCAGATTTGTTTAAGTACGCGACCAAATTTGACCTTGTCAACGTTTTTGGGAAAGCCGATGTTTTACCATCGGCTCTTTGATATTTGACTTGGTTGACTGTATGAGCGCAGTGTGGTGAAAGCCGATACAGTACTATCGGCTTCTTGAACATCGACCTATTTTGACTATCGGTAAAATTGAGTCGGAAAAGCAATCTTTGAGTTGGAAAAGCAATCTTCGTTCATTCAAAAGACGATTGTTTAAAATGGAGCTGATTGCTTACAAAAGGAAACCTACTACTACTACTACTAGTTCCTAATCTAGAGGCCGATGTCGTCGCCGCTGTCTTCGCCGTCGTCTTGTTTGCTGTCATCCATCGCCGGGCGTCGTCTTCGGCCGCTTGAAGATGCCAGCGGGGCCTCGTCCTCGTCGCCGTCTTCGTGTCCTCGCTGGACCCAGCGAAGCGCTTCACCGTGGATACTGCGGAGGAGGTGTCCTCCTCGATTCCTCCTCCTCGGGAGGACTCGACGCCATCCGTGACTAGGCCGCCGGAGTCTCCATCTCTAGTTCCCGCCGACAAGGAATCGGAGGCCTTCCTCGCCGCCGCCAGGACGCGTCGTCCTCCGACCAAGCGGCGAAATCCCAATCCCTCTCGTCCCACCATTGTGGGGCGAGAGTCTCGTACGCTGCCGTGGGCGGGTGCTCCGGCGTCGGCTCCCGGTCGCTAATGGTGTTGGAAGACTGGGAGGAAAGGGCGGAATAAGAGGAGGCCATGGTGGAGGAAGAGGGTTTTTTCGGCGGAAGAAGAGGGTTTTTTGGCTACTGGAGGAAGATGGGGACTGCAAACTGCTCAGATGAATTTAAATAAGGGGAATAGTGGGAGACGGTTCAATGCCGTAGCGGTTTCCCAGAATGTGCTGCCAAAATCGTCAAATCATGCACTGCGAAGGAGTTGAGAAGACAGGGCATCATGATGAGGGGGTGGCGTGACGATTCTGCTCTGCAACGCGTAACCCGATGTAAAAAAAAGGGGAGAAGGGGAAGAAAAAACATCAACAGAGTGGTTTTGGAATTATTATTGCCAAAACCAGGGGGGCATGTGTTATCGCCATATTTTGGCCAAAGGAGGAGATGGGCCGTAATCAAGATGGGCTTGGAAGATACATATATACAACGTGTTGTTGAATCGGCCTTGTGCATGGGTTTGGGCTAAATTGCCCGTGTATCTGTATATTGTAGTAGGTTCCGTTTCGGTTTAGGTAAGAGATAGAGTTGTAGAGTTATTCCAAATATAGAAAGTCTCCGAACTATAAATATGTACCTAAGGTTATTGAGAAAAAGAGGACAATCACGTTCACAACAAACACAATCTCGGCGCATCGCCACCCCTTGTTTCTAGGGTTTCTTTCGGGTAAGTGTCATGCTACCTAGATCGCATCTTGCGATCTAGGCAGTATTTGCTTATGCGTTATTTGGTGTTACTCGTACTGAAGCCTTGTTGATGGCGAGTAATACTATTATCATAGATTTGTTTAGGTTAGCATATGTACTTTTCTCTATGATTGTTTAAGTTATGCTACCTCTAGTTACCTCGCTACCTTTGCACCTTTTCCCGGGTGTAAGGGTAGCATCTTGCTTGATCTTTATTCAGTTGATTTGATCTGTTATGGTTATGCCTTGTTTTCCAAGGTTTAGTTTGATATCCACGTAGTCAGGCCTTGCAAACGGGTTGAACGATCCAGTAGTACGTAAGGATATGGTTTGCTAGTTCGAGAGGAGTTGTTCCAGTAATTGATTTTTACGTCGGTTGTTAGGCCTCCTCTAGGGTTAGTTTTCTATCATCTTTTGTATCTACCAGGCTCAATTACGTGTAGGACGTTCCAATTACGTGGTGAAAACGTTAAACTATCGTAGATCGATTTAACTTGTAATGATGAAGCAAAACCCCATGTTATCATAGATCTAATGCAGAACCATGGGACAATCGGCTCCAGGAGCCGATTCACAGGGAAACCTGGGAGCCGGTTACGGCTCGAATTTTACGTATACTTGTTTACCATGCAGGAAACTGATCGAAGCAATCCATCACCTTCCTGACCAGGTATAGGTCAGGTGGCACGCCCTTGAACCAAGCCAGGACGTGTGCCGGAGTTTTGCGGGCCGTTGCCCGAGGGACCAGGGCCCACCAGCAGTTCTGGGAGCCTCCCGGCTCTTCGTGTTGCTCGTCGCTGCTCGCCGGTGGGTTTTGACAGGCAACAATGAATCACCTGGGTGGAATGGAAGGATTGGTTTGTGTTCAGTGGTTACTCAGGGCCCATTTCAATGGACTACCCTGGTGTATCACACTTGTGGATGGCCACCCAGGAACAAAGAGATTTGAGATGTCAAATGTTGAGAAGCTTCAAGTGCAGCCACATGGCATTATGGGCTCTGCCTGGATCATATAGGTTGCAATAACTTAGCCAAATGGACAGTTGGTGGTAGGGCATGATAGGTTGGAACGCATCCATTCTGGTCTAAGGGAAGGCTTCTGAAAGATCTTGTCTTGGTGAAACCAAGTCTTGTGGGGAAAGTGCACCACCTCTGGAGAGTGTAAAATCTAAGTACTTATCCATGTCCCTGGTAAAGGACAATTTGAGCATCAAGACATGGAAGCTATCAAGAATCTCATCATCCAAATTTCTAAGTTAAAAACTTGTGGTTGAACAAGGGTTGAAGGATCACCAATTTCTATTGGGGGATGCCTTGGGTGATTTTGTCAAACAAAAACTTAGTGTTTTCAAATGATAAGGAAAATCTATTTTGAGCAAAGCAAGCCTAAGATCCACCTAGCCAAATGCATATAGATGATAGACTCCACTATACTACCATAGTATCACTTGACAATACAATTCAAATGTATTGACCCTTGTGGCTGTAACTTGTTATGTTGCAGGTTTGTTTGATATTAGTGAAGTTTAATGATTAGGATTACAAGTCTACAACCAACATGTCTTCCTGTGGCACTTTGAAGATGAAGGACCCCATGCTATTGTTATATTCTGCTGCATTGTAATGAGATAGCCAAATGAGCTATGTAAGATGTAATAAATTATTTTATTCCTGGTTATAAAGTTGTATTATGACCTTTGTTTCTTGATATTACATCTTAACTGTGGATGCTAGCTATTGATCCAGTGACTAGCATTGTAAACACAGGGATATCTACCTTATTAAAGGTTGGGAACCTTACAATCATCATCGACGCCTCTCCATCAATCATCCATGTTTACCCCATCCATGAGTGAGTAATCCCCCGTTGTAGGCTATGGGAATGGTAGGGATTGGATGCGTTCTATAATGTAATCGAATAAGATTGTTAGGGCATGGTGCCTAGTATCTCTATTAGTGATATTTGACTTTGTTGAAACTTGTTGTGCTTAATGCTTGTCACTAGGGCCCGGGTGCCATGATCTCAGATCTAAACGTGTTATTGATTCATGATGATAGTATTGTTTGTGATCTTATCTGCAAGTTGTGTACACATATCATTGTCCAGAACCAAAGGCCCCGAAGTGACAGAAATGGGGACAGTCGGAGGGGATGGCTGTGATATGAGGATCACATGTGTTCACAGAGTGTTAATGCTTTGCTCCGGTACTCTATTAAAAGAAGTAACTTAATTGCCAGTATATTCCCTTGAGGCCCCGCTGCAACGGGCTGGCTGGAAAGATGTTGTGCAAGTTCTCATTGCGGGCATGTATGACTATTGTCACATCCTAAGATTTTCCAAATGTTGTAATGTGAAAAATAAATGAATAGAATAAAACTTTGTTGATTTTCAGGGTGAAAAGAAACTTTTTGAATCCAATTGGAAACTTTCAAAAACTATTTGGATCAAATAAAATCCTAAAGGGATTTAAAAAGATAAATAAACATTAAACTTAAAAATATTTAAAATTACTTTTTTTGGATCTTTTAATAAAAGATTTGGTTTTGAAAGGAAAAAGGTAGATTTATAAATAAGGATTATTTTATAGAGCCAAATTAAACCTTGGCCAAGCTTTTGAAATAAAATGTTTTGTTTTGATTAAAAGAGTAAAGGTTTATTTAAATAAAAATAAGGAGAGTTTATTATTAAACCAATTTTGTTAAAATAAAGGTTTTATCATTTTAATTAAACATCAAAACATATTAATTTATTGTAAACAAGTTTTCTAAGTATTTTATATTTTCAAATAAAACCTACTGAAGTGTTTTTGGTTTTATTTAGATTTCAAAAAAGATTTTAAATAAAACAAATCCTATTTGAATAAATAACTAAGGACTATTTATTTAATTATTAAATAGATCCTAAAATAATAAAAATATTATTTATTTATGGGACTTGGTTTTGTGTTGTTAAACAGAACCAAACTCAATTGCAAAGTTTGGTGGAAGTTTATTTGATTTGGTTGTTTGAATTGTGATTTGAATTTCAAAACAGAAATTGAATTGGAAAAAGGAAAAAGATTCAGAACAGAAAAAAAATAGAATCAAACAAACCCAACCCAGCAAGCCCACCTGGCCCAGCAGCCCATTTCCCTCTCTCCCCCGAAGCGTTTTCTTTCACTCACGATTTAACCCACACAGACGCTGACCATTGGACCCCACCTGAAACGTCCCTCCCTCACTAACCCCGGGCCCCACAGCCAGATCATCGTCATCTTCACCCCCGATGAACTCGCCTCTGACTGTTTCCTCCGCGTCTTAATTCGAATCAATACGAGTTATTCTGCGAATTGAAATCCCCCTCGATCACGCTCGTTTAACCACCTCACCTTTCCCTACCTTTCCCCTCAGACACCGCTGCAGGAGAGCCCCCAGGCTGCCTCCAATTTCTTCTGCACTGCCGCCTTCTCCGACGAGGTTCTTGACCAATTCCGGCAGCACCGCATCGCCCCTTACCTCCCCAAGCACACAGGCAAGTTCCTGCACCAGGCGCACCTCCCGTCAGAAGGCCAGCATACGAACCTCGACAACGACGACGACCACCGTCGCCACCGTCTGCTTCCTCTCCGGCGACCCTCCTCGTAAGCATGCATCCGCCCCTCTCCTTCCCGATCACACTCCTGCACTCACCGCACTCGCCCGCATCTAACCGTGCACTTATTTTGCTTCGGGACGATCTGCAGCCTCGCCCTCGACCACGACCGCGCGCAACCGACGCCAGCAGGAACTCCGGTAAGCAATAGCCGTGAACTCCGTGCGCCCCTTGACTCCTCGAGAACACCTTGAGCTTCCCCATGCTTCTGCGAACACGGTGAGCATATTCCTTTCCTCCCTCGCTTCCTGTAGCATCGAATCCACCGCCGTCTGACCGCTCCGCCGCCAGTAGCCACCCAGTGCCGCCCGTCTCTGGCAAGTGTGCTAGATGCCATGCGATTAGGATCCAGCGACTAGGATAGAAGCTAAACGAAAGGGTAAGTAGCATCTACGCGCCGTGCGATATGACTTAATCCAACGGCCTGCGTCGCTTGATCCACGCGAAACGTTTTCGACGAATCAGAATAGGACGCGTGTCCCAGTCTGTTTGATTTAAACAGAATTTGATCTATTAGTTTTCCAATTTTGTAAATTGCATAACTTTAGTTCCACATGTCCAAATTTTGCAAACTTTATATAAATGGAATCATTGGAACAAGCCCTAGCCAACCATGCACTTTGTTTAGTAAAAATCTTCTGGTAAAATGTTTGTTTTTGCAGAAACATACGTATGCTTGTTTAGGATGTAAAAATTGTTCAAAAATGATTTTGGGGATAAAATCTTTTGCAAATGGTGTGTTTTGAACCTACTGACCATAGGAATCAGTTTGTGGTTTCAAAAATATATTTGGTGGAGAAAAAGAATGATTCTTTGATTTAAAACCAATTCTAGTCAAATAAAAATATGGTTTATTCACTAAAAATGGTTTTGGAAGAAAACCTTTGGGAAATGTTTTGTTTCAAACTCTCTGACCCTAAACACAAAGTTTTATGGTTTGAAAACATATTTTGTGAACCCTATAGATTAATGCCTTAGTAAAAACATTTCTACACCACATAAAATGATACCTTGTTTTGAAAATGGTTTATGAAGTGAAATCTTTTGCAAATGACTTTGCCACTTTATAAAAATGACCATTAGGTGTTTTAAAATGTTTATGTCCCATTAGGAACCACTTTTCCAAATAAAACAATCCTTGGCATGCTTGCATGCATTATCTTGGTTCTATGATTTTATGTGATGTTTTGCTTGATTGGTAGATTGAGTTTGTGCCTTGCTTGATTGAATTGTAGTGACTTGAAGATTGTGATTGTTGCAAAGATCAAGGAGTGAACTTATACCTCTACCAAAAAGGCAAGTGATGCTTCATACTTTTGTCCCAATTACTTTCACTATGCATTAGAGATTTTTCTAAGTAAAACTTTGCATGGAAATTTTTCTAAGTATGAACCTTGCTATGGGAAATCCTAGTAGATGAAACCTTAGTAAAATTTCCTAAGTTAAGACTCCTACTACTATCATGCTTAGCTTAGATAGTAGAAAACAAGGGTGGAATATATATTCACACTATGTAAAAATTTCTAAGTCTGAGGACTTGTGTTTTTGTTTAATAAAACAACTAAGTTAATGAATCACCTGGGTGGAATGGTAATTGCTTGGTGGTTTTTGCTTGAGTGGTTACACAAGGCCCATGGCTATGGTTTACCTTGTGTATCACACTTGTGGATTGCCACCCAGGAACAAAGAGATTTGAGATGTCAAATGTTGAGAAGCTTCAAGTGCAACCACTTGGCATTATGGGCTCTGCCTGGATCATATAGGTTGCTAGGACTTAGCCATCTGGACAGTTGGTGGTAGTGCGAATGATAGGTTGGAACACGTCCATTTGGTCTAAGGAAAGGCTTCTGAAAGATCTTCTCTTGGTGAAACCAAGTCTCGTGGGGAAAGTGCACCACCTCTGCAAAGTGTAAAATCTAAGTACTTAGCCATGTCCCTGGCAAAGGAAAATTTGAGCATCAAGACATGGAAGTTATCAAGAATCTCATCATCCAAATTTCTAAGTTAAAAACTTGTGGTTGAACAAGGGTTGAAAGGATCACCAATTTTTATTGGGAGATTCCTTGGGAAAAATATTTTGTCAAAGCAAAAACTTAGTGTTTTCAAATGATAAGGAAAAATGTATTTTGAGAAAAGCAAGCCTAAGCTCCACTTAGCCAAATGCATATAGATGACAGACTCCACTATACTACCATAGTATCACTTGCCAATACAATTCAAATGTATTGACCCTTGTGGCTGTAACTTATAATGTTGCAGGTTTGATTGATATTAGTGAAGTTGACTGATTAGGATTACAAAGTCTACAACCAACATGTTTGCATGTGGCACTTTGAAGATGAAGGACCCCATGCTTATAGATATTCTACTGCAATGTAATTTAATAGCCAAATGAGATATGTAAGATGTAATAAAATTATGTTATTCCTGGTTATAAAGTTATATTATGACCTTTGTTTCTTGATATTACATCTTAACTGTGGATGCTAGCTATTGATCCAGGGACTAGCATTGCAATCACAGGGATCCTTTTCCTTTACAAAGGAGGGATCTTAAAGATGGTATCAGAGCATTTTGTTGCCTGTAGGATTTGTAACCCTAGGATTGGACAAAAACCCTTAGAAAAATAGGAGTTGTATTTGTTCCAAAACTTGTTTACAAACAATCTTGTAAACTTTTTCCTCAACCATTTTGGTTTCAACTCTACATCTCTTCTACTTCAACTTGATGGACAAACCTACCCCATGGCCAAAAACTTCACCATGAGCAAAGGACTTCTTCAACTCTGATGACTTCAACTTCTTCAACTCTAATGACTTCAACTTCTTCAACTCTAATGACTTCAACTTCTTCAACTCTAATGACTTCAACATCTTCAGCATTTTCACCATGGACTTCAACCTTGGTATCACTAAGGACAAGTGAGGCAAGAAATCTTGCTCAAGATTTGGAGACTAAGGAAACACCAAATAGAAGGAGCCATCATCACCTTTGAAGTTTTGTGACCAAGACATGAGAAGTTTTCTCCAAGGATACAAAGATTTTGTTCAAGGAGAATCAACCAAGAAGGATGGAAGGATCTCAATTGAACCATATAGATGGACCACCATATTTAGTTTAAGTCAAACCCACCAACTTATGTGGTGTAACAAAAATATTTTTGGTTGCCTAAAAGTATGCTTGAAACTTGTTGTTTGAGTGGGATGTTTGTTTGTGATTGCTTGCACATTGCTTGTGTGAATTGTGATGTGTGTGATTAGAAATATTCCCTTAGAAATATTTTTCCTATTCTAATCCCAATCCAACCCACACAGATGACTACTCCAAGAGACACCAACATCAAGGTTGATGACAACAACAACAACCAAGAGGACAACATGAGAGAAATCATAGTAACCCAAACCCAGTTGAGCCAAGAGACAACTCAGCTTTTAGCCAACAACAATGGACTAGACCCAGCCATATAAAGGATTTTGAAACTTCAATCCCAACTGTTGCAAGGATTGGTTACTCAAATGATCAACCTGGCAGAAAACTTTTCCCAAAGAGCTAATGACAACAAGGATGACAAAGATGTTATTCTAGAAGGAACCAAAGCTTACAATATTTGTGGAGACAAGGATCATACATCCAAGGAGCATGAAAATCAATGCCCTAATTGTGAAGAAGAAAGTCATATCTCTAGTAACTGCCCTCAGAAGAGAGAAAGATTTCCCACCTTTGAGGTGAGATATGAAGAGCATGAACTAGAAGAATTCCTAGCTTTGGAGAGACCCAAGAAGAAGAAGAAATGCCCCAACCCTAGCAAGAAGGATATTACTCAAGAACAATGTTACACTTGCAAAGAGATGGGACACTATGCCAATGAATGCCCAGAAAAGAAGAAGAACCAAAGAAACAAACAAGAGGCAATGATACCAAAGGAAAAGAAAGATGTCAGCCAAGTGATGTGTTTCAAATGCAAGGAGCTAGGCCACTATGCAAACTTCTGTCCAGAAAAGATGAAGCATAAGATAAACTAGCCTATGAAGGATCTCAGCCTTGTCACATGTTTCAAGTGTGAAAACAAAGGACACTATGCAGATGTTTGCCCAGAGAAGTTTCCCCAGGATCCCAAGAAGGCCAATATGTAATTTAGTTGGAAAAATTTTAAGGGTGGTAGTACCCTAGATGCTTTGAGCCAATTTGTAACCCTAACCTTCCCAAATCTCGGGACGAGATTTATTTTAAGGGTGGTAGCCTGTCACATCCCAAGATTTTCCAAATCTTGTAATGTGAAAAATAAATGAATAGAATAAAACTTTGTTGATTTTTAGGGTGAAAAGAAACTTTTTGAATCCAATTGGAAACTTTCAAAAACTATTTGGATCAAATAAAATCCTAAATGGATTTAAAAAGATAAATAAACATTAAACTTAAAAATATTTAAAATTACTTTTTTTTTATCTTTTAATAAAAGATTTGGTTTTGAAAGGAAAAAAGGTAGATTTATAAATAAGGATTATTTTATAGAGCCAAATTAAACCTTGGCCAAGCTTTTGAAATAAAATGTTTTGTTTTGATTAAAAGAGTAAAGGTTTATTTAAATAAAAATAAGGAGAGTTTATTATAAAACCGATTTTGTTAAAATAAAGGTTTTATCATTTTAATTAAACATCAAAACATATTAATTTATTTTAAACAAGTTTTCTAAGTATTTTATATTTTCAAATAAAACCTACTGAAGTGTTTTTGGTTTTATTTAGATTTCAAATAAAGATTTTAAATAAAACAAATCCTATTTGAATAAATAACTAAGGACTATTTATTTAATTATTAAATAGATCCTAAAAGAATAAAAATATTATTTATTTATGGGACTTGGTTTTGTGTTGTTAAACAGAACCAAACTCAATTGCAAAGTTTGGTGGAAGTTTATTTGATTTGGTTGTTTGAATTGTGATTTGAATTTCAAAACAGAAATTGAATTGGAAAAAGGAAAAAGATTCAGAACAGAAAAAAATAGAATCAAACCAACCCAACCCAGCAAGCCCACCTAGCCCAGCAGCCCATTTCCCTCTCTCCCCCGAAGCGTTTTCTTTCACTCACGATTTAACCCACACAGACGCTGACCATTGGACCCCACCTGAAACGTCCCTCCCTCACTGACGTCGGGCCCCACAGCCAGATCATTGTCGTCTTCACCCCCGATGAACTCGCCTCTGACTATTTCCTCCGCGTCTTAATTTGAATCAATACGAGTTATTCTGCGAATTGAAATCCCCCTCGATCACGCTCGTTTAACCACCTCCTCCTCCCCTTCCTTTACCCTCAGACACCGCTGCAGGAGAGCCCCCAGGCTGCCTCCAATTTCTTCTGCACCACCGCCTTCTCCGACGAGGTTCGTGACCAATTCTGGCAGCACCGCATCACCCCTTACCTCCCCAAGCACACGGGCAAGTTACCCAGACCCAGGCGCACCTACCCGTAGAGCCAGCTCGCTCGCGCGCCCCTGAGCCTCGACAACGACGACGACCACCGTCACCACCGTCTGCTTCCTCTCCGGCGACCCTCCTCATAAGCATGCGTCCGCCCATCTCCTTCCCGATGACACTCATGCACTCACCACACTCGCCCGCATCTAACCGTGCACTTATTTTGCTTCAGGACGATATGCAGCCTCGCCCTCGACCACGACCGCGCGCAACCGACGCCAGCAGGAACTCTGGTGAGAAATAGCCGTGAACTCTGTGCGCCCCTTGACTCCTCGAGAACACCTTGAGCTTCCCCAGGCTTCTGCGAACACGGTGAGCATATTCCTTTCCTCCCTCGCTTCTTGTAGCATCGAATCCACCGCCGTCTGACCGCTCCGCCGCCAGTAGCCACCGCATCGCCGCCCGTCTCTGGCAAGTGTGCTAGATGCCGTGCGATTAGGATCCAGCGGCTAGGATAGAAGCTAAACGAAAGGGTAAGTAGCATCTGCGGGCCGTGCGATATGACTTAATCCAACGGCCTGCATCGCTTGATCCACGCGAAACGTTTTCGACGAATCAGAATAGGACGCGTGTCCCATTGCTTGATTTAAATGTAATTTGATCTATTAGTTTTCCAATTTTGTAAATTGCATAACTTTAGTTCCACACGTCCAAATTTTGCAAACTTTATATCAATGGAATCAGTGGAACAAGCCCTAGCCAACCATGCACTTTGTTTAGTAAAAAGCTTCTGGTAAAATGTTTGTTTTTGTAGAAACATATGTATGCTTGTTTAGGATGTAAAAATTGTTCAAAAATGATTTTGGGGATAAAATCTTTTGCAAATTGTGTGTTTTGAACCTACTGACCAAAGGAATCACTTTGTGGTTTCAAAAATATATTTGGTGAAGAAAAAGAATGATTCTTTGATTTAAAACCAATTCTAGTCAAATAAAAATATGGTTTATTCATTAAAAATGGTTTTGGAAGAAAACCTTTGGGAAATGTTTTGTTTCAAACTCTCTGACCCTAAACACAAAGTTTTATGGTTTGAAAACATATTTTGTGAACCCTATAGATTAATGCCTTAGTAAAAACATTTCTACACCACATAAAATGATACCTTGTTTTGAAAATGGTTTATGAAATGAAATCTTTTGCAAATGACTTTGCCACTTTATAAAAATGACCATTAGGTGTTTTCAAATGTTTATGTACAATTAGCCATGTCCCTGTCAAAGGACAATTTGAGCATCAAGACATGGAAGCTATCAAGAATCTCATCATCCAAATTTCTAAGTTAAAAACTTGTGGTTGAACAAGGGTTGAAAGGATCACCAATTTTTATTGGGAGATTCCTTGGGAAAAAGATTTTGTCAAAGCAAAAACTTAGTGTTTTCAAATGATAAGGAAAAATCTATTTTGAGCAAAGCAAGCCTAAGCTCCACTTAGCCAAATGCATATAGATGATAGACTCCACTATACTACCATAGTATCACTTGCGAATACTATTCAAATGTATTGACCCTTGTGGCTGTAACTTGTAATGTTGTAGGTTTGATTGATATTAGTGAAGTTGACTGATTAGGATTACAAAGTCTACAACCAACATGTTTGCCTGTGGCACTTTGAAGATGAAGGACCCCATGCTTATAGATATTCTGCTGCAATGTAATGTAATAGCCAAATGAGCTATGTAAGATGTAATAAAATTATGTTATTCCTGGTTATAAAGTTATATTATAACCTTTGTTTCTTGATATTACATCTTAACTGTGGATGCTAGCTATTGATCCAGGGACTAGCATTGCAATCACAGGGATCCTTTTCCTTTACAAAGGAGGGATCTTACAACTATATATGGAACACATGCCTATGATTGTTTAGTACTTGGATGCTTTATCTTTTTTATCTGCAATTGCCCTAGATCTTGAAGTTACATGAATAGTCTCATCCATGCAACGCCCATCCATCCTTATGCCTACCGCACTCGAATCCTACTGTTTGCTACTATTGTTACTACTGCCTTTGTTTTACTATTGCTGTTACTTTGCTATTGCTACTACAAAACTATTGTTATTGATAAACTCTTGTGAGCAAGACTATTTCCAGGTGCAGCTAAATTGACAACTTAGTTGTTAAGGCTTATAAGTATTCTTTTGCTCCCCTTGTGTCGAATCAATAAATTGGGTTATACTACCCTCGAAGACTGTTGCAATCCCCTATATTTGTGGGTCATCAAGACTATTTTCGGGCGCCGTTGCCGGGGAGCATAGCTTTATTTGTAAGTTCACTTGGATTTATTATTGTTTGCTGCTATCCTTTTCATCATGGGAAAGTCTCGTAATGGAAAGTTTCCTATTTTACCATCCACTACAAGAATAGGTACAACCCTAAACACCTTTGTTGCTCTTGATTCACCGCCTGTTATAAGTAAGCTTGTTAGACCACCACCACATACACATGCTACACACACTGCTACTACTGCTGAATTTGAAATTGCTTCTGATGCTCATGATGTTACTTCTACTGTGCTTGATGAGAGTGGTTCATTAGGTCCTTTCCTAGATGCTACTATTGCTAGAATTATAATCGGAAACACTCAAACTCCTATTGAAGACACTATTACTCCTGTTAGCTCACCTGAGTCTAGAGAAAGCTATGATATTAATGATGGTTATATTGAGATGACTGATGAATTTATTGAAGAGTATCAAAACACAAGTGGTGCTAGTGCTATTAGGAGTCTCTTTGAGAAACGTACATTTATACCTAAACTGTCTCCCGATGCTATGTTTGCTACTTGTCTCATAGACATTAAAGATAAAGATTATGATTTCTCTATTGATTTATCCTATATAAACATTGTTGAGAAAGAACCTTTTTGTGGGACTGAGAATGAAAGGGTCATGGCACATATGAATGAGATTTCTACTATGAGTGTCTTATTTTCTCATGATGTTAAGATGCGTACCTACTTTGTTGCTAAGATTTCCCCTTTTCACTAAAAGGAGAAGCTAAAGCTTGGTTTAATAGTTTACCACCTAGATCCATTGATAGCCCTGATTTCTTGATTGCTACTTTCTTTCAGAAATATTTCCCTCCTAGTGCTAGACATGCTGCTTTGCAGAAACTTTTTGATTTTAAACAGGGAGAAGAAGAGAAATTGCATGAGTCATGGAAAAGGTTCTATGCCTTGATTCATGCACATCCTGGATGTCCCTTACCTAAAAATGAGCTTCTTGATATATATTATAATGGACTAACTGATGAATCTAGGACATACCTAGATAGTTTTGTTGATTGTGTTTTCAGGAAAAGAACTCCTATAGAAGATGAGGAATTAATGGCTAAAATAAGCAAGAATTATGATGATTGGACTTCAACTGAGCCAATTACACCTAAGCCTACTACACCTGAACCAATTATGCCTGAACCAACTCCAACACCAACACCAAGGAAGAGGGGAGTGATTGAATTAAATGATGAAGTGATGAAAGAGGCTAAGAAATGTCTTAAGGAGAAGGGTATTAAATCTGAAGATGTGAAGAATTTACCTCCTATAGAAGAATTATGTAAGCCAATTCCCCACTCATCTACTATTGAGGTACACTCTCTCCAACACTTTGATGAAGGTGATATTCCCTATGGTAAACTTCCTAATCAATGCTTAGAGGAACTTGACATTTTTATTGTTAAGCAAGGTAATTTTAATAAACAAGTATAGAATCATTTATTGGAAAACTCTAGAGCTATTAATGAGTTGAAAGATATTGTAGAAAGAACTACTAATGATGTTAAAAATGCTTGTTAAACATTTCCAAATGATTCAAACTCAAATTGATCAACTTGCTAAGGTACAAAAAGATATGCTAGTTAATGCTGCTGGAGATAAACATGCTTATGAAATTAGAACTAGGAGTGGTGCTACCACTCAGGATCCTTTATATCCTAAGGACATCCTAAAAGAATTGAGCAGGATTCTCAACAAGCTGAAAATAGTGGTAGTCCCTCTAAGAGAAATAAAAAGAAACATAAAACAGTTGAGGAACCTTCTGAACCTGCTATAGATCCTAATAGTATATTTGTCTCTGATGTTGAAACTGAAAGTGGTAATGATAAAAATGATGCCCCTGATAAGGAAGAAATTGAAGAAGAGCCTGAGAAGCACACTAAGAACACTAGGTACACTAAGGAAGATTTTATTGCTAATAAACATGGTAGTGAAAAGAGAACCTTGGGTGTACAGAAACCAATGTCAAAAGAGGAAGAACACTATAAAAAGTTTTTTGAGTGGATGAAACCTTTATTTTTTTCAAATTCCTTTGAATGATGCTATTAAGTTGCCTCCTTATTCAAAGTACATGAAGGATATTGTATCTAATAAAAGGAAGATTCCTAATGAGGAAATTTCTACTTTGCTTGCTAATTATTCCTTCAATGGTAAGGTTCCATAGAAACTTGGTGATCCAAGTATTCCAACTATCCCTTGCTCTATTAAAAATAATTATGTTAGAACTGCTTTGTGTGATTTGGGAGCTGGAGTTAGTGTTATGCCTTTTTCTCTCTACAAGAGACTTCAGCTAGAAAAATTGATACCAACTGATATATCTTTGCAAATGGCTAATAAGTTTACTACTATCCATGTTGGTATATGTGAGGATGTTCTATTCAAGTGGCTCATAATTGCTTGGTTTTAACTGATTTTGTTGTGCTTGAGATGCCTGAAGATGATAATATGTCTATTATTCTTGGGAGACCTTTTCTTAATACTACAGGTGCTGACATCAATTGTAATCAAGGAAAAGTAACTTTTAATATTAACGACAAAGAACATACTTTCTATTTCCCAAAGAAGATATATAAGAGCTATGGCCTGAATTCAATTGAAAATATTGAGAGCATCAAGGTTGGAGAAATATATTGTCCCATTCCACAAGAAAGTTTTGAAACTATTATGATTGGGACTATTGCTATCAAGATTGAGGTAACATAATCATTTTGTGAAATGCAAAGTTTTGTTTCATATAAAATTATTTTGGTAACGATACTTGATCAACCTTGTTAACAAAGGGATTTTAATGGACAAAACAATGCTTTCACATTGATTATACTTGCTCACCTTTATTTCTCTCCTTTCCAACCTTTGCTCTTCATCTTGTTAGTCTTAGTTTTGATAGTTGTTTGCTTTTTAGAGTGTCTTAGAACTTCTATATTTTTTGTTTTGGTTTTCTTTTGTGGCTTTCAAAAAAAAATATTTTTGTGCGAGAAAATCTATTTTCATAACCTGAAAATTGGCCAAAAATAAAGTTTCCCGAAAAATTCCAGAAAATTCATATAAAATTTTTCCTCGAAAAAAGGGGCAGAGGGGCACCTGGATTGGCCCAGGGGGGCCCACCAGGCCAGCACACCCCTGGTGGCGCGCCTGGCCTGGGTGGGGCCCTCCTATGGCCCTCCAGTTGCCTCCTTCTAGCCACTTCTTTATCTCTCTCGAAAAACACCGGAAAACTTTCTCAAGCTCTAGTTCCTGATGTTATTGCTCCCGAATTTCGATCTCCTTGCTCAGCCCATCTTTGTTGCTGTTTGGAGGGATTGCTCTCCGGTATGTGCCTCCTTTGCTTGTCGAATTAGATTTTTGATTGGTGGATTGTATCTTGAGTATTTTGCTACTATAGGTGACTGGTTGTGTGAGCTTGCATGCTTGTTCTATGCTTAGAGATTTCATTTTGATGCAAGTTCCTATAGTAGTTCCTCATCATTTATCAACCTAGAAATCACTTGGTTTGATGTTTTTCTAAAATTTTTAGAAAAGAAGATGAGTGCATACCAACTGAATCAACATGAATTGATGGTACCTGAGCCAATGAAAGTCCATCGTGAGGAGGAGGTTTTCTCTTCCATATATCCATGCCCCAAATTTATGAGAGCTATGGGGATATTTTAGTATTTCCAAACTATGATTTCTAATGCAGGGTTGGAACATTTTGTTGGGGAAGAGCCTTACCAATATGTTAAGCTAACCATGTCTGTGGTGCAGGACTTTCGGTTTAGTTAGTCCTTGTCTAATCCCATGGTCCACTACAAAATTTATAATATAGCTGTCAACCTCCCTTTCAATGATTTTTGTGTAGCTCTCAGAGTGCCATAGTGGGGTTCATGTGAGAAGATTAGAGAGAGGCCTAAGCCACTCATGGATTTATATGCTGAAATTTTCCAAGGTTGCGACTTCTCAAAGGAAATTGGTAAAATTTAGAATATTCATTTCCCATCCATTAGATATTTTGCCTATTTCATTTCCAAGTGTGTTCTTGCTAGGAAGACTACTAGAAAATTATCTTCATTTGATCTAGCTTTTATCTCAGCTGCTTTGAATAGGGATAGAACTTATAACTTGGGTGCTTTGATAGCTTTTCGTCTTGCTGCTAACCGTGAGAAAGGTGGGATTTTTAGGGGTCTCATTGCATCTCGTCTATTAGCTTTTCATGGTTTAGAGCCTCATCATTCAGATTTTCAGTTCCCCATAGAGAGACTTTATCTCAATTCCATGGTTCAGCATAAATTTGTTTCCTCTTGGGATACTTTGAGTGATATACCGTATGAAATAACCTTTGTCAAGATTGGTTGGAGAGGGGGTAGGTCTGATAAAGTAGTCTCTTTGCCTGCAGCTGTTTTATTTAACTTTGATAACAGACAAGGATGGTCACTCATGGAGGAATAACTTGACACATACATGGCGGAGCTCTCCCAGCAAGAGGAGAATATTGGAGAGGATGCCGATGATGATTCGGTTCAGCCCTCCAACATGGGGGAGTCTTCATACCAGCAACCCTCCTATGATTGGAGCGCTTTTTCTTCTTCACCATGAGGGCCTGATTATGATCATTCCTATGATGACCCACCAGCTTGGGGTTACTACCCGCGTTATTTATTGTGCTCCACTTAGGCCAAAAGCATAAGCTTAGGGGGGGTATACCGACATCACACTCATATCATGTTTCGTCGGTACTTTTTATATCCATGTTTCGCTTTCTTTTTATTTTTTGTTTCTGCTTTCCCAAAACACAAAAAGACCAAAAATATTTTCGTTGTTTCTCTTGGTTTGTTTCTTTGCGTTTAGCTTTGGTTTGCCTTAAGAAAAGTCCAAAAAGATTTTGCTTTGTTTGCTTTTGCTTTGAGTGCTTGCTTAGAAAAATCAAAAACACCAAAAATATTTGTCGTTCTTCCTTGGTTTTGTGAAGTTCATTGCAGCATTCAGCGTTCCTCAGTGGAGTTTGGTTTCATGTTATTATTCAAGCCACACAAGTGAAAGGGAATAATGATGATTAACGACAACCCAAGGAGTGGTAAGAGGCTGGTAATGAACTCTATTTGTCTTCAATTTTGAACATATACTCATCATTGTAGGCATTCTTAGTCTGTTCATGTAAGGTGTATATATTTATTGGATGCTTAGTAGTTCTTGCTCTCTTATGATTAGCTCCAACTTGCTAATAGTTTGTAGAATGTCATATGAATGTTTGCTTGCATTGTTCTATTCATAACTTGGTATGACATTGTGGTATCCTCCTATGAATGTTTCATTTGAATCGACTTGGCACATGCTCACGCATTCATATGAATGAACCAAAGTCAGTTAAGCCTTGATGATTTATTTTGCCCCAGAGTTCTTATATCACTTTTGTGCCATAATTAATTTTGTTTTGTTACAAGCATGATTATGACAGTTATTGCTCTCTCGTTTGTCGCTCCCTCTCTATTGCTAGCCTTCACCTGCACTGAGTATGAGCTCTACTTGTGCATCCAACTCCCCAAAACCAATATTGTCAAAAAGTGTCCACCATATATACCTACTAGCATCGTTTGCTATTCCGCGCATATTCATTATGCCTCGTTTTCTTCCAAATAAAATGTTTTCTTGTTATGAGAAAATTAGTTAATAAAGCTCTCACGAACATGATGGCACACTTTATTTATTGCACTTAATAAACATGAACCATTGTGACTGTCCATGAAAGTTATATGCTTGCAAATTATAGGCTAGGAGTTAGCAGAACTGTGCTGTCACGGGGAACGCTTTTAACACCTGTAAATACATACCCAGTTGATATCATGCCCTTTTATTTACGGATGTCATCGGTGTGACATAAAAGGGGAGCTTGTAAGTCCATGGAGTTATGTATATGTGTTATATAAACGCCTGGGCCGCTAGCCTAAGCCATGCCTAATCATGGTGGAAACTTGCAGCATAACCATAGTGAGCAATCTATGAAGCTTTCTTCTTATAAAAAAAGAGAAAGACACAGAAAAGAGGAAAGAGAGAAAAAAGAACCATTTTCCCATGGTAAATAAGAAGATTGCTGAGATGCTCACTGTCTGCTTGCCTTGTCATTTTGATATGGGATAGCTCCTGTGTCATGGGGCAAGGGGTACCCCGTTGGCGGTCCTCTATGATACACATGTATTTACTATGACAAGAACTTACCAATAAATTAAGTTGAGTAGCATGAGGAGCGTCCCTCGTACTCAAGGGACATGAGATTTCTATTTTATGGCATGCCAAGCATATAACTCCTATTTGACCTCACTTTCACCTTAACCATCTAAAGATGCCTATGATAGGGGCAATGAGAGCTCAAAGCCAATGAGTACCATACTTTCAGCATTTGGAAGAATTTCAAACTTTCCAAAACCTTTTCACTTCCTTGTTGAGTCACCACTTATTCTATGAGCACCTTCTTGAGAGCATAGTTGTCATTCTTAGTGTAATGTGCTTGTCACAAAACTTGGTTAATTATGTCATAACTTTGATGCTTGTATCTCTGATATCTTTACTTCTAGTCTTCACTTGAACTTTAGAGGTGCCTTGGCATTTATGTTTTGATCCACAACAAAGGCAAGCGATATACCACTCTATCATACCTTCTTATGAGCATTGCAATGTTGCTTAAGTTTATGTTTCATGCTACTTATTATTATTGTGTTGGAATCTCTTCATAACATGCAATGACTATTGAGTAGACTTCGTTGCATACTCCTTATTATGAATTGTCTAAGTACTGATCATATGTTGATAATATATACATTACATGAAGCAAATGTGTTTGTGAAAGTTTATTTTTATCGCACTAAGTTTTCAACTGAATTGCTTGTGGACAAGCAATAAGCTAAGCTTGGGGGGAGTTGATACATCCAAAACGTATCTACTTTCCAGAACACTTTTGCTATTGTTTCTCCTCTAAACTTGTGTGATTTGGATACAACTAACACGGACTGACGTTGTTTTCAGCAGAATTGCTTTGGTGTCTAGTTTTTGTGGAGAAAATCAACTTTTAGGAAAAATCCCGGAAAATATGCCACACAACTCCTATTTTACCAGAAGACTCTCGGAGCCAGAAGACGAGACGGAGGAGGGCCACAAGGGGCCCACACCCCCTGGTCGCGTGGGCCAGCCCAGGCCACGCTGGGAGGGGTGTGGCCACCTCGGGCACCCCCTCGGCCTCTCTCTTCGCCTACAAAAATCCTTCTGACCTAAAAACGAAGGGGGGTTCGACGTTTTTCCAGAAAGAGTTCTGTTGCGCCGCCACCACCAGAAACCGTGATTCGGAACCAGAAACTCCGTTCTCGCACCCTGACGGGATGGGTATTTGGAGGAGATCATCATCATCAACGCCTCTCCATCAACCATCCATGTTTCCCCCATCCATGAGTGAGTAATCCCCCGCTGTAGGCTATGGGGATGGTAGGGATTGTATGAGTTCTATCATGTAATCGAATAAGATTGTTAGGGCATGGTGCCTAGTATCTCTATTAGTGCTATTTGACTTTGTTGCAACTTGTTGTGCTTAATTCTTGTCACTAGGGCCCGAGTGCCATGATCTCAGATATGAATTTGTTATTGATTCATGATGACAGTATTGTTTGTGATCTTATCTGCAAGTTGTGTACACATATCATTGTACGGAACCAAAGGCCTCGAAGTGACAGAAATTGGGACAGCTGGAGGGGATGGCTATGATATGAGGATCACATGTGTTCACGGAGTGTTAATGCTTTGCTCCGGTACTCTATTAAAAGGAGTACCCTAATTGCCAGTACATTCCCTTGAGGCCCCGTTGCAACGAGCTGGCTGGACAAAAAATGTTGTGCAAGTTCTCATTGCGACACATATGATTATATATGGAACACATGCCTATGATTATTTAGTACTTGCATGCTTTATCTTATTTATCTGCAATTGCCCTAGATCTTGAAGTTACATGAATAGGCTCATCCATGAAATGCCCGTCCATCCATCCCTATTCCTACCGCACTTGAATCCTACTGTTTGCTACTATTGTTACTACTGCCTTTGTTTTACTGCTGTTGTTACTTTGCTATTGCTACTACAAAACTCTTGCTACTGATAAATTCCTGTGAGAAAGACTATTTCCTGGTGCAGCTGAATTGACAACTCAGTTGTTAAGGCTTATAAGTATTCTTTGGCTCCCCTTGTGTCGAATCAATAAATTGGGTTATACTACCCTCAAAGACTGTTGTGATCCCCTATACTTGTGGATTATCACCAGCAACACCTTGGGAGTTGTTTCCTTTCTCCTACTAGTTCGATAACCTTGGTTTCATAACTAAGGGAAACTTGTTGATGTGCACATCATACCTTCCTCTTAGGGTTCCCAACGAGATCTACATATCCGAGCCATCAAGCACTTTTCTGGCGCCGTTGCCAGGGATATAAGGACAGCTTCAATCTCTTCCTCCCCATCGAATCACTTTTATGGGAGAAAGAAGATTTTTGCAAGGGGAGTCTCTCACAACCAATATCTTTACTTCGTTTTTGTTTTACTTTGTTTCTTTAGTTTTGTTTGGTTTGGTTTGCTTATTTCTATGAAAAACATAAAATATTATTATTAGTTCTTTCTTTAGTTGTTACCTTGTTCTTAGCTCATTATGTTGATCCCTAAGTTCACCCTAAAAGACCTTTCAATACGTAGTGGCTCTATAATTGGGAAAGATAATATTGAATAATTCTTTAATCATGTTAGTAAGCGTGGGGATATTGAGGATAGATCCTTAGTAGAACATGCTCCAAATTATGAAACTGATGCAGCTTCTTTAGTTCACATGTTGGAGGCTAGGTTTGTTAACCTTAACCCCATGATGCAGGTAATGTTTCTTAAACTTAATGATATTAAGGATACTGAAAAGAGAGATTTTATCCTAAAAACTTTTTTTAAATAATTTAATGATGTTGCTATAGAAGCCAGAAAGGTCTTTGATCGTTTTAATATGCTAGGCTCATGTGTAGATGTTATTGGTACACTAGAAAAGTTGGAAAAAAACAAACCCAAAAATTTAGAGGAAACTAAAATAGCAATACCTTTTAAACTTGTAGGAATGCATGAAGCCTTAGAAAAGAATTTTGATTGGATTATTCCTAAAAACCCGTTTGATAAAAATAGTGAACTCAAGAGTATTGAGAGAGGATACTATAGAAATTATTTGGATAATATACCTTGCCTTGTTGAAGATATTTCAGGTATTGATATTAATGCTTCTTCATTCAAAAATACTTGATTCTTGCTTTCTACGCCTAGCTAAAAGGCGTTAAAGAAAAGCACTCTTGGGAGATAACCCAATTTTATTTTTAGTAAGTTTTTCCTTTGTTGAATCTTGGAAGTTACTACTTCTGTAATGAACTCTCCTTATCCTTTTTATGTGGTTTTTGTGCCAAGAATAACCTCTAATGAGAGAGATGTAAGATTTGGGGAAGTTGTTGTCCAGAAACAGATTTCTGTGCTTCACTATAAAAAATCGTGAAACATCCCAGTATGTCGGATTGATCTGTAATTTTTTGTGAGTATGCCCCAGGTTATTATATAACTTTTGTTAGTTTTGCACTTTTTGATTTGGGCAACGAAAGATTTTCTAAAAAATCGGTCTTTACCTTCTGGTCTGTTTTGACAGATTTCTGTCATAATTTGCATTTGCCTCTTAATCGATTGAGTTGAAACCTATGTTTTAACAGAAGTTTTACTTGAGTTGAAACTGGACCCAAAGGCTTATTATCTTCAATACACTAATTTTGCTAATGAAAATTGTGTGATGTTTTGTATGAAGGAAATTTTCAAGTGTAGGGGAAGAATGATGTGATGAGATAAAGTATGGACAAAAGCTCAAGCTTGGGGATGCCACCCGTGTCACCCCAAGAAATATTCAAGAGGTACAAGCGTCAAAGCTTGGGGATGTCCAATGCATCCCCTTCTTCATCAATAAAAATCTCAGGTTTTCTTTCAAGACACTTCATTTTTATTTGCTTCATATACTATATGTTGTTCTTGGAGTGTCTTTGTTTTTGTTTTTAGTTTTATTTTGCTTGGTTTGCTGAATAAATTAGTTGGACCCCCACATACATATTTTGGAGGAGTCACAACTAGTTCTTCATTTCCTAGAACACTTTAGTTTTCACTCTTATTATTTTGTGAGTGTTCTCTTTTGCTAGCACTGCGGTTAGCTTTAGTTTTCTCATGCTTTCTGCTTAGAAATTTTTAGTTCGTATTTGTAAATTTATGAGACAAGCCCACTGGTCTTTATTGATTATTATATTTGTGAGTTGTTTCAAATAAGTCGATTGGTGTTGGAAAAGAGTGGAAAGTTTCATGCTTATGTTGGTACAAAAGGAAGCTTGTTTTGACTGTGACTTAGGTTTTATCATGTCATGTTAGAAGTTGCTTTGACTATATGCTTAGTAATTATTGTTGTAGCATGACTTGTTTCAAACAATTGAGATTGCTTAATGTGCCATGAAAGGATCATGCATTGTTTTACCATACAAAAGCATAATATTGTGGTATTCTCCTTTGATGCTTTATTTGGGTTAACTTGGCATATGCTTACACCATGTTAAGACTATGAACCAGTCACCTTAGCCTCTATGATCATTTAGTTTTTGACTTGTGATATCACTTTATGCTTTAATTAATAATGTTTGTCGCTCTGCATGATTATGGCCATTATTGCTCTCTTAGTTGGTCGCTCCCAGTCTTTTGCTAGCCTCCACCTGTACTGAGTATGATCTCTACTCGTCCATCCAACTCCCAAGAAACCAATTTATTCCAAAGAGTCCACTATAAATTCCTATGCATGGTGTGCTACACCATTCCAAGTATATTCATGAGCTTATCTATCTTTGTAACATACCACCTTTCTATGTAATATAAATAAAGACATGTTTGAGCATTGCATGCATGCATAACACTTGCACTTTGGTTTAACCACGTAAGATCAAATAAAACCCCAATAGCTTCCCTTCTCTCTTTGAATCAATTCAAATGGTTTCTATATTTTGAAAGTTCTCAAAACAAATGGAGCCCAAATGGTGTTGAGGGCCCTTAGTGTTTTCATATATTATATAAAAGTTCTCTAATTTTAAAATATTCAAAACAGATTTGAATTCAAAATACAAATAGAAATTAGAAAACAGAAAAGGAAAAGGTTTAACAGAAAAAATCTAAACCTAACCTAGCTACTGGGTTGAGCCCACTTATCTCCCTCTCTTTCTGCCTCCAACGCAGCGCGCAGCCGGCCTAGCCTGGCCTAGCAGCAGCCCGTCCCCGGCCTGGTACCACTTCAGCCTTCTGTCCCGCGTCGTCTTCGTCGACGACGAGCAAGCAGCTCGCTGTCGACACCGTCGCCGTCCGTCGTCGCTGGCGTGCGCCAGGATTCGTGACGCCGCCCCTGGTCTTTTATAAACTTCCAGCATCATCACCGACAAACCCTAACCTGCCATTTCCCCTTCTCCCTAGCTCTCCAGCGCCATGGCCGAACCCTAGTTCGTCAGATCCTCCTCGTCCCCGTCGTCTCCGGCCACCCGCGCCACGCTGAGACCACCGCTGGATGGGATGTGCCGCCCTCGTCCTTCCCCTTGAAGCTTGCGTGCTGGGACGCTCTCCTCTCCCCGGAATCGAGCTCGAAGTGCCGTCTGACGCCTCCATTGTCGCCGTCGATCCGCCGCCGTCCTGCCTCCCCGAGCTTCGCCACCACCCCTGTTGTGCTCGCGGTAATCCCACGGTGCTAACATTCCCCTATGTTTGCCCCCTCCCCCTCTATGTTGTCTTCCCCGCGAGAGCCCGACGCCGCTGCCACTATTCGTCATTGCGCTGTCGTCTCCGGTGACCAAGAAGAAGTGGTGCCGCCACTATTTTTCTCCTCGCGACGTCCTCTCTCCAACGCACCCATACGCGCATCCAGTCGAGCACTAGATCAAGGGATCCTTGCTCGATCTGAGGGTGAGCTCCATTGCTGATGTCATGCTACATCATCATGAGGCAATAATCCTTTTCTTTTATTTTAATTATTTATGTAATTAATTTCTGTAAATAAGAAATGTATGACAGGTGGGCCATACCTGTCAGGGTTTTAATATTTTCTGTAAATATTTTCTGAAATGATTAAAAGTCTGACATGTGGGCCCAAGTTTGGAAATTATTTCAAATATTCCAAAAATGATTTAAAATGAATTAAAATTTGGGAAATTCATAACTAATTCAATTTTAAATCAGAAAAATACAAATAATATACCAAAATTTTCAGAAAAATGAAACCTATGTAACTAAGCTATAACCATACATTGATAATAAACTTTGATGGCAATTTTAATTAGAATAACCAATTGAACCCTAGAGGCGATTCCGATGATCCCCTTGTTTTAGGGTTTGGACATCTCGGACTCCCTTTAAAGTGACCAAGCATGTTTTAGGGTTCAATTTAACACCATTCAACTAGTCATATCATTCATATTGTATGAGCATTGCACATGCCATGTGTTGAATGTTGCTTTCTCTTTTCTAATGATTGGTTCTTCGCGAATAGGAACCGAACCCGAAGCTGAAGTCAACGCCACCGAAGAGAAGTATAAGTCCAACAACGGACAAGGCAAGCGAAGCCCCGCTCATACATATGATTCCTATGTTTAAAAAGTATTTCATTCTCGTCATATGCATTCAGTTCAACAGTCTTTTATCAGTAGATAGAGTAATCCTATCTGATGCATGTTTCTCCTTGTGAATTAAATACCTGATCCACCGCTCCTAGCATAACTAGGGTTTGGCTTATGAGCATCGCTAGTACCACAGTTAAGTCAAGCTTATCCATGCTTAGTGGTTCGATGTGATCATTTAGGTGATGCACCGGAGATGCGAATGAAGCATGTATGGTAGGATGTGATGATGTGATTAGAGATGGATGATAAACATGTTAAGGCTTGTATGGGAGGCCACGTGGGTTGTGGTTTTTGTAGTCCCATACTTGCCACCCCTAGGACCCAATGTTCTTGCCTCTTGAACCAAGACGAGCGTACAACCACACGGGGGCCTAGAAACCCCCTCGACCAACTAACTTGCCTAGTAGATTCCATGAGTCACATAGTTCGGGCTTTCCATTCGACATACGCATCTTGGTTGTTATTGAATGGAGGTGAAGGAGGTGCATTCATACAGGTAGGTAAGCGTGGAAGGGAATGGGAGATGCCCGGCATCCGTAATCTCAAACCCTATTCACATTGCTAGGGATTGAATTCGGGACTCGACCCGTTACGACGGAATCTCCTTAGTGTGTGACTCATGGTCTCGGCGAAATAAAGGTAAACGTCGTGGTCAACCACTCTCTGCCGGCCTTCCAAGGAAGAGGGCTAATAATTTGGCATTAAGAATAGGTTGGTATGTGTGGGTAAAGTTGTGCACCCCTGCAGGGTTATTAATCTTTTCTAAAATTCGTGTCCACGGTTATGGACGACTTGGGAACGGACGTGAAGATCATAGATAACTATAACTGAATGATAAAACTTGTCAACTAAACTGAGATCCGGAATACTTCCTCGGGGTTGTTTGAGGGGGTATTCCGAGAAGAGAGATCCAATTGATGATGGTTCTTGGTGGATATCAAAGAGTTGTAATCTTCTTATCCCCTTTTGAAAATGATCTGACTAGACGAGTTTCTTCTCCCTCTTGTTTTGAAAACAAAAGATGGCTTTATGCAAAATAACTCCACTAGCCATAAGTCTTGCGGAGTACACCCTGTACTCAGCCTTGCTTCATTGATGTTTTCTATAGATGAAGCTACTCCAACTGAAGGTGGTTTCCACGTCGAGGTCGACGAGTAGTTGGGGTTCTCGGGCAGCAGCCTAGGATCTATGGAAGGGTCGCTACTTCTGTTTATGGCCTCTTAGGCCCTTTGCTAAGTTTGTTGTTTAGAACAACTTGTTTGCTTCCGTTGTTTGATGTAATGATGGGTCTGTGACCCATGGTTTGTATGACTGGTTTGTAACTCTCTTAAGAGTTTACCTTATTAATGTATCATTTTTATGTTCTGTAATGTTACCGATCTTTCCCTGCGTGTTTCGGAATTTAGGTTAGGCTTATATCAGATGAGGATCTTGTATTTGTCTAGCCCTGATCTCGGGTCGTGACAGATTTTGGTATCAGAGCAGGACTGCCTGTAGGAAACCCTTCTAGCTGGTCGATGTTGAGTCTAGAGTTTGAGAAAACTATGTGAAAGCTAAAAATTATTTGCAAAACTCTGAATAGGACCCTTTTTACTCCTTATCCAAGGTTGTTATATTGTTGAGTTAACTTATCTCGTTTGTTTTGCAAGGTTTCCACTTCTTGTCTATCATTTCAAACCTTTAGGATATACGGGTTTGGGTTGTTTTTCTTAGTACTCCGTACTTGGTTGCAAGGCTCAGAGTTTCCAAGATATATGTGTGCAACTGAAGCATTGTTTTTCAACTTTGCTAAGGATGCCTCTAATCCCGCTCTCAACTCTTTCATGATTTGTCGGTATCGTATCATGCTTGTTCTACTGCCATACTTAATGCATTGATATAATCTTCATCCACATGTTCACCTCTACCATGATCTTTTGATATGGTTTTTGTCATCCTTTGATGTACCTTTTTTTGTGAATCCGTTCTCATGGTTTCTGTTTTCTCCTCAAGATGTCGTATGGTACTCGTGGTTCTGTTGGCCGTCGAGGAAACAACAATGTTGAACAGGAACTTCCGCCACCTCCCACAATGGTTGAGGTTCTCAACAACATTAAGACCAACCGTCTGAGGAATGAACGCCTTCTGGAGCGTTGGCGCAGAACACTAAACATCGTCCTGACGACTGTGTCACACTTGGAGATTTCATCCGCTCTTTTCCTCCAATCTTCACCCACTCCAAGGAGCCCCTTGAAGCTGATGATTGGCTCTGCACCATAGAGCGCAAGTTCAGTGCTCTTCGCGTCCGTCCCGCTGACCGTGTCAACTTTGCCACCTATCAACTGGAAGGTGAGGCTAGTGTTTGGTGTGAAGGTTTTCTAAATCTGCAAGCTCAGGGACATGTTGTTACCTGGGAAGAGTTTGTTGCAGCATTCCATGCCTCTTATATCCCTAAGCCCATCATGGATCTCAAAAGGAGGGAGTTTCTGGATCTGACTCAGGGGCGCATGGATATTGAAGCATATGGGCGTGAGTTTACTCGCCTGGCTCGCTATGCAACAAGGGATGTTACCAATGATGAAGATAAGCAAGAGCTGTTCCGTAAGGGACTTAACCCTGCACTTCGCTATGAGTTGTTGCCCTTCAAGTTCTAGTCTTTCCAGGACTTTTACAATCAGGCTCTTACCTTGGAGCATGGAAGGAAGGATATGGAAGTCTCTCAGAAGCGTGAAGAAGGAAATTCTCATGCTTCTTCCTCTGGTAACAAGAAGCGCCGTGTCTTTGTTCCATACAGTGATGTGCCTCGTACTCCTTATGCACCCAAGTCCTCTGGTAATAATTCTCGTCAGCCACAGTCAAATACTGGTGGAGCAAATTCTCGTTCTCCTGCTGGTTCTCACACCGGAGTTACTTGTTACTCCTGTGGTCAGCCTGGTCACTACTTAAGGGAGTGCTCCCAAAGGGTTGTCGGATGCAATGATCAGCAGGAAAATAAGAATGATAAAGTTCAAGGTGTTGGACGTGGTCGTCTGACCCATGTCACTGCTGAGGAAGCTTGGGAAGATCCACACGTCATTCTGGGTACGCTCCATGTCAATTCAATTATCGCAACAGTTTTGTTTGATTCTGGAGCATCGCATACATTCATGTCAAATTTGTTTACTCAAGAGCATGGGATAAATTTTGAACCCCTGTCCACCCCTTTGACCATCCATTCCCCGGGTTCTAACTGGTTCACCACTATGGTTAGTCACGGGAATGAGATTGACATAGCCTACCAGAAGTTCCCCACTTCTTTCATTGCACTCAAGTCATGTGACATTGATGTCATTCTGGGCATGGACTGGTTAACCAAATATCAAGCCGTCACTGACTGTGCACTTAGAACAGTTGTTGTGACCTCTCCTGCTGGCATAACTGTCAAGTATTGGACTGATGGTTCAAAGTCTCCGTCAGCAGTCCTTAAACCTTTCTCGGAGTTGTATGCCATGGATGTCCTACCTACTCTCGAGGTCCAAGATGTCCATGTAGTCTGTGATTTCCCGGATGTCTTTCCTGAAGAGTTGCCTGGCATGCCACCTGATCGAATTGTGGAGTTTTTCATAGAGCTAGTTCCTGGAACTGCTCCTATCTCCAAAATACCTTACCGCATGCCTCCTCATGAGTTGGTTGAGTTGAAGAAGCAACTTGAAGAGTTAGAGGGTCTAGGATACATCCAACCTAGCACATCCTCTTGGGGTTGCCCTGCCATCTTTGTCAAGAAGCAGGATACAAATATTCCAAGATTGGTGGTTGATTACAGTCCACTCAACGCGGTGACAATCAAGAATAAGTACCCACTTCCCTGGATAAATAACCTCTTTGATCAATTAAGTGGTGCCACTGTCTTCTCCAAAATGGACTTAAGATCAGGGTATCATCAAATCAGGATCAGAAAGGAGGATATCCCAAAGACAGCATTCACAACTCGTTATGGTCTTTACAAGTATACAGAGATGTCCTTCGGGTTAACCAATGCCCCTGCCACATTTATGAGGCTCATGAACTCCGTATTCATGGAGTATCTCGACAAGTTCGTCGTGGTATACATTGATGACATTCTAATCTACTCCAAGACCAAAGAAGAGCATGCCGAACGTCTACGTTTGGTATTGACTAAACTTCGTGAACATCGTCTCTATGCCAAGTTTTCCAAATGTGAGTTCTGGTTATAAGAGCTCGTCTTCCTTGGGCATGTTATGTCTGCAAGTGGTGTTGTTGTCATACCAGATAAGGTTCAGACCATTCTGGAATGGAAGTCACCTACTTCAGTTAAGGAAGTCCGAAGTTTTCTTGGAATGGCTGGATATTACCGCTGATTCATCGAGAACTTCTCCTAGATAGCCAAGCCTATGACTGATCTTCTTAAGAAAGATAAGAAGTTTGAATGGTCAGAAAAGGCAGAAGAAAGCTTCCAAACTTTGAAAACCAAACTAACCACCGCTCATGTGCTTGTCCTTCGGGATACAAGCAAGGACTTCGTCATCTACTGTGACGCTTCTCTCCAAGGGCTTGGTTGTGTGTTGATGCAAGATGGTAATGTAGTGGCCTATGCTTCTCGGCAGTTGAAGCCACATGAGAACAATTACCCAACCCATGATCTCAAACTCGCTGCTGTTGTTCATGCTCTCAAGCAATGGCGACATTACCTCATCGGTAACCATTGCGAACTTTACTCGGATCATCAAAGCCTGAAGTACCTATTTACCCAGCCAGATCTAAATATCAGGCAAAGAAGATGGTTGGAACTCATCAAAGATTATGATTTGGGTCTCAACTATCAACCCGGCAAAGCCAATGTTGTTGCTGATGCGCTAAGTCGGAAGTCTTATTGCAATAATCTGATGATTTCACAAGCTCAACCTGCTCTCTACGAGAAAATCAAGCGTCTTAACCTTGAAGTAGTTCCTTGTGGATTCCTTGCTAACCTTGAAATAAAATCTTCTCTAGAGGACCAAATCAAGGAAGCTCAAAAGCAAGATGATGAGGTTACCAAGATCAAAGAACGTGTTGTAAGCGGTGAAGCTAAATGTTTCTCCGTCAATGATCAAGGTATCCTATACTTCAGTAACCGGCTAGTGGTTTCAAACAGTCAGAAAATCAAAGATCTATTTCTACTAGAAGCTCATGAATCTCCTATGTCTATCCATCCTGGTGGTACCAAGATGTACCGAGATCTCCATCAAAGATTCTGGTGGAGTGGAATGAAACCAGAAATCGCTCGCTTTGTTGCAGAGTGCGACGTTTGCCATCGTGTGAAGGCTGAACACCAAAGGCCTACTGGACTTCTGCTGCCATTGAAAATTCCTGAGTGGAAATGGGATGAAATTGGTATGGATTTTATCACTGGACTCCCAAGGACACAAGCAGGAAATGATGCCATATGGGTAATAGTTGATCGGTTATCTAAAGTTGCTCATTTCCTTCCAGTTCGTGAAACTATCCGTGCTAGTCAAATGGCTGAACTATACATCTCTCAGATCATCGTTCTTCATGGTGTTCCCAAGAAGATCATCTCTGATCATGGAAGTTTTTTTACTTCCAAATTCTGGCAAATTTTGCAAGAAGCAATGGGAACTCATGTCTCCTTTAGCACAGCCTATCATCCTAAAACCGGTGGTCAAACTGAAAGAGTGAATCAAATTCTTGAAGACATGCTCAGAGCGTGTGTCATATCCTTTGGAAAGAATTGGGAGAAATGTCTTACTTTCACGGAGTTCTCCTACAACAAAAGTTTTCAATCCAGTTTGGGCATGGCACCTTTCCAATTCATGTATGGGAGAACATGTTGAACACCGCTGAACTGGATAGAAACTGGCGAAAGAAAATTCTTTGGTCCGGACATGATCCAAGAAGCAGAAGATCAAGTTCGCATAATTCGAGAGCATCTGAAGGCCGCTCAATCCCGTCAGAAGACCAACTACGATCGTAATCATCTTGATGTTCATTATGAAGTTGGTTATCAAGTTTATCTCCGTGTCACTCCTCTGAAGGGTGTCCATCGATTCGGTATTAAAGGAAAATTGGCTCCTCGCTACGTTGGTCCCTTTCGCATTCTCTCCAAGCGGGGTGAGTTTGCCTACCAATTGGATCTACCTTCAACTTTTCCACAGGTTCATGATGTCTTTCATGTGTCTCAACTCAAGCCTTGCTTCAAAGATCCCATTCATGGTGTGGACCATGAAGCTTTGGATCTCCAAGATGATCTAACCTACCGAGAATACCCTATTCGTATTCTTGATGAAACCGAGCGCAAGACTCGTCCTCAAACCATCAAGTTCCTGAAAGTTCAATGGTCTCATCACTCTGAGTCAGAAGCAACCTGGGAACGCGAAGATCGTCTTCGATCTGAGTACCCTGCCTTCTTTTCTAAAACCTAGGAATCTCGGGTCGAGATTCTTGTAAGTGGGGTTGAGCTGTAACATACCATCTTTCTATGTAATATAAATAAAGACATGTTTGACCATTGCATGCATGCATAACACTTGCACTTTGGTTTAACCAAGTAAAAACAAATAAAACCCCAATAGATTCCCTTCTCTCTTTGAATCAATTCAAATGGTTTCTATATTTTGAAAGTTCTCAAAACAAATGGAGCCCAAATGGTGTTGAGGGCCCTTAGTGTTTTCAGATAATATATAAAAGTTCTCTAATTTGAAAATATTCAAAACAGATTTGAATTCAAAATACAAACAGAAATTAGAAAACAGAAAAGAAAAATGTTTAACAGAAAAAAATCTAAACCTAACCTAGCTACTGGGCTGAACCCACTTCTCTCCCTCTCTCTCTGCCGCCAGCGCAGCGCGCAGCCGATCCATCCTGGCCTAGCAGCAGCCCGTCCTCGGCCCCGTACCACTTTAGCCTTCCGTCGACACCACTTCAGCTCGCTGTCGACACCGCCGCTGTCCGTCGCCGCTGGCGTGCACCAGGATTCGTGCCGCCGCCCCTGGTCGTCTATAAATCTCCACCGTCATCGCCGACGAACCCTAACCCACCATTTCCCCTTCTCCCTAGCTTTCCAGCGCCATGGCCGAACCCTAGTTCGTTAGATCCTCCTCGTCTCCTGTCACCCCGCGCCACGCTGAGACCACCGTTGGATGCGTCGTGCCGCCCTCATCCTTCCCCTTGAAGCTTGCGTGCTGGGGCGCTCTCCTCTCCCCGGAATCGAGCTCGAAGTGCCGTCGGACGCCACCGTTGTCGTCGTCGATCCGCCGCCGTCCGGCCTCCCCAGCTTCGCCACCAGCCCTGCCGTGATCGCGGTGAGCCCATGGTGCTAACGCACCCCTCCGTTTGCCGCCTCCCCCTCTGTGTTGTCTTCCCCGCGAGAGCCCGATGCCGCCACCGCTGTTCATCGTTGTGCCGCCGTCTCCGGTGACCAAGAAGAAGCGGCACCGCCACTATTTTGCTCCCTGTGACGTCATCTCTCCAACGCACCCATACGCGCATCCAGGCGATCACTGGATCAAGGGATCCTTGCTCGATCTGAGGGTGAGCTCCATTGCTGATGTCATGCTGACATCAGCATGAGGTAATAATCCTTTTATTTTCTTTTAATTATTTATGTAATTAATTTCTGTAAATAAGAAATGTATGACAGGTGGGCCATACCTGTCAGGGTTTTAATATTTTCTATAAACATTTTCTGAAATGATTAAAAGTCTGACATGTGGGCCCAAGTTTGGAAATTATTTCAAATATTCCAAAAATGATTTAAAATGAATTAAAATTTGGGAAATTCATAACTAATTCATTTTAAATCAGAAAAATACAAATATTATACCAAAATGTTCAGAAAAATGAAACCTATCTAACTAAGCTATAATCATACATTCATAATCAACTTTGATGGCAAGTTTAATTAGAAGAACCAATTGAACCCCATAGGCGATTCCGATGATCCCCCTGTTTTAGGGTTTGGACATCTCGGACCCACTTTAAAGTGACCAAGCATGTTCTAGGGTTCAATTTAACACTATTAAACATGTCATATCATTCATATTGTATGAGAATTGCACATGCCATGTGTTGAATGTTGCTTTCTCTTTTTCGATGATTGTTTCTTCGCGAATAGGAACCGAACCCAAAGCTGAAGTCAACGCCACCGAAGAGCAATATCAATCCAACAACGGACAAGGCAAGCGAACCCCACTCATACATATGAATCCTACGTTTACAAAGTATTTCATTCTCGTCATATGCATTCGGTTCAATAGTCTTTTATTAGTAGATAGAGTAATCCTATCTGATGCATGTTTCTCCTTGTGAATTAAATACCTGATCCACCGCTCCTAGCATAACTAGGGTTTGTCTTATGAGCATCGCTAGTGCCACAGTTCAGTCAAGCTTATCCATGCTTAGTGGTCTGATGCTGATCATTTAGGTGATGCACCGGAGATGCGAATGAATCCTGTATGGTAGGATATGATGATGTGATCAGAGATGGATGATAAACATGCTAAGGCTTGTATGGGAGGCCACGTGGGTTGTGGTTTTTGTAGTCCCATTCTTTCCACCTCTAGGACCCGATGTTCTTGCCTCTTGAACCAAGACGAGCGTACAACCACACGGGGGCCTGGAAACCCCCTCGACCAACTAACTTGCCTAGTAGATTCCATGAGTCACATAGTTCGGGCTTTCCATTCGACATATGCATCTTCGTTGTTCTTGAATGGAGGTGAAGGAGGTGCATTCATACAGGTAGGTAAGCGTGGCAGGGAATGGGAGATGCCCGGCATCCGTAATCTCAAACCCTGTTCACATCACTAGGGACCGACTTCGGTACTCGACCCATTACGGCGGCATCTCCTTAGTGCTTGACTCATGGTCTCGGTGAAAGCAAGGTAAAGGTCGTGGTCAACCACTCACTGCCTGCCTTCCAAGGAAGAGGGCTAATAATTTGGCATTAAGAATCGGTTGGTACGTGTGGGTAAAGTTGTGCACCCCTGAAGGGTTATTAATCTTTTCGAAAAGCCGTGTCCACGGTTATGGACGACTTGGGAACGGACGTGAAGATCATATATAACTATAACCGAATGATAAAACATGTCAACTAAACTGAGATCCGGAATACTTCCTCGGGGTTGTTTGAGGGGGTATTCCGAGAAGAGAGATCCAATTGATGATGGTTCTTGGTGGATATCAAAGATGATTTTAAGAGCTAGAGTTGTAGTCTTCTTATCCCCTTTTGAAAATGATCTGACTAGACGAGTTTCTTCTCCCTCTTGTTTTGAAAACAAAAGATGGCTTTATGCAAAATAACTCCACTAGCCATAAGTCTTGCGGAGTACACCCTGTACTCAGCCTTGCTTCGTCGATGTTTTCTACTGATCAAGCTACTCCAACTGAAGGTGGTTTCTACGTCGAGGTCGACGAGTAGTTGGGGTTCCCGGTCAGCAGCCTAGGATCTATGGAAGGGTCGCTACTTCTATTAATGGCCTCTTAGGCCCTTTGCTAAGTTTTTTGTTTAGAACAACTTGTTTGCTTCCATTGTTTGATGTAATGATGGGTCTATGACCCCTGGTTTGTATGACTGGTTTGTAACTCTCTTAAGAGTTTACCTTATTAATGTATGGTTTGTATGTTCTGTAATGTTACCGATCTTTCCCTACGCATTTTGGAATTTATGTTAGGCTTATATCAAATGAGGATCTGGTATTTGTCTAGCCCTGATCCCGGGTCATGACAATCTTCCATATTAAACTTTTGTTATGCGAAAATTAGTGATTAAAGCTCTCACAAACTTGATGGCATATTTTATTTCTTGCACTTAATTAACTTGAACCATTGTGCACACATATGTTGCTTATATGCTTGCAAATTATAAGTTGTGAATTATTAGAACCATGTTGTCATGGGGAATGTTTTCAACATTGCACTTATTCTATTTAGTTAATATCATGTTCTTTTGTTTATGGATGTCGGCGTTGTGAAATAAAATGGGAGCTTGTAAGCTCATGGAGTTTGTATATTTGTTAGAGAAACTCCTGGGCGGCTAGCCTAAGCCATGCCTAATCATGGTGGAAACTTGCAGCATAACCATAATGAGCATTATGTGAAGCATCCTCAATAAAAACCTATGCAAATGGAAAATAAAAAGATCGTTGAGATGCTCATTGTATGTTGCCTTGTCATTTTGATATAGGATAGCTCCTGTGTCATGGGGCAAGGGGTACCCCGTTGGCGGTCCTCTATGATACACATATACTTACAATGACAAGAACTTGCTTGTGAGCAAAGTTGAGTAGCATGAGGTTCGGTACTCGTACACAAGGGGCATGAGATTTTCAAATTATGCCTTGTCAAGCATATACTCATATTTGTGTCACTTTAACCTTAATCGCTTCAATATGCTTATGATAGGGGCAATGAGAGCTCAAAGCTAGTAAGTGCCATAATTTTTGGAAGCTCTTTATGAAACTTGAAATCCCTACTTCCCTCTACGAAGGTCTTTTCTTTTTATTTTATCTTGAGTCTCCATCTTCTATCTTTATGCACTAATTAAGAGAGCATAGTTGTCATTCTTAGTATCAATGTGCATTATCCCAAAACTTATTGATTGATTCATAATTATGGTATTGCTTGTTCTTAAATTATTTGCATCTAGTCACCCTTATGAACTTTTAAGGTGTCCTATGCATTTATGTTTTCCTATTCCATGAAGGACAAACTGAATACCACTCTAATTATGTTTTCTATATCTGAAACAAACAAATGTCTTTCATTGCATTATTATTCATGATATTTTGTTTGTGTTACCTTTCATGTTGCAACATAGTTTGTATGTCTTATTGTTAGAAATATATCTTTCATGTTCATGTTTAGAGTACTATGATCGCAGCTATCAATGCTTTACAATACCTTGATCAAGATTGTGATGGTGCATGTCACCTCAAAAAATATTATTTTTATCACTTACCTACTCGAGGACAAGCTGGAGTTAATCTTGGGGATGCTTGATACGTCATAAACGTATCTATAATTTTTGCTGCTCCATGCTTGTTTTGTACCAACTATCTTATGTTTTGTCTACACTTTGAGGCATTTTTATACATTTTCTGGAACTAGCCTATTGACAATATGTCGTAGTGGTAGTTGCCTGTTTTCTATTGCTTTTTGTTTCAGAAAAGCTAGTAAAGAAATATTCTCGGAATTGGACAGAACAAAATCCGAAGTTCCTATTTTTTTGACACAACACGGAACCCGAAGGAGAGACGAAGTGGAGCCACAAGGCGGCCACACCTAGGGCTGGCACAGGTCCACCCTAGGGCGCACCGCCCTATGGTGTGGGTCTCTCGATCGTCCACCGACATCGCCCATTCGCCTATATAAACACCCCGAGGCAGAAACCCTAAGGACCCGGTCAGAAATCCATGAAAAAGTATGTAGCCACCATCTCCATCCCTAGATCGGGGGATCGGAAGCTCTTCCCAGCACCCTGCTGGAGAGAGGAGATCACCCTGGAGGCCTTCTTCATCACCATGCCAGCCTCCGGAGTGATGCGTGAGTAGTTCACCCTTGGACTACGGGTCCATACAGTATATAAATGAATGTTTCTCCTCTTTTGTGCTATCATGTTTAGATCTTGTGAGCTCCGTTCATGATCAAGATCATCTATTTGTAATGATACATGTTGTGTTTGCAGGGATCTGATGGATATTGAGTACTATGTCAGATTGATTATTGATCTATCATTTCTATGTTATTTGTGATCTTGCATGCTCTCCGTTGCTAGTAGATGCTTTGGCCAAGTAGATGCTTGTAACTCCAAGAGGGAGTATTTATGCTCGATAGTAGGTTCATGCCTCTAGTAATCTGGAGAAGTGACATAAATCTCTAAGGTTGTAGAGGTGTTGTTGCTACTAGGGAGAAAACAAAAATCCTTTGTCCAAGGGCAATTGTATTGTTTACTTTACACACTTTGCTTAATGCAATTATCTGTTGCTTGCAACTTAATACTGGAAGGGGTTCGGATGATAACCTGAAGGTGGATTATTAGTCATAGATGTAGTTGGATTACGGTCTTTGTATTATGTTGTAATACGCAAACAAATCTCATAGAGATCAAAATGTCAAGTACATGCATTGTTATGCATTTTCAATCTATCAATTGCCCCACTGTAATTTGTTCACCCAGCATATTATTTATCTTATGGAGAACACCTCTAGTGAACTGTGGACCCCGGTCCAATTCTTCCCATTGATATTCCATCTACTTTTTACCGTTTATTATTTACTTTCTGCAAGCAATTACTATCTTCCACACTATATGTTTAATCCTTTGTTTTCAGCAAAACCGGTGAGATTGACAACCTCACTGTAAGTTGGGGCAAAGTACTGTGGTTGTGTTGTGCAGTTTCCAAGTTGCCAGCAACACCTTGGGAGTTGTTTCCTTTCTCCTACTGGTTCGATAACCTTGGTTTCATAACTAAGGGAAACTTGTTGTTGTGCTCATCATACCTTCCTCTTGGGGTTCCCAACGAGCTCTACATATCTGAGCCATCAATTGTCGCCAAGAATGTATGACCTTTGAAGTGGTCCCCTTCAAGAGCGTGTACCACGTCATATTTGGACGTGACATCTTCCACTCCTTCATGGACAATCCCTGCTTTGTCTACAACAATCTCAAGATACCCGGACCAAACGGTGTCATCATCGTATCCGGAAGCTTTTCAAAGGAAAGGGACTGCGAGATTGGAGAAGCATCCTTTGCAAAAGCTGTCCTCTACAACGGAGAATTCAAGGAGATCAAGTGCAGGGTCGACGCCTCGGAGATGCCGACATTGAAGAAACAGATTTCTAACTCCGATCCCGCCTCAAGGCCGCCATCAAAACCAAATTGGTGGAACTTGTGGTAGGCGACTCCAAGACCATCGCCATTGGGACGAACCTGGACCCTAAATAGGAAAGCGCGCTCGTCGAGTTCCTCCATGAGAATAGGAACATATTTGCCGGGCAACCTGCTGACATGAAAGGTGTACCTAGGGAACTTGTCGAGCACAACTTGAATATTCATCCAAAAAGCAAACTGGTGAAACAATGTCTATGACGCTTCATAGATGAGAAGAGACGCGCCATAGGCAAAGAGATAGCTAGGTTACTCAAGGCTAGTTTTATCCGAGAAGTCCTTCACACCCGATGCTGGCCAATCATGTACTTGTCGCCAAAAAGGGAACCAAAGAATTAAGAATGTGTGTTGATTACACCGGCTTGAACAAAGCGTGTCTGAAGGATCTGTTTGCTTTGCCTCGCATTGACCAAGTCATTGACTCGACGACATGATTGGAACTTCTGTGTTTTATAGATGCATACCAGATAAAAATGAGGAAGTTGGACCAATTGGCCACTTCATTCACCACACCTTATGGCACGTTTTGCTATGTCACGATGCCCTTTGGTTTGAAAAACGGAGGTCCTACGTACCAGTGGACTATGCATCGTTGCCTACATGACCAAATTGGTCAGAACGTTCACGCCTATGTGGACGACATTCCGGTGATGTCTAAAAAATCAAATGACTTAATCTCCTAATTAAAGGAAACCTTTGATAATCTTTGGCGATACAACATGATGCTTAACCCCAAGAAGTGTGTTTTCGGGGTTCCAGCTAGCAAATTGTTGGGCTTCATTGTTTCCCAGCATGGAATCAAGGTCAACCCGGAGATAATTTGTCACATCCCAAGATTTTCCAAATCTAGTTATGTGAAAAATAAATGAATAAAATAAAATTTTGTTGATTTTCAGGGTGAGAAGAAACTTTTGATTCCAATTGGAAACCTTCAAACCTATTTTTGATCAAACAAATCCTAAAGGGATTTGAAAAGATAAACAATTAATAAAGAAAATTTTTAAATAAGTGAAATTACTATTTTTGGATCTTTTAATAAAAAGAATTGGTTTTCAAATGAAAAGGTAGAAATATAAATAAGGACTATTTTTATAGAGCCAAATTAAATCTTGGCCAAGCTTTTGGAAATAAAATATTTTGTTTTGATTAAAGGAGTAAAGGTTTATTTAAATAAATGATGAGGGTTTATTGATACCCAATTTTAAAGTAAAGGCTTTTCTATTTTAAATAAACACAAAAACTTGATATTTTATTTTAAACAAGTTTTCCAAGTGTTTTGTATTTTCAAATAAAATCCTACTGAAATTGTTTTGATATTATTTATTTTTCAAATGGAGATTTTAAATAAAACAAATCCTATTTGAATTAATGACTAAGGTCTAGTTATTTAATTATTAATGGATCCTAAAAAGAATAAAAATATTATTTTATTTTTGACTTTGAATTATGTTGTTAAACAGAACTAAAAATAATGCAAAGTTTGGTGGTAGTTTGATTCCATTTGTTGTTTGAATTGTTTGATTGAATTTCAAAACAGAAAATCAAATAGAAAAAGAAAAAGGCAATCAGTATAAAAAAATGAATCAAACACAGCCCAACCCATCTGGCCCAACAGCCCAGCAATGCAGCCCAATAGCTCGCCCTCAGCGAAACGTTTTTCTATGCGCAAACCCACCCGCAGAGTCACAGACAGGTGGCCCCCTCTCCCTATCTCTCTCCCTCGCTGACAGCACGGCCCCACACTCATGTTCATCGTCTTCACCACGACCCCGTCGCCCCTGCCGTTGCAATCGAGTAACTCCGGCGTTGATTACGCGTTGAGAGCGGCCTTGACTCCTCCCAGTAACCATGCCAACTTAATCGCCTGTGCCTTCCCTCTCTTTCCCCCCAAGCAGCTCCTTCCCTCTGCCCATAGGCTGCCCCGAATTCCCCTTGCACCGCCACTGCTCCGGCAAGCGTCTCTGAACGATTCCGTCCACACCTCGCCGCCCCTCGCCCCCCACTAAACCCTAGCATCCTCTCCAGCCCCTTGCGCGTCTGCCCATAGCCTCAGCTAGCTCCCGCGCACTCTGGAAACTCGGCTTCGTCGAACTCGACTCGCCACCGCCATCTGCCATCGCTCCGGCAGAGTCTTCCTGGTAAGCCAGACCACCCCGAGCCCTCATACTGATGCTCCCACCTTCCCCAGATCACTACGCATCTGACTGTGTCCTTATTTGACCTTGGGGTGAACTGCAGCATCGCCCTCGACGACCTCCAGAGCCGCCTGACGCCGTCACCAACTCCGGCGAGCAATCGTCGCCTCTCTGGTGCGCCCCTTGCCAAGACGACCACGCGTTGAGCTTCACCATCTCCCTACGAGCACGGTGAGCCCCTTCCCCCTCTTCCCCGCTCCCTGCATAGTCGGCAATCTCGCCAGAAGGCAGGCGTCTGCCACTTGCAAGCCGCCAGAGTTTGACCACGTGTCTGTGTCCGTTAGATCACGATCTGATGGCTGAGATTAGAACTAGATGAAGAGGTACGAGTTGATCAGCATCGTTCGTTTTAATTTAGATCCTACGGTTCGCAGAGGCCGATCCGCACGAAAGGGTACCGGCCAGTAGAAACACGCCGCGTGGCACTAGTTCTGTTTAAAACAGAATTTAGAATCTGATTTAAATGCAAACTTGTAAATTGCATAACTTTAAATCTACACGTCCAAAATTGCAAATTTTATATCAATGGATTAAGAAAAACAAGCCCTAGACAACCATGCACTTTGTTTAGTAAAAAGATTCTGGTAAAATGTTTGTTTTAGCATAAACTTGTGTAGGCTTAATTTGAATATAAAAATTGTTCTAGATAAAATTTTAATGTGAAATCTTTGCAAAATGGTTTGTTGTGAACTTACTGACCCCAGGAACCAACTCATGGATTGAAAAATGTATTTTGTGAAGTTTAGGAATAAATACTTGAATTATCTCATTTCTAGTCAAATAAAAACATTGATTTTGATATGGAAATGATTTTTGAGTAAAACCTTTGGGAAATGATTAGATTCAAACCTACTGACCCTAAACACCAAGTTTTGAGAATTAAAATGTATTTGGTGAACCCTTTAAAATAATATTGCTTTGCTAAAAGCATTTTCCACCACATGAAATTAATGATTTGATTTAAGAAATGGTTTATAGATAAAACCCTTTTACAAATGGTTTTACCACTTTATAAAATGACCACTTTGAACCTTACAATGTTTAGAGCCTAGTAGAAACCACTTGTGCAAATGAAATTATCTTTTGCATGCTTGCATGCATGACTTTGTTTCTATTATTTTATGTGTGATGAATTGTTTGAATATTGGTTGGAATGCTAGTTGAATCTATTTTTGCTTGATTGATTTGTAGTGAAGTTAGAAGAGTGTAATATTAGCAAGATCAAAAAGTGAACCAACATCCTCTACCAAAAAAGGCAAGTGACACTAACATCCAAGTCCTACTATTTTCATTACACTTAGTGGATTTTGAAACATGCATGATAAGGTCTACTATATTTTGTTATGCTAAAATCCTAATAGGTACCCTATATATTCCTTAGTGAAAACAATGTAGTTGTAATATGCTTAGCCCTACTATATATATTGAGATGGGATACATGTTAAGATTATATGAAGTATTGAAAAGACTTATGTTTTATATAATAAAACAAGTACTCAATGAACCACCTGGGTGGACAAGGATACTCAAGTTTTGGACAAGGTGGCAACAAAAGAAACCATGTTTATATGGCCATCTCTTTTTGTATGTGCACTAGAAGAAAACCACCCAGGGACTTAGAGATTGAACATGTTTCTCGTACAGTGGCTTCCGTGTACAGCCACATGCTAAATGGGCACTGGCTTAGTCAACTACATAGTAGAAGACCCATGCATTGGCCTCTTCAGTTTAACTAGAATGAGGGAACTTGAAACCCTACATTGGTGCCTGGTAGACAAGCTAGCATTGTGTATTGGGAGGACTCCTATGGAAAGACTTTGTCACAATCTCAATCTGCCAGTACTCCATCTTGGTGAGTACTTATCCAGCGGCCACTGGTGGCATCAAGATGAGATTGTGTCATGTGGGTAAAGTGTACGACTTCTGCAGAAGATAAAAAAATCTAAGTACTTAGCCGTGTCCCCGGTTATGGACAATACTGAGCAACTAAGTGTGGCATCCCGCAAAACCACTACTAGAAAATCGCGTTGAATTTGTGCATTGCATCGTCATCATCATGTGTTGTTTGCCTAAAACTATTTTCGCAAAACCCGTTTCATTTTCTAATACGCCCCATCCTAATTCAAATGCAACGCCCGGTTCTCCGGATTAATTATTTTGGCCGCTATCGGTTTGCACGCGGCCCGTTTAAATCAAATAAAAAGTTTCATTGTTTTAGTGGGGGCAGTCGAACGGGCCGACTCGACCCGAACGACCACCCCCATTTTCTAAACGGTCCACCTACACCTGCCCTTCTAAATCCTAAGTTCACCAACTAGTCTACCCACACCCCTTGGCCACATCATCCCACCCAATCCCCTAGTGACACCTCACCCCTCCCTCTCCCTCACCCAATCCTATCCTGCCACCTAGACACACACCACACAACACACCCTGCCCACACAGCAACACACGCACGCACACCCACGCACCGACCAGCCCCCTCCTGAACCGCCCCCGGTCCCACCTCTCTGGCCCACCCGGCCCCGCCACCTCTCTTCCTCCCCCACGCGTCTTCTCCTCTCTCCTCCTCCTGTCACCTCTGCTGGCTTTCCCCTCCGTGGCCCAGCCCCTCTGCTCCTCCGCCACCATGAGCCACCCGACGCCCCTCTCCGCCCAGCGCCCCGCCCCGCCCCTGGCTTCCCGCTGCCACCGCCTCACGCCCGCCTCCGGCCCGCCGTCCTCGCGCCTGCGCTCCACCGCTCCGCGCCCGCCTCCGGCCGCCCAGCGCCCGCCCTCCGCCGCGGCCTACCCGCCACAAGCGCCTCCTTCTCGAGCTGCCGCGTCCCGTGGCCCGCTCCGGCCTCCTCGGCCCTCTGCTCGGCGTCGCCCGCCACCGCCGGTCCGCCGCCCGTGGCCCTCGGCCCTGCCGCCTTGCCTACCGCCCCAACCGCGCCGGCCGGCCCTCTCCGCCTCACGGTTCCGCCTCGCGCGAGGCTGCCCGACGTTTCGCCTGCACCAAGCTCCAGCGCGTGTGACGTGTCCCTGTTGAGGAGCCCTGTAGCTTCCGCGTCGCCTTCGAGTCATGCTGGTTTTTCCCTTGTCATGGATGACAGGGCCCCTTGATGATGGTGCGAGACCAAGACGATGACTACGCATCGAGATGTTCCGCAACCTCCGCAAGGACATCGTGCTGCCACCAGGGTAACGCGAGGAGCCTGGACACCGAGACCCCGAAGACCAAACCAAACCCGATGGCTCGACATGATATTCCCTAGAGGACGCCAAGGTCGCCATGGAACGACAAGCTCTCCAACCCGGATACGCCAAGTGCTTCTTCCCGGACCCGAGAATCAAGCCTCGACACCCCGAACCCGGAGCCGCACCAAGATCTCCGATCCCTCGATCCGAAGAACGATCCTCGAAACCCTGAGTGCGCCGACGACCAGATCTCCACGGTGTAACGACAAGACCGACTCGATGACACGGATCCGACAAGATCTTCGTGGCGACAAGAACGACATCGACCAGAGAGAATCCGATGCGCCCCCGACACCGACCCAAGTCCTGCTTCCCGGATGCCGAGGTCACCGACACAGCACGACAAGAACTACCCCTGATATCCGAGAACGATCACGGAGCCCGAGAACGTTTCCGTCGAACCCTTAACCCCGAGACCGGACCCCGGACCCTGTCGAACCCTGAACCCCCGGAACCCCAAGATCGTCGAGGCCTCAATGTGTGACCCCTTTTTCCCGAGCCCTATTTTATAAATGCTAAATATAAAACCTGTTGCACTTTAATCATTCATCGTGCATGCATATTTGTGTGGTTTGGGGGGCCTTATGCCGATTCACCTAATAATTAAATATGGGGCCCATATGCGGGCAAATCTAGCCTTATATTGGCCTCATTTAAATTTGTGTAGCGAACTAGTACTATCCTCTGCCATGTTCAAACAACATTTAAAAATGCGGGGTATCTAAACAACTAGAACCATATATATAATTGTCGGGACCCCCGGTTCCACTTAATATGACCTAATTGCATCGCACCTTTGCCATGTCATACATCATACATGCATCATGCCGATCTTCTGCCGTTGTATTAAATATTGCATCCGGTGTTTCTTCTAGTGTTTTGCTTCTTCGCGGATAAGGCCGTTGAGTTGATGTGAGCTTTACCGATCTTCGGTTGAACCTTCGACAATGTTTTCAGGCGAGCATCTCCCCCTTTCTACCTATCTTACTTTTCTAGTATTTATTCCCTCCTGTTGATCTATTGCTATCTGTGTTGCGATGCTCTAGTTTCGTGCCCGTAATATGCCTTGCAGCCCTATATTGCCTTGGACACATCCTATTACCTGATGTTTGGTAGATAGTTGGACTTGCGCGTCGTAGTCGCTTGCTATATTGCTGTTGCGTGTCGTCAAGTACCACAGTTGTGGAGAATTGCCGCATGTTGATGTTGGAGATGATCATGGCTTTACTTTTCATTCACTTTAATTCCTGTTTAATAACTAAAATTGAATTAAGCAGAGGCATCGGTGGGTGATAGGTAAGATTTGGTTTCCGACCGCCCACTTGTGTCCCGTAGGACCCGAGTTCTTGACACCTGTTCCGAGATCGAGCGCGCTAACCACAGGTGGGGAGATATGGGCCCCCCATTGATTATTACCTGATTTCAAAGTATTGTACTGGGGGCCACAAACTAGTTTGAGGTTTTATTTACTATCCTGTACTTATGCCATGCTACTTATGTATTTACGTTTGTGCGAGGAGCACACTGTACTGTTTAGGATCGGGACACGATTTCGCGGTGTCGACAGTCCCCGTTTGGGGATTTGCTGTCGTTCACAGCCGTCTACCCAAACCCTAAGTCCGTCTCGGAGACCGGCCGACTTCGTTGCGGGTAGACTTAGTGGGGTGGCCCCCCGTGCTTGCTTTGGGTCTGGGAACGTCGTGACTTAGGCCCCGCCGACATACCGATGGGTGTATGTTAACTGATCTGGCAAAAAGGGTCGAAGTGCCTGTGGATACTTTGGTGCACCCCTGCAGGGTTAAATCTTTTCGAGAAGCCGTGTCCGCGGTTATGGACGACTTGGAGCACAGTGCTTGATCATAGACAACTATAATTAAAGTTTATTGTTATAAAATGACTTGTATCCAATTTGATTAGTAATCAGCTTCACTACAACGGAATGGCTAAATAAAAGTACCGACAACTGCTGGGTTTTGGGGTTATCTCATGATAATTGTATCTGACTAGTAAGTGTTGCCACTATAACGGAATGGTCAACTAAAAGTGCCCACTTCTTATTTTTTATCAGGATGATTATCTAAACCTGACTAGTAAAGTGCCGCAACTATAACTGAATAAGTAAAACTGCCAACTGTGTGAGTTCCTCGGTTGACTTCCTCGTTTGGTCTCGAGGGGGAAACACCAGGATGGGTTTGTTTGGTGATAGCTTCAGGTTGGATCCGTTTAGGTCATTCTTATCCCTCTCTGATATCCGCCAGTTGTATCGAGTCTCTATAGGTTGTTTAGTGCATCTTTGCCGCCGCTTGATCCACCATACCTATGTAGGCGAGGACCGCCAATTCTAGCCTCGCTGCATCGGCCTCGATCGACGCCTCTCTTTTTCCTTTGCCCTTTGTCGGCACCCCTTTTGTTAAGCAGGTTTTGAGATCGACGTCGTTAGCAAGGTTACCCTTCCGGCTTGGCCTGGGCAGGGTTATGGACGCCATTGGTTATTCTTCAGGGCTCTTAGCCCCATTTGCATCTTGTCCGTAGTCGGACGCCCCATCGTGTTCAAGGTGATTTGGGATCTTTGTACCGTATATTTGTATTCTTGACTCTTTGAGTCGCTGTTGTATTTATATCTGTTCCGTGGGTCCCATCGAGGACTGTTGTGTAATGTTATTACTTTGCTTTCCACCCGCACGAAAGTGCCTGGTGGGCATCTTCGAATCGTTTCTATGCGGGTTTGGCGAGTTTTGCTAAAACTTGCATAGGGCCGATTTTGAGGGTGTTACACTAAGGCCTGAAGTTATGGAAGATCTCTACATTCCAATTTCTAAAAGTAAAACTTGAAAGTGACAACAAGAGACTTGAAGCACTTGGAGGTTTCCAAGGAGTTCAGAAAGATTTGACAAAAGATCAAAACTATTTTTGAAAAGATAGGATAAATTATACTGCTTTCTGCAAATGAGCCTAAAACCCTACTTAGCCAAATATGCATGTAATGTTAGGATCCACTTATTTCTACATAGTAGTGAAACTTGACAATACAATTCAAATGTATTGACCCTTGTGGCTGTAACTTGTAATGTTGCAGGTTGGTTTGGTGTTAGTGAAGTTTATTGATTAGGATTACAAGTCTACAACCAACATGTTTGCCTGTGGCACTTTGAAGATGAAGGACCCCATGCTTATAGATATTATGCTACAATGTAATGTGATAGCCATATGAGCTATGTAAGATGTAATGAATTATTTTATTCCTGGTTATAAAGTTGTATTATGACCTTTGTTTCTTGATATTACATCTTAACTGTGGATGCTAGCTATTGATCTAGGGACTAGCATTGTAAACACCGGGATCTCTACCTTATTAAAGGTTGGGACCTCTACAGATGGTATCAGAGCATTGTGTTGCCTGTAGGATTGTAACCTTAGGATTGGACAAAAAACCCTTAGAAAAATAGGAGTTGTATTTGTTCCAAAACTTATTTACAAACAATCCTGTAAACTCTTTCCTCAACCATTTTGGTTTTGATTCTACATCTCTTCTATTTCAACTTGATGGATAAAGCCTTTCCCTGGCCAAAGACTTCACCATGTGCAAAGGACTTCATCAACTCTAATGACTTCAACATCTTCAACTCTAATGACTTCAACATCTTCAGCATTTTCACCAAGGACTTCAACCTTGGATATCACTAAGGACAAGTGAGACAAGAAATCTTGCTCAAGATTTGGAGACTAAGGAAACACAACTTAGAAGGATCCATCATCACCTTGAAGTTTGAGACCAAGATGCAAGAAATTCTCTAAGGATAAAAACATCTTGTTCAAGGGGAATCAACCAAGAAGGATGGAAAGACCACAAGTGAACCATATAGATAGACCACCATATATAGTTTAAGACAAACCCACCAACTTATGTTGTATAACAAAAATATTTTTGGTTGCCTAAAAATATGCTTGAAACTTGTTGTTTGAGTATTTGTTTGTGATTGCTTGCACCTTGCTTGTGTGAATTGTGATGTGTGTGATTAGAATTGATTCCTTAGAAATATCTTGCTATTCTAATCTCAATTCAACCCAAACAGATGACTACTCCAAGAGACTCCAACATCAAGGTTGATGACATCAACAACAACCAAGAAGACAACATGAGAGAACTTATAGCAACCCAAAACCAGTTGAACCAAGTGACAGCTCAATTCATAGCCAACACCAGCGGGGAAGATCCAACCATGCAAAAGTTTTTGGAAACCCAAGCCCAATTGTTGCATAAGGTGACAGATCAAATGATCAACATGGAAGGCAACTCTTCCAAAGGAGTTTGTGACAACAAAGATGACAAAGATGTTATTCTAGAAGGAACCCAAGCTTGCAATATTTGTGGAGACAGGGATCACACTTCCAAGGAGCATGGAGATCAATGCCCCAACTGTGAAGAGAAACACCCAGCTGACCAATGTCCCACATCTCAAGCTACTTGTTACCTATGTGAAGGAGATAATCATGTCCCTATCCAATGCCCCATTTATTCCATAGTTGAACAAAGGAAACAAGGTGGAGTGCAACAACTGATTGCAGACTATCAAGCCAAGTCTACCAAGAAGGATGAGGACAAAGGAAAATCTCCACTTGTACCCCCATGCAATATGACCCAATTTAAAGGACCAAAGAAGAGGCATATGAATTATACAAGGAGAAATAGAAGGTCAAAGAAACCAGTAGACATTCCTACCTATGAGATAACATATGAAGATCATGAACTAGAAGCACTCCTAGCTTTGGAGAAACCCAAGAAAAAGAAGGACAAAAGCCATGTGCAATGTAATCATTGTAAAGAAATGGGACATTATGCCAGTGAATGTCTAGAGAAGAATAAGTATAAGGAGATTGGCCAAGTATGGTGAAACAACTGCAAAGAGCTAGGCCATTATGTAGCAACTTGTCCATTGAAGATACGTGATGAACTCAATCTTATCACATGTTACAACTGTGGTAACCAAGGACATTATGCAAGCAACTGTCCAGAAAAGATGAAGCACAAGCTAAACAAGCCTATGAAGGATCTCAGCCTTGTCACATGTTTCAAGTGTGGAAACAAAGGACACTATGTAGATGTTTGCCCAGAGAAGTTTCCCCAAGACCCCAAGCAGGCCAAAATGTAATTTAGTTGGAAAAATTTTAAGGGTGGTAGTACCCTAGATGCTTTGAGCCTACTTGTAACCCTAGCCTTCCCAAATCTCGGGACGAGATTTATTTTAAGGGTGGTAGCCTGTCCCATCCCAAGATTTTCCAAATCTTGTTATCTGAAAAATAAATGAATAAAATAAAATTTTGTTGATTTTCAGGGTGATAAGAAACTTTTGATTCCAATTGGAAACCTTCAAACCTATTTTTGATCAAACAAATCCTAAAGGGATTTGAAAAGATAAACAATTAATAAAGAAAATTTTAAATAAGTGAAATTACTATTTTTGGATCTTTTAATAAAAAGATTTGGTTTTCAAATGAAAAGGTAGAATTATAAATAAGGACTATTTTTATAGAGCCAAATTAAATCTTGGCCAAGCTTTTGGAAATAAAATATTTTGTTTTGATTAAAGGAGTAAAGGTTTATTTAAATAAATGATGAGGGTTTATTGATACCCAATTTTAAAGTAAAGGCTTTTCTATTTAAAATAAACACAAAAACTTGATATTTTATTTTAAACAAGTTTTCCAAGTGTTTTGTATTTTCAAATAAAATCCTACTGAAATGGTTTTGATATTATTTAGTTTTCAAATGTAGATTTTAAATAAAACAAATCCTATTTGAATTAATGACTAAGGTCTAGTTATTTAATTATTAATGGATCCTAAAAAGAATAAAAATATTATTTTATTTTTGACTTTGAATTATGTTGTTAAACAGAACTAAAAATAATGCAAAGTTTGGTGGTAGTTTGATTCCATTTGTTGTTTGAATTGTTTGGTTGAATTTCAAAACAGAAAATCAAATAGAAAAAGAAAAAGGCAATCACTATAAAAAAATGAATCAAACACAGCCCAACCCATCTGGCCCAACAGCCCAGCAATGCAGCCCAACAGCTCGCCCTCAGCGAAACGTTTTTCTACGCGCAAACCCACCCGTAGAGTCACAGAAAGGTGGCCACCTCTCCCTATCTCTCTCCCTCGCTGACAGCACAGCCCCACACTCCTGTTCATCGTCTTCACCACGACCCCGTCGCCCTTGCCGTTGCAATCGAGTAACTCCGGCGTTGATTACGCGTTGATAGCGGCCTTGACTCCTCCCAGTAACCCCGCCAACTTAATCGCCCGTGCCTTCCCTCTCTTTCCCCCCAAGCAGCTCCTTCCCTCTGCCCATAGGCTGCCCCGAATTCCCCTTGCACCGCCACTGCTCCGGCGAGCGTCTCCGAACGATTCCGTCCACACCTCGCCGCCCCTCGCCCCCCACTTCACCCTAGCATGCTCTCCAGCCCCTTGCGCGTCTGCCCATAGCCTCAGCTAGCTCCCGCGCACTCTGGAAGCTCGGCTTCGTCGACCTCGACTCGCCACTGCCGTTTGCCATCGCTCCGGCAGAGTCTTCCTGGTAAGCCAGACCACCCCGATCCCTCATATTGATGCTCCCACCTTCCCCAGATCACTACGCATCTGACTGTGTCCTTATTTGACCTTGGGGTGAACTGCAGCGTCGCCCTCGACGACCTCCATAGCCGCCTGACGTCGTCACCAACTCCGGCGAGCAATCGTCGCCTCTCTGGTGCGCCCCTTGCCAAGCTGACCACGAGTTGAGCTTCACCATCTCCCTGCGATCACGGTGAGCCCCTTCCCCATCTTCCCCGCTCAGCGCCGTCTGCCACCGCGCAGCGCCGCCAGACTTTGACCACGTGTCTATGTCCGTTAGATCACGATCTGATGGTTGAGATTAGAACTAGATGAAGAGGTACGAGTTGATCAGCGTCGTTCGTTTTAAGTTAGATCCTACGGTTCGCAGAGGCCGATCCGCACGAAAACGGTACCGGCCAGTAGAAACACGCCGCGTGGCACTGGTTCTGTTTAAAACAGAATTCAGAATCTGATTTAAATGCAAACTTGTAAATTGCATAACTTTAAATCTACACGTCCAAAATTGCAAATTTTATATCAATGGATTCAGAAAAACAAGCCCTAGCCAACCATGCACATTGTTTAGTAAAAGCTTCTGGTAAAATGTTTGTTTTAGTAGAAACTTGTGTAGGCTTAATTTGAATATAAAAATTGTTCTAGATAAAATTTTAATGTGAAATCTTTGCAAAATGGTTTGTTGTGAACTTACTGACCCCAGGAACCAACTCATGGATTTAAAAATGTATTTTGTGAAGTTTAGGAATAAATACTTGAATTAGCTCATTTCTAGTCAAATAAAAACATTGATTTTGATATGGAAATGATTTTTGAGTAAAACCTTTGGGAAATGATTAGATTCAAACCTACTGACCCTAAACACCAAGTTTTGAGAATTAAAATGTATTTGGTGAACCCTTTAAAAGAATATTGCTTTGCTAAAAGCATTTTCCACCACATGAAATTAATGATTTGATTTAAGAAATGGTTTATAGATAAAACCCTTTTACAAATGGTTTTACCACTTTGAACCTTACAATGTTTAGAGCCTAGTAGAAACCACTTTTGCAAATGAAATTATTTTGTGCATGCTTGCATGCATGACTTTGTTTCTATTATTTTATGTGTGATGAATTGTTTGAATATTGGTTGGAATGCTAGTTGAATCTATGTTTGCTTGATTGATTTGTAGTGAAGTTAGAAGAGTGTGATATTAGCAAGATCAAAAAGTGAACCAACATCCTCTACCAAAAAGGCAAGTGACACTATCATCCAAGTCCTACTATTTTCATTACACTTAGTGGATTTTGAAACATGCATGATAAGGTCTACTATATTTTGCTATGCTAAAATCCTATTAGGATACCCTATATATTCCTTAGTGAAAATAATGTAGTTGTAATATGCTTAGCCCTGCTATATATATTGAGATGGGATACATGTTAAGATTATATGAAGTATTGAAAAGACTTATGTTTTATATAATAAAACAAGTACTCAATGAACCACCTGGGTGGACAAGGATACTCAAGTTTTGGACAAGGTGGCAACAAAAGGAACCATGTTTATATGGCCATCTCTTTTTGTATGTGCACTAGAAGAAAACCACCCAGGGATTAGAGATTGAACATGTTTCTCGTACAGTGGCTTCCGTGTACAGCCACATGCTAAATGGGCACTGGCTTAGTCAACTACATAGTGGAAGACCCATGCATTGGCCTCTTCAGGTGTAACACCGCGGTTCTGAAAAGACCGTGGCTTCTATGTGACATGCCAATCCCTGGATCGGTTCATTGGCCCACAATAGAATGAGATGAATAACATAGCAAAATATCCGTGTATCATAAATAACGAAGATCTAGAGTACCATTATTACAATAAAAGCTTAGCTCAAGGCTAGCTCAAATTATTTAGGTAGCAACACAAATAAAGTAAATCCTCCATTCTTCAAATTGCCCACAAGTGAACAACTGCCGAGTGGAGTACCGTGGCCTATATCGATTACTCAGAATCGGAATATCCTGCAACATGAAACGTAGAAGCCCCGAAGGGTCAATACATGGAATGTATGGCAAGTAGAGCTAGTAAAGGAGACAATAGTACTAACATCGACATGCATATTTGGCAAGTGGAGCTGTGTCTGGCTTGCATTTGCAAATACCTTTGTCCTACTTTCATAAACAGTTTTTGATTTTCTTTGAAAAGACCCCAATTAAGTTAACCCAACAATATTAAAACAATTATGAAATTTGAATGAGCGAGAAACATGTCATGGAATCAATATCAAGCAACTCAGTTGTCCATAAACGGGGACACGGCTAATCGATTAGATTATACACCCTGCAGGAGTTAGTACACTTTACCCATGTGACTTGGCCAGCCCAGCTCGTACCATCACTCTCATTATGAGTGATGATAGGGAGAAGTCCAAGAAGAGACTGTTCGGGAAGTAGCTCCCCAATCCCGACGCGCACCGGTCCAACCTACCAAAATTCTACATCTCTGGATACGCGGGTTCGAGTTACCATAACCTACTAATTCCAACCAACCGCCCATTTCATTATTGGCACATGGTTGTACACGTAAGCTACCAAATAGAGAAGCCAATCAATTTCTCTCGATACCTGGGTGCCTTTCCGCAATGAAACCACCAAAAATTATCAATACCATCACACCCAGGAGATTCATTGATTAAGTTGTTTTAGTTTTCACAAACCAATACTTTTAGAAACAAGTCTCAGTGATGTAACCCAGCCCTCGTTCAACATAGCATGGCTAAGCACATCTACCAACGGTGGTTCATCTACAAGGAAGGCCCTACCACATAATAGGAGATAGCATAGCGATAGTATCATCCTACACATGCATCTACAAAATACACGACAATGCATTGAAAATAGTAGGACCATATCATGAACAAAGTAGCATCTACTTGCCTTAGTTGTAGAGGTCAGAAGAACAATCCAAACACGAGCAAGCGTTGCACTCGTCACAATCTACACGATACAATTGCAATCATAAACAAACAATTCACAATCATATGCAACAAGGATGATGTATGAATGCATGCATGACAAGTGGATTGGTGCTACAGCTGCACCACATAATAGAAATCAGTAGAGGTACTGATTGCATGCATGGAAAATAGTTTTAGCGCAAGGAAAACTAACATGCAAAATATAATACTCAAAACTAGAGCTAGAACCCAAATAATTCACTACTGGCAGTATACTGTTTGTAAAATCTTGGGAAAATTCTACAGTATAGGCATTGCTATTTAGAAACAGTACCAATTGGAATTACTCAAAAAGGAAATATAAAACTCCCCGAGTAATTAAAACACTGCAGAAAGCCACTAGGCAGTTTATGCATAAGTTTTTACTGTAAGCCTATCCTTTTAATTCACGATGAGATTCCCCTCGTTCTAATGAATCCAGGGACATATTATAAGCAAATTTTTGGAGTTACAGATATTTTTCTACGAATTAATTACTCCAAAAAGGCCATTAACTTAATTGATTAAAATGTACTAAATCTTGCTGCAAAAGTGTGAAACAATGGTGCAGAAAGATTCTACACGACTTACTGAACCTACACATATTTTATTTGCAATTTTTGGCCCAGCGGTTTAATTTCTACACAATTTACAAGTTTCTACCGAAATCTGCCAACTAAATCGATTAAAGAAAATACCCGATAATCGTGTTTGTTGATCGTCAACACGGTCTTGATTGGCGCCGATCAAGCGTCGACTAGTCAATGCCGAGGGCTAACCGGTCAACGGCCGATCTGGACCGCTGATCTGAAATCCAACGGTCCCAAGAGATGGCGGCTGCGGACTCACCGGAGACGAACGGCGTCGAGCTCGGGACGGTGGCGGCGATCGGCTCCGGCGATGGCGGTTCCTGCGCGGAGGGGTAAACGGTCAGCTGGATTCGGCGGCGGCAGCAGGGCGGCGGCGGCGGCAGCGGGCGCAGGCAGCGCGAGCAGCGCTGGCGGGCGCGTGTGGCGAAGCGCGCTTGGGCGTCTTGGCAGGCGCTGGCGCGCGGGCGCGCGACGGGGGAGGAAAAATAGGAGAGGGAGAGAGAGCGTGGCGGCGCACGTACCAGCGGTGGCGGCGGCGGGTAGCAGCGGCGGCGGCTGCGCGGGGAGGGATCAAGGCAGCGGCGGCTGGGTGCGGGGATCGAGGCGCGGTGGGTTCCAGCCCTTTTATGGGGGCCCCACGCGGGGTCCTACCCGGACTCGGCGAAGTCGGCACCGATTTTTGATCTTTTAATAAAACGGCCGTAACTTTTCCGTACGAGCTTCGAATTGGGCGATTCTTGTTCCTAAATTTTTGTAAAATCGAGGGGAACAACCTAGGGTCAAGGGTTGAGTGAAACCACTAGGCTACAAGGGTGGAAAGAACAAGTCCTGGTAGAACCTCTCGCAGGAGCCTCGTAGTAAAATAGAGTAGGGTTTAGAAAATAGTGTTTTGCCGAATCTTTTCAATCGATGGTTTTGCATGGAAGAGTATGATGCAATGGCATGAATGATATGCAGAACCAAATATAAAATTTGGGATGTGACAAGACTAACCCCCTTAAGATGAATCTCGTCCCCGAGATTCGGCGCGGCTAGCAAATAGGTGTGGGTAGTCCTCTCGGATGTCATCCTCACGCTCCCAAGTGGATTCTTCTTCAGTGTGGTGGCTCTACTTCACCTTGCAAAACCTGATCGTCTTGGTACGGGTAATCCTCTCCGCTGTTTCCAGAATCTTGACCGGCTTCTCCTCATAGGTCAAGTCATTCTCAAGCTGAACCTCTTCTAGTGGTATAGTGTCTCTCAATGGTGTATCCACCATCTCTGGATGGAACTTCTCCAGTTGGGATACGTGGAACACATTGTGAACAGCGGACAGAGCCTCTGGCAACTCCAACTGATAGGCAACTTCTCCTTTGCGTGTTAAGACCCGATACAGTCCGATAAACCGAGGTGCCAGCTTACCCTTAATTCCAAATCTCTTGATTCCACGAAGTGGCGACACTCTGAGGTATGATCTATCACCTATCTCATACACCACTTCCTTGCGCTTGGCGTCAGCGTAGCTCTTCTGCCTTCATTGCGCTACCTTCAGCCTGTCCCTAATCAAGGCGACCTTCTCCTCAGCATCCTTGATCAAATCAGGTCCAAACAACTGGCGTTCTCCTACTCCATCCCATAGCAATGGTGTCCGGCACCGTTTCCCATATAGTACATCAAACGGTGACGTCTTGATGCTGGTCTGATAGCTGTTGTTGTAGGAAAACTCAGCATAAGGCAAATTCTCATCCCAACTAGAACCATGAGCCAAAGCGCAAGCTCTCAACATGTCCTCCAAAATCTGATTCACCCTCTCGGTATGTCCATCAGTCTGTGGGTGAAACGTTGTGCTAAACTCCAATCTAGTACCAAGTGACTCATGCAGCTGGCGCCAGAAGTGTGAGGTAAATTGGGTGCCTCTATCTGATACAATACTCTTGGGAACTCCATGTAGGCACACAATCCTGTCCATATAAATCTTGGCCAACTTTGCACTCGTATAGGTCGTCTTTACCGGTATAAAGTGGGCTACCTTGGTCAAATGGTCGACCACTACCCAAATGGAGTCATATCCTGACCTGGTCCTGGGCAATCCTGTGATAAAATCCATTCCCACTCTATCCCACTTCCAATCCGGCATGGGCAATGGCTATAGCAGTCCTGCTGGCTTCTGGTGTTCCGCCTTCACCCGGCTACATACATCACATAGGGCAATATGCTCCGCGATGTCTCCCTTCATGTTGTTCCACCAGAATCTGTCCTTTAGGTCCATATACATCTTCGTATTGCCCGGATGTATGGAATATGGCAAGTCATGAGCTTCCTACAGAATCAATTTCCTTATCTCCGGATCGTTGGGAACGCACAGACGATCTCCATACCACAAGGTTCCTTGCTCATCCTCGCGAAATTCCCTCGCTCGATCTTCCTTCATCTTTTCCCTTATTTCATCTATCTCTTTGTCTCCCACTTGAGCCTTCCTGATTCTGTCCTGTAGCGTTGGTTGGACTTCCATTGCTGCCAAGTACCCTTCAGATACTACCTCCAGTCTAAGGTCCTTGAACTGCTTGCACAAATCCTCAGGCAATTCCCCAATTGTCAGTCCATTGGCATAAACCTTCCGGCTCAGAGCATCTTCTACTACATTGGCCTTTCTTGGGTGGTATTGTAGATTCATATCATAGTCCTTGATAAGTTCCAACCATCTCCTTTGCCTCATGTTCAGTTCCTTCTGAGTAAATATGTACTTTAGGCTCTTGTGGTCGGTGTACACATCAGAGTGTTTTCCCATTAAATAGTGCCTCCATACCTTGAGCGCATGAACCACTGACGCTAACTCCAGTCATGTGTGGGGTAATTCCGCTCATGGTGCTTGAGTTGTCGCGAGGCATATGACACTACTCTCCCATCTTGCATCAGCACACTCCCAAGTCCCTGTCGAGAAGCATCACAGTACACTTGGAAATCCTTCTGAAGATCAGGTAAACACAGAACAGGCGCAGTCACTAGTCGACGCTTCAGTTCCTGAAAGCTGGCTTCACATACGTCTGACCATTCAAACTTCCTCTCCTTCTTCAGTAGTTCTGTCATCGGCTTAGAAATCTTGGAGTAGTTTTCAATTAACCTCCTGTAATAACCAGCAAGTCCCAAAAAGCTTCGTATCTCTCCTGCATTCTTGGGTGCTTCCCACTCTGTCACTGCAGTCACTTTGCTTGGATCCACAGCGACTCCTTCTCCTGACACTACGTGTCCAAGAAACCCAACAGTGTTAAGCCATAATTCACACTTGCTGAATTTGGCATACAGCTTATGTTCCCTCAGCTTCTCCATAATCAGTCGCAGATGCTTCTCATGCTCAGCATCATCCTTGGAATATATCAGTATGTCATCAATAAACACCACCACGAACTTGTCCAAGTACTCCATAAATACCTTGTTCATCATGGTCATGAAATATGCCGGGGCATTCGTTAGTCCAAAAGACATAACCGTATACTCATATAAACCATACCTAGTGGTGAAGGCGGTTTTTGGTATGTCCTCCTCCCGGATCTTCAATTGGAAGTAGCCTGATCGCAGATCAATCTTGCTGAACACCTTTGCTCCTTCCAGTTGATCAAACAAATCATTTATGTTCGGCAGGGGGTATTTGTTCTTGATAGTCACTTCATTCAGCGAGCGATAGTCCACCACTAATCTCTTGCTGGTGTCTTTCTTCTCCATAAACAGAATAGGTGCTCCCCATGACGATGAACTAGGCTGAATGAATCCCTTGTCCAACTGCTCTTTCAGCTTCTTCTTTAATTCCTTCAGCTCATCCACATCCATCTTATATGGTCTCTTTTCTATAGGTCCTGTTCCAGGCATCAGGTTGATAAGAAACTCCACTTCCCTGTCAGGTGGCATTCCTGGCAGCTCTTCCGGAAACACGTCGGGGTAATCCTTAATCACTGGCACAGCATCCATGCTAACTCCCTTAAGAGAATTCAGCCTACACCTTCCCGGTTGTACTGCCGACTTGAATCTAATTCTCTTACCATCCGGGGTTTTGAGTGAAACAGCTCGTTGTGCACAATCTATGTGTCCCTCATGCATAGACATCCAATCCATACCCAGAATAACGTCTAACCCCTGTGATTCCAACACTACTAAATGTGCACTGAAGTTGTGTGTTCCAATCCTCACAGTTAAGTCGCGGCATCCCGCGCTAGCTATCATATCTCCTCCAGGTGAACTCACTCTAATAGACCCTTTCATAGACTCAGTAGGTAAATTATACTTATCCACAAATGCCCTTGATATGAATGAATGCGATGCACCTGTATCGAAAAGTATAAGTGTTGGGTGAGTGTTGATTGGGAACTTACCAATCACAAGGTCAGGCTCATCTGGAATCTCCTCCACATTCATGTGGTTCACTGTGGCCTTCTCGTTGTTGGTTGGCTTTAGTACTTTCCTCTCCGGACAGTTGTCAGCATAATGTCCCTTCTGTATACACTTGAAGCATGTCACCTCACTCAGATCCTTCTTCACAAAGCTGCGATCGCGGTTGCGGTCATGTCCACCGTGTCCTCCAAAGTGGTGAGAGTGTCCTCCCTTATGGTTGTGGTGGTTGCTCCTATGGTTGTCATGACGATGCCCATCGCCTCCATGGTGGTGGCGGTCATGGATCCCATGGTCACTCCCTCCATGCTTGGAGTATCCATCATATGAAGTGCGAGACTTGTGATGCGAACCAGAGTGGTGATTGTTACTCTTTCTTTTGCGGTTCTCCACCTGTTTATGCTTCCCTTCCAAGATCCTGGCCTTGTCCATAAGCTCCTGGAAAGTGGGGCAATAAACCACCAGTAGCTGTACTGAAAGCTCATCACTGAGGCCATCCAGGAATCTCTCCCTCCTTTTTGCATCAGTGTCAACATCCTCAGGTGCATAACAGGACAGGTTGTTGAACTCCTCAATGTACTCAGCCACAGTGCGGTTGGTTTGGCGCAATTTGCGGAACTCCTTCCTCTTCAGGTTCAGAACTCCTGAAGACACGTGGTTGGTCCTGAAACCTTCCTCAAACATCGCCCAAGTCACAGTATCCAGCGGGTGGGTGATCTGAAAAGTGTCCCACCAAGAAGCGGCTGGTCCCTCCAGTAGGTGAGCGGCAAATCTCACCTTCTCAGCATCAGTGCATCCAACAGTTACCAGATCCTTGTTGACTGAACGCAACCAGTCGAGAGCAACCATTGGCTCCGTTGCATTAGAGAACTTAGTTGGCCTTAGCCTCAGAAATCTGGTGAGAGCATCTCCTTGAGGCTGGTTGTTTCCATTGTTGTTGTTGTTCTGAGCTTCCATGAACTGAGTCATAACTTGGGTCAGCTATGCCTGAGCTACCATGATCTGCTCCAACTCAGTGGGTTTACGGCGGGGAGGCATCTGCGGTTCAGCACAGGTAAGTTTAGAGAGAATCAACTACGATAATAGGATTCTACCCATGCATTATGATCAAACAACAACAAACAATAGCAGACAATCACAAGCAAGCAACACATCATCAAACAAGTGATCCAGAAACATCCCAGGGTTATCCTAGCAGTATATACCTACTGAAATAGTTTTACAAGAGTTGGCAATGGTTAACTAAACAGTTGATCAACTAAACAGCAAAAACAGCAATCTGCCAGAACAGTCCAGCAGCGTTCACGAATTTTTCTACCTGACTTAGACTCGTCAGAAAATTTAGCTGATTTTTGCACATACAGTACAGAGAGTTTCGCATCAGCCCAATTTTTTTCATATTTTTCACAGTTACCAGAAAAATATGAAAAATCGTACAGTACTGCTGTATCAGCAGAAAACTGCAGCGAAAATAACACAGATAATTCGCACAAATAATTCCTGAGATATTGGAGTACACAAATAAGCAACTAAACACTCTTAAACTAACAGTAATTAAGTTTCACATCGATCGTGGCTAATCATAACGAATTTACCTAACGTGGACTAATTGGTGGACTTATATCTACTTCTTGAAGAGGTTGCGGTAGGTCCTTGCACTCATGCGTTGGCGCTTCGGTCCACGGTTCAACCATGGCGGCGGAGTGTACACTTCTCCTGAATCATCACTTGAGATCTCAAACTCCACCTCTTCTGGATCCTCCTCTTCTTCTTCACTCTCATTTGCAATCGCAATGACTTCATCTCCTCCACCATCATCGTCTCCATCATCATCATCCTCGTCCTCATCATCATCGTTCCCACTGTCATCATCATCCCCATTGTTGCCATCATCTCCATTGTCATCATCAGAGGGTGGATTCAGCTGTGCTTGGAGAGCGGCAATCTGGGCTGTCATAGCTTCAATAGTTTGATCCCTTTCCTGGACGGTCCCTTGCAACTGTTGTATGTTCTGGGTGTTCTCCTGCACCGTACCATGAAGATGAGCTATGGTTGAATCTCTGGCTATCAGGGCATTCTCCAGAACTCCCACAGCTTCATGCAGGGTGTCAATCTCCTGTCCTTGGACCACCATACCATTGCTAGCAAAATCTGCAATTTCCTTTATCATCATCACTTTCTCAGCTAGAGATCCATTCTCCCTTTCCATGTCCTCTATGTTCCTCCGACGGGGCGGCATGTTGTTCCTGTCGCCCGGGGTAACCACAATGTGCCCATCTTCATCACGCCTCCCATAGTCACGGAAGGGTGAGTCTTCTGGCAGTAGGTGTCGGACATGATGGCACTGGCGAGACAGGGCTTCATGTATGGCCAAGTTAATTCCAAGTCCCCAGTTGCAGTATGTCTTGGTGTAGATCAGATGCACAGGATTTGGCAAGGCGGCATCCCTGAAGATGAAGGTGGTGATCTCCCATGCATCCTCACCATATCCATAGGTGTACAACCTTCTTCCCTTGAACATGGGCAGTGGCAATCCCAATGTCTGCGAGAGCTGTGCTAACTGCCTTGCAAAGGTCCTTGGTGACTCCATGGTTGCATACTCAGTCCTGACTTCTCCCATCTATCAAGTAAAAGTGGAAAGTGTGAGAATAGCATATGATAATAATTTACGAGAGTGAAAGGCATAAGATGAAAGACAGAGTTAATATAGGCTTTAACAAATCTATGGCTTCCTAATCCAATCCTAGGTCACGATCCTACAGTCGACACACGGGCTCTGATACCATCTTGTAACACCGCGGTTTTGAAAAGACCGTGGCTTCTATGTGACATGCCAATCCCTGGATCAGTTCATTGGCCCACAATAGAATGAGATGAATAACATAGCAAAATATCCGTGTATCATCAATAACGAAGATCCAGAGTACCATTATTACAATAAAAGCTTAGCTCAAGGCTAGCTCAAATTATTTAGGTAGAAACACAAATAAAGTAAATCCTCCATTCTTAAAATTGCCCACAAGTGAACAAGTGCCGAGTGGAGTACCGTGGCCTATATCGATTACTCAGAATCGGAATATCCTGCAACATGAAACGTAGCAGCCCCGAAGGGTCAATACATGGAATGTATGGCAAGTAGATCTAGTAAAGGAGACAATAGTACTAACATCTACATGCATATTTGGCAAGTGGAGCTGTGTCTGGCTTGTATTTGCAAATACCTTTGTCCTACTTTCATAAACAGTTTTTGATTTTCTTTGAAAAGACCCCAATTAAGTTAACCCAACAATATTAAAACAATTATGAAATTTGAATGAGCGAGAAACATGTCATGGAATCAATATCAAGCAACTCAGTTGTCCATAACCGGGGACACGGCTAATCGATTATATTATACACCCTGCAGGAGTTAGTACACTTTACCCATGTGACTTGGCCAGCCCAGCTCGTACCATCACTCTCATTATGAGTGATGATAGGGAGAAGTCCAAGAAGATACTGTTCGGGAAGTAGCTCCCCAATCTCGACGCGCACCGGTCCAACCTACCAAAATTCTACATCTCTGGATACGCGGGTTCGAGTTACAACAACCTACTAAGTCCAACCAACCGCCCATTTCATTATTGACACATGGTTGTACACTTAAGCTACCAAATAAAGAAGCCAATCAATTTCTCTCGATACCTGGGTGCCTTTCCGCAATGAAACCACCAAAAATTATCAATACCATCACACCCAGGAGATTCATTGATTAAGTTGTTTTAGTTTTCACAAACCAATACTTTTAGAAACAAGTCTCAGTGATGTAACCCAGCCCTCGTTCAACATATCATGGCTAAGCACATCTACCAACGGTGGTTCATCTACAAGGAAGGCCCTACCACATAATAGGACATAGCATAGCGATAGTATCATCCTACACATGCATCTACAAAATACACGACAATGCATTAAAAATAGTAGGGCGATATCATGAACAAAGTAGCATCTACTTGCCTTGGTTGTAGCGGTCGGAAGAACAATCCACACACGAGCAAGCGTTGCACTCGTCACAATCTACACGATACAATTGCAATCATAAACAAACAATTCACAATCATATGCAACAAGGATGATGTATGAATGCATGCATGACAAGTGGATTGGTGCTACAGCTGCACCACATAATAGAAATCAGTAGAGGTATTGATTGCATGCATGGAAAATAGTTTTAGCGCAAGGAAAACTAACATGCAAAATATAATACTTAAAACTAGAGCTAGAACCCAAATAATTCACTACCGGTAGTATACTGTTTGTAATATCTTGGGAAAATTCTACAGTATAGGCATTGCTATTTAGAAACAGTACCAATTGGAATTACTCAAAAAGGAATTATAAAACTCCCAGAGTAATTAAAACACTGCAGAAAGCCACTAGGCAGTTTCTGCAGAAGTTTTTACTATAAGCCTATCCTTTTAATTCACGATGAGATTCCACTCGTCCTACTGAATCCAGGGAAATATTATACGCAATTTTTGGAGTTACAGATCTTTTTCTACGAATTAATTACTCAAAAAAGGCCATTAACTTAATTGATTAAACTGTACTAAATCTTGCTGCAAAAGTGTGAAACAATGGTGCAGCAAGATTCTACACAACTTACTGAACATACACATATTTTATTTGCAATTTTTGGCCCAGCGGTTTAATTTCTACGCAATTTACAAGTTTCTAGCGAAATCTGCCAACTAAATCGATTAAAGAAAATACCCAGTCAACTGTGTCTGTTGACTGGTCAACGCGGCTGCTGACTGGGCGCTGACTGGGCGTCTGACTAGTCAACGCCGGGGGCTGACCGGTCAACGGCCGATCTGAACCGTTGATCTAAAATCCAACGGTCCCAAGAGATGGCGGCTGCGGACTCACCGGAGACGAACGGCGGCGAGCTCGGGACGGTGGCGGCGATCGCTCGGCGGCAACCTCTGTGGAGGGTAAACGGTCAGTATGATTCGCCTCGGCGATGGCGGCGGCGGCAAAGCGGCAGCGGCGTCTTGGCGTAGCGCGTGGCGCAGTGCGGCGGCAGCGCGGCCTTGAAGCGTGCATCAGCGGCGTGCTGGCGCGGGCAGCGGCAACAGCGGCTGCGTGGCGGTGGTGGCAGCGAGGCTGCGCGGGCGAGGCGGCGAAGCGGTATGGAGTAGCGCGGCTGCGGGGCGGCGCGCGACGGGGGAGGAAAGAGAGGAGAGGGAGAGAGAGCGCGGCGGCGCACGTACCGGCAGTGGCGGCGGCGGCTGCGCGGGGGAGGGATCAAGGCAGTGGCGGCTGGGTGCGGGGATCGAGGCGCGGTGGGGTCCAGCCCTTTTATGGGAGCCCCACGCGGGGTCCTACCCGGACTCGGCGAAGTCGGCGCCGATTTTTGATCTTTTAACAAAACGGCCATAACTTTTCCGTACGAGCTCCGAATTGGGCGATTCTTGTTCCTAAATTTCTGTAAAATCGAGGGGAACAACCTAGGGTCAAGGGTTGAGTGAAACCACTAGGCTACAAGGGTGCAAAGAACAAGTCCTAGTAGAACCTCTCGCAGGAGCCTCGTAGTAAAATAGAGTAGGGTTTAGAAAATAGTGTTTTGCCGAATCTTTTCAATCGATGGTTTTGCATGGAAGAGTATGATGCAATGGCATGAATGATATGCATAACCAAATCTAAAATTTGGGATGTGACATCAGGTTAACTAGAATGAGGGAACTTGAAACCCTACATTGGTGCCTGGTAGACAAGCTAGCATTGTGTATTGGGAGGACTCCTATGGAAAGACTTTGTCACAATCTCAATCTGCCAGTACTCCATCTTGGTGAGTACTTATCCAGCGGCCACTGGTGGCATCAATATCAGATTGTGTCATGTGGGTAAAATGTACGACTTCTGCAGAAGATAAAAAAAATCTAAGTACTTAGCCGTGTCCCCGGTTATGGACAATACTGAGCAACTAAGGCATGAAGCTATGGAAGATCTCGACATTCCAATTTCTAAAAGTAAAACTTGAAAGTGACAACAAGAGACTTGAAGCACTTGGAGGTTTCCAAGGAGTTCAGAAAGATTTGACAAAAGATCAAAACTATTTTTGAAAAGATAGGATAAATTATACTGCTTTCTGCAAATGAGCCTAAAACCCTACTTAGCCAAATATGCATGTAATGTTAGGATCCACTTATTTCTACATAGTAGTGAAACTTGCCAATACAATTCAAATGTATTGACCCTTGTGGCTGTAACTTGTAATGTTGCAGGTTGGTTTGGTGTTAGTGAAGTTTATTGATTAGGATTACAAGTCTACAACCAACATGTTTTCCTATGGCACTTTGAAGATGAAGGACCCCATGCTTATAGATATTCTACTGCAATGTAATGTTATAGCCATAAGATGTAATTAATTATTTTATTCCTGATTATAAAGTTGTATTATGACCTTTGTTTCTTGATATTACATCTTAACTGTGGATGCTAGCTACTGATCCAGGGACTAGCATTGTAAACACAGGGATCTCTACCTTATTAAAGGTTGGGACCTCTACATTATTAAGGCCATCCTAAACATCAATCGTCTGACATGCCTGAAGGACATTCAACGGCTCACTGGATGCATTGCAGCAGTTAGCCGGTTCGTCAGCCGACTTGGAGAGAAGGCTCTTCCATTGTACAAGTTGTTGAAGAAGGCATAAAAATTCACATGGACGGATGAGGTAGATGCTACGCTTAAGTAACTGAAAAGGATACTTTCTTTAGTACCTGTACTTGCAGCACACGGGCCAATGGAGCCTATGTTGATTTACATGGCGGCCACCAACCGGGCTATCAACGTCGTTGTCGTGGTGGAATGGAAAGAACCAATGCATGAGTACGGAGTACAACGACCAGTTTAATATGTAAGCAAAGTCTTGACAGAGTCCAAGCAGCGTTACCCGCACTAGCAAAAGCTAGCTTATGGAGTGTTCCTTGCTTCTCGGAAGCTAAGGCACTACTTCCAGGAGCACCCTATCATAGTAGTGAGCAAGGCTCCACTATCCGGCATCATCAATAACAGCGACGCTACGAGGCGGGTCGCAAAGTGGGGCATTGAGCTTGCCACCTTTGAGATCACCTACAAGAGACGCGACGCTATCAAATCACAAGTCTTGGCTGATTTTATGGCAGATTGGACAGAGATGCCAGATGCTACTCATGTACCAGAGCCAGAATATTGGGTGATGCACTTTGACAGATCAAAGCTACTCAACGGCGTGGGGGCGGTGTGCTACTACAGTCACCAACAGGGGAAAACTGCACTATGTTTTGCAGATCCACTTTGAGGTTACAAATAACATGGAGGAATATGAAGCACTCATTCACGGGCTTCGCGTAGCCAAGGATATTGGCATCAAGCGCATAGTTTTCCTTGGAGATTCCGACTTGGTTGCCCAGCAGGTGGCTGGCACCTGGAACGCGCGGAAACCTATGATGGCGGCATATCGAGACAAAGTGGACGAGATATCCATGATTCGAAGGCTACGAATTTAAGTATGTCAAAAGGGAGGAAAATGAGGCGGATGATCTGTTGTCAAAGTTTGGATCAGGGCGCAAACCAATTCCACTTGGCATTTTTCTGGAGCATCTACGGACCCCAACAATGAAGGAGCGGACCCTGAGAACCTAGACAGAGTTGACTCATTTGTTAATACACTAACAATAGTTCCTCCGGCTTAGACAAAACCGTTCATGGAATATCTCGTACATGGAACTTTGCCCGTCAACTAAGTAGAAAGTCGGCAAATAGTACGTCGAGCAAAGGGCTATACCATAATTAATGGGCAGCTCTACAAAAGAAGAAGAACTGGCGTATATCTAAAGTGTGTATCTCAGCAAGAAGGTATTGATATCCTTCATGAGATCCATCTCGGAGATTGTGGGCATCACGCTGCTCCTCGATCATTGGTCTCCAAAGCCTTCCGGCAAGGATTCTACTGGCTGACCGCAAAGGCGAACGCCGACAAGCTGGTTGATACATGCATAGGATTCCAGTATTATGCCCGACAACCACATGTACCAGCTCAAGAATTGTGAACTATACCAATAACTTGGTCGTTCGCAGTCTGGGGGCTAGACATGGTTGGTCCATTACATACGGCACCTTGTGGTTTTATGCATCTGCTAGTAGCAGTTGACAAATTCACAAATTGGATTGAAGCTAAACCCATTAGAAAGCTTGATGGGGAAACTTCCCTTAGGTTTGTCCGCGATCTAGTGGTGAGATTTGGTCTCCCACATAGCATTATCACCGACAACGGCAGCAACTTGTCGCTCGGAGATGTGGAAGTTTATTGTTGGGAGAAGGGCATCCGACTTGACATGGAATCTGTGGAGCATCCACAATCCAATGAACAAGTCGAGTGGGCCAATGGATTAATTCTGCAGGGAATAAAGCCATGTATAGAAGCACCGCTACATAGAGCAGTTGGAGCCTGGGCGGAGAAATTTCCATCTGTTTTGTGGAGTTTACAAACTACTCCCAACAGGTCCACCAGATACACCCCTTACTTCATGGTATATGGAGCAGAAGCAATTCTACCTTCCGACATCATCCACGATTCACCAAGAGTTGCCGCCTACGATGAAGATGACGCTGAAGAATTCAGGCGCCTAGATGTAGACTTTCTCGAGGAAGAGCGTGTGCTGGCATGCCAGATCTCTGCCATCTACCAGCAAAAGATACGCAGCTACCATAGTTGCCGCGTTCGGCATCGCTCGTTTAAAGAGGGGGATCTGGTGCTCCGACTTAAGCAAAAAAAAGTCACACAAATTATCCCTGCCATGGGAAGGACCGTTCATCATAAGCAAGGCGCTACTCAATGGTTCCTATTACCTTGTTGACAATCGTGAACTAGAGGATAGACCAAACGAGGATCATAAGCGTAAGAGACGTGACCCGGATGATGACTACCTGGAGCTTGATCGGCCATGGAACATAGCATAGCTACACCCTTTCTACACTTAACATATTTTACTATCTACTGTGTATCTCTTATATGATTAATTAAATAAAGCACTTTGGTTCACTCATATGCTTGAGTCTTTTACCTCCTTTAGTGTTCATTTTTGGATCATGATTGTTTCCTTCACATAGGTAACAAGTAGCTTGGGATGTGGGGCATTGGTTAGCTGGATGTTTCCTTCACAATTGGGGCTTTGATCTCCATGCTCCCTGGAAGTATGGTCCTTGTCTCCACAAATATTGCAAGCTTGGGTTCCTTCTAGAATAACATCTTTGTCATCCTTGTTGTCATAAGTTGGGTTCCTTCTTGATCATTTGAGTGGCCATCCCTTGCAACAATTGGGATTGAGTTTCCAAAACTTTTTGCATGGTTGGGTCTAACTCATTGTTGTTGGCTATAAATTGAGCTGTCACTTGGTTCAACTGGGTTTGTCTTGCAAGCAGTTGGTCTCTCATGTTGTTCTCTTGGTTGTTATTGTCGTCACCATCCTTGATGTTGGAGTCTCTTGGAGAAGTCATCTGTTTGGGTTGGTTTGGGGTTAGAATAGGCAAAATATTTCTAAGGAATAGTTCTAATCACACACATCACAATTCACTCAAGAAATGTGCAAGCAATCACTAACAAACATTTCACTCAAACAACTAGTTTCAAGCATATTTTTAGTCAACCAAAAATATTTTTTTACACCACATAAGTTGGTGGGTTTGACTTAAACTAAATATGGTGGTCCATCTATATGGTTCACTTGAGATCTTTCCCTCCTTCTTGGTTGATTCTTCTTGAACAAAATCTTTGTATCCTTGGAGAGAATTTCTTGTGTCTTGGTCACAAAACTTCAAGGTGATAATGATTCCTTCTATGTTGTGTTTCCTTAGTCTTCATTTCTTGTTTCATTTGTAGTCCTTAGTGATATCCAAGGTTGAAGTCCTTGGTGAAATGTTGAAGATGTTGAAGTCATTAGAGTTGATGAAGTCCTTTGCACATGATGAAGTCTTTGGCCATGGGAAAAGCTTTGTCCATCAAGTTTGAAATAGAAGAGATGTAGAATCAAAACTAAAATGGTTGAGGAAAGAGTTTACAAGATTGTTTGTAAATAAGTTTTGGAACAAATACAACTCCTATTTTTTTATAAGGGGTTTTGTCCAATCCTAGGGTTACAAATCCTATAGGAAACACAATGCTCTGTTACCATCTGTAAGGTTCCCAACCTTTAATAAGGTAGAGATCCCTGTGTTTACAATGCTAGTCCCTGGATCAATAGCTAGCATACATAGTTAAGATGTAATATCAAGGAACAAAGGTCATAATACAACTTTATAACCAGGATAACATAATTTATTACATCTTACATAGCTCATTTGGCTATTACATTACATTGCAGCAGAATATCTATAAGCATGGGGTCCTTCATCTTCAAAGTGCCACAGGCAGACATGTTGGTTGTAGTCTTGTAATCCTAATCTTTAAACTTCACTAATATCAAACAAAACCTGCAACATAACAAGTTACAGCCACAAGGGTCAATACATTTGAATTGTATTGGCAAGTGATACTATGGTAGTATAGTGGAGTCTATCATCTATATGCATTTGGCTAAGTGGAGCTTAGGCTTGCTTTGCTCAAAATAGTTTATCCTTATCATTTGAAAACACTAAATTTTTGTTTGACAAAATCTTTCTGTCACATCCCAAGATTTTTCCAAATCTTGTTATGTGAAAAAAAAATGAATAAAATAAAACTTTGTTGATTTTCAGGGTGAGAAGAAACTTTTGATTCCAATTGGAAACTTTCAAAACCTATTTGATCAAATAAAATCCTAAAGGGATTTAAAAAGATAAATAAACAATAAAGTTAAAAATATTTGGAATTACTATTTTCGATCTTTTAATAAAAAGATTTGGTTTCAAATAAAAGGTAGAAAATATAAATAAGGATTAATTTATAGAGCCAAATTAAACCTTGTCCAAGCTTTTGAAATAAAATATTTCTATTTGATAAAAATAGTAAAGGTTTATTTAAATAAAATAATAAGGATTTAATGTCCAATTTTATTAGAAATAAAGGTTTTACTATTTTTATTTAAACATCAAAACTTGTTAATTTATTTTAAACAAGTTTTCCAAGTATTTTATATTCTCAAATAAAACTACTGAAGTGTTATTGGTTTTATATTTAGATTTCAAAAAGATAAAGATTTTATTAAAACAAATTCTTTTTGAATTAAATAATCAAGGTCTATTTATTTAATTATTAATGGACCCTAAAAATAAAAATATTATTTTGTTTTTGGACTTTGGTTTGTGTTGTTAAACAGAACCAAAACTCAATACAAGTGTGGTGGAAGTTTGATTTGTTTTGGATGTTTGATTGGTTTGATTGAAATTCAAAACAGAAAATCAAATAGAAAATAGGAAAAAGTTTCAGCACAAAAAAAATACTAAGGATTCAGCCCAACTAAACAGGCCCAGCAGCCCATTCCAGCCCAACTTCTTTACCCCACGCGCGAATCGTTTTTAACTCTTTCTCGCACCCGCGCAGACACCAACCAGTGGACCCTCTCTCTCTTCCTTTCTCGCTGACAGGCAGGCCCCACGCGAGCTCAGCATCGTCTTCCTCGCATTGAACTCGCCGGCCGTTTCCTGCCGTTGATGCTGCGAATGAATTCGCTTCAATGTCGCGTCTTAATCACGCCGCGACAACGCCCCCTTAAACGCCTCCCTCTCCTCCCCATTTCCCCTCTCTCGCCCAGCTCTCTCGGCCACCAGGCTGCCCCCGATTCCATTTTGCCCGACCACTGCTCCGACGACGTCCCCGACAAATTCTGGCGCCGTCCAGCCTCGCCTTGCATGCCCAAGCACACGAGCTCGCTCCTCACCTCCTGGCGCTTCTCCCTGTGCCTTCCGTTCGCCCGCGCTCGCCCCAGAGCCTCGGCTTCGACAACCTCTGAGTGCCGCCTCGTCTGCTTCTCTCTCCGACGAGTTTTCCTGGTAAGTCTAGACCGCCCCGAGCCCTCTCAATCATGCTCACGTGAACCCCAGGACTGTACGCGTCTAACCGAGCCCTTGTCTTGCCTCGGAGTGAACTGCAGGCCCATCCTCGACGACCTCCAGAACCGCCTGACGCCGTCCCCCACTCCGGCGAACAATCCCCTTCACGCCAGTGCGCCCCTCGACCAACCAACCACGCCTCGAGCATCACCACAACCCTGCGATCATGGTGAGCACCTCCCCTTCTCTCTTTGCTTCCTGCATCGCTAGTACCGCCACCGTCTGAGCGTCGCCGCCGCCAGCCACCGCGCAGCGCCGCCAGTTCTTGGCAAAATGATAAGAGCCGTTCGATCCAGATCGTAGTGACACGATAGAGTCACTTAACAACGAAGGGGTACGCAATCTGAGCCGCGCGATCTATTTAAATCCAACGCCCCGCAGAGGCCGATCCACCCGAATCGGTATCAGCCAGTAACATCCCGCCTCGTGGCACTAGTTCTGTTTAAAACAAATTTTGAATCTGATTTAGATTCAAACTTATAAACCTCATAACTTTTGATCCACACGTCCAAAAATTGCAAATTTTATATCAATGAAATCAGTGGAACAAGACCTAGACAACCATGCCATTTGTTTAGCAAAAAGTTTATATTAAATTGTTTGTATTTACAGAAACATTTGTATGCTTGTTTAGGTTATAAAAATTATTCCAAAAAGTTTTTGAGGATGAAATCTGTGCAAATTGGTTTGTTGTGAACCTACTGACCCTAGGAACCAACCCATCGATTTAAAAAGGTTAGGATTGATTAATTGAATTCGCCCATTTCTAGTCAAATAAAAATGTTGATTTTACTATGGAAATGGTTTTTGAGAAAACCTTTGGAAAATGTGTTGATTCAAACCTACTGACCCTAAACACCAAGTTTTGAGAATTAACAACTTATTTGGTGAACAACATAAAATTTTTGCTTTGCTAAAAACATTTTCCACCACATAAAATAATGATATGATTTAAGAAATGGTCTTTAGATAAAACCCTTTTTGCAAATGGTTTTGCCACTTAGAAAATGACCACTTTGGAATTTACAATGTTTAGAGCCTAGTAGAAACCACCTTTGCAAATAAAACTATCTTTTGCATGCTTGCATGCATGACCTTGTTTCTATGATTTTATGTGTGATTAATTTGATGGAATATTGTTTTGGAATGCTAGTTGAATTTGTGTTTGCTTGATTGACTTGTAGTGAAGTTAGAAAGGTGTGATATTAGCAAGATCAAGAAGTGAACCAACATTCCCTACCAAAAAGGCAAGTGACACTATCATCCATGTCCTACTATTTTCATTATACTTAGTGGATTTTTGAAACATGCATGAAAAGGATTTCTATACTATATGTTATGCTAAATCCTAATAGGATACCCTTATACATTCCTTAGTGGAAACAATGTAGTTGTAAAATGCTTAGCCATGCTATATATTTTGCGAAAAGATACATGTTGAGACTTTATGAAGTTGAGAAAAGACTTATGTTTTTATATAACAAAACAAGTACTCAATGAACCACTTGGGTGGACAAGGATACTCAAGTTTTGGACAAGGTGGCAACAAGAGGAACCATGTTTATATGGAAATCTCTTTTTGTTGTGCACCAGATGAAAACCACCCAGGGACTTAGAGATTGAACATGTTTCTCCAACAGTGGCTTTCGTGTACAGCCACATGCTATATGGCTCTGGCTTAGTCAACTACATTGGGAAGACCCATACATTGGTCTTCAGGTTAACTGGAAATGAGGGAACTAGGAACTCTAAATTGGTGCCTGAAGACAAGCTAGCATTGTTTATGGGAGGACCCTATGGAAAGACTTCGTCACATTCTCAATCTGCCAGTATTCCATCTTGGTGAGTACTGATCCAGCGGCCACTGGTGGCAACAAGATGAGATTGTGTCATGTGGGTAAAGTGTACAACTTATGCAGAAGATTAAAATTCTAAGTACTTAGTCGTGTCCTCGGTTATGGACAATACTGAGCAACTAAAGCTTGCAGCTATGGGAAATCTCGACATTCCAATTTCTAAAAGCAAAATTTTAAAGTGACAACAAAAGACTTGTAGCACTTGGGGTGTACCAAGGAGCTCAAAAGATTTTGATAAAAACTTGAAGCACTTGGGGTGTACCAAGGAGCTCAAGAGATTTTTACAAGGACTTGTAGCACTTGGGGTGTACCAAGGAGCTCACAAATATTTTGACAAAAGATCAAAACTATTTTGAAAAGATAGGATAAATTATTGCTTTCTGCAAATGATCCTAAAACCCTACTTAGCCAAATATGCATGTAATGATAGGATCCACTTATTTATACATAGTAGTGAAACTTGCCAATACAATTCAAATGTATTGACCCTTGTGGCTGTAACTTGTAATGTTGCAGGTTTGATTGATTTAGTGAAGTGTGTTGATTAGGATTACAAAGTCTACAACCAACATGTCTGCATGTGGCACTTTGAAGATGAAGGACCCCATGCTATTAGTTATTCTGCTGCAATGTAATGTAATAGCCAAAAGAGCTATGTAAGATGTAATAAAATTATGTTATTCCTGGTTATAAAGTTATATTATGACCTTTGTTTCTTGATATTACATCCTAACTGTGGATGCTAGCTATTGATCCAGGGACTAGCATTGTAAACACGGGGATCTCTACCTTATTAAAGGTTGGGAACTCTTACACTTTCCCAAGGCATCTCCCAATAGAAATTGGTGATCCTTTCAATCCCTTGTTCACCCACAAGATTTTAACTTAGAAATTGGGATGATGAGATTCTTGATAGCTTCTAGGTCTTGATGCTCAAATTTTCCTTTACCAGGGACATGGCTAAGTACTTAGATTTTACACTCTACAGAGGTGGTGCACTTTCCCCACAAGGCTTGGTTTCACCAAGACAAGATCTTTCAGAAGCCTTCCCTTAGACCAGAATGGACGCATTCCAACTTATCATTCCCCTACCACCAACTATCCATTTGGCTAAGTTCTTGCAACCTATATGATCCAGGCAGAGCCCATAATGCCAAGTGGCTGCACTTGAAGCTTCTCAACATTTGACATCTCAAATCTCTTTGTTCTTGGGTGGCCATCCACAAGTGAGATACACAAGGTAAACCATAGAAATGGGCCTTGTGAACCACTCAACACAAACCATTCCTTCCATTCCACCAAGGTGATTCATTCACTTAGTTGTTTTATTAACAAAACACAAGTCCACAGACTTAGAAATATTACATAGCATGAATATATATTCCACCCTTGTTTTCTACTAGTTAATCTAAGCATGACAGTAGTAGGAATCTTAACTTAGGAAATTTCTACTAAGGTTTCATCTACTAGGATTTCCCATAGCATAGTTTATACTTAGCAAAAATTCCATGCAAGTCCTACTTTAGAAATATCACTAGTGCATAGTGAAAATAATGGGACAAAAGTATGAAGCATCACTTGCCTTTTTGGTAGAGAGTATGAGTTCACTTCCTTGTTCTTTGCAATGTTCACTCACTTCAAATCACTAAAATTCAATCAAGCAAACAATATTTCAACTACCATTCAAGCAATTCATCACATAAAATCATAGTAACAAAACAATGCATGCAAGCATGCTAAATATTGTTTTATTTGTAAAAGTAGTTTCTAATGGTTCATAAACATTTGAAAACACCTAATGGTCATTTTATAAAGTGGCAAAATTATTTGTATAAGATTTCACTTCATAAACCATTTTTAGACTAAGTCATTATTTTATGTGGTGTAGAAATACTTTTAATAAGACAAAATTCTATAGGTTTCACAAAATATGTTTTCAAACCATATAACCTTGTGTTTAGGGTCAGAGAGTTTATTTCCAAAACATTTCTCTAAGGTTTTCTTCAAAAACCATTTTTAATAATTAAACCATATTTTTATTTGACTAGTATTGGTTTAAATCAAATATTTATTCTTTTGCTTCACCAAATACATTTTTGAAACCACAAAGTGATTCCTATGGTTAGTAGGTTCAAAACACACCATTTGCCAAAGATTTTATCCTCAAAATAATTTTGGAATAAATTTTATAACCTAAACATGCACACACAAGTTTCTGTAAAAACAAACAATTTAACAGAAGCTATTTTCTATACAAAGTGCATGGTTGGCTAGGGCTTGTTTTTCTGAATCCATTGATATAAAGTTTGCAAAATTTGTACGTGTAGATTAAAAGTTATAGATTTTACAAAATCTTGTATCTAATAGATCAAATCTGTTTTAAACAAAACAATCAGAGACACGTGTCTTAATCCTATTCGCCCATAACGCTTCAGTTGGATCGAGCGATGGCAGCTGTTGGATTTAAGTGGGATCACACGGCTCAAAAGCACGCATACCCTTTCAGTTAGTTTCTATCGCGAGCGTGGGATTCAGATCGAACGGTTCACATGAGCTAGTCAAGGATGGGCGGCGCTGGCGGCGGCTGGTGGTGCCGGAGCGGTCAGATGACGGCGGAGTCGACGCTACAGGAAGCGAGGGAGGAAGGGGAGATTCTCACCGTGTTCGCCGAAGCTTGGGGAAGCTCAAGGTGGTACTGGCTGGCGAAGGGGCGCACGAGATTGTCCTTAATCGCTCACCGGAGTTGAGTTGTGCCTTGGGTGCGGTCAGACGTCGACGGGGGCGGGGCTACAAGGCGTGCGAAAGCAAGGTAAAGGGTGTGTTAGACGCGCACGGTACCAGAGAATATGCGAGCATCAATGAATAGCACCGAGGCGGTCCGAGCTTACCAGGAAATCTCGCCGGAGGAAATGGCAGGCGGTGGCGCTACTATTCGTCGTTGTTGTCGACGCTGCAGAGCACGCTCGGGCGAGCTAACGCTACGGGGAGATTCGCCAGGATGTGGGGATCATGTGAGCGTGGTCGAGGAGGCAAGGGGTGATGCGGGGTTGCCGGAATTCGCCCGTGAAGCTCGTCGGAGCAGCGGCAAAGCAAGGTGAATTAGGGGCAGCCTGGTGGCTTACTGGCAGCGGAGTTTAAGGGGAAAGGAAGAGGAGAGGGAGGTGATTAAGAGGGCGTGGTCACAGGGAGAATTCACTGGGCCATTTGCGCGTATTGATTCGAGCAATCAATGGCAGGAAACTGTCAGGCGAGTTCATCGCAGGGAGGAAGAAGGTGACGTGGTCGCGTGGCCCGTTTGTCAGTGAGTGGAAGAGAGGGGAAGGTGGGTCCTGGCGTTCAGTGACCGTGCGGGTTCGAACGTGGGTGCGAATTGTTTTCTGCGGGAGAGGAGCAGTGGGCTGGCTGGGCTTAGTTGGGCCAGGCTAGTTGGGCTGGGTTCTTTACATATTTTTTTGTTCTGTTTTGTTTTTGTTTTTCTCTTTTCTTTAATTATGTTTTGATTTTGTTTAATCAATTTGAATTCAAAACTTTGCCAAAAATTGTGTAGGTTTAAATATTGATTAATAGAACATTCTGATATCATTTTAGAACAATTTATTTATTAGTTTTAAGCCCTTTTAATTAATCAAAATAGGTTCTAGTTTTTAAATCAAATAATATTTAATATTTCTAAACACCATTTGATTTTCCAAAACCTTCCAATTCTTTTTAGTAGGTTTTTTTTATTTGGTTATTTGGGTGTCAAATAATTCATCTTGAATTATTTGGGATAATTTAATATGATTTATTAATCATTTAGGATTGGGTATTTGTTTTAATTCCAATGGAATTTTAATATAGTTTTATTTCCCCAAATTTTATTTGGAAGTTTTCTTTAATCTTAATTAGGTTGAATTAAACAACTTTTATTTCACTTGGGTAAATTCCAAAATATTATTTTCCCATGATTTATTCAATTATTTCTAATAGGGGTTTTGTCTTTATTCAAATGGAATTTGGTTTAAGCCCTTTTATTTTATTTGGAAATTATTTATCCTTTTATTTTATTTGGATTTGGATTCCATTCATTCCATTTGCTTATGGTCTTTGCCAAGGTTTAATTTGGTCTTTAAATATTCTTTATTTAATATTTCTTTCTTCATCTTATAAAATCCATATCTTTTTATTTAGAGGTCCAAACTTGGTGATTTCAATTTATAAAATCTTGTTTAACATTTGTTTATCCTTTTAAAAATCTTTGGGACTATTACTCACCATTTTGGTATGGATTTTAGATAAGGGATTTATTAGCTTTGGAATTTACTTATCCTTATCTTATTAAATTCATAATATTTTATTTATGGTTCCAAATTAAGTGAAACCAATTTATATGGCTTTATAATATTTCTATTTGTCTTTCTTGATCATTTGTAAGTGTTTTTTGACAAGATTTCATATGGATCAGATCCATAGGCTTGGAGATAACTTGGAAATGATTTTTATTCCATTAGGGTTTAGATTTATTTTCCAAGTGTTTAAATTTCCAGATACATTCATTGAGGAATGCATTTCTCCTGATTTGGGTTTTTGGTTGGATTCAAACTTTTACCAAAGTTTGTTCAAGATGGGGTTTTAAGTTTCCATTTAGAATCAAAAGTTTCTTTTCACCCTAAAATTCAACAATAATTTATTTTGTTTATTTTATTTTTCACATTACAAGATTTGGCAATCTTGGGATGTGACACATCATCGGTCGTAGGAGAGCCATCTGGTCCATCAACAGAGTCGACAGTCTTCAAGGACTCGGAGGAGCTTTGGTCGGCGCCAATCACCTCAAGAGGCACGAAAGAATTCGCATCCACCAGTTGAGCTATCCTGGTGTCATAGCCGACGAGCGAAGCCAAGATAGCATCATGATCAATCTTCTCTCTGTCTTCATCTACGTCCGGCAAACCATAGGTCACCATGGCGATGTCGGCATCCTCGTAGTGAGCCTTGACCATGTCTAGAGCCATCCTTGTGCCAGACCGGGTACATGAAGCTTTCCAGCTTACGATACGCTCGGGGGCTCGGCGTAGGATCTCTGAGTACTTCATGATGGAGTCCACTGCTTTAATGTTGATGTCCAAAGGCTTGGAAATCTATTTTGCCTGGGTGATTGCGGTACTGATAAAGTTGTCGGCAACAACCATGCATTCTTTTTGCGGAGGAGCGGTAGCATTCACCTAGGCTAGGCCTATGGGAGCTGCATTTCTGACAACAAGTTTGAAGGCATGAGTTTGCCAAATAAGATAAAAGTTCCTGACCGATAGAAGTACAAGACGGAGAAAATTTACCTAAGACGCTGGTCTCTGCTTGCTCGAGAATTTCCGCCATGGAGTCCTGCTCTTTTCCGAGGGTCTTGTACGCCTCAAGGTTCCGAGCATTTTCCTCGTCAGCAGCTTGTTTCTGCTCCTTGAGGATCGCAATTTCCTCGTTAAGGCAGTTGATCTCCGTATTAGCAGATTCTTGCACGATAGGTATAGACTTTTCATGCTATCTAGCTCTTTTATGTGCTTGGATTGCTCAACAATGTCCTTGGCCTTGGCAATAGCTTATGCAAGTCAGAGAAATGATAGAGCACAATGCGTAGTCGGAAGTTAACGACACAAGAGCAAGTTGAAGCATGAAACTAAAAAGATAACAGACTCTTTCCCTTGGCGATATGTCCCTTCAAGAAGGTGGTTTTACCCTTTTCAGCTTCGAGGTCCTTGCGCATCTTATGGAACTTGTCATTGGCGGCAGCCCTCCGAGTATTCTCATTCTACAAAAACAACAAAGGCTACTTAGTCTACTTGGAGCATCTAGCCGGATAAGTATCCGCCTAGAGGCTTGGGGCTACAGTACGAGTTTTTAACTCAAACCTATGCTTAATCTTTCTTTAAGCATCTAGTCAGAACTAATTCTGTTTCAACTAGAGGCTTGGGGGCTACAGTATTGAAATTTACAAACACTATGTATGATAATCTAAAAGTATCTATCGGAATAATTCATTCAAACTAAATACTTGGGGGATACAGTACAAAGTTTCTTGCTTAGTCACTCTTAGAGCATTCAGACCCAAAGACCTATGGTTTTCCTTTTAAATCCTCGGGGGCTATAGTGGGATACTACATATGAAATGCAAAAAGCATACAAAACTTATAAGTGCGATGATCTTGAGGTTGTTGGCGCTCTCGGCAAACAACTTGTCAAAGGCAAGTGTGTTTACTAGGACAATCTCCGCTTGTTTGAGCAGCTCCTCAAGTCCTCATGAAGGATAAGTCGGCGCAGCACCAGGAGACAGAGCTGAACTAGATAGACAATCTTGGGAAGCTCAGTTGGCGTCTTGGGTGCAAAGATTCCGCCTTCGACAGAAGTTCCGCCTTCCACCATCTCCTTACTGCTACCAGTGGCATCCTTAGCCGGAGCTTCAGCCACTTTGGGAGAGGTGCTCTCTTGCATCGCCTGTTCGCCGACAGCATGGATGTAACATCCCAAAAATACTAAACTAGAATCATCAAACTCTAATCATCAAATTTAGGGTTAACAAAAACTTTTCTAAATAAAAACATGAAAGCATTCATATGTGTATGCATCCTAATTTGGATTCTTTTGAATTGCCTTGTTTATGTGTTTCTTTGCTTGTAAAATGTTTCTTAGGTGAAATAAACATCATCTAAACAATTCCCAAACTTTTTCCAAAGACAAATAAATCAAAACAAACAAAATGAGTGAATGGTCATTTTGACCAATTTAACTCCCATGCCTACTTTGGCTGTCCCAAACTTGCAGAACTTAACAGATCTTTACACTCATAACAAAGTATCAAGGCCCACTTTGTGATCATCCAGAAACTTTCAAATTCATAGTTTAAATGACAATTCAAAATTGAATCTTTATCATATGGGAAGATCCCACTTTTTCAAAAACCACACAAACAAGCTCAACTTTCAAAACCCAAGCATCCGCAGACTCACCAGCACCAATCTAGCAAACCCACCAAAAATCTTTTCAAAATTCAAAACTTGAATTCTTGCGGCCATTTCATCAAACACCTTGCAGATACAAATCAAACAAAATCCAAACACTATTGTGAGCAGTGATTCTTGCCTAACTTGTTCCCTCTCTGGATGCAACTAGGCTTTAGTAGATCATCTAGCTCAATTGCAAACCTCTAGCACCACTGTAATCTTGGCAATGTCATCAATGGTGAGCAGGCTGAGTGCACCCTTGTCACCCCCATGTCGACAGCAAGCTAGGAGAGAAACTAACCGTGCCAACCTTGTCCGGGCGATCACCGATGCCTCACCGCCCCCTCTCGACCAGCCCTGCCTCGAAGACATCGACCAGAGCACCCAGGAATGCCGCGCCCGTGCCTCTGTCAACCATGCCGAGCGTGCGCCAAAGCGCCGCTCTCGATTGTAAGATCCCTCCTTTATAAAGGAAAAAGATCCCTGTGATTGCAATGCTAGTCCCTGGATCAATGCTAGCATCCACAGTTTAAGATGAAGTACACAGAAATAAAGGTCATTATTATAGTCATTCCAGAGACAACATAGTCTTTACAACTCCATGGCCACAGGCCTAGTACAAGAGTTTAAATAAGTAATAAGATAAATAAGTCTTCATCTTCATGTGCCACATGCAAGCATGTTGAGTGTAGACTCATGACTCCTAATCATCATCAGAATAACCTGCAACATCACAAGTTACAGCCACACTGGGTCAATCCATTGGAATAGTATTGGCAAGTGATACCTTAGTAGAATATTGGTGGACTAGATACTATATGAAATTTGGCTAAGTGTAGCTTAGGCTTGCTTTGCTCAAAATAGATTTTGCCTATTAGTTGAAAACACTAAGTTTTTCCTTTATAAAACTTTCCCAAGGAACCACCAATAGACATTGGTGAACCTTCACCCTTGTTAAACCACAAGTTTTTACTTAGAAATTGGGATGAGGAGATTCCTGATAGCTTCCATGTCTTAATGCTCAAGTTGTCCAATACCATGGACATGGCTAAGTACTTAGATTCTTCCATCTGCAGAGGTTGTGCACTTTCCCCACAAGACTTGATTTTCACCAAGACAGGACCTTTCAGAAGCCTTCCCTTAGACCAAATGGACGCGCTCCAACCTATCATTCCCACTACCACCAACTGTCCAAATGGCTAAGTTATTGCAACCTATATGATCCAGGCAGAGCCCATATTGCCAAGTGGCTGCACTAGAAGCTTCTTAACATATGGCATCTCAAATCCCTTTGCTCCTGGGTGGCTTTCCACAAGTGAGATACACAAGGTAAACCATAGAAATGGGCCTTGTGTAACCACTCAACACAAACCATTCTTTCCATTCCACCCAGGTGTTTCATTCACTTAGTTGTTTTATTATGCCAAAACTTAGTCCAAAGACTTAGAATATTTGATCATAGCATGAATATATAACCAACCTTGGTTGCTACTAGCTAGGCTAAGCATGGCATTGATAAGACTTAGAAATATTTCTAGCAATTCTACAACTACTAGGATTTCCCAAGCATAGCAAGTAGATCAAAAATATCCATGCAAGACTAGCAAAAATATTTCTAATGCATATTTGAAAACATAGGAATAAATTATGAAGCACCACTTGCCTTGGTAGTTTGGAGATGTAACACCCTCAGAATCGGCCCTATGCAAGTTTCAGCGCTTTCCGCCAAACCCGCATAGAAACAATTCAAAGGTGCCCACCAGGCACTTTCGTGCGGGTGGAAAACGAAGTAATAACATTACACAACAGTCCTCGATGGGACCCACAGAACAGATATACATACAACGGCGACTCAAAGAGTCAGGAATACAGATATAATATACAAAGACCTAAATCACCTTGAAAATGATAGAGCGTCCGACTACGGACAAGATGCAAATGGGGCTAAGAGCCCTGAAGAATAACCAATGGCGTCCATAACCCTGCCCAGGCCAAGCCGGAAGGGTAACCCTGCTAACGACGTCGATCCCAAAACCTGCTTAAACAAAAGGGGTGCCGAAAGGGCAAAAGAAAAGAGAGAGCGGTCGATCGAGGCCAAGACAGCGAGACTAGAATTCGGTCCTCGCCTACATAGGTATGGTGGATCAAGCGTGGCATGCACTAATCAACCTATAGAGACTTGATACAACCGGCGGTCAGGAGAGGGTAAGAAAGACCTATTCGAACCATCCCGATACTACCATCAAACAAATCCATCTGGTGTTTCCCCTCGAGACCAAACGAGGAAGTCAACCGAGGAACTCACTCGGTTGGCGGTTTACTTATTCGATTATCGCAGCAATTACTAGTCAAGTATAGATAATCATCCCGATATAATAAGAAGTGGGCAATTTTAGTTAACCATTCCGTTGTAGTTGCGACACTTACTAGTCAAATACAATTAGCATGAGATATCCCAAACCCAGGCTTGTTGGTACTTTTATTTAGCCATTCCGTTGTAGTTGCAATACTTACTAGTCAGTACAATGGTCGCGACAACCCAAACAAGCAATTGTTGGCAGTTTTATTTAGCCATTCCATTATAGTGAAGCTGATTACTAGTCATTATAAAGTCAAATTTATAACACTACTTTAGTTATAGTTGTCTATGATCGAGATACTGTGCTCCAAGTCGTCCATAACCGCGGACACGGCTTTCAGAAAGTTTTACCCTGCAGGGGTGCACAAATAGCAACACACACTCGATCAACCTCGGAAAAACCAAATCAAAACCCAACGAGGCCTTCACGACAAAGCAATCACAGGATTCAGAAATATTTCAGGGGGCCACCCCATTGAGTACACCCGCAACGAAGTTAGCTGACTCCGAGACGGACTCAAGGTTTGCGCCAGTGGCTGTAAATGACTGGGAACCCGAAAATGTGACTGGGCTTGTCGATACCGCGAAAACACTCCGCTTACCTAAACAGTACAGGTGCTCCTCGCACAATCGTAATAAAGCAGTAAAGCATGGCATAAGTACAGGATAGTAAATAAAACCTCAAACTAGTTTGTGGCCCCAAGAAATAAGAATGAATCAAGATCTGGCTCAGGGGGGTCCCATAATCCTCCCGGATGTGGATAGCGCGAATATTCAAGGAACATGTATCAAGTACTCGGGGTCCTACGGGACACAAGTGGATGGTTAAAAACCAAATAACATCTATTGCCCACCTGTGCCTCTGCATTTACCTACTTCAATTTTAGTTGTTAAACAGTAATTAAAGTAAACGATAATTAAAGCCATGATCATCTCCAACATTAAACATGCGGCAATACTCCAACAATTGTGGTACTGACGACACGCAACAGCACTTGAGCAAGCGACTACGACGCGCAGGTTCAACTATCTACCAAACAACAGGTAATAGGAGGTGTCCAAGGCAATATAAGGCTGCAAGGGATAACACGGGTACGAAAACTAGAGCATCACAACACAGATAGCAATAGATCAACAGGAGGGAAATAAATACTATAAAAGTAAGATAGGTAGAAAGGGGGAGGTGCTTGCCTGAAAACATTGCCGAAGGTTCAACCGAAGATCGGGTCGACACTCGCATCAAATCAACGACCTTATCCGCGAAGAACCAAAACACTAGAATAAACACCGGACGCAATATTTAATACCACGGCAGACGATCGGGCATGATGCATGTATAATGTATGACATGGCAAGATGCGATGCAATTAGGTCATATTAAGCGGAACCGGGGTGCCGACAATTAAATATATGGTTCAAGTTGTTTAGATACCCCGCAATTTAAATATTGTAATAACAGGGCAAGATAAGTTACCGGTTCGCAACACAAATTTAAATGAGGCCAATATAAGACTAGATTTGCCCGCATATGGGCCCCATATTTAATTATAAGGTGAATCGGCATAAGGCCCCCAAACCACAGACAAGTATGCATGCATGAACAATTTAATATGCAACAATTTGATATTACATTTATAAAATAGGGCTCGAGAAAAGGGGTCACACATTAGGGTTCGGCGATCTTGGTTCCGGGGGGTTCGGGGTTCGACAGGGTCCGTCGGGGATCGATTCGACGGGAAACGAGGTTCGGACTCCGGGATTAGGGTCTTCGGATCTGTGAAGGAGATCATGGCGTTCCGAGGAGAAGATCTTGGCGTGTCGAGGGTTCGGTCTTCAAATCCCGGGAAGGATGTCTTGCGGTTTCCCGTGAAGGCGATCTTGACGCTCGGTGCCCGTGAAGTAGAACTTGTCGTTCCGACACCATCACATCCGATCTTCGGTTGGAGTCTTATCGTCCGTCTTTTGTCGGTGGTGAACTTGACCGATGGTCTTCGGGTCCGGGGGTTCGCCGCTCCGTGAGGTAGATCTTGGAGCTTCGTGAATCTTCAGGCATGTGTCAGCGGGTTCCAGGAGGAATAGCTTGGCAAGGCGAGGGGAACTTGGTGATGAATAGGTTCACGGCCACTGTCTCGACGCCACATCGGGAACATCGACCAAGAACATCGGGCGCCAGCGAGCAACAACAAACATCTTGTCGGTGGATTGCCATTGTGGCTTTCATCTACCGCATTGAAGATCTTCTGTAGCGTGAGTGGTATAATAACAGGATATCTTGTAGTGCCAAAAACAGTATGCGTCTTCCCTGACCCTGTCGGACCCATTGCAACCAGGAGGCCACTCTTTCCTCCCAAAAAGTCATCCACAAGCGGATTCATCACTTGAGTGAAGATTCATGCTGCGAGGAGTCAGGTGGCAGGACGGCGGAGAATCCGTTGAAGACCTCGGTGCGGCCGCGCTTGTGGTCGACGAGCTTGGACTGCGGGACGGTGAGCGCGACGGAGTTTGGCCTGTGGCGACGAGGCAGACCCCGTCCGCGGCCTGCCTGGGCGGCGACAGAGCAGGGCCGGGCCAGGGAAGCGGCCGGCGATGGGGGTACAGCGGCTCGGCGCAGGAGGCGAGGAGGTGGGCCGAGGACGGCAGAAGAGGGCGGACGGAGAGGCGGCTTGGGCCGGGAGGAGGATGGCGACGGCGAGGGAGCTCGGGGAGGAGGCCCAGCGGTGCCGGCAGAAGAGGAGGGAACGCACGGCGAGGGCGGGCCGAGGAGGAGGTGAGGCAGGGGCGGCCGGCAGAGAGGGGCAAGCTCGAGGGGGAGGCCGGCGGCGATTTTCCAGCGGGCGGGGACGCGGCGAGGGCCGGAGGTGCAGGTCGCGGTGGCGGAGGCCGATGGCGGTGGGCGGGCTTGAGCGGCGGCCACGGACTGCGAGGCGGTGCCTGCACGGCAGAGGGAGGCGGAGAGAAGTCAGGCCAGGCTACGGGCGACGACGGCGAGATCCCGAACGGGCGGGCGGCCGAGCAAGGAAGGAGGGCGGGGCTCTGGCGGTGCTTGACGATGGGTGGAAGGAGGTCCTCGGGGAGAGAGAGGTGCGCGAGAGGAGCGGGGTAGGGGAGAGGTCGCGTGGGCGTGGTGGGGCCAGGGAAGAGAGAGAGAGGGGAAGGGAACGCGCGGTTGGCGGGGACGGCGAGACAGATGGTGAGGGCGCGCTTTAGGGGCGGTCGACGGGAGCAACCCTGGCGGCACGACGAGGCGAAGCGGCTAGAGGTGCTGCCGCGAAGAGGAAGGTGGCGGCGGCGGATGCACGGGAGGAGGAAGGAAGAAGTCGAGAGGAGGGTGGGGAACGGGGGCTCGCGAGCGGGGGAGGAGGTGGGGCCGGGCTCGCAGACGTGCGGAGGCGTGTGCGGGGTCGACGCGGCCATCACGCGAGATCGAGGGTAGGGGTTTGCGGCTCTGTACACGTGAGGGAGGCACGTCGAGCGATGCGGGCTGGGGCGGTTGGTCGGGTTGGTTAGCGACGCGGAGGGGCCGCGGAGCAGTGCTGCTGCGCGATGTGTGCGTGGGTGTACTCCAGGGAGGGTGGCGGCGCAGATGGGGAGTAGAGGGATGGGGTAGGGTTTGGGTAGTAGGCAGTTGGCTTGCTGGGCCTTTGGTCTGGCAGGCCGACGGCCTCCCCTAGTAAATCATTTTTATTTTATTTAGTTTCTTTTTAGAGACTTTTAGCAAATAGTTTTTAGGAAAAAATAGGATATCCAGAAAGACCGGGATTTGATTTGAAATAAAAGACGGGGTTATTCAGAAAACAAAATAGATTTTTTTTGGTGAAAAGATTTAGAGGATAAAAATATGCATGATGATGTCATGATGGTGCACAAAACAAAAACAACACGCGATTTTCTAGTACTGGTTTTGCGGGATGCCACAGGAGAGTAGCTACACTCCTCACAATCACAATCACTATTTGCACCAAAATCTACACATAAAATCATAGCACCAAATCACATACAAAATAAATACAAGCAAAAATATATGGATGCATGCAATATGATATGTGATGATTTTCTATACTCAACAAGGCATGTGCATAGTACTGAATCATAATCAAGTTTAAAACTTGCCAAACAACCTTTATTTGAACATTAAAACATTTCCTAAATATTTGTTATACACAAAATAGGCCTACACATGTTTCTGTAAATAAAACCATTTTAACAGAAACAAATCTTTAAACACATTGCATAAATGGAAAGGTCTTTCTCTCCTGATTCCATTGATATAAAATTTGTCAAATTTGGACGTGGCAATCAAAAGTTATGAATTAAATAAGTTTAAACATGTAATAGATTTAAATCAGAATTTTAAAACGAAGAACATGCCACGCGGCGCTATCTTACTGGCTGGTACCGTTTCGTGCTGGATCGCGTTTGCGAGCCGTTCGATCTAACTTAATCGCGCGGCTTAGATCAAAACATATCGTTTCACTTATGATCTATCGTATCCACTGGATCTAAATCTAACGGTCCTAAGCATCTGACCATCAAGTGGCGGCGCTAGCGGCGGCAACAGGCGGCGGTGCTCTCTGACAGTGGCGGTGCCGGGGAACTAGGTCGCCCGGGGAGGTGGGGGGATGCTCACCAGAACCGCAGTGACGAGGAGAAGCTCGACGTGTCCTTTGTTGGCGAAGGGGCGCTCGGAGTCGTCGCGGATTGCTCGTCGGAGTAGTCCCTGGCGGCTGTGGCTTCTGTTCGTCGACGTTGGCGATGCTCTGGGCCGTGCTAGGACAAGAAGAGGGTACCGTTAGATTCGCAGGACACTGGGGATCTTACGCGTATCAAACAGAGGGCGAGGGAAGGCTGGGACTAACGGGAAAAAGGTCGCCGGAGTTCGAGCAGAAGCGGCGAAGCTCAGTCGTTGACGTTGCCGAGGCTACAGTCCATGCGCGAGCAAACGGAACGTGTCAGTATATGCGCACGGAGACGTAGAGCAAGCCAGTATGAACCATAGACAAAGGGGCGCTCGGTGCTCACCGGAATTCGACGATGAACTCATCGGAGCAGTGGGGTTGCGGCGAGGAATTCTCACAGCCTGGGGGCGCTCTGTGCTTGGGGTTTGGGGGGAAATGGAGAGGGGGCAGAGGGGGTTTAAGTAGCAAGGGCGCGGCGCGGTTAACTCCGGCATTGAACGTGAATTGAAGCCGCAATCAAATAGGAAACGGCCGGCGAGATTTTGGGGATGAACTGGTCGCCAGGGTGGAGACGACGACTGCCATGTGGGTCGCGGCTGTCAGCGAGAGAAAGAAAGAGGGAATGGGCCCAAGTGGTCAGTGACTCAGTGGGTATGGCTGCGAGTGAGAGAGAGAGAGAGAAGGGGGAACCCGGGTGGGCTTAGTGGGCTGGTTTCACTGTTGGGCCAAATGACTGGCACCGGCCTTTTTCCTTTTCTCTATTCATTTTCTAATTCTGTTTTGATTTTCTGAATCCATTTTCAAACAAATTCAAATGCCATTTGAGTTTCAAATTTGTTCTGGATTTCTGTAGAGTGCAACACTCATAATTCTGGGCATAAAAACATGTGGTCTCTCTGTACAAGCTTGGTTCTTTTGATCAAATAAAATAAACAGTGACACAGCACTTGGTTTGATCAAGTTTTGAAAATGGTTTTAAAATCCATATTTGTTTTGTAAATTTTGGTTTAAGCACTAGCAATCAAGCAAAACAAACTGAGAGCAACAAGGTTTGGTTTTGAACAAATAACTTCTCATTGGAGAGTAGCATTTGATTTAGTGTTGATCACATAAAATAATGGGCATCAGATGCTCCTGTTTTGAAAGGGTTTTGAAATGAGACCCTAAATGTTCATGGATGCATGGATGATATGCATGAGTTTTGAAACATGATTTTGGGGATGTTACAAATCTAACCCCCTTAAGGTGAATCTCGCCCTCGAGATTCGGGTTGGCTAGCAAATAGGTGAGGGTGGTCTTTCCGAAGATCATCTTCTCTTTCCCATGTTGCTTCTTCTTCAGAATGATGGTTCCATTGAACTTTGCAGAACTTGATAGTCTTAGTCCGAGTAACTCTTTCTGCAGTCTCAAGAATCTTGATAGGTTTCTCTTCATAAGTGAGGTCACTTTCCAATTGAACCTCTTCCAAAGGTATAGTATCCTTCAAGGAAGTCTCTTCCATTTCTGGATGGCATTTCTTAAGCTGACTCACATGAAACACATTATGAACAGCTGACAAAGACTCTGGCAATTCAATCTCATAAGCGACTTCTCCTTTACGACTCAGAATCTTGAATGGTCCAACATATATTGGGGCCAATTTACCTTTGACACCAAACCTCTTCACTCCCCGAAGTGGTGAGACTCTAAGATAAGCTCTATCACCGACTTCATAGGTGACTTCTCTATGCTTAGGATCTGCGTAGCTCTTCTGTCGGGACTGTGCTATATTCAATCTGTCCTTAACCAGCTTGACTTTCTCTTCAGCCTCTTTGATTAGTTCTGGTCTGAACAAACTTCTTTCTCCCACACCATTCCATAGCAATGGGGTGGTACATTTTCTTCCATAGAGAAACTCAAATGGTGCCATCTCAATACTGGCTTGATAGCTATTATTATAAGAGAATTCTACGTAAGGCAGACTCTCATCCCAACTGGCTCCATAGTCTAGGGCACATGCCCTCAACATATCTTCAAGAATCTGATTAGTCCTTTGTGTCTGTCCATCAGTCTGAGGATGAAATGCGGTGCTGAATTCCAGTCTCGTTCCCAATGACTCATGTAATTGCCTCCAAAAATGAGAAGTGAATTGAGTTCCCCTATCAGAAACAATACTCTTGGGTACACCATGTAGACACACAATTCTACTCATATAAATCTTGGCTAACTTAGCACTTGTGTAGGTTGTCTTCACGGGTATGAAATGAGCCACTTTAGTTAGGCGATCCACTACTACCCAAATAGAATAATATCCTGAGACCGGGTCCTTGGCAATCCGGTAATGAAATCCATACCAATCTTGTCCCACTTCCAATCAGGAATAGGTAGTGGTTGAAGTAATCATGCTGGTTTCTGGTGTTCCGCCTTCACTCTGCTACATACATATCACAAAGCAGTATGTTCGGCGATGTCCTTCTTGAGATTATTCCACCAAAATCTTTCCTTCATATCCATGTACATTTTGGTGTTACCCTGATGAATGGAATATGGCGAGTTGTGGGCTTCTTGTAGAATCAGTTTCCGAAGCTCCGGATCTTGTGGAACATAGATACGTTTCCCATACCATAAAGTGCCTTGTTCATCTTCATAGAATCCTTTGGCTTTTCCCTAGCCAATCTTTTCCTTAATCTCTTCAATTTCTTTATATTCCTTATGGCTTCCTTTATCTTGTCCAACAAAGTGGGCTGAACATATAAAGACATGATATGTCCTTCAGGCACAATCTCCAATCTGAGATCTCTAAATTGGGCACACAGATCATCTGGCAATTCTCCCTTAGTAAGGCCATTCACAAAAACTTTACGGCTTAAAGCATCCGCTAGAACGTTTGCTTTACCGGGGTGGTATTGCAAGCTCAAGTCATAGTCCTTGATGAGTTCTAGACATCTTCTTTGTCTCATATTAATTTCTTTCTGGTTGAAGATATACTTCAAACTCTTGTGATCTGTGAACACTTCACATCGCTTTCCCAAAAGATAATGTCTCCATGTTTTGAGTGCATGGACAACAGAGGCTAACTCTAAATCATGAGTAGGATAATTTACTTCATGAGTTTTGAGTTGTCTCGAGGCATAAGCCACAACTTTTGCTTCTTGCATAAGTACTGCACCTAATCCATGATGAGATGCATCACAATACACTTGGAAGTCTTTCTCTAAATCCGGCAAACATAAGACTGGTGTTGTCACTAGTCTCTTCTTTAATTCCTGGAAACTAAGTTCACAGCCTTCAGACCAAGCAAATTTCTTGTCTTTCTTTAGCAATTTAGTCATAGGCTTAGCTACTTTGGAGAAATTCTCAATAAACCTTCTGTAGTATCCTGCCAAGCCAAGGAAACTACGAACTTCTTTTACTGACTTAGGTGATTCCCATTCAGTCACAGCTGAAACTTTAGCAGGATCAACTGCTACACCATCTCCTGACACAACGTGTCCAAGAAATCCAACTTCATTCAACCAAAACTCACATTTGCTGAATTTGGCATACAGCTTATGTTCTCTAAGATCTCAAGTATCAAACGTAGATGTCCTTCATGCTCTTCTTTGCTCTTGGAGTAGATCAAAATGTCATCAATGAAAACAACAACAAACTTATCAAGGAACTCCATGAACACCTTGTTCATCATATTCATGAAGTATGCTGGGGCATTGGTTAAACCAAATGGCATCACGGTATACTCATACAATCCATACCTTGTGGTAAAAGTTGTCTTAGGTATGTCTTGTTCCCTTATTTTGAGTTGGAAATAACCTGACCGGAGATCAATCTTTGATAACACACAAGCTCCTTCTAACTGATCAAACAAGTCATTGATTCTAGGCAAAGGGTACTTGTTCTTGATAGTCACCTCACTGAGTGAACGGTAATCTATGCATAAACTTTGACTTCTATCTTTCTTCTCCACAAACAAAACTGGTGCTCCCCAAGATGAGGAACTTGGTTGAATAAATCCTTTCTGCAACGGTTCTCCAAGTTGTTTCTTGAGTTCTTTCAGTTCATCAACTGACATTTTGTATGGTCTCTTTGCTATTGGTCCAGATCCTGGTAGCAAATCAATAATAAACTCCACATCTCTATCTGGTGGCATTCCTGGTAACTCTTCCGGAAACACATCTGGATATTCACTCACAACTGGCACACTGTCCATGCTAACACCCTTAAGAGAATTTAGCTTACTCCCTTTTGATTCAAAGTTAGACTTGAATCTAATCCATTTCTTTTCTAGGGTTGGGAGTGCAACAGTATGATTGGCACAATCTAGTACTCCTTCATACTTGGTCATCCAATCCATTCCCAAAATTACATCAAGTCCTTGGGAATCTAGGATTATCAGACTCACTGGAAACATATGCTTTCCAAATTCTATCACTAGATCCCGGCATCCAAGACTTACTATCATGTCTCCACCCGGAGAACTTACTTTTATTGGACACCCAATGTTTTCAGTTGGAAACCCATTTCTATCCACAAATGCTTTTGATATGAATGAATGTGATGCACCAGTATCAAAAGAACAAATGCTGGAATAGAATTGAGTTTGAACTTACCAGCCGCAGCATCGGACTCCTCATAGATTTCTTCCACATTGATGTGGTTCACTTGTCCCTTCTGAAAAGGGTTAGGCTTGTTGGATCCTTCAAATTTCTTTTCTGGGCATTCATTTGCATAATGCCCCATCTTCTTGCACTTGAAACATTCAACCTGACTAAGATCCTTCTTGACAGGATGGCTTCCACTGCCACTTCCACTGTGGTGGCTCTTATATCCACCCTTGTGATTCTTGCATTTGTCATTATCATGACTACGGTGATGTTTGTTGTCATGATGACGATTGTGGTTGTGGTGCTTGTGAATTTCCCCTGCTTGTGGGATCCTGAACTTCCACTATCATCAAAATGGGAACGCTTGTGAGACGATCCCGAGTTGTGCTTGTCAGAGTGTTTTCTCTTCCTGCTTTCAACTTGCTTCATCTTGTTCTCCAAAATAGCAGCCTTGTCATAAAGAGACTGATAAGTGGGAACATAGGCCACTGATAGCTGCAGGTTCAGTTCATCATTCAGGCCTTCGAGAAACTTCTCTCTTCTTTTTGCATCAGTGTCAACTTCATCCGGTGCATAACGCGCCAGATTGTTGAACTCCTCAATATACGCTGCCACGTTGCGGTGGCGCTGCTTCAGATTATGAAACTCTTTCTTCTTCAGACTCATCACTCCGGATGAGATGTGAGCAGTACGGAAACCATCTTCGAAGATAGCCCACCATAGGATTTGTGGTTCCTGAGAACTTTGTTGGCCTCAGTCTTAAGAACCTGGTAAGCATGTCAAAACCCGGTGGGTTGTTCTGATTGTTGTTGTTGTTGTTATTATTATTGTTGTTGTTGTTGTTCTGATTCTGGATGAAAGTAGTCATCATTTGCATCAGCTGAGTCTGAGCTGTCATCATTTGCTGCATCTCAGGGGTGATGTTGTTGTTGTTGGGGTTGGGATTGGCACGTCGGGGAGGCATTTGTGGTTTTCAATAAGGATAAGAATGAGATACCCATAGATGCTAACATGCTCAATACATCACATAGCAAAACACAACAAACATGCATCATAGAAGTAAAAATTCAACAACACAGACAATAAGTTTTGGAAAAGTAAACACACCATCCACATGTTGGATGATCATTGCGACTCAATAATCAAAAGTATGATAAAAAATGAGTAGTCACCACTACGCCTCTGCATCAACCTCCTCATCAACAAGTGTAAGACCGGCATTCTCCATCGCGGTCTTGTATTCCTCGACATCGGTGGTCAAGGCCTCTACCTTGGCTTTGAGAGCCCTCTTCTATGCACGAAGTCTCTCAATCACACCTTGTTGATGCTCGAGCTCTAAGTCCTTGTCCTCTAGTTCTGCAGTCATGTCTCGAATCCTCTTGTTCCTATCTTGGACTCGCTTCTCTTGACTCTTGAACTTTTTATCTTGACTCTCAAACTTGGTCTCCATCTCCTTGACTATCTCATCTTGCTCCGCGAAGAGCTTGTCCTTCTCACGAAGCTGCACCTGGAGTTCGTCATTGCTAAGCATGACGTTGGTCCTATCAGTGTCTAGGTGCCTAATAAGAACCTCTAAGTCCTGGAGGTACAGACGAACAGGCTCTGCTAACTCTCTAGCAGCATCCTCGAAGTCAATGGCCTCACCATCCTCATCACGTCAGCCGAAGGCGTGGAAGTGAGTACCTCTAACCTCATGAGAGTGTCTCCCTACTAAGCGTCCAAGCAAATCTTGCATGACTACCTCTAGGCCTCTCTCCTTGTCATCATGCATGATCTTGAAGGTGATGGCCTCCATGGCTGGCTCAGTCTGGCGTCCTGGCTGAATAACCTTGAAGCCCCAAAGGTCTTTCCTCTCAAACTTGGTGAGGGGTAGCATCATGTTGGAAGGAAGTGGGAGATTGAGCAAGCTAGTAAGCTCAATGAGACGAGTGCCAAAGCGAGTTCCCTTGAACTCATCAACCATGCTGATAATAACATTAGGCATCTATTTATAAGATAGAAAAAGTTAGAATCAACATACATAGAGGTGAATCACAAAACAGAGCAACACATGCATAACTTTGGAAATCAATCACACAAGTCATGGCATACATGAAACCATTACAAACATTCCAAGGTTCAACTTATTTCAAGAAACATTTGGAAAATAAAAGGTTAAGTGGTGGTCCAACTAACGAAGTACGTTACAATCCCAACTCACTTGCCAAGTTGGTTAACAGGATATTTCTAGAAGCAATCTGTCTATCTAGAGCACATGACTCCATTACTAAGTCTATAATGTCTTCCCTTAAGGTTTGGTTGATAGCCTCCAACTCTTGGGTATGTTTCTTTTCTTCCTTTAGGTCATTTTGAGTGTTGAGTATTCTGCACTTGATTCTATCACCAAGTTCTTTGATGGCCTTCCAAGCTGCATCTCTTGCTAAATCAAAGAATGTAGTGTGCACCACTGAATTGGCGACCATGCAGAATCCTGATTCTTTGTGGTTGTCTCCCTTGTTTTTATACAAGTGAAGTTTCACCCACCAGTACTCAACTCCTTCATCCATCACAGGAAAACCTTTGTACACAGCTGCACCATGTATTCCCATTGCAACCATGAGGTCCTTGAGAGCCTTGGGGAATTCTGTCTCACATTCCAAAGTCATAGTCATGAGTGGTCCCTTACTTACGGCTTCGTTGATGGAGTTCATCTACAAATAGAGATGAGAAAGAAGATTAGAAAAGTTTACTAGAAGAAAAGACAAGTGTGGAAGTTGTTAAAAATTTTCCTTAGTGGTTTCCAATCCTAGGGTCATAATCCTACAGGAAACTTGGCTCTGATACCATCTGTAAGATCCCTCCTTTATAAAGGAAAAGGATCCCTGTGATTGCAATGCTAGTCCCTGGATCAATGATAGCATCCACAGTTTAAGATGAAGTACACAGAAACAAAGGTCATTATTACAGTCATTCCAGAGACAACATAGTCTTTACAACTCCATGGCCACAGGCCTAGTACAAGAGTATAAATAAGTAATAAGATAAATAAGTCTTCATCTTCATGTGCCACAGGCAAGCATGTTGAGTGTAGACTCATGACTCCTAATCATCATCAGAATAACCTGCAACATCACAAGTTACAGCCACAGTGGGTCAATACATTGGAGTAGTATTGGCGAGTGATACCTTAGTAGAATATTGGTGGACTAGATACTATATGCAATTTGGCTAAGTGTAGCTTAGGCTTGCTTTGCTCAAAATAGATTTTGCCTATTAGTTGAAAACACTAAGTTTTTCCTTTATAAAACTTTCCCAAGGAACCACCAATAGACATTGGTTAACCTTCACCCTTGTTCAACCACAAGTTTTTACTTAGAAATTGGGATGAGGAGATTCTTGATAGCTTCCAGGTCTTGATGCTCAAGTTGTCCAATACCATGGACATGGCTAAGTACTTAGATTCTTCCATCTGCAGAGGTTGTGCACTTTCCCAACAAGACTTGATTTTCACCAAGACAGGACCTTTCAGAAGCCTTCCCTTAGACCAAATGGACGCGCTCCAACCTATCATTTCCACTACCACCAACTATCCAAATGGCTAAGTTATTGCAACCTATATGATCCAGGCAGAGCCCATATTGCCAAGTGGCTGCACTAGAAGCTTCTTAACACATGGCATCTCAAATCCCTTTGCTCCTGGGTGGCTTTCCACAAGTGAGATACACAAGGTAAACCATAGACATGGGCCTTGTGTAACCACTCAACACAAACCATTCTTTCCATTCCACCCAGGTGTTTCATTCACTTAGTTGTTTTATTATGCCAAAACTTAGTCCAAAGACTTAGAATATTTTATCATAGCATGAATATATAACCAACCTTGGTTGCTACTAGCTAGGCTAAGCATGGCATTGATAAGACTTAGAAATATTTCTAGCAATTCTACAACTACTAGGATTTCCCAAGCATAGCAAGTAGATCAAAAATATCCATGCAAGACTAGCAAAAATATTTCTAATGCATATTTGAAAACATAGGAATAAATTATGAAGCACCACTTGCCTTTGTAGTTTGGAGAGTAGCTACACTCCTCACAATCACAATCACTATTTGCACCAAAATCTACACATAAAATCATAGCACCAAATCACATACAAAATAAATACAAGCAAAAATATATGGATGCATGAAATATGATATGTGATGATTTTCTATACTCAACAAGGCATGTGCATAGTACTGAATCATAATCAAGTTTAAAACTTTGCCAAACAACCTTTATTTGAACATTAAAACATTTCCTAAATATTTGTTATACACAAAATAGGCCTACACATGTTTCTGTAAATAAAACCATTTTAACATAAACAAATATTTAAACACATTACATAAATGGAAAGGGCTTTCTCTCCTGATTCCATTGATATAAAATTTGTCAAATTTGGACGTGGCAATCAAAAGTTATGAATAAAATAAGTTTAAACATCTAATAGATTTAAATCAGAATTTTAAAACGAAGAACATGCCACGCGGCGCTATCTTACTGGCTGGTACCGTTTCGCGCTGGATCGCGTTTGCGAGCCGTTGGATTTAACTTAATCGCGCGGCTCAGATCAAAACATACCGTTTCACTTATGATCTATCGTATCCACTGGATCTAAATCTAACGGTCCTAAGCATCTGACAATCAAGTGGCGGCGCTAGCGGCGGCGACAGGCGGCGGCGCTCTCTGACAGTGGCGGTGCCGGCGAACTAGGTCGCCCAGGGAGGTGGGAGGATGCTCACCAGAACCGCAGTGACGAGGAGAAGCTCGACGTGTCCTTGGTTGGCGAAGGGGCGCTCGGAGTCGTCGCGGATTGCTCGTCGGAGTAGTCCCTGACGGCTGTGGCTTCTATTCGTCCACTTGGGCGATGCTCTGGGCCGCACTAAGATTCGCAGGACACTGGGGATCTTACGCGTATCAAACAGAGGGCGAGGGAAGGCTGGGATTACGGGAAAAAGGTCGCCAGAGTTCGAGCAGAAGCGGCAAAGCTCAGTCGTTGACGTTGCCGAGGCTACAGTCCATGCGCGAGCAAACGGAACATGTCAGTAGATGCGCACGGAGACGTAGAGCAAGCCATAGACAAAGGGGCGCTCGGTGCTCACCGGAATTCGACGATGAACTCGTCGGAGCAGTGGGGTTGCGGCGAGGAATTCTCGCAGCCTGGGGGCGCTCTGTGCTTGGGGTTTGGGGGGAAATGGAGAAGGGGCAGAGGGGGTTTAAGTAGCAAGGGCGCGGCGCGATTAACTCCGGCATTGAACGGGAATTGAAGCCGCAATGAAACAGGAAACGCTCGGCGAGATTTTGGGCATGGACTAGTCGCCAGGGTGGAGACGATGACTGCCATGTGGGCCTCGGCTGTCAGCGAGAGAAAGAAAGAGGGAATGGTCCCAAGTGGTCAGTGACTCAGTGGGTATGGCTGCGAGTGAGAGAGAGAAGGGGGAACCCTGGTGGGCTTAGTGGGCTGGTTTCACTATTGGGCCAAATGACTGGCGCCGGCCTTTTTCCTTTTCTCTATTTATTTTCCAATTGTGTTTTGATTTTCTGAATCCATTTTCAAACAAATTCAAATGCCATTTGAGTTTCAAATTTGTTCTGGATTTCTACAGAGTGCAACACTCATAATTCTGGGTATAAAAACATGTGGTCTCTCTATACAAGATTGGTTCTTTTGATCAAATAAAATAAACAGTGACATAGCACTTGGTTTGATCAAGTTTTGAAAATGGTTTTAAAATCCATATTTGTTTTGTAAATTTTGGTTTAAGCACTAGCAATCAAGCAAAAAAAACTGAGAGCAACAAGGTTTGGTTTTGAACAAATAACTTCTCATTGGAGAGTAGCATTTGATTTAGTGTTGATCACATAAAATAATGGGCATCAGATGCTCCTTCTAGTTGATCAATCAAATTGTTGATTCTTGGCAAAGGATATTTGTTCTTGATAGTTACCTCGTTAAGTGAACGGTAGTCAATACATAATCTTTGTGTTCTATCCTTCTTCTCTACGAACAATACTGGGGCTCCCCAAGATGAAGAACTTGGTTGAATAAACCCTTTCTGCAACTGTTCTCCTAGCTGCTTCTTGAGCTCTTTCAGTTCATCAACTAACATTTTGTACGGTCTCTTAGCTATTGGTCCAGAACCTGGTACCAAATCTATCAGAAACTCCACATCTCTATCCGGTGGCATTCCTGGTAATTCTTCCGGAAACACATCCGGATTCTCACACACAATTGGTACACTATCCATACTAACCCCCTTAAGAGAATTCAGATTACTTCCTTTGGATTCAAAGTTAGATCTGAATTTTATTCTTTTTCCTTCTAGGGTTGTGAGTGCAACAGTACGATTAGCACAATCTAGTACTCCTTCATACTTAGCCATCCAATCCATTCCCAAAATTACGTCTAGTCCTTGGGAATCTAGGATTATCAGGCTCACTGGAAACTTATGCCTTCCAAACTCTATGACAAGATCCCGGCATCCAAGACTTACTATCATGTCTCCACCCGGAGAACTAACTTTTATTGGACAACCAATGTTTTCAGATGCAAACCCATTTCTATCAACAAATGCTTTTGATATGAATGAATGTGATGCACCAGTGTCAAAGAGTACAAATGCTGGAATGGAATTGAGTCTGAACTTACCAGCAACGGCATCAGGCTCCTCATAGACCTCCTCCACATTGATGTGATTAACCTGTCCTTTCTGAAAAGTATTGGGCTTGTTAGGTCCTTCAACTTTCTTCTCAGGGCACTCATTAGCATAATGCCCCAGCTTCTTGCATTTAAAGCACTCAACCTGACTGATGTCCTTTTTAACATGCTGACTTCCACTTCCACTACCATTCCCACGATGGTGGCTCTTATGTCCACTCTTGTGGTTCTTGTACTTATCATTGTCATGACTGCGATGATGCTTGTTGTCATGACGGTTGTGGTTGTGGTGCTTGTTGAATTTCCCATGCTTATGGGATCCTGAGCTGCCACTGTCATCATAGTGAGATCTTTTGTGAGACGATCCCGAGCTGTGCTTGTCGAGTGTTTCCTCTTCCTACTCTCGACTTGTTTCATTTTACTCTCCAAAATAGCAGCCTTGTCACACAAAGACTGGTAAGTTGGAACATATGCCATGCATAACCGTAGGTTCTTCATCGTTCAAGCCCTCCAGAAACTTTTCCTTTCTTTTTGCATCTGTGTCAACCTCATCCGGTACATAGCGCGCCAGATTGTTGAACTCTTCGATGTACTCAGCCACGCTGCGGTGGCGCTGCTTCAAGTTGTGAAACTCCTTCTTTTCGGACTCATCATTCTGATGAGATATGAGATGAAGGCGAAGCCATCTTCAAAGATAGCCCAAGTCACCTCATCAATAGGAGTGGTGATTTGGAAGTCGTCCCACCATGTGGCGGCTGGTCCTTCCAACAGATGTGTTGTGAACCTGACTTTTTCAGCATCCGTGCAGCCCACGGTCACTAAGTCTTTGTTCATGGAATGTAGCCAATCATTGGCCACCATGGGATCAGTCGTCCCCGAAAACTTTGCTGGCCTCAAACGCAGAAATCTGGTGAGCATATCAAAACCCGGAGGGTTGTTGTTGTTGTTGTTGTTATTGGGGTTGTTGTTGTTGTTATTCTGGTTTTGAATGAATGTAGTCATCATTTGCATAAGCTGTGTTTGCGCATTCATCATTTGTTGCATTTCCGGGGTGATGTTATTGGGGTTGGGGTTTGCGCGACGGGGAGGCATCTGTGGTTTGTTCAAATAGATAAGAATGAGATACCCATAGATGTTTTATGCACAATACATCATAAGCGAACACATAGCAAGCAACATAAGAATAAAAGTTCAACAACCACATAATAAGTTCATGAAGTAAAACACACAAGTGGCAAGCCATCCACATGTCGGATGGTCCAATAATAAGTTCACAATAGTAAGTACGAATATGAAAGATAAACGAGTAGTCAAGTCTACTCATCAGCATCAATCTCCTCCTCGACGAAGGTAAGACCTGCGTTCTCCATCGCGGTCTTGTTCTCCTCAATCGTAGTGGTCAAGGAATCGACCTTGGCCTTGAGAGCCCTCTTCTGGGAGCGAAGCCTCTCAATAACCATCTGCTGCTGCTCAAGCTCGAAATCCTTGGACTTCAGTTCCTCGGCCATGTCCCGGATCTTCTTGTTCCTATCCTGGATGCGTTTCTCCTGACTCTTGAACTTGCGGTCCTGGGCCTCGAACTTTGTCTCCATTTCCTTGATCATCTCATCCTACTGTGCGAAAATCTTGTCCTTCTCGCGTAGCTGCACCTGAAGCTCGTCATTGCCAAGCATGACGTTCGTCCTGTCCGTGTCCACGTGCCTGAGAAGAGTCTCTAAGTCCTGGAGGTAGAGACGTATAGGCTCTGCCGCGTCCCTCGAGTCGTCCTCAAAGTCGATGGACTCTCCATCAACATCACGTCTTCCAAAGACGTGGAAGTGAGTGCCCCTAACCTGTCGAGAGTGACGGCCTAACAAGCGTCCTATCAGGTCCTGCATGACTACCTCCATGCCTCTCTCCATGTCGTCGTGCATCAGCTTGAAAACGATGGCCTCCGTAGTAGGCTCAGTCTGGCGTCATGGCTGGTTCACCTTGAAGCCCCAGAGGTCCTTCCTCTCGAACTTGGTGAGTGGGTAGACCGTGATGGTGGGAAGAGGGAGATCGAGCAAAGTGGTAAGCTCAATGATACGGGGTCCGAAACGGGTAACCTGGAGCTCCTCAACGGTGCTGATGGTAATAGGCATCTATTTATAAGATTGAAAAGTTAGAACAACACAATTTGAGATAAATACAAGACAACCATCTCATACATAACCATGGAACACAAATATCACACAAGTCATGCATACATAAATCCATTACATCAATCAAGGTCAAACTTATTTAAGGTATCATTTTGGAAAATAAGGTGATAGATGGTGGTCCACTAACAAGGTGTGCTCATAGGCCTATCTCACTGGATCTGGTGGCTATCACAATGTTTCTAGAGGCAATCCACCTATCATGTTCACATGATTCCATCACTAAGTCTATTATATCTCCCCTTAACTCTTGGTTGGTGGCTTCCAACTCTTGGGTAAGTTCCTTCTCTTTCTCTAAGTCTTTTTGGAGGTTGAGCATTCTGCACTTGACTCTAACACTTAGTTCTTTGATAGTCCTCCAGGCTGCATCTCTGGCTGACTCAAAGAATGTGGTGTGCATTACAGTGTTGGTGTACATGCAGAATCCCCTTTCTTTGTGGTTGTCTTCCTTGTTTTTGTACAAGTGAAGTTGCACCCACCAATACTCCACTCCTTCATCCATCACTGGAAAGCCCTTGTACACAGCTGCACCATGTGCTTCCATTGCCACCATGAGGTCCTTGAGAATATTGGGAAACTCAGTTTCACACTCCAAGGTCATGGTCATGAGTGGTCCCTTCTTCACGGCTTCGTTGATGGAGTTCATCTACAAATGGAGTTGAGGATGAAAAGATTAGAAAAGTTTTACGAGAAGAATAGACAAGTGTAGAAGTAGCTGAAAATTTTTCCTTAGTGGTTTTCAAATCCTAGGGTCATAATCCTCTGAGCAACACGATGCTCGATACCATCTGTTAGACCCTCCTTTATAAAGGAAAGGATCCTGTGATTGCAATGCTAGTCCACGGATCAATGCTAGCATCCACAGTTTAAGATGAAGTACAGATACAAAGGTCGTTTATTACATTCATTCCGGAGATAAAACATAGTCTTTTACAACTCGGCCAAAGGCCTAATACAAGAGTTTAAGGAATAAGTAAATAAACACAAGTCTTCATCTTCATGTGCCACGAGCAAGCATGTTGAGTGTAGACTCATGACTCCTACTCATCATCGGAGTAACCTGCAACATCACAAGTTACTGACCACGGAGGGTCAATACTTTGGAATAGTATTGGCAAGTGATACCTTAGTATATTTTAAGTGGACTATATTACTATATGCATTTTGGCTAAGTGTAGCTTGCTTTGCTTGAAAACAGGTTTTACCTATTAGTTGAAATCACTAAGTTTTTCTTTGTCAAAACATTCCCAAGAAACCACCAATAGACATTGGGGTCCTTCACCCTTGTTCACCCACAAATTTTACTTAGAAGTTAGAGTGATGAGATTCTTGTAGCTTCCATGTCTTGATGCTCAAATTGTCCATTGCCTTGGACTAGGCTAAGTACTTAGGTTTTCCATCTGCAGAGGTTGTGCACTTTCCCCACCAGACTTGGTTTCCCAAGACAGGACCCTTCAGAAGCTTTTCCTTAGTCAAATGGACGCGCTCCAACCTATCATTCCCACTACGACCAACTGTCCAAGTGACTAAGTTCTAGCTACCTATATGATCATGGCAGAGCCCATATTGCCAAGTGGTTGCACTGTAAGCTTTCTCAACACTTGGCTTCCAAATCCCTTTGTGCCTGGGTGGCATACCACAAGTGAGATACACAACCCAAGTCCATGGCCTTGTCTAACCACTCAACATAACCCAATCCTTCCATTCCACCCAGGAGGTTCATTTGACTTAGTTGTTTTATTAGGAAAACATAAGTCTCATGACTTAGAAATATTTTCATTATAATAAGTATAGATTTTTAACAACCCTTGTTTGCTAAATAGCTAGGCTAAGCATGGTAGGATAACTAAACTTAGGAAAATTCCTTAGCATTTCTACAATTCTACACTACTTAGGATTTCCCAACTTAGCATTAGGCAAAAATAGCATGCAAGACTTAGCAAAATATCTAATGCTGGTTCAAAACATAGGATAGAAATATTCATGAAAATATCACTTGCCTTGGTAGTGGGGAGAGTAGCACTCTTCGCAATCACAATCACTAGCAAAATATACACAAAATTGTAGCATACAATTACACACAATTTTATACAATCAAAAATAATATGAATGCATGTATGCAAGAATTTACTAAGTGGTAATTTTTGAAATTCTACCAAGCATGTGCATGATACTGAAACATAACAGGACACAAAATTTGCCAAAACAAACTTATTTAACATTAAAACCAATTACCAAAACAAATCTATACTCAAAATAGCTTTAAACATGATTCCACAAATAAAGTCATTTTAATGGTTACTATTTGTTAAACAAATTGGATATTCAGAAAGGTTTTGTTTCACTGAATCCAACGATATAAAGTTTGTAAAATTCTAACATGGCATTCAAAAGTTATAGCAGTTTGAAGTTTGGATCTAAATCAGGTTTTAAATTCTGTTTTTGAATTCAACCTAGCCACGTGTCGCAGCCTCACTGGCGCGTACCGATTCGGTTGGATCGCGCTCCGTGGACCGCACGATCAAAGTGGGATCTGGCGGCTCAGATGCGCGCGTACCTCTTCGATCAAGATCTATCCTAGCCCTATGATGCAGATCCAACGGACCAAACCATCAAGCCACAATCTGGCGGCGCTAGCGGCGTTAACTGGCGGCGGCGCGTCTGACTACGGCGGCGCCGGCGTTCTACATCGCTCCAGGAAGCAGGAAGGTGCTTACCAGATTCGCCAAGACGTGTTGAAGCTCGACGTGGTACTGGTTTGCGGAGGGGCGTGCTATCACGACGAGGATTGCTCGTCGGAGTTACGGACGGCGTCGGGTGGTTGTTGTCGGAGTAGTTGCCGAGGTTCCGCGTCTCCCTAACACAAGCCAGGGGGTTTAGAAGATGCGCAAGACCGAGGCGAACAATATAGTGTGAGTCAGAAGTGAAGGGGCGCACGGAACTTACGGATTTTGATCGTCGGAGTTGAGGTGGTCGTCGGGTGCTTGCGGTGTCGAGCGGGAACGGCGACCTGGGGCAATACAGGATGAATTGGTGGGGTCAGGATGTGCGCAAGGGGATTGCGAAGTGGCTCGAATGAATCAGGGAGGAAGGGGCGTACGGGTCTCACCTGAATTGTTCGCCGGAGCAAGCTCTGTCTGCGGCGGTGTTGGGTGAGTCGTGGGCAGCCTGGTGGCGTGAAGGTAGAATCGACTGGGGGAAAATGATCGTGAGGAGGTGGTGATCTTATAGCCGGTGCCTCGATAGGAAACGCCCGAGTTTTAATGCCCAATTAAGCCGCTCCATTACCGGCAGTGACTGCAGCTGCGACGTGGTCGCGGGTGTGGTTTGGGGAAGACGATGACAGCGTGGACAGGGCCCGCTCGTCAACGAAAGGTGCGAGGTGGAGGTGGGGTATGGTCGTCAGTGACTGAACGCGTGCGCTTGCGCGTGAGAAAAGAAAAGGGAACTCCCGGGTGGGCTAGTTGGGCTCGATCCTTTGCTGGGCCAGAAACCTGGCGCTTGGCCCTTTTCTTTTGTTTATTTCTTTTTATTTTTCTAATTTGGTTTTCAGGAATGATTTAGGTATGAATTCAAATCCTTTTTGAATTCAAACAATTATGGGGATTTTTGCAGGGTACTGTGGTTTCTAAAATCTGTTATTTAACCATGTGGTTATTCTGTAAGGGCTTGGTCAAACTTGGATTTCAAACAACAGAGGCTTTGCATCTGTTTTGAAAATGTTTGGAAAAGGGATTTTGAATTTCTTTCTAAATTTGAAACTTTGGTTAACCCTTCTCTCCTAAACTTTTCCAACAATGGGGCAAGCAAACAAGTTCCTAAACATCCAAGTTTCAAATGGTGTAGGTCTTTTGAATTAAATCTGTCCACATAAAATCATAACATCAAAGGCTTCTGTTTTTCTGAAATGATTTTGAGAAAATCTCTAAATGATGATGAATGCAAGGATGATATGCATGAGTTTTGGAATATGAATTTAGGGATGTTACATAACAAGTTGCCACAGTGTCAGTTGCATGTTTTCTTCTGTTTTTGGTTCCAGAAAGGCAAAAAATCAATATTCTCGGAATTGGACGGGACAAAAGCCAAAGTTATTATTTTTCCCGGAGCAACATGGAACCACGAAGTAGAGACGGAGGGGGGCCACAGGGTGGCCAAACCCTCCTAGGCGCGGGCAAGCCCTGGAGGCGCCTGGAGTGGGTGTGGGCCCCCTAGACCCCCACCGACCTTGATTCTTGCGTCTATAAGAGGCCTCCAACCCAAAAACCCTACACAATCCATAAGAAATCCACGAAAACCTCCATAGTGCCGCCGCCACCGAAGGGGAGATTCGAGGGACATAAAGTATCTGTTTTGGCACCATGTCGGGACGGGGAAGTGCCCCCAGAGCCATCTCCATCAATCCCCACCACCATCTTCATCACCGTTGCTGATTCCCATGATGAGGAGGGAGTAGTTCTTCCTCGAGGCTAAGGGCTCTACCAGTAGCTATGTGTTCGTCTCTCTCTCTCTCTCTCTATGCATGATCTTGTTGTGGTCATGAGCTTTGTAATCAAGTAGATGTACCTTGCTACTCAAGTGCTTCAATAGATCTCTGCTCTCCCCATGTGTGTGAAAGTTACAGCATGCACGCCATGGTGGCACTTAGGTTTGAGTCTACATAAATACTCTTTGTGCTTTAATAGATCTATGTTTTTTCCCACATGTGTGAAAGTGACAGCGTGCATACCATGTGTGGCACTTTGGCTAGATTGAATAGTTGTTATGAGTTATATTTGGAGTTGGATGTCTTTATGAAATTGTGGTGTTTGTTGGAACCATCTAGCGCTCAAGGTGAAAGTGTGGCATTATCTAGATTGGGGAAGGCGGACTTTGAGGAGTGCTATTATAGCCCTACCGATGATTAGAGTGTCAAACCGGAGAGTAGTTAAGAGTAGTATCATGAAGAGAGAATATTTATACGAGAGAGTGTTCACTAGTGAAAGTATGATCCCTAGGCCTTGTTACTAAACATTGAAACACCTTTTGCATCTAGATTTGTTGCATGTTCGCTTGCTTTAGTCTTTACCTCGCCGTCAAGCTATTTTCTAGCACCGTTACCACTTGTATTTCACTATCTCTTCGCTAAACTAGTGCACCTATACACCTGACAAGTGTATTGGGTGTGTTGGGGACACAAGAGACTTCTTGTATCTTGATTGCAAGATTGCTTGAGAGGGAATACCTTTGACCACTTCCTCCCTAAGTTCGATAAACCTTGGGTGATACACTTAAGGGAAACTTGTTGTTGTTCTACAAACCTCTGCACTTGGAGGCGCAACAATTGTCTACAAGAATAGAAGTGCGTAGACATCAAGCACTTTTCTGACGCCGTTGCCGGGGAGGTAAGGTAAAAGGTAATCACATCCTTCGGTGTGAGTGCTCAAAGTTATTTCCTTTAGATTCTGCAATTTTGTCTTTTTGTTTCTTGTTTTCACTAGTTAGGCTTAATGGAAAACAATAACAAAATTAGAGAGCTCTATAGTATTTATCTTGAGTTAGGACATGAAGTGTTTGAAGAGAAAATTAAAAAACCTATGGAGCTTTATTTGCATGCTAATAGCAATGTTATTAGTATGAATTTTTTGAACACCATTATTACTAATGTTATGGAAACGTCTAAGCTTGGGGAAGCTAGTTTTTATGAAAAAGATCTTTCTAGTTCCCCAGATTTAAGGAAGAAAGTTTGTTCTTATGATACTCTATCTACCATATGTGGTAATTCTAATGATACTTGTGATATTTTAAATCCACATACTGAAAGTGTAGCTTTTAAAATACCTATTGAAATTGTTGAACGTGTTATGAATAACTGCTATTTTGGAGATGGAACTATCCATCCTAGTGATCATTTACTCTGTATACATGATTATGCGAGTTGTTCAAGTGTGTAGGTATTTCAATGGACCAAGTTAAGAAGAAGCTATTCCCTTTCTCACTTAGGGAAAAATCAAGGGAGTGGTATGAGCTACTAGATGATCCTCAACATTTGGAGTGGAAGGAACTTGAATCTCTCTTTTATTCTCAATTTTATCCTCCTCGTGAAATTCATAAAGATAGGAATTATATTTATAATTTTCATTCTCATGAGGGAGAAAGTATTGCCCAAGCTTGGGAGAGATTGAAGTCACTAATGCTAAAATGTCCCATTCATAAGCTCCCCAGTAATGTTGTTATCAATAATTTTTATGCAAGGCTTTCAGGACATTACAAGGACTATCTGGATACCTTTTTAGAGGGATCCTTCACAAGTAAGGAGTTCAAAGCTAAGTGGGATCTTCTTGAAACAATTCAAAGCAATACTGAAGGTTGGGATAATGACAAAGGTAAAGAACCAGGTATAAACTATGAGTATGATTGCATTAAGTCTTTCGCTGAAACTGCTGATTTTCAAGAGCTTAGTGCTAAATATGGTCTTGATCCTCAAATTCTTGTTAGATTCTATAGAGCATTTGCTTCCCATATTAATGCTCCTAAATAAAAGTGAGACATGTATCATGAACCTTTTAAAGACACTTGCATGGAAAATTAAAATGTTATTAATGATTGCAATAAACAGGCTCAAACTTCTGAAAGTACTATTTCTTATAAGCATGTTAATTTTTGTGGTATGCATAGACCTTGTGAGAAGAATCAAATAGAAGAAGAATATTGTATCACCCACTGGAATGAAAAAACTAGAAAGTGGTATAAGGCTCTAGATGATCTTGGTAAAAACGTTTGTGCCCTCTATCCTTTTATTTGTGAACTTTGCTTTGAAGTGGGTCATTTCAATTTTCAATGTTCAGGCTATAATAATCCTTCAAGTTTGTATTGTGATAACATGATCACTGATAATCAACATGATGAACTTACATTATTTTTGGGGTGTGAAGAGTTATCAAGAAAAACCTCTTTGATAGACATGAGTACTTTTGATATGAATAGCGTCCTGCATGGTTTTCATCTTTATTGTGTTGAAAACTGCCACCCAAATACTTACATACAAAATCTTATAAAAGATGATATTTTACAAAATTATGACAGGACTGGTATGTGTTTTGATCTTATTAATGAAAAGGAGGAATCCTCCAAATTTTCTTCTATTGTCTCTAATAATAAATCAGGGTATGTGGAGAAGCTTCCTTTCAAGCCTCTCCCTCCTAAAGAAGAGAAGGAGAAGAAGAGAAGTAAAAGGATAGAGGAAATGGTATCTTCCCCTAAGCATGTTACTCCTATCATAGTTTTTGCTGATGAGTCTGAAACTAGATGATGTTCCTATGCCTGTTACCTATATTAGTGATCATGATTGGGAAAAGCACACTACTTTTGATATTGAAAATCTCTTTGGTACCAATTCTCAAAATGATAATATTAATAATTGTTGTGCTATTAGTGCTATCCATGTTCCTTCCAATGATGATATGTTTACAAATGAACACACTTGGGAAGATAGTTATTATATTGCTTATGATGATAGCAAACCTCCAATATATGATGATTACAGTGATGAGTATGATATTTTCAGTCCACCTACTATTTAGGAGAAAAGTAATTGTGATTAAAATATGCCTCCTATATTTGATGATTATGGTGATGAGAATAATAGTGATAGCTATTTTGTTGAATTTTCTCCCACTACAATTAATAAGAATGGATATTCTTATGTGGAGAGTAATAATCATTTTATGAATGTGGCTCATGATAAGAATGTTTTATGTGATAGTTATATTGTTAATTTTATTCATGATGCTACTAAAAGTTATTGTGAGAGAGGGAAACATGGTTTTATGCATCTCAATAATATTAAGTTTCCTCTCTTTATGTTGAAAATCTTGAAGTTGCATTTATTTTGCTTTCCTATGCTTGTTGCTTTGTGCTTCCATGACTTGTTTATTTACAAGATTCCTATGCATAGTAAGTGGGTTAGACTTAAATGTGTTTTGAATTTTCTTCTTGATGCTCTCTTTTACTGCAATTCATATTTCTTATGTGAGCATCTTTGAAACTATCATGCCTAACTTAAAGGCATTAAAGAAAAGTACTTGTTCGGAGATAACCCAAGAGTTTTATTGAGGCTTGGAAGTTATTACTTCTGTAATTACCTCTCCTTATCCTTTTTATTGGCTTTTTTGTGCCAAGAATGACCTCTAATGACATGGAAGTAAGATTAGGGGAGTTGCTGTCCCGAAACAGATTTATGTCCTCCACCAAACAAATTTCGTGAGGAGGCTCTATAACTCGGATTGAGATGAACATTTACGATTAAATCCCCTAGTATGTTACCTAAATTTCGTTAGTTCAACACTTTGTGATTTGAGCAACAAAAGATGTTAAAAAAAATCGGTTTCTACCTGTTGGTCTGTTTTGACAGATTTCTGCCATTATTTGCATTTGCTTCTTATTGATTCCTTTTTGAGTTCTATTTAGGTGAATTGAGATTTTTGAAGGAGTTACTACAGTAGCTTGTGTTTTTAGTGAAAATCCTTGTTGTTCCAAAGCTTTTCCAGGGGTCCAATATCTTTTGAATAAGCTAATGTTGCTAATGAAGATTGTGTGAAGTTTTGTATGAAGGAAAAATTTCAGGTGTAGAGAGAGAATGATGTAATGAGATGAAGAATGGACAAAATCTCAAGCTTGGGATGCCACCCCGTTTTTACCCCAAGAAATATCCAAGAGGTACAAGCGTCAAAGCTTGGGGATGTCCAAGGCATCCCCTTCTTCATCAATAAAAATCTCAGGTCTTTCTAGACACTTCGTTTTTATTATTTCATGCATTGTTGTGTTGTTCTTGGAGCGTCTTAGTTTTCATTTTGGTTTTTGTTTTCTTAGTTTGCATGAGTAAGTTAGTTGATCACAACACACTTCTTCTGGAGAGAGACACACTCTATTTTCATTGCCTAGAACACTCTAGTTTTCACTCTTATTGTTCTGTGAGTGTTATCTTTTGCTAGCACTGTGTTTAGCCTTAGTTTTCTTGATATTTCAGCTTAAAACTTTTTAGTTCTTCTTTGTGGATTTGTGAGACAAGCTCACTAATATTTATTGATTATTATCTTTGTGAGTTGTTTCAAATAAGTGGATTGATGTTGGAAAATAGTAGGAAGTTTCATGCTTATACTGGTACAAAGAGGAGCTTGCATTGACTGTGACTTAGACTTTAGCATGACATGCTAGGTGTTGTTTTGACCTTATGCTTAGTGATTATTGTTGTAGCTTGTCTTGTTCCAAACAATTGGGCTTGCTTAGTGTGCCTTGAAGAAATTATGCGTTGTTTTAGCAGGCAAAAAGCACAGTATTGTGGTATTCTCCTTTGATGCTTTGTTTGGGTTGACTTGGCACATGCTCACACCATGTTATTACTATGACAAGTCACCATTATCCTCTATGATCATTTAGTCCTTGACTTGTAGTACCACTATTTGCTTTGATTAGTATGCTTTGTTGCATTGCATGATTATGGCCATTATTGCTCTCTTAGTTGGTTGCTCCCAGTGTTTTGCTAGCCTCCACTTGTATGAGTAAGTTCTACTCATGCTTCCAACTCCCAAGAAACCAAGTTATTCCAAAGTGTCCACTATAAATTCCTATGCAAGGTGTGTTACACCATTCCAAGTATATTCTTGTATTCAACTATCTTCCAATTAAAAACTATTTTGTTATGTGAAAACTTAGTGATTGAAGCCCTCACGAACTTGATGGAACACTTTATTCTTTTCCCCTATTAAACTTGAACCATTGTGACAACTTTGTTGTATATTGCGGTGACCCAGCATACCATTGCATGAGGTAGTACACTATATTCATTGACATAACACCAATGAAACACCGTTCACTAGTATTACATCCCTTAGAGTGGTACAACAGAAACACAGCAGGTCCAATACATGACTATAGGTTACAACTTAACTCTTTACACAAGATCCAGAGAACACTCTAGGTTAAAGAGAGAGAAAGAAACTTCTTAAAAAGAAGAATCGGAAATAAATAACTCAAAAACTATCATACTATTAAGACTAGTATCATAACTAATGGTCTAGCATTGCTGCTATTGCAATACCCTACAGAAATAGGTTCTATGGCTAGAGATTATATTCCTATCTAATCAGTAACTTCGTCTTCACTTGAGTTGGTGTATATGTTGACCTTCTCGGTTTTATTGAAGAGCTTTAGCTTTTGATGATGATTCATGGAGCATAACTTGATGTAAACGTCGTCTTAATGGCTTTAGAATATAGCAAGGGTTAAGAAGATACGTTGAGTACAAGCTTACTCAGCAAGTTCACTAGAAAAGGAGTGTATGATGCACTATAGCTACAACCACAGACCGTAGGTCGTAGGCAATGCAAGTTTTCATAAACATTTCTTCAAAGGTTGCTTTTATTCTGAAAATCTATGTCCGTCAGTGTAGCACCCCCCCCCCCCCCCCGGGGGGGTTAGGGTTAAACTAACCTCAGATCAACATCTAAGATAAGTTCAACTCTCAAACACGGAAGATCACAGTATCATTCGGTAACATTACAGAATACAGGGATCCAACAGCATAAGTTTAAACTCTTAGCAGAGTGAGATATTAGATTTATTACAAACCAGAGGTCATAGACCCAACACTACATCACACAGTGAAAGCAAATTATGTTGTTCTACACAACAACTTAGCAAAAGGCCTAAGAGGCCATAAACAAAAGTGTAAGATCCCTCCTTTATAAAGGAAAATGATCCCTGTGATTGCAATGCTAGTCCCTGGATCAATGCTAGCATCCATAGTTTAAGATGAAGCACATAGAAACAAAGGTCATTATTACAGTCATTCCAGAGACAAACATAGTCTTTAAAACTCCATGGCCACAGGCCTAGTACAAGAGTTTAAATAGTAAATAGATAACAAGTCTTCATCTTCATGTGCCACAGGCAAACATGTTGAGTGTAGACTCATGACTCCTAATCATCATCAGAGTAACCTGCAACATCACAAGTTACAGCCACAGTGGGTCAATACATTGGAATAGTATTGGCAAGTGATACCTTAGTATAATATTGGTGGACTACATACTATATGCAATTTGGCTAAGTGTAGCTTAGGGTTGCTTTGCTCAAAATAGGTTTTGCCTATTAGTTGAAATCACTAAGTTTTTCTTTGTCAAAAACTTTTCCCAAGGAACCACCAATAGACATTGGGGTCCTTCACCCTTGTTCAACCACAAATTTTTACTTAGAAATTGGGATGAGGAGATTCTTGATAGCTTCCATGTCTTGATGCTCAAATTGTCCAATACTAGGGACATGGCTAAGTACTTAGATTCTTCCATCTGCAGAGGTTGTCACTTTCCCCACAAGCCTTGATTTTCACCAACACAGGACCTTTCAGAAGCCTTCCCTTAGACCAAATGGACGCGTTCCAACATATCATCGCACTACCACCAACTGTCCAAATGGCTAAGTTCTTGCAACCTATGTGATCCAGGCAGAGCCCATATTGCCAAGTGGCTGCACTAGAAGCTTCTTAACATTTGGCCTCTCAAATCCCTTTGTTCCTGGGTGGCTTTCCACAAGTGAGATACACAAGGTAGACCATAGAAATGGGCCTTGTGTAACCACTCAACATAAACCATTCCTTCCATTCCACCCAGGTGTTTCATTCACTTAGTTGTTTTATTAGGCAAAACACAAGTCCAAAAGGACTTAGAAATATTTTAACATAGCATGAATATTTCACCACCCTTGGTTGCTACTAGCTAGGCTAAGCATGGCATAGATAAGTATCTTAACTTAGAAATTTCTAGCAATTCTACAACTACTAGGATTTCCCAACATAGCATATAAGCAAAATATAACCATGCAAGACTAGCAAAAATATTTCTAATGCATAGTAGAAAAACATAGGGATAAAATCATGAAGCACCACTTGCCTTGGTAGTTTGGAGAGTAGCTACACTCCTCACAATCACAATCACTATTGGCACCAAAATCTACACATAAAATCATAGCAACAAATCACATACAAAATAAATACAAGCAAAAATATATATGGATGCATGCAATATGATATGTGATGATTTTCTAAACTCAACAAGACAAGTGCACAGTACTGGTTCATAAACAAGTTCAAAACTTGTCAAACAACATTTATTTAAATACTAAAACATTTCTCAAATAATTTATATACACAAAATAGGCCTACACATGATTCTGTAATAAAACCATTTTAACAGAAACAAAACATTAAACGCATTGAATATTTGGAAAGGGCTTTCTCTCCTGATTCCATTGATATAAAATTCATCAAATTTGGACGTGGGAATCAAAAGTTATGATTAAAACAAAATCAAACATCTAATAGATTCAAATCCTGATTTTAAATCTAAACCCTAGCCACGCGTCATGATCTGATTGGTGCGTACCGGTTCGCATGGATCGGTCGATCCAGGCCGTTGGATTAAAGTGACGGCGCACGGCTCAGATCTAAACGTACTGTTTCGTTAAGTGATTCTGTTGCACGCGTTAGATCTAGATCTAACGGCTCTCGATCAAATGACCAAGGTCTGGCGGCGCGCGGTGATGGCGAGCGCGCTCGGTCTACGGCATCGCGGTGGCTACAGAGAGGGCTGGGGTCAGTGGAAGTGCTTACCAGACTCGCAGCGATGTACTGGAGCTCAACGTGGTGGTGGCTTGACAAGGGGCGCGCTGCAGTGGTCGTGGGAGCTCGTCGGAGTGGATGACAGCATCGGGCTCGGGTGGACGGCGACGTTGGCGATGTTCTGCTCCGTCCTAACGCAAACGGAGGGCATCAGTGGGTGCGCATCGGTCAGGCGAACAAGTCAGCGTCAAAGGGAAGGCACGGGGCGGTCGGTTTTTACCTTAATCGCTTACCGGAGTTGGAGGCGGCGTCGGGGACTTGCAGTGCTCGTTGGAGTCGGCGACACAGGGCAAGACGAACTAGAGGTGTCGAGGAGCGCAAGGAGTTTGCGGGCTGTTCGCATGAACCAGAGGAAGGCGCGCGGAGTTTACCAGATTGGTTGCGGAGAGGGTTACGTCTCTGGCGGTGCAAGGGCGATTCTGGCAGCTGGGGCGCTCATGCAGCTTTGTTGGCGGAAATGACCGCGAGGGGGAGAGTTTTATGTAGCCGGAGCTGGGAGTGGAGTTACTCGTGGAATCAATGGGATTTATCGAGGTTTTAATCGCGGCGTCTCTGGTGCGGTGGTAACGGCGGAGTTGTCAGCGCGCGTGATTGAAGACGACGGCGTGGTCCCGGGTCCATTGCGTGAGAGAATCGGAGGGAGGTGGGGTCCTTGCGTCAGCGACTCTGTGGGTTTGTTTTCAAGTGAGAGAGAGAGAAGGGGAACCCGGGTGGGCTTACTGGGCTGGTTCTGTTGTTGGGCTAGAAAGGTGGCACCGGCCCTTTTCTAATTCTTTTCTCCTTTTCTTTTTCTGTTTGCAATTTCAGGAATCAAGTTCAAATGATTTCAAAAGCTGTTTGAATTCAAATCTTTTCAGGATTTTTGTAGAGTGCAACACTCACAAATCTGGGCACAAAACCAAGTGGTCACTTTGAATTGGCCTGGTCACTTGGAATAAAATAAAATAAGAAGTGACATAGCACTAGTTTTAAATAGGTTTTGAAATTGGTTTTCAAATCATATTTGTTTTGAAACTTTGGTTTAAATCCTAGCAATCTAGCAATACAATCTGAGAGCAATAAGACAACAAGGTTTGGTTCAATGAACAACAATCTCTCATTGGAGAGTAGCATTGGTTTTAAATGCTGATCGCATAAAATAATGAGTTCATATGCTCCTGTTTTTGAATTGATTTGTTTGAAAAGAACTCTACATGATCATGGATGCATGGATGATATGCATGAGTTTGAAACATGATTTTAGGGATGTTACAAATATAACCCCCTTAAGGTGAATCTCGCCCTTGAGATTCGGATTGGCTAGCAAATAGGTGAGGGTGGTCTTTCCGAAGATCATCTTCTCTTTCCCATGTTGCTTCTTCTTCGGAATGATGGTTCCATTTAACTTTACAAAACTTGATAGTCTTAGTCCGTGTGACTCTTTATGCAGTTTCAAGAATCTTGATTGGTTTCTCCTCATAAGTGAGGTCACTCTCCAATTGAACCTCTTCCAAAGGTATATTTCCTTCAAAGAAGTTTCTTCCATTTCTGGATGACATTTCTTAAGCTGACTCACATGAAACACATTATGAACAGCTGACAAAGACTCTGGCAATTCAATCTCATAGGCTACTTCTCCTTTGCGACTCAGAATCTTGAAGGGTCCAACATATCTTGGGGCCAACTTTCCTTTGACTTCAAACCTCTTCACTCCACGAAGTGGTGACACTCTAAGATAAGCTCTATCACCAACTTCATAGGTGACTTCTCTACGCTTAGGATCTGCGTAGCTCTTCTGTCGGGATTGTGCTATCTTCAATCCGTCCTTAACCAGTTTGACTTTTTCTTCAGCCTCTTTGATTAGTTCTGGTCCGAACAAACTTCTTTCTCCCACACCATTCCATAGCAATGGGGTGGTACACTTTCTCCCATAGAGAAACTCAAATGGTGCCATCTCAATATTGGCTTGATAGCTATTATTATAAGAGAATTCTGCGTAGGGCAGACTTTCATCCCAACTGGCTCCATAGTCTAGGGCACATGCCCTCAACATGTCTTCAAGAATCTGATTAGTCCTTTCTGTCTGTCCATCAGTTTGAGGATGAAAAGCGGTGCTGAATTCCAACCTCGTTCCCAATGACTCATGTAGCTGTCTCCAAAAATGAGAAGTGAATTGGGTTCCTCTATCTGACACAATGCTTTTGGGTACTCCGTGTAGACACACAATTCTGCTCATATAAATCTTGGCTAACTTAGCACTAGTGTAGGTTGTCTTCACAGGTATGAAATGAGCCACTTTAGTTAGGCGATCCACTACTACCCAAATAGAATCATATCCTGATCGGGTCCTTGGCAATCCGGTAATAAAGTCCATACCAATCTTGTCCCACTTCCAATCAGGAATAGGTAGTGGTTGAAGCAAACCTGCTGGTTTCTGGTGTTCCACCTTCACTCTGCTACATACATCACACAAAGCAATATGTTCGGCGATGTCCTTCTTGAGATTATTCCACCAAAATCTTTCTTTCATATCCATGTACATCTTGGTGTTACCCGGATGAATAGAATATGGTGAGTTGTGTGCTTCTTGTAAATCAGTTTCCGAAGCTCCGGATCTTGTGGAACACAGATACGTTTTCCATGCCATAAAGTACCTTGTTCGTCTTCATGGAATCCTTTGGCTTTTCCCTTGCCAATCTTTTCCTTAATCTCTTCAATTTCCTTATCGGTCTTCTGGGATTCTTTGATCTTGTCCAACAAAGTAGGTTGAACATCCAAAGACATGAGATGTCCTTCAGGCACAATATCCAATCTGAGATCTCTAAATTGGGCACACAAATCATCTGGCAATTCTCCCTTAGTAAGGCCATTCACAAAAACCTTACGGCTCAGAGCATCTGCTACAACATTTGCTTTACTGGGTTGGTATTGCAAACTTAAGTCATAGTCCTTGATGAGTTCTAGCCATCTTATTTGCCTCATGTTAATTTCCTTCTGGGTGAAGATATACTTCAAACTCTTGTGATCTGTGAACACTTCAAATCGCTTTCCCAAAAGATAATGTCTCCATGTTTTGAGTGCATGCACAACAGAGGCTAACTCTATATCATGAGTAGGGTAGTTCACTTCATGAGTTTTGAGTTGTCTCGAGGCATAAGCCACAACTTTTCCTTCTTGCATAAGTACTGCACCCAAACCATGATGAGATGCATCACAATATACTTGCAAATATTTTTCCAAATCTGGCAAACACAAGACTGGTGCTGTCACAAGTCTCTTCTTTAATTCTTGAAAGCTGAGTTCACATCCTTCAGACCAAGCAAATTTCTTGTCTTTCTTTAGCAATTATGTCATAGGTTTTGCTACTTTGGAGAAATTCTCAATGAATCTTCTATAGTAACCTGCTAAGCCAAGGAAACTACGAACTTCTTTCACTGACTTGGGAGATTCCCATTCAGTTACAGCTGAAACTTTAGCAGGATCAACTGCTACACCATCTCCTGACACAACGTGTCCAAGAAAACCAACTTCATTTAGCCAAAACTCACATTTGCTGAATTTGACATATAACTTATGTTCTCTAAGCTTCTCAAGAATCAAACGTATATGTCCTTCATGCTCTTCCTTGCTCTTGGAGTAGATCAAAATGTCATCGATGAAAACGACAACAAACTTATCAAGGAATTCCATGAACACCTTGTTCATCATATTCATGAAGTATGCTGGAGCATTGGTCAAACCAAATGGCATCACGGTATACGCATACAATCCATACCTTGTGGAAGAAGCTGTCTTAGGTATGTCTTGTTCCATTATCTTGAGTTTTAAATAACCTGACCTAAGATCAATCTTTGAGAACACACAAGCTCCTTCTAACTGATCAAACAAGTCATTGATTCTAGGCAAAGGGTATTTGTTCTTGATAGTCACCTTATTGAGTGAACGGTAATCTATACATAACCTTTGACTTCTATCCTTCTTTTCCACAAACAAAACTGGTGCTCCCCAAGATGAAGAACTTGGTTGAATAAATCCTTTCTTCAACTGTTCTCCAAGTTGTTTCTTGAGTTCTTTCAGTTCATCAACTAACATCTTGTACGGTCTCTTTGCTATTGGTCCAGATCCTGGCACCAAATCAATAATAAACTCCACATCTCTGTCTGGTGGAATTCCCGGCAATTCTTCCGGAAACACATCCGGATATTCACTCACAATTGGCACATTGTCTATGCTAACCCCCTTAAGAGAATTTAGCATACTCCTTTTTTCTTCAAAGTTGGTCTTGAACCTGATCCTTTTATTTTCTGGAGTTGTGAGCGAGACAGTATGGTTGGCACAATATATCACTCCCTTGTGCTTAGTCATCCAGTCCATTCCCAAAATGACATCCAATCCTTGGGAGTTTAGGATTAACAAGTTAACGGGAAACTTATATTTCCCAAACTCTATGACTAGATCATGACATCCTGAATTCACTATCATTTCTCCGCCAGGAGAACTTACTTTTATATGGCACCCAATAGTTTCTACCGGTAGTTCATTTCTTTCAACAAATACTCTTGAAATGAATGAATGAGATGCACCAGTATCAAAGAGAACAAATGCTGGAACAGGATTGAGTTTGAACTTACCAGCAACAGCATCAGGTTCCTCATATATTTCCTCCACATTGATGTGGTTCACTTGTCCCTTTTGAAAAGGGTTGGGCTTGTTGGGTCCTTCAACTTTCTTTTCTGGGCATTCATTTGCATAATGCCCCATCTTCTTTCACTTGAAACACTCAACCTGACTAATATCCTTCTTGACAGGCTGGCTTCCACCGCCACTTCCACTACCACTATGGTGGCTCTTATATCCACTCTTGTAGTTCTTGTACTTGTCATTGTCATGACTACGGTTATGCTTGTTGTCATGATGACGGTTGTGGTTGTGGTGCTTGTTGAATTTCCCATGCTTGTGGGATCATGAGCTTCCACTATCATCATAATGGGAACGTTTGCGAGACGTTCCCGAGCTGTGCTTGTCAGAGTGCTTTCTCTTCCTACTCTCAACTTGTTTCATTTTGTTCTCCAAAATAGCAGCCTTATCACAAAGAGACTGGTATGTGGGAACATAGGCCACTAATAGCTGCAGGTTTAGTTCATCATTCAGGCCCTCGAGAAATTTCTCTCTTCTTTTTGCATCAGTGTCAACTTCATCTGGTGCATAACACGCCAGATTGTTTAACTCCTCAATATACTCTGCCACGCTGCGGTGGCGCTGCTTTAGGTTATGAAACTCTTTCTTCTTCAGACTCATCACTCCGGATGAGATGTGAGCAGTACGGAAACCACCTTCGAAGATAGCCCATGTCACATCCGCAATGGGAGTGGTGATCTAGAAGTTATCCCACCAAGTAGCTGCTGGTCCATCCAACAAATGTGCTGCAAATCTGACTTTTTCTGCATCAGTACAGCCCACAGTTACCAAGTCTTTGTTCACAGAGCGTAGCCAATCATTGGCCACCATAGGATCAGTAGTCCCTGAGAACTTTGCTGGCCTCAATCTCAAGAACCTGGTAAGCATGTCAAAACCCGGTGGGTTGTTGTTGTTATTGTTGTTGTTGTTCTGATTCTGGATGAACGTAGTCATCATTTGCATCAGCTGAGTCTGAGCTGTCATCATTTGCTGCATCTCAGGGGTGATGTTGTTGTTGTTGGGGTTGGGATTGGCACGACGGGGAGGCATCTGTGGTTTGGTCAATAGAGATAAGAATGAGATACCCATAGATTCTATTATGCACAATACATCACATAAACAAACACCAACATGCATCACAATAATAAAAGTTCAACAACAAGGACAACAAGTTTGCAAGGTAAACACACCAATAGCAAGCCATCCACATGTTGGATGGTCATTGCGACTCAATAAAAAGCATGATAAGTAAATGATAAATGAGTAGTCAACACTACTCCTCGGCATCAACCTCCTCCTCGACAAATGTAAGACCTGCATTCTCCATAGCGGTCTTCTATTCCTCGACATTGGTGGTCAAGGTCTCTACTTTGGCTTTGAGAGCCCTCGTTTGAGAACGAAGTCTCTCTATCACAGTCTGCTGATGCTCGAGCTCAAAGTCCTTGGCCTCCAATTTTGCAGTCATGTCTCGAATCCTCTTGTTCCTATCTTGGACTCGCTTCTCTTGACTCTTGAACTTTCTGTCCTGACTCTCGAACTTGGCCTCCATCTCCTTGACTATCTCATCTTGCTCCGCAAAGAGCTTGTCCTTCTCGCGAAGCTGCACCTGGAGTTCGTCATTGCTGAGCATGACGTTGGTCCTATCAGTGTCCACATGCCTAAGAAGAACCTCTAAGTCCTGGAGGTATAGACGAATCGGCTCTGCTGACGAAGTGTCCTCGAAGTCAATAGCCTCACCATCCTCATCACGTCTACCGAAGGTGTGGAAATGGGTACCTCTAACCTCACGAGAGTGTCTCCCTAGTAGACGTCCTATCAGATCCTGCATGACTACCTCAAGGCCTCTCTCCTTGTCATCATGCATGACCTTGAAGATGATGGCCTCCGTGACTGGCTTAGTCTGGCGTCCTGGATGATTGACCTTGAAGCCCCAAAGATCTTTCCTCTCAAACTTGGTGAGGGGAAGCATGATGATGGAAGGAAGTGGGAGATTGAGCAGGCTAGTGAGCTCAATAATACGAGTGCCAAAGCGAGTTCCCTTGAACTCATCAACCGTGCTGATAATAACATTAGGCATCTATTTATAAAATTGAAAAAGTTAGAATCAACATACATAGGAATGTATCACAAACAAAGCAACACATGTATAACTTTGGAAATCAAAATCACACAAGTCATGGCATACATGAAATCATTACAACATCCAAGGTTCAACTTATTTCAATCAACATTTGTAAAATAAGATGATAAGTGGTGGTCCAAGTAACGTAGTACGTTACAATCCCAACTCATTAGACATGTTGGTTAACATAATATTTCTAGAAGCAATCAGTCTATCTTGAGCACATGACTCCATTACTAAGTCTATAATGTCTCCTCTTAAGGTTTGGTTGGTAGCCTCCAACTCTTGGGTATGTTTCTTCTCTTCCTTTAGGTCATTCTGGATGTTGAGCATTCTGCACTTGACTCTATCACCAAGTTCTTTGATGGCCTTCCAAGCTGCATCCCTTGCTAAATCAAATAATGTAGTGTGCACCACTGAATTGGTGACCATGCAGAATCCTGATTCTTTGTGGTTGTCTTCCTTGTTTTTATACAAGTGAAGTTGCACCCACCAGTACTCAACTCCTTCATCCATCATAGGAAAACCTTTGTACACAGCTGCACCATGTATTCCCATTGCAACCATGAGGTCCTTGAGAGCCTTGGGGAATTCTGTCTCACACTCCAAAGTCATTGTCATGAGTGGCCCCTTCCTTACGGCTTCATTGATGGAGTTCATCTACAAATAGAGATGAGAAAGAAGATTAGAAAAGTTTACGAGAAGAATAGACAAGTGTGGAAGTTGTTGGAAAAAAATTCCTTAGTGGTTTCCAATCCTAGGGTCATAATCCTACAGGAAACACAGTGCTCTGATACCATCTATAAGATCCCTCCTTTATAAAGGAAAAGGATCCCTGTGATTGCAATGCTAGTCCTTGGATCAATGCTAGCATCCACAGTTTAAGATGAAGCACAGAGAAACAAAGGTCATTATTACAGTCATTCCAGAGACAAACATAGTCTTTACAACTCCATGGCCACAGGCCTAGTACAAGAGTTTAAATAGTAAATAGATAACAAGTATTCATCTTCATGTGCCACAGGCAAACATGTTGAGTGTAGACTCATGACTCCTAATCATCATCAGAGTAACCTGCAACATCACAAGTTACAGCCACAGTGGGTCAATACATTGGAATAGTATTGGCAAGTGATACCTTAGTATAATATTGGTGGACTACATACTATATGCAATTTGGCTAAGTGTATCTTAGGCTTGCTTTGCTCAAAATAGGTTTTGCCTATTAGTTGAAATCACTAAGTTTTTCTTTGTCAAAAACTCTTCCCAAGGAACTACCAATAGACATTGGGGTCCTTCACCCTTGTTCAAACACAAATTTTTACTTAGAAATTGGGATGAGGAGATTCTTGATAGCTTCCATGTCTTGATGCTCAAATTGTCCAATACCAGGGACATGGCTAAGTACTTAGATTCTTCCATCTGCAGAGGTTGTGCACTTTCCCCACAAGCCTTGATTTTCACCAAGACAGGACCTTTCAGAAGCCTTCCCTTAGACCAAATGGACGCGTTCCAACCTATCATCCCACTACCACCAACTGTCCAAATGGCTAAGTTCTTGCAACCTATGTGATCCAGGCAGAGCCCATATTGCCAAGTGGCTGCACTAGAAGCTTCTTAACATTTGGCCTCTCAAATGCCTTTGTTCCTAGGTGTCTTTCCACAAGTGAGATACACAAGGTAGACCATAGAAATGGGCCTTGTGTAACCACTCAACATAAACCATTCCACCCAGGTGTTTCATTCACTTAGTTGTTTTATTAGGCAAAACACAAGTCCAAAAGGACTTAGAAATATTTTAACATAGCATGAATATTTCACCACCCTTGTTTGCTACTAGCTAGGCTAAGCATGGCATAGATAAGTATCTTAACTTAGAAATTTCTAGCAATTCTACAACTACTAGGATTTCCCAACATAGCATATAAGCAAAATATAACCATGCAAGACTAGCAAAAATATTTCTAATGCATAGTAGAAAAACATAGGGATAAAATCATGAAGCACCACTTGCCTTGGTAGTTTGGAGAGTAGCTACACTCCTCATAATCACAATCACTATTGGCACCAAAATCTACACATAAAATCATAGCAACCAATCACATACAAAATAAATACAAGCAAAAATATATGGATGCATGCAATATGATATGTGATGATTTTCTAAACTCAACAAGACAAGTGCACAATACTGGTTCATAAACAAGTTCAAAACTTGCCAAACAACATTTATTTAAATACTAAAACAATTTCTCAAATAATTTATATACACAAAATAGGCCTACACATGATTCTGTAATAAAACCATTTTAACAGAAACAAAACATTAAACACATTGAATATTTGGAAAGGGCTTTCTCTCCTGATTCCATTGATATAAAATTCATCAAATTTGGACGTGGGAATCAAAAGTTATGATTAAAACAAAATCAAACATCTAATAGATTCAAATCCTGATTTTAAATATAAACCCTAGCCACGTGTCATGATCTGATTGGTGCACACCAGTTCGCACGGATCGGTCAATGCAGGCCGGTGGATTAAAGTGACCGCGCACGGCTCAGATCTAAACGTACCGTTTCGTTAAGTGATTCTGTTGCACGCGTTAGATCTAGATCTAACGGCTCTCGATCAAATGACCAAGTTCTGGCGGCGCGGGAGCGCGGCGAGCGGCGGCACGCTCGTTCTACGGCGTCACAGTGGCTACAGAGAGGGTTGGGGTCAGTGGAAGTGCTTACCAGACTCACAGCGATGTATTGAAGCTCAACGTGGTGGTGGCTTGACAAGGGGCGCGCTGCAGTGGTCGTGGGAGCTCGTCGGAGTGGATGACAGTGTCGGGCTCGGGTGGACGGCGATGTTGGCGATGTTCTCCTCTGTCCTAACGCAAATGGAGGGCATCAGTGGGTGCGCATCGGTCAGGCGAACAAGTCAGCGTCAAAGGGAAGGCACGGGGCGGTCGGTTTTTACCTTAATCGCTTACCGGAGTTGGAGGCGGCGTCGGGGACTTGCAGTGCTCGTTGGAGTCGACGACCTGGGGCAGTACAGGACGAACTAGAGGTGTCAGTAGGAGCGCAAGGAGTTTGCGAAGCTGTTCGCATGAACCAGAGAGGAAGGGCGCACGGAGTTTACCAGGATTGGTTGCCGGAGAGGGTTCTGTCTACGGCGGTGCAAGGGCGATTACGGGCAGCCTGGGGGCGCTTCTGTCTGGCTTTGTTGGCGGAAATGACCGCGAGGGGGAGAGTTTTATGTAGCCGGAGCTGGGAGTGGAGTTACTCGTGGAATCAATGGGATTTATCGAGGTTTTAATCGCGGCGTCTCTGGTGCGGTGGTAACGGCGGAGTTGTCAGCGCGCGTGATTGAAGACGACGACGACGTGGTCACTGGGTCCATTTGCCAGCGAGAGAATCAGAGGGGAGGTGGGGTTCTTGCGTCAGCGACTCTGTGGGTTTGTTTGAGAGTGAGAGAGAGAGAAGGGGGAACCCGGGTGGGCTTAGTGGGCTGGTTCAGTTGTTGGGCTAGAAAGGTGGCACCGGCCCTTTTCTAATTCTTTTCTCCTTTTCTTTTTATGTTTGCAATTTCAGGAATCAAATTCAAATGATTTCAAAAGTTGTTTGAATTCAAATATTTTCAGGATTTTTGTAGAGTGCAACGCTCACAAATCTGGGCACAAAACCAAGTGGTCACTTTGAATTGGCCTGGTCACTTGGAATAAAATAAAATAATAAGTGACATAGCACTAGTTTTAAATAGGTTTTGAAATTGGTTTTCTTTAAATCCTAGCAATCTAGAAATACAATCTGAGAGCAATAAGACAACAAGGTTTGGTTCAATTAACAACAATCTCTCATTGGAGAGTAGCATTTCTTTTAAATGTTGATCGCATAAAATAATGAGTTCATATGCTCCTATTTTTGAATTGATTTGTTTGAAAAGAACTCTACATGATCATGGATGCATGGATGATATGCATGAGTTTGAAAAATGATTTTCGGGATGTTACAAAAAGCGATGTCCATCCCATAGTCCTCAGGCTGCTACCTGGCACCCCCAACTACTCGTCGATGTCAACGTAGAAGCCACCTTCAGTTGCAACCAGGTCCTCTGTAGAAAAACAACAATGGAGCAAGGCTGAGTACGAGAATGTACTCCGCAAGACTTAGATAACCTAGTATCTACATGCTCTGGCTAGAAAGTCTTTCTCTGGATTTTCTTTTGCGGAAAGCAATATTTATTTATAAACAAGAGATAGAAGAGGCTCGTCTACTCAGAATCTTTTAAAAGGGATAAGATAGCGACTTCCTCATCTTGTTCATCACATCTCGATAACCACCAGCTTCATCAGAACCTCCTATGTAGGATCACCCCCTCGACCCAGAGGAAGCATCCTCAAGCAAACGTGGATCAACAAGTTTTATAGTGGTTAGAGTTATCTATGATCTTAGAATCTAGTCACCAAGCGTTCATAACCGTGAACACGTGTTTTCAAAAAGATTAATACCCTGCAGGGGTGTACAACTTTACACACACGTATCAACCGACTCTTAATGCCAAATATTATTAGCCCTCTTCCTTGGAAGGCCAGCAGAGGGTGGTTGACCACGACCTTTACCTTGCTTTCGCCGAGACCATGAGTCACGCAATAAGTATGATTCCGCCGTAACGGGTCAATTCCCGAAGCCGGTACTTAAATATGTGAGGCGAGGTTGGTTCACTAGGGGCTCCATCGACCCCAAGCAACCCGGTCCACGCTTCCCTGCCTGTTATGATGCACCTCCATCACCTCCTCTTTTGAAAATGTTTTCAATGCGTATGCCAAATGGAAAGCCCAAACTATGTGACTCATGGAATCTACTAGGCAAGTTAGTCAGTCGAGGGGTTCCCAAGCCCCGTGTGGTTGTATGCTCATCTCGGTTCCAAAGGAAAGAACTCAATTCCTAGTTGTGGCGAGTATGGAACTACAAATACCACACCCAACGTGGCCTCCCATACAAGCCTTAGCATATATAGTTTAAACTCCTTCGAGGATGTCACCATCCCCTACCTCACTAACTTCCTTGGCACCTCTGATTCATCATTGAATAGAGCAGACGTTGTTTCTATGCTTGGCTAAGATGTCGATAACTCAAGATCTACAACGCTCACATGCCAAACCTAGGTATGCTAGGAGCAGTGGATTAGGAGTATAAGGCTACAAAAAGGGAAACAGTGCAGCAGATAGGTAACACTAGCTACTGACAAAAGACCACATTGGAATTGTGTGCATCATAGTGAGAAATTAATATACTTCATAAAACATAGGTTCAGAATGAGAGGCTACGCTTGCCTTGTCCGTCAGTAGACAGGTACGGATCTTCGATGTTGTTGACTTCAGCTTCGGGTTCGGATCCTATCGCGAAGAACCAATACCGGAAACAAAGGCGACAATTAAGACATGGCATCGATGCAATGCTAAAACAAGGATGATGATATGACAAGTTGAATTGCATTGAAATGAAACCCTAAAACATGCTCAACAACTTAATCGGGTTCCGAGGGTTGAAAACCCTAACTCGGAAAAACTCCGGAATCACCTGAGAGGGGTTACTATGTTGTTCTAAATAAACTTGTCATTAAAGTTGATTAGAAATGCATGATTATAGCTTGAATATGTAGAACTCATTTTTCTGAACATTTTGATATATAATACATATTTTTCTGACTTATAAATAATAAGTTATGAATTTTACAAGTTTATATCATTTTTTGAAATTATTAAAACCTTTATTACATCAGGCTGACATCATAATACAACCCAGGGCTTTTGTTACCACATATGAACCTACCCACAGTGGTTGACTGGTGGGGCCGGAGCCACATCAGCAGCCACACGCGCAAAGTGGGGGTCAGAGCGTTTCTCACCGGAGCTAGCTCTAGCCACTGCGGCTGCCAGGTGGGGCCTGGGCCAGGCTGGCTGCCATCGTGGAGCCACGCAGGCCTCGCTGGAGAGCGGCCAGACGGCGACGACTGGCGGCGCTAGGAGGCGAACAGGGACGCGCATATAGGCCTAATCGAACCAGGGCGTCACCACAAACCTAAACAGGGCGGCGCCGCTAGGTAGAGGTCGCCAGAGCAGGCAGCACGACGATGGCCGACGGCGGCGCATGCAGATGATTGCGACGACGACGATTCGGAGAGGGAGAGGTAGAGGGGAAACGAAGAGGGTCACATGGGACCGTGAGCTCACCGGGAAGCTCTCAGAGGGGTCGTTGGCGCGAGAGGAGCACAGAGGACGCCGGAATCGATGACGAGCACGACGGCGTCCGACGGTGGAAACCTGCTTGGGTGGCTCAATTCTGAGCGCGCGTGGACGATTCGGTTGGCGGAGAAGCTCCAGGAGGCGAGGCAGACCTTGTCGCGTGCTTGGCTGGCCTCGGGGCGGTGAGGAGCGACGACGAGGGTCGGAGCCCGAGGCTAGGGTTTCGGGCCTCGTGTGGAAGAGAAGAGGGAGGTCGTTGGGGAGGGGGAAAGTGGATGAGGATGGCTAGGGCAACGTCACGAAGACCTTATCCCTCTCCACGCGGCGGCGGACGGTCGGATGCAAGCGGCAGCGATCGACCACGCCGGTGACGACAGGCAGCTCCCTGCCTGTCTGAAGGAAGACGACGACAAGCATCGGCGAAGGGGTACGGGCCTTCTCCTAGGCCCCGGGTGGGATGACCTGGGCCGCTGCTAGGCTGCAGGAAAGGTTGCAGGGGGAGAGGAACAAGATCTGGGCCGGCCTGGGGGTGCTCTGTCTATTATTTTTTTAACAAATCCTTTTCCTTTTTCTGTTTTCAAAATCTGTGTTGTATTTTTGCAATTTCAAACATGTTTTGGGTATTTCAAAAATACCAATGGCTTTTGTGAAATATGTAAAACATTGTGGGCCCTTTTATTCCTTTTGGGCTCCATTTGTTTTGTACTTTTCAAAACTTAAACACCCTTTGAAGGTGGTTTCAAAGATAAAGGGGGGAAGGACTAGGGTTTAGGTTTTGCACTTAATTCAACACACTTGATCTCATGCAGTACTTGGATGATTTAAATAGATGCATGCCATCCTTAAGTACTGAGTACATATATTACAAACATGGGATGTTACAGTCAGCCTTCACGGGTTTACCAGAACTTTCATGGAGTTCCTTTACCGCCGCGTTCGCAGCTCCTTCCCGGAACAGGGAGTAACAAGTTATAGTTCTTACACTCTGCAGAGGTGCATTACTTCACCCATGAGAGATCAAATCCTTGTTGCACAACCAGGCAATCTTTCCCATCCACACTTCCTATGGTGTAGGGCCCAGTAGATGATCCAAGCCAATCACTGCCCCCTTCGCGACGTCGCATGCCTCCTTGGTGTACACCATGCCCACCTATTGAATTATGGAAATGGTTTGTACAGACCATTAGATGCCAGAACTATCATGGGACGTTGAGGGTTCCCACCCATATGCGGCATATCCTCTACTAATTACCAATTAATATGCACGCTACGAGTGATAACAGCCACGACCTGCACATCCGGCTACATGCAAGAGGAAGAAGATACAACTGACTTCTCTGTCCCATTCCAAATCTCATGGTTAACGCGTAATATACGGCGCACGAATCACTGGCGACATTGGTTATTAAGTCCTAGATAATATGTTCCTTTACCATCGGAACTTTCATGGTAGGTTATTACCTCATGGTAAATAACCTATAATCAAATTATTATGAAAATAGTGTTTTCTGACCTTTTTCAAATGCAGGTGATGAAAACACTAGATTTGCAAAATACTTTACATAAAATAATCAAAGTACATGAGCAAGTGTGAACTTGCCTTTTGTGAATGCAAGATTATGCACTCACGGTCTTCGAGACGATATAAGATCCAATATCTGAAATCAGCATCATTGGTCCGGTAAGGACTAATGTTTAAAGAAGCAAGATGTAGTTATGCATAAGTAATGATATGCATTTTGTAAAACAACCAAAGTGAATCCCCAATGCTCTGAGTGTAGTGAATTTAGGTGATTCTTTTAAGAGTTGGTTTATCTTTAAATTTAACTTTATAAGTAAGGACCTTTATAAGGAACTCAAAGGTTAGAAATCCAACATATACAAGTGAAGTATAAAATAATGTGATTATGGTTAATGGTCATTTGGTGACTATTGATAAACATCCTTGGGATTGATTTGTCAAGAATTGAAGAATTTATTATGAGATTACCGTTTGAAGTGGCAAAAAGAATAACATTTGAAGAAAAGATTTCCTTTCTAAGGTTTAAACAATCTTTATTGTTAATAGAACATGATCAATGTCTTTTGGTGTTTGATTGATTAGTTTGGACTTGAGATGCTTTATGTCTTAATTAATATAGACCAAAGTTAAGTATAAAAACATAAGTAGTGTATTAGACATGATGTTTATAAGATTTGAGACTAAAGTTAACTTTAAAAGGGTAAGTAACTTAAAGTGTAACATGTTTTTTAATTATTCCCAAGTTTTAAATTTATGATAAGTATGATTAAGGTGTGGAATTATTCACTTTATATTTAAGTGAATGATTAGATTAAATTTGTTTTGCTATTATGAAAATACTATGTAATTATTAAATGAAAGTATAACTTTAGTATTTTAGATTTAAAGTCATGTTAATTATTATTTAGATTTTGAGATTATTCCCCCTTAATATCAGTGAATGATGTATAAAGTTATTTTGAAGGTTGTGGTTTTGAATTCTTATTTAAGGTTTCAAAATATATTATAAAGTTAATAATTTACACTTAAGTTTTATTATAACCTTAGTTATAGTTTAGAACTTTAGTAATTTGATTTTAAGGTTTTAATCTTTATAGAGAAATATAATTATTTCTTATTTAAGAAATGCTTTTAAATAATTTTCAAAATATGTAATAGACAAGGATTTATTACTTTAAAATATTAAAAACTTTTATAATAGTATTTTTAATATTTTTCTAGGATAATATATTTATTTAAAATCTTAAAATTGATTTTTATTTATTTTTAAGTATTATTTTTATGTTTATAAAATTCCATAAAAGATTAAATGTATTTAGATATTTATTTCAAATTTTATTTATAGAAGAGTTGAGTTAGTATTTTTATAAAATAGTGGAGTTATTTTTTTATACACAAAAATGATTTTTATTTATTTTAGGAATTTTCCTTGTTTTATGAGATTTTACTTAGGTTGTGCTTTTGAATTCTTATTTAAGGTTTCAAAATATATTATAAAGTTAATAATTTACGCTTAAGTTTTATTATAACCTTAGTTATAGTTTAGAACTTTAGTAATTTGATTTTAAGGTTTTAATATTTCTAGAGAAATATAATTATTTCTTATTTAAGAAATGCTTTTAAAGAATTTTCAAAATATGTAATAGACAAGGATTTATTACTTTAAAATATTACAAACTTTTCTAATAGTATTTTTAATATTTTCCAGGATAATATATTTATTTAAAATCTTAAAATTGATTTTTATTTATTTTTAAGTATTATTTTTATGTTTAAAAGATTAAATGTATTTAAATATTTATTTTAAATTTTATTTATAGAAGAGTTGAGTTAGTATTTTTATAAAATAGTGGAGTTGATTTTTTTATATACACAAAAATGATTTTTATTTATTTTTAGGATTTTTCCTTGTTTTATGAGATTTTACTTAGGATGTAATGGTGTTAGGATTTATTTGCTTTATACTTAGTTTAAACAAATACAGTTATATTTTTATTAGGTAGATATTATTTTTGCGAGCATTTTGATATACTATATGTATTTTCAGGATTTTTCTCTCTATAGAGATATTCTTGTTTAGAAACATTTTTATAAAATTTAAATGGGAAAATTTGTGGTGGTTATTAGTTGGGTTGTGGCCCAGTTGGTGAGAACTGGACCAGGTCCAATTGGACCAAGTCGGTTTGGCCCGATAAACCGGCCCAGTTCAATTTGGGCCCAACCAACGCTGATATTTTTCTTATCTTCTCCAAGCAGATGACACTGCCTCGTATCCCCTCATGCGCGACTGCTTCGCCACCAACGCCGCCGCCTGCCACTTCGGCCATCGCGCCAGCGCCCATCATCAGTGCTTGCTAGCGCTGCCTAGTATGATCTCCTTCCTCTGTTTCCTGCCGCCTCTTCTTCTGGCTGCGTTGACCCCCTCCCTGGAGCTAGGGTTTCGCCGCCTCGACTCAGTCATGAGCCGGTGATGCCCCCTTCTCCTCCTAGAGCTGATGATGGCTCTATGACGTGTTGTTGGAGCTGATGCGGCTTGGCACGGGTAGCAGCGCTATGGTGCTCCTCGTGTTTCCATGCTGTTGTGGCTCTTTGTCGATTCCCCTTGGGTGCTATTGGTAAGGCTTGGCGCGGGTTGAGAGCCACCAGTGATCCTCGTGCCGTCATGCCAATCTTCACCGCCGGTCTACTTCCTCTCCCATCTCTAAGCGAGGACCATGGGTAAGTGGGGATTCTCCCTTTCTTTTCTCCACTTGAATCCTCTTCAGATCTCTCTCTCTCTCTCTCTCTCTCTCTCTGTGTGTGATGATAGGATTATCCTAAGTAGCACAAATGCGCTGTCCTAGTGTTTGTATGATGAGGATCTGATTTCCTTTGAATTGCTAAGTGGAGGAAATTTTGTTGATGAAATATATTGGATAGCTTGTGAAATTTATTGTTAGAAGAGAGGTTTGTGATTACTGTTATCCTCAGGTCTAAAGTGTGGCACAGGTATCTCAATTTCACAGTACCAGTACTTGGTAGTTGTCACTTGTACAGCTACCTTTGGTTGTTAGTTTGATCAGAAAACAAATGGTTTTGTTAAAAGAATGTGGTTAAATTAGTAGCTGGTTAAGATGATAATATGCTAGGCTTTGAGTTATTGAACCTTTGGTTCAATGATGATCTGGAGTCTGTATTGAACTAAACTTAGCTATCTATCAAGCAGTCATATTTATGATCAGTGTCCCTTAGAATAGTGGCTTTTGCTAACTGGAATTAACTACTGTGGTGCCTCATTCAAGAGTGTGCACAGTAGTGAATCTTAATTAGCATAAACTGTTGTTGGAAAATACTACTATGATGTAACCTGAGTGGTATAGTATGGAGATAGGGCTTATAGATAGTGATGAAAAAGTCTGAAGCTATAGTGGCATACTTGGATAGCTCAATCTGCTGTTTTATACTGGCTGGCTAAGAATTAAGATATGACCGCCAAAGGTGTATAGCCTGAGAAACTAGTGGTAATAAGAACAGATGCTAAGAGTTGACTTGATAGACTGATACAATAGATATGTACTTGACTCCTTGGCTCTGCCCATGATGCATAGGCTGAGGCATATTTTGGATAAGGACAGATATTCTTGTTGGCTTTAAACCTCTATGATGAACCTTGCATGGCACTTCCATGCAAGTCTGAGAGCATTTTCCCCTCCAATCCTCCTAGATATATATCTAGTTGAAGGTTACAGAGATTTGGACTGATTATATCCCTTGTAATCCCAGATATGTATGCAATATTTAAAGATAGATGTTGCATGATCCAATGGGTAGTCCTGATGATTTTTACCTGCTGGTTGTGATTGGCTTATGGCCTGTTGTAGATCTTGGCTTCCTTCTACTTAGCTATTGGCATGCTCCTCCTCTTGAGCAGCCTATGATTCTGCCCTACTTTTCTTGGTACTTCCTGTGCTAAATCATGATCTAGAAAACCATGTGATATTGGTTGGTGATTTGTGTGGATAGATCAGTGATAAACTCATGGTTCTTGGCTATGTTGTGGGATAAATTTGTGATGAACTTAGAAGGAGATAGGGATGGTCATGTGGATGTAGATGTACTGGTGTTCTGTAGTGGAAATGGGTAGTTAGTAGCTCTACTACGGCTGTGCTCTCCCTTTTGAACTCCATGTGATGCTTCTGGTGTTGACAGCACAACACCATGCAGATGTGTGAGCTGCTTGGGTGCTTGACTCACCCCCCAATGGATCAAATCAAGTGAAACTTGACATTTTCTGATTTTTTTATCTTTTTACTATTTTTGATTTGGTGAAATTTGCCCCTTGGCTTATGATTCTTAGTTTGAAGCTTTCTTTGATGATAAGAACTGATTCTCCACTTGGCTCCCTCTTTAGATTACTCAATGATGAGTTTAAGCATATCATTTGTATGATGGATCTGAGAGTAAAACTAACACTCTAGCCCTCCCTTTTATTCTTTAATTTTAGTTTGTCTTTTGTTTTATTTTCCAGGAATTAAGATCAGGGAAGGAACCTTCAGGACATGAAGATTTATATGAGACTTTTTTATTATTTTTGTAATTTTTTTCTTCTTTTGTAAAGAGTATTATATATTTATTTATTTTTGTAATAATATTTGTAGCATTTTCTTATTGTTGTAATTTCTTCTTTTTACTTGAATATTGTAAAGACAATGTAATATGTATATTTTCTTGAAATTAAGTATTCGTTTATTTATTTCATTTATGTAATTCATTTTTATATTTATTTGTTTTATAGTAGTTTACTTTTATTCTTTTATTCTTTATTGTAATTCTTCATTTTTTGGGGGAACTTATTAAAAATAGTGTAATGTTTGTGCTATTGTAATAAAATGATACCTCTCTATTTGATTATCTTATTATCCTTTTGGTTCATAATTATAAAGATAATATAATAATGTGTGATGTAAATAAGATTATTATTTATCAATTCTTGTTTATTATTTCATTATTGTAATATCATATTACATTGCTCATTTACTCCTTTCATTTTATTTAAATTTCCACTATCTTTTCTATTTGAACAAAAGATTATACCTTGTTTATAAATAAGAGTTCACCTCTTATTTTCCATTACAATTTAGTTTCCAATTTTTATTCCATTTAAAATTCTTTTAGAATTCAGATTCATCAACTGGATATTCAAATTTGAATTTCCTTCCCCTCAAACACAAGAGTACATTAGAGGTCATGTCGAAATCCATCGCACTTTCCCTGATGTTTTCATCAGAGCAAGAGATATCTTGATCCCCCTATAGTGTAACATCCCAAAAATATTAAACTAGAATCATCAAACTCTAATCATGAAATTTAGGGTTAACAAAAACTTTTCTAAAATAAAATGAGAAAGCATGCATGTGTGTATGCATCCCATTTTGAATTCTTTTGAATTGCCTTGATTATGTGTTTATTTGCTTGTAAAATGATTCTTAGGTGAAATAAACATCATCTAAACAATCCCCACACTTTTCCCAAAGACAAATAAATCAAAACAAGCAAAATGAGTGAATGGTCATTTTGACCAATTTAACTCCCATGCCTACTTTGGCTGTCCCAAACTTGCAGAACTTAACAGAAACTTGTTTGGATCTTTACACCCCTTGATTGTACTCATAACAAAGTATCAAGGCCCACTTTGTGATCATCCAGAAACTTTCAAATGCATAGTTTAAATGACAATTCAAAATTGAATCTTTATCATATGGGAAGATCCCACTTTTTCAAAAACTACTCAAACAAGCTCAAATTTCAAAACCCAAGCATCTGTAGACTCACTAGCACCAATCTAGCACATCAACCAAAAATCTTTTCAAAATTCAAAACTTGAGTTCATGCGGCCATTTCATCAAACACCTTGCAGATACAAATCAAACAAAATCCAAACACTATTGTGAGTAGTGATTCTTGCCTAACTTGTTCCCTCTCTAGATGCAACTAGGCTTTAGTAGATCATCTAGCTCAATTGCAAACCTCTAGCATCACTGTAAGCTTGGTAATGTCATCAATGGTGAGCAGGCCGAGTGCACCCTTGTCACCCCCATGTCGACAGCAAGCTAGGAGAAGAAACAATCCTAGCAAACATGTCTGGGAGCAAGCCAACACCCCACGGCCACTCCCTGTCCAACGCTCGAACCATGCTAGCCCCTGGACTACACGCACGAACCATGCCAAGCTCGCCAGCAACCATGCCGAGAGCGCTCCCCATGCGCCACACTCGACCGACGCCCACATACCGCGCGCCGCCCTCGCCGCGTGCATACGTGATCACCATCGTCCCAGCAACCCCGTAGACACGCTCGTTCGCCGTCGCGCGGACCACGTATGCCGTGAGCATTAAAAACCTCTGTCGGGCACGCCCAGAGCACCGCCGCGTTCCGACCAAACCGCACCTCCCCACGCCTCGCCACCACGTCGTTGAGCTTCACCTGGGAGCACAGCACCGTCCCCTACCGTCGCCCACGTCGATAGCCCTATGTGCCGTCGACCAAGACGAGCTCACCTTGCGCCCCGTCAGTCCCCTCTCGCCACTATAAATAGAGGCCACCCCCAGCTGAATTGAGCACACCATCTCACTCCCCTCTCCTCACTGATCGTTCCACCCCGTTCCCGGAGCAAGGCGAGCAGCACTTCGCCGGAATTTCACCGGAGCCCACTGCCTCTGGAGAAGAAGGGAGCCAGCGATTGGAGCCGCCCCAGGAGAAGCTGCCGGCACCAGGAGGTTCGTCGTCATCGACTTCATCGTTCGCCCGCCTCGCCGACCCTCGCATGAGCCCCGGTGATCCCCCGACGACCCCCACCTTCCGCATTAGGTTTTTGTCTCGCCGGCGTTGCCCAACGTCGACGATGACCCTTAGTCGTTGGATTAGAACTAGATCGAACGCACCATATTGCCCTGTACCGCTTCGCACCCCCTCATATCACTGACGCGTGGGGACAGCGACTTAACCAGCCCGCATAAGCGTTGTGCTTAGCAGGCCGGCCCAGTATCGCTTCCCGCACAGCCCAGACATTTGAATTTAACCTTTACCATTTTATTTCAAACACACTTCTGCACCTAGATTCAAAAATCAACCCAGATCGATTCAGTGAACCAAATTGAATGAAACCGATTTTGTTAGAAAGGCTTGGAAATGCTGAATCCAAGCCCGTTGGATTCATTTCATTTGGATATGTAAATCACCCTTGGTAAAAATAACAAGGAAGAACCTTTTCTGCATTCAAACATTTTTCAAATTTAAACCATAAAAGCTTTTGAGTTGATTCCAACTCTCAAAAATCACATTTTATCATACCTTTCATAATATATAAAAATATATAAGTTTACTTACAGAAATAATGTTCAAGTAATAAAATAATGCTACATACGCATTTCTAGTCATTTTATTTAAGTAAAATAAAAGGGTAAAACCTTATTAAATTGTGACACCACTTTAAATCATATTACCATGGACTAAAATATGTGCTGATGACATGTGTCAACATGATCCCATGTTTGGTTTGGAGAATATTAAATCTTAAGTAGTTTTTCAATGAGTAGAAATTACTTTTCTAAAAATAAAAGGAATTAAACCAAGCTTTAATCTTGTAATGTTAGTGATGATGCTAGATCATCTATAGGACCCTTTTGTGCGATGATTGCAAGTAGTTAAGTATTGTTTGGTGATTGTGTACCTCGTATTTATTTATAGACGCTAGTACCAACCAAGAATACGAGGAAGAAGGAGGATACTACGAAGAAGAAGCCGAGGAGAACTTCAACCACTGCTCTGCACAAGGCAAGCTTATATTGACACTGATGCAAGCCTAATACTACTAGTTGAATGTGCAAGCTAACACTTGCAAGATACTATACCTATGCAAGCAAATACTTGCTTGTTACCATGCCAACTATATGCCTTAAGCATATATGATCATAACCCCTTGATAAACCACTCCTAGTTGTACTTGCAAGCTTTCTACTTTATTTCTTTATCAAAGCTATTACTTAGAGTTTACTTAAGTGAATTGTAGATACTAGAAAGATAATTGAAGGTTGCATAAAGAGCATAAAATTTGGCCTAAGCTAGATAATCTTGATGTCATCCTAAGGCATGAGATTGAACTTAGCTAAACTCCACTAGTTTACCACCCCTCATTAGTACTTACCCCATTTGTAGATGCTAGTGCTAAGCATAAAACTTGATCAACTTTAGATGGGAATACTTGGTGGAAAAATGGTTATGAAAACCTTGGAATGATGGATCATTCTATTGAAATGTTTTGGAACACCAGATGATTTATGGTGATGAAAATGTTGAGGCATGAGCCTTAGCCCTTTATAAAACTGATGGTTGTCTGGATGCGATACCATTCCAATTTTACCGTACAACCACAATACCCGAGAATTGGGTAGGGCTTGACTAGAAACTTATATACCTTAGTATTAGTTCCCTCACGACCAAGGTCTGAGCTGAGGCTACCTTGTGAAGATTATCCACCTGTGCAGTACCCAAGATGACAGTTGGTCATGGTTGGGAGGCCAAACTCACAGGAGAGGTGCTTATACTAGGGCGTGTAGTTGAAAGGTTGGGATTGATTATCCGCGTGGTGAAAGTGTACAATCTCTTCAGAGTGTCAAGCTATTCGAATAGCCGCGCCCGCGGTTATGGACAGTTGGAGTGGCCATACTGTTCCCCCGTCAGATGTTTTCAAAATGACTTGTGAAATGAATTGAGACTTTGACTTGACCACAACAGGGTTATGATATGAAATACAAGTTCCCGCTTAGTAGTTATAAAATTTTGACTAGCTTCTCTTGCTTCTGAACTTAGTAGGGATAAATCTAGCTTCTTGCAACACAACCCTAGAGCCTAGTGTCCTATTACCAAAAACCCCTTTCACTTGTTAGTATTAGTTTGCGAGTACTTAAAAAGTACTCATGGCTTTGTCCCTGGCTATTCCCGTGGCCAGACTATGAAGAAGAGTACCTGGAGGATGGACCCCAGGAAGGTTACGACAACTAGGATCATCTCCCATCGTTAGCATTGCCTGTGACCCTGAAGATGGAGCTTCGCCTACGCTACCGTAATTATTACGTATTCCGATGCTTGTATTGTATTAAGACTGGATCATGATATCCTTATTTGTGTAAGACCTTATGTATGGTTTGTAATGGATGATGTACTGTGGTATCCAATTCTGTTATGTCTCGCAAAAATGGTAATCCTGGGATTGCGATGTATGGCATAACAGGCATCCGGGATTAAAAATCCGGGTGTTGACAAGTTGGTATCGGAGCCATCCTGACCATAGGATACCCTAGTTAGACTGGACGTTTGAATCAAAAACTTAGTTTCAAAACCAAAGGAAGCCAATATTTACAAAAACTTATTCTCATTCTTACCTCTTGGACTCTTTCATAAAAATTCACGCTAGCAAATATTTACGAAAACTTATTCTCATTCTTACCTCTTGGACTCTTTCATAAAAATTTACGCTACTCCAAAATTATTTCAAAGCTTACATCAAATTTTGCACCCTAGATAACTTTTAGTAAAACTCACAACTACGCTAGTGCCCAAACGTAGTGAGTAGTATTCGGTCCCATTGTATCGTAGTTTCTAGAATGGTTCTTAAAACCATCTGTTTTTCTTGGTTGTGGTGTGTGTTGTACCGTGTCCTATGAATGAATGAATGAATGAATGAATGAATGAATGAATGAATGAATGAATGAATGAATGAATGAATGAATGAATGAAAAGCAAGTTACTAGAAAATCTGAGTCACACTTTAAAAACTTTTCAAAGCCCCAAAACCTTAGAAATTTCCCTCTTTTCTCATGATCTATCTCAATCTTCAGCTGCCACGCGGAGGAAGTGGTTCATCCCCGGACCCGATGTTGCAGATCCTGAAAATGTTGGTTTCTGACCGCGAAGATGAAAGAGCGGAACGTCAAGCCAACCTAGCCACCCTTTAGCATATAGCCCAGCTATCCCACAACAATCAAGGCCACAGAAATCAGGACAACTATGGATCTAAGCTCAAGAACTTCCAGAATACCAACCCACCTGTTTTCACTAAGTCAGAAGAACCCCTCGATGCAGACGATTGGCTGCATACCATGGAAAATAACCTAGAAGTCGCCGGAGTGGAAGCCAACGAGAAAGTCATGTTCGCCACCCACTACCTAGCCGGAGATGCCAGGTCATGGTGGAACAGTGTTCGTGCAATGACCGGAGGCCAGATGATGACCTGGGAGGATTTCAAGGTCAAGTTTAGCAGAACCCATGTGCCACCGGGTTTAATCAAGAGGATGAGAGACGCGTTCAGAGAACTGGAGCAAGGAAGGATGACCTTAGTGCAATAAAGTGACAAATTCTTATCATTAGCTAGGTATGCCCCGGATGAGATTGATACCGAAGCCAAGAAGAAAGAGAGATTCCTGAATGGTCTGCACGATGAGATGCAGACAGTGCTAGTCAATATCCCCTTTGCTGATATTGAAGCCCTTGTCGACTCTGCCATCCAGATGGAAGGAAATATCAACCAAGCCAATGAGAACCGCAAGCGTCGCATGATGCATCAGCCAGGAACCCATCAGACCCCAAAGTATCGCCCTAACCCATCTCCAGGATTTGCCCCAAGAACCAACAGACCCCCGATGAACCGTCCGACCTATCCCAACCGTGGAAACCCTAGGCCCAGAGCAAATAACAACAACCCCGGCAACTCTAGCAATTTCAACCGTGCCCCACCCAAGTTCAACACCAACAATGCTACCGCCAACCCCAACACTGCCCCAAGGACTAGAAGCAATGCTGTGCATGTAGTAGCAAAGGACAAGTCGCAGGTGACTTGTTATGACTGTGGAAATAAAGGCCACTATTCCAACGAGTGCCCCAACAAGAAGAATGTCGCAGCCCCCAATACCAATGCCCCAGCTCAGCAGCAGCGTCGTGTTCAGCCAGGAAGGAGATTTTCCGCAGGGAATTCACTCAACCGCAATGGCCGTCTTTTTCTCATGCATGCTGAAGAAGCCCAGGAAGCGCCAAACGTCGTGTTGGGTATGTTTTCTGTTAATTCAATACTTGCTCGAGTGTTGTTTGATTCTGGTGCATCGCACTCATTTTTCACCGAAGAATTTGCATGCACTAGTAAATTCAACCAACCAAACTGAAGCATGTTATGATTGTTCAAATTCCCGGTTCAACCACCAAGGCTAGGCAAATTTGCAAAGGCGTCCCTATCCGAATCCATGGCATAGATTTTTATGCTAATCTGATAGTACTCGGAACTAAAGGTTTGGAAGTAGTACTAGGAATGGATTGGATGTCCAAACATAAAGGATTGATTGACTGTGCCAAGAAAGCCATCACCATGACCAGTACAGTCGGAATATCAGTCAAGCATATATCTGAAACCTTACCTCGTCAATTCAAGTGCAACAATAGTATAGCCCAACCTACCATTTACCAAGTCCGGATAGTCTGTGAATACCCCGATGTATTTCCAGATGTTTTGCCCGGTATGCCCCCAGATCGGGATATCGAGTTTATCATCGAACTAATTCCCGGAACCGGACCCATAGCCCAGAGACCATATAGTATGAACCCGTCGGAACTAGAAGAACTGAAGAAGCAACTGGATTCCATGCTGGAAATTGGATTGATTCAACCAAGTGTGTCACCATGGAGATCACCCGTCTTTTTTGTGGACAAGAAGGATGGAGGTAACCGTTTGTGTACGGATTATCGGAAGTTGAATGATGTCACTATCAAGAACAAATACTCATTGCCCAAGATAGAAGATTTGTTTGATCAGTTGACCGGTGCCAAAGTGTTTTCTAAGATTGATCTTAGGACTGGCTATCATCGACTCAAGATTCGTGCAGAAGATATTCCCAAGACTGCCTTTACCACCTGTTATGGATTGTACGAGTATATCGTTATGTCCTTTGGATTAACCAATGCCCCCGCTTATTTCATGAATCTCATGAATAAGATTTTTATGGACTTTCTGGATAAGTTTGTCGTTGTTTTCATCGATACATCCTGATATATTCCAAATCGGAAGAAGAACATGAGCTACACCTAAGGACTATTCTTGGAACCCTTAGAGAGCATCAGTTGTATGCCAAGTTTAGCAAATGTGAATTCTGGTCACAAGAAGTAGGATTCCTCGGTCACATTGTATCAGCCGGAGGAATTGCCGTTGACCCTGCCAAAGTGAAAGATGTAGAAGATTGGCAAGCCCCAACCACTCAAACCCAAGTTCGTGCATTTCTCGGATTGGCGGGAAATTACCGCAAGTTCGTAGAAGGATTCTCGAGTATCGCCAGACCCATGACCCAATTGCTGAAGAAGGACAAGAAGTTTGAATGGACCGACAAATGTGAAGCAAGTTTTCAAGAACTCAAGAGAAGATTGATTTCAGCCCCAATCTTGATCATGCCGGATATCACGAAGCCCTTCGATGTGTATTGTGATGCATCCAAGATCGGTCTCGGATGTGTGCTAATGCAAGAAGGCAAAGTTATATCTTATCTATCTCGACAACTGAAACAACATGAGCAAAATTACCCAACCCATGACCTCGAACTCGCAGCCGTAGTTCTATCCCTAAAGACATGGAGTCATTACCTGATGGGAAACCGTTGTGAGATATATTCGGATCACAAGAGCCTGAAGTATATATTCACTCAGAAGGAGCTGAATATGAGGCAGAGAAGGTGGATTGAGCTAATCAAGGATTACGACCAGGAAATTCACTATCACCCTGGTAAAGCCAATGTGGTAGCAGATGCCCTTAGCAGATTGCCGTGCCGCTTGAACTCCATGATCCTGAAGGAGCAACCAAGCCTGCACAAAGAGATGGAAAATTTTCGAATGGAATTAGTGAGTGAAGGATTTTTGGCTAGCATAGAACTCCAGACCACTTTGATCAGTCAGATCAAAGAGGCGCAGAAAGGAAATGCTAGTATCGACGGAATCAAGTGTCGTATCGGTACAGGCAAAGTACCCGGATTCATCAAAGACGAAGAAGGAGTTCTGTGGTACAAAGGACGCCTTTGTGTACCAACAAATTCTGAGTTGAAAGAAGTTATTCTGAAGGAAGCTCTGTTGCCTGCCAAAACTCACCGGCGAGCAGCGACGAGCAACACGAAGAGCCGGGAGGCTCCCAGAACTGCTGGTGGGCCCTGGTCCCTCGGGCAACGGCCCGCAAAACTCCGGCACACGTCCTGGCTTGGTTCGAGGGCGTGCCACCTGACCTATACCTGGTCAGGAAGGTGAAGGATTGCTCCGATTGATTTCCTGCATGGTAAACAAGTATACGTAAAATTCGAGCCATAACCGGCTCCCAGGTTTCCCCGTGAATCGGCTCCTAGAGCCGATTATCCCATGGTTCTTCATTAGATTTACGATAACATGGGGTTTTGCTTCATCATTACAAGTTAAACCGATCTACGACAGTTTAATGTTTTCACCACGTAACTGGAACGTCCTACACATAATTGAGCCTGGTAAATACAAAAGATGAAGAATACTAATCCTAGAGGAGGCCTAATAACCAACGTAAAGTCAATTACCGGAACAACTTCTCTAGAGCGAGTAAACTACGTCCTTATGTACTACTGGATCGTTCAACCCGTTTGTAAGGCCTGACTACGTAGATATCAAACTAAACCTTGGCGAGCAAGGCACAACCACAACAGATCGAATCAGCTAAATAAAGATCAAGCAAGATGCTACCTCGCACTTGGGAAGCGGCAAAGGTAGCGAGATAACTAGAGGCAGCATAATCTTAAACAATTATAGCGAAAAGCACCGATGCTAGCCTCAACAAATCTATGATAGTAGTGTTACTCGCCATCAACAAGGCTTCAGTACGAGTAACACTAGATAACGCATAAGTAAAAATACTGCCTAGATCGCAAGATGCGATCTAGGCAGCATGGCACTTACCCGAAAGAAACCCTAGAAACAAGGGGTGGCGATGCGCCGAAATTGTGTTTGTTGTGAACGTGATTGTCCTCTCTTTCTCGATAACCTTAGGTACATATTTATAGTCCGGAGAGTCTCTACTTTTGGAATAACTCTACAACTCTATCTTTACCTAAACTGAAACGGAACCTAAACTGAAACGAAACCTACTATGATACAAGATACACGGGCAATTTAGCCCAAATTCACGCACTAGGCCGATCCAACAACACGTTGAATATACGCATCTTCCAAGCCCATCTTGATCACGGCCCATCTCCTTCTTTGGCCAAAATATGGCGATAACACATGCCCCCCTGGTTTTGGCAATGATAATTCCAAAACCATTCTGCTGATGTTTTTTTTTTCTTCTTCCCCCTCCTTTTTTTTGTATCGGGTTGCGCGTTGACAGAATGCGTTGCAGAACAGGATCGTCACGCCACCCCTTCATCATGATGCCCTGTCTTCTCAACCCCTTCGCAGTGCATGATTTGACGATTTTGGCAGCACATTCTGGGAAACCGCTATGGCATTGAACCGTCTCTCCACTATTCCCCTTATTTAAATCCATCTAAGCAGTTCGCAGTCCCCATCTTCCTCCAAGAGCGAAAAACCCCTTCCTCCGCCGAAAAACCCTCTTTCTCCGCCATGGCCTCCTCGCTTCCTCGCCTGTCCTCCCACGCCCAACTTAATCGGACCGAGCCGACGCCTCCACGCCTCCAAGATCGTGACCGAGAGCCGACGCCAGAGCACCCGCCTGGCGGCGTCGATACTTCGCCGCACGATGGTGGGACGAAGGATCAGGATTTCGCCCGTCGAGGAGGCGATCGTCCTCGATCGACAACGAGGAGAGCCTACAGTTCCTCGTTGACGGGAACTGAAGCGAAGCAGCGACGACGCTGGTCTTGGGACGCGTCGAGTCCTCCGACGAGGAGGAGGAATCGAGGAGGACACCTCCTCGACCAGTACCGCCGACAAACGCTTCGCCGGGTCCGCGAAGACACGAAGATGACGACGACGAGGAGGCCCTGGCTTCTTCAAAGAAGAAGAAGACGACGCTGCAAAGGCACCAAGACAATAAGACGGCGACGACGACAGCGGTGACGATCTCGGCCTTTAGATTAGGAACCAGTATTAGTAGTAGTAGTAGTAGTAGTAGTAGGCTCCCTTTTGTAATCAATCATCCTTTTGAATGAATGAAAATCTGTTTCCCAAAGATTGCCTTGTTCGCCCCTAATTTTGCCGATAGCCACAATAGGTCGATGCTCCAGAAGCCGATAGCAACGTATCGGCTTTCGACTATTGTTACGCTCAGACAGCAAGCCACAGCTCAAAGATCCGATGCACATCGGCTTTCCCAAAAACGTTGACAAGGTCAAAACTTGGTCGCATACTTAGGCACACTTAAACAGCCACTTCTTAGCCTCAAACGGTAACCTGCGACCTTCTTCAAAAAGGGCGACCCAGATCTCCAATTGACCATCGAAATACGTGCCCTGAACAAACAGCTAGTGACTGGCAAGGATGAAGATGACGAAACCGAGATCGCCGAGATGGATCGTGTCCGTGCTGACGCGCTCCACGTCTTCGAAGCATTTCTTCAGTAGCTCGTATGTGTAAACTGGCACTTGTTTGTAACATGTGTGAACCTCTAGCGCCGATGACCGTGCATCGGCTATGTATTTTTGCTTTTATTCGGCCGATTTTCAGCATCGGCCCCCACATTTTTACTGTCCAACGTCTCACGTGCTTTTACTTGGCCGATTTCATGTATCGGCCCCCATGTTTTACTGTCCATCATCCCACATGCTTGGGAAGTATTTCTTGAGATGTTGACCGTTGACCGCCACTGGGAATTTCACGCCGTCCAGCTCCTCAAGCATGTATGCGTTTCCTCTTAAAACTTGATCGACCCTGTACGGCCCGTGCCAATTTGGAGACCATTTACCATATGTTGCATCCTTAGTCCCTAATGGCAACACAGCTTCCCATACCAGATCACCAACGTGGAACTCCTTTGGCCTCACTTTCTTGTTATATGCACGAGCTACCTTGGCCTTGTTCTCTTTGATCTTCTCAAGCGACCACAACCTGAGCTCAGTTAAATCCTCAACACTGTCACTCATCAGGGTTGCATATTCTTCAGTTGTTAGATTGTCCTAAAAAGTGATACGTCTCGATCCAGCCGTAATTTCCCAGGGCAATACGGCTTCTTGTCCATATACTAGATGGTATGGCGAGGTTTTAATCGCCCCATGGCATGACATGCGATAAGCCCACAATGCCTCTGACAAAACCTCGTGCCAACGCCTAGGGTGCTCATCGACTTTTCTCTTGATCAGCTTGATGAGGCTCTGGTTGGATGCTTCATCTTGCCCATTCGCCTGAGCATAGTATGGAGATGATCTGATCAGCTTAATCCCCGTGTCCTCGCGGAACTTCCTAAACTCCTGAGAAATAAAGACCGAACCTCCATCGGTTGTGATAGTTTGGGGAATCCCGAATCTATGGATGACATGTTCTTTCACAAAGTTGATAACATCCTTTGAGTTTACTGATTTCATCGGGACAGCCTCCACCCATTTAGTGAAATAATCAGTGATGGCCAAAATCCACATGTGGCCTTTGCTTGATGGAGGATTGATTTTGCCGATCATATCCATGCCCCAACCTCGAATGGCCAAGGCTTGATGATGGGGTTCATTCTTGTGGTACCATCTGAATTTTCCCAAATTTCGACATGCTTAACACCCTTTGTAGTACTTGAAACAGTCCTCGAGCATGGTGGGCCAATAAAACCCTGATCGCCTGATCAACCATTTCATCTTGTGAGCTGATTGGTGAGTTCCACAGCGCCTTCGTACCTCGTAGGAGCCGATTGGCCTCGGCCGTCCCAGACATTTGAGCAATAACCCTTCCAGAGTCTGTAAAACATGTCATCCCCAATAAGCACATACTTCATGGCCTTGTACCTTATCCATTTAGGTGCCCCAGGCGAATCCTTCAAGTAATTGAAGATATCGGCTCTCGATCGTCGACTTCGAACTGTGCACGAACATCGGCTCCTCTGCTACATCCTTGTAGCACAAGCCATTTGCGCAAGATCATTTGCCTCAGATTCGCGATCGGGATCCGGTGAAGTTAATGTACTGAATCGCGCCATCGCTCACGGCAGTGCAACCATAATGGGAAGAGGGACTCGCTCTCACACTTGTACTCCTCCGTGAGTTGGGAAATCACCAACTTGGAGTCTCCAAAAATTTCCACTGCTTCTGCTCCAGCTTCGAGGAGTAACTCTATTCCCTTGCGTATCGCCTCGTACTCAGCGACATTGTTTGTGCGGGAGGTAGATAATCTGATGGAGAAGGAAAATGTTGCCCCCCGGGGCGACACGAGTAAAATGCCGATGCCGCAACCATCGTCACAAACCGATCCATCGAAAAACATAGCCCACGCTCTTATAGACAGTGCTGCTATGTTAGTGTTGATCCTTTCACGATAAGGTCGCCAACGCTTTGTCCTTAATCGCTTTCGGGTTGATACCGGATGTCAAACTCTGACAATGCAAACATCCATTTGCCCAGTCGGCCTTTTAACATAGGAGCCGACAGCATGTGCTTGATGACGTATGATTTGCATATGATGATGATCTCCGCTGATAGCAAAATGTGGCGCAGCTTGGTGCAGGTAAAAAACAGGCAGAGGCACAACTTATCAATGTCAGGATACCTTGTATCTGCGTCCAGCATTCTTCTGCTTATGTAAAAGACGACTCTTTCCAGCCCATCATAAACTTGCACCACCACCGAGGCGATGGACGTGTCGGCTACTGACAAGTAAATGTAGAAAGCGATGCAATCGTGGGGTGGAACCAACACTGGCGGCTTGTCGGATATTCTTTGATCTCGTCGAAGGCTCGTTGTTGTTCGCCCCGGTGAATTCCTCGTCGATTTAATTTTCACCGGTCCATGAGCGGTTCTATTCTTCCCGGATTGGAGATGAATCTTGGCGAAGTTGATCTTGCCGATCAGAGACTGCAGTTCTTTCTTCGTGGTAGGTGGCTTCATTGTTCGTACTGCCTCCTGACTTTTCAGGCCGATCTCAATTCCTCGTTCATGTACCAAAAAACCCAAGAACTGACCGGCCGTCACCCCGAAGGCACACTTCTTTGGATTCATCCGTAGCCCGAATTTTCTTGTTCGGTCCGGGGCCGTTGCGGTCGTCCAAGTGTCCTTGCCTTTAAGCGGACTTGACCACCACGTCATCGATGTAAATTTCCACCAACTTGCCGATCGGATCATGGAAAATATAATTCATGGCTCTTTGTGCGTGGCGTGGCATTCTTCATCCAAAGCGTCATGACTACATACTCGAACAACCCACCGAACAGGACTCTGAACGCCGTCTTGTGTATGTCTTAGGAGCCATAAAAATTTGGTTGTAACCGCATTGCCATCCATGAAGCTCAAGATCTTATGACCGGCTGCGTTGATTAACGTCTACGCCACGGCATCGGATACTCATCCTTTGGGGTAGCTCTGTTGAGATCCGAAAATCTATGGCAACACGCCAACGGCCATCCTTTTCTCTGGTACTATACTAGAAATCCACTCGGCATACTGCGGGCCCGATTAACTTGGCATCAACATTTTCTCGACCTCCTTCTTGACTTCTTCGAATTTCGGCCTTCATCCGTCGTGCTCACTTTGGAACGGCGAAATCCCTTTTAAGCGGTAGTCGATGCTCAATGATGCTCTGTCTAACCGAGCATTTACTGTAGTCCCGGTAAGCGATGCGGATATTTTTCAACAGGCTATCATCGGACCCTTGACTCGGATCTAACTTTTTGATAAATGTTGGTCGTGGCTTATCCCGGGACCAATGTCGATCTCTTATAGTTCATCGGTGGATGTAAACCCATACCCTAGCTTTCCGTCACTGTCAAATCGATGCTAAACACAGGCAAGCGGTAGGTGAGGATAACAAAAATAATTTGGGCGATTGCCAGAATCGCCCCTTTTGATTGCATTAGTCAAGGATGGTTTACACCTTATTGTTTTACAATGGCGGGCGTCTCCCTTACGACTACGTGATCCGCTTGTCGTATGATTAGTGCTTTTATTTTTGTGGCGATCGCGAGGATCGGCGTACCATCGATCGTGGACTTCGCTACTCTGTCGGGCCGATGGATAAGACCAGCCTCACCCGTTTTGGTAGCTTCAATGCGTTCACGTCTAGACTGATTCGAGATCGGCTCTTGGTCTTACGCTTCCGACGTTCATGCCAGCTATGGACATCTCGATAGAATCATCTGCATGGATGACCTCCACTTCATCTCCATCCCATGTTGAGCCTTTGGTGCATTGTGGGCGGAATGCAGCGATTAGCGTGAATCAATCTCTCCCTAGCAAGACAGCGTAGGTGCTTTTGACTACGACGAAAAATGACGTGGGTATGGTTTTCCTTGCCCGTCGGATCCACGTTCAAGACGCCTTGCGTTTCCAGTCGACCGTTGAAGTCGCTTAACGTGGCGTTGGTTTTGATCGGATCTGCGTGGGCGTCCCAAGCGTCGTAGCATGGAGTATGGCATGATATTGATGCCGCTCGGTGTCCACCAACATCTTGGCCGACAGGTTGCCCATTGATGTAACCTCGTAGGTACAGGGCTTTCAGATGTTTGTAACCCTTCTCACGTGGCTTCTCAAAGATAACCGGTCGTGGGCCGCAGTCGAAGTGTGCCACTGGTAGCTCATTGGTTCTTGGCGCGAATTACGGCGAGTATGAACACCATGTTTGTGCGGCCGATGTACGTATCGGCTTTTCTTTGAGGCGCCACTCTTTCCTTGTCGGGCGGTCTCCCGTTCCCAAGGTCTGCCTAATTTTGACGGCTAGATCGGGCCGCGCTTTCTTTAAAGCGTGGAATCTGCTTCACTTCCTCCAATTCTGTGGCTGCACTCTACGCTTTTGGGTATGCGAGTCGTCGGGACACCACCTTGGACGGTGATATCCTCTTCCTTGTCATCCTTGGCTTCTTGAGGTCCTTTGCTCGGCGGACTCCTATGTGATTACGAGGTGGTAGAGGCCCTAGACGTTTGAACACTGAAACGGCCTCGTGTCCTCCTTCCGCTGTCCGCATTCCGGCGATTGTCGATCGGTAATCGGCTCATTCCGCGTCCAGCAATACTTGAAGAAGGACAATCCCAATGTTTACTGCGCCTTCCTTTTCTTTTGACGGTCCCCTAGCGAGGTGCTCATATCCCTCATCGTCTCCATCGCTTTGGCGCCGTTGGTCATCTTGGCGCTCATACTTGTTAAGGAGATGCGTGGAATGTGGCTTCCGATACCGCACTCTCCTCACATGTTCCTCTGTTAATACCTTTGTCATTGTGGCTGGGCGATCGCTGGACCAGCCTCCTTTCTTTCTTTGCCCCGAGAGTGACCACCTTCCTCCTTATGCGTGTCATGGTGGTACCAGACCACTGCCATATTAACACCGAGCGAAAAATCCAGGTGGCCTCATGGGCTTGAGTTCTACCATGTTGACGCCGGAAATGGGTTTGTGTCCACTTTCATGGCGAACTGCCCAAGGATCGACGGCCTTGTTCTATCGCCATTTGGATTTGGCGGCGTAGCTCTTTGCAATCATTGGTGGTGTGGGTGAGCAGTGATGCCACTTGCGATATGGTCTCCGTTCATTTCTGAGCCGTGGGATTTTATGGCCTTGGGTAACCTCGGTACTTCTCTTCGGCATCGAATCGAATATCTGCTCAGCTTTGCTCACATCAAGTCGAACCCTTTTGCAGGCCCTTCTTGTTTCACCCATTTGCGGGATCAGGATCTGCCCCAGCCCATTCAGCCCGGCCACCTCACGGTCTGTATAGGATCATCTTCTTCTGTGACGACCAGGCCTATCGACGCTTGAACTTGTCTTGGTATAACTCGGGGTGGCTGTTCATACATCGTCGGTTTACGGGCCATGTGCCAATGAGTTATACTCTACTTGAAAGCGGATCCTTGATGGGTCTTTGAGAGAGACCTTGCCAGCTCGGCTTCCTTCTCGATTAAGCAGTCGAGTAACATCGGTTCTTGACGGTCTGAAGCCTGGATGTACTCGCTCTTTGTTTCTCCCGCTTTTGCACTTTGTGCAGTCTGCAATGCCAGCCTCGGTAGCCTCTGAATGATATTGGATGTGGAACTGCTCCTCCAATTGCTTCCAGGTCTGAATCGAATCAGGTGGCAGCGAGGTGTACCACCCAAAAGCTGGTCCTGTCAGAGATTGCGCAAAAAACCTTACGCGCATCTGATCCGATGCCGAAATTATGCCTAGCTGTGCCAGGTATCGGCTTACGTGCTCGATCGAGCTCGACCCTTCTGACCCGCTAAACCTTGAAAACTCAGGGAGTCGATACTTGGGTGGCAGCGGAATCAGATCAAACTCGTTGGGGTACGGCTTTGAATAGCCGATTGTCCTTCTCTTGACGGCGAAGCGGGTCTCTCAAGATGGTACGGATTTGCTCCACTGTTTGAGCTGCAGGGGCTAGATTCTCATGACTTGTTCCAGTGGCATACTTGGCTAGCCACGCCTGTTTGTCAGCGTCCATCCCAGACATCGCTGCTCCAGGAACGCCTGCTCCTGAAGATCCTGCCCCAGGAACCCCTGCCGCAGGAACTCCTGCGGTTGCAATCTGGTTGGTGCGTGCAGTTATTGCGATCCGACGCGTAGGTGCATATATATCCGTGTGGGATTTCCTTAGGTGGCTCAAATAGGAATTGGCAATCGCTGGTCGCCTCAACCTTGTAGACGACGTGACGCCGCTGCTCTGGCGGCTCTGGAGCTGCAGTGTGAATGGCAGGTGGCACAGTGCAGGCGGTCTTTCTCCTGGTGAGTCCCTAAAGTAGGCCCCGACGGAGAATCGATGTTTCATGATCTCTGAACTACATGACCGCGACCGCTCAGCGTTCACGGGCTCTCGGAATGGCGGTGCGGAGAATGAGCCACCATGTAGTTGACTTCTGTCGTAGAGCTCAGTGCGCTCCTCCGGAAGGCAACAGATCCACCTCATCAAGAGCACCCTCGGCTAGAACCCCTCCACTTGATGCCATGCTTACGGGTCCTCTCAAAAGAGCCGATGAGATCGGCTTGAAGAGAGTTCGATCTCGCCATACTTCGCCTTGTGCTCTTGAGCTCGTCAATGCGTGGCTGATGCATTCTCCATCGCAGTCGGATGTTGATGAGATGTTGTTGAATGTCCCACCGTGCGAGAATGTGTTGCTGCCAAAACTCACCGGCGAGCAGACGAGCAACACGAAGAGCCGGAGGCTCCCAGGCTGCTGGTGGGCCTGGTCCCTCGGGCAACGGCCCGCAAAACTCCGGCACACGTCCTGGCTTGGTTCGAGGGCGTGCCACCTGACCTATACCTGGTCAGGAAGGTGAAGGATTGCTCCGATTGATTTCCTGCATGGTAAACAAGTATACGTAAAATTCGAGCCGTAACCGGCTCCCAGGTTTCCCCGTGAATCGGCTCCTAGAGCCGATTATCCCATGGTTCTGCATTAGATTTACGATAACATGGGGTTTTGCTTCATCATTACAAGTTAAATCGATCTACGACAGTTTAATGTTTTCACCACGTAACTGGAACGTCCTACACATAATTGAGCCTGGTAAATACAAAAGATGAAGAATACTAATCCTAGAGGAGGCCTAATAACCAACGTAAAGTCAATTACCGGAACAACTTCTCTAGAGCGAGTAAACTACGTCCTTATGTACTACTGGATCGTTCAACCCGTTTGTAAGGCCTGACTACGTAGATATCAAACTAAACCTTGGCGAGCAAGGCACAACCACAACAGATCGAATCAGCTAAATAAAGATCAAGCAAGATGCTACCCTCGCACTTGGGAAACAGTGCAAAGGTAGCGAGATAACTAGAGGCAGCATAATCTTAAACAATTATAGCGAAAAGCACCGATGCTAGCCTCAACAAATCTATGATAGTAGTGTTACTCGCCATCAACAAGGCTTCAGTACGAGTAACACTAGATAACGCATAAGTAAAAATACTGCCTAGATCGCAAGATGCGATCTAGGCAGCATGGCACTTACCCGAAAGAAACCCTAGAAACAAGGGGTGGCAATGCGCCGAAATTGTGTTTGTTGTGAACGTGATTGTCCTCTCTTTCTCGATAACCTTAGGTACATATTTATAGTCCGGAGACTCTCTACTTTTGGAATAACTCTACAACTCTATATTTACCTAAACTGAAACGGAACCTAAACTGAAACGAAACCTACTATGATACAAGATACACGGGCAATTTAGCCCAAATCCACGCACTAGGCCGATCCAACAACACGTTGAATATACGCATCTTCCAAGCCCATCTTGATCACGGACCATCTCCTTCTTTGGCCAAAATATGGCGATAACAAGCTCATGATACTCTTTATTCTATCCATCCCGGAGGAACTAAGATGTATCAAGATTTGAAAGAGCAATTTTGGTGGCATCAGATGAAGAGAGAAATCGGAAGCTATATCGCCAAGTGTGATATATGTCAGTGAGTCAAGGCAGGACATCAAAGACCCGCTGGATTGTTGCAACCCTTGCAGATTCCGGAATGGAAATGGGAATCCGTTGGAATGGACTTTATCACCGAATTGCCTACTACTAGTAGGGGAAATGACTCTATCTGGGTCATAGTGGACTGATTGTCCAAAGTCGCCCATTTCTTACCCGTCAAGACCACATATCAGAGTTCGAAGCTAGCGGAGTTGTACATCGCTAGAATAGTTAGTTTGCATGGAGTCCCCAAGAACATCGTATCGGATCGAGGAACTCAATTTACCTCGAGATTCTGGAAGAAAGTCCAAGAAGGTTTAGGAACCCGCCTAGATTTCAGCATCGTGTATCACCCTCAGACCGATGGACAAACGGAGCGAGTAAATCAAATACTCGAAGATATGCTGAGAGCCTGTGTGTTAGAATATGGATCCAAGTGGGAAGACTGTCTGTTGTTTGCAGAATTTTCATACAACAACAGTTATCAAGCTAGTTTGCAAATGGCCCCATTTGAATTCATGTACGAAAGGAAGTGTCGCACCCCTTTGAACTGGTCGGAAGTAGGAGAGAGTCGGATTTTCAGACCTGACATCCTACGAGAAGCAAAAGAGAAGGTTCGCAAGATTCATGAGCACCTCAAGACCGCCCAGTCCAGACAGAAGAGTTACGCCGACAAGAGACGTCGAGACCTTGCCTTCAACATAGGAGATTTTGTATATCTGAAGGTGTCGCCATTGAAGGGAATGCAGCGTTTCCAACTCAAAGGAAAGTTAGCCACCAGATATATCGGACCTTTCAAAATTCTGAACCGTCGAGGAGAAGTGTCGTATCAATTGGAACTACCCGAAGAGATGTCAGTTGTGCACAATGTGTTCCATATCTCATTACTTCGCAAGTGTCTCGAAGTCCCAGAGAAGACCGAAGTGTTCAAGAATATCGATCACCGTACCATAGAGATCAACAATGACCTGACCTATCCCGAAGTACCCATCCGTATTTTGGAAGAAGCTTTAACTACGAACCGAAGCATCAAGTTTCTCAAGATTCGAAGGAGCAACCACACGTAATAGGAAGCTACAGGGCCTTGAAGATCACATCAGGACGGAGTTTCCCGATCTCTTCAAATCCTAGGTAATCTTTTCGTCCTTTTTAAATCTCGGGACGAGATTTTGTTTAAGGGGGAAAGGTTTGTAACATCCCAAAAATATTAAACTAGAATCATCAAACTCTAATCATAAAATTTAGGGTTAACAAAAACTTTTCTAAAATAAAATGAGAAAGCATGCATGTGTGTATGCATACCATTTTGAATTCTTTTGAATTGCCTTGATTATGTGTTTCTTTTCTTGTAAATTGATTCTTAGATGAAATAAACATCATCTAAACAATCCCCACACTTTTACCAAAGACAAATAAATCAAAACAAGCAAAATGAGTGAATGGTCATTTTGACCAATTTAACTCCCATGCCTACTTTGGTTGTCCCAAACTTGCAGAACTTAACAGAAACTTGTTTGGATCTTTACACCCCTTGATTGTACTCATAACAAAGTATCAAGGCCCACTTTGTGATCATCCAGAAACTTTCAAATGCATAGTTTAAATGACAATTCAAAATTGAATCTTTATCATATGGGAAGATCCCACTTTTTCAAAAACCACTCAAACAAGCTCAACTTTCAAAACCCAAGCATCTGCAGACTCACCAGCACCAATCTAGCACACCCACCAAAAATATTTTCAAAATTCAAAACTTGAGTTCATGCGGCCATTTCATCAAACACCTTGCAGATACAAATCAAACAAAATCCAAACACTATTCTGAGCAGCGATTCTTGCCTAACTTGTGCCCTCTCTGGATGCAACTAGGCTTTAGTAGATCATCTAGCTCAATTGCAAACCTCTAGCATCATTGTAATCTTGGCAATGTCATTAATGGTGAGCAGGCTGAGTGCACCCTTGTCACCCCCATGTCGACAGCAAGCTAGGAGAAGAAACAAGCCTAGCAAACATGTCTGGGAGCAAGCCAACACCCCACCGCCACTCCCTGTCCAACGCTCGAACCTTGCCAGCCCCTGGACCACACGCATGAACCATGCCAAGCTCGCCAGCAACCATGCCGAGAGCGCGCCCCATGTGCCACGCTCGACCGACGCCCACAGACCGCGCGCCGCCCTCGCCACGTGCATACGTGATCACCACCGTCCCAGCAACCCCGCAAACACGCTCGTTCGCCGCCGCGCGGACCACGCACGATGTGCGCATTAAAAACCTCCGTCGGGACGCGCAGAGCACCGCCGCGTTTCGACCAAAACGCACCGCCCCACGCCTCGCCACCACGTCGTTGAGCTTCCCCAGGGAGCATAGCACCGCCCCCTACCGTCGCCCACGCCGATAGCCCTATGTGCCGTCGACCACGACGAGATCACCTTGCGCCCCGTCGGTCCCCTATTGCCACTATAAATAGAGGTCATCCCTAGCTGAATTGGGCACACCATCTCACTCCCCTCTCCTAACTGATCATTCCACCCCGTTCCCGGAGCAAGGCGAGCAGCACTTCGCCAGAATTTCACCGGAGCCCGCCGCCTCTGGAGAAGAAGGGAGCCAGCGATTGGAACCGCCCCAGGAGAAGCTGCCGGTACCAGGAGATTCGCCGTCGTCGACTTCGTCGTTTGCCCGCCTCGCCGACCCTCGCCTGAGCCCCGGTGATCCCCCGACGACCCCCACCTGCCGCATTAGGTTTCTGTCTCGCCGGTGTTGCCCAACGTCGACGATGACCCTCAGCCGTTGGATTAGAACTAGATCAAACGCACCATATTGCCCCGTACCGCTTCGCACCCCCTCGTCTGACTAACGCATGGGGACAGCGACTTAACCAGCCCGCATAAGTGTTGTGCTTAGTAGGCCGGACCAGTATCGCTTCCCGCGCAGCCCAGTCATTTGAATTTAACCTTTTCCATTTTATTTCAAACACACTTCTGCACCTAGATTCAAAAATCAACCCAGATCGATTCAGTGAACCAAAGTGAATGAAACCAATTTTGTTAGAAAGGTCTGGAAATGCTGAATCCAAGCCTGTTGGATTCAAGTCATACCTTTCAGAATATATAAAAATATATAGGTTTACTTACAGAAATAATGTTCAAGTAATAAAAGAATGCTACATAGGCATTTCTAGTCACTTTATTTAAGTAAAATAAAAGGGTAAAACCTTATTAAATTGTGACACCACTTTAAATCATATTCCCATGGACTAAAATATGTGGTGATGACATGTGTCAACATGATCCCGTGTTTGGTTTGGAGAATATTAAATCTTAAGTAGTTTTTCAATGAGTAGAAATTACATTTCTAAAAATAAAAGGAATTAAACCAACCTTTAATCTTGTAATGTTAGTGATGATGTTAGATCATCTATAGGACCCTTTTGTGTGATGATTGCAAGTAGTTAAGTATTGTTTGGTGATTGTGTACCTCGTATTTATTTATAGACGCTAGTACCGACCAAGAATACGAGGAAGAAGGAGGATACTACGAAGAAGAAGCCGAGGAGAACTTCAACCACTGCTCTGCACAAGGCAAGCTTATATTGACACTGATGCAAGCCTAATACTACTAGTTGAATGTGCAAGCTAACACTTGCAAGATACTATACCTATGCAAGCAAATACTTGCTTGTTACCATGCCAACTATATGCCTTAAGCATATATGATCATAACCCCTTGATAAACCACTCCTAGTTGTACTTGCAAGCTTTCTAATTTATTTCTTTATCAAAGCTATTACTTAGAGTTTACTTAAGTGAATTGTAGATACTATAAAGATAATTGAAGGTTGCATAAAGAGCATAAAATTTGGCCTAAGCTAGATAATCTTGATGTCATCCTAAGGCATGAGATTGAACTTAGCTAAACTCCACTAGTTTACCACCCCTCATTAGTACTTACCCCATTTGTAGATGCTAGTGCTAAGCATAAAACTTGATCAACTTTAGATGGGAATACTTGGTGGAAAAATGGTTATGAAAACCTTGGAATGATGGATCATTCTATTGAAATGTTTTGGACATGTGTTTCCGAACACCAGATGATTTATGGTGATGAAAATGTTGAGGCATGATCCTTATCCCTTTATAAAACTGATGGTTGTCTGGATGCGATACCATTCCAATTTTACCGTACAACCACAATACCCGAGAATTGGGTAGGGCTTGACTGGAAACTTATATAACTTAGTATTAGTTCCCTCACGGCTAAGGTCTGAGCTGAGGCTACCTTGTGAAGATTGTCCACCTGTGAAGTACCCAAGATGACAGTTGGTCATGGTTGGGAGGTCAAACTCACAGGAGAGGTGCTTATACTAGGGCGTGTAATTGAAAGGTTGGGATTGATTATCCGCATACTGAGTATTGTGAATTCAGGATTTGTTCCTGACAGATGTATCGAATGTTGTGGTGAAAGTGTACAATCTCTGCAGAGTGTCAAACTATTCGAATAGCCGCGTCCGCGGTTATGGACAGTTGGAGTGGCCATACTGTTCCCTCGCCAGATGTTTTCAAAATGACTTGTGAAATGAATTGAGACTTTGACTTGACCACAACAGGGTTGTGATATGAAATACAAGTTCCCGCTTAGTAGTTATAAAATTTTAACTAGCTTCTCTTGCTTCTGAACTTAGTAGGGATAAATCTGGCTTCTTGCAAAACAACCCTAGAGCCTAGTGTCCTATTACCAAAAACCCCTTTCACTTGTTAGTATTAGTTTGCGAGTACTTAAAGAGTACTCATGGCTTTGTCCTGCTATTCCGTGGCGGACTATGAAGAAGAGTACCTGGAGGATGGACCCCAGGAAGGTTACGACAACTAGGATCATCTCCCATCGTCAGCATTGCCTGTGACCCCGAAGATGGAGCTTCACCTACGCTACCGTTATTATTACGTATTCCGCTGCTTGTGTTGTATTAAGACTGGATCATGAGATCCTTATTTGTGTAAGACCTTATGTATGGTTTGTAATGGATGATGGACTGTGGTATCCAATTCCATTATGTCTCGCAAAAATGGTAATCCTGGGATTGCGATGTATGGCATAACAGGCATCTGGGATTAAATATCCGGGTGTTGAGATATAGCTTCTTTAGTTTTGCATGAAAATTCTCCGGATTTTCTGATGCATGAATGCAATGCACACATCTGGGTTCAACTTATTTCTGAGCTCTAATGCTGGGATGTTACATATATGCTTGCACTTATAAGTTGGAATTATTAGAACTGTGCTATCACGGGGAACGTTTTCAACATTGCACTTGTACCTTGTTGTACTCAGTTGATATCATGCTCTTTTGTCTATGGATGTCACCGGTGTGAAATAAAGAGGGAACTTGTAAGTCCATGGAGTTTGTATTCTGTGTTTGAGAAACGCTTGGGATGCTAGCCTAAGCCATGCCCAATCATGGTGGAAACTTGCAGCATCACCATAATGAGCTATCTATGAAGCATCCTCAATAAAAAGCTATGCATATGGTAAATAAAAAGATTGTTGAGATGCTTATTGTCTGCTGCCTTGTCATTTTGGTTATGGGAAAGCTCCTGTACCATGTGCAAGGGGTACCCCGTTGGCGGTTCTCAATGATATGCAAATACTTACAGTGACAAGAACTTACATGGACCCAAAGTTCAGTATGCATGAGGTGTGGCCCTCGTATTCAAGGGACATGAGATTGCCAGCTTATACTTCGTCAAGCATATACTCCAGCTTTGCCACTTTCACCTTAACCACTTCAAGATGCTTATGATAGGGGCAATGAGGACTGAAAGCTAACAAGTACCATAATTTTGGAAGCTCTTTTTGAAACTTGAAATCCCTGCTTCCTTTATAAAAGGTATTTCTTCCACCATTATTGAGTCTCCACCTTCTACCTTTAGGCACCATTAAGAGAGCATAGTTGTCATTCTGTGTGCAGTGTTCCAAAGCTTATTAATTGATGCATATTGTGATACTACTTGTTCTTGTGCTATTTGTTTCTAGTCACCCTTGTGAACTTTGAAGGTGTCCTATGCATCTATATTGCTACTCTATGAGGGACAAGCTGAATGCCACTATGCTATGTTTTCTGTATGTGAAACAAACAAACATTTTTCAATGCATGTTATTCATGATCTTTGTTTGTAGCCTTTCATGTTGCATGCATAGTTACTATGTCCTATTGTTAGAACTCCATCTTTCATGCACATGTTTAGAGTTCTTTGATCCCATCTTTCAATGCTTGCAAATGGTTTGATCTTGGTTTTGATGGTGCATGTCACCTCAAAAATTATTCTTTTATCACTTACCTACTTGAGGACGAGCAGGAGTTAAGCTTGGGGATGTTGATACGTTGGAAACGTATCTATAATTTTTTATGCCCAATGCTTGTTTTGTATCTACTTTGCTTTGCTTTGTCTACACTTTGAGGTGTTTTTATATCTTTTCTAGATCTAACCTATTAACAAGTTGCCATAGTGCCAGTTGCATGTTTTCTTCTATTTTGGTTCCAGAAAGGCAGAAAATCAATATTCTCGGAATTGTACAGGACAAAAGCCAAAGTTATTATTTTTCCCGGAGCAACACGGAACCACGAAGCAGAGCCAGAGGGGGGCCATAGGGTGGCAAACCCTCCTAGGCGCGGGCAAGCCCTGGAGGCGCCTGGAGGGGGTGTGGGCCCCCTGGACCCCCACCGACCTTGATTCTTGCACCTATAAGAGGCCTCCGACCCAAAAACCCTAAACAATCTAGAAGAAATCCACGAAAACCTCCGTAGCGCCGCCGCCACCGAAGGGGAGATTCGGGGGACATAAAGTCTCTATTCTGGCACCCTGCCGGGACGGGGAAGTGCCCCCAGAGCCATCTCCATCGATCTCCACCACCATCTTCATCACCGTTTCTGATTCCCATGATGAGGAGGGAGTAGTTCTTCCTCGAGGCTAAGGGCTCTACCGGTAGCTATGTGTTCATCTCTCTCTCTCTATGCATGATCTTGTTGTGGTCATGAGCTTTGTAATCAAGTAGATCTACCTTGTTACTCAAGTGCTTCAATAGATCTTTGCTCTCCCCGTGTGTGTGAAAGTGACAGTGTGCAAGCCATGGTGGCACTTAGGTTTGAGTCTACATAAATACTCTTTGTGCTTTAATAGATCTATGCTTTTCCCCACGTGTGTGAAAGTGACAGCGTGCATACCGTGTGTGGCACTTTGGCTAGATTTAATATTTATTTTGAGTTATAATTGGAGTTGGATGTCTTTATGAAATTGTGGTGTTTGTTGGAACCATCTAGCGCTCAAGGTGACAGTGTGGGGTTATCTAGATTGGGGAAGGCGGACTTTGAGGAATGTTTTTATAGCCCTACCGATGATTAGAGTGTCCAACCGGAGAGTAGTTAAGAGTAGTATCATGAAGAAAGAATATTTATACGAGAGAGTGTTCACTATTGAAAGTATGATCCCTAGGCCTTGTTTCTAAACATTGAAACACCGTTTGCATCTAGATCTTTTGCATGTTCGCTTGCTTTAGTCTTTACCTCACCGTCAAGCTATTTTCTGGCACCGTTACCACTTGTATTTCATTATCTCTTCGCCGAACTAGTGCACCTATACACCTGACAAGTGTATTGGGTGTGTTGGGGACACAAGAGACTTCTTGTATCTTGATTGCAGGATTGCTTGAGAGGGAATACCTTTGACCACTTCCTCCCTGAGTTCGATAAACCTTGGGTGATCCACTTAAGGGAAACTTGCTGATGTTCTACAAACCTCTGCACTTGGAGGCCCAACAACTGTCTACAAGAATAGAAGTGCGTAGACATCAGTCCCCCAGTTGTTTAAGTAAATCCTAAATGTTAGATGCAAAGGTATGTGCAAGACGGAAGAACTGGAGTATATGTCACATACGGAAAATAAACAAGTAACTTTGGGCACTTGCCACCCTCAAACATGTCGTAGGTGATGGTGAAGCCACGCTTCTGATCCTTCACCTTGACTATGTCTTTGAGGCGAAGCTTCACATAGTCACTGGAGAAGTTGTCCTCGGAAATCCGGAGGCTATCTTTCCTATCCTTGGTGTACTAGTACATAAGCTTCGCACAGTGCTGAATAGGTTGGATCCGCCTAACGAACCAGCACATGGCTAGCTCCAAGCTGGTCAGACCCGTCTCTACGAACCAGTCAATCTGCCTTACGACGCGAGAGGCTTCGTCGTCGGAGGGGAGGAGGGCTTGTGATCTCCATGTCGGGGCTTCAGTGGCGGCCCCATCGACAAAGTCCGGGTATGATGCTTCTAGGTCAGCCAGAGGGATATCTGGGTCGTAGAAGTACGTCCTTTGACAGTTTTTGCAGGACTGGTGTCCCAAGATGTCGGGGAACCGCCGTCCAGGCCAGATCTTGAAGCTAATTGTTCCACAATTTCTGAGTTCCTCCTTGCTCACTCCGGCTTCCCTCTTCACGGTGAAGAAGTAAATGAACAGATCTAACCTAGGCCTAATTCCTAGGTAACCCTCGCATAACACTGCGTAGTTGCTAAGCACGAGGATACTATTCGGAGAAAGGTTCTGAGGTTGAACCCGGAAGTGTTTGAGGACTTGGATGAAGAAGTCGAAAATTGGGAGGGAGACGCCGTGCATGAACTGAGCCTTGAGGTATACCTTTTCTCCGTCTTGGGGAGAGGGGACGACCTCGCCGGCCAGCGCCGCCCGCTAGACCAGGCCCTCTGTCGCGGGGAGGTACCCTTCAGCGAGCATCTCCTTGATGTCGCTCTCGGAGATGTCTGAGCCTCGCCACTCTCCCTTATGGGAGTCAGCTTCCTCCTCCAACGGCTCCAGCGCCGCTAGAATTTGGTTGCCGCCGGTGGACTCGACCATTGCAGTGCGCGGCACCACCATGCCCTCCGGTGGGACGTGAACGGAGCCAGATGGCTTGGCCGTAGCCTCACCGGACGCCGCCATTGACGGTGTGTTGCTGCTGCTCACCATTGGAGTGGATGGAAGGGATTGGAAAAGATTAGGGTTTTCCTCTGTGCATGTGAGGCCCTCATACGGCACGGACGATGGATTGCTCCCTCCATCTAGTGAAGGGCAGCCAATCGCTCCTTCCTTTGATCCAGTTGTCGCCCGCACCAGTGTTTAGACAGTAAGTTTCACCCAGAGTAGAAGGAAGCAACAAAGGCTAGCTCAGCGAGCTCAGCAAGTTTCAAAAATGTATATCTGACCCGAGGGTCGTCCAATTCCTCCGAAGAGGGAAGATCAAGGATCCTAAATATTATTGAGCATGGCTAAGCATCTACTCTAACAGGATTACTACATAATCTCTACTCAGGGTAGTATATGGCGACAGGTGTATCAAGGTATGTGTATAACCAAAATAGCAGTAATATTTGTAAAACAATAAATAACATGCACTTGTAAAACATGGGATATGAAAGGGGCATGCCTTCATTGTTGTTGTTGTTTTGCTCTTCCTCGTGGTCTTGATTTTGATCGAACTCATCACTCCCTACTCGTCATAACGATAAACCACACATAAATACAAACTCCGAATAACCACAAATAAAATCCAAATGGAGAGATTCAAATAAAAAGATCCAAATAGGCTTGCGACGTTTTAACGGTTTGGGATATAAAGATCGTTCTACCGTTCTCGACAAATAATAATACTAGAAAATTAATATAATTTTTATATATCCTATATAATTGACATAGATTTAATAGGCACGCAAAGAGCAAATAATCATACCCTAGCTAGGCATGCAAATACCCATACATGTGAAAATAAAAGCATGCAAAAGCTACTGTGAGCTATACATGCAATGATAGCACGTATGCACTACACTAGATGATATAAAGATCTACTAGCAATATAAGCAATCAGTACAGACTGAGGTTTGCAAACTAACCTGACTTGTTCCCTACCGACAGTACACAGACTAATTAGAGAAAATAAAAGACAATATGATTCTTTATTTCTACTAACATCGTGACACTTGTAAGCAATATCTAATATATACTGCACTAATCAACCATGCACAGTCAACTTGGAACTAAACATACCCGTGTGTGTGTGTATATATATATATATATATATATATATATATATACGCGGATTTGCTACACACGGGCATAGCTGCGCATAGGCTTAGGACTGTTGGATAAAGAGATCAAATACACTACTAGTTTAGATGGTAATGGCTGGCTCTTGAAAGTAGTAACAGTCCCTAACGGCGTTTGCAGCACCGCGTGTGTGTACATGCATGTAATGCCTAGGGAATCGTGTAAACCCTAAAAAATTTAGCTCGCTGTTTGGCAAACGAAATTAGACAAGCTTTGTTTTGCATGTTGCTCGTTAGGGTTTACCTCATGCAACCGAAAATAGACAAGCTTTGTTTTGCATGTTGCTCGTTAGGGTTTGCCTCATGCAAACGAAATTAGACAAGCTTTGTTTTGCATGTTGCTCGTTAGGGTTTGCCTCATGCAAACGAAATTAGACAAGCTTTGTTTTGCATGTTGCTCGTTAGGGTTTGCCTCATGCAAACGAAATTAGACAAGCTTTATTTTGCTAGGGCTTCATGCATGCATGCCAAAAGAACACTAACGGCATTAGTTCTTAGACAAATCCTGGGTCTAGATACATGTGCTCCCTATATCAAAAGAGGATAGAATCAACGGTGGATAGGCTATGCGCAGCTATGCCCGTGTTTAGCAGGCTATTTTCTATATATATATATATATATATATATATATATATATATATATATATATATATATATATATATATATATATATATATATATATATATGCGTAATGTGCGTTACTGATTCGAGAAATAAATATATGTTAGTGTAATAATATATAATGTACTATTGTTCATTAAAATGATGTCTCATATCACATCACCATCTACGATCATCTCGGTTGGTGGTAAAAGACACTGACATAAATATTTATAGGTGTATAAAGATAGCATGATCATGTTTAGTATGAATATAGCGTATCTTAAAGATTTTCTTGCTATAGCTTGCTGTACAAAATATATCTTATATGATCTTCCCGTAATTAAAAAAACTCTTTTTTCTTTACATTTTTACTGATTAGCTAACCAAATGTCCAAGACCAATTGTTTAAGAGAACCTAACAATCTATGTGCGATGGTTCGATCGTACATCATATGATTCAGTTGTCTTGACGGTAAAGAATAGCATCCTGATGATCCTGGCACGAGCCTCCACATCAAAACCTGAGAACAATCAGCAAAGATCATCCATGAAAAGTCTAGTCAAAATAAGCATACATATTTGAATGAAAAATCAGGAGTACTACGTGGAGAACACTTTACAAATTGTAATAACATACTAATATTCAGCAGAGCTATGAAATTCTGGAAACTTTATATGACTTTGTATGCATGTGATATCTCTATTGTACAGAAGGTTTCTGTCCAACAGTTATGAACCAAAACTTGTTCCTGTCGCCACCACCTCTAGCTGAAGTGTGCTCCGACCTGTGAAGCTCTTACCAGCCTATAGTTGCGACCTGCTCTGGCTCACCTCTAATTGTAACATGTTCTAGCTTAGGAATTGCTCCATCACCATGTTGTATTCCTTAAATGCCATCCTCTATCCCTCGTCTCAAGATTGGCTGGATTTTGGTTAGATTTCAGACTGTATTGCAATAGAATTATCCAGATAAAAAATTACTGAAAAATCAAACAGATTCAGTTTAGATACAAAAATTTTGTCCACTTATCCATCATGATTCAGTGTAACATTGTTCCGCTCTTGAACTTTCGCCGTATCAGCAGTATACAAATATAAATAGTTGTCTTTGATCATGTTTCTGGTTTTTTATCAGAAAAGAGAAATTATGTTTTAAGAGGAAGAATTCTTAAGCAGAGTCAGTTTGAACAAAAACCAAAACAGAAAGACATCAGGTTAAACCATTGTTCCATCTAGATTCAGCAAAGCACTGTTCTGTTCTTGATCGAGCTACCCAAACTTAAACAACTATTGGACATGCATTTGAAGATAAACAAATATTGTTTCTTGATGGATTGTAAGCATGCTTCAGTTCACTGTAGAAATATAAAATTGTATTGCATCAGCACTTCTAAACAAGTGAAAGACTACTCAAGAATCAACCAAATCCTAGTTCCGAAATCTTCATGGAACTTTGCATATTTGTGTGACTTTCAATTTTCTTGGCCACGCCAACCTAACTTGGCCAAAAGTATTAATTAAACCACAAATAGTAGATGATGCGGAGAGAAAGAGGGGAGATTTTTTAAAAGAAAAAATTAGAGAGGAGCAATGACCTAATGGAACATTAGCAGATTGGAGGAAATATCAGGTATTGGTGTAGTTAAGGAGGAGCATTTCCCAAATCTGGGAGGAGACTGAACGAATCAGCTAAGGAGCAGCTCGTCGTAGAACCGAGGTACTCCTAACTTGTGGCACTGCATCTGTAGCTTCCGCGGTTGTTCTCCGACCCGGCCGACCGCAACAACGACCTTGCTGCACGACCTCTAACTTTACCACCCAATTTTTCCGCGTGGTTGCTGCATACGAGGGCTCTCCCCTCTCTTCACCCGGCTTGCAGTGCAGCGGAAACCGGATGCCACAGCGCTGACCCGGGGCAGCTCGCACAACCTGGGCAGCTCAAATTCGTGGTCGGTTGAGGCAGCAAGGCATCCGAAAAATCCATGGAGAGTTGCAGCAGTGGTAAGGGCATGGAGGATTGAAGGCATTGATGGTTAGGCTCGAAGATTGGGCCGCCAGCCGCTGGGCGGAAGGTCCTGACCAGGGGGTCAGATCGAGATGGCGATCTATTCTCATGAGCAGCAGCGGCCCATGAGCAAATCGGCCGGCTCGAGCACCGCTAACCCCTCCTGCCCCGTTGACGGTGCTGCCCCGTCCAATCATTTGCCTTAGTCTTGCCGACCCCCGACCTCTCCATCCACGGCACGAGCCGAGCGTGTGGCAGAGCATGATGCTTGGGAGAAGAAGCAGGAGGGGCGGCGCGGGGGAGGAAAGTGCCGGTACGGTAGCTCCAGGAATTTGCGCCGCTTGCGTGCCCGGCCTGGTGCTTCTCCCCTCGTGGTCTCGAGCCGGCAAGGACACTCCCTAGCATCATCTGCCTCCCCGCCCCATCCCATCCTCTTCCTTCCCGACTCTGGAGCGGCGCCCGTCCATGAAGTCCGGCCGGCACCGCCATATCCGATCCCCTTCCCGAGGCGCAGCACTTGCCTCGAGCTCACTGCAGGCAGCACCGCTATCCGATCCCCTTCCCCGAGGCGTACAGCCACTCGCCCTCGAGCTCCTGCTTGCGGAGGAGGGGGCTCAGCGTCATGGGAGGGCTCGAGCCGACTTCCATAACCTCCCGCACTCCACTCCCACATCTCCATGGCCGCTGCCGCCGTTTTTTAGCCCGCCGCCGGTCGGCACTGGGGCGTCACGAGACTTCGGGAGAGAGAGAGAGAGAAAATTAGGTTGACCAACTTGGCGGTGGCACAGCTTGTAATACCTCCGAAAAGCTAGGGGCAGATTCGTCTTTTTAAGGCAGACGGATTTTTTGGCTGGATGACGACGGTCCAATCTTTTTAATAGTAATAGCAAAAAGACCCGTGCGTTGCACCGAATCGTTAATCGATATATATAAAAATCCATCATACATTTTTAGTTTATTAGAAAAGCCGCACCGGGGTTTTACCCCTGTTTCTTTCTTAAAGAAAAGTTAAACTGGCAATACGTGCAATGTCAAGTTGTATATTTTAGCGTCCTCGCCGAACCAAAAAATCGAATTATTTCTGTAGCATCAATTTTTTTAGATTAGTAGAAACATCCCCATGACATATGGTGCTTTCTCGAGAAGTCATTCTTTCATGCCACTCTGATACTGCGGCAACACCTCATGTGGGCAAACCATAGCCTTGTCTCTCTTTTCATCCTTTGGCAAATATATGCCAGCCCATCAGCACAAAGGGAAGTTAATTTCTTCTTGACTATTAGGTCTTTATCAGTTGTGTCCAAGTTGATATTACAGAAAACATGACGTATATAAATTGGCTGGACTTGATATGAGGAAACGGTGTAACGGTTGAATAAAATATCCTTGTATCCTTTTCTTCGGTTGTATATTGCTTAACTCCAGAGGGAGTAAGGGAAGGGACGACGTGAGCAGTGAAAGCCTGACACGCAAAAGACCAAAGATGCCCTTAATTTCGTCTCCCAGCTTGAAATGCACAGCAGCCCCCTACTTTTGCTTATCATTACTCGTACATGGCTAAAAAGGGAGAGAAAGAGCATGACCTTACACCTGTCATGGCGTGAGGGAGAGCAGCAGCGTGGCACCAGGCCAGCAGCCGCACATGACCGGAGAGGCGGAAACCAGAGAGAGGCATCATCGTTTTGGGGACACGGAGTTATATGCCTCGCACCGACTGCATGCCGGGATTGTTTACAGCAGCGGTGGCGGCGGCGGACTACGACGAGCTAGGCGTCATTAGGAACAGTGCAGAGCAGCGTCCTCAGAAACGGTGCAGAGCACAGCCATGGCCTACGTGGCGGTCAATAAAGGAACAGGACGAGATGAAGCGATGGACCATGTACAGGTTGTACTCGTCAGAGGCGGCCAGCGCTCGGACGAGCTTCCCGACAGCACGCCTGGACGAGCTTTACGGCGGCGGCGACGGACTAAGGAAGGGAGACCCCACACGTCTTCCCCTCGCCGGCGGCAGAGGGCCAATGAAGGGAGAGCCCGCACAGATTCCCCTCGATAGCGGCGGGTAAGGAGGAGGAGGACGGGAGTTTCCGACGGCGGCGGTGGATTAAGGAGGAGAGAGACCGCACGTCCGTACAGGGAAGCGGGTTGATTTTGCACTTATTTCTCGCTTACCGGTGGCAGTGGAATAATTACTATCATGATAAAAGGTAAAACCGTCCAAAAAAATGTAGGTACTACAAGAAACACTCCTTCCTTTATTATTAGGTATAGATATAGAATAGATAGATAGGAAAATAGTGAGTTGTCTATGGTGGCCTCGCCCATTTGCGGAGATCATCTACATTTTGCTCCGTGTCGAGCTCCAGCCGGCCCAAACGTTTTCCTTCGGGAGGGCATAAAATCACTTTCTTTCTGTAGGGAGGACGGATGATTCAAGTAAGGGCTGAGAGCCTACATATCACTGAGATGGGCCAAGGAAGAAAAAGCACCTACAGTTCGTTAATTGAAATTCTCTTTGCTTAGCGCCCTTGTGTTTCGAATAGAAAAGCACTAGAGATATATGTGGAACTGGCCATGGTGCATTCCAATCTAGCCATTAGATCAACTTATAAGATATTTTTGACCGTAGATCTAAAGTGACGCTGTTAACTCTGCCTCTTTCTTTCGCTTTTCTTTCCGCACCGACAGTCTGACCCACCTTTCCCCAGCTCCAAAGTCCAAACCGGCAGGTACTCTTTTTTTTCTCTTCTATTACGCCACCTCACCCACCGGGAGTATATATATATGCTTATATTGGTGCATCGGAAACAAACGATTCTACAGCAAATAAGCCTACTCAAAAACACTAGCAGCAGCGCCCTACTCAAGTATACTAGCAGCAGCGCTCGTGTACTGAGAATAAGCAACCTACAGGAACAAGGTCGTATGCAAGTTGTACGTGGTGTACTAAGATCAATAGATCTTCAAAATAGATAGATAAACTTTGACGGTTTTTGCAACTAACAGCATGGGTGGGTTCCTAGAATTACTTAGCACAGTTTCTAAGTTGGACCCAAGATGATTAGACGTGTATATGATGGTCTAATCTGCCTATGCCACTGATCGGCGTTCGGTTCACTGGCAACCGCGCAAACTACAAAACTAAGAGCAGAGACTATGTCTAGGAGGTAGTTCGTATCTAGATTAACGCGTGTGTGCAAGGATTTCTGCTGGATCTTACCGAGCGCGACACAATCGTCCGCGGAAAGCGATGAACCGAGCTGGAACGGCGGGCGAGTACGTCGTAGGTGATCCGCGGCTTGTCCTTCTGGTTCCACGAATCAGCCCTCCTCCTCCTCTTGTTCCTTGCGGCGCAGCAGCTCCTCCTCCCGTGGCTGGATTCGTCGGAAACGCGAGCGGCGTTCGACGGCGGCCTCGCGGAGCTTCGCGAGATTAGATCCGTTTTTCGATCTAGGGTTCTAGGTGGCAGCGGTGGGTTGAAAAGAGAAGACCAGGGTCGACCTAGGATGTATATATCTCGATAGAACGTGGTGTGCAAGCGTAAGAATCGGAGTCGGAGACGATGTGCGTGCCGAGCGTCCGCTGCGTGTACGTACTCCTCCTTGCGCGATGTGGTCGAAAGAAAGGCTCCCTAGTAGGCTGGTTTGTCTGGGCCTTCCTGAGCTGACTCGATGGTCTAGATCGATAGAGAAAGGAACGAAAGGAAAATAGAGAAGAGGAGAACCGGACAGACTACAACTCATACATAGGCAAAGAAAGAAAACAAAATAGGAACAGGCATGGAGTTCATGCACGTACATGTGCTTGCGTGTTGGTTCAAATTAAGTCCAACCAATGAAATTGCAAAGAACTAAATAAAAAGTAATTTAGCAAATTGAACTCAAATCCAATTATAAATGTGTAGCAATTGATCAAAGATCTAAATACTAAATTAATTCCAAATAGTTTGAAATTAAAATCTAGAAACTCCAATAAAAATTCTCTTATTTATTATAGTGCAACATCCTTCGTTTTTTTTAAAAAAATTCAAACCCGTAAAAATCAGGACGTTACAGCAGCCGAACTAGTCGACCCATGAAGCAGTCCCAGGAACTCAGTCAGATCCCTAGTCTACGGTCAGGAGCAAGCTTCAAACCGAGACACACGCCGGCGAGAAAATCGCCACCGCCGAGAGCGAAGAGATATTTTCAACTTGATCTGGCCGTCGAACAGAACTCGAAAAAAAAAGGTACGGGCACCTGTTGGAGACTATATTTTGGTTCCAAATACTGTATAACGCAGTTTCTAAGGCAATGGGCCTATTTTGGAGATGCACACAGGCCTTGTTGTCACATCTCGGTATCCGCTAAAGCCCATAACGATTGACCACTTTGGGAGAAAAATGTCCCGGTGTAAAGGCCTATAACTACACGATTTCATTTCTTCTCTTTCTCTTTCGGTCGTTCCTCCAAACCCCCGATAGATCTCCCAACCTACCGCCGCCGGCCCTTGCGAGCGAACCCCCGATCGGACCTTCCCCATCCCCGCTCGTCCAGTCCCCCAAGCAACTGCCTTCATGGGCAACAAGATCGAGTGCAGATGCCGCTGGTGCGATAAACTCGTCAACGGGGCCGTGGAGCTCACGGCTCACACCCTCAAGTGCGAGGCGAGGATCAAGGGCGAGGATGCTGCCAAGCAACGCGCGAAAAAGGAGGAGGAGGAGCGCGAGGCGGAGTTCCAGGCGCTTGGCTCCAAGAAGGCCAAGGCAGCTGCCAAATTATCGAAGTAATAAAACCCTGACCTAGCTTTTTTCCTATTAAAATTCGTATTAGATGCTCCTAATTCAGTTGGGGCATGGCAGAATAAGTAAATCCCTTGCTCACAGTATTGGAATAAATACATAAAACGAATTTGACATTCTCAGAAATTCCCACCATGGTAGGAGTAAATCAATTAATACGACCATGGTAGGAAAAAATAAATTGCTTGGGAGTAAATAAATGAAACTCATTTTTGCATTCTCAGAAATTCCAAGCAAATGCAGTAGGGGAAGAAATGCCACAATGAAATATTCAGCAATCCCGCTATTTCTTCCTAGCTGTGAATTAAATTGTCAGCAAATGCATATGACTTGTAAGCTTTCTGCCTTCGAAGTACAGATTCCCAAAGAAGTTCTGACAGTTTCAAAAAAGTGGCGTAATGAATGTAAAAATGAATAACTGAACTTTATCAGAGACAAGACTTGATTTGGGCTTCAACTCAGAATGGTAATTATTCAACTGTTAACTATCACAAAGTTACAGTGTTACTCTAGTGCACAAAGTGACTTTATATCTGCTAACTCGTGGCTTCATTCACCCCCTGCATCTGCATGAAAGAAACAGACAATAAATACCAAAGAAACAGACAATTAATACCATGATGTTTAATGAACCGGCATGACTGAATTTTATACCCAAATCTGGGTATGTCTATTATAAACACTTAATCTAGTTAAGTTAGTCAAACAGACATACGAATTACATCTCAGTACCATATACTCCCTCCGTTTCAAAATATAAGATGTTTTAGGTTTGTGAAGAAAATGTATCTAGACTTTTTTAGTGTGTAGATTCATTCCAAAACTGAGTGAACCTATATACTAAAATAGTCTAGATACATTTGCTTTACAAAGCTAAAACATCTTATATTTTGAAACGGAGGGAGTACAAATTAAAAGGAATTTGTCATTGTCACTGTGCGTATCTGTTCGACATATGAACGTTACCTGATGACAGGATTTTTTTTCCCTTGCAGGTAATCTGTGGGCATCTGATGACAGGACTTTGCCATGATTTGATCTAGTTTACCAGAACATGTTTTCTTAATTCCTGAATGGTGTAACATTGCATTTACTCTGCTGCACCATCATTATACCTGTTTATTGGAATCGTACTGGGAAATATGATTTGGATGCTGCTTTCCGCTTATCATTTCGTTATCATGCAAAATATGAATTAAATGCAGTTCTACAGTCCATTGGGTTCATTTGTTATGGTCCAGTGCTTGGTAAGGTACACTAGTGACTTGGTTCAGTGTTGGGCATAGCTGAGGGGGGAAGCAACATAGCCCCCACCAATTACAAGATCACCAATACTAATATGTTAGTAACAGACAAACTACCGTAGCTATCAGAGTAGTATTGTTATGCTTATCCTTAGTATATTTGTTACTTGGCTTTTAAAGTTCCAGCAAGTACCTTCAATTCCAGGCAGGTCATGTAATGTTTTAGCAACATTTTTCCAATTATTCCCTATATGCAGCTCACTACCCTATTACTACTACCACAGGGATTGTTAGTGTGATTATCCAAACACTAACGATATGCAGATAGGCATCAAATGTGATGTGCACTAATGTTGACATCTTTATCTATAAAACGTTTGGAACTAGGAGCATGTATGGTCAATACCATGGTTAAATTCCTTCCAAAAACAAAATGAGGGTACGGAGTAAACTAACACTAGTTCCAGGAAGTACCAGACAACAGCTTTTGTTAGCATAGACTTTGCTGATTTCCAGGAAGTACCTGTCAGTTCCAGGAAAGTACATACTTAATGGCAGGTCATGCAATGTTTTACAAAGCTTTCTTAATTTATTGCCTATTCCAATTTGCTACCCTGATACTGCTATCGCAGCACTCACGCAGCAAAGGTGATGCACGTGATTGTTCGTGTGGTTATCAAAACACTAACAGTGTGCAGAATGGATGCTAATGTTGACGTCAGCATCTGAAAAATGTTTGCAACTGGAGAGCATGTGTGCTCAATACCATGGTTGAATTCCTTCCAGAAACTAGGAGGGGTACTGAGTAAACTATCACTAGTTCTGATTATGGGAGCATTTCCAGACAATGTCTTTCTTTCGTATAGCCTTTGCTGATCTCCAGCGGAAAGTAACTGCATTGCAGGTTCTAAGCTCGTAGATGGAGAAATTCTACAGGCCTATAAAATCTAAATTGCTAAGTTCTAATATACCAAAAGGTTGAGTTGCTCATCATTTCTACTAGTGAAGTGTAGTACGACCAAGCTGTTTCCCGCCAGTATTTTATAACGTTTTTCTGTACAAACAACTGCTGCTTAGTGCGGTCTTTAGTCAATAGCTGTCTGCTTGGCATTTGCCTTTTGCAAAGCATGGTTTGTACTTTACATAATGCATGATGCTGCAGAATCGCATGGTTGATTCCCTAGCTGATTAGAATAGGTCTGATGTTAGTACATCTCTTAGCTGATCAGTAAACAGGCTCTATTACTGGGATAAAAGATGGATGTTATAAGGGCTCAACAACCAACGATTTTAAGCTATGTATATCTACTCTAATCTGCTGCGACAGTAGGACAAAGATGTCGCCTCATCTTACACCTTGCGCGCTTAAAAGGTAAATAGGTCCCCGGCGTCTCGCGTCTACTTACCGCCTTAGAAACCTTGGTCCATACGCTAGTATGGAAGGAGAACTGGTACACATGAATATCAACAGAGAAGGCTTCCCAATAGTACATACACCCTACCATGGCAATGATGGATTCTATTATCACTAACAATCGAAGGAATGAAGGCAAACTGTGTGGAGAACAATAATATTGAGCATACCTGGTCTACTGGTACATATTTTGTAGATGACCAAATGAAGGTCAGAATGCCACCACACCTCACCATACCTGCATCATAACAGTGTTAAGATCGTCCTAAATAGGTAAAAGTAACCACCATAAGTCGAGTGGAATGGAAAGAAATTATCTTGGAAGCTTGTAAGATTGCTTTGGCAGTGAGTTGGCGGAAGTTATTGTCGCGGTAAGGATGAGCAAGAAAATAAATGTGTACTGTTGAATAAAGAAAACTCCTTACAAAGACACAAGACTGTGCTAAGAGGCATCCAATAGGATCACAACAAAGGCAGCACTCTGGACTACCATTGCTATTTGTACTGAGGTTGCCATCACACGTGAATGTCCAACTATGTGGCAGGAAAAATTGGGTATCATTATCCAAAGCCCTTAGCAAGGGATTCGTATTATCCTACAGAAGTTATCATTGTTACATTAGATGATTGCAGTCATAATTAGAGTGATGTGGGTGTATACCATGAGAAGAGTTCAGTTACGCTTTGGCCAAGCTGACCTAAGGCACTGGAAGATACCCCTTTGTGAGCTTGTCGGCTAGGTTTACACCCTTCATATGCTCACTTTCATTGAACCCCAGCAAATACGCATAGCCATAATCTCAAAGTCACTGTTTGGAACATGGTTTATTACTGTAGTGGTGTATGACCAATCTACTTTGACAAACAGCATGCAGGATTGATAGTCATTTTTGAAGGAACCATTACAAGATACTACTGCCAGCATCCATATCCACAGCAAAAAAAATCAGGTAAATGGATTGTGCATACACAGGGTGTTGCCCACAAATAAATCAAAAAACAATGAAACAATTGATCTAAGCATAGCTATATATTAGATAAAATTATGCTAGTCTACCAAGCTTAGTTAGGACAAGATGAACCAGTACTCAAAATACGCTGTGGAAAGAAATTCAAAATTGATACTGAAAATACCTCCTCTGGTGGCACATATTTTGCATCTGACCAATTGAAGGGGAAAATATCAACACGCCTATACCTGCAGAAAAATACTGTATTTAAGGCAATGGAAATTGCCAGACACAAAATGCTGAGAAGGCTTACCCTGCAGAATAGACCCCAGATGTATGTTAGACCTGGGCCTTAGCTGTAGATTAGTTGTACTTCCATCATGTTCATATCTAATGAAAACGATAGGGAGTCAGGTGCGTGCTTGAGAAAAGAACAGATCACCACATAGATAGAGATTTCAATACAAAATGAGGAACAAAAGTGAACTAGAAATATATCCTAGCCTAACTTACTTCCTAGGTGCTTCTGGTTATGTTATCAACTGAGGAGTAGAACTGCATGCATATAATATGAACAAAGTAATGGTGAGATTCAGAGAATCTCACAAAAAACATCAAATTGGAAAACCATACAAATGCTATCAAGAAACAGGAGATAAGTAAATATTTGCACGGTAACTGCACCACTTGCTTTGATGTCAGATTACAATAGTGAAGATTAACCATATGTAGGCAGTAGAGATGTATATAACATATACAAATAAATTTCCAATGATGAACATGAAAGTTGCAGCTGATCGGCTAATTTTGCTAGTTAACAACAAAAGACATGGTGAAACTGCCAATGCATGGAAGGATGGAAACATACTTGAATTGAGAAAACTGCGATCTCATATTACTTCTGAAGTGTTTGATCTACTAAGTGGTACAGCTCCATGCATATAATAATACAAATAACAAAACATGCAACAAAAGTTCGCCTCTTTCACTTTGAGAACAAGAGAAACCCACAACAAGAGTACTAATCCGAAAAAATCAAAAGACATGATATTATAAACCAAGAAAATAATATGAAGGAACTTATATGAAGAACTATCTGTTGCATCGACAAAAAAGCAGCAGGTATCCAAATACAAGCAATAAGAGATAATCTATGAAAAGTTTACTTTGCTATGATTGAGAACAATAGGCATGTAGAACTACTACAGCTAATATTTAATGATAAAACAATACAAAAGCATACCATGAAACAACATAGAACCATAGCATGTACAAATGCATAAAACTGAATTTTCAATAGTACGTATTATAGTTCATTAAAGCATTGTGCAATACTACTGCTAGTTACATGAATACAATAAATGTGTACATTAGATTGTATTTGTATATCATGCATGAATCAATGACATAGAGCAAACCCAGCTAAACTTTCAATAATAATGAACTAGAAATTCGAATAAGAACTAAATACCCGCATATAGACGTTATTATAATTGTGTACAATGGCAACAAAGTAATATGGTTAGTTCCACTAGTTACACGACAAGTAAATATGGTCAAGCCATCATTTTGTTAAGTGACGATTACTAAATTCCAATGATCTGACGATTACTAAATTCCAATGATCTATTGAACTTATTTTCCAAATATATAGAATTCTGGACATGCATAGCAAATATAACAAAAAAATCAATTATCGACATTTGAATTTTCAAAATGATACTAGTACTAGGATAGAAAATGAATTTTCCTTAGTACCATAACCACACATAGGCATTACAAAAAAATGTACAATACGAACAGAGATATGGGGTAAATATTTCTAGCGAGTAAAGAAGTATAAGCTGTCAATTTTCTAACTAATCTATACCTTATTTTTGGTGATAAACACTAGAATTGCATATCTAAAAATGTATCTTACATCACAATAAATATAGACATATATAGAAAATACAACTAGATTTCAAATAACAATAGCCACACATAGACATTATGATAATTATGAAACTTGACAATATTACAATAACAACACGATTATATGGTTAATCTTGGTACTTACAAGAATAACTGTAAACATTGTCACAGAAAAATCTATCATAAACAGCAGAATTATATATCGTTAGATTTAGTTAAGCCATCAATTTTTCAAATAATATATTGAGTTTTGAATTATAAACATTAGAATTGCATATCTAAATTAAGTTCAATGATAAATATGTAAATCTTATCTTACATAAAAAATAAAATTATAGACATGTATAACAAGTAGCACAACTAAAATTAAAAATAGACATTAAAATTTCCATTATAATTATACAAAAATGTTGTACTCCCTCCATCTCAAAATAGATGTCTCAAATTTGTCAAAATTTAGATGAATCTAGACACTATTTAGTATATAGATTCATCCAAATTTTGAAAAACCTAAGACATCTATTTTGAGACGAAGGGAGTACATAGACATTATGATAATTTTGAAATTTTACAACTGAACAATAGCAACACAATTATGTGGTTAATTTTTCTACTTACAAGAATAACAATGAATATGTTGACAAAAAATTCGAGGATAAACAGAGGGATTGCATATGATGAACTTATAAAGTGTATTTTTCAATGATAGACATGTAAAGAAAATACAATTAAATTCTCAATGCTACACATTTTGATTTTCAATAATAATTATACAATACGAAACAATACATAGTCAAGTCTACAAGTTACTTTCGTAAACATACATAATTAAGTCATCATTTTGTCAAACAATATAAGTTCTCCACGAGTAACATGACTTACCCACACAACTACTAATCCTAACTTGGTGCTATTATATCAAAGGTCTATCTAACTTTCAAGAGAAGTGTGTACCATCGCCGTTGTCAACCCGAGGCAATATATCTATCCCTAATACAAACCAACAAATCTTGCAACCCAAGATCGTCCATGCATCTGAGCAGACCCCAGCTTATCATCAAGCCACTTCCCCTGCGGGGTTTGGTGGCCAAGAAAACTAGATCCAGGCTTCTCCGATGTAGACTCCATGGAACCAGCGTGCCCGCGGAGCGACGGCGTTAGCGTGGGATTACCTCGGTCGATACAGATCTGAGTCACCCACCGGTACATGAATTCAGATCCTTCATGGTCAAAGACACAGCGGTATGCTGCTGTGGTAGATCGGGCGAGAATTTTACAGCCGGGAGTCTATGGCGACTGCCACCGGCCGCCCGGAGGCGACTGGCCGCACCTCCCATGGGCAGATCAACTCACCAGTTCTCCGTTCACGCGTCGACAGAGGCCGACCATAGAGGCCAGCTACCATCGCACCTTCTCTGCCATGGGGATCAATTCAGAGAGATTGCCCGTTGTTCAGCGCGTCCCCGCTCCTCACCCGGCGCAGGAACCGGTGGAACTCGCCTGGAGCGCCGGAAGGTCGCCCGAGCACGTTAAACCGCGCGGCCGAAAGTGCGACGGCGGTGGGGGTCGCGGCGGCGCCGGCAGGGGCTAGGGTTGGAGAGAGGTGGAGAGAGATAAGGGGGTCGTTCTGGTGGACAAAAGAAAATCCAGCGAGGTATACGTCGTAGCATGTAACCGCGTGGGGAAAGGTTGAGGCGGTAGTCCGGTGCGCCTGGTGCACACGAATTTAGATCGCGGGACCTGCGTGTGTGCACACGGACCATTGTGCACCGAGTCCACAAACGGCAGGACTTTTGACCAATTAGTAGCCCAAACTCTTACGCGTGCTGACCCGGAACTTTTAGCCCTGCGAGAGATGCGTAGCAGTCAGACTGACGCAGGGGTATTTTTCCATATTCGTATTTCATCTTGGAGATATATATGCGTCAGCCGGTACAATACTTTTACGGAGTACTGACGTCGCCTTGCTCTCGCTTTATTTCCGCCGATAAATGGAGGAGGAGTAGTTGTTGGCACGGAAAAGGAGGAAAAGATTCGCCAGAAAGAATGGCCAATGGTTTTTTCTTTCGCACCTCCTCTGTCTCTGTTCGCTGCTGTGAAAGATCAGTTGACCAAGCTGAGCAGGGTGCACACGTCACGTTTACCTAGCGTAGCATCCTCTCCAGTTGACCTTTTTCTTCTTTGGCCAACATTTTTAAGTTTTCACGTGGTAAGAGCAACTCTACCGTGTTTCACAAAAGTATCCCTTAAAAACTACTCCCTCCAATCCACATTAGTTGACTTTATCTAGATAGATTCATATGTACGTATTTAGTTAAGCGTTTTGCTAGTTCTCGGACGTTCGAGAACTTTTTATGTCTCAGTCGTCTCTTTCACCGTTCGATTTACTTCGTGATTCGTGCAAAGTGAAAAATTCACATGAGTTGCAACTAGAGTATAACTGAGAATTTAATGAGTTGCAACTAGGTTATAACTGAGAATTAGTACAAATCTTATGAGTTGTAACTAGGTTGCAACTGAGAATTAGCATAAATATTAGGATGACGTCAGCGACTTAAACCTAAGAAGTTCTCATGCGCCTGAGATTTAGGCACTCCCTTAGTTAAGTATCTAGTCTAAATTTATCTGTATCTAGACAAAGTTGGGTCAAATATGGGTCAGAATTAGGATGTCATGTAGGATTCCACCAAAGTCACTGCGATTAGATTTTGCAAATGAGTTGGAAGTGAAAATTTGGTGGGATCCTACCACACACCCTATTAAAAACGTGTATATAGCTTACACACAACTATTTTTACCGTGTGAAATATATAGTATTGTAGATAGGAATTGTATTCTGCAAGACCCATCGATGACCAACGTTTCTTTTCTTCTTCAGAGGCATCCTCTTCCTAGACCTCCCGCCCGCTGCTTGCTCGCTCCCGCCTCTACCCGACCATCGCGTCGCCGCCCCGAGTGTCATGGCCCGCTACCGCCTCGCCTCATGCCTGCTGGAATAGGTCTGTGTCGAGGCGACTCGCCAGAAATTGGTAAAGATTTGACCGAAATCGGAGCTCCGCGGCGGGATTTCATCGGATTCCGGCGAGCCCGGCACCCGGTGACAATTAGGCATTCCGACGAGGTTTGACTGGTTTGGAGGTGTCGTGGTATTGCCGACACGTACGCCATAGGGGTATCTCAACGATGAGTTTAGAGACGTGGGGTAATGCGGCAGGTTGGTGGGTACGAGGTAACACAACTTACCCAGGTTCAAGTTCCACGACGGCGGCGAAACGCAAATCCTGCTATAAATCACTATAAAGGCAATACACCGAGTTACATGGATTAGTTCGATGTGCGCAATATGAGTTGTGTCGTATCGACTTGATGTGTCGTAAAGGCTCCCAGAGGTCCGGCTTATAAAGACGTCATGTCCTAGGGTTATAGAGAAGAGTCCTACACTAGATACAACTAGTATACATGTCTTGCACTCCAAGGCTCCGAGTATGTCGATGACTCCTATTGTAGCCTTCCTTTATCCGGCATGGGCCTCCCTTCTGGATCCATCTAACTGGCCGCCCAGCAGGACATGGGCCTTGCTACCAACTATGGGCCACTCGGGTTATCCGGATTAGAGACATGCAAGGGTGGTACCCATTTAGCATATCCCCAACAGTAGCCCCCGGAGAACTCCGAGATCTTGCACCGTCTTGCCTGTTTAGGTTGAATGCTCCGTCTAGGTGATGTCGGCAAATCGATAAGAAATATCTTGTAGTCCTCCAAAGAACCCTGCAATATTCTCCATCTTCAACATGTAAGTCGAAGAATCACTAAGTCTTCCATCGTACTCTTCTCGTAGCCGGACAGGATCCGTCCATGCCAGAATCTTCAGATGGGATTGTTCGCCTGCATATGTCAGTGAGTTGACATAGACCATGGGTCAATGACGCCTCGTAACTCACACATGCACTGAACATAATCATAGCGATTTTCCCACGCGGGAAATCCGAAACGTCGAGCGGCGGCGGAGGGAACATGGCGAAATCTCTACGCATGTTCTCACATGCATTGTCTACGCGTCGACCCTTAGATCATCTTGAACGAATCTTGACGTTGGGGCTATATATTTTAACTGCGGTGTTTTATTTATATTTTCACCTCATTCGCTCTCGCATCATGTTCTTCCTCCAGCCCAAACCTTCCTCGAGCACATCGCTTGCACGCAGAGAAAACCCTAACTTTTACACATCTCTTAGCCCATCTCATCTACTCCAATGGCAAGCAGCAGCGCTCCAGCGATGGTGGCGCCCGGCAAGGCTTCCGCCAAGCCATCCAGCACCGTCCATGTCCCACCAGAAGGTGCGGTGGTGTCGCGCTCCGAAGTGGTCAAATCCACCAGCGGTGACCATATTCCAGTGGCATTGGAGCCGTTGGAGGAGGAGGCTGACTCCCACAAGGGGGAATGGCGACTATCGGATATCTCCGATAGCGACATCAAGGAGATGATATCCGAGGGGTACCTTCCTGCGATAGAGGGTCTGGTCTGGCGGGCGGCACCGACTAGCAAGGTCGTCCCTTCTCCCCAACCCAGAGAAAAGGTATACCTCAAAGCTCAGTTCGTACATGGTGTCTCCCTGCCGTTGTCCGACCTCTACATCCAAGTCCTCGAGAACTTCCGGTTCAACCTCAGAACATGTCCCCCAATAGTATTCTTGTACTTAGCAACTACGCGGCTCTATGCGAGGTATACCTAGGGATTAGTCCTAGGTTAGATATGGTCATATACTTCTTCACCGTGAAGAGGGAAGCTGGAGTGAGTAGAGAGGAGCTTAGGAATTGTGGGACCATTAGCTTCAAGATCCGGCTGTTGGAGATATGCCCTAGAGGCAATAATAAAAGCAGTTATTATTATATCTTTGTGTTTATGATAAATGTTTACATTCATGTTATAATAGTATTAACAGGAAACATTAATACTTGTGTGATTTGTAAACTAAATTAGAGTCCCTGGTAAAGCCTCTTTATAATATTAGCTTGTTGATTAATAGATGATCGTGGTTTCTCAATCATGAACATTGAGATGTTGTTAATAACAAGATCATATCATTAAGAGAATGGTATGATGGACATACTCCTATAGATAAGCGTAGCATAAAGATCAAGTCATTTTAATAGTTCGTTTGCTATAAGCTTTCTGATACATAGTAACCTAATTCCTTCGACCATGAGATCATGCTAATCACCATCACCGGAAGGATGCTTTGATGACATCAAACACCACACCGTAACTGGGTGGCTATAAAGGTGGCATTGAGTGTTCGGAAAGTATGGGTTGAGGCACATGGATCAAGAGTGGGATTTGTCCATCCATATGACGGATAGATATACTCTGGGCCCTCTCGGTGGAATGTCATCCAATTGGCTTGCAATCATGTGACTGGCTCACAAGGGATCGGGAACGAGAAAAGAGTACTTATCGGTAACGAGGTTGAACTAGGTATGCAGAGATACCAACGATAAAAACCCCGGATAAGTAAACTATCATGAGACAAAGGGAAATTGGTATCATATGTAAGTGGTTCATTCGATCGCAAAGTAAAAATAATATGTGGGAGCCATATGAATTTCCAGATTCCTCTATTGGTTATTGATCGGAGAAGTGTCTTGGTCATGTCCACATAAATCACGAACCGTAGGGAGACACGCTTAAGGATTCGATGTTGTTTAGTAGATATGGAACGTTAATAGGGATACTGAATGTTGTTCGGAGTCTCGGATGGGATCCGGGATATCAGGAGGAGATCCGGAATGGTCCGGAGAATAAGATTCATATAAGGAAAGTCTTATTTCAGAGTTCGGGAAAGTTTCCGATGATTTCATCAGAGAGGTTCTAGAAGGGTCTAGAAGGTCCACCGGTCCGGAAGGAGAATGGTCCATGAATGTGTCATGGGTATGTGGAATGATTGGATCATATCCAAGGTTACTTGGTGTTGGCATATGCGAGAGAGAAATAAAGCTCTAAATTGAAAGTTAAACGGAAGTTTCAAAAGTCAAACCGGAACAATGGTTTCCTAGTGGGAGAAGAAACAATTCCTTCTCTCAATCCAACTTGGGTTTGGGTTTGGATTCAAACCCACCCCACCCAAGGCTGCCCCCCTCTCATAAATAGAGGGGAAGGGCTGCCCCAACACAACACACAAGTTCCAAGCCCTCTCCACCTGAGCCTGCCGCCGTCGTCCTGCCGTCGCGCCGCCCCCGGTCCATCGCCGCCGCCCTAGCCGCCGCCGACACCTCCTCCTCCTCCCGGATTTCTAAACCCTAGTTTTTCAGGAAACCCTAATCCACCATAACTCGCATCTGGCTTAGGCGAAGCCCTATGGGATCTTCCCTCTACTTCCGACACCACGCCGTCGTGCTGCCGGAATCACGAAGGGAGAACTACAACCTCCGCTGCCTGCTGGAACAAGGGAGAGGAAGGTCTTCATCGAGTACCGAACGTGTGACCGATCATGAAGCTGCCGAACGCAGCCTTGAAGGATCGTCTACGCGATCTTGAGATCGGCAAGTGTACGACTACATCACCCACGAGAATCTGCTCTCGTTAACCGCTTTGGAATCTTTAAGGGTGAGTGCTTCTATCGACTCGTTGCTACAATCTAGTAGATAGATCTTGGCTTGTTTGTGTGCATGCGGTAGAAATTTTTTGTTTTCCATGCTACGAACCCCTACACCGGCCTGGCCGGCGGTTCCCCGACATTGTAGGACATGAATCCTACAAGAACTGGCAACATACATACTTCTATGGCCCCGACATTCCTCGGGTCGGCTGAGAAGTATCGTACCCAGACTTCATCAACGGGGCGCCGCTGAAGCCCCGACATGGCGATGACAAGACCTCCTCCCCTCCGACAACGAAGCCTCTCGCGATGTAAGGCGGATCGACTGGTTCGTAGAAACGGGTCTGATCGGCTTGGACCTGGCCATGTGCTGGTTCATCAGGAGGATCCATCCTTTGCAGCACCGCGAGAAGCTGATGTGTCAATACACGAAGGACAAAAAAGATAGCCTCCAGATTTCCGAGGATAACTTTTCCTGTGACTCCATCAAACTCCGCCTCAAGGAAATCGCCAAGGTGAAGGATCGCAAGCGTGGCTTCGCCATCACATATGACATGGTTCGAGGATTACAAGTGCCCAAAGGTAACTTTTATTTACTATCTTGACATATGCTCTAGTTCTTCCGACTTGAATACGTACTTTCGTCTAACACACTGATTTCACTAAACAGCCAGGGGACTTAGAGGAGACCTACATGGCGCCCCAAGTCTATGATCCCAAGATGAAGGAAGTCACTGTCGTGTCCTACAACGAAGTTCCACTGGCGCAAAAGTGGAAGAGCTCCACCTCTGATGCTGCCGGTGGAGGCAAGAAGAAGACGGAGGGTGGAGCCTCCAAGAAGTCCACCGTCTCCCTGGAGGCGAAGAAAAGAAGATTAACCAGCATCCCCTTGACCAAAGCGCCAAGTGTTGTGTAAGCCTCTCTTCCTCTGACTTTATCGTTGTACTCCTCTTATTCATGTACTTATACATTGTATATTTCAGGAAAAGTATAGTTTGAGTTTGAAGAAGACCTCCAAGTCATTAGGAGCTTCTAAAAACATTAAAAATATGTTTTTCCAAGCCTCTCCTGCCATCGCTCCTCCTACCCCTGTCGTCCAACCATCTTTCGCGCCAGTCGGATCTCCGACTACGGTAGCATATATGATGTATGCAATGATCCTTATTGTAAGTCGGCAACTGACAGGAGCCTTATGGTTGTCTTTTAATTTCGTTAAGACTTATGTGTCTATTATTCAAAGTAGTTGTAATAGTTGATGCTGGTGGACGAAAACCATGGAGCGGTGCCATTGACCTTGACACCACGCTGGTGATGATGGAGATCTGATACGTCCAAAACGTATCTACTTTACCGAACACTTTTGCTATTGTTTCTCCTCTAAACTTGTGTGATTTGGATACAACTAACACGTACTGACGCCGTTTTCAACAGAATTACCTTGGTGTATAGTTTTTGTGCAGAAAATCAACTATCGGTAAAAATCTCGGAAAATATGTCAAAAATCCTTTTTCACCAGAAGATTCACGGAGCCAGAGTACGAGATGGAGTGGAGGCCTGGGGGGCCCACACCCCTGCCAGGCGCGGACCAGGCCTAGGCGCGCCTAGGAGGGTGCGGCCACCCCAGGCACCCCCTCGGCATCCCTCTTCACCTATAAGAATCCTCTTGACCTAAAAACCGAGGGGGGGTCGACGTTTTTCTAGAAAGAGTTCCGCTGCGCCGCTACCACCAGAAGTTGTGATTCGGAACCAGAAACTCCGTTCTGGCACCCTGCCGGGACGGGGAATTTGGGGAGGATCATCGCCATCATCATCACCAACGCCTCTCCATCAACCATCAATGTTTCCCTCATCCATGAGTGAGTAATCCTCCGCTGTAGGCTATGGGGATGGTAGGGATCGGATGAGTTCTATCATGTAATCGAATAAGATTGTTAGGGCATGGTGCCTAGTATCTCTATTAGTGCTATTTGACTTTGTTGCAACTTTTTGTACTTAATTCTTGTCACTAGGGCCCGAGTGCCATGATCTCAGATCTGAACTTATTATTGAATCATTATGATATTGTTGTTTGTGATCTTATCTGCAAGTTGTGTACACATATCATTGTCCGAATCCAAAGGCCCCAAAGTGACAGAAATTGGGACAACCAGAGGGGATGGTTGTGATGTGAGGATCACATGTGTTCATGGAGTGTTAATGCTTTGCTCTGGTGCTCTATTAAAAGGAGCACCTTAATTGACAGTAGTTCCCTAGAGGCCCCGCTGCAATGCGCTGACAGGACAAAAGATGTAATGCAAGTTCTCATTGCGAGCACACATGACTATATATGGAGCACATGCCTATGATTGTTTAGTACTTGGATGCTTTATCTCATTTATCTGCAATTTCCCTAGATCTTGAAGTTACATGTTTAGACTCGTCCATGCAATGCCCGTGTAACACCCTCAGAATCGGCCCTATGCAAGTTTCAGCGATTCCCGCCAAACCCGCATAGAAACGATTAAAAGGTGCCCACCAGGCACTTTCGTGCGGGTGGAAGACGAAGTAATAAAATTACACAACAGTCCTCGATGGGACCCACAGAACAGATATATATACAACACCGACTCAATGAGTCAAGAATACAGATATAATATACAAAGATCCAAATCACCTTGAAAATGATAGAGCGTCCGACTACGGACAAGATGCAAATGGGGCTAAGAGCCCTGAAGAATAACCAATGGCGTCCATAACCCGAGGCCAAGCGGAAGGGTAACCCGCTAACAACGCCGATCTCAAAACCTGCTTAAACAAAAGGGGTGCCGAAAGGGCAAAGGAAAAAGAGAGAGCGGTCGATCTTGAGGCCAAGACATGCGAGGCTAGAATTCGGCGGTCCTCGCCTACATAGGTATGGTGGACTGAAGCGGCAGCGCGGCATGCACTAAACAACCTATAGAGACTCGGTACCACTGTCGGCTATCAGAGAGGGATAAGAAAGACCTATTCGGAACCAACCTGATTATAACACCAAACATACCCATCCTGGTGTTTCCCCCTCGAGACCCAAATGAGGAAGTCAACCGAGGAACTCACACAGTTGGCATTATTCAGTTATCATTGCAGCAATTACTAGTCAAGTATAGATAATCATCCTGATATAATAAGCAGTGGGCAATTTTAGTTAACCATTCCGTTGTAGTTGCGACACTTACTAGTCAAATACAATTAGCATGAGATATCCCAAACCCAGCAGTTGTTGGTACTTTTATTTAGTCATTCCGTTGTAGTTGCAATACTTACTAGTCAGGTACAATGGTCGCAAGCGACAACCCAAACAAGCAATTGTTGGCAATTTTATTTAGCCATTCCATTATAGTGAAGCTGATTACTAGTCATGATAAAGTCAAATTTATAGCACTACTTTAGTTATAGTTGTCTATGATCGAGATATTGTGCTCCAAGTCGTCCATAACCGCAGACACGACTTTCAGAAAGTTTTACCCTGCATGGGTGCACAAATAGCAACACACACTCGATCAACCTCGGAAAAACCAAATCAAAACCCAACGAGGCTTTCACGACAAAGCAATCACAGGATTCAGAAATATTTCAGGGGGCCACCCCATTGAGTACACCATAACGAAGTTAGTGACTCGAGACGGACTCAAGGTTTGCGCCAATTGGTCAGAAACATCGGGAACCCAAAAGCGGGCTTGTCGGTACCGCGAAAACACTCCGCTTACCTAAAGACAGTGCTCCTCGCACAATCGTAATAAAGCAGTAAAGCATGGCATAAGTACAGGATAGTAAATAAAACCTCAAACTAGTTTGTGGCCCCAAGAAATAAGACTGAATCAAGCTCTGGCTCAGGGGGGGTCCCATAATCCTCCCGGATGTGGATAGCGCGAATGTTCAAGGAACAAATATCAAGTACTCAGGGTCCTACGGGACACAAGTGGACGGTTAACAACCAAATAACATATATTTCCCACATGTGCCTCTGCTTACCTACTTCAATTTTAGTTGTTAAACAGTAATTAAAGTAAACGATAATGAAAGCCATGATCATCTCCAACATTAAACATGCGGCAACACTCCAACAACTGTGGTACTGGACAACACGCAACAGCACTTGAGCAAGCGACTACGACGCGCAAGTCCAACTATCTACCAGACAACAGGTAATAGGATGTGTCCAAGGCAATATAAGGCTGCAAGGAAATCGCGGGTACGAAAACTAGAGCAACGCAACACAGATAGCAATAGATCAACAGGAGGGAATAAATACTATAAAAGTAAGATAGGTAGAAAGGGGGAGGTGCTCGCCAGAAAACATTGCCGAAGGTTCATCCGAAGATCGGGGCGAAGCTCACATCAACTCAACGGCCTTATCCGCGAAGAAGCAAAACACTAGAATAAACACCGGATGCACTATTTCATACTACGGTAGAAAATCGGGCATGATGCATGTATGATGTATGACATGGCAAAGGTGCGGTGCAATTAGGCAAGATTAAGCGGAACCGGGGCCCCGACAATTAAGTGTATGGTTATAGTTGTTCTAGATACCCACAAATTAAATGTTGTAATAACAGGGCAAGATAAGTTACCGGTTCGCTACACAAATTTAAATGAGGCCAATATAAGACTAGATTTGTCCGCATATGGGCCCCATATTTAATTATATGGTGAATCGGCATAAGGCCCCCAACCCACACAAATATGCATGCATGATCAATTTAATATGCGACAGGTGATCAATATCATATTATAAAAATAGGGGTCTCGGATAAAGGGTCACACATTAGGGTTCGGCGAACTTGGGCTCTGAGGGGTTCGGGGTCCGGTCTCAGGGTTTCGGATCTTCGGGAGGGTCGATCTTCGGATCTCAACATGGGCCGGTCTTGGTGACGATATTGTCCGATGGGGATCTTGGTTCAACACCATCGCGGTCTTCGGGTCCGAGAGGTAGATCTTGGCGCCCGAGGGGAAGTTCATGTCGTATCCGTGTCGACGACCTTGGCGTTCAGGGGGAAGTTCTCGGTGTTCCATGTGGAAGTCCGCGAGGGTTTGGTGACGGAGATCTTGACGGTTCCGGGAGGAAGAACTTGGGTCGGCATTGGATCGGTCTTGTACTTCGGGTGACGTTGAAGATCTTGTCAAAATATTGTGTGGTCTTCGCGAGATATGGTCGGTGTCACTAATATTCGGCTCCATGAGGTAGATCTTAAGGGTTCCCCGATTCCGATTGTCGAAGGCGAACTTTTCTCGGCGTCGGTGGCCTTGTCGATTGTTCGTCGGGCTCTAGGAGGATGTCATCTGCATTGAGACAGGAACCAGAGCACTCGAGGAGTGGTGGACTTGGTTCGAACGGAGCACCAAGACCGACATGCAAACGGCACCCACAACAACGCCCAACGAAGATAAGCGGCAGAGCTGGGCCGATGGTGGCGAGGTGAAGAGCGCTGGCGGCGTCGCCCGCCACGGACGGACGGGCTCGCAGGCGGTGGAGAGGGAAGCCTGCGGCGGCTCACGGGCGGAGGAAGGTCGGAGGCAGGCCCAAAGGCGGGCGAGGCGAGGAAGGAGGCGCACGCGTCCGAGAGGCGGGTGGCGGAGGGCGAGGAGGTTGACGAGGCGCGCTCGCCGGTGAGGCCAGCGTAAGCGGCCGGAGGAGAGGAGGTCCAGGGCGGCCCGACGGATCTGGCGACAAAGGGTCGTGGCAACGCCGACGACGTCTTGCCAGCAGCGCGCGACGAGGTCGAGCAAGGAGGTCGGCAGCGGTGAGGCCACAGGCCGGATGGTCATGGCGGGTGAAGCGGGCGAGCTTGCCTGGCAAGGAGGGAGGCGGGCGCAAGGCGCTCTGGGAGGCCGACGAGCAGAGAGAGGAGAGGAACAGAGGAGAGGAGGCGGCGGGGAGAAGATCGCGGGGTCGGGGGTGCGTGGTGAGCAGGGAGAGGAGCGGGGTCGGGGGGAGAGAGGAGAAGGGGTGGTGGGGCCGGTTCGGTGTGGAGTGGGACCCGGGAGGCAGGGAGGATGGGCGCGTCGGGTGGGGTGGGTCTAGTGTGGAGTGGTGGGGCCCAGGCGGGGCCGGTCACCACTGCAGGGTGCGTGCGTGTGTGGTCTGGCGTGTGCTGCGGGGTGGGGCCGGGGGAGTGGGGAGTGGGGAGAGAGAGGGCAGTAGGTGATGCGGCAGCGTTTGGTTGGATGGGGATTGGGGCAGGGTGACGTGGCGACTAGCGATTGGAGGGGGTGATGTGGCTGGGGCTGGGTAGGTTAGGGTTAGGTAGGAAAAGATCTGGGTTGTCCGATTTTGTACTGGGGGTGGCCGACTGGGTCGGATCGGCCCGGTTTGGCTGCCCCCTAAAAATAAATTAAGTATTTTATTATTTAAAACGGGGCGTTTAGAAAACAAAAATAGGTTTTCCCGAAAATAGTTTTATGCAAGCAAATGCAAGATGATGACGATGCGCAAATGCAAGGCGGCATGATGACATGAGCATGCGGCCATGATGATGCAATGCAAAAAAAACAACGCGGTTTTCTAGTAGTGGTTTTGCGGGATGCCACAATTCGACACCACTAACAATGGATCTCGCCCTCGAGATCCGCCTCATGGTACCGGAAAGAAGGCCGATGATCTGAATCTTCTCGCTTCATGTAGATCGCCGCGACACCACTAACAATGATTCCTTCTCCATCTTGAAATCGGCGACACCACCAACAATGGTCGGTGCTCACGTTCGTTAAGAGAACACTCCGGAGAAACAAAGGACGAAGGTAGAGGTATCGAAAAATAAGGCCACCTCTAACTTCCATGAGAAGAGGAAAAGTTACATTGATCCACCAGTTCGATGTACAAGAGTGAACAGTAAGAGTCGGGTAGGGTGATCCATCCGTCCAAACTACCAACTCTATACATGAATAGGAAAATCAGGCAACTCAACTCTCGAAATTTAGAATGAAGATCTTCATAAGCGGTATTCGGAACAAAGGGATGATGCCAGCTCTGCATTGGATCTGATGTAGAGGAGGTCCTCACATCGGAAAACACCGGAAGATACCAAAGAAATTTTATGAAAATACATAACGATTAGGTTTCACAATGGTTCCATTGGCATGAACAACACATGCTCACTCCAACTTCACCAATGCTCGTCCTTCTCATATGTTTTTCAACGACACGGATATCCAGCAAGGAACACATATAGATAAAGAGTTCCAGAACAAAAGATTGGATGAAGGGTACAACAGACAAGTTGCAGATTTGATGATCGTAGCACCGCCGTTATAAAAGGTAGAAAGCGAAACCCTAAAGGTACGACGGAAACCCAACCGCGAGAAATCCTGGACTCGAAGAGAGATAAGAGAGCGGATTCAAAACACGCAGAGGTGAGAGGAGAGCAGCAGAGGGGTAAGGAGTAAAATCAGACCTAATCAGAACTATCCAACCGATTTTTCAAAAATAGTTTTGACACTCTACTTCGGCCATTAGCTAGGTTATCCTACATGCTGGACTTGTGGGGTATCGCAACTGCTGAGCTCTGATACCACTCTGTAACACCCTCAGAATCGGCCCTATGCAAGTTTCAGCGATTCCCGCCAAACCCGCATAGAAACGATTCAAAGGTGCCCACCAGGCACTTTCGTGCGGGTGGAAAACGAAGTAATAACATTACACAACAGTCCTCGATGGGACCCACAGAACAGATATATATATACAACACCGACTCAATGAGTCAAGAATACAGATATAATATACAAAGATCCAAATCACCTTGAAAATGATAGAGCGTCCGACTACGGACAAGATGCAAATGGGGCTAAGAGCCCTGAAGAATAACCAATGGCGTCCATAACCACCTTGGCCAAGCGGAAGGGTAACCCGCTAACGACGCCGATCTCAAAACCTGCTTAAACAAAGGGGTGCCGAAAGGGCAAAGGAAAAAAAGAGAGCGGTCGATCGAGGCCAAGACACTACGAGGCTAGAATTTGGCGGTCCTCGCCTACATAGGTATGGTGGACTGAAGCGGCAGCACGGCATGCACTAAACAACCTATAGAGACTCGGTACCACTGTCGGCTATCTGAGAGGGATAAGAAAGACCTATTCGGAACCAACCTGATTATAACACCAAACATACCCATCCTGGTGTTTCCCCCTCGAGACCCAAACGAGGAAGTCAACCGAGGAACTCACACAGTTGGCAGTTTTATTTATTCAGTTATCGTTGCAGCAATTACTAGTCAAGTATAGATAATCATCCTGATATAATAAGCAGTGGGCAATTTTAGTTAACCACTCCGTTGTAGTTGCGACACTTACTAGTCAAATACAATTAGCATGAGATATCCCAAACCCAGCAGTTGTTGGTACTTTTATTTAGTCATTCCGTTGTAGTTGCAATACTTACTAGTCAGGTACAATGGTATGGCGACAACCCAAACAAGCAATTGTTGGCAATTTTATTTAGCCATTCCATTATAGTGAAGCTGATTACTAGTCATGATAAAGTCAAATTTATAGCACTACTTTAGTTATAGTTGTCTATGATCGAGATATTGTGCTCCAAGTCGTCCATAACCGCAGACACGGCTTTCAGAAAGTTTTACCCTGCAGGGGTGCACAAATAGCAACACACACTCGATCAACCTCGGAAAAACCAAATCAAAACCCAACGAGGCTTTCACGACAAAGCAATCAGGATTCGAAATATTTCAGGGGCCACCCCATTGAGTACACCATAGCGAAGTTAGCGACTCAGACGGACTCAAGGTTTGCGCCTGGTCAGAACGATCGGGAACCCAAAGCTGGGCTTGTCGATACCGCGAAAACACTCGCTTACCTAAATAAACAGTGCTCCTCGCACAATTGTAATAAAGCAAGAAAGCATGGCATAAGTACAGGATAGTAAATAAAACCTCAAACTAGTTTGTGGCCCCAAGAAATAAGATCAATCAAGCTCGCTCGGGGTCCCATAATCCTCCGGATGTGGATAGCGCGAATGTTCAAGGCAGTATCAAGTACTCGGGGTCCTCAGGACACAAGTGGACGGTTAACAACCAAATAACATCTATTGCCCACCGTGCCTCGCTTACCTTCAATTTTAGTTGTTAAACAGAATTAAAGTAAACGATAATGAAAGCCATGATCATTTCCAACATTAAACATGCGGCAACACTCCAACAAGCGTGGTAATCGACAACACGCACAAAGACTTGAGCAAGCGACTACGACGCGCAAGTCCAACTATCTACCAGACAACAGGTAATAGGATGTGTCCAAGGCAATATAAGGCTGCAAGGTAATCGCGGGTACGAAAACTAGAGCAACGCAACACAGATAGCAATAGATCAACAGGAGGGAATAAATACTATAAAAGTAAGATAGGTATAAAGGGGGAGGTGCTCGCCTGAAAACATTGCCGAAGGTTCATCCGAAGATCGGGGCTAAGCTCACATCAACTCAACGGCCTTATCCGCGAAGAAGCAAAACACTAGAATAAACACGGGATGCACTATTTAATACTACGGTAGAAAATCGGGCATGATGCATGTATGATGTATGCCATGGCAAAGGTGCGGTGCAATTAGGCAAGATTAAGCGGAACCGGGGTCCCGACAATTAAGTATATGGTTATAGTTGTTCTAGATACCCACAAATTAAATGTTGTAATAACAGGGCAAGATAAGTTACCGGTTCGCTACACAAATTTAAATGAGGCCAATATAAGACTAGATTTGTCCGCATATGGGCCCCATATTTAATTATATGGTGAATCGGCATAAGGCCCCCAACCCACACAAATATGCATGCATGATCAATTTAATATGCGACAGGTGATCAATATCATATTATAAAAATAGGGGTCTCGGATAAAGGGTCACACATTAGGGTTCGGCGAACTTGGGTTCTGAGGGGTTCGGGGTCCGGTCTTAGGGTTTCGGATCTTCGGGAGGGTCGGTCTTCGGATCTCAACATGGGCCGGTCTTGGTGACGATCTTGTCCGATGGGGATCTTGGTTCAACATCATCGCGGTCTTCGGGTCCGAGAGGTAGATCTTGGCGCCCGAGGGGAAGTTCATGTCATATCCGTGTCGATGACCTTGGCGTTCAGGGGGAAGTTCTCGGTGTTCCGTGTGGAAGGCCGCGAGGGTTTGGTGACGGAGATCTTGACGGTTCCGGGAGGAAGAACTTGGGTCGGCATCGGATCGGTCTTGTACTTCGGGTGACGTTGAAGATCTTGTCAAAATATTGTGTGGTCTTCGCGAGATATGGTCGGTGTCACTAATATTTGGCTCCATGAGGTAGATCTTAAGGGTTCCCCGATTCCGATTGTCGAAGGCGAACTTTTCTCGGCGTCGGTGGCCTTGTCGATTGTTCGTCGGGCTCTAGGAGGATGTCATCTGCATTGAGACAGGAACCAGAGCACTCGAGGAGCGGTGGACTTGGTTCGAACGGAGCACCAAGACCGACATGCAAACGGCACCCACAACAGCCGCCCAAGAACGAAGATAAGCAAACCAGGAGCTGGGCCGATGGTGGCGGGCAGGTGAAGAGGGCTGGGCGGCGTCTGCCGGGCTCGCATACATCGGGCGGAAGGTGGAGAGGGCGGCTCCGGCAGCTGGCGGGAGGAAGGTCGGAGGAGGCAGGGCGAGGCGGGGTCCGCGGAGAGGAAGGGGGTGTGGCGGCAAGGCGACGAGGAGGTTAATGGCGCCGCCACGGTGACGGGAGGCGGCGGCAACGGCAGGAGAGGAGGTCAGTGGCCCAGACGGATCTGGCGATGGGCGGGTCGTCGTCGACGTCTTGCCGCGAAAGCGGCGACGAGGTCAGGCAGAGGGAGGTCGGCCGCGGTGGCGGCCACAGAGGCGGATGGTCATGGCGGGTGAAGCCGGGCTTGAGCCTGGCAAGGAGGAGGCGGAGCTGGCCACTGGGAGGCCGACGAGCAGAGAGAGGAGAGGAACATAGGAGAGGAGGCGGCGGGAAGAATTGTAACTACCTCGGTGAATTACGCTCCTAGCTACAAGGTTGGATGAACGGTAGTGGTTGAAATAGTACGGTGGGGCCCCAAAAGCCTCTCACGGGTAGACCTTTCGGCCGTCCGAACCACTTCCAATTCATCGGGACCAGACTGGCGAATCGGCGAAGGGATCAAATACATACACAAATGAGTATGTATGCAAGCCACCATACAAGAGTACATCAGAGCCATACCATCTAGAAAGAAAGGAAATATAGCAACGCCATACGGCAATATTCAAATGACCTAGATAGATCTAATATTTTAGGATAATTCCTCATACATCACACATCAGAGTATCATGCGGAAGCGGCAAACAAAGTCCGAGTATGGATAAGAAGCAAATCGGCATAAGATTCCATAGAAATAAGCACATCCCGCCCACAGATTTCACGGATCCCCGTTCCCGGAATCTCTACACCGAACGATCGTTGCCCACATCATCAGCCTCTTCCACCCAGTATCCATCCTGCGAGGGTACCTGTTCATCTGAACCAACAATTTATCGTGTGAGACCCTAAGGGTTCTCAGCAAGTCTTAATGCCTCTAAAGGGGACACAACCTGGGGTGACGCAATTGCAGCGAAAGATAAACCCTAGCAGTTCTACAGATACTCGCTAACCATCCGCCTAACCAATGATAGACGGATGTCCGTGAATTAATGACAACAGTTATAACAGTAATTCCATCAGATCCATCCTCCTCCTCGCTTACCAACGAGGAAGCGGACGAACAACCCCCCCATCCGTTGGCAATTTTATTAACCATTCCATGAGTGTGGCACTATTCACTAGTCAAATTACTTAGTCAGATTAAAGCGGTACTTTAGTTATGCTTGTCTATGATCGAGAAACTGTGCTCCAAGTCGTCCATAATCGGACACGGCTTTGAAAGTTTTACCCGCGGGGTACCAATAGCAACACACGCCGATCAACCTCGGAAAACCAAATCAAAACCCACGAGGCCTTCATGACAAAGCAATCACAAGATTCAGAAATATTTCAGGGGCCACCCCATTGAGTAGACCCATAACGGTAAGCAAGCTCGAGACGGACTCAAGGTTTGGGTGGACGCAAACGATGGCAGGAACCGAAAGTGTGGGCTTGTCGATACCGCTAAACGTGTCCCGATCCTAAACAAGAGTGCTCCTCGCACAATTTAAATACTGAGTAGCATGGCATAAGTACAGGATAGTAAATAAAACCTCAAACTAGTTTGTGGCCCCAAGAAATAAGACGGAATCAAGCTCGCTCGGGGGTCCCATATACCTCCGGATGTGGATAGCGCGATAAATCAAGGAAAGAATCAAGTACTCGGGGTCTTACGGGACACAAGTGAGCAGGAAAAACCAAATAGCAGATGTTGCTCACCGGTGCCACTTTCATTAGTTATCCCATTACTACTCAGGTTAAGTTGTTTAGGTACCTCGTTATCCATCAGACACTCACATACCCTACACATGCTGTTCTACGACTCGCATGGCTCAAACAACTCCTGTAGTAATGGCTCATGGGATGGAGGAACAAGCTTGGTGGGGTTCAAAAGTAAAGGCTATGCATACTTGGGATTCATTTTAATGCAATCGCGACTCAATGATGCAAGAATAAGATAGAGGCAATAGGTACTGTATGTATGCAAGCATGTGGTAGTGCTTGCCTGGCAACTCAGTTGAAGTGAGAGACGGATCTGGGTAGTGCTCCTGGTTCTCTTGATATATCCCCTGCTCAGCGTCGCGGTGGTGGCTGCGTGGTTGGAACAGGTTGGGGCGGTCGCGATCAACGGCGAGGCAGACGCACTGGCGGAGCTAGGGTTCGTCGGTTCGCGTCGGCGTCCAGGCTCCTGGGGCTGCTCCTCCTCGCTGGCACGGGCGGCCAGACGATCTCGGATCTTCCTCGACACCAGACCACGCCCGCCTCCTGGTTCGATGGCGACGAGAGGGAGCCGGTGTGGCTTGGCGGGGTAGATGAGGTGGAGAGGGAGAAGGAAGGGAGGGAGGCTTTGGATGGATCCTGGGAGAGGCCAGAGGGTGTGGGGTGGATAAGAACGAGGGGTGAGGTTAGGCTTGCGTGGGGAGGGTAGATCGGCTTGCCACCTTTGCACCTCACGTGCATGGGTCGGCAGCACATGGGGAGGAGGAGGTGCCAGTGGGGTAGGCGAGGCCGGGAGGCAAAGGTTCTGTGGGGGGCCGAGTGGGCGGGGAGGGAGCTCGTGTGGGCACGCCGGAGGAGAAAGAGAGCAAGAGAGAGGAGAAGAGGGTGGTCTCGGATAGGAGCTAGGTTAGAGGGGTAGCTCGGCCAGGTGGGGGCCTCATGGCATAGGGAGAGAGGGAAGAGGGTGGAGCTAGGATCGGTTAGGGTTTAGCTAGAGTGGGAGGCTCGGTTTAGAGAGGGTTGGGGAGAGAAGAGGTGAGGGGACACTTAGGGTGTGGTAGGTTTAGGTGAGAGAGGGAGGGACATGTTAGCTAGGGTTTAGCCAAGATGGGATATGGGGTATGGGGTAGGTGTTAGAGAGAACTAGGATAGAGGATTAGAGAGAGAGGGGTGGATTAGGGTTTTGGTCTAGAGAGGGGAAGGTTAGATGCTTGGGGTTCCTTTTGACAAGATCCAACCATGCACCAAACAAACCCCCACAAGAACCAAGACTAGAGCAAAGGGAAAAAAGGTGATGGGGTTTTGGCAATGATCAAACAAGACCAAGCCTAAGGGGTAGAGAGAGCTGATCCATTGTAAAATCCAAATAAAAACAAATGTCAAGCTAAGGGGCACTTGCATGGGCCATGCATAGTTAATTGGTACCATATTTATCTTTGTGAAAACAAGATTAATTACATGGCTTTTTCTTATGCATTCCAAAGTGTGGAATAAGGCCCAAGCAAAAGAAATTAGAAAGAATTCCAAGTGGAGTATGAGGAGATGATCACATTGGATTATATTTGGGACTTGCTAGTGTGTATATGCCACTAGATATTTAATAAGCCCACAAAATATCCCCACATGATGATAACCCCAAAAACACACATATGGAAGCTAGGGAGAAAAAGGGTCCCACTCCAAGGCATGCAAAGGTGGCCATGTGGCTCTCATGCATCAATAATGTGAAAACAAAATGATGCCAAGATGAGAACATGTGGAAAAGAAATGGATCCATCCCAACCCACATGAGCTAGAAGTAAACCCATAAATGCCAAGCTCATATTTAGTTGGATGGTGGAATTATAAGGTGGTGAAAAGAAAAGGTGGTGGAGTTAATAAGAGATATGCCCCCAAATCAACTTGGGCATTTAACAACATATCAAGAACCAAATACAATATCAAGAGGCAACTACAATTAACAATGCATATGAGATAAGAACCAAAGCAAAGAGGGGTTTTGTATGATGCTCAAATGCAGGGTGGCATGATGACATGAGCATGATATGATGATGATGCAACAATTATATGTAGGAAGTGGCCCTTTTATTACTAGAACAAGTAGCATTACAGGTGTTAGACAACTGGGATGCTACAAGAAGATCGCGGGGTCGGGGGTGCGTGGTGAGCAGGGAGAGGAGCGGGGTCGGGGGGGAGAGAGGAGAAGGGTTGGTGGGGCCGGTTCGGTGGGGAGTGGGACCCGGGAGGCAGGGAGGATGGGCGCGTCGGGTGGGGTGGGTCTGGTGTGGAGTGGTGGGGCCCAGGCGGGGCCGGTCACCACTGCAGGGTGCGTGCGTGTGTGGTCTGGCGTGTGCTGCAGGGTGGGGCCGGGGAGTGGGGAGTGGGGAGTGGGGAGAGAGAGGGCAGTAGGTGATGCGACAGTGTTTGGTTGGACGGGGATTGGGGCAGGGTGACGTGGCGACCAGCGATTGGAGGGGGTGATGTGGCTGGGGCTGGGTAGGTTAGGGTTAGGTAGGAAAAGATCTGGGTTGTCCGATTTGTATCTTTGGGGTGGCCTGATCGGTTTGGCTGCCCCCTAAAAATAAATTAAGTATTTTATTATTTAAAACGGGGCGTTTAGAAAACAAAAATAGGTTTTCCCGAAAATAGTTTTATGCAAGCAAATGCAAGATGATGACGATGCGCAAATGCAAGGCGGCATGATGACATGAGCATGCGGCCATGATGATGCAATGCACAAAAACAACGCGATTTTCCAGTAGTGGTTTTGCGGGATGCCACAGCCCGTCCATCCATCCCTATGCCTACCGCACTCATATCCTACTGTTTGCTACTATTGTTACTATTGCTCCTGTTTTGCTACTGCTGTTGCTTTTTTGTTGCTACTGCAAACTATTGCTACTGATAAAATTCTGTGAGCAAGAACTATTTCCAAGTGCAGCTGAATTGACAACTCGGTTATTAAGGCTTGCAAGTATTCTTTGGCTCCCTTTGTGTCGAATCAATAAATTGCGTAATACTACCCGCGAAGACTGTTGCAATCCCCTATACTTGTGGGTCATCAAGACTATTTTCTGGCACCGTTGCCGGGGAGCATAGTTTTATTTATAAGTTCACTTGGATCTATTATTGTCCACTGCTACTCCTTTCATCATGGGGAAGTCTCGTGATGGAAAGTTTCCTATTTTACCATCCACTACAAGAAGAGGTACAGTCCTAAACACCTCTAATTCTCTTGATTCACCGTCTGTTATAAGTAAGCTTGTTACACCACCACCACATACTCATGCTACACACACTGCTACTACTGCTGAATCTGAAACTGCTTTTGATACTCATGATGTTACTTCTATTGTGCTTGATGCGAGTGGTTCATTAGGTCCTTTCCTAGATGCCACTGTGGCTAGTCTAGGAAATACTGAAACTCCTAGTGAAGACGCTGTTACACCTGTTAGCTCACCTGAGTCTAGAGAGAGCTGTGATATTAATGATGGCTACATTGAGTTTACTGATGAATTTGTTGAAGAGTGCCGAAACACACATGGTGCTAGTGCTATTAAGAGTCTCCTTGCGAGACATACCATTATTCCTAAAGTGTCCTTGATACGTCTGAAATGTACCTATAATTTTTTATGCTCCATGCTTGTTTAGTATCTACTTTGCTTTACTTGTCTACATTTTGAGGTGATTTTTACATGTTTTCTGGTACTAACTTATTAACATGTTGCAACAGTGTCAGATGCCTGTTTTCTGCTGTTTTTGGTTTTAGAAAAGTTAGTAAAGAAATATTCTGGGAATTGGACGGGACAAACGTCAAAGTCAATTACTTTCCATGGGGAACAAGAAGTCGGAGGGGCGGGAGGCCGGGGCAGCCATACCCACCCTAGGCACGGTGGGCCACGACTGCACTGAGGAGTGTGGGTCCCAGCGCCGCCTCGGCCTCCCCTTCGCCTATAAGAAGCCCCCGTGCAAACCTAAGCACCGATCAAATATCCACAGCGTCAGCATGGCGCGACCATCGTCCCTAGATCGGGGGGATCTGAAGTTCTTCCCGACACCCTGCCGGAGGGGAGATCATCCCGGAGGCCTTCTCTCCGGTATGATGCGTGAGTATTTCCACCTTGGAATATGGGTCCATGTAGTAGCTAGATGGTTGTATATCCTCCTTGTTCTTTCATGTATAGATCTTGTGAGCTCCATTCATGATCAAGATCTAATCTATTTGTAATCATGCATATTGTGTTTGCGGGGATCCGATGGATATTGAGATTATTATGTTGGTTTGATTAATGGTTTTGTCTTTATGATTCTATCATGTCTATGTTGTTTTGATCTTGCATGCTCTCCGTTCTTAGTAGCTATCTTGGCCAATTAGTTGCTAGTGACTCCAAGAGGGGGTATTTATGCTCGACAGTGGGTTCATGCCTCTAGTTTCCAAGGGAAGTGACAATAATCTCTTCGGTTGTAGATGTGCTATTGCTACTAGGGAGAAAACAACGGTCTCTTGTTCATGGAACATGTGAACTGTTTACCTTACCTAGTTTGCTTAAAGCAGTTGTCTATTGCTTGCAACTTAATACTGGAGGGGGTTCATATGATAACCTGAAGGTGGACTTATAGTCATAGATGCAGTCGGATTACGGTCTATGTATATTGTTGTATTGCCCAATCAACCTCATAGGATCTTTCTGGCTAGTAATTGCATTGTTATGTCTTTCTCAGTTCCTGTCAATTGCCCCGCTGTAATTTGTTTACCCTTCATGCCATGTTGTTTATCTAAGGAGAGCACCTCTAGTGAACTATGGAACCCGGTCCAATCTTTACCATTGATACATCTTCCACTGTTACTTGTTTACTTGCTGCAAACCATTACCTTCCACACCATACGTTTAATCCTTTGTTACAGCAAACCGGTGAGCTTGACAACCTCACTGATTCGTTGGGGCAAAGTCTTGAGTTTATGTTGTGCAGGTCTCCGTGTTGCTTGCAACACTTGTGTGACGTTTCCTTCCTCCTTCTGGTTCGATAACCTCGGTCTCTACTGAGGGAAGACTTGCTATTGTGCTCATCACACCTTGCTCTTGGGGTTTCCAACAAAGTGCTCCACGTCAAGCACCATGTGGCATCCCACAAAACCACTACTAGAAAATCGCGTTGTTTTTGTGCATTGCATCATCATGACCGCATGCTCATATCATCATGCCACATTGCATTTGAGCATCGTCATCATCTTGCATTTGCTTGCATAAAAATATTTGCGGAAAAACCTGTTTTTGTTTTCTAAACGCCCCGTCTTTAATTCAAACCCAAAACCGGGTCTCCGGAATATTTTGTTTGGACTCACCACGGTTTGCAAACGGTCCGTTTAAAGTGAATAAAATATTAAATTATTTTAGTGGGGGCAGTCGAACGGGCCGATTCGACCCGAACGACCACCCCCAGGAATTAAAACGGTCTACCAAAATCCTAAAACTACCTACACCTAGTCTAACCAGCCCCCCCTTCCACATCACCCTGGCCAATGCCCTCTCGCCACCTCACCTCTCCCCTTTCTCCCCACCAATAGACACCCGCCACCTCGCCTCCCTCCCTCTCCCCACCAGCCCTCACACTCACACCACCCGCAGCAGCCACTCTTCCCTGGACCCACCGCCTGGCCCACTCCCGCCTTAACCCCCCACCGACAACCCCCCCCACTCGACCACACCTGCCTCCCCTGGACTCCACCCCACGCCCTGCCCCGCGCGGCCCCACCCACCTGACACCGCTTCCTCCCCTTCTTCCACGACGCGACCCCGCCGACCCCGACCGCAAGCGCCCGCCTCTCCTTCTCCATCTCGCCGCTGCCCGCCTCCGGCCGACCTGTCTGCCGCCATCCCCATGCCCGTCCCTCGGCCCCGATGCCCCGCCTCTCCTTCTCTCCGCCGCCGCCGCCGCATCCGCCTGCCTCGCGACCTTCCTCTCCCGCCGGCGTGCTCCTGAGCCCCGCCGAGCTCGCCTCTCCGTCTCCCTCCGCCCGCGTCCGCCTCTCTGCTCCTCCCTCGTTGGCCTCCCTCTGCCTCCCGCGCGGGGACGTCTCCGGCTCGCCTCGCCTCCCCTCCAGCGATCGCGCGACCACAGCGCGCCTCGCCGCTTGGCCCGCGCCTCGCCTCTGGACATGTCCCGTCGCCACCGCCTCGCTGGCGGCCAAAGCTCGACCTCAACCTCGCCACCCGCCCGCCTCCATGTCCGCCGAGGGCGTGCCCTTCGCTTTCGCGCAAGACGCGTCTGACCGGCCGCCGCTGGAGACCACCTCATGGCAAGTTGTCCCTGTCAAGGGACTGCTCCTGTTGATTGTGTTTTTCTGCAGATCGACAAGGGGAGCCACTATAGTTTCGGTGATGCCCTGTGTTGTGGAGGTAGAAGTGTCCTGAAGAGGAACCGATGCCAATTTTAGGGGCGACAAAATCATCTCGTCGACAAGACCGATCCGACACCGAACCCCTCGGGTTGACAAGATCTTCATCATCGTCCCGATGGCCGTCACCGAAGACCGATCCCGACAAGACCAAACACTCGACATGCCATGTTCCCCCTCACGGATGCCATGATCTTCGTCACGGACGCCGAGGCCCCTGAACCCCGGAGACCCGAACCTGAGATCATCGCCACAGATCGACAAGGATTCCACATGGGACGACAAGTACTCCGACATGCACCCGATTGAAGCAAACCCGAAGACGGTAGATGCGACAAGTACTTCTACCCGAGCATAAGACCGGTGCCGCGCCAAGAACCACGACTCAGAGATGCCGGAACACCAAGTTCGTCGAGACCCTGTGGACCCGTTCCCGGGGGAGAAGTCCGGACCCGAAGACCGCCAAGATCGCCACCGCTACGACAAGCACTTCGCCGCAGAACGCCAAGGTCACCGACACGGAACGCCAAGTTCGCCACCTTGAACGCCTTGACCGTCTACACGGACCCGAAAACCACGGATGCGACGAGAACGACAGCGACCAGGAGAATCCGATGCGCCCCGACACCAAACCAAGTCCGGCTTCCCGGATGCGACAAGATCTACCTCAGATGTCCGAGACCGATCCCGTCGAACCCTGAACCCCGAGACCGACCCCGAACCCCGGAACCCCAAGTTCGTCGAGACCCTCTAATGTGTGATCCCCTTCCCGAAAACCCTATTTTTATAATATAATAAACTTGTTGCATATTGAATTGTCATACTCGCATGCATATTATCATGTGGTTTGGGGGCCTTATGCCGATTCACCTCATAATTAAATATGGGGCCCATATGCGGGCAAATCTAGCCTTATATTGGCCTCATTTAAACTTGTGTAGCGAACCGGTGCCATCTTTTGTCTTGCTAATGCAACATTCAATTTGCGGGGTAGATAAACAACTCGAACCATATAATTAATTGTCAGGACCCCGGTTCCGCTTAATGTTGACCTAATTGCATCGCACCTTTGCCATGTCATACATCATACATGCATCATGCCCGATCTTCTGCCATTGTATTAAATAGTGCATCCGTTGTTTATTCTAGTGTTTTGCTTCTTCGTGGATAAGGCCGTTGAGTTGATGTGAGCTTCGCCCGATCTTCGGATGACCCTTTCGACAATGTTTTCAGGAGAGCATCTCCCCCTTTCTACCTATCTTACTTTTCTAGTCTTTATTCCCTCCTGTTGATCTTTGCTATCTGTGTTGCGATGCTCTAGTTTTCGTACCCGCGATATCCCTTGCAGCCATATATAGCCTTGGACACATCCTATTACCTGATGTTTGGTAGATAGTTGGACCCGCGCGTCATAGTCGCTTGCTCAAGTGTTGTTGCGTGTCGTCAAGTACCACAGTGGTTGGAGAAGTGCCGCATGTTCAATGTTGGAGATGATCATGGTTTTTACTTATCACTCACTTTAATTACTGTTTAACAACTAAAATTGAAATAAGTAAGCAGAGGCATCGGTGGGTGATAGATAATATCTGGTTTCCGACCGCCCACTTGTGTCCCGTAGGACCCCGAGTTCTTGACACTTGTTCCGAGATCGAGCGCGCTAACCACAGGTGGGGAGATATGGGCCCCCCATTGATTAGTACCTGATTTCAAAGTATTGTACTAGGGGCCACAAACTAGTTTGAGGTTTTATTTACTATCCTGTACTTATGCCATGCTTTACTGCTTTATTTACGATTGTGCGAGGAGCACACTATACTGTTTAGGATCGGGACACGTTTTCACGGTGTCGACAGTCCCATTTTGGGATTTCTTTGTCGTTCACTGCCGTCACCCAAACCCTAAGTCCGTCTCGGAACCGCCGACTTCGTTGGGTAGACTTAGTGGGGTGGCCCCGTGCTTGCTTTAGTGCAGGAACGTCGTGACTTAGGCCCCGACATACCGATGGGTGTATGTTAACCGATCCGCAAAAGGGTCGAAGTGCCTGTGGATACTTTGGTGCACCCCTGCTGGGTTAAATCTTTTCGAGAAGCCGTGTCCGCGGTTATGGACGACTTGGAGCACAGTGCTTGATCATAGACAACTATAACTAAAGTTTACTGTTTTAAAATTGACTCGTATCCGATATGATTAGTAATCAGCTTCACTACAACGGAATGGCTAAATAAAAGTACCAACAACTGCTGGGTTTTGGGTTATCTCAAGCTAATTGTACCTGACTAGTAAGTGTTGCAACTATCACGGAATGGTTAACTAAAAGTGCCCACTGCTTACTTAATCAGGATGATTATCTAAACCTGACTAGTAATTGCTGCAACGATAACCGAATAAATAAAACTGCCAACGGTGTGAGTTCCTCGGCTGACTTCCTCGTTTGGTCTCGAGGGAGAATACCAGGATAGGATTGTTTGGTGTTAGTATCAGGCTGTTTCCGGATAGGTCTCTCTTACCCCTCTCTGATAGTCGCCAGTTGTATCGAGTCTCTATAGGTTGTTTAGTGCATGTTACCGCTGCCGCTTCAGTCCACCATACCTATGTAGGCGAGGACCGCCGAATTATAGTCTCGTGTCTTGGCCTCGATCTTGGCGCTCCTCTTTTCCTTTGCCCTTTGTCGGCACCCTTTTTGTTTAGCAGGTTTTGAGATCGACGCCGTTAGCGGTTACCCTTCCGGCTTGGCAGGGTTATGGACGCCATTGGTTATTCTTGGGCTCTTAGCCCCATTTGCATCTTGTCCGTAGTGGACGCCTATCGCTTTCAAGGTGATTTGGATCTTTGTATATTAAATCTGTATTCTTGACTCATGGAGTCGTGTTGTATATATATATCTGTTCTGTGGGCCCCATCGAGGACTGTTGTGTAATGTTATTACTTCGTTTTCCACCCGCACGAAAGTGCCTGGTGGGCATCTTCGAATCGTTTCTATGCGGGTTTGGCGGGAATCGCTGAAACTTGCATAGGGCCGATTCTAAGGGTGTTACAGAGTGGTATCAGAGCACAGCAGTTGCGATACCCCACAAGTCCAGCCTGTAGGATAACTTAGCTAACGGCCGAAGTAGAGTGTCAAAACTATTTTGCAAAATCGGTTGGATAGCTCTGATTAGGTCTGATTTTACTCCTTACCCCTCAGCTGCTCTCCTCTCACCTCTGCGTGTTTTGAATCCGCTCTCTTCTCTCTCTTCGAGTCGAGGATTTCTCATGGTTGGGTTCCATCATACCTTCAGGGTTTCGCTTCCTCCTTTGGTAACGGTGTTGCCACATCTGGTCTTCATGCTATCCGAGGAACCCTTCGTCTGGTGGACTTCTCTTTGTTCCTTCCCATGCCTTCCGGTGTTTTGCAACACGACGACATCATCTACGCCAGATCCGATGCAGAGTCTGCATCACTCCTTTGTTTCTGAACCTCGCTTGTCGAGAACTTCAGTCCGATTCCGAGAATGGTTGCACGCTTTTCTACTGATTGTGCAGAGTAATAGTTTGGGTGCGTGATGGATTGGCCCCCATGCCGACTACTCACTCTATTCGCTTGTGTACATTGAGGTGGATGAGAATGCATCGGTTCCCTCTTTCCATCGAAGCTAGAGGTGGCTTTATTTGTTGATACCTCTACCTTCGACCTTTTGTTCCCGGAGTGTTCTCTCGACGATCACGGACAACGACCTCTTGTTAGTGGTGTCGCGAGGATCTACACGAAGCGAGAAGATTCTGATCGCCGAGCATCCTTCCGGTACCATGAGGCGGATCTCGAGGGCGAGATCCATTGTTAGTGGTGTCGAATTGTGGCATCCCGCAAAACCACTACTAGAAAATCGCGTTGTTTTTGTGCATTGCATCATCATGACCGCATGCTCATGTCATCATGCCACATTGCATTTGAGAATCGTCATCATCTTGCATTTGCTTGCATAAAAATATTTGCGGAAAAACCTGTTTTTGTTTTCTAAACGCCCCGTCTTTAATTCAAACCCAAAATCGGGTCTCCGGAATATTTTGTTTGGAATAACCACGGTTTGCAAACGGTCCGTTTAAAGTGAATAAAACATTAAATTATTTTAGTGGGGGCAGTCGAACGGGCCGATTCGACCCGAACGACCACCCCCAGGAATTAAAACGGTCTACCAAAATCCTAAAACTACCTACACCTAGTCTAACCAGCCCCCCTTCCACATCACCCTGGCCAATGCCCTCTCGCCACCTCACCTCTCCCCTTTCTCCCCACCAATAGACACCCGCCACCTCGCCTCCCTCCCTCTCCCCACCAGCCCTCACACTCACACCACCCGCAGCAGCCACTCTTCCCTGGACCCACCGCCTGGCCCACTCCCGCCTCAACCCCCCACCGACAACCCCCCCACTCGACCACACCTGCCTCCCCTGGACTCCACCCCACGCCCTACCCCGCGCGGCCCCACCCACCTGACACCGCTTCCTCCCCTTCTTCCACGACCCATGACCCCCTGATAGCGCCCTTCTCTCCTTCTCCATCTCATGCTGCCGCCTCCGGCCGTCGCTCGGCCGCCATCCAGCCTGGCCGTCCCCCTCGATGCCCTCTCCTTCTCTCCACACCGCCCGCCTCACTTGCCTCATGACCTTCCTCTCCCGGCCGTGCTCCCGCCCTTGAGCTCGCCTCTCCGTCTCCCTCCGCCCGCGTCCGCCTCTCTGCTCCTCCCCCGTCGGCCTCCCTCTGCCTCCATGCTGCGTCTCGGCTCGCCTCGCCTCCCTCCAGCCCGCGTGACCACAGCCGCCTCCTGCGCCGACCGCGCCCTCGCCTCCTGGACATGTCCCCGTCGCCACCGCCTCCTCGCTGGCCGGCCAAAGCTCGACCTCAACCTCGCCAACCCGCCCGTCTCCATGTCCGTCGCCGAGGACGTGCCCCTGTGCTCACTCGCACAAGAACGCGTACGACCGGCGCTGCCGCGGAGACCACCTCATGGCACGAAGTTGTCCCTGTCAAGGGACTGCTCCTGTTGATTGTGTTTTTCTGCAGATCGACAAGGGGATCCACTATAGTTTCGGTGATGCCCTGTGTTGTGGAGGTAGAAGTGTCCTGAATAGGAACCGATGCCAATTTTAGGGGCGACAAAATCATCTCGTCGACAAGACCGATCCGACACCGAACCCCTCGGGTTGACAAGATCTTCATCATCGTCCCGATGGCCGTCACCGAAGACCGATCCCGACAAGACCAAACACTCGACATGCCATGTTCCCCCTCACGGATGCCATGATCTTCGTCACGGACGCCGAGGCCCCTGAACCCCGGAGACCCGAACCTGAGATCATCGCCACAGATCGACAAGGATTCCACATGGGACGACAAGTACTCCGACATGCACCCGATTGAAGCAAACCCGAAGACGGTAGATGCGACAAGTACTTCTACCCGAGCATAAGACCGGTGCCGCGCCAAGAACCACGACTCAGAGATGCCGGAACACCAAGTTCGTCGAGACCCTGTGGACCCGTTCTCGGGGGCGAAGTCCGGACCCGAAGACCGCCAAGATCGCCACCGGTACGACAAGCACTTCGCCGCAGAACGCCAAGGTCGCCGACACGGAACGCCAAGTTCGCCACCTTGAACGCCTTGACCGTCTACACGGACCCGAAAACCACGGATGCGACGAGAACGACAGCGACCAGGAGAATCCGATGCGCCCCGACACCAAACCAAGTCCGGCTTCCCGGATGCGACAAGATCTACCTCAGATGTCCGAGACCGATCCCGTCGAACCCTGAACCCCGAGACCGACCCCGAACCCCGGAACCCCAAGTTCGTCGAGACCCTCTAATGTGTGATCCCCTTCCCGAAAACCCTATTTTTATAATATAATAAACTTGTTGCATATTGAATTGTCATACTCGCATGCATATTATCATGTGGTTTGGGGGCCTTATGCCGATTCACCTCATAATTAAATATGGGGCCCATATGCGGGCAAATCTAGCCTTATATTGGCCTCATTTAAACTTGTGTAGCGAACCGGTGCCATCTTTTGTCTTGCTAATGCAACATTCAATTTCGGGTAGATAAACAACTCGAACCATATAATTAATTGTCGGGACCCGGTTGCTTAATGTTGACCTAATTGCATCGCACCTTTGCCATGTCATACATCATACATGCATCATGCCCGATCTTCTGCCATTGTATTAAATAGTGCATCCGTTGTTTATTCTAGTGTTTTGCTTCTTCGTGGATAAGGCCGTTGAGTTGATGTGAGCTTCGCCCGATCTTCGGATGACCCTTTCGACAATGTTTTCAGGCGAGCATCTCCCCCTTTCTACCTATCTTACTTTTCTAGTCTTTATTCCCTCATGTTGATCTTTTCTATCTGTGTTACGATGCTCTAGTTTTCGTACCCGCGATATCCCTTGCAGCCATATATAGCCTTGGACACATCCTATTACCTGATGTTTGGTAGATAGTTGGACCCGCGCATCATAGTCGCTTGCTCAAGTGTTGTTGCGTGTCGTCAAGTACCACAGTGGTTGGAGAAGTGCCGCATGTTCAATGTTGGAGATGATCATGGTTTTTACTTATCGCTCACTTTAATTACTATTTAACAACTAAAATTGAAATAAGTAAGTAGAGGCATCGGTGGGTGATAGATAATATCTGGTTTCCGACCGCCCACTTGTGTCCCGTAGGACCCCGAGTTCTTGACACCTGTTCCGAGATCGAGCGCGCTAACCATAGGTGGGGAGATATGGGCCCCCCATTGATTAGTACCTGATTTCAAAGTATTGTACTGGGGGCCACAAACTAGTTTGAGGTTTTATTTACTATCCTGTACTTATGCCATGCTTTACTGCTTTATTTACGATTGTGCGAGGAGCACACTGTACTGTTTAGGATCGGGACACGTTTTCGCGGTGTCGACAGTCCCAGTTTTGGGATTCTTTGTCGTTACAACCGTCTACCCAAACCCTAAGTCCGTCTCGAGACCCGCCGACTTCGCTATGGTAGACTTAGTGGAGTGCTTGCTTTGGGTCAGGAACGTCATGACTTAGGCCCGCCGACATACCGATGGGTGTATGTTAACGATCCGCAAAAGGGTCAAGTGCTTGTGGATACTTTGGTGCACCTATGGTTAAATCTTTTAGAAGCCGTGTCCGGTTATGGACGACTTGGAGCACGGTGCTTGATCATAGACAACTATAACTAAAGTTTATTGTTATAAATTGACTTGTATCCGATATGACTAGTAATCAGCTTCACTACAACGGAATGGCTAAGTAAAAGTACCAACAACTGCTGGGTTTTGGGGTTATCTCATGCTAATTGTATCTGACTAGTAAGTGTTGCAACTATCACGGAATGGTTAACTAAAAGTGCCCACTGCTTACTTAACCAGGATGATTATCTAAACCTGACTAGTAATTGCTGCAACGATAACCGAATAAATAAAACTGCCAACGGTGTGAGTTCCTTGGCTGACTTCCTCGTTTGGTCTCGAGGGGGAATACCAGGATGGGATTGTTTGGTGTTAGTATCAGGCTGTTTCCGGATAGGTCTCTCTTACCCCTCTCTGATAGTCGCCAGTTGTATCGAGTCTCTATAGGTTGTTTAGTGAATGTTGCCGCTGCCGCTTCAGTCCACCATACCTATGTAGGTGAGGACCGCCGAATTCTAGTCTCGCTGTCTTGGCCTCAAGATCGACGCTCCTCTTTTCCTTTGCCCTTTGTCGGCACCCTTTTGTTTTAGCAGGTTTTGAGATCGACGCTAGCGTGGTTACCCTTCCGCTTGGCGGCAGGGTTATGGACGCCATTGGTTATTCTTCAGGGCTCTTAGCCCCATTTGCATCTTGTCCGTAGCTGGACGCTCTATCGTTTTCAAGGTGATTTGGATCTTTGTATATTAAATCTGTATTCTTGACTCATGGAGTCGTGTTGTATATATATCTGTTCTGTGGGCCCCATCGAGGACTGTTGTGTAATGTTATTACTTCGTTTTCCACCCGCACGAAAGTGCCTGGTGGGCACCTTCGAATCGTTTCTATGCGGGTTTGGCGGGAATCGCTGAAACTTGCATAGGGCCGATTCTGAGGGTGTTACACACCATCAACAAGTTTTCTGGCGCCGTTGCCGAGGAGGCTAAGGATGTCTTCACAAGGGGAGTCCTTCGCTTCCTTTCTCTTTAATTTGTTTTTAGTTTGCTTTGTTTCTTTTGCTTGGTTTTTTTTGCCTCTTTCCAAAAAACCCAAAAAAAATAGTCTAGTTTGGTTTGCTTTGCTCTAGCTGTTGCTGCTGTTTTTGGCTTGCCCACCTTTGCCAAAATGAACTCTTCTGAGAACACCAAGTTGTGTGACTTCACTAGCACCAATAACAATGATTTCCTTAGCACACATATTGCTCCACCTGCTCCTGATGCTACCTTTTATGAAATTAATCCTACTTTGTTGAATCTTTTAATAAGAGAGCAATTTTCTCGTTCTGATGATCCTGCTGTCCATCTCAATAGCTTTTGTTGAACTTTGTGAGATGAAAAAGTATAAGGATGTAGATGGAGATATTATTAAGCTCAAGCTTTTTCCTTTCTCCTTGAGAGTAAAAGCTAAAGAATGGTTGCTTTCTTTGCCTAAAAATAGTATTGATTCTTGGACTAAGTGCAAAGATGCTTTTATTGGAAAGTACTATCCTCCTGCTAAGATTATTGCTATGAGAAGTGACATTATGAAATTTAAACAACTTGATAATGAACATGTTGCTCAAGCTTGGGAAAGAATGAAAACTTTGGTTAAGAATTGTCCTACTCATGGACTTACTGCTTGGATGATTATCCAGACTTTTTATGCAGGTTTGAACTACTCTTCAAGGAACCTGCTGGATTCAGCTGCTGGAGGTACCTTCATGGGCCTCACTTTGGGTGCTGCAACAAGGCTCCTTGATAATATGATGGTTAACTACTCTGAATGGCATGTTGAGAGAGCTCCACATGGTAAGAATGTAAATTCTGTTGAGGAACCTTCCTCTTTGAGTGAAAAGATTGATGTTATTATGGCTATGCTTGTTAATGGGAAAGCTCCTCTAGATCCTAATAGTGTTCCCTTAGCCTCTTTGGTTGCTCAAGAAGAGCAAGTTGATGTGAAATTCATTAGAAACAACAATTTCAACAACAATGCCTATAGGAATAATTTTGGTAGCAACAACAATTATAGGCCTTATCCTCCTAGTAATGGCAATTCCTATGGAAGCTCTTACAATAATGCTAGAAGTGCCCCCTCTGAACTTGAAGTCATGCTCAAGGACTTTATTAGTAAACAAACCACTTTCAATAAGATTATAGAGGAAAAACTTTCAACTGTTGAGAAAAATATATCTTCTTTGTCTGAAGCTCAGTCTTCCTTGATTAATAAAATGGCTGCTAAACCTGAAACTATGGAAAACACCTTTGCTATTGCTCATGCCATACAAGTTACTATTGATGAAAATGCCATGCTGTTAGCTCAACTCCATGCTAGGTGGGAAATGGAAGCTGAAATTTATAGAAACAATAGTGTGTGCACCATCACCACTAACCCACGAGTAGCCCCTATTCCTCCTCCTACTATGCCTAAGCCTATTGAGCATACTACTAGTGATGCTAAGTTTGACTTTGATATTGATGGTTGCAATATTTTTGAAGTAATCATGTTCTTGCAAAATCTTTCTAGAAGTCTTGATGCTAGTGATATGCATGTTGCCTTTACTAAACACATTACAGATGCTCTTGTCAAGATTAAGGAAGAGAAGCTAAAACACAAAGCTTCTATTCCTAGGAAAGTAGAAGATAGTTGGGAACCCATTATTAATATGCAAGTGAATGACTTTGATCTCAAAGCTTCATGTGATCTTGGTTCTAGTATCTCTATAATGCCTAGGAAGATTTATGAAATGCTTGATTTGCCACCATTGGAAGATTGTTATTTGAATGTCCCACTCAATGATAATGCTAAGAAGAAACTCATGGGGAGTATTAATGATGTTCTCATTATGGTTAACAATGCTTATGTCCCTGTTGATTTCTATGTTTTGGATGTTGAATACAATTCTTCTTGTACTATTACTTTGGGAAGACCTTTTCTTAGAACAGTTGGTGCCATCATTGATATGAAAGAAGGCACCATCAAATATCAATTTCCATTCAAGAAAGGTATTGAACACTTCCCTATGAGGAGAGAGAAGCTGTTTTTTGCTCCTCCTTTGAAAGCAAGGTTTGATGTTAATGCTTCATCATTTGAAAATAGTAATGATCTCTAATTATCCTTTTTGTTTGCTTTTTGTGCCAAGAATAACCTCTAATGAGAGGGAAGTAAGATTTGGGGAGTTGCTGTCCCGAAACAGATTTCTGTCCTCCACCAAAAAAAACCGTGAGGAGTCTCTGTGACTCGGATTGAGCTCAAAATTTACGAATAAATCCCCCAGTATGTTAGATAACTTTTGTTAGTTCAACACATTTTGATTTGAGCAACAAAATATGTTCGAAAAACTCGGTTTCTACCTGCTGGTCTGTTTTAACAGATTTCTGCCATTATTTGCATTTTCTTCTTATTGATTCCTTTTAGAGTTCTCTTTAGGTGAATTGAGATTTTTGAAGGAGTTGCTACAGTAGCTTGCATTTTAAAAAGCCTTGCTGTTTCAAAGCTTTGCCAGTGGTCTAATATCTTTTGAATAACCTAATGTTGCTAATGAAGAATGTGTTATGTTTTGTATGAAGGAAAATTTTCAGGTGTAGAGAGAGAATGATGAAATGAGATGAAGAATGGACAAAAGCTCAAGCTTGTGGATGCCACCATGGTGTCACCCCAAGAAATATCCAAGAGGTACAAGCGTCAAAGCTTGGGGATGCCCAAGGCATCCCCTTCTTCATCAATAAAAAGCTCAGGTCTGTCTAGACACTTCATTTTTTATTGTTTCATGCACAGTTGTGTTGTTCTTGGAGCGTCTTAGTTTTAGTTTGCTTTGCTTAGGTTGTTTAGTTTGCTTGAATAAAGTAGTTTGGACCCCCTTTCTCGCTGTGTTGTGTTGGGCCACGCAGAGATAAAACAAAACCTTTTCCTCTAACATGGTGATCCCAAGATCTAGCCGAGGTAGAAGGCCATGAGGTTTACCCCTAGACGCGCAGATGCGGATTACTGATGAAGCGCGTCAGTTGATGCGGTGCAGTCCTTGGAGATCCAATCGTCCTGGTGCTAATCGTACAACACCTCTGCTGGTATCCACACGTACAAGGAGGAGCACCGGCGGCGAACTGCTAGGTTTGATACGAAGGTAGGACTGCTGTGGAGCTAGGGCTTCCAACACATGGAATGACCTAACCGGACAACGATTAACCTTTCTGGGTTATGGTGCTCCACTATATATAGGGAGTGAACGTGGGCTCTGCTCGCGCGGCCCATTCACTAAAGCCCATATAATATTAGTCCCTGTGAGTCCGACTCACTGACTCAGTCCAAATCGGGCTCGGGTCCAACCCAACCAGATTTCCGGTTCGGATCCAATCCGAACTTGCTCCCGCTCTTAAGTGTGTGACCCCGTAGGCTCATGGCTACTTGGACACGATTAGAGTCCAACTCTCAATTGATCAGTCGATAGCGGCTCCTAGCAGAGCGTGTCGACTCCCAAGTACCAAAGAGTCAAGACGACTTGCCTTTCCAATGCGACTTACGTCCGAGTCCATTTTGCCTCACGATATACCTTATCAGACTATAGGCGAATAATTGTCATCCCTTAAATAGTCTGACTCTCTTCTCGATCCGAGATAAGTGATTCACCCGACTAACTCTTAGTCGATCGCCTCGGTTAACACTTAACCGAGTCGTGCATGGCCATGCTTTCCGAATCATATCATCCGAGAGGGTCCATAGAATATATCTCCAAGTGGAGGGGCAAAATCCCATCTTGGTTATTCACATCACCCAGCTTGATTCTCAGTCGACCCGAACCCTGCCTTTATAACTGCCCAGTTACGGATCAACATTTGACAAAACCTAAGTCGATGATCCTCAACTCGGACTATGCAATAACCTCAGGTCTAAGGATTACATTGATTGATATATGCAAATGACAAATTGTTCGTTGTACCTCAATATGGGTCAATCTAAATCACTAAACTCTTTAGCCGAATCTGTGTAAGCTGGAATAGCATCTCCATGCCCATGACAAGTGGAACCGAGTCATCAAGCCAACTTTTACATTGGTCTAAGTTGTGTGTCCAGCACAACCTCAATGACCAAGGATATTTAGTACAAACAACATGAATGTATAGTTCCACAACCGAATCACATATTCAATGATACACATCAGATGTTTATACAAGGACAAATTTATATATTTATGAATACAATGGGAAATCTCATCATACATGATTGCCTCCAGGGCATATTCCTAACAGTCTCCCACTTGCACTAGAGTCAATCTTCCGACATCACATGTCCAGGCATCTAATGCTCATGGCTCTCAGGTGCGCATCATGCTTCGGCTGTGGTAACGGCTTTGTCAACGGATCCACAATATTTGCATCTGTGTGTACCTTGCATAACTTGATATTACCCGGATCCACGAACTGGCGAATCAGGTTGTACCGCATGAGTATGTTCTTGTTCTTCTAGTGTTGTATAGGTTCCTTGGCTTGTGCAATAGCACCATTGTTGTCACAATACACGTCTAACGGATTGGACGAGCCCTGAACCACACCAAGATCCATGAGGAAATTCCTCATCCAAACAGCTTCCTTTGCTGCCTTCGAGGCGGAAATATACTCATCCTCTGTTCTAGATGCAAGCACAGTCTCTTGCTTGGAACTCTTCCATCTCACAACACCTCCGTTTATAATAAACACATATCCGAATTGCAAACGAGAATCATCAGACTCGGTAAGATAACTCGCATCCGTGTAACCCTTTACACTGAGTTCATCTTCACCACCATAAACCAAGAACATATCCTTAGTACTTCTCAAGTACTTTAGGATATTTTTAGCCGCTGTCCAATGGATTTCTCTAGGATCAGCATGGTATCTGCTCACAACACTTAGAGCATACGAAACATCCGGCCTAGTACAAATCATGGCATACATGATGGATCCGACTACAGAAGCATACGGAATCACACTCATCCGACTTCGCTCATTAGTTGTTGAAGGAAACCGAGTCTTGCTAAGTTCTACACCATGGGAGATCGGTAAGAACCCCTTCTTAGACGATTCCATGTTGAACTTTTTCAACATTTTGTCCAAATAAGTACTCCGACTCAATCCAATGAGTCGTCTTGATCTATCTCTATAGATCCGGATTCCGAGGATATATGTTGCCTCACCCAAGTCTTTCATTGTGAAACTCCTTTCCAATGATTCCTTGGTTTCTTGCGACATCTGGACATCATTTCCAACCAGTAATATGTCATCCACATATAAGATTAGAAAGTTTACTTTGCTCCCACTAAACTTCTTGTATAAACAAGAATCATGATCACTCTTGATGAAGCCAAACGATTTGACTACCTCATTAAAGCAAATATTCCAACTCCGAGATGCTTGCTTCAACCCATAAATGGATTTCTAAAGTTTACATACCTTGTCAGCATTAGCCGGATCGACAAAACCCTCGGGCTGTATCATATACACGTCCTCGGTTAAATTCCGTTAAGGAAAGCCGTTTTGACATCCATCTGCCATATCTCATAGTCGAAATAGGCTGCTATCGCTAACATGATCCGAACTTATTTAAGCATCGCTACGGGCGAGAAAGTCTCGTCGTAATCAACTCCTTGAACTTGTTGGAACCCCTTCGCGACAAGACGTGCTTTATAGACAGAAACATTTCCATCCATATCAGTTTTCTTCTTAAAGACCCATTTGCACTCGACGGGTCTTGCACCGTCTTGTAGATCAACCAAGTTCCAAACTTGATTTTCATCCATGGACTTTAACTCGGATCTCATGGCTCCAAGACATGACTCGAAATCAGATCCTACCATCGCTTCCGAATAATTTGCCGGCTCATCACTGTCTAACAGTAACACATCACGAACACTTCGTAATCTCGCTGATCTTCGTAGTACAAGTGCTTCTGCCGGCTCAGCTACCACGGCCGGCTCAACCTCCAAGGTTTTTGCCGACTCGCTACTAGCTTGTTCCTCTCGAATTTCTTTGAGCTGCAACATGCTCCCACTTACTCCCCGACTGAGAAACTCTTTCTCAAGGAAGACACCGTTCTGAGCGACAAACACTTTGCCCTCTTCTCAGTTGTAGAAGTAGTAACCCAAGGTTTCCCTCGGATACCCCACTAAAATACACTTATCCGGCTTGGTCGTAAGCTTGTCCGACTGAAGTCGCTTGACAAATGCTTCACAACCCCAAATCTTAAGAAAAGACAAACTCGGCTTTTTGCCTGTCCACATATCATGCGGTGCCTTCTCTACTGATTTTGATGGTACTCTATTTAGTGTGAACGCTGTTGTTTCTAGACAATAACCCCAAAATTATAAAGGCAGATCTGTCTGAATCATCATTGATCGTACCATGTCCAACAAGGTCCGATTCCGCCTTTCTGAAACACCGTTCCTTTGCGACGTTCCTGGCGGAGTAAGTTGAGGAACTATTCCACAACTTTTCAGATGGTCATCAAACTCATGGATCATGTACTCGCCTCCTCGGTCCGATCTAAGAAACTTTATTTTCTTGCCGAGTTGATTCTGTACTTCATTCTGGAATTCTTTGAACTTTTCAAAGGCTTGCAACTTATGTTTCATCAAATAGATATATCCATACCTACTCAAATCATCAGTGAAGGTAATGAAGTACTCATAACCACCTCTGGCTGTCGTGCACATTGGTCCACATACATCACTATATACTAGTCCCAACAAGTCGGACGCCCTTTCGCAACTCTTTGCAAAAGGTGTCTTGGTCATTCTGCCGAGTAGGCAAGATTCGCATGTCTCGAACGACTCCAAGTCGAACGAAGTTAGGAGTCCATCATCATGGAGCTTCTTCATGCGTTTCCAAATTATATGACCAAGCCGACAGTGCCAAAAGTAAGTCATATTCAGATCATTTGGTTTCAACCTTTTAACATTTATGTTATAAACCGACTCACCATCAAGATTCAAAATAAATAACCCGTCCTGGACGGGTGCAAAGCCATGAAACATATCATTCAAATACAAAGAACAACCATTATTCTTGATATTTGACTCATAGCCTTGCCTCATCAAACATGAAGCAGAAATAATGTTTCAACTGAGCACTGGAACATAATAACAATTATTTAGTTCCATAATGAATCCGGAAGGTAAATGAAGTTGCATCGTGCCGACTTCCAACGCAGCAACTCTTGCTTTGTTGCCGACTCGAATATCAACCTCGCATCTTGCTACGCTCCTAGTTCTTACCAGTCCCTGCAACAAGTTGCAGATGTGAATAACTGATCCGGTATCATATACCCAAGAACTATTTGGTGCATCAGCAAGATATATGTCTATAACATTGCAAACAAGTGCACCTGAGTCGGAAGTCATACCTCCACTCTTGACTTTATCAGCCAAATACTTGCCGCAGTTCCTCTTCCAATGGAAATCCGCCTTGCAATAGAAGCAAGTGGATCCGGATGAAGGAGATGGATTAGTCCCTGAGGAAGCGCTTGGGACCGAGTCCAAAGCCTGCTTTCCTCCCGACTTAGCCTTCTTCTTAGTCCAAGAACTCTTCTTGAACTTAGCCTTATTCTGCACCATCAGCACTTGACTGGCTCCCTTCTTGAGATCCGCCTCTGCCTGCTTGAGCATCCCATGCAATTCAATGAGCTTCTTATCCATACCATGCATGTGGTAGTTCGAAATGAACTGCCCATATGCACTAGGAAGAGAGTTCAGAATTATATCCGTAGCGAACTCTTCGCTAATGGGGTAGCCAAGCCTTTCCAGAGACTGCACATAACCAACCATTTTGATCACATGCGGACTAAGTGGATCACCATCCTTAAGCTTGCAACTCAATAAATCCTGAGATACTTGATACCTCTCAGTCTTTGCCTGAGCCTGGAACATACTTTTGAGGCTTTCGATCATATCGTAGGCCTCAACATGCTCGAACTGCTTTTGCAAGTCCGGTTCCATGTGAGCAAGCATAAGACAACTAATATCCATGGACTCATCCTTTGCCCGACGGTAGGCATTGGTGGCAGCGACAGTCGCATTCTCATTCGGCTCATCTAGAAGTGGGTTGTCTAGGACATGGTCCTTCTTTTCTTGTTTGAGAACAATTCTTAGATTTCGTTACCAGTTGGTAAAATTAGTGTCATTCAGATTATCTTTCTCAAGAATGGTTCTCAACTCAAAACCGGATATCTGAGAGTGACTGCTACTTGGTGCCATGATCTACAACAGAAATATGCAAAACACTTAAGACATGTATTCATAAAAGAGCAAGCATATTAAACAATTTAATATTTTATGCTCCCACTAGAACCAACACCCCTCTGATGGTTGCATAGTGATTCAGGATCCTAAATAAGCAAGTCGTCTAGTGAGCTTTAGCATCACCGCTAGCCGCCAAGTGATCTAGGTAGACAACTCCTTGTCAATCGCATCCCATACAACTCCTGTTGGATGGGTGGCATCACATGCCCCGGCTCCCATCCGACTTTTCCCTGAGCCCCACAACCGTTGTGATAGACCCGTCTAGCTTACCGAGTGTTTCCGCAGTAAGAGTCCGACTCGAACCCACCTAGTCGGAAAGAATTGGCAGCACCTCAATTTTATGAGCCCACTACCAAAAATGTCCGACTTGTGATGGTGCAAACATTGGCGGGAAAACAGACTAGACCTTCTTTGAGGGATTAAATTTTACCGACTATCTAATAGAGGTAAAACAGAGACATAACAATAACACAAAATAAAGCAATTATAATGTGAAATGGTATGGCTCTCTTCATGTCGATCTCCATCTCCACAAAGCCTGTAGTCCGAATCGTGCCAACTCTTGCCACTTGTCGTCTTACTCCATGTCGCCGACATGTACATCGCCTTGCTTGCCATCCGGGCTCTCCAAACAACTACACTAGCTTAGTAAAGTAAATTACAAGGAGAATCCGACACGCATGTCGTTATACAATAAAATGACAACACCTAGGCTCCAGCCGACTGACAAAAACCGTGATTCGCAGATCACGTATGGATTACACACATACATCACATGCACATGAACCATACCATTCACAACTTCCTGCAAAAACAAGTTATGCATAGATGCAATATCTACCGACGTTGTGAAACTCGCAACGACATCTAAGGCGCTACGACAGGGCGAAGCCGGCGGTCCAGACATGGATTCCGACCTTCGTTCCAATTCGATCAAACTCTTTGATCTTCAATCACCGCCTTTGGATTTACGTGTCACAGTCTACCCTGATGGCGGGAGCCGACCAGTAGGGGTATGTCGTTCCACGACCTCAGCAACATGATCACGGAAATCAGATCTACCATTCCCCGAGTACAATTGATCCAATCAACCTCGTACAAAACCGATCTATCTCATAGATCGACCACCAAAACAACACATAGATCTCATCTACAGCCAACCGCACATCATATATGCGAGATCTCGAGCCTAAAACCAGAAGCTATCGCTCTGATACCACTGTTGGGCCACACAGAGATAAAACAAAACCTTTTCCTCTAACGTGGTGATCCCAAGATCTATCCGAGGTAGAAGGCCACGAGGTTTACCACTAGACGCGTAGTTGTGGATTACTGATGAAGCGCGTCAGTTGATGCGGTGCAGTCCTTTGCGATCCAATCGTCCTGGTGCTGATCGTACAACACCTCTGCTGGTATCCACACGTACAAGGAGGAACATCGACGGCGAACTGCTATGTTCGATATGACGGCTAGACTGCTATGGAGCTAGGGCTTCCAACATATGGAATGACCTAACCGAACAACGATTAACCTTTCTGGGTTACGGTGCTCCACTATATATAGGGAGTGAACGTGGGCTTTGCTCGCGCGGCCCATTCACTAAAGCCCATATAATATTAGCCCCTGTGAGTCCGACTCGTTGACTCAGTCCAAAACGGTCTCGGGTCCAACCCAACCAGATTTCCGGTTCGGATCCAATCTGAACTTGCTCCCACTCTTAAGTGTGTGACCCCGTAGGCTCATGGCTACTTGAACACGATTAGAGTCCGACTGTCAATCGATCAGTCGGTAGCGGCTCCTAGCAGAACGTGCCAACTCCCAAGTACCAAAGAGTCATGATGACTTGCCTTTCCAATGCGAATTACGTCTGAGTCCCTTTTGCCTCACGATATACCTTGTCAGACTATATGTGAATAATTGGCATCCCTTAAATAGTCTGACTCTCTTCTCGATCTGAGGTAAGTGATTCACCCGACTAACTCTTAGTCGATCGCCTCGGTTAACACTTAACCGAGTCGTGCATGGCCATGCTTTCCGAATCATATCATCCAAGAGGGTCCATAGAATATATCTCCAAGTGGAGGGGAAAAATCCCATCTTGGTTATTCACATCACGCAGCTTGATTCTCAGTCGACCCAAACCCTGCCTTTATAATTGCCCAGTTACGGATCAGTGTTTGATAGAACCTAAGTCGGTGATCCTCAACTCGGATTATGCAATAACCTCAGGTCTAAGGATTACATTGATTGAGATATGCAAATGACAACTTGTTCGTTGTACCTCAATATGGGTCAATCCGAATCGCTAAACTCTTTAGTCGAATCTGTGTAAGTTGGAATAGCATCTCCATGCCCATGACAAGTGGAACCGAGTCATCAAGCCAACTTTCACATTGGTTGTTAGACCCCTCCTTTATAAAGGATAGGATCCCTGTGATTGCAATGCTAGTCCCTGGATCAATGCTAGCATCCACAGTTTAAGATGAAGTACACAGATACAAAGGTCGTTTATTACATTCATTCCAGAGATAAAAACATAGTCTTTTACAACTCAGGGCCATAGGCCTAATACAAGAGTTTAAGGAATAAGTAAATAAACACAAGTCTTCATCTTCATGTGCCACAGGCAAGCATGTTGAGTGTAGACTCATGACTCCTATTCATCATCGGAGTAACCTGCAACATCACAAGTTACAGCCACAGAGGGTCAATACTTTGGAATAGTATTGGCAAGTGATACCTTAGTATATTTTAAGTGGACTATAGAACTATATGCATTTTGGCTAAGTGTAGCTTGGCTTGCTTTGCTTGAAAATAAGTTTTTCTTATTAGTTGAAATCACTAAGTTTTTCTTTGTCAAAACATTCCCAAGGAAACCACCAATAGACATTGAGGTCCTTCACCCTTGTTCACCCACAAATTTTTACTTAGAAGTTGGAGTGATGAGATTCTTGTGGCTTCCATGTCTTGATGCTCAAAAGTGTCCATTGCCTTGGACAAGGCTAAGTACTTAGGTTTTCCATCTGCAGAGGTTGTGCACTTTTCCCACCAGACTTGGTTTCCCAAGACAGGACCTTTCAGAAGCCTTTCCTTAGTCAAATGGACGCGTTCCAACCTATCATCCCATCTACCACCAACTGTCCAAATGACTAAGTTCTAGCAACCTATATGATCATGGCAGAGCCCATTTTGCCAAGTGGTTGCCTTTAAGCTTTCTCAACACTTGGCCTCCAAATCCTTTGTGCCTGGGTGGCATACCACAAGTGAGATACACAACCCAAGTCCATGGCCTTGTGTAACCACTCAACATAACCCAATCATTCCATTCCACCCAGGAGGTTCATTTGTCTTAGTTGTTTTATTAAGAAAATATAAGTCTCTTGACTTAGAATATTTTTATCATAAACTATATAGATGTTCACCACCCTTGTTTGCTATAAGCTAGGCTAGGCAAAATATGGTAACCTAACTTAGGAAAATTTCCCTAGCAATTCTACTATTTCACTCTACTTAGGATTTCCCATCTTAGCACTAAGCAAAATATCATGCAATACTTTAGCAAAAATAACTAATCCTAGTACAAAACTTAGGATAGGAATATTCATGAAAATATCACTTGCCTTGGTAGTGTGGAGAGTAGCACTCTTCACAATCACAATCACAATCACTAGCAAAATCTACACAAGAAATCAAAGCATACAATTACACACAATTAAATACAACCAAAAATAATATGAATGCATGCATGCAAGAATTTACCAAGTGTTGAATTTTGAAAATTCTACCAAATATGTTCATGACTACAGAAACTTAACATGTCACGAGTTTGCCAACTAAACTTATTTGGCCCCAATATAATTTACAAAAATAAATCTATATCCAAAAATAGCCCTAAACTTGTTCCCCAAATAAAATCATTTTTAACTGTTACTATATGCTAAACAAATTGGATATTCAGAAAGGCCTTGTTTCACTGAATCCAACGGTATAAAGTTTGCAAAAATTTAACGTGGCAATTGAAAGTTATGAGCATTTGAATTTGGATCAAAATTCTGGTTTTTAAATCTGTTTTCAGATCTAACCTAGCCACGTGTCGTGTTTTTATTCGCCTTCAAGACCGGATCGAGCTCCACAGTAGGATTTAAATGAAATCTGGCGGCTCGGATCGCGTCAGAGTAAGTGAATCTATCCTAGCGCACGATAAAGATCGGCCGCTATTGTAATCGACCAAGATCTGGCGGTGGCTACCGGGCTGTCGATCGTCGGAGGCGGCGCTACAGGGGGTAGGTGAGAACGAGGAGTAGCTCACCGTGCTCAGGAGATCTTGGCGAAGCTTGTCGTACTCGCGGTTGGTCAAGGGGCGTTCGGGCACGGTTGCGATTGCTCGCCGGAGTTCGTGGCGGCGTCGGGTGCGTCAGGTGGTCGTCGTGGACGTCGCTGTGAATCACCCCAAGGCAAGATAGCGACACGGTTAGGTTCCCAGGGTCAAGGGAAAGTTGTGTGCATGAACGGAAAGGCGAGGGGCAGTCTGTACCTACCGGAAAAACTCGTCGGAGTTGATGTCGCCGTCGGTGCTCGCGGTGTCAAGTGGAACCGACACCGGCGATATAAGACGGACTAGTGAGGTCAGGAGGTGCGCAAAGATACACTGAGTCAGACAGCAAGAACGATAGGCAGAGGGGAACTCGAGGCCCACCTGAATCGCTCGCCGGAGAGGGCTCTGTCAGCGGCGGTGCGTGGAAGATTGAGGGCAGCCTGGTGGCGGAGTGAGTGAGGTGTTTGGGGAAAAAAGATCGCGGGGCAGAGAGGGTCTTATAGCCGGGTAATCGACAAGAAACGCTCAAGGTAAATGCCCATTTACACCGCGCCATTACCGGCCATCACTGCTGCAGCGACGTGGTCGCAGGCGCAGTCTGGGGAAGACGAGGACGACGTGGATCGACCGCTTCGTCGGTAAACGCGCAAGGTGTTGGTGGGGTCAGCTGTCGATTATGCGTGTGCTCGCGTGTGAGAAGGAAAAGGAGATCCGGGTGGGTTTCTGGGCTTGATCCGTTCTTTGGGCGGTTAAGCCGCGTGGCCCTTTTCCATTGTTCAAGCCTTTTCTTTTTCTAAATTCATTTTCTGGTATGAATTTGATATGAATTTCAAATCCTTTTGAATTCAACTGCCTTGGGAATTTTGTGGTTTTGTGGATTCAAAAAACAGTCATATTAACTAAGTGGTTACTTTGCAAGGCTTGATCAAGCTTGGGTTTCAAAGTAATCAGAGGCTTGCTCTAGTTTGCAAATATTTGAAAAAGGATTTTGAAACCATTTCCAAATTTGGAAACTTGGGTTAAAAGCTTCACCTAATCTATCCATCAATGGAGGCAAGTAAACCAGTACCTAAACATTCAAATTTCAAAGGGTGATGGCCATTTGAGATAAATTGTTCACATGAAATCATAGCTCAGACATCTGTCTCTAAATAATTTTGAGAAAACCCTAAATGCAAAAGATGATATGAATGAGTTTTGAAACTATGATTTTTGGGATGTTACATTGGTCTAAGTTGTGTGTCCAGCACAACCTCAATGACCAAGGATATTTATTACAAACAACATGAATGTATAGTTCCACAACCGAATCACATATTTAATGATACACATTAGATGTTTATACAAGGACAACTTTATATCTTTATGAATACAATGGGTAATCTCATTATACATGATTGCCTCTAGGGCATATTCCCAACATGTTGTTTTGCAAATAAGTTTTCTTGGTGTTGGAAAGGAGTAGTAAGTTCCTGCTTGAAGTGCAAGAGGAGCTTGCATTGACTGTGACTTAGACTTTAGCATGACATGCTAGGTGTTGTTTTAGCATTATGCTTAGTGATGATTGCTGTAGCATGTCTTGTTCCAAACAATTGGGATTGCTTAGTGTGCCTTGAAGAAATTATGCGTTGTTTTAGCATGCAAAATCATAGTATTGTGGTATTCTCCTTTGATGCTTTGCTTGGGTTTACTTGGCACATGCTTACACCGTGTTATGACTATGAAAAGTCACCATTAGCCTCTATGATCATTTAGTCCTTGACTTGTAGTACAACTCTATGCTTTGATTAGTAATGCTTTGTTGCTCTGCATGATTATGGCCATTATGCTCTCTTAGTTGGTTGCTCCCAGTCTTTTGCTAGACTCCACTTGTATGAGTAAGTTCTACTTATGATTCCAACTCCCAAGGAACCAAGTTATTCCAAAGTTTCCACTATAAAGTCCTATGCATGGTGTGTTACACCATTCCAAGTATATTCTTGTTTTCAACTATCTTCCAATTAAAAACTATTTTGTTATGTGAAAACTTAGTGATTAAAGCCCTCATGAACTTGATGGCACACTTTATATTCTTTGCCCCTAATAAACTTGAACCATTGTGACAACTTTGTTGTATATTCTTGCACTTATAAGTTGGAATTAGCGTAACTGTCTTTGCACAGGAACGTTTTCAACATTGCACTTGTACTTTGTACTCTTGATATCATGCTCTTTTGTCTATGGATGTCACCGTGTGAAATAAAGAGGAACTTGTAAGTCCATGGAGTTTGTATTCGTGTTAGAGAAATGCAGGCGCTAGCCTAAGCCATGCCTAATCATGGTGGAAACTTGCAGCATCACCATAGTGAGATATCTATGAAGCATCCTCAATAAAAAGCTATGCATATGGTAAATAAAAAGATTGCTGAGATGCTCATTGTCTGCTTGCCTTGTCATTTTGGTTATGGAAAAGCTCCTATACCATGTGCGAGGGGTACCCCGTTGGCGGTTCTCAATGATATGCAAATACTTACAATGACAAGAACTTACCTGGGCCCAAAGTTGAGTATGCATTAGGTGTGGCCCTCGTATTCAAGGGACTTGAGATTGCTAACTTATACTTTGTCAAGCATATACTCCATCTTTTCCACTTCAACCTTAACCACTTCAAGATGCTTATGATAGGGGCAATGAGGTCTGAAAGCTAACAAGTACCATAATTTTTGGAAGCTCTTTTTGAAACTTGTAATCCCTGCTTCCTTTACAAAAAAGGGTCGTTCTTCCACCACTATTGAGTCTCCACCTTCTACCTTTAGGCACCATTAAGAGAGCATAGTTGTCATTCTGTGTGCAGTGTTCCAAAGCTTATTGATTGATGCATATTGTGATATTACTTGTTCTTGTGCTATTTGTTTCTAGTCACCCTTGTGAACTTTGAAGGTGTCCTATGCATCTATATTGATACTCTATGAGGGACAAGCTGACTGCCACTATGCCATGTTTTTTGTATGTGAAACAAAGAAACATTTTTCAATGCATGTTATTCATGATCTTTGTTTGTAGCCTTTCATGTTGCATGCATAGTTACTATGTCCTATTGTTAGAACTCCATCTTTAATGCACATGTATAGAGTTCTTTGATCCCAGCTTTCAATGCTTGCAAATGGTTGGATCTTTATTGTAAGGGTGCATGTAGCCTAAAAATTATTCTTTTATCACTTACCTACTCGAGGACGAGCAGGAGTTAAGTTTAGGAATGCTGATATGTCTGAAACGTATATATAATTTTTGATGCTCCATGCTTGTTTAGTATATACTTTGCTTTACTTGTCTACACTTTGAGGTGCTTTTTACATGTTTTCTCGTACTAACCTATTAAAAGTTGCAACAGTGCCAAATGCCTGTTTTCTGTTGTTTTTGGTTTTAGAAAAGTTAGTAAAGAAATATTCTGGGAATTGGACGGGACAAACGTCAAAGTCAATTACTTTCCGTGGGGAACAAGAAGTCCAGAGGGGAGCCGGAGAGGCCGGCCAGACCCACCCTAGGCACGGGTGGGCCCTGCCCCGCGCCTGGGAGGGGTGTGGGGCCCCTGGCCGTCGCCTCGGCCTCCCCCTTTGCCTATAAGAAGCCTCCGATGCAGAAACCCTAAGCACCTGATCAAATATCCACGAAATCGTCTGTAGCCGCCGCCACCATCGTCCCTAGATCGGGGGGATCTGAAGTTCTTCCCAGCACCCTGCCGGAGGGGAGATCATCCCGGAGGCCATCTCTCTGGTATGATGCGTGAGTAGTTCCACCTTGGACTATGGGTCCATGTAGTAGCTAGATGGTTGTATCTCCTCCTTGTGCTTTCATGTATAGATCTTGTGAGCTCCATTCATGATCAAGATCTAATCTATTTGTAATCATGCATGTTGTGTTTGCGAGGATCTGATGGATATTGAGATTATTATATTGGTTTGATTAATGGTTTTCTCTTTATGATTCTATCATGTCTGTGTTGTTTGTGATCTTTCGTGCTCTCCGTTGTTAGTAGCTATCTTGGCCAAGTAGTTGCTAGTGACTCCAAGAGGGTGTATTTATGCTCGATAGTGGGGTCATGCCTCTAGTTTCCAAGGGAAGTGCCAATAATCTCTTCGGTTGTAGATGTGATGTTGCTACTAGGGATAAAACAACGGTCTCTTGTTCATGGAACATGTGGAATGTTTACCTTACACACTTTGCTTAAAGCAGTTGTCTGTTGCTTGCAACTTAATACTGGAGGAGGTTCGGATGATAACCTGAAGGTGGACTTCTAGTCATAGATGTAGTTGGATGAAGGTCTATGTATCTTGTTGTATTGCCCAATCGAATCTCATAGGATCTCTCTGACTAGTAATTGCATTGTTATGCCTTGCTCAGTTCCTGTCAATTGCCCTGCTGTAATTTGTTTACCCTTCATGCCATGTTGTTTATCTAAGGAGAGCACCTCTAGTGAATTATGGACCCCGGTCCAACCTTTACCATTGATACATCTTCCACTGTTACTTGTTTACTTGTTGCAAAACATTACCTTCCACACCATACGTTTAATCCTTTGTTACAGCAAACCGGTGAGCTTGACAACCTCACTGATTCGTTGGGGAAAAGTCTTGAGTTTGTGTTGTGTAGGTCTCCGCGTTGCTTGCAACACCTATGTGACATTTCCTTCCTCCTTCTGGTTCGATAACCTCGGTCTCTACTGAGGGAAGACTTGCTGTTGTGCTCATCACACTTTGCTCTTGGGGTTACCAACGAAGTGCTCCACGTCAAGCACCATCAGTCCTCTGATTCTAAGTTTGCCACCTCTCCCATAGATATCAAAGATAAAGATTATGATTTCTCTCTTGATTTATCCTATTTAGACATTGTTGAGAAAGAACCTTTTTGTGGGACTGAAAATGAGAGTGATGTAGCTCATATGAATGAGCTTTCCACTATGAGTGCTTTATTCTCTGATGATTTTAAGATGCGCAAGTACTTTGTTGATCTTCCCTTTTTCACTAAAAGGAGAAGCTAGGGCTTGGTTTAATAGATTACCTCCTGGTTCCATTGATGGTCCTGATTGTTTGATTGCTTCTTTCTTCTAGAAATATTTTCCTCCCAGTGCTAGACATGCTGCTTTGTAGAGACTTTTTTATTTTAAACAGGGAGAAGAAGAGAAATTGCATGAGTCATGTACAAGGTTCTGTGCCTTGATTCATGCACATTCTGGATATCCATTGCCTAAGAATGAGCTTCTTTATATTTATTATAATGGACTAACTGATGATTCTAGGACATACCTAGATAGTTTTGCTGATTGTGTTTTCAGGAAAAGAACTCCTACAGATGCTGAAGAATTAATGGCTAAGATAAGCAAGAATTATGATGATTGGACTTCGACTGAGCTAAATACACCTGAACCTATTACTCCTGAACCAGTTATGCCTGAGCCAGTTCCAATACCAACACCAGAGAAGAGAGGAGTTATTGCATTAAATGATGAAGTGATGAAAGAAGCTAAGAAATGTCTAAAGGAGAAAGGTATTAGAGCTAAAGATGTGAAGAATCTACCTCCTATAGAATAATTATGTAAGCCAATTCCCCACTCATCTACTATTGAGGTACACTCTCTCCAAAACTTTGATGAAGGTGATATTCCCTATGGTAAGCCTCCTGATCAATGTTTAGAGGAACTTGACATTTTTATTGTCAAGCAAGGTAATTTTAATAAACAAGTTCAGAATCATTTATTGGAAAACTCTAGAGCTATTAAAGAGTTGAAAGATACTGTGGAAAGAACTTCTAATGATATTAAAATGCTTTGTAAACACTTTCAAATGGTTCAAACCCAACTTTATCAACTTGCTAAGGTACAAACATATATGCTAGTTAATGCCTCAGGAGATAAACATGCTTATGGAATTAGAACTAGGAGTGGTATAGCTACTCAAGATCCTCTATATCCTGAAGGACACCCTAAAAGAATTGAGCAGGATTCTTAACAAGGTGAAAGTAGTGGTAGTCCTTGTAAGAGAAAGAAAAAGAAACACAAAATAGTTGAGGAACCACTTGAACCTATTGTAGATCCTAATAGTATATCTGTCTCTAATGTTGAAACCAAAAGTGGTGATAAAAATGATGCTCCTGGTAAGGAGGAAGTTGAGGAAGAACCTAAGAAGCACACTAAGAACACAAGGTACACTAAGGAAGATTTTATTGCTAAGAAACATGGTAGTGAGAGAGAACCTTGGGTGCAGAAACCTATGCCATTTCCAGGTAAGAAACACAAGTCAAAGGAGGAAGAACACTACAACAAGTTTTGTGAGTGGATGAAACCTTTATTTTTGCAAATTACTTTGACTGGTGCTATTAAGTTGCCTCTTTATTCAAAGTATATGAAGGATATTGTCTCTAATAAAAGGAAGATTCCTAATGATGAAATTTCTACTTTGCTTGCTAATTATTCCTTCAATGGTAAGGTTCCAAAGAAACTTGGTGATGCATGTATACCAACTATTCCTTGCTCTATTAAGAATAATTATGTTAGAACTGCTTTATGTGATTTGGGAGCTGGAGTTAGTGTTATGCCCTTTTATATCTACAAGAGACTCCGGATAGAAAAGTTGATACCAACTGATATATCTTTGCAAATGGTTGATAAGTCAACTACTATTCCTGATGGTATATGTGAGGATGCTCTTGTTCAAGTGACTCATAATTGCTTGGTTTTAACTGATTTTGTTGTGCTTGAAATGCCTAAAGATGATAATATGTCTATTATTCTTGGGAGACATTTTCTTAATACTATAGGTGCTGTCATTAATTATAATCAAGGAAAAGTAACATTCAATATTAATGACAAAGAGCATACTGTCTATTTCCCCAAGAAGGTTGCTAAAAGCTATTTCCTAAATTCCATTGAAAATATTGAGAGCATCAAGGTTGGAGAAATATATTGTTCCATTCCACAAGAAAATTTTGAAACTATTATGATTGGGACCATTGCTATCAAGTTTGAGGTAACATAATCACCTTGTGGAATGCAAAGTTTTGTTTCATATAAAATTGTTTTGTTAACAAGACTTGATCAACCTTGTTAACAAAAGGATTTTAATGAACAAAATAATGTTTTCACTGTGGTTATACTTGCTTTATTTTTCTTTTCTCCTTCCTAGTCTTTGCCTTTTCTTTTGTTAGCTTTGGTTTTGTTAGTTGTTTGCTTGTTAGAGTGTCTTAGAACTTCTGTAATTTGGTTTTTGATTGATTTTGCTTCTTCTAAAAAAACTATTTCTGTAATTTGGTTTTTGATTGATTTTGCTTCTTCATACCCTAAAAATTGGCCAAAAATAAAGTTTCCCAAAAAATCCCAGAAAATTCAAAATATTTTTTTCCTCGAAAAAAGGCAGAGGACACTGGGTGACCCGGGGGCCACCTAGTCCAAAGACAGCCACAGTGGGCACCAGCCCCTAGGTGGCGCCTGGCTGGGTGTGGCCCACCTGGGTCCCTCAAGGTGCCTCCTCCTAGCCATCTTCTCTCTCTCTCTCTCTCTCTCTCTCTCTCTCTCTCTCTCTCTCTCTCTCTCTCTCTCTCTCCTGAAAATCATCGAAAAACTTTCTCAAGCTTGAGTTCCTACTGTTCTTGCTCCCGATTTTCGATCTCCTTGCTCAACCCATCTTTGTTGCTGATTTTTAGAGGGATTGCTCCTTGGTATGTGCCTCCTCCGCTTGTCCATTAGATTTGTGATTGGTAGATTGTATCTTGAGTATTTTGCTGCTATAGGTGACAGGTTGTGTGAGCTTGCATGCTTGTTCTATGCTTAGATATTTCATTTTGATGCATGTGTAGCCCTCTAGCAAGTTCCTATAGTAGTTGCTCATCATTTATCAACTTGGAAATCACTTGGTTTGATGTTTGTCTTAAAATTTCAGAAAAAAGAGGTCATGGACAACCACACATTTGGTGAAATATTTGAGAGTGATGCACCTAGAATGGAAAGGCCTTCAAGATCATCCTCCCGAGCTAGGCCCTCATACAATGAGGATCCCATTACACCGCGATTTGGCGACGAGGGAGATGAGGGGGATACGCACCCTTCGACCTTTCCTTGCCTAACCTTTTTGCGGGCTGCTAGGACTCTTGAGGATTTTATAACCTTAGTTCGGAGGGTTGGACTAACAAGCTATATGCAGGATGAGAGCATGCAATATGCCACACGCTCACTAAAACATTTGTGGAGAGCTTCTCTTTTACTAACAGCTTATTCAAGCTATATGTGTCTTTCAAAATTTATGGCAGGCCTTACACCATGACATTGAAGAAAATTTGTGAGGCCCTGGGACTTGGTACACTAGGTCGGCGAAGAAGATTCCACCTCAACCCACTGATTTGTTGGAGCTCTACCGCGGGATAACCAATGATGATGACCGTAGAGCCCAATGGGGAAAGATAAGAAATATTCAACTCTCAGCTATCAGGTACTTTGCTTACTATCTTGCCACTAGTGTTCTTGGTAGGGAGAACACTAGTAATATTTCCAACTATCATTTGGCCTTCATAGCTGCTGCGCTCAACAATGAAACTAAGTACAATCTTGGTTCTCTCATTGCTTGTTGTTTAGCTGCTAAGGGACCCATTTATAGGGGAATTATTGTTGCACGTGTTATTGCTGCCTTGGACCTTGCTGTTGATCCAAATGATACAGTTTTGGCTCCTTAGAGTCTTGATCTTGCTGCCATGAAGGCACATCACTTTGTCACTGGTGGCTCTACCCTTGAGAGCCTGGTTTATAAAATGTTGTTTACTGATGGGGAAGAGAGAGACCCCTCTCCCCCAAACCACTTTGTTCAGTATTTCCTAGGGACCTTTGTCATGCTCCAAGGAGGAGATGGATGAAAAGCTACGCATTCTTGGCTTCCATGGACACTATCAGGGGGACGCGCCCACATAAGACCCCTCTGTACACTACACAGGCGAGTCCTCAGCTCGTACCAGGACGAAGGTGCCTCCACGACATAATACATAGGTGCACCTTATTGGTCACCATGGATTTGAGCCCCACTTAGGCCAAAAGCCTAAGCTTGGGGGGAGGTATACCGACATCACACTTATTTTTATATCATGTTCGGTCAGTTCTTTGTATATCCATTGTTTCTCTTTCTTTATGGTTCTTGTTTCTGTTGGGAATATGCCCTAGAGGCAATCATGTATGATGAGTTTTCCCATTGTATTCATAAAGTTATTAAGTAGTCCTTGTATAAACATCTGATGTGTATCATTGAATATGTGATTCAGTTGTGGAACTATGCATTCATGTTGTTTGTACTAAATATCCTTGGTCATTGAGGTTGTGCTGGACACACAACTTAGACCAATGTGAAAGTTGGCTTGATGACTCGGTTCCACTTGTCATGGGCATGGAGATGCTATTCCAACTTACACAGACTAGGCTAAAGAGTTTAGCGAGTCGGATTGACCCATATTGAGGTACGAACTAAACTGTCATTTGTATATCTCAATCAATGTAATCCTTAGACCTGAGGTTGTTGCATAGTCCGAGTTGAGGATCACCGACTTAGGTTCTCAAACGCTGATCCGTGAATCGCGCTTATAAAGGCGTAGTTCGGTTGAGAATCAAGCCGTGATGTGAATAACTAAGATGGGATTTTGCTCCTCCACTCGGAGAGATGTTCTCCGGCCCTCTCGTGAGATATGATTGAAGCATGGCCATGCACTTTCGGTTAAGTGTTAATCGAGGCGATCGACTAAGTTAGTCGGGTGAGTCACTTATCTCGGATCGAGAAGAGTCGGACTATTTAAGGGATGACATATATTCGCCTATAGTCCGACAAGGTATATCGTGAGGCAAAGGGACTCGGACGTAAGTCGCATTGGAAAGGCAAGTCGTCATGACTCTTTGGTACTTGGGAGTCGGACGCTTACGCTAGGCCGCTGGTCGATCGATTGTGAGTCGGACTCAATCGTGTCCAAGTAGCCATGAGCCTGTGGGCACACACTTAAGAGCGGGAGCAAGTTCGGATTGGATCTGAACATATAATCTGGTCGGGTTGGACCTAAACCGGATTAGGACCGAGTTAGTGAGTTGGACTCATGGTGACTAGTGTTATATGGGCTTTAGTGAATGGGGTGACGAGCGAGCCCACGTTCACTCCTATATATAGTGGAGCACAAGAACCCGTAAAGGTTAATCGTTGTTCGCTTAGGTCATTCCATGTGTTGGAAACCCTAGCTCCACAGTCCGGCCGTAATCGAACCTAGCATTTGGCCGCTCCTCCTTATGCGTGTGGATACCAAAGAGGTCTGTGCGATCGGCACCAGGGCGATCGGATCGTGAGGACTGCACTGCATCAACCGACGCGCTTCATCGCAGAATCCGCGTCTAGTGGTAAACCTCGTGGCCTTCTACCTCGGCTAGATCTTGGGATCACCACGTTAGAGGAAAATTTTATTTTATCTCTGCGTGGCCCAACAGTTTCTGCTTTCTCAAAACACAAAAATACCAAAACTATTTTCGTTGTTTCTCTTGGTTTGTTTATTTGCTTTTTAGCTTTGGTTAGCCTTAAACAAAAATCCAAAAAGATTTTGCTTTGTTTGTTTTTGCTTTGTTTGGCTTGCTTTAAAAAAACTCGAAAACACCAAAAATATTTGTTGTTCTTCTTTGATTTTGTGAGTTCTTTGCAGGGTTCAGCTGTCCTCAGTGGATTTTGGTTTCATGTTATTATTCAAGTCACACAAGTGAAGGGCAATAATGAAAATTAAGACAAATTTAGGTGTGGTAAGAGGCTGGTAACAAACTCTATTTGTTTTCATTTTTGTACATATTCTCATCATTGTGAGCATGCTTAGTCTGTTCATGTAAGGAGTATGTTACTGATGAATTCTTAGCAGTTCTTGCTTGATTGTGATTAGCTCCATCTTGCTAATAGTTTATAGCATGTCATATGAATGTTTGCTTGCATTGTTTTATTCATATTTTGGTATGGAATTGTGGTATCCTCCTCTGAAAGTTCCATGTGAATCGACTTGGCACATGCTCACGCATGCATATGACTAAACAATAGTCAGTAAGCCTCGATGATTTATTTTGTCTCAGAGTTCTTGTATCATTTTCATGCCATAATTAGTCTTGTTTTGTTGCAAGCATGATTATGATAGTTATTGCTCTCTCGTTTGTCGCTTCCTCTCTATTGCTAGCCTTCACTTGCACTGAGTATGAGCTCTACTCATGTTTCCAACTCCCCAAAACCAATATTGCCAACAGTGTCCACCTTACCTACCTATTAGCATCATTTGATATTTTAGTGCATATTCTATATGCCTTGTTTTCTTCCAAATAAAATGTTTGACTGCTTTGAGAAAGTTAGTTAGTAAAGATCTCACGAACTTGATGGCACACTTTATTTCTTGCACTTAATAATCCTGAACCATTATGACCTGTCCATGAAAGTTATATGCTTGCAAATTATAGGCTGGGAGTTAGCAGAACTGTGCTGCCATGGGGAACGCTTTCAGCACTTATGGATACATATCCAGTTGATACCATGCTCTTTTGTTTGCGGATGTCGTTGTTGTGAAATAAAAGGGGAGCTTGTGAGTTCATGGAGTATATCTATGTATTAGAGAAACGCCTGGGCCGCTAGCCTAAGCCATGCCTAATCATGGTGGAAACTTGCAGCATTACCATAGTGAGCATCTGTGAAGCATCCTCAATAAAAATCAACGCAAATAGTAAATAAAAAGATCACTGAGATGCTCATTGTGTGCTTGCCTTGTCATTTTGATCACGGGATAGCTCCTATATCATGTGCAAGGGGTACCCCATTGGCGGTTCTCTATCATATGCATGTATTTACAATGACAAGAACTTACATGTAACTAAAGTTGAGTAGCTTGCGGAGCGGCCCTCGTACTCAAGGGACATGGGATTTCTTGTTTATGGTCTGTCAAAAATATAACTCATATTGGACCTCACTTTCACCTTGACCACGTGAAGATGCCTATGATAGGGGCAATGATATCTCAAAGCTATTGAGTACCTTACTTTCAGCATTTGGAAGCCTTTCAAACTTTTCAAAACCTTTTCACTTCCTTGTTGAGTCACCACCTATTCTATGAGCACCTTCTTGAGAGCATAATTGTCATTCTTGTGTTTGTCTCAAAACTTGGTTAATTATGTCATGACTTTGATGCTTGTATCTCTGATATCTTTACTTCTAGTCTTCACTTGAACTTCAGAGGTGCCTTGGCATTTATATTGTGCTCTACACACAAAGGCAAGCGAGATACCACTCTATCATACCTTTTTATGAGCATTGCAATATTTCTTATGTTTATGTTCCATGCTACTTATTATTATTGAGTTGGTTTCTCTTCATAGCTTGCAATGACTATTGAGTAGACTTAGTTGCATACTTCTTATTATGAATGGTTTAAGTATCTACTCCTGTGCTGAGATTATATACATCATATGAAGAAAATGTGTTCGTGAAAGTTCTTTTATCGCACTCAGTTTTCAACTGAATTGCTTGAGGACAAGCAATAAGCTAAGCTTGGGGGAGTTGATACGTCCAAAACATATCTACTTCCCCGAACACTTTGTTATTGTTTCTCCTCTAAAGTTGTGTGATTTGGATACAACTAACACAGACTGACGTTGTTTTCAGCCGAATTACCTTGGTGTCTAGTTTTTGTGCAGAAAATCAACTATCAGGAAAAATTTCGGAAAATATGCCAAAAATCCTATTTCACCAGAAGGTCCACATAGCCAAAGTACGAGACAGAGTGCAGTCCTGGGGGGCCCACACCCCTGCCAGGCATGTGTAACATCCCTAAAATTATGTTTCAAAACCTTGCATATCATCCATGCATGCATGTTCATTTAGAGTTCACATTTCAAACTCATTTGGAAGAATCAGAAGCACTGAGTGCTTATTATTTTATGTAAGCAAGCATTGATCTAATGCCACTCTCAAGTGAGAGAATAATTGTTTTAAACCAAGTTTTGTTTGCTCTTATGTTGGATTGGTTGAGTGTTAAAGCTTGGACAATTTTTCCAAAACAAATATGGTTTTAAAACCATTTTCAAATCTTTATCAAATCATGTGCTAAGGCACTGTTATTTTAAAATTTTCTAAGGAACCATGCAAGTCCAACAAGACAACATGGTTTTATACTCAAAATTATACATGATTCATTTTATAAAAGGCCAGAAGGATTTGGAATTCAAATGATTTTGAATTCATTTGAAAAAGGTTTCCTGAAAATCAACTCAGAAAAAGAAAAGGAATTAGAAAACACAACTGGGCCTGGTGCCAGCTTTTCGGCCCAGTAGCAGATGCAACCCACCCGGGTTTCCCCTCTCTCTCTTTCTCACCGCAACAACTCACACCCTCCCTCGCTGTCAGGTGGACCCAGTGCAAGGTCAGCTCGTCGTCCCCAAAATCCCGCCCACGACCAGGCCCTCGCCGTTTCTTCCTCCCTTCACTGCCACGTTTAAAATCCGGTTAATTACCGTTGATTGCGAGCGTGATCCTCGCCTCCGCTCCGGCTACTTAAACTCCTCCCCCTTGCGGCCATTTCCCCCAACATAGCTATCCAGAAGCACCGCCAGGCTCCGCAAATTCTCGCTCGCACTGTCGCTGTTCCGACGAGCTCCGACGACTAATTCCGGTAAGCTTCAAGCGCCCCTCGCCTCCTGCTTGCCTCTATCAGGTTCGCCATGTCTCTGTGATTCATCTAATGCCTTTGGTTTGCCCGTGCATGACCCAGGTCGCCGTCCCCGACCACCTCAGCGAACGACAGAACCACCGTCTCAACTCCGTCGAGCAATAGAGGTATAAATCAAACGCCCCTTGACGCCGTATGCATACTGTCAGTTTTGCCTTGTCTTTGCGCAGCTATTGACAACACTGACTCGTGCTAGGGCGACCCAGAACCTCGGCAACGTCAACGTCTGCAAGCACCCGGCGCCGCGCACAACTCCGACGAGCCCCAGCGACCTCCACGGTGCGCCCCTTCGCCAACGAAGATCACCTCGAGCACCAGCATCATCACGCGAACTCGGTGAGCTATTTCACTGCTTTCCTCGCTTCCTGTATCGCCGGCAACATCACCGCTCGAGCGCGCCGCCGCCAGCCACCGTCGCGCGCCGCCAATCTTTGGCCAAACGCTTGTGCGCCGTTAGATCTAGATCGGATGCGTAGAATTAGATCACTTAGCGAAGCGGTAAGTTTAGATCTGAGCCGTGCGATGCACTTTTAATCTAACGATCCAGAAAGCCTGATCCGCGCGAAACGGTACCGACGAATCAGAGAGTGCCGCGTGGCCTGAGTTTGAATTTAAAACAGAAATTTGATCTATTAGTTAACCAAACTTGTAAAATTCATAACTTTTGATCCCCACGTTCAAATTTAACAAATTTTATATCATTGGAATCAGGAGAGAAAACCCTATCAGTTTATGCAATGTTTTTAATGTTTTGACTCTGTAAAAATGGTTGTTTTACAGAAACATTTGTAGGCTTAATTTGTGTATAGTAATTATTTGAAAAATGATTTGTTGATCAAATAAAGTTTATTTGGTGTGTTTTGGACTTGTTTATGATTCAGTATTGTATACTTGTATTGTTTGGTGTAGGAAATCATTACATGGCATTTTGCATGCATTCATATATTTTTTGTTTGTATATATTTGGTTATGTGATTTTGGTGCCATTATTTTATGTGTAGATTTTGGTGCAAATAGTGATTGTGATTGTGAAGATTGTTGCTACTCGCCAAACTACCAAGGCAAGTGGTGCTTCATTATTTTATTCCAATATTTTTCACCTATCCACTAGAAATATTTTGTATAGGATTTGCATGGATATTTTGATAAGTAACTATATGCTATGCTTGGGAAATCCTAGTAGTTGTAGAATTGTTAGAAATTTCTCTAAGTTAAGATGCTTACCATTGCCATGCTTAGCCTAGCTAGTAGCAACCAAGGGTGGTTTTATATTCATACTATAAATATTTCTAAGTCTGTTGACTTGTGTTTTTGTTAATAAAACAACTAAGTGAATGAAACACCTGGGTGGAATGGAAAGAATGGTTTGTGTTGAGTGGTTAAACAAGGCCCATTTCTATGGTTTACCTTGTGTATCTCACTTGTGGAAAGCTACCTAGGAACAAAGGGGTTTGAGATGACAAATGTTAAGAAGCTTCTAGTGCAGCCACATGGCATTATGGGCTCTGCCTGGATCATATAGGTTGCAATAACTTAGCCATTTGGACAGTTGGTGGTAGTGGGATGATAGGTTTGGAACGCGTCCATTTGGTCTAAGGGAAGGCTTCTGAAAGGTCCTGTCTTGGTGAAAATCAAGTCTTGTGGGGAAAGTGCACAACCTCTGCAGATGGAAGAATCTAAGTACTTAGCCATGTCCATGGTATTGGACAACTTGAGCATCAAGACATGGAAGCTATCAAGAATCTCCTCATCCCAATTTCTAAAGTTAAAACTTGTGGTTGAACAAGGTTGAAGGTTCACCAATGTCTATTGGTGGTTCCTTGGGAAAGTTTTGTCAAAGAAAAACTTAGTGTTTTCAACTAATAGGTAAAACCTATTTTGAGCAGAGCAAGCCTAAGCTACACTTAACCAAATGCATGTAGTATCTAGATGCCAATATTATACTAAGGTATCACTTGCCAATACTATTCCAATGTATTGACCCACTTTGTATCAGTAACTTGTGATGTTGCGAGTTATTTTGATGATGATTAGGGGTTATGAGTCTGCACTCAACATGCTTGCCCATGGCACATGAAGATGAAGACTTATTTAACTTATTTACTATTTGAACTCTTGTATTAGGCATGTGGCCATGGAGTTGTAAAAGACTATGTTTGTCTCTGGAATGATATGTAATAATGACCTTTGCTTCTGTGTACTTCATCTTAAACTGTGGATGCCAAGATTGATCCGAGGACTAGCATTGCAATCACAGGATCTTTACCTTTATAAAGGTGGGATCTTCTGGTTGGGCAGTCTGCGCGCGCATAGAATGCGTCCACCCCAGGCACCTCCTCGGCCTCCCTCTTTGCCTATAAGAAGCCTCTTGACCTAAAAACCGAGGGGGGTTCAACGTTTTTCTAGAAAGAGTTCCGTTGTGCCGCCCCCACCAGAAGTCGCGATTCGGAACCAGAAACTCCGTTATGGCACCCTCCCAGGATGGGGAATTTGGGGAGGATCATTGCCATAATCATCACCAACGCCTCTCCATCAACCATCAATGTTTCCCTCATCCATGAGTGAGTAATCCCCCGCTGTAGGATATGGGGATGGTAGGGATTGGATGAGTTCTATCATGTAATCGAATAAGATTGTTAGGGCATGGTGCCTAGCATCTTGTAGCACCCCGGGTAAAAACCACTACTAGAAAATGTTTGTTATTTTATTTTTGCATCATCATGACATCATCATGCATGTTTTAGCATAAAAGTATTTCGTGGAAAACCCTATTTTTGTTTCACATTACTTCCCCCTCTTATTTCAAATTAGAACCCCAAACTCCCTCGATATTTTGTTTTGTCTAAAATCTATTTACAAAAGGCTTTTAAAAATAAAACCTTAGTCTAATACTAATAATAATGAAACATTTTTGTGGGCGAGGCAGCCAAACGGCCAAGCCCAAAGGCCCAGCCGCAGGACACCTACCACCCCACACCTAACCCTAAAACCAAGACCCCCAAACCCTAATACCCTTCCTACCCTAACCGTACCCGCGCCCGCCGTTGCACCCGCTGCAGCACACACCACTCCCGGTCCACCCTACCCCATTCCTTGACACGACTCACGCGACACGTAGCAACGCACGCACACACGCTACTCAAACGCACGCAGAGTCCCAGACCCAACCCGCGCTAGCCCCGGCCCCCCCCCCATAGCAACCCCCACCTCCCGTCTCCTCGGCTCCCGACCTGCCTCGACGCCTCCTCGATCCCGACCCCGCCGCCTCGCCTCTCCCTCCCCGAGCTCCCTCCCCTCACCTGCCTCGCTCGAGCCTGCCCCTCCCCAAGCGCACCCCACCTCCTATCCTCCGGCCCGCGTCCGCCAACCGCAACACCAAGTCGCTGCTTCGGCCGTAGATCTTCTCCGGCCGCCCTTCGCCTTGCGCCTCGCCATCGCCTGCCTCGCTCAGAGCGTTGCCTCGCTCGCAGGTCGACCACGCCGGCGATGTTGGTCGCCCTCTGAAGGGTTCGCAGCATAGAAAACAAAAATTTTCCTACGATGTGAACTATATACCAAGATCTATTTATACTAGATACAAACAACGGGCGGATGTATATCCGTAGAGAACATACCCTTGAAGACCGACAAAGTTTAACGAGTCCAAACTCGTGGTTGATGTAGACGATCTCTTGCCGATCTCAAGATCGAGAGGAAGTCCTAGCGCCGCAAATCAGCAGCGCATCCGTGCTCGCACACACGTTCGAGGCACCGAGCAACCTCCGCCTCCTCGCTCCAGCGATGCAATGAAGCACAACTCTTTCTTGCCGAATAGCCACGGGAACATGTATCTCGCTAGTCCGAGACCATGGGGATAAATTCTAGAGGGAGAGATCCTTCACGAGGAGGTGTAAGTGAGAAGTGAGAGGAGGGCTCCTTTTATAGGAGGGGGAACCCCAAGGGGTGGCCCGGCGCATGGGGCTGCCCTGCCCTCCCTCATCATGTGGGTGGACACTCCACTCACAAAACTCCTCCAAATTCCTCCACTCAAAATCCCACTCAAAGATCCCATTAAATTTCCACCAAATTTAATGCAAACTCTCATTAAATAAAACTCTTTTATTTTATTCAGAATTTTGTCAATTACTTTAATGACAAACATTCACAAATAACCCTTGCTAGAATTCTATTTCACATGCATAACCACTTTATGCAATTTCACCCGAAACCTTGTTTGGTATCTAGTGAAATAAATTCTGCGCTTGTTTATTCTTTCGGCATGAAACTTTTGCTCCAATTGGATGTCGGTGTCTCTTAAGTGTGTCACCCTACGGTTCGTGAATAATGCGGACATGATCGAGACCCTCTCGGATCAATAATCGAGCGGGATCGAGACCCATCGACTCCCACACATTCAACGATGACTTTCTTGTGATCGTCGGAACCTTTTACGCTAGTATCTTAATCCCTTTGTCTCACGATATATTACATGTCCGAGATTCGATCATCGGTATCTCCATACCTAGTTTGATCTCGTTCTGACATGCACTCTTTTCTCGTTCCGTGATATAACATTCTAGTGATCAAATCACTTGCTTGCAAGCTAATCAATGTGATATCACCGAGAGGGCCGAGTATATCTATCCGTCATCGGGATGAACAAATTCCACTCTTGATCCATGAGCCTCAACATAACACTTTATTAGTTCTGAACCCATCTTTATAATCACCCCGTTACGGTGTGACGTTTGATGTTATCAAGAAACTTTTCGGTGTTAGTGATTGACATGATCTCATGGTCTAAGGATTAGGATCACTTTAAGTTGTTATAGCAATATAAACTCAATGACTTTGATCGTAATGCTATACTTGGATGAATGTTCATCACATCATTACACTAATGTTGTGATCCGTTATTAACAACATCCAATGTCCATGATCGAAACCTTGATCATCTTGTTAATCAACGAGCTAGTTTATGAGAGAGGCTTAACTAGGAACTTTACTTTGTTTATTAAACACACATGTATTAACGTTTCCGTATTAATACAATTATAGAATGCAAAATAAACATCTATCATATACTTGGAATACACATAATAAACAATTTATTATTGCCTCTCGGGGCATATTCCTTGATCTCCCACTTGCACTAGAGACAATAATCTAGTTACATAGTGATATATCTAACACCCATTGAGTTCGTGTTGATCATGTTTTGCTCTAGGAGAGTTTTAGTCAACGGATCTGCTACATTGAGATCCGTATGTACTTCTAAATCTTTATATCTCCATCCTTGACATGCTCGCGGATGGAGTGAAACCGCTTAATATGCTTGGAATGCTTGTGAGACCTTGGCTCTTTGGCATTGGCAATGGCACCATTGTTGTCACAATAGATCACCATTGGGTCCAACGCGCTTGCCACAACTCCTAGTTCGGATATGAACTCCTTCATCAAAGCGCTTCTGAGCCGCTCAAGCAAAGAACATATTCGGCCTCCGTTGTTGATCCGCTACCACAGGTTGTTTGGAGCTCCTCCAACTAACGCTCGCCATTCATGAGAAATACGATCCGGATTGAGACTTAGAGTCATCCGGATCGTGTCAAAGCTAAGCGTCGACATAACACTTAGCGACGAGCTCTTCTTCACCTCCAGATACAAGAAACATATCCTTAGTTCTTCTTAAGTACTTAAGGATATTCTTGACCGCTATCCGAGGTTCGAACACGGATCCGATTGGTACCTACTAGTCAAACTAATAGCGTGTGCCACATCCGGTCTTGTACATAGCATGGCGTACATTATAGAGCCTATGGGTGAAGCATAGGGGACTTTGTCCATTATCTCTCTTTCTTCCGCGGACTTTGAGTCTTACTCAATGTCTTGCCTTGCAACATAGGTAAGAACCCTTCTTACTTCGTCCATTTTAAACTTCTTTAAAATCTTATCAAGGTATGTACTGCGATAGCCCTATTAGGCGCCTAGATCTATCTCTATAGATCTTTATGCCTAATATGTAAGACTTCACCTAGGTCCTTCATTGAAAATTTGTTGTTTAGATAACTTTTAACACTTTAAAGTTCTATATCATTTCCGATCAATAATATGTCATCCACATATAGTATCGTAAATGCCACATTGCTCCCACTCACTTTCTTGTAAATACAAGCTTCTCCATAAGTTTGGACAAATCCAAACTCTTTGATCACCTCATCAAAGCGGAGATTCCAACCGTGATGCTTGCTTCAATCCATAGATGGATCGCTGAAGCTTGCACACCTTGTTAGCATCCTTAGGATCGACAAAACCCTTTGGTTGTATCATATACAACTCTTCTTCAATATTACCATTGAGAAACGCGGTTTTGACATCCATCGCCATATTTCATAATCGAAATATGCAGCAATTGCTAACATAATCCTAACTGACTTTAGCATCGCTACGGAGAGAAAGTCTCATCGTAGTCAACTCCTTGAATTTGTCGAAACCCCTTTGCGACAAGTCGAGCTTTATAGATGGTCACATTACCATCAAGATCAGTTTTCCTTTTGAAAATCCATTTGTTCTCCACGGCCTTTCGGTGTGAGGTAATTCCACCAAGTTCCAAACTTGATTTTCATACATGGATTCCATCTCGGATTTCATGGCTTCTAACCATTTGTTGGAATCCGGGCTCATCATCGCTTCTTCATACGTCGCAGGTCATTATTTTCATCAACCATGAAATTTATGACAGATTTCCGTCTGACTCGGGGCTGCCGCGTCTGTTGACTGCGAGGTTGGTAGTACTCTCTTCGGAGTTTCATGATCATTATCATTAGTTCCTTCTTCAACAGGTGGAGCCAACTCGAACGACTTCGGCGCTACTACTCGCCATACTTTGAAGAGAAGGTTCCATAACCTCTTGAGTTCTACCTTCCGACTACTCACACCTTTCGCGAGGAACTCTTTCTCTAGAAAGGATCCATTCTTAACAACAAAACCTTGCCCTCGGATTCGTGATAGAAGGAATACCCAATAGTTTCTTTAGGGTATCCTATGAAGACGCATTTTCCGCTTTGGGTTCGAGTTTATCCGGTTGAAGTTTCTTCACATAAACATCGCAACCCCAAACTTTAGAAAATGACTTAGGTTTGTTTCCAAACCACAATTCATACTGTGTCGTTTCAACGGATTTAGATGGTGCCCGATTTAAAGTGAATGCAGCAGTTTCTAGTGCATAACCCCAAAATGACAACGGCAAGTCCGTCGGAGACATCATAGATCGAACCATATCTAATAAAGTACGATTCTGACGTTCCGACACACCATTTTGCTGTGGTGTTCCGGCAGGTGTGAGTTGTGAAACAATTCCACACTCTTTCATGTGAGGGCTAAACTCGTAACTTAGATACTCACCTCCACGGCCGGATCGTAGAAATTTGATCTTTCTATTACGATGATTTTCCACTTCATTCCGAAATTCCTTGAACTTTTCAAAGGTTTCGACTTGTGTTTCATCAAGTAGATATAACCGTATCTACTCAAATCATCCGTGAAAGTAACAAAATAACGATATCCACCTCGCCGACACACTCATTGGACCACATACATCGAATGTATGATTTCCAATAAATCATGCCTGCTCCATTGAACCGAAAACGGCGTTCTAGTCATCTTGCCCATAAGGCATGGCTCACATGTATCAAATGATTCATAATCAAGTGATTCTAAAAGTCCATCCGAATGGAGCTTCTTCATGCTTAATGCCAATATGACCTAGACGGCGATTACCACATATATGCGGATATATCATCACTAAGTTTAATCCTTTTAGCATCAATATTATGAATATGTGTAACATTATCATCGAGATCCAGAAATAAACCATTCAACATTGGTGCATGACCATAAAAGATTTCATTCATATAAATGGAACAACCATTGTTCTCGATTTGAATGAAAACCACTTTGCATTAAACATGATCCGGATACAATGTTCATGCTCGGTCACAGCACCAAATAATGCTTATTTAAGTTTATAACTAATCCCGACGGTAAGTGGAGAGGTAGCGTTCGACGGCGATCACATCAACGTTTGATCCATTGCCGACACGCATCTTGACCTCACCCTTGCTAGCGGTCGCTGTTCATGACCCGATTCGAAGTTACAAATATTAGCAACCGAACGGTATCAAATACCCGGTGCTCTGCGAGCACTAGTCAAGTACACATCAATAACATGTATATCATATATACCTTTGTTTGCCTTGCCGCCTTCTTATGCCCGAGATACTTGGGGCGATTATGCTTCGATGCGATCCCCTTACAATAGTAGCACTTTTCGGTATCGGACTTAGGTCCAACTCGGGGTTTCTTTTCAGCTGCAACAGCTTGCCGCCCTTACTTCCTTCCGTTTTCCTTCTTGTCTTTCTTGAAACCAGTGTTCCTATTGATCATCAACACTTGATGTTCCTTTTGATCTCCACTTCGCAGTTTTAAGCATTGTGAGCTCGAGAGACTTCTTCATGCCTTGCATATTATAGTTCATCACGAAGCTCTTATAGCTAGGTGGCGTAGACAGAACACGATGGATGCCTAAGTCAATGGGAATCGTTATTCCCAAGGACACAAGCTTATCGGCGTAACGACATCTTGAGTACATGCTCACTAACGGAGCTGTTCTCTTCCATCATGCACTAAAGAACTTTTACGAAGCATTGTAGCTCTCACTGACATGTGTGTCGAAAATCATTTTCAACTCACCCATTGTATCAAAGGCATTGCCGTTTTCAAACGCTTTCAAGTTCCGCTCTAGCCCATACAATATGCCGCAATGAACTAAGTTGTGGTCCTCCGACGAGTCGATAGACATTCTTCTCCTCGTCAGGCATCGTCAAGTGGGGGCCTACGGCGCTTCTAGCACATATTGCTTTTGTGCGTGAGAGGAGAATCCTCAAATTCATGGCCCATTCAAGAAAGTTGCTACCGCTCGTTGCTAGTTTCTCTTTCTCCATGAACATTGAAATTAAAAGCGGTGGTGCCATCTACAACAGAATTTGTAAAGTTTAGACTAAGTGTATGATAGATTGAGTTCAACTAATCTATATTACGAATGAACTCCCACTCAAAAGCGACATCCCTCGTGTTCTTTTGGTGATTACATGAACCAAATCCACTACACCAAGTCCGATCATCACGTGAGTCGGTGTAGCTTCAAAGGCGAGCATCAAATGGGCATCATATCAACTATATGACTCATGCTTAACCTTTCGGTCTGTGTTCCGAGGCCATGTCTCATACATGCTAGGCTCGCCAAGTTAGAACCTTAGTATTTTTATGTGTAACTGCTCTTACACCAAGTATGGTCGAGGATCCAAGTACACCCGATCATCACGTGATGTCTTGGAGCGACGAAAACATAATCGGTGCATACTAAAGGAGAACACATTCTTATCTTGATATTTAAAATGAGGATCATCTTATTATGCTTAACAAAGCGCTAAACAAGCAATATAAGATGCAATCAAACATCATATGTTTAATAGTGAAATTATATGGTTCCATGAGATGATCTTTATCATGTGCATCGTGGTATGATCACTATCATACCTATATGTGTAAATCCACAGTCTATGGGTTTTACGCTATGTGTTGTAAGAGTATCATCTCATACTTCTACTTACAACACTACCATATCATAACACTAGCCCAGAACAATCTAAACTAGACGCTTCTAATTTATCCATTGCAAGTTTTACGTGGTGAGGGCTTTCGAGATAGAACCGTTCTTACCTACGAACATGAACCACAACGAGGATAATCAAATTGTTGACAACTCGCTTGCAAAATAGATATTGACTATAGTAGGAGAGATGACACCCGCTAGCCACTTATGCAAACTAGTTGCATGTCAAGCGTGGAACAGTCTCATGTGCGAGGACATGTAAAGTTTGTCCCGGGCCTTCATCCCACTATGCCACCAATATCCAAAATCACAAGAAAGGAGCAACAACATGATCATCATCGCCCACATACTCATATGTGTACTACCCGTAAAGTATCTACGCATAGATCCGGCTCGATACCCAAGGGTTCGCAGATAGAAAACAAAAATTTTCCTACGATGTGAACTATATACCAAGATCTATTTATACTAGATACAAACAACGGGCGGATGTATATCCGTAGAGAACATACCCTTGAAGACCGACAAAGTTTAACGAGTCCAAACTCGTGGTTGATGTAGACGATCTCTTGCCGATCTCAAGATCGAGAGGAAGTCCTAGCGCAAATAGCAGCGCATCCGTGCTCGCACACACGTTCGAGGCACCGAGCAACCTCCGCCTCCTCGCTCCAGCGATGCAGCGGAAGCACAACTCTTTCTTGCCGAATAGCCACCTGGAACATGTATCTCGCTAGTCCGAGACCATGGGGAATAAATACTAGAGGGGGAGAGAGATCCTTCACGAGGAGGTGTGAGTGAGAAGTGAGGAGAGGGCTCCTTTATAGGAGGAGGGGAACCCCAAGGGGTGGCCGCGCATGGGGCTGCCCCTTGCCCTCCCTCATCATGTGGGTGGACACTCCACTCACAAAACTCCTCCAAATTCCTCCAGGCAAAATCCCACTCAAAGATCCCATTAAATTTCCACCAAATTTAATGCAAACTCTCATTAAATAAAACTCTTTTATTTTATTCAGAATTTTGTCAGTTACTTTAATGACAAACGTTCACAAGTAACCTTGCTAGAATTCTATTTCACATGCATAACCACTTTATGCAATTTCACCCAAAACTTTGTTTGGTATCTAGTGAAATAAATTCCTGCGCTTGTTTATTCTTTCGGCATGAAACTTTTGCTCCAATTGGATGTCGGTGTCTCTTAAGTGTGTCACCCTACGGTTCGTGAATAATGCGGACATGATCGAGACCCCTCTCAGATCAATAATCGAAGCGGGATCCGAGACCCATCGACTCCACACATTCAACGATGACTTTCTTGTGATCGTCGGAACCTTTTACGCTAGTATCTTAATCCCTTTGTCTCACGATATATTACATGTCCGAGATTCGATCGGTATCTCCATACCTAGTTTGATCTCGTTATCGACATGCACTCTTCTCGTTCCCGTGATATAACATTCTAGTGATCAAATCACTTGCTTGCAAGCTAATCAATGTGATATCACCGAGAGGGCCGAGTATATCTATCGTCATCGGGATGAACAAATTCCACTCTTGATCCATGAGCCTCAACATAACACTTTATTAGTTACGAACCCATCTTTATAATCACCCCGTTACGGTGTGACGTTTGATGTTATCAAGAAACTTTTCGGTGTTAGTGATTGACATGATCTCATGGTCTAAGGATTAGGATCACTTCGTAAGTTGTTATAGCAATATAAACTCAATGACTTTGATCGTAATGCTATACTTGGATGAATGTTCATCACATCATTACACTAATGTTGTGATCCGTTATTAACATCCAATGTCCATGATCAGGAAACCTTGATCATCTTGTTAATCAACGAGCTAGTTTATGAGAGAGGCTTAACTAGGAACTTTCTGTTTGTTTATTAAACACACATGTATTAACGTTTCCGTATTAATACAATTATAGAATGCAAAATAAACATCTATCATATACTTGGAATACACATAATAAACAATTTATTATTGCCTCTCAGGGCATATTCCCTTCACCCTCACCTCTTATCCAACCCGCGTCGTCGTCCCCTTCGACGCGTGCTCCGTGCGCCCCTCTCCTTCCTGTCTGTGCAAAGGCCTCCATCGTGGTTCCTCGTTGCCGACCCGTGCAAGCTCGCCGCCAGCCAGGTCCATGCTGCCGCGGTTGGTTTCCCTTCGCTGGCTGCTTCTCCCTGTCTATGCTGAGCATCACCATCCGCGCCGCCTCTAGGTACAGCTGGTCGACGTGCCCGTCGCCAGTACCTCCTTGACCGGGCCTCCTTGTCGATCTGTTGCCGGCACCGCCCGATGTCCCAACATCTCCTTGTCCTGCAGGTCATGCGACGCCAACCACCTGCACGTCCTCGCAAGCATCCTATTTTGGTTTGGCTTGGCTATGAGTTCTCGTACCGAATCAGGAAGGTGTGATGTGTCATCTGTTTTGGTTCCAATTTCACCAACCTTGATGCGTTTGGGTGCTGCCAAGACCGAACATTGAACCCCAAGTATTGTCACCGACATGGAAACGATGATCGAAGAGCACCATCACGGAACGTCGAGATCTATCTCACGGATCCGATGTCACGAAGCTCTCTTCCCGGACCCGATGATGCTGGAACCCCAAGACCCCTTCGCGGATTCGAAGACCAAGCTCTGGCGCGCCAAATCCTTCCTCATGGATGCGAACACCTCAAGTTATCCTTCACGGACGTCAAGACCCCGAAGCCCGATCCGAAGACCAAACCCGAACCAAGATTGTCGGAACCATGTGCGACCCCTTCCCAAGCCCTATTTTATAAATTGCTATACATATACTTGTTGCATCTTAATTGAACATGCTTGCATACATATTGTGGGGTTGGGGGCCTTATGCCGATTCACCCAAATTAAATATGGAGACCATGTGCAGGCTTTTCTAGTCTAATATTGGGCCATTTAAATTGGTGTAGCGAACCGGTGCTATATTTGTCCTTGTTAAGACAATATTTAAATTGCAGGGTATCTAAACGACATGAACCACCTAATTAATTGTTGGGACCCCGGTTCCGCTTAATATGGCCTAATTGCATCGCATCTTTGCCATGTCATACATCATACATGCATCATGCCCGATCTTTTGCCGTAGTATTAAATAGTGCATCCGGTGTTTGTTCTAGTGCTTTGCTTCTTCACGGATTAGGCCGATGAGTTCATGCGAGTGTTGCCCCGATCTTCGGATGAACCTTCGACAATGTTATCAGGCGAGCATTCTCCCCCTTTCTACCTATTTTTACATTTATAGTCTTTATTTCCTCCTGTTGATCTATTGCTATCTGTGTTGCGATGATGTAGAATCCGTACCCCGTTATACTTCCCTGCAGCCCTTATATTGCCATGGACACATCCTATCATCTGTTGTTTGGTAGATAGTCGGCCTTGCGAGTCATAGTTGCTTGCCCAGGTGATGTGTCGCGCCGTCAATGTTCCACAGTTGTTGGAGTAATGCCGCATGTTTAATGTTGGAGATGATTATAACTTTAATTACTGTTTAATAACTAAAATTGAAGTAGGTAAATAATGCAGAGGCACAGCTGGAAAATAGATGTTATTTGGTTTTTAACCGTCCACTTGTGTCCCGTAGGACCCCGAGTACTTGATACCTGTTCTTTGAATATTCGCACTATCCGCATGTGGGACCATGAATCCCCCTAGCCAGAGCTTGAGTCATATATTATTTCTTGGGGCCACAAGTAGTTTGGGGCTTTATTACTATCCTGTACTTATGCCATGCTTTACTGCTTTATTATGATTGCGCGTGGAGCGCCTGTACTGTTTTGGAACCCCGTTCCACGTTTGTGATATCGATAAGCCTGTCACATTTTTGGGTTCCGATCGTTTCTGACCGTCGTCACAAACCTCGGGTTCGCTCGAGCCGCCAACTTCTAGCGGGTAGCTTGGTGGGGTGCCCCCCTGAAATTTATATGAATCTTGCAATTGCTCTGTCGTGATGCCTCGTTGGGTTTATTTGGTTTTTCTCAAGGTTGATCGTGCGTGTGTTGCTATTTGCGCACCCTACAGGGTAAAACTTTCTGAAAGCCGTGCCCGCGGTTATGGACGACTTGGAGCACAATATCTCGATCATAGACAACTATCACTAAAGTAGTGCTATAAATTTGACTTTATAATGACTAGTAATCAGCTTCACTATAATGGAATGGCTAAATAAAAGTGCCAACAATTGCTGGTTTGGGTTGTCACCTGTTACCATTGTATCTGACTAGTAAGTATTGCAACTATAACGGAATGGCTAAATAAAAGTACCAACAACTGCTGGGTTTTGGGATGCCTCATGCTATATGTATCTGACTAGTAAGTACTACAACTACAACGGAATGGTTAACTAAAGCTGCCCACTGCTTATTATATCAGGATGACTCATGCTATCTATATCTGACTAGTAATTGCTGCAACTATAACGGAATGAATAAAACTGCCAACTGCGTGAGTTCCTCGGTTGACTTCCTCGTTTGGTCTCGAGGGGGAAATACCAGGATGGGTATGCTTGGTGATAGTTTCAGGTTGGATCCGAATAGGTCTTTCTTATCCCTATCTGATAGCCGCTAGTTGTATTGGGTCTCTATAGGTTGTTTAGTGTATCTTTGCGTGTAATGGTCACGGTCACAGCGACGCCGCAATCGGCCGAGTAGTAGAACGAGGGCAAGGCGGCCAGCCATCTGCGGTGCGAGATGAGGGCAAAGACACGTGGTTTACCAGGTTCGGCCCCGAAGGGTAAAGACCTACTCTGCTAGATTGTATTAGGGAGGTGTTACAATGGGCGAGCTCGGCTAGGCGGCGAGTCGCTTAGGTGTATGAGGGCGTGTCTCTACTCGCCCCATAGGGAGGTTTATATAAGCTCACCTTCCTAGGGTTTACATATCCCAACCGATTCGGTTGCGGCTTGATGGTCGTTTAAACCAATCCGATGGGCCTATCTACTACTTTGGGCCTTCAACTTCGATCGCTCGGTACCTTCTGGGCTTCAATCCACTCGCCGTTCTGCAGCCCACTCGCCACAGGGCGGTCGAACGTCCAGTGAGCATACCCCGATAGGTGTATCCCCATCGGAGTCCCGAGGCCGTCGTCGATTGGGCGTAAGTGGCTGGGCGATCGAGTATCTGACCGGGTAGGCATCTAGTCGAATCGTCGGCGGGCTCTGTATGAAGAAGAAAATCCGGTGAACCAAGTCGCGTTTAGGCGAGTCGGTCGGAACGCGGTCGTGGTGATTGACCTAGCGAGCGAATGACGGAGTTGGACCGTCGGTGTGGTCAAACTATTCGTTGGGGTAATCCAGCGGTAACTTTGGCGTAATCATCGCGCTAGCGGCCCCGATTTGGCGGGTAACTCCGCTATATAAGAGGAATGGTAGGCAATCGCGAGCCAACCGCCCACCACTTCTTCCGAAGTGCGCGCATTTTCCTTCCTTTGCTCGCGATCAAATCGACCGAAATCCTCCGATCTCCAACCAACCTCTTGGCCATGGCCCTTTCCACGAACCATGGGGCAGGTCCAAGTGCACAAGGGCGGTGGCCTCTTTCGAGGAGGCTGGAATCCTGCGAGCATTGGCGTATCCCCTGCCGAGAAACGACCCCAAACCAGCGAGAGGGAATTCGTCTTTCACCATCATCTCGGCGGGGCTAGGGTTTCCCGTCTTTGTTCTTCGGCGTTTGCGCCTACTACGGATCCAGCCTTGATCTGGGTCCCCACGATTGAGCAGCTCGCCATCTTCGTGGCGTTCTGCGAGTGCTATGGCTGCCGGCCCTACTTTCCCTTGTGGCGAGATCTGCTCCATGGGCGGATCACCGCGAGGAGGCAATGACCCAATGCTAGCATGGCGGCAGCGTTCAGCTCAAGTCCAAGGCTTCTTTCTTCGATCGATGCTACCCGCCAAGGCAGCGGCGGCGGAAGAATTCATGGTTCTATGTGGCCGAGGCGACCCGGAGGGCGAGGTGGCGATCGCGGTACTCGGCCAATCGTTCGAGCCACGCCATCTCCAAGTCGGCAAGCTCCCGGCGACCAGCGGATGGTCGTTGACGAGATGCTCCAGGCCATCCGTGGTCGAAAAGAAGAAGGGCTTCGACGATAAACTTGTACAATTGCTGGCTTGGCGGCTCGTTCCACTGCGCAACGCGACCAGACATGTATCGATTACGGGCGGGAGACTCGGCGAAGGCCTGCCTCGGAGTGGAAGCTGGAGGATTATCTCAGCGTTGAAGAAGATCACCCAGGCGGTGTACACGGATGCAGGCGGTCGCGCCCTACACGCAGCGTCCGGCTCAACGGTAATTTCTTTACCTTGTTCGCGATCGCGGCGTGTGCGATCGCGTAATTCGATTCTGTTTTGTATTCATTGCAGCTATTCCAAGTGGTGGAAGGTGGCTCCCACCTTCGATGATGAGAGCCGGGCCATCCGCCCGGGGCGTGGCGAATCGCCTCCCGAGGGCAATGAGGACGGCGAGGTCGATTCCGAAGAAATCGCCCACTGGTCCGAAAAACCCGCGGGCAACGTCGTGAAATCGGCGGCGAAGCCTCGAACGCCATGAGGACGACGACGAGCTCCCGAAACCACCTCGCGCCGCGAATATCCTTCAAGAAGAAGAAGAAGGAAAGGCGAGGCCCCGAAGAGGAAAAGCCGTCAAGGATGGCCTCGCCGTCGCACTCGACGAGCAGCTCGATGCTCCCAGCTCGGCGGTGACGGCGCGCAGCGACAACCGCGCTAGACACGCCGACCGTGGAAGTGCCGCTGGCCTCGATGCCTCCGCCATTCGCGCCGGTCTCTAGGCTAGGGAAGGCTCCGGCTGCAGCGACTTCGCCTCGCAGGGAGGTTCCGAGCGTGGCGGTCTCGCCCCGCAAGGAGGCTCCGGCCGCAGCGGCTCCAATTCGCGAGGAGGCCCCCCGCCGGTGTCCCAGGCGCCACCGCGCCTCAACGAAGAAGCCGTCCGTGTCTTGGGCCCACGACGTCCAGGCGGGGCTCGATCATCGGGCCGGGCCCCGAACTGGAAAAACCGGCCGGCCTTCGTACAGGGCTACGTTTCATTCCAGTCGCCAAGTGAGTGCGTTCACCCTTCCCTACTTTTCATAACTACTTCGATTGTCTTTATTGATTCGATTGATATGCAGGACCGGAGTGAAAAAGATGGGCCACCCGACCGTGGCTCAGGTACCCTCGCCGCTAGCGAGGAGGATCCTTCCCGTGAGGAAAGCGGACGAGGTCGCCGCCTCGGCGGAGGGCAGCAAGAAGGCCAAGGGCGACGCCGTCACATCTCGACGACACGGCGGTCGCACCGGCGGACCAGCGGTGGAAGCAACGCGTCTGAAGGAGGCGCTTCCTTGCCTGACCGGAGGAAGCGACTTCCTTTGGGCGGTGCCTCGATCGCTACCTTCCCGCTTCGTGACCAAAGGCGTCCACGGCGAAGCTGCGCCCGAGCCTCGCTCCGAGGACCGCCGATGCTGAAGTCGACCGTGTCGCGGCACCGCCCGGCGCTTGCGTCCGTGGACGCAATACAACTCCATGGCATGCTTGGTGCAGCCATCCAGGTACCTCCAGTCCCCGAGGATCAGGTCGGTGCTTAGCAGCGGCTTGATTCTTATAATTTCTCGTCTTTTACTTTCGCATCCAGTCCCGAGTGCGCGCTAAATTTTAGCGGGTGGGCACTGAGGAATTTTCTTGATCGCCAGTCCCCGAGTGCGCACGCGCTAAATTTAGCGGGTGGGCACTTAGGAATTTTCTTGATAGCCAGTCCCCGAGTGCGCACGCGCTAAATTTAGCGGGTGGGCACTTAGGAATTTCGTTTTTACTGACTTTTTTGATGATATGCTGGGTCTGCAGCTGGAGTCGGCGGACCGATTGGCCGCGAAACAGCGTGCTGAGAAGGATCTGGCCACCATCCAAGAGGCGAACAAGGAGCTTCAGGCTGTTGCTGCGAAGGCAGAGGAAGCTCGCCAGGAGCTTGTCCCTGCTGGTGAGTTGGTGGCGGTGCGATCTGCTCTGGTCTTTGCTAGCAATGGTCGCCGACCTCGGCCTTGAACTGCGGAGGCGAGAAGAAGCAAGCTCGGCGGACGGGCGAGCTAAGGCCGCCATTGCGGCCGCGGAGGAAGACCGCAAGGTGTCGGAAGTCCTCATTGCTGGGCTTCAGGACGACCACACGTCGCTTCAGTGCTTCATCACGGGACTCGCCCGCCCGTTGCTTGGTGAGTGCATCTTCTCTTTCTGTTAGTTGTAGTGTTTGTGGTGTCCGTGGTACTCATCATTGCCTCCTTCTCGCAGGTCGCGTTATTGGTAGCCAAGAAGAAGCGAGCTCGCTTGACGCGAGGGAGTGCGTAAGCATGCTCGTCGACTCGGCGACGCTGTCGGCGACGTGCATCCGCGCCTACCTTCAAGAAATATCGCCCACAGAGGTTATTCCCAGCGACCTTGTTGAGGTGTGGGAATATTTGGAGAAGGCGCCCGCGGTCGTCGAGTTCATGACGCGGTCGGCGTTTCGGCGTGGAGCGTCGACAGCACTGAGTCTCGGACTCGCCCATTTCCCCGAAGACTTCGACGTTGACGATGTGACGAGTGGGTATCCATCGTCGACTGGCGCGGTGGATCTGTCCGAGGTTCTCAAGTTGCAGGAGCGTGCTGCCAAGTACTCGGAGCGTGTCTGGGCGATGGGCGATCTCCTTCCTTATCAGGAGACGGTCGTCGCGAGCGACCCGAGCCGCATCGTGACTTCAAGGTCGAGCAGCCTTTTCGCGGCGATGGTTGGTGAACTCGACGTATCCATCAAACCCGTACACGCGTTCATCCGTAATCGTCGTGATCTTTGGCGATCGTCATCCAAGCTCGCAGTAGGGTAGTTTGCCTTTGAAGTGTTAGCGCGGTTACGCCATGCGGCATATTTTGTAACATAAGACAATGCAGTATGCAATTGAATGGGACGTCGTATCCATTTTGCTATTCGCTTGTGTGATTTGGATTGATTTTGAACGAGTCCCCGGCGTCCGCCCTTTTTGGGGTTTACCTCAGATATGGTGTGTTTTGTTATCATGTGTTCTGCTGATTTGGTCGACTACGGGCTCGGAGAGCGTCGCAAGGCGACTCCTTGAGTGCTCAGATTTCTTTGCTTTTCCGTCTGTGGACGGGTCGGGTAGCCGAGTCCCCGGCGTGGTACTTGGTAGTTCTAGGCGCGACTCGAGGGTGGTTGAGGACTTAGCGTTGTCGTGAGCGCGTCCTCTGGCCCGTGGGTCGCGTGGCGAGACTGGGCATGCTCTCTTACTTGGCGTTTTCTGACCGATCGCGACGAACTGGTATTCAGTCCGGCGTGGTACTTAGCCATTCGAGTCGCTAAGCCGAGGATGCGGAGGACCAAGGTCGCTGTGAGCGAGGCGATTGTCTTGGCTTGTAAAGCCGTCGAGCTAAGCGACTCAATGGGGCTCGGGTTGGCGTTTTTGTGGACGATGCAAGACTGAAGTGATTCATGCTCTTACACCGCACTACTTAGCCGTGCCGATCGCTGTACCAAAGGTTGACTTCTGCATTTTAGCGTACCGCTGTTATTACGAGTGCGAGTGGCACAAGTCATGGAGAGTGGGCGCAATTTGCGGTAACAGTTTCTTTTATTTCATAGCGACTGGAGAGTACATGTGTGGGGTTCTAGGAGTAGAACTTCCGGAGGAGTTTTACATTCCATGGTCGCTTGACGTCGAGCTCGTCGTCCCCGCGGACGTCGATGAGGTAGTAGGCGTCGTTGCCGAGTACGCGCCCGATAGCGAATGGGCCCTCCCATGGGGGGGAGAGCTTGTGCATGCCCTTCTTATCCTGGATGAGGCATAACACCAGGTCGCCTTCACGGAAGGTGCGGGTTTTCACCGTCGGCTGTGGTAGCGGAGTCCTTGTTGATAGATGGCGGTGCGTGACCGAGGCGGTCGCGTGCTTCGTCGAGCTGGTCGAGCCCATCTTGGCGGGCCAGCTCGTTTCGGCTCCGTATAATGGACGACCAGCGAGTCGTGTTCGAGGTCGGTGGGCATGACTGCCCGGCGCCGTAGACCATGAAGAAGGGGTGAATCCGTCGATCTGTTAACCGAGGTACGGATTCCCCGGATAACGGAGGCAACTCTTGACCCAGCACCCGGTGCGCTCGAGTGGTACTTGGAGTCGCGGCTTCAGCCGTGGAGGATGCTGGTTGGCTCGTTCCGCCTGGCCGTTGGATTCGGGTGGGCGGACGAGATCGAGCGGATGTGGTGCTCTTCGCAGAATTCGCCATTGCTCCCTTGGCAAAGTTTGTGCCGTTGTCCGTGATGATACTATTTGGGAACCCGTGGCGATATATGAGCTCGCGTAGGAATTTAGTGGCGTCTTCCGTCGCATTTCGGATGGCTTGGCCTCCACCCACTTGGTGAATTTGTCGACGACGACTAGCAAGTGGGTGTAGCCGAAGGGCTTTCTTGAAGGGCCCACCATGTCCATGCCCCATACGGCGAATGGCCAAGTGATGGGGATCGTTTTTGCGCCGAGCTCGACGCTGCGTTTGATTGGCGTGCCGGCACCGGTGCATCGCTGGCGATGTCGACAGCGTCGGCGTGTGCGGTGGGCGATGAAGCCGTGTCGCATAGCCTTGGCGACCGAGAAGCGGCGGCGTGGTGGCGCGATCACCGAGTGAATGTCGTGGAGGATTTTGCGTCCTTCAGACGGTTGGGCAACGTTGGAACACGCCGGTGACGCTGCGCTTGTGTAGCTCGCCGTCGATGATGTAAGACTTGCATCGGCGATCATTCGAGCGTCTGTCTGCCTCTGGCGGTGCGGCTTCGGTAGGCGATGTAGGGCTTGGTCCGGATCGTGCGGCTCGGCGATGAGTGCGACCAAGGATGCCTCGGTTGGAGTGGGACTCGATGTCGATCTCCCTCGGGAGAGGCGATGGTTTGGAGATTGTGTCGAGGAACACGCGGCGGGTGGTGCGAGTCGAGCCGACCCGATGCGAGAGGCGTCGGCCTCCTCGTTTTCCTGTCGATCCACTCGGCGAGTAGCGATGAAGTGGCGCCCAACTTGTCCACCTCTTGGCGGTGCGCGCCATGGTAGGGAGATGGCGTCGCGGTGCCGGCGACTTGCCCGCTGGCGGTCGGAATCTCCGTAACATCAAGGCGATTGACGTTCATCTCCTTGGCGGCTCGCATGCCGTGTAGTAGTAGCCCTCGTGTCAGCCATGTTGTTGGTGCGGGCGTGAATTCGAGGAGGATGTAGCGCTTGTCGCCTTTGGTGAAGTCAACACTATCCCCGCTCCTGCCGTCCGCGTTCTTGGAGCCGTCGAAGTGAGCTCCGAGAATGGAGGTACGGCAGCTTCTCATGGCTGGGCCTCCTCCCGATCGGCGATGAAGTCTGCGATTGCTGCGATTTAATCGCCCTTCTTGGCTCGTATTTAATGTTGTGGGCGCCATCTCGACGGCCCACTTGGCGACCCGTCCGGCCGCCTCGCGATTCGGATGATGTCTTGCAGTGGCGCGAGGAGACGACCGTGACCGGTGCTCCTCGAAGTAGTGCGGCGCGCTGAGCCTTGAAGACCGTATACTAGCTTTTGATACTGGGTACGGGCGCGACTCGGTGAGGACCTCGCCGATGTAGTACACCGACGCTGAACCGGCGCTCCTTTCCTTCCTCCGTGGTTCGACGACCATCACAGCGACGACGGCGCTTTCGGATGCCGCGTAAACCAGCATAGGTTCTTTGTCGGCGGGGCGAGTAATGGTGCGGCGAGTAGCACTTTTTGAGGTCGCGAGCGCGTGGTCCGCCTCCTTGTCCCCTTTGGAAGGTGGGGTTCTTGCGCATCAGGTATAGGGGCATCGCCTTTCGCCAGCGGGGATGAAGCGACTGAGAGCCGCTACTCGCCCGGCCAGCTTCTGGACGTCACGCACTCGGGTTTGCCGAGCCGGGCGATCGTGTCGATCTTTGTTGGGTTCGCCTCGATCCCTCGTTTGGAGCAGCGTACCCATGGTTGTCCGGCGGGTACACCGAAGGTGCACTTGCCTGGGTTGAGCTTTATCTTGTACCTTCGCAGATTGGCGAAGGTTTCTGCCAGGTCGGCGAGTAGGTCGCCTTGGCGAGCGGATTTCACGACCACGTCGTCGATGTAGACGTGGATGTTGCGGCCAATTTGGCTCGCGAGGCATTCTTGCATGCACCGCTGGTAGGTTGCCCCGGCGTTCTTGAGGCCGAAGGTCATGGCGGTGTAGCAGAAGGCTCCGAATGGCGTGATGAACGCCGTCTTCTCCTCGTCTTCGACAGCCATTTTGATCTGGTTGTACCCGGAGTAGGCGTCGAGGAAACATAGCGACTTCGAACCCGCGGTTGAATCGATTACCAGGACGATCGGATCGTGAGGACTGCACTGCATCAACTGACGCTCTTCATCAGTAATCCGCAACCGCGCGTCTAGTGGTAAACCTCGTGGCCTTCTACCTCAGCTAGATCTTGGGATCACCACGTTAGAGGAAAATTTTATTTTATCTCTGCATGACCCAACAGTGGTATCAGAGCGATAACTTCTGGTTTTAGGCTCGAGATCTCGCATATGTGATATGCGGTAGGCTATAGATGAGATCTATGTGCTGTTTTGGTGGTCGATCTATGAGATAGATCGGTTTTGTATGAAGTTGATTGGATCAACTGTACTCGGGAAATGGTAGATCTGATTTCCGTGATCATCTTCGAGGTCGTGGAACGACATACCCCCGGTCGGCTTCCGCCATCGGGGATTGTGACACGTAAATCCGAAGCGGTGATCGAAGATCAAAGAGTTTGATCGAATCGGGCGATGGTCGGAATCCATGTCCGGATCGTAGATGAGATCTACGTTTTCGAAAAATCGTCGGCCGCCTTTCCGCGGCGCTGCCGCCGATCCCGCCCGCTATCCGGCTATCGGGACCGTCGGCTTTGCCAGGCGCCTTAGATGTCGCGAGTTTCACGCCCGGTAGATATTGTATCTATGCATAACTTGTTTTTGCAGGAAGTTGTGAATGGTATGGTTCATGTGCATGTGATGTATGTGTGTAATCCATACGTGATTTGCGAATCACGGTTTTGTCAGCCGGCTGGAGCCTAGGTGCTGTCCTTTTATTGTATAACGACACTGTGTCGGTTCTCTATGTAATTTACTTTACTAAGCTAGTGTAGCTGTTTGAGAACCGGAAGGCATGCAGGCGATGTACATGTCGGCGACATGGGGTAAGACAGCAAGTGACAAGAGTTGGCACGAGTCGGATTACAGGCTTTGTGGAGATGGAGATCGCCATGAAGAGAGCCATACCATTTCACATTATAATTGCTTTATTTTGTGTTATTGTTATGTCTCGGTTTACCTCTATTAGATAGTCGGTAAAATTTAATCCCTCAAAGAAGGTCTAGTCGGTTTTCCGCCATGTTTGCACCATCACAAGTCGGACATTTTTGGTAGTGGGCTCATAAAATTGAGGTGCTGCCAATTCTTTCCGACTAGGTGGGTTCGAAGGACTCTTCTTACTGCAGAAACACTTGGTAAGCTAGACGGGTCTATCACAACGGTTGTGGGACTCGGGGAAATGTCGGATGGGAGCCGGGGCATGTGATGCCACCCGTCCAACAGGAGTCGCATGAGATGCGATTGACAAGGAGTTGTCTACCTAGATCACTTGGCGGCTAGCGGTGATGCTAGAGCTCACTAGCCGACTTGCTTATTTAGGATCCTGAATCACTAAGTAACCATCGGAGGGGTGTTAGTTCTAGTGGGAGCATAAAATATTAAAATGTTTAATATGCTTGCTCTTTTATGAATACATGTCTTAAGTGTTTTTTTTGCATATTTTCTGTTGTAGAACATGGCACCAAGTAGCAGTCACTCTCAGATATCCGGTTTTGCGTTGAGAACCATCCTTGAGAAAGATAAACTGAACGACACTAATTTTACCAACTGGTATCGAAATCTGAGAATTGTTCTCAAACAAGAAAAGAAGGACCATGTCCTAGACAACCCACTTCCAGATGAGCCGAATGAGAATGCGACTGTCGCAGCCACCAATGCCTACCGTCGGGCTAAATATGAGTCCACGGATATTAGCTGTCTTATGCTTGCTCACATGGAACCGGACTTGCAAAAGCAGTTCGAGCATGTTGAGGCCTACGATATGATCGAAAGCCTCAAAAGTATGTTCGAGCTCGAAGACCGAGAGGTATCAAGTCTCGTGCTCTGAAGTTGCAAGCTTAAGGATGGTGATCCACCGAGTCGCATGTGATCAAAATGGTTGGTTACGTGCAGGTCTCTGGAGGCTTGCTACCCCATAAGCGAAGAATTCGCTACGGATATAATTCTGAACTCTCTTCCTAGTGCATATGGGCAGTTCATTTCGAACTACCACATGCATGGTATGGATAAGAAGCTCACTGAATTGCATGGGATGCTCAAGCAGGCAGAGGCGGATCTCAAGAAGGGCACCAGTCAAGTGTTGATGGTGCAGAATAAGGCTAAGTTCAAGAAGAGTTCTTGGACTAAGAAGAAGGCTAAGTCAGGAGGAAAGCAGGATCAAGACCCTGTCCCAAGCGCTTCCTCAGGGACTAAGCCATCTCCTTCAGCCGGATCCACTTGCTTCTACTGCAAGGCGGATGGCCATTGGAAGAGGAACTACAGCAAGTACTTGGCCGACAAAGCCAAGAGTGGAGGTATGACTTCCGACTCAGGTACACTTGTTTGCAATGTTATAGACATATATCTTGCTGATGCACCTAATAGTTCTTGGGTATATGATACCGGATCAGTTATTCACATCTGCAACTCGTTGCAGGGACTGGTAAGAACTAGGAGCGTAGCAAGAGGCGAGGTTGATATTCGAGTCGGCAACAAAGCAAGAGTTGCTGCGTTGGAAGTCGGCACGATGCAACTTCATTTACCTTCCGGATTCATTATGGAACTAAATAATTGTTATTATGTTCCAGTGCTCACTACTAGGAAAATGGCCTTTAGTGGCGCACCATGAAACATCATCTGTGGCGCACTAGCAGTGTGCCATGTGCCTTGCGCTACAGAAGTTTAAACTTCTGTGGCGCCGCCTAATCGCCACGAAGTTTAGAGACAGGCGTGGCGCACATGCCGATCGCCACGAAGTTTGGGCAGGTGCGCCAGCGTATGAATGATAACCGTGGCGCACTAGGTGCCGGGCGCCACGGATGTAAATTTCAAAATTCAAAAAAGCAGATCTGGATCTGCAATCGGTCACGTGGCGTCGGGTGCAGTCGCCATCGCCGGTCAGCATCGGCGTCGGTGTTGTCGCGGAACTGCAAGGAGGAGGAAGAGGAGAATAGGAGGAAGAGGAGGAGAAGAAGAAGATGAGGCAGAGGAGGAGAAGAAGAGGAGGAGGAGAAGAGGAGAAAGAGGAGAAGAAGAAGAGGAGGCAGAGGAGGAAGAGGAGGAGAAGAACAGGAGGCAGAGGAGGAAGAGGAGGAGAAGGAGGCCGCCGTTGCACCGCCGTCGCGAGGAGGAGGAGAAGGAGGCCGCCGTTGCACCGCCGTCGCACCGCCGTCGCCTGTTGTCACTGCGAGGAGGAGGAGAAGGAGGTCGACATCGTGCCATCACTGCAAGAAGAGGAGAAGGGGAAGGAGGAGAAGGAAGAAGGAAGAAGGAAGAAGGAAGAAGGAGAAGGGAAGGAAAGGGAGAGGAAGAAGGAAGAAGGAGAAGGAAAGGAGAAGGAAAAGGAGGAAGAGGAAAAGGGGAAGGGAAAAGGAAAGGAAAGGGAGGCGGGGTGGGGATTCAAATTTGAATCTCGCCCAGCTTATCCGTGGCGCACTAGGTGTAGGTGCGCCTACGGATAAGTCACCCTGCTTTTTCTCAGAAAAACGTTTTGACCATAACTTTTACTCTTTTCGAATTTTGAAAATCTAAAAATCGCTAAACGACCTAAAGGGGTTGCAAGCGGATCTGGAATCTCGTTCGGTCATTTTGGTATATTATACGATTTTTCGATATCGTATGCAAAAAGTTCTGACCTTTTACCGTGGCATTACTTTTTTTGCAAATAAAGTCGAAACTCATTTCTGTTAATTTTACTAGAAGCTATACCACATTACCTACCTAAATATGAAAGGATTTAATTTTTGAAGTGTTTATCATTTTCGTTTATTTTTGCAAACCCTAAAAAGCGATCCACGGGGGAGGGGTGTGGAGTTGGTGCATGCCACTTAGGCGTGGGGCACTAGGGCGAGTGCCCTCACGGAAAGTTTAGACATCTGTGGCGCACTAGGCCGAGTGCCACGTGTTTGTGGCCGTTGAGCGGAGGCGTGCGCTTAGGCGTGGCGCACCCCCATGTGCGCCACAGATGACACTAACAACCGTGGCACATGACTATAGTGCGCCCACGGATGTTTGGCGTCGAGGGGACTGGACCACACACATCTGTGGCGCACTATAGTCATGTGCGCCACGGTTGTTCTAGTTACTAGTAGGGCACTGCCCACAGGTGAGCCACGCCTGTTTTAGCCGTGGGGCACTTCAACCATGTGAGCCACGGATGTGCTGATTACCTATAGCTGTTTTCCTAGTAGTGGCTCAGTCGAAACATTATTTCTGCTTCATGTTTGATGAGGCAAGGCTATGAGTCGAATATCAAGAATAATGGTTGTTCTTTGTATTTGAATGATATGTTTCACGGCTTTGCACCCGTCCAGGACGGGTTATTTATTTTGAATCTTGATGGTGAGTCGGTTTATAACATAAATGTTAAAAGGTTGAAACCAAATGATCTGAATATGACTTACTTTTGGCACTGTCGGCTTGGTCATATAAGTTGGAAACGCATGAAGAATCTCCATGATGATGGACTCCTAACTTCGTTCGACTTAGAGTCGTTCGAGACATGCGAATCTTGCCTACTCGGCAAAATGACCAAGACACCTTTTGCAAAGAGTTGCGAAAGGGCGTCCGACTTGTTGGGACTAGTACATAGTGATGTATGTGGACCAATGAGCACGACAGCCAAGGGTGGTTATGAGTACTTCATTACCTTCACTGATGATTTGAGTAGGTATGGATATATCTACTTGATGAAACATAAGTCGGAAGCCTTTGAAAAGTTCAAAGAATTCCAGAATGAAGCACAGAATCAACTCGGCAAGAAAATAAAGTTTCTTTGGTCGGACCGAGGAGGCGAGTACATGAGCCATGAGTTTGATGACCATCTGAAAAGTTGTGGAATAGTTCCTCAACTTACTCGCCAGAACGCCACAAAGGAATGGTGTTTGAAGGCGGAATCGGACCTTGTTGGACATGGTACGATCAATGATGAGTCGGACAGATGCCTTTATCATTTTGGGGTTATTGTCTAGAAACAAATGCGTTCACACTAAACAAAGTACCATCAAAATCGGTAGAGAAGACACCGCATGAGATGTGGACGACAAAAAGCCGAGTTTGTCTTTTCTTAAGATTTGGGGTTGTGAAGCTTTTGTCAAGCGACTTGATCGGACAAGCTTACGGCCAAGTCGGATAAATGTATTTTCGTGGGGTATCCGAGGAAACCTTGGGTTACTACTTCTACAACCGAGAAGAGGGCAAAGTGTTTGTCGCTCGGGCGGTGTCTTCCTTGAGAAAGAGTTTCTCTCGGGGAGTAAGTGGGAGCACGGTGCAAGTCGAAGAAATTCGAGAGGAATCGGCTAATAGCGAATCGGCAAAAACCTTGGAGGTTGAGCCGATCGTGGCGGTGAGCCGACAAAGACTTTACCTACGAAGATCGGCAAGAATACGAAGTGTTCGTGATGTGTTACTGTTAGACAGTGATGAGCCGGCAAATTATTCGGGAGCGATGGTGGGATCTGATTCCGAGTCATGGCTTGGAGCCATGAGATCCGAGATAAAGTCCATGGATGAAAATCAAGTTTGGAACTTGGTTGATCTGCCAGACGGTGCAAGACCCGTCGAGTGCAAATGGGTCTCTAAAAGAAACTGATATGGATGGAAATGTTTCAATCTATAAAGCACGCCTTGTCGCGAAGGGGTTCCGACAAGTTCAAGGAGTTGATTACGACGAGACTTTCTCGCCCGTAGCGATGCTTAAATCAGTTCGGATCATGTTAGCTATAGCGGCCTATTTCGACTATGAGATATGGCAGATGGATGTCAAAACGGCTTTCCTTAACGGAAATTTAACCGAGGACGTGTATATGATACACCGAAGGTTTTGTCGATCCGTCTAATCTTGACAAGGTATGCAAACTTCAAATCCATTTATGGGTTGAAGCAAGCATCTCGAGTTGGAATATTCGCTTTGATGAGGTAGTCAAATCGTTTGGCTTCATCAAGAGTGATCATGATTCTTGTTTGTACAAGAAGTTTAGTGGGAACAAAGTAATTTTCTAATCTTATATGTGGATGACATATTACTGATTGAAATGATGTCCGAATGTTGCAAGAAACCAAGGAATCATTGGAAAGGAGTTTCTCAATGAAAGACTTGGGTGATGCAACATACATCCTCGAATCCGGATCTATAGAGATAGATCAAGGAGGCTCATTGGATTGAGTCAGTACTTATTTGGACAAAGTGTTGAAAAGTTCAACATGGAATCGTCTAAGAAGGGTTCTTCGATGTCCCATGGTGTAAAACTTAGCAAGACTCGGTGTCCTTCGACAAGCGATGAGAGAAGTAGGATGAGTGCGATTCCATATGCTTCTGATTGGATCCATCATGTACGCCATGATTTGTACTAGGCGGATGTTTCCTATGCTCTAAGTGTTGTGAGAGATACAGTCGATCTGAGAGATCCATCGGACAATGACTAAAAATATCCTAAAGTACTTGAGAAGGACTAAGGATATGTTCTTGGTTTATGGTGGTGAAGATGAACTTAGTGTAAAGGGTTACACAGATGCGAGTTATCTCACCGACTTTGATGATTCTCGTTCAATCCGGATCGTGTTTATTATAAACGAAGGTCCGTGAGTGGAAAAGTTCCAAGCAAGAGGCGTATGTCTGCGTCTACAGAGGTGAGTATATTCTGCCTCGGAGGCAGCAAAGGAAGCTGTTTGGATGAGGAATTTCCTCATGGATCTTGGTGTGGTTCAGGGCTCGTCAATCCGTTGGACGGTATTGTGACAACAATGGTGCTATTGCACAAGCCAAGGAACCTAGACAACACGGAAGAACAAGCACATACTCATGCGGTACCACCTAATTCGCCATTCGTGGATCGTGGTGATATCAAGTTATGCAAGGTACACACGGATGCAAATATTGCGGATCCGTTGACAAAGCCGTTACCCCAGCCAAGCATGAGGCGCACGAGAGCCATGGGCATTAGATGCTTAGACATATGTCGGAAGATTGACTCTAGTGCAAGTGGGAGATCATGGGAATATGCCCTAGAGGCAATCATGTATGATGATATTTCCCATTGTATTCATAAAGTTATTAAGTAGTCCTTGTATAAACATCGATGTGTATCATTGAATATGTGATTCAGTTGTGGAACTATGCATTCATGTTGTTTGTACTAAATATCCTTGGTCATTGAGGTTGTCTTTGGACACAGAACTTAGACCAATGTGAAAGTTGGCTTGATGACTCGGTTCCACTTGTCATGGGCATGGAGATGCTATTCCAACTTACACAGACTAGGCTAAAGAGTTTAGCGAGTCGGATTGACCCATATTGAGGTACAACGAACTAAGTTGTCATTTGTATATCTCAATCAATGTAATCCTTAGACATGAGGTTGTTGCATAGTTCGAGTTGAGGATCACAGACTTAGGTTACATCAAACGCTGATCCGTGAATCGCGGTTATAAAGGCGAGTTCGGGTCGATCGAGAATCAAGCTGCGTGATGTGAATAACTAAGATGGGATTTTGCCCTCCACTCGGAGAGATGTTCTGGGCCCTCTCGTGAGATATGATTCGAAAGCATGGCCATGCACTCGGTTAAGTGTTAACCGAGGCGATCGACTAAGTTAGTCGAGTGAGTCACTTATCTCGGATCGAGAAGAGAGTCGGACTATTTAAGGGATGACATATATTCGCCTATAGTCTGACAAGGTATATCGTGAGGCAAAAGGGACTCGGACGTAAGTCGCATTGGAAAGGCAAGTCATCATGACTCTTTGGTACTTGGGAGTCGACGTTACGCTAGGGGCGCTACCGATCGATTGTGAGTCGGACTCAATCGTGTCCAAGTAGCCATGAGCCTGGGGTCACACACTTAAGAGCGGGAGCAAGTTCGGATTGGATCAACATATAATCTGGTCGGGTTGGACCTAAACCAGATTAGGGCGAGTTAGTGAGTTGGACTCACGGTGACTAGTGTTATATGGGCTTTAGTGAATGGGTCGCATGAGCGTAGCCCACGTTCACTCCTATATATAGTGGAGCACAAGAACCCGTAAAGGTTAATCGTTGTTCGGTTAGGTCATTCCATGTGTTGGAAACCCTAGCTCCTGACAGTCCAGCCGTCAATTGAACCTAGCAGTTCACGGCGCCTCCTCCTTATGCGTGTGGATACCAGCGGAGGTGCTGTCGATCGCACCGGGACGATCGGATCGTGAGGACTGCTCGCATCAATCGACGCGCTTCATCGATGTCGCAATCCGCGCGTCTAGTGGTAAACCTCGTGGCCTTCTACCTCAGCTAGATCTTGGGATCACCACGTTAGAGGAAAATTTTATTTTATCTCTGCGTGGCCCAACAGTTTCTGCTTTCTCAAAACACAAAAATACCAAAACTATTTTCGTTGTTTCTCTTGGTTTGTTTATTTGCTTTTTAGCTTTGGTTAGCCTTAAACAAAAATCCAAAAAGATTTTGCTTTGTTTGTTTTTGCTTTGTTTGGCTTGCTTTAAAAAAACTCGAAAACACCAAAAATATTTGTTGTTCTTCTTTGATTTTGTGAGTTCTTTGCAGGGTTCAGCTGTCCTCAGTGGATTTTGGTTTCATGTTATTATTCAAGTCACACAAGTGAAGGGCAATAATGAAAATTAAGACAAATTTAGGTGTGGTAAGAGGCTGGTAACAAACTCTATTTGTTTTCATTTTTGTACATATTCTCATCATTGTGAGCATGCTTAGTCTGTTCATGTAAGGAGTATGTTACTGATGAATTCTTAGCAGTTCTTGCTTGATTGTGATTAGCTCCATCTTGCTAATAGTTTATAGCATGTCATATGAATGTTTGCTTGCATTGTTTTATTCATATTTTGGTATGGAATTGTGGTATCCTCCTCTGAAAGTTCCATGTGAATCGACTTGGCACATGCTCACGCATGCATATGACTAAACAATAGTCAGTAAGCCTCGATGATTTATTTTGTCTCAGAGTTCTTGTATCATTTTCATGCCATAATTAGTCTTGTTTTGTTGCAAGCATGATTATGATAGTTATTGCTCTCTCGTTTGTCGCTTCCTCTCTATTGCTAGCCTTCACTTGCACTGAGTATGAGCTCTACTCATGTTTCCAACTCCCCAAAACCAATATTGCCAACAGTGTCCACCTTACCTACCTATTAGCATCATTTGATATTTTAGTGCATATTCTATATGCCTTGTTTTCTTCCAAATAAAATGTTTGACTGCTTTGAGAAAGTTAGTTAGTAAAGATCTCACGAACTTGATGGCACACTTTATTTCTTGCACTTAATAATCCTGAACCATTATGACCTGTCCATGAAAGTTATATGCTTGCAAATTATAGGTGGAGTTAGCGTAATCTTTGCCATGGGGAACGCTTTCGGACTTATGGATACATATCCGATTGATACCATGCTCTTTTGTTTGCGGATGTCGTTGTTGTGAAATAAAAGGGGAGCTTGTGAGTTCATGGAGTATATCTATGTATTAGAGAAACGCCTGGGCCGCTAGCCTAAGCCATGCCTAATCATGGTGGAAACTTGCAGCATTACCATAGTGAGCATCTGTGAAGCATCCTCAATAAAAATCAACGCAAATAGTAAATAAAAAGATCACTGAGATGCTCATTGTGTGCTTGCCTTGTCATTTTGATCACGGGATAGCTCCTATATCATGTGCAAGGGGTACCCCATTGGCGGTTCTCTATCATATGCATGTATTTACAATGACAAGAACTTACATGTAACTAAAGTTGAGTAGCTTGCGGAGCGGCCCTCGTACTCAAGGGACATGGGATTTCCAGTTTATGGTCTGTCAAAAATATAACTCATATTGGACCTCACTTTCACCTTGACCACGTGAAGATGCCTATGATAGGGGCAATGAGATCTCAAAGCTATTGAGTACCTTACTTTCAGCATTTGGAAGCCTTTCAAACTTTTCAAAACCTTTTCACTTCCTTGTTGAGTCACCACCTATTCTATGAGCACCTTCTTGAGAGCATAATTGTCATTCTTGTGTTTGTCTCAAAACTTGGTTAATTATGTCATGACTTTGATGCTTGTATCTCTGATATCTTTACTTCTAGTCTTCACTTGAACTTCAGAGGTGCCTTGGCATTTATATTGTGCTCTACACACAAAGGCAAGCGAGATACCACTCTATCATACCTTTTTATGAGCATTGCAATATTTCTTATGTTTATGTTCCATGCTACTTATTATTATTGAGTTGGTTTCTCTTCATAGCTTGCAATGACTATTGAGTAGACTTAGTTGCATACTTCTTATTATGAATGGTTTAAGTATCTACTCCTGTGCTGAGATTATATACATCATATGAAGAAAATGTGTTCGTGAAAGTTCTTTTATCGCACTCAGTTTTCAACTGAATTGCTTGAGGACAAGCAATAAGCTAAGCTTGGGGGAGTTGATACGTCCAAAACATATCTACTTTCCCGAACACTTTGTTATTGTTTCTCCTCTAAAGTTGTGTGATTTGGATACAACTAACACAGACTGACGTTGTTTTCAGCCGAATTACCTTGGTGTCTAGTTTTTGTGCAGAAAATCAACTATCAGGAAAAATTTCGGAAAATATGCCAAAAATCCTATTTCACCAGAAGGTCCACATAGCCAAAGTACGAGATAGAGTGGAGTCCTGGGGGGCCCACACCCCTGCCAGGCACGTGTAACATCCCTAAAATTATGTTTCAAAACCTTGCATATCATCCATGCATGCATGTTCATTTAGAGTTCAAATTTCAAACTCATTTGGAAGAATCAGAAGCACTGAGTGCTTATTATTTTATGTAAGCAAGCATTGATCTAATGCCACTCTCAAGTGAGAGAATAATTGTTTTAAACCAAGTTTTGTTTGCTCTTATGTTGGATTGGTTGAGTGTTAAAGCTTGGACAAATTTTCCAAAACAAATATGGTTTTAAAACCATTTTCAAATCTTTATCAAATCATGTGCTAAGGCACTGTTATTTTAAAATTTTCTAAGGAACCATGCAAGTCCAACAAGACAACATGGTTTTATACTCAAAATTATACATGATTCATTTTATAAAAGGCCAGAAGGATTTGGAATTCAAATGATTTTGAATTCATTTGAAAAAGGTTTCCTGAAAATCAACTCAGAAAAAGAAAAGGAATTAGAAAACACAACTGGGCCTGCCTTTTTCGCCCAAGAGATGCAACCCACCCGGTTTCCTCTCTCTTTCTCACGCAACAACTCACACCTCCTCATTGTCGGGTGGACCCGGTGCAAGGTCACTGTCGTCCCCAAAATCCCGCCCACCACTGTGCCCTCGCTTTCTTCCTCCCTTCATCGCCACGCGTTTAAAATCCAGTTAATTTCCGTTGATTGCGAGCGTGATCCTCGCCTCCGCTCCGGCTACTTAATCCCCTCCCCCTTGCGGCCATTTCCCCCAACATAGCTATCCAGAAGCACCGCCAGGCTCCGCAAATTCTCGCTCGCCGTCATGTTCGGCGACCTCCGACGACTAATTCCGGTAAGCTTCAAGCGCCCCTCGCCTCCTGCTTGCCTCTATCAGGTTCGCCATGTCTCTGTGATTCATCTAATGCCTTTGGTTTGCCCGTGCATGACCCAGGTCGCCGTCCCCGACCACCTCAGCGAACGACAGAACCACCGTCTCAACTCCGACGAGCAATAGCGGTATAAATCAAACGCCTTGACGCCGTATGCATACCGCCGGTTTGCCTTGTCTTTGCGCAGCTATTGACAACACCGACTCGTGCTAGGCGACCAATTCTCGGCAACGCCGGCGTGCGCAAGCACCGGCGCGCGCACAACTCCGACGAGCCCATGACCTCCACGGTGCGCCCCTTCGCCAACGAAGATCACCTCGAGCACCAGCATCATCACGCGAACTCGGTGAGCTATTTCACTGCTTTCCTCGCTTCCTGTATCGCCGGCAACATCACCGGCCGCCGCCGCCGACCACCGTCACCGCCAATCTTTTGGCCAAACGCCAGGCGTTAGATCTAGATCGGATGCGTAGAATTAGATCACTTAGCGAAGCGGTAAGTTTAGATCTGAGCCGTGCGATGCACTTTTAATCTAACGATCCAGAAAGCCTGATCCGCGCGAAACGGTACCGACGAATCAGAGAGTGCCGCGTGGCCTGAGTTTGAATTTAAAACAGAAATTTGATCTATTAGTTAACCAAACTTGTAAAATTCATAACTTTTGATCCCCACGTTGAAATTTAACAAATTTTATATCATTGGAATCAGGAGAGAAAACCCTATCAGTTTATGCAATGTTTTTAATGTTTTGACTATGTAAAAATGGTTGTTTTACAGAAACATTTGTAGGCTTAATTTGTGTATAGTAATTATTTGAAAAATGATTTGTTGATCAAATAAAGTTTATTTGGTGTGTTTTGGACTTGTTTATGATTCAGTATTGTATACTTGTATTGTTTGGTGTAGGAAATCATTACATGGCATTTTGCATGCATTCATATATTTTTTGTTTGTATATATTTGGTTATGTGATTTTGGTGCCATTATTTTATGTGTAGATTTTGGTGCAAATAGTGATTGTGATTGTGAAGATTGTTGCTACTCGCCAAACTACCAAGGCAAGTGGTGCTTCATGATTTTATTCCAATATTTTTCACCTATCCACTAGAAATATTTTGTATAGGATTTGCATGGATATTTTGATAAGTAACTATATGCTATGCTTGGGAAATCCTAGTAGTTGTAGAATTGTTAGAAATTTCTCTAAGTTAAGATGCTTACCATTGCCATGCTTAGCCTAGCTAGTAGCAACCAAGGGTGGTTTTATATTCATACTATAAGTATTTCTAAGTCTGTTGACTTGTGTTTTTGTTAATAAAACAACTAAGTGAATGAAACACCTGGGTGGAATGGAAAGAATGGTTTGTGTTGAGTGGTTAAACAAGGCCCATTTCTATGGTTTACCTTGTGTATCTCACTTGTGGAAAGCCACCTAGGAACAAAGGGGTTTGAGATGACAAATGTTAAGAAGCTTCTAGTGCAGCCACATGGCATTATGGGCTCTGCCTGGATCATATAGGTTGCAATAACTTAGCCATTTGGACAGTTGGTGGTAGTGGGATGATAGGTTTGGGAACGTCCATTTGGTCTAAGGGAAGGCTTCGAAGGTCCTGTCTTGGTGAAAATCAAGTCTTGTGGGGAAAGTGCACAACCTCTGCAGATGGAAGAATCTAAGTACTTAGCCATGTCCATGGTATTGGACAACTTGAGCATCAAGACATGGAAGCTATCAAGAATCTCCTCATCCCAATTTCTAAAGTTAAAACTTGTGGTTGAACAAGGTTGAAGGTTCACCAATGTCTATTGGTGGTTCCTTGGGAAAGTTTTGTCAAAGAAAAACTTAGTGTTTTCAACTAATAGGTAAAACCTATTTTGAGCAGAGCAAGCCTAAGCTACACTTAACCAAATGCATGTAGTATCTAGATGCCAATATTATACTAAGGTATCACTTGCCAATACTATTCCAATGTATTGACCCACTGTGGCTGTAACTTGTGATGTTGCAGGTTATTTTGATGATGATTAGGGGTTATGAGTCTGCACTCAACATGCTTGCCCATGGCACATGAAGATGAAGACTTATTTAACTTATTTACTATTTGAACTCTTGTATTAGGCATGTGGCCATGGAGTTGTAAAAGACTATGTTTGTCTCTGGAATGATATGTAATAATGACCTTTGCTTCTGTGTACTTCATCTTAAACTGTGGATGCCAGCATTGATCCAGGGACTAGCATTGCAATCACAGGGATCTTTACCTTTATAAAGGTGGGATCTTACAGCGCGGGCCAGGTCTGGCCGCGCATAGGGGGGTGCGTCCACCCCAGGCACCTCCTCGGCCTCCCTCTTTGCCTATAAGAAGCCTCTTGACCTAAAAACCGAGGGGGGTTCAACGTTTTTCTAGAAAGAGTTTCGTTGTGCCGCCCCCACCAGAAGTCGCGATTCGGAACCAGAAACTCCGTTATGGCACCCTCCCAGGATGGGGAATTTGGGGAGGATCATTGCCATCATCATCACCAACGCCTCTCCATCAACCATCAATGTTTCCCTCATCCATGAGTGAGTAATCCCCCGCTGTAGGATATGGGGATGGTAGGGATTGGATGAGTTCTATCATGTAATCGAATAAGATTGTTAGGGCATGGTGCCTAGCATCTTGTAGCACCCCGGGTAAAAACCACTACTAGAAAATGTTTGTTATTTTATTTTTGCATCATCATGACATCATCATGCATGTTTTAGCATAAAAGTATTTCGTGGAAAACCCTATTTTTGTTTCACATTACTTCCCCCTCTTATTTCAAATTAGAACCCCAAACTCCCTCGATATTTTGTTTTGTCTAAAATCTATTTACAAAAGGCTTTTAAAAATAAAACCTTAGTCTAATACTAATAATAATGAAACATTTTTGTGGGCGAGGCAGCCAAACGGCCAATCCCAAAGGCCCAGCCGCAGGACACCTACCACCCCACACCTAACCCTAAAACCAAGACCCCCAAACCCTAATACCCTTCCTACCCTAACCGTACCCGCGGCCGCCGTTGCACCCGCTGCAGCACACACCACTCCCGGTCCACCCTACCCCATTCCTTGACACGACTCACGCGACACGTAGCAACGCACGCACACACGCTACTCAAACGCACGCAGAGTCCCAGACCCAACCCGCGCTAGCCCCGGCCCCACCCCGATAGCGACCCCCACCTCCCGCTCGTCTCCCTCGACGCTCCCCGACCCGCTCGTCGGCATCCTCCTGATCCCCGACCGCCCTCGCCTCTCCCTCCCCGATCTCCCTCCCCTCACCTGCCTCGCTCGAGCCTGCCCCTCCCCAAGCTAACCCCACCTCCTATCCTCCGGCCCGCGTCCGCCAACCGCAGCACCAAGTCACTGCTTCGGCCGTAGATCTTCTCCGGCCGCCCTTCGCCTTGCGCCTCGCCATCGCCTGCCTCGCTCAGAGCGTTGCCTCGCTCGCAGGTCGACCACACCGGCGATGTTGGTCGCCCTCACCTCTTATCCAACCCGCTGCCGTCCCCTCCGGCCACGTGCGTCTTCCCTCTCCTTCCTGCATGCAAAGGCCTCCATCGTGGTTCCTCGTTGCCGACCCGTGCAAGCTCGCCGCCAGCCAGGTCCGTGCTGCCGCGGTTGGTTTCCCTTCGCTGGCTGCTTCTCCCTGTCTATGCTGAGCATCACCATCCGCGCTGCCTCTAGGTACAGCTGGTCGACGTGCCCGTCGCCAGTACCTCCTTGACCGGGCCTCCTTGTCGATCTGTTGCCGGCACCGCCCGATGTCCCAACATCTCCTTGTCCTGCAGGTCATGCGACGCCAACCACCTGCACGTCCTCGCAAGCATCCTATTTTGGTTTGGCTTGGCTATGAGTTCTCGTACCGAATCAGGAAGGTGTGATGTGTCATCTGTTTTGGTTTCAATTTCACCAACCTTGATGCGTTTGGGTGCTGCCAAGACCGAACATTGAACCCCAAGTATTGTCACCGACATGGAAACGATGATCGAAGAGCACCATCACGGAACGTCGAGATCTATCTCACGGATCCGATGTCGCGAAGCTCTCTTCCCGGACCCGATGATGCTGGAACCCCAAGACCCCTTCGCGGATTCGAAGACCAAGCCCTGGCGCGCCAAATCCTTCCTCATGGATGCGAACACCTCAAGTTATCCTTCACGGACGTCAAGACCGATCCGAAGACCAAACCCGAACCAAGATTGTCGGAACCATGTGCGACCCCTTCCCAAGCCCTATTTTATAAATTGCTATACATATACTTGTTGCATCTTAATTGAACATGCTTGCATACATATTGTGGGGTTGGGGGCCTTATGCCGATTCACCCAAATTAAATATGGAGACCATGTGCAGGCTTTTCTAGTCTAATATTGGGCCATTTAAATTTGTGTAGCGAACCGGTGCTATATTTGTCCTTGTTAAGACAATATTTAAATTGCAGGGTATCTAAACGACATGAACCACCTAATTAATTGTTGGGACCCCGGTTCCGCTTAATATGGCCTAATTGCATCGCATCTTTGCCATGTCATACATCATACATGCATCATGCCCGATCTTTTGCCGTAGTATTAAATAGTGCATCCGGTGTTTGTTCTAGTGCTTTGCTTCTTCACGGATTAGGCCGATGAGTTCATGCGAGTGTTGACCCGATCTTCGGATGAACCTTCGACAATGTTATCAGGCGAGCATTCTCCCCCTTTCTACCTATTTTTACATTTATAGTCTTTATTTCCTCCTGTTGATCTATTGCTATCTGTGTTGCGATGATGTAGAATCCGTACCCCGTTATACTTCCCCGCAGCCCTTATATTGCCATGGACACATCCTATCATCTGTTGTTTGGTAGATAGTCGGCCTTGCGAGTCATAGTTGCTTGCCGGTGATGTGTCGCTACCACAATGTTCCAGCTTGTTGGAGTAATGCCGCATGTTTAATGTTGGAGATGATTATAACTTTAATTACTGTTTAATAACTAAAATTGAAGTAGGTAAATAATGCAGATGCACAGCTGGAAAATAGATGTTATTTGGTTTTTAACCGTCCACTTGTGTCCCGTAGGACCCCGAGTACTTGATACCTGTTCTTTGAATATTCGCACTATCCGCATGTGGGACCATGAATCCCCCTAGCCAGAGCTTGAGTCATATATTATTTCTTGGGGCCACAAGTAGTTTGGGGCTTTATTACTATCCTGTACTTATGCCATGCTTTACTGCTTTATTATGATTGCGCGTGGAGCGCCTGTACTGTTTTGGAACCCCGTTCCACGTTTTCGCGGTATCGATAAGCCCTGTCACATTTTTGGGTTCCCAGTCGTTTACAGCCGTCGTCACAAACCTCTGGGTTCGTCTCGGAGCCGGCCAACTTCTAGCGGGTAGCTTGGTGGGGTGCCCCCCTGAAATTTATATGAATCTTGCAATTGCTCTGTCGTGATGCCTCGTTGGGTTTATTTGGTTTTTCTCAAGGTTGATCGTGCGTGTGTTGCTATTTGTGCCCCCTACAGGGTAAAACTTTCTGAAAGCCGTGTCCGCGGTTATGGACGACTTGGAGCACAATATCTCGATCATAGACAACTATCACTAAAGTAGTGCTATAAATTTGACTTTATAATGACTAGTAATCAGCTTCACTATAATGGAATGGCTAAATAAAAGTGCCAACAATTGCTGGTTTGGGTTATCACCTGTTACCATTGTATCTGACTAGTAAGTATTGCAACTATAACGGAATGGCTAAATAAAAGTACCAACAACTGCTGGGTTTTGGGATGCCTCATGCTATATGTATCTGACTAGTAAGTACTACAACTACAACGGAATGGTTAACTAAAACTGCCCACTGCTTATTATATCAGGATGACTCATGCTATCTATATCTGACTAGTAATTGCTGCAACTATAACGGAATGAATAAAACTGCCAACTGCGTGAGTTCCTCGGTTGACTTCCTCGTTTGGTCTCGAGGGGGAAATACCAGGATGGGTATGCTTGGTGATAGTTTCAGGTTGGATCCGAATAGGTCTTTCTTATCCCTATCTGATAGCCGCTAGTTGTATTGGGTCTCTATAGGTTGTTTAGTGTATGCTGCGTGTCGTGGGAATGGTCACGGCAGACGCTGCAATCGGCAGCGAGTAGTAGAACGAGGGGCAAGGGCGGCCAGCCATCTGCGGTGCGAGATGAGGGCAAAGACACAGGGTTTACCCAGGTTCGGGCCCCCGAAGGGTAAAGACCTACTCCTGCTAGATTGTATTAGGGAGGTGTTACAATGGGCGAGCTCGGCTAGGCGAGTCGCTTAGGTGTATGAGGGCGTGTCTCTACTCCCCCATAGGGAGGTTTATATAAGCTCACCTTCCTAGGGTTTACATATCCCAACCGATTCGGTTGCGACTTGATAGTCGTTTAAACCAATCCGATTGGGCCTATCTACTACTTTGGGCCTTCAACTTCCAGCCGCTCGGTACCTTGCTGGGCTTCAATCCACACTGTTCTGCAGCCCACTCGCCAGCCACAGGGCGATCGGAAACGTCTCACGAGCATACCCCAAAGGGGTGTATCCCCATCGGAGTCCCGAGGCCGTCGTCGATTGGGCGTAAGTGGCTGGCAATCGAGTATCTGGCCGGAGTAGGCATCGGTCGAATCGTCGGCGGGCTCACGTATGAAGAAGAAAATCCGTGAACCAAGTCGCGTTTTAGGCGAGTCGAGTCGGCGGAGCGGTCGTGGTGATTGACCTAGCGAGCGAATGACCGGAGTTGGACCGTCGGTGTGGTCAAACTAGTCGTTGGGGTAATCCAACGGTAACTTTGGCGTAATCATCGGCGTAACGGCCCCCGATTTGGCGGGTAACTCCGCTATATAAGAGGAATGGTAGGCAATCGCAGAGCCAACCGCCCACCACTTCTTCCGAAAAAGCGCATTTTCCTTCCTTTGCTCATGATCGACCGAAATCCTCCGATCTCCAACCAACCTCTTGGCCATGGCCCTTTCCACCGAACCATGGGGCAGGTCCAAGTGCACAAGGGCGGTGGCCTCTTTCGAGGAGGCTGAATCCTGAGCCGGTGTTGGCGTATCCCTTGCCGAGAAACGACCCCAAACCCGCGAGAGGGAATTGTCTTCACCAGTCATCTCAAGCGGGGCTAGGGTTTCCACGTCTTTGTTCTTCCGGCGTTTACCTACTACGGGATCCAGCCTTTAGATCGGGTCCCCACGGCATTGAGATTGAGCCTCGCCATCTTGCTGGCGTTCTGCGAGTGCTACTTGGGCTGCCGCCCTACTTTCCCTTGTGGCAGGATCATTCCATGGACGGATCGGCCAGGAGGCAGCGGCCCAATGCTAGCCGCAGCGGCTTGATCGCCCGTCAAGTCCAAGGCTTCTTTCTTCGATCGATGCTACCCGCCAAGGCAGCGAGCTGGAAGAATTCATGGTTCTATGTGGCGGCGACCCGGAGGACGAGGTGGCGATCCGCGGTACTCGGCCAATCGTTCCGAGCCACGCCATCTCCAAGTCGGCAAGCTCCCGGCGACCAGCGGATGGTCGTTGACGAGATGCTCCAGCCATCCGTGGTCCGAAAAAGAAGGGACTTGACGATAAACTTGTACAATTGCTGGCTTAGCGACGGCTCGTTCCACTCGCCAACGCGACCAGACATGTATCAAGACATCGGGGGAGACTCGACGAAGGCCTGCCTCGACGAGTGGAAGCCGGAGGATTATCTCAGCGTTGAAGAAGATCACCCAGCGGTGTACCTGGATGCATGTGCCGGGTCGCGCCTACACCGCGAAGCGTCCGGCTCAACGGTAATTTCTTTACCTTGTTCGCGATCGCGGCGTGTGCGATCGCGGTAATTCGATTCTGTTTGTATTCATTGCAGCTATTCCAAGTGGTGGAAGGTGGCTCCCACCTTCGATGATGAGCAGGCCATCCGCCCAGATCGCGAAGCCGCCTCCGCGAGGGCAATGAGGACGACGAGGTCGAGTCCGAAGAGGAAATCGCCCGCTGGTCCGAAAACCCGCTGGCAACGCTGCAAATCGAAGCGGCGAAGCCTCGAACGCCATGAGGACGACGACGAGCTCCCGAAACCACCTCGCCAGCCACTCCTTCAAGAAGAAGAAGAAGGAAGGCGAGGCCCCGAAGAGGAAAACGAAGCCGTCAAGGATGGCCTCGCCGTCGCACTCGACGAGCAGCTCCGATGCTCCCAGCTCGGCCGGTGACGGCGCGCCCCCAGCGACAACCGCGCTAGACACGCCGACCGTGGAAGTGCCACTGGCCTCGATGCCTCCGCCATTCGCGCCGGTCTCTGGGCTAGGGAAGGCTCCGGCTGCGGCGACTTCGCCTCGCAGGGAGGTTCCGAGCGTGGCGGTCTCGCCCCGCAAGGAGGCTCCGGCCGCAGCGGCTCCAATTCGCGAGGAGGCCCCCGCCGAGGGTGTCCCAGAGGCGCCAGCCGCGGCCTCAACGACGAAGAAGCCGTCCGTGTCTTGGGCCCACGACGTCCTGGAACTGGGGCTCGATCATCGGGCCCGAATCGAAAAACCGGCGGCCGCCCGTGCAGGCTACGTTTCATTCCAGTCGCCAAGTGAGTGCGTTCACCCTTCCCTACTTTTCATAACTACTTCGATTGTCTTTATTGATTCGATTGATATGCAGGACCGGAGTGAAAAAGATGGGCCACCCGACCGTGGCTCAGGTACCCTCCGCCGCTAGCGAGGAGGATCCTTCCCGTAAGAGGAAAGCGGACGAGGTCGTCGCCTAGCGGAGGGCAGCAAGAAGGCCAAGGGCGATGACATCGTCACTGTCTCTGACGACACGGCGGTCGCACCGGCCGGACCCGCGGTGGAAGCAACCGCGTCTACGAAGGAGGGCATTTCCTTGCCTAGACCGGAGGAAGCGACTTCCTTTGGACCGGTGCCTCGATCGCTACCTTCCCCCGCTTCGTGACCAAGGCGGCCACGGCGAGCGGGGCTGCGCCCCCGAGCCTCGCTCCAGGGACCGCCGATGCTGAAGTCGACCAGTGTCGCGGGCACACGGCGCTGCTGCGTCCGTGGACGCAATACAACCCATGGCATGCTTGGTGCAGCCATCCGGTACCTCCGGTCCCGAGGATCAGGTCGGTGCTAGCGGCTTGATTCTTATAATTTCTCGCTTTTACTTTCGCATCCAGTCCCGAGTGCGCACGCTAAATTTTAGCGGGTGGGCACCGAGGAATTTCTTGATCGCCAGGTCCCGAAAAGTGCGCTAAATTTAGCGGGTGGGCACTTAGGAATTTTGATAGCGGTCCCGAAGTGCGCACGCTAAATTTAGCGGGTGGGCACTTAGGAATTTCGCTTTTGACTTTTTGATGATATGCCGGTCTGAGTTGGGTCGTGGACCGATTGGCGCGAAACAGCGTCGAGAAGGATCGCCACCATCCAAGAGGCGAACAAGGAGCTTCAGGCTGTTGCTGCGGCGGAGGAAGCTCGCCAGAGCTTGTCCCTCGGTGAGTTGGTGGCGGTGCGACCTGCCTGGTGCCGCCGAAGCAGGTCGCCGACCTCGGCCTTGACTGCGGAGAGAAGAAGCAAGCTCGGCGGACGGGCGAGCTAAGGCCGCCATTGCGCGCGGAGGAAGACCGCAAGGTGTCGGAAGTCCTCATTGCTGGGCTTCGGGCGACCACACGCCGCTTGCTTCATCACGGACTCGCCCGTTGCTTGGTGAGTGCATCTTCCCTTTCTGTTAGTTGTAGTGTTTGTGGTGTCCGTGGTACTCATCATTGTCTCCTTCTCGCAGGTCGCGTTATTGGTAGCCAAGAAGAAGCGAGCTCGCTTGACGCGAGGGAGTGCGTAAGCATGCTCGTCGACTCGGCGACGCTGTCGGCAACGTGCATCCGCGCCTACCTTCAAGAAATATCGCGCACGGAGGCTATTCCCAGCGACCTTGTTGAGGTGTGGGAATATTTGGAGAAGGCGCCCATGCGTCGAGTTCATGACGGTCGGCGTTTCGGCGTGGGCGTCGACAACACCGAAGTCTCGGACTGCCCATTTCCCGAAGACTTCGACGTTGACGATGTGACGAGTGGGTATCCATCGTCGGCGCGGTGGATCTGTCCGAGGTTCTCGTTGCGAGCGTCGCCAAGTACTGAGCGTGTCCGGGCGATGGCGATCTCCTTCCCTATCGAGAGGCGGTCGTCGCGCCCGAGCGACCCCCGCATCGTGACTTCAAGGTCGAGCAGCCTTTCGGCGCGGCGATGGTGGTGAACTGACGACGATCCATCAAACCCGTACACCGCGTTCATCCGTAATCGCCGTGATGTTTGGCGTCGTCATCCAAGCCCTGCGAGTAGGGTAGTTTGCCTTTGAAGTGTTAGCAGCTTACGCCATGCGGCATATTTTGTAACATAAGACAATGCAAGATGTAATTGAATGGGACGTCGATCCATTTTGCTATTCGCTTGTGTGATTTGATTGATTTTGAGAACGAGTCCCCGAGCGTCCGCCCTTTTGTGGGGTTTACCTCGTATATGGTGTGTTTTGTTATCATGTGTTCTGCTGATTTGGTCGAATCGCCTGGCTCGGAGAGCCGATCATAAGCGACTCCTTGAGTGCTCATGCTTTACCGTTTTCCGTCAGACGCGACGGGTCGGGTAGCCGAGTCCCCGGCGTGGTACTTGGTAGTTCTAGGCGACTCGAGGGTGGTTGAGGACTTAGCGTTGTCGTGAGCGCGTCACTCCTGCCCGCCCGTCGATCGCGTGCGAGTCTGGGCATGCTCTCTTACTTGGCGTTTTCCACGACCGATCGCGACGAACTGGTATTCAGTCCCGGCGTGGTACTTAGCCGTTCGAGTCGCTAAGCCGAGGATGCGGAGGACCAAGGTCGCTGTGAGGAGCGAGGGCAGTTGTCTTGGCTTGTAAAGCCAGTCGAGCTAGGCGACTCCAATGGGGCTCCGGGTTGGCGTTTTTCGTGGACGATGCAAGACCTGAAGTGATTCAGTGCTCTTACACCGCACTACTTAGCCGTGCCGATCGCTGTACCAAAGGTTGACTTCTGCATTTTAGCGTACCGCTGTTATTACGAGTGCGAGTGGCACAAGTCATGGAGAGTGGGCGCAATTTGCGGTAACAGTTTCTTTTATTTCATAGCGACTGGAGAGTACATGTGTGGGGTTCTAGGAGTAGAACTTCCGGAGGAGGTTTACATTCCATGGTCGCTTGACGTCGAGCTCGCCGTCCCCGCGGACGTCGATGAGGTAGTAGGCGTCGTTGCCGAGTACGCGCCCGATAGCGAATGGGCCCTCCCATGGGGGGGAGAGCTTGTGCATGCCCTTCTTGTCCTGGATGAGGCGTAACACCAGGTCGCCTTCCTGGAAGGTGCGGGTTTTCACCCGGGTTGGTAGCGGAGTCCTTGTTGATAGATGGCGGTGCGTGACCGAGCGAGGTCGCGTGCTTCGTCGAGCTGGTCGAGCCCATCTTGGCGGGCCAGCTCGTTTGCGGCTTCCGTATAATGGACGACCCGCGGCGAGTCGTGTTCGAGGTCGGTGGGCATGACTGCTTCGGCGCCGTAGACCATGAAGAAGGGGGTGAATCCCGTCGATCTGTTAACCGAGGTGCGGATTCCCCAGATAACGGAGGGCAACTCTTCGACCCAGCACCCAGCGGTGCGCTCGAGTGGTACTTGGAGTCGCGGCTTCAGGCCGTGGAGGATGCTTTGGTTGGCTCGTTCCGCCTGGCCGTTGGATTCGGGTGGGCGACGCGAGATCGAGCCGGATGTGGTGCTCTTCGCAGAATTCGGCCATTGCTCCCTTGGCAAAGTTTGTGCCGTTGTCCGTGATGATACTATTTGGGAACCCGTAGCGATATATGAGCTCGCGTAGGAATTTAGTGGCAGTCTTCCCGTCGCATTTCCGGACTGGCTTGGCCTCCACCCACTTGGTGAATTTGTCGACGACGACTAGCAAGTGGGTGTAGCCGGAGGGGGCTTTCTTGAAGGGGCCCACCATGTCCATGCCCCACACGGCGAATGGCCAAGTGATGGGGATCGCTTTGGCCGAGCTCGGTACGTGCGTTTGATTGGCGTACTTCTGGCACCCGGTGCATCGCTGGACGATGTCGACAGCGTCGGCGTGTGCGGTGGGCCAGTAGAAGCCGTGTCGCATAGCCTTGGCGACCAGGGAGCGAGCGGCGGCGTGGTGGCCGCAGTCACCTGAGTGAATGTCGTGGAGGATTTTGCGTCCTTCACCGTTGGACGAACGTTGGAACACGCCGGTGACGCTGCGCTTTTTGTAGCTCGCCGTCGATGATGGTGTAAGACTTGCATCGGCGATCATTCGAAAGGCCGTCTCGTCTGCCTGGCAGGTGCGGCTTCGGTAGGCGATGTAGGGCTTGGTCCAGATCGTCTGCTCGGCGATGAGTGCGACCAAGGCTGCCTCTGGTTGGAGTGGGACTCCGATGTCGATCTCCCTCGGGGGAGAGACTGATGGTTTGGAGATTGTGTCGAGGAACACGCCGGCGGGTGGTGCAAGTCGAGCCGACCCGATGCGAGAGAGGGCGTCGGCCTCCTCGTTTTTTCGCCTGTCAATCCACTCGACAGAGTAGCCGGTGAAGTGGCCGCCCAACTTGTCCACCTCTTGGCGGTACGCCGCCATGGTAGGGGAGATGGCGTCGCAGGTGCCGGCGATTTGCCCATGACGAGGTCAGAATCTCCGTAGCATCAAGGCGATTGACGTTCATCTCCTTGGCGGCTCGCATGCGTGTAGTAGGGCCTCGTTCAGCCATGTTGTTGGTGCGGGCGTGAATTCGAGGCGGAGGATGTAGCGGAGCTTGTCGCCTTTGGTGAAGTCAACACTATCCCGCTCTGCACCGTCGCGTTCTTGGAGCCGTCGAAGTGCAGGCTCGAGAATGGAGAATGCGGCTTCTTCTCTGCTGGGCCTCCTCCCGATCGGCGATGAAGTCGCGATGCTGCGATTTAATCGCCTTCTTGGCTCAGATTTAATGTTGTGGGCGTAATCTCGACGGCCCTTGGCGACCGATCCGCCTCGCGATTCGCGGATGATGTCTTGCGATGGCGCTGAGGAGACGGTGACCGGGTGCTCCTGAAGTAGTCTGGCGCCGCTGAGCCTTGAAGACCGCGTATACTAGCTTTTGGTACTGTGGGTACCGCTTACGCGCGACTTCGGTGAGGACCTCGCCGATGTAGTACACCGGCTGAACCGGCGCTCCTTTCCTTCCTCTGGTTCGGCGACCATCACAAGATCGACGACGCCGGATGCCGCGACGTAAACCAGCATAGGTTCTTTGTCGGCGGCGGCGAGTAATGGTGCGCGGTAGCACTTTTTGAGGTCGCGAGCGCGTGGTCCGCCTCCTTGTCCCACTGGAAGGTGGGGTTCTTGCGCATCAGCGGTATAGGGCATCGCTTTTCGCCCGGCGGGATGAAGCGGCGAGAGCCGCCATCGCCGCCAGCTTCGGCGTCACGCAGCACTCGGGTTTGCCGGGCGATCGTGTCGATCTTTGTTGGGTTCGCCTCGATCCCTCGTTTGGAGACGACGCGTACCCAGTAGTTGTCGGCGGGTACACGAAGGTGCACTTGCCGGGTTGAGCTTTATCTTGTACCTTCGCAGATTGGCGAAGGTTTCGCCAGTTGGCGGTAGGTCGCCTTGGCGGCGGATTTCACGACCACGCCGTCGATGTAGACGTGGATGTTGCGCCAATTTGGCTCGCGAGGCATTCTTGCATGCACGCTGGTAGGTTGCCCCGCGTTCTTGAGGCCGAAGGTCATGGCGGTGTAGCGAAGGCTCGAATGGCGTGATGAACGCCGTCTTCTCCTCGCTTCGACAGCCATTTTTATCTGGTTGTACCCGGAGTAGGCGTCGAGGAAACATAGCGACTCCGAACCCGCGGTTGAATCGATTATCTGATCGATCCGCGGGAGGACGAACTGCTCCTTTGGGCAGGCGCTGTTCAGGTTTCTGTAGTCGATACACATTCTCCAGTCCGTTTTCTTCTCGACCAGGACTGGGTTTGCCACCACTTGAGTATTTGATTGGCGGATGAAGCGGCAGCGTAACGCTGCACTTCCTCGGCGATTGCTCGACGGCGTTCTTCATTGAAGGGCCGTAGCGACTGCTTGACAGGTCGCACTTTGGGGTCGGCGTTTAATATGTGCTCAACGAGCTCCCTAGGGACACCGGGCATGTCGGAGGGTTTCCATGCGAAGATGTCCCTGTTCTCACGGAGGAACTCGATGAGCGCGCCTTCCTATGCTGGGCTCATGCCTGTCCCGATCGTCACCGTCTGGCTGGAGTCGCCTGGGACCAGCTCGACGGTGCGAGTGTGCGTCGTGGCCTCAAAGGTTGAGGTGTTTGCGCCCTCTGAGTTGGGCTTCTTGAGTATTGTGGGGTCGTCATTGTTGACCCCGCTCGCGTATTTGGCGAGCTCGTCGGCGTGATTAGTCTGCGCGATGGCGTCGGCGAAGTTCGGCTCCTTTGGCCTCGCATTCGGCGGCCATGTCGTCGCCGTTGATTGTGATGACGCCGGCGGGAGCTTCATCGCGTTATGCGGGTGGGCGCCATGAATTTAGCGAACGCCTGGCGCCCCAGGACGCGGTGGTAAGGGCTGTCGAAGGGCACCAGCTCGAAGACGATCCGCTCAGTGCGGAAGTTTGCCGGAGTACCGAAAGTGACGGGCAGCGTGACTTTGCCGATCGGGTACGCCTTCCGACCGGGGCGATGCCGTGGAACGTGGTGTGGGTTGTCTCGATCGATTGCGAGCCACAACCGCTGAAGGTGTCGAGGTAGAGGATGTTGATGGAGCTGCCGCCGTCCGCTGTCTTGGGGAGCCGAGTCGCCAACCTTGGGCTTGACCACCAAGGCGACTCGTCACAGGTACTCGATGCGTGGCGAGTGGTCTTGCGGCTCGGTGATGGGCTGTTCCGACCAGTTCGAGGCGGGGACGTCTGTTTGGGCCACCGTATGGACGGCGGCAGCGCGGCGATGACCTTCTTTCGGCCGTGTTGAAGCCTGTGAAGGTGTGGAGCGAGCGGCTACTTTGCGAATTTTCCGCCATTTGGCGGGTCGTTGTCTGTGTCCTCCGCGCTTGTCGTGCCTTCTCGATTTCCACGAGGGTGTGGCGATCGGCGGTGGTGTGTGTGCGGCTTCCTTCCTGCTATGGAATGCACATGGTTGGTTAAGGAGGGCGCGGGATCGAACCTTGGCTTGTTCTTGTAATTGCCGCCATCGCGCCGTTGCCCTCCGTCGCCGGTAGCTCTTGGGCTCATGTGCGTGCCAGCGTTAGCGAAATCGACTTCGCCCGTCGCTGCTGGCGCTTGCGATGGCGGTGCCGCTATAGCGTCGTCGGTTCGGCGTCCGTGTCGCCCGTCGCGGCGTTGCCCTCTGACTCGTCGTCGGTTTCTGGTTTGGATCTTCCTCGGCGTGGTTTGGCGATCTCGAGGAGGTCGGGATGTTGTCGAGTGTGCGGGAGTGTCGCTTGAGCTTGGCGACTAGAGGCTCGTGAACGCACGAGGTCTTGAAGCAATGGATCGCGGTGTCCGGGTTGATGCTGACCGCGTTGTACCAAAGCTCTTGCCACCGTTGGACCCAGTTGCGGGTCGACTCGCGGGGTCCCTGGACGCATTGTTCCAGGTCCTCAATGGTGGTGGCGCGGGTGTAGGAGCACTCGAAGTGCTGACGGCGTCGCGCATTTCCTCCCAGAGTCGATCATCGTCTGGGAGAGTGTTGATCCACTGCCTGCACGTCCCCTCCATCATCAGTGGGAGGTAGCGGGCGGCGAGTAGGTCGGTGTGACCCGCGATCCCCATTGCCATGAGGTATGTGTCGAGCGCATGCGGGGTCGTGACGAGGAGTCGTATTTTCTATCTCCTTTGGCGCCTTGAAGTTTGGCGGTACTTCTCACCTCGGATCATTGGTCCGGACTTAGGCCTAAGTCGATTGGCGACCCCATAGGTTCGCCATCGCGCGATTAGTTAGGGTGTGCCGCAAGTCGTCGGCTGGCGTGCCGCCAGCTTTGGTTGTTGATGATGTGGTGCGGGCGTCGATGGGTTGTCCGTTAGCGGCGGCGAAGTTGGTCACCGGCCGGGATCGTTGGTGGAAGTGCGCGTTCGCGGGTCGGTGTTGGAGCTCTGATGGCTCGGTGGCGGGCAGTTGAGGGTGTTTGCCGCTGGGCGGCCGCTAGAGGCTCGCTTCCCGAGGAACGCGAGTATACTCGACCTTGCAGTCGGCGCCCGCTCTTCTTTGCTCCACCTTCCATAAGCAGGGCCTTGACGTCTTGGATCTGCAAGCGCCGTCGCGGTGGCCGTGATGCTATCGGCTGCTGCTCGGCCTGCGAGGTTGTCCATCGGGGTGGAGAACAGTGGGAGGCCGTTTGCGTCTCGCTCCGTGAGGACGACTATCATGGCTTCCACAGGAGTGCGGTTGGGTGGTGGTGGGGCACCCATCGCCACGATCTGGCGGGGGCGGCGCTTCCTGGTGGCGCGTTCTCGCAGATCGCGGCGCTCGGCTATCGAGCGGGTCGTTTTATCGGGTTCAGGGCACGCCCTTGAACGGTGGGGTTCAATCGTGACCTGATCCGGCGATGGTGGTAGCGTGATGCCTCTGCGCCGTCACCCTTTCGGCGGAATTTTTCGCGCTCGGCCTGCTCCTTGCGTACCGCCTCCGCCAGTTTCAAGCGGAGTTCCTCGACCTCCGTTGCCGTGGCATTAGGAGGGATTGGGGTGAAGAAAGGGTCCTCCGGCGGATCGGTGTCGGTGGCCATGTAAGCCGCGGCGTGGCGACTGGCTCCTTTGCGGAGGTCGGCGGAGTTCTCCGACCGAGTCGGTCGAAGATTCGAGGATGGAGGGTCCTCGAAGTCTCCCGTTGGAGACACAGGCGATGGAGCCCAGCGGATGAAGCCGCGATTGATCCGTGAGTGGCGCGGTCGCCGGTCGGCGTCGTCGGTGAGCCGCATCTTCTGCGGCCGTTGAATTCCGGCCTCGTTCGTGGCCCGAGTTGTACTCGGAGGCAAGGCGGTGGATCGTGCGAACCTGGCTCTCGGAGAGCCGATCGCGTGGCGGCGACTCGCGGATGCGAGCCGAGTCCTCCGAGACGATGACGTCGGTGAGGCCGACGAAGAGGCTGATCGTGCCGATTGGCAGGATCACGCTGTGCGTGACGGGTCGCGTCGCCGGGACGTAGCTGCTCGGCAAGATCTGGAGCATCTCGCCGATCGCTATCATGCGGCCGGTGGCGACCGTCTCGTTGATGGGCAGATTGGATCTCGCCGCAGAACACCGGCCAGACCGGCCAGGCCCCACGGTGGGCGCCACTGTCGTGGGAATGGTCACGGCAGACGCTGCAATCGGCAGCGAGTAGTAGAACGAGGGGCAAGGGCGGCCAGCCATCTGCGGTGCGAGATGAGGGCAAAGACACAGGGTTTACCCAGGTTCGGCCCCCCGAAGGGTAAAGACCTACTCCTGCTAGATTGTATTAGGGAGGTGTTACAATGGGCGAGCTCGGCTAGGCGGCCAGTCGCTTAGGTGTATGAGGGAACGTGTCTCTACTCCCCCATAGGGAGGTTTATATAGGCTCACCTTCCCTAGGGTTTACATATCCCAACCGATTGATTCTGACTTGATGGTCGTTTAAACCAATCCGACTGGGCCTATCTACTCGCCTGGGCCTTCAACTTCCAGTCGCTCGGTACCTTGCTGGGCTTCAATCCACTCGCCGTTCTGCAGGCCCACTCGCCAGCCCTGGGGCCAGTCGGAAACGTCCCGCTGAGCATACCCCAGTAGGTGTATCCCCATCACTGCGCTGCCGCTTCAGTCCACCATACCTATGTAGGCGAGGACCGCCGAATTCTAGTCTCGTCGTGTACTGGCCTCAGTACTGACCGCTCTCTCTTTTTCCTTTGCCCTTTGTCGGCACCCCTTTTGTTTAAGCATGTTTTGAGATCGACGTCGTTAGCAGCGTTACCCTTTCGTCTTGGCCTGGGCAGGGTTATGGACGCCATTGGTTATTCTTCCGAGCTCTTAGCCCCATTTGCATCTTGTCTGTAGTCGGACGCTATATCATTTTCAAGTTGATTTGGATCTTTGAATTGTGTATCCGTATTCTTGACTCAGGGAGTCGTTGTTGTATATATCTGTTCTGTGGGTTCCATCGTGGACTATTGTGTAATGGTATTACTTCGTTTTCCACCCGCACGAAAGTGCCTGGTGGGCACCTTTGAATCGTTTCTATGCGGGTTTGGCGGGCGATCGCTGAGACTTGCATAGGGCCGATTTTGAGGGTGTTACAGAGTGGTATCAGAGCCCAGCAGTTACGATACCCCACTGGTCCAGCCTGTAGGATAACCTCGCTAACGGACGTTGTAGAGTGTCAAAAGTATTTTGGAAAATCGGTTGGATAGATCTAATTAGGTCTGTTTTTACTCGTTACCCCTCTGCTATTCTCCTCTTACCTTTGCGTGTTTTGAATCTACCCCTTATCTTTTCTTCGAGTCCAGGAATTCTCGTGGTAGGGATTCCGTCGTACCTTCAGGGTTTCGCTTCCTCTTGTAACGGTGCTTCTACATTTTGTCTTCATGCCATCTGAGGAATCTCCCTCTGTGTACCTTCAGTGGACCAAAAATTCACTAAAAAATTTCTTTGTATCTTCCGGTGTTTTTCAATGAGACGATCTCATATCCATCAGATCCAATAAAGACTCTACATCACTTCTTTGCTTCCGAACCTCGTTTGTTGAGATCTTCAGTCTAAATTCTGAGGGTTGGTTGCATAGTTCGTATGTTCGTGTACAGAGTAATGCTTTGAGTGCGGGATGGAGTCGCGACCATACCACTACTCTTATCATTCGCTTTTGTATATTGAATGGTGGATCAATGCAATTCTTACTCCTTCCATGGAAGTTAGAGGTGGCCTTACCTTTAACTTTGTCCGTTGATTATCCAGAGTGTTCTCTCGACGAACATGATCAATGACCTCTTGCTGGTGGTGTCGCCGATTTCAAGATGGAGAAAGAACCCTTGTTAGTGGTGTCGCGAGGATCTACATGAAGCCAGAAGTTTCATATCGCCGGCCTTCTTCCCCGTACCATGAGGCGGATCTCGAGGGCGAGATCCATTGTTAGTGGTGTCGAATTGTAGCACCCCGGGTAAAAACCACTACTAGAAAATGTTTGTTATTTTATTTTTGCATCATCATGACATCATCATGCATGTTTTGGCATAAAAGTATTTCGTGGAAAACCCTATTTTTGTTTGACATTACTTCCCCCTCTTATTTCAAATTAGAACCCCAAACTCCCTCGATATTTTGTTTTGTCTAAATTCTATTTACAAAAGGCTTTTAAAAATAAAACCTTAGTCTAATACTAATAATAATGAAACATTTTTGTGGGGGAGGCAGCCAAACGGCCAAGCCCAATGGCCCAGCCGCAGGCCACCTACCACCCCACACATAACCCTAAAACCAAGACCCCCAAACCCTAATCCCCTTCCTACCCTAACCCTACCCGCGGCCGCCGTTGCACCCGCTGTAGCACACACCACTCCTGGTCCACCCTACCCCATTCCCTGACACGACTCACGCGACACGCAGCAACGCACACACACACGCTACACAAACGCACCCAGAGTCCTAGACCCAACCCGCGCTAGCCCCGGCCCCACCCCGATAGCGACCCCCACCTCCCGCTCGTCTCCCTCGACGCTCCCCGACCCACTCGTCGCCTCCACAGATCCCCGACCCGTCGCCGCCTCCTCTCCAAGCTCCTCCCTTACACTTTCGCCGAGCCCCCTCCCTAAGCGCACCCCACCTCCTATCCTCCGGCCCGCGTCCACCGACCGCAGCACCAAGTCGCTGCTTCGGCCGTAGATCTTCTCCGGCCGCCCTCCGCCTTGCGCCTCGCCATCGCCTGCCTTGATCAGAGCGTTGCAATCGCTCGCAGGTCGACCATGCCGGCGACGTTGGTCGCCCTCCCCTCTTCTCCAACCCGCGTCATCGTCCCCTCTGACGCGTGCTCCGCGTGCCCCTCTCCTTCCTGTCTGTGCAAAGGCCGCCATCGTGGTTCCTCGTTGCCGACCCATGCAAGCTCGCCGCCAGCCAGTTCCGTGTTGCCGCGGTTGGTCTCCCCTTTGTTGTCTGCTTCTCCCTGTCTGTGCTGAGCATCACCATCCGCGCCGCCTCAAGGTACTACTGGTCGACGTGCCCGTCGCCAGTACCTCCTTGACCGGGCCTCCTTGTCGATCTGTTGCCGGCACCGCCCGATGTCCCAACGTCTCCTTGTCCTGCAGGTCATGCAACGCCAACCACCTACACGTCCTCGCAAGCATCCTATTTTGGTTTGGCTTGGCTATGAGTTCTCGTACCGAATCAGGAAGGTGTGATGTGTCAACTGTTTTGGTTCCAATTTCACCAACCTTGATGCGTTTGGGTGCTGCCAAGACCGAACAACCCCAAGTATTGTCACCGACATGGAAACGATGATCGAAGAGCACCATCACGGAACGTAGAGATCTATCTCACGGATCCGATGTCGCGAAGCTCTCTTCCCAGACCCGATGATGCTGGAACCCCAAGACCCCTTCCCGGATTCGAAGACCAAACCCTGGCGCGTCAAATCCTTCCTCATGGATGCGAACACCTGAAGTTCTCCTTCACGGACGTCAAGACCCCGAAGCCCGATCCGAAGACCATACCCGAACCAAGATTGTCGGAACCATGTGCGACCCCTTCCCAAGCCCTATTTTATAAATTGCTATACATATACTTGTTGCATCTTAATTGAACATGCTTGCATACATATTGTGGGGTTGGGGGTCTTATGCCGATTCACCTAAATTAAATATGGAGACCGTATGCAGGCTTTTCTAGTCTAATATTGGGCCATTTAAATTTGTGTAGCGAAACGGTGCTATATTTGGCCTTGTTAAGACAACATTTAAATTGCAGGGTATCTAAACGACATGAACCACCTAATTAATTGTCGGGACCCCGGTTCCGCTTAATATGGCCTAATTGCGTCGCATCTTTGCCATGTCATACATCATACATGCATCATGGCCGATCTTTTGCCGTAGTATTAAATAGTGCATCCGGTGTTGGTTCTAGTGCTTTGATTCTTCACGGATTAGGCCGATGAGTTCATGCGAGTGTCGACCCGATCTTCGGATGAACCTTCGACAATGTTATCAGGCGAGCATTCTCCCCCTTTCTACCTATTTTTACATTTATAGTCTTTATTTACTCCTGTTGATCTATTGCTATCTGTGTTGCGATGCTGTAGAATCCGCACCGCGTTATACTTCCCTACAGCACTTATATTGCCATGGACACATCCTATCATATGTTGTTTGGTAGATAGTCCGCCTTGCGAGTCATAGTTGCTTGCCCAAGTGATGTGTCGCGCCGTCAATGTTCCACAGTTGTTGGAGTAATGCCGCATGTTTAATGTTGGAGATGATTATAACTTTAATTACTGTTTAATAACTAAAATTGAAGTAGGTAAATAATGCAGAAGCACATGTGGGCAATAGATGTTATTTGGTTTTTAACCGTCCACTTGTGTCCCGTAGGACCCCGAGTACTTGATACCTGTTCTTTGAATATTCGCACTATCCGCATGTGGGACCATGAATCCCCCTAGCCAGAGCTTGAGTCATATCTTATTTCTTGGGGCCACAAGTAGTTTGGGGCTTTATTACTATCCTGTACTTATGCCATGCTTTACTGCTTTATTATGATTGCGCGTGGAGCGCCTGTACTGTTTTGGAACCCCGTGCCACGTTTTCGCGGTATCGACAAGCCCAGTCACATTTTTGGGTTCCCAGTCGTTTACAGCCGTCGTCACAAACCTCTGGGTCCGTCTCGGAGCCGGCCAACTTCGTAGCGGGTAGCTTGGTGGGGTGGCCCCCTGAAATTTATATGAATCTTGCAATTGCTCTGTCGTGATGCCTCGTTGGGTTTCATTTGGTTTTTCTCGAGGTTGATCGTGCGTGTGTTGCTATTTGTGCCCCCTGCAGGGTAAAACTTTCTGAAAGCCGTGTCCGCGGTTATGGACGACTTGGAGCACAGTATCTCGATCATAGACAACTATAACTAAAGTAGTGCTATAAATTTGACTTTATAATGACTAGTAATCAGCTTCACTATAATGGAATGGCTAAATAAAAGTGCCAACAATTGCTGGTTTGGGTTGTCACCTGTTACCATTGTATCTGACTAGTAAGTATTGCAACTACAACGGAATGGCTAAATAAAAGTACCAACAACTGCTGGGTTTTGGGATCCCTCATGCTATATGTATCTGACTAGTAAGTACTACAACTACAACGGAATGGTTAACTAAAACTGCCCACTGCTTATTATATTAGGATGACTCATGCTATCTATATCTGACTAGTAATTGCCGCAACTATAACGGAATGAATAAAACTGCCAACTGTGTGAGTTCCTCGGATGACTTCCTCGTTTGGTCTCGAGGGGGAAATACCAGGATGGGTATGCTTGGTGATAGTTTCAGGTTGGATCCGAATAGGTCTTTCTTATCCCTATCTGATAGCCGCTAGTTGTATTGAGTCTCTATAGGTTGTTTAGTGTATGCTGCGCTGCTGCTTCAGTCCACCATACCTATGTAGGCGAGGACCGCCGAATTCTAGTCTCGCCGTGTACTGGCCTCAAGATCTTGACTCTCTCTTTTTCCTTTGCCCTTTGTCGGCACCCCTTTTGTTTAAGCAGGTTTTGAGATCTACGTCGTTAGCAGGGTTACCCTTCCGGCTTAGCCTGGGCAAGGTTATGGACGCCATTGGTTATTCTTCTGAGCTCTTAGCCCCATTTGCATCTTGTCCGTAGTCGGACGCTGTATCATTTTCAAGTTGATTTGGATCTTTGAATTGTGTATCCGTATTCTTCACTCAGGGAGTCATTGTTGTATATATATGTTCTGTGGGTTCCATCTGGACTATTGTGTAATGGTATTACTTTGTTTTCCACCCGCACGAAAGTGCCTGGTGGGCACCTTTGAATCGTTTCTATGCGGGTTTGGCGGGGGATCGCTGAGACTTGCATAGGGCCGATTCTGAGGGTGTTACATTGTAGGGGTCTCAACCTAATAAGGTAGATTCCTCCTGTGTTTATAATGCTAGTCCCTGGATCAATAGCTAGCATCCACAGTTAAGATGTATTATCAAGATACAAAGGTCATAATACAAATTTATAACGAGGGATAACATAGTTTTATTACATCATACATAGCTCATTTAGCTATTACTTTACATTGCAGCGGAATAACTATAAGTATGGGTCCTTCATCTTCAAAGTGCCACATGCAGATGTTGGTTGTAGACTTTGTAATCCTAATCAAACAATCTTCATTCAAATCAATCAAACCTGCAACATTACAAGTTACAGCCACAAGGGTCAATACATTTTGAATTGTATTGGCAAGCTTCACTTCTATGTATAATAAGAGTGGATCCTATCAATACATGCATATTTGGCTAAGTAGAGTTTAAGGCTTATTTGCACAAAGCAATATTTTATCCTATCTTTTCGAAAATGGTTTTGGTTCTTTTGTCAAATCTCTTTTCCAAGAATCTCTTGAACTCCTTGGTAGAAACTCAAATGTTCAAGTCCTTGTCAAAATCTCTTGAGCCACTTGGTAACCCCAAGTGCAACAAGTCTTATCAAATCTCATGAGTTCCTTGGTCACACCAAGTACATCAAGTGTTTAAACAAAATCCCTTGAGCACCTTGGTAACCCCAAGTGCATCAATCTTAACAAAATCTCTTTGAATTCCTTGGTAGACACACAAGGGCATCAAGTTTTATTTTACTTTAGAAGTTGGAATGTCGAGATCTCCCATAGTTCAAACTTTAGTTGCTCAGTACTGTCCATAACCGGGGACACGGCTAAGTACTTAGATTTTATTAACTTCTGCAGAAGGAGTACACTTTACCCACATGTCACAATCCCATCTTGTTGCCACCAGTGGCCTACTGGATTAGTGCTCACCAAGATGGAGTACCGGCAGACTGGGAGTGTGACGAAGTCTTTCCAAAAGGTCCTCCCATACATCATTGCTAGCTTGTCTTCAGTCCCCATGAAGCATTCCAGATCCCCATGTCCGGTAACTAAAGACAATGTATGGGTCTTCCTAATGTAGTTGACTAAGCCAGAGCCATAATAGCATGTGATTGCACACGAAAGCCACAATTGGAGAAGCATGTTCAATCTCTAAGTTTCCTAGGTGGTTTTCTTTTGGAGCACAACACAAAGTGAATCCCATAGACATGGTTCCTTTTGTTGCCACCTTCTCCAAAACTTAAAGTGTCCACCACCTAGGTGGTTCATTGAGTCCTTGTTTTATTATGTAAAACATAAGTCCTTTTCTCAACCTTTGTAAAATATCAACATGTATCTCTTTTCAAAATAAAGCATGGCTAAGCATGTACAACTACAATATTTTCACTAAGGAGTGTATAGGAAAACCTATTAGGATTTAGCATATCATAAGTATAAAATTGTTTTCATGCATGTTTTTCATAATCCACTAAGTATAATGAAAATAGTAGGGCATTTGTATGATAGTGTAACTTGCCTTTTTGGTAGGGAATGAGGGTTTACTCCTTGATCTTGTTAGTCTCACACTTTGCTAATTTCACTACAATCAATCAAACAAGCATAGTATCAAGTAGCATTCCAAACCAATATTCAAACAACATTTCATACACACAAAGAAATGGATTCTAAGTCATGCATGGGAACATGCTTAAGATGGTTTTATTCACAAGGGAGGTCTCCACTAGGCTTATAACTTTGTAAGGTCCAAATTGGTCATTTACCAAAATGGCAAAGTCATTTGCAAATGTGTTTTATCCTTAAACCATTTTCAAAACCTTTCATCATTTTATGTGGTGAAAAATATTTTTATTAAGGCAAAACTCTTAAGTTGTTCACCAAATGAGTTGCTAATTTGCAAAACTTGGTGTTTTGGTTCAGTGGGTTTGATCAAACCATTTTCTTTAAAGTTTTCTTTCCATTACATTTTCATAACAAAAACCATTCTTTTTATTTGGCTAGAAAATGGCTAAGTCAAGTAATCCAACCTAAATCTTACCAAAATCATTTATAACACCAAGGGTTGGTTCCTAGGGTCAGTAAGGTCACAACAAACCATTTTGCAAAAGTTTTAATCCAAAAATCATTTTTAAACAATTTTTCTAATCCAAATAAACACACAAATGTTTCTGCAAATTCAAACAAGCTAACAGATACTATTTATTAAACTAAAGGCAGGGTTGTCTAGGTCTTGCTCTCCTGAATCCAACGACATAAAATTTGTAATTTTTGGACGTGTGGATCCAAAGATATAAGGGTTTGAAATTTACAAAATATTATGTTTTCAAATCAGTTTTTAAACAGAACAGTGACACGCGGCACACTCTGGTTGGACGGTACCGGTTCGGGCGGATCAGCAACGAGGTGCGTTGGATCTAATCAGATCGAGTGGTCCAGAGAGCGTACCTCTTCGCGACTAAGTGAACTAATTGTGAGCGTCAGATCTAAATCCTACGGCTGCTAGCATGCTTGCCAAGGATCGGCGGCACTGGCGGTGGCTCGCGGCGGCGCACGGCCAGGCGAGGTGCTCGCGGAAGTTCTAGGAAGCAAAGATCGAGATGGAAATGCTCACCATGATCGCGAGGACGAGGTGATGCTCGGGGCGTGGTCGTTTGGTCGTGGGGCGTCCTGGAACAACAGGGATTGCTCGCCGGAGTTGAAGACAACGTCGGACGGTTCTGTCCGTGGTCGAAGACGAGGCTACTGATCACGAAAAGACAAACAGAGGTCATGGTTAGTTGCGCAAGACCGAGGCGAGTGAGGGAGCGTGAACGAGGAGGCTCGGGGTGGTCAGCGTTTACCAGGGTAGGTCGTCGGAGAGGTTGCAGACGGCGGCGCTGCAGGTCGTCGTCATTGCCGACGCTGTAGGGTACCCGCGGATGAATGAATGGCACAGAAAGATGCGCCAGAGTGTGGTGAGCGTGTTCGTGTGCTCGGGGAGGTAGGAGGTGGTGTCGAGTCGCCGGATTCGACTCTGGACTTCGTCGGAGCAGAGGGTGCTCGGGGAGAAATTGGGACGGCCTGGGGGCGTGCTTTGGGGAGGGGGCAGAGGGGAAATGAAGAAGGGACGCTGGCGATTTATCCTGCGTGGTCAAGGCGAGGTAAATACGCGTCATTAAGACGAATTGAAGCCGCGGAATTACTGCAGGAAACGGCGACGAGGGGGGGAAAGAAGGGGTTGTGCGGGTGGGGAGGAAGAACAGGAGGAGTGGGGTCCGCTGGTCAGTGGGAAAAGAAACAAGGGGAAGGTCCACCGGTCAGTGTCTTAACGGGTTGCTTCTGTGGTGAGGAAAAACGGTTCGGGGGAGAGGGCAGATGGGCTGGACTGGGCTGAGGTGGGCTTTAGCTGGGCTGGTCGTTTTACTCTTATTTTTTTTTCTGTTTGCTTTGTTTTATCTTTTTCTATTTTCTATTTTCTGATTTGAATTTCACCCAAATATTCAAGCATTCAAATAATTCAAACAATTCAACAATTGTAATGAGATTTTGGTTCTGTTTATCAACATAAACCAAATCTCAAAATAAAATAATATTTTTATTCATTTTAGGATCTATTTAATAATTAAATAAAATAGACCATAGTTATTTAATCAAATAGGGTTTGATTTATTTACTAAAATCTTCATTTGACATCCAAATACTTTCAAAACCAAACAGAAGTTTTTATTTGGAAATAAACAATATTTGGAAAACTTGTTTAAAACAAATAACATTTTATTTTAGAGTCCATTATTAATTAAATATAATAGACTTTCATTATTAAATCAAATAGGATTTGTTTTATTGAGATATTTATTTTTAAATCTAAAATAAAGCCAAAACACTTTAGTAGGTTTTATTTGTGAATATCAAATATTTGGAAAACTTATTTTAAATAATACCAACAAGTTTTGATGGTTTAGAAATAATAAAACCTTTATTAATAAAAACTTGGACATTAAATCATTATTACTTTATTTAAATAAACCTTTACTATTTTTATCAAAACAAAACATTTATTTCAAATATTGGTCAAGGTTTAATTTGGCTATATAAAATAATCCTTATTTATGAATCCATCTTTTCTTTTGAAAACAAAATCTTTTATTTAAAAGATTCAAAAATAGTAATTCCAAAACATTTTAATTTCCTTTAATAAATGTTTAACTTTATGAATCCCTTTAGGTTTTATTTAATTCAAATGGGTTGGAAGTTCCAATTTAATTCAAAAGTTTCTTCTGGCTCTGAAAATCAAACAAAGTTTTATTTTATTCAATTATTTTCACATTACAAGATTTGGAAAATCTTGGGATGTGACAGGCTACCACCCTTAAAATAAATCTCGTCCCGAGATTTGGGAAGATTAGGGTTACAAGCATGTTCAAAACAACTAGGGTACTACCACCCTTAAAAATTTTCAAACAAAAATTACATATTGTCCTTCTTGGGATCCTGGGAGAAAATTTCTCTAAGCAAACATTTGCATTGAGTCCTTTGTTTCCATGCTTGACTCATGGACCAAGGTTGAGTTTCTCCATGGGTTTGTTCAACTTGTTCTTCATCTTTTCTGGACAGTTGCTTGCATAGTGTCCTGGATTCTTGCAGTTGAAACAATGGATATCTTGGAGTTCTTTACGTTGCTCTTGTGGACAAGTTGTTACATAATGGCCTGGCTCTTTGCAGTTGTTACACACTACTTGGTCAATTCCCTTATTTTTCTTGTTCTCTGGGCACTCACTGGAGCAGTGTCCCATTTCTTTACATTTACGACATTGCACAAGGTGCATGTCTTGTCTTGGTTTCTTGGGTTTCTTTGATCCTTTGAAGTGGGTTGTCTTGTTTGGGGGTATAAGTGGTCCTTTTCCTTTGGTAGACTTGGATCCTTCTTGTTTCCTCTGTTCTACCATGGAGTAGATAGGGCATTGGATAGGAGTATGATCATTTCCTTCACAGAGGTAACAAGTAGCTTGAGAGGTGGGACATTTTCCAACAGGGTGATTTTCTTCACAGTTAGGGCATTGACCTTCATGCTCCTTGGAAGTATGGTCCTTGTATCCACAAATAATGCAAGCTGGGGCTCCATCTAGAACAACATTCTTGTCATCCTTGTTATCATAAACTCCTTTAGGATAGCTTTCTTCCATGTTGATCATTTGATTAGTCACCTTAAGCATCAGTTGGGATTGTTCTTCCAAAAACTTCTGCAGTGCTGGATCTTTATCACTATTGTTAGCTATGAACTGAGCTGTCAGTTGGTTCAACTGGTGTTGGGTTGCTATGAGCTCCTTCATGCTATCAGCTTGGTTGGTGTTGGTGTCATCAACCTTGGAGTCTTTGGGAGTAGTCATCTGTTTGAGTTGAAGGAAATTAGAATAGACAAGATATTTCTAAGGAAGTATTTCTAATCACACACATCACAATTCACACAAGCAATGTGCATGCAATCACAAACCAAACATTTCACTCAAACAATGTTCAAGCACATACTTAGGCAACAAAATACTTTTGTTACACCACATAAGTTGGTGTGTTTTGTCTTAACTTAAATTATGGTGGTCCATCTATATGGTTCACTTGTGATCCTTCCATCCTTCTTGGTTGATCCTTCTTGCATGAGATCATGGTTTCCTTGGAAAAACTTTTTGGTCACAATACTTCAAAGTTCTTGATGGCTTCTTCTTATTTTGCATTCCCTCAGTCTCTAAATTTTGAGTAAGACTTCCTTGTCTAATTTGTGGTCCTTAGTAGTTTCCAAGTTGGAAGTCCTTGGTGAAAATGCTGAAGATGTTGAAGTCATTAGAGTTGATGATGTTGAAGAAGTCCTTTGCACATGGTGTAGTCCTAGGCCATGGGGTAGGTTTTCCATCAAGTTGAAGTAGAAAAGATGTAGAGTTGAAACCAAAATGGTTGAGGAAAGAGTTTACAAGTGTTTTTGTAAATAAGTTTTTGGATCAAAATATAACTCCTATTTTCTAAGGGTTTTTTGTCCAATCCTAGGGTTTACAAATCCTACAGGCAACACAATGCTCTGATACCATCTGTAGGGGTCTCAACCTAATAAGGTAGATTCCTCCTGTGTTTATAATGCTAGTCCCTGGATCAATAGCTAGCATCCACGGTTAAGATGTAATATCAAGATACAAAGGTCATAATACAAATTTATAACCAGGGATAACATAGTTTTATTACATCATACATAGCTCATTTAGCTATTACTTTACATTGCAGCGGAATAACTATAAGTATGGGTCCTTCATCTTCAAAGTGCCACAGGCAGATGTTGGTTGTAGACTTTGTAATCCTAATCAAACAATCTTCATTCAAATCAATCAATCCTGCAACATTACAAGTTACAGCCACAAGGGTCAATACATTTTGAATTGTATTGGCAAGCTTCACTTCTATGTATAATAAGAGTGGATCCTATCAATACATGCATATTTGGCTAAGTAGAGTTTAAGGCTTATTTGCACAAAGCAATATTTTATCCTATCTTTTCGAAAATGGTTTTGGTTCTTTTGTCAAATCTCTTTTCCAAGAATCTCTTGAACTCCTTGGTAGAAACTCAAGTGTTCAAGTCCTTGTCAAAATCTCTTGAGCCACTTGGTAACCCCAAGTGCAACAAGTCTTATCAAATCTCATGAGTTACTTGGTCACACCAAGTACATCAAGTGTTTAAACAAAATCCCTTGAGCACCTTGGTAACCCCAAGTGCATCAAGCTTAACAAAATCTCTTTGAATTCCTTGGTAGACACACAAGGGCATCAAGTTTTATTTTACTTTAGAAGTTGGAATGTCGAGATCTCCCATAGTTCAAACTTTAGTTGCTCAGTATTGTCCATAACCGGGGACACGGCTAAGTACTTAGATTTTATTAACTTCTGCAGAAGGAGTACACTTTACCCACATGTCACAATCCCATCTTGTTGCCACCAGTGGCCTACTGGATTAGTGCTCACCAAGATGGAGTACCGGCAGACTTGGAGTGTGACGAAGTCTTTCCAAAAGGTCCTCCCATACATCATTGCGAGCTTGTCTTCAGCCCCCATGAAGCATTCCAGATCCCCATGTACGGTAACTAAAGACAATGTATGGGTCTTCCTAATGTAGTTGACTAAGCCAGAGCCATAATAGCATGTGATTGCACACGAAAGCCACAATTGGAGAAGCATGTTCAATCTCTAAGTTTCCTAGGTGGTTTTCTTTTGGAGCACAACACAAAGTGAATCCCATAGACATGGTTCCTTTTGTTGCCACCTTCTCCAAAACTTAAAGTGTCCACCACCTAGGTGGTTCATTGAGTCCTTGTTTTATTATGTAAAACATAAGTCCTTTTCTCAACCTTTGTAAAATCTCAACATGTATCTCTTTTCAAAATAAAGCATGGCTAAGCATGTACAACTACAATATTTTCACTAAGGAGTGTATAGGAAAACCTATTAGGATTTAGCATATCATAAGTATAAAATTGTTTTCATGCATGTTTTTCATAATCCACTAAGTATAATGAAAATAGTAGGGCATTTGTATGATAGTGTAACTTGCCTTTTTGGTAGGGAATGAGGGTTTACTCCTTGATCTTGTTAGTCTCACACTTTGCTAATTTCACTACAATCAATCAAACAAGCATAGTATCAAGTAGCATTCCAAACCAATATTCAAACAACATTTCATACACACAAAGAAATGGATTCTAAGTCATGCATGGGAACATGCTTAAGATGGTTTTATTCACAAGGGAGGTCTCCACTAGGCTTATAACTTTGTAAGGTCCAAATTGGTCATTTACTAAAATGGCAAAGTCATTTGCAAATGTGTTTTATCCTTAAACCATTTTCAAAACCTTTCATCATTTTATGTGGTGAAAAATATTTTTATTAAGGCAAAACTCTTAAGTTGTTCACCAAATGAGTTGCTAATTTGCAAAACTTGGTGTTTTGGTTCAGTGGGTTTGATCAAACCATTTTCTTTAAAGTTTTCTTTCCATTACATTTTCATAACAAAAACCATTCTTTTTATATGGCTAGAAAATGGCTAAGTCAAGTAATCCAACCTAAATCTTACCAAAATCATTTATAACACCAAGGGTTGGTTCCTAGGGTCAGTAAGGTCACAACAAACCATTTTGCAAAAGTTTTAATCCAAAAATCATTTTTAAACAATTTTTCTAATCCAAATAAACACACAAATGTTTCTGCAAGTTCAAACAAGCTAACAGATACTATTTGCTAAACTAAAGGCAGGGTTGGCTAGGTCTTGCTCTCCTGAATCCAACGACATAAAATTTGTAATTTTTGGACGTGTGGATCCAAAGATATAAGGGTTTGAAATTTACAAAATATTATGTTTTCAAATCAGTTTTTAAACAGAACAGTGACACGCGGCACACTTTGGTTGGACGGTACCGGTTCGGGCGGATCAGCAACGAGGTGCGTTGGATCTAATCAGATCGAGTGGTCCAGAGAGCGTACCTCTTCGCGACTAAGTGAACTAATCATGAGCGTCGGATCTGAATCCTACGGCTGTTAGCATGCTTGCCAAGGATCGGCGGCGCTGGCGGTGGCTCGCGGCGGCGCATGGCCAGGCGAGGTGCTCGCGGAAGTTCTAGGAAGCAAAGATCGAGATGGAAATGCTCACCGTGATCGGGAGGACGAGGTGATGCTCGGGGCGTGGTCGTTTGGTCGTGGGGCGTCCTGGAACAACAGGGATTGCTCGCCGGAGTTGAAGACAACGTCGGACGGTTCTGTCCGTGGTCGAAGACGAGGCTAATGATCACGAAAAGAAAAACAGAGGTCATGGTTAGTTGCGCAAGACCGAGGCGAGTGAGGGAGCGTGAACGAGGAGGCTCGGGGTGTTCAGCGTTTACCAGGGAAGGTCGTCGGAGAGGTTGCAGACGGCGGCGCTGCAGGTCGTCGTCGTTGCCGACGCTGTAGGGTACCCGCGGATGAATGAATGGCACAGAAAGATGCGCCAGGGTGTGGTGAGCGTGTTCGTGTGCTCGGGGAGGTAGGAGGTGGTGTCGAGTCACCGGATTTGGCTCTGGACTTCGTCGGAGCAGAGGGTGCTCGGGGAGAAATTGGGACGGCCTGGGGGAGTGCTTTGGGGAGGGGGCAGAGGGGAAATGAAGAAGGGACGCTGGTGATTTATCCTGCGTGGTCAAGGCGAGTAAATCTGGCGTCATTAAGATTTAATTGAAGCCGCGGAATTACTGCAGAAAGCAGCGACGAGGGGAAAGAAGGGTTGTCTTGGTGGGGAGGAAGAACAGGAGGAGTGGGGTCCGCTGGTCAGTGGGAAAAGAAACAAGGGGAAGGTCCACCGGTCAGTGTCTTAACGGGTTGCTTCGTGGTGAGGAAAAGCAGTTCGGGGAGAGGGCGATAAATGGATCAATGAGGTGGGCTTTAGCTGGGCTGGTCGTTTTACTCTTATTTTTTTTCTGTTTGCTTTGTTTTATCTTTTTCTATTTTCTATTTTCTGATTTGAATTTCACCCAAATATTCAAGCATTCAAATAATTCAAACAATTCAACAATTGTAATGAGATTTTGGTTCTGTTTATCAACATAAACCAAATCTCAAAATAAAATAATATTTTTATTCATTTTAGGATCTATTTAATAATTAAATAAAATAGACCATAGTTATTTAATCAAATAGGGTTTGATTTATTTAATAAAATCTTCATTTGACATCCAAATACTTTCAAAACCAAACAGAAGTTTTTATTTGGAAATAAACAATATTTGGAAAACTTGTTTAAAACAAATAACATTTTATTTTAGAGTCCATTATTAATTAAATATAATAGACTTTCATTATTAAATCAAATAGGATTTGTTTTATTGAGATATTTATTTTGAAATCTAAAATAAAGCCAAAACACTTTAGTAGGTTTTATTTGTGAATATCAAATATTTGGAAAACTTATTTTAAATAATACCAACAAGTTTTTATGGTTTAGAAATAATAAAACCTTTATTAATAAAAACTTGGACATTAAATCATTATTACTTTATTTAAATAAACCTTTACTATTTTTATCAAAACAAAACATTCATTTCAAATATTGGTCAAGGTTTAATTTGGCTATATAAAATAATCCTTATTTTTGAATCCACCTTTTCTTTTGAAAACCAAATCTTTTATTTAAAAGATTCAAAAATAGTAATTCCAAAACATTTTAATTTCCTTTAATAAATGTTTAAATTTATGAATCCCTTTAGGTTTTATTTAGTTCAAATGGGTTTGAAGTTCCAATTGAATTCAAAAGTTTCTTCTGGCTCTGAAAATCAAACAAAGTTTTATTTTATTCAATTATTTTCACATTACAAGATTTGGAAAATCTTGGGATGTGACATACATATCTCTATTAGTGCTATTTGACTTTGTTACAACTTGTTGTGCTTAATGCTTGACACTAGGGCCCGAGTGCCATGATCTCAGATCTGAACTTATTATTGAATCATTATGATAGTCTTGTTTGTGATCTTATCTGCAAGTTGTGTACACATATCATTGTCTGAATCCAAAGGCCCCGAAGTGACAGAAATTGGGACAACCGGAGGGGATGGATGTGATGTGAGGATCACATGTGTTCACGAAGTGTTAATTCTTTGCTCTGGTTCTCTATTAAAAGGATCACCTTAATTGCCAGTAGTTCCCTAGAGGCCCCGCTGCAATGGGCTGGAAGGACAAAAGATGTTGTGCAAGTTCTCATTGCGAGCACGCATGACTATATATAGAGTAAATGTCTATGATTGTTTAGTACTTGGATGCTTTATCTCATTTATCTGCAATTGCCCTAGATCTTGAAGTTACATGTTTAGACTCGTCCATGCAACACCCGTCCATCCATCCCTATGCCTACCACACTCATATCCTATTGTTTGCTACTACTATTACTATTGCTCCTGTTTTGCTGCTGCTACTACAAACTGTTGCTACTAATAAACTTTTGTGAGCAAGAACTATTTACAGGTGTAGCTGAATTGACAACTCAGTTGTTAAGGCTTGCAAGTATTCTTTGGCTCCCCTTGTGTCGAATCAATAAATTGGGTAATACTACCCACAAAGACTGTTGCGGTCCCCTATACTTGTGGGTCATCAAGATCATGTTCGTCCTTGAATATGGAGATCGGAAGCACAAGAAGAAAGGCCATATCATATGACATATTATGAATTGCATGGGATGTTAATCCTTTTATGCATCTTGTATTACTTAGATCGCGACAGTAGCATTATAATATGATCCCTCTCACAAAATATCAAGTAATAAAGTGTTCGTCCTTAGTTAGCACCATTGCCAAGACTCGTTGTTTCGAAGCACCTCGTGATGATCGGGTGTATTTGATTCAACGTGTGCATACAACGGGAGCAAGCCAGATTTTCTCATGCGGAAACTAAGGTTAATCTTGACGAGCCTAGCATGTACAGACATGGTCTCGGAACACGGATCACCGAAAGGTAAAGCATGAGTTATATAGTAGATATGATGAGCATGTTGATTGTTTTCCTTTGAAACTACATCATCTCTCGTTATGATCGGACTTGATGTAGTCGATTTGGTTCGTGTGATCACTAAAACAATGTGAGGGATATTGTTTTGAGTGGGAGTTCACCTAGATTAATTTAAGTATTAATTAGAACTAAATTTGTCATAAACTTAGTCTAAACTATTGCAAATATGTTGTAGATCATGGCGGCCCCTACCATCAATTTTAATGCATTCCTAGAGAAAGAAAAGTTGAAAAACAATGGAAGCAACTTCGCATATTCGTTCTGCAATTTGAGGATTTTTCTCAATGCTGGTCAGTTGACCTATGTGCTGGATGCACCGCTGACACCCACCTGCAGATGATGCTACCGATGAGGTGAAGAATGTTTTCCTTGCTCGGAAGAATCATTACTCCACAGTTTAGTGTGCTATCTTGTATGGTTTGGAATTGGAGCTTCAAAAGAGGTTTGATAACTTTGACCCACATGATATTGTCCGTGAACTCGAAATGATATTTGAGGCTCACGCGGTAGTTGAGAGTTATGAAGCTTCTGAAAAGTTCTTTAACTGCAAGATGGAAGAGGGCAGCTCCATCAGTGAGCATGTGCTTAAGATGTCTGGGCACGCTAATAAGCTCCAGAGCTTGGGCATAATAATTCCTAATGCTTTAGGGATTCATCGTGTCCTCCAATCACTACCACCGAGTTACAAGAACTTTGTGATGAACTACGACATGCAGCGCATGGATAAGTCGTTACCAGAACTCTTCTCTATGTTGAAGTCTACGGAAGTGGAGATAAAAAAATAGCACCAAGTGTTGATGGTAAATAAGACCACCAATTTTAAGAAGCAAGGCAAGTCTAAGAAAAAGGGTAATTTCAAGAAGGGCGGTAAGAAATCTACTACACCGGCGAAGAAGACCAAGGCTGGGCCTAAGCCTGATACTGAGTGCTTTTACTGGAAGGGAGAAGGTCACTAGAAGCGGAATTGCCCCAAGTACTTGGCGGATCTAAAGAACGGCAACACCAAGAAGAAAGGTATATCCGATATACATGTTATTGATGTGTATCTTACTAGTTGTAACACCCTCAGAATCGGACCTATGCAAGTTTGAACAAAATTCGCCAAACCCGCATAGAAACGATTCAAAGGTGCCCACCAGGCACTTTCGTGCGGGTGGAAAACGAAGTAATAACATTACACAACAGTCCTCGATGGGACCCACAGAACAGATATATATATAACAGCGACTCAAAGAGTCAAGAATACAGATATACGGTACAAAGATCCAAATCACCTTGAAAAGACGGAGCGTCCGACTACGGACAAGATGCAAATGGGGCTAAGAGCCCTGAAGAATAACCAATGGCGTCCATAACCTGAGCCAAGCGGAAGGGTAACCACCTTAACGGCGTCGATCTCAAAACCTGCTTAAACAAAGGGGTGCGGCAAAGGGCAAAGGAAAAAGAAGGAGCGTCGATCTTGAGGCCGATGCAGCGAGGCTAGAATTCGGCGGTCCTCGCCTACATAGGTATGGTGGACTGAGCGGCAGCGGCAGCATGCACTAAACAACCTATAGAGACTCGATACAACTGGCGGATATCAGAGAGGGGTAAGATAGACCTATCCGGATCCAACCTGAAACTAACACCAAACAAACCCATCCTGGTGTTTCCCCCTCGAGACCAAACGAGGAAGTCAACCGAGGAACTCACACCGTTGGCAGTTTTACTTATTCAGTTATAGTTGTGGCACTTTACTAGTCAGATTTAGATAATCGTCCTGATAAAGTAAGCAGTGGGCACTTTTAGTTAACCATTCCGTTATAGTGGCAGCACTTACTAGTCAGATACAGTTAACATGAGATAACCCATAAACCCAGCAGTTGTTGGTACTTTTACTCAGCCATTTTGTCGTAGTTGCAATACTTACTAGTCAGATACAATTGTCGCAAGCGACAACAAACAAGCAATTGTGGGCAGTATTAATTAGCCATTCCGTTATAGTGAAGCTGATTACTAGTCATTATAAGTCAAATTTATAGCAGTAAACTTTAGTTATGCTTGTCTATGATCAAGAAACTGTGCTCCAAGTCGTCCATATCCGCGGACACGGCTTTCAGAAAGTTTTACCCGGCCGGGGTGCACCAATAGCAACACACGCTCGATCAACCTCGGAAAAACCAAATCAAAACCCAACGAGGCTTTCACGACTGAACAATCACAGATTGAGAATTATTTGAGGGGCCACCCTTAAGTAGAATCCATAGCGGAGTAAGCAAGCTCAAGACGGCCTCAAGGTTTGGGTAATACGGTATGAACGGCGGGAACCCGAAAGTGTGGCTGGGCTTGTCGACACCGCGGAATCGTGTCCCGATCCTAACATGCGATTAAGCAGTACCTCGCACAATTTAAATACAGAAAGTAGCATGGCATAAGTACAGGATCGTAATTAAAACCTCAAACTAGTTTGTGGCCCCAAGAAATAAGATTGAATCAAGCTCTGGCTCAGGGGGGTCCCATATACCTCCCGGATGTGGATAGCGCGATAAATCAAGGAACAGGTATCAAGTACTCGGGGTCTTACGGGACACAAGTGGGCGTTCGGAAACCAAATATTTTCTATCACCCACCGATGCCTCTGCTTATTTCAATTTTAGTTGTTAAACAGAAATTGAAGTGACGATAAGTAAAACTAGAATCATCTCCAACATCAACATGCGGCAATACATCAGCAACTGTGGCATATGACGACACACATCAGCACTTGGGCAAGCAACTACGACGCGCAAGTCCATCTATCTACCAAATAACAGGTAATAGGATGTGTCCAAGGCAATATAGGGCTGCACGGTATCTCAAGGGTACGGAATCTAGAGCATCGCGACACAGATAGCAATAGATCAACAGGAGGGAAATAAATACTATAAAAGTAAGTTAGGTGGAAAGGGGGAGATGCTCGCCTGAAAACATTGTCGAAGGGTCAACCGAAGATCGGGGCGAAGCTCACATCAACTCAACGGTCTTATCCGCGAAGAAGCAAAACACTAGAATAAACCGGATGCAATATTTAATACAGCGACAGAAGATCGGCATGATGCATGCATGATGGATGACAAGGCAAAGGTGCGATGCAATTAGATCATATTAAGTGGAACCGGGGTCCCGACAATTAATTAGGTGGTTCATGTTGTTTAACTTCCCCGCAATTTACATGTTGTTATAACAAGGCAAGATCAGATACCGGTTCGCTACACAAGTTTAAATGAGGCCAATATAAGACTAGATTTGCCCGCATATGGGCCCCATATTTAATTATTAGGTGAATTGGCATAAGGCCCCCAAACCAATGACATGCATGCGAGATGGATGACAATTAAACATGCATCAAGTTATTATTATGTTTTAAAATAGGGTTCTCGGATAAGGGTCACACTTTAGGGTTTCGACGATCTTGGGGTTCCGGGGTTCGGGGTCGGGGCCGGACTCAGGGGTTCAGGGTTCGACGGGGTCGTTCTTGTCGGTTTCGCGATGGTCGGCCATGTTGTCGGTCCTCTCGTTCGGGTCGAAGCACTTGTCGCTCAGGGTCTCGATGTCCGGGGAGCAGAACTTGGGTCGGTGTCGGGGCGCATCGGCTTCTTCCGGGTCGGTGCCGTTCTCGTCATCGCGAAGGTCTTGCCGGGTCCCACGGGGTCTGTCTTGGCGTTCGGGTGAAGCACTTGGTGTCCGGGCGGAGTGCTTGTCATATCCGTGAAGAAGAGCATGTCGGTCCACGGGGTTCGGCCTCCGGGGCGATCTTGGCGTCGGGTTCCCGACGAACTTGTAGTGTCGGGTTCGGTCTTCGGGGTCCGCGGGGATCGGTCTTCGGGGTCTTCGGCAACTTGGCGTGTCGAGGGGTTCCACCTTGATTATCGGGGACGAACTTGGGGCTCGGCGCCGGGGTCTCCAGGGTTCCCTGTCGGAGTGCTAGATGTTCCGGGATGGAGTTCTCGTCGGGGATTATCCGGACACCTTCGGCTCGGTACGGCCTTGCAGTCTCGCGCCTGTGGTCTTGCGCGGTTCTTCGGGGTCTCGTAACCGTGATGGCGGTCGCGACGCTTCACGGTCTTCGGACGCCGGGACGGAGAGCTTGGAGTGTCGCGGTTCCATGTTGTTGTCCCCTTGCATCGAAGATCTTGTCGGTGCCGGATCATATGTCCTGGATTGGCGAGCTTGGCGGCGCCGGGTCGAGCGGCTGGAGGCGAGGTCGGCGAGGCATCGACGTCAACGCTGCGGAGGAGGCCGCAGCGGACACCGAAGCGGCGATGCCGGGCGGCGGTTATCGAACGAGGCGGGCACGGAGCTCGCCGCGAGGACTGGAGGCGCTCGGCTCGTGGGGCCGTGGCAGGGGCCGGACGCGAGGCAGACGCTGCTGACGCTGGGAGGCCGGCGGAGCCTGTGGCGGAGGAGCACCAGCGGCAGAGGCTTGGCGTGGACGGCGGGCGCGGCCTTTGCGCGCTGGGCGGAGATGGGCTGGAGAGGAGGCGGCGGAGGCGGCTGGGGAGAGCTACGCGGTGGCGACTTCGGCGAGCCGGAGGGCAGGCTCGGGGCGGCGCGTGAACGGCGGCGTCGAGGGAGCGGTCTGCGCTGGCGGCGAGCAGGCGGCCGCACGCAGGTGAGGCCAGAGTGCGGCCATAGAGGCGGCTGCGGGCCGAGGGAGAGGCGGTGAGGTGGCTCGACGGTGGCGGGAACGCGTGGCGGGAGGATGGTGGTGGTCGGTGTGAGGCGGGTCGAGGAAGGAGGAGCAGCGGGGTGGGTCTTGGCTGTGGAGAGGAAGCCGGGGCGGGGTGGCCGGCGCGGGAGGGCCTGGGCACGGCGGAGGTCACCGGCGGCGATGCGGGGTGGGGAGCCGAGGAGTAGAGGAGGGGAGCGGCGGTCGGAGGGGGCCAGGGGCGAGCTAGGGGAGGCGGCCATGGCTCGCCTGAGAGGGGAGAGGCGGGCCTGGGAGAGGTGGTGCTCAGGGGAGAGAGAGGAGCAGAGGAGGAAGAAGGTTAGGAGGGAGGACGAGCGCGGGTTGCGTGCGTGCGCGGGTCGCGTGAGTGGGGGGCCAGGGGCGTGGGTCCGTGGGCAGGTGGGGTCGGGGACAACTGGGGGAGGCGCGTGTGGGTGAGGGGCCAGCTGGGCGCGCGTGTGTGTGTGTTTGGTGTGTGGGGCAGGGAAGGAGAGAGAGAGGGAGGGTGAGGGGTGAGGGGTGACGTGGCGTGGTCTGGTTGGGGAAGGGATAGGGAGAAGATGAGGTGGCGGCTCATGATAGGAGGGGGTGATGTGGCCAAGAGGTGGGGGTAGACTAGTTGGGTATCTCTAGGATTTAGGAACGGGACAGGTTGGACCGTTTGTGAAACCTGGGGGTGGTCGTTCGGGTCGAAACGGCCCGTTCGACTGCCCCCGCTAAAAATAATATAAATTTTATTTGTGTTAAACGGGCCGTTGGCAAACCGATAGCGGCCAAAACAAAATATTCCGGGGACCCGGTTTTGATGTTTGAAAATAAAGAGGGGCGTTTAGAAAACAACACGGGCTTTGCAAACATAGTTTTATGCAAACAACACATGATGATGACGATGCAATGCACAAATTCAACGCGATTTTCTAGTAGTGGTTTTGCGGGATGCCACAATTCGACACCACTAACAATGGATCTCGCCCTCGAGATCCGCCTCATGGTACCGGAAGGAGGGTCGGATCGATCCTTGGCGCTGTAGATCCTCGACACCACTAACGAGGGTTCCTTCTTCAACTGGGAAACGGTGACACCACCAACAAAGGTCGTTGTTCGGACCGTCGCGAGAACACTCCGGTGACACAAAGGACGAAGATAGAGGTATCAAACGATAAGGCCACCTCTAACTTCCTTGGACGGAGTAAAACTGCTGGATCCACTGATTCGATGTACAAAAGCGAATGATAAGAGTAGTGGTATGGTAGCTACTCCATCCCGCACTCGAACCATTACTCTGCACACAAATAGGTGGATTCTGCAACCAACTCTCGGAATTAGACTGAAGATCTCGACAAGCGAGGTTCGGAACAACGGAGTGATGCAGACCCTGCATCGGATCTGGCATAGATGAGGTCGTCGCGTCGGAAAACACCGGAAGGCACAGACAAGAACAAAGGACGGCATCACGGACGAAGGATTCCTCGAATAGCATGAAGACCAGATGTAGCAACACCGTTATCGAAGAAGGAAGCGAAACCCTAAAGGTACGACGGAAACCCAACCACGAGAATTCCTGGACTCGAAGAAAAGGGAAGAGAGCGGATTCAAAACACGTAGGGGTATGAGGAGAACAGCAGAGGGGTAAGGAGTAAAATCAGACCTAATCAGAACTATCCAACCGAGTTTGCAAAAATAGTTTTGACACTCTACTGCGGCCGTTAGCTAGGTTATCCTACAGGCTGGACTTGTGGGGTATCGCAACTGCTGTGCTCTGATACCACTCTGTAACACCCTCAGAATCGGACCTATGCAAGTTTGAACAAAATTCGCCAAACCCGCATAGAAACGATTCAAAGGTGCCCACCAGGCACTTTCGTGCGGGTGGAAAACAAAGTAATAACATTACACAACAGTCCTCGATGGGACCCACAGAACAGATATATATAACAGCGACTCAAAGAGTCAAGAATACAGATATACGGTACAAAGATCCAAATCACCTTGAAAAGACGGAGCGTCCGACTACGGACAAGATGCAAATGGGGCTAAGAGCCCTGAAGAACAACCAATGGCGTCCATAACCACTGTGCCAAGCGGAAGGGTAACCACCTTAACGGCGTCGATCTCAAAACCTGCTTAAACAAAGGGGTGCCGAAGGGCAAAGGAAAAAGAAGGAGCGTCGATCTTGAGGCCAGTGCACGGCGAGGCTAGAATTCGGTCCTCGCCACATAGGTATGGTGGATCGAGCGGCGGCAAGATGCACTAAACAACCTATAGAGACTCGATACAATCAAGCGGATATCGAGAGGGTAAGATAGACCTATCCGGATCCAACCTGAAACTAACACCAAACAAACCCATCCTGGTGTTTCCCCCTCGAGACCAAACGAGGAAGTCAACCGAGGAACTCACACCGTTGGCAGTTTTACTTATTCAGTTATAGTTGTGGCACTTTACTAGTCAGATTTAGATAATCGTCCTGATAAAGTAAGCAGTGGGCACTTTTAGTTAACCATTCCGTTATAGTGGCAGCACTTACTAGTCAGATACAGTTAACATGAGATAACCCATAAACCCAGCAGTTGTTGGTACTTTTACTCAGCCATTTTGTCGTAGTTGCAATACTTACTAGTCAGATACAATTGTCGCAAGCGACAACAAACAAGCAATTGTGGGCAGTATTAATTAGCCATTCCGTTATAGTGAAGCTGATTACTAGTCATTATAAGTCAAATTTATAGCAGTAAACTTTAGTTATGCTTGTCTATGATCAAGAAACTGTGCTCCAAGTCGTCCATATCCGCGGACACGGCTTTGAAAAGTTTTACCGGCGGTGCACCAATAGCAACACACGCCGATCAACCTCGGAAAAACCAAATCAAAACCCAACGAGGCTTTCACGATGAACAATCACAGATTCAGAATTATTTCAGGGGCCACCCTTAAGTAGAATCCATAGCAGTAAGCAAGCTCCAAGACGGCCTCAAGGTTTGGGTAATACGTCATGACGACTGGGAACCCGAAAGTGTGGCTGGGCTTGTCGACACCAGCGGAATCGTGTCCCGATCCTAAAGATGCGATGTGCACCTCGCACAATTTAAATACTGAAAGTAGCATGGCATAAGTACAGGATCGTAATTAAAACCTCAAACTAGTTTGTGGCCCCAAGAAATAAGATTGAATCAAGCTCGCTCGGGGTCCCATATACCTCCGGATGTGGATAGCGATAAATCAAGGAACAGTATCAAGTACTCGGGGTCTTACGGGACACAAGTGGGCGTTCGAAACCAAATATTTTCTATCACCCACCGATGCCTCGCTTATTTCAATTTTAGTTGTTAAACAGAAATTAAAGTGACGATAAGTAAAACTAGAATCATCTCCAACATCAACATGCGGCAATACATCAGAATCGTGGCATATGACACACATCAGCACTTGGGCAAGCAAATACGACGCGCAAGTCCATCTATCTACCAAACAACAGGTAATAGGATGTGTCCAAGGCAATATAGGGCTGCACGGTATCTCAAGGGTACGGAATCTAGAGCATCGCGACACAGATAGCAATAGATCAACAGGAGGGAAATAAATACTATAAAAGTAAGATAGGTGGAAAGGGGGAGATGCTCGCCTGAAAACATTGTCGAAGGTCAATCAAGATCGGCGAAGCTCACATCAACTCAACGGTCTTATCCGCGAAGAAGCAAAACACTAGAATAAACCGGATGCAATATTTAATACAGCGACAGAAGATCGGCATGATGCATGCATGATGGATGACAAGGCAAAGGTCGATGCAATTAGATCATATTAAGTGGAACCGGGTCCCGACAATTAATTAGGTGGTTCATGTTGTTTAACTTCCCGCAATTTACATGTTGTTATAACAAGGCAAGATCGAGATCGGTTCGCTACACAAGTTTAAATGAGGCCAATATAAGACTAGATTTGCCCGCATATGGGCCCCATATTTAATTATTAGGTGAATTGGCATAAGGCCCCCAAACCAATGACATGCATGCGAGATGGATGACAATTAAACATGCATCAAGTTATTATTATGTTTTAAAATAGGGTTCTCGGATAAGGGTCACACTTTAGGGTTTCGACGATCTTGGGGTTCCGGTTCGGGTCGGGCGGACTCGGTTCAGGGTTCGACGGGGTCGTTCTTGTCGGTTTCGCGATGGTCGGCCATGTTGTCGGTCCTCTCGTTCGGGTCGAAGCACTTGTCGCTCAGGGTCTCGATGTCCGGGGAGCAGAACTTGGGTCGGTGTCGGGGCGCATCGGCTTCTTCCGGGTCGGTGCCGTTCTCGTCAGCGCGAAGGTCTTGCAGGGTCCCACGGGGTCGGTATTGGCGTTCGGGTGAAGCACTTGGTGTCCGGGCGGACTGCTTGTCATATCCGTGAAGAAGAGCATGTCGGTCCACGGGGTTCGGCCTCCGGGGCGATCTTGGCGTCGGGTTCCCGACGAACTTGTAGTGTCGGGTTCGGTCTTCGGGGTCCGCGGGGATCGGTCTTCGGGGTCTTCGGCAACTTGGCGTGTCGAGGGGTTCCACCTTGATTATCGGGGACGAACTTGGGGCTCGGCGTCGGGGTCTCCAGGGTTCCCTGTCGGAGTGCTAGATGTTCCGGGATGGAGTTCTCGTCGGGATTATCCGGACACCTTTGGCTCGATGACGCTTGCAGTCTCGCGCCTGTGGTCTTGCGCGGTTCTTCGGGGTCTCGTAACCGTGATGGCGGTCGCGACGCTTCACGGTCTTCGGACGCCGGGACGGAGAGCTTGGAGTGTCGCGGTTCCATGTTGTTGTCCCCTTGCATCGAAGATCTTGTCGGTGCCGGATCATATGTCCTGGATTGGCGAGCTTGGCGGCGCCGGGTCGAGCGGCTGGAGGCGAGGTCGGCGAGGCATCGACGACAACGACCGCTGCCGGGAGGAGGCCGCAGCGGGACACCGGGGAAACGGCGGACGCGGCCGGCGGCGGTTACTGAACGAGGCGGGCCGGCACGGAGCTCGCCGCGGAGGACTGGGAGGCGCGGGCTCGGCCGTGGGGCCGGACGCGAGGCAGACGCGGCAGCGCTGGGGGCTGAGGGAGCCAGAGCCGTGGCGGAGGAGCACCGCGGCGTAGGCTTGGCGTGGACGGCGGGCGCGGCGGGCGCTGGCCGGGCGGCGGCAGACTGGAGAGGAGGCGCGGAGGGCGGCTCGGGGAGGAGCTTCTGGTGGGCGACTTCGGGCGGAGCCGGAGGGCAGGTTTCGGGGCGAACGGCGGCAGCGTCGACGCGCCGGTCTGCGCGACGCGGGGCGGCAGGCGGCTGCGAGTGAGGGCGGTGCGGCAGCGGCGCCGTGCGTAGAGGGAGGCGGCTGCTGTGGCGGGCAGAGGAGGCGGTGAGGTGGCTCGGCGGTGGGGAGCCGCGGCGGGGAGGATGGTGGTGGTGGTGTGGCGGGCAGGTCTGAGGGAAGGAGGAGCGGTGAGGTGGTGCTGGCGGAGAGGAAGCGGGCGGGGTGGCTGGGCGGGAGGGCTGGGCACGGCGGAGTCGCCGTGGCGCGGTGGGGAGCGCGGGGTAGAGGCGGGGATCACAAGCGGTCGGAGAGCCATGAGGGGGCGAGCTAGGGGGAGGCGGCCGGCGGGCTCGCCTGAGAGGGGAGAGGCGGGCCTGGGGGAGAGGTGGTGCTCAGGGGAGAGAGAGGAGCAGAGGAGGAAGAAGGTTAGGAGGGAGGACGAGCGCGGGTTGCGTGCGTGCGCGGGTCGCGTGAGTGGGGGGCCAGGGGCGTGGGTCCGGTAGGGGCAGGTGGGGTCGGGGACAACTGGGGGAGGCGCGTGTGGGTGAGGGGCCAGCTGGGCGCGCGTGTGTGTGTGTTTGGTGTGTGGGGCAGGGAAGGAGAGAGAGAGGGAGGGTGAGGGGTGAGGGGTGACGTGGCGTGGTCTGGTTGGGTGAGGGATAGGGAGAAGATGAGGTGGCGGCTCATGATAGGAGGGGGTGATGTGGCCAAGAGGTGGGGGTAGACTAGTTGGGTATCTCTAGGATTTAGGAACGGGACAGGTTGGACCGTTTGTGAAACCTGGGGGTGGTCGTTCGGGTCGAAACGGCCCGTTCGACTGCCCCCGCTAAAAATAATATAAATTTTATTTGTGTTAAACGGGCCGTTGGCAAACCGATAGCGGCCAAAACAAAATATTCCGGGGACCCGGTTTTGATGTTTGAAAATAAAGAGGGGCGTTTAGAAAACAACACGGGCTTTGCAAACATAGTTTTATGCAAACAACACATGATGATGACGATGCAATGCACAAATTCAACGCGATTTTCTAGTAGTGGTTTTGCGGGATGCCACACTAGTAATCGTAGTAGTGCCTGGGTATTTGATAATAGTTCGGTTGATCATATTTGTAACTCGAAACAGGTGCTACAGAATAAGCGGAGACTAGCGAAGAACGAGGTGACAATGCGCGTAGGAAATGGATCAAAGGTTGATGTGATCGCAGTTGGCACGCTATCTCTTCATCTACCATCAGGATTATTTTTATACTTAAATAATTGTTATTTGGTGCCTGCATTGAGCATGAACATTATATCCGGATCATGTTTATTGTGAGAAGGTTACTTGTTTAAGTCCAAGAATAATGGTTATTTGATTTATATGAGTAATATCTTTTATGGTCATGCACCTTTGATAGATGGTCTATTCTTGTTGAATCTCGATTGTAGTGATACACATGTTCGTAATATAGAAGCTAAACGTTTGAAATTAAATGGTAATTCTACATACATGTGGCACTATCGTTTTGGTCACATTGGTGTGAAGCGTATGAATAAACTCCATTCCGATGGACTTCTTAAATCACTTGATTTTAAATCACTTGAAAGATGTGAAGCATGTCTCATGGGAAAAATGACTAAGACTCCATTTTCTGGTATGATGGAGAGAGGTACAGACTTATTGGAAATCATACATACCGATGTGTGTGGCCCAATGAGTGTAGCATCGTGCGGTGGTTATCGTTATGTTATTACTTTCATGGATGACTTGAGTAGATATGGGTATATCTATTTCATGAAATATAAGTCCGAAACTTTTGAGAAGTTTAAGGAATTTCAAAGTGAAGTAGAGAATCAACATAACAAGAAGATTAAATTTCTACAATATGATCGTATAGGTGAATATCTAAGTTACGAGTTTGGCGAGCATTTGAGGAAATGCAGAATACTTTCACAATTGACACCGCCGGGAACACCACAACGTAATGGTTTGTCCGAACTTCGTAGTTGAACTCTCTTAGATATGGTTCATTATAGGATGTCACTTACAGATTTACTGTTATCATTTTGGGGTTATGCATTAGAAACAACTGCATTCACTTTAAATAGGCCACCATCTAATCCGTTGAAACGACACTGTATGAATTGGTTTGGGAAGAAACCTAAATTGTCGTTCCTTAAAGTTTGGGGTTGCTAAGCTCATGTAAAGAAGTTACAGCCCGACAAGCTTGAACCCAAAGCGGAGAAATGTGTCTTCATAGGATACCCGAAGGAAACTATTGGGTATACCTTCTATCATAGATCCGAAGGCAAAATCTTCATTGCCAAGAATGGATCCTTTCTATAGAAGAAGTTTCTCTCGAAAGAAGTAACTGGAAGGAAAGTAGAGCTCGACGAGGTTGTCGAACCTTCTCTCGGATTTGAGAGTATCGTAGCACCGGAAGAAGTTCTTGTGGCGCCTAAACCAATAAGAGAGGAAGTTAATGATAAAGATCATGAAACTTCGGTCGATGTTAATACGGAACCTCACGGGTCAACGATGACTCATACCACTCCCGATTGGTATGATCCCGTTATGAGTGTCATGTTGGTGGACAACACCGACGACCCTGCGACATATGAGGAAGCGATGATGAGCCTAGATTCCAATAAATGGCAAGAAGCCATGAAATCCAAAATTGGATCCATGTAAAAAAACCAAGTGTGGACTTTGGTGGACTTACCGGATGGCTGAAGGGCTGTCGAGAACAAACGGATTTTTAAGAAGAAAACAAATTTTGATGGTAATGTAACCGTCTATAAAGCTCAACTTGTCGTAAAAGGGTTTCGACAAATTCAAGGAGTTGACAATGATAAGACTTTCTCATGAGTAGCGAAGCTAAAGCCTCTAAGGATTTTGTTAGCAATCGCTGCATATCATGATTATGAGATATGGCATATGGATGTCAAAATGGCGTTCCTCAATGGAGACATTGATGAAGAGTTGTATATGGTACAACCCAAAGGTTTTGTCGATCCTAAAGATGCTAACAAGGTATGTAAACTTCAATGATCCATTTATGGATTAAAGCAAGCATCACGAAGTTGGAATCAATGTTTTGATAAGGTAATCAAAAGTTTTGGTTTTATACAAACTAATGGAGAAGCTTATATTTACAAGAAAGTGAGTAGGAGCTCTATAGCATTCCTAGTACAGCCGACAAGGATTTCTCCCGATGCCCTCTCCACAACCCTCGGTCGAACCTTTGCAAAGGAGTCCCGCGAGGTAGGGGCCTCGCCACCACCAAACTGCAATATGCAAGCTGCCAAATTTGCCTTTCCTATTAGAGTAGTAACTGACGAAAAAATCGCTTCAGAGCACGGGTTCTATGGAGCCCGTTTTGGAATTTTTCCAAATTCATCAAATATTTTTAAAAATAATACCTACGCGTAGCTAAAAATAAGAAATACATGTATACAATTTTTTATAGAAAATACCTTGTATTTCGGGTGCGGCAAAAAATACAAATATTACGAATTTTGGGAAAAAGGAGACCCTGTTTAAAATTGCACGGTTCACATCTAGATATGAAAATTTCCCTTTTTATCTGATACTAGAATACAAAATATTTTCACATAAATATTTGCAGTCATGTATTATAGATAATTATTTACATCCTAGTATTTTTTGGAATATTCTGAATCTTTAAATTTGATTTTTTAAAGTCCTCCATGGAGCCCGTGCTCCAAATCGACCCTCTTTAGTAACGATATATGGAAGTGTTGAACGATGCGCCTAACTTCTAGAAGGGAGCCCGCGGGCGACTCGCATGGCGAAGAGCTCATGAAGCCAGGGTGGCACCGCCGCCGAGGTGCAACAGCGCTTTGTGCATGTCCTTGCCGGAATCGCCGCTGCTAGCCTGGGGGCTCGGTTGGGATCTTGGTTCTAGGCGCTCTCAGAGGAGGAATCAGAGGACGAGGATCTCGACTCGACTCTGGTCATGGAGATGGAGAGTGCCTCCTCCCCCCATAGATCTGGCCCTACTCCGGTAACCCTTTGGGACTTCTTCCTCCAGCCCTAGAAGGTGGTGGCCGCCAAGTCGCGCTCGGGGAAGCAAGATCCTAAGTTCACACCAGGAGGCCATCCTTCGTGTTTTTCGATCTAGGATCCTTGCTCGCCTCGCCGGCCGTCGTAGCAGACATTTCCACTATTGTTGAACCCTAAGGGGCTCGAGCCTCAGGAAGAGTTCTCAGCGCTGCCATAGAAGCTTACGCTTCCTTCTTCCCCAACGGTGGATGCAAGATGCGATCTCCTGGTCGGATCGATGTAGATCCCGGTACCATCGTCAGGCGAGGCTTCAGATCTGAGCGGGAGGCGCTCCACCATGGTGGGGGATATGTCAGTGCGGCGCATCAACCCGTCCCTAGCCAAGGGAGGCTTGGTGGGCTGAACCTGGGCCCATCTCTTTGTTCCGAGCTAGGAAGGGCCGGATCTCATCCGATGTCATGGATAGTTCACACATGGCTGCTACGAGGGACACGATAAATCCAAAGACGACCCGTTTAATGAGTGATGGGCGCCCAATATATAAGTGGTGCTGGAAGCGAAAGGGAACCCTAGATCTCACTCTCTTCCTCGCCTCTCTCCCAAACCTCAGAAAACTCAACCTTCCTCCCCCTTCCCAGATCCGTTCACTTCCGCCGTGGACCATGGCCACCGTGAAGGCTGGCAGAATGGAAAGAGACCATATGTCGAGTTTGGACAGAGTGACAACTAGTGTGTGGATCAATTGACCGAGACTGAACTCCATGAGTTCCGGGAGAAAGAAATTGAAGCCAACCACCATAGATCTCATAAGAGGGACAAGTCTCTGAAGCCTTCAATACGGATTACGGATGTAATATAACTCTTTTTCCCTAGTAGACCTAGGTTTATCGAATCCTCGGGAAGCAAAAAGCAAAGTGAGATTACCTCAACGGACCTTTTGAGAGTTTTAGAATTCCTATTGCATTTTCACCGGACCAAGAGTTTGTGATCTTGTTGTTGTTGTTATTGTTGTTGTTGTTGTTGTTGTTGTTGTTGTTGTTGTTGTTGTTGTTGTTGTTGTTGTTGTTGTTGTTGTTGTTGTTGTTGTTGTTGTTGTTGTTGTTGTTGTTGTCGCCGCCGTAAATGCGTCGTCGTTGTCGCTAAATCGCCGTCGTCGTAAATAAATCGTCGTCGTTGTCGTCGTTGTTGTTGTTGTTGTTGTTGTTTTTGTTGTTGTTGTTGTTGTTGTTGTTGTTGTTGTTGTTGTTGTTGTTGTCGTCGTCGTCGTCGTCGTCGTCGTCGTTGTTGTTGTTGTTGTTGTTGTTGTTGTTGTTGTTGTTGTTGTTGTTGTTGTTGGAGAGAGAGGGCCTAGGGTCTTCGGTTTTCACCAGTATATGTGCAAAACATCTGATGGGAATAATAGATAGTAATAAAGTACTCATGTAATTTTTAGATCAAGATAATTATATATGGACAGTGCATCCATAAATGTTATTGCCTCCGCAACCGCTTATGTAAATAACCTACTAGTCTCATCCATGGAAGAAATAGAACTAATGATATGCATAGTGATGTCACCATTAATCCCAAGTAAGTTCCTCACATACAGTCGTAGTACCCTTTCTGTCACTAGGGTTCCTATCCTGCAGATCACTCGTTACTCACACTCCCTTTACCTGGATCAATCCTCGGGGTCTTGGGTACCTTACAAGTCCTTAGATTGAGGCAAGAGAGGGTACTACAATCATCAAGTCATACAAACTAATACTTGATCCCATCTATGATAAATAACATGCACAAAAGCTACATGGCTAGGCCGAAGCCCTTAGCCCAAGGAGAATTACTCACACATAGAGATGAAATCGACAATCATAAACATTGTAATAGACATCATAGAGTTGATAACAAATAGTCTTAGAATATAGCCTATTGGAGATGAGTGTTAGAGATATGCCCTAGAGGCAATAATAAAAGTGGTTATTATTATATCTTTGTGTTTATGATAAATGTTTACATTTGTGCTATAATAGTATTAACAGGAAACATTAATACTTGTGTGATTTGTAAACTAAATTAGAGTCCCTAGTAAAGCCTCTTTGTAATACTAGCTTGTTGGTTAATAGATGATCGTGGTTTCCCGATCATGAACATTGAGATGTTGTTAACAACAAGATCATATCATTAGGATAATGGTGTGATGGACATACTCCTATAGATAAGCGTAGCATTAAGATCAAGTCATTTCAATAGTTTGTTTGCTATAAGCTTTCTGATACATAGTAACCTAATTCCTTCGACCATGAGATCATGATAATCACCATCACCGGAAGGATGCTTTGATAACATCAAACACCACACCGTAACTGGGTGGCTATAAAGGTGGCATTGAGTGTTCGGAAAGTATGTGTTGAGGCACATGGATCAAGAGTGGGATTTGTCCATCCATATGACGGATAGATATACTCTGGGCCCTCTCGGTAGAATGTCATCCAATTAGCTTGCAAGCATGTGACTGGCTCACAAGGGATCACATATCACAGGAATGAGAAAAGGGTACTTATCGGTAACGAGGTTGAACTAGGTATGCAGAGATACCAACGATCAAACCTCGGATAAGTAAACTATCGCGAGACAAAGGGAAATTGGTATCGTATGTAAGTGGTTCATTCGATCGCAAAGTAATCGTAGAAATATGTGGGAGCCATATGAATTTCCAGATTCCTCTATTGGTTATTGATAGGAGAAGTGTCTCGGTCATGTCCGCATAATTCACGAACCGTAGGGAGACACACTTAAGGATTCGATGTTGTTTAGTAGATATGGAATGATTAGTAGGGATACCGAATGTTGTTCGTAGTCTCGGATAGGATCCGAGATATCACGAGGAGATCCGGAATGGTCCGGAGAATAAAATTCATATAAGGAAAGTCCGATTCCGGAGTTCGGTAATGATTTTGATGTTTTCATCGGAGAGGTTCTAGAAGGGTCTAGAAGGTTCACTAGACTAGAAGGGGAATGGTCCATGAATGTGTCATGGGTAAGTGGAATGATTGGATCATGTCCTAAGTCACTTTGGTTGGACATTTGCGAGAGAGAGAAATAAAGCTCTAAATTGAAAGTCAAAAGGGAGGTTGAAAAGTCAAACTGGAACAATGGTTTCCTAATGGAAGAAGGAAAGAGTCCTTCCTTCTATCTAACTTGGGTTTTGGTATGGATTCAAACTCCCCTCTCCCAAGCCTCACTCCCTCTCATAAATAGAGGGGGAGGGCTGCCCCAAAGAACAGACAACCAGCCCTCCCCACCCGTGTCGCGCCGCCGCCCAGCACCGCCGCACCGCCGTCGGCTCGTCGCCGTCACCCTAGTCGCTGTCGACACCTCCTCCTCCTCTCCGGATTTCTAAACCTAGATCGCCGGAAAACCCTAGATCCACCATAACTCACACCGGCTTAGGCGAAGCCCTGCGGGATCTTCCCTCTACTTCCGACACCACGCCATCGTGCTGCCGGAATCACGAGGGGAGAACTACAACCTCCGCTGCCTGCTGGAACAAGGGAGAGGAAGGTATTCATCGAGTACCGAACGTGTGACCGACTGCGGAAGCGCTGCCGAAATGCAGCGCCGGAAGGATCGTCTACGCGATCTTGAGATCGGCAAGTGTACGGCTACATCACCCACGAGAATCTGATCTCGTTAACCGCTTTGGAATCTTCGAGGGTGAGTACTCTAATCTACTAGTTGCTACAATCTAGTAGTGTTGGGGATATGCTATATGGGTATCCTCATAGCATGTCTCCTATCCGGATAACCCGGGTGGCCCACAGCTGGTAGCATGGCCCATGGCCTGCTGGGCGGCCCAATTAGATGGATCCAGAAGGGACGCCCATGCCGGATAAAGGAAGGCTACGGAGGAGTCACCGACGTACCCAGAGCCTTGGAGTGCAAGACACGCTAGACTAGATGTAAGCAGTGTAGGACTCTATAACCTGTCCGGCTAGGACTTTTCCCTGTAACCCTAGGACCTGGCGGCTATATAAGTCGGGCCTATGGGAGCCTTTAGGGCACAACTTCAGACGACCAAGTAGCGATTAGCACACACCTCGCACATCAAACCAATCCCTGTAACTCGACGTATTGCCCTTATAGTGATTTATAGCAGCAGTAGGATTCTGCCACCGTTGTGGGATCTGAACCTGGGTAAGCTGTGTTACCTCGTACCCGTCAACTATCCGCCTTCCCCCACGTATCTAAACACGCATTGTGAGGACCCCTCCATGGCGTACTCGTCGGCAATACCACGACAGTTGGTGCCCACCGTGGGGCGAGAGGCGCTCCAGGCTCTTCAGCGGGCGAGGACCAAGATCTTCACGGGAATCGGCGAAACCCTAGCCATCGGTCGCGTTCTCTTCTCCGGCAACGTTCCGATCGTCCCTCCCGACGAGTTCTAGATCCCGGTAAAGACGAACCCCACGCGGTGTTCGATCGTTCCTATTAGAGACATCCACCTCTTCATTGGCGAAACCGCCCTCGGGCGCTAGTTCCCTAGGAGTCGGAGGAGCATCAAGGACCGCACGGACCGCCTACGGGCAGGACACGTTCGCGGAAGGATCGATGTTGGATCTCTCTTCGGAGTTTGCCGGCAAAGATCGGAAAAATTCAAGGCCCACCCAAACCGCCCCTGTGCAGGATATAAACGTGGAAGATCACTGCAAGTCCGTCGGCTTCGTCCGTGCGTCTGGACAACAGAGATCCAAGTTCGTCAGCGTGGTTACCATCTTCGACCTGGCGCGTTGCGTTCAGAGAGAGGGTGAAAACCCCGCGACATTACAGCGTGTGGCTCAGATACGAGCCGATCTGGCCCACTACCCCAATGATGCTGCTATGTATCACTTTGTGGAAGGTCTGGACCATGACACGCTACTCCGACATTCTCTAAGACGACAGCAGGCGTTGGGACGCCTTACATTCAAAGTCATGGTGAGCACCGTCAACAACTATGCGGAGCCTGAAGCGACAGCTCAGACAGCACTTGCGCTCATTGACGGGGCCCCTCCGATTCAGCCACCACCGCCTCCGGCCGCCATCGTCGCAGCTGCGCCGCCACCTCCCGTCATTATCGCTGCTGTTGCACCTCCACCCCCCGTCATCGAGGAAGTCCTGACACCCTCCGACTCTGTGATTGACGCGCTCTATGCCGACTTCAGTGCAGATTCGGAGGAGATAGATTTCAGTCCAGAAGATCTAGACTCCGCTATGCAGGAGATGGAGGAGTACACGCGCGACGAGCAAGCCAACAACGTCGTCGTGTCTCGAGAGGTGTTCGTCACCATTGGGACGGCGATGGATGAAGATCAGCCTGGACGAGCTCCGCCTACAGCGCTGGAAAAGGGGAAGGGGCCACTTATTGCTGCTGACGATGATCGCGCAAAGGTCATGCTTTCTCCGCCTAACCCAACGCAGCAGCCACAGGAACTCAGCACCGGCCCGAGCAACAACAACACCGCAAACTTGCCGCCTCCGGCATCTACGTCTGCTGCTGCCCAAGTCACTCCAGCTGATAGAGTGATGTACGGAAATCTCCTTGTTGAGCCACTGACCGTAGCTCACATCCGGAACATGACTCGGCTTGACGAGAAGCACCAACAGCTGCTGGAGGAAGCACAGGCCATCGCGGAGCAAGGCGCTAAGCTGGATCGAGATCTGGTCAATGCGCAGAAATCCATAGAGAAAGCTAGAGCAATGGAGGCCGAGTACAAGACTCTGCAGCAGCAGCAAAAGGCCAAGAAAGCTCCGGCTCGCGTCATCAACGATCCTGGTGTACGGCGAAACCTAGGATGGCTCCCTTGAAGCCGGCACAGGCCAAGCCATACATTGACAGTGAAGGCAAACAGGTGATGCCCACCCCACTCCTTAACCTAGCCGTCGCCAAGACCCTTCTGGAGCGGGATAGATCGCTTGAGGCAGTGGAACAGGTCTATGACCTAGTAGCTAAAGCGGTAAAACAGCAGGAAAATGCCACCTCTTAGAGGCTGGAGTCCGACCCAGCGTTATGCCGTTCTAGCCAGCACAAGCCACCAAGGGACAGATCTCCTCTTGATGTCGGGTCTCAGACGTGTTCATCAGAACGAAGACGGAGGGATGCACGCAACAGGAAGGATGCTATCCCAATTTCCTCCGACCACGGAGAAAATGCCCGACCTCGTCGCCTATCGCCACTGCCCCGCTCTCCCTGACATCACGAAGATCCCAAGGCTCACCATCATACGGATATGCCCCCCCCAAAGCAGGGCAGCATCGTCATTCGCGACAACACGGAGCAGACCCGTCATGATGGAGAACGCAACCAAGGACATAAGAGCAGGTCGCGCCATGACCCTCCGCGTCCGACAAGCAACCGCGACAGGCGTGAGGCGTCACGGGAGGGTAATAGCAAGAAGGCTAACCAACCGCCACCTCCGCCTCCATCGCCACCTAGCAGTCACCATGGCGGAGGAGGCCCGCGTCGTTCATGCAGCCCATCCCCTATTGACAAGAAGAAGAAGAACCTGGAGCCGTACGATGCACGTTCGCAGATCGATAAGATCCACGAGGCCCGGGAAGGACTATACCTGGGACCACGTTGCTTTGGACCTGCAATACAGTCCGCAACTTACCCCAAAGGTTTCCGGATCGACAAGACCATCAAGCCCTATGATGGCACCGCCAATCCAGCCACATGGTTGCAGGACTACGGCAACGCGGTGGAGATTGCCGAAGGCAACCCGAACTTCGTTGTCAAGTACCTCCCGTTAATGTTGGCGGGCACAGCCCGTCAATGGATTGATGACTTGCCGGAGAAATCCATCTGCAATTGGTTGGACATGCAAGAGGTGTTCACCAAGAACTTCGAGGGTACGTACAAACGTCCCTGCACTGTTGGCGATCTACAGCGGTGCATGCAAGAGAAAGACGAGACATCTCGTGCCTACCTCTCCCGCTGGCTGGACATGAAAAATTCCTGAGCAGGAGTGCACGCTCAGACCGCCATGTCCGCCTTCATCGATGGGTTGGAAAGGGGCACGTTGCTCCGACATAAGCTGAAGCGCTTGCAGGATAATCACCAGCTTGACTTGAACCAGATAATTCAGTTGGCTAGTGAGTTCGTAGCTGCCGACGACGATGCTCGCGGCTCTCTGCCGGCAATAGCCGTTCCAACTCAAGCTCGGAGGAAAAATAGCACAAAGCGGAAAACCGCTACAGAATAAAAGCAATCTCCCGACATGGTCGCCATTCCTTTTGCAGGACGAGGTGATGGCGGACAACGTGGCCGAGGACGGGGATCTGGCCGTGGGCAGCAACGAGGAAGTGAAACTACCTCGGCGTTGCTCCGTGTTTCCCAAACCTACGAAGAGTACCGCGATATGCCGTGCCTCGTACACCTCGATGTCAACGGAAAATCCACCCATACCAACCGACACTGCAAATTCGTCAACGACCTCAAGGAAGACCCGAAGTTCGACTACAAGCGAAATCGGAAGAACAGACCACGAGGCAAGGGCAAGGGGAATAAGAAGGAGGAGGAGTCCAAGGATTCAAGTGACATGAAAGAGGATGTTGACCCCAAGAACGCCGCCAAGAGCGACGACAAGGGCAAGAACCCCTTCGTGATGAAGGCGCCGGTCTACCACACTTTCCTTGGCACCCCCACCGTCCAACAACAGAAGACCTCTATGAGGATCCTGATGGCTACTCTACCCCCGGTCCCCCAGTACCTGCGCTGGTCGGAGATTCCAATTACTTGGGACTAGATGGACCACCCAGACCTTATTCCTACGGAGAACCGGTACGCCATGGTCATCAACCCATTGATTGCCGGCGTGGAGTTCACCAAGTGTATGGTGGAAAGTGGAAGCAACATCAACATCATGTACCTGGATACACTGCAGAAGATGAACTTGACGGAGGCAAACCTAAGGAGGACCAACACCATCTTCCACGGCATAGTTCCTGGTCGGGAGGCTCGGTCCCTTGGGTGCATCACACTTTAGGTTGCCTTTGGCGATGTTAATAATTACCGCCAAGAGCGCATGACCTTTGAGGTGGTCCCCTTCAAGAGCGTGTACCACGTCATATTCGGCCACGACATATTCCACACGTTCATGGCCAAGCCATGCTTCGTCTACAACAAACTCAAGATACCCACACCAAACGGTGTCATCACCATATCCGGAAGCTTTACCAAGGCAAGGGACTACGAGATTAATGAAGCAGCCTTCGCGGAAGCTGTCCTCTACAACAAAGAATTCAAAGAGATCCAGAGCAAGGTCGATGACTCAGAGATGCCCGCATCGAAGAAGCAGATCTCCGACTCCGCTCCTGCGTTTAAGGCCGCCATCGAGACCAAGCCGGTGGAACTTGTGGTAGGCGATGCCTCCAAGGTCACCGCCATTGGGACGAACCTGGATCCTAAATAGGAAAGTGCGGTCGTCGAGTTCCTCCATGAGAATAGGGACATCTTTGCCTGGCAGCCTGCCGACATGAAAGGTGTAACTAGGTGACTTGCCGAGAACAGCTTATACATTGATCCAAAATGCAAACCAGTGAAACAACCTCTATGATGCTTCAGAGACAAGAAGAGACGCGCCATTGGTAAAGAGATAGCTAGGTTACTTAAGGCTAGATTTATCCGAGAAGTCCTTCACACCCGATGGATGGCCAATCCTGTACTTGTCTCCAAAAAGGGAACCAAAGAATTAAGAATGTGCGTTGATTACACCGGCTTGAACAAAGCATGTCCCAAAGATCCGTTTGCTTTGCCTCGCATTGACCAAGTCATTGACTCGACGACTGGCTCGGAACTTTTGTGTTTTCTTGATGCATACTCAGGATACCACCAGATCAAGATGAGGAAGTCGGAACAATTGGCCACTTCGTTCACTACCCCATACGACACGTTTTGCTATGTTACGATGCCCTTTGGGCTGAAAAATGCAGGTGCTACGTAACAGCGGACAATGCAACGTTGACTTCACGACCAAATTGGTCGGAACGTTCACGCCTATGTGGATGATATCGCGGTGATGTCTAAAAAGCCAAATGGCTTAATCTACGACTTAAAAAAACCTTTGATAATCTCCAGAAATACAACATGATGCTTAACCCTAAGAAGTGCATCTTCGGGGTTCCAGCCGGCAAAATTTTGGGTTTCATCATTTCCCAGCGTGGAATCGAGGTCAACCCGGAGAAAATCAAGGCCATCTTAAACATAAACCGTCCGACATGCCTAAAGGACATTCAACGACTAACATGTTGTGTTGTAGTAGTTAGTCGGTTTGTCAGCCGACTTGGAGAAAAGGCTCTGCCACTATACAAGTTGCTGAAGAAGGCGGACAAATTCACATGGACGGACGAAGCAGATGTAGCATTGAAGCAACTCAAGGAGATTCTTTCCTCAGCACCCATCCTTGCAGCACCCGAGCCTAGAGAGTGTAACACCCTCAGAATCGAACCTATGCAAGTTTTAGCGCTTCCCGCCAAACCCGCATATAAACGATTCAAACGTGCCCACCAGGCACTTGCGTGCGGGTGGAAAATGAAGTAATATCATTACACAATAGTCCACGATGGAACCCACAGAACAGATATATACAACAGCGACACAAAGAGTCAAGAATACATATATACAATACAAAGATCCAAATCACCTTGAAAATGATACAGCGTTCGAGTACGGACAAGATGCAAATGGGGCTAAGAGCCCTAAAGAATAACCAATGGCGTCCATAACCCTGCCCAGGCCAAGCCGGAAGGGTAACCCTACTAACGACGTCGATCTCAAAACCTGCTTAACAAAAAGGGGTGCCGATAAAGGGCGAAGGAAAAAGAGAGCGGTCAGTACTGAGGCCAGTACACGGCGAGACTAGAATTCGGCGGTCCTCGCCTACATAGGTATGGTGGACTGAAGCGGCAGCGCGGCATGCACTAAACAACCTATAGAGACTCGATATAACTGTCGGCTATTAGAGAGGGATAAGAAAGACCTATTCGGAACCAACATAATACTACTACCAAACATACCCATCATGGTATTTCCCACTCGAGACCAAACGAGGAAGTCAGCCGAGGAACTCACACAGTTGGCAGTTTTATTTATTCAATTATCGTTGCAACAATTACTAGTCGGGTATAGATAGCATGAGTCATCCTGATATAATAAGCAGTGGGCAGTTTTAATTAACCATCCCGTTATAGTTGTAGTACTTACTAGTCAGATACATATAGCATGAGGCATCCCAAAACCCAGCAGTTGTTGGTACTTTTATTTATTCATTGCGTTGTAGTTGCAATACTTACTAGTCAGATACAATGGTAACAGGTGACAACTCAAACCAGCAATTGTTGACACTTTTATTTAGCCATTCCATTATAGTGAAGCTGATTACTAGTCATTATAAAGTCAAATTTATAGCACTACTTTAGTTATAGTTGTCTATGATCGAGACACTGTGCTCCAAGTCGTCCATAACCGCGGACATGGCTTTCAGAAATATTTACCCTGCAGGGGGGCACAAATAGCAACACACGCACGATCAACCTCGAGAAAAACCAAATAAAACCCAACGAGGCATCACGACAGAGCAATTGCAAGATTCATATAAATTTCAGGGGGCGACCCCACCAAGCTACCCGCGACGAAGTTGGCTGACTCCGAAACGGACTCAGAGGTTTGCGTCAATGGCTGTAAACGACTGGGAACCCGAAAGTGTGACTGGGCTTGTCGATACCGCGAAAACACTCCTCTTACCTAAACAGTACAGACGCTCCACGCGCAATCGTAAATAAAGCAGTAAGGCATGGCATAAGTACAGGATAGTAATAAAGCCCCAAACTACTTTGTGGCCCCAAGAAATAAATATGACTCAAGCTCTGGCTAGGGGGATTCATGGTCCCACATGCGGATAGTGCGAATATTCAAAGAACAAGTATCAAGTACTCGGGGTCCTACGGGACACAAGTGGACTGTTAAAAAACAAATAACATCTATTGCCCACCTGTGCCTCTGCATTATTTACCTAATTCAATTTTAGTTATTAAAAGGTAATTAAAGTTATAATCAACTCCAACATAAAGCATATGGCAGTCTTCCAACAACTATGGTACTTGACGACACGCAACAACACTTGAGCAAGCAACTACGACACGCAAGGCCGACTATCTATCAAACAACAGGTAATAGGATGTGTCCAAGGAAATATAAGGCTGCAAGGGATATCACGGGTACGGAAACTAGAGCATCGTGACACAGATAGCAATAGATCAACATGAGGAAATAAAGACTAGAAAGGTAAAATAGGTAGAGAGGGGGAGAATGCTCGCCTGAAAACATTGCCGAAGATTCATCCGAAGATCTGGTCGACACTCGCATCAACTCATCGGCCTAATCCGTGAAGAAGCAAATCACTAGAAGAAACACCGGATGCACTATTTAATACTACGACAGAAAATCGGGCATGATGCATGTATGATGTATGACATGGCAATGATGCGATGCAATTAGGCAATATTAAACGAAACCGGGGTCCCTACAATTATTTATTGGGTTTATGTTATTTAGATATCCCGCAATTTAAATGTTTTATTAACAAGCCAAATATAATATCGGTTTGCTACACAAATTTAAATGGGGCCAATATAAGACTAGATTTGTCCGCATATGGACCCCATATTTAATTTAGGTGAATTTGCATAAGGCCCCAAACCACGCAATATGTTTGCAACATGAACATTTATATGCAACAGATAGATATTATATATTATAAAAATATGGTCTCAAGAAAGGGGTCACACATCGGAACTCGGCGATCTTGGGGGTGCGACGGGGGTCGGGTCTTCGGACTCCGAGAAGGAGAACTTGGCGTTCGGCATCCTTCGGTTCCATGTGGCAGATCTTGTTGATCCAAGTTGGAGACCTTGGGTGGTCGACTACGTTGCTTCATGTCGATCTTGCATTTGTACACATCTTCCAAAGATCTCAAGATGTCTGAACGAGAGCCACCCGAAAGCCACATCAGCAAAACACAGACGAGGCAGTGAAACATGTTTGATTAATCAGGCCGTGGGAGTCACTATGCTAGCAGGAACACACATCACATGACCAAGCACTGTTCCACAGGGGACACAAAGCGAGCTTGCACTTGTCGACTGCTGATGGGAACAAGCCCCAAAATTGGGCTCCTGCAGAGGCTTGGCGGTGGACTCACGCGACAGGGGAGGGAGACGCCGCGATGGGATTGTAGGGATTGCGTGGAGGGGCCCTGGAAGCGGACAGCGAAGGATTCCGACGAGGCCGGCTCGCAGCACGAGGCGGCGCTCGCGAGGGGTGCACATGCCACGGGGAGGACAGGCATCTCCCTGGCGCAGCGACGGGTCGCCCGCGAGGAGGAGCACGAAAACAGAGGCGGGGCCGACGGCGTGCGGTCGCGGACTCCGCTCGAGGACGGCACGACAGCGGTGGTTCCTAGAGCCGCGGCGAGGGGACGGCTTGGCGCGATGTAGGGGAGCTTCGGAAGGGCGCATGGTCGCGCGGCCGAGGCGGGCTCCGGCGAGTCAGGAGAGAAGGGCGGCGACGATCCGGAGAAAGAGGAGGTGAGCGGGTGTCACGCTGGGCAGCGAGATGCGCCAAAGGCGAGGTATCGAGCTCTGGCAGAAGCTTAGGGCGAGCGGCGAGGGGATGCAGGAAACGAGGAGGCGTCCGGCGCCGGGAGGCGCTCGGCGTGGACCGAAAGTGACGACAGAGGTCGCACTGGCGATCTCGGCAGAGGGGCGGTGAGGGGCGCATGAAGGGGCCCCTGGCGGCGGACGCGGCCACAGGTGGCGGGCGACGACCTTGGACGACATGGGGGCTCCTGGTGGCCGGAGGTGGCGGAACTGCGGCGTGGAGGAAGGAGATCGATTGCGGGGGTGTCGGGTTCGCGAGGTGGGAGGCGCGCGGTCGACCACGAGACAGGAGCGGGGTCGGGTGCGGGATTGCTAGGGAGGTTGGTTTCGATCGATGGGAGCATGGGAAACGTGACGGGGTAGGGGTGGTGCGTGTTGCGCGTGTGTGTTGATCCAGAGACGCGGGCGATGTGTGGAGTGGAGTTGGAGTCGGGGTCCAGGGGAGTGGCGGCGGTGGAGTGGTTGGGTCAGGGTAGATAGGGATAGGGTTTGGGGTGGAGGGGATCTAGGGTTAGTTAGGGTTTCAACCGGGTGGGCCTGGCTGGTTTAGGTCTAGGTTTTAATATTTATTTAAAACATTTTATTTTTGTTTCCTTTGTTTTGTTTAAATCATTTTTAACTAGTTTTACACGATTGAAACAACAAGAAAATATAATTTGAATAAAAGAGGAGACGTAATGTCGAAAATAATTTAGGGTTTTATAAAATAGTTTCGAGACAAAATATGCATGATGATGCGATGATGATGCATAAGGATAAAGACAGGCATTTTCTAATAGTGGTTTTCTCCGGGATGCTACAGAGAGCCCCTGTTAATCTACATGGCGGCAACCAACTGGGTAATCAGCATCGTCATCATGGTAGAGCGGAAGGAACTAGGCTATGAGCACGGAGTTCAACGACCAGTTTACTATGTGAGCAAGGTCTTGACGAAGTCCAAGCAGCATTACCCGCACTACCAGAAGATAGCTTATGGAGTATTCCTTGCTTCTCGAAAGCTGAGGCATTACTTTCAGGAGCACCCAATAACAGTGGTGAGCAAGACTCCACTGTCCGACATTATCAACAACAACGACACCACGGGGAGGGTCGCTAAGTGGGGCATTGAACTTGCCGCCTTCGAGATCACCTACAAGAGACGCGAGGCTATCAAGTCACAAGCCTTGGCGGATTTTATCGCAGATTGGACGGAGATGCCAGATGCTACTCCATTGCCGGAACCAGAGTACTGGGTGATGCACTTTGACGGATCAAAGCTGCTCAACGGCTCGGGGGCTGGTGTATTGCTACAGTCACTAACAGGAGACAAGCTACACTACGTTCTGCAGATCCGCTTTAAGGCTACGAACAACATGGCGGAGTATGAAGCACTCATTCACGGACTACGTGTAGCCAAAGATATTGGCATCAAGCGCATAGTTTGCTGTGGAGATTCCGACTTGGTTGCCCAGTAGGTGGATGGCACCTGGAATGCACGGAACCCTATGATGGCGGAATATCGAGACGAAGTGGACGAGATAGCCAAGAGCTTCTTGGGCTACAAAGTCAAGTATGTGCCTAGGGAGCAAAACGAGGCGGCTGATCTACTATCTAAGCTTGGATCGGGGCGCAAACGAATTCCTCCAGGAGTTTTCCTAGAGCATCTGCGCACACCATCCGTGAAGGGAGCCGACATCGACAACCCGGATAGAGCTGACTCTTTCGTCAACATGGTGGCAAAGGTCCCTCCGTCTTGGACAAAACCGTTCATGGAATATCTCGAACACGGAACTTTGCCTGACGATGTGGTCGAAAGACCACTACAAGAAATGTGTTAACTTGTGACGTTTTGGTAGTGACCATCTACAAAATCGTCTTAGATTTATGAAGATTCCGCACCGGATGGTCTCAAGCTGCTTGGGAGGGTCAAAACCTCAATAAACTATGACGATTTCGCTCAAAAACGTCGTAATTTCTTCCAGTGAAATCGTCATAATAGCTAGAAAGGTCTAAACACGGAGGATAGCAAGATGGGCCATTGGATGTGAACAGGATGGACGGATAGGATGTTGATCCGTGGGAACTTGACACGGATAGATGACGTGGCAAGGTACCCATCACACGCGCATACACCGAATATTTCACCATCGTCCCCCACCCTCCCAGCGAACGTCTCTCCCCTCCCCAACCCTAATCCTACCTCCCGCTGCCACACTCAAGAGAGCGAACTTCTCTCCAGCGAGATCCGCGCGCGTCGCCGTCGCCCTCTGTTCGGGAGCCTCTTCCCCGCTCGCCCTAGCCGCTTCCCTCATTCTCCAGCGAGATCCACAACCCCTCCAGCGAGATCCACCGATGACGAGTCGAATGATGGATTGGCCGAATGACGGCAGTTTCATCAGCCTCGCCGAGTTCGCAGCGTTTGTCGAGTGCGCGTACGCGCCACCGATGGAGCCCTGCAAGGAGAGGATCTGTCACATCCCAAGATTTTGCAAATCTTGTTATGTGAAAATAAATGAATAAAATAAAACTTTGTTTGATTTTTAGATCCAGAAGAAACTTTTTGAACTCAATTGGAACTTCAAACCCATTTGAATTAAATAAAGTCCTAAAGGGATTCTTAAAGATAAACATTTAATAAAGGAAATTAAAATGTTTTGGAATTACTATTTTGGATCTTTTAATAAAAGGATTTGATATTCAAAAGGAAAGATGGATTTACAAATAAGGATTATTTTATAAAACCAAAACAAAACTTGACTAAGCTTTGGAATTAAAACAAATTATTTTAAATAGCAAAGGTTTAATTAAAAATAATAAAAGGATTTCTTAGATAAAATAATTAATATCCAAGCTCTTTCAAAATAAAAGGTCTTACCAATTTAAAGGAAACATCAAAACTTTTAAAATAAGTTTTCTAAGTATTTTATATTCACAAATAAAATATACTAAAATGTTTTGACTTTACCTTGGAATTAAAAATAAATATTCTCAATAAAACAAACCCTAGTGGATTTAAAAATGAAAGTCTATGTTATTTAATTAATAAAGGACTCCTTTCAAATATCCTTATTTTCAAATAAAACCTACTGGTTTGATTTTGAAAGTAATTGGATTTCAAATAGAAATTTTATTAATTAAATCAAACCAAATTTTATTAAATAACTAGATCCATTCTATTCAAATAATAAATGGATCCTAAAATAAATAAAAATATTATTTTGAATTTGGATTATGTTACTAAACAGAACCAAAATACAAGTTCAAAGTTTGTTGAATGTTTGATTGGATTTAAGTGTGATTTGTTTGATTGAAATATCAAATCAGGAAATAGAAACAGAAAAAGAAAAGAAATCAGAAACGGAAAAAAATAACAAAGGGGGCAGCCCAACAAAGCCCAGCAAGCCAGCCCAACTCTCCTTCCCCGCAGAAAACGATTCGAACCAACTAATCAACCCGCAAGGAGACTGGCAAGTGGACCCCTCCCTCCTTTCTTTTTCCACTGACCGCTGGACCCCCTTTTCCACTGTTCTCCTTCTTCCTCCCCGCGACCTCCTCCTCCCCATAACCTCGCTGTCGTTGCTGCAGTAACTCCGCGCGTTCAATTCGCCTTAACACCGCGATAATTCCTCGTCACGACCACGTCCTTATAATCGCCTTCTCCTCCGCGACGTATTCCCGCAGCCCACTTCCTCTCTCTGCCTCTAGGCTGTCGCCAATTCACTGCATCACGCCACTCCGACGATGTTCAGGTGATGATTCCGGCGGAACCAGACCACCCCAAGCCTCACTGACCAAGCACGCAACTTCCCCACTCCCTGGCGCACCTCCCCGTACCAACCGTCCATCCGCGGGTGTCCCAGGAAGTCGACTTCGACAAGGATCAGAAGCGCCGCCGTCTGCCTTCTTCTCCGACGAGCCCCGCAGGTAGAACCCAGACGCCCCTCTTCTTCTGGTGCATGCTCGCATCATCTCCGTGACCTCCTGCGTCTAACCCAGCCCTTCGTTTGTCTTCTCGTGGACCGCAGCAACGTCCCCGTCGTCGACCAGAGCCGACCGTCGCCAAAAGCAACTCCGGCGAGAGATTCTTCCCGACACAGTGCGCCCCGAGCCACGCCGACCACACGACGTGCTTCACCACAGCCTCGCGACCTCGGTGAGCTTCCTCCCTCCCTGTTTTGCTTCCTGTTTCGCCAGCACCGCCGTAATCTGACCGTCGCCGCCGTTAGCCATCGCCGGCGCCGCTCGCGAATGGTTGAGCAAGCGAACACCGTAGGATCTCTATCCAACGCCCGAGATAGATCCACTTATTCTCGAAGGGGTATGTGCTCAGAACCATCCGATCTAACTTAATCCAGCGGCCCACGATGCCGATCCACCGAACGGTACCATGAGTAGAAACACGCCGCGTGTCGTCTGTTAGAATTAGAAAGATTTGAATCGATTTAATTTGCAAACTTTAAACTCTTATATCTTTTGATCCACACGTCCAAATTTTGCAAATTTTATATCAATGAATTCAGGAGAGCAAGCCCTAGCCAACCCTACCCTTAGTTTGTCAAATAGTATTTGTTAGCTTGTTTGAATTTGCAGATTCTTTTGTGTGCTTGCTAACATTGGAAAAATCATTTAAAATTGAATTTTGAGATCAAACCTTTGCCAATTGGTTTATTGTGACCCTACTGACCCTAGGAACCAACCCATAGTGTTAAAAATGATTTTTGTGAAATTAAGTTGAATTAGTTAACTTAGTCATTTTCTAGCCAAATAAACTCATTAAATTCTATTATGGAAAAGTTTGTGCAAGGAAAACTTTGGGAAAATGTTATGAACCCAAACCTACTGACCCAAAACACCAAGCCTTGCTAAGAGCAACTCACTTGGTGAAAAACCTAAAGTTTTACTTTAAAAAGAATGATTTTCACCACATGAAAGGTGAATGGATTTTAAAATAGACTTTAGGCAAAACCCTCTAGCTAATGACTTTGCCATTTTGGTGAATGACCAATGTGGACCTTACAAAGTTTATAAACCTAGTAGAGACCAACCTTGCAATAGAACCCTCTTTTTACAAGACTTGGGAACCATTGCTTTGTGTATGTGAATTATTGTTTGAATGTTGGAATGCTACTTGATACTATGCTTGTTTGATTGTAGTGAAATTAGCAAAGTGTGAGACTAGCAAGATCAAGGAGTGACTATCATTCCCTAACAAAAAGGCAAGTTACACTATCATACAAAAGTCCTACTATTTTCATTACTTAGTGGATTTTGTAATCATGCATGAAAATGTTTTATACTTATACTATGCTAATCCTAATAGGATTCCCTAAACACACCTTAGTAAAAATATTGAAGTTGTACATGCTTAGCCATGCTATGTTTGAAAAGAGATACATGTTGAGATTTTACAAAGATTAAGAAAAAGACTTGTGTTTTATATAATAAAACAAGGACTCAATGAACCACCTAGGTGGTGGACACTTTATGTTTTGGAGAAGGTGGCAACAAAAGGGAACCATGTCTATGGCAATCACTTTGTGTTGTGCTCCAAAATGAAAACCACCTAGGAAACTTAGAGATCGAACATGTTTCTCCAATTGTGGCTTTCATGTACAACCACATGCTATTATGGCTCTGGCTTAGTCAACTACATTAGGAAGACCCATACATTGTCTTTAGTTACCGGACATGGGGATCTGGAAGGCTTCATGGGGACTGAAGACAAGCTAGCAATGATGTATGGGAGGACCTCTTGGAAAGACTTCGTCACATTCTCAGTCTGCCAGTACTCCATCTTGGTGAGCACTAATCCAGTAGGCCACTGGTGGCAACAAGATGGGATTGTGTCATGTGGGTAAAGTGTACTCCTTCTGCAGAAGTTAATAAAATCTAAGTACTTAGCCGTGTCCCCGGTTATGGACAATACTGAGCAACTAAAGTTTGAACTATGGGAGATCTCGACATTCCAACTTCTAATATAAAAACTTGATGCACTTGGGGGTACCAAGGAATTCAAAGAGATTTTGTTAAGCTTGTTGCACTTGGGGTTACCAAGGTGCACAAGAGCATGATGTACTTGGGGCTACCAAGGAACTCATGATTTTTGATAAAACTTGATGCACTTGGGGTTACCAAGGTGCTCAAGAGATTTTGACAAGGACTTGAACACTTGAGTTTCTACCAAGGAGTTCAAGGAACTTGGAAAAGTGATTTGAAAAGAGATTTGACAAACCAATTTGTAAAAGATAGGATAAATGTTGCTTTATGCAAACAAGCCCTAAACCCTACTTAGCCAAATATGCATGTATGGATAGGATCCACTCATATTATACATAAAGTGAAACTTGCCAATACAATTCAAATGTATTGACCCTTGTGGCTGTAACTTGTAATGTTGCAGGTTTGATTGTTTTAAGTGAAGATTGTTTGATTGATTAGGACTACAAAGCCTACAACCAACATCTGCCTGTGGCACTATGAAGATGAAGGACCCATGACTATAGTTATTCCGCTGCAATGTAATGTAATAGCCAAATGAGCTATGTATGATGTAATAAAACTATGTTATTCATGGTTATAATGTTATAATATGACCCATGTATCTTGATATTACATCTTAACTGTGGATGCTAGCTATTGATCCAGGGACTAGCATTGTAAAACACAGAAGGGATCTACCTTATCAGGTTGGGACCCCTATAGATGGTATCAGAGCATTGTGTTGCCTGTAGGATTTGTAAACCCTAGGATTTGACAAAAACCCTTAGAAAAATAGGAGTTATATTTTGATCCAAAACATATTTACAAAAACACTTGTAACCTCTTTCCTTAACCATTTTGGTTTCAACTCTACATCTCTTCTATCTTCAAACTTGATGGAAAAACCTACCTCATGACCAAAGACTACACAATGTACAAAGGACTTCTTCAGCTTCTTCCAACTCTAATGACTTCAACATCTTCAGCCTCTTCCCCAAGGACTTCCAACTTGGATACCACTAAGGATTACAAGTGAAACAGAGAAAGCCTTACTCAAGGTTTAGAGACTGAGGGAATGCAAAATAAGAAGGGACCATCAACAACTTTGAAGTATTGTGACCAAGAGCTGTTCTCAAGGAAACCATGATCTCAAGTAAGAAGAGTCAGGAAGGAAGGAAAGATCACAAGTGAACCATATAGATAGACCACCATAATTTAGTTAAGACAAAACACACTAATTTGTGTAGTGTAACAAAAATATTTTGTTGCCTAAGTATGTGCTTGAACTTTGTTGATTGTGTGGAAAGTTTGTTTTGTGATTGCATGCACAATTGTTTGTATCAAATGTGAGGTGTGTGAATAAAAATATTTCCTTAGAAATATCTTGCCCATTCTAATCTCTTTCAAACCAAAACAGATGACTACTCCAAAGGACTCCAATATCAAGGTTGTTGACACCAACACCAACCAAGCTGACAGCATGAGGGAACTCATAGCAACCCAACATCAGCTGAACCAACTGACAGCTCAGTTCCTAGCCAACAATAGTGATAAAGATCCAGCACTACAAAAGTTTTTGGAGGAACAATCCCAATTGATGCTTAAGGTGACTAATCAAATGATTAGCATGGAAGAAAGCTATCCTAGAAGTGTGTATGATAACAAGGATGACAAGAATGTTGTTCTAGATGGAGCCCCAGCTTGCATTATTTGTGGAGACAAGGATCATACTTCCACAGAGCATGAAGGACAATGCCCAAATTGTGATGAAAACCATCCTGTTGGTGAATGCCCTACCTCTCAAGCTACTTGCTACCTTTGTGAAGGAAGTGATCATACTCCTGGTCTATGTCCTATCTATGCCATGGTAGAACAAAGGAAACAAGAAGGATCCAAGTCTACCAAAGGAAAAGGACCACTACTACCTCCAAGCAAGACAACCCAATTCAAAGGATCAAGGAAAATCAAGAAGCCCAAGCAAGACATGAGCCTTGTACAATGTCGTAAATGTAAGGAAATGGGACACTACTCCAGTGGATGCCCAGGGAACATAAAGAATAAAGGAATTGACCAAGTGTGGTGTAACAACTGTAATGAACCAGGTCACTTTGTAGCAACTTGCCCACAAGAGCCACGTAAAGAACTCAATGACATTCATTGCTTCAACTGCAAGAATCCAGGACATTATGCAAGCAACTGTCCAGAAAGGATGAAGAACAAGTTAAACAAGCCTATGGAGAAACTCAATCTTGGTCCATGAGTCAAGTATAAAAATAAAGCAAAAAGTTTAACTTAGAGAAATTTCCAGGACCCAAGAAGGCCAATATGTAATTTTGTTTGAAAATTGTTAAGGGTGGTAGTACCCTAGTTGTTTTGAACTTGCTTGTAACCCCAGCCTCCCCAAATCTCGGGACGAGATTTATTTTAAGGGTAACTTTGTCACATCCCAAGATTTTGCAAATCTTGTTATGTGAAAATAAATGAATAAAATAAAACTTTGTTTGATTTTTAGATCCAGAAGAAACTTTTTGAACTCAATTGGAACTTCAAACCCATTTGAATTAAATAAAGTCCTAAAGGGATTCTTAAAGATAAACATTTAATAAAGGAAATTAAAATGTTTTGGAATTACTATTTTGGATCTTTTAATAAAAGGATTTGATATTCAAAAGGAAAGATGGATTTACAAATAAGGATTATTTTATAAAACCAAAACAAAACTTGACTAAGCTTTGGAATTAAAACAAATTATTTTAAATAGCAAAGGTTTAATTAAAAATAATAAAAGGATTTCTTAAATAAAATAATTAATATCCAAGCTCTTTCAAAATAAAAGGTCTTACCAATTTAAAGGAAACATCAAAACTTTTAAAATAAGTTTTCTAAGTATTTTATATTCACAAATAAAATATACTAAAATGTTTTGACTTTACCTTGGAATTAAAAATAAATATTCTCAATAAAACAAACCCTAGTGGATTTAAAATGAAAGTCTATGTTATTTAATTAATAAAGGACTCCTTTCAAATATCCTTATTTTCAAATAAAACCTATTGGTTTGATTTTGAAAGTAATTGGATTTCAAATAGAAATTTTATTAATTAAATCAAACCAAATTTTATTAAATAACTAGATCCATTCTATTCAAATAATAAATGGATCCTAAAATAAATAAAAATATTATTTTGAATTTGGATTATGTTACTAAACAGAACCAAAATACAAGTTCAAAGTTTGTTGAATGTTTGATTGGATTTAAGTGTGATTTGTTTGATTGAAATATCAAATCAGGAAATAGAAACAGAAAAAGAAAAGAAATCAGAAACGGAAAAAAATAACAAAGAGGGCAACCCAACCCAGGCAGCCCAACAAAGCCCAGCAAGCCAGCCCAACTCTCCTTCCCCGCAGAAAACGATTCGAACCAACTAATCAACCCGCAAGGAGACTGGCAAGTGGACCCCTCCCTCCTTTCTTTTTTCCACTGACAGGTAGACCCACCTCCACTGTTCTCCTTCTTCCTCCCCGCGACCTCCTCCTCCCCATAACCTCGCTGCCGTTGCTGCAGTAACTCCGCGCGTTCAATTCGCCTTAACACCGCGATAATTCCTCGTCACGACCACGTCCTTATAATCGCCTTCTCCTCCGCGACGTATTCCCCCAGCCCACTTCCCCTCTCTGCCTCTAGGCTGTCGCCAATTCACTCTGTACCGCCGCCACTCCGACGATGTTCAGGTGATGATTCCCATGAACCAGACCACCCCAAGCCTCACCGACCAAGCACACAACTTCCCACTCCTGGCGCACCTCCCCGCATCCATCCGCGGTCCTGTGAAGTCGACTTCGACAAGGATCAGAAGCGCCGCCGTCTGCCTTCTTCTCCGACGAGCCCCGCAGGTAGAACCCAGTCGCCCCTCTTCTTCTGGTGCATGCTCGCATCATCTCCGTGACCTCCTGCGTCTAACCCAGCCCTTCGTTTGTCTTCTCGTGGACCGCAGCAACGTCCCCGTCGTCGACCAGAGCCGACCGTCGCCAAAAGCAACTCCGGCGAGAGATTCTTCCCGACACAGTGCGCCCCGAGCCACGCCGACCACACGACGTGCTTCACCACAGCCTCGCGACCTCGGTGAGCTTCCTCCCTCCCTGTTTTGCTTCCTGTTCGCCAACACGCTGTAATCGACCGTCGCCGTTAGCCATCGCCGGCGCCGCTCGCGAATGGTTGAGCAAGCGAACACCGTAGGATCTCTATCCAACGCCCGAGATAGATCCACTTATTCTCGAAGGGGTATGTGCTCAGAACCATCCGATCTAACTTAATCCAGCGGCCCACGATGCCGATCCACACGAAACGGTACCCGCGAGTAGAAACACGCCGCGTGTCGTCTGTTAGAATTAGAAAACAGATTTGAATCTGATTTAATTTGCAAACTTTAAACTCTTATATCTTTTGATCCACACGTCCAAATTTTGCAAATTTTATATCAATGAATTCAGGAGAGCAAGCCCTAGCCAACCCTACCCTTAGTTTGTCAAATAGTATTTGTTAGCTTGTTTGAATTTGCAGATTCTTTTGTGTGCTTGCTAACATTGGAAAAATCATTTAAAATTGAATTTTGAGATCAAACCTTTGCCAATTGGTTTATTGTGACCCTACTGACCCTAGGAACCAACCCATAGTGTTAAAAATGATTTTTGTGAAATTAAGTTGAATTAGTTAACTTAGTCATTTTCTAGCCAAATAAACTCATTAAATTCTATTATGGAAAAGTTTGTGCAAGGAAAACTTTGGGAAAATGTTATGAACCCAAACTCATTGACCCAAAACACCAAGCCTTGCTAAGAGCAACTCACTTGGTGAAAAACCTAAAGTTTTACTTTAAAAAGAATGATTTTCACCACATGAAAGGTGAATGGATTTTAAAATAGACTTTAGGCAAAACCCTCTAGCTAATGACTTTGCCATTTTGGTGAATGACCAATGTGGACCTTACAAAGTTTATAAACCTAGTAGAGACCAACCTTGCAATAGAACCCTCTTTTACAAGACTTGGGAACCATTGCTTTGTGTATGTGAATTATTGTTTGAATGTTGGAATGCTACTTGATACTATGCTTGTTTGATTGTAGTGAAATTAGCAAAGTGTGAGACTAGCAAGATCAAGGAGTGACTATCATTCCCTAACAAAAAGGCAAGTTACACTATCATACAAAAGTCCTACTATTTTCATTACTTAGTGGATTTTGTAATCATGCATGAAAATGTTTTATACTTATACTATGCTAATCCTAATAGGATTCCCTAAACACACCTTAGTAAAAATATTGAAGTTGTACATGCTTAGCCATGCTATGTTTGAAAAGAGATACATGTTGAGATTTTACAAAGATTAAGAAAAATACTTGTGTTTTATATAATAAAACAAGGACTCAATGAACCACCTAGGTGGTGGACACTTTATGTTTTGGAGAAGGTGGCAACAAAAGGGAACCATGTCTATGGCAATCACTTTGTGTTGTGCTCCAAAATGAAAACCACCTAGGAAACTTAGAGATCGAACATGTTTCTCCAATTGTGGCTTTCATGTACAACCACATGCTATTATGGCTCTGGCTTAGTTAACTACATTAGGAAGACCCATACATTGTCTTTAGTTACCGGACATGGGGATCTGGAAGGCTTCATGGGGACTGAAGACAAGCTAGCAATGATGTATGGGAGGACCTCTTGGAAAGACTTCGTCACATTCTCGATGCCACAAGATCCATCTTGGTGAGCACTAATCCAAGAGGCCACTGGTGGCAACAAGATGGGATTGTGTCATGTGGGTAAAGTGTACTCCTTCTGCAGAAGTTAATAAAATCTAAGTACTTAGCCGTGTCCCGGTTATGGACAATCTTGAGCAACTAAAGTTTGAACTATGGGAGATCTCGACATTCCAACTTCTAATATAAAAACTTGATGCACTTGGGGTACCAAGGAATTCAAAGAGATTTTGTTAAGCTTGTTGCACTTGGGGTTACCAAGGTGCACAAGAGCATGATGTACTTGGGGCTACCAAGGAACTCATGATTTTTGATAAAACTTGATGCACTTGGGGTTACCAAGGTGCTCAAGAGATTTTGACAAGGACTTGAACACTTGAGTTTCTACCAAGGAGTTCAAGGAACTTGGAAAAGTGATTTGAAAAGAGATTTGACAAACCAATTTGTAAAAGATAGGATAAATGTTGCTTTATGCAAACAAGCCCTAAACCCTACTTAGCCAAATATGCATGTATGGATAGGATCCACTCATATTATACATAAAGTGAAACTTGCCAATACAATTCAAATGTATTGACCCTTGTGGCTGTAACTTGTAATGTTGCAGGTTTGATTGTTTTAAGTGAAGATTGTTTGATTGATTAGGACTACAAAGCCTACAACCAACATCTGCCTGTGGCACTATGAAGATGAAGGACCCATGACTATAGTTATTCCGCTGCAATGTAATGTAATAGCCAAATGAGCTATGTATGATGTAATAAAACTATGTTATTCATGGTTATAATGTTATAATATGACCCATGTATCTTGATATTACATCTTAACTGTGGATGCTAGCTATTGATCCAGGGACTAGCATTGTAAAACACAGAAGGGATCTACCTTATCAGGTTGGGACCCCTATAGGATCGAAGGTCGAACTACTATCATTCATTTCGACGGATCTGAGGTCCTCGATTTCTCCCGCGCCGCTCGACCCCCGATTCGGCCTCCAAATCCGCATCCTAGTACGTTTCTTGCGCCGATTTGCTTCGGATTTGCTTCGATTTTGGGGGATTCCTGGTGTGATCTGTTCTTTTTTTTGGCTGCTGCCGCAGGTTTCCATGAAGGCCTGAGGTGATTCTTTCTTCTGCGTCCATGTCGCAAATCCAGAGCTTGTCGCGCCAGAGCTGCGTGCTACTCGCGGTGCTCTATGGTAAGCACGCCGACAAGCGTGTGCCGCTGGGGAGGTCAGGGCCGGAGGCCAAAAGGCTACGACTGTCCTATCCGTTTCCTGAGCTCAGCTCGTCGGGGAGATTGGAGGTCACGGTGTTCTACTTGTCGCCCGAGTGGATTTGCTTGTGAACTCAATCCTTGAGGGCTTTTCGATGCAGTGCACACGCTCATCAATCCAACGCCCGGCAGTTCCTTGAGGCACAGTGGTGGTGCAACCCAACTTATTTTACATCCAAGGCAGCAATGGAAGATGAGAAGGAGATTGGTTCCTCGTCTGGGGCGCGACATGTCGACCGATCGTTTATCTGTCTCATCAGCCCACCATTCCCGACGATAGTAAGCACCTCAAGCGTTTGCAATCTTATTATTCCTTAGCTGGGTGTTGTAGACTTGTAGTGATATTAGATGTTAATGGAGTTGCAAACAACTGGGCCTGATATTTGCATCAGCTCTTAGTTGCACGATGGTCCTTGAGATGTTTAAGTCGACGTTCTAGCGCCATACTTCAATTGTCATTACTAGAGTTGCAAACAACTGGGCATGTTAATGGAGTTTTAAACAACTGGGCCTGATATTAGACAATTCTTGTGAGTTTGGATCTGGAAGAAACTGTTGTGTCTGGAAATCTATAAAACTAACATGATCTATGTCTGATTGGATCTCCTGTTTTTTTGTACATCCAAGACTTCTACATCAGTTATCATTACTTGGTTGGCTTTACTGTAGCTAATCATTTGAGTTTCAAGTATGTCACTTTGTTTGCAGTGGTCCATTTAGATTAATCAATATACTTATATGAGCACTTGAGCAATGATAATAAGATATTGAATTCCTTCTCAATTCATATGCTAAACATGGACTGATAAAATTCAATTACCAAACAGTACTATCCAGAGCTTGTCGCATCTCTATCAGCATGTTCATATTAGTTACTTCTACATGGTCATGTTGTACTATTAGTTACTGGTATGTATGCGTCTGTTAAGCCATTTGTGGCAAATACTATAGCCTGATGCATGTATTGTATGCATGTAGTGGTAGCTTGCTTAGCTGAAGCCTGAATCCTGATGGTATCTTTTGGTCACTCTAACATACATCATGAGAACTATAGCATACTTGCATTCTTCATGGTGCTTATATAGTACAATTTGAGATTGTTTTATCTAGTGATGTAGGTATTTCTCACTATGTTCATAAATTACAAATGTGATTCGTGTTGTGTAAGCTAGATTTTAAAAGTTCAAAGCATTGTTTATTATGTGGGTACCATGCTATAGAAATTATAGTGATGCACATGTAAATCTATGGGGAAATTGTTTATTCTAACTACTTTCTTCTTTGTTGTTCTAGTTGAAGCTGTTTTGTTTTGAGCAAGGACTGAGTGGTAAGGCAACAGAGGGGATGCGACCTTGCATGGTTCATTTTTTCTGGTTGGTTGCAGGAAACAGAACACCGACGCCAGCCTACTGCTGGTCACCTGCCCGGGATGCTGCTGCTAGCGGTGTCCCACCCGGAGACAAAGCCGCTGCCTCCTAGGAGAAGGACCAGGACCTGGTGTAGCGCTGGGGCTCTGTCGCCTCCAACATATGGGAACAAGGCCGACAGATTAGCAGGAGATTTATTGTCTGGTCATATTAGCTAAACGAAACTATTTTTTGCAAAATAATAGTCAGATAGTGTTTATATTTGTAATCCTCCTCTTGTGTTAAGATTTAGGCCTTTCCATTTAATTGTATGACCAGCATGTTGCAAATAGTTATCTTAGCACTACTATATATGTATCTTTGAGAGAAATATCAGTAATACATGTGTTCAGTTTGCTTATATTACATAATTATTTAATTTTCTAGTTAATTTTGTTTACTTAAGTTTGCTACAGAGAGAAATATCATTAAACTATTAGACCTCTGATGTGTTTGCTAAACTATTGTTTGTGGGCGGTATAGGAAGATTTGCAGTGGAACAACACGAGCTAGAGAACTTCCAGACAAGATCAAGAAGAACTAGGACAAGAGCAAGCTCAACACGGTGGCTTACACCTTAAAGTACCTCCTCGATGAATGCTTTAGTGAGTTCTGCCCGCTCCTTCCGATCCTTGCGATCCTTACCAAGAGTTCTAATTGTGTTGTAGTAGTATAACAACTAATGTCTAGTGGTAAGCGCAATCATCTACACGTGACATTCATTAGTCATCTGATTCTTTGAGTTGGTATCCATGATCTATGTTTTATCTTGATTTTTGTAGTGTGACAAACACATTAGTTAATCTGAATAACTTTGACATGACATATTTGCCCATTTATCTTGCATTGGATTGGTCTATGCGCAATAGTTTCTCAGCGCTCCCCAATTGGATAAGCAACCATTCTTGGGGAGCATGGATAATATTATGTTAATGATATGGCTACACATCTTCAGTATGTTTCTTGTTAATGATATGCTACAGATCTTTTGTGAATAAATATCATGTATCTAATTTGAAGCCTTCGTTTGTTGGCGTATGTTTTGCATTTTTTACATTTGCTGAAAGTACCTCTTGTTCTCACTCCATAGCGCTCAAGGAGGCCTCATCTTGGTTGCTGCAGGCTATATATCGTTCCCCTTGTTCTCACTGCATATATTTGAAGTTTCATCTTTGTCGTTGTAGGTTTTGACCGAGCACGCCGGTGAACGGCGTCGACATCGTCTTGGGAGAACAAGGCCTTCGATCATCGGGCACTCCGAAGTACCTCTGGACTCTCGGCTCAGGGATCCAGATTGATGGTGTTCTCTACGTCACCAAGACAGCCCCAGGGTCGGCGCAGGACTGGGGTCGATCGCATCGAACTTGAGCGCGCTGGTGATCGAGGTGTTGTGCAGGTAACCGAGCTGGTGCTTGTCGTCCCCGCTGCCGATATGTTGCATCCTAGGATTCAGTGAAGTGGAAATCCATGCCTCTTTTTTAGATTAGGTTTACTTGAAGATAAATTTCATGTTACCAACCTAGTAATAGCTTCATTGCACAATACTATTGTTCCTTTTGCTCATTTTCGTTAGCAGAAGCTGGGCAATCTTGTTTCACCAAGTCTAATTCTGCATGTTCTTCCTTTTTACGATAGTCATCAGTATACATTGTTTTCAGAATGTTTCTAAAGTTTTGGAAGGAGGTTTGGTTTAGTTTATCTGTTCCTAATTTTAGTATGAAAAGTGAGTTTTTTCTTCAAATTAAAGTGTGTTTATCTAAATATCTCATCGATGCCTCATTGCCTTTTTATTGGACTACAGGTACACGCCGAATAAGTTAGAGAAAGAGGAAGCATGAAGTTCCGAAATATCAAAAAATTGTTATCTTGTATACTTTCTGAATGTTTTATTGTATTTTGGTACTCCACCTGATGTAAAATGTGTGTGGTTGTAATGTGCTGATGTTATCCGAAATATTATTTGTGAATGTCACCTGTTTGAATCAAAGTAATTCGTTTATTCTGTTGGTCTTGATTAATTTATTATCTGTTTAATTATTGTGAAAATGTGAGAAAATGGACACTAACAAGTGGAACCATATAAATTGTATGAACTGACAACTGGGACCCCTGTTACTAGTGGGACCAGCCCAAAATAAGAAGACTGAAAGTAAGATCTATCCATATAAAAGGCCAATGCAAAGAAAATAAAAATTCCAGGATCGGGCTTGGCCCATGTAGTGACCAGTTAATATGAAAACAATCCGTAATAGTTGGGTCGAGCCCATGTGGAACCTAGAAATGGACTGGGCTGATTTCGATTTAAGACGATTTAATTTCGTCACAATTTTGCCACGTAGGATCAGCCACGTAGGATCTGACATGGCATGGCTAGATGGTCCGTGACGATATTGAATCGTCATAGACGTTATGACGATCCAATATCGTCATAGACGGTTATGACGATTTTACCAAAAACGTCGTTATAGTTCATTTGCGACGCCCAGCTTTCGACGATCTTAAAATCGTCATAGAATCGTCATAAACAGACTACTATAACGATTTTGTGACGAAAATGGAGGGTCATATATTGCCAGATTCCTTGTAGTGGATGGCAAATAGTAAGACGAGCAAAGGGTTATACCATAATAAATGGACAACTCTACAAAAGGAGCACTACCGGTGTATACCTAAAGTGTGTTTCCCAGCTAGAAGGTATGGAAATCCTACGCGGAATCCATCTCGGAGATTGCGGGCATCACGCCGCTCCTCGATCGTTGGTCGCGAAAGCCTTCCGGCAAGGATTCTCTTGGTGACCGCATGACGACGACAAAAGCTGGTTGAGACATGCATGGTATGCCAGTATTATGCCCGACAACCACATGTTCCTGCTAAAGAATTGCGAACAATACCAATAACTTGGCCGTTCGCAGTCTGGGGGCTAGACATGGTGGGACCGTTACAGACGGCACCATGTGGGTTTACACATCTGCTAGTAGCAGTTGATAAATTCACTAAATGGATAGAAGCTAAACCCATTATAAAGCTTGATGGGGCAACTGCCATCAGGTTTGTCCGGGATCTGGTGGTGAGATTTGGTCTCCCACATAGCATTATCACCGACAATGGCAACAACTTGTCACTCGGAGAAGTGGAGGCTTATTGTTGGGAGAAGGGCATCCGACTTGACCTTGCATCTATGGCACATCCACAATCCAATGGACAATTTGAGCGGGCCAATGGATTAATTCTGCAGGGCATAAAGCCACGTCTTGAGGCACCGCTACATATAGAGCAGCTAGATCTTGGGCGGAAGAATTGCCATCTGTGCTATGCAGCTTACGAACTACACCCAATAGATCCACCGGCTACACCCCTTATTTCATGGTATATGGAGCAGAAGCCATCCTACCTTCCGACATACTTCACGATGCACCAAGAGTTGCCGCCTATGACGAAGATGACGCTGAAGAATCCAGACGCCTAGATGTGGACCTTATCAAGGAGGAGCGCGTTTTGGCATGCCAAAGATCCGCCATCTACCAGCAGAAGCTACACAGCTACCATAGTCGCTGCATTCGGCATCGCTCATTTAAAGAGGGGGATTTGGTGCTCCGACTTAAGCAGAAAAAGTCACACAAATTATTTCCGCCATGGGAAGGACCGTTCATCATAAGCAAGGCGCTACTCAATGGGTCTTACTACCTCGTTGACAATCGTGAGCTGAAGGATAGACCCAACGAGGATCATAAGCGTAAGAGACATGACCCGGATGATGATTACCCGGAGCTTGATCAGCCATGGAACATAGCACAACTACGTCCTTTTTACACTTAGCATTTTTTATCTAATTGTGTACCTCTTATATGATCAATGAAATAAATATCTCTGGTTCACTCATATTTCTGAGTCTTTCACCTCCTTTAGTGTTCATTTTTGGATCATATAAAACCTTTATGCACAAATTTTGTGATTGCACTTGTGAAAATTCCGCCTACGAGCGTTAGCTTAAGTTTTCTAGTCTACACGTCATTTGTCGTTTTTATGTGGATTCTGGAGTAATGACTTTTGGCACTTGTTGTCGGCAATTTTGTGCTTAGGTTATTGATGGTGCCATTGGGCATCATCACCTGAGCGCATGGTTCCGACAACGAGTCTTCCGACTCACGAAAAGTCAAGCATAAGAACCAAAGTAATGGATAATCCAGCACTTTCTTAAAAAATATATACATGCCGGAAACTAGTTCTTAAGTAGCACGACATACAACATTGTTTTCCGCCTTAAGTTAATACATAGTTTTTTCCACATACGCATCAAAGGTGAAACAAATATTAAAAATTGTTTTTCATTCCTTTGGCGCAGGCGACTTGGAAGCCGCGTCATCGGCAGCAGGAGAACCACCCTCGAAGTCGGTAGTGCGAAGGGACTCGGAGGAGCTTTGGTTGCTGCCATCGATGGTGTTCATCGGCACGAAGACGTTAACGTCGACTAACTCGGAAACTCTGGTGTCATAGCCCGTGAGTGACAACAAGATGGATTCGTGATGAATCGCTTTGCCATCATCATCTATGTCGGGAATGCCAGAGGTCACCGTGTCGATGTCGGCATCTTCGTAATGTGCCTTCACCATTGATAGTGCCATCCTTGCACCAGCCCGTGCACATGAAGCCTTCCAGCTTGTGATACGGTCGGGGGCTCGGCGCAGGATCTCCGAGTACTTCACCACAAAGTCCGATGCCTTGATATTGATCTGGAGGGGCTTGGCAATCTCTTTGACTTGCGTGATGGCGATGTTGATGAAGTTGCCGGCAAGAACCATGCATTCCTTTGCTGGAGGAGGCGACCGGGTTAAACCCATAGGAGCTGCAAATTCAGACAAGGAGCACATGAGTGCAAAAATTCAGAGTATCTAGACTACAGAAATCCAAGACGGAGAATCACTTACTGAAGATGCTAGCCTCAGCTTGCTAGAGGGTATCCGACAAGTAGTCCCGTTCTTATTGGAGGAGCTTGTACGCCTCATGGTGGCGTTGATTCTGCTCATCGATAGCTTTCTTCCGATCTCTTAAGATCGAGATCTCCTCCTTCAAGCGGTTCATCTCCTCGGTGGCGGAGTCCTACATGACTTCCATGGATTCTTCATCATCTTCAGCATGTCCTTCCTCTCCTGCTTAAGTATCTTGTTCTCGCTATCCAGCTCCTGAATATGCTTGGATTGCTCGACAATGTCCTTAGCCTGGCAATGGTTTCTGCAAGTCGGAGAAAGCAAAGTACACAATGAGTACTCGGAGAATACACAAGTTCAAGCCAGAATACGAAAAAGAAAGGAAAAACAGACGCTTGCTCTTAACGATCTATTCCTTCAAGAAGGCAGTTTTACCCTTTTCGGCTTCCAAGTCCGTGCGCATCTTTTGGTACTTGTCGTTGGCCATGCCCCTCCGAGCATTCTCGTTCTGTGGAAAAAAGGAAAAAATTAAACGTTGTTTGGTCTGCTTGGAGCATCTAGCCGGAAAATTTCCACCTAGATGCTTAGGGGCTACAGCGAGAGTTTTTAACTTAGCAATATGCTTAGTCTTTCTTTAAGCATCTAGTCGGAACTAATTCAGTTCACGATTAGAAGCTTGGGGGGCTACGGTATAAAGTTTTTAACTCGGATGTATGCTTAGCTTTTCTTTAAGCATCTAATCGGAACTAATTCAGTTACAACTAGAGGCTTGGGGGCTACAGTATTGAAATTTATAAACACTGTGTATGCTACTCTTAAAGCATCTAGTCGGAATAATTCATTCAAACTACATGCTTGGGGGCTACAGTGAGAAGTTTTCTACTTTGATCACTCTTAGAGCATTCAGACGCAAAGACCTATGGTTTTCCGGCTAAATCCTCGGGGGCTACAGTGGGATACTCATATGAATTGTAAAAGGCAAATAAAACTTACAAGTGCAATAATCTTGAGGTTGGTAGCACTCTCGGCCAGCAGCTTGCCAAAGGATACGTTGTTTCCTTGCAAGATCTCTGCTTGTCGGAGGAGCTCCTCTAGACCGCACGTCGGAGATGTCGGCGCCACAACAGGAACCAGAGCAGTGCTACCCGGTGTAAGTACCGGATTGACTATCTTTGGATATTCTATGGTTTTCTTGGGTGCGGGGGCGCCGCCTATGGCAAAAGTACCAGCTTCCACCACCGCCTTACCGCTACCGATAGCATCCTTAGCCGGAGCTTCAGCCATTGGGTGTTCCACACTCTCCTGTGTCGCCTGCTCGCTGACGACATCAATCTCAGTAGAAGCACCTGAGTCCACTTCCATGGCGGAAGGGCTAGATGCCTCCTTAGCTTGTGAGCTTGTCGGAGCGGAGGAGGGCTTGACGCTGGGAGTGACAGGGGCGATGGTGGGAGACGCGTCGCGATGCAGCATGTCCTTGATGGTTCTAGAAGCCCCCAATGTTTTGGAGGTCTTATTCAAGTTGGTCGTGGCTTTCTTCCTGAAACGTGCAAAATGCATAAGTACAGGAACAAGACAGATAAATAGACAATGTCGGAGAGAAAGAATCTTACACAAGAGGGGGTGCTTTGGCAAAGGGGATCCCGGTAGTCTTTCTTTTCTCCGCCTCCAGGGCGGCGGTAGTCTTCTTGGAGGCTCCACCCTCCGTCTTCTTCTTCTGGCCTCCGTCGGCAGCATCAGAGGTGGATCTCTTCCGCTTTCGCGCCAATGGAGAATCGTCGTAGGACACAATCGTGACTTCGTTCGTCTTTGGATCATAGATTTGGACAGCCATGCTATCCTCCTCTAGATCGCTAAGCTGTTAAGTGAAAAGTCACCGTGTTAGATGGGATGGAAATGGCTAGACGGAAGAGCTGGAGTATATGTCATACACGGAAAATAAACAGTTACCTTTGGGCACTTGCTGTCTACGAACATGTCATAGGTGATGGTGAAGCCATGCTTCTTGTCCTTCACCTTGACGATGTCCTTAAGACGGAGCTTGATGGAGTCGCTCGAGAAATTGTCCACGGAGATGCGGAGGCTATACCTTCTGTCGATGGTATACTCGTGCATCAGCTTCACGCGGTGCTGCAGAGGCTGGATTCGCCTGATGAACCAGCACATGGCTAGGTCCAAACCGGTCAAACCCGTCTCTACGAACCACTCAATCCGCCTTATAGCGCGGGAAGCGTCGATGTCGGAGGGAAGGGAGGCCTGGGATCTCCATGTCGAAGTTTCAGCAGTGGCTCCGTCGACGAAGTCCGGGTACATTACTTCTCAGCCAGCCAGAGGGATATCTGGGCCGTAGAAGTAAGTACGCTGCCAGTTCTTGCAGGACTCGTGACCGACTATGTAGGGGAACCGCCGGCCAGGACGGATCTTGAAGCTTATGGTGCCACAATTTCTAGTTCATCCTTGCTGGCTCCGGCTTCGCGTTTGACGGTGCAGAAATACATGAAGAGATCTAGCCTAGGCTTAATCCCTAGGTAACCCTCGCAGAGCACCGCGTAATGTCTAAGCGCTAAAATGCTATTGGGAGAAAGGTTTTGGGGCTGGACTCGGTAGTGATTCAAGACGGAAAGGAAGAAGTTAGAGATGGGCAGGGAGACGCCGCGTACCAATTGGGCTTTGAGGTACACCTTTTCTCCGACTTGGGGAGAAGGTGTCACCTTGCCAGCCGGCGCCGCCCGCCAGGCGAGCCCCTCCGTCGCGGGGAGATAGCCCTCGACGATCAGTTCCTTGATGTCGCGGTCCGTGATGTCCGAACCATGCCAATCGCCCTTGTGGGAGTCATTTTCCTCCCCCAGCAGCTCCAACGCCGCTGGATTGTGGTCGCCGCCGGTGGTATCGACCACCGCGGAGATGGGGATGACCAGGGCCCTCTAGGGGCACGACGATGGAGCTCGCCGGCTTCGCCCGACGCCGCCATCGAGGGAGTAGAGCTGCTGCTGGCCATTGTGCAAGTTTGGAGGTGACTATCAAGATTGGGAGCTAGGGTTTTTTGCGAGGTTGCGCGGAGAGCTCGAGGAGGCGCTAGCTAGAGGAAGAAGACGATGCGAGGAGAGAATGAGGTGAAAAGTAAAATTCCACCGCAGTTACTATTTATGATCTCTAGCATCAAGATTCGTGCAGCTTGATTGGACGGTTGCCGCGTAGATGACGTGTGCGCGAACGTGCGCGGAAATTTCGCCACGTCCCAACCGTCACCGCCAACGGTTGGACATGATTGTGTTCTCTGCATGTGTGAGTTACGAGGTGTTGCTGACCTATGTCTACATCGTCCTAGCTGACATAGGCAGATGAGCCATCACATCAGAAGATTCCGGCATGGACGGATCCAGTCCGGCTACGGAAGAGTATGATGGAAGATTCAACAATTCTCCGACTTACAAGTTGAAGATGGAGGAAACCTTCCAGGGTTCTTTGGGAGGACTACAAGATATTGCTTGACGATTTGCTGACATCCATCTAGACGGAGCATTCCACATGAAGAGGCAAGACAGTGCAATATCTCGGAGTTCTCCGGGGGCTACTGTTGGGGATATGCTATATGGGTATCCTCATAGCATGTCTCCTATCCGGATAACCCGGGTGGCCCACAGTTGGTAGCATGGCCCATGGCCTGCTGGGCGGCCTAGTTAGATGGATCCAGAAGGGAGGCCCATGCCGGATAAAGGAAGGCTACGGAGGAGTCATTGTAACATCCCTAAAATCATGTTTCAAAACTCTGCATATCATCCATGCATCCATGATCATTTAGGGTTCCTTTTCAAAAGCCATTTCAAAAACAGGAGCATCTGATGCTCATTATTTTATGTGAGCAAGCATTGATCTAATGCCCCTCTCAAATGAGAGTATAATTGTTTTAAACCAAGATTTGTTTGCTCTCTTGTTGGTTTTGATTGAATGTCAGAGTTTGGACACAAAATTCACAAAACAAATATGGTTTCAAACCATTTTCAAAACCTATTCAAACAAGTGCTAAGGCACTGTTTATTTTGATTTTTCCAATAAGACCAAGCTAGTCCAATGAGACAGCAAGGTTTTATGTCCAATATTATGAATTTTATACTCTACAAAAATCCAGAAAAGGTTTGGATTTCAAATGATTTTAAATTGTTTGAAAATGAATCCTGAAAATCAATCTGGAAAAATAAAAAGAATAGGAAAACCCAACTAGGCCTGGCGCCAGCCTTTCGGCCCATCAGACAAATCGACCCACCTGGGCTACTTCCCTCTCTGTTTTTCCTCACCCACGCAGAACCCACCCCCCTCACTGACTACTGGGCCCCGTCCACGTCACCGTCATCTTCCCCAAATCTCGCGAAGAACACGTCGCCGCTGGCCGTTGCTGGCGTTGATCACGCGGCGTAATTGCCATTGAATCTGTAGGCGTTTCCTGTCGAGCCCCCTGCCTACTTAAACCCCTCTGCATCGCGAGCCTTTCCCCTCACACAGCACCTCCACTCCACCACCATGCTGCCGGCAATTCGAGTTGCAACTCCGCTGCCCGACGCACTCCGGCGACCTATTCCGGTGAACCCCGTGCTCCCCTCCGCCTCTTGTCCATACGAGCTTGCATGTCTTGCCCGTGCGCATCATCTCACACTTTCTGTTTACTCTATATCGCCCCAGGTCGTCGTCTCCTTCGAAGGCCGCAAACAACCGAAGCGCCGTCAAACTCCGACGAACAATCATGGTAAGAACCGACCGCCCCTTGACCCCTAGTTCACACGACCGTGTTCGCCTGGCCTCTGTGCATCTCCTAATGCTTTTCGTGCATCTTATTGCGCCGTAGAACGTCGCCTCCATCTCCGGCAGTGAGCACCCGACGTGAAAGCAAACTCCGACAAGGATTTCCGGCCGTGCCAGTGCGCCCCTGTACAAGCAAAGACCACGTTGAGCTTCCTCGTGTTCGTGTGAATCTGGTAAGCCACGCCACACACCCCAGCCCTCTATGTATTCACGGGCGTCACGAGAGCATCGCCACGCATGCCGCCGCCAAGACCGAACTTTGGTCGCATGGTCCAGGACCGTTAGATCTAGATCCAACGAATCTGATTGAATCTCTTAACGAAGGGATACGGGACAGATCTGGCCGTGCGATTTCATTTAGATCGTACGGTCCACGTCAGTCGATCCACGCGAAATGGTATGGGCGAATAGAAACACGCCATGTGGCCAGACTCTGGTTTTAAAATGATCTATTGGATTTGTAAACTTGCAAAATTCATAACTTTAAAACCACACGTCCAAATTTTACAAATTTTATATCATTGGAATCAGGAGAGAAAATCCTTTCCATTTATGCAATGTGTTTAATGTTTTGCCTCTGTAAAAATGGTTGTTTTTACAGAAACATTTGTAGGCATATTTTGTGTATAGTAATTATTTGAAAAAATGTTTTGTTGTTCAAATAAAGTTTATTTGGCATATTTTGAACTTGTTTATTTTTCAATACTATACACTTGTCTTGTTTGGTGTAGGAATTCATCACATGGCATTTTGCATGCATTCATATATTTTTGTTTGTATATATTTTGTATGTGATTTGGTGCCATTATTTTATGTGTAGATTTTAGTGCAAATAGTGATTGTGATTATGAGGATTGTTGCTACTCCCCAAACTACCAAGGCAAGTGGTGATTCATGATCTTATTCCTATGTTTTTCAACTATGCACTAGCAATATTTTGTATAGGACTTGCATGAATATTTTGATCTATATGCTATGCTTGGTAAATCCTAGTAGTTGTAGAATTGCTAGAAATTCTAAGTTAAGATTCTTATCAATGCCATGCTTAGCCTAGCTAGTAGCAACCAAGGGTGGTTATATATTCATGCTATGGAAAATATTTCTAAGTATTTGGACTTGTGTTTTGCTGAATAAAACAACTAAGTGAATGAAACATCTGGGTGGAATGGAAAGAATGGTTTGTGTTGAGTGGTTACACAAGGCCCATGTCTATGGTTTACCTTGTGTATCTCACTTGTGGAAAGCCACCCAGGAACAAAGGGATTTGAGATGCCATATGTTAAGAAGCTTCTAGTGCAGCCACATGGCAATATGGGCTCTGCCTGGATCACATAGGTTGCAATAACTTAACCATTTGGACAGTTGGTGGTAGTGGGATGATAGTGTAACACCCTCAGAATCGGACCTATGCAAGTTTGAGCAAAATTCGCCAAAACCCGCATAGAAACGATTCAAAGGTGCCCACCAGGCACTTTCGTGCGGGTGGAAAACGAAGTAATAACATTACACAACAGTCCTCGATGGGACCCACGAGCAGATATATATAACAATGACTAAAAGAGTCAAGAATACGATATAATATACAAAGATCCAAATCACCTTGAAAATGTCGGGCGTCCGACTACGGACAAGATGCAAATGGGCTAAGAGCCTCAAGAATAACCAATGGCGTCCATAACCTGCCGGGCCAAGCGGAAGGTAACCACCTAACGGCGTCGATCTCAAAACCTGCTTAAACAAAAGGGCTGCGCAAAGGGCAAAGGAAAAAAGGCGTCAAGATCGAGGCCGATGCAGCGAGGCTAGAATTGCGGTCCTCGCCTACATAGGTATGGTGGATCAAGCGGCAGCGATGCACTACACAACCTATAGAGACTCGATACAACCTGGCGATTATCGAGAGGGTAAGAATGACCTATCCGGATCCAACCTGAAACTAATCACCAAACAAACCCATCTGGTGTTTCCCCTCGAGACCGTACGAGGAAGTCAACCGAGGAACTCACAGTTGGCGCTTTATTTATTCGATTATTGTTGCAGCAATTACTAGTCGATTTTAAATAATCGTCACGATAAAGTAAGCGGTGGGCACTTTTAGTTAACCATTCCGTTATAGTTGCGGTAATTACTAATCAAATACGAGATAGCATGATATAATCCCAAAACCCAAAGCTTGTTGGTACTTTTAATCAGCCAATTCCGTTGTAGTTGCCATACTTACTAGTCAGTACAATGGTCGCATGGCGACAACCAAACAAGCAATTGTGGGCAGTTTTAATTAGCCATTCCATTATAGTGAAGCTGATTACTAGTCATTATAAGCCAAATTTATAGCGATAAACTTTAGTTATGCTTGTCTATGATCGAGATCTTTGCTCCAAGTCGTCCATATCCATGGACACGGCTTTGAGAAAGTTTTACCGGCCGGGTGCACCAATAGCAACACACGCCGATCAGCCTCGGAAAAACCAAATCAAAACCCAACGAGGCTTTCACGATGAACAATCACAGATTCAGAAATATTTGAGGCCACCCTTGAAGTACACCATAACAAAGTAAGCAAGCTTGAGACGGACTCAAGGTTGGGGACGGTGTGAACGATTGGGAACCCAAACTGGGCTTGTCGACACGCGGAATCGTGCCACGATCCTAAGCGATACAGCATGTACCTCGCACAATTTAAATCGAGAAAGTAGCATGGCATAAGTACAGGATCGTAAATAAAACCTCAAACTAGTTTGTGGCCCCAAGAAATAAGACTGAATCAAGCTCGCCTCGGGGTCCCATATACCTCCGGATGTGGATAGCGCGATAAATCAAGGAACAGTATCAAGTAATCGGGGTCTTACGGGACACAAGTGGGCGTTCGAAACCAAATATTTTCTATCACCCACCAATGCCTCTCTTATTTCAATTTTAGTTGTTAAACAGAAATTAAAGTGACGATAAGTAAAACTAGAATCATCTCCATGACAACATGCGGCAATACATCAAGAATCGTGGCATATGACGACACACATCGGCACTTGAGCAAGCAACTACGACGCAAGTCCATCTATCTACCAAACAACAGGTAATAGGATGTGTCCAAGGCAATATAAGGCTGCAAGGGATTTCAGCACGAAAACTAAAGCATCACAACACGTATAGCAATAGATCAACAGAGGAGGAAGTAAATACTATAAAAGTAAGATAGGTAGAAAGGAGATGCTCTTTGAAAACATTGTCGAAGGTTCAACCGAAGATCGGGACGAAGCTCACATCAACTCAACGGCCTTATCCGCGAAGAAGCAAAACACTAGAATAAACACCGGATGCAATATTTAATACAACGGCAGAAGATCGGCATGATGCATGCATGATGGATGGCATGGCAAGATGCGATGCAATTAGGTCAAATTAAGTGGAACCGGGGTCCCGACAATTAATTAAATGGTTCAAGTTATTTAGAACCCCCGCAATTAAATGTTGTCTTAACATGACAGAGGATAGCACCGGGTTCGCTACACAAATTTAAATGAGGCCGATATGAGACTAGATTTGCCCGCATATGGGTCCCATATTTAATTATTAGGTGAATCGGCATAAGGCCCCCAAACCAATGACATGCATGCGAAATGACAATTAAATGTGCAACAAGTTGTTATTATATTATAAAATAGGGTTCTCGGAAAGGGGTTCACACATTAGGGGTCGCGACGATCTTGGGGTTCGGGGTTCGAGTCTGCAGGTCCGTGGTCCGGGTCAGGGTTCAACAGGCGTTCTCGGCTCGGGTTAGGGTCTTGGCGCATCCGGTCTCGGTCTCGTCCGGTGAAGCACTCGTCGTCCTCGAGGAGTCCTTTATGCATATGTGTCCTCTATGCGATGATCTTGTCGTCTTGATGCCGTCGTCCGTCCGTGAAGAGAACCTTGTCGCCTTTGGGCGAAGAACATGTCATCCCGTGGGTCCGTAGAAAAGTGCTCGATGATCCACGACGGAGGTCTCCTTCGGCTTGGTTTTTTCCATGAAGGGATCTTGTCGCTTGGTATCCGTGTAGGCGCATTTCGGTTCATGGCGACGACCTTGGGGTTTTCCCTTGACGAAGAGGTTCGGTGTTCAGGACGAAGGCCTTGGCGTAGGGGAAACTTCAGGCATCGACCATGGGGTTCTGAGGAAGAGCTCGTTTTTCCGCGGTCTCACATGGCGCCGGCGGCGAAGGAACTTGATGGTTACGACGGTCTTGACGAGACTTGGTATCACGAACTCCCGACATGTACATGAGTACACGACACGAATCCGACAGAGATATTGTGGCCCAAACTCTGGTTCAACGGCTGGGCATCAAAGAGGATGTAAAAACATCAACACAGACAAAACTGGGGCCACTCGTCGGGATGGTGCTGCAGGGCTGCAGGCGGCAACCGAGCAGGTCCGGGCCAGAGGAGCGGCCGGCGCAGGGTTACAGGGCCCGAGGGCGGACGGAGGAGGCCGAGGCAGGCGACCTCGGGCGGCGACGGAGGAGCTTGCCGGGCGCAGCGGGCGCAATGGGCGGTGGAGCTCGGGGCGATGAGGGCGCGGGCTTGGCGGAAGACGGTGGACGGAGGGCAGCGGCTGTCGGGCTTGCCGGAGGAGGAGGCAGCGGCGGCTCGGCTGGCCTTGCGCTGAACAGCGAGGAGGAGCTCGGGACGGCCGCGCCTTGGGGCCATGGAGGCGGCTGGCGGTCGCCATGGCGAGGATGGAGAGGGCGGGCGCAGACCGCTGGCGGGGAGGCGGGCGGAGAGGCGCTTGGGGAGGGGTGCGCGAGGCGGGCCTTGGCACGGCCGGGCACCGGAAGGGCCAGTGGAGGCGGGTCGCGAGGTGGGCCAGGGGCTGCAAGGCCGGAGCTGCGTGGGGAGCTGCGGGGGCGCTGCTGAGGCGGGCGGTGGCCGAGCAGAGGAAGAGCGTGGCGGGGTCGCGGGGATGGTTGCGTGCGGGAAGAGGACAGGGAAGAGAGGCAGGGAGCGGGGAGGTCTGGGCGGGGTGGGTCCAAGCGCGGGGCCGGGCTGGGCGCGAGCAGGATGTGAGGAGAGCTGGGTGGGGCCGGCTGGCAGTGTGTGGGGTGTGGGGTGTGTAGTGTGCGTGCGTGTGTCTGTTTGCCCAGGGGGCTGGGTGGTGATTGAGGAGAGAAGGAGAGAGGGGGCTGAGGTGGCACCTTGTGGTTGGGTGGGAGGAGAGGAGAGGGTGAGGTGGCAGCGTAGGATAGGTGGGGGTGAGGTGGAGGGTTGGGCTGGGTAGGTTTCCGGGTAGACTTAGGATTAGATAGTTGGACCGATCTGTTAATACGGGGGTGGTCGTTCGGGTCGGGTTGGCCCGTTCGACTGCCCCCACTAAAATTATTGAACTTTTTATTTGTTTTAAACGGGCCGAAAGCAAACCGATAGCGGCCAAAATAAAATATTCCGGGGACCCGGTTTGGTGTTTTGAATTAAGACGGGGCTTTTTAGAAAACAAAACGGCTTTGCGAAAACAGTTTTGGCAACAATGCATGATGATGACGATGCAATGCACAAATTCAACGCGATTTTCTAGTAGTGGTTTTTGCGGGATGCCACAATTCGACACCACTAATAATGGATCTCGCCCTCGAGATCCGCCTCATGGTACCGGAAAAGAGGTCGGCGATCTGCATCTTCTCGCTTCGTGTAGATCCTCGCGACACCACTAACGAGGGTACCTTCTTCATCTGGGAATCGGCGACACCACCAACAAAGGGCGTTGTTCCTGATCGTCAAGAGAACACTCCGGAAAACAACGGACGAAGGTAGAGGTATCAAACGATAAGGCCACCTCTAACTTCCATTAGAAGAGGGAAAAGTTACATTGATCCACCAGTTCGATGTACAGAGCGAATAGTAAGAGTTGGGTAGGGTGATCAGTCCATCCCGGCCCAAACTATCAACTCTCTACATGGGTAGGGAATCAGGCAACTCAACTCTCGAGATTTAGACTGAAGGTCTTCATAGGTGGTATCCGGAACAAAGGGATGATGCCAGCAGGAATCGTATGAAAGACACAATGATTAGTTCCGCGATGGTTCCATTGGCATGAACAACACATGCTCAAGGTTAACCCCAACTTCACCAAAGCTCGTCCTTCTCATATGTTTTTCAACGACACTGATATCCAGCAAGGAACACAGATGGATAAAGATCTCAAGAACAAAAGATCGGATGAAGGTTCAACAGACAAGTTGCAGATTGATGATCGAAGCACCTCCGTTACAAAAAGGGAGAAAACGAAACCCTGAAGGTACGACGGAAAACCCAACCACGAGAATTCCTGGACTCGAAGAAAGGGACGAGAGCGGATTCAAAACACGTAGAGGTAAGAGGAGAACAGCAGAGGGGTAAGGAGTAAAATCAGACCTAATCAGAACTATCCAACCGATTTTCAAAAATAGTTTTGACACTCTACTTCGGCCGTTAGCTAGGTTATCCTACAGGCTGGACTTGTGGGGTATCGCAACTGCTGGGCTCTGATACCACTCTGTAACACCCTCAGAATCGGACCTATGCAAGTTTGAGCAAAATTCGCCAAAACCCGCATAGAAACGATTCAAAGGTGCCCACCAGGCACTTTCGTGCGGGTGGAAAACGAAGTAATAACATTACACAACAGTCCTCGATGGGACCCACAGAACAGATATATATAACAGCGACTCAAAGAGTCAAGAATACAGATATAATATACAAAGATCCAAATCACCTTGAAAATGTCGTAGGCGTCCACTACAAGATGCAAATGGGGCTAAGAGCCACGAAGAATAACCAATGGCGTCCATAACTCCTTGAGCCAAGCGGAAGGGTAACCACTAACGGCCGATCTCAAAACCTGCTTAAACAAAAGGGTGCAAAGGGCAAAGGAAAAAAAGGCGTCGATCTTGAGGCCAGATGCAGCGAGGCTAGATTGGCGGTCTCGCCTACATAGGTATGGTGGATCAAGGCGGCAAAGATGCACTACACAACCTATAGAGACTCGATACAACTGGCAGTTATCAGAGAGGGGTAAGAATGACCTATCCGGATCCAACCTGAAACTAATCACCAAACAAACCCATCCTGGTGTTTCCCCCTCGAGACGAGGAAGTCAACCGAGGAACTCACACAGTTGGCAGTTTTATTTATTCAGTTATTGTTGCAGCAATTACTAGTCAGTTTTAAATAATCGTCCTGATAAAGTAAGCAGTGGGCACTTTTAGTTAACCATTCCGTTATAGTTGCGGTAATTACTAATCAAATACAGATAGCATGATATAATCCCAAAACCCAGCAGTTGTTGGTACTTTTAATCAGCCAATTCCGTTGTAGTTGCCATACTTACTAGTCAGGTACAATGGTCGCAAGCGACAACCAAACAAGCAATTGTGGGCAGTTTTAATTAGCCATTCCATTATAGTGAAGCTGATTACTAGTCATTATAAGCCAAATTTATAGCAGTAAACTTTAGTTATGCTTGTCTATGATCGAGATACTGTGCTCCAAGTCGTCCATATCCGCGGACACGGCTTTCAGAAAGTTTTACCCGGCCGGGGTGCACCAATAGCAACACACGCTCGATCAGCCTCGGAAAAACCAAATCAAAACCCAACGAGGCTTTCACGACTGAACAATCACAGGATTCAGAAATATTTCAGGGGGCCACCCCTTGAAGTACACCCGCAACGAAGTAAGCAAGCTTCGAGACGGACTCAAGGTTGTGGGGACGGTGAACGATCGGGAACCCAAACTGGGCTTGTCGACACCGCGAATCGTGCCACGATCCTAACAAGACAGCAAAGACTCGCACAATTTAAATACAGAAAGTAGCATGACATAAGTACAGGATCGTAAATAAAACCTCAAACTAGTTTGTGGCCCCAAGAAATAAGACTGAATCAAGCTCTGGCTCAGGGGGTTCCCATATACCTCCCGGATGTGGATAGCACGATAAATCAAGGAACAGGTATCAAGTACTCGGGGTCTTACGGGACACAAGTGGGCGTTCGGAAACCAAATATTTTCTATCACCCACCAATGCCTCTGCTTATTTCAATTTTAGTTGTTAAACAGAAATTAAAGTGACGATAAGTAAAACTAGAATCATCTCCAACAGCAACATGCGGCAATACATCAGCAATTGTGGCATATGACGACACACATCGGCACTTGAGCAAGCAACTACGACGCGCAAGTCCATCTATCTACCAAACAACAGGTAATAGGATGTGTCCAAGGCAATATAAGGCTGCAAGGGATTTCACGGGTACGAAAACTAAAGCATCGCAACACAGATAGCAATAGATCAACAGGAGGGAAGTAAATACTATAAAAGTAAGATAGGTAGAAAGGGGGAGATGCTCGCCTGAAAACATTGTCGAAGGTTCAACCGAAGATCGGGACGAAGCTCACATCAACTCAACGGCCTTATCCGCGAAGAAGCAAAACACTAGAATAAACACCGGATGCAATATTTAATACAACGGCAGAAGATCGGCATGATGCATGCATGATGGATGGCATGGCAAGATGCGATGCAATTAGGTCAAATTAAGTGGAACCGGGGTCCCGACAATTAATTAAATGGTTCAAGTTATTTAGAACCCCCGCAATTAAATGTTGTCTTAACATGACAGAGGATAGCACCGGGTTCGCTACACAAATTTAAATGAGGCCGATATGAGACTAGATTTGCCCGCATATGGGTCCCATATTTAATTATTAGGTGAATCGGCATAAGGCCCCCAAACCAATGACATGCATGCGAAATGACAATTAAATGTGCAACAAGTTGTTATTATATTATAAAATAGGGTTCTCGGAAAGGGGTTCACACATTAGGGGTCGCGACGATCTTGGGGTTCCGGGGTTCAGGGTTCGACAGGGTCCAGGGTCCGGTCTCGGGGTCCAGGGTTCGACGGAAGCGTTCTCGGCTCCGGGGTTAGGGTCTTGGCGCATTCGGGGTCTCGGTGTCCGGGGTGAAGCACTCGTCGTCCTCGAGGGAGTCCTTGTCGCACATGTGTCCTTCGGGTTCTATGACGATGATCTTGTCGTTTCGATGCCGGGGTCCCGACGTCCGTGAAGAGAACCTTGTCGCCTTTGGGCGAAGAACATGTCATCCCGTGGGTCCGTGTAGAAGTGCTCGATGATCCACGACGGAGGTCTCCGGTTCGGCTTGGTTTTTTCCATGAAGGGATCTTGTCGCTTGGTATCCGTGTAGGCGTACTTGTCGGTTCCGCGGCGACGACCTTGGGGTTTTCCCTTGACGAAGAGGTTCGGTGTCGTGAAGGCCTTGGCGCGGGAAACTTCGCATCGACCATGGGGTTCTGAGGAAGAGCTCGTTTTTCCGCGGTCTCACATGGCGCCGGCGGCGAAGGAACTTGATGGTTACGACGGTCTTGACGAGACTTGGTATCACGAACTCCCGACATGTACATGAGTACACGACACGAATCCGACAGAGATATTGTGGCCCAAACTCTGGTTCAACGGCTGGGCATCAAAGAGGATGCAAAAACAACAACACAGACAAAACTGGGGCCACTCGTCGGGATGGTGCTGCAGGGCCTGCAGGCGGCAACCGAGCAGGTCCGGGCCAGAGGAGCGGCCGGCGCAGGGTTACAGGGCCCGAGGGCGGCGGCGGACCGGAGGAGGCCGAGGACGGGCGACCTCGGGGCGGCGGCGGAGGAGCTTGCCGGAGGCGCAGGCGGGCGCAGCTGGGGCGGCGGAGCTCGGGACGATGAGGGGCCGCGCCGGGCTTGCCGGCCGGAAGACGGTGGAGAGGGCGCGGCGGCGCTGGCTTGCGGAGGAGAGGAGGCAGCGGCGGGGCGGCCCTGGCGCAGCGAACGGGCGAGGAGCTCGGGACGGCCAGGACGCGGAGCCATGGAGGCGGGCGCAAGGGTCGCCAGCGAGGATGGAGAGGGCGGGCGCAGATCAAGCGGGAGGCGGCGGAGGCGGAGAGGCGGCTGGGGAGGGGTGCCAAGGCGGGCGCCTTGGGGCACCGGAAGGACGGCCAGGTGGAGGCGGGTCGCGAGGTGGCTGCGGGGCTGCGGGCGGTCAAGGGCGCTGGGAGGCTGAGGGGGCGAGGCTCGCTTGAGGGGGAGGGCGTGTGGCCGGAGCGGGGCAGAGGAAGAGCGTGGCGGGGTCGCGGGGATGGTTGCGTGCGGGAAGAGGACAGGGAAGAGAGGCAGGGAGCGGGGAGGTCTGGGCGGGGTGGGTCCAAGCGCGGGGTCGGGCTGGGCGCGAGCAGGATGTGAGGAGAGCTGGGTGGGGCCGGCTGGCAGTGTGTGTGGGGTGTGGGGTGTGTAGTGTGCGTGTGTGTGTTTGTTTGCCCAGGGGGCTGGGTGGTGATTGAGGAGAGAAGGAGAGAGGGGGCTGAGGTGGCACCTTGTGGTTGGGTGGGAGGAGAGGAGAGGGTGAGGTGGCAGCGTAGGATAGGTGGGAGTGAGGTGGAGGGGGGGAGGGTAGATTTCCGGGTAGACTTAGGATTAGATAGTTGGACCGATCTGTTAATACGGGGGTGGTCGTTCGGGTCGGGTTGGCCCGTTCGACTGCCCCCACTAAAATTATTGAACTTTTTTTATTTGTTTTAAACGGGCCGAAAGCAAACCGATAGCGGCCAAAATAAAATATTCCGGGGACCCGGTTTGGTGTTTTGAATTAAGACGGGGCTTTTTAGAAAACAAAACGGCTTTGCGAAAACAGTTTTGGCAACAATGCATGATGATGACGATGCAATGCACAAATTCAACGCGATTTTCTAGTAGTGGTTTTTGCGGGATGCCACAGATAGGTTGGAAAGCGTCCATTTTGTCTAAGGGAAGGCTTCTGAAAGGTCCTGTCTTGGTAAAAATCAAGTCTTGTGGGGAAAGTGCACAACCTCTGCAGATGGAAGAATCTAAGTACTTAGCCATGTCCCTGGAGTTGGACAACTTGAGCATCAATACATGGAAGCTATCAAGAATCTCCTCATCCCAATTTCTAAGTAAAAACTTGTGGTTGAACAAGGGTGAAGGTAAACCAATTTCTATTGGTGTTTCCCTGGGAAAGTTTTATCAATGAAAAACTTAGTGTTTTCAACTAATAGGCAAAACCTATTTTGAGCAAAGCAAGCCTAAGCTACACCTAGCCAAATGCACATAGTATCTAGATGCCAATATTATACTAAGGTATCACTTGCCAATACTATTCCAATGTATTGACCCCCTGTGGCTGTAACTTGTGATGTTGCAGGTTATTCTGATGGTGATTAGGGGTTATGAGTCTACACTCAACATGCTTGCCTGTGGCACATGAAGATGAAGACTTATTTATCTTATTATGTATTTGAACTCTTGTATTAGGCCTGTGGCCATGGAGTTTGTAAAAGACTATGTTTGTCTCTGGAATGATATGTAATAATGACCTTTGTTTCTGTGTACTTCATCTTAAACTGTGGATGCTAGCATTGATCCAGGGACTAGCATTGCAATCACAGGGATCCTTACCTTTATAAATGGAGGGATCTTACAGATGGTATCAGAGCCAGGTTGCCTGTAGGATTATGACCCTAGGATTGGAAACCACTAAGGAAAATTTTCAACCACTTCCACAGTTGTCTTTTCTTCTCGTAAACTTTTCTAATCTTCTTTCTCATCTCTATTTGTAGATGAACTCCATCAACGAAGCCGTGAGGAAGGGACCACTCATGACTATGACTTTGGAATGTGAGACAGAATTCCCCAAGGCTCTCAAGGACCTCATGGTTGCCATGGGAATACATGGTGCAGCTGTGCACGAAGGTTTTCCCATGATGGATGAAGGAGTTGAATACTGGTGGGTGCAACTTCACTTGTATAAAAACAAGGAAGACAACCACAAGGAATTAGGATTCTGCATGGTCACCAACTCAGTGATGCACACCACATTGTTTGATCCAGCAAGGGATGCAGCTTGGAAGGCCATCAAAGAGCTTGGTGATAGAATCAAGTGCAGAGTGCTCAACACCCAGAATGACCTTAGAGAAGAAAAGAAACATACCCAAGAGTTGGAGGCCACCAACCAACATTTAAGAGAGGACATCATAGACTTAGCAATGGAGTCATGTGATCAGGACCGACAGATTGCCTCTAGGGATGCCCTGTTAGCCAACTTGGCAAATGAGATGGGATTGTAAACGTACTTCGTTAGTTGGACCACCACTCTTATCTTTATATTTTCCAAAAATGTTGTTTAAAATAAGTTGAACCTTGGATGCTTGTAATGGATTTATGTATGCCATGACTTGAGTGTTTTGATTGTCAAAGATATGCATGTGATGTCTTGTCTTGTGGTTCATCTCTATGTATGTGATTCTAACTTTTTCTATCTTATATAATAGATGCCTAATGTTACTACCAGCACGGCTGAAGAGTTCAAGGGAACTCGTTTTGGCACTCGTCTTATTGAGCTCACTAGTGTTCTCAATCTCCCACTTCCTACCATCATGATGCTTCCCCTCACCAAGTTCGAGAGGAAGGACCTTTGGGGCTTCAAGGTTACTCAGCCAGGACGCCAGACTGAGCCAGCCACGGAGGCCATCACTTTCAAGCTCATGCATGATGACAAGGAGAGAGGCCTAGAGGTAGTCATGCAGGATTTGCTTGGATGCTTGTTAGGGAGACACTCTCGGGAGGTTAGAGGTACTCACTTCCATGCCTTCAGTAGACATGACGAGGATGGTGAGGCCATTGCCTTCGAGGATACTGCTAGAGAGATAGCAGAGCCGATTTGTCTATACCTCTAGGACTTAGAGGTTCTTCTTAGGCACCTAGACACTGATAGGACCAACGTCATGCTTAGCAATGACGAACTCCAGGTGCAGCTTCGTGAGAAGGACAAGCTCTTCGCAGAGCAAGATGAGATAGTCAAGGAAATGGAGGCCAAGTTTAAGAGTCAGGATACAAAGTTCAAGAGTCAAGAGAAGAGAGTCCAAGGTAGGAACAAGAGGATTCGAGACATGACTGCAGAACTAGAATCCAAGGACTTCGAGCTCGAGCATCAGCAAGGTGTGATTAAGAGACTTCGTTCACAGAAGAGGGCTCTCAAAGCCAAAGTAGAGGCCTTGACCACCAATGTCGAGGAATGCAAGACCCTATGGATAATGTAGGACTAACACTTGTTGATGAGGAGGTTGATGCAGAGGAGTAGAGATGACTACTCATTTACCATTTATTTACCATTCTTTTGATTATTGAGTCGCAATGACCATCCAACATGTGGATGGCTTGCTAATTGTGTGTTTACTTTTCAAAACTTGTCTGTTGTTGAACTTTTATGATGCGTGTTTAGTGATTGTTATGTGATGTATTGTTCATGTTAACATCTATGGGTATCTCATTCTTATCCTTATTGAAAACCATAGATGCCTCCCTGACGTGCCAATCCCAACCCTAACAACAACAATATCACCCCTGAGATGCAGCAGATGATGACAGCTCAGACGCAGCTGATGCAGATGATGACCATGTTCATACAGAGTCAGAACAACAACAATAACAACAACAACAACAACAACAACAACAACAACAACAACAACAACAACAACAACAACAACAACAACAACAACAACAACAACAACAACAACAACAACAACAACAACAACAACAACAGCAGCAACAGCAGCAACAGCAACAGCAGCAACAACAACAAACAAACAACAACAACAACAACAACAACAACAACAACAACAACAACAACAACAACAACAACAACAACAACAACAACAACAACAACAACAACAACAACAACAACAACAACAACAACAACAACAACAACAACAACAACAACAACAACAACAACAACAACAACAACAACAACAACAAGAACAACAACAACAACAACAAGAACAACAACAAGAACAACAACAACAACAACAACAACAACAACAACAACAACAACAACAACAACAACAACAACAACAACAACAACAACAACAACAACAACAACAACAACAACAACAACAACAACAACAACAACAACAACAACAACAACAACAACAACAACAACAACAACAACAACAACAACAAAAACAACAACAACAACAATCAGAACAATCCACCAGGTTTTGACATGCTTACCAGATTCTTAAGATTGAGGCCAGCAAAGTTCTCAGGAACTACTGATCCCATGGTGGCCAATGATTGGCTACGTTCTGTGAACAAGGATTTGGTAACGGTTGGCTGTACTGATGAAGAGAAAGTAAGATTTGCAACAGACTTGTTGGAAGGACCCGCAGCTACATGGTGGGATAACTTCCAGATCACCACTCCCATTGCGGAGGTGACATGGGCTATCTTTGAAGATGGTTTCCGTACTGCTCACATCTCATCCGGAGTGATGAGTTTAAAGAAAAAGGAATTTCATAACTTGAAGCAGCGCCACCGCAGCGTGGCAGAATATATCGAGGAGTTCAACAATCTGGCACGTTATGCACCGGATGAGGTTGACACTGATGCTAAGAGGATGTAGCATCCCATCTGTCTAACATCTGTAATGCTACATGGTTCCTAATAAAATGCTACTTCCTACATATTACCCTTGCATGGCATCATCAATATATCATGCTCATGTCACCATGCCACATTGCATTTGAGCATCATATAAAACCCCTTTATTTGGTTCTTCTCCCTTATGCATTCATATTGCATTACTTGTATTTGCCTCTTGATATATTGTGTTTGGTTCTTGATATCTTGCTTAATGCCCAAATTGAATTGGGGGCATATCTTTTATTAACTCCACCACTTTTCCTTGCCACCACCTTACAATTCCACCATCCTAATGACATATGAGCCTTTACAATTATATTTGGTATTTACATCTAGCTCATATGTGTTGGGGTGGATCCACTTATTTCTACATGATTCCGTATATGATACATGTTGTTTTCACAATATTGGATATGGAAAGCCACATGGCCACCTTTGCATGCTATGTGAATAGTTTCTCTTTGAAGCTTCTATATGGTTTATATTGAATGTAGGCTTATTATGAATATAATTGTGATTATATTTATTAGTGGATCACACACATTAGTTGGTCACTTTATATTCATTCATGCTTTATTCCATATTTACCATGTGGGGAAGCAAGATTGTCTTTTCTTTGTTGCATTGGCCTTATTCAATTTGGATGCATGTATGTATATAATTCCATGTGTGAAAATAGTTGTTTTCACAACTAGTAGTGGCATTTATTACATCATTCATGAGCCATGCAACCATGCCCCATTTTCCCTCCATGATCTCTTTTGGATTATTTTTGAGCTTGTGGTTTTTGGGGCCTTTTTGTATTGTTTGTTTAACTAAACCAAACCAGATCAAAACAGTTTAATTCAAACAAATTTTATCTATCTTTCTACCCCTTTCTTTAACTAACTAGATCTGAGCAAAACCTTGGCTAAAACCTACCCCCCTTTTTTTCTTCCATCTACTTCCCATCGCCAACCCCTGGCGCCACTTGTGTTCAACCTGGCATCTCCTTGTGGTTTGGTTCAGACTAGGGCCATGTTTCTCTTCCTAGCTAGTGACTCTGTCTCCTGTTATACCCCTCCTGACGCCGTCCTCTGCTCGCTCTCTCTTAAGAAACGGAGCGACAGCGGCAGTCGCTCCCCGCCTCGTCCGCGTCAGCAGCACGCGTAGCGCGTGAACCCCTGCTCCCTTCTTATCCTTGCCCGGAGCTCCTCCCTGAAACCCTACCTTTTCTTCCCATTTTTTTTCCTCACACCTCGCCGCCGCCATGTCCAAACCAACGGCAGCTCCGACGCCCGCTTGAAACGTGTTGCGCGCAGCCTTCGTCCTCGCTCCCGTACTCCAGGTACCGAGCGACCCTCCCCGTATGTATTTTGGCCCTATTCTTTCTCTCCCTGCCTCTAGAATCGACGGTGACCGTCGTTGCCTGCAGGGTTCTGACGTAGGCGACCCCCCCGGCGTTCTTCCGGCGACCTCGCGACCCCGTGTCGCCGGGAATTGGTTCCTGAAGGTCCCCGCTAACTCCGCCTCATCTTCCCCCTCGCATACCTCAGTGAGCTTCCTTCCCAGGCCCGCCGGCCAGCCTCGCCCCGTGCCCTGTTTCGCTCAGACGGAACCTACCCATGGGTGGCCCCGGCCTCCTCGGTAGGACACCTCATGCACTTTGGGTTCATTCCAGGCTTGTTACTTAGAGCGTAGTGTCCGAGGTATTACATCTGGTATCAGAGCCATTCCGCCCTTCAGGGTCTCAGCCAAGATGGTCGTTGTCAGTCTAGAAAATATTTTGGTAGTGATGTATATTAGAAAAAAAAACCTGAACGTGAGAGTAGGACTGCTTCCATTTTTCTTCTTACCCACCCACCCACCCTTTTTCTGGTAAGGAAGTGTAACGTTTATCAATCCTCTTCTAAAAATTCAAATTAGGATTCACATGTTCTGGGTTTCCGTAGTACCATAGGGTGTGTGTTGTTAAATCATTTTGTCTATCTGTTGCATCCATTTTGTTATCGTAATCTACCTTTGCTTATCAACTGCCGGTACATTCCATACCGACAGGCTTTTATAAACTGACGCGATCTATCCGGCTCTTTGTAAACCGATGCGATCTGTCTTACTCCTTGTTACTGACGTAATCTAGTTAGGGGTGTTTGATATCTAAGTATATTTTCACGTGATGTGGAATTGCTAACTTCATATGTTAAGTGATTTTGCGCATTTGAGTGATACTATTGTCAGAGTTGGGTCGCACGAGTTTTCCTATTCATGTATGGGGTAATGCTTCGAGTGCGGGATGGAGTCATGACCATACCACTACTCTTAGCATTCGCTCTCTTGCATTGAATTGGTGGATTAATGTGATTTTACTATGCTCATTGGAAGATTACAATGCTGAAAATTGCGGGAAATTTTTCTTTGGTTGACTCGTGTTTCACACTCCTTTCAGTCGTGTGCGATATGTTAACAATCTCTTAGGTGCTATGAACTTTGTTTGATATTTTAATATCATCTTAGTAAATTATATCCTCTAATCATGGATAATTCCATTTTTAGTACTGTTCTGGATTACTAAACATTCTCCATTATGGTACTAATGTAAGCTCTTGCATCTGTAACAGGATGGCGCCTCCACTGCGTAAAAATGTGGAATAAGAAGCTCCGGGATTACCAGAGTTGGGAGCTGCTCTTGTTAGCATTGCTACTACACTGGGGGCAGTGCAGCAGAACCAGCTAAGGTTTGAAGAAAGCGTCAGGAGGAACGAGTTTGCTCCACCTCCTCCGCCTCCTCCGCCTCCACAACATGGCACCTTAAAGGATTTCCTAAAGTTCAACCCTCGACAGTTTGAGATGACAGTCGAGCCACTCGATGCAGATGATTGGCTCCGTGAGACCACAAATCTGCTGGATACTGCTGATGTGGCTGTGCAGGACAGGGTCGAGTGTGCTACTCACTTGCTGCGTGGAGAGGCCGCACTTTGGTGGGAGAACTACCTGAGGTCAAGACCGCCTGGTTTTCAGCCATCCTGGGGGCAGTTCTCTGATGCCTTCAAGGAACAGTACCTGCCTGAGATTGTGATGGAAAGTATGAAGGAGGTGTTTCTCAACCTGAAGCAGGGCAACAACAACATCAACACCTATATCAGGAACTTCACTAAGCTCTCTCGCTATGGAGGCGATGAAGTGTCTGACGACAAAAAGAGGCAGAAGAGGTTTCGTCAAGGTCTCAAGCCTGCGATCAAGTATGCTTTGACTCATGCAAACACCATCTCTCTGCTCAAGCTTCAACAAGCGGCTCTCCAAGAGGAGTCAAGCAAACAGGCTTACGAAGAATCCAAGAAGCATAGCCGTGATGATGGGCCTTCCTCTGGGGCCGCTCTTTCCAAGCGCCGCGTGTGGGTTCCTACAACTACACCGTCGCTCCCCGCTCCTCCAAGACCTGCAAGTTTCGCTCCAAGGCCACCACACTCTTACAACGCCGCACCTAGGGGCTACAACAGCAACTACCCCAGGGCGCCGTTTGGTGGTTACTCGGCTCCACGCCCAAGTGGCGCTTGCTTCACCTGTGGGAACATTGGACATCAACAGTGGAATTGCCCAATGAACAACAACAAGTCTCTTCCTCCACCCCCGCCAAGACCTGCTTCGACTACTGCGTTGGTTCGGGCACCTGCTCCACGGGCTCTCAACATCAACACCAAGCCCGGGTCACCGCCGCGCCAACAACGTCAACATTGTTCAAAGCGAGCATGCACTGAGTTGTGCTGGGTACGCTTCCCGTGAACACTGTCCCTGCACGAGTATTATTTGATACTGGAGCATCACATTCTTTTGTGTCTTTCAAGTTTGCGGAAAATAATGGGTTATCTTCTGATTCTTTGCCTACTCGTCTTGTGGTACAATCCCCTTGTTCTAACATGAGAGCTTCCAAGATCAGCAAGGATAATCAAATTCAAATAGGTGGATCTTCTTTTCTGGCCTCGTTGATTATCCTGGGCAGCTCAGATATTAACATTATCTTGGGCATGGATTGGCTAAGTGCAAATGGAGCTGTGATCGATTGCACGGATTACTCGGTTTCCTTGAAGATTCCTGAAGGCCACATTGTCTATTCTCCAAGGCAGAATCCATCAATGCAGCTCTACTCTCTGGGTGTTCAAAATGTGGATGTTTTGGCTGCTCTCCAAAGTGTACCGGTGGTTTGCGAGTTCCCAGATGTTTTTCCTGAAGAGTTACTAGGTATGCCTCCTGATCGTGAGGTTGAATTTGTGATTGAACTAGAGCCTGGAACCGCTCCTATTTCCAAGAGGCCTTATAAAATGGGACCTAATGAGCTAGCCGAACTCAAGCGGCAGCTCGATGAGCAAGAAAAATTGGGGTTTATCCAACACAGCACTGCCTCCTGGGGTAGCCCAACAATTTTTGTCAAGAAGCGAGACCGGACTGATCGACTTTGCGTTGACTACCGATCTCTCAATGATAAAACAGTCAAGATCCTCTGCCTCGAATCAACGATCTATTCGATCAACTCGCAGGAGCTGTGGTGTTATCTAAGCTTGATTTGAGAAGTGGATACCATCAGATCAATATTCGCAAAGAAGATATTCCTAAAACGGCGTTCACTACTCGCTATGGCATGTATGAGTACACGGTCATGTCCTTTGGTCTCACCAATGCACCTGCTACATTCTCTAGGCTCATGAACTCGGTCTTCATGGAGTACCTCGACAAGTTCGTGGTGGTTTATCTTGATGATATTCTTGTCTATTCCAAGTCTCAAGAGGAACATGTTGAACACCTCCGTTGCGTCCTCACCAAGCTTCGTGAGAACCGTCTCTATGCAAAGTTCTCCAAGTGTGAATTCTGGCTGCCAAAAGTCACCTACCTGGGGCATGTCATCTCTGCGTAAGGCATTTCTGTCAACCCAGAAACTGTTCGGACAATAGTGGAGTGGCTTCCTCCGAAAAATGTGAAAGAAGTTCGCAGCTTCCTCGGATTGGCGAGTTATTATCGACGATTCGTCCAAAACTTCTCCAAGATTGCCAAGCCTCTTACGGATCTCCTCAAGAAAGTCAAGAAATATCTTTGGACACCGGCGTGCCAAGCAAGCTTTGAAACTCTCAAGGAAAAACTGACCTCCACTCCTGTCTTGATTCCTCCTGATACATCGAAGCCCTTTCAGATCTTCTGTGATGCTTCACTCCAAGGGCTTGGTGCCGTTCTCATGCAAGATAAGCAAGTCGTTGCATATGGTTCTCGTCAATTGAAAACTCATGAAGTCAACTATCCTACTCATGATCTAGAACTTGCAGCTATTGTGTTTGCCTTGAAGTTATGGAGGCATTACCTTCTTGGTAAGAAATGTGAGATTTACTCGGATCACAAAAGCCTCAAATATATATTCACTCAGCCGGATCTTAACCTTCGACAAAGGAGATGGATTGAAACAATCAACGACTTCGATCTCACAATAAACTACACTCCGGGCAAAGCAAATGTCATGGCTGATGCCTTGAGCCGTAAAGCTTATGTGAACAATCTCAAGGTGAAGAAGTATGAGCCTCAGCTGTGTGAGGAATTCGACCAGCTCAACCTCGGCCTTATTCCTAGAGGCTACCTTGCGACCTTGGTAGCTACTCCTTCCTTGCAAGAAAAGATCCGTTCTGCTCAACTGGAGGATCCCTTTTGTAAAGAGTATGCAATAAAATCCCAGAATCCAAAATATGAAGCATACCACCTCGATGATCAAGGCACCTTGTTCTATGATCACAGGATGGTTGTTCCTGAACTTCCAGGCTTGAGGGAAGAAGTTCTGAAAGAAGCTCATGATTCTGTTCTTTCCATCCACCCCGGCAGCACAAAGATGTACATGGACCTAAAAACACAGTATTGGTGGCCAGGAATGAAAAATGACTGTGCCAAGTATGTCTCTGAGTGCGATGTCTGCCGCAGAGTAAAAGTTGTCCATCAAAAACCATCTGGTCTTCTTCAGCCTTTCAAGCCTCCAGAATGGAAATGGGAGAAAGTAGAGATGGACTTCATCACTGGTTTTCCGAGGTCTCAGAAAGGCAACAATGCTATCTTTGTTGTCATCGACAGGCTTTCCAAGGTTGCCCACTTCTTTCCGGTAAAGGAGACTATTTCTGCTAGTCAATTGGCCGAGCTCTATATCAACAGGATTGTCTCGCTCTATGGTGTTCCTCTAGAAATCAGCTCAGATCGTGGGAGTATCTTCACTTCCAAGTTCTGGGAAAGCTTCCAACAAGGCTTAGGCACAAAGCTAAACTTCAGCACGGCATATCACCCTCGGTCTCAAGGACAAGTGGAAAGAATCAATCAAATTCTAGAAGATATGCTTCGCGCTTGTGTCATTTCTTTCGGCATGAAGTGGGAGGAATGCCTTCCATATGCTGAGTTTTCCTACAACAATAGCTTCCATAAAAGTATCAAGATGGCACCCTTTGAGGTTCTCTATGGCCGCAAGTGCCGTACCCCTATTGGTTGGTCAGGTGCAGGTGAAAGGAATTTCTTTGGCCCTGACATCGTCACCCAAGCAGAAGAAAAGGTTCTTATCATTCTTGAGAACTTGAAAGTTGCCTAGAGTCAGCAGAAGAGCTACTATGACAAGAAACATGTGGCTATGGAATATGTTCCTGGTGATTTGGTTTACCTTCGTGTCACTCCCATGAGAGGCACACACCGGTTTGGTATCAAGGGCAAGCTCGCTCCGCGATACATCGGTCCTTTCAAAATTCGTGGAAGAAGAGGAGAAGTGGCTTATGCACTGGCGCTTCCTGAAAAACTCAAGGTGCACGATGTCTTTCACGTCTCTCAGCTCAAGAAGTGCTTCAAAGACCCCGGCAAGACCGTGGATCACGAGCTCATCAACCTCCAAGAAGACCTCTCTTATAAAGAACACCCCATGAAAATTCTTGAAATCGCAGAACGAAAGACTCGCAACAAGTCTATAAAATTCTGCAAGGTGCAATGGTCGCACCATTCCGTTGATGAGGCAACGTGGGTGCGTGAGGATGACCTCCGTTCCGAGTATCCTACCTTGTTCCAGTCTTAGTCTTCCTAGAATCTCGGGGCGAGATTCTTGTTTAGTGGGGGAGAGTTGTAGCATCCCATCTGTCTAACATCTATAATGCTACATGGTTCCTAATAAAATGCTACTTCCTACATATTACCCTTGCATGGCATCATCAATATATCATGCTCATGTCACCATGCCACATTGCATTTGAGCATCATATAAAACCCCTTTATTTGGTTCTTCTCCCTTATGCATTCATATTGCATTACTTGTATTTGCCTCTTGATATATTGTGTTTGGTTCTTGATATCTTGCTTAATGCCCAAATTGAATTGGGGGAATATCTTTTATTAACTCCACCACTTTTCCTTGCCACCACCTTACAATTCCACCATCCTAATGACATATGAGCCTTTACAATTATATTTGGTATTTACATCTAGCTCATATGTGTTGGGGTGGATCCACTTATTTCTACATGATTCCGTATATGATACATGTTGTTTTCACAATATTGGATATGGAAAGCCACATGGCCACCTTTGCATGTTATGTGAATAGTTTCTCTTTGAAGCTTCTATATGGTTTATATTGAATGTAGGCTTATTATGAATATAATTGTGACTATATTTATTAGTGGATCACACACATTAGTTGGTCACTTTATATTCATTCATGCTTTATTCCATATTTACCATGTGGGGAAGCAAGCTTGTCTTTTCTTTGTTGCATTGGCCTTATTCAATTTGGATGCATGTATGTATATAATTCCATGTGTGCAAATAGTTGTTTTCACAACTAGTAGTGGCATTTATTACATCATGCATGAGCCATGCAACCATGCCCCATTTTCCCTCCATGATCTCTTTTGGATTATTTTTGAGCTTGTGGTTTTTGGGGCCTTTTTGTATTGTTTGTTTAACTAAACCAAACAAGATCAAAACAGTTTAATTCAAACAAATTTTATCTATCTTTCTACCCCTTTCTTTAGCTAACTAGATCTGAGCAAAACCTTGGCTGAAACCTACCCCCCCTTTTTTTTCTTCCATCTACTTCCCATCGCCAACCCCTGGCGCCACTTGTGTTCAACCTGGCATCTCCTTGTGGTTTGGTTCAGACTAGGGCCCTGTTTCTCTTCCTAGCTAGTGACTCCGTCTCCTGTTATACCCCTCCTGACGCCGTCCTCTGCTCACTCTCTCTCGCAAGCAGGCGGCAGGCGGCGGTGTCCCGCTCCGTCGTCGCGTCGGACAGCGTGGCGTGAACCCCTGCTCCCTTCTTATCCTTGCCCGAAGCTCCTCCCTGAAACCCTACCTTTTCTTCCCATTTTTTTCCTCACACCTCGCTGCCGCCATGTCCAAACCAACGGCAGCTCCGACGCCCGCTTGAAACGTGTTGCGCGCAGCCTTCGTCCTCGCTCCCGTACTCCAGGTACCGAGCGACCCTCCCCGTATGTATTTTGGCCCTATTCTTTCTCTCCCTGCCTCTAGAATCGACGGTGACCGTCGTTACTGCAGGGGTTACGCGTGGCGACCCCGGCGTTCTTCCGGCGACCTCGCGACCCCGTGTCGCCGGGAATTGGTTCCTGAAGGTCCCCGCTAACTCCGCCTCATCTTCCCCCTCGCATACCTCAGTGAGCTTCCTTCCCAGGCCCGCCGGCCAGCCTCGCCCCGTGCCCTATTTCGCTCAGACGGAACCTACCCGTGGGTGGCCCCGGCCTCCTCGGTAGGACACCTCATGCACTTTGGGTTCATTCCAGGCTTGTTACTTAGAGCGTAGTGTCCGAGGTATTACAGAGGAAAGAGAAGTTCCTCGAAGGACTGAATGATGAACTGAACCTGCAGATATCTGTGGCCTATGTCCCCACTTACCAGTCTCTTTGTGACAAGGCTGCCATCTTGGAGAAAAATATGAAACAGGTTGAAAGCAGGAAGAGAAAGCACAACTCTGAAAAGCACAGCTCGGGATCGTCTCACAAGCGTTCCCATTATGAGGATAGTGGGAATTCTGGATCCCACAAGCATGGAAGGTACAACAACCACCACAACCACAACCGTTATCATGACAACAAGCATCACCATAGTCATGACAATGACACGTACAAGAGTCACAAGAGTGGATATAAGAGCCACCACAATGGAAGTGGAAGTGGTAGTGGAAGCCATCCTGTCAAGAAGGATCTTAGTCAGGTTGAATGTTTCAAGTGCAAGATATGGGGCATTATGCAAATGAATGCCCAGAAAAGAAAGTTGAAGGACCCAACAAGCCCAACCCTTTCCAAAAGGGACAGGTGAACCACATCAATGTGGAAGAGATCTATGAGGAACCTGATGCTGTTGCTGGTAAGTTCAAACTCAATTTTGTTCCAGCATTTGTTCTCTTTGATACTAGTGCATCTCATTCATTCATATAAAGAGCATTTGTCGAAAGAAATGAACTACCATTAGAAACTATTGGGTGTCCTATAAAAGTAAGTTCTCCTGGCGGAGAAATGATAGTGAACTCAGGATGTCATGATCTAGTCATAGAGTTTGGGAAGTATAAGTTTCCCGTTAATCTGATAATCCTAAACTCCCAAGGATTGGTTGTCATCTTGGGAATGGACTGGATGACTAAGCACAAGGGAGTTATAGATTGTGCCAACCATACTGTCTCACTCACAACTCCAGAAAACAAAAGGATCATATTCAAGACCAACTTTGAAGCAAAAAGGAGTAAGCTAAATTCTCTTAAGGGGGTTAGCATAGATAGTGTGACTATTGTGTGTGAATATCCAGATGTGTTTCCGAAAGAATTGCCGGGAATGCCACCAGATAGAGATGTGGAATTTTTGATTGATTTGCCACCAGGATCTGGACCAATAGCAAAAAGACCATACAAGATGTCAGTTGATGATTTGAAAGAACTCAAGAAACAACTTGGAGAACAGTTGCAGAAAGGTTTTATCCAACCAAGTTCTTCATCTTGGGGAGCACCAGTTTTGTTTGTGGAAAAGAAAGATAGAAGTCAAAGGTTATGCATAGATTACCGTTCACTCAATGAGGTGGCTATCAAGAACAAGTACCCTTTGCCTAGAATCAATGACTTGTTTGATCAGTTAGAAGGAGCATGTGTGTTCTCAAAGATTGATCTCCGATCCGGTTATTTTCAGCTTAAGATAAGGGAACAAGACATACCTAAGACAGCTTTCACCACTAGGTATGGATTGTACAAGTATACCGTGATGCCATTTGGTTTGACCAATGCACCAGCATACTTCATGAATATGATGAACAAGGTGTTCATGGAGTTCTGTGGCATCCCGCAAAAACCACTACTAGAAAATCGCGTTGAATTAGTGCATTGCATCGTCATCATCATGCATTGTTTGCATAAAACTATTTTCGCAACGCCCGATTTGTTTTCCAAACGCCTCATCTTAATTCAAATACCAAAAACCGGTCTCCGGATTATTTTTGTTTGAATGCTATCGGTTTGCAAAAGGTGCATATAAATTAAATAAAAGATTTAATTATTTTAGTGGGGCAGTCGAACGGGCCGAGTAGACCCGAACGACCACCCCTGTTTTTAAATCGGTCCACCCTGCCAGCCCCATCTAAATCCTAATCCCACCTAAAATTCTACCCACCCTCTGTGGCCACATCACCCTGGCCACTCCCCTCGCGCCACCTCACCTTCCCTCACCCCTCCCACCACTCAGAACCGGCCACGTGGCCCAGCTCTCTCTCCTCTCTCTCCCCACTCCCCAACCAGCCCCACCCCCAAAGACACCACACACGCTCCCCAACCAGCCCATTGGGCCCTCCCACCCTCCGGCCCAACCACACCCGGCCACACGCCCTTTTCTTTCCCCAACTACCACTGGCCTTGAGACCCACTCATCCAACCTCCCAGCGTCGTCCTCCAGCCCTTCTTCCCTTGAACCCTCCCCGGCGGACCTTCTCCGGTCCCGCCTCCACCCGGCAAGCCCCGCGCCCCTGTCGCCGACCCCGCGCCTCCTCCTCCCTCCCAGCTCGCCTCGTTTTCCCCTCCGTCTCCGGTCGCGCCCGGCGAGCTCACCACCGCCACCAACCGTAGCTTCCCCCGTCAACCGCCCATCTCCCTCGCCCAGTGGCCCGCTCCCCGCTGCCCAGCAGCGTGCCCGCCGCGCCTCCCATGCGCTCCCGCCTCGCCACCAGCTCGTCTCCCCGCCGTCCCAGACGCTCCGCATCCGGCCCAGACGCTGTGTCGAACCCGCCAAGCCGTCTCCCCGGCCACGGCTCACAGCGTCCTCGCGGGCGCCGCGCCCTCCGGTCATCTTCCTCGCGCACCGCCCGCGTCGACCCGCATCCTCGCGCGCGCGCGTCCTCGGCCGGTCGCCCGAGCCGTTCGCCGGCGCCAGACCCGCCCGCGTCGCGCCTTCGACCAGCGGCTCTGCCGCCACGGACCTCCTTGGCCAACGCCTCCGACCCTCCGGCGGCGTCGCGGGCCCCTGTCGTCCCCGGCCGCGACCTCGCCGGCGTCGCCTCCTCGCCGTGCAGCCCGCCTCCAGACGCCGTGCCGTCCTCTGCCCCGGGCCCAGGAGCTCCGTCGCCGTGTCCCCTGTCGACCTCGCCACCTCCTTCTGCCGCGGACAGCAGCGAGCCTGAGGGCGTTTCCGGTGTCCACCTTGCCCATGTCCGTCACCAACCGTCAAAGTTTGGACCCAAGTACTCCGACGCGGAACCTTGAAACCAAATGAGAAGACCGACCCGTAACAAGTTCTCTGTTTCCGTCGCCAAGATCTCCGCACGAACAAGGCCCAACCCGATGGCTCAACATGATCTTCCTCGAGGGAACGCCAAGACACCGTCGAACCCCGCAGACCGAACCCCGATACCGGACAAGTTCGCCATCGACCTCGAGGACGCCTACATGAAACGACAAGACCGACACACGGACGCCGAGACCCCTGAACTCTGAGTCCACGACGAAGGTCGTCAGCGCCAGACCGAACTGCAGAATGCCAAGATCGCCCGAGAACGCCAAGATCTTCACCCCGGACGCTGAGACCCCGACGCGACAAGTGCTTCGTCTCGAACGCCATGACCGACAACATAACCCCGGAGACCCCGGATGCGCCAAGACCTACCCCTGAGTCCGAGAACGACCTCGCCGAACCCTGAACCCTGAGACCGACCCCGAACCCCGGAACCCAAGTCCGTCGAGACCCCTCAATGTGTGAACCCCTTCCCGAAACCCTAATTTCATAATATAATACAATTGTTGCACATCAAATCATTCATCTCGCATGCATATCATGTGGTTTGGGGGCCTTATGCCGATTCACCTAATAATTAAATATGGGGCCCATATGCGGGCAAATCTAGTCTCATATCGGCCTCATTTAAATTGGTGTAGCGAACCGGTACTATCTCTTTGCCATGTTGAAACAACATTTAAATTGCGGGGTAGCTAAACAACTTGAACCGTTTAATAATTATCGGGACCCCGGTTCCGCTTAATATGACCTAATTGCATCGCACCTTTGCCATGTCATCCCTCATGCATGCATCATGCCGAGCTTTTGTCGTTGTATTAAATATCGCATCCGGTGTTTCTTCTAGTGTTTGGTTCTTCGCGGATAAGGCCGTTGAGTTGATGTGAGCTTCGCCCCGATCTTCGGATGAACCCTTCGACAATGTTTTTCAGGCGAGCATCTCCCCCTTTCTACCTATCTTACTTTTATAGTCTTTATTCCCTCCTGTTGATCTATTGCTATCTGTGTTGCGATGCTCTAGTTTTCGTAACCGTGATATCCCTTGCAGCCGTATATTGCCTTGGACACACCCTATTCCCTGTTGTTTGGTAGATAGTTGGACTTGCGCGTCGTAGTCGCTTGCTCAAGTGCTGTTGCGTGTTGTTATATGCCACAGTTGCTGATGTATTTGCCGCATGTTGATGATGGAGATGATTCTAGTTTTACTTATCGTCACTTTAATTTCTGTTTAACAACTAAAATTGAATTAAGCAGAGGCATCGGTGGGTGATAGAAAATATTTGGTTTCCGAACGCCCACTTGTGTCCGTAAGACCCCGAGTACTTGATACTGTTCCTTGATTTATCGCGATATCCACATCCGGAGGTATATGGGACCCCCGAGCGAGCTTGATTCATTCTTATTTCTTGGGGCCACAAACTAGTTTGAGGTTTTATTTACTATCCTGCTTATGCCATGCTACTTTCAGATTTAATTGTCGAGGAGCGAGAGCACCTTGTCATTTAGGTAAGCGGATTGATTACGCGGTATCGACAAGCCGCCACACTTTCGGGTTCCCTCGCTTCGCCATTGTGGCAAACCTTGAGTCCGTCTCGAGCTTGCTTACTCCGTTGCGGGATCTACTCAATGGGTGACCCTGAAATCTTCTGAATCCTGTGATTGTTCATCGTGAAAGCCTCGTTGGGTTTTGATTTGGTTTTCCGAGGTTGATCGGCGTGTGTTGCTATTGGTGCACCCGGCGTAAACCTTTCGAAGCCGTGTCCACGGATATGGACGACTTGGAGCACAGTATCTCGATCATAGACAAGCATAACTAAAGTTTACTGCTATAAATTTGACTTATAATGACTAGTAATCAGATTCACTATAATGGAAAGGCTAATTAATACTGCCCACAATTGCTTGCTTGGTTTGTCGCTTGCGACAATGGTACCTGACTAGTAAATATTGCAACTACAACGGCATGGCTGAATAAAAGTACCAACAATTGCTGGGTTTGGGTTTATCTCATGCTATCTGTATCTGATTAGTAATTGCAACTAGCGGAATGGTTAACTAAAAGTGCCCACTGCTTAACTTATCAGGACGATTATCTATACCTGACTAGTAATTGCTGCAACGATAACCTACTAAGTAAAACTGCCAACCGTGTGAGTTCCTCGGTTGACTTCCTCGTATGGTCTCGAGGGGGAAATACCAGGATGGGTTTGTTTGGTGTTAGCTTCAGGTTGGATCCGAATAGGTCTTTCTCACCCCTCTCTGATAACCGCCGGTTGTATCGAGTCTCTATAGATTGTTTAGTGCATGCTGCCGCTGCCGCTTCAGTCCACCATACCTATGTAGGCGAGGACCGCCGAATTCTAGCCTCGCTGCACTGGCCTCGATCTTGACGCTCCTCTTTTCCTTTGCCCTTTTCGGCACCCTTTTGTTTAGCGGTTTTGAGATCGGCCGTTTGCAGGTTACCCTTCCGCTTGGCCTGGGGGTTATGGGCGCCATTGGTTATTCTTCAGGGCTCTTAGCCCCATTTGCATCTTGTCCGTAGCTGGACGCTCTATCGTTTTCAAGGTGATTTGGATCTTTATATATTATAATCTGTATTCTTGACTCTTTGAGTCGCTGTTATATATATATATCTGTTCTGTGGGTCCCATCGAGGACTGTTGTGTAATGTTATTACTTCGTTTTCCACCCGCACGAAAGTGCCTGGTGGGCACCTTTGAATCGTTTCTGTGCGGGTTTGGCGTATTTCGCTAAAACTTGCATAGGTCCGATTCGAGGTGTTCTGAGTGGTATCGAGCTCAGCTTCGATACCCCACAAGTCCAGCCTGTAGGATAACCTAGCTAACGGCCGAAGTAGAGTGTCAAAACTATTTTTGAAAATCGGTTGGATAGTTCTGATTAGGTCTGACTTTACTCCTTACCCCTCTTCTATTCTCCTCTTACCCCTGCGTGTTTTGAATCCACTCTCTTACCTTTCTTCGAGTCCAGGATTTCTCGTGGTTGGGTTTCCGTTGTACCTTCAGGGTTTCGCTTCCTCCTCCGATAACGGTGCCCTGCCATCCGGTGTTCAAGCTGCCAGAGGAATCCGTCTGCTGTGGTATCATTCTTTGTTCCTTGTTTGTGCCTTACGGTGTTTTCCGACGCGACGACATCATCTACGCCAGATCCGATGCAGAGCCTGCATCACTCCGTTGTTCCGAACCTCGCTTGTCGAGATCTTCAGTCTGATTCCGAGAATGGTTGCACGCTTTTCCACTGATTGTGCGGAGTAATAGTTTGGGTGCGTGATGGATTGGCCCCCATGCCGACTACCCTTTCTATTCGCTTTTGCACATTGAAGTGGATGAGGATGCACCGGTTCCCTCTTTCCATCGAAGCTAGAGGTGGCTTTATCTGTGATACCTCTACCTTCGACCTTTTTGTTCCAGAGAGTTCTCTCGACGATCACGGACAACGACCTCTTGTTAGTGGTGTCGCGAGGATCTACACGAAGCGAGAAGACGGAGAACGCCGACCTTCCTTCCGGTACCATGAGGCGGATCTCGAGGGCGAGATCCATTGTTAGTGGTGTCGAATTGTGGCATCCCGCAAAAACCACTACTAGAAAATCGCGTTGAATTAGTGCATTGCATCGTCATCATCATGCATTGTTTGCATAAAACTATTTTCGCAACGCCCGATTTGTTTTCCAAACGCCTCATCTTAATTCAAATACCAAAAACCGGTCTCCGGATTATTTTTGTTTGAATGCTATCGGTTTGCAAAAGGTGCATATAAATTAAATAAAAGATTTAATTATTTTAGTGGGGCAGTCGAACGGGCCGAGTAGACCCGAACGACCACCCCTGTTTTTAAATCGGTCCACCCTGCCAGCCCCATCTAAATCCTAATCCCACCTAAAATTCTACCCACCCTCTATGGCCACATCACCCTGGCCACTCCCCTCGCGCCACCTCACCTTCCCTCACCCCTCCCACCACTCAGAACCGGCCACGTGGCCCAGCTCTCTCTCCTCTCTCTCCCCACTCCCCAACCAGCCCCACACCCCCCAGCACACCCACACACGCTCCCCCAACCGCCCAGCCCCTGACCGCTGGGGCCCTCCCACCCCTCTGGCCCAACCACAGCCGGCCACACGCGCCCCACCTTTTCCCCCAACTACCCTGGCCCACGCGCGGGACCCACTCATCCAACCTCCCGTCGTCCTCCAGCCCTTCTTCCTCAAGACGCGAACCCTCCCCGAGCAGACCTTCTCCGGTCCCACCTCCACCCGGCAAGCCCCGCGCCCCTGCCGTCGCCGGCGACCCCCGACGCCGCCGCCCTCCTCCTCCCCAGCTCGCCCTGTTTTGACCCTCCGGTTGGCTCGCCACATGCGAGCTCACCACGCCACCAACCGTAGCTTCCCGTCAACCGCCCATCTCTCGCCTGCAGTGGCCGCTCCCGCCTCACAGCGTTCCGCCAAGCGCCAAGGCCTCCCATGCGCTCCCGCCCGCCACCAGCTTCGTCTCTGCGTCCAGACGCTCCGCATCCGGCCGCCCCAGACGCTGCGTCGAACTCCAAGCCCGTCTCCCCGCCGGCCACGGCTCACAGCGTCTCGCTGAGCGCGCGCCCGGTCATCTTCCTCCGCCGCCGCGTCGACCCGCATCTCGCCGGCGCGCCGCGCCTCGGCCTGCGGCGGCGCGCCAGACCCAGCGTCGCGCCGCTTTCGACCAGCGACTGCACCGCCACCGGACCTCCAACTGGCCGACCTCCGCTGGCCGCGGCCGCTGGCCCCCTCGTCCCCCACGACCTCGCCGGCGTCGCCTCCTCGCCGTGCAGCCCGCCTCCAGACGCCATGCCGTCCTCTGCCCCGGGCCCAGGAGCTCCGTCGCCGTGTCCCCTGTCGACCTCGCCACCTCCTTCTGCCGCGGACAGCAGCGAGCCTGAGGGCGTTTCTGGTGTCCACCTTGCCCATGTCCGTCACCAACCGTCAAAGTTTGGACCCAAGTACTCCGACGCGGAACCTCGAAACCAAATGAGAAGACCGACCCGTAACAAGTTCTCCGTTTCCGTCGCCAAGATCTCCGCACGAACAAGGCCCAACCCGATGGCTCAACATGATCTTCCTCGAGGGAACGCCAAGACACCGTCGAACCCCGCAGACCGAACCCCGATACCGGACAAGTTCGCCATCGACCTCGAGGACGCCTACACGAAACGACAAGACCGACACACGGACGCCGAGACCCCTGAACCCTGAGTCCCTGAACCGAAGGTCGGTCTGAAGCGCCAGGACCCGAACCTGCAGAATGCCAAGATCGCCCGAGAACGCCAAGATCTTCACCCCAGACGCTGAGACCCCGACGCGACAAGTGCTTCGTCTCGAACGCCATGACCGACAACATAACCCCGGAGACCCCGGATGCGCCAAGACCTACCCCTGAGTCCGAGAACGACCTCGCCGAACCCTGAACCCTGAGACCGACCCCGAACCCCGGAACCCAAGTCCGTCGAGACCCCTCAATGTGTGAACCCCTTCCCGAAACCCTAATTTCATAATATAATACAATTGTTGCACATCAAATCATTCATCTCGCATGCATATCATGTGGTTTGGGGGCCTTATGCCGATTCACCTAATAATTAAATATGGGGCCCATATGCGGGCAAATCTATTGGTGTAGCGAACCGGTACTATCTCTTTGCCATGTTGAAACAACATTTAAATTGCGGGGTAGCTAAACAACTTGAACCGTTTAATAATTATCGGGACCCCGGTTCCGCTTAATATGACCTAATTGCATCGCACCTTTGCCATGTCATCCCTCATGCATGCATCATGCCAAGCTTTTGCCGTTGTATTAAATATCGCATCCGGTGTTTCTTCTAGTGTTTGGTTCTTCGCGGATAAGGCCGTTGAGTTGATGTGATCTTCGCCCCGATCTTCGGATGAACCCTTCGACAATGTTTTTCAGGCGAGCATCTCCCCCTTTCTACCTATCTTACTTTTATAGTCTTTATTCCCTCCTGTTGATCTATTGCTATCTGTGTTGCGATGCTCTAGTTTTCGTAACCGTGATATCCCTTGCAGCCGTATATTGCCTTGGACACACCCTATTCCCTGTTGTTTGGTAGATAGTTGGACTTGCGCGTCGTAGTCGCTTGCTCAAGTGCTGTTGCGTGTTGTTATATGCCACAGTTGCTGATGTATTTGCCGCATGTTGATGATGGAGATGATTCTAGTTTTACTTATCGTCACTTTAATTTCTGTTTAACAACTAAAATTGAATTAAGCAGAGGCATCGGTGGGTGATAGAAAATATTTGGTTTCCGAACGCCCACTTGTGTCCCGTAAGACCCCGAGTACTTGATACCTGTTCCTTGATTTATCGCGCTATCCACATCCGGGAGGTATATGGGACCCCCCTGAGCCAGAGCTTGATTCATTCTTATTTCTTGGGGCCACAAACTAGTTTGAGGTTTTATTTACTATCCTGTACTTATGCCATGCTACTTTCTGTATTTAATTGTGCGAGGAGCACACTGTACTGTTTAGGTAAGCGGATTGATTACGCGGTATCGACAAGCCCAGCCACACTTTCGGGTTCCCGCCATCGACCATTGTGGCAAACCTTGAGTCCGTCTCGGAGCTTGCTTACTCCGTTGCGGGATCTACTCAATGGGGTGACCCCCTGAAATCTTTCTGAATCCTGTGATTGTTCAGTCGTGAAAGCCTCGTTGGGTTTTGATTTGGTTTTTCCGAGGTTGATCGAGCGTGTGTTGCTATTGGTGCACCCCGGCCGGGTAAACCTTTCTGAAAGCCGTGTCCGCGGATATGGACGACTTGGAGCACAGTATCTCGATCATAGACAAGCATAACTAAAGTTTACTGCTATAAATTTGACTTATAATGACTAGTAATCAGATTCACTATAATGGAAAGGCTAATTAATACTGCCCACAATTGCTTGCTTGGTTTGTCGCTTGCGACAATGGCACCTGACTAGTAAATATTGCAACCACAACGGCATGGCTGAATAAAAGTACCAACAATTGCTGGGTTTGGGTTTATCTCATGCTATCTGTATCTGATTAGTAATTGCTGCAACTACAACGGAATGGTTAACTAAAAGTGCCCACTGCTTAACTTATCAGGACGATTATCTATACCTGACTAGTAATTGCTGCAACGATAACCTACTAAGTAAAACTGCCAACCGTGTGAGTTCCTCGGTTGACTTCCTCGTATGGTCTCGAGGGGGAAATACCAGGATGGGTTTGTTTGGTGTTAGCTTCAGGTTGGATCCGAATAGGTCTTTCTCACCCCTCTCTGATAACCGCCGGTTGTATCGAGTCTCTATAGGTTGTTTAGTGCATGCTGCCGCTGCCGCTTCAGTCCACCATACCTATGTAGGCGAGGACCGCCGAATTCTAGCCTCGCCGTGCATCGGCCTCGATCGACGCTCTTTTTCCTTTGCCCTTTGTCGGCACCCTTTTGTTTAAGCAGGTTTTGAGATCGACGCTGCGGTGGTTACCCTTCCGGCTTGGCCTGGGCAGGGTTATGGGCGCCATTGGTTATTCTTCAGGGCTCTTAGCCCCATTTGCATCTTGTCCGTAGCTGGACGCTCTATCGTTTTCAAGGTGATTTGGATCTTTATATATTATAATCTGTATTCTTGACTCTTTGAGTCGTTGTTATATATATATCTGTTCTGTGGGTCCCATCGAGGACTGTTGTGTAATGTTATTACTTCGTTTTCCACCCACACGAAAGTGCCTGGTGGGCACCTTTGAATCGTTTCTATGCGGGTTTGGCGTATTTCGCTAAAACTTGCATAGGTCCGATTCTGAGGGTGTTACAGGTTCCTTGACAAGTTTGTTGTCGTTTTCATCAATGACATATTGATCTACTCCAAGAGTAAAGAAGAGCATGAAGGACATTTATGTTTGATACTTGAGAAGCTTAGAGAGCATAAACTGTATGCCAAATTTAGCAAGTGTGAATTTTGGTTAAATGAGGTTGGATTTCTTGGACACATTGTGTCAGGAGATGGTGTGGCAGTTGATCCTGCTAAAGTGTCAGCTGTAACTGAATGGGAATCTCCTAAGTCAGTAAAAGAAGTTCGTAGTTTCCTTGGCTTGGCAGGATACTATAGAAGATTTATTGAGAATTTCTCCAAGGTAGCTAAGCCTATGACAGAATTGCTAAAGAAAGACAAGAAATTTGCTTGGTCTGAATGATGTGAACTCAGTTTCCAAGAATTGAAGAAGAGACTAGTGACAGCACCAGTCTTGTGTCTGCCAGATTTGGAGAAAGATTTCCAAGTGTATCGTGATGCATCTCATCATGGATTAGGTGCAGTGCTAATGCAAGAAGGGAAAGTTGTGGCTTATGCCTCGAGACAACTCAAAACTCATGAGATAAATTACCCAACTCATGATTTAGAGTTAGCCTCTGTTGTCCATGCACTCAAAACATGGAGACATTATCTTTTGGGAAAGCGATGTGAAGTGTTCACAGATCACAAAAGTTTGAAGTATATCTTCACCCAGAAAGAAATCAATATGAGACAAAGAAGATGGCTAGAACTCATCAAGGACTATGACTTGAGTTTGCAATACCACCCCGGTAAAGCAAATGTTGTAGCAGATGCTCTAAGACGTAAGGTATTTGTAAATGGCCTTACTAAGGGAGAGTTGCCAGATGATCTGTGTACCCACTTTAGAGATCTCAGATTAGAGATTGTGCCTGAAGGACATCTCATGTCTTTGGATGTTCAACCCACTTTGTTGGACAAAATCAAGGAAGCCTAAAAGACAGATAAGGAAATTGAAGAGTTTAAGGAAAATATTGGCAAAGGAAAAGCCAAAGGATTCCATGAAGACGAACAGGGTACTTTATGGTATGGAAAACGTATATGTGTTCCACAAGATCCGGAGCTTCGGAAACTGATTTTACAAGAAGCACATAACTCACCATATTCCATTCATCCGGGTAACACCAAAATGTACATGGATATGAAGGAAAGATTTTGGTGGAATAATCTCAAGAAGGACATCGCCGAACATATTGCTTTGTGTGATGTATGTAGTAGAGTGAAAGCGGAACATCAGAAGCCAGCAGGGTTGTTACAACCACTACCTATTCCTGATTGGAAGTGGGACAAGATTGGCATGGATTTCATCACCGGATTGCCAAGGACCAGGTCAGGATATGACTCCATTTGGGTAGTAGTGGATCGCTTAACTAAAGTGGCTCATTTCATACCCGTGAAGACAACCTATACAAGTGCGAAGTTAGCCAAGATCTACATGAGTAGGATTGTATGTCTGCATGGAGTACCCAAGAGTATTGTGTCTGATAGAGGAACCCAATTCACTTCTCATTTTTGGAGGCAGCTACATGAGTCATTAGGAACAAGGTTGGAATTCAGCACTTCTTTTCATCCTCAGACTGATGGACAAACAGAAAGGACCAACCAGATTCTTGAAGATATGTTGAGGGCATGTGCCCTAGACTATGGAGCCATTTGGGATGAAAGTCAGCCATACGCAGAATTCTCTTACAATAACAGCTATCAAGCCAATATTGAGATGGCACCATTTGAGTTTCTCTATGGGAGAAAGTGTACCACCCCATTGCTATGGAATGGTGTGGGAGAAAGAAGTTTGTTCGGACCAGAACTAATCAAAGAGGCTGAAGAGAAATTCAAACTAGTTAAGGACAGATTGAAGATAGCACAGTCCCGAGGAAGAGAAATTCAAACTAATCAAAGAGCTACGCGGATCCTAAGCGTAGAGAAGTCACCTATGAGGTAGGTGATATAGCTTATCTTAGAGTGTCACCACTTCGTGGAGTGAAGAGATTTGGAGTCAAAGGAAAATTGGCCCCAAGATATGTTGGACCATTCAAGATTCTGAGTAGTAAAGGAGAAGTAGCTTATGAGATTGAGTTGCCAGAATCATTGTCTGTTGTTCACAATGTGTTTCATGTAAGTCAGCTAAAGAAATGCCATCTAGAAATGGAAGAGACTTCTTTGAAGGATACTATACCTTTAGAGGAGGTTCATTTGGAAAGTGACCTCACGTATGAGGAAAAACCTATCAAGATTCTTGAGACTACAAAAAGAGTTACTCGGACTAAGACTATCAAATTCTGCAAAGTCCAATGGAACCACCATTCCGAAGAAGAAGCAACATGGGAAAGAGAAGATGATCTTCGGAAAGACCACTCTCACCTATTTGCTAGCCAACCCGAATCTCGAGGGCGAGATTCAACTTAAGGGGGTTAGATTTGTAACATACCTAAAATCATGTTTCAAAACTCTGCATATCATCCATGCATCCATGATCATTTAGGGTTCCTTTTCAAAAGCCATTTCAAAAACAGGAGCATCTGATGCTCATTATTTTATGTGAGCAAGCATTGATCTAATGCCCCTCTCAAATGAGAGTATAATTGTTTTAAACCAACCTTTGTTTGCTCTCTTGTTGGTTTTGATTGAATGTCAGAGTTTGGACCAAAAATTCACAAAACAAATATGGTTTCAAACCATTTTCAAAACCTATTCAAACCAAGTGCTAAGGCACTGTTTATTTTGATTTTTCCAATAAGACCAAGCTAGTCCAATGAGACAGCAAGGTTTTATGTCCAATATTATGAAGTTTATACTCTACAAAAATCCAGAAAAGGTTTGGATTTCAAATGCTTTTAAATTGTTTGAAAATGAATCCTGAAAATCAATCTGGAAAAAGAAAAAGAATAGGAAAACCCAACTGGGCCTGGCGCCAGCCTTTCGGACCATCAGACAAATCGACCCACCCGGGCTACTTCCCTCTCTGTTTTTCCTCACCCACGCAGAACCCACCCCCCCCCCCTCACTGACTACTGGGCCCCTTCCACGTCACCGTCGTCTTCCCCAAATCTCACGAAGAACACGTCGCCGCTGGCCGTTGCTGGCGTTGATCATGCAGCGTAATTGCCATTGAATTTGCAGGAGTTTCCTGTCGAGCCCCCTGCCTACTAAAACCCCTCTGCATCGCGAGCCTTTACCCTCACACAGCACCTCCACTCCGCCACTAGGCTGCCGGCAATTCGAGTTGCAACTCCGCTGCCCGACGCACTCCGGCGACCTATTCCGGTGAACCCCGTGCTCCCCTCCACCTCTTGTCCATACGAGCTTGCCTATCTTTCCCGTGCGCATCATCTCACACTTTCTGTTTACTCTATATCGTCCCAGGTCGTCGTCACCGTCGAAGGCCGCAAACAACCGAAGCGCCGTCAAACTCCGACGAGCAATCACGGTAAGAACCGACCGCCCCTTGACCCCTAGTTCACACGACCGTGTTCGCCTGGCCTCTGTGCATATCCTAATGCTTTTCGTGCATCTTATTGCGCCGTAGAATGTCGCCTCCATCTCCGGCAGTGAGCACCCGACGCGAAAGCAAACTCCGACGAGGATTTCCGGCCGCGCCAGTGTACCCCTCTCCAAGCAAAGACCACGTTGAGCTTCCTCGTGTTCGTACGAATCTGGTAAGCCACGCCACACACCCCAGCCCTCTCTCTCAGATGGGAGCGGCCGACAGGCCGCCGCGCCACCGTCGCCAGCACCGCCGAACTTTGGTCGCATGGTCCAGGACTGTTAGATCTAGATCCAACGAATCTGATTGAATCACTTAGCGAAGGGGTACGAGACAGATCTGGCCATGCGATTTCATTTAGATCGTGCGGTCCACGTCAGTCGATCCACGCGAAACGGTATGGGCGAATAGAAACACGCCACGTGGCCAGACTCTGGTTTTAAAAACAGAATTTGATCTATTGGATTTGTAAACTTGCAAAATTCATAACTTTCAAACCACACGTCCAAATTTTACAAATTTTATATCATTGGAATCAGGAGAGAAAATCCTTTCCATTGATGCAATGTGTTTAATGTTTTGCCTCTGTAAAAATGGTTGTTTTTACAGAAACATTTGTAGGCATATTTTGTGTATAGTAATTATTTGAAAAAAAAATTGTTGTTCAAATAAAGTTTATTTGGCATATTTTGAACTTGTTTATGTTTCAGTACTATACACTTGTCTTGTTTGGTGTAGGAATTCATCACATGGCATTTTGCATGCATTCATATATTTTTGTTTGTATATATTTTGTATGTGATTTGGTGCCATTATTTTACGTGTAGATTTTGGTGCAAATAGTGATTGTGATTGTGAGGATTGTTGCTAATCCCCAAACTACCAAGGCAAGTGGTTCTTCATGATATTATTCCTATGTTTTTCATCTATGCACTAGCAATATTTTGTATAGGACTGGCATGAATATTTTGATCTATATGCTATGCTTGGGAAATCCTAGTAGTTGTAGAATTGCTAGAAATTCTAAGTTAAGATGCTTATCAATGCCATGCTTAGCCTAGCTAGTAGCAACCAAGGGTGGTTATATATTCATGCTATGGAAAATATTTCTAAGTCTTTGGACTTGTGTTTTTCTTAATAAAACAACTAAGTGAATGAAACACCTGGGTGGAATGGAAAGAATGGTTTGTGTTGAGTGGTTACACAAGGCCCATGTCTATGGTTTACCTTGTGTATCTCACTTGTGGAAAGCCACCCAGGAACAAAGGGACTTGAGATGCCATATATTAAGAAGCTTCTAGTGCAGCCACATGGCAATATGGGATCTGCCTCGATCACATAGGTTGCAATAACTTAGCCATTTGGACAGTTGGTGGTAGTGGGATGATAGGTTGGAACGCGTCCATTTGGTCTAAGGGAAGGCTTCTGAAAGGTCATGTCTTGGTGAAAATCAAGTCTTGTGGGGAAAGTGCACAATCTCTGCAGATGGAAGAATCTAAGTACTTAGACATGTCCCTGGTATTGGAAAACTTGAGCATCAAGACATGGAAGCTATCAAGAATCTCCTCATCCCAATTTCTAAGTAAAAAACTTGTGGTTGAACAAGGGTGAAGGTACACCAATTTCTATTGGTGTTTCCTTGGGAAAGTTTTATCAATGAAAAACTTAGTGTTTTCAACTAATAGGCAAAACCTATTTTGAGCAAAGAAAGCCTAAGCTACACCTAGCCAAATGCATATAGTATCTAGATGCCAATATTATACTAAGGTATCACTTGCCAATACTATTCCAATGTATTGACCCCTTGTGGCTGTAACTTGTGATGTTGCAGGTTATTCTGATGGTGATTAAGGGTTATGAGTCTACACTCAACATGCTTGCCTATGGCACATGAAGATGAAGACTTATTTATCTTATTATGTATTTGAACTCTTGTATTAGGCCTGTGGCCATGGAGTTTGTAAAAGACTATGTTTGTCTCTGGAATGATTGGTAATAATGACCTTTGTTTCTGTGTACTTCATCTTAAACTGTGGATGCTAGCATTGATCCAGGGACTAGCATTGCAATCACAGGGATCCTTACCTTTATAAAGGGAGGGATCTTACAGTCATCGACGTACCCGGAGCCTTGGAGTGCAAGACACGCTAGACTAGATGTAAGCAGCGTAGGACTCTGTAACCTGTCCGGCTAGGACTTTTCCCTGTAACCCTAGGACCTAGCTGCTATATAAGTCGGGCCTATGGGAGCCTTTAGGGCACAACTTCAGACGACCAAGTAGTGATTAGCACACACCTCGGACAGTGAACCAATCCCTGTAACTCGGTGTATTGCCCTTATAGTGATTTATAGCAGGAGTAGGATTCCGCCGTCGTTGTGGGATCTGAACCTGGGTAAGCTGTGTTACCTCGTACCCATCAACCGTCCGCCTTCCCCCACGTCTCTAAACACGCATTGTGAGTACCCCTCCATGGAGTACTCGTCGGCAATACCACGATAAGTAGATAGATCTTGGCTTGTTTATGTGCATGCGGTAGAATTTTTTGTTTTCCATGCTATGAACCCCTACAGTGGTATCAGAGCCGTGTCTATATGTAGATCTGTTGCACGAGTAGAACACAATGGTCATTGTGGGCGTTGATGCTTTTGTTGTCGATTGCTTCTTGTGTACTTTGCATCTTGCGGGATGGTGGGATGAAGCGGCTCGGGCTAACCTTACATGACATCGTTCATGAGACTTTCTCCACGCTTGACATGCAACTTGTATTTCATAAGTGGCTTTGCGGGTGCCTATTTCTCCCAGCATAGTTAAGATTCAATTTACAACGGGTGATTGACAATACTTGTATCAACATTGTGGTTCATATTCGTAAGTTAGAACGACACTTATTGAAAGCCCCAAACCACATAAAACATGCAAAGAAAATTAGAGGCATCTAACTTTGTTTTGCAGGGGTGTGTTGTGATGTGATATGGCCATGATTGTGATTATATATGATGTATGCAATGTTCCTTATTGTAAGTTGGCAACCGGCAGGAGCCATATGGTTGTCTTTTAATTCCGTTAAGACCTGCGCGTCTATTATTCAAAGTAGTTGTAATAGTTGATGCTGGTGAACGGCAACCATGAAGCGGCGCCATTGACCTTGACGCCATGCCGGTGATGATGGAGATCATGTTCGTGCTTGAAGATGGAGATCGGAAGCACAAGAAGAAAGGCCATATCATATCACATATTATGAATTGCATGTGATGTTAATCCTTTTATGCATCTTGTATTGCTTAGTTCGCGACAGTAGCATTATAAGATGCTCCCTCTCACAAAAATTTCAAGTTATAAAGTGTTCATCCTTAGTAGGCACCGTTGCTAAAGCTCGTTGTTTCAAAGCACCACGTGATGATCGGGTGTGTTAGATTCTGCGAGTGTATACAATGGGAGCAAGCCATATTTGCTCATGCAGAAGCTAAGGTTTGATCTTGACGAGTCTAGCATGTACATACATGGTCTCGGAACACGGATCACCGAAAGGTAAAGCATGAGTCATATAGTAGATATGATGAACATGTTGATTGTTCGCCATTGAAGCTACATCAACTCTTGTGACGATCGGTTTTGATGTGGTGGATTTGGTTCATGTGATCACTAAAACAATGTGAGGGATATTGTTTTGAGTGGGAGTTCACCTAGATTAATTTTAACTATTAATTAGAACTCAATTTGTCATAAACTTAGTCTAAACTATTGCAAATATGTTGCAGATCAATGGCGGACCCTACCATCAATTTTAATGCGTTCCCAGAGAAAGAAAAGTTGAAAAACAATGGAAGCAACTTCGCCGATTGGTTCCACAATTTGAGGATTGTCCTCAATGCTGGTAATTTGACCTATGTGCTGGATGCACCGCTAGGTGACCCACCTGCAGCTGATGCTACCGATAAGGTAAAGAATGTTTTCCTCGCTCGGAAGAATCAGTACTCCACAGTTCAGTGTGCTATCTTGTATGGTTTGGAATCAGAGCTTCAGAAAAGGTTTGAGAACCATGACCCACATGATATTGTCCGTGAACTCAAAATGATATTTGAGACTCACGCGGCAGTTGAGAGTTATGAGGCTTCTGAAAAGTTCTTTAACTGCAAGATGGAAGAGGGCAGCTCCATCAGTGAGCACGTGCTTAAGATGTCTGGGCACGCGCAAGCTTAAAAGCTTGGGTATAGTGATTCCTAATGCTTTGGGGATTCACCGTGTCCTCCAATCACTACCACCAAGTTACAAGAACTTTGTGATGAACTACAATATGCAAAACATGGACAAGTCGTTGCCCGAACTCTTCTCCATGTTAAAGTCTGCAGAAGTGGAGATCAAGAAAGAGCACCAAGTGTTGTTGGTCAATAAGACCACCAAATTCAAGAAGCAAGGCAAGTCTAAGAAAAAGGGAAACTTCAAGAAGGGCGGTAAGAAAGTTACCGCACCAGCGAAGAAGACCAAGGCTAGGCCTAAGGCTGATACTGAGTGCTTTTACTGCAAGGGAGAAGGTCACTGGAAGCGGAATTGCCCTAAGTACTTGGGGGATTTGAAGAACTGCAACATCAATAAGAATGGTATATTTCATATACATGTTATTGATGTGTATCTCACTAGTACTCGTAGTAGTGCCTAGGTATTTGATACTGTTTCGGTTGCTCACATTTGTAACTCGAAATAGGTGCTGCAGAATAGACGGAAACTAGCGAAGAACGAGGTGACGATGCACGTTGGAAATGGATCAAAGGTTGATATGATCGCAGTCGGCACGCTACCTCTTCATCTACCATCGGGATTAGTTTTATACTTAAATAATTGTTATTTGGTGCCTGCGTTGAGCATGAACATTATATCCGGATCATGTTTATTGCGAGACGGTTACTTGTTTAAGTCCGAGAATAATGGTTGTTCGATTTATATGAATAATATGTTTTATGCACATTCACCTTTGGTAGATGGTTTATTCTTATTGAATCTCGATTGTAGTAATACACATATTAATAACATTGAAGCTAAACGTTTGAAATTGAGCGATAACTCGACCTATATGTGGCACTGTCGTCTTGGTCACATTGGAGTGAAGCGTATGAAGAAACTCCATTCCGATGTACTTCTTGAATCACTTGATTTCGAATCACTTGAAAGATGCGAAGCATGTCTGATGGGTAAAATGACTAAGACTCCATTTTTTGGTATGATGGAGCAAGCTTCAGACTTATTGGAAATCATACATACCGATGTGTGTGGCCCAATGAGTGTAGCATCGTGCGGTGGTTATCGTTATGTTCTTACTTTCACGGATGACTTGAGTAGATATGGTTATATCTATTTCATGAAACATAAGTCCGAAACTTTCGAGAAGTTTAAGGAATTTAAAAGTGAAGTAGAGAATAAACGTAACAAGAAGATTAAATTTCTATGATCTGATCCTGGAGGTGAATATTTTAGTTACAAGTTTAGCGAGCATTTGAAGAAATGCGGAATACTTTCACAATTGACACTGCCGGGAACACCACAACGTAACGGTGTGTCTGAATGTCGTAATCGAACTCTCTTAGATATGGTTCGTTCTATGATGTCACTTACAGATTTGCCGCTATCATTTTGGGGTTATGCATTAGAAACAGCCGCATTCACTTTAAATAGGGCACCATCTAAATCCGTTGAAACGACATCGTATGAATTATGGTTTGGGAAGAAACCTAAATTGTCGTTCCTTAAAGTTTGGGGTTGCGAAGCTTATGTAAAGAAGTTACAACCCGACAAGCTTGAACCCAAAGCGGAAAAATTTGTCTTCATAGGATAACCGAAGGAAACTATTGGGTATACCTTTTATCATAGATCCGAGGGCAAAATCTTCGTTGCCAAGAATGGATCCTTTCTAGAGAAGGAGTTTCTCTCGAAAGAAGTGACTGGAAGGAAAGTAGAACTCGACGAGGTTGTTGAACCTTCTCTCGAACTTGCGAGTAGCGCAGCACCGAAAGTAGTTCCTGTGGTGCCTACACCAATAAGAGAGGAAGCTAATGATGTTGATCATGAAACTTTTGGTTGAAGTTACTACGGAACCTCGCAGGTCAATGAGAACTCGTACCACTCCTGATTGGTATGATCCCGTTATGAGTGTCATGTTGGTGGACAACACCGATGACCCTGCGACATATGAGGAAGCGATGATGATCCCAGATTGCAATAAATGGCAAGAAGCCATGAAATCCGAGATTGGATCCATGTACGAAAACCAAGTATGGACTTTGATGGACTTACCGGATGGCCGGAAGGCTATCGAGAACAAATGGATTTTCAAGAAGAAAACAGATGCTGATGGTAATGTTACTGTCTATAAAGCTCGACTTGTCGCAAAAGGGTTTCGACAAATTCAAGGAGTTGACTACGATGAGACTTTATCACCGGTAGCGAAGCTAAAGTCTGTGAGGGTTTTGTTAGCAATCGCTGCATACTATGATTATGAGATATGGCAGATGGATGTCAAAACAGCATTCCTCAATGGAGACATTGATGAAGAGTTGTATATGGTACAATCCAAAGGTTTTTTCGATCCTAAAGATTCTAACAAGGTATGCAAACTTCAACGGTCCATTTATGGATTGAAGCAAGCATCCCGGAGTTGGAATCAACATTTTGATAAGGTGATCAAAAGTTTTGGTTTTATACAAACTTATGGAGAAGCTTGTATTTACAAGAAAGTGAGTGGGAGCTCTGTAGCATTCTTAATACTATATGTAGATGACATATTGTTGATTGGGAATGATGTAGACCTTCTTAATAGTGTCAAGGATTATTTGAATAATAGTTTTTCAATGAAAGATTTTGGCGAAGCAGCTTACATATTAGGCATAAAGATTTATAGAGATAGATCGAGACACCTAATATCATTGTCACAGAGTACAAATTTGGACAAAGTTATAAAGAGGTTTGGAATGGAAGATAGCAAGAAAGGGTTCTTGCCCATGTTGCCCAATACGACCTTGAGTAAAACTCAAAGTCCTGCAATGACAGAAGATAGAGAAAGGATGAGTAAGAATCCCTATGCCTCAGCCATAGGATCTCTTATGTATGCCATGCTATGTACTAGACCCGACATTGCATATGTTGTTAGTTTGACTAGCAGATATCAAAGTGAACCAGGAGTGGATCATTGGACAGCGGTCAAAAACATCCTTAAGTACTTGAGAAGAACTAAGGATATGGTTCTTTCTTATGGAGGTGATGAACAGCTCTTTGTTAATGGTTACACCGATGCTAGTTGGAACACCGATCCGGATGATTCTAAATCTCAATCTAGATACGTATTTACTTTGAATGGTGCAGCAGTTAGCTGGAGGAGTGCAAAGCAAAGCGTTGTGTCGAGATCTTCAACTGAATCGGAATATATAGCTGCTTTGGAGGCTTCACAAGAGGCGATATAGATGAAGGAGTTCATTACAGAGCTCGGTGTGGTTCCAAGTGCGCTGGACCCAATGTCTATCTACTATGATAACATGGGCGCCATAGCCAATGCGCAAGAACCAAGGTCACACAAGAAGCTGAAGCACATCACGCTATGTTTTCACGCTATTCAAGATCATGTCCAAGATGGTGAAATAAAGATTTGCAAAGTACACACAAATCTAAATGTGGCGGATCCGTTGACTAAACCTCTCCCGAGGGAAAAACATGACCAGCACCAAACCTCCATGGGTGTTTGGTATATTACCATGTAATCTAGATTAGTTGACTCTAGTGCAAGTGGAAGACTGTTGGAGATATGCCCTAGAGGCAATAATTAAAGTGGTTATTATTATATCTTTGTGTTTATGATAAATGTTTACATTCATGCTATAATAGTATTAACAGGAAACATTAATACTTGTGTGATTTGTAAACTAAATTAGAGTCCCTAGTAAATCCTTTTTGTAATACTAGCTTGTTGGTTAATAGATGATCGTGGTTTCCCGATCATGAACATTGAGATGTTGTTAACAACAAGATCATATCATTAGGAGAATAGTGTGATGGACATACTCCTATAGATAAGCGTAGCATTAAGATCAAGTCATTTCAATATTTTGTTTGCTATAAGCTTTCTGATACATAGTAACCTAATTCCTTAGACCATGAGATAATGCTAATCACCATCACCGGAAGGATGCTTTGATAACATCAAACACCACACCGTAACTGGGTGGCTATAAAGGTGGAATTGAGTGTTTGGAAAGTATGTGTTGAGGCACATGGATCAAGAGTGGGATTTGTCCATCCATATGACAGGTAGATATAATCTGGACCCTCTCGGTGGAATGTCATCCAATTAGCTTGCAAGCATGTGACTGGCTCACAAGGGATCACATATCACGGGAACGAGAAAAGAGTACTTATTGGTAACGAGGTTGAACTAGGTATGCAGAGATACCGATGATCAAACCTCAAATAAGTAAACTATCGCGAGACAAAGGGAAATTGGTATCGTTTGTAAGTGGTTCATTAGATCTCAAAGTAATCGTAGAAATATGTGTGAGCCATATGAATTTCCAGATTCCTCTATTGGTTATTGATTGGAGAAGTGTCTCGGTCATGTCCGCATAATTCACGAACCGTAGGGAGACACACTTAAGGATTCGATGTTGTTTAGTAGATATGGAAAGATTAGTAGGGATACCAAATGTTGTTTAGAGTCTCGGATAGGATCCGAGATATCACGAGGAGATCCGGAATGGTCCGGAGAATAATATTCATATAAGGAAAGTCTGATTCCGGAGTTTGGGAATGATTTCGATGTTTTCATCAGAGAGGTTTTAGAAGGGTCTAGAAGGTTCACCCGACCGGAAGGGGAATGGTCCATGAATTTGTCATGGGTAAGTGGAATGATTGGAACATGTCCTAAGTCACTTTGGTTGGGCATTTGCGAGAGAGATAAATAAAGCTCTAAATTGAAAGTCAAAAGGGAGGTTTGAAAAGTCAAACCGGAACAATGGTTTCCTAGTGGAAGAAGGAAAGAGTCCTTCCTTCTATCCAACTTGGGTTAGGGTATGGATTGAAACTCCCCACTCCCAAGCCTCCCTCCCTATCATAAATAGAGGGGGAGGGATGCCCCAAAGAACACACAACCAGCCCACCCCACCCGTGCTGCGCCGCCGCTGCCTAGCGCCGCCGCACCGCCGCCGCCTCGCGCCATCTCCCTAGTCGCCGCCGGCACCTCCTCCTCCTCGCCGGCTTTCTAAACCTAGATTGCTAGAAAACCCTAGATCCACCATAACTTGCACCGGCTTAGGAGAAGCCCTGCGAAATCTTCCCTCTACTTCCGACACCACGCCGTCGTGTTGCCGGAATCGCGAGGGGAGAACTACAACCTCCACTGCCTGCTGGAACAAGGGAGAGGAAGGTCTTCATCGAGTACCGAATGTGTGACCGACTGCGGAAGCATTGCCGGAACTCAGAGCTGGAAGGATCGTCTACGCAATCTTAAGATCGGAAAGTGTACGGATACATCACCCACGAGAATCTACTCTCGTTAACCGCTTTGGAATCTTCAAGGGTGAGTACTCTAATCTACTCGTTGCTACAATATAGTAGATAGATCTTGGCTTGTTTGTGTGCATGCGGTAGAATTTTTTTGTTTTCCATTCTACAAACCCCTACAATGAGATCTACTATTACAAGTGGTGGAAGATAACTATGGTGGTGGAGAAGGGTTTAGAGTTTAGATCTAGATCTATTCCTCCGATGTGGCGGCAGGGAGAGTTGAGGATGAAAGAAGCGATGTTATGGAGTCGGGGCTCGTTTCTCGTCGCCTGAAGACTCGTTATATAGGGATCCCTTCACGAAAGTAGTTCTGTTTGACCTAAGGAGGTCGGTGCAAACTATACGGCTGCAAATATACGACAGCAGGCCGTATAGTTGGTCGTTAAACTTGCACTTGCCTCCTCACGACTCCTGGTTTCTTTGGCGTGTTGGAATCTCGTATCTTTGGCATTTATGTAGTGATTCCCTTCATAATACGTCATTATCTGCGCAGGCAAAAATAGAAATAAAGTATTGCATACCCCTCTAATCAATAGGCATTAGTGGCAGGAAATAGAGAGATATTTTATCAAATATATTAATAATATCTAGTTTAAATGCGAACGTGGATGACTATATTTCACAGCCATCAACCTCCCCAAGCTTAAACTTGATCGTCCTCGAGCAAGAAAACCAAAATCAAAAGGGAACTCATCATTTAAACTGAAATAACGAGATGATGATCTTACTCATGATTGGTAGTCTCATGTTTCCTCCACTTTATTAATCTGAAAAACTTTAGCATAGATAGAGTAATGGCAAGCATATCATATGGGTTTCATGAATCCTTATAGCGCAGTAGAATTATTATAAGTATGGATGATTCAAAAGAGTAAACTTTATTCCATGTCATGTAATTAACTCATAGGCTTGCCTTTGAACAATAAAGTGTAATCATGTAAAATTAAGAGTGTGAGAGTTTGTCATAAAAATTATATATACTAGAGTATCTCAATTCTCCCACATCAATAAATCAAGACTTTTCAAGAACTACTTTTCTATTCATTGTCCTTCAAGAATTTATGTTCTTAAGTAATTGAGAGCATGCCAAAAAAAATCATTAGTTTATCGGGTTGAGATGGACACTCGTGGCATCACTAAGGTTTTTGTTCCTTTTGCATAATGATTACTCATATCAGCCAGAGGAGTGATTCCATCATGTTACAGCTACCCGGGAGTGCCAAGAATATTACCCAGTATAGCATTGCTGCTACCAATGTTTAATCAACTCATAGCCGAAATCTAGGAGTTTCCTCCATGAAGATCGTTTGTAGGCCAGCAAAGTTGTTAGCATCCCATGAAGTTTGACACGCATAAAGCTATATCATTCTTATGATTTACAAGTCAAATTTTGGCATGCTCACAAAAGCCGCCAAACATTAGTTCAATTGAACAAATCTTTTCAAATAGAGCTATCAATTCAATCATTATTTTCTGTGGTGTCGAGTGTATCCAGGAATAAGCTTTCAATATTAAACACTACAACACCCAAGTCTTCAATTTGTGAGACTTTTTATTATTTCAATTGTTTAGCAATTTTTTAGGCAAGATTTGGTTAACTACAAGAGCTGGAACAAAACGTACCCAGTTAAATACCCATGCAACCAAAATTTTACTATAATATAGAGACTCACTCCACCGATATAACATCTCAACATTACTACTGACTAGCATGGGTTTCTCAAACTTCAAAAGTGGGGAGTTGTAAGGCATACCTCTCATGTTTGGTTCCACTTCTCTCTTCCCTTTTTATTTGTTTCTTGGAAACTCGAAGTCAATCACTCTCCTGCAAATCAACGAAAACTTCGAGGAGGAAAATAAAGAGAGAGGGAAAATAAAGATAAATGGAGAAATCTTTTTGTGGTTTTTGAGAAGGGGGGTTAAAGAATAGAAAATTGGCGACAAATCTTGGCTTCAAAATCTTAAAATAAAATAACTAAGATAAAGTGTTGGGGAAACCAACAAGAGTGCTTATAAACTCAAATAAAAGCATAACCTAGAAAATAATATAAAGCAAATGAAAACCAAAATATAAAATAGATAGAAAACCTCCCCAAGCAAATTACTGTGGTGTGTGGGGGGGAGTTGTAACTCCAGTCCGCAAATTGAGTTGAAAGGTTACTTGTTGTGTCTCGGAGGTTCAGGGCAAGATTGTGCATTCCCTCCATAGTTCCTCCAAGTTCATGGAAATCTTGATATGTAGCAAACCGGTTTGGTGGCTGCAGCTCCTGATGAGGGACTTCTTGCTCCTCCTCTTGGTCCTCATCCTCCTCCAGAATCTCCTCCTCGGGTTGGTGTTGCTCAACCTGCAAGTCATAAAGCACACGTCCTTCCTCAATAGAAAAAACATAATTAGGCAAAGGAGCAGGGTCTATACGCCTAGCTCCAGCAATATGTAGATAATAAACACGACCTCTCCTAGTAAGCATTCCACAAGCCCTCAAAGTAGAGTAACCAACACGTCGCTCACCTAGCACCGGCTATATATCACCTAGGTCGATGCCCAATGCATTGGCAAGCACGGTGATGACGCCTCCACAAGTGGTTGGTCCTTGGCTTGGTGGGATTGGTACTCCAAGTAGCGCACAAGTATTGCTCCCAAGTGAAGTGACAAGTTGTCATAGTTGAAAGCAGCTTTTGCGAGGACTAAGATGTCCTCCTCGTTGAGTCTTGTAAACTTATTACGCGCCTGCAAGGTGTTAGCAATAACATAGAACAAATAGCGAATAGCAGGATGTATTCTTCCCCTACTGACTCTAGAGGTGAGGCTCATTCTATTATAACAGAGTTCAGGGAAAGGTTCCATGTTGGTAAAAGCTGGGCGCAGAGCATTAGAATCATTGTTGGGTAAAGCAAAACAATTGCACCATTCATATAGTGTTAGAGAATAATTATTGCTCATGAGTCAAGAAGAAATCTTATCCTCCCCATGCCATGCCTTAACGGTGCTTCGCAAAGAGCTAAGAAATTCAATGGTTAACCGGCGATAGGTTGGTGCATCATGAAATACAAAGGTTTGCAAGCCAACTCTATTGCAAAGTAAATTAAAATCATCAGAAATACCGAGTTGGTTCAAAGTGACGGGGCAAGCCCACTTGGTTGCTTTGACTTCTTGGTTCTTGATCCTGTCGAAACGATCACGATGGGCTTCGTTCTTGAATCGAATCCCTATGTGTTCCTGAGCTACAGCCCGAGAAGAACAGGCCGCGACAAAAGCATGTGTCTGGATCCTCGTTTCATCTTCTAAAAATAATAAAAGAGACAAAATAAAACTTTTTGATCCAACAATAATAGTCATAGCATAATCCTCATCATAGCACACTAAAGAATCTCCTCAACATATTAATCTTGGCAAGATAATTATGGCAATTTGTTCAAATATAAGTCTCACCTTAGATTGATAATGACAATAGATCAGAGATGAATTTGCAAAACGTAATTGGAGGATTGGAGGATAAACATATCGTATATCACTTGTGTGCGAGGAATTCGAACGAAATCGAGCAGGGGTGAAGATCCCTTGAGGTTTTGAGAGAGTTTAGAGGTAGAAGAGATAAAAGGATTGTGTTTTTGATGATTTGGGTACCTCCCTGAGCGTTTAAGTTGCCGAACGCAACTATACGGCGGCAACTATACGGCGGGAACATGGCGTTAAGGTCGTATAGTTGGTCTGATGGCAAAATTTTAGGGTTTCCTAGGGTTTCTGTCTGGCGGCTATAACTATACGGCGATAACTATATGGCCAGAACTTTTGTTCCCGCCGTATAGTTGGTCGTTAAACCTTCTGTACTCTAAGATGAAAAATTATCGATGGATAACATAACTATACGGCCGCAACTATCCGGCGGGAATTTTTATTCCTGTCGTATAGTTGGTCGTCAATCTTTCTGTACATATCAAAAAATTTCTATTTCTTTGTAGATTACTTTTTAGACTGAAACTTAGCGAAACACCTTGTTTTGACAGAAAAAATACAGACTAAAATTCCGACCAACTATGGCATATATAAAACAGGAATTTTTAGTACCGCTGAATCTCTTCCTCTCACTGGAGTTTTCTAGCACTCTTTATTCATACAATACTTAAAATAAAACTTAAAAACTTAACTCAAATCTTTATTTCACATGGGTTGTCTCCCATGCAGCGCTCTTTTATGGTCAATAGCTTGACCTTGATATTTCTCACTTAGGCCATATGAGCGGAACACCCACTCCGAAGTAATTGGCCTTCAAAGTGATGGAATCCTTATCATATTGCTTGGCTTTATTTTTCCTAGGGAAATGAATAACAAAAGGATCCTGCGAACGCAATTGAAGCTTCATGTTCTCTTCATGCAAATTGATTAAAGCCTTAATAGTTCTTAAGAAAGGACGACCTAATATGATAGGGGCAGTAGCATCTTCAGGCATGTCAACAATAACAAAATCAATAAGAGTAGGACATCCTTTAATATAAACTAAAGTATTTTACTTTATGCCTACTGCTTGTTTATAGGTAGAATCTACTAGATGTAATTTTAGTTCGGTGATTTCAAAAGAGCCAATATTTAACTTGTTAAAAAAACTCTTTGGAATTGTTGAAACACTTGCACCTAGATCACATATTGTAGCTATTTTATTAATCCCAATTTTAATCTTAATGGTAGGCTCAAATATATCATCTAGCTTAACAAGCAATTTTTCAGCAATTTTCTTGTATTCTTCTTCATGCTCACGTACCTTTATTGCTACCTGATTAACGAAGTGTTGATACATGGCTTCTTCATTTCCTTCACTTACGAGAATCTTAACATTGATCATTTTTACGAGATATTCAACAGTGTAGTTTGGTGAAGGAGCATTGCTGTAATCAAGTTCATCGGGCTCCTCTCTTTGGATTCTTATCATCTTGAGCTCTTCAACTAGATTGGGATCAGCTTTACCTGCAGATTTTGCTAGAATGAGAGTTTGACTCTCGGTTATCTTACCTAGTTGTGCCTCAACGATCCTTGTTCTTTCTTGGAGGGCCTGGAAATCATTTCTTGAACTAACAGCTTGGTTAGATAATTTACAAAGTATAACATCATGATTCTCCGTAATTTTGACTAGAATAGTGTTTTGCTCATTTTGTGAGTCCATAAAATCTTTAAGAGTTTCTTGGAGACTAGTATTGCTTGATGCCATATTATTATTGGAGTTACCTGAAGGACTAGAGTAATATTTCTGAAAGTTTGGATTGTAATTCTTTTTCCAAGCAGGGTTATATTTATTACGATCTATGAAGTCTACTTCTTCAATAGTTCGTTCTAGAGTAGTTCTTACCGGGGTTTCCTTACCTTTAACGGCTAATATAAGCTCATTCAACTTAGCATTGAGTTCTTCATTCTCTTGAGGTGTGATGGAGTTTACCTTCTTCGTGTTTGATCTTTCTACATGTCATTGGTCATGGTTGTCTTGCATATTGTCTAGCAGCTGCTTTGCTTCGGTAATTTTCTTACCCATAAATGTTACTCCAGCTGCAGTATCTAGCATAGACTTAGAAACAGGGCTTAGAGCATTACTGTCACATCCCAAGATTTTCCAAAACTTGTAATGTGAATAAATAAATAAACAAAATAAATAATTGTTGAAATTTAGGGTGAAAATAAACTTTTGTTTCTAAATGGAAACTTAAAATCCCATATTGAACAAATTTTGGTTAATATTTGAATCTAACTAAATTCAAATCAAGTGGAATGCATTCCTCATAAAATGCATCTTGAAATTTAAACACTTGGAGAATAAACCAAAGCTCTAAAACTCTAATGGAAGAAAAACATTTCCATGTTATCTCTAAGCCTATGGATTTGATCCATATAAAAATTGGTCAAAAAACATTTCAAATTGATCAAGAATTACTATTAGAAATATTATAAAACCATAGAAATTGGTTTCACTTAATTTGGAGCCATGGATAAAATCTTATGAATTTAATAAGATAAGGATATTTAATTTCCAAAGCTAATAAAGCATCTATCTATAAATCCATACCAAATGGTGAGAAAATAATCCTAAATATATTTAAAACGATAAATAAATATTAAATAAGATTTTACAAATTGGAATCACCAAGTTTGGATCTATAAATAAAAAGATATGGATTTTATAAGATAAAGACAGAAATATTAAATAAGAAATATTTAAAGACCAAATTAAATCTTGGCCTAATCCATTAAGAAAATGGAATGAATAGATCAAAATCCAAATAAAATAAAAGGATAAAGAATTTCCAAATAAAATGGCATTAACCAAATTCTATTGGAATTAAGATAAAATTCCTATTAGAAATGATTAATTAAATCATGGGAAATATTATTTGGAATTTAACCAAGTGTATTAAAATTTATTTAATTAACTTAAATAAGATCAAAGGAATCTTCTAAATAAAATTATGGAATTAAAACTATATTTAATATCATTGGAAATAAAACAAATACCAAATTCAAATGATTTATGAATCATATTAAATATTTTCCAAATAATTCTAGGTGAATATTTTGATACCCTATTAAATGAATAAAACTTACTGAAAAGGTTTATGTGAAAATTGAAATCAAATAAGGACTAAAAATATATTTGATATTAATTGAATTCAAAGCAAAGGCCTTGTTTTAAATAATTATTATACCCTAAAAAAGAATAAATAAATTATTCTAAATTTGACTCTAAAATAAACTATTAAACAGTATTTGAATATACATAAAGTTTGGTTGAGGTTTGAAATTCAAAATTTGTTTGAAATTATTAATCAAAATCAAAACAGAATATTAGAAATGGAAAAGGAAAAACATTCAGAACAAAAAAAATGAAACGGAGCAGCCCAGCCCAACTAGCCCACTAAGCCCAGCAGCCCACCTCTCCCTCTCACCCCCGGAGTGAACCGTTTTCACCCGTGAATCGACCCTCACAGAGGATGACAACTGGACCCCACCTCCTGCTCTCTCTCTCTCGCTCGCTGTCAAGCAGGCCCCACGACTACGTCATCGTCTTCCTCACCGCGCTAACCACGCCTGGCAGTTTCTACCGTTGAATTGCTCGAGTAAATTCGCGTAAATTGCTCAGTAAATCTCCCCTGCGACCACACCTTCTTAATCGCATGCGTCCCCTCTCTCGCCCGGCCCTCTTTGCCCCCAGGCTGTCCCCAATTCCACCAGGACCGCCTCTGTCTCCGACGAGTTTCTCGGTGAATTCCGGCGAGCCCAGCTACTCCTCTACCCCCTGGACCACACAAGCATGTTCCCCAGACCTCTGCGCATCTCCCAGTGACCTCAGCTCGCCTGCGCGTGCTCTGCAACGTCGACAACGTCTCCAACAGAGCATCACCGCCGTCTGCTCCCTTTCCGGCGACTTCCCTGGTAAATTTCTTACTGCCCCTCGTCCTTCCGATGATACTCTTGTGACCAGTGAACTCGCCCGCATGTAATGCCGCCTATATCGTGTCCTAGCGGCCAGTAGCCTTGACCCGTCAGCAAGAGCGTGCCGACGCCAAGCAGACTCGTGAAGAATTCCGTCGACCAGCGCCCTTCGCCGAAGGACCACCTCGAGCATCTCCACGCCGCGACGAACTCAGTGAGCTTCTCTGATCCTTCCCTTGCTTCCTATATTAGCCGGAGCACCACCACCTGAACGCGCCGCCGTCACTCGCCGTTGTCAGCGCCGCCAACCTTTGGTCAAACGCGCAGCAGCCGTCCGATCCAGATCTGAGGCACACGATAGATTCACTTAAAACGAAGGGGTATGCGATCTATGCCGTGCGATCAAGTTAGATCCAGAGGTCCTCAGTGCGTGATCCGAACGAATCGGTACCAGCCAGTAGGAAAGCCCCGCGTGTCCCAGAGTCTGTTTTAAAAACAGATTTGATCTATTTGTTGTTCAATTTTGTAAAAATCATAACTTTCAAACCACACGTCCAAATTTTGCAAACTTTATATCAATGGAATCAGCAGGACAAATCCTATACAACCATGCACTTTGTTTAGTAAAATGCTTCTGTTAAATTGATTGTTTTTGCAGAAACTTGTGTAGGCATGTTTGGAATATAAAATTCATTCTAAAATTTTTTTAGGGATAAAATCTTTGGCAAATAGTTTTTTTTGAACCTACTGACCATAGAAATCAATTTGTGGTTTCAAAAATATATTTGGTGAAGCAAAAGAATAAATCTTTGAATAAAATCATTTCTAGCCAAATAAAAATGTTGATTATGTTTAAAAAATGATTTTGGAGGAAAACCTATGGGAAATGTTTTGATTTAAACTCTCTGACCCCAAACACCAAGTTTTATGATTTGAAAATGTATTTGGTGAACCCTATAAAAATTATTACTTTGCTAAAGGCATTTCCATCCACATAAAATGTTGGTTTGATTTAAAAATGGTTTATAGGTAAAAAATCCTTTGCTAATAGTTTTACCACTTTTATAAAATGACCAATAGGTGTTTTAAAATGTTTATAACCCATTATAAACAACTTTTCCAAATAAAACAATCTTTAGCATGCTTGCATGCATTACTTTGTTTCTATTATTTTATGTGATGGTTGCTTGAATGGTAGTTTGAAATATTGGTTGCTTGATTGAATTGTAGTGATTTGAAGAGTCTGAATATTGCAAGATCAAGGAGTGAACTTATATTCTCTACCAAAAAGGCAAGTGATGCTCCATACTTTTGTCCCATTATTTTCACTATGCATTAGTGATATTTCTAAGTAGGACTTGCATGGAATTTTTGCTAAGTATAAACCATGCCATGGGAAATCCTAGTAGATGAAACTTTAGTAGAAATTTCCTAAGTTAAGATTCCTACTACTATCATTCTTAGCTTAGCTAGTAGAAGACAAGGGTGGATTATATTCATGCTATGGAATATTTCTAAGTCAAGGACTTGTGTTTTGTTTAATAAAACAACTAAGTGAATGAATCACCTGGGTGGAATGGAAGGAATGGTTTGTGTTGAGTGGTTCACAAGGCCCATTTCTATGGTTTACCTTGTGTATCTCACTTGTGGATGGCCACCCAGGAACAAAGAGATTTGAGAAGTCAAATGTTGATAAGCTTCAAGTGCAGCCACTTGGCATTATGGGCTCTTCCTGGATCATATAGGTTGCAATAACTTAGCCAAATGGACAGTTGGTGGTAGGGGTTTGATAGGTTGGAACGCGTCCATTCTGGTCTAAGGGAAGGCTTCTGAAAGATCTTGTCTTGGTGAAACCAAGTCTTGTGGGGAAAGTACACCACCTCTGCAGAGTGTAAAATCTAAGTACTTAGCCATGTCCCTGGCAAAGGACAAATTGAGCATCAAGTCATGGAAGCTATCAAGAATCTCCTCATCCAAATTTTTAAGTTAAAAACTTGTGGTTGAACAAGGGTTGAAGGATCACCAATTTCTATTGGGAGATTCCTTGGGTGTTTTTGTCAAGCAAAAACTTAGTGTTTTCAAATGATAAGGAAAATATATTTTGAGCAAAGCAAGCCTAAGCTCCACTTAGCCAAATGCATATAGATGATAGACTCCACTATACTACCATAGTATCACTTGCCAATACAATTCAAATGTATTGACCCTTGTGGCTGTAACTTGTTATGTTGCAGGTTTGTTTGATGTTAGTGAGATGTGTTGATTAGGATTACAAGTCTACAACCAACATGTTTGCCTGTGGCACTTTGAAGATGAAGGACCCCATGCTATTGTTATATTCTGCTGCATTGTAATGAGATAGCCAAATAAGCTATGTAAGATGTAATAAATTATTTTACTCCTGGTTATAAAGTTGTATTATGACCTTTGTTTCTTGATATTACATCTTAATTGTGGATGCTAGATATTGATCTAGGGACTAGCATTGTAAACACAAGGATCTCTACCTTATGAAAGGTTGGGAACCTAACAATTATATAATAAATGGACAATTAACCAATCCTCCATACCTTGCCTGGGACAGTTTCTCATGCATTCTTTCATTCTCTCCCATGCAAGCGCTAGTGGCTCACGCTCTTCCTATCTAAAACTAGTAATATTAGATCTGAGTTGCATAGTCTTTGCAAGTGGAAAGAATTTAGTCATAAATAAAGAAGTACATTCCACTCATGATGCAATAGTATTTCTAGGCAAAGATAGCAACCATTCTTTTGCTCTTCCTCTAAGAGAGAAAGGAAATAAGTGCAATTTGACCACATCGAGGTCAACATCTTTAATGCGCATCATATCACATATTTTAGTAAAAGTATTCAAGTGCATACCTGCATATTCTATAGTAGAGCCTCCATATTGATTCTGTTGAACCAAACTTAAATAGTGGGGCTTAATTTCATAATCTTCAGCAGTAATTGTTGGCTGAGTAATAGGAGTACGCAAATAATCATTGTTAGGAGTAGCAAACTCTCCAAGCTTATTTTCAGCCATACTTCCTATGTTTTTGTATTTTCTTAAACAAGTACTAATGATGATAAAGCAAGAATTAAAAATATTAACAATTTTTTTTGGTTTTTCAAATAAAAAACTTAAAGCAAACTAACAAAATTAAAAACAAGAATTTAAAACTAGCAAGGTTCCTACTAACCTTACCAGGGTAGATATTGCTTCCCTGGCAACGGTGCCAGAAAAAGGGTTGATACCTTCGATCCGGATTACGGATGTAGTATAGCTCTTTTTCCCTAGTAGACCTAGGTTTATTGAATCCTTAGGAAGTAGAAAGCAAAGTGAGATTACCTTAATGGACCTTCGAGAGTTTTAGAATTCCTATTGCATTTTCACCGGACCAAGAGTTTGCGATCTTGTTGTTGTTGTTTGTTGTTGTTGACAGTAGAGAGAGAGAGGGCCTAGGGTCTTTGGTTTTCAATAGTAGCTGTGCAAAACATCTAATGGGGATAATCGATAGTAATAAAGTACTCATGTAATTGTCAGATAATTATATGTGGAAAGTGCATCCATAAATGTTATCGTCTCCGCAACCAGTTATGGCAATAACCTACTAGTATCATCCATGAAAGAAACAGAACTAATGATATGCATAGTGATGTCACCTTTAATCCCAAGTAAGTTCCTCACATATAGCCGTACTACCCTTTTTATCACTGGGTTTCCTATCCTGCAGGTCAGTCGTTACTCACACTCCCTTTACCTGGATCAATCCTTGGGGTCTTGGATACCTGGCAAGTCCTTAGATTGAGGCAAGTGAGGGTACTACAATCATCAAGTCATACAAACTAATACATGATACCATCTATGATAAATAACATGCACAAAATCTACATGGCTAGGCCGAAGCCCTTAGCCCAAGGAGAATTACTCACACATAGAGATGAAATCGACAATCATAAATATTGTAATAGAGATCATAGAGTTGATAATAAATAGTCTTCAAAGTCGCCAATTGGAGATGAGATCTACTATTATAAGTGGTGAAAGATAACTATGGTGGTGGAGAAGGGTTTAGAGGTTTAGATCTAGATTTATTCCTCCGGTGTGGTGGCATGGAGAGTTGAGGATGAAAGAAGCGATGTTGTGGAGTCGGGGCTCATTTCTCATCGCCTGAAGACTCTTTATATAGGAGTCCCTTCATGAAAGTTGTTCTGTTTGACCTAAGGAGGTTGGTGCAAACTATACGGCCACAACTATACGGCGGCAGGCCGTATAGTTGGTCGTTAAACTTGCAGTTGCCTCCTCATGGCTCCCGGTTTCTTTGGCTTGTTGGAAATCTCGTATCTTTGGCATTTATATAGTGATTACCTTCATAATATGTTATTATCTGCACATGCAAAAATAGCAAGCAAGGATTGCATACCCCTCTAATCAATAGGCATTAGTGGCAGGAAATAGAGATATATTTTATCAAATGTATGAATAATATCTAGTTTAAATGCGGACGTGGATGACTATATTTTACAGCCATCAATCTCCAGCGTGTAGCCAGGATGCTTTCCGCCGGATCGACGATAACTTGTGCTACCTTACTAGACCCTCTCACTTCAGGTGTAGAGAGAGGGGACCTAGCGTCCACAACTGCGGAAGAAACAAGCCACCCACAACTTCAAGAAGAAGCAAGATCCACCAGCGTCAGCGTCCTCTGCGCCTCCCCCGTATGTGGGAGGCTCCTCCAAGGCCCTCCTATAAGTGATTTATAACACCCTCGAATCGTCCATATGCAAATTTTAGTCATTCCTGCCAAACCCGCATAAAAGTGATTCGATGATGCCGACCAAGAACTTTCGTGCGAGTGGCAAACGAAGTAATACAATTACACGATAGTCCACGATGGAATCCACAAGAACATATATATACAACAACAAATCCTCAGGTCAGGAATACAAATATATATTACAAAGATCCAAAGCACGTTGAAATACAACATCCGAGTACGAATAAGATGCAAATCAAACTAAGAGTCCTAAAAAATAACAAATGGCGTCAATAACCCTGTCCAGGCCAAGCCGAATGGGTAACCGTACTAACATCGTCGAACTCATACCTGTGAAAGCAAAGAGGTGTCGTGCCGACAAAGGGAAAAGGAAAAAGGAAGCGGTCAGTACTAAGGCAAGTACACGGAGAGTTTTAGAATTTGGCGGCTCTCGCCTACATAGGTATGGTCGTCTTAGCGGCATCAAAGCATGCACTAAAACAACCTATAGAGACACGATACAACTGTTGGCTATTAGAGAGGGGTAAGAGAGACCTATTCAAAACAAACCTTATGCTAACACCCAATCATAATCCATCTTGGAGTTTCCCCCTCGAGACCAAACGAGGAAGTCCTTTCGAGGAACTCACATAGTTGGCAGTTTTAGTAATCATTCCCTTATAGTTGCATTACTTACTAACCAGATATAGATAGCAGTCGGCATCCCAATATCACCAACTGTTCACACTTCTAGTTAACCATTTCGTTGTTGTGGATCTGATTACTAGTCATGCCAAAGTCAAATTTATAGCACTACTTCAGTTTGAGTTGTATGTGGTCCATACACTGTGCTCTAATTAGTTCATAACCGCATCAAAAATATTTACCTTGCAGGGGTGCACAAATAGCAACAAACGCATGATTGACCTCGGGAAAAAACCAAATAAAAGAAAACATGCATCACAACAAAGCATTCACAAAATTCAAAAATGATTACAGGGAGCCACCCAATAAGCTACCCGCAACGAAGTTGGTCGAGCTCCAAAACGGACCTAGGGTTTGCTTCAATGGATGTAAACGACTAGGAACCCAAAAAGTGTGACTGGGATTGTCGATGTCGCGAAAACACTCGACATTCCAAATAAATACAGTAGTAAGCCGCTCCTTGAGCAATAGTAGTAAATAAACCAGTAAAACATGGCATAAGTACATGATAGTAAAGCCCCAAAATAATTGTGGCCCAACATAATAAGATGTGAATCAAGATCATACTAAGGGGTTCCATTGGCCCACATGTGGATAGTGCGATAGTCAAGGAATAAGCATCATGTAATTGGGTCCTAGGTGGACACAAGTGGGCAAGATAAAATCCAAATCTCAACTATTGCCCACAAATGTCTCTTTATTAGTTATATCTATTCTGAAAATTTTAATTATGAAGTTGTAATTAGAATCATGATTATCTCCTCCGTTAAACGTGTAACAACCTCCCAACAATTGTGGAACTCGATAACTCGAATCAACACCCGAGGAAGGAACTGCTCGCAAGGCAAACTATCTACCAAACAAAGGGCAAATAGGAAGTGACCAAGGCAATATAGGCTACAAGGAGTGTAAATGGTACAAAAACTAAAGCATCGCAACATAGATAGAAATAGAGAGAAGTAAAGCCATAAAGCAAAAATAAGTAGTAGGGGGAGAATGCTTGCATGAGAAATAGTGTTGAAGATACATCCGAAGAACTTTTCGAATCTCACATCATCTCCACTGATGTATATAAGTGGATTTCCTAGCCCTTTCCATCAGATCGTTTTTTGGGGAATAGTTGGTTAGTGCATGAAGCTTGACATGGTACCAAAGCTAAGGTCTCGAGTTTGAGTCCTGGTTTTTGCAATTTATCCTAAAAATTGATGTTGCCCCCTCAGTATCCATGTACAAACGTGTTATAGGCCTCTTGAGCTTGCCTCTGATTCTGCACGTGTTGACGTGTCTTCCCGTCACACGTGAGGGTGTGTGTTGATGTATATAAGTGGATTGCCTAGTCCTTTCCATCAAATCGCTCTTTTGAAATAGTTGGTTAATGCACGGAGCTTGAAAATCTCATCTTCCTATCCGGAAAGAAGCAAAACACTAGCAAGAAACACCGAGTGCATATTTAATACCATGGAAAAATATCCGACATGTTCATAATATGATGCATGGCATGACAAGTAAATAATGCAAACCATGTGGAAAAGATGTCATTAGCATAGCAAATTGATGATACAGCATTACTGAGACATTTTCAGTATTTAACAAACAGAACATCATTTTATTAGACATATTTCATTCATATAAACCTTGTTGGTTATTAAAGTTCAACATGATGCATGATTCAATTGACGGTATGGGTGGAATAGTTGGACTCATATTGTTTTTTGATCAAGTTGGACATATTATTTGTGGAATTCCGAGTTCGGGATTAGAAGATATGAATTATGCAAGGTTTAGGTGATTTTTAAAGAATTAATTATAATTATCCATAAATAATTATAGATGTGATATTATTAATCTTCATATTTTTCTGATCAAGTTTGATAAATAGAACGTTTTATTTTGATTATCCAACAAAAAAATATGAATTAAACTTGTTAAATTGATTTTCTCGAATTTTATTATTTGGAAATATTTCTGGACTTTTCATACTGATGAAGAGAAGGGCCCTCGGTTCGTGATTAGAGCTGGGTTGTATTTCTTTTAGGCCTTGTTTGGCTGGAGTGTTTGCGTGAGTATTTTTCGAAGTGTATTGGGTGAAAACACTCTTGTCACCCAAATCACCTTGTTACACCCCAATCCCCTTTCTCATCAATACTCTTGTCAGATTCATCTGTTTGGAAAGAAGGGATAATATTCTACATAGACAGGTAGAGCTAGCCTGCAGCAAACAACCATTTAGCTAGCCATGTATGAGGACACGAACTGATCCAATACGCTCACATACGCATCACCGTTCACCAATGCCAAAGATTCAGAAGCCGGCATAAATCTGTAGGAATCAATCAAAGTAATTAATGCGTCAAGCGAGAAAGCAATCGAATCGACTCACAAGAGATAAGCGTTGGCCTTTGCTTCTACCTGAACTTGGATCCACTTCTACCCGACGGGTTTTGTTGGGTTTGCTGTGTTTTAACCCAACCAAAACCGGGCCGCCAAACAGATAGTTGAGTGTTTCTCAGTGTTTTTCATTGGGCCGGGAAAAAACACTTAAATCCACCTGAAAACCAGTCTACCAAACGAGGCCTTAAGGAGACAACCCATGAGCGTCGAGCGAGTTAACTGAAGAAACACCGGTGTGTTATTTGAAAACGACGACAGATGACGGTGAGAAAATCCCAACTTTCGAAGACGATACCAAGAGACACACACCACCGATTTGGGGGCGATATGCTGCGCATGAAATCTGGATTCACCGGGAACAAAGTACAGTGAAGAACTACGAACGGTATATAAGATCGGAAGATTCACGGGAACAGAGGTGAAAACGATGGCGCGCTGGTGCTGTTAAGTCGACGATTGCGATCGATTCATGGCACCATTTGGCCTGATGTTTGAAGCTGGAAGATCTGGTCCGGAGATGGGATGCAGATGTGGATAAGAAACATTATCGCGGGATAACCACATAAGTCCCAAGCTGAGGATCTGGTCGATGCAGAAGTAGACGGGACGGGAATACCTACAGAGACTCGTGTGCGAGTTGATGAACATGATAAGGATGCATACTATTTTGATTAGACAGAAACAGAACTGTTGCCTAGCTGAATCAAACGACATTCAAAACGAGCTAGCTGAAAGACTGGTTTGGTGGACACACGCGCGGCTAATTTTGAACTGAATCCGCCGGGGGTTTTGTCTCCGCTTCTGAACTTCAGCAGGCTGCGCGCGCGGACACTGAAATTCGACGATCTTCAGTGGAGGATTACGAGCAGCTCCAGCCTCATATTTGAGCGAGGTTGGATTCGTTGGAAAGCTTGTTCAACCTAAATTACGAGTAGGTGACTTTATGTGCTGGGGGAACACTGGGGCGGACGAAAATAAATCGAAAACAGAGGCGGAATACATTGCTGTCGCGCGCGCGTTAACTGACGGATACGAACTGCACTTCGTCAGGCGTTGGCAGAGATAAACGACGATCTTCGACGGAAGATTCCAAGCTCGTCCGGGCATGAAATTGAGCGTGGTTCGCTCTTGGATGTATCTGGATACACCTGGATGAGCGGCACGTGAATAACGGTGGCTGAGATTAGCGGAGGCGAGCGAGAACATCTCGGTTACAGAGGGCGCTGACTGGAGACGCCGATGCCTACGGCGACGTTCGGTGACGACGTACTGGAGCTGGTCTTCGACCTAGGCGAGGTTCTGGAGGTGATACAGATCATGGGTAGCTCGAGAACAGCTCGGATGTGGTCGGAGTGATGCCCACAAACCTCGCCTAGGTCAGCTCGACGCGGTCGCGGTCGTTGTCCCTGCTCGCAAGCTCCATGGGCTCGGCGGGGCTCGGCGCGCGGTGGATGTGGGGGGCACCTGGAGACGCGGTTGGTTGACTCCATGGGCGCGAAGTAGCCTTTTTCCAGCTCGAGACCAGGGAGGATGCAGCTCGACGCGGTCGCGGTCGTTGTCCCAGCTCGCGAGCTCCATGAGCGCGGCACGTGGTGGGCTGGGCGACTGGGGGCGGTGCGCGGTGGATGTGGGGGGCACCCGGCAGCGCAATGGGTTGACTCCATGGGCGCGCCATAGCATTCTCCCAGCTTGAGACCCGGCGGCGCAATGGGTTGACTCCATCGGTCGTCGTCCCAGCTCGCGAGCTCCATGGGCACGGCGCTGTGGGCTGACAGTCATCCTCGCCGTGTATTGATATGACAATGGGCAGGAAAACTGGTATGCTCTCCTAAATCTCTCTGAACTGCTCTGTGAATCACTGAAATTCAGAGCACGCCTGGATAGAAGACACCTCCATTTACGCTTCAGCAACGAGTTCAGGCTCGATGGAATTTGTGTTGCTTAATATCCTGTTTCTTTTTGGATCAGAGTTGGGCTAGGGAGATCATGATGAAGCTGAGCAGAGGGAGGCGGCCATCGCTGTGGTGCCAAGCATGCTCGTAGGCTGCTCGTACACGTGTACAGAAGTTGGAGATAGAGAGATAGCTGAATTTGTAGATTGATGTTGGTGTGTGTGTCTGAACTGAATCCTAGCAATTACTAAATTACAGGGCAGAAACCTGTAGAGATGGATATCCCGCGCGCTTGCCCGCTACGCAGGCAAATAGATATGAAAAACGTCATGAACAGTTAAATTGATGTGACGTTATTATACATTTTAAAAGTTAAATGAATGTATAAAAGTGGCAAATTAAAATAAAAAACGTTACATAAATGTTTTAGATGGCATGCATTAAATAGGGCAGACAGTTTGTAAGGAAGCTGAGTTAACATACACGATACATACATACATATAGTCACCGTAATGCAAAATAGCCAGCTATCATGTACATTTGGCCGTTGGATTATCCAATGGAAATTTCCAACGCAGATCAAATTAACACCATTGCGGAGCTGTTACTATCCAGCTTTTTTCTCCCCTCTCTTTTGATTGGGTGAGCCTCGACCCTCGAACAGCTCAGAGAGAAAGTAGATGTGACAGTGAAGAATCCACAATGGGATGAAAAGATTCTAACAAAAAGTAGCGTTATAAACAGAGGACATCCAAGGGTGGACTACAAATGCTTTGTGGAATTTTAGATTATGACCATTACAGTACCTTGTTTGGAATACTTAATGTCGACGATATCTTCATTAATGTACCATGAACAGGGAACCACATCAGCTAGACCTCTATTGCCTTGATAACAAGAACTAAAAGTAGGTTGGGATGTCGAAAATAAAATAAATCATACATTGTAAGTAAAGGTAGAGATATGCAATACAAATAGATTAATTCTATACAAATGAAAACACAAGCGATCAATTGTTTGATTTTAGTTTCAGTTAGTCCATGGAATCTATCATTTCTTCAACAGAGGAAGATTCAACAACCAATGGTTCAAAGAACACTGGTGAGAGATATTTGGTCAGTAACCACATGTACAAAAAGTATTGCCATCAGATAAGAGGCAAGTCAAACTGGATAACCACATAGAGTAATAAATCTTGGTTAGTTTTTCAAGGATGTATGGTAAATTTAAAAAACCTAAGCAAATTCAGCATCAGATCTCTTATTCACTATTTTTGCTAATTAAGAAAAAAAATACTATTCTTGGAACCTACTTAACTAAAGGCATGCTTGTAACTCCATAGTTCTAAACCAGAATCAAATTTCACAATATTATATCTAAAACAAACAGGAATGAGGAAGAAATTTGCATGTACATGTAAACTTACAAGAGACACACCAAGCTCTTCATCTCAAATCCACATAATTCTTTTCTTTTCTTCTCAGTTGCCTTAGGTCAAAACAAATATGCGGCTAGTAAGCAGATACCTTGCTAAAGCAGGCAGAAAAGCAAATACTCCGCATATCAAAATTGTAGGATGAGGTAATAAAATAACATTCAAATATCTCTCGGTGGTTCACTCGTTTTACTGTATAGATTACAACCTGTGAAAATAATGACTCCTCTGTCACTGATCTAAAGATGGCAATGCATCTGTTTAAATCTGCGAAAAAGTCATGGGAAGGCTTCTAACTAATGTGAATCGTGTCAGATCTAGAAGTTTACGAACTGGTTTCGCAAGAGCGGGTTAACTATCACACATTCAATATTTTTTTACCTCTTTATTTTCACACAAAATTAAGAAAAAATGAATGGTTGTTTAAATAATATTTATTGTCAAGCCAACTATAGAGCTCACTAACACTCGGTTAATGAGACGTCTCAGTACATGAATTTTGAATACCACATGCAGACAATTTGTAAGAAAAGTGTAAGGTGGTGACAAATGCATAACTGGATGTATAAGCTAGGATAGTTTTTTAATTGGTCACTGTTTTTTTGCTGTGGATCTCAGGTCTGGTTCCTTCAACTCCCAATTTGTTTAGGATGTGTCCTGATGTCCATGAAAAATGGTGTAATCTAGCACGATACAACAAAAGGGAACACCTTTGAACAACTGTGTAATCTAGCCATGGAGTCTAAATTTGCATTTTCACATTTTTGTGAGACCATTCAAATTAGCAACTGAAGAGGCTGATAAATATTACTAAACCATTGCATCTATGTGACGGCATGACCTCACATGAACGTGTGACCATGAACTCAGTGTTCATTCAGTTCTCATGAAAAAAGAAGTGATCCAAGGTAAAACGCAATGCTTCAGCTTTCTCTTTGTTAGAAACTAAACACATCAAGGCTTGCAAGCAAATCTAGACAATATTAGGCAATGATATTGGCATGAGAGCGAGAGAGAGGTGAACCTGGACCGCACGGGTCGAGGATCTTAGAAAATGGAGTCGCGGACATGAGAGGGCAATGAGCCTGGACCTGGACATGAGAGAGCAGTGAACTATGCATGAAGCTAACTATGCATAATAATTATAGTCTAATGCACTTGAATCAATTAGAGCAAATGCTACACTTGTTATTTATTAGCAGAATCTTCTGCTTGCTTGACCGAACGGGTGTAGGGTTCAAATCTGTACATTATACCTTCAAATCTGTACTACTTATGAATCACTTTCACTACATATGAGCATGTCCAAATATGAGTATACTTCTATAGATCTGATATGAGCTCATCTCTCTGCGTGGAAACAAACATCACATGGTAAATTAGTAGCCATCAGCCAGAAATACAAACATAACAAATAATGCTCAGACAACTATCTAGCTAAATTTGTTTCACATGAATGAACAGAAACATGATCTGGAGGAAAAACATACCCAGCGCACACATCAAATAGCTACTGTGAGATTAGGAAACAAACAGGAGTTACCGTGAGATTAGACAACTTTCTCCAACCCATATCGGGAGTGTATTCGGCCAAGGCAACATCTCTAATATGTAAATAGCTACGGAACACCTCACCCATAAATAAGCATTCTTAAGGTTAAAATATAAATCTGGGAAAGCTACCTGGTGCAGTAATGTTAATCCATGAGATATATAGTTGAAGTGTTACCTATAATTTTTGTTAGCTCGGATACTTCCCGCGGACAATTTCTGTCACTTGACTTCCATTCACCTGTATACTCTCCCAAGAGCTTTCTTCTTGCCTAGAGCATCAAGGTCAAGTTAGTCAAGTTCATTTGTAAGATGGATAGGTCCCGGAAAGCGAGTCATCTAAGAATTAGATAAAAACACATTTATATGAGATTGTCCCTCTAAAATTCAGCGGAAGCAATCATAACTTCAGATAACCAATTTAAGAGTGACGTCATTGTCAAACGAAACAAAAGGAAGTCATCATTCAACTTGTGGGCACGATATTTAACAATAGCTTCGGAAAGATCTCGGTTCACAAGGTGCACGGTTATGCATTATACCATCATACTCGTTAAAATAGACCAGCATTACGGCAGTACATGTAAAATTACACGTCATGTATCTACCAAGATAGTAAAACAATAGGTTCTGCAAATAGCACCTCACAATAGATAATTTGAGAGGGGGAAACATAAAAGATGAAATAAAATAAAATTATAGCTAAGACTGATCTCAATTAACTACAATACATCAAGGCCTTTTTAGAAATCCTAATTCTGATATGAGTAATGGTCACAACCTTGCAACAAATGAAGACTAAAGAAAAAGGTCAGCGGGAGTTAGCTGAACCTACTGCTGGTAGCGACAATGTGATTTTTTACCCAACACAAGCGTGATTACAGGGCCAAATTGCGAACTCATAATATCAGGTTCTACTCTTATGCAAGAAAAAGAAGAACCATCTACTCGTTGCTGCTCAAACCATGTGAAACATAAAATGAACAAGCATGTATGACAGCAACTGCTCCATTTACCAGCATTATCAACACACATGTCTCTTTATATAGTGAGCTGCCTTGCAATATCCTAAAATATCAAGAACTAATATCTCATTCAGTTTATATGTGAAAAAAATCATGCAATGGTAAATGAGACCTTTCTTGAGGGTTGCTACGAGGGAACTCTCGAATGGACTGCAATCCCATCCAGTCTCTCTGTATACCAATCAACGCAGTACCATATGACAACACAACAAAATCCTCGGCCCTGGCTAAGTCCCTTTTATGTTATGTTGTAGATAAAAACTTACTGCTTAATTCTCTTTAGCTCATCCATGCTACCATTTTTCAGTAGCACATGCTAGTCATATAAGACAGAATGGGAATTTTTAGAAAAATATTACTGTTTCAGACACACAAACAACAAAAGAGAGCTAGCAGAGAGAGCGCACCAAACAGCACCTTACTTGACATGAGGACGGAAGGAAGATGTAGCATCACTACAAGACACAAAACTGAATCAATTGATTGGGGATAAGAATAGAAAATAAGAATCACGTCTGCTCCACAGACTAAAATCTAGCTACTGATGTTTTTCTCTATGTATTCTAGCACGGAGGACAGATCTTGTTTTGCTTCAGCCAACGAAAATCACTAGAGCTACTTCAAACAGAACACCACTATGATATGAATCCGTTAACCTTCTAAGCAAAACTGATTACTCAAATCTGGTTCTAAACTCAGGTAGCAGCATTATAAAATCCACCACACCCAACTCAGCTAGCAGCACTACAGATCCACCACGCCCATCCATGCTACATCTTCCTTCCTTTATCACAGATTTAGAGAATAATTTGTTTTCTAAAGAGGAACAAAGCTAGGATAGGTTTCTATTTCAGATCCACACAAAGAACTAAAGAGAGCTAGGAGAGAACACCAGATTTCACTTGCTTTAGATGAGGAGGACAAGAATCAGAGGTTAGAGGCTTACTGCACGAGGGTGCTGCCTAGAGGAGCGTAAACACTCAGCCCAGCGGCCAGATGCCGCCGCTGCCTGTTGCCTTCCTCTGACCATTAAGTCTCATCATTTTCTCACTTCAACACCTTTCTCTCAGGGTCTCACATGAACAAGACACTTTCTATTGTAACTGTATGATGACACTAAAACTGAAATCGTGTGTATTCATATGCCCAAAATTTGAGAAGAGCATGAAGAAAATGTCCATGAACACCCAATGATAAATGGAACTTGTACTACATCTCTCTCACACACACATGTATGCAGATTGTTGAGAGATTGGTGAGAGGAGAGATGGCCTTTTTTCAGATCAATTGCAACGTATACAGATTGTTGAAGCCAAAGAGAAAGATATGAGAGAAGATGAGATGGGGGAATCACCTCGTTGCAGGGTTGAGGACTTGTGGCAGATTGGGGGCGTCCCTCTCCATGGCCTCCTGCAATCCGTCGTCGGAGAGAGAGGGGCTGCACACCATGCTGTCGCCGCGCTCAGAGTAGAGGAGGTCGCCGCCAACGGCTGCTGCTCGGCCATCTCAAGCGGCCGCCCTCCTCCTCGTCGCCGCCGGCGCCAAGGCACACACGCCCAGATGCTACGAGACGATTGGGGAGGGGGTCGGGGTCTGGATAGTGGGTCGGGGTCGAGGAGGCCACCACCGCCCGGCTGCTCCACAACGCCGTCTGCTGGCCTGCCCTCACACCCGGCCGCACCATGCTCGTCCATCTCCCCAGCTGTTTAGGGTTTGGGGAGGAGGAGAAAGAGAGGAAAGAAGCAGGGGCACGGGAGTGGGGTGGCGGCTAGGTTTTCGGGGATGAGCGAAGGGATGCGTACCGGGGGCTCGCTGCCCACGTCCACCGCCGGCGCTGTAGCGAGCGTACCCGACGGCTCATTGCTAGCCGCCACACATGTACGAGCTTGGAACGGGAGAACGAAATGAGACGCGAAATGACTATTTTGCCCCTGGTACACTGGAAACCCAAATCTGGCCAACGGGCCGGCCCAGGCCCGGCACGCGTCAAACGGGCCGGCACGTGGCACGGCACGCCGCGGTTCGCCAAGCCGCGCCGTGCACGTGCGTTCGCCTAAGCGGCCGAGCCCGACGAAAGCTTCACTTGCCACGGCCCGTCCAAGCACGCTGTTGGCTCATTCATTTTCTCTAGCCCGTCAAGCACGGCCCGCCCAACCAAATCCTTCATCTCAAATTCTGTCTTTTATATGATCACATGCTTCGTCATTGCAGGAGTAATCCTGTATGACAAACACGCATGGGTAATAATCATTGTAGGAGTAATCCTTGTGTATAAGGAACTCACTATACATTGTGCAGAATATCGACAACAACAAGCCATGTAATGACTTATTGATTTTACACAATGCACGTTGCATTTACATTTTGAATCGGATAGAGATTCTATCGGGAACCATACATGTCCAAATCTAGTGATCCACATGAAATATCGTCACTACATCTATCAACTGCATAGATAGATGATTTTGCACTGCCAATGATATAATTATCGGAAAATTTTGAGGATTTCAATCATCTCTAGAGAGTATGTCTCGGATCTCTGCGAAAACCCGAACTTATGCTACAAGCCTTGCGTTCTCACCACCTTGTTGTTCTCATTCTGTTTTTGGAAGAGAACATATGGAATCCCATGTATAGGGAATTCATTTGGAAGAGCTAGACTAATTCTTATTGGATTGCATCCTTTGTTTGTTTCAGTCCGAGCGAGTGGTGTCTTTGGATCTAAATCATTTGAAGGATGTTTGCAATCATACAAGAGAATGTTTGTTGACAATTGTAGTCTTGGTTATATGATTCTTTGTGCTGATAACGTGTTAGAAGAAATTGAGAGAGAAAGAAAGACAGATAGCAAATGATTCAACTCTTGTTTATTCCATTGATGATCTTAGTATATATACAAGGGAAAGGAACGCGAGTAAAAATACGCGTCCGTACGAGGGGGTGCGAGATAGTCGGTTTCATATTGCAACCGACATAGGAATATTACATGGGAGGATTATCCTCTTTAATTAATCTAATCTATTAATTAAATCCTAACAAAGAGCACGTAGCCACGGTCTCTGCCTCTTGGCTCCGGTAAGACGCACAGGCCCTCCGTTCAGTGGGGGTGGCTAGGTGCAGGCAGGTAAGTGAAGACAGAGTACGAGAACGAACGGCTGGGATGACGCCGCGTGGTAGATCGGACGGCGCGGACCACCAGTGGCCTGAGAAGCCTAGCTTTCCCGCTGGAATGTTTCTTTTAGATTTTTATATCACTGCCTTATAAATTGGACCGAACTAGGAGGTTAGGACACACCTCTTTGGCAATGCCATTAACCGGAATGTTGCCATGCATTGCAATCATGTGGCAGTTTCAGTTTATAAGCTAGATGATAATGATCTTAGAGGTCTAAATTTGTGCTAATCATTTTACTGGAGAGCTTAATGATAAGAGGCACATCTTGTAAGGCTTGAATTGGGCGGGTAGTAGTTTCCACTTGAGATTACATCAAAGCATCGCTGCTGAACTGTTTTTATATTTGGAACAAAGGCCGGGAAACGGTTTCGCATTCCAAATAACTTGCTAAATTTAATCGTCATACTTGTAATTGTGTAATCTATAACTGCAATCATGTGGCGGTTCAAGTTTATAAGCCAGATGATAATGACCTAGAGGTCTAAATTTGTGCTAATCATTTCACTACAAAGTAAAAAAATTACAAAAAAACCACCACATTACGGGCTAGGATTTTAAAAAACCATCACTTTACGTTAGGGTTTAAAAAAACACCGATTTAGCGCTAACACATAACAAAAAACACTTATTCGTCTCAGATATGTGGGGCCCACTATCAGGTTGACGTGGGATTGATGTGGCACAACGGAAAGTAGCTCGGGTGATAAATATTAGGCAGTTACAAATTCTGGTTTTTTTGTAAAGTGAAAAGTCAGCTTCTCTTTGGCTTTGTCCTCTCTCTCCCAAAATCTCATGTCTGTTCTCAAAATAGGCTTTCGTCCCGCTTTATAAATAAAGCACACATGTGAGACCGCTACTGGGCCAGACAGCACACCGCTCAAAGAAAGACACACCACGATACACGATACTGGGACAGCAGCACACACACGCCCGAACTAAAAACAAGAAAAACAAAAAGAAATGGAGACGGAGGCGGGTCGACTAGATTATGAAGACCGCAACCACTGCACCCTCCGAAGAATGCCCACCCCTCTCATAGCCCCGACTCGTCAAGCACCAAGCAGCACCCTCAAGCGGGAAAGCGACCGCTGCTGCTGCCCGGACCAGATTGGCCCTAGGGTTTCCCCGGACACACAGATGGGAGTGGGTGAAGGGTAGCCACGACGCCCTTCAGGAAGGGAGGTGCCACCTATTGGAGATATGCCCAAGAGGCAATAATAAAGTGGTTATTATCATATCTTCACACTTATGATAAATGTTTACATACCATGCTATAATTGTATTAACCGGAAACATTAATACTTGTGTGATTTGTAAACTAAAATAAGAGTCCCTAGTAAAGCCTCTTGTTAAACTAGCTTGTTGGTTAATATATGATCATGGTTTCCTGATCATGAACATAGAGATGTTATTAACAACAGGATCATATCATTAGGAGAATGATGTGATGGACATACTCCTATAGATAAAGCGTAGCATAAAGATCAAGTCATTTCAATAGTTCAATTGCTATATGCTTTCTGATACATAGTAACCTAATTCCTTGACCATGAGATCATGCATATCACCTTTACCGGATGGATGCTTTGATGACATCAAACACCACACCGTAATCGGGTGGCTATAAAGGTGGCATTAAGTGTTGGAAAGTATTGGTTGAAACACATGGATCAAGAGTGGGATTTGTCCATCCTCATGACGGATAGATATACTCTGGGCCCTCTCGGTGGAATGTCATCCAATTAGCTTGCAAGCATGTGACTTGGTCACAAGGGATCACATATCACGAACGAGAAAAGAGTACTTATCAAGAACGAGGTTGAACTAGGTATGCGAGATACCGAGCGATCATAACCTCGGATAAGTAACATATCGTGAGACAAAGGGAAATTGGTATCGTATGTAAGTGGTTCATTCGATCGCAAAGTAATCGTAGAAATATGTGGGAGCCATATGAATTTCCGATTCCTCTATTGGTTATTGTTAGAAGTGTCTCGATCATGTCCGCATAATTCACGAACCGTAGGGAGACACACTTAAGGATTTGGCGTTGTTTGAGTAGTTATGGTATTATGAGAAAGAGACTGAATGTTGTTCGAGTCTCGGATGGGATCCGGATATCACGAGGTGATCCGGAATGGTCCGGAGAATAAGATTCATATAAGGAAAGTCCGTTCGGAGTTCGGGAATGATTCCTGTTTTCATCGGGAATGTTCTAGAAGGTTCCGGATTGTCCAAGACTCCGGGGGAAGGGTACATGAATGTGTCATTACATATTGGAATGATTGCATCATGTACTAAGTGTTCTTGCTGTTCCAAAACATGAAAGTCAAATTGGCGTTTGAAAGTCAAACGGCTAAAAGCAAACTGTGGGAACAGAAACTGTGGGAAACAAGCAAGAGGAGTTGGAACCAACCCGGAGGAGGAGTTGGACTCCTCCAGCCGGCGCCCAGCCCTAGGCGAGTTGGGGAGGACTCCTCCTCCCCTGGCGCGCCAAGACCCCTCTCATAAAAGGAGGCGGCTCCTCCTAGAGACACACAAGTTCCTATCTTCTACCTCCGGTTTAGAGCCGTTTTGATTTAGAGCTTCTAATTGCTTTAGCCTGCGTTTAGAGCCTTCTAATTGGTTTAGAGCCTTCTAATTGGTGTGTCTAATTACTAGACCACTAATAGCCTCTCTCATAAGCTCCACCATACTGCACCGTTTAAGCGAAGCCTGCGGGATTTCCCTCTACTTCCTGCATACGCCACAGGCCGAAATCGCGAGGAGAGTGCTACAACCTCCGGCCTCTTTGGAACAAGGAGAGGAAGGTCTTCGTCGAGTACCGAACGTGTGACCGATCATGAAGCGCTTTAACGCAATGGCGGAAGGATCGTCACGCGATCTTGAAATCGGAAGTGTGACTACATCACCCACGAGAATCTGCTCGTTAACCGCTGGAATCTTCGAGGGTGAGTTCCTCTATCGACTCATTGCTACAATCTATTAGATAGATCTTGGCTTGTTTGTTTGTATGCGATGAAAATTTTTGTTTTCCATGCTACGAACCCCTACAGGGTATCGAGCCGTGTCTATATGTAGATCTGTTGCCTGAGAACACAATGGTCATTGTGGCGTTGATGCTTTATTGTCGATTGCTTCTTGTGTACTTTGTATCTTGCGGTATGTTGGGATGAAGCGGCCCGGCTAACCTTACATGACATCGTTCATGAGACTTGCTCCACGCTTGACATGCAACTTGTATTGCATAAGTGGCTTTATGGTGCATGTTTCTCCTAGCATAGTTAAGATCCAATTTACAACGGGTGATTGACAATACTAGTATCAATGTTGTGGTTCTTGTTCGTAAGTTAGAACGACACTTATTGAAAGCCCTAAACCACGTAAAACATGCAAAGAAAGTAGAGGCGTCTAACTTTGTTTTGCAGGGGTGTGCTGTGATGTGATATGGTCATGATTGTGATTATATATGATGTATGCAATGTTCCTTATTGTAAGTTGGCAACCGGCAGGAGCCATATGGTTGTCTTTAATTTATGTTAAGACCCGCGTGTCTATTCAAAGTAGTTGTAATAGTTGAAGCCGGTGGACGACAACCATGGAGAGGCGTCATTGACCTTTATGCAATGCCGGTGATGATGGAGATCATGTTCGTCTTTGGAAGATGGAGATCGGAAGCACAAAGAAGAAAGGCCATATCATATCACATATTATGAATTGCATGTGATGTTAATCCTTTATGCATCTTGTATTGCTTAGTAGACGACGGTAGCATTATAAGATGATCCTCATGCACATGAATTTCAAGTCTTAAAGTGTTCACCCTTAGTTAGCACCGCTATAAAGCTTGTTGTTTCAAGCACCACGTGATGATCGGGTGTGTTAGATTCGCAAGTGTATACAACGTGAGCAAGCCAGATTTGCTCATGCGAAACTAAGGTTTGATCTTGACGAGCCTAGCATGTCTGACATGGCCTCGTGAACACGGATTACCGAAAGGTAGAGCATGAGTCATATAGTAGATATGATGAACATGTTGATTGTTCGCCATTGAAGCTACATCAACTCTCGTGATGATCGGTTTTGATGTGGTGGATTTGGTTCGTGTGATCACTAAAACAATGTGAGGGATATTGTTTTGAGTGGGAGTTCACCTAGATTAATTTAATTATTAATTAGAACTCAATTTATCATAAACTAAATCAAAGTGAATTTGCATAGTTGTTGTAGTCATTGGCATCCGCTTACCACCTTGCGCTTAGTTATAATTGAGATGATAGAGCTATAGAATTCGTTAGTTACTTTACTTAACCGGTATCGTATTGTTTTGAAGTGTTAATCTAAAGTTTAAAAGTCCTATTGCAAACTTTCAAGAAGTTCCTACTCCATGAAATTTAATAATTGGTATTAAAACAAGAGTAACAATTCCAATGTTAGTATATAAGTATCATGTTTGTCTCCACGATTCTTGATATTCAAAGGATTCTCTTAATATCAAGGTTATCTAGGATCTGAAAGAGTTGTTTCAGAAACCATGATGTGTGGAAGATATTGTGATATCTGAAACAAAGTTTTGGTGCAACATGATAGAGTATAATATGGCAAAAGTCATGTTCTCATATTTGATGAGAATTTGCAAAAAGGTTGGAGACACTAGTTGTCCTAATCCTCCAAAAGGTTTTGGAGAGCAACATTATACTTGCGATTCACCGTTACAAGCTAAAAGTAGTTTGATCATGGGCGATTCCATGATAAGGATGAATATTTGATGTAGGTAAAATGTTTACTACACCAAGAGATTACTAAATAAAGGAATTTGAAAGAACACCAAACATTTGATGATGGTGATCTACTTCAAGTGCAAGTCCAAAGACATTGGTATTTAACTATACACGCTTTGGACTATGTGTCATATGTATGACTCCACTATTGATATTGATAGATTCTTTCAAATGTAAAAGGAAATCTGAAAGAGAATCTCATAAATATATAGCGTAAAAGAAAAGATTAGAATTGTTCAATTTAAGTATATAGATGATATACATGTTATGGCTATATTCTTTGCTTATTAAACAATGTGGTTCTTAAGTATTTGATACTGAATTTGTTGGTATGAATCGTCATACAAAACAATGTAATTCATGAACTAACAGTGGCCTAAGTAACTAGCAAAAGAATATGTGATAATGTTCATCGAGAACAAAATAAAGGGTTATTGTGTTGCTCGTTAAACATCAAAGCTTGCCTTCAAGATTTGTTTTATCAGGTATTATGAGAACAAAAGGGTTGTTCAAATAATTGCCGTAATCTATAAAAGATGGATGATTTGCAAATCTCGTTGGAGATATCACATCCATAAAACTAGTGCTAAAGATGTCGAAAGACAAATTGATTGAAAGATTACTTAGGAAGTGACATCGCCGTTTAAATTATATTGGAAAGAAAACATGAAGAAAATCCATATGGATGGAATTTTGGAGTCTATTTGATTTTGATCAAATGACGCTTGTGAAACTTTCCTAGAGATAATTAAAACTTCGTTCATAGGCCAAAAGGGAACGATAGACTAGCTTATTGGAACTTGTACATATTGTTGTATGAAGTCCATTATGTATAGTCAAGAGCGATGGATTTCAACTTCATGTGCTTTCTCCGAAAATTTGAGTGAATATATGAATATTTACTTAATAAGGATGAAGTGTGAAACATTTGAAAAGTTCAAGGACTTTCAAGATGAAATGCAAAATCATTGTAACAAGAATATAAATAGTTTATGATAAGATCATAAAGGAAGATATTTGAGTTACAAGTTTAGCATAATACCTAAGATTTAAAGGAATCGTGGATTTGCATTTTCCCAAACACCATAAGAGTATGGAGTGTTCGAGATATGTAATTAAACCTTGTTTGACATGGTAAGATCGAAGGTGTAATTCATAAAACTGCCATTATATTTTAAAGATTAAAAGCTTTAGAGATTACCGTTTTCCACTGAAAAGAGCTTCATCATAATCCGTTGAAATGACACCATATAAGGTTATGGTTTGGGATAAAACCCAAGTTGTCCTTTCTTAAACATTGGTATGCTATGCATAAGAAAGATGTGTGCAACCAAAGTCGGATGAACCTGTCTTTGTATGTTATTTTGAATAACTGTTAAGTAATCCTCCATAACATCGGAGACAAAAGTGTTTGTCACTTAAAACGTCAAGTTTCTTTGAGAAGGAATTTTTTCGTGAAAAGTTAAGTAGGAGGACAATAGAATTTTGATAAGGTTAAAAGAACCTTAGCTATATGTGCAGAGTTGCGCAGCACCGAAAAGTGTTCCGGAGGCAGCAACAAAGCTCATGGCTCACGTACCTCAAAGGTTGTGGTCACGGAGATCCAAGTTCCTATTGAAACAAGGGTCGGATAAACAATCAGATACCAAGATTTGAGGGTTGAATCATTATTTGAGAATAATGAACCGACTACATGCAAAGAAGCGATGTTGGGCCCTGACTCCGTAAAATAGCTTGAAGCCATAAAATCCGTGATAGTTCCATACACGAGAAAATCAAGTTTTGAACTTGAAGGACCCTCGAGAAAGGTGTAAGACCTTATAGTTGTGTCTGGATCTATAAAGAAATAGACATGGATGTTTCACATCTATGAAATAGTCGACATGTTGGGAAAGAGTTCACAACAATGTTCAAAGGTTGACTATGACAAGATTTGATCTGTCATAGTGATATTTAGTCTAGACGGATTAATGTAGCAACCACTACATATAATTTGTTATATGGTAGTTGAATAAACAAAACAAGTTCTTCTAATAGAATCGTTACCTAGGACATGTGCATAACACGGTCCATAGGGTTTTGTTAATTCAAAGGATGCTAAAAGCATATGCAAACTTCAATGGTTAAAGTGAGCATCGCTGAGTTGGAATCTTCACTATGATGAAACTGTTAAAGGAGTTTAAAAGTTCATTAGAGACAATGAAGATGCTTGCATTTGCAAGAAATTAAGTGGGAGCGCTAAGACATGTTTCTAATACATTATGTGGAAGACATATTGTTGATTGGAAATAATGTATCTTTTATTAACACATATTAAGAATTTCATCCTGATGAAAGACTTAGGCAAAACCCAAATATTTGGCATCAATAGACGCTAATATGGTTGTGCCAGAAGTACATAGACAAGATATTGAATGAGTTCAATATAGAAACTATAAGAGATGTTCTTGTCAAGACGTAAAGGATTGAACAAGTTCAATGTTTATGATATATTCAAGTGTATTGACATTTGGCAAGTGAAACAAAATTCAAGTATAGATTGATACTTGATCACAAAGAGTATTTATATTAATCATGCTGTGATGTGTACAAATCCAGATATGTCCTATGCTCTAAATGTTATGAGCATATACCAGAATGATTCATAAGATGATCATTGGACAATAGTAAGGATATTCTTATGATCTTTTGGAAGAACTAAGAATATATTGTTTGTAGAAGTGACAAATAGATGGTTAGTTCATTGTAGAAGTACTACATTGATACTAGTTTTGTCACAAAGTGCAAATTAAGTTTATCTCAATCTAAATTAAGGGTGGCACAATATAATGGAAAGTAAGTTCCATAATGGATTTGGATGAGTTCCAAAGTTAAGACATTGTGACAGATACTACAACAAAAGGCTAAGTATATGACTGCTATTTTAGCAAGCAAAAGAGGGCATTTGTGTCAAGTAATTTGTTATCAAACTAGGTGTAGTTCACAGTGGGATAATACTATGAAGATATATTGTGCGGCAATATTATCAACATGTTTTAACCCCAAAGAACTAAAGGTCACACCGAAAGACCAAATTTATACAAAGCCATCTCATTAGAGAATGAGTGATGCGTGAAGACGCAAAGACATGCAATTACACACGGACTGGAAGTGTCGATCCGAGATCGGACCACTAGCAATCGTGTACATACAACACTGTAAAGCCATAGGTGTTGAATACACAAAGGTTTGAAACTAGATTATTGACTCTAGTGCAAGTGGGAGACTATTGGAGATATGCCCAAGAGGCAATAATAAAGTGGTTATTATCATATCTTCACACTTATGATAAATGTTTACATACCATGCTATAATTGTATTAACCGAAACATTAATACTTGTGTGATTTGTAAACTAAAATAAGAGTCCCTAGTAAAGCCTCTTGTTAAACTAGCTTGTTGGTTAATATATGATCATGGTTTCGATCATGAACATAGAGATGTTATTAACAACAGGATCATATCATTAGGAGAATGATGTGATGGACATACTCCTATAGATAAAACGTAGCATAAAGATCAAGTCATTTCAATAGTTCAATTGCTATATGCTTCGATACATAGTAACCTAATTCCTTCGACCATGAGATCATGCATATCACCTTTACCGGATGGATGCTTTGATGACATCAAACACCACACCGAATCGGGTGGCTATAAAGGTGGCATTAAGTGTTCGGAAAGTATTGGTTGAAACACATGGATCAAGAGTGGGATTTGTCCATCCTCATGACGGATAGATATACTGGGCCCTCTCGGTGGAATGTCATCCAATTAGCTTGCAAGCATGTGACTTGGTCACAAGGGATCACATATCACGGAACGAGAAAAGAGTACTTATCGAACGAGGTTGAACTAGGTATGCAGAGATACCGACGATCATAACCTCGGATAAGTAACATATCGTGAGACAAAGGGAAATTGGTATCGTATGTAAGTGGTTCATTCGATCGCAAAGTAATCGAGAAATATGTAGAGCCATATGAATTTCCAGATTCCTCTATTGGTTATTGTTCGGAGAAGTGTCTCGATCATGTCCGCATAATTCACGAACCGTAGGGAGACACACTTAAGGATTCGACGTTGTTTGAGTAGTTATGGTATTATGAGAAAGAGACCGAATGTTGTTCGGAGTCTCGGATGGGATCCGGGATATCACGAGGTGATCCGGAATGGTCCGGAGAATAAGATTCATATAAGGAAAGTCCCGTTTCGGAGTTCGGGAATGATTCCGGTGTTTTCATCGGGAATGTTCTAGAAGGTTCCGGATTGTCCGGCACTCCGGGGGGGGAAGGGGTACATGAATGTGTCATTACATATTGGAATGATTGCATCATGTACTAAGTGTTCTTTCTGTTCCAAAAACATGAAAGTCAAATTGGCAGTTTGAAAGTCAAACGGCTAAAACAGGAAACTGTGGGAAACAGGAAACTGTGGGAAACAAGCAAGAGGAGTTGGAACCAACCTGGAGGAGGAGTTGGACTCCTCCAGGCCGGCGCCCAGCCCTAGGCCGAGTTGGGGAGGGACTCCCTCCCTCCCCTGGCGCGCCAAGACCCCCCTCCCATAAAAGGAGGGGCAGGGCTCCTCCTAGAGACACACAAGTTCCTATCTTCTACCTCCGGTTTAGAGCCGTTTTGGTTTAGAGCTTCTAATTGCTTTAGCTGCGTTTAGAGCCTTCTAATTGGTTTAGAGCCTTCTAATTGGTGTGTCTAATTACTAGACCACTAATATCCTCTCTCATAAGCTCCACCATACTGCACCGGTTTAAGGCGAAGCCTCATGATTTCCCTCTACTTAGGTACCACGCCAGTTGTCTTTGCGAAATCGCGAGGAGAGTGCTACAACCTCCGCCCGCTGGAACAAGGGAGAGGAAGGTCTTCGCGAAAATTTAACGTGTGACCGATCATGAAGCGCCTTTTAACGCAATAGGAAGGATCGTCTACGCGATCTTGAAATCGGAAGTGTACGACTACATCACCCACGAGAATCTGCTCTCGTTAACCGCTTTGGAATCTTCGAGGGTGAGTTCCTCTATCGACTCATTGCTACAATCTAGTAGATAGATCTTGGCTTGTTTGTTTGTATGCGACAGAAAATTTTTGTTTTCCATGCTACGAACCCCTACACCACCCACGGGCGGCACCACGTCGATGTCGGGCACGCCGACAAGGATTTCTCCCGAAGACCCTATCCACAAGCCTCGGATGAGCTGTTGCACAGGAGACACGCGAGGGGGAGGCCTCGCAACCACCAAATTTCCCGCCCACGAGCACGTGCCACGCCAGTCCCGACTCCACCATCATCGTCTCAGCATGATTATCGACACGGGGTCTACATGATGAGGCACACGCAGTTCGAGGCAGGTCCAGCAGAGTCGTGTCCGTGCGAGAGGAAACTGCCTCCTCCGCCAAGGGCGATAGTCGACCGTATGCGACCACAGGCACACCAGTCCCCGTTAGATCTGGTCGGGTCCAATGGTAAAGCCCTCACGAGGGCACACCAGTCCCACGAGAGTCCGACCGGGCCCAGAAGGGCCCGTGAAGCCCGTAGTCACGCTGCAACAGGCCGGACGAGGACACTGTTGGACCTACACAAACCTACAGAGCTACCATCCGCAGAGCAAGCATGGAGGAGGGCAAACCAACCTGCCCGGCCTAGATCTGGGCCAAGGAAATCCGGCCAGATCCGCTCGCCATCACCTGCCCTGCTGCCCCGGCGCCAGCAGCTGCGCCGCCGCGTCGTCCTCGCCTAGCCGGCGCCGAGCCTCCGCCACCCAGAACGCACAGCGGCCGGAGGAGAGGGGCCCCGAACCCGTTGCCTCAGTGCAGGAAGAGAAGATCCGTCGCCGCTGCCGCCACCTAGGCCGCTCCCGGCGGGACCTGCCGGCGGCGGCGACGGGAGAGAGGTAGAGAGGGAGGGCATAGAGGGGAGCTCGACGGAGGCGACCCCGTCGCCGTGGGGAGGGGGGAGAGGGGTCGGGGACGGGATATTTTTGTTCTGTAGCTCAATCTCATGCTTGTTGCCACAAGAGACGGTGGTCCTCGGAACAATGCCGACGGAACAGATAACATTGTGTTGGTTCTTTGTCCCAATATCATGCTGTGAGGGCAAGTAGTTCTCGTGGATAATTCATTGCTTGATGTATCTGGTGAACCACTTATGCGTGCTGCTGCATGCAAGAAAAAACAGAGTAGTCCAAAAGGTACAACCAGACCAATCTCTAGTTCCCGTGTACAAATATAATGACACTTCTACTATTAACAAGAAGAATCACGTATGTGGCATTCTCATTGAAAAGAATCTGCACAAAACTCACAAGCAACAGGAAGAGATAGGCAGACAAAACAAGGAACTTATTTCTGGCTTGTGGCACTCTGGTCAACTGGTCAGCTACGGAACCCCCAATCCATATCTCAATTTCGGTCTATTTCTTTATGCACGGTTCTTTATAAGATTTGTGTCAAAGCAATTGTCAATCGTATGAGGCCTGAGCTCGAAGAGGTAATAAGTCAAGAGTAGAGTGCCTTTGTGCCGGGTCGTCTCATCACAATGCCCTTGTTGCCTTTGAACGTGTACATACAATAAAAAGAAATAAAAAAGAAAAGAAGGGAATGTGTGCGGTTAAGCTCGACATGATGAAGTCTTATGATCGCATTGAGTGGCCTTTCCTTGAAGCTATGATGCAGAATATTGGCTTCTCCTCAAGGATGGTGCAGCTTATCATGAAATGTGTCAGGTCCGTGAGGTTCTCGGTTAAAGTGAATGGCACCTTGCTAGATCAATTCCAACCATCCCGAGGCCTGCGACACGGTGATCCCATGTCGCCGTATCTCTTCCTGTTATGCGCAGAAGGCTTGTCGGTGCTGCTGAATTCGTACAACCCAGGTTTTGTTGACAGGGGAATAAGAGTGTGCCATCGAGCCCCATGGATTACTCATCTTCTTTTTGCGGATGATAGCTTAATCTTCATCAGCACGACGAGGGAAAGTGCAGCACGTCTGAATGCAATCCTTCAGATTTATCATCAGGCTTCGGGGCAGTTAGTCAATCGAGCTTCTCCCCATGCACACCGGATGTGCTGCGGATGTCAGTCAAAGCAGAGTAAAACATTAATGTTGAGGCTTTTAGCGAAAAATATCTCGGGCTTCCCACCGCAGCGGGCAGCTTGACGAGTGAAGTGTTTGAGTTATCACGGACAATATGCGTGGCAGTGTTAACGGATGGGCAAACAAACTTATGTCCTTTGCGGCTAAGGAAGTTAAGATCAAATCTGTTCTCCAAGCAAAATCCACCTACTGTATGAGCTGTTTCCAGTTATCAAAAAGGTACATGCGCAAAAATGACCTCTGTTATGGCAAATTTTTGGTGGAGTGGTTGCCTAGATAAGAAATCAATGCATTGGTTGTCTTGGGACAAGATTATTGTTCCAAAGGGCCAAGGCGGCATGGGGTTTAGGGACATGGCCGCGTTTAACATAGCGCTCCTTGGAAAACAGGGATGGAGGTTGATTACATCTCCAGATTCTTTGTGTGCGCGTGTCCTAAGCGCACGGTACTATCACAACAAAACCTTCATGGAGGCAACGCCGCCAAGGACTGCATCACGCACCTAGCGTGCTGTTTTGGCTAGCAGAGAAGCTTTGGTAAGGGGGATTATCAAGAGGGTCGGGACGGGTGACAACATCTCCATTTGGGATGATAATTGGATACCGAGTTCCGGCACTCTACGCCCCCTGTTTCGACCATCTGATGCTACAACAGAAAAGGTTAGCGAGCTGATCACTAACAGTCAGTGGGACCTGCAGAAACTAGTGGCAAATGATTTTTGCCAGATGGGTATTGATCGCATAATGCAGATTCCCCTGAGCAGCAGATCAAGTGATGATTGGGTAGCCTGGGCACATGAAAACTCCGGGCTGTACACAGTCAGATCTGCCTATCATATGCTTGTCGCGGGTGACGAGGATCACGACAGGCTAGGTATCTCTTCTTCCCACGGTCAAGGTGATCTGTGGAAGCGATTGTGGAGTCCGAAGGTTGTACCGAAGGTGCGTGTATTTTGGTGGAGGGTTATGCGAGGCATTGTGCCGGACTACTCAACCGTCACCTAGAGGCATGTCAGAGATAACAACACATGTTCGGTATGCAAGTCTGCTTCAGAAACTCTCCTACATGCTCTAGCTGGATGCCCTCATGCATGTTTGTTCTGGACAGAGGCGAGGGACATCCTGAATATCAAACTTTCAAGACTGCACCCGGATACTTGGGCTGCAGATGTCTTGTGTGAATCATGGTGGTCACAAGATGAGCGAGCTAAAGTGATTACAGTTATGTGGTCCATCTGGTTCTCTAGAAAGAGATGGGCACATGGTGAGAAAGGTTATGATCCTAGTGTGGCAATCAAGTCAGTGCATGACACACTATTGAAATTGGAGCTTCCACCGAAGGATGATGGACCTCTCAATAACGTTGGGAAAAAGTTTACCTGGCAGAGACCGAGCATTGGGGTGATTAAACTAAATATCGATGGTGCTATCAATGCTCAGGACACTGTAGCTGGAAGTGGGGGCGTCGCAAGGGATGCTGCGGGTGCTTTCTTAGGAGCATGGTGTAATGCTTACCCTGGCATCGTGGATCCCCTAATATCTGAAGCACTGGCACTCCGGGATGCGGTGCTATTTGCTCGGGCTCACAATCTTAGTCAGGTCAAAATCGAGACTGATTGCTCAGAGCTAGTTCAACACTGGGAGGCAAGGAGGAGGAACCGTCCTTTAATAATCCCTCTTCTTGATGAAGTTAGTGTGTTAAGCTTAGATTTTCAAGTTTTCTCTATTCATTTTGCTCGACGCTCGGCCAATAACTCTGCACACGAATGCGCACGATATGCGTGTCTGCATAATCGGTCAGAGGAATGGACTGAGGCGAGCCCAGTTTTCTTTCGAAACAGCCTTAGAGCTGATTGTAATGGCAATGTGATGTCTTAATAAAGCTCAAGTGTTCTCTCCAAAAAAAAAAACTGGTCAGCTACCATAAGACTGAACCCAGCAGTCGTCAAGAAATCTAACCTAATGCAAGCCTGCAAGGAGATGGTGGCGGAGCTGCAATGGAGGTGGTGGTGTGGAGCATAGGCGGCGAGGGGATGGACGGCATGGACCGATGGAGGTGGTGGTGTGTGACGGGCTAGAAAGATTACCTACGGCTATGCCAGGCAGTACATCTGCGTGAGGAGGATTGAGGGAGGTTGGCAAGAAACCGTGCGGCTTCAGATTTTTCGAGAGGCGGCAAGGACCGTGAGCTGTGGACTCTTCCAGAAGGGTCAGCGAATTCACAGGTTGGAGGGGATTGAGGGTGGCGAATCTGGATGTGATCAGCCGTTAGATTGAATCACATCGACGGCTAGCAATGAATTTGTTTTGGCTAGTGGCGGGAGAACCGGGGGAGAGGAAGGAAGATTCAAATTTCAAAAAATATGTACTATAGTAGTAGAGAAAATATTCATATAGGAACGTTTAATACTACTAGGTCTTATTGAAATTTTTGTTACTTAACCCAACCACAGTAGATATTCTTTTCTACTGTACCTAGAGCATCTCTAACGAAGCTTATAAATAAGCCCAAACCCTTAAAAATCCGACGAGTTTACATTTTACAGTTTAAAATATCAAGCTAGCAAAGACCGTAAAAGGGTCCAGCCTATATATTATTTTACGGTGGCCTGATAAACCAATCTCGTGGCCGGTACATACAGCGCTCCGAGAGACGGTTACATGTCGAAACCTTACTTTTTCCGCCGTTCGGCGGCCGGACGTACACTGTCCTTCCAGCCGTGAAATTAGCCCAACTTAGACAAAATTAGCCGTCTATACCGGTCGCTGATGGCGCGGCCAGTGATTTTCATCAATCCTAGGTAGCTAGTACTCGCTTGTTTCAAAATATAAGATGTTTTAGTTTTGTGAAGCAAATGTATCTAGACTTATTTTAATACGTAAGTTTACTAAGATTTAGAGTGAACCTATAAACTAAAATAAGTATAGATATATTTTTTTCACAAACCTAAAACATCTTATATTTTGAAACAGAGGGAGTATACGGTTGGTTTCATCAATCGTAGCAAGGAGCGAGCAGCAAGCAGTGCGCGGCCGGAAACGCAAGCAGCTCAGGGAAGAAGATGACGGAATATACCGATAGAAAAACGAATATGCTATTTTACAGGTGCATTTTATGGGATCTGTTCTGTGCGAGACAAAAAGAGACGGTAAAACACGTTTTCAGTAGACTACATACGTGTTTTACAGGTCGAGAGTTTACAGTCTTTATTAGAGATGCTCTTATGCTGCTATCTATACCTGCAGGCGGAGTTTGCTGCTTACGCTGTTGACTTTTTGCACAGGGTGGGTCGCACAGCCAGAGATGGCCAATCTGGAATACGTACCGACTAGCCTATACGATATCGCGAGAGCAGTTCGTCAAGCAGAGGAGTTAGCCCAGCCAGTGGTATGAGTGTTCTGCTCTAATCACCATTCCTCGCAGTGATAAAATCTTGGTGCTGAGACATTCTTACGGAAAAGTACTTGTTGTCTTTTATACCAGGAGAGAGCGTTTATAGTAGAAAAAGAAGCTTCTGCAACAAGTTGAAGGAGCAAGCTCGACTGCGTGAGCCTGCAACGTTGCTGTCTTACTTTGCTGCTCTTGCCGACTTTGATCCGTAGAAAGAAACAGATGGTTACTCGTCATATTGTGTTTCTCTAGGCGACCTAGCTTTGCCATTTTCTTCTTGCTGTTGTTAGGATTCAGAGACACATAGAAGAATGAAATTATACATGCCTCATCGGTTCTTTATGTTTATAATCTTATCCCTGTAAGATGATTGACATGCGGGAGTTGGTTCATATATACGTACTTTTTTTTTGACTTTTCGTTTGTGTTGCATACATCTTGTTCGTGCCATTGGCGTTTATTTGGTCATGATACTATTCTGAATCTGATAGGATTGGACCTTGTGTGCTTGTACCATCTAGCAGCGTTGAGAAAAATGGACTCGCTGATTCGACAAGTCGTGAACAATGGAACATCCGATTTTATCCTGTTTGCGAATGAAATATAGTATTGATTAAGCTACAGGATCAGCCTTTTTTTCTTCTTCTAAAAGGGCAATGTCTGCATCGGTCGATGCACACAGGATCAGCCTTCTGTAAGCAAACATCAACATCCTCGTGTCCAGACCCGATCCAGATTACAATTTCTACCTGTCGATCTACCCAGGTTCGGAAGCAAATGGCTCGGCTGGTTCACACATCAATGACAGTTACTAACTGAACACTAGGATCCACTGCATGCAGCTTGAGCTTGATGGACTGCACGACAAAAGTAGGGAGGGGTGAGCGATCTAAAGCAGGTGCAAGAAGCATGCTGACTGCTTCCGGGCAATGCAGGGCTTATCAGACCATTGTCTATCCCATACTAAGCCCTCCTCACAGGCAGCAAGCTCTGCCTCTAATGGGGAGAAACAGGATGGTAGATGGCGGTATGCAGTGGCGATGATCGCACCCGCACTATCTCTCAGGACCAATCCTGCTCCCCCATTGCTCGCAACTTCACTATAGGAGCCATCCACATTGAGCTTCACCAAGCCGTCATGAGGCTTGCGCCATGTACGAGGGCATGCCGCCCCCACTTTTTCCTTGCACGACCTGGAGCGTACATCAGCTTCTTGCAAAACCGGCGCCTTCCCCTTCAGACCATCCGATTTACACTGGAATGGGAGCTCTCTTATCCTTGCGTCGTCTTTGCCCAGTATGCTATACAAAACTCAAGAGTAATGGCAGCATTCAGTTGGTGACGGAGCGTTCCATGTTTGTCTGACGGAGGTGCGGCTCAAGCGAGGTTTACGTTTAGTGTACGGCAGAGCAAGCGGCTTGTGTTTGGAGGGACTACTAAAATTTGCCGGGATGACCATCTCCATGTCAAAGAAAAATAAGCTAACTACTGTATCAAACAGCAAGCAGATGAAACAAGGCACGTAAACTTGACAAGATTTCACTCTTAAGCACCCATTGCATATATATTCTCATACGGAATGATACGGCAGGAAGTATTAACTAGCATCTCTTAAGCACGCATGCTACTGCCATGCATTACCGTGAAGAACAGCTCATTGTATTCAGAAAGAGCAAACATGCATCACCGTGAAGGACTACTCATAGTGTTCAGAAATAGTAACTAAGAGTAAGGCCTTAAGTTAACGAGGAAGTAGCCAATACAAAACATCAACAGTGGTATGTATATGATAGAAAGAGTAAGAGAGAGATCCCATTCCAGTGGTCCTTGATTTTGTGTTCCTGGGAAAACTTCTCTTCATCAACTGCAAATAAGATGTTGAAACATAACTAATGTTAGCAGCTGCCAGTTATTGGAATCTATGCATGTGGGATATTAGCTGACTACACAAATATAAATGAGACATAACATAAAAGCAAAACTGTACTAAGTAAGCTATTCACTGTATATATCGATACAAGACGTCGGTGACCTGGCATATCAAACTCTGAAATAAGCATCATGAAATTATTTAGATCCCTAAACAGGTTGCTGCTACAGTAAAACCGAAAAACCTGGGCACTCTTATGGTGATTTAGTAACCATTCCATTATCTATAACCACATCATATGTAGCTCAAACATGCAAGCATAACTGGAGTACTTGCGCTGCAATCTCCATGATGGTTTGTCTTCTAAGAAATGTAAACCACATTCCTAATGAGTAATGACAGGTGATTAAAAAAGTTATTGACCCAGTTTACAGTGCCGCCTATGTTGAACTCTGAATATTTATATTTGTTGATTCAGTTAACAGTGTTGAACTCTGAATATGTTCTTGATTCAATTTTCAATGGCATTTGTGTTTAACTCTGAATATGTATATTTTAGTTTGCATTGCCATCTCTGCTGAACTCTGAATCTGTTCTTGATTCAGTTAACAATGCCATCTATGCTTAACAATGAACCCTAAAAAAACGGATGCTGAACAATATATGCTGAAGTGGCGAATCAAGTGCAGTCTGCAACTATGAAACTGAAAGAGATTCAGAAAGCTATGCTGAAGTAGCTATGAATTGCAGCTATGGATCAATATACTGCTAGGTGATACACCATCTCCCGAAGTAGACATAATATGCATCTAACATTCAAACTGGTCAGGATTTCCGAATTTTTAAGTCCAACAACAGGTGAACAAGCAGCATGCTACTGGATGCATGCCACGACAAATAAGTATAATAATTGGAAAGGCTTCATTGAAAACTTACATATGGATTCACTCAATTTTCCCTCCTGCCGGCCTGAGCGTCAGCAAGGCCTTGCACCCTGATAGCCTCAGCCTTGCGCTGAGCTTTACCTTTCAGTGCTTCTTTCCTCCTGCACGCGTTGATGTGCTCGGTGCCAAGCGTGAGGCTCAGGTATAGCCACCTGTGGCAAGCAGGGCACCACATTGGTACTACTGCTCCCGAGGACCTGTTGGTGCCGTTCGCCTTCTTTGCATCCTTCCCCATGGTGCTGTATGAGAAATCTAACATATAAACCACGTATTCCAAAGGGATAACAGAATCAACGACAACATAACACTTGATAGGTGTAATCATAGAACTGAATGTATTAGCAATGCTAGATTACAGGTTGATATATGACAGAAAACTTGTTTTAGAAAGAATTCTAGAACTGCATTATTCAGGTGCATAAAGAGATAATACTAGAAGAGCACAAGGCATTGCGCCTGGATCTTACACAAGAGTACAGTCGACAGAAATGAAGTAACACACGGACACGAACTGGAAGTACTTGGTAACTCCTTAGGAAGTTGTGGATAGATGTACTGATGTACTCATATACTGACATCAAAGAACTAGCATCAAACTACCTGGGTCAATGCATTTCTCCGATTAACAGCTATAGTAGCAGATATGAACGAACCAACATGCAACCATAGATGAAACTACTTTGACATTTCCTGAAGAAACAATGCAGCAGAACAGCCTTGAATTACTCAGCAAAGCTTTTAAAAGCAAGGAAAAGGCAATAACCAATACAGATGTGATCACAATAGACATAATAAATGAAGTAACACACTGACAAAAAACTGAAACTAGTTGGCAACTCCTTAAGAAGTTAGGATAGATGCACTGACGTAGTCATATACTGACATGCCAAGGCCCAATATATAAAACCAAGTCTAGGAAACAGAGATACCATTGCTGAAACAGGAGAAGTACCTGATGGTAATAAATACGTAAGAACCATGAATTACCATTGCTAGCACGATGACTGTCACTGGACTAATAAGTTAGCTAGTGCATGGCGGACAACTCCTTCACAACAGAGGGGCAGCTTGCCTTTAGATGCTCGAAAACCGAAGCACGCGCACCCTTCAGCAAATGGCAGTGGTGAGCTTCAGCTAGTCCCAGGATGTTGGCCACCGTACAGACACCAATGTACCTGCACAGCTTGTCTTCACAGATCAACTTCAACCTCTCCTTGCTATACCTGTCCGCAACCACAAGCAGATGCTGGCACACATGGTTTCCTCCTCTTCTTTCTTCATCTTCGGCACCGAGTCAGTGTACACAAAAACAGAGCAAGGCCTTGAGCACGAGCGCATGGATGCCATCTATGCGGACCAGATGATTGGTGCTGCCCTCCTTCATGGATCCAAGGAGTTCCGCGCTGAAGATTCGAAGATGCATGGGGCAGCCAGCATGCCACGAACGTCTCGCCACCAGCCTCGAACACCACATCAGCGCCCTTTCCAGTGTGGAGGGGGTTGCCGAGGTGCTGATTCAGATCGGACAGGGGCACCAGGGAGTCATTCGGAGCAGGTTTGTCTGCGTTACGGACCTTGTACTCGTTGAGGACGACGATGTCGCACGGGATCGTGAACGAATCGTGCTTGAGGAACAACTTGAATTATCAGCACGCCTCGCTCGTGTGTTTGAGGTAGCGCGAATTAGGACAAAGAGGAGGCGTGAGTGAATTGACGTAACTTCCGAGAGGAGAAACATTAAGATCGATTACGAACATTTAGCAGCAAGCGCATATTGCTTCGGACTCAACAATCAACAGAACGAGATTTTGAATCGCAAACAGCAACAGTCACATGACGAACCAATAAACAACAGCGTTGCTCGCGGAACAGAAAAGAGGCCATGGAGGAGATGGAGAGGGAGGGGAGAGAAGGATCACTCTTACCTTTCCTCCGATGCTGGTCCGACGAGGAGAGGAGAGAAGGGCCTCCGGTGCTGCTCTTGTTCTGCTCGGAGGAGAGTCTGTTTCCGCTGTGGCTCTGTTGTTTTTTCTCGGAGGAGAGAGAGAGAGAGAGCTCAAATTAGCAATCAGGAGTTCAGGACGAAGTCGAACACAGAGATTTGAACATGGCGTTTGCTGGAAGAAATGGGAGGAGGGTATGAAACTGCGAACCAATGGAGTAACATGAGATGGGGAGATGAGAGAGGATTCACCTTTTTCTCCCTGCTCTTCTCCTTCTGCTCGCTCGGAGGTGTTGTGTTCGCAGTTGCATGAAGGCGCACCACGGCACCAGATATACAGCTTGCTTGCTCGGCTGGCCGGAGACGGAACTCCCCACTCGAGCGTCCCATGCCGTCCGATTGGCATCCTCTGCTGATCTGGCATATCGGACGACGCGGACGAGCCCCGCCGCCTAGTGACTGTGTCCCGGTGCCAGCGAGGCCGCGAGAGGAGGCAGTTCCATCGCCGCACGCGTGGGTCCCACCGCCGGCTTCGCCTTGCTTCCACGGCCGGCGTGGGTCCCACCGCCACCTTGCTACGCGCCGCGTGGGGAATGGCAAGGCCCTCACAGAAGCATGGATGCTCGCCGTATGCTGCTGCGGAGATCCTCAACCCAGACTGGGAGGGCGTCGCCGCCCCCAATGCCGGCTTCCCCTCCCTTACTCCACGGCGCCCAGGCGGAGGAGATGCGCCTCAAGAATCCCGACGCTTTCCTCCGCCGCCGACGTCGACTCCACTGGCTTGCGGCTTGCCCCTCTTCCTGCTATTCACCCCCAAGGCCCCAAGCCCTAGTAACTTCGCTAGACCCAGAGGAATCCCGTCCGCGACGACTCCAACCCTCCGCGGCACTCGCGGCTCCAGCCTCCTCCCTGTAGCGCACCGCGCCACCTGGGAACCTCGAGTATCCCCTCCCCTCCTTCCTGCCCGTGCGGCGGCGCCGGAGAATGCGAGGAGACACTCGGCCCTTACAGTACATGACAGTCCCGAAACTGGGCCGTTCGCTCTGAGTCCAGAAATTGGGTATGAACCCATCAGCGTGCTCCCAACAGATCCAGCCCACAACCTTCTCAGACATACTTTGTTCCAAATTCTAAAAGCAAAACACTGGGTTGAAATCGGCAACCCGCATAAACTGGTGAAAGCAAAAATTAGTTCAGACTCGACTAATATTGCTAAAAAAATTAAAACTAAACTAAACAATTTTCACTATGAAGCGTGGCAGATCGGGTGTCGTTTTGCAAAGCAGATCACCCTAAAAAAAAGATTTCTCTCCGCTTTTTTTGAGATAGATAAATGAGTGTCCGAAGCCATAATTTGCTACAAGTGTTGTCCCCAAATAACAACTCTACTAAGAGCATCTCCACCTGTTTCCCTCCTCCCTCCCCCCTCCCCTCTCGGCCTCCGCCGTGTGAAAAATACACCTTTCGACATGGCAGCCTGGGGTCGCCGCTTCCTAGCCACGCGAAAGAGGAGGCGAGTGACAAGTGGGCTAGCAAGAAATAATACGCTCGTGGGCTAATTGGGCATTGTTTTCGCTGGTGTCCCCTAAGAATAGCCCCCTCCCCAACGCACTGGGGTTGGCCTGGGTTTATCGGTGGTATTTCTGGTTCATAGGAGGGGCTATGGGGCACGGTTAGGCCTTTTTTGCCTTTTTGGTGTCTCGGTGAGGCCACAGTTAGTTGGAGGAGCACTAGGTCGAGGTGTCAAGACGACAATGGGCGAGGCGAGGAGAAGGTCCGAACGACGCTGCCGCGCTTGGCGCCTCGCCGCCGTCACGCGGTCGTGGTCACCACCTCGCGGCCTCGCCTCTACCTCCCGGTGATCAGCCGCCTCTATCCAGTCTTTCGCCTCGCCGCCGTCGCTGGCACATCCCAGGAGTCTCACCTCCGACGTGGTGGCCTTTTGGGGTTGGCTAGAGATACTTTAATAACCGAGGAATCTTTTCGTGAAAAAAACTAGTGAACCTATGTTGGTGCATTGTGGGAATCTCACATGCCGACATGTGTCACACGTCGATGTGTCTGGCCAGGGAGGTTTTCCCATACATTTTAATTATTTTCTTGAATTTTTTGCATATTTTTGGCACCGCCACTATGGATGAATTTTCAAGTGCACCGCGCAAGTATAGCCAAGTAAAAATCGCTATTACTGCCAAGTGCACTACTCGTATACTCATCGAGTGTAGCGTATGAATACTTCCAAGTACAGCGCACCAGTACTTCTAAGTCGACTACGTGTACTTCCAACAACTTGTGAGTACGGACGTCATGTTCGCTCTTCCCGGAAAACTAGGAGCCTCGTGTTAGGCGATCAGGGTCCTAGGGGATTTTGGCGGCGCTCGTTGAGTCATCGACGAGGTGCACCGTGATCATGAGGTGATAGAGGATGAGTGCCTAGGCCGATCGAGAGAAGGATAAAGAAGGAACCTCTGCACAGGCTTCGACCTGGGTGCAATTGGAGGAGGCGGGAAAACCAAATCTCACGGAGGAGGAGGCGACTTGAAGTGGATGCTAGCAGGGGAAGGTTCTTCACCGTATTACTTTTCATATCTAGGCGATTGATACGTCGGAAACGTATCTATAATTTTTTATGTCCCACGCTAGTTTAATATCTATTTTTCTTTGCTTATCTACACTTTGAGGTGCTTTTTACATGTTTTCTGTTACTAACCTATTAACAAGTTGCAACAACGCCAAATGCCTGCTTTATGCTGTTTTTGGTTTCAAAAAAGTTAGTAAAGAAATATTCTCGGAATTAGAAGGGACAAACGTCAAAGTCAATAACTTTCTATGGGGAACAAGAAGTCTAGAGGGGAGACGGAGAAGCGGGCCAGGGAGGCCAAACCCCCCAGGCGCGGCCAGGGGTGGGCCCGTGCCTGGGTAGGGTTTGAACCCCCTGGTCGCCTCCTCGGCCTCCCCCTTTGCCTATAAGAAGCCCCCGATGCAGAAACCCTAGGGACCCGATCAAATATCCACGAAACCGTCTGTAGACGCCTTCACCATCGTCCCTAGATCGGGGGGATCTGAAGTTCTTCCTGACACCCTGTCGGAGGGGAGATCATCCCGGAGGCCTTCTCTCCGGTATGATGCGTGAGTAGTTCCACCTTGGACTATGGGTCCATGTAGTAGCTAGATGGTTGTATCTCCTCCTTTGTGCTTTCATGTATAGATCTTATGAGCTCCGTTCATGATCAATATCTAATCTATTTGTAATCATGCATGTTGTGTTTGCGGGGATTTGATGGATATTGAGATTATTATGTTGGTTTTATTAATGGTTTTGTCTTTATGATTCTATCATGTCTGTGTTGTTTGTGATCTTGCATGCTCTCCGTTGTTAGTAGCTATCTTGGCTAAGTAGTTGCTAGTGACTCCAAGAGGGGGTATTTATGCTCGATAGTGGGTTCATGCCTCTAGTTTCCAAGGGAAGTGACAATAATATCTTCGGTTGTAGATGTGTTGCTACTAGGAGAAAACAACGTCCCTTGTTCATGGAACATGTGGACTGCTTACACACTTTGCTTAAAGCTTGGTTCGTTGCTTGCAACTTAATACTGGAGGGGGTTCGGATGATAACCTGAAGGTGGACTTCTAGTCATAGATGCAGTTGGATGGCGGTCTATGTATCTTGTTGTATTGCCCAATCGAATCTCATAGGATCTTTCTGTAGGGGTTCGTAGCATGGAAAACAAAATTTTCCTATCGCATACAAACAAACAAGCCAAGATCTATCTACTAGATTGTAGCAACGAGTCGATGGAATAACTTACCCTCGAAGATTCCAAAGCGGTTAACGAGAGCAGATTCTCGTGGGTGATGTAGTCGTACTCTTTCCGATCTCAAGATCGCGTAGACGATCCTTCCACGCCACGTTCCGAAGGCTCCCATGATCGGTCACACGTCGGTACTCGATGAAGACCTTCCTCTCCTTGTTCCAAAGAAGCGAAGGTTGTAGTACTCTCCTCGCGATTCCTAAAGACAACGGCGTGGTACCTAAGTAGAGGGAGATCTCATGCAGGCTTAAGCCTGAGCGAGTATGGTGGAGTATGAGAGAGGATTTAGTGGTCTAGGGATTAGACACACCAATTAGAAGGCTCTAAACCGAAGGCTAGGGCAATTAGAAGCTCTAAACCAAAACGGCTCTAAACCGCAGTCGTGGCTAGGGTTTAGATTTAGAGGATAGGAACTTGTGTGTCTAGAGGAGGGCCCCGCCTCCTTTTATAGGTGGGAGGTGCGTCAAGGGGAGTCCTCCCCAACTCGGCCTTGGGTGGTGCTGCTTGGAGAGGAGGGACTCCTCCCCAAGTCGGTTTCAACCTCCTCCTTCCTCTTCCCTCACTTTCCTGCTTTTAGCTGCTTGACTTTCAAACCGGCCGTTTGACTTTTCAGTTTGGGATTCAATTTAATCCTTTATTTGGAACAATGAGAACACTTAGTACATGATGCAATCATTCCAATATGCAATGACACATTCATGTACCCTTCCTCCGAAGTCGGACATTCCGGAACCTTCTAGAACATTCGATGAAAACACCTAATCATTTCCGAACTCCAAACGGACTTTCCTTATATGAATCTTATTCTCCGGACCATTCCGGATCACCTCGTGATATCCCGGATCCCATCCGAGTCTCGAACAACATTCTCTCTTTCTCATAATACCATAACTACTCAAACAACGTCAATCCTTAAGTGTGTCTCCCTACGGTCGTGAATTATGCGACATGATCGAGACACTTCTCCAACAATAACCAATAGAGGAATCTGGAAATTCATATGGCTCCCACATATTTCCACGATTACTTTTGCGATCGAATGAACCACTTACATACGATACCAATTTCCTTTGTCTCACGATAGTTTACTTATCCGAGGTTATGATCGCGGTATCTCGCATACCTAGTTCAACCTCACATCGATAAGTACTCTTTTCTCGCTCCGTGATATGTGATCCCTTGTGAGCCAGTCACATGCTTGCAAGCTAATTGGATGACATTTCACCGAGAGGGCCAGTATATCTATCCGTCATATGGATAGACAAATCCCACTCTTGATCCATGTGTTTCAACCAATACTTTCCGAACACTCAATGCCACCTTTATAGCCACCACACGGTGTGGTGTTTGATGACATCAAAGCATCCATCCGGAAAAGGTGATATGCATGATCTCATGGTCGAAGGAATTAGGTTACTATGTATCGAAAGCATATAGCAATTGAACTATTGAAATGACTTGATCTTTATGCTACGCTTATCTATAGGAGTATGTCCATCACATCATTCTCCTAATGATATGATCCTGTTGTTAATAACATCTCTATGTTCATGATCGAAATCATGATCATATATTAACCAACAAGCTAGTTTAACAAGAGGCTTTACTAGGGACTCTTATTTTAGTTTACAAATCACACAAGTATTAATGTTTCCGGTTAATACAATTATAGCATGGTATGTAAACATTTATCATAAGTGTGAAGATATGATAATAACCACTTTATTATTGCCTCTTGGGCATATCTCCAACAGTCTCCCACTTGCACTAGAGTCAATAATCTAGTTTCAAACCTTTGTGTATTCAACACCTATGGCTTTCCGGTGTTGTATGTACACGATTGCTAGTGGTCAACTAATCTCTGGATCTGACATTTCCAGGTCCGTGTGTAATTGCATGTCTTTGCGTCTCTACGCATCACTCATTCTCTAATGAGATGGCTTTGTATAAATTTGGTCTTTCGGTGTGACCTTTAGCTCTTTGGGGTTAAAACATGTTGATAATATTGTCGCACAATATATCTTCATAGTATTATCCCACTGTGAACTACACCTAGTTTGATAACAAACTACTTGACACAAATGCCCTCTTTTGCTGCTAAAATAGCAGTCATATACTTAGCCTTTTGTTGTAGTATCTGTCACAATGTCTTAACTTTGGAACTCATCCAAATCCATTATGGAACTCACTTTCCATTATATTGTGCCACCCTTAGTTTAGATTGAGATAAACTTAATTTGTACTTTGTGACAAAACTAGTATCAATGTAGTACTTTTACAATGAACTAACCATATATTTGTCACTTCTACAAATATTATACTCTTAGTTCTTGCAAAAGACCATAAGAATATCCTTACTATTGTCCAATGATCATCTTACGAATCATTCTGGTATATGCTCACAACATTTAGAGCATAGGACATATCTGGATTTGTACATATCACAGTATGATTGATATAAATATTCTTTGTGATTTCATACATCAAGTATCAATCTATACTTGAATCTTTGTTTCACTTACCCTGTGTCAATACACTTGAATATATCATCAATATTGAACTCATTCAATCCTTTCTGTGCGACAAGAACCTTTCTTGTAGTTTCTATATTGAACTCATTCAATATCTCATCTATGTACTTCAGGCACAACCATATTGGCGTCTATTAATGCCAATTATTTGGGTTTTGCCTAAGTCTTTCATCAGGATGAAATTCTTAATATGTGTTAATAAAAGATACATTATTTCCAATCAACAATATGTCTTCCACATAATGTATTAGAAACATGTCTTAGCGCTCCCACTTAATTTCTTGCAAATGCAAGCATATTCATCGTCTCTAATGAACTTTTAAAATCCTTTAACAGTTTCATCACAGTGAAGATTCCAACTCCGCGATGCTCACTTTAACCTTTGAAGTTTGCATATGCTTTTAGCATCCTTTGAATTAACAAAACCCTATGGACCGTGTTATGCACATGTCCTAGGTAACGATTCTATTAGAAGAACTTGTTTTGTTTATTCAACTATCATATAACAAAATTATATGTAGTGGTTGCTACATTAATCCGTCTAGACTAAATATCACTATGAAAGATCAAATCTTGTCATAGTCAACCTTTGAACATTTTGCGAACTCCTTCCCAACATGTCGACTATTTCATAGATGTGAAACATCCATGTCTATTTCTTTATAGATCTAAACACAACTGTAAGGTCTTACACCTTTCTCGAGGGTCCTTCAAGTTCAAAACTTGATTTCACGTGTATGGAACTATCACGGATTTTATGGCTTCAAGCCATTTAACGGAGTCAGGGCTCATCATCGCTTCTTTGCATGCAGCACGTTCATTATTCTCAAATAATGATTCAACCCTCAAATCTTGGTATTTGATTGTTTACTCGACCTACTTGGTTCAATAGAAACTTAGATTTCCGTGACCATAACCCTTGAGGTACGTGAGCCATGAACATTGTTGTTGCCTCCGGAACACTTTTCGGTGCTGCGCAACTCTGCACATATAGCTAAGGTTCTTTTAACCTTATCAAAGTTCTATTGTCCTCCCACTTAACTTTTCACGAAAAATTCCTTCTCAAAGAAACTTGACGTTCTAAGCGACAAACACTTTTGTCTCCTGTGTTATGGAGGAATACTTAATGATTATACAAAGACAAAGTTCATCCGACTTTGGTTGCACACATCTTTCTTATGCATAGTATACCAATGTTTTAAGAAAGGACTACTTGGGTTTTATCCCAAACCATAACCTTATATGGTGTCATTTCAACGGATTATGATGAAGCTCTTTTCAAAGGAAAACGGTAATCTCTAAAGCTTTTAATCTTTAAAATATAATGGAAGTTTTATGAATTATACCTTTGATCTTACCATGTCAAACAAGGTTTAATTACATACCTCGAAAGCCACATACCCTAAAGGAGTTTCGGGAAATGCAAATCCACACAACGCAACCTTAAAACTTAGGTATAATGCTAAACTCTGTAACTCAAATATTTTCCTTTATGATCTTTATCATAAACTGTTTATATTCTTGTTACAATGATTTTGCACTTCATCTTGAAAGTCTTTGAACTTTTCAAATATTTCACACTTCATCCTTATTAAGTAAATATTCATATATTCACTCAAATTTTCGGAGAAAGCATATGAAGTTGAAATCCATCGCTCTTGACTACACATAATGGACTTCGTACAACAATATGTACAAGTTCCAATAAGCTAGTCATTCGCTCCTTTTGGCCTATGAACGAAGTTTCAATTATCTCTAGGAAAGTTTCACAAGCGTCATGTAATCAAAATCAAAAGACTCCAAAATTCCATCCACATGGAGTTTCTTCATGTTTTCTTTCCAATATAATTTAAACGGCGATGTCACTTCCTAAGTGATCTTTCAATCAATTTGTCTTTCGACATTTTTAGCACTAGTTTTATGGATGTGATTTCTCCAACGAGATTTGTGAATCATCCATCTTTTATGGATTACGGCAATTATTTGAACAACCCTTTTGTTCTCATAATACCTGATAAAACAAATCTTGAAGGCAAGCTTTGATGTTTAACGAGCAACACAATAACCCTTTATTTGTTCTCGATGAACATCATCGCATATTCCTTTGCTAGTTACTTAGGCCATTGTAGTTCTTGAATTGTGTTGTTTCGTATGACGATTCACACCAACAAATTCAGTATCAAATACTTGAGAACCACATTGTTTAATAAGCAAAGAATATAGCCATAACATGTATATCATCTATATACTTAAGCTGAACAATTCTAGTCTTTTCCTTTCTGCCATATACTTATGAGATTTTCTTTCAATATTTCCTTTTCTGTTTGAAAGAATCTATCAACATCAATACTGGAGTCATACATATGACATATAGTCCAAAGCGTGTATAGTTAAATACCAATGTCTTTGGACTTGCACTTTGAAGTAGATCACCATCATCAAATGTTTGGTGTTCTTTCAAATTTCTTTCTTTAGTAATCTCTTGGTGTAGTAAACATTTTACCTACATCAAATATTCACCCTTATCATGGAATCGTCCATGATCAAGCTACTTTTAGCTTATAACAATGAATTATGAGTATAATGTTGCTATCCAAAACCTTTTGGAGGATTAGGACAACAAGTGTCTCCAACCTTTTGTAAATTCTCATTAAAATATGAGAACATGAACTTTGCCATATTATACTTTATCATGTTGTAACCAAAACTTCATTTCAGATATCACAATATCTTCCACACATCATGGTTTCTGAAACAACTCTTTCAGATCCTAGATAACCTTGATATTAAGAGAATCCTTTGAATATCAAGAATCATGGAGACAAACATGATTCTTATATACTAACACTTGGAATTGTTACTCTTGATTTAATACTAATTATTAAACTTCATGTAGTAACCGGAACTTACTGAAAGTTTGCAATAAGACTTTTAAACTTTAGATTAACACTTCAAAACAATACGATACCAGTTCGTAAAGTAACTAACCAGAATTCTATAGTTCTATCATCTCAATTATAACTAAGCGCAAGGTGGTAAACGGATGCCAATGACTACAACAACTATGCAAATTCACTTTGATTTAGTTTATGATAAATTGAGTTCTAATTAATAATTAAATTAATCTAGGTGAACTCCCACTCAAAACAATATCCCTCACATTGTTTTAGTGATCACACGAACCAAATCCACCACATCAAAACCGATCATCACGAGAGTTGATATAGCTTCAATGGCGAACAATCAACATGTTCATCATATCTACTATATGACTCATGCTCTACCTTTCGTAATCCGTGTTCCCGAGGCCATGTCCGTACATGCTAGGCTCGTCAAGATCAAACCTTAGTTTCCATGAGCAAATCTGGCTTGCTCACGTTGTATACACTTGTAGAATCTAACACCCGATCATCACGTGGTGCTTCGAAACAACAAGCTTTAGCAACGGTGCTAACTAAGGGTGAACACTTTATGACTTGAAATTCATGTGCATGAGGGATCATCTTATAATGCTACCGTCGTCTACTAAGCAATACAAGATGCATAAAGGATTAACATCACATGCAATTCATAATATGTGATATGATATGGCCTTTCTTCTTTGTGCTTCCGATCTCCATCTTCAAGCACGGACATGATCTCCATCATCACCGACATTGCATCAAGGTCAATGATGCTTCTCCATGGTTGTCGTCCACCGGCTTCAACTATTACAACTACTTTGAATAGACACGCGGGTCTTAACAGAAATTAAAGACAACCATATGGCTCCTGCCGGTTGCCTACTTACAATAAGGAACATTGCATACATCATATATAATCACAATCATGGCCATATCACATCACAACACACCCCTGCAAAACAAAGTTAGATGCTTCTAATTTTCTTTGCATGTTTTACGTGGTTTGGGGCTTTCAATAAGTGTCGTTCTAACTTACGAACAAGAACCACAACATTGATACTAGTATTGTCAATCACCCGTTGTAAATTGGATCTTAACTATGATAGGAGCAACAGGCACCCGCAAAGCCACTTATGCAATACAAGTTGCATGTCAAGCGTGGAGCAAGTCTCATGAACGATGTCATGTAAGGTTAGCCCGGGCCGCTTCATCCCAACATACCGCAAGATGCAAAGTACACAAGAAGCAATCGACAATAAAAGCATCAACGCCCACAATGACCATTGTGTTCTACTCAGGCAATGATCTACATAGACACGGATCGATACCATCAGAGGGGTTCGTAGCATGGAAAACAAAAATTTTCTATCGCATACAAACAAACAAGCCAAGATCTATCTACTAGATTGTAGCAACGAGTCGATGGAATAACTTACCCTCGAAGATTCCAAAGCGGTTAACGAGAGCGATTCTCGTGGGTGATGTAGTCGACTCTTCCGATCTCAAGATCGCGTAGACGATCCTTCCGGCGCCATCGTTCAAGAAGCCTCGCAATCGGTCACATCGCTCGATGAAGACCTTCCTCTCCTTGTTCCAAAGAAAATGGAGGTTGTAGTACTCTCGCGATTCCGCAAAGACAATGGCGTGGTACCTAAGTAGAGGGAGATCTCATGAGGCTTCGACTTAAGCCGGAGCGAGTATGGTGGAGTATGAGAGAGGCTTTAGTGGTCTAGGGATTAGACACACCAATTAGAAGGCTCTAAACCGAAGGCTAGGGCAATTAGAAGCTCTAAACCAAAACGGCTCTAAACCGGAGGCTGGGGCTAGGGTGTAGATTTGGAGGATAGGAACTTGTGTGTCAAGGAGGGGCCCCGCCTCCTTTTATAGGTGGGAGGTGCCAAGGGAGGGAGTCCTCCCAACTCGGCCTTGGGTGGTGCGCGGCTTGGAGAGGAGGGACTCTCCCCAAGTCGGTTTCAACCTCCTCCTTCCTCTTCCTCACTTTCTGTTTTAGCCGTTTGACTTTCAAACCGCCGCTTGACTTTTCAGTTTGGGATTCAATTTAATCCTTTATTTAGAACAGCGAGAACACTTAGTACATGATGCAATCATTCCAATATGCAATGACACATTCATGTACCCCTTCCCCTCCGGAGTGCCGGACATTCCGGAACCTTCTAGAACATTCCCGATGAAAACACCGGAATCATTTCCGAACTCCGAAACGGGACTTTCCTTATATGAATCTTATTCTTCGGACCATTCCGAATCACCTCGTGATATCCCGGATCCCATCCGAGTCTCCGAACAACATTCGGTCTCTTTCTCATAATACCATAACTACTCAAACAACGTCGAATCCTTAAGTGTGTCTCCCTACGGTTCGTGAATTATGCGAACATGATCGAGACACTTCTCCGAACAATAACCAATAGAGGAATCTGGAAATTCATATGGCTCCCACATATTTCTACGATTACTTTTGCGATCGAATGAACCACTTACATACGATACCAATTTCCCTTTGTCTCACGATAGTTTACTTATCCGAGGTTATGATCGCTTCGGATCTCTGCATACCTAGTTCAACCTCGTTCGATAAGTACTTTTTTCTCGTTCCCGTGATATGTGATCCCTTGTGAGCCAGTCACATGCTTGCAAGCTAACTGGATGACATTTCACCGAGAGGGCCCATAGTATATCTATCCGTCATATGGATGGACAAATCCCACTCTTGATCCATGTGTTTCAACCAATACTTTCTGAACACTCAATGCCACCTTTATAGCCACCCTGTTACGGTGTGGTGTTTGATGACATCAAAGCATCCATCCTAAAAGGTGATATGCATGATCTCATGGTCGAAGGAATTAGGTTACTATGTATCAGAAAGCATATAGCAATTGAACTATTGAAATGACTTGATCTTTATGCTACGCTTATCTATAGGAGTATGTCCATAACATCATTCTCCTAATGATATGATCCTGTTGTTAATAACATCTCTATGTTCATGATCAGGAAACCATGATCATATATTAACCAACAAGCTAGTTTAACAAGAGGCTTTACTAGGGACTCTTATTTTAGTTTACAAATCACACAAGTATTAATGTTTCCGGTTAATAAAATTATAGCATGGTATGTAAACATTTATCATAAGTGTGAAGATATGATAATAACCACTTTATTATTGCCTCTTGGGCATATCTCCAACACTTTCTGACTATTAATTGCATTGTTATGCCTTGCTCAGTTCCTATCAATTGCCCTGCTGTAATTTGTTTACCCTTCATGCCATGTTGTTTATCTAAGGAGAGCACCTTTAGTGAACTATGGACCCCGGTCCAATCTTTACCATTGATACATCTTCAACTGTTACTTGTTTACTTGCTGCAAACCATTACCTTCCACACCATACGTTTAATCCTTTGTTACAGAAAATTGGTGAGCTTGACAACCTCACTGATTCGTTGGGACAAAGTCTTGAGTTTGTGTTGTGAAGGTCTCCGCGTTGCTTGCAACACCCGTGTGACGTTTCCTTCCTCCTTCTGGTTCGATAACCTCGGTCTCAACTGAGGGAAAACTTGCGGCTCGCTCTTCACACCCTACTCTCGGGGTTACCAACAAAGTGTCACGTCGAGCATCATCAAGGCTTTTCTAGCGCCGTTGCCGAGGACTAAAGGGACATCAAACTTCTTCCTCCCCGTCAAGCATCAAGGAGCCATCAACAAGGCTTTTCTGGCGCTGTTGCCGGGGAGGCTAAGGACGTCTTCACAAGGGGAGTCCTTCACTTCCTTTCTCTTTACTTTGTTTTTAGTTTGATTTGTTTCTTTTGCTTGGTTTTGTTTGCCTATTTCCAAAAAAACCCAAAAAAATTAGTCTAGTTTGGTTTGCTTTCTTTATTCAAAACACACAAAAAATTAGTTCCTGCTCTAAGCTGCTGCTGCTGTTTTTGGCTTGCCCACCTTTGCCAAAATGAACTCTGCTGAGAACACCAAGTTGTGTTACTTCACTAGCACCAACAACAATGATTTCCTAAGCACTCCTATTTCTCCGCCTGCTCCTAATGCTACCTTTTATGAAATTAAGCCTGCTTTGTTAAATCTTGTGATGAGAGAGCAATTTTGTGGTGATGGTTTTGATGATCCTGCTGCCCATCTCAATAGCTTTGTTGAACTTTGTGAGATGCAAAAGTATAAGGATGTAGATGGAGATATTATTAAGCTCAACCCTTTTCCTTTCTCCTTGAGAGGAAAAGCTAAAGAATGGTTGCTTTCTTTGCCTAAAAATAGTATTGATTCTTGGACTAAGTGCAAGGATGCTTTTATTGGAAAATACTATCCTCCTCCTAAGATTATATCTATGAGAAGTGACATTATGAAATTTAAACAACTTAATAGTGAACATGTTGCTCCAGCTTGGGAAAGAATGAAGTCTTTGGTTAAGAATTGTCCCATTCATGGACTCACTGCTTGGATGATTATCCAGACTTTTTATGCAGGTTTGAACTTCTCCTCAAGAAATCTGTTGGATTCAGTTGCTGGAGGTACTTTTATGGGCCTCACCTTAGGTGCTGCAACAAGGATCCTTGATAATATGATGGTTAACTACTCTGAATGGCATGTTGAAAGAGCTCCACATGGTAATAAGGTAAATTCTGTTGAGGAAACTTCCTCTTTGAGTGAAAAGATTGATGTTATTATGGCTATGCTTGTTAATGGGAAAGATCCTTTAGATCCTAATAGTGTTCCCTTAGCCTATTTGGTTGCTCAAGAAGAGCATGTTGATGTGAACTTCATTAGAAACAACAATTTCAACAACAATGCCTATAGGAATAATTTTGGTGGCAACAACAGTTATAGGCCTTATCCTCCTAATAATGGCAATTCCTATGGATGCTCTTACAATAATGCTAGAAGTGCCCTCTATGAACTTGAAGTCATGCTCAAAGACTTTATTAGTAAACAAACCACTTTCAATAAAACTATAGAGGAAAAGCTTTTAACTGTTGAGAAAAATATATCCTCTTTGTCTGAAGCTCAGTCCTCTTTGATTCATAAAATGGCTGCTAAACCTAAAACCATGGAAAACACCTTTGCTACTGCTCATGCCATACAAGTTACTATTGATGAAAATGTTAGGCTGTTAGCTCAACTTCATGCTAGGTGGGAAAGGGAAGCTGAAATTGATAAAAACAATAATGTGTGAACCATCACCACTAAACCACAAGTAGTCCCTATTCCTCCTCCTACTATGCCTAAGCCTATTGAGCCTACTACTAGTGATGCTAAGTTTAACTTTGCTATTGATGGTTGCAATATTTCTGAAGTGATTATGTTCTTGCAAAAGCTTTCTAAAAGTCCTGATGCTAGTGATATGCATGTTGCTTTCACTAAACACATTACAAATGCTCTTGTTAAGATTAGGGAAGAGAAGCTAAAACACAAAGCTTCTATTCCTGGGAATGTAGAGGATAGTTGGGAACCCATTATTAATATGCAAGTGAATGACTTTGATCTCAAATCTTCATGTGATCTTGGTTCTAGTGTCTCTATTATGCCTAGGAAGATTTATGAAATGCTTGATTTACCACCATTGGAAGATTGTTATTTAGATGTCTCACTCAATGATAATGCTAAGAAGAAACTCATGGGGAGCATTAATGATGTTCTCATTATCGTTAATAATGCTTATGTCCCTGTGTATTTCTATGTTTTGGATGTTGAATACAATGCTTCTTGTCCTATTATTTTGGGAAGACCTTTTCTTAGAACAGTTGGTGCTATCATTGATATGAAAGAAGGCACCATTAAATATCATTTTCCATTCAAGAAAGGTATTGAACACTTCCCTATGAGGATAGATAAGTTGATTTTTTATCCTCCTTTGAAAGCAAGATTAGATGTTAATGCTTCTTTGTAGGGGTCCCAATCTTAGATAAGATAGAACCTCCTGTGTTTTACAATGCTAGTCCCTGGATCAATAGCTAGCATCCACAGTTTAGATGTAATATCAAGAAACAGGGGTCATAATATAACTTTATAACCAGGAATAACATAATTTTATTACATCAAACATAGCTCATTAGGCTATTACATTACATTGCAGCGGAATAACTATAGTCATGGGGTCCTTCATCTTCAAAGTGCCACAGGCAGATGTTGGTTGTAGACTTTGTAATCCTAAACTATCAATCTTCACTAAAATCAATCAACCCTGCAACATACAAGTTACACCACAAAGGGTCAATACATTTGAATTGTATTGGCAAGTGATACTATATTTGTATAGTGGAGTCTAACATCTAAATGCATTTGGCTAAGTGGAGTTGAGGCTTGCATTGCTCAAAATAGATTTTTCTTATCATTTTGAAAATACGAATTTTTGCTTGTCAAAAACATTTTTCTCAATCAAAGACTTCAAGATCCTTGTACCAAGCCATCTCTCCATCAATGATTTAAGAATTCAAACAACCCTTGTTCAAACCACAAGATTTTAATTTAGAAATTGGAATGATGAGATTCTTGATTGCTTCCATGTCTTGATGCTCAAATTGTCCTTTACTGGGACATGGCTAAGTACTTAGATTTTACACTCTGCAGAGGTGGTGCACTTTACCCACAAGACTTGGTTTCCCAAGACAAAATCTTCGAAGCCTTCCCTTAGACCAAAATGGACGCGCTCCAACCTATCAAACACTACCACCCACTGTCCATTTGGCTAAGTTCTTGCAACCTATATGATCATGGCAGAGCCCATATTGCCAAGTGGTTGCACTTGAAGCTTCTCAACATTTGACATCTCAAATCTCTTTGTTTCCTGGGTGGCATTCCACAAGTGAGATACACAATCCAAGCCTATGGCATTGTGAACCACTCAACCATTCTCCACCAAGCAATCCCATTCCACCCAGGTGATTCATTAACTTAGTTGTTTTATTAAACAAAACTTAAGTCCTCAGACTTAGAATATTTTTCCATAGTGTGAATATATATTCCACCCATGTTTTCTATTAGCTAGGCTAAGCTTGGTAGTATTAGGAAACTTAACTTAGGAAAAATCCTACTAAGGATTCATCTACTAGGATTTCCTATAGCAAGGTCTATACTTAGCAAAATCCATGCAAGTTCTACTTAGCAAAATCACTAATGCATAGAGAAAGTAATGGGGAAAAAAGTATGAAGCATCACTTGCCTTTTTGGTAGAGTATAGGTTCACTTCTTGATCTTTGCAACAATCACACTCTTCAAGTCACTACAAATCAATCAAGCAAGGCACAAACTCAATCTACCAATCAAGCAAAACAACACACATAAATAACAAAGTCAAAGAAATGCATGCAAGTATGCCAAGCTTTGTTTTGTTTGAAAAAGTGGTCCCTAGTGGGTCATAATCATTTGGATACATCTAATGGTCTTTTCCTAAAGTGGTTAAGTCATTTGCAAAAGGTTTCAATTTAAAACCATTTTCAAAACAAAGTGTTATTTTATGTGGTGTAGAAATATTTTTACTAAGGCATTAGCCCATAGGGTTCACCAAATGAGTTGCTATTGCAAAACTTGGTGTTTTGGTCAGTAGGTTTGGTCCAAACCATTTACTCAAAGTTTTTCTTCCCATAAACATTTCCATAATAAAATCAATGAGTTTATTTGGCTAGAAAATGGCTAAGTTAAATAATTCAACTTAAATTTCACAAAAATCATTTTTAATACTATGGGTTGGTTCCTAGGGTCAGTAGGGTCACAACAAACCAATTGGCAAAGGTTTGATCTCAAAATTCATTTTTAAATGATTTTTCTAATGTTAGCAAGCACACAAAAGAATCTGCAAATTCAAACAAGCTACCAGTTACTATTTACTAAACTAAGGCTAGGGTTGGCTAGGGCTTGTTCTCCTGAACTCATTGATATAAAATTTGTCGAATTTGGACGTGTGGATCAAAAGATATAAGGGTTTGAAAATGGCATTTAAATCTGTTTTCAAAAATCTGTTTTATAACATCTCTGGCCACGTGTCTGTATCTTATTGGCTCATAACGGTTCGGTAGGATCGCGTGATGTGGACCGCATGATTTAAGTGGGAGTGTGCGGTGCAGATCTAACGTAACGGTTCAGTTTAAGTGATCTATCGTGTGCATAGGATCTTGATCTAACGGCTCACATCGTTTCAGCCAGAAACTGGCGGCGCGATAACGACGGCGAGCGGCGGAGCGGCCTGGCGGTGACGTTGTCGGCGATGCAGGAAGCGAGGGAGAGAGGGAGGAAGCTCACTGTGTTCGTCGTGGCACGGGGATGCTCAACTTGCCACTGGTTGATGAAGGGGCGCACGGGGACGAGCAGAATCCCTCGCCGGAGTTGCTACTGGCGACGGGCGGCTCTGGTCGAGGTCGAGGACGTCACTGGAGACCACCCTAAGGCGAAACAGAGGTGCGGTCAGACGCGTGAGGTCAAGGCAATGCTGTGCGCGTGAACGAGAGTGGAAAGGGCGGACGGAAACCATCTGGGGTACTCACCGGAGTGAGGCAAACGCGGCGGCGCGGCCAGATGTTGTCGAGGTCGGTGCTCTGGGCGCCCGCGAGTGAGTTATTGACACAGAAGGATATGCCAGGAGATGGTGAGCGTGCTCGTGTGCTCAGGGAGGCGGAAGGCGTGTCCGGCCGATTCGTCGGTGGAAGCTCGTCGGAGACGAAGCCGAGGACTAATTACGCGGCTGAGGCGTGCTTTCGGGAAGGAGGCGAGGGAAAATGAAGAAGGGGTGTTGGCGATTTATCCTGCGTGGTCAAGTGGCAGATTCATTGCGTGATTAAGGCGACACGCCGAGTTAATCCGCCTGCAACGGGTGAGGGAGAAGAATCATCGCGGTGGTGAGAAAGATGAGCAGGAGGAGTGGGTCCCATTAGTGTTTAACGAGAGGGGAGAAAAGGGCCACGGTCGATCTCGGTGTGGTCGGAAACAGAGTGAGGAGAAAACGGTTCGGGGGGGGGGGAAAGAATAGGAGCTGGGCTAGATGGGCTTCGTGGGCTGCTGGGTTGGGTTGGTTCTTTTATTTTTTTCTGTTTTCTGATTCCTTTTCTTTTTCTATTTCTATTTTTCTGATTTGATTTTCATTCAACATTTCAAACATTCAAACCATTAAATCACTTCAAATCTTCACCAAACATTGTAGCTACAAATTTGGTTCTGTTTAGTATTCTGAACCAAAAATCCTAAATAAAATAAATAACACTTTAATCTTTTTAGGTTCCATCTTTAATTAAATAAGTAGGCCATGGTTTATTAATTAAATAAAGTTTTTGTTGTTTATTAATAAAATCTTTATGTGAAATCCAAATATTTTTAAAATCAAATCAGTAGGTATCATTTGGAAATGAAATACTTGTTTAAAATAAAATAACATTTTATTATAGGGTCCATTAATAATTAAATAAAATGGGTCTTAGTTATTAAATCAAATAGGGTTTGATTTTATTAATAAAATCTTTATTTGAAACCTAAATATAAAATTAGTAGGTTTAATCTGGGAATATATAATATTGAGAAATTTGTTTTAAAACAAGATAACATTTTATTTTAGAGTCCACTATTTAATATAAAATAGACTTTCATTGTTAAATCCACTAGGGTTTGTTTTATTGAGAATATTTATTTTAAAATCTAAAGTAAAGTCAAAACATTTTAGTAGATTTTATTTGTGAATATAAAATACTTAGAAAACTTATTTTAAATAATTTAATAAGTTTTGATGTTTCAATTAAATTGGTAAGACCTTTTATTTTAAAAGAGTTTGGATATTAATTATTTTATTTAAGAAATCCTTTATTATTTTTAATTAAACCTTTGCTATTTTATTTTAAAATAAATTGTTTTAATTCAAAAGCTTGGCCAAGTTTTATTTTGGTTTTATAAAATAACCCTTATTTGTAAATCCATCTTTTCTTTTGAATATCAAATCCTTTTATTAAAAGATCCAAAACAGTAATTCCAAAACATTTTAATTTTCTTTATTAAATGTTTATCTTTAAGAATCCCTTTATGATTTTATTTAATTCAAATGGGTTTGAAGTTCCAATTGAGTTCAAAAAGTTTCTTCTGGCTCTGAAAATCAAACAAAGTTTTATTTTATTAACTTATTTTCACATTACAAGATTTGGAAAATCTTGGGATGTGACAGGCTACCACCCTTAAAATAAATCTCGTCCCGAGATTTGGGAAGGTTAGGGTTACAAGCATGTTCAAAACAACTAGGGTACTACCACCCTTAAAAATTTTCAAACAAAAATTACACATTGTCCTTCTTGGGATCATGAGAAAACTTCTTAAAACAAACTTTTGCATGTGTCCTTGGTTTCCATACTTGACTCATGGGCCAAGGTTGAGATCCTTCATAGACTGATTCATCTTGTTCTTCATCTTTTCTGGACAATTGCTTGCATAGTGGCCCAGTTCCTTGCATTTGAAACACATCACTTGGCTGATATCTTTCTTTTCCTTTGGTATCATTTCCTTTTGTTTGTTTCTTTGGTTCTTCTTCTTTTCTGGGCATTGGCATAGTGTCCCATCTCTTTGCATTTAAAACATTGCACTTGTGTAATATCCTTCTTGCTAGTGTTTGGGAATTTCTTCTTCTTGTTGGGTCTCTCCAAAGCTAGGAGTTCTTCTAGTTAATGTTCTTCATGAGTGGGAGATCTTTCTCTCTTCTTGGGGTATTGATCTTCATGTTCCTTGGATGCATGATCTTTGTCTCTAAAACTATTGTTGGCTTGGGTTCCTTCTAAAATAGCATTTTTGTCATCCTTGTTGTCATTAGCTCTTTGGAAAAAGTTGTCTCCCATGTTGATCATTTGAGTAACTAATCCTTGCAACAATTGGGATTGAAGTTTCAAAATCCTTTGTATGGCTGGGTCTAATCCATTGTTGTTGGCTAAAAGCTGAGTTGTCTCTTGGCTCAATTGGTTTTGGGTTGCTATAATATCTTTCATGCTGTCCACTTGGTTGTTGTTGTTGTTGTCATCAACTTTGATATTGGAGTTTCTTGGAGTAGTCATCTGTTTGGGTTTGAAGGGGAATTAGAATAAGCAAGATATTTCTAAGGAATTATTTCTAATCACACACATCACAAATTTCACACAACAATGTGCATGCCATCACAAACCAAACACTCACAAACAACTTTGTACTCAAACAATAAAGTTCAAGCACACACTTAGGCAACAAAATATTTTTGTTACTCCACATAAGTTGGTGTGTTTGATTTAACTATAAATGGTGGTCCATCTAAATGGTTCACTTGTGATCTTTCCTTCCTTCATGATTCTTCTTGTATGAGATCATGGTTTCCTTGAGATGAACTCTTGGTCACAATACTTCAAAGTTGTTGATGGTTTCTTCTTATTTTGCATTCCCTCAGTCTCTAAATCTTGTGTATGATCTCCTTGTCTCACTTGTAGTCCTTAGTGGTATCCATGTTGGAAATCTTTGGAGAACATGCTAAAGATGTTGAAGTCATTAGAGTTGAAAGTGTTGAAGAAGTCCTTTGTACATGGTGTAGTCCTTGGCCTTGGGGTAGGTTTTTACATCAAGTTGAAGTAGAAGAGGTGTAGAGTTGAAACCAAAATAGTTGAGGAAAGAGTTTTACAAGTGTTTTTGTAAATAAGTTTTGGATCAAAATATAACTCCTATTTTTCTAAGGGTTTTTGTCCAATCCTAGGGTTTACAAATCCTACAGGCAACACAATGCTCTGATACCATCTGTAGGGGTCCCAATCTTAGATAAGATAGAACCTCCTGTGTTTTACAATGCTAGTCCCTGGATCAATAGCTAGCATCCACAGTTTAGATGTAATATCAAGAAACAGGGGTCATAATATAACTTTATAACCAGGAATAACATAATTTTATTACATCAAACATAGCTCATTAGGCTATTACATTACATTGCAGCGGAATAACTATAGTCATGGGGTCCTTCATCTTCAAAGTGCCACAGGCAGATGTTGGTTGTAGACTTTGTAATCCTAAACTATCAATCTTCACTAAAATCAATCAACCTGCAACATACAAGTTACAGCCACAAAGGGTCAATACATTTGAATTGTATTGGCAAGTGATACTATATTTGTATAGTGGAGTCTAACATCTAAATGCATTTGGCTAAGTGGAGTTGAGGCTTGCATTGCTCAAAATAGATTTTTCTTATCATTTTGAAAATACTAAGTTTTTGCTTGTCAAAAACATTTTTCTCAATCAAAGACTTCAAGATCCTTGTACCAAGCCATCTCTCCATCAATGATTTAAGAATTCAAACAACCCTTGTTCAAACCACAAGATTTTAATTTAGAAATTGGAATGATGAGATTCTTGATTGCTTCCATGTCTTGATGCTCAAATTGTCCTTTACCAGGGACATGGCTAAGTACTTAGATTTCACACTCTGCAGAGGTGGTGCACTTTACCCACAAGACTTGGTTTCCCAAGACAAAATCTTTCAGAAGCCTTCCCTTAGACCAAAATGGACGCGCTCCAACCTATCAAACACTACCACCCACTGTCCATTTGGCTAAGTTCTTGCAACCTATATGATCATGGCAGAGCCCATATTGCCAAGTGGTTGCACTTGAAGCTTCTCAACATTTGACATCTCAAATCTCTTTGTTTCCTGGGTGGCATTCCACAAGTGAGATACACAATCCAAGCCTATGGCATTGTGAACCACTCAAACATTCTCCACCAAGCAAGCCCATTCCACCCAGGTGATTCATTAACTTAGTTGTTTTATTAAACAAAACTTAAGTCCTCAGACTTAGAATATTTTTCCATAGTGTGAATATATATTCCACCCATGTTTTCTATTAGCTAGGCTAAGCTTGGTAGTATTAGGAAACTTAACTTAGGAAAAATCCTACTAAGGATTCATCTACTAGGATTTCCTATAGCAAGGTCTATACTTAGCAAAATCCATGCAAGTTCTACTTAGCAAAATCACTAATGCATAGAGAAAGTAATGGGGAAAAAAGTATGAAGCATCACTTGCCTTTTTGGTAGAGTATAGGTTCACTTCTTGATCTTTGCAACAATCACACTCTTCAAGTCACTACAAATCAATCAAGCAAGGCACAAACTCAATCTACCAATCAAGCAAAACAACACACATAAATAACAAAGTCAAAGAAATGCATGCAAGTATGCCAAGCTTTGTTTTGTTTGAAAAAGTGGTCCCTAGTGGGTCATAATCATTTGGATACATCTAATGGTCTTTTCCTAAAGTGGTTAAGTCATTTGCAAAAGGTTTCAATTTAAAACCATTTTCAAAACAAAGTGTTATTTTATGTGGTGTAGAAATATTTTTACTAAGGCATTAGCCCATAGGGTTCACCAAATGAGTTGCTATTGCAAAACTTGGTGTTTTGGTCAGTAGGTTTGGTCCAAACCATTTACTCAAAGTTTTTCTTCCCATAAACATTTCCATAATAAAATCAATGAGTTTATTTGGCTAGAAAATGGCTAAGTTAAATAATTCAACTTAAATTTCACAAAAATCATTTTTAATACTATGGGTTGGTTCCTAGGGTCAGTAGGGTCACAACAAACCAATTTGCAAAGGTTTGATCTCAAAATTCATTTTTAAATGATTTTTCTAATGTTAGCAAGCACACAAAAGAATCTGCAAATTCAAACAAGCTACCAGTTACTATTTACTAAACTAAGGCTAGGGTTGGCTAGGGCTTGTTCTCCTGAACTCATTGATATAAAATTTGTCGAATTTGGACGTGTGGATCAAAAGATATAAGGGTTTGAAAATGGCATTTAAATCTGTTTTCAAAAATCTGTTTTATAACATCTCTGGCCACGTGTCTGTATCTTATTGGCTCATAACGGTTCGGTAGGATCGCGTGATGTGGACCGCATGATTTAAGTGGGGATGTGCAGATCTAACGTAACGGTTCAGTTTAAGTGATCTATCGTGTGCATAGGATCTTGATCTAACGGCTCACATCGTTTCAGTCAGAAACTGGCGTCGCGATAACGACGGCGAGCGGCGGAGCGGCCTGGCGGTGACGTTCTCGGCGATGCAGGAAGCGAGGGAGAGAGGGAGGAAGCTCACTGTGTTCGTCGTGGCACGGGGATGCTCAACTTGCCACTGGTTGATGAAGGCGCGACGAAGCGTAATCCCTCGCGGAGTTGCCATCGGGCGAGGCGGCTCGGTCGAGGTCGAGGGCGTCCAGAGACCACCCTAAGGCGAAAGCAGTGCGGTCGGCAGCGTGAGGTCAAGGCAATGCTGTGCGCGTGAACGAGAGTGGAAAGGGCGGACGGAAACCATCTGGGGTACTCACCGGAGTGAGGCAAACGCGGCGGCGCGGCCAGATGTTGTCGAGGTCGGTGCTCTGGGCGCCCGCGAGTGAGTTATTGACACAGAAGGATATGCCAGGAGATGGTGAGCGTGCTCGTGTGCTCAGGGAGGCGGAAGGGGGCGTGTGCTGGCCGTATTCGTCGGTGGAAGCTCGTCAGAGACGAAGCCGCTCGAGGACGAATTGCGACGGCCTGGGGGCGTGCTCGGGGAAGGAGGCAGAGGGGAAAATGAAGAAGGGGTGTTGGCGATTTATCCTGCGTGGTCAAGTGGCAGATTCATTGCGTGATTAAGGCGTATTACGCCGGAGTTAATCCGCCTGCAACGGCGAGGTGAGGGAGAAGAATCAGTCGCGGTGGGTGAGAAAGATGAACAGGAGGAGTGGGTCCCATTAGTAAGCGAACGAGAGGGAGGGAGAAAAGGGGCCACTGGTCAGTCTCGGTGTGGTCGGAAACAGAGTGAGGAGAAAACGGTTCGGGGGGGGGGGAAAGAATAGGAGCTGGGCTAGATGGGCTTCGTGGGCTGCTGGGTTGGGTTGGTTCTTTTATTTTTTTCTGTTTTCTGATTCCTTTTCTTTTTCTATTTCTATTTTTCTGATTTGATTTTCAATCAACATTTCAAACATTCAAACCATTCAATCACTTCAAATCTTCACCAAACATTGTAGCTACAAATTTGGTTCTGTTTAGTATTCTGAACCAAAAATCCTAAATAAAATAAATAACACTTTAATCTTTTTAGGTTCCATCTTTAATTAAATAAGTAGGCCATGGTTTATTAATTAAATAAAGTTTTTGTTGTTTATTAATAAAATCTTTATGTGAAATCCAAATATTTTTAAAATCAAATCAGTAGGTATCATTTGGAAATGAAATACTTGTTTAAAATAAAATAACATTTTATTATAGGGTCCATTAATAATTAAATAAAATGGGTCTTAGTTATTAAATCAAATAGGGTTTGATTTTATTAATAAAATCTTTATTTGAAACCTAAATATAAAATTAGTAGGTTTAATCTGGGAATATATAATATTGAGAAATTTGTTTTAAAACAAGATAACATTTTATTTTAGAGTCCACTATTTAATATAAAATAGACTTTCATTGTTAAATCCACTAGGGTTTGTTTTATTGAGAATATTTATTTTAAAATCTAAAGTAAAGTCAAAACATTTTAGTAGATTTTATTTGTGAATATAAAATACTTAGAAAACTTATTTTAAATAATTTAATAAGTTTTGATGTTTCAATTAAATTGGTAAGACCTTTTATTTTGAAAGAGTTTGGATATTAATTATTTTATTTAAGAAATCCTTTATTATTTTTAATTAAACCTTTGCTATTTTATTTTAAAATAAATTGTTTTAATTCAAAAGCTTGGCCAAGTTTTATTTTGGTTTTATAAAATAACCCTTATTTGTAAATCCATCTTTTCTTTTGAATATCAAATCCTTTTATTAAAAGATCCAAAACAGTAATTCCAAAACATTTTAATTTTCTTTATTAAATGTTTATCTTTAAGAATCCCTTTATGATTTTATTTAATTCAAATGGGTTTGAAGTTCCAATTGAGTTCAAAAAGTTTCTTCTGGCTCTGAAAATCAAACAAAGTTTTATTTTATTAACTTATTTTCACATTACAAGATTTGGAAAATCTTGGGATGTGACATTCTTCATTTGAAAATACTTGATTCTTCTTGCTTCTTGTGCCTAACTTAAAGGCGTTAAATAAAAATACTTGTTGGAGATAACCCAAGAGTTTCCTTGAGTCTTGGAGGTTATTACTTTAGTAATGACCTCTCCTTATCCTTTTTGTTTACTTTTTGTGCCAAGAATGACCTCTAATGAGAGGGAAGTAAGATTTGGAGAGTTGCTGTCCCGAAACAGATTTCTGTCCTCCACCAAAAAAATTCGTGAGGAGTCTCTGTAAGTCGGATTGAGATAAAAATTTACGAATAAATCCCCCAGTATGTTAGCTAAGTTTCGTTAGTTCAACACGTTTTGATTTGATCAATAGAAGATGTTCTAAAAAATCGGTTTCTACCTGCTGGTCTGTTTTGACAGATTTCTGTCATTATTTGCATTTGCTTCTTATTGATTCCTTTTTGAGTTCTCTTTAGGTGAATTGAGCTTTTTGAAGGAGTTACTACAGTAGCTTGTGTTTTTAGTGAAAATCCATGTTGTTCCAAAGCTTTTCCAGAGGTCTAATATCTTTTGAATACACTAATGTTGCTAATGAAGATTGTGTGAAGTTTTATAGTTTTATATGAAGGAAAAATTTCAGGTGTAAAGAGAGAATGATGCAATGAGATGAAGAATGGACAAAAGCTCAAGCTTGGGGATGCCACCATGGTGTCATCCCAAGAAATATCCAAGAGGTACAAGCGTCAAAGCTTGGGGATGTATCCCCTTCTTCATCAATAAAAAGCTCAGGTCTGTCTAGACACTTCGTTTTTATTGTTTCATGCCCAATTGTGTTGTTTTTGGAGCGTCTTAGATTTTGTTTGCTTTGCTTAGGTTGTTTATTTTGTTTGAATAAAGTAGTTTGGACCCCCGTTCTCGCTGTGTTGTTTTGCAAATACGTTGCTTGTGTTGGAGATATGCCCTAGAGGCAATAATAAAAGTGGTTGTTATTATATCTTTGTGTTTATGATAAATGTTTACATTCATGCTATAACAATATTAACCGAAAACATTAATACTTGTGTGATTTGTAAACTAAATTAGAGTCCCTGGTAAAGCCTCTTTGTAATAATAGCTTGTTGGTTAATAGATGATCGTGGTTTCTCGATCATGAACATTGAGATGTTATTAATAACAAGATCATATCATTAGGAGAATGGTATGATGGACATACTCCTATAGATAAGCATAGCATAAAGATCAAGTCATTTCAATAGTTTGTTTGCTATAAGCTTTCTGATACATAGTAACCTAATTCCTTCGACCATGAGATCATGTTAATCACCATCACCAGAAGGATGCTTTGATGAAATCAAACACCACACCGTAACTGGGTGTCAATAAAGGTGGCATTGAGTGTTCAGAAAGTATGGGTTGAGGCACATGGATCAAGAGTGGGATTTGTCCATCCATATGACGGATAGATATACTCTGGGCCCTCTCGATGGAATGTCATCCAATTAGCTTGCAAGCATGTGACTGGCTCACAAGGGATCACATATCACGGGAACGAGAAAAGAGTACTTATCGGTAACGAGGTTGAACTAGGTATGCAGAGATACCGACGATCAAAACCTCGGATAAGTAAACTATCGTGAGACAAAGGGAAATTGGTATCGTATGCAAGTGGTTCATTCGATCGCAAAGTAATCGTAGAAATATGTGGGAGACATATGAATTTCCATATTACTCTATTGGTTATTGATCAGAGAAGTGTCTCGGTCATGACGCATAATTCACGAACCATAGGGAGACACACTTAAGGATTCGATGTTGTTTAGTAGATATGGAATGTAAGTAGGGACACCGAATGTTGTTTGGAGTCTCGGATGGGATCCGGGTTATCACGAGGAGATCTGTAATTGTCCGGAGAATAAGATTCATATAAGAAAAGTCCGATTCCGGAGTTCGGGAATGATTTCGATGTTTTCATCGGAGAGATTCTAGAAGGTTCTATAAGGTTCACCGGACCGGAAGGGGAATGGTCCATGAATGTGTCATGGGTAAGTGGAATGATTGGATCATGTCCTAGGTCACTTGGTGTGGGCATTTGTGAGAGAGAATTAAAGCTCTAAATTGAAAGTCAAACGGGAGGTTTGAAAAGTCAAACTGGAACAAGGGTTTTCTAGTGGGAGAAGGAAAGAGTCTGTAACACCCTCGGAATCGGTCCTATGCAAGTTTTAGCGAAACTCGCCAAACCCACATAGAAACGATTCGAAGGTGCCCACCAGGCACTTTCGTGCGGGTGGAAAAACAAAGTAATAACATTACACAACAGTCCTCGATGGGACCCACAGAACAGATATATATATAACAGCGACTCAAGGAGTCAAGAATACAGATATAATATACAAGATCCAAATCACCTTGAAAACGGTAGAGCGTCCGACTACGGACAAGAAGCAAATGGGGCTAAGAGCCCTGAAGAATAACCAATGGCGTCCATAACCCCGCCTGTGCCAAGCGGAAGGGTAACCACTAACGGCGTCGATCTCAAACCTGCTCAACAAAAGGGTGCCGACAAGGCAAAGCGAAAAACAAAGAAGGAGCGTCGATCGAGGCCAAGACGGCGAGGCTAGAATTCGGCGGTCCTCGCCTACATAGGTATGGTGGACTGAAGCGGCAGCGGCAGCATGCACTAAACAACCTATAGAGACTCGATTCAACTGGCGGTTATCAGAGAGGGGTAAGAAGGACCTAACCGGACCCAACCTGGGCTAGCAGCAAACAAACCCATCCTGGCGTTTCCCCCTCGATACCAATCGAGGAAGTCAACCGAGGAACTCACACAGTTGGCAGTTTTACTTATTCAGTTATAGTTGCGACACTTTACTAGTCAGGTTCAGATAATCATCCTGATAAAGTAAACAGTGGGCACTTTTAGTTAACCATTCCGTTATAGTGGCAGTACTTACTAATCAGATACAGATAGCATGAGATAAACCCAAACCCAGCAGTTGTTGGTACTTTTATTCAGCCATTTCGTTGTAGTTGCAATACTTACTAGTCAGATACAATTGTCGCAAGCGACAACCAAACAAGCAATTGTGGGCAGTATTAATTAGCCATTCCGTTGTAGTGAAGCTGATTACTAGTCATTATAAGTCAAATTTATAGCAGTAAACTTTAGTTATGCTTGTCTATGATCGAGATACTGTGCTCCAAGTCGTCCATAACCGGACACGGCTTTGAGAAAGTTTTACCCGGCGGGTGCACCAATAGCAACACACGCTCGATCAACCTCGGAAAAACCAAAACAAAACCCACGAGGCTTTCACGGTGAACAATCACAGATTCGAAATATTTTAGGGGCCACCCTTGGAGTACACCAACGCAGTAAGCTAGCTCGAGACGGACCCCAAAGTTTGTGGGCGGTAACGGCAATGAGTCCCCAAACGGGACTGTCGATACCACGTAAGCGGGTCACAAGCCCTAAGCGATGCGATGCGGTACCGCACAATCGTAAATAAAGCGGTAAAGCATGGCATAAGTACAGATCGTAAATAAAACCTCAAACTAGTTTGTGGCCCCAAGAAATAAGATGAATCAAGCTCGCTCAGGGGTCCCATATACCTCCGGATGTGGATAGCGCGATAAATCAAGGAACAGGTATCAAGTACTCGGGGTCTTACGGGACACAAGTGGGCGTTCGGAAACCAAATATTATCTATCACCCACCGATGCCTCTGCTTATTCAATTTTAGTTGTTAAACAGAAATTAAAGTGACGATAAGGAAACTAGAATCATCTCCAACATCAACATGCGGCAATACATCAGCAACTGTGGCATATGATGACACACATCAGCACTTGAGCAAGCAACTACGACGCGCAAGTCCAACTATCTACCAAACAACAGGTAATAGGGTGTGGCCAAGGCAATATAGGGCTGCACGGTATAACACAGGTGCGGAACTAAAGCATCGCAACTCAGATAGCAATAGATCAACAGGAGGGAAGTAAATACTATAAAAGTAAGATAGGTAGAAAGGAGGAGATGCTCGCCTGAAAACATTGTCGAAGGGTTCAACCGGAGATCGGGGCGAAGCTCACATCAACTCAACGGCCTTATCCGCGAAGAACCAAAGCACTAGAAGAAACACCGGATGCGATATTTAATACAACGGCAGAAGATCGGCATGATGCATGAATGATGCATGGCATGGCAAAGGTGCGATGCAATTAGGTCATATTAAGCGGAACCGGGGTCCCGACAATTAATTAGATGGTTCATGTTGTTTAGAAGCCCCGCAATTTAAATGTTGTTTTAACAAGTCAAGATAAGATACCGGTTCTCTACACAAGTTTAAATGAGGCCAATATGAGACTAGATTTGCCCGCATATGGGCCCCATATTTATTTATTAGGTGAATCGGCATAAGGCCCCCAAACCATATGTTTATGTATGCAAGTATGGCAATTAAATATGCATCAAGTTGATATCATTTATAAAATAGGGTTTTCGGGAGGGGTTCACACATTAGGGGTTCGACGATCTTGGTCCGGGGGTTCGGGGTTCGACAGGGTCCAGGGTTCGACGGTCCGTTCTCGGCTCCGGGGTCGTTCTCGGTGTCCGGGTGAAGCACTCGGCGTTCTACGGTTCCACGTCGACGGCCTTGGTTTCCTCGATGGAGAACTTGGTGTGTCCGTGTCGGGGTTCTCGCCGGCCGCCGGCCGCCGGATCGGGTCCGGGAAGAAGACCTTGGCATCGGATGGTCCTTGTCGGAGTTCTTGTCGCGCCGGGGTCTTGTCGGTTTCCACGGGGCCGGTCTCACTGTCGCGAGGATCTTGTCGGGCCCGCGCCATCGAGTCGGTCTTGGCTTCGGGGTGAAGTACTTGGCGTCCGGGGTGCGGTACTTGTGGAACAGGTGGCGATCTTGGCGTCCTTCCGGTTCGGGTTTGGCGTTCGAGGGAGGTACTTGTCGTGCTCGGGGCGTTCTTGGTGGTCATCGGGTCCGGACTTCGCCGGGATCGGTCTTCGGTCTTCCATGTTGGTGCACCCGAGGTTCTCGGCGGTCTTGTAGATGGACCACGGTTCTAGGGCCTCGGCGTCGGGGGTTGTGGGCGAACTTGGAGTGCTCCAAACGTTCCTAAGGTGCACCAGCGGACCCACACGTCACAAACACACGAGCACGCACGGACGCGCACATGGAGGGCGGGGCCCACAGGATGACGTGGCGGCCAAGCGCGGAGCGTGTGTGCGGCGGGGCGACGACGGGGCTCGTTGCCGCGGCGAGGCGAAGCGCTGCCGGGCGACGGTATCGGGCGCGAGGCGGGCGGCAGACTGGTCGACGAGGCGGCGCAGAGGTGGCGCGCCGGCGCCAAGACGCCTTGGGAGCCCGGCGGAGGAGAGATGGCCGGAGGAGGGAGCGGGTCGACGGAGCGGCAGGCGGGGGCGAGCGCGGGACGGCGGAGTTCCGGCGGGGCGGGCTTGCAGCCGATGTAGGGGACGCGCCGGAGGACGCGGCGGCCGGCGGCGGCGTGCGGGAACGGCTCGCGAGCGGAGGCGGCGAAGGACGACGTGCGGGGCGGCGCGGTTCGTGGAACGGCGCAGGGGCGGCGGAGTTCCGGCTCGGGAGGCCGCGGCTCGACGCGGTCCGCAGCGGCGCGGGGAACGGGCACGGCGGAGACGGTTGGTGGCGGCTGGGGTCCTGGCGGACCAAAGTCCGGACGGCGGGCGGGGCCGCGGTCGCGGTGGTCGAGCGCGGAGCGAGGTTGGGGGCGCTCGACGCGACGGTGGCCTGAAGGGGAGCGGCGTCATGATGGCGCAGGCGGGCGCTGGCCGAGGCGGGCGCGGGAGCCCGGCAGCAGCGCGACGGGATCCAGAGGGAGGCGAGGGGCGGCGATGCGGAGGAGGCAGCGTCTTGTGCGAGGTTGCATGGCGGAGGAGGGAGAAGCAACGCGGGGGAAGGAGAGGGAGAAGAGAGGATGGGGCGAGCGGTGGGGGTGGGTCCCGCGGCGGGGCCCGCGTGGCAGGGACGTGGGAACGGGGTGAGGGAGGGCACGCGGTGTGCGCAGAGAGGGGCTGGGGTGGGGCCGCGCGCGGTTGGTGGGATCGGGTGTGGCCAGGGATCCGGTGTGGGTGGTGTGTGTGGGGTTGTGTGTGCTGGCTGGGTGAGTGGGTTGGGAGAGAGAGGTAGTGGGTTGGCCAGGTGGCAGGTTCTGAGTGGGTGAGGGGTAGGGAGAGGGGTGAGGTGGCAGCGCGTGATAGGTAGGAGTGAGGTGGAGGTGGGGTGGGTAGAATAGTTGGGTGGACTTAGGATTTAGGGGGGTTCACCTGGACCGTTTAAAACTGGGCGGTCGTTCGGGTCGGGTTGGCCCGTTCGACTGCCCCTACTAAAAATAATTTAATATTTATTTTATTTTCAAATATCTTTGTAACTAGTTTTTGGCAAACAAAATATTCGAAACATCCGGGGGTTGGCGTTTGAATAAAAGACGGGGCGTTTTATAAAGCAAAACGGGCTTAGCAAACATAGCTTTGGCAAACAATGCATGATGATGACGATGCAATGCACAAATTCAACGCGATTTTCTAGTAGTGGTTTTGCGGGATGCCACAGAGTCCTTCTAACTTGGGTTTGGAAGTGGATTTAAACTCCCTCTCTGAAGGCTGCCCCCTCTCATAAATAGATGGGGGGCTGCCCCAAACACACAAGCCCTAGCCCTCCCATACCCGTGCGCCGCCGCCGCCCTAGCCGCCGCGCCGCCGCTCCGTCGCTGCCGCCCTAGCCTCCGACACCTCCTCCTCCTCCCGGTTTTTCTAAACCCTAGATCACCGGGAAACCCTAGATCCACCATAACTCGCACCGGCTTAGGCGAAGCCCTGCGGGATCTTCCCTCTACTTCCGACACCATGCCGTCGTGCTGCCAGAATTGCGAGGGGATAACTACAACCTCCGCTGCCTGCTGGAACAAGGGAGAGGAAGGTCTTCATCGACTACCGAACGTGTGACCGACTGCGGAAGCGCTGCCGGAATGCAGCGTCGGAAGGATCGTCTACGCGATCTTGATATCGGCAAGTGTACGACTACATCACCCACGAGAATCTGCTCTCGTTAACCGCTTTGGAATCTTCGAGGGTGAGTGCTTCTATCGACTCGTTGATACAATCTAGTAGATAGATCTTGGCTTGTTTGTGTGCATGCGGTAGATTTTTTTTGTTTTCCATGCTACGAGCCCCTACAGTGGTATCAGAGCCAGGTTTATATGTAGATCTGTTGCATGAGTAGAACACAATGGTCATTGTGGGCGGTGGTGCTTTTATTATCAATTGCTTTTTGTGTACTTTGCATCGGTATGATGGGATGAAGCGGCCCGGGCTAACCTTACATGACATCGTTCATGAGACTTGCTCCACGCTTAACATGCAATTGGTATTGCATAAGTGGCTTTGCGGGTGTTTGTCTCTCCCATCATAGTATAGATTCAATTTACAATGGGCACTTGATAGTTCAAGCATCAACGTTGTGGTTCTTGTTCGTAAGTTAGAACGACACTTATTGAAAGACCCAAACCACGTAAAACATGCAAAGAAAATTAGAGGCGTCTAACTTTGTTTTGCAGGGGTGTGCTGTGATGTGATATGGCCATGATTGTGATTATATATGATGTATGAAATGTTCCTTATTGTAAGTTGGCAACCGGCAGGAGCCATATGGTTGTCTTTTAATTCCGTTAAGACCTGCGTGTCTATTCAATGTAGTTGTAATAGTTGATGCTGGTGGACTACAACCATGAAGCGGCGCCATTGACCTTGACGCCATACTGGTGATGATGGAGATTATGTTCGTGATTGAAGATGGAGATCGGAAGCACAAGAAGAAAGGCCATATCATATCACATATTATGAATTGCATGTGATGTTAATCCTTTTATGCATCTTGTATTGCTTAGTTCGCGAAGGTAGCATTATAAGATGATCCCTCAAGCACAAAATTTCAAGTTTTAAAGTGTTAATCCTTAGTAAGCATCGTTGCTAAAGCTCGTTGTTTCGAAACACCGCGTGATGATCGGGTGTGTTAGATTCTGCGAGTGTATACAACGTGAGCAAGCCAGATTTGCTCATGCGGAAGCTAAGGTTTGATCTTGACGAGCCTAGCATGTACAAACATGGTCTCGGAACACGGATCACCGAAAGGTAAAGCATGAGTCATATAGTAGATATGATGAACATGTAGATTGTTTGCCATTGAAGCTATATCAACTCTCGTGATGATCGATTTTGATGTGGTGGATTTGGTTCGTGTGATCACTAAAACAATGTGAGGGTTATTGTTTTGAGTGGCATTTCACCTAGATTAATTTAACTATTAATTAGAACTCAATTTGTCATAAACTTAGTCTAAACTATTGCAAATATGTTGTAGATCAATGGCGGCCCCTACCATCAATTTTAATACGTTCCTAGAGAAAGAAAAAATGAAAAACAATGGAAGCAACTTCGTGGATTGGTTCCGCAATTTGAGGATTATCCTCAATGCTGGTAATTTGACCTATGTGCTGGATGCACCACTGGGTAACCCGCCTGCAGCTGATGCTACCGATGAGGTAAAGAATGTTTTCCTCGCTCGAAAGAATCAGTACTCCATAGTTCAGTGTGATATCTTGTATGGTTTAGAATCGGAGCTTCAGAAAAGGTTTGAGAACCATGACCCACATGATATTGTCCGTGAACTCAAAATTGAAGGGTTTCGCGGCATAGTAAATCAAAATTTTCTACGGATGCGAACAGAGGGAAAGCCAAGATCTAATCTAGGAGATGCAATCAACGAGAGAGATTGGATTAGATCTTCATACCCTTGAAGATTCAAGACAGCGAACGCTCGGCTTGAACGTGGGTGATGTAGTCGCACTCGCTTCTCCTCCTCGCGATCCTATCCGATCTAGCACCACAAGTGGCGGTGCCTCCGTGAGATGCACACGCAAAGACTCGACGTCTCCTCGTTCCTCGGAACAGCAAGTATGGTGGAGAGATAGATTGGATCTACAACACGGCGTGGTGTATATGGTGGAGAATTTCTGCAGCAGGCTTCGCCTACAAACAATGGGAGGAGAGAGGAAAGCTAGCAAGGCGGCTAGGGTTTGGAGGAGAGGTGTAGGGGTTGCGCCCCACCCTCTTTATATAGAGGGCGCAGCCTCAGCCCTCCCAAGCCCAAAGGATAAGGAGTGGGGGGCATGGACTCTCCCCTCTTCTAGAAACCCTATCTCTAGTTTAAACGATTTAAACTCTCTAGGATCGGCTGGGCCCTATGGGGCCTTGTGCCCCTGGACCAATGCGGCCAGGACACTCCCTCATAGGCCCATGCCCCCTCCCGGAAGGTGGGGCCACGTTGTGAAGGGAATATGCCCTGAGAGGCAATAATAAAGTGTTTATTATGTGTATTCCAAGTATATGATAGATGTTTATTTTGCATGCTATAATTGTATTAATACGGAAAAGTTAATACATGTGTGTTTAATAAACAAACAGAAAGTTCCTAGTTATGCCTCTCTCATAAACTAGCTCGTTGATTAACAAGATGATCAAGGTTTCCTGATCATGGACATTGGATGTTGTTAATAACGGGATCACAACATTAGTGTAATGATGTGATGAACATTCATCCGAAGTATAGCATTACGATCAAAGTCATTGAGTTTATATTGCTATAACAACTTACGAAGTGATCCTAATCCTTAGACCATGAGATCATGTCAATCACTAACACCGGAAGAGTTTCTTGATAACATCAAATGTCACACCGTAACAGGGTGATTATAATGGATTCAGAACTAATAAAGTGTTATGTTGAGGCTCAGGGATCGAGAGTGGAATTTGTTCATCCCGATGACGGATAGATATACTCTGGGCCCTCTCGGTGATATCACATTGATTAGCTTGCAAGCAAGTGATTTGATCACTAGAATGTTATATCACAGGAACGAGAAAAGAGTGCATGTCGGTAACGAGATCAACTAGGTATGGAGATACCGATGATCGAATCTCGGACATGTAATATATCGTGAAACAAATGGATTAAGATACTAGCGTAAAAGGTTCCGACGATCACAAGAAAGTCATCGTTGAATGTGTGGGAGTCAGTATGGGTCTCCAGATCCCGCTTCTGATTATTGATCCGAGAGGGGTCTCGATCATGTCCGCATTATTCACGAACCGTAGGGTGACACACTTAAGAGACACCGACATCCAATTGGAGCAAATGTTTCATGCCGAAAGAATGAACAAGCGCAGGAATTTATTTCACTAGATACCGAAACAAGTTTTCGGGTGAAATTGCATAAAGTGGTTATGCATGTGAAATAGAATTCTAGCAAGGGGTTATTTGTGAATGTTTGTCATTAAAGTAATTGACAAAATTCTGAATAAAATAAAAGAGTTTTATTTAATGAGAGTTTGCATTAAATTTGGTGGAAATTTAATGGGATTTTTGAGTGTACTTTTGAGTGGAGGGAATTTAGAGGAGTTTTGTGAGTGGAGTGTCCACCCACATGAAGAGGGGAGGGCAAGGGGGCAGCCCCCATGCGCCGGACACCCCCTTGGGGTTCCCCCCTCCTCCTATAAAAGGAGCCCCCCTCCTCACTTGTCTCTCACACCTCCTCGTGAAGGATCTCTCTCCCCTCTAGAATTTATCCCCCATGGTCTCGGACTAGCGAGATACATGTTCCCGGTGGCTATTCGGCAAGAAAGAGTTGTGCTTCCGCTGTATCGCTGGAGCGAGGAGGCGGAGGTTGCTCGGTGCCTCGAACGTGTGTGCGAGCACGGATGCGCATCTTGATTGCGGCGCTAGGACTTCCTCTCGATCTTGAGATCGGCAAGAGATCGCCTACATCAACCACGAGTTGAACTTGTTAAGCTTTATCGGTCTTCAAGGGTATGTTCTCTACGGATATACATCCGCCTGTTTGTATCTAGTATATAGATCTTGGTATATAGTTCACATCGTAGGAAAATTTTTGTTTTCTATGTCGAACCCTACAAAGGGTATCAAGAGCCGGATCTATGCGTAGATACTTTACACGGTAGTACACATATGAGTATGTGGGCGATGATGATCATGTTGTTGCTCCTTTGTTGTGATTTTGGATATTGGTGGCATAGTGGGATGAAGCGGCCCGACAAACTTTACATGTCCTCGCACATGAGACCATTCCACGCTTGACATGCAACTAGTTTGCATAAGTGGCTAGCGGGTGTCTGCTCTCCTACTATAGTCAATATCTATTTTGCAAGCGAGTTGTCAACAATTTGATTATCCTCGTTAGGTTCATGTTCGTAGGTAAGAACGGTTCTATCTCGAAAGCCCTAAGCCACGAAACTTGCAATGGATAAATTAGAGGCGTCTAGTTTAGATTGTTGCTGGGCTAGTGTTATGATATGGTAGTGTTGTAAGTAGAAGTATGAGATGATACTCTTACAACACACATAGCGTGTAAAATCCATAGACCTTGGATTTACACATATAGGTATGATAGTGATCATACCACGATGCACATGATAGAGATCATCTGCGGGAACCATATAATTTCACTAATAAACATATGATGTTTGGTTGCATCTTATATTGCTTGTTTAGCGCTTTGTTAGCATAATAAGATGATCCCTCATTTAAATATCAAGATAAGAATGTGTTCTTCCTTTAGTATGCACCGATTATGTTTTCGTCGCTCCAAGACATCATGTGATGATCGGGTGTTCTTGGATCCACGACCATATTTCGGGTGTAAAACAGTTACACACGCAAATACTAAGGTTCTAACTTGGCGAGCCTAGCATGTACAGACATGGCCTCGGAACACGTAATCGAAAGGTTAAGCATGAGTCATATAGTTGATATGATGCCCATTTGATGCTCGCCTTTGAAGCTATACCGACTCACGTGATGATCGGACTTGGTGTAGTGGATTTGGTTCATGTAATCACCAAAAGGGCACGAGGGATGTCGCTTTTGAGTGGGAGTTCATTCGTAATATAGATTAGTTGAACTCGATCTATCATACACTTAGTCTAAACTTTACAAATTCTGTTGTAGATGGCACCACCTGCTTTTAATTTCAATGTGTTCATGGAGAAAGAGAAACTAGCAACGAACGGTAGCAACTTTACTTGAATGGGCCATGAATTTGAGGATTCTCCTCTCTGCACAAAAGCAATATGTGCTAGAAGCCGTTAGGCCCCCACCTTTGATGATGCCACCGACGAGGAGAAGAATGTCTATCGACTCGTCAGAGGACCACAACTTAGTTCATTGCGGCATATTGTATGGGCTAGAGCCGAACTTCAAAGCGTTTCAAAACGGCAATGCATTTGATACAATGGGTGAGTTGAAAATGATTTTCGACACACATGTCATGAGAGAGCTACAATGCTTGTAAAAGTTCTTTAGTCAGATGATGGAAGAGCACAGCGTTAGTGAGCATGTACTCAAGATGTCGGGTTACGCCGATAAGCTTGTGTCCTTGGGAATATCGATTCCCATTGACTTAGGCATCCATCGTGTTCTGCCTCGCCACCTAGCTATAAGAGCTTCGTGATGAACTATAATATGCAAGGCATGAAGAAGTCTCTCCGAGCTTCACAATGCTTAAAACTGCAGAAGTGGAGATCAAAAGGAACATCAAGTGTTGATGATCAATAGGAACACTGGTTTCAAGAAAGACAAGAAGGGAAAACGGAAGGGAAGTAAGGGCGGCAAGCCTGTTGCCGCGCCTGAAAAGAAACCCCGTTATGGACCTAAGTCTGATTCCGAGTGCTACTATTGTAAGGGACCGCCATCGAAGCGCAATCGCCCAAGTATCCGGCATAAGAAGGCCGGCAAGGCAAACAAAGGTATATATGATATACATGTTATTGATGTGTACTTGACTAGTGCTCGCAGTAGCACCTGGGTATTTGATACCGGTTCAGTTGCTAATATTTGTAACTCGAATCAGGGGTTGCGGAACAAGCGACCGCTAGCAAGGGTGAGGTCAAGATGCGGTGTCGAATGGATCAAACGTTGATGTAATCGCCGTTAACGCTGCCTCTCCACTTACCGTCGGGATTAGTCATAAACTTGAATAAATGTTATCCGGTGCCTGCCGAGAATGAACATTGTATCCGGATCATGTTTGATGCAAAGTGGTTATTCATTTAAATCGAGAACAATGGTTGTTCCATTTATATGAATGAAATCTTTTATGGTCATGCACCGATGATGAATGGTTTATTTCGTTAGATCTCAATGATAATGTTACACATATTCATAATGTTGATGCTAAAAGGATTAAACTTAATGATGATATATCCGCATATATGTGGCACTGCCGTCTAGGTAATATTGGCATTAAACGCATGAAGAAGCTCCATTCGGATGGACTTTTGGAATCACTTGATTATGAATCATTTGATACATGTGAGCCATGCCTTATGGGCAAGATGACTAGAACGCCGCTTTCCGGTTCAATGGAACAGGCGATGATTTATTGGAAATCATACATTCGATGTATGTGGTCCAATGAGTGTGTTTGCCGAGGTGGATATCGTTATTTTGTTACTTTCACGGATTATTTGAGTAGATACGGTTATATCTACTTGATGAAACACAAGTCTGAAACCTTTGAAAAGTTCAAGGAATTTCAGAATGAAGTGGAAAATCATCGTAATAGAAAGATCAAATTTCTACGGTCCGACCATGGAGGTGAGTATCTAAGTTACGAGTTTAGCACTCACATGAAAGGGTGTGGAATTGTTTCACAACTCACACCGCCGAACACCACAATGAAATGGTGGTGTGTCGGAACGTCATAATCGTACTTTATTAGATATGGTTCGATCTATGATGTCTCTGACGGACTTGCCATTTTCATTTTGGGGTTATGCACTAGAAACTGCTGCATTCACTTTAAATCGGGCACCATCTAAATCCGTTGAAAAGACACAGATGAATTGTGGTTTGGAAACAAACCTAAGTCATCATTTCTAAAGTTTGGGGATGCGATGTTTATGTGAAGAAACTTCAACCGGATAAACTCGAACCCAAAGCGGAAAATGCGTCTTCATAGGATACCCTAAAGAAACTATTGGGTATTCCTTCTATCAGATCCGAGGGCAAGGTTTTTGTTGTTAAGAATGGATCCTTTCTAGAGAAAGAGTTTCGCGAAAGGTGTGAGTAGTCGGAAGGTAGAACTCAAGAGGTTGTGGAACCTTCTCTTCAAAGTATGGCGAGTAGCGCAGGAAGTTGTTCCGGAGTTGGCTCCACTGTTGAAGAGGGAACTAATGATAATGATCATGAAACTCCGAAGAGAGTACTACCGAACCTCGCAGGTCAAACAGACGCTGCAGCCCCGAGTCAGACGGAAATCCTGTCATGAATTTCATGGTTGATGAAAATAATGACCCGTCGACGTATGAAGAAGCGATGATGAGCCCGGATTCCAACAAATGGTTAGAAGCCATGAAATCCGAGATGGAATCCATGTATGAAAATCAAGTTTGGAACTTGGTGGAATTACCTCACGACCAAAGGCCGTGGAGAACAAATGGATTTTCAAAAGAAAACTGATGTGATGGTAATGTGACCATCTATAAAGCTCGACTTGTCGCAAAGGGTTTCGACAAATTCAAGGATTTGACTACGATGAGACTTTCTCTCCGTAGCGATGCTAAAGTCGATTAGGATTATGTTAGCAATTGCTGCATATTTCGATTATGAAATATGGCGATGGATGTCAAAACCGCTTTCTCAATGGTAATATTGAAGAAGAGTTGTATATGATACAACCAAAGGGTTTTGTCGATCCTAAGGATGCTAACAAGGTGTGCAAGCTTCAATGATCCATCTATGGATTGAAGCAAGCATCACGGTTGGAATCTCCGCTTTGATGAGGTGATCAAAGAGTTTGGATTTGTCCAAACTTATGGAGAAGCTTGTATTTACAAGAAAGTGAGTGGGAGCAATGTGGCATTTCGATATTATATGTGGATGACATATTATTGATCGAATGATATAGAACTTTTAAAAAGTGTTAAAAGTTATCTAAACAAAGAAATTTTCAATGAAGGACCTAGGTGAAGCGTCATACATATTAGGCATAAAGATCTATAGAGATAGATCTAGGCGCCTAATAGGGCTATCGCAAAGTACATACCTTGATAAGATTTTAAAGAAGTTTAAAATGGACGGAAGTAAGAAGGGTTCTTACCTATGTTGTAAGGCAAGACATTGAGTAAGACTCAAAGTCCGGCTTCGTCAGAAGAAAGAGAGATAATGGACAAAGTCCCCTATGCTTCAACCATAGGCTCTATAATGTACGCCATGCTATGTACAAGACCGGATGTGGCACATGCTATTACTTTGATAGTAGGTACCAATCGGATCCTGGATAGCGGTCAAGAATATCCTTAAGTACTTACGAAGAACTAAGGATATGTTTCTTGTATACGGAGGTGAAGAAGAGCTCGTCGCTAAGTGTTATGTCGACGCTAGCTTTGACACCGATCCGGATGACTCTAAGTCTCAATCCGGATACGTATTTCTCATGAATGGCGGAGCGGTTAGTTGGAGGAGCTCCAAACAACCTGTGGTAGCGGGATCAACAACGGAGGCCGAATATGTTGCTGCTTCGGAAGCGGCTCAGGAAGCAGTTTGGATGAAGGAGTTCATATCCGAACTAGGAGTTGTGGCAAATGCGTTGGACCCAATGGTGATCTATTGTGACAACAATGGTACCATTGCCAATGCCAAAGAGCCAAGGTCTCACAAGCATTCCAAGCATATTAAGCGCCGGTTTCACTCCATCCGCGAGCATGTCAAGGATGGAGATATAAAGATTTGTAAAGTACATACGGATCTCAATGTAGCAGATCCATTGACTAAAACTCTCCCTAGAGCAAAACATGATCAACACCAGAACTCAATGGGTGTTAGATTTATCACTATGTAACTAGATTATTGTCTCTAGTGCAAGTGGGAGACTGAAGGGAATATGCCCTGAGAGGCAATAATAAAGTGTTTATTATGTGTATTCCAAGTATATGATAGATGTTTATTTTGCATGCTATAATTGTATTAATACGGAAACGTTAATACTGTGTGTTTAATAAACAAATGAAAGTTCCTAGTTATGCCTCTCTCATAAACTAGCTCGTTGATTAACAAGATGATCAAGGTTTCGATCATGGACATTGGATGTTGTTAATAACGGATCACAACATTAGTGTAATGATGTGATGAACATTCATCCAAGTATAGCATTACGATCAAAGTCATTGAGTTTATATTGCTATAACAACTTACGAAGTGATCCTAATCCTTAGACCATGAGATCATGTCAATCACTAACACCTAAGAGTTTCTTGATAACATCAAACGTCACACCGTAATGTGGTGATTATAAAGATGGATTCGAACTAATAAAGTGTTATGTTGAGGCTCATGGATCGAGTGGAATTTGTTCATCCCGATGACGGATAGATATACTGGGCCCTCTCGGTGATATCACATTGATTAGCTTGCAAGCAAGTGATTTGATCACTAGAATGTTATATCACAGAACGAGAAAAGAGTGCATGTCGAACGAGATCAAACTAGGTATGGAGATACCGATGATCGAATCTCGGACATGTAATATATCGTGAAACAAATGGATTAAGATACTAGCGTAAAAGGTTCCGACGATCACAAGAAAGTCATCGTTGAATGTGTGGGAGTCGATGGGTCTCCGATCCCGCTTCGATTATTGATCCGAGAGGGGTCTCGATCATGTCCGCATTATTCACGAACCGTAGGGTGACACACTTAAGAGACACCGACATCCAATTGGAGCAAATGTTTCATGCCGAAGAATGAATAAGCGAGGAATTTATTTCACTAGATACCCAAACAAAGTTTTCGGGTGAAATTGCATAAAGTGGTTATGCATGTGAAATAGAATTCTAGCAAGGGGTTATTTGTGAATGTTTGTCATTAAAGTAATTGACAAAATTCTGAATAAAATAAAAGAGTTTTATTTAATGAGAGTTTGCATTAAATTTGGTGGAAATTTACTGGGATTTTGAGTGGACTTTGAGTGGAGGGAATTTAGAGGAGTTTTGTGAGTGGAGTGTCCACCCACATGAAGAGGGAGGGCAAGGGGCAGCCCCATGCGCCGCCACCCCTTGGGGTCCCACTCCTCCTCCTATAAAAGGAGCCCCCCTCCTCACTTGTCTCTCACACCTCCTCGTGAAGGATCTCTCTCCCCCTCTAGAATTTATCCCCCATGGTCTCGGACTAGCGAGATACATGTTCCCGGTGGCTATTCGGCAAGAAAGATTTGTGCTTCCGCTGCATCGCTGGAGCGAGGAGGCGGAGGTTGCTCGGTGCCTCGAACGTGTGTGCGAGCACGGATGCGCTACTGATTTGCGGCGCTAGGACTTCCTCTCGATCTTGAGATCGGCAAGAGATCGTCTACATCAACCACGAGTTGAACTCGTTAAGCTTTGTCGGTCTTCAAGGGTATGTTCTCTACGGATATACATCCGCCCGTTGTTTGTATCTAGTATATAGATCTTGGTATATAGTTCACATCGTAGGAAAATTTTTGTTTTCTATGCTGCGAACCCTACACGTTGGTCCCCTTCCGGAAGGTTCTAGAAGCTTCCGGTACAATACCGATTAACCCGGAACAATTCCGAACTCCAAAAACTGCACTGCCTTATATGAATCTTATTCTCCGGACCATTCCGGAACCTCCCGTGATTTCCCGGATCCCATCCGAGACTCCGAACAAAAATTCATAAACCAATTATCCTATCTATCCTAGCGTCAAGACACGTTAAGTGTGTGACCCTGCGGGTTCGAGAATATGCAGACATGATCTTCTATCAATAATCAACAGCGGGGTCTGGGCACCCATATTGACTCCCACACATTCATCGATGATCATATCGGATGAACCACGATGCCAGGATTCAATCAATCCCATACATATATTCCCTTCGTCTCGCGATATTTTACTTGCCCGTGGTTCGATCGTTTGCATACCATACCTAGTTCAATCTCGCTCACGTTAGTACTTTACTTGTTCCGTAATCCGATATCACTTTGTGATTAACTCCTTAACCACATGCTTGCAAGCGGTGTTGATATCGATTACCGAGTGGGCCCGAAGTATATCTCTCCGACTTGGGAGGGACAAATTCCATCTCGATACATACAACCCAACAGATACTTTCCGATCACCTGAGAGACACCTTTATGATCACCCTCTCATAGGATGACGTTTGATGACCTCAAAGCTTTCTTCCGGTACCAGGGAGTTGTATTATATCATGGTCTAAGGAATACAATATTTGACATAAGAAAAGCTTCGCAAAGACGAACACGATGACACGATCTAATTGCTTTGCTTAGTTTGGGTCTGTCCATCATATCATTCTCCAATGAAATGATCTCATTATCAATTAACAACTCATGTCTATGGTTAGGAAACCTTAACCATCATTGATCAATGAGCTAGTCCTTAGAGGCGTACCAGGGACACGGTGTTGTTCACAAACCACACAAGTATTAATGTTTCCGCTTAATACAATTCTAGCATGGAATATAAACTTTATCATGAACAAGAATTATAATAATAACATCTTTATTATTGCCTCTAGGGCATAATTCCAACAGTCTCCCACTTGCACTAGAGTCAATAATCTAGTTTAAATTTGGCAACAATCTCACACCCATGGCACTGAGGTGCTGATCATGTTTTACACGTGGAAGAGGTTTAATCAATGGATCTGCGACATTCAGATCTGTATGTACTTTGCTAATCTTCAGATCTCCATCTGCTATATAATCTCGGATTATATGAAACTTGCGGTTGATATGCTTGGTCTTTGGATGATATCTTGGTTCCTTAGCAAGTGCTATGGCGCCATGTTGTCACACAATATCTCCAAGGGTCCAATGCACTTGGAACCATGCCAAGCTCAAGGATGAAGTTTCGATCCAAACTCCTTCACTTGACGCTTCTGCAGCCATGTATTCCGCTCACTTTGAGATCCCATGACCACGCTTTGCTTGCGCCTTCTCCAGCTCAGCCTCCATTCAAAATATAAACGTATCCTCGTCGAGATTTGGAATCATCCTTGTCGGTGTCAAAACTAGCATCGACGTAACCTTTACGACAAGTCGCTCATCACCCCCATAGACTAAGAACATTTCTTTAGTCCTATTCGTGTACTTTAGGATGTTCTTCACGGCTGTCCAAATGTTCCACTCTGGATCACTTTGATATCTCGTCACAAACTAAGAGCATTGGACACATCCGGTCTAGTACAAAGATGGCATACATGATGGAACCTATGGCCGAGGCATAAGGCACTTTGCTCATAGCTTCCCTATCATTTACCAGAATGGACACCGAGCCTTGCTCAATATCTTACCCGACAACATAGGCACCGAACCTTTCTTTGCCTTATCCATTCCGAACCTTTTCGAACTTTTCTAGGTATGTACTCCGGCTTAAAGCTATCAGCGCCTTTGTCTATCTCTATAGATTTTGATGCCCAATATATAAGCAGCTTCACCTAGGTCTTTCATTGAAAAACACTTGTTCAAATAACTCTTCACATCGTTAAGCATGTTGATGTCATTTCCAATAATCAATATGTCATCCACATATAGTACCGTAAACGCCACCGAGCTCCCACTCACTTTCTTGTAGATACAAGCTTCGTAGCAATTTGGAACAAATCCAAAGCTCTTGATCACTTGATCAAAACGAAGGTTCCAACTCCGAGATGCTTGCTTCAGTCCATAAATGGAACGCTGAAGTTTGCATACTTTATCAGCATCCTTAGGATCAACAAAACCTTCGGGTTGCATCATATACAACTCTTCATCAATGTTGCCATTGAGGAAAGCAGTCTTGACATCCATCTGCCATATTTCGTAATCATGAAACGCAACAATTGCTAATAAAATCCGAATGGACTTAAACATCGCTACGGGAGAGAAAGTCTCATCGTAGTCAACACCTTGAACTTGTCGAAAACCTTTTGCGACAAGCCGTGCTTTATAGACGGTAACATTACCATCCGCGTCCGTTTTCTTCTTGAAGATACATTTGCACTCAATGGCCTTTCGGTCGCTAGGAGGGTCCACCAAAGTCCATACTTGGTTTTCGCTTATGGATCCCAATTCGGATTTCATGGCTTCTAGACATTTCTCAGAGTCTGGGCTCATCATCGCTTCCTCATAGTTCGTAGGTTCACTGTCTTCTACTAACAAGACAGTCAAGACAGGGTTGCCGTACCACTCAGGAGGGGCACGCGACCTTGACCTTGTCGACTGCGACGTTCGATGCGACATCGTCAAGCTTCATGATCCTTGTCATTAGCTTCCTCTATTGTTGGTGCAAAGGCATGGAACAATTTCAGGTCTTGCGCTACTCTCCAATTCAAGAGAAGGTTCAATAACCTCGTCTAGCTCTACTTTCCTCCCACTCACTTCTTTCGAGAGAAACTCCTTCTCAAGAAAGGAACCGTTCTTTCGACAAACACTTTGCCTTGGTTACGTGATAGAAGGTATACCCAATAGTTTCCTTAGGGTATCATATGAAGATGCATTTCTCCGCTTTGGGTTCGAGCTTGTCCGGCATCAACTTCTTGACGTAAGATTCGCATCCCCAAACTTTAAGAAACGACAACTTAGGTTTAGCACCAAACCACAGTTCATACGGTGTCGTCTCAACGGATTTAGATGGAGCCCTATTTAAAGTGAATGCAGCGGTTTCTAATGCATAACCCCAAAATGATAACGGCAAATCAGTAAGAGACATCATTGATCGGACCATATCTAATAGGGTTCGATTAACTCGTAACACACCATTGCGCTTGTGGTGTTCCGGGTGGCGTGAGTTGTGAAACGATTCCACTTGCTTTAAGATGCGTGAGAAAATCATAACTCAAATATTCACCTCCACGATCGGATCGTAGAAACTTAATCTTTCTGTTACGATGGTTCTCCACTTCATTCTGAAATTCCTTGAACTTTTCAAATGTTTCAGATTTATGTTTCATTAAATAGATATACCCATATCTACTTAAGTCATCGGTAAAAGTGAGGAAATAGCGATATCCACAGCGCGTCGAAACACTCATCGGTCCGCATATATCGGTATGTATGATTTCCAACAAGTCCGTGTTGGAGATATGCCCTAGAGGCAATAATAAATGTAGTTATTATTATATCTTTGTGTTTATGATAAATGTTTACATTCATGCTATAATAGTATTAGCAAGGAAACATTAATACTTGTGTGTTTTGTAAACTTAATTTGAAGTCCCTAGTATAGCCTCTATACTTCACTAGCTTGTTGGTTGATTAATGATTGTGGTTTCCCTATCATGAACATTGAGATGTTATCAACAACAAGATCATATCGTTAGGAGAATGATATGGTGGACATACTCCTATAGATAAGCGTAGCATAAAGATCAAGTCATTTCAATAGTTCAATTGCTATATGCTTTCTGATACATAGTAACCTAATTCCTTTGACCATGAGATCATGCATATCACCTTTACGGATGGATGCTTTGATGACATCAAACACCACACCGTGAATCGGGTGGCTATAAAGGTGGCATTAAGTGTTTGGAAAGTATTGGTTGAAACACATGGATCAAGAGTGGGATTTGTCCATCCTCATGACGGATAGATATACTCTGGGCCCTCTCGGTGGAATGTCATCCAATTAGCTTGCAAGCATGTGACTTGGTCACAAGGGATCACATATCACGGAACGAGAAAAGAGTACTTATCGAACGAGGTTGAACTAGGTATGCAGAGATCTAAGCGATCATAACCTCGGATAAGTAACATATCGTGAGACAAAGGGAAATTGGTATCGTATGTAAGTGGTTCATTCGATCGCAGTAATCGTGAAATATGTGGGATCCATATGAATTTCCAGATTCCTCTATTGGTTATTGTTCGGAGAAGTGTCTCGATCATGTCCGCATAATTCACGAACCGTAGGGAGACACACTTAAGGATTCGACGTTGTTTGAGTAGTTATGGTATTATGAGAAAGAGACCGAATGTTGTTCGGAGTCTCGGATGGGATCCGGGATATCACGAGGTGATCCGTAGAATAAGATTCATATAAGGAAAGTCCCGTTTCGGAGTTCGGGAATGATTCCGGTGTTTTCATCGGAATGTTCTAGAAGGTTCGGATTGTCCCACTCCGGGGAGGGTACATGAGTGTGTAATTGAATGATTGCATCATGTACTAAGTGTTATTGCTGTCCCAAATAAAGGATTAAATTGAATCCTAAAACAGAAAAGTCAAATGTCCAGTTTGAAAGTCAAACTGCCAAAACAAGAAACTGTGGGAAACAAGCAAGAGGAGTTGGAACCAACCTGGAGGAGGAGTTGGACTCCTCCAGGCGCCCAGCCAAGGCGAGTTGGGGAGGACTCCTCCCTCCTGGCGCCAATACCCCCCTCCCATAAAAGGAGGGGCAGGGCTCCTCCTAGAGACACATAACTTTCTACTCTAGATCTCCGGTTTAGAGCCGTTTTGGTTTAGAGCTTCTAATTGCTTTAGCCAACGGTTTAGAGCCTTCTAATTGGTTTAGAGCCTTCTAATTGGTGTGTCTCATTACTAGACCACTAATAGCCTCTCTCATAAGCTCCACCATACTACTTGCGGCTTAAGCGAAGCCTCGGGATTTCCCTCTACTTAGGTACCGCCGTTGTCTTTGGGAATCGCGAGGAGAGTGCTACAACCTCCGCCTCTTTGGAACAAGGAGAGGAAGGTCTTCGTCGAGTACCGGCGTGTGACCGATCATGAGCGCTTTAGGAGCGTGGCTGGAAGGATCGTCTACACGATCTTGAGATCGGAAGAGTGCGACTACATCACCCGAGAATCCGCTCTCGTTAAACACTTTGGAATCTTCGAGGGTAAGTTATTCAATCGACTCGTTGCTACAATCTAGTAGATAGATCTTGGCTTGTTTGTTTGTATGCGATAGAAAATTTTGTTTTCCATGCTACGAACCCTCAAATGATATCGAGCCGTGTCTATATGTAGATCTGTTGCAGTAGAACACAATGGTCATTGTGGGCGTTGATACTTTTATTGTAGATTGCTTTTTGTGTACTTTGCATCTTGCGGTATGTTGGGATGAAGCGGCCCGGGCTAACCTTACATGACATCGTTCATGAGACTTGCTCCACGCTTGACATGTAACTTGTATTGCATAAGTGGCTTTATGGTGCATGTTTCTCCTAGCATAGTTAAGATCCAATTTACAACGGGTGATCAACAATGCTAGTATCAATGTTGTGGTTCTTGTTCATAAGTTAGAACGACACTTATTGAAAGCCCCAAACCACGTAAAATATGCAAAGAAAGTAGAGGCGTCTAACTTTGTTTTGCGGGGTGTCGATGATGTGATATGGCCATGATTGTGATTATATTTGATGTATGCAATGTTCCTTATTGTAAGTTGGCAACCGGCAGGAGCCATATGGTTGTATTTAATTTATGTTAAGACCCGCGTGTCTATTCAAAGTAGTTGTAATAGTTGAAGCCGGTGGACGACAACCATGGAAAAGCGTCATTGACCTTGATGCAATGCCGGTGATGATGGAGATCATGTTCGTGCTTGAAGATGGAGATCGGAAGCACAAAGAAGAAAGGCCATATCATATCACATATTATGAATTGCATGTGATGTTAATCCTTTATGCATCTTGTATTGCTTAGTAGACGACGGTAGCATTATAAGATGATCCCTCATGCACATGAATTTCAAATCATAAAGTGTTCACCCTCAGTTAGCACCGTTGCTAAAGCTTGTTGTTTCAAAGCACCACGTGATGATCGGGTGTTAGATTACGCAAGTGTATACAACGTGAGCAAGCGATTTGCTCATGCGTAAACCGAGGTTTGATCTTGACGAGCCTAGCATGTATGGACATGGTCTCGGAACACGGATTACCGAAAGGTAAAGCATGAATCGTATAGTAGATATGATGAACATGATGATTGTTCGCCATTGAAACTATATCAACTCTCGTGATGATCGGTGTTGATGTAGTGGATTTGGTTCGTGTGATCACTAAAACAATGTGAGGGATGTTGTTTTGAGTGGGAGTTCACCTAGTTTAATTTCATTAATTAATTTGAACTCAATTTGTCATAAACTTAGTCTAAACTATTGCAAATATGTTGTAGATCAATGGCAGCCCCTACCATCAATTTTAATGCGTTCCTAGAGAAAGAAAAGTTGAAAAACAATGGAAGCAACTTCGCGGATTGGTTCCGCAATTTGAGGATTGTCCTCACAGCTGGTAATTTGACCTATGTGCTGGATGCACCGCTGGGTGACCCACCTGCAGCTGATGCTTCCGATGAAGTAAAGAATGTTTACCTCGCTCGGAAGAATCAATACTCCATAGTTCAGTGTGCTATCTTGTATGGTTTAGAATCGGAGCTTCAGAAAAGGTTTGAAGAGTCAGACCCATATGATATTGTCGAGGATCTCAAATTGATTTTTGAGACTCATGCGGCAATTGAAAGCTATGAGGCTTCTGAAAAGTTCTTTAACTGCAAGATGGAAGAGGGCTCGTCGGTGAGCATGTGCTTAAGATGTCAGGCACGCAAACAAACTTCAAAGCTTGGGTATAGTGATTCCTAATGCTTTGGGGATTTACCGTGTCCTCCAATCACTACCACCAAGTTACAAGAACTTTGTGATGAACTACAACATGCAGAACATGAACAAGACGTTGCCAGAACTCTTTGCCATGTTGAAATCTGCGAAGTGGAGATCAAGAAAGAGCACCAAGTGTTGTTGGTCAATAAGACCACCAAATTCAAGAAAGGCAAGTCTAAGCAAAGGGACACTTCAAGAAGGGTGGTAAGAAAGCTACCACGCCAAATGAAAACCAAAGCTGGACCAAAGCCCTAAACCGAGTGCTTTCTTGCAAGGGAGAAGGTCCTTTGGGCGGAATTGCCCAAAGTACTTGGCGGATCTGAAGAACGGCAACATCAAGAAGAAAGGTATATCGATATACATGTTATTGATGTGTATCTCACTAGTACTCGTAGTAGTGCAGGTATTTGATCTTGGTTCGGTTGCTCATATTTGTAACTCAAACAGTCTTTGCGAATAAACGGAAGCTAGCGAAGAACGAGGTGACGATGCGGCGTGGGAAGCGGATCAAAGGTTGATGTGATCGCGGTCGACGCTACCTCTTCATCTACCATCGGGATTAGTTTTATACTTAAATAATTGTTATTTAGTGCCTGCGTTGAGCATGAACATTATATCGGGATCTTGTTTATTGCGAGACGGTTACTTGTTTAAGTCAGAGAATAATGGTTGTTCGATTTATATGAGTAATATGTTTTATGCACATGCACCTTTGATAGATGGTCTATTCTTATTGAATCTCGATAGTGGAAATACACATATCAACAATATTGAGGCTAAACGTTTGAAATCAAGCGATAATTTGACCTATATGTGGCACTGTCGTCTTGGTCACATTGGAGTGAAGCGTATGAAGAAACTCCATTCCGATGGACTTCTTGAATCACTTGATTTTGAATCACTTGAAAGATGCGAAGCATGTCTGATGGGAAAAATGACTAAGACTCCATTTTCTGGTATGATGGAGCGAGCTACGGACTTATTGGAGATCATACATACCGATGTGTGTGGTCCAATGAGTGTAGCATCATGTGATGGTTATCGTTATGTTCTTACCTTCACAGATGACTTGAGTAGATATGGGTATATCTATTTCATGAAACACAAGTCCGAAACTTTCGAGAAGTTTAAGGAGTTTCAAAGTGAGGTAGAGAATCAACGTAACAAGAAGATAAAATTTCTATGTTCTGATCGTGGAGGTGAATATCTAAGTTACGAGTTTGGCGAGCATTTGAAGAAATGCGGAATACTTTCACAATTGACACCGGAGAACACAACAGAATGGTGTGTCCGAACGTCGTAATCGAACTCTCTTAGATATGGTTCGTTCTATGATGTCACTTACAGATTTACCGCTATCATTTTGGGGTTATGCATTAGAAACAGCCGCATTCACTTTAAATAGGGCACCGTCTAAATCCGTTAAACGACACGTATGAATTATGGTTTGGGAAGAAACCTAAATTGTCGTTCCTTAAAGTTTGGGGATCTGAAGCCTATGTAAAGAAGTTACAGTAGGACAAGCTTGAACCCAAAGCGGAAAAATCGTCTTCGGAGGATACGAAGGAAACTATTGGGTATACCTTCTATCATAGATCCGAAGGCAAAATCTTCGTTGCCAAGAATGGATCTTTTCTAGAAGGAATTTCTCTTGAAAGAAATGACCTGAAGGAAAGTAGAACTCGACGAGGTTGTTGAACCTTCTCTCGAAATTGCGAGTAGCGCAGCACGGAAGAAGTTCTGTGGTGCTGCACCAAGAAGAGAGGAAGCTAATGATGGTGATCATGAAACTTCGGTTGAAGTTGCTCTGAGCCTCGGACGTCAACGAGAACTCGTACCACTCCATTGGTATGATTCCGTTATGAATGTCATGGTGGTGGACAACACCGATGACCCCGAGACATATGAGGCGATGATGAGCCTAGATTCCAATAAATGGCAAGAAGCCATGAAATCCAAGATTGGATCCATGTACGAAAACCAAGTATGGACTTTGGTGGACTTACCGGATGGCGGAAGGTCGAGAACAAATGGATTTTCAAGAAGAAAAGCAGATCTTGATGGTAATGTTCGTCTATAAAGCTCGACTTGTCGCAAAAGGGTTTCGACAAATTCAAGGAGTTGACTACGATGAGACTTTCTCACCAAGAGCTAAAGTCTGAGGATTATGTTAGCAATCGCATATTATGATTATGAGATATGGCAGATGGATGTCAAAACAGCATTCCTCAATGGAGACATTGATGAAGAGTTGTATATGATGCAACCCAAAGGTTTTGTCGATCCTATAGATGCTAACAAGGTATGCAAACTTCAACGGTCCATCTATGGATTGAAGCAAGCATCCGAAGTTGGAATCAACGTTTTGATAAGGTAATCAAAAGTTTTGCTTTATACAAACTTATGGAGAAGCTTGTATTTACAAGAAAGTGAGTGGGAGCTCAGTAGCATTCTTAATACTGTATGTGGATGACATATTGTTGATTGGGAATGATGTAGACCTTCTTAATAGTGTCAAGGAATATTTGAATAATAGTTTTTCAATGAAGGATCTTGGCGAAGCAGCTTACATATTAGGCATAAAGATTTATAGAGATAGATCAAAGCCAAATATCATTGTCAAAGAGTACATATTTGGACAAAGTTCTAAAGAGATTTGGAATGGAAGAAAGCAAGAAAGGGTTCTTGCCCATGTTGCTCAATCGACCTTGAGTAAAACTCAAAGTCCGATCGGCAGAAGATAGAGAAAGGATGAGTAAGACTCCTATGCCTCAGCCATAGGATCTCTAATGTATGCCATGCTATGTACTAGACCCGACATTGCATATCTTGTTAGTTTAACTAGCAGATATCAAAGTGATCCGAGTGGATCATTGGACGTGATCAAAAACATCCTTAAGTACTTGAGAAGAACTAAGGATATGGTTCTTTCTTATGGAGGTGATGAACAGCTCGTTGTTAATGGTTACACCGATGCTAGTTGGAACACCGATCCGGATGATTCTAAATCACAATCCGGATCGTATTTATTTTGAATGGTGCAGCGATTAGCTGGAGGAGTGCAAAGCAAAGCGTTGTGGCGAGATCTTCAACCGAATCGGAATACATGGTCGCCGGAGGCTTCACAAGAAGCGATATGGATGAAAGAGTTCATTACAGAGGTGGGTGTGGTTCCAAGTCGCTGGACCCAATGTCTATCTCTTGTGATAACATGGGCGCCATAGCCAATGCGCAAGAACCAAGGTCACACAAGAAGCTAAAGCATATCAAGCTGCGTTTTCACGCTATTCGAGAACATATCCGGGATGGGGATATAAAGATTTGCAAAGTACACAGATCGAATGTGGCGGATCCGTTGACTAAACCTCTCCCGAGGGCAAAACATGACCAACACCAAACTGCCATGGGTGTTCGGTATATTACCATGTAATCTAGATTAGATGACTCTAGTGCAAGTGGGAGACTGTTGGAGATATGCCCTAGAGGCAATAATAAATGTAGTTATTATTATATCTTTGTGTTTATGATAAATGTTTACATTCATGCTATAATAGTATTAGCAAGGAAACATTAATACTTGTGTGTTTTGTAAACTTAATTTGAAGTCCCTAGTATAGCCTCTATACTTCACTAGCTTGTTGGTTGATTAATGATTGTGGTTTCCCTATCATGAACATTGAGATGTTATCAACAAAAAGATCATATCGTTAGGAGAATGATATGGTGGACATACTCCTATAGATAAGCGTAGCATAAAGATCAAGTCATTTCAATAGTTCAATTGCTATATGCTTTCTGATACATAGTAACCTAATTCCTTTGACCATGAGATCATGCATATCACCTTTACCGGATGGATGCTTTGATGACATCAAACACCACACCGTAACTGGGTGGCTATAAAGGTGGCATTAAGTGTTTGGAAAGTATTGGTTGAAACACATGGATCAAGAGTGGGATTTGTCCATCCTCATGACGGATAGATATACTCTGGGCCCTCTAGGTGGAATGTCATCCAATTAGCTTGCAAGCATGTGACTTGGTCACAAGGGATCACATATCACGGGAACGAGAAAAGAGTACTTATCGATGTGAGGTTGAACTAGGTATGCGGAGATACCGAGCGATCATAACCTCGGATAAGTAACATATCGTGAGACAAAGGGAAATTGGTATCGTATGTAAGTGGTTCATTCGATCAAAGTAATCGTAGAAATATGTAGAGCCATATGAATTTCAGATTCCTCTATTGGTTATTGTTAGGAGAAGTGTCTCGATCATGTCCGCATAATTCACGAACCGTAGGGAGACACACTTAAGGATTCGACGTTGTTTGAGTAGTTATGGTATTATGAAAGAGACCGAATGTTGTTAGGAGTCTCGGATGGGATCCGGGATATCACGAGGTGATCCGGAATGGTCCAGAGAATAAGATTCATATAAGGAAAGTCCCGTTTCGGAGTTCGGGAATGATTCCGGTGTTTTCATCGGGAATGTTCTAGAAGGTTCCGGATTGTCCGGCACTCCGGGGGGGGGGGGGGGGTACATGAGGGTGTCATTGAATGATTGCATCATGTACTAAGTGTTATTGCTGTCCCAAATAAAGGATTAATTTGAATCCTAAAACAGAAAAGTCAAATGTCAGTTTGAAAGTCAAGCGCCAAAACAAGCTGTGGGAAACAAGCAAGAGGAGTTGGAACCAACCTGGAGGAGGAGTTGGACTCCTCCAGGCCGGCGCCCAGCCCAAGGCCGAGTTGGGGAGGGACTCCCTCCCTCCCCTGGCGCGCCAAGACCCCCCTCCCATAAAATGAGGGGTAGGGCTCCTCCTAGAGACACATAACTTTCTACTCTAGATCTCCGGTTTAGAGCCGTTTTGGTTTAGAGCTTCTAATTGCTTTAGCCAACGGTTTAGAGCCTTCTAATTGGTTTAGAGCCTTCTAATTGGTGTGTCTAATTACTAGACCACTAATAGCCTCTCTCATAAGCTCCACCATACTACTTGGCTTAAGGCGAAGCCTGCGGGATTTCCCTCTACTTCCGGTACCACGCCGTTGTCTTTGGGAATCGCGAGGAGAGTGCTACAACCTCCATTTTCTTTGGAACAAGGGAGAGGAAGGTCTTCGTCAGTACGAGCGATGTGACCCGGCTGAGCTGCTTGGAGCGTGGCGCTGGAAGGATCGTCTACGATCTTGAGATCGGGAAGAATGCGACTACATCACCCACGAGAATCCGCTCTCGTTAAACACTTTGGAATCTTCGAGGTAAGTTATTCCATCGACTCGTTGCTACAATCTAGTAGATAGATCTTGGCTTGTTTGTTTGTATGCGATAGAAAATTTTGTTTTCCATGCTCTGAACCCCTACATCCGTTGCTCGCTCCATCATACCGGAGAACGGGTTTTGATCATCTTGCCCATGAGGCATGGTTCGCATGTGTCAAATGATTCAAAATCAAGAGACTCCAAAAGTCCATCGAATGGAGTTTCTTCATGCTCTTTACACCAATATGACCTAGGCAACGATTGCCACAAATAAGTAGTATTATCACTATCTACTTTGCATCTCTTAGCCTCAATGTTATGGATGTGTGTTTCATCCCTTTCGAGATTTAGAAGAAATAAACCATTCACAAGAGGTGCATGACCATAAAATATGTTACTCATATAAATAGAACAACCATTATTCTCCGATTTAAATGAATAACCGTCTTGCAATAAACACGATCCAGAAATAATGTTCATGCTCAACGCAGGCACATAATAACACTTATTAAGGTTTAAAACTACTCCCGAAGGTAAAACTAAGGAGAGCGTGCCGACGGCCATCACATCAACTCTTGATCCGTTGCCAACGCGCATCGTCACCTCATCCCTCGCAAGCCGCCGTCTATTCCGTAGTGTAACACCCTCAGAATCGGACCTATGCAAGTTTGAGCGAAATCCGCCAAACCCGCATAGAAACGATTCGAAGGTGCCCACCAGGCACTTTCGTGCGGGTGGAAAACGAAGTAATAACATTACACAACAGTCCTCGATGGGACCCACAGAACAGATATATATAACAGCGACTCCATGAGTCAAGAATACAGATATAATATACAGAGATCCCAAATCACCTTGAAAACGATATAGCGTCCGTCTACGGACAAGATGCAAATGGGGCTAAGAGCCCTGAAGAATAACCAATGGCGTCCATAACCCTGCCCAGGCCAAGCCGGAAGGGTAACCCTGCTAACGACGTCGATCTCAAAACCTGCTTAAAAAGACAGAGTGCCGACAAAGGGCAGAGGAAAAAGAAGGAGCGTCAGTACTGAGGCCAGTACACGGCGAGGCTAGAATTCGGCGGTCCTTGCCTACATAGGTATGGTGGACTGAAGCGGCAGCGGCAGCATGCGCTAAACAACCTACAGAGACTCGATACAACTGACGGTTATCAGCGAGGGGTAAGAAAGACCTATCCGGATCCAACCTGAGGCTAACACCAAACAAACCCATCCTGGTGTTTCCCCCTCGAGACCAAACGAGGAAGTCAACCGAGGAACTCACACAGTTGGCAGTTTTATTTATTCAGTTATCGTTGCAGCAATTACTAGTCAGATATAGATACTTGTCCTGATAAAAGAAGCAGTGGGCCCTTTTAGTTATTCATTCCGTTGTAGTTGCAGCAATTATTAATCAGATACAGATAGCATGATATAAACCCAAAACCCAGCAGTTGTTGGTACTTTTATTTCGCCATTCCGTTGTAGTTGCAATACTTACTAGTCAGGTACAATGGTCGCAAGCGACACTCCGAACAAGCAATTGTGGGCAGTATTAATTAGCCATTCCATTATAGTGAAGTTGATTACTAGTCATTATAAAGTCAAATTTATAGCAATAAACTTTAGTTATGCTTGTCTATGGTCGAGATACTGTGCTCCAAGTCGTCCATATGCGCGGACACGGCTTTCAGAAAGTTTTACCCGGCCGGGGTGCACCAATAGCAACACACGCTCGATCAACCTCGGAAAAACCAAAACAAAACCCAACGAGGCTTTCACGACTGAACAATCACAGGATTCAGAAATATTTCAGGGGGCCACCCCTTGGAGTACACCCGCAACGAAGTAAGCAAGCTCCGAGACGGACTCAAGGTTTGGGTAGACGGTACGTGAGCATTTGGGAACCCAAAAGCTGGGCTTGTCGACACCAGCGGAATGGTGTCCCGATCCTAAACGATCTGAAGGTGCTATCTGTCGCACAATTTAAATACATAAGTAGCATGGCATAAGTACAGGATCGTAAATAAAACCTCAAACTAGCTTGTGGCCCCAAGAAATAAGACTGAATCAAGCTCTGGCTCAGGGGGGTCCCATATACCTCCCGGATGTGGATAGCGCGATAAATCAAGGAACAGGTATCAAGTACTCGGGGTCCTACGGGACACAAGTGGGCGTTCGGAAACCAAATGTTATCTATCACCCACCGATGCCTCTGCTTACTTCAATTTTAGTTGTTAAACAGGAATTAAAGTGAACGGTAAGTAAAGCTACGATCAGCTCCAACATCAACATGCGGCAATACATCAACAACTGTGGCACTGAACGATACGCAACAGCACGTGAGCAAGCGACTACGACGCGCAAGTCCAACTATCTACCAAACAACAAGTAATAGGATGTGTCCAAGGCAATATATGGCTGCAAGGGATATCAAGGGTACGGAAACTAGAGCATCACAACACAGATAGCAATAGATCAACAGGAGGGAATAAATACTATAAAAGTAAGATAGGTAGAAAGGGGAAGATGCTCGCCTAAAAACATTGCCGAAGGTTCGTCCGAAGATCGGGTCGACACTCGCATCAACTCATCGGCCTAATCCGTGAAGAAGCAAAGCACTAGAAGAAACACCGGATGCAACATTTAATACAACGGCAGAAGATCGGCATGATGCAAGTATGATGGATGACATGGCAAAGGTGCGATGCAATTAGGTCATATTAAGCGGAACCGGGGTCCCGACGATATTTAGGTTCATGTTGTTTAGCTACCCCGCAATTTACATGTTGTTTTAACATGGCAAGAGATAGCACCGGTTCACTACACAAGTTTAAATGAGGCCAATATGAGACTAGATTTGCCCGCATATGGGCCCCATATTTAATTAGCGGTGAATCGGCATAAGCCCCCAAACCACACAATGTATGCATGCAATAATGGCAATTAATATGCATCAAATTGTTATTACATTATAAAATAGGGTTTCGGAAAGGGGTTCACACATTAGGGGGTCTCGACGGTCTTGGGTCCAGGGTTCGACGGGACGGTCTCGGCGGGAACGTTCTCGGGCCACGGAGGTAGGTCTTGTCGCATCCGGGTTCTCGGCGTCAGGGGGGGAAGTACATGGCGGCGACGTCGTCTGCATCGGTGCGGGAAAGGGTCTTGTCGTTCCCTGTCGAAGATCTCGGTATGTCACCTCGATCATCTATGGCCGGCATCGGGTTGGCCTTGTCCATGAGGAGATCTTGGCGACGAAAACGGAGAACTTGTTACGGGTCGGTCTCATCGGCGGTCTTGGGGTCCCGCGGCAGAGTACTTGTTGCTCCGAGAAGTCGATCATGCGGGTTCCAGGCAGAAGATCTTGTCGTGCTTCACGCGATCCTGCTCCAACAGGTGTCCCTGGTACTGCGGAGGGTGTTGCGGTTGAGTAGTTGACTTCAGGCCGTGGCGCACGGAAACCTGTGTTTTGGCCGGGCCCACACGGGCACCTAAGCGATCTTGAGACCCGGCAACGCAGGTCGTGGAACTCCGGACCGCGAGTGGCGAGGCGACGAGAGGCGAGGTTGGCTTGCCGTGGCGGAGCTCACGGGACGCTGGTCATGGCGAGGCGACAAGTCGGGGCGGGGCGGACGCGATAGAGGGGCGGGAGGAGCCGGGGAGGGAGCTGGCGGGCCGAGGTTCGGGAGGACGAGGCGGGGCGCGGGAGCAAGCTTGGCCAGCGGGTGAGGCCGGATCTGGGACGGGAGCGAGGGCGGCGGAGGCGGAGGCGGTCGCCGTGGCGTCTCGCAGCGGCAAGCGGGCGGCAGCGGGCGGCGGCGCTATGGGAGGGCGAGCTACGGGCGGGAGGAGCGCCGGGAGCCTGGGAGGCGGGCGATGGCGGAGGTGGTGAGAGGCAGCGGGACGCTGGCTGGTGCGAAAAGGAGCGGAGGCGCCTGCTCGGCGAGCTGGCGAGGCAGCGGCGGCTGGCGGCGCTGTGGCAGCGGTGGCGGAACGCGTGGGAGGCGGGCGGCGCGCCGCTGCGTCGAGGCAAGGCGTCGGCGGTGACGGCCAGCGCTAAGGAGAGAGGGCGCCGGAGCGTGGTGCGGCGGAGAAGGGGTGGCGGAGGAAGAGGGACGCGAGCGGGCAGAGCGTGAGGGACGCGGGCGTGCCAGGGAAGAAGAACAGGGGAGGAGGAGGGAGGTGGGGCGCGCCAGGTGGGGGGTCTGGTCGTGTGCGCGTGTGTAGCGCGGGTGTGTGTGTGTCGGTTGGTGGGTTGGGGAGGGGAGAGAGAGAGGTGAGGGAGAGGCTGGGGTGAGGTGGCAGGTTGCTATTGGGTGGGGTGATGTGGAGGGTTGGGCTGGGTAGGTAGTTTGGTAGGAATAGGATTTAGGTTGGACCGATTTAGTTTTCTGGGGGTGGTCGTTCGGGTCGGGCCTCGTCGATTCATTACTAAAATAATAAATATTTTTATTTGTTTTACAAACACCGTTTGCAAACCGATATCAGGCACACAAAAATAATCCGGAGACCCGGGGTTTGATATTTGATTAAAGATGGGGCGTTTGGCAAACAAAACGGGCTTTGCGAAAATGGTTTTATGCAAACAATGCATGATGATGACGATGCAATGCACAAATTCAACGCGATTTTCTAGTAGTGGTTTTGCGGGATGCCACACGTAGCTCCTGTTTCGAGTTACAAATATTAGCAAATGAACCGGTATCAAATACCCAGGCACTACAACGAGGGCTAGTAAGGAAAACATCAATAACATGTATATCAAGTATACCTTTGATGGTGCCAGCCTTCTTGTCCGCTAAGTTCTTGAGACGATTAAGCTTCGAGGACCCTTGTCCTTGCAATAGAAGCACTCGATTAAAGGGGGCTTAGGACAGACTTGAGCTTCTTCTCAAGAGGGCATTGCGCTTGCCGCCCTTCTTGAAGGGTTTCTTTGCTTCCTTACCTTTCTTAAAGGAGGGCTTGTTGACCATCAACACATGATTATCCTTCTTGATGTCCACCTCCGCAGCCTTGACTGCGAAGAGCTCGGTGATGATCGTATCGATGGAGCCAATCGATTATGAGTCACTACAAAACTTTTGTAGCTGGGAGGAGTGATTGCAGAACCTGTCAATCTTGAGCTCCCTCGAATCGTGCATTCCGGTTGCTCAAAGCGTTGAGTGTAGCCGACATATTTATGGCGTGCTCACTAACGGAACTCCTTCCTCCATCTTGCGGTTAAAGAACTTCTCGAGATCTCATATCTCTCGAGCGGGCTTGAGTCAAACATGGTTTTGCTCCTCGAGAATCTCAAAGGGCCCGGATAGGTTTCAAAACAATTTTAAGTTCGGTTCCATAGCAAACAACATGGTGCTCTTAATAACACCATAATCATCTTTGCCGATCGATGAGACTTTCTCATCACCAGTAGCGATTGCAAGGGAGTCACCTAACGCTTTACCAAGGACATAGTCCTTTTGTCATGAACAGAATGATTCTTAGATTGCGGAACCAATTGGTGAAGTTAGACCCATTGTTTCTAAGCTTTTCATTCTCAGCAAAAACATTGAAGTTGAATTTGGATTTGGCCATGTGATCTACAGTATTTGCAAGTACAATTTAGACTATGTTCATGATAAATAGTTCAACTTAATCAAATTACTAGATGAACTCCCACTAAATTCAACATCCCTCAAGTTGTTTAGTGAACACGATCCAAATTCACCACACCTAATCCGATCATCACGAGAAGAGATGTGGTTTCAATGGTGGACAACAAAGTGTCGATCATATCATTCATATGACTCATGCTTAACCTTTCGGTTCTTGTGTTCCGAGGCCATGTCTGTACATGCTAGGCTCGTCAAGCTAGACCCAAGTATTTCCGCGTGTGCAAAACTGGCTTGCACCCTTGTATGTGAGCGTAGAGTCTATAGCACCCGATCATCACGTGATGCTTGGACACGACGAACTTTCGCAACGATGCATACTTGGGGAGAACACAGTTTTTATCTTGATCTTTAAGTGAGGAATCATCTTATAATGCTACCGTCGTGATCTAAGCATAATAAGATACACAAAAGGATAAACATCACATGCATATAACTTTATGTGACATGGTATAGCCAATCTTCGCGCAATGATCTCCATCTTGTGCGTTCCGGCATGATCTCCATCACTCCACCATGATTGCCTCCACAACGAATAGCAACTACAACTATTGCTAACTACTTAGCGATAAAGTAAAGCTATTACATGGCGTATAAGAAGTTGACTCGCAGGTCATACACAATTATAAAGAAAACCATATGGCTCCTGCCGGTTGTGTACTCATCGACATGAAAGTCGTGAAACATTACAAAACATGATCATCGCATACAATATACACATCACATCTTGGGCCATAACATATCACAGAAAACACTCCCTGCAAAAACAAGTTAGACGCCTCTACTTTGTTGTTGCATGTTTTACGTGGCTTATGGGAGTAGATGCTAAGAACGATTCTTACCTATGGAAAGCCACAATGGTGATATTATGGTTGCCAAACTCCGGTGTTAATCCCATGACAACTATAGTGAGAGAAACAGACATCCACCAGCCGCATGTGTGGAACAAGCCACACGTCAAGTGCGGAGCCGGTCTCGCGATGACGTGGCGTGGGTTGTCTGGACGCTTCAATCTCACTATCCGCGTCATAAGAAGAACACAAACAAGAGGCTTGCAACAGAAAACATCAACGCCCGAACAACCATGTTGCGTTCTACTCGTGAAACACATCTACGCATAGATCTAGCTCGATACCTTTGAAGGGTTTGGCGGCATAGTAAATCAAAATTTTCTACGGATGCGAGCGGAGGAAAGCCAAGATCTAATCTAGGAGATGCAATCAACGAGAGATTGGATTAGATCTTCATACCCTTGAAGATTCGCTGTGAGCGTTAAATCGGAACGTGGGTGATGTAGTCGTCGCTTCTCCTCCTCGCGATCCGATCCGATCTAGCACCACAAGTGGCGGTGCCTCCGTGAGATGCACACGTGCAGCACCTCGACGTCTCCTCCTTCCTCGGACCACCAAGTATGGTGGAGAGATAGATTGGATCTACAACACGACGGCGTGGTGTATATGGTGGAGAATTTCTGCAGCAGGGCTTCGCCTACAAACAGTCGGGAGGGAGAGAGGAAAGCTAGCAAGGCGGCTAGGGTTTGGAGGAAAGGTGTAGGGGGTTGGTGCGCCCCCACCCCTCTTTATATAGAGGGGGCGCAGCCCTAGCCCCTCCCCCAAGCCCAAAGGATAAGGTGTGGGGGGCATGGACTCTCCCCTCTTCTAGAAACCCTATCTCTAGTTTAAACGATTTAAACTCTCTAGGATCGGCTGGGCCCTATGGGGCCTTGTGAACCTGGCCCAATGCAGCCAGGACACTCCCTCATAGGCCCATGCCCCCTCCCGGAAGGTGGGGCCACGTTGGTCCCCTTCCGGAAGGTTCTAGAAGCTTCCGGTACAATACCGATTAACCCGGAACAATTCAGAACTCCAAAAACTGCACTGCCTTATATGAATCTTATTATCCGGACCATTCCGGAACCTCCCGTGATGTCCCGGATCCCATCCGATACTCCGAACAAAAATTCATAAACCAATTATCCTATCTATCCTAGCGTCAAGACACGTTAAGTGTGTGACCCTGCGGGTTCGAGAATATGCAGACATGATCTTCTATCAATAATCAAGCGGGTGCAGGCACCCATATTGACTCCACACATTCATCGATGATCATATCGGATGAACCACGATGCCAGATTCAATCAATCCCATATATATATTCCCTTACCTCGCGATATTTTACTTGCCGAGATTCGATCGTCGGTACCGTCATACCTAGTTCAATCTCGTTCACAGTAAGTACTTTACTCGTTCCGTAATCCGATATCACTTTGTGATTAACTCCTTAACCACATGCTTGCAAGCGGTGTTGATATCGATTACCGAGTGGGCCCGAAGTATATCTCTCCGACTTGGGAGGGACAAATTCCATCTCGATACATACAACCCAACAGATACTTTCCGATCACCTGAGAGACACCTTTATGATCACCCTCTCATAGGATGATGTTTGATGACCTCAAAGCTTTCTTCCGGTGCAGGAGTTGTATTATCTCATGGTCTAAGGAATACAATATTTGACATAAGAAAAGCTTCGCAAAGACGAACACGATGACACGATCTAATTGCTTTGCTTAGTTTGGGTCTGTCCATCATATCATTCTCCAATGAAATGATCTCATTATCAATTGACAACTCATGTCTATGGTTAGGAAACCTTAACCATCATTGATCAATGAGCTAGTCCTTAGAGGCGTACCAGGGACACGGTGTTGTTCACAAACCACACAAGTATTAATGTTTCCGCTTAATACAATTCTAGCATGGAATATAAACTTTATCATGAACAAGAATTATAATAATAACATCTTTATTATTGCCTCTAGGGCATAATTCCAACAAAAATGATATTTGAGGCTCACACGGAAGTTGAGAGTTATGAGGCTTCTGAAAAGTTCTTTAACTGCACGATGGAAGAGGGCAGCTCCGTTAGTGAGCACGTGCTTAAGATGTCTGGGAACGCAAGCAAGCTTCAAAGCTTAGGTATAGTGATTCCTAATGCTTTGGAGATTCACCGTGTCCTCCAATCACTTCCACCAAGTTACAAGAACTTTGTGATGAGCTAAAACATGGACAAGTCGTTGCCTAAACTCTTCTCCATGTTAAAGTCTGCAGAAGTGGAGATCAAGAAAGAGCACCAAGTGTTGTTGGTCAATAAGACCACCAAATTCAAGAAGCAAGGCAAGTCTAATAAAAAGGGAAACTTCAAGAAGGGCGGTAAGAAAGTTACCGCGCCGGCGAAGAAGACCAAGGCTGGGCCTAAGGCTGATACTGAGTGCTTTTACTACAAGGGAGAGGGTCACTGGAAGCAAAATTGCCCTAAGTACTTGGCGGATTTGAAGAATGACAACATCAAGAAGAAAGGTATATCCGATATACATGTTATTGATGTGTATCTCACTAGTACTCGTAGTAGTGCCTGGGTATTTGATACTGGTTCGGTTTCTCATATTTGTAACTCAAAACAGGTACTGCAGAATAGACGGAAACTAGCGAAGAATGAGGTGACGATGCGCGTTGGAAATGGATCAAAGGTTTTTGTGATCGCGGTCGTCACGCTACCTCTTTATCTACCATCGGGATTAGTTTTATACTTAAATAATTGTTATTTGGTGCCTGCGTTGAGCATGAACATTATATCCGGATCATGTTTATTGCGAGATGGTTACTTGTTTAAGTCCGAGAATAATGGTTGTTCGATTTATATGAGTAATATGTTTTATGCACATGCACCTTTGATAGATGGTCTATTATTTTTGAATCTCGATTGTAGTAATACACACATTAATAACATTGAAGCTAAACGTTTGAAATTAAGTGATAACTCGACCTATATGTGGCACTGTCGTCTTGGTCATATTGGAGTGAAGTGTATGAAGAAACTCCATTCCTATGGATTTCTTGAATCACTTGATTTCGAATCACTTGAAAGATGCGAAGCATGTCTGATGGGTAAAATGAATTAGACTCCATTTTCTGGTATGATGGAGCGAGCTACGGACTTATTGGAAATCATACATACCGATGTGTGTGGTCCAATGAGTGTAGCATCGCGCGGTGGTTATCGCTATGTTCTTACCTTCACGGGTGACTTGAGTAGATATGGGTATATCTATTTCATGAAACATAAGTCCGAAACTTTCGAGAAGTTTAAGGAATTTCAAAGTGAGGTAGATAATCAATGTAACAAGAAGATTAAATTTCTATGATCTGATCGTGGAGGTGAATATCTAAGTTACGAGTTTGGCGAGCATTTGAAGAAATGCGGAATACTTTCACAATTGACACCGCCGGGAACACCACAACGTAATGGTGTGTCCGAACGTCATAATCGAACTCTCTTAGATATGGTTCGTTCTATGATGTCACTTACAGATTTACCGCTATCATTTTGGGGTTCTGCATTAGAAACAACTGCATTCACTTTAAATAGGGCACCATATAAATCCGTTAAAACGACACCGTATGAATTATGGTTTGGGAAGAAACCTAAATTGTCGTTCCTTAAAGTTTGGGGTTGCGAAGCTTATGTAAAGAAGTTACAGCCCAACAAGCTTGAACCCAAAGCAGAAAAATTTGTCTTCATAGGATACCCAGAGGAAACTATTGGGTATACCTTCTATCATAGATCCGAGGGCAAAATCTCTGTTGCCAAGAATGGATCCTTTCTAGAGAAGGAGTTTCTCTCGAAAGAAGTGACTGGAAGGAAAGTAGAACTCGACGAGGTTGTTGAACCTTCTCTCGAACTTGCGAGTAGCGCAGCACCAGAAGTAGTTCCTATGGCACCTACACCAATAAGAGAGGAAGCTAATGATGTTGATCATGAAACTTCGGTTGAAGTAACTACAGAACCTCGCAGGTCAACGAGAACTCGTACCACTCCTGATTGGTATGATCCCGTTATGAGTGTCATGTTGGTGGACAACACCGATGACCCTGCGACATATGAGGAAGCGATGATGAGCCCAAATTCCAATAAATGGAAAGAAGCCATGAAATCCGAGATTGGATCCATGTACGAAAACCAAGTATGAACTTTGGTGGACTTACCGGATGGCCGGAAGGCTATCGAGAACAAATGGATTTTCAAGAAGAAAACAGATGCTGATGGTAATGTTACTGTCTATAAAGCTTGACTTGTCGCAAAAGGGTTTCGACAAATTCAAGGAGTTGACTACGATGAGACTTTCTCACCGGTAGCGAAGCTAAAGCCTGTGAGGATTTTGTTAGCAATCGCTGCATATTATGATTATGAGATATGGCAGATGGATATCAAAACGACGTTCCTCAATGGAGACATTGATGAAGAGTTGTATATGGTACAACCCAAAGGTTTTGTCGATCCTAAAGATGCTAACAAGGTATGCAAACTTCAACGGTCCATTTATAGATTGAAGCAAGCATCCCGAAGTTGGAATCAATGTTTTGATAAGGTAATCAAAAGCTTTGGTTTTATACAAACTTATGGAGAAGCTTGTATTTACAAGAAAGTGAGTGGGAGCTCTGTAGCATTCTTAATACTATATGTAGATGACATATTGTTGATTGGGAATGATGTAGACCTTCTTAATAGTGTCAAGCATTATTTGAGTAATAGTTTTTCAATGAAAGATCTTGGCGTAGCAGCTTACATATTAGGCATAAATATTTATAGAGATAGATCGAGACTCCTAATATCATTGTCACGGAGTACATATTTGGACAAAGTTCTAAAGAGGTTTGGAATGGAAGAAAGCAAGAAAGGGTTCTTGCCCATGTTGCCCAATATGACCTTGACTAAAACTCAAAGTCCTGCAATGGCAGAAGATAGAGAAAGGATGAGTAAGACTCCCTATGCCTCAGCCATATGATCTCTTATGTATGCCATGCTATGTGCAAGACCCGACATTGCATATGTTGTTAGTTTGACTAGCAGATATCAAAGTGATCCAGGAGTGGATCATTGGACATCGGTCAAAAACATCCTTTAGTACTTGAGAAGAACTAAGGATATGGTTCTTTCTCATGGAGGTGATGAACAACTCGTTGTTAATGGTTACACCAATGCTAGTTGGAACACCGATCCGGATTATTCTAAATCTCAATATGGATACGTATTTACTTTGAATGGTGCAGCAGTTAGCTGGAGGAGTGCAAAGCAAAGCGTTGTGGCGAGATCTTCAACTGAATCGGAATACATAGCTGCTTCGGAGGCTTCACAAGAGGCGATATGGATGAAGGAGTTCATTACAAAGCTCGGTGTGGTTCCAAGTGCACTGGACCCAATGTCTATCTATTGTGATAACATGGGCTCCATAGCCAATGCGCAAGAACCAAGGTCACACAAGAAGCTGAAGCATATCAAGCTACGTTTTCACGCTATTCGAGAGCATGTCCAAGATGGTGACATAAAGATTTGCAAAGTACACACAAATCTGAATGTGGCAGATCAGTTGACTAAACCTCTCCCGAAGGCAAAACATGACCAACACCAAACTGCCATGGGTGTTCGGTATATTACCATGTAATCTAGATTAGTTGACTCTAGTGCAAGTGGGGGACTGTTGGAGATATGCCCTAGAGGCAATAATAAAAGTGGTTATTATTATATCTTTGTGTTTATGATAAATGTTTACATTCATGCTATAAAAGTATTAACCGGAAACATTAATACTTGTATGATTTGTAAACTAAATTAGAGTCCCTAGTAAAGCCTCTTTGTAATACTAGCTTGTTGGTTAATAGATGATCGTGGTTTCTCGATCATGAACATTGAGATGTTAGTAATAACAAGATCATATCATTAGGAGAATGGTATGATGGACATACTCCTATAGATAAGCATAGCATAAAGATCAAGTCATTTCAATAGTTCGTTTGCTATAAGCTTTCTGATACATAGTAACCTAATTCCTTCGACCATGAGATCATGTTAATCACCATCACCGAAAGGATTCTTTGATGACATCAAACACCACACCGTAACTGGGTGGATATAAAGGTGGCATTGAGTGTTCAGAAAGTATGGGTTGAGGCAAATGGATCAAGAGTGGGATTTGTCCATCCATATGACAGATAGATATACTCTGGGCCCTCTCGGTGGAATGTCATCCAATTAGCTTGCAAGCATGTGACTGGCTCACAAGGGATCACATATCACGGGAACGAGAAAAGAGTACTTATCGATAACGAGGTTGAACTAGGTATGCGGAGATACCGACGATCAAAACCTTGGATAAGTAAACTATCATGAGACAAAGGGAAATTGGTATCATATGTAAGTGGTTCATTCGATCGCAAATTAATCGTAGAAATATGTGGGAGACACATGAATTTCCAGATTCCTCTATTGGTTATTGATAGGAGAAGTGTCTCGGTCATGTCCGCATAATTCACGAACCGTAGGGAGACATGAAGGGAATATGCCCTGAGAGGCAATAATAAAGTGTTTATTATGTGTATTCCAAGTATATGATAGATGTTTATTTTGCATGCTATAATTGTATTAATACGGAAACGTTAATACATGTGTGTTTAATAAACAAACAGAAAGTTCCTAGTTATGCCTCTCTCATAAACTAGCTCGTTGATTAACAAGATGATCAAGGTTTCCTGATCATGGACATTGGATGTTGTTAATAACGGGATCACAACATTAGTGTAATGATGTGATGAACATTCATCCGAAGTATAGCATTACGATCAAAGTCATTGAGTTTATATCGCTATAACAACTTAAGTGATCCTAATCCTTAGACCATGAGATCATGTCAATCACTAACACCGGAAGAGTTTCTTGATAACATCAAACGTCACACCGTAATGGGGTGATTATAAAGATGGATTCAGAACTAATAAAGTGTTATGTTGAGGCTCATGGATCGAGAGTGGAATTTGTTCATCCCGATGACGGATAGATATACTCTGGGCCCTCTCGGTGATATCACATTGATTAGCTTGCAAGCAAGTGATTTGATCACTAGAATGTTATATCACGGGAACGAGAAAAGAGTGCATGTCGGTAACGAGATCAAACTAGGTATGGAGATACCGATGATCGAATCTCGGACATGTAATATATCGTGAAACAAATGGATTAAGATACTAGCGTAAAAGGTTCCGACGATCACAAGAAAGTCATCGTTGAATGTGTGGGAGTCAGTATGGGTCTCCGATCCCGCTCGATTATTGATCCGAGAGGGTCTCGATCATGTCCGCATTATTCACGAACCGTAGGGTGACACACTTAAGAGACACCGACATCCAATTGGAGCAAATGTTTCATGCCGAAAAGAATGAACAAGCGCAGGAATTTATTTCACTAGATAGAAACAAAGTTTTCGGGTGAAATTGCATAAAGTGGTTATGCATGTGAAATAGAATTCTAGCAAGGGTTATTGTGAATGTTTGTCATTAAAGTAATTGACAAAATTCTGAATAAAATAAAATAGTTTTATTTAATGAGAGTTTGCATTAAATTTGGTGGAAATTTAATGGGATTTTTGAGTGGACTTTTGAGTGGAGGGAATTTAGAGGAGTTTTGTGAGTGGAGTGTCCACCCACAGGAAGAGGGAGGGCAAGGGGCAGCCCCATGCGGGCCACCCCTTGGGGTTCCCCCTCCTCCTATAAAAGGAGCCTCCCTCCTCACTTGTCTCTCACACCTCCTCGTGAAGGATCTCTCTCCCTCTCTAGAATTTATCCCCCATGGTCTCGGACTAGCGAGATACATGTTCCCAGTGGCTATTCGGCAAGAAAGAGTTGTGCTTCCGCTGCATTGCTGGAGCGAGGAGGCGGAGGTTGCTCGGTGCCTCGAACGTGTGTGCGAGAACGGATGTGCTGCTGATTTACGGCGCTAGGACTTCCTCTCGATCTTGAGATCGGCAAGAGATCGTCTACATCAACCACGAGTTGAACTCGTTAAGCTTTGTCGATCTTCAAGGGTATGTTCTCTATGGATATACATCCGCCCGTTGTTTATATCTAGTATATAGATCTTGGTATATAGTTCACATCGTAGGAAATTTTTTGTTTTCTATGCTGCGAACCCTACAGTGGTATCAGAGACGGATCTATGCGTAGATACTTTACACGGGTAGTACACATATGAGTATGTGGGCGATGATGATCATGTTGTTGCTCCTTTGTTGTGATTTTGGATATTGGTGGCATAGTGGGATGAAGCGGTCCGGACAAACTTTACATGTCCTCGCACATGAGACCTGTTCCACGCTTGACATGCAACTAGTTTGCATAAGTGGCTAGCGGGTGTCTGTCTCTCCTACTATAGTCAATATCTATTTTGCAAGCGAGTTGTCAACAATTTGATTATCCTCGTTGTGGTTCATGTTCGTAGGTAAGAACGGTTCTATCTCGAAAGCCCTAATCCACGTAAAACTTGCAATGGATAAATTAGAGGCGTCTAGTTTAGATTGTTCTTTGGGCTAGTGTTATGATATGGTAGTGTTGTAAGTAGAAGTATGAGATGATACTACAACACATAGCGTGTAAAATCCATAGACCTTGGATTTACACATATAGGTATGATAGTGATCATACCACGATGCACATGATAGAGATCATCTGCGGGAACCATATAATTTCACTAATAAACATATGATGTTTGGTTGCATCTTATATTGCTTGTTTAGCGCTTTGTTAGCATAATAAGATGATCCTCATTTAAATATCAAGATAAGAATGTGTTCTTCCTTTAGTATGCACCGATTATGTTTTTCGCTCCAAGACATCACGTGATGATCGGGTGTTCTTGGATCCACGACCATATTTCGGTGTAAAAGCAATTACACGCAAATACTAAGGTTCTAACTTGGCTAGCCTAGCATGTACAAACAAGGCCTGCCTCGAACACGTAACCGAAAGGTTAAGCATGAGTCATATAGTTGATATGATGCCCATTTGATGCTCGCCTTTGAAGCTATCTGAACTCACGTGATGATCGGACTTGGTGTAGTGGATTTGGTTCATGTAATCACCAAAGGGCACGAGGGATGTCGCTTTTGAGTGGGAGTTCATTCGTAATATAGATTAGTTGAACTCGATCTATCATACACTTAGTCTAAACTTTACAAATTCTGTTGTAGATGGCACGACCTACTTTTAATTTCAATGTGTTCATGGAGAAAGAGAAACTAGCAGTAGCAACTTTACTGAATGGGCCATGAATTTGAGGATTCTCCTCTCTGCTGCACAAAAGCAATATGTGCTAGAAGCTCCGTTAGGCCCCCCACCTTTTGATGATGCCCCTGACGAGGAGAAGAATGTCTATCAGACTCGTCAGGAGGACCACAACTTAGTTCATTGCGGCATATTGTATGGGCTAGAGCCGTAACTTCGAAAGCGTTTCGAAAACGGCAATGCATTTGATACAATGGGTGAGTTGAAAATGATTTTCGACACACATGCTGCTGTAGAGAGCTACAATGCTTCAGAAAAGTTCTTTAGCTGCATGATGGAAGAGCACAGCTCCGTTAGTGAGCATGTACTCAAGATGTCGGGTTACGCCGATAAGCTTGTGTCCTTGGGAATATCGATTCCCATTGACTTAGGCATCCATCGTGTTCTGCAGTCTCTGCCACCTAGCTATAAGAGCTTCGTGATGAACTATAATATGCAAGGCATGAAGAAGTCTCTCCCGAGCTTACAATGCTTAAAACCTGAAGTGGAGATCAAAAAGGAACATCAAGTGTTGATGATCAATAGGAACACTGGTTTCAAGAAAGACAAGAAGGTAAAACGGAAGGGAAGTAAGGGTGGCAAGCCTGTTGCCGCGCCTGAAAAGAAACCCCGATTTGGACCTAAGTCTGATTCCGAGTGCTACTATTGTAAGGGATCGCCATCGAAGCATAATCGCCCAAGTATCTGGCGCAAGAAGGCAAGGCAAACAAAGGTATATATGATATACATGTTATTGATGTGTACTTGACTAGTGCTCGCAGTAGCACCGGGTATTTGATACGGTTCGGTTGCTAATATTTGTAACTCGAATCGGGTCGGAACAAGCGACCGCTAGCAAGGGGTGAGGTCAAGATGCGTGTCGGCAATGGATCAAACGTTGATGTAATCGCCGTCGAACGCTGCCTCTCCACTCTCATCGGTATTAGTCATAAACTTGAATAAATGTTATCCGGTGCCTGCCGAGCATGAACATTGTATCTGGATCATGTTTGATGCAAAGTGGTTATTCATTTAAATGAGAACAATGGTTGTTCCATTTATATGAATGAAATCTTTTATGGTCATGCACCGATGATGAATGGTTTATTTCATTAGATCTCAATGATAATGTTACACATATCCATAATGTTGATGCTAAAAGGATTAAACTTAATGATGATATATCCGCATATATGTGGCACCGCCGTCTAGGTCATATTGGCATTAACGCATGAAGAAGCTCCATTCGGATGGACTTTTGGAATCACTTGATTATGAATCATTTGATACATGTGAGCCATGCCTTATGGGCAAGATTACTAGAACGCCGTTTTCGGTTCAATGGAACGCAATGATTTATTGGAAATCATACATTCGATGTATGTGGTCCAATGAGTGTGTCGGTAGCGAGGTGGATATCGTTATTTTGTTACTTTCACGGATGATTTGAGTAGATACGGTTATATCTACTTGATGAAACACAAGTCTGAAACCTTTGAAAAGTTCAAGGAATTTCGAATGAAGTGGAAAATCATCGTAATAAAAGATCAAATTTCTACGGTCCGACCGTGGAGGTGAGTATCTAAGTTCTGAGTTTAGCACTCACATGAAAGAGTGTGGAATTGTTTCACAACTCACACTGCCGGAACACCACAATGAAATGGTGTGTCGGACGTCGTGTCGTACTTTATTAGATATGGTTCAATCTATGATGTCTCGACGGACTTGCCGTTGTCATTTTGGGGTTATGCACTAGAAGCTGCTGCATTCACTTTAAATCGGGCACCATCTAAATCCGTTGAAAAGACACCGTATGAATTGTGGTTTGAAACAAACCTAAGCTGCCATTCCTAAAGTTTGGGGATGCGATGTTTATGTGAAGAAACTTCAACCGATAAACTCGAACCCAAAGCGGAAAAATCGTCTTCATAGGATACCCTAAAGAAACTATTGGGTATTCCTTCTATCACGAATCCGAGGGCAAGGTTTTGTTGCCAGAATGGATCCTTTCTAGAAAGAGTTTCTCGCGAAAGGTGTGAGTAGTCGGAAGGTAGAACTCGAAGAGGTTGTGGAACCTTCTCTTCAAAGTATGGCGAGTAGCGCGGCCGGAAGTTGTTCGGAGTTGGCTCCACACTGTTGAAGAGGAACTAATGATAATGATCATGAAACTCCGAAAGAGTACTACCGAACCTCGCAGGTCAAAGCAGACGTGCAGCTCCGAGTATGCGGAAATCTGTCATGAATTTCATGGTTGATGAAAATAATGACCTGCGACGTATGAAGAAGCGATGATGAGCCAGTTCAACAAATGGTTAGAAGCCATGAAATCCGAGATGGAATCCATGTATGAAAATCAAGTTTGGAACTTGGTGGAATTACCTCACGACCGAAGGCCGTGGAGAACAAATGGATTTTCAAAAGAAAGCGTCTTGATGGTAATGTGACCATCTATAAAGCTCGACTTATGCAAAGGGTTTCGACAAATTCAAGGAGTTGACTACGATGAGACTTTCTCTCCGTAGCGATGCTAAAGTCGATTAGGATTATGTTAGCAATTGCTGCATATTTTGATTATGAAATATGGCGGATGGATGTCAAAACGCGTTTCTCAATGGTAATATTGAAGAAGAGTTGTATATGATACAACCAAAGGGTTTTGTCGATCCTAAGGATGCTAACAAGGTGTGCAAGCTTCAGCGATCCATCTATGGATTGAAGCAAGCATCACGAAGTTGGAATCTCGCTTTGATGAGGTGATCAAAGAGTTTGGATTTGTCCAAACTTATGGAGAAGCTTGTATTTACAAGAAAGTGAGTGGGAGCAATGTGGCATTTCGATATTATATGTGGATGACATATTATTGATCGGAAATGATATAGAACTTTAAACAGTGTTAAAAGTTATCTAAACGACAAATTTTCAATGAAGGACCTAGGTGAGCGTCATACATATTAGGCATAAAGATCTATAGAGATAGATCTAGGCGCCTAATAGGGCTATCATAAAGTACATACCTTGATAAGATTTTAAAGAAGTTTAAAATGGACGGAAGTAAGAAGGGGTTCTTACCTATGTTGCAAGGCAAGACATTGAGTAAGACTCAAAGTCCGGCTTGGGAAGAAAGAGAGATAATGGACAAAGTCCCTATGCTTGACCATAGGCTCTATAATGTCGCCATGCTATGTACAAGACGGATGTGGCACACGCTATTAGTTTGACTAGTAGGTACCAATCGGATCGTGTTGAACCTTTGGATAGTGGTCAAGAATATCCTTAAGTACTTATGAAGAACTAAGGATATGTTTCTTGTATACGGAGGTGAAGAAGAGCTCGTCGCTAAGTGTTATGTCGACGCTAGCTTTTACACCGATCCGGATGAATCTGAGTCTCAATCCGGATACGTATTTCTCATGAATGGCGGAGCGCTTAGTTGGAGGAGCTCCAAACAACCTGTGGTAGCGGGATCAACAACGGAGGCCGAATATGTTGCTTTGCTTGAGCGGCTCGAGCGATTTGGATGAAGGAGTTCATATCCGAACTAGGAGTTGTGTCAAGCGTTGGACCCAATGGTGATCTATTGTGACAACAATGGTGCCATTGCCAATGCCAAAGAGCCAAGGTCTCACAAGCATTCCAAGCATATTAAGCGCGGTTTCACTCCATCCATGAGCATGTCAAGGATGGAGATAAAGATTTAAAGTACATACGGATCTCAATGTAGCAGATCCGTTGACTAAAACTCTCCCTAGAGCAAAACATGATCAACACCAGAACTCAATGGGTGTTAGATTTATCACTATGTAACTAGATTATTGTCTCTAGTGCAAGTGGGAGGCTGAAGGGAATATGCCCTGAGAGGCAATAATAAAGTGTTTATTATGTGTATTCCAAGTATATGATAGATGTTTATTTTGCATGCTATAATTGTATTGATATGGAAACGTTAATACATGTGTGTTTAGTAAACACAGAAAGTTCCTAGTTATGCCTCTCTCATAAACTAGCTCGTTGATTAACAAGATGATCAAGGTTTCCTGATCATGGACATTGGATGTTGTTAATAACGGGATCACAACATTAGTGTAATGATGTGATGAACATTCATCCGAAGTATAGCATTACGATCAAAGTCATTGAGTTTATATTGCTATAACAACTTACGAAGTGATCCTAATCCTTAGACCATGAGATCATGTCAATCACTAACATCGGAAGAGTTTCTTGATAACATCAAACGTCACACCGTAACAGGGTGATTATAAAGATGGATTCAGAACTAATAAAGTGTTATGTTGAGGCTCATGGATCGAGAGTGGAATTTGTTCATCCCGATGACGGATAGATATACTCTAGGCCCTCTCGGTGATATCACATTGATTATCTTGCAAGCAAGTGATTTGATCACTAGAATGTTATATCACAGAACGAGAAAAGAGTGCATGTCGATACGAGATCAAACTAGGTATGGAGATACCGATGATCGAATCTCGGACATGTAATATATCGTGAAACAAATGGATTAAGATACTAGCGTAAAGGTTCCGACGATCACAAGAAAGTCATCGTTGAATGTGTGAGTCGGTATGGGTCTCCGGATCCGCTTCGATTATTGATCGAGAGGGTCTCGATCATGTCCGCATTATTCACGAACCGTAGGGTGACACTTAAGAGACACCGACATCCAATTGGAGCAAATGTTTCATGCCAAAAGAATGAACAAGCGCGAGAATTTATTTCACTAGATACGAAACAGGTTTTTGGGTGAAATTGCATAAAGTGGTTATGCATGTGAAATAGAATTCTAGCAAGGGTTATTGTGAATGTTTGTCATTAAAGTAATTGACAAAATTCTGAATAAAATAAAAGAGTTTTATTTAATGAGAGTTTGCATTAAATTTGGTGGAAATTTAATGGGATTTTGAGTGGACTTTTGAGTGGAGGAATTTAGAGTTTTGTGAGTGGAGTGTCCACCCACATGAAGAGGGAGGGCAAGGGGCAGCCCCATGCGCCGCCACCCCTTGGGGTTCCCTCCTCCTATAAAAGGCCCCCTCCTCACTTGTCTCTCACACCTCCTCATGAAGGATCTCTCTCCTCTACAATTTATCCCCATGGTCTCGGACTAGCGAGATACATGTTCCGTGGCTATTCGGCAAGAAAGAGTTGTGCTTCGCTGCATCGCTGGGCGAGGAGGCGGAGGTTGCTCGGTGCCTCGAGCGTGTGTGCGAGCACGGATCTGCTGGCGATTTGCGGCGCTAGGACTTCCTCTCGATCTTGAGATCGGCAAGAGATCGTCTACATCAACCACGAGTGGAACTCGTTAAGCTTTGTCGGTCTTCAAGGGTATGTTCTCTACGGATATACATCCGCCCGTTGTTTGTATCTAGTATATAGATCTTGGTATATAGTTCACATCGTAGGAAAATTTTTGTTTTCTATGCTGCGAACCCTACAAGACACACTTAAGGATTCGATGTTGTTTAGTAGATATGGAATGTAAGTAGGGATACCAAATGTTGTTTGGAGTCTCGGATGGGATCCGGGATATCACGAGGAGATCTGGAATTGTCCGAGGAATAAGATTCATATAAGGAAAGTCCGATTCCGGAGTTCGGGAATGATTTCGATGTTTTCATCGGAGAGATTCTAAAAGGTTCTAGAAGGTTCATCGGACCGGAAGGGGAATGGTCCATGAATGTGTCATGGGTAAGTGGAATGAATGGATCATATCCTAGGTCACTTGGTGTGGGCATTTGTGAGAGAGAATTAAAGCTCTAAATTGAAAGTCAAACGGGAGGTTTGAAAAGTCAAACTGGAACAATTGTTTCCTAGTGGAAGAAGGAAAGAGTCATTCTAACTTGGGTTTGGAAGTGAATTCAAACTCCCCTCTCTCAAGGCTGCCCCTCTCATAAATAGAGGGGGAGGGCTGCCCCAAACACACAAGCCCTAGCCCCACACCATTGCTTGTGGCCAGCCTGGCCGCCCTAAGCCCTAGCGCCTTGGCCGCATCGCCTAGCAGCCATGACACCTCCTCCTCTTCCTGGTTTTTCTAAACCCTAGATCATCGGGAAACCCTAGATCCACCATAACTCGCACCGGTGTAACATCCCAAAATTTTCCTAAATTTTGGAATGTTAAAAATAAATAAAATTAAGTTGATTGAATTGTTTGATCTTGTTGAAAATTTCGAATGAAGTAAAACTTTCGAGAACTTGTTTAAAAGTATTCCTAAACCACATTGAAAAGAGTGGATAAACATGACTATCCAAAATAAAAAATATTGGTTAGGATACTTTTATACAAACCAAAATTATTTACCTTGCATTTTATTTACGCCATTTGGATTTTTGAGAATCTTACTTGAAATTCCAAATACATATTTCAAACAAGAGGAAATGACATGACATTTCCAAACCTAAGTGTTGGAGGATATTCCAATTTGAATCTTAAATTGCATTTTGGATTTTTTTTACGATATTAATAATAATTTCTAGTCAAATGAAAAAATAGAGGGAGGATAATATGACTTCTTCAAAATTAAATGTCGGAAATTAATTATATAATATCCTAATTTCTTTTTGGAGTAAAATAAATTATATTTATTCCTAGGAATTTTGAGTTCAATATAAATTATTTTGGGCATTGAGATATAGTCCTAATTTTTTTTGTTTAATGCATAAGTAGGCATGTGAGGCCAAAGTTATTTTGTATATTAAAGATTGGACTAGAACAATATTTCCCAGATCCAACAGATCTATTTGATTTCAATTTCGCTTGAATAGTTTTGGAATCATTTGAGCGCTTTAAAGAAATCAAACAAGGAAATAAAAAAAAAAGAATAGAAAAAGAGAGGGGCACTTACCTGATTTAAATTGGACGTGCACAACCTAGACTATTTCGAAGGTACACACGTTGCCAAGCTGGCCACACACAGCATGAATGGCTCAGCCATATTCCAGGCGCACGTGCCCGAGAACAAAGGCCAAACGATCCGTTTGTTTGCCAAGTCACTCAATCTGGCCAACTGAAACCGTCGGTCTCCCCTCTATTTTTTTTTCAGCCAATGACGTGACGGGCCCACCTTCCTCTTCTTCCTCTTGAAAGATTCCAGTACGAACACGAGTTCATCCCGTATGCTGAACGACTCCGTAACAATCTCTCGATTTTGGCTGATTCCTTGCCCCTTCTCCACGAAACACCTCCATACATAGTCCCTCCTCCTCCCCGTCCGCTTTCGGCAAAATATCTAACCCTAAACCACCCCACGTTGCCTGATCGATCTCGCCGGAAAGCTCCGAACCTAAGCATGGAAGTCGAGGTATAGAGCCCTCCTGCTCTTCCCATCGCCTTCATCCTCCTTGCCTACGTCCTGCCCCTCTCTTGATTTTTCCCCATGCCTAGGAACATCTGGAGGGAGCCGCATGACTATATAGGAGTTCGCCGGAACTGCTACTCGTCTCGATGACCAACGCTGCCGTCAGGAGCCGCACTAGGAGTTGTTTGCTGCATCAAGATAGAGTTGTAGTCGCCATCCCCGAAGCACTCTGTCACCCAAAGCTCGATGGATGTTTCTATCTTTTACGATAGTGCCCGAACTCGGACAGCCTCCTCTGTTTCTTTTTCCTATATATAATTCTATCCTGTTTGATTTGCTTGCAGGAGCACACATAAGGAGTACGTCGCTGTCTTGCCATGGCCGCTTGGGTGTACTGACACTACAGGAGAAGCTCGGTATGCCGAGGGCATATTGTCGTCGGCGTAGCCAGGAAAACCCTCGGCGTACGCTACGCCGACGGCTTCCCTCGGCGTACCGTCCTCGGCGGACCTCTCCCTCGGCGGAGCAGGCGCGGCCGTCGGCGTAGGACAAGACCGTCGGCGTAGGTCAACGCCGACGGCCTGACGGCGCCCGTCGGCGTAGAGACCGTCGGCGAACGTCGACCGCGCCGTCACACGGCCAGTTAACGGCGCGTCGGCTACGCCGACGGCCTCACCCTCGGCGTACTAAGCCACGTGGAGGCTGGTGGGCGGCCTGGCGCAGCTGCTACGCCGACGGCCTCCCCCTCGGCGTCGCCACGTGGAGGCAGCGCGGCGGCCTGGCGCTGCTGCGCGACGGCCTCCCCTCGGCGTACTCACGCGTGGAGGCAGCGCAGCGGCCTGGCAGCAGCGGGCTGGCCCTACGCCGAGGGCCTTGCCGTCGGCGTAGCCTTGACCATTTGGTCACGCTTACCTCCTACGCCGAGGGCAAGGCCGTCGGCGTATCAAATGCACAGTTTTTTTTTGAATTTTTTTGCAGCAGCAGCAGCACTCACAGCAGCACTCACAGCAGCCATACATCCATACATCATCATCCATACATCCATACATCATCCATACATCCATGCAATATATATTCCACACCAATTGAAACAAGATCACATATGCCATACATGTATCAACATCAGTCATACAAGATCATCTATACATTAGTCATACAAGATCATCGACATCATCACACATCCCTACAACTCTGGAGGAGACGGGGTGTACCCGAGATCTCCCCTGGTGAAAAGTGGCGACCTCTGCCGAGGGTTGCGTCCAGTAGAAGCAGCAGAAGAGCCATCTGGCGAGGGAGTAGGAGAAGTGTGAAGCTCGGGAGAACCACCTGCAGAATGGCCAGGAGATGGACCATCGTCATGAAGCGGTGTGATCTGACGCCCATCCGCCAGGCGTGGCCAAAGTGCGGTTCCGAGCTCCGTTCCTACATGTTGCCTACATGTTAGCAACTTGCGAGGCAAAGTAAAGCGATAACCAGTGGGTTCGCAAAGAACTTACCGGTGTCGATCGTAGTAGGTCCTAGCGAAGCTTTCCTTGATTGCCAAAATGGCATCGGACTGGCATGGGAGGCACGGGCCCTAAATCTCTATTCGCCAGTTTGAATATTCACCATCATGGCCTGCAAGATAGTTTAGAAGTCAGGCCGTAGTACAACAAAGCGGGGAAGTGGGACTTGTATCTTTTGCAAAAATAAAGGTTCGGACTTACATTTACGTATTGCATGTAGATCGCATTCGCCTCCCGATGCTTTGAAAGGCCACCTGATATTCCTCATAAGCGGCATCGTGAGCGCGTCTAACTCAGGCTACAATTTCAAATACAAGGAATCTCGTTGGTTAGCCATGCAGAAACAAAAGTCATAAAGATGATGAAAGCAGAAAAACTTACATCCTCGGCGGGCGGCAGGCGGGATAGGGGCGTCGGCGGGTAGGTAGCCTTGAGGCTGAAGCTCGTTCTGAGGGTAGGCTTGACCTTCTTATTCAGAATCTTGAGGCGTCCATGCTGCAATCCGTGCCCCGACAGGACCAACGACTCCTCATCGATCTCCGCGTGAATGGGGTCATCCACATGGGGGTGACGAGCCTTCACCATCGTGCTGTAGTTCCCCAAGTCGTTCTAGGCAGTGCCGAAGTACACGGACAACGAGGGTTGAGGCTCCGAGTAATTGGGCTTCTTTCGCCGCATCATCTCATAGACGGCGATGTCATGAATCACCTCCCCGGGTTGTGCCTCGGCCACCTGTATCGCGAAAAGAAAATATTATGCATATGAAGTACAAACATAAGCAGAAATGCACGCAGGTCGTTCCATGTATATACGTACCACCTTCCCCTTGAAGCGGTCAAAGTTGCGGTTTTCGCGGTCGTTCCACCATCGCCTCGGTTCTCCGCGTTCCGCCTCGACAAGGCTGCAAACTCCTCGTCTTCTCTGAGCCACCTCGTCCTAACCAGCTCCTCCCATGCGAGTCGATGCGGCTCGGCCCAATCGGGGATAACCTGAAAATGCAATACTCAACTCCAGACAATGCAATGGCAACTTAGAAGCAATGTAGAATCTCATTGAAATTTTACTCACCGACATGTACTCTTCTCGGCCATCGAGTACTCAGGATTAGGGTTCCTACCGACAATGTCTTCCTTCGACCTCACGCCTGTCAGCCAGTGGCTAGCGGCGTGACCTTCTGGTTGTACCACACACAGGGGTCAACTTCACACAAGCCCCAAGCAAAGTCCTCTGCGCCTTCTCCCAGTCCTCCTCGGCCACACGGTAAAAGCACTTCAATCATGCATAAGAGTCATGAGTTAGCATGGTGGGGTCATCAAGTATGAACATAACTCGAAATATGCCTTACCCAAAACTTGGTGATGACAAAGATCAGCCCAAGTGGGTAGCTTCCTGTCACCCTCGTGGGTAATGTGATAGCCCGCCAGAACTTCCTAATCAGAGCTCCAACAAGGCTGTTAGGAAGGCTTCGTCCCGGAGGAAATGTCCAATTCTGCACAATAATAAACGTTAGTACACAATAATTATTTATGACCAACATGAAATAAAATGTTTTAAATTGCCAAATTAGTACACTTACTCAAGGCCATCTGGAATAATAAGGGCTTTCGCCTCCACAGTCCTAGGCTCAAACTTCTCGTCGGGGACTCCGATTCCCCACGATTCCGCAATTTCTTGGCCCCACCAACTCATGGCTAGTGTCCGCCTCGTGTCGGTCCCTCCCTCTTGGTCCTCGCCTCCCTCTCAAACTGCCTCCCTCTCGGACTCTGCCTCTCGGCCTGAAAGGCTGCTCACGAGAACAACTCGGGATCCACGTCGCGAGCGGAGGTGGTGGGTCAAAGTCCACGCCTCCTCGTGGCACCTCGTCCTCGTCCTCCTCGACCTCGACCCGTCCTCCGCCAGGAGCAAGATCGGGAATGTAGGATTGGGATTTGGCTGTCTCCCACTCCGTGTAGCACTTTTCTTCTTGCTTCAAGCGCATTAAGCAAGAACTGGTTGCCTTGCCGCTGCTCATATTGTTCAATCACCTGCATTAAGTAAGAGAAAACAGTTAAGCACAAAGACATAATAAAATGTATACACAAAGAATAAAGGCATAATGCAATTAAGAAAACAGTTAAGCACAAAGACAAAATAAAATGCATTAAAAAATAAATACTCACTATCATTTTCATTCTCATTCTCATTCTCATTCTCATTCTCACTATCACTATCTTTTGAGTAGAAATCTGGATTCTCATCGAAGGGTGTAGGCTCATCATCGTTGTCATTCTCGGTATGGAGCTTCTCGAGCATACTTATGTCATGTAGATTCACCACTGACTCACCCCGAGTTTCTACATCATTCCCAAGATCCTCAAGATCAACCGGTTCTAAATCAAAGTGTCCGAAGTCCTCTTGCTCTTGATAGAAAATTCCCTCGTACGTTAAAGGGTTAATGTTGTTGTAATCGTCCTCGGAGGGAATCGGTAGGTTACCATGTGGCGATACCTGGAACACGACTTCCCAGCCCTGGAGTTCCGCTTTCTGGCATGGGTAGGGAAAATAATAAACTTGGTTGGCTTGGTGAGCAACAACAAAGGCGTCGGCTCCGCTATAGGTGGTTGAAGGCCTAACTTCAACTAACCCAATGGAAGGGTACTTCTCGGTCCACCTTGGGTCAAACCAGTGGCACTTGAACACAACAAGATTGAGCTCGACATTAAATGCGATTGAAGGTCACCGTATACATTCTCTAACCTTCCGTAGTAATCAAGGGAATCGGCTCCTTTGGTGAACACCCCAAGATTTACCGTTTTGCATTGGTCGCCTTTTACGGGTGCGTCTCTGTATGGAAGCGAAACCCATTCACATCATACTTCTCATACTTCATGACGACATCATTACAACCTTGGGAAACACATTTCAGCTCATCGACATCTCAACGTTGGGATCAGCTCCCCGGTACAAGAGGAATTTGTTGCGTTCGGTAGTTCGTGGAATAAGAGCGACAAGTCACATATTGCAAGGTAAGAGGGACAGGTTAGAAATTACTTTTCCATAAACCAGACACAAAGTTTTTTATTCCGGGAGCACCCTCTTTCGTAGAGTGTCCAACTCCATGGGAGAGGGATCGATCGGTCCGCCCTTTGTTCATCCGTGAAATCGCTAAGAAGGAGAAAATAAGCATTGAGCGGAGACCGAGTTACTAGCTGCATAGAGAAATAGGGTGTTCACCATTTTACCTAATGAAATCGACCACTTCCTTCATGTTCATAAGCACATAGATCATTATGCAATCCTTCTCTTCCTTGACAACCTATATTTTAGTCCTTTACGGCCTTGCCATCGGAAATTGGAATAGTTCGAGATTGGGGTCATTCTTGGGCAGGTCGACATTGTAACGAGACCGGGTTATGCATAGTGGGAACATCATCGGGCGATGGGTTGTCACGGCGTCTGCCATCTCCCGAAGGCATGTTGTTTCAGCTATGCATGCTTCAATCTTGGCTTTGTTTCCAGTTATCTTTCAAATATACTTAAACTCTCTCTCAATACAAAATTGCCAACGAAATTGCACCCCCCCCAATAGTGCCTCGTTCGTGAGGTGCACAATGAGATGTGCCATCGAGTAAAGAAGCTGGCGGAAAGATCATCTCCAAATTGCATAGCAACTCCGGCACACTGAACTTGCAGCTTCTCAATCACGGAGGACATATATGCTTAGCATAGAGGTGCGGAAGAAATGGCTCAACTCAAGCACTCGCCATACTTTTGGGAGATACCGAACCATCACGCATCACCGCTCAATCCATATATGATAGTCGTGACTCTTGAGCCCGTTGACTTGTCCCGTCAAAGATTGACTCCTTACTTATATTCGAACAATAACCGCAGGAACATCACGGCGTATTTGAGCCACCTAAATGACTCCTTCTTTTGGACATTATCAAGGCGTAGTAGGCATGCGGCTTGAACCAATTCTTTCGACGGACGGTGGGAGGCTGCATGTGTAATCTCTTCCTATCACAAAGCTTCTCAACATCAACTCTAGCCTTGACATTATCCTTTGACTTCCGGGAATGTTTAGGACTGTGAAAAAGGACTCCCGACATTCTTTTGTGTGCATCACATCGATGTTATGGGGAAGTTCGAGGTCCTTGTAATACGAGATTCGTTAAGGCTGCCACGTGAGTCAATTATCGTTACACCATATCCGCAAATTGATGGCAGTTCGGCGCCATGCACGAGAGCACGTATCTCGGCATCAACAACTGCACCCTCGAACTTTGGTACCTCTTTTACTTCATGCACAACTTTGCCCTTCTTGAAGTTCTTTCTATCTTCTCTGAACGAATGATTTCTTTTGAGGTACTATCGATTCGTGTCAAACGCAACATATTTGCGACCCGACTTTAGCCAAAGGAACTCAAGTCGGTGCCTACACACTAGGCATGGCCACTTACCAGCTTTACACCATCCGCACGTTAGGGCGTACCCGGGCATGTCATGCATAGTATATTGTAACCAAACTTTCATCAAAAAGTTTCTCTTTGATGCTCGGTCGTATGTCAACGTCCCGTGTATCCAAGAGTGGTTCAAATCATCCACAATCGGCTGCATGTAGACACTCAAGTTCTTCCCCGGATACTCGGTCCTGGAATTATCGGACAAAACATGGTCTTCCGTTGCATTAATACTCCGGAGGGAGATTGAGCGGAATAACATACACCGCCAGCAGGTATCTGAGGCCGTCGACATACCATATGGGTTGAAGCCATCTGTTGCTATCGCAATTCTAACATTCGGAGCCTCTTCTGCCCACCGGGGGTATTTGTCATCGAAGTTCTTCCATGCCTTACCATCAGATGGATGTCCCATCTTCTTCCGTCCGTGCCCTTCCTCGTATCTTTTCCCCTTCTTGTGCCACGTCATCTGTTTGCAGTCTCCTCGCTCAAGTAAAGCCACTGGATTCTTTTTATGAATGGGAGATCTTAAGTATCTTCTTAGCGACCTTCGACGCCTCACCGACCATCCTTCCCTTTATCTCTTCATATCTAGAGGCCTTAAAATGGAGCGATACTTGTCACCCTCAAACTATTTCCAAAACAAAAGGCAGCCTTTTGGACAACAATCTATCTTTTCATAATCCATGTTGAGATCCTTCATGAGTTTCTTCGTTTCGTGAAAGGTTTTGGCGGACAATGCCCTTCGGCAACATGTTACCACATGTTCTCGATTAGCTTCAAAGTGAGAAGCGGGTGGCGAATCTTGGCACTTGTCGGCTAGACACCGAGAGATGGCATCGAGCTGAAATCTTTGCACCCTCGTCTGAGAGGCCTCTTAGCCTTGCCATCATATCAAGGAAGGCCTTCGTGGTTGGCTCCGGTTCCTCCGGTTCTAGCGGTTCCTCGGTTCTGGTGATTCCTCCGTGGAGGTGGCGAATCGGCTGGTCGGCATCGATAAGATCATCTAGCATGTTTCTAATCCCATCGTGATCATTGCCATTGAGTCACATTGACGCATCACCTCACCTCATCACGTTAAATGCGAGCAAAGTCGACTTGCGTGACATAGTTAGACATGTACCCATATTGCGAAGGTGTTTATACATGTCATCCTTTCCACGACGATGGCGCTTAGTGCAATGGCGCGAGGACAAAGTGCGAACAATTGCCTTGAACCACGCACTAACTCATTCACTAACAAATGAGTGTTCCGTACCCAATCGCTTTTATTAGTCGCACTAATACGGCACCGTACATCCACCCATTATCAGCCATCCTCTTACGCTTTGTTGGGAGACAAACAACAAATATAACATTTTATATCAAAAGGATTAAATGCTTCATATTTTACGCATTCATCAACCTACATGTCCAATAGGAAAGAGGGTCCTAACCAGCCCGGATCCGTAGATTGGGTAAGTTCTCCTGGTTCTACCCGATCCAAGCAATTTGACACCTCCCCCGCTCTCCCGATACACGTCTCGACAAAAATCCAAGAGGATGTGCATCCGGAGAACAACGAGGCGCCACGAAATCTGTCTCGAATCGAGGAAGAGCCGGGAGAACCAAACAACTCTGAATCCATGACCGCCGATAAAAGCCATAAGCGTTACGGTCCAAAATATGCGAGACCACTAATGCATATTAAGTCGCGTAACGCTTACGGTCGGGATGACGCCTAGGTGACGCGACAGACTTGGTGATCTAGACACAAAAATAAAACCTAGTTACAAGAGAGGCGAACATATTCTCACCCTCGGCGGTAGAGGAAGTAGTCGATCAACCGAGTGTCGAGGTCGGCGACGGAACTCGGAGACGGGATCGAGGTGTCACCTACACCATCTCCCGCAACGACAGTCAGTCCGCCAAGGATGGTCACTCCCGAAACACTACAAAGTCTGTACATTGACATAAAGAGAACACCTTAGTAAACATGCAACACACTCACGGCCCTAGTGTGGCTTCTCTCTTCAACGGCCATATGACCAAGCTAGCTTGCCACTAACCAACGGCTTAATCCTAGCAACTCGTGCATGCATATCACTGAACAAATGATATAAACTACTAATAGATGCAACTAATAAATTCTAACAAGATTAACAACAAGATTTAATCTAACAAAATTAAATATTTGCTTCTAGAGGGGAGTGGAGGTACCTGCAGAGGGGCTCGAGGAGGAGGGAGAGCTCGGGAGGAGGCCGAGCTCGGGAGGAGGAAGGGAGGAGGAGGAAGGCCGGGGAGGAGAGCTTGGGAGGAGGGCAAGGTCGGGGAGGAGGAGAGCTTGGGGAGGAGGAGAGCTCGGGAGGAGGGCCGATCTCGGGGAGGAGGAAGGGAGGAGGGAGGAAGGTTAGGGGGGAGGGGGCCGAGCTCGGGGAGGAGGAAGGGAGGAGGGAAGAAGGCGACTTCCGGCGGGGAGGAGGGAGGCAGCGATGGGGGAGGGAGGCGGCGGTGGGTCTCGGGGACCGGCTCGAGGAGGAGGAGGGAGGAAGGCGACTGGTGGCGGGGAGGAGGAGGCGGCGGGGAGGCGGGTCGGGGAGGAGGAGGCGGTGGAGCTCGGGGAGGAGGCGGTAGGGAGGAGGCGGTGGAGCTCGGGGACCGGCTCGGGGAGGAGGAGGGAGGAAGGCGACTGGCGGCGGGGAGGAGAGAGGGAGGCGGCGGCGGGGGAGGGCCGGGGTCGGGGGAGGGAGGAGGCGGTGGAGCTCGGGGGAGGGAGGAGGCGCGATCACGGGGAGGTCGGGTCAGTGGCGGTTGGTGAGAGGAGGAGGGGTCGGGAGCGGGCGCGTACGAGCCAAAGTAGGATAGGGCTACGCCGACGGCCAGGCATACGCCGAGGGCAGCCGTCGGCGTAGCTAGGGTTTTTTTTAACTTTTTTTTGAAAGAAGGGTCTTTTGTTTAATATCAAATTTTACAACATACTTTATTTAGTGTCTACTATTATAGAATAAACTATATATTATTAATATATAATTTTTTATTTCGTCTTGTACTCGTTTTCCAAGCAAACCCTAGATGTGGGCTAAACGGGGAGATTCCCCCCTTATTTCGCCTAGACGTTCCTCTGACAGGGGTAGCCCGGCGTAGCTCTCTCTTGTTTTGTGTTTGTTTAGGTCATAGGGTGATGTCAAACCATGTTGGTTCACAAGTTGGGGCACTATCCTACCCGGTTTCACCTCGACGGGGAGATTCCACCCTTATACGGGCCCGGAACCTTCGCCTCTAGGTTAGAGCGCATGCATGCGAGGGGGGACACATGCAAGCACCTATATATACCAACCTCTCACCACACCCACACACACATATGCTAGGGGAACATGCAAGTTTTCATCTCATTCCGATGTTCTCGTGGTCTTCCTCCGGCGAAACCCTGATCTCTGTGCACACTCGGATCGTCTACCCCCCTAGACGTTCCTCCCGACAGGTAGCCCGGCATAGCTCTCTCTTGTTTTGTGTTTGTTTAGGTCATAGGGTGATGTCAAACCATGTTGGTTCACAAGTTGGGGCACTATCCTACCCGGTTTCACCTCGACGGGGAGATTCCACCCTTATACGGGCCCGGAACCTTCGCCTCTAGGTTAGAGCGCATGCATGCGAGGGGGGACACATGCAAGCACATATATATACCAACCTCTCACCACACCCACACACACACATATTCTAGGGGCACATGCAAGTTTTCATCTCATTCCGATGTTCTCGTGGTCTTCCTCCGGCGAAACCCTGATCTCTGTGCACACTCGGATCGTCTACCCCCCTAGACGTTCCTCTGACAGGGGTAGCCCGGCATAGCTCTCTCTTGTTTTGTGTTTGTTTAGGTCATAGGGTGATGTCAAACCATGTTGGTTCACAAGTTGGGGCACTATCCTACCCGGTTTCACCTCGACGGGGAGATTCCACCCTTATACGGGCCCGGAACCTTCGCCTCTAGGTTAGAGCGCATGCATGCGAGGGGGGACACATGCAAGAACCTATATATACCAACCTCGCACCACACCCACACACACATATGCTAGGGGCACATGCAAGTTTTCATCTCATTCCGATGTTCTCGTGGTCTTCCTCCGGCGAAACCCTGATCTCTGTGCACACTCGGATCGTCTACCCCCCTAGACGTTCCTCTGACAGGGGTAGCCCGACGTAGCTCTCTCTTGTTTTGTGTTTGTTTAGGTCAGAGGGTGATGTCAAACCATGTTGGTTCACAAGTTGGGGCACTATCCTACCCGGTTTCACCTCGACGGGGAGATTCCACCCTTATACGGGCCCGGAACCTTCGCCTCTAGGTTAGAGCGCATGCATGCGAGGGGGGACACATGCAAGAACCTATATATACCAACCTCTCACCACACCCACACACACATATGCTAGGGGCACATGCAAGTTTTCATCTCATTCCGATGTTCTCGTGGTCTTCCTCCCAAACCACGATCTCTGCACACTCGGATCGTCACCCCCCTAGACGTTCCTCCCGACAGGGTAGCCCGGCGTAGCTCTCTCTTGTTTTGTGTTTGTTTAGGTCATAGGGTGATGTCAAACCATGTTGGTTCAAAAGTTGGGGCACTATCCTAACCGGTTTCACCTCGACGGGGAGATTCCACCCTTATACGGGCCCGGAACCTTCGCCTCTAGGTTAGAGCGCATGCATACGAGGGGGGACACATGCAAGCACCTATATATACCAACCTCTCACCACACCCACACACACATATGCTAGGGGCACATGCAAGTTTTCATCTCATTCCGATGTTCTCGTGGTCTTCCTCCGGCGAAACCCTGATCTCTGTGCACACTCGGATCGTCTACCCCCTAGACGTTCCTCTGACAGGGGTAGACCGGCGTAGCTCTCTCTTGTTTTGTGTTTGTTTAGGTCATAGGGTGATGTCAAACCATGTTGGTTCACAAGTTGGGGCACTATCCTACCCGGTTTCACCTCGACGGGGAGATTCCACCCTTATACGGGTACGGAACCTTCGCCTCTAGGTTAGAGCGCATGCATGCGAGGGGGGACACATGCAAGCACTTAATGTGGTCGTGGTGAGTGCTATTGAGAACCACATGCGATAATAACACTTACAAACATATAGAAATTTCTCGGGGTGTGAGAAGATTCGCAACGACATTTCATGTGGACGTGTAGACTGCTATTCAGAGGGTACGAAATTATCCAATTAATAAAAAAATATATAAATAATTGATGCAAATACAAAATATATGAAAAATAGAGAAGGCTACGCCGAGGGTGACCGTCGGTACGTTGCTGGTACTCCAAGGGTGGCCGTCGGCGTATGCTAGGCCGAGGGTCGCCGTCGGCCTAACCGACGGCACCGTTAGCGCGTCGTCCGTGCTGCCGGCATGTGCCACACGTCCGCTAGCTACGCCGAGGGCCGCCACTACGCCGAGGGTGACCGTCGGTGTAGTGTATACTACGCCGACGGCTTGGCTACGCCGAGAGCTGGCCAGTTGGGCTGGCCTGGTGCGGTGCTATACCGACGGCCTCGACGTTTGGCCGTCGGCCCGTCGGCGCATCTGGCCATTCCTGTAGTGTGAGGGGTCATACGAAGGCGAGCCCTGAAGATCGCCGGAGCATCCACGTCCGGCCTACAACACACGTGTATGTTCGTCGCCGGAATTTTGCCGGACTCCACCGCCTCCAGCCCAGATCAGCAGCAGTCCAGCCCGACACCGAGATCGCCACAGTTGACACGGACGAACACCGACGTGAAGAGCTGAACCAAACCATGTGGACTTCGTCACTAAGACGGAGGATTACCGAAACAGCATCACCGGTATACCTAGTTGTTAGATTATTATTATTTTTCTACATGTTAGATTAGATCGGCCGACAATCGAACCGTGTATTTTCTTTTATTTTATCTCACACGCATGCAGTAACGGATCAGATTTGTACCGCATTAGTCTACATGCTCAACTTCAAAAATTTGTATCTTTTGATCCACAAGTCGAAACTACATGATTATCATTGCGTTAGACTTGAAATTAAATTTCATATCCACTGATACAAAATTATCTAATTATCAAATTTTTGAATTTGTCCTGTATAGATCTTGAAGTTAAACCTTGTTTGGTCCTACCTTTAAATTTATAACTCTGTTTTAGTCGAATCCTTCTGCGTTGGGTTTATAATTGAAATGTGTACATGTCACTAACCTGAAAACGTCAATATATACATATATAGATCTATTACATGAATCTACGCTTATTTTGATCATAATATTAAATCTACAATTTCTTTCGAACTAATCGTTTGCAATTTGGCCATAATCACACACACTACAGCCTAGAAAAATATGAACATATTATGGTATACAAAATAAGTAATTAGGAGTGTTGCATGATTTATTTTGTTCACATGTTGCATGTTTTTGCTATTTGTTTACTTATCACTTATTTGTTTTGGCTATTTATTTGCAATGCTTGTTTATTAGTGTTATACTTTTCTACACGTTAGATTTCGTCCAGAGTGCGAGAGACGTTCTATGCTCAAGTAATCATCATCAAAATTTTCTAAGGCAAGTTACATCACTTGTTCACAACTTTTGTCCCAGTTTTTATTCTATGCATGTGATCCTCAAAATCCTGTAGTATGCATGTGTAGGATGTTCTAGTAGAATTTTTCCTTAGTATTATTTTGCAAGTGCGATGATTTTGTAGTATGCCATGAGTATCTCTATACTTAGGATTTCCCCTCCTAATAGGTTCCCCTGTTTTGCTAAGTATTGCTTGCTATGCTATATATATATGTAAAGTACCATTGGGGGGTTCAAAAGACAATTAATTTTTCTAAGTATAAAGGCTCTCTAGAGCAAACTTTTCTTCTCAAATCCACTTCAAAATAAAACTAAGTTTTCTTCTGGGCGGAATGGTTGTCGGAACAACAGAGTGAGATTTTGGTGGAGGACGGCCGCCCAGGAATCAAAGAAGTCTGCCATGTTTCAGAATTCAGAAGCTTCCAGTGCAACCACAATACATATGGGTTCTGTCTTGGCCTAGTACTTAGTGGAGAACCTCACCTGGGTACCAACATTTGGAGGTTCTTGGCACGGTTGGATCCAGAAGGTAGAGGGGCTACTAAGGAAAAGCCTCGCCATGGTCTTGTCTGTAAAAGGACTTGATCGTGGATTGTGGGTAAAGTGCACAAACTCTCGAGAGTATTGCAATCTGATCGATTAGCCGTGTTCACGGAAATAGAACAACATTGAGCATCTGAAGGATGGAGCCTCTGAAGGATCTTCCTCTCTCTTTTCTAAACAAAGTTTTGAAACCCCATGGCGTGAGTAATATCGCCAATGGGTGGGATTTTGGGAACTTGGTGCGTAATATCCAAGTGTCACTTGGTGAGTAATATCCAAGTGTTTGGTTGTTTGGACACTTGGTGAGTAATATCCTCGTGTGCCATTCGAGTCTATTTTATCTAAGCAAATGTTTACAAAGTAGGGTAAAACACACACTCTCTCTCTCTCTTTTTCTCCATACTTAGAGAAAATTAGCTTTATGCAAATGAAATCCAAAGCCTAAACTAGCTTGCATATAGAGTTAGTCTTTCTTTCCTTGGTTTAATTTGACAATACATTCAAAGTATTGACCCAACTTGTTGGCTGCACGTTTCATGTGCAGAATTTCGGAGATCATCGAAAGGTGCGCTAGGATTGCGGGTCTTCACTCAACCCGCCTGTGGCATTGATGGGACTCCAAGTTGTATTTATATTGCTTCTGTTGTAATAATGTAAACTCTGGATTATTCAATTCATGTAATAAAGACATGTGTTTTACATGATATTTCATCGACTATGAGTGCTAGCTATTGATCCAGGGAGTAGCATGTTAATCACAGGGACTTAGGATCTTTCTCGATCCGAGGTCACTACAACCGGCTTAGGCGAAGCCCTGCGGGATCTTCCCTCTACTTCCGACACCACGCCGTTGTGCTGCCGGAATCGCGAGGGGAGAACTACAACCTCTCCTTTCTGCTGGAACAAGGGAGAGAAAGGTCTTCATCGAGTACCGAACGTGTGACCAACTGCGAAAGCGCTGCCGGAATGCAGCGCCGGAAGGATCGTCTACGCGATCTTGAGATCGGCAAGTGTACGACTACATCACCCACGAGAATCTTCTTTCGTTAACCGCTTTGGAATCTTCGAGGGTGAGTGCTTCTATTGACTCGTTGCTACAATCTAGTAGATAGATCTTGGCTTGTTTGTGTGCATGCGGTATAATTTTTTTGTTTTCCATGCTACGAACCCCTACAGCTTGGTGTTGGAAAGGAGTAGTAAGTTCTTGCTTGAAGTGCAAGAGGATCTTGCATTGACTGTGACTTAGACTTTAGCATGACATGCTAGGTGTTGTTTTAGCATTATGCTTAGTGATTATTGCTGTAGCATGTCTTGTTCCAAACAATTGAGATTACTTAGTGTGCATTAAAGAAATTATGCGTTGTTTTAGCATGCAAAAGCATAGTATTTGTATTCTCCTTTGATGTTTTGTTTGGGTTGACTTGGCACATTCTCACACAATGTTATGACTATGAACAAGTCACCATTAGCCTCTATGATCATTTAGTCCTTGACTTGCAGTACCACTCTTTGCTTTGATCAGTTTGCTTTATTGCTCTGCATGATTATGGACATTATGCTCTCTTAGTTGGTTGCTCCTAGTCTTTTGCTAGCCTCCACCTGTACGAGTAAGTTCTACTCATGTTTCCAACTCCCGAGAAACCAAGTTATTCTAAAGTGTCCACTATAAACTCCTATGCATGGTGTGGTACACCATTCCAAGTATATTCTTTTTTTCAACTATCTTCCAATTAAAAACTATTTTGTTATGTGAAAACTTAGTGATTAAAGCCCTCACGAACTTGATGTCACATTTTATATTCTTTTCCCCTAATAAATTTGAACCATTGTGACAACTTTGTTGTATATGCTTGCACTTATACGTTGGAATTAGCAGAACCGTGCTGTCACGGGGAACACTTTCAACATTGCACTTGTACTTTGTACTCAGTTGATATCATGCTCTTTTTTCTATGGATGTCACCAATGTGAAATAAAGAGGGAACTTGTAAGTACACGGAGTTTGTATTCCGTGTTATAGAAACACCTGAGCCACTAGCCTAAGCCATGCCTAATCATGGTGGAAACTTGCAGCATCACCATAGTGAGCTATCTATGAAGCATCCTCAATAAAAATCTATGCATATGATAAATAAAAAGATTGCTGAGATGCTCATTGTCTGCTCGCCTTGTCATTTTGGTTATGGGAAAGCTCCTATACCATGTGCAAGGGGTACCCCGTTGGTGGTTCTCAATAATATGCAAATACTTATAATGACAAGAACTTACCTGGGCCCAAAGTTGAGTATGCATGAGGTGTGACCCTCGTATTCAAGGGACTTGAGATTGCCAACTTATACTTCGTCAAGCATATACTCCATCTTTGCCACTTTAACCTTAACCACTTCAAGATGCTTAGGATAGGGGAAATGAGGGCTAAAAGCTAACAAGTACCATAATTTTTGGAATCTCTTTTTGAAACTTGTAATCCCTGCCTCCTTTACAAAAATTCCTTTCTTCCACCATTATTGAGTTTCCACCTTCTACCTTTAGGCACCATTAAGAGAGCATAGTTTTCATTCTGTGTGCAGTGTTCCAAAGCTTATTGATTGATGCATATTGTGATATTACTTGTTCTTGTGCTATTTGTTTCTAGTCACCCTTGTGAACTTTTAAGGTGTCCTATGCATCTATTTGCTACTCTATGAGGGATAAGCTGATTGCCACTATGCTATGTTTTCTGCATGTGAAACAAACAAACGTTTTTCAATGCATGTTATTCATGATTTTTGTTTGTAGCCTGCCATGTTGTATGCATAGTTATTATGTCCTATTTTTAGAATTATATCTTTCATGCACATGTTTAGAGTTCTTTGATCCCAGCTTTCAATGCTTGCAAATGGTTGGATCTTTATTGTGAGGGTGCATGTCACCTAAAAAATTATTGTTTTTATCACTTACCTACTCGAGGACGAGCAGGAGTTAAGCTTGGGGATGTTGATACGTCGGAAACGTATCTATAATTTTTGATGTTCCATGCTTGTTTAGTATCTACTTTGCTTTGCTTGTCTACACTTTGAGGTGCTTTTTACATGTTTTCTGGTACTAACCTATTAATAAGTTGCAACAATGCCAGATGCCTGTTTTCTGCTGTTTTTGGTTTCAGAGAAGTTAGAAAAGAAATATTCTCGGAATTGGACAGGACAAACGTCAAATTCAATAACTTTCCGTGGGGAACAAGAAGTCCAGAGGGGAGATGGAGAAGCGGGCCAGGGAGGCCAAACCCCCTAGGCGTGGCCAGGGGTGGGCCCGCGCCTAGGTAGGGTTTGACCCCCCTGGTCGCCTCCTCGGCCTCCCCCTTCGCCTATAAGAAGCCCCCGATGCAGAAACCCTAGGGACATGATCAAATATCCATGAAACCGTTTGTAGCCGCCACCACCATCGTCCCTAGATCGGGCGGGGGAGGGGGATCTGAAGTTCTTCCCGGCACCTTGCCGGAGGGGAGATCATCCCGGAGGCCTTCTCTCCGGTATGATGCGTGAGTAGTTCCACCTTGGACTATGGGTCCATGTAGTAGCTAGATGGTTGTATCTCCTCCTTTGTGTTTTCATGTATAGATCTTGTGAGCTCCATTCATGATCAAGATCTAATCTATTTGTAGTCATGCATGTTGTGTTTGCGGGGATCCAATAGATATTGATATTATTATGTTGGTTTGATTAATGGTTTTGTATTTATGATTCTATCATGTCTGTGTTGTTTGTGATCTTGCATGCTCTCCGTTGTTAGTAGCTATGTTGGCCAAGTAGTTGCTAGTGACTCCAAGAGGGGGTATTTATGCTCGATAGTGGGTCCATGCATCTAGTTTCCAAGGGAAGTGACAATAATCTCTTCGGTTGTAGATGTGTTGTTGCTACTAGGGAGAAAGCAACGGTCTCTTATTCATGGAAATGTGGACTGTTTACCTTACACACTTTGCTTAAAGTAGTTGTATGTTGCTTGCAACTTAATACTGGAGGGGGTTCAGATGATAACCTGAAGGTGGACTTCTAGTCATAGATGCAGTTGGATGGCGGTCTATGTATCTTGTTGTATTTCCCAATCGAATCTCATAAGATCTTTCTGACTAGTAATTGCATTGTTATGCCTTGCTCAGTTCCTGTCAATTTCCCTGCTGTAATTTGTTTACCCTTCATGCCATGTTGTTTATCTAAGGAGAGCACATCTAGTGAACTATGGACCCCGGTCCAATCTTTACCATTGATACATCTTCCACTATTACTTGTTTACTTGCTACAAACCATTACCTTCCACACCATACATTTAATCCTTTGTTACAACAAACCGGTAAGCTTGACAACCTCACTGATTCGTTGGGACAAAGTCTTGAGTTTGTGTTGTGCAGGTGTCCGAGTTGCTTGCAATACCTGTGTGACGTTTCCTTTCTCCTTCTGGTTCGATAACCTCGGTCTCAACTGAGGGAAAACTTGCTGCTTGCTCTTCACACCCTACGCTTGGGGTTACCAACGAAGTGCCACGTCGAGCATCATCGGCGATCATGAGCGCTCTTCGGCCTGCATGGGGAAACCCTGGGGGTTTGGAATTCAGGTTAGTTGGAGAAAATATTTTTGTGGTAGAGTTTGAATCTCAGCAAGATCGATATCGTGTCAGAGATAGTTCTTCGTGGCACATTACTAAGAATGCGGTGATTTGGGAGGAATTTGTTGAGTGCATGCTGCCCTTCTGAATAAAAGTTGGTAAGATGTAATTATGGGTTAGGGTTCTTAATATGCCCTTTAATCTGAGGACTCCTGACTAGTGAAGGCAACCCAGACAACTTTTGATTATATGGGTGGATTCTTGAGGGTACGTGATGCAGCCTAATACATGACATTCACCATTGGCCTACATCATGCTACGCTAACCATTCTCACAAAGGTGAATTCGTTCTATCTCTCGCCTTCCTTTGGTTATCATGTGAATGGGATCCTACTTGACACAAATGACTATCATATGACTAGGCCCATGACCATGAAACCTCGAGGAGAAGACAAGGAAGGTCCTAGAATCAAGACCCCCAAGAAAGAGGCCTGGAAGAGAAGAAGGAAGAAAGCAACCGAAGCAACCCCGGAGCCTCCGGCCTGCGCACCCCGGAGTCTCTGCAACGCGCCTCCAGACCCGAATCGGGCAAAACTTCCAGGAGCTCCAGCCAGGTGACCGGAGCCGTCCCCAGAGACTGCCCCGAAGTCTCCGGCCACCGCACCTTGAGTCTTCGGCCTAAGTGGCACAGGCCTGCGAGCCTCAAGATGGGCCTACCCCATGTAACACCCATAACTTCCTGTTTATGCCCAAATTATCCCTAGCTTGTGGCTGGCCTATAAATAAGCCCCCAACCTCTCCTTGAAACCCTAGAGTTAAAGATGAATGAAGTCTTGTGCCTAAACCTAGATGGAAACCCCTCTCTATAGTTAATCTATGAGTTGTACAAGGCCTTGGAGTTCGGTGTTTGACTCCAAGTCGTTAAGACCCTCGTCAAGTGTTTGGTCTCTCCTTGTCAAGGATTCTAGTAGTGCTAGGTCTCTCCCCTTTGGGATTCTACTTGATCTCTACTCTCTCCTATGATTTGGATTCTATCATCCGCTTGCCGATCTCTCATTTGGTGATTCTACCTCATGGTCTCTCGCTGAGGATTCTATTGGATTGGTTGTTCGAACCAACGGGAGCAAATCAAATCGGGTGTGTTTGTGTGTGTTTGTATCTTTACCTTGCATTTATGTTGTGTTTCTCATGTTCATCGTGTTTCCCCTCACTCCCCGCCTCAAATCCGTGAAGATCGGGCCACCCTAGGGTCAATCCTAAAAGAGATCCCATATCAACACGTATTATGGTGGATGTGACAAAACACTTGAGGGGAGGTATTCTGATTAACTCATCTACTATGAAAAGGAATGTATCTGTATGATTTAAAGTATGAGAAGATCCGTCACTTTTGCTTCTCGTGTGGGAAGTTGGGGCACTCAGATATGTTGTGTCCGACGCCTGGAACCAAAAATAAAACTGGAAAGTTGGCATATGCGGCGGGGTTAGGGACGCCAGATGAAAGGAAGAAGACTAGCTCAAATGAGAACTCTTCTCGTGAACAATTTTCTAGTCAAGGAATTTGATGGGAGACAAAGTTTTCAAGCAATGTTCGTGAGACTGGAGCAACTGTGACATCCCTGCTTAATAGGAAGGATCATCGCAAGAGGAAAGGTGGTGTCCCAAAATAGGTGTACATGAAGGTGGGATATTTTCGGGGCCCAATGCTAGTAGAGAAGAATGTAGATGATTTCCAAACAAATAGCTGTGTTCTCAGCACAACCTATAGTGGGGAAAGATACTAGCTTACCATAGGAAGATGTGGGGGAATCTTACCCAAAAAAAAAGGAAAACTAAGCAGCTCAGTTAACTCGGCAGAGGCTAGTTCCCAACACTGCCCGTCATAATGAGTTGTTTAGATTGGAACGGTTGGGGGCTTGGGAACCCTGAGGCCATTCGTGACCTTCTTAGTGTCACGAAGCAAGAAGGTCCTACATTGGTCTTTGTGATGGAAACGAAGATTAGTTCTCAAAGGGTGGAGGATCTACGAATCCCGTTGGGCTTCGCTAGTTGCTTTGTAGCCTGTAGTGATAACTCAATGACGATTTGGGGCTTTATTGGTCTGATGACGATAAATTTAGTGTGGAGTTTTAGTAACGGCCATATTGATGCAATGGTCCAGAAAAAAGATCAAAACTATATGGTGTTGGCAATTTACAGGATTCTATGGTGAGTCGAGAGCGGAGAACCAACATCATAGCTGGCGTTTCCTTAGAAAACTGTTTGGTATTCAACATTCGACATGGCTTTGCATGGGAGACTTTAATGGGACTTTATATGTTTATATATATGTGCACTTTTCCCAAGTTGCTAGGCCTGAATGGAAGATGAGAAATTTTAGAGAACCGGTATAAGATTGCAAGTTGCAAGATCTGGTGGTTTCGTATTGCTTATACCTAGGACAATCGTCAAGCTGCAAATAATAATGTCAAAGCTCGATTATACACGACCCTTGGTAACCCTTAGTTTTTAAATCGATCTAAGCATTACCACTATTTTTTTGTTGGTGGAGCTAAGGGATTGGTTGTCGGAACAAAGGTTGCGAGTGGCTAAGCAATTCCGATATGAAAATGTTTGGCAGATCCACGTGAATTATGAAAAAATGATCAAAGAAAGATGGGAATGTGGGGCTGGCCGGAGATGACTTCATGGGGTATCTGATGCTCTGAAGAACTTACAAGGCAAATCGAGCACCTGGGGTGCAGTGCAGAAGAGTTGGGGTGTCTACCGCGAATAGTGAGGAAACAAAGATGAAAGTTGAATTGTTTGCAGGCTAGATCAGTGGGCCATGGCCCAACTGAAGAGGACCAGACTGTAGTCAAGAAATTACAACGGGCCTTGCATCAGGAGGAGATTTGGGTCCAGCAACATTCCTGCGTAATTTGGTTACGTGAAGGGGATCGTAACAACATCATATTTCCCTGCTCGTGTGTGATGATGGCTCAGTGTGCGGTAATATGGACGAGACATTGGTAGAAGTTAAGGGATTCTACCAATATTTATATATATCGCAAGGTTTTGCCAATATGGATGAACTACTCGTACTTAATATTGTTCAACTCACCATAGATGATGGCTCAGTGTGCGTTGCTATTGGCGTGTCCGATGAGATGAATGAGTTAATCGACATAGATTATTCCGAGGAGGAAATTAGGGTACTAGCACTTTTTCAAATGGCTCCATCCGAAGACCCAGGCTGGACAGTTTCACGATAGGATTCTTTTAGCGACACAAGGATCTAATTAATCAATATGTGGTGCAGGCTGTCTTGAATTTGTTAGAATGGTGGTGTGCTTCCGGTTGGGTTGAACGACACTTCTATAACCTTGACTCTGAAGGTACGAAATCCACAGAGAATTTCTCAATATAGGCCTATATCCCTTTGATCGGTTCTTTATAAAATTGAAGTTAAGTGCATTGAAAATAGACATCGTACTTTTATTGGTGATATGTTGGAGAAGAAAATAGTGCCTTTATTCATGGGTGTCTAATAACTGACAACATTTTGGTTACATATGAAAGTGTTCACGAAAAGCACGTGATATGCCTTGGTATCTTCCAGAATAAGGATGACAATTTTACCCATGGGTACGGGTACCGGCGGGTACCGTACCCGCATGGGCAGGGTATGAGTATACTTTTATACCCATGGGTATTACCCATACCCTGCCTGTTAAGTCACGGGTACGGGTATGTGTATAACTTGTACCCATGGGTATACCCATACCGTGCTCATTTAAACTGACATGTCAAACTTACCTATAGAGTTTCAACCTGTGCGACCGAGAAGCTTAGGGACGAGTATGAGATTGCTACTTTCAAACTTTAATTTGATACTTTCATGTACTTGTCTACTATTAGTAAGTAGAGATTATTGTATTTTATTTAAATATTCTATTGATGAAAGTAAAATTTTGAATAACTTGTGTACTATTGGATATACCCGCCGGATACTCAATGGGTACGGGTACCCGCCGGGTATGGGTATGGTTAAAGTTTTATATCCGCGGATACGGGTATGGGTAAGCTTTTGTACCCATTGACTACTGAGGTATGAGTATGGTATTGCTCTACCCTGCCTATACCCTGCCCATTGCCATCCTTATTCCAGAAGCTTCAAAAGGCCCGGCAGGCATCCGGTGGTGCTCTGGGTCGACAATTGCGTGTATAACTGTTGCCCTTCGCGATGTGTTACTTCTGTAGTTAATCCACTGAAAGGTGCACTCGATCTAGCAAAGTTTATGAACTAGATCACATAATGGCATCGCACTTTGTGACTAATGAAACTGAGTTTTCTACAAGTAATGTTAATTGGAATATTGTAGTCTGGTTAGAACAGTGACTCAATGAGGTTAGTTGTAAACATCAGTGCATATAGAAAGTGCATTCCTTAGGAATTTAGTTTAATTTAATGGATATATCTGCTTGCATAGAAAAATCTGTGAATAAATAGTTTGAATTATTTGGTTCTTCCTTAGACGCACGATTCACTCAAAGAATAAGTTCTTAAACTAATAACACTTTGTACTGAATTTAAAAATATTACATGTTTAAAATTGATGTTATGTGTTTTTTACTAAAACACGGTAGAAAAGACAAGTCAATTAAATCATCCATGCCATTTGGTTCAATCGAAATATGGATTTAAACATATGAAATGATGTTCATTTGATTTTATATGCCACCATAGCAACGCACGGATTTTGTGCTAGTATAGGCCTATATATCCCTTTGATCGGTTCTTTATAAAATTGAAGTTAAGTGCATTGAAAATAGACATCGTACTTTTATTGGTGATATGTTGGAGAAGAAAATAGTGCCTTTGTTCATGGGTGTCTAATAACCGACAACATCTTGGTTACATATGAAAGTGTTCATGCAATTCGGAGGAAGAAGGAAGGAAATAATAGAACATGTGTAGTTAAGCTTAACATGATGAAGGCTTACGATCGAGTTGAATGACATTGTTTCGAGGCTAACATGTTAAGGCTTGGTTTTAGTGACAACACACTAAGACTGATTTTGAAGTGTGTTTTCATTAGTAAGATTTAATGTTAAGGTAAACAGGGAGCTCCTTGAGTATTTCACTCCATCTCGTTGGCTTAGGAAAGGCAACCCCATCTATCCATACATGTTCATCCTCTACTCGCAAGGGTTCACTCCTCTCCTAAATCGTTTTGGGGTAACCATGTTGACACAGGGGTTAGAACGAGTGTTCAATCTCCGTGGATTAATCATTTATTATTTGTTAATGACAATCTGATTTTTTATGAGAGCATGTTCAGAGAGTGGAGATAGGATGAACGAAATATTGTGGATCTATGGGTAATATTTTGGTCACTGTGTTAATAGGAATAAGAGTTCCATTTTCTTCAGTCCTAGTACTCTAGATACTATGAGGCAGAGTTTGAAGCAAACCCTTGGTATTGTGGTTGAGGCTTTTAGTGAACACTACCTTGGACTACCGACGACAGTTGGACATGTCAAAAGTGGATCTTTTGATTTTAGATAGAATTAAGAGTAAGGTCCAAGGATGTGAAAGAATGCTATTTTGTGGTGAGAGGGAAACTTTTCTGAAAACTGTGGTACAAGCTATCCCTTTGTATGGCATGTGATGTTTTGAACTGACGAAGAAGGTATGCAAATCCTTCAAGTAGAGTACTTGGAAATACTGGTGGAGAAGCTCGTTGGACCGGAGATCTATTCACTAGAGTTCTTGGAAGGAACTGAGGGAGCCTAAATGTAGAGGCAAGATGGGGTTCAGAGATCCGGAGTTGTTTAATAGTGCTCCGCTTGAGAAGCATGGATGGCGGTTGATGACTGGACCAAACTCTCTGTGCACCAGGGTCATCAAATGTCGCTACTGACGAGGGTTCGACTCGTCAATGCCCATTGTTATGGACTTGAGTTTGGAGAAGATGGGGATGCTGGAGATCGTGAGACGGTTAACAGACACGTAGCAAGGGGACACGAGATTTACCCAGGATCAGGCCCCCAGAGGGAAAACCCTACTCATGCTTGTCTGTTCTTGATTGACGGCGGAACCGAAGGTTACAGGAGGTGCGCAAATGCAATCTGGCGTGAGGTGTGTGTATGAGTTGGAGAGATCCTCCTCGCCGTACCCTCCCGGCCTTTATATGGGGAGGCCAGGTCTCGGGATAGGTCGAGTCGGTTACAAGTTAGGGTTTCACCCTTCAAAATTCTATCTATAGCTTGGCCGTGTTCTCCAAGGAGTCAAACTTCTACCGGGCTTGGGCCATCCGGAGTCTCCTTGGGCAGCAAGTCTTCATGTGGGACTTCACTGGGCTAGACCGGGTATACCTTTATGAGGTATCCGTAGGGCATATCCATGTCAGTAGCCCCCGAGTGTTCAGTCGAATCGTAGATTCGACTGGAGACTCTATAGTATTTTGAGTGCTTCTCATCCGAACCTGTTTTTGGGTGAATATGTTAGTTCATAGGGATTGTTCATACATGTGCCTGACTCGCCCGACGGATCAGGGTCAGTTAACTGTCTTTGGACAAAACAACACGATCTACTTCAGACTTGAGTTCCTAGACTCGTATCCGTAACAATGCTGGTGCAATTCGAATCAGGCCACGAAGGTCTTACAGGAGTTGATTCCAGTGTTTAAGTTGAGTAACCAACGCGTCCGTCAGGATTTTTCATCGTGTCTGCTGACACGGTATGTTACTGGCAGAGCACAGTCGGGTGTGATACTAGGTCATCAGATAATATCTGTAGGTCTTATCTTTGCATCGCAGACACATCATCCGAAAGTTTATCACCGCGGAGGTGTTTCAGGTGACCAAGGAGACGATATCTCTCTCAGTGTTAGTTTGGGCAAAGTTACCAAATAGATGTGTTATTTTTTTTGTCATATGTGATCTGAAGGATCTCATCCGAATAGTTAATAGGGTGCACAACCAGCGCTCCCTATGGGAGTATCCCCCGAGTGTCTGTTCGAGTCGTAGACTGAAGCGGAGACTTTAAATCTGCGGATGTCAACAACTTCAGAGCTTTTTCGAATGCGTGATCAGCGTTCCCTATGGGAGTAGCCCCTGAGTCCATAGTGTAGTCGCAGACTCAACGAAGGACTCAAAGATTTTTTTGAAGAAGTATTTACACCATGTTAATTTCTCAGGTGCGCGGTGCTCCTGATAGGAGTATCCCCCGAGTAGTTGGTTGATTCGTAGACTCGAGTAAGTACTTTGTTTAGTCGAAAGTTTCTAGCCATTGCTAGATTTTTCTTTGATGACGTCATTGCTGACGCCTGGTGAGCTCAACCGTCTGCGACAGCAGTAGCGACATGATGGGACGATCGTGGGTCCCATTTTCTGACTTGGATTTGACTATTCACGCGTAATTTTCGCAATAATTACGACGTCTCCTTGATTCCCATGCGTAGTGGGTGGAGTGCTCGCGGCGGTTCGGGCGGCTCGTGACACGTGTATGGTCCGATGAGGGACACACGTTAGGGCTTGTGAATCAATGGCTCCGCTTCATCTTCTTCGTCCTTGTATACCGTGGGGGGATCAAAGTAATCTTTTTCCCCTGCCATTTTCTTTCTTCTTACTTTCTTCTTGCTTCATTCTCCATTTCTAGAGCTTGCTCCTATCACGCACTAGATGTTCTTCGCGTCTTTCCCTCGTCCTTCCTCCATGATCATCGCGTTGCGCGCCGCGCCACCAAGATGGGAAAGTCAAAGAAGACCTCTTCCGCTACTGCGGGGACGAGCGCTGTCGGTGCTGCTAAGAAGGCCCCTCCGGTAGACGAGTCACCGATGGTGGGTGGCAGCGATATGCAATGAGGGATGCAGACATGCGCCGCCCGCACGCTGGTCTCATCTCAGAGAACAAGAACGACGCCCTCCTTCCTCGCGAGGAGGTAACTCCGGACCCTCCCAAAGGTTTTCGGGTTATGTTTTATTCCTTTGTCATTCGTGGTCTTTCTTCGCCTGCCCACGAATTTCTTTCCTTATGGGATACAAATCCACCAGTTGTCGCCCAATTCTCTTCTGCACATCGCGTGTTTTATCACGCTTTGTGAGTGCTGGCTCGGTATCGAGCCACACTTTGGCATCTTCAAGAGACTCTATTCTCTGAAGAGGCAGTCTGGTACCGGTGGCGTCTATCCACTGGGTGGGTGCGGGATTTCTATCTGCCCCACCGTCCAATTTTTCTCCTTCTATCTCTGCGAGTCCGTCCAGCAATGGCGGAACAAATGGTTTTACATCCGTGACGTCAAGCTCGATGGTCAACATTATGAGCTGGCCCCTTTCGACTCCAGCAAGGTGGTCACCGAAAGCTCTCATGGTCGAATGACATCATGGAGGGTGAAGCCGCGGAGGTGGATAAGTTGTACTAGCAGGTGGAGGCGCTTCAGCTGGTGCATGGCAAGGAAGTCAGTGGCGTCGATATCATCCGCCCTTTCCTTAAGGGTCGGGTGCAACTTCTCCAACTGAGGGTGCATCCGATGTTCTTATACTCCGGCGCCGGTGATCCGACGATAGTGTTGGCAGATGAGATGTCCTCGACCGACCTCGACCGAACGCTTCGACCTCTGCTGAAGCATAAAGCCGACGAGGAGCTACCGAGGAAGTCTCTGACTTCCCCCTTTCATGCCAAGAAGGAAGTCCCTCAGGTGAATCTTACAGTTGCATGTAATGCATTTTCGGGTGCCCTTGTCTGATATTATTTGACTGATGTTTCCATATTTCTTGATTCGTAGGAGCCCGCCATGATGCCACCTCTTCCTGAGAAGTTCGAAGCTGCGCCAAATGGTGGGGACGCGGATTCTGAATCCACACACCATCCCTCGCGCGATCGCCTACTGCGGAAGCCCCCGAGCATAGCGAAGATATTTCTCGCAAGAGGACTCAGAGCAAAAGTTTGGATGGAGCGACGCTGCCAATGCCAAGGGGACCCACCTTTCTTTTGCGGCACACTGGAGATGAGGGTGCGACTTTCCCTATTCCTGTTGTGCCCATTCAGGCAATAGCCCCGCAGCCGCCGGCTAAGAAGAACAAAGAGGCGCCAGTCTTCGACCTCTCCGACATTCTGTTGTAAGTTTTCTGTTGCCTTTGTATTTGAGGTGTGCTAGGTATTAGCTTACTATTTTGTTGATTAGCCTGAAATATTTCATGTGCTTCTAGGAGGAACTCCTTAGATGAATCCTTCAAGGAGAAAGTTGACGAGATGCATGGGGAGTCGAAGGTTGCTGCTGCTTCCCCAAAGATGGTGGTCGACTCCGACAATGAATTTTTGACCTACTTTAGGCCAAGGACTCATGCGGTTGTTTCTTGGAAGACACAAACTAAACTCTCGGAGTCTTCGGGCGACCATGTAAGTATTTTATCCTTTCTCATGGGAAAGCCCCCGAGCCCTTTTGTTCATGTGGTTTTGCCAGTTTCCTATTTGCAGCCCTTCATCCGTGACGTCAATCGCCTTGGCCAGAAATACCTTTCCTTGGAGGGCGACCTTCAGCAACTCCGAGGTGCGTCTATTTCTTCTGTTCGACCGTGAGTATTAATGAATGCCGGTTTTTTCTAACCTTTTCCTTGTTAAATGTTGCAGATGAGAACAATGAGGCACTTCGCAAGCTGAATGCACTCGAAAAGAGTCACAGCCAAGCGAAGACCAAGGCGAAGGATGCCGTGGAGACCCTTCAGCGCCACTAGCAGGAGGCCCAAGATCGTGAGCAGTAGCTTGCGGCTGCCATGGAGTCTCGGGAGAAAGCCACGGCGGAGAAGCTTATGGTTGTTGCTAAAGAGCTGTATGGTGAGTGACCCTACGTTCCCCTTATTGAGCTTGCTTTTCTTCTGGTGTGGTTCTTTTGTCTCATCCGGATTTTTACCGCCTCTTGTAGATGCTACTGGCATTGCGTTTGATCGCAGTGCTTTGGAGCCTGGGGATCCCATGGAGGATGCTGTTGTAGCAATCGAAGATCGCTGCAGCTCTACCGTGGAGACGCTAGGCAAGGCCAAGGAGGTCCTCGCTCGCTTCTACAAGGGGATCAACCCGAAGGGTGTCGCTCTTGACGATGTCGACTCCCTGGCGCAGTCCTTGGTGGGCGATGCCCCTACAAGCATTTTTGCCCGAAGCTTATTGACCTTCTGGCCACATATGCGCTGGAGCAGCAGCGGGTAGCTAAGGCTAGGGTCTTGGAGTCAGAAGCTGCTTCAGATGCGGCTTCTTAGGTCGTCTGTGTCATAGTCTATTTAGTAGTATTTTGATTTTTCTTTGCCTGCATGCATGTAATGCTTCATGCTGGACGAACTTGAATTTACCACGTAGTGGTTGATGTAAATATAAGTGTCTCTTTTGACTGCTATCATTTGCCTTGGTTTTTATGCTCTATCGCTTGTGCACTCTTAGGGTCCTTCGAATGTTGAACCGGTGACCTCGCCTCCTGCCTTAATTGGTTCCCATCCGCCGAAAAGTGAGACATTGGAGTTTCCTTTGCTACGCGACCGCATCCGAAGCCTAGGGAAGGATGTTCTCATGATCTATGGCCATGCGGATGTTTGGAAGTCCAAGACCGAATGGGCCATTGCGAGAGAGGAATTTCTCCTTGAGGAATTTTGGAAAGTCGGCGAGCAACTCCAGTGTATGTCACCGTGAGCCTTTTCCTTTTATATTGAGTTTGATCTTCATGTCTTCTCATCTACTGCTTTTGCATGCAGTTGTGAATCTTCTTCCGAAAGAAGAGAAAGAGCGTGTTGTGATTCGGCTGAATTGCTTGACGCAACAGGAATTGGAGGCCGTCAGCTTCTTCTAGATGGATCAAGCGACTGTTGTCGTGATGGTTCAAGACCGTATCCACCAAGTACTTCGGGTGCTGAAGAACGCAAGGTCATCACTCGCGGCTATCTGGGCCACGATGTTTCCTTTGGACGCGGCTCCCTCCAGCTTCTTGGGCTTGCTGGGAAAATTTTGCAATGTGGACACCATGAAGGAGCTTGTGCGTCATCAGCTGGTGGCAGGTGTGAAAGCGGCTCTAGCACTCGTTCGGATACATCATCGCGACGTGGACCTTACTGAGATAGCAGCTGGGCACCTGCTCCTCCGGATGGCATGGCGTTGGACATGCATCCGCATTATGCTGCAGTGACGCAGTATGCTAAGGAAATAGTAGATGTCCTTGAGGAGCGAACGAACGTCCTGCTTCGACATAGTTGAGTCCTACGAATAGTAAATAGAACAATGTAAAGTTTGTATATTATCGATTGGTCTTTGGTGCCCTTGTAAAGTTGTATGTATTGACATGTAGTGCATTGTTGACTATGAGTTTTGCATGTCCTTTTTGTTAGCCTGACGTGGTCATCTACTCAGGTTTTATGCGTTGTTGTGGTCAATCGACAAAGTCGTAAGGTGAGGCGCAGCCCTGGAGCGTGTTTAATGATGTAAATGTATACAAGAGAGAAAATTTTGGGCCAAGATACTTAGCTTTTTATTCATCGTAATGTAGGAGGTATAGTGTTCGGCTGAGTAGCCTGGCTGAATAGCCGTATTAAAAGTAAAAGACAACTAGGGGTAGAAGCGTCGCAGTTGTGTGACGTTCCAGGGGTTTGAGTATTCGACTCTGGACTCGACGTCCTTTAGGCAGTAGGCGCCACCTGGGATTACTTAGGTGACGGTGACCACGTAGTGTCGTGGTATTGCCGACGAGTATTCCATGGAGGGGTCCTCACAGAGCGTGTTTAGAGACGTAGGGTAAGGCGGAAGGTTGGCGGGTATGAGGTAACACAACTTACCAAGGTTCAGATCCCACGACGGTGGCGGGGTCCTACTCCTGCTATAAATCATTATAATGGCAAATACGCTGAGTTACAGGGATCGGTTCTCTATGCACGATATGATTTGTTCTCTGCCCTAAAGGCTCCCATAGGCCCGGCTTATAAAGTCGCCAGATCCTAGGGTTATAGGCAAAGTCCTAGTCGGACAGGTTACAGAGTCCTACACGGTACACAACTAGTCTAACATGTCTTGCACTCCAAGGCTTCGGGTACGCTGGTGACTCCTCCATAGCCTTCCTTTAACCGGCATGGGCCTCCCTTCTGGATCCATCTAACTGGGCCGCCCAGCAGGCCATGGGCCTTGCTACCAACTGTGGGCCACCCGGGTTATCCGGATTAGAGACATGCTACGCCCTTCCTCACCTGCCTGAATGGAATGAATATCTCCTTCGTCTAGTCGAGAAGGGAAAAAGCCCGGCGGGCTCACTTTTTCTAAGTAATGGGGAAGAGGACTGAAACATGCCACTGCCCGGGCCAGCCGCAGGCGTCAAGTCAAGCCAGGGAATACAGGTTATTATCCCTTTCAGAGCCCCTTGCTAGGGGTTGGGGTAGACCAGTTAGCTCCGTTCTGTCAATCGGGGAAGGTTTTTGGTGATAAGACCTAGAGATATCAGAAGTGAGAATATTTAACATATCCCTAACACGTAGGGTCCTTCCCAGGGTGATTCGAGCTTCAGGTGCCCCTTCTGCTTGAGTCGCAGGACGAGCTCTCCTTTGATGAAGGACCTTGGGCGCAGCCAACAACTGTGGTAGTTGCGAAGACTTTGCTAGTACACCGTCGAGCGGGCCACAACGATGTCGCGAGTTTCGTCTAGCGTGTCGACAATGTCTTTGAGTGCGGCCGATGATTCGGGTTTGCTGTAGGCGACGACCCGTGGGGCCTTGTAGCGTACCTCGGCATACAACATGACTTTGGCTCCATGCACCATGAAGAAAGGCGTGTAGCCGGTAGAGATGTTTGCAATTGTGCGCATGCTCTAGAGGACGGAGGGTAGCTCATCCGCCCAGGCTCCCTCCAGCCTTGCCGACGAGACCGTTAGCCTTTTCGACCTGCCCGTTGGTCTGTGGATGCGACACAAAGGCATATGTGAGGTTGATGCCGAGATCTTTGCATAAGTCTCAGAACTCCTTTGAGGTGAAGTTAGAGCCGTTTCGGTTATGATGCTGTGAGGCACTCCGAACCTATAAACAATGGATTCAAAGAACTTGACGGCGGAGGCGCCGATTTGGTTAGTGACGGGCATGGCCGCGATCCACTTTGTGAATTTGTTGACTACCACCAGGAGAAAGACATGCCCTCCTGGCGAGGACTTTGGCAGCTTGCTGATCATGTCGAGTCCCCACTAGGCGAAGGGCCAGGCCAATGGTATGGGACATAGCTCTGAGCCTGGTGCATGCGGCTTGTCTGTGTTCCTTTGGTAGGCGTTGCACATTTGTACGATGTCCTTGCCGTCATTGATCGTTGTTATCCAGTAGAAGCCAGCTCGCAGAGCCTTAGTGACGAGGACGCGGCTGCCTGCGTGGTGGCCGCATATTCCTTCATGGATGTCGAGGAGGATGCTCTTCCCATCACTGTTAGTGACACATCGCTGGAGCACACCCGAAATGCTGTGCTTGTACAGCTCGCCGTTAATGATGGTGAAGGCCTTTGATCAACGGGCAACCTGCCGGTCTTTCGTTGGGTCCTCAGGCAGTTGCTTTCTCACCAGGTACCTGGCATACGGCTGAGTCCATGTTTGTTCGACTGCCAGTACCTGCATGAGGCTCACCAGTTCGACCTCCGAGTTGAGATCTTCGGGTCCTTCGGCTTTCTTGGGTGGCGTAGCCCCCGAGTGTCCCGCGACTTTGGCCGTGTCCTTCAGGAATTTCCTCTTGACAGAGGGCACGCAGATTTGCTCGACGAACACACCCGGTGGCACTGGCATGCAGGTGGAGCCAATGTTGGCAAGCTTGTCAGCCTCTTCATTTCATTCCCTGCCAACGTGCCGGAGTTCACATCCATCAAAGTCTCCTTCGAGTGAGTTGTAGAGCGCATGATATGCGATCATGTTGGCACTATGGGCATCACACTCATTCATCGTCTGCTGGACGACGAGTTTGGAGTCACCGTAGATGACAAGGCGCGTGGTGCCGCAAACTTTGGCCATCCGCATGCCATGCATGAGTGCCTCGTACTCAGCCTCATTGTTTGTAACACCCCAGTTTTATTTAATCTTTAATTGGGGTTTTGTTTGTGCATTCACGAGCATCATCATTTAAATTGTGCATTGAAGAAAACAAATCAAACCCTAAAACCCTAATCTTCCCTCTCTCTTTGAAGCATTCAAAATGGTTTCAAATATTTTGAAAAGTATCAAAATAGTTGGAACCCAAGTTGAATAAAAGGTTCTATCATTAATTTATATATTTTGAAAACCTTCTAGTACTTTTGAGATAATTCAAAACAGATTTGAATTTGAAATTACAAATGTAAAATGCAAAACATAAAAGGAAAAAGAGTTTTACTGAAAAAATAGCAGCCAGACCATTCCAGGCCCAACCCAGTTCGCCTCTCTCCCTCCCCTCTTCTTCTTGCCTTTCAGTAATCGCCTGCCAGCCCATGCAGAGCCCATACCCTTCGCCTCTTCCCCTGTCTTCTTCCTCGGCGGACACACTTCTCGGTGTCGCCGGCACCGTCGATTCGCCTTTGCATCCCGCCGTCGCCGCCTCACAGAGACGGATAAGATCACCATCGCGTCTCCACCGTCCCCATCCACTCCCCTCTCTTCCCGACCTCCTCTCTCTCTCTCTCAACCACAGCCCGTACGGACCCCGACCGTCGTCGCCGTCTCCGGCCTCACCTCACCCAGCTGAGCACACCACTGGAACCACCGCACCCTCCTCTGCCAATCGCCCCGAAGCGCGCAAGTCGATGAGCCTCCAACCGCCGCAATCGGGACCTCCTTCCCCGTCTTCGGCCATCATCTCCGTCGACGATTCCGGCCGCGTCCGACCGCACCCCGCCTCGCTGACCACATCTTCGTGCTTCTGGTAAGCAAGCGGTGCTCAAGCACCATCCCACGCGTCCCCTACCTATCTGGTTCGCCCAGCCAATGTTCATCACCGAGCGCCACCGCCAGACCTCATCCGTGCCTTCGTTCCAGTGACCCAAATCGAGTGGCTCCGCCTCTATTTGGTTCATGCTGCTCCTATGATTAGAACATATGCAATAGCGCTTCCTAGATCGCCCTCCTCTACCATCCCTGGCGGCTGGCCGACGCGCTCGCCGGCGAGTCCCGCGTGGCTTGCCCGCGTGGCCCTGGTCCCACCAGTCAGCCTCTAGGGATAGTCTCTGCCCCGGTAACAAATGCCCTGTCGCGTGTGTGGCTGCTGAGGTGGCCAGAGGCCCACCTTTCTATGTCTGTGGCTAGCCCAGCCCCCTGTGTAAAAAGGATTTCTAGATTTATTTAAATTAAGAAAAAGTTTAATAATTTTAGAAATGATTTGAATATTGTAAATTCAATATCTAATTATTTATAAGTCAGAAAAATACAAATGATATATCAAAATGTTTAGAAATATGAGAACTATCTAATAGAGCTATAATCATGCATTGTTCAACAACTTAAATGGCAAGTTAAATGAGAAGAACAAACTAACCCCTCTCATATGTTACGGAGTTTTCCCCGAGTTAGGGTTTGCACCCCTCGGAACCCTGATTAAATCGTCGAGCATGCCTTAGGGTTTCAATTCAATGCAAATTAACTTGTCATATCATCATTCTTGTTTGAACATTGCATCGATGCGATGTGTTGATTGTTTCCCCTTTCTTTCCGGTATTTGGTTCTTTCCAGTAGAATACGATATAGACATCGAGATCGAAGCCCGAGGACAACATCATCGAAGATCGAAGATCACGAACAATACTTGACCAACTCTAACCAAGTGAAGTTCAAGGCTTCCGAAGATCTATTTATCTGCTATCAACTAGCAAAGGCAAGCATAGCCCCACCATGATATAATCCTATGATTTCGAAAGAATTTCAATTCCTGCCATTATGCATATGATTCTACTGTGGGTTTTTATCGGTAGATAGAGTATCCTATCTATTGCATTAGTCCCTTTTGAGATTATATTACCTGATCCACTACTCCTAGCATAACTAGGTTTGGCTTATGTGCACTGCTAGAGCTCATATTCGAGTCTGCTTAGCCATGCATAGCTTTTGAGAATGGTCCATCGAGATGACGTATCATATGCAGAGAATCTAGTATGACAGGAGAACGTGATGAGATGAGATCAGTGATATGAGATTAAACATGGTAAGGCTTGTATGGGAGGCCATAGTGGGATGTGGTTTTCTAGTCCCATGCTCGCCACCACTTGGAACTGAGTTCTTGCCTTTGGAACCGAGACGAGCGTACAGCCACACGGAGCTTGGGAACCCCTCGCCTGATTAACTTGCCTAGTAGATTCCATGAGTCACATAGTTCGGGCGTTCCATTCGACATACGCATAATTTTTTTCAAAAGATTTGCCTGGTGAAAGAGGTGCATTCATAACAGGTAGGGAAGTGTGGACCGGGTTGTTTGGGGTTGATGGCGCCCCTAGTAAACCAACCCCGCCTCACATCTTTAAGTACCGGCTTCAGGATTTGACCCCTTACGGCAGAACCATACTTATTGCGTGACTCATGGTCTGACGAGGCTGCTGGTCGTCGAGAAGTCCCATCTGAGCGGACCCATGCTACTCCAACTCCAACTACATCGACGCCGTCAAGACCGACGAGGCACGATGGCGAGGGCGGGCATGGCCGGAGCAAAGGCCATGCTACTCGCGGCGCGTGTACCGACGAGGACACGGGCTCTGCCGCCGCCCACACACACACCACCACCACATCATGCATGGAGAACGCGAAGCGAAGACGACGAAGACGACCACACGGCTTAATCGGAGGTGTCTCGCGGCGTAACCCGCGGGAGTAATTAACCGGGTGCCTTCCGAGGCCCCGGGAACCATGAGATCGCAATCACCATAGTCAGGCTGGCCGCGCAAGCAGGCCACAAAGCGCACTGTATTAGGGATTTGTACTTTGTTTCTCCATGAGAGATTAATGAAATGCATCTCCCCTACCTTTTCTTGTGTACTACGGTACACTGGCACGCCCGCACTTCTTTTCTTTACCCCGGCGCATGAGAAAAACACGCTACCATCCTTCTCCCCTTGAGTAGCCTACGTTCGACTTTTTCAGAACGTTTTTCTCGTGTCAAACAGTAATATTTTGGTTCTCTGCTCAGTTATGAGCTTGCTGTAATAAATTTTGTGTCGTAGGGTCATTACTGTGTTACCGATTCTTCACTGGATATTCTCGAGCTCAAGGTTAAGCTTATTTCAGATGGAGATCTGGGATTTGTTTAGCCCTGATCCCGGGGGTGTCACAGTTCTTGGTATCAGAGCAGTACCGACCGTAGGAAAACCTTGCTATTGGTCGATATTGAGTCTAGTGCTTGTTGAAACTATTTTAAAAGCTAAAAAGTATTTGCGAAAACTCTAGTATGCTTCTTTTCTCCTTATCCAGTTTCGTTCTAACTCTGGGTTATATTATCTGGTGTTGATTTTGGAAAAGTTTTGATATCTTTTCTAGTTTTTCAAAACTAAGGTGCCTTCTTGGCATGTCATTTCTAAGCCAGTTGACTTAGTGTTGAACTCATTAGAGTTGCATGTGTTGTGAATTCCTTGTCCCCTTTGCTCTTGTTCATCTGAGAGATTCTTTTCTATCATGATCTCTCTATCTTTTGGGACCCGCAATATTATATTGTTGGATCTTCAGTTTTCTATTCTAGGCTTCGAGGTTCCCTTTTGCCTCCTGTGCCTCCTTTTCGTTTGTTGGGTACTTCAGAAGTCGTTTCTTCTCTTAGAAGCTACCTTGTGATTACTAACTTGCAGTGTAAGCCATGTCACTCAAGTAGTAGTTACTCCTTTCTTTGGGTTTTAACCCTTGGACTTGAACCTAAGATCCGTGATTGTGCTGGATTCTGGTGTAGTGAATCTTGTGTACATGAAGCGGACCTTTAACCCAAGATCCATTCCTTTGACCCCTGTTGTTAATGTTCACACATTACTCCAGGATGGCTGATATTACAATTTTAGCCTTCAATCTTGTGGTCTTTGTCGCAATTGAATTGTGACAACAAAGGACTTCCCCTACCACATGCTATGGCAGATGTTCTTTAATGGAACCAAATAAGATTACTGTAAGAGTACTCCTCGAGAGTCTCACATCTATACTCGTGACTCTGCCACACCTTACCCCTTCCGTGCACTGGTTTTCGGGAGATTGTTGACTTATGCATCCACATCTTAGGATTCCATCCTGAGCATGTTCTTTTCCCCTTGTTGTTTTCTGACCTTTATCTACCAGTTGGTAGCCAAGTAGTAAATTTGCATCAGTGTCCTCCGAAGCAAGATACTCTTGTGGTCCGTCAAGACAAACCATTTCGGAAAGTTTAGGAGAAACAAACTCCAGTACCTCATCGTATCTAGGACCAGGTCAAAGTGTTGTAATCTGCAGATCAAGAGGCATTGATTAGCTTCTCTCTGATCTACCTCAAAGGATCACACTCTTTTATACTAAGAGGCCGTGTTGAGTTCTATGACCCCTTAATGAAGTGATAATCCTACACATATTTACCCACCCTTACTCGAGCTTTCGCCCTCGTGAATGATGCGTGTGCATAATAATGTGGACATCTGAGATTCTTAGCAATTATATTGTTTTGATCTCCAAGGACATTGTGTCATTCTTAGCATGATTGGTTAATCCTATCACTAAGCGAAGTTTGATTGTGCTACCAAGTCCGTTATTCGGGTAATCTCTCCTCGGTCAAAGAGTTAGGCTTGTGCCGAAGCTCTAAGATTGTGTATTCTTGCCTTACCAAGAAAGTTTCTTCTCGAACAAAGTGACATATCGGTGGTTTGTGATATTCTGGATGTATTCCTAGAAGTATCACCATGTTGCCACATGACCGTGTTGTCAAGTTCCTGAGCAAGCAAGTTCTCTGAACTGCTCTTTTCTCCATGGATTCGTACTGGATACCCCCGAACTAGTTGGTTGAGCTTAAACAACAACTTGGAGAGTTGTAAGACAAAAGTTTTATCCGACTTTGTTCCTTTTTAAAGGGTTGTCTAGTTTTGTTCGTATTGAAGAAAGATAGTATTTCCTTTGTGGATATGTTATCTACCCCCATCTTCAATTTGATTTGGGTTATCGTCAAATCAAACTCAGTTCCAAGGATTATCTTGATGAGTTTCTTCTTGTGATGTTTCACTTGAGTACATCTTCATGTATTTGGTCTAACCAATACTCTTGCCTTGTTATACAACATATGATCCCATCTTCTTGGAGTGCCACAGTAAGTTTGTTGTTGAGCCCATCAAAATATTATTATCTTCTCCATGTTAGATTGGATTCATATGGAACAATTGGTACTAATGTTGAAAACTTTTGAGAACCATCTTGAGTCATCTCGAAGTATGTGTTCGATGTTAGAAGTGACCTTCTCTAGTTCACGTGCAAACATTGAAAGATGTCGCCGTGGATTGGAGTAGAGTTAGCTCCGTTTCCTAAGGACACATGCATGTATTGTTGTTAGAACCTTATGTGCGATTGTCTCGACAGTTGTAAATACATGGGTCTAGCAATTTAGCTCAGTCTCTTGGAGCTTGACACTGTAGTCCATGTCTTGAGAATCTAGTGACTTTACCTCTGAGGTAAATGTTGCAAACTTTCTATTCGGACATGCTGAGTCTGAAAGATCATACCACCTAACCAAAGCTGAATCTCAAGCAACAATGATGGTTGGTGTTCCTCAAGGTTTTGACATAGGTATCTTTGAAAATCTGGCAAGATCGATGTAATGGTTGACACAAACTTAGCCGGAAAGACCTCTTGTCATATTCTCTTGATTCAGCAACAAAAACCACTCTTCATAAGGCTCCTTCTATATTTTATTATAGGAGTTGTTCTCATGGTTCGTTTGTATCCGAAGTCCGATATTTACCTGATGTTTGATTTCTCGAACATCAGGGAGAACATTTAAAGTAGTGTTGCTAAATGTCTCTCGATCGACCCTCCAGACCCTTTATGTTGGCAAGCATCTTGTTGTGCCAAGTAATTGAAGTCTGAGAATGAAGTTTCTTTCTTCTTGTGTTATCAGGAATCTTCTTATAAATCATCTAGTGGTGTAAAGTGAAACCCTAATCTTTGGCAAAGATTTTGGTATACCTGGATAAATAAAGAGTTTCCTTTGCTTTCTCAGCCATGTTTAAGAGTGACTATGATTTTGATAATCAATAGTTTCTCTTGATACATGTTCCTTGTGACTCTTATGAGTCCTCTCCACAAAACACTTTTATGTCTTGGCCTTCTGTTGGACTAAAGAGTGACCCTTCTGTGTCAAAATTAGTTCAACAACTTGGTTTTGTTGATCCATATCTCTGCAACCTGGAATCTCTACTTAAGCCGTTTAGTAGAGGTTCCCTAACAAAGTCTATGGTTATATTCTTTCCGTTGAAACCTTCCTTTTTAGAAGCTTAAACTCTTCTGTAAGATCCATGGTCTCAATCCTTATGAAGACCATCTATCTAACAACTTGTAACCATCTCCTTTTGTTTCCTCTGTTACCTTGTCGTGTTTCATGTTTGTCATCTCAAAGTTGTTTCCGAACACTCCATCCATGAGTTGACCATGAGATACTCTGTGTGATGTTTAGTGTGTTCCCTCTTATCTTTAGAGTGACCCTGTTTCTCTCTGTCTCTCTTCCTACCTTTGGAATCTCGGGTCAAGATTCTCGTAAGGGGGATAGAGCTGTAACACCCCAGTTTTATTTAATCTTTAATTAGGCTTTTGTTTGTGCATTCATGAGCATCATCATTTAAATTGTGCATTGAAGAAAACAAATCAAACCCTAAAACCCTAATCGTCCCTCTCTCTTTGAAGCATTCAAAATGGTTTGAAATATTTTGAAAAGTATCAAAATAGTTGGAACCCAAGTTGAATAAAAGGTTCTCTCATTAATTTATATATTTTGAAAACCTTCTAGTACTTCTGAGATAATTCAAAACAGATTTGAATTTGAAATTACAAAGATAAAATGCAAAACATAAAAGGAAAAAGAGTTTTACTGAAAAAAATAGCAGCCAGACCATTCCAGGCCCAACCCAGTTCGCCTCTCTCCCTCCCCTCTTCTCTTCTTCGCCATAAGCAGCCGGCCCAAGCGCCGCCCATGCAGAGCCCATACCCTTCGCCTCTTCCCCGTCTTCCTCGTGCAGACACGCTTCTCGGTGTCGTCAGCACCTGCGTCGATCGTGCTTTGCATCCCGCCGTCCGCCCCCTCCTGGAGACGGATACGATCACCACTGCGTCTCCCTGGCCGTCCCCATCCACTCCCCCTCTCTTCCCCGACCTCCCTCTCTCCTCTCTCACACGAAGCCGAACCCTGACCCGTACATACCCTGACCGCTGCCCGTCTCGCCTCCCCCTCCCAGAGCACACCACCTGGAACCACCGTACTCCTCGCCGCTAATCGCCCGGCGCAAGTCGACGAGCCTCCGCGCAATCGGGACCTCCTTCCACGTCTGCGGCCATCATCTCCGTCGACGATTCCGGCCGCGACCGCACCCGCCTCGTGACCACATCTTCGTTTCGGTAAGCAAGCGGTGCTCGAGCACCATCCCACACGCCCCTACCTATCTGGTTCGCCCGCCAATGTTCATCACCGAGCGCCACCGCTGACCTCATCCGGTTTTCGTTCGGTGACCCAATCGAGGCTCACTCTATTTGGTTCATGCTGCTCCTATGATTAGAACACATGCAATAGTGCTTCCTAGATCGCCCTCCTCCGCCGTCCACGGCATTGGTGCCAGCTGCAGCCGTAGTCCCACAGTGGCCTGGTCCCTGATCGACCTCTAGGGCTAGTCTCTGCCCCGGTAACAAATGCCCTGTCGCGTGTGTGGCTGAGGTGGCCAGAGGCCCACCTGTCTATGTGTGGCTAGCCCACATTGTAAAAAGGATTTCTAGATTTATTTAAATTAAGAAAAGTTTAATAATTTTAGAAATGATTTGAATATTGTAAATTCAATATCTAATTATTTATAAGTCAGAAAAATACAAATGATATATCAAAATGTTTAGAAATATGAGAACTATCTAATAGAGCTATAATCATGCATTGTTCAACAACTTAAATGGCAAGTTAAATGAGAAGAACAAACTAACCCCTCTCATATGTTCCGAGTTTTCCCGAGTTAGGGTTTGCACCTCGGAACCGATTAAATCGTCGAGCATGCCTTAGGGTTTCAATTCAATGCAAATTAACTTGTCATATCATCATTCTTGTTTGAACATTGCATCGATGCCATGTGTTGATTGTTTCCCCTTTCTTTCCGGTATTTGGTTCTTTCCAGTAGAATACGATATAGACATCGAGATCGAAGCCGAGGACAACATCATCAAGATCGAAGATCACGAACAATACTTGACCAACTCTAACCAAGTGAAGTTCAAGGCTTCAAGATCTATTTATCGCTATCAACTAGCAAAGGCAAGCATAGCCCCACCATGATATAATCCTATGATTTCGAAAGAATTTCAATTCCTACCATTATGCATATGATTCTACTGTGGGTTTTTATCGGTAGATAGAGTATCCTATCTATTGCATTAGTCCCTTTTGAGATTATATTACCTGATCCACTACTCCTAGCATAACTAGGTTTGGCTTATGTGCACTGCTAGAGCTCATATTCGAGTCTGCTTAGCCATGCATAGCTTTTGAGAATGGTCCATCGAGATGACGTATCATATGCAGAGAATCTAGTATGACAGGAGAACGTGATGAGATGAGATCAGTGATATGAAATTAAACATGGTAAGGCTTGTATGGGAGGCCATAGTGGGATGTGGTTTTCTAGTCCCATGCTCGCCACCACTTGGAACTGAGTTCTTGCCTTTGGAACCGAGACGAGCGTACAGCCACACGGAGCTTGGGAACCCCTCGCCTGATTAACTTGCCTAGTAGATTCCATGAGTCACATAGTTCGGGCGTTCCATTCGACATACGCATAATTTTTTTTCAAAAGATTTGCCTGGTGAAATAGGTGCATTCATAACAGGTAGGGAAGTGTGGACCGGGTTGTTTGGGGTTGATGGCGCCCCTAGTAAACCAACCCCGCCTCACATCTTTAAGTACCGGCTTCAGGATTTGACCCCTTACAGCAGAACCATACTTATTGCGTGACTCATGGTCTCGGCGAAAGCAAGGTAAAGGTCGTGGCCAACCACCCTCTGCCAGCCTTCCAAGAAAGAGGGCTAATAGCTTGGCATTAAGATTCGGTTGGTACGTGTGGGTAAAGTTTTACACCCCTGCAGGGTAATAATCTTTTCGAAAAGCCGTGTTCACGGTTATGAACGCTTGGTGACCAGATTCTAAAATCATAGATAGCTTTAACCTAACCGTAAAACTTGGCAGATCAATGTGTGCTTAAGGATGCTTCCTCATGGGTATGAGGGGGTGATACTAGTTGGTAGATGATGATGATTTGGTGGATATCAAAAGATGATGATCAATATTTCATAGATGTCGCTCTCTTATCCCCTTTTAAAATATTCTGATTAGACGAGCTTCTTCTCTCCCTCTTGTTTTCTAAACAAAGATGGCTTTATGCAAAACAGCTCCACCAGCCATAAGTCTTGCGGAGTACACCCTGTACTTACCCTTGCTTTGTTGATACTTTTGGCAGAGTAAGTGTTCACCTGAAGACGAGTTCTGTACTACATCGACATCGACGAGTAGCTTGGGGTTCCCGGCCGGCCGCCTGGAATCTATGGGCTGGGACGTCATCGTTATGCTTCAGGCCTCTTAAGCCATTTGTTAAGTCTGCTATACTTAATAGCATAATTTGCCTTCCGTTGTTTGATGTTTGTGGTCAGTGACCTCTGCTTGTAATTGTTTGATGGAATTTTGTGTTTAACTCAGGGAATTTGTCTTACGGTAAATTCCAATATACATGCATAGATTGATATATGTACATGCAGGACTATATACAGATGCATGCGCCTTCTAGCAAACCGATCGACCTGCTACATGTAATATAGGTGTAGCTCGTCACGTATCCATGGCGCAGGGGTCGGCCTGATGAATTTTAATCACCGAGTCCAGCGCCCAATCGATCGGCGGCCGGCCGGAGAGAAAACCCACGCTGTTTTTTTCTTTCTTTCTTGAACGACACGCAGGTTCTAGAAGCGATGAGAGATAGAAATTTGAACGGGCACCCTTTCCATCTCTAACAGATCAGCCGTGCAACCACGTATGTTGTGCTATCGTATTTTCCTCTTTCTTGGTTCTACATTTTCTTGTGCGCGTGTGGCTCAAGAAGAAAACGGATGAGATAAGAGTCCGGACGGTTTCATCTCTATCGAGTCCAAGAAAATCGGCAGCGGCCGGACACGCATAGCCGCGGCCTATATATATATTCCCAGGCATCGGCAAAAGGAAGAAAGAAGAAAAAAAACCCGAGGCGGAGAGACCCAGAGAGAAAGAGGGAGGAAGAAGAAGGGCAATAGGGAGGAGACTCACGCAGCCTCTGCCCCCTCAGGAGGAAGCACGCCATCACCACACCCATCGACTTTCAATTCCCATACACGCACACGGCTAGCCAAATTCCAATCTCCAATCCTCATACACACACGCTCTACAAAATCTACAAACATCCATCGATCATCACCCATACACACACGTATACCCGATCGGAAGCAAGAAGGGAGGCGGCATGGAGCTTTCTAATGGTGAGAATCATGGTTAAATCTCTCTCTTTTTTCTCTTTTCTCTCTACAGCATATACACACACATGCACACGGTGCCGCGCCGAGGCGGATACGTCCAACCCATGGACAAGACGGCGTCACCCTACTCCGGCGAGCCACACCGACGGGCGACGGTGGAGCAAGCGTGCAAGCGGCCGCGTTTCCACTACCACGTGCCTCGGCGCGGCTGCAGTGCCGCCAAGGCAGAGCGACGGACGGCCGGCGTGTAGCCCGACGCCATCTCCAACGCCACCAAGTCAATGACCCGGGGGCGCGCGGCTGCCGGCGTGCAGCACGGCGCCATCTCCATCTCCGGCGCCACCAAGATGACGGACCGAGGGCGCGCGGCTGCCGGCGTGCAGCCCGACGCCATCTCCGGCGCCACCAAGATGACGGACCGAGGGCGCGCGGCTGCCGGGCGTGCAACCCGGCGCCATCTCCAACACCACCGAGAGGACGGCCTCGACGGCGCGGCTGTCGGCATGCAGCCCGGCGCCATCTCCGGCGCCACCAAGATGACGGCCCGAGGGCGCGCGGCTGCCGGCGTGCAGCCCAGCGCCATCGCCATCTCCGCTCTGGTGTGACGCGCCAAAGACGACAGTCTCGCGACTGCCGGCGGGCCGTAGCACGCCATCTCTTCCCCCATCGAACCTTGTGACTACGACGGTGCCGAAGACGAGACGAGAAGGCAGCCGGCATGCATTCGGCGCCACGTCCATCTCAACAAGCCATGCTGCCTAAGACGGCGACGGGGCTGTCGGCGGGCAGCCCAACCTTTATTCACCTCCTGCGGACGCCAACAAGACGACGGCCCCGACGGCGCGCGGCTGCCGGCGCGGCCGCACCATCTCTCCTCCCATCGAGCTCGGGCGCCTTCTTCACTCCGGCGGCGTGGCGAAGACGCAGTGATGGCGGGCCGCTAGTATGCAAGTCGTCGCCATCTCCGCCTCCATGAAATATAGGCGATAGCATCGGGTGTCCATCGTACACCCGGTGCTAGCTCCATCTCCGTGAAGCCGAGCATAGGCGAAAGTCTTGTCGACTTACAATCCGTCATACCCACTTCCATCTCCACGAGCCCGTGAGGCACTCTTGTCTGGGGCGACGGTAGTGAACTTCGCGTCGGACCGAGGCAGTGTCGACCACGTCGGCTGCACCGACTTGTAGGCGCGCGTCGGTTTTGCACCGACGCCGATCTCCACCAACACTTACCTGCGAGGCATACCCTTGCGCACCACAGCGAGGCTGCTGGTCGTCGAGAAGTCCCACGAGCGGACCCATGCTACTCAACTCCAACTACATCGACGCCCGTCAAGACCGGAGGCACGATGGCGAGGCGGGCATGGCGGAGCAAAGGCCATTCTACTCGCGGCGCGTGCAGACGAGGACACGGGCTCTGCCACACACACACCACCACCACATCATGCATGGAGAACGGCGGGCGACGACCACACGGCTTAATCGGAGGTGTCTCGCGGCGTAACCCGCGGGAGTAATTAACCGGGTGCCTTCCGAGGCCCCGGGAACCATGAGATCGCAATGACCATAGTCAGGCTGGCCGCGCAAGCAGGCCACAAAGCGCACTGTATTAGGGATTTGTACTTTGTTTCTCCATGAGAGATTAATGAAATGCATCTCCCCTAACTTTTCTTGTGTACTACGGTACACTGGCACGCCCGCACTTCTTTTCTTTACCCCGGCGCATGAGAAAAACACGCTACCATCCTTCTCCCCTTGAGTAGCCTACGTTCGACTTTTTCAGAATGTTTTTCTCGTGTCAAACAGTAATATTTTGGTTCTCTGCTCAGTTATGAGCTTGCTGTAATAAATTTTGTGTCGTAGGGTCATTACTGTGTTACCGATTCTTCACTGGATATTCTCGAGCTCAAGGTTAAGCTTATTTCAGACGGAGATCTGGGATTTGTTTAGCCCTGATCCCGGGGGTGTCACAGTTCTTGGTATCAGAGCAGTACCGACCGTAGGAAAACCTTGCTATTGGTCGATATTGAGTCTAGTGCTTGTTGAAACTATTTTAAAAGCTAAAAAGTATTTGCGAAAACTCTAGTATGCTTCTTTTCTCCTTATCCAGTTTCGTTCTAACTCTGGGTTATATTATCTGGTGTTGATTTTGGAAAAGTTTTGATATCTTTTCTAGTCTTTCAAAACTAAGGTGCCTTCTTGGCATGTCATTTCTAAGCCAGTTGACTTAGTGTTGACCTCATTAGAGTTGCATGTGTTGTGAATTCCTTGTCCCCTTTGCTCTTGTTCATCTAAGAGATTCTTTTCTATCATGATCTCTCTATCTTTTGGGACCCGCAATATTATATTGTTGGATCTTCAGTTTTCTGTTCTAGGCTTCGAGGTTCCCTTTCGCCTCCTGTGCCTCCTTTTCGTTTGTTGGGTACTTCAGAAGTCGTTTCTTCTCTTAGAAGCTACCTTGTGATTACTAACTTGCAGTGTAAGCCATGTCACTCAAGTAGTAGTTACTCCTTTCTTTGGGTTTTAACCCTTGGACTTGAACCTAAGATCCGTGATTGTGCTGGATTCTGGTGTAGTGAATCTTGTGTACATGAAGCGGACCTTTAACCCAAGATCCATTCCTTTGACCCCTGTTGTTAATGTTCACACATTACTCCAGGATGGCTGATATTACAATTTTAGCCTTCAATCTTGTGGTCTTTGTCGCAATTGAATTGTGACAACAAAGGACTTCCCCTACCTCATGCTATGGCAGATGTTCTTTAATGGAACCAAATAAGATCATGGTAAGAGTACTCCTCGAGAGTCTCACATCTATACTCGTGACTCTGCCACACCTTACCCCTTCCGTGCACTGGTTTTCGGGAGATTGTTGACTTATGCATCCACATCTTAGGATTCCATCCTGAGCATGTTCTTTTCCCCTTGTTGTTTTCCGACCTTTATCTACCAGTTGGTAGCCAAGTAGTAAATTTGCATCAGTGTCCTCCGAAGCAAGATACTCTTGTGGTCCGTCAAGACAAACCATTTCGGAAAGTTTAGGAGAAACAAACTCCAGTACCTCATCGTATCTAGGACCAGGTCAAAGTGTTGTAATCTGCAGATCAAGAGGCATTGATTAGCTTCTCTCTGATCTACCTCAAAGGATCACACTCTTTTATACTAAGAGGCCGTGTTGAGTTCTATGACCCCTTAATGAAGTGATAATCCTACACATATTTACCCACCCTTACTCGAGCTTTCGCCCTCGTGAATGATGCGTGTGCATAATAATGTGGACATCTGAGATTCTTAGCAATTATATTGTTTTGATCTCCAAGGACATTGTGTCATTCTTAGCGTGATTGGTTAATCCTATCACTAAGCGAAGTTTGATTGTGCTACCAAGTCCGTTATTCGGGTAATCTCTCCTCGGTCAAAGAGTTAGGCTTGTGCCGAAGCTCTAAGATTGTGTATTCTTGCCTTACCAAGAAAGTTTCTTCTCGAACAAAGTGACATATCGGTGGTTTGTGATATTCTGGATGTATTCCTAGAAGTATCACCATGTTGCCACATGACCGTGTTGTCAAGTTCCTGAGCAAGCAAGTTCTCTGAACTGCTCTTTTCTCCAAGGATTCATACTGGATACCCCCGAACTAGTTGGTTGAGCTTAAACAACAACTTGGAGAGTTGTAAGACAAAAGTTTTATCCGACTTTGTTCCTTTTTAAAGGGTTGTCTAGTTTTGTTCGTATTGAAGAAAGATAGTATTTCCTTTGTGGATATGTTATCTACCCCCATCTTCAATTTGATTTGGGTTATCGTCAAATCAAACTCAGTTCCAAGGATTATCTTGATGAGTTTCTTCTTGTGATGTTTCACTTGAGTACATCTTCATGTATTTGGTCTAACCAATACTCTTGCCTTGTTATACAACATATGATCCCATCTTCTTGGAGTGCCCTGGTAAGTTTGCTGTTGAGCCCATCAAAAATATTATTATCTTCTCCATGTTAGATTGGATTCATATGGAACAATTGGTACTAATGTTGGAAAACTTTTGAGAACCATCTTCGAGTCATCTCGAAGTATGTGTTCTGGATGTTAGAAGTGACCTTCTCTAGTTCACGTGCAAACATTGAAAGATGTCGCCGTGGATTGGAGTAGAGTTAGCTCCGTTTCCTAAGGACACATGCATGTATTGTTGTTAGAACCTTATGTGTGTGCAGTTGTCTCTCGACAGGTTGTAAATACATGGGTCTAGCAATTTAGCTCAGTCTCTTGGAGCTTGACACTGTAGTCCATGTCTTGAGAATCTAGTGACTTTACCTCTGAGGTAAATGTTGCAAACTTTCTATTCGGACATGCTGAGTCTGAAAGATCATACCACCTAACCAAAGCTGAATCTCAAGCAACAATGATGGTTGGTGTTCCTCAAGGTTTTGACATAGGTATCTTTGAAAATCTGGCAAGATCGATGTAATGGTTGACACAAACTTAGCCGGAAAGACCTCTTGTCATATTCTCTTGATTCAGCAACAAAAACCACTCTTCATAAGGCTCCTTCTATATTTTATTATAGGAGTTGTTATCATGGTTCGTTTGTATCCGAAGACCGATATTTACCTGATGTTTGATTTCTCGAACATCAGGGAGAACATTTAAAGTAGTGTTGCTAAATGTCTCTAGATCGACCCTCCAGACCCTTTATGTTGGCAAGCATCTTGTTGTGCCAAGTAATTGAAGTCTGAGAATGAAGTTTCTTTCTTCTTGTGTTATCAGGAATCTTCTTATAAATCATCTAGTGGTGTAAAGTGAAACCCTAATCTTTGGCAAAGATTTTGGTATACCTGGATAAATAAAGAGTTTCCTTTGCTTTCTCAGCCATGTTTAAGAGTGACTATGATTTTGATAATCAATAGTTTCTCTTGATACATGTTCCTTGTGACTCTTATGAGTCCTCTCCACAAAACACTTTTATGTCTTGGCCTTCTATTGGACTAAAGAGTGACCCTTCTGTGTCAAAATTAGTTCAACAACTTGGTTTTGTTGATCCATATCTCTGCAACCTGGAATCTCTACTTAAGCCGTTTAGTAGAGGTTCCCTAACAAAGTCTATGGTTATATTCTTTCCGTTGAAACCTTCCTTTTTAGAAGCTTAAACTCTTCTGTAAGATCCATGGTCTCAATCCTTATGAAGACCATCTATATAACAACTTGTAACCATCTCCTTTTGTTTCCTCTGTTACCTTGTCGTGTTTCATGTTTGTCATCTCAAAGTTGTTTCCGAACACTCCATCCATGAGTTGACCATGAGATACTCGGTGTGATGTTTAGTGTGTTCCCTCTTATATTTAGAGTGACCCTGTTTCTCTCTGTCTCTCTTCCTACCTTTGGAATCTCGGGTCAAGATTCTCGTAAGGGGGATAGAGCTGTAACACCCCAGTTTTATTTAATCTTTAATTAGGCTTTTGTTTGTGCATTCATGAGCATCATCATTTAAATTGTGCATTGAAGAAAACAAATCAAACCCTAAAACCCTAATCGTCCCTCTCTCTTTGAAGCATTCAAAATGGTTTGAAATATTTTGAAAAGTATCAAAATAGTTGGAACCCAAGTTGAATAAAAGGTTCTCTCATTAATTTATATATTTTAAAACCTTCTAGTACTTCGAGATAATTCAAAACAGATTTGAATTTGAAATTACAAAGATAAAATGCAAAACATAAAAGGAAAAGAGTTTTCTGAAAAAAATGGCAGACCATTCCAGTGCCCAACCAGTTCGCCTCTCTCCCTCCTCTTCTCTTCCTGCCCGCAGGCAGCAACTGCCCAAGCGGCCCATGCAGAGCCCATACCCTTCGCCTCTTCCCCGTCTTCTTCCTCAGACCACGCTTCTCGGTGTCGTCAGCCCGCTGCGTCGATCGTGCCTTTGCATCCCGCCGTCCGCCCCCTCCTGGAGACGGATAAGATCACCACCGCGTCTCCCTGGCCGTCCCCATCCACTCCCCCTCTCTTCCCCGACCTCCCTCTCTCCTCTCTCACACGAAGCCGAACCCTGGCCCGTACATACCCCGACCGTCGTCGCCGTCTCCGGCCTCCCCTCACCCAGCTGAGCACACCACTGGAACCACCGCATACTCCTCTGCCAATCGCCCCGAAGCGCGCAAGTCGACGAGCCTCCAACCGCCGCAATCGGGACCTCCTTCCACGTCTGCGGCCATCATCTCCGTCGACGATTCCGGCCGCGTCCGACCGCACCCTGCCTCGCTGACCACATCTTCGTGCTTCTGGTAAGCAAGCGGTGCTCAGGCACCATCCCACACGTCCCCTACCTATCTGGTTCGCCCAGCCAATGTTCATCACCGAGCGCCACCGCCAGACCTCATCCGTGCCTTCGTTCCAGTGACCCAAATCGAGTGGCTCCGCCTCTATTTGGTTCATGCTGCTCCTATGATTAGAACACATGCAATAGTGCTTCCTAGATCGCCCTCCTCCGCCGTCCCTGGCCGCTGGCTGACGCGCTCGCCGGCGAGTCCCGCGTGGCCCTGGTCCCACCAGTCAGCCTCTAGGGCTAGTCTCTGCCCCGGTAACAAATGCCCTGTCGCGTGTGTGGCTGCTGAGGTGGCCAGAGGCCCACCTGTCTATGTCTGTGGCTAGCCCAGCCCCCTGTGTAAAAAGGATTTCCAGATTTATTTAAATTAAGAAAAAGTTTAATAATTTTAGAAATGATTTGAATATTGTAAATTCAATATCTAATTATTTATAAGTCAGAAAAATACAAATGATATATCAAAATGTTTAGAAATATGAGAACTATCTAATAGAGCTATAATCATGCATTGTTCAACAACTTAAATGGCAAGTTAAATTAGAAGAACAAACTAACCCCTCTCATATGTTCCGGAGTTTTCCCCGAGTTAGGGTTTGCACCCCTCGGAACCCTGATTAAATCGTCGAGCATGCCTTAGGGTTTCAATTCAATGAAAATTAACTTGTCATATCATCATTCTTGTTTGAACATTGCATCGATGCCATGTGTTGATTGTTTCCCCTTTCTTTCCGGTATTTGGTTCTTTCCATTAGAATACGATATCGACATCGAGATCGAAGCCTGAGGACAACATCATCGAAGATCGAAGATCGACGAACAATACTTGACCAACTCTAACCAAGTGAAGTACAAGGCTTCCGAAGATCTATTTATTTGCTATCAACTAGCAAAGGCAAGCATAGCCCCACCATGATATAATCCTATGATTTGGAAATAATTTCAATTCCTGCCATTATGCATATGATTCTACTGTGGGTTTTTATCGGTAGATAGAGTATCCTATCTATTGCATTAGTCCCTTTTGAGATTATATTACCTGATCCACTACTCCTAGCATAACTAGGTTTGGCTTATGTGCACTGCTAGAGCTCATATTCGAGTCTGCTTAGCCATGCATAGCTTTTGAGAATGGTCCATCGAGATGACGTATCATATGCAGAGAATCTAGTATGACAGGAGAACGTGATGAGATGAGATCAGTGATATGAGATTAAACATGGTAAGGCTTGTATGGGAGGCCATAGTGGGATGTGGTTTTCTAGTCCCATGCTCGCCACCACTTGGAACTGAGTTCTTGCCTTTGGAACCGAGACGAGCGTACAGCCACACGGAGCTTGGGAACCCCTCGCCTGATTAACTTGCCTAGTAGATTCCATGAGTCACATAGTTCGGGCGTTCCATTCGACATACGCATAATTTTTTTTCAAAAGATTTGCCTGGTGAAAGAGGTGCATTCATAACAGGTAGGGAAGTGTGGACCGGGTTGTTTGGGGTTGATGGCGCCCCTAGTAAACCAACCCCGCCTCACATCTTTAAGTACCGGCTTCAGGATTTGACCCCTTACGGCAGAACCATACTTATTGCGTGACTCATGGTCTCGGCGAAAGCAAGGTAAAGGTCGTGGCCAACCACCTCTTGACCTTCCAAGAAAGAGGGCTAATAGCTTGGCATTAAGAGTCGGTTGGTACGTGTGGGTAAAGTTGTACACCCCTGCAGGGTAATAATCTTTTCGAAAAGCCGTGTTCACGGTTATGAATGCTTGGTGACCAGATTCTAAGATCATAGATAGCTTTAACCTAACCGTAAAACTTGGCAGATCAATGTGTGCTTAAGGATGCTTCCTCATGGGTATGAGGGGGTGATACTAGTTGGTAGATGATGATGATTTGGTGGATATCAAAAGATGATGATCAATATTTCATAGATGTCGCTCTCTTATCCCCTTTTAAAATACTCTGATTAGACGAGCTTCTTCTCTCCCTCTTGTTTTCTAAACAAAGATGGATTTATGCAAAACAGCTCCACCAGCCATAAGTCTTGCGGAGTACACCCTGTACTTACCCTTGCTTTGTTGATACTTTTGGCAGAGTAAGTGTTCACCTGAAGACGAGTTCTGTACTACATCGACATCGACGAGTAGCTTGGGGTTCCCGGCCGGCAGCCTGGAATCTATGGGCTGGGACGTCATCGTTATGCTTCAGGCCTCTTAGGACATTCGTTAAGTCTGCTATACTTAATAGCATAATTTGCCTTCCGTTGTTTGATGTTTGTGGTCAGTGACCTCTGCTTGTAATATTTTGGTTCTCTGCTTAGTTATGAGCTTGCCGTAATAAATTTTGTGTCGTAGGGTCATTGCTGTGTTACCGATTCTTCACTGGATATTCTCGAGCTCAAGGTTAAGCTTATTTCAGACGGAGATCTGGGATTTGTTTAGCCCTGATCCCGGGGGTGTCACAGTTCTTGGTATCAGAGCAGTACCGACCGTAGGAAAACCTTGCTATTGGTCGATATTGAGTCTAGTGCTTGTTGAAACTATTTTAAAAGCTAAAAAGTATTTGCGAAAACTCTAGTATGCTTCTTTTCTCCTTATCCAGTTTCGTTCTAACTCTGGGTTATCTTATCTAGTGTTGATTTTGGAAAAGTTTTGATATCTTTTCTAGTCTTTCAAAACTAAGGTGCCTTCTTGGCATGTCATTTCTAAGCCAATTGACTTAGTGTTGAACTCTTTAGTGTTGCGTGTGTTGTGAATTCCTTGTCCCCTTTGCTCTTGTTCATCTGAGAGATTCTTTTCTATCATGATCTCTCTATCTTTTGGGACCCGCAATATTATATTGGTGGATCTTCAGTTTTCTGTTCTAGGCTTCGAGGTTCCCTTTCGCCTCGTGTGCCTCCTTTTCGTTTGTTGGGTACTTCAGAAGTCGTTTCTTCTCTTAGAAGCTACCTGGTGATTACTAACTTGAAGTGTATGCCATGTCACTCAAGTAGTAGTAACTCCTTTCTTTGGGTTTTAACCCTTGGACTTGAACCTAAGATCCGTGATTGTGCTGGATTCTGGTGTAGTGAATCTTGTGTACATGAAGCGGACCTTTAACCCAAGATCCATTCCTTTGACCCCTGTTGTTAATGTTCACACATTACTCCAGGATGGCTGATATTACAATTTTAGCCTTCAATCTTGTGGTCTTTGTCGCAATTGAATTGTGACAACAAAGGACTTCCCCTACCACATGCTATGGCCGATGTTCTTTAATGGAACCAAATAAGATCATGGTAAAAGTACTCCTCGAGAGTCTCGCATCTATACTCGTGACTCTGCCACACCTTACCCCTTCCGTGCACTGGTTTTCGGGAGATTGTTGACTTATGCATCCACATCTTGGGATTCCCATCCTGAGCATGTTCTTTTCCCCTTGTTGTTTTCCGACCTTTGTCTACTAGTTGGTAGCCAAGTAGTAAATGTGCATCGGTGTCCTCCGAAGCAAGATACTCTTGTGGTCCATCAAGACAAACCATTTCGGAAAGTTTAGGAGAAACAAACTCCAGTACCTCATCGTATCTAGGACCAGGTCAAAGTGTTGTAATCTGCAGATCAAGAGGCATTGATTAGCTTCTGTCTGATCTACCTCAAAGGATAACACTCTTTTATACTAAGAGGTCGTGTTGAGTTCTATGACCCCTTAATGAAGTGATACTCCTACACATATTTACCCACCCTTACTCGAGCTTTCTCGCTCGTGAATGATGTGTGTGCGTAATAATGTGGACATCTGAGATTCTTAGCAATTATATTGTTTTGATCTCCAAGGACATTGTGTCATTCTTAGCGTGATTGGTTAATACTATCACTAAGCGAAGTTTGATTGTGCTACCAAGTCCGTTATTCGGGTACACTCTCCTCGGTCAAAGAGTTAGGCTTCTGCCGAAGCTCTAAGATTGTGTATTCTTGCCTTACCAAGCAAGTTTCTTCTCGAACAAAGTGACATATCGGTGGTTTGTGATATTCTGGATGTCTTCCTAGAAGTATCACCATGTTGCCACATGACCATGTTGTCAAGTTCCTGAGCAAGCAAGTTCTCTGAACTGCTCTTTTATCCATGGATTCGTACTGGATACCCCCGAACTAGTTGGTTGAGCTTAAACAACAACTTGGAGAGTTGTAAGACAAAAGTTTTATCCGACTTTGTTCCTTTTTAAAGGGTTGTCTATTTTTGTTCGTATTGAAGAAAGATAGTATTTCCTTTGTGGATATGTTATCTACCCCCATCTTCGATTTGATTTGGGTTATCGTCAAATCAAACTCAGTTCCAAGGATTATCTTGATGAGTTTCTTCTTGTGATGTTTCACTTGAGTACATTTTCATGTATTTGGTCTAACCAATACTCTTGCCTTGTTATACAACATATGAGCCCATCTTCTTGGAGTGCCCTGGTAAGTTTGCTGTTGAGCCCATCAAAAATATTATTATCTTCTCCATGTTAGATTGGATTCATATGGAACAATTGGTATTAATGTTGGAAAACTTTCGAGAACCATCTTCGAGTCATCTCGAAGTATGTGTTCTGGATGTTAGAAGTGACCTTCTCTAGTTCACGTGCAAACATTGAAAGATGTCGCCGTGGATTCGAGTAGAGTTAGCTCCGTTTCCTAAGGACACATGCATGTATTGTTGTTAGCACCTTATGTGTGTGCAGTTGTCTCTCGACAGGTTGTAAATACATGGGTCTAGCAATTTAGCTCAGTCTCTTGGAGCTTGACACTGTAGTCCATGTCTTGAGAATCTAGTGACTTTACCTCTGAGGTAAATGTTGCAAACTTTCTATTCGGACATGCTGAGTCTAAAAGATCATACCACCTAACCAAAGCTGAATCTCAAGCAGCAATGATGGTTGGTGTTCTTCAAGGTTTTGACATAGGTCTCTTTGAAAATCTGGCAAGAACGATGTAATGGTTGACATAAACTTAGCCGGAAAGACCTCTTGTCATATTCTCTTGATTCAGCAACAATAACCACTCTTCATAAGGATCCTTCTATATTTTATTATAGGAGTTGTTCTCATGGTTCGTTTGTATCCAAAGTCCGATCTTTACCTGATGTTTGATTTCTCGAACATCAGGGAGAACATTTAAAGTAGTGTTGCTAAATGTCTCTCGGTCGACCCTCCAAACCCTTTATGTTGGCAAGCATCTTGTTGTGCCAAGTAATTAAAGTCTGAGAATGAAGTTTCTTTCTTCTTGTGTTATCAAGAATCTTCTTACAAATCATCTAGTGGTGTAAAGTGAAACCCTAATCTTTGGCAAAGATTTTGGTATACCTGGATGAATAAAGAGTTTCCTTTGCTTTCTCAGCCATGTTTAAGAGTGACTATGATTTTGATAATCAATAGTTTCTCTTGATACATGTTCCTTGTGACTCTTATGAGTCCTCTCCACAAAACACTTTTATGTCTTGGCCTTCTATTGGACTAAAGAGTGACCCATCTATGTCAAAAGTAGTTCAACAACTTGGTTTTGTTGATCCATATCTCTGCAACCTGGAATCTCTACTTAAGACGTTTAGTAGAGGTTCCCTAACAAAGTCTATGGTTATATTCTTTCCATTGAAACCTTCCTTTTAGAAGCTTAAACTCTTCTGTAAGATCCATGGTCTCAATCCTTATGAAGACCATCTATATAACAACTTGTAACCATCTCCTTTTGTTTCCTCTATTACCTTGTCGTGTTTCATGTTTGTCATCTCAGAGTTGTTTCCGAACACTCCATCCATGAGTTGACCATGAGATACTCTGTGTGATATTTAGTGTGTTCCCTCTTATCTTTAGAGTGACCCTATTTCTCTCTGTCTCTCTTCCTACCTTTGGAATCTCGGGTCAAGATTCTCGAAAGGGGGATAGAGATGTAACACCCCAGATTTATTTAATCTTTAATTAGGCTTTTGGTTGTGCATTCATGAGCATCATCATTTAAATTGTGCATTGAAGAAAACAAATCAAACCCTAAAACCCTAATCTTCCCTCTCTCTTTGAAGCATTTAAAATGGTTTGAAATATTTTGAAAAGTATCAAAATAGTTGGAACCCAAGTTGAATAAAAGGTTCTCTCATTAATTTATATATTTTGAAAACCTTCTAGTACTTCTGAGATATTTCAAAACAGATTTGAATTTGAAATTACAAAGATAAAATGCAAAACATAAAAGGAAAAAGAGTTTTACTGAAAAAAATAGCAGCCAGACCATTCCAGGCCCAACCCAGTTCGCCTCTCTCCCTCCCCTCTTCTCTTCCTGCCGCTCGCAGCAGCCGCAACCGGCCCAAGCGCGGCCCATGCAGAGCCCATACCCCTTCGCCTCTTCCCCCTGTCTTCTTCCTCAGGCAGACACGCTTCTCGGTGTCGTCGCCGGCACCGTCGATTCGTGCCGCCTGCATCCCGCCGTCCGCCGCCTCCTGGAGACGGATAAGATCACCATCGCGTCTCCCTGGCCGTCCCCATCCACTCCCCCTCTCTTCCCCGACCTCCCTCTCTCCTCTCTCGCGCGAAGCCGAACCCTGGACCGTGCGGACCCCGACCGTCGTTGCCGTCTCTAGCCTACCCTCACCCAGCTGAGTACACCACTGGAACCACCGCACCCTCCTTTGCCGATCGCCCCAAAGCGCGCAAGCCGACGAGCCTCCAACCGCCGCAATCGGGACCTCCTTCCCCGTCTCCGGCCATCATCTCCGTCGACGATTCCGGCCGCGTCCGACCGCGCCCCGCCTCGCTGACCACCTCTTCGCGCTTCTGGTAAGCAAGTGGTGCTCAGGCACCATCCCACGCGCCCCCTACCTATCTGGTTCGCCCTGCCACCGTTCATCACGGAGCGCCGCCGCCAGACCTCATCCGTGCCGTCGTTCTAGTGACCCAAATCGAGTGGCGCCGCCTCTATTTGGTTCGTGATGCTCCTCTGATTCGAACGCATGCAATAGCGCTTCCCAGATCGCCCTCCTCCATCGTCCCTGGCTACGCGCTCGCCGGCGAGTCCCGCGTGGCGCCTGCGTGGCTTGCCTGTGTGGCCATGGTCCCACCAGTCAGACTCTAGGGCTAGGCTCTGTCCTGGTAACAAATGCCCTTTCGCGTGTGTTGCTGCTGAGGTGGCCAGAGGCCTACCTGTCTGTGTCTGTGGCTAGCCCAGCCCCCTGTGTAAAAAGGATTTCCAGATTTATTTAAATTAAGAAAAGTTTAATAATTTTAGAAATGATTTGAATATTGTAAATTCCGTATCTAATTATTTATAAGTCAGAAAAATACAAATAATATATCAAAATGTTTAGAAAAATGAGAACTATCTAATAGAGCTATAATCATGCATTGTTCAACAACTTAAATGGCAAGTTAAATTAGAAGAACAAACTAACCCCTGTCATATGTTCCGGAGTTTTCCCCGAGTTAGGGTTTGCACCCCTTGGAACCCCGATTAAATCGTCGAACATGCCTTAGGGTTCCAATTCAATGCAAATTAACTTGTCATATCATCATTCTTGTTTGAGCATTGCATCGATGCCATGTGTTGATTGTTTCCCCCTTTCTTTCTGGTATTTGGTTCTTTCCGGTAGAATACGATATCGATATCGAGATCGAAGCCCGAGGACAACACCATCGAAGATCGATGAACAATACTTGACCAACTCTAACCAAGTCAAGTTCAAGGCTTCTGAAGATCTCTTTATCTGCTATCAACTGGCAAAGGCAAGTATAGCCCCACCATGATATAATCCTATGATTTCGAAAGCATTTCAATTCCTGCCATTATGCATACGATTCTACTATGGGGTTTTATCGGTAGATAGAGTATCCTATCTATTGCATTACTCCCTTTTGAGATTATATTACCTGATCCACTGCTCCTAGCATAACTAGGTTTGGCTTGTGTGCACTGCAGAGCTCATATTCGAGTCAGCTTAGCCATGCATAGCTTTTGAGTCTGGTCCATCCAGATGACGTATCAGATGTAGAGAATCTAGTATGATAGGAGAATGTGATGAGATGAGATCAGTGATATGAGATTAAACATGCTAAGGCTTGTATGGGAGGCCACAGTGGGATGTGGTTTCTCTAGTCCCATGCTTGCCACCACTAGGAACCGAGTTCTTGCCTTTGGAACCGAGACGAGCGTACAGCCACACGGGGCTTGGGAACCCCTAGCCTGATTAACTTTCCTAGTAGATTCCATGAGTCACATAGTTCGGGCGTTCCATTCGACATACGCATAAAAACTTTTCGAAAGATGCGCCGGGTGAAAGAGGTGCATTCATAACAGGTAGGGAAGCATGGACCGGGTTGCTTGGGGTTGATGGATCCCCTGGTAAACCAACCCCGCCTCACATCTTTAAGTACTGGAAGGATTTGACCCGTTACGGTGGAACCATACTTATTGCGTGACTCATGGTCTCGGCGAAAGCAAGGTAAAGGTCATGGCCAACCACCCTCTGCCAGCCTTCCAAGGAAGAGGGCTAATAGCTTGGCATTAAGAGGCGGTTGGTACGTTCGGGTAAAGTTGTACACCCCTTCAAGGTAATAATATTTTTGAAAAGCCGTGTTCACGGTTATGAACGCTTGGTGACCAGATTCTAAGATCATAGATAACTTTAACCTAACCGTAAAACTTGGCAGATCAATGTGTGCTTAAGGATGCTTCCTCATGGGTATGAGGGGGTGATCCTAGTTGGTAGATGATGATGATTTGGTGGATATGAAAAGATGATGATCAATATTTCAGAGATGTCGCTCTCTTATCCCCTTTTAAAATACTCTGATTAGACGAGCTTCTTCTCTCCCTCTTGTTTTCTAAACAAAGATGGCTTTATGCAAAACAGCTCCACCAGCCATAAGTCTTGCGGAGTATACCCTGTACTCACCCTTGCTTTGTTGATACTTTTTTGGCAGAGTAAGTGTTCACTCGAAGACGAGTTCTGTACTACATCGACATCGACTAGTAGCTTGGGGTTCCCGACCGGCAGCCTGGAATCTATGGGCTGTGACGTCATCGTTATGCTTCAGGCCTCTTAGGTCATTTGTTAAGTTTGCTATACTAAATAGCATAATTTGCCTTCCATTGTTTGATGTTTGTGGTTAGTGACCTCTGCTTGTAATATTTTGGTTCTCTGCTCAGCTATGAGCTTGCTGTAATAAATTTTGTGTCGTAGGGTCATTGCTGTGTTACCGATTCTTCACTGGATATTCTCGAGCTCAAGGTTAAGCTTATTTCAGACGGAGATCTGGGATTTGTTTAGCCCTGATCCCGGGGGTGTCACATTGTTGGATGCGCAGAACTTCATCCGAAGGACATATTTCATCTTATCCCCCTGAGGGGACGTCGGTATCACTCCGGATCCTTCTCCAGCCTCGCGTTTGGAGACGTCGAAGTGCATTGTCCAGGACTGGGACATGTCCGGAGTTTCCGGTAGCTAGAGCTCCATATAATGGACGAATAAGTCAGGGAGTACCCGAGACTTGATGGTGGTGCGAAGCTCGTAGATGATGTCCCGAGGGGACAGCTCAATGCCCCATAAGGCTAATCGCCCCATAACTTCAGGGTTGTTCAGGATGTTCGATAGTGGTGCATCGTTAACGACCATGATCTATGCTCCTGAAAGTAGTGGCACAGTCGACGCGCCGTCATGAATACGTCGTAGGCGAGATTTTGGTAGTGGGGATACCTTTGCTTTGTTGGCGTCAGTACCTCGCTGAGGTAGTAGAATGGGTGTTGTACCCCATGGGTTTTGCCATCTTTGGGTCGTTCGACCACGAGGGTGGTGCTAACCACCTTGTGCGTGGCTGCGATGTATAGCAGCATGAGCTGCCTCTCCTTTGGCGTGACTAGTATTGGAGATGTGGAGAGTAGGCGCTTGAGGTCTTCGAATGCCTCATCGGCTTCAGCCATCCACTTGAACCTCTCGGCCTTGCACATCAACTGGTAGAACGGGATATCCTTTTCGCCCATGCGGCTGATGAATCTGCTGAGCGCCGCGATTCGCCCAGCTAGCTGTTGGACCCCTTTGACGTTCTTGGGCTTCTCCATGGATAGTATAGCCCTGCTTTTATTTGGGTTAGGCTGATGCCACGCTGAGAGATGAAGTACCCAAGTAGTTGCTCGGACGGGACGCCGGAGGCACATTTGTCCGGATTCAACTTGATCTTGTAGCGATCGAGGTTGTCGAACGTCTCGCGGAGATCTTCGATAAGTGTTCTTGCCTCCTTGGTCTTGATTACTATGTCATTAACATAGACCTAGACATTGCGACTGATCTGGCTCTTTAGGCATGCCTGCATGCACCTCTGGTAGGTGGCGCCCGTGTTCTTCGGCCCGAAGGGCATAGTGTTGTAGCAGAACACCCCGAACAGCGTGATAAACGCTGTTTTCTCCCGATATTAGACCTTTAGTCGAATTTTATTGTAGCCTGAGTAGGCGTTAAGGAAGGAGAGTCTCTCGCATCCTACATTGGAGTCAATTATTTGATCGATCCATGGTAGATGGAAGTGGTCCTTGGGATAGTGCATGTTAAGCGACGTGAAGTCCACGCACATCCGCAGGATGTCCGTGTCCTTCTTAGGGACCAACACGGGGTTAGATACCCAGGTGCTTTCCTTTATCTCTCGAATAAAGTTGGCATCGAGGAGTCTGTTGACTTCGATGCCAATTGCTTCATATCTTTTCTCGGACAGCCGACGCATCGACTGCTTCACTGGTTTAGCATCCGGAAACACATTGAGTGCATGATCATCGAATTCCCTGGGAACTCCTGGCATGTCCACAGGACACCAGGCGAAGATTTCCCAGCGCTCACGGAGGAATTCGACGAGCACGAGTTCCTATGCGGGACTCAGGTCGTTGGCGATCAACGCCGTCTTGGAGGGGTCCGTCGGGTGGACCTGTGATGACCCACAAGTATAGGGGGTGTATCGTAGTATTTTCGATAAATAGGAGTGTCGATCCCAATGAGGAGCATAAGGTGCTGAACAGTGGTATGGAGCAGGAACTCTCTGCAAATACTTAGAAAATGGATTTTTAGTGGTTTTCTGATAAGGAAACAAAACAAAGTGCAAGTAATAAAGAATAAACGCAGAAGTGGCCTAATCCTTTCTTACAAAGGACAAGCCGGTGGAAATACTTATAAGGACCAAACGTTCTCGAGGACACAAGGGAATTCTGTCAAGTGCTTTCGCTTTAAATAGCTGAGTACTCTTATTTGGTGTTGTAAGTGTTGTGTGGGTGTGTAGGGTTCGCAGCATAGAAAACAAAAATTTTCCTACGATGTGAACTATAGACCAAGATCTATCTACTAGATATAAACAACGGGCGGATGTATATCCGTAGAGAACATACCCTTGAAGACCGACAAAGCTTAACGAGTTCAACTCGTGGTTGATGTAGACGATCTCTTGCCTATAGTTCACAAAGTTCGAGTGGAAGTCCTAGTGCCGCAAATCAGCAGCGCATCCGTGCTCGCACACACGTTCGAGGCACCGAGCAACCTCCGCCTCCTCGCTCCAGCGATGCAGCGGAAGCACAACTCTTTCTTGCCGAATAGCCACCGGGAACATGTATCTCGCTAGTCCGAGACCATGGGGGATAAATTCTAGAGGGGGAGAGAGATCCTTCACGAGGAGGTGTGAGAGACAAGTGAGGAGGGCGGATCCTTTTATAGGAGGATGGGGGGGCACCCAAGGGGGTGGCCGCCGGCCATGGGGGCTTCCCCCTCCCCTCCTTCATTCATGTGGGTGGACACTCCACTCACAAAATGCCCTTTAAAATCCCTCCACTCAAAAGTCCACTCAAATTCCCATTAAATTTCCACCAAATTTAATGCAAACTCTCATTAAATAAAAAATCTTTTATTTTATTCAGAATTTTGTCAATTACTTTAATGACAAACATTCACAAATAACCCCTTTCTAGAATTCTATTTCACATGCATAACCACTTTATGCAATTTCACCCGAAAACCTGTTTCAGTATCTAGTGAAATAAATTCCTGCGCTTGTACATTCTTTCGGCATGAAACATTTGCTCCAATTGGATGTCGGTGTCTCTTAAGTGTGTCACCCTACAGTTCGTGAATAATGCGGACATGATCGAGACCCCTCTCGGATCAATAATCAGAAGCGGGATCTGGAGACCCATACTGACTCCCACACATTCAACGATGACTTTCTTGTGATCGTCGGAACCTTTTACGCTAGTATCTAAATCCCTTTGTTTCACGATATATTACATGTCCGAGATTCGATCATCGGTATCTCCATACCTAGTTTGATCTCGTTACCGACATGCACTCTTTTCTCGTTCCTGTGATATAACATTCTAGTGATCAAATCACTTGCTTGCAAGCTAATCAATGTGATATCACCGAGAGGGCCCAGAGTATATCTATCCGTCATCGGGATGAACAAATTCCTCTCGATCCATGAGCCTCAACATAACACTTTATTAGTTGAATCCATCTTTATAATCACCTGTTACGGTGTGCCGTTTGATGTTATCAAGAAACTCTTCCGTGTTAGTGATTGGCATGATCTCATGGTCTAAGGATTAGGATCACTTCGTAAGTTGTTATAGCAATATAAACTCAATGACTTTGATCGTAATGCTATACTTGATGAATGTTCATCACATCATTACACTAATGTTGTGATCCGTTATTAACAACATCCAATGTCCATGATCGAAACCTTGATCATCTTGTTAATCAACGAGCTAGTTTATGAGAGAGGCATAACTAGGAACTTTCTGCTTGTTTATTAAACACACATGTATTAACGTTTCCATATTAATACAATTATAGCATGCAAAATACACATCTATCATATACTTGGAATACACATAATAAACACTTTATTATTGCCTCTCGGGCATATTCCTTGATCTCCACTTGCACTAGAGACAATAATCTAGTTACATAGTGATAAATCTAACACCCATTGAGTTCTGGTGTTGATCATGTTTTGCTCTAGGAGAGTTTTAGTCAATGGATCTGCTACATTGAGATCCGTATGTATGTACTTTAAATCTTTATATCTCCATCCTTGACATGCTCATGGATGGAGTGAAACCGGCTTAATATGCTTGGAATTCTTGTGAGACCTTGGCTCTTTGGCATTGGCAATGGCACCATTGTTGTCACAATAGATCACCATTGGGCCCAACGTTTGCCACCACTCCTAGTTCGGATATGAACTCCTTCATCCAAATCGCTTCTGGAGCTTCAAGCGACAACATATTCGCCTCGTTGTTGATCCGCTACCACACAGGTTGTTTGGAGCTCCTCCAACTAACGCTCCGCCATTCATGAGAAATACGATCCGGATTGAGACTTAGAGTCATCCGGATCGGTGTCAAAGCTAAGCGTCGACATAACACTTAGCGACGAGCTCTTCTTCACCTCCGTATACAAGAAACATATCCTTAGTTCTTCGTAAGTACTTAAGGATATTCTTGACCGCCATCGAGTGTTAGAACAACCGGATCCGATTGGTACCTACTAGTCAAACTAATAGCATGTGCCACATCCGGTCTTGTACATAGCATGGCGTACATTATAGAGCCTATGGCTGAAGCATAGGGTACTTTGTCCATTATCTCTCTTTCTTCCGCCAAAGCCGGACTTTGAGTCTTACTCAATGTCTTGCCTTGCAACATAGGTAAGAACCCCTTCTTACTTCCGTCCATTTTAAACTTCTTTAAAATCTTATCAAGGTATGTACTTTGCGATAGCCCTATTAGGCGCCTAGATCTATCTCTATAGATCTTTATGTCTAATATGTATGACGCTTCACCTAGGTCCTTCATTGAAAATTTGCTGTTTAGATAACTTTTAACACTGTTTAAAAGATCTATATCATTTTTGATCAATAATATGTCATCCACATATAATATCAGAAATGCCATATTGCTCCCACTCACTTTCTTGTAAATACAAGCTTCTCCATAAGTTTGGACAAATCCAAACTCTTTGATCACCTCATCAAAGCGGAGATTCCAACTTCGTGATGCTTGCTTCAATCCATAGATGGATCGCTGAAGCTTGCACACCTTGTTAGCATCCTTAGTATCGACAAAACCCTTTGGTTATATCATATACAACTCTTCTTCAATATTACCATTGAGAAACGCGGTTTTGACATCCATCTGCCATATCTCATAATCGAAATATGCAGCAATTGCTAACATAATCCTAACTGACTTTAGCATCGCTACGGGAGAGAAAGTCTCATCGTAGTCAACTCCTTGAATTTGTCGAAACCCCTTTGCGACAAGTCGAGCTTTATAGACGGTCACATTACCATCAGCATCAGTTTTCCTTTTGAAAATCCATTTGTTCTCCACGGCCTTTTGGTCGTGAGGTAATTCCACCAAGTTCCAAACTTGATTTTCATACATGGATGCCATCTCGGATTTCATGGCTTCTAACCATTTGTTGGAATCCGGGCTCATCATCGCTTCTTCATACGTCGCAGGGTCATCATTTTCATCAACAATGAAATTCATGACAGGATTTCTGTACAGCTCGGGAGTTGCACGCGTCCTGTTTGACCTGCGAGGTTCGGTAGTACTCTCTTTCGGAGTTTCATGATCATTATCATTAGTTCCCTCTTCAACAGGTGGAGCCAACTCCGGAACAACTTCCGGCGCTGCGCTACTCGCCATACTTTGAAGAGAAGGTTCCACAACCTCTTCGAGTTCTACCTTGTAACATCCCTAAATTCATATTCCAAAACTCATTCATATCATCCTTGCATTCATCATCATTTAGGGCTTTTCTCAAAATCATTTCAGAAACAGGAGCAATTGTGGCTCATTATTTTTGAAAACCCTAGCCTTTGTGCTACATGCTATTGAGAAAGATGTTGTTATTCATTCAGGATGATTTGAATTCAAACTTAAGTGGTCTCAAAAAAAACTTAAGCAAAGTCTCAAAGAAAATTATGAATTAAAACAAATTCTATGCCTATTATCACATCTCATAAAGGCATGGTTTTAATTTATTTTTCAAAAGACCCAAGTGTTCAGAAGTGTTCAGATGTGTTTAACACTTATTTAAGAGCAAGATTTATTGTACAAAAGTCTGTAAAACTTTGGATTCAAACAGATTTGAATTTGGGTTTTGAAAACCATATTTAGAAAAGCAATCGAAAAAGAAAAGGAATAAAGAGGAAAAATAAGACAACCAGGTGATCAGTAGCCCCATTATCGCCTAGACTAGCCCAAGATGGCCACACACCGCGAATCGTTTTCTTTACCCACTCTCGCACCCACCAGCTCACTCACAGAAGGGACCCACTCCCTTTTCCCTCTATCGCTGACAACCGCGGCCCACTCGAGCATCGTCGTCTCCACCCCCCACGACCAGTTCATCCCCAAATCAGCACGGTCGTTTCCTGTTTGATTCGCGACTTCAATTCGTATCAATGCCCGAGTAATTCTCGCTCACAACCAGGCTATTTAAACCCCCTCTGTCCCCTCTCCCTTCTCCCTCAACTCCCAAGCCCAGAGCGCCCCCAGGCTGCACGCATTGCTCTCTGCAAACCCGCCTTCTCCGACGAGCCGCAGCAGCGATTCCGGCCAACTCAGACCACCCCTCTGCCTCTACTTCATGCGAGTGGACTCCGCTTGACCTCACGCATCTCCTAGCACTCCTGGTTTGCCCGCGGGTGACCCAACGCCGCACGCAAGCGTCGACCGCCACTGCCTCCAGCTTCAACTCCGGCGAGCTCCAGCGGTAAGTCCAGACCGCCCCGAACCTTGTCTTTCACACACGCGTTTACTCCGTGACCTTCTTCATCTGACCACACCCCCATTTGCCTCCTAGTGATCTACAACGTCGCCTTCGACCTCGAACGGAACCACATGCCAGACTCAACTCCGACGAGGAATCATCGCCGTCAAGTCGGCCGCCTTCGCAAACCGACGCTACCTTGAGCTTCAGCAGCCTCTTGCGAATCTGGTATTGCCCTTCTCCCTCTCCCGGACGACCTGGAACGCTAGCGCCGCCGTAGACCGAGCGCTCCACCGCTCGCTGACGCCGCGTGCCGCCAGGACATGGTCGCTTGCTCGCGCACCGTTGGATCTTGATCCAAGCGTTAGGATAGATTCAGTAATCGGCGAAGAGGTACGCGATCTGGAGTGTGCGATCTATTTAGATCCTGCGGCTGCAGAGCTCGATCCGGTGCGAACCGGTACGTGCCAGTCACAACACGACGCGTGGCTAGGAACAGATCTAAAAACAGATTTTAAATCAGAATTTGATCCAAATTTCAAATGCTTATAACTTTCGATTTCCACGTTGGATTTTTGCAAACTTTATACAGTTGGATTCAGGGAATCAAGGAATTTCTTACTATGCAAAGTGTTTAACAAATAGTAACCATTAGAATGACTTTATTTGTAAAATATGTTTAAGGCTATTTTGAGTATGGATTTAGTTGGCAAACTTGTGACTTGTTAAGTTTCTGTAAACATGCACATGCTTGGTAGAGTTTTCAAAATCACCACTTAGTAAATTCTTGCATGCATGCATTCATATTATTTTTGATTGTATATAGTAGTGTGTAATTGTGCTACAGATTTTTGTGTAGATTTTGCCAGTGACTGTGATTGTGAGGGGTGCTACTCTCCACATTACCAAGGCAAGTGATATTTTCATGAATACTCTTTTCCCATATTTTGTATTAGCATTAGATATTTTGCTAAGTCTTGCATGCTAATTTTGCCAAATGCTAAGTTGGGAAATCCTAAGTAGTGTAGAATGGTAGAATTGCTAGGGAATTTTCCTAAGTTAAGTTACTATGCCATGCTTAGCCTAGCTAGTAGAAAACAGGGGTTGGTAAAGATATACATGCTATGGTGAAATAATTCTAAGTCCTTTGGGACTCATGCTTTTCTTAATAAAAACAACTAAGTCAATGAACTTCCTGGGTGGAATGGGACTTGAATGGTGGTTTTTGGTTGAGTGGTTACACAAGGCCATGGACTTGGCTTGTGTATCTCACTTGTGGTATGCCACCCAGGCACAAAGGGATTTGGAGGCCAAGTGTTGAGAAAGCTTACAAGGTCAACCACTTGGCAATATGGGCTGCCATGATCATATAGGTTGCTAGAACTTAGTCACTTGGACAGTTGGTGGTAGTGGGAATGATAGGTTGGAGCACGTCCATTTGACTAAGGAAAGGCTTCTGAAAGGTCCTGTCTTGGGAAACCAAGTCTGGCGGGGAACGTGCACAACCTCTACAGATGGAAAATCTCAGTACTTAGCTGTGTCCATGGCAATGGACAACTTGAGCATCAAGACATGGAAGCTACAAGAATCTCATCACTCCAACTTCTAAATAAAACTTGTGGGTGAACAAGGGTGAAGGACCCCAATGTCTATTGGTGGTTTCTTGGGAAGTTCTTGATAAAGAAAAACTTAGTGATTTCAACTAATAGGTAAAACCTATTTTCAAGCAAAGAAAGCCAAGCTACACTTAGCCAAAATGCATATAGTAATATAGTCCACTTAAAATATACTAAGGTATCACTTGCCAATACTATTCCAAATTATTGACCCTCGTGGTCAGTAACTTGTGATGTTGCAGGTTACTCCGATGATGAATAGGAGTCATGAGTCTACACTCAACATGCTTACCTGTGGCACATGAAGATGAAGACTTATGTTTATTTACTTATTCCTTAAACTCTTGTATTAGGCCGATGGCCCTGAGTTGTAAAAGACTATGATTTATCTCTGGAATGAATGTAATAAACGACCTTTGTATCTCATGTACTTCATCTTAAAGCTGTGGATGCTAGCAATGATCCGAGGACTAGAATTGCAATCACAGGATCCTTTCCTTTATAAAGGAGGGTCTAACAGATGGTATCGAGCAACCTGTGTTGCCTGTAGGATTATGACCCTAGGATTGGAAAACCACTAAGGAATTTTTTAACTACTTCTACACTTGTCTGTTCTTCTCGTAAAACTTTTCTAATCTTCTCATTCTCATCTCCATTTGTAGATGAACTCCATCAACGAAGCCGTGAAGAAAGGGCCACTCATGACCATGACCTTGGAGTGTGAAACTGAGTTTCCCAAGATTCTCAAGGACCTCATGGTGGCAATGGAAGCACATGGTGCAGCTATATACAAAGGCTTTCCAGTGATGGATGAAGGAGTGGAGTATTGGTGGGTGCAACTTCACTTGTACAAAAACAAGGATGACAACCACAAAGAAAGGGGATTATGCATGTACACCAACACTGTAATGCACACCACATTCTTTGAGTCAGCCAGAGATGCAGCTTGGAGGACTATCAAAGAACTAAGTGCTAGAGTCAAGTGCAGGATGCTCAACCTCGAAAAAGACTTAGAGAAGGAGAAGGAACTTACCCAAGAGTTGGAAGCCACCAACCAAGAGTTAAGGGGAGATATAATAGACTTAGTGATGGAATCATGTGAACAAGATAGGTGGATTGCCTCTAGGAACATTGTGATAGCCACCAGATCCAGTGAGATAGGATTGTGAGAACACTTCGTTAGTTGGACCACCATCTATCACCTTATTTTCCAAAAATGATACCTTAAATAAGAATGGACCTTGATTGATGTAATGGACTTATGTATGCATGACTTGTGTGATGTTTGTGTTCCATGGATATGTATGAAATGTTTGTCTTGTTTTATCTTAAACTGTGCTGTTCTAACCTTTTAATCTTATAAATAGATGCCTATTACCATCAGCACTGTTGAGGAGTTCCAGGTTACCCGTTTCGGCCCTCGTATCGTTGAGCTTACCACTTTGCTCGATCTACCTCTTCCCACCATCACGGTGCACCCACTCACCAAGTTCGAGAGGAAGGACCTCTGGGGCTTCAAGGTGAACCAGCCCGGACGCCAGATGGAGCCTACTACGGAGGCCATCGTCTTCAAGCTGATGCACCACGACAGGGAGAGAGGCATGGAGGTAGTCATGCAGACGATAGGGGCGTCTTGGCCGTCACTCCCGACAGGTTAGGGGCACCCACTTCCACGTCTTCAGAAGACGTGATGTTGACGGAGAGTCTATTGACTATGAGGACGACTCGAGGGACATGGAAGAGCCGATACGTCTCTATCTCTAGGACTTAGAGTCTCTCATCAGGCACGTGGACACGGGACAGATTTAACGTCATGCTCGGCAATGAATGAGCTCAGTGTGCTTCGCGAGAAGGACAAGCTTTCGCATGCAGGATGAGATGGTCAAGGAAATGGAGAAGTTCAAGGCCCAGGACCGCAAGTTCAAGAGTCGGGAAAGCAGCGTCGGGATAGGAACAAGAAGATCCGGGACATGACCGAGGAACTGAAGTCCAAGGATTTCGAGCTTGAGCAGCAGCAGATGGTTATTGAGAGGCTTCGCTCCCAGAAGAGGGCTCTCAAGGCCAAGGTCGATTCCTTGACCACTACTATTGAGGAGAACAAGACCGCGATGGAGAACGTAGGTCTTACCTTCGTCGAGGAGGAGATTGATGCTGATGAGTAGACTTGACTACTCGTTTATCTTTCATATTCGTACTTGTTATTTGTGAACTTGTTATTGGACCATCCGACATGTGGATGGCTTGCCACTTGTGTGTTTTATTTCGAGAACTTTGTTATTCTGTTATTGAGCTTTCATCCTTGAGTTGCATGCTATGTGTTTGCTTGTGATGTATTGTGCATAAAACATCTATGGGTATCTCATTCTTATCTATTTGAACAAACCACAGATGCCTCCCAAGCAAAACCCCAACCCCAACAACATCACCCGAAATGCAACAAATGATGAATGTAAACACAACTTATGCAAATGATGACAACATTTATCCAAAACTAGAATAACAACAACAACAACCCCAACAACAACAACAACAATAACAACAACAACAACCCTCGGGTTTGATATGCTCACCAGATTTCTGCGAGGCCAGCTAAGTTTTCGGGACAATCGATCCCATGGTGGCCAATGATAGCTACGTTCGTGAACAAAGACTTAGTGACCGTGGGCTGCACGGATCTTTGAAAAGGTCAGTTCAAGCATCATTGGAAGGACCAGCCGCCACATGGTGGGACAACTTCCAAATCACCACTCCTTTAGATGAGGTGACTTGGGATATCTTTGAAGATGGCTTTCGCACTGCTCATATCTCATCAGGAATGATGAGCCTGAAAAAGAAAGAGTTTCACGACTTGAAGCAACGCCACCGCGTGGTGAATATATAGAAGAGTTCAACAATCTGGAGCGCTATGCACCGGATGAGGTTGACACAGATGCCAAAAGAAAGGAAAAGTTTCTGGAAGGCTTGAATGATGAGCTGAATCTGCAGCTGTCTGTGGCATATGTTCCAACTTATCAGTCTTTGTGTGACAAGGCTGCTATTTTGGAGAGTAAAATGAAGCAAGTCGAGAGTAGGAAGAGGAAACACTCCGACAAGCACAGCTCAGGATCGTCTCACAAGCGATCTCACTATGATGACAGTGGCAGCTCGGGATCCCATAAGCATGGGAAATTCAACAAGCACCACAACCACAATCGTCATGACAACAAGCATCACCGCAGTCATGACAATGACAAGTACAAGAACCATAAGAGTGGACATAAGAGCCACCACAATGGGAATGGTAGTGGAAGTGGAAGTCATCCTGCAAAAAGGGACATCAGTCAGGTTGAATGCTTCAAATGCAAGAAGCTGGGGCATTATGCTAATGAGTGCCCTGAGAAGAAAGTTGAAGGACCTAACAAGCCCAATCCTTTTCAGAAAGGACAGGTTAACCACATCAATGTGGAGGAGGTCTATGAGGATCCTGATGCCGTTGCTGGCAAGTTCAGACTCAATTCCATTCCAGCATTTGTACTCTTTGACACTGGTGCATCCCATTCATTCATATCAAAAGCATTTGTTGATAGAAACGGGTTTGCATCTAAAAACATTGGGTGTCCAATAAAAGTTAGCTCTCCGGGTGGAGATATGATAGTAAGTCTTGGATGCCGGGATCTTGTCATAGAGTTTGGAAAGCATAAGTTCCCAGTAAGCCTGATAATCCTAGATTCTCAAGGACTAGACGTAATATTGGGAATGGATTGGATGGATAAGTATGAGGGAGTACTAGATTGTGCTAATCGTACTGTTGCACTCACAACCCCAGAAGGAAAAAGAATAAAATTCAGGTCAAACTTTGAATCCAAAGGAAGTAAGCTGAATTATCTTAAGGGGGTTAGCATGGATAGTGTACCAATTGTGTGTGAGTATCCAGATGTATTTCCGGAAGAATTACCAGGAATGCCTCCGGATAGAGATGTGGAGTTTCTGATAGATTTAGTACCAGGTTCTGGACCAATAGCTAAGAGACCATACAAAATGCCAGTTGATGAACTGAAAGAGCTCAAGAAGCAACTAGGAGAACAGTTGCAGAAAGGATTTATTCAACCAAGTTCTTCATCTTGGGGAGCCCCAGTATTGTTCGAAGAGAAGAAAGATAGAAGCCAAAGGTTATGCATAGATTACCGTTCACTCAACGAGGTAACTATCAAGAACAAATATCCTTTGCCAAGAATCAACGACTTGTTTGATCAGCTAGAAGGAGCATGTGTGTTCTCAAAAATTGATCTTCGGTCAGGCTATTTTCAACTCAAGATAAGAGAGCAAGACATACCTAAGACAACATTCACCACAAGGTATGGATTGTATGAGTACACTGTGATGCCTTTTGGTTTAACCAACGCTCCAGCATACTTCATGAATATGATGAACAAGGTGTTCATGGAATTCCTTGACAAGTTTGTTGTCGTTTTTATCGATGACATCTTAGTCTACTCCAAGAGCAAGGAAGAACATGAAAGACACTTACGCTTGATACTTGAAAAGTTAAGAGAGCATAAACTTTATGCCAAATTCAGCAAGTGTGAGTTTTGGTTAGAGGAAGTTGGTTTTCTTGGTCATGTTATGACAAAGGATGGCGTGGCAGTTGATCCTGCTAAAGTTTCAGCTGTGACTGAATGGGAATCTCCTAAGAACGTAAAAGAAGTTCGCAGTTTCCTTGGTTTAGCAGGTTACTACAGAAGGTTGATTGAGAATTTCTCAAAGGTTGCTAAGCCAATGACTGAATTGTTAAAGAAGGACAAGAAATTTGCTTGGTCTGAAGGTTGTGAAGTCAGCTTCCAATAATTGAAGAAGAGACTTGTAACAGCACCGGTACTATGTCTGCCAGATTTGGAAAAGGATTTCCAAGTATATTGTGATGCGTCTCATAAAGGTTTGGGTGCCGTACTTATGCAAGACGGTAAAGTCGTAGCCTATGCCTCGAGACAACTCAAAACTCATGAAGTAAACTATCCTACTCATGATTTGGAGTTAGCCTCTGTCGTACATGCACTCAAAACATGGAGACACTACCTTTTGGGAAAGCGTTGTGAAGTGTTCACCGATCACAAGAGTTTGAAGTATATCTTCACACAGAAGGAAATCAATATGAGACAAAGGAGATGGCTAGAACTTATCAAAGATTACGACTTAAGTTTGCAGTACCATCCCGGTAAAGCAAATGTAGTAGCAGATGCTCTAAGTCGTAAGAAGTTTGTGAATGGCCTTACCAATGGTGAATTGCCAGATGACTTGTGTAAGCAATTCAAAGAACTCATATTGGAGATTGTACCAGAAGGACATCTTATGACTTTGGATGTTCAACCCACCCTATGGGATAAGATTAAAGAAGCCCAAAAGACGGATAAAGAAATCGAAGAGATCAAGGAAAGGATTAGCCAAGGGAAAGCTAAAAGTTTCCATATAGACGAACAGGGTACTTTATGGCACGGGAAACGTATTTGTGTTCCACAAGACACGAAGTTGCAGAAACTGATTTTACAGGAAGCCCACAACTCTCCGTATTCTATTCACCCAGGAAACACCAAGATGTACATGGATATGAAAGAAAGATTTTGGTGGAACAATCTAGAAAGGGACATCGCCGAGCATATTGCTTTGTGTGATGTGTGTAGCAAAGTAAAAGCGGAGCATCAGAAACCAGCGGGTTTGCTTCAACCACTACCTATTCCTGAATGGAAGTGGGAAAATATCGGTATGGATTTCATTACCGGATTACCAAGGACCAGGTCAGGATATGATTCCATATGGGTAGTAGTGGATCGCCTAACTAAAGTGGCTCATTTTATACCCGTGAAGACAACTTATACAAGTGCCAAGTTAGCCAAAATCTACATGAGCAGAATTGTGTGCCTTCACGGTGTGCCAAAGAGTACTGTGTCTGATAGAGGAACTCAGTTTACTTCTCACTTTTGGAGACAGCTTCATGAATCTTTGGGAACAAGATTGGAATTCAGCACTGCTTTTCATCCTCAAACTGATGGACAAACAGAAAGGACTAACCAAATTCTTGAAGACATGTTGAGGGCATGTGATATAGACTATGGAACAAGTTGGGATGAAAGTCTGCCTTACGCAGAGTTCTCTTACAATAACAGTTATCAATCTAGTATTGGGATGGCACCATTTGAGTTTCTCTACGGAAGAAAGTGTACCACCCCATTGCTATGGAATGGTGTGGGAGAAATAAGTTTGTTTGGACCTGATCTTATCAAGGACACTGAAGAGAAAGTCAAATTGGTTAAGGACAGGTTGAGAATAGCACAGTCCCGACAGAAAAGCTACGCAGATTCTAAGCGTAGAGAAGTCACCTACGAAGTTGGGGATAGAGCTTATCTTAGAGTATCGCCACTTCGTAGGAGTGAAAAGATTTGGAGTCAAAGGAAAGTTGGCACCAAGATATGTTGGGCCATTCAGGATTCTAAGTCGCAAGAGAGAAGTTGCATATGAAGTTGAATTGCCAGAATCTCTGTCAGCTGTCCATAATGTGTTCCATGTGAGTCAGCTTAAGAAATGTCACCCAGAGATGGAAGAATCTTCTTTGAAGGATACCATACCATTGGAAGAAGTTCAACTAGAAAGTGACCTCACCTATGAAGAAAAGCCTGTCAAGATTCTTGAGACTGCAGAAAGAGTCACAAGGACAAAAACTATCAAGTTTTGCAAAGTGCAATGGAATCATCATTCCGAAGAGGAAGCAACATGGGAAAGAGAAGATGATCTTCGGAAAGACCACCCTCACCTATTTGCTAGCCAATCCGAATCTCGAGGGCGAGATTCATCTTAAGGGGGTTAGATTTGTAACATCCCTAAATTCATATTCCAAAACTCATTCATATCATCCTTGCATTCATCATAATTTAGGGCTTTTCTCAAAATCATTTCAGAAACAGGAGCAATTGTGGCTCATTATTTTTGAAAACCCTAGCCTTTGTGCTACATGCTATTGAGAAAGATGTTGTTATTCATTCAGGATGATTTGAATTCAAACTTAAGTGGTCTCAAAAAAAACTTAAGCAAAGTCTCAAAGCAAATTATGAATTAAAACAAATTCTATGCCTATTATCACATCTCATAAAGGCATGGTTTTAATTTATTTTTCAAAAGACCCAAGTGTTCAGAAGTGTTCAGATGTGTTTAACACTTATTTAAGAGCAAGATTTATTGTACAAAAGTCCTGTAAAACTTTGGATTCAAACAGATTTGAATTTGGGTTTTGAAAACCATATTTAGAAAAGCAATCAGAAAAAGAAAAGGAATAAAGAGGAAAAAAATAAGACAACCAGCTGATCAGGCCGACCCAGCCCAATTCGGCCCAGACTAGCCCAGTAGCGCACACCCATGAATCGCTTTTCTTTACCCACTCGCACCACCAGCTCACTCAGAAGGACCCTCCTTTTCCCTCTATCGCTGACAACCGCGGCCCACTCGAGCATCGTCGTCTCCACCCCCCACGACCAGTTCATCCCCAAATCAGCGCGGTCGTTTCCTGTTTGATTCGCGACTTCAATTCGTATCAATGCCCGAGTAATTCTCGCTCACAACCAGGCTATTTAAACCCCCTCTGTCCCCTCTCCCTTCTCCCTCAACTCCCAAGCCCAGAGCGCCCCCAGGCTGCACGCATTGCTCTCTGCAAACCCGCCTTCTCCGACGAGCGCCGGCAATTCCGCCAACTCAGACCACCCCTCGCCTCTACTTCATGCGAGTGGACTCCGCTTGACCTCACGCATCTCCTAGCACTCTGGTTTGCCGGGTGACCCGAGCGTCCCGGCACGCAAACGTCTGACCGCCACTGCCTCCAGCTTCAACTCCGGCGAGCTCCAGCGGTAAGTCCAGACCGCCCCGAACCTTGTCTTTCACACACGCGTTTACTCCGTGACCTTCTTCATCTGACCACACCCCCATTTGCCTCCTAGTGATCTACAACGTCGCCTTCGACCTCGAACGGAACCACCTGTCGCCAGACTCAACTCCGACGAGGAATCATCGCCGTGTCGGCCCTTCGCCGCCAAACGCTACCTTGAGCTTCAAGACCTCTTGCGAATCTGGTATTGCCCTTCTCCCTCTCCCGGACGACCTGGAACGCTAGCGCCGCCGTAGACCGAGCGCTCCACCGCTCGCTGACGCCGCGTGCCGCCAGGACATGGTCGCTTGCTCGCGCACCGTTGGATCTTGATCCAAGCGTTAGGATAGATTCAGTAATCGGCGAAGAGGTACGCGATCTGGAGTGTGCGATCTATTTAGATCCTGCGGCTGCAGCGCTCGATCCGGTCGAACGCGTGCCGATCCAACACGACGCGTGGCTAGGAACAGATCTAAAAACAGATTTTAAATCAGAATTTGATCCAAATTTCAAATGCTTATAACTTTCGATTTCCACGTTGGATTTTTGCAAACTTTATACAGTTGGATTCAGGGAATCAAGGAATTTCTTACTATGCAAAGTGTTTAACAAATAGTAACCATTAGAATGACTTTATTTGTAAAATATGTTTAAGGCTATTTTGAGTATGGATTTAGTTGGCAAACTTGTGACTTGTTAAGTTTCTGTAAACATGCACATGCTTGGTAGAGTTTTCAAAATCACCACTTAGTAAATTCTTGCATGCATGCATTCATATTATTTTTGATTGTATATAGTAGTGTGTAATTGTGTGCTACAGATTTTTGTGTAGATTTTGCCAGTGACTGTGATTGTGAGGGGTGCTACTCTCCACATTACCAAGGCAAGTGATATTTTCATGAATACTCTTTTCCCATATTTTGTATTAGCATTAGATATTTTGCTAAGTCTTGCATGCTAATTTTGCCAAATGCTAAGTTGGGAAATCCTAAGTAGTGTAGAATGGTAGAATTGCTAGGGAATTTTCCTAAGTTAAGTTACTATGCCATGCTTAGCCTAGCTAGTAGAAAACAGGGGTTGGTAAAGATATACATGCTATGGTGAAATAATTCTAAGTCCTTTGGGACTCATGCTTTTCTTAATAAAAACAACTAAGTCAATGAACTTCCTGGGTGGAATGGGACTTGAATGGTGGTTTTTGGTTGAGTGGTTACACAAGGCCATGGACTTGGCTTGTGTATCTCACTTGTGGTATGCCACCCAGGCACAAAGGGATTTGGAGGCCAAGTGTTGAGAAAGCTTACAGTGCAACCACTTGGCAATATGGGCTCTGCCATGATCATATAGGTTGCTAGAACTTAGTCACTTGGACAGTTGGTGGTAGTGGGAATGATAGGTTGGAGCACGTCCATTTGACTAAGGAAAGGCTTCTGAAAGGTCCTGTCTTGGGAAACCAAGTCTGGTGGGGAAAGTGCACAACCTCTACAGATGGAAAATCTAAGTACTTAGCCAGGTCCATGGCAATGGACAACTTGAGCATCAAGACATGGAAGCTACAAGAATCTCATCACTCCAACTTCTAAATAAAACTTGTGGGTGAACAAGGGTGAAGGACCCCAATGTCTATTGGTGGTTTCTTGGGAAGTTCTTGATAAAGAAAAACTTAGTGATTTCAACTAATAGGTAAAACCTATTTTCAAGCAAAGAAAGCCAAGCTACACTTAGCCAAAATGCATATAGTAATATAGTCCACTTAAAATATACTAAGGTATCACTTGCCAATACTATTCCAAAGTATTGACCCTCTGTGGCTGTAACTTGTGATGTTGCAGGTTACTCCGATGATGAATAGGAGTCATGAGTCTACACTCAACATGCTTACCTGTGGCACATGAAGATGAAGACTTATGTTTATTTACTTATTCCTTAAACTCTTGTATTAGGCCGATGGCCCTGAGTTGTAAAAGACTATGATTTATCTCTGGAATGAATGTAATAAACGACCTTTGTATCTGTGTACTTCATCTTAAACTGTGGATGCTAGCAATGATCCAGGGACTAGAATTGCAATCACAGGGATCCTTTCCTTTATAAAGGAGGGGTCTAACAGATGGTATCAGAGCACTGTGTTGCCTGTAGGATTATGACCCTAGGATTGGAAAACCACTAAGGAATTTTTTTAACTACTTCTACACTTGTCTGTTCTTCTCGTAAAACTTTTCTAATCTTCTCATTCTCATCTCCATTTGTAGATGAACTCCATCAACGAAGCCGTGAAGAAAGGGCCACTCATGACCATGACCTTGGAGTGTGAAACTGAGTTTCCCAAGATTCTCAAGGACCTCATGGTGGCAATGGAAGCACATGGTGCAGCTATATACAAAGGCTTTCCAGTGATGGATGAAGGAGTGGAGTATTGGTGGGTGCAACTTCACTTGTACAAAAACAAGGATGACAACCACAAAGAAAGGGGATTATGCATGTACACCAACACTGTAATGCACACCACATTCTTTGAGTCAGCCAGAGATGCAGCTTGGAGGACTATCAAAGAACTAAGTGCTAGAGTCAAGTGCGGATGCTCAACCTCGAAAAAGACTTAGAGAAGGAGAAGGAACTTACCCAAGAGTTGGAAGCCACCAACCAAGAGTTAAGGGGAGATATAATAGACTTAGTGATGGAATCATGTGAACAAGATAGGTGGATTGCCTCTAGGAACATTGTGATAGCCACCAGATCCAAAGGAGATAGGATTGTGAGAACACTTGTTAGTTGGACCACCATCTATCACCTTATTTTCCAAAAATGATACCTTAAATAAGAATGGACCTTGATTGATGTAATGGACTTATGTATGCATGACTTGTGTGATGTTTGTGTTCCATGGATATGTATGAAATGTTTGTCTTGTTTTATCTTAAACTGTGCTGTTCTAACCTTTTAATCTTATAAATAGATGCCTATTACCATCAGCACTGTTGAGGAGTTCCAGGTTACCCGTTTCGGCCCTCGTATCGTTGAGCTTACCACTTTGCTCGATCTACCTCTTCCCACCATCACGGTGCACCCACTCACCAAGTTCGAGAGGAAGGACCTCTGGGGCTTCAAGGTGAACCAGCCCGGACGCCAGATGGATCCTACTACGGAGGCCATCGTCTTCAAGCTGATGCACCACGACAGGGAGAGAGGCATGGAGGTAGTCATGCAGGACCTGATAGGACGTCTGTTAGGCCGTCACTCCCGACAGGTTAGGGGCACCCACTTCCACGTCTTCAGAAGACGTGATGTTGACGGAGAGTCTATTGACTATGAGTACGACTCGAGGGACATGGAAGAGCCGATACGTCTCTATCTCTAGGACTTAGAGTCTCTCATCAGGCACGTGGACACGGACAGGACGAACGTCATGCTCAGCAATGACGAGCTCCAGGTGCAGCTTCGCGAGAAGGACAAGCTTTTCGCACAGCAGGATGAGATGGTCAAGGAAATGGAGACGAAGTTCGAGGCCCAGGACCGCAAGTTCAAGAGTCAGGAGAAACGCGTCCAGGATAGGAACAAGAAGATCCGGGACATGACCGAGGAACTGAAGTCCAAGGATTTCGAGCTTGAGCAGCAGCAGATGGTTATTGAGAGGCTTCGCTCCCAGAAGAGGGCTCTCAAGGCCAAGGTCGATTCCTTGACCACTACGATTGAGGAGAACAAGACCGCGATGGAGAACGCAGGTCTTACCTTCGTCGAGGAGGAGATTGATGCTGATGAGTAGACTTGACTACTCGTTTATCTTTCATATTCGTACTTGTTATTTGTGAACTTGTTATTGGACCATCCGACATGTGGATGGCTTGCCACTTGTGTGTTTTATTTCGAGAACTTTGTTATTCTGTTATTGAGCTTTCATCCTTGAGTTGCATGCTATGTGTTTGCTTGTGATGTATTGTGCATAAAACATCTATGGGTATCTCATTCTTATCTATTTGAACAAACCACAGATGCCTCCCCGTCGCGCAAACCCCAACCCCAACAACATCACCCCGGAAATGCAACAAATGATGAATGCGCAAACACAGCTTATGCAAATGATGACAACATTTATCCAAAACTAGAATAACAACAACAACAACCCCAACAACAACAACAACAATAACAACAACAACAACAACCCTCCGGGTTTTGATATGCTCACCAGATTTCTGCGTCTGAGGCCAGCTAAGTTTTCGGGGACAACTGATCCCATGGTGGCCAATGACTGGCTACGTTCTGTGAACAAAGACTTAGTGACCGTGGGCTGCACGGATGCTGAAAAGGTCAGGTTCGCAGCGCATCTGTTGGAAGGACCAGCCGCCACATGGTGGGACAACTTCCAAATCACCACTCCTTTAGATGAGGTGACTTGGGATATCTTTGAAGATGGCTTTCGCACTGCTCATATCTCATCAGGAATGATGAGCCTGAAAAAGAAAGAGTTTCACGACTTGAAGCAGCGCCACCGCAGCGTGGCTGAATATATAGAAGAGTTCAACAATCTGGAGCGCTATGCACCGGATGAGGTTGACACAGATGCCAAAAGAAAGGAAAAGTTTCTGGAAGGCTTGAATGATGAGCTGAATCTGCAGCTGTCTGTGGCATATGTTCCAACTTATCAGTCTTTGTGTGACAAGGCTGCTATTTTGGAGAGTAAAATGAAGCAAGTCGAGAGTAGGAAGAGGAAACACTCCGACAAGCACAGCTCAGGATCGTCTCTGGCGATCTCACTATGATGACAGTGGCAGCTCGGGATCCCATAAGCATGGGAAATTCAACAAGCACCACAACCACAATCGTCATGACAACAAGCATCACCGCAGTCATGACAATGACAAGTACAAGAACCATAAGAGTGGACATAAGAGCCACCACAATGGGAATGGTAGTGGAAGTGGAAGTCATCCTGCAAAAAGGGACATCAGTCAGGTTGAATGCTTCAAATGCAAGAAGCTGGGGCATTATGCTAATGAGTGCCCTGAGAAGAAAGTTGAAGGACCTAACAAGCCCAATCCTTTTCAGAAAGGACAGGTTAACCACATCAATGTGGAGGAGGTCTATGAGGATCCTGATTCTTTGGCAAGTTCGGACTCAATTCCATTCCAGCATTTGTACTCTTTGACCGGTGCATCCCATTCATTCATATCAAAAGCATTTGTTGATAGAAACGGGTTTGCATCTAAAAACATTGGGTGTCCAATAAAAGTTAGCTCTCCGGGTGGAGATATGATAGTAAGTCTTGGATGCCGGGATCTTGTCATAGAGTTTGGAAAGCATAAGTTCCCAGTAAGCCTGATAATCCTAGATTCTCAAGGACTAGACGTAATATTGGGAATGGATTGGATGGATAAGTATGAGGGAGTACTAGATTGTGCTAATCGTACTGTTGCACTCACAACCCCAGAAGGAAAAAGAATAAAATTCAGGTCAAACTTTGAATCCAAAGGAAGTAAGCTGAATTATCTTAAGGGGGTTAGCATGGATAGTGTACCAATTGTGTGTGAGTATCCAGATGTATTTCCGGAAGAATTACCAGGAATGCCTCCGGATAGAGATGTGGAGTTTCTGATAGATTTAGTACCAGGTTCTGGACCAATAGCTAAGAGACCATACAAAATGCCAGTTGATGAACTGAAAGAGCTCAAGAAGCAACTAGGAGAACAGTTGCAGAAAGGATTTATTCAACCAAGTTCTTCATCTTGGGGAGCCCCAGTATTGTTCGAAGAGAAGAAAGATAGAAGCCAAAGGTTATGCATAGATTACCGTTCACTCAACGAGGTAACTATCAAGAACAAATATCCTTTGCCAAGAATCAACGACTTGTTTGATCAGCTAGAAGGAGCATGTGTGTTCTCAAAAATTGATCTTCGGTCAGGCTATTTTCAACTCAAGATAAGAGAGCAAGACATACCTAAGACAACATTCACCACAAGGTATGGATTGTATGAGTACACTGTGATGCCTTTTGGTTTAACCAACGCTCCAGCATACTTCATGAATATGATGAACAAGGTGTTCATGGAATTCCTTGACAAGTTTGTTGTCGTTTTTATCGATGACATCTTAGTCTACTCCAAGAGCAAGGAAGAACATGAAAGACACTTACGCTTGATACTTGAAAAGTTAAGAGAGCATAAACTTTATGCCAAATTCAGCAAGTGTGAGTTTTGGTTAGAGGAAGTTGGTTTTCTTGGTCATGTTATGACAAAGGATGGCGTGGCAGTTGATCCTGCTAAAGTTTCATTTGTGTGAATGGGAATCTCCTAAGAACGTAAAAGAAGTTCGCAGCTTCCTTGGTTTAGCAAGGTTACTACAGAAGGTTGATTGAGAATTTCTCAAAGGTTGCTAAGCCAATGACTGAATTGTTAAAGAAGGACAAGAAATTTGCTTGGTCTGAAGGTTGTGAAGTCAGCTTCCAATAATTGAAGAAGAGACTTGTAACAGCACCGGTACTATGTACTTGATTTGGAAAAGGATTTCCAAGTATATTGTGATGCGTCTCATAAAGGTTTGGGTGCCGTACTTATGCAAGACGGTAAAGTCGTAGCCTATGCCTCGAGACAACTCAAAACTCATGAAGTAAACTATCCTACTCATGATTTGGAGTTAGCCTCTGTCGTACATGCACTCAAAACATGGAGACACTACCTTTGGGAAAGCGTTGTGAAGTGTTCACCGATCACAAGAGTTTGAAGTATATCTTCACACAGAAGGAAATCAATATGAGACAAAGGAGATGGCTAGAACTTATCAAAGATTACGACTTAAGTTTGCAGTACCATCCCGGTAAAGCAAATGTAGTAGCAGATGCTCTAAGTCGTAAGAAGTTTGTGAATGGCCTTACCAATGGTGAATTGCCAGATGACTTGTGTAAGCAATTCAAAGAACTCATATTGGAGATTGTACCAGAAGGACATCTTATGACTTTGGATGTTCAACCCACCCTATGGGATAAGATTAAAGAAGCCCAAAAGACGGATAAAGAAATCGAAGAGATCAAGGAAAGGATTAGCCAAGGGAAAGCTAAAAGTTTCCATATAGACGAACAGGGTACTTTATGGCACGGGAAACGTATTTGTGTTCCACAAGACACGAAGTTGCAGAAACTGATTTTACAGGAAGCCCACAACTCTCCGTATTCTATTCACCCAGGAAACACCAAGATGTACATGGATATGAAAGAAAGATTTTGGTGGAACAATCTAGAAAGGGACATCGCCGAGCATATTGCTTTGTGTGATGTGTGTAGCAAAGTAAAAGCGGAGCATCGAAACCAGCGGGTTTGCTTCAACCACTACCTATTCACGAATGGAAGTGGGAAAATATCGTATGGATTTCATTACCGGATTACCAAGGACCAGGTCGATATGATTCCATATGGGTAGTAGTGGATCGCCTAACTAAAGTGGCTCATTTTATACCCGTGAAGACAACTTATACAAGTGCCAAGTTAGCCAAAATCTACATGAGCGTAATTGTGTGCCTTCACGGTGTGCCAAAAGTATTGTGTCGATAGAGGAACTGTTTACTTCTCACTTTTGGAGACAGCTTCATGAATCTTTGGGAACAAGATTGGAATTCAGCACTGCTTTTCATCCTCAAACTGATGGACAAACAGAAAGGACTAACCAAATTCTTGAAGACATGTTGAGGGCATGTGATATAGACTATGGAACAAGTTGGGATGAAAGTCTGCTTTACATGCAGTTCTCTTACAATATGATTATCAATCTAGTATTGGGATGGCACCATTTGAGTTTCTCTACGGAAGAAAGTGTACCACCCCATTGCTATGGAATGGTGTGGGAGAAATAAGTTTGTTTGGACCTGATCTTATCAAGGACACTGAAGAGAAAGTCAAATTGGTTAAGGACAGGTTGAGAATAGCACAGTCCCGACAGAAAAGCTACGCAGATTCTAAGCGTAGAGAAGTCACCTACGAAGTTGGGGATAGAGCTTATCTTAGAGTATCGCCACTTCGTAGGAGTGAAAAGATTTGGAGTCAAAGGAAAGTTGGCACCAAGATATGTTGGGCCATTCAGGATTCTAAGTCGCAAGAGAGAAGTTGCATATGAAGTTGAATTGCCAGAATCTCTGTCAGCTGTCCATAATGTGTTCCATGTGAGTCAGCTTAAGAAATGTCACCCAGAGATGGAAGAATCTTCTTTGAAGGATACCATACCATTGGAAGAAGTTCAACTAGAAAGTGACCTCACCTATGAAGAAAAGCCTGTCAAGATTCTTGAGACTGCAGAAAGAGTCACAAGGACAAAAACTATCAAGTTTTGCAAAGTGCAATGGAATCATCATTCCGAAGAGGAAGCAACATGGGAAAGAGAAGATGATCTTCGGAAAGACCACCCTCACCTATTTGCTAGCCAATCCGAATCTCGAGGCGAGATTCATCTTAAGGGTTAGATTTGTAACATCCCTAAATTCATATTCAAAACTCATTCATATCATCCTTGCATTCATCATAATTTAGGGCTTTTCTCAAAATCATTTCGTAAAAGGAGCAATTGTGGCTCATTATTTTTGAAAACCCTAGCCTTTGTGCTACATGCTATTGAGAAAGATGTTGTTATTCATTCAGGATGATTTGAATTCAAACTTAAGTGGTCTCAAAAAAAACTTAAGCAAAGTCTCAAAGCAAATTATGAATTAAAACAAATTCTATGCCTATTATCACATCTCATAAAGGCATGGTTTTAATTTATTTTTCAAAAGACCCAAGTGTTCAGAAGTGTTCAGATGTGTTTAACACTTATTTAAGAGCAAGATTTATTGTACAAAAGTCCTATAAAACTTTGGATTCAAACAGATTTGAATTTGGGTTTTGAAAACCATATTTAGAAAAGCAATCAGAAAAAGAAAAGGAAGAAAGAGGAAAAAAAATAAGACAACCAGATCAGATCTGACCAGCCCAATTCGTGACTAGCCCAAGATGGCACACCCCTGAATCGTTTTCTTTACCCACTCGCACCACCAGCTCAGCTGAAGGGACCCACTTTTCCCTCTATCGTTGACAACATGCCCACTCGAGCATCGTCGTCTCCACCCCCACGACCATTTCATCCCCAAATCAGCGCGGCCGTTTCCTGTTTGATTCGCGGCTTCAATTCGTATCAATGCCCGAGTAATTCTCGCTCACAACCAGGCTATTTAAACCCCCTCTGTCCCCTCTCCCTTCTCCCCCAACTCCCAAGCCCAGAGCGCCCCTAGGCTGCACGCATTACTCTCTGCAAACCCGCTGTCTCCGACGAGCCGCAACAACGATTCCGGCCAACTCAGACCACCCCTCTGCCTCTACTTCACGCGAGTGGACTCCGCTTGACCTCACGCATCTCCTAGCACTCCTGGTTTGCCCGCGGGTGACCCAGGCGTCGGCTACAAGCGTCGACCGCCACCGCCTCCGGCTTCAACTCCGGCGAGCTCCAGTAAGTCCGCACCGCCCGAACCTTGTCTTTCACACGTTTACTCGTGACCTTCGCATCGGACACACCCCGTTTGCCTCCTAGTGATCTACAACGTCGCCTTCGACCTCGAACGGAACCACCTATCGCCAGACTCAACTCCGACGAGGAATCATCGCCGTGTCAGCCCGCCCCTTCGCAAACCGACGCTACCTTGAGCTTCAGCAGCCTCTTGCGAATCTGGTATGGCCCTTCTCCCTCTCCCGGACGACACAGGCGCTAAGCGCCGCCGTGACCGAAGCGCCGCCTTCGCCGCCCGCCAGGACATGGTCGCTTGCTCGCACGCCGTTGGATCTTGATCCAAGCGTTAGGATAGATTCAGTAATCGGCGAAGAGGTACGCGATCTGGAGCGTGCGATCTATTTAGATCCTGCGGCTGCAGAGCTCGATCCGGTCTTGAATGCACGCCAGTCACAACACGACGCGTGGCTAGGAACGGATCTAAAAACAGATTTTAAATCAGAATTTGATCCAAATTTCAAATGCTTATAACTTTTGATTTCCATGTTGTATTTTTGCAAACTTTATACCGTTGGATTCAGGGAATCAAGGCCTTTCTGACTATGCAAAGTGTTTAACAAATAGTAACCATTAGAATGACTTTATTTGTAAAAACATTTTTAAGGCTATTTTGAGTATGGATTTAGTTTAGTAAATTGTTTTAGAGATAAATAAGTTTAGTTGGAAAACTTGTGACTTGTTAAGTTTCTGTAAACATGCACATGCTTGGTAGAGTTTTCAAAATCACCACTTAGTAAATTCTTGCATGCATGCATTCATATTATTTTTGATTGTATATAATAGTGTGTAATTGTGTGCTACAAATTTTTGTGTAGATTTTGCTAGTGACTGTGATTGTGAGGAGTGCTACTCTCCACATTACCAAGGCAAGTGATATTTTCATGAATACTCTGTTCCCATATTTTGTATTAGCATTAGATATTTTGCTAAGTCTTGCATGCTATTTTTGCCAAATGCTAAGTTGGGAAATCCTAAGTAGTGTAGAATGGTAGAATTGCTAGGGAATTTTCCTAAGTTAAGTTACTATGCCATGCTTAGCCTAGCTAGTAGAAAACAGGGGTTGGTAAAGTATATACATGCTATGGTGAAATAATTCTAAGTCCTTTGGGACTCATGCTTTTCTTAATAAAAACAACTAAGTCAATGAACTTCCTGGGTGGAATGGGACTTGAATGGTGGTTTTTGGTTGAGTGGTTACACAAGGCCATGGACTTGGCTTGTGTATCTCACTTGTGGTATGCCACCCAGGCACAAAGGGATTTGGAGGCCAAGTGTTGAGAAAGCTTACAGTGCAACCACTTGGCAATATGGGCTCTGCCATGATCATATAGGTTGCTAGAACTTAGTCACTTGGACAGTTGGTGGTAGTGGGAATGATAGGTTGGAGCGCGTCCATTTGACTAAGGAAAGGCTTCTGAAAGGTCCTGTCTTGGGAAACCAAGTCTGGTGGGGAAAGTGCACAACCTCTGCAGATGGAAAATCTAAGTACTTAGCCAGGTCCATGGCAATGGACAACTTGAGCATCAAGACATGGAAGCTACAAGAATCTCATCACTCCAACTTCTAAATAAAACTTGTGGGTGAACAAGGGTGAAGGACCCCAATGTCTATTGGTGGTTTCTTGGGAAGTTCTTGATAAAGAAAAACTTAGTGATTTCAACTAATAGGGAAAACCTATTTTCAAGCAAAGCAAGCCAAGCTACACTTAGCCAAAATGCATATAGTAATATAGTCCACCTAAAATATACTAAGGTATCACTTGCCAATACTATTCCAAAGTATTGACCCTCTGTGGCTATAACTTGTGATGTTGCAGGTTACTCCGATGATGAATAGGAGTCATGAGTCTACACTCAACATGCTTTCCTGTGGCACATGAAGATGAAGACTTATGTTTATTTACTTATTCCTTAAACTCTTGTATTAGGCCTATGGCCCTGAGTTGTAAAAGACTATGATTTATCTCTGGAATGAATGTAATAAACGACCTTTGTATCTGTGTACTTCATCTTAAACTGTGGATGCTAGAAATGATCCAGGGACTAGCATTGCAATCGCAGGGATCCTTTCCTTTATAAAGGAGGGGTCTAACATACCTTCCTACTACTCACACCTTTCGCGAGAAACTCTTTCTCTAGAAAGGATCCATTCTTGGCAACAAAAACCTTGCCCTCGGATCTGTGATAGAAGGAATACCCAATAGTTTCTTTAGCGTATCCTATGAAGACGCATTTTTCCGCTTTGGGTTCGAGTTTATCCGGTTGAAATTTCTTCACATAAACATCGGATCCCCAAACTTTAATAAATGACAGCTTAGGTTTGTTTCCAAACTGTCGGGGGGTTAACCTCGGGTAGGTCAGAGACGGGGAAAGCCAGAGGTACTGTCCCCGTCAAGTTGCCGAGCTACGGCCTAGGTCGGCCGAATCATGGATATGTCGGCCGATGAATGGAGGCAAGAAGCTCATGTACAGGTATCAAGTGGTTACCTGGCCGAGTTAATGAGAAACTCGGCCGGGTTACCCAAATGATCTTCATGCGGTAAGAACGAGCGAATAACATGAGGTAAGGCGAATTAAAAGCTTGCGGAGAAGGAGAAGCCTGTGGTCAAACCATAGGCTGTGCTAGAAGGAATCTGAACAGGGCCAAGCACAAGAGACAAGGGTGCAGCGTCGGAGGAGGCGAGAAGGAGGTCACGGAGGTGACAGTCCACAGAGCCCGAGGCACGCAGGAGGGACTGGACCTTGAGTCATTAGAAGGGCGACAGGGAAAGGAGGCCGCCGAACTACCATTTTGGGACAAGCATATTCCACGAATATGCTTGCCCCGTCAGCCCTAAGGGCACCCAAGGCACCCCTTTATAAGGGGAGGTTTGGACCCTGAGGGAAGGGAGGGTCTTATGAGTAACGTTAGGCTGGGGAGATTCACATTGTACCCCTGTAAACAGCTCAAGGAGCACTTGTAACCCATCAAGAGAGAAATAAAGTTCATCACTTTGGCAGCTTGAGTGTAAAGACAGTTGCATCTTCCCTCCCCAGATCCCACTAGCATCCATCGGTCCCATACTTTAGCCTACCCATGGCATCTGCCGTGCCACCACCACGGTTAGGCGCCAAGTGGGGCAGCGGTGCTAAGGAGTTGTGATCCGGACGGAAACTTCATCAACACCGCGTTGTTTCGGCTTGGTCCGGATTTGGTCTCTGTGACTATGTCGAGACAATGCAGGAGCTTCAGGAAAACCCCCACGCAACGGGATCTTCATCCTTGGCGAGCAAGTCTCGTCGGCGTCGACATCACCGACGTTTATCCTCACCAGTTATTGTTGCGGGGAACCACCTCGGGCGCGAGCTGTCCATCGGAGAGCATCTGGCAGCGGCGTCGAGGTGATGGTCGCAGGGACACAAGCGAGAGCAGCTTTAGCCGGTCAAGCGAGAACTTGCCGCAGCGCAGGTCCGCCAAGCGGATCGCAAACCGCCGAGGTAATTCCGCGGTGACAAACCTGGCCGAGCTAAATGACACCACCCCAAAGGCACCTAGAGTGAGGGACCACCTCTGGAGAGACCAGAAAACATTCTTGAGCAACTATAGAGAACTTAACCACACCAGGCGCCGATACTTGATCCGCAAATGCTCGAGCAGAGTTAGAGGAAACCAGCAAAAGGTCTTTAGAGGCCAAAAAGTATCACCACCAGGAATCCTTGACAGGACCACGAGAGAATATGCAAAAGCTAATAAGCTTGATATCGCACCGGCGGGTAGACGAGCTGAGATTAAGAGGAAAGAACCTCATGAATGACATTAACAAAGAGCATGAAGCTCACGAGGCGAATCAGGCGATTTGGGTTTGAGGTACAATACCCGTGAAAAACCTAAGAGAGGCAAATGCCGCAGCATTGGAACTAGAGGGGTTAACGGGGAAGCTCGGCGAAGCAACAAGAAAGAGTAAATGAGCTGGTGCATGAACCAGCAAAATGAAATGCTCGAGCTAACCCGGCAAGACCAGGGGCTTCACGGATGGTTCATTCGGCGGCAGACACCTTTATCTGCGGCGGCATCTTCACCGGAAACAACGCTAGAAAAGAAAAGCGGTAACCTCGGGAAGAGGAACAAACAAATTGTTCCATATGACCCGCAATAGCTGGAAAGGCAAATGAGAACAGAGGCAATGTAAGCCGAGGTAATAGTGGGAGAGAAACCACGGCCGTATGGAAAGGGACGGCGGCCGAGGTAATGGGGAACACGGCGAAAAAGAACCCGCAAGAGACAATCATGAAAACCAAACCCGGCAAGTAAGGAGAGAAGTGCGCTCAACCCACAACCAAGACTGAGCCTCGGCAAGAAAGAGAAGTGAGGCCATTTCGCTACAATCGTGTGAATGAAAGGTATAATGATGGATATTCCGAGCTAGAATACGTAAACCAAGGTGGAGACAATCACTATGGGATGCAGGATAGAATCCTGTACAGAGACTTGCCAGCAAGTGATGCAAGAGTAAAATTGGATCGGTTATACCGGTCCGAGCTATTGGAAGAGCAAGCTCCACCAGGTCCGGCATGTTTTGGGCCACGAATCATGGGCGAACCACCAGTGCCAAATTTTCAGTTGGCAAGAGGCACAAAAACTTACAACGGAAGTACCAAGCCACAAGACTGGTTGATTGATTATGCCACGCATAAAGATAGCGGTGGCAACCTAAGATGGGCATGCGGTATGTCCCGGATGTTGGAAGGACCAGCCGGTATGGTTGAATAATCAACCAAAGGCGATATCAAGCTGGTTAGATTTCGAAGAGATGTTCACGCAACTTTACCGGCACATACAAGAGACCGAATAGACCACAACTAGCCATGTGCAAGCAGAGGCGAATGAAACAGATAGAGAGTTTTTAACTCGATGGTGTAACTGAGAAACTCATGTGAAGGAGTTATTGAATCGCAAGCAATCGCTTGGTTCGCGCAAAGCTGCGTTACGGCGGTGTCTTTGTGGCGCTGCAGAGATATGCCAACCACACGCGAAACTATCGAATAGCGGACTCCTATGCATTGGGTGACCCAACCCAACCGGAGTTAATGTCGGATCATCATGAGCTACAAGACCATTACGAGAGAATTGGCGGGTCATCTAGGCGGGATTTCGGAGGAAGAAGAAGAGAAGAGAGGCGGATTATAGGTATAATTCGCCCGGTGGCGGATAGCGCGAAGATCAGCCGAGTCACGGGGCAACTCAACGACAGAAAAATGGACCTCAACAGTGGACCGCAAGAAATGATGGAAAGAGGCAATGGACCCCTGAGCAAAAGAAGCAATGGCAAGAGAGGCCGAAGTATACGTTTGAATCCATGTTGGATCAGCCGTGTAAGTTTCACACATCAAACCCATCTAAACCAGCCAATCATACAACCCGGCAATGCGCCTGGATGAAAAATGCGATGGGGAACCCGGGAGGAGTTCAGGCTCCCCATCAGATGCAACAGCAGCATGATTAATCGGAGCAAATGCACAATCGATGCTACCGCCCCCTCCCTCGAGGTACGATAACTCGGATCGGAGAGATGCAGTGCATCAAGTAATGAACCAGGCGGGGCGGAAGGATAAATCCGCAAAATCTGGACGTAATGATTACGAACATCACCAGTCTTATTGTGTGTTCACAATGCAACAGGACAAGCGAGTGTGCGGCCGACATATGGAAGTAAACACGGTTGTACCAGCGGTGCCAAGGTACCAGCCATGGTCGATCAGAGATGACTTGGATCATGAAAGATCACCCGAATAATGCCGAGTCCAGATCATACGCACTTGTGTTGGATCCGACATTTGTGGGACCAAGTATCAATGTGAAATTCTCAAAAGTACTCATCGACAATGGAAGCGGTATAAACATCATGTACAAAGATACCATGCACAAACTCGGCATATCACGTAACATGCTACGATCCACGAGGACAACTTTCCATGGGATCGTGCTGTGGCTTTCATGTGAGCCCATCGGTAAAGTCCGAGTGGACGTGTTATTCGATAAGAGATAATCGCAGAGCGTAAAATTTGGAATTTGAAGTGGTCGATCCGAAATTTGTTATCATGCTCTACTCGGACGGCCTTGGCCAAATTCATGAGTAGCTGTCATATAGGTTATCTAAAGATGAAGTTACCCGGACCACAAGGGGTGATACGATCACGGGATTACAAGAAGTCAATGGAGTGTGCCTCGGCCGGGTCAAATCTGGCCGAGTCATTGGTTATAGCAAGAGAAAAGAAAAGGATTCAGGAGGTAGCAGCCCTCGCACAGTCAGCACAATTAAGCATGCCGGCACTGGCCAACCCACATGGCAGTGTTTCTTTTCAACCGACCAAGGAGACGAAGAAATTTCAGATTGATGAGCAATTCCCAGAGCGCACCGTTACTATTGGTGCAGGTCTTGACGCTAAATAGGAAGGCGAGCTCACCAACTTCCTCCGTGAGAATCGGGACATATTTGCATGGTCAACTCAAGACCTGCAAGGTGTGTCGAGGGAGTTGGCTGAGCACTCTTTGAACGTCAGGCCAGGAGCAAGGCCGGTGAAGCAACCTCTCCGCTTCACCAAGACAGGAGAAAAGTAATAGGATGAGATAGCTCGCTCGCCGCCGGGTTTATCATGGAGGTGCTTTATCCGGATTGGTTATCAAATCGTGCTAGTAGAAAAGAAAAAGATGATCCTAATGTAGCCATTGTGTGGCGAATGTGTATCGACTACACTAACCTAAACAAGGCGTGTCCGAAAGATCCTTTTCCATTGCCTAGAATAGACCAAGTCATTGACTCGACGGCTGTGAGTTGTTATCATTTGTAGACGTATTCGGTTTCCACGGATCGTTAAATCGCCGATCAAATAAAGATGCATTTATTACCCGTCACGGGCTTATTGTTATCGCACAATGCCATTCGCCCGAAATGCGGAGCAACGTATGAAAGGTGCATGCAAAAATGCTTACATGATCAGATAGGAAAAAATGTACAAGTATATGTGGATGACGTAGTCATCAAAACTAAGGAAAACAGAACCCTGCTAGAAGATATACGGCAAACTTTCGCGAACCTGAGAAGGTTCCGAATGAAACTTAATCCAGAGAAATGCACGTTTGGCGTGCCGGCAGGAAAACTACTCGGGTTCCTTGTGTCCAGCCGAGGTATCGAGGCTAATCCGACGAAGATAAGAGCAATAGAAAAAATGGAATTGCCGAGATGTTTGAATGATGTACAAAAATTCACGGGCTGCCTCGCCTCGCTTAGTCGATTTGTATGTCGGCTAGGAGAGAAGGCACTGCCACTTTATCAGCTAATGAGAAAGTCGGACAAATTCGGCTGGACTCCCCAGGCCGACCTTGCGTTTCACGAGTTGAAAAAGATGCTAGTAACGGCACCCATTTTAGCTTCTCCATTATCGAAAGAACCTATGCTACTTTATATAGCGGCTACCAATCGAGTAGTTAGTACTGTGGTTGTAGTGGAACGACTTGAAGAGGGTAAGTCAATTCAGAGGCCAGTATATTATTTAAGTGAAGTATTATCCACTTCAAAGCAGAATTATCCGCATTATCAGAAGATGGCCTATGGAGTATATATGTCGGCGAAAAAGCTTAAGCATTACTTTGAAGAGCATCCCATCCGAGTAATATGTGAGGCACCCATAGCCGACATATTAAACAACAAAGATGCGAGTGGCCGAATAGCAAAATGGGCGATCGAGTTATCACCGTATGCTCCACAATTTGATAGAAGAGATGCAATCAAATCTCAGGCTGTCGCTGATTTTCTCGTAGATTGGGCCGAGGTGCAGTATGAGCCACCGTTGCCAGATCCAAATTACTGGACAATGCATTTTGATGGTTCCAAACTAAGGAACGGTTTGGGCGCAGGAATAGTGCTGACCTCGCCTAAAAAGATCAATTGAAGTATGTACTGCAAATACATTTTGCCGCGTCCAACAATGTAGCTGAATATGAAGCACTAGTCCATGGATTAAAAGTGGCAAAAGAAATTGGAATACGCCGAATCCTATGCTACGGTGACTCGGATCTGGTAGTACAGCAAGTGTCGGGCACTTGGGACGCATTAGATGCTAATATGGCTTTATACAGATTCCATGTGCAGAAGATCAGTGGATATTTTGAAGGATGTGAATTCCACCACATACCACGAGCAGAAAATGACGCTGCTGACACATTGTCAAAATTAGGATCAACCCGGCAATCGATTCCGCCAGGTATAGCCTTGGAGCACCTCAGGAAACCGTCAATAAACCCATCACCAGAATCCGAATCAATCTTTATCCCAGAAAGTTCTGCAGAGAATCATACGCCAATGGAGATAGATCCGCAGAAAGATTCGGAACCCCTAAAGAGGGGGACAGCCGAGGTAATAGCAATCATGGAAAGAGCCGAGGTATGTATGTCGGCAGAGAACATGGAGATAGACAGTGAAATCACTGCAGAAAGAGCAACGCCGATATGGGCGCAACCCATATTTTCGTACCTAAAAGACGCAGCGATCTTTGAGTAATGAAGTATTAGCCGGACAAACCGTCAAGAGCAAAGGCCTATACAATCATAAACAATGAGTTATATAAGAGAAGCGTAACAAACATATTGCAATGCGTGAGTCCCACGTAAGGTCGTGAAATCCTTCTAGATATACACCAAGGAGAATGTGGGCACCATGCCTCATCTCGGCTTTAGTAGCCAAGGCATTCGTGCATGGATTTTCTTGTGTGGCGTTAAAAGAGGCAGAAGAATTAGTTAAGAAGTGCAATGGGTGTCAGAGATATGCAACCAGAATACATATGCCGTCGGCCGAGTTAAAAACAATACCCATCACATGGCCATTTTCTGTATGGGGTTTAGACATGGTAGGACCTTTCAGGCCGGCAAGAGGAGGAATGACCCACATCTTGGTTATGGTAGACAAGTTCACGAAATGGATTGAAGTAAAACCAATCAAAAAGTGTGATGGGCACACAGCAGTGAAATTCCTCAAGGATATCATCTTGAGATACGGATACCCACATAGCATTATTACGGATAATGGCACGAACTTTGCAGAAGGAGCCTTCATGATTTTGCCAATGAAGCACATAAGACTAGATGTTGCCTCGTGGCACACCCAAAGATCCAATGGACAAGTTGGAAGATCTAATGGACTGGTGTTATCGTGAATAAAACCACGACTTGTTGAACCTTTGCAACGGTCGGCGGGATGTTGGATCAAGAAATCCCGTATTATGGAGCCTTGAACTACTCCGAATAGGTCAACAGGTTACACTCCATTCTTTACGGTATACGGAGGCGGTCAGATTCCACCGACATAATATATGACTCGCCAAGAGTCGCCAAGACACAACCTCTCAAACAAATGAAATAGCTCGGCAAGATGCCGTAGACCTGTTGGAAGAAGCGAGAGTTGACATTATCACGATCGGCCATTTATCAACGTAACTTACGGTATCACAGCAGAAAGTGAATCCAAGGGTATTCAAAGAAGGAGATTTAGTCCTCCCCGTGGTGCAACGCACGGCATGCACAAATTATCACCCCATGGGAAGGACCATTTATCGTAAGCAAAGCATTGCACAACGATGCATATTATCGATTGATGCTCAATCCTGGAGAAGGCAAGGCAAACAAAGTGGTGAAGAAACGGTTACCGAATGTGGCATTACTTGCCATTTTACTCATAGGATTGTATCTCAAGGTCAAAAACCAATGATGTATTTGAACCTCGGCACCCCAGCGTGACTCGGGACACCAAGGTTATATTTATTTCATATCATGTATTCAAACCTCGGCACCCAGGCGATCACTGGGACCGCCATATGTGATGTTGTTTCATGTTTAATATTTGAACCTCGGCACCCAGGCTTACTCGTGGACCCATATGTGATGTTGTTTCATGTTTGATATTTGAACCTCGGCACCCAGAGCAGTTACTCGGGGACTGCCATATGTGATGTTGTTTCATGTTTAATATTTGAACCTCGGCACCCAGAGCAGTTACTCGGGGACTGCCATATGTGACGTTATTTCATGTTTGATATTAGAACCTCGGCACCCAGAGCAGTTACTCGGGGACTGCCATATGCAATGATTATTTGGTGTTATATGTTCAGACCTCGGCATCCAGAGCAATAGCTCGGGGACTGCCATATGGTATATCTATCTCTTTCGCGTTACATACTTGAACATTGGCGACCAGAGCAGTGACTCGGCGAATGCCATATGTTGTGTTTCTTTCATGTTACGAATATGCACCCAGGTACCAAAAGCATTGACTCAGGGATTATCATAGGATATGTCAAATTCGTAGACATGTAAACTTCGGCATTTAAGCCAGCAACTCGGAGACTACCGTATGATACATCAAACCTATGCTAAACGCAGTCATATCCGAAACTTAATTTATAAAAGGAAGTTCTGCACGGTAAACGACGATCCAGCGATCGTTGCTTACCTCCACAACGGAGTAATTATCTTATGTTGAAAACAGGTCAACAACTTAGATATTCAGCAAAAATGCCTGAACAAGATCATCAAAATAACGGCAAAAATTGAACCCTGAAAGATGAAGAAATTACGAGCCAACGAGGCAAGAATTCGGACAAGCATCCATTTAACCAAGAATCTCAACGACATATAGCAAAAGAGCCTCGAATCATACGAGTTGACAAATTTTTCGTCTACATTGTGCGCCCGACATACCAGGGATAGCGAATAATCTAGGCGTTGTTCGTTGGAGGGGCAACCACTTGCTCAGGTGCGGGGCACTCCGAAGAAGGAGGGACTTCGACTGAGGTCGCCTCGCCCTCCGCCGACCCAGGTGTAACTTCGGCGGTATCGCGGGGTTGTTCAGGAGCGTCAGTACGCGCGGTAGAATGCCCGGTGCCTTTGGAGGAAGATCGTGCATCGCCGTTGCTATCTGAGCTTGAGCTGGAGCTATCGGATGTGGCCGAATCATCCTCACCTTCCCCGTGCTCAGCTGAATCATCACCGGCACCTTCACCGCGACCTCCTGATCCGGATCTGGGAGAAAACTCGGCCCTTCATTCCAAGTGTGCACGTCGGCATACTCGACGAGCTGGAAAGCCCGAGCTTGCCGAAGAGCAACAAAGGTCGGATCTTCAACCCAGCGGGAGCCAGTGCGCAGATTCATCAGAATGTCAAGAGAGATGTCTTCATACCATGACATGATTACAGTAAGGGCCATGTCGGCACCGGCACGCGCAGCAGATTCCCTCCAGAGACTCAATCGTCTCTCAGATGCCTTCAGCCTGGTCACCAATAACTTGACCTCGTCGATATCAGGAGACCCTGAGGTATTCGGCCAGAGTGCATGGTAAGCTTTGATAGCGGCCTGCACCAAGTCCCGGCCCATGATTTTCATCGGACCAACTGCAGCACCAACGGCAACCAAGAAATCCTCCATCGAATATTCAAAGTCAACAGCATCAGGTTCACCTCGACGAGCGCGAGCTGCAAGAACAGCTTTAGAACTCACGGGTTTGGCCTCGGGGAAGTGATCTGCGCAAAACATGAACATGTCAAAGGATAGCAGCGAAGACAAAGAAAATTTTTAGCTCGGCCAGGCCAAATAACTTACGATGAATATAGCTCATCATTATCCAAGGTCTTTGGCCCAAGCTTTACTCTTCTCGAACGAGCAAGCTCCTCGCTCAAACCACGAGTTTTAAGTTCGGCAGCTTGAGGAGCTCTTGCTCTTCTCAGACATCCAGAGTCACCGATTCTTCTCCTCGGCAAATTCTTGGTCAACTTTTCTAGCTCAGATTTACGAGAGAGCTTGAGTGTATTCACCGGATTTCGACGAGCTATCTCATCATCTTTCTCTTGTAGTTGCGCCGAGTGAACTGCGGTTTGTTCTAAAAAATGAAGCATCACGTCAGGCATGGGCACGCAATCTTGTTGCGACACTGCAAAGTCTTGCAACTCGGCTTTGCCACAGCCCAACGCAATAAGGAAACTTAGTTTAGATACTAAAAGGAGAAGAAAGGAAGTAGAAAGGAAACTAACCTTCCAAGGTCTTGATTTTCTTTTCAAGGCGGATGTTGAGGTTATTGATATTACCTATTCAACAAGAGGTGAGCCGACATTCCGCGGACAAGTATATGAGTAAGGAGGAAATAAGGAAAACGAATTATTGACTTACCGGCCTTCTTTGCCACGGGCAGAACTTTCTCGTACTTCTCTTCCAGCTTACGGTGCGAAAAAAGCAACCTCTGGAACTCGGCGGTCCGTCGGTCATGTGCAACCTGAGCAATGAAGCAAAGTTATAAAACAACAGGTAGAAGCTAAATTAGATCCGAAATAAGCTATACTAGATCCGAAATAAGCAAAGCTTAATTCAGATCTAGGTGGCTGGATATTCAAAGCTAAGCTAGATCCGAATCAAGCAAAGCTCAATTCGGCTCTAGGTGGCTGGATATTCAAAGCTAAGCTAGATCCGAATCAAGCAAAGCTTAATTCAGATCTAGGTGGCTGGATATTCAAAGCTAAGCTAGATCCGAATCAAGCAAAGCTCAATTCGGCTCTAGGTGGCTGGATATTCAAAGCTAAGCTAGATCCGAATCAAGCAAAGCTTAATTCAGATCTAGGTGGCTGGATATTCAAAGCTAAGCTAGATCCGAATCAAGCAAAGCTCAATTCGGCTCTAGGTGGCTGGATATTCAAAGCTAAGCTAGATCCGAATCAAGCAAAGCTCAATTTGGCTCTAGGTGGCTGGATATTCAAAGCAATACCAGATCTGAAATAAGCAAAGCTTAATTCAGATCTAGGTGGCTGGATATTCAAAGCTAAGCTAGATCCGAATCAAGCAAAGCTCAATTCGGCTCTAGGTGGCTGGATATTCAAAGCTATACTAGATCCGAATCAAGCAAAGCTCAACTCAGATCTAGGTGGCCGGATATTCAAAGCTATACTAGATCCAAATCAAGCAAAGCTTAATTCGGCTCTAGGTGGCTGGATATTCAAAGCTAAACTACATCCAAATCAAGCAAAGCTTAATTCAGCTACAGGTGGCTGGATATTCAAAGCTATGCCAGATCCGAGTCAAGAAGGACTTAACTCGACTCTAGGGGAACGGATATTCAAAGATACATCACGTCCGAATAAACTACGAACTAGATGGCCGGACTAACAAACCTTAGAAATAGAAATAAGTCAAACTTCCAAGCATACAACAAGTTATTTCCTTGCAAGTTTCGGGGACTAGAGAGTATGATGACATCTGGAAAATAATTTAAGACTCGGAGATAAAACAATTACCGTGATTCATCTTGTTCGTATCAATGATAAATGGGCAGCATGGTCAAAGCGTCACGATGTCGAAAGCTGGAAAGGTTGGTTGGCTGGATTACCCTCGAACTGGTCAGCAGCATTCCAGTTATTGGCAAACTCAACCAGCGCTCCAAGGCTGTTCCCGCTAGTGTCCGAGTTAAAACTTTACCCGGGCGGCCCGACCACAGCGATCGCAGGACTCTTATGAAGAGCAAGTCTGGCTGCCAGTAGGTAACAAGGACTTTGGCAGATGCAGCTCCTTTCATGCGCCTCTGCAATACTGGTTGAGAAGTGCGGCAAGACCTTTTGAGAAGAAGTCTTGGCAATAACGCTGCTTCTCCTTAGAAGAGGCGCCAAGGAAGTTGCGCCTCAAGTAGGGACGGAGTCCTTAGGATCAATGGGGGTTAAGCTCGCCGGGCAACGACCTTCTCGGCAGAGGTCGGGATGACCGTAGGAACTGCAGGAGTAGATGGAGGCTCAATGGTAACGCCGGGACCCATAGAAGGGACAATGGCTCGACGAAAACGTCGGAGGGCCGGATCGGATCCGATCAATGGGAGGAGTCTCGGGGCATCACGACGAGCAAAGCGGCGTATTCTGACAGGGGAGAAGCAGGACGAATAGGACTAGGAATTCGATTATCATCGGCCAGGAGGAGGAGATGACGGCGAATCGGACGGCTAGTCATGCTAGGACCGGGTTTAATGCATGAGGAGCACCGCCAAAATAAGAAAGAAGATTCATCAGAGATGTAAAGAAGAGAAACAAGAAGTATAGGCAAAAGAACTTACCAGAACCCGGGCATAGTCTTGCGCTGGGAGGATTCGGGATTTCTTTATTCACTTCTTAGGAGCCGCCTCGAGGCACTAGCAGAGCCCAAGGCTTCCGAGGTAACGGGAGGCCGGAAGCAATAGGTTCGGCGTTGTGAACTGACCGGCGGATTAGCTGGGAAAGTAGAAGCCGGAAATGCATAAGAAATAGGCATGGCGGCAACTACCTCAAGAACTTGGACCTCGTCGAATCACCTTCCTCTTCTTACTGGAGTTTTGCATGAGCTCGAGCCGAGCAGGATCCGACTTAGGGACGAACTCCTCGAGTCCGGCTCAAGATCCGGCACTCACTCATGGGCCAAGGGAGCTCTGAGAACCTCGGCGTCCTCGTCCTTCGCTCTGCAAACCTCTGCAGACGGGGAAAAAGAAAATCATGTAAACCAGTCTCTAGGAATTAAGGAGAAATAGAGTAATGAGGATTAGGCATACCTCGGGAGGCGGATTGTCGGGTAAATGGTTTTAACCCCAGGACCAATCCTCGTGCATCTCGGTCTTGAAGATAGCTCGACGCTTGTGAATAAGATAGTTGTCCAACTCCACGGTCGAGACTCGGTTCGGATCAAGAGGACCACTCATGTAGCAAAGCTTGTGGGTCCGCTGCTGGAAGGGGCAGATCCGGCTACTGATAAAGGTTGCCATCAGGTCTTCGCCGCACAGCCCGGACCGGATCAACTCTTTTAGCCGACTCTCGCAAGCCTCGGCCAAGGCATGGGGTTTTCTCGTGTGATAGAGCCAGTTCACTTTGGAAGGGGGGCCGATTGAGAACGGTGGGAGCTGAATCTTGTCTTCCGCCCCTCTGTTCTTGACGTAGAAGAATGACTTGTGCCATTTCTTGCACGACTCCAACCCGGTGACGCGGGGGAACACGGATTTCCTCCGAGGTGTAATAGATGCCGCCCCACATTGGGTGAGCAACTTCTCGGAAGGATGCAGAGATTTGTCGGGAACAACGTTGGAGCGGATCTGGAAGAACTTCGACCAGACATGTACTGATGGCCACAGGCCGAAGTAACCCTCCGAAGCTGAGATGAAAGCGGAAAGAGAAGCTATGGCGTTCGCAGGAAGGTGATGCGGCTGAAGGCCGAAGTAATCGAGAAATTCTCTAGCGAAATCGCTAAGAGGGAGACCGAAGCCGCGGGCGAAGTGGGACATGAAAACCACATACTCACCCTCTCTGAGAACTGGAGAGGATTCGCTGCCGGGTAAACGACAGGAAACCTCGGCAGGAATCCGCCGAGTTCGGATGAGCCATTCAATCTCGCGGCGCGTGACTGAAGAGCCCTGCCACGATCCACGCTCAGGCCCGGAGCCAGCGTCATCGTCCTCAACTAGAGCACCGCTAAACGAACTAGACATAGTTCCGCCGGAGAGATCGCCGGAGGAAAAACTGGCGGCGGAGGAGAGCTTAGAGCTACAGGGCCCCGTCGGAACTTAGCACGAAAACAATGGCGAAAAGAGGAGAAACCGCTGAGTACGGAACTGTGCGGATCGATCTAGAGCAAGGACAGGCAAGATGGCCGAAAGGACTCACTAGCGGCGGGGCCAGAGCCTTGAGCAAAAAGGCCGAACGACGCTGTGGAATCTCGCCGGAAGCTCGGCTGGTGGCGGAGCGGCAAGAGAGCACATGCACGAAGGGGAGAAGGCGGGCGAGCGATAAGGGGAAAATTGAACCCAACGGGCGCGTTTCCCCACTTTATAGGCAAGCAATGAACAGGGAAGTGGGATCGTGAGTGTGGCAGTTACCCGTGTGGATCGTGGGGTAGCACAAACGCACGACGGTGAATGGAGCCACACCAACGGCCACATACAAAGAAAAGTTGTTACGATCCCAAGCGGAGGCGAACACGAGGCGTCAGAACGGCGTGGCGGCTGTGGTTCACGTGGCTTGTCAAGAATACAATGAAAAGGACCTAAAAACTAGGAAAGCAATGATGGGGTGGCGCGTAGGACGTAGCGTATGATGGAAGGAACGAGGAAACTTCGGACGAGGCCATAGCTCGGGAACAAGACTAAAGAAACTGATGAAGCTGATATACCCCGGCCAAAGTAATGGACAGGGCCACACCAGCTTCGGGGACTAATGTCGGGGGGTTAACCTCGGGTAGGTCAGAGACGGGGAAAGACAGAGGTACTGTCCCCGTCAAGTTGCCGAGCTACGACCTAGGTCGGCCGAATCATGGATATGTCGGCCGATGAATGGAGGCAAGAAGCTCATGTACAGGTATCAAGTGGTTACCGGCCGAGTTAATGAGAAACTCGGCGGGTTACCCAAATGATCTTCATGCGTAAGGAACAGGCGAATAACATGAGGTAAGGCCGAATTAAACGAAGCTTGCAGGAGAAGGAGAAGCCAGGTCAAACCATAGCTGCAGGCTAGAAGGAATCTGACAGGCCAAGCACAAGAGACAAGGGTGCACAGTCGGAGGAGCGAGAAGGAGGTCACGGAGGTGATCACGGAGCCCGAGGCACGCAGGAGGGACCATTGGACCTTTTGGTCATTAGAAGGGCGACAGGAAAGGAGGCCGCCGAACTATTATTTTGGGACAAGCATATTCCACGAATATGCTTGCCCGTCAACCTAAGGGCACCCAAGGCACCCCTTTATAAGGGGAGGTTTGGACCCTGAGGGAAGGGAGGGTCTTATGAGTAACGTTAGGCTGGGGAGATTCACATTGTACCCCTGTAAACAGCTCAAGGAGCACTTGTAACCCATCAAGAGAGAAATAAAGTTCATCACTTTGGCAGCTTGAGTGTAAAGACAGTTGCATCTTCCCTCCCCAGATCCCACTAGCATCCATCGGTCCCATACTTTAGCCTACCCATGGCATCTGCCGTGCCACCACCACGACACAAACCACAATTCATACGGTGTCTTTTCAACGGATTTAGATGGTGCCCGATTTAAAGTGAATGCAGCAGTTTCTAGTGCATAACCCCAAAATGACAACGGCAAGTCCGTCAGAGACATCATAGATCGAACCATATCTAATAAAGTACGATTACGACGTTCCGACACACCATTTCGCTGTGGTGTTCCGGCAGGTGTGAGTTGTGAAACAATTCTACACTCTTTCATGTGAGTGCTAAACTCGTAACTTAGATACTCACCTCCATGGTCGGACCGTAGAAATTTGATCTTTCTATTACGATGATTTTCCACTTCATTCTGAAATTCCTTGAACTTTTCAAAGGTTTCAGACTTGTGTTTCATCAAGTATATATAACCGTATCTACTCAAATCATCCGTGAAAGTAACAAAATAACGATATCCACCTCGCGCCGACACACTCATTGGACCACATACATCAGAATGTATTATTTCCAATAAATCTGTCACCCGTTCCATTGAACCGAAAAACGGCGTTTTAGTCATCTTGCCCATAAGGCATGGCTCACATGTATCAAATGATTCATAATCAAGTGATTCCAAAAGTCCATCTGAATGGAGCTTCTTTATGCGTTTAACGCCAATATGACCAAGACGGCAGTGCCACATATATGCGGATATATCATCATTAAGTTTAATCCTTTTAGCATCAACATTATGAATATGTGTAATATTATCATCGAGATCTAATAGAAATAAACCATTCATCATTGGTGCATGACCATAAAAGATTTCATTCATATAAATGGAACAACCATTGTTCTCGGATTTAAATGAATAACCACTTCGCATCAAACACGATCCAGATACAATGTTCATGCTCGGTCAGCACCGGATAACATTTATTCAAGTTTATAACTAATCGGCGGCAAGTGGAGAGGCAGCGTTCGACGGCGATCACATCAACGCTTGATCATTGCCGACACGCATCTTGACCTCACCCTTGCTAGCGGTCGCTTGTTCCAGCCCCGATTCGAAGTTACAAATATTAGCAACTGAATCGGTATCAAATACCCAAAGCTCTGCGAGCACTAGTCAAGTACACATCAATAACATGTATATCATATATACCTTTGTTTGCCTTCCGGCCTTCTTGATGCCGGATACTTGGGGCGATTCGCTTCGATGGCGATCCTTACAATAGTAGCACTCGAATCGGACTTAGGTCCAACTCGGGGTTTCTTTTCAGCTGCAACAGGCTTGCCGCCCTTACTTCCCTTCCGTTTTCCTTCTTGTCTTTCTTGAAACCAGTGTTCCTATTGATCATCAACACTTGATGTTCCTTTTGATCTCACTTATAGTTTTAAGCATTGACAAAAGCTCGGGAGACTTCTTCATGCCTTGCATATTATAGTTCATCACGAAGCTCTTATAGCTAGGTGGCGTAGACCGCAGAACGATGGATGCCTAAGTCAATGGTAATCGATATTCCCAAGGACACAAGCTTATTGGCGTAACCCGACATCTTGAGTACATGCTCACTACGGAGTGCTCTTCCATCATGCGCTAAAGAACTTTTTGAAGCGTTGTAGCTTCTACAACAACATGTGTCGAAAATCATTTTCAACTCACCCATTGTATCAAATGCATTGCCGTTTTAAACGCTTTCAAGTTCCGCTCTAGCCCATACAATATGCCGCAATGAACTAAGTTGTGGTCCTCCGACGAGTCGATAGACATTCTTCTCCTCGTCAGGCATCATCTAAAGGTGGGGCCTAACGGCGCTTCTAGCACATATTGCTTTTGTGCAAGAGAGGAGAATCCTCAAATTCATGGCCCATTCGGTAAAGTTGCTACCGCTCGTTGCTAGTTTCTCTTTCTCCATGAACACATTGAAATTAAAAGCGGTGGTGCCATCTACAACAGAATTTGTAAAGTTTAGACTAAGTGTATGATAGATTGAGTTCAACTAATCTATATTACAAATGAACTCCCACTCAAAAACGACATCCCTCGTGCCTTTTTGGTGATTACATGGACCAAATCCACTACACCAAGTCCGATCATCACGTGAGTCGGTATAGCTTCAAAGGCGAGCATCAAATGGGCATCATATCAACTATATGACTCATGCTTAACCTTTCGGTCCGTGTTCCGAGGCCATGTCTGTACATGCTAGGCTCGCCAAGTTAGAACCTTAGTATTCGCGTGTGTAACTATTTTACACCCGAAATATGGTCGTGGATCCAAGAACACCCGATCATCACATGATGTCTTGGAGCATCGAAAACATAATCGGTGCATACTAAAGGAAGAATACATTCTTATCTTGATATTTAAATGAGGGATCATCTTATTATGCTAACAAAGCGCTAAACAAGCAATATAAGATGCTATCAAAACATCATATGTTTATTAGTGAAATGATATGGTTCCCGCAGATGATCTCTATCATGTGCATCGTGGTATGATCACTATCATACCTATATGTGTAAATCCAAGGTCTATGGATTTTACACGCTATGTGTGTTGTAAGAGTATCATCTCATACTTCTACTTACAACACTACCATATCATAACACTAGCCCAGCAACAATCTAAACTAGACGCCTCTAATTTATCCATTGAAAGTTTTACGTGGCTTAGGGCTTTCGAGATAGAACCGTTCTTACCTACGAACATGAACCACAATGAGGATAATCAAATTGTTGACAGCTCGCTTGCAAAATAGATATTGACTATAGTAGGAGAGACAGACACCCGCTAGCCACTTATGCAAACTAGTTGCATGTCAAGCGTGGAACAGGTCTCATGTGCGAGGACATGTAAAGTTTGTCCGGGCCGCTTCATCCCACTATGCCACCAATATCCAAAATTACAACAAAGGAGCAACAACATGATCATCATCGCCCACATGCTCATATGTGTACTACCCGTGTAAAGTATCTACGCATAGATCCGGCTCTGATACCACTGTAGGGTTCGCAGCATAGAAAACAAATTTTTTCCTACGATGTGAACTATATACCAAGATCTATCTACTAGATACAAACAACGGGCGGATGTATATCCGTAGAGAACATACCCTTGAAGACCGACAAAGCTTAACGAGTTCAACTCGTGGTTGATGTAGACAATCTCTTGCCGATCTCAAGATCGAGAGGAAGTCCTAGCGCCGCAAATCAGCAGCGCATCCGTGCTCGCACACACGTTCGAGGCACCGAGCAACCTCCGCCTCCTCGCTCCAGCGATGCAGCGGAAGCACAACTCTTTCTTGCCGAATAGCCACCGGGAACATGTATCTCGCTAGTCCGAGACCATGGGGGATAAATTCTAGAAGGGGAGAGAGATCCTTCACGAGGAGGTGTGAGAGACAAGTGAGGAGGGGGGCTCCTTTTATAGGAGTAGGGGGCACCAAGGGGTGGCCACGCCATGGGGCTGCCCCCTCCCCTCCTTCATTCATGTGGGTGGACACTCCACTCACAAAATGCCCTTTAAAATCCCTCCACTCAAAACTCCAATCAAATTCCCATTAAATTTCCACCAAATTTAATGCAAACTCTCATTAAATAAAACTCTTATTTTATTCAGAATTTTGTCAATTACTTTAATGACAAACATTCACAAATAACCCCTTGCTAGAATTCTATTTCACATGCATAACCACTTTATGCAATTTCACCCGAAAACCTGTTTCGGTATCTAGTGAAATAAATTCCTGCGCTTGTACATTCTTTCGGCATGGAACATTTGCTCCAATTGGATGTCGGTGTCTCTTAAGTGTGTCACCCTACGGTTCGTAAATAATGCGGACATGATCGAAACCCCTCTCGGATCAATAATCAGAAGCGGGATCTGGAGACCCATACTGACTCCCACACATTCAACGATGACTTTCTTGTGATCGCCGGAACCTTTTACGCTAGTATCTAAATACCTTTGTTTCACGATATATTACATGTCCGAGATTCGATCATCGGTATCTCCATACCTAGTTTGATCTCGTTACCGACATGCACTCTTTTCTCGTTCCTGTGATATAACATTCTAGTGATCAAATCACTTGCTTGCAAGCTAATCAATGTGATATCACCTAGAGGGCCCAGAGTATATCTATCCGTCATAGGGATGAACAAATTCCACTCTCGATCCATGATCCTCAACATAACACTTTATTAGTTCCGAATCCATCTTTATAATCACCCTGTTTCGGTGTGACGTTTGATGTTATCAAGAAACTCTTCCGGTGTTAGTGATTGACATGATCTCATGGTCTAAGGATTAGGATCACTTCGTAAGTTGTTATAGCAATATAAACTCAATGACTTTGATCGTAATGCTATACTTGGATGAATGTTCATCACATCATTACACTAATGTTGTGATCCCGTTATTAACAACATCCAATGTCCATGATCAGGAAACCTTGATCATCTTGTTAATCAACGAGCTAGTTTATGAGAGAGGCATAACTAGGAACTTTCTGTTTGTTTATTAAACACACATGTATTAACGTTTCCGTATTAATACAATTATAGCATGCAAAATAAACATCTATCATATACTTGGAATACACATAATAAATACTTTATTATTGCCTCTCATGGCATATTCCCTTCAGGATGAACCTATGCTAATGTACCAACCTTACTTGGACTAATACATACTTGTGATTAAACCCCCTGCAAACATCCGTAACTACAATAAAGTATCTAAGATATAAATCTAACCACAGCCTTAAACTATGAGATCCTACTCTCCCTTGTGTAAAGGTGTCCTAACGGGGGTTCAGGTTTCTGTCACTCCGGCAACCCCACAATTAGTAGCCAAATACACAATGCATTCCCCTAGGCCTATAGATGGTGAAGTATCATGTAGTCGACGTTCACATGACACCACTAGAAGAATAGCACCACAACTTAAATACTAAACCATTGAATAATAACTCAACACAAATCCACTAATAACAACATGACTTCTCCCATGTCCTCTAGAACTAAACGAACTACTCACAAGACATCATATGGATCAAGATCAAAGATGATATGATAATGGATAACAATCTGAACATAAACAATAATCCAATGGTTTCACTCACAAGCATCAACTACAATAGTAATTAACACCGGGAAAGTTTCCCCTAAGAACTAAAGCAATATCCAACACAATTGTTACAGCGGGATGGAGTGGTGATGATGGTGCTGGTGGAGATGATGGTGTGGATGATGATGATGATGATCCCGATGAATCCTAGATTTATGATGGTGTTGATGGCAAAGATCTCCCCTCTCCAGGAAGGAATTCCCCGGGCAGAAATCTGTCTGCCGAAGAGATCTTTCTCTCTCGGTGTTTTCGCCCCCAGAGGCGGCGGAAATCTATCTGTGGTTGCTCCCCTAGTCTTAGGGTTCTGTAGGGAAGATATAGGCGACGGGGCGGAGTCGGGAGCCGGACAGGTGGGCCACACCTGCCCTAGGAGCGGCCTAGGGTGGGCCCGCGCCTAGGGGGGTGTGGGCCCTTTGCAGCCCTTCTTCGTCCCACCTTCTGGCTTCCTCAACCTTCTGGAAAAATAATATTTTCCCATATTTTTCTGGTATTTTTCTGATCTTTGCTAAATTGCATCAAAACGCCCTCTTTTCCATCAGAATCCAGACTCCGGCAGTCCATCCTCCAAGAATCATCCAACATGCATAAACAGTGGAAAAGACATAAGTAATACCTCATAATAAGAGAAATATCAATGAATAGAGGTAGATTATGATATAGAAAGGTGATGCAAATTGGGCGTATCAACTCCCCCAAGCTTAGACCTTCGCTTGTCCCCAAGCGAAAACTGAGCTCAGTAAACATGTCCACAGGTTTATGGAGTGAAGTGTCGATAAAAGAATACGAACAAGAAGCATCACACTTACCATTACTCAACTCATATAAGAAAGCTACTCACCATTATATAACTTAGCTTGCAACCAAGTACACCAGTCACAATAGAGATGCATAAAGATAAATCATAATTGGAATTGGCAAACTTGTTCTTGGTTAGAGAACACATGGAAAACAGTTTCAGAAAAAGATTTTTGTAGAAGTTTTACAACAGGAGCACTCTTTGCTCAAAAAGGTTTTCACAAGTGAAGGCTTTCGAAGTAATACTCAATAGATAAGAGTCTTGTGCAAACAAGGAAGATAAAGGACATGATTGAATAAATCACCATATGAATGCTTGAAACACAACAACTCAAATGCTTGCTGGAGGTAGAGAGGAGGTAGGTTTACTGACTCAACCTGGTAAATAGGAGAAAGGTCCCTTCATAGAGGGTAGCAAGGATTACAAGTCATAAAGAGCTTCCAAAAGATTATGGTACTTACTAGCTTTGAGCCCTCATTGCCCCTAACATAGGCATCTTGAGATGATTAAGGTTAAAGTGCACAAAGATGGAGTATATGCTTGACGAAATATAAGTTGGCAATCTCATGTCCCTTGAATAAGAGGGCCACTCCTCATGCTACTCAACTTTGGTCACCGGTAAGTTCTTGTCATTGTAAGTACATGCGTATCATAGAGAACCGCCAATGGGGTACCCCTTACACATGGTACAGGAGCTATCCCATAACCAAAATGACAAGGCAAGCAAACAGTGAGCATCTCAGCGATCTTTTTATTTACTATGTGTATAGCTTTTTATTGAGGATGCTTCATAGATAGCTCACTATGGTGTGATGACCCACAAGTGTAGGGGATCGCAACAGTCTTCGCGGGTAGTATTACCCAATTTATTGATTCGACACAAGGGGAGCTAAAGAATATTTGCAAGCCTAAACAACTGAGTTGTCAATTCAGCTGCACCTGGAAATAGTTCTTTCTCACAGAAGTTTATCAGTAGCAACAGGAAAGCAACAACAAAGCAATAGCAATAGCGACAGCAACAGTGAAACAGAGCAATAGTAACAGTAACGCTAACAGTAGGATTCGAGTGCGGTAGGTATAGGGATGGATGGACGGTCATTGCATGGACGAGTCTAAACATGTAACTTCAAGATCTAGGGCATTGCAGATAAATAATAACAAGCATCCAAGTACTAAACAATCCTAGGCATGTGCTCCAAATATAGTCATACATGCTCGCAATGAGAACTTGCATAACATCTTCATCGGCCAAATGTGGCAATGGCCTCTAGGGAACTACTGGCAATTAAGGTGCTCCTTTTAATAGAGTACCGAAGCAAAGCATTAACACTCCGCGAACACATGTGATCCTCACACCACAGCCATCCCCTCCGGTTGTCCCAATTATTGTCACTTTGGGGCCTTTGGATCCGGACAATGATATGTGCACAAAACTTGCAGATAAGATCACAAACAATACTATCGTAATGATTCAGTAATAAGTTCAGATCTGAGATCATGGCACTCGGGCCCTAGTGACAAGCATTAAGCACAACAAGTTGCAACAAAGTCAAATAACACTAATAGAGATACTAGGAACTATGCCCTAACGGATCTTATTCGATTACATGATAGAACTCGTCCAATCCCTACCATCCCCAAGCCTACAGCGGGGGATTACTCACTCATGGATGAGGGAAACATCAATGGTTGATGGAGATGCGTTGGTGATGACGATGGCGATGATCCTCTCCAAATTTCCCATCCCGACAGGGTGCCAGAACGGAGCTTCTGGATCCGAATCTTGGTTTCTGGTGGCGGCGGCGGAGCAGAACTCTTTCTGGAAAACTATTGAACCCTTCTCTGTTTTTAGGTTGAAAGGCAATATATAGGCACAGAGGGAACCCGAGGGGGGTGCCTGGGGTGGCTGCACGCCCCTAGGCGCGACCAGTGGTGGGCCTGCGTCTAGCAGGGGTGTGGGACCCCAGGCCCCTTCTCCGTCTCGTCTTATGGCTCCATGGGTCTTCTGGTGAAATATAATTTTTGGCATATTTTCCGGGATTTTTCCTGATAGTTGATTTTCTGCACAAAAACAAGACACCAAGGTAATTCTGCTGAAAACAGCGCCAGTCTGTGTTAGTTTTATCCGAATCACACAAGTTTAGAGGAGAAACAATAGCAAAAGTGTTCAGGAAAGTAGATTCGTTTTGGACGTATCAACTCCCCCAATCTTATCTTATTGCTTGTCCTCAAGCAGTTCAGTTGAAAACTGAGTGCGATAAAAGAACTTTCACGAACACATTTGCTTCATATGATGTATATATTCTTAGCACAGGAGTAGATGCTTAAACCATTCATAATAAGAAGTATGCAACTAAGTCTACTCAATAGTCATTGCAAGCTATTAAGAGAAACCAACTCAATAATAATAAGTAGCATGGAAGATAAACATAAGCAACATTGCAATGCTCATAGTAAGGTATGATAGAGTGGTATCTCGCTTGCCTTTGTTTGTAGAGCACAATATAAATGCCAAGGCACCTCTGAAGTTCAAGTGAAGACTAGAAGTAAAGATATCAGAGATACAAGCATCAAAGTCATGACATAATTAACCAAGTTTTGGAACAAACACAAGAATGACAACTATGCTCTCAAGAAGGTGCTCATAGAATAAGTGGTGACTCAACAAGGTTGTGAAAACGGTTTTGAAAAGTTTGAAAGGCTTCCTAATGCTAAAAGTAATGTACTCATTATCTTTGAGCTCTCATTTCCCCTATCATAGGCATCTTCATATGGTTAAGGTAAAAGTGGGGTCCACTCTGAATTATATGCTTGACATACCATAGACTGGAAATCCCATGTCCCTTGAGTAGAGGGCCGCTCCTCATGCTACTCAACTTTGGTTACCTGTAAGTTCTTGTCATTGTAAATACATGCATATCATAGAGAACCTCCAACGGGGTACCCCTTGCACATGATATAGGAGCTATCCCGTGATCAAAATGACAAGGCAAGCAGACAATGAGCATCTCAGCAATCTTTTTATTTACTATATGTATAGCTTTTTATTGAGGATGCTTCATAAATGCTCATTATAGTGATTCTGCAAGTGTCCACCATGATTAGGCATGGCTTAGGCTAGCGGCCCAGGCGTTTCTCTAACACAATGTATAAACTCCATGAACTCACAAGCTCCCCATTTATTTCACATCGTCGACATACGTAAACAAAAGATCAAAGTATCAACTAGATAGGATATCCAAAAAGTGTTGAAAGCGTTCCCCGTGACATCACGGTTCTGCTTACTCCCGGCATATAATTTGCAACCATATAACTTTCATGGACTAGTCACAATGGTTCAGGATTATTAAGTGCAAGGAATAAAGTGTGCCATCAAGTTTGTGAGAGCTTTACTAACTAACTTTCTCAAAACAGACAAACATTTTATTTGGAAGAAAACAAGGCATATTGAATATGCACTGAAATAGCAAATGATGCTAATAGGTAGGTATGGTGGACACAGCTGGCAATGTTGGTTTTGTGGAGTTGGAAACACAGGTAGAGATCATACTCAGTGAAAGTTAAGGCTAGCAATAGAGAGGGAGCGGCAAACGAGATAGCAATAATTGTCATAATCATGCTTGCAACAAAACATGACTAATTATGGCATGAAAGTGATACAAAAACTCCGAGGCAAAATAAATCATCGAGGCTTACTGACTATTGATTATTCATATGCATGCGTGAGCATGTGCCAAGTCGATATAAATGAAACTTCTAGAGGAGGATACCACAATATCATACCAAAATATGAATAAAAAAATGCAAGCAAACATTCATATGATATGCTACAAATTATTAGCAAGCTGGAGCTAATCATAGACAAGCAAGAACTACTAAGCATCCATCAGTAACACACTCCTTACCATGAACAGACTAAGCATGCTCATAATGATGAGTATATGTACAAAAATGAAACAAATAGAGTTCGTTACCAGCCTCTTACCACACCTCGAGTTGTCTTAATCTTCATTATTGCCCTTCACTTGTGTGACTTGAATAATAACATGAAACCCAAAATCCACCGAGGACGGCTGAAACCTGCAAAGAACTCACAAAACCAAAGAAGAACAACAAATATTTTTGGTGTTTTCGATCTTTTAAAGAAAGCAAACAAAGCAAAGCAAAAACAAACCAAACGAAGCAAAATATTTTTGGATTTTTTTATTTTAAGGCAAACCAAAGCAAAGAAACAAAGAAAGAGAAACAACGAAAATATTTTTGGTATTTTTGTGTTTTTGAGAAAGAAGCAACAAGAACCGAAAAGAAAGCGAAACAATGGATATACAAAGAACCGACCGAACATGATATATATATGAGTGTGACGTCGGTATACCTCCCCCAAGCTTAGGCTTTTGGCCTAAGTGGGGCTCAATCCCATGGTGCCTAGGTAGATGCACCTCCGTAGTATGACGAGAAGGCTCCCTCGTCCTGGTACGAGCTCGAGGACTCCCCCGTGTAGTGTACAATGGGGTCATATGAGGGCTCTTCCTCCTTGTAATGCCCATGGAAGTTAAGGGAGCATAATAACTCATCCATCTCCTCCTTGGAGCATGATAAAGGTCCCTGAGAAATACTGAACAAAGTGGTTTGGGGGGAGAGGGATCTCTCTCTCTCTTCCCCGTCAATAAACATCATTCTATAAACCAAATTATCAAGGGTAGAGCTAGTGATGACAAAGTGATGCGCCTTCATGGCAGCAAGATCAAGCCTCTCAGGAGCCAAGATTGTTTCATTTGGATCAACAACAATGTCCAAGGCAGCAGCAACACACGTAGCAATAATTCCCCCATAAATGGGTCCCTTAGCAGTTAAACGACGAGCAATGAGAGAACCAAGATTATACTTGGTATCATTGTTGAGCGCAATAGCTAAGAAAGCCAAATGATAGCTAGAAATATTACTAGTGTTCTCCCTACCTAGAACACTAGTGGCAAGATAGTAAGTGAAATACCCGATGGCTAGAAGCTGAATGTTTCTTATCTTTCCCCGTTGAGCTCTACGGTTATCATGATTGGTTATTCCTTGGTAAAGCTCCAACAAATCAGCGGGTTGAGCTGGAATATTCTTTGCTGACCCAACTGTACCAAGTCCAAGAGCCCCACAAAATTTCTTCAATGTCATATGGTAAGACCTGCCATAAACTTTGAAAGAAACATTTGGATGGAACACACTGTTAGTAAAGGAGAAAATCTCCACAAATGTTTTGGGCGCTCTCATCCTGCATAAGAATCGTTAGACCAGCCCTTCGAACCAAGGTCATAAAATCATCAAGAATCCCAGCAGCCCGCAAGAAGGTTTGGCAAGGAAAGGTGGAGGGATGCGCATCCCCCTCATCTCCCTCGTCACCAAATTGCGGAGTGATGAGATCCTCATTGTATGAGGGCCTGACACTGGTGTATGATCTTGGAAGCCTTGCCCTTCTAGGTGCATCGCCCTCAAATATTTCACCAAATGTGTGGTGGTACATGACTTCCCATTTCTGAAATTTTAGACAATCATCAAACCAAGTGATTTCCAAGTTGATAAATGATGAGCAACTACTACAGGAGCTTCCTAGAGGACTACACATGCATTAAAATGAAATTTCTAAGCATAGAACAAGAATGCAAGCTCAAACAACCTATCACCTATAGCAGCAAAATACTCAAGATACAATCTACCAATCACAAATCTAATTGGACAAGTGGAGGAGGCACATACCAAGGAGCAATCTGTCCAAAAATCAGCAGCAAAGAGGGGATGAGCAAGGAGATCGAAAATCGCGAGCAAGAACAGCAAGAACTCGAGCTTGAGCAAGTTTTCTGGTGTTTTTGGGAGAGAGAAAGAAGATGGCTCTGAGGAGGAAGCCTAGAGGGCCCCAGGTGGGCCAGACCCCCCAGGCGCCGCCCATAGGTAGGTCGCTCCTACCATGGGTGTGGTGGCCCCCTGGGTCACTTCAGGTGTCCCTCTGCGCCTTTTTTCGAGGAAAAAATTATTTTGAATTTTTTGGGTTTTTCAGGAAACTTTATTTTTGGCCAATTTTTAGGGTATGAAAATTTATTTTCTCACAGAAACAGTTTTTTTCAGAAGAAGAAAAAACAAACCAAAAGCCAAACTACAGGAGCTCTAAGACAAATTAACAAGCAAACAACTAGCAAAACTAGAGCTAGCAAAAGAAAGGCAAAGACTAGGAAGGAGAAAAGTAAAAGAAAGCAAGTATAACCACAATGAAAACATTATTTTGTTCATTAAAATCCTTTTGTTAACAAGGTTGATCAAGTCTTGTTACCAAAAAAATCTTATATGAAACAAAACTTTCCATTCCACAAGGTGATTATGTTACCTCATACTTGATAGCAATGGTCCCAATCATAATAGTTTCAAAATTTTCTCGTGGAATGGGACAATATATTTCTCCAACCTTGATGCTCCCAATATTTTCAATGGAATTCAGGCAATAACTTTTAACAACCTTCTTGGGGAAATAAACAGTATGATCTTTGTCATCAATATTGAATGTTACTTTTCCCTAATTACAATTAATGACAGCACCTTCAGTATTAAGAAAAGGTCTCCCAAGAATAATAGACATATTATCATCTTTAGGCATTTCAAGCACAACAAAGTCAGTCAGAACCAAGCAATTATGAGCTACTTGAACAGGAACATCCTCACATATACCAACAGGAATAGTAGTTGACTTATCAGCCATTTGCAAAGATATATCAGTTGGTATCAACTTTTCTAGCTGGAGTCTCTTGTAGAGAGAAAAAGGCATAACACTAACTCCAGCTCCCAAATCACATAAAGCAGTTCTAACATAATTATCCTTAATAGAGCAAGGAATAGTTGGTATACCTGGGTCACCAAGTTTCTTTGGAACCTTAACATTGAAGGAATAATTAGCAAGCACAGTAGAAATCTCCTCATTAGGAATTTTCCTTTTATTAGAGACAATATGCTTCATATACTTTGAATAAGGAGGCAATTTAATAGCATCAGTCAAAGGAATTTGCAAAAATAAAGGTTTCATCCACTCACAAAACTTGTTGTGGTGTTCTTCCTCCTTTGACTTGTGTTTCTTACCTGGAAAAGGCATAGGTTTTTGCACCCAAGATTCTCTCTCTTTACCATGTTTATTAGCAATGAAATCATCCTTAGTGTACCTAGTGTTCTTAGCGTGCTTCTCAAGTTCTCCCTCAACTTCCTCCTTATCAGGAGCATCATTATTACCATTACCACTCTCAGTTTCATCATCAGAGACATATATACTATTAGGATCTATAGCAGGTTCAAGTGGTTCCTCAACTATTTTGTTTTTATTTTTCTTTCTCTTACGAGGACTACCACTATTCTCACCTTGTTGAGAATCCTGCTCAATTCTTTTAGGGTGTCCTTCAGGATATAAAGGATCCTGAGTAGCTATACCACTCCTAGTTCTAATTCCATAAGCATGTTTATCTCCTGAGGCATCAACTAGCATATCCTTTTGTACCTTAGCAAGTTGATCAAGTTGGGTTTGAACCATTGAAAGTGTTTACAAAGCATTTTAATATCATTAGAAGTTCTTTTCACAATATCTTTCAACTCATGGATAGCTCTAGAGTTTTCCAATAAATGATTCTGAACTTGTTTATTAAAATTGCCTTGTTTAACAATAAATGTGTCAAGTTCCTCTAAGCATTGATCAGGAGGCTTACCATAGGGAATATACCCTTCATTAAAGTGGAGAGAGTATACCTCAATAGTATATGAGTGGGTAATTGGCTTGCATAATTATTATATAGGAGGTAGATTCTTCACATCTTCAGCTCTAATACCTTTCTCCTTTAGACATTTCTTAGCTTCCTTCATCACTTCATCATTTAATGCAATAACTCCCCTCTTCTTTGGTGTTGGTGTTGGAACTGGTTCAGGCACATCTGGTTCAGGAGTAATAGGCTCAGGTGTATTTAGCTCAGTTGAAGTCCAATCATCATAATTCTTGCTTATCTTAGCCATTAATTCACCAGCATCTGTGGGAGTCCTTTTCCTAAAAACACAATCAGCAAAGCTACCTAGGTAGGTCCTAGAATCATCAGTTAGTCCATTATAATAAATATCAAGATGCTCATTCTTATTTAATGGACATCCAGGATGTGCATGAATCAAGGCATAGAACCTTGTCCATGACTCAGGCAATTTCTCTTCTTCTCCCTGTTTAAAATCAAAAAGGCTCTGCAAAGAAGCATGTCTAGCACTAGGAGGAAAATATTTCTGGAAGAAAGAAGCAATCAAGCAATCAGGGCTATCAATGGAACCAGGAGGTAATCTATTAAACCAATCCCTAGCTTCTCCTTTTAGTGAAAAAGGGAAGATCTTAGTAAAAAAGTACTTGCTCATCTTAAAATCATCAGAGAATAAACCACTCATAGTAGAAAGCTCATTCATATGAGCCACAACACTCTCATTTTCAGTCCCACAGAAATGTTCTTTCTCAACAATATCCAAGTAGGACAAATCAAGAGAGAAATCATAGTCTTCATCTTTAATATCTATGGGAGAGGTGGCAAACTTAGGATCAGAGGACAGTTTAGGCATAATAGTACGTCTAGCAAGGAGACTCTTAATAGCACTAGTACCATGTGTGTTTTGGCACTCTTCAACAAATTCATCAGTGAACTCAATGTAACCATCATTAATATCATAACTCTCTCTAGACTCAGGTGAGCTAACATGTGTAACAGTGTATTCACTAGGAGTTTCGGTATTTCCTAGACTAGCCATAGTAGCATCTAGAAAAGGACCTAATGAACCACTCGCATCAAGCACAGTAGAAGTAACATCATGAGCATCAAAAGCAGTTTCAGATTCAGCAGTAGTAGCAGTGTGTGTAGCATGAGTATGTGGTGGTGTGACAAGATTACTTATGATAGACGGTGAATCAAGAGCAACCGAGGTATTTAGGACCGTACCTCTACTTGTAGTGGAGGCTAAAATAGGAAACTTTCCATCACGAGACTTCCCCATGATGAAAGGAGTAGCAGTGAACAATAGTAGATCCAAGTGAACTTACAAATAAAGCTATGCTCCCCGACAACGGCGCCAAAAATAGTCTTGATGACCCACAAGTGTAGGGGATCGCAACAGTCTTCGCGGGTAGTATTACCCAATTTATTGATTCGACACAAGGGGAGCCAAAGAATACTTGCAAGCCTTAACAACTGAGTTGTCAATTCAGCTGCACCTAGAAATAGTTCTTGCTCACATAAGCTTATCAGTAGCAATAGTTTGTAGTAGCAACAGCAACAACGACAGCAATATTGAAACATGAGAAATAGTAACAGTAATGGTAACAGTAGGATTCGAGTACGGTAGGTGTAGGGATGGATGGACAGGCATTGCATGGACGAGTCTAAACATGTAACTTCAAGATCTAGGGCATTGCAGATAAATAATAACAAGCATCCAAGTACTAAACAATCCTAGGCATGTGCTCCAAATATAGTCATACGTGCTCGCAATGAGAACTTGCACAACATCTTCTGTCCAGCCAGCCCGTGGCAGCGGGGCCTCTAGGGAACTACTGGCAATTACGGTTCTCCTTTTAATAGAGCACCAGAGCAAAGCATTAACACTCCGTGAACACATGTGATACTCACACCACTGCCATCCTCCGGTTGTCCCAATTATTGTCACTTTGGGGCCTTTGGATCCGGACAATGATATGTGTACACAACTTGCAGATAAGATCACAAACAATAATATCGTAATGATTCAATAATAAGTTCAAATTTGAGATCATGGCACTCGGGCCCTAGTGACAAGCATTAAGCACAACAAGTTGCAACAAAGTCAAATAGCACTAATAGAGATACTAGGCACTATGCCCTAACAGATCTTATTCGATTACATGATAGAACTCATCCAATCCCTACCATCCCCAATCCTACAACAGGGGATTAATCACTCATTGATGAGGGAAACATTGATGGTTGATGGAGATGCATTGGTGATGATCCTCTCCAAATTCCCCGTCCCGGCAGGGTGCCAGAACGGAGTTTCTGGATCTGATTCTTGGTTTCTGGCGGCGGCAGTGGAGCGGAACTCTTTCTGGAAAACTATCAACCCCCCTCTGTTTTTAGGTCGAAAGACAACTTATAGGTGCAGAGGGAACCCGAGGTGGTGCCTGGGGTGGCTGCAACCCCCTAGGCGTGGCTAGTGGTGGGCCCGCGCTTGGCAGGGGTATGGGCCCCCATGCCCCTTCTCCGTCTCGTCTTCTGGCTCCGTGGGTCTTCTGATGGAATATAATTTTTGGCATATTTTCCGGGATTTTTCCTGATAGTTGATTTTCTGCACAAAAACAAGACACCAAGGTAATTCTGCTGAAAACAACGTCAGTCCGTGTGAGTTGTATCCAAATCACACAAGTTTAGAGGAGAAACAATAGCAAAAGTGTTCGGGAAAGTAGATACATTTTGGACGTATCATGGTGATGCTGCAAGTTTCCACCATGATTAGGCATGGCTTAGTCTAGCAGCCCAGGCGTTTCTCTAACACAAAATACAAACTCCATGGACTTACAAGTTCCCTCTTTATTTCACATCGTTGACATCCATAGACAAAAGAGCATGATATCAACTGAGTACAAAGTACATGTGCAATGTTGAAAACATTCCCCGTGGCAACACAGTTCTGCTAATTCCAACGTATAGATGCAAGCATATATAACTTTGATGGCACAATGGTTCAAGTCTTTTAGGGGAAAGAAAATAAGGTGTGCCATCAAGTTAATGAGACCTTTACTAACTAGTTTTCACATAACAAAATACTTTTTAATTCGAAAGGTAGATGAAGCTTGAGAATTTTCTTGGAATAGCAAAAGCTACTAGGTAGATATAGTGGACACAAATGGCAAAGGTTTTGGTTCAAAGGTATTGGAAACATGAGAAGTATGCCTTCTCAAAACAGGTTTTTGGCTAGCAAGGTTGGGTAACAAGCAAGAGAGTTGAAAGAAACAAGCAAACATACAAGTAATAAAGCCAAACATGCAATCTTCCTTGAAGACACAAAATATTTTAAATAAAGAATACTAAGCTTATGAGCTTACAAGAAATAAAGTAAATGATACAAAATACCTATAAGCTTTTTTCTCTTTTTCTTTCAAATCTCAAAAAGTATTGCTACCGACCAGAACTTGGTTTGCCAAAACCAATTTAGATCCACGTTATGATCCCAAAGTGGTGCCAATACTGATCAATAAGATCCATCATATAATATAGATTGCAAACTAAAATAAGAAGTGCAAAAAGTAAAAGATGAAACTTCTCATTAATATTCCAATAAAGGCACTCACACCAAGGGATACATAGATAACCAACTAAAGGAGAGATACTTACACAATGCAAACCCAAACTATAAGATAACTTCTCTACCAAAGATATGAATCCACTAAAAAGGTAAAAGATAAAAGATAATGGTGGTGATACCGCGGCACTCCCCCAAGCTTGGAACAAGCCAAGGGGATGCCAAATATGATGATGAATTACTCCTTTGACGGTAGTGGTGTTCTCTTGATAAGCTCCTCAATCAGCTTCTTCAAATCCTCAATATCGAAGGTCAGAGTATGAATCAACTCCGAATTATGCTCAATGCAGTTCATGATCAATTCGGACCGAGTATCCTAGTCCTTATTATTCTTCCTCCACTCTTCCTTCTTAGAGTGTTCCTCCCCTGTAAGGTTAGAATGAGTGGTACAAGGAGGACGTGTCCGGGGAGAGAGGATATGACGTGGAGATTTCCCTCCTGTAGACATCCGTGCTGTCCTCTTAAGCTTGGTAGGTTTTGCCACCAATCCAATGCTTGCGACGGTAGCGCGGGTGTCCGGTTGCTTGTCCTCCTCCAAGTATCCTTCATAACCTACCAAAATCTCCTCCTCCTTGGGTTTATTAGGATCGTCCTCCTCGGGCTTCTTGTCGGGGGATAACCCCCGGTAGGGTCACGAGAGGGGAAACATGGCGCATCTGGTTTGGCTCCGAGTAAAGAAAAAACCAGGCCGGGTAAGAACGGCCGGGTAAGATAAGCATGAAAGCTGAGATACAAACTATCTCGGCCCGTATAGGACAAACTTGTAACCCTTGCAGGTACCAACGAGCCGAATCAAACGAGAAAGGGCCGAGTCAAGAAGGACACATGGCAACTTTCTGAGTAAGGTTCGGGAAGGACCATGGTAAAGTGTGGTCAAAAGAGAAGGGTGACGCCGGGTGACACAAAAGGATCCGGGTGATGCCCAAAGCAAGCGACGCATAAAAGTAACATGTGGCCTTGAAAAGAACAAGCGTGTACCGGAAGACCGTTTAGTCAAGCTTTATGGACCGAGCCTATGGGCTTAGGGGAAGCCCATAACCCGACCCATATTGTAGGGACCAAGATCCAAACAGTAAACCCTAGAACCCAAATGGGTATTAGCTAGCTAGCACTGCCTATATAAGGGAGGGCATAGTAGTAGTAGAAGGAGGTTGGACCAAGTAGGGAACAAGTGCTGCGTACTCAAGCCAATACAGCTCAAGGAGCACTTTTAATCTTTGGGGTATCAATCAAATTGTCAAGTGTGGAGAGTTCTTCTTGTTCTTCGTGCATGGCTCGACCATGCACTCCCTCCCCGGTGACCACAAGCACCCATTCGGCCCCCAACTTAAGCCTACCCATGGCATCTACCGTGCTACCACCACGATAGTTGGCGCCCACCGTGGGGCAGAAGCAGGTTCTTGATGGAGTCTTCATCTGGACGGACAACATCATCTCCAAGACCGGCGAGCGCGTCTACTCTGGCCTCATCCAGAGGTTTGGAGCGCTCAACTTCGTCAGCGACAACGCGGGCTGCTTCAGGACCAAGCCATTCCCTAGGGGCGGTCGCTTCATCAAATTCGGCGAGCACCAGGTCTACGTCGCGGTGCGCGTGGAGCGTGCATATCCTGAGCATGTCGTCCTGACGCCGGATCCCCCAACGGCACCAGTCGCTGGGAAACTTCTCCAACTCATCCATGGAGGTAATGATGACTGCCCCAAACCCCGTAGCTCCCCCAGTAGTTCTAGTGGTAAATGAAAACACAGAAGGAGGAAATCATGAGGAAACGCCAAGGGCTGCAAGAACAGCAAAAGCGCCACTGGAGAAGCCAGAGAACATAGCTAGGAGGAAAAGAGCTAAGGAGCTACAGGAAGCGATAGACAAGTTGGCAGAGCCAGTGGCACAAGCAACTGACCCTTCGCATGTGCAAGCCGAGTTGGAAGAAGCCAGGATAAAAGTCCTAGGGAAAGCAAAGGATCTAGCACAATTACAACAGGATGTAGATATCACTATCCGAGAGCTTAACTCGGCAAATCGAGTCAAGGGCGAAAAGACCCGGCTTGATGCAACAATATTGAGAGGAAGGAACCTCAATGAAGAACTGGCAGATACGACATCGAAGATAACACCAGAGAACATCAATGAGACGGCCATGCGTCCAACGTACAACACATCAGCAGCTAATCTACGAGCAACAGAAGCAGCAATAGCAGAATTACCCCACTTGGAGGGGGAAGCAAAGAAAAGGTAGCAAGAACGAGTCAATGAGTTAGTAAAAGCAGCCAGCATGCTGAATGAGGCTTATTACAGAGCAAATCTGGGTATAGCAGGGAGATCACATCTGGTTCACTCGACAACTCCTGTTCCGGCAAGATCGGCTGGGCACACGGCATCCTCAACCGGAGCGACACCCAGGCCAAGAAAAGAAAAAAGTGTGGATTCTGGAAGAAACAAGCATATTGTCGCCTATGATCCGGCAGTAGTTCAAGGAAACCCGGTGCATGCGCAGGGGGCAAAAAGAAATAATCCCCGAGAAAATGAAAACCAGGAAAAAATTGGACAGAGAAATGACAACGGAGGGAAAAATTTTGCGCCTCATACTCGACGCGCAACTCACTCGGCAGGAGGAGGAAATCCAGCTCCGAATAACGCACCAGCTCAGCGAGAAAAGAAGACAACAGAGCGCAGGAAAAGCAGTTCAACAGCCAGCTGACCCGAACGTGAATAAGTATAATGATGGTTACTCGGCAATGGTAAATGACGGGTATGAGCTACCGGATCATGCATATCAAGCAATGGGAGCGAGATACGGAGGTAGGAACCTTCAGCCGGATGATGCCAGGCTGAAGCTTGACCGCATAAAAATGGCAGAGATAATTGAGTCACAAGGTCCGCAGGGTCCACCATGTTTTGTCCCAAGGATCATGAAGGAGCCACCGGTGCCAAATTTCCAGCTGGCCAGAGGGACAAAAACATATGATGGAAGCACAAAGCCAGAGGATCGGCTCATAGATTATGGAACCGCTGTGAAGATCGCGCAGGGAAACTTGAGATGGGCAGTACGTTACGTACCGCAGATGCTGGAAGGACCAGCTCGGGTATGGTTCAACAATTTGCCACCCGGAAGCATCAACAGTTGGATTGATTTTCACGACGCCTTCGTGAGAAATTTCACGAGCACTTACAAGAGGCCGAATCGCCCACAACAACTAGCAATGTGCAAGCAAAGACCGAATGAGATAGAAAAGGAGTTCCTCACAAGGTGGTGTACGATGCGTAACTCTTGTGAAGGGGTAATCGAGTCACAAGCAATCACATGGTTTGCACAAGGATGTAGACATGGGAGTGTGTTGTGGAAAAGGTTACAAATAGATATGCCGGCAAGCCTAGCAGAGACGATAAGAATCGCCGACTCGTACGCGTTAGGAGATCCGACTCAGCCGCTGCTCATGTCGGCAGACGGGATGACTGAGACTCAGATCTATGACGCTGCCGGGTCGCAAAGGCGCCAGGAGAGATCCGAATACAGAAGCAAGAGAAGAGACGAGAGGCCGGATTACAGGTATGGTTCGGCTCAGGTTGCAGCAGTGAGTCAGGATCATCCAGATGCTGGAAGCAGTCAGCGTCAAAGGACAAATGGTCAACAACAATGGGTGCCAAAGAATGACGGCAAAAGGCCATACGATCAGAGGAAACAGTATCAAGACCGACAAAAATACACCTATGAGATGATGCTGGATCAGCCGTGTAAGTTTCACACGCCGAGTCCGAGTAAGCCGGCAAATCACTCAACAAGGCAATGCACTTGGTTTCAGAAAGGAGACAGAGTGGACTCGCCGAATAAGAAGCTTCCCCCACCTCCCCCTCCTCCACTTACATGAGTAAATGCTCAAGCAGTAAGGGCAGATAACATATATGAAAACAGGCAGCCGAGGTATCAGAATCAAGAAAGAAGAGAAGTTGTGCACCAAGTGCACATTCCAAGAGGTGACGATGCCCATGTCGGCCACTAAACCAGAAATGAGTGCAGAGAACATCACCAGAGCTATGTTGTCTTTGTCACAGAGCCAAATGACAAGAAGAGCCAGCAGCGATGAATGATGGAAGTGAATGCCACGATGCCGGCAATTCCCAAGTACATGCATTGGTCTGAGCAAGAGATAACTTGGAGTATAAAGGATCACCCCAAAATCATGCCAACCCCAGGAGGATACGCACTGGTTCTGGATCCAACTTTCATGGGCCAAGATATCAACGCGAAATTCTCAAAGGTGTTAATCGATGATGGCAGTAGCATCAACATCATTTACAAGGATACTATGCTCAAGTTAGACATCACCATGAACATGCTGGAGCCGACTAAGACCACTTTCCATGGGATTGTGTCGGGATTGTCCTGTGAGCCAATTGGCAAGATCTGGGTCGACGTCTTATTCAGCAACAGAGAAAATTGTCGCACTGAAGCCATAGAGTTCGAGGTAGTAGATTTGGTCAGCTCATATCATGCCTTACTCGGCAGGCCGGCTATGGAAAAGTTCATGGCTACTCCTCACATCGCTTACTTGAAGATGAAGCTGCCAGGCCCATGTGGGGTGAACATAGTTGAAGGAGATTACAAAAGATCTATTGCTTGTGCCTCAGCCGGATCTTCACTGGCCGATTCACTCGTCGTAGCACAAGAGAAAAGTCAGATGTTGGAGGTGGCAGCATTGGCCAAAGCAGCACAAATGTCCATGCCGGCACTCACCAACCCGCATGGCAATGTGTCATTTCAAGCTACCAAGGAAACCAAGAAGGTGCAGGTGGATGAAACTTTCCCAGAGCGCACAGTAACCATTGGGGCTAGCCTTATAGATAAATAGGAAAGCGAGCTCACCAGCTTCCTCCGTGAGAATCAGGACATCTTTGCATGGTCCACTCAAGATCTGCAAGGAGTTCCGAGGGAGCTGGCTGAGCACTCTCTTCATGTAAGACCAGATGGAAGGCCGGTGAAGCAACCCCTCCGCCGCTTCGCCGAAGATAGGAGGAAAGTAATAGCGGCCGAGATTGCAAGACTTCTAGCTGCTAGATTCATCATGGAAGTGCTGCACCCGGACTGGTTGTCAAATCCAGTCCTGGTCGAGAAGAAGAAAGATGACCCGAACGTAGCAGTGGTGTGGCGCATGTGTATTGATTACACGAACCTCAATAAGGCGTGTCCAAAAGATCCATTTCCTCTACCTCGGATCTATCAAGTCATAGATTCTACTGCTAGGTGTGAGTTGTTGTCATTTGTGGATGCATATTCAGGATTCCATCAGATTCCACTAAATCCAAATGATCAAATAAAGACAGCTTTTATCACCCCGTACGGGGCTTATTGCTATCGCACCATGCCATTCAGATTAAGAAATGCAGGCGCAACATATCAAAGATGCATGCAAAAATGCTTGCAAGATCAATTGGACAAAAATGTTCAAGTATACGTCGATGACGTGGTAATAAAAACCAAACAAAGTCATACTCTAATTAAGGACTTGCGTCAAACATTCGCAAACTTGAGAAGATTCCGGATGAAACTTAACCCGGAAAAATGTACATTTGGTGTCCCGGCTAGAAAACTACTAGGATTCCTTGTATCCAGTCGAGGAATTGAAGCTAACTCGACAAAGATCAGGGCCATCGAAAGATTGGAATTGCCAAAAACCCTCAATGATGTCCAGAAGTTTACTGGATGCCTGGCTTCATTGAGCAGGTTTGTTAGTCGGCTAGGCGAAAAAGCCCTACCACTATATCAGCTGATGAAGAAATCAGACAAATTCACATGGACACAACAAGCTGATAGCGCTTTTTATGAATTAAAGAAAATGTTGGCAACAACACCAATATTAGCGTCACCACTATCCAAGGAGCCAATGCTTCTCTATGTCGCCGCAACCAATATATTTGTAAGTGCAGTAATAGTGGTTGAACGTGAAGAAGGGGGCAAATCAGTCCAAAGACCAGTATATTACTGTAGGGGTTCGTAGCATGGAAAACAAAATTTTTCTACCGCATACAAACAAACAAGCCAAGATCTATCTACTAGATTGTAGCTACGAGTCGATGGAATAACTCACCCTCGAAGATTCCAAAGTGTTTAACGAGAGCGGATTCTCGTGGGTGATGTAGTCGTACTCTTCCCGATCTCAAGATCGCGTAGACGATCCTTCCGGCGCTCTGCTCGTAGCTTCCGATGATCACACGTTCGGACTTGACGAAGACCTTCCTCTCCCTTGTTCCAAAGAAATGGAGGTTGTAGCACTCTCCTCGATTACATGACCTGACGGCGTGGTACCGGAAGTAGAGGGGAGATCTCGCAGGGCTTCGCCTTAAGCCGGAGCGAGTATGGTGGACTATGAGAGAGCCTCGATGCTCTAGGGTTTAGACACACCAAGGAGAGAGGGCTAGGCCAAAAACTAGGGCTTGGAGAAACCCAAGTCGGCAACTAGGGTTTTCCCTAGGCGGCGGCGGCAACAGGAGGTGGCGGCGCTGGCGGCTTGAAGCAAGGGTTTGCGGGGGGAAACTTGTGTGTGGAGGGGCAGCCCTGCCCCTCCTTATATAGGTGGAGGGGCGCGCCAAGGGGAGGGGAGTCCCTCCCCAACTCGGTCTCCAAGTGGGCCAGCGGTGGAGGGAGGGAACTCCTCCCCAAGTAGGTTTCCATTCCTCCACCTCACAAAATAGCCGTTTGACTTTTCAAATTGGCGTTTGACTTTTCAAACTAGGATTTGATTAAACCCTTTATTTTGTTCAGCGATGACACCTAGTACATGATGCAATCATTCCAACTTGTTATGACACATTCATGTTCCCTTCCCCTCTGGAGTGCCGGGCATTCCGGAACCTTCTAGAACATTCCCGATGAAAACACCGGAACCATTCTCCAACCCCGAAACAGGACTTTCCTTATATGAATCTTATTCTCTGGACCATTCCGGATCTCCTCGTGATATCCCGGATCCCATCCGATACTCCGAACAACATTCGGTATCTTACTCATCATTCCATAACTACTCAACAACGTCGAATCCTTAAGTGTGTCTCCCTATGGTTCGTGAATTATGCGGACATGATCGAGACACTTCTCTGATCAATAACCAATAGAGGAATCTGGAAATTCATATGGCTCCCACATATTTCTACGATTACTTTGCGATCGAATGAACCACTTACATACGATACCAATTTCCCTATGTCTCACGATAGTTTACTTATCCGAGGTTTTGATCGTCGGTATCTCTGCATACCTAGTTCAACCTCGTTACTGATAAGTACTCTTTTATCGTTCCCGTGATATGTGATCCTTTGTGAACCAGTCACATGCTTGCAAGCCAATTGGATGACATTCCACCAAGAGGGCCCAGAGTATATCTATCCGTCATATGGATGGACAAATCCCACTCTTGATCCATGTGTCTCAACCAATACTTTCTGAACACTCAATGCCACCTTTATAGCCACCCAATTACGGTGTGGTGTTTGATATAATCAAAGCATCCTTCCGGTGAAGGTGATATGCATGATCTCATGGTCGAAGGAATTAGGTTACTATGTAGCAGAAAGCATATAGCAATTGAACTATTAAAATGACTTGATCTTTATGCTACGCTTATCTATAGGAGTATGTCCATCATATCATTCTCCTAACGATATGATCTTGTTGTTAATAACATCTTAATGTTCATGATAGGGAAACCACAATCATTTATTAACCAAAAAGCTAGTATTATATAGAGGCTTTACTAGGGACTTCAATTTAAGTTTACAAATCACACAAGTATTAATGTTTCCTTGTTAATACTATTATAACATGAATGTAAACATTTATCATAAACACAAAGATATAATAATAAATACATTTATTATTGCCTCTAGGGAATATCTCCAACAATTACTTGAGTTAAGTGCTCTCTGTCTCGAAACAGAATTATCCGCATTATCAGAAAATGACATATGGGGTATATATGGCAGCAAAGAAGCTGAAACATTATTTTCAAGAACACCCAATCCTGGTAATATGCGAGGCACCTATCTCGGATATATTGGGCAGCAAAGATGCCAGCGGCCGAGTAGCCAAATGGGCCATTGAACTGGCACCATACACTCTACAATATGATAGGCATGATGCAATAAAATCTCAAGCCGTTGCAGATTTCTTTGTAGAATGGATGGAGATGCAGTACGAGCCACCACTACTAGATCCGAATTACTGGAAAATGCATTTTGACGGGTCCAAGACGAGAATGGGTCTGGGCTCCGGGTTAGTGCTCACATCTGCAAAGAGGGATAAATTGAGGTATGTCTTGCAGATTCATTTTGCTGCTTCTAACAATGTTGCCGAGTATGAAGCACTCGTCCATGGCATTAAAGTAGCCAAGGAAATTGGTATCAAAAGGATCATGTGTTTTGGCGATTCGCATTTGGTGATTCAGCAAGTGTCTGGACATTGGGACGCACTAGACGCAAACATGGCATTATATCGCTTCCACGTGCAGCAAATTTCGGGATATTTTGACGGTTGTGAATTTCATCACATTCCTAGACCAGAAAATGAGGCAGTAGACGTGTTATCAAAGCTAGGATCATCTAGACAAGCAATACCACCAGGGGTAGCATTGGAGCATCTCAGGAAGCCATCGATCAAGCCGTCACCAGAGTCGGAATTAATCAGGGTCATCCCGGCGAGTCAAGAATCAGAGGCAGTACCAATGGATATCGACTCAGGGGTAGGTTCGAGTCACTCGGGGACTGATCCGTTCACCTCAGGGGTAGCCGAATCACACTCGGGGACTCCTCAGGTTATGTCGGCAGAGCATATGTTAGCGGAACAAATGGACATTAATGTTGAAGCAGACCCGGAACCACTAATACCAACGTGGGCACAACCAATATTCAGTTATTTGAAAGATGGAACCTTGCCGAGTGATGAAACACTGGCAAGACAAACGACACGAAGAGCAAAAGCATACACCATAATCAACAAGGAACTCTACAAGCGGAGTGTGACAAGTGTACTGCAGCGTTGCATTAGCTCAGAGCAAGGCCAGGAGATCTTGTTGGATATCCATCAGGGAGAGTGCGGGCACCATGCGTCATCAAGAGCGTTGGTATCCAAGGCATTCCGACATGGATTCTACTGGCCAAGCGCATTGGCACAAGCGCAAGAGTTAGTCGAGAAATGCAGTGGTTGTCAACACTATGCGTCCAAGTCACATTTACCAGCGTCTGAATTGAAGACTATACCAATCACTTGGCCGTTTGCAGTATGGTGCCTAGATATGGTAGGACCATTCAAACCAGCAAGGGGAGGCATGACTCATATCTTGGTCATGATTGATAAGTTCACTAAGTGGATAGAAGTGAAACCAATCAAAAAACTGAACGGCAAAACAGCTGTTACATTCCTAAGGGATATAATCCTCAGATACGGTTACCCGCACAGTGTGATCACGGACAATGGCACAAACTTTGCCGAAGGAGCTTTTGCTCGCTTCTGTGGGGAACACCGAATAAGACTCGACGTAGCGTCATTCGCCCATCCAGAATCAAATGGACAGGTTGAACGGGCCAATGGATTAGTTCTGTCCGGGATAAGACCCCGCTTAATGGAACCACTCCAGAGATCACCTGGTTGTTGGCTAGAGGAACTACCCTCAGTACCGTGGAGCTTAAGAGCGACTCCGATCAACTGGTTATACGCCATTTTTCCTTATATATGGGGCTGAAGCAGTTTTGCCTGCCGACATAGAATATGACTCGCCAAGGATAAGGCAATACTCGGAAGCCGAGGTGAAAGAGGCCCGAGAAGATGGAGTAGATTTACTCGAAGAAGCAAGGGAACTGGCATTTTCTAGATCTGCTATATATCAACAAAATCTCCGACGCTACCATAGCCGGAAAGTGCAACCTCGTGTTTTCCGAGAAGGAGATATGGTGCTAAAAATGGTGCGGCCTGCAATGAATGCATAAATTATCGCCTCCTTGGGAAGGTCCATTCATTGTAAGCAAAGCATTGCACAATGATTCCTATTATCTCATAGACGCTCGTCAGTGGCGTAGCCAGGACTTCTACCTTGTGTAGTCAAATCAAAGTCGTGTAGTCAAATACACCTATTTCTATGGATTTTTCATAATTCTTTGCATGATTACCACTTGTACTACCAAATAACTGTGTAGTCATTTGACTACCCAGCTTGTGTGTGGCTCTGCCACTAACGCTCGTGAAGCGCAAAAGAACAAGGCGGACATGTCAGGAGATGAAACCAAAAGGCCATGTAATGTGGCACTGCTTCGTCCCTTCTACACTTAGGAGAAGTAGTGCATGTATCACTCGAACTCTCTTATGTCGGATGTGTTTGCCGGCTATGTGCTAATAATAAAATGGTATGATTCGAAAAACTGACTCGGGGACTACCCCTTAGGCTTTACATTTCAATTATTGTACGTCGGCTGGCGTGATACCCGGAATTTATTTCGGAACAAGTAGTGTTTACTCAAAAGAAATCAAACTCTTCGACTATGCTGTTGTCCGAAAACACGGCTTCATGGCAAGCAAGATAAAAAGATCTGAGACGGGTAAACACGAACGCTAGATAAGTACAAGGGAGAAACGCGAGTCAGCTTTAGTTTGTGCCTAACTCTCTGCATGTTGTGTTATACTATGTGTCGAGTAATCTTGGCCAAGTTATCCAAGTTTCATATCCTCTAACTAAATCCTTCGTACTTTGAGATCCTAATGTCGAACGCCGGAAAATGGTAGACAAGGGCCAAAGGCAAGGAAAGGTGACACGGCAAAATGAAACTCGGGGAATTATCCTTGAGTGATTCGCACTAAGAGCATTATGCAAACATATAAATCCTATCAAAAGGCACATAATCAAACTTTGAGTGCAATGTACGTTACATCTGTACCCGGCATACCGGGGATCTAATAAAAGTTCGAGTATTTGTTGGCCTAAGGAGCAGGAGAACTCGGAGGAGCATTCTCAGAACTAGGAGTGCTTGGAGCATTGACCGGGTGAGGGGCATCTGCGGCCGGGTCATATGGATCATCTGACTCGGTCGCCATTTTCTTCAGCAGGAACTTCGACGAGCGGATCGCCAAGGTCGAGGAAGCTGGGCCCTTCACACCAAGCGTGCACCATGGTGTACTCGATCATAGCATAAGCTCGCTCCTAGCGCTTCTTGATCAGCTCCGGGTCATTCAACCATTTTCCATCTCCCCTTATGCGAGCAAGAACGTCGAGGTTGATGTCCTCGTACCATGAAAGCACGAAGGAGAGAGCCTTGTCCGCTACAGCTCGGCCGGCCGACTCACGCCATTGGTCCAGCCGGTCTTTAGTAAGGAGTAGTCTGTCGGCGAGTGGCTCGATGAGTTCGGGTGGGTCTTCATCCGGCCAGAGCATGCAAAACACATGGATAGCCGCTTTGAGCAAGTCCACACTGCAGGATCTGAGGGTCTTGACCCGTTCAGACACCGCCGCGAGCAGCTCCTCCATGGACACCTCGCCGTCAGCAGGAGCACCAGCCTCAGCTCTCACTTTCTTCATGGCTCGGATGGCAAACATGTTGGCCTCAGGAAAGTTCTCTGCAAGCAAAAAGAGAAAGTTAGCAAATAGCAAGGGCAGATGGAAGAAATCCAGCAGGACTTGGACAATGCGTAAAGAGTAAGAACTCACTACCGAGAAAGAAGTTGATGGCAGCGAGCTTGCTATGCCAAGTCTTGGTCTTGTCTTGAAGGGCGTCGAGGTTCATATTGGTCGACTCGACCAATGACTTGGCCTCGTCGAGCAGCCTCTTAGTCTTCTCGGCGCTAGCAGCCTGCTGCTCGTTCTTCTCGGCAAGCTCCTCCTTCAGCCCTTTCACCTCGGCCAAGTGCTTCTCCTCCGTCTCGACCATCAGTTTACTCAGCCAATTCACCTCATCACGCTCCTTCTGGAGTTCGTCTTGGTGCTTCTCTGCTTATTGAGAACAAAAATTTGTCAGTACCAATAGAAAAAAATTCAACTATTGGCTTAGGAAGTCAAGAAATTTACTCTCGGCCTCGCTGATTTGCGAGTGAAGATCGTTGATGGTATCCTGAGCGGTGGCTGTGGAACACGAGCAAGAGGAAAAAATGAAAAGATGAACCAAGGAGAATTACACCAAAAATAGAAAAGGGAAAAGCAAAGATATTACCTTGGCCGAAGGTGTCAGTCTGTAGCTTCTCATACGCAAGTTCAAGCTTGCGATGCGCCAGGACGAGAGCTTGGTGCACCTTGGTGCGCTCGTTATGCGTAATCTAATCAAAGAAGACAGATGACGAAGAAAGAGTCGAGTCAGGCGACCTACCGAATAAAAGAGCTTAAGAGCTTACAGCCGAGTAAGTTCCTTACTCGGCAGTAACCTCGAGGGCTAGGGATTGAAGCTCTAACATGAGTTTGTCATAAAGAAATCAAAGAGCTTAAGAGCTTACAGTCGAGTAAGTAAGAAGTTATGTCACCTCGTTTATTTCGTCGGTGCGGGCCATCAGTGTAATGGCCTGCTGGGTTATGTCGGAGACGACCTTGGGGCCCAGCTTCAACTTCTTCCCGGCACGAGTGCCGACCTCTGACTCGCCTGCTGCATTCCATGCCACGGCGTAAGGCTCAGCCGAACCAAGGCTCTGCCCACTGAGCGTCCGAGTGAGAACTCGACCCGTTTTCAGGGAGGTTCCCATGGTGGCACGGGTTGCAGCGGAAGAAGTATGGAGGGTAACAGCCCTGGAGTCATCACCTGACCTGGCAGCCGCAGATTCGTCCCCCTTACCCGTTGAAGCGAGCTTTGTCACCAACGTCGGAGGCCGGATCTGAGGAGCAGAACCTGGAGCGCAAACTAGAGTTGTTTGCTTGGAAGAGGTGGATTTGCCAGAAGAGGTGCGAGTAGAACTAGAAGCCTTGGGCTGGGTCTGGCCCTTTGACAGAATTTGAGAGCGAGCAGGAGGATTTGGAGAGGATCTTGGAGCCCCCTGACTGGGCTCAGCAGTTTTTCTGGCTCCAAGACCAGGAAGTTGTTCATTCACATCAGCTTGAGGGCTAATGCCAGAGGAACTGGGGGCAGAGGGTTTCTCGGTGCCAGACTTGTGGGCACCAAGATCAGGAAGTTTTTCCTGGCCAGCGCCAGGAGCGCTAGCCGAATGACCCACCGGGTCTGACTGACACTGAGAAGCGTGAGTCTTAACAGTGCTAGCCTCAACCCGGACGGGACTCGGCGCTGTTGAGTCAGCTGGAGGAGGTGCAGGCCTAAGCAGCGAGGCAATGCTAGAAGAAGCCTGATTTGCCGTCAAAGGTGCAAAACTGAAAACGATAAGATATATATGAGAGAACAATAGTATTGAGAAAGAAAACAGCAAATAAAGCAAGGTGCAAAAACTTACCCGGTGACAACCGGGTCGCGGATGACTCGGCGCGTGACTCGGCGCCCAGCAGCTTGGCGGGTCTCACCCAGGCTGGCAGCAGCAGAGGCAGCAGGAGCTGCCGGATTGGGCTTGTTCTTCTTATCCGGCTGAGTGCTGGAGGAGGTTCCACATCGCTTCGGATTAGCGACGGGAATCTTGCCGACTCCGCCCACGGCGAGAGGAGGGATGTCATGCACCTGGCCAGCTGCAAAATTAAATAACGGGCTTACTCGGACAAGCAAGAAGGTTAAGCTCACAAGGCATATACCTACAAAATTGTACAATCATCATCCTCATCATCGTCAGACCAGTCTTGTAAGGGATTGCGAGATTCACTCTTACCCGAAGCAGAAGCGGCTACAGTGTGCGGGATGGGCATGAAGCACTCCAGGTCATACTCGAACTCATCCGAGTCAGAGCGATCCCCATGATAACCAGTAGGAGGGACAGTACTATCATCAACCCGGTGAAGGAGATTCTGTGAAAGACAAACAGAATGAGAAACAAGAACTAAACTAAGAGTGGAAAAAGAGCTAAAGCCAACTCGTCAAGAAAGAGATTCGGAAAACTTACCCAGGGAACAGGCCTAACCCGGCTGAACGGTGGGCAGCTCCAAGCCCAATCATCCGCAAAGTTCAATTTAGAGATTGAGCGTACCCGGCGGGCAATGGAGTCGTGGGTGAGCTCCTTGGTGGAGTGCCGAGTGGGATCGTGAGAGCCACTCATGAAGCACATCTTGTGGATCCTCGCTTGGATGGGGCTAACCTGGCGAGAAACAAAGGTGCACATGAGGTCGAAGTCGGCGAGATGGAAGTACTCATCCAGCGACAGCAACCTTTTCAGGATTGCGTTAGCCTCATTTACAGCAGCGTCTTGGTCATGCGGGTCAAGCTGCCAGTGCTTCTTGTGGGGAACCTCATCCGAGAAAGGGGGAGCCGGATGTTATCAGTGGACCCGCTGTTTTTGACATAGAAAAAGGTTCTATGCCACTTCTTGTAGGAGTTAATGCCGGTAACCCGAGGAAAGATAGAATCTCTCCTGGGGGTGATGCTAGCAGCACCACACCGGGTCGGCCTCTTCTCGGATCGAGGAGCACCAGGCTGGGGAACAACCTGAACTTTAAAGCCAAAATACTTGGCCCACAAAGGAACTGTGGGCCAAATTCCAAGATAGGCCTCGCATGCAGAGATGAAACGAGAGAGAGCCAATCGCATTAGCAGGAAGATGGGGGGTTTGCAGATGAAAGGTAGAAAGAAATAAGGAAAAGAAAGTGCTCATAGGAAGAGCAAAACCACGTTCAAAGTGGGAAAGGAAAACTACCCGCTCGCCATCTTGAGGTTTGGGAGAGATCTCATCGGAAGGGAGGCGGCAATCCACTTGCAGCGGAATGCGTCTGGTGGAGCGGAGCCACTCCACTTCCTCGATGGATACCTCCGAGCCTTCCCAGCCGCCGCGCTCGCCTGCAAGAATCTCCTGCTCCTCAGCGCCATCAGCACCGTCGTGAGCATCCATGAGGTCGTCGGAGTCTGTCTCCTCCTCGGTAAGGAGAGGCTTGGAACAACGAGGACCCATGCTGGAATCTAAGGAGGACAGGGGCAATCGCAGCACAAGAGCAAGAGGGAGAAGGAACCGCAAAGGAGGCAGTTCAATCTTGCAGGCGCGAGGAAGAAGAAAGGATAAGGAAACTGAACGGGTGTGGGGGAAGTGGAAACCCCCAACCCCTACTTAAGGGCAGTAAAAAAAACCGTCGTGGGATCTAATCGCGCGGCCGGTGTGGCCGTGTACCCGCCCGTGAGCCAGCCAAAGCGCCACAGCCAAAGATACAGAAAAATCCACGCCACGGCGGAAGGACAAGAGGCGCAGACGATGGGACCGCCATAGTGACGGGAATAATCAAGCAACCGCCACCGTGCCGTAACTTGGAACAAAAATTGAGGCAACTAATCATGATTACTAGCTGTCAGTGACTGAAGTGCGCCGAAAATGACCCGGAATTGGCCAAAGTAACTCGGCTCGAGGCAAGAATGAGCTAAGAAGTCAAAGAATTGACCCGAAATTTTCAGACTAACCCGGCAAAGTGCGAAATTGCAACGGATAAAGACAAAAACTAGGTTCCATTCACACAAAGGAACCTGGAGACGCCTAACATCTTGAACTGCTAGACCTCACCAGCTTCGGGGACTAATGTCGGGGTGATAACCCCCGGTAGGGTCACGAGAGGGGAAACATAGAGCAGCTGGTTTGGCTCCGAGTAAAGAAAGAACCAGGCCGGGTAAGAACGGCCGGGTAAGATAACCATGAAAGCCGAGATACAAACTATCTCGGCCCATATAGGACAAAGTTGTAACCCTTGCAGGTACCAACGAGCCGAGTCAACCGAGGAAGGGCCGAGTCAAGAAGGACACGTGGCACCTTTCCGAGTAAGGTTCGGGAAGGACCATGGTAAAGCGTGGTCAAAAGATAAGGGCGACGCCGGGTGACACAAAAGGAGCCGGGTGACGCCCAAAGCAAGCGCTGACGTACAAAGTAACTGCGTGACGCCGAAAAGAACAAGAAGTAGTGTACCAGAAGAACGTTAGCTGTCAAGATTTATGGACCGGGCCTATGGGCTTTGGGCAAGCCCATAACCCGGCCCATATTGTAGGGACCAAGATCCAAACAGTAAACCCTAGAACCCAAAGGGGTATTAGCTAGCTAGCACTGCCTATATAAGGGAGGGCATAGCAGTAGTAGAAGGAGGTTGGACCAAGTTGGGAACAGGTGCTGCGTACTCAAGCCAATACAGCTCAAGGAGCACTTGTAATCTTTGGGGTATCAATCAAATTGTCAAGTGTGGAGAGTTCTTCTTGTTCTTCGTGCATGGCTCGATCGTGCACTCCCTCCCCGGTGACCACAAGAACCCATTCGGCCCCCAACTTAAGCCTACCGATGGCATATGCCGTGCCACCACCACGACAAGGAGGATCACCATCGTTGACTTCGTCGTTCGCCCCCATCATCGACCATCGCCAGAGCCCCGGTGAGCCGCCACTGACCCCCACTGGCCGCGCTAGGGTTCGTGCTCGTTGTGTTCTGTTCAGACGTGGACGATGAACCTCAGTCGTAGATCTTGCTTCTAATCCTACGGCCCTAATCACCACGTACCCCTTCGCCAATGTCTGTCTCACTAACGAGTGGGGACATCCACTTAACCCGCCCGCATGCTGTGTGCAGTGGGCCGGCCTAGTTAACGTTCCCGCGTGACCCTAGTTTGAATTTAGGTTTATCAATTTAGTTTCAAATTTAGTTTATCCAGAGAGTTTCACTAAACCAAATTGCATGAAACCAATTTTGTTATAAAGATATGGAAATTCCTAATCCAAGCCCGTTGGATTCAAATCATTTGGAATAATATATCATCTATAGTAAAAATAACAAGGCAAAAGCTTTTCTACATTCAAACATTTTTCAAAATTTAACCATAAATGCTTTTGAGTTGATTCCAACTCTCAAAAATCACATTTGATAACACCTTTAGGAATATATAAAAGTACCTAGGTTTACTTGTAGAAATAATGGACAAGTAATAAAAGAATGCACCATAGGCATTTCTAGTCACTTTATTTAATTAAAATAAAAAGGTTAAACCTTATTAAACTGTGACACCACTTTAAATCACATTCCCAAGTACTGAAATATGTGGTGATGACATGTGTCAACATGATCCCATGTTTTAGTTGGAAAATATTAAATCTTAAGTAGTTTTTCAATGAGTAGAAATTACTTTTCCAAAATAAAATAAATAGGACTTTTGCTTTAATCCTTGTGATGATAGTGATGATTCTAGATCATCTAGTGTGAGCCTTTGTGTGCTAAATAGAAGTAGTTAAGTATTGTTTGGTGATTGTGTACTTCGTATTTATTTATAGAAGCTGGTACCGAGCAAGGATACGAAGAGGAAGGAGACTACTACGAGGAAGAAGCCGAGGAGAACTTCAACCACTCCTCTACACAAGGCAAGCTATCTAATGCAAGCTACTAACTGAGCAAGCTAACACTTTCAACTGTGAAAGCTGGATAATATATGCAATGCATTAGGCATGCCTTGGTTATACCAATTGAGGATACCCAATCCTAGTTTTACTTGCAAGCTTAATTATTTTATTTCTTTATCAAATCTTTTATTTGTGTTTACTTAGCGAATTGTAGATTTTAGAAAGATGATTAAAGGTAGCATAAAGAGCATAAAACTTGGAATAAGTTAGATAAATCTTGATGTCATCCTGAGGCATGAGATTGAACTTAGATAAGTCACACTTGATTACAACTCCTCATTACTGTTTACACCCAACTTTAGTGGCTAGTGCTAAGCATAAAAGTTGATCACTTTAGATGGGAATACTTGGTGAAAATGATTATGAAAACCTTAGAATGATGAGTCATTCTAATGAAATGTTTTGACATGTGTTCTTGAACACCAGATGATTTTTGATGATGAAAATGTTGAGGCATGAGCCTTAGCCCTTTATAAAACTGATGGTTGTCTGTATGCGATACCATTCCAATTTTACCGTACAACCACAATACCCGAATATGGGTAGGGCTTGACTGGAAGTTTATATACCTTAGTATGGCTTCCCTTGCGACCGAGGTTTGAGCTGAGGCTACCTCGTGAAGATTGACCACCTGTGCAGTTCCCAAGATGACAGATGGTCATGGTTGGGAGGCCATAATCATAGGAGAGGTGCCTATACTAGGGCATGTGATTGAAAGGTTATGATTGATTATCTGCATACTGAGTATGGTGAATTCAGGATTGTTCATGACGGATATATCAAATATTGCGGTGAAAGTGGACCACCTCTGTAGAGTGTCAAACTATTCAAATAGCCGTGTCCGCGGTTATGGACAGTTGGAGTGGCCATACTGTTCCGTCGTCACATGTTATCAAAATAACTTGTGAAATGAATCATGACTTTGACTTGACCACAACAGGGTTGTGAACATGAAAACTAAGTTCCCACTTAGGTGTTATAAAACATTACACTAGCTTTCTTTGCTTCTGAACTCGGTTAAGGTAAACCTGGATTTTTGCAAAACAACCTAGAGCTTAGTATTCCTACTCAAACCCGTTACTTGTTAGTGTTAGTTTGTGAGTACTTAAATAGTAATCATGGCTTTGTCCCTGGCTATTCGAGTGGCCAGACTATGAAGAGGACTATCAGGAGGATGGACCGCAGTACGGTTACGACAACTAGGATCATCTCCCATCGTCAGCATTGCCTGTGACCATGAAGATGGAGTCTCTCCCACGCTACTTTTATTATATTATTCCGCTGCTTGATTGTACTAAGACTGGATCATGAGATCCTTTATTTGTTGTAAGACCTAATGTATGGTTTGTAATGGATGGTGTACTGTGATATTCAATCTGTTATGTCTCGCAAAAATGGTAATCCTGGGATTGCGATGTATGGCATAACAGGCATCCGGGATTAAAAATCTGGGTGTTGACAAGTTGGTATCAGAGCCATCCTGACCATAGGAGACCCTAGTCTAGAATGGACGCTTGAATCAAAAACTTAGTTTCAAAACAAAGGAAGTGAGTATTTATGAAAACCTATTCTCATTCTTATCACATAGATTCTTTCATAAAAATTCATGCGCCTCAAAAATTCTTGCAAACTTACATAAAATTTGACACACTTGATCACTCTACTAACTTACTCATCCTACATTCTTATAGATGGACATGAAGTATAGCAAGTTCTATTAGTTGGGAAATGGAGGAGATCTCATCTTTGAGCGTGACTTGGACCAGCTTTCGGAACTTCTATAGCGCCCGCATCCCGAGTTCTTCGGAGCCCAGCTCAACAATCAGGTAGGAGGAGAATTGCAATGGCTAATTGTTGCAAGTCTCAGAGGTAATATTGAAGCCCCCACCTCAGAGGGACTTCAGTTCACCTTAAGTGAGAACAACTGGCTAGATGGACTTGCCAGGGCCATGCAGGAAGCGCTTGCACGTCTGTGTGGGAAAAGCATCAATCAGATCAAGGGCACCCACTTTGAGTTCTATCCAAGGCGTGATGCTATGGGATAACCACTGGAGGTACCACGTCACCCATGTAACACCCTCAGAATCGGCCCTATGCAAGTTTTAGCAAAAATCGCCAAACCCGCATAGAAACGATTCGAAGGTGCCACCAGGCACTTTCGTGCGGGTGGAAAGCAAAGTAATAACATTACACAACAGTCCTCGATGGGACCCACAGAACAGATATATACAACAGCGACTCAAAGAGTCAAGAATACAGATATAATATACAAAGATCCAAATCACCTTGAAAACGATAGAGCGTCCAGCTACGGACAAGATGCAAATGGGGCTAAGAGCCCTGAAGAATAACCAATGGCGTCCATAACCCTGCCCAGGCCAAGCCGGAAGGGTAACCCTGCTAACGACGTCGATCTCAAAACCTGCTTAAACAAAAGGGGTGCCGGCAAAGGGCAAAGGAAAAAAAAGCGCCAAGATCGAGGCCAAGACACGCAAGGCTAGAATTCGGTCCTCGCCACATAGGTATGGTGGATCGAGCGGCAGCAAAGATGCACTAAACAAACTATAGAGACTCGATTCAATCGCGGCTATCGAGAGGGGTGAGAAAGACCTATTCGGATCCAACCGATACTATCATCAAACAAACCCATCCCTGGCGCTTTCCCTCGAGACCATCGAGGAAGTCAACCGAGGAACTCACACAGTTGGCAGTTTTACTTATTCAGTTATAGTTGCGGCACTTTACTAGTCAGGTTTAGATAATCATCCTGATAAAGTAAGCAGTGGGTACTTTTAATTAACCATTCCGTTATAGTGGCAACACTTACTAGTCAGGTACAATTAGCATGAGATAACCCAAAACCCAGCAGTTGTTGGTACTTTTATTTAGCCATTCCGTTGTAGTGAAGCTGATTACTAGTCAAATCGGATACAAGTCAATTTAAAACAGTAAACTTTAGTTATAGTTGTCTATGATCAAGCACTGTGCTCCAAGTCGTCCATAACCGCGGACACGGCTTCTCGAAAAGATTTAACCGCAGGGTGCACCAAAGTATCCACAGCACTTCGACCCTTTTGCCGATCGCTTAACATACACCCATCGGTATGTCGGCGGGCCTAAGTCACGACGCTCCTGCATCCAAAGCAAGCACGGGGCCACCCCACTAAGTCTACCCAACAAAGTCGGCCGGTCTCCGAGACGGACTTAGGGTTTGGGTAGACGGTCGAACGACAAAGAAATCCCCAAACGGGGACTGTCGACACCGCGAAATCGTGTCCCGATCCTAAACAGTACAGTGTGCTCCTCGCACAAACGTAAATACATAAGTATCATGGCATAAGTACAGGATAGTAAATAAAACCTCAAACTAGTTTGTGGCCCCCAGTACAATACTTTGAAATCAGGTAATAATCAATGGGGGGCCCATATCTCCCCACCTGTGGTTAGCGCGCTCGATCTCGGAACAGGTGTCAAGAACTCGGGTCCTACGGGACACAAGTGGGCGGTCGGAAACCAAATATTACCTATCACCCACCGATGCCTCTGCTTAATTCAATTTTAGTTGTTAAACAGGAATTAAAGTGAATGATAAGTAAATCCATGATCATCTCCAACATAAACATACGGCAATTCTCCAACAACTGTGGCATTTGACAACACGCAACAGCACTTGAGCAAGCGACTACGACACTCAAGTCCAACTATCTACCAAACAACAGGTAATAGGATGTGTCCGGGGCAATATAGGGCTGCAAGGGATATCACAGGTAAGGAAAACTAGAGCATCGCAACACAGATAGCAATAGATCAACAGGAGGAAATAAATACTATAAAGGTAAGATAGGTAGAAAGGGGGAGATGCTCGCCTGAAAACATTGTCGAAGGTTCAACCGAAGATCAGGTCGACACTCGCATCAACTCAACGTCCTTATCCGCGAAGAAGCAAAACACTAGAAGAAACATCGGATGCACTATTTAATACCACGGCAGAAGATCGGCATGATGCATGTATGATGAATGACATGGCAAAGATGCGATGCAATTAGGTCATATTAAGTGGAACCGGGGTCCCGACAATTATTAGAGGGTTCATGTTGTTTAGCTACCCCGCAATTTGAATGTTGTATTAGCATGGCAAAAGATAGTATCGGTTCGCTACACAAATTTAAATGAGGCCAACATGAGACTAGATTTGTCCGCATATGGGCCCCATATTTAATTAGAGGTGAATCGGCATAAGGCCCCCAAACCAATGATATGCATGCGAGATGAATGATTTAATGCAACAAGTTGATATCATTTATAAAAATAGGGTATCGAGGAAAAGGTTCACACTTTGAGGGGTCTCGACGGACTTGGGGTTCCGGGGTTCGGGGTCGGTCTCTGGGTTCGGATCTGGGGTTCGACGGGATCGGTCTCGACGGAACATTCTCGGATATCAGAGGTAGGTCTTGTCGCGTCCGAAGCGTAACTTGGGTCGGTGTCGGGCGTCCGGATTCTCCCGGCCGATGCCGCTCGCCGTCGTGCCGATCTTGTCGGGTCCCACGGGTCGATCTTGCCGCTGCGAGGATCTTGTCGGGCTCGCTCCATCGAGGCGTGTTAGTGCTCGAGCCGCTCGTGGCAATCTTGGCGCCCCTGGGCGATCTGTCGCATCCGCGTCGTCTTCGCGGTCTTGTCGCTCGGGTGAAGCACTTGTCGATCAATGTGAAATCTTGACGATCTGTGGCGATGATCTCATTCGGGTCTCCGGGGTTCAGGGTCTCGGCGTCCGTGACGAAGATCATGGCCCGAGGGGAGAACATGGCATGTCGAGCTCGGTCTTCGGGTTCTCGCGGAAGAGCTTGGCTTTTGCCTCGCGGTCCCGTGAAGGAGAGCTTGGGGTCCGAGGGTTCGGGTTCCGCCTCGGTGGTGTCTATCTTCGGGTTTCGTGAGGAGGCCTTGTAGATGGTTCTGCCTCAAGAGCTTGGCGGTGGTCCTTGGCGGCCAACAAGGAGCCCACGGGCGGTGGTCGAGCACCGCAGGAGGGCAACGACGGACGGAGCCTCGCCGGCGGCGCTGCTAAGGACGGCCGAGGGGAGGAGACGACGGCGCCTTGCACGGCGGGGCGGGACGGGCGCTGCAGACATGGGCGCGACCGAAGGCGGGCGGCCCTGCGACGAAGGGAGCGCGGAGGCGAGCCGACAACCTGGTGGAGCGGAGAAGGCGCCTGGCGAGGCGCTGCAGGAGGCGGAGAGCGAGCGGGCGGCAGGGGGCCCGGGCGCGATGCTGCGGGAGGCGGGTCGGGCGGGCTGACGGAGCGGGTCCGCGAGGCCGGGCGGCGCAGCGGGCGGAGGCGGGCGGCACGGGCGGGCGGCGCGAGCGCGCCGAGGCGGAGGGAGCTCGCCGTGAGTGGGCGAGGCGCCGGGCAGGAGGGGGCGAGCCGAGGAGGTGGCGAGGTCGCGACGGGCGCTGGCGGGCGCGGGGCGCAAGACGGGAGGCGGCTGGCCAAGGACATGGGGAGAGAGGCGGAGGTGGGCCGAGGGAGGAACTCATGACGCGGCGGACGGACGGGTCGGCTCGACGCTGTGGAGGCGGGCAGCGGGCGCCAAGGGGACCAGGAGGAGAGGCACAAGGGCGGCGAGCTCGGAGGGGAGGCGCGGGGCTAGGAGAGAGCTGGGAGGAAGATGAGCAGGCTGGCTCAAGGCCGGGTGGTGGGACCGGTGGGGCCGGGACAGGCTGTGGGAGGGTCACGCGGGGTTGAACGGGTCGGTCGGGTGGGAGGCAGTTGTTGGAGGAGTGCTGGGTGTGTGTGGGTAGGTGTGGGGCTATGGGGTGGGTCCCAGGGAGAGAGAGGGGGGAGAGAGAGAGGGAGTGGCTGGTGATGTGGAGGGCTATGAGTGGTTGGGGGAAGGGAGAGGGGTGAGGTGGCAGCAGGCCATTGGGCAGGGTGAGGTGGAGGGGTTGGTGTGGGTAGGTTAGTTGGTAGTTTTAGGAATTGTTTGGGCGGACCGATTTAGAAATGGGGGTGGTCGTTCGGGTCGATTCGGCCCGTTCGACTGCCCCCGCTAAAAACAATTGAACTTTTTATTTGATTTAAATGGGCCGTGTGCAAACCGATAGCGGCCAAAATAATTAATCCGGAGAACCGGGCTTTGCATTTGAATTAAGATGGGGCGTTTGGAAAACAAATCGGGCGTTGCGAAAATAGTTTTTGACAAACAACATATGCTGATGACGATGCAATGCACAAAACAACGCGATTTTCTAGTAGTGGTTTTGCGGGATGCCACAATTCGACACCACTAACAATGGATCTCGCCCTCGAGATCCGCCTCATGGTACCGGAAGGAAGGTCGGCGATCTGCGTCTTCTCGCTTCGTGTAGATCCTCGCGACACCACTAACAAGAGGTCGTTGTCCCCGTTCGTCAAGAGAACACTCCGGATAAACAACGAACGAAGTTAAAGGTAAGGCCACCTCTAACTTCCATGGAAGGAGTAAAATTGCATCGATCCACCATTCAATGTACATAAGCGAATGATAAGAGTAGTGGTATGGTCGCGACTCCATCCCGCACTCAAAGCATTACTATGTACACCTAGATGACATTATGCAACCAACTCTCAGGATTCAGACTGAAGATCTCGACAAGCGAGGTTCGGAAAGAAAGAAGTGATGCGGACTCTGCATCGGACCTGGCGTAGATGATGTCGTCACGTCGGAAAACACCGGAAGGCACAAACAAGGAACAAAGAATGGTAACACCATAGACGGATTCATCAGGCAGCTTGAACACCGGACGGTAGAACACCGTTATCAAAGAAGGAAGCGAAACCCTGAAGGTACGGCGGAACCCAACCACGAAATCGGACTCAAGAAAAGATAAGAGAGCGATTCAAAACACGCCGAGATAAGAGGAGAATAGCGGAGGGTAAGGAGTAAAATCAGACCTAATCGTAACTATCCAACCGATTTTGCAAAATAGTTTTGACACTCTACTTCCGTTAGCTAGGTTATCCACAGTGGACTTGGGGTATCGCAACTGTTGTGCTCGATACCACTCTGAACACCCTCGAATCGCCCTATGCAAGTTTTAGCAAAACTCGCCAAACCCGCAGAAACGATTCGGTGCCACCAGCACTTTCGCGGGTGGAAAGCAAAGTAATAACATTATACAACAGTCCTCGATGGGACCCATGCACGTATATATACAACAGCGACTCAAAGAGTCAAGAATACATATAATATACAAAGATCCAAATCACCTTGAAAACGATAGAGCGCCCACACGGACAAGATGCAAATGGGGCTAAGAGCCCGAAGAATAACCAATGGCGCCCATAACCTGCCCAGCCAAGCCGGAAGGGTAACCCGCTAACGACGCCGATCTCAAAACCTGCTTAAACAAAAGGGTGCCGCAAAGGGCAAAGGAAAAAAGAGCGTCGATCGAGGCCAAGACACGGCGAGGCTAGAATTCCGGTCCTCGCCTACATAGGTATGGTGGATCGGCAAGCGCAAGATGCACTAAACAAACTATAGAGACTCGATTCAACTGGCGGCTATCAGAGAGGGGTGAGAAAGACCTATTCGGATCCAACCTGATACTATCATCAAACAAACCCATCCTGGTGTTTCCCCCTCGAGACCAAACGAGGAAGTCAACCGAGGAACTCACACAGTTGGCAGTTTTACTTATTCAGTTATAGTTGCGGCACTTTACTAGTTAGGTTTAGATAATCATCCTGATAAAGTAAGCAGTGGGTACTTTTAATTAACCATTCCGTTATAGTGGCAACACTTACTAGTCAGGTACAATTAGCATGAGATAACCCAAAACCCAGCAGTTGTTGGTACTTTTATTTAGCCATTCCGTTGTAGTGAAGCTGATTACTAATCATATCGGATACGAGTCAATTTTAAAACAGTAAACTTTAGTTATAGTTGTCTATGATCAAGCACTGTGCTCCAAGTCGTCCATAACCGCGGACACGGCTTCTCGAAAAGATTTAACCCTGCAGGGGTGCACCAAAGTATCCACAGGCACTTCGACCCTTTTGCGGATCGCTAACATACACCCATCGGTATGTCGGCGGGCCTAAGTCACGACGCTCCTGCACCCAAAGCAAGCACGGGGCCACCCACTAAGTCTACCCAAGAACGGTCGGCGGTCTCCGAGACGGACTTAGGGTTTGGGTAGACGGCTGTGAACGACAGCAAATCCCCAAACGGGGACTGTCGACACCACGAAATCGTGTCCCGATCCTAAATAGTACAGTGTGCTCCTCGCACAAACGTAAATACATAAGTATCATGGCATAAGTACATGATAGTAAATAAAACCTCAAACTAGTTTGTGGCCCCCAGTACAATACTTTGAAATCAGGTAATAATCAATGGCGGGCCCATATCTCCCCACCTGTGGTTAGCGCTCTCGATCTCGGAACAGGTGTCAAGAACTCGGGTCCTACGGGACACAAGTGGGCGGTCGGAAACCAAATATTACCTATCACCCACCGATGCCTCTTCTTAATTCAATTTTAGTTGTTAAACAGGAATTAAAGTGAACGATAAGTAAATCCATGATCATCTCCAACATCAACATACGGCAATTCTCCAACAACTGTGGCATTTGACAACACGCAACAACACTTGAGCAAGCGACTACGACACGCAAGTCCAACTATCTACCAAACAACAGGTAATAGGATGTGTCCGGGGCAATATAGGGCTGCAAGGGATATCACGGGTAAGGAAAACTAGAGCATCGCAACACAGATAGCAATAGATCAACAGGAGGAAATAAATACTATAAAGGTAAGATAGGTAGAAAGGGGGAGATGCTCGCCTGAAAACATTGTCGAAGGTTCAACCGAAGATCGGGTCGACACTCGCATCAACTCAACGTCCTTATCCGCGAAGAAGCAAAACACTAGAAGAAACATCGGATGCACTATTTAATACAACGGAAGAAGATCGGCATGATGCATGTATGATGAATGACATGGCAAAGATGCGATGCAATTAGGTCATATTAAGTGGAACCGGGGTCCCGACAATTATTAGAGGGTTCATGTTGTTTAGCTACCCCGCAATTTGAATGTTGTATTAGCATGGCAAAAGATAGTATCGGTTCTCTACACAAATTTAAATGAGGACAACATGAGACTAGATTTGCCCGCATATGGGCCCCATATTTAATTAGAGGTGAATCGGCATAAGGCCCCCAAACCAATGATATGCATGCGAGATGAATGATTTAATGCAACAAGTTGATATCATTTATAAAAATAGGGTATCGAGGAAAAGGTTCACACTTTGAGGGGTCTCGACGGACTTGGGGTTCCGGGGTTCGGGGTCGGTCTCTGGGTTCGGATCTGGGGTTCGACGGGATCGGTCTCGACGGAACATTCTCGGATATCAGAGGTAGGTCTTGTCGCGTCCGGGAAGCATAACTTGGGTCGGTGTCGGGGCGCGTCGGATTCTCCCGGGCCGATGTCGTTCTCGTCGTCGTGCCGATCTTGTCGGGTCCCACGGGGTCGATCTTGCCGTTGCGAGGATCTTGTCGGGCTCGCGCCATCGAGGCGGTGTTAGCGCTCGGGAGCGTTCTCGTGGCAATCTTGGCGTCCTGGGGGCGATCCTGTCGCATCCGCGGTCGTGCCGGCGGTCTTGTCGTTCGGGTGAAGCACTTGTCGCATCCATGTGAAATCCTTGACGATCTGTGGCGATGATCTCAGATTCGGGTCTCCGGGGTTCAGGGGTCTCGGCGTCCGTGACAAAGATCATGGCGTCCGAGGGGGAGAACATGGCATGTCGAGCTCGGTCTTCGGGGTTCTGCGGAAGAGCTTGGCGTTTTGCGGCCTGCGGTCCCGTGAAGGAGAGCTTGGGGTCCGAGGGTTCGGGTTCCGTCTCGGTGGTGTCTATCTTCGGGGTTTCGTGAGGGAGGCCTTGTAGATGGTTCCTGCCCGAAGAGCTTGGCGGTGGTCCCTTGGCGGCCAACGAGGAGCCCACGGGGCGGTGGTGGTCGAGCACCCGACGGGAGGGGCGACGCACGGACGGAGCCTCGCGGGGCCGGCGGCGCTGCTTGCAAGGACGGCCGAGGGGAGGCGACGACGGGCGCCTGCGGCCACGGCGGGACGGGCGCCAGACATGGGCGCGACCGAGGCCGGCGCTCCCTGACGGAGGGGCGGAGGCGAGCCGACGACCTGGTGGAGCGGAGAAGGGCGCCGCGGCGAGGCGCAGGAGGCGGAGAGCTCGAGCGGGCGCAGAGGGGCCCGGGCGGCGACGCGCCGGTGAGGCGGGTCGGCGTGGCTAGGGACGGAGCGGTCCGCGAGGCCGGGCGAAGCGGGCGCAGGGCGGAGCGCGCTGGCGGCGCGACGGGCGCGGCGCGAGGCGGAGAAGGGAGAGCTCGCCGAAGCGGGCGAGGGTGGCGCCGGCAGGAGGGCAAGCCGAGCGGAGGTGGCGAGGTCTCGCGGGCGCTGGCCGGGCGGGCGCGCGAAGACGGAGGCGGGCCACGGGCGAGACCTGGAGAGAGGGAGGTGGGCGCCGGAGGGAGGAGCTGTGGGGACGCCAGGGACGGACGGGGTCGGCCTGACGCAGTGGAGGCGGGCATGTGGCGGCGCAAGGGGACTAGGGAGGAGAGGCTGCGCTGGAGGAGGAGCTTGGCGGGCGAGCTCGGGAGGAGGCGCAAGCGGCTAGGAGAGAGCTGGGAGGAAGATGAGCAGGCCTGGCGGCTCATGGGTGGTGGGACCGGTGGGGCCGGGGAGGGCGTCGCTGTGAGGGTCACGGGGTTGACCGGGTCGGCCGGGGGGGCGGCAGTTGTTGGAGGGGTGCTGGGTGTGTGTGGGTAGGGGTGGGGCTATGGGGTGGGTCCCAGGGAGAGAGAGGGGGGAGAGAGAGAGGCAGTCGCTGGTGATGTGGAGGGCTATGAGTGGTTGGGGAAGGGAGAGGGTGAGGTGGCAAAGGCCATTGGGCAGGTGAGGTGGAGGGTTGGTGTGGGTAGGTTAGTTGGTAGTTTTAGGAATTGTTTGGGCGGACCGATTTAGAAATGGGGTGGTCGTTCGGTCGATTCGCCCGCTCGACGCCCCGCTAAAAACAATTGAACTTTTTATTTGATTTAAATGGGCCGTGTGCAAACCGATAGCGGCCAAAATAATTAATCCGGAGAACCGGGCTTTGCATTTGAATTAAGATGGGGCGTTTGGAAAACAAATCGGGCGTTGCGAAAATAGTTTTTGACAAACAACATATGCTGATGACGATGCAATGCACAAAACAACGCGATTTTCTAGTAGTGGTTTTGCGGGATGCCACAACCCAGATCTGAAGCATCAAGTGGATCATCTCAGCTTCATGATGTATGACCGGCAGAAGGAGTTGGACAATGACCGCTCCTACGCCAACCACAACTACGCCCTCGCCATCAAGAAGGACCAGACCATCGCCATGCTAGTGAAGGATCGCAAGTCTCATCGCTGTCAGCTTGACAAGAAGGAGTGCATCATTGCCCGCCTTCTTCACAGGATCACAGAGTTGGAGGAGACCATCCACGAGAGAGACACGTAGCTTGAGGAGAGGGAGAATGCATGAGAGGACATCCGTGGAGACCTCTACTCTTACCTCAGTGATGATGATGACTTTTGTTGGGGATATGCTATATGGGTATCCTCATAGCATGTCTCTTATCCGACTAACCCGGGTGGCCCATAGTCGGTAGCATGGCCTATGGCCTGCTGGGCGGCCCAGTTAGTTGGATCCAGAAGGGAGGCCCATGCCGGATAAAGGAAGGCTACGGTGGAGTCACCAGCGTACCCGGAGCCTTGGAGTGCAAGATACAAAATACTAGTAATAGACGGTGTAGAACTCTATAACATGTCCAGCTAGGACTTTTCCCTGTAACCCTAGGACCTGGCGACTATATAAGTCGGGCCTACGGGAGCCTTTAGGGCAACGATAACTTAGACTTTCTAGTCACCTCGCACAGCGAACCTATCTCTGTAACTCGGTGTATTGCCATTATAATGATTTATAGCAGGAGTAGGATTCCGCCACCGTTGTGGGATCTAAACCTGGGTAAGCTGTGTTACCTCGTACCCGTCAACCGTCCGCCTTACCCCACGTCTCTAAACACGCACTGTGAGGACCCCTCCATGGCGTACTCGTCGGCAATACCACGACAGTTGGCGCCCACCGTGGGGCAAGAGGCGCTTCAGGCTCTTCAGCGGGCGAGGACCAAGATCTTCGCGGGAATCGGCGAAACCGTAGCCATCGGTCGCGTTCTCTTCTCCGACAATGTTCCGATCGTCCTCCCCGACGAGTTCTGGATCCCAGCGAAGACGAACCCTACGCGGTGTTCGATCGTTCCTATCGGAGACATCCACCTCTTCATTGGAGAAACCGACTCGGGCACTAGTTCCCTGGGAGTCGGAGGAGCATCAAGACCCGCACGGACCGCCTACGGGCAGGATACGTTCGCGGAAGGATCGATGTCGGATCTCTCCTTGGAGTTTGCCGGCAAAGATCGGAAAAATTCAAGACCCACCCAAATCGCCCCTGTGCAGGATATAAAGGTGGAAGATCACTACAAATCCGTCGGCTTTGTCCATGCGTTTGGACAGCAGAGATCCAAGTTCGCCGGCGTGGTTACCATCTTCGATCTGGCGCGCTGCGTTCAGAGAGAAGGCGAAAACCCACATTACGGCGGTGGCTCGTGATAATGAGCCGATCTGGCCAACTACCCCAATGATGATGCCATCTATCACTTTGTGGAAGGACTGGACCATGGCACGCTTCTCCGACATTCTCTAAGAATGTGCGTTGATTACACCGGCTTGAACAAAGCATGTCCCAAAGATCCGTTTGCTTTGCCTCGAATTGACCAAGTCATTGACTCGATGGCTGGCTCAGAACTTTTTTGTTTTCTCGATGCATACTCAGGATACCACCAGATCAAGATGAGGAAGTCGGACCAATTGGCCACTTCGTTCACTACCCCATACGGCACGTTTTTTATGTCATGATGCCCTTTGGGTTGAAAAACGCAGGTGCTACCTACCAGCGGACAATGCAACGTTGCCTTCACGACCAAATTGGTCGGAACGTTCATGCCTATGTGGACGATATCGCGGTGATGTCTAAAAAGTCAAACGACTTAATCTCCAACTTAAAAGAAACCTTTGATAATCTCCAGAAATACAACATGATGCTCAACCCTAAGAAGTGCGTCTTGAGGTACCGGTAAACAAATTGGGCTTCATCGTTTCCCAGCGCGGAATCAAGGTCAACCCGGAGAAAATCAAGGCCATCTTAAACATAAACCGTCCGACATGCCTAAAGGACATCCAACGACTAACAGGTGTTGCAGCAGTTAGTCGGTTCATCAGCCGACTTGGAGAGAAGGCTCTGCCGCTGTACAAGTTGCTGAAGAAGGCGGACAAATTCACGTGGACGGACGAGGCAGATGCAGCATTGAAGCAGCTCAAGGAGATTCTTTCCTCAGCGCCCATCCTTGCAGCACCCAAGCCTGGTGAGCCCCTGTTAATTTACATGGCGGCAACCAACCGGGTTATCAGCATCGTCATCGTGGTAGAGCGGAAGGAACCTGGCCATGAGCACGGAGTTCAACGACCAGTTTACTATGTAAGAGAGGTCTTGACGGAGTCCAAGCAGCATTACCCGCACTACCAAAATATAGCTTATGGAGTATTCCTTGCTTCACGGAAGCTGAGGCATTACTTTCAGGAGCACCCAATCACAGTAGTGAGCAAGACTCCACTGTCCGACATTATCAACAACAACGATGCTACAGGAAGGGTCGCGAAGTGGGGCATTGAACTTGCCGCCTTCGAGATCACCTACAAAAGACGCGACGCTATCAAGTCACAAGCCTTGGCGGATTTCATTGCAGATTGGACGGAGATGCCGGATGACACTCCGTTGCCGGAACCAGAGTACTGGGTGATGCACTTTGACGGATCAAAGCTGCTCAACGGCTCGGGGGCTGGTGTATTGATATAGTCACCAAAAGGAGACAAGCTACACTACGTTCTGCAGATCCACTTCGAGGCTACAAACAACATGGCGGACTATGAAGCACTCATTCACGGATTGCGTGTAGCCAAGGATATTGGCATCAAGCGCATAGTTTGCTGTGGAGATTCCGACTTGGTTGCCCAGCAGGTGGCTGGCACCTGGAATGCGCGGAACCCTATGATGGTGGCATACCGTGACGAAGTGGAAGAGATAGCCAAGAGCTTCTTGGGCTACGAAGTCAAGTATGTGCCTAGGGAGCAAAACGAGGCGGCTGATCTATTGTCTAAACTTGGATCAGGGCGTAAGAAAATTCTTCCAGGAGTTTCCTAGAGCATCTACGCACACCATCCGTGAAGGGCGCCAACATCGACAACCCGGATAGAGCTGATTCTTTCGTCAACATGGTGACAAAGATCCCTCCGGCTTGGACAAAACCGTTCATGGAATATGTCGAACACGGAACTTTGCCCGACGACGAGGTCAAAAGACGACAGATAGTACGACGGGCAAAGGGTTATACCATAATCAATGGGCAATTCTACAAAAGGAGCACTACTGGTGTATACCTAAAGTGCGTTTCCCAGCTAGAAGGTATGGAAATCCTACGCGAAATCCATCTCGGAGATTGCGGGCATCACGTTGCTCCTCGATCGTTGGTCGCGAAAGCCTTCCGGCAAGGATTCTACTGGCTGACTGCGAAGGCGGACACCGACAAGCTAGTTGAAACATGCACCGGATGCCAGTATTATGCCCGACAAGCACACGTCCCTGCTGAAAAATTGCGAACAATACCAATAACTTGGCTGTTTGCAGTCTGGGGGCTAGACATGGTGGGACCGTTACAAACGGCACCGTGTGGATTTATGCATCTGCTTGTAGCAGTTGACAAATTCACCAAATGGATAGAAGCTAAACCCATTAGAAAGCTCGATGGGGCAACTGCCCTCAGGTTTGTCCGGGATCTAGTGGTGAGATTTGGTCTCCCACATAGCATCATCACCTACAATGGAAGAAACTTGTCACTCGGAGAAGTGGAGGCCTATTGCTGGGACAAAGGAATCCGACTTGACCTTGCGTCTATGTCACACCCACAATCTAATGGTCAAGTTGAGCGAGCCAATGGATTAATTCTGCAGGGAATTAAGCCACGTCTTGAGGCACCGCTACATAGAGCAGCTGGAGCCTGGGTGGAAGAATTACCATCTGTGTTGTGGAATTTACGAACTACACCTAACAGATCCACCGACTACACCCCTTACTTCATGGTATATGGAGCAGAAGCCATCCTACCCTCCGACATCCTCCACGATGCACCAAGATTTGCCGCCTACGACGAAGATGACGCTGAAGAATCCAGACGCCTTGATGTGGACCTTCTCGAGGAGGAGCGCGTTTTGGCATGCCAAAGATCCGCCATCTACCAGCAGAATCTACGCAGCTACCATAGTCGCCGCGTCCGGCATCGCTCGTTTAAAGAGGGGGATTTAGTACTCCGACTTAAGCAGAAGTAGTCACACAAATTATCCCCGCCATGGGAAGGACCGTTCATCATAAGCAAGGCGCTGCTCAATGGGTCTTACTACCTTGTCGACAATCGTGAGCTCAAGGATATACCCAACAAGGATCATAAGTGTAAGCGACGTGACCCGGATGATGACTACCCGGAGCTTGATCGGCCATGGAACATAGCATAGCTACATCCTTTCTACACTTAGCATTTTTTATCTAATCGTGTACCTCTTATATGATCAATGAAATAAAGCTCTTTGGTTCACTCATATTGCTGAGTATTTTACCTCCTTTAGTGTTCATTTTTGGATCATATAAACCTTTATGCACAAGTTTTGCGATTGCACTTGTGCAAATTCCGCCTACGGGCGTTAGCTTAAGTTTTCTGGTCTACACGTTCTTTGTTGTTTTTATGTGGATTCTGGAGTAGTGACTTTCGGCACTTATTGTCGGCGATTTTGTGCTCAGGTTATTGACGGTGCCATTGGGCATCATCACCTAAGCGCATGGTTCCGAGAACGAGTCTTCCGACTCACGAAAAGTCAAGCATAAGAACTAGAGTAACGGATAAGCCAGCACTTGCTTAAAACAATATATACATACTGAGCATTAATTCTTAAGTAGCAGGATACGACAACCATTGTTTTCCGCCTTAAGATTACATCACCAAGTTTTTTCAATGCACACTCCAGAGGTGGAACAAGAATTACAAAGTGTTTTTCACTCCTTGGGTGCAGGGGATTTGGAGGCTGCATCATCACCAGCCGGAGATTCACCTTGAACGTCACCACTGTGAGGAAACTCGGAGGATTCAGGGTCGGCGTTGTCAAGAAAGTTCCTGGGCACGAAGACGTCGACGTCCACCAACTCGGCAACCCTGGTGTCATAGCCCACGAGTGATGACAGGATGGCCTCGTGATCGATCTCCTTGCCGTCATCATCCACATCGGGGATACCAGATGTCACCGTGTCGATGTCGGCACCTTCATAATGCGCCTTCACCATGGACAACGCCATCCTAGCGCCAGCCCGTGCACATGAAGCTTTCCAACTCGCGACACGCTCGGGGGCTCGGCGCAGAATCTCCGAGTACTTCACCACGGAGTCCGAGGCCTTGATGTAAATCTGCAGGGGCTTGGAAATCTCCTTGGCTTGGGCGATGGCTGTGTTGATGAAGTTGCCGGCAAGAATCATGCATTCCTTGTCCGAAGGAGGCGAGCGGGTTAAACCCATGGGCGCTGAAAATTCCAACAACGATTGCATGAGTTCAAAAATTCTAAGTATCTAGACTACAGAACTACAAGGTGGAGGATACTTACTGAAGATGTTGGCCTTAGCCTGCCAGACGACGTCCGCCAAGGATTCCTTCTATTTTTGGAGGAGCTTAAACGCCTCGCTATGGCGAAGGTTTTGCTCATCGGCAGCTTTCTTCTGATCCTTTAGGATCGCAAGCTCCTCCTTCAAGCGATTGATCTCAACGGAGGCGGAGTCCTGCAGGGCTTTCATGGAATCCTCGTGCATCTTCAGCATTTCTTCCCTCTCCTTCTTAAGGATCTTGTTCTCGCTGTCCAGCTGCTGAATGTGCTTGGACTGCTCGACAATATCCTTAGCCTTGGCGACATGCTCTGTTCCTTCAAGATGGCGTGAGTACTCGAAGAAAACAAAGTGCACCGTGAGTACTCGAAGAAGTAAGGCACAAAAGTAAGACGGAAGTGCGCAAAAAGAAAACAGACTCTTGTTTTTGATGATCTGTTCCTTCAAGATGGCGGTTTTACCCTTTTCAGCTTCAAGGTCCGCGCGCATCTTCTGATACTTATCATTGGCCATGCCCCTCCGAGCATTCTTGTTCTGCGGAAACAAACACAAAGTCAAGCCGTTGTTTAGTCTGCTTGGAGCTTCTAGTCGGAAATCTTCCACCTAGAGGCTCGGGGGCTACAGTGAGAGATTTTAACTTAGCCATATGCTTAGCTTTTCTTTAAGCATCTAGTCGGAGCTAATTCAGTTCTCAACTAGAAGCTTGGGGGCTACAGTATAAAGTTTTAACTCGGAAAATTCTTAGCTTTTCTCTAAGTACCTAGTCGGAACTAATTCAGTTACAACTAGAGGCTTGGGGGCTACAGCACTTAAAATTATAAACACTGTGTATGCTACTCTTAAAGCATCTAGTCAGAATAATTCATTCCATCTAAATGCTAGGGGGCTACAGTGAGAGTTTTTATAACTTAGTCACTCATAGAGCATATAGATGCAAAGCCAATGGTTTTCCGTCTACATCCTCGGGTTCTACAGTGGGATACTCATATGAAATGCAAAAGGTAAAGTAAAACTTACAAGTGCAATGATCTTGAGGTTTGTAGCACTCTCGGCTAGCAGCTTGCCAAAGGAAACGTTGTTACTTCGCAAGATGTCTACTTGACGGAGTAGCTCCTCAAGACCGCACGTCAGAGATGATGGCACTCCTCTAGGAACCATAGTTGTGCTACCCGGCGTAAGCACCGGGAAAATAATCTTCGGCAACTCGAAGGGTTTCTGGGGAGTAGAGGAGCCGCCTTCGGCAGAAGTACCAGCACCCACCATCGCCTTGCCGCTACCGATGGCATTCTTAGCCGGAGCTTCAGCCATTTGAAGAGCAGCGCTCTCTTGCGTCGCCTGCTCGCCGACAATTGCGAGTTCGGTAGAAGCGCCAGAATCCACTTCCATGGCGGAAGGACCGGGTGCCTCCTGGACTTGGGAGCTTGTCGGAGCGGAGGAGGGCTTGACGACAGGAGTAGCAGGGGCAATGGCAGGGGAAGAGTCGCGATGCAGCATATCTTTGATATTTCTAGAAGCCCCAAGGGTCTTGGAGGACTTCTTGAGGCTGGTTGTGGCTTTCTTCCTGAAACGTGAAAAATGCATAATTACAGGAATAAGACAGATAAACAAGACAATGTCGGAGAATAAGAAGCTTACACTAGGGGGGCTCTTTGGCAAACATCCCGGTGGCTTTCTTCTTTTCCGCCTCCAGGGCGGCAGTACTCTTTTTGGAGGCTCCATCCTCCGTCTTCTTCTTCTTGCCTCCGTCGGCAATGTCAGAGGTGGAGCTCTTCCGCTTTCGCTCTAACGGGGCATCATCGTCGGACACGACCGTGACTTCCTTCATCTTGGGATCGTAGATTTGGGCGGCCAGGTTGCCCTCCTCTAGATCTCTAAGCTGTTAAGTGAGAAATCATCGTGTTAGACAAGATGATATTGGCAAGACGGAAAAACTGTAGCAATGTCATACACGGAAAATAAATACCTACCTTTGGGCACTTTCCGTCTACGAACATATCGTAGGTGAGGGTGAAGCCACGCTTCTTGTCCTTCACCTTGACGATGTCCTTAAGGCGGAACTTGACGGAGTCGCTCGAGAAGTTATCCTCGGAGATACGGAGGGTATCCCTTCGGTCGCCAGTGTACTCGCGCATAAGCTTCATACGGTGCTGCAGAGGTTGGATCCGCCTGATGAACCATCACATGGCTAGGTCCAAGCCGGTTAGACCCGTCTCTACAAACCACTTGATCCGCCTTATTGCGCGAGAAGCGTTGAGGTCGGAGGGAAGGGAGGCATGGGATCGCCATGTGGGTACTTCAGCGGCGGCTCCATCCACGAAGTCCGGGTACGTTACTTCTCGGCCCGCCAAACGAATGTCGGGGCCGTAGAAGTACGTCCGCTGCCAATTTTTGCACGACTCGTGGCCGACGATGTCGGGGAACCGCCGGCCAGGTCGGATCTTGAAGCTTATGGTGCCACAGTTTCTAAGCTCCTCCCTACTATGTCCGGCTTCACGTTTGACGGTGAAGAAGTAGACAAACAAATCTAACCTAGGCCTAATCCCTAGGTAACCCTCGCAAAGTGTCGCGAAGTTGCTAAGCACTAGGATACTATTGGGGGAGAGGTTATGGGGTTGGACCTTGAAGTGATTCAAGACGGACAGGAAGAAGTGGGAGATGGGCAGAGAAACGCCGCGTACCAATTGCGCCTTGAGGTATACCTTCTCTCTGGCTTGGGGAGAAGGGGTCACCTCGCCGGCCGGCGCCGCCCGCCAGGCGAGCCCCTCCGTCGCGGGGAGGTAACCCTCAGCAATCATCTCTTAGATGTCGCGGTCGGTGATGTCCGAGCCACGCCAGTCGCCTTTATGCGAGTATGGCTCCTCTTCCACGGGCTCCAGCGCCGCCAGATTTTGGTCGCCGCCGGTGGTTTCTATCACCGCCGATGCAGGGATGACCAGACCCTCTGGGGGCACGACGACGGAGCTCGTCGGCTTTGCCGCGGCTTGACTCGACGCCGCCATTGACGGGGATGAACTGCTGCTAGCCATGGAGGAAGGAAAGAACACGACTGGTGCAGGCAAGAGGCTAGGGTTTCTCGAGGTTTTCGCGGAGAGCTCGAGGAGGCGCGCGGATGGAGGAAGAAGACGATGGCGCGAGAGAATGGGGTGAAAAAGTGGCAAGTGTCCCACGGTTACTATTTATCTTACTCCGCGTCAAGATTCGTGCAGCTAATCGGGCGGTTGCCGCGTAGACGACATGTTCATGAACGTGCGCGGTAATTTCGCCACGTCTCCAACCGCCGCCAACGGTTCAGACGCTCACAAGGAAAACGGATATGATTACGTTCTCTGCATGTGTGAGTTACGAGGCGTCGCTGACCTACAACCTACGTCGTCATAACTGACATGGTAGATGAGCCGTCCCATCGAAGATTCCGACATGGGCGGATTTAATCCGACAACGGGAGCGTACGATGGAAGATTCAGCGTTTCTCCGACTTACTTAAAGAAGACGGAGAAAACCTTTGCAGGGTTCTTTGGGAGGACTACAAGATGTTTCTTGACGATTTGCCGACATCCATCTAGACGGAGCATTCCACGGGAAGAGGCAAGACGGCGCAAGATCTCGGAGTTCTCCGGGGGCTACTGTTGGGGATATGCTATATGGGTATCCTCATAGCATGTCTCTTATCCGACTAAACCGGGTGGACCATAATCGGTAGCATGGCCTATGGCCTGCTGGGCGGCCCAGTTAGTTGGATCCAGAAGGTAGGCCCATGCCGGATAAAGGAAGGCTACGGTGGAGTCACCAGCGTACCCGGAGCCTTGGAGTGCAAGATACACAAGACTAGTAATAGACGGTGTAGAACTCTATAACCTGTCCGGCTAGGACTTTTCCCTGTAACCCTAGGACCTGGCGACTATATAAGTCGGGCCTACGGGAGACTTTAGGGCAACGATAACTTAGACTTTCTAGTCACCTCGCACAGCGAACCTATCTCTGTAACTCGGTGTATTGCCATTATAGTGATTTATAGCAGGAGTAGGATTCCGCTACCGTTGTGGGATCTGAACCTGGGTAAGCTATGTTACCTCGTACCCGTCAACCATCCGCCTTACCCCACGTCTCTAAACACGCACTGTGAGGACCCCTCCATGGCGTACTCGTCGGCAATACCACGACAACTTTCTAGAGGATCAAGCCATGGACTTCTTCACCGATGAGGATGACTTCGCCTTCATTGATGATGATGATGAGGATGATGAAGCCATCGATTCTGAGGAGTAGTAGCACTTGAGCACTAGCGTTAGTGAAGTTGTATCCGGTCCCACTGTATCGTAGTTTCACAGAATGGTTCTTTAAACCATCTGTTTTTCCTTGTTGTGGTGTGTATTTGTATCATGTGCTATGAATGAATGAAAAACAAGTTGCTAGAAAAATCTGAGTCAAACTTCAAAAACAAACCCCTGAACCTTAGAAATTTCCCTCTTTTCTCATGATCTATCTCAATCTTCAGATGCCTCGCGGAGGAAGCAGTTCATCCCCGAACCCAATGTTACAAATCTTGCAAATGTTGGTTTCGGACCGCGAAGCTGAAAGAGCCGAATGTCAAGACAACTTAGCCACCCTTCAACACATAGCTCAGATGGACAACAACAACTAAGGCCATGGAAATCAGGACAACCATGGATCCAAGCTCAAGAACTTTCAGAACACCAATCGACCCATCTTTAGTAAGTATGAAGAGCCATTAGATGCAGATGATTGGCTACAGACTATGGAGAACAACTTAGAAGTAGCAGGAGTGGAGGCCAACAAGAAAGTACTGTTTGCCACCCACAATCTGGTAGGAGATGCAAGAGCTTGGTGGAACAGCGTTCGCGCCATGAATGGAGGACAGATGATGACTTAGGATGAATTCAAGCTCAAGTTTAGCTGAACCCATGTGCCATCGGGTTTGATCAAGAGGATGAGACATGAATTCAGAGAATTGAAGCAAGTGAGGATGACAGTAGTTGAAAACCGTGACAAATTTCTGTCATTAGCTAGGTATACATTGGATGAGATTGACACGAAAGCTAAGAAGAAGGAGAGATTTCTAAATGGTATGCATGATGAGATGCAGACAGTGTTAGTCAATATTCCATTTGCTGACATTGAAGCCTTAGTGGATTCTGTCATTCAGATGGAAGGCAAGACCAACCAAGCCAATGAGAACCGCAAGCGTAGAATGATGCATCAACTAGTAACCCACCATACCCCGAAGTATCGCCCCAACCCGTCTCCAGGATTTGCCCCAAGAACCAATAGACCCCCGATGAACCGTCCAACCTATCCCAACCGTGGCGGAGGAAACCCAAGGCCCGAAGGAAACAACAACAACAACAACAACAACCCCGGCAACTCCAGCAATTTCAAACGTGCACCACCCAAGTTCAACAACAACAATGTCGCCACTAACACCAATACTTCCCCGAGGACTGGAAGCAATGATGTGCCTGTTGCAGGAAAGGACAAGTCGCAAGTGACTTGTTATGAATGTGGAACCAAGGGTCACTATTCCAATGAGTGCCCCAAGAAGATTGCAGCAGCCCCCAATGTGAATGCCTTAGCTCAGCAGCAGCGTCGTATTCAGCCTGGAAGAAGATTTGCCCCAGGGAATTCACTCAACCGCAAAGGCCGTCTGTTTCACATGAATGCTAAAGAAGCCCAAGAAGCGCCAGATGTCGTGTTGGGTATGTTTTCTGTTAACTCAGTACTTGCAAGAGTGTTGTTTGATTCTAGAGCATCGCACTCCTTTGTTACTGAAGAATTTGCATGCACTAGTAAGATTCAACCAACAAAATTGAAGCATATTATGATAGTTCAAATACCTGGTTCTACCATCAAAGCTAGACAAATTTGCAAGGCTGTACCTATCAGAATCCATGTCATAGATTTTTATGCTAATCAAATAGTACTTGGAACTAAAGGTTTGGAAGTAGTACTAGGAATGGATTGGATGTCAAAACATAAAGGATTAATCGACTGTGCCAAGAAAGCCATAACCATGACCAAGACAAAGGAATATCGAGAGCTCAGACGTAAACCTTGCCCCGTTAATTCAAGTGCAACAAGAGTCTAGCCCAACCAACCATTGACCAAGTCAGAATAGTCTGTGAATACCCCGATGTATTTCCAGATGTATTGCCCGGTATGCCCCCAGATCGGGATATCGAGTTTATCATTGAACTAATCCCTGGAACCAGACCCATAGCCCAGAGACCATATAGTATGAACCCATATGAATTAGTGGAGCTGAAGAAGAAACTGTATGCTATGCTGGAGATAGTATTGATTCAACCAAGTGCGTCGCCATGGAGATCACCTATCTTGTTTGTGGACAAGAAAGATGGAGGTAACCGTTTGTGTACGGATTATCGGAAGCTGAATGATGTTACCATCAAGAACAAGTACCCACTGCCAAAGATAGAAGATCTGTTTAACCAGTTGACCGGTGCCAAAGTGTTTTCTAAGATTGATCTTAGAACTGGTTATCATCAACTCAAGATTCACGCAGAGGATATTCCCAAGCCTGCCTTTACCACCAGATATGGATTATATGAGTACACTGTCATGTCTTTTGGATTAACCAATGCCCCCGCTTATTTCATGAACCTCATGAATAAGATTTTTATGGACTTCCTGGATAAGTTTGTCGTTGTTTCATCGATGACATTCTGATCTATTCCAAATCAGAAGAAGAACATGAGCTACACCTAAGGAACATCCTTGGAACCCTTAGGGAGCATCAATTGTATGTCAAGTTTAGCAAATGTGAATTCTGGTTACAAGAAGTCGGATTCCTCGGACATATTGTGTCGGCCGGAGGAATTGCCGTTGACCCCGCAAAGGTGAAGGATGTTGAAGAATGGCAAGACCCAACCACTCAAACCCAAGTTCGTGCATTTCTCGGATTAGCGGGATATTATCACAAGTTCGTAGAAGGATCCTCGAGTATCGCAAGACCCATGACCCAATTGTTGAAGAAGGATAAGAAGTTTGAATGGACGGACAAATGTGAAGCAAGTTTTCAAGAACTTAAGAAGAGATTGTTCTTGGCCCCAATATTGCTCATGCCAGATATCACGAAGCCTTTTGATGTGTATTGTGACGCATCCAAGATAGGTCTCGGATGTGTGCTTATGCAAAAGGGCAAAGTCATATATTATCTATCCCGACAACTGAAGCAACATGGGCAAAATTATCCTACCCATGACCTTGAGCTAGCAGCCGTAGTTTTAGCCATGAAGACATGGCGGCATTACCTTATGGGAAACTGTTGTGAGATTTATTCGGATCACAAGAGCCTGAAGTATATTTTCACTCGAAGGAGCTGAATATGAGGCAAAGGAGATGGATAGAGCTAATCAAGGACTATGATCTGGACATTCACTATCACCCTGGTAAAGCCAATGTGGTAGAAGATGCCCTTAGTAGATTGTCGTGCCGCTTGAACTCTATGATTCTGAAGGAGCAACCAAGTTTACACAAGGAGTTGGAAGATTTCAGAATGGAATTAGTAAGTGAAGGATTTTTGGCTAGCATAGAACTTCAACCCACTTTAGTTTGATCAGTCAAATCAAGGAGGCGCAGAAAAGAAATGCTAGTATAGACAGAATCAAACGTCGCATCGGTACAGGAAAGGTATCCGGATTCACCAAAGATGAAGAAGGAGTTTTGTGGTACAAATGACGTATCTGTGTGCCAGCAGACTCAGAATTATAACAATCTATTTTGAAAGAAGCTCATGATACTCTTTATTCTATCCACCCTGGAGGAACAAAGATGTATCAAGATTTGAAGGAGCAATTTTGGTGGCATAAGATGAAGAGAGAAATCGGAAGCTACATAGCCAAGTGTGATATTTGTCAGAGAGTCAAGGCCGGACATCAGAGACACGCGGGACTATTGCAACCATTGTAGATTCCGGAATGGAAATGGGATTCAGTTGGAATGGATTTGATCACCGGTTTGCCTACATCTAGTAGGGGAAATGACTCTATCTGGGTCATCGTTGATCGACTGTCCAAAGTCGCCCATTTCCTACCTGTCAAGACCACCTACCAGAGTTCGAAGCTAGCAGAGTTGTACATCGCTAGAATCGTTAGTTTGCATGGAGTCCCAAAGAACATTGTATTAGATCGAGGAACTCAGTTTATCTCAAGATTTTGGAAGAAATTCCAAGAAGGATTAGGAACCCGACTAGATTTTAGCACAGCTTATCACCCCCAGATAGATGAAAAAATGGAGCGTGTAAATCAAATACTCGAAGATATGTTGAGAGCATTTGTGTTAGAGTATGGATCAAAATGGGAAGACTGTCTGCTATTAGCAGAATTTTCTTACAACAACAGTTATCAAGCTAGTTTACAAATGGCCCCATTTGAATTCATGTACGGAAGGAAGTGTCATACCCCTTTGAATTGGTTAGAAGTAGGAGAGAGTCAGATCTTTGGACCCGACATCCTACGAGAAGCCGAAGAGAAAGTTCACAAGATCCCTGAGCACCTCAAGACCACCCAATCCAGACAGAAGAGTTATGCCGACAAGATACGTCGAGACCTAGCCTTCAATATCGGAGATTTTGTATATCTCAAAGTGTCACCCTTGAAAGGAATGCAACATTTACAACTCAAAGGAAAGTTAGCCCCCAGATATATCGGACCTTTTAAGATTCTGAATCGTCAAGGAGAAGTATCATATCAACTGGAACTTCCAGAGGAGATGTCAGCCGTGCATAATGTGTTCCATATATCGTTACTTCGCAAATGCCTAGAAGTCCCAGAGAAGATCGAAGTGTTCAAGAACATTGATCACCAAACCATAGATATCAACGATGACCTGACGTATCCTGAAGTACCCATCTGTATTTTGGAGGAAGATTTCAGAACGACCAGGACCCGGAGCATCAAGTTTCTCAAGATCCAGTGGAGTAACCACACTGAAGAAGAAGCTACCTGGGAGTCAGAAGACTACATTAGGATGGAGTTTCCCGATCTCTTTACATCCTAGTTTTCTTTTTCTCAAATCTCGGGACGAGATTTTGTTTAAGGAGGGAAGGTTTGTAACATCCCAAAAATATTAATCAAGGTTATCAAATTCCAATCACCCAAAATTAGGGTTAACAAAAACTTTTGTTAATTAAAATCATATGAATGCATGTGTGTATGTGATGAATGTATGAATGCATGAGTGGACTTGTTTGATTGTTGTGAATAGCAAGGAATGGTTTAACGATGAAAACAACATCATCTAAATCAATTCCAAGCAGAAACAAATCAAGAGATATTCAAAAACAAACAAAATAAGCAAATGGTCATTTTGCCAATCTTGCTCACTAGGCCAATTTGAGTGTTTCTAGTCCAAGATTTCAAACATAAACAAATATATTTCTTTTCACCCCTTGCTAGACCAAGTGAAAGTGAACCCAAGCCCACTTTGAAAACCCATAGAAACATTTGGCAACTTGATTCAAATGACAATTCAAAATTGAATCTATATCATATGGGAAGATCACCATTTCTCAAAACCCAACCAAACCAGTGCACCTTGACAAAACCAACCAACCAGAGACTACCTAGTATGTGACCATTGCACCCACCAAGTTTCATCCAAAAATTCAAATTTCAATCTCTTGCGGCCATTTCATCAAACACCTTCTGAACACAAATCAAATTAAACATCAAACACTATAGTGAGCAGTGTTTGCCAACCTTGTCCCCTCTCTAGATCTCACTACACTCTCAGTAGATCATCTAATTAGTTTAACCAGCTCTAGCTCACTGTAACCTCGACAATGCCATCAATGGTGACCATGGCCGAGCCCAATTGCCACCCCCAATGTCGACAGCAAGCTAGGAGCCTAACCATCCTCGCCAACCTTGTCTAGCAGGTACTCCACCGTCCATCGCCACCCCCTGTCCAACACTTGAACCCTGCTAGCTAGTGGACCACCCAGAACGCGCGCGCGTAGTCTCTTTGTGACCATGCCGAGAGCGTGTCAGAGCGCCGCGTTCAACATGCTCGCACAGACCGCGCCCCGCCTTCGCCGCTCGCGTACGTGATCACCACCGCCCCAGGAACCGCCCAGACATGCCCATTCGCCGTCACACGACCAGGAGCGCTTGTGCGCCATTAAAACTTACGTCGGAGCCGCCTAGAGCGTCCAAGTGTTCCGACCGTTTCACACCGCCCCACGCCTCACCATGAATACGTTGAGCTTCGCCAGGAGGCAGCGCACCGTCCCCTACCCCCAGCCATACCGTTAACTCACTGTGAAGCCGACCCCGACGAGCTCAGCCCGCACTCTTCGGTTCCCTCATCGCACTATAAATAGAGGCCTTCCCCGTTCGAATTCAACACACCATTCCACTCCCCTCTCTCTCAGAACCATCCCACTTCATCCCTGGAGCAAGGAGAGCACCAGGTAGCTGGAATTTCGCCGGAGCTTGCCGCTGCGGGAGGAGAAGGGCGCCGTTGATTGGAGCCACCCCATGAGGAGCCACCAGTACCAGGAGGATTGTCGTTGTCGACTTCGTCGTTTGCCCCCATCGACAACCATCGCCAAAGCCCCGGTGAGCCGCCACTAACCCCCACTGGCGGTGCTAGGGTTCGTGCTCGTCGTGTTCTGTTCAGACGTGGACGATGAACCTCAGCCGTAGATCTTGCATCTAATCCTACGGCCCTAATCACCCCATACCCCTTCGCCACTCTCTGTCTCACTGATGAGTGGGGACAGCTACTTAAACCACCCCGCGCACGCTGTGCATTGTGGGCCAGCCCAGTTAACGTTCCCGCATGATCCAGTAGTTTGAATTTAGGTTTATCAATTTAGTTTCAAACTTAGTTATGGCAGTAGATTCAAAATTCAATCCAGAGAGTTTCACTAAACCAAATTGCATGAAACCAATTTTGTTAGAAAGGTATTGAAATTATTAATCCAGGCCCGTTGGATTCAAATCATTTCGAATAATAGATCACCTATAGTAAAAATAACAAGGTAGAGGCTTTTCTACATTCAATTTTTTTTCAAAGTTCAACCATAAATGATTTTGAGTTGATTCCAACTCTCAAAAATCACATTTGATAAGACCTTTCTGAATATATAAAAATATCTAGGTTTACTTGTAGAAATAATGGACAAGTAATAAAAGAATGCCCCATAGGAATTTCTAGTCACTTTAATTAATTAAAATAAAAAGGTTTAACCTTATTAAATTGTGACACCACTTTAAATCACATTCCCAAGTAGTGAAATATGTGGTGATGACATGTGTCAACATGATCCCATGTTTTAGTTGGAGAATATTAAATCTTAAGTAGTTTTTCAATGAGTAGAAATTACTTTTCCAAAATAAAATAAATAGGACTTTTGCTTTAATCCTTGTGATGATAGTGATGATACTAGATCATCTAGTGTGAGCCTTTGTGTGCTAAATAGAAGTAGTTAAGTATTGTTTGGTGATTGTGTACTTCGTATTTATTTATAGACGCTAGTACCGAGCAAGGATACGAAGAGGAAGGAGACTACTACGAGGAAGAAGCCGAGGAGAACTTCAACCACTGCTCTTCACAAGGCAACTAACTAATGCAAGCTACTAACTGAGGAAGCTAACACTTGCAACTGTGAAAGCTAGAAAACATATACAATGCATTAGGCATGCCTTGGTTATACCAATTGAGGATACCCAATCCCAGTTTTACTTGCAAGATTAATTATTTTATTTCTTTATCAAATCTTTTATTTGTGTTTACTTAGTGAATTGTAGATTTTAGAAAGATGATTAAAGGTAGCATAAAGAGCATAAAACTTGGCATAAGTTAGATAAATCTTGATGTCATCCTGAGGCATGAGATTGAACTTAGATAAGTCACACTTGATTACCACCCCTCATTAGTGTTTACCCCCAACTTTAGTGTCTAGTGCTAAGCTAAAACTTGATCACTTTAGATGGGAATACTTGGTGAAAATGATTATGAAAACCTTAGAATGACGAGTCATTATAATGAAATGTTTTTACACATGTTCTTGAACACCAGATGATTTTTTCATGATGAAAATGTTGAGGCATGAGCCTTAGCCCTTTATAAAACTGATGGTTGTCTGGATGCAATACCATTCCAATTTTACCATACAACCACAATACCTAAATCTGGGTAGGGCTTGACTAGAAGTTTATATACCTTAGTATGGGTTCCCTTGCGGCCAAGGTTTGAACTGAGGCTATCTCGTGAAGATTGACCACCTGTGCAGTTCCCAAGATGATAGATGGTCACGGTTGGGAGGCCAAACTCATAGGAGAGGTGCCTATACTAGGGCATGTAATTGAAAGGTTAGGATTGATTATCTGAATACTGAGTATGGTGAATTCAGGATTGTTCCTGACGGATGTATCGAATATTTTGGTGAAAGTGTACCACCTCTGCAAAGTGTCAAACTATTCAAATAGCCGTGTCCGCGGTTATGGACAGTTGGAGTGGCCATACTGTTCCGTTGTCAGATGTTTTCAAAATGACTTTTGAAATAATCATGACTTTGACTTGACCACAACAAGGTTGTGAACATGAAAACTAAGTTCCCACTTAGGTGTTATAAAACATTACACTAGCTTTCTTTGCTTCTCAACTCGGTTAAGGTAAACCTGGCTTTTTGCAAAACAACCTAGAGCTTAGTATTCCTACTCAAACCCCTTATTTGTTAGTCTTAGTTTGCGAGTACTTAAAGAGTACTCATGGATTTGTCCCTAGCTATTCCCATGGCCAGACTATTAATAGGACTATCAGGAGGATGGACTGCATGACGGTTACAATAACTAGGATCATCTCCCATCGTCAGCATTGCCTGTGATCATGAAGATGGAGTCTCGCCCACGCTACCATTATTATATTATTCGACTTCTTGATTATACTAAGACTGGATCATGAGATCCTTTATTTGTTGTAAGACCTTATGTATGGTTTGTAATGTATGATGTACTGTGATATCCAATCTATTATGTCTCACAAAAATGGTAATCCTGAGATTGCGATGTATGGCATAACAAGCATCTGGGGTTAAAAATCCGGGTGTTGACAAAGCATCCCCAAGCTTAACTCCTGCTCGTCCTCGAGTAGGTAAGTGATAAAATAATAATTTTTAAGGTGACATGCACCATCAAAACCAAGATCAAACCATTTGCAAGCATTGAAACCTAGGATCAAAGAACTCTAAACATGTGCATGGAAGATGGAGTTCTAACAATAAGACAAGGTAACTATGCATGCAACATGAAAGGCTACAAACAAAGATCACGAATAACATGCATTGAAAAACGTTTGTTTGTTTCACATACAGAAAACATAGCATAATGGCATTCGGCCTGTCCCTCATGGAGTAGCAAATAGATGCATAGGACACCTTCAAAGTTCATAAGAGTGACTAGATACAGATAGCACAAGAACAAGCAATATCAACAATATGCATCAATCAATAAGTTTTGGGACAATGCACATAGAACTAAGAATGGAAACTATGCTCTCTTAACTGGTGCCTAAAGGTAGAAGGTGGAGACTCAATATAATGGTGGGAAAAGGCCCTTCATAAAGGTAAGCAGGGATTTCAAGTTTCAAAAAGAGCTTCCAAAAATTATGGTACTTGTTAGCTTTCAGCCCTCATTGCCCCTATCATAAGCATCTTGAAGTGATTAAGGTTAAAGTGAACAAACTATGGAGTATATGCTTGACAAAGTATAAGTTGGCAATCTCATGTCCCTTGAATATTGAGGGTCGCACCTCATGCTACTCAACTTTAGTCATCTGTAAGTTCTTGTCATAGTAAGTACATGTGTATCATAGAGAAACGCCAATGGGTACCCCTTGCACATGGTACAGGAGCTATCCCATAACCAAAATGACAAGGCAAGCAAACAATGAGCATATCAATGATCTTTTTTTGCTATTTGCATAGGTTTTTATTGAGGACGCTTCACAGATTGCTCATTATGGTGATGCTGCAAGTTTCCACCATGATTAGGCATGGCTTAGGCTAGCGGCCCAGGCGTTTATCTAACACAAAATACATAACTCCATGGACTTACAAGCTCCCTATTTATTTCACATCGGCAACATCCATAGACAAAAGAGCATGATATCAACTATGTACAAAGTACAAGTGCAATGTTGAAAACGTTCCCCGTGACAGCATGGTTCTGCTAATTCCAACGTATAAGTGCAATCATATACAACATAGATGACACAATGGTTCAAGTTTATTATGGGCAAGAAATATAAAGTGTTCCATCAAGTTTGTGAGAGCTTTAATCACTAAGTTTTCACATAACAAAATACTTTTTAATTGGAAGATAGCTGAAAACAAGAATATACTTGGAATGGTGTAACACCCCATGCATAGGAATTTATAGTGGACACTTTGGAATAACTTGGTTTCTTGGGAGTTGGAAGCATGAGTAGAGCTTACTCATACAAGTGGAGGCTAGCAAAAGACTGAGAGCAACGAACTAAGAGAGCAATAATGGCCATAATCATGCAGAGCGACAGAACATTACTAATCAAAGCATAGAGTGGTACTACAAGTCAAGGACTAAATGATCATAGAGGCTATGGTGGCTTGTTCATATTCATAACATGGTGTGAGCATGTGCCAAGTCAACCCAAACAAAACATCAAAGGAGAATACCACAATACTATGCTTTTGCATGCTAAAACAACGCATGATTCCCTGCAAGGCACACTAAGCAATCCCAATTGTTTGGAACAATTCATGCTACAACAATAATCACTAAGCATAAGGTAAAAACAACACCTAGCATGACATGCTAAAGTCTAAGTCACAGTCAATGCAAGCTCCTCTTGCACTTTCAAGAAAGAACTTTCTACTCCTTTCCAACACCAATCAACTTATTTGAAACAACACATCAAGAATGGGGGTCCAAACTACTTTATTCAAGCAAACTAAGCAAACCAAATGAAAACTAAGACACTCCAAGAACAACACAATAATGCATGAAACAATAAAAACGAAGTGTCTAGAAAGACCTGAGCTTTTCATTGACGAAGAAGGGGATGCCTTGGGAATCCCCAAGCTTTGACGCTTGTACCTCTTGGATATTTCTTGGGGTGACATCGGGGTGGCATCCCCAAGCTTGAGCTTTTGTCTATTCTTCATCTCATTACATCATTCTCTCTCTACACGTGAAAATTTTCCTTCATACAAAACTTCACACAATCTTCATTAGCAACGTTAGTGTATTCAACAGATAATAGACCCTTGGGTTTAGCTTTAGAACAGCAAAACTTTCACTAAAAACACAAGCTACTGTAACAACTCCTTCAAAAATCTCAATTTCCCAAAAATAACCCAAAAAGGAATCAATAAGAAGAAACTGCAAATAATGGCAGAAATCTGTCAAAACAGACTAGCAGGTAGAAACCGATTTTTTCAAAGACCTTCTGTTGCTCAAATAAAAAAGTGTTGAACTAACGAAATTTATCTAACATATTGGGGTAATTATTAATTTTCAGCTCAATCTGACTTAAAGAGACTCCTCACGAATTTTTATGGTGGAGGACAGAAATCTGTTTCGGGACAACAACTCCCCAAATCTTACTTCCCTCTCATTAGAGGTCATTCTTGGCACAAAAAGCAAACAAAAAGGATAAGAAGAGGGAATTACAGAAGTAATAACTTCCAAGACTCAAGGAAACTCTTGGGTTATCTCCCAACAAGTACTTTTCTTTAACGCCTTTAAGTTAGGCACACGAAGCAAGAAATCAAGTATTTTCAAATGAAGAAGCATTAACATCAATACTTGCAAAGTCTTCAACTATGAAAGGTATCTCATCCAAATGATTTTTGGAGGATCCCTTCTCATCTCTCTTTGGTTCACTACTTTCATCAAAAGGATTTTCAGGAACAATCCAATCAAAATTCTTTTCAACGGCCTCATGCATCTCAACAAGCTTAAAGGGTATAGGTATCTTAAATTCGTCTCCAGGTTTGGTTTTATTTGAAGTACCCACAACATCTGCACATGAGACTAGCATATTAAAATGCTCAAAGACCTTTTTGGCTTCCTTAGAAACATCATGGAACTCTTTTAGTAAAGTTTCAAGGATAAATTATCTCTTTTCAGCTTTCTTTTCTTCTTTTAGTTTTAGGAACAAAATTTGCATCGTGGGGTTAAGGCTAATAAACCTAGCCTCCAACATATGAACTAAAGAAGCTGCGGCAATTTCATAATTAGGAGCATGTTCTACTATAGATCTATCCTCAATATCCTCATGCTTGCTAACATGATTAAAGAATTCTTCAATATTTTCTTTCCCAATTATAGAGCCACTAACTATCGAAAGGTCCTTCAGGGTGAACTTGGGGAACAACATGGTGAGCTAGAGCAAGGTGGCAATAGAGGGGGAACTAATTTTTTGTGTTTTTTATAAGATAAAGCAAACCAAACTAAACTAATTTTTTTGGAGTTTTTGATAAAAAGAGGCAAACAAAACCAAGCAAAAGAAACTAAGCAAACCAAAAACAAAGTAAAGAGAAAGGTTGAGGAGGACTCCCCTTGTGAAGACATCCTTAACCTCCCCAGCAACGGCGCCAGAAAATCTTGATGGCGATGCGTCAACATGGAGCGCTTCGTCGGCAAACCCCAAGAGCAAGGTATGATGCAGGACAGCAGCAAGTCTTCCCTCACTAAGAAACCGAGGTTATCGAACCAGTAGGAGGAAGGAAACGTCTCAAAGGTGTTGCAAGCAATGTGTAAACCTTCACAACATAAACTCAAGACTTTGCCCCAACTAACAGTGAGGTTGTCAATCTCACCGGTTGTTGTAACAAAGGATTAACTGTATGGTGTGGAAGGTGATGATGGTTTGTAGCAAGTAAACAATAATAGTGGAAGATGTATCAATGGTAAAGATTGGACCGGGGTCCATATTTCACTAGAGGTGTTCTCCTTAGATAAACAAATATGGCATGTTGGGTAAACAAATTATAGCAGGGCAATTGATAGGACTGAGCAAGGCATACCAATGCAATACTAGACATAAAGATCCTATGAGATTCGATTGGGCAATACAACAAGATACATAGACCGCCATCCAACAGCATCTATGACTAGAAGTCCACCTTTGGGTTATCATCCGAACCCCCTCCAGTATTAAGTTGCAAGAAACAGACAACTTCTTTAAGCAAAGTGTGTAACATAAACAATCCACTTGTTCCATGAATAAGAGGCCATTGTTTTCTGCCTAGTGGCAACACCACATCAACAACCTTAGAGATTTCTGTCACTTCCCTTGATTAAATAGAGGCATGAACCCACTATCGAGCATAAATACCCCCTCTTGGAGTCATTAGAAACTACTTGGACAAGATAGCTACAAACAACGGAGAGCATGCAAGATCACAAACAACACATACATGATAGAATCAATAAGACAAAACCATTAATCAATGTGACATAGTAATCTCAATATCCATCGGATCCCCGCAAACACAACATGCATGATTACAAATAGATGAGATCTTGATCATGAACGGAGCTCACAAGATCTAGACATGAAATCACAAGGAAGATATACAACCATATAGCTACTACATGGACCCGTAGTCCAAGGTGGAACTACTCACGCTTCATAACGGAGGCTTGCATGATGAAGAAGAAGGCCTCCAGGATGATCTCCCCTCCGGCAGGGTGCCGGGAAGAGCTTCAGATCTCCCCGATCTAGGGATGATCGTGGCGGCGGCTACAGACGGTTTTGTGGAATATTGATCGGGTCCTTAGGGTTTAGGCATTGAGGGCTTCTTATAGGCGAAGAGGCGAGGCTGGGAGACAGCCAGGGGGCCCACACCCTGCCTAGGCGCGGCCTAGGGTGGGCCCGCACCTGGGAGGGTGCGGCCGCCCTGTGGCGCCCCTCCGTATCTCCTCTAGACTCCGTGTACTCCTCGGTGAAATATTGACTTTGGCTTTCGTCCCGTCCAATTCCGAGAATATTTCCTTACTAGTTTTTCTGGAACCAAAAATAGCAGAAAACATGTAACTGGCACTATGGCAACTTGTTAATAGGTTAGTACCAGAAAACATATGAAAAGCACCTCAAAGTGTGGAAAAAGCAAAGCAAAGTAGATACTAAACAAGCATGGAACATCAAAAATTATAGATACGTTTCCGACGTATCAACGGCCGTGGAGGGGAGCTGGCATGAACGATGGCTACACAGACGGCCCCGACGTTTGGCCGTCGGCGTAGCTCCTAGCCCTCGGCGAAGCTTTCTATTCCTGTAGTGCGACGGTAATAAAGAGAACCAAGATCTACAGCGGCAACAACAAGGTCGTCCACGAGAAGAAGAACTACATGCGGTTCCACCTAGAGCTGGGGCAGTCCAATTTACTCTCCACATGTGCGCGGTTTGCGGTATGATTATGCCTGTGGGAACTGCGAGGATGAGAATCACATGCTCTATCAATCCAGTTATCTCTGGTAAATTGTAGTGTGAGTTTCTATTTCTTGTGTTCTTGTGAAATGAAGAGTTTCTGACCAATGGGTTGCAGGTTAATGGGATTAAACCGTGATGATTGCACGGAACAAGGTTATTCTTGCAACTGGTGAAAATTGTTGCACATGGAGCGAGGTATTTGTTTTCCAAACTCACTTTTAATTTGCTATGCCAAGATATATAAATTTCTGGAGAGACGCAGATATAAACCGCAGTTTGTTGATAGCGTTTGTCTACGCTGACTGCTAAAAGATTGAGCCACTTCAAATCCAATTCGTACTTTCATAATGGAACTGTAATTGCATGTTGCGCATATTTAGGACTCAAATAATGTTAGGTCATGTACATATGTCAGGTAAAAGAGGTGATTAAAGTGCTGGAGGAGGATCTTGGGTTTGGTAAAAGAGCTCCTTCATACTCTGATTCTTGCGGCTTAATTGTCACCAAGGCAGCATCTCTATTATATGTGCATTCCCCTAAACTTTCATGCCTTGAGACCTCACCACCGTAAAGCATGCACGTGTTTTCCTTAGCAATTATACATGATAGCATGTGGTCTATTTGCAAGTATCTCTTGTTTATTGAGCTTGCCTCCACTGTCCCGATGTATAACTTCTACTGGTCATTTTTTATCTATTAATATTAGCCTTGAATTTGGATAAGAAATATTTTTAGTATGTACTTTCAACCTTTGTGCATAAGTCTGGACATGAATTGCATGTACACAATTACTATTCTGATTAGAAGCTAAAAGCTCCATACATATGACTATTCATTTTGTCTCCTTCACATGTATATTTTGGAGTGAAATTACATATAAAATGCACATATTGCACAACCAGAATCAATCTTTTATTTTATAGTTGCAACAATTTTACTTAAGAATTTGGGGGCTAGACAGTTGACATGGTGCATTTGTTATTTATGATGGTTATCACCGATCATAGGGGAGAAGAGAAATAAGCTATAAACAAACCTGCACCTCCCGGTGTAACATCATAATATCCTGCTTAAATCTGGCAAAGAATAGTAAACTAATATAGTAATATTATGACTTGTAAGAGATGTATAACCATTGGTTCTAATGTCTGCCAACTAAATAAGTATTTCATGAACTTTTTTGCATTGCTCGGATTATAGGATTGTAGAGCATGTCAAGGTACTTCTTGTGTTCACGGCTATTACATATTTATGAGTTTGCACTCGCGCTTAGTGTAGACTGAGTTTGCACATGCGCACATTGTAGACTGAATGCGCCAGTGCATCCATTTAGCACATAAACAATGAGTTGAGGTGTCATCTTCCTTCCAGAAGCAACTCCTCGAACATGTGGTACCCTAATGTGTTGCCACTGACTTGGTGAAATCCATTGTCACGTTGGAGGACGATTCAACTTTCTTTATGGGAGTATTATTGCTTAATGTTCCAATTCTCTTTCTCACAATTACAGTCCTAATCCATACATGTAATTTTCATGTTTACTATTGTGAAACAAGACAACATGATCATAACATCCAAATTCAGTCTTTCTTTTTTCATATGGGTTTGGTTGGAGATTAGTTACCAAAGAAAATGGGGTTGAGTTGAAGAATAGTCTCAAGCCAAATGTACCTAATCAAGACTACTGGAGTTGAACTTTGATTTTAAGAAAGAAGAGTATTGGCAGTTTCTTGTACACATTTTTAGGGTCGATTACGAGGGCAGTGTGCATATGTGATTTTAAGTCTGATATAGTGGACTATAGTACATACCAAAACTATGCCATGTTTCAGGTATATGATTATTTGCTTCCTGCCATGGTGTTTAGAAACTCCATGGTCCAGATTGTATACTTATTATTCTTGATTACATGAAATATATTTTTTATAATGAATATGAGTTTATTTCTCTTCCTTTGTTTATTGTCTAATTAATCACATCTATTTGAATGACAGGTGTTCTATAAAGTAGGCATGTAACTTGGTGTCTAGAAGTTTAAGTTAGGCCTGAATGTGAATTTCAACGAATAATATGGAGTTTGGATGCATTACTTTTCGGAGATGCTTAGAAGAGAGACTAGGAAAGATGGCGCGGCGACATGCCGCGCCCGTGGCAAATATTTTCTATCTGAGTGTATAATTAAATAGGATGTTGATCACAACACGAAAAACATAAAGTCACTGGTACATATATTCACAGCGTATTACATGGTAGATTACAACTGATTAGATGGCACTATTAAATATAGGAAGAGAGAATGGTGAGCTTTTGGTTAGCATGAGGAGATCGATGACTGGAGCAAGCTCAGCTTCGTCCTCAGATGAGATTGATGCCCAGCATCGGTTGGCCTGCAAGAAACACAACAGACAACATAGAGTTAGAAATCAAAAGTAAACAGAAAACGTGACCTGCGCTCTTATAAATCAAGTGACCAACAATTCAACACTTTTGGCATAGATTATCACAAAACTAACACAATAAGATACACATAACGTATCATCGAGACGTTTTATGTCCCATGGGAGGGAAATTAAATTTCCTCAAGACTAAGACATTATTCTTGTAAGAACTCAAACAAATTATGCACTATGACAGCGTGAGGAAATTATAGTTCATACTTAGATTAATAGATGCTGCTCTCTCAGAAATTCAAATTGATTCTGCACACTGAGAAAGTCGAATGCCTGGATTTGTAGTGGAATATCTCATAGTCAAAAACAATGAAGTCAAATTCGTATAAGCTTGATGTGTTTCTTGATCCATGTGTTCCCCAATGTGTTCAAAGCGCGCAAGGACTTACCACTGATAGCTTCAGCGAGACACACCTTTGACATGAAAAATCCGAATATTTTCTCCTTTGACCTATATGCATGTATAATTTTTTAGTGAAGGAAGACACACACTACGATAAAAATAGAGAAGTGAACAGTGCAACGCACATGAATATTTGATTTCCTACTATGAATATAAGAGTATTTAACTTTTAGTTCTCAAAAAAGATATACCATAGAAGGAAACGGAATGAAGGAAACAACTGTTGTTGTTGTTGTTGTTGTTGTTGTTGTTGTTGTTGTCTGATACCTGAACGAAATAAAGGAAACAATTGTTGTCTGATATACCTGAAAGAATACCATCCATCAATTGAAACTGGAGCTACTTGATATAAATGGAGCAAATTAAATAGCATTGGTATTAGGAATCAATATACAGCACATACTTTTTTAGAAGTGTTCTATAGAGTCTGCTGACAAAAGAAAAAATAGACTTACCACTGATAGCTTCAACGCAAAATCCGAATATTTTCTCCATTGACCTATATGCAAGAATAACTTTTTAATGAAGGCACACAGTGCAATGAAAATAGAGAAGTGGTATTAGGAATCAATATATAGCGCATACTTTCTTAGAAGTGTTCTATAGAATCTTCTGGCAAAAGAATAAAATAGACTTACCACTGATAGCTTCAGCATAAAATCCGAATATTTTCTCCGTTGACCTATATGCAAGAATAACTTTTTAATAGGTGCAACCATATGGAGACGGTAGCACAGGATTTATTCAACCTTGGCGACCTGTTTCTAAGATTTTAGCATGATGGATCAACAATTTACATTTAGACTTTCGGTTTTTGAGTGATTGATCCTTGAGCTGTACTGAATCTGTTTTTGAATAAAGCAATAAAAAGGCTATATGCATCGACCGATGCAGAGGCCGGGTAACCCCCATTACGAAAAAAATAAGGGCAACACATATGTACATGTTCATATGGAACAGAAAAAACAATCAATTATGTTATTAAAAGTGCAGGCTTAAAGCTAACAATCAGAATACTTGGGTTTTTATTTTTATTTTTCCACGTGTCAGAAGCATGAAAAATATTGTGGCGTGGAGGAACCGATTATCCTTCTACAAATACAACTGGATTTCTTATACTTGTTGTCTCACTAAACAGCTCTCATAATAATTCATAGTTCTCGTGTGCATCGTATCCATACTGGACTTCAAGACATGTCTATTAGACTCACAGGTAAGAAGCTAACCTTCTGATGGTGATGAATTCATATTCCAAAGACGTGTCATCCAAAAATTAAGCTGCTTCAACGGGTAAAAAATCTATAACAAAAGAAAATCACTGTTAGACCCCACACCAAGAAAAGTAACCAGAAACCATTCTGAACTGGTAACCTCCATTAGAGCATTAAGCACGGAGAATAAATATCAACAATGCCTCATCGAGTGAAGGGTAACTGTTAGTGGTATATCCACTGAAACTCAACAGGGAGGTTGCCTCAGTACTGCTAGTAAGCATTTAGTCGAACACACAGTATGCAATATGGAAAAAAATATTGTTTTAAAATGAGCAGAAATCGTATAGAGAAAATCAATGGAGTGCCCTGAAATCGAGTGAAGCATCGAAGGGAGAGAGCGAGAAGGAAGAGAGAGACGCACCGCCCATGTAAGTACGTTGACCTCCTCCTGGTCGTCCCCTACCTCCAGCAGCATACCGAGGTCCTTGATGATGTAACACACGACGCCTCCGGATGCGCGGGCTTGGCCAGAGATCTCCAAGATGCGAGACCTGCCACGCCTTGGACCCCACGTCCACGAACTGACACACGTTGGGCCTAGCGGCATAGGTGAAGGCCAGGGACTCGCCTAGGCTGACCATGGCGCCGGCGGCCGCCATCTGGTTGGCGGTCTCGCTACTCTGGCTGCTCTCGGGTGAGCCCATGTAGGTGGACCAGCTGAGTTGGGCGAGGAGTGGGGCGAGCTAGGTCACCACGACCTAATCCCCACCAGTGAGAATGGCGAGGAGCTCGACGGCGGATTGCAGAGCGCGAAGACCAACGTCATGGAGGAGGGAGGATAAGAGCTGGCCGATGCAGGGGAAGCGCTCGTTGTCATCGTGCTGTCGCTGGCCGTCGAACTCCAGCTCCGCGGCCAAGGGGATATTTTGGAAGAGAAAATTTCGGCCTTGGCTAGAGATCTAAAGGCCGGTGCCTAGGCTCTCCCGCTGCTCCCCGCCGGTGCCGTGGCTCTCATGTTGCTCATTCCGGTGCTGTTGTCCCTAGCGTGAGACGGCGCGAACCACCTGGGCCAGAGATCTAGAGCATGCCGAACCACCTGGAGATTGCAGAAGCGACGGGGCGTCGCCTCCACGGACCACGCGGCTGTACTGATAAGAAGAGGAGGGCGTTGTCGTCCGCACAACCATCTACCTTGGAGAGAGAGGAGGGCAAGTGACATCACGGTGGCCAAGAGGGCGCTGGTATTAGGGAGGACGATGGCGGCGATGATGGGGAGGAAGATGAGCGACCTCGGCGGCGTGGGGAGGAAAGGAATTGCGATGTGGGCGAGGTCCACCGCTTTGGACGAACCGTCCAGAAGACACGGGAAAGGTGGGAAAAAAAAAGGGCACTGTAGATTGGATTACTGTAGATGCGCGGATCTACAGTGTAAATTGCTGATTTGGCACATCTAAACCATCGCTGAAGTGCTTGACTTTCATATATGTAGTAATTTTGTACTTGAAGATGAAGGTCTCTCGCCTCAAGCCCAGATCTATTTCTATACCATAGAGGTGTCGCTCCACTGTCACCGAAATTCTAGCATGTGTGCGGCATCCAAAGAAAGCACAAGGTAGAATTCTGTCAAGAGATGGAGAAAATTATGGAGTATTCTTTTTCAAGTGAAAATTTTCTCTTAGAAGTTAAATTTTTTATTTGGGCTCTTGGCGTTGTTGATTAACACATGCCTTTGGTTTGTCTAAGTGTTCACTGATAGCTAGAAGCCTAGAACCACATACATACTCGCCAGTCTCAGTCATCAGCCATCATTCGTCACCCTAATTCTACTACTTTCCCAAGAAGCTAGAAATTGGGATAACTGAGAGCATGGCCTCAAAACACAAACATATATTTGATATTGCCCACACATTATGGCCCCAAATCTGAAGTCTTTTGTATACATATGCCAGTCTAACGAGAGCGCCACAACGTATATTTGGCATAAATTATCATTCTTGACTTCTCTATATGAAAGTTAATCATTTTATTCTGCTCCATGTATTTCCCACCAAACATGGGAGATTTGGCTAACTTAAATAATTGTACAAAATTTTACAAAATGGAACATCTTAAGTGCTTTTATGAGAGTCGCGTGGTATCTCTTAGCTAAGTGTACTCATAATAATTTTGTTGACAAACATGGGAGGCTTATATGGGCCTTTTGGTAATATTTTGCTATTCCAAATTTAGTACTCAAATATTTATAGCTTGTGTTTGGCACTGCTCACTAGTGCAGAATGGCCCATACGTCCCGGTTGGTAAGGGGATTTAGTCCCGGTTGCCCCACCGGGACGGGGCCATCGGGATTAAAGCCCAACCTTTAGTTCCGGTTGCCCCACCAATCGGGACAAAAAGGGTTCACGTGGTGGCGAGAGGCGAGACGGGGCAACCGTCCCGGTTCGTAACATGAATCGGGACAAATAACTCTTTGCCGCGGCAGAGATTTGACACATTTCTCTGCCGCGACAGAGAATTCATTTTGCAACTTTTGTTGTCGTGGCAGCATTTTGGCCACTTTTTGTGCCGTGGCAGAGAATTCATTTATGTTGTTTTATTGTTTATTTAATGTTTTGCACTCATCAATGAAGGAACCATTATATTACACAAGATCATCATGACAATATTACATTCGATACACGGATCGAGTTCATGCACTACATACAAAATAAGCTCTTTGTACAATCCCTATTGTTTATACACACTCGAATAGTATTTCCTTTTGGGTTTAGGACTTTTGCATCCAAGAATCCCGCCAATTCCTCATGAATTGCTCGTACGCGATCCTTTGACAGAAGACCATCCCGAAGACGTTCGATCTGATTTAAAAAAGGAGTCAGCCTATATGAATGAAACTAAACACAATTTGATGGTAATTAAAAACTATAGAAATTGTTTACGTATGTGGAGTTGCTCTAAATTTCTGTCCTTCTCATAGCACGTCTGCCGGATGAACTCGCAAACATAGTATCCACATAAATTGTTATCTGGTCCCTGCGTCAGACACTCTACGAAAACATAGTTCAATCAAAATAATAATCAAGCATGATAATAACGGTATCAAAACTAGAATCAAATAGATGCGCAGATATAGCTAGTGGTGCTTACATCTAGGAGAGAATTCCTTATTTGACCCTAGTTCCCAATATGATTCCTTATTTGACACTAAATGTTTTTCACTTCCCTATTTGACACCTAGTGCAAAAAAAATTGCCTTATATGACACTCCAGTGCATTTTGAGAGCTAATGGTGTTAACTGGAGATCGACAAAGACGCTTTTGCCCTCAGTGCATAATGTGGCCGAAAAAATACAAGACAAATGTTGCTATAATGTGATATATCTTGCTACTCATTAAATTACAAAATGGGACCCAACAAATTAGTCATGGAATTGATTTTAGGGTGGTAAATAAAATAATGCTGTGCTAAATCGGAAGTAATCTTAGATTAATTAAATAACTGTTTATTAGTGTTAGGAGAACTGAGTTTAGGCTATACACTCTGCTGTGATTTTTATCAACACAGAGCCGATGAGCTAGCTCGCGCGGCACCTAGCTCATACCAGCTCCACGTGAACACACTGATCTCTTGTTACAGTATCTCCACGCGCTGATCGTGGTAGCTATAGTGACAACTGACAAGCAGAACTTGCAAGTTGCAACTGACATGCATGTATCAATCAGGCATCCTTGACGCGAACAAATCTTCCACGTTTATAGCTGCATGTGGAATCTTGAATGCCTGGGTGATGTGACGATGACCAAAACTACTGTCCCTGGTTACAGAAACTAGGTACAATACCAGTAGCCTCCCGCCGGAGCGCCGGCTGGAGGCGAGTAGCCGACGGCCAGTTACACGTTAGATAATATATCGTCGTCCTGGAGTTAGAACGATTTTTCCTGAAAGTGGCACGCCGATGACATATGCGTGCACTTCTAATCGTTCAAGCGATAAATGATAAGCGCTATTGTCAAGAGCTTTGAGTAACCTAGAGGTATTTTGGTCCAGCTAGAACAAAATTGACGGAAGGATATAACGGAACTGACGGTAGTGTCATATAAGGCACAAAATTTACACTCTGTGACAAATAGGGAAGTGAAAATATTTTAATGTCAAATAAGGAATCATATTAGGAATTAGTGTCAAATAAGGAATTCTCTCTACATCTAGTGCTTGAAATGTAAGCTCCTCTTTCCAAACACCCCTAGCCTTAGCAGGAACCCTCTTCCAGAGGGGCTCTCCCTCAACATCACCAGGGTCATCTCGTCTGATCTTATACCGCAATGCATTGCATACCGGGCATTTATCTAAATTCTCATACTCCTTACCGCGGTAGAGGATGCAGTCATTAATGCATGCATGTATCTTTTGCACATCTAATCCTAAAGGACAGAGAGTCTTCTTTTCTTTATAGGTACTCTCGGGAAGTTCGTCGTGTTTTGGAAACTTCGGCTTCATTATTTTCAGCATCTTTTCAAATGAGGAGTCAGTTAGACCACACTCCGCCCTCCATCGCAACAATTTCAGTGTGATACCGAGCTTTGTGCTGCCATCTTCACAATTTGGGTACAACAATTTATTGTGATCTTCTAACATGCCCTCTAACTTCAACTTCTCATTTTCTGTTTCACAGTCTCGCTTTGCATCAGAAATGACCCTACCAAGTTCATCAGCCGGCTCATCTGATGCCCGTTCTTCACCTCCTTCCTCTTTATTGTATTCCATTGCAGTATCATTGTATTTAGGAAACATATGATGATAGTTGTTATCATCATCTTCTTCTTCACCGTCTTCCATCATAACCCCTCTTTCCCCGTGCTTGGTCCAGCAATTATAGTTGGGCATGAAACCTTTCATAATCAGGTGGCCGCGAATGATTTTCGAGGAAGAGTACTCCTTGTTGTTCCGATATTAAACACATGGACAACGTATAAAACCATTCTCTTTGTTTGCCGTAGCCACATCGATAAATTTATCCACGCCTTTCATATACCCGGTACACGCCGGTCACCGTACATCCATTCCCGACCGTTCATCTGCATCATATAAGTAAGTTTATCAAAAATAGGACATCATAAATAGTGAAATGACCAATTCACATCGACACATGTATTGTATCAATGACAGAGAAAAGATAAGATTTCTAACCTCGATCGAGGGAAATAAAGAGGAGAGAAAGCTCAAGTGCGTCTCGAGCACCTTCTATATTTTTGTTCTATGAGAAATTGAACGGGATCATTCACTCAAACATTTCATCAAACACCTTGAATGCATGCATAGGGAAAAAAACTAGCACACCCCTCACACCTTCCACCAAGAAAAAACAGAGTGGAGACAGAGGGCTGGGGCATTGCATTTATAGAGGGCGGGATCATGCATCCCGGTTTGTAACACAAACCGGGACTAGCGTGGCACACACCTTTAGTCCCGGTTTGTGTTACAAACCGGGACGCATGCCCCCTACGCATGCCTCCGGCCCCCGTGCCCGCTCGAACCGGGACGCGTGCCAGCATTAGTCCCGGTTCGGAACCGGGACTAATGGTGTTAGGAGGCACGAACGGCTGGCCTCTTTTCTACTAGTGGCTTCGGTACTTCAAAATTCTGAAAATAGATATAGTTTATAACTTTGTTGTGCAACTGCCATATAAAATAGGTATATTTACATTTATGCCAATGCATAATTCCATTTGATATTGTCCCTATTTTAGTTATATATATTCAAGGTTTAACCTTGATTTGGTTGTAAATTGTGTACCTTCTTTGAATTTTCATTTTCAGCTGAGTGCCAAGATCTTTGTTTTTTTGCACATATAATAATTCAAGTTTAGGCATGTGACTTTTTTTCGATTATCACCTGGATTCATGTTTTCATTAAAGCACTTAAGATGTTCGTTTACCATATCTCTCTCTGAAATATAATCATGTTCACATTTTTGCTGTGCAAGGGTTAACCAATGTAGATGATACATATGAGCTCTTGATAGCATTTCCTTTCACAAGACATGGTGTGGCGTGCGACACAGTCTAAGGTGGCCCCATAATAGAGGATGAGAAGGGAAGGTGAAGATGGGTGGCCCCATAATAGAGGATGAGAAGGGAAGGTGAAGATGGGTGGGGTGTATCCAGGGGCGGAGGCAGGATTCAAATAAAAGGGGGGCCAAACAAGCTAAATTTGACATAAGGGGGGCCGGTCAAGCTAATCTCATCTTATTTAATCCTCTAATCACCTCTTAATCATAAAATTTTGCATGCTGCAAGCTTTCATAGGGGGGCCCTGGCCCCTGCTCGTCCCCCCTAGCTCCGCCACTGGGTGTATCGAGAGTGACATGTGCAAGTGTGTGTGTGTGCACGTGTAGTTTGGTTGTTGTGTGGGTGTATCAGGAATTAATGTGGGAATGTGGGGTACAAAATTATTTCGATACATATTTGAGATTTGTTATGAATCTATAAATAAATTATAAACTATAGTTTTACACCATGTATTTCATCTTATTATTTGGTTAACATCATTTATAAAATCAACATTGCGTTATTGATCGAGATGGGTAGCATTGATAACTGCTATTGCAACCTTCATTCCATCTATGAGCACAACCACCAAGAGGTACAAATATTTGGAAGAGAAAAGTTTCTATCTTGACATATGGAACAAGTCTTTTAACAGAGTAAATTATCACGGACCTTCATTCTAGCTAGGAGCACCACCATGAAGAGGTACAAATATTTGGAAGGAGCCTTGCTTCGGTGTCCCCCCTAGACAATAATTTCAGCGCATTAGCGGGTTTCGGGTGCGTGCAGGGTGCAGTTTCGATTCCATCGTCCGGGTCGCTCGCTAGCTCCGTCTCGTTCGGTTCTACTCCACGCAAGCCGCACGCGTCCTTAGCGATAAGGAAAAAAAGATCATTGATTCCATCGTTCCCAACCGTCCAGCACGACCCGACTTTATCGAATGCCTCATGATGTGCTCACTCTGCGGCTGGCTGCGCTGCCACAAATCGCAGCATATGCCGCCAAGGTTGTTGCCGTCTTGCCGCCGCATGCCGGTCGGTTACCGCCACTCACGAGCTATGTGTTGATTGACCCTCCCCAATTCCTACCGTCTCTCTCTTTCTCTCTCTCTCTCTCTCTCTCTCTCTCCAGCCTTTGCTAGGAATGATGGCCGCCGCAGCTCGCCGGTGCTACAAGGATCTTCCGCTGCTGCCAACCTTTTCTGCTGGAAACGATGGCCGCCGCTGCCTTTTTCTACATGTGCCGGCCGCCGGTTCTACATACGGCCATAGACGCTGCTACATACGTCACCTCTGCTACATACTCTGGCGCCGGTGGCCGCTGCTACATCCTCCGGCGACCACCGCTGCTACAAACAAGTGCGGCCACTGCCACCGCCTGATCTGGCACCGCATCTGTCATGGCCTTCTTCGCTGCAGCCTCCTCCCCGGTCTCCTTCACATCGGCGGCGGGCACCGATTTGCCAACTCTTTCCATCCTCGGGAAGTGCTCGCCGGACCAATGGGGGTGACGAATTTGGGGAAGAAAACGATGCGGACGGAGGCAACGACCTCTTTCCAGTTCTATGGTCCGACCGTGTCGTATAATACATATACGCAAGTTGCCGGTACGACTCGACCTTCACCCGGTCTCCACCCGGCACGCATCCAAAACCCGCTAACAGGCTGAAATTATTGTCTAGGGGAGACACCGAAGCAAAAACCATTTGGAAGATGTTCGAAAATTTTCTACCTTGACATATGAGAATAAGACTTTTAACAAAGTAAATTATCATGGAACGTGTGTTGCACGTGCACGTTTACTAGTGTATATAAAGTCAGATTCAAGATGTAGGTATCAACAATATTTCAGCCGTCACGTCATCTTGCAGATCTTCACCGGGATTGTGCAGAGCAGTAGTTCCTCGCTCCATGTTGTGCACATACAATCCCTTGTCACAGCACTTCAAGAAGTATATGCAGTTCCGCTTTAAGCCGACTTCTTCTGCAGAAAGCGATGCCCCGAAGTATTTAGAATTCACCAAGAACACTCTGTCTCCCAGAGTCTTCACTTTCACCCAAGCCCGTTCAGCAATGTTCAGCTTCTCGACACGAATATGCAGAATTTTATCCACGTAAAACTGCTGGCCGAAGGATAATTTGAATAGCTCTCCACAGGACTCCAGCAGTGTAAAACCGATGCAGCTGTATAGATTCTGCGATTTGACACTATTGCTAAAGGGTGTTACGGTAAACGTCGGATGCGGCGAGAACCGGAGCGCGACAAGAGCATAAGCCATATCTGTGTAGAACATCCCCCCGGACGCTGCGAGGTGCCTCATTCTTCTGACCGCGTTGTTGCGGCTTTCATGGAGCCTCCGCGAGTCGTACCTGTGCTCAGACCACTGGGTTCCTGTGGCTGGGCTGCAGTACCAGAAGACAGTGTCCATGTAATTCACCACCAGCACGACGCAGTTGGGATCAGTGGGTGCGTGCGACAACAAGCATCTGGTGGTCTTCTCTTCGAGGAACTCCCCATCAGACGATGGCAGAGTGACTCTTTGACGCGTGAACGGATTCCAGAGGAAGGTCTGGTGTGAGCCGCGGTGCCGCATGAGCAGCCAGCCTTGCGGTGTTACCCAGTAGAAGTGGCTTTCCAGATCATCTGATCTTATGCCTTGCAATTTCCCTGTACTTATACTGTACAAGAAGAGATCACCGCTGTCGTCGTCGCGGTAGGTTTTCTCGGCCTCTTCTTCTTCCTCTGCAAGTGCATCATCACTATCACTTTTTTCAAGGTCATGCTCCTCGTGTCTTGAATTATCACCGGCCTCTTCTTCCTCCTCCGGCTTATCTTGCTCGCTGAAATTCTCGTCACCGTCAGACTCCTCCTCATGGCTTGCGTTATCATCTTCTTCTTCCTCCTCCTCGGGCTCATCTTGATCACTGAAATTCTCGCCATCGTCAGAATCCTCCTCGTGGCTTACGTTATCATCTTGTTCATCCTCCTCCTCGGGCTCATCTTGATCGCTGAAATTCTTGTCATCGTCGCTTTCCTCCACGGGCGTGCAGTAGTTGTAATGAAACAATAACAACGGGGACATCTTGGGATCCGGTAGAGATGTTTCTTCACTTCCTTCCATAGCAATATTCGTGTATGTTTGGGGAACAAGAATATTCATCTACTGCAATGTCCCTGGCCTTTCGTAACTACTAGTCACAGGAGACTACACGAGAGAGTTCCCTGGAGCTGCAACCTTTTGTCTTCGTCTTGCTTATATATTGAAGCCCCGCCGTACGAATCCGCTTCGTAATCGAAGTCCCCTTTCACAGAAAGAAAGAAAACATGACCAAACACGTACGTATCATACCGACTCGATTTCCACATGTTGAAATCGGACTCCAGTCCAAACCGGATCCAATCCCCTAAATTACTCTGCTACTGGCAGTATCAATCAGAACGCCCCGGATACCGGATACCGCGGCAGCGAGCTCACCTTGACGAGATGGAGCCGGCGACATCGCATGACTGGTCGTCTCTCCCGGTGGACTTACTGGTCCGGATCCTGGACCGTCTGCGGTGGTCGAGCCACCCGAGCTTCGGCCTGGCGTGCCGGCGATGGCAATCTGCGCGTGCCTGGGCGCCCTTCTACCCGGCATGGATCACCCCTCTGCTCCTCAACGCCGCCGACGTTGGAACCACCGCCGTGCGGTACTACAGCCCCTACCATCACAAGAACCTGGAGACCGCCCGCACGCTCGGTGTTCCCGACGCCAAGATCGTCTGCGCCACGGGACAACACCTGACGCTATGCCTGGAGCACCTAGTCCGAGCCGCCGAGCTTCTGTCCGGCGACGGCCACGTCCAGGAGCTACCGGAGCATGATCAGCCCACGTTCGACTCCGTCGTCTACGACGGTGCGCGCACCATGTTCGGCGTCCACTCGCGGTCTGGCTGGCTGGAGATCGCGCGTTCAATCTGCAACGACGAACTCGAGGTGTGGGGGGATTGGGACTACACGAGCTCCGACTGCGATGGACCGTGCTTCCGGGCATCGCAGGACTGCAACCCAGTTCTCCGCGACGGCTTCCTCTATCTACTGGGTAGAGACGGTGCGTTAGCGGTGTACGATGAGAGCAGGCACGACGAAGGATTTGTTATTTTCGAGGAGCCCCGGAGCTCGATATTCGAGCACCATGACAGCTACTTGGTCAAGTCCGACCAAGGCGAGCTGATGGCCGTCCTCGTAGGGCGTCGTGGCACGCCGGTCCATGTTGTCAAACTGAAGGAGCCCACGATGCAGTGGGAGAAGGTGCAGGACCTGAAAGGGAGGACCTTGTTTACCGGCACGTTAACGACGACGATGAAGAAGACCAACGTCAAGTGGATGCAGAACAGAGTCTTCCTCCCGAGATTGTACGATTGGCCTGAGACTGTCCGTGTCGACCTTGTTCAACGTGAAGGTGACGTTGCCTTCGTGCCAAAGTCAGGACGTGCATGTACCCCGGCGAAAAACAACGATTCTGGCAAAAACACGTGGTCTTACGAATTGGGACAACATGAAGAGCCAAGGGAGTTTTGGGGAACTGAGAAAGTGGATTATAGCATTTGGATCGATTTTACTAGTAACAAATGATTTCGGTACTCCTTCCTGTGTATATTAATGACCTTAACTTTGTCTACATTCGTATGTATATAGATTGGAGGTAGTATTCCAATATACAGAATATAATACATCGTGTTCAATCTGTTATGAATATATGCATTTTTTAATATGTGCCCTTATAAAAAATAGCTCTTACCAATTCTCTATGTTCTGTTTTAGTCTACATCTGAGAAAATTCAGACAATTTACCTAGACATTTATTAGTACTACTTGTATGTATCACATGAAATTAGGTGCTTCCTCTTTTCCAAAAAAAAAAGAGTAAACAACATGTACTACTATACAATTTGCTGGCAAAAAGTGGAGATTAATTACCTTGGTAATCAAGGATAATAGGGACATGGAGCAGAGTAGGTCTTGGCCGGTAATTATAGGCCACTACCGTTTTCTACTGTAGAACGTAGATTTAAACATGAACAAAAGCAGAATTAGATCTAGATTAAATCAGAAGGGCATACTAGTTTTGGAAGTAGTGTTTTGGCTCTAAGTGCTTATGGATCTATTATGATAAATAAATGTACTCCCTCCGCCTCAAAATAGATGTCTCAAATTTATTAAAATTTGGATGAATCTAGACACTATTTAGTGTATAGATTCATCAAAATTTTGAAAAACCTAATACATCTATTTTGAAACGAAGGGGTTATAAAAAATAAATTTCTGGATATCAAAATATTATAAAGGAAAATTTCACAGTACATTAGACGATGATTTTATTTCGCATTTATTAGAGCTAAAACCATAATAATTTAAAATACATTTTCACCCCTCCCTGGACGACATGATTTGTGTCCTTTCAATTGGTAACATAATGAGGTATCTTGCTTTTAGGCTTCACCACCTCGAGAGTAAAATGTTTCTTAGAGGTTTAGTGCAGAATAACACTATTAAATTCGATATTACAAATTATGATACTTGGAGAATCCACATGCTTAATCGTCTCCAGATCATTGACCCAAATACGGAGTGAATTCTTGATATGGGTTTTTCTCCTACTAGGGATCCCTAAAATCTATCTTTAGAGGTGGAGACAAACTCTTATCTTGTTGGTGAAGCTTCTAATGTTCTTGTTAATGTTGTGAGATTTGTAGTTCTTTTCATAATTGTCGACACAGTGTGAAAGATCACAGATGTCGCCTAGAGAGGGGTGAAAAGGCGTTAAAACTTTTACGAGATGAGATTAACAAAGGCGGAATAAAACTAGCATTTTTATCGGAGCCCTGGCAACCGGGGTGCCACGTCCCCGCTTTGAGCGAGCCCCGCGCCAAGGGATCTCCGCTCTCAAGAGGCAACCCGCTTCAGGAGGGGACCCAGCTGAATGGGTCTCTTGAGGCGTATGCCTTGCGAGGGAGTGAACCTCCGGAGGGAGTCTGCTGTGTCCCTCTGCGTCGCCTTCGAGCCTCGGATACTACGGAGCACCTCTGGGGCAGGGCATTAACTTTGTCCAGCAGAGTTCTAACTATGGTCCCAACAGGAAGTACAACGTCCCTGTTGAAAGATCACGGATGCCGCCTAGAGGGGGGGGGGGTGAATAGGCGGATAAAAACTTTTACAAGATGGGCTTAACAAAGGCGGAATAAAACTAGTGTTTTCTATTTTTAAGCACAAATCCTATATATACTAAGATTCACCTATGTGCACCAACAACTTATGCTAAGCAAGACAAGCAACAATATGATAGCAATAAATAATAGTTCATGCACGAAGGCTATCACAATGTAAAGTGCATAAGTAAAGAGATCATGTATAGTGATAACCGAGACACGCGGAGACGACGATATTTTACCGAGTTCCTTCCACCAGGAAGTACGTCACATTGGAGGGATGAGCGGTACTAAGACCACCAATACCACAAGAGGCCTCACCCTATTCTCCTAAGCACCCACCGCACGGCAAGCACCCGATCCACTATAGGACACTTGAGGACAGTCACCAAACCCGTACAAGATTGGGGCAATCTCCACAAATTAATTGGAGGCTCCCAATAAACGTCACCAAGGCCACTAGCTTGAGGATAGCTCCACAACTTAATTGGAGGCCCCAAGAACACACCACAAAGGCCACACACCATCTAGGATTCGAAGAACCCAAGAGGGACAAGCTTCAATGAATTTCACCAACCAAATCCTCCGAGAACTCAAACCGATGCACCAACAAAGCTACTAAAGCTATTGGGGGAACAAGAGAGGAAGAACACAAAGAGAACATAAAATCCTCCAAGATCTAGATCCCAAAGATTCACTCACAAATAGATGAATTTGTTAGGTCAAATTGTAGATCTAGATCTCCTCTATCTTCCTCTCAAATATAGGTAAGAATCATTGGAGGGTAAGAGAGAAATCAAGCTCAAGATTAGTCAAAACAATGGGGCAAATTGCTTGAGAAAAGAGGAGGAAGAACTAGCCAAATAAGAGAAAGAGAGAGAGAGATGGATTTGTATAGCAGCCCATAGGTTCTGCCTGTTGGGGGATAAAACGACCTGGGCCGGCCGGTAGTACCGGATTGGGATGGTACTACCGGACCCAACCCACCAGCTCCAGGAGAAGCCAACGTGGGCGAGTGACGCTGGCGATCAAGCATCAAACGAGAGAAAGAGAAGGGGATCGGGGCAGATACACGCGGAAGCGAGCAGAGCAAGGCGCGCGCGAGCGATGCAAGCAGAGCGGGTCAACGCAAGGCAGCGAGGGAAACAGGCGAGCGCACGCGAGAGCTGGGCCAGCAAGTGGCGCTGCGCGGCAGGAGAAAGCTGGGCAAGCACTGGGAGGCAGCTCTACCGGCCCATTAGTACCGCCTACCCTTTGCGGTAGAACCGCATGGGCCCGATATTACTAGACCTGGGCCAGCTGCGCTACCCGGCGAGGCAGTGTGTGGAGCGCGGCGCTCAGGGGGCGAGCGGCAGCAGGCTGTGGTAGTACCGCTCGGCCCAATAGCAGAAAAACCTTTTTTCCTTTTCTTTTTAAATCAAATAAAAGGAAAATTTCCAAATGCAATAACTTGAGTTAGGAAGCTCCGACGATTGACCCGAAACTAATTTTGTTGAAAATATTGGTTACCACCAAGTGAGAATATTTGATGTATTATAATGTGAGATACCTCCCTTGGTGAGAAACCGGAAAACCTCCAAGATAAAAAATGCAATGAGATATAAAAGGGAAATCCGTTTTTGATGAACTAGAGCTTATCATGAATATTACCACAAGCTCTAGACCCTCACATGGATAAAATCCAAATAACAACCAAGAACGATGATGCCAAGTATGCAAAGGTTTGAGCTCTCTCCGAACTTGGTAGTACGACTATCTATCCTAGACCCGGTCTCCCAACTAACAACATGAGACTGGCAAATGGGAAAACCTATCAAGATTACCTTTTCCTTGAGCATTTATTCCACTTGAGCTCGATGTAGATGATCTTGTCCTTCTCAAGATGGAATGCCTTTATTGTTTGATCTTCATCGATCCATGACCAACGAGGATGACAAGCATCAAACATGAGATCTTCTAGAGATGGCACATTTTGAGCTTCCACCACACTTCTTATTCTTCTTCATTGCATCTACCTAGAAGCCAACACATGCTCCAAGCGATGCCAATGGAAAATTCCTACAAGTGCAACTTAATACACACATTAGTACATAAAGATTGTCATTAATTACCAAAACCACACATGGGGGCCCCACATGCTCTTTCACCCGCGAAGCTGGCCGCCTCGGTAAAGAAGACTCGGTCCACCCCCCCTTTTCAAGGGAAAGGACGATCGACCTCTTTTGGAGATATGCCCAAGAGGCAACAATAAAGTAGTTACTATTATATCTTTGAGTTTAAGTTAAATGTTTACATCCCATGATATAGTTGTATTAATAGGAAACATTAATACTTGTGTGTTTTGTAAACATAAAAGAGTCCCTAGTAAGCCTCTTGTTAAACTAGCTTGTTGATTAATAGATGATCATGGTTTCCTGATCATGAACATTGGATGTTATTAATAAAAAGATCATATCATTAGGAGAATGATGTGATGGACGCGCACCCAAAGTAAGCATAACATAAGATCAAGTCATTAAGTTTGTTTTTCTACAAGCTTTCAAATACATAGTAACCTCATACTTCAACCATGAGATCATGTTAATCACCATCACCGGATGAGTTCTTTGATGACATCAAACGCCACTTCCGTAACTGGGTGGTTATAAAGGTGGCATTGGGTATTCTGAAAGTATGTGTTGAAGCGCATGGATCAAGAGTGGGATTTGTCCATCCAAATGACGGATAGATACACTCTGGGACCTCTCGTTGGAATGTCATACAATTGGCTTGCAAGCATGTGACTAGGTCACAAAGGATGTCATATCACAGAACGAGTAAAGAGTACTTATCGGTAACAACTTTGAACTAGGTATGGAGATATCGACGATCGAACCTCGGATAAGTAAGGTATCGCGAGACAAAGGGAATCGGTATAGTACGTGAATGGTTCATTCGATTATGAAGTCAACTTTGAATATGTGGGAGCCATTATGGATCTCCAAATCTCGCTATTGGTTATTAATCGGAGAGTGACATGGTTATACCCCACGGGTACACAACATTTGCATACCTAGTCCAGCCCAAGGAAGGCCCACGACAAGATACACGGCCTGTAGAGATTTTGGGTGGCCCAAGCCCATGAAGCCTTTGGATCCTTAGAGAACAAGACTAGAGTAGATAGAATTTTCAAAGGGGACAAACCCTAATCTATAACCGACTCGACCTATTCCCGAGACCTGCCTATCTATATAAAGGCTAGGAGGGCACGGCGAGGAGGGCCTCAACTCACCTCATACGCACCTCACACCAGATTGCATCTGCGTATCCTATAACCTTCGGTTCCGCCATAATCAAGAGCAGACAAGCAGGATTAGGGTTTTCCCTCCGGGGGCCTGAACCTGGGTAAACTTTGTGTCCCCGTTTTGCTTGTCTGTTAACCGTTCTACGATCTCCAACATCCCCATCTTCTCCAAAACCCAAGTCCATAACAATGGGCATTGACGAGTCAAAACCTCGTCAATTGGTGTCGTTTGTGGGAATCGGGGGCGCTGATTGTGTGATCATGACGGTCCTATCCGGAGCGATCTACAATTCATCGGTGACGGAGAGTCATCTCCTCTTAGGCACCTTCGACTTCACCGCCCACTCTCTGGCCACCATGAGGGATTTCGAGCCCATAGGCGATAGGCTCGAGATTCTGTTTGGGAGCTTCTGCTTCCAAGTGGGGCAGACTGGCACCCTCTGCCTTTCAGAGCGGGTGCCACGGCCATCCATCAGGCCGGCTTTGTGGGTCCCACCCATCGGCGTGTTACGCACGTCGACACTGATAGATGAGTCACATGAGAGCAATAACTACAACTCAGATCTGTGCAACCCTCCCTCAGATGAAGGAACCTACGGTTCCGGATCCGTAAGCTGCGGCAGCAGCGACCCAATCCGCGGGCATTACCAATGCGCCGTGGTCATCCAGGGCGAATCTAAACTTCCACTAGGTTTGAGTGCACCCAACCCACCACCCAATAAACCGCCCAACCCGCAGGCTGGGAACGGAGGAAACGGGGGAGACCCATCCCTCATGCCCAATGAAGGCGATGCTAACGCCTACCAGAAGATTAACCTCAACAAGGACGGATGGCGCCAAGCACGCGAAGCCGTGGCGGGCAACATCATCCTACCTGTGAACGCTTCACGGGATCTGCTGATGGCATACCACCTCCTCCTCATCGGCGAGCATAACTGACAGGTGAAGCTGGTGGAGGATCTCGACAAACGCAAGAAAGTGGCTTCGGAGTCTAGCGCGCGACGAGCTACGCTCTCCGCCGCTGACGGATCCAGTTCGCATGGCAACAACACCGACAAGCATCGCTCCCGCACGGAGCACATGGACCCCGCCGCACGCCGCGACATCACTAGGACCCTCAAGACGTCCTTCGTGTCAATGGACGTAAACGATAATGTCATACCAAAGACGATGCATGCTGCGATCATGGCAGCCTCCACGTACCTCGTGTCCCATCCACCTTCGGTGGGTGACCCGAAGAGCACCATGCACAAGTCCGCGCTAGCCGGACTCGGACTCGTTGGAGTTGCGCTCCACGACAAAGCTCCTATGGAGCTGAAGAAAAAAGCTGCGGTCAAGTTCACCCGCAGCCCCACACCCTCATCTGACGAGGACGAGCACGACCTGCCTCGGCGTCGCAAGAGCCCAAGGCGTCGTAGCAGCGACTACGACGCTCGAAACGATCTCGCCCAGCGCAAGGTCGACAAGGCACGCGCCAAACGTGAGTGTTCAACCGAATCCGACGAGGATGATGACGGAGAACTATGTGGAGCCAGATGCTTCAGCAGATCCATTCGGCACACACGGATGCCGAAAAAATTCAAGCTCTCTTCGGACACTCCGAAGTTCGATGGCACGCAGGACTTGAAAGCCTGGCTCAGCGACCGCCTCTCATCCGTTAAGCTGCATGGCGGAAACATGAACACCGCCATACAGTGCCTTCAGCTGCAGCTGACAAGCGCAGCTCGGATCTGGCTTAGCAACCTATCTTCCGGCTCCATCCAAAGCTAGGAGGAATTGGCGTACAGTTTCATCCGAAACATCAAGGACACCAGCAAGAGGCCAGCCTCAATCGAGGAACTGCGGGCCTGCACCCAACGCACTGGCGAATCCATTCGCTCGTACATCCTATGCTGGTCCCACATCAAGAACTCCGCCGTGCACATCTCCGAGGAAAGGACAATCGATGCCTTCAAGGACGGTGTCAAGCGTCCGGACTTCAAGGAAGAACTTGGCGCGTCAAGCCCAAAACACTTGACCACCTCATGGACATCATCAACCGGTGGGCAGATGGCGAGGACTCCCTCCATCGAACGCATTCGGATGACGAGGACGACTACGACCGCAGGCGAGAACACCTCAGCAAGCGAATATCGCGTGTCTACAACGATCGTGATGGAATCGACATGGTTATGGCTGGCTACACCGACCGACGTAACGATGGCAACCGAAACAGCGGATACCGTGGAGGCAATTTCCGCGATGGAGGCGACCGATGCAAACATGGTCGCAGCCATGACGACAAGCCCTCAGAATACGACAAGTTATCTGGTCCTTGCACCATCCACTTCTACATCGACAAGTAAGATGGAAAAAAGAAAGCCAACCACATGCTAAAGGACTGCCGCGAGTTCCAGAAACTAAGCGAGGGTCTAACCCAAATGCGACGCCAGATCGTGAACCCTCGATTTGGGCCCGCACCTGCACCAGGTGACATCGCCCACGGAGCTCCTCCACCACCACCCATTGGACCGTCGAATCCAGCGATCGCACCTGCAACAAACAATGGTACGGGAGGGTACCCACCGCCAAAAGGGTCCCTGATGATCCAGAAGGGACGGCCAACCAACAGGGTGCAAAAGAAGATCACCCGCCAAGTGAGCTTGGTGGTTGCATCTCCACCAGCCATCCCTAGTACCTCAGCGGCTCGGAGTCCTGCATCACATTCGATCGTTCGGATCACACCCGCCAGATCCCTCGCCCAGGTCATGCTGCCCTGGTGCTCGAGGCGCAGATCGGAGGATTCGAGATGAGCCGCGTCTTCATGGACGGCGGTAGCGGCATCAACCTGATGTTCGCCAGCACCCTCGCAGCGATGCGGATCCCGCTGTGCAGCCTAGAATAATCCAACACGATGTTCCACGACATAGTCCCAGGGAAGGGAATATACCCCCTGAGCAAGATATGGCTCGACATCATCTTCGGTCAGCCCAAAAACTTCAGACGGGAGTGACTGGAGTTCAAATTGGTGGATTGGTCATCACAGTACCAAGCCATCCTCGGGCGCGTGGCATTCGCAAGATTCCTCGTAGTACCACACTACGCGTACCTGCTACTGAAGATGCCAGGACCTAGGGGCGTCATCACCATCCAAGGAAGCTTCACCCAATCGGACCACTGCGACAGAGACTTCAACAGAATCTCCCAGTTGTTCGGGATGCAAGAGGAGCTCACGAGACTCCGAGAGGTGACAGACAATGGGGCACCCCAGTCTCCAGGCAAAACGCACCTGATATGTCTTTCGACTCCACGGCCAACACAAAAAAGGTGCAGGTCCACCCAACGGATGCCTCCAAGACAGCGCTGATCGCCAACAACCTCAGCCCCGCATAAGAAAGCACGCTCGTCTAATTCCTCCGAGAGCGCTGTGAAATCTTTGCCTGGTGTCCAGCGGACATGCCAGGAGTTCCCAGGGAATTCGCCGAGCATGCACTCAATGTGTTCCCCGACGCAAAGCCAGTCAATCAGTCGATCCGACGACTATCCAAGCCAAGAGCTGAAGCCGTTGGAATCAAAGTCAACAGACTTCTCGACGCCAGCTTCATCCGAGAAATTAAGGAGAGCGAGTGGCTGGCCAATACTGTGTTGGTCCCTAAGAAGGACACGGACATCCTGTAGATGTGCGTAGACTTTACATCACTCAACAAGTACTGTCCCAAGGACCACTTCCCCCTTCCGCGGATCAACCAGATCATCGATTCGACTGCAGGACGTGAGAAACTCTCCTTCCTCGATGCCTACTCAGGCTATAATCAGATTCGACTGAAGATCGAAGACCAGGAGAAAATGGCGTTCGGGGTGTTCTGCTACAACACATTGCCCTTCGAGCTGAAAACGCAGGCGCAACGTACCAGAGGTCCATGCAAGCGTGTCTGAAAAACCAGATCGGTCACAACATCCAAGTCTATGTCGATGACATAGTCATCAAGACCAGGGAAGACAAGACACTGATCGATGATCTCCACGAGACGTTCGATAACCTTGATACTACAAGATCAAGCTTAACCCATAAAAGTGCGCCTTCGTGTCACATCCCAAAATTTTCCAAATTTTGAAATGTGAAAAATTAATAAACAAAATAAATAATTGTTGAAATTTAGTGTGAAAAGAAACTTTTGATTCCAATTGGAAACATCAAAACCTATTTTGATCAAATAGAATCCTAAAAGGATTTAAAAAGATAAACAAATAATAAATAAAGTTATAAAAGTTGGAATCACCATTTTTGGATCTTTAAATAAAAAGATATGGTTTTTATAAGCAAAAGGTAGAAATGAATAAATAAGGACTATTTTAAAGAGCCAAATTAAATCTTGGCCAAGCAATGGAAATAAAATATTTTTGTTTAATAAAAAGAGTAAGGGATTATTTGAATTATGAGGATTTATTAATATCCAATTTTATTTAAGTAAAGACATTTTCCTATTTTTAATGAACATTAAAACTTAATAATGTATTTAAAATAAAAAATCAAAATGTTTTATCTTTCAAATAAAACCTACTGAAAAGGTTTTGGGAAAAAATTAGAATTCAAATAGTGTTCCAAAACATATTTGAATCCTATTTGAAATAAAGACTAATGACTATTTATTTATTTTTAATAAATAATAAACCCTAAAATTAATTATTCTATATTTGATTTTAGATTATGTTAATAAATAGTATTAAAATCAACACAAACTTTGGTGGAAGTTTGAATTCAAATAGAGTTTGGATTGTTTTAATGAAAATCAAAACAGAAATTCCAAATAGAAATAGAAAAAGGTTTTGTATAAAAAAATGAAACAAAGCCATCCCAGCCAGCAGGCCCAACCCAGCCCAATAGCTAGCCCACCTGCTCTTTCCCCGCAGCGAACCGTTTTTCACCTAGTAGCTTACCCGCGCAGTCACAGACAGGAGGACCCCACTCCCACTCCCTCTCCCTCGCTGACGAACGGACCCCACCCGACTGTGCTTCGTTCCCACCCACGACCAGTTCCTCGCTGCCATTCCTAGGCGATTAACTCCGGCGTTGAATTCATTTAAATGTCAGCGTTAATATCTCCAGTAACCATGCACTTTTAAATGCCTCTCTCCCCTCTTCCATTTCCCCCAGTCGCCACTTCCCCTCTGCCTCCAGGCTGCACAAATTGCGAGCTCGAACCCCTCTGCCCCGACGAGCTTCTCCGACCAATTCTGGCGCCGTCCGACCACCCCTCGCCTCCCAGAGCACACGAGCCTGCTCCCCATCTTCTTGCGCATCTCCCAGCACCAACCTGACACCCGTGCGAGAACCGTAGCCTCGACAACCTCAACATCAGAGCGTTGCCGCCTCCTGCCTCGACTCCGGCGAGATTCCTCGGTGAGCATAGACCGCCCCTGTTTTCCCCGTTGATACTCCTATGATCTACGCACTCACCCGCGTCTAACCATACCTCTCTCTTGCCTTCGGGTGGCCTGCAGCCTCGCCTCTGACGACAACTAAGAAGCACCCGACGCCGCTGCAAGCTCCGGTGAACAATCCACTCCGTTCCTGTGCGCCCCTCGACAAACTGACCACACCTTGAGCTTCGCCGCACTCCTGCGAGCACGGTGAGCATCCTCTCCTTCCCTCGCGTGACCTAGTCACTCGGCAACGTCTCCGTCCGAGCGTGCGCCGCCGTCAGCCGTCGCCAGCGCCGCCAGTCCATGGTCGAGCTGCTGTGGTCCGTCGGATCTAGATCGAAGGAATGAGATTAGATTTTAAACGAAGGGGTATGCGTCCATCTATGCCGTGCGATTTAAGTGAAATCCTGCGGCCAGTGTTGATCGATCCGCATGAACCATTACCGACCAATATTTTTGAGCCACGTGGACAGAGTTCGATTTAAAACAGAAATTAGGATCTATTAGATATGCAAACTTGCAAAATTCATAACTTTTAATCTACACGTCCAAATTTTGTAAATTTTATATCAATGGAATCAGCAGAACAAGTACTTTTCAACCGTGCACTTTGTTTAATGTTTTGTTTCTGGAAAATTGGTTGAATTTGCAGAAACTTGTGTAGGCATAATTTGAATATAAAAGTTGTTCTAGAAATATTTTTAAGGTGAAATCTTTGCTAAATGGTTTGTTTTGAACCTACTGACCTTAGAAATTAACTTATGGATTTAAAAATGTATTTTGTGAAGTTAAGGAATAAATATTTGAATTAGAACATTTCTAGTCAAATAAAAATATTGTTTAAGTGTTAAAAATACTTTTTGAGTAAAATCTTGGGAAAATGACTTGAGTTAAACTCTCTGACCCTAAACACCAAGTTTTGAGATTTAAAAATATATTTGATGAACCCTATGAAATTATTACTTTGCTAAAAGATATTTCCAACAACATAAAATATCACCTTGGCATAATAGTTGGTTTATGGGGTGAAACCTTTTGCAAATGGTTTTACCACTTTTTAAAATGACCAATATGAGCTTTAAAATGTTTAGAGCCTAGTAGAAACCACTTTTCCAAATAAAACCATCTTTTGCATGCTTGCATGCATTGCCATGTTTTTGATATTTTATGTGGTGAAATTGTTTGAATGCTAGTTGAATATGTGTTTGCTTGATTGAATTGTAGTGAAGTTAGAAGAGTGTGATATTTGCAAGATCAAGAAGTGAACCAACATTCTCTACTAAAAAGGCAAGTGACACTATCATCCATGTCCTACTATTTTTCATTACACTTAGTGGATTTTTGGTAACATGCATGATAAGGACTACTATATTTCTATGCTATATCCTATTAGGATATCCTTATATACTCCTTAGTAAAAACATTGTAGATGTAGTATGCTTAGCCCTGCTATATATTTGGGATGGGATACATGATATGTTTATATAAAGTGTTGGAAAGATATATGTTTTATATAATCAAACAAGTACTCAATGAACCACCTGGGTGGAAAAGGATACTCAAGGTTTAGACAAGGTGGCAACAAAGGGAACCATGTTTATATGGCTATCTTTTTGTGTGTGCACTAGAAGAAAACCACCCAGGGACTTAGAGATTGAACATGTTTCTCGTACAGTGGCTTCCGTGTACAGCCACATGCTAAATGGGCTCTGGCTTAGTCAACTACATAGTGGAAGACCATTGCATTGGCATCATCATGTTAAATAGATTTCTGTATTGGAAATATATCCTTACATTGGTGCTTGGTAGACAAGCTAGCATTGTGTATTGGGAGGACTTCTATGGAAAGACTTTGTCACATTCTCGACCTGCCAGTACTCCATTTTGGTGAGTACTTATCTAGCGGCCACTGGTGGCGTCAAGACGAGATTGTGTCATGTGGGTAAAGTGTACAACTTCTGCAGAAGATCAAATTCTAAGTACTTAGCCGTGTCCCCGGTTACGAACAACTCTGAGCAACTAAGGCCTGAAGCTATGGAAGATCTCGACATTCCAATTTCTCAAAGTAAAACTTGATGATGACAACAAGGGATTAGAAACACTTGGAGTTTTCCAAGGAGTTCAGAAAGATTTTCAAAAGATCAAAACTATTTTGAAAACATAGGATAAAACTATATTGCTTTCTGCAAATGATCCTAAACCCTACTTAGCCATATATGCATGTAATGATAGGATCCACTTATTTCTACATAGTAGTGAAACTCGCCAATACAATTCAAATGTATTGACCCTTGTGGCTGCAACTTATTATGTTGCAGGTTTGTTTGATGTTAGTGAAGTGTGTTGAATAGGATTACAATTCTACAACCAACATGATTGCCTGTGGCACTTTGAAGATGAAGGACTCCATGCTATATAGATATTCTACTGCATTGTAATGAGATAGCCAAATGAGCTATGTAAGATGTAATGAATTATTTTATTCCTGGTTATAAAGTTGTATTATGACCTCTGTTTCTTTATATTACATCTTAACTATGGATGCTAGCTATTGATCCAGGGACTAGCATTGTAAACACAGGGATCTCTACCTTATTAAAGGTTGGGACCTCTTACACTTCGGCATCCCATCTGGTCAACTACTCGGCTACTTCATCTCCTAACGAGGGATCGAGGTGAATCCGAATAAAATCCGGGCCATACTAACCATGGTGAAGCCAAAGAATCTCAAAGGTGTCCAGCAACTAGTTGGGCGCAGCGCGGCGCTAAGCAGATTCATCAATCGCATGGGCGAAAAGGCTTTGCCCCTTTACCAGCTACTACGCAAGGCGGACAAGTTAGAGTGGACACCCGAAGCAGACGACACATTTGAGGACCTCAACGGCTTCTCTCCACCTTGCATGTCCTGGTCACGCCAAAGGAGCGAGGACCTCTGCTACTGTTGTTATCGCCATATTTTGGCCAAAGGAGGAGATGGGCTGTGATCAAGATGGGCTTGGAAGATACGTATATTCAACGTGTTTTTGAATCGGCCTTGTGCGTGGATTTGGGCTAAATTGCCCGTGTATCTTGTATCGTAGTAGGTTCCGTTTCAGTTTAGGTAAAGATAGAGTTGTAGAGTTATTCCAAAGATAGAAAGTCTCCGGACTATAAATATGTACCTAAGGTTATTGTAACACCCTCAGAATCGGACCTATGCAAGTTTGGGCAAAATTCACCAAACCCGCATAGAAACGATTCAAAGGTGCCCACCAGGCACTTTCGTGCGGGTGGAAAACGAAGTAATAACATCACACAACAGTCCTCGATGGGACCCACAGAACAGATATATATACTTGACTCGAGAGTCAAGAATACGTATATAATATACAAGATCCAAATCACCTTGAAAAGCGGTAGCGTCCGACTACGGACAAGATGCAAATGGGGCTAAGAGCCTCAAGAATAACCAATGGCGCCCATAACCCAGCCAAGCCGGAAGGGTAACCACGCTACGGCGTCGATCTCAAAACCTGCTTAACAAAGGGGTGCGGCAAAGGCAAAGCAGAAAACAAAGAAGGAGGCGTCGATCTTGAGGCCAAGACACGGCGAGGCTAGAATTCGGTCCTCGCCTACATAGGTATGGTGGATCAAGCGGCGTGGCAAGATGCACTAAACAACCTCTGAGACTCGATACATGGCGGATATCGAGAGAGGTAAGAATGACCTACGGATCCAACGAAGCTATCACCAATCAAACCCATCTGGCGTTTCCCCTCGAGACCAAACGAGGAAGTCAACCGAGGAACTCACACCGTTGGCGGTTTAATTATTCGTTATCGTTGCAGCAATTACTAGTCGTTTAGATAATCATCACGCTAAAGTAAACAGTGGGCACTTTTAGTTAACCATTCCGTGATAGTTGCAACAATTACTAATCAGATATGAATAGCATGAGATAAACCCAAAACCCAGCAGTTGTTGGTACTTTTATTCAGCCAATTCGTTGTAGTTGCAATACTTACTAGTCATATACAATTGTCGCAAGCGACAACCAAACAAGCAATTGTGGGCAGTATTAATTAGCCATTCCGTTATAGTGGAGCTGATTAATAGTCATTATAAGTCAAATTAATAGCGATAAACTTTAGTTATGCTTGTCTATGATCGAGATCGGTGCTCCAAGTCGTCCATATCCGGACACGGCTTTGAAAGTTTTAACCCGGCCGGTGCACCAATAGCAACACACGCCGATCAACCTCGGAAAACCAAATCAAAACCCAACGAGGCTTTCACGACGAACAATCACAGGATTCGAAATATTTCAGGGCCACCCTTAAGTAGAATCATAGCAGTAGACAAGCTCGACGGCCTCAAGGTCTTTGGGTAGACGGCTGTGAACGCAGGAACCCCAAGCGGGGCTTGTCGACACCGCGGAATCGTGTCCGATCCTAAACAAGATAAAGGTGCTATCATCGCTGTAAATAAATAAAGCGATAAAGCATGGCATAAGTACAGGATCGTAAATAAAACCTCAAACTAGTTTGTGGCCCCAAGAAATAAGAATGAATCAAGCTCGCTCGGGGGTCCCATATACCTCCCGGATGTGGATAGCGCGAAAATCAAGGAACAGGTATCAAGTACTCGGGGTCTTACGGGACACAAGTGGGCGTTCGGAAAACCAAATATTATCTATCACCCACCGATGCCTCTGCTTATTTCAATTTTAGTTGTTAAACAGAAATTAAAGTGACAATAAGTAAAACTAGGATCATCTCCAACATCAACATGCGGCAATACATCAAAGAATCGGCATATGACACACATCAGCACTTGAGCAAGCAACTACGACGCGCAAGTCCAACTATCTACCAAACAACAGGTAATAGGGTGTGTCCAAGGCAATATAAGGCTGCAGGGGATATCATAGGTACGAAAACTAAAGCATCGCAACACAGATAGCAATAGATCAACAGGAGGGAAATAAAGACTATAAAAGTAAGATAGGTAGAAAGGGGGAGATGCTCGCCTGAAAACATTGTCGAAAGGTTCATCCGAAGATCGGGGCGAAGCTCACATCAACTCAACGGTCCAAACCGCGAAGAAGCAAAACACTAGAAGAAACACCGGATGCGCTATTTAATAAGACGACAGAAGATCGGCATGATGCATGTATGATGGTTGACATGGCAAAGGTGCGATGCAATTAGGTCAAATTAAGCGGAACCGGGGTCCCGACAATTATTTAGGTGGTGCATGTTATTTCGCTACCCCGCAAATTAAACGTTGTTTAGCATGGCAAACGATAGTACTGGTTCGCTACACAAGTTTTAAATGAGGCCAATATAAGGCTAGATTTGCCCGCATATGGGCCCCATATTCAATTATTAGGTGAATCGGCATAAGGCTCCCAAACCAATGAGATGCATGCGGAATGAATGACAATTCAACATGCGACAGGTTTTATTATGTTATGAAATAGGGTTCGAGGAAAAGGGTTCACACATTAGGGGGCTCGACGATCTTGTCAGGGTTCCGGGGTCCGGGGTCGGTCTCAGGGTCCAGGGACGGCGAGGTTCGGATCTGGGGGTTCGTTCTCTCGTTCTCGGTACGGGGTAGTTCTTGACGTTCCGGATCCGGACTTGGTTCGATGTCGGGGTTCATCGGATCTTCCGGGTCGGTGCCGTTCTTGTCGTCGCGCAGATCTTGTCGGGTCCCACGGTTGATCTTGCCGTCACGAGGATCTTGCCGGGACCGTGTACCGGGTCGGTCTTGCTTCGGGGGAAGAACTTGGCGCATCGGTTTTCTCGGCGCCCTTGGTTCCGTTTGTAGATCTCGGCGTCCTCGAGGGGTACTTGTCGTATCGGTGGCGGTCTTGGCGTTCCGGGAAGAAGGTCATGTTGGTCCGCAGCGTAGATCTTGGGGAAGTCCGGGTTCCACGGGTTCGGCTCGACAACTGGACTCCGGGAACGGTTCTTGGCGAACTTGGCGTGCCGGGGTCCAGCGGGGTTCAGGCGCACCGGGATCGGTCTTCGGGTCTTTGCACCGGAAGATCTTGTCGAGGCCCTCGGGTTCGGTTTGGTCTTCGGGGTCTCGGTGTCCTCGAGGGAGCACTAGTTGCACGTGTGGTCGCTCGGTCCGCGAAGTGGCTTCGAGTATGGCGACGTATGGCGAAGGTCTTGTCGGTACCCTTGTCAACGGGAAGGAACTTGTTGCATCCACGAAGGTGACGTCGGTATCACGGCGAGGCTGGGCTCGGGGCGACGGTGGCCGGACTTGGCCGAGGCGGCGAAGGAGAACGACTTGGGCGACGCGGTTGCCGAAGCAGAGACGCCGGAGAGGGACGGTCGACGCGGGGAAGCGGGTCCTGCCGGCGAGCACGGCCCGAGGCGAGGCTCTGCGACGGGGCGGGGCTACTCGCTGCCGGCGACGGGGAGCGGCGGCACCGTGGCGGGCGAGGGAAGAGGCATGCGCGGAGAGCGTCTGGCAGCCTTGGGTCGGGAAAGCTGCAAGCGGTGGAGCGACCGGAGGCGAAGTGAAGCCGGGAGGCGTCTTGGCAGCAGCAATGACGGCGGCAGCGCGTGAGGAGGCGAACCGGTGTGGCGCTAGCGAGAGGCTCGTCTTGGGAGGCCAGGCGGCGTGGTCGCGAGCACGTGAGGCGAGGGCCGGTCAGCGGCCTGAGCCTGGGAGGAGCAATGAGGCGGGGCGGCTTGCTGCGGTGGAGGCGACTGCCGGGGCGGGTGGCGAAGGTGAGGCGAGGCCGGGCGTCAGCTTCGAGGGGTGGGGTGGGCGTCGGAGAGGAGCCGGCCCGGAGCTTGAGGGAGGAGCACGGAGAGAAGCGATGAGGCGGCGACCATGGCGGCGGGCCACGAGACGAGGAAGAGCGTCGGTGGCGAGGAGGAAGAGATGAAGGGAGGGGAGGCAGGTGGGGCGGTCCCGCGTGGGACCGGGGCAGGGTGAGTGGCACAGGCGGTTACAGGAAGGTTGTGAGTGGGGAGGTGGGGCGGTGGGACCTGTAGGCTGGGGCTGATGAGGGCAGGCTGACTGCAAGGTGGGACCTGTGTGCGTCAAGGGCTGGTGGGATGAGAGAGAGAGGGGGGGGGATTGGATGATGTGGCGAAAACTGATTGGCTAGGGGGAAAGGGAAGGAGGATGTGGCAGCCTGGTATTGGAGGGGGTGATGTGGCTAGGCTAGGATGGGTAGGAAGTTGGGTGAGTTTAGGATTAGAAGGGCAGGTTTGGACCGATTGTTTTTATACGGGGTGGTCGTTCGGGTCAATCGGCCCGTTCGACTGCCCCACAAAAATAATTTAATATTTTTATTGGTTTTCAAATAACTTTTATAAATAGTTTTCGACAAACAAAATATCCGGAACTTCCGGGGGTTTGGCGTTTGAATAAAAGTTGGGGCGTTTGGAAATTCAAAACAGGTTTCCGAAACTAGTTTTTGACAAACAATGCATGATGATGACGATGCAATGCACAAATTCAACGCGATTTTCTAGTAGTGGTTTTGCGGGATGCCACAATTCGACACCACTAACAATGGATCTCGCCCTCGAGATCCGCCTCATGGTACCGGAAGGAAGGTCGGCGGCTGCGTCTTCTCGCTTCGTGTAGATCCTCGCGACACCACTAACAAGAGGTCGTTGTCCGTGATCGTCGAGAGAACACTCCGGGGACAAAAGGTCGAAGGTAGGGTATCACAAATTAAGCCACCCTAACTTCCGTGAACGGAGTAAAATCGCGGGACCCACCGATTCGATGTACAAGAGCGAATGATAAGAGTAGTCGGATGGTGATCAGTCCATCGCGCACCCAAACCATTACTCTGCACACGAATAGGCGGATTATGCAACCAACTCTCGGATTCAGACTGAAGATCTCGACAAGCGAGTTTCGGAACAAGGAAGTGATGCCGACTCTGCATCGGATCTGGCGTAGATGATGTCGTCGCGTCGGAAAAACACCGGAAAGCACAAACAAGGAACAAAGAATGATACCGCAGTGGACGGATTCGTCAGGCAGCTGGAACACCGGATGGCAGAACACCGTTATCAGAAGAGGAAGCGAAACCCTGAAGGTACGACGGAAACCCAACCACGAGAAATCCTGGACTCGAAGAAAGAGATGAGAGTGGATTCAAATCACGTCGAGATAAGAGGAGAATAGCAGAGGGGTAAGGAATAAAACCAGACCTATTCAGAACTATCCAACCGATTTTCAAAAATAGTTTTGACTCTCTACTTCGGCCGTTAGCTAGGTTATCCTACAGGCTGGACTTGTGGGGTATCATAGCTGTGAGCTCGATACCACTCAGTAACACCCTCGAATCGGACCTATGCAAGTTTGGGCAAAATTCACCAAACCATAGAAAGCGATTCAAAGGTGCCCACCAGCACTTTCGTGCGGGTGGAAAAGCAGTAATAACATCACAACAGTCCTCGATGGGACCCACGAGAGATATATATATGACTCGGAGAGTCAAGAATACGATATAATATACAAGATCCAAATCACCTTGAAAAGCGGTAGAGCGTCCGACTACGGACAAGATGCAAATGGGGCTAAGAGCCCGAAGAATAACCAATGGCGTCCATAACCCCTGTGCCAAGCGGAAGGGTAACCACCTAACGGCGTCGATCTCAAAACACCTTAACAAAGGTGGTGCAAAGGGCAAAGCAGAAAACAAAGAAGGAGCGTCGATCGAGGCCATTGCAGCGAGGCTAGAATTCGGCGGTCCTCGCCTACATAGGTATGGTGGAAGCGGCGTGGCAAGATGCACTAAACAACCTCTGAGACTCGATACAACCTGGCGGATATCGAGAGAGGTAAGAATGACCTAACGGATCCAACTGAAGCTATCACCAATCAAACCCATCTGGCGTTTCCCTCGAGACCAAACGAGGAAGTCAACCGAGGAACTCACACCGTTGGCGTTTTAATTATTCGATTATCGTTGCAGCAATTACTAGTCGTTTAGATAATCATCACGCTAAAGTAAGCGTGGGCACTTTTAGTTAACCATTCCGTGATAGTTGCAACAATTACTAATCGTGCATGATAGCATGAGATAAACCCAAAACCCAGCAGTGGTTGGTACTTTTATTCAGCCAATTCTTTGTAGTTGTAATACTTACTAGTCATATACAATTGTCGCAAGCGACAACCAAACAAGCAATTGTGGGCAGTATTAATTAGCCATTCCGTTATAGTGGAGCTGATTAATAGTCATTATAAGTCAAATTAATAGCAGTAAACTTTAGTTATGCTTGTCTATGATCGAGATCTTGCTCCAAGTCGTCCATATCCATGACACGGCTTTGAGAAAGTTTTAACCCGGCGGGTGCACCAATAGCAACACACGCCGATCAACCTCGGAAAAACCAAATCAAAACCCAACGAGGCTTTCACGATGAACAATCACGATTCAGAAATATTTCAGGGCCACCTTAAGTAGAATCCAGCAGTGAACAAGCTCGAGACGGCCTCAAGGTCTTTGGGTAGACCAGGTGAACGATGGGAACCCCAAGCGGGCTTGTCGACACCAGCGGAATCGTGTCCCGATCCTAAAGACAGATGTGCTATCTCGCACAATCGTAAATAAAGCGATAAAGCATGGCATAAGTACAGATCGTAAATAAAACCTCAAACTAGTTTGTGGCCCCAAGAAATAAGAATGAATCAAGCTCGCTCGGGGGTCCCATATACCTCCCGGATGTGGATAGCGCAAAATCAAGGAACAGTATCAAGTACTCGGGGTCTTACGGGACACAAGTGGGCGTTGGAAACCAAATATTATCTATCACCCCGATGCCTCTGCTTATTTCAATTTTAGTTGTTAACAGAAATTAAAGTGACAATAAGTAAAACTAGGATCATCTCCAACATCAACATGCGGCAATACATCGCAAGCATGGCATATGACGACACACATCGACTTGAGCAAGCAACTACGACATAAGTCCAACTATCTACCAAACAACAGGTAATAGGGTGTGTCCAAGGCAATATAAGGCTGAGGATATCATAGGTACGAAAACTAAAGCATCGCAACACAGATAGCAATAGATCAACAGGAGGGAAATAAAGACTATAAAAGTAAGATAGGTAGAAAGGGGGAGATGCTCGCCTGAAAACATTGTCGAAAGGTTCATCCGAAGATCGGTGACACATCAACTCAACGGTCCAAACATGAAGAAGCAAAACACTAGAAGAAACACCGGATCGCTATTTAATAAGGCACGGAAGATCGGCATGATGCATGTATGATGGTTGACATGGCAAAGTGCGATGCAATTAGGTCAAATTAAGCGGAACCGGGTCCCGACAATTATTTAGGTGGTGCATGTTATTTCGCTACCCATAAATTAAACGTTGTTTAGCATGGCAAACGATAGTACTGGTTCGCTACACAATTTTAAATGAGGCCAATATGAGACTAGATTTGCTCGCATATGGGCCCCATATTTAATTATTAGGTGAATCGGCATAAGGCCCCCAAACCAATGAGATGCATGCGGAATGAATGACAATTCAACATGCGACAGGTTTTATTATGTTATGAAATAGGGTTCGAGGAAAAGGGTTCACACATTAGGGGGCTCGACGATCTTGTCAGGGTTCCGGGGTCCGGGGTCGGGTCTCGGGGTCCAGGGTTCGGCGAGGTTCGGATCTGGGGGTTCGTTCTCGTTCTCGATGCAGGTAGTTCTTGACGTGCCGGATCCGGACGTGGTTCGATGTCGGGGTTCATCGGATCTTCCGGGTCGGTGCCGTTCTTGTCGTCGCGCAGATCTTGTCGGGTCCCACGGTTGATCTTGCCGTCACGAGGATCTTGCCGGGACCGTGTACCGGGTCGGTCTTGCTTCGGGGGAAGAACTTGGCGCATCGGTTTTCTCGGCGCCCTTGGTTCCGTTTGTAGATCTCGGCGTCCTCGAGGGTACTTGTCGGTGGCGGTCTTGGCGTTCGGGAAGAAGGTCATGTTGGTCCGCGTAGATCTTGGGAAGTCCGGGTTCCACGGTTCGGCGACAAGCTGGACTCGAGGAGCGGTTCTTGGCGAACTTGGCGTCTGGGTCCAGGGTTCAGACCGGGATCGGTCTTGGTCTTTGCCGGAAGATCTTGTCGAGGCCCTCGGGTTCGGTTTGGTCTTGAGGTCCGGTGTCCTCGAGGAGCACTAGTTGCACGTGGTCGCTCGTCCGCGAAAGTGGCCAGTATGGCGGCGTATGGCGAAGGTCTTGTCGGTACCCTTGTCAACGGAAGGAACTTGTTGCATCCACGAAGGTGACGTCGGTATCACGGCGAGGCTGGGCTCGGGGCGACGGTGGCCGGACTTGGCCGAGGCGGCGAAGGAGAACGACTTGGGCGACGCGGTTGCCGAAGCAGAGACGCCGGAGAGGGACGGTCGACGCGGGGAAGCGGGTCCTGCCGGCGAGCCACGGCGGCTCGACGGCGGGGCTACTCGCTGCCGGGCGACGGAAAGCGGCACCGCGTGGCGGCGAGGAAGAGGCCATGCGGAGGCGTCTGCGGCGGGTAGGCGCTGAGGTCGAGGCCGTCTGGCGGTGGAGCGCCGGAGGAAGCGAGCCGGGAGGCGTCTTGGCCGCAGACAGCAATGGGGCCGGCGCGTGAGGCCGGAAGGCGAACGGTGGCGGCCTGTGGCGAGAGGCTCGTCACGGGAGGCGGCGTGGTCGCGGAAACCTGGGAGGCGAGGTACCGGCGGCGGAGCCTGGGGAGCGATCGGGGGCGGCTTGCTGGGTGGAGGCGACGGCTCGGGCGGTGCGGCGGCGGCGGTGGGCGAGGCGGCGTCAGGCAGCTTCGAGGGGTGGGTGGAGCGTCGGAGAGAGAGGAGCCGGCCCCGGCGGAGCTTGAGGGGAGGAGCACGGAGAGGGAAGCGATGAGGGGCAGGGCGACCGCGGCGGCGGGCCGGTCGCCGGAGACGAGGAGGAAGAGCGTCGGTGGCAGGGAGGAAGAGAGATGAAGGAGGCGGGGGACAGGCAGGTGGGGGCGGTCCCGCGTGGGACCGGGGGCAGGGTGAGTGGCCTGGGGCGGGCGGTTCTGGGAAGGTTGTGAGTGGGGGAGGTGGGGCCGGTGGGACCCAGGGCGGCCAGGGGGCTGATGAGGGCAGGCTGCGTGCACTGCGCGTGGGACCTGTGTGTGCGTCTGGGGCTGGTGGGATGAGCTGGTGAGAGAGAGAGGGGGGGGATTGGGTGATGTGGCGAAAACTGATTGGCTAGGGGGAAAGGGAAGGAGGATGTGGCAGCCTGGTATTGGAGGGGGTGATGTGGCTAGGCTAGGATGGGTAGGAAGTTGGGTGAGTTTAGGATTAGAAGGGCAGGTTTGGACCGATTGTTTTTATACGGGGTGGTCGTTCGGGTCAATCGGCCCGTTCGACTGCCCCACAAAAATAATTTAATATTTTTATTGGTTTTCAAATAACTTTTATAAATAGTTTTCGACAAACAAAATATCCGGAACTTCCGGGGGTTTGGCGTTTGAATAAAAGTTGGGGCGTTTGGAAATTCAAAACAGGTTTCCGAAACTAGTTTTTGACAAACAATGCATGATGATGACGATGCAATGCACAAATTCAACGCGATTTTCTAGTAGTGGTTTTGCGGGATGCCACAGTTATCGAGAAAAGGAGGACAATCACGTTCACAACAAACACAATCTCGGCGCATCGCCACCCCTTGTTTCTAGGGTTTCTTTCGGGTAAGTGTCATGCTGCCTAGATCGCATCTTGCGATCTATGCAGTATTTACTTATGCGTTATTCGGTGTTACTCGTACTGAAGCCTTGTTGATGGCGAGTAATACTATTATCATAGATTTGTTGAGGCTAGCATCGGTGCTTTCGCTATGATTATTCAAGTTATGCTACCTCTAGTTACCTCGCTACCTTTGCACCTTTTCCCAAGTGCAAGGGTAGCACTTTGCTTGATCTTTATTTAGTTGTTCCGATCTGTTATAGTTATGCCTTGTTCTCCAGGGTTTAGTTTGATATCCACGTAGTCAGGCCTTGCAAACGGGTTGAACGATCCAAATGTAAGGACGTGGTTTACTAGTTCTAGAGAAGTTGTTCCGGTAATTGACTTTACGTCGGTTGTTAGGCCTCCTCTAGGGTTAGTTTTCTATCATCTTTTGTATCTACCAGGCTCAATTACGTGTAGGACGTTCCAGTTACGTGGTGAAAACGTTAAACTGTCGTAGATCGATTTAACTTGTAATGATGAAGCAAAACCCCATGTTATCGTAAATCTAATGCAGAACCATGGGATAATCGGCTCCAGGAGCCGATTCACAAGGAAACACAGGAGCGGTCACGGCTCGAATTTTACGATACTTGTTTACCATGCATGAAATCAATCGAGCAATTCTTCACCTTCGACCAGGTATAGGTCAGGTGGCATCCTAGGACCAAGCTAGGGCGTGTCGGAGTTTTGCGGCCGTTGCCCGAGGACCGTGGCCCACCAAGATTACAGAGCCTCCGGCTCTTCGTGTTGCTCGTCGCTGCTCGCCGGTGGGTTTTGGCGAGCAACACATTACGCACGCCGGTGGGACCTTCAACAAGATCTGCATCAACATCCGGCCGAGATGGGGGATGACCGATCACGTCTGACGAGCTGCTGAGAGAACAAAGCGGTATGATGACATCAAGGCTCTCTTCAAAGCCGATCTCATCGGCTCTTTGAGAGGACCCGTAAGCATGGCATCGGTGGAAAGGGTTCTCACCGAGGGTGCTCTTGATGAGGTGGATCATCTGTTCCTTGAGGAGCGCACTGCAGCTCTGCGACAGAAGTCAACTACATGGTGGCTCATTCTCTTCACCGCCATTCGAGAGTCCGTGAACTTTCGGCGGATCGCAGTTCGCGTAGTTCAGGAGATCATGAAACATCAGTACTCTCCGTCGGGGCCTACTTTAGGGACTCACCAGGGAGAAAGACCGCTCCAGACCAGGCCACAGCTGCCATTCACACTTGCAGCTCCAGAGCCGCCAGGAGCAGCGGCGTACATCGTCTACAAGGTTGGAGGCGACCCAGGCGATTGCCAGTTCCTGTTTGAGCCACCTAAAGAAATCCCACATGGATATGTGTGCACCTACGTGCCGGACTGCAATAACCTGACGCGCACCAACCAGATTGCAACCGCAGGAATTTCTGTGGCAGGAGTTGCTAGGGCAGGGGCTTCAGGAGCAGGTGTTTCCGGAGCAGCGATGTCTGGGATGGACGCCCATAAACAGGCGTGGCTAGCCAAGTATGCCACTGGAACAAGTCATGAGAATCTAGCCCCTGCAGCTCAAACAGTGGAGCAAATCCGTACCATCTTGAGAGACCAGTTCGGCTTCGTGCCAAAGAGAAGGACAATCGGCTATTCAAAGCCGTACCCTAACGAGTTTGATCGATTCGCGCCACCCAAGTATCGGCTCCCCGAGTTCTCCAGTTTAGCGGTTCGAAGGTCGAGCTCGATCGAGCACGTGAGCCGATACAGCACAACTAGGAATGATTTCAGCATCGGATCGATTCGCGTAAGGTTCTTTCGCGATCTCGACAGACCAGCTTTTGGGTGGTACACCTCGCGCCACCGATTCGATTCGGACACGGAAGCAAGGAAGCAGTTCCACATTCATTATCATTCGAGGCTACCGGTGGCATTGCGCACCTGGCAGTGCGAAGCGAGGAGAAACCATAGCCAGTACATCCAGCCGGAGATCGTCAAGAACCGATTTTACTCATCGTTTAATCGAAAAAGCGGTCGAGCTGGCGGTGTTGGGTCTCGGCACCCATCAAGGATCTGGCTTTCCAAGTAGAGTACAACTCATTGGCGCACATGGCCCGAAACCGGCGATGTATGAACAGCGTCACCACGAGTTGTACCAAGACAAGTTCAAACGTCCGATAAGCACAGTCGTCTGAGAAGAAGATGATCCTACACAAGACCAGGAGGTGGCCGTGGCTGAATGGGCTCGGGGGCGATCCTGTGTCCTGCAAATGGGTGAAGCAAGGGCACAAAGGGTTCGACTTGACGTGAGCAAAACCGCAGATATTTGATTTATCTTTGAAAGAAAAGCAGCTGAAGCTACCCGAAGGCCACAAAATCCCTACGACTCAGGAGATGAACGGGAGACCATACTGCAAGTGGCATCACTCGTTCACCCACACCACCAATGACTGCAAAGAGCTACGTCGCCAGATCCAAACAGCAATAGAGCAAGGCCGTCTGATCCTGGGGCAGTTCGCCATGAAAGTAGACACAAACCCATTTCCCGACGTCAACATGGTAGAACACAGCCACTCCGTGAGGCGTCAGCTGGAGTTCTCGTTCGATGTTAACATGGCAAGATCTGGGTACCACCATGGCACATACAAGGAGGAAGGCGGTCGCTCTCGGGGCAAAGAGAGAGAGGAGGCTGGTCCACGCGACCGGCCCAGCCACGATGACAGGCGGTACTTAACTGAGCAACAGGTCAGAAGCGTGCGATATCAGAAGCCACACTCCACGCACCTCCTGAATAAGTATGAGCGTCAGTATGATCGACGTCGCCGGCGCGGTAGAGACGATGAGGGATATGAGCACCCCTCTAGAGGAACGTCAAAAGAAAAGGAAGGCGTCGACAAGCATTGGGATTGTCCTTTCTTCAAGTATTGCTGGGATACGGGAATGAGCTGATTGCCTACAATAGATAAGCGCAGTGGACAGCAGAGGAGGACACGGGGCCGGTTCGGTGTTCAAGCGTCTAGGGCCTCTCCACCTCGAGGCCGTCTGAGTCCTCGAGCAAAAGGTCTCGAGGAGCCAAGGGATGACAAAGAAGAAGACAGATATCACCGGCCAAGGTGGTGTCCCGACGGACTCAGACATACCCAAAAGCGTAGAGTGCAGCGGCTGCGTAACTTGGAGGAAGCCGAAGCACAGTATCTCCACGCTTTAAAGAAAGCACGTCCCGATCTGGCCGTTAAAATTCGGCAGACCTTGGAAACGGAGGATCGCCCGAAAAGGAAAGAGTGGTGCCCCAAACCGGTAAAAGCCGATGCAAAGACATCGGCTGGCACAAACATGGTGTTCATACTTCCGTCAGAATTCTGCGCACCAAGAACCTGCGAGCTACCGGTGGCACAGTTTGACTGCGTCCCACGGCCGGTTATCTTTGAGAAGCCACGCGAGAAGGGCTACAAACATCTGAAAGCCCTGTACCTACGAGGTTACATCAATGGGCAGCCTGTCAGCAAGATGTTGGTGGACACCGGAGCGGCAGTCAATATAATGCCATACTCCATGCTACGGCGTTTGGGACGCTCCACTGCAGATCTGATCAAAACCAACGTCACGTTAAGCGACTTCAGCGGTCGACTTGAAGCAAGGCGTCTTGAACATGGATCGACCGTAGGCAAAAACATCCCTCGTCATTCTTCGTCGTGGACAGCAAAAGCACCTCTGCTGTCTTGCTAGGAGAGATTGGATTCATGCTAATCGCATCCCATCCACGATGCACCAGTGCACGATACGATGGGATGGAGATGAGGTGGAGGTCATTCATGCGTATGATTCTATAGAAATCTCCATAGCTGGCATGAGCGTCGGGAAGCGAAGACCAAGAGCCGATCTCTGGAATCGATCTAGACGGCTGTGGCGCATTGAAGCTACAAAAAGCGGGGTGAGGCTGGTCTTATCCACGGCACGACAAAGTAGCAAAGTCCACGATCGAAATGCATTGATGCCGATCCTGCGATCGCCACAAAAATAAAAGCAGCAATCTTCGACAAGCGGATCATGTAGTATGGCAGGAGATCCCGCCATTGTAAAACATTAAGGTGTAAACCGTCCTTGACTAATGCAATCAAAAGGGGCGATTCGCCCAAATTATTTTTGTTATCCTCACCTACCGCTTGCCTGTGTTTAGCATCGATTTGACGTGACGGAAAGCTAGGGTATGGGTTTACATCGATCCTGAGGATAAGCCGACCAACATTTATCGACAAAAGTTGGATCCGAGTCTGGGTCCGATGATAGCTCTGTTGAAAGATATCCGCATCGCTTTGGGACTATATAGAGATGCAGGTTACAGAGCATCATTGAGCATCGGCTCCGCAAAAAGGATTTGCCATTCCAGAAGCGAGCACGGCGGATGAAGGCGAAATTCAGAAGAAGTCAAGAAGGAGGTCGAGAAAATGTTGACAGACCAAGTTAATCAGGCCATGCGGTATCTTTGAGTGGATTTCTAGTATCGCACTGTAGAGAAAAGGACGGCATTGGCGTGTTGCCATAGATTTTCGGGATCTCAGAGCTACTCCAAAGGATGAGTATCCGATGCCGTAGCGAGACGTTAATCAACGCAATGACGGTCATAAGATCTTGAGCTTCATGGATGGCAATGCGGTTACAACCAAATTTTATGGCGCGAAGACATACACAAGACGCATTCGAGTCCCAGTTGTGGGGTTGTTGAATATGTAGTCATGACATTTGGACTGAAGAATGCCGGCGCCATGTACCAAAGAGCCATGAATTATATTTTCCATGACCTGATCGGCAAGCTGGTGGAAATTTACATCGATGACGTGGTGGTCAAGTCTGCTTCTGTGCAAGGACACTTGGACGATCTGCAACGCGTCCTGGACCGAACAAGAAAATTCGACTCTGGATGAATCAAAGAAGTGCGCCTTGGTGTGACGGTCAGTTCTTGGGTTTCTTGGTCCATGAACGCAATTGAGATCGGCCTAAAAAGTCGAGGCGTCACGAACAATGAAGCCACCTACCACGAAGAAAGAACTGCAGTCTCTCGGCAAGATCAACCCGTCGGAAGATTCATCTCAATCTATCGGGAAGAATAGAGCCGTTCATGGGGGGTGAAAATTAAACTGACGAGGAATTCCAGGGGCGAGCGACAACAAGCCTTGACGAGATCAAAGAATATCCGACGAAGCCGCGGTGTTGGTTCCGCCTGACCGACAGACCATTCTACATTTACCGTCGATGGTGACACGTCCATCGCCTAAGTGGTGGTGCAAGTTTATGATGGTGGGCGAGTTGTATTTTACATCAGAAGGATCTTTGGATGCAGAAACAAGGTATCCCGAGATCGACAAGTTGTGCCTCTGCTGTTTTCACCGCACCAAGCTGCGCCACATCTTGCTATCGGGAGATTGTCATCATATGCAAATCAGACGTCATAAAGCACATGCTGCCGGCTCCTATGTTGAAAGGCCGACTCGGCAAATGGATGTTTGCGTTATCAAAATTTGACATCCGGTATCAACCCGCGAAAGCGGTTAAAGGTCAGGCATTGGCCGACCTTATCGCTGAGAGGATCAACACTAATATAGCAAAGACCGTCTATAAGAGCGTGGGCTATGTTTTTCGATGGATCGGTTTGTGACGATGGTTGCGGCATCGGCATTTTACTAAATGTCGCCCGGGCAACATTTTCCTTCTCCATCAGTACCTACCTCTCACCAACAACGTCATTGAGTATGAGGCGTACGCAAGGAATGGAGTTGCTCATCGAAGCTGGAGCAAGCGTGGAAATTTTGGAGACTCCAAGTTGGTGATTTCCCAACTCACGGAGGAATACAAGTGTGAGCGAGTCCCTCTTCCCATTATGGCTGCTTGCCGTGAGCTGATGGCACAGCTTCGGTACATAAAATTCACTTGGATCGCGATCGCGAATATCGAGGCGAATGATCTTGCACAAATGGCCTCGAGCTACAAGGGCGTAGCGAGGGAGCCGATGTTCGTGCAGTTCACGGAAGCAGACGGAGAGCCGATATCTTCAATTACTTGAAGGATTCGGCTCGGGGGACACCTAAATGGATAAGGTACAAGGCCATGAAGTATGTGCTTATTGGGGATGACATGTTTCTGAGGACTGGAAGGGTTATTGCTCAAATGTCTGGGGACAGCCGAGGCCAATCGGCTCCTACATGAGGTACACGAAGGCGCATGTGGAACTCACCAATCGGCTCACAAGATGAAATGGTTGATCAGGCGATCAGGGTTTTATTGGCCCACCATGCTTGAGGACTGCTTCAAGTACTACAAAGGGTGTCAAGCATGTCAGAAATTTGGGAAAATTCAGATGGTACCCGCGTCAGCAATGAACCCCATCATCAAGCCTTGGCCATTCCGAGGTTGGGGCATGGATATGATCGGCAAGATCAATCCTCCATCAAGCAAAGGCCACATGTGGATTCTGGCCATTACAGATTATTTCACTAAATGGGTGGAAGCTGTCCCGATGAAGTCAGTGAACTCAAAGGATGTTATCAATTTTGTGAAAGAACACGTCATCCATAGATTCGGGATTCCCCAAACTATCACGACCGATGGAGGTTCGGTCTTCATTTCTCACGAGTTTAGAAAGTTCTGTGAGGACACGGGGATTAAGCTGATTAGATCATCTCCATACTATGCTCAGGCAAATGGGCAAGCTGAAGCGTCCAACCAGAGCCTCATCAAGCTGATCAAGAGAAAAGTCGATGAGCACCCTAGGCGTTGGCACGAGGTTTTGTCAGAGGCATTATGGGCTTATCGCATGTCATGCCATGGAGCGATAAAAACCTCGCCTTACCATCTAGTCTATGGACAAGAAGCCGTATTGCCCTGGGAAATTACGGCTGGATCAAGACGTGTCACTTTTCAGGACAATCTAACAACTGAAGAATACGCAACCCTGATGAGTGACAGCGTTGAGGATTTAACTGAGCTCAGGCTGTGGTCGCTTGAGAAAATCAAAGAGAACAAGGCCAAGGTAGCTCGTGCATATAACAAGAAAGTGAGGCCAAAGGAGTTCCACGTTGGTGATCTGGTATGGGAAGCTGTGTTGCCATTAGGGACTAAGGATGCAACATATGGTAAATGGTCTCCAAATTGGCACGGGCCGTACAGGGTCGATCAAGTTTTAAGAGGAAACGCATACATGCTTGAGGAGCTGGACGGCGTAAAATTCCCAGTGGCGGTCAACGGTCAACATCTCAAGAAATATTTCCCAAGCATGTGGGATGATGGGCAGTAAGATATGGGGGCCGATACATGAAATCGGCCGAGTAAAAAGCACGTGAGACGATGGACAGTGAAATGTGGGGGCCGATACATGAAATCGGCCAAAGAAAAAACAAAAAGATATAGCCGATGCACAGTCATCGACTCTAGAGGTTCAAACTGTTACAAACAGGTGCCAGTTTACACATACGAGCTACTGAAGGAATGCCTCGAAGGCGTGAAGGGCGTCAGCACGGACACGATTCACCTCGGCGATCTCGGCTTCGTCATCTTCATCCTTGCCCGTTACTAGCTCCTTGTTCAGGGCACGTATTTTTGCCAGATCGGTCTTCATTTGAGCTTTGAGGCTTTCTGCTTCGTCTTGAGCGGCGATGGATTCTTCCTTGTCACGAATGAGCTGTTTAGTCTCCGGACCTTCTCTTCAAGATCTTCCAACTCCTTTTCAAGGATGCGAGCTCGGCGATCTTGGAGAGGTGTCGGTTTGGCATCCAGAGACGCCTTTTCTCGTTGAGCTGGACATCCATGCGATATTGGCTTTCAGTGGGAGTTGGGCGCGGCGCAGGCTGATCCTCTCACGAGCTAACTTCACCCTTGGCCCGTAGAAAGACAGAGTCACAACTGGCCAGAGCTTCACCTGCAATGCTACTGGGAGTCGGTCCTTTATTTCAGCCAGAACGCTCTTCACCTCCTCAGAACCCTCGATCAACTCTTCGATCGGGGAGGACAACAGGGCTTTAAGACGCTGGAATTGAGGTGGAACAACCCTGGCTCGTGGTTCATCAGCAGCAACAGAGGGAGTTGGTTCGATGGATTCAGGGTCGAACGCCGACAAACTGAAATATCACAACTCACACCGAAAAGCGTTAGTATACGTCCAAACGTGTAAGGAGGAGCCGAAAGAAGCTCACGTACCTCTCCTGAGATCGAGGGGATAGCAGATGAAGAGACGATCGGCTTGTGTGTGGTTGCTGGAGGCTTGGCTAAAGTGGTAGCCGTTTCATCTGCGCCTTCGGGGATTGCTAGATCCGGCTTGGCTAAAGGCATCGGCACTGCCCCAGCTTTCCCACTAGAAACGTCAGTCGTCTGCATGGAAGGTGCTTAGCCGATGTAAATAATGATTAATTGGCAGATAAAAGAAGTACGTGGTAAGAGCGTGAAGGGTGATGATTTTCGAAACCTCCTGGCTCGACGAAGAAGTCCTTGCGAGCTCTCTTGGGACCACAATGGCCCCGCCTCGGGATGCTCGAGGCGAGGTTCGAGGCACCTTTTCCTGGAAGCCGATGGTGATGAATCTGGCTGGCTCGGTGTGATGGTCCTCTCAGAATCTGTTGGGCCCAGTTCTCCTCGATTGGTCTGAGTGTCCTCGCTGGAGGTGTCTTCGACGGAAGCCTGTAAAAAAGGAGAACCAGTGAGCACGAGCATGTCTGCAAGAATGGAAGAATGAGAAGGATCGACCAAGGCATGAATCAGCCTACATGTGAGCTTTCTGGAGAAGGGCTCCGACGCCTCAAGGTCTTCCTGGAAGCTACCTTCCTCACCATCGTTCTTGTTTTAGTCGGAACTCGAGGGGCAGCTGACTTAGGAGTTGCTTGGTTCTTGGAAGCCGATTGTGGTATTATCGGCTGTTTCTGCATTATGACCTTTTTCAAAGGTGGCGAGTTTTTGCAGAAAAGAACCACAGGAGCTGGCGGAAAGAACTCGAAGGGGGAGCCATCACTGTGCGTAGGTTCAGGGCCATCTTGTTGCTGCAAAGAGAAAGAGTGGATTAGTAGAAGGATCATTTGTGAGCTGCATCAAGAAAATTTGCAAGTAGTGGTACCTGTTCCACGGGGATGTCATAGTCAGCATCGAGCTGTTTCAGCAACGGTCCCAGAGCTTTCCTGAAAGCGTGAGTCTTCCACATCGACCACCAGTCTTCAAAGCCATCGGTTGATGAGGCAAAGGTGAGGTCGTTGGGAATTGGGATGGTCAGAGCATCAAAGAAGGAATAACACCTTTGGCTGGTGAGAGGATCGAGCGGTCGGCTCTGCTCTCGTAAGGTGGTGGAGAAAGAAGTGGGAGGTACTTGTCCAAGGCCAAATTGCCGAGCTGACGATCGGTGGTAGAATTCATACCTAGGCTTGATTATTACATTGGATGTACTCATGCCAACCGGAAGGAAACAGGGACGAATCACGGTGGAAAGAGCCGCCGAAAGTCTTTGGTGTCATCGGCAAAATTGTCTAGCCTGAAGGAGAGTGGGTTTTCAAAATGTTCAGATTCTTCCATGTAAGGAAAGAAGATAGGATTGTCCAGTCCTTGAAAGAAAATACTGAACCATTTAGACGCTTCCTGAGGGGTCAGCTTACTGCCTGGCAGTCTATACAAGGCTTGGCCATAGCTGGTGCATCGGATCTGCTTCCCTTTCACATCTGGAAAGGTGCAGCTCGCCAAAAGGGGGAAGTTTGGGATGTGGTTTTGAAAATACAGCTGAGCCCACAGCTGAATAAACCACCAAGGACCACCTGTTTTGACTGCTATGCCAGAGAACAGCTTGACAGACATCAACTGGAGATATCTATAGACCTCTCCAAGGAACAGTTTGCCGATGCCAAGCTGAGTGCCTTTGGCCAGTTCGTGGGCTAAAGAGAGATAATTCTTGGTTGGAGCAAGGGAAGGGCCACAGAATATGAAATGTTCCAGCCAGAAGTTGAGAAAGGCTGTGTTCTTTCTCGTGGCAGGCCCTTTGTTTTCATATGGCGTTGGTAGGCTCCCGATTAAATGCGATCTGCTTTAGAGGACAGTTTGTAGGGACCTTGGTCAGTTTAAAAGGAGCTGGGTGATGTGACATCGGACCGAGAATCATCACCACGTCTAACGAGTTGGTGACATAGGGCCATGACCAAACATGAAGCGATTCAAGCGTCGGACTGAAGTAGCCGATGGTTTTCGTGAGATTCTCATGTTTCTCAAGGGAGACAATGAGATGCAAGGCATCGGCTATTCCGTGGTTTCCCATTGGGATTGGTAAGCTCAGCTACCTCTGAACCAAGAGACCCAATGTTCAGGGGGATTAGGCCAGGCTCGCAGGCAGTCGGCCCAAGAGTTCAGATCTAGGTCTTGGCGTACAAGGGGATTCTATTTGCTTCGCAAGAAATCAGATGGGCAGGACTAGATTACACGAGGCCAAGGCGGAGAATTTGGGAGAGAAGGATCGGCAGTAGAATGTCTGAAACCTAAAAATTTAATGGTGGAATAAGGCATTAATTCAGGTGTTCGCCATTAATTCTGATCGTGTTCATACTGCGAGGAGTAGGCGTACCTTCAGACCGGAGACCTCTGGGTTGGTGTTGGACGATTCCGCCATCTAGTTTGCAGGCGGAGATGGATCTGTGCAGTTGGGGATCGAGGGTCTTGTCGCTGTGATCTCAATCTTCGGTGGGCAATTGGAGATCTGTCGCCTTTTTGAAGAGGGTCATGTTACCGTTTGAAACTGGAAAATGGCCGTTTAAGTTTGCCTAAGTATGCGACCAAGTTTTGACCTTGTCAACGTTTTTTTGGGAAAGCCGATGCATTGCCATCGGCTCTTTGAGATTTGACTTGTTTGACTGTATGAACGCAGTGTGGTGAAGGCCGATACGGTGCTATCGGCTTCTGGAGCATCGACCTATTTTGACTATCGGCGAAATTGGGTCGGGAAAGCAATCTTCGAGAAACAGATTTTCATTCATTCATTCAAGAGCTGATTGCTTACAATAGGCTGATTAATTACAAAAGGGAGCTTACTACTACTACTACTGGTTCCTAATCTAGAGGCCGAGGTCGTCGCCGCTGTCGTCGCCGCCGTCTTGTTCGCTGTCCTCAGCACTGCTGTTGGCGTCGTCTTCGCTGCTGCTGCTGAAGAAGCCAGTGGGGGCCTCCTTGTCCTCGTCGTCGTCTTCGGTGTCCTCGCTGGACCCGGCGCGGAAGCGCTTCACCGGCGGGTACTCGTCGGAGGAGGTGTCCTCCTCCGATTCCTCCTCCTCGTCGGAGGACTCGACGCCGTCCCAGGACCAGGCGTCGTCGCTGCTCTTCGCCTCCAGTTCCCCGTCGACGAGGAACTGCAGGCCCTCCTCGCCGTCAGTCAAGGACGCGTCGTCCTCCGACCTCCGTTTGAAATCCCAATCCCTCTCGTCCCACCATTGTGGGGCGAGAGTATTGTACGCCGCCGTGGGAGGGTGCTCTGGCGTCGGCTCCCGGTCGCTAATGCTGTTGGAAGACTGGGAGGAACGGGCGGAAGAGGAAGAGGCCATGGCGGAGGAAGAGGGTTTTTTCGGCGGAGGAAGAGGGTTTTCGCTCTTGGAGGAAGATGGGGACGAACTGCTCGAATTTAAATAAGGGAATAGTGGAGAGGCGGTTCAATGCCATAGCGGTTTCCCAGAATGTCTTTGCCAAAATCGTCAAATCATGCAATCTTTGAAGGAGTTGAGAAGACAGGGCATCATGATGAGGGGGTGGCGTGACGATTCTACTCTGCAACGCGTAACCCGATGTAAAAAAAAGGGAGAGGGGGAAGAAAAAACATCAGCAGAGTGGTTTTGGAATTATTATTGCCAAAACCAGGGGGGCATGTGTTATCGCCATATTTTGGACAAAGGAGGAGATGGGCCGTGATCAAGATGGGCTTGGAAGATACGTATATTCAACGTGTTGTTGAATCGGCCTTGTGCGTGGATTTGGGCTAAATTGCCCGTGTATCTTGTATCGTAGTAGGTTCCGTTTCAGTTTAGGTAAAGATAGAGTTGTAGAGTTATTCCAAAGATAGAAAGTCTCCGGACTATAAATATGTACCTAAGGTTATCGAGAAAAGGAGGACAATCACGTTCACAACAAACACAATCTCGGCGCATCGCCACCCCTTGTTTCTAGGGTTTCTTTCGGGTAAGTGTCATGCTGCCTAGATCGCATCTTGCGATCTAGGCAGTATTTACTTATGCGTTATTCGGTGTTACTCGTACTGAAGCCTTGTTGATGGCGAGTAATACTATTATCATAGATTTGTTGAGGCTAGCATCGGTGCTTTCGCTATGATTATTCAAGTTATGCTACCTCTAGTTACCTCGCTACCTTTGCACCTTTTCCCAAGTGCAAGGGTAGCACTTTGCTTGATCTTTATTTAGTTGTTCCGATCTGTTATAGTTATGCCTTGTTCTCCAGGGTTTAGTTTGATATCCACGTAGTCAGGCCTTGCAAACGGGTTGAAAGATCCAGTAGTACGTAAGGATGTGGTTTACTAGTTCTAGAGAAGTTGTTCCGGTAATTGACTTTATGTCGGTTGTTAGGCCTCCTCTAGGGTTAGTTTTCTATCATCTTTTGTATCTACCAGGCTCAATTACGTGTAGGACGTTCCAGTTACGTGGTGAAAACGTTAAACTGTCGTAGATCGATTTAACTTGTAATGATGAAGCAAAACCCCATGTTATCGTAAATCTAATGCAGAACCATGGGATAATCGGCTCCAGGAGCCGATTCACGAGAAACACGGGAGTCACGGCTCGAATTTTACGTATACTTGTTTACCATGCAGGAAATCAATCGAAGCAATCCTTCACCTTCCTGACCAGGTATAGGTCAGGTGGCACGCCCTCGGACCAAGCTAGGACGTGTGCCGGAGTTTTGCGGGCCGTTGCCCGAGGGACCAGGGCCCACCAGCAGTTCTGGGAGCCTCTCGGCTCTTCGTGTTGCTCGTCGCTGCTCGCCGGTGGGTTTTGGCAGGCAACAACTGTACATCGCAGCTACGCACCAAGTGGTAAGCACCATGCTCGTGGTCAAACAACCCGAAGATGGCAAGACCCATGGGGTCCAACACCCAATCTACTACCTCAGCGAGGTACTAACACCAACAAAGCAGAGGTACCCCCACTACCAGAAGCTCGCCTACGGCGTATTCATGATGGCTCGGCGGCTGAGCCACTACTTCCAGGAGCACTAGATACTGGTCGTCAACGAGGCACCACTGTCCAACATCTTGAACAACCCTGAAGCTAAGGGACGCGTAGCCCTGTGGGGCATCAAGCTATCCCCTCTAGACATAGCCTTTGAGCAGCGCAAGGACATCAAATCTCAGGTCATCCTTGACTTCCTCGTACACTGGATGGAACTCCAGCTGTCGGGCACTCCGGACATGACGCAATAATGGACGATGCACTTCGACGGCTCCAAACGTGAGGGTGGAGCAGGAGCTGGCGTCATACTGACGTCCCCTCAAGGCGACAAGATGAAATACGTCCTTCAGATGAAATTTCGCGCCTCCAACAACGAGGCCGAATACGAGGCCCTCATCCACGGCATGAGGATGGCCAAGATCTGCGGCGCAACGCGCCTAGTCATCTACGGTGACTCGAACCTTGTTATCCAGCAAACGATGAACGAGTGCGACGCTCACAGCACCAACATGATCGCGTACCGCACGCTCTACAACTCACTCGAAGGAACTTCGACGACTGTGAGCTTCGGCACGTCGGAAGGGAAAGAAACGAGGAAGTCGATAGACTCGCCAACATCGGCTCCACCTGCTTATGGGTGCCACCAGGTGTGTTCGTCGAACAAATCTGTGTACCCTCCATCAAAAGGAAGTTCCCCAAGGGATCACCCGAAGAAGAAGAGCACTCGGGGGCTGCGCTACCCGAAGGACGGGAAGGACCCGCAAAGCTCGACACCGAGGCTGAGCTGGTCAGCCTGATGCAGATCATGGCAATTGAAGAAACATGGACGCAACCGTACCTTCGGTACCTGAAAACAAGGAACTGCCAAATGACCCAACAGACACCCGGCGCATATCTCGCCGGTCCAAAGCGTTCACCCTCCATAATGGCGAGGTGTACAAGGGAAGTATTTCGGGTGTACTCCAAAGGTGCGTCACCATCGGTGACGGCAAAACCATCCTCCAAGACATCCACGAGGGCATCTACGGTCATCATGCAGGCAGCCGCTCCCTCGTCGCCAAAGCTCTACGAGCTAGATTCTACTGGCCAACGGCCATGAACGACGCTAAGGACATCGTCCAAAGGTGCAACACCTGCCAGAGGTACGCGAACAAGCCGCACGCACCAGGATCGGAGCTAAGGCCCATACCACAGGCCTGGCCCTTTGCCCAATGGGGCCTCGACATGATCGTAAAACTGCCCAAATCTTCGAAAGGAGGCCACGTCTACCTCCTGGTCGCAGTCGACAAGTTCACCAAGTGGATCGAGGCCATGCCCGTCACCAACCAAAGCGGCAAAACTGCTGTCAAGTTCTTCGAGTGCATAGTCTACAGGTTCGGTGTGCCCCATAGCATCATCACGGACAACAGCTCGAACTTCATCTCCAAGGAGTTCCAAGACATCTGCGAAGGCCTTGACATCAACATATCGTACGCCTCCGTAGTGCACCCGCAGACTAACGGGCAGGTCGAAAAGGCCAACGGCCTCATAGGCAACGGCATCAAGAAACGCCTGCTCTACCCATTTGAACGGCTTGCGGGAGCCTGGGCAGAAGAGCTACCCTCCGTCCTATGGAGCCTACGTACAACACCGAATAGCGCAACTGGCTTCACACCTTTCTTCATGGTGCATGGAGCCGAAGTCGTACTACCTGCTGAGGTACACCACAAGGCCCCACGGTTCGTTGCCTACAGCGAAGCCGAGTCAACGACCACACTCGAAGATGCCGTCGACACACTCGACGAGGCACGTGACATTGACGTGGCTTGCTCAGCGGTCTACCAGCAGAGCCTCCGCAACTACCACAGTCGTCGGCTGCGCCCAAGGTCCTTCGTCGAATGAGACCTCGTCCTACGACTCAAGTAAGAGCGGCCGAAGAAGCTCGAGTCACCCTAGGAAGGACCCTATATTGTCACAGAAGTCATCCTAGGCGGCGCCTACCGCCTCATGGACATCGCATCAGGAGTCGAATACTCCAACCCCTGGAACGTCGCACGTCTACGACGCTTCTACCCCTAGCTACCTCTTTACTTTCAATAAGGCTACTCAGCCGAACAATGTACCTCCTTGTTACGCTATGAATAAAAGCTAAGAACCTTGGGCGTAATTTCTTTCTCCTTGCATTACTTTTAGCTATAATACGCTCGGGGGCTACGCCTCACGTCACGACCTCGTCGACTGAGAACAACACATACAACCTGAGTAGCTGACCACGTAAGGATGACGAAAAGGACATGCACACATAAAAGCACCACGTGCTACTATATACAAACTTTACAAAGCGCACTACGAGCCCACTCGAAAAATACAAGTTTTACATCAAGTTTTCTTTAGAGGAACTACCTATTTCAGAGTATCACATTATCCCGATGCTCGAACAAGTCTACTATCTCCTCAACATGTTGCGCCACAGCAGCATAATGGGGACGCATATCCTAGAGGGTGCCATCAGGCCGAAGGGTGGCCCAGTTGCCACCTCTGCAAGGTTGACGTCACGACGGTGCAGCCAAACAAGGGACAACGCAGCCTTCACCCCAGCGACTAGCTGACGCCACACCAACTCCTTGACGTGGCCCACATTTCAAAATTTCGCCAGCAGACCCCAAAGGTTGGAAGGTTCCTCATCTAAGGGAAACATGGCGGTCCAAGTGGACGCCTGAGAAATCCTTGCGTGCCTCAGCACCTGAGAAACCTGGTGCATGTGATCTTGCACCGTCGCAAGGAGATAGCCCGGTCGCGGTCCATCCAGAAGAAGCCACCAGCCTCCAGATCCTGTTGCGTCGGGCAATTCATCCGAACGGCGACGCGCTCTTTCTCTTCCTTCGAAACGAGATTCGCACCTGTAGAACATGCACACTAAACAAAATGCAAAGCTCTACTCAAAAGAACAACAGTTAGAAAAGACTCACATTGCAGTTGCTCGCTCATCTGCCAAAGTTCCCCCATCAAGAACTCCTCCCTGACAGTGGCTCGCTCAACCTTCGATTTCCACACATCCGCGTGGCCTCGAATGCCAAGGATATCCTTCTCCAGGCTGCGTACGCGGTCGCGAAGAAAAACAGCTGCGACACATCATCCAAGAAGGGACGCAGCTCATGAGTATTCGGGGTGACAAGGGGAACTTCACCCGAAGGACCCTAGAGACAAGCAAATCAAGACATGAACATCACAATCAACTTTGGAGATAGCTCGAAACATAATTTATATACATCAGGGCCAGCTCGTGGCATAGGTGGGGATTGTTCATCAACAAAAGATTACATTAGCAAAAGTATAAAATATACTAGATATAACACTTGGGCCTAGGCACCCGCATCCGGAGTGGCTTCAGAGCCAGAATGCCTGCTCTTGGCCTCCTCCTGCTACTTCGCCGCATACTCCGCCAGCAGATCAATGAGTTTTGTCCCATAACGCTTACAGAGAGAGGCGAAGAGGGCGAATGCTACCTCTGAACCATCTGCAGCTGTCGGCATCTGGGAGGTTATGTGCGGGAGATCTAGCTTCGCTCCGGATGCCATGGCCATGGCCAACCCCATGCAGGTGCCGATGCCCTTCTACATGCGCTTGTATGCTGCCGGAGCGTCCTCCGACAAAGCATCCGACAGAGCGTTGACATCCTCAAGAGCAGCGCCCTTGGGGACGACCTCCCTGTAGAAGCACCGGAGAACTTCCTTGGCCTTCGCCAGGGAGCCGGTAGCAGTACCGCAGCGATCTTCGACCGCTGTGGTGGCATCATCTAGAACATCTCCAGAACACCACAATCAAACATGATGCCTGAAGCGTCTGAACCAGAGAAGAAAAGGCACTCGAATAAGAGCAAGGAAAGATTCAGTCGAAAAGATGCAAAGAAGTAAAAGAAAACTTACCGGAGAAGGCTTTGGCTGCAGCCATAAGCCTATCGGCCATCTCCTTCTCGCGAATAGCTGCCACAGAAGCGAGCTGCTTCTCGCGATCAGAAGCCTCCTTCTGTAGGCGCTCCCTGGCCTCGGTAACATCAGCAACCTCCTTCTGTGGGCACTCCTTTGCCTCCGCAGAATCCGCAGCTTTCTTCTCCACTCGACCGAGGCTCTTTTCGAGAGCGTCCAGTCGTCGAAGGGCCGCATTGTTTTCATCTGCAACAATCAAGAAACACATGAGCAACACAAGCATAGTCTATGTGACAGATGAATCAAATAAGAGTGAGAAAAGTGTGTACCTCGAAGCTGCTGCATACTGGCCTCCAGCGCCAGATGCTGCTCGATAAGGAGGTTAGCGCTATGCACAAAGGGCTACAAAAAGAAACAGAAGAAAATGACCAAGAAAAACATCAAAAAAGGACTCGGGGGATACTCGCCGCAAGAGCAAAATCAACCAATAGGTCATCAAAAAAGGCTTGGGGGCTCCCCCAATGAGATAAAGCAGAAAAACTTACATGTTTAGGAGGGGACTCCGAAGTTCCGCATGCGGTCTTCTGAGTTGCGACTGCCTGAGTCTCTCGTTTAGAGAGGTTTGGGGCATCGTCCTCAGAGTTGGCCACCACCTGGGGGGAGGATCTGTCAGTTTTGACTCCCCTACATCCTCTTGAGCGCCATCACTAAGATGCTCCTCCAAAGAATGGCTGCAAGATAACAATCTGATCAAGACAACAACCCACACAGCTGACAAAAAATAGTGCAGACATCGTCACTTACGAGTCAATATCTGACAAGTTGAAGACAGGCGGCGCCTTCTCCTTCTTTTTCTTCTTGGCTGGCGGCTGCAGCGCCATCGCTCGAAGCGGCACAGCAGGAAAAGGTGCAGAAGAAGCACTGTCATTCTCGCCATGGCGTTCAAGGAAGGCCGGCCCCCTTGGAGTTGGAGGAGTAGATGCATCCAAAGACTTGCTCCGGGAGCGCTTTCGGGTCTGTCCTCACTCGCATCAGGATCATCCGGAGTAGGCGACTGAGCTGGGGTAAGTGTAACACCCTCAGAATCGGACCTATGCAAGTCTTAGCGAAACCCGCCAAACCCGCATAGAAACGATTCAAAGGTGCCCACCAGGCACTTTCGTGCGGGTGGAAAACGAAGTAATAACATTACACAACAGTCCTCGATGGGACCCACGTAAGATATATATAACAAGACTCAAAGAGTCAAGAATACGATATAATATACAAAGATCCAAATCACCTTGAAAATGATAGGGCATCCGACTACGGACAAGATGCAAATGGGGCTAAGAGCCGAAGAATAACCAATGGCGTCCATAACCACCAGGCCAAGCCGGAAGGGTAACCACTGCGACATCGATCTCAAAACCTGCTTAAACAAAAGGTGCCGACAAAGGGCAAAGGAAAAAGAGGCGTCGATCTTGAGGCCGATTACAGCGAGGCTAGAATTCGGCGGTCCTCGCCTACATAGGTATGGTGGACTGAGCGGCAACGGCAGCATGCACTAAACAACCTATAGAGACCCGATACAACCGGCGGAAACCAGAGAGGGGTAAGAAGGACCTAATCGGAACCAACCTGATGAGACCACCAAACAAACCCATCCTGGTGTTTCCCCCTCGAGACCAAACGAGGAAGTCAACCGAGGAACTCACACAGTTGGCAGTTTTATTTAATCAGTTATCGTTGCATCAATTACTAGTCAGGTTTAGATAGTCATCCTGATAAAATAAGCAGTGGGCACTTTTAGTTAACCATTCCATTATAGTTACAACACTTACTAGTCAGATACAGATAGCATGAGATAACCCTAAAAACCCAGCAGTGGTTGGTACTTTTATTCAGCCATTCCGTTGTAGTTGCAATACTTACTAGTCAGATACAATGGTCGCAAGCGACACTCCAAACAAGCAATTGTGGGCAGTATTATTAGCCATTCCATTATAGTGAAGCTGATTACCAATAAACTTTAGTTATGCTTGTCTATGGTCGAGATACTATGCTCCAAGTCGTCCATATCCGCGGACACGGCTTTCAGAAAGTTTTACCCGGCCGGGGTGCACCAATAGCAACACACGCTCGATCAACCTCGGAAAAACCAAATCAAAACCCAACGAGGCTTTCACGACAAAGCAATCACAGGATTCAGAAATATTTCAGGGGGCCACCCCATTGAGTAGACCCGCAACGAAGTAAGCTAGATCCGAGACGGACTCAAGGTTTGCGTCAATGGTCAGAAACGATTTGGGAACCCGAAGTGTGGCTGGGCTTGTCGATACATGAAAACACTCAACTTACCTAAGCGACAGTGTGCTCCTCGCACAATCGTAAATACATAAGTAGCATGGCATAAGTACAGATCGTAAATAAAACCTCAAACTAGTTTGTGGCCCCAAGAAATAAGACCAATCAAGCTCGCTCGGGGGTCCCATATACCTCCCGGATGTGGATAGCGTGATAAATCAAGGAACAGGTATCAAGTACTCGGGGTCCTACGGGACACAAGTGGGCGTTCGGAAACCAAATGTTATCTATCACCCACCGATGCCTCTGCTTACTTCAATTTTAGTTGTTAAACAGGAATTAAAGTGAACAATAAGTAAAGCTATGATCATCTCCAACATCAACAAGCGACAATACATCAACAATCGTAATCGGACGTCACGCAACAAAGACTTGAGCGACTTGACGTGCAAGTCCAACTATCTACCAAACAACAGGTAATAGGATGTGTCGAAGGCAATATAGGGCTGCAAGGGATATCACGGGTACGAAAACTAGAGCATCGCAACACAGATAGCAATAGATCAACAGGAGGGAATAAATACTATAAAAGTAAGATAGGTAGAAAGGGGGAGATGCTCGCCTGAAAACATTGCCGAAGGTTCGACCGAAGATCAGGGAGAAGCTCACATCAACTCAACGGCCTTATCCACGAAGAAGCAAAACACTAGAAGAAACACCGGATGCACTATTTAATACAACGGCAGAAGATCGGCATGATGCATGTATGATGTATGACATGGCAAAGGTGCGATGCAATTAGGTCAATATTAAGTGGAACCGGGGTCCCGATAATCAATTAGGTGGTTCATGTTGTTTAGCTACCCCGCAATTTAAATGTTGTTTAACAAGGCGGAAAATATCACCGGTTCGCTACACAAATTTAAATGAGGCCAATATGAGACTAGATTTGCCCGCATATGGGCCCCATATTTAATTAAGAGGTGAATCGGCATAAGGCCCCCAGACCACATGAATGTATGCATGCAAGAAAATTAATATGCGACAAGTTTATATATAGCATTTATAAAATAGGGTTTGGGAAAAAGGTTCACACATTAGGGTCTCGACGAACTTGAGGTTCCGGGGTTCGGGGTCGGTCTCGGGGTCCGGATCTGGGGTTCAGGGTTCGACGGAAACGTTCTCGGATAGCGGAGGTAGGTCTTGACGCTCCGGAAGCAGGACTTGGTTCGGCGTCAGGGCGTAGCGGGTCCGCCCTGGTCGGTGCCGATCTTGTCGTTGCGCAGATCGTGTCGGGTCCTCAAGTCGGGTCGGTCTTGGCTTCGGGGTGAAGTGCTTGTCGTCCCGGTAGGCGATCTTGGCGGTCTTCGGATCCGGGTCTTGGCGTGGCCTTTGGATCACCGGGATCGGGCTCCGGGGTCTCGGTCTCGCCGGGATCGGTCTTCGGGGTTCAACTCTGGGGACGTTCTTGCGGTCCTTGATCGGGTGAGTCTCCGTGTGGGCGTTCTTGGCGACCGGGTCTCCAAAATCCATGAGGAAGATCTTGTTGGTCTGGCATCATCGCGTCCGGTCAATATGACGAAGTACTTGGGGTTCCCACTTCGATTGCCGATGTCGGACTCGGGTTGCATGTCATCGAGGAGGCCTTGTCGCATCCAACTTGCGTCGGTCCTCGACAACAAGATTGCCTCAACAACATCACATCAGCAGCTTGGGCCGAGACAGAATGTCACCAAGGATAACCATACCGACGCTCGTGATGCACAGAGGCAGGGAAAACAAAACGGGGTGTTCCTGTAACGTCAAGCACCACGCTACAGCGGCAGGGCTCAAAGCGCTTGCTTGCACGCAGGGCGACATGGGATAAGCACGGCGACGGCGCACTCGCGGACAGGGCGGCACCGGCCGGAGGAGGGCGAAGACGAGGCCTGCGCGCAGGAGGTGGTTCTCGGAGGGCGGAGGCGGCCCGGAGGAGGTGGGACGTGGGGCTGAGGCGGCCGCTGCTGTGGTGGCAGAGCGGAGACGGGCGACGGGACGCGGAGCGGACCGGGGAGGCGCACGGCGGAGCTTGAACGGGCGGAGGCGCGGGAGCTCGGTGGCGGCTTGCGGGCGGCCACGGGCGGAGGTGGAGGCCGGAGGTGGCGCCGAGCGGAGGATGGGACGGAGGGGCCCGTGGCGGGCGCGGGCCGACGAGGTCGACGGGACGTGGGCGCGGCCGGGCGCGGAGCGCCGCAGGAGCAGCGGAGGGACGCAGAGGCGGGGCGAGGTGCGAGGTGGAGGCGGCTTGCCGGCGGCGGCGTTGGCGCTGGAAGGGAGGCGGCGCGGGAGGAGGAGGGGTCGAGGCGACGCTGGGTGGAGGAGGATGGCCGCTGGTGGCGCGGCTGTCCAGGGCGGCGCGCAGTGGCGGCGCAGCGCCGGGGAGGGTCGGCTCGTGCGGGAGGGAACGAGGGAGAGGACGGTCTCGTGAGCGTGGGACCGAGTTGGGCCAGGGACGGTGGCGTGCGGTTGGTGGGGGGAGTGCTGAGCGTGCGTAAGTGCGTGGGTGGCAGGGTGTGTGCTGGGGTGAGTGGGTGTGTTGTGTGGTGTTGGGGAGTGGGGGTGGGGAGGTGGCAGATGGGGATTGGGTGAGGGAGAGAGAGGGGTGAGGTGGCACGATCTGAGTGGTCGAGGTGATGTGGCTGAGGGGTGGTTAGACTAGGACTGGGTGTAAAAGGGTTTATGGGTGGACCGTTTTGAACATGGGGGTGGTCGTTCGGGTCGAGTCGGCCCGTTCGACTGCCCCCACTAAAATAATTTAAAATTTTATTTGTTTCAAACACGGCGTTGGCAAACCGATAGCAGACAAACAAAAATAATCTGGTGACCCGGTTTTGAGTTGAATTAAAGACGGGGCGTTTTAGAAAATAAAAGAGGTGGTTCTGCAAATAGTTTTATGCAAGCGAATGCAAGACGATGACGATGCTCAAATGCAATGTGGCATGATGACATGAGCATGCGGTCATGATGATGCAATGCACAAAAACAACGCGATTTTCTAGTAGTGGTTTTGCGGGATGCCACAGTAAGCTCAGACTCGGAGTCAACCTCCTCATTGTCTGGCGCCTCCCTAAATTTCTCAGGCAGAGGAGGCATGGACCCCATGACCTGGAGGCGCCGCAAATCAAAAGGAAAAGAGAAAGAACATAAGTAACTGCAGTAAAAAGCAAACACTCGTAAATGCGCTGCGCGCACAAACATGCATCACCTGAGAAACTCCTTTATTGGCACCAAGAGGGGGAGTTAATGACTTCCCCGGAAGGTCCTCACCGGCCTTTAACTTCAGGAGGGGACGAAGAGCCCTATCAAGGTCACCCGAAGATAACTCTTCGGATGAAACCCTCATTAGGTCGCTGAGGCCGGCGTAGAGCAACATCGTGTTGGAGATATGCCCAAGAGGCAATAATAAAGAGGTTATTATCATATCTTCATTCTTATGATAAATGTTTACATACCATGCTATAATTGTATTAACCGGAAACATTAATACTTGTGTGATTTGTAAACATAAAAGAGTCCCTAGTAAAGCCTCTTGTTAAACTAGCTTGTTGGTTAATATATAATCATGGTTTCCTGATCATGAACATTGAGATGTTATTAACAACAAGATCATATCATTAGGAGAATGGTGTGATGGACATACTCCTATAGATAAGCATATCATAAAGATCAAGTCATTGCAATAGTTCATTTGCTATAAGCTTTCTGATACATAGTAACCTAATTACTTCGACCATGAGATAATGCTAATCACCATCACAGGATGGATGCTTTGATGATATCAAACACCACACCGTAACTAAGAGGCTATAAAGGTGGCATTGAGTGTTCGGAAAGTATGTGTTGAGGCACATGGATCAAGAGTGGGATTTGTCCATCCATATGACAGATAGATATACTCCAGGCCCTCTCGGTGGAATTTCATCCAATTAGCTTGCAATCATGTGACTGGCTCACAAGGGATCACATATCACGGGAACGAGAAAAGAGTACTTATCGGTAACGAGGTTGAACTAGGTATGCAGAGATACCGACGATAAGACCTCGGATAAGTAAACTATCGCGAGACAAAGGGAAATTGGTATCGTATCTAAGTGGTTCATTCGATCACAAAGTAATCGTAGAAATATGTGGGAGCCATATGAATTTCCAGATTCCTCTATTTTATCGAAGAAGATTCTCGGTCATGTCTGCATAATTCATGAATCGTAGGGAGACACACTTAAGGATTCGATGTTGTTTAGTAGATATGGAATGTAAGTAGGGAGACCGAATGTTGTTTAGAGTCTCGGATGGGATCCAGGATATCACGAGGAGATCCGGAATGGTCCGGAGAATAATATTCATATAAGGAAAGTCCAATTCCGGAGTTCGAGAATGATTCCGATAATTTCATCGGAGAGGTTCTAGAAGGGTCTAGAAGATTCACCGGACCGGAATGGGAAGGGTACATGAATGTGTCATGGATGAGTTGAATGATTGAATCATGTCCTAGGTCACTTGGTTGGGCATTTTCAAGAAAGAAATTAAGCTCCAAATTGAAAGTCAAAGGGCAAGTTTGAAAAGTCAAACTAGGACAATGTATCCTGGTGGAGGAAGAAAAGAATCCTTCTTTCCCTCCATCACAAGCCAACTAGGAGAGGGAGTTGGGGAAGGATAAAAACTCCCCTCTCCCAAGCTGCCCTCCCTCTCATATAAAGAGGGGATGGGTGTTCCAAGGACACACAACACCAGCCCCTCCTGTCCCGTCGCGCCGCCACCGTCGCACCACCGCCATGCGCCGCCGCCCTAGCCACCACCAGCTCCACCTCCTCCAGTCCGGCCTCTAAACCCTAGATCACTAGGGAACCCTATTTCTCGACCATAACCTGCTCTGGCTTAGGCGAAGCCCTGCAGGATCTTCCCTCTTACTTTTGACACCACGCCGTCGTGCTGCCGGAATTGCGAGGGGAGAACTACAACCTTCGCTGCCTGCTGGAACAAGGGAGAGGAAAGTCTTTATTGAGTACTGAACGTGTGACCGACTGCGGAAGCGCTGCCAAAACGCAGCTCCGGAAGGATCGTCTACATGATCTTGAGATCGTAAAGTGTACGACTACATCACCCACGAGAATCTGCTCCCGTTAACCACTTTGGAATCTTTGAGGGTGAGTACTCTAATCGACTCGTTGCTACAATCTAGTAGATAGATCTTGGCTTGTTTGTGTGCATGCTGTGGAATTTTTTTGTTTTCCATGCTATGAACCCCTATAGTGGTATCAGAGCCATGTCTATATGTAGATCTGTTGCACGAGTAGAACACAATGGTCATTATGGGCGGTGATGCTTTTGTTGTTGATTGCTTCTTGTGCAGTTTGCATCTTGCGAGATGGTGGGATGAAACGGCCTGGGCTAACCTTACATGACATGTTCATGAGACTTTCTCCACGCTTGACAAGCAACTTGCATTGCATAAGTGGCTTTGCGGGTGCCTATTTCTCCCAGCATAGTGAAGATTCAATTTACAACGGGTGATTGACAATACTAGTATCAACGTTGTGGTTCTTGTTTGTAAGTTAAAATGACACTTACTGAAAGACCCAAACCACGTAAAACATGCAAACAAAATTATAGGCGTCTAACTTTGTTTTTCAGGGGCGTGCTGTGATGTGATATGGCTATGATTGTGATTATATATGATGTATGCAATGTTCCTTATTGTAAGTCGGCAATCGGCAGGAGCCTTATGGTTGTATTTTAATTTCGTTAAGACCCGCTGTAAGATCCCTCCCTTTATAAAAGTAAGGATCCCTGTGATTGCAATGCTAGTCCCTGGATCATCGCTAGCATCCACAGTTGAAGATGAAGTACACAGAAACAAAGGTCATTATTACAAGTCATTCCAAAGACAAACATAGTCTTTTACAACTCCATGGCCACAGGCCTAATACAAGAGTTTAAATATATAATAAGATAAATAAGTCTTCATCTTCATGTGCCACAGGCAAGCATGTTGAGTGTAGACTCATGACTCCTAATCATCATCAGAGTAACCTGCAACATCACAAGTTACAGCCACAGTGGGTCAATACATTGGAATAGTATTGGCAAGTGATACCTTAGAATAATGTTGGTAGCTAGATACTATATGCATTTGGCTAAGTGTAGCTTAGGCTTGCTTTGCTCAAAATAGGTTTTGCCTATTAGTTGAAAACACTAAGTTTTTCTTTGTCAAAATCTTTCCCAAGGAACCACCAATAGACATTGGGGACCTTCACCCTTATTCAACCACAAGTTTTTACTTAGAAATTGGGATGAGGAGATTCTTGATAGCTTCCATGTCTTGATACTCAAGTTGTCCAATACCAGGGACATGGCTAAGTACTTAGATTCTTCCATCTGCAGAGGTTGTGCACTTTCCCCACAAGATTTGATTTTCACCAAGACAGGACCTTTCAGAAGCCTTCCCTTAGACCAAATGGACACGTTCCAACCTATCATCCCACTACCACCAACTGTCCAAATGGCTAAGTTATTGCAACCTATGTGATCCAGGCAGAGCCCATATTGCCAAGTGGCTGCACTAGAAGCTTCTTAACATTTGGCCTCTCAAATCCCTTTGTTCCTGGGTGGCTTTCCACAAGTGAGATACACAAGGTAAGCCATAGAAATGGGCCTTGTGTAACCACTCAACATAACCCATTCTTTCCATTCCACCCAGGTGTTTCATTCACTTAGTTGTTTTATTAAGCAAAAACATAGTCCAAAGACTTAGAAATATTTATTCATAGCATGAATATATAACCACCATTGGTTGCTACTAGCTAGGCTAAGCATGGCATTGATAAGACTTAGAATATTTCTAGCAATTCTACAACTACTAGGATTTCCCAAGCATAGCATATAGATCAAAATATATCCATGCAAGACTAGCAAAATATTTCTAATGCATAGTTGAAAAAAAACATAGGAATAAATCATGAAGCACCACTTGCCTTGGTAGTTTGGAGAGTAGCTACAATCCTCACAATCACAATCACTATTTGCACCAAAATCTACACATAAAATAATAACACCAAAATCACATACAAAGTAAATACAAGCAAAAATATATGGATGCATGCATAATGCCATGTGATGATTCTCTACATCAAACAATACAAGTGCTTGATACTGAATCATAAACAAGTACAAAACTTGCCAAACAAACTTTATTTGAACATTAAAACATTTCCCAAATAATTATTATACCCAAATTATGCCTACAAATGTTTCTGCAAAAACACCCATTTTAACAGTAGCAAAACATTAAACACATTTCATAAATCGAAAGGGATTTCTCTCCTGATTCCATTGATATAAAATTTGTCAAATTTGGACGTGGGAATCAAAAGTTATGATTTAAATAAGTTTGGCATCTAATAGATCTAATTCAAACTTTTTAAAACAAATCTCGTGCCACACGGCGCCTTCTAACTGGCTGGTACCGCTTCGCGCTGGATCGCGCTTCCGAGCCGTTAGATCTAACTAAAACACGCGGCTCAGATCTCTACTTACCCCTTCGGCTATGTTCTATCACGTCCACTAGATCTAAATCGAACGGCCCTAAGTAACTGACCAACAAGTGGCGGCGCGGCGGGCGATGGCATGCATGCTCGTCGATGAGCGGCGAACTAGGTCGCACGGGGAGGTGTGAGGATGCTCACCAGAATCACCATGACGAGGAGATGCTCAACGTGTGCTCGGTTGGCGAAGGGGCGCTCGGAGTCGTCGTGGATTGCTCGTCGGAGAAGTCCCTGGCGACGGATGCTTCTGTTCGTCGATGTTGGCGAGGGTGCAGATCATGCCAAGGCAAAATAAGAGGTGGGTCAGATGCGCAAGACGATGCTAGTCACGTGGGTGTCAACGAGAGGGGAAGGGCGGTCGGAAGTTACCACTGGAGGCCGTCGGAGTTGAAGCCGAAGACGATGGCGCTCAGTCGATGGTGTTGCCGACGCTCTGGGGCACGCGCGGGCGAGCTAGTGGTACTGGGAGGTGCGCAAGGTGAAGTGGAGCCTGCTCGTGTGAACCAGGAGCAGAGGGGTGGTCGGGGTTGGCCGGAATTGATGCTGCGGTTAGTCGGAGCAGCAAGGTCGCGACGAGGAATTCTCGCAGCCTGGGGACGCTCTGTGCTTGGGGTTTGGGGGAAAATGGAGAGGGGGCAGAGGGGGTTTAAGTAGCAAGGATGCTGGCGTGATTTACTCGAGCATTTATCGTGAATTGAAGACGCGAATTTAAATAGGAAACGCCCGGCGTGATTTGGGGATGAACTGGTCACTGGGGGTGGAGACGACGACTGCCATGTGGGCCGCGGTTGTCAGCGAGAGGAAAGAAGAGGGGGTGGGTCCAGACAGTCAGCGACTCTGTGGGTGTGGGTGCGGATAAATAAAAACGATTCGCGGGAGGGAGTTGCTGGGCTAGCTGGGTCGAGTTGGGCTGGGTTGGGCCAGATTGGCTGTTTGCTTATTTTTTTTCCTTTACTCCTTTTCTTTTTCTTTTTGAATTTCTAGAAATGATTTCAAACCCTAATTCAAACAAGTTTTATTTCAAATATTCTCTAGATTTTTAAACAGTGAACTTATTATTCAAATGTGTGTCAAACACTACTGTTTACTCAAAATCACTTTGATCATTTGAAAATAAAAATAAAACCAAGCCTTAATGTGATATAAACCATAGGCATAATATTGGTTTTATTTTCACACTTTGTTTTGAAAACTTTGCTCAAGCTTTGGAAAGTACTTAAGTTTGAATTCAAAACATTACTGAACAAAACAAGTACTCTTCTCATTAGAAAATAGCACTAAGGCTAGAGCATACTTACATAAAATAATGAGCAACATATGCTCCTGTTTTGAAATGGTTTTGAAAATGGAACCCTAAATGATCATGGATGCATGGATGATATGCATGGATTTTGAAACATGATTTTAGGGATGTTACAAATCTAACCCCCTTAAGGTGAATCTCTCCCTCAAGATTCGGATTGGCTAGCAAATAGGTGAGGGTGGTATTTCCGAAGATCATCTTCTCTTTCCCAAGTTGCTTCTTCTTCGGAATGATGGTTCCATTGAACTTTGCAGAATTTGATAGTCTTAGTCCGAGTAACTCTTTCTGCTGTCTCAAGATCTTGATAGGTTTCTCTTCATAGGTGAGATCACTCTCCAATTGAACCTCTTCCAAAGGTATAGTATCCTTCAAAGAAGTTTCTTCCATTTCTGGATGACATTTCTTAAGCTGACTCACATGAAACACATTATGAACAGCTGACAAAGATTCTGGCAATTCAATCTCATAAGCTACTTCTCCTTTACGACTCAGAATCTTGAATGGTCCAACATATCTTGGGGCCAATTTTCCTTTGACTCCAAACCTCTTCACTCCACGAAGTGGTGACACTCTAAGATAAGCTCTATCACCCACTTCATAGGTGACTTCTCTACGCTTAGGATCTGCGTAGCTCTTCTGTCGAGACTGTGCTATCTTCAATCTATCCTTAACTAGCTTGACTTTCTCTTCAGCCTCTTTGATTAGTTCTGGTCCGAACAAACTTCTTTCTCCCACACCATTCCATAGCAATGGGGTGGTACACTTTCTCCCATAGAGAAACTCAAATGGTGCCATCTCAATATTGGCTTGATAGCTGTTATTGTAAGAGAATTCTGCGTAAGGCAGACTTTCATCCCAACTGGCTCCATAGTCTAGAGCACAAGCTCTCAGCATATCTTCAAGAATCTGATTGGTCCTTTCTGTTTGTCCATCAGTTTGAGGATGAAAAGCAGTGCTGAATTCCAACCTCGTTCCCAATGACTCATGTAGCTGCCTCCAAAAATGAGAAGTGAATTGAGTTCCCCTATCAGACATAATACTCTTAGGTACTCCATGTAGACATACAATTCTACTCATATAGATCTTGTCTAACTTAGCACTTGTGTAAGTTGTCTTCACGGGTATGAAATGAGCCACTTTAGTTAGGCGATCCACTACTACCCAAATAGAATCATATCCTGACCGGGTCCTTGGCAGTCTGGTGATGAAATCCATACCAATCTTGTCCCACTTCCATTCAGGAATAGGTAGTGGTTGTAACAATCCTGCTGGTTTCTGATGTTCCGCTTTCACTCTACTACATACATCACACAAAGCAATATGTTCGGCGATGCCCTTCTTGAGATTATTCCACCAAAATCTTTCCTTCATATCCATGTACATTTTGGTGTTACCCGGATGAATAGAATATGGTGAGTTATGTGCTTCTTGTAAAATCAGTTTCCGAAGTTCCGGATCTTGTGGAACACATATACGTTTTCCATGCCATAAAGTACCTTGTTCGTCTTCATGGAATCCTTTGGCTTTTCCCTTGCCAATATTTTCCTTAATCTCTTCAATTTCCTTATCTGCCTTTTAGTCTTCTTTGATCTTGTCCAACAAGGTGGGTTGAACATCCAAAGACATGAGATGTCCCTCAGGCAAAATCTCCAATCTGAGATCTCTAAATTGGGCACACAGATCATCTGGCAATTCTCCCTTAGTAAGGCCATTCACAAAAACCTTACGGCTTAGAGCATCTGCTACAACATTTGCTTTACCGGGGTGGTATTGCAAACTCAAGTCATAGTCCTTGATGAGTTCTAGCCATCTTCTTTGTCTCATGTTAATTTCTTTCTGGGTGAAGATATACTTCAAACTTTTGTGATCTGTGAACACTTCACATCACTTTCCCAAAAGATAATGTCTCCATGTTTTGAGTGCATGGACAACAGAGGCTAACTCTAAATCATGAGTGGGGTAGTTTACCTCATGAGTTTTGAGTTGTCTCGAGGCATAAGCCACAACTTTCCCTTCTTGCATAAGTACTGCACCTAATCCATGATGAGATGCATCACAATACACTTGGAAATCTTTCTCCAAATCTGGCAAACATAAGACTGGTGCTGTCACTAGTCTCTTCTTCAATTCTTGAAAACTGAGCTCACAACCCCCAGACCAAGCAAATTTCTTGTCTTTCTTTAACAATTCTGTCATGGGTTTAGCTACCTTGGAGAAATTCTCAATGAACCTTCTGTAGTAACCTGCTAAGCCAAGGAAAATGCGAACCTCTTTCACTGACTTGGGAGATTCCCATTCAGTTACAGCTGAAACTTTAGTAGGATCGACTGCTACACCATCACCTGACACAACGTGTCCAAGAAATCCAACTTCATTCAACCAAAACTCACACTTGCTGAATTTGGCATACAGCTTATGCTCTCTAAGTTTCTCAAGTATCAAATGCAAATGTCCTTCATGCTCTTCTTTGCTCTTGGAGTAGATCAAAATGTCATCGATGAAAACGACAACAAACTTATCAAGGAATTCCATGAACACCTTGTTCATCATATTCATGAAGTATGCTGTTGCATTGGTCAAACCAAATGGCATCACGGTATACTCATACAATCCATACCTTGTGGTGAAAGTTGTCTTAGGTATGTCTTGTTCCCTTATCTTGAGCTGGAAATAACCTGACCGGAGATCAATCTTCGAGAACACACAAGCTCCTTCTAACTGATCAAACAAGTCATTGATTCTGGGCAAAGGGTATTTGTTCTTGATAGTCACCTCATTGAGTCAACGGTAATCTATGCATAACCTTTCACTTCTATCTTTCTTTTCCACAAACAAAACTGGTGCTCCCCAAGATGAAGAACTTGGTTGGATAAAACCTTTCTGCAACTGTTCTCCAAGCTGCTTCTTGAGTTCTTTCAACTCATCCACTGACATCTTGTACGGTCTCTTTGCTATTGGTCCAGATCCTGGTAGAAATCAATGAGAAATTCCACATCCCTATCTGGTGGCATTCCCGACAATTCTTCCAAAAACACATCCGGATATTCACTCACAATAGGCACACTGTCTATGCTAACCCCCTTAAGAGAATTTAGCTTACTCCTTTTTACTTCAAAGTTGGTCTTGAATCTGATCCTTTTGTTTTTCGGAGTTGTGAGTGAGACAGTATGGTTGGCACAATCTATCACTCCCTTGTGCTTAGTCATCCAGTCCATTCCCAATATAACATCCAATCCTTGGGAGTTTAGGATTATCAGGTTAACAGGAAACTTATACTTCCCAAACTCTATGGCTAGATCATGACATCCTGAATTCACTATCATTTCTCCGCCAGGAGAACTTACTTTTATAGGACACCCAATAGTTTCTACCGGTAGTTCATTTCTTTCAACAAATGCTCTTGATATGAATGAATGAGATGCACCAGTATCAAAGAGAACAAATGCTGGAAAAAAATTGAGTTTGAACTTACCAAAGAACAAAGATCGGTTCCTCATAAATTTCCTCCACATTGATGTGGTTCACTTGTCCCTTTTGAAAAGGGTTGGGTTTGTTGGGTCCTTCAACTTTCTTTTCTGGGCATTGATTTGCATAATTCCCCATCTTCTTGCACTTGAAACATTCAACCTGACTAAGATCCTTCTTGACAGGCTGGCTTCCACTGCCACTTCCACTTCCATTGTGGTGGCTCTTATATCCACCCTTGTGATTCTTGTACTTATCGTTGTCATGACTACGATTGTGCTTGTTGTCATGATAACGGTTGTGGTTGTGGTGCTTATTAAACTTCCCATGCTTGTGAGATCCAGAACTCCCACTGTCATCATAATGGGAACTCTTGTGAGACGATCCCGAGCTGTGCTTGTCAGAGTGCTTTCTCTTCCTGCTTTCAACTTGTTTCATCTTGCTCTCCAAAATAGCAGCCTTGTCACAAAGAGACTGGTATGTGGGAACACAGGCCACAGCTAACTGCAGGTTTAATTCATCATTCAACCCTTCAAGGAACTTTTCCTTCCTCTTAGCATCAGTGTCAACTTCATCCGGTGCATATCGCGCCAGGTTGTTGAACTCCTCAATATATTCAGCCACGCTGCGGTGGCGCTGCTTCAAGTTATGGAACTCTTTCTTCTTCAAACTCATCACTCCGGATGAGATGTGAGCAGTACGGAAACCATCTTTAAAGATAGCCCATGTCACATCCTCAATGGGAGTGGTGATCTGGAAGTTATCCCACCAAGTGGCTGCTGTTCCTTCCAACAAGTGGGCTGCAAATCTGACTTTCTCTTCATCAGTACAGCCAACAGTTACCAAGTCCTTGTTCACAGAGCGTAGCCAATCATTTGCCACCATGGGATCAGTAGTTCCTGAGAACTTTGCTGGCCTCAGTCTCAAGAACCTGGTAAGCATGTCAAAACCCGGTGGGTTGTTCTGATTGTTGTTGTTGTTATTGTTATTGTTGTTGTTGTTGTTGTTGTTGTTGTTGTTGTTGTTGTTGTTGTTGTTGTTGTTGTTGTTGTTGTTGTTGTTGTTGTTGTTGTTGTTGTTGTTGTTGTTGTTGTTGTTGTTGTTGTTGTTGTTGTTGTTGTTGTTGTTGTTGTTGTTGTTGTTGTTGTTGTTGTTGTTGTTGTTGTTGTTGTTGTTGTTGTTGTTGTTGTTGTTGTTGTTGTTGTTGTTGTTGTTGTTGTTGTTGTTGTTGTTGGTGTTGTTGTTGTTGTTGTTGTTGTTGTTGTTGTTGTTGTTGTTGTTCTGATTCTGGATGAACGTAGTCATCATTTGCATCAGCTGAGTCTGAGCTGTTATCATTTGCTGCATCTCAGGAGTGATGTTGTTGTTGTTGGGGTTGGGATTGTCACGTCGAGGAAGCATCTGTGGTTGTTCAATACAGGTAAGAATGAGATACCCATAGATGCTAACATGCACAATACATCACATAACAAATCACAATCATGCATCATAGTAGTAAGGGTTCAACAACACAGACAATAAGTTTTTGGAAAAGTAAACACACCAATAGCAAGCCATCCACATGTTGGATGGTCATTGCGACTCAATAATCAAAGACATGATAAATAAAGGTAAATGAGTAGTCATCACTACTCCTCTGCATCAACCTCCTCATCAACAAATGTAAGACCTGCATTCTCCATAGCGGTCTTGTATTCCTCGACATTGGTGGTAAAGGTCTCTACTTTGGCTTTGAGAGCCCTCTTCTATGAACGAAGCCTCTCAATCACACCTTGCTAATGCTCGAGCTCGAAGTCCTTGGCCTCTAGTTCTGCAGTCATGTCTCGAATCCTCTTGTTTCTATCTTGGACTCGCTTCTCTTTTTTTTGAGGGTAATAACAGTAGGAAAGGCTCCTACTGCCTCATTTTCATTAATAATGGGTCAGAATCTGTAAAGTTATATATTTACACAGAGACAGAGGAGTGGGGAGAGTCTCTAAAAATCCAGAATAAATAAATCTAGGAGTACAAGAAGGTTTACAAACTATGAATAATGCTCTTGGTAAGTGGATGTAGCTCCTATTTAGTCCTATGAATCAGCAATGACAGGTCAGCAGCTAATCTTGACTTCCAAGCCTGAACTGAGGGTTGTATGTTATTAAACCAGAGATTGTTTCTCTCTTTCCAGATGTTCCAAGAGCCCAGAAAGGTGATTTCCATAAACAGTTTTTTATTCCAGCTCTTTTTTCCTTGCTCAATGATCTGGAGTCTAGAGTTAGTCATAGCCCAAGAGATGTTAATTGAACTCCAGCAATCTTGGATAAATGGGAAATGAAAAAACAAGTGTTCAATTGTTTCCTCAGTATTGTGATTACACATAAAACAATCATATCCAGTCCCTAATGCATAATGTCTTCTTCTTAACATGTTTCTTGTATTCAATCATCGATGTAATCAACCACCCAAAGAACTTCACTTTTGCAGTGCACTTCGATTTCCACAACCATTTAAAGGATATGTGTGGATTTATATTTCTGAAATTGTATTGATAATATTTGCTGGAAGTGAATTCTTTGTCCCCCCAAACATAGCTCCAAGTGTCATGTGAATGTTCTCTTAGTTCCATTTCTCTACAGCTGTTCTGAATGTCTCTCAATTCAGCTAGTGCTTCAGGTGATAAAGGGAGATAGAAAAGTTGTGTCAAACTATCAGCTGTAAGAAACTCCTATGCAGAGATATCTTCCTTCCTAGCATAGGAGTAAATGGTTGGGTGACTCTCTTCTAGGATGGTTGCAGACCATTGATCCTTCCAAAACAGTGTGGTAGCCCCATTACCAATAGAGCTTTTAGCTATTCCTCTGAATAAATGTGAAATCCTAGAAACATCTCTCCACCAGAAAGAGCCACAGGTCCGTAAGCATGAGGAACAATGTTGTTGTAATATGCATTCCATACTAGGGAGACCCAAGGTGTGTCATCTTTATTATAGAACTTATGCAGAATTTAAGCAGACCTTCATTCTGAATTTTAAGGTTGAGAATGCCAACACCTCCTCTACATTTTGGCCTACAAATCATATCCCAAGCAGCTAAAGAATTACATTTTTCCCCACTTCAGTTTTCTTGTTCCATAAATGTGTCTCGAATTTTTCTATATGCCCCACAATCTTCTCTGGCAGTTTGATTGCACACATTGTGAAAGTTGCAATTGAAGCCAAGAATAATTAATCACAGAACTCTCCCACTATAAGACATCATCATGAATGAGGAAACCTTTCTTTCAACTCACAATCAGTGGCATAAGATCATAAACAGTGGGTTTAGTGGTGCCAAGAGGAAGCCCCAAATAAGTGAAAGGCATTTTGGCAATTGCACATCCCAAAACATCTGCAATTTCCTGAGAGAAGTTATCAGCCAGATTTATTGGTATTAGGTGTGACTTATGAAAATTAATTTGTAAACCAAGAGAAACAAGATAATCAAGAATCCCTTTCATTATCTGTATTTGATCTTTGTCTGCTTGCATTATAATCAAAGTGTCATCTGCATATTGAACCACTAGAAAATCCTGTCCAAAATCAGGGGAGAAAGGGGCCCTGAGTGTAACACCCTCAGAATCGACCCTATGCAAGTTTTAGCGATTCCCGCCAAACCCGCATAGAAACGATTCAAAGGTGCCCACCAGGCATTTACGTGCGGGTGGAAAACGAAGTAATAACATCACACAACAGTCCTCGATGGGACCCACAGAACAGATATATATACAGCAACGACTCAATGAGTCAAGAATACAGATATACAGAACAAAGATCCAAATCACCTTGAAAAGATGGAGCGTCCGACTACGGACAAGATGCAAATGGGGCTAAGAGCCCTGAAGAATAACCAATGGCGTCCATAACCCTGCCCAGGCCAAGCGTTTAAGGGTAACCCCGCTAACGACGCCGATCTCAAAACCCGCTTAAACAAAAGGGGTGCCGCAAAGGGCAAAGGAAAGAGGAGGCGTCGATCGAGGCCAGTACACGGCGAGGCTAGAATTCGGCGGTCCTCGCCTACATAGGTATGGTGGACTGAAGCGGCAGCGACAACATGCACTAAACAACCTATAGAGACTCGATACAACTGGCGGCTATCAGAGAGGGATAAGAAAGACCTATTCGGAAACATCATGATTCTAACACCAAACAAACCCATCCTGGTATTTCCCCCTCGAGACCAAACAAGGAAGTCAACCGAGGAACTCACACCGTTGGCAGTTTTATTTATTCAGTTATCGTTGCAGCAATTACTAGTCAGGTGTAGATAATCATCCTGATAAAATAAGCGATGCGTTTTAGTTAACCATTCCGCTTGTAGTTGCAACACTTACTAGTCGACATAATTAGCATGAGATAACCCAAAACCCAAAGCTTGTTGGTACTTTTATTAAGCCATTCCGTTATAGTTGCAACACTTACTAGTCGGTACAATGGTCGCAGTTTACAACTCAAACAAGCAATTGTTGGCAGGTTTATTTAGCCATTCCATTATAGTGGAGCTGATTACTAGTCATTATAGAATCAAATTTATAGCATTACTTTAGTTATAGTTGTCTATGATCGAGATACTGTGCTCCAAGTCGTCCATAACCGCGGACACGACTTTCAGAAAGTTTTACCCGGCCGGGGTGCACCAATAGTAACACACGCTCGATCAACCTTGGAAAAACCAAATCAAAACCCAACGAGGACTTCACGACAAAGCAATCACAGGATTCAGTAATATTTCAGGGGGCCACCCCATTGAGTAGACCAAGAACGGAGCTAATGACCGACCAGACGGACTCAAGGTTTTGCCAATGGTCAGAACGATCGGGAACCCAAAACTCGGGCTTGTCGATACCATGAAAACACTCCGCTTTCCTAACAGATAAAGTGTGCTATCCATCGCACAATTTAAATAAAGCAGAAAGCATGGCATAAGTACAGATCGTAAATAAAACCTCAAACTAGTTTGTGGCCCCAAGAAATAAGATCAATCAAGCTCGCTCGGGGTCCCATAATCCTCCCGGATGTGGATAGCGCGATAAATCAAGGAACAGGTATCAAGTACTCGGGGTCCTACGGGACACAAGTGGACAGTTAACAACCAAATAACATCTATTGCCCACCTGTGCCTCTGCTTACTTACTTCAATTTTAGTTGTTAAACAGGAATTAAAGTGAACGATAAGTAAAGCCAAGATCATCTCCAACAACAACATGCGGCAATACACCAACAACTGTGGTACTTGACGACACGCAACAACACTTGAGCAAGCGACTACGACGCGCAAGTCCACCTATCTACCAAACAACAGGTAATAGGATGTGTCCAAGGCAATATAAGGCGGCAAGGGATATCTCGGGTACGAAAACTAGAGCATCGCAACATAGATAGCAATAGATCAATAGGAGGGAATAAATACTATAAAGGTAAGATAGGTAGAAAGGGGGAGATGCTCGCCTGAAAAGCATTGCCGAAGGTTCAACCGAAGATCGGGGCGAATCTCACATCAACTCATCGGCCTTATCCGCGAAGAAGCAAAACACTAGAAGAGACACCGGATGCAATATTTAATACTACGGCAAAAGATCGGGCATGATGCATGAATGATGTATGACATGGCGAAGGTGCAATGCAATTAGGCCATATTAAGTGGAACCGGGGGTCCCGACAATTAAATATATGGTTCAAGTTGTTTATCTACCCCGCAAATTAAATGTTGTATTAGCAAGACTAGATTTTCCCGCATATGGGCCCCATATTTAGTTATGAGGTGAATCGGCATAAGGCCCCCAAACCACACAAATATGCATGCAAGTATGACAATTAAATATGCATCAATTTATCTAGTTGGCAATTTATAAAATAGGGTTTTCGGGTAAGGGTCACACATTAGGGTTCGGCGATCTTGGTGTTCCGGGGTCAGGGTTCGGTCTCAGGGATCAGATCTGGGGTTCGGTCTCGGCGGGATCGAGTTCGGATATCGGAGGTAGATCTTGGCATTCCGGGAAGGAGGACTTGGTCGGCGTCGGGGCGCATCGGACTCGCCCTGGTCGGTGTCGATCTTGTCGTTGTGACGACCTTGTCGGGTCCGCGCTTCGGATTCCGTGAGGCGATCTTGACGCTCCGTGTCGAAGTCCTTGAGGTGTCCTCCTTATTCACCGGTGGCGAACTTGGAAACGGCGTCAGGGTCCTCGGGGTCCGGGGTGAAGTACTCGGCGTCCTCGAGGAAGTACTTGTCGTATCCGTGTCGACGACCTGGGCGTCCGGGTTCTCGGCGAACTTGGCGTCCGGGAAGGAGGTCTTGATATTTCGGGTCGAAGTTCTCGAGTGTCGGTGTGGGGCTCAGATTCGGGCCCGATGGTGCTCCGGGTTTATTTTTGGGTCGATGTCGATCTTGTCTTAGGGAGCACGACACTCACATCGCCACACGAGATTCTTTTCTTCCTCTTCTGGTTGCCAGTACGTCATTCACAATATTTTGGAAGATCATCTATGTTCCGTATTGCATCAATAGTACTTCCCATCTATACCAGCTTCCTCCCTCTCGAAGGGAGTGTAGAGAGTTGTTTGTACAACCGGAGGAAGCCGACGCTATAGAGACATTGAACGCAGGGTATCCGTGGCCGCAAATCTGGCGAAGAAGACGCCCACACCTGCACCTCCGTCGGTGCCTAATGGGGAGGGACGCAGGACCACGTCAGGGCGGTAGGGAAGCCGGTGAGGGGGAACCAGTCCTCTCCGGGGCGATGGGAGGCAGGTGAGGGGGCGCAGGACCTCGCCGTCGTTGGAGTGGCGGGAAGGTAGATGGGGGGCGGCGCCGGACCTCGCCGGTGTGGTGGGGCTCGGTCTGCTTGCTTCGGTAGGGGCTTCGCTGAAACTGGCGGAGATGGGAGTCTCTGAGGCTACGCCAGGAGGGTGACATGTCTAGGCCAGCGGCAGGGATCAATAGGCGTGATCTTCCACCGGCGGTGAGGAGGGGGCCGAGGAAGGCGGTGGGACAGAGGCGAAGGGGCGCCGGCGGAGGCGGAGCTACGAGGAGAGGCCACGGCGAGGGTCGACGGTGGTGGATCTCGAGGAGGGCGCGCGGTGGTGGGGTGGGGAGGAGCCCGGCGGCCGGAGGGCGGTGAGCGGGAGGAGGGCGGCGCCACAGGGGAGGGAGAAAGGGGCGGGGAGCGGTGGTTGGGGCGGAGACCGGAGGAGGACGAGTGAGGCGACGCCACGGAGGGGAGGTCGTGGGTGAGGAGACGAGGGAGAGAGGAAGGAGAGAGGGGTCGGGGGAGAGGAGAGACGGGAGGTGGGGGACGGGTCGCGTGCTAGGGGTGGGACCAGGTGGGGGAGGTGGCAGGCGGTGTGGGTGGGGAAGGTGGGGGATGTGGGGTGGGCCCGGGTGCAGAGAGAGGAGGTGAGGTGGCAGCGGGTTGGGGTGGGGCCTGGCTGTAAGAGAGAGGGGTAAGTGGGGGTTGGGTGAGAGAGGGAGAGGAGGGAAAAGGAGAGGATTGGTGAGGTGGCAAGGTGGGTAGGAATTGGGGGAGAGGGTGAGGTGGCGAGCTGTGAGAGGTGGGTAGGATAGATTTGGGTGGGGATAGGATTTAGAGTCTAGGTTTTATTAGTTTTGTAGATATGTGTTTGTTTGGTTTTGTTTATTTTAAAACAAGGCCACTTTGCAATTAGTTTTTAGGGAAATAAAATATCCGATACGATCGGGGTTTTGCATTTGAAATAAAGAGGGGTATTTGTACAAAGCAAAACTAGGCTTTTCGAAATAGTTCAGACATGCATGATGATGACGATGCAATGCACAAAAACAACGCGATTTTCTAGTAGTGGTTTTGCGGGATGCCACAATTCGACACCACTAACAATGGATCTCGCCCTCGAGATCCGCCTCATGGTACCGGAAGGAAGGCCGGCGATCTGCGTCTTCTCGCTTCGTGTAGATCCTCGCGACACCACTAACAAGGTCGTTGTTCACGTTCGTCAAGAGAACACTCCGGATAAACAACGGACGAAGTTAAAGATACGGCCACCTCTAACTTCCCTGGAAGGAGTAAGAATTGCATCGACCAACCATTCAATATACAAAGCAAATGATAAGAGTAGTGGTATGGTCGCGACTCCATCCCGCACTCAAAGAATTACTTTGTACACGAATAGACAGATTATGCAACCAACCTTCAGGATTCAGACTGAAGATCTCGACAAGCGAGGTTTGGAAACAAAGGAGTGATGCAGACTCTGCATCGGATCTGGCGTAGATGATGTCGTCGCGGCGGAAAACACCGGAAGGCACAAACAAGGAACAAAGAATGGTACCACAGAAGACGGATTCCTCAGGCAGCTTGAACACCGGATGGTAGAACACCGTTACCAAAGAAGGAAGCGAAACCCTGAAGGTACGACGGAACCCAACCACGAGAATCCTGGACTCGAAGAAAAAGACGAGAGCGGATTCAAAACACGCAGAGGTAAGAGGAGAATAGCAGAGGGGTAAGGAGTAAAATCAGACCTAATCAGAACTATCCAACCGATTTTGCAAAAATAGTTTTGACACTCTACTTCGGCCGTTAGCTAGGTTATCCTACAGGCTGGACTTGGGGTATCGCAATCGCCGAGCTCGATACCACTCAGAACACCCTCGAATCGACCCTATGCAAGTTTTAGCGATTCCGCCAAACCGCATAGAAACGATTCAAAGGTGCACCAGCACTTACGTGCGGTGGAAAACGGCAATAACATCACACAACAGTCCTCGATGGGACCCACGTAATGATATATATATATACAAGCCGACTCAATGAGTCAAGAATACGATATCTGAGAACAAAGATCCAAATCACCTTGAAAAGATGGAGTCCGAGTACGGACAAGATGCAAATGGGGCTAAGAGCCCCAAGAATAACCAATGGCGCCCATAACCTGCCTGTGCCAAGCGAAGGGTAACCCCGCTAACGACGCCGATCTCAAAACCTGCTTAAACAAAAGGGTGCCAAAAGGGCAAAGGAAAAGAGGAGCGTCGATCGAGGCCAAGACACGGCGGGCTAGAATTCAAGGTCCTCGCCTACATAGGTATGGTGGACTGAAGCGGCAGCGGCAACATGCACTAAACAACCTATAGAGACTCGATACAACTGGCGGCTATCAGAGAGGGATAAGAAAGACCTATTCGGAAACATCATGATTCTAACACCAAACAAACCCATCCTGGTATTTCCCCCTCGAGACCAAACGAGGAAGTCAACCGAGGAACTCACACCGTTGGCAGTTTTATTTATTCAGTTATCGTTGCAGCAATTACTAGTCAGGTGTAGATAATCATCCTGATAAAATAAGCAGTGGGCCGTTTTAGTTAACCATTCCGTTGTAGTTGCAACACTTACTAGTCAGATACAATTAGCATGAGATAACCCAAAACCCAGCAGTTGTTGGTACTTTTATTAAGCCATTCCGTTATAGTTGCAACACTTACTAGTCAGGTACAATGGTCGCAAGCGACAACTCAAACAAGCAATTGTTGGCAGGTTTATTTAGCCATTCCATTATAGTGGAGCTGATTACTAGTCATTATAGAGTCAAATTTATAGCATTACTTTAGTTATAGTTGTCTATGATCGAGATACTGTGCTCCAAGTCGTCCATAACCGCGGACACGGCTTTCAGAAAGTTTTACCCTGCAGGGGTGCACAAATAGCAACACACGCTCGATCAACCTCGGAAAAACCAAATCAAAACCCAACGAGGCCTTCACGACAAAGCAATCACAGGATTCAGAAATATTTCAGGGGGCCACCCCATTGAGTAGACCCGCAACGGAGCTAGCTGACTCCGAGACGGACTCAAGGTTTGCGACAATGGTCAGAAACGAGGGAACCCAAAACTCGGGCTTGTCGACATGAAAACACTCCGCTTTCCTAAACAAGACAAAGGTGCTATCCATCACAATTTAAATAAAGCAATAAAGCATGGCATAAGTACATGATCGTAAATAAAACCTCAAACTAGTTTGTGGCCCCAAGAAATAAGATCAATCAAGCTCGCTCAGGGTCCCATAATCCTCCCGGATGTGGATAGCGCGATAAATCAAGTAACATGTATCAAGTACTCGGGGTCCTACGGGACACAAGTGGACGGTTAACAACCAAATAACATCTATTGCCCACCTGTGCCTCTGCTTACTTACTTCAATTTTAGTTGTTAAACAGGAATTAAAGTGAACGATAAGTAAAGCCAAGATCATCTCCAACAACAACATGTGGCAATACACCAACAACTGTGGTACTTGACGACACGCAACAACACTTGAGCAAGCGACTACGACGCGCAAGTCCAACTATCTACCAAACAACAGGTAATAGGATGTGTCCAAGGCAATATAAGGCGGCAAGGGATATCTCGGGTACGAAAACTAGAGCATCACAACACAGATAGAAATAGATCAACAGGAGGGAATAAATACTATAAAGGTAAGATAGGTAGAAAGGGGGAGATGCTCGCCTGAAAAGCATTGCCGAAGGTTCAACCGAAGATCGGGGCGAAGCTCACATCAACTCATCGGCCTTATCCGCAAAGAAGCAAAACACTAGAAGAGACACCGGATGCAATATTTAATACTACGGCAAAAGATCGGGCGTGATGCATGAATGATGTATGACATGGCGAAGGTGCAATGCAATTAGGCCATATTAAGTGGAACCGGGGGTCCCGACAATTAAATATATGGTTCAAGTTGTTTATCTACCCCGCAAATTAAATGTTGTATTAGCAAGGCAAATATAGTATCGGTTTGCTACTCAAATTTAAATGAGGCCAATATAAGACTAGATTTGGCCGCATATGGGCCCCATATTTAATTATGAGGTGAATCGGCATAAGGCCCCCAAACCACACAAATATGCATGCAAGTATGACAATTAAATATGCATCAATTTATCTAGTTGGCAATTTATAAAATAGGGTTTTCGGGTAAGGGTCACACATTAGGGTTCGGCGATCTTGGTGTTCCGGGGTCAGTGTTCGGTCTCAGGGATCAGATCTAGGGTTCGGTCTCGGCGGGATTGAGTTCGGACATCGGAGGTAGATCTTGGCATTCCGGGAAGGAGGACTTGGTCGGCGTCGGGGCGCATCGGACTCGCCCATGTCGGTGTCGATCTTGTCGTTGCGACGACCTTGTCGGGTCCGCGCTTCGGATTCCGTGAGGCGATCTTGACGCTCCGTGTCGAAGTCCTTGAGGTGTCCTCCTTATTCACCGGTGGCGAACTTGGAAACGGCGTCAGGGTCCTCGGGGTCCGGGGTGAAGTACTCGGCGTCCTCGAGGAAGTACTTGTCGTATCCGTGTCGACGACCTGGGCGTCCGGGTTCTCGGCGAACTTGGCGTCCGGGAAGGAGGTCTTGATATTTCGGGTCGAAGTTCTCGAGTGTCGGTGTGGGGCTCAGATTCGGGCCCGATGGTGCTCCGGGTTTATTTTTGGGTCGATGTCGATCTTGTCTTAGGGAGCACGACACTCACATCGCCACACGAGATTCTTTTCTTCCTCTTCTGGTTGCCAGTACGTCATTCACAATATTTTGGAAGATCATCTATGTTCCGTATTGCATCAATAGCACTTCCCATCTATACCAGCTTCCTCCCTCTCGAAGGGAGTGCAGAGAGTTGTTTGTACAACCGGAGGAAGCCAACGCTATGGAGCCATCGAACGCAGGGTATCCGTGGCCGCAAATCTGGCGAAGAAGATGCCCACACCTGCACCTCAGTCGGTGCCTAATGGGGAGGGACGCAGGACCACGTCAGGGCGGTAGGGAAGCAGGTGAGGGGGAGCCAGTCCTCTCCAGGGCGATGGGAGGCAGGTGAGGGGGCTCAGGACCTCGCCGTCGTTGGAGTGGCGGGAAGGTAGATGGGGGGCGGCGCCGGACCTCGTCAGTGTGGTGGGGCTCGACCGCTTGCTTCGAGGGGGCTTCACGAACCGCGAGATGGGAGTCTCTGAGGCTACGCGAGGAGGGTGACATGTCTAGGCCAGTGGCAGGGAGTAATAGGCGTGAGCTTCCACCGGCGGTGAGGAGGGGGCCGAGGAAGGCGGTGGGGCAGAGGCGAAGGGGCACCGGCGGGGGCGGAGCTACGAGGAGAGGCCACGGCGAGGGTCGACGGTGGTGGAGCTCTAGGGGGGCGCGCGGTGGTGGGGTGGGGAGGAGCCCGGCGGCCGGAGGGCGGTGAGCGGGAGGAGGGCGGCGCCACAGGGGAGGGAGAAAGGGGCGGGGAGCGGTGGTTGGGGCGGAGACCGGAGGAGGACGAGGTGGCGGGGCGACGCTCGCCGGAGCGGGGAGGTCGTCGGGGTGAGGAGGGAGACGAGGGAGAGAGGAAGGAGAGAGGGGTCAGGGGAGAGGAGAGACGGGAGGTGGGGACGGTCGGCTAGGGGTGGGACCAGTGGGGAGGTGGCAGGTGTGGGTGGGAAGGTGGGGCTGGGGTGGGCCCGGGTGCAGAGAGAGGAGGTGAGGTGGCAGCGTGGGGTGGGGCCTGGGTAGAGAGAGGGGTAAGTGGGGGTTGGGTGAGAGAGGGAGAGGAGGGAAAAGGAGAGGAATGGTGAGGTGGCAAGGTGGGTAGGAATTGGGGGAGAGGGTGAGGTGGCGAGCTGTGAGAGGTGGGTAGGATAGATTTGGGTGGGGATAGTATTTAGAGTCTAGGTTTTATTAGTTTTTTAGATATGTGTTTGTTTGGTTTTGTTTATTTTAAAACAAGGCCACTTTGCAATTAGTTTTTAGGGAAATAAAATATCCGATACGATCGGGGTTTTGCATTTGAAATAAAGAGAGGTATTTGTACAAAGCAAAACTAGGCTTTTCGAAATAGTTCAGACAAACAATGCATGATGATGACGATGCAATGCACAAAAACAACGCGATTTTCTAGTAGTGGTTTTGCGGGATGCCACACTGAGTATGTTGTCTCTGAATGCCTTATTGATTGCAGATTGTAGTAAATCAGCAGCAAGCACAAAAATAAGGGGGGACAAAGGGTCTCCTTGTCTAACTCCTCTTTTGCAATGAAATTGCCTCCCAGGTACTCCATTGAGCAAAACATCAGACATTCCAGTACCAAAAATAGTTTCAATCCATTTCAACCACCTATCATCAAAACCCATCTGTTTCATAATTTTCATCATAGCCATATGATCAATGGTATCAAAAACTTTGGCAAAGTCTAACTTGAGTAAAATAATCTCTTTCTTAGAAGCTTCACATTGATATAAAAATTCAAATGCCCAAGCAAGGCAGTCCTGAATGTTTCTACCTTTTAAAAAACCATATTGATTTCTATGAATAATCTTCAATATAACCTTCTGTAGCCTATTAGCCAAGATCTTTGTTATAAGCTTCAGAACACAATTAAGCAGGGTTATTGGCCTGAAATCATTGATAGATTCAGGTGATCCTATCTTTGGAATGAGTGTAATATGACCCATATTTATACTTTCTAGATTCAGATCTCCTTCATAGAATTGGAAACATAAAGAATAGATATCTTCCTTGATGATGTGCCAACATGTTTTGAGGAAGAGACCATTAAAACCATCTGGACCTGGGGCTTTATCACTTGGCATCTCCTTCACCACCTTGTCAATTTCCTCTCTAGTAAATGGTAAGGATAAAACCTCAAGGCCCTCAGTAGGAGTAATCAGATGTTGAAGATTAAAAAGCATCTCAGGCTGTGTAGATGTGCCCAGTCTTTCTTTATAGGCTTGATAAATAGCATTTTCTTTATCAGCATGCTCAATAACAAAAGAACCATCTGAGAGTTTGAGTGAGGCAATAGTATTCTTTCTATATCTTTCAGTAGCAAAATTATGAAAGAATTTTGTGTTTTCATCTCCAAACTTTGTCCACCTAACTGTGCATCTTTTCTTCCAATAAGCATTCTGGTATTGTAAAAGTCTTACAAGGTGAGCTTTTAGAATTCTCCTGAAGTTTGCTTCCTGACAAAATAAAGGCCTTTTATCCTCCAGATTATCAAGTTCAGAGAGGACCTTATTGGTATTTGCAATACAAGTGGACAACTTTGAGATTGATTTGCTCCAAAATTTCAAGTCATATCTCAGCTTTTTTAGCTTTGCATTAAGATTTGCAGCACTATTGGATTTGTGAGTTGGCTTACTCCAGCATTTTGCAACCACTTCCAGAAATCCAGGATGAGCAACCCAAAAGTTTTCAAATCTAAAAATCCTACTACCAGGGATCTTAGTCTGAATAGAAACAACACAGGGAGTGTGATCAGAGGTTGGTATGCCTTGTGTGGAAACAACTGTGTTAGGAAAACTAGTTGTCCAGTGAATGGAGGTGAAAAACCAATCAAGTTGCTCTAACAGAGGGTCTTGTTGCATGTTACTCCAAGTATATTTTCTTCCTTTAATTGGCAATTCAGTGAGATGTTGTTCTCTAATGAAATCATTAAAGATGAGCATGTCATTAACATTCCCCCCAAGTTTATTCCTATTTGCAGGAGACCTAATAAAATTAAAGTCCCCCATTAGGATCCAATCTTCATCATCAGGAATGTGCACCTCAAACATCCACTCAATAAATTTTTCCCTCAATTCACCATTACAAGGGCCATAAATGTTAATTAAGGTCCAAGACTGGCCAGAATGTGAGGAAGTGAAATGAACAGAGAGAGCAAACTTTTCACAATGCATGACCATTCCAGAGAATATTGAACTATTCCATATAATAATGAGGCCACCAGAAGCCCCCATAGAAGGCACAAAGACAAACTCATCAAAATTTGCTGGGCAACAAGATTTAATAAACTGCAGATCAAAATCCTCCTTTGTTTCTTGCAGGCAAATAACTGAACATCCACTAACTTTAATAGCATTCATTAAGGCTAATTGTTTTTCTCTAGCATTAAGCCCTCTGATATTCCAGCACAAAATAACCCATTGTTTAAGTAGTGACATTATTACAACTCAAAAGTAAAGAGACCAAAGTAAAATAGACAGGCACTAGGCACTGTCAGCATTTTCCTTCTCCTGCCAGCCTTCCATAAGCTTCAGAGGAGTGAGATCTTCCTGAGGCACCCCACAAAGAGATATTCCAATAGACTGGAGTACTGGGATTGGTGTTGCAAAGAGAGTCCTATCAGAGATCATGCCACCCTGATCAGGATTTATCTGAGCAAGTTCATCAGTGACTTCAACAACCTTAACCTCAGGAATCTTCCTTTGCTTCACTTTAGATTTAGTGGTCTTGGAGTCACAAATGATTTTAGGCTTAAATCCCCTGTATCTAGTAGACCTTGAGCTTCTTCTAACTTGATTAGTAGAGACAGGTGTCCCAAAGTAAACCACATCAGTATCATCCAACTCAGGAATCTTCCTTTTGACACCAGTTTGAGTAAAATCAGGAAACCCCAAAGTTCTGTTATAGATCATTTCCTGCTTCTTCCTTGAATGAAGCAATAACTCCCATTCATCCACCAACTCAAACTGCAGAAACTTTGGCATAGGAAGAGTGAAAGAAAGGAGCTTGGCATTATCCAGAGCAAAGTTAGGGAAGCAAAACTCCATAAAAGCAAAATTAGCAAAGTTCCTTGTCATCCAGATTTCAGAACTGACCTCCAAGAGATGGTCATCAACCAGAGCAAAGTTGATAGATAAAGTGGTGTCAACCTGCATCAAATCTGAACCAGAGGAATTTCCATCAGAAGCATCAGAAATATTGTCATGCCAAGCTTGCATAGGACTGTCCTGGACATTGGTGGAAGGGGGTGGCACACCATCCTGAAAAGAAGCCCCCTATGCAGCTAGGATCTGCTGAAAGTTGATAAATGGAGGGTTGGGAGCAACTACAGCATCCTCCACAACAGGTGCAACAATATTTTCAACTTGTGCAACATTATTATCAAAAAGTTCAGCAATGACCTGAGCAGGGACAAAATGTCCAGGTTGATGAAACAGAGCAGATTAATGGGAGACTCGCTTCTCTTGACTCTTGAACTTTCTGTCCTGACTCTCAAACTTAGCCTCCATGTCCTTGACTATCTCATCTTGCTCCGCGAAGAGCTTGTCCTTCTCACGAAGCTGCACCTGGAGTTCGTCATTGCTAAGCATGACGTTGGTCCTATCAGTGTCTATGTGCCTAAGAAGAACCTCTAAGTCCTGGAGGTATAGGCGAATCGGCTCTGCCGTCTCTCTCGATGTATCCTCAAAGTCAATGGCCTCGCCATCATCATCACGTCTACCAAAGGTGTGGAAGTGAGTACCTCTAACCTCTCGAGAGTGTCTCCCTAGTAAATGTCCAATCAAATCATGCATGACTACCTCTAGGCCTCTCTCCTTGTCATCATGCATGAGATTGAAGATGATGGCCTCCATGGCTAGCTCAGTCTGGCGTCCTGGCTGATTAACCTTGAAGCCCCAAAGTTCTTTCCTCTCAAACTTGGTGAGGGGAAGCATCATGATAGTAGGAAGAGGGAGATTGAGCAGACTAGTGAGCTCAATAATGCGAGTGCCAAAACGAGTTCCCTTGAACTCTTCAGCCGTGCTGATAGTAACATTAGGCATCTATTTTATAAGATAGAAAAAGTTAGGATCAATTCAATTAAAGTTAAATCACAAGACAAAGCATCACATGCATATCATTGGCAAGCAACACTCAAATCATGACATACATAATACAAGCAACCTAGTTTCAATATAACTTAGTCAAAATTTTGGAAATGTAATGATGAGTGTGGTGGTCCAACTAATAAGGCTCAATTCATCTTTCACTTTCTAATCTAAAGGCTCACAATGCATCCTTCTATCAAAAGAGATGAGAAAATAAGATTAGAAAAGTTTAATAGAAGAATAAGACAAGTGTGGAAGTTATTGAAAAATTTTCCTTAGTGGTTTCCAATCCTAGGTTCATAATCCTACAGGCAACATAGTGCTCTGATACCATCCGTAAGATCCCTCCCTTTATAAAGGTAAGGATCCCTATGATTGCAATGCTAGTCCCTGGATCATCGCTAGCATCCACAGTAGAAGATGAAGTACACAGAAACAAAGGTCATTATTACAAGTCATTCTAGAGACAAACATAGTCTTTTACAACTCCATGGCCACATGCCTAATACAAGAGTTTAAATATATAATAAGATAAATAAGTCTTCATCTTCATGTGCCACAGGCAAGCATGTTGAGTGTAGACTCATGACTCCTAATCATCATCAGAGTAACCTGCAACATCACAAGTTACAGCCACAGTGGGTCAATACATTGGAATAGTATTGGCAAGTGATACCTTAGAATAATGTTGGTAGCTAGATACTATATGCATTTGGCTAAGTGTAGATTAGGCTTGCTTTGCTCAAAATAGGTTTTGCCTATTAGTTGAAAACACTAAGTTTTTATTTGTCAAAATCTTTCCCAAGGAACCACCAATAGACATTGGGGACCTTCACCCTTGTTCAACCACAAGTTTTTACTTAGAAATTGGGATGAGGAGATTCTTGATAGCTTCCATGTCTTGATGCTCAAGTTGTCCAATACCTGGGACATGGCTAAGTACTTAGATTCTTCCATCTGCAGAGATTGTGCACTTTCCCCACAAGACTTGATTTTCACCAAGACAGGACCGTTCAGAAGCCTTCCCTTAGACCAAATGGACACGTTCCAACCTATCATCCCACTACCACCAACTGTCCAAATGGCTAAGTTATTGCAACCTATGTGATCCAGGCAGAGCCCATATTGCCAAGTGGCTGCACTAGAAGCTTCTTAACATTTGTCCTCTCAAATCCCTTTGTTCCTGGGTGGCTTTCCACAAGTGAGATACACAAGGTAAGCCATAGAAATGGGCCTTGTGTAACCACTCAACATAACCCATTCTTTCCATTCCACCCAGGTGTTTCATTCACTTAGTTGTTTTATTAAGCAAAAACATAGTCCAAAGACTTAGAAATATTTATTCATAGCATGAATATATAACCACCCTTGGTTGCTACTAGCTAGGCTAAGCATGGCATTTATAAGACTTAGAATATTTCTAGCAATTCTACAACTACTAGGATTTCCCAAGCATAGCATATAGATCAAAATATATCCATGCAAGACTAGCAAAATATTTCTAATGCGTAGTTGAAAAAAACATAGGAATAAATCATGAAGCACCACTTTCCTTGGTAGTTTGGAGAGTAGCTACAATCCTCACAATCACAATCACTATTTGCACCAAAATCTACACATAAAATAATAGCACCAAAATCACATACAAAGTAAATACAAGAAAAAATATATGGATGCATGCATAATGCCATGTGATGATTCTCTACACCAAACAAGACAAGTGCATGGTAATGAATCATAAACAAGTACAAAACTTGCCAAACAAACTTTATTCGAACATTAAAACATTTCCCAAATAATTATTATACCCAAATTATGCCTACAAATGTTTCTGCAAAAACACCCATTTTAACAGAAGCAAAACATTAAACACATTTCATAAATGGAAAGGGCTTTCTCTCCTGATTCCATTGATATAAAATTTGTCAAATTTGGACGTGGGAATCAAAAGTTATGATTTAAATAAGTTTGGCATCTAATAGATCTAATTCAAACTTTTTAAAACAAATCTCGTGCCACGCGGCGCCTTCTAACTGGCTGGTACCGCTTCGCGCTGGATCGCGCTTCCGAGCCGTTAGATCTAACTAAAATGCGCGGCTCAGATCTCTACTTACCCCTTCGGCTATGTTCTATCACGTCCACTGGATCTAAATCGAACGGCCCTAAGTAACTGACCAACAAGTGGCGGCGCTGGCGGTGGCTACAGGCGGCGGTGTGCTCTGTCAGTGGCGGAGCCGGCGAACTAGGTCGCGCGGGGAGGTGTGAGGATGCTCACCATAATCGCTGTGACGAGGAGATGCTCAACGTGTGCTCGGTTGGTGAAGGGTGCTCGGAGTCGTCGTGGATTGCTTCTCGGAGAAGTCCCTGGCGACGGATGCTTCTGTTCGTCGACGTTGGCGAGGGTGCAGATCATGCCAAGGCAAAAGAAGAGGTGGGTCAGATGCGCAAGACGATGCTAGTCACGCGGGTGTCAACGAGAGGGGAAGGGGCGGTCGGAAGTTACCACTCGAGCCCATCGGAGTTGAAGCCGAAGACGGTGGCACTCAGTCGATGGTGTTGCCGATGCTCTAGGGCACGCGCGGGCGAGCTAGTGGTACTGGGAGGTGCACAAGGTTAAGTGGAGCCTGCTTGTGTGAACCAGGATCAGAGGGGTGGTCGGTGTTGGCCGGAATTGATGCTGCGGTTCGTCGGAGCAGCGAGGTCACGGCGAGGAATTCTCGCAGCCTAAGGGCGCTCTGTGCTTGGGGTTTGGGGGAAAATGGAGAGGGGGCAGAGAGGGTTTAAGTAGCAAGGACGCGAGCGTGATTTAATCGAGCATTGATCGTGAGTTGAAGCCGCGAATTTAAACAGGAAACACCCGGCGTGATTTAGGTATTAACTGGTCACTGGGGGTGGAGACGACGACTGCCATGTGGGCCGCGGTTGTCAGCGAGAGGAAAGAAGAGGGGGTGGGTCCAGACAGTCAGCGACTCTGTGGGTGTGGGTGCGGGTAAAGAAAAACGATTCGCAGGAGGGAGTTGCTGGGCTAGCTGGGTCGAGTTGGGCTTGGTTGGGCCAGATTGGCTGTTTGCTTATTTTTTCCTTTACTCCTTTTCTTTTTTCTGTTTGAATTTCTAGAAATGATTTCAAACCCTAATTCAAACAAGTTTGATTTCAAATCTTCTCTATTTTTTTAAACAATGAACTTAGTATTCAAATGTGTGTCAAACACTACTGTTTACTCAAAATCACTTTGATCATTTGAAAATAAAAATAAAACCAATCCTTAATGTGATATAAACCATAGGCATAATATTGGTTTTATTTTCACACTTTGTTTTGAAAACTTTGCTCAAGCTTTGGAAAGTACTTAAGTTTGAATTCAAAACATTACTGAGCAAAACAAGTACTCTTCTCATTAGAAAATAACACTAAGGTTAGAGCATACTTACATAAAATAATGAGCAACATATGCTCCTGTTTTGAAATGGTTTTGAAAATGGAACCCTAAATGATCATGGATGCATGGATGATATGCATGGATTTTGAAACATGATTTTAGGTATGTTACACCTGCGTGTCTATTATTCAAAGTAGTTGTAATAGTTGATGCTGGTGGACGACAACCATGGAGCGGTGCCATTGACCTTGACGCCACGCCGATGATGATGGAGATCATGTTCGTGCTTGAAGATGGAGATCGGAAGCACAAGAAGAAAGTCCATATCATATCACATATTATGAATGTTGGAGATATGCCCTAGAGGCAATAATAAATGTAGTTATTATTATATCTTTGTGTTTATGATAAATGTTTACATTCATGCTATAACAGTATTAACAAGGAAACATTAATACTTGTGTGATTTGTAAACTAAATTAGAGTCCCTAGTAAAGCCTCTTTATAATACTAGCTTGTTGGTTAATAAATGATTGTGGTTTCCCTATCATGAACATTGAGATGTTATTAACAACAAGATCATATCGTTAGGAGAATGATATGATGGACATACTCCTATAGATAAGCGTAGCATAAAGATCAAGTCATTTTAATAGTTCAATTGCTATATGCTTTCTAATAGATAGTAACCTAATTCCTTAGACCATGAGATCATGCATATCACCATCACCGGAAGGATGCTTTGATGACATCAAACACCACACCGTAACTGGGTGGTTATAAAGGTGGCATTGAGTGTTCGGAAAGTATGGGTTGAGACACATGGATCAAGAGTGGGATTTGTCCATCCATATGACGGATAGATATACTCTGGGCCCTCTCGGTGGAATGTCATCCAATTGGCTTGCAAGCATGTGACTGGCTCACAAGGGATCACATATCACGGGAACGAGAAAAGAGTACTTATCAGTAACGAGGTTGACCTAGGTATGCAGAGATACCGACGATCAAAACCTCGGATAAGTAAACTATCATGAGACAAAGAGAAATTGGTATCGTATGTAAGTGGTTCATTCGATCGCAAAGTAATCTTAGAAATATGTGGGTGCCATATGAATTTCCAGATTCCTCTATTGGTTATTGTCCGAAGAATTCACGAACCGTAGGGAGACACACTTAAGGATTCGATGTTGTTGAGTAGTTATGGAATGATGAGTAAGAGACCGAATGTTGTTCGGAGTCTCGGATGGGATCCGGGATATCACGAGGAGATCCGGAATGGTCCGGAGAATAAGATTCATATAAGGAAAGTCCTGTTTCGGGGTTGGAGAATGATTCCGGTGTTTTCATCGAGAATGTTCTAGAAGGTTCCGGAAGGTCCGGCACTCCGGAGGGGAAGGGTACATGAATGTGTCATAACAAGTTGGAATGGTTGCATCATGTACTAGGTGTCATCGCTGAGCAAAATAAAGGTATAAATCAAATCCTAGTTTGAAAAGTCAAACGCCAATTTGAAAAGTCAAACGGCAAGTTTGCTTGGTGGAGGGAGAGTAGGAAACCTACTTGGGGAGGAGTTCCTCTCCCTCCACCTCCGGCCTTGGAGGCCGAGTTGGGGGAGGACTCCCTCCCCCTTGGCCGGCGCCCTCCACCTATAAAAGGAGGGGCAGGGCTACCCCTCTAGACCTACACCTCCACCACCCAAAATCCTAGCCCTAGACGCCGGCCCTCCTACAGCCGCCGCCGCCCTAGGGCAAACCCTAGCCGCCGACTTGGGGCAATACCCTTGCCCTAGCCTCTGGCCTAGCTCCCTCTCCTTGGTGCCTCTAAACCCTAGATTGCCAAGGCCTCTCTCATAGTCCACCATACTCGCTCCGGCTTAAGGCGAAGCCCTGCGAGATCTCCCCTCTACTTCCGGTACCACGCCGTCGTGCTGCCGGAATCGCGAGGAGAGTGCTACAAACTCCACTGCCTGCTGGAACAAGGGAGATGAAGGTCTTCATCGAGTACCGAACATGTGACCGAATGCGGAAGCGCTACCGGAACGCAGCGCCGGAAGGATCGTCTACACGATCTTGAGATCGGCAAGAGTATGACTACATCACCCACGAGAATCCGCTCTCGTTAAACACTTTGGAATCTTTGAGGGTGAGTTATTCTATCGACTCGTTGCTACAATCTAGTAGATAGATCTTGGCTTGTTTGTTTGTATGCGGTAGAATTTTTTTGTTTTCCTTGCTACAAACTCCTACAATGAATTGCATGTGATGTTAATCCTTTTATGCATCTTCTATTGCTTAGATCGCGATGGTAGCATTATAAGATGATCCCTCTCACAAAATATCAAGTTATAAAGTGTTCATCCTTAGTAGGCACCATTGATAAAGCTCGTTGTTTCAAAGCACCACATGATGATCAGGTGTGTTGATTCTGTGAGTGTATACAACGGGAGCAAGCCAGATTTGCTCATGCGGAAACTAAGGTTAGACCTTGACGAGCCTAGCATGTACATACATGGTCTCTAAACACGGAATATCGAAAGGTAAAGCATGAGTCATATAGATGATATGATGAACATGATGATTGTTCGCCTTTGAAACTACATCATGTCACGTGATGATCGAACTTGGTATAGTGGATTTGGTTCATGTAATCACTAAAACAATGTGAGGGATATTGTTTTGAGTGGGAGTTCAACAACTGTCGGGGGGTTAACCTCGGGTAGGTCAGAGATGGGGAAAGACAGAGGTATTGTTCCCGTCTGATGGCTGAGCTACGACCTAGGTCGGCCGAATCATGTGTAAGTCGGCCGATAACGGGCGTGAAGCTCACGTATAGGTATAAAGTGATGATCTGGCCGAGTTAAAGAGAACTCGTCCGGGTTACACAAATGATCTCCATGCAGGTGAGGAACAAGCCGAATAACACGAGGTGAGGCCGAGTTATACGAAGCTTGCAGGAGAAGGAGAAGCTTAGGGTCAAAGCATAGCAGGCTAGCGTGAACTGGACAGGCTGCCAAGCGCAAGGGACAAGGAGGCCAGAGACGGAGGAGCGAAGGAGGTCACGGAGGTGACAAAGGCAGGAGTCCGAGGCACGCAGAGGGGCCTGGAACTTGCTGCCGTTGGAGAGCGGACAGGGAAAGTAGGCCGCCGAGTTACCACTTTGGGACAAGCATATTCCTCGAATATGCTTGCCCCGTCAGCCCTAAGGGCACCCAAGGCACCCCTTTATAAGGGGAGGTTTGGACCGAGGAAGGAGGTTTTCTTTTGAGCAACGTTAGGCTGGGAGATTCGAGAGTTTCAGAACAGCTCTAGGAGCACTTGTAGCACACAAAGAGAAATAAAGATCACCACTTTGGCAGCTTGAGTGAAAAGAGTTGCATCTTCCTCCCCGCATCCCACTAGCATCCATTGGCCCACTACATTAGCCTACCCATGGCATCGCCGTGCCACCACCACGGCGCTACCATCAGGGGCCGCAGCTGCTAGCTGAGTTGTGATCCGGACGGAAACTTCATCAACACCGCCAGCGCGTTGTTTCGGGCGTGGTCCGTAGATTTGGTCTCGACTATGTCGAGACAATGCAGGAGCTTGGGAAGACTCCCCGCAACGGATCTTCATCGCCCGGGCGAGCATGAATCTACGCCGCGCCGACGCTCCGATATCTATCCTCACCAGGTTGTTGTTGCAGGGAACCACCTCAAGCGCAGCGAAGCTGTCCATCGTGAGAGCGCCCGCCGCCAGCGCCGAGGTGATGGTCGCAGCAGGACGCAGGGCAGAGCATTGGCCGGGTCAAGGCAGAACGCCAGCGCATGTGGTCCCGCCAAGCGCATCACACCAAAACCGCAGAGGTAATTCCGCCGGTGACAAACCCGGCCGAGCTACATGACACCACCCCAAAGGCGCCTAGAGTGAGAGGACCACCTCTGGAGAGACCAGAGAACATCCTACAGGCAACTATAGAGAACTTAACTACGCCTGTAGCGCCGATACTTGATCCGGCAAATGCTCAAAGCGGAGTTAGAGGAAACCAGGCAAAAGTGCTGGTAGAGGCCCAGAGAGTATCGGCCCTGAGGGAATCCTTGAACAGGACCCTGAGGGAATATGCAAAAGCTAACAAGCTTGATATCGCGCCCGAGCGGGTGGACGAACTGAGATTAAGAGGAAAGAACCTCATTAGCGATATTAACAAAGAGCATGAAGCTCACAGAGCCGAATCAAAGGATTGGGTTTGCCGAGGTACAATACCCGCGAAAAACTGAGAGGCGAATGCCGCAGCATTGGAATTAGAGGGATTAACGAGGAAGCTGCGCTAAGAAGCAGCAGGAGAGAACCCGCAAGAGACAATCATGAAAATCAAACCCCCGGCAAGTAAGGAGAGAAGTGCCGCTCAACCCAACCTAGACTGAGCCTCGGCAGAAAGAGAAGTGAGACCAGCTCGCTACAATCAAATAAATGAAAGGTATAATGATGGATATTCCGAGGTAGAATACGAATCGTGGTGGAAACAATCACTATGGGATGCAGGACAGAATCCTGTACAGAAACTTGCCAGCAAATGATGCAAGAGTAAAATTGGATCGGTTATACCGGTCCGAACTATTGGAAGAGCAAGGTCCACCGGGTCCGGCGTGTTTTGGACCACGGATCATGGGCGAACCACCAGTGCCGAATTTTCAGTTGGCAAGAGGCACAAAAACATACAATGGAAGTACCAAGCCACAAGATTGGTTAATTGATTATGCCACCGCAGTGAAGATAGCAGGTGGCAACTTGAGATGGGCGGTGCGGTATGTCCCGCAGATGTTGGAAGGACCAGCCAGAGTATGGTTGAATAATCAACCAGCAGGCAGTATCAACTGCTGGTTAGATTTTGAAGAGATGTTCGTCAGCAACTTCACCAGCACATATCAGAGACCGAATAGACCACAGCAGCTGGCCATGTGCAAGCAGAGGCCGAATGAAACAGATAGAGAGTTTTTAACTCGATGGTGTAACTTGAGAAACTCATGTGAAGGAGTTATTGAATCAGAAGCGATCGCTTGGTTCGCGCAGGGCTGCCGTTACGCCAGTGTGTTGTGGCAACGCTGCGAGAGATATGCCAACCACCGGCGGAAACTATCGAATAGCGGACTCCTATGCTGTGGGTGACCCAACCCAACCAGAATTAATGTCGGCAGATCATCGTGAGCAGCAAGACCAATACACAAGAGAATTGGCCGGGTCGTCTAGGCGTGATTTCAGAGGAAGAAGAAGAGAAGAGAGGCCGGATTATAGGTATAATTCGGCCCAAGTGGCAGCTGTGGCCCAAGATCAGCCAAGTCACGGAGTAACTCAACGGCAGAAAAATGGACCTCAACAAAGGACGCAAGGAATGATGGAAAGAGGCAATGGACCCCGAGCAAAAGAAGCAATGGCAAGAAAAGTCAAGTATACATTTGAATCCATGTTGGATCACCGTGCAAATTTCACACATCGAACCCATCTAGACCAGCCAATCATACAACCCGCAATGCGCTGGATGAAAAATGCGATGGGTAACCCGCGGAGTTCAGCTCCCCATCGATGCAACATCGATCAACCGCAGCTTAAGGAGCGAATGCACAGAATCGATGTGCCGCCCGCCTCGAGGTATGATAACTCGGATCGGAGGGACGATGCATCAAGTGATGAACCAGGGGCGGAAGGATAAATCCGGCGAATGCCGGACGAATGATTACAGGAACATCACCGGTCTTCTGCGTGTTCACAATGTAACAATGAGGACAAACAGAGTGTGCGTACCGACATATGGAGGTGAATGCTTGTACCAAGAAGTGCCAAGATATCAGTCGTGGTCTGATCAAGAGATAACTTGGAGTATAAAAGATCACCCCAGGATAATGCCGAGTCCAGGGTCATACGCACTTGTGTTGGATCCGACATTTGTGGGACCAAGCATCAATGTGAAATTCTCAAAAGTACTCATTGACAATGGAAGCAGTATTAACATCATGTACAAAGATACCATGCACAAGCTCGGTATATCACAGAACATGCTGCAGTCCACAAGGACAATTTTCCATGGGATAGTGCCAGGGCTTTCATGTGAGCCCATTGGTAAAGTCCGAGTGGACGTCTTATTCGGTACAAGAGATAATCGCAGCGTAAAATTTGGAGTTCGAGGTGGTTGATCGGAAAGCTGTTATCATGCTCTACTCGGACGACCGACCGCCAAATTCATGAGCGATTGTCATATAGGTTATCTAAAATGAAATTGCCCGGACCACAAGGAGTGATAACAATTGCAGGGGATTACAGGAAGTCAATGGAGTGTGCCTCGGCCGGGTCAAATTTGGCCGAATCATTGGTCATAGCAAGAGAAAAGAAAAGGATTCAAGAGGTAGCAGCCCTCGGCAACAAGACAATTAAGCATGCCGGCATTGGCCAACCCTCATGGCAGCGTTTCTTTCCAGCCAACCAAAGAGACGAAGAAGTTTCAGATTGATGAGCAGTACCCAGAGCGCACCGTTACTATTGGTGCAGGTCTTGACGCTAAATAGGAAGGCGAGCTCACCAACTTCCTCCGTGAGAATCGGGACATATTTGCATGGTCAACACAAGACCTACAAGGTGTGCCGAGGGAGTTGGCTGAGCACTCTTTGAACGTCAGGCCAGGAGCACGGCCGGTGAAGCAACCTCTCCGCCGCTTCGCCGAAGACAGGAGAAAAGTAATAGGGGATGAAATAACTCGGCTTCTACCGCGGGTTTATTATGGAGGTGCTTTATCCGGATTGGCTATCAAATCCGGTGCTAGTTGAAAAGAAAAAAGATGATCCCAATGTAGCCATTGTGTGGCGAATGTGTATTGACTACACTAACCTGAACAAGGCATGTCCAAAAGATCCTTTTCCATTGCCTAGAATAGACCAAGTCATTGACTCGACCGCTGGTTGTGAGCTGTTATCATTTGTAGACGCGTATTCGTTTCCACGGATACCGTTAAATCCGCCGATCAAATAAAGACTGCATTTATTACCCGTCACACGGGCTTATTATCGCATCGATGCCATTCGCCCGAGAAATGCAGAGCAACGTATCAAAGGTGCATGCAAAATGCTTACATGATCGAGATAGGAAAAATGTACAAGTATATGTGGATGACGTAGTCATCAAAACTAAGGAAAGCGTAACCTTGCTAGAAGATATACGGCAAACTTTGCGAACACGAGAAGGTTCGAATGAAACTTAATCGAGAAAATGCACGTCGTTCGTGCGGCAGGAAAACTACTTGGTTTCCTTGTGTCCAAATGAGGTATCGAGGCTAATCCGACGAAGATAAGAGCAATAGAAAAATGGAGTTGCGAGATGTCCGAATGATGTACAAAAATTCACGGGCTGCCTCGCTTAGTCGATTTGTATGTCGGCTAGAGAGAAGGCACCGCCACTTTATCAATCGATGAGAAAGTCGGACAAATTCATTTGGACTCCCAGGTGACATTGCGTTTAACGAGTTGAAAAGATGTTAGTTCTGCACCCATTTTAGCTTCTCCATTATCAAAAGAGCCTATGCTACTTTATATAGCGGCTACCAATCGAGTAGTTAACCTGTGGTTGTAGTGGAACGATTCAAGAGGGTAAGTCAGTTCAAAGGCCAGTATACTATCTAAGTGAAGTATTATCCACCTCAAAACAGAATTATCCGCATTATCAGAAGATGGCCTATGGAGTATATATGTCGGCAAAAAAGCTTAAGCATTACTTTGAAGAGCATCCCATCAGAGTAATATGTGAGGCCCCCATAGCCGACATATTGAACAACAAAGATGCAAGTGGCCGAATAGCAAAATGGGCGATCGAGTTATCACCATATGCTCCACAATTCGATAGAAGAGATGCAATCAAATCTCAGGCTGTTGCCGACTTTCTCGTAGATTGGGCGAGGTGCAATATGAGCCACCATTGCGGATCCAAATTCTTGGACAATGCATTTTGATGGTTCCAAACTAAGGAACGGTTTGGGCGCAGGAATAGTGCTGACCTCGCCTAAAAAAGACCAATTGAAATATGTACTGCAAATACATTTTGCCGCGTCCAACAATGTAGCTGAATATGAGGCACTAGTCCATGGATTAAAGGTGGCAAAAGAAATGGGAATACGCCGAATCATATGTTACGGTGACTCGGACCTAGTAGTGCAGCAAGTATCGGGCACTTGGGACGCATTAGATGCTAATATGGCGTTATACAGATTCCACGTGCAAAAGATCAGTGGATATTTTGAAGGATGTGAATTTCACCACATACCACGAGCGGAAAATGACGCTGCTGATACATTGTCAAAGTTAGGATCAACCCGGCAGTCTGTTCCGCCAGGTATAGCCCTGGAACACCTCAGGAAACCATCAATAAACCCATCACCAGAGTCCGAATCAATATTTATCCCGGCAAATTCGGCAGAGAATCATACGCCGATGGAAGTAGATCCGCAAAGAGATTCGGAACCCCTAAAGAGGGGGACAGCCGAGGTAATAACAATCATGGAAAGAGCCGAGGTAAATACATCGGCAGAAGAAATGGAGATAGACAATGAAATCACTGCAGAAAGAGCAACGCCGGTATGGGCGCAACCCATATTTTCGTACCTAAAAGACGCGGTACTGCCGAGTAATGAAGTACTAGCCAGACAAACTGTCAGAAGAGCAAAGGCATATACAATCATAAACAATGAGTTATATAAAAGAAGCGTAACGAGCATATTGCAGAGATGCGTGAGTCCTACAGAAGGTCATGAAATCCTTCTAGATATACATCAAGGAGAATGTGGGCACCATGCCTCGTCTCGCGCCTTAGTAGCCAAGGCATTTAGGCATGGATTCTAACTTGTGGCGTTAAAAGCGTAAGAATTAGTTAAGAAATGCAATGGGTGTCGAGATATGCAACCAGAATACATATGCCTTGGTCGGAGTTAAAAACAATACCTATTACCTGGCCATTTTCCGTATGGGGTCTAGACATGGTAGGACCTTTCAAGCCGGCAAGAGGAGGAATGACCCACATCTTGGTAATGGTAGACAAGTTCACAAAATGGATTGAAGTAAAACCAATCAAAAAGTGTGATGGGCACAAAGTGAAATTCCTCAAGGATATCATCTTGAGATACGGATACCCACATAGCATCATTACGGATAATGGCACGAACTTTGCAGAAGGAGCCTTCTCTAGATTTTGCCAAGAGAAGCACATAAGACTAGATGTTGCCTCAGTGGCTCACCCAGCATCCAATGGACAAGTTGAAAGGTCTAATGGACTGGTTTTGTCGGGAATAAAACCACGACTAGTCGAACCATTGCAAAGGTCGGCGGGATGTTGGATTGAGGAATTACAGGTATTATGGAGCCTCGGGACTACTCGAACAGATCAACAGGTTATACACCATTCTTTTTGGTATATGGGGCGGAGGCCGTGCTTCCCGACATAATACATGACTGCCAAGAGTTACTCAATATACATCTTGAGGCAAATGAAGTAGCTCGGCAAGATCTTGTAGACTGTTGGAAGAAGCCGGAATTGACATTATCACGATCGGCCATCTATCAAGAACTTACGGCGGTACCACAAACAGAAAGTGAATCCAAGAATATTCCAAGAGGGAGATTTAGTACTCCGGCTGGTGCAACGCACAGCCGGCATGCACAAGTTATCACCCCCATGGGAAGGACCATTTATCGTGAGCAAAGCCTTGCACAACGATGCATATTATCTGATTGACGCTCAATCCCACGGAAAAGGCAAGGCAAACAAAGCTGGTGAAAAGCAGCGCCCATGGAATGTGGCTTTACTTCGGCCATTTTACTCATAGGGTTGTGTCTTAAGGTCAAAAAACCAATGATGTATTTGCACCTCGGCACCCAGAGCAGTGACTCGGGGACTGCCGAAGGTTATATTTATTTTATATCGTATTTGAACCTCGGCACCAGGCGGCTACTGGGGACCGCCATATGTGATGTTATTTCATGTTCGATATTTAAACCTCGGCACCAGGCGATTACTCGGGACCGCCATATGTGATGTTATTTCATGTTTGATATTTGAACCTCGGCACCGGAGCGATTACTGGGGCGCCATATGTGATGTTATTTCATGTTTGATATTTGAACCTCGGCACCCAGAGCAGCTACTCGGGGACTGCCATATGTGATGTTATTTCATGTTCGATATTTAAACCTCGGCACCCAGAGCAGTTACTCGGGGACTGCCATATGTGATGTTATTTCATGTTTGATATTTGAACCTCGGCACCCAGGCGATTTTACGGGGCGCCATATGTGATATTATTTTATGTTTGATATTTGAATCTCGGCACCTAGAGCAGTTACTCGGGGACTGCCATATGCAATGATTATTTGGTATTATAGGTTTAGACCTCGGCATCCAGAGCAGTAGCTCGGGGACTGCCATATGGTATACTTATCTCTTTCGCGTTACACACTTGAACATTGGCGATCAGAGCAATAACTCGGAGAGTGCCATATGTTGTTTTTCTTTCACGTTACGAATATGCACCTTGGTGCCCAAAGTATTCACTCAGGAATTATTATAGAATGTGTCAGATTCATAAACACATGGACTTTGGCACCTAAACCAACGACTCGGAAACTATGAGCCAACAAGGCGTAAAATTAAATCAAAGATGGAGAAATTATAAGCCAACAAGGCAAGAATTAGGACAAGTATCCATTTAATTAAGAATCTCGAGCACATAGCAAAAGAACCTCGAATCATACGAGTTAACAAATTTTTCGTCTACATGGAACACCGGCATACCGGGATCACGAATAAATCTAGGCATCGTTTGTTGGAGGAGGAACCACTTGATCGGTCGGGCACTCCAGTAGGGGAACTTGACCGAGGTTACCTCACCTTCCGCGACCAGGAGTAACCGGCGGTATCACGGGGTTGTTCGAGGCGTCGATCTGCGAGAGAATGCCAGTGCCTTTGGAGGAAGATCGTGCATCACCATTGCTATCTGAGCTTGAGCTGGAGCTATTGGATGTGGCCGAATCATCTTCATCTTCCCCGTGCTCAGCGGAATCATCACCCGGAGCATCTTCAGCCGCGATCTCCTGATCCGGATCTGGGAGAAAACTCGGCCCTTCATTCCAAGTGTGCACATCGGCATACTCGACGAGCTGGAAGGCCCGAGCTTGCCGAAGAGCAACGAAGGTGGGATCTTCAACCCACCGGAGCCGGTCGCAGATTCATCGAATGTCAAGAGATATCTTCATACCATGACATGATTACGATGAGGGCCATGTCGGCACCAGCAGCCGCCGGATTCTCTCAAAGACTCAATTGTCTCTCAGATGCCTTCAGCCTGGTCACCAATAACTTGACTTCGTCAATATCAGGGGACCCTGAGGTATTCGGCCAGAGTGCGTGGTAAGCTTTGATAGCGGCCTGCACCAAGTCCCGACCCATGATTTTCATCGGACCAACCGCACCAGCGGAAACCAAGAAATCCTCCATGGAGTATTCAAACTCAACATCAACAGGTTCACCTCGACGAGCCGCGCAAGAACAGCTCTAGTGCTCACGGGTTTGGCCTCGGGAAAGTGATCTGCGCAAAACATGGACATGTCAAAAGATAGCAGCAAAGACAGAAAATTTTTAGCTCGGCCAGGCCAAATAACTTACGATGGATATAAGTCATCATTATTTGAAGATCCTTAGCCCAGATAGCTTTACTCTTCTCGAAACGAGCAATCTCCTTGCTCAAATCGTGAGTTTTAAGTTCGGCAGCTTTGAGGAGTTCTTTGTTCTTCTCCAGATCCAGAGTCAGCCGGCTCTTTTCCAAAGAGAATTCTTGATCAACCTTTTCTAGCTCGGATTTCTGGGAGAGCTTGAGTGCATTCACCTCGGATTTCAAAGAGCTATCTCATCATCCTTCTCTTGTAGTTGCGCCGAATGAACTGCGCTTTGTTCTAAAAAATGAAGCATCACGTCAGGCATGGGCACGCAATCTTGTTGCGACGCTGCAAAGTCTTGCAACTCGGCTTTACCACAACCCAACGCAATAAGGACATTCAGCATAGATATTACAAGAAGAGGGAGAAGGGGGGAAAGGAAACTAACCTTCCAAGGACTTGACCTTCTTTTCAAGGCGGATGTTGAGATTATTGATATTACCTATTCAGCGAGAAGTAAGCCGGCGCTTCACGGACAAGTATATAAGAAAGTTGGGAATAAGGAAAAGAAACTGTCGACTTACCGGCCTTCTTCGCCACGGGCAGAACTCTCTCATACTTCTCCTCCAACTTGCGATGCAAGAAGAGCAACCTCTGGAACTCGGTCCGTCGATCATGTGCAACCTGAGAAATGGAGCAAGATGATAAAGCGAAGGTTGAAGCTAAACGATCCGAATCAAGCAAAGCTTAATTCGCTCTAGAGGCTGGATATTCAAAGCTAAACTAGATCCGAATCAAGCAAAGCTTAACTCAAAGATCTAGGCGGCTGGATATTCAAAGCTAAACTAGATCCGAATCAAGCAAAGCTTAATTCGGCTCTAGAGGGCTGGATATTCAAAGCTAAACTAGATCCGAGCCAAGCAAAACACTTAACTCAGATCTAGGCGGCTGGATATTCGAAGCTAAACTGGATCCGAATCAAGCAAAGCTTAATTCGGCTCTAGAGGGCTGGATATTCAAAGTTAAACTAGATCCGAATCAAGCAAATCTTAACTCAGATCTAGGCGGCTGGATATTCGAAGCTAAACTAGATCCGAATCAAGAAAAGCTTAATTCGGCTCTAGAGGGCTGGATATTCAAAGCTAAACTAGATCCGAGCCAAGCAAAAAACTTAACTCAGATCTAGGCGGCTGGATATTCAAAGCTAAACTAAATCCGAATCAAGCAACGCCTAATTCGGCTCTAGATGGCTGGATATTCAAAGCTAAACTAGATCCGAGCCAAGCAAAACTTAACTCGGATCTAAGTGGCTGGATATTCAAAGCTACGTCAAAACTAAATAAACTATGAACTAGGTGGCCGAACTAAGGAAACCTTAGAAATAAAAGTACGTCAAACTTCCAAGCATACAACAAGTTATTTCCTTGCAAGTTTCGGGGACTGGAGAGCATGATAACATGTGGAAAATAATTTAAGACTCGGAAATAAAACAATTACCGCATTCATCTTGTTCAATCAATGATAAAATGGGCTTGGTCAAGCGACCCGATGTCGAAAGTGGAAGGGTTGATTGACCGGATTGCCCTCAAACTGATCAGCGGCATTCCAGTTGTTGGCAAATTCAACCAGCGCTCCAAGGCTGTTACCGCTAGCTGTCCGGGTTAGAACTTTACCCCGGGCAGGCGGTCCGACCACGGCGATTCAGGACTCTTATGAAGAAAGGTGCGCGATTGGCCGAGGTAAGTGCCTTTGGCAGAATCTGACTCCTTTGCAGAGCCTCAGCAATACTTGGTGAGAAGTGCCGCAAGACTTTTACGAGAAGAGGTCTTGGCGGCAACAACACGCTTCTCCTTAGAAGAGGCACGGCGGAGGTTGCGCCTCCGAGGTGGGGACGGAGCCCTTAGGATCGATGAGGTCAAGCTTGCAGAGGCGGGGTAACGATCTTCTCGGCAGAGGTCGAATGACCGTGAGGAACTGCGAGTAGATGGAAGCTCAATGGTAACGCTGGGGCCCATAGAGGCAGCGGCTCAGCAAACATCGGAGGGCGGATCGGATCCGGATCAATGGGAGAAATCTCGGGGCATCACGGCGAGCAGTATGCTCGGAGCAGGGGGAGAAGCAGGGCGAATAGGACTAGGAACTCTCGTGTTATCAGCAGGAGGAGGAGATGGCGGCCGAATCGGACGGCTAGTCATGCTAGGACCGCCGGGTTTAACGGAAAGAGGAGCGCTGCAAAAGTAAGAAAGAAGATTCGTCAAAATGAGAAGCAGAAGAAAAGAAACGAGAAATATAGGCAAAAGAATTTACCCAGCAACCCCGGGCATAGTCTTACGCCTGGGAGGATTCGGAGCGGATTTCTTTACTCGCTTCTTAGGAACCGCATCCGAGGCATTGGCAGGAGCCCCGCGTTTCCCCGAGGTAACGGGAGGCCGAGAAGCAATAGGTTCGGCGTCATGAACCTGGCCGGCCGGATTAGCTGGGAAAGCAGAAGCCGGAAATGCATAAGAAATAGGCATGGCGGCAACTACCTCAGAATTTGGACCTCGTCCGAATCACCTTCCTCCTCTGCTGAAGTTTTGCCGAGCTCGGCAGGGCGGATCGGACTTAGGGCGAACTCCTCGGAATCGGCTCGCTGAATCCAGGAACTCCTATCTGCAGGCCGGGGCTGCAGAACCCGGCGTCCTCGTCTTACATTCAAAAACCTCTGCATAATAAGAAGAAAATCATGAAAACCAGACTCTAAAAGCGAGAAAAATAGAAGGATGAAGATCGGGTTTACCTCGGGAGGCGGATTGTCGGGTGAAGCGGTTTTAACCCCAGGTCCAATCATCGTGCATCTCCGTCTTAAAAATAGCTCGGACGCTTGCAGATAAGGTAGTTGTCCAACTCCACGGTCGAGACTCGGTTAGGGTCGAGGACCACTCATGTAGCATGCTTGTGGGTCCTTTGTTGGAAGGGGCGATCCGGCTACTAATAAAAGTTGCCATCAAGTCTTCTCCGCATAACCGGCCCGAATCAACTCCTTCCGAATCTCGAAGGCCTCGGCCAGGCATGAGTCTTCTTGGGTTATAGAGCCGATTCACTTTGGAAGGTGGACCAATTGAGAATGGGGAGCCGAATCTTGTCTTCCGCCCCTCTGTTTTTGACGTAGAAGAACGATTTGTGCCATTTCTTGCACGACTCCAACCCGGTGACACGGGGGAACACGGATTGCCTCCGAGGTGTTATGGATGCCGCCCCACATTGGGTGAGCAACTTCTCGGAAGGATGCAGAGATTTATCGGCAACGACGTTGGAGCGAATCTGAAAGAATTTCGACCAGACATGTACTGATGGCCACAGGCCGAAGTAACCCTCCGAAGCGGAGATGAACGCGGAAAGAGAAGCTATGGCATTTGCGGGAAGGTGATGCGGCTGAAGGCCGAAGTAATCAAGAAATTCTCTAGCAAAGTCGCTAAGAGGAAGACCAAGCCCGAGAAGTGGGACATGAAACCACGTATTCGCCTTCTCTCAGAACTGGAGATGACTCGCTGCCGGGTAGACGGCAAGAAACCTCGGCAGGAATCCGACGGGTTCGGAGGAGCCACTCAATCTCACGGCGTGAAACGGAAGAGCCCTGCCACGATCCACGCTCGGGCCCAGAGCCAGCGTCGTCTTCCTCGACTAGGGCACCGCTGAACGAACTTGACATGGTTCCGCGAGAGATCGCGGAGAAAAAACTGGCGGCGGAGAGCTTAGAGCTCTGAGGCCCGTCGAACTTAGCACGAAAACAATGGCGAGAGGAGGAGAAATCGACGGCGGAGCGAAACAATGCGGATCGATCTAGGGCAAAAGGCCGAGAGGACTCACCGTGGCGGGACCACAGGTAGAAAGCTGGCAAGGAAAGGCGAGCAGCGGTAGAATCTCGATGTGAAACCTGGCTGGTGGCGGGCGGCAAGGAAACACACAAAGGAAGGAAGAAGAAGAGCAGCAAGCGATAATGAGAAGGAGGAACCCGTAAGGCGTGTTTCCCACTTTATAGACAAAGCAATGAAGCGAGGTGGGATCGTGGGTGTGGCGATTACGGCGTGATCGTGGAGAACGCGAGCGTGCGACGGTGAATGGAGCCACACGGAGGCCTGAAACAAAAAGTTGTTACAATCCCGGAGCTGACTCCACGGCGTCATGGGCGGCGCGGCAGTACGAGGTTCTTGTAACTTGTCAAGAAATGTAATAAGAGGACCTAAAACTAGAAAAGCAATGATGGGGTGACACGTGGGACTTAGCGTATGAGGGAAGGAACGAGGAACCTCGGACGAGGCCATAGCTCGGAAACAAGACTAAAGGAAAATGTTGAAGCGATATAACCCGGCCGAGTAATTGGCAGGGCCACCAACCGGGGACTAATGTCGGGGGTTAACCTCGGGTAGGTCGAGATGGGGAAAGACAGGTATTGTTCCCGTCGATGGCTGAGCTCTGGCCTAGGTCGGCCGAATCATGTGTAAGTCGGCCGATAAGCGAAGCGAAGCTCACGTATAGGTATAAAGTGATGATCTGGCGAGTTAAAGAGAACTCGTCGGGTTACACAAATGATCTCCATGCGGTGAGGAACAAGCCGAATAACACGAGGTGAGGCCGAGTTATCTGGCTTGCGGGAGAAGGAGAAGCTTAGGGTCAAAGCATAGCTGAGGCTAGCGAATCTGGCAGGGCCAAGCGCAAGGGACAAGGAGGCACAGGACGGAGGCGAAGGAGGTCACGGAGGTGACAGTCACAGGAGTCCGAGGCACGCAGAAGGGGGGCTGGAACTTTGCCGTCGTTGGAAGGCGGAGGGAAAGTAGGCCGAGTTACCACTTTGGGACAAGCATATTCCTCGAATATGCTTGCCCGTCGACCTAAGGGCACCCAAGGCACCCTTTATAAGGGAGGTTTGGACCACGAGGAAGGAGGTTTTCTTTTGAGCAACGTTAGGCTGGGGAGATTCAGAGAGTTTCCCTGTAAACAGCTCTAGGAGCACTTGTAGCACACAAAGAGAGAAATAAAGATCACCACTTTGGCAGCTTGAGTGAAAAGACAGTTGCATCTTCCCTCCCCAGATCCCACTAGCATCCATTGGCCCACTACATTAGCCTACCCATGGCATCTGCCGTGCCACCACCACGACAACAACAATATGATTAAACGTTGAACACTATCTATCATAAATTAAATCAAAGTGAATTTGCATAGTTGTTGTAGTCATTGGCATCCGTTTACCACCTTGCGCTTAGTTATAATTGATATAATAGAACTATAGAATTCTAGTTAGTTACTTTACGAACTGGTATCGTATTGTTTTGAAGTGTTAACATAAAGTTTAAAAGTCGTATTGCAAACTTTCAGTAAGTTATAGTTACTCTGTGAAGTTTCATAATTGGTAGTAAATCAAGAGTGCAATTCTAGTGTTAGTATATAAGTATCATGTTTGTCTCCATGATTCTTGATATTCAAAAGATTGTTTTAATATCAAGGTTATCTAGGAGCTGAAAGAGTTGTTTCAGAAACCATGATGTGTCAAAGATATTGCGATATCTGAAACTATGTTTTGGTTGCAACATGAGACAGTATAATATGGCAAAGTTTATATTCTCATATTTGATGAGAATTTGCAAAAGGCTGGAGACGCTGGTCGTCCTAATCCTCCAAAAGGTTTTGGAGAGCAACATTATACTCGCAATTCACCGTTATAAGCTAAAGTAGCTTGATCATGAATAGTTCCTTGATAAGGATGAATATTTGATGTAGGTAAAATGTTTACTACACTAAAAGATTACTAAAGAATGGAATTTGAAAGAACACCAAACATTTGATGATGGTGATCTACTTCAAAGTGCAAGTCCAAAGACATTGGTATTTAACTATCCATGTTTTGGACTATGTGTCATATGTATGGCACCACTGTTGATGTTTATAGATTCTTTTGAAAGGATAAAGAAATACTGAACGAGAAATCTAAGAAATATTAGGCAGAAGAGAAAAGACTAGAATTGTTTAGCTTAGGTATATAGAGGATATAAATGTTATGGTTGTATTCTTTGCTTGTTAAACAATGTAGTTCTTGAGTATTGGATACTGAATTTTTTGGTGTGAATCATCAGACGAAACAACACAATTCATGAACTACAATGGCCTAAGTAACTAGCAAAAGAATATGTGATGATGTTCATCGAGAACAAATAAAGGTTTGTTGTGTTGCTCGTTGAAATCAAAACTTACCTTCAAGTTTTGTTTTAGTAATTGTTATTTCGATCACGTATTATGAGAAAAAAGGGTTGTTCAATGTAATTGTCATAATCCATAAAAGATGGATGATTTACAAATCTCGTTGGAGAAATCACATCCATAAAACTAGTGCTAAAAATGTCAAAAGACAAATTGATTGAAAGATCACTTAGGAAGTGACATCGCCGTTTAAATTATATTGGAAAGAAAACATGAAGAAACTCCATGTGGATGGAATTTTGGAGTCTTTTGATTTTTGATCAAATGACGCTTATGAAACTTTCCTAGAGATAATTAAAACTCCATTCATTGGCCAAAAGGGAACGAATGACTAGATTATTGGAAGTTGTACATATTTGATGTATGAAGTCCATTACGTGTAGTCGAGAGCGATGGATTTCAACTTCATCTGCTTTCTCTGAAAATTTGAGTGAATATATGAATATTTTACTTAATGAGGATGAAGTGTGAAACATTTCAAAAGCTCAAAGACTTTCAAGATGAAGTGCAAAATCAATTTAACAAGAAAATAGAGAATTTATGATAGGATCATAAAGGAAGATATTTGACTTACAGGTTTAGCATAACACCTAAGATTTGATGAATCGTTCCATGGATTTGTGAAACACCATATGAGTATGGAATAAATCGAGATATGCAATGAAACCTCGTTTGACATGGGAAGATCATAGGTGTAATTCATAAAACTGCCATTATATTTTAAAGATTAAAAGCTTTAGAGACTACCACTTTTCCACTGAAAATAGCTCCATCATGATCCGTTGAAATGACACCATATAAAGTTATGGTTTGGGATAAAACCAAAGTTGTGCTTTCTTAAACATTGGTATGTTATGCATAAAATAGATTTCTACTACCAAAGTCGGATTAACATGTCTTTGTATGTTATTTCGAATAATCGTTGAGAATTCCTCCATAACACAGAAGACAAAAATGTTTGTCGCTTAGAACGTCAAGTTTCTTTGAGAAGGAATTTTCCATGAAAAGTTAAGTGGGAGGACAATAGAACTTTGATAAGGTTAAACGAACCTTAGCTATATGTGCAAAGTTTCGCAGCGCCAAAAAGTGTTCCGGAGGTAGCAACAATGCTCATGAATCACGTGCCTCAAAGGTTGTGGTTACAGAGGTCTAAATTCCTATTAAATCAAGTAGGTCGGGTAAACAATCGAATACCAAGATTTGAGGGTTGAATCATTATTTGACAATAATGAACGGACTACATGCAAAGAAGCGATGATGGTCCCTGACTCTATCAAATGGCTTGAAGACATAAAATCCGTGATAGTTCCATACACGAAAAATCAAGCTTTGAACTTGAAAGACCCTCTGGAAAGGTGTAAGACCTTACAGTTGTGTTTGGATCTATAAAAAAATAGACATGGATGTTTCACATCTATGAAATAGTCGACATGTTGGGAAAGAGTTCACAACAATGCTCAAAGGTTGACTATGACTAGATTTGATCTTTCATAGCAATATTTAGTCTAGACGGATTAATGTAGCAACCACTACATATATTGGTATATGATAGTTGAATAAACTAAACAAAGTTCTTCTAATAGAATTGTTACCTAGGACGAGTGCATAACACGGTCCAAAGGGTTTTGTTAATTCAAAGGATGCTAAAAGCGTGTGCAAACTTCAATGGTTGAAGTGAGCATCGCGGTGTTGGAATCTTCACCATGATGAAATTGTTAAAAGAGTTTAAATTCATAAGAGATGATGAAGATGCTTGCATTTGTAAGAAATTAAGTGGGAGCGCTAAGACATATTTCTAATACATTATGTGGAAGACATATTGTTGATTGGAAATGATGTATCTTTTATTAACACATGTTAAGAATTTCATCTCGATGAAAGACTTAGGAAAAACTCGAATATTTGGCATCAATATCTATATAGATAGATTGAGACGCTAATATGGTTGTGCCAAATGTACATAGATGAGATATTGAATGAGTTCAATATGGAAATGACAAGAAAGGTTCTTTCCACACAGAAAGGATTAAATCAAAATTCAAGTGTATCGACACTTGGTAAGTGAAACAAAGATTCAAGTATTGATTTATACTTGATGAATAAAATCACAAAAAGTATTTTTCAATCATATGTGATATGTACAAATCCAGATATGTCCTATGCTCTAAATGTTATGAGCATATACCATAATGATTCATAAGATGATCATTGGACGATAGTAAGGATATTCTTATGATCTTTTGGATGAACTAAGAATATATTATTTTGTAGATGTGACAAATAGATGGTTAGTTCATTGTAAATGGTACTACATTGATACTAATTTTTTCACAAAGTACAAATTAAGTTTATCTCAATCTAAATTAAGGGTGGCACAATATGATGGAAAGTAAGTTCCATAATGGATTTGGATGAGTTCCAAAGTTAAGACATTGTGACAGATACTACAACAAAAGGCTAAGTATATGACTGATGTTATAGCAGCAAAAGAGGGCATTTGTGTCAAGTAGTTTGTTATCAAACTATGTGTAGTTCACAGCGGGATAATACTATGAAGATGTATTGTACGACAATATTGTCAACATGTTTTAACCCCTAGGAACTAAAGGTCTCACCATGTAAGATCCCTCCCTTTATAAAGGTAAGGATCCCTGTGATTGCAATGCTAGTCCCTGGACCAATGCTAGCATCCACAGTTTAAGATGAAGTACTGTCACATCCCAAGATTTTCCAAATCTTGTAATGTGAAAAAAAAATAAACAAAATTTTTTTTGTTGAAAAACAGGGTGAAAAGAAACTTTAGTTTCTAAAATAGAAACTTAAAATCCCATCTTGAACAAACTTTGATAAAAAGTTTGAATCCAACAAAGTCCAAATCAAGGGAAATGCATTCCTCAATGAATGTATCTGGAAATTTGAACACTTGGAAAATAAATCCAAATCCCAAAGCCCTAATGGAATAAAATCATTTCCAAGTTATCTCCAAGCCTATGGATTTGATCCATATAAAAATTTGTCAACAAACATTCACAAATTATAAAGAAAGACAAATAGAAATATTATAAGACCATAGAAGTTGGTTTCACTTAAATTGGAACCATGGATAAAACCTTATGAATTTAATAAGATAAGGAAAAGTAATTTCCAAAGCTAATAAAGCCTTATCTAAAATCCCTACAAAATGAAGAGCAAATAATCCTAAAGACATTTAAAAGATAAACAAATATTAAACAAGAATTTACAAATTGGAATCACTAAGTTTGGATCTCTAAATAAAAAGATATGGATTTTATAAAATGAAATAAGAAATATTAAATAAAGAAAACTTAAAGACCAAATCAAATCTTGGCCAAAAACATAAACAAATGGAATGAATTATAATCCCAATCCAAATAAAATAAAAGGTTGAATAATTGACAAAGTAAAATAAATGGCATAAACCAAATCCATTGGAATTAAAACAGATACCCAATCTTAAATGATTAATAAATCTTATTAAAAACTTTTCCAAATAATTCAAGATGAATTATTTGACACCTAAGTAAACAAAACCTACTGAAAAGTTTTGGAAGGTTTAAAAAGATTTTAAATGGTGTTTAGAAATATTATTAAAACCTATTTGATTTAAAACAAGGGCCCTTTTTATTAATTAAAAAGACCCCAAAAGGAATAAAATAAATTCCCAAAATTAACATCAGAATGTGCTACCAATCAGTATTTAAACCTACCCAAGTTTTGGAAAAGGTTTGAATTCAAATAGGTGTTTAAATTGGTTGTTTAAAATCAAAACAGAATAAAGGAAAAGAAAAAGAAAAACAAACAGAAAAAAATGCTAAAGGACTCAGCCCAGCCGGCCAGCCCAACAAGGCCCAACAACCATTCCCTCTCTCTCCCGAAGAAAAACGATTCACACCCATTTTTAAGCCTGCAAAGACGCTGACTGGTGGACCCTATTTCCTCTCTCCCTCTCACGCTGCCAAGCGGACCCCACCGCCAGCTCACCTTGTCGTCAACCCGCGACCAGTTCTTCCCCCGTTCCTGCCGTTGATTCCTCCGATTAAATTCGCCGTAACGCTGCGCTTATTCCTCACCGTGACCACGCCCATTTAATCGCCGCCTCTCCTTTTCCTCTGCCGCCACCTTAGCGCCCCAGGCCGCCTAATTTTTCCCTACTCCGCCATCGCTAAGCTCGGCGACGATTCCGGCCAACCGCCGCCTGCCTCGACCTTGCGACATGATTCCCACCTCTGGCGAACCTTTCCGTAACAGCCGCGTTGCGTGCGAACGTCGGCAACGTCTTCACCGGCGCCACCGACGACCCGCAACTCCGGCGAGCCATCGACACCAAACCTGCACCTTGTGCCGGTGAGTACCCTACAACCACGAGACCGTGCGCATCCCATCGATACTTTTCTCGCTTGCATCCCGGTGCTCGTCCTCGACCACGACGTGTGCACCGACGCCAAGAAGAACTCCGTGAACGATTCCACCACCTCGGCGCCTTCACCAACCACGGGCACGATGAGCTCCAGCACGCCACGGCGAACACGGTGAGCATACTCTCCCTTCCTCTAGCCACCTGGAATAGCCAGAGCGCCGCCGCCCGAGCGTCGCCGCCGCGCGCTGCCACTGAGCGCCGCTAGTGTTTGGTTAGATCGACGCTAGCCGTTGGATGCAAATCGTAGGGATACGATAGACGACTTAACGAACCGTTTTTGATCAATTTGTGCCACACGATCTATTTAGATCTGACGCCTCCCGTAGGGCGATCCAACCGAAGCGGTACCGACGAATGGAAACGCGCCGCGTATCACTAGTTTGGTTAAAAACAGAATTTTGAATCATATTAGTAAGCAAACTTGTAAAATCTATAACTTTAAATCTACACGTCCAAATTTTACAAACTTTATATCAATTTGTAAGATCCCTCCTTTGTAAAGGAAAAGGATCCATGTGATTGCAATGCTAGTCCCTGGATCAATAGCTAGCACCCATAGTTAAGATGTAATATCAAGGAACAAAGGTCATAATATAACTTTATAACCAGGAATAACATAATTATATTACATCTTACATAGATCATTTGGCTATTACATTACATTGCAGCAGAATATCTATAAGCATGGGGTCCTTCATCTTCAAGGTGCCACAGGCAAACATGTTGGTTGTAGACTTTGTAATCCTAATCAATCAACTTCACTAATTTCAATCAAACCTGCAACATTACAAGTTACAGCCACAAGGGTCAATACATTTGAATTGTATTGGCAAGTTTCACGACTATATAGAATATAAGTGGATCCTATCATTACATGCATATTTGGCTAAGTAGGTTTTAAGGCTCATTTGCAGAAAGCAATAAGTTATCCTATCTTTTCAAAATAGTTTTGATCTTTTGTCAAATCTTTTTGAACTTCTTGGTAAATCACCAAGTGTTTCAAGTCTTTGTCAAAATCTCTTGAGCTCCTTGGTAAATCCCCAAGTGCTTCAAGTTTTTATTAAAATCTCATGAGCTCCTTGGTACACCCCAAGTACTTCAAGTTTTTATCCAAATCTCTTGAGCTCCTTGGTAAATCCCCAAGTGCTTCAAGTCTTTTGTTGTCACTTAAAAGTTTTTCTTTTAGAAATTGGAATGTCGAGATTTCCCATAGCTCCAGGCCTTTAGTTGCTCAGTATTGTCCATAACCGGGGACACGGCTAAGTACTTCGATTTTTATCTTCTGCAGAAGTTGTACACTTTACCCACATGACACAATCTCATCTTGTTGCCACCAGTGGCCGCTGGATAAGTACTCACCAAGATGGAGTACTGGCAGACTCAGAATGTGACAAAGTCTTTCCAAAGGGTCCTCCCATACACCATTGCTAGCTTGTCTTCAGGCACCAATGTAGGGTTCCTAGTTCCCTCATTTCCAGTAAACCTGAAGACAATGCATGGGTCTTCCCAATGTAGTTGACTAATCCAGAGCCATATTAGCATGTGGCTGTACACGAAAACCACTGTTGGAAAAACATGTTCAATCTCTAAGTCCCTGGGTGGTTTTCTTTTGGTGCACAACACAAAGAGATTGCCATCGACATGGTTCCTTTTTTTGCCACCTTGTCCAAAACTTGAGTATCCTTGTCCACCCAGGTGGTTCATTGAGTACTTGTTTTATTATATAAAACACAAGTCTTTTCTCATCTTTATAAAATCTCAACATGTATCTCTTCTCAAAATATGCTGCATGGCTAAGCATTTTACAACTACATTGTTTCACTAAGGAATATATAAGGTATCCTATTAGGATTTAGCATAGCATAAGTATAGAAATTCTTTTCATGCATGTTTCAAAATCCACTAAGTATAATGGAAATAGTAGGACTTTGGATGATAGTGTCACTTGCCTTTTTGGTAGGGAAGGGTGGTTTACTTCTTGATCTTGCTAATCTCACACTCTTCTAACTTCACTACAAATCAATCAAGCAAACACAAATTCAACTAGCATTCCAACCAATAATCAAACAATTCAACACACATAAAAATATTAGAAACTAAGTCATGCATGCAAGCATGCAAAAGATAGTTTTATTTGCAAAGGTGGTTTCTACTAGGCTCTAAACATTGTAAAGTCCAAAGTGGTCATTTTCTAAAGTGGCAAAGTCATTTGCAAAAGGGTTTTATCTATAAACCATTTTTAAATCCAATCAATATTTTATGTGTTGGAAAATATTTTTAGCAAAACTAAAATTTTATATTGATCACCAAATAAGTTGTTAGTCCTCAAAACTTGGTGTTTAGAGTCAGTAGCTTTGAATCAAAATATTTTCCAAAGGATTTTTCTCAAAATCATTTCCATAACAAAACCAATATTTTTATTTGACTAGAAATGGGATAATTCAATTAATCAATCCTAACTTTCACCAAAAACATTTTTAAACCCATGAGTTGGTTCCTAGGGTCATTAAGTTCACATCAAACCAATTTTGCAAAGATTTTAACCCTAAAAACATTTTAGAATAATTTTTATAACCTAAACAAGCATACAAATGTTTCTGCAAAAACAAACATTTTACCAGAAGATTTTTACTAAACAAATTGCATGGTTGGCTAGGGCTTGTTCCACTGATTCCAATGATATAAAGTTTGCAAATTCTGGACGTGTGGATCAAAAGTTACAAGGCTTACAAATTTGCATCTAAATCTGATTTCAAATTCTATTTTAAATCAAAGGCTGGCCACGCGGCACGTTTCTACTGGTCGATATCGGTTCGGGTGGATCGACTTATGCGGTGCGTTAGATCTAAATGAAATCCTACGGCTCTGAATCAAACTTACCCTTTCGCTTAAGTTCTATTTCTAGCCACAAGATCAAGATCTAACGGTGTAAACCTATTCGACCATACTCGAGCGGCGCTGACGGCGGTGAGCGGCGGCGCACGGTCGGACGAGGTGCTAGCGGCGGTTACAGGAAGCAAGGAAGAGGTTGGCGAGGCTTACCAGACTCGTAGAGGCTTGCTGAAGCTCGAGGTGGTACTGGCTGGCGAAGGGGCGCACTGGAGTGGGAGTAATCGCTCGCCGGAGACGATGGCGGCGTCAGGTGGTTTTGGTGGTCATTGAGGATGGCGCTACGAGTCACGAGGAGACAAACGGAAAGTATGGTCAGACGTGCAAAGCCATGGTGATGATGCGTGCATGATTGAGAGGGCTCGAGGTGGTCTAGTCTTACCAGAAAAACTTGCCGGAGAGAGAAGCAGAAGCGGCGGCGCTCGGACGTTGTCGAAGTCGATATTCTGGGGTGCCCGCGAGTGAACGGAAGGCACAGGGAGAAGCACCAGGGGCTGGGGGTCACGGCCGTGAGCTCAGGGAGGCAAGGGGTGGCGCAGAGTCACCGGAATTGTTCGAGGAACTCGCCGGAGGCAGAGGGGTTCGAGGTTGCGATTCGTGCAGCCTGGTGGCTCCGGTGGTGCTGTTTCTGGGGGAAAAGAGAGGGGGCAAGCAGGCGATTAAATGGGCGTGGTCGCGGGGTGGAGTAATGGCCGCTATCAACGCGAATTGATCGCCAGCGTTACTGACTGCAACGGCAGGGAGTGATCAGGGGGAAGACGATGAACATGAGAGGTGGGACCTTGCTGTCAGCGAGGAAGAAAGATAGGGAGAGGGTCCACCGGTCAGCGTCTGTGCGGGTGTGGGTTTAAGTGGGAAACGATTCGCAGAGGGGGAAAGGAGTTGGGCTAGAATTGGGCTTCCTGGGCCAGGTGGGTTGGGTCAGGTCTGGTTCTATTTTTTTCTTTATGATTGTTTTATCTTTTTCTATTTCTATTTTCTGTTTTGAAATTCAAACAACAAATCAAACATTCAAAACAATCCAAACTTCCACCACACTTTGCAATTGAATTTGGTTCTGTTTTAACAACACAAACCAAAGTCCGAAAACAAAATAATAATATTCTTTTTAGGACCCATTAATAATTAAATAAAATGGACCTTAGTTATTTAATTCAAATAGAATTTGTTTTAATAAAATATTTATCTTTTTGAAATCTAAATATAAAACCAGAAACACTTCAGTAGTTTTATTTGAGAATAATAAATACTTGGAAAACTTATTTAAAATAAATAAATAAGTTTTGATGTTTAACTAAAATAGTAAAACCTTTATTTTTAATAAACTTGGATATTAAATCCTTATTATTTTATTTAAATAAACTTTTACTATTTTTATAAAATAGAAATATGTTATTTCAAAGGTTTGGCCAAGTTTTAGTTTGGGTTTATAAAATAATCCTTATTTATATTTCTACCTTTTTATTTGAAAACCAAATCTTTTTATTAAATGATCCAAAAATAGTATTTCCAAATATTTTAACTTCATTGTTTACTTATCTTTTTAAATCCCTTTAGGATTTTATTTGATACAAATAGGTTTTGATAGTTTCCAAATGGATTCAAAAAGTTTCTTCTCACCCTGAAAATCAACAAAGTTTTATTTTATTCATTTATTTTTCACATTACAAGATTTGGAAAATCTTGGGATGTGACAGGCTACCACCCTTAAAATAAATCTCGTCCCGAGATTTGGGAAATCTAGGGTTACAAGTAGGCTCAAAGCATCTAGGGTACTACCACCCTTAAAAATTTTCCAACTAAATTACATATTGGTTTGCTTGGGATCTTGGGGAAACTTCTCTGGGCAAACATCTGCATAGTGTCCTTTGTTTCCACACTTGGCACATGTGACAAGGCTGAGATCCACCATAGGCTTGTTTATCTTGTTCTTCATCTTTTCTGGACAATTTCTTGCATAATGTCCTGGGTTTTTGCAATTGAAACATATGATAAGTTTGAGTTCTTCACGTGTCTCTTGTGGACAAGTTGTTGCATAATGGCCTAGCTCTTTGCAGTTGTTGCACCATACTTGGCCAATCTCTTTATACTTCTGTTTCTCTGGACATTCAGAGGAATAGTGTCCCATTTCTTTACAATGATGACATTGTACATGGCTTTTGTCCTTCTTTTTATTTTTGGGTTTCTCCAAAGCTAGGAGTGCATCTAGTTCATGTTGTTCATATGTTATCTTGTAGGTAGGAATGTCTACTTGTTTCTTGGACCTTCTATTGCTCTTTGGATAATTCATATGCCTCTTCTTTGGTCCTTTAAATTGGGTTGTATTGCATGGAGGTATAAGTGGAGCTTTTCCTTTGTCCTCATTCTTCTTGGTAGATTTGGATCCCTCTTGATAGTTTGAAATCATTTGTTGCACTCCACCTTGTTTCCTTTGTTCAACTATGGAATAGATGGGGCATTGGATAGGGACATGATTATTTCCTTCACAGAGGTAGCAAGTTGCTTGAGAGGTGGGACATTGGCCAACTGGGTGTTTCTCTTCACAGTTGGGGCATCGATCTCCATGCTCCTTGGAAGTGTGATCCTTGTCTCCACAAATATTGCAAGCTTTGGCTCCTTTTAGAAAAACATCCTTGTCTCCTTTGGAAAAGTTGCTTTCCATGTTGAGAATTTGGTCTGTCACCTTATGCAACATTTGGGCTTGGTTTTCCAAAAATCCTTGTAGGGTTGGATCTTCCCCACTAGTGTTAGCTATGAATTGAGCTGTCATTTGGTTCAACTGGTTTTGGGTTGATATGAGTTCTCTCATGTTGTCCTCTTGGTTGTTGTTGTTGTCATCAACCTTGATGTTGGATTCTCTTGGAGTAGTCATCTGTTTGGGTTGAATTGAGATTAGAATAGGCAAAATATCTCTAAGGAATCAATTCTAATCACACACATCACAATTCACTCAAGCAATGTGCAAGCAATCACAAACAAACACTTTACTCAAACAACAAAGTTCAAGCACATTTTTAGGCAACAAAATATTTTTGTTACACCACATAAGTTGGTGTGTTTGACTTAGATAAATATGGTGGTCCATCTATATGGTTCACTTGTGATCTTTCCATCCTTCTTGGTTGATTCTTCTTGCATGAGATCATGGTTTCCTTAGGAAAAATTCTTGGTCACAAAACTTCAAAGGTGATGATTGTTCCTTCTAAGTTGTGTTTCCTTTAGTCTCCAAATCTTGGGCAAGATTTCTTGTCTCACTTGTCCTTAGTGATATCCAAGGTTGAAGTCCTTGGTAAATATGCTGAAGATGTTGAAGTCATTAGAGTTGAAGAAGTTGAAGTCATTAGAGTTGAAGAAGTTGAAGTCATTAGAGTTGAAGAAGTTGAAGTCATTAGAGTTGAAGAAGTTGAAGTCATTAGAGTTGAAGAAGTACTTAGCTCATGGTGAAGTCTTTGTCCATGGGGTAGGTTTTTCCATCAAGTTGAAGTAGAAGAGATGTAGAGTTAAAACCAAAATGGTTGAGGAAAGAGTTTACAAGACTGTTTGTAAATAAGTTTTGGAAGAAATACAACTCCTATTTTTCTAAGGGTTTTTGTCCAATCCTAGGTTTACAAATCCTACAGGCAACACAATGCTCTGATACCATCTGTAAGATCCCTCCTTTGTAAAGGAAAAGGATCCCTGTGATTGCAATGCTAGTCCCTGGATCAATAGCTAGCACCCACAGTTAAGATGTAATATCAAGGAACAAAGGTCATAATATAACTTTATAACCAGGAATAACATAATTATATTACATCTTACATAGCTCATTTGGCTATTACATTACATTGCAGCAGAATATCTATAAGCATGGGGTCCTTCATCTTCAAGGTGCCACAGGCAAACATGTTGGTTGTAGACTTTGTAATCCTAATCAATCAACTTCACTAATTTCAATCAAACCTGCAACATTACAAGTTACAGCCACAAGGGTCAATACATTTGAATTGTATTGGCAAGTTTCACGACTATATAGAATATAAGTGGATCCTATCATTACATGCATATTTAGCTAAGTAGGGTTTAAGGCTCATTTTCAGAAAGCAATAAGTTATCCTATCTTTTCAAAATAGTTTTGATCTTTTGTCAAATCTTTTTGAACTTCTTGGTAAATCACCAAGTGTTTCAATTCTTTGTCAAAATCTCTTGAGCTCCTTGGTAAATCCCCAAGTGCTTCAAGTTTTTATCAAAATCTCATGAGCTCCTTGGTACACCCCAAGTACTTCAAGTTTTTATCCAAATCTCTTGAGCTCCTTGGTAAATCCCCAAGTGCTTCAAGTCTTTTGTTGTCACTTAAAAGTTTTTCTTTTATAAATTGGAATGTCGAGATTTCCCATAGCTTCAGGCCTTTAGTTGCTCAGTATTGTCCATAACCGGGGACACGGCTAAGTACTTAGATTTTTATCTTCTGCAGAAGTTGTACACTTTACCCACATAACACAATCTCATCTTGTTGCCACCAGTGGCCGCTGGATAAGTACTCACCAAGATGGAGTACTGGTAGATTGAGAATGTGACGAAGTCTTTCCAAAGGGTCCTCCCATACACCATTGCTAGCTTGTCTTCAGGCACCAATGTAGGGTTCCTAGTTACCTCATTTCCAGTAAACCTGAAGACAATGCATGGGTCTTCCCAATGTAGTTGACTAAGCCAGAGCCATATTAGCATGTGGCTGTACACGAGAGCCACTGTTGGAGAAACATGTTCAATTTCTAAGTCCCTGGGTGGTTTTCTTTTGGTGCACAACACAAAGAGATTGCCATCGACATGGTTCCTTTTGTTGCCACCTTGTCCAAAACTTGAGTATCCTTGTCCACCCAGGTGGTTCATTGAGTACTTGTTTTATTATATAAAACACAAGTCTTTTCTCATCTTTATAAAATATCAACATGTATATCTTCTCAAAATATGCTGCATGGCTAAGCATTTTACAACTACATTGTTTCACTAAGGAATATATAAGGTATCCTATTAGGATTTAGCATAGCATAAGTATAGAAATTCTTTTCATGCATGTTTCAAAATCCACTAAGTATAATGGAAATAGTAGGACTTTGGATGATAGTGTCACTTGCCTTTTTGGTAGGGAAGGTTGGTTTACTTCTTGATCTTGCTAATCTCACACTCTTCTAACTTCACTACAAATCAATCAAGCAAACACAAATTCAACTAGCATTCCAACCAATAATCAAACAATTCAACACACATAAAAATATTAGAAACTAAGTCATGCATGCAAGCATGCAAAAGATAGTTTTATTTGCAAAGGTGGTTTCTACTAGGCTCTAAACATTGTAAAGTCCAAAGTGTTCATTTTCTAAAGTGGCAAAGTCATTTGCAAAAGGGTTTTATCTATAAACCATTTTTAAATCCAATCAATATTTTATGTGTTGGAAAATATTTTTAGCAAAACTAAAATTTTATATTGATCACCAAATAAGTTGTTAGTCCTCAAAACTTGGTGTTTAGAGTCAGTAGCTTTGAATCAAAATATTTCCAAAGGTTTTTGCTCAAAATCATTTCCATAACAAAACCAATATTTTTATTTGACTAGAAATGGGCTAATTCAATTAATCAATCCTAACCTTCACCAAAAAAAATTTTAAACCCGTGAGTTGGTTCCTAGGGTCATTAAGTTCACATCAAACCAATTTTGCAAAGATTTTAACCCTAAAAACATTTTAGAATAATTTTTATAACCTAAACAAGCATACAAATGTTTATGCAAAAACAAACATTTTACCAGAAGCTTTTTACTAAACAAATTGCATGGTTGGCTAGGGCTTGTTCCACTGATTCCATTGATATAAAGTTTGCAAATTTTGGACGTGTGGATCAAAAGTTACAAGGCTTACAAATTTGCATCTAAATCTGATTTCAAATTCTATTTTAAATCAAAGGCTGGCCACGCGGCACGTTTCTACTGGTCGATACCGGTTCAGGTGGATCGACTGATGCGGTGCGTTAGATCTAAATTAAATCCTACGGCTCTGAATCAAACTTACCCTTTCGCTTAAGTTCTATTTCTAGCCACAAGATCAAGATCTAACGGTGTAAACCTATTCGACCATACTCGTCTTGGCGGCGGTGGCGGCGCAAGCCTGACGAGGTGCTAGCGGCGGTTACAGGAAGCAAGGAAGAGGTTGGCGAGGCTTACCACACTCGTAGAGGCTTGCTGAAGCTCGAGGTGGTACTGGCTGGCGAAGGGGCGCACTTGAGTGGGAGTAATCGCTCGCCGGAGACGATGGCGGCGTCAGGCGGTTCTGGTGGTCGTTGAGGATGGCGCTATGAGTCACGGGGAGACAAACGGAAAGTATGGTCAGACGCGCAAAGCCAAGGCGATGATGCGTGCATGATTGAGAGGGCTCGGGGTGGTCTAGTCTTACCAGAAAAACTCGCCGGAGAGAGAAGCAGACGTGGCGGCGCTCAAACGTTGTCGAAGTCGATGTTCTGGGGCGCCCGCGAGTGAATGGAAGGCACAGGGAGAAGCACCAGGGGCTGGGGGTCACGGCCGTGTGCTCAGGGAGGCAAGGGGTGGCGCAGAGTCACCGGAATTGTTCGCGGAACTCGCCGGAGGCAGAGGGGTTCGAGGTTGCGATTCGAGCATCCTGGTGGCTCCGGTGGTGCGATGTCTGGGGGAAAAGAGAGGGGGCAAGCAGGCGATTAAATGGGCATGGTCGCTGGGTGGATTAATGGCCGCTATAAACGCGAATTGATCGCCGGCATTACTGACTGCAACGGCAGGGAGTGATCAGGGGGAAGACGATGAACATGAGAGGTGGGACCTTGCTGTCAGCGAGGAAGAAAGATAGGGAGAGGGTCCACCGGTCAGCGTCTGTGCGGGTGTGGGTTTAAGTGGGAAACGATTCCTGGGCCAGGTGGGTTAGAATTGGGCTTCCTGGGCCAGGTGGGTTGGGTCAGGTCTGGTTCTATTTTTTTCTTTCTGATTGTTTTATCTTTTTCTATTTCTATTTTCTGTTTTGAAATTCAAACAACAAATCAAACATTCAAAACAATCCAAACTTCCACCACACTTTGCAATTGAATTTGGTTCTGTTTTAACAACACAAACCAAAGTCCAAAAACAAAATAATAATATTCTTTTTAGGACCCATTAATAATTAAATAAAATGGACCTTAGTTATTTAATTCAAATAGAATTTGTTTTAATAAAATCTTTATCTTTTTGAAATCTAAATATAAAACTAGAAACACTTCAGTAGTTTTATTTGAGAATAATAAATACTTGGAAAACTTATTTAAAATAAATAAATAAGTTTTGATGTTTAATTAAAATAGTAAAACCTTTATTTTTAATAAACTTGGATATTAAATCCTTATTATTTTATTTAAATAAACTTTTACTATATTTATCAAATAGAAATATTTTATTTCAAAGGTTTGGCCAAGTTTTAGTTTGGCTTTATAAAATAATCCTTATTTATATTTCTACCTTTTTATTTGAAAACCAAATCTTTTTATTAAATGATCCAAAAATAGTATTTCCAAATATTTTAACTTTATTTTTTACTTATCTTTTTAAATCCCTTTAGGATTTTATTTGATCCAAATAGGTTTTGATAGTTTCCAAATGGATTCAAAAAGTTTCTTCTCACCCTAAAAATCAACAAAGTTTTATTTTATTCATTTATTTTTCACATTACAAGATTTGGAAAATCTTGGGATGTGACACAATGGATTCAGAAAAACAAGCCCTAGCCAACCATGCACTTTGTTTAGTAAAAAGATTCTGTTAAATTGTTTGTTTTTACAGAAACTTATGTATGCTTGTTTAGAATATAAAAATTGTTCTAAAATGATTTTGAGGATAAAATCTTTGGGAAATGGGTTGTTTTGAACCTACTGACCATAGGAAACAATTGGTGGTTTCAAAAATGTATTTGGTGAATCAAAAGAATAAACTTTGGATTTAAACCATTTCTAGTCAAATAAAAATATGGTTTAAGTATTAAAAATAGTTTTGGAAGAAAACCTTTGAGAAATGTTTTGGAAAAAAACTCTCTGACCATAAACACAAAGTTATATGGTTTGAAAACATATTTTGTGAAACCTATAGAATTTTGCCTTATTAAAAGCATTTCTTCACCACATAAAATAATGACTTGATCTAAAAATGGTTTATGAAGTGAAATCTTTTGCAAATGACTTTTCCACTTTATAAAATGACCATTAGGTGTTTTTAAAAGTTTATGACCCATTAGAAACCACTCTTACAAATAAAACAATCTCTTGCATGCTAGCATGCATTGTTTTGTTTTATTATTTTATGTGATGAATTACTTGAATGGTAGATTGAAATATTATTTGCTTGATTGAATTTTAGTGACTTGAAGTGTGCGAACATTGCAAAGATCAAGAAGTGAACCTATACTGTACCAAAAAGGCAAGTGATGCTTCATACTTTTGTCCCACTACGTTCACTATGCATTAGTGATATTTCTAAGTAACACTTGCATGGAAATTTTGCTAAGTATAAACCATGCTATGGGAAATCCTAGTAGATGAAACCTTAGTAGAAATTTCCTAAGTTAAGATTCCTACTACTATCATGCTTAGCTTAGCTAGTAGAAAACAAGGGTGGAATATATATTCATGCTATGGAAAATTTCTAAGTCTAAGGACTTATGTTTTGTTTAATAAAACAACTAAGTGAATGAATCACCTGGGTGGAATGGAAGGAATGGTTTGTGTTGAGTGGTTCACAAGGCCCATTTCTATGGTTTACCTTGTGTATCTCACTTGTGGATGGCCACCCAGGAACAAAGAGATTTGAGATGTCAAATGTTGAGAAGCTTCAAGTGCAACCACATGGCATTATGGGCTCTGCCTGGATCATATAGGTTGCAAGAACTTAGCCAAATGGACAGTTGGTGGTAGGGGAATGATAGTCTGGAACGCGTCCATTTTGGTCTAAGGGAAGGCTTCTGAAAGATCTTATCTTGGTGAAACCAAGTCTTGTGGGGAAAGTGCACTACCTCTGCAGAGTGTAAAATCTAAGTACTTAGCCATGTCCCTGGCAAAGGACAATTTGAGCATCAAGATATGGAAGCTATCAAGAATCTCATCATCCCAATTTCTAAGTTAAAAACTTGTGGGTGAAGAAGGGATTGAAAGGATCACCAATTTCTATTGGGAGATGCCTTGGGAAAGATTTTGTCAAGATAAAACTTAGTGTTTTCAAATGATAAGGAAAATCTATTTTGAGCAAAGCGAGCCTAAGCTCCACTTAGCCAAATGCATATAGATGATAGAATCCATTATACTACCATAGAATCACTTGCCAATAAAATTCAAATGTATTGACCCTTTGTGGTTGTAACTTGTTATGTTGCAGGTTTGATTGATATTAGTGAAGTATAATGATTAGGATTACAAGTCTACACCAACATGTCTGCCTGTGGCACTTTGAAGATGGAGGACCCCATGCTTATAGATATTCTGCTGCAATGTAATGTAATAGCCAAATGAGCTATGTAAGATGTAATAAAATTATGTTATTCCTGGTTATAAAGTTGTATTATGACCTTTGTTTCTTGATATTACATCTTAACTGTGGATGCTAGCTATTGATCCAGGGACTAGCATTGTAAACACAGGGATCTCTACCTTATTAAAGGTTGGGAACCTTACAAGTACACAGAAACAAAGGTCATTATTACATATCATTCCAGAGACAAACATAGTCTTTTACAAACTCCATGGCCACAGGCCTATTACAAGAGTTCAAATATATAATAAGATAAATAAGTCTTCATCTTCATGTGCCACAGGGAAGCATGTTGAGTGTAGACTCATAACCCCTAATCATCATCAGAATAACCTGCAACATCACAAGTTACAGCCACAGTGGGTCAATACATTGGAATAGTATTAGCAAGTGATACCTTAGTAGAATATTGGTAGACTAGATACTATATGAATTTTGGATAAGTGTAGTTTAGGCTTGCTTTGCTCAAAATAGGTTGTACCTATTAGTTGAAAACACTAAGTTTTTCTTTGACAAAATCTTTCCCAAGGAAACTGTAGGGGTTCGTAGCATGGAAAACAAAATTTTTCTATCGCATACAAACAAACAAGCCAAGATCTATCTACTAGATTATAGCAACGAGTCGATGGAATAACTTACCCTCGAAGATTCCAAAGCGGTTAACGAGAGCAGATTCTCGTGGGTGATGTAGTCGTACACTTCCGATCTCAAGATCGCGTAGACGATCCTTCCGGCGCCACGTTCTGGCAGCGCTCCCGCAGTCGGTCAGACCTTCCTCTCCCTTGTTCCAGCAGGCAGTGGAGGTTGTAGCACTCTCCTCGTGATTCCGGCAGCACAACGGCGTGGTACCGGAAGTAGAGGGGAGATCCCGCAGGGCTTCGCCTTAAGCCGGAGCGAGTATGGTGGAGTATGAGAGAGAGCTCTTAGTGGTCTAGGGTTTAGACTCACCAATTAGAAGGCTCTAAACCGAAGGCTAGAGCAATTAGAAGCTCTAAACCAAAACGGCTCTAAACCGGAGATTAGAGGATAGGAACTTGTGTGTCTAGAGGAGGAGGTCCTGCCCCTCCTTTTATAGGTGGGAGGGGCGGCCAAGGGGAGGGGAGTCCCTCCCCAAGTCGGCCTTGGTTGGTGCGCCGGCTTGGAGGGACTCCTCCCCCAAGTCGGTTCCAACCACCTCTTGCTTGTTTCCCACAGTTTCCTATTTCCCACAGTTTCCTGTTTTCCACAGTTTCCTGTTTTAGCCGTTTGACTTTCAAACTGGCAGTTTGACTTTTCAGTTTTGGAACAACAAGAACACTTAGTACATGATGCAATCATTCAATATGTAATGACACATTCATGTACCCTCCCCCTCGGAGTGTCGGACAATCCGGAACCTTCTAGAACATTCCCGATGAAAACACCGGAATCATTCCCGAACTCCGAAACGGGACTTTCCTTATATGAATCTTATTCTCCGGACCATTCCGGATCACCTCGTGATATCCCGGATCCCATCCGAGACTCCGAACAACATTTGGTCTCTTTCTCATAATACCATAACTACTCAAACAACGTCGAATCCTTAAGTGTGTCTCCCTACGGTTCGTGAATTATGCGGACATGATCGAGACACTTCTCCGAACAATAACCAATAGAGGAATCTGGAAATTCATATGGCTCCCACATATTTCTACGATTACTTTGTGATCGAATGAACCACTTACATACGATACTAATTTCCCTTTGTCTCACGATAGTTTACGATCCGAGGTTATGATCGGGTATCTCTGCATACCTAGTTCAACCTCGTTACCGATAAGTACTCTTTTCTCGTTCGTGATATGTGATACCTTGTGACCCAGTCACATGCTTGCAAGCTAATTGGATGACATTCCACCGAGAGGGCCCAGTATATCTATCCGTCATATGGATGGACAAATCCACTCTTGATCCATGTGTTTCAACCAATACTTTCCAACACTCAATGCCACCTTTATAGCCACCCGATTCACGGTGTGGTGTTTGATGTCATCAAAGCATCCATCCGTAAAGGTGATATGCATGATCTCATGGTCGAAGGAATTAGGTTACTATGTATCGTAAAGCATATAGCAATTGAACTATTGAAATGACTTGATATTTATGCTACGCTTATCTATAGGAGTATGTCCACCATATCATTCTCCTAACGATATGATCCTGTTGTTAATAACATCTCTATGTTCATGATCAGGAAACCATGATCATATATTAACCAACAAGCTAGTTTAACAAGAGGCTTTACTAGGGACTCTTATTTAAGTTTACAAATCACACAAGTATTAATGTTTCCGGTTAATACAATTATAGCATGGTATGTAAACATTTATCATAAGTGTGAAGATATGATAATAACCACTTTATTATTGCCTCTTGGGCATATCTCCAACAGTCTCCCACTTGCACTAGAGTCAATAATCTACTTTCAAAACTTTGTGCATTCAACACCTATGGCTTTCCGGTGTTGTACACGATTGCTAGTGGTCAACTGATCTCCGGATCTGACACTTCCAGGTCCGTGTGTAATTGCATGTTTTTGCGTCTCTACGCATCACTCATTCTCTAATCATATGGCTTTGTATAAATTTGGTCTTTCGGTGTGACCTTTAGCTCTTTGGGGTTAAAACATGTTGATAATATTGTCGCACAATATATCTTCATATTATTATCCCACTGTGAACTACACCTAGTTTGATAACAAACTACTTGACACAAATGCCCTCTTTTGCTGCTAAAATAGCAGTCATATATTTAGCCTTTTGTTTGTAGTATCTGTCACAATGTCTTAACTTTGGAACTCATCCAAATCCATTATGGAACTCACTTTCCATTATATTGTGCCACCCTTAGTTTAGATTGAGATAAACTTAATTTGTACTTTGTGACAAAACTAGTATCAATGTAGTACTTTTACAATGAACTAACCATCTATTTGTCACTTCTACAAATATTATACTCTTAGTTCTTCCAAAAGATCATAAGAATATCCTTACTATTGTCCAATGATCATCTTACGAATCATTCTGGTATATGCTCACAACATTTAGAGAATAGGACATATCTGGATTTGTACATATTACAGTATGATTGATATAATTACTCTTTGTGATTTCATACATCAAGTATCAATCTATACTTGATTATTTGTTTCACTTTACCAAATGTCAATACACTTGAATATATCACCAACATTGAACTCATTCAATCCTTTACTGCGACAAGAACCTCTCTTGTAGTTTCTATATTTAACTCATTCAATATCTTGTCTATGTACTTCCGCACAACCATATTAGCGTCTATTGATGCCAAATATTTGGGTTTTGCCTAAGTCTTTCATCGGGATGAAATTCTTAATATGTGTTAATAAAAGATACATTATTTCCAATCAACAATATGTCTTCCACATAATGTATTAGAAACATGTCTTAGCGCTCCCACTTAATTTCTTGCAAATGCAAGCATCTTCATCGTCTCTAATGAACTTTTAAACTCCTTTAACAGTTTCATCACAGTGAAGATTCCAACTCCGCGATGCTCACTTTAACCATTGCAGTTTGCATATGCTTTTAGCATCCTTTGAATTAACAAAACCCTATGGACCGTGTTATGCACACGTCCTAGGTAACCCTTCTATTAGAAGAATTTGTTTTGTTTATCCAACTATCATATAACAAAATTATATGTAGTGGTTGCTACATTAATCCGTCTAGACTAAATATTGCTATGAAAGATCAAATCTTGTCATAGTCAACCTTTGAACATTGTTGTGAACTCTTTCCCAACATGTCGACTATTTCATAGATGCGAAACATCCATGTCTATTTCTTTATAGATCCAAACACAACTGTAAGGTCTTACACCTTTCTCGAGGGTCCTTCAAGTTCAAAACTTGATTTCTCATGAATGGAACTATCACGGATTTTATGGCTTCAAGCCATTTGACAGAGTCAGGGCCCATCATCGCTTCTTTGCATGTAGTCGGTTCATTATTCTCAAATAATGATTCAACCCTCAAATCTTGGTATTTGATTGTTCATCCGACCTACTTGTTTCGATAGGAACTTGGATCTCCGTGACCACAACCTTTGAGGTACGTGAGCCATGAGCTTTGTTGCTTTTTTCTTTTGACTTGCAACTCTTACATACAGCCTAAGGTTCTTTTAACCTTATCAAAGTTCTATTGTCCTCCCACTTAACTTTTCACGAAAATTCCTTCTCAAAGAAACTTGACGTTTTAAGTAACAAACACTTTTGTCTCGGTGTTATGGAGGAATACTCCAGTTATACAAAGACAGTTCATCCGACTTTGGTTGCAAACATCTTTCTTATGCATAGCAAACCAATGTTTAAGAAAGGACAACTTGGGTTTTATCCCAAACCATAACTTTATATGGTGTCATTTCAACGGATTATGATGGAGCTCTTTTCAGTGGAAAAACGGTAATCTCTAAAGCTTTTAATCTTTAAAATATAATGGCAGTTTTATGAATTATACCTTTGATCTTACCATGTCAAACAAGGTTTAATTACATATCTCGAACGCTCCATACTCTTATGGTGTTTCGGGAAATGCAAATCCACGGAACGATTCCTTAAATCTTAGATATTATGCTAAACTTGTAACTCAAATATCTTCCTTTATAATCTTATCATAAACTATTTATATTCTTTTACAATGATTTTTCACTTCATCTTGAAAGTCTTTGAACTTTTCAAATGTTTCATACTTCATCCTTATTAAGTAAATATTCATATATTCACTCAAATTTTCGGAGAAAGCATATGAAGTTGAAATCCATCGCTTTTGACTACACATGATGGACTTTGTACAACAATATGTACAATTTCCAATAAGCTAGTCTTTCGTTCCCTTTTGGCCTATGAACGAAGTTTCAATTATCTCTAGGAAAGTTTCACAAGGGTCATGTGATCAAAAATCAAAAGACTCCAAAATTCCATCCACATGGAGTTTCTTCATGTTTTCTTTCCAATATAATTTAAACGGCGATGTCACTTCCTAAGTGATCTTTCAATCAATTTGTCTTTCGACATTTTTAGCACTAGTTTTATGGATGTGATTTCTCCAACGAGATTTGTGAATCATCCATCTTTTATGGATTACGGTAATTTATTTGAACAACCCTTTTGTTCTCATAATACCTGATAAAACAAATCTTGAAGGCAAACTTTGATGTTTAACGAGCAACACAATAACCCTTTATTTGTTCTCGATGAACATCATCACATATTCTTTTGCTAGTTACTTAGGCCATTGTAGTTCATGAATTGTGTTGTTTCGTATGACGATTCACACCAACAAATTCAGTATCAAATACTTAAGAACCACATTGTTTAATAAGCAAAGAATATAGCCATAACATGTATATCATCTATACACTTAAACTGAACAATTCTAGTCTTTTCTTTTCTGCAATATATTTATGAGATTCTCTTTCAGTATTTCCTTTTCTGTTTGAAAGAATCTATCAACATCAATATTGGAGTCATACATATGACACATAATCCAAAGCGTGTATAATTAAATACCAATGTCTTTGGACTTGCACTTTGAAGTAGATCACCTATCATCAAATGTTTGGTGTTCTTTCAAATTCCTTTCTTTAGTAATCTCTTGGTGTAGTAAACATTTTACCTACATCAAATATTCACCCTTATCATGGAATCGTCCATGATCAAGCTACTTTTAGCTTATAACATGAGTATAATGTTGCTATCCAAAACCTTTTGGAGGATTAGGACAATAAGTGTCTCCAACCTTTTGCAAATTCTCATCAAATATGAGAACATGACTTTTGCCATATTATACTCTATCATGTTGTAACCAATACTTCGTTTCAGATATCACAATATCTTCCACACATCATGGTTTCTGAAACAACTCTTTCAGATCCTAGATAACCTTGATATTAAGAGAATCCTTTGAATATCAAGAATCATGGAGACAAACATGATACTTATATACTAACACTTGGAATTGTTACTCTTGATTTAATACTAATTATTAAACTTCATGGAGTAACGAACTTCTTGAAAGTTTGAAATAGGACTTTTAAACTTTAGATTAACACTTCAAAACAATACGATACCGTTAGAAAGTAACTAACCAGAATTCTATAGTTCTATCATCTCAATTATAACTAAGCGCAAGGTGGTAAACGGATGCCAATGACTACAACAACTATGCAAATTCACTTTGATTTAGTTTATGATAAATTGAGTTCTAATTAATAATTAAATTAATCTAGGTGAACTCCCACTCAAAACAATATCCTCACATTGTTTTAGTGATCACACGAACCAAATCCACCACATCAAAACCGATCATCACGAGAGTTGATATAGCTTCAATGGCGAACAATCAACATGTTCATCATATCTACTATATGACTCATGCTCTACCTTTCGTAATCCGTGTTCACGAGGCCATGTCATACATGCTAGGCTCGTCAAGATCAAACCTTAGTTTCGCATGAGCAAATCTGGCTTGCTCACATTGTATACACTTGCGAATCTAACACCCGATCATCACGTGGTGCTTCGAAACAACAAGCTTTAGCAACGGTGCTAACTAAGGGTGAACACTTTATGACTTGAAATTCATGTGCATGAGGGATCATCTTATAATGCTACCGTCGTCTACTAAGCAATACAAGATGCATAAAGGATTAACATCACATGCAATTCATAATATGTGATATGATATGGCATTTCTTCTTTGTGCTTCCGATCTCCATCTTCTAGCACGAACATGATGTCCATCATTACCGGCATTGCATCAAGGTCAATGACGCTGCTCCATGGTTGTCGTCCAACGGCTTCAACTATTACAACTACTTTGAATAGAAACGCGGGTCTTAACAGAATTTAAAGACAACCATATGGCTCCAGCCGGTTGCCAACTTACAATAAGGAACATTGCATACATCATATATAATCACAATCATGGCCATATCACATCACAGCACACCCCTGCAAAACAAAGTTAGACGCCTCTACTTTGTTTGCATGTTTTACGTGGTTTGGGGCTTTCAATAAGTGTCGTTCTAACTTACGAACATGAACCACAACATTGATACTAGTATTGTTAATCACCCGTTGTAAATTGGATCTTAACTATGCTAGGAGAAACAGGCACCATAAAGCCACTTATGCAATACAAGTTGCATGTCAAGCGTGGAGCAAGTCTCATGAACGATGTCATGTAAGGTTAGCCGGTCCGCTTCATCCCAACATACGCAAGATGCAAAGTACACAAGAAGCAATCGACAATAAAGCATCAACGCCCACAATGACCATTGTGTTCTACTCGTCTGTGAGATCTACATATAGACACGGCTCGATACCATTGTAGGGTTCGTAGCATGGAAAACAAAAAATTTCTATCGCATACAAACAAACAAGCCAAGATCTATCTACTATATTGTAGCAACAAGTCGATGGAATAACTTACCCGTGAAGATTCCAAAGCAGTTAACGAGAGCAGATTCTCGTGGGTGATGTAGTCGTACACTTCCGATCTCAAGATCGCGTAGACGATCCTTCCGGCGGTGCGTTCCGGCAGCGCTTCCGCAGTCGGTCACATGTTCGGTACTCGATGAAGACCTTCCTCTCCCTTGTTCCAGCAGGCAGCGGAGGTTGTAGCACTCTCCTCGCGATTCCGGCACAACAAATGGCATGTACCTAAGTAGAGGGAGATCCCGCAGGCTTCAGCCGAGGCGAGTATGGTGGAGTATGAGAGAGAGATATTAGTGGTCTAGGGTTTAGACACACCAATTAGAAGGCTCTAAACCAAGGCTAGAGCAATTAGAAGCTCTAAACCAAAGCGGCTCTAACCGGAGATTAGAGGATAGGAACTTGTGTGTCTAGAGGAGGAGGTCCCCTCCTTTTATAGGTGGGAGGGGCGCCAAGGGAGGGATTCCTCCCAAGTCGGCCTTGGTTGGTGCGCCGGCTTGGAGGACTCCTCCCAAGTCGGTTCCAACCACCTCTTGCTTGTTTCCCACAGTTTCCTGTTTCCTTTCCACAGTTTCCTGTTTTAGCCGTTTGACTTTCAAACTGGCAGTTTGACTTTTCAGTTTTGGAACAACAAGAACACTTAGTACATGATGCAATCATTCAATATGTAATGACACATTCATGTACCCTCCCCGAGTCTTGGGACAATCAGGAACCTTCTAGAACATTCCCGATGAAAACGGAATCATTCCCGAACTCCAAACGGGACTTTCCTTATATGAATCTTATTCTCCGGACCATTCCGGATCACCTCGTGATATCCGGATCCCATCGAGACTCGAACAACATTCGGTCTCTTTCTCATAATACCATAACTACTCAAACAACGTCGAATCCTTAAGTGTGTCTCCCTACGGTTCGTGAATTATGCGGACATGATCGAGACACTTCTCGAACAATAACCAATAGAGGAATCTGAAATTCATATGGCTCCCACATATTTCTACGATTACTTTGCGATCGAATCAACCACTTACATACGATACCAATTTCCCTTTGTCTCACGATAGTTTACTTATCTGAGGTTATGATCGTCGGTATCTCTGCATACCTAGTTCAACCTCGTTACCGATAAGTACTCTTTTCTCGTTCCCGTGATATGTGATCCATTGTGACCCAGTCACATGCTTGCAAGCTAATTGGATGACATTCCACCGAGAGGGCCCAGAGTATATCTATCCGTCATATGGATGGACAAATCCCACTCTTGATCCATGTGTTTCAACCAATACTTTCCGAACACTCAATGCCACCTTTATAGCCACCCAGTTACGGTGTGGTGTTTGATGTCATCAAAGCATCCATCCGGTAAAGGTGATATGCATGATCTCATGGTCGAAGGAATTAGGTTACTATGTATCAGAAAGCATATAACAATTGAACTATTGAAATGACTTGATCTTTATGCTACGCTTATCTATAGGAGTATGTCCACCATATCATTCTCCTAACGATATGATCCTGTTGTTAATAACATCTCTATGTTCATGATCAGGAAACCATGATCATATATTAACCAACAAGCTAGTTTAACAAGAGGCTTTACTAGGGACTCTTATTTAAGTTTACAAATCACACAAGTATTAATGTTTCCGGTTAATACAATTATAGCATGGTATGTAAACATTTATCATAAGTGTGAAGATATGATAATAACCACTTTATTATTGCCTCTTGGGCATATCTCCAACAGAAACACCAATAGAAATTGGTGTACCTTCACCCTTGTTCACCCACAAGTTTTTAACTTAGAAATTGGGATGAGGAGATTCTTGATAGCTTCCATGTCTTGATGCTCAAGTTGTCCAATACCAGGGACATGACTAAGTACTTAGATTCTTCCATCTGCAGAGGTTGTGCACTTTCCCCACAAGACTTGATTTTCACCAAGACAGGACCTTTCAGAAGCCTTCCCTTAGACCAAATGGACGCTCTCCAACCTATCATCCCACTACCACCAACTGTCCAAATGGCTAAGTTATTGCAACCTATATGATCCAGGCAGAGCCCATAATGCCATGTGGCTGCACTAGAAGCTTCTTAACATTTGGCCTCTCAAATCCCTTTGTTCCTGGGTGGCTTTCCACAAGTGAGATACACAAGGTAAGCCTTAGAAATGGGCCTTGTGTAACCAATCAACATAACCCATTCTTTCCATTCGACCCAGGTGTTTCATTCAATTAGTTGTTTTATTAAGCAAAAACATAGTCCAAAGACATAGAAATATTTACTCATAGCATGAATATATAACCACCCTTGGTTGCTTCTAGCTAGGCTAAGCATGGCATAGATAAGCATGTTAACTTAGAAATTTCTAGCAATTCTACAACTACTAGTATTTCCCAAGCATAGCATATAGATCAAAATATTCATGCAAGTCTAGCAAAATATTTCTAGTGCATAGTTGAAAGATATAGGAATAAAATCATGAAGCACCACTTGCCTTGGTAGTTTGGATAGTAGCAACAATCCTCACAATCACAATCACTATTTGCACCAAAGTCTACACATAAAATAATAGCACCAAAATCACATACAAAATATATATACAAGCAAAAATATATGGATGCATGCAAAATGCCATGTGATGAATTTCTACACCCAACAAGACAAGTGCACAGTACTGAATTTTAAGCAAGTTCAAAACTTGCCAAACAAACTTTATTTGAGCAATAAAACATTTTTCAAATAATTATTATACCCAAATTATGCCTACAAATTTTTCTGCAAAAACAATCATTTTCACAGAGGCAAAATGTCGTGGGAATGACCACGGCAGATGCTGCGAGTGGCAGCGAGTAGTAGAACGATGGGCAAGGGCGGCCAGCCATCTGCGGTGCGAGATGAGGGCAAAGACTCAGGGATTTACCCAGGTTCGGCCCCCCGGAGGGTAAAGACCTACTCCTGCTAGATTGTATTATGGAGGTGATTACAATGGGCGAACTCGGCGACTAGGCGGCGAGATGCTTGGGTGTATGAGGGAACGTGTCTCTTCTCACCCCTTAGGGAGGTTTATATAGGCTCACCTCCCCTAGGGTTTACATATCTCAACCGATTCGGTTACAACTATGGCAATCGTTTAACCCAGACCGACTGGGCCTATCTACTCGCCTGGGCCTTCAACTTCCAGTCGCCTGGTACCTTGCTGGGCTTTGATCCACTCGCCGTTCTGCAGGCCCACTCGCCAGCCCTTGGGCGATGAAGCGTCCCGGAGTATACCCGGAGGCGTATCCCCATCGGTCCCCGAGGCCGTCGTTGATTAGGCGTAGGTGGCCGGCGATCGAGTATCTGACTTCAAGTTGGCATCCAGTCGAATCGTCGGCGGGCTCCTGCACGAAGGAATAAATCCGGCGAACCGAGTTGCGTCTTGGATGAGTCGAGTCAATGGGTCGCGGCCTCGGCGAGCGACTTAGCGAGCCGGGTGGCAGGAGGCGGACCGTCGGGCGTGGTCAAACTAGCCGTTAAGGTAACCCAACGGTAACTTTTGGCGTAATCATCGCGCGGTAACGGCCCCCTAATTTGGCGGGAAGCTCCCGCTATATAAGAGGAATGGTAGGCTATCGGAAAGCCAACCGCCCACCATTTCTTCCGAGTACGCACATCTTCCGCCCTTTGATTCCGCGATCTGATCGACCCGCAATCCTCCGACCTTCACGCAAATCCTCAGCCATGGCCCTCTCCACTGAACCTTGGGGTAGATCCAAGTGCACCAGGGCGCAGCTGGCCTCCTTCGAGGAGGCCGGAATCCTGCGGGCCGGCTGCTGGCGTATCCCCGCAGCCGGAGAAACGACCCCGAACCCGCGAGAGAGAGAGTTCATCTGCTTCACTAGTCACCTCGAGCGGGGGTTAGGGTTTCCCACCTCTTTGTTCTTCCGGCGCTTCTGCGCCTACTACGGGATCCAACCCTCGGATCTGGGTCCCCACAGTATCGAGCAGCTCGCCATCTTCGTGGCGTTCTGAAGTGCTACTGGGCCGCCCTATTTTCCCCTGGCAAGATCATTCCATGGACGGATCAGCCGTGAGGAGGCGGCGGCCAATGCTAGCCGCGGCTTAACCTTTCAACTCAAATCTAAAGCCTCCTTCTTGACCGATGCTGCCGCCAAAGCGGCGGCGGCCAGAAAAGTCGTGGTTTTATGTGACCGGCGACCGGAGGGCGAGGCGGCGATCCGCGGTACTCGGCCGACCGTTCGAGCCACGCCATCTCCGGTCGTCAAGCTCCCCGACGACCAGCGGATGGTCGCGTTGACGAGATGCTCGACCATTCGCGTCCGAAGAAGAAGGGCTCACGGTGAACTTGTACAACTGGCTGTTGGCGGCGTTGCTCGCCGCCCAACGCGAGCATTATATGTACCAGTACACGGGCCGAGGAGACTCGACGAAGGCCAGCCTCGCCGAGTGGAAGCTGGAGGACTACCTCCTGGCGTTGAAGAGGATCACCCAGGCGGCATACACAGATGCGCAGGCCGGGGTCCCTCCTTACACCGCGAAGCGTCCGGCTCCAACGGTAATCCTTTTATCTTGTTCGCAGTCGCAGCATGTGCAGTCGCGGTTATTCTAACTTTGTTTCGTGTTTAACGCAGCTATTCCAAGTGGTGGAAGGGTGGCTACCACCCGCCGATGACGAGAGCTCCGGGCCATCCGCCCAGGACACAAGCGAGTCGCCTCCCGCCAAGGGTAACGAGGACGACGAGGACGAGTCCGAAGAGGAGATTGCCCCACTGGTCCGAAAGACCCGCGGGCAACGCGTCGTGCGAACTCGAGGCGGCAGAGCCTCGGCGTCATGGCGATGACGAGGAACTCCGGAGACCACCTCGCTCGTCAGCCACTCCCGCGAAGAAGAAGAAAGAGAAAGAGGCGAGGCCCCCGAGGAGGAAGACGGCGCGAAGATGGCCTCACCCGCCAGCTCGAAAGCAGCTCCGATGCTCACAGCTCGGCCGGTGACGGGGCGGCCCCAGCAACAACCGCGCTAGATGCGCCATCCATGGAGGCACCGCTGGCCTCAATGCCTCCACCCTTCGCGCCGGTCTCCGGGCTAGGGAAGGCTCCGGCTGTGGCGACTTCGCCTCGCAAGGAGGTCCCTAGCGTGGCGGTCTCGCCTCGCAAGGAGGCTCCGGCCGCGGAAGCTCCACTTCGCGAGGAGGCCTCCGCCGAAGGCGTCCCGGAGGCGCCAACCGCTACCTCAACGTCAAAGAAGCCATCCGTATCCTGGGCCCCTGACGTCCTGGAACTGGGGCTTAGTCGCCGATTGGGCCCTGAGCTGGAGAAACCGGCCGGCCTTCATACAGGACTGCGTTTCATTCCAGTCGCCAAGTGAGTGCATTCGGCCTTCTCTATTCTCTTTTAGTACCTCGATTGTCTTTTATTGATTTTGACTTGACGTGCAGGACCGGAGTGAAAAAGATGGGCCACCCGACGGTGGCCAAGGTGCCCTCCGCCGCTAGAGAGGAGGATCCTTCCTGTAAGAGGAAGGTGGACGAGGTCGCCGCCTCCACGGAAGGCAGCAAGAAGGCCAAGGGCGACGACATCGTCGCTGTCTCTGACGACGCGGCGGCCGCGCCGGCTGGACCCGCAGTGGAAGCGACCGCGTCCACGAAGGGGGGCATTTCGTTGCCTAGACCGGAGGAAGCGAGCTCCTTTGGGGCGGGTGCGTCAATTGCTACCTTCCCCCGCTTCATGACCAAGACGGCCACGGCGAGTGGGGCTGCGGCTCCGAGTCTCGCTCCAGGGACCGCCGACGCTGAGATTGACCAACGTCGCGGGCACACACCGGCGCTGCTTGCGTCTGTGGACGCGGTGCAACTTCACGGCATGCTTGGCGCGGCCATCCAGGTACCTCCAGTCCCCGAGGATCAGGTCGGTGCTTAGCAGCGGCTTGATTCTTATAGTTACTTGTTATGTACGTTCGAGTCCAGTCCCCGAGTGCGCACCCGCTAAATTGTAGCGGGTGGGCACTGAGTAATTTTCGTGGTCACCAGTCCCCGAGTGCGCACCCGCTAAATTGTAGCGGGTGGGCACTGAGTAATTTTCGTGGTCACCAGTCCCCGAGTGCGCACTCGCTAGATTGTAGCGGGTGGGAACTGAGTAGTTTTCGTGTGAGCTGACTTTGAGGATGTACAGGGTCTGCAACTGGAGTCGGCAGAGCGATTGGCTGCGAAGCAGCGTGCTGAGAAGGAGTTCGCCGCTCTCCAATAAGTAAACAAGGAACTGCAGGCTGTTGCTGCGCAGGCGGAGGTGGCTCGCCAGGAGCTTGTCCCTGCTGGCGAGCTGATGGCGGCGAGATCTGCATTAGGCACTGCTGAGCAAAGGATCGCCGACCTCGAGCGCGAACTGCGGGAGGCGAAAGAAGAAGCGAGCTCGGCGAACGGGCGAGCTAAGGCCGCCGTTGCGGCCGCGGAGGAAGATCGGAAGGTGTCGGAAGCCCTCATTGTTGGGCTTCAAGACGATCATCATACGCTTGAGCTTCATCACGGACTCGCCGCCCGCTTGGTGAGTGCGTCTTCCTGTGCTTAGTTGTATTGTTTGTGGTTTCCGTGGTACTCACAACTGTTTCCGTCTAGCAGGCCGTGTGATTGGTAGCCATGAAGAAGCGAGCTCTCTTGATGCGAGGGAGTGCGTGAGCATGCTCGTCGACTCGGCGACACTGTCGGCGACGTGCATCCGCGCCTACCTTCAAGAGATGTCGCCCACGGAGGTTATTCCCAGTGACCTCGTTGAGGTGTGGGAGTACTTGGAGAAGGCGCCCTTGTCGTAGAGTTCATGGGCGGTCGGCGTTTGGCGTGGGCGTCAACAGCTCGAGCAGGACTTGCCCACTTCCCGAAGACTTGACCTCGACGATGTGACGAGTGGGTATCCTTCGTCGACTGGCGCGGTGGATCTGTCTGAGGTTCTCAAGCTGCAGGAACGTGCCGCCGCGTACTCGGAGCGTGTATGGGCGATGGGCGACCACCTTCCTTACCAGGAAACGGTCGTCGCGCCAAACGACCCCGAGCCACCGCATCGCGACTTCAAGGTTGAGCAACCTTTCCGCGCGGCAATGGTGGGTGAGCTGACAACGTATCCATCAAACCCGTACACTGCGTTCATCCGTAAGCGCCGGGATTCTGGAGCGTCGTCGTCGAAGCCTGCAGAATAGGGTAGTGTGCCTAGATATGTTAGCAGCAGTTCTGCCGAGCAGGCATAGTTTGTAATGTAAGACAATGCAATATGCGATTGAATGGGATGGTTTGTCCGTTTTGCTAGTTATTTGTGTGTTTTGGATTGATTTTGGATGAGTCCCCGAGCGCGTCCGCCCTTTTGTGGGGTTCACCTTGTATATGATGTTTGTTATTATCATGTGTTTTGTTAGTTTAGTCGACTCGCTCGAGCTCGGAGAGCCAGTCGCAAGGCGACTCCCTTGAGTGCTCTGTACTTTACCGTTTTCCCGTACGCGAACGGGGTCGGGAGGCCGAGTCCCCGAGCGTGGTACTTGGTAGTTCAAGGCGCGACTCGAGGGTGGTTGAGGACGGAGCGCGTTGGTGTGAGCGCGTCACTCCTGCCTGGCCCGGTGGGTCAGTCGCGTGGCGAGTCCTGGGCATGCTCTCTTACTTGGCGTTTTCCCTGGCCGATCGCGACGAACTGGTATTCAGTCCCCGAGCGTGGTACTTAGCCGTTCGAGTCGCTACACCGAGGATGCGGAGGACCAGGGTCGCCGTGAGAAGCGAGGGCAGTTGTCTTGGTTCGTAAAACCAGTCGAGCTAGGCGACTCCAATGGGGCTCCGGATTGGCGTTTTTCGTGGACGACGCAAGACCTGAAATGACTCAGTGCTCTTACATCGCACTACTTAGCCGTGCCGGTCGCTGTACCAAAGGTTGACTTCTGCGATTTAGCATGACGCTGTTTATTACGAGTGCGAGTGGCACAAGGTACGGAGAGTAGGCGCAATTTGCAGTAACCGTTTCTTTTATTTCATAGCGACTGGAGAGTACATGTGTGGGGTTCTAAGAATAGAACTTCCGGAGGAGATTTACATTCCAAGGCCGCTTGACGTCGAGCTCGCCGTCCCCGCGGACGTCGATGAGGTAGTAGGCGTCGTTGCCGAGTACTCGCCCGATAGCGAACGGGCCTTCCCACGGAGGGGAGAGCTTGTGCATGCCCTTCTTGTCCTGGATGAGGCGTAACACCAGGTCGCCTTCCTGGAAGGTGCGGGTTTTTACCCGTCGGCTGTGGTAGCGGCGGAGCCCTTGCTGATAAATGGCGGTGCGCGATCGGGCGAGGTCGCGTGCTTCGTCGAGTTGGTCGAGCCCGTCTTGGCGGGCCAGCTCGTTTGCGGCCTCCGTATAGTGGACGACTCGCGGCGAGTCGTGTTCGAGGTCGGTGGGCATGACTGCTTCGGCGCCGTAGACCATGAAAAAGGGAGTGAATCCCGTCGACCTGTTGACCGAGGTGCGGATTCCCCAAATGACGGAGGGTAGCTCTTCGACCCAGCATCCAGCGGTGCGCTCGAGTGGTACTTGGAGTCGCGGCTTCAGGCCGTGGAGGATGCTTTGGTTGGCTCATTCCGCCTGGCCGTTGGATTCCGGGTGTGCGACTGACGCGAGGTCGAGCCGGATGTGGTGCTCTTCGCAGAACTCGGCCATTGCTCCCTTGGCGAAGTTTGTGCCGTTGTCCGTGATGATGCTGTTAGGAAACCCGTAGCGGTATATGAGCTCGCGTAGAAACTTAGTGGCAGTCTTCCCGTCGCATTTCCGGACTGGCTTGGCTTCTACCCACTTTGTGAATTTGTCGACGGCGACCAGCAGGTGGGTGTAACCAGAGGGGGCCTTCTTGAAGGGGCCTACCATGTCCATGCCCCACACGCCGAATGGCCAGGTGATGGGGATTGTTTTGAGCGCCGAACTTGGAACGTGCGTCTGGTTGGCGTACTTTTGGCACCCGGCGCAGCGCTGGACGATATCGACGGCGTCGGCGTGTGCGGTGGGCCAATAGAAGCCGTGTCGCATAGCCTTGGCGACCAGGGAGCGCGCGGCAGCGTGGTGGCCGCAGTCGCCTGAGTGGATGTCGTGTAAGATTTTGCGTCCTTCAGCCGGTTGGACGCAACGTTGGAACACGCCGGTGACGCTGCGCTTGTGTAGCTCGCCGTCGATGATGGTGTAGGACTTACATCGGCGAGCGATCATTCGAGCGCTTGTCTCGTCTGCGGGCAGGTTGCCTGTCTCCAGGTAGGCGATGTAGGGCTTGGTCCAGTCGTCTGGCTCGGTGATGAGTGCGACCAAGGTTGCCTCTGGTTGGAGGGGGACTCCGATGTCGATCTCCCTCGGGGGAGAGACTGATGGTTTGGAGATTGTGTCGAGGAACACGCCGGCGGGTGGTGCGAGTCGAGCCGACCCGATGCGAGAGAGGGCGTCGGCCTCCTCGTTTTTCCGCCTGTCGATCCACTCGACGGAATAGCCGGTGAAGTGGCCGCCCAACTTATCCACCTCTTGGCGATACGCCGCCATGGTAGGGGAGACGGCGTCGCAGGTGCCGGCGACTTGTCCCGCGACGAGGTCGGAATCTCCGTAGCATCGAAGGCGATTGACGCTCATCTCCTTTGCGGCTCGCATGCCGTGTAGTAGGGCCTCGTATTCAGCCATGTTGTTGGTGCAGGGCGTGAATTCGAGGCGGAGGATGTAGCGGAGCTTGTCGCCTTTTGGCGGTCAAGACTATCCGCTGCACCGTCCGCGTTCTTGGAGCCGTCGAAGTGCAGGTTCCAGTAGTGGAGGTACGGCGGCTTTTCTGGCTGTTGGGCCTCCTCCCAGTCGGCGATGAAGTCTGCCAGTGCCTGGGACTTGATCGCCCTTCGTGGCTCGTATTTAATGTTGTGGACGCCGATTTCGACGGCCCACTTGGCGACCCGCCCGGTCGCCTCGCGATTGCGGATGATGTCTTGTAGTGGTGCTGAGGAGACGACCGTGATGGGGTGCTCCTGAAAGTAGTGCGGCAGGCGCCGCTGAGCCCTGAAGACCGCGTATACCAGCTTCTGGTATTGTGGGTATCGCTGGCGCGACTCGGTGAGGACCTCGCTGATGTAGTACACCGGCCGCTGGACTGGGCGCTCCTTTCCTTCCTCTGGTCGTTCGACGACCATTACAATACGACGACGGCTCGGACGCCGCGACGTAAACCAGCATGGGTTCTTTGTCGACGGGTGCGGCGAGTAGTGGTGCGGCGAGTAGCACCTTTTTGAGGTTGCGGAGCGCGTCGTCCGCCTCCTTGTCCCACTGGAAGGTGGGATTCTTGCGTCAGCGGTATAGGGGCATCGCCTTTTCGCCCAGGGGATGAAGCGGCGAGAGCCGCTACGCCCGGCCAGCTCGACGTCGCGCAGCACTCGGGTTTGCCGAGCGGGCGATCGTGTCGATCTTCGTTGGGTTTGCCTCAATCCTCGTTTGGAGACGACGTACCTAGTAATTGCCGCGGGTACACCGAAGGTGCACTTGCCTGGGTTGAGCTTTATCTTGTACCTCCGCAGGTTGGCGAAGGTCTCCGCTAGGTCGGCGAGTAGATCTCCTTGGCGAGCGGATTTCACGACCACGTCGTCGATGTAGACGTGGATGTTGCGGCCAATTTGGCTCGCGAGGCATTCTTGCATGCACCGCTGGTAGGTCGCCCCGGCGTTCTTGAGGCCGAAAGTCATGGCGGTGTAGCAGAATGCTCCGAATGGCGTGATGAACGCCGTCTTCTCGTCATCCTCGACAGCCATTTTAATCTGGTTGTACCCGGAGTAGGCGTCGAGGAAACACAGCGACTTCGAGCCCGCGGTTGAATCGATTATCTGATCGATCCGCGGGAGGACGAACTGCTCCTTTGGGCAGGCGCTGTTCAGGTTTGTGTAGTCGATACACATTCTCTAGGTTCCGTTTTTCTTTTCGACCAGGACTGGGTTTGCCAGCCACTTGGAGTATTTGATTGGCCGGATGAAGCCGGCAGCGAGCAGGCGCTGCACTTCCTCGGCGATTGCTCGACGGCGCTCTTCATTGAAGGGCCGTAGCGACTGCTTGACTGGTCGCACTTTGGGGTCGGCGTTTAGTTTGTGCTCAGCGAGCTCCCTAGGGACACCAGGCATGTCGGAGGGTTTCCATGCGAAGATGTCCCTATTCTCACGAAGGAACTCGATGAGCGCGCCTTCCTACGCTGGGCTCATGCCTGTCCCGATCGTCACCGTCTGGCTGGGGTCGCCTGGGACCAGCTCGACGGTGCGGGTGTGCGTCGTGGCCTCAAAGGTTGAGGTGTTTGTGCCCTCTGAGTTGGGCTTCTTGAGTATTGTGGGGTCGTCGTTGTTGACCCTTTCGCGTATTGGCGAGCTCGTCGGCGTGATTAGCCGCCGCGATGGCGGCGCGTCGGCGAAGTTCGCCTCGCATTCGGCGGCCATGTCGGGTCGCCGTTGATGGTGATGACGCCGCCGCGGGAGCTTCATCGCGTTATGCGCGTGGTGGCGCCGCCATGAATTTGGCGAACGCTTGGCGCCCAGACGCATGGTAAGGCTGTCGAAGGGCACCAGCTCGAAGACGATCCGCTCGGTGCGGAAGTTTGCCGGAGTGCCGAAGGTGACGGGTAGCGTGACTTTGCCGATCGGGTACGCCTTCCGACCGGGGACGATGCCGTGGAACGTGGTGTGGGTTGTCTCGATCATCGACTGCGGGAGCCGCAGTCGCCTGAAGGTGTCGAGGTAGAGGATGTTGATGGAACTGCCGCCGTCCATCAGAGTCTTGGGGAGCCAGTAGTCGCCAACCTTGGGCTTGACTACCAAGGCGACTCGTCCTGGGTACTCGATGCGTGGCGAGTGGTCTTGCCGGCTCCAGGTGATGGGCTGTTCCGACCAGTTGAGGAACTGGGGGACGTCTGTTTGGGTCACCGCGTTGACGGCGACGGCGGGCGATGACCTTCTTTTCGCGCCGTGTTGAAGCCCGTGAAGGTGTGGAGCGAGCGGCTACTTTGCGAATTTTCCGCCATTTGGCGGTCGTTGTCGGTGTCCTCCGCGTGCCGTGCCTTCTCGATTTCCGGAGGGTGTGGCGGTCGGCGGTGGTGTGCGTGGGCTTTCCTTCCCTGCTGTGAAACGCACATGGTTGGTTGAGGAGGGCCGGGATCGAACCGTGGCTTGTTCTTGTAGTTCCGCCGTCGTCGTTGCCCTCCGTCGCGGCGGTAGCTCTTGGCTCGCGCGTGCGTGCTGCGTTAGCGGCGAAGTCGACTCGCCCGTCGTTGCGGCGCTTGCTCGTGAGGCGGTGCCCAGTAGCGTAGGTCGACTCGGCGTCCGCCGTCGTTGCCGCGTCGCGGCGTTCTCTGACTCGTCGTCGACGCCTTGGTTGGGATCTTCCTCGTGCCGTTTGGCGATCTCGAGGAGGTCGGGGATGTTGTCGAGTGTGCGGGCGTGTCGCTTGAGATTGGCGACTAGAGGCTCGTAGCGGCACGAGGTCTTGAAGCAATGGATCGCGGTGTCCGGGTGGATGCCGACCGCGTTGTACCAAAGCTCTTGCCACCGTTGGACCCAGTTGCGGGTCGACTCGCGGGGTCCCTGGACGCATCGTTCCAGGTCCTCGATGGTGGTGGCGCGGGTGTAGGAGCACTCGAAGTGCCTGACGGCGCGTCTCGCATTTCCTCCCGAGTCGATCTCACGGGGGAGCGTGTTGATCCATTGCTGCACGTCCCTCCATCATCAGGGAGGTAACGGGCGGCGGTAGGTCGATGTGACGCGATCCCCATTGCCATGAGGTATGTGTCAAGCGACGCGGGGGTCGTGGAGTCGTATTGCTTCGATCTCCTTTGGCGCCTTGAAGTTTGGCGGTACTTTCGCCTCGGATCATTGGTCCGAAGCACTTAGGCCCTAGTCGATGGCGACCCCATGGGCTCGCCATCGCGGCAGTATTTAGGGTGTGCCGCAGTCGTCGGTGGCGTCGCGCCAGTTTTGGTTGTTGATGATGTGAGTGCGGCGTCGACGGGTTCTCCGTTGGCGGCGAAGTTGGTCGCAGCCGGATCGTTGGTGGAGAGTGCCGTTTGCGGGTCGGCGTTGGAGCTGCAATGGCTCGTGGCGGCGGGCAATTGAGGGTGTTTGCCGCTGGGTGGCCGCTGAGGCCGCTTCCCGAGGAGCGAGTATACTGCCCTTGCGGTCGGCCCGCTCTTGCTGCTCCACGGCTTTTGCGGCAGGGCCTTGACGCATCGGATCTGTAGCGCCGTCGCCGGTGGCCGTGATCTTTGTCGCCGCGGCTCCTGCCACGAGGTTGTCCATCGGGTGGAGAATGCTGGAAGGCCGTTCGCATCTCGCTCCCGTGAGGAGACGACTATCATGGCTGGTCCTCAGGAGGTGCGGTTGGGTGGTGGTGGGGCACCCATCGCCGTTGATCTGGGGTCGGGCGCTTCCCCTGGTGGCGCGTTTCGCAGATCGCGCGCTCGGCTATCCGGGTCGTTCGTCGCCGGTTCAGCGCGCCACGAGCGGTGGGGTTAGGCGTGACCTGATCCGGCTGGTGGTAGCGTGACGGTTCTGCTGTCACTTGCTCGAGGCGAAATTTTTCGAGCTCGGCCTGCTCCTTGCGTACCGCCTCCGCCAGTTTCAGGCGGAGTTCCTCGACCTCCGTCGCCGTGGCGTTAGGAGGGATTGGGGTGGAGAAAGGATCCTCCGGTGGATCGGGCGGTGGCCATGTAGGTCGCGGCATGGCGACCGGTTCCGTCGTGGAGGTCGGCGGAGTTTTCCGACCGAGTCGATTCAAGATCCGAGGATGGAGGGTCTCGAAATCTCCCGCTGGAGACTGGCGATGGAGCCCGCGGACGAGGCAGCGGTGATGGATCCGGCGAGTGGCCGGTCGCCGAATCGGCGTCGTCGGTGAGGGCATCTTCTGCGGCTGAAGTTCTCGGCCACGTTCTTTGTGGGCCGAGTTGTACTCGGAGGCGAGGCGGTGGATCGTGCGGACCTGGCTCTCGGAGAGCCGATCGCGTGGTGGCGACTCGCGGATGCGAGCCGAGTCCTCCGAGGTGATGACGTCGGTGAGGCCGACGAAGAGGCTGATCGTGCCGATTGGCAGGATCATGCTGTGCGTGACGGGCCGCGCCGCCGGGACGTAGCTGCTCGGCAAGATCTGGAGCATCTCGCCGATCGCTATCATACGGCCGGTGGCGACCATCTCGTTGATGGGCAGATTGGATCTCGCCGCAGAACACCGGCTAGACCGGCCAGGCCCCACGGTGGGCGCCACTGTCGTGGGAATGACCACGGCAGATGCTGCGAGTGGCAGCGAGTAGTAGAACGAGGGGCAAGGGCGGCCAGCCATCTGCGGTGCGAGATGAGGGCAAAGACTGTGGATTTACCTGTGTTCGGCCCGGAGGGTAAAGACCTACTCCTGCTAGATTGTATTATGGAGGTGATTACAATGGGCGAACTCGGCGACTAGGCGGCGAGTTGCTTGGGTGTATGAGGGAATGTGTCTCTTCTCACCCCTTAGGGATGTTTATATAGGCTCACCTCCCCTAGGGTTTACATATCTCAACCGATTCGGTTACAACTATGGCAATCGTTTAACCCAGACCGACTGGGCCTATCTACTCGCCTGGGCCTTCAACTTCCAGTCGCCTGGTACCTTGCTGGGCTTTGATCCACTCGCCGTTCTGCAGGCCCACTCGCCAGCCCTTGGGCCAGTCAGAAACGTCCCGCTGAGTATACCCCAGTAGGCGTATCCCCATCACAAAACATTAAACACATTGCATAAATGGAAAGGATTTTCTCTCCTGATTCCAATGATATAAAATTTGTCAAATTTGGACGTGGGAATCAAAAGTTATGAATTTAAACAAGTTTAAACATCTAATAGATCTAATTCATATTTTTAAAACGAAACACATGCCACGCGGCAGCATCTGGTTGGTTGGTACCGATTCGCACTAGATCACACTCGCGCACCGCTAGATCTAAATAAAATCCAATGGCTCAGATCTGCCCGTACCTCTTTGGCCTGGCATCTAATCTAAACCACTGGATCTAGATCCAGTGGATCAAAACGCTTTGACTTAAAACCGGCGCCGCAAATGGTTGTTGGCAGCGGAGGCGCTGCTGCCGGCGATGGTGCAGTGATTCTAGCAAGGGCTAGGGGTAGTGGTGATGCTTACCGGCGTCGCAAGGTTGCGAGGAAGCTCCAGATGTTGTTGGCGTGGACAGGGGCAAGCTGCTGTGGCCGTGGGAGCTCGTCGGAGTTGGGGACATCGTCGGGCTTAGGTGGACGGCGACGTTGGCGACGTTCTGATCCGCCCTAACACAAACGGAAGGCATCAGTGTGTGCACAACGTTCAGGCGAACTTGATAGGGTCAAGGAGGAGGCACGGGGCGGTTGAACCTCACCGAAATTCCTTGTCAGAGTGGGAGACGACATCGGGAGTTTGCGGTGCTCGACGGAGTCGACGCTCTGGTGCGAAATAAAGCAAACGGCGAACGTCAGGAGATGCGCAAAGTGATAGCGGACAAGATTGCATGAACCAGAGAGCGAGGCGCGCACGAGGCTTACCACAATCGGTCGCCGGAGTTCGTCGGGACAGCGGCGATGTGGAGAGAAAAGCGAGCAGCTGGCGTTGTAAGAAATTGAGTGGGGAAAATGGAGCGGGACTGGGGTTTAAGTAGCCGGGCGGGCGAGTTACTCGGCGAATCAACGGCAATAACTCGCGCAATCAACGGCAGTGGCTGGGAGAAATGCGGAGGGCTCGGTGGGCGGGGTTTGGGGACGGCGATGATCTGGCGGTGGGTGCAGGCGTCGGTGAGGGGGGTGCTCGCCCGGGTGAGAATCAGAGTGAGAGGGGACTGGCCCGGGTGGGCTGGTTATGTTGTTGGGCCGAAATGCTGGCGCCAGCCCATTTTCATTTCTTTAATCTTTTTCTATTTCTATTTGGATTTTTAGGAACCAAATTCAAATGAGTTTGAATTTAAACCACATCTGGATTTTTGTAAAATGTATCCTTCATGTTTTGGGGCATAAAACCAAGTGGTTCTCTCTGTACTTGCTTGTCCCTTTGAAATAATCAAAATAAAATGTGTCATAGCACTTGATATGAATATCTTTTGAAAATGGTTTTAAAACTATATTTTTTGTGAACCCTTGACCAAACTTTAGAAATAACACTTAAGTTTGAACTCAAAACATTACTGATTAAAATAAGTACCTTTCTCATTAGAAGGTAGCAATAAGGCCATAGCATACTTACATAAAATAATGAACATCAGATGCTCCTGTTTTTGAAATCTTATTTGAAATGGTCCTAAAATGATTATGAATGCATGAATGATATGCAAGATTTGAAATCATGATTTGTGGGATGTTACAAATATAACCCCCTTAAGGTGAATCTCGCCCTCGAGATTCGGATTGGCTAGCAAATAGGTGAGGGTGGTCTTTCCGAAGGTCATCTTCTCTTTCCCATGTTGCTTCTTTTTCGGAATGATGGTTCCATTGAACTTTGCAGAATTTGATAGTCTTAGTCCGAGTAACTCTTTCTGCAATCTCAAGAATCTTGATAGGTTTTTCCTCATAAGTGAGATCACTTTCCAATTGGACCTCTTCCAAAGGTATAGTATCCTTCAAAGAAGTCTCTTCCATTTCTGGATGACATCTCTTAAGTTGACTCACATGAAACACATTGTGTACAGCAGACAAAGATTCTGGCAATTCAATCTCATAAGCTACTTCTCCTTTACGACTCAGAATCTTGAATGGTCCAACATATCTTGGGGCCAATTTTCCTTTGACTCCAAACCTCTTCATTCCACGAAGTGGTGACACTCTAAAATAAGCTCTATCACCCACTTCATAGGTGACTTCTCTATGCTTAGGATCTGCGTAGCTCTTCTGTCGGGACTGTGCTATCTTCAACCTATCCTTAACTAGCTTGACTTTCTCTTCTGCCTCTTTAATTAGTTCTGGTCCGAACAAACTTCTTTCTCCAACACCATTCCATAGCAATGGGGTGGTACACTTTCTCCCATAGAGAAACTCAAATGGTGCCATCTCAATACTAGCTTGATAGCTGTTATTGTAAGAGAATTCTGCATAAGGCAGACTTTCATCCCAACTGGCTCCATAGTCTAGAGCACATGCTCTCAACATATCTTCAAGAATCTGATTGGTCCTTTCTATCTGTCCATCAGTTTGAGGGTGAAAAGCAGTGCTGAATTCCAACCTCGTTCCCAATGACTCATGTAGTTTCCTCAAAAAATGAGAAGTGAATTGAGTTCCCTTATCATACACAATACTCTTGGGTACTCCATGTAGACATACAATTCTACTCATATAGATCTTGGCTAACTTAGCACTTCTATAGGTTGTCTTCACGGGTATGAAATGAGCCACTTTAGTTAGGCGATCCACTACTACCCAAATAGAGTCATATCCTGACCTGGTCCTTGGCAATCCGGTGATGAAATCCATGCCAATTTTGTCCCACTTCCATTCAGGAATAGGTAGTGGTTGTAGCAATCCTGCTGGTTTCTGATGTTCCGCTTTCACTCTACTACATACATCACACAAAGCAATATGTTCGACAATGTCCTCTTGAGATTATTCCACCAAAATCTTTCTTTCATATCCATGTACATTTTGGTGTTACCTGCATGAATGGAATACGGTGAGTTATGTGCTTCCTGTAAAATCAGTTTCCGAAGCTCCGGATCTTGTGGAACACAGATACGTTTCCTATACCATAAAGTACCCTGTTCGTCTTCATGGAATCCTTTAGCTTTCCCTTTTCCAATCTTTTCCTTAATCTCTTCAATTTCTTTATCTGTCTTTTGGGCTTCTTTGATTTTGTCCAACAAAGTGGGTTGAACATCAAATGACATGAGATGTCCTTCAGGCATAATCTCCAATCTGAGATCTCTAAATTGAGCACAAAGATCATCTGGCAATTCTCCCCTAGTAAGGCCATTCATAAAAACCTTACGGCTTAGAGCATCCGCTACAACATTTTCTTTACCGGGGTGGTATTGCAAACTCAAGTCATAGTCCTTGATGAGTTCTAGCCATCTTCTTTGTCTCATGTTGATTTCTTTCTGGGTGAAGATATACTTCAAACTTTTGTGATCTATGAACAATTCACATCGCTTTCCCAAAAGATAGTGTCTCCATGTTTTGAGTGCATGGACAACAGAGGCTAACTCTAAATCATGAGTAGGGTAATTTACCTCATGAGTTTTGAGTTGTCTTGAGGCATAATCCACAACTTTCCCTTCTTGCATAAGTACTGCACCTAATCCATGATGAGATGCATCACAATACACTTGAAAATCCTTCTCCAAATCTGGCAGACATAAGACTGGTGTTGTCACTAGTCTCTTCTTCAATTCTTGAAAACTGAGTTCACATCTTTCAGACCAAGTAAATTTCCTGTCTTTCTTTAGAAATTCTATCATAGGTTTAGCTATCTTGGAGAAATTCTCAATGAACCTTCTGTAGTATCCTGCCAAGCCAAGGAAACTACGAACCTCTTTCACTGACTTAGGGGATTCCCATTCGGTTACAGCTAAAACTTTAGCAGGATCAACAGCTACACCATCTCCTGACACAATGTGTCCAAGAAATCCAACTTCATTCAACCAAAACTCACACTTGCTGAATTTGGCATACAGCTTATGCTCTCTAAGCTTCTCTAGTATCAAACGCAAATGTCCTTCATGCTCTTCTTTGCTCTTGGAGTAGATCAAAATGTCGTCAATGAATACGACAAAAAACTTATCAAGGAACTCCATGAACACCTTGTTCATCATATTCATGAAATAAGCTGGTGCATTGGTTAAACCAAATGGCATCACGGTGTACTCATACAATCCATACCTAGTGGTGAAAGTTGTCTTAGGTATGTCTTGGTCCCTTATCTTGAGCTGGAAATAACCTGACCGGAGATCAATCTTTGAGAACACACAAGCTCCTTCTAACTGATCAAACAAGTCATTGATTCTAGGAAAAGGGTATTTGTTCTTGATAGTCACCTCATTAAGTGAGCGGTAATCTATGCATAACCTTTGACTTCTATCTTTCTTTTCCACAAACAAAACTGGTGCTCCCCAAGATGAAGAACTTGGTTGGATGAATCCTTTCTGCAACTGTTCTCCAAGTTGTTTCTTGAGTTCTTTCAATTCATCTACTGACATCTTGTACGGTATTTTTGCTATGGGTCCAGATCCTGGTAGCAAATCAATGAGAAACTCCATATCTCTATCTGGTGGCATTCCCGGCAATTCTTCCGGAAACACATCCGAATATTCACTCACAATTGGCACACTGTCCATGCTAACCCCCTTAAGAGAATTAAGCCTACTTCCTTTCGATTCAAAATTAAACTTGACTCTTATCTGTTTCTTTTCCGGGTTTGTGAGTGCAACTGTTCGATTGGCACAATCTATTACTCCTTCATACTTGGTCACCCAATCCATTCCCAAAATTACATCTAATCCTTGGGAATCTAGGATTATCAGACTCACTGGAAACTTATGCTTTCCAAACTCTATCTCTAGATCCCGGCATCCAAGACTTACTATCATATCTCCACCTGAAGAACTTACTTTTATTGGACACCCAATGTTTTCATTTGAAAACCCATTTCTATCAACAAATGTTTTTGATATGAATGAATGTGATGCACCAGTATCAAAAAGAACAAGTGCTGGAATAGAATTGAGTTTGAACTTACCAACCACAGCATCAGGTTCCTCATAGATTTCCTCCACATTGATGTGGTTCACTTGTCCCTTTTGAAAAGGGTTGGGCTTGTTGGGTCCTTCAACTTTCTTTTCTGGGCATTCATTTGCATAATGCCCCATCTTCTTGCACTTGACGCATTCAACCTGACTAAGATCCTTCTTGACAGGCTGGTTTCCACTACCACTTCCACTTCCATTGTGGTGGCTCTTATATCCACTCTTGTGACTCTTATACTTGTCATTGTCATGACTACGGTGGTGCTTGTTGTCATGATGACGGTTGTGGTTGTGGTGCTTGTTGTACTTTCCATGTTTGTGGGATCCAGAACTCCCACTATCATCATAATGGGAACTCTTGTGAGACGATCCTGAGCTGTGCTTGTCAGAGTGCTTCCTCTTCCTGCTTTCAACCTGTTTCATCTTGCTCTCCAAAATAGCATCCTTGTCACAAAGAGACTGATAAGTGGGAACATAGGCCACAGATAGCTGCAGGTTCAATTCATCGTTCAATCCTTCAAGGAACTTTTATTTCCTCTTAGCATCAGTGTCAACTTCATCCGGTGCATAACGCGCCAGATTGTTGAACTCCTCAATATACTCTGCCACGATGCGGTGGCGCTGCTTCAAATTATGAAACTCCTTCTTCTTTAAACTCATCACTCTGGATGAGATGTGAGCAGTACGGAAACCATCTTCAAAGATAGCCCATGTCACATCCGCAATGGGAGTGGTGATCTGGAAGTTATCCCACCAAGTGGCTGCTGGTCCTTCCAACAAGTGTTCTACAAATCTGACCTTCTCTTCATCAGTACATCCAACAGTTACCAAATCCTTGTTTACTGAGCGTAGCCAATCATTAGCCACCATAGGATCAGTAGTTCCTGAAAAATTTGCTGGCCTCAGCCTTAAGAATCTGGTAAGCATGTCAAAACCCAGTGGGTTATTCTGATTGTTGTTGTTGTTGTTGTTGTTATTATTGTTGTTGTTGTTGTTGTTCTGATTCTGGATGAACGTGGTCATCATTTTCATCAACTGAGTCTGAGCTATCATCATCTGCTGCATCTCAGGGGTGATGTTGTTATTGTTGGGGTTGGGATTGGCATGTCGGGGAGGCATCTGTGATTTTCAATAAGGATAAGAATGTGATACCCATAGATGCTAACATGCACAATACATCACATAACAAACCACAATCATGCATTATAGTAGTAAAATGTTCAACAACACAGACAACAATTTTTTGAAAAATTAAACACACCAATAGCAAGCCATCCACATGTTGGATGGTCATTGCGACTCAATAATCAAAAGTATGGTAAATAAATGGTAAATGATTAGTCATCACTACTCCTCTGCATCAACCTCCTCATCAATAAGTGTAAGACCTGCATTCTCCATAGCGGTCTTGTATTCCTCGACATTGGTGGTCAAGGTCTCTACTTTGTCCTTGAGAGCCCTCTTCTGTGCACGAAGCCTCTCAATAACACCTTGCTGATGCTCGAGCTCGAAGTCCTTGGCCTCTAGTTCTGCAGTCATGTCTCGAATCCTCTTGTTCCTATCTTGGACTCTCTTCTCTTGACTCTTGAACTTTCTATCCTGACTCTCAAACTTGGCCTCCATTTCTTTGACTATCTCATCTTGCTCCGCGAAGAGCTTGTCCGTCTCACGAAGCTGCACCTGGAGTTCGTCATTGCTGAGCATGAAGTTGGTCCTATCAGTATCTAGGTGCCTAAGAAGAACCTCTAAGTCCTGGAGGTATAGACGAATCGGCTCTGCCGTCTCTCTAGTAGTATCCTCGAAGTCAATGGCCTCACCATCCTCATCACGTCTACCGAAGGCGTGGAAGTGAGTACCTCTAATATCTCGAGAGTGTCTCCCTAGTAAACGTCCAAGCAAATCTTGCATGACTACCTCTAGGCCTCTCTCCTTGTCATCATGCATGAGCTTGAAGATGATTGCCTCCGTGGTAGGCTCAGTCTGGCGTCCGGGCTGATTAACCTTGAAGCCCCAAAGGTCTTTCCTCTCAAACTTGGTGAGGGGAAGCATCATGATGCTAGGAAGTGGGAGATTGAGCAAACTAGTGAGCTCAATAATACGAGTGCCAAAATGAGTTCCCTTGAACTCTTCAGCCATGCTGATGGTAACATTAGGCATCTATTTTATAAGATAGAAAAAGTTAGAATCAACATACATAGAGGTAAATCACAAGACAAGGCATCACATGCATGTCTTTGACAATCAAAACATTCAAGTCATGACATACATAAAACCATTACAAGCATCCAAGGTTCAACTTATTTTAAACAACATTTGGGAAAATAGAATGATAAGTGTGGTGGTCCAACTAACGAAGTACGTTACAATCCCATCTCACTTGCCAAGTTGGCTAACAAGGCATACCTAGAGGCAATCTGTCTATCTAGATCACATGACTCCATTGCTAAATCTATGATGTCCTCCCTTAAACTTTGGTTGGTAGCCTCTAACTCTTGGGTATGCTTCTTTTCTTCCTTAAGGTCATTCTGGGTGTTGAGCATTCTGCACTTGATTCTATCACCAAGCTCTTTGATGGCTTTCCAAGCTGCATCCCTTGCTGAATCAAAGAATGTAGTGTGCATCACTGAGTTGGTGACCATGCAGAATCCTGATTCTTTGTGGTTATCTTCCTTGTTTTTATACAAGTGAAGTTGCACTCACCAGTATTCAACTCCTTCATCCATCACAGGAAAACCTTGGTACACATCTGCACCATGTATTCCCATGGCAACCATGAGGTCCTTGAGAGCCTTGGGAAATTCTGTCTCACATTCCAAAGTCATAGTCATGAGTGGTCCCTTCCTCACGGCTTCATTGATGGAGTTCATATACAAATAGAGATGAGAAAGAAGATTAGAAGAGTTTACTAGAATAAAAGACAAGTGTGGAAGTTGTTAAAAAAATTCCTTAGTGGTTTCCAATCCTAGGGTCATAATCCTACAGGCAACACAGTGCTCTAATACCATCTGTAGGATCCCTCCCTTTATAAAGGTAAGGATCCCTGTGATTGCAATGCTAGTCCCTGGATCAATGCTAGCATCCACAGTTTAAGATGAAGTACACAGAAACAAAGGTCATTATTACATATCATTCCAGAGACAAACATAGTCTTTTACAAACTCCATGGCCACAGGCCTATTCCAAGAGTTCAAATATATAATAAGTTAAATAAGTCTTCATCTTCATGTGCCACAGGCAAGCATGTTGAGTGTAGTAGACTCATAACCCCTAATCATCATCAGAATAACCTGCAACATCACAAGTTACAGCCACAGTGGGTCAATACATTGGAATAGTATTGGCAAGTGATACCTTAGTAGAATATTGGTAGACTAGATACTATATGCATTTTGGCTAAGTGTAGCTTAGGCTTGCTTTGCTCAAAATAGGTTTTACCTATTAGTTGAAAACACTAAGTTTTTCTTTGACAAAATCTTTCCCAAGGAAACACCAATAGAAATTGGTGTACCTTCACCCTTGTTCACCCACAAGTTTTTAACTTAGAAATTGGGATGAGGAGATTCTTGATAGCTTCCATGTCTTGATGCTCAAGTTGTCAAATACCAGGGACATGGCTAAGTACTTAGATTCTCCCATCTGCAGAGGTTGTGCACTTTCCCCACAAGACTTGATTTTCACCAAGACAGGACCTTTCAGAAGACTTCCCTTAGACCAAATGGACGAGCTCCAACCTATCATCCCACTACCACCAACTGTCCAAATGGCTAAGTTATTGCAACCTATATGATCCAGGCAGAGCCCATAATGCCATGTGGCTACACTAGAAGCTTCTTAACATTTGGCCTCTCAAATCCCTTTGTTCCTGGGTGGCTTTCCACAAGTGAGATACACGAGGTAAGCCATAGAAGGCCTTGTGTAACCACTCAACATAACCCATTCTTTCCATTCCACCCAGGTTTTTCATTCACTTAGTTGTTTTATTAAGCAAAAACATAGTCCAAAGACTTAGAAATATTTACTCATAGCATGAATATATAACCACCCTTGGTTGCTACTAGCTAGGCTAAGCATGGCATAGATAAGCATCTTAACTTAGAAATTTCTAGCAATTCTACAACTACTAGGATTTCCCAAGCATAGCATATAGATCAAAATATTCATGCAAGTCTAGCAAAATATTTCTAGTGTATAGTTGAAAGACATAGGAATAAAATCCTGAAGCACCACTTGCCTTGGTAGTTTGGATAGTAGCAACAATCCTCACAATCACAATCACTATTTGCACCAAAGTCTACACATAAAATAATAGCACCAAAATCACATACAAAATATATATACAAGCAAAAATATATGGATGCATGCAAAATGCCATGTGATGAATTTCTACACCCAACAAGACAAGTGCATAGTACTGAATTTTAAACAAGTTCAAAACTTGCCAAACAAACTTTATTTGAGCAATAAAACATTTTTTGAATAGTTATTTGTCATATCCCAAGATTTTCCAAATCTTGTAATGTGAAAAATAAATGAATAAAATAAAACTTTTTTGATTTTCAGAGTGAGAAGAAACTTTTTGAATCCAATTGGAAATCTTCAAACCAATTTGGATTAAATAAATCCCAAAGGGATTTAAAAAGATAAACATTTAATAAAAGGAAAATAAAATATTTTGGAATTGCTATTTTGGATCTTTTAAATAAAAGGATTTGATTTTCAAAAGAAATAGAAATTTTCTAAATAAAGATTATTTTATAGAGCAAAATTAAACCTAGGGCAAGCTTTTGAAATAAAAACATTTTGTTTTGATAAAAATAGTAAAGGTTTAATTAAATAAATTAATAAGGATTTAATATCCAAGTTTTATTAATAAAGGTTTTACCATTTCCAAAAAACATAAAAACTTATTTATTTATTTAAAATAAGTTTTTCAAGTATTTTGTATTTTCAAATAAAACCTACTGATTTGGTTTTGAAAATATTTAGATTTCAAATAGAGATTTTATTAATAAATCAAACCCTATTTGATTATTAAACCATGGTCCATTTTGTTTAATTAATAATTGGAACCTAAAAAAAAGATTTAAAATATTATTTCATTTTGAACTTTGGTTTATGTGTTAAACAGAACCAAATTCATAGTGCAAGGTTTGGTGATTGTTTGATTTGATTTGAACATTGTTTGGTTGTTTGAAATTTCAAAACAAAATTGGAAAATAGAAAAAGGAAAAGGTTCAGGAAAGAAAAAAAATAGAAGCCAGACTCAACCCAACCCAGAAGCCCAACTAGGCCCAGCAAACAGCCCAGCTCCCCCTCCCAAAGAAAACGCTTGGCACCAACTTACCAAACCGAACAGAAACTGGCCGGTGGACCCTCCTCCCCTCTCTTACTCCGCTGACCAACCGGCCCCACGCAGCCAGCTCACCCTTCTTCCTCCTCGCGTTAAACTCGCCACCGTTGCTGCCATTGATTCTCCGGTTGAATACACCTTAATGCAGCATTAATCTCTCGCCGCGAGCACGCTGTCTTAATCGCCAGCATCTCCTCCTCCTTTCCCCTCTGTCTCCTCCCCCAAATGCGCCCCCAGGCTGCCTGAATCGAGCTTGCACACTCTCTGCTCCGACCACCGTCTCTGACCAATTCCGGCTGTGTCCTGCCACCCCGTGCCTCCTCGACCTAGCTCACACCTTCCCCACCTCCTGACGCATCTGTCAATGCCCCTCGTTTGATCCCTGGCGTCCCTCGTCTGTCTTCAACTGCGACGACGACTCCCAGGTAAACCATACCGCCCCGCACCTCCTCGTTCACGCTCCCTCACTCGCCTCGACCATGCGCAGCTAACCATGTCCGCTATTTTTATTCTTGTGAACCGTAGCATCTTCCTCGACCTCGACCGCGTGCAACCGTCGCCAGACCTAACTCCGGCGAGGAATTACGGCTATCTGGCGCCTTGTCAAGCCAACAGATTTTGAGCATCACCACATCCTCGCGATTCTGGTAAGCTTACTCCCTCCTGTTTGCTTCGCCCGCCAGTGCCACTATCTGGCCGCTCCGCCGCTCATCGTTGTCCTAGCGCCGCCAGCTTTTGGCAAGTCAGTAGGAGCCATTCGATCTAGATCGGGCGAGCAAGATTAGATCACTTAATCGCGAAGGGGTATGCTTTATGGACCGCATGATTTGATTAGATCCAACGCACTGCAGAGCCCGATCCGACCGAACCGGTACCGTCCAATCAAATCGTGACGCGTGGCCAGGTTTCTGATTTAAAAACAGATTGAAACCAGATTTGAATTGCAATTTGAAACTCATGTAACTTTTGATCCACACGTCCAAAATTTTCAAATTTGGTATCATTGGAATCAGTGGAACAAGCCCTAGCCAACCATGCCTTTGGTTTAGTAAATAGTATCTGTTAGTTTGCTTGTTTTTGCAGATACTTTTGTATGCTTGTTTAGATTAGAAAAAATGTTTAAAAATGTTTTTAGGGTTAAAACCTTTTCAAAATGGTTTGTTGTAAACTCACTGACCCTAGGAACCAACCCATAGTTTGAAAAATGAATTTGGTAATGTCTAGGATGGATTAATTGATTTAGCCCATTTCTAGCCATTTAAAAATAATGGTTTTTGTTATGAAAATGATTTTGAGTAAAAACTTTGGGAAAATGCTTTGGATCAAACCTACTGGCCCAAAACACCAAGTTTTGCAAACTATAAACTCATTTGGTGAAAAACTTAAAAGTTTTGATTTGATAAAAACATTATTCAACACATAAAATGATGAATGGATTTTAAAATGGTTTTGGGATAAAACCCCTTTGCAATTGACTTTGCCATTTTGGTGAATGACCAATTTGGAACTTACAAAGTTTAGAAGCCTAGTGGAGACCATCTTTGCAAATAGAACCATCTCTTGCATGCTTACATGCATGACTTAGATCCCATTATTTTATGTGTGTGAAATGTTGATTGAATTATTGGTTTGGAATGCTACTTGATGCCCTTCTTGCTTCATTGATTGTAGTGAAATTAGCAAAGTGTGAGACTAGCAAGATCAAGGAGTGAACCATCATTACCTACCAAAAAGGCAAGTGACACTATCATCTAAAGTCCTACTATTTTCATTATACTTAGTGGATTTTTGAAAACATGCATGAAAAGAATTTCTATACTTATGCTATGCTAAATCCTAATAGGATACCCTATACACTCCTTAGTGAAAATAATGTAGTTGATACATGCTTAGCCATGCTATGTTTTGAAAAGAATTACATGTTGAGATTTTATGAGATTGAGAAAAGACTTATGTTTTATATAATAAAACAAGGACTCAATGAACCACCTGGGTGTCCAAGGATACTTTGAGTTTTGGAGAAGGTGGCAACAAAAGGAACCATGTCTATGGCAATCTCTTTGTGTTGTGCTCCAAAGGAAAACCACCCAGGAAACTTAGAGATTGAACATGTTTCTCGTACAGTGGCTTCCGTGTACAGCCACATGCTAAATGGGCTCTGGCTTAGTCAACTACATAGTGGAAGTCCCATGCATTGGCATCTTCAGGTTAACTAGATTTGTGTAAGAGAGTAACCCTACATTTGTGCCTAGTAGACAAGCTAGCATTTTGTATTGGGAGGACTCCTATGGAAAGACTTTGTCACATTCTCGATCTGCCGGTACTCCATTTTGGTGAGTACTTATCCAGCGGCCACTGGTGGCCTCAAGACGAGATTGTGTCATGTGGGTAAAGTGTACAACTTCTGCAGAAGATAATAAAATCTAAGTACTTAGCCGTGTCCCTGGTTATGGACAATACTGAGCAACTAAGGCCTGAAGCTATGGAAGATCTCGACACTCTAATTTCTAAAAGAAAACTTTTAAAACTTGATGCACTTGGGGTTACCAAGGTGCTCAAGAGATTTTGACAAGGACTTGAACACTTGAGTTTTTACCAAGGAGCTCAAGAGATTTTGACAAAACTTGATGCACTTGGGGTTACCAAGGTGCTCAAGAGATTTTGTCAAGGACTTGAACACTTGAGTTTTTACCAAGGAGTTCAAGAGATTTTTGAAAGGAGATTTGACAAAGGACCAAAACCATTTTGAAAAGATAGGATAAAATATTGCTTTATGCAAATGAGCCTAAAACTCTACTTAGCCAAATTTGCATGTAATGATAGGATCCACTTATATTATACTTAGTAGTGAAACTTGCCAATACAATTCAAATGTATTGACCCTTGTGGCTGTAACTTGTAATGTTGCAGGTTTGATTGTTTTAGAGAAGATTGATTGATTAAGATTACAAAGTCTACAACCAACATGTCTACCTGTGGCACTTTGAAGATGAAGGACCCCATGCTTATAGTTATTCCGCTGCAATGTAATGTAATAGCCAAATGAGCTATGTAAAGATGTAATAAAATTATGTTATTCCTGGTTGTAAAGCTATATTATGACCTTTGTTTCTTGATATTACATCTAAACTGTGGATGCTAGCTATTGATCCAGGGACTAGCATTGTAAACACAGGGGACACCACCTTATGTTAATAAAGGTTGGGACACTCCCTCTACAGATGGTATCAGAGCATTGTGTTGCCTGTAGGATTGTAACCCTAGGATTGGACAAAAACCCTTAGAAGAATAGGAGTTATATTTTGATCCAAAACTTATTTACAAAAACACTTATAAACTCTTTCCTCAACCATTTTGGTTTCAACTCTACATCTCTTCTATTTCAAACTTGATGGAAAAACCTACCCCATGGCCAAAGACTACACCATGTGCAAAGGACTTCTTCAACATCTTCAACTCTAAGGACTTCAACTTCTTCAACTCTAATGACTTCAACATCTTCAGCATGTTCACCAAGGACTTCCAACTTGGATATCACTAAGGACTGCTAGTGAAAACCAAGAAGACATTAGATTGCCTACCAAAGACATTGATATCAAGTTAGAGTATGGATCATATTGTCCTATGAGGTATGATTATACTAAGTTGCTATTTTCAAGAAAATTTTCTGTTTCCTTCAACTCATGAGTTAAGCTCATAAGTTGTTAAGTGATTGGTTGCTTGTTGAATGTTTAATGGTTTGATTGTTTGATTGAACTTGATTGTTTTGAGTTGTGTGTTAGGACTTCTTAAAAACCTATCCACCAATACTTATCCCTATCAAACCAACAGATGCCTCCCCGTCGTGCCAACCCCAACCAAAACAACAACAACATCACCCCTGAGATGCAACAGATGATGGCAGCTCAGACACAGTTGATGCAGCAGATGACCACATTCATACAGAATTTGAATAACAACAACAACAATCAGAATAATCCTCCAGACTTGACATGCTCACCAAGTTTCAAACTTAGGCTGCAAGGTTCTCTGGAACAACGATCCAATGGAAGATGATGATTCGTTCGTTCGGTGAACAAAGACCTAGTGATTTGTTGGTTGCACCGATGACGAAAAGTAAGGTTTGCGAGATTTCTACTTGAAGGACCAGACAACATGGTGGGACAACTTTCAAATCACCACTCCCTTGAAGATGTGACTTGGGCTATTTTTGAAGATGGATTCGTAACCACTCACATCTCACCTGGAGTAATGTACTTGAAGAAAAAGGAGTTTCACAATCTGAAACAACGTCACCTCAGTGTGGCTGAGTATATTGAAGAATTCAACAATCTGGCACGCTATGCACCGGATGAAGTTGATACAGATGCTAAGAGAAAGGATAAATTTCTTGAAGGACTTAATGATGAGTTGAACCTGCAGCTAGCTGTTGCCTATGTCCCAACTTATCAATCACTCTGTGACAAAGCCACAATATTCGAAAACAAGATGAATCAAGTTGAGAACAGAAAGAGGAAACATAAACTCAAGAACTATTCAGGATCATCAAAGAGGAAACATTCATACAAAAAGAACCATGAAGATTCTGAACCACATCAGTATCACCACAACAACAATGAAAGTGAGAATAATGGAAATGATACTGACAATGGAGATGAACTTGGTCAGAACCAACATGACACATACTGGAAAAAGGACATTAGCCAGCTGCAATGCCATAATTGTAAGGAACTTGGACACTATGCATCAGACTGTCCAGAGAAGAAAAAGAAAAAGGATGCCAGAAGAGCTAATGGAAATGACTCCAATGTGACCCAGAAAGGACATGTGAACCACATTGACATGAATGAGAACATTGAAGAGATAGAAGAAGTGGATGTTAGGATTTAGAAAAATCAGAAGAGTCAAATAAGGATTTCTTGTCTGATTATTGAGTTGAACTTTTAGCCAAGAGAACCATCAATGTAACCCTATGAGACTTTATTTTAAGGGTGGTAGTACCCTAGTTATTTTAAGCCTACTTGTAACCCCAGCCTTCCCAAATCTCGGGACGAGATTTATTTTAAGGGTGGTAGCCTGTCACATCCCAAGATTTTCCAAATCTTGTAATGTGAAAAATAAATGAATAAAATAAAACTTTGTTTGATTTTCAGAGTGAGAAGAAACTTTTTGAATCCAATTGGAAATCTTCAAACCAATTTGAATTAAATAAATCCCAAAGGGATTTAAAAAGATAAACATTTAATAAAAGGAAAATAAAATATTTTGGAATTGCTATTTTGGATCTTTTAAATAAAAGGATTTGATTTTCAAAAGAAATAGAAATTTTCTAAATAAAGATTATTTTATAGAGCCAAATTAAACCTAGGCCAAGCATTTGAAATAAAAACATTTTGTTTTGATAAAAATAGTAAAGGTTTAATTAAATAAATTAATAAGGATTTAATATCCAAGTTTTATTAATAAAGGTTTTACCATTTCCAAAAAACATAAAAACTTATTTATTTATTTAAAATAAGTTTTCCAAGTATTTTGTATTTTCAAATAAAACCTACTGATTTGGTTTTGAAAATATTTAGATTTCAAATAGAGATTTTATTAAATAAATCAAACCCTATTTGATTATTAAACCATGGTCCATTTTGTTTATTTAATAAATGGAACCTAAAAAGAGATTTAAAATATTATTTCATTTTGAACTTTGGTTTATGTGTTAAACAGAACCAAATTCATAGTGCAAGGTTTGGTGATTGTTTGATTTGATTTGAAAATTGTTTGGTTTGAAATTTCAAAATAGAATTGGAAAATAGAAAAAGGAAAAGGTTCAGGAAAGAAAAAAAAAGAAGCCAGACTCAACCCAACCCAGAAGCCCAACTAGGCCCAGCAAACAGCCCAGCTCCCCCTCCCGAAGAAAACGCTTGGCACCAACTTACCAACCCGAACAGAAACTGACCGGTGGACCCTCCTCCCCTCTCTTACTCCGCTGACCAACCGGCCCCACGCAGCCAGCTCACCCTTCTTCCTCCTCGCGTTAAACTCGCCACCGTTGCTGCCATTGATTCTCCGGTTGAATACACCTTAATGCGGCATTAATCTCTCGCCTTAATCGCTGCCACGTCTCCTCCTCATTTCCCCTCTGTCTCCTCCCCCAAATGCGCCCCCAGGCTGCCTGAATCGAGCTTGCACACTCTCTGCTCTGACCACCGTCTCCGACCAATTCCGACCGTGTCCTGCCACCCCGTGCCTCCTCGACCTAGCTCACACCTTCCCCACCTCCTGACGCATCTGTCCATGCCCCTCGTTTGACCACGGGCGTCCCTGAGCGTCGACTCCGACCAAGCTCTGAGCGCCTCCGTCTGTCTTCAACTGCGATGACGACTCCCAGGTAAACCAGACCACCCCGCGCCTCCTCGTTCACGCTCCCTCACTCGCCTTGACAATGCGTAGCTAACCATGTCCTCTGTTTGTATTCTTGTGAACCGTAGCATTGTCCTCGACCTCGACCGCGTGCAACCGTCGCCAGACCTAACTCCGGCGAGGAATTACGGCTGCTCCTGAGCGCCCCTTGTCAAGCCAACAGTACTTTGAGCATCACCACATCCTCGCGATTCTAGTAAGCTTACTCCTCCTCGCTTCACCTCGCCAGCGCCACTATTTGGCGCTCATGCCGCCGTTGTCCTAGCGCCGCCAGCTTTTGGCAAGTCAGTAGGAGCCGTTCGATCTAGATCGGGCGAGCAAGATTAGATCACTTAACCGCGAAGGGGTATGCTTTCTGGACCGGACGATTTGATTAGATCCAACGCACTGTAGAGCCCGATCCGACCGAACCGGTACCGTCCAATCAAATCGTGACGTGTGGCCAGGTTTCTGATTTAAAAACAGATTGAAACCAGATTTGAATTGCAATTTGAAACTCATGTAACTTTTGATCCACACGTCCAAAATTTGCAAATTTGGTGTCAGTGGAACAAGACCTAGCCAACCATGCCTTTGGTTTAGTAAATAGTATCTGTTAGTTTGCTTGTTTTTGCAGATACTTTTGTATGCTTGTTTAGGTTAGAAAAATTGTTTAAAAATGCTTTTAGGGTTAAAACCTTTGCAAAATGGTTTGTTGTAAACTCACTGACCCTAGGAACCAACCCATAGTTTGAAAAATGAATTTGGTAATGTCTAGGATGGATTAATTGATTTAGCCCATTTCTAGCCATTTAAAAATAATGGTTTTTGTTATGAAAATGATTTTGAGTAAAAACTTTGGGAAAATGCTTTGGATCAAACCTACTGATCCAAAATACCAAGTTTTGCAAACTAGCAACTCATTTGGTGAAAAACTTAAAAGTTTTGATTTGATAAAACATTATTCACCACATAAAATGATGAATGGATTTTAAAATGGTTTTGGGATAAAACCCTTTTGCAATTGACTTTGCCATTTTGGTGAATGACCAATTTGGAACTTACAAAGTTTAGAAGCCTAGTGGAGACCATCTTTGCAAATAGAACCATCTCTTGCATGCTTACATGCATGACTTAGATCCCATTGTTTTATGTGTGTGAAATGTTGATTGAATTATTGGTTTGGAATGCTACTTGATACCCTGCTTGCTTGATTGATTGTAGTGAAATTAGCAAAGTTTGAGACTAGCAAGATCAAGGAGTGAACCATCATTCCCTACCAAAAAGGCAAGTGACACTATCATCTAAAGTCCTACTATTTTCATTATACTTAGTGGATTTTTGAAAACATGCATGAAAAGAATTTCTATACTTATGTTATGCTAAATCCTAATAGGATACCCTATACACTCCTTAGTGAAAATAATGTAGTTGATACATGCTTAGCCATGCTATGTTTTGAAAAGAGTTACATGTTGAGATTTTATGAGATTGAGAAAAGACTTATGTTTTATATAATAAAACAAGGACTCAATGAACCACCTGGGTGGCCAAGGATACTTTGAGTTTTGGAGAAGGTGCCAACAAAAGGAACCATGTCTATGGCAATCTCTTTGTGTTGTGCTCCAAAGGAAAACCACCCAGGAAACTTAGAGATTGAACATGTTTATCGTACAGTGGCTTCCGTGTGTACCACATGCTAAATGGGCTCGCTTAGTCAACTACATAGTGGAAGTCCCATGCATTGGCATCTTCGGTTAACTAGATTTGTGTAAGGAGTAACCCTACATTTGTGCCAGTAGACAAGCTAGCATTTTGTATTGGGAGGACTCCTATGGAAAGACTTTGTCACATTCTCGATCTTCCGGTACTCCATTTTGGTGAGTACTTATCCAGCGGCCACTGGTGGCGTCAAGACGAGATTGTGTCATGTGGGTAAAGTGTACAACTTCTGCAGAAGATAATAAAATCTAAGTACTTAGCCGTGTCCCCGGTTATGGACAATACTGAGCAACTAAGGCCTGAAGCTATGGAAGATCTCGACACTCTAATTTCTAAAAGAAAATTTTTAAAACTTGATGCACTTGGGGTTACCAAGGAGCTCAAGAGATTTTGACAAAACTTGATGCACTTGGGGTTACCAACGTGCTCAAGAGATTTTGACAAGGACTTGAACACTTGAGTTTTTACCAAGGAGATCAAGAGATTTTGACAAAACTTGATGCACTTGGGGTTACCAAGGTGCTCAAGAGATTTTGTCAAGGACTTGAACACTTGAGTTTTTACCAAGGAGTTCAAGAGATTTTTGAAAGGAGATTTGACAAAGGACCAAAACCATTTTGAAAAGATAGGATAAAATATTGCTTTATGCAAATGAGCCTAAAACTCTACTTAGCCAAATTTGCATGTAATGATAGGATCCACTTATATTATACTTAGTAGTGAAACTTGCCAATACAATTCAAATGTATTGACCCTTGTGGCTGTAACTTGTAATGTTGCAGGTTTGATTGTTTTAGAGAAGATTGATTGATTAGGATTACAAAGTCTACAACCAACATGTCTTCCTGTGGCACTTTCAAGATGAAGGACCCCATGCTTATAGTTATTCCGCTGCAATGTAATGTAATAGCCAAATGATCTATGTAAAGATGTAATAAAATTATGTTATTCCTGGTTGTAAAGCTATATTATGACCTTTGTTTCTTGATATTACATCTAAACTGTGGATGCTAGCTATTGATCCAGGGACTAGCATTGTAAACACAGGGGACACCACCTTATGTTAATAAAGGTTGGGACACTCCCTCTACATTATTATACCCAAATTATGCCTACAAATGTTTCTGCAAAAACAACCATTTTCACAGTGGAAAAACATTAAACACATTGCATAAATGGAAAGGATTTTCTCTCCTGATTCCAATGATATAAAATTTGTCAAATTTGGACGTGGGATCAAAAATTATGAATTTAAACAAGTTTAAACATCTAATAGATCTAATTCATATTTTTAAAACGAAACACATGCCACGCGGCAGCATCTGGTTGGTTGGTACCGATTCGCACTAGATCACACTCGCGCACCGTCAGATCTAAATAAAATCCAACGGCTCAGATCTGCCCGTACCTCTTCGGCCTGGCATCTAATCTAAACCACTGGATCTAGATCCAGTGGATCAAAACGCTTTGACTTAAAACTGGCGGCGCAAATGGTTGCTGGCGGCGGAGGCGCTGCTGCCGGCGATGGTGCGGCGATTCTAGCAAGGGCTAGGGGCAGTGGTGATGCTTACCGGCGTCGCAAGGTTGCGAGGAAGCTCCAGATGTTGTTGGCGTGGACAGGGGCAAGCTGCTGTGGCCATGGGAGCTCGTCGGAGTCGGGGACAGCGTCGGGCTTAGGTGGACGGCGACGTTGGCGATGTTATGATCCACCCTAACACAAACGGAAGGCATCAGTGTGTGCACAATGTTCAGGCGAACTTGATAGGGTCAAGGAGGAGGCACGGGGCGGTCGAACCTCACCGAAATTCCTTGTCGGAGTGGGAGACGGCGTCGGCAGTTTGCGGTGCTCGACGGAGTCGACGCTCTGATGCGAAATAAAGCAAATGGAGAACGTCAGGAGATGCGCAAAGTGATAGCGGACAGGCTTGCATGAACCAGAGAGCGAGGCGCGCACGAGGCTTACCACAATCGGTCGCCGGAGTTCGTCGGGACAGCGACGGTGTGGAGAGAAAAGTGAGCAGCCTGGCGGCGTTCATAGGAAATTGAGTGGGGGAAAATGGAGCGGGGACTGTTGGGTTTAAGTAGCCGGAGCTGGACGAGGAGTTACTCGGCGAATCAACGCAATAACTCGCGCAATCAACGGCAGTGACGCGGGGGAGGAAACGGCGGAGGGCTCGGTCGTGGGCGGGGTTTGGGGACGACGATGACGGGGCAGGTGGGTCCGGGGCGTCAGCGAGAGGGGGGGTGCTCGCGCGGGTGAGAATCAGAGTGAGAGGGGACTGGCCCGGGTGGGCTGGTTATGTTGTTGGGCCGAAATGCTGGCGCCAGCCCATTTTCATTTCTTTAATCTTTTTCTATTTCTATTTGGATTTTCAGGAACCAAATTCAAATGAGTTTGAATTTAAACCACTTCTGGATTTTTGTAAAATGTATCCTTCATGTTTTTGGGCATAAAACCAAGTGGTTCTCTCTGTACTTGTTTGTCCCTTTGAAATAATCAAAATAAAAAGTGTCATAGCACTTGATATGAATATGTTTTGAAAATGGTTTTAAAACTATATTTGTTTTGAACCCTTGACCAAACTTTAGAAACAACACTTAAGTTTGAACTCAAAACATTACTGATTAAAATAAGTACCTTTCTCATTAGAAGGTAGCAATAAGGCCATAGCATACTTACATAAAATAATGAACATCAGATGCTCATGTTTTTGAAATCTTATTTGAAATGATCCTAAAATGATTATGAATGCATGAATGATATGGGAGCTTTGAAATCATGATTTTTGGGATGTTACACACCAAAGGACCAAATTTATAGAAATCCATCTCATTAGTGAATGAGTGATGCGTAGAGACTCAAAGACATGCAATTACACACATACCTAAAAGTGTCGGATCCGAAGATCGGTTGATCACTAGCTATCGTGTACATACAACATCGAAAAGCCATAGGTGTTGAATACACAAAGATTTGAGACTAGATTATTGTCTCTAGTGCAAGTGGGAGACTGTTGGAGATATGCCCAAGAGGCAATAATAAAGAGGTTATTATCATATCTTCGTGCTTATGATAAATGTTTACATACCATGCTATAATTGTATTAACTGGAAACATTAGTACTTGTGTGATTTGTAAACATAAAAGAGTCCCTAGTAAAGCCCCTTGTGAAACTAGATTGTTGGTTAATATATGATCATGGTTTACTAATCATGAACATTGAGATGGTTTACTAATCATGAACATTGAGATAAAAGTGGTTATTATTATATATTTGTGTTTATGATAAATGTTTACATTCATGCTATAACAGTATTAATAGGAAACATTAATACTTGTGTGATTTGTAAACTAAATTAGAGTCCCTGGTAAAGCCTCTTTATAATACTAGCTTGTTGGTTAATAGATGATCGATGTTTATCGATCATGAACATTGAGATGTTGTTAAAAACAAGATCATATCATTAGGAGAATGGTGTGATGGACATACTCCTATAGATAATCATAGCATAAAGATCAAGTCATTTCAATAGTTCGTTTGCTATAATCTTTCTGATACATAGTAACCTAATTCCTTCGACCATGAGATCATGCTAATCACCATCACCGGATGGATGCTTTGATTACATCAAACACCACACCGTAACTGGGTGGCTATAAAGGTGGCATTGAGTGTTCAGAAATTATGTGTTGAGGCACATGGATCATGAGTGGGATTTGTCCATCCATATGACGGATAACTATACTCTAGGCCCTCTCTGTGGAATGTCATCTAATTATCTTGCAAGCATGTGACTGGCTCACAAGGGATCACATATCACGGGAACGAGAAAAGAGTACTTATCGGTAACGAGGTTGAACTAGGTAAGCAGAGATACCGACGATCAGATCTTAGATAAGTAAACTATCGTGAGACAAAGGGAAATTGGTATCTTATGTAAGTGCTTCATTCGATCGCAAAGTAATCATAGAAATATGTGGGAGCCATATGAATTTCCAGATTCCTCTATTGGTTAGAGATCGGAGAAGAGTCTCGGTCATGTCTGCATAATTCACGAACCGTAGGGAGACACACTTAAGGATTCGATGTTGTTTAGTAGATATGGAATGTAAGTAGGGAGACCGAATGTTGTTCAGAGTCTTGGATGGGATCCATGATATCACAAGGAGATCTGGAATGGTCCGGAGAATAAGATTCATATAAGGAAAGTCCAATTCCGGAGTTCGGGAATGATTCCGATAATTTCATCGGAGAGGTTCTAGAAGGGTCTAGAATATTCACCGGACCTGAATAGGAAGGATACATGAATGTGTCATGGATGAGTGGAATGATTGAATCATGTCCTAGGTCACTTGGTTGGGCATTTGAAAGAAAGAAATTAAGCTCCAATTTGAAAGTCAAAAGGCAAGTTTGAGAGGGAGTTGGGGAAGGACTCAGACTCCCCTATCCCAAGCTACCCTCTCTCTCATAAATAGAGGGGAGGGGTGCCCCAAGGACACACAACACCAGCCCATCCCCTCCCGCCGCGCCGCCGACCTAGCCATCACCGGCTCCACCTCCTCCTCTCCAGCCTCTAAACCCTAGATCGTCGGGAACCCTATGTCTCCACCATAACCTGCTCCGACTTAGGCGAAGCCCTGCAGGATCTTTCCTCTACTTCTGACACCACGCCGTCGTGCTGCCAGAACCGCAAGGGGAGAACTACAACCTTTGCTGCCTACTGGAACAAGGGAGAGGAAGGTCTTCATCGAGTACAGAACGTGTGACCGACTGCGGAAGCGCTGCCGAAACGCAGCGCCGGAAGGATCGTCTACGCGATCTTAACATTGGCAAGTGTACGACTACATAACCCATGAGAATCTGCTCTCGTTAACCGCTTTGGAATCTTCGAGGGTGAGTACTCTAATCGACTCGTTGCTACAAACTAGTAGATAGATCTTAGCTTGTTTATGTGCATGCGGTAGAATTTTTATATTTTCCATGCTACGAACCCCTACACATCGGGTTCGCTCATGCCTGAAGCGGCTGCACCCGGCGCTTGAGGAAGGTGCGGATGATGTCGACACTGTTGACCTCCTTGCCTGGCACCAGCTGAAGTGCCTCCACCCGCTGGTAGAGCCTCTCCACCTCCGCAGTTTCACCCTCCAAGATGTGGTTCTTCCACGACCTCTTCGGGACGATCTTCTGCTTGGAGTCGAAGGGGGCAAGCCCATATTGATGACCGTCTAGTTTAGCGCCGCGAATGTAAAACCATTTCCGGCGCCACTGCTGGACGAACTAGCAAATAGAAAAGGAGAAGAATTGGACGAAAGGACGAACATAGATGATACAGCGGCCAAGCGAATAGACTCCGCCAGCGCCAGACTGCCTCTTCACGGAATAGAGCTTCCGGAAGAGGCCAAAGTGTGGCTCAATGACGAGCCAGCACTCGCAAAGCATTATGAAGCAAGCGATGTTGAGAAGAGAATTGGGAGACAGATGGTGAATTTGAATCCCATAGAAGAAAAGGAGTCCACGAAGGAAATCATGGACAGGAAGAGAGAGGCCGCGAAGAACGAAGGCAACGTACATCACCTGAGACCCTACGGGTGGGCGGGGGATTACCTCATCGCCAGGAATCTGGACGTCCTCCTTGTCCTGCGGGATCAACCCCGCGTCGCGCAGCTTGCGCAAATCAATGTCACGCACATCCGTGCGCCTCCACCCGCCGTCGGTGGTACGGGCGGGAGCAGCAACCTTCTTGCCGCCGCCGGCGGCGCTCGAGCCAGCTCTAGCAGCGCTCTTCTTTGACTTGCACATTGTGCGGCATCGAGAGTGGCGGTGCGCGCGAAGAAAAGAAGAAGGAAATGAGCGGAGAACTTCCAGTGCGCAAGTCGAGAGAGATAGTGCTCGTGAAAATGGAGGCAATGGCGAGAAAGCAAATGTCAAGGGGCAAAACAAAATAATTGTTTACCCATGGTATTAAAGGACGAAGACGAAGAACACGAGCCGTTGATCCATAAGCCCTAGCGCGCAAGCAAGATCTAACCCTACATGTGTGAGCACAACAACGAACTATCTCCAGCATGCCGTCCACTATGCACGGAAACCGAGGAGACGCCATAATTCTTTCCACGTTCACGCGTGACTAGTCAAATTTAAGTCAGACGGTGGGACCCACGATCGTCCCATCGCGTCACCTCTGCCACCGCAGACGACTGAGATTACCAATCGTCACCAATGACTTCATGAAGACTAAGATAGCAACGGCTGAAAATCTTTGGCTGACAAATCAAGTACTCACTCGAATCTACGATTCGAGCAACTACTCGGGGGATACTCCTATCAGGAGCGCTGGCCGCGCACCTGAGGTATGATTAAGGTACTGCACCTCTCAACTATCTTCGAGTCCCATGTTGAGCATACGACTCCACTAAGGACTCGGGGGCTACTCCCATAGGGAGGATTGATTGAGCATCCGAAAAAATTGTGTCCTTCGGATCTAAACTAAAAACAACTGAACTAAAGTCTCTGCTCTAGTCTACGACTCGAATAGACACTCAGGGGCTACTCCCATAGGGAGCGCTGGCCGCGCACCCTATGAATTATTCGACTGCGATCCTTCGGATCAAGTACAAAAAAAAAATTCTGGAAACTTTGACCAAACCAACGCTAAGTGAGAAATATTCTCCTTGGCCACCCGAAACACCTCCGCGGTGATAAATATTTGGATGTTGTGTTTGAGACACAAGGATACGACCTACAGATATCATCTGATGGCCTAGTAACGCACCTGACTACGCTCTGCTAGTAAAACACCGTGTCAGCTGGCACGATGAAAAATCCTGACGGACACGTTAGGTGCATCACTTAAGAAACACTGGGATTCGACTCCTATAAGACCTCAACAACCTGAGTTGAATTACGCCAGGATTCATTCCGGGTTCGAGTCCGGGGACTCGAATCTGAAGAAGATCGTGTTGTTTTGTCCTATGAAAGTTAACTGGCCCTGATCCTATAGGATAGTCAGGCACGCGCATCAACAATCCTTACGAAATAAATTATTTTCTCTTACAAACAGGTCCAATTGCACCCGAAAGATTGAAGAGTGTTCAGCCAAATCTACGATTCGACTGAACACTCGGGGGGGGCTACTAACATGGTTATACCCCAAGGGTACACAACATTTGCATACCTAGTCCAGCCCAAGGAAGGCCCATGACAAGATACGCGGCCTGTGGAGATTTTGGGTGGCCCAAGCCCATGAATCCTTCGGATCCTTGGAGAACAAGACTAGAGTAGATATATTTTTCAAAGGGGACAGACCCTAATCTGTAACCGACTATATAAAGGCTAGGAGGGCACGACGAGGAGGGCCTCAACTCACCTCATGTGCACCTCACGCTATATTGCATCTGCGTACCCCTGTAACCTTCGGTTCCGCCGTAATCAAGAGAAGACAAGAAGGAGTAGGGTTTTCCCTCCGGGGGCCTGAACCTGGGTAAACTTCGTGTCCCTGCATTGCTTGTCTGTTAACCGTTCCGCGATCTCTAGCATCCCCATCTTCTCCAAAACCCAAGTCCATAACAATGGGCATTGACGAGTCGAAACCTCATCAAAGCGGTGTCTAGATCATGTCTGCATAGTTCACGAATCGTAGGGTGACACACTTAAGGTTCTATGCTGTTTTAAGTAGATATGGAATATGAGTTGGAGATCGAATGTTGTTCGGAGTCTCGTATTGGATCCAGGACATCATGAGGAGATCCGAAATGGTCTGGAGAATAAGATTCATATAAAGGAAGTTACCTTCTGAGTTTAGAAAAAGTTTCGGTATTTGACTAGAGCTTCTAGAATGTTCTAGAGGGGCCACCAGTGGGCCTACCACCCCAAGAGGGGCCACATGGGCTGGGCAATGCCGCGGGGGCTCATGGGCCAGCCGCACCATGCCCTAGAGGCCCAATCATCCATCGCAAAGGGTTTAGGGCAAAACACTAAAAGGAAAGGGGGAAACTTGGGGGGCAACTTTCCCTCCTCTCCATGTGTGCGCCGGCCCTAGGAGGGGAGGGCCAAGGGAGGCAACCCTAGCCACACACCCCTCTATATAAAGAGGCAAGGGTACGGCGCACCCCTTGCCCCTTCCTCTAACCCTAGCCACCACCCTCCTCCTCCTTCCTGCTACTCCGGTTTAGGCGAAGCCCTGCAGGATTCTATACTCCACCACCACCATGCCATTGTGCTAATAGGATTATAAGGGGATCTACTACCTCCACTTCTTGCACGAACAGGGAGAGGAAGGTCTTCATCGACTACGTACATGTGATCTAGTGCAGAAGTGCTGCCAGAACACGGCACCGGAAGTATCGTCATCGCGATCTTGAGATCGGCAAGTGATCGACTACATCAACAACGAGATCCGAACGCGTTAATGCTTTGGATCTACGAGGGTTAGTTCTCTTCTATCTTGTTGCACCTATCTCGTATATTATATCTTTGCTTTGCCATAGATTGGATATTGGTTTTGTTCATTCTTGCGGTAGATTTTTTTTGGTTTACATGCAACGAACCCTATAGTGGTATCAGAGCCGAAACTATTCGTAGATCTGTTGCACGAGTAGAACACAATGCTTTTTTGGTGTTGATGCTCTTGTTGTCACATGATTTTCGTGTACTTTGCATCTTGCGGGATGGTGGGATGAAGCGGCCCGGGCTAACCTTAGATGTCATCGCACATGAGACTTGCTCCACGCTCAACGTGCAACTTGTATTGCACAAGTGGCTTTGCGGGTGTCTATCTCTCCCACCATAGTTAAGATTCAACTTAGAATCTGGAATTGACAACGCTTGTATCAGCATTGTGGTTCTTGTTCGTAAGTAAGTATAGTTCTTATTCGAAAGCCCCAAGCCACGTAAAACATGCAAATAAAATTAGAGGTGTCTAACTTGTTTTTGCAAGGGCATGTGATGTGATATGTCCATGATGTGATTGTGATTATATTTGATGTATGAGATGATCCTTATCGTAATATGGCACCCGGCAGGATCCTAATGGTTGTCTTTAAATTTGTTAAGACCTACATGTCTATTCATCATGTAATAGCTTTATTACAAGTAGTTGTAATAGTTGCTGCTAGTGATGGACAACCATGAAGCGGCGCCACTGACCTTGACGCCACGCTGGTGATGATGGAGATGATGTTCGTGCTTTGGAGTTGGAGATCAATCACAAGAACAAAGGCCATATCATATCACATATTATGAATTGCATGTGATGTTAATCCTTTATGCATCTTCTATTGATTAGATCGCAGCGATAGCATTATAAGATGATCCCTCTCACTAAATATCAAGTAATAAAGTGTTCGTCCTTACTAGGCACTATTGCTAAGAGTCTTCGTTTCGAAGCATCTCGTGATGATCAGGTGATATAGATTCTATGTGTGCATACAACGGGTGTAAGCCAGATTTGCACATGCAGATACTAAGGTTAACCTTGACGAGCCTAGCATGTATAGACATGGCCTCGGAACATGGAATACCGAAAGGTAAAGCATGAGTCATATGAATGATATGATGAACATATTGATTGTTTGCCTTTGAAGCTACATCTTCTCTCATGAAGATCGGACTTGTTGTAGTTGATTTGGTTCGTGTAATCACTAAGAAAACATGAGGGATGTTGTTTTGAGTGGGAGTTCACCTAGTTAATTTAAGAATTAAATTTGAACTCAATTTATCATAAACTTAGTCTAAACTCTTTGCAAATATGTTGTAGATCATGGCGGCCCCTACCATCATTTTTAATGCGTTCCTAGAGAAAGAAAAGTTGAAATACAATGGAAGCAACTTTACAGAATGGTTTCGTAACATGAGGATTATCCTCGATGCTGGTAATTTGACCTATTTGCTGGATGCACCACTAGGTGACCCACCTGCAAATACTGCATCTCGGGATGAGCGCAATGTGTATGACACAAAGCGTGATGACTACAATCTTGTAAAATATGCGATCCTTCTGTCAATGGAGCCTGGACTCCAATAACTCTTTGAACTTAGCAGAACTGATGCGATTGTGAAGGAACTCAAAACCATGTTTGAGAGCCAAATCCGTGCTGAGAGATATATGATCTCTAGCGAGTTCTTTAGTGTTAAGATGAAGGAACACAACTCTATGAATGATCACGTCATGATGATGCGCTATGTTAAACGTCTCAAGATACTAGGATATGACATCCCAGTTTATCTTGCGATGGATAAAGTTCTGCGGTCGCTCCCACCCAGTTACAAAGAGTTTGTGCAGAATTACAAGTGGTGCAATTGCATCACTCACTAAACTTGCTACCACTTTAGTGGCTGCTGAAGTAGACATGAAGGAAAAGAGTGAGCCCAAGGGTAAATTCAAGAAGGGTGGTAAATCCGTTGCCACGCCTGATAGGAAGATCTGGGCTGGCCCTAACCTTGATACATAATGCTTTTGTTGCAAAGAGTATGGTACTGGAAGAGGAATTCCCCCAAGTACTTGCTAGATATAGAGAACGATAACATCAAGAAGAAAGGTATATTTGATATACAGGTTATTGATGTGTATCTTACTAGTAACCGTAGTAGTGCCTGGGTAATTGATACTGGTCCAGTTGCTCATATTTGTAACTCGAAATACGAGCTACGAAATAAACGAAGACTAGCGAGAGACGAGGTGATGATGCGTGTTGGAAATGGCTCCAAGGTTGATGTGATCACCGTCGGCACGCTCCATCTTCATCTACCGTCAGGATTAGTTCTACATATAAATAATTGTTATTTGGTGCCTGCGTTAAGCATGAACATTATATCTAGATCTTGTTTATTGTGAGACGACTACTCGTTTAAGTCTGAGAATAATGGTTGTTCGGTTTATATGAGTAATATATTTCATGGTCATGCACCTGAGATGTATGTTTTATTCTTATTGAATCTCGATAGTAGTGATACACATGTTCATAATATAGATGCTAAATGAATGAAATTGAATTATAATTCCACATACATGTGGCACTGCCGTCTTGGTCACATTGGAGTGAAGCGCATGAAGAAACTCCATTCTGATGGACTTCTTGAATCACTTGATATTGAATCACTTGAGAGATGCGAAGCATGTCTAATGGGAAAAATGACTAAGACTCCATTCTCTGGGATAATGGAGCGAGCTACAAAATTATTGGAAATAATACATACCGATGTGTGCGGTCCAATGATTATAGAATCACGTGGTGGATATTGTTATGTTCTTACTTTCACATATGACTTGAGTAGATATGGGTATATCTACTTTATGAAACATAAATACGAAACTTTTGAGAAGTTTAAGGAATTCCAAAGTGAAGTACAAAATCAACGTAACAAGAAGATTAAGTTTGTGCATTCTGATCGCGGAGGTGAATATCTGAGTTACGAGTTTGGCATGCATTTAAAGAAATGTGTAATACTTTCACAATTGACACCGCTGGGAACACCACGGCGTAATGGTGTGTCTGGACATCGTAATCGAACTCTCTTAGATATGGCCCGTTCTATGATGTCTCTTATAGATTTACTGTTATCGTTTTGGGGTTATGCATTAGAGACAGACACATTCACTTTAAATAAGGCGCCATCTAAATCCGTTAAAACGACACCATATGGATTGTGGTTTGGTGAAAACCTAAGTTGTCGTTCCTTAAAGTTTGGGGCGACAAAGCTTATGTAAAGAAGTTACAACCCGACAAGATTAAACCCAAAGCGGAAAAATGCGTCTTCATAGGATACCCTAAAGAAAAAATTGGGTATACCTTCTATCATAGATCCGAAGTCAAACTTTTCGTTGCCAAGAATGGATCCTTTCTTGAAAAGGAGTTTCTCTCAAAAGAAGTGAATGGAAGGAAAGTAGAACTCAACGAGGTTGTTGAACCTTCTCTCGGATTTGAGAATAGCACAGCACCGAAAGATGTTCATGTGCCGCCTACACCAATAAGAGAGGAAGATAATGATGGTAATCATGAAACTTCGGACGAAGTTACTGCTGAACCTCATAGGTCGACGAGGGTTCGTACCACTCCTGATGTGTATGACCCTGTCATGAATGTCATGTTGGTGGACAACACCGACGACCCTGCTATGTATGATGAAGCAATGATGAGCCTAGATTCCAACAAATGGAAACAAGCCATGAAATCCGAAATTGGATCCATGCACTACTAGAGAAAAGCCTATCCGAGGCGCACCAAAAAGCCTATCCGAGGCGCATATCACATGTGCCTCTAGCTTCAAGCCTCGGGTATTTCTTATGCAAGGCGCATCTGATATGCGCCTCCTATACTTCACATATGCGAGGCGCATATCGATATGCGCCTCGCATATGTGAAGTATAGAGGCGATATCGAGATCGCCTATATGTTTCGAAATCGCCTCGGGTATTTATAGTATATGCGCCTCATATGTTTGAAATCGCCTCGGTATTTATAGTATGCGCCGCATATGTTTGAGAATCGCCTCGGTATTTATAGTATATGCCTCAATAGTATCCTATATGCCTCCGGTAATATTTTCAAATTCAAGTTTCTGAGACCACTATATATAAATAATATACAGATATTCAAATATACAATATAGTCCACAGAATTTTTCAGAAACTTGCATTTTGCCAAAGCATAATAGAACCAACATGAATACACATCAATCATGACACATACAAGTTCATACATCAAGTGTTTGTGCCACAAGTTCACACCTCCGATCGGTACAAGTTCACAATCACATTACACCTTCGAGTACAAGTTCACAATTCACATTACAACTCCAACGACGTAGCTCTACCTAGATGAAGTAGAACACAACCTGCAATGAAGAGCAACAAGGTGGTGATCACGAGGAAGTTCCTCCATTTCTTCCTTCCATGCCTCCTCCACTTCTCTTCCGCCACCTCTCTACTCTCATAGCCTTGGTAGTTGTTGCCCGAGAAGTTGTTCACTTGCTTCTGGCAGTCTTTCCACTCCTCGTACACACCTGGAACCCGACCGACGTACACGACATAACACCTCGGCATCTCCTACACATAATAAAGATGATATTACTTATGTCAGTGGAAAGCAATAGCTAGCAGTTCACAAAGATAGAATCATCGGCATTTCGAAGAAAGACCAAAAAAAAAGCAAACCAAGAATGACTTGGATTAGTGCCTCATACTTAGATTGGGCACGGAAATAACAATGCTCGCTGTTCGATCTCATGCGGCAAGTAGAGTATATGCCCAAATTACTAGTCTACTTGGCACACAAGATCAAACAGCGGCATAGTCATACACGTGACACCACAACACGTTCTAATCATCGGCATTTCAAGAAAGACCAAAGAAAGCAAACCAAGAATGACTTGGATTAGTGCCTCATACTTAGATTGGGCACGGAAATAACAATGCTCGCTGTTTGATCTCGTCGGCAAGTAGAGTATATGCCCAAATTCCTAGTCTACTTGGCACACAAGATCAAACAATGCATAGTCATACACGTGACACCACAACACGTTCTAATCATCGGCATTTCGAAGAAAGACAAAGAAAGCAAACCACAAGAAAGTAGGGAAGCAATGACAAATGAAAAGCAACAAGCACTTAAAATAGTTCGTAACACAAATAACTAGCTAGTGTCTCTCACAATCAAGTTCAACGGTTGACGAAACATATTCTAGAGGTTTTGCTAGGCAAGTTTAACACAGTGATAAGAGGTTACAACACGAGTTCGGAACTAACAGCTAGGTACCCAGGCAATGCAATCATGAAGTCTTCTTCGGCTCTTGAGTCGGCTTTGGGGGGGCATTGATGAAGCCCGACCGAGTTTTCGCCATTTGCATGAACATCCTTCCGTCACCCTGCTGCGCTAAGCGTTCGTCTATCTCCCTGTTGGACGGTGTATAGCCGCCGTGGAAGGTGCCTCCGGCTTTTATGACTCCCTGGTACACGATTGTCGCGATCTCCTCCTGGATGTTGAAGAAGTGTTGCCTGAGGTTGCGAGCTTGTATGCATGCAAGCTTTTCAGCCCACTTCACGAGGTCAGATGGCAGCGTTTTGGTCTCCATGTCATTGAAGAACGCCTTCATGTGGTAAATGGCGTAGAAGGCATCCTTCCATCGCCAGCGGCTGCTTGTGTGAGCAAACTTCGTCGTGGCGGAACACGTGCGCGGCGAACTTTACATGTGGCCTTGCGGTTTGACGCCTCCATTGCGACGTGGCGGTGAGCGCCATCAAGAATTTTCTTGATATTGGTGTAGTTTTTTGGATCGCACTATTTGAGTCGAGGTACAAGGCTGTTGAGTGTTTCAAATTCAAGCTTATGAGCACACAACTGTCCGATCATCCTCCGTGATGGGATGGTAGGGAAGGAGAATCACATCCTTGTCCGAGTATGTTTGCGGGAAGTTTGAGAGGTAGTCGGTCGCGGATCTATGGCCTCGGATCTTCGGGGCCACGTCACGCGAAGTAGGGATCCACTATCTGGATGCCCGGGATCTTGTCTCTGGTGATCTCCATGGCCATATTGAGGGAGAACAACCGGACCAGGGTATTGTGCAGTCGAAACCCGTTCAACATGTCAAACAGGTCGGTATGCCGCAAGTAGAAGATATCCCCGGGGGGTACAGGGACGAAGCACGGCATGTGAGAAGGCACCTTAGCCTTGAAAACGAGGTACGACTGATCGTTGTCGCGAATGCGGCACTGCTCAATTGTGAGACATCCATAATGAATACTACGCATATGCGAGCCTGCGACCTCGAGCATCGATTTACACATAATCGGTACACCACACGTCTGATTCCTGGCTTGCCCCACAGCGCCGTCCCGGAAAAGAGGATTTGGATCCTGGCCCCGATCACCCTTAGGCTTCCTTTTGCGACCCTTCTTGCTCTTTACGGCTTCGGCCACTGCGTTCACCTCACCGACCGTCTTATGGAGGGTGCCGGGGCTGATCAAAGGAACTACTGGCCTTGGAGGCTCGGTGAAGGGGACAGGTGGCGGCGTCTCCTGACTAGTTGGGAAGACGCACCTTCCAAGGGGTTCACTGGTGCTAGTTGGGTCTCGGCAACTTGATGTGTGCTGATGGTCCCGGCTCATACAAATCGAAAACCTTGTGTTAACAAACTGGTCACCGTAGTTCGGTCAATTTCTTCATCATCATCGGATTACGTGCCATGTTGTCCAAGTCTCCCATCTCAAGTCTTCATCATGTGCTGGTTGTCTTGCCTCTAGGGTGATGTTGAGCTGGTCCTCTGTCCCCAACGGATCTGGCTCTTGACCATAGGTACAAGTAGCCAAGCGGTATTGAGGACCGCGCCGTGTCCTCATCATCCCATCCTTGAGGTTGAGAGGAGGTTCCACTTGCTCGTATCCCTAGCACCATACTGTATTTGACCCTCATCATGTCGTGGCATTGTGATATTGTGCATTTTTGCGGTTCTCTGGTTGAACAATAGTACCCTTGGCAACATCCATCAACTGGCGCCCACCCAATGCATTAGAGTGCAAGGTGTCTCCTGCGAAAGATCGACATTTAGGCCGAGCATTAGAAAAACATAGATCAAGTCATCGGTGTGGTTGAGCCTCCCAACTCTCGCTTTAATTAGTTAGTTACCTTGAGGGCGTCAAATTCGGCCAATGTCGAGGCACCGATGCCGACAGGCTTGAGCACGCAAGTGGCGGAGTGGCTGCCTGATGGCACGATGGTGCGGGCCGGCGCCTTCGCCGCAGTGGGCAAGTTAAGCTCCGGAGCTAGAGGAGTCTCCACCACCACCGGCCCTGCTGGAGGAGTCACCAGCCCGCCTCGCGCCACATTGTCCGATTGGGCGCTGTTGAGGTTGGGAACCGGTGGCGGCCCCCGTTTACCACCCTTCTGCCACTTGTTGTACTTTTCCATGTAGACGGGAAGGATGGTGTTGAGCTTCTCGTTCACTTGTGACTGGACTTGTTCTTGGAACTTTGTCTCGGCAGCTGACACAGCCTTGTTCACGGCATCTTGGACTATATTTGGAAAGGCTTCCACCTGTTCCCTTAGGAGTTTTACCTCGGCGCTTTCGGCCTTCTTGCCCTTCCGCTCCGGGGTGCCATAGTACTCGGACCATGATATGCCGCCAAAGCCGACCACCGACCGACGGGCCGCCCATTGACACTCTTGGTCCGGTTCAGCGCCCTATTAAAAGTGGTGTCCCACTTGGCGGCGGTGGCGCTGACCCCTGGGATGAGGAGCTCCTACACTCCTCGTCCTGCGCACAAGGAACGCGAAGCATTTGATCAGAAAACTGGACTTCATTGATTAATCATGAATGCAATTAATCGACTTGCATGCAAACTACTTAAATATTTTTGCATGAAGTCCATCACCCTCGAAGCAAAGGGCCAAGGCTCAAGAATAATCGAACCCCTTTCTTGGTGGGCAAACCGGGACTGACGAAATTCTTTTGCTCCTCCTTTATGTCGAAGGGACGTGTCAACACCTTTGCACGAGCGTCGGCGTCCTCCTTATCCCATTTGGGCCTCATGCTCTATAACCGCCGGAGCCGAGATGGTGGGTACCAATGTTTCGGGATCTCATATTCTTGCCCTTCTCGGTCCTGGCCTTGCCCAAGGCGGAGTTACATCCGCCTTGAAAACATTGTAGTCTTCTTCCTTGACCGAGGCTCCTTCTTGTGAGCTCTGGATAACTTAGCTTCTCCTCGAAAATCAGATTCTTCACCCGAGCCTTCCAATTTGACAAGGCCTTGGTCATCCTCCCGAGGGCATACTTGTTCACCGGATTCCCTTTGAGATTGTCATTATTATACTTGTTTTCCTCATCACCCAGGAACGCGTATCTTGCGTGCATCTTCCGGAAAAGCTGGATAAGGAAACCCTTGTTCTCTTCGGCCTTTAGGTTCTCCATGTTGATCGTGACGGTGTTCCGGAGGATTGCCGCGAGCTGGTTAGAGTAACCCCCAACAAATTCTTTTGGCTCCAAAGGCGCACCTTTAGGGCTCACGCTTGTGATGATGGACCTTTTGAGGTCGACCATGATCGGGGTCCGATCCTTCCGAGACTTCTTCGATGCGCTACCACCGTCTGTAGTAGCTTCACCGCCGCCATTAGTGGTAGTGGCGTCGCCATCGGCGTCCCCCATCTCCTCATTGCCCGACGAGGTATCCTCGTCCTCCTCCATCTCGTCGTCCCGCGGAACAAATTTCGGGGCCTCTAGGGATTCCATCTCCGCCTGCTGCTCCCAAAAGGGCTTCTGGCTAGAAGGGCCCGGATCCGACATTTCTAAACACACAAATAAATGAAACTAATAAGCACAAAAATTCATAGAAAATTTTGGCATGAACTTTGCTAATTTTCTATGTCTAGGAGTGCCAGAAATTCACGGACGGAAATGAATCAACATTCCGTGAAACATTGGCAACTCAAAAATAAAAACCTGCACAAAAGGATCAAACAGCCATCATCACAGCCATTTTCGCCAAAGATACACAAACACGACCATTTTTACTGACATACAAAAACACATACAGATATGTGCCAGCATACACAAACACATACAGATATCCTTACACATAAAATAATTAAAGATACATTACATTCAGTTAGTAAAGAATTACATTTAGCAAGTATGTTAACTAACCAGACTAGCCTGTTGTAATGTAATCCAAACACGTGATCTATCCGAAAATGCTACCAAGGGAAACATGTGTGTACTAAAGTGGCTTTAAAATGAGGTGCTTAATCAAGTAATCAGATACATATATCGTATGGGGATTGATGGTATCATGGTAAGATGGGCGTTGGAAGATGCCCAAGCAGCCATATCCAAAATTCGATTGATCTGACCAGAATATTAGGCGGTGGCTAGACTCATGCTTGGTCTAATAAGCAAAATCAATGGACAAGACCCATACACAACAATGGCCTAGACTTCGGAAGATGGGCCATCTGTTCAGAAAATGCACAAGTACTAGCAGATTATGATACCCCAAAGGGAACAGTTGCATCCAGCTTATATATCCACATGAAGCTTGAACAACCAGCAGCTGTGACATGTAAAACCACATGCACTTGCAAGTCTGCACTAGACAAACATGTCTACATTCCCATCCCAATTATTCAACAGAACTTGCTTCAAGCTCATATATTCCTGAAACTTGGGTAAGAAAGCAGTAGCAACTGCATATCATGCTTTCTAAAAGTTTTAGATAATGTTATTCATCATACAGTACTTGTTCACACTCGCAATGCATAGATTACACAACTCAGTCGTAGTACAGATTTGCGGTTGCAAACAGCAACAGGGTGTGTATAAATATTTCTCCTCTTTGATTTCATCGATTAACTTTTCCAATTAATGAAACAACAACAACAACAACAGCAAGATGACTGACTCATAAAAATACCACAGAGAAAAGATAAGGAAAAGCTCAGATTTCCTTGCTCGCAGCAGCTTACATGACTGAATTATTCACATATCGAATCAAAGTGGTAAGAAAAAAACAAGGCGTTATGACTGAATTATTCACATAAGGCGTTATGACTGAAATACCACAGAGAAAAGATAAGGAAAAGCTCAGATTTCCTTGCTCGCAACTCGTCGTTATGGTGAATTATTCACATAAAGAAAAGAATTAAGTGGGCGGGGAGGGAGAGGAGCTTACGAACTGGAGGATGGGAGGAGGCGGGCGGGTGGCGGTCGACGCCGGCGTGGCGCTGGCTGGTGCACGAGCCGGAGCACGAGGCGGCGTGCAGATGTCGGAGCTTGGGAGGAAGTCGTGGCCGACAGCGCCTCAAGGTTGCAGGTCCGGGCTGCTCCGGCCAGGCCTGGCGGGCTGCTCCGGCGCGGGCTGCTCGGCGCGGACGGCGGGCTGCGCGGCGGCGGCAGCGATCTGAGATGAGACGCGTGCGTGAGATGTGCAGAAAGATGTGAGACTCGGGCGTGAGACGCGGCTTTGATCGGATTATGCGAGGCGCATCTGGGCTAAATGCGCCTCGCATAATATTATGCGAGGCGCATTTAGCCCAGATGCGCCTCGAATATGCAATCCTAGACAAATAGGGCAAGGCGCATGTTTCTATCAACTATCACACAAAGAGCCTAGTGGTAACATGCCTTGTCCTTCACCGCAGCCACCCAAGTTCGAATCCTAAGGGGGCCAAATTTTTGGAATTTTTTTAAAGGCCAATTTTCATGTAAAAGCATACAAATATGAACTATAAAATATACTACAAATAGTTTAAATATTCAAATATTGCTAAAACAACAAAAGTGAGTATTCTCAATGAATGTGTCTTGTCGATACATAATATTCTCAATGCAATATTATTATAACACACACATAATGAAAATTAAGAATGTTTTGATACATAATAGTAGGCCACACACACGACGGTTCTTGACAATGGTCGGAGCGCGCTAGCGTTTCTTGATAATGGTCGTCTTCTTGCCCTTCTTTGTTGCGGTTGCATAGGTTAGGTCCGGGACGTCTTCACTACTTCTCTTGAACGGAAGTCCTTTCTTAGGTAGGGTTGTGGTGTACGGTGTTTGGTTGCCATACCCGTCTTCTATCTTCGGGTCGCCGTTACGTCAAAGTCTTGCTCGTTGGCGACTCGTCCATTCCGATAATGTTCCTTTTCCTCTCGGCGACAACCCGGCTAGGCTTTGACGGGTCTTTGATGTACCAGCATTGGTCGACTTTGCTAGCCAAAACCTAAGGCTCATTTCTTGCGGGTGCGTTCGCGCTGGTGGTCTTTGACGGTATAACCATCGTGGTAAAATACCGGTCTTCTTTCTCGACGCTCTTGGCCCACCTGACACGGAACATCGGCACCTTCTCCGTAACATAGTCGAGCTCCCAAATCTCCTCGATCCTTCCGTAGTATCTTTCCGGGATGTCGCCGGTGTAGAATATCCCTGTTACCCCGAGTTACGGTAATCGCAGTTATTGTCTTTTTCCTCCGTAGAACGTGTATCCGTTGATATCGTAAGCCTGATAGGTCATGAGGTTGTGCGGCGCCTGTGACAATGAGAATATGAGTTTATCTTCCTCCGAGTACTCGCCTGCGGTGGATTAGCTATGACCTTCTCCCTAAACCACCGCGTGAAACCGAGTTGTGCTCCTTGATAACATCTTCCTCCCTCGGGACTGGCGCCCGATCGCGTAATTCTTCTTGATAAACTCTTTGTGCTCATGTATGTATGGATCAACCACTGCAGTGTTGCAGGCGACCAGGTTTGCTCTTTCAAAGTCCTTGGTTCGCCTCCATGTCGACATGCTTTGCACGTCGACCCTCGCATGACCCCATCCAATGAGCCTCCCGAGGTGCTTGTTGAATGGCATACCAAGAGGGGTCTCGGTTTGTAGAAAGTTCGAGCAGAAAGAGATGCACTCTTCGGCCAGGAAGCCGTTTGCTATGCTTCCATCTGGACGGGACTTGTTCTTAACGTATCCCTTGATGTGTCCATTGAGCCTTTTGAACGGCATCATGCTTCGCAGAAACGCAGGACCGAGCTGGACGATATCCTCCACGACATGGAGAAGCAGATGAAGCATGATGTCGAAGAAAGCGGGGGGGAAATAGATCTCGAGCTCGCACATTATCACCACGATCTCGTCCTGTAGCCTCGTGAGCAGCTTAATGCCTATCGACTTCCGAGAGATGACGTCAAAAAAGTTGCAGAGGCCAAACAGTGTTTCACGGATGTGCTTGTCCATTATACCTCGGATCGCGACCGGCAGTACCTGCGTCATTATCACGGCGACGTCGTGAGACTTCATCCTCAAGCGCCGCCTCGTCTAGCCATCTGCTTATCTTCCCCGCGTAGCCGTTCGGAAATTTGACTCCGAGGAGGCACTTCATAAACTGTATGGCCTCCTTCTTACTCAGAGTGAAGCATGAGGCCTTGAGCTTGACCTCTCCCTTCTTAACCTTTTTCCCCTTGCGCCGCAGGCTATTCTGTGTTTCTGTCTCCTCCACCTCGTCCTCCTCCTCATCATCGCTAGGTGGTGGTTGAAGTTCATCCCTGATGCCCATATGCTTCAAGTCGTTCCTTGCCTTCGGCCCATCTTTGGTCTTGTCGGTGTTAAGGAGGGTGGCAAGCAGACTCTCGCCCACGTTCTTCGTGATATGCATGAGATCAAGGCTATGAGGCACGCGGAGGATCTTCCAGTATGGCAAGTCCCAGAAAACAGACCTCGCCTTCCATACCTTCAAAGAACGGCTCGCTTCGGGTCTTTCTGGCGCAGGCACTCCTTCCGATTATTCAACGCTTGTAGATTTCCGCGCCACTCTTACGGTGTGGGATTCCTCGAGCTCGATCGTCCCATCGAGCAGATGTCCTAGCTTTCTCCAGTGATTCTTGGGAAGCCACCTCCGAGCCCCAAGGAACACGGTTTTCCCGGACCCGGGATCTTTCTGTAGCTGGCGGTACGTTGTATTATCCTTGCACCTAACGCACCCATAGAATCCTTGGACCACCTGCCCCGAGAAGTATCCGTAACCAGGATAGTCTTGCACCGTCGTGATCACCGCCGCTCTCATGTCAAAGTACTCTTGTCTCGAGGCGTCCCATTTACGGGCTCCTTCTTCCCATAACGTGGTCAACTCCTCTTTCAACAACGTGAGATACAGATTGATGTCTGTACCAGGTTGTTTTGGCCCTTGAACAAGCATACTCATGGTTACGTACTTCTTCATGCACAACCAGGGAGGGAGATTGTAGATCCATACAAACACGGGCCAGGTGCTGTGTGTGCTGCTCTGGCTTCCAAACGGATTGAGTCCGTCAGTGCTCACGCCCAGCCTGAGGATCCTTGACTCTTTCCCAAAATGTTGGTAATATTGTAGGTCCAACGCCTTCAACTGGCAAGCATCCGAAGGGTGCCTCAACATTTCCTCCTTCTCCGGATCATCGTCTTCCGGCCTCTTTCTTTCCGCGTGCCAGCGCATGAGCTGTGCTTCCTTAGGGTCTGCGAAATACCGCTGCAAACGAGGAGTTAGAGGAAAGAACCACACCACCTTCCTAGGAGCTTTCTTGGTCCCTCTCTTGTATCGAGAGGTCTTGCACACCAGACACGTGGTCTTCTCCGCGTCCTCGCCCCGGTAGATGATGCAATCATTTATGCAGACGTGGTATTTCACGTGCGGTAGATTGAGAGGACACACGACTTTCTTCGCCTCAGCGATACTAGTCGGACATGTGTTCCCCTTATTGGGAAGAATATCGTGCCAGAATACAATGTTGTCGTCGAAACATTCGTCGGTCATTTTGTGTTTCGCCTTCATCTCCAGAGCCCTAAGCGTTACATTTAGACGGGTATCCCCGTCGTTGCATCTGTCAAACAATGGAGTGACCGCGTCTTTCTCCATTTGCTCCAGTTTAGCCTTCTCTCTACCGGAGGCTCTGGCGTTACTCGTCTCCTTGAGAAGCAGATCTTGGACATGAGGGTCTCGCAACCAGCTCGAATCATGGTCGGCACAACCTTGATAATCTTCGTGTCCATGCCCGACGCCACCTTGATCATCTTCGTGTCCATCATGTCCAGTGCCACCACCCTGATCTTCGTGATCGTGACTGGCGTCTTGATCTTCGTGATCATCACTGGCATCTTGATCTTCGTGATCATCACGTATCCATCGAGTGTAGCCATCCATGAAACTACGTCGAAGCAGGTGCGACTCCAGCATTCCGGAATCATGCCTTATCAGATACATCAGCTTGCAGTCCCGACATGGACATCTTATCTCTGTCTTGTTTGCATGTTCCATGTCGGCCCTCGCGCATGTCATCCACCTATCCACGCGGGCTTTGTTGATCAGTGGTCGGACCATGGCCGCCTGCGTGGTACAAAGAGCAAGAGAATAATTAGAGCATATATGGACGTGGATCGCCGGAAAAATTCGGCATGACCTCCCCTAAAAAGAGGACATCCGCGAGTGCCAGAAATTCGCCGGAAAAGAAATAAATCGACATTCCGGCGAAACATTGGCATCTCAAATGAAATCCCTGCAAAAAAAGTAGCACCACAACACAATCATATAGTCGGTGTCTCCGACAACGCGCATACATGCAAGCAACGCCTTCACGCTTCCTCCAACAACGACTTGCGCAAGAGAGCCGGAGGAGAAGTAAATGGACATGTTGTAGATCTAGAGGAGCAAGAGACTTCACTTACATATGGGTGTCAACCAATGGATGTTGAGCAAGATTTGAAGGTGAATCAATGGGGGAAATGAGGTGGCGAGGAGGAGGGGGGCGACCAGATTTGTTTGGTGGAGGAGGAAGAAGTGACACAAGTGAGTGGGGTGCTAGTTGCCTCCATGTGCAAAAAGCTGGAAAAAAAGTGGTGCAACTTATGCGAGGCGCATATTGCACAATATGCGCCTCCTATAATTCGAACTATAGGAGGCGCATATTGTGCAATATGCGCCTCACATATGCGGCCACCTACCAGCGCCCGGGCCCGCATGAGTTACTTGAGGCGCATATGGCCATATGCGCCTGCATGTCAATATGCGGCGCATAGCCATATATGCGCCCTATCGTGCACCTACCAATACGCGGTCCCACACAGAATATGCGAGGCGCATTCTGGCCATATGCGCCTCGCATATTGTCCAATATAGGAGGCGCATATAGCCATATGCGCCTCGCATATTCGTGCACCTACCAACACGCGGGCCCACACAGAATATGCGAGGCGCATTCTGGTCATATGCGCCTCACATATTATCAAATATAGAAGGCGCATATTACCATATGCGCCTCGCATATTCGTGCACCTACCAACACGCTGGCCCACACAAAATATGCGAGGCGCATTCTGTCCATATGCGCCTCGCCTATTTTTATACTAGAGGCGCATATCTTAAAGTGCGCCTCGCCTATTTTTATAGGAGGCGCATATACTAAATGTGCCTCGCATAAGCATGTCTCCTATAGCCTTTTCTCTAGTAGTGATGTACGAAAACCAAGTGTGGACTTTGGTGGACTTACCTGATGGCCACAAGGCTGTCGAGAACAAATGGATTTTCAAAAGGAAAACAGACGCTGATGGTAATGTTACTATCTATAAAGCTCGACTTGGTGCGAAGGGGTGCTGAAAAATTCAAGGAGTTGAATATAATGAGATTTTCTCACCGATATAAAAGCTAAAGTCTGAGAGGAATTTGTTAGCAATCGCTGCATTTTTCGATTACAACATTTGGCAGATGGATGTCAAAATGGCGTTACATTGAGGAAGAGTTTTACATGGTACAACCCAAAGGTTTTGTAGATCCTAAAGATGCTGACAAGGTATGCAAACTTCAACGCTCCATTTATGGACTGAAGAAAGCATCCCGGAGCTGGAATCAACATTTTGATAAGGTGATAAAAAACTTTGGATTTATACAAAGTTTTGGAGATGCTTGTATTTATAAGAAAGTGATTGGGATCTCTGTAGCATTCCTAGTACTATATGTGGATGACATATTGTTGATTGGGAATGATATAGAATTTCTTGAAAGTGTCAAATGTTATTTGAATAATAGTTTTTCAATGAAGGATCTTGGTGAAGTAGCATACCTCTTAGGCATCAAGATTTATAGAGATAGATCAAGGCGGTTAATAGCGCTTTCACAAAGGACATACCTGGACAAGGTTCTAAAGAGGTTTAGAATGGAAGAAAGCAAGAAAGGGTTCTTGACCACGTTGCCAGGTAAGACCTTGGGTAAGACTCAAAGTCCAGCTACGATAGAAGATAGAGAAATGATGAGTAAAATCCCACATGCCTCGGCCATAGGTTCTATCATGTATGCCATGTTGTGTACAAGAACGAATATCACACATGTTGTTAGTTTGACCATCAAATATCAAAATGATTCAGTAGTGGAACACTGGACAATGGTCAAAAATATCCTAAAGTACCTAAAGAGGACTAAGGGTATGGTCCTTCTTATGGAGGTGAGGAAGAGCTCGTTGTAAACGGTTACACCGATGCTAGTTGGAACACTGATCCAGATGACTCTAAGTCACAGTCTGGATATGTATTTATTTTGAATGTTGTAGCAGTGAGTTGGAGTAGTGACAAGAAAAGCATTATGGCAAAATCTTCAGCTGAATCAAAATACATAAATGCTTCGGAGGCTTCATAAGAAGCGATATGGATGAAGGAGTTCATTACTGAACTTGGTGTGGTTCCTAGTGCATTGTACCTGATGGCCATCTATTGTGAAAACATGGGTGCCATAGCCAATGCGCAGGAGCCAAGGTCACACAAGAAGCTGAAGCACATCAATCTACGTTTCCATTCGATTCTCGAGTATGTCCAAGATGGCGACATAAAGATTTGAAAAGTACACACAGATCTGAATGTGGCAGATCTGTTAACTAAACCTATTCCTAGAGGAAAACATGACCAACACCAGAATGCCATGGGTGTTAGGTATATTACTGTTGGAAATATGCCCAAGAGGCAATAATAAAGTGGTTATTATTATATCTTTGTTTTTAGGATAATTTTTTACATCCCATGCTATAATTGTATTAATAGGAAATATTAATACTTGTGTGTTTTGTAAACATAAAAGCGACCCTAGTAAGCCTCTTGTTAAACTAGCTTGTTGATTAATAGATGATCATGGACATTGGACGTTATTAATAGCAAGATCATATCATTAGGAGAATGATGTGATGGACACACACCCAAGGTAAGCATAGCATAAGGTCAAGTCATTAAGTTTTTTTTGCTACAAGATTTCAAATACATAGTAACCTAATCCTTCGACCATGAGATCATGTTAATCACCATCACCGGATGAGTGCTTTGATGACATCAAACGCCACTTCCATAACTGGGTGGTTATAAAGGTGGCATTGGGTATTCTGAAAGTATGTGTTGAAGCGCATGGATCAAGAGTGGGATTTGTCCATCCAAATGACAGATAGATACATGCTGGGCCCTCTCGGTGGAATGTCATCCAATTGGCTTGCAAGCATATGACTAGGTCACAAGGGATGTCATATCATGGAATGAGTAAAGAGTACTTATCGGTAACGAGGTTGAACTAGGTATGGAGATACCGATGATCGAACCTCGGATAAGTAAAGTATCACGAGACAAAGGGAATCGACATCGTATGTGAATGGTTCATTCGATCACGAAGTCATCGTTGAATATGTGGGAGCCATTATGGATCTCCAGATCATTGGTTATTGATCAGAGAGGTGTCTCGATCATGTCTGCATAGTTCGCGAACCGTAGGGTGACACACTTAAGGTTTGATGTTATTTTAAGTAGATATGGAATATGAGTTGGAGACCGAATGTTGTTCGGAGTCTCAGATTGGATCCAGGAAATCACGAGGAGATCCGGAATGGTCCGGAGAATAAGATTCATATAAAGGAAGTTATCTTCCGGGGTTCGGAAAAAGTTTCAGTATTTGACCAGAGCTTCTAGAATGTTCTAGAGGGGCCACCACTGGGCCCACCACTCTGGGAGGGGCACATGGGCTGGGCAATGCTTCGGGGGCTCATGGGCCAGCCGCACCATGCCCTAGAAGCCCAACCAGCCAACCCAAAGGGTTTAGGGAAAAACCCTAAAAGGAAAGGGGAAACCTTTGGAGGCAAGTTCCCCCCTCTTCCTATGTGCGCTGGCCCTAGGAGGGGAGGGCCAAGGGGGGAAATCCTAGCCGCAAACCCCTCTATATAAATAGGGGAGGGGAGGGTGCACCCCTTGCCCCTTCCTCTAACCCTAGCCGCCACCCTCCTCCTCCTCCTTCCTGCTGCTCCGGCATAGGCGAAGCCCTGCAGGATTCTCTCCACCACCACCACCACCATGTCGTCGTGCTACTGGGATTCCGAGGGGATCTACTACCTCCACTGCCTTCTGGAATGGGTAGAGGAAGTTCTTCATCAACTCCGTACGTGTGGCCGAGTGCGGAAGCGCTGCCAGAACGCGGCGCCAGAAGGATCGTCATCACGATCTTCAGATCGGCATGTGATCAAATACATCAACCATAAGATCCAATCTCGTTAATGCTTTGGATCTATGAGGGTTAGTTCTCTTCTATCTCATTGCACCTATCTCGTATATTAGATCTTGGCTTTGCCATGGATTGGATCTTGGTTTTGTTCGTTCTTGCGACAGAAATTTTTTGTTTTCCATGCAATGAATCCTAAAACCTTGTGGTGGACGACTCCCTCTATTTCCATTTCGGTGATAGAAGGGAAAAGCAGAGGGCGTCGGGTGAAGACAAGCGACACCTACAAAGGACGCTTTATAGGAGGATGGAGCTGAGATGGACGAGTTGAACTGAGTCCATGCAAAGTAGCACCCTAGATCGGGTCCTCGAGGGGCGGCACTATGGACGCCCTTCCCGCCCAAGGGCCAGGGAAGAGTCCTGACGCCGCCCTATATAAGGGACCATCCTCCTACCTTAAGAGGGATCGATCCTCAGTGATCTAAACCCTAGAAATTCATCCTCCATTGTACCCTCGGGCGAGCCAAGCGAGCAATACAACAAAGCAGGAGTAGGGACCCGAACCTAGGTAAAAAAACCCTGTTTCTTGCTCTGCCACCACCGTCGCTGAGGTACCTTGGGAATGCGTGTTCATCCCCCTCTCGAACCAAGGGATTGTTGGACCCTAGTTCCTTCACGGGACAAATCTTCAAAATTTGACCCAGAGCAAGCCGGCCCCGTGATGTGCCTCCTCCGAGCAGGACCCGTGGATCGAGGACGACTAAAGCTCCACCTACAGCCCCTCGTCGGATTCCCCGTCCTCTTCGCTTGGTGCCACCTTGTTGTCCCGCACTGCATCCTCGCATGGCCACGCCGAGCGTCACACACCCAAGTCCGCCAAGCGCATGGTGCAGGATCTCCTGGACCATCCATCGGCTGATCCAAGCAAGGATAGGTGGTGTGACCGAATCACTGAGCTCCTCGATGTCACCACGCTCTCCCCACGGGAGCAGGGGCTCGAGAGGAGGATCCGTCCCTCGGGGATAGGGGCTCGCGTCTAGCTCGGCACCGTGATGGGGCCCTCACACCCGATCAGGTGACCCCGCAGGTGGCCAATAGCTGCCAGTTCGTCTCCCCCCCCCCACACACACACACACGGTTGCGGCCCGATCGCGTGGGCTCGAAGACCGTCTCGCTGAAGAAATCACCGCAGAAGGCCGTCAGAACCACGCGGCCCTCTCCAATGGCACGACGCTGCAGGACAATGATGAACCACAAGTGTAGGGGATCGCAATAGTCTTAGCGGGTAGTATTACCCAATTTATTGATTCGACACAAGGGGAGCCAAACAATACTTGCAAGCCTTAACAACTGAGTTGTCAATTCAGATGCACCTAGAAATAGTTCTTGCTCGCAGAAGTTTATCAGTAGCAACAGTTTGGTAGTATCAACAGCAAAGCAACATCAACAGTAAAACATGACAATAGTAATAGTAATAGTAAACAGTGGGATTCGAGTGCGGTAGGCATAGGGATGGATGGACGGGCGCTGCATGGACGAGTCTAAACATGTAACTTCAAGATCTAGGGAATTGCAGATAAATAATAATAAGCATCCAAGTACTAAATTGTAGAGGTGGTGTTCCAACCTTTATTTAATATAAGATAGAGTCCCCTGTGTTTACAATGCTAGTCCCTGGATCAATAGCTAGCATCCACAGTTAAGATGTAATATCAAGAAACAAAGGTCATAATACAACTTCATAACCAGGAATAACATAATTTTATTACATCTTACATAGCTCATTTGGCTATTACATTACATTGCAGCAGAATATCTATAAGCATGGGGTCCTTCATCTTCAAAGTGCCACAGGCAGACATGTTGGTTGTATACTTGTAATCCTAATCACTTAAACCTCACTAAATCAATCAAACCTGCAACATAACAAGTTACAGCCACAAGGGTCAATACATTTGAATTGTATTGGCAAGTGATACTATGGTAGTATAGTGGAGTCTATCACCTATATGCATTTGGCTAAGTGGAGTTGAGGCTTGCATTGCTCAAAACAGATTTTCCTTATCATTTTGAATACACTAAGTTTTTGCTTGACAAAACATTTTTCTCAATCAAAGTTTGAAGATCCTTTAACCCTTGTTCAACCATAAGTTTTTAACTTAGAAATTTGAATGATGAGATTCTTGATTGCTTCCATGTCTTGATGCTCAAATTGTCCTTTACCAGGGACATGGCTAAGTACTTAGATTTTACACTCTGCAGAGGTGGTGCACTTTCCCCACAAGACTTGGTTTCCCAAGACAAGATCTTTCAGAAGCCTTCCCTTAGACCAAAATGGACGCGCTCCAACCTATCAAACAGTACCACCAACTGTCCATATGGCTAAGTTCTTGCAACCTATATGATCTAGGCAGAGCCCATAATGCCAAGTGGCTGCACTTGAAGCTTCTCAACATTTGACATCTCAAATCTCTTTGTTCCTGGGTGGCCATCCACAAGTGAGATACACAAGGTAAACCATAAACATGGGCCTTGTGAACCACTCAACCAAAAACCACCAATCAAGTCCCATTCCACCCAGGTGATTCATTGACTTAGTTGTTTTATTAAGAAAAGCATAAGTCCTCAGACTTAGAGATTTTCCATAGTTTGAATATATTTCCACCCTTGTTTTCTATTAGCTAAGCATGATAGTAGTAGGTATCTTGACTTAGGAATTTCTACTAAGGTTTCATCTACTAGGATTTCTATAGCAAGGTTTATACTTAGCAAAATTCCATGCAAGTTTTACTTAGAAAAATCACTAATGCATAGTGAAAGTAATGGGACAAAAAGTATGAAGCATCACTTGACTTTTTGGTAGAGTATGGGTTAACTCCTTGTCCTTGCAACAATCACACTCTTCAAGTCACTACAATTCAATCAAGCAAGGCACAAACTCAATCTACCAATCAAGCAAAACAACACATAAAATGACAAAGTCAAAGTAATGCATGCAAGCATGCCAAGCTTTGTTTTGTTTGAAAAATTGGTTCCTAATGGGTCATGAACATTTGAAAACACCTATTGGTCATTTTGTAAAGTGGAAAAGTCATTTGCAAAAGGTTTCACTTCAAAAACCATTTTCAAAACAAAGTATCATTTTATGTGGTGTAGAAATATTTTTACTATGGCATTAACCTATAGGGTTCACCAAATATGTTTTCAAACCACAAAACTTGGTGTTTGAGGTCAGAGAGTTTTAAACAAAACATTTCCCAAAAGTTTTCTTTCAAAACCATTTTTAGTAAATAAACCACATTTCTATTTGACTAGAAATGGTTTTAAATCAAAGAATCATTCTTTTGCATCACCAAATTTATTTTTTAAACCACAAGGTGTTTCCTATGGTCAGTAGGTTCAAATCACACCATTTTCCAAAGATTCTAACCCCAAAATCATTTTTAAACAATTTTCACATCCTTAACAAGCATACAAAAGTTTCTGCAAAAACAACCATTTTTCCAGAAGCATTTTACTAAATAAAAGGCATGGTTGGCTAGGGCTTGTCTCACTGATTCCAATGATATAAAGTTTGCAAAATTTGGCCGTGTGGTTTAAAAGTTACAAGGGTTTCAAAATGGCATCTAAATCTGATTTCAAATTCTATTTTAAATCATCTGGTGCCACGCGTCCTATTCTCATTCGTCGGTACCGCTTCACTCGGATCGGCTATTCTGGCGCGTTGGATCAAGTTGAATCATGCGGCTCAGAAGCGTGCATACCCATTCGCTTACTTTCTATCCTATCCACCAGATCGAGATCGGACGGCTGCTGTGAGCTCGACCCTAAACGAAGCTGCCAGGTAGTGGTGGCGGGCGGCAGACGGCGGCTGGCGTCTGAGGAAGCAAAGGAAGGTGGGGAGATGCTCACAGTGATCGCCGTGGAATGCTGATGCTCAACGTGGTCGTCTCCGTCGAAGGGGCGCTCGGGGTGGACGGCAATCGCTCGCCGGAGTTTAGGATAGCGTCGGGCATGCACTGGCGTCGTCGGGGATGGGGTTAGAAGGCACCCTAAGGCAAGATAGGGGAATGGTTAGATGCGGAATGGTCTGGGGAAGTTGTGTGCATCATCGATAGAGCTTAGGGTGGTCGGAGTTCACCTGGAATGCTCGTCGGAGCAATGACAGATGACGGCGCACGCTCGGTGTCGTCGAAGCCGAGGTTACAGGTCACTCGCGGGAGAACCAATGGCACGGGGAGATGCGCCAGGATGTGTAGAGTATGTGTGCATGGTCGATGAGGCAAGGGGCGGCGCTGGGTCGCCGGAATTTGCATCGGAGCGTCGTCGGACAGTGGGCAGTGTCTCGCGAAATTCGGCAGCCTGGGGGCGTGTCGAGGTGGGGCGACAAAGGGGAAGTGGAGAGGAGGGGAAGGTGCTTTAACGTGCATGGTCAAGGGACCGATTAATGGTGTGGTTAACGTATTCGCCAGTTTAATTACCGCAACGGCGAGGGGCGTGGTCATGGTGGGAAGAAGGGGCGTGGCGGTGGGGTCGGCTAGTCGGTGAAAGGAGAGAGCAGGGTCCACTTGTCATCGTGCGTGGGTCGATGTTGGTGCCAACCGTTTTCTTCGGGAGGGAGAGAAACTGGGCTGCGAGTGGGCTTAATGGGCTGGCTCAGTTGGGTCAGGTCCAATTCACATTTTTTCTGTCTGATTGTTTTATCCTTTTCTATTTCTTTTTTTCTGTTTTGAAATTCAAACAAACAAATCAAACATTCAAACAATTCAAACACTTCCAAACTTGTATTGAATTTTTGGTTCTGTTTATCAACATAAACCAAATCCCAAAATAAAATAATATTTTTATTCTTTTTAGGATCCATTCATTAATTAAATAAAATGGACCTTTAGTTATTTAATCAAATAGGATTTTCATTTGAAATGGACCTTTAGTTATTTAATCAAATAGGTTCATTTGAAATGGACCTTTTTAGGATCCATTTTTAGGATCCATTCATTAATTAAATAAAATGGACCTTTAGTTATTTAATAAAATCTCCATTTGAAATCCAAGTATTTTCAAAACCAAATCAGTAGGTTTTATTTGAAAATATAAGATACTTGAAATACTTGTTTAAAACAAAATAACATTTTATTTTAGGGTCCATTAATAATCAAATAAAATGGACCTTAGTTATTAAATCAAATAGGATTTGTTTTATTAAAATATTTATTTTGAAATCTAAAATAAAACCAAAACACTTCAGTGGGTTTTATTTGAGAATATAAAATACTTGGAAACTTATTTTTCAAAATAAATAAATAAGTTTTAGTGTTTATTTAAAAATGGGAAAAGCCTTTGCTTTAATAAAATTTGGATATTAAATCCTTATTATTTTATTTAAATAAACCTTTACTATTTTTATCAAAACAAAACATTTTATTTCAAAACATTGGCCAAGGTTTAATTTGGCTTTTTAAATAATACTTATTTATAAATCTATCTTTTCTTTTGAAAACCAAATCTTTTATAAAAAGATTTCAAAAAATAGTACAACCAAATATTTTTATTTTGCTTTATTAAATGTTTAACTTTTTAAATCCCTTTAGGATTTATCTTGATCAAAATAGGTTTTGAAAGTTTCAAATTGGATTCAAAAAGTTTCTTCTCACCCTGAAAATCAACAAGGTTTTATTTTATTCATTTATTTTTCACATTACAAGATTTGGAAAATCTTGGGATGTGACATAAATAATCCTAGGGATGTGCTCCAAATATAGTCATACATGCTCGCAATGAGAACTTGCACAACATCTTCTGTCCAGCCAGCCCGTGGCAGCGGGGCCTCTAGGGAACTACTGGCAATTAAGGTGCTCCTTTTAATAGAGCACCGGAGGAAAGCATTAACACTTCGTGAACACATGTGATCCTCATACCACAGCCATCCCCTCTGGTTGTCACAATTATTGTCACTTCGGGGCCTTTGGATCCGGACAATGATATGTGTACACAACTTGCAGATAAGATCACAAACAATACTATCATAATGATTCAATAATAAGTTCAGATCTGAGATCATGGCACTCAGGCCCTAGTGACAAGCATTAAGCACAACAAGTTGCAACAAAGTCAAATAGCACTAATAGAGATACTAGGCACTATGCCCTAACAGATCTTATTAGATTACATGATAGAACTCATCCAATCCCTACCATCCCCAAGCCTACAGCGGGGGATTACTCACTCATGGATGAGGGAAACATTGATGGTTGATGGAGAGGCGTTGGTGATGACGATGGCGATGATCCTCTCCAAATTCCCCGTCCCAGCAGGGTGCCAGAACAGAGTTTCTAGATCTGAATCTTGGTTTCTGGTGGTGGCGGTGGCGGAGCGGAACTATTTCTGGAAAACTATCGAACCCCATCTAGTTTTTAGGTCGAGAGGCACCTTATAGGTGCAGAGGGAGGCCGAGGGCGTGCCTGGGGTGGCTGCACCCCCTTAGGCGCGGCCAGAGGTGGGCCCGTGCCTGGCAGGGATGTGGGCCCCCCAGGCCCCTTCTCCATATCGTCTTATGGTTTTGTGGGTCTTCTGGTGAAATAGGATTTTTGGCATCTTTTCCAGGATTTTTCGTGATGGTTGATTTTCTGCACAAAAACTAGACACCAAGGTAATTCTACTGAAAACAACATTATTCCGTGTTAGTTGTAACCAAATCACACAAGTTTAGAGGAGAAAAAATAGCAAAAGTGTTCATGAAAGTAGATACGTTTTGGACGTATCAACTCCCCCCAAGCTTAGCTTATTTCTTGTCCTCAAGCAATTGAGTTAAAAACTGAGTGCGATAAAAGAACTTTCACGAACACATTTGCTTCATATGATGTATATATTCTTAGCACAGGAGTAGATGCTTAAACTATTCATAATAAAGAGTATGCAACTAAGTCTACTCAATAGTCATTGCAAGCTATGAAGATAAACCAACTCAATAATAATAAGTAGCATGGAACATAAACATAAGCAACATTGCAATGATCATAATAAGGTATGATAGAGTGGTATCTCGCTTGCCTTTATTTGTAGAGCACAATATAAATGCCGAGGCACCACTGAAGTTCAAATGAAGACTAGAAGTAAAGATATCAAAGAGACAAGCATCAAAGTCATGACAAATTAACCAAGTTTTGGTACAAACACAAGAATGACAACTATGCTCTCAAGAAGGTGCTCATAGAATACGCGGTGACCAGACAAGGTTGTGAAAAGGTTTTGAAAAGTTTGAAAGTCTTCCAAATGCTGAAAGGAAGGTACTCATTAGCTTTGAGATCTCATTGCCCGTATCATAGGCATCTTCATGTGGTTAAGGTGAAAGTGAGGTCCAATCTAAGTTATATTCTTGACATACCATAAACTGGATATCCCAAGTCCCTTGAGTACAAGGGCCACTCCGCATGCTACTCAACTTTGGTTACCTGTAAGTTCTTGTCATTGTAAACACATGCATATCATAGAGAACCGCCAATGGGATACCCCTTGAACATGATACATGAGCCATCCCGTGATCAAAATGACAAGGCAAGCAGACAATGAGCATCTCAGCGATCTTTTTATTTACTATGTGCATAACTTCTTATTGAGGATTCTTCATAAATGCTCATTATGGTGATGTTGCAAGTTTCCACCATGATTAGGCATGGCTTAGGCTAGCGACCCAGGAGTTTCTATAACACAATGTATAGACTCCATGAACTCACAAGCTCACCTTTTATTTCACATCGTCGAGATCCCTAAACAAAAGAGCAAAGTATCAACTAGATAGGATATCCAAATAGTGTTGAAAGCGTTCCTCGTGACAGCACGATTCTGCTGACTCGCAGCATATAATTTGCAAGCATATAACTTTCATGGACAGGTCACAATGGTTCAAGATTATTAAGTGCGCGGAATAAAGTGTGCCGTCAAGTTCATGAGAGCTTTACTAACTAAATTTCTCAAAACAGACAAACATTTTATTTGTAAGAAAACAAGGCATATAGAATATGCACTGAAATAGCAAATGATGCTAATAGGTAGGTATGGTGGACATAGCTGGCAATATTGGTTATGAGGAGTTGGAAACACAGGTAGAGCTCATACTCAATGCAAGTGAAGGCTAGCAAAAGAGAGGGAATGACAAACGAGAGAGCAATAATTGTCATAATCATGCTTGCAACAAAATAGGACTAATTATGGCATGAAAGTGATACTAGAACTTTGAGGTAAAATAAATCATCGAGGCTTTCTGACTATTGATTAGTCATATGCATGCGTGAGCATGTGCCAAGTTGATTCACATGAAACTTTCAGAGGAGGATACCACAATATCATACCAAAATATGAATAAAACAATGCAAGCAAACATTCATATGACATGCTACAAACTATTAGCAAGCTGGGGCTAATCATAGACAAGCAAGAACTACTAAGCATCCATCAGTAACATACTCCTTACAATGAACAGGCTAGGCATGCTCACAATGATGAGTATATGTACAAAAATGAAAACAAATAGAGTTTGTTACCAGCCTCTTACCACACCTCGAGTTGTCTTAATCTTCATTATTGCCCTTCACTTGTGTGACTTGAATAATAACATGAAACCAAAATCCACTAAGGACGGCTGAACCCTGCAAAGAACTCACAAAACCAAAGAAGAACAACAAATATTATTGGTGTTTTCGATTTTTCAAACAAGCCAACAAAGCAAAAACAAGCAAAGCAAAAAAAACAAATAAAAATCTTTTTGGATTTTTCTTTTTAGGCAAACCAAAGCAAAGAAACAAAGAAACAAACCAAGAGAAACAATGAAAATATTTTTGGTATTTTTGTGTTTTGAGAAAGCAGAAACAAAAACCAAAAATAAAACGAAACAATGGATATACAAAGAACCGACCAAACATGATATATAGATGAGTGTGATGTCGGTATACCTCCCCCAAGATTAGGCTTTTGGCCTAAGTGGGGCTCAATCCCATGGTGCCCAAGTAGGTGCACCTCCGTAGTACGACGAGGAGGCTCCCTCGTCTTGGTACGAGCTCGAGGACTCCCCTGTGTAGTGTATAGTGGGGTCGTAAGAGGGCGCTTCCTCCTGATAGTGTCCATAGAAGCTCAGAGAGCGCAGCTTGTCATCCATCTCCTCCTTGGAGTGTGATAAAGGTCCCTGTGAAATACTAAACAAAGTGGTTTGGGTAGAGGGATCTCTCTCTCTCTTCCCCGTCAATAAACAGCATTTTATAGACCAAGTTCTCAAGGGTAGAGCCATTAGTGACAAAATGGTGCGCCTTCATGGCAGCAAGATCAAGCCTCTGAGGAGCCAAAATTGTATCATTTGGATCAACAGCAATTTCCAAAGCATCAGCAATACGTACATCAATAATTCCCCATAAATGGGTCCCTTAGCAGTTAAACGACGAGCAATGAGAGAATCAAGATTGTACTTGGTATCATTGTTGAGCGCAGCAGCTAAGAAGGCCAAATGATAGCTGGAAATATTACTAGTGTTCTCCCTACCAAGAACACTAGTGTCAAGATAATAAGTGAAGTACCTGATGGCTGGAAGCTGAATATTTCTTATCTTTCCCCGTTGACCTCTACGGTTATCATCATTGGTTATTCCTTGGTAGAGCTCCAACAAATCAGCGGGTTGAGCTGGGATCTTCTTTGCTGACCCAGCTGTACCAAGTCCCAGAGCTTCAAAAAATTTATTCAATGGCATATGGTAAGACCTGCCATAAATTTTGAAAGAAACATTGGGATTAAACATGTTGTTAGTAAAGGAGAAGCTCTCCACAAATGTTTTAGTGAGCGTAGCATATTGCACGCTCTCATCCTGCATAAGACTTGTTAGACCAGCCCTCCGAACCAAGGTCATAAAATCATCAAGAATCCTAGCAGCCCGCAAGAAGGTTTGGCTACGAAAAGTGGAGGGGTGTGCATCCCCCTCATCTTCCCTCGTCACCGAATCGCAGAGTGATGAGATCCTCATTGTATGAGGGCCTAGCACGCTAGGATGATCTTCAAGGCCTTGTCCTTCTAGGTGCCACTACTAGGAAAAGGGTTGTTCGTGGCGCACCTAAAAATCCCATTCGTGGCGCACTAGTGGTGCACCACTAAGCGTACGCTGCGGCTAAAAAGTGCCAGTAGCGCACTACCCTGGTGCGCTACGGTTATATGGGGATAGGCGTGGCACACTACTAGGTGCGCCACGGATAGGGGTACAGGTGCGCCACGGATGTTTTTTTCAAAAAACAAAAAAATGCAAAAAAAACACCCTCGTTTTGAATTGCAAAAGCAATCGGGTCCATATCGCCGCCGTCGTGTCGCCTCGCTGGAGCATGGTGGTCGTGGCCACGACCTACCACCGCAGGGAGGTGCGGGAGGGCGTGGCCGTGCTACTCCTCACCAGCATCGAGGAAGAGAGGGAGAAGGAGGTGTGGATGGAGAAGGGAGGAGGTCGCCGCAAGGAGAAGGAGGTCGTCGGCGGTCGGCGGCGCTCGTCGTGACTGCAAGGAGGAGGAGGCCGCAAGGAGAAGGAGGTCATCGCCGTCGTGACTGTAAGGAGGAGGAGAAGGTCGCTGTCGATGTCGCCATCGTCACTTCAAGGTGAGGAGGATGCCGGAGCAAGGAGGAGTAGAAGGCCACCGTCGCCGTCGTCAGTGCAAGGGAAGGAGGAGAAGGCAAAGGAGGAGGAGAAGGAGAAGAGAGAAGGAACAGGAGGGGATAAGAGAGAAGGAAAAGGAGGAGGGAGGAGAATGAAAAGGAGAATAGGGAGGGAAGAGGGGTAGGTGGGAGGGGTGGGGATTCAAATTTTGAATCCCGCCCAACTTACTCGTAGCGCACTAGGTGGAGGTGCGCTATGGGTAAGTTGCCCTCTATTTTTTTATGTAGGAAAAAACGGTTTTTTGATCGTAACTTTTTACTCTTTACGAATTTTGAAAATCTAAATAATCGCTAAACGACCAAAGGTGGTTGCGAGCGGATGCGAAATCTCGTTCTCGTCATTTTGGTATATTATACGAATTTTTTCAACATCGTATGCAAAAGTTACGGCCATTTTACTGTGGCATGAATTTTTTGCAGAAAAAGTCGAAATTATTGTTTGTTAATTTTCCTACAAACTATACCATATTACCTATCTACATATGAATTTTTTTAAGTGTTTATCATTTTCTTTTATTTTTTGTAAAGCCTAAAAAGGCGATCCACGGGGGGGGGAGTTTGGTGCAGGACACTTAGCCGTAGGGCACTAGGACATAGTGCCCTACGGCTAAGTTGACCAGCTGCTGCAGCACACATGCCCGTAGCGCACTAGGTCAGGGTGCGCTACGGCTAAGTTTCACATCCGTAGCGCACCTTGACCTAGTGCGCTACGGGTATGTGTGCTGCGGCCACATGTGCCCTGGAGCACACATAGTCGTGGCGCACCACCCTTATGTGGTAGGGCACCTGTGGGCAGTGCGCCACGACTATTTTACCCGTGGGGCACCACTAGCAAGTGTGCCACAGAAGTGTGGATTACCTATAGCCGTTTTCCTAGTAGTGTGCATCACTCTCAAATATCTCTCCAAATGTGTGGTTGTTCATGACCACTCTTGTAAGACCTCACCTTTATAAAGTTAAAGGTCCCTGTGATTGCAATGCTAGTCCCTGGATCAAATGCTAGCAAGTACACAGAAACAAAGGTCATTATTACATCGTCATTCCAGAGATAACATAGTCTTTTACAACTCCATAGCCATAGTCTAGTACAAGAGTTTAACTTAACAATATAGATAAAAGTCTTCATCTTCATGTCCCACAGGCAAGCATGTTGAGTGTAGACTCATAACCCTAATCCTCATCAGAGTAACCTGCAACATCACAAGTTACATCCACAGTGGGTCAATACATTGGAATAGTATTGGCAAGGGATACCTTAGTAGAATATTATAAACTATCTTCTACATAAATTTGGCTAAGTGTAGCTTAGGCTTGCTTTGATCAAAATAGGTTTTACCTATCAGTTGAAAACATTAAGTTTTTGTTTGGCAAAACTCCTAAGGAACCACCAATAGACATTGGTGAACCTTTACCCTTGTTCAACCACAAGTCTTTAACTTAGAAATTGGGATGAGGAGATTCTTGATAGATTCCATGTCTTGATGCTCAAATTGTCCATTTCCGGGGACACAGCTAAGTACTTATATTCTTACTTCTATAGAGGTGGTGCACTTTCCCCACAAGACTTGACTTTCTTCAAGACAGGACCTTTCAGAAGCCTTCCCTTAGACCAAAATGGACACGTTCCAAACCTATCACCCCTACCACCAACTGTCCATTTGGCTAAGTTATTGCAACCTATATGATCCAGGCAGAGCCCATAATGCCATGTGGCTGCACTAGAAGCTTCTTAACATATGGCATCTCAAATCCCTTTGTTCCTGGGTGGCTTTCCACAAGTGTGATACACAAGGTAGACCATAGATATGGCCCTTTGTGTAACCACTCAACATAACCCAAACAACCATTCCACCCAGGTGTTTCATTCACTTAGTTGTTTTATTAAGCAAAAACACAAGTCAAAGACTTAGCAATATTTTTCCATAGCATATATATAATCCACCCTTAGTTGCTACTAGCTAGGCTAAGCATGGCAATAGCAAGTATCTTAACTTAGAGAAAATTCTAACAATTCTACAACTAATAGGATTTCCCAAGCATAGCATATAGATACTTAGCAAAATTATGCAAGCCCTATACAAAATATTTCTAATGCATAGTCAAAATATTGGGACAAATATGAAGCACCACTTGCCTTGGTAGTTGGGGGAGTAACAACAATCCTCACAGTCACAATCACCACTAGCACCAAAATCTACACATAAAATGATAACACCAAATTCATATTTCAAATAATCAAACAAAAATATATGAATGTATGCAAATGCCATGTGATGATTTTTCTATACCAACCAAGACAAGTAAAACAGTACTGATCAATAAATTAAACATTTTTACATCAAATAAACTTTATTTGGCCTTTAAAACATTTTCCAATTAATTTTTATACACAAAATAGGCCTACAAATGTCTCTGCATAAAATTATATTTTAACAGAAACAAAATAGAAAACTAAGCCCATATATGTGTAGGATTTATTTTTTTGAATCCATTGATATATTATTTGTATTTTTTGGATAAGTAGAACAAAAGTTATTGAATTTACAAGTTTAAACATTCAAAAATCATTTCTGGAATTTTAAACAGACAGGCGAGGCCACGTGGAATGATTCTATTGGCTGATACCGATTCGCACGTATCAATCAACGAGAGCCACACGATCTAAATGAAATCGCATGGGCCAGATCTACTCGTACCCCTTCGTTAAGTGATCTAATCCTACACGCTAGATCTAGATCCAACGGCTGCTGAGCATGCAACCATGGATGGGTGGCGCTAGCGACGGCGACGCGGCGGCGGCGCTACTGGCAACGGTGGTCCGGTGATTCTAGCAAGGGCTGGGGGTGGTGATGTTGCTTACCAGACTCACACGTGCACGAGGAAGCTCAACGTGGTCGCGGTTGGGACGGGGGCGTGCTGCAGCGGTGGCTAGGGGTCGTCGGAGTTGCGGACAGCGTCGGGCTTGGGTGGACAACGACGTTGGCGACGTTCTGGACCGCCCTAACACAAAGCAAAGGCATCAGCACGTGCACAGCGATCAGGCGAACATGGTAGGGTCAGGGAGAAGGCAAGGGGCGGTCGGGTTTTACCTAAATCGCTCGTCGGAGTTAAGCGGTGGCTCTATCGCTTGCAGAGATGGACGGGGACGCGATCTGGGTCATGTGCGGGCAAACCAGAGGCATTAAAAGAAGCACAAAGACATGGAGAACTCGACAGGTTCAAGCAGAAAGGAAAGGGCGCTCGGAACTCAACGGAATCAGTCGCCGGAGCTGCTCGATGCTGCGGCAGTGCAAGCGAGAATTCGTGGAGCCTGGCGACGCTTCTGGCTGGTTGTGTTGGGGGAAATGGCTGCGAGGGGGAGGGGATTAAGTAGCCAGAGCAGGGGCGAGGATTGCACATGAAATCAATGGTAATTAATCAAATTAAAACGCGGCAGTGAAGTGGGAGGAAGAAACAGCGAGGCCAAGTCGTGGGCGGGGTTTGGGAACGACTATGACGTGGCAGGTGGGTCTAGGGCGTCAGCGAGAGGGGGGTGCTCACGTGGGTGAGAAACAAAGGGAGAGGGGAACCCCGGGTGGGCTGGTTATTGGGCTGGATCCAGTACTGGGCCAGATTGGAAACGCTGGCCCTTTTTCTTTTCTTTATTCCCTTTTCTATTTCTGTTTTGATTTTTATGAAATCATTTTCAAATGAGTTTGAATACAAACTTTCTCTGGATTTTTGTAAAGTGAACCATGCACATATTTGAGTATAAAAAATTGTTGTTCACTCAAAAATACATTGGCCCATTGAAATTAAAATAAAACCATTGCCTTAATTATTTATTTATACTAGGCATATGAATGGTTTTGAATTTAGATTTTTGTTTTGAAATTTTGAACAAGCTTTGGATTTTTGCTTTTGAAATTTCAAACCTTTTCTGGTTTGAAACAAAGTATTCTCATATTAGAGAGTAGAAATAAAGTCATTGTCTTACTTACATGAAATAATAGGCAAAACAAATAGTTCCTGATTTGAAACTTTGTTTGAAAATAAACCAAATGCATGAGGATGCATGAATGATATGCAAACTTTATAATTCATGATTTTTGGGATGGTACAACTCTATTCTGAAATTTTTATACAAGCATCAAACCAAGTGATTTCCAAGTTGATAAATCATGAGAAACTACTATAGGAACTTTCTAGAGGGCTACACATGCATTAAAATGAAATCTCTTAGCATAGAACAAGCATGCAAGCTCACACAACCTGTCACTTGTAGTAGCAAAATACTCAACATACAATCTACCAATCACAAATCTAATTGGACAAGTGGAGGAGGCACATAACAAGGAGCAATCTCTCCAAAAATCAGTAGCAAAGCTAGGCTGAGCAAGGAGATCGAAAATCGCGAGCAAGAACAGCAAGAACTTGAGCTTGAGCAAGTTTTCCGGTGTTTTTCGAGAGAGAGAAAGAAGATGGATGTGAGGGGGCATCTTGAAGGGGCCCAGGTGGGCCAGACCCCCCCCCCCTAGGCGCTAGCCACAGGTAGGTCGCGCCTACCATGGGTGTGGTGGCCTGGGGTAGCCCCCTGGGTCACTTCAGGTGTCCCTCTGCCCCTTTTTTCGAGAAAAAAATTATTTCGAATTTTGTGGGATTTTTTGGGAAACTTTATTTTTGGCCAATTTTCAAGGTATGAAGATTGATTTTCTCGCAGAAACAGTTTTTTCAGAAGAAGCAAAAGCAAACAAAAAAACAAACTACAGAAGCTCTAAGACACTCTAACAAGCTAACAACTAACAAAACCAAAGCTAGCAAAAGAAAGGCAAATACTAGGAAGGAGAAAAGTAAAAGAAAGCAAGTATAACCACAATGGAAACATTATTTTGTTCATTAAAATCCTTTTGTTAACAAGGTTGATCAAGTCTTGTTACCAAAACAATCTTATATGAAACAAAACTTTGCAATCCACAGGGTGATTATGTTACCTCATACTTGATAGCAATGGTCCCAATCATAATAGTTTCAAAATTTTATTATGGAATGGGACAATATATTTCTCCAACCTTGATGCTCTCAACATTTTCAATGGAATTCAGGCAATAGCTTTTAGCAAACTTCTTGGGGAAATAAACATTATGCTCTTTGTCATCAATATTGAATGCTACTTTTCTTTGATTGCAATTAATGACAACACCTGCAGTATTAAGAAAAGGTCTCCCAAGAATAATAGACATATTATAATCTTCAGGCATTTCAAGCACAGCAAAATCAGTTAGAACCAAGCAATTATGAGCCACTTGAACAGGAACATCCTAACATATACCAATAAGAATAGTAGTTGACTTATCAGCCGTTTGCAAAGATATATCAGTTGGTATCAACTTTTCTAGCTGGAGTCTCTTGTAGAGAGAAAAAGGCATAACACTAACTCTAGCTCCCAAATCACATAAAGCGGTTCTAACATAATTATTCTTAATAGAGCAAGGAATAGTTGGTATACATGGATCACCAAGTTTCTTTGGAACCTTACCATTGAAGGAATAATTAGTAAGAAAATTAGAAATCTCCTCGTTAGGAATCTTCCTTTTATTAGAGACAATATCCTTCATATACTTTGAATAAGGAGGCAATTTAATAGCATCAGTCAAAGGAATTTGCAAAAATAAAGGTTTCATCCACTCACAAAACTTGTTGTAGTGTTCTTCCTCCTTTGACTTGTGTTTCTTACCTAGAAAAGGCATAGGTTTCTGCACCCAAGGTTCTCTCTCTTTACCATGTTTATTAGCAATAAAATGTTCCTTAGTGTACCTAGTGTTCTTAGTGTGCTTCTCAGGTTCTTCCTCAACTTCCTCCTTATCAGGAGCATCATTTTTATCACTACCACTTTCAGTTTCATCATCAGAGACAGATATACTATTAGGATCTACAGCAGGTTCAAGGGGTTCCTCAACTATCTTGTATTTGTTTTTCTTTATCTTACGAGGACTACCACTACTTTCACCTTGTTGAGAATCCTGCTCAATTCTTTTAGGGTGTCCTTCAGGATATAAAGGATCTTGAGTATCTATACCACTCCTAGTTCTAATTCCATAAGCATGTTTATCTCCTGAGGCATTAACTAGCATATCCTTTTGTACCTTAGCAAGTTGATCAAGTTGGGTTTGAACCATTTGAAAGTGTTTACAAAGCATTTTAATAACATTAGAAGTTCTTTCCACAATATCCTTCAACTCATTGATAGCTCTAGAGTTTTCCGATAAATGATTCTGAACTTGTTCATTAAAATTACCTTGTTTAACAATAAAAATGTCAAGTTCCTCTAAGCATTGATTAGGAGGCTTACCATAAGGAATATCACCTTCATCAAAGTGTTGGAGAGAGTGTACCTCAATAGTAGATGAGTGGGGAATTGGCTTACATAATTCTTCTATAGGAGGTAGATTATTAACATCTTTAGCTCTAATACCTTTATCCTTTAGACACTTCTTAGCTTCCTTCATCACTTCATCATTTAATGCAATAACTCCCCTCTTCTTTGGTGTTGGTGTTGGAACTGGTTCAGAAGTAATAGGCTCAGGTGTATTTAGCTCAGTTGAAGTGCAATCATCATAATTCTTGCTTATCTTAGCCATTAATTCTTCAGCATCTGCAGGAGTTCTTTTCCTGAAAACACAATCAGCAAAGCTATCTAGGTAGGTCCTAGAATCATCAGTTAGTCCATTATAATAAATATCAAGAAGCTCATTCTTAGGTAATGGACATCTAGGATGTGCATGAATCAAGGCACAAAACCTTGTCCATGACTCAGGCAATTTCTCTTCTTCTCCCTGTTTAAAATAAAAAAGTCTTCGTAAAGCAGCATGTCTAGCACTAGGAGGAAAATATTTCTGGAAGAAATAAGCAATCAAGCAATCAGGGCTATCAATGGAACCAGGAGGTAATCTATTAAACCAAGCCATAGCTTCTCCTTTTAGTGGAAAAGGGAAGATCTTAGTAAAAAATTACTTGCACATCTTAAAATCATCAGAGAATAAAGCACTCATAGTAGAAAGCTCATTCATATGAGCCACAACACTCTCATTTTCAGTCCCACAAAAAGGTTCTTTCTCAACAATATCTAAATAGGATAAATCAAGAGAGAAATCATAATCGTTATCTTTAATATCTATGGGAGAGGTGGCAAACTTAGGATCAGATGACAGTTTAGGCATAATGGTGTGTCTAGCAAGGAGACTCTTAATAGCACTAGTACCATGTGTGTTTCGACACTCTTCAACAAATTCATCAGTGAACTCAATGTAACCATCATTAATATCATAACTCTTACTAGACTCAGTGTCTTCACTAGGAGTTTTGGTATTTCCTAGACTAGCCATAGTAGCATCTAGGAAAGGACCTAATGAACCACTCGCATCAAGCACAGTAGAAGTAACATCATGAGCATCAAAAGCAGTTTCAGATTCAGCAGTAGTAGCAGTGTGTGTAGCATGAGTATGTGGTGGTGGTGTAACAAGCTTACTTATAACAGACGGTGAATGCGATGACCCAGCATACCACTGCATGATGTAGTACACTATAGTCGTTGACATAATACCAATGAAACACCGTTCACTAGTATTACATCCTTCAGAGTGGTACAACAGAAACACAGCAAGTCCAATACATGGCTAAAGGTAACAACTCACTCGGTACACAAGATCTAGAGGACACTCTAGGTTAAAGAGAGAAAAATAAAGAGACTTCTTACAAAGAACAATCAGAAATAAACAACTCAAAAACTATCATACTAATAAGACTAGTATCTGAACTATTGGTCTGGCATTGCTGCTATTGCAATACACTATAGAAATAGGTTCTATGGCTAGAGATTATATTCCTATCTAATCAGTAACTTCGTCTTCACTTGAGTTGATGTATATGTTGACTTTCTTGACTTGATTAAAGAACTTTAGCTTCTGATGATGATTCCTGGAGCATATCTTGATGTAGACGTCATCTTAATGGCTTCAGAATCTAGCAAGGGTTAAGAAGATACGTTGAGTACGAGCGTACTCAACAAGTCCACTAGAAAAAGGAGTGTTTGATGCACTATATCTACAGCCACAGACCATAGGTCGTAGGTAATGCAATTTTTCGTAAACATTTCTTCAAAGGTTGCTTTTATTCTGAAGAGATATATCCGTCAGCCTTCACGGGTTTACCAGAACTTTCATTGAGTTCCTTTCCCGCCGCATTCGCAGCTCCTTCTCGGAATAGGGAGTAACAAGTTACAGTTCTTACACTCTGCAGAGGTGCGTCATTTTACCCATGAGAGATCAACTCTTTGTTGCATAACCGGGCAGCTTATTCCCGTCCACAATTCCATGATGTGGGGCCTAGAAGATGATCCAAGCCAATCACTGCCCCCTTCGCGGCCTCGCATGCCTCCTTGGTGTACACCATGCCCACATATTGGATTACGGAAATGGTTTGTACAGACCGTTAGATGCCAGAACTATCATGGTACGTTGAGGGTTCCCACCCATATGCTGCATATCCTCTACGAATTACCAATTAATATGCACCCTACGAGTGATAGCAGCCACGACCTGCACATCCGGCTACATGCGAGAGGAAGAAGATACAACTAACTTCTCCATCCTATTCCAAATCTCATGGTTAACGTGTAATATACGGCACAAGAATCACTGGTGACATTGGTTGTTAAGTCCTAGATAATATGTTCCTTTACCACCGGAATTTTCATAGTAGGTTATTACCTCATGGTAAATAACCTATAATCATATTATTATGAAAATAGTGTTTTCTGAACTTTTCAAATGCAGGTGATGATAACACTGGATTTGTAGAATACTTTACAGAAAATAATCAAAGGACATGAGCAAGTGTGAACTTGCCTTTTGTGATTGCAATATTATGCACTCACGGTCTTCAAGACAATATAAGATCCAATATCTAAAATAAGCATCATTGGTCCGGTAAGGACTAATGTTTAAAGAAGCAATATGCTCTTATGCATAAGTAATGTGATGCACTTTATAAACGCGAATCCCAAGGATAATGTTGTTCTAGGGTTTGGATACTGGAAAAGGTTTCCTTGGATTATGTTGAACTTTTAGTTAAGTTTCACACTTGTGATTATTGTTAAGGTTTGTGAGTGTGTGAAACAACATGAAATTATAATAACATAAAACAATGAGATACACCCACGTGAAATGTTACTCAAGCTTGCTTACATTATAATTGTTTATCGTTAACTTTTTACTTTACAAGTACTGGCCTTAATACGGAACTTAAGTGTTTATAATCCTAAGTATACAAGTAAAGTTTGAAATAATGTGATTTTGGTTAATTGTCATCTGTTGATTATGATGAAATTCCTTGAATTTAATATGTTAAGAGTTGGAAATATTATTAAAAGGTTTGTTGATTGAAGTGGCAAAACGAATAACTTTTGGAGAAAAGATTTCTTTACTAAGGTCTAACAATCTTTGTGGTTAATCAAATGTGGTCGAGGTTGTTTGTGCTTGCTTGAATAGTGTGGATTTGAGATGCTTTATGACTTAACTATAACAGACCAAAGTTCACTATAAAGCATATAACAATTTCTTTAGTCTTATATTGAAAGTCTTGTGGAGTAAAGTTAACTTTAAAAAACATGTATGGTTTGAAAGTGTAATGCTTATGATATTTGTACCTTGTGTACCTTTCAATGTTTCCTTAAAGTTACTTAAGAATGGTGTATGGTGGATAGTGGAAGCAGCATCAACATCATGTACCTGGATACACTGCAGAAGATGAACTTGATGGAGGCAAACCTAAGGCGGACCAACACCATCTTCCACGGCGTAGTTCCTAGTTGGGAGGCTCGGTCCCTTGGGTGCATTACACTTCAGGTTGCCTTTGGCGATGTTAACAATTACCGCCAAGAGCGCATGACCTTTGAGGTGGTCCCCTTCAAGAGCGTGTACCACGTCATATTCGGCCGCGACATATTCCACACGTTCATGTCCAAGCAATGCTTCGTCTACCACAAACTCAAGATACCCAGACCAAACGGTGTCATCACCGTATCCGGAAGTTTTACCAAGGCAAGGGACTGCGAGATTAATGAAGCAGCCTTCGCGGAAGCTGTCCTCTATAGCGAAGAATTCAAAGAGATCCAGAGCAAGGTCGATGACTCAGAGATGCCCGCGTCGAAGAAGCAGATCTCCGACTCAGCTCCTGCATTCAAGGCCGCCATCGAGACCAATCCGGTGGAACTTGTGGTAGGCGATGCCTCCAAGGTCACCACCATTGGGACGAACCAGGATCCCAAATAGGAAAGCGCGCTCGTCGAGTTCCTCCGTGAGAACAGGGACATCTTTGCCTAGCAACCTACCGACATGAAAGGTGTACCTAGGGAACTTGCCAAGCACAGCTTAAACATTGATCTAAAATGCAAACCAGTGAAACAACCTCTACGACGCTTCGGAGATGAGAAGAGACGCGCCATTGGCAAAGAGATAGCTAGGTTACTTAAGGATAGATTTATCCGAGAGTTCCTTCACACCCGATGGGTGGCCAATCCTGTACTTGTCCCCAAAAAGGGAACCAAATAATTAAGAATGTGCGTTGATTACACCGGCTTGAACAAAGCGTGTCTCAAAGATCCGTTTGCTTTACCTCGCATTGACCAAGTCATTGACTCGACGGCTGGCTTGGAACTTTTGTGTTTTCTCGATGCATACTTAGGATACCACCAGATCAAGATGAGGAAGTCGGACCAATTGGCCACTTCGTTCACTACCCCATACGGCACGTTTTGCTATGTTATGATGCCCTTTGGACTAAAAACGTGGGTGCTACGTACCAGCGGACAATGCAACATTGCCTTCACGACCAAATTGGTCGGAACGTTCACGCCTATGTGGACAATATCGCGGTGATGTCTAAAAATTCAAATGACTTAATCTCCAACTTAAAACAAACCTTTGATAATCTCTGGAAATACAACATGATGCTTAACCCTAAGAAGTGCGTCTTCGGGGTTCCAGCCAGCAAATTGTTGGGATTCATCGTTTCCCAGTGCGGAATCGAGGTCAACCCGGAGAAAATCAAGGCCATCTTACACAAAAACCGTCCGACATGCCTAAAGGACATTCAACGACTAACAGGTTGTGTTGCAGCAGTTAGTCGGTTCGTCAGCTAACTTGGAGAGAAGACTTTGCTGCTGTACAAGTTGATGAAGAAGGCGGACAAATTCACGTGGACGGACGAAGCAGATGCATCATTGAAGCAGCTCAAGGAGATTCTTTCCTCAGTGCCCATCCTTGCAGCACCCGAGCCTGGAGAGCCCCTATTAATATACATGGAGGCAACCAACCGGGTAATCAGCATTGTCGTCGTGGTAGAGCGGAAGGAACCAGGCTATGATCACGGAGTTCAACGACCAGTTTACTATGTGAGAGAGGTCTTGACGGAGTCCAAGTAGCGTTACCCGCACTACCAGAAGATAGCTTATGTAGTATTCCTTGCTTCTCGGAAGCTGAGACATTACTTTCAGGAGCACCCAATCACAGTGGTGAGCAAGACTCCACTGTACGACATTATCAACAAAAGCGACGCGACGGGAAGGGTCGCGAAGTGGGGCATTAAACTTGCCGCCTTCGAGATCACCTACAAGAGACGCGACGCTATCAAGTCACAAGCCTTGGCGGATTTTGTTGCAGATTGGACGGAGATGCCAGATGCTACTCCGTTGCTGAAACCAGAGTACTGGGTGATGCACTTTGACGGATCAAAGCTGCTCAACGGCTCGGGGGCTGGTGTATTGCTACAGTCACCAACAGGAGATAAGCTACACTACGTTCTGCAGATCCACCTCGAGGCTACAAACAACATGGCGGAGTATGAAGCACTCATTCACGGACTACGTGTAGCCAAGGATATTGGCATCAAGCGCATAGTTTGCTGTGGAGATTCCGACTTGGTTTCCCACTAGGTGGCTGGCACCTGGAATGCGTGGAAACCTATGATGGCCAAAAGCTTCTTGGGCTACGAAGTCAAGTATGTGCCTAGGGAGCAAAACGAGGCGGCTGATCTGCTATCTAAGCTTGGATCAGGGCGCAAACGAATTCCGCCAGGAGTTTTCCTAGAGCATCTACGTACACCATCCGTGAAGGGAGCCGACATAGACAATCCGGATAGAGATGACTCTTTCATCCACATGGTGTCAAAGGTCCCTCCGGCTTGGACAAAACCGTTCATGGAATATCTCGAACATGGAACTTTGCCCGACGACGAGGTCGAAAGACGGCAAATAGTACGATGAGCAAAGGGTTATACCATAATCAATGGACAACTCTACAAAAGGAGCACTACTGGTGTATACCTTAAGTGCGTTTCTCAGCTAGAAGGTACGGAAATCCTACGCGAAATCCATCTCGGAGATTGCGGGCATCACGCCGCTCCTCGATCGTTAGTCGCGAAAGCCTTTCCGGCAAGGATTCTACTGGCTGACCGCGAAGGCGGACGCCGACAAGCTGGTTGAGACATGCATGGGATGCCAGTATTATGCCCGACAACCACATGTTCCTGCTGAAGAATTGCGAACAATACCAATAACTTGGACGTTTGTAGTCTAGGGGCTAGACATGGTGGGACCGTTACAGACGGCACCATGTGGGTTTACGCATCTTCTTGTATCAGTTGATAAATTCACTAAATGGATAGAAGCTAAACCCATTAGAAAGCTTGATGGGCAACTGCCCTCAGGTTTGTCCGGGATCTAGTGGTGAGATTTGGTCTCCCACATAGCATTATCATCGACAACGGCAGCAACTTGTCACTCAAAGAAGTGGAGGCTTATTGTTGGGAGAAGGGCATCCGACTTGACCTTGCATCCGTGGCACATCCACAATCCAATGGTCAGGTCAAGCGAGCTAATGGATTAATTCTGCAGGGAATCAAGCCACGTCTTGAGGCACCGCTACATAGAGCAGCTGGAGCCTGGGCGGAAGAATTGCCATCTGTGCTGTGGAGTTTACGAACTACACCCAACAGATCCACTGGCTACACCCCTTACTTCATGGTATATGGAGCAGAAGCCATCCTACCTTCCGACATACTTTATGATGCACCAAGAGTCGCCGCCGACGATGAAGATGACGCTGAAGAATCCATACACCTAGATGTGGACCTTCTCGAGGAGGAGCGTGTTTTGGCATGCCAAAGATCCGCCATCTACCAGTAGAAGCTACGCAGCTACCATAGTCGCCGCGTTCGGCATCGCTCGTTTAAAGAGGGGGATTTGGTGCTCTGACTTAAGAAGGAGTCACACAAATTATCCCCGCCATGGGAAGGACCGTTCATCATAAGCAAGGCGCTACTCAATGGGTCTTACTACCTCGTTGACAATCGTGAACTGAAGGATAGACCCAACGAGGATCATAAGCGTAAGCAACGTGACCCGGATGATGACTACCCTAAGCTTGATCGACTATGGAACATAGCACAACTACATCCTTTTTACACTTAGCATTTTTTATCTAATTGTGTACCTCTTATATGATCAATGAAATAAAGCTCTCTGGTTCACTCATATTTCTGAGTTTTTTACCTCATTTAGTGTTCATTTTTGGATCATATAAAACCTTTATGCACAAGCTTTGCGATTGCACTTGTGAAAATTCTGCCTACGGGCGTTAGCTTAAGTTTTCTGGTCTACACGTTCTTTGTCGTTTTTATGTGGATTGTGGAGTAGTGACTTTCGGCAATTATTGTCGGCGATTTTGTGTTTAGGTTATTGACGGTGCCATTGGGCATCATTACCTGAGCGCATAGTTCCGACAACGAGTCTTCCGACTCATGAAAAGTCAAGCATAAGAACCAAAGTAATGGATAAACCAGCACTTGCTTAAAAATATATACATGCTGGAAACTGGTTCTTAAGTAGCAGGACATACAACATTGTTTTCCGCCTTAAGTTAAATACATAGTTTTTTCCGCATACGCATCAAAGGTGAAACAAATATTACAAATTGTTTTTCATTCCTTTGGTACATGCGAGTTGGAAGCAGCGTCATCGGTAGCAGGAGAACCACCCTCGAAGTCGGCGGTGTGAAGGGACTCAGAGGAGCTTTGGTTGCCACTATCGATGGTATTCATCGGCACGAAGACATTGACGTCGACTAACTCGGCAACTCTAGTGTCATAGCCCGCGAGTGACGACAAGATGGATTCATGATTAATCTCTTTGCCATCGTCATCTACGTCGGGAATGCCATAGGTCACCGTGTAAATGCCGGCATCTTCGTAGTGTGCCTTCACCATTGACAGCGCCATCCTTGCACCAGCCCGTGTACATGAAGCTTTCCAGCTTGTGATACGCTCGGGGGCTCGGAGCAGGATCTCCGAGTACTTCGCCACAGAGTTTGATGCCTTGATGTTGATCTGGAGGGGCTTGGCAATCTCTTTTGCTTGCATGAAAGCGGTGTTGATAAAGTTGCCGGCAAGAACCATGCATTCCTTTGCTGGAGGAGGCGAACGGGTTAAACCCATAGGAGCTGCAAATTCCGACAAGGAGCACATGAGTTCAAAAATTCAGAATATCTAGACTACAAAAATCCAAGACAGAGAATCACTTACTGAAGATGCTAGCCTCAGCTTGCCAGAGGGTATCCGCCAAGGAGTCCCGTTCTTGTTGGGGGAGCTTGTACGCCTCATGATGGCGTTGATTCTGCTCATAGACAGCTTTCTTCTAATCTCTTAAGATCGAGATCTCCTCCTTCAAGCGGTTCATCTCCTCGGTGTTGGAGTCCTGCAGGGCTTTCATGGATTCTTCATGCATCTTTAGCATGTCCTTCCTCTCCTGCTTAAGGATCTTGTTCTCGCTATCCAGCTCCTGAATGTGCCTGGATTGCTCGACAATGTACTTAGCCTTGGCAATGGTTTCTGCAAGTCGGAGAATGCAAAGTACACAGTGAGTACTCGGAGAATACAGAAGTTCAAGTCGGAATACGAAAAAGAAAGGAAAAATAGACGCTTGCTCTTGATGATCTGTTCCTTCAAGAAGGCAGTTTTACCCTTTTCGGCTTCCAAGTCCGCTCGTATCTTCTGGTACTTGTCGTTGGCCATGCCCCTCCGAGCATTCTCGTTCTGTGGAACAAAGAAGAAATCAAAACGTTGTTTGGTCTGCTTGGAGCATCTAGCCAGAAATTTTCCACCTAGACGCTCGGGGGCTACAGCGAGAGTTTTTAACTTAGCAATATGCTTAGTCTTTCTTTAAGCATCTAGTCGGAACTAATTCAGTTCTCGATTAGAAGCTTGGGGCTACAGTATAAAGTTTTTAACTCAAATATATGCTTAGCTTTTGTTTAAGCATCTAGTCGGAACAATTCAGTTACAACTAGAGGCGTGGGGGCTACAGTATTGAAATTTATAAACACTGCGTATGCTACTCTTAAAGCATCTAGTCGGAATAATTCATTCCACCTATATGCTTAGGGGCTACAGTGAGAGGTTTTCTAGCTTAGTCACTCTTAGAGCATCTAGACGCAAAGACCTATGGTTTTCCATCTACATCCTAGGGGGCTAGAGTGGGATACTCATATCAAATGAAAAAGGCAAATAAAACTTACAAGTGCAATGGTCTTGAGGTTGGTAGCACTCTCGGCCAGCAGCTTGCCAAAGGATACGTTGTTTCCTTGCAAGATCTCTGCTTGTCGGAGGAGCTCCTCTAGACTGCACGTCGGAGATGTTGGTACCCCACCAGTAACCAGAGCAGTTCTATCCGACGTAAGTACCGGATAGACTATCTTTGGATACTCTATGGCTTTCTTGGCTTGGCGCCGCATGTGAGTATGGCTTCCACCACCGCCTTACCGCAACCGATGGCATCCTTAGCCGGAGCTTCAACCATTGGGTGTGCGGCACTCTCCTGCGTCGCCTGCTCGCCGACAACAGCAATCTCTGTAGAGCCACCTGAGTCCACTTCCATGGCGAAAGGGCCAGATGCTTCCTTGGCTTGTGATCTTGTTGGAGCGGAAGAGGGCTTGACGCTGGGAGTAGCAGGGGTGATGGCGGGAGATGCGTCGCGATGCAGCATGTCCTTAATGGTTCTAGAATCCCCCAATGTTTTGGAGGTCTTCTTCAGGCTGGTCGTGGAGTTCTTCCTGAAACGTGCAACATGCATAAGTACAGGAGCAAGACAGATAAATAGACAATGTTGGAGAGAAAGAAGCTTACACAAGTGGGGGTTCTTTGGCAAAAGGGATCCCGGTAGTCTTTCTTTTCTCCGCCTCCAGGACGGAGGTAGTCTTTTTGGAGGCTCCACCCTCCGTGTTCTTCTTCTTGCCTCCGTCGGCAGCGTCAGAGGTGGAGCTCTTCCGCTTTCGCGCCAATGGAGCATCGTCATCGGACACGACCGTGACTTCCTTCATCTTTGGATCATAGATTTGGACAGCCAGGCTATCCTCCTCTAGATCGCTAAGCTGTTAAGTGAGAAGTCACCGTGTTAGATGGGATGGAAATGGCTAGACGGAAGAACTGGAGTATATGCCATACACGAAAGATAAACAGTTACCTTTGGGCACTTGCTGTCTACGAACATGTCGTAGGTGATGGTGAAGCTACGCTTATTGTCCTTCACCTTGACGATGTCCTTAAGAAGGATCTTGACGGAGTCGCTCAAGAAATTGTACACGGAGATGCGGAGGCTATCCCTTCTATCGCTGGTATACTTGTGCATCAGCTTCGCGTGGTGCTGCAGAGGTTGGATTCGCTTGATAAACCAGCACATGGCTAGGTCCAAGCCGGTCAAACCTGTCTCTACGAACCACTCTATCCGCCTTATGGCGCGGGAAGCATCGATGTCGAAGGGAAGGGAGTCCTGGGATCTCCATGTCGAAGTTTCGGCGGCGGCTCCATCGACGAAGTCTGGGTATGTTACTTCTCGGCCGGCTAGAGGGATATCTGGGCCGTAGAAGTAAGTACGCTGCCAGTTCTTGCAGTACTCGTGGCCGACGATGTCGGGGAACCGCCGGCCAGGACGGATCTTGAAGCTTATGGTGCCGCAATTTCTAAGTTCATCCTTACTGGCTCCGGATTCGCGCCTGACAGTGAAGAAATACACGAAGAGATCTAGCCTAGGCTTAATCACTAAGTAACCCTCGTAGAGTGCCGCGTAATTGCTGAGCGCTAGGATGCTATTGGGAGGGTGGTTTTGGGGCTGGACACGGTAGTGGTTCAAGACGGAAAGGAAGAAGTTAGAGATGGGCAGGGAGACGCCGTGTACCAATTGTGCTTTGAGGTACACCTTTTCTCCGGCTTGGGGAGAAGGTGTGACCTCGCTGGCCGGTGCCGCCCACTAGGCGAGCCCCTCCGTCGCAGGAAGGTATCCCTCGGTGATCAGCTCCTTGATGTCGCGGTCCGTGATGTCCGAACCGCACCAATCGCCTTTGTGCGAGTCAAGCTCCTCTTCCAGCGGCTCCAGCGCCGCTGGATTGTGGTCGCCGCCGGTGGTTTCGACCACCGCAGATATGGGGATGACCAGGCCCTCTGGGGGCACGACAATAGAGCTCGCCAGCTTTGTCGTGTCTTCGCCCGATGCCGCCATCGAGGGAGTAGAGCCGTTGTTGGCCATTGCGCGAGTTTGAAGGTGACTGGCGAAGTTTGGGAGTTAGGGTTTTTCGCGAAGTTGCGTGGAGAGCTCGAGGAGGCGCTCGCTGGAGGAAGAAGACGATGCGAGGAGAGAATGAGGTGAAAAGTAAATATTCCACCGCAGTTACTATTTATGATCTCTAGCATCAAGATTCGTGCATCTTGATCGGACGGTTGCCGCGTAGACGACGTGTGTGCGGACGTGCGCGGAAATTTCTCCACGTCCCAACCGTCGCCGCCAACGGTTCGTATCGCTCGCGAGAGAAAAATGTACATGATTGCGTTCTCTGCATGTGTGAGTTACGAGGCGTCGCTGACCTATGTCTACGTCGCCCTAGCTGACATAGGTAGATGAGCCGTCACATTAGAAGATTCCGGCATGGACGGATCCAGTCCGGCTATGGGAGAGTACGATGGAAGATTCAGCATTTCTCCGACTTACAAGTTGAATACGAATAAAACCTTGCAGGGTTCTTTGGGAGGACTACAAGATATTGCTTGACGATTTGCCGACATCCATCTAGACGGAGCATTCAACGTGAAGAGGCAAGACAGCGCAAGATCTCGGAGTTCTCCGAGGGATACTGTTGGCGATATGCTATATGGGTATCCACATAGCATGTCTCCTATCCAGATAACCCAAGTGGCCCACAGTTGGTAGCATGGCCCATGGCCTGCTGGGCGGCCCAGTTAGATGGATGCAGAAGGGAGGCCCATGTCGGATAAAGGAAGGCTACAGTTGGAGTCACCGATGTACCCGGAGCCTTGGAGTACAAGACACACAAGACTAGTAATAGACGGTGTAGGATTCTGTAACCTGTCCGGCTACGACTTTTCCCTGTAACCCTAGGACCTGGCGACTATATAAGTCGGGCCTATGGGAGCCTTTAGGGCACGACAACTTACAATCTCAGACAACCTCGCACAGCGAACCAATCCCTGTAACTCGGCGAATTGCCCTTATAGTGATTTATAGCAGGAGTAGGATTCCTCCACCGTTGTGGGATCTGAACCTGGGTAAGCTGTGTTACCTCGTACCCGTCAACCGTCCGCCTTCTCCCACGTCTCTAAACACGCACTGTGAGGACCCCTCCATGGCGTACTCGTCGGCAATACCACGACAGACCCCGCGGAGGCGGCATAGCAGGACCCCGAGGAGGCGCAGCAGGAGGTCCCCTAGGCGGCGCAGCAGAGGGCCCACTAGGGGGTGCAACGGTAGGGGCCCCCTAGGGTTTAGTGCCGCCATGGGAGCAGATAGCACCTGCGCAAACGATCGAGGAAAGTGGTTTCCAGTAGCAGAAGTAGATGATGGCGACCTATGTAGAGGTGGCGGTGTCGATGAAGGAAAAGCCACAGACCCCCGCGTCGAATAAGGCAGGGATACCGTGCACCCCGTCCTGCCCGACTCGGACCCGCACCCCCAAGCCGCACGCAAACGCAGGGAGACCGCACGCCAGGATGGCTCTGACGCTGCCAACTCAACAGGCCCACATGAAACTGCCACATCAGCAGGCGGCGGAGAAACCGGATCGCACAGCTCCCTGCGCTCGAATGCAGCCTCGACGAGGAAACCAAACGCCAGCGGCGTAGAAACCCTACGTGGGGGTAGAGGTCCCTTCCATGGCTTCACACGAGGTTGTCGGGAGAGCACTAGTCACGTAGGGGACGCAGATGCCCCACGACGGCGACCCGGCACCGACGGCGACACCGATCTTCTCCTCCATAAACCTGACTCCACCAACGGCAAGGAACCAACCGGAGCCGGAGACGACGGCGACCCTCTCTCCCAGAACCTGGATGTCACAGTAGGGAAGCCAATTTCTTCCTAGAAATCCTGCCGGAGCTCCTCGTCCGTCCTCCGTCTCCGGCGAGCCACGGTAGTCCAGCCAAGATCCCCGGAAACATCTTCCAGCACCTCGAGGGCCTCCCGATCTACCACCGCAGCCTCTTCCTCCACCTCAGAATCGGATCCCAGGCATCTAAACCGCGAACCCGACGTGGAAGGCGACGATGACGAGAAAGCTCCCGGCGCCAGGGTTAGGCGCCGACGAGTTCCCATCCTCGGGTTGGAGAGCGTTTTAGTAAAATGGCAATTAGTAATCTGGCAGCTAGTAGATCCGTTGACATGACGACTATGCATAATCAATCGAGCAGCTAAGCCTAATTAATCTGGCAACTAAGCCTAATTAATTTAGCAATTAGTATAAGTTGAATCAGGGAATTTAGCAATTAGTATAAGTTAAATCAGGGGATTAATTTATCTTAGGATTAGTACTAACCTGGCAACTAGCACTAATTAATTTGGCAATTAGCAAGAATTAAATTCGGCAGCTTGCTCCTAGAAGTAGGCTTTAGAGAACAGTGAGAAATATGTCTGAAGTTTGACCTCGTTCTGAAAACATGTGGCTGAGAAGCTTTGCTTTTGGTACAGACGAAGAATGTGCATGTTGTACTATCGCTAACAACTACGATTTGTGAGTTGCATATCGAGACTGACTAGTCCCTGCCCGATTACATGACATACCCGCCGCATGACAATCGCCGCTCTTTAGCATAGTCCTTTGATTAATGCAAAAAATATAGAAGACAATAAAAGTAAATGAAAGTTGTTTCTTATACTCCCTCTGTCCTAAAATAGATGTCTTGAGTTTTTTAAAATTTAGATAAATCTATATACTAAATAGTGTCTAAATTCATTTAAATTTTAATAAATTTGAGACATCTATTCGGAGACGGAGGGAGTAATAAAAACTGGACCGGAGATCGTGGGTTCACTTTGTCTATTCTTTCATAAGGTGTAATAAACATAAAACAATTTATAAGAAATATAATATTGATAAAACTTGTATGATAAGCATTTCATATGGACATGATGTCCTATTTTAAAGATGATATATGCAATAACACATCTCATGGTTTTTGCGGATCTCAAAGCATCCATGTGTGCACGAGCGTACATGATAGCTGCGGCACTCACGTGTGCAAGTACAAATGTAGTTCCCACCAATATGTTTATATGGTGATGCAGAATCACAATAATAAGCACTTCGAAAATTAATCAAAACATTTAATAAGGAGGCACTACAATATCGGGTGCCATGTCATCCGGTAAGTCTTGCCCAGGATCATGCACTGCAGTAGTCCCTCGTTCCATGTCGTAAACATACAACCCCTTGTCATGGCACCGCACGAAATAGATGCAGTTCCCCTTCAAACCGACTTCTTTTGCACTGAGTGATACACGGCAGCCGGAAACGTCGAAGAATACCATATCGTCGAGCGTGTCTACTTTCACCCAAGCTCTTGTTGATAAGTCCAGCTTTTGAACTTCAATCTGGGAAACTTTGAGATCACAAACTGTTGGATGATTCATAATCAAGCGGAACAACTCATCACAAGATTCTAGATAGGTAGAGCTTGAAGCGGTGTACATGTACCCTGCATCTGAAGCTTCCTCGACTGGGATACAAGTAAACGTTGGGTTTGGCAAGAATTCGAGTGTGACAATTCTATGAGTGAAATGTGCGTAAAATTTCCCGCCAACTGCTGTAAGACACGCCATTGATGTAATGGCGGCACAACGAATTTCGTCAGGCGTTAGCACATCGTGCATGTACGGCGCAAACCACTGATTTCCTCCGGTATATTCGTACATGTGCGTGAACCACTGCTTTCCTCCGGGATGGCAATACCAAAGTATGGTATCATTGATATTCACAACTAACACCATACAATCTGGATCAGTAGGCCTATGTGATAGCAAGCACCTACACTGGCTCTCTGCAAGGAAATCATCGTCGTCAAGGGGTAGGTCGATCCTCTGACCCGTGAAGGGATTCCACAAGAAGGTATCATGTGAGTCAGAGTGTGACATGAGCATCCATCCTTGTGGTGTTGTCTAGTAGTTGTGGTTTTTCAGATAATCTACTCTCTTGTGTAGTGGAAATCTCTTGGTTATACTGTAGAAGAATAATGTATTATCTGCTTCCCTGTTCTCATCATTATTGCAGTCGCTTTTCTCAATTTCAACATGATCTTCTTCATCGTCAGGCTCACAATCAAGATCGTCATTTATATTGTCCCCCTGGGGCTGATACTGATAGTAGTCGTAATCAAATAGTAACAGTGGGGAAAATGATGGATCCAGTAGAGATGAGTCTTCACTTTGATTGATCGCCATATCCACGGTGATGAGTTAGCTAATATATCCTCCTTCTCTCCTGCTTGAGCGACGACGCGATGCTGTGGACCAGAAACCACTTATTCATCAACACTTTCCAAATACAAATGGGAATCATCGAAGTTTTAATTATGCCGTTACGAATTCTTTCTTGAAGCTACAAAAAGAAGAAAGATATAGTAGTAATGTATGAAAAAGCATCTCAACATATATATACCGGTACTACCTTCACGTCACGTCTTTACTGGCGCCGCTGCTAGTTCGATTGCTCGCTGGGCGAGTTTCCCTGTCTCCCTTTCGTAAAGATCCACCGGACGCTAGCTCCTCTATTGGCTTTGGTTTGCACACACACACACACAGATATATATATATATATATATATATATATATATATATCTGCTGGTTTATGTTTCCGAACGCTGAACGAGCCGCAGACGAAGATGAAGTCTTCTCCTGGTCGGATTAAGCAACACAGACAGTACCGGAGGACAAAGTCCGAAGTGAACAGGAGCACCACGATCACGATGGAGCATCATGAAACGGCACCGCGCCAGGAACAATCTCGTGTCAGCTGGCCGGCCGTATTAACCACCAGCGCGGTGCTAGTAGCTCGAGTTCCCGTCGATCGACAGGCAGGCGATCGAGACGAGAGCGAGAACGAGATGGAGGCGGCGACATCGCAAGAACGGGACTGGTCCTCCCTGCCGGTGGAGGTTCTCGCCCAGATTCTGAGTCGGATCAAGTGGTCCAACCACCCGAGCTTCGGTCTGGTGTGCCAGCAATGGCAATCTGCGCGCGCCTTGTCGCCCTTCTACCCGGCGTGGATTACCCCCATGCTGCTCGTGCTCAATGCGGCCAACGTCGTCGGTACCACCAGGCTCCGGTACTACAGTCCATATTACCACAAGAACTTCGAGATCGATACGAAGCTGGAGGCACCCGGTGCAAAGATCTACTGTGCCACAGGAGGAGGGCTAGACCTGGTTTTGGGCTTGCTGTACAAGGTCCTCAGCGCCCAACTCGGCACTGGCGCAACGTGCGAGCTGCCACCGATTTCAAAGGCCAGTTTCGATTTCGTCGTGTATGACAGCAGCATGGGAAGAAGGATGTATGGCGTCAAGACGAGCGGCGGACTCGGTGTCTCTCTTGCTATCAGACATAGTAACGGCGAGTGGGGGGAGTGGGAGGATTGCGATATCACGGATTTTTATCCTCCTGACCGAGCACCCTTTATTGTGTCACCAGACTGCAACCCAGTCCTCCACGACGGCATGCTCTACATCCTGGGAGAAGACGGGAGGCTAGTTGTGCACAGCGGTAGTAGTAGCCATGACCAAAGATTTGAAATCCTGGAAAAGCCAAGCGGCTTTGGGTTTAAGTGCAACGATAGCTACCTCTTCGAGTCTGACCGAGGCGAGCTCATGGCCGTCCTTGTCGGCCACCGTGGGACGCCGGTAAACGTCGTCAAGCTCAACAAATGTACCATGGAGTGGGAGAAGACGGAGAGCCTCCAAGGAAGAGCTTTGTTCACCGGCACACACACAACGATGATGAAGAGGACCAACATCAAATGGATGCAGGACAGGGTCCTCCTACCCAGACTTTTCGATTGGCCCAAGACCGTTCATGCTGACCTTGTCCAGCGCGACAACGAACTCGCATTTGTGCCCAAGTTGGCAGGAGTCACGCATCCCACGACGAATGACGACGATAGCTATGACACAAACATGTGGACTTATGCATTGGGACATGGTCAGGAAGCTAGGGCATTTTGGGGAACACAGAGATTAGATTATAGTATTTGGGTTGATTTTAGCAGTAGTAGTTGACTTCGACGTTATGCTGGATAACACTTCATGTACTATAATCTTTTGCAAGAATGCAAGAGTATCGAGATTGTAATGAAACTATCATGCATAATGAAAAATTGGACATGTCGACCACCTTGTTCCCTATCTCCTCCAAAACATGTCGAGGAGGGGCAGCAACTAGCCCTCCTAGAAGTCGCTAGCGTCGGAGGCTAGCATGATCGATCCGGTGTCAAAGACCAGATTGATCAAGTCGCCATAATCACCGAGGTCGTCGCTGTCCAAAACGGCGAACGTCTTGGCGTTGAGGGAGATCTCGTCGCGGGCAGAGTTGTCGAGTGGGTGGTCAGCGGATCAAGGGCTTTTGACGGTTGCCCCCGACTCCATAGCATCGACGAATGTGGTGTAGCCAACAAAAGCGCTAAGATGATGGCGCACGTGTACGACGCTGGCGCCAGGCGAAAACCATCACGAAGGAGGTAAAAACCTATTGCTGATTGATTATACTGTCTCATGATGATTACAAGTCGCTGAAGGCAGGGAGTTGACTAGATCTAGGGTCGTGTGTATGATTGAGTGCTTAACCTCTAGGGCAGTACAGTGGCACTGTAGTCGTCTTGCTAACTGCAGCAGCCCATGTTGCCCACGCCTGGCATAGTGGTCGCACAGTGCCGCCAGCTCATAGCATATTTAATGCATGGCAGGCAAGGAGCTATGAAAATAAATGATGTATAAAAGTTAAATTAATAAAGTATATCAGCTCAATAAGAATGTAAGAAAGTTAAATTAAGGAAGCAAGCCTGACGTTGGCCAAGCCAAGATAAATAATAGCCGTGAAATAAGCTAAATTAAGTAATTTATATTACAGTAGACGGTAACCGATCTACTCATATAGTTATATAGTATTCTTTCCGTTCCAAATTATAAGATGTTTTAGCCCTTTTTTGAAAACGTATGTATCTATACCACTTTTAATGTGTGTAGGTTCACTTATTTTGATCTTATGTAGTCAATACTTAAATATCTAAAAGCATCTTATAATTTGGAACGGAGGTAACATAAATATATTATTATAGTTCAGTTTTTTGCACAATATATTTCTGTGATAATAATCTTTAAGATAAGGGGATATATTCTTCATGTGATGTATTATATGAATCTAGATAAATAGAAGTCACTTATTTGGGACCGAGGGAGTATAACTTGGAAAGATAGAAATGTGGCTAGATAAATAGCAGGGACATTTAGATGCTCATAACCTTGAAAAATAAGACATTGTACAGATGGGAGAACATGATATTCATAATGAATGAAGAAACAACACCAATTGAAGAGATACGACCAACTTACCAAGTTGTGGCCTCTTTGCAAACACTACATAATTAATCACCTCAACTTTTTTTGCCAACTTTGTTTTGAAATCTTCAGGTAAGAAACACACCGATGCTTAGATTCAACATGACAGAGTCCTTTTCTAATCATGAAACAGGTAGCTTGCTGAAAAATCACTTTTGAACTTGTCATGTCTACACAGATTAAAGAAACACAACCGCCATAGAGTGCGAGATGTAGAAAAGCAAGAACACAAGAAATATTCTGAAAGAACAAATGACGTCGCCTAGAGGGGGTGAACAGGCGTTTTAAAAATAATTACGGTTTAGGCTCTAATAAATGCAGAATAAAACTAATATTTAATTTATTGAGCACAAAACTTAAAACCACTAGGTTCAACTAAGTGCACCAACAACCTATGTTAAGAAAGACAAGCAACAAGGTGATAGCAAGATATAATACTTCAAGCATGATGGATATCACAATGTAAATCGCATAGGTAAAGGGCTCGTTTGATACATAACCGATGGATGCGGAGACGAAGTTCACTTCCAAAAAAAGCTAAGTCTTTGTTGGATATGTGTGATGGCGCAGTGCTCTCTAAAAGACACAAATGACTCACCTTGAGGTGTGGTGGCTCAATGCTCACCCAACGCCACACAAGGCCTCACCCCAAGATGCGAAGACACGCAATGCACCGACGCCAGAGTAGGCTCACCCTATTCTTCCATGAGCTCACCACGGAGGCCTACTCATGATCCACTATGGGACACTTGAGGGTGGTCACTGAACCCATATAAGGAAGGGGTTGTATCGAAAACTCAATTGGAGGCTCCCAAGAATCACCACAAAGGACACAATCTTGACTCTTATCCACAACTCAATTGGAGGCCCCAAGAAGTCAACACAGAAACCACACAACCGTCTAGGACTCTAGGGTTCCAAGAACCCAAGAGAAACAAGCCCACAAGCTTATACACGCCGAATCTCCATGGAGAACTCAAACCTATGCACCAAATGCAAGGGAAAGTCCTTCAATCCAAAATTCCACAAAAGTTACAAAAGCTATTGGGGTAATAAGAGAGAAGGAATACAAGTGGAGAACACAAAACTCTCCAAGATCTAGATCCTAAGAATTCCTTCACAAATAAGGGATTTGATTTGGTGGGGTTGTAGATCTAGATCTCCTCTCGCAAAGCCCTCAAAAAGATGTAAGAATCATTGGAAGGGAGGGAGAGGACAAGATCTTCAAGGTAAACAATGGAGGAGAGAGAGAGAGAGAGAGAGAGAGAGAGCTCACCCCATGGAGGGGAAGAGGAGCCCCTTTTAAAGGGCTCCCAAAATCTGACCATCTGGGCTATTTACGTGTCTGGCCGGTAGTACCGGTGGGTGGGCGGTACTACCGCTGGCACCCTGCCAACGGTCAAAAACTGTGACATGAAAGAGAGAAAACAACCATGGCCGGTACTACCGTCGGTGCATCGGTACTTCCGCTGAGTGGGGCCGGTACTTCTGCCAAACTTTCGGTCAACATCCGATAAAAATCATTTCATAAGATGCAATGTACTGAGTGAAAAACAGGCCTCGGCGGAAGTAGGCTGGAACTTCCACCGGTACTACCGGTAGAAAAATGCTCGAGTGGTACTTCTGGTGCAGAAACGGTGTTTCCGCTGGGAACGATACTACCGCCTTACTTTCGGTCAAGTTCTGGTAAACAAACACGTCCAAACAAAAAGGTTACTATGGAGAGACACAGGCTGAGCAAAAGTAGCGCGGTACTTACCCCGGTACTACCAGCGGCAAAAATGCCCTAGAGGTACTCTCGGTGGCGCGCCGGAACTATCGCCCATGGAAACTTCAGAACCAAAACTGCAATAACTTTAGCGTCCGAACTCCAAACAAGATGAAACCAATTTTGTTGGAAAGATAATGACGTGTAGAATCCAACAAAAATGCAAGAGAGAATATAAAGTATATATATGTGAGCATACCACCAAGGGAGAAAATATCAAGTATATATATGTGATATACTTTCCCCGAGTGGAGCCGGAAAACCTGCAAGATAAAAATGCTATAGGATATGCAAGGGAAATCTGGTTTTAATGAACTAGAGATTGTTATGAAGATAACCAGAAGCTCTAGATCCTCACATAGACAAGAACCAAAGCCAGCAACAACCAAGAAAGATGATGCAAGAATGCAAAGGTTGAGCTCTCTCCAAAAGATGTGATCGAGTCCCTCTTGATAGTATGGCTATCTATCCTAAACCCGGTTTCCCAACTAACAACATGAGACCGGAAAAATAGAAACCCTATCAGGATCATACCTTTTCCTTGAGCATTCCACTTGAGCTTGATGTAGACCGTATTGTCCTTATCAAGATGGAACACCTCTCTTGATTGATCTTACTCGCTCTTGCTTGATGAACACTTGCAAATTGCTCCCCCATATACCATTGGGAGACCTCTTCCTTGAACTTGTCTTCATCAATCCATGATCACTGAGGATGGCAAGCTTCAAGCGTGAGTTCTAGAGATGGTGCATCTTGAGCTTGTACTTAATTTCTTCTATACCCATAAGGATGATGACTTGAAGATGCACATGCAGAACTATATCTTCTTCTTCAAGACACTCTTGATCTTCTTCTTCATTTTGTCTACCTTGAAACCAACACATGGTCCAAGCAATGTCAATGGACAAAACCTGCAAGTGAAACTCAATTTACACATTAGTCAATAGAGATTGACATTAATTACCAAAACCACACATGAAGGCATGATGGCGCCCACCACTTGTCGTGGGACGATTCGTTGGAAACCCCAAGAGCAAGGTATGAAGCAGCACAGCAGCAAGTTTCCCTCGGTAAGAAACCGAGGTTATCGAACTAGTAGGAGGAAGGAAACGTCACACAGGTGTTGCTAGCAATGCGGAGACCCGCACAACACAAACTCAAGACTTTGCCCCAACGAATTAGTGAGGTTGCCAAGCTCACCGGTTTTCTGCAACAAAGGATTAAACGTATGGTGTGGAAGGTAATGGTTTGCAGCAAGTAAACAAGTAACAGCGGAAGATGTATCAATGGTAAAGATTGGACCGGGGTCCGTAGTTCACTAGAGGTGCTCTCCTTAGATAAACATGGCATGAAGGGTAAACAAATTATAGCGGGGCAATTGACAGGAACTAAGCAAGGCATAACAATGCAATTACTAGCCAGAAAGATCCTATGAGATTGATTGGGAAATACAACAATATACATAGACCGTCATATCTATGAATAGAAGTCCACCTTCAGGTTATCATCCAAACCGCCTCCAGTATTAAGTTGCAAGCAATAGACAACTGCTTTAAGCAAAGTGTGTAAGCTAAACAGTCCACATGTTCCATGAACAAGAGACCATTGTTTTCTCCCTAGTAGCAACAGCACATCTACAACCGAAGAGATTTCTGTCACTTCCCTTGGAAACTAGAGGCATGAACCCACTATCGAGCATAAATACCCCCTCTTGGAGTCACTAGCAACTACTTGGCCAAGATAACCACTAGCAACGGAGAGCATACAAGATCACAAACAACACAGACATGATAGAATCATAAAGATAAAACCATTAATCAAACCAACATAATAATCTCATTATCCATCGGATCCCCGCAAACACAGAGATGCATGATTACAAATAGATTAGATCTTGATCATGAACGGAGATCACAAGATCTATACATGAAAGCACAAAGGAGGAGATACAACCATCTAGCTACTACATGGACCCATAGTCCAAGGTGGAACTACTCACGCATCATACCGGAGAGAAGGACTTCGGGGTGATCTCCCCTCCGGCAGGGTGCCGGGAAGAACTTCAGATCCCCCCCGATCTAGGGACGATGGTGGCGGCGGCTACAGACGGTTTCAAGGATTTCTAATTGGGTACTCAGGGTTTTTGCATCGGGGGCTTCTTATAGGCGAAGGGGCGAGACCGGGAGGCGGCCAGGGCCACCAAACCCTAGCCAGGCGCGAGCCCACCTGGCCCCGCACCTAGGGTGGTTCTGGCCCCCCTGGCCGGCCCCTCCGGGGTCTCCTCTGGACTTCTTCTTCCCCACAGAAAGTAATTGACTTTGATGTTTGTCCCGTCCAATTCCGAGAATATTTCTTTACTAACTTTTCTGAAACCAAAAACAGCCAAAAACAGGCATGTGGCACTGTTGCAACTTGTTAATAGGTTAGTACCAGAAAACACGTAAAAACACATCAAAGTGTAGACAAAGCAAAGTAAAGTAGATACAAAACGAGCATGGAGTATCAAAAATTATAGATATGTTTCCGACGTATCAAGCATCCCCAAGCTTAACTCCTGCACGTACTTGAGTAGGTAAGTGATAAAAAGAATAATTTTTGAGGTGACATGCACCATCAAAACCAAGATCAAACCATTTGCAAGCATTGAAAGTTGGGATCAAAGACCTCTAAACATGTGCATGAAATATGGAGTTCTAACAATAGGACATAGTAACTATGCATGTAACATGAAAGGCTACAAACAAATAACATGCATTGAAAAACGTTTGTTTGTTTCACATACAGAAAACATAGCATAGTGGCAATCATCTTGTCCCTCATAGAGTAGCAAGTAGATGCATAGGACACCTTCGAAGTTCACAAGGGTGACTAGCAACAAATATCACAAGAACAAGTAATATCACAATATGCATCAATTAATAAGCTTTGGAACGCTGCACACATAATGACAACTATGCTCTCTTAATGGTGCCTAAAGGTAGAAGGTGGAGACTCAATAATGGTGGAAGAAAGGCCTTTTTTGTAGAGGAAGCAGGGATTACAAGTTTCAAAAGGAGCTTCCAAAATTACGGTACTTGTTAGCTTTCAGCCCTCATTGCCCCTATCATAAGCATCTTGAAGTGGTTAAGTTTAAAGTGGCAAAGTTGGAGTATATGTGCGGTGATCCAGCATACCACTGCATGATGTAGTACACTATAGTCGTTGACATAACACCAATGAAACACTGTTCACTAGTATTACATCCCTCAGAGTGGTGCAACAGAAACACAGCGGGTCCGAGGCATGACTATAAGTTACAACTCAACTCTTTACACAAGATCCAGAGAACACTCTAGGTTAAAGAGAGAGAAAGAATCTTCTTACAAAGAAGAATTATAAATAGTCAACTTAAATCTAATATACTAATAGACTAGTATTTAAACTATTGAGGTTCGCATTGCTGCTATTGCAATACTCTACAGAAGTAGGTTCTATTGTTAGAGATTATATTCTTATCTAATCAGTAACTCCGTCTTCACTTGAGTTGATGTATATGTTGAATTTCTTGAATTCATTGAAGAGCTTTAGCTCTTGGTGATGATTTCTGGAGCATAACTTGATGTAGACGTCATCTTAATGGCTTCAGAATCTAGCAAGGGTTAAGAAGATACTTTGAGTACGAGCGTACTCAGCAAGTTCACTAGAAAAGGAGTGTTAGATGCACTATTTCTACAGCCACAGACTGTAGGTCGTAGGCAATGCAAGTTTTTATAAACATTTCTTCAAAGGTTGCTTTTATTCTGAAAAGCTATGTCCGTCAGCCTTCACGGGTTTACCAGAACTTTCATGGAGTTCCTTTCCCGCCGCGTTCGCAGCTCCTTCCCGGAACAGGGAGTAACAAGTTACAGTTCTTACACTCTGCAGAGGTGCGTTACTTTACCCATGAGAGACCTTACCCTTGTTGCACAACCAAGTCATGATCTTGTCCATACTTCCTTGGTATGGGGCCTAGTCTAAGATCTAAGCCAATCATTGTCCTCTCCGCGACCTCATATGTCTGCATGATCCTTCGGGGTTGACTCGCCTTCGTTAAGCCCCCTTTCGGGCAGGCTAAAATCCTGATGAGTTCCCGAAGACTCTATGACCTAGTGTTGCCCTGGAAAGTGCCATATTAAATGGTCCATCCACTAAACACCATCCATAGATAATATAGACACCAAAATTTTGGGGCGTAAGGGTACCCACCCATATGTTGGATCCGCACAAGGAATCACAACGTCACGTTAAGGTCGTATTGCCTCCATACGAGAGGAAAAGGATATAGCTGACTTCTCCGTCCCATTCCAAATCTCTTGGTTAACGCGTAATATACGGCGCTAGAATCACTGGCGACATTGGTTGGTAAGTCCTAGATAATATGTTCCTTTACCACCGGAACTTTCATAGTAGGTTATTACCTTATGGTAAATAACCTATAATCATATTATTATGAAAATAGTGTTTTCTGACCTTTTTCAAATGCAAGTGATGACAACACTGGATTTGTAAAATACTTTACAGAAAATAACCAAAGGACATGAGCAAGTGATGAACTTGCCTTTTGTGATTGCAAGATTATGCACTCACGGTCTTCGAGACAATATAAGATCCAATATCTAAAATCAGCATCATTGGTCTGGTAAGGACTAATGTTTAAAGAAGCAAGATGTTGTTATGCATAAGTAATGATATGCATTTTGTAAAACTCCCAAAGTGAATCCCCAATGCTTTGAGTGAAGTGAGTTTAGGTGATTCTTTTAAGAGTTGGCTTATCTTCAAATTTTACTTTATAAGTAATGAAATTTATAAGGAACTTAAGTGATAATAATTCTAAATATACATGTAAAGTATAAAGTAATGTGATTATGTTGTCATTTGGTGACTAAGATAAGAGTCCTTGGTTTTAGTTGTTAAGAGTTGAAGAATTTATTATGAGATTATTCTTTGAAGTGGCAAAAAGAATAACATTTGAAGAAAATATTTCCTTCCTAAGGTTTAAACAACCCTGATAGCTTTTAGAATATGATTGATAGAATGTGATTGATGTTGTTTATGCTTGCTTGAATAGTCTGAACTTGAGATGCTTTATGTCTTAATTGAAATAGACTAAAGTTAACTATAAAAACATAAGTGGTGTATTAGACTTGTTGTTTATAAGCTTTGAGACTAAAGTTAACTTTAAAAGGGTAAGTAAACTTAAGATGTAATGTGTTTTAATCATTCCCATGTTTTATATTTATGATAGGTATAACTAAGGTGTGGAATTATTCACTTTATATTTTAGTGAAAGCTTATAAAGTTATTTTGGAGGTTGTGGTTTTAAATCTTTATTTAAGGTTTCAAAATATATTATAAAGTTAATAATTTACACTTAAGTTTTATTATAAACCTTAGTTCTTGTTCAGAACTTTAGTAATTTGATTTTTAGGGTATTAATATTTCTGAAGAAATATAATTATTTCTTACTTAAAAAATTTTCTTAAAGAATTTTCAAAAATATAAAATTGTTAAGGATTTATTATTTTAAAATATTAAAAACTTTTCTACTAATATATTTAGTATTTTTCTACTGTAATATATTTATTCAAGACTTTAAAAATCATTTTTATTTTATTTTTAAGTATTATTTTTATATTTATAAAATTCCATAAAGGATCAATTGTCTTTGAATATTACTTTAAAGTTTATTTATAGAAAAAAATAAGTTATTATTTTTATAAAATAGTAGATTTATTTTTATACATAAAAATGATTTTTATTCATTTTTAGGATTTTTTCTCTTATTTTATGAACCTTCTCTTAGGATGTAATGGTGTTAATATTTATCTACCTTTTATTTATATTAACAAGTAAGATTATAATTTTTCTATGTATATATTATTCTTGTGGTCATTTTGACATATCATATGTATTTTTGAGATTTTTCTATATTTTTCTAGGGTATAAATTATGTTCAGGGGTAGTTTGGTCATTTAGTGATTTGATAAATATCATATTTTTTTATTTTTCCTTTGGAATTGGGCCAGGATCACCAACGGGCGCATCTTGGCCCAACTTGGACCAACCGGTCTTGGGGTCAAACTCCATCCAGTTGCCACTAGACGGACTCATCGGCCCAGTACCCCTTCTCTCTCTCGAGCTTGTTCATCCCCACCCACTCATTCCCCTCCCTAGCGACTGGAAGTTCCTCGCTGTCGACGCTCGATTCCGACCATCTCTAGACCCTCAGGTCGCTGCCGTGTTGCACGTTGAGGTAGTCGACGATGCTGCATCGATAGCCCAGCTCGATTTGATCCTCGGGCCCTCTTCTAGCCACATCGTATCCTCTTTGGTGCCTAGGGTTTCGGACGCCGCGTCTTCACCATGCTCCAGTGACCTTATGGGTGGCTTGTTGGATTGGTGGTGTGGGGCTGATGTTCATTGATTGCTGTCGATTTCCCTTGGGTGTTAATGGTAAGGCTGGGCGCGGGTTGAGCGCCACCGGTTCTCCTCGTGCCGCCATGCCAATCTTCACCGTCGGTCTGCTTCCTCTTCAAACTCTAAGCGAGGACCACGGGTAAGTAATGATTCTCCTCCCCCTTGTCCTTTGTCTCCCCTTTTAGATTCCATATTGCTACTCTAATTGATTATAATTGGGGCTAATCCCATGTTCTAGGGTTCATTTGCTTGACGAAATTACTTGTGACCTATGGTTCGATTGAGTTAGGATTAGTGAATTCTTGGTATTTTCCTTTATACATGGTCTTTCATCTTGTATATGATCAATGTGCTTCAGTAAGATTACTAGCTTATGAATTATTTGTTTACTGGCTGTGGTTCAGTCTAGTGGCCTGGTTTATTGTGGAATGGCTTGCAGATGTGATTAGTTGAATGATTCCTAGCTGGTGTGACTTAGGAAGATGATTTGAATAACTTGGTGTAATTTCTTATGCTTGTACTTCTGATTTGAGAAATGGTTAAAAAGAAATGAAACTACAGAGGTGCTACCATTCCATGGAATGTGCCCTGTAGTAGTTCATTAAAGAATTTGATGTCACCTAGTTCTAAACTAGTGAACAGTGGTTTAGGTCAATGGTGTATGATCTGAGACCTTGTACACAGATGGAAAAATGTTGTTAGACCCTGCTTAAGTTATCCATGTTGATAAACATTTCATCTGAGTGTGTCTCTGAGGATATATTCTATCCAACAGATCTTACTCTCCTGATGGATGTAAATCCATAGGCAACTTGTAAAAATGATCCCTAAAATGTTAGGGAGATAATTCAATCCAATTTTCTGGTGATAGATTATAAATGATGTACTTGGCTCAATGTTGAGTTTATATATGAAAGGTGCATGCTGAACTGAACCTATGGTTCAGTAATGATATTAATTAAATGATTCCTAGCTTACTGAACTAGGAAAATGATAGAATTTGTTGGGTTTGGATAACTTGTGAGCTTAGCTAATGTGTAGGGATTATTCTGGTGGCTGCTACTATGGTGCCTTCAACCTTGGAGGGCGCACAATAGTTGGTCATAAATATGCTGTTGGATACCCTGTTCTAGTGGCTTCTCTTGTTGTAAGACTAAACAAAAAAAAATTAACCTGATTGCTTGTGATGCTGGTTTGAAGCATAGGTTAAGACAAAAATCTCCCTTCATTACTTGGCTTTGCCTAAGATGCAAAGACTGAGGCTTTGATGATGTTTGTATACAAAAGTTGTTGCTTACTTAAGAAATTATCCAATGACGATCTAGTACTCCATTTGAGTACAGAGCTGAGGATTTCTATTGTGCCATCTATTTTCTTTAAGATGCAAAAATAAGAATAGATGCAATAACATGATTTTAGAGGGATGACCTGTTGTGTTGGAGTTGTGGTTGCTTTTGTGCCTATTATGGATCACTGTTGTGCCAACCCTTTCCTCACCTCCTTACTTGATCTCTTGGATTTTCTACTGCTTCATTACTTGTAAGAATGCTCCTCCTAGCTCTTTGCCATCTTCTGGTGCTCCTGGATGGCTTTCCCAAGCAACCAGGGTGCTGGTGAGAGCTTTAGTGTTAAACCATGTGATCTGGAGTTATGGATGTGGACTGGTTGGATGTTGAATGGTAGGGTTTGCTAGCTGCGGTTGTGCTCTTTGTTTTGTACTTCCTGTGAGTCTCCTGGTGTTGACAGCACAGCTGTTGCATGCAGTGTGTGAGTTGCTTACTTGTGGCCCTTCTTTGGTTCAAGTTACAAGAACTGTAACTTATAAATTGTGGATCAGATCAGGTAAAATCCTGATGTTTACCACCTGCACTTTTATTTGCCTTTGGTGAAAATTTCTCCTGGACAATGATGGTGTTCTAAGGCTTAATCTGATAAGAACAGATTCTATCTTATTTGGTGAAATTTGCCCCTTTAAGGATTAGCTCAATGATGAAATGATTACAGTGCATTACACTCTTCATTCTGAGAGCAATCCCCTTTTTCATACTTACTGTTTTATTTTTGTTTGTTTGCAAGTATAAGATCAGGAGTATGAAGAGAGGATTTAGAAGATAAAAATAATGAAGATGAATTTAGTTTTAAGTTTATTCTTTATTCTTTTGTAATCTACCTTTTCTTTTGTGAAATGTAAAGCATTGTAATAAAAGAATATTTTTATTTATTCATTCTTCTTTTGTAAAGAATATTGTATTGTTAATTTTATTCAATAAAATTTACTAGTTTCCTTTTTTCTTTATAATATATTTGAAAAGACAATGTAATATTTATATCTGCTTGTAATAAGAATCTTTTTAGTTCTTTATTTATGTATTTCATTCTTTTATATTTATTTGTTTTATAATAGTGCACCTTTATTATTTTATTCATTATTATAATTCTTTATTTGTTTGGAACTTAATAAAAATAGTGAAATGTTTGTATTAATGTAATAAAATGATTCCTCTCTATTTCATTATCTTATTATCCCTTTGGTTCATAATTGTAAAGATAATATAATAATGTGTAATGTAAATAATATTATTCTTTATCAATTCTTGTTTATTATGTCATTATTGTAATATAATATTACATTACTCATTTCCTCATTTCATTTAAATTTCCACTATCTTTTTTTATTTGAATAAAAGATTATACCTTGTTTATAAATGAGAGTTCACCTATTATTTTCTATTACAATTTAGTTTCCAATTATTATTCCATTTCAAATTATTTTAGAATTCAAATTCTCCAATTGAATATTCAAATTTGAATTTCCTTCCCCTCAAACACAAAAGTACAATAGAGGTCATGTCGAAATCCATTGCACCTGTCCTGGTGTTTCCATTAGAACAAGAGAGATCTCAATCCCTCTATAGCTATTTTAGTTTTGCGTGAAAATTTCCCGGATTTTCTTATGCATGAATGCGATGCACAACCCTGTGTCCTCTTTATTTATAGGTGTTAATCCTAGGATGTTACAGACTCTCCCCCTTAAAATAAACTTCGTCCTCGAAGTTCGTAAACTCTCTCGTTTTGGTATGAGGAATTGCTATTATATTGGTTATGACATTCCTCAATTCTATAGTACCCTCAAAGGGAAATAAGTATAGTATCCCATTTCCAGATATTTTCCTTTCATTCTCATCATATTTTACATTCTTCAATTTGTTGTCTCGAATACTCCCAAGTTACTTTTACTTTTCCCCTTCTAGGGATATGTACTTATTACAAACTCATAAACTTGGGGCCTCTCATTGAGTTCCTTATCCTGATTAGGTATCCTACTCCAACTCCTTTTACTATGGTAGGGTCTAGATAATCTTTTTATTTTTACCTTATGTACTTCTTCAACCTTTACTTGGGGTAATTAGATAACAATACTTTCATTTACTGTTTACTCCCCCCCTTAGGGTTTACAAATGGTCTCTATACTGCGTATTTAGCAACTATTGGCTCTGCATCTACGATCTTGGTCTCTATCCAGCTTATACTCTACCTAGTTAGGGTCCTAGGAAAGATTGTGCGGTGTACCCACACAATTGTGGATCTCCGAAGTGAATCTTTCAGCGTTAGTTGTCTTACTTACTATTTGGACATTTTCACTTTGATAGTTCTGACTTTATGAAGCGTCTCGAGAGTCGGTCGCTTAAAATTCTATACTTTTAGGTCTCACTCATCTTAAGCCAAGTTTTATGCTCTTTATGCAACCATTAAGATGATTGGGTTAACTATGTCAACCAACACCGGCTACGAACAAGATACCAACTGTGGATCGGAATGCCGACTATGGATTAGATACCAACGGCGGATCATTCTAGGTGGTAGGTATTACCTTACAGTTTCCAACCTACTACTGGCATTCTCTCTGAATTGTCCGAGCTTGGATACCATTTTGCTCCAAAGCTTCTTATTTGTACTAATTCATGATGCTTCCAGGAACTAGGTATTACTATTCATTAATTCCTTAGTAATATCACCTACTTTGATTGAACCTTAAGTTCATCCCTTCAAATTGTGTTAATACTCCTTACACTTGGCTTTAATAAGTCTTAATCTTGATCCTTGAAACTCGTCACTCCCTTACACGAATTCCCATTTCTATCTAGGTCTATAACATCAAGTAATAACTGGGTGTTACATCATGCATTTGCACACCTAATTAACTTCATGTATAGATCTAGCCAATCAATAAGATTCAATAAAATCCAAAAGTCGATAAACAACAAAACATATACCATGTATTATACATAGGTTTTTAGATAATTTACAAATGTACTAGATGTCCCAACGGTTTGCTCCTCCCTATTTTACACAACTATCTTACAATAACTTCCTGTTCTTGTGAGTATATCCTCACTTATTTCGGCAAACCTTTCAAACTACAATACGCATTACCCTCCATGTACATTATTCAAGCACTCATCCCTTGGGATGTCGTTCCTTTCTTACTTTCATCTTCCCCTAGTGCTTCCTGGAGTTCCGTCCATGATGACGTGAAGTCCTACGACTGCCTTCTGGAGCGTAAGAGCATCCAGGAGGTGCGTATTCTTGATTAGAAGTACCGAGACTGAGATTAGTCATTGAAAAATGACTAGAGTTGGCGTAATATTCCACAAAATATTCCTGGTTTTCCGGCAACGCATCCTCAAAGTAAGTTGGATCCTTAGGCTTTTCTTGGATCCATTCGTACATATTGGTATAGTAGCTATCGGAATACTCTTCTAAGTTGATTGGATTAGTATCACCCCCATATGGTCCATAAGGCTCTCTATGGTTATAGTTGGTCTCTTCTCCGATACCTGTATCACAAGGTATAGGATTTCCTATGGTTCCACCTTGAGATTCTTCTCCCCATTTATATTGGTTTTGCTCAGGATTATTTGGAATAACTCTATTCCATTCCTGTTGTTCGGAGTTGTACTTGGTCCATAGATCTTCAGGTGGTTTGAATTCATTTTGTTAGTAGGCATAGTTTTCTGAGTGTGGATCATCAAACTCAGTTTCCTCATACACTTCTCCTGAAGGTATGTATCTGGGATGCCTAACTTCTTTATCTAAATTCTTCCTACGTGCCATTGTTTTATCAGGACCGGTAAAATCCTCAATGACCGTATCCAGTTCCTGAACTAAGACTTGGTGAGTGTTATGATAAGTGTTTAACAAAGACCGATAACGATCCATATACTCTACAGCTAGATTGGGTTCAGTTTGGACTAGAGTAGAGTGATCTAACTCATGCTCTGTGTTTGAGGTTTCATGGGGTATAATGGTGTGAGTACTTCCTTCTAGAGCTTGGGATTTCTGTTCTCGGATCATGGTTATGGCTACTGCTACGGCAATCTGGTATGCAGATGCCATGCATATTGCCTCTCCTGATGGCATTTCTCCCTTAAGTCCTAACTTCTTGGGTAAAATGATCATGACACGGTATTTAGCTAATACCTGCCCGTCATAGTAACTGTAAATCTTGTCTTGATTAACAATCCAAACTCCATAGAAGTTGTCGGATATTATCCGTCCAATCCCCTCCGTAGTCATTCAGCGTCCTATTCATCACTTGAACATTCCGGGGTGGATATCGAGGTGCCATGTGGAACTATAGATAAGAATTATTGTCAACACCCGGATTTTTAATCCTAGATGCCTGTTATGCCATACATCGCAATCCCAGGATTACCATTTTTGCGAGACATAACAGATTTGGATACCACAGTACATCATCCATTACAAACCATACATAAGGTCTTACACAAATAAGGATATCATGATCCAGTTCTTAATACAAATCAAGCAGCGGAATAACGTAATAATAAAGGTAGCATAGGCGAAGTTCCATCTTCGGGGTCATAGGCAATGCTGACGATGGGAGATGATCCTAGTTGTCATAAACTTCCTGGGGTCCATCTTCCTGGTACTCCTCTTCATAGTCTGGCCATGGGAATAGCCAGGGACAAAGCCATGAGTACTCTTTAAATACTCGCAAGCTAATACTAACAAGTGAAGGGGGGTTTTTGTAGTAGGACACTAAGCTCTAGGGTTGTTTTGCAAAAAGCCAGATTTACCTCTACTAAGTTTAGAAACAAAGAAAAACTAGTTGAAGTTTGATAACACCTAAGTGGGAACTTGAATTTCATATCACAACTCTGTTGTGGTCAAGTCAAAGTCTCGATTCATTTCACAAGTCATTTTGAAAACATCTAACGGGGGAACAGTATGGCCACTCCAACTGTCCATAACCGCGGACGCGGCTATTCTAATAGTTTGACACTCTGCAGAGATTGTACAGTTTCACCACAATATTCGATACATCCGTCAGGAACAAATCCTGAATTCACCATACTCAGTATGCGTATAATCAATCCTAACCTTTCAATTACACGCCCTAGTATAAGCACCTCTCCTGTGAGTTTGGCCTCCCAACCATGACCAACTGTCATCTTGGGTACTGCACAGGTCGACAATCTTCACAGGGTAGCCTCAGCTCAGACCTTGGCCGTGAGGGAACCCATACTAAGGTATATAAGTTTCCAGTCAAGCCCTACCCAATTCTCGGGTATTGTGGTTGTACGGTAAAATTGGAATGGTATCGCATCCAGACAACCATCAGTTTTATAAAGGGCCTAAGGCTCATGCCCCAACATTTTCATCACCAAATCATCTGGTGTTCGGAAACATATGTCAAAACATTTCAGTAGAATGATCCATCATTCTAAGGTTTTCATAACCATTTTCCACCAAGTATTCCCATCTAATGTTGATCAGGTTTTATGCTTAGCACTAGCATCTACAAGTGGGGTGAGTACTAATGAGGGGTGGTAAACAAGTGGAGTTTAATTGAGTTCAATCTCATGCCTTAGGATGACATCAAGATTATCTAGATTAGGCCAAATTTTATGCTCTTTATGCAACCTTCAATTATCTCCCTAGAATCTACAAGTCACTTAAGTAAACTCTAAGAGAAAAGCTTTGATAAAGAAATAAAGTATAAAGCTTGCAAGTAAAACTAGGATTGGGTTATAAAGTGGGTATGATCACATATGCTTAAGGCATATGGTTGGCATGGTAACAAGCAGTTATTAGCTTGCATAAGTATCAGTATCAGCTTGCTAAGTTGCAAGTGTTAGCTTGCAAGTATTGGCTTGCCTTGTGTAGAGCAGTGGTTGAAGTTCTCCTCGGCTTCTTCTTCGTAGTATCCTCCTTCCTCCTCGTATCATTGGTCGGTACTAGCGTCTATAAATAAATACGAGGTACACAATCACCAAACAATACTTAATTTTCAATCATCACACAAAAGGGTTCTATAGATGATCGCATCATCACTAACATTCAAGATTAAAGCACTTGCATTATTTATTTATTTTTAGAAAAGTAATTTCTACTCATTGAAAAACTACTTAAGATTTAATATTCTCCAACTCAAACATGGGATCATGTTGACACATGTCATCACCACATATTTTAGTACATGGGAATCTGATTTAAAGTGGTGTCACAATTTAATAAGGTTTAACCTTTTATTTTAATTAAATAAAGTGACTAGAAATGCCTATGTGGCATTCTTTTATTACTTGGACATTATTTCTGTAAGTAAACCCATATGTTTTTATATATTCTGAAAGGTGTGATCAAATGTGATTTTTGAGAGTTGGAATCAACTCAAAAGCTATTATGGTTGAAATTTGAAAAATGTTTGAATGCAGAAAAGCTTCTGACTTGTTATTTTTACCCAGGTTGATCTACAAATCTAAATGATTTGAATCCAACGGGCTAGGATTAAGCTTTTCAATATCTTTATAAAAAAATTGGTTTCATTCAATTTGGTTTACTGAATCGAGCTGGGTTGATTTTTGAAACTAGGTACAGAACTATGTTTGCATTAAAATGGAAAAGGCTAAATTCAAATGACTGGGCAGCGCGGGAACGTTTAATGGGCCGGCCCAATGTCACTCCGCAGCACGAGGCGCAGCTGACAGGGGGTCTACTGGTCAGTGACTCTTTAAACGCGCAACGGTACGGGGCAATCTCAACCGCACGATCTAAGTCTAATCGAACGGCTGCTACTCATCGTCCACGTCGGGCGGCGCCGGCGAGATAGAAACCTAACGCGGTAGGTGGGGGTCGTGGGAGGCTCACCGGGGCTCAGGCAAGGGTCGGCGATGGGGGCAAACGACGAAGTCGACGACGGCGATCCTCCTGGTACCGGCAGCTCCTCCTGGGGTGGACGAAATCAACGGCTCCTCTTCTCTTCTGCGGCCGCTCCAAATTCGGCGCTTCTCCTTGCTCGGCTAAGGGTGGAACGATCGGTGAGGTGAGGGGAAATTGTGTGCTTCAATCGGTGGGGTGGCCTCCTTTATAGGCCCGACGGTGAGACGGAGGGATGGGCAAGACGGTGGCGGCGACATGGCTACGGGCGGCTAGAGGCATGGCGAGGTTGGCGATCAACGGTGATCTCTGGCGATGCTCTAAGGTTTAAATGCGCTTAGGCGGGGCAAACGGTCGGAATGTACGGTGCTCATGCGGCGAGGAGGCAAACTTCGGCGGCGGTGGCTACGGGTACAGGCGGTGAAATGGGCATGTCGTGCTCTCCAGGACGTGGGGTGCATCTTTGGCGGTGAGGGCTCGAGGTGGTCGAGTTGCGTTGGGCAACACGTGCTCATGCGCGCGTCGGCATGGTCGGCAATGACAGGCACCTGGCGTTCTGTTTTCGGTCGTTGCCTTCGAGCTAGGGCTGGTCGAGAGGGGGCGGTGAGGCATGGGTGATCTCCCAGACAAGGTTGGCACAGCTAGTTCTTCTCCAAGCTTGCTATCCACACTGGGGTGACATGGGTGCTCTCGGCCTGTTCACCATTGATGACATTGGCGAGTTTACAGTGGGGCTAGAGCTTAGTTAAGGTTGCTAGATGATCTACTGAGGCTAGTGTAACCAGAGAGGGAACAAGGTTGGCTCAAATCACTGCTCCAAATAGTGTTTTGATTTTGTTTGATTTGCATCTGCAACCTGTTTGATGAAATGGCCGCAGAACTCAAGTTTTGAATTTTGAAAAGATTTTTGGTGGGTGTGTTAGGCATGTACTGGGGATTCTGTGGATGCTTGGGTTTTGAAAATTGAGTTGGTTTGAGTGGTTTATGAAATAGTGGGATCTTCCCATATGAAATAGATTCAATTTTAAACTATCATTTAAACTAAGCATTTGAATGTTTCTGGATGATCACAAAGTGGGCCTTGATACCTTGTTATGAGTACTATCAAGGGGTGCAAAGATCCATACATGTTTCTGTTAAGTTCTGAAAGTTAGGGATAGCCAAAGTAGGCATGGGAGTTAAATTAGCCAAAATGACCATTCACTTAATTTGTTTGTTTTGACTTGTTTGTCTTTGGGAAAAGTTTGGGGATTGTTTAGATGATGTTTATTTCACCTAAGAATCATTTTACAAGAAAAGAAACACATAATCATGGCAATTCAAAAGAATCCAAATTTCACTACACACACATATGAATACTTTCATACTTTTAATTGGAAAAGTTTTTGTTAACCCTAATTTTGTTGATTAGAATTTGATGATCCAAGTTTAGTATTTTTGGGATGTTACAATTATCATCACTCACATAGAGTTAAAACTCTTGGGTTATGATCGGAATTGCAATCATACTAAAGAGTTATCGCACTAGCAGCATGACAGAATTATTCTCAAGTGAATATCCCTCATATCACTAGAGAACTCTTGATTCTTGCAAGTATAAGTCCTACAGGTTCTACCCATTTACTAGGTTTCCATCCTAAGGTCAAAGCATATGCTCTGATACCAACTGCGGTGACCCAGCATACCACTTCATGATGTAGTACATTATAGTCGTTGACATAACACCAATGAAACACCTTTCACTAGTATTACATCCCTCAGAGTGGTACAACAGAAACACAGCGGGTCCGAGACATGACTATAAGTTACAACTCAACTCTTTACACAAGATCCAGAGAACACTCTAGGTTAAAGAGAGAGAAAGAATCTTCTTACAGAGAAGAATTATAAATAATCAACTTAAATCTAATATACTAATGGACTAGTATCTAAACTATTGAGGTTCGCATTGCTGCTATTGCAATACTCTACAGAAGTAGGTTCTATGGCTAGAGATTATATTCTTATCTAATCAGTAACTCCGTCTTCACTTGAGTTGATGTATATGTTGACTTTCTTGACTTCATTGAAGAGCTTTAGCTCCTGGTGATGATTTCTGGAGCATAACTTGATGTAGACGTCATCTTAATGGCTTCAGAATCTAGCAAGGGTTAAGAAGATACTTTGAGTACGAGCGTACTCGGCAAGTTCACTAGAAAAGGAGTGTTAGATGCACTATATCTACAGCCACAAACCGTAGGTCGTAGGCAATGCAAGTTTTCATAAACATTTCTTCAAAGGTTGCTTTTATTCTGAAAAGCTATGTCTGACAGCCTTCACGGGTTTACCAGAACTTTCATGGAGTTCCTTCTCGGAACAAGGAGTAACAAGTTATAGTTCTTACACTCTGCAGAGGTGCGTTACTTTACCCATGAGAGACGTTAGCCTTGTTGCACAACCAAGTCATGACCTTGTCCATACTTCCTTGGTACAGGGCCTAGTCTAAGATCCAAGCCAATCACTGTCCTCTCCGTGACCTCATATGTCTGCACGATCCTTCGGGGTTGACTCGCCTTCGTTAAGCCCCCTTTCGGGCAGGCTAAAACCCTGATGAGTTCCCGAAGACTCTATGACCTAGTTTTGCCCTGGAAAGTGCCATATTAAATGGTCCATCCACTAAACACCATCCATAGATAATCTAGATACCAAAAGTGTGGGGCGTAAGGGTACCCACCCATATGTTGGATCTGCACAAGGAATCACAACGTCACGTTAAGTTCGTCTTGCCTCCATACGAGAGGAAAAGGTTACAGCTGACTTCTCCGTCCCATTCCAAATCTCATGGTTAACGCGTAATATACGGCGCTAGAATCACTGGCGACATTGGTTGTTAAGTCCTAGATAATATGTTCCTTTACCACCGGAACTTTCATAGTAGGTTATTACCTTATGGTAAATAACCTATAATCATATTATTACGAAAATAGTGTTTTCTGACCTTTTTCAAATGCAAGTCATGACAACACTGGATTTGTAAAATAGTTTACAGAAAATAACCAAAGGACATGAGCAAGTGATGAACTTGCCTTTTGTGATTGCAATATTATGCACTCACGGTCTTCGAGACAATATAAGATCCAATATCTGAAATCGGCATCATTGGTCTGGTAAGGACTAATGTTTAAAGAAGCAAGATGTTGTTATGCATAAGTAATGATATGCATTTTGTAAAACTCCCAAAGTGAATCCCCAATGCTTTGAGTGAAGTGAGTTTAGTGTAGGGGTTCGTAGCATGGAAAACAAAAAAATTCTACCGCATACAAACAAACAAGCCAAGATCTATCTACTAGATTGTAGCAACGAGTCGATAGAGGAACTCACCCTCGAAGATTCCAAAGCGGTTAACGAGAGCAGATTCTCGTGGGTGATGTAGTCGTACACTTCCGATCTCAAGATCGCGTAGACGATCCTTCCGGCGCTGCGTTCCGGCAGCTCTTCCGTAGTCGGTCACACGTTCGGTACTCGACGAAGACCTTCCTCTCCCTTGTTCCAGCAGGCAGCGGAGGTTGTAGCACTCTCCTCGCGATTCCTAAGACTGTGGCGTGGTACCGGAAGTAGAGGGGAGATCTCGCAGGGCTTCGCCTTAAGCCGGAGCGAGTATGGTGGACTATGAGAGAGCCTTGGTGATCTAGGGTTTAGACACACCAATTATAAGGGACTAAACCAGCGGCTAGGGCAATTAGAAGCTCTAACTCAAGGCTTGGGAGAAATCCCTAGGCGTGGCTAGGGTTTAGGTTTAGAGGAGGCAACTTGTGTGTCTAGGAGGGCCCCTGCCCTCCTCTTATAGGTGGAGGGGCGGCGCCGGGAGGGGAGTCCCTCCCCAACTCGGACCCAAGGTGGGCCGGCGGTGGGAGGAGGAACTCCTCCCCCAAGTCGGTTTCAAACCTCCTTCTCCTCTTTCCCAAAACTAGCCATTTGACTTTTCAAACTAGGATTTGAATAAACCCTCTATTTTGGTACAGCGATGACACCTAGTACATGATGCAATCATATCAACTTGATATAACACATTCATGTACCCTTTCCCCTCTGGAGTGCCCGACATTCCGGAACCTTCTAGAACATTCCCGATGAAAACACCGGAACCATTCTCCAACTCCGAAACAGGACTTTCCTTATATGAATCTTATTCTCCGGACCATTCCGGATCTCCTCGTGATATCCCGGATCCCATCCGAGACTCCGAACAACATTCGGTCTCTTACTCATCATTCCATAACTACTCAAACAACGTCGAATCCTTAAGTGTGTCTCCCTACGGTTCGTGAATTATGCGGACATGATCGAGACACTTCTCCGAACAATAACCAATAGAGGAATCTGGAAATTCATATGGCTCCCACATATTTCTACGATTACTTTGCGATTGAATGAACCACTTACATACGATACCAATTTCCCTTTGTCTCACGATAGTTTACTTATCCGAGGTTTTGATCATCGGTATCTCTGCATACCTAGTTCAACCTCGTTACCGATAAGTACTCTTTTGTCGTTCGCGTGATATGTGATCCCTTGTGAGCCAGTCACATGCTTGCAAGCTAATTGTATGACATTACATCGAGAGGGCCCAGAGTATATCTATCCGTCATATGGATGGACAAATCCCATTCTTGATCCATGTGTCTCAACCAATACTTTCCGAACACTCAATGCCACCTTTATAGCCACCCAGTTACGGTGTGGTGTTTGATGTCATCAAAGCATCCATCCAGTAAAGGTGATATGCATGATCTCATGGTCGAAGGAATTAGGTTACTATGTATCAGAAAGCATATAGCAATTGAACTAAAATTGACTTGATCTTTATGCTACGCTTATCTATAGGAGTATGTCCATCACATCATTCTCCTAATGATATGACCCTGTTGTTAATAACATCTCTATGTTCATGATCAGGAAACCATGATCATATATTAACCAACAAGCTAGTTTAACAAGAGGCTTTACTAGGGACTCTTTTATGTTTACAAATCACACAAGTATTAATGTTTCCTGTTAATACAATTATAGCATGGTATGTAAACATTTATCATAAGTATGAAGATATGATAATAACCACTTTATTATTGCCTCTTGGGCATATCTCCAATAGTCTCCCACTTGCACTAGAGTCAATAATCTAGTTTCAAACCTTTGTGTATTCAACACCTATGGCTTTCCGGTGTTGTATGTACACAATTGCTAGTGGTCAACTGATCTCCGGATCTGACACTTCCAGGTCCGTGTGTAATTGCATGTCTTTGCGTCTCTACGCATCACTCATTCTCTAATGAGATGGCTTTGTATAATTTTGGTCCTTTGGTGAGACCTTTAGTTCTTTGGGGTTAAAACATGTTGATAATATTGCCGTACAATATATCTTCATAGTATTATCCCACTGTGAACTACACCTAGCTTGACAACAAACTACTTGACACAAATGCCCTCTTTAGCTGCTATTATAGCAGTCATATACTTAGCCTTTTGTTGTAGTATCTGTCACAATGTCTTAACTTTGGAACTCATCCAAATCCATTATGGAACTTACTTTCCATTATATTGTGCCACCCTTAGTTTAGATTGAGATAAACTTAATTTGTACTTTGTGACAAAACTAGTATCAATGTAGTACTTTTACAATCAACTAACCATCTATTTGTCACTTCTACAAATAATATACTCTTAGTTCTTCCAAAAGATCATAAGAATATCCTTACTATTGTCCAATGATCAACTTATGAATCATTCTGATATATGCTCATAGCATTTAGAGTATAGGACATATCTGGATTTGTACATATCACAGTATGATTGATATAAATACTCTTTGTGATTTCATACATCAAGTATCAATCTATACTTGAATCTTTGTTTCACTTACCCAGTGTCAATACACTTGAATATATCATCAATATTGAACTCATTCAATCCTTTCTGTGTGACAAGAACCTTTCTTGTAGTTTCTATATTGAACTCATTCAATACATCATCTATGTACTTTCGGCACAACCATATTAGCGTCTATTGATGCCAAATATTTGGGTTTTGCCTAAGCCTTTCATCGAGATGAAATTCTTATCTTGTGTTAATAAAAGATACATCATTTCCAATCAACAATATGTCTTCCACATAATGTATTAGAAACATGTCTTAGCGCTCCCACTTAATTTCTTGCAAATGCAAGCATCTTCATTATCTCCGACAAATTTAAACTCCTTTAACAGTTTCATCATAGTGAAGATTCCAACTCCATAATGCTTACTTCAACCATTGAAGTTTGCATATGCATTTAGCATCCTTTGAACTAACAAACCCTTTGGACCGTGTCATGCACACATCCTAGGTAACCCTTCTATTAGAATAATTTGTTTTGTTTATACAACACATAACAAAATTATATGTCGTGGTTGCTACATTAATCCGTCTAGACTAAATATCGCTATGAAAGATCAAATCTTGTCATAGTCAACCCTTGAACATTATTGTGAACTCTTTCCCAACATGTAGACCATATTCATGTCTATTTCTTTATAGATCCAAACACAACTGTAAGGTCTTACACCTTTCTCGAGGGTCCTTCAAGTTCAAAACTTGATTTCTCATGTATGGAACTATCACGGATTTTATGGCTTCAAGCCATTTGACGGAGTCAGGGCCCATCATTGCTTCTTTGCATGTAGTCGGTTCATTATTCTCAAATAATGATTTAACCCTCAAATCTTGGTATTTGATTGTTTACCCGACCTACTTGTTTCAATAGGAACTTAGATCTCCGTGACCACAACCTTTGAGGCACGTGAGCCATGAGCATTGTTGCTGCCTCCGGAACACTTTTCGGCGCTGCGCAACTCAGCACATATAGCTAAGGTTCTTTTAACCTTATCAAAGTTCTTTTGTCCTCCCACTTAACTTTTCACGAAAAATTCCTTCTCAAAGAAACTTGACGTTCTAAGCGACAAACACTTTTGTCTCCGGTGTTTGTGGAGGAATACTTAACAGTTATTCGAAATATCATACAAAGACGGGTTCATCCGACTTTGGTTGCAAACATCTTTCTTATGCATAGCATAACAATGTTTAAGAAAGGACAACTTGGGTTTTATCCCAAACCATAAATTTATATGGTGTCATTTCAACGGATTATGATGGAGCTCTTTTCAGTGGAAAAACGGTAATCTCTAAAGCTTTTAATCTTTAAAATATAATGGCAGTTTTATGAATTACACCTTCGGTCTTACCATGTCAAACAAGGTTTAATTACATATCTCGAACGCTCCATACTCTTATGGTGTTTTCGGGAAAATGCAAATCCACGAAACGATTTCTTAAATCTTAGGTATTATGCTAAACTTGTAACTCAAATATCTTCCTTTATGATCTTATCATAAACTATTTATATTCTTGTTACAATGATTTTGCACTTCATCTTGAAAATCTTTGAATTTTTCAAATATTTCACACTTCATCCTTATTAAGTAAATATTCATATATTCACTCAAATTTTCGGAGAAAGCATATGAAGTTGAAATCCATCGCTCTTGACTACACATAATGGATTTCATACAACAATTTTACAAGTTCCAATAAGCTAGTCATTCGTTCCCTTTTGGCCTATGAACGAAGTTTTAATTATCTCTAGGAAAGTTTCACAAGCGTCATTTGATCAAAAATCAAAAGACTCCAAAATTCCATCCACATGGAGTTTCTTCGTGTTTTATTTTCAATATAATTTAAACGGCGATGTCACTTCCTAAGTGATCTTTCAATCAATTTGTCTTTCGACATTTTTAGCACTAGTTTTATGGATGTGATTTCTCCAACAAGATTTGTGAATCATCCATATTTTATGGATTACGGCAATTATTTGAACAACCCTTTTTTTCTCATAATACCTGATAAAACAAATCTTGAAAGAAAGCTTTGATGTTTAACGAGCAACACAATAACCCTTTATTTGCTCTCGATGAAAATCATCACATATTCTTTTGCTAGTTACTTAGGCCATTGTAGTTCATGAATTGTGTTGTTTCGTATGACGATTCACTCCAACAAATTCAGTATCAAATACTTAAGAACCACATTATTTAATAAGCAAAGAATATAGCCATAACATGTATATCATCTATATATTTAAATTGAACAATTCTAGTTTTTTCTTTTCTGCCATATATTTATGAGATTCTCTTTCAGTATTTCCTTTTCTGTTTGAAAGAATCTATCAACATCAATAGTGGAGTCATACATATGACACATAATCCAAAGCATGTATAATTAAATACCAATGTCTTTGGACTTGCACTTTGAAGTAGATCACCATCATCAAATGTTTGGTGTTCTTTCAAATTCCTTTCTTTAGTAATCTCTTGGTGTAGTAAATATTTTACCTACATCAAATATTCACCCTTATCATGGAATTATCCATGATCAAGCTACTTTTAGCTTATAACGATGAATTACGAGTATAATGTTGCTATCCAAAACCTTTTGGAGGATTAGGACAACAAGTGTCTCCAACCCTTTGCAAATTCTCATCAAAATATGAGAACATGAACTTTGCCATATTATACTCTATCATGGTGTAACCAAAACTTCGTTTCAGATATCACAATATCTTCCACACATCATGGTTTTTGAAACAACTCTTTCAGATCCTAGATAACCTTGATATTAAGACAATTCTTTGAATATCAAGAATCATGGATACAAACATGATACTCATACACTAATTCTTGGAATTGTCACTCTTGTTTTAATACCAAATATTAAACTTTCATGGAGTAACCGAAACTTACTGAAAGTTTGCAATAGGACTTTTAAACTTTATATTAACACTTCAAAACAATACGATACCAGTTCGTAAAGTAACTAACCAGAATTCTATAGTTCTATCATCTCAATTAAAACTAAGCACAAGGTGGTAAACGGATGCCAATGACTACAACAATTATGCAAATTCACTTTGATTTAATTTATGATAAATAGTGTTCAACTTTTAATCATATTGCCGTTGAACTCCCACTCAAAACAATATCCCTCACATTGTTTTAGTGATCACATGAACCAAATCCACCACATCAAAACCGATCATCACGAGAGTTGATGTAGCTTCAATGGCGAACAATCAACATGTTCATCATATCTACTATATGACTCATGCTTTACCTTTCGGTGATCTGTGTTCTGAGACCATGTCTGTACATGCTAGGCTCGTCAAGATCAAACCTTAGCTTCCGCATGAGCAAATCTGGCTTGCTCACATTGTATACACTTGCAGAATTTAACACACCCGATCATCACGTGGTGCTTTGAAACAACGAGCTTTAGCAACGGTGCTTACTAAGGATGAACACTCTAAACTTGAAATTTTGTGCTTGAGGGATCATCTTATAATGCTACCGTTGTAAACTAAGCAATACAAGATGCATAAAAGGATTAACATCACATGCAATTCATAATATGTGATATGATGTGGCCTTTCTTCTTGTGCTTCTGATCTCCATCTTCAAGCACGAACATGATCTCCATCATCACCGGCATTGCATCAGGGTCAATGACGTCGCTCCATGGTTGTCGTCCACCAGCTTAAACTATTACAACTACTTTGAATAGACATGCGGATCTTAACAGAATTTAAATACAACCATATGGCTCCTGTCGGTTGCCAACTTACAATAAGGAACATTGCATACATCAAATATAATCACAATCATGGCCATATCACATCACAGCACACCCCTGCAAAACAAAGTTAGACGCCTCTACCTTCTTTGCATGTTTTACGTGGTTTGGGGCTTTCAATAAGTGTCGTTCTAACTTACGAACAAGAACCACAACATTGATACTAGTATTGTCAATCACCCGTTGTAAATTGAATCTTAACTATGTTGGGAGAAACAGGCACCCGCAAAGCCACTTATGCAATACAAGTTGCATGTCAAGCGTGGAGCAAGTATCATGAACGATGTCATGTAAGGTTAGCCCGGGCCGCTTCATCTCACCATCCCGCAAGATGCAAAGTACACAAGAACCAATCGACAACAAAAGCATCAACGCCCACAATGACCATTGTGTTCTACTCGTGCAACAGATCTACATATAGACACGGCTCTGATACCACTGTCGGGGTTCGTAGCATGGAAAACAAAAAATTTCTACCGCATACAAACAAACAAGACAAGATCTATCTACTAGATTGTAGCAACGAGTCGATAGAGGAACTCACCCTCGAAGATTCCAAAGCGGTTAACGAGAGCAGATTCTCGTGGGTGATGTAGTCGTACACTTCCGATCTCAAGATCGTGACGATCCTTCCGGCCACTGCGTTCGGCAGCTTCCGTAGTCGGTCACACGTTCGGTACTCGGCGAAGACCTTCCTCTCCCTTGTTCCAAAGAGGGCGGAGGTTGTAGCACTCTCCTCGCGATTCCGGCAGCACAACGACGTGGTACCGGAAGTAGAGGGGAGATCTCGCAGGGCTTCGCCTTAAGCCGGAGCGAGTATGGTGGACTATGAGAGAGCCTTGGTGATCTAGGGTTTAGACACACCAATTAGAAGGGACTAAACCAGCGGCTAGGGCAATTAGAAGCTCTAACTCGGCGGCTTGGGACAAATCCCTAGGCTGTGGCTAGGGTTTAGGTTTAGAGGGAGGCAACTTGTGTGTCTAGGAGGGGAGCCCTGCCCCTCCTCTTATAGGTGGAGGGAGGCGCGCCTGGGGAGGGGATTCCCTCCCCAACTCGGACCCAAGGTGAGCCGGCGGTGGGAGGAGGAACTCCTCCCCCAAGTCGGTTTCAAACCACCTTCTCCTCTTTCCCAAAACTAGACGTTTGACTTTCAAACTAGCCGTTTGACTTTTCAAACTAGGATTTGAATAAACCCTCTATTTTGGTACAGCGATGACACCTAGTACATGATGCAATCATATCAACTTGATATAACACATTCATGTACCCTTTCCCCTCCGGAGTGCCCGACATTCCGGAACCTTCTAGAACATTCTCGATGAAAACACCGGAACCATTCTCCAACTCCGAAACATGACTTTCCTTATATGAATCTTATTCTCTCGACCATTCCGGATCTCCTCGTGATATCCCAGATCCCATCCGAGACTCCGAACATCATTCGGTCTCTTACTCATCATTCCATAAATACTCAAACAACGTCGAATCCTTAAGTGTGTCTCCCTACGGTTCGTGAATTATGCGGACATGATCGAGACACTTCTCCGAACAATAACCAATAGAGGAATCTGGAAATTCATATGGCTCCCACATATTTCTACGATTACTTTGCGATCGAATGAACCACTTACATACGATACCAATTTCCCTTTGTCTCATGATAGTTTACTTATCCGAGGTTTTGATCGTCGGTATCTCTGCATACCTAGTTCAACCTCGTTACCGATAAGTACTCTTTTATCGTTCCCGTGATATGTGATCCCTTGTGAGCCAGTCACATGCTTGCAAGCTAATTGGATGACATTACACCGAGAGGGCCCAGAGTATATCTATCCGTCATATGGATGGACAAATCCCATTCTTGATCCATGTGTCTCAACCAATACTTTCCGAACACTCAATGCCACCTTTATAGCCACCCAGTTACGGTGTGGTGTTTGATGTCATCAAAGCATCCATCCGGTAAAGGTGATATGCATGATCTCATGGTCGAAGGAATTAGGTTACTATGTATCAGAAAGCATATAGCAATTGAACTAAAAATGACTTGATCTTTATGCTACGCTTATCTATAGGAGTATGTCCATCACATCATTCTCCTAATGATATGACCCTGTTGTTAATAACATCTCTATGTTCATGATCAGGAAACCATGATCATATATTAACCAACAAGCTAGTTTAACAAGAGGCTTTACTAGGGACTCTTTTATGTTTACAAATCACACAAGTATTAATGTTTCCTGTTAATACAATTATAGCATGGTATGTAAACATTTATCATAAGTATGAAGATATGATAATAACCACTTTATTATTGCCTCTTGGGCATATCTCCAACATTTAGGTGATTCTTTTAAGAGTTGGCTTATCTTCAAATTTTACTTTATAAGTAATGACATTTATAAGGAACTTAAGTGATAATAATTCTAAATATACATGTAAAGTATAAAGCAATGTGATTATGTTTAATTATCATTTGGTGACTAAGATAAGAGTCCTTGGTTTTAGTTGTTAAGAGTTGAAGAATTTATTATGAGATTATTCTTTGAAGTGGCAAAAAGAATAACATTTGAAGAAAAGATTTCCTTCCTAAGGTTTAAACAACCCTGATAGCTTTTAGAATATGATTGATAGAATGTGATTGATGTTGTTTATGCTTGCTTGAATAGTCTGACCTTGAGATGATTTATGTCTTAATTGAAATAGACTAAAGTTAACTATAAAAACATAAGTGGTGTATTATACCTGTTGTTTTTAAGCTTTGAGACTAAAGTTAACTTTAAAAGGGTAAGTAAACTTAAGACGTAATATGTTTTAATCATTCCCATATTTTAGATTTATGATAGGTATAACCAAAGTGTGGAATTATTCACTTTATATTTTAGTGAAAGCTTATAAAGTTATTTTGGAGGTTGTGGTATTAAATCTTTATTTAAGGTTTCAAAATATATTATAAAGTTAATAATTTACACTTAAGTTTTATTATAAACCTTAGTTCTGGTTTAGAACTTTAGTAATTTGATTTTTAGGGTATTAATATTTCTGAAGAAATATAATTATTTCTTACTTAAAAAAATGTTCTTAAAGAATTTTCAAAAAATATAAAATTGTTAAGGATTTATTATTTCAAATATTAAAAACTTTTCTACTAATATATTTAGTATTTTTATAGTGTAATATATTTATTCAAGACTTTAAAAATGATTTTTATTTTATTTTTAAGTATTATTTTTATATTTATAAAATTCCATAAAGGATCAATTGTCTTTGAATATTACTTTAAAGTTTATTTATAGAAAAAAAATAAGTTATTATTTTTATAAAATAGTAGATTTATTTTTATACATAAAAATGATTTTTATTCATTTTTAGGATTTTTTTCTTATTTTATGAACTTTCTCTTAGGATGTAATGGTGTTAATATTTATCTACCTTTTATTTATATTAACAAGTAAGATTATAATTTTTTCTATGTATATATTATTCTTGTGGTCATTTTGACATATCATATGTATTTTTGAGATTTTTCTATATTTTTCTAGGGTATAAATTATGTTAAGGGGTAGTTTGGTCATTTAGTGATTTGATAAATATCTTATTTTTTTTATTTTTCCTTTGGAATTGGGCCAGGCTCACCAACGGGCGCATCTGGACCCAACTTGGCCCAACTGGCCTTGGGTTCAAACCCCATCCAGTTGCCACTAGACGGACCCATCGTCCTAGTACCCCTTCTCTATCGAGCTTGTTCATCCTCACCCACTCATTCCCCTCTCTGGCAACTGGAAGTTCCTCGTCGTCGCCGCTCGATTCTGACCATCTCTAGACCCTCAGGTCGCCGTTGTTTTGCACGTTGAGGTAGTCGACGATGCTGCATCAGATAGCCCAGCTCGATTCGATCCTCGGGCCCTCCTATATCCACACCGTATCCTCTTTGGTGCTTAGGGTTTCGGACGCCGCGTATTCGCCGTGCTCCAGTGACCTTACGAGTGGATTGTTGGATTGGTGGTGTGGGGCTGATGTTCGTTGATTGCTATCGATTTCCCTTGGGTGCTAATGGTAAGGCTGGGCACGGGTTGAGCGCCACCGGTGCTCCTCGCCGCCATGCCAATCTTCACCGTCGGTCTGCTTCCTCCTCAAACTCTAAGCGAGGACCACGGGTAAGTAATGATTCTCCTCCCCCTTGTCCTTTGTCTCCCCTTATATTCCTTATTGTTACTCTGATTGATTATAATTGGGGCTAATCCCATGTTCTAGGGTTCATTTGCTTGACGAAATTACTTGTGACCTGTGGTTCGATTGAGTTAGGATTAGTGAATTCTTGGTATTGTCCTTTATACATGGTCTTTGATCTTTAATATGATCAATGTGCTTCAGTAAGATTACTAGCTTATGAATTATTTTTTTACTGGTTGTGGTTCACACTACTAGGAAAATGGCCTTTAGTGGCGCACCATGAAACATCATCTGTGGCGCACTAGCAGTGCGCCACGTGCCTTGCGCTACAGAAGTTTAAACCGTGGCGCACGCCTAATCGCCACGAAGTTTAGAGATGCGTGGCGCACATGCCAAAGCGCCACGAAGTTTGGGCAGGTGCCACGCATGAACGATAACCGTGGCGCACTAGGTGCCTTTGCGCCACGGATGTAAATTTCAAAATTCAAAAAAAAAGCAGATCTGGATCTCGTTGTCGGTCTGCTGTCGTCGTGCAGTCGCCATCGCCACAAGTCGATGCGCTTGGTGTCATTGTCGTCGTCGAACTGCAAGGAGGAGGAAGAGGAGAATAGGAGGAAGAGGAGGAGAAGAAGAAGATGAGGCAGAGGAGGAGAAGAAGAGGAGGAGGAGGAGAGGAGGAAGAGGAGGAGAAGAAGAAGGAGGCAGAGGAGGAAGAGGAGGAGAAGAACAGGAGGCGAGGAGGAAGAGGAGGAGAAGGAGGCCGCGTTGCACCGCCGCCAGGAGGAGGAGAAGGAGGCCGCCGTTGCATGGCCGCCTGCTGTCACCGCGAGGAGGAGGAGAAGGAGGTCGACGTCGTGCCATCACTGCAAGAAGAGGAGAAGGGAAGGAGGAGAAGGAGAAGGAAGAAGGAAGAAGGAAGAAGGAAGAAGGAAGAAGGAGAAGGAAGGGAAAGGGAGAGGAAGAGGAAAGGAAGGGAAAGTGGAAAGGGAAAGGGAGAGGAAGAGGAAAGGGAAAGGGAGGAGGAGGGCGGGGTGGGATTCAAATTTGAATCCGCTTAAGCTTATCCGTGGCGCACTAGGTGTAGGTGCGCTACGGATAAGTCGCCCTGTATTTTTTTTTCTGCAGGAAAAAACGGTTTTTTGACCGTAACTTTTTACTCTTTTCGAATTTTGAAAATCTAAAAAATCGCTAAACAACCATAGGTGGTTGCAAGCAGATGCGAAATCTCGTTCTCGTCATTTTGGTATATTATACGATTTTTTTCGATATCGTATGCAAAAGTTACGGCCTTTTTACCGTGGCATAACTTTTTTTTGCAAATAAAGTCGAAACTCATTTTTGTTAATTTTACTAGAAGCTATACCACATTACCTACCTAAATATGAAAGGATTTCATTTTTTTTAAGTGTTTATCATTTTCTTTTATTTTTTGCAAACCCTAAAAAGGCGATCCATGGGGGGGTGGAGTTGGTGCATGCCACTACATCTGTGGCGCACATGCCATAGTGCGCCACAGAGAGTACAAACTTCTGTGGCGCACTATGCCATGTGCGCCACAGATGCTTGCGGATGGTTCACATCAGAGAGGGGCGTGCGCTTAGGCGTAGCGCACCCCCCCATGTGCGCCAAAGATGACACTAACAACCGTGGCGCACATGACTATAGTGCTCTACAGATGTTTGGCGTGCGGCCAACAGGGCCCTGGCCCACACACATCTGTGGCGCACTATAGTCATGTGCGCCACGGTTGTTCTAGTTACTAGTAGGGCACTGCCCACAGGTGAGCCACTCCTGTTTTAGCCGTGGGGCACTTCAACCATGTGAGCCACGGATGTGCTAATTACCTATAGCTGTTTTCCTAGTAGTGTCAGTCTAGTGGCCTGGTTTATTGAGGAATGGCTTGCAGATGTGATTAGTTGAATGATTCCTAGCTGGTGTGACTTAGGAAGATGATTTGAATAACTTGGTGTAATTTCTTATGCTTGTACTTATGATTTGAGAAATGGTTAAAAAGAAATGAAACTGCTACAGAGGTGCTACCATTCCATGGAATGTGCCCTGTAGTAGTTCATTAAAGAATCTATTGTCACCTAGTTCTAAACTAGTGAACGGTAGTTTAGGTCAATGGTGTATGATCTGAGACCTTGTACACAGATGGAAAAATGCTGTTAGACCCTCCTTAAGTTATCCATGTTGATAAATATTTCATCTGAGTGTGTCTCTGAGGATATATTCTATCCAACAGATCTTACTCTCATGATGGATGTAAATCCATAGGCAACTTGTAAAAATGATCCCAAAATGTTAGGAAGATGATTTGATCCAATTTTCTGGTGGTAGATTATAAATGATGTACTTGGCTCAATGTTGAGTTTATATATGAAAGGTGCATGCTGAACTGAACCTATGGTTCAGTAATGATATTAATCGTATATCCAAAAATGATTCCTAGCTTACTGAACTGGGAAAATGATAGAATTTGTTGGGTTTGGATAACTTGTGAGCTTAGCTAATGTGTAGGGATTATTCTGGTGGCTGCTACTGTGGTGCCTTCAACCTTGGAGGGTGCACAATAGTAGGTCATAAATATGCTGATGGATACCCTATTCTAGTGGCTTTTCTTGTTTGTAAGACTAAACAAAATTGTTTAACCTTATTGCTTGTGATGCTGGTCTGAAGCATAGATTAAGACAAAAATCTCCCTTCATTACTTGGCTTTGCCTAAGATGCAAAGGCTGAGGCTTTGATGATGTTTGTATACAAAAGTTGTTGCTTACTTAAGAAATTATCCAATGATGATCTAGTACTCCATTTGAGTACAGAGCTGAGGATTTTCTATTGTCCCATCTATTTTCTTTAAGATGCAAAAATAAGAATAGATGCAATAACATGATTTTGGAGGGATGACCTGTTGTGTTGGAGTTGTGGTTGCTTTTGTGCCTGTTATGGATCACTACTGTGCCAACCCTTTCCTCACCTCCTTACTTGATCTCTTGGATTTGCTACTGCTTCATTACTTGTAAGCCTGCTCCTCCTAGCTCTTTGCCTTCTTCTGGTGCTCCTGGATGGCTTTCCCAAGCAACCAGGGTGCTGTGAGAGCTTTAGTGTTAAACCACGTGCTCTGGAGTTATGGATGTGGACTGGTTGGATGTTGAATGGTAGGGTTTGCTAGCTGCGGTTTTTCTCTTTGTTTTGTACTTCCTGTGAGGCTCCTGGTGTTGACAACACAGCTGCTGCATGCAGTGTTTGAGCTGCTTACTTTTGGCCCTTCTCTAGTTCAAGTTACAAGAACTGTAACTTATAAATTGTGGATCGGATCAGGTAAAAACCTGATGTTTACCACCTGCACTTTTATTTGCCTTTGGTGAAAATTGCCCCTGGCCAATGATGGTGTTTTGAGGCTTAATCTGATAAGAAAAGATTCTATCTTATTTGGTGAAATTTTCCCCTTTTAGGATTAGCTCAATGATGAAATGATTACAGTGCATTACACTCTTCATTATGAGAGCAATCCCTTTTTCACACTTATTGTTTTATTTTTGTTTGTTTGCAGGCATAAGATCAGGAGTATGAAGAGAGGATTTAGAAGATAAAGATAATGAAGATGAATTTAGGTTTAAGTTTTTTCTTTATTCTTTTGTAATCTACCTTTTATTTTGTGAAATGTAAAGCATTGTAATAAAAGAATTATTTTTATTTATTCATTCTTCTTTTGTAAAGAATATTGTATTGTTAATTTTATTCGATAAGATTTACTAGTTTTCTTTTTTCTTTATAATATATTTGCAAAGACAATGTAATATTTATATCTGCTTGTAATAAGAATCTTTTAGTTCTTTATTTATGTATTTCATTCTTTTATATTTATTTGTTTTATAATAGTGCACCTTTATTATTTTATTCATTATTGTAATTCTTTATTTGTTTGGAACTTAATAAAAATAGTGAAATGTTTGTATTATTGTAAAAAATGATTCCTCTATATTTCATTATCTTATTATCCCTTTGGTTCATAATTGTAAAGATAATATAATAATGTGTAATGTAAATAAGATTATTCTTTATCAATTCTTGTTTATTATGTCATTATTGTAATATCATATTACATTACTCATTTACTCATTTCATTTAAATTTCCACTATCTTTTTTTATTCGAATAAAAGATTATACCTTGTTTATAAATGAGAGTTCACCTATTATTTTCTATTGCAATTTAGTTTCCAATTATTATTCCATTTCAAATTCTTTTAGAATTTAAATTCTCTAATTGAATATTCAAATTTGAATTTCCTTCCCCTCAAACACAAAAGTAAAATAGAGGTCACGTCGAGATCCATCGCACCTGTCCTGGTGTTTCCATCAGAACAAGAGAGATCTCAATCCCTCTATAGCTATTTTAGTTTTGCGCGAAAATTCCCCGCATTTTCTTATGCATGAATGCAATGCACAACCCTGTGTCGTCTTTATTTGTAGGTGCTAATCCTGGGATGTTACAGACTCTCCCCCTTAAAATAAACTTCGTCCTCAAAGTTCGTAAACTCTCTCGTTTCGGTATGAGGAATTGCCATTATATTGGTTATGACATTCCTCAATTCTATAGTACCCTCGAATGGAAATAAGTATAATATCCCATATCCAGATCTTTTCCTTGGATTGTCATCATATTTGACATTCTTCAACTTGTTGTCTACAATACTCCCAAGTTACTTTTACTTTTCCCCTTCTAGGGAACTCAAAAAGGAATCAATAAGATGCAAATGCAAATAATGGCAGAAATTTGTCAAAACATACCAGCAGGTAGAAACGAATTTTTTCGAACATCTTCTGTTGCTCAAATCAAAAAGTGTTGAACTAGTGAAAGTTAGCTAACATATTCGGGGATTTATTCGTAAATTGTGAGATGGATCCGTGTTACAGAGCCTCCTCACGATTTTTTTTGTAGAGGACAGAAATCTGTTTCGGGACAGCAACTCCTCAAATCTTATTTCCCTCTCATTAGAGGTCATTCTTGGCACAAAAAGCAAACAAAAAGGATAAGAAGAAGTCATTACTGAATTAATAACTTCTAATACTCAAGGAAACTCTTGGGTTATCTCCCAACAAATACTTTTCTTTAACGCCTTTAAGTTAGACTTGATAACTTGATAAGATGCTCACATAAGAAATATGAATTGAAGTAAAAGAGAGCATCAAGAAGCAAATTCATAACACATTTAAGTCTTACCATCTTCCTATGCATAGGAATCTTGTACACAAATAAATTCATAAAGAACAAAGTGACAAGCATAGGAAGATAAAACAAGAGTAACTTCAAAACTTTCAGCACATAGAGAGGTGTTTCAGTACCATGAAAACTTCTACAACCATACTTTCCTCTCTCATAATAATTTTTAGTAGCATCATGAATAAACTCAAAAATATAGCTATCAAATAAAGCATGCTTTTCATGATCTACAAACACATAATTTCTATCAAGCTCAAAAATAGTGGAATTAAAACCTCCACAGGTTTTATCCAAAGTAGATATTTCAAAAGAATCCACAGGAACATAACATTCATCCTTCTTTGGTAAGCATGGGGTACAATCAAATAATATAAGAGGTAAAGAGTTACTCTCATTAGAAGGTAGACATGGGTAGATCCATTCTTCCTCCTTTTGTTCATCACTCTCCTCCTCTTTTTCATCTAATGAGCTTCCAGTTTCAACAATTTCTTCTTCCATAGGCTCCTGCAAGGCATTAGTCTCTTCCAGTTGTGAAAAACACCTATTAAAATATTTAAGAATATAGACATTGTCTTCCTTGTAATTATCAAAGCAAAATTTAAGTATCTCATAAACCTCATGTTCATAAGGTGCATCATCAGTATTTTCAAGCAAGCTGGAAAGTTCAAATGCACCCTTGAAGGCAATAAACTCTTCAATTTGTTCCACATCATCAAAATCATAATTTCCTTTAACATAAGAAGATATGGTAACATTATCATTATACTCACATTGAAAGGGTAGGTGTTTATACCTCTTGCAGCCACAAGCTTTATCAAAGCAATAAGTAACATTATAAGTAGAGCACACGTATCTAGCAATAATATTCAACCTATCAATTTGTTCCCATAAGTGTTTCCCTTTTTGTGACAAATGGTGTTCCTTATAATAATACTTTTGTTCTTCCGTGAACCCACCTTGCCAATAAGAACTAGTTTCAAAGAAACCATCCATTGATGGAAAGCATGACCAAGCAAGGTGATGCGTGCATCCAGTGTTGACGTGGGACACTTCGTTGGAACCCCAAGAGCAAGGTGTGATGAGCAAAGTAGCAAGTTTCCCTCAGTAGAGACCGAGGTTATCGAACCTGAAGGAGTAAGGAAATGTCTCAAAGGTGTTGCTGGCAACGTGGAGACCTGCACAACACAAACTCAAGACTTTGCCCCAACGAATCAGTGAGGCTGTCAAGCTCACCGGTTTGCTGTAACAAAGGATTAAACGTATGGTGTGGAAGGTAATGGTTTGCAGCAAGTAAACAAGTAACAGTGGAAGATGTAACAATGGTAAAGATTGGACCGGGGTCCATAGTTCACTAGAGGTGCTCTCCTTAGATAAACATCATGGCATGAAGGGTAAACAAATTACAGCGGGGCAATTGACAGGAACTGAGCAAGGCATAACAATGCAATTACTATCCAGAAAGATCCTATGAGGTTGATTGGGCGATACAACAATATACACGGACCGTCATCCAACTTCATCTATGACTAGAAGTCCACCTTCAGGTTATCATCCGAACCCCCTCTAGTATTAAGTTGCAAGCAACAGACAACTGCTTTAAGCAAAGTGTGTAAGCTAACAGTCCACATGTTCCATGAACAAGAGACCGTTATTTTCTCTCTAGTAGCAACAACACATCTACAACCGAAGAGATTTCTGTCACTTCCCTTGGAAACTAGAGGCATGAACCCACTATCAAGCATAAATACTCCCTCTTGGAGTCACTAGCAACTACTTGGCCAAGATGACCACTAGCAACGGAGAGCATGCAAGATCACAAACAACACAGACAAGATAGAATCATAAAGATAAAACCATTAATCAAACCAACATAATAATCTCAATATCCATCGGATCCCCGCAAACACAACATGCATGATTGCAAATAGATTAGATCTTGATCATGAACGGAGCTCACAAGATCTATACATGAAAGAACAAAGGAGGAGATACAACCATCTAGATACTACATGGACCCATAGTCCAAGGTGGAACTACTCACGAATCATACCGAAGAGAAGACCTCCGGGATGATCTCCCCTCCGTCAGGGTGCCGGGAAGAACTTCAGATCCCTCGATCTAGGGACGATGGTGGTGGCGGCTATAGACGGTTTCATGGATTTCTAATCGGGTACTCAGGATTTCTGTATCGGGGGCTTCTTATAGGCGAAGGGGCGAGACCGGGAGGCGACCAGGGTCGCCAAACCCTAGCTAGGCGTGGGGCCCACCTGCCTCACTGGGTGGGCCTCCCCTCCTCCTGGACTTCTTGTTCCCCATGGAAAGTAATTGACTTTGTCCTTCATCTTGTCCAATTTCGAGAATATTTCTTTACTAACTTTTCTAAAACCAAAAACAGCAGAAAACAGGCATCTGACACTATTGCAACTTGTTAATAGGTTAGTACCACAAAACATGTAAAAATCACTTCAAAGTGTGGACAAGTAAAGCAAAGTAGATACTAAACGAGCATGGAGCATCAAAAATTATCGATATGTTTCCAACGTATCAGCATCCCCAAGCTTAACTCATGCTCGTCCTCGAGTAGGTAAGTGATAAAAGAATAATTTTTGAGGTGGCATGCACCCTCACAATAAAGATCCAACCATTTGCAAGCATTGAAAGCTGGGATCAAAGAACTCTAAACATGTGCATGAAAGATGAAGTTCTAACAATAGGACATAGTAACTATGCATGCAACATGGCAAGCTACAAACAAAGATCATGAATAATATGCATTGAAATACTTTTGTTTGTTTCACATGCAGAAAACATAGCAAAGTGGCAATCAGCTTGTCCCTTGTAGAGTAGCAATATAATGCATAGGACACCTGCAAAGTTCACAAGGGTGACTAGAAAAAAATATCACAAGAGCAAGTAATAACACAATATGCATCAATTAATAAGCTTTGGAACACTGCACACAGAATGACAACCATGCTCTCTTAATGGTGCCTAAAGGTAGAAGGTGGAGACTCAATAATGGTGGAGGAAAGGCCTTTTTGTAAAGGAAGTAGTGATTACAAGTTTCAAAAAGAGCTTCCAAAAATTACGGTACTAGTTAGCTTTCAGCGCTCATTTCCCCTATAATAAGCATCTTGAAGTGGTTAAGGTTAAAGTGGCAAAGCTGGAGTATATGCTTGACGAAGTATAAGTTGGCAATCTCATGCCCCTTGAATACGAGGGCCACACCTCATGCATACTCAACTTTGGGTCCAGGTAAGTTCTTGTCACTGTAAGTATTTGCATATCATTGAGAACCGCCAATGGGGTACCCCTTGCACATGGTACATGAGCTTTCCCATAACCAAAATGACAAGGCAAGCAGACAATGAGCATCTCAACAATTCTTCTCATGTACCATGGGAATATGGTGCTTTTTTCTCTCTTTCCTCTTTTCTCAATGTGTCTCTCTTTTTTTATAAGAAGAATGCTTCATAGATGTCACTATGGTGATGCTGCAAGTTTCCACCATGATTAGGCATGGCTTAGGCTAGCGGCCCAGGCGTTTGTCTAACACAGGATACAAAATCCATGGACTTACAAGTTCCCTCTTTATTTCACACCGGTGACATCCATAGACAAAAGAACATGATATCCACTGAGTACAACAAGGTACAAGTGCAATGTTGAAAATGTTCCCCGTGACAACACGATTCTGCTAATTCCAACTTATAAGTGCAAGCATATACAACAAAGTTGTCACAATGGTTCAAGTTTATTAGGGGTAAATAATAAAGTGTGCCATCAAGTTCGTGAAGGCTTTAATCACTAAGTTTTCGCATAACAAAATAGTTTTTGATTGGAAGATAGATGAAAAACAAGAATATACTTTGGAATGGTGTAACACACCATGCATATGAGTTTATAGTGGACACTTTGGAATAACTTGGTTTCTTGGGAGTTGGAAGCATGAGTATAACTTACTCATACAAGTGGAGGCTAGCAAGGGACTGGGAGCAACCAACTAAGAGAGCAATAATGGCCACAATTAGGCAATGCAACAAAGCAAACTAATCAAAGCAAAGAGTGGTACTACAAGTCAAGGACTAAATGATAATAGAGGATAATGGTGACTTTTCATTGTCATAACATGGTGTGAGCATGTGCCAAGTCAACCCAAACAAAAACATCAAAGGAGAATACCACAATACTATGCTTTTGCATGCTAAAACAACGCATAATTTCTTCAAGGCACACTAAGCAATCCCAATTGTTTGGAACAAAACATGCTACAGTAATAATCACTAAGCATAATTCTAAAACAACATCTATCATGTCATGCTAAAGTCTAAGTCACAGTCAATGCAAGCTCCTCTTGCACTTCAAGCAAGAATTTACTACTCCTTTCCAAACACCAAGCAAACTTATATGCAAAACAACACAGCGAGAGTGGGGGTCCAAACTAATTCATTCAAGCAAACTAAACAAACTAAGCAAAGCAAACCAAACTAAGACGCTCCAAGAACAACACAACTATGCATGAAACAATAAAACCGAAGTGTCTAGACAGACCTGAGCTTTTTATTGATGAAGGAGGGGATGCCTTGGGCATCCCCAAGCTTTGACGCTTGCACCTCTTGGATATTTCTTGGGGTGACACCATGGTGGCATCCCCAAGCTTGAGCTTTTGTCAATTTTTCATCTCATTGCATCATTCTCTCTCTACACCTAAATTTTTTTCCTTCATACAAAACTTCACACAATCTTCGTTAGCAACATTAGCTTATTCAAAAGGTATTAGATCACTGGCAAAGCTTTGGAACGGCAAGGCTTTTCACTAAAACACAAGCTACTGTAGTAACTCCTTCAAAGAAACTCAATTTACCTGAAGAGAGCTCAAAAAGGAATCAATAAGAAGCAAATGCAAATAATGGCAGAAATCTGTCAAAACAGACCAGCAGGTAGAAACGAATTTTTTAGAACATATTCCGTTGCTCAAATCAAAAAGTGTTGAACTAATGAAAGTTAGCCAACATAATGAGGAATTTATACGTAAATTTTGAGCTCAATCCGAGTTACAGAGCCTCCTCACCAATTTGTTTGGTGGAGGACAAAAATATGTTTCGGGACAACAACTCCCCAAATCTTATTTCATTCTCATTAGAGGTCATTCTTGGCACAAAAAGCAAACAAAAAGGATAAGGAAAGGTCATTACAGTAGTAATAACTTCCAATACTCAAGGAAATTCTTGGGTTATCTCCCAACAAGTACTTTTCTTTAGCGCCTTTAAGTTAGGCACAAGAAGCAAGAAGAATCAAGTATTTTCAAATGAAGAAGCATTAACATTAATTCTTGCTTTCAAAGGAGGAGCAAAAATCAACTTCTCTCTTCTCATAGGGAAGTGTCCAATACCTTTCTTGAATGGAAAATGATATTTGATGGTGCATTCTTTCATATCAATGATGGCACCAACTGTTCTAAGAAAAGGTCTTCCCAAAGTAATAGGATAAGAAGCATTGTATTCAACATCCAAAACATAGAAATCAACATAGACATAAGCATTGTTAACCATAATGAGAACATCATTAATACTCCCCATGAGTTTCTTCTTAGCATTATCATTGAGCGGGACATCCAAATAACAATCTTCTAATGGTGGCAAATCAAGCATTTCATAAATATTCCTAGGCATAATAGAGACACTAGAACCAAGGTCACATGAAGCTTTGAGATCAAAGTCATTCACTTTCATATTAATAATGGGTTCCCAACTATCTTCTACTTTCCTAGGAATAGAAGCTTTGTGTTTTAGCTTCTCTTTCTTAATTTTCACAAGAGCATCTGTAATGTGTTTGGTAAAGGCAACATGCATATCACTAGCATCAGGACTTCTAGCAAGCTTTTGCAAGAACATAATCACTTCAGAAATATTGCAACCATCAATATCAAAATCAATCTTGGCATCACTAGTAGTAGGCTCAACAGGCTTAGGCATAGTAGGAGTAGGAATAGGGACTACTTGTGGTTTAGTGGTGATAGTGCACACACTATTGTTTCTATCAATTTTAGCTTCACTTTTCCACCTACCATGAAGTTGAGATAACATCCTAACATTTTCATCAATAGTAACATGTATGGCATGAGCAGTAGCAAAGGTGTTTTCCATAGTTTCAGGTTTAGCAGCCATTTTATTAACCAAGGAAGTTTGAGCTTCAGACAAAGATGATATATTTTTCTCAACAGTTAAAAGCTTTTCCTCTATAGTATTATTGAAAGTGGTTTGTTTACTAATAAAGTATTTGAGTGTAGCATCCCAATTGTCTAACATTGGAATGCTACATAAGAAATACCGATCAACACTATCTTTTTCTTGTTATTTGTTGCATCATCATGATATCATGCTCATGTCATCATGCCACCTTGCATTTGAACATCATATAAAACCCTTTATTTTGGTTCTTTTTTTGTATGCACTTCTATCCTTATTAACACAGTTGCTTCTTGATTTATATTGTATTTGGTTGTTGATTATTGTTACATGCCCAATATGAGTTGAGGGCATCACTTTTAAAATCCTTCCACCTACTAACTTGATAATGTCAACTCCCTTTGGATACCATCTACCTCTACCGTATCTTTTATAGGTAGGCATTGTATATTCTCTTGGCATTTTTACTTCTTAGCTCACATATAGACCCATGTGGATCTTGTTTCTTCTTTTCTCTTATTCTTGTAAGAAGCCCAAATTGTTTTGTGGGCATCTTTCTTTTTCCTGCCTTCCTGCTGCATGGCCATATTTTATCTCTATTTCTCTTCCTTCAGCAGATTCAAGACAGTTCCAATTGTTTTCTTTTGCTAGAAAACATCATCGTGTCAATTCTTCAAAAAGGGAATCGAGCCATTCTTTCTTGCATGTACCCAAATCTTGGAGGACCTGATGTTTATCTATTCTTCTAAGGCCTCCTGGTCAAATGTTTCCAGATATATTCGAAATCCTCTTCTTTTCAAATCTGAGCAATTTGCATCAGGGTCTGAAGCTTATGGCAGAGGACGGAAACAGTCTTAGGTTCAGCTATAGCACGGCAACCATCCCTCGAACAGCAGCAGCAGCCGTCAGGACCTGGCACTCCCTTTTCGGCCCGTCTCCAGAACGGCCCACCCGGGGTCCTCTTTCCCTCCTCGCTGCCAGCCCACCTGTCCAGCTCTCCGCTCCTGTTTCTCTTCCTCTTGCGTCCGTCGCCGTCTCCCGCTGCTCTCTCTCTTGACCGAACGGAAAAGCGCGCCCCGAGCAGGTCTCCGTCGCCGTCCATCATCGCCATGTCGTGCACCTGACCCCTCTCCCCTCCTCTTCTTAACCCCCTCCAAACCCTAGCCTTTCTCCCTTCTTCCGCCGCCACTTTCTCCCTTTACTCTCTGCTCCATCGTCTTCTCCAAATCTACCAAGAGAGACAGAGAGACGAGACCCGTCGATCGCGTCTTCGGCAGGGTTGTCGCCGGGATAAGCTACACATGGGAATGGAACCACCGCGTCGCCCCCAACCTGTACGCGGAAGAACCGAAGCCAGAGCCGTCTCGAATCATCGCCGCCATCAAATTCTTCCTCCTGGAGCACGTCGGCGTCCATCCTTCAAGCTCTACGTCCGTGCGCGTCAACATCCTCCACGCCGCTGCAACGATCCAGCTCTCATTCGCCCTTTACAAGATCGTCGTGGACCTCAAGGTGAGGCCCCGTCCTATTCCCCAGATGTATGCGTCCTCTCCGTGCACCTGTGACCGTCTCCGTCGCCGTATAGCTCCGTCGTCGCGCGCACAAGCTGCTGCCAGACGCACAACAGAGACAGGCTGCAACAACGCCCTTTGTTATGTCCCATGTTCCCGTCGATTCCATCTCCTCCACGGTCCTTCTCAGGCGCAGAGATTTGCGTATTATTGTCCCTCGATATCCCCTCTTTCCAAGGCACCAAACCGCGTTTGAAATGTTGGCTTAAATCTCTCACAATCATCTTCCAAAGTCGAGTCGATCTCACAGCCATCTTTCTGACAGAAAGTTCAGTGAATGTCGCGTCTCTTCTATCTCTGTTCCCGATGCTCGAGCGATCTCCACAGTTGACCTCCGGCGATTTTCTTCATGTATATGTGTTTCCCTTTGTACCATCTACACCCCAAAACAAACATCACCTCAATCGGATCGAAAACGCCTTCAGAATCATCTCCTAAAGTGGGCTTGAGCTAGCTCTTTTTCGACCTAATAGATTTAGGACACACGCCCTGTCTTTGCCTACAAACCCTGCTCCTTGTTGACCCTCACAACCAGCTAGCCTAGTCAGCAGTTCTGGCCCACCAGACAGTGTCACTGACTAGCTTCCTCTGAGTATAAAAGGTTTTGGTTTTATCTGATCTTTTTCCAGAAAATAATATAAATGAATATATGTGCATTAATCCATATATTCTAAATGAAAAATGCAAAACCAACAAGTAATATATGTTTTGAGATCAGAAAAATGTAATGATTAATAATATGTCATTCAAAATATCTTCTGGACAAATAAAAAAATCAAAATTGTTTAAATGCTATTAAATGACCTTTTCTTAATAAATTCCTATCTTCTAAACCGTAAATCAGAATTCGACAAATAATATGTCTAAAACCATCAGCGCGACGAGACCTCTCCAACCATGATATCCATGTTATCATTTGCATCATGTATTAAGAGCAGTTTTATAATCAGTACTGTTTATGCAAGGAAAATATGATAAATAAAATTAGGAACTAATTGTTTCTTATTAATAATGCCTCACAAATGCTATATCATCAATGTACTATGCCCATAATACCTTTTTGACATAATTTGCATAATTAACTTGCCATATCATGCATCATATCATGATCATGCCGATTCTTCCGCATTAGTTGTAATTGTTGCATCGTTTGTTTCTTTTAGTGTTTTGCTTCTTCTCGGATAGGACGATGAGATGTTGTGAGCTTCGACAAGTTGTTCGGTTATGAACCTTCGGCAATGTTTTCAGGCGAGCATTCTCCCCCTTTCTACCTATTTTATATTTCTAGTCTTTATTTCCTCATGTTGATCTATTGCTATCTGTGTTGCGATGCTCTAGTTTTCGTACTCGTGATATCCCTTGCAGCCATTAAATTGCCTTGGACACATCCTATTACCTGTTGTTTGGTAGATACTCAGCCTTGCGAGTCGTAGTTGCTTGCGCAGGAGTTGCCTCGCGCCGTCGATGTTCCATAGTTGTTGGAGTAATGCCTCATGTTTAATGTTGAAGATGATCATGGCATTAATTACAGTTTAATAACTAAAATTGAAGTAGGTAAATAATGCAGAGGCACAGGTGGACAATAGATGTTATTTGGTTTTTAACCGTCCACTTGTGTCCCGTAGGACCCCGAGTACTTGATACCTGTTCTTTGAATATTCGCACTATCCGCATGTGGGACCATGAATCCCCCAGACCCTAGCTTGAGTCATATTTAATTCCTTGGGGCCACAAACTAGTTTGGGGCTTTATTACTATCATGTACTTATGCCATGCTTTACTACTTTATATATGATTGCGCGTGGAGCACCTGTACTGTTTAGGTAAGTGGAATGTTTCCGCGGTATCGACAAGCCCAGTCAGACTTTCGGGTTCCGAGTCGTTTATAGCCATTGACACAAACCTCTAGGTCCGTCTCGGAGCCGGCCAACTTCGTCGTGGGTTGCTTAGTGGGGTGGCCCCCTGAAATCAAATATGAATCTTGCGAATGTTCTGTCGTGATGCCTCGTTGGGTTTTCATTTGGTTTTTCCCGAGGTTGATCGTGCGTGTGTTGCTATTTGTGCCCCCCTGCAGGGTAAAACTTTCTGAAAGCCGTGTCCGCGGTTATGGACGACTTGGAGCATAGTATCTCGATCATAGACAACTATAACTAAAGTAGTGCTATAAATTTGACTTTATAATGACTAGTAATCAGCTTCACTATAATGGAATGGCTAAATAAAAGTGCCAACAATTGCTGGTTTGGGTTGTCACCTGTTACCATTGTGGCATCCCGCAAAAACCACTACTAGAAAATCGCGTTGAATTTGTGCATTGCATCGTCATCATCATGCATTGTTTGCTAAAACTATTTTCGCAAACCCCGTTTTGTTTTCCAAACGCCCCATCTTTATTCAAACGCCAAAACCCGGGGCGCCGGACTATTTTGGTTTGCCCGATATCGGTTTGCAAAAGCGTTGTTTGAAATAAATAAAATTTATATTTATTTTAGCGGGGCAGTCGAACGGGCCGATTGACCCGAACGACCGCCCCAGAAATAATATCGGTCCAACCCAACCTGCCCCTCTAATTCCTAAACCTACCCAAACTCCTACCCAACCTACCCTCCACCTCACTCCCACCAATCCAGACACGCCACCTCAGCGACCCCTCTACCCTCACCCAACCACAGCACGCCACTTGGCCAATCTCTCTTCCCTCTCTCTCACCTGCCTCACAGCCCACACATCCCACCTGGCCCACGCGCTACACGCCACACAGCACGCACGCCTGGCACCTCCCCAGATGCTCCCCTGTGCCGAGCCTCCCTGCCCGTCCACTGGACCCACCGCCAGCCCTCGTCCCGCCACTGGGCCCCACTCCGCTCTCCCCGTCCTCCCCACGTTCTCCTTCCCCACCCGTCTTCCACCTCCCCGCCTGCCCACCTCCCACCTCCTCCAGACAACTCAGCGCTGCCTCGCGCTGGCCGCAAGCCGCCTCCGCCTCGCCTGCAACCCGCCGCCTCATGAAGCTCCTCCTCGCAGCCTCGCTCATGACCGCGACCGCCCGCTTCCCCGCCAAGCGCCTCGAAGCCCGGCCGCCTCCCTGCCGCTCGACCCGACCCTGCTGCCGCTCCTCCTCCGTTTCCTCCGCCGCTTCGCCGCACCCTCGCCTCCGCTGCCGTCCGGCCTGCGCCCTCCGCCTCCGTCCTCGCCGGACCCCCTGCGCCGCGCTCTCCCGACCCGAGCATCTCCAGCTGCCTGCTCCAACCTCTCACGGCCAAGGTCCGCACCTCACTGCCAGATGTCGCCACGCCGAGCGCCGTGCCGACCACGTCGCCGTGGCAGACTCCGACGCGCCTGGACCGTGTCCGCCTCGACCCGAGCAACGACACGGCCGTTCTCCCCGGCCGCCGCCGCTGGCCAGCGAGACCACCCCAAGGTGACCCTCCTTTGGCCACCTCCGGCAGGAGCTCCTCCTCGCCCCAAGTTCTTCCGCCTCGCATTACGTGTAGCCTGCTCGCCTCGGAGCTGCAGTATGCCACGTCTGCGGCGAGGCAAGCAGCCCAAGCTCTTCATCACGGGTCACCGAGCACCTCTACACGGGTTTGAGGCGCCAGACCAAGACCGTTCCCCGAGTCACAAGACCGTTCTCGAAGCCGAACCCCCGGTAACCGACTCACCCAAGTCCGACATCGACATACGAAGACGGCACCACCAAGACCGGCCCGACAAGTTCTTCCGCTCAGAACCACGGATACCGAGACGCTGGACCACAAGATCCCCTTCACGGACACGGGGCTACCCTCGACACGCCAAGATCCACCCCCAAGGATGCCCCCGACAAGTTGCACAAGGCCCTTGGACTCGACACCTCGAAGCGATCTTCTACACGGAGCATTGTCCGATGGTCGGAATCCCCGACGACCGAACCCGGAGCTGGATCCGAAGACCATATGTGCGACAAGTACTCCGTCATGGACCCGAATGGAGCGAACCCGAAGACGGTAGGGCGACAAGTACTACTTCACGGACATCGAGTGCCAAGATCGACTCGGGGGCGCGGACCCGACAAGAGCCTCGCCACGACAAGAACGACAACGACCAGGACGGTACCGATGCCCCGACGCCAGGCCAAGTACTCCTTCATGGTACGCCAAGTACCCCGAAGACCGTTCCGCTGAAACCCCAAGATCATCAACGGCACCCGAGCGCGACACCGGCAACTAAGATGGCCCCACGAGACCGTCGACAAGAAACCGCGAACCCCGGAACCCTGAGTTCTCCATCAAGGACGCCAGGACCGTCGCCATGACCCAAAGACCGCGTATACGCCAAGACCTACCCCGATATCCGAGAACGCCCCGTCGAACCCCGGACCAAGATCGTCGAGCCCCCCCCTCCTATGTGTGACCCTTTTCCTCGAACCCTATTTTACAACATGATAACAATTGTTGCATATTTAATTGTCATCTCGCATGCATATCTGTGGTTTGGGGGCCTTATGCCGATTCACCTAATAACTAAATATGGGGCCCATATGCGGGCAAATCAAGCCTTATAGTGGCCTCATTTAAATTGATATAGCAAACCGGTGATATATTTTGGCCATGTTAAACAACACTTAAATTGCGGGGTAGATAAATAACATGAACCAACTAATTAAATGTCGGGACCCCGGTTCCGCCTAATCTGACCTAATCGCATCGAACCTTTGCCATGTCATCCATCATACATGCATCATGCCGATCTTCTGCCGTTTTATTAAATATTGCATCCGGTGTTTCTTCTAGTGTTTTGCTTCTTCGCGGATAAGGCCGTTGAGTTGATGTGAGCTTACCGATCTTCGGGAAAACCTTCGACAATGTTTTCAAAGTAGCATCTCCCCCTTCTACCTATCTTACTTTTATAGTCTTTATTCCCTCCTGTTGATCTATTGCTATCTGTGTTGCGATGCTTTAGTTTCCGTACCTGTGATATACCGTGCAGCCCTATATTGCCTTGGACACACCCTATTGCCTGTTGTTGGTAGATAGTTGGACTTGCGCGTCGTAGTTGCTTGCTCAAGTGCTGATGCGTGTCGCCATATGCCACAGTTGCTGATGAATTGCCGCATGTTGATGATGGAGATGATGCTAGTTTTACTTATCGTCACTTTAATTTCTGTTTAACAACTAAAATTGAATAAGCAGAGGCATCGGTGGGTGATAGATAATATTTGGTTTCCGAACGCCCACTTGTGTCCCGTGAGACCCCGAGTACTTGATACCTGTTCCTTGATTTATCGCGCTATCCACATATGGGGAGTATGGGCCCCCCTAGCCAGAGCTTGATTCCGTCTTATTTCTTGGGGCCACAACTAGTTTGGGGCTTTATTACTATCCTGTACTTATGCCATGCTTTACTGCTTTATTTACGATTGTGCGCAGTCATCGCATCGCTTTTGGAAGCGGGATGTTTTCAGTATCGGCATCCCGATTGGGGATCTGCTGTCACTGACCATCGACGCACCTTGAGTCCGTCTCGAGCTAGCTTACTTCGTTGCGGGTAGCTTAATGGGGTGGCCCCTGAAATATTTCAATCTTGCGATTGCTCGTCGTGAGACCTCGTTGGGTTTTGATTTGGTTTTTCCGAGGTTGATCGTGTGTGTTGCTATTGGTGCACCGGGTTAAAACTTTCAAAGCCGTGTCCGCGGTTATGGACGACTTGGAGCATGATCTCGATCATAGACAAGCATAACTAAAGTTTTTGTTATAAATTTGACTTATAATGACTAGTAATCAGCTTCACTATAATGGAATGGCTAATTAATACTGCCCACAACTGCTTGTTTGGAGTGTCGCTTGCGACCATTGTACCTGACTAGTAAGTATTGCAACTACAACGGAATGGCTAAATGAAAGTACCAACAACTGCCGGGTTTTGGGTTTATCTCATGCTATCAGTATCTGATTAGTAATTGCTGCAACTACAACGGAATGGTCAACTAAAAGTGCCCACTGCTTACTTTATCAGGATGATTATCTATACCTGACTAGTAATTACTGCAACGATAACTGAATAAATAAACGCCAACGGTGTGAGTTCTCGGTTGACTTCCTCGTTTGGTCTCGAGGGGAAACACCGTGATGGGTTTGTGTGGTGCTAGCTTCAGGTTGGATCCGGTTAGGTCAATCTCATCCCTCTCTGATAACCGCCAGTTGTACCGAGTCTCTATAGGTTGTTTAGTGCATCTTTGCCGCCGCTTGATCCACCATACCTATGTAGGCGAGGACCGCCAATTCTAGCCTCGCTGTCTTGGCCTCAAGATCGACGCTCCTTCTTTGTTTTCTGCTTTGCCGTCGGCACCCTTTTTGTTAAGGTTTTGAGATCGACCATTAGCGGTGGTTACCCTTCCGCTTGGCTCAGGTGGTTATGGACGCCATCGGTTATTCTTCGTGGCTCTTAGCCCCATTTGCATCTTGTCCGTAGTGGACGCTCTACCGCTTCGAGGTGATTTGGATCTTTGTATATTATATCTGTATTCTTGGCTCCTTGAGTCAAGTTATATATATATCCGCTCATGGGTCCCATCGAGGACTGTTGTGTAATGTTATTACTCGTTTTCCACCGCACGAAAGTGCTGGTGGCACCTTTGAATCGCTTTATGCGAGTTTGGTGAATTTTGCCCAAACTTGCATAGGTCCGATTCTCGAGGGTGTTACGAGTGGTATCGAGCGGAAGCGATTACGATACCCCACAAGTCCACTGTAGGATAACCTAGCTAACGGCAAGTAGAGTGTCAAAACTATTTTGCAAAATCGGTTGGATAGTTACGATTAGGTCTGATTTTACTCCTTACCTCTCGCTAATCTCCTCTTATCTCGACGCTTTGAATCCGCTCTTCTTTTCTTGAGTCCGAGAATTCGTGGTTGGGTTTCCGCCGTATCTGAGGGTTTCGCCTCTTTGGTAACGTTCTCACCGTCCGGTGTTCAAGCTGCCTGATGAATCCGTCTGCGGTGGTATCATCCTTTGTTCTTTGTTTGTGCTATCCGGTGTTTTCCGATGTGACGACCTCATCTATGCCAGATCCGCTGCAGGGTCTGCATCACTCCGTTGTTCCGAACCTCGCTTGTCGAGATCTTCAGTCTGACTCCGAGAGTTGGTTGCATAATCCGCCTATTCGTGTGCAGAGTAATGGTTTGGGTGCGGGATGGAGTAGCTACCATACCACTACTCTTATCATTCGCTCTTGTACATCGAATCAGTGGGTCTAGCGATTTTACTCCGTTCACGGAAGTTAGGGGTGGCTTTATTTGTTGATACCTCTACCTTCGACCTTTTGTTACCGGAGAGTTCTCCCGGCGATCACGGACAACGACCTCTTGTTAGTGGTGTCGCGAGGATCTACACAAAGCGAGAAGACGGAGAACGCCGACCTTCCTTCCGGTACCATGAGGCGGATCTCGAGGGCGAGATCCATTGTTAGTGGTGTCGAATTGTGGCATCCCGCAAAACCACTACTAGAAAATCGCGTTGAATTTGTGCATTGCATCGTCATCATCATGCATTGTTTGCTAAAACTATTTTCGCAAACCCCGTTTTGTTTTCCAAACGCCCCATCTTTATTCAAACGCCAAAACCGGGCGCCGGACTATTTTGGTTTGCCGATATCGGTTTGCAAAAGCGTTGTTTGAAATAAATAAAATTTATATTTATTTTAAGCGGCGTCGAATGGGCCGATTGACGACCGCCTGTAAATAATATCGGTCCTACCAACCTGCCCTCTAATTCCTAAACCTACCCAAACTCCTACCCAACCTACCCTCCACCTCACTCCCACCAATCCAGACCGCCACCTCGGACCCCTCTACCCTCACCCAACCACAGACGCCACTTGGCCAATCTCTTCCCTCTCTCTCACCTGCCTCACAGCCCACACATCCCACCTGGCCCACGCGCTACACGCCACACAGCACGCACGCCTGGCACCTCCCCAGATGCTCCCTCCCCCAGGCCGAGCCTCCTGTCCCACTGGACCCACCAGCCCTGTCCCCTTGCCTGGGCCCCACTCCGCTCTCCCCGTCCTCCCCACGTTCTCCTTCCCCACCCGTCTTCCACCTCCTGCCCGCGTCCACCTCCCACCTCCCTCCGCGCAGCAATGCCCGCTCCGTGTGCCATGGCCAGCAGCTCGCCTCACTTGCCGCCAGCCTGAGCTCCTCCGCGCCTTGCGCCCGCAGCCGCTCATGCGCCTCGCCGAGCTCTGCCGATTCTGCCCGCGTTCCCCGAAGCTCGGCCGGCCTTGACCCGCCTCCCCGTCGGCCCGCTCGACCCCAAGCGCCGCTCCTCCGTTTTCCTCCGCTTCGCCGCGGCACCCTCAGCCCGTCGCCGTCCGGCCCGTCGCCTCCTCCTCCGTCCTCGGACCCTCCCCAAGCCGCCTCTCCCGACCGAGCATCTCCACGCTGCCTGCTCCAACCTCTGCCGGCAGCGTCACGCACCTCATGTCTGCGCCCGACCGCCGCCGGCGCCGTCGACCACGTCGCCGTGGAACTCCGTCGGCGCCCTACGCGCCACTGGACGCGTCGCCTCCGGCAAACAAGCGACACGGGCCGTTCCTCCCCGGCGTCGCTGCGACCGCCGCCCGGAGACCACCGCCCCGCGTGACCCTCCCTGGCCACCTCCACAGCGGGAGCTCCTCCTCGCCCCAAGTTCTTCCGTCTCCGTACTCGTGTAGCTCGTTACATCTCGGTGGAGCTGCAGTAGCCACGTCTTGGTGGCGGCGAGCCCAAGCTCTTCATCACGGGTCACCGAGCACCTCTACACGGGTTTGGGCGCCGAGACCGAACCGTTCCGAGTCACAAGACCGTTCTCGGCGAACCCCGACCGACTCACCCAAGTCCGACATCGACATACGAACGGCACCACCAAGACCGCCCGACAAGTTCTTCCGCTCGAACCACGGATCCGAGACGCTGGACCACAAGATCCCCTTCACGGACACGGGCTACCCTCGACGCCAAGATCCACCCCAAGGATGCCCCGACAAGTTGCACAAGGCCCTTGGACTCGACACCTCGGCGATCTTCTACGGAGCATTGTCCGATGGTGGAATCCCGGACCGAACCGGGCTGGATCCGAAGACCATATGTGCGACAAGTACTCCGTCATGGACCCGAATGGAGCGAACCCGAAGACGGTAGGGCGACAAGTACTACTTCACGGACATCGAGTGCCAAGATCGACTCGGGGGCGCGGACCCGACAAGAGCCTCGCCACGACAAGAACGACAACGACCAGGACGGTACCGATGCCCCGACGCCAGGCCAAGTACTCCTTCATGGTACGCCAAGTACCCCGAAGACCGTTCCGCTGAAACCCCAAGATCATCAACGGCACCCGAGCGCGACACCGGCAACTAAGATGGCCCCACGAGACCGTCGACAAGAAACCGCGAACCCCGGAACCCTGAGTTCTCCATCAAGGACGCCAGGACCGTCGCCATGACCCAAAGACCGCGTATACGCCAAGACCTACCCCGATATCCGAGAACGCCCCGTCGAACCCCGGACCAAGATCGTCGAGCCCCCCCCTCCTATGTGTGACCCTTTTCCTCGAACCCTATTTTACAACATGATAACAATTGTTGCATATTTAATTGTCATCTCGCATGCATATCTGTGGTTTGGGGGCCTTATGCCGATTCACCTAATAACTAAATATGGGGCCCATATGCGGGCAAATCAAGCCTTATAGTGGCCTCATTTAAATTGATATAGCAAACCGGTGATATATTTTGGCCATGTTAAACAACATTTAAATTGCGGGGTAGATAAATAACATGAACCAACTAATTAAATGTCGGGACCCCGGTTCCGCCTAATCTGACCTAATCGCATCGAACCTTTGCCATGTCATCCATCATACATGCATCATGCCGATCTTCTGCCGTTTTATTAAATATTGCATCCGGTGTTTCTTCTAGTGTTTTGCTTCTTCGGATAAGGCCGTTGAGTTGATGTGAGCTTCGCCCGATCTTGGGAAAACCTTCGACAATGTTTTCAAAGTGAGCATCTCCCCTTTCTACCTATCTTACTTTTATAGTCTTTATTCCTCCTGTTGATCTATTGCTATACGTGTTGCGATGCTTTAGTTTCCGTACATGATATACCGTGCAGCCCTATATTGCCTTGGACACACCCTATTGCCTGTTGTTGGTAGATAGTTGGACTTGCGCGTCGTAGTTGCTTGCTCAAGTGCTGATGCGTGTCGCCATATGCCATAGTTGCTGATGAATTGCCGCATGTTGATGATGGAGATGATGCTAGTTTTACTTATCGTCACTTTAATTTCTGTTTAACAACTAAAATTGAATAAGCAGAGGCATCGGTGGGTGATAGATAATATTTGGTTTCCGAACGCCCACTTGTGTCCCGTGAGACCCCGAGTACTTGATACCTATTCCTTGATTTATCGCGCTATCCACATATGGGGAGTATGGGCCCCCCCTAGCCAGAGCTTGATTCCGTCTTATTTCTTGGGGCCACAACTAGTTTGGGGCTTTATTACTATCCTGTACTTATGCCATGCTTCTTGCTTTATTTACGATTGTGCGAGTCTTTGCATTGTCTTTATTTTAGGCGGGATGTTTTCGCGGTATCGGCGTCCCGATTGGGGATCTGCTGCGTTCTGACCATCGACGCAGACCTTGAGTCCGTCTCGAGCTAGCTTACTTCGTTCGGTAGCTTAATGGGGTGGCCCCTGAAATATTTACGAATCTTGCGATTGCTCGTCGTGAGACCTCGTTGGGTTTTGATTTGGTTTTTAGGTTGATCGTGTGTGTGTTGCTATTGGTGCACCGGCGGGTTAAAACTTTCAAAGCCGTGTCCGCGGTTATGGACGACTTGGAGCACGATATCTCGATCATGACAAGCATAACTAAAGTTTCTTGTTATAAATTTGACTTATAGTGACTAGTAATCAGCTTCACTATAATGGAATGGCTAATTAATACTGCCCACAATTGCTTGTTTGGTTGTCGCTTGCGACAATTGTACCGACTAGTAAATCTTGCAACTACAACGGAATGGTGAATAAAAGTTCCAACAAGCTTTTGGGTTTTGGGTTTATCTCATGCTATCGTATTTGATTAGTAATTGTTGCAACTTCTAACGGAATGGTCAACTAAAAGTGCCCTTGTTTACTTTATCGGGATGATTATCTAAACTGACTAGTAATTGCTGCAACGATAAGCGAGTAAATAAAAGCGCCAAGCGGTGTGAGTTCCTCGGTTGACTTCCTCGTTTGGTCTCGAGGAAACACCAGGATGGGTTTGTTTGGTGCTAGCTTCAGTTGGATCCGGTTAGGTCAATCTCATCCCTCTCGATAACCGCCATTGTCCGAGTCTCTATAGGTTGTTTAGTGCATCTTCTGCCGCTTGATCCACCATACCTATGTGGCGAGGACCGCCAATTCTAGCCTCGCCGTGTACTAGCCTCAAGATCGACGCTCCTTCTTTGTTTTTCTTTGCCCGTTGTGGCACCCTTTTTTGTTAAGCAGGTTTTGAGATCGACGCCGTTAGCGGGTTACCCTTCCGCTTTGGCGAGGTTATGGACGCCATCGGTTATTCTTCAGGGCTCTTAGCCCCATTTGCATCTTGTCCGTAGCTGGACGCTCTACCGTTTCGAGGTGATTTGGATCTTTGTATATTATATCTGTATTCTTGGCTCCTTGAGTCGCTGTTATATATATCCGTTCTATGGGTCCCATCGAGGACTGTTGTGTAATGTTATTACTTCGTTTTCCACCCGCACGAAAGTGCCTGGTGGGCACCTTTGAATCGTTTCTATGCGGGTTTGGTGAATTTTGCCCAAACTTGCATAGGTCCGATTCTGAGGGTGTTACAACCATTGTATCTGACTAGTAAGTATTGCAACTACAACGGAATGGCTAAATAAAAGTACCAATAACTGCTAGGTTTTGGGATGCATCATGCTATATGTATCTGACTAGTAAGTACTACAATTACAACAGAATGGTTAACTAAAACTGCCCACTGCTTATTATATCAGGATGACTCATGCTATCTATATCTGACTAGTAATTGTCGCAACTATAACGGAATGAATAAAACTATCAACTGTGTGAGTTCCTCGGTTGACTTCCTCGTTTGGTCTCGAGGGGGAAATATCAGGATGGGTATGCTTGGTGATAGTTTTAGGTTGGATCCGAATAGGTCTTTCTTATTCCTATCTGATAGCCGCCAGTTGTTTTGAGTCTCTATAGGTTGTTTAGTGCATGTTGTGTTGCCGCTTCAGTCCACCATACCTATGTAGGCGAGGACCGCCGAATTCTAGTCTCGCCGTGTACTGGCCTCAATACTGATCGCTCTCTTTTTCTTTTGCCCTTTGTCGGCACCCCTTTTGTTTAAGAAGGTTTTGAGATCGACGTTGTTAGCGGGGTTACCCTTCCGGCTTGGCCTGGGCAGGGTTATGGACGCCATTGGTTATTCTTCAGGGCTCTTAGCCTAATTTGCATCTTATCCGTACTCGGACGCTGTATCGTTTTCAAGGTGATTTGGATCTTTGTACTGTATATTGTATCCTTGACTCGATGAATCGCTGTTGTATATATCTGTTTTGTGGGTTCCATCATGGACTAATGTGTAATGATATTACTTCGTTTTCCACCCGCACGTAAGTGCCTGGTAGGCACCTTTGTATCGTTTCTATGCGGGTTTGGCGGGAATCGCTAAGACTTGCATAGGGTCGATTCCGAGGGTGTTACAAAGTGGTATCAGATCTCAACAGTTATGATACCCCACCGGTCCAGCCTGTAGGATGACCTAGCTAACGGGCGTTGTAGAGTGTCAAAATTATTTTGGAAAAATCGGTTGGATAGATCTGATTAGGTCTGTTTTTACTTCTTACGCCTCTGCTATTTTCCTCTTACCTCGACGTGTTTTGAATCTCCTCTCTTATCTTTTCTTCGAGCCTAGGAATTCTCATGGTTGGGTTTCCGTCGTACCTTTAGGGTTTCGTTTCCAACCTCTTGTAACGGCGCTTTGACATCTGGTCTTCACGCCATCTGAGGAATTTTCCTCTGTTGTATCTTTCAGTGGACCAAAAATTCACTAAACTTTTTTTTCTCTTTGTATCAACCGGAGTTTCGCAACGTGACGACATCATATAAATCAGATCTGATGAAGAGCTTGCATCAGTCCTTTGTTTCCGAACGTCGCTTGTCAAGATCTTCAGTCTAAATCCGAGAATGGGTTGCATGCTTTTCTACTGAACGTGCAGAGCAATAGTTTGGGTGCGTGATGGATTGGCCCCCATGCCGACTACTCATCCTATTTGCTCTTGTACATTGAAGTGGATTAGAATGCACCTTTTATCTCCTTCTGTTGAAGTTAGAGGTGGCTTTATCTGTTGAAACCTTTACCTTCTTCCTTTGTTTGCCGTCTCGACAAGTTTGGCAAGGCGCAGTCGCCGCACCATTGTTGTTGGTGCTAGTGAAGTCACACAACTTGGTGTTCTTAGCAGAGTTCATTTTGGCAAAGGTGGGCAAGCCAAAAACAGCAGAAATAGCTAGAGCAGGAACTAATTTTTTTTGTGTTTTTGAATAAGGCAAGCAAACCAAACTAGACTAAATTTTTTTTTTGAAAAGAGGTAAACAAAACAAAGCAAAAGAAACAAAGCAAACTAAAAACAAAGTAAAGAGAAAGGAAGTGAAGGACTCCCCTAGTGAAGACGTCCTTAGCCTCCCCGGCAACGGCGCCAGAAATCTTGATGCGTGCACCCAGTGTTGACTTGGGACACTTCGTTGGAACCCCAAGAGCAAGGTGTGATGAGAACAACATCAAGTTTTCCTCAGTAGAGACCGGGGTTATCGAAACTGAAGGAGGAAGGAAACGTCTCAAAGGTGTTGCTGGCAACGTGGAGACCTGCACAACACAAATTCAAGACTTTGTCCCAACGAATCAGTGAGTTAAACAGTCCACATGTTCCATGAACAAGAGACCGTTGTTTTCTCTCTAGTAGCAACAACACATCTACAACCGAAGAGATTTCTGTCACTTCCCTTGGAAACTAGAGGCATGAACCCACTATCGAGCATAAATACTCCCTCTTGGAGTCACTAGCAACTACTTGGCCAAGATGACCACTAGCAACGGAGAGCATGCAAGATCACAAACAACACAGACAGACAAGATAGAATCATAAAGATAAAACCATTAATCAAACCAACATAATAATCTCAATATCCATCGGATCCCCGCAAACACAACATGCATGATTACAAATAGATTAGATCTTGATCATGAACGGAGCTCACAAGATCTATACATGAAAGCACAAAGGAGGAGATACAACCATCTAGCTACTACATGGACCCATAGTCCAAGGTAGAACTACTCACGAATCATACCGAAGAGAAGACCTCCGGGATGATCTCCCCTCCGGCAGGGTGTCGGGAAGAACTTCAGATCCCTCGATCTAGGGACGATGGTGGTGGCGGCTATAGACGATTTCGTGGATTTCTAATCGGGTACTCAGGATTTCTGCATCGGGGGCTTCTTATAGGCGAAGGGGCGAGACCGGGAGGCGACCAGGGCCGCCAAACCCTAGCTAGGCGTGGGGCCCACCTGCCCCCGCGCCTGGGGTGGGTCGGCCCCTCCGGCTCTCCTCTGGACTTCTTGTTCCCCATGGAAAGTAATTGACTTTGTCCTTCATCTTGTCCAATTTCGAGAATATTTCTTTACTAACTTTTCTAAAACCAAAAACAGCAGAAAACAGGCATCTGGCACTATTGCAACTTGTTAATAGGTTAGTACCAGAAAACATGTAAAAAGCACCTCAAAGTGTAGACAATCAAAGCAAAGTAGATACAAAACAAGCATGGAGCATAAAAAATTATAGATACGTTTCCAACGTATCAAGGCATATGTGCCCTTTCACATTCTTTATCCATCCTAGGCGGAAACAGGCTCCTCGTCGCCCATCCCTGCATGATGAACACCACAAGGCGATGCAGCTCCATGTGATTTTTTGCTGACATTGCTCTTGTTTTCTAATCTGCATATGTGAGGCAAGACTAGTGAATTAAGCTGACATTGGTTGAGATATCTTATGCTAACTCAATTAACAATTGTATAATCATAGCATAAAGACCTATCATGTATAGTAGGTAGGTCATCCGAATAGATCAAAAGCTAATGTGGGAAATTACATAGGAAATCAACTCAGTTAGTTGAAGATTTTAGCCTAAGTATCATATATTTCTAACTCTGAACATATATGAGGTGTTGCTAAGAATATGTTGTGCTCATCATGAACTTTATGACTAAGATAAGCAATAGTTCAAGTCAAGAGAAATCGTGCATGTCAAAAACTCAACTTTCAATATAAAAATAGAGCTTATTGTCTGGAACCATGTTAGTAAAGTTCAGTAACAAGTAAAAATATGTCCAAGGACTAAATATAGGCAAAACAAGTTATAAAGCATGATTAGTGGCGAGCAGAGGAAGCATACCCACTTTCCCACCACCTCTACTTTAGTAAACAAGTCATCAAGCATCAGACGAAGTAAAGTGGTATTCTTCAATTAAGCATAATCTCAACAAATGAATTTGGCATAAAATTAACTTCTACCTTGAGATTTAACCGACCAGTGAGGCAACAGCTACCCAGATTTGTAAATCCCAAAAAACTTTTTCCAGTGTTACTGGCTTCAAATGCAACATATTTTCTCAGTTTTATCCCATGGTTACATGGTACTTCCCAATCGAGATCTAGGCCCTCCCAATTTGGGTCGCAGATCGTGAGTGGTACTTATAAGGGAGCGAAAAGCTAGAATTAAACACGATTGCATGCACATTTCAAGTCTTGGGTCGAGGTAATTACCAATGTCTAACTATTGCCGAGAAAACAAAGGTACTCACATCGGGTAGGGAAGACTCGATGTTGGGGAGAAAGCTGTCGCTGCTCGACTGGTCGTCCTCGTTGTTCCAGGGCGGCATGGCGAATGCAGCCACGGCGACGCGTCGGCGACAACGAGGAGAGAGAGGAGGGTAGTAAGTGGAGAGAGAAGGAATGGGGAAAGTGAAGTGCGTCAACGTTGCAACATTGACTAAATTGACATGCTACAATGGTTTAATTGATACAATGTCCTGTGGCTGGAGTACTATCTCATATCTAATAGTTTTTCTCTTCCTTCATTTTAATTTATAATATTAATCATGTACTTCCTCCTTCCCAATTTGTTTGACTTATAGCAACATATAAAATCTTATGTACCAAACAATATAGGACTAGGGTTTATGGTTTAGGGTCTAATGAACTGTTTATTGTACTAACCCCTTAACACTTATTCCTAAATCCTAGACATGTCCGTCCAATAGATCACTATCTCCTACTTAGTAAGTTTTTTCCTTAATCCTATGATCGTTCATTCATGATAGTACTTCCCTCTAAGTAACATGTAGTTATCCAGCAATTAGTCACATTACTGATCTCACAAAGCACTATATTACATCATAATCATGTCAACTACAAGGTACTTATATATCACCTTGTTCAGTGATGGTTTCAATGAATGAGTCACAAAATCCCAACAGCTCACAACACATTATATTACAATCTCTCAACAATCATAATCTCAAAAACAAATATGTCACATCATCTCAACAAACATAATCATGTCAACTACAATATACTTATGTATTATTACAACAACGATGCTTTCATCGAGTGATATGTCTGAAAATCTCAATAGCTCACAGAACATCGGATTGCAATCTCTGAACAAACACGGCCACATCAACACAGTTTCAAAGCAACAACAATCTTTGTTACAAATACATGCATGGGAACCCTGCGGTCTATCCGACAAGCCCTGGGTAGCAGCTCTCATCGGATCTGATCAACGTCTATCGCCTCGTTCTGTTCAGCCACAACAGGGGCCTTTGCATCCACTACAACCTGTCCAACAACATCAGAAATGGCAGCAAGGAAGAACACCTTCCTGGTTTGCTTCTTTTGTCGCATAATCTGCATCAGATCATCGGTATCCAAAACCTCTATAAATTTTTGCTTCTTATGATGCCACCACCGGAGTTGTGCCATCTGGTTAGGGCCAATAATGATTTCCTTACCAATCATCTCTATCAGTTCAACGAGATATATGTTTTTGAAATCAACGGCTATCTCCACATTACATGACAAAATTGGCTTATTAACTCCGCCATTAAGTTTTGCTGTGTATGAATCTATCTCTAGGTGTATATTGAACTTAGCTTGATCAACATCTGGTGGTCCGTAAACTCAAGCAGTAGAAGCTCTAGCAGCAAGATCTCCAGTATCTGCATATATATCATCAATCATTGCTTCAACTCTCACCCGACGATCAACTGCACAACACTCCCAAAGCATCTGAAGCTCATGGGAGTGCTCAATTTGCACATAGGTATCACTCATGTTACGCCACACCAATTTTGCCCTCTGTCTGGATCTACAAGGAATTCTAGAATAAAGCATATCTATCAGTTGCGAAACAGACACAACCTCTTTGTAGTTGACAAGCATACACACATTCTGCCCGAACACAACCCTCTCGCAACCAAAATCTAGTTTCGCAGTGTACTGGAGGACATGAACCGTGAACTCATATAGGTCCGCTGCATCGAAGCTATTCCTAATTTGATTAAAAGGAGACCTCTTAGTTCATTCGACGCTACTTTGCAGTAACTAATCTACTTGCAAGACAATTCACATAAAAGAAAAATTCACCTCTTGCTCTTCTCTCGGGTGGTTTTCTTCGAGATCTGGGTTGCACGACCCCGCACTCAGCCGAACAGTCCGCCGCCGGCCTAGCTTTTCTCTTCAACCCACTGCTCGTAGGTACCCTGTTAGCAGACTTCTAGCTGACCTCCTCGCTAACCTGGGTTGCAGACCCCGCCGTTGCTTCGCTTGTCTGGCGTTGTGCCCGAGACGCTGGCTTCGACGAAGCCGAATCAGTCGCCGATGTAGCTACCACCTTGGCCTCGTTTGACATGCCGCCGCCGAATTCAGTGTGTGTGGGGAAGGGTGTGTGGGAGGGGGTGGGGGCGGGGAGAAAAACGGCCATCGCCGCCGCCGAACCGGATTCAGTGTAGGGGGAGGGAGAAAAAGTACCACCACCGGATCCAGTGTCGGGGGTTAGGAAAGTACATAAATGGATTTGCGCATGCGACACATGCAGGGTGACTTAGAAGGGACACAACAGGGGCACGACAGGTACTAATGTAACGGGATATCCTAACATAACGTCTAAGATTTTAAAATATTAGGTTTGGCCACCATTCACTCGAAATGCCCCTCTCGGTAATTACCCCACCAAATTTTCGAATCGTGGTGATTACACGTAACTCGGACCCCACGATGCCTTTGCCTGCGAACTTTCAGGACGCAAAGTAACAAGCCGCCCTCGACGTCCCCTCCTAACCTTTATATGGGGAGGCTCGGTCTCGGGTACCATACTGAGTCGATTATAAGTTGGATTCTATCTCTGCTTTCCTAGTCTATAAGCTTCTTATTTGACATGCTAGGAGTCAGTGTCCTTGTGGGCTTCGTATCATCCGAATCGCCGTGGGCATCATGGACCTCAGCAGAACATCGTGTGAGCCTCCTGCTGGACCGATCCAGATATACCAAAGGCAGGTGTCCGCTGGGTCATACATATGTCAACAGATCTGGTGGTAAGCAGTGATCTCTTGCCATCTTGGTTCTTTGGCGCGGTCCCATATGGCCGTGGACGAAGCCTTTGGTTCAGCTTCCAAGGTGGAAGAGAACATATGGTGCTTCGTAGGCGAGTCCGCTCAATAAGCGCTTTTGCTGACTTCCTGGTGGTCTCGATGCTATCTCATTTCTCTTGGCCGACCATGACGATGAGAGAGAAGACGGAGGCAACCTTGCGACTACTGGTTTAGGACATCGGCAACACGAGAGCAAGGAACCTGCTCCCGAGAGTGCATCAATAGTGCCTCTGTGCTGGTCGCCGTACAAGATGGTCGAGGGCGACCACTCCTCTTCGTCGGCGACGTTTTTTTCCGGCCGGCGGTTGAAGGTCAACAACAACCTCCAAGCTGATATGCTGATACGAAGGACCCTCTGCACGAGCCCACCAGTATTCCTGTGCCCCACCCCAAGTGGTTTCGTCCTCGGCAGTGTGGTGCTCGTCTAGAGCTGGACCTGATTGTGTTTCAGATTTTCGTTTAGGGTCGTGAATGCAAATATTTGGACTTGCTAAAAAGGCTGCATCACGGAATAACATGACGAGTTCTCAGAGTCAACGTTTTTTTGAGAGAATTCAACCACTTTATTGATCAAGATAAATCATTACAGGGTATCTCGCAGATACAATCCAGAGTAACAGAACGAAAGGTAGAAAAACCAAAAAGTTCAAAACTACGAGCTAAAACATGAGCCGATTCATTGAGATTCCTACGAACATGCAGGAAGGTGCAAGATAAAAAGGACGTAGCCGCCTTCTTGATGTCTTGAATAACCACTCCCAGGTAGGACCAATCCATCCCAGTAGCTCTGATGCGCTGAACCACGGATAGACAGTCAGAAGCTAACCTGATCTTCTCGAAACCTTCCTCGCAAGCGAAAGTCATAGCTCGGCAAATTGCCAAAGCTTCTGCTAGTTCAGGTGCCGTGACCGCATGAAGAAGCTCGCTGCGAGCAGCCAAGCATTCACCTCTGTGGTCCTTGATCACGACACCGGCTCCCATTTGCTCTAAATATTTGAATAACGCTGCATCCACATTGATAAAAACCGTTCCTTCCGGTGGCGGGCTCCACTTAGCTGGGGACATGGAGTCACGCCTATGGTTGGTAACAGTCTGAGGGTGACTTCTTTTGGGCTTCTGCTTATGCATAAACCTGCTTATAGATTCCGGTAGGAAGAAACTGATGAATGAGAAAGAAACGGAGACTTTTAGGCTTATGCTGTTTTAGCTTATTTGCTACGATGAGTGATGACATGTCTGTTATACCCCTGAAATTGATCTGGCCACTTAGAAATAGAGTTAGAAATAAAATAAAAAACATTATGTCATGGTATATTTCAGGACATGCTCAAATATTAGAAAATGTCATACGATTTTGAAATAAAAATAATAGAAAACGTCATCGGTACACTTGTATCATATTTTAACATGACATGATTTTGAGACAGCACCATCACTAACACCAAAATCATCTACTAGCAAGCATCAAATACTAGCATCACATCCCAATAATCGTCTAGTAGCAAGCATCAAGAAAATTTTGAAGATTTGACTAATTTGGCTGCTTCCGATGACATGCTGCAGGGGATGCGGGCGATTGGTCCGAGCCTTGTAGCTGGCGTAGGATGGAGGGAGGAGCAGATCAAGTCGGAGTCGGGCGCCCCGGGCGGGAGGTGGCCGGCGGGTGAGTGGTCGGGCTGGGCGAGCTGAGAGTGGCTGGGCGGAGAAGGTTGGGCTTCGGGTGGGTGGGATCTGGCCAAGAAGAGAAGGGGCGGGTGGGATCCGCCGCTGGCTGCCGGAATCTGGTCGGCGGCATTGGGAGGGCGGTGGTAGGTGACCGGCGGCGCGGTGGAGAGCCTCGAGCGGGTCGCCGGCAGAGCACACGCGTGGGGAGCTCTTCGCATCGAGCGGGCCGGGGCAATTTGCCTTTTTTTTCCAATCCACTCGTTTCCTCTGGTTTCCTCACCGGTGGCATTTAGGTGTAATTTTTGAAAAGGGCATGTCTATTCGTAAAGAACGGTTCACAGCTCATAGGAGAAGCTCGGGAAACCGCTCTCCACCAGTTTCTCCCCACTGTGTATAAATGGGCTTCTGGGGAGTTTCTCGGTGGAGAAAAACTGAAGACTTCTTTTCTGCTTATACGGTGGAGAACCCAGAATCCAGGTTAGAAGCCCAAAAAAAATCACCCTTAGACAGGTGTAGTTCGCTCAAGTCAAGTCAACGTTACGCTTACGAGTAGCGCGATCTCTTTTCTACCTCTAAGTCCGCTCCTTGCCACAGACGAAATATACTCTGTCACGCTGGTGGTACGTCACGCCGTTTGGTTTTTGGACTTGGAGGCGATACCTCCTGGCACTGTCAGGCAGACACCAAAAGATTTCCGTCATCGTCTGCATGTGACGTGCCTGGAGCTAGTTCACTGGACCGTTCGTTTCTGTTCAGATCGCAACCGCAGATTACGCCATACACCCGGTGCACCGGCGTACCGCCCCTTGCCTCCCCCATGCAGTTCACTTTCCATACCATACGTAGCGACTTGTTGGCGATTTTTTTTTGCTACGAAGCAGAGCCAGAATTCCCCATCTCCCCCGTTCCCCTTCACGCTTCTCCAACCCTATCCGCCGGGGACTGAGATCCAGTGACTTGCTAGTCACAAGTCTCGTTGTGCCTTGCCCCCCTCCATCCACCATCCAGTCTTCATCTAATGGTCCAAAACACATCAAGGCAAAAAAAGAACCGGAGTCACCAGGAGATCGTTCTCCGCGCCCGATCGAGGAAAAAACGCGGAAAGCTCCCGCCGCCAGAAAGCACGGCCTTCACCGGCGTCGGGGGAAAGGCTGCCTTACCGCCGGAGACGCCTCACGACCGAGCTCCCGACCCGTTCGTCGCTGGCTTCTCATGCCGACCCACGTCGGCCGGTCTGACGGACGGACCCGCGCCCGCGCCTCCTAGCTCTTCCGCCAATCCCCGCCCCACCTACCTGGTTAGGCCCAATTCTGCACTTCTGAAATCCTCGTATTGGTGATTGACTCATAGTATTGTTGATGATTGACTCATAATATTGTTGATGTTCTTTGTGATGTTCTATGCAATTGAATGTTGTTTTATGCAATTGAAAGATGTGCTGATTCGGGTGGTGTGTTGTGCAACTTGACAGGATCTGATCATTGTGCTATCCAATTGTGAGTTTTGTGCATTTGCAAGTGTTGTGCAATGGGAGAAATTGACAAGGGTATGCCTAAAATTGGTATGAGGTTTCGAAATCAAGATGCAGCTTGGGAGTTTTGGGTTGCATATGGAGGTCGTGTAGGGTTTGATGTGAGGAAAAGAAACAAAAATATTAGCAAGATTGATGGTCAAGTTACTTCGTGCACATTTGTTTGTTCCAATGAAGGTGTAAGGAAAAAAGGGATAACAATGGATTATGTGCCAAAGCGTACGAGAGCTGAAACAAGAACAAATTGCAAAGCTCGAATGATTATATCATTGGATCGAGTGGCAAGGGATTTTGAAGTCACATATGTTGTGTTGGAACACAATCATCTCCTTCAATTGCCACAAACATGTCACTTGATGGCATCACAAAGGAAGATTACCGAACTACAAGCTTTTGAAATAGAAGCCGCCGAGGATTCCGGAATCATGCCCAAAGCTGCACATGAGTATGCTTGTCGTCGTGTTGGTGGACCATTGAATCTCGGCTACACTTGTCGTGATCAAAAGAATCATTTGCGAACCAAGCGGCAAAGAGAGTTGGGTTATGGACAAGCCGGTAGTATGTTGAAGTATTTTCATGACAAAATCATTGAGAACCCATCTTTTCAACATGCTTTGCAACTAGATTGTGAGGAACATATAGCCAACATATTTTGGGCTGATGCAAAAATGGTTCTTGACTATGCACACTTCGGCGATGTTGTCACATTTGATACTACTTTTGGCACAAACAAAGAATATAGACCATTTGGTGTTTTTCTTGGGCTCAATCAGTTTAGAGAAACCACCATTTTTGGGGCTGCATTGCTATTTGATGAAACATGTGACTCATTTAAATGGCTATTTGAGACTTTTCTAGCTACACATAATGGGAGGCAACCTAGAACTATTTACACGGATCAAGACACGGCAATGGGGAAAGCTATAGAGAATGTCTTCACGGAATCATATCATGGATTGTGCACCTTCCACATAATGCAAAATGCTGTCAAACATTTATGTCCATTGAAGGGTGAGGAAAAAGGTGAAGAAAAAGAAGAAGGGAAAGGTGAAGATGAAGAGGAAGAGTCTCATATTCTAAAGGATTTTAGTGAGTGCATGTATGGCTATGAGGACAAAGCAGAATTTCAAGAAGCATTTGACAATATGAGACTTAAAGTGCATAAGCAAACTTGGTTAGATAGTATCTACAAGCTGAAAGAGAAGTGGGCCGAATGTTATATGAGAGATGTGTTCAGTTTAGGAGTTAGAAGTACACAACTAAGTGAAAGCTTCAACAATTCATTGAAAAACCACTTGAAATCAGATTTTCATATTGTTCGGTTCTTGAAGCATTTTGAGAGGACATTGGAGGTAAAAAGAGCGAAAGAATTGCAATCGGAGTATGAGGCAAGGAAAAAGTTAGCAAGAATCAAGATGCACACACCTATGTTGGTGCTAGCAAGCGAAAAGTACACTCCAATTATCTTTGAAGCTTTCCAAGACGAATATGAAAGATCCATGGCTGCTTGCACTAGAGTATTGGATGAGGATAACAAATTTGCGGTTTCTATTGGAAGTTTGCATGGTGATTTAAAATTTGAGGAAGAGCGCATAGTGATTGGTGATCCTTTGGCCAAAACAGCTTCTTGTAGTTGTGAAATGTTCAATAGGACGGGAATATTATGTGGACATGGCATCAAAGTTCTTGATTTGATGAATATAAAGACATTACCACCACATTATATTTTGAAGAGATGGACTAGAGAAGCACGCAATGGAAGCATACAAGATAGAGATGGAAGGAAAGTGGTGGAAAATCCAAAGTTGCAAGCTCAACTTCGGTACAAGGCTTTGTCTCACAAATTCCATAGTTTGGCATATAAGGTAGCCAACTCTCTAGAGTTTTGCTTGATGTTAGAAAATGCACTTGATAGTGTTGGTACACAAGTAGAGGATAAACTCAATGAAACTACCAATGCTACAAATATGCCATGTAATGATCAAGAAAATATTGACCCTAATGTGCCTAATGTACAACAAAAAAATGAGTATCTTAGTGCAAAGCTCAAGAAGAAGGAGGTTCAATCAAAGAATTTGAGGAGAAAGAAAACTTGGCTTGATAAGTTACTCAAGGGGAAGCGCAGGCCAACAAAAGTTGCCGCACCAAAAAAGAATGGAGCAAAGGTATGTTGCAATCTATTCATGATGTGTTGTTACTATACATGAGATAGACTACTTACTAGAACATCTATTGCAGCAACACAAGAAGAATGATGGTGTGGAGCCTCAAGTAAGAGTGGAGAAAGATGATGTCAATGAAGGAGAAAATATGGAGCATCAAGATTGCAACACGATCATTAGTTACACACAGCTCTTGACAGCTCCACTTGGTGTTGTTTATGATGGACCTATGTTCTAGCATGTCTAAGCTTGTTAGATAGTGATATGGTTGGATAGTATTTTGGACAAAAGGTGAATATAGTATTTTGGATTTTGGGGCTAAATATAGCTTTTGTGGCCTAATTGTACAAGTAGATTGGCCAAATTGATGTATTGGAAGGTGTATGTGAGACAAATTGTTCCAGAATTTCAATGTTATATGTACTACAAAATCTGGATGTCTTTTGTGGCCAGAATTTTTTCTCTTATGCTATTGTTTAGCTGAATTACAACCAATTTTCTGTCCACTGTTAACTGCAGATTGTTTTGTTTTCAGTGTTCAAGAAGAAAGCAAGGGAGGTCTGCGTCGAGGCCGTCCCGGTCGAGGTAGCCATTGATGAGAGGACGTCAGAGGAAGGAAGCGCCGAGCGGAGGAAGGCGGTCGGAGGAAAGGTAGGAAGGAAGAAGCCGGCATGGAGGAGGAAGGTCGCGCGTGTCGGGGCGGAGGAAGGGCACCGCTGCGCTGGTCAGGACGGAGGAAGGCAATCGATGGGGAGGACGACGAAGTCTGGCGCGAGGAGGACGATCTCCCTGGGTTGACTCTCGCCTGGTTCGTTTTTTGCCTTGATGTGTTTTGGGCCATTAGATGAAGACTGGATGGTGGAGGGAGGGGGGCAAGGCACAACGAGACTTGTGACTAGCAAGTCACTGGATCTCAGTCCATCCGCCGGTGCCTCGCCCCCGGCCGCCGCCGCCGCAGCCCCCATCCCTACCCCACACCCCACTCCGCCGCCGTGACTCCGGTGGTCCGGTTGACGCACTCGGGCGAGCCTTTGGTTTTCGGGGGCGCAAGTTCCACAGGCTTCTGCTCCGCCCGTGGCCCTAGGAAGGGCCACCGAGCGCCGTTCAATTCTTCGGAATTTCCCCGTGGCAGAGGTGCCATGGTAGCTGGCGTCCACGACCAGTCTCTGTGAACGTCTGAAGACAAACTCCGGTGAGTCAATTGTTCGGAATTTGCCCGTGGCAGGGGTGCCATGGTAGCTGGCGTGCACGTCCGATCTCTGTCGACGTCTGAAGACAAACTCCGGTGAGTTGATTTGAGCTGTCGACGGGAGATGCGTCCTCCCGGCGGGCCTGTAGCATTCGTCATAGACTCCCAGCTCTGTAGTTCTCGCCGATCTGCCAGAGGAGCAGCCCACTGTGGCTTTGACCCCGCCTGATACATGTCAGGAGATAGAGATGTGCAGGTGTCCACTGCTAGAGCCATGCAATGATGCCCAGATGCCTGATGCATGCAGCCGGTGATGTGATTGACCTAGGTTAAGTCTGCTCTAACGGTGTGGCTGTAGTTGCGCGATGAGTCCATGGAGAAGGCTGGATCTAGAATTCCCGGCTACCCGTCCCTGCTGGTGATGTTGCTTGACGATAAGCTCAGATGCGGGATGACAGATCTTGGCTCGCAAGAGTTTTTGGTTGATTCGTCGCTGCAGGAGCTCGCGCGAGGAGACGCGCACCGCGAGATGCAGAGCTCGTAGGGCCTCTGTTCCGCCGTGAAGACCGAGGAGGACAGAATGGGGCGGCGCTGCTCGAACCGAGCGTGTCCTGCAGGCGACGCGACGTAAGCAAAAGAGGCAAAAAAAAGTCAAACAAGGCCGACGGATGGGGACGCGGGGTATCCTGGCTTGGGATGCTGATAGTGGGGTCGAATAATAGTTGGCCCTACAGTCAGTCACCTAGTGGTATGGCAGTGGCACTGATTGGAGGTAAGGTGGGGCGCAGATTATTTAGTTTCCATTTTCGTGGGGCGCCTGGATGTCTCATGGCTCAGTGGGCCACTAGAGATGTACGTACACGATTTCTCCTTTTTTTTTTTGACACGGTATGCCAGTAGAAAAGTTATTCGTCATACAACCCCGACTTTCTCGCATGCAGTTTACTTTTCCATGACCCGGAATCCCCTCCCATCTCCCTCCTTCCTCTGCACGACCGTCGAAAACCTATCCCCCCCGGTGCCTCACCGCCGCCCGCCGCCGCAGCCCCAATCCTTACCCTGCATCCCACTCCGTCGCAGTACCTTCGGCGGTGCGGCTGGCGCACTCGGGCGAGCTTTTGGTGCTCGGTGGGCAAGTTCCACAGCCTTCTGCGCCGCCTGTGGCCCTAGGACGAAGAGCCACAGAGCGCCGGCCAATTCTTCGGAATCTCACCGTGGCAGAGAAGGTGCCATGGTGGCTGGCGTGCACGGCCGGTCTCTGTCGACGTATGAAGACGAACTCTGGTGAGTTGATTTGATCTGCCGATGGGAGGTGCGTTCCGTTGCATCCCGGCGGCGTGTAGCAGTCTCCATAGACTCCCGGGCTCTAGAGTTCTCCCCGATCTGCCAGAGGAGCATCCCGCTGTAGCTTTGTCCACCACGGAGGATCTGAAGTTACCGGTTGGTACTCAGATCTGTCAGGAGAGATGTGGAGATCTCCACTGCTAGAGCCATGGCAAGTGGCTGATACATCCCGGCAGCAAAGGGATTCCGAGGTAATTCTGCGCTAGCCCTGTGGCTGTACAGGCACAGTGTGTCCATCGAGTTCTACATCCGATAAGGTGCCAAGGAAAACTATGGTGAGTCGATCTTCTGATTGGAGGTGCGTTCCGTCGCGCTCCCGGTGGACGGTAGCCATCGCCATAGACTCCCGGGCTCTAGAGTTCTTGCCGATCTTCCAGAGGAGCATCTGTGGCTTTGTCCATGACGGAGGATCTGAAGTTACTGGTAGATACTCAGATCTGTCAGGACAAATGTGCAGGTCTCCACTGCTGGAGCCATGAAATCACGCTCAGATGTCTGATACATGCAGCCGGCGATGGGATTGACCGAGGTAATTCTGCGCTAACGGTGCGGCCTGTGGTGGCACGGTGGATCCATTGAGTTCTACATCTGAGAAGGCTGGATCTAGTTTTCTCGTCTATCCATGCCAACCGAGTTCACTAGCCGGTGATGTGGCTACACTTTGATGTCCTCGGCAGAGGCCTATGTCTGTTCGTTTTGCTAAGCTGACAGCCTTGGGTGATACAGGACAGCTTCGGTTTGTAAGATATTGGGTCGGAGCAGGCAAGTGAGGTCCAATAGTAGCCTGAGTCCTGAGGAGATCGACTTTTGTAAAATAGCACAAGGGTGAGATCTGTGTTTTGAGGATAGTTTTATCTGTCGACGTCTGAAGACAAACTCTGTTGAGTTGATTTGATTTGCTGATGGTAGGTGCGTTCAGTCGCCTCCCCATGACCTGTTGCAGTCGCCATAGACTCCCAGGCTCTAGAGTTCTCGCCGATCTTCCAGAGGAGCATCTGTGGCTTTGTCCACGACGGAGGATCTGAAGTTACGGGTAGGTACTCAGATCTGTCAGGACAAATGTGCAGGTCTCCACTGCTGGAGCCATGAAATCACGCTCAGATGTCTGATACATGCAGCCGGCGATGGGATTGACCGAGGTAATTCTGCGCTAACGGTGCAGCCTGTGGTGGCACGGTGGATCCATGGAGTTCTACATCTGAGAATGCTGGATCTAGTTTTCTCGTCTATCCATCCCAACCGAGTTCACTAGCCAGTGATGTGGCTACACTTTGATGTCCTCGGCAGAGGCCTATGTCTGTTCGTTTTGCTACGCTCCACAGTGGGCTGGCTGAAAATAAGCCCTAAGTCAGGTGATACGGATGACGGCTTTGGCTGGCAAGATATTGGGTTGGAGCAAACAAGTGAGGTGATATGGATGACAGCTTCGGCTGGCAAGATATTGGGTTGGAGGAAACAAGTGAACTCTGATGGCTGCCTGAGTCCCGAGGAGATTGATATTCAGTTGGAGGCTATGCACTGTTTTCATTAAGTAGCATATCGATGAGATCTGTGGTTTTGAGGATAATTGGAAATTTAGCTGTATTCGTTCTTCAAGTTTATTATTCTGCATCATTGCAAAATAAACTTCTCATACTTTTAATCTGTTGATTTATGAACTGTTGGGGAAGCAATGCATAATCTTATCACCCAGGTTCAAGTTTTTATGGCTTTAATTTTGGTAACTGTTTCTTCTGTGTTCAGAAAATGTGCAGTTCTTCCTGCATATTCCTTCATATATTTCTCTTGGTTTATGATATATAGTTTAAATCGTTCATTTTAGTACTCCTATCTTTTTTATTTTGTGTTTCTCTTGCCCTCAAAGTGAAAGAAGCACTCTATTGATCGGTAGATAAAACTAAAGTTTGGAGTAATACGCCATAGCTTTTACACACCAGATATATATTTCCATCATTTCACGAGTTGATTGTATCACCAATTCTCATTGTTGTGAATATAGTCTGTGTCTGTTATAAATCTCTATTGGCTGCATATTGTTAATCTTCATGTTGTAATTGGCCCTTGTATAGACGTTCTGCAGCCATGGTTAAAATATTTACTTTTCTCTTGGTTCTTAAATCTTTTATTTAGAATTTTCCAATTTTATAATTGCTGTGACGTCATTTTTCCCTCAAAGAGAAGAGGTGCGCTAAATCTGACTAGTACATTGAATTTCATATTCGACAACATGGAGTTCTAGTCATCAACTGAAAACAATACACAAGTATAGGAGGGTAGCTTAGGTGATTGTGCTGTTTTACTTCTTTTCCTAATTTTGTATAGAAATATCTATTATGACATGGTCCTTGCACAATGTTATCATATGCAGGTCAGCATTAGGGGTGATGGCGTCCTCTTCTTCACTGCAAAAAATATGGGCAACTTGAGGAGGTATGCTCACTATCTTTGTTGAATTCCTTTCCACACTGTTTGTAGTGTTTGTTGTCGATAGATCCATCTATGGCATAGATGGCTTGACTTTGACCGAAACTAGAGATGTACGTACACGATTTCTCTTTTTTCTTTTGACACGGTATGCCAATAGAAAAGTTATTCGTCATACAACCCCGACTTTCTCGCATGCAGTTTACTTTTCCATGACCCGGAATCCCCTCCCATCTCCCTTCTTCCTCTGCACGACCGTCGAAAACCTATCCCCCCCCGGTGCCTCACCGCCGCCCGCCGCCGCCCGCCGCCGCAGCCCCCATCCTTACCCCACATCCCACTCCGTCGCAGTACCTTCGGCGGTGCGGCTGGTGCACTCGGGCGAGCTTTTGGTGCTCGGTGGGCAAGTTCCACAGCCTTCTGCGCCGCCTGTGGCCCTAGGACGAAGAGCCCACAGAGCGCCGGCCAATTCTTCGGAATCTCACCGTGGTAGAGAAGGTGCCATGGTGGCTGGCGTGCACGGCCGGTCTCTGTCGACGTATGAAGACGAACTCTGGTGAGTTGATTTGCTCTGCCGATGGGAGGTGCGTTCCGTTGCCTCCCGGCGGCGTGTAGCAGTCTCCATAGACTCCCGGGCTCTAGAGTTCTCCCCGATCTGCCAGAGGAGCATCCCTCTGTGGCTTTGTACACGACGGAGGATCTGAAGTTACGGGTAGGTACTCAGATCTGTCAGGACAGATGCGCAGGTCTCCACTGCTAGAGCCATGGCAAGTGGCTGATACATCCCGGCAGCAAAGGGATTCCGAGGTAATTCTCCCCGATCTGCCAGAGGAGCATCCCTATGTGGCTTTGTCCACGACGGAGGATCTGAAGGTATCGGTGGGTAACTCAGATGTGTTCGGAGAGATGTGGAGGTGTCACTGCTAGATCCATGCAATCATGCTCAGATGCCTGTTACATGCAGCCGACGATGGGATTGACCGAGGTAATTCTGCAAAACGGTGCGGCTGTGGTGGCACGGTGTGTCAATGGAGTTCTACAGTCGAGAAGGCTGATCTAGCTTTCTCATCTACGCATCCACGATGGTGACGTGGCTAGATGATAAGATGGGTTCTGCTCAGAAGTGTGATACATGATGACTATTTTGGCTTGCAATTTTTTTGTTTGGATTAGGCATAGCTATATTGCCTCGAGTTGTCTGTGATGTTAAGGATAGATACTTCACTTAGCTAGACAGACTTTTGATAAAATAGCACCAAGTTAGGATTAGTGGTTGTGCATATAAGTCATACTCATGGAGAACTTGTATCGTCTGACAAAATGATGACTTAATTATGTATGTTTATGAATGTAACTAGTAGATTTAACTTTGTATTTTGTCATTGTATTAATATATATTTTTAAATATCAAAATATGTAAGCATTTAAAAATTACTTATATTTTCTCTACACATTTATCATTGAAAAATACACATTATAAGTTTATGATATACATGTTTACTATTTTTCTTGTAAGTAGCAAAACTAACCGCACAATTGTCTTGCTATTGTAAAGGTACAAAACTTTATAATTGTCAGAAACATATTTGTGGCTATTGTATAATTATAATTGAAAGTTCGTAGTCCTTGAAGTTCAGTTGTGTTTGCTATACATGTTATTGATTTTGTTCCTATGTATTAGTAATATTGAAAATTCAATATAGATTATTTGAAAAATTAATGGCTTAACTAGATTTGTGATGTGCAGTTGCATTGTTTATCATAGAAAGTTTTGTAACCATGTTTAATTTTATTCTTGCATGTAACAAAATTAACTACATAATTTTGTTGCTACTGTGATGTAAAATTTAATTGTTAATGTATGTGCGGCTATTGTATAATTATAGTTGAAGTTTCTAATGGTCCATCTTTGAAGTTTAGTTGTATTTGCTATACATGTGTATGCTACTATTTCCATTGAAAATAAGCTTTACAGATTTGGATATGTAATTCTAATATTTAGCACTAGAAATTTTCTATATGTTATTTAAATTACTTGTTATTCATGTGCTAGAACAATTAACCATATAACTGTGTTGATATTATACAATTATTATTATTTTAATTATTATGTATGTGTTGCTATTTTACATTTATTATGGAAGATTTGTTGCCTATTTTGTATCATTTTGAAATTTCTGATGTTGATATTTGAAAATCTGCTTATATAGTTCTATACAACTTCATATTTTATCTCTTGGTGTAGGATATTCTGGTTATTTTTTATTGTTTTTGTACTTGTACTTATGTTGTGTGTCCCTCTCTCAAAGTGAAAGAGGTAGAGTTCTATTGTATGATTTGTTTTATTTTTAATATATACACGGAGCTGTACCGCTTGGTAGATAAAGAACTTCAGAAGTAGCAGGCGGATTGCAGTTTTGCTCTTAAGGTAAGTATGTTCCCATCCTTTCATGCATTGACAGTCTCATCATGTTCGTTTTTTAAATAGCAAAATTAGCCGCACAATTGTTTAGTTAGATATTACCTATAGTTGTATCTGTTATTTCATGTTCACCATTGAGAGTATAATTGTACTGTTAACACATGATTAGTCTTCACTGATGTGATCTGACTTTGTTAAAGCAAGTCGAACTATGGTGTTCACAAACACTGTCATGTTTGCTAATTCAGTCTCTGACACACTGCAGGGAGTTGGCATTCCATGCATCCTGACCACCGTGACAGCTCTCTGGAGGAAAGGAGAGCCAATTTGCAATCTTTCCGGGAAAATGGTGGCGTGCTCGCTTGTACTGATGCTGCTGCTTGTGGGCTTGATGTGGCAAATGTTCCCCTCGTCATAAGGTATGATCAGACTTTACCTCTTGAAATGTTGCATTTCTGGTCAACCTTTCTTAATTCAACTGAAGAGGTACAACCATACATGTTTCGCTGCAGTTCCCTGTACCATTGAGCCATCTTTTCATTTTTCTGAATCCAGTTTCATTGTACCAGATTCGCGAGGACGATGTTTACATTTCTTATCTTCCACTTGCCCATATATTTGGCTGTGTGATCGAGGTGTTCATTCACCACGGGGCCTCAATCGGATTCTGGCGTGGAGTAAGGATCTGAGGCACATACCGTTCTTGTTGCTTTCTTCATGTCAATGTAGCACATTATGATCCATAATTATTCTGCTTTAGGATGTCAAACACTTGGTTGAAGACATTGGAGAACTCAAGCCAACAATATTCTGTGCTGTTCCACGTATGCTTGACAGAATCTATGGAGGTGCTTCATTAAACTTAAGGATTCATAACTATTCAGCAACCTAGACGTAATATGTACGCTGATGTTGTTCTGGATGATAATGTTGCATTGCTTTTGTGATTCAGGACTGCAAGATAAACATTCAACCAGTGGTTTCCTAAGGAAGACGGTGTTCAATGTTGCTTACAAATAGTAAGCTTTTCTAATGTTTGATCGATCAAGTAACATCTATTATCTGACATGTTGATCATATTCTTAATATTCTATTCTGAACTCTAAATTGTTTTGCAGCAAACAAGGGAACATGATATAAGGAAGCAAGCATGAAGATGCAGCTTCTATTTTCGACAAATTAGTCTTTGCCAAGGTATACCAAAATGAGAAAAACTAAAAGTTCAATTATGACATAAAAATATCTGATGTTTGTGGTGAATTCAGTTTAATGTTACATTGCAACTTTAGGTGAAACGAGGACTAGGTGGAAGAGTACGAGTAATTCTATCCGGTGCAGCTCCTCTATCTAATCACGTCGAGGAGTTTCTGCGCGTGGTTACATGCTCCCATGTTCTTCAAAGCTATGGCGTGCTTATGAAGCCATTTATATTATGATTTATACTAAATTCAGAAAAAAAAATCAAAATCTTGAGTAGTTTCTGAGACATCTGACTAACTTAATTGCCTTTGCTTGTTTTCTTTTGTACAGGTCTCTGTGACCTGTGCTGGGTCCTTTGTTTCCTTGCTCCATGATTGGAACCGCCGGCCCTCCGGTCCCATATGTGGAAGTATGCCTAGAATCTGTTCCTGAGATGGGGTATGATGCATTGTCAAAAGAATCACCTCGTGGAGAGATTTGCATCAGAGTGGACACCTTATTCTCAGGGTACTACAAGCGAGAAGACCTCACCAAGGAAGTCTTGATCGATGGCTTGTTCCACACAGGTATGATGTCACCGTCAGTTAAAAATGGCCAAAGGAAACCAATATTTCATACTAGATATCTTCTCCAAGCTATACCGAAACAGACACTTAACCTTCCAATATAAGGATTTTTGACATATCCATCTTTCTAAATACTTCTTCTGGGGTGTGCTCATCTTCACGTCATACTGTAGGAGACATGGGGTGAGTGGCAGCATGATAGAAGCACGAAGATCATTGACCGCAAGAAGAACATCTTCAAGCTCCCCCAAGGAGAATACGTCGCGGTCGAGAATCTAGAGAACATATTTGGTCAAGCTCCTAATGTGGATTCAGTAGAGTCCGGGGACAACCTTGACCCGCTCTTTTGCTCTTGAGATTTTCGCAGCATACATCGACAATTTCCATTGGCTATACTCAGTGACTTCGAATTTCTGCAGATTTGGGTGTATGGAAACAGCTTTGAATCGTGCCTTGTTGTGGTTATCAACTACAACAAGCAAGGTCTAGAACGATGGGCAGAGACAAACGGGGTAAGCGGAGACTTCACCTCGATATGCGCATAAGGCAAAAGAGTTCATGTAGGAGCAACTGGGCAAAACTGGCAAAGAAAAGAAGAAGGTGAGATATTAACCTGGCTAGTAGTAGAGATCATACCAACATTTTATAAAAATGCCACATTGGTGACCTCAGCAGATATATATGATATATCATCTCTGTGATCTTATTGCAATAGCTCGAAGGCTTTGAGATGATCAGGGCTGATCATCTGGTTTCAGTGCCATTCGACATGGAGCGTGACCTCATCACCCCAGCTTACAAGAAGAAGCAGCCACAGCTCCTGAAATACTACCAGGTATTACTTATACCTGCAAATCATCATCCACTTGCTACCATAAGGTGGTAGCACAATAAATCACAAGTTGCACACACAATGGTGCAAAATTTATGCAGTTACACGCACCTGGTGGCTGGTATATTTGTTTTATAAGTAGTAGATATACCTGGTATATATGTAAAAAGGAGAGATAGTTCTTCAGAAAAAGAACTACGCAAACCTCTTGGTTTTCCAAGAGAGAGAGAGAGAGAGAGAGAGAGAGAGTTCTTCAGAAAAAGAACTCTACATCATTATATGAAAACCTACAGCCTTGCTATCTCCTGATATTTGAAGTAAACCTACAGCCTTGCTATCTTGATCTCGACTGAGCTATGGCCAAGATTTTGTTAAAGATAGATGTTAGTAGGGCTTCCACATCATTATACGAAGCCTTTGCATATTTAGATACTTCAAACCAAGATGAAGTGGCACAACCGTGGACTTGTAATAGCATCTTTTCAGTACAACACAAGCAGTAATAAGACTCGTAATTGCAGGTTTACATGAACAAATGCAGCAGTAGGACATTATGTAGCAGGTTCAGATGAATACAGAAGAACAATATAGAACACACTATCTTTTCTCCTGCCATCTCATTTTATTCGTCCATGCAGCTACTTTGTCCTGTAGCCAGTCCAGTCTTTTGACCTGTAGAGCACATGAGATTATGATAGGGTCAGGTAGACGTTGTATAATGCATTAAGGTACAGTATAATTGTATCTTTATTCCGCTATAAGATAATTAGCTGCGTGGTACAAACTGTGATTGACAACCTTCAATTGTCATCTGGAAACATATGGTAAAAGTTACATCTCCTTGCATACATTTATTTGAGGACGGAAGGAGTATGTCACATTCAACTTGTTCAAAAGATGGTTCAGATTGATTTCGGACATTAGTGGCTGTATATGCCACTACAGTACTATGAGTGACCTCTTCGGTGTAAGATGAAACAATTAGTAATGCAAAGTTATCGTGTCATGCTATGGGGCTCTATTCTGCCACAATGAATTTTGTACCACTATAATTATTTGATTCTCATTGCATTTTGAATGAACAAATGCACATTAAAGGTTCACATTGGAGCAGAGCTATGCGAAGGGAGAAAGAATTATCAAGGCAGCATGGGATAATCAAGAGATTGACCCTTTATTCAGTAGCTTCTGTTTCAAAGTACAGTAGTAATCAACATCCTATTGTCAGGTCTGTTGATATTAACGACAAAATATTAATTGAGCACACTCGGATGGCTATTTTGGAAGCATGATCAACTAGATTCAACAACTTCAGTGCTACCAAGGAATCTCATGATGTGAAGAGGACGGGAAATGCTTTGTACCGTTATTCCCAGGTTGCTCCTTCTAGTTCCTTCGGAAAATGTACTGAAAATAATGGTCTGTCACTCTGTTGAATCTAAAAATATTGATGGAGGGCCCTATACTGGCGATGAAACACCAAGGAAAGTGCTTTCAGACTGGGTAAAAAAGCGCCAGGAGCAAAGAACTCAGATTCACTGCTTCAGGCTGGAAACAGGACTGCCATGGAAAATGGTACAGGGATGAAATTCCTTGTACTTTTTGGTCTGGTACTTCCTGTCGCCAATTTATTGGTTTTCAGTTCTATTTAATTTATCAGTGAAGTGATGTGATTTTCAGACATGGTGCAAACATGACAGTCAGCCTGGATTAGGAGGAATTTATGAAGTGACTAAGTGCTTCAAAACAATAATGTGCAACTAGGAGCCCATATGTATGCTGCAATCATGACAGCCAGATTGGATTACAGGTAATTTGTGAAGTACGTAAATACAGTGTTCTATGCATCTATGAGTCCATATAAGTAATATTTTTTATCTGAATTGGTGCTTGCTTAAAAATTCAGTTATCTCCTGGTGTGTAGTAATGAAAAATGCATTTTTATCACTAGATGTTGCAATTCATTGTATCTTTCTATAGTAAAGGAGTCCTAACAAAGTATGTATTTTGACACCTGCAGGTAGATGCACGGATTGGCAGAGCTCTATCTCAACAAAATTTACCACCATGGGAACTATTACACCAGTGTGCAGTAGATCATCTGTTCAGACAGATGCTTTTTTATCTCAAAATTGATGTAACAGGATACATTGATAATGCAATTGGAGTGTTTTTTCCAAATTTATGGCCTATTACACCAATTTGCAGTTGATTCTGCATCATTTCAGATGGATCTGTTTTCTTTTCACTTCAAATTTCATGTAAAACCCTTATTCCATCATAAAGCTAGACTGATTTGTCCAAACGAAACTTCTCTGAAGATGCTAGATGTCAAATACAGTTTCGGCTCACCTCGATTTTAGTCGTCTGCCTGTCGGGGCAGCCTTTGGTTCGCCGCTGCCAGCTTGGCGCGCTTCTTCTTGCCCGCGCAGGCCACGATCTCTTCCTGGCTCTTCCTCTCATTCTCCTTTGCACGTGCGATTGATGCCAGTCTCTGCTCCTCCTTCTTCTTGCAGGCCGGCACGTGGCTAGGGAGAAGGGGCGCGTGGAAGAAGGGAGGGGCGGCAGGAGCAGGGTAGGGTTTCAGTGCGGGTTTCGGGAGTGGGGAAGGGAGGAGCAGAACTGCTCCCTGACGCTCGGGTGTTTTAAAGGAAACTCTTCATGGGCTCAGCCCGTTAGCGTGTTTCTTCGGCTGGATGTTCGAGAAGGATTCCACATGGTACTGTAAAAAAACACGATGACTTACTTCTTCTATCTGTTGCCTCCTTCTGCCTATATTTTTTTAATTCCTTTTCTTCTATTTCGCATTCTTATATTTTTTTCATTTTAATTTTCATTTTTTTGTTTAGTTTCTTTTCTTTTTATTCTTTCTTCATTTTCATGTTTATTGCTTATTTATGTTTACTCTCGTCTTTTCTTTCCTCTTTTTGTTTATTTTTTTAGTTTAGTTTATTATGGTTTCTTTATAAGTTAGGTTTCTATTTTTATTTCACATGTTTCACTAGTACTACAATTTGTTCCGCAATGATAATTTGTGTTTCTCTTTGTTGTCGAGTTTTTTGTTACCCACATGGTTAAGTTAATTTCATTCAGACTAATTTTTTTGCACTCCCAATTTATTTCACCGGTACTAAAACTTTGTAATGAGGAGACTGGATTTTTTTCTAATGAGGAGACTGGATGTTGGGCTTTACTGGACCTAGGGTAAACCCGCGAAATTAGAAATTACTGTAATACAGACTAATTTGTTCAGCAAATTTTAAATAAAAAGTGGGACAGACGGCGTGCCGCTCCGCCGCCCTAAACGGAACCATGCCATGCACTAATATTTTCTTGTTCAAACCTGTGACGAGCAAATGATCTAGCACATAGTATCGGTCTACGAACTTCTTTCTTCAATGCTAGTTGCAATCTGATGGTGCTACGTGAATTAAAAATGGTTTCGTTAATTCATTGTCACAGAATTAGGAGAGAGGAGATCCTAAGCCATTGAATTGCATCATGTTTGGTGTTTCTTATGAGTTGCAAGTTGTTTTTAATCTTATTTTTCAGTTGCAAGTGGGCTGAAACTGAGAGAATATGTCCTAAAACCGTTAGTTTATATGTAATTCGTGCTAGCTAGTGAGTTACATGTGTTGTAACTGAGACCGAGTGACATCAGCTGACTAACTATTAAACTAATTCTTAGTTGATTGAGAATTATACGCACCATGTTAAAGTATATGAGAAACTAGGCTACAGTCATGTCTCGAATGCGATGAAAGCGCCCACATCGCTAGAGAAAGGATCTCAAACCAACCGTTTCTACCGCCGTCACTCCCATGTCACTACAGGAATGGCGCCGTGTGCCGACTGTCGGCCGCTACGCCGATGGCCAAAGGTCGGGACCGTCGGCGTAGGACCAGGCCAGGCCAGCCCCGCTTCCGCGCTCTCGGCGTAGCCACCAATATGCCGACGGCAACCCTCGGTGTAGAAACGCCGTCGGCGTATAAGGTGGACCCGCGGCACTTGCAGGCCAGGCCGGGACGGATCCCTAACGGCGCCATTCGTACGCCGAGAGTCGCCGTCGGCGTACGGCCAAGCTACGCCGACGACCACCCTCGGTGTACGCCCGTACATTTTTTTATTTTTTCCCACTAAATTATGAACTTATTTTATATTTGTATTTATTTATTAGTATCAATTATTTAGGTTCTATTTTATCAATTGGACGGATTCGTAGCCTTCGAATAATAGTCTCCACGCCCATATAAAATATCGAATCTTCTCACAACCTGAGAAATTTGCATGTTTGTAAGTGTTATTATCACATGTGCGTGAAATTTATACGTCATACTTTTTTGTGAAGTTGTTCAAAGATTCAATCATTTTCCTATGCCAACCCATTTTTTACACCGTTCCTCAAGTGTGATTCCCTTCTCGGACATGCGTTAACACTTAGTAAAATCCTAGATTTTTACGTGGAAACTCCTGTTGCGGAGAAATCGAAGCCTATTTTATGGCAAAGTATGCCCAACCCTTGCTTTGCATGTACATATATCCTAAACAAACCAAAATAAATAGAAAGGTCCAGCGGGATACCTCGTACGCAGGAAAGATATAGGGATTGACATGTGGGGCCCCTGGTCTAGGGTTTCGCTAGATGAAGACCATTGGAGTGTCAGAATCATATGAGAACTTGCATGTGTCTCAAGCATATGTGTGTGAGAGTGGTGCAAGGTTGGTAGGTGCCATGTGTAAGTCCCAAGTATGACCCCTTCTTGAACATGCGTTAGCACTTAGTAAAATCCTAAAACTTTACGTGGAAACTCCCGTCGCGGGGCAACCAAAGCCTATTTTATGGCAAAGTAGGACCAACCTTTGCTTTGCATGTACATATATCCGAAACAAACCAAAATAAATAGAAAAGTCTACTTGGCTACCCCCGTACACAGGAAAAATATAGGGGTAGACGATCCGAGGCCCACAGATCAGGGTTCCGCGGCAAACCGCGCTCCGGGGCGTAGAAATACCTTAAGAACTTGCATGTGGCCCTAGCACATGCATGGAAGTGTGGTGTTATGTTGAAACATGCAGAACCTAGTCCCCGGGTGAATGTGTCCCCCTTCGCATGCATGCGATGTAACCTAAAAGCGAATGTTCTGGACTTATATAAGGGAGAAACTCTCTGTTCTGATGGACCTTTAGTTGGTATCACAAGAGTTTATATGGTTCAATTGATGATGGTGATAGGAGGGTGTAGGCATGATTTCAGAGTAGGTGAAAGTGTGAGAAGATCACTGAATGGATTTGGAGAAGGTTTTGTATTAAAAATATTTGAATTGGAAGGGTTTTTGGTATCTTGTGTTTTATACTTTTTGACATACTTTGGAACGTTGTAGGAGATGATCCAAGTGTCCAAATGGTTCATGGGTCACATGGTTTGTTAGACCATGTTATGTATATCAACATGGCACAGAGAATTGGACTTGACCTTGATTGGGTTTTAATTGGAGAGAGTCCAAACTTTTTTGAAATTAAGACCGCCAGAACAGAATATCATCTTGCCTTCAAAACAAGGTTGGTTTGAGAAACCCAAGGCTCCAATGGAAACAAGTGATGCATGGGTTGATAGACAAGGTTTAGTAGATCACATTCATTCAAAGAGTTGGTAAAAATAAGGGGGCATGAGGATGGTAGCTTCTGCCAAAGTAGGCATGTTGTTAAGATTGGCAGAAATAGGATATTTTCTTGACTACAAAACCCTCAAGGACGAGTGGGTCCAAAACGGGTCTAGCCAAGGAAAAGAGTGGAATTTGGTAGTACCCATGATGTAATACAAGATGGTTTGAGTAAATTTTAAAAAATGCACACTAAATAATATAGTTGGATTCTCAAAGATTGAATCCAGATAAGGGTTCCAGACTTGGTCAAAATTTGACAGTTTTTGGGTTTTGACTAGGACACAAGTGGTGATGTTTTTAGGGGATGCAAGGTTCCAAACCCAAGTGGATGATGTTGATGAGTAGGTTATATAGAAGGGATCCAAGGATTGAGTTGGGCTCTGGTACCTTGGGGACTATAAAAAGAATGTGAACCAATTGAATCTGATACAGAAAAACAGATGGTCTAGGTAATAACTAAGGATCTAGATAAGCTTTGGGGATGTTGGTGAATGAATCCATTGATCAAAGAATATTTTGTAAGATGGTGTTTTACATATCAAGGATGATGGTAGTGGTGTCTCTAGGCCTTAGATAAAGAGTTAGGGGTTTTATGGAGCTTATCCAAATTGATCCTGATAACAGGGAGAGAGGCTATATTTATGGTAGGGGTGGATGATTCTATCCACAAGATTAGAGGTTGAAAGGTTGGTTTGGTATATTTATTGGGATATGAGCTCTAGGGTAGCTCATGCTAGTCCTTAGTCATACCATGTAGACATCAGAGAAGAACAAAGCAATTATTTGAATAAGTAGATCAAGACAACTCATCTAAGCAGATTGAGGCAATTCATCTTGCTAAACATTCAAGTACTACTGAGGTTACCATCAAGCCTAGCTTGAGATAAGGATGGATATTTTGAAATATTATGTTTTGAAGTGAGATAAGGGCCTCTTGGTATTTCTACCAAGATTAGAATGAAGAAGGTTTTGGAAAACCTAGAGGTAAGAATGGTTTGGAAGTTCCGTCTTGAAAATATAAGGAGATTATATATTATAGCCTCCATAATTTTGTAAATGGAAACTAGTAAAACATGTATTAAGACAAAGTCGTCTTGGCTCAGGTTTTGAAATGTCAGAACATTTGAGGATATGAAAAGTAAGCCAAGACATCTCTTTTGTAGAGGAGTGTATCATCTATTATACATTTAGTTGCAATGAGCACAAGCAAATAATCAAACAAACACTACACCACTTAACAAGAAAAAGTTTTTGTCCCCCTAATTTTTTCCTTTTGGACAATAAATCAAGGTTGTTAAAATTGGGATGTTACATGGCCCATGTGTCAAGAGCGGTATTTGTCCATCCGCGTGACGGAGAGATACTCAAGGGCCCACTCAGAGAAGTTATATCCAACAACTGTGTAGTGTGTGACTAGGTCACGGGGATATCACTTGTCGGAACAAGTTAAGTAACATTTGTCGGTAACGAGATTGAACTTGACATGGTGATGTCATTGATTAGATCTCAGACAATGCATGTATCGAAGATACAAAAGGAATAACATATTGCGTTTATGGTTCAATGAAAAATATTTCGTGGAACACACATGGGTCATCATTAGCATCCAGGTCCCGCTGATGATCATTGGTACGAGAGGGATATGGACCATGCTTAGAGTGTTCCCGAACCGTGGGTATCACGCTTAAGGGCTTGATATGGTGGGGAGAAAATTCTTTTGTTTTTTCCGGTTGCATAGACCTGACAACAATGATTGGAGGAGTTTCTTTTAAACATTGTCCGAGAGAAGTAAACAAGGTGGCTCATGAATTAGCTAGGACCTGTTATCTTGGTAAAATCTCTTATAACTGGGACGATGACCCCTAGCTTTCTTTTACAAACCCTTCTCCAATATGTAACTATTGTGTGAATTCGGAGCAGCAAGTTTCAGATGCACTCTTTTCCTTCTAGGGTATCTAAGGGGACTAGAAGGTTTTTAATGAGGCGGCTTGCTGACTCAATATATTGTGTTTCAAAAAAAGGAACTACAGAAAAATCCGGCTAGAGTTGAGAGTTGCCAGTTAATAAAAAGAGAAAATAAATCCGACTAGTGTATGTCCGGTTAGGAAAAAGAAAGGCAAAACTCTGGCTAGAGTTAGCCGGTTGAAAAAATGGGTGTGTGTTAAGACAAAGGCTGAAAGGAAGAAACGCCGGATGAAATAAAATCCGTCTAGATTTGTCCGGCTTGGCCCCGGCTGAATCGGGCCGAGTAAGACCGAAAGAAAGAAAGTGGCTGGCTAGAATAAATTCGGCTGGAGACCTGACTATGTTTGTCCTGCCATTTAGTTCGTCGGGTCGGCTGGACCTGTCCGACTGAGGCCCGGTCCGGCTTCGTCTTGCTTGTCCGCCCGATTTGTCCGGTTCGTTCCCGTTCCGCTTGAGTCAAGCCGACTTGGCGCGACTTCATCCGTTTGGCTGCCAGTTCGACCAGATGAACGCGTTCTCATCCCGTTTGGTTGCCGCTTTGGCCAGCTGGACCCGGTCTGGCTGGGACAGGCCGGCTCGGTGCGTTCCTGTGCGTTTGGTTGTCTGGCTGGCTGAGGACCGAATCCGGCTGCGTCGTGTTTGGTTGCCTGGCCGACTAGAGCCAGGCCATCCGGCTGGAACGCCACTTGGACCGTTTCAGCACCCACAGCGCCTGCAGAATCGCGTCTTCGATCCTACTGTACCGACTGCAACAATGTGAGTGTTTTTCTAACCCCGAGCGACCCTCGGAGGCTCACCAGATGTTGACCTGTTTCCTGCCTTTAGTTTTCTAGCGTCGGTAACCCCTACCCAGGGGCTCGCCTACCTGTTTCCTGCTAATTCTGTAAACCGGCTTAATAGTGTGCGATGATGTCAGAGTCCCACTCTTCGTCTTAGCTACAGACTGCAACCCGGCTGTCTGGTTAGCAAGTGAAAAAGCCCGAGGCATCCCACATGAAAAACGGGAAAAGATGCGACAAATTGGACATTCCGGCCACGTGTCTAGTTTGTATTTTCTGGTTGATAAGACCCTAGTACTGTGCGTGATGTATTGTCAGCTCCCCCTTCGGTTTCGTCTCAAGACCTCAACCCGGCTGCCCGGCAAGAACACCGCGTAATCAACAGAGTGCACGTGAAAGTGACTAAGTGTTCAGAAAAGCACGAACTAGTTTTTTCAGCAAGAAAAACCATCATTCTGTTGACAACATGTGTATTGTATGTTAATATACTAACAACAAGTTCATTTCTTTGTGTTTGTTTTGCACGACTGCACCGAGTCGGATCTCAAGTACAGATGAAGATTCAAAGCACCTAACCTCGTCGGCTACTTCGAATCTCGGGGGCTACACTCGCGCACCCCCGGTGAAATCAAGTGCTCTCGCCCGGCTGAAGGCATTTAGCCGGATAGCAAGGTCAAGGTGTTGACAAGGGCAAGAAAGATAAAGATTCGAAGCACCTATCTCCGTCAACTACTCCGAATCTCGGGGGATACACCCTGCAGGAGTTGTGTGGCTTCCCGGTGTCGGGTTTCGTAGCATGGAAAACAAAAATTTTCTACCGCATACAAACAAACAAGCCAAGATCTATCTACTAGATTGTAGCAACGAGTCGATGGAATAACTTACCCTCGAAGATTCCAAAGTGTTTAACGAGAGCGGATTCTCGTGGGTGATGTAGTCGTACTCTTCCCGATCTCAAGATCGCGTAGACGATCCTTCCAAGGCGTTCCTGGCGCTCATGATCGGTCACACGTTCGGTGCTCTGAAGACCTTCCTCTCCTTGTTCCAAAGGCGAGAGGAGGTTGTAGCACTCTCTCGCGATTCCAGGCTGTGGCGTGGTACCTAAGTAGAGGGGAGATCTCGCAGGGCTTCGCCTTAAGCCGGAGCGAGTATGGTGGAGTATGAGAGAGCTCCTCGGCGGTCTAGGGTTTAGACACACCAAGGAGGAGGTGCTAGAGCCGGCGGCTAGAGCAAGGGGCAGCCCAAGTCGGCGGCTAGGGCAACCCTAGGAGGCGGCGGCAGCTGCAGGAGGTGGTGGCGCCAAGCTAGGGTTTGGAGGAGAGGTACTTGTGTGTCCTAGGAGGAGCCCCCCTCCTTATATAGGTGGAGGGCCGGCCGGCCAAGGGGAGGGAGTGGAGTCCCTCCCCAACTCGGCTTGGGTGGTGCGCCGGCTTGGGGAGGAGGGACTCCCTCCCCAACTCGGTTTCACCTTCCTCCTCTTTTCCTCTTTCCAAATTTAGCCGTTTGATTTTCAATTTAGCTATTTGACTTTTCAAACTAGGATTTGAATTAATCCTTTATTTGGAACAGCAATGACACTTAGTACATGATGCAATCATTCCAACTTGCAATGACATATTCATGTACCCTTTCCCCTCCGGAGTGCCGGACATTCCGGAACCTTCTAGAACATTCCCGATGAAAACACCGGAATCATTCCCGAACTCCGAAACGGGACTTTCCTTATATGAATCTTATTCTCCGGACCATTCCGGATCTCCTCGTGATATCCCGGATCCCATCCGAGACTCCGAACAACATTCGGTCTCTTTCTCATCATACCATAACTACTCAAACAACGTCGAATCCTTAAGTGTGTCTCCCTACGGTTCGTGAATTATGCGGACATGATCGAGACACTTCTCCGAACAATAACCAATAGAGGAATCTGGAAATTCATATGGCTCCCACATATTTCTACGATTACTTTGCGATCGAATGAACCACTTACATACGATACCAATTTCCCTTTGTCTCACGATAGTTTACTTATCCGAGGTTATGATCGTCGGTATCTCTGCGTACCTAGTTCAACCTCGTTACCGATAAGTACTCTTTTCTCGTTCCCGTGATATGTGATCCCTTGTGAGGCAGTCACATGCTTGCAAGCTAATTGGATGACATTTCACCGAGAGGGCCCAGAGTAGTATATCTATCCGTCATATGGATGGACAAATCCCACTCTTGATCCATGTGTTTCAACCAATACTTTCCGAACACTCAATGCCACCTTTATAGCCACCCGATTCTGGTGTGGTGTTTGATGTCATCAAAGCATCCATCCGGCAAAGGTGATATGCATGATCTCATGGTCGAAGGAATTAGGTTACTATGTATCAGAAAGCATATAGCAATTAAACTATTAAAATGACTTGATCTTTATGCTACACTTATCTATAGGAGTATGTCCATCATATCATTCTCCTAACGATATGATCTTGTTGTTAATAACATCTCAATGTTCATGATAGGGAAACCACAATCATCTATTAACCAACAAGCTAGTATTATATAGAGGCTTTACTAGGGACTTCAAATTAGGTTTACAAATCACACAAGTATTAATGTTTCCTTGTTAATACTATTATAGCATGAATGTAAACATTTATCATAAACACAAAGATATAATAATAACTACATTTATTATTGCCTCTAGGGCATATCTCCAACAGTCTCCCACTTGCACTAGAGTCATCTAATCTAGATTACATGGTAATATACCGAACACCCATGGCAGTTTGGTGTTGGTCATGTTTTGCCCTCGGAGAGGTTTAGTCAATGGATCCGCCACATTCGGATCTGTGTACTTTGCAAATCTTTATATCCCCATCTTGGATATGTTCTCGAATAGCGTGAAAGTAGCTTGATATGCTTGACTTCTTGTGTGACCTTGGTTCTTCTCGCATTGGCTATGGCGCCCATGTTATCACAAGAGATAGACATTGGGTCCAGCGCACTAGGAACCACACCCACTCAGTAATGAACTCTTTCATCCATATCGCTTCTTGTGAAGCCTCCGGCGACCATGTATTCCGATTCGTTGAAGATCTCGCCACAACGCTTTGCTTTGCACTCCTCCATTAATCGCTGCACCATTCAAAATAAATATGTATCCAGATTGTGATTTAGAATCATCCGGATCGGTGTTCCAACTAGCATCGGTGTAACCATTAACAACGAGCTGTTCATCACCTCCATAAGAAAGAACCATATCCTTAGTTCTTCTCAAGTACTTAAGGATGTTTTTGACCGCTGTCCAATGATCCACTCCTGGATCACTTTGATATCTGCTAGTTAAACTAACAGCATATGCAATGTCGGGTCTAGTACATAGCATGGCATACATTAGAGATCCTATAGCTGAGGCATAGGGAGTCTTACTCATCCTTTATATATCTTCTGCCGATGTCGGACTTTGAGTTTTACTCAAGGTCGTATTGGGCAACATGGACAAGAACCCTTTCTTGCTTTCTTCCATTCCTAACCTCTTTAGAACTTTGTCCAAATATGTACTTTGTGATAATGATATTTGGCGTTTCGATCTATCTCTATAAATATTTATGCCTAATATGTAAGCTGCTTCGCCAAGATCCTTCATTGAAAAACTATTATTCAAATATTCCTTGACACTATTAAGAAGGTCTACATCATTCCCAATCAACAATATGTCATCTACATATAGTATTAAGAATGCTACAGAGCTCCCACTCACTTTCTTGTAAATACAAGCTTCTCCATAAGTTTGTATAAAACCAAAACTTTTGATCACCTTATCAAAACGTTGATTCCAACTTCGGGATGCTTGCTTCAATCCATAGATGGACCGTTGAAGTTTGCATACCTTGTTAGCATCTTTAGGATCGACAAAACCTTTGGGTTGCATCATATACAACTCTTCATCAATGTCTCCATTGAGGAATGCTGTTTTACATACATCGCCATATCTCATAATCGTAATATGCAGCGATTGCTAACATAATCCTCACAGACTTTAGCTTCGCTTGGTGAGAAAGTCTCGTAGTCAACTCCTTGAATTTGTCGAAACCCTTTTGCGACAAGTCGAGCTTTATAGACGATAACATTACCATCGCATCTGCTTTCTTCTTGAAAATCCATTTGTTCTCGATGACCTTTCGCCATCCAAGAAGTCCACCAAAGTCCATACTTGGTTTTCGTACATGGATCCAATCTCGGATTTCATGGCTTCTTGCCATTTATTGGAATCTGGGCTCATCATCGCTTCCTCATATGTCTCGGGGTCATCGGTGTTGTCCACCAACATGACACTCATAACGGATCATACCAATGGAGGTGTACGAGTTCTCGTTGACCTCCGAGGCTCAGTAGCAACTTCAACAAGTTTCATGATCATCATCATTAGCTTCCTCTAATTGGTGCGCACCACCACAGAACTTCTTCGGTCTTTGCGCTACTCGCAATTTCGAGAGAAGGTTCGACAACCTCGTCGAGTTCTACTTTCCTTCCAGTCACTTCTTTCGAGAGAAATTCCTTCTCTAGAAAGGATCCATTCTTAGCAACGAAGATTTTGCCTTCGGATCTGTGATAGAAGGTATACCCAATAGTTTCCTTTGGGTATCCTATGAAGACGCATTTTTCCGCTTTGGGTTCAAGCTTGTCCGGCTGTAACTTCTTTACATAGGCTTCGCAACCCCAAACTTTAAGGAACGACAATCTAGGTTTCTTCCCAAACCATAATTCATACGGTGTCGTTTCAACGGATTTAGACGGTGCCCTATTTAAAGTGAATGCGGCTGTTTCTAATGCATAACCCCAAATGATAGCGGTAAATCTGTAAGTGACATCATAGAACGAACCATATCTAAGAGAGTTCGATTACGATGTTCGGACACACCATTACTGTGTGGTGTTCTGACGGTGTCAATCAGTGAAAGTATTCCGCATTTCTTCAAATGCTCGCCAAACTCGTAACTTAGATATTCACCTCCACGATCAGAACGTAGAAATTTAATCTTCTTGTTACGTTGATTCTCTACCTCACTTTGAAATTCCTTAAACTTCTCGAAAGTTTCGGACTTATGTTTCATGAAATAGATATACCCATATCTACTCAAGTCATCCGTGAAGGTAAGAACATAACGATAACCACCGCGCTGCTACACTCATCGGACCACATACATCGGTATGTATGATTTCCAATAAGTCCGTAGCTCGCTCCATCATACCAGAAAATGGAGTCTTAGTCATTTTACCCATCAGACATGCTTCGCATCTATCAAGTGATTCGAAATCAAGTGATTCAAGAAGTCCATCGGAATGGAGTTTCTTCATACGCTTCACTCCAATGTGACCAAGACGACAGTGCCACATATAGGTCGAGTTATCGCTGATTTCAACGTTTAGCCTCAATGTTATTAATATGTGTATTTCCACTATCGAGATTCACTAAGAATAGACCATCTATCAAAGGTGCATGTGCATAAAACATATTACTCATATAAATCGAACAACCATTATTCTCGGACTTAAACAAGTAACCGTCTACAATAAACAAGATCCCGATATAATGTTCATGCTCAACGCAGCACCAAATAACAATTATTTAAGTATAAAACTAATCCGATGGTAGATGAAGGGGTAGCGTGCGACCGCGATCACATCAACCTTTGATCCGTTTCCACGCAGCGCCGTCACCTCGTTCTTCGCTAGCTTCCGTTTATTCGCAACACCTGCTTTGAGTTACAAATATGAGCAACCGAACCAAGATCAAATACCGTGCACTACTACGAGTACTAGTGAGATACACATCAATAACATGTATATCAGATATACCTTTCTTCTTGATGTTGCCGTTCTTCAAATCCGCCAAGTACTTTGGGCAATTCCGCTTCCAGTGACCTTCTCCCTTGCAGTAAAAGCACTCAGTATCAGGCTTAGGTCCAGCCTTGGTCTTCTTCGTCGGCGTGGTAACTTTCTTACCACCCTTCTTGAAGTGTCCTTCTTAGACTTGCCTTTCTTGAATTTGGTGGTCTTATTGACCAACAACACTTGGTGCTCTTTCTTGATCTCCACTTCTGCAGACTTCAACATGGCAAAGAGTTCTGGCAACGTCTTGTTCATGTTCTGCATGTTGTAGTTCATCACAAAGTTCTTGTAACTTGGTGGTAGTGATTGGAGGACACGGTAAATCCCCAAAGCATTAGGAATCACAATACCCAAGCTTTGAAGTTTGTTTGCGTGCCCAGACATCTTAAGCACATGCTCACTGAGAGCTGCCCTCTTCCATCTTGCAGTTAAAGAACTTTTCAGAAGCCTCATAGCTTTCAATTGCCGCATGAGTCTCAAAGATCAATTTGAAATCCTCGACAATATCATATGGGTCAATTCTCAAACCTTTTACAAGCTCGATTCTAAACCATACAAGATAGCAATGAACTGTGGTCTTGAGTCTTCCGAGAGGTAAACATTCTTTACTTCATCGGGAGCATCACCGGTGGGTCACCAGTGCATCCAGACATAGGTCAAATTACCGGTGTGAGGACAATCCTCAAATTGCGGAACCAATCCGCGAAGTTGCTTCCATTGTTTTTCAACTTTTCTTTCTCTAGGAACGCATTAAAATTGATGGTAGGGGCTGCCATTGATCTACAACATATTTGCAATAGTTTAGACTAAGTTTATGACAAATTGAGTTCATATTAATAAAATTAATCTAGGTGAACTCCCACTCAAAACAATATCCCTCAAATTGTTTTAGTGATCACACGAACCAAATCCACCACATCAACATCGATCATCACGAGAGTTGATATAGTTTCAATGGCGAACAATTGACATGTTCATCATATCTACTATATGATTCATGCTTTACCTTTCGGTGATCCGTGTTCCGAGACCATGTCTGTACATGCTAGGCTCGTCAAGATCAAACCTTAGTTTCCGCATGAGCAAATCTGGTTTGCTCACGTTGTATACACTTGCAGAATCTAACACACCCGATCATCACGTGGTGCTTCGAAACAACAAGCTTTAGCAACAGTGCTAACTAAGGGTGAACACTTTATGACTTGAAATTCATGTGCATGAGGGATCATCTTATAATGCTACCGTCGTCTACTAAGCAATACAAGATGCATAAAGGATTAACATCACATGCAATTCAGAATATGTGATATGATATGGCCTTTCTTCTTTGTGCTTCCGATCTCCATCTTCAAGAACGAACATGATCTCCATCATCACCGGCATTGCATAAAGGTCAATGACGCTTCTCCATGGTTGTCGTCCACCGGCTTCAACTATTACAACTACTTTGAATAGACACACGGGTCTTTAACATAAATTGAAGACAACCATATGGCTCCTGCCGGTTGCCAACTTACAATAAGGAACATTGCATACATCAAATATAATCACAATCATGGCCATATCACATCACAACACACCCCTGCAAAACAAAGTTAGACGCCTCTACTTTCTTTGCATATTTTACGTGGTTTGGGGCTTTCAATAAGTGTCGTTCTAACTTACGAACAAGAACCACAACATTGATACTAGTATTGTTAATCACCCGTTGTAAATTGGATCTTAACTATGCTAGGAGAAACAGGCACCCGCAAAGCCACTTATGCAATACAAGTTGCATGTAAAGCGTGGAGCAAGTCTCATGAACGATGTCATATAAGGTTAGCCCGGTCCGCTTCATCCCAACATACCGCAAGATGCAAAGTACACAAGAAGCAATCGACAATAAAAGCATCAACGCCCACAATGACCATTGTGTTCTACTCGTGCAACAGATCTACATATAGACACGGCTCTGATACCACTGTCGGGTTCCGTAGCATGGAAAACAAAAATTTTCTACCGCATACAAACAAACAAGCCAAGATCTATCTACTAGATTGTAGCAACGAGTCGATGGAATAACTTACCCTCGAAGATTCCAAAGTGTTTAACGAGAGCGGATTCTCGTGGGTGATGTAGTCGTACTCTTCCCGATCTCAAGATCGCGTAGACGATCCTTCCCAAGGTTCTAGCGCTCCCGCAGTCGGTCACACGTTTGGTACTCGACGAAGACCTTCCTCTCCCTTGTTCTAGCAGACAGCGGAGGTTGTAGCACTCTCCTCGCGATTCCGGCAGCACAACGGCGTGGTACCGGAAGTAGAGGCGAGATCTCGCAGGGCTTCGCCTTAAGCCGGAGCGAGTATGGTGGAGTATGAGAGAGATCCTCAGTGGTCTAGGGTTTAGACACACCAAGGAGGAGGTGCTAGAGCCGATGGCTAGGGCAAGGGGCAGCCCAAGTCGGCGTCTAGGGCAACCCTAGGAGGCGGCGGCAGCTGCAGGAGGTGGTGGCGCCAAGCTAGGGTTTGGAGGAGAGGTAATTGTGTGTCCTAGGAGGGAGCCCTGCCCCTCCTTATATAGGTGGAGGGGCCGGCCGACCAAGGGGAGGGAGTGGATTCCCTTCCCAACTCGGCTTGGGTGGTGCGCCGGCTTGGGGAGGAGGGACTCCCTCCCCAACTCGGTTTCACCTTCCTCCTCTTTTCCTCTTTCCAAATTTAGCCGTTTGACTTTTCAATTTAGCTATTTGACTTTTCAAACTAGGATTTGAATTAATCCTTTATTTGGAACAGCAATGACACTTAGTACATGATGCAATCATTCCAACTTGCAATGACATATTCATGTACCCTTTCCCCTCCGGAGTGTCGGACATTCCGGAACCTTCTAGAACATTCCCGATGAAAACACCGGAATCATTCCCGAACTCCGAAACGGGACTTTCCTTATATGAATCTTATTCTCCGGACCATTCCGGATCTCCTCGTGATATCCCGGATCCCATCCGAGACTCCGAGCAACATTCGGTCTCTTTCTCATCATACCATAACTACTCAAACAACGTCGAATCCTTAAGTGTGTCTCCCTACGGTTCGTGAATTATGCGGACATGATCAAGACACTTCTCCGAACAATAACCAATAGAGGAATCTGGAAATTCATATGGCTCCCACATATTTCTACGATTACTTTGCGATCGAATGAACCACTTACATACGATACCAATTTCCCTTTGTCTCACGATAGTTTACTTATCCGAGGTTATGATCGTCGGTATCTCTGCATACCTAGTTCAACATCGTTACCGATAAGTACTCTTTTCTCGTTCCCGTGATATGTGATCCCTTGTGAGGCAGTCACATGCTTGCAAGCTAATTGGATGACATTTCACCGAGAGGGCCCAGAGTATATCTATCCGTCATATGGATGGACAAATCCCACTCTTGATCCATGTGTTTCAACCAATACTTTCCGAACACTCAATGCCACCTTTATAGCCACCCAGTTACGGTGTGGTGTTTGATGTCATCAAAGCATCCATCCGGCAAAGGTGATATGCATGATCTCATGGTCGAAGGAATTAGGTTACTATGTATCAGAAATCATATAGCAATTGAACTATTAAAATGACTTGATCTTTATGCTACGCTTATCTATAGGAGTATGTCCATCATATCATTCTCCTAACGATATGATATTGTTGTTAATAACATCTCAATGTTCATGATAGGGAAACCACAATCATCTATTAACCAACAAGCTAGTATTATATAGAGGCTTTACTAGGGACTTCAAATTAGGTTTAAAAATCACACAAGTATTAATGTTTCCTTGTTAATACTATTATAGCATGAATGTAAACATTTATCATAAACACAAAGATATAATAATAACTACATTTATTATTGCCTCTAGGGCATATCTCCAACAGTCTCCCACTTGCACTAGAGTCATCTAATCTAGATTACATGGTAATATACCGAACACCCATGGCAGTTTGGTGTTGGTCATGTTTTGCCCTCGGGAGAGGTTTAGTCAATGAATCCGCCATATTCAGATCTGTGTGTACTTTGCAAATCTTTATATTCCCATCTTGGATATGTTCTCGAATAGCGTGAAAACGTAGCTTGATATCCCCATCTATCAAGTAAAAGAGGAAAGTGTGAGAATAGCATATGGTAAGAATTTACGAGGGTGAAAGGCATAAGATGAAAGACAGAGTTAATATAGGCTTTAATAATTCTATGACTTCCTAATCCAATCCTAGGTCACGATCCTACAGTCAACACACGGGCTCTGATACCATCCTGTAACACCCCGGTTCTGAAAAGACCGTGGCCTCTATGTGACATGCCAATCCCTGGATCGGTTCATTAGCCCACAATAGAGTAAGATAGATAATCATAGCAAATAACCGTGTATCATGATCTACAAAGATCCAGAGTACCATTATTACAATATAAAAGCTTAGCATAAAGCTAGCTCAAATTCTTCAGGTAGCAACATAAACATATAAATCCTCCAATCTTCAAATTGCCCACAAGTGAACAAGTGCCGAGTGGAGTACCGTGGCCTATAACGATCAATCAGAATCGGAATAACCTGCAACATGAAACGTAGCAGCCCCTAAGGGTCAATACATGGAATGTATGGCAAGTAGAGCTAGTAAAGGAGACGGTAGTACTAACATCTACATGCATATCTGGCAATTGGAGCTGTGTCTGTCTTGCATTTGCAAATACATTTGTCCTACTTTCATAAACAGTTTTCAATTTTCTTTGAAAAGATCCCAATTAAGTTAACCCAACAATGTTAAAGCAATTATGAAATTAGAATGAGCGAGAAACATGTCATGGAATCAATATCTAGTAACTCAGATGTCCATAACCGGGGACACGGCTAATCGATTAGTTTATACACTCTGCAGAGGTTAGTACACTTTACCCATGTGACTTGGCCAGCCCAGCTCGTACCATCACTCTCATTTTGGGTGATGATAGGGAGAATACCAAGAAGAGACTGTTCGGGAAGTAGCTCCTCAATCCCGACGCGCACCGGTCCAACCTACCAAAATTCTACATCTCTGGATACGCGGGTTCGAGTTACCACAACCTACTAAGTCCAACCAACCGCCCATTTCATTATAGGCACATGGTTGTACCCGTAAGCTACACAATAGAGAAGCCAATCATTTTCTCTCGATACCTGGGTGCCTTTCCGCAATGAAACCACCAAAATTTATCAATACCATCACACCCAGGGGGTTCATTGATTAAGTTATTTTAGTTTTCACAAACCAATACTTTGAGAAAACAAGTTTCAATGATGTAACCCAGCCCTTGTTCATCAAGCATGGCTAAGCACATCTACCAACGGTGGTTCATCTACAAAGAGGGTCCTACCACATAATAGGACATAGCATAGCGATAGTATCATGCTACACATGCATCTACAAAATACACGACAATGCATTGAAAATAGTAGGACGATATCATGAACAAAGTAGCATCTACTTGCCTTGGTTGTAGCGGTCTGGAGCACAATCCTCACACGAGCAAGCGTTGCACTCAACACAATCTACACGATACAATTGCAATCATAAACAACAATCCACAATATATGCAACAAATATGATGCATGAATGCAAGAACGGCAAGTGAATTGGTGCTACAGCTTCACCACAACATCCTATAACATAACACTACCGATTGCATGCATGAAAAATAGTTTTAGCGCCAGGGAAACTAATAGACAAAAGTAATGCTCGCAACTAGAGCTAGAACTTAAATAATTCACTACCGGTAGTATACTGTTTGTAAAATCTTGAAAATATTCTACCGCAAAGGCATCGCTGATTATAAACAGTACCAATTGGAATTACTCGAAAAGGATTTATAAAACTCCCCGAGTAATTAAAACACTGCAGAAAGCCATTAGACAAATACTGCAGAAGTTTTTACTGTAAGCCTACCTTTTTAATTCACGATGAGATTCCCCTCGTTCACACAAGTTCAGGGACATATCACACGCGATTTTTGGAGCTACGGATCTTTTTCTATGAATTTATTACTCCGAAAATGCCACTAACTAGTTTGATTAAACTGTACTAAACCTGATAGTAAAAGTCTGAACCAAAGCTACAGCAAGATTCTACACGACTCACTGAACGCGTACATATTTTATTTGCAATTTTTGGCCAAGCGGTTGAATTTATACGCAATTTACAAGATTCTACAGAAATCTGCCAACTAAAGGGATTAACGAAATTGACCCAGTCAACTGTGTCTATTTGACTGGGCGCTGACTGGGCGTCTGACTAGTCAACGCCTGGGATGCTGACCAGTCAACGAACGATCTAAGCCGCTGATCTGAGTTCTGACGGTGGCTGCTGTCTTACCGGAAACGGATGGCGAAACGGACTCCGGACGGTGCGGCGAGCTCCGGACGGCGAGGTTCTTCCTGCACGGGCGTACACACGGTCACTATGGGTCGGGAAAAATATATCGCGCGCAAGAGGCGGCGCGCGTACGTGTACGTGTGCGCGTGTATGCATGCATGCGATAACAAGCGCGCGCGCGTCGGTGTGCGAGCGGCAGCGAAGCGACGGCGAGGCGGCGCAAGCGGCGCAGGCAAAGAAGACGCTAGCGGCAAGGGGCGGCGGCGCTATGGATGGCGGCGACGGCGCGTGGCGCTGGCGAAGCGGCGGCGCGGCGAAGCGGCGGCGGCGCACGCAGCGGCCGGGCGACGAAGCGGCGCGGCGTCCGGTGGTGGCGACGATGGCGGGCGGTGATCATGGCGGCGGTGTCGTCGAACGGAGAGAGGAGGAGGAGGGTGGCGGCGGCGCAGGCGAGGTCGACGGCGGAGGGGCGGCCGGCGCCCGCGGCGGGCGGCGTGACCTCTCGAGGCGCCAAGGAGAGGAGGCAGAGGCGGGTCGTGGGGCAGTCCCAAAAAGCTTCGAATCTCTCCTGCATTCTTGGGCGCTTCCCACTCAGTTACTGCAGTCACCTTGTTTGGATCAACAACAATTCCTTCTCCTGACACTACGTGTCCAAGGAGCCCAACAGTGTTAAGCCAGAATTCACACTTACTGAATTTGGCATACAGCTTGTGTTCCCTCAGCTTCTGCATAATCAGTCTTAGATGTTTCTCATGCTCAGCATCATCCTTGGAATATATCAGTATGTTGTCAATAAATACCACCACGAACTTGTCCAAATACTCCATAAATACCTTGTTCATCATGGTCATGAAGTATGCCGGAGCATTCGTTAGTCCAAAAGACATAACTGTATACTCATATAAACCATACCTAGTGGTGAAGGCGGTTTTCGGTACATCCTCCTCTCGAATCTTCAATTGAAAGTAGCCAGATCGCAGATCAATCTTGCTTAACACCTTTGCTCCTTCCAGTTGATCAAACAAATCATTTATGTTTGGCAGAGGGTACTTCTTCTTGATGGTTACTTCATTCAGCGAACGATAGTCCACCACTAATCTCTTGCTGCTATCTTTCTTCTCCACAAATGTAACAGTGCTCCCATGACGACGCTAGGCTGAATGAATCCCTTTTCCAGCTTCTCCTTCAACTGTTTCTTCAATTCCTTCAGCTCATCGACATCCATCTTATATGGTTTCTTTGCTATTGGTCCTGCATCGTCAGGTCGATAAGAAATTCTACATCTCCGTCGGTGGCATACCGCAGCTCTTCCGAAACACGTCGGGTAATCCCTAATCACTGTACAAGATCCATGCTAACCCCTTAAGAGAATTCAACTTACACTTTCTCGGTCGTGCAACCGACTTGAATCTAATCCTCTTACCATCCGGGTTTTGAGTGAAACAGCTCAGTGCACAATCTATGTGTCCCCATGCATGGACATCCAATCCATACCGAATGACATCTACTCCCGTGAATCCAACACTACTAGATGTGCAATGAAGTTGTGTGTTCCAATCCTCACAACAAGTCAGGCATCCCGCACTAGCTATCATATCTCCTCCAGGTGAACTCACTCTAATAGACCTTTTCATAGACTCGGTAGGTAACTTATACTTATCCACAAATGCCCTTGATATGAATGAATGCGATGCACCAGTATCGAAAAGTATAATTGCAGGGTAAGTGTTGATTGGGAACTTACCAATCACAAGGTCAGGCTCATCTGGAATCTCCTCCACATTCATGTGGTTCACTGTGGCCTTCTCGCCGTTGGTTGGCTTGAGTCCCTTCTTCTCCGGATAGTTGTCGGCATAGTGTCCCTTCTGCTTGCACTTGAAGCACGTCACCTCACTCAGATCCTTCTTCACGAAGTTGCGATCACGGTTGCGGTCATGTCCACCGTGTCCTCCAGAGTGGTGAGAGTGTCCTCCCTTGTGGTTGTGGTGGCTGCTCCTATGGTTGTCATGACGATGTCCATCGCGGCGGTCATGGCTCCCATGGTCAATTCCTCCATGCTTGGAGTATCCATCATATGAAGTGCGAGTCTTATGGTGTGAACCAGAGTGGTGATTGTTGTTCTTTCTCTTGCGGTTCTCCACTTGCTTGTGCTTCCCCTCCAAGATCCTGGCCTTGTCCATAAGATTCTGGAAAGTGGGGCAATAAACCACCAGTAGCTGTACTGAAAGCTCATCGCTGAGGCCATCCAGGAATCTCTCCCTCCTTTTGGCCTCAGTGTCAACATCCTCAGGTGCATAACGGGACAAGTTGTTGAACTCCTCAATGTACTCGGCCATGGTGCGATTGTTTTGGCGCAAGTTGCGGAACTCCTTCCTCTTCAGGCTCAGAACTCCTGAAGACACGTGGTTGGTCCTATAACCTTCCTCAAACATAGCCCAAGTCACGGTATCCAGCGGGTGGGTGATCTGAAATGTGTCCCACCAAGAAGCGGCTGGTCCCTCCAGTAGGTGAGCGGCAAACCTCACCTTCTCAGCATCAGTGCATCCGACAGTTACTAGATCCTTGTTGACTGAACGCAACTAGTCAAGATCAACCATTGGTTCCGTTGCGGTAGAAAACTTAGCTGGCCTTAGCCTCAGAAATCTGGTGAGAGCATCTCCCTGAGGTTGATTGTTTCCATTATTGTTGTTCTGATTCGCCATGAACTGGGTCATCACTTGGGTCAGCTGTGCCTGAGCTGCCATGAGCTGCTCCATCTCAGTGGGTTGGCGGCGAGGAGGCATCTGCGGTTCAGCATAGGTAAGTTTAGAAAGAATCAACTACGATAATAGGATTCTACCCATGCATATGATCAACCAACAACAAACAATAGCAGACAATCACAAGCAAGTAACAAATCAACAAACAAGCGATCCAACAACATCCCAGGTGTTATCCTAGCAGTATATAACTACTGAAATAGTTTTGCAAGAGTTGGCAATGGTTAACTAAACAATAGATCAACTAATCAACAAAACAGCAATTCTGCCAGAACAGTCCAGCAGCTTTCACGAATTTTTCCGCCTGACTTAAACTCGTCATAAAAATTAGCCAATTTTTGTGTATATGGCGCAGAGAGTTTCGCATCAGACCAATTTTTTTCAGATTTTTCCGAGTTACTAGAAAAATATTAAAAATCGCGCAGTACTGCTGTATCAGCAGAAAAATTGCAGCGAAAATAACACAGATGATAACCAAATTGCCATAACTCTATTATTAAAATTCGCACAAATAATTCCTGGGATATTGGAGTACACAAATAAGCAACTAATCACTTTTAAACTAACACGAACTAAGCTTCACAACGATCGAGACTAATCCTAACGAGTTCTCCTAACGTGGACTAACTGGTGGACTTCTATCTACTTCTTGAAGAGATTGAGGTAGGTCCTTGCGGTCATGCGTTGGCGCTTCGGCTCGCGGTACAACCATGGCGGCGGAGTGTACACCTCTCCTGAACCATCACTTGAGACTTCAAACTCCACCTCTTCTGGATCCTCCTCTTCTTCTTCATCGTCAGCTGCAACAGCAACAGCTTCATCTCCTCCACCATCATCGTCTCCATCATCATCATCCTCGTCCTCATCATCATCATCATCATCTTCTCCACTGTCATCATCATCCCCATCGTTGCCATCATCTCCATTGTCATCATCAGAGGGTGGATTCAGCTGTGCTTGAAGAGCGGCAATCTGGGCTGTCATAGCTTCAATGGTTTGGTCCCTTTCCTGGACGGTCCCTTGCAATTGTTGTATGTTCTGGGCATTCTCCTGCACAGTACCATGAAGATGGGATATGGTCTCATCTCTGGCTATCAGGGCAGTCTCCAGAACTCCCACAACTTCATGCAGAGTGTCTATCTCCTGTCCTTGGACCACCATTCCATTGCTGGTAAAGTCTGCAATCTCCTTCAACATCCTCACCTTCTCTGCTAGAGCTCCATTCTCCCTCTCCATGTCCTCTATGTGTCTCCGATGGGGCGGCATGTTGTTCCTGTCGCCCGGGGTAATCACAATGTTCCCTTCTTCATCACGCCTTCCATAGTCACGGTAGGGTGAATCTGCAGGCAGTAGGTGTCGGATATAGTGGCACTGGCGAGACAGGGCTTCATGTACAGCCAAGTTGATTCCAAGTCCCCAGTTGCAGTATATCTTGGTGTAGACCAAGTGTGCGGGGTTTGGCAAGGCGGCATCTCTGAATATGAAGGTAGTGGCTCCCATGCATCCTCTCCATATCCATAGGTGTACAGCCTTCTTCCCTTGAACATAGGCAGTGGCAATCCCAATGACTGAGAGAGTTGAGCTAACTGCCTTGCAAAGGGCCTTGGTGACTCCATGGTGACATACTCAGTCCTGACGTCTCCCATCTATCAAGTAAAAGAGGAAAGTGTGAGAATAGCATATGGTAAGAATTTACGAGGGTGAAAGACATAAGATGAAAGACAGGGTTAATATAGGCTTTAATAATTCTATGACTTCCTAATCCAATCCTAGGTCACGATCCTACAGTCGACACACGGGCTCTGATACCATCCTGTAACACCCCGGTTCTGAAAAGACCGTGGCCTCTATGTGACATGCCAATCCCTGGATCGGTTAATTGGCCCACAATAGAGTAAGATAGATAATCATAGCAAATAACCGTGTATCATGATCTACAAAGATCCAGAGTACCATTATTACAATATAAAAGCTTAGCATAAAGCTAGCTCAAATTCTTCAGGTAGCAACATAAAAATATAAATCCTCCAATCTTCAAATTGCCCACAAGTGAACAAGTGCCGAGTGGAGTACCGTGGCCTATAACGATCAATCAGAATCGGAATAACCTGCAACATGAAACGTAGCAGCCCCGAAGGGTCAATACATGGAATGTATGGCAAGTAGAGCTAGTAAAGGAGACAGTAGTACTAACATCTACATGCATATCTGGCAATTGGAGCTGTGTCTGGCTTGCATTTGCAAATACATTTGTCCTACTTTCATAAACAGTTTTCAATTTTCTTTGAAAAGATCCCAATTAAGTTAACCCAACAATGTTAAAGCAATTATGAAATTAGAATGAGCGAGAAACATGTCATGGAATCAATATCTAGTAACTCGATGTCCATAACCGGGACACGGCTAATCGATTAGTTTATACACTGCAGAGGTTAGTACACTTTACCCATGTGACTTGGCCAGCCCAGCACCATCACTCTCATTTTGGGTGATGATAGGAGAAGACCAAGAAGAGACTGTTCGGGAAGTAGCTCCTCAATCCCGACGCACACCGGTCCAACCTACCAAAATTCTACATCTCTGGATACGCAGGTTCGAGTTACCACAACCTACTAAGTCCAACCAACCGCCCATTTCATTATTGGCACATGGTTGTACACGAAGCTACACAATAGAGAAGCCAATCATTCTCTTGATACCAGGTGCCTTCCGCAATGAAACCACCAAAATTTATCAATACCATCACACCCAGGGGGTTCATTGATTAAGTTGTTTTAGTTTTCACAAACCAATACTTTGAGAAAACAAGTTTCAATGATGTAACCCAGCCCTCGTTCATCAAGCATGGCTAAGCACATCTACCAACGGTGGTTCATCTACAAAGAGGGTCCTACCACATAATAGGACATAGCATAGCGATAGTATCATCCTACACATGCATCTACAAAATACACGACAATGCATTAAAAATAGTAGGACGATATCATGAACAAAGTAGCATCTACTTGCCTTGGTTGTAGCGGTCTGGAGCACAATCCTCACACGAGCAAGCGTTGCACTCAACACAATCTACACGATACAATTGCAATCATAAACAACAATCCACAACATATGCAACAAATATGATGCATGAATGCAAGAACGGCAAGTGAATTGGTGCTACAGCTTCACCACAACATCCTATAACATAACACTACCGATTGCATGCATGAAAAATAGTTTTAGCGCCAGGGAAACTAATAGACAAAAGTAATGCTCGCAACTAGAGCTAGAAATTAAATAATACACTACCGGTAGCATACTGTTTGTAAAATCTTGAAAATATTCTATCGCAAAGGCATCGCTGATTAGAAACAGTACCAATTGGAATTACTCGAAAAGGATTTATAAAACTCCTCGAGTAATTAAAACACTGCAGAAAGCCATTAGACAAATACTGCAGAAGTTTTTACTGTAAGCCTACCTTTTTAATTCGCGATGAGATTCCCCTCGTTCACACTAGTTCAGGGACATATCACACGCGATTTTTGGATCTACGGATCTTTTTCTACGAATTTATTACTCCGAAAAGGCCACTAACTAGTTTGATTAAACTGTACTAAACCTGATAGTAAAAGTCTGAACCAAAACTACAGCGAGATTCTACACGACTCACTGAACGCGTACATATTTTATTTGCAATTTTTGGCCAAGCGGTTGAATTTTACGCAATTTACAAGATTCTACCGAAATCTGCCAACTAAAGGGATTAACGAAATTGACCCAGTCAACTGTGTCTGTTTGACTGGGCGCTGACTGGGCGTCTGACTAGTCAACGCCTGGGATGCTGACCAGTCAACGAACGATCTAAGCCGCTGATCTGAGATCTGACGGTGGCTGCTGTCTTACCGGAAACGGATGGCGAAACGGACTCCGGACGGTGCGGCGAGCTCCGGACGGCGGTGGCGATCGGTTCCGGCGGCGAGATTCTTCCTGCACGGACGTACACACGGTCACTACGGGTCGGGAAAAATACATCGCGCGCACGCAAGCAGGCGTGCGCGCGTCGCGTCTTGAGGCGACGAGGCGGCGCGAAGGCGCAGGCAAAGACACGCCAGAAGAAGAAGCGGCGGCGGATGATGGCGGCGGCGGTGGCGGCGGGAAGGCGGGCGGGCGCTGGCCGGCGAAGGCCGTAGAAGCGGCGGGCGGCCGGTGGCGCGGCGATGGCGGGCGTGATCGCGGGCGCGGCTGGAAACGGAGAGAGGAGGAGGAGGTGGCGGGCGTGCGAGGTCGACGGCGGAGGGGGCGGCCGGCGGCGGCGGCGTGACCTCCTCGGGAGGCGCGCGTGAGAGGAGGGCAGAGGCGGCGGGGTCGGGCGCGTGGGGCAGGAGTTGGGCACGAAAAACGAGGTCCCGGTAGGGCCCTCTTTAAATAGTACCCTGCGCGAATTCTACTCAGAATCGGTCCAGAATTTGACTACAACTCGGAAATCTGTCCAGATTTTCGGACCGTTTTCCGGCGGATTACTAAAGCGTCCGAGTCTTTTGCATACGAACTCCGATTGGAGCGATTCTCGCGCCTACGGGTTCGTATCGTCGAGGGGCACAAACTTCAGTCGAAGTTTGCGCGAAAACTCGAACCTACAGGGATGGTTGTTGCAAGTCTCTCTAAAGCCTCCCGCAGGAAACTCGAAGCGAAACAAAATAGGGTTTTGAAGGTGGCGTTTCGTCGAACCTTTCTATTCGATGGTTTTGCATGGAAAGATATGATGCAATGACATGAATGATATGCAAGACCAAATCTAAAATTTGGGATCTGACACTCGGCGTCCTGCCCCGGCTGGGCTACCCCGCCTAGGTGGGCCGGATCCGCTCGCCCTTTCCTGACCTGGCCGATTCGCCAGGCCCGGGAACCTCCGGTTGCCGCTGCTGGCTAGGGATGTAAATGATACGGATAATTTCTGCTCCGAATCCGCATCCGCGTCCGTTTTTTAGGATATGGTATGCCTTTTTAGATATCTGGCGGATATGGATGCAGATGCGGATATTTGCCGAGAAGATATCCGACGGATATGGCAACGAATATGGTATTGATGATATCCGACGGATAAGGATAATCCGAAATTTTATGCAGAATATCCGAGGTACTCAAATAGGATAATCCGATATATTTAGCATAACCACAATATCTAGACAATCTAGTTAGTTTATTAGCTAGCTATACATGCTACATATGCATGTTATACTACGCTATTACCAATCTTGCACTTTTATAATGCTGATATCTAGTGTTGCATGCTTTCTTGTCATTTATTTTGCATAAAAGTAATTTTTTTATTTTTGTATGTGTATTTGCTCAATTATCCTCGTCCAATCCGAGTCCGCTCCAAATCCGCTCCATATCCACAATCCGATATAATCCGCATCCGGCAATTATTCGCTTCGATCCGAATCCACCAAAAAATATAATAAAAAATATAATAATAATAATATCCAATTCAATCCTATCCATTTACATCCTTAGAGAGCGCTGACCACGTCTGGTTCGCCCAGCGCCTCTAGACCGGATCGTTCTATCCGGCTCCCCTGCTCCAATCGGTAGCTGCTGCTATATCGATCAAGACCAACACGCCTAGCTACTACTCCCTCCGTTTTAAAATATAAGATAGTTTTAGATTTACGGAGAAAATAAATTTAGACTTGTTTTGTATGTATGTTCATTTAACTTTAGAATGAATCAACATACTAAAAAAACTAGATTCATCTTCTTCACAATTCTAAAACATTTTATATTTTGAAACGGAGGGAGTAGCAGACAAAGGCTGATCAATCCCACTAGCTGGCTTGCATTTCCACGTACCAAGAGATGAGAAGGACAACGAGAAGATAGAGACAAGACCAATACTTTCTTATGCACTAGGGTAGCACTATGTACTATCTATGCAATAGTACTATACTATATATGACATCATGTAGCTTTATTAAATAACACATGTATAATAGAAGTTAGGCTAAGTGGATCCACCTTTATCCCCTGGGCTATTAATATAAGGCACCAGGAAGGACTCACTCTCATGCACACACACCACTAGCACTCCACATCAATGGCTAGCACTTGGTTGCCGGCTAGCTTGCTCTCTCATACGAACTCTTACTCTGCTAGCTAGTTGATTCCAGATACACCTCTAGAAGCACCCTTATAGTCCGATTATACCCACATATACTGTCAGACATGCAGGAGTAGGAGTTTTACCTCATCACGAGAGATCTGAACCTGAGTACTTCCTGTGTCTCACCGCACTTGCTTGTACCAAATCCCGCCCGCGGACGCCGTCATAGTCGCCCTACTCGCTCCCACACCTCTATCTAGCCTTTTTAGGCAATATCGTTTCCATAGCAATGACAGCGGGTGCATGGCCGCCAACAGGGGCACCTCGGTAGGCCGCGTTGGTAGAGGGGTCATGGAGATGGTGAGTATCGTGGCGCTCCTCGACGCGTACCTCCGTGTACATGAGGCGGGAGTAGAGGTCACGGGGCGCGGTCGGTGTCTCGCGACCGTTCACGTGCTCTACCATGTTGTCGTAGTCACTGTCGAGGCCGTGGAGGATGTACTCCGCGAACTCCACATCACGGAGTGGCTACCCTATGGATGTCAGTCTGTCCGAGAGCGTCTTGACCTTGTGGAAGAATTCGTACGCCGAGGAGTTGAGCTTCTTGCAGTCGCCGAGTTGACGACGAAGGGATGTACCGCGAGCTTCAGACTGCTGCGAGTAGCTGTGCCCGAATATCCTCCAGCTATCGAAGGAGGACGCGGTGAACAACACCAGGCTGGCAACACTCTCCGTTAGAGAGGACTGTAGCGCGGAAACGATGGCTTGGTCCTGGGCGACCTAGGCGCGGTAGAGGGGGTTTGACACAACCACCCTCGTACCATCAGCAGTGTACGCCGCGACCGAGCGCGGCGGCCAAGGGAAGCTCCCATTCACGAAGCCTTCAAGGTGGCAGATATGGAGGAGCGGCAGGATCTGGGCGCGCCAGTAGAGGTAGTTGTCCTATGTGAGGCGCACGTTGATGAGGTTCGCCGGCTGGTACGGGCCCGGGACAACAGTACCATTGGAGACGATGGGCGCCGAAACGTCGGAGATGGCGTGGGAGAAGGGAAACACCGGGGCCTCGTAAGGCGCCACAGTGAACCTGACCAGCGAGAAGATCGGCAGGCCAGAGCGTTTGGCCGACGTAGCCGGCAGCGCAGACGGTGATGAGGCCGGCGACATGCTGGCGAACGACACCAGGGGCGCCGATGGCACGATCGTGGGCTGCGGGGACAGGAAAAACCCGCCGGATAACGCCGCCGTACCGAGGTGAAGGGGGAGCGAGGATGAGGACGGAGCCATTTGGCTCATGGTGCTCGTGGTGGTCGTGGCGAGCAGCGCCGCTAGAGACGACGGGATGAAGGGGGTCGTCGAGGTGCCAGGGATCAGCGCGGTGGCCGTGGTGGTGGGCAGGGAAACGAAGGAGACCGAGGAAACACCCGGCTCAGTCATGGCGGCGGCCGAAGGGAGCAGCGGTGGCGGCTAGAGAGGGGTGCGGCGACGGCTAGGGTAGGAACTTTTAACCTAATCTGATACCATGGTAAACAATAGACACAAGATGTTTTAGGTGAAACTGTGTCAACGCTCTGGGGCGTGGCCTATCTCATATATATAGAGATACCAAGAAGTATATACATATTACATAGTACATATACAGGAAATATACAGTCTAGCAGCGCGCAGCAGCAACTCTAACCCCTTTGTTCCTCGCTCGTCCCCATCCGCTCCTGCTAGTTTCTGGCGCATCTCTTCTTGCTAAAATCATCTCGGTGCCTCCAGCTCTCTAACGCCGCAAACTGCGCCCAAAACGGAGACCGGAGTTTCCCGCAAACATCCTCCGAAGTCGGACGATATCACTGTCTCGGCTGTCGAGATTCAATCAGTTAACACTTGTGTTTTTCCCTCTATTCCTCGAAGTTTTCCATTCCGTCCAGTGTTTCTTCGGTGCATCTCTACACGCTCATTTTATCTCTGATGTAACGGCTTGGCGTAGCATCAAGTTTTGTTCGAAACAGTGCCCTAAATCGCTCGCAATCATCTGCCGAAGATGGGCCGAGCTGGCTAGAAACACACCCTCTATTCCAGTTTTCAGTTTTAGGCAACCCGACGTGTGCATCCCCTTTTTGCTTCAAGGCCCCTAGACCTTTTTTTCCTTTCCAACACACCAGCCACTGTCCTCTATTTCTTGTTGCCACACGCCTTGTCAATTCCTGATTTCAAGCCACAATGATCTTTCTCTTTTCAAAATACCCTGGAATAATTCAAATCTTTTGAATTTAAATCAAAAATCAATTTAGAATCAAATCAAATCTAATTTAACTCCTAACTTTCAAATAAATTTGAATTTGGAAAGACTTTCAACATGAAGAGTTTATCTCAAATTTAATAATAAATATAAATCCTTTTTATGAATTTAATTTTTTTATCCTAAATAGTCAAACTATTAACAATATTGTCGTTTTCAATTAAAATTGTAATGAATCATATATTTTAATCCCTAACATCAAATTCGACAAATGATATGTCCAAATCGATCAACGCGACGAGCCCTTTCCAACTATGCATTCCATGATATCAATTGAAGCATGCATCATATAAATATTAAGTAGGCATCAAGGTTTATGTGAGTAAAACTTGACTAGATAATTAATAAAGTGCTTTATTCTTGTTCTTCCTCCCCACCCTTGTCGTGCTATGTTATACCATGTAATTGTGCATCATTCCATCATTGCATAACTCGTATTGCTTGTTTTATATGATTTATATGATTGTGCGCTGTATTTATTATGGCTCTTGTGTGTTTGGTTTTTATACGAATAGACGCCGAGCAAGAGAACTATCAAGAGACCAAGAACTATTACCCGGATCCTTCTTACTCTGCAACTGAGCTACGAGGCAAGCAATTCCCCATGCTTGAACTACATATAACACTTGTTGCATCTGTCTTATTCTTGCATCATAAATCATGTCTCGAATTAAATTGTAATCCCAAATACTACAAAGCCTTTACTTTTAAACCCCGGCGAAGCTTGTTCCTCAATCCTATGAGCTATTACTATAGGAGTTGTTTGAGCCATTCGAGTCGTAGAACTACATGTGTAGGGTTTGTGAGAGCCTTTGAATAACGAGGTACCTAAACAACTGAATTAAGTAGTAATGGGATAACTAAAGAAAGAGGCACCAATGAGAAATATTTGTGATCTGATTTTTATCCACTCACTTGTGTCCCATAGGACCTGAGTACTTGATTCTTATTCCTTGACTATCAAACTATTCGCACGTGGGACCACAAATACCCTTAGTCCTAGATTGAGTCACACTTAATTTCTTGGGGTCACAAACTAGTTTGGGCGTTATTACTATCATATACTTATGTTATGCTTTACTGCTTTATTTACTACTGTTTTTCGAGGAGCGTTTACTACTGTACTGTTTAGGAACCCCGTGCCACGTTTTCACTATATCGACAAGCCCAGTCACACTTTTGTTCTAGTCGTTTACAACCGTCGCCATACACCCCGAGTCCGTCGCGGAGACGGCCGACTTCATAGAGGGTAGCTTAGTGGGATGGCCCTCTAAAATCATTTATAAATCTTGCAAATGCTTTGTCATGATGCCTCGTTGCTTTCTATCTGGTTCTTCCCGGGGTTGATCGTGCGTGTGTTGCTATTTGTGCACCCCTGCAAGGTAAATCTTTCTGAAATCCGTATCCACGGTTATAGACTACCTAGAGCACAGTTTCTTGATCATAGGTAACTATAACTAAAGTACTGAAAGGGCATTTATTGTCATATTTAATTTTGGTGTTCGGTAACAATAAGTAGATCATTTTACAGTTTGTCACTGTCCACAGGTTGATATTATGATAAGTGAAAAGCACCCTCTCTCTTGTGAAAAGTACACACTCATTTGACACATGTCTGGAAACTCCAGACCGGAGTCTCCGGTGTGGTCCGGAGTTTCTGGATCTGTCTCCGGTGGCGTCTTCAGGATCTGGGCTGGGACATACTGACTAGGGGTCCGGAGCCTGCACCGGAGGATACCCCCGAGTCTCCGGACCTTGCTTAGTCCGGAGTCTCCGGTGTTGAAAGACCGGAGTTTCCGGTGTGGTCTGGAGTTTCCGGACTTATCTCCGGTGGAGTTTTCAGGATCTGGGCTGGGACATACTGACTAGGGGTCCGGAGCCTGCACCGGAGGATACCCCGGAGTCTTCGGACCTTGCTCCGTCCGGAGTCTCCGGTGTTGGAAGACCGGAGTCTCCGGTGTTGCTGGGTCATGATCGGTCTGGGTCATTCAGATGGGCGGTCCGGAGGCTGGTCCGGAGATTGGCCGGATTCTCCGGTGTAGATCGGAGTCTCCGGTCTACAGACCGGAGTCTCCGGTTTGACTTTTCTACAACGGTCAGAAAACGGTTCGTGGAGGGGGCTGCCTATAAAAAGGGACTATCTTCTTCCTCCAGTTGCTCGAGCTGCTCAAGAACACCAACTCCATTAGAGCCACCAAATCTACAAGATCTCTCCATCCAACCATCCAAATTCATTGATCTTTGGAGAATCAAAGGAGGATGCCTTGATCTACATCTTCACCAAGAGAGATCTTCATTTCCCCCTCATTCACTTGAGGGCCCCCAAGCTCTAGTGTTTCATTGGAAACCCTAACTTTGATTTGGTTCTTACAAGCTTGTCTTTGATTTGTCTTGACAGCTTGCTTGTATTTGGGAGCCTCCAATTAAGTTATGGATGTGTGCCCCGAACTTGTTGTAAAGGTGCCGGCTTCCACCTCGAAGGTTGCCGATATAGTGGAAGGTGGATCGAGCCCATTGGGGTGAGGTTCATCGGAGAACAAGGGAGGCCTCTCGTGGCGTTGGTGGTTTGAAACCACCCCCTCTCCAAACGTAGACGTACTTCCCCTCAAAAGGAAGGAACTACGGGAAACAAATCCTTGTGTCTCCGCGTCCACTCCTTTGGTTACTTCTATCCTTTACCGCACTTTACTTACTTGTTCGTGCTTAGTGTTGTGTTAGCTTGTGCATGGTTGACATATGGGTAAATTCACCATAGTTGCATAATCTAGAGAATTTACCTTTCTTGTCAAACCCTAATTTGAAAAAGAAGAAAATTTGAAGTAGCACCTATTCACCCCCCTCTAGGTGCCCATACGATCCTTTCAATTGGTATCATAGCCTCGGATCTTTATTTGGGCTTTACCGCCTAAGAGAATATGGGTAGCCACGAAGGCGATGGTGGTGGTGAGCCGACCACGGTGACCATGGAAGATCTCAGAAACTTGGAAACAAGATTGAGCTCTTCCTTGGTCAACGAAGTCAAGAAGATGCTTGAGCAACTTCTTAAAGACAAAGATGGCTCATCACCCCCATCTCCTCAAGAGGATCCACCATCCATTTTACCTAAAGGGAATACGTCGGTATCCCCCGAGGGTATGATGGTGGGGGGTAAACAAGACAACTCTAATTCCTCCACACATGATGATGGTGGGAAGGGTGAGCACCGTGATTCATGGTACTCTCCCGACCCTCCAATCCCTCACCCTCATGAGCTTGAAGAATCTGCTACTTTTGCTCAATGGCAATCACTAATGAGAACTCATGTGTGGAGCTCTTGCATTGATCTATGGAACATTATCGAGCATGCACTCTTTATTGGGGATCCAAACAACTTGACAAGAAGAGAGGTTGTCAATAGTCAACTCAATGCCACAGCCTTGCATATGATTCAACAAGGTTTAGGTACAAAGGATTATCCACACATTGAGCACTTTAGCATTGCCAAGGAAGCTTGGGATGCCCTCACCGTATTGTTTGTGGGAAATGAGAGTATGAGGAGAAACCGGTATGATGCTCTAAGCAATGAAGCCGAAGGCTTCTACATGAAGGAAGGTGAAGATCACGAAGACATGTATCGAAGACTCAAGACCACCGCCACCGCGTTTAGAAATGTGGGTGCCTCACATGTGGATGATGCATGGATAAAAAATAAATATGTGAGTGCACTCATGCCCTTTGAGCCCACGGACTTGAAGAGCTTACAAGGAAGACATAACTACCATCTCATGACCTCCAATGAAGTTATGCAAGAGATGGCCGCTTTCAAGGTTGCCGCCAAGAATGCCAAAGATGCCCGTGCTCGTGCCCTTGGTATGAGCAATGTTGTCAATGTTGCTTTGAAGGACAAAGTTGTGGATCATGGGGATGAAGATGATAGTGATGAAGGACTGTCCATGGACCATCCCGATGAAGTCAAGATTGCTCATAGTCAATATATGGCCTTCTATGCAAAAAACTTTTGGAAAAACCCCGCCAAGGCCAAGATGGAAATGCAACGTATAAGCAATCCAAGTGGGAAAAGAGAAAACAATACTAGATTGAGAACTTGCTTCAATTGTGGTGACCGCTATCACTTTGTGGCTAGTTTCCCTTATGAGAAAAGAGAACATCACGAGGGTAAGCTTGTGTTGAAGAAGACTCTCAAAGCACCTTACAAGAAACCTTTCATCAAGAAGAATCCCATCAACAAGAAGTCGGGAGAAATTGTCTTGATCACTCATGAAGAATACTCCTCTGACAATGAAGATGATGAAGATGAGGAAGAGGAAACTTCTAATGGTGTGGCTGCTTTAGCCACCACTTCTACTCCGACATTCTCACTCTTCGATTATCCAAATGAGAACTCTCCCATCAAGAACGTCACTTTCCTTATGGCAAGAGGAACGGAGGTATCCTCATCATCCCACTCTACTCCCTTAGATAATGATGAAATTGATGATGAGATGTCTCTTGATGTTAAAAAGGAATTAATTTCCTTTGATGAGTTTATGACTAACCTAGAAGGAGATGCTAAGTTACATTTTGGAAACATCTTAGATCAACTTTCACATACTCAAGAGATTCTAGATGTAAGATGTAAACTTGGGCATGAACACATGATTGAGCTAGAGGCTTTAAACAATGATCTAGAAGAAGAACAAGAAACTAGGTTGTCACTTGAATTAAAACTTGAAGGGCTTGATGAGGCCAATGACACTATTGTTAACAAACTCATCAAAGAGCATGATCATGCTATTGCTAAATACAAAAGGGCTAAAAAGGACAAGATTGAGTTTGGTGTGGTTCATGAAAAACTTGCCAAGGACTTTAGTTTGCTTATCAAGGCCCACAAGGCTTTGGAGAGTGAACTCTTGTCACTCACAAAGTCCCATGAAACGCTTCAAACTCAATTGGCCAATATTCCTTCACCTAGTAACTTCATTCCATCTAGTAGTACAACTATTCTTGAAGAGAATGCTAGGTTGAAGGGGGAGCTTGCTAAGGCCACATTTCCACAAGGCAACAAGTCCATTGATGATCTTTTGAGCAAGAAAAGGCCTATTGGTGATAAATGGGGCATTGGTTTTGTCTCCAATACTAAGAAGAAGAACAACAACAAGAAGAAGGCCAAGCCCGCACGAGAGACTAACAAGGCCATTGTGGATAGTAAGTCCACAAGTGGTAAAACTATGTCTCATGATGAATTTGCGGGAAGTGCTAACCCTCACTATGTTCTAATGCGTGATTATTATGGTGATGTGTATGCACAATATGTTGGCCCATATGATGGTTATATTGCTTGGTATATTTGGGTTCCCAAGACCCTTGTTGCTAACAAAAGAGGACCCATTGAAAAATGGGTACCTAAAAATTAGCTTGATATTTTGTAGACATATGCTTCCGGGGGTTCAAAGTGGGTGCTTGATAGTGGTTGCACAAGTCATATGACCGGAAGCTCGTCTATTGTCAAGGACTTAAAGCCAAATGATGATCAAATCACCGTGACATATACCGACAAGTCAAAGTCTAAGGTAATAGGTTTCGGCAAGGTTGTGGTTGCTCACGACATTACACTCGTGAACGTCATGCTTGTTGAGACCCTTGGATACACTTTACTTCCAGTCCTTGCTCTTGGAAAGATGGGCTTTGCCGTCTTTATTGATGTTGATATTGTGGTCCTCTTGTGGAGCAAGTCTCTCAAGGTCGCTTTCGTTGGGTACATCGAACATGACTTGTATGTGGTGGACTTTTCGGAGCAAGCCACTACAGATCTGATGTGCTTATTCGGAAAGGCCGATGTGGGTTGGCTTTGGCATCGTCGACTAGCCCATGTCAATATGAGAACTTTGCAAAGTCTCCATAAGGAGGGCCATATTGTTGGACTAAAAGGAAATGTTTCCTTTGCCAAAGATCGTGTTTGCAGGACATGTGTTCTAGGGAAGATGCATGACGCTCCTCACAAGCCTAAGAACCGTATCAAGTCTACCAAGATCTTGGAACTCCTCCATGTGGATCTCTTTGGTCCTCCATCTCATGCAAGTCTTGGTGGGAAGAAATATTGTTTGGTGATCGTTGATGACTTCTCAACATACTCATGGGTATACTTCTTCAAGTTGAAGAGTGAGACCCAAAATACCTTCATCGACTTCATCAACATGGTCCAACGACAATACAATCTTCCCGTGTTGATCATAAGAAGTGACAACGGCACCGAGTTCAAGAACTACACCTTGAATGATTTTCTTAGTGATGAGGGGATAAAACATCAATATTCCGCTGCATACACCTCTCAACAAAATGGTGTGGCCGAAAGGAAGAACCGGACTCTTATTGAGATGGCTAGGACCATGTTGGCGGAGTTTAAATCTCAAAACTTTTGGGCCGAAGCCATCTCCACCGCTTGCCATGCTTCAAACTGGCTTTACCTCCGCAAAGAAATCAACAAGACTCCATATGAAATACTTACCGGTAACAAGCCCAACATATCCTACTTCCGGGCGTTCGGTTGTAAGTGTTTCTATCTCATAAAAGGTGTTCGGTTGTCCAAATTCGAGTCTAAAGCATTAGAGGGTATTTTTGTTGGCTATGGTCTCGAATCTCACACTTATAGAATCTATGATAAGCTCTCTGGAGCCTTCATAGAATCTTGTAGTGTGACCTTCGAAGAATATGATGGTCCCCAAGGGGGGCATGTTGATGCTTGTGATGCAGATGATGAAATGCCTCAAGATGCCATAGGAAGAATGGGTGTGGGATATATCCGCCCCGTTGAGGAACCCCTTATGGCGGATCGAGAAAAACTATGCTCCACTCAAGTGGAGACCTCATCTTCACAACCTCAACATGCTCCATCCACCGAAGAGGACATTGACTCAAGCCAAAGACAAGATGTGGACCCTCAACATGGTGATCAAAGTGACAACTCTAGTCAAGGGGAGCTTGATTCATTCGCCAGGATGTCAAGTGGTGCCAAGGCAATTACTCAAGGAAGATCTGTACATACTACTTTGAGACAAGCTCAAATTGATGCTAGAAGAGCACTTGATCAAGACCAAGGTCAATATTTGCCTCCCAATGTAGAGGATGATTCCAATGATGATCAAGGTGTAACACCCTCGGAATCGACCCTATGCAAGTTCCAGCGATTCCCGCCAAACCCGCATAGAAACGATTCAAAGGTGCCCACCAGGCACTTTCGTGCGGGTGGAAAACGAAGTAATACCATTACACAATAGTTAACGATGGAACCCACAGAACAGATATATACAACACGACTCCATGAGTCAAGAATACATATATACAATACAAAGATCCAAATCACCTTGAAAACGATACAACGTCCGACTACGGACAAGATGCAAATGGGGCTAAGAGCCCTGAAGAATAACCAATGGCGTCCATAACCCTGCCCAGGCCAAGCCGGAAGGGTAACCCTGCTAACGACGTCGATCTCAAAACCTGCTTAAACAAAAGGGGTGCCGACAAAGAGCAAAGGAAAAGAGAGCGATCAGTACCGAGGCCAGTACACAGCGAGACTAGAATTCGGCGGTCCTCGCCTACATAGGTATGGTGGACTGAAGCGGCAACGCATCATGCACTAAACAACCTATAGAGACTCAATACCACTGGCGGCTATCAGATAGGGATAAGAAAGACCTACTCGGATCCAACCTTATTCTAACACCAAACATACCCATCCTGGTATTCCCCCTCGATACCAACCGAGGAAGTCAACCGAGGAACTCACACAGTTGGCAGTTTTATTCATTTCGTTATAGTTGCGGCAATTACTAGTCAGATATAGATAGCATGAGTCATCCTGATATAATAAGCGGTGGGCAGTTTTAATTAACCATTCCGTTATAGTTTTAGTACTTACTAGTCAGATACATATAGCATGAGGCATCCCAAAACCCAGCAGTTGTTGGTACTTTTATTCAGTCATTCCGTTGTAGTTGCAATACTTACTAGTCAGATACAATGGTAACAGGTGACAACTCAAACCAGCAATTGTTGGCACTTTTATTTAGCCATTCCATTATAGTGAAGCTGATTACTAGTCATTATAAAGTCAATTTTATAGCACTACTTTAGTTATAGTTGTCTATGATTGAGATACTGTGCTCCAAGTCGTCCATAACCATGACACGGCTTTGAAAGTTTTACCCTGCAGGGGCACAAATAGCAACACACGAACAATCAACCCCGAGAAAAACCAAATAAAAACCCAACGAGGCATCACGACAGAGCAATTGCAAGATTCATATAAATTTCAGGGGCCACCCCACCAAGCTACCCGCGACGAAGTTGGCCGGCTCCGAGACGGACCCAGAGGTTTGCATCAATGGCTGTAAACGACTGGGAACCCGAAAGTGTGACTGGGCTTGTCGATATTGCGAAAACACTCCGCTTACCTAAACAGTACAGGCGCTCCACGCGCAATCGTAAATAAAGCAGTAAATCATGGCATAAGTACCTGATAGTAATAAAGCCCCAAACTACTTTGTGGCCCCAAGAAAAAATATGACTCAAGCTCTGGCTAGGGGGATTCATGGTCCCACATGCGGATAGTGCGAATGTTCAAAGAACAGGTATCAAGTACTCGGGGTCCTACGGGACAAAAGTGGACGGTTAAAAACCAAATAACATCTATTGCCCACCTGTGCCTCTGCATTATTTACCTACCTCAATTTTAGTTATTAAACTGTAATTAAAGCCATGATCATCTCCAACATAAAGCATATGGCAGTCTTTTAACAACTGTGGTACTTGACGAGACGCAACAGCACTTGAGCAAGCAACTACGACACGCAAGTCCAACTATCTACCAAACAACAGGTAATAGGATGTTTCCAAGACAATATAAGGCTGCAAGGAATATCACGGGTACGAAAACTAAAGCATCACAACATAGATAACAATAGATCAACAGGAGGGAATAAAGACTATAAAAGTAAGATAGGTAGAAAGGGGGAGAATGCTCGCCTGGAAACACTGGCGAAGATACACCGGAGATTGGGTCGACTCTCGCATCAACTCATCGGCCTAATCCGTGAAGAAGCAAAACACTAGAAGAAACACCGGATGCACTATTTAATACTACGGCATAAGATCGGGCATGATGCATGTATGATGGATGGCATGGCAAAGGTTCGATGCGATTAGGAAATATTAAACGGAACCGGGGTCCCGACAATTAATTAGGTGGTTCATGTTGTTTAGCTACCCCGCAATTTAAATGTTGTCTTAACAAGGCAAATTATATCACCGGTTCGATGCACAAATTTAAATGGGGCCAATATTAGACTAGAAACGCCCGCATATGGTCTCCATATTTAATTAACCATAATATGAGTGCAAGCATGAATGATTTAATATACACAAGATGAATATCATATATTATAAAAATATGGGGCTTGGAAAAGGGGATCATACATGGAGGTTTGGCGATCTTGGTTTAGGGGTTCGACAGAGTTCGGCCCGCCGGGATCAGTCTTCAGAGTCCGGAAGGAGCACTTGAGTAGCATCGCCTTCGAGTTTCGGGGGAGATCTTGGGGTTCCAACTTGTTCATCGATGACGGACTTGGTTCGTCGTCGGGTCTCGTGGGCGGCCGATCTTGGTATCAATGGAGGTACCTCTCGTGGCGTCGGTCGAACATGTTGAAGACATGGTACCTAGACACGAGCAAGATTGTCGACACGATTGCCTTAGGCTTGCACAGAGACACATACGGAAGCGCAGGAACAACACAACACGCATCTACAACACATACCAACTATGGCACCCAGTGGTGCAAGCCACTAGGCGCATGCCCACACGAGCACGCACAGGATGCGTTCCTGGCCGCAGTGAACATGGCTGTAGCACTGTTTGCAGCAGAAGGCGCCCCAGCGGCCAGAGAAGGGCCACGAGGCGGCCGGGCACACTCGTGGAAGCGCGACGCAGAGAGGACGATGGCAGCGGTGACGACATCCAGAGACGCGTGGCCAGGCTCGGGAGGAGGGAGAGGGGCGACGTGGCCGGAGGCGGCGGTCGGGGGACTCGCGCATAGGGGAAGCTGGCGGGGAACTTGGCGGCGACGCGCTCGACGGGAAGGTGACGAAGCTCACACACGAGGAGGAGATGGACGCCGGTGGCGACGACCCGGCCGAGGTGCGGTGGCGACCGGAGGCGGCAGGAACGGGGCCTGCTGATGTAGAGGCGACAACGGGCGAGCTCAGGCCCAGGAGGCGATGGCGGTTTCAAGCGGGCGGGGACGAGGTGATGGCCGGAGGTGAAGGACGCGGTGGCGAGCCGGGCGAGGCAGAGGCGATGGCTGCAGAGTCCCGTGGCGACGCTGCTGGAGGAAGAAGAGGTGGGGAGGGGCATGCGAGGTTGGGCCGGCGGCGGACGAGGCTGCAGGCGAGGGCGATCTTGCAGAGGCAGGCACGGCCGAGCGGCGTCGACCCGAGGAGGAGGAGGAGGTCGCAGAGGAGCCGGGCGACGCGGCGGGCTTGGGCGGCGGGGCGCGCGGTGGTCGTTGGACGGGCGGCCGCTGATCGAAGCGGGGAAGGCTACGTCAGCGCCAGGAGGGGCGAGGAAGGGCGGGGAGGGTTGGTGGGGCTTGGGGGAGTTGCTGGCGGCGGCGCACTTTCTACTGAGCAGGGAGAGGGGCGAGAGGAGGTGGCTTCGCGAGAGAGAGGAGGTGGGATCGCGGGGCATGCGACAGGTGGGTGGGGCCAGGGGTCTGTCGGGGTGGGGCCAGGGCAGAGAGAATTACGGGGAAGAGAGAGAGCTAGCGGTGTTGTGGGCTCGGTGTGGGGGTGTGCCGCTGTGGCCTGGGTGGTTCACGTGGTGGTGTTGCGTACTGTGTGTGAGTGTGTGTGGGTTTGGCTCCAGGGTAGGTAGCAGTAGGTGGTGGCGGCGGGGTGGGGTGAGATAAGGAGGATTAGGGTTAGGGTTTGAAAGAGTCTAGGGTTTATTTTGGGTAGTAGGTAGTATGGTCGGTTGGGCTTTTGGGCCGGCCGGCTGGACTGCCTTTTCAAAAAAAATAGTTTTGTTATTTTTTTTATTTTAAAATAAACTTTTGTAAATAGTTTTAGATAAATAAAAGATCCGGCTGGATCGACGGTTTTGGTTTGAACAAAGAGGGGTGGATATTAATATAGAAAACAAAGTTGGTCTTTTAACAAAATAGTTTTAGTGAATTAGATGCATGCTGATGTCATGATGATGCACAAGTATTATTTAACACACAGTTTTCTAGTAGTGGATTTTACCCGGGGTGCTACAATCAAGGTCAAGATGATGGTCAAGACGAGGATCAAAATGATGAAGAGGGTCCCCCAAGAAACAACACGGAGATCCACGCTCGTCGCGAAGCTATAAAGGAAAGAATGTTGGAATTAAGAGACCACTCTCTACAAAATGTAGTTGGTGACCTAAGGAAAGGTATTTCCACAAGAGCACAATTGAAGAGGTTCAGTGAACACCAAGCACACATCTCCATGATTGAACCAAAGAAAGTGTGGGAAGCTCTTGAAGATTCGAATTGGTTAGAAGATATGCACAAAGAGCTCAACAACTTTGAGAGAAACAAAGTATGGAAGTTAGTAGAGAATCCAAAGGATTGCCGCAATGTTATTGGAACAAAGTGGATATTCAAGAACAAGCAAGATGAGCATGGAATTATAGTAAGGAACAAGGCTAGATTGGTTGCACAAGGGTTCTCTCAAATTGAAGGCATTGACTATGGAGAGACATATGCACCCGTGGCTCGCCTTGAGTCCATATGTATCCTTCTTGCTTATGCGGCACATCATAACTTTAAGTTGCAACAAATGGATGTAGAAAGCGCATTTCTTTATGGTCTATTAAATGAGTCGGTATATGTAAAACAACCCCCAGGATTTGAAGACCCCAACTACCCAAACCATGTCTACAAACTTGATAAGGCGCTCTATGGGCTCAAGCAAGCCCCACGCACGTGGTATGAGCACCTTAGAGAGTTATTGTTTAACCATGGATTTGAGGTTGGGAAAATCGATCCCACTCTTTTTACTAAGGAAGTCAATGGGAAGCTTTTTGTATGCCAAATATATGTTGATGATATCATCTTTGGCTCATGTAACAAAGCTTTTAATGATGAATTCTCAAAGCTTATGACTAGTAGGTTCCGGATGTCTTTGATGGGGGAGTTGAGAGTATTTCTTGGTTTTGAGATCAAGCAAGTTAGAGGAGGGACATTCTTCAATCAAACCAAGTATACTCAAGATATGCTCAAGAGATTCAACATGCAAGACTTAAATGGAGCTCCCACTCCCATGGCTACAAAGACTCATCTAAAACAAAATCCAAATGGTAAAAATGTGGATCAAAAGGTATACCGGTCTATGATTGGTTCTTTGCTTTAACTTTGTGCATCTAGACCCGATATTGTGTTGAGTGTAGGTGTGTGTGCAAGATATCAAGCGGCTCCTAAGGAAAGAAATTTAATGGCGGTCAAGAGAATCTTTCGATATTTAGTTCATACCCCATTTGTGGTCTTTGGTATCCTCGAGGCTCAACATTTTATCTTTGTGGATACACGGATTCGGATTGGGCGGGGGACAAGGATGATAGAAAATCAACATCCGGGGCTTGCCAATTCCTTGGCAGGTCCTTGGTATGTTGGTCTTCCAAGAAGCAAAATTGTATATCTCTCCACCGCTTGGCCAGTATGTGGCAGCTGCTAGTGCTTGCACCCAATTGCTATGGATGAGGCAAACTTTAAAGGAATACGGTGTCCATTGTGACAAAGTGCCTCTTCTATGTGACAGTGAAAGTGCCATCAAGATTGCCTATAACCCGGTGGATCACACAAGGACAAAGCATATTGAGATTCGCCATCACTTCATTAGAGATCATGTTGCTCGAGGTGATATTGATCTATCATATGTGTCAACCAAAGATCAACTTGCCAATATCTTCACGAAGCCACTTGATGAAGCAAGGTTTTGCTATTTGAGGAATGAACTAAATGTCGTAGATTCAAGGAGCTTGACTTGATTTTCTTGCATTCTCACCTATGTTTCAACTCATATTTGGTTTAGGTGTAGGCATGGATATAGGGGGAGTGCGGTCCTAATTGATTGGACCATCCCTCCCCCCATTATGACCAAAGCAATCAAAATCATTCCTCTTAATATCATTTAGTGATATGTGAGCTTAATGATGAGTTTTGTTAATGGACCCAAGATATATCTTCGTGGTGCCAAGCCGAGTATACTCAAATATGGTGGCCTAGGCCACCGCCCTCTCATTCGAGAGGTTGGTACTTACTCATGTTTGTCATTTGCTTGATTCTAGTCTCTTGGAGCTTTTCTGAATGTTTTTGTGAATTTCTATGGCTCTTGTTGGTTCTTCACAGTTTGATGTCTCAACCCAAGCCCTATCCCTATCTTAAAAACTGTCTATCTCTCATATATGTCCCCAAAACACCTTTCCTGAAACTTTTGGTCGAGGAGGACCGGAGTCTCCGGTGTAACATACACCGGAGTCTCCGGTGTAGACCAGAGTCTTCGGTCCAGACGGTTTCTATCACTTAAAGAGGGGGGGCGGGGTGAACTGGTACAGCAGTTCCTCATTCTTCACCATGTCCCCTACCTCCAAACCCGTCGCCTCCTCTTCCAAAACTCCTCCCCAGAGGTCAAGAATCCCCCGGGATCCGCCGTGCCGCCGGCCAACCTTCCCCTCTCCTCCCTTGGGTCTTTCCCACCGGAGGAATTGATCCCATGGACAGATCTGGTACCTCTCCTCTACTTTTTCTCCTAGGGTTCATCTCTAGATGTGTTTTTTGAGGATTGATGCTGATTTGTCCATTGGAATCACTTGTTTGCGTGCACTCTAGTACTTTAGCCTTGTTGCATTGCCCGATCTACTAGATTCACCCTCACCAGCATCTTCCCATCTCATGCCCGAGCCTCCCGACCGGAGATTTGGGACTTAGGTCCGGAGACTCCGGTCTGAGCCGGAGACTCCGGTACGATGTGCGGAGATTCCGGTGTTCGGTGAATCAAAATAGTCCATAAATGCATCAAAGCTCTTGTACTGCATTATTGGGACATATATACTCATCTCCATGCTATCTCCCTCACTGCTGTTCACTGGTGATGGTTCTAGTCGTCCTCGTCATACCAAGGCTAAGTCCCAAAGGGGCAATCTTCGCTATGATGAAGCTCAGGGTCAGTTTATCGTGCCTCCGTCCAACCAGAAACAGCGGGCACGTGATGCAGCTTACTTGAAGAGGGATCAGGAGAGGGCTGAATGAGAGGACCATGCCAAGAAGGCCAAATATGACAACCTTCATACCTTGGCCAAAATGTCTAAAGAGGAGTACCATGAGCTGAGAAAGACAAATTTCTATACGCTGCCTCGCACTAGTGATGACCCTCGTTTCTAGAGGAAAGAACAGACTGTGTTCATGAAGGATGTGTATGGTGTGCGCACCAAATCACCTGTCTACCCTCAGAAGTTCATGAGTGTTGAGCAGATGCGCCTCAACCCCTACTTCAATGATGCCTTGTGGATCTGTGAGAAGCTGGGTCTGTATAACTTGATGGAGCTGCGTGAAAACTACAATATCTACCTTGTACATCAGTTCTATGCCACAGTTGTGTTTGGGTCTGATCAAGACAGGACTATGGTTTGGATGTCTAGTACCACTCGCTGCACAGCTACATTCCATGACTTTGCCAACGTCATTTTTGAGACCTTTCATGGTGTCTCCACTCCTGTTGGGCTGCGTATGCACTCTGCAGCTCTGGGTGAGAACAAGTTGAAGCTGGAGCCTCTATATGATGAGGGTGTTGTGGGAGGGTCCAAGGGACTCAAGACCCTCTACAACCTTATGTTGAGGATTTTCCGTCATACAATTGCACCAAGTGCTAGAAATGATGATGCAATTAGGGGTGGGCTTGTCAATCTTCTATACCACACTCACCGGACCTACAATGCTGGACCGGAGGCTGATGCTGCACCTATTGATGTGATGGACTTTATTTTCGAGGAGATGTTCCATGCCATTCTCTACAAGAAATCTCCTCCTTATGCACCTTTGGTTATGAGGCTCATCAACTCCCAGGAGCATGATTCTCCACTTGGCATTCCATCACAACTCACTGAACACTTGTTGGTCTCACTGCAGCAGAAGGGGCGTATGGGGCCTGCTCCAAGGCGTCGCTATGGGGATGATGATGAGGAGATTGAGACTGAGAGGGCTCCCTCTCCACCTAGAGTTCGGAGGAAGAATGCCTCCAATGCCCCTATGCCTACTATGACTCGCGACTATGTGCATGAGCGGGTCAAGAAGGCCAGCTTTTGGGAGAGGACCCTTTGTTGCATGAACGTCGACATCCGTAAGCAACAACATGCATCCTACCAAAGCAACCGTCGCATTGAGAAGCTCCTCAAGGAAATCAAGGAACATGGTGCTGAGGATAATGAGGAAGGTGAAGATGAATACAATGATGAGCATGGGGCTCAGCAGTCCACAGAGTCTGATCACACACTCTCATTTGGGGCATGGAATGCCCAACAAGATAGTCTGGTGGATTAGAAAACTTTTGCTGATGTCACCTCCGGTTTCGGGTACCAGGGTACTTCCTCTTCTCGCCCTCACGGCAAAGGGCATGCAGTCCCTGAAGACGATGATGATGCCTATGATGAGGATGATGATGACCAGGAGGAGGATGAGGATGCCGAGGATGACTATGACTACTAGGTTGTTGGGGCGCTAGTTTAGGTCTTTTCCCTTTTTTGGCGTTTCTATGCCAAAGGGGGAGAAGACATTCTCATCCTCATCGGTTTGCATTGGCTTGGGACTTTGGATATGCGACTATCTGCTTTTATTTGCCTTTTATTTGCCATATTCGAACTTGAACTTTATGTGTATTATTTGCTGTTCATGTGTGTGACTATGACAATGTGCTTGTGTGCACCATCTATTGTAACTCATGTGAGATTTATGTGTGCTACCGTTGATACTATCTACCTTGCATGATTTACTTAATTATCTTGTTGCACATAGTCAGGGGGAGTCCCATATATTTTATTCCATGCAAATCACTTGTTGTCATCGAACACCAAAAAGGGGGAGATTGAAAGGGCATTTATTGTCATAATCACTTTTGGTGTTCGGTAACAACAAGTAGATCATTTTACAGTTTGTCACTGTCCACAGGTTCATATTATGATAAGTGAAAAGCACCTTCTCTCTTGTGAAAAGTCCACACTCATTTGACACATGTATGGAAACTCCAGACCGGAGTCTCCGGTCTGCCAAGACCAGAGTCTCCGGTGTGGTCCGGAGTTTCCGGATCTGTCTCCGGTGGCGTCTTCAGGATCTGGGCTGGGACATACTGACTAGGGGTCCGAAGCCTGCACCGGAGGATACCCCAGAGTCTCCGGACCTTGCTCAGTCCGGAGTCTCCGGTGTGGTCCGGAGTTTCCGGACTTGTCTTCGGTGGAGTCTTCAGGATCTGGGCTGGGACATACTGACTAGGGGTCTGGAGCCTGCACCGGAGGATACCCCAAAGTCTCCGGACCTTGATCCGTCCGGAGTCTCCGGTGTTGGAAGACCGGAGTCTCCGGTGTTGCTGGGTCATGATCGGTCTGGGTCATTCAGATGGGCGGTCCGGAGGCTGGTCCGGAGATTGGCCGGATTCTTCGGTCTAAAGACCAGAGTCTCCGGTCTGACTTTTCTACAACGGTTAGAAAACGGTTCGTGGAGGGGGCTGCCTATAAAAAAGGACCCTTATCTTCTTCCTCCAGTTGCTCGAGCTGCTCAAGAACACCAACTCCATTAGAGCCACCAAATCTACAAGATCTCTCCATCCAACCATCCAAAGTCATTGATCTTTGGAGAATCGAAGGAGGAGGCCTTGATCTACATCTTCACCAAGAGAGATCTTCATTTCCCCCTCATTCACTTGAGGGCCCCCCAAGCTCTAGTGTTTCATTGGAAACCCTAACTTTGATTTGGTTCTTACAAGCTTGTCTTTGAATTTTCTTGACATCTTGCTTGTATTTGGGAGCCTCCAATTAAGTTGTGGATGTGTGCCCCCAACTTGTTGTAAAGGTTCCGGCTTCCAAATCGAAGGTTGCCGATATAGTGGAAGGTGGATCGAGCCCGTTGGGGTGAGGTTCATCGGAGAACAAGGGATGCCTCTCGTGGCGTTGGTGGTTTGAAACCACCCCCTCTCCAAACGTAGACGTACTTCCCCTCAAAAGGAAGGAACTACGGGAAACAAATCCTTGTGCCTCCGCGTCCACTCCTTTGGTTACTTCTATCCTTTACCGCACTTTACTTACTTGTTCGTTCTTAGTGTTGTGTTAGCTTGTGCATGGTTGACATATAGGTAAATTCAGCATAGTTGCATAATCTAGAGAATTTACCTTTCTTGTCAAACCCTAATTTGAAAAAGAAGAAAAATTGAAGTAGCACCTATTCAGCCCCCTCTAGGTGACCATACGATCCTTTCAAGTACCATCTTTAATTTGACTAAACATGACTAGTAAATAGTGCAATACTTATGGAATGATTAATAAAATTACCTACAGATTGGATATTCTTCCGTCTTCTCATTCAGGAAATGGAAGGAGAGCGAGTGATGTTTATTGTGTTGATATATCTCTGTTGGGTAATTAACTTTTGTTTGTTTAACGAACGCCCGTCTATCTCAGGTTAGGCGGATGTTGTAGCGCGTCTCTATAGAACCTCTAGGATTTATTTCCACTGCAATTGCGTCACCCTGAGGTCGTTCCCTTTAGATGCATAAAACTTGGTGAGTCCCTTAGGGTCTCATACGTTAAGTATGTTTAGATAAACAGGTATATCCATAGAAAGGTTACTAGGTCGAGGAGACCAATGATGGTAGCAACGACCATTAGGTGTAGAGATTCCGGTGATGGAGATCCTTGATATCATGTGGACAGGTTGTGCTTATTTATAGGCATCTTATGCCAGTTTGTGTTTTATTCGTACTCGGATCTTGTTTTACGCTTTCCGCTTTTGCTTGATACTAGGTTGAGGAGCTCACTTGTGATATATGAGGATGTATCCTAAACTATTATCTCTATCTAGCATATTTGGATCTTGGCGTATGGTGTTAAATATTTTTATTTGTTTTAGATGGTCTGACTCTAATATAATGTTGTATGTCGCTGACATAGACACTTGTGTATGTTTTATTCGCATACCTGTCGACTACATCGCTCGCACTTGATACGATATTCTTGCAAAGTGGACAAGGTGGTTGGACGATACCATGCCCTGCTCTGCTTAAACGAACCTACACGTGAGTGGCATTTGGGCCTCCGCGGTAGCACACCTTATGCACTTTGGATTCATCCTACTTTGTTGCTTAGAGCGTAGTGTCCGAGATATTATAAATACCAAGTTATATATATATGTATGTATACTCGTAAGAGAAATTATATTATATATGCATCAACGTGGCTAATTTTTTTTAAATAATACATTTTTTTATTGAATTGCACAAATAATACACAAAACGGACAAATTGCAAATCTGTTGGTCGGTCGGCCGTTCGACAGACGACAGACTCGTTTCGTCCGTTCAACGGACGAAACACTGCCTTCGTCCGTTCAACGGACGACACACAGCCTTCGTCCGTTCAACGGACGACACACCCTGCTGTCGGCTGTTTGGTAAAGGAGGGGTTTGCAGGGTGTGTCGTCCGTTGAACGAAGAGCGTTTTCTCCGTTGAACGGAGGCGATGTTTAAATGCATTGAACGGCCAACCGACCAACAAATTTGCAATTTGCCCGTTTTATGTATTATTTGTGAAATTCAATAAAAAATGTATTATTTAAAAAAATTTAGCATCAACGTGTACAATATGTAGTAATGTAAATGAAAAGGAAAACACAAAATAGAAAATAAAAATAAAAACACAAAACCCTAAAACCCATCTCCTGCCGCGACAGCCGATTGGCTCAAAACGCTGCCGTGGCAGAACACCTTTAGTCCCGGTTGGTGATACCAACCGGGTCTAAAGGTCCTCTAGCCCAACACACTCCAGGGAGCCATGTGGAGACCTTTTGTCCCGATTTGTAATAAAACTGGGACTAAAGGTCAGACCTCTAGTCCCGATTTGGCAGTCCTAGTTGCGTAACCAGGACTAGAGGCCGTCCTGAATCAGGACTAGAGGCCTGTTTTCTACCAGTTGAACGCAAGAAGCTGGACGACATCCTTAGGCCTTGATCGAGTAGTGTGACATGTTCTGTCACTTTTATATTATGTTGTCATGTTTGGATCCAGTTGTAGTGTGCGTTTTCTTTTGTTCGTGTTTTGGGTCAGAGTTGGAGCTGTGGCCTTCGTGTTGGTGTATGTGAACTACCTTGTGGCTGTTGGATGTTTGCTTTATTAATTTAAAGCTAGGTTACAACCTTCTTTATTAAAAATAGTTTCACATAAACGGTAAGACACTTACTTGATTAGTATGTCACCTGGGCCGGTTGCATGTATTATATAGACCCTTCATATATTCTTTAGCTCAACAAGAGTAAGAGAAATCACTGACGCAAAATACTATTTTGTTTGGAAGCATCTAGATCTCAGACGCCTAATTTTTAGTTATATCTAAGTCGCTGGCATCATCCTACTGTTTGTGCTAATTCTCAGTTGCAACCTAGTTGCAACTTATAAAATTTGTACCAATTCTTAGTTGCAACCTAGTTGCAACTCATTAAATTCTCAGTTATAACCTAGTTGCAACTCATGTGTAACTCTCACATTGCATGAATCACGAAGTATATCCAATGGTGAGAGAGAATACAGAGACCTAACTAAAAATCAGGCGTCTGATTTTTAGCAAAACCGATTTTGTATATGGGCCTGATTGTTATATTTCCGAAAAGTTTTCGTATTTGTTTATCCGAAATTTCCTTACGGTTTTGTTTCCGCCAGAAATAGCTCCCCTGTTTCTGTTTTGAATATTCCATTCCTACTTCTTTTTTATGAAATTCCGTTTCCGTTTTTACCTCTCAGTTTCTTTTTTCTTTGGAAACTAGTCGCTAGAGTGTGCCCATTGTGCTAGTAGCTCTCCAACTCTTATGCAAAAAGGCGGTATAATAAAATTATAAAAGTTATACTCCGTTTATAAATATTATGAGAAAAAATTCCTTTGAATTTTAAAAATTAAATTAGGAGGACATATTTTACAACTAAAAGGAAGAAAGGCAACACAATAAACCGTCAGAGCAAGAAAAAGTATAAAAATCATCGTTCGTGTTACACTCGGCCTTCGCAAAATGCACACATCTAAAAAGTCTAATTAAAGGCAAAATACAAGGTCTAGTTCACAATAAAGGTCCAAGGCTTCAAACCGAAGGCATAACAAATTGAGGTACAAAAGAATCTTGAATACTTGGTCCAGGATTGTGCATAGCAATAGTTCCTTGTTTAATATCATACACGTACAGTGCCTTGTCATCAGCTGTCAAAAAGTATATGCAGTCCCCTTTTGTAAGGCCAAGCTGTCGTGCATCGAAGGATGCTCCGTAACCACGGCAATTATCAAAGAAAAACACCATGTCACCGAGTGTGTCCACCTTCGACCAAGCTCCTTTCGAGAAATCCAACTTGTGAACAGAAATTCGCACGATATCTTCGCTATATACGCCTTGGTGGCAGAAGTATATAATAAACAGCTCTCCGCAGCACTCTAAGATGCGGGAATCCAACCTGATATACCCAATTGGGGTAGGACTTTCCAACAAATCACATGTCTTGAATGATGAGTATGGTGAGAACTCCAACGTAACAATCTGCTTGATTGTGTAGTTGTATGCGTAGAACTTCCCACCAAGCGTGGTAAGACATTTCATATAAAATCTTTCATGCTCGTGCTCCTGTGAAAACCATTGGTTTCCTCCTGTATGGCAGTAGTAGATTACTTTGTGTGCGAGGTCTAGCACAAGCACGACACAGTCTGGATCTGTTGGCTTGAGCGAGAGCAGGCACCTACTGCTTTGTACGGCCTGGAGGAGATTTTCTTGATCTAGAGGCAAGCCAATCCTCTCGAGAGTTGATGGATTCCACAGGAAAGTTCTGTGCGATTCGAGATGCAGCATGAACACCCATCCTTGAGGTGTTAACCAGTAACGATGCCCTCTGAAACCATCGGCTCTTCTAGCCAGCAACTGCCTCTTTGGTATACTATACAGGAATATGGTGTCATCGCCGCTCGCCTCGCCATCGTGTTGGTCAAACAGCAGCAACGGAGCAAGGCTTGGATCGAGCGGAAACGGTGACAAGCAGCCGGTCTCTCCCTCCAACTTCTCCGTCTCGCAGCACGCATCCATCTCCATCTGGTTTGGGAACACATCCATTGTTTTTCCTGCGCCAATCTATTCAAGACCACAGAGTCGATCAGATCTCGTTCTTCTTTATATGATATGAGTCTGTGGTGTGTTTGCCGTTGCGGAAGCGGTTTGTGTCCGGATCCAACTCGAACGGATCGAGAGAGAAAAAAACTCCCAAGGTTCGAAGTGCATCGTGGTTTCCTGGCTTTGTGGAAACTTAGTTTTCCTTGTTCACGTTTTAGTTACTCCAGCCAAAAAAAAATTAGGTTGTTACAAACAAGCCCTAAGTCTTATTGGATGGTGAACACGGACACCACCGCAGAGTTAGCATAACACGACGAACTGTATTGGATACTCGCTCGAACTGGCCCAAAACTTGGACATCCAGCCGCGCGTACTTTTCTTATTAGTTTCCTGCCTGTGGTGCAGGAACTTATGTACGTCGTGGACCGAGAAATCTAGATGGAGTCGGCGATGTTGCAAGAACATGGTTGGTCGTCTCTCCCCGTGGACCTGCTGATGCTGATCCTGAGCCGTCTGCGGTGGTCGAGCCACCCGAGTTTCGCCTTGGTGTGCCGACAATGGCGATCCGCCGTGTCTCCTTTCTACCCGGCGTGGATCACTCCCCTCCTGCTCAACACCGCCGACGTCGGAACCACCAATGTCCGCTACTACAGTCCCTATTTCAAGAAAAATTTCGAGGTTGGCGACACGCTAGAGGCACCTGGCGCCAAGATCTGTTGTGCTAACGGAAGGTACGTGACACTATGTCAGTCAAGGCTAGTCCTCAATGTTGACCTTCTGACGGACGATGTCGACTATCTGCCATCGATTCGCCAAATCTGGTTCGAGTATATCGTCTCTAACGGCATGGGCAAGATGTTCGGCATCGACTGCACCGTAGCTTTGCAAGGGATTGCCGGTTGCACCCAAAATAGCAAAGGGGGGTGGAAGGATTGGGAGTACTACTACATCGGCGGGCCAGAGATTAGATCTTCACCAATGTGCAACCCTGTGTTCCACGGTGGCCTGCTATATCTACTATTAGGAGACGGAAGGCTAGCCGTATACGATGAGCGCAAAGACGGACAAGGGTTTGAAGTTCTCAACAAGCCCGAGAGCTTCGGGTTTGAATGCGATGGCAGCTACTTGGTCGAGTCCGACCAACATGAGCTCATGGCCGTCCGTGTCGGGCGTCGCGGGTCGCCGATCAATGTCTTCAGGCTCAATGAACAAACGATGGAGTGGGAGAAGATGGAGAGCCTAGAAGGCAGAGCGTTGTTTACTGGCACACTCACGACGATAATGAAGAAGACTGCCATTAAGTGGATGCAAAACAAGATCTTCCTGCCGAGGCTCTACGATTGGCCTGATGCCGTTTATGCTGAATGTGTTGAATGCGATGGGGAATTTGCCTTCGTGCCAAATACACGGCTTGTTGACGCCAACATGGTGAAGGTTGGCAACGAGGCAGATGGCACAGACATCTGGTCTTACGAATTAGGACAATCTGAAAAAGCAAGGGACTTTTGGGAGACACGGAAAGCGGCTTGCAGTATTTGGGTCGATTTTAGCAATAGCTGAGTTTTCTTATGGTGGTAAATGATGTTCGGCTGTGTTCCAACCTGTCTGTCGAGATTATAGTTTGCTAATTCTACAATATAGCGCTCCTCTTTATCAAGAAAATATAAAAGAGTGCTCCTGTGTTCCAGGACTACTGTTTGCACGAATCTAAAAGTGTGGGTTAGTGGTTACTCCCTCTGTCCCTATTTAACTGGTGCCTTTGTTTTTTGGTTTTTTTAAGGATACGTTTTGAAAGATATAGCATTTTCTTAGAAGGAGGGCCAAGCGGCCAAGCTTTACAACACGTCGTGGCACAGACGTCAAAGGTGCAAATCCACGCCATCACAAATACGACACACACACACAACCTAAACAACTACTCGCGGCATCTCCACCTATCTACCTGTCCTAGACAATTGTGGAAAAGCCGAGCAGTCCTCCAGAGGTCTGCCTCCGTGGTGATCTTACAGATGACCTCGACAGGAGAGGGAGCGGCCCCTTCGAAGACCACGTCGTTCCGGTGGCGCCATAGCGTCCAGCAGACCAAAGCGATCCCTGTCCAGAGATCGCGCTCGTGGCCCTCGCTGCCCCACTTATCTTAGAGCCAAGCAACAAACTTGGAATCGTGCTCCGGCATCCAGTGTCTCTTGTTCCACCAGTCCAGTAAGGCTGCCCAAACCTCGCGGGCCAGGACGCTACCCATGAAAAGATGATCGATGGTCTCTCGACACTGGTCACAGAAGGGGCAGACCGCAGGATGTTGGAGGCCACGCCGGCTAAACCGATCGGCGGTCTAGCACCTGTTTCTCACGGCTAACCAAAGGGTCACCTTGCAACTAGCAGGGGATCGGGACCGCCAGATCTAAAGGGCCACTGCCATAGAAGTCCGCCCGGCAAAGAGGGCCAGGTAGCAGGATCGGGCCGTGTAGCAGTTATTTGGGTCCCAGTTCCACTTGAGGACATCATGCGATCCCTCTGTCAGGGTGATTGCTTCAATACAGTTTGCCACTTCAAGGAGCTCCATGATGGCTGCTGCGCCAATATCCGGGGTGACATCATGCAGCCAACCCCCTGCAAGACCTTCGCGCACACGCCGGTGAAGAGGCTTGTTGCCATGCCATAGATCCGCCCGCATGGGAGCCACTTGTCCGTCCAGAAGAAAGTAGACGCGCCATTCCCAATTACCAAGGTAGTCGCCACGTCGAAGAGACGCCTCGAGAGCTCTGGGACCCGGATATCGAGGCCATGCCATGTCCTATCCACCTCCACGCGCTTCAACCACGGCCATCTTGCCCTCAACGCAATGTTCATGAGGCGCAGATTGGGGATGCCAAGCCCCCCTAGCTCTTTCAGCATGCACACCATGTCCCAAGCCACCAGGCAGTGCCCGCCGTGCACGTCCTTTCTCCCCTTCCAGATGAACCCGTGGATGATCTTCTCGATGGTGGTGATGATCTCTATGGGAATATCGAGGAACATCATGGTGAAAATAGGCATGGCGGATAAAGTTGTCTTGATTGAGCAATGGAGGCTTTCCACGATGGCAATTTGCCGCCCTCCTCTTTTTGTCTTTTTAACACAACTATTAATATTTCCTCCATCATAAATGACTGATTTGGATTTGTCTATATTTAAATGTATCTAAACACTAGTAGAAAGTCCGTACATTGCTACGGTGCTGCATTTGATCAATGAATGGCCTTTCTAAAAATGAGAAATGGTACACATGAAGGTAAAATTGTTTCAGAACTTCACAATTCTAACAAAAAATGATTTGCAAGAAACTCGGAGTTCTATACTGGTATGTCTAGGTTATTTAACACTATTATCATGCATTACATGCTATGATACATTACATGCTGCAATTCTTGTCATGAACTGTGGAAAGATCATCCGAAGCATCCAAGTAGAGTAAATTGAAGCATCCAACATCAAGTTGACTGTGAAAGGAAAAAGTATATCTAGATGAACATATTGGTTCATCAACTTGGAAAAATATTAAATTAGATACAATAAATATTAGCTGCTAATCAAAATCAACCGGTGAAAGGATTTTAGCATCCAAAAGTGTAGCAGGTAAAAGAATTAGGACATATAGTCCTCTTGTTGTTGACCTCGTTCGTTAACGAGACCCGGCAGAAAATAAAAACAAAGTGTACCCGACGCTTCTATTGCATGCTATACGTGACGCTTCTACTGCAATGCATGATTAATTGGATGATGGGCAGCAAATAATCAATTAGATGAAAATTCTGATAGGACAATGCTTCAGATCAGTAGTTAATCGATGAGCTGCTTGTACGCTGCATGCAAGCACTATTAGAAACCAACTATAGATGGAAGGATCTTTTATGACCTTTATGTGTGACCATATGATTTAGGCAATGCGCTACAGAAATCTTCACATTTTTGTTGGGCATACAGAAAACAATATGCCATAGAAGTTTGATGGGACCCGCTACCGGGGTTGGGCTCCCTCACTTTCTGTGGCGCATAGCATATGGTCGTATGCGCCACGGAACCATATGCACCACAGAAAGTGAGGGTTGATCCCACCATAGAATTTAGCCGACCAACGTTCTGTGCTGCATACCTATATACGCGCCATAAAAGTTGTAACTTCCGTGGCGCATATATAGGTATGTGCCACAGAATATGGAAAACCAAATCTCACCTCCCGGATTGCCTTTTAACTTTTGTAAAAAATAAATGAAAATGATAAGAACTTCAAAAAAATAATTCCTTTCAAATGTAGTTATATTTTGAGATATATTTGTATACAAAATTAAAAAATATGACTTTCAATGTATTTTGCAAAAAAAGGTCATGGTACAGTAAAACGGCCATAACTTTTGCATACAATGTCGGAAAAAAGTTTAATATATCAAAATAATCGTCTCAAAATTCCTACTCGATTTTAACTGCTGAAAGCCGTTGAAGATTTTACAGATTCCCCAAATTTGAAAAGAGTAAAAAATTATGGCAAAAAGAAGATTTTTTCCTGCAAAAAAAAACGGAGGGAAACTTCTGTGGCGCATTTCTCCCACATGCGCCACAGAAGTCTTGGGAGGGATTCGAAATTTGAATCCCGCCGCCCCTTCTCCCTCTCTTTTCTCCTTTTCATCTCTTCCTCTCCTCCACATTTCTCCTCCCTCCACTTCTTCTCTCCTTCTCCCCTTCTCCTCCCTCTTCCTCCTCCTCCACCCCGGTGATCTCATCTTCCTCCTCCTCCATCCGGTGAGCTCCTCCCTCCTCCTCCTCCACCCGGTGAGCTCCTCCTCCTCCTCCTCCTCCTCCTCCTCCTCCTCCTCCTCCTCCTCCGACGACGACGACGACGACGACGACGATGACGACCACCTCTGGCTACCTCCTCCTCCGGTGACCCTCTCCTCCTCCTTCTCCTTCGGCGGTGACCTCCTTCCCCTTTGGTGGGAGCCTCCTTCTCCTCCGGCGAGCCCCCTTCTCAACCCACCTCCGGGCTAGCCCTCCTCCTGCGACCCCCACCTCTAATGACCCCCACCTCTGGCCAGATCTGGCCAACTTGTTTTTTGAAATTTGAGAAAAAAATTGTGGCACATATTGGCAATATGCGTCATAGAAGTTTTAGATCTAGCCCGCCTTTTTTTGAAATTTGAAAAAAAACTTCTGTGGCGCATATATGCAATATGCGCCACTGAACTTTAAGACTTCTGTGCGCATTTTTAAATGCGCCACAAAATTACAGTTTAGTGGCGTGATAATAGTGGCGCATTCCATATGCGCCACAGAAGTTGAAAAATGGTGTGCCACTAATCAACTTTTTCCTAGTAGTGAAGAGTGCATGACGATGAGAGGCAGCGGAAAATCAGCACAGATGCCTCTCCCGTCGGGCGTCGACGTCCTCGGTCACGTCAGAAGAGAGAGGAGCGATTGGAACATGAGATTGGGTGGAGGTGGCGGCTGTGTCGCTCATCAATTTGTCCACCATGGCCGTATAGCGTGCACATATGATGGTTAGTTTGAGGATAGTATTGAACGAGTACAAGCCAGACTTTGCAGCTCCTGTTTTTAGAAGGTCGAACTTTTGTGTAGAGAGCGATACGGGTCGCACCTGATATGTTTGTGTAGAGACCGTCCCTGATACGTTTGTGTACGAAACGTTTGTGTAGAGACCGCGCCTGATATGTTTGTGTATGGAAGGCTTTAATTCCGGTCACTTAGCAGTGGTAGAAGGTGTAATCTTTTTTAACACGTAGTGGTAAAACCGGAAATTAAAAATGACGTACCATCAAGACCATACGCCTTTTAATAGTACGCTTCCATTGCTAGCATGCTTCATGCGAGGGCCCCGAGGCATAACCTACTGTGTCTCCTCAGAGCCATCACTGTCAGTGGCATCAGCATCAATCTCATCATCCTCAAAGATTTCCTAATGAGGAGGGTAGCCTCGAGGAGTCTTGGTGGTAGGGGCACCCTTCCTCTATAGCTTGGCAGCAGTGTGAGGAACAAGATCATGGTAGAGCAGGGGAGTTGCTGGAGTGTGAGCAGCAATGGGCTTCATCACATAAGGGGCAAACAGAGGGCACTTCTTGTAAGTGATGCACTTTTACATATCCTGATAGATGAAATCCATGACATCAATAGCACCAACTGGATGATCTAGACCATGAGTATACGCCGTGTGAGCATGAGCCATAAGGTTGATCTCAACGCCTCTCATCTCATCCTTGTTGCCAGCCTTGGGAGTGAGAGTGTGGCGGAACATGAGAAGCAAAATGTTGTAGATGAGCTTGATATTGGTGGTTTGGCCAACCACACCATTCTGAGAATAAATTGGGGCCATACTCTTCTTCTCATATGCCTGTCCCTGTACATGCATCCTGAGACCACTCGGAGCATTGGGATTGAAAGGTAACCCAAGAATGTGTGCAAACTGAACCATGTTGGAGTGACATTTGATGGTACTAGACATCCACTCAAGGGGAATATCAGGGGGCATAGAACTGTTGGACCAACTCAACATTGTAGTCTTCTTTTACCCGAAAGATGGTGTGCAACCCTATCTTCTCAGTCACCCAAAGAGCATCCTAAAAGTAGTTGTGAGCACGAAGCTTCTCGATATCCAACCACTGCATGGGACAAACAGGAGTCCTGTACCCACCGTACAGCTGAAAAATAGCAGGGCTTGTTCATTTCTCCAGAAGCGCTCATCAGACGAGGTGCGTGTCAGGGGAATAGAACTGTTGGAGTCTCATATCAACAGACTCCTCGGTACCCAAATATGCCATAGTAGTCAATGCTTCAAACTTCATGCGCTTGGCTTCATCTCTTTTCAGATGTCTAACCTTCTCATGCTTTGCTGCGGCACGGTCTCGAGCAGCCTGTCTGGCCACAGAAGGATCAACATGAATGTCTCGCTCTTCATCATACCGGAACTTGTGAGTACAAGTCTTCTTACCAGCCCGAGGATGGCGAGGACGAGAACTACCTGTGAAATCAGAATACAGGGATAGCATATGGGGTAAGCACATTTGTCCTGGAGATTCAACTAGCAAGTAGTAGTTTAAGGAATTCTGGAACTACACTGGCTAAAAACATCGGACAGTCCGGAAAAATTGCCCCGGAGATTCCGCCCAGCCCGGACAGTCTGGTCTGTACCGGCCGGACATTCCGGCTGGACCGGAGTGCCCGGCCTGTACACGTCGGACAGTCCGGCTGGAACCTTGGCAATTTTTCGGGATGGACTGGTGTGTTCAATCGGAACAAATCGGGATTGCTAAAACTACTACGAGGGTGATGGTTGCACGCATATATGATGTATCCATGGGTCTAGGTAAGACATTGCCCCCAAAAGTTCATCTAGGCCAACCCTAGAGATGGAGAAGGGGAGGGGCACCATACCAGCATCCATGGGGACCTTCACCAGAGGGGAAAGGATCCCAGTGGCAAAGGGAGGGTAATGGCCGGCGGCAACGGTAGGATCCGGGGTGGAGAATCCCTCCCGGTGGTGCTCTTGGTTGGGGGCAACAACCTGAGTGCAATAGGGAGTCGGGGAGAAGAAGGAGGACTGAACTATCCACTTCTCCCCATCCTCTATTATGAGATCGAAACCGCTGGGGCCGGACTGTCCGGGTGACATTCACCGGAGTGTCTAGCCCGACCGGAATGTCCGATCTGTATAAAGCAGAGAGTCCGGTCTAGCCGGACACTCTGGTTGGTACAGGGCGGACACTCCGGCCCCCTTCGACCAAACAACCCAGTTTTCAAATGTTGGACAAATGTGTGGCAAGAGAAGCATGTTTACAGATGAGAGTAGGCCTAGGATTCAGAGGATGTACTGTGAAAAATCAATAAGTCGAAAATATCCAAAAAGATGGAAAAATTAAGTTCCAAACAAACAAATCACGAACAAATTCTTCACTAAGAAGAGGGCGGTGGCTAAGGCCACCATGTAAGAGTGTGTGGAATGACACCGTGAAGAATTATCCTTGGGTTCATAGCTAAAACTCATCAATAAAGCTCACATATCACAAAGTGATATTAAGAGAATTGAATTTCATTAATGTTGGCATTATGGGGGAGGGATAGTCCAATGTATTAGGACCGTACTCCCCCTATCTCCAAGCCTACACCTAAACCAAATAAGAGTCAATACATAGGTGAGTATGTAAGGTGATCAAGTCAAGCTCCTTGAATCTATGATATTTAGTTCATTCCTCAAATAACAAAGCCTTTCTTCATCAAGTGACTCCGTGAAGATGTCGGCAAGTTGGTCTTTGGTTGACACATAAGATAGCTCAGTATCACTGATGTGTGGCTCAGTGATGTAGATCATGTTGGGAGTCCCCAAGAGCAAGGTGTGATGAGCACAGTAGCAAGTTTTCCCTCACTTATGAAACCAAGGTTATCGAACCAGTAGGAGTAAGGAAACAACTCCAAGGTGTTGCTAACAACTTGGAACCAGCACAACACAAACTCAAAACTTTGCCCTAACTTATAGTGAGGTTGTCAATCTCACTGGTTTGCTAAAAACAAAGGATTAAACATATACTATGGAAGATACTAGTTGCTTGTAGAAAGTAAATGGTAACAGTAATATTAGATGGTATATCAATGATAAAGGCATGGACCGGGGTCCATAGTTCACTAGTGGTGTTCTCCTCAAGATAGATAGCATGCTGGGAAATTACAGCGGGGATATTGACAGATTGAGAAAGCATAACAATGAATATACTAGACATCTTGACTCCTATGAGATTTGATTGGGCATTACAACATAATACATAGACCGTAATCCAACTGCATCTATGACTAATAATCCACCTTCAGGTTATCATCCGGACGCCTTCTAGTATTAAGTTGTAAGCAACAGATAATTGCATTAAGCAATGCATGTAAATTAAACAATACAATTGCCCCATGGACAATGGATTGTTGTTTTCTCCCTAGTAGCACAACACATCTACAACCTTAGATATTTCTATCACTTCCCCAGATTACCAGAGGCATGAACCTACTATCGAGCATAAATACTCCCTATTGGAGTTGCAAGCATCTACTTGGCCATAGCATCTACGAACAATGGAGAGCATGCAAGATCACAAATAACACATACATGATAGAATCAATGATCAATCTGACATAGTATCTCAATATCCATCGGATCCTCGCAAACACAACATGTGTTATTACAAATAGATGATCTTGATCATGAACGGAGCTCACATGATCTAAACATGATAGCACAAAGGAGGAGAAACAACCATCTAGCTACTCTATGGACCCATAGTCCAAGGGTGAACTACTCACGCATCACTCCGGAGGCTGGCATGGTGATGAAAAAGGCCTCCGGGACGATATCTCCCCTCCGGCAGGGTGCCGGGAAGAGCTTCAGATCCCCCCGATCTAGGGACGATGGTGGCGGTGGCTATGGACTATTTCATGGAGATTTGATCGGGTCCTTAGGGTTTCTGCATCGGGGTGCTTTTATAGGCGAAGGGGCAAGGTCAGTGGGCGCCCGAGGGGGCCACACCTAGGGCTGGCGCGCCCCTGGCCGCGCCGCCACCAGGTGTGGTCGCCTCGTGGCCCCCCTTCGGCTGCCCTTCGGACTCCGTGTTCCTTCTGGTAAAATATTGAGTTTGGTTTTTGTCCCGTCCAATTTCGAGAATATTTTCCTTACTAGCTTTTCTTAAACCAAAAACAACATAAAATAGGGAAATAGCACTGCAGCATCTTGTTAATAGGTTAGTACCAGAAAATGTATAAAAATACCTCAAAGTGTAGACAAAACATAGAAAAGTTGATACTAAACAAGCATGGAACATCAAAAATTATAGATACGTTTACGATGTATCAACCATCCCCAAGCTTAACTCCTGCTCGTCCTCGAGTAGGTAAGTGATAAAAAGAATAATTTTTGAGGTGACATGCACCATCACAATCTTGATCAAACCATTTGCAAAACATTGATATCTACGATCAAAGTACTCTATACATGAGCATGAAAGATGTAGTTCTAACAATAAGACATAGTAACTATGTTGTAACATGAAAAGGTACAAAAGAAAAGTTCATAAATAACAATGCATTAAAATATGTTTGTTTGTTTCACATACAGAAAACATATCATATGTGGTATTCAACTTGTCCCTAATGGAGTAGCAAAACATAAATGCATAGGACACCTTCAAAGTTCATAAGGGTGACTAGATACACAAATAGTGCAAGAACAAGCAATATCAACATTATGAATCAATCAATAAGTTTTGGGACAATGCACATAGAACTAAGAATGACAACTATGCTCTCTTAATTGGTGCATAAATATAGAAGGTGGAGACTCAAAAAGTAGGAAGAAAGACCCTTCACAGAGGAAAGCAGAGATTTCAAGTTTCATAAAGAGATTCCAAAAATTATGGTACTTGTTAGCTTTCATCTCTCATTGCCCCTATCATAAGCATCTTGAATTGATTAAGGTTAAAGTGAAACAAATATGGAGTATATGCTTGACAAATCATAAGTTGGCAATCTCAGTACGAGGGTCGTTCCTCATGCTACTCAACTTTAGTCACCGATAAGTTCTTGTCATTGTAAGTATATGTGTATCATAGAAAACCGCCAACAGGGTACCCCTTGACCCATGATACATGAGCTATCCCATATGAAAATGACAAGGCAACAGACAATGATCATCTCAGCAATCTTCTTACTTACCATGGGTATGGTGCTATATATTTTTTCTCTCTCTTTTTTTCTATTTTTTTGAAGATGCTTCATGGATTGCTCACTATGGTGATGCTGCAAATTTCCACCATGATTAGGCATGGCTTCGGATAGTCGCCCAGGCGTTTCTCTAACACATATATAATACTCCATGAACTTACAAGCTCCCCTTTTATTTCACACCGCCGACATCCGCAAACAAAAGATCATGATATCTGATGTCTACGCACTTCTATTCTTGTAGACAGTTGTTGGGCCTCCAAGTGCATAGGTTTGTAGAAGAACAACAAGTTTCCCTTAAGTGGATCACCCAAGGTTTATCGAACTCAGGGAGGAAGTGGTCAAAGGTATACCTCTCAAGCAACCCTGCAATCAAGATACAAGAAGTCTCTTGTGTCCCCAACACACCTAATACACTTGTCAGGTGTATAGGTGCACTAGTTCCACGAAGATATAGTGAAATAGAAGTCGTAACGGTGCCAGGAAATAGCTTGACGGTGAGGAAAATACTAAAGGCAAACAGATGGAAGCAAGCAATCATGTAACAGATCTAGATGCAAACGGTGTTTCAATGCTTAGAAACAAGGCCTAGTGATCATACTTTAACTAGTGAACACTCTCTCATATTAATATCTCTCTTCATTATACTATTCTTAACTACTCTCCGGTTGGACACTCTAATCCATGGTAGGGCCTTCCCCAATCTAGATAACCCCACACTGTCGCCTTGAGCGCTAGATGGTTCCAACAAACACCACAATTTCATAGAGACATCCAACTCCAAATATAACTCATAACAAATATATATATATAATCTAGCTTAAGTGCCACACATGGCGTTGATACGTCAGAAACGTATTGTGGCATCCCGCAAAACCACTACTAGAAAATCGCGTTGAATTTGTGCATTGCATCGTCATCATCATGCATTGTTTGCCAAAATTATTTCGCAACACCCGTTTTGCTTTCTAAGACGCCCCCTCTTGATTCAAACATCAAAATCCGGGTCGCCGGAATATTTTGTTTTGTCCGATATCGGTTTGCAAAAGCTTTGTTTGAAATAAATAAAATTTATATTTATTTTAGCGGGGCAGTCGAACGGGCCGATTGACCCGAACGACCGCCCCAGAAATTAAACGGTCCAGCTGTACCCGCCCTTCTAAATCCTATTCCTACCAGAGAATCTACCCACCCTCCTTGGCCACCTCACCCTGGCCACTCCCCTTGCGCCACATCACCCTCTCCCTCCCCTCTAGCCTATCAAAACCTGCCACCTAATCCTAACCCACTCCCTCTCTCTCTCTCACACCCCCACCACACCACCAACCCCAGCAGCCCCACCCCTGGCACACCCCACACGCACACACCTCGCACGCGCCGACCGCCCCTGCCGCCTGGACCCACGGCGGGCCCCCCCAGACCCTTGCCAAGGACCAGTGCACCCGGGTAAAACTTTCAAAAGCGTGTCGCGGATATGGACGACTCGAGCCTGATATCTCGATCATAGACAAGCATAACTAAAGTTTATTGCTATAAATTTGACTTTATAATGACTAGTAATCAGCCTTACTATAATGGAATGGCTAATAATACTGCCCACAATTGCTTGTTTGGATTGTCGCTTGCGACCATTGTACCTGACTAGTAAGTATTGCAACTACCACGGAATGGCTGAATAAAAGTACCAATACCTGCTGGGTTTTGGGTTTACATCATGCTATCTGTACCTGATTAGTAATTGCTGCAACTACAACGGAATGAATAACTAAAAGTGCCCACTGCTTACTTATCAGGACGATTATCTAAACCTGACTAGTAAAGTGCCGCAACTATAACCGAATAAGTAAAACTGCCAACTGTGTGAGTTCCTCGGTTGACTTCCTCGTTTGGTCTCGAGGGGGAAACACCAGGATGGGTTGGTTTGGTGTTAGCCTCAGGTTGGATCCGGATAGGTCATTCTTACCCCTCTCTGATAAACGCCAATCGTATCGAGTCTCTATAGGTTGTTCGCTGCATCTGCCTCTGCCATCCACCATACCTATGTAGGCGAGGGCGAATTCTAGCCTCGCTGTCTTGGCCTCGATCGACGCTCCTCTCTTTTCCTTTGCCCTTTGTCGGCACCCTTTTGTTTAAGCAGGTTTTGAGATCGACGCCGTTAGCGGTGGTTACCCTTCCGGCTTGGCCAGGCAGGTTATGGACGCCATTGGTTATTCTTCGGGCTCTTAGCCCCATTTGCATCTTGTCCGTGGGACGCTCTATCTTTTCAAGGTGATTTGGATCTTTGTACATTATATCGTATTCTTGACTCTTTGAGTCGTTATATATATATCTCTGTGGGTCCCATCGAGGACTGTTGTGTAATGTTATTACTTCGCTTTCCACCCGCACGAAAGTGCTGGTGGGCACCTTTGAATCGTTTCTATCTGGGTTTTGGCGAATTTTGCTCAAACTTGCATAGGTCCGATCGAGGGTGTTACTGAGTGGTATCGAGCGCTTGATTCGATACCCCACAAGTCCAGCCTGTAGGATAACCTAGCTAACGGCCGAAGTAGAGTGTCAAAACTATTTTTGCAAAAATCGGTTGGATAGTTCTGGTTAGGTCTGATTTTACTCCTTACCCCTCTGCTGTTCTCCTCTTACCTCTGCGCGTTTTGAATCCGCTCTCATCTCCTTCTTCGAGTCCAGGAATTCTCGTGGTTGGGTTTTCGTCGTACCTTTAGGGTTTCGTTTCTCCCTTTGACAACGGAGGTGCTACGATCATCAATCTGTAACCGGTCGGTTGTGCCCTTCATCCGATCTTTTGTTCTTGAGCTCTTTATCCATATGTGTTCCTTGCTGGATACCCGTATCGTTGAAAAACATATGAGAAGGACGAGCATTGGTGAAGTTGGAGTATACCTTGAGCATGTGTTGTTCATGCCAATGGAACCATCGCGGAACCTAATCATTGAGTCTTTCATACGATTTCTGCTGGCAACATTCCTTTGTTCCGGATACCACCTATGAAGATCTTCAGTCTAAATCTCGAGAGTTGAGTTGCCTGATTCTCCTACCCAAGTATAGCGTGATAGTGTGGGTATGGGATGGACTGATCACCCTACCCGACTCTTACTGTTCGCTCTGTACATCGAACTGGTGGATCAATGCAACTTTTCCCTCTTCTAACGGAAGTTAGAGGTGGCTTTATTTGTTGATGCCTCTATCTTCGTCCTTTGTTTCCCCGGAGTGTCTCTCGACGATCAGGAGCAACGACCCTTTGTTGGTGGTGTCGCCGTTTTCAAGATGAAGAAGGAACCATCGTTGGTGGTGTCGCGAGGATCTACACGAAGCGAGAAGACGCAGATCGCCGACCTTCTTTCCGGTACCATGAGGCGGATCTCGAGGGCGAGATCCATTGTTAGTGGTGTCGGTGTGGCATCCCGCAAAACCACTACTAGAAAATCGCGTTGAATTTGTGCATTGCATCGTCATCATCAGGCATTGTTTGCCAAAATTATTTCGCAACACCCGTTTTGCTTTCTAAAACGCCCCCTCTTGATTCAAACATCAAAATCCGGGTCGCCGGAATATTTTGTTTTGTCCGATATCGGTTTGCAAAAGCTTTGTTTGAAATAAATAAAATTTATATTTATTTTAGCTGGCGATCGAGCAGGCCGATTGACCCGACCGCCCGTAAATTAAACGGTCCATTGTACCGCCTTCTAAATCCTATTCCTACCAGAGAATCTACCCACCCTCCTTGGCCACCTCACCCTGGCCACTCCCCTTGTGCCACATCACCCTCTCCCTCCCCTCTAGCCTATCTGTAACTACCTCGGTGAACTACGCTCCTAGATACAAGCCTGGATGAGAGATAGCGGTTGAAATAGTACGGCGGGGCCCCAAAAGCCACTCACTGGTAGTCCTTTCAGACGTCCCAACCGCTAACCTCTCAACGGGACTGTCAGGCGGCGTGGTCGGCAGCGAAGGGATCAACTACGTACACAAGTGGGTATGTCAAGCCACCATACAAGAGTACATCGAGCCACACCATCTAGAAAGAAGGAAATATACCAACGCCATACGGCAAGATTCAAATGACCTAGATACATCTATAATTTAGGATAACTCCTCATACAAACACATCGTAGTATCATGCGGGCGGCAAACAAGATCCGAGTACGGATAAGAAGCAAATAGGCATAAGATGCCGGAGAAAATAAGCACATCCCAACTACAGGTCTCACGGATCCCCGATCCGGAATCTCTACACCATACGATCGTTGCCCATCATCGGCTTCTTCCACCCAAAGATCCGTCACGAGAAGGTACTGTTCATCTGAATCAAGAATTTATCGTGTGAGACCCTAAGGGTACTCAAGAAGACTTAATGCCTCTAAAGGGGACACAACACAGGGTGCAATTGCAGCAAAAGATAAACCCTAGCAATTCTCAGATAACGCTAACCATCCGCCTAACCAATGATAGACGGATGTCCGTGAATTAAGTACAACAATTATAATGGTAATCTCATCCGATCCATCCTCCTCCTGCTACCAACAAGGAAGCGGACGAACAACCCCATCCGTTGGCAATTTTATTAACCATTCCATGAGTATTGCACTATTTACTAGTCAAGTTACTTTAGTCAAATTAGAAGCGGTACTTTAGTGATGCTTGTCTATGATCAAGCTGTGCTCCAAGTCGTCCATAACGCGGACACGGCTTTGAGAAAGTTTTACCCGGCGGGTGCACCAATAGCAACACACACTCGATCAACCTCGGAAAACCAAATCAAAACCAACGAGGCCTTCACGACACAATCACAAGATTCAGAAATATTTGAGGCCACCCTTTGAGTAGAACCATAGCGAGTAGGCAAGCTCGAGACGGCCTCAAGGTCTGCGTCAATGGTGGCGACTGGGAACCCCAAAGCGGGCTTGTCGACACCGCGTAATCACTCCGCTTCCCTAAACGATGCAGTGTGCTATCTACGCTGTCGTAATAAAGCGATAAAACATGGCATAAGTACAGGATAGTAATAAAGCCCCAAACTAGTTTGTGGCCCCAAGAAATAAGACGGAATCGGCTCTGGTGAGGGGTCCCATATACCTCCGGATGTGGATAGCGCGATAAATCAAGGAACAGGAATCAAGTACTCGGGGTCTTACGGGACACAAGTGAGCAGGAAAAACCAAATAGCGAGATATTGCTCACCGGTGCCACTTTCTTTAGTTATCCCAGAACTACTCGAGTTAAGTTGTTTAAGTACCTCGTTATTCATCGACTCTCACAAACCCTACACATGCTGTTCTACTCGCATGGCTCAAACAACTCCTATAGTAGTGGCTCATGGGATGGAGGAAACAAGCTTGGTGGGGTTTAAAATAAAGGCTATGCATACTTGGGATTCATTTAATGCAATCGCGACTCAATGATGCAAGAATAAGATAGAGGCGATAGTCTTTATGTATGCAAGCATGTGGTAGTGCTTGCACAGTGTCTCTGTTGAAGCAAAGGACGGTTCTGGTAGTGCTCCTGGTTCTCTTGATACAACCCCCTTTCAAGTTCTATCCGAGAAAAACCAAACAAACAAGGCCAACATGAATATAGAGCACAAGCATATGAATAAGATGCGTCAAACAAACAATCATGCCATGATGAATGATGCACAATTTACATGGCAAGGAAGGTAGCATGGCATGGTGAGGTGTGAAGAACAGGAAAGTAACATTGAATGGGTTTTAGAACCACATTTGTTGTCATAACATTTGTTGTTTGCAATATATTTATATGATGCATGCTGCAATTGAAGTCAAGGATAGCATAAACAGAAAGGTCTCGTCGAGCTGATCAATTTAGACTACTCATTTGCTTAATTTGGAATTACAAAATATTAGTTGTGAATTAATGAAGATCCAGTGGCATTTGTTGTAATTAACATATCTTGGAATTTAACTTGTGCAAAACACTAAACAGATGGCATATTTGAATTCCTCTCATTTTTCTGAATCAAAAACATATATCATTTGCCTAATTTGGATAAAGCATGCAAAAGTTATTAAAATCTGAATTTGAATTTGCATTTTGAATTATTTAAAACAATTTGAATTTGAAAACCGCATCTGACGTTTTCTCCCGTCATCTGTCCCAGCAGGTCGCAGTGGGGATCTTCGCCCACACGGCAGTGATTCGAGAGCAACTGGACCGCGGGTTGAATAAACAAAACCGCAGAACCTTTTAGAAAACTTCAGAGACCAGTGGGGCCGAAGGACCGCGGGTTGAGGATCTAACAGAAGGGGTCATATGCAAACGCACACGCGACGAGGAGGCTGCGGGTTGATTCACGCTTCTTGAACCTTTTGCAAGATTGCATCGGTCGGGCGGTGGGGCCTCGAGGTCACGGGTTGCTAAAAGGTTGGGGAAGGGTTTTGCAAAGCACGCCGTGTATCGTTTCTCTTCTCGCGTCGTCTGTGTGGCGCGTGTGGCGGGGCGAGGCTCGAACACAGGATCTGGGGCTCATGGTCAGCGTGCCACTGCGGTGGCTGCCGCTCTAGGGTCGCCATGAGCTAGGTAAAGCGATCTGGCGCAGTGTGGCGGCGGTGGCGCACGCAGGCGCCGACCAAACGATCATCGCAACCAGAAAGCGAAAAAGCGTCGGAGGATGTCTGCAGGAGTTCGTAAGCTCACCGCGAACGTGACGGAGTGGTTGACGCAGAAGCGGTATGATGATCGTGGCGCCATGACTGGAAGCTAGGGTTTCGGCGCGGTGCCGCGATCTGGCGGTTCCTGGCCTCCTCCTCCTCGCGTCCGGCTCCAGGCGTCGCAGGCGAGCTCCTGGGGCCTCCTCGACCACACGCGGTGACTCGCCTCCGGCTAGAGTGTCTGGGGCAGAGGTAGCCGGCGATGTCGAGCCGGTGGCGAGGGGAAAGGAAGGGGAGAGGCAGGGGGTACTCGGGGTGGATCTGGGGGGTTCTGAGGCGCAGAGGGATGAGGGAAAGGATAAGAAGGAGGGGAAGGCAGGTGTGGCGTGGGGGAGGGGAAAGCTGGCAGGGCACGTCGGCCTCCTCTTCTCACGTGCTCGGCAGGGGCCAGGGTGGCGTGGTAGCACTGGGACGGGGAGAGGGAGAGGCTGGCAGTGGCCCTGGGGCAGCTCGTGGCCAGGAAGCAGCCAGGTGGGCCTTAGGGAGCGTGGGCAGGGCAAGGCAGAGAGGGAGGATAAGAGGGGAAGGGCCACTCGGGCTAGGGCTAGGAGGGATGGGGCATGGTCGTGTGGGGCAGGCAAGGGGGTGTCCTGGTCGTGTGAGGCATGGGGGGTGCTGGGGTAGACGCATGTAGGAGGTAGCTAGTTTTAGTTAGAGGGAAAAAGTAGTTTAGGGTTTGATTAGAGATAGATGTAGTTAGGGTTTAGTTTAGAGAGAGAAGTAGATGTAGGGTTTGTTTTTGGGTATAAGTAATTAGGGTTTAGTTTAGAGAGAAAAGAAGAGAGAGAGAGATGTTGTTTGGGTTTTGTTAGAGGAAAATGTAGTTTAAGGTTTAGTTTAGGTTAATAGTAAAATAGGGTTTTGGATTTAGGTTAGATATAAAATAGGGTTTAGGTTTTGGTTTTTAGGATAGATTTAATTAGGGTCTTTTGCTTGCAAGGGTAAGAAGGTGGAGGGGTACTAAACTTGGTCAAGCCAACTACAAGCAAGCACTAACAAGAAAAACAAGAAAAGAGGGGGAGGAGAGAGATGGCCAAAAGGTTGGTGATGGGGCTTTGGGTTCATGCATGATCCAAACATAGGTCAAGCAAGAACAAAAGAAGGGGTGGAGAGCTAGGGTCTTGAACTTACCAAACAAGATTAAGCAAGGTGGAAGAATCCATTTAGAATTCCAACAAGAACCAAACCTAGGAAAAAGGGGTACTTGCATGGCCCATGCAAGACAATTAATGCCAAGTGGTTATATTGTGAAAACAACATGATTCCATGTGGCTTTAATCCTTGCATTCCCAAAAAGTGGGCACAGGCCAAGCAAAAGATTATAGGGGATCCAACCAACAACATGGGTTAGGAAGAACTCAACAAAAGCCCAGCCCATATTATTGGATGGTGGAATTATAAGGTGGTGAGGAAAAAGGTGGTGGAGGCAAAAGAGAGATGCCCCCAACTCAACTTGGGCATTTAACAATTTAGTAAGGACCAAATACAATATCAAGAAGCAACTACAATTAATCATGCACATGAGATAAGAAGCAAACAAGAAAAGGTTTTATATGATGCTCAAATGCAAGGGGACATGATGACATGAGCATGATATGATGATGATGCAACAATTATATGTTGGAAGTGGCCCATTTTATTATTAAACTTAGTAGCATTACAGTGGTTAGACAAGCGGGATGCTACAACTCCCACTAAACAGGAATCTCCCGAGATTCTAGGAAGAAGAAGAAGAAGACACAAAAAGAGAAGGATGGTTGGCACGGAGTTCATCTTCACGCTCCCAAGTTGCTTCATCAACAGAATGGTGTGACCACTGCACCTTGCAGAATTTGATGGACTTGTTGCGAGTCCTACGTTCTGCGGTCTCAAGAATTTTGGTGGGGTGCTCTTGATAAGAGAGATCTTCTTGGAGGTCTATTAGCTCATGATCCACGGTCTTGCCGGGGTCTTTGAAGCACTTCTTAAGCTGCGAGATGTGGAAAACATCATGGACTTTGAGTTTTTCCGGAAGCTCCAGTGCATAAGCAACTTCTCCTCTTCTACCACGTATCTTGAAAGGACCGATGTATCTAGGCGCCAACTTTCCTTTGATACCGAAGCGGTGTGTTCCTCTCATGGGAGTGACACGAAGGTAGACGAGATCACCAGGGGCATATACCATATCTGTGTGCTTCCTGTCATAGTTGCTCTTCTGACGACTACGAGCAATCTTGAGTTCTCGAGAATGATATGCACCTTCTCCTGCTTGAGTCACAATGTCAGGGCCAAACCAGATTCTTTCTCCTGCACCTGACCAACCAATGGGAGTTCTGCACTTCCGACCATAGAGAGCCTCGAATGGTGCCATCTTCAGACTCTTCTGGAAGCTGTTGTTGTAGGAGAATTCAGCATATGGAAGGCATTCCTCCCACTTCATGCCAAACGAGATGACGCAAGCTCTAAGCATGTCCTCGAGAATCTGATTGATCCTCTCCACTTGTCCTTGCGACTGAGGGTGGTAAGCGGTGCTGAAATTCAACTTCGTTCCCAAAGCTTTTTGGAAACTCTCCCAGAACTTTGAGGTGAAGATGCTCCCACGGTCTGAACTGATTTCCAGTGGAACCCCATACAAAGAGACAATCCTGTTGATGTAGAGCTCAATCAAGTCCAGAAATTGTTTCTTTGACTGGGAAGAAGTGTGCCACTTTAGAAAGCCTGTCGATGACAACAAAAATTGCATTGTTGCCCTTCTGCGACCTTGGAAAACCAGTGATGAAGTCCATCTCGACTTTCTCCCACTTCCATTCCGGAGGCTTCAATGGCTGTAGAAGACCAAATGGTTTCTGATGAACAGCCTTGACTCTGCGGCAGACATCACATTCTGAGACGTACTTGGCACAATACCTTTTCAACCCAGGCCACCAGTATTGTGTTTTCAAGTCCATATACATCTTTGTGCTGCCAGGATGGATAGAAAGGACCGAATCATGTGCCTCCTTGAGCAATTGATCTCTCAGACCCGGGTAGTTTGGAACAAACATCCGGTGATCAAAGAAGAGCGTGCCCTGATCATCAACATGGAAGGATTCATATTTCGGAGTGCCAAGCTTAGCGATGAGCTTCTTGGTGTGCGGATCACCACGCTGACGAGACCGAATCTGTTCTTCCAAGAGAGGAGTAGCGGAAGGTTCGAAGGTGCCCTTGTTCCACAATCTCGAGTTGAGTGACGGAATTCCTCGCACAAGAGAGGCTGCTCTTCTACCATGAGGTTGTTGACATAAGCTTCTGACTAAGCGCATCTGCCATGACATTTGCTTTGCACAGGTGTAGTTGATGGTCACATCGAAGTCATTGATGGCTTCAATCCATCTCCCTTTGTCAAGATTGAGATCCGGTTGAGTGAAGATATACTTCAAACTCTTGTGGTCCGAGAAGATCTCTAACGGTTACCCGAAGTAGTGCCTCCACGCTTCAAGGCAAAGACCACCGCTGCTAGCTCGGTCATGTGTGGGATAGTTGACCTCATGCGTCTTCAATCGACGAGAGGCATAAGCAACCACTGTCTCTCTTGCATAAGGACCGCACCCAATCCTTGCAAAGAGGCATCGGAAGATCTGGAAAGGCTTGGATGTATCCGGAGGAACCAAGACTGGTGTGGAAGTGAGCTTCGCTTGAGTGTCTCAAAACTTTCTTGGCAAGCAGGAGTCCACAGTACTTCTTGCCTTTCTTGAGGAGGTCGGTAAGAGGCTTTGCTATCTTCGGAAGTTACGCACAAATCGACGGCAATAGCTAGCCAAGCCAGAAAACTCCGCACTTCCTTGACATTAGCGGAGGAAGCCATTCAACTATTGTCTTCACGGTCTCGGGTTAAGCGCAATGCCCTTGGCGGAGATGACATGTCCCGGATAGGTTACTTGAGCAACTGAACTCACACTTTGAGAACTTGGCATACAAGCGGTTCTCACGAAGCTTATTCAGACACACCTCGGTGCTCTTCATGCTCCTCCTTGGACTTGGAATAGACGAGAATATCATCCGGATATACCACCACAAACTTGTCCGGTACTCCATGAAAGCGGAGTTCATCACCTCGAGAAGGTAGCAGTGCGTTGGTGAGACCGAAAGACATGACCGTGTACTCATACAGCCATAGCGAGTGGTGAAAGCTGTCTTGGGCACATCCTCCTTGCGAATTTTGATTTGGTGATAACCGCTTCGAGGTCCACTTAGAGAACACCACGCTCCACGCTAGGCGATCAAGCAGATCATTTATCCGAGGGAGAGGATATTTGTTCTTGATGGTTTTAGCATTTAGAGCCCGGTAGTCAACACGAGCCTATCGGTTCATCACGCTTCTTCACGAAGATTGTTGGACTACCCCAAGAAGAAGTGCTATCTTGAATGAAACCCAACTTCTCTTGTTCATCAAGTTGTCGTTTGAGTTCGGCCAGCTCGGAAGGACCCATCTTGTATGGCCTCTTGGAGATAGGAGCGTTCGAGTTCAAGCTCGATCACGAATTCAACCTCGCGATCCGGAGGCATACAGCAACTCTTCAGGAAAAACATCCGAAACTCACGGACCATCGGTACCTTCCGAATAGCTTCCATGGCATCATCATTCGAGCAGCCAAGGAATAGAGCTGGACATCCGAGTCGACTTGGAGAAAAGACTAGATGGCCTTGAGGATCTTCAAAGACACGGCGTTCAGACAATCGATCACATGCATTCTTTGTCAACCAATCCATGCCCAAGATGACATCAATGTCGAGTTGCCCGAACAATCAAAGAAGCCAAGAATGTAGAACCACCAATCTCAACTTGGTTGCCATGGCTAATCTTAGATGCTGCCATTGTTGCTCCGGAGAAAGAACCATTAACTTCTTGGAAAGAGGATCCATGACTAACTCATTCTCACTTGCAAACTTCTGAGACAAAAGAATGCGATGCACGAGAATCAAAGAGAACTCGTGCGAGGACTGAGTTAAGCGAAAGCATACCCATGACAACTCCAGAGCGAGCTCGGCTTGAGAGGCGTTAGCAGATTAGCTCGAACAACCGCAGACCGGGCTTAGTGTTGATGTTGAGAGCCCGAGGCGGTGGTGCACGAACGAAGGAGAGCTTGTTGCGATCTTGGCGGGGTTGAGGAGAGCTTTGTTCTTCATTGGGCAGTTCGTGGGAATGTCGGGACCTCCACAGTGAAGCGAGCACCGGTGGGCGTGGAGCGGAGAAGCCGAGGACTCCGCCAGCGCTCCAGGTAAGGTTGTTGTAGCCCACAGGAGCCGATGGTGAAGTTTGATGGCCTTGGCGCGTAAGTTGCAGATCTTGGTGGAGCCGGGAGCGACGGTGGGGTGTTAGGAACCCAGACACGCCGCTTAGAAGGAGTTTCCATTGCTGCCGAGCTTGATGCATCCCTGCTATGTTTCTTGGACTCCTCGAACATCTGCCTACTAGCCTCCTCTTGTAGTGCCATATGCTGCAGTTCCAGGAAGGTTGCCGGTCTTGCATGCGTGATTGCATACTTGATCGACGCGTTGAGCCCTTGCCTGAATCTCTTCTGCTTTTTCTTGTCATCAGATACCTCATCACCACCATAGCGAGACAAGTTCATGAAGTTCCTGATGTAGGTGTTGACGTTATCATTGCCCTGCTTCAAGTTGAGGAAAGCATCCTTCATCCGTTCCATCACAATCTCTGAGAGAAACTGTTCTTTGAAGGCTGTGGTGAACCTCTCCCAAGTGGGCTGGAACCCAGTGCAGCTAGCCTTCAGGTAGTTTTCCCACCATAGAGCTGCGTCTCCCTTGAGCAGGTGAGTAGCACACTTTACCCATTCCTGTTCTGGCACATCAGCAGTCTCTAGCAGCCTTGAGATCTCGCGCAGCCAATCATCAGCATCGAGAGGTCGGTCAGACACGTCGAACTGGCGCGGGTTGAACTTGAGGAAGCTCTTGATGTCACCACGCTTGGGAGGTGGAGGAAGTGGAGTGAACTCGTTCCTTCGGACGCTCTCCTCAAAGCGCAGCTGGTTCTCTTGCATGGCTGCCAGAGCATTTGCAATGCTTGGCAATGAGCCAGCCTCTGGAGGAATGTCCTCCTCGGTCCGGCGTGGGGAGCCATCCTCATTGATGTAAAACTCAAGTCAAGACTATAATGGAAGATGATAATAATCCAAAATAGTACCAAGATGGAATTAACCAAGATTAAAGGATACAATTCTTGAGATGATATGAAAATATCAACAAAGTTCATAGCACCTCAAAGATATTAAGCATATCGCACCACGATGAAAAGGAGTGTGGTACACAAACATATCAAAGAAAAATTTTCCACAAATTTCGCATTAAAATACCAATAGATGCATAAAATTGCTTAACGAATCAAGATTAGTGACTCTAGATCCAATATACAAAAGCGAATGATACAAGTAGTGGTATGGTCGCGACTCCATCCCGCACTCAAATCATTACTCCGCACATGAACAAGTTGAACACATATCCTAACCCCTTCTTCTCACGACGAAACCTAAAGATTGATACTACGAAACGAACACCCCAAACAAGATAGCGTCGGATACAAACGGAAGATAGATTGCGTCGGTTTACAAAAGCACATCGGTATGGAATGTACCAGTTGATAACCAAAGGCGAGATAAGATAACAACTTGGATGCAACAGATAGACAAGGACTACACACACACACACACACACATCCTATGGTACTACGAAACCCGAACACGTGAATCCTAGTTTGAACTTTGAGAAGAGAATTGAAAACGTTACACTTCCTTACCGAGAAAAGAGTGGGTGGGAGGTAAGAAGAAAAATGGAAGCAGTCCTACTCTCGCTTTTGCTTTTCCCTAATATACATAACTACTCAAAATATTTGCTAGGCGACAACGACCGTTTGGCTGAAACCACGAAGGTCGGGATGGCTCGATACCAATTGTAACTACCTCGGTGAACTACGCTCCTAGATACAAGCCTGGATGAGAGATAGCGGTTGAAATAGTGCGGGGGCCCCAAAAGCCACTCCGGTAGTCCTTTCAGACGTCCCAACCGCTAACCTCTCAACGGGACCTGTCAGGCGGCGTGGTCGGCGAAGGATCAACTACGTACACAAGTGGGTATGTACGCAAGCCACCATACAAGAGTACATCGAGCCACACCATCTAGAAAGAAGGAAATATACCAACGCCATACGGCAAGATTCAAATGACCTAGATACATCTATAATTTAGGATAACTCCTCATACAGACACATCGTAGTATCATGCGGGCGGCAAACAAGATCCGAGTACGGATAAGAAGCAAATAGGCATAAGATGCCGGAGAAAATAAGCACATCCCAACTACAGGTCTCACGGATCCCGATCCGGAATCTCTACACCATACGATCGTTGCCCACATCATCGCTTCTTCCACCCAGATCCGTCACGAGAAGGTACCTGTTCATCTGAATCAAGAATTTATCATGTGAGACCCTAAGGGTACTCAGCAAGTCTTAATGCCTCTAAAGGGGACACAACCTGGGGTGACGCCATTGCAGCAAAAGATAAACCCTAGCAATTCTACAGATAACGCTAACCATCCGCCTAACCAATGATAGACGGATGTCCGTGAATTAAGTACAGCAGTTATAATGGTAATCTCATCCGATCCATCCTCCTCCTCGCTACCAACAAGGAAGCGGACGAACAACCCCATCCGTTGGCAATTTTATTAACCATTCCATGAGTATTGCACTATTTACTAGTCAAGTTACTTTAGTCAAATTAGAAGCGGTACTTTAGTGATGCTTGTCTATGATCAAGAAACGTGCTCCAAGTCGTCCATAACGCGGACGGCTTTGAGAAAGTTTTACCGGCCGGGGTGCACCAATAGCAACACACACTCGATCAACCTCGGAAAAACCAAATCAAAACCCAACGAGGCCTTCACGACACAGAATCACAAGATTCGAAATATTTGAGGGCCACCCTTTGAGTAGAACCATAGCGGAGTAGGCAAGCTCGAGACGGCCTCAAGGTCTGCGTCAATGGTCGTGGCGATGGGAACCCCAAAGCGGGCTTGTCGACACTGCGTAATCACTCCTTCCCTAAATGCGATGTGTTATCTGTCGCACAATCGTAATAAAGCAGTAAAACATGGCATAAGTACAGGATAGTAATAAAGCCCCAAACTAGTTTGTGGCCCCAAGAAATAAGACGGAATCAGGCTCTGGCTGAGGGGGGTCCCATATACCTCCCGGATGTGGATAGCGCGATAAATCAAGGAACAGGAATCAAGTACTCGGGGTCTTACGGGACACAAGTGAGCAGGAAAAACCAAATAGCAGATATTGCTCACCGGTGCCACTTTCTTTAGTTATCCCAGAACTACTCAGGTTAAGTTGTTTAAGTACCTCGTTATTCATCAGACTCTCACAAACCCTACACATGCTGTTCTACGACTCGCATGGCTCAAACAACTCCTATAGTAGTGGCTCATGGGATGGAGGGAAACAAGCTTGGTGGGGTTTAAAAATAAAGGCTATGCATACTTGGGATTCATTTTAATGCAATCGCGACTCAATGATGCAAGAATAAGATAGAGGCGATAGGTACTGTATGTATGCAAGCATGTGGTAGTGCTTGCACTGTGTCTGTTGAAGCAAAGGGCGGTTCTGGTAGTGCTCTGGTTCTCTTGATACCCACCTCAAAGGTCTATCCGAGAAAAACCAAACAAACAAGGCCAACATGAATATAGAGCACAAGCATATGAATAAGATGCGTCAAACAAACAATCATGCCATGATGAATGATGCACAATTTACATGGCAAGGAAGGTAGCATGGCATGGTGAGGTGTGAAACAGAAAGTAACATTGAATGGGTTTTAGAACCACATTTGTTGTCATAACATTTGTTGTTTGCAATATATTTATATGATGCATGCTGCAATTGAAGTCAAGGATAGCATAAACAGAAAGGTCTCGTCGAGCTGATCAATTTAGACTACTCATTTGCTTAATTTGGAATTACAAAATATTAGTTGTGAATTAATGAAGATCCAGTGGCATTTGTTGTAATTAACATATCTTGGAATTTAACTTGTGCAAAACACTAAACAGATGGCATATTTGAATTCCTCTCATTTTTCTGAATCAAAAACATATATCATTTGCCTAATTTGGATAAAGCATGCAAAAGTTATTAAAATCTGAATTTGAATTTGCATTTTGAATTATTTAAAACAATTTGAATTTGAAAACCGCATCTGAACGTTTTCTCCCCAGTCTGTCCCAGCCGGAGTCGCAGACAGGTGGGCCAGGGGGGATCTCTGGCCCACACGGCAGTGCCTGAGAGCAACCTGGACCGCGGGTTGAATAAACAAAACCGCAGGAACCTTTTTAGAAAACTTCCAGAGAGACTGACAGCGGGGCCAGAAGGACCGCGGGTTGAGGATCTAAACAGAGAAGGGGGTCATATGCAAAACGCACACGCGGCCAGGGGGAGGACTGCGGGTTGGTTCACGCTTCTTCGGGGAACCTTTTTGCAAGATTGCATCGGTCGCTGGCAGGTGGGGCCTCGAGGGTCACGGGTTGCTAAAAGGTTGGGGAAGGGTTTCAAAGCAGGCGTGTACTGTTTCTCTTCTCTCGCGTCGTCGCCTTGTGGCGCGCGTGCGGGGCAGGGCTCGAACACAGGATCACAGGGCTCGCGTGCAGCGTGCTTCATGCGGTGGCTGCCGCTTGCTCTAGGGTCGCCATGAGCTAGGTAAAGCGATACGGCGCGGTCTTTGGCGGCGGTGGCGGCGCTGGCGCCTTCGACCAAACGATCGCAACCAGAAACGAAAAAGCGTCGGAGGATGTCCGGGAGTTAAAGCTCACCGCATGACGTGGAGTGGTTGGCAGAGCGGGCGCGATCGATCGGCGGCGCCATGACTGAAGCTAGGGTTTCCGGGCGGTGCGGCCGATCTGGCGGTTCTGGCCTCCTCCTCCTCGCGTCCGGCGTCGCGGGTGAGCTCTGGGGCCTCCTCGACCACCGCTGTGACTCGCCTCGGCTAGAGTGTCTGGGGCAGGTAGCCGTGATGTCGAGCCGTGGCGAGGGAAAGGAAGGGGAGGCAGGGGTACTCGGGGTGGATCTGGGGTTCTGGTTGAGGCAGAGAGGGATGAGGAAAGGATAAGAAGGAGGAAGGCAGGTGTGGCGTGGGGAGGAAAGGCTGGCGGGCACGTCGGCCTCCTCTTCTCCTCACGTGCTCGGCGAGGCGTGGTGGCGTGGTAGCTTGGGACGGGGAGGAGAGGCTGGCAGGGTACAGGGCAGCTCGTGGCTGTGAAGCAGCCAGTGGGCCTTAGGGGCGTGGGCAGGGGCAGAGAGGGAGGATAAGAGGGAAGGGCCACTCGGGCTGGGGCTAGGAGGGATGGGGCATGGTCAGGTGGGGCGGCAGGGGTGTCTGGTCGTGTGAGGCATGGGGGTCTTGGGGTAGACGCATGTAGGAGGTAGCTAGTTTTAGTTAGAGGGAAAAAGTAGTTTAGGGTTTGATTAGAGATAGATGTAGTTAGGGTTTAGTTTAGAGAGAAGTAGATGTAGGGTTTGTTTTGGGTATAAGTAATTAGGGTTTAGTTTAGAGAGAAGAGAGAGAGAGATGTTGTTTGGGTTTTGTTAGAGGAAAATGTAGTTTAAGGTTTAGTTTAGGTTAATAGTAAAATAGGGTTTTGGATTTAGGATAGATATAAAATAGGGTTTAGGTTTTGGTTTTTAGGATAGATTTAATTAGGGTCTTTTGCTTGCAAGGGTAAGAAGGTGGAGGGGTACTAATCTTGGTCAAGCCAACTACAAGCAAGCACTAACAAGAAAAACAAGAAAAGAGGGGGAGGAGAGAGATGGCCAAAAGGTTGGTGATGGGGCTTTGGGTTCATGCATGATCCAAACATAGGTCAAGCAAGAACAAAAGAAGGGGTGGAGAGCTAGGGTCTTGAACTTACCAAACAAGATTAAGCAAGGTGGAAGAATCCATTTAGAATTCCAACAAGAACCAAACCTAGGAAAAAGGGGTACTTGCATGGCCCATGCAAGACAATTAATGCCAAGTGGTTATATTGTGAAAACAACATGATTCCATGTGGCTTTAATCCTTGCATTCCCAAAAAGTGGGCACAGGCCAAGCAAAAGATTATAGGGGATCCAACCAACAACATGGGTTAGGAAGAACTCAACAAAAGCCCAGCCCATATTATTGGATGGTGGAATTATAAGGTGGTGAGGAAAAAGGTGGTGGAGGCAAAAGAGAGATGCCCCCAACTCAACTTGGGCATTTAACAATTTAGTAAGGACCAAATACAATATCAAGAAGCAACTACAATTAATCATGCACATGAGATAAGAAGCAAACAAGAAAAGGTTTTATATGATGCTCAAATGCAAGGGGACATGATGACATGAGCATGATATGATGATGATGCAACAATTATATGTTGGAAGTGGCCCATTTTATTATTAAACTTAGTAGCATTACAGTGGTTAGACAACTGGGATGCTACACTATCAAAACCTGCCACCTAATCCTAACCCACTCCCTCTCTCTCTCTCACACCCCCACCACACCACCAACCCCAGCCCACAGCACACCCACACGCACACGCCTTTCACTTGCCGCTGGACCCACGGCGGGCCCCACGCCAGCCGCCATGGACCAGTCCACCCTGGCTGTGCTACCCTCTCCCCTCTTCTCTCCTGACACTTGCCCCCACCGCGTGCCCCGCCACCCACCTGCCCCTGTCTTCTTCCTCCTCCCTCACCCCGCGTTCCCTCCTTCCTCTGCAGCCTCGTCGGCTCCCCCAACCTCCGCCGTCCGCCGCCGTGCGTCCCCGCAGCGCCGCTCCACCCCGCGCCCAACCTCGCCGCCTCCGCTTCTCCCTCGGCTCGCCAAGCACCGCAGCATCTCCGCCGGACCGCCTCCCGCCTGCATCGCGCCGCCCGGCGTCCACCACCTGCGCCTCCTCGGGCCGCTCCGCCGTCCGCGTTCACCGCCCATGTCGCCACAGCCGCCCGGCGCGGATCCCTCCGGCCTCCGCCCCTAAGCTCCTCCTCGCCACCTCGCTTGCCGCCCAGCTCGCCCTTAGCACCGCCGCGCCCGCTGCGTCTTGCTCAACCGCCGCCAGCTCCCTCCGCCGCACCCGTCCCCTCCTCCGCGCCATGAAGCTTCGCGCCGCGCCAGTGCCCTCCCTCGCCCGCAAGGACCTCGCGTCGGACGCGCCTTCTCCCCGCCGCCATGCCCTCCTCCGGCCATCTCGCAGAGTCGCCGCGTCCGCCCGTACGGCCCAAGCTCGTCGCCGGTTCCTCGGCAGCGCCCCGCCTCGCCCGCAAGCTCGCCGCCGCTCCTCCCCTCTGGGCTCGGCCCGCCGCCGCCCGCCGCCTCGCACGTCCGGCCAGACCTGCGTCGCCGAAGCGCCAAGACCTCCTCTCGCAGCATCCTCGAGCTCCACGATGGCCATGTCTGCTCCGGAGCGCATCCTGTCAAGACGGTGCTCGCCGGCGGACACGCTCCGCTGGACCGGTTCCTTCTCGCGCAGAAAGAGGGCGCTTGCGTGTGTGTCACCCATGTTGGACAACATGTTCTTCGTGTTTGCAGCAGCCAAGACCAACCCATAACCCATGCCGCGACACGGATCTTGGAGGACGCCTTCACGAACCAAGACGCCGTTCAGAAGGCAATCCGTAACGGTGCCGCACCAAGATCTCCGAGAGACCCCGGTTCCGGGCGAGTTAGCCTCGACCTCGAGTTCTCCCACACGGATGCCAAGCGACAAGATCATCGTCATGGAACCCTAAGGCCACATGTGCGACAAGTGCTCTCTTCCGGACGCCAGGATCTCCGCATGAGACGACGAACCGACAACATGACGCGAACCGAAAGGAACGCCAAGGCCGACCCGATACGCGGGCCCGACAAGAACGACACCGACCTGGAGGATCCAATGCGCCCCGACACCGAACCAAGTCCGGCTTCCCGGAACGCCAAGATCTACCCCCGATCCGAAGACCTACCCCGGAGTCCGAGAACGTTCCCGTGAGACCGACCCGGAACCCCGGACCCCAAGATCTGTCGAACCCTAATGTGTGACCCTTTTCCTCGAAACCCTATTTTATAAACGATATCAACTTTTCGCATTAAATCATCCATCTCGCATGCATATCTGTGGTTTGGGGGCCTTATGCCGATTCACCTCATAATTAAATATGGGGCCCATATGCGGGCAAATCTGGTCTCATATTGGCCTCATTTAAATTGGTGTAGGGAACCGGTATCTTATCTTGCCTTGTTATAACCACATTTAAATTGGGGGGTATCTAAACAACATGAACCATATAATTACTTGTCGGGACCCCAGTTCCGCTTAATATCGACCTAATTGCATCGCACCTTGCCATGCCATGCATCATACATGCATCATGCCGATCTTCTGCCGTTATATTAAATATTGCATCCGGTGTTTATTCTAGTGTTTTGGTTCTTCGCGGATAAGGCCGTTGAGTTGATGTGAGCTTCGCCCCGATCTTCGGTTGAACCTTCGGCAATGTTTTCAGGCGAGCATCTCCCCCTTTCTACCTATCTTACTTTCTAGTATTTACTTCCCTCCTGTTGAACTATTGCTATCTGTGTCGCGATGCTCTAGTTTCGTGCCCTGGATATCCCCTGCAGCCTCATATTGCCTTGGACACATCCTATTACCTGTTGTTTGGTAGATAGCTGGACTTGCGCGTCGTAGTCGCTTGCTCAAGTGCTGTTGCGTGTCGTCAAGAGCCACAGTTGCTGATGTATTACCGCATGTTGATGTTGGAGATGATTCTAGTTTTACTTATCGTCACTTTAATTTCTGTTTAACAACTAAAATTGAAATAAGCAGAGGCATCGGTGGGTGATAGAAAATATTTGGTTTCGAGCCCACTTGTGTCCGTAAGACCCCGAGTACTTGATACTTGTTCCTTGATTTATCGCGCTATCCACATCCGGAGGTATATGGGACCCCCGAGCGAGCTTGATTCATCTTATTTCTTGGGGCCACAAACTAGTTTGAGGTTTTATTTACGATCTGTACTTATGCCATGCTACTTTCGTATTTAATTTGTGCGAGGAGCACACTTTGTCTGTTAGGATTTGTGACCCGTTCGTGGTATCGGCATCCCCGTTTGGGGATCTGCTGTCGTTCTGCCCCACAAACCTTGGGTCCGTCTCGAGCTAGCTTACCGTTGGGTAGACTACAAGGTGGCCCCTGAAATATTTCTGAATCTGTGATTGTTCGTCGTGAAAGCCTCGTTGGGTTTTGAGTTGGTTTTCCGAGGTTGATCGGCGTGTGTTGCTATTGGTGCACCCCGGGTAAAACTTTCAAAGCCGTGTCATGGATATGGACGACTCGAACCTGATTCTCGATCATAGACAAGCATAACTAAAGTTTATTGCTATAAATTTGACTTTATAATGACTAGTAATCAGCCTTACTATAATGGAATGGCTAATAATCGCCCACAATTGCTTGTTTGGATTGTCGCTTGCGACCATTGTACCTGACTAGTAAGTATTGCAACTACCACGGAATGGCTGAATAAAAGTACCAATAACTGCTGGGTTTTGGGTTTACATCATGCTATCTGTACCTGATTAGTAATTGCTGCAACTACAACGGAATGAATAACTAAAAGTGCCCACTGCTTACTTATCAGGACGATTATCTAAACCTGACTAGTAAAGTGCCGCAACTATAACCGAATAAGTAAAACTGCCAACTGTGTGAGTTCCTCGGTTGACTTCTCGTTTGGTCTCGAGGGGAAACACCAGATGGGTTGGTTTGGTGTTAGCCTCGAGTTGGATCCGGATAGGTCATTCTTACCCTCTCGATAAGCAATCGTATCGAGTCTCTATAGGTTGTTCGATTGCATGCTGCGCTACGCTCGATCCACCATACCTATGTAGGCGAGGACCGCCAATTCTAGCCTCGCTGTCTTGGCCTCGATCGACGCTCTCTCTTTTTCCTTTGCCCTTTGTCGGCACCTTTTGTTTAAGCGGTTTTGAGATCGGCGCCGTTAGCGGGGTTACCCTTCCGGCTTGGCACAGGCAGGTTATGGACGCCATTGGTTATTCTTGGGCTCTTAGCCCCATTTGCATCTTGTCCGTGGACGCTCTATCTTTTCAAGGTGATTTGGATCTTTGTACATTATATCGTATTCTTGACTCTTTGAGTCATTGTTATATATATTACGTGGGTCCCATCGAGGACTGTTGTGTAATGTTATTACTTCGTTTTCCACCCGCGAAAGTGCTGGTGGGCACCTTTGAATCGTTTCTATGCGGGTTTGGCGAATTTTGCTCAAACTTGCATAGGTCCGATCTGAGGGTGTTCTGATGGTATCGAGCGCCTTGCGATTCGATACCCCACAAGTCCAGCCTGTAGGATAACCTAGCTAACGGCCGAAGTAGAGTGTCAAAACTATTTTTGCAAAAATCGGTTGGATAGTTCTGGTTAGGTCTGATTTTACTCCTTACCCCTCTGCTGTTCTCCTCTTACCTCTGCGCGTTTTGAATCTGCTCTCATCTCCTTCTTCGAGTCCAGGAATTCTCGTGGTTGGGTTTTCGTCGTACCTTTAGGGTTTCGTTTCTCCCTTTGACAACGGAGGTGCTATGATCATCAATCTGTAACCGGTCGGTTGTGCCCTTCATCCGATCTTTTGTTCTTGAGCTCTTCATCCATATGTGTTCCTTGCTGGATACCCGTATCGTTGAAAAACATATGAGAAGGACGAGCATTGGTGAAGTTGGAGTATACCTTGAGCATGTGTTGTTCATGCCAATGGAACCATCGCAGAACCTAATCATTGAGTCTTTCATACGATTTCTGCTGGCAACATTCCTTTGTTCCGGATACCACCTATGAAGATCTTCAGTCTAAATCTCGAGAGTTGAGTTGCCTGATTCTCCTACCCAAGTATAGCGTGATAGTGTGGGTACGGGATGGACTGATCACCCTACCCGACTCTTACTGTTCGCTCTGTACATCGAACTGGTGGATCAATGCAACTTTTCCCTCTTCTAACGGAAGTTAGAGGTGGCTTTATTTGTTGATGCCTCTATCTTCGTCCTTTGTTTCCCCGGAGTGTCTCTCGACGATCAGGAGCAACGACCCTTTGTTGGTGGTGTCGCCGTTTTCAAGATGAAGAAGGAACCATCGTTGGTGGTGTCGCGAGGATCTACACGAAGCGAGAAGACGCAGATCGCCGACCTTCTTTCCGGTACCATGAGGCGGATCTCGAGGGCGAGATCCATTGTTAGTGGTGTCGAATTGTGGCATCCCGCAAAACCACTACTAGAAAATCGCGTTGAATTTGTGCATTGCATCGTCATCATCAGGCATTGTTTGCCAAAATTATTTCGCAACACCCGTTTTGCTTTCTAAAACGCCCCCTCTTGATTCAAACATCAAAATCCGGGTCGCCGGAATATTTTGTTTTGTCCGATATCGGTTTGCAAAAGCTTTGTTTGAAATAAATAAAATTTATATTTATTTTAGCGGGGCAGTCGAACGGGCCGATTGACCCGAACGACCGCCCCAGAAATTAAACGGTCCAGCTGTACCCGCCCTTCTAAATCCTATTCCTACCAGAGAATCTACCCACCCTCCTTGGCCACCTCACCCTGGCCACTCCCCTTGTGCCACATCACCCTCTCCCTCCCCTCTAGCCTATCAAAACCTGCCACCTAATCCTAACCCACTCCCTCTCTCTCTCACACCCCCACCACACCACCAACCCCAAAGAGCCCACAGCACCCCACGCACACCTCGCCTGCCCAGCCCACCCGCTGGACCACGGCGGGCCCCCATCTGCCAGCCGCCCATGGACCAGTCCACCCTCGGCTGTGCTCTCCCCTCTTCTCTCCTTGCTGGCCCCCCACGCGTGGCCTGCCCGCCCACCGCCCTGCCCCTGTCTTCTTCCTCCTCCCTCACCTGTTCCTCCTTCCTCTGCAGCCTCGTCGGCTCCCCAACCTCCGCCGCCGCCGTGCGTCCCTTGGCCCACCGCTCCACCCTCGCCCGCCTCCGCTTCTCCCTCGCCAAGCACTGCAGCATCTCCGCGGACCGCCTCCCGCCTCTGCATCGCGCCGCCCCGACGTCCACCACCTCGCCCCTCCTCCGGAGCCGCTCCGCCCGTCGCGTTCACCGCCCGCCCGCTCGCCACAGCCGCCCGCGCGGATCCCTCTCCGCGCTCGCCCCAAGCTCCTCCTCCGCCACCTCGCCCGTCGCCTGCCCGCCCTCGCAGCCCGCCGCGCGGCTGCTTGCTCAGCCGCCGCCCACAGCTCCCTCCGCCGCACCGTCTCCCCTCCTCCGCCGCCCGCGCATCGCGCCGGTGCCCTCCCTCGCCGGCCCCGCAAGGACCTCGCGTCGGACGCGCCTTCTCCGGCTGCCGCCATGCCCCTCCTCCCGGCCATCCTCGCAGAGCCGCCGCGTCCGCCCGTCCGGCCCAAGCTCGTCGCCGGTTCCTCGGCAGCGCCCCGCCTCGCCCGCAAGCTCGCCGCCGCTCCTCCCCTCTGGGCTCGGCCCGCCGCCGCCGGCCGCCTCGTGCACGTCCGCCGGCCAGACCTCGTCGCCGAGCGCGCCAAGACCTCCTCCTCGCAGCATCCCTCGAGCTCCACCCTGATGGCCATGTCCTGCTCCAGGAGCGCTGCATCCCTGTCAAGACGGTGCTCGCCGGCCGGACACGCTCCGCCTGGACCGGCTCCTTCTCGCAGGAAAGAGGACGCTTGCGTGTGTGTCACCCATGTTGGACAACATGTTCTTCGTGTGTTTGCAGCAGCCAAGACCAACCCATAACCCCGATGCCGCGACACGGATCTTGGGGGACGCCTTCCTGGGAACCGAAGACGCCGTTCAGGAAGGCCAATCCCGTAACCGGTGCCGCACCAAGATCTCCGAGAGACCCCGGTACCGGGCGAGTTAGCCTCGACCTCGAGTTCTCCCACACGGATGCCAAGCGACAAGATCATCGTCATGGAACCCTAAGGCCACATGTGCGACAAGTGCTCTCTTCCGGACGCCAGGATCTCCGCATGAGACGACGAACCGACAACATGACCCGAACCGAAAGGAACGCCAAGGCCGACCCGATACGCGGGCCCGACAAGAACGACACCGACCCGGAGGATCCGATGCGCCCCGACACCGAACCAAGTCCGGCTTCCCGGAACGCCAAGATCTACCCCCGATCCGAAGACCTACCCCGGAGTCCGAGAACGTTCCCGTGAGACCGACCCCGAACCCCGGACCCCAAGATCTGCCGAACCCTAATGTGTGACCCTTTTCCTCGAAACCCTATTTTATAAACGATATCAACTTGTCGCATTAAATCATCCATCTCGCATGCATATCTGTGGTTTGGGGGCCTTATGCCGATTCACCTCATAATTAAATATGGGGCCCATATGCGGGCAAATCTGGTCTCATATTGGCCTCATTTAAATTGGTGTAGCGAACCGGTATCTTATCTTGCCTTGTTATAACCACATTTAAATTGGGGGGTATCTAAACAACATGAACCATATAATTACTTGTCGGGACCCCAGTTCCGCTTAATATCGACCTAATTGCATCGCACCTTGCCATGCCATGCATCATACATGCATCATGCCGATCTTCTGCCGTTATATTAAATATTGCATCCGGTGTTTATTCTAGTGTTTTGGTTCTTCGCGGATAAGGCCGTTGAGTTGATGTGAGCTTCGCCCCGATCTTCGGTTGAACCTTCGGCAATGTTTTCAGGCGAGCATCTCCCTCTTTCTACCTATCTTACTTTCTAGTATTTACTTCCCTCCTGTTGAACTATTGCTATCTGTGTTGCGATGCTCTAGTTTCGTGCCCTGGATATCCCCTGCAGCCTCATATTGCCTTGGACACATCCTATTACCTGTTGTTTGGTAGATAGCTGGACTTGCGCGTCGTAGTCGCTTGCTCAAGTGCTGTTGCGTGTCGTCAAGAGCCACAGTTGCTGATGTATTACCGCATGTTGATGTTGGAGATGATTCTAGTTTTACTTATCGTCACTTTAATTTCTGTTTAACAACTAAAATTGAAATAAGCAGAGGCATCGGTGGGTGATAGAAAATATTTGGTTTCCGAACGCCCACTTGTGTCCCGTAAGACCCCGAGTACTTGATACCTGTTCCTTGATTTATCGCGCTATCCACATCCGGGAGGTATATGGGACCCCACGAGCGAGCTTGATTCAGTCTTATTTCTTGGGGCCACAAACTAGTTTGAGGTTTTATTTACGATCCTGTACTTATGCCATGCTACTTTCTGTATTTAATTTGTGCGAGGAGCACACTGTACTGTTTAGGATTTGTGAATCATTTACGTGGTATCGACAGTCCCCGTTTGGGGATCTGCTGTCGTTTACCGCCGGCCCCACAAACCTTGGGTCCATCTCGGAGCTAGCTTACTTCGTTGCGGGTAGACTACAAGGGGTGGCCCCCTGAAATATTTCTGAATCCTGTGATTGTTCAGTCGTGAAAGCCTCGTTGGGTTTTGAGTTGGTTTTTCCGAGGTTGATCGAGCGTGTGTTGCTATTGGTGCACCCCGGCCGGGTAAAATTTTCTGAAAGCCGTGTCCGCGGATATGGACGACTCGGAGCAAAGTATCTCGATCATAGACAAGCATAACTAAAGTTTATTGCTATAAATTTGACTTTATAATGACTAGTAATCAGCCTTACTATAATGGAATGGCTAATAATACTGCCCACAATTGCTTGTTTGGATTGTCGCTTGCGACCATTGTACCTGACTAGTAAGTATTGCAACTACAACGGAATGGCTGAATAAAAGTACCAATAACTGCTGGGTTTTGGGTTTACATCATGCTATCTGTACCTGATTAGTAATTGCTGCAACTACAACGGAATGAATAACTAAAAGTGCCCACTGCTTACTTATCAGGACGATTATCTAAACCTGACTAGTAAAGTGCCGCAACTATAACCGAATAAGTAAAACTGCCAACTGTGTGAGTTCCTCGGTTGACTTCCTCGTTTGGTCTCGAGGGGGAAACACCAGGATGGGTTGGTTTGGTGTTAGCCTCAGGTTGGATCTGGATAGGTCATTCTTACCCCTCTCTGATAAACGCCAGTCGTATCGAGTCTCTATAGGTTGTTTAGTGCATGTTGCCGCTGCCGCTCAGTCCACCATACCTATGTAGGCGAGGACCGCCGAATTCTAGCCTCGCTGTCTTGGCCTCGATCGACGCTCCTCTCTTTTCCTTTGCCCTTTGTCGGCACCCTTTTGTTTAAGCAGGTTTTGAGATCGGCGCCGTTAGCGGGGTTACCCTTCCGGCTTGGGCAGGGTTATGGGCGCCATTGGTTATTCTTCGGGCTCTTAGCCCCATTTGCATCTTGTCCGTAGTGGGCGCTCTATCTTTTCAAGGTGATTTGGATCTTTGTACATTATATCATATTCTTGACTCTTTGAGTCAAGTTATATATATCTGTTCTGTGGGTCCCATCGAGGACTGTTGTGTAATGTTATTACTTCGTTTTCCACCCGCACGAAAGTGCCTGGTGGGCACCTTTGAATCGTTTCTATGCGGGTTTTGGCGAATTTTGCTCAAACTTGCATTGGTCCGATTCTGAGGGTGTTACACGTATCTATAATTTTTGATGTTCCATGCTGGTTTAGTATCTACTTTGCTTTGCTTTGTCTACACTTTGAGGTATTTTTATATGTTTTCTGGAACTAACCTATTAACAAGTTGTCACAGTGCCAGTTGCCTGTTTTCTTCTGTTTTTGGTTCCAGAAAAGGCAGAAAATCAATATTCTCGGAATTGGACGGGACAAAAGCCAATCTTCCTATTTTTTCGGAGCAACACGTAACCACGAAGCAGAGGTGGAGGAGGACACCAGGGTGGCCTCACCCCCTAGGCGCGGGCCAGCCCTAGCGCCCATAGGGGGTGTGGGCCCCCTGGCCTTCCATCGACCTTGCCTCCTTTGCCTATAAGAAGCCTCCGACCCAAAAACCCTAAATAATCTGGCAGAAATCCACGAAAACCTCCATGGCGCCGCCGCCACTGAAGGGGAGATTCAGGGGACAGAAAGTCTCTATTCTGGCACCCTGCCGGGATGAGGAAGTGTCCCCGGAGCCATCTCCATCGATCTCCACCGCCATCTCCATCGCCGTTGCTGATTCCCATGATGAGGAGGGAGTAGTTCTTCCTCAAGGCTAAGGGCTCTACCGGTAGCTATGTGTTCATCACTCTCTCTATGCATGATCTTGTTGTGGTCATGAGCTTTGTAATCTAGTAGATCTACCTTGCTACTCAAGTGCTTCAATAGATCTCTGCTCTCCCCATGTGTTTGAAAGTGACAGCGTGCACGCCATGGTGGAACTTAGGTTTGAGTCTCCATAAATACTCATCATGCTTTAATAGATCTAGGCTTTTCCCCACGTGTGTGAAAGTGACAGCGTGCACGCTGTGTGTGGCACTTAAGCTAGGTTACATATATATTTTTTATGAGTTATATTTGGAGTTGGGTGTCTCTATGAAGTTGTGGTGTTTGTTGGAACCATCTAGTGCTCAAGGTGACAGTGTGGGATTATCTAGATTGGGGAAGGCCCTACCGTGGATTAGAGTGTCCAACCAGAGAGTAGTTCAGAGTAGTATCATAAAGAAAAGATATTTATATGAGAGAGTGTTCACTAGTGAAAGTATGATCCCTAGGACTTGTTTCTAAACATTGAAACACCATTTGCATCTAGATCTGTTGCATGTTTGCTTGCTTCCATCTTTATTTAAGTTTGCATTTAGTTTCTCCCATGTCAACAACAAGTCAGAAGCTATTTTCTGGCACCGTTACCACTTGTATTTCACTATCTCTTCACCGAACTAGTGCACCTATACACCTGACAAGTGTATTGGGTATGTTGGGGACATAAGAGACTTCTTGTATCTTGATTGCAGGGTTGCTTGAGAGGGGATACCTTTGACCACTTCCTCCCTGAGTTCGATAAACCTTGCGTGATCCACTTAAGGGAAACTTGCTGCTGTTCTACAAAACTCTGCACTTGGAGGCCCAACAACTGTCTACAAGAATAGAAGTGGGTAGACATCAAGCTATTTTCTGGCGCCGTTGCCGGGGAGGAAAGGTAAAAGGCACTCACACACGTTACCCCATGGCACCAACAATCCAGAAAGCTATTTTCTGGCGCCGTTGCCGGGGAGGTAAGGTAAAAGGTACTCACATCCTCTGGTGTGAGTGCTCGAAGGTGTTTACTTTAGATTCTCCAATTTTGTCTTTTTGTTTCTTTTTTTCACTAGTTAGGCTTAATGGAAAACAACAAAAAAATTAGAGAGCTTTATAATATTTATCTTGAGTTAGGACATGAAGTGTTTGAAGAGAAAATTAAAAAACCTATGGAGCTTTATTTGCATGCTAATAGCAATGTTATTAGTATGAATTCTTTGAACACCATTATTTCTAATGCTATGGAAACATATAATCTTGGGGAAGCTAGTTTTTATGAAAATGATCTTTTTAGTTCCCCAGCTTTGGAAGATAGCTATTATATTGCTTATGATGATACCAAACCTTCAATTTATGATGATTACAATGATGACTATGATATTTTCAGTCCACCTACTATTGAGGAGAAAATTTATTGTGATTACAATATGCCTCCTATATTTGATGATTATGGTAATGAGAATAACAATGATAGCTATTTTGTTGAATTTGCTCCCACTACAATCAATAAGAATGACTATGCTTATGTGAAGAGTAATAATCATTTTATGCATGTGGCTCATAATAAGAATGTTTTATGTGATAGTTATGTTGTTAATTTTATTCATGATGCTACTGAAAGTTATTTTGAGAGAGGGAAACATGGTTTTAGGCATCTCAAAAATATTAAGTTTCCCCTCTTTATGTTGAAAATTTTGAAGTTGCACTTGTTTTGCTTTCCTATGCTTGTTGCTTTATGCTTTCAAGACTCGTTTATTTACAAGATTCCTATGCATAGGAAGTGGTTTAGACTTAAATGTGTTTTTAATTTGCTTCTTGATGCTCTCTTTTACTTCAATTCACATTTCTTATGTGAGCATCTTCTCAAACTATCATGCCTAACTTAAAGGCGTTAAAGAAAAGTACTTGTTGGGAGATAACCCAAGAGTTTTCTTGAGTCTTGGAAGTTATTACTTCAGTAGTGACCTCTCCTTATCCTTTTTGTTTGCTTTTTGTGCCAAGAATAACCTCTAATGATAGGGAAGTAAGGTTTGGGGAGTTGCTGTCCCGAAACAGATTTTTGTGCTCCACCATAAAAATTCGTGAGGATTCTCTGTAAGTCGGATTGAGCTGATAATTTCCAAATAAATCCCCCAATATGTTATCTAACTTTCATTAGTTCAACACTTTTTGATTTTAGTAACATAAGGTCTTCGAAAAAATCGGTTTCTACCTGCTGGTCTGTTTTGACAGATTTCTGCCATTATTTGCATTTGCTTCTTATTGATTCCTTTTTGGGTTCTTTTTGGGAAATTGAATTTTTTGAGGGAATTTCTACAGTAGCTAGTGTTTTTAGTGAAAGTTTTTCTGTTCTAAAGCTAAACCCAAGGGTCTATTTATCTTTTGAATACACTAATGTTGTTAATAAAGATTGTGTGAAGTTTTGTATGAAGGAAAATTTTCAGGTGTAGAGAAAGAATGATGTAATGAGATGAAGAATGGAAAAAATCTCAAGCTTGGGGATGCCACCCTATGTCACTCCAAGAAATATTCAAGAGGTAAAAGCGTCAAATCTTGGGGATGCCCAAGGCATCGCCTTCTTCATCAATAAAAAGCTCAGGTCTCTTTCTAGACACTTTGATTAGTTTGCTTGAAAGTAGTTGGTTGAAAGTAGTTGCTAAGTGTTTGTTCTTGGAGCGTCTTAGTGTTTGCTTAGTTTGCTTGAAAGTAGTTGGTTGATCACAACACATTTCTTTTGGAGAGAGACACACTCTGTTTTCATTGCCTAGAACACTCTAGTTTTCATTCTTATTGTCTTATGAGTGTTCTCTTTTGCTAGCACTGTGTTTAGCCTTAGTTTTCTTGTGCTTTCAGCTTAGAACTTTTTAGTTCTTCTTTGTGGATTTGTGAGACAAGCTCACTGATCTTTATTGATTATTATCTTTGTGAGTTGGAAAAGAGTAGGAAGCTCTTCCTTGAGTAGTACAAGAGGAGCTTGCTTTGACTATGACTTAGACTTTATCATGGAATGCTAGATGTTGTTTTTACCTTATGGTTAGTGATTATTTCTATAGCATGACTTGTTCCAAACAATTAGGATTGCTTAATGTGCCTTGAAATAATCATGCATTGTTTTAGCATGCAAAATCATAGTATTGTGGTATTCTCCTTTGATGCTTTGTTTGGCTTGACTTGGCGCATGCTCACACCATGTTATGACTATGAACAAGTCACCATAGCCTCTATGATCATTTAGTCCTTGACTTGTAGTACCACTTTATTCTTTGATTAGTAATTTTTTGTCGCTTTGCATGATTATGGCCATTATTGCTCTCTTAGTTGGTCGCTCCCAGTCTTTTGCTAGCCTCCACTTGTATGAGTAAGCTCTACTCATGCTTCCAACTCCCAAGAAACCAAGTTATTCCAAAGTGTCCGCTATAAATTCTTATGCATGGTGTATTACACCATTCCAAGTATATTCTTGTTTTCAACTATCTTCCAATTAAAAAGTATTTTGTTATGTGAAAAATTAGCGATTAAAGCTCTCACGAACTTGATGGCACACTTTATATTTCTTGCCCCTAATAAACTTGAACCATTGTGTCATCTATGTTGTATATGCTTGCACTTATACGTTGGAATTAGTAGAACCATGTTTTCATGGGGAACGTTTTCAACATTGCACTTGTACTTTGTACACAGTTGATATCATGCTCTTTTGTCTATGGATGTCGCCGGTGTGAAATAAAAAGGGAGCTTGTAAGTCCATGGAGTTATGAATTTTGTGTTAGAGAAACGCTTGGGCCGCTAGCCTAAGCCATGCCTAATCATGGTGGAAACTTTCAGCATCACCATAATGAGCAATCTATGAAGCATCCTCAATAAAAACCTATGCAAATAGCAAATAAAAAGATCACTGAGATGCTCATTGTCTTCTTGCCTTGTCATTTTGGTTATCGGATAGCTCCTGTACCATGTGCAAGGTGTACCCTGTTGGCAGTTCTCTATGATACACATGTAGTTACTATGACAAGAACTTACAGGTGACTAAAGTTGAGTAGCATGAGGTGCGGCCCTGGTATTCAAGGGACATGAGATTGCCAACTTATACTTTGTCAAGCATATACTCCATAGTTTGTTCACTTTAACCTTAATCACTTGAAGATGCTTATGATAGGGGCAATGAGGGATGAAAGCTAACAAGTGCCTTAATTTTTGGAATCTCTTTTTGAGACTTGAAATCCCTGCTTCCCTTTATGAAGGGCCTTTATTCTACCATTATATTGAGTCTCCACCTTCTACCTTTAGGCACCAGTTAAGAGAGCATAGTTTCCATTCTTAGTTCTATGTGCATTGTCCGAAAACTTATTGATTGATGCATATTGTTGATATTGCTTGTTCTTGTGCTATTTGTATCTAGTCACCCTTATGAACTTTGAAGGTGTCCTATGCATCTATTTGCTACTCTGTGAGGGACAAGCTAAATGCCACTATGCCATTGAAAAACTATGAATCAATCAATAGTGACTAGATAGAAGAGATCATGTGCCCTTATGAAAGTTCTTAAGAGTGACTAGATACAAATAGCACAAGAACAAGCAATATCAACAATATGAATCAATCAATAAGTTTTGGGACAATGCACATAGAACTAAGAATGACAACTATGATCTCTTAACTAGTGCCTAAGGATAGAAGGTGGAGACTCAATATAATAGTGGAATAAAGGCCTTTCATAAAGGGAAGCAAGGATTTCAAGTCTCAAAAAGATCTTCCAAAAATTATGGTACTTGTTAGCTTTCATCTCTCATTGCCCCTATCATAAGCATCTTGAAGTGATTAAGGTTAAAGTGAACAAACTATGGAGTATATGCTTGACAAAGTATAAGTTGGCAATCTCATGTCCCTCGAATATGAGTGCCGCACCTCATGCTACTCAAACTTTAGTCATCTGTAAGTTCTTGTCATAGTAAGTACATGCGTATCATAGAGAACCTCCAATGGGGTACCCCTTGAACATGGTACAGGAGCTATCCCATAACCAAAATGACAAGGCAAGCAGACAATGAGCAGCTCAGCGATCTTTTTATTTGCTATTTGCATCGGTTTTATTGAGGATGCTTCACAAATTTCTCATTATGGTGATGCTGCAAGTTTCCACCATGATTAGGCATGGCTTAGGCTAGCGGCCCAGGCGTTTCTCTAACACAAAATACATTACTCCACGGACTTACAAGATCCTTTTTTATTTAACACCGATGACATCCATAGACAAAAGAGTATGATATCAACTGTGTACAAAGTACAAGTGCAATGTTGAAAACGTTCCCCATGACAGCATGGTTCTGCTAATTCCAATGTATAAGTGCAAACATATACAACATAGACAACACAATGGTTCAAGTTTATTAGGGGAAAGGAATATAAAGTGTGCCATCAAGTTCGTGAGAGCTTTAATCACTAAGTTTTCACATAATAAAATACTTTTTAATTGGAAGATAGCTCAAAACAAGAAAATACTTGGAATGGTGTAACACGCCATGCATAGGAATTTATAGTGGACACTTTGGAATAACTTGGTTTCTTGGGAGTTGGAAGCATGAGTAGAACTTACTCATACAAGTGGAGGCTAGCTGTCACATCCCAAATTTTAGATTTGGTACTGCATATCATTCATGTCATTGCATCATGATCATCCATGCAAAAAAAAAAATTCAGCTTGAAAAGGTTTTGGCGAAACAATATTTTCAAAGCCTATTTTTAATTGCTACAATGCACCTACAAGAGGATACTAGGAATATATATCCACTAACCTCAACTAGTGAAAGGGATTACAAACTTGACCTTATGTTGATCCTCTGGTTTTTATGAAAATTTAGAGACGAAAATCACTCAATTCGGAGTTTGTATGAAAAAGATACGATGGTTTTACTAAAACAGAAATTGGAAAAGAAATAGAACAAAAAAAAAGAGCAAACGGCAACCACTAGGCCGCTAGCCAGCGCGGCACTCATGCAGACGCACTACGCCAGCCGCGGCCAGCCACCGACAGGTGGGACCCACTGTCGCCGCTGCCGCCTCGGACACCGCAACCACCGCCGCCAAATCCGGGTGGACCCCGCGAGGGCCCCTTCCCCTCTTAACCCCGCGCCGCCACGCCCTCTCCCTGTCCCGCGTCACCTCGCCCTCGCACGGAGCCGCCGCCACCGAATCCGCACCCGCCGCCGCCGCCTCCGGTGAGCACGATGCCGCCGCCGCTCTTCTCCCTCGCCTCGCCCGTGACCCCCACGAGCTCGCCCCGCCGCTGCTGACCGCCCCCCTTCTTATCTACCTCGCAGGGACCGCCGACACCGCCGCCCGCGGTCGACCTCGCCGCCGCCACTTCGGCCGGCCGTCGCCGACGCTCCCGAGCTCGCCCGAGGCCGCCTTCGTGCCGAGAAGCTTCCACTTCCTCGGCGCGTGCGTCCGCCCGCCGCCGGGACCGCTGACGCCGCCCGACCTCGCCGCCAGTGAGCCACCCCGCCGCCGGCCACCCCTGCCCTCCGATCGGCGATGGACGGCCCAGATCGGGCCTTGGACTAGTCAGCCCGGGAGCTGACTGGTCAAACCGCCACGTCAGCGCCACGTAGGCACAGTCAACAGTCAGAGTTGACTGTTTAATTTTAATTCGATATATTTGACAGATTTTAGGTAAAACTTGTAAAATTCGTAGAAAATAATCTACTGGGCCAAAAATTGCAAATAAAATATGTGTAGATTCAGTAACTCATGTAGAATCTTTCTGTACCATTGTTTTATACTTTTACAGCAAGATTTTGTCCAGAATAATTAATTGATTTAATGGCCTTTCTAGAGTAATTAATTCGTAGAAAAAGATCTCTAACTCCAAAAATTGCAAATAATATGTCCCTGGATTCATTAGAACAAGGGGAATCTCAAAGTGAATTAAAAAGTTAGGCTTACATTAATAATTTGTGCAGAATCTATTTAATGGCTTTCTACAGTATTTTAATTACTCAGGGAGTTATATAATTCCTTTTTGAGAAATTCCAACTGGTACTGTTCATTTTTAGTAATGCCTACATAGTAGAATTTTTCCAAGAGTTTACAAAAAGTAAGTTAACAGTAGTGAATTATTTGGGTTCTAGCTCTAGTATTGAGCATTATAAATTGCATACTAGTTTTCCCTGTGCTAAAAATATTTCCCATGCATGCATACAGTAGCTTTACTGAATAAGATTATGCGGTGCTGCTGTAGCATCAATCCACTTGTCGTGCATGCATCTTGCATCATCTTTGTTTGCATATGATTTTGGATGGTTTGTTTATGATTGCAATTATATCGTGTAGATTGTGACGAGTGTAACGCTTGCTCGTGTGTGGATTGTTCTTCCGACCGCTACAAACAAGGCAAGTAGATGCTACTTTGTTCATGATGTTGTCCTACTATTTTCAATGCATTGTCGTGTATTTTGTAGTTGCATGTGTAGTATGATACTATCGCTATGCTATGTCCTATTATGTGGTAGGGCTTTCCTTGTAGATGAATCACCGTTGTTAGATGTGCTTAGCCATGCTATGATGAACGAGGGCTGGGTTACATCACTGGAAGTTGTTTCTAAATGTGTTGGTTTGTGAAAACTAAAACAACGTAATCAATGAATCTCCTGGGTGTGATGGGATTGATAATTTTTGGTGGTATCATTGCGGAAAGGCACCCAGGTATCAAGAGAAAATGATTGGCTTCTTTATTTTGTAGCTTACGTGTACAACCATGTGCCAATAATGAAATGGGCGGTTGGTTGGACTCAGTAGGTTGTGGTAACTCGAACCCGCGTATCCAGAGATGTAGAATTTTGGTAGGTTGGACCGGTGCGTGTCGGGATTGGGGAGCTACTTCCCGAACGGTCTCTTCTTGGACTTCTCCCTATCATCACCCAAAATGAGAGTGATGGTACGAGCTGGGCTGGCCAAGTCACATGGGTAAAGTGTACTAACCTCATAGGTGTATAATCTAATCGATTAGCCGTGTCCCCTGTTATGGACATCTGAGTTGCTTGATATTGATTCCATGACATGTTTCTCGCTCATTCTAACTTCATAATTTCTTTAATGTTGTTGGGTTAACTTAATTGGGATCTCTTCAAAGAAAATCAAAAAATGTTTATGAAAGTAGGACAAAGGTATTTGTAAATGCAAGCTAGCCACAGCTCCATCTGCCAAATATGCATGTAGATGTTAGCACTATTGTCTCCTTTAATAGCTCTACTTGCCATACATTCCATGTATTGACCCTTCGGGGCTGCTACGTTTCATGTTGCAGGATATTCCGATTCTGAGTAATCGATATAGGCCACGGTACTTCACTCGGCACTTTTTCACTTGTGGGCAATTTGAAGAATGGAGGATTTGCTTTATTTATGTTGCTACCTGAATAATTTGAGCTAGCCTGGAGCTAAGCTTTTATTGTAATAATGGTACTCTGGATCTTCGTTATTTATGATACACGGATATTTTGCTATGTTATTCATCTTATTCTATTGTGGGCCAATGAACCGATCCAGGGATTGGCATGTCACATACAAGCTACGGTCTTTTCAGAACCGTAGTGTTACAAGATGGTAGCAGAGCCCGTGTGTCGACTGTAGGATCGTGACCTAGGTTTGGATTAGGAATCCATAGAATTATTAAAGCCTATATTAACTCTGTCTTTCATCTTATGCCTTTCACTCTCGTAAATTCTTACCATATGTAGTTCTCACACTTTCCTCTTTTAATTGATAGATGGGAGAATTCAGGACTGAGTATGCAACCATGGAGTCACCAAGGCCCTTTGCAAGACAGTTAGCACAGCTCTCGCAGTCATTGGGATTGCCACTGCCCATGTTCAAGGGAAGAAGGCTGTACACCTATGGATATGGTGAGGATGCATGGGAGATCACCACTTTCATCTTCAGGGATGCCTCCTTGCCAAACCCTGTGCATCTGATCTACACCAAGACATACTGCAACTGGGGACTTGGAATAAACTTGGCCATGCATGAAGCCCTGTCTCGCCAGTGCCATCTTGTCCGACACCTACTGCCAGCAGATTCACCCTACCGTGACTATGGGAGGCGTGATGAAAATGGGAAAATTGTGGTTACTCCGGGCGACAGGAACAACATGCTGCCCCGTCGGAGGCACATAGAGGACATGGAAAGGGAGAATGGAGCTCTAGCTAAGAAAGTGATGATGGTAAAGGAGATTGCAGACTTTGCCAGCAATGGTATGGTGGTCCAAGGACAGGAGATAGACACCTTGCATGTAGCTGTGGGAGTTCTGGAGAATGCCCTGATAGGAAGGGATGCAACCATAGCTCATCTTCATGGTACTGTGCAGGAGAACACCCAGAACATACAACAGTTGCAAGGGACCGTCCAGGAAAGGGATCAAACCATTGAAGCTATGACAGCCTAGATTGCCGCTCTCCAAGCACAGCTGAATCCACCCTCTGATGATGACAATGGAGATGGTGGCAACAATGATGATGACAATGACAGTGGGAACGATGATGATGATGAGGACGAGGATGATGATGATGATGGAGACGATAATGGTGGAGGAGATGAAGTTGTTGTAGTTGCAGCAGAGAGTGAAGAAGAAGAGGAGGATCCAGAAGAGGCGGAGTTTGAGATTTCAAGTGATGACTCAGGAGAGGTGTACAATCCACCGCCATGGTTGATTCGTGGACAGAAATGCCAACGCATGAGTGCAAGGACCTACCGCAACCTCTTCAAGAAGTAGATAGAAGTCCACCAAATAGTCCTTGTTAGGTAAAATCGTTAGGATTTAGTCTCGATCGATGTAAAACTTAATTACTGTTAGTTTAAGAGTGTTTATTTGCTTATTTGTGTCCCAGGATTATTTGTGCAAATTTTATGGAAGAGTTATGGCAAGTTTGGTTAATATCTGAGTTATTCCTGTTGCAGTTTTCTGCTGATACAACAGTACTGTACGATTTTTAATATTTTACTGGTATATGGGAAAAATCTGAAAAAAATAGGGCTGGTGAAAAACTATCTTTAATGTATGTACAAAAATCAGATAAAATTCCTGACGAGTTTAAGTCAGGTAGAAAAATTCGTGAACACTGCTGGACTGTTTTGGCAGATTGCTGTTTTTAATGCTTTGTTGATCTATTGTGTAAATAACCGTTGCCAACTCTTCTAAAAACTATTTCAGTAGATATATACTGCTAGGATAACCCCTGGGATGTTGCTGGATCACTTGTTTGTTGACGTGTTGCTTGCTTGAGATTGTCTGCTATTGTCTGTTGTTGTTTGATCATAATGCATGGGTAGAATCCTGTTTTCGTAGTTGATTCTTTCTAAGCTTACCTGTGCTAAACCGCAGATGCCTCCCCGCCGTCAACCCACTGAGTTGGAGCAGCTCAGGCACAGCTGACCCAAGTTATGACCCAGTTCATGAAAGCTCAGAACAACAACAACAACAATGGGAACAACCAGCCTCAGGGAGATGCTCTCACCAGGTTTCTGAGGCTAAGGCTAGCCAAGTTCTCTACTGCAACGGAACCAATGGTTGTTCTCGACTGGTTGCGTTCAGTCAACAAGGATCTGGTAACTGTTGGGTGCACTGATGCTGAGAAGGTGAGATTTGCCGCTCACCTACTGGAGGGACCAACCGCTTCTTGGTGGGACACTTTTCAGATCACCCACCCGCTGGACAATATGTGACTTGAGAAATGTTTGAGGAAGGTTTCAGGACCAACCTCGTGTCTTCAGGAGTTCTGAGCCTGAAGAGGAAGGATTTTCGCAACTTGCGCCAAACCAACCGCACCGTGGCTGAGTATATTGAGGATTTCAACAACCTGTCTCGTTATGCACCTGAGGATGTTGACACTGATGCAAAAAGGAGGGAGAGATTCCTGGATGTCCTCAGTGATGAGCTCTCAGTGTAGTTGCTGGTGGTTTATTGCCTCACTTTCCAGGAGCTTATGGACAAGGCCAGGATCTTGGAAGGGAAGCACAAGCAAGTGGAGAACCGCAAGAGAAAGAGCAACAATCACCACTCTGGTTCTCACCACAAGTCTCGCACTTCTTATGATGGATACTCCAAGCATGGAGGGAGTGACCATGGGCACCATGGGAGCCATGACCGCCACCACCATGGAGGCGATGGACATCGCCATGACAACCACAAGAGCAACCACCACAGCCACAAGGGAGGACACTCTCACCATTCTGGAGGACACGGTGGACATGATCGCAACCGTGATCGCAGCTTCGTGAAGAAGGATCTGAGTGAGGTGACATGCTTCAAGTGTGGTCAGAAGGGGCATTATGCTGACAACTGTCCAGAGAAGAAGGTGCTGAAGCCAACCAACAACCAGAAGGCCACAGTGAACCATATGAATGTGGAGGAGATCCTAGATGAGCCTGATCTTGTGATTGGTAAGTTTCCAACCTACACTCACCCTGCACTTATACTTTTCGATACTGGTGCATCGCATTCATTCATATCAAGGGCATTTGTGGATAAGTATAAGTTACCTACGGAGTCTATGAAAGAGTCCATTAGAGTAAGCTCACCTGGAGGGGATATGATAGCTAGCGCGGGATGCCGCGACTTAACTGTGAGAATTGGAGCACACAATTTCATTGCACATCTGGTAGTGTTGGAATCACAAGGGTTAGATTTAATTCTGGGTATGGATTGGATGTCTATGCATGGGGGACAAATAGATTGTGCACAGCGAGCTGTTTCGCTCAAAACCCCGGATGGTAAGAGAATTAGATTCAATTCGGTTGTACGACCGGGAAGGTGTAAGCTGAATTATCTTAAGGGGGTTAGCATGGATACTGTGCCTGTGATTAAGGATTACCCCGACGTGTTTCCGGAAGAGCTGCCAGGGATGCCACCTGACAGGGAAGTGGAGTTTCTCATCGATCTGATGCCGGGAACAGGACCTATAGCAAAGAGACCATATAAGATGGATGTGGATGAGCTGAAAGAATTAAAGAAACAGCTAAAAGAGCAGTTGGACAAGGGATTCATTCAGCCTAGTTAAATGTCATGGGGTGCACTTACATTTGTGGAGAAGAAAGACAACAGCGAGAGATTGGTGGTGGACTATCGATCGCTGAATGAAGTGACCATCAAGAACAAATACCCCCTGCCGAACATAAATGATTTGTTTGATCAACTGGAGTGAGCAAAGGTGTTTAGCAAGATTGATCTGCGATCGGGCTACTTCCAATTGAAGATCCGGGAGGAGGACATACCAAAAACCGCTTTCACTACTAGGTATGGTTTATATGAGTATACAATTATGTCTTTTGGACTAACGAATGCCCCGGCATATTTCATGACCATGATGAACAAGGTATTTATGGAGTACTTGGACAAGTTCGTGTTGGTGTTTATTGATGACATACTGATATATTCCAAGGATGATGCTGAGCATGAGAAACATCTACGACTAATTATGGAGAAGCTGAGGGAACACAAGCTATATGCCAAATTCAGCAAGTGTGAATTCTGGCTTAACACTGTTGGATTTCTTGGACACGTGGTGTCAGGAGAAGGAGTCGCCGTGGATCCAAGCAAAGTGACTGCAGTGACTGAGTGGGAAGCGCCCAAGAATGTGGGAGATATTCGAAGATTTTTGGGACTTGCTGGATACTACAGGAGGTTCATTGAAAACTTCTCCAAGATTGCTAAGCCGATGACAAAACTTCTGAAGAAGGAGAGGAAGTTTGAATGGACGGATGCGTGTGAAGCCAGCTTTCAGGAACTGAAGCGTTGACTAGTGACCGCACATGTTCTGTGTCTACCAGATCTTCAGAAGGATTTCCAAGTGTACTGTGATGCTTCTCGACAGGGACTTGGTAGTGTGCTGATGCAAGATGGAGAGTGGTGTCATATGCCTCGCGGCAACTTAAACACCATGAGAGGAATTATCCCACGCATGATTTGGAACTAGCATCAGTGGTTCATGCGCTCAAGGTATGGAGGCACTAGTTGATGGGGAAACACTGTGATGTGTACACCGACCACAAGAGCCCGAAGTACATATTTACACAGAAGGAACTGAACATGAGACAAAGGAGATGGTTGGAACTTATCAAGGATTATGATATGAATCTGCAATACCATTCAGGAAAGGCAAATGTAGTGGCAGATGCTCTGAGCCGGAAGGTCTATGCCAATGGATTGACTGTTGGGAATTGCCCGAGGATTTGTGCAAGCAATTCAAGGACCTTAGACTGGAGGTAGTGTCAGAAGGATATTTGGTAGCAATGGAAGTCCAACCAATGCTACAGGACAGAATCAGGAAGGCTCAAGTGGGAGACAAAGAGATTGATGAAGTAAAGGAAAAGATGAAGGAGGATCGAGCGAAAGAATTCCGCGAGGATGAGCAAGGAACCTTGTGGTATGGAGATCGTTTGTGCGTTCCCAACGATTCGGAGATAAGGAAATTGATTCTGCAGGAAGCTCATGACTCGCCGTATTCCATACATCCGGGCAATACGAAGATGTATATGGACCTAAAGGACAGATTCTGGTGGAATAATATGAAGGGAGACATCGCTGAGCATATTGCCTTATGTGATGTATGTAGTCGAGTGAAGGCGGAACACCAGAAGCCAGCAGGACTGCTACAACCATTGCCCGTGCCAGATTGGAAGTGGGATAGAGTGGGAATGGATTTTATCACAGGATTGCCCAGGAACATGTCAGGATATGACTCCATTTGGGTAGTGGTCGACCATTTGACCAAAGTAGCCTACTTTATACCAGTGAAGACGACCTATACGAGTGCAAAGTTGGCCAAGATTTATATGGACAGGATTTTGTGCCTACATGGAGTTCCTAAGAGTATTGTATCTGATAGAGGCACCCAATTTACCTCACACTTTTGGCGCCAACTGCACGAGTCATTGGGGACTAGATTGGAGTTTAGCACAGCGTTCCACCCCCAGACTGATGGATAGACCGAGAGGGTGAATCAGATTTTGGAAGACATGCTGAGAGCTTGCGCTTTGTCTCATGGTTCTAGTTGGGATGAGAATTTGCCGTATGCTGAGTTTTCCTACAACAACAGCTCTCAAACCAGCATCAAGATGTCACCGTTCGATGTGCTATACGGTAAGCGGTGCCAGACACCATTGCTATGGGATGGAGTAGGAGAACGTCAGTTGTTTGGGCCTGATTTGATCAAGGACGCTAAGGAGAAGGTCGCCTTGATTAGGGACAGGTTGAAGGTAGCACAATCAAGGCAGAAGAGCTACGTTGACGCAGAGCGCAAGGAAGTGGTGTATGAGGTAGGTGATAGAGCATACCTCAGAGTGTTGCCACTTCGTGGAATTAAGAGATTTGGAATCAAGGGTAAGCTGGCACCTCGGTTTATTGGGCCATATCGGGTCTTAGCACGCAAAGGAGAAGTTGCTTATCAGTTGGAGTTGCCAGAGGCTCTGTCCGCTGTTCATAGTGTGTTCCACGTGTCCCAGCTGAAGAAGTGCCATCCGGAGATGGTGGATACGCTGTTGAGAGACACTGTGCCATTAGAGGAGGTTCAGCTTGATAATGACTTGACCTATTAGGAGAAGCCAGTCAAGATTCTCGAGACAACAGAGAGGATTACCCGTACCAAGACGATCAGGTTTTTCAAGGTGCAATGGAGCCACCACACCGAAGAGGAAGCCACTTGGGAGCGTGAGGATGACATCCGAGAGGACTACGCACACCTATTTGCTAGCCGCGCCGAATCTCGGGGACGAGATTCATCTTAAGGGGGTTAGTCTTGTCACATCCCAAATTTTAGATTTGGTACTGATTGGCCGCCCCCCTTCTTCTCTTCCCCGTAGGGACCGCCGACACCGCCGCCGCTTCGGCCGGCCGTCACCGACGCTCCCGAGCTCGCCCGAGGCCGCCTCACGAGAAGCTTCCCGCCACTTCTCGACGCTGCGGCTGCCCGCCGAGGACCGCCAACGCCACCGCCCGACCCTCGCCGCCGCCGCTCAGGTGTGCCAGCCCGCCGCCGGCCACCCCTGCCCTCCGATCGGCGATGGATGGCCCAGATCGGGCTGTGGACTAGTCAGCCCGGGCGCTGACTGGTCAAACCGCCACGTAGGCACAGTCAATAGTCAGAGTTGACTGTTTAATTTTAATTCGATATATTTGACAGATTTTAGGTAAAACTTGTAAAATTCGTAGAAATTAATCTACTGGGCCAAAAATTGCAAATAAAATATGTGTAGATTCAGTAACTCGTGTATAATCTTTCTATACCATTGTTTTACACTTTTACAGCAAGATTTTGTCCAGAACAATTAATTGATTTAATGGCCTTTTTAGAGTAATTAATTCGTAGAAAAAGATCTGTAACTCCAAAAATTGCAAATAATATGTCCCTGGATTCAGTAGAACAAGGGGAATCTCAAAGGGAATTAAAAAGTTAGGCTTACAGTAATAATTTTTGCAGAATCTATTTAATGGATTTCTACAGTATTTTAATTACTCAGGGAGTTATATAATTCCTTTTTGAGAAATTCCAATTGGTACTGTTCCTTTTTAGTAATGCCTACGCAGTAGAATTTTTCCAAGATTTTACAAACAGTAAGTTAACAGTAGTCAATTATTTGGGTTCTAGCTCTAGTATTTAGCATTATAAATTGCATACTAGTTTTCCCTGCACTAAAAATATTTTCCATGCATGCATACATTAGCTTTACTGAATAAGATTATGTGGTGCTGCTGTAGCATCAATCCACTTGTCGTGCATGCATCTTGCATCATCTTTGTTTGCATATGATTATTGATGGTTTGTTTATGATTGCAATTGTATCGTGTAGATTGTGACGAGTGCAACGCTTGCTCGTGTGTGGATTGTTCTTCCGACCGCTACAACCAAGGCAAGTAGATGCTACTTTGTTCATGATGTTGTCCTACTATTTTCAATGCATTGTCGTGTATTTTGTAGTTGCATGTGTAGGATGATACATTCTCTATGCTATGTCCTATTATATGGTAAGGCTTTCCTTGTAGATGAACCACTGTTGTTAGATGTGCTTAGCCATGCTATGATGAACGAGGGCTGAGTTACATCACTGAAAGTTGTTTCTAAATGTGTTGGTTTGTGAAAACTAAAAAAACTTAATCAATGAATCTCCTGGGTGTGATGGGATTGATAATTTTGGTGGTATCATTGCGGAAAGGCACCCAGGTATCAAGAGAAAATGATTGGCTTCTTTATTTTGTAGCTTACGTGTACAACCATGTGCCAATAATGAAATGGGCGGTTGTTTGGACTTAGTAGGTTGTGGTAACTCGAATCCGCGTATCCAGAGATGTAGAATTTTGGTAGGTTGGACCGGTGCGCGTCGGGATTGGGGAGCTACTTCCCGAAAGGTATCTTCTTGGACTTCTCCCTATCATCATCCAAAATGAGAGTGATGGTATGAGCTGGGCTGGCCAAGTCACATGGGTAAAGTGTACTAACCCCTTCAGGTTGTATAATCTAATCGATTAGCCGTGTCCCCGGTTATGGACATATGAGTTTCTTGATATTGATTCCATGACATGTTTATCGCTCATTCTAACTTCATAATTGCTTTAATGTTGTTGGGTTAACTTAATTGGGATCTTTTCAAAGAAAATCAAAAACTGTTTATGAAAGTAGGACAAAGGTATTTGTAAATGCAAGCTAGCCACAGCTCCACCTGCCAAATATGCATGTAGATGTTAGCACTATTGTCTCATTTAATAGCTCTACTTGCCATACATTCCATGTATTGACCCTTCGGGGCTGCTACGTTTCATGTTGCAGGATATTCCGATTCTGAGTAATCGATATAGGCCACGGTACTCCACTCGGCACTTGTTCACTTGTGGGCAATTTGAAGAATGGAGGATTTGCTTTATTTATGTTGCTACCTGAATAATTTGAGCTAGCCTGGAGCTAAGCTTTTATTGTAATAATGGTACTCTGGATCTTCGTTATTTATGATACACGGATATTTTGCTATGTTATTCATCTTATTCTATTGTGGGCCAATGAACCGATCCAGGGATTGGCATGTCACATACAAGCTACGGTCTTTTCAGAACCGTAGTGTTACACTAGCAAATGACTGGGAGCAACGAACTAAGAGAGAAATAATGGCCATAATCATGTAGAGCGACAAAACATTACTAATCAAAGCATAGAGTGGTACTACAAGTCAATGACTAAATGATCATAGAGGCTATGGTGACTTGCTCATAGTCATAACATGGTGTGAGTATGTGCCAAGTCAACCCAAACAAAGCATCAAAGGAGAATACCACGATACTATGCTTTTGTATGCTAAAACAACGCATGATTCTTTCAAGGCACACTAAGCAATCCCAATTGTTTGGAACAAGTCATGCTACAACAATAATCACTAAGCATAAGTTTAAAATAACATCTACATGACATAATAAAGTCTAATCCACCGTCAAAGCAAGCTCTCTTTTGTACCACCTAAGCATGAAGCTTCCTACTCTTTTCCAACACCAATCAACTTATTTGAAACAACTCACAAAGATAATAATCAATATAGATCAGTGAGCTTGTCTCACAAATACACAAAGAAGAACTAAAAAGTTCTAAGCTGAAAGCACAAGAAAACTACGGCTAAACACAGTGCTAGCAAAAGAGAACACTCACAAAACAATAAGAATGAAAACTAGAGTGCTCTAAGAAATGAAAACAGAGTGTGTCTCTCTCCAAAAGGAGTGTTCTGTGATCCAGCCAACTTATTCAAGCAAATGAAAACCAAAAACAAAAACTAAGATGCTCCAAGAACAACACAACAGTGCATGAAACAATAAAAACGAAGTGTCTAGAAAGACCTGAGATTTTTACTGATGAAGAAGGGGATGCCTTGGGCATCCCCAATCTTTGACGCTTGTACCTCTTGGATATTTCTTGGGGTGACACCGGGGTGGCATACCCAATCTTGAGCTTTTTTCCATTCTTCATCTCATTACATCATTCTCTCTCTACACCTGCAAATTTTTCCTTCATACAAAACTTCACACAATCTTCATTAGCAACATTAGTGTATTCAAAAGATAATAGACGCTTAGTTTTAGCTTTAGAACAACAAAACTTTCACTAAAAACATAAGCTACTGTAGGAATTCCTTCAAAAATCTCAATTTTCCAAAAAGAACCCAAAAAGGAATCAATAAGAAGCAAATGCAAATAATGGCAAAAATCTGTCAAAATAGACCAGCAGGTAGAAACCGATTTCTTCGAAGACCTTCTGTTGCTCAAATCAAAAAGTGTTGAACTAACAAAAGTTAGCTAACATACTGGGGTATTTTATTCGTAAATTATCAGCTCAATCTGACTTATAGAGATTCCTCACGAATTTTTATGGTGGAGCACAAAAATCTATTTCGGGACAGCAACTCGCCAAATCTTATTTCCCTCTCAGTAGAGGTTATTCTTGGCACAAAAAGAAAACAAAAAGGATAAGGGCAGGTATTACTGAAGTAGTAACTTCTAAGACTCAAGAAAACTCTTGGGTTATCTTCCAATAAGTACTTTTCTTTAACGCCTTTAAGTTAGGCTTGATAGTTTGAGAAGATGCTCACATAAGAAATATGAATTGGAGTAAAAGAGAGCATCAAGAAGCAAATTCAAAACAAATTTAAGTCTAACCCACTTCCTATGCATAATAATCTTGTAAATAAACAAGTCATGAAGGCACAAAGCAACAAGCATAGGAAACCAAAACAAGTGCAACTTCAAAATTTTCAACATAAAGAGGGGAAACTTAATATTATTGAGATGCATAAAACGATATTTCCCTCTCTCATAATAACTTTCAGTAGCAACATGAATAAAATTAACAATATAACTATCACATAAAACATTCTTATCATGAGCCACATGCATATAATAATTATTACTCTCCACATAAGCATAGTCATTCTTATTAATTATAGTGGGAGCAAATTCAACAAAATAGCTATCATTATTATTCTCATCACCATAATCATCAAATATAGGAGGCATATTGTAATCATAATTAATTTTATCCTCAATAGTAGGTGGACTAAAAATATCATACTCATCATTGTAATCATCATATATTGGAGGTAAACTATCATCAGATCAAATTTTCTCCTCTAAAGTTGGGGAACTAAAAAGATCATTTTCATCAAAACTAGCTTACCCAAGCTTAGAATTTTCCATAGCATTAGCAATAATGGTGTCCAAAGAATTCATACTAATAACATTTCTATTAGCATGCAAATGAAGTTCCATAGGTTTTTTAATTTTCTCTTTAAAAACTTCATGTCCTAACTCAAGATAAATACTATAAAGCTCTCTAATTTTTGTTGTTGTTTTCCATTAAACCTAACTAGTGAAAACAAGAAACAAATAGACAAAATTGCAGAATCTAAAGGAAATAACTTCGATCACTCACACCAGAGGATGTGAGTACATTTTACCTTACCTCCCCGGCAACGGCGCCAGAAAATAGCTTGATGTCAACGCACTTCTATTATTGTAGACATTTGTTGGGCCTCCAAGTGTAGAGGTTTCTAGAACAGCAGCAAGTTTCCCTTAAGTGGATCACCCAAGGTTTATCGAACTCAGGGAGGAAGTGGTCAAAGGTATACCTCTCAAGCAACCCTGCAATCAAGATACAAGACGTCTCTTGTGTCCCCAACACACCTAATACATTTGTCAGGTGTATAAGTGCACTAGTTCGGCGAAGAGATAGTGAAATACACGTGGTAACGGTGCCAGAAAATAGGTTGACGGTGAGGACAAGACTAAAGGCAAACAGATGGAAGCAAGCAAACATGTAACAGATCTAGATGCAAATGGTGTTTCAATGCTGAGAAACAAGGCCTAGGGATCATACTTTCACTAGTGAACACTCTCTCATATAAATATCCTCTCTTCATGATACTATTCTTATCTACTCTCCGGTTGGACACTCTAATCTACGGTAGGGCCTTACCCAATCTATATTACCCCACACTGTCACCTTGAGCGCTAGATTGTTCCAACAAACACCACAATTTCATAGAGACATCCAACTCCAAATATAACTCATAACAAATATATATATAATCTAGCCTAAGTGCCACACACGGCATGCACGCTGTCACTTTCACACACGTGGGGAAAACATAGATCTATTAAAGCACAATGATTATTTATGTAGACTCTAGCCTAAGTGCCACCATGACATGCACGCTGTCACTTTCACACACATGGGGATAGCAGAGATCTATTGAAGCACTTGAGTAGCAAGGTAGATCTACTAGATTACAAAGCTCATGAGCACAACAAGATCATGTATAGATAGAGAGAGAGAGAGAGAGAGAGAGAGAGAGAGAGAGATGAACACATAGCTACTGGTAGAGCGCTTAACCTCGAGGAAGAACTACTCCCTCCTCATCATGGGAATCAACAATGGTGATGAAGATGGCGATGGAGATCGATGGAGATGGATCTGGGGGCACTTCCTCGTCCCGGCATGGTGCCGGAATAGAGACTTTCTAGCCCCCGAATCTCCCCTTCGGTGGTGGCGGCGCTTCAGAACTTTTCGTGGCTTTCTAGTCGATTATCTAGGGTTTTCTCCCCGGGAGGCTTTTATAGGCGAAGGAGGCAAGGCGAGGAGGCAGCCATGGGGCCCACACCCCCTGTGGGCGGCACTAGGGCTGGCCCGCGCCTAGGGGGTGCGGCCATCCTAGTGTCCTCCTCCACCTCTGCTTCGTGGTTCCGTGTTGCTCCTGGAAAATAGGAAGATTGGCTTTTGTCCCGTCCAATTTCGAGAATATTGATTTTCTGCCTTTTCTAGAACCAAAAACAGAAGAAAAACAGGCAACTGGCACTATGGCATCTTTTCAATAGGTTAGTTCCAGAAAGTGTATAAAAATACCTCAAATTTTAGACAAAAACATAAGAAAAATGATATAAAACAAGCATGGAGCATCAAAAATTATAGATACGTTTACGACATATCAATATCAACTGGGTAATATGTACAGGTGTTGAAAGCGTTCCCCATGAAAGCATGGTTCTGATAATTCCCAACTTATAAGTGCAAGCATATACAACATAGATGACACAATGGTTCAAGCTTATTAGGTGCAGGGAAGTAAAGTGTTCCATCAAGTTTGTGAGAGATTTAATCACTAATTTTCTCATAACAAGTTTAATTTAGAAGATAGATAAAACATGAATATACTTGGAATGGTGTAAAACACCATGCATAGTAATTTATAGTGGACTCTTTGTAATAACTTGGTTTCTTGGGAGTTGGATGCATGAGTAGAGCTTACTCAGTACAAGTGGAGGCTATAAAAAGACTAGGAGCGACCAACTAAGAGAGCAATAATGGTCATAATCATGCAGAGCGACAAAACATTATTAATCAAAGCATAAAGTGGTACCATAAGACAAAAACTAAATGATCATAGAGGCTAAGGTGACTGGTTCATAGTCATAACATGGTGTGAGAATGTGCCAAGTCAACCCAAACAAAGCATCAAAGGAGAATACCACAATATTATGCTTTTGTATGATAAAACAACGCATGATTCTTTCAAGGCACATTATGCAATCTCAATTGTTTGGAACAAGTCATGCTACAAAAATAATCACTAAGCATAAGGTCAAATAAACATCTAGCATGACATGATAAAGTCTAAGCCACAGTCAAAACAAGCTCCCTTTTGTACCACTATAAGCATGAAACTTTTTACTCTTTCCCAACACCAATCAACTTATTTGAAACAAAAATGCGCGATATCAGGGTTCCAAGTACTTTATTCAAGCAAACTAAACAAATGAAAAACAAAAACAAAAACAAAAACTAAGACGCTCCAAGAACAACACAATAGTGCATGAAACAATAAAAACGAAGTGTCTAGAAAGAGACCTGAGATTTTTATTAATGAAGAAGTGGGTGCCTTGGGCATCCCCAAGCTTTCACGCTTGTTCCTCTTGAATATTTCTTGGGGTGACACGGGGTGGAATCCCCAAGCTTGAGCTTTTGTCCATTGTTGTTCTCATTATATCATTCTTTCCCTACACTTGAAAATTTCCTTCATACAAAACTTCACACAATCTTCATTAGCAGCATTAGTGTATTCAAGATAATAGGACTTTGGGTTTAGTTTAAACACAAGGAAAACTTTCATTAGAACACAAGACACCGTATCAATTCCTTTTAAAATCTCAAGTGATCAAGGAGAACTAAAAAGAAACTGATTAAGAGGCAAATGCAAATAATGGCAGAAATCTGTCAAAACAGACCAACAGGTAAAAACCAATTTTTTCGAAGAACTTTTGTTGATCAAATCAAAAAGTTTTGAACAAACGAAAGTTATATAACAACCTAGGGCATAAGCTAAAAAAATTACAGCTCAATAAGATATATGGAGATTTTTCACAATTTTTTACAATGAAGCACAAAATCTATTTCAGGACAGCAACTTCCCCAAATCTTACTTCTCTCTCATTAGAGGTTATTCTTGGCACAAAAATCACACAAAAAGGATAAGAAGAGGTTATTACAGAAGTAATAACTTCAAGACTCAACAAAAGAAAAACCTAACGAAATTTTGGCTATCTCCCAATAAGTACTTTTCTTTAATGCCTTTAAGTTAGGCACAGGAAGCAAGAATCAAGTATTTTCAAATGAAGAAGCATTGACATCAAATTTTGCTTTAATAGGAGGAGAAAAAGGTAAATTCTCTCTCCTTATAGGGAAGTGTTCTATACCTTTCTTGAATGGGCATTTATATTTAATGGTGCCTTCCTTCATATCAATAATGGCACCAACAGTTCTAAGAAAAGGTCTTCCCAAAGTAATAGGACAAGAAGCATTGCATTCAACATCCAAGACATATAAATCAATAGGGAAATAGGCATTGTTGACCATAATAAGAACATCATTAATACTCCCCATAAGTTTCTTTTTAGCATTATCATCAAGTGGGACATCTAAATAGCAATCTTCCAAAGGTGGCAAATCAAGCATTTCATCAATCTTTCTAGGCATAATAGAGACACTAGAACCAAGGTCACATAAAGCTTTGAGATCAAAATCATTCACTTGCATATTAATGATGGGTTCCCAAACATCTTCTAATTTCCTAGGAATAGAAGATTTATGTTTCAATTTTTCTTCTTTAATTTTAATGAGAGCATCTGTAATATGTTTTGTAAAATCCATATTCATAACACTAGCATTAGGACTTTTAGCAAGCTTTTGTAGGAACATAATCACTTCAGAAATATTGCAACCATCAAGATCAAATCAAACTTAGCATCACCTTTAGTAGGCTTATTGTTTCCCATATTTTGAAAAATTTCAGCATTCTTATTGGGTTTAGGCATTGTTGAAAAAGGAATGGGGACTTCTTGTGGTTTGCTAGCATCGACATTGGTGGTGGTAATAGTACAAATACTATTGTTTCCAGCAATTTCATCTTCTCTTTCCCACTTAGCATGCAATTTAGCTAACAGTCTGACATTTTCATCAATTCTAACTTGTATGGCATGGGTAACAGAAAAGGTAATTTTCATGGTTTCGGGTTTAGCAGCCATTTTATTAATCAAAGAGGATTGTGCTTCACACAAAGATGAAATATTTTTATCGACATTCAAAAGTTTTTCCTCCACAGTTTTATTGAAAGTAGTTTGTTTACTAATAAAGTCTTTAAACATGACTTCAAGTTCAGAGGGATCACTCCTATTATTGTTGTAGGAGTTTCCTTAAGCATTACCATTATTGGGTGGATAAGGCCTATAATTATTACTACCAAAATTATTCCTATAGGCATTGTTGCTGAAATTGTTATTTCTAATGAAGTTCACATCAACTTGCTCTTCTTGAGCAACCAAAGAGGCTAAAGGTACATTATTTGGATCAATATGAGCTTTTCCATTAACAAGCATAGACATAATAACATCAATTTTATCACTCAAGGAGGAGGTTTCTTCAACAGAATTTACCTTCTTACCTTGTGGAGCTCTCTCAGTGTGCCATTCAGAATAGTTCACCATCATATTATCAAGGAGCTCTGTTGCAGCTCCCAAAGTAATGTTCATAAAGGTACCTCCAACATCAGAGTCCAACAGATTTCTTGAAGAAAAATTTAGTTCAGCATAAAAAGTTTGGATGATCATCCAAGTAGTCAGTCCATGAGTGGGACACTTCTTTACCAAAGATTTCATTCTTTCCCATGCCTGAGCAACATGTTCATTATCAAGTTGTTTAAATTTCATTATTTCACTTCTCATAGATATAATCTTAGTAGGAGGATAGTATTTTCCAATAAAAGCAGTGTAACACCCTCAGATCGATCCTATGCAAGTTTTAGCGATTCCTGCCAACCCCGCATAGAAACGATTCAAAGGTGTCCACCAGGCACTTTCGTGTGGGTGGAAAACGAAGTAATACCATTACACAATAGTCCACGATGGAACCCACAGAAATATATATATACAACAACGACTCCATGAGTCAAGAACACAGATATACAGTATAAAGATCCAAATCACCTTAAAAACGATACAGCGTCCGAGTACGAACAAGATGCAAATGGGGCTAAGACCCCTGAAGAATAACCAATGGCGTCTATAACCCTGCCCAGGCCAAGCCGGAAGGGTAACCCTGCTAACGACGTCAATCTCAAACCAGCTTAAACAAAAGGGGTGCCGACAAAGGGCAAAGGAAAAGAGAGCGGTCAGTACTGAAGCCAGTACACGACGAGTCTTAGAATTCAGCGGTCCTCGCCTACATAGGTATGGTGGACTGAAGCGGCAGCGAAGCATGCGCTAAAAAACCTATAGAGACTAGATATACAACTGTCGACTATCAGAGAGAGATAAGAATGACCTATTCGGATCCAATCTGATACTACCACCAAACATACCCATCCTGGTATTTCCCCCTCGAGACCAAACGAGGAAGTCAAGCCGAGGAAACTCACACAGTTGGCAGTTTTATTCATTCTTTGCATGGTGGTTATCCAACTTACTAGTCATATCAGATACAAGTCAAATTTATAACAGTAAACTTTAGTTATAGTTGTCTATGATCGAGAACTGTGCTCCAGGTCATCCATAACCGCGAACACGGCTTCTCGAAAATATTAAACCCTGCAGGGGTGCACCAAAGTTTCCACATGCACCTACACCCTTGTTGTTAGATCAGGTAGGTACGAGATCACAAAACATACACCCAACGGTATGTCGACGGGGTTTCGGACATGACATTTCCCAGACCCAAAGCAAGAACATGGGGACCACCCCACTAAGCTACCCACAACGAAGTCGGCCGGTCTCCGATACGGACCCAGAGGTTTGTGACAATGGTTGTAAACGACTGGGAACCCGAAAGTGTGACTGGGCTTGTCGATACCGCGGAAACATTCCACATTTATTCCTAAACAGTACAGGCGCTCCACGCGCAATCGTAAATAAAGCAGTAAAGCATGGCATAAGTACAGGATAGTAATAAATCCCCAAACTACTTTGTGGCCCCGGTACAGTACTTTGAAATCAGGTACTAATCGATGGGGGTGCCCACACACTCCACATGTGGTTAGCACGCTCGATCTCGGAACAGGTGTCAAGAACTCGGGGTCCTATGGCACACCAGTGAGCGGTTAAAAACCAAATATTGTCTATTACCCACCGGTGCCTCTGCATTTACCTACTTTCAATTTTAGTTATTAAATAATAATTAAAGCCATGATCGTCTCCACCATTAAGCATGTGCCAACCACCCAACAATGATGGAACATCGACGACGTGAAGCAGCACCTGAGCAAACAACTACGACTCGCAAGGCCGACTATCTACCAAATAACAGGTAATAGGATGTGTCCATGGAAATATAGAGGCTGCAGAGAACTATAAAGGGGCACGGAATCTATAGCATCGCAACACAGATAGCAATAGATCAACAGGAGGAAATAAAGACTAGAAATATAAAATAGGTAGAAAGAGGGAGAATGCTCGCCTGAAAACATTGTCGAAGGTTCATCCGAAGATCGGGTCGACACTCGCATCAACTCATCAGCCTAGTCCGCGAAGAAGCAAAGCACTAGAAGAAACACCGGATGCACTATTTAATACTATGGAAAGATCGGGCATGATGCATGTATGATGTATGTCATGGCAAAGATGCGATGCAATTAGGCAATTTTAAGCGGAACCGGGATCCCGACAATTACTTACGTGGTTCAAGTTATTTAGATACCCCGCAATTTAAATGTTATCTTATCACAGCAAAATATTTCACCGGTTCAATGCACAAATTTAAATGGGACCAATATTAGACTAGATTCGCCCGCATATGGCCTCCATATTTAATTATGAGGTGAATCGGTATAATGCCCCCAAACCACACAATGTATGCAAGTATGAACAATTTAATAAGCAACAATATGGATGTCATATATATTGTAAAAATAGGGGAGGTCTCGGAAAAAGGGTCATACAGGGGGGTCCGAAGATCTTGGGGTTCGGTCTTCGGATCCGGGGTCTTCGGTTCCATCGCCTTCGGGTTCCGACGTCCGTGTAGAAGAGCCTAGCGTTCCGAGGGAACAGGTTCTGTGTGGCGATCTTGGTGTCCGGTAATTCTCCGGGTACATGTTGTAGAACTTGCCGTTCCGAGAAGGATAACTTGGAATACTATGGTTCCATCTAATCTGTGAGGTAGGCCTTGGCATTCTGCGGAAGAGGACCTTTGATTCCTTATCGATGACCTTGAGGTTCCGGAAATCGGCAGTCTTCTAGTGGCTCGTACTCGTCATGGTTCCTCGGTTTGTCTTCACGCCCTAGCCCTTAGCACCAAGGTACTTGGTGTCCGCGAGAGAAGACCATGGGTTCCTTGGATCACACAGACAGAAGCTGTGGACGATACGGCCTCGACCGCGCGGGCGACGCATCCATCAGGTACATCCTTGAAGGGTTTCGCGGCATAGTAAATCAAAATTTTCTACGGATGCGAACAGAGGGAAAGCCAAGATCTAATCTAGGAGATGCAAACAACGAGAGAGATTGGATTAGATCTTCATACCCTTGAAGATTCAAGCATGAACGCTCGTTAACGCGTGGGTGATGTAGTCGTACTCGCTTCTCCTCCTCGCGATCCGATCCGATCTAGCACCACAAGTGGCGGTGCCTCCGTGAGATGCACACGTGCAACACCTCGACGTCTCCTCCTTCCTTGGTTCAGCAAGTATGGTGGAGAGATGGGTTGGATCTACAATGCGACGATGGTGTAGGGCTTCACCTACAAGCAGTCGGGAGGGAGAGAGGAGGGCAGCAGGGCGGCTAGGGTTGGAGGGGAAGGTGTAGGGGGTTGGTGCGCCCCCAGCCCTCTATATATAGAGGGGTGGGCGCAGCCCTAGCCCCTCCCCCAAGCCAAGGTCGGCGGCCCCAAGGAGGAAGAGTGGGGGGCAAGGAAACCCCCCCTCTAGAAGCTCTATCTAGAGTTTAAACCTCTCTTGGCCGGCTGGGCCCTATGGGGACTTGTGCCCCTGGCCCAATGCGATCAGGGCACTCCCTCATAGTCCCATGCCCCCTCCCGGAAGGTGGGGCCACGTTGGTCCCCTTCCGGAAGGTTCTAGAAGCTTCTGGTACAATACCGATTAACCCGGAACAATTCCGAACTCCAAAAACTGCACTACCTTATATGAATCTTATTCTCCGGACCACTCCGGAACCTCTCGTGATATCCCGGATCCCATCCGAGACTCCGAACAAAAACTCAAAAACCAATTATCCAATATATCCTAGCGTCGAGACACGTTAAGTGTGTGACCCTGCGGGTTCGAGAATATGCAGACATGATCTTCTATCAATAATCAACAGCGGGGATTGGAAACCCATATTGACTCCCACACATTTATCGATGATCATATCGGATGAATCACGATGCCAGGATTCAATCCATCCCATATATATATTCCCTTTGTCTCGTGATATTTTACTTGCCCGAGATTCAATCGTCGGTACCTTCATACCTAGTTCAATCTCGTTCACAGCAAGTACTTTACTCGTTCCGTAATCCGATATCACTTTGTGATTAACTCCTTAACCACATGCGTGCAAGCGGTGTTGATATCGATTACCGAGTGGGCCCGAAGTATATCTCTCCGACTTGGGAGGGACAAATCCCATCTCGATACATACAACCCAACAGATACTTTCCGATCACCTGAGAGACACCTTTATGATCACCCTCTCATAGGATGACGTTTGATGACCTCAAAGATTTCTTCTGATACCAGGGAGTTGTATTATCTCATGGTCTAAGGAATAAAATATTTGACATAAGAAAAGCTTCGCAAAGACGAACACGATGACACGATCTAATTGCTTCGCTTAGTTTGGGTCTGTCCACCATATCATTCACCCAATGATATGATCTCATTATCAATTGACAAATCATGTCTATGGTTAGGAAACCTTAACCATCATTGATCAATGAGCTAGTCCATAGAGGCGTACTAGGGACACGGTGTTGTTCACAAACCACACAAGTATTAAAGTTTCCGCTTAATACAATTCTAGCATGGAATATAAACATTATCATGAACAAGAATTATAATAATAACATCTTTATTATTGCCTCTAGGGCATAATTCCAACAGTCTCCCACTTGTACTAGAGTCAATAATCTAGTTTACATCTGGCAACAATCTCACACCCATGGCAATCGAGGTGCCGATCATGTTTTACACGTGGAAGAGGTTTAGTCAATGGATGCGACATTCGGATCTGTATGTACTTTGCTAATCTTTAGATCTCCATCCGCTATATAATCTCGGATTATATGAAACTTGAGTTGATATGCTTGGTCTTTGGATGATATCTTGGTTCCTTAGCGAGTGCTATGGCACCAAGTGTTGTCACACAATATCTCCAGTGGGTCAATGCACTTGGAACCACGCCAAGCTCGATGATGAAGTTTTGATCCAAACTCCTTCACTTGACGCTTCTACTGACCATGTATTCAGCTTCTCATCAGAGATCCCACGATCACGCTTTGCTTGCAGCTTCTCCAGCTCACAGCTCCTCCATTCAAAATATACACGTATCCTGTCTGAGATTTAGAATCATCCTTGTCAGTATCAAAACTAGCGTCGACGTAACCCTTTACGACGAGTTGTTCATCACCCCATAGACTAAGAACATTTCTTTAGTCCTATTTAGGTACTTTAGGATGTTCTTCACGGCTGTCCAGTGTTCCACTCCTGGATCACTTTGATATCCGCTCGTCAAACTAAGAGCATTGGACACATCCGGTCTAGTACACAGCATGGCATACATGATAGAACCTATGGCCGAGGCATAAGGGACTTTGCTCATAGCTTCCCTATCATTTACCGTAGCTGGACACTGAGCCTTGCTCAATATCTTACCTGACAACATAGGCACTGAACCTTTCTTCGCCTTATCATTCTAAACCTTTTCAGAACTTTGTCTAGGTATGTACTCTGGCTTAAAGCTATCAGGCGTCTTTGTCTATCTCTATAGATTTTGATGCCCAATATATAAGCAGCTTCACCTAGGTCTTTCATTGAAAAACACTTGTTCAAATAACTCTTCACATCGTTAAGCATGTTGATGTCATTTCTGATAATCAATATGTCATCCACATATAGTACCAGAAACGTCACCGAGCTCCCACTCACTTTCTTGTAGATACAAGCTTCGTAGCAATTTGGAACAAATCCAAAGCTCTTGATCACTTGATCAAAACGAAGGTTCCAACTCCGAGATGCTTGCTTCAGTACATAAATGGAACGCTGAAGTTTGCATACTTTATCAGCATCCTTAGGATCGACAAAACCTTCGGGTTGCATTATATACAACTCTTCATCAATGTTGCCATTGAGGAAAGCAGTCTTGACATCCATCTGCCATATTTCATAATCATGAAACACAGCAATTGCTAATAAAATCCGAATGGACTTAAACATCGCTACGGGAGAGAAAGTCTCATCGTAGTCAACACCTTGAACTTGTCGAAAACCTTTCGCAACAAACCGTGCTTTATAGACGGTAACATTACCATCCGCGTCCGTTTTCTTCTTGAAGATCCATTTGCACTCAACGGCCTTTCGGTCGCTAGGAGGGTACACCAAAGTCCATACTTGGTTTTCTCTCATGGATCCCAATTCGGATTTCATGGCTTCTAGCCATTTCTCAGAGTCTGGGCTCATCATCGCTTCCTCATAGTTCGTAGGTTCACTGTCTTCTACTAACAAGACAGTCAAGATGGCTGCTGCATACCACTCAGGAGGGGCACGTGACCTTGTCGACCTGCGACATTCAGTAGTAGCATCGTCCGAAGCTTCATGATCCTTGTCATTAGCTTCCTCTATTGTTGGTGCAGGCGGCACTGGAACAATTTCAAGTGCTGTGCTACTCTCCAATTCAAGAGAAGGTTCAATAACCTCGTCTAGCTCTACTTTCCTCCCACTCACTTCTTTCGAGAGAAACTCCTTCTCAAGAAAGGAACCGTTCTTTGCGATAAACACTTTGCCTTCGGTTCTGTGATAGAAGGTATACCCAATATTTTCCTTAGGGTATCCTATGAAGACGCATTTCTCCGCTTTGGGTTCGAGCTTGTCCGGCATCAACTTCTTGACGTAAGCTTCGCATCCCCAAACTTTAAGAAACGACAACTTAGGTTTAGCACCAAACCATAGTTCATACGGTGTCTCAACGGATTTAGATGGAGCCCTATTTAAAGTGAATGCAGCGGTTTCTAATGCATAACCCCAAAATGATAACGGCAAATCAGTAAGAGACATCATTGATCGGACCATATCTAATAGGGTTCGATTCTGTTCGAACACACCATTGCACCGTGGTGTTCCGTGTATGGAGTTGTGAAACGATTCCACTTGCTTTAAGATGTGAGAAAATCATAACTCAAATATTCACCTCCACGATCGGATCGTAGAAACTTAATCTTTACATGATGGTTCTCCACTTCATTCTGAAATTCTTTGAACTTTTCAAACATTTCAGATTTATGTTTCATTAAATAGATATACCCATATCTACTTAAGTCATCGGTAAAAGTGAGAAAATAGCGATATCGACCGCGCGTCGAAACACTCATCGGTCCGCATACATCGGTATGTATGATTTCCAACAAGTCCGTTGCTCGCTCCATCATACCGGAGAACGGGGTTTTGATCATCTTGCCCATGAGGCATGGTTCGCATATGTCAAATGATTCAAAATCAAGAGACTCCAAAAGTCCATCAGAATGGAGTTTCTTCATGCGCTTTACACCAATATGACCTAGACGACAGTGCCACAAATAAGTAGTATTATCACTATCTACTTTGCATCTCTTAGCCTCAATGTTATGGATGTGTGTTTCATCCCTTTCGAGATTTAGAAGAAATAAACCATTCACAATAGGTGCATGACCATAAAAGATGTTACTCATATAAATAGAACTACCATTATTCTCCGATTTAAATGAATAACCATCTTGCAATAAACAAGATGCAGAAATAATGTTCATGCTCAACGCAGGCACATAATAACACTTATTAAGATTTAAAACTAATCCCGAAGGTAAAACTAAGGAGAGCGTGCCGACGGCCATCACATCAACTCTTGATCTGTTGCCAACGCGCATCGTCACCTCATCCCTCGCAAGCCGCCATCTATTCCGTAGCTCCTGTTTCGAGTTACAAATATTAGCAACTGAACCGGTATCAAATACCCAGGCACTACAACGAGGGCTAGTAAGGAAAACATCAATAACATGTATATCAAATATACCTTTGATGGTGCCAGCCTTCTTGTCCGCTAAGTACTTCGGACAGTTGCGCTTCCAGTGACCCTTGTCCTTGCAATAGAAGCACTCAGTTTCCGGTTTAGGACCAAACTTGAGCTTCTTCTCAGCAGGGGCAACGCGCTTGCCGCCGCCTTTCTTGAAGGGCTTCCTTGCACCCTTACCTTTCTTGAAGGTGGGGGGCTTGTTGACCATCAACACATGATTATTCTTTTTGATGTTCACCTCTGCTACTTTCATCTTAGCAAAGAGCTCGGATCATATCATTGGAACCAATCGATTGTGATCAACTACAAAACTTTGTAGCTAGGAGTGTCAATCTTGAGCTCCTCCGAATCTTGCGATCCAGCTTGCTCAAGGCGTTGAGTGTAGCCCGCCATCTTAATGGCATGCTCACTAATGTAACTCCCTTCCTCCATCTTGTAGTTAAAGAATTTCTTAGAGATCTCATATCTCTCGTAACGGATTGAGTCCAAACATGTTTTTCAGCTCCTCGAGAATCTCAAAGGGCCCGGCGAACTCCTCAAAACGATTTTGAAGATCCGATTCCATAGCATACAACATGGCGATCTTAATCAAATCATAATCATCCTTGCGCGACTGATAAACAGATTTTTCATCAGCCGGCGCATCTATAGCAGGGGCGTCACCTAGCGCTTTCTCAAGGACATAGTCCTTTTGTCCGCCAGCGAGAATGATTCTCAGAATGCGAAACCATTTGGTGAAGTTAGACCCATTGTTTCTAAGCTTTTCTATCTCAGCAAAAACGTTGAAGTTGAAGTTGGACTTGGCCATGTGATCTACAGTATTTGCAAGTACAAATTATACTATGTTCATGATAACTAGTTCAACTTTTAATCAAATTACTAGATGAACTCCCACTAAATTCAACATCCCTCAAGTTGTTTAGTGAACACGATCCAAATTCACCACACATAATCCGATCTTCACAAGAATAGATGTGGTTTCAATGGTGGACAACGAAGTGTCGATCATATCATTCATATGACTCATGCTTAACCTTTCGGTTCATGTGTTCCGAGGCCATGTCTGTACATGCTAGGCTCGTCAAGTTAGACCCAAGTATTTCCTCGTGTGCAAAATTGGCTTGCACCCGTTGTATGTGAGCGTAGAGTCTATAGCACCCGATCATCACGTGATGCTTGGACATGACGAACTTTCGCAACGGTGCATACTCGGGGAGAACACCGTTTTTATCTTGATCTTTAAGTGAGGAATCATATTATAATGCTACCGTCGCGATCTAAGCATAATAAGATACATAAAAGGATAAACATCACATGCATATAACTTTAATGTGACATGGTATAGCCAATCTTCGCGCAATGATCTCCATCTTGTGCGCTCCGGCATGATCTCCATCACTCCACCACGAATAGCAACTACAACTATTGCTAACTACTTAGCGATAAAGTGAAACTATTACATGGCGCATAAGAAGTTGACACACAGGTCATACACAATTATAAAGACAACCATATGGCTCCTGCCGGTTGTGTACTCATCGACATGCAAGTCGTGAAACATTACAAAACATGATCATCGCATACATTATACATATCACATCTTGGGCCATACCATATCACAGAAAACACTCCCTACAAAAACAAGTTAGACGCCTCTAATTTGTTGTTGCATGTTTTACGTGGCTTATGGGAGTAGATGCTAAGAACGATTCTTACCTACGGAAAGCCACAACGGTGATATTATGGTTGCCAAACTCCGGTGTTAATCCCATGACAACTATAGTGAGAGAAACTGACATCCACCAGCCGCATGTGTGGAACAAGCCACACGTCAAGTGCGGAGCCGGTCTCGCAAACGACGTCGTGTAAGGTTGGCCTGGACTGCTTGAATCTCACTATCCCGCGTCATAAGAAGAACACAAACAAGAGGCTTGCAACAGAAAACATCAACGCCCGCAACAACCATGTTCCGTTCTACTCGTGAAACACATCTACGCATAGATCTAGCTCTGATACCACTGAAGGGTTTCGCGGCATAGTAAATCAAAATTTTCTACGGATGCGAACAGAGGGAAATCCAAGATTTAATCTAGGAGATGCAAACAATGAGAGAGATTGGATTAGATATTCATACCCTTGAATATTCGCACAGCGGAACGTTCGTCGGAACGTGGGTGATGTAGTCGTACTCGCTTCTCCTCCTCGCGATCCGATCCGATCTAGCACCACAAGTGGCGGTGCCTCCGTGAGATGCACACGTGCATCACCTCGACGTCTCCTCCTTCCTTGGTCCAGCAATTATGGTGGAGAGATGGGTTGGATCTACAACACGACGGCGCGGTGTAATTGGTGTAGAATTTCTGCAGCAGGGCTTTGCCTACAAGCAGTCGGGAGGGAGAGAGGAGGGCAGCAGGGCGGCTAGGGTTGGAGGGGAAGGTGTAGGGGGTTGGTGCGCCCCCAGCCCTCTATATATAGAGGGGTGGGCGCAGCCCTAGCCCCTCCCCCAAGCCAAGGCCGGCGGCCCCAAGGAGGAAGAGTGGGGGGCAAGGAAACCCCCCCTTCTAGAAGCTCTATCTAGAGTTTAAACCTCTCTTGGACGGCTGGGCCCCATGGGGCCTGTGACCCTGGACCAATGCGGCCAGGGCACTCCCTCATAGGCCTATGCCCCCTCCCGGAAGGTGGGGCCACGTTGGTCCCCTTCCAGAAGGTTCTAGAAGCTTCCGGTACAATACTGATTAACCCAGAACAATTCCGAACTCCAAAAACTGCACTGCCTTATATGAATCTTATTCTCCGGACCACTCCGGAACCTCTCGTGATATCCCGGATCCCATCCGAGACTCTGAACAAAAACTCATAAAACAATTATCCAATATATCCTAGCGTAGAGACACGTTAAGTGTGTGACCCTGCGGGTTCGAGAATATGCAGACATGATCTTCTATCAATAATCAACAGCGGGGCCTGGAAACCCATATTGACTCCCACACATTCATCGATGATCATATCAGATGAATCACGATGCCAGGATTCAATCAATCCCATATATATATTCCCTTCGTCTCGCGATATTTTACTTGCCCGAGATTCAATCGTCGGTACCTTCATACCTAGTTCAATCTCGTTCACAGCAAGTACTTTACTCGTTCCGTAATCCGATATCACTTTGTGATTAACTCCTTAACCACATGCTTGCAAGCGGTGTTGATATCGATTACCGAGTGGGCCCGAAGTATATCTCTCCGACTTGGGAGGGACAAATCCCATCTCGATACATACAACCCAACAGATACTTTCCGATCACCTGAGAGACACCTTTATGATCACCCTCTCATAGGATGACGTTTGATGACCTCAAAGCTTTCTTCCGATACCAGGGAGTTGTATTATCTCATGGTCTAAGGAATACAATATTTGACATAAGAAAAGCTTCGCAAAGACGAACACGATGACACGATCTAATTGCTTCGCTTAGTTTGGGTCTGTCCACCATATCATTCACCCAATGATATGATCTCATTATCAATTGGCAACTCATGTCTATGGTTAGGAAACCTTAACCATCATTGATCAATGAGCTAGTCCATAGAGGCGTACTAGGGACACGGTGTTGTTCACAAACCACACAAGTATTAAAGTTTCCGCTTAATACAATTCTAGCATGGAATATAAACATTATCATGAACAAGAATTATAATAATAACATCTTTATTATTGCCTCTAGGGCATAATTCCAACAATCCTAACACCACCATCAGACAACAACGGCTGGCAAGCGTGTACCAAAGTGGAAACAAAGTGGCATGGAACATTACAGGAGGACACCATGAGCACTGCTGGGGTGGACACGGGCGTGCTTGCTTGAAGGATACGGTGCTGGCAACGCGATTGGAGAAGGGCGCCAAAGGCGGCATGCAACAAGCACACAAGCGGTAGCGCTGCAGGGTCGAGGGGAGGCGTAGGCGACAGGCTCCGGGACGGCGTCCCTGGTGACGGGAAGGCGAGGCTGACACGGAGAGACGCGGAGGTGACAAGAACATGGCGACCGCGGTGGCTCGGGATGCGGGGCCAAGGGGGAGGCTTCGGGAGGGCCGGAGCTCGCGGGTGAGGCGATGAGGTGGCCGGCACGGGAGGCGAGGAGGTGGGCCAGGGAAGAGGACGACCTCTGGCGGCGGGGTACGAGGCGAGAGGGGGGCGCGGTGGAGGCGGGGTGGTTCTCGCGATAGGGGAAGAGAACGAGCGGGGATGGCGGCGGTTGCAGGATCAAGAGCAGAGGAGGAAGATGAGGATCGCGAGCGGTGGGTGGCGTGCGGGCGACACGGGGTGGTGGCCAGCGAGTGGGGCTGGTGATTGACGAGGGGGTGGTGTCGGTTTCCTGAGTGTGTGCATGCTGGATGGGTGCATGTGTACGGGCAGGGAGAGAGGAACGCGCCGCGTGGGTGGACTGGGAAGTGGCGGCGGTGGCTGGGGAGTGTGGGGTGTAGCCAGGTGAAGATTAGGGTTAGGTTGGGGTAGGTTTTTCTAGGGTTTCAAGTTGGGTGGTAGGTGGCCTGTTGGCTGGGCCTATCGGCCTGGCCGACTGGGCTGCCTCTCTCGGGGGTTTATAAAATGTTTTTATTATTTATTTTTATAAACAAAACATTTTGCAAGTAGTTTTTAGACAAACCAAATGTCCAGAAAAGACCAGGGTTTGACATTTGAAATAGAGAGAGGGCTATTTATAGAAAACAAATAGGGCTTTTCAGAATAGTTTTAGAAATATATGTGCATGATGATGCACATAATAAAACAACAGCGATTTTCTAGTAGTGGTTTTACCCGGGGTGCTACAAGCAACTTTGCATTTAATCCAAGAATCAGTACTATTTCTAGGCAAGGATAGCAACCATTCTTTAGCTTTTCCTCTCAATGAGAAAGGAAACAATTTAAGCTTAATAATATCTCCATCTACATCCTTATATTTTTGCATCTCACAAAGTTCAGCAAAATTATTAAGGTGATCAGTAGCATCATTAGAATTAGCACTAGAAAATTGCTCATTCATAACAATTCAACAAAGTAGGTTTAATTTCATAAAAGGTAGCATCAGGAGCAGGTGGAGCAATAGGTGTGCAAATAAAATCATTGTTGTTTGTGCTAGTGAAGTCACACAACTTGGTGTTCTCAGGAGTGCTCATATTTGCAAGAGTGGAGCAAGCCAACAGCAGTAGCAGCTAAAGTAGGAACTAATTTTTTTTGTGTTTTTGATAAGAAAAAGCAAACCAAACAAAACTAATTTTTTTTGTATTTTTGAAAGAAAGAAAACAAGCAAAACAAAAACAAAATAAAGAGAATGGTTGTGAGAGACTCCCCTTGCGAGAATCTTCTTTCTCCCTGAAAGGTGACTGACGAGGAGGAAGAGATTGAAGTTGTCCTTATCTCCTCGGCAACGGCGCCGGAAAACGTCTTGATGGCTCAGATACTGTAGAACTTCGTTGGGAGACCCCAATAGGAAGGTATGATGAGCACATCAGTAAGTTTTCCCTCAGTTATGAAACCAAGGTTATCGAACCAGTAGGAGTAAGAAAACAACTCCAAGGTGTTCCTAACAACTTAGAACCTGCACAGCTCAAACTCAAAACTTTGCCCCAACTTACAGTGAGGTTGTCAATCTCACCGGTTTGCTGAAAACAAAGGATTAAATGTATAGTGTGGAAGATAGTAGTTGCTTGCAAAAAGTAAACGGTAACAGTAGATGATGTATCAATGATAGAGATTGGACCAGGGTCCACATTTCACTAGAGGTGTTCTCCTTAAGATAAATAACATGTTGGGTGAACAAATTACAGCGGGGCAATTGACAGATATAGGAAGCATAACAATGCATATACTAGTCATCATGACTCCTATAGATTTGACTGGGCATTACAACAATATACATAGACTGTAATCCAACTGCATCTATGACTAATAATCTACCTTCAGGTAATCATCCGAACCCCCTCCAGTATTAAGTTGCAAGCAACGGATAATTGCATTAAGCGATGTGTGTAAAGTAAACAATACAATTGTTCCATGAACAAAATATTGTTTTTTCTCCCTAGTAGAAACAACACATCTACAACCTTAGAGATTTCTATCACTTTCCGAGATTACTAGAGGCATGAACCCACTATCGATCATAAATACTCTCTCTTGGAGTCACAAGCAACGGAGAGCATGCAAGATCACAAATAACACAGACATGATAGAATTAATAATCAATCTGACATAGTATCTCAATATCCATCGGATCCCCGCATAAACAACATGTATGATTACAAATAGATGATCTTGATCATGAATGGTGCTCACCAGATCTAAACATGATAGCACAAAGGAGGAGAAACAACCATCTAGATAATTTATGGACCCATAGTCCAAGGGTGAACTACTCACGCATCATACCGGAGGCTGGCATGGTGATGAAGAAGGCATAAAGAATATGAGATTGGATGAAAAAATCCCAATAGCCACGATCAGATGCGATCGGAAAACGAAAATTTAACGAATTTTTTTTGTTTGTGCTCCCAGCGGTGAATCATAGGCGTTCACGTGATTGCTTCTGTTTGACCACTGTACGCACAAGCATCAAAGATGCGCCAGTTGTGCGTGGGGCAGATCGATCCGCTGCTAGCAATATTCGGACGCGTGTCCAAGGTTGTAGATGGAATAGTTCAAGGAGTGTACAAGTAACCTTAGTCTGATCCATGGATCAATCCTCCAACGGTGCACATAAATGAACATGCATCTAGATTAGATCTGAATATAATTATCCATAGAATGAGCAATAATTGAAAGGATGAAAATAGAATAGAAAACTCATCGGCCATGTGGAGCAGGTGGAGCAGATTTTGTATGTATGCATCTGTGAGATTTTCAGGTCCACATCTGCTCGCGAGGGCGCTCGTGCCTTGAAGTTTTCTGATTCGCACGCTTGTTGTGTCCCGGCCGCGTTGGGCGGTTGCCGGATCGGATCGACGGGCTTCCGGCATCCAATTCCTTGGATAGCACTTCTTAGACGGCACACCAGATGCAATCTAGCCGCGGGTGATGATGAAGGATCCCGCCCGGATTATCACCCTCCAAGCACCGCTTGCCCCACGGTGGGCGCCAACTGTCGTGGTATTGCACGACAGATGCTACTGGGGGTAGCTTGCGTAGAGGGAGCAAGGCGACGTAGGAGAATCCGGGAGCGAGATTGGCACACAATGTATCGAGGTTCACGTCCCCTTGATGGAGGATCGCTACGTCCTGCTATCAATCCAGTATATGATCATAGATTGGTTTACATGGGAGCCGCCGTAGGCGGAGGGAGACTAGATCTAATATGACGTACCCCTTGGGGGTGCCCTTGATGGCTTTATATATGCAGCCAGTTAGGGTTTACAAGTGCTTTAGTGGGCTTTCTATTGGAGTCGCCGTCTTGGGCCTCCAGTCGGCGCCAGTCGTTTGGGTCCAGCATGCGCCAGTCGTCATATCCAGCGAGTCGACCCGCTTTGGGATTGGCTTCAGTCGGCTCGATCCCATCTGGCAACTCCGCTTCATGGGTATACCCCGATTGGTATTCCCCCATCAAGGGGAAGTACGTCTACGTTTGGAGAGGGGGTGGTTTCAAACCACCAACGCCACGAAAGGCCTCCCTTGTTGTCTGATGAATCTCACCCCAACGGGATCGATTCACCTTCCACTATATCGGCAACCTTCAAGGTGGAAGCCGGCATCGTTACAAGTTTGGGGCACACATCCACAACTTAATCGGAGGCTCCCAAATACGAGCAAGCTGTCAAAGCAATCAAAGACAAGATTGTAAGAACCAAAACAAGAACTAGGGTTTCCAAGAAAACACTAGATCAAAGGGGCCCTCAATGAAATGAGGGGGAAATGAAGATCTCTTTTGGTGAAGTAGTAGATCGGGGCCTCCTCCTCCGATTCCCCAAAGATCAAGGACTTTGGGTGGGTTAAAGAGGAGATCTTGGGAATTGGGTGGCTCCAATGGACTCCAATGGTGGTCTTTGACTTTAATGAGCTGAGAAACTTGTCCCAAGGTAGGTGGAGGGGTATTTATACCCCTCCACAAAATCTGGCCCTTGGAGCTTTTACTGCAGCGGTAGTACCGAAAGTTCAAGCGGTACTACCGGAGAACTCCGGTACTACCGGACTTGGTACCGGACCACCCTCTTCAAACTTCATCAAGTCCTGCCCACAGCGGTACTACTATTGATGCTACCGTAAAGCGGTAGTACCGCAAGTGGCAACCGGTACTACCGGATGTAGTGGAATCCGCAGCTTTAGATGAAAAAACTCTCTGTCACGCATTTGCTACCTAGGCAGACCGAAGATTTTTGCCAACATACAAAAAGTCTCTGCCCCGAGCAGTACTAAAATGCGGTACCGGAGCAGGCAAAAGCTTTTGACAAGTGGTCAAAAAGCTACTGTCGCGCTAGGTACTAAAATGTGGTACTACCTCTTTTTAGTACCTAGCCCGGCAGAGGATTTTTGACAGTTAGTCTAAGCCTTCTGTCTGGTCCGGTAGCAAAAACCGGTACTACCGCTTTTTGGTACCGCGCTAGGCAGACAGTTTTTGAACATTGCAAAACGGTTCAATGCACCTGCGATACACTTGGCAAATAATTAGTCTGATATGTGTGTTGTTATAAAACACCAAAATCACTAGGGATAGGAAATGCTCTTTCAATCTCCCCCTTGTTGGTGTTTGATGAGAACACACATTTTGCAGGGAAATCTAGTGATGTCAAGATATAGATGGGGCTCCCCCTAGATATGTAGAAACAAGCCCCATACACTCAAACAAGTTACCTGGGAGTAGAAGTCGCACATAGAGCACATACCTTTGCTAAATGACATGTGAGGACCAATATTGATTAGGAATGGGAAAGGTTGTCACATAGGATGGATCCAAATGAGAATAGCCATATTACACACAAGATGGATCCATACGATAACCACATAGTCTCACCATACTTAGCCCAAATAGTTAGTTCACACATAGTAAGTCACACATAATAAGAGGCAAGCAAATAAAGTTCACAAGCGAATAAAATCACACATAGCAAGTCACACATAATAAGAGGCAAGCAAATAAAGTTCACAAGCGAATAAAATCAATGGCAAGAACGAGCTTGTGACTTTTCCCTCGCAAATCCCGCATACCTAATGTGCAACTTCTCCCCCTTTGGCATCAAGACGCCAAAAAGGGACAAGAGCAACACTAACGTCCCGGAGATCACTCGTCATCATCATCAACCCAGTCTTCCCATGCATCATCATGAGGTGGCGGGGCACGGAAGGAGGAGGTGGCATCATCTTCATAGTTGATGTGCTTGGAGATCCATTGGTCTTCTGGGGTAATGTTGTTCTCGGAGCCCTTGGAAATGGTCAAGCCTTGAGCCTCCATCATTTCCTTCTAACGAGCGCATGACTTCTTGGCATAGACATGGGCCTCGTACATGCGTTTCTGATTGTCTACTTGGAAGCAGAATATCTTCTTGAGTTTGGCCTCAAACCTCTGAGCCCAAGATGGCTGAGCGGACTGGCGACATGAGACCACAAATGCAGCATCCTGTTGCGCATCAGCAGCATCACCTGATTCCTCCTTAACCGGGTTCCCATCCTCATCAACAATCTGACCATCCGCATTGCGTGGTTTGAGATGGGTCTTGATCAACAGATTCTTGTGGCGGTGAGTGGCAAGACGAAGAGAAGGCAAGTCACGGGCAATCACAGGGCACTTGCGAATAATGAGAGCCATGATGTATGGAGCAAAAGGAGGCACCCTCCTCTGAAAAGTGGCACAGACCATTTCATTCCAAATGAACTGCATCACATCCATAGGTAGGCCAGAGTCACGGTGGTGATAGGCGGCCATCATAATATCTACCATGAAGGCATGTATCTCATCAACATTCCCAGCACGAGGGGCGACGGTCTCACGAAATATGCGATGCAAGATGTCATATGTAGGGAGGATCCCTTTGATCTTTCCAGGGATTCCGCGGCCCCGGATGTACAGTGGTGCAAGCACATCTTTCTTCATGGGATGATCATTGGCGTGGCACCGAAAGCCAACGGGAGTGTCCTTTCCACGGTCTTCGTACCCGAGGATAGCCCGAAACTCAGCCAATGTTGCTTGCTTGACAACACCCTCGGTCATCCAGGTGAGAATCCGAGTATCATTCTTGGCAAAGTGAACGGTTGCATAGAACTGAGCAATGAGCATTGGATCATAGTTGCACCGGAACTCCATAATGGGAAGCAAGCCAATGTTGGTGCAAATGTCAAGGGCCTCACCAAAGTAGTTTAGATTCTTCCTCACATGATTCATCTCGATCCATTTTTGAGGAACCACAATTTTGTCATCTTTCATGAGAATCTCATGGAACACCCGCTCCTGAAAATCCGTAAAGAAGAGGCTATTTTCTCGAGCATGAGAGAGAGTTCCCATATGGATGACCACCCTTGAGGCATGAAATTCTGTCTCAGACAAATAAGACAGCAGCTTTGGCCCAGATGGCCCGGAACTGTGGCTCTTGCGAGGACCGGAGGGAGGAGGAGGTGGAGGAGCTTTACCACGACCAGCACTTTGCTTGACCCCCCCACCCCAACGACCACGAGTTGTTGGCAGTTCCAGACGGGCACTAGGTTGAGGCATGACCTCCTCTTCTGACTCAGTCTCTGTTTCTGACTCATAGTCCTCGATCTCATAGTGAGCTTTGGAGCGCTTGCGCGATCCCCGGGAACCCCCTGCACCTGTGAAAGAACGAGGGAGATAGCATAGGGGTAAGGGCACAAGAACCTGAGACAAACAGAGGATGGAACTTGGTGTTTAAAAAAAATTGCTGCCAGTACAGGGCGGTAGTACCGGATATGCACTGGCGGTAGTACCGGAAAAATATTCCCGGTACTACCGGCCCGCGACCACAGTGCAAATCTAGACTAGAAATCCATGTATGAGCAGTAAATTTGTCGTAAAACACGATTTCCATCGGACAAAGTGGTAGATCTGGTAAATAGCACACGATACAACCTCAAGAATACGAGTTTTAACCAAGAATCAAAGTTACCCTAGATTCAATGGAGAAAACAAGTGAGAAGATGAGGAGGGCGGTAGTACCGGTGTCCATGATGGTGGGGAAGAAGGAGGAGCCCGCAGGGAGGCTGGATCCGGTGTGGATCCGGGAGAAGGAGGGAAGGGCGAGGCTCCTGCGGCGTCCTCTTGCTCCTGTGGTGGCGCTGGTGAGAAGTGGAGACGAGGGATGAATGAGTCACTGAGGGGTGCCTCTCCCTCGTCTCCAGTCTTAACCGACACGCACAAGCGCTAGTACCGGTTACAACGGCGGTAGTACCGCTATGCGGTAGTACCGGAGATACCAACCGGTAGTACCGCACCTAGGAAGTTTCCAGGCAGGACCCTGGAAACAAAATCAGAGGAGGTAGTACCGTTAGCAATGTCCGGTAGTATCGTTTGGCGGTAGTACCGCTTATGAGACCCGACAGTACCGTGACCATCAGGACATAGAGTCAAGATACATAAAATGGAAGGTTCTTGTGCAGAGTAGATGGGTTTTGTTGGGGGATAAGAATGGTATGGGTTTAGAGAGTCACACTGATATGGGCCAATGCACTCAAAAATTACTAAAAACATATGGATAGATAAATGTGAGTGCACGACCAAAAGAACAAAACCAACTAGAGGATGACAAACATGAGTAAGACCCAATTCAAAAAGAGACAAACACGAGTAAGCACATTAACCTCTCGATTGAGAGGGGGCGGTGTCCTAGGCCACCATATTTGAGTATACTCGGCTTGGCACCACGAAGATATATCTTGGGTCCATTACCGAAACTCATCATTAAGCTCACATATCACAAAATGATATTAAGAGGAATGATTTTGTTTACTTTGCACATAATGGGGGGAGGGATGGTCCAATCAATTAGGACCGCACTCCCCTTATGTCCATGCCTACACCTAAACCAAATATGGTCGAGTATTAGGTGAGAGTGCAAGATAATCAAGTCAAGCTCCTTGAATCTACGATATTTAGTTCATTCCTTAAATAGCAAAACCTTTCTTCATCAAGTGGCTTCGTGAAGATATCGTCAAGTTGATCTTTGGTTGAAACATAGGATAGATCAATATCACCTCGAGCAACATGATCTCTAATGAAGTGATGACGAATCTCAATATGCTTTGTCCTTGCGTGATCCACCGGGTTGTATGCAATTTTGATGGCACTTTCATTGTCACATAGAAGAGGCACTTTGTCACAATGGACACCGTATTCCTTTAAAGTTTGCCTCATCCACAACAATTGAGTGCAAGAACTAGCGGCAGCAACATACTCGGCTTTGGCGGTGGAGAGAGATATACAATTTTGCTTCTTAGAAGACCAACATACCAAGGACCTACCAAGGAATTGGCAAGCCCCGTCTGTTGATTTTCCATCATCCTTGTCCCCCGCCCAATCCGAATCCGTGTATCCACAAAGAGCAAATGTTGAACCTCGAGGATACCAAAGACCATAAAATGGGGTATGAACTAAATATCGAAAGATTCTCTTAACCGCCATTAAATGGATTTATTTAGGAGCCGCTTGATATCTTGCACACACACCTACACTCAACACAATATCGGGTCTAGATGCACAAAGGTAAAGCAAAGAACCAATCATAGACCGGTATACCTTTTGATCCACATCTTTACCATTTGGATTTTGTTCTAGATGAGTCTTTGTAGCCATGGGAGTAGGATCTCCATTCAAATCTTGCATTTTGAATCTCTTGAGCATATCTTGAGTATACTTGGTTTGGTTGAAGAATGTTCCTCCTCTAACTTGCTTGATCTCAAAGCCAAGAAATACTTTCAACTCCCCCATCAAAGACATCCGGAACCTAGTAGTCATAAGCTTTGAGAATTCATCATTAAAAGCTTTGTTAGATGAGCCAAATATAATATCATCAACATATATTTGGCATACAAAAAGCTCCCCATTGACCCTCTTTGTAAAAAGAGTGGGATCGATTTTCCCAACCTCAAAGCCACGGTCAAACAATAACTCTCTAAGGTGCTCATACCATGTGTGTGGGGCTTGCTTAAGCCCATAGGGCGCCTTATCGAGTTTGTAGACATGGTTTGGGAAGTTGGGGTCCTCAAATCCCGGGGGTTGCTTAACATATACCAACTCATTTAATGGACCATAAAGAAATGCACTTTCTACATCCATTTCTTGCAACTTAAAGTTATGATGTGCCGCATAAGCAAGAAGGATACAGATGGACTCAAGGCGAGCCACGGGCGCATAAGTCTCTCCATAATCAATGCCTTCAATTTGAGAATACCCTTGTGCAACCAATCTAGCCTTGTTCCTTACTATAATTCCATGCTCATATTGCTTGTTCTTGAATATCCACTTTGTTCCAATAACATTGTGGCAATCCTTTGGCTTCTCAACTAATTTCCATACTTTGTTTCTGTCAAAGTTGTTGAGCTCTTTATGCATAGCCTCTAACCAATCCGAATCTTCAAGAGCTTCCCACACTTTCTTTGGTTTAATCATGGAGATGTGATCTTGGTGTTCACTGAACCTCTTCAATTGTGCTCTTGTGGAAATACCTTTCCTTAGATCACCAACTACGTTTTGTAGAGTGTGATCTCTTAGTTCCAACATTCTTTCCTTTCTAGCTTCGCGACGAGCGTGGATCTCCGTGTTGTTTCTTGGAGGACCCTCTTCATCATTTTGATCCTCGTCTTGACCATCAACTTGACCTTGATCATCATTGGAGTCATACTCTACATTGGGAGGCAAAGATTGACCTTGGTCTTGATCAAGTGCTCTTCTAGCATCAATTTGAGCTTGTCTCAAAACAGTTTGGATGGATCTTCCTTGACAAATTGACTTGGCACCACTTGACAACCCATCGAATGGACCAAGCTCCCTTTGACTAGACTTCACACAATGATCACTATGTTGAGGGTCCACATCTTGTCTTTGGCTTGAGTCAATGTCCTCTTCGGTAGATGGAGCATGTTGAGGTTGTGAAGATGAGGGCTCCACACGAGTGGAGCATAGTTCTTCTCGATCCGCCATAAGGGGTTCCTCAACGGGGCGGATATATCCCACACCCATTCTTCCTATGGCATCATGAGGCATTTAATCATCTGCATCACAAGCATCAACACGCCCCCCTTGGGGACCATCATATTCTTCGAAGGTCACACTACAAGATTCTATGACGGCTCCGGAGAGCTTGTCATAGATTCTATAAGTGTGAGATTCGAGACCATAGCCAACAAAAATACCCTCTAATGCTTTAGACTCGAATTTAGACAAACAAACACCTTTGATGAGATAGAAACACTTACAACCGAACACCCGGAAATAAGATATGTTGGGCTTGTTACCGGTAAGTATCTCATATGGAGTCTTGTTGATTTTCTTGCGGAGGTAGAGTCGGTTTGAAGCATGGAAAGCGGTGGAGATGGCTTCGGCCCAAAAGTTGTATGGAGATTTAAACTCCGCCAACATGGTCCTAGCCATCTCAATAAGAGTCCGGTTCTTCCTTTCTGCCACACCATTTTGTTGAGGGGTGTATGCAGCGGAATATTGATGTTTAATCCCCTCATCACTAAGGAAATCATTCAAGGTGTAGTTCTTGAACTCGGTGCCGTTGTCAGTTCTTATAATAAACACGGGAACATTGTATTGCCGTTGAACCAAGTTGATGAAGTCGATAAAAGTCTTTTGAGTTTCACTCTTCAACTTGAAGAAATAAACCCAAGAGTATCTTGAAAAGTCGTCAACAATCACCAAACAATATTTCTTCCCTCCAAGACTTGCATGAGATGGAGGACCAAATAGGTCCACATGGAGGAGTTCCAAGATCTTGTTAGGCTTAATTTGGTTTGTAGGCTTGTGAGGAGCGTCATGCATCTTCCCTAGAACACATGCCCTGCAAACACGATCTTTGGCAAAGGAAACATTTTCTTTTAGTCCAACTATATGGCCTTCTTTATGGAGACTTTTCAAAGTTCTCATATTGACATGGGCTAGTCGGTGATGCCATAACCAACCCACATCGGCCTTTCCGAATAAGCACATCGGACCTGTAGTGGTTTGCTCCGAGAAGTCCACCACATACAAGTCATGTTCGATGTGCCCAACAAAAGCGACCTTAAGAGACTTGCTCCACAATAGGACCACAATATCTACATCAATGAAGACGGCAAAGCCCATCTTACCAAGAGCAAGGACATAAATTAAATTGTATCCAAGGGTCTCAACAAGCATGACGTTCACGAGTGTAATGTCGTGAGCAACCACAACCTTGCCGAAACCCATTACCTTAGACTATGATTTGTCGGCATATGTCACGGTAATTTGATCATCATTAGGCTTTAACTCCTTGACAATAGACGAGCTTCCGGTCATATGACTTGTGCAACCACTATCAAGCACCCACTTTGACCCTCCAGAAGCATAAGTCTACAAGAGATCAAGCTAATTTTTTAGGTACCCATTTTTCAATGGTTCCTCTTTTGTTAGAAACAAGGGTCTTGGGAACCCAAATAGACCAAGCAATATAACCATCATAAGGACCAACATATTGTGCATACACATCATCATAGTAATCACGCATTAGAACATAGTGAGGGTTAGCACTTCCCGCAAAGTCATCATGTGACATAGTTTTACCACTTGTGGTCTTACTCTCCACAATGGTCTTTGGTCTCTTGTGCGGGCTTGTCCTTCTTCTTCTTATTGTTCTTTTCTTGGTTTTGGAAACAAAACCAATGCCCCCTTTATCACCACTACACCTTTTCTTGCTAAAAAGATCATCAATGGACTTGTTGCCTTGTGGAAATGTGGCCTTAGCAAGCTCCCCCTTCAACCTAGCATTCTCTTCAAGAATAGTTGTGCTACTAGATGGAATGAAGTTACTAGGTGAAGGAATATTGGCCAATTGAGTTTGAAGCATTTCCTGGGACTTTGTGAGTGACAAGAGTTCACTCTCCAAGACCTTGTGGGCCTTGTTAAGCAAACTAAAGTCCTCGGCAAGTTTTTCATGAACCACACCAAACTCAACCTTGTCCTTTTTAGCTCTTTTGTATTTAGCAATAGCATGATCACGCTCTTTGATGAGTTTGTTAACAATAATGTCATTGGACACATCAAGCCCTTCAAGTTTTAATTCAAGTGACAACCTAGTTTCTTGTTCTTCTTCGAGAGCATTGTTTAGAGCCTCTAGCTCAATCATATGTTCATGCCCAAGTTTGCATCTTACATCTAGAAGTTCGTGAGTATGTGAGAGTTGATCTAAGATGTTTCCAAAATGTAGTTTAGCATCACCTTCTAGGTTAGTCATAAACTCATCAAAGGCAATTAATTCCTTTTTAACATCAAGAGACATCTCATCATCAATTTCATCATTATCTAAGTGGGTAGAGCGGGATGATGAGGATACCTCCATTCCTCTTGCCATAAGGCAAGTGGCGTTCTTGGTGGAAGAGTTCTCACTGGAGAATCGAAGAGTGAGAATGTCGGAGTAGAGGTGGTGGCTAGAGCGGCCACACCATGAGAAGTTTCCTCTTCCTCATCTTCATTGTCGGAGGAGTGCTCTTCATGAGTGATCAAGACTATTTCTCCCGGCTTCTTGTTGATGGGATTCTTTTTTATGAGAGGTTTCTTGTAAGGTGCCTTGAGAGTCTTCTTCAACACAAGCTTACCACCACGATCTTCTCTCTTCTCATAGGGGCAACTAGCCACAAAGTGGTAGAGGTCACCATAATTGAAGCAAGTTCTCAACCTAGTGGTATTCTCTCTTTTCCCATTTGGATTGCTTCTCCGTTCCATTTCCATCTTGGCCTTGGCGGGGTTCTTCCAAAAGTTCTTTGCATAGAAAGCCATATATTGACCATGAGCAATCTTGACTTCATCGGGATGGTCCATGGAAAGCCCTTCATCACTATCATCTTCATCCCCATGGTCCACTACTTTGGCCTTCAAAGCAACATTGACGACATTGCTCATACCAAGGGCACGAGCACGGGCATCTTTGGCATTCTTGGCGGCAACCTTGAAAGCAGCCATCTCTTGCATAACTTCATTTGAGGTCATGAGATGGTAGTTGTGTCTTCCTTGTAGGCTCTTCAAGTCGGTGGGCTCAAAAGGCATGAGTGCACTCACATATTTCCTTTTTATCCATGCATCATCCACATGTGAGGCACCCACATTCCGAAAAGCGGTGGCGGTGGTCTTGAGCCTTCGGTACATGTATTCATGATCTTCACCTTCTTTCATGTAGAAGCCTTCAGCTTCATTGCTTAGATCATCATATCGGTTCCTCCTCATGCTCTCATTTCCAACAAACAACACAGTGAGAGCATCCCAAGCTTCCTTGGCAATGCTAAAGTGCTCAATGTGTGGGTAATCCTTTGTTCCCAATCCTTGTTGAATCTTTTTTTTTTGAGGAATTACAGCAGGAGAGTCTCCTACTGCTCTTAAATTAAAGAAAAATAGAATATGTTACAACATATTTACAAAGGGCAAGAGAATATGCCCCTAGAAAAGCTAAACTCTCACCTCCCTTACAAAGGAAAAAAGCTGGTCTCTAAGATATGGTTTCAGCCTAGCCCCTAGAAGATGAATATCAGAGGAGAATTGTGCTAGCCAATATTGGATATCTGGATCTACATTATCAAAATATTTTCTGTTTCTTTGCTTCCAGATATTCCAAGCACAAAGAATAGCACACTCAAGAAACATAGGCTGCTTCCACAGTCTTTCAGCAGTAGACAATCTGTCAGCAAGATTCAAACTCATGTTCCATGAAATTCCCAGCGCATACCAACACAACACGCTAAAATTGCAAGAGAAGAAGAGATGTTCATTGGTCTCCCTTTCCTGCTGACAGGTTACACATTTAGCATCAGGTATTGGACATTGCCTCCTTACCAGCATATCCCGAGTATTCAAACGATCCATCATGAAGAGCCAAGCAAAAACTTTATGTTTCATCATACACTTAGTCTTCCAAATTTTTGGAAGAGCAGCCATGGGGGAAATATCCTTAAAATAAAATTTATAGAACTTCTGAGCACTAAAATCTGTACCACCCCAGGAATATATCCATTCATATGGTAATGTCATATCACGAGACAGGTCATTCATATAAGCCGAGAGAGTTAAAAACTCTTCCTGAGCCTCCACTGATAATGGATAAAATTTTTTTGATCCTGATGATCCTCACGAAGGAATTCTGCTATCGAGACATCTTCCAACATTGCAAAAGAAAACAACCGTGGCAAGGAATCCTGCAGTATAGTAGAGCCAGCCCATAGATCCTTCCAAACCAGAATAGTATCACCCACATTAACTTTGCACGAAGTAATTCCCCTGAAGACAGCAGAGAGACTACAGACATCTCTCCACCAAAAAGACCCTCGTGGTGAAAGTGCATGTGGAACTGAGTCTGAATAATATTTATTCCAAACGATCATTACCCACGGGATATCTTGCTTATGATAGAACTTGTGCAAAAACTTAAGCAATAATCCCTGATTTTGAACCTTGAGATTTAGAATCCCCAACCCTCCTTTTTCCTTTGGTCTACACACCAAATCCCAAGCAGCCAGAGAGTAACACTTTTCATTATTGTCCTCAGTTTTACGCCATAAGCAGTGCCTCCTTGCCCGATCAACAAACTCAATAATCTGTAATGGAACTTTAAGAACACAGAGGGCATAAGTGAGAAGAGGCGTCATGGCTGAGTTAATGAAGGTAACCCTGCCACCATAAGTCAGCCAAATCGCAGTGGTAGTTAACCTCCTCTCCACTCTGTCAACTAAAGGCATAAGATCAGCTACCGTAGGTCTCGTGGTGCCAACAGGAAGTCCCAAGTACGTAAATGGCAACCCACCAACTTGACAACCAAAAGCATTGGCCAGATCCACAGCCTTGCCCTGATCAATATTAATGGGGATGAGCTGAGATTTATGATAGTTGATTTTGAGACCTGTAGACGTGGCATAAACATCCAGAATATCTTTCAAACACAGTAATTGGTCCAAAACAGCTGGGAGTATAACTAGAGTGTCATCGGCATACTGAATGACAGGAAAATCCTCAGAGGCTGGTTGTCCGATTGGGAGAGATAATAAACCCTCTGAACAAGCAGCATTGATAGCAACTTGTAAAAGTTCAGCACCAGCCACAAATAACAAAGGAGAGAGTGGGTCACCTTGTCTAACCCCTCTCTTACACTGAAACTCTGCCCTAGGAACCCCATTCAATAGAATAGAAGAAGAACCAGACCCAAAGATCAAACTTATCCATTTTAACCATCTATCATCACATCCCATATGCCTCGGAATGGTCAAAATAGAAGAATGCTCAATAGTATCGAATGCCTTTGCAAAATCCAGCTTAATCACCACTATTTCTCTGCCAGAAGCTTTACATTGATGCAGATATTCAAAGGACCATGCAATACAATCCTGAATATTCCTCCCCTTGATAAAGCCATACTGATTTCTATGGACAAGTTTCAAAATCCACTTTTGCAACCTCTCTGCCAAGATCTTTGTCAATACCTTTAGAACACAATTTGATAAGGATATAGGTCTGTAGTCATTGACAGTCTCAGGAGAAAGAACCTTTGGGACAAGAGTAATAAAGGAGCTATTAAGGCTCTGCAAACTGACAGCCCCTTCCCAAAATCAGAGCACAAATTGTAGAAATCTCGTTTTATAATCTCCCAACAGGTTTTCATAAAAAGACCACTGAATCCATCTGGGCCAGGTGCCTTGTCAACAGGAAGAGAGCTAATAACTTTATCAATCTCCTGTGAAGAAAAGGGAACAGAAAGAGCCTCTAGACCAGGCACCCTTGTAAACAAAACTTCCAAGTCAAAGGACATCACAGGTGAGTGAGATACACCCATTCTATTTTTAAAGGCAGACAAAAAAGCAGCTGCCTTCTCAGCATGACTATCAATCTGTGTCCCATCATCAAGAATAACTGAAGAAATTGAATTATGCCTGTACCTTTCAGTAGCTCTAGAATGGAAATACTTGGTGTTTTCATCACCAAGTCTGGCCCATCTGTAAGTACAACGTTTTTGCCAATATTTATTCTGATAATCAAGTAACCTATTAAGATGTCCCTTTAAAATGACTCTGAAATTTCTCTCTTGCACAAACAAGGCTCTCTTATCTTCCAGATTATCAATTTCCAATAAGACCATATTACAGTTTTCAATCATTAATTTCAATCTAGAAATAGACTTACTCCATTCCTTTAAGCTTCTTCTCAGATTCTTCATTTTTGCTGAAATAACAGTTGCACTATTAGAAGCTCTTACAGGTTTTTCCCAACTGGCCTTCACCGCTTCCTTAAAGCCAGGATGCAACGGCCAAAAATTCTCAAATCTAAATATTCTGCTTTTTGGAATTGAAGTCTCAATGGAAAGCATACAAGGTGCATGATAAGATATTGGCTTTGAAAGTGGTTTAACCATTGTATTTGGAAAAACAGAAGTCCATTCAACCGTCGAAAAGAACCAATCCAATTGTTCCAATAGTGGCTCCTCCTTCATATTGCTCCAAGTAAACCTACGGCCTTTAATTGGTATTTCCACTAGTGACTGACCACTGATAAGAGCATTAAAACGCTGCATATCAACAATATTTCCTCCCGGAATGTTTCTATTGTAAGCTGGTCTAATAAAGTTAAAATCACCAAGAAAAAACCAAAGACTATCACTGGGGATGTCCAACAATGAAAACCAATCCACAAAACTCTGTCTCTCCGGATCTTTACATGGACAATATACATTTGTGAGTGTCCAAGACCGGTTCAAGTGTACAGAAGAGAACTGAATTGAAAGTGCAAATCTTTGCTTATGAACCAGATGACCAGAAAAAACCGAGCTATTCCAGATTATTAAAAGGCCCCCCGATGCCCCAATAGAAGGCACAAATTCAAATTTATCGAAACGCCTAGGAGAGAATTTCCGAATGAACGAATGATCAAAACTTTCTTTCTTTGTCTCCTGCAGACAAATTACTGCAAAACTAGATTCCTCTATTTTGTTTTTGAGAGCTAGCCATTTAGCCTCTCCATTTAAACCCCTAATATTCCAAGATAGCACAACCCACAGCTTAGTAGACATTTCAGAATGAAAGTGTAGCAGCAGTAAAAGCGCCCGATAGGCTTACAAACCAAAAGGAAGTCTGACAGGAGATGGGATAACAAAAATAAACAAGCACAAGAAAACCATCCTGATGCAACAGGAGATACAACAAGATTTTATTTAGACTGCATGCAGCCATAACTATGCTTCAGACTGCTCTGCACCATCCTTCTGAACCGAAGCCAAAAGAGTGGAAGCCGACAACTCCTGGGGGGGGGAATACCACAGAGACGCACCCCAATATCCTGCAAAACTGCCACTGGAATCTCTGGAGGTACTTGTGCCTGCAGCACAACCTGACTCTCACCAAGTGCCTCAGTTTGCACAGATGGGACAATGCTCAAAACAGCTCCAGGGGTTTTCCTATTCTTCACATGAGATTTCCTTTTCGGAGTAACCGACAAGTTGTTCCTGAACCCTTGGAACCTCGTGTTGCGCGGCTGCGGCGCACCGGTTGAGGAGAAGAAGAGCCACCAACAGAAGCAACTAAGGTGTTACGATGACGCTTACGCGATACCACAATCTCATCTGGCACAACATCCACAGACCCAACCAACTGTTCCTGAACACCATCAAGCACACTGACCCACTGAGCCTCCGGAGCAGTCACAGGAACAAGTGAAAAGTTGACATCCACAAAAACACTCACAACCTTGAACTGCTGATACAAAAGGTTCTGCAGACCTTCCACCAAAGGCGCCGAAAGAAAGATAGTAGCCCCCGATCCCAGCAGCGAAATATCCATATCAGCATCCGATTCAGAAGAGTTCATGCTAACATCCAAGGGATCATCCATGATATTAAACAGAGGTGCAGAACCATCTGCAGCATTCACACCCTGCTCCCCAGGGATGTGAAAGAGACGTTGCAGCACCCCCACCGGAACTAAGATCTGATCTTCTTCAGGCAACTGCAAGTTATTTTGCAAATCCATGAACTGCTGATGAGCTTGCTGAGGCTGCAAAATATGCAAATTCCAATCATGAATCACTAGGGCCACCTGCCCCTGGAAAGGATGAGGATCAACGTTCGCAGGCGGTGGTGGATCCTCCATGTTTACCTCTAATGGCAGAGCCTCCCCCGCAACAGCTTGTGCACCAAATCCTCTAAGAAGATAAGTAGGCACAGTCCAGGAAACATTTGCACCCCCCATTTGACGTACAATCAGACTACGGGGCACGAGAGCATCATCCATTAACTAGACTCTAGCTAAAACCCTCGACAAATTACCATTAGGATCATGCCATAAAATAAGCCTGCCAAAACCAGCACAAGCCCTAGTGATAAAACTCTCAGTACGATAATCCATTGGAAAACCCAAGAACAGGATCCATCTCTCTTGCCCTAGCACTGGAATCCTAAGGTTCAGAGCAGCATCATGACGAACAAATGAAATATGGGTATCCTCATCAAGATCAAAACCAGGCCCCACAACCATAGCATCCCTAACTATGATATTCTCAAATCTGATCAGACCAATGCCAAAGGGAGAGCTACGAGCACTTCTAATGACAACATGATGATCGTAACGTAACAGAACTGACAGGGTTCGAACGTTTTCCTGAACAGCTAAAACAGAACTGACAGCAGAAGAATCTCGACTGTCCCCCAAAAAACTCCGATCAGATTTGAACAAATCCTCCAACTTAGAAATAGGAAGCAAACTGCCCGATTCAGAGCAGAATTTTCTGATATGGCCCAACTTCAAACATCGTCTGCAGCGTAGACCAATAAAACATTTCGGCCCATTGTGGTGACAGTACTGACCCGGCCCCAGACACAGAGAACATTCCGTTTGAGCGGAGGAAATATCCGGCATGAAAGAAAGGCCCAAGGTCTCCATAATTTCCAAATCAGAATAACGAGCCCGACGAAGATCACGCAAACTTTCTAACGTAGGTGCTGAAACATCCGAGAATTCCGAGCTCAGAGGGCGAGACCGTTTAGCAATTTGAAATTTTGAAAAGATGTCTGCCGATTTAATAGGACATGCAAAACTACCAAGCTGCAAGATCGTCAGACATGCAGCTGGCTCGGCGGCCTGAGACTGCCGGAGAAAACCCAGATCAGGATTAAACCTAACAGATGATAATGGATCAACTCTCTGCCTACGAACAACCACTGATTTGCTTGCACGAACTCGAACCTTAGGAGAGGACCAATTCTCAAGCCCACAATCAACCGAACGAGCAGAAAATCCAACATGGAAAGGTTCTCGATATAGATGAAAAGTGCAGTGAAAATCAGGCCAGATCCTTGATTCCAAACGATGAATGACGTGCCCAACCAGATTAGAGGCCACAGAGAACCTGAATGTATCATCTCCTAGCCTGAGCACTCGGAAACCAGATGGATCACCACCCAAGCAGCATTGCAGTGCAAACCCCATGGAATCCACATCCAGATGGAAAGAAGACGAGCGAAAAACGACCACCAAAAAGAACTCCTTGGAAGAAGACGAGGGAGAGAAGTGTACCGAGGACTTGAAGCGATGACGCACCTGTGTGGCCAAAGCCCTGCCCGGGGATAGATCCCACAGCAGCAGACAATCCATGCCGGGATCAGCTACGATCAGGGGCACCGGCGACGAGGGAGGGTGGGAGGAGGGGGTGGGAGGGCACATGAGAGAGGAGAGCCATGTTGTTCGATGTCTCTGCCGTTTAGTTAATCCTTGTTGAATCATATGCAAAGCAGTGGCATTGAGTTGACTATTAACAACCTATCTTCTTGTCAAGTTGTTTGGATCCCCAATAAAGAGTCCATGCTCGATGATGTTCCATAGTTCAATGCAAGAGCTGCGCACATGAGTTCTCATTAGTGATTGCCATTGAGCAAACTTAGCAGACTCTTCTAGCTTAGGTGGGTCACCTCTATTGTACACATGAGGGTGAGGGACGGGAAGATCGAGTGATTACCAAGAATCACGGTGCTCACCCTTCCCCCCATCAAGTTGTGTGGAGGAATTAGCGTTGTCCAGTTTGCCCCCTACCACCATACCCTCGGGGGATACCGAAGTATTCCCTTTAGGTACAACGGATGGTAGATCCTCTTGAGGATATGGGGGTGATGAGCCATCTTTGTCTTTAAGAAGTTGCTCAAGCATCTTCTTGACTTCGTTGACCAAGGAAGAGCTCAATCTTGTTTCCAAGTTTCTGAGATCTTCCATGGTCACTGGGGTTGGCTCACTACCACCATCCCCTTCTTGGATACCCATATTCTCTTAGGCGGTAAAGCCCAAATAAAGAGCCGAGGCTCTGATACCAATTGAAAGGATCGTATGGGCACCTAGAGGGGGGGGGTGAATAGGTGCTACTTCAAATTTTCTTCTTTTTCAAATTAAGGTTTTACAATAAGGTAAATTCTCTAGATAATGCAACTACGGTGAATTTACCTATATGACAATTATGCAAGAGCTACCCTAACACAAAGTAGTAACAAGTAAGTAAGGTGCGGTAAAGGATAGAAGTAACCAAAATAGTGGACGCGGAGACACAAGGATTTGTTTCCCGTAGTTCCTTCCTTTGAGGGAATGCGTCACGTTTGGAGAGGGGGTGGTTTCAAACCACCAACGCCACGAAAGGCCTCCCTTGTTCTCCTATGAATCTCACCCCAACGGGATCGATTCACCTTCCACTATATCGGCAACCTTCAAGGTGGAAGCCAGCACCGTTACAAGTTTGGGGCACACATCCACAACTTAATCGGAGGCTCCCAAATACAAGCAAGCTGTCAAAGCAATCAAATACAAGCTTGTAAGAACCAAAACAAGAACTAGGGTTTCCAAGAAAACACTAGAGCAAAGGGGCCCTCAATGAAATGAGGGGGAAATGAAGATCTCTTTTGGTGAAGTAGTAGATCGGGGCCTCCTCCTTCGATTCCCCAAAGATCAAGGACTTTGGGTGGTTTAATGAGGAGATCTTGGGAATTGGGTGGCTCCAATGGACTCCAATGGTGTTCTTTGACTTTAATGAGCTGAGCAACTTGTACCAAGGTAGGTGGAGGGGTATTTATACCCCTCCACGAAATCTGGCCGTTGGAGCTTTTACTGCAGCGGTAGTACCGGAAGTTCAAGCGGTACTACCGGAGAACTCTGGTACTACTGGACCTGGTACCGGACCACCCTCTTCAAACTTCATCAAGTCCTGCCCACAGCGGTACTACTACTGATGCTACCGTAAAGCGGTAGTACCGCAAGTGGCAACCGGTACTACCGGACGTAGTGGAATCCGCAGCTTTAGACGAAAAAACTCTTTGTCATGCCAGGTAGGCAGACAGAAGCTTTTTGCCAACATACAAAAAGTCTCTGCCTCGAGCGGTACTACCGCATTTTAGTACCGGAGCAGGCAGAAGCTTTTGACAAGTGGTCAAAAAGCTACTGTCGCGCTAGGTACTAAAATGCGGTACTACCGCTTTTTAGTACCTAGCCCGGCAGAGGCTTTTTGACAGTTAGTCTAAGCCTTCTGTCTGGTCCGGTAGCAAAAAGCGGTACTACCGCTTTTTGGTACCGCGCCAGGCAGACAGTTTTTGAACATTGCAAAACTGTTTAATGCACCTGCGATACACTTGGCAAATAATTAGTCTGATATGTGTGTTGTTATAAAACACCAAAATCACTAGGGATAGAAAATGCTCTTTCAACTCTATCTAGTCAAACCCTTGACTTTGACCATAATTTGAATTGTTTTGAATTAAATATTGTTTTAAATTCACATTTTCAAATAATACAAATAATATATGTTTTTTAATTAGAAAAATGTGAGGAATATGAATATGCTATTTACAATATCATTTGAGCAATTTAAAATTTTCGAATTATTAAATGCTAATAAATACCTTTTTCTTAATAATTGCATAACTTTATTTTCATAACTCCAAATTCGACAAATGATATGTCTAAATCGATTAGATCGATGAGCCCATTATAACTATGTATTCCATGTTATGAAATGAAGCATGCATCATATAAATATTAAGTATACAACAATGTTTATGAGAGCAAAACATGACTAAAAACTTGATAAAATATTTTATTCTTGTACCCCACACTTCACCCATGCCATGCTATATGCCATATAAATTGTGCATCATTACATCATGGCATACTTGTTTGTTTGTTGCATATGATTTATATGTTTGTGCAGCGTATTTTTCTCGGCCTCTTGTGTGTTTGGTTTTTATCCGGATAGACGCTGAGTAAGGAGAATATCAGGAGTCTCAGGAGTATTACCCAGATCCATCTTATTCTGCAACTGAACTTCCAGGCAAGAATTTCCCCATTCTTTCACTATATATAGTACCTATTGCATCTATCTTATTCTTGAATCATAATCGTGTCACGAATAAAATTTAATCCCAAGTATTGCATAGCCTTTACTTTTAAATCCCACCGAAGCTTGTTCCCTCCATCCTATGAGCCAGTACTACAGGAGCTGTTTGAGCCATGGGAGTCGTAGAATTGCATGTGTAGGGTTTGTGAGAGTCTTTGAATAATGAGGTATCCAAACAACTGAATTGAGTAGTAATGGGATAACTAATGAAAGAGGCATTGGTAGGCAATATCTTCTATTTGATTCTATATGCTCACTTGTGTCCTGTAGGACCCCGAGTACTTGATTCTTGTTCCTTGACTATCACACTATCCGCATGTGGGACCATGAATCCCCTTAGTCTTAGCTTGAGTCATATTTAATTTCTTGGGGCCACAACCTAGTTTGGGACGTTATTACTATTCTGTACTTATGCCATGCTACTGCTTATTACTACTGTTACTCGAGGAGCATTTACTACCATACTGTTTAGGAATTGTGATACGTTTAAGAGTTATCGACAAGCCCAGTCACAGTTTTGGGTTCCTAGTTGTTTACAACCGTTGACACAAACGTCTGGGTCCGTCTCGGAGCCGGCCATCTTCCTCGCAGGTTGCTTAGTGGAGTGGCCTCCTGAAATCAAATATGAATCTTGCGAATGATTTGTCATGATGCCTCATTGGGTTTTTATTTGGTTTTTCCGAGGTTGATCGTGTGTGTGTTGCTATTTGTGCACCCCTGCATGGTAAATCTTTCTGAAAGCCATGTCCGTGGTTATGGATGACTTGGAGCATAGTTTCTCGATTATAGACAAGCATAACTAAAGTACTGTTTTTAAATTGACTAAAACTTGGCTAGTAATATCGCAATATTATGGTATAATTAATAAAACTGCCAACGGATGGGATGTTCTTCCTGAAAGAACATTTCATAATCCCTAGTGTTTTGTGTGTTAGATAATAATATCAAGGGTTATTTAATGTGTGTTGAAGTGCTGCAGATCTCTCTATTGAAAAAGGAAAAGGAAACTGCTCTTGGGGGCGGATAATCCACCCCACCCCTTTCCCAGATGGGCGCAACCCCCAGTGATGGGGCGGAGTTTCGACCGGATTTTTTGGCCATGCCGGATAATCCGCCCCTCAGGGGGGGGGGATAATCCGCCCCTCATGCTCATCTTCAAGTTTGCCAAGGCGCAACCCCTAGAGGGGGGCGGAGTTTCGGCCGGATTTTCCGGACATGCCGGATAATCCGCCCCTCAGGAGGGCGGATTATCCGTCCCTCATGCTCAGCTTCAAGTTTTCCAAGGCGCAACCCTCAGGGGGCCGGATAATCTGCCCCCCCAGAATCTGCATCAAGTTCACCAAGGTGCCATCCCCAGAGAGGGGACGGATTTTCCCCCGGAGTTTCTGTCCTAGGGGCGGAGTTTTCCCCAGGGCGGATAGTACGCCCCTAGTGGGGGCAGATAATTCGCCCCCAAACTTTTTCAACGGCTAGATCTGGGCAGGGGGTATTTAATCCAGCCTTCCCCCTCCTGCCAGACCTCTTGGTTCATTCGAAAAAGTCAAGATTTGATCTGCAACCTTCATACAAGAGAGCTCCACCTAGATCCACCCAAAGTCCCCGTCCCTTGGGGAATCGAAGGAGGAGGACTCGATCTTCAACAACTGCAATTAAGCGCTTCATCTCCTCTCCATTCATTTGGAGAATCTCTGATCTTGTATTTCTTGCAAATATCTAGATACTTGCTTTTGATTATATTGATAATCCTTGTTCTTGTGACAGCTTGTTGTCATTACAGAAGCCCCTAATTCAGTTGTGGGTGTGTGCCCCGTAAAGGCATTGGTTCCTGCCTCGAAGTGTACCAATAGTGGAGAAGGTGGATCGGTCCTTTCGTGGCGAGATCCATCGGAGAATAGGGTGAGGCCTATTGTGGCGTGGTGGTCTTAGAACCGCCCACCCCTCCAACACAGATGTACTTCCCTTAACAAGGAAGGGACTGCGGTAAAACAAATCCATGTGTCTCCGCGTGCTCCACTATGGTTTCCTCGCTCCTCTCTTTACGTGCTTAGTAGTTAGGTTTGCATATAGGGAAATTCTCGTAGTTGCATATCTAGAGAATTTACTTTATTCCAAGCCTAAATTGAAAAAAAACTAAAAATTGAGTAGCACCTATTCACCCCCCCCCCCTCTAGGTGCCCATACGATCCATTTCAAATGGTATCAGAGCCCCGTCTTTTAATTCGGGTTTAACCGCCTAAGAGAAGTATGGGTTCCAAGGGAGATGGTAGTGATGCTCCAGAGGTAGTCACCATGAACGATCTCAAGACGTTGGAAACAACCTTGGTTAGTTCAATGGAGGCTAAGATGGAAGAGATGCGTCAATTGATATTGCGTCTATCCACATCCGCAGCATCACCTCCATCTGCCTCGGAGGCTACCACTCCGCAATCCAAGGAAACGGGTAAAACCGATTCCAAAGATAACGAAGTGGTTGGTGATGGCACTAGAAAGAGATCCTCCTCAAAAAAGGATAGTTGTAAGGAAGGATACAATGAGGTTTCCCATGTGTATTCTCCTGATCCACCTATCCCACAGCCACAAATACATAATAGGGGTGATCCACCCAAACTTTTAGCATCTACTTTTAATCAATGACATTTTTTGATGAAGTCTCATGTGTGCAGCTCCTCCATTGAGTTGTGGAAAATCATCGAGAATGGTCTTCATGTTGGATATCCCAACAACCTAACAAGAAGAGAGGTTGTTGATAGTCAACTCAACGCTACAAATCTACACATGATCCAGCTTGGTGTGGGTGACAAAGACATGCCACACATTCAGCATCTTAGTACAGCTAAGGAAGCTTGGGATGCCCTCACCGAGTTCTTCATCGGAAATGAAAGTATGAGAAGGAATAGATATGATGCTTTGAGAAATGAAGTTGAAGGATTTTATATGTTGGATGGAGAAGACCACGAGGACATGTATAGGAGGCTCAAGTCAATAGCCACCACTTTCAGGAATCATGGTGCCTCTCATGTTAATGATGCATGGATCAAGCGCAAGTATTTCAGTGCTCTTATGCCATTTGAGCCCACAGATTTGAAGAGTCTCCAAGGAAGGCATAACTACCAACTTATGACATCCAATGAGGTAATTCAAGAAATGGCAGCTTTCAAAGTGGCTGCCAGGAATGCCGAAGATGCTCGTGCACGAGCTATGGGGATGCAAAATGGGGTCAACGTGGCCTTGAAGACAAGTGTGGTTGATCATGATGAAGATGACATAGAAGGTATGGACTGTCCCGATGATGTAAAAAGAATTCATGGACAATACATGGCCTTCTATGCTAGAAACTTTTGGAAGGACCCGGCCAAGGCCAAATCTGAACTAGAACGCAAGAGTGGAGCTTATGGAAGAAAGGAAAATGGTCCCAAGCTGAGAACATGTTTCAACTGTGGAGACCGGCTGCACTCTGTAGCTGAGTGCCAATATCAAACTAGGGAAGATAATGGAGGAAGACTTATTCTCAAGAAAAAATCAAAGGTTCCACGCAAGAAACTATTTGTAAAGAAGAATGCTCCTTTTAAGAAGCAACCAAAGATTGTTCTAGTGGCTCAAGAAGAATATTCATCGGGAAGTGAAGATGATGACGAGGACGATAGCTCTCGAGAGGTGGCTGCTATAGCCACCACATCTACACCAACATCTCTCTTCGACTCTTCGAATGAAAACGTCATCAACAAGAACGCTACTTGTCTCATGTCAAGAAGTTTCGAGGTATCTACTTCGAACTCTTCTTTTCATAAGGCTATGATTGATATGGATGATCCTACTAGTCTTAAGGTTAAAGAAGAGATTATTGCTTTGGACTATTTCTTCACTAACTTGCAAGATGAGCACAAAATACATTTTGAGGCTCTTATGGACCAGCTGGCCCAAAATGAAGTGCTCCTTGAAGAAAAGGGCAGAATTGAAAGGGAGGATGCAATGGAAATTGCATCCTTAAAAAATGCTCTAGAAAAGGAAGAAGAGGCTCGGGCTTCTCTTGAAGAGAGACTTGAGTCCATTGAGGAGTCACATGAAGAAATGGTGGCAAAGATTGTTAAGGAACGTGACAATGCAGTTGCCAAAGCAAAGAAGGAAAATAAGGAAAAGATTGACTTTGGGGCTGCTCATGCTAGACTCTCCGAGGAATTGGAGAAACTTGGCATTGCTCACAAGGCATTGAAAAGTGAATTCTCCATTCTCAATGAGTCACATGATTAGCTCCAAATTCGATTGACCAAGTATGATGTTCCTAGCACATCTAAATCAACATATAGTCACAAGGAAAATTCTAGTGTGGAAGAAGGGCTTGTAAATGACACTACTCCCAAAGATAAGGGTGTTCTTGATGAGGTTCTTGGCAAGAAAAGGTCAAATCTAGGTAAAGACGGACTTGGGTATGTCACCAAGTCCAAGAAGAAGACCAAGAGTGAACAATCAAATACAAGCACCGCTGAGAAGAATGTGACAAAAGACAAAACTAACAATATTGGTTTTGCAGGGTCTCACAATCCAAATTATGAACTCTTTTGTGATTATTATGGCGATGTTTATGCTTATTATGTTGGTTCTTTTGATTAATATGTTACTTGGTATATTTGGGTTCCAAAGAACCTTGTTACTAACATGAGAGGACCCATTGAAAATGGGTACCTAAAACCAAGAAGTAATTCTCTTGCAGGGCTATGCTTCCGATGGGTCTAAATGGGTGCTGGATAATGGAAGCACTAGTCATATGACCGGAAGCAAGGAGATCATCATGGAGATGCGACCCAATCATGATAATATTATAGTCTCCTATGGTGATAAGTCTAAATCTCAGGTATTGGGCCTTGGCAAGGTTGTGGTTGCCCACGATATCTCTCTCGTGGACATCATGCTTGTCGAGACCCTTGGTTACAACTTACTCTTTGTTCGTGCCCTTGGTAAGATGGGCTTTGCTGTTTTCATTGATGATCATTTGGTGGTACTCTTGTGGAGAAAGTCTCTAAAGGTCGCTTTCGTTGGATACGTCGAAAATGACCAATATGTGTTGTACTTTTCGGGGAAAAACACATCGGGTCCGATGTGCTTATTCAGAAAGGTCGACGTGGGCTGGCTATGGCATCGCCGTTTATCCCATGTTAACATGAGAACTTTGCAAAGCCTTCACAAGGGTGGCCACATCCTTGGACTAAAATATAATGTTTCTTTTGCCAAAGATCGTGTTTGCAGGGCTTGTGTCGAAGGCAAAATGCATGACTCTCCCCACAAGAGGAAGAATAATGTTTCTTCAAAGAGAATCTTGGAATTACTTCATGTGGACTTATTTGGTCCTCCATCTCATGCCAGTATCGGTGGGAAGAAATATTGCTTGGTCATAGTCGATGATTACTCAAGATATACATGGGTCTATTTCTTCAAGCTAAAGAGTGAGACTCAACAAACGGTCATTGACTTTGCCAATGAGGTTCAACGTCAACACAATGCTCCCATCTTGGAAATAAGAAGTGACAATGGCTCTGAGTTCAAGAACTACACATTGAATGAGTTTCTAAGTGAAGAGGGGATAAGACATCAATATTACGCTAAGTACACCCCTCAAAAAAATGGTGTAGCCGAGAGGAAGAACCGAACTTTGATGGATATAGCAAGATCGATGTTGGCTGAATTCAAGTCTCCTTACAACTTTTGGGCTGAAGCCATATCCACCGCTTGTCACTCATCTAACCGGCTCTACCTCCTCAAGGTCTTGGACAAGACTCCATATGAGATACTTACCGGTAACAAGCCCAATGATGACCCACAAGTATAGGGGATCACAACATTCTTTGCGGGTAGTATTACCCAATTTATTGATTTGACACAAGGGGAGCCAAAGAATACTTGCAAACCTTAACAACCAAGTTGTCAGTTCAGATGCACCTGGAAATAGTTCTTTCTCACATACGTTTATCAGTAGCAACAGTTTGTAGTAGCAACAAGAATAAAGAATAAAGGAAACAATAATAGTAAGATACGATAACAGAGGGATTCGAAAAGGTAGGCATAGGGACGGATGGAAGGGCGTTGCATGGACGAGTCTAAACATGTAACTTCAAGAACTAGGGCATTGCAGATAAATAAAAAGAAGCATCCAAGTACTAAACAATCCTAGGCATGTGCTCCAAATATAGTCATACGTGCTCGCAATGAGAACTTGCACAACATCTTCTGTCCAGCCAGCCCGTGGCAGCGCGACCTCTGGGGAACTACTGTCAATTAAGGTGCTCCTTTTAATAGAGCACCGGAGCAAAGCATTAACACTCTGTGAACACATGTGATCCTCACACCACAGCTATCCCCTCCGGTTGTCCCAATTATTGTCACTTTGGGGCCTTTGGATCCGGACAATGATATGCATACACAACTTGTAGATAAGATCATAAACAATACTATCATAATGATTCAATAATAAGTTCAGATCTGAGATCATGGAACTCGGGCCCTAGTGACAAGCATTAAGCACAACAAGTTGCAACAAAGTCAAATAGCACAAGAGAAACTAGGCACTATGCCCTAACAATCTTATTCGATTACATGATAGAACTCATCCAATCCCTACCATCCCCAAGCCTACGGTGGGGGATTACTCACTCATGGATGAGGGAAACATCGGTGGTTGATGGAGATGCGTTGGTGATGACGATGGCGATGATCCTCTCCAAATTCCCCGTCCCGACAGGGTGCCATAACGGAGTTTCTGGATCCGAATCTTGGTTTCTGGTGGCGGAGCGGAACTCTTTCTAGAGAACTATCGAACCCCCCTGAGTTTTTAGGTTAGAAGGCAACTTATAGGAACGGCGGGAGGCCGAGGAACTGCCTGCGGTGGCCAAACCTCCCCCAGGCACGGGGTCAGTGGGCCCGCTCCTGGGGTGGGTATGGGCCCCCCAGGCCTCCTCTCTGTCTCCCCTTCTGGATCTGTGGATCTTCTGGTGAGAAGTAGGTTTTGGCATATTTTCCGGGATTTTTCCTGATAGTTTATTTTTTCCACAAAAACAAGAAACCAAGGTAATTCTGCTGAAAACAACATTAGTCTGTGTTAGTTGTATCCAAATCACACAAGTTTAGAGAAGAAAAAATAGCAAAGTGTTCGAGAAAGTAGATACGTTTTGGACGTATCACCCAACATTTCATAGTTCAGGGTATTCAGTTGTAAGTGTTTCTTTCTTATCAAAGGTGTCCACTTGTCTAAATTTGAGTCTAAGGCTTTAGAAGGTATTTTTGTTGGTTATGGTGTCGAATCCCACACTTATATAGTCTACAACAAGCTCACCGGGAGCGTTGTAGAATCTTGTAGTGTGGAGTTCGATGAAAATGACGGCTCCCATGTGGGGCAAGTTGATGTTTGTGATGAAGATGTTGAAATACCCCAAGATTCCATAAGAAGAATGGGCGTGGGATTTTTCCACCCCATTGGGGAACCCCTTGTGGCGGATCGGGAAGGACGATGCTCCACTCAAGTGGATCCCTCATCTACACAAGATCAACAAGCCCCTACTGCTGGAGAAACCCCTGCACCAACACCGCAACCTGCTGAAGATCATCAGTCTTATGGGCAAAATGATAGTCCCAGGCCGGACTATCCGCCCCCTCCAAGGGGCGTACTGTCCGCCCCTGGCACTCCAACTCCATCCAGAGGATTTCAAGAAGAACAAAATGGCGAAGAAAATTCCAGGCCGGATTCTCCGGCCCTAAGGGGTGGATTATCCGGCCCTGGAACTCCCAGTTCTGCCAGGGACTCATAGAAAGAAGATGTTGCTGCCTCATCTCCCAGGCCGGAAAGTCCGACCCCACCCAGGGGCAGATTATCCGGCCCTGAAGCACCTGTTCAGCAACACGCTCCTGTTATCAGCTCAGACCAAGACCAAGGGCAAGGGCAAGGTAGTGGACAAGACAAGGATCCAAATGTTGATTCAACTCCTAGAAACAATAAGGAAATTGAGGCTCAATGCAAGGCTCGTGCTGATCGGAACCTTGAGTTAAGGGGTCACACTCTTGACAAGGTTGTCGGTGATCTAAGAATAAGAGTATCTACTAGAAGAGAACTTGCAAGCTTCTGTGATGATCAAGCTCACATATCAATGGTTGAACCAAAGAAGGTCTTTTATGCTCTTGAATATCAGGATTGGGTGGTTGCAATGCATGAATAATTAAATAACTTCGAGCGCAACAAGGTTTGGAAGCTCGTAGAGAAACCCAAAGAGTGCCGCAATGTTATCAGCACCAAGTGGATTTTCAAGAACAAACAAGATGAAAATGGCATTGTTGTGAGGAATAAAGCAAGGCTAGTGGCTCAAGGATTCTCTCAAGTGGAAGGAATTGATTTTGGCGATACTTATGCTCCTGTGGCTCATCCTGAGTCCACCCGTATCATCCTTGCCTATGTCGCTCATCATAATGTTAAATTGCAGCAAATGGATGTTAAGAGTGCTTTTCTTAATGGTCCACTACATGAGTTGGTATACATCAAGCAACCCCCAGTTTTGAGGATCCCAAATTTCCGAACCATGTCTACAAACTTTATAAGGCGCTCTATGGCCTTAAACAATCCCCACGTACGTGGTATGAGCACCTTAAAGAGCTTTTGTTAGACTGTGGATTCGAAGTTGGGAAAATCGATCCCACTCTTTTTACTAAGAAGGTTAATGGGGAGCTTTTTGTATGCCAACTATATGTAGACGACATTATTTTTGTCTCTACTAACCAAGCTTTTAATGATGAGTTTTCAAAGCTTATGACTGACAGGTTTGAGATTTCTATGATGGGAGAATTGAGGTTCTGTCTTGGTTTCGAGATCAAACAACTTAGAGAGGGAACTTTTATTAATAAAGCTAAGTACATCCAATACATGCTCAAGAGGTTCAAGATGACGGATCTCAATGGCGTTGCTACTCCAATGCAAACAAAGTGTCATCTTGAGCTTAATCCAAAGGGTAAAGACGTGGACCAAAAGGTATACCGATCCATGATCAGCTCTCTCCTTTACCTTTGCGCATCTAGGCTGGATATCGTGTTGAGTGTAGGAGTGTGTGCAAGGTACCAAGCCGCTCCTAAAGAAAGCCACTTAGTGGCGGTCAAGAGAATCTTCAGATATTTGGTTCATTCCCCAAATTTTGGTTTATGGTATCCCAAAGGCTCCAGTTTCTCTCTATGTGGTTACATTGATTCGGATTGGGCTGGTGACAAGGATGATCGAAAATCAACTTCTGGTGCATGTCAATTCTTGGGCAGGTCTCTAGTGTGTTGGTCTTCAAAGAAGCAAAACTGCATATCACTCTCAACCGCCGAAGCTGAATATGTTGCTGATGCAAGCGCTTGTACACAATTATTATGGATGAGGAAAACTTTAAAGCAATATGGTGTCAATTGTGACAAACTGCCTCTTTTATGTGATAATGAATGTGCTATAAAAATTTCTTACAATCCAGTGCAACATACAAGAACAAAACATATTGAGATTCGCAATCATTTCATTCAGGATCATGTTGCTCGTGGCGATATTGCACTATCTTTTGTGAGCACTAAGAACCAACTTGCTGATATCTTCACAAAGCCTCTTGATGAAGCAAGATTTTGTTATTTGAGGAATGAGCTAAATATCATAGATTCAAGGAGCTTGGCTTGACTACCCTTGCACACTCACTTACTCTCATTCATGTATTTGGCTTAGATGCGGGCATAGACATAGGGGGAGTGTGGTCCTAATTGATTGGGCTAACCCTCCCCCCATAATGCCGAAAGCAAGAAAAATCATTTCCCTTAATATCATTTTGTGATATGTGGGTCATCGATGAGCATTCGTTTTGAACTCAAGATACATCTTCGCAGTGTCATGCCATGTGCTCCAACATAGTGGCTTCGGCCACCGCCCTCTTCCTTGAGAAGAGTTGGTTCCTAGCGGATCTCTTTGGTTTTTCTTGCATATCTTTTGTTTTTATGGAAAACACACCCAATTTTGGCTTTTGTTTGATTTGTTCTTGCAACTTTGGGTGTGTAGTACCATCACTGTTTGTTGCTCTAAACCCAAGCCTTTTCCCTCCTTGAACCATCTATTCTTGCACACGAGTCCTCTATACACCATCGAGGGGTTTTGCAAGGGTGCTCCGGCCTGAATCTCTAATTAACAGAAAATTCAGAGGTGGGGCGGACTATCCGCCCCAAGTGGGGGGCGGATTATCCGCCCCGGGCGATTTCTGCCTCTTAAGGGCTGGGTCGGGGAGGACAGGATCAAACAGAGAAGCCAGCCCTCCCCCAACCATAGCTCTGCCCCCAACCGCCGCCGGAGCATCCGCCCCTCCCTGGAGTCAATTTTACCACCGGATTCTCCGGGCCCTGCCCGGATCTTCTTCCCCACGCCTCCGGGTATCTTCTCCTCTGCGATCTTCCTCCAATGAGTGAGGGTAACTCCCTCATCCATCTCCTTTGTATGGGATTCATTATTTTTGGTGAATCTCGTTGTAGAATATACTATGTGTTTCTCTTGTTTGTTAGAATCAGTAGTATTGCAACCCTAGTACCCGATCTGTTTTGCCTTGGTAAATCTGGGACATTCCAAAAAAAATCTGCAGGGGGCGGATTATCCGCCCCTGCCAGGGCCGGATAATCCAGCCTGGAGACTAACAATCTGTTCTGGTTTGGTTCTAATTTCCTCAATGCACATCTTTGGCACATGAATTGCTTTCCTACTATTCCTAACATTCCTCCTGGACTTGTGTGTGTGCTTATCCCCATGCTACCTCTCCCATGCTTTTCACAGGTGGCTCAAGTGCTCCTAAGACCTTCACTCGTCGTCCCCGTGCCCGTTATCTCAAGCCCACTGCAGAAGGGAAGTTTAATGACGAAACAGAGGTTCGCAGATCGGCAAGAGAGGCTGAACGGATGGCTGAGGAAACAAAGAAAACCAAGAGGGTTGCATCTCACAAGGGCAAGCAGTCTCGTCCTAACTACAAGGATATGGACATAATTCAGTATTCCACCATTCGCCAAACTGATTACCATGACGAGGCCGACAAAGATGGTGCTCCGGAGGATTCCATGTTTTGGTGTGCACACTTTCGAGCTATTCATGATGATGTATATGCTTCTCTCAAGCTTAGCCCCATGCATCCTATGAATATGACTGAGGCCCAATCCAAGGCAAGACTCCGTGAATCTTTGGATGTGACTAACAAGATGGGGCTTCATCACCTTATGACTCTATAATGCCACTATGATTCCTCGGTGGTGAGGCAGTTTTTCTCAACACTTGTGATATGTGGAGATGAGCGCCGCACTATGAAGTGGATGACCTGGACAACAATGATTCAGTCTGACTTCCGCACCGTTGGGAAGGTTCTTGGGTACGCTTTCCATGGCCGTGACACTCCTTCTGGCCACCGCATCATTTCTCCACTCAGTCCATCCAAGGACACTGTGCTTGCTCCATGTCTGACATCTGATGGCATTGCTGGTACTTTCGCTGGCCTCTCGCCTTTGTATGCCACCCTTGTTGGCATATTTCGGGAGAGCATCTCTCCAAGTGGGGGCAACAATGATAAGATCCACGGTCACCTGGTTCCTCTACTTGCATTTGCTCACGAGTGTGCCACCAACTCTGGTTCGTCTACAGGTTATATACTGGATGTCATGGACTATATATATCATGAGATGACTGATGCCATGATCAACAGGTTCTCCATCCCATAGGCTCCTTTCATTATGATGCTCATCAAGCATGTGTTGCCTTATGAGGACTTGGCACTGATTTGGATGGTGTTCACAAGCCCAATAAAATCTACAACAAGGCTCAGAAGACATCTCACCCTTCCACTGCCCCTGAATCCTTTATGCGTGAAGCAAGAGCTAGTGGACGTCGTTCCACGATGTCCCCAATGGCACGCGAGGTCAAGCAGCTCAATTGGTTCCAGCGGCACATCCTTTGCATGGGCATAGATACTCACAAGGGCCAGTATGAGGAGTACTGAAGGAGCCATGAGATATCACACACTTAGCATCTCATTCTTCACCACGTGTCCGGTCCCACTTGCAATCCACCTCCTCCTACTGCTCCGGAACCTTATACTCAGTGGAACACTTCTGGGATCAACTATGGCGAGCTCGAGAGTCACCTGTTTCCTCCACCTCCGAGGGCTCCTACCCCTCCAGCTGATGATGATGATGATGAGTATGATGAAGAGGAAGGGGACGGGGATGACTACGATGAGGATGAGGAGGCGTGATCTTCTGGGACGCTAGCATCGCTCTTCTTCCTTTTTGGCGTTTCGATTCCAAAGGGGAGAAGTAGTTCTATTAGGTCTCGAATTTGCATGGGTCAGGCGCAAACACTTGCTTCTTTTTCATTCGTTCTATTTGCTTTCTTGTGCCCTTTTAGCATGACCTTATTTTTTATTTGTGCTTGGTTTGTATAAGACTCTGTCATGTGATACTCTGTATGGATCTCTGGAATTATGGATTTATCATGTGGACCTACTCATATGGAATTCTGAATTTATCTATGGAGTTTGGTATTCTATTGATGGCATATGGAATCATGGGATTATCTAGTGTATGCATCAATATTGTGGGATGTGCTTGGAGCCTAATATTCTCTCTATTCACTTTGGCTCTTTTCACATCACGGTGGTATGACCTTGTTTCCTAACTCATCTAGTTTTACTTGTCTTTGTTATGAAAGTTGCTTGCTCTTTAGTGTGTGCATTTGTATTCAAATGCAAATTTTAATTATGGACACATCTAGGGGGAGTCTCTTTCATTTCTTTAAAGGTGTTGTTAGTAGGTTTTATTGCAAATCCTAGAATTGTCATCTAACACCAAAAATGGGGAGATTGAAAAAATATTTCATAATCCCTAGTGTTTTGTGTGTTAGATAACAATATCAAGGATTATTTAATGTGTGTTGAAGTTTTGCAATCTCTCTATTGAAAAAGTAAAAGGAAACTGCTTTTGGGGGGTGAATAATCCGCCCCTCCCAGGGGAGGATAATCCGCCCCACCCATTTCCCAAATGGGCGCAACCCCCAGTGGGGCGGAGTTTCGGCCGGATTTTCTGTCCATGCCGGATAATCCGCCCCTCAGGAGGACCGGATAATCCTCCCCTCATGCTCAGCTTCAAGTTTGCCAAGGCGCAACCCCCAGAGGGAGGGCGGAGTTTTGGCCGAATTTTCCGGCCCTACCGGATAATACGCCCCTCGGAAGGGGGCGGATAATCCACCACCCCCCAGGATCTGCCTTAATTTCACCAAGGCGCCATCCCCAGAGATGGGGCGGATTTTCCCCCGGAGTTTCCGTCTTGGGGGAGGAGTTTTCCCTAGGGCGGATAGTACGCCCCTAGCGGGGGGCGGATAATCCGCCCCCAAAATTTTTCAATGGCTAGATCTGGGCAGGGGTATTTAAGCCAGCCTCCCCCCTCCTGCCAGACCTCTTGGTTCATCCAGAAAAGTCAAGATCTGATCTGCAACCTTCATCCAAGAGAGCTCCACCTAGATCCACCCAAAGGCCCTGTCCCTTGGGGAATCGAAGGAGGAGGACTCGATCTTCAACAACTGCAATCAAGCGCTTCGTCTCCTCTCCATTCGTTTGGAGAATCTCCGATCTAGTATTTCTTGCAAATATCTAGATCCTTGCTTTTGATTATATTGATAATCCTTGTTCTTGTGACAGCTTGTTGTCATTACGGGAGCCCCCAATTCAGTTATGGGTGTGTGCCCCAGTAGAGTTGTAAAGGCACCGGTTCCCGCCTCGAAGGATACTAATAGTGGAGAAGGTGGATCAGGCCTTTCGTGGCGAGATCCATCAGAGAATAGGGTGATGCCTATTTTGGCGTGGTGGTCTTAGAACCTCCCACCTCTCCAACGCAGATGTACTTCCCTTAACAAGGAAGGAACTGTGATAAAACAAATCCATGTGTCTCCGCGTGCACCACTACGGTTTCCTCGCTCCTCTCTTTATGTGCATAGTAGTTAGGTTTGCATATAGGAAAATTCTCGTAGTTGCATATCTAGAGAATTTACTTTATGACAAGCCTAAAATTGAAAAAGAACTAAAAATTGATTAGCACCTATTCACCCCCCCCTCTAGGTGCCCATACGATCCATTTCACTTCCGCCTTCTCGTTTGGGTACGGGGAGGTGGGCGAGCGATGTTTATTTATGTTGATATATATATATATATATATATATCTATTGGGTAATTAAATGTTGTTTAATTAACGAACGTATGTCTATCATTGGTTAGGCGGATGTTGTAGCGTGTCTCTATAAAACTGCTAGCTTTTATTTTTGCTGCAATTGCGTCACCCTCAGGTCGTTCCCTTTAGATCCATAAAGACTTGCTGAGTTCCTCAGGGTCTCACACGATAAAATATTGGTTTAGATGGACAGGTATCTCTACATGAAGGCTATTGGGTTGAGGATACCGATGATGGTGACAACGACCTTCTGGTGTACAGATTCCAGGGATGGAGATCCGTGAGATCTATGGGCGGGATGTGCTTATTATCAGGGCATCTCATGCCAATTTTCCTCTTATCCGTACTCGGATCTTGTTTTCCGCTTCCGCTTGATACTCTGATGTGTGATGTATGAGGATATATCCTAAACAGCCATCTAGTATTTTAGATCTTGCCGTATGGTGTTGAATATTTTTATTTCTGTTAGATGTATTGGCTCTGATATACTCTTGTATGTCGCTGACATACACACTTGTGCATGGTTTGTTCACATGCCTGTCGACTACGCCGCTCGCACTTGATACCATATTCTTGGAAAGTGTATAGAGTGGTTGGCCTGTATCGTGCCCAGCTTCATTTAGATGGGCATCCACGTGGATGGCCTTTGGGCCTTCGCGATCGAACCACCTTATGCACTTTGGGTTCGTCCTGGTTTGTTGCTTAGAGCGTAGTGTTCGAGGTATTACCTAAGTTGGTACGAATTAACCCCCGCTCCTCCAGTGTTGGGAACCTACCCCATCATCATATGTTCCAATGCCACTCCCCTACCCCATAGACGCTGCGACACGGGAAGCAACTTGCAGTATTTGGGTCGATTTTAGCAATAGTTGATTTTTCTTATGGAGTATAATGCCTATTTACATGTTCGGTATTGCAGATTTCAGCAACAAAGTGCTGCATCGTGCGATGCCTTCAGAAGATTAATCTTATCAAAGCTTACGACGGGTGCAAACATGGTAGCTCTCATGCTTTCGGAAAGCTCTGTTAGAGGGAGTATATTTGGTGGTAAAAGATGTGTGTCGGGATTATAGTCAATAATGGATGTTCGCTAATTTTAAAATACAGTGCTCCTTTCATTTGCTCACGAGTGTGCCACCAACTATGGTTCGTCTACAGGTTATAGACTGGATGTCATGGACTATATATATCATGAGATGACTGATGCCATGATCAAAAGGTTCTCCATCCCATATGCTCCTTTCATTATGATGCTCATCAAGCATGTGTTGCCTTATGAGGACTTTGAAACTGATTTAGATGGTGTTCACAAGCCCAATAAAATCTACAACAAGGCTCAGAAGACATCTCACCCTTCCACTGCCCCTGAATCCTTTATGCGTGATGCAAGAGCTAGTGGAAGTCGTTCCACGATGTCCCCAATGGCACGCGAGGTCAAGCAGCTCAATTGGTTCTAGCGGCACATCCTTTGCATGGGCATAGATACTCACAAGGGCCAGTATGAGGAGTACTGAAGGAGCCATGAGATGTCACACACTTAGCAGCTCATTCTTCACCATGTGTCCGGTGCCACTTGCAATCCACCTCCTCCTACTGCTCCGGAACCTTATACTCAGTGGAACACTTCCGGGATCAACTATGGCGAGCTCGAGAGTCACCTGTTTCCTCCACCTCCGAGGGCTCCTACCCCTCCAGCTGATGATGAGTATGATGAAGAGGAAGGGGACGGGGATGACTACGATGAGGATGAGGAGGCGTGATCTTCTGGGACGCTAGCATCGCTCTTCTTCCTTTTTGGCGTTTCGATGCCAAAGGGGAGAAGTAGTTCTATTAGGTCTCGGATTTGCATGGGTCAGGCGCAAACACTTGCTTCTTTTTCATTCGTTCTATTTGCTTGCTTGTGCCCTTTTAGCATGACCTTATTTGTTATTTGTGCTTGGTTTGTATAAGACTCTGTCATGTGATACTCTGTATGGATCTCTGGAATTCTGGATTTATCATGTGGACCTACTCATATGGAATTCTGAATTTATCTATGGAGTTTGGTATTCTATTGATGGCATATGGAATCATGGGATTATCTAGTGTATGCATCAATATTGTGGGATGTGCTTGGAGCCTAATATTCTCTCTATTCACTTTGGCTCTTTTCACATCACGGTGGTATGACCTTGTTTCCTAACTCATCTAGTTTTACTTGTCTTTGTTATGAAAGTTGCTTGCTCTTTAGTGTGTGCATTTGTATTCAAATGCAAATTTTAATTATGGACACATCTAGGGGGAGTCTCTTTCATTTCTTTAAAGGTGTTGTTAGTAGGTTTTATTGCAAATCCTAGTATTGTCATCTAACACCAAAAAGGGGGAGATTGAAAGAATATTTCATAATCCCTAGTGTTTTGTGTGTTAGATAACAATATCAAGGATTATTTAATGTGTGTTGAAGTTTTGCAATCTCTCTATTGAAAAAGGAAAAGGAAAATGCTTTTGGGGGGTGAATAATCTGCCCCTCCCAGGGGCGGATAATCCGCCCCACCCCTTTCCCAAATGGGCGCAACCCCTAGTGGGGCGGAGTTTCGGCCGGATTTTCTGGCCATGCCGGATAATCCGCCCCTCAGGAGGACCGGATAATCCGCCCCTCATGCTCAGCTTCAAGTTTGCCAAGGCGCAACCCCCAGAGGGCGGGCAGAGTTTTGGCCGAATTTTCCGGCCCTACCGGATAATCCACCTGGGGGATAATCCACCCCCGAGGATCTGCATCAATTTCACCAAGGCGACATCCCTAGAGATGGGGCGGATTTTCCCCCGGAGTTTCCGTCTTGGGGACGGAGTTTTCCCTAGGTCGGATAGTACGCCCCTAGCGGGGGGAGGATAATCCGCCCCCAAACTTGTTCAATGGCTAGATCTAGGCAGGGGTATTTAAGCCAGCCTCCCCCCTCCTGCCAGACCTCTTGGTTCATTCGGAAAAGTCAAGATCTGATCTGCAACCTTCATCCAAGAGAGCTCCACCTAGATCCACCAAAGGCCCTGTCCCTTGGGGAATCGAAGGAGGAGGACTCGATCTTCAACAACTGCAATCAAGCACTTCGTCTCCTCTCCATTCGTTTGGAGAGTCTCCGATCTAGTATTTCTTGCAAATATCTAGATCCTTGCTTTTGATTATATTGATAATCCTTGTTCTTGTGACAGCTTTTTGTCATTACGGGAGCCCCCAATTCAGTTATGGGTGTGTGCCCCAGTAGAGTTATAAAGGCACTGGTTCCCGCCTCGAAGGATACCAATAGTGGAGAAGATGGATCAGGCCTTTCGTGGCGAGATCCATCAGAGAATAGGGTGATGCCTATTTTGGCGTGGTGGTCTTAGAACCTCCCACCTCTCCAACGCAGATGTACTTCCCTTAACAAGGAAGGAACTGCGATAAAACAAATCCATGTGTCTCCGCGTGCTCCACTACGGTTTCCTCGCTCCTCTCTTTACGTGCATAGTAGTTAGGTTTGCATATAGGGAAATTCTCGTAGTTGCATATCTAGAGAATTTACTTTATGACAAGCCTAAAATTGAAAAAGAACTAAAAATTGAGTAGCACCTATTCACCCCCCCCCCCCCATCTAGGTGCCCATACGATCCATTTCACTTCCGCCTTCTCGTTTGGGTACGGGGAGGTGGGCGAGCGATGTTTATTTATGTTGATATATATATATATATCTGTTGGGTAATTAACTGTTGTTTAATTAACGAACGTATGTCTATTATTGGTTAGGCGGATGTTGTAGCGTGTCTCTATAGAACTGCTAGCTTTTATTTTTGCTGCAATTGCGTCACCCTCAGGTCGTTCCCTTTAGATGCATAAAGACTTGCTGAGTTCCTCAGGGTCTCACACGATAAAATATTGGTTTAGATGGACAGGTATATCTACATGAAGGCTACTGGGTTGAGGATACCGATGATGGTGACAACGACCTTCTGGTGTACAGATTCCAGGGATGGAGATCCGTGAGATCTATGGGCGGGGTGTGCTTATTATCAGGGCATCTCATGCCAATTTTCCTCTTATCCGTACTCGGATCTTGTTTTCCGCTTCCGCTTGATACTCTGATGTGTGATGTATGAGGATATATTGTGGCATCCCACAAAACCACTACTAGAAAATCGCGTTGATTTGTGCATCGCATCGTCATCATCATGCATTGTTTGCCTAAAACTATTTTTCGCAAAGCCTGTTTTAGTTTTCTAAAACGCCCCGTCTTGTTTTCAAATTCAAACCCGGGACTCCGGATTATTTGTTTTGTCGGTTTCGGGTTGCAAGGCCCTGTTTTAAATAAATACAACATTTAATTATTTTAGTGGGCAATGAACGGGCCGACCAACCAACGACCACCCCCAAAATAAAAATCGGTCCACCCCTTATTCCTAAACCTACCCAACCTAATCTACCCCAACCCCTCCACCTCACCCCCTCCAATCATCGCGCGCCACCTCATCTCCCTCACCACTCCCACCACTCAGACACCGCCACCTCACCTCCCACTCACCCAATCCCAACCCCCACCCCCACTCTCTCCCCAACACACACAGCACACGACGCACACACGCACGCAACTGCACCCATGCGCCCGCTTCCCTAGCCACCTGCCTCCCCTGTCGCCCCTGGGACCCACCCGGCCCCGCGGCCCCACCCCTGTCGGCCCTCCTCTCACGCCTCTCCCCACCAACCCCTTCTTCCTCCCCACACCGCTCCCCCTCCTCGTTCCCACTCCCGCCGGAGGCCGCCGCCGTCGCTCCTCCCTCTACCGGCAGCGCCGCCCCCGCCAAGCACGTCGCCTCCCCTCTGCTCATCCGTCCGCCACCCCCTGAGGCGCCTCCGCAAGCCCCGCCGTGCTTGCCCTCCGGCTCCCTCCTCTGGCTCCTCCCGGCCAGCGCCGCCGCGAGACGCCACGGGCGTGGCTCGCCTCCACTCGCCGCCTCCTCTGCCGCCTCTCCGCTGGACCGCCTCTCCTCCTCCTCACGGGGCCCTGCTCCCGCCGCTCTCTCCCGACGCCGCCACAGCCGCTCATGCCGCTGGCCCACATCGCCTCCCGACAGCCGGCTCGCCAGCGCTCTCACGCGCTTCTCCTTCCCGGCCTGTCCTCCCCACGCAGAGTACCTCGCCGGCCCGCCCCTTCAGCGCCGCCCCACCCTCGTCGAGCTCAGAGACCGGCACCGGTGCCACCCGAGCCCTCCATGTCCGCTCTCTGCACGGCTTCCGACGGACCTGTCCTCCGCTGCCGGATGCCCTAGTTGTCTGCGCCTCGCCGGCCCAGCGTTTCCCCATCGGCGGTACCCCCCCAAGCTCGCCCTTGCTCCACGCCCTCAAGCCCCATGGCTCGCTCGCGCCGTCTTCCGACGTGCACCCAGGAAGTCTGCTCCCTTGTCGCTGTCTACAAGTGCGCTTGTCGCCATGACCAGCGAGTGGTCGCTGCCCTCCAAGCTCTACCTCCGACCATGGACTCGGTGATGTTTTTCCCTGCGAGTTGGGTGTGGTTCAACGCTCGTGGCAGTTTTGTATGCGTTGCTGCCGCACGCCAAGTCCTCCGTCACCGGTTAGGTGGTAACCCAAGATCGTCCGCAGGGATCTGGCGTCCGAGACCAACTCGCTAAAATGCTTCGTATCGACATGATCTTCCTCGGGCCTTCGACATGGAATCGCCCAGATCCACCGGCGCCAAACCCAAGACCGACATCATCAACCGAGAACTCTAACAAGGACGCCAAGCTCGTCGAGATCCCGAACGCCAAGAACCTCTACACGGAATTGCAATACCCCGAGTTCTCCTTCTTAGACGGCAAGTTCCTCGTCACGGACCCGAAGACCACACCTCGACACGCCAAGTTCGCCGAGACCCCGTAACCGTGGGCCTTCAACGCGGAACCCCAAGATCTTCTCCTGGAGCGACGAGGTCTTCTTCAAGGAACGCCAAGTCCGACCCGACCCGCGGACCCGACAAGGTCTCCACGAATGCGACAAGAACGACACCGACCAGGGCGAGTCCGAGGTGCCCCGACACCGAACCAAGTCCTCCTTCACGGAACAACAAGACCGTCACACGGACGCGAACCCCAAGACCCTGAGGCTCCGACCCCAAGATCGTCGAACCCTGGACCCCGAGACCTACCCCGAACCCCGGAACCCCAAGTTCGTCGAAACCGCTAACGTGTGAACCCCTTCCCGGAACACTATTTTATAATATAATACAACTTGTTGCATATTAATTGCCATACTCGCATGCATATTTGTGTGGTTTGGGGGCCTTATGCCGATTCACCTAATAATTAAATATGGGGCCCATATGCAGGCAAATCTAGTCTCATATTGGCCTCATTTAAATTTGTGTAGCGAACCGGTAACTTATTTTGCCATGTTAAAACAACATTTAAATTGCGGGGTAGCTAATTCACTTTAACCGTTTAATTAAGTGTCGGGACCCCGGTTCCGCTTAATATGACCTAATTGCACCGCACCTTGGCCATGCCATACATCATACCTGCATCATGCCGATCTTCTGCCGTTGTATTAAATATTGCATCCGGAGTTTATTCTAGCGTTTTGCTTCTTCGCGGATAAGGCCGATGAGTTGATGTGAGCTTCGACCCGATCTTCGGTTTAACCTTCGACGATGTTTTCAGGCGAGCATCTCCCCCCTTTCTACCTATCTTACTTTTATAGTATGTATTCCCTCCTGTTGATCTATTGCTATCTGTGTTGCGATGCTCTAGTTTTCGTACCCGTGATATCCCTTGCAGCCTTATATTGCCTCGGACACACCCTATTACCTGTTGTTTGGTAGATAGTTGGACTTGCGCGTCTTAGCCGCTTGCTCAAGTGCTATGCGTCGCCCAAAGGCCACAGCTTGTTGAAGTAATGCCGCATGTTTGATGTTGAAGATTATCATGGCTTTACTTATCGCTCACTTTAAATTCCTGTTTAACAACTAAAATTGAAGTAAGCGAGGCATCGGTGGGTGATAGAAAATATTTGGTTTCGAACGCCCACTTGTGTCCCGAGACCCCGAGTACTTGATACTGTTCCTTGATTTATCGCTATCCACATCCGGAGGTATATGGGACCCCCTGCGAGCTTGATTCAGTCTTATTTCTTGGGGCCACAAACTAGTTTGAGGTTTTATTTACTATCCTGTACTTATGCCATGCTACTTCAGATTTACGTTTGTGCGAGGAGCACACTGTCTCGCTTAGGTAAGCGGAATGTTTTCGGTATCGACAAGCCCAGCCACACTTTCGGTTCCCGATCGTTTACCATTGTCGCAAACCTTGAGTCCGTCTCGAGCTTGCTTACTTGCTATGGTGTACTCCAAGGGTGGCCCTCAAATATTTCTGAATCTGTGATTGCTTAGTCGTGAAAGCCTCGTTGGGTTTTGATTTGGTTTTCCGAGGTTGATCGAGCGTGTGTTGCTATTGGTGCACCGCCGGTAAAACTTTCTGAAAGCCGTGTCTGCGGATATGGACGACTTGGAGCACAGTATCTCGATCATAGACAAGCATAACTAAAGTTTATTGCTATCAATTTGACTTTATAATGACTAGTAATCAGCTTCACTATAATGGAATGGCTAATTAATACTGCCCACAATTGCTTGTTTGGAGTCGCTATACCATTGTACCGACTAGTAAGTATTGCAACTACAACGGAATGGCTGAATAAAAGTACCAACCACTGGGTTTTGGGTTATCTCATGCTAAATGTATCTCGACTAGTAAGTGTTGCCACTATAACGGAATGGTTAACTAAAAGTGCCCAGCTTACTTTATCGGATGATTATCTAAACCTGACTAGTAAAGTGCCGCAACTATAATCGAATAAGTAAAACTACCAACGTGTGAGTTCCTCGTTGACTTCCTCGTTTGGTCTCGAGGGGAAACGCCAGATGGGTTTGTTTGATGGTAGTATCAGTTGAATCCGAATAGGTCTTTCTTACCTCTCTCGATAACCGCCATTGCATCGAGTCTCTATAGGGTGTTTAGTGCATCTTGCCGCCGCTTGATCCACCATACCTTTGTAGGCGAGGACCGCCAATTCTAGCCTCGCTGCATCGGCCTCGATCGACGCTCCTCTTTTTCCTTTGCCCTTTGTCGGCACCCCTTTTGTTTAAGCAGGTTTTGAGATCGACGTCATTAGCAGGGTTACCCTTCCGGCTTGGCCTGGGCAGGGTTATGGACGCCATTGGTCATTCTTCAGGGCTCTTAGCCCCATTTGCATCTTGTCCGTAGTCGGACGCTCTATCGTTTCAAGGTGATTTGGATCTTTGTATATTATATCTGTATTCTTGACTCTTGGAGTCGTGTTGTATATAAATCTGTTCTGTGGGTCCCATCGAGGACTGTTGTGTAATGTTATTACTTCGTTTTCCACCCGCACGAAAGTGCCTGGTGGGCACCTTTGAATCGTTTCTATGAGGGTTTGGCGGAAAGCGCTAAAACTTGCATAGGTCCGATTCTGAGGGTGTTACAGAGTGGTATCAGAGCCCAGCAGTTGCGATACCCCACAAGTCCAGCATGTAGGATAACCTAGCTAACGGCCGCAGTAGAGTGTCAAAACTATTTTTGCAAAATCGGTTGGATAGTTCTGGTTAGGTCTGCTTTTACTCCTTACCCCTCTGCTATTCTCCTCTTATCTCTACGCGTTTTGAATCCGCTCTCCTCTCTTTCTTCGAGTCCAGGATTTCTCGTGGTTGGGTTCCGTCGTACCTTCAGGGTCTCGCTTCCTCTTTTGGTAACGGTGTTGCTACATCTGGTCTTCATGCTATCCGAGGAATCCTTTATCTGTGGTACCATTCTTTGTTCCTTGTTTGTGCCTTCCGGTGTTTTCCGACGCGACGACATTATCTACGCTAGATCCGATGCAGAGTCTGCATCACTCCGGTGTTTCTGAACCTCGTTTGTCGGAATCTTCAGTCTAATTCCGAGAGTTGGTTGCATAATCCGCCTATTCGTCTGCAGAGTAATGGTTTGGGTGCGCGATGGACTGATCACCATCCGACTACTCTTATCATTCGCTCTTGTACATCGAATCAGTGGATCCAGCAATTTTACTCCGTCCACGGAAGCTAGAGGTGGCTTTATTTGTTGATGTCTCTACCTTCGACCTTTTGTTCCGGAGTGTTCTCTCGACGATCACTGACAATGACCTCTTGTTAGTGGTGTCGCGAGGATCTACACGAAGCGAGAAGACGCCGTTCGCCGACCTTCCTTCCGGTACCATGAGGCGGATCTCGAGGGCGAGATACATTGTTAGTGATGTCGAATTGTGGCATCCCGCAAAACCACTACTAGAAAATCGCGTTGATTTGTGCATCGCATCGTCATCATCATGCATTGTTTGCCTAAAACTATTTTTCGCAAAGCCTGTTTTAGTTTTCTAAAACGCCTCGTCTTGTTTTCAAATTCAAACCCGGGACTCCGGATTATTTGTTTTGTCGGTTTCGGGTTGCAAGGCCCTGTTTTAAATAAATACAACATTTAATTATTTTTAGTGGGGGCAGTCGAACGGGCCGACCCGACCCGAACGACCACCCCCAAAATAAAAATCGGTCCACCCCTTATTCCTAAACCTACCCAACCTAATCTACCCCAACCCCTCCACCTCACCCCCTCCAATAATCGCGCGCCACCTCATCTCCCTCACCACTCCCACCACTCAGACACCGCCACCTCACCTCCCACTCACCCAATCCCAACCCCCACCCCCACTCTCTCCCCAACACACACAGCACACGACGCACACACGCACGCAACTGCACCCACGCGCCCGCTCCCCTAGCCACCTGCCTCCCCTGTCGCCCCTAGGACCCACCCGGCCCCGAGGCCCCACCCCTGTAGGCCCTCCTCTCACGCCTCTCCCCACCAACCCCTTCTTCCTCCCCACACCGCTCCCCCTCCTCGTTCCCACTCCCGCCGGAGGCCGCCGCCGCCGCTCCTCCCTCTGCCGCCAAGCGCATCGCCTCCTCTCGCTCAGCCCTCGAGGCGCCTCACGCTTGCCCTCCGCTCCTCCTCTGCTCCTCCTGACGGCGCCACGGCTGCCGCCTCCGCCCGCCTCGCCTCCTTCAAGTTGCCTCTCTCCGCTGCCCCGCCTCCTCACGCTGCTCGCTGCTGCCTCTGACGCTGCCACTGCAACCCGCGCTGTCAAGCCGCCCTCGCCCACGCCGCCTCCGACCCGAACCGCCGGGCCTCGCCAGCGTCCCCGGCCCGCGCCCCTCCTTCCCCGGTGTCGTCCTCCCCACGCAGAGTACCTCGCTGGCCCAGCCGCCCCACCTCGCCGAGCTCAGAGACTGCACCGGTGCCACCGAGCCCTCTCTGCAGGGCTTCCGACGGACCTGTCCTCCGCTGCCGGATGCCCCAGTTGTCTGCGCCTCGCCGGCCCAGCGTGTCCCCATCGGCGGTACCCCCCCCAAGCTCGCCCTTGCTCCACGCCCTCAAGCCCCATGGCTCGCTCGCGCCGTCTTCCGACGTGCACCCAGGAAGTCTGCGCCCTTGTCGCTGTCTACAAGTGCGCTTGTCTCCATGACCAGCGAGTGGTCGCTGCCCTCCAAGCTCTACCTCCGACCGTGGCCTCGGTGATGTTTTTCCCTGCGAGTTGGGTGTGGTTCAACACTCGTGGCAGTTTTGTATGCGTTGCTGCCGCACGCCAAGTCCTCCGTCACCGGTTAGGTGGTAACCCAAGATCGTCCGCAGGGATCTGGCGTCCGAGACCAACTCGCTAAAATGCTTCGTATCGACATGATCTTCCTCGGGCCTTCGACATGGAATCGCCCAGATCCACCGACGCCAAACCCAAGACCGACATCGTCAACCGAGAACTCTAACAAGGACGCCAAGCTCGTCGAGATCCCGAACGCCAAGAACCTCTACACGGAATTGCAATACCCCGAGTTCTCCTTCTTAGACGGCAAGTTCCTCGTCACGGACCCGAAGACCACACCTCGACACGCCAAGTTCGCCGAGACCCCGTAACCGTGGGCCTTCGACGCGGAACCCCAAGATCTTCTCCTGGAGCGACGAGGTCTTCTTCAAGGAACGCCAAGTCCGACCCGACCCGTGGACCCGATAAGGTCTCCACGAATGCGACAAGAACGACACCGACCAGGGCGAGTCCGAGGTGCCCCCGACACCAAACCAAGTCCTCCTTCACGGAACAACAAGACCGTCACACGGACGCGAACCCCAAGACCCTGAGGCCCCGACCCCAAGATCGTCGAACCCTGGACCCCGAGACCTACCCCGAACCCCGGAACCCCAAGTTCGTCGAAACCCCTAATGTGTGAACCCCTTCCCGGAACCCTATTTTATAATATAATACAACTTGTTGCATATTAATTGCCATACTCGCATGCATATTTGTGTGGTTTGGGGGCCTTATGCCGATTCACCTAATAATTAAATATGGGGCCCATATGCAGGCAAATCTAGTCTCATATTGGCCTCATTTAAATTTGTGTAACGAACCGGTAACTTATTTTGCCATGTTAAAACAACATTTAAATTGCGGGGTAGCTAATTCACTTGAACCGTTTAATTAAGTGTCGGGACCCCGGTTCCGCTTAATATGACCTAATTGCACCGCACCTTGGCCATGCCATACATCATACCTGCATCATGCCGATCTTCTGCCGTTGTATTAAATATTGCATCCGGTGTTTATTCTAGCGTTTTGCTTCTTCGCGGATAAGGCCGATGAGTTGATGTGAGCTTGGACCCGATCTTCGGTTGAACCTTCGACGATGTTTTCAGGCGAGCATCTCCCCCCTTTCTACCTATCTTACTTTTATAGTATTTATTCCCTCCTGTTGATCTATTGCTATCTATGTTGCGATGCTCTAGTTTTCGTACCCGTGATATCCCTTGCAGCCTTATATTGCCTCGGACACACCCTATTACCTGTTGTTTGGTAGATAGTTGGACTTGCGCGTCTTAGCCGCTTGCTCAAGTGCTGTTGCGTGTCGTCCAGTGCCACAGTTGTTGAAGTAATGCCGCATGTTTGATGTTGAAGATTATCATGGCTTTACTTATCGTTCACTTTAAATTCCTGTTTAACAACTAAAATTGAAGTAAGCAGAGGCATCGGTGGGTGATAGAAAATATTTGGTTTCCGAACGCCCACTTGTGTCCCGTAGGACCCCGAGTACTTGATACCTGTTCCTTGATTTATCGCGCTATCCACATCCGGGAGGTATATGGGACCCCCCTGAGCCAGAGCTTGATTCAGTCTTATTTCTTGGGGCCACAAACTAGTTTGAGGTTTTATTTACTATCCTGTACTTATGCCATGCTACTTCTGTATTTACGTTTGTGCGAGGAGCACACTGTCCTGTTTAGGTAAGCGGAATGTTTTCACGGTATCGACAAGCCCAGCTACACTTTCGGGTTCCCAGTCGTTTACAGCCATTGTCGCAAACCTTGAGTCCGTCTCGGAGCTTGCTTACTTCGTTGCGGGTGTACTCCAAGGGGTGGCCCCCTGAAATATTTCTGAATCCTGTGATTGCTTAGTCGTGAAAGCCTCGTTGGGTTTTGATTTGGTTTTTCCGAGGTTGATCGAGCGTGTGTTGCTATTGGTGCACCCCGGCCGGGTAAAACTTTCTGAAAGCCGTGTCCGCGGATATGGACGACTTGGAGCACAGTATCTCGACCATAGACAAGCATAACTAAAGTTTATTGCTATCAATTTGACTTTATAATGACTAGTAATCAGCTTCACTATAATGGAATGGCTAATTAATACTGCCCACAATTGCTTGTTTGGAGTGTCGCTTGCGACCATTGTACCTGACTAGTAAGTATTGCAACTACAACGGAATGGCTGAATAAAAGTACCAACCACTGCTGGGTTTTGGGTTATCTCATGCTAAATGTATCTGACTAGTAAGTGTTGCCACTATAACGGAATGGTTAACTAAAAGTGCCCACTGCTTACTTTATCAGGATGATTATCTAAACCTGACTAGTAAAGTGCCGCAACTATAACTGAATAAGTAAAACTGCCAACGGTGTGAGTTCCTCGGTTGACTTCCTCGTTTGGTCTCGAGGGGGAAACGCCAGGATGGGTTTGTTTGATGGTAGTATCAGGTTGAATCCGAATAGGTCTTTCTTACCCCTCTCTGATAACCGCCAGTTGCATCGAGTCTCTATAGAGTGTTTAGTGCATGCTGCCGCTGCCGCTTCAGTCCACCATACCTTTGTAGGCGAGGACCGCCGAATTCTAGCCTCGCCGTGTACTAGCCTCAGTACTGACGCTCCTCTTTTTCCTTTGCCCTTTGTCGGCACCCCTTTTGTTTAAGCAGGTTTTGAGATCGACGTCGTTAGTAGGGTTACCCTTCCGGCTTGGCCTGGGCAGGGTTATGGACGACATTGGTCATTCTTTAGGGCTCTTAGCCCCATTTGCATCTTGTCCGTAGTCGGACGCTCTATCGTTTCAAGGTGATTTGGATCTTTGTATATTATATCTGTATTCTTGACTCTTGGAGTCGTGTTGTATATAAATCTGTTCTGTGGGTCCCATCGAGGACTGTTGTGTAATGTTATTACTTCGTTTTCCACCCGCACGAAAGTGCCTGGTGGACACCTTTAAATCGTTTCTATGCGGGTTTGGCGGAAAGCGCTAAAACTTGCATAGGTCCGATTCTGAGGGTGTTACATATATCCTAAACAGCCATCTAGTATTTTAGATCTTGTCGTATGGTGTTGAATATTTTTATTTCGGTTAGATGTATTGGCTCTGATATACTCTTGTATGTCGCTGACATACACACTTGTGCATGGTTTGTTCACATGCCTGTCGACTACGCCGCTCGCACTTGATACCATATTCTTGGAAAGTGTATAGAGTGGTTGGCCTGTATCGTGCCCAGCTTCGTTTAGATGGGCATCCACGTGGATGGCCTTTGGGCCTCCGCGATAGAACCACCTTATGCACTTTGGATTCGTCCTGGTTTGTTGCTTAGAGCGTAGTGTTCGAGGTATTACCTAAGTTGGTACTAATTAACCCCCGCTCCTCCAGTGTTGGGCACCTACCCCATCATCATATGTTCCAATGCCACTCCCCTACCCCATAGACGTTGGGACACGGGAAGCAACTTGCAGTATTTGGGTCGATTTTAGCAATAGTTGATTTTTCTTATGGCGTATAATGCCTATTTACATGTTCGGTATTGCAGATTTCAGCAACAAAGCGCTGCATCGTGCGATGCCTTCAGAAGATTAATCTTATCAAAGCTTACGACGGGTGCAAACATGGTAGCTCTCATGCTTTCGGAAAGCTTTGTTAGAGGGAGTATATTTGGTGGTAAAAGATGTGTGTCGGGATTATAGTCAATAATGGATGTTCGCTAATTTTAAAATACAGTGCTCCTCTTTATCGAAAAAATATAAAAGAATGCTCCCATGTTCCCGGAATACTTGTTTCGCACGAGTCCAAAAGTGCGGGTTAGTGCTTACTCCCTCCGTCCCTATTTAAGTGGCATCTTCATTTTTGGTATTTTTTTCTTTGAACATAACTATTAATACTTAAGATAATTTTCACAAAAATATATCATTCATTTTTTTCAAACACGAGTTAAATGATATTACTTTCAGAGTATATAACATATATTTTGATAGTTAAATTGTTAAAGACATTGGAATATGTGTACGTAACCTAAGTAGGAGTAAGGATGGAAGGAGTAAGCTAGTAATATAGTAATATAGTAACCTCCCCCCCTCCAGTGTCGGGCGCTTGCCCCATCATCGTATGTGCCAGTGCCACTCCCTGTCACTTAGACGCTGGGACATTATTCTTAAATGTTGGCAACCTCTCTCGCCGTCGAGACCGGTGCCTTGCGTTGACACTAGCATGGTGACTCGCCTCCGGCATACTCCACTACTCATGGTTATTGAGAAAATATGTTGAGGTTTTTTTTAATGGATATAACCACAAGATGGTCATTAATTGATGTACACGTCCATTTTTTTACATACTACTCCCTCCGTTTCAGGGCTTAAGGCGTCCTCGTTTTGCGTGTTTTTTCTTTGACCAAGAATTACTCTAAATACGTAAAGAGTTTTGTTATAAAACTAGTATCACTAGAAAGTATTTTTCAATACGAATCCAACGTTACTAATTATGTATAATATAATCAAGATTTTGTTGCTCAATTCTTTTGGTCAAACTTTGTTTTGAAAAGCGTGTGCGCCTTAAGCCTTGAAACGGAGGTAGTAGTATATTCCAATATTCAAAGTTTACATTGCAAGGACCGCATAGGGTGGAAACATAAAAATAACATGTATCTAATAATAACATAAGCTTGTACTTTAGTCAATTCATAAATTTACACCACGTAAAAAATAGTTTGTACTTACCCATAATATACATTATGTACTTTCAACAATTAAATAATGAACAACTTCAAAATCAACAACCTCCCAACCCAACATACACAGTCAAAAACTATGTACTTACCAGTAACATGTATTCTATATTTTGATCACTTCAAAAACTGTACATGAGAAAGAATAGACAAAGTGTAAGTACTTCTATATAATATGAACATACACATACAGAAAAATGTGAACTTTGATCACTAGGAACATTCTACTTTGATCACTAGAAACATTGTACTTTGAATACTTCTCCAAATCCAGAAAAATGCTACCGCCCACCCATGTAATACCTAGATCTAGGCTAATGACTAAATCCAAAGAAATTCAGTTAAAAGTGCTATCGCCCACGCATATAATCCTCAAAAAACACACTAATAGGAAAATAAAAGGGAAAAACATAGAAATGCTGAAAGGGAAAAACAGAGAATGTAGGCACGGAAAATTTGTAGTGATTACAAAGAAGGGAAAAACATAGAAGACGATGGAGTAGGAACAATCGACCAGCTAACCATTGATTCAACAAAGAAAAATGCGACAAAAGAGAAGTAGATGACATACTTCGAACGACGCGACGAAGGAGAATCAATTGAAGAAGACGACGGCGGCGGTAAGGTGGAAGAAATAGTCTCCATTGGGGAACGAAGAAAATAAATATGAAATAAGGTAAACATATAGAAAGATAACGATTCGCCTAAAATTCCGGATCCGATAACGACCCAATAACTCAGGAGGGCACAGGATGCACCAAAATCCAACACGTGTCATGCACGAAAGGCCATCCAGGATCGTGGAAACGCATGAGAATAGACCATGTGTTGACGCGATAGTGCCCGCGCAAAACCCTTGCAAAGGTCAGTCTTTTTCTAAGATTTCGATACAATAAAAATTGTTTTTGTTTGTAGGCTACCTATAATTGTAGGTTCATAGAAGACCAACTTTTAAATAAAAGGCCTAACTTTAATCGCTAAATTCACATAGAAGGAAGTGCATGAAGCTATTTTACAAATGGAAAAGAACGAAGCACCAGGCCCGATGGTTTTCCTACTGAATTCTATTAGGTCTTCTGGGAGGTGATTAAATTTGACTTGATGGCCATGTTCAATTTTTTTAAAAAAAGGAGTGCTTCCTCGTTTTCGCATTAACTTTGGCAATATCATATTACTACCTAAGAAGAAAAATGCAATACAAATCCAACAATATTGTCCTATATGCTTATTAAACGTGAGCTTTAAATTTTTTACAAAGGTAGGTACCAATAGATTAACAGACATTGCACATAAAGTGGTTCGACCAACACAAACAACTTTTATGCCTGGCCGTCATATTTTGGAATGCCTACTAGTGTTACACGAGACTATACATGAGTTAAATTCCAAAAAAATAGGCGAAGTAATTTTAAAGCTAGATTTTGAAAAGGCATATGATAAAGTGAAATGGTCTTTCTTGCAACAAGTGTTGTGTATGAAAGGTCTTAACCCTAAATGGTGTAATTGGATTGAGCATTCATCACAAAAGGGAGCGTTAGCATAAAATTTAATGATGATACTAGACACAATTTTCAAACACAAAAAGGTTTAAGGCAGGGGACTCGCTGTCCCCTATCCTTTTCACCATAGTAGCAGATGTCCTAGCAATTTTGATCGGTAGAGCTAAAAGTGAAGGTTGTGTAAGTGGTCTAATTCCTCACCTAGGGGGGAGGGGTGTTTCTATTTTACAATACGCGGATGATACTATCATCTTCATGGAACATAATCATGAAATGGCAATGAATATAAAACTGATCCTTAGTGTTTTTGAACAACTGTCAGGCCTAAAAATAAATTTTCACAAGAGTGAGTTATTTTGTTTCGAGCAGGCTAAAATAGAAGAGGGTCATTATCATAACCTTTTTGGATGTGAGATAGGATCTTTCCTTTTCATATATTTGGGAATACCTATCCACTATCGAAAATTGAAAAATGGCGAGTTGAATCCCATCAAGGATAGATTTGAGAGAAAGTTAGCCAGCTGGACTGGAAAATGCTTTTCTATGGTGATCGTCTGTTCCTCATTAACTCAGTGTTAAGGAGTCTACCAATGTTTCTATTATCTTTCTTTGAAATACCCAAAGGAGTGAGAAATACACTTGATTTCTATAGATCGATATTCTTTTGGCAAAGCGGTGATCACAAACGGAAATACAGGCTTATTAAATGGAATATTTTTTGTAGACCAAAAGAACAGGGTCTATAAATAATATTCCATTTAGTAAGCATGTATTTTCGTTTGTGATCATAAAAATAACATGTATCTAATAATAACATAAGCTTGTATTTTAGTCAATTCATAAATTTACACCATGTAAAAAATAGTCTGTACTTACCCATAATATACATTATGTACTTTCAACAAATAAATAATGAACAACTTAAAAATCATAAACTGCCCAACCCAACATACACAGTCAAAAACTATGTAGTTATCAGTAACATGTATTCTGTATTTTGAACACTTCAAAAATTGTACATGACAAAGGATAGACTAAGTACTTCTATATAATATGAACATACACATACAGAAAACTGTGAACTTTGATCACTAGGAACATTGTACTTTGAGTACTACACCAAATCCAGAGAAATGCTACCGCCCACCCATGTAATACCTAGATCTAGGCTAATGACATCCCGTGTAAATCCAAAGAAATTGATTTAAAAGTGCTATCGCCCACACATATAATCCTAAGAAAACATACTGCCAGGAAAATAAAAGGAAAAAAAAACATAGAAATGCTGAAAGGGAAAAACAGAGAATGTAGGCACAGAAAATTTGTACCGATTACAAAGAAAGGGAAAAACATAGAAGACGACGGAGTAGGAACAATCGACCAACTAACCATTGATTCAACGAAGAAAAAGGCGACAAAAGAGAAGTAGATGACGGACTTCGAACGAGGCGACGAAGGAGAATCAATTGAAGAAGACAACAACGGCGGCAAGGTGGAAGAAATAGTCTCCATTGGGGAATGAAGAAAATAAAGATGAAAGAAGGTAAACATATAGAAAGATAATGATTCGCCTAAAATTCCGGATCCGATAATGACCCAATAACCCGGGAGAGCACGGGATGCACCAAAAGCCAACATGTGTCGTGCGCGGAAGGCCATCCAGGATCGCGGAAACGCATGAGAATAGACCATGTGTCGACGCGAGAGCGTCGCGCGGAGCCCTTGCAAAGGTTGGTCTTTTTCTAAGATTTTGGTACAAGAAACATCGTTTTTGTTTGTAGGCTACCTACAATTGTAGGTTCATAGAATACCTACTTTTAAATAAAAGGTGTTACTTTAATCGCCAACTTCACAGATAATGAAGTGCATGAAGCTGTTTTATAAATGGAAAAGAACGAAGCACCGGGCCCAATGGTTTTCCTGCTGAATTCTATCAGGTCTTCTGGGAGGTGATTAAATTTGACTTGATGGCCATGTTCAAATTTTTTGAAAAAGGAGAGCTTCCTCCTTTTCACCTTAACTTTGGCAAATCATATTATTACCTAAAAAGGAAAATGCAATACAAATCCAGAAATATCGTCCTATATGCTTGTTAAACGTGAGCTTTAATTTTTTTTACAAAGGTAGGTACCAATAGATTAACAGACATTGCACATAAAGTGGTTCGACCAACACAAACAACCTTTATGCCTGGCCATTTTTTGGAAGGCGTACTAGTGTTACACGAGACTATACATGAGTTAAATTCCAAAAAATTAGACGGAGTAATTTTAAAGCTAGATTTTGAAAAGGCATATGATAAAGTGAAATGGTCTTTCTTGCAACAAGTGTTGCGTATGAAAGGTTTCGACCCCAAATGTTGTAATTGGATTCAGCACTTCATCACAAAAGGGAGTGTTAGTATAAAAGTTAATGATTATACTGGACACAATTTTTAAACACAAAAAGGTTTAAGGCAGGGGGACCCACTGTCCCCTATCCTTTTCACCATAGTAGCAGATGTCCTAGCAATTTTGATCGGTAGAGCTAAAAGTGAAGGTCTTGTAGTGGTCTCATTCCTTACAATATGCGGATGATACTATCATCTTCATGGAACATAATCATGAAATGGCAATGAATATGAAACTGGTCCTTAGTGTTTTTGAACAACTGTCAGCATAAAAATAAATTTTCACAAGAGTGAGTTATTTTGTTTCGGGCAGGCTAAAATAGAAGAGGGTCATTATCATAACCTTTTTGGATGTGAGATAGGATCTTTTCCTTTCATATATTTGGGAATACCTATCCACTATCGAAAATTGAAAAATGGCGAGTGGAAGCCCATCAAAGATAGATTTGAGAGAAAGTTAGGCAGCTGGACTGGAAAATGCTTTCCTATGGTGATTGTCTGTTCCTCATTAACTCAGTGTTAACGAGTCTACCAATGTTTCTATTATCTTTCTTTGAAATACCCAAAGGAGTGAGAAAGACACTTGATTTCTATAGATCGAGATTCTTTTGGCAAAGAGATGATCATAAACAGAAATAGAGGCTTACTAAATAGAATATTATTTGTAGACCAAAACACACACAAAATATTTGGAAGATCAAAGTTCCAATGAAAATCAGAATTTTCATGTGGTTCCTTTATCGCAAGGTCATTGTTACAAAAGATAATTTAAAAAGGAGAAATTGGCAGGGCTATGCGAAATGTTGCTTTTGTAATGATAATGAAACTATCGAACATTTATTCATCCATTGCCCTTTAGCTAAAATAACGTGGTGCATTGTACATATATATTTTAACATTGTATCTCCAACTAGCATCTCCAACATGTTCAGTACATGGTTACAAGGGGGTTAGTAGTAAAGATAAATTATAATTAGAGTGGATGCATGCGCTTTGGTTTGGGCAATATGGATGATACTGAATGACTTTGTGTTTAACAGATCTTCAAAAAGAACTTTTTTGCATTTTATTCCCCGTGCTATATACTAGATCCGTATATGGTCTTTCCTTCAGCCGAAGCAGGAGCGGCAGGTCGTGGACTCTGGGTGCAATCGTATGGAGATGGTAGCACGGGATTTATTCAACCTTGGCAGCTGGCGACCTATTTCTAGGATTCTAGCATGATGGATCACCAATTTGCTTTTAGACTTTCGATTTTTGAGTGGTTGATACATGTATCAAACCTTTGTGATCCTTGACTTGTACTGAATCTGGTCTTCAATAAAGTAATAAAAGGATATATGCATCAACCGATACCGAGGCTGGGGTAACCCCCATTTCGAAAAAAAGGACATAAACCCAGCTTTACATATAAAGCCACCAAGTCGACAACCAACAATTGAAGACCTACTTACACAAAGGTCCAAGCAGGCTTCAAACCGGAGGCATAATAAATTGAGGTACAAGAGCATCTTGAATACTTGGTGCAGGATTGTGCATAGTAGTAGTTCCTTGTTTCATATCATACATGTACAATGCCTTGTCTTCAGATGTCAAAAAGTATATGCAGTCCCCTTTTGTTAGACCGAGCTGGCGTGCATCGAAGGATGCTCCGTAACCTCGGCAATTATCAAAGAAAAACACCATGTCACCGAGCGTGTCCACCTTCAACCAAGATCTTTCGCAGAGATCCAACTTGTGCACAAAAATACGCGCGATACGTTGGCTATATGGCCCTTGGTGACAGAAGTGTAGGATAAACAGCTCTCCTCGGCATTCTACGATACGGAAATCGATGCCGTGATACCCGCTTGGGGAAGGATCATTCAACAGATCACGTGTCTTGAATGTTGGTTGTGGTAAGAACTCCAACGTGACAATCTGCTCGATTTTGCAGTCGTATGCGTAGAATTTTCCACCAAGCGTTGTAAGACATTTCGTATGAAAACTCTCATGCGCGTGGTCGTGTGTAAACCATTGGTTTCCTCCTGTATGGCAGTAGTAGACTACTTTGTGTGCGACGTCTACTACAAGCACGATACAGTGTGGATCTGTTGGCTTGAGCGAGAGCAGGCACCTACTCGTTTGTACGGCTTGAAGAAATTTTTCTTGGTCTAGAGGCAAGCCAATCCTTTCGAGGGTTGATGGATTCCACAGGAAAGTTTTGTGCGATTCGAGATGCAGCATGAGCACCCATCCTTGAGGTGTTAACCAGTAACGATGACCTCTGAAACCATCGGCTCTCCTGGCCAGTAACTGCCTCTTTGGTATACTATACAGGAATATGGTGTCATCGCCGCTCGCCTTGCCATCGTGTGGGTCAAACAACAGCAACGGGGCAAGGCTTGGATCCAGCGGAAACGGTGACAAGCAGCCGGTCTCTCCCTCCAACTTCTCCGTGTCTCGCAGGGCTCCATTGATTTTGCTTTAATTTCCCGCGCCAATCTTCCCGAGACCACAGAGTAGATCGATCGGATATATAAATATGAGTTTTTTTTTTTTGTGCCGTTTGCCGTTGCACACGCGGTTTATGTCCGCGTCGAATAGGTAATGCATAAAACGACCGACTTGGCAGGAACTACTATGTGCCGCTGTTGGACTCTATTTTTTCATAGTATATTTTTTGAAGTATGTTGGACTCGAATTGGGTTCAAGTTCCAGCTAGCTGCGGGTACGTTATTTGTCTCCTGCCTGTGGTGCACGAAATTACGTACGTCGTGGACCGAGAAAGCACTACAGGAATGGGAAGCTACGCCGACGGCCAAACATCGGGGCCGTCGGCGTAGCCATCGTCTAGGCCAGCTCCGCCAAGCAGCCGTCGGCGTAGAATTGCCCTCGGCATATCCTATGCTACGCCGACGGCTGCCCTCGGCGTAGCATACGCCGACGGCTGCCCTCGGCGTAGCTATTTTTTATTTTATCTCATTAAACTTTGAAAAATCATAACTAAATCATTCTAATTCGGAAAAATACAAATAATATATCAAAATTTGCAGAAAAATAAGACCTATCTATCTACACTCAAATATTACACATTTATAAATAAAAATTAAGTAAAACATAAGACATTATATATAGTTTAAAACGGGCATAAAAAATTCAAAAATGATCGAAACAATGCGAAACCTTCGTGTGGTGTTATATTTTGTGACATAGTTAGAAGTAAAAATATCAAACTTGGTATATTGATTATGTCTCAAATAAACCTTCACAAAATGACCTATCTCATTCGAGGTTTCTTGGCTTTCGGGTCAAATGACCAATGTTATGGCTAGAATCAAGGCATAGTTTGTGATAATGTGCCCATATTGTGCATACACATGCATCATGGGATGGCGAACAATGTTGCAGGAGAAAGTTTTCCTTTTCGTCGCACCAAAAAGCCATTTCTCATTTTCTGAGCACAAAACACGGACGATTTTGTAAAGCAACCACCAAATGGCTAATTCAAAATGGTACCACCATATTTTACAAAAATACTATACCACCTTATATAGACAATGTCCCAATAGGGGAATCCGAAACCTTTCCGTGCACCTCTGGTGAAAAAGACAAATTCCTGCCGAATCGGAAGAAAGTGGGTCAGATATGAACTACATGTACATGATCCGATGCTCATGTTTTTTTACAAAAATCATTTTTAGGTTCACAATATGCTATTTTATCAAAGATCCAACGCAAGTTTATCGAGGCTCAGCCCCGAGCTAAGAATCTTCATGCCCGCCGTTCGACAAAGTTTGACGATAGTTTAAAACGGGTATAAAAAATTCAAAAACGATCGAAACAATGCGAAACCTTCGCGTGGTGTCATATTATGTGACATAGTTATAAGTAAAAATATTAAACTTGATATATTGATTATGTCTCAAAAAAACCTTCACAAAATGACCTATCTCATTCGAGGTTTCTTGGCTTTCGGGTCAAATGACCAATGTTATGGCTAGAATCAAGGCATAGTTTGTGATAATGTGTCCATATTGTGCATACACATGCATCATGGGATGGCGAACAATGTTGCAGGAGGAAGTTTTCCTTTTCGTCGCACCAAAAAGCCATTTCCCATTTTCTGAGCACAAAAAACGGACGATTTTGTGAAGCAACCACCAAATGGCTAATTCAAAATGGTACCACCACATTTTACAAAAATACTATACCACCTTATATAGACAATGCCCCAACAGGGGAATCCGAAACCTTTCCGTCCACCTCTGATAAAAAAGACAAATTCCTGCCGAATCGGTAGAAAGTGGGTCAGATATGAACTACAGGTACATGATCCGATGCTCATGTTTTTTTATAAAAATCAATTTTAGGTTCACAATATGCTATTTTATCAAAGATCCAATGCAAGTTTAGCGAGGCTCGGCCCCGAGCTAAGAATCTTCATGCCCGCCGTTCGACAAAGTTTGACGATAGTTTAAAACGGGCATAAAAAATTCAAAAACGATCGAAACAATGCGAAACCTTCGCGTGGTGTCATATTATGTGACATAGTTATAAGTAAAAATATTAAAATTGATATATTGATTATGTCTCAAAAAAACCTTCACAAAATGACCTATCTCATTCGAGGTTTCTTGGCTTTCGGGTCAAATGACCAATGTTATGGCTAGAATCAAGTCATAGTTTGTGATAATGTGTACATATTGTGTATACACATGCATCATGGGATGGCGAACAATGTTGCAGGAGGAAGTTTTCCTTTTCGTCGCACCAAAAAGCCATTTCCCATTTTCTGAGCACAAAAAACGGACGATTTTGTGAAGCAACCACCAAATGGCTAATTCAAAATGGTACCACCACATTTTACAAAAATACTATACCACCTTATATAGACAATGCCCCAACAGGGGAATCCGAAACCTTTCCGTCCACCTCTGATAAAAAAGACAAATTCCTGCCGAATCGGCAGGAAGTGGGTCAGATATGAACTACAGGTACATGATCCGATGCTCATGTTTTTTTAAAAAAATCATTTTTAGGTTCACAATATGCTATTTTATCAAAGATCCAATGCAAGTTTAGCGAGGCTCGGCCCCGAGCTAAGAATCTTCATGCCCGCCGTTCGACAAAGTTTGACGATAGTTTAAAACGGGCATAAAAAATTCAAAAACGATCGAAACAATGCGAAACCTTCGCGTGGTGTCATATTATGTGACATAGTTATAAGTAAAAATATTAAACTTGATATATTTATTATGTCTCAAAAAAACCTTCACAAAATGACCTATCTCATTCGAGGTTTCTTGGCTTTCGGGTCAAATGACCAATGTTATGGCTAGAATCAAGGCATAGTTTGTGATAATGTGTCCATATTGTGCATACACATGCATCATGGGATGGCGAACAATGTTGCAGGAGGAAGTTTTCCTTTTCGTCGCACCAAAAAGCCATTTCCCATTTTCTGAGCACAAAAAACGGACGATTTTGTGAAGCAACCACTAAATGGCTAATTCAAAATGGTACCACTACATTTTACAAAAATACTATACCACTTTATATAGACAATGCCCCAACAGGGGAATCCAAAACCTTTCCGTACACCTCTAATAAAAAAGACAAATTCCTGCCAAATCGGTAGGAAGTGGGTCAGATATGAACTACAGGTACATGATCTGATGCTCATGTTTTTTTACAAAAATCATTTTTAGGTTCACAATATTCTATTTTATCAAAGATCCAATGCAAGTTTTCCTTTTCATCGCACCAAAAAGCCATTTTTCATTATCCGAGCGCAAAAAGGGAATTTTCTAAAGCAACCACCAAATAGATAATTCAAAAACGTAGGGTTTGCGATTAGTTGATATGGATATCATATTTGGATTCCTCTCATTTTTCTGATCAATTTATACATATTATTTGTTAAATTCCGATTTATAGATTTAAAGATATTAATTATTCCATATTAAATAGAAAAATAAAAAAAAGTAAAATTATTATATTTTTATTTGAATTCAATAATATTTTTACTTATTCATTAATGTTTATTTAAATAATTGTTTGTAATTTCAAAAAATATCAACATGTGACATGTTGATATAAGGGTTAATAGGATTGATATCATAGTATTGACAACAATGTATCAATGACTTTGCGAAAACAGATTCTGAAGGAACGATGAAGTTAAGCGTGCTGGAGCTGAAGTAGTATTAGGATGGGTGACCTTCCGGGAAGTTCGATCAAGACTGCAATTTAATTAAATATTAAGTGTAATTAGTGTTAAAAATGTTCAAAGTGAGAGATTAACGAGTCAAACAATTCAAATATTCAAAAATTAAGAAAAAAATAAAATAAAAAAATTATTTTTAAAAAAAAAAAATTTTTTGCAACTTGTCGACAAACTATGCCGACGGCATTGCCCTCGGCGTAGCATACGCCGACGGCATTTTGATACGCCGACGACCTCTATGTGCTCCGCCGAGGGAGCCCTTTGCCGAGGAGGCTACGCCGAGGGCAGCCGTCGGCGTAGCATACGCCGAGGGCATTTTGGGCTACGCCGACGGCTTTTTGCCCTCGGCGTAGCGCGCGCGTCCTGTAGTGAAGATAGATGGAGGCGGCGATGTTGCAAGAACATGGTTGGTCGTCTCTCCCTGTGGACCTGCTGATCCTGATCCTGAACCGTCTGCGGTGGTCGAGCCACCCGAGCTTCGCCTTGGTATGCCGACAATGGCGCTCCGCCGTGTCGCCCTTCTACCCCGCGTGGATCACGCCGCTCCTTCTCAATACCGCCGACGTCGGAGCCACCAATGTCCAGTACTACAGTCCCTATTTCAAGAAAAGTTTCGAGGTTGGCGACAAGCTAGTAGAAGCCCCTCGCGCTAAGATCTCTTGCGCCAACGGAAGGTACGTGACACTATGGCAGCCAGGGCTAGTCCTCAATGTTGACCTTCTCACCGACATATTCTACCGATGCCTCGGGAGTGGTTCGAGTATATCGTCTCTGACGGTATGGGCAAGATGTTCGGCGTCTCATGCACAGTAGCCATGCAAGTGATTGCCGGTTGCACACAAAATTGGAAAGATTATTGGGAGTACTACTATATCGGCGAGCCAGGGATCAGAGCTTCGCCAATGTGCAACCCTGTATTCCACGGTGGCTTGCTCTATCTACTATTAGAAGATGGGAGGCTAGCCATATACGACGAGCGCAAAGAAGAACAAGGGTTTGAAGTTCTCAACAAGCCCGAGAGCTTCGGGTCTGACTGTGATGACAGCTACTTAGTCGAGTCCGACCAACATGAACTCGTGGCCGTCCGCGTCGGACGTCATGGGACGCCGATCAATGTCTTCAAGCTCAACGAACAAACGATGGAGTGGGAGAAGATGGAGACCCTAGAGGGCAGGACGTTGTTTACTGGCACACTCACGACGATAATGAAGAATACTGCCATTAAGTGGATGCAGAACAAGATCTTCCTGCCGAGGCTCTACGATTGGCCTGATGCCGTTTATGCTGGATGTGTTGAATGCGACGGGGAATTTGCCTTCGTGCCAAATTCACGGCTTGTTGACGCCAACATGGCGAAGGTTGGCAACGAGGCAGACATCTGGTCTTACGAATTGGGACGACCTGAAAAAGCAAGGGACTTTTGGGAGACACGGGAAGCGGTTTGCAACATTTGGGTCGATTTTAGCAATATTTGACTTTTCTTATGGCGGATAATCCCTATTCACATGTCCGGTATTGTAGATTTCAGCAAGGAGGCGTTGTCGTCATGCGATGCCTTCAGAAGATTAATCTTATGAAAGCTTACGAGGGATGCAAACATGGTAGCTCTCATGCTTTGGAAAGCTCTATTAGAGGAAGTATATTTGGTGGTAAATGTTGTTTGGCGATGTTCCAACCTGTGTGTCAGGATTATAATCGATAATGAATGTTTGCTAATTCTATAATACAGTGCTCCTCTTCATCGAAAAAATATAAAAGACAATACAGTGCTCCTCTTCATCGAAAAAATATAAAAGACTCCATGTTCCCGAACTAGTTGTTTCGCACTAATCCAAAAGTGCGGGTCAGTGCTTACTCCCTCTGTCCCTATTTATTAAGTGGCATCTTCGTTTTTTGTGTTTTTTTAACACAACTATTAATACTTGAGATAATTTTCATAAAAAATATATCATTCAATTTTTTTGAATACGTGTTAAATGATATTAATTTTAGAGTATATAACATATATTTCTTATTAAATACATTGGAATGTATGTAACCTAAGTAGGAGTACGGATGGAAGGAGTAAGTTAGTAATATATTAACCTCCTTCTCCGGTGTCGGGGAGTAAGTTAGTAATATATTAACCTCCCATCATTATTCTCAAATGTTGGCAACCTCTCTCGCCGTCTGAGACTGGTGCCTTGCGTTGACAATGCCGTGGTGACTCGCCTCTGGCATACTCCACAACTCATGGTTATTGAGAAAATATGTTGAGTTTTTTTTTGGAAAATGGATATAACCGCAACATGGTCATTAACTGATGCACACGTCCATTTTATTACATACTAGTAGATTTCAATATTCAAAGTTTACATTGCAAGGACCGCATAGGGTGGAACATGGACCAACAGAAAATGAAAAAGAATACCTATACATCCGTAATATTTTAATATGGATCCAGCCAACCCTGTTCCAAGATATCATGAGCAATCTAGACGATTGCACCTAGAATTCATAGACTCCAATGCTCTTTCCAAAGAAGAAATGACCACACGTGGATTCAATGCAGAGTCTTGGTGACAACCTATAGAAAAAGGAGCAGATCCAAACATGTTAAAAACAATCATACACATTTCAAATGGTCCAAACTAAAGCCCCCCCACACCACACACACACACGCGCGCGTGAATTTGAGTGTATATATTTTTATGTCAATCACAGTTAACCAATTTCTAAACATATATGTAATACTTGTCAGAAAGTATATAGATCAAAACTAATATGAACAAGACAAGTGAAAGGACAATCAAATGATGATTAAATTACTCTAAATTGCAATAACATGTTTTTATATTCATTTAATTTTTCTCGGCAATTGAAAAAATAAGTTCAACATGAATGACAAGGCGAATATGTACTACATGTTGGAATCCCACTACGCTAGCAACTCCAAGCACAAGAAAGGATGAGGAATTTTCAATTTGTAGGTTCTACATGGCGAGGATGCACGAGTGCACGATGATTTAGGGTGCCTCGCCTTTTATGCGCCTAGCGAAGCGAGTCGGTCATCGGATAGCGAATTGGTTTCAGGTGGGATGGACCAGCCACAAACTCTCATGGATATAGTTCTGTACCAAAGGTGGGATACTAGGCAGTGTAATGTGGTCAAAATGCCAATATTTCTGTAATGGCATCCATTAGTTCACTTTAAAGTTCGTGCAAAAAAACATTATGAAAGCATATATAGATGCACTCATCTTATATATGGTAGTGATCTCCAAATTAAAGGCACTCTAGCGGAACATTCGTTTGTATCACTAGTAATATTGCATGTGAAGTTCACGTATATTCAATGAAAACACATTGAATCATGTACCATTATGTGTAAATATCATACTCATCTCGAATGGTAGTACTACAACTAATCTAAGATTGTAACACCCTAAATATCAGGTTAAGATGTTTGTCCTATTTTATTAGCTCTTATCATTTTATTTCTTTTAATTAGGGTCTTATTTGGAGTTGTTGGATGATTATGTGGATAAGGAATCGATTATTCATTAATGATATATTCCCCATCCATTCTTGGCACGAGACACTCCTCCCATGAGCCCCATCGGCTCCTCACCGGCACACCCACATCGCTACTGTTTTCAACATTCATGGTGTCCGCACGGAATCCGACTCTTTTTATCGAGTTAGCAAATCGAATGATTCTCATGCGGTTTGCGATGTCCATACCTTGCAAATTATCAGATTTCCTTAATGAACTCCATATCTATTTTTTGTAGAAAACATTAGGCTACCATCTCTACACACATGAAACAAATGAAAGACATACACCTACACATCCAAATGACACCAAGCAGCGCATGGGCTACATGACATCCCACAACCGTTCAACTGGTGCACGAGTATATCCTCTCATTAGAACGTTACTAGTAAATTTGTAAAACAAAATGGAACAAGTGTATCGGCATCCTGTGAAAACCTTAAAGGCACCATCGTTTACACACACAAATTTCTCCTTCACAATGTCTTGATGAAGTATCCTGCTGTCATTCAATCTATCTTGGTTAGCAACTCTGACATTCGTTTTCCTTAATAGACCTTGTGACGGAACAAAGAGCTCCGTTGGTTAATTTTAATGGACTATCCAGCATTTTAGATTAGGCCATAGCACATGGTTGAACTAGAGGATCACACATGATTTACCAAGCCATCCCTACGAAAGGGTTGTTGATGAGCTTAGATATTGCACATGATTATTTGACCGTGTGCGATTATGTAGGGCATCGCACACAATATATGGATGGAAACCATTTGAAATTTTGGAAGCCCATAGCTAACGACGACTAAACATAGAAAATATGTACTTTCGTGACAAATCGTACATGTTTAAAGAACTTAATTGTTGTTTTGCCATGTCCCCTCGCATATAATTAAAGAAACTTAATCGTGGTGTTTTATGGCCTCGGTACTGGAGGTTGAATCTGGTGTTGTGAAACTATAAGGGAACACATTTGAGGAAATGATCGGATGTCCGAACCCCAATTGACATTTGAGGAACATGGTAATCGTTATGTGCAGTGGCGGAGCCACTCCCCTGGCAACAGGGGTAATGACCCTGGGTGCAATTCTTGTTCTTACCTACATGTTAGGGATTTTTTTTGATTTAACTTAGCAAATAGCCTAATTGCAACACTATATTCAAAATTGACCCGAGGTTTGTATGGATCCTGGCTCCACCCCTGGTTATGTGTCAAACGATGTGCTTTGAGATTATTAAGGCTCATCATTTTCATATTGATCAAAATGACGCAATGAAATAACCAGGACACACACTGATTACTGTATTACCAAAATAGGGATGTTCCAGCTCTTTATCTTTCGATGCACATAACCATATTTTTTTCATGTAATCGGCAATGGCAAGCAAAAGATAAAATGGCATACTCGCCACCAATAGAAGTACAACATGCTTATCATGAGTATATTAGTGGGGCGACTGAAGGAACAACTTCGGCTGAAGCTTCTATGCCCGATGAAGAAAAGCTTTTCGCAGTCATCCAAGCACGCAGCCATTGAAAAATAGCAGAAGGGCTTCACTAAACAGCAGAAACAAGCAGACTTTTGTTTGCAGGCGCTAGAATTTTCTCTGTAGACGCATAGTCCTGGTAAGTTAATCTTTACATTTTCATTGCCTTCGGTGATTTGGCCTATGAAATATGAAGAAACCATTAATATATGAATACATCCACCCATCGATGAACTATAAAGTAATGACAAGACTCATAAAAAAATATCATAAGGAATTCAAAAAAAAATATATCATAACTTCGCAAACCGTATGCACTTCTGGAGAATAAACTTTATTCACAGCATATATGTACTAATCGCTGAACATAGAAAAAAGTACTAAAAATATAACAGAATTTTGGCTGTAAGCTGTGCGGTTATCTATCACTTACATTGTACATGGATTGCAAAGCAGAGGAAAAACACCAAGAGCATTGTCCCAGCATGGGAGAAGTTCCCGTACTTGTCCATGCAGTTAAAACAATGCGATCGTTGATGCTTGTTTGGTGCTCCTAACAATGGAATATGTTTTCTAATCAATAATGGCAGATGCTTGTTGTATCCACGCATCATCCATATATATATATATATATATATATATATATATATATATATATATATATATATATATATATATATATATATATATATGTATGTATGTATATACACACACACACATCATCTAGAAATAACGTTGTCTTTAACAAACAGACTGGTACCAATTTTCTGCAGGTTATTCGACTGGCGACGCATTGGATTCAACTATGAGCACATCTTCTACCGGAGGATCAGCAAGAACCCATGGTTTCTGGATGTACCCGGCTACTCATGGTCGCTCAGGACTTCTACTTCCGGGCTACTGGCTGACGGCACATTAGTAGAATTGAGAATGGATAGAATTTTGTTATTTCTACTTTTCAGATGGTTGATACATGTCTCAACCTTAGCTGATTCATGAATGTTTAAAACTATTTTTCGCTGAACTTTGCAATAAAAAGGGCTGTGTGCATCAATTGATGCAGAGGCCGGGGCTCTATCCCCCATTTCGAAAAAAAACACACACATCATCTCTATCTCTACTACTCCTTTTATCTAGAAATATCTAGAAATAAGTAACTTAGATTTATTTAGATTTGCAAGTACCTAAACATGTTTTAGTGTGTAGATACATATGAATCTTGACAAATTTAAGTCATTGATTTTTGGATAGAGAGAATATTTCTTTTAAGATACTCTATTTCCATCTCTATCTCTAATACTTTTATGTATCCACCAAAGTTAGTATGCAGAGAACAACCATCATCATCACATCATCCCCACTTATTAACAAAATCTAACAGACCGTAGTAGTTTAATCGTCTCCTAATCAAGGTAAGAAATAGCACGCTATGGTATTTAGCGCCCGGCTTTCCAGAATGTTATACACGTTATAGCATGTTATAGCACGCACTATTTAAAATAGCGTTTGCAAAAGAAATGACATTTTTAGTCTAAACATAAATGATTTCATCATCTAAAATTTTCTCAGAAACAATTACATCCATAACAAAGTCAAAAATAATCCATGACATAAAAACGGTCATACAGTCAGACTGTCACAGTCTTATCGATATGAGGCACATACCCATAAACATGTCAAGAATAGAGAACAAGATAATTTTAAGGTAGCCTAACAACAACACAGCATGAAGTATTATTCAGAATCAGATGAAGAATGCATGTGGAAGTCATCTTCTGAATCACAAGATGAACTAGCAGAATGCAATTCGTCATTCAAATAAACATGAAGGAGCTTCTTCTTCCTAGGGTGGGAAACTCTCTTTCTTTTTTATGCAGCTACTTGTTCAGTTTAAGCTACAACTTCATCTTGCACGACACATGTGATCCACTTATTATCTTCATATTCTTTTACATTAGAAAATGTGTTGTCTTCAAGTGGGTCCCTATTTTTCATCCCTCGCAAACTAGAGAAGCACCGCCGCCACCACTCACGAACTGGAGAAGCACTGCCGCCGCTCGCGAACCAATTTGGTGACTGCAGGAACAATCTAGTGGGGTGGGGGGGTTGAGATTAGGTTTGCCACTCGGGAATGGTTTTGGACTTTGAGGCCGATGAGCTATAGAGTGTAGTTTTTGGATTTTTTCAGCGCTAAAAATATAACGACACAACAACATTTTAATAAATAGCATGATTTAGCGTGTTATTTTTAAATTGGTAACATAGCGTCTAAAATAGTTTAAATGTAGCGTCGACGCTCCAAATTTGCTATAGCATGCTATAACGAGTGCACTATAGCGCGCTATTTTTGCCTTGCTCCTAATAGATTGGATGATCAGCACGCATCCTATCAACCGGCAGACTATGGCATGCCAAATAAATCCCGCATACTTCCTTTCTTTGATCCGAAAATCAGGCCACAAAGCAACTCCTCTCGTCCACAATCATCTCTTGGACGCCGTCGATGTAGCCACAACCCCATGCCGCATTTCATTTTTTTATTTAGCAATGGGCGCTTCTATTACTTTGATTAATGTTTACACCCGGTCTCTACATAACTAAGATGCACACACTTGAATAATCCACACGACTACAGAATAAAGAAAGAAGACTAATATTACAAATAACGCTAATAAAATAATCGGCCTCGAGCTATGGCAGATCAATCCCCAAATCATACGACCATCCATGTTGGAAGAAAATATCCCTCGCCGTGTCCTCCAATCGCGTACACCCCTTTACAAATAAGTCGTGAAACTTCATACATTGAAGAATAGTCCATAACCGGAGGATAGCCATGGCCCGATATATAACCTGCATGGAAGAAGACACAATGTTATTAAAAAACTTATTATTTCTATATAGACATAGCAATCAAATAATGAAAAGCGCTCCCACCCTAAACAAAATTATGTATTTATCATCTATCTCATGCAGCCGGTTACCAAAACATTTGCCATCAAACATGGGGAAGATAAACCAGAGGCTATTTGGATGATCGCGAGCAAATTTACAAGAAAAAATGATGGATTATCACATCATGATGACAAAAAATGCATTGTGTATTTCCATGACAATTCCTCTTACAAGATTATCTTTTGTAAAAATTACTCCCTTTACGGAGATACCATACAAATATCTTTGTATTTAGGGGTATTTTTATCTTCCAAATTTTACTATTATCATCGACCGAAATATCAGGTTGAATCAACACTCTATAAAATGAGTCAACTGAAAATTTACCACTTTCTACTAATTTCCATTTAAACTCGCATGACAGCTGTATAGTGGATAATTGTAATAAAAGATGGTTCCAAGAAACCAGTCGAGGACCTATGAGACTTTTTCTAAAAGACATATTAGGAGGATCATATTCCATTACTGCGGAAAGTATATCTCATTTCTGTCTAACAGTCGAATATAGAGCTGGATATTTTTCGTGAAAAGAAGTTTGGCCAAGCCAACCACCCATGCCGCATATCCAGTTGAATCGCCCCTGATGGCACACCTCTAAGATCTAGGCGAGGCCAGCCATGGCGGCTTCATGTACATCACCCCTCCACCCGACACAATTCCTACATGCCCACCATTCCTAGCCACCCTCGGCAACCGCCCCACCTCCTGCCTACATATGTCACGCCGCTCCACAAATATTTCCCTCCTCAAACCAACAGCGTGCAGGCTCAGACATCTGCAGCAGCATGACCTAAATGGTTCGTGTTGTTCGAATGGATTGGTCCATAGATAGAAATTGGGTCGCGGTCCGTTTAGATTGTCGGGGGCCGGGTAGCCAAGCGGTCCAACGCATTTTGACCACCCCGCCCGTTGTCAGGGACCTCTAATGGTTATGGGACATTAATGACGACCGGACGTTGCCAATCCCCCCTTCCCCTCCCCCTCCGGCTTCCTGTGTGGCCGGTGGGTTCCCTCTATCGTTGGCTCCTATTTTCCGCGTGGGACGTGATCGTTTCCCACCCATGGACAAAAAACTCCCATACCGGCCACCCAGGCCTCGATCTTTAAATAGGACCACCGACGCGGCCCACCAAACACCAACCAGACATGTCTCATCGTAAGATCGTCAACTGGACCATCCTCGGGCAGATATGCCGCAACTTGACAAACATCAAGTGGATGCAGAATAAGATATTCCTCCCTAGGTTCCACCATTGGCCTGAGTGTTGGAGATATGCCCTAGAGGCAATAATAAATGTAGTTATTATTATATCTTTGTGTTTATGATAAATGTTTACATTCATGCTATAATAGTATTAACAAGGAAACATTAATACTTGTGTGATTTGTAAACTAAATAAGAGTCCCTAGTAAAGACTCTTCATAATACTAGCTTGTTGGCTAATATTTGATTGTGGTTTCCCTATCATGAACATTGAGATGTTATTAACAACAAGATCATATCATTAGGAGAATGGCATGAAGGACATACTCCTATAGATAAGCGTAGCATAAAGATCAAGTCATTTTAATAAGCTCAATTGCAATAAGCTTTCTGATACATAGTAACCTAATTCCTTCGACCATGAGATCATGCTTATCACCATCACCGGAAGGATGCTTTAATGAAATCAAACACTACACTGTAACTGGGTGGCTATAAAGGTGGCATTGAGTGTTCGGAAAGTATGGGTTGAGACACATGGATCAAGAGTGGTTTTGTCCATCCATATGACGGATAGATATACTCTGGGCCCTCTCAGTGGAATGTCATCCAATTAGCTTGCAATCATGTGACTGGATCACAAGGGATCACATACCACGGGAACGAGAAAAGAGTACTTATCGGTAACGAGGTTGAACTAGGTATGCAGAGATACCGACGATCAAAACCTCGGATAAGTAAACTATCGTGAGACAAAGGGAAATTGGTATCGTATGTAAGTGGTTCATTCGATCGCAAAGTAATCGTAGAAATATGTGGGAGCCATATGAATTTCCAGATTCCTCTATTGGTTATTGTTCAGAGAAGTGTCTCGATCATGTCCGCATAATTCACGAACCGTAGGGAGACACACTTAAGGATTCGATGTTGTTGAGTAGTTATGGAATGATGAGTAAGAGACTGAATGTTGTTCGGAATCTCGGATGGGATCCGGTATATCACGAGGAGATCCGGAATGGTCTGGAGAATAAGATTCATATAAGGAAAGTCATGTCTCGGAGTTGGGGAATGATTCCGGTGTTTTCATCGGGAATGTTCTAGAAGGGTCCGGAAGGTCCGACACTCCGGATGGGAAGGGTACATGAATGTGTCATGACAATTTGGAATGGTTGCATCATGTACTAGGTATCATGGCTGAGCAAAATAAAGGGATAAATCAAATCCTAGTTTGAAAAGTCAAACGCCAATTTGAAAAGTCAAACGGCAAGTTTGCTTGGTGGAGGGAGAGTAGGAAACCTACTTGGGGAGGAAGTCCTCCTCCCTCCACCGCCGGCCAAGGAGGCCGACTTGGGGGAGGACTCCCCCCCCCTTGGCCGCGCCCTCCCACCTATAAAAGGAGGGGCAGGGCTGCCCCTCTAGCCTACACCTCTCACACCCCGAAGCCCTAACCCTAAGCCGCCGGCACCACCACCCCTGCTGCTGCCGCCGCCTAGGGCACCATCAACTCGCCGAGTTGGGGTGAACCCTAACCCTAGCCGCCGGCTAGCCTCCTCCCTTGGTGCCCTCTAAACACTAGATCGCCAAGGCCTCTCTCATAGTCCACCATACTCGCGCCGGCTTAAGGCGAAGCCCTGCGAGATCTCCCCTCTACTTCCGGTGCCACGCCGTCGTCCTACCGGAATCGCGAGGAGAGTGCTACAACCACCGCTGCCTGCTGGAACAAGGGAGAGGAAGGTCTTCATCGAGTACCGAACGCAGGACCGATCATGCGCCAGAACGCAGCGCCGGAAGGATCGTCTACACGATCTTGAGATCGGCAAGAGTACGACTACATCACCCACGAGAATCTGCTCTCGTTAAACACTTTGGAATCTTCGAGGGTGAGTTCCTCTATCGACTCGTTTCTACAATCTAGTAGATAGATCTTGGCTTGTTTGTTTGCATGCGGTAGAAATTTTTTGTTTTTCCATGCTACGAACCCCTACAGTGGTATCAGAGCCGTGTCTATATGTAGATCTGTTGCACGAGTAGAACACAATGGTCATTATGGACGGTGGTGCTTTTATTATCAATTGCTTCTTGTGTACTTTGCATCTTGCGGTATGATGGGATGAAGCGGCCCGGGCTAACCTTACATGACATCGTTCGTGAGACTTGCTCCATGCTAAACATGCAACTTGTATTGCATAAGTGGCTTTGCGGGTGTCTGTCTCTCCCATTATAGTATAGATACAATTTACAACGAGAACTTGATAGTTCAAACATCAACGTTGTGGTTCTTGTTCGTAAGTTAGATCGACACTTATTGAAAGCCCCAAACCACGTAAAATATGCAAAGAAATTAGAGGCGTCTAACTTTGTTTTGCAGGGGTGTGTTGTGATGTGATCTGGCTATGATTGTGATTATATTTGATGTATGCAATGATACTTATTGTAAGTTGGCAACCGGCAGGAGCCATATGGTTGTCTTTAATTTCTGTTAAGACCCGCGTGTCTATTCAAAGTAGTTGTAATAGTTGAAGCTGGTGGACGACAACCATGGAGCGGCGTCATTGACCTTGATGCAATGCCGGTGATGATGGAGATCATGTTCGTGCTTGAAGATGGAGATCGGAAGCACAAGAAGAAACGCCATATCATATCACATATTATGAATTGCATGTGATGTTAATCCTTTATGCATCTTGTATTGCTTAGTTAACGACGGTAGCATTATAAGATGATCCCTCATGCACATTAATTTCAAGTTTTAAAGTGTTCATCCTTAGTAATCACCGTTGCTAAAGCTTGTTGTTTCGAAGCACCACGTGTGATCGGGTGTGTTAGATTATGCAAGTGTATACAACGTGAGCAAGCCAGATTTTATCATGAGGAAGCTAAGGTTTGATCTTGACGAGCCTAGCATGTACAGACATGGTCTCGGAACACGGATCACCGAAAGGTAAAGCATGAATCATATAGTAGATATGATGAACATGTCGATTGTTCACCATTGAAGATATATCAACTCTCGTGATGATCGGTTTTGATGTGGTGGATTTGGTTCGTGTGATCACTAAAACAATGAGAGGGATATTGTTTTGAGTGGGAGTTCACCTAGATTAATTTAACTATGAATTAGAACTCAATTTGTCATAAACTTAGTCTAAACTATTGCAAATATGTTGTAGATCAATGGCGGCCCCTACCATCAATTTTAATGCGTTCCTAGAGAAAGAAAAGTTGAAAAACAATGGAAGCAACTTCGCGGATTGGTTCCGCAATTTGAGGATTGTCCTCAATGCTGGTAATTTGACCTATGTGCTGGATGCACCGTTGGGTGACCCGCCTGCAGCTGATGCTATCGATGAAGTAAAGAACGTTTACCTCGCTCGGAAGAATCAAGATCTACGCTCAAATGTGCTATCTTGTATGGTTTGGAATCAGAGCTTCAGAAAAGGTTTGAGAACCATGACCCATATGATATTGTCCGTGAACTCAAATTGATACTAGAGACTCACGCGACAGTTGAGAGTTATGAGGCTTCTGAAAAGTTCTTTAATTGCAAGATGGAAGGGGGCAGCTCCGTCAGTGAGCATGTGCTTAAGATGTCTGGGCATGCAAACAAACTCCAAATATTGGGTATAGTGATTCCTAATGCTTTGGGGATTTACCGTGTCCTCCAATCACTACCACCAAGTTACAAGAACTTTGTGATGAACTACAATATGCAAAGCATGAACAAGCAGTTGCCAGAACTCTTCTCCATGTTGAAATCTGCAGAAGTGGAGATCAAGAAAGAGCACCAAGTGTTGATGGTCAATAAGACCACCAAATTCAAGAAAGGCAAGTCTAAGCAAAAGGGAAACTTCAAGAAGGGTGGTAAGAAAGTTGCCGCACCGACGAAGAAGACCAAGGATGGACCTAAGACTGATACTGAGTGCTTTTACTACAAGCAAGAGGGTCACTGGAAGCGGAATTGCCCAAAGTACTTGGCGGATTTGAAGAATGGCAACATCAAGAAGAAAGGTATATCTGATATACATGTTATTGATGTGTATCTCACTAGTACTCGTAGTAGTGCCTGGGTATTTGATACTGGTTCGGTTGCTCATATTTGTAACTGGCGGCAGGTGCTGCAGAATAAACGGAAGCTAGCAAAGAACGAGGTGACGATGCGTGTTGGAAATGGATCAAAGGTTGATGTGATCGCGATCGGCACGCTACCTCTTCATCTACCAACGGGATTAGTTTTATACTTAAATAATTGTTATTTGGTGCCTACGTTGAGCATGAACATTATATCGGGATCTTGTTTATTGCGAGACGGTTACTTGTTTAAGTCCGATAATAATGGTTGTTCGATTTATATGAGTAATATGTTTTATGCACATGCACCTTTGATAGATGGTCTATTCTTATTGAATCTCGATAGTGGAAATACACATATTAATAACATTGAAGCTAAACGTTTGAAATTGAGCTTTAACTCGACCTATATGTGGCACTGTCGTCTTCGTCATATCGGAGTGAAGCGTATGAAGAAACTCCTTTCCGATGGACTTCTTGAATCACTTGATTTCGAATCACTTGAAAGATGCGAAGCATGTCTGATGGGTAAAATGACTAAGACTCCATTTTCTGGTATGATGGAGCGAGCTACGGACTTATTGGAAATTATACATGCCGATGTGTGTGGTCCAATGAGTGTAGCATCGCGCGGTGGTTATCGTTATGTCTTACCTTCACGGATGACTTGAGTAGATATGGGTATATCTATTTCATGAAACATAAGTCCGAAACTTTCGAGAAGTTTAAGGAATTTTAAAGTGAGGTAGAGAATCAACGTAACAAGAAGATTAAATTTCTACGTTCTGATCGTGGAGGTGAATATCTTGTTGGAATTATGCCCTAGAGGCAATAATAAAGATGTTATTATTATAATTCTTGTTCATGATAAAGTTTATATTCCATGCTAGAATTGTATTAAGCGGAAACATTAATACTTGTGTGGTTTGTGAACAACACCGTGTCCCTGGTACGCCTCTAAGGACTAGCTCATTGATCAATGATGGTTAAGGTTTCCTAACCATAGACATGAGTTGTCAATTGATAATGAGATCATATCATTGGGAGAATGATATGATGGACAGACCCAAACTAAGCGAAGCAATTAGATCGTTTCATCGTGTTCATCTTTGCGAAGCTTTTCCTATGTCAAATATTGTATTCCTTAGACCATGAGATAATGCAACTCCCTGGTACTGGAAGAAAGCTTTGAGGTCATCAAACGTCATCCTATGAGAGGGTGATCATAAAGGTGTCTCTCAGGTGATCGGAAAGTATCTGTTGGGTTGTATGTATCGAGATGGAATTTGTCCCTCCCAAGTCGGAGAGATATACTTCGGGCCCACTCGGTAATCGATATCAACACCGCTTGCAAGCATGTGTTTAAGGAGTTAATCACAAAGTGATATCGGATTACGGAACGAGTAAAGTACTTGCTGTGAACGAGATTGAACTAGGTATGACGGTACCGACGATCGAATCTCGGGCAAGTAAAATATCGCGAGACGAAGGGAATATATATATGGGATTGATTGAATCCTGGCATTGTGGTTCATCCGATATGATCATCGATGAATGTGTGGGAGTCAATATGGGTGCCCAGACCCCGCTGTTGATTATTGATAGAAGATCATGTCTGCATATTCTCGAACCCGCAGGGTCACACACTTAACGTGTCTTGACGCTAGGATAGATTGGATAATTGGTTTATGAATTTTTGTTCGGAGTCTCGGATGGGATCCGGGACATCACGAGAGGTTCCGGAATGGTCCGGAGAATAAGATTCATATAAGGCAATGCAGTTTTTGGAGTTCGGAATTGTTCCGGGTTAATCGGTATTGTACCGGAAGCTTCTAGAACCTTCCGGAAGGGGACCAACGTGGCCCCACCTTCCAGGAGGGGCATGGGCCTATGAGGGAGTGTCCTGGTCACATTGGGCCAGGGGCACAAGGCCCCATAGGGCCCAGCCGATCCTAGAGAGTTTAAATCGTTTAAACTAGAGATAGGGTTTCTAGAAGAGGGAAGAGTCCATGCCCCCCACTCCTTATCCTTTGGGCTTGGGGGAGGGGCTAGGGCTGCGCCCCCCCCCCTCTATATAAAGAGGGGTGGGGGCGCACCAACCCACACACACCTCTCCTCCAAACCCTAGCCGCCTTGCTAGCTTTCCTCTCTCCCTCCCGACTGTTTGTAGGCGAAGCCCTGCTGCAGAAATTCTCCACCATATACACCACGCCGTCGTGTTGTAGATCCAATCTATATATCCACCATACTTGCTGGTCCGAGGAAGGAGGAGAAGTCGAGGTGCTGCACGTGTGCATCTCACGGAGTCACCGCCACTTGTGGTGCTAGATCGGATCGGATCGCGAGGAGGAGAAGCGAGTACGACTACATCACCCACGTTCCGATTTAACGCTCATTGTAATCTTCAAGGGTATGAAGATCTAATCCAATATCTCTCATTGATTGCATCTCCTAGATTAGATCTTGGCTTTCCCTCTGTTCGCATCCGTAGAAAATTTTGATTTACTATGCCGCGAAACCCATCAGTGGTATCAGAGCTAGATCTATGCGTAGATGTGTTTCACGAGTAGAACGCAACATGGTTGCGGGCGTTGATGTTTTCTGTTGCAAGCCTCTTGTTTGTGTTCTTCTTATGACGCGGATAGTGAGATTGAAGCGGTCCAGGCCAACCTTACGCGACGCCGTCATGAGACCGGCTCCGACTTGACGCGTGTGGCTTGTACCACACATGCGGTGGTGGATGCCGTTCTCTCACTATAGTTGTCATGGGATTAACACCGGAGTTTGGCAACCATAATATCACCGTTGTGGCTTTCCGTAGGTAAGAATCATTCTTAGCATCTACTCCCATAAGCCACGTAAAACATGCAACAACAAAGTAGAGGCGTCTAACTTGTTTTTGCAGGGAGTGTTTTCTGTGATATGGTATGGCCCAAGATGTGATGTGTATATTGTATGCGATGATCATGTTTTGTAATGTTTCACGACTTGCATGTGGATGAGTACACAACCGGCAGGATCCATATGGTTATCTTTATAATTGTGTATGACCTGCGAGTCAACTTCTTATACGCCATGTAATAGCTTTACTTTATCGCTAAGTAGTTAGCAATAGTTGTAGTTGCTATTCGTGGTGGAGGCAATCATGGTGGAGTGATGGAGATCATGCCGGAACGCACAAGATGGAGATCATTGCGTGAAGATTGGCTATACCATGTCACATAAAGTTATATGCATGTGATGTTTATCCCTTTATGTATCTTATTATGCTTAGATCGCGACGGTAGCATTATAAGATGATTCCTCACTTAAAGATCAAGATAAAAACTGTGTTCTCCCCAAGTATGCACCGCTATGAAGTTCGTCGTGTCCAAGCATCACGTGATGATCAGGTGCTATAGACTCTACGCTCATATACAACGGGTGCAAGCCAGTTTTGCACACGCAGAAATACTTGGGTCTAGCTTGACGAGCCTAGCATGTACACACATGGCCTCGGAACACAAGAACCGAAAGGTTAACCATGAGTCATATGAGTGATATGATCGACACTTTGTTGTCCACCATTGAAACCACATCTCTTCTCGTGATGATCGGATTAGGTGTGGTGAATTTGGATCGTGTTCACTAAACAACTTGAGGGATGTTGAATTTAGTGGGAGTTCATCTAGTAATTTGATTAAATTGAACTATTTATCATGAACATAGTCTAAATTGTACTTGCAAATCATAGATCACATGGCCAAATCCAACTTCAACTTCAACGTTTTTTTGAGAAGGAAAAGCTTAGAAACAATGGGTCTAACTTCACCAATTGGTTCCGCAATCTAAGAATCATTCATCGGCGGACAAAAGGACTATGTCCTTGGGAAAGCGTTAGGTGACCCTAATCAAGCTACCGATGAGAAAGCTGTCTATCATCGCAAGAAAGATGATTATGGTGTGATTAAGAGCACCATGTTGTTTGATATGGAACCGAGCTTCAAAATCATTTTGAAGAGTATCCCGGCCCTTCGAGATTCTCGAGGAGCGAAAACCATGTTTCGACTCAGCCCGCTTCCGAGAGATATGAGATCTCCGAGAAGTTCTTTAACCGCAAGATGGAGGAAGGAGTTCCGTTAGTGAGCACGCCATAAAGATGTCGGGCTACACTCAACGCTTGAGCAACCTGGAATGCACGATTCCAGGAGCTCAAGATTGACAGGTCGCAATCACTCCCTCCCAGCCTACAAAAGTTTTGTAGTGACTCATAATCGATTGGCTCCACTCATACGATCACCGAGCTCTTCGAAAGTCAAGGCTGCGGAGGTGGACATCAAGAAGGATAATCATGTGTTGATGGTCAACAAGCCCTCCTTTAAGAAAGGTAAGGAGCAAAGAAGCCCTTCAAGAAGGGAGGGCGCAAGCGCAATGCTCGCCGAGAAGAAGCTCAAGTCTGGTCCTAAGCCCGACATCGAGTGCTTCTATTGCAAGGACAAGGGTCATTGAAGCGAATCGTCCAAAGTACTTAGCGGACAAGAAGGCTGGCACCATCAAAGGTATATTTGATATACATGTTATTGATGTTTTCCTTACTAGCCCTCGTTGTAGTGCACAGGTATTTGATACCGGTTGCTAATATTTGTAACTCAAACAGAGCTACGGAATAGACGGCGGCTTGCGAGGGATGAGGTGACGATCGCGCGTTGGCAACGGATCAAGAGTTGATGTGATGGCCGTCGACGCCTCTCCTTAGTTTTACCTTCGGGATTAGTTTTAAACCTTAATAAGTGTTATTATGTGCATGCGTTGAGCATGAACATTATTTCTGGATCATGTTTATTGCAAGACGGTTATTCATTTAAATCGGAGAATAATGGTTGTTCTATTTATATGAGTAACATCTTTTATGGTCATGCACCTCTTGTAAATGGTTTATTTCTTCTAAATCTCGAAAGGGATGAAACACACATCCATAACATTGAGGCTAAGAGATGCAAAGTAGATAGTGATAATACTACTTATTTGTGGCACTGTCGTCTAGGTCATATTGGTGTAAAGCGCATGAAGAAACTCCATTCTGATGGACTTTTGGAGTCTCTTGATGTGGCATCCCGCAAAACCACTACTAGAAAATCGCGTTGAATTGTGCATTGCATCGTCATCACCACGCATTGTTTGCATAAAACTATTTTCGCAACGCCCGTTTGTTTTCTAAAACGCCCCATCTTATTCAAACGCCGAACCCCGGGTCTCCGGAATTATTTTGTTTGTTGCTATCGGTTTGCAAATAGTGATGTTAAAACAAATAAAGTTTATATTTATTTTTTGCGGGGCAGTCGAACGGGCCGATTGACCCGAACGACCACCCCTGTTTATTTTAAAACGGTCCATCCCAACCTGTTTAAATCCTAAAGCTACCCTTTTTCCTACCCACACCTAACCCTCCACCTCACCCTGGCCTATCCCCATCCGCCACCTCACCTCCTCTCCTCCCTCCAGCCACTAGGCTGCTGCCACGTCACTCCTCTCTCTCCCCTCCCTCTCTTTTCTCTCTCACAGCCCACTCATCCTGTGCCAACCGCACACGCCACCCCCCTCAAGAAGCCACCCCCAACCTCTCACCACCGCCCTGGACCCACCGGTCCCACGCCCAGCCCACCTGCAACCGACCCACCTGACCCCCAGGCCTTGGACCCGCCTCCTCTCTCCTCCTCCCTCGTCTTCTTCCTGCACCGTGGCGCCTCCTTCCACCTCGCCCGACCCACCCCACCTTCTCTCCTCCCTGTGCAGCCAAGGCCGTCCCGCCGAGCTGGCCACTGCCGCCTGGCCGCACCCTCTGGCCACACTCAGAGCTCAGCGTCCGCCGGGCGCAAGCCCGCCTCCGCCCGCCCGCCGCCGTGGCCACCACCTCGCCGCCCGTCCTCAGACTCGCGCGAGCCCTCCACCTCGAGCCCTCTCCGCTGTGGTCCGCGTCCGCCTCGAGCCGCCTCGTCGCCACTGCCACCGCCAAGCGCGTCGTCTCTCCGTCCTCGGCCCTCCGAGCCAGCGATCGCCGCGCTTCGCCCAGCCTCGCGCCGAGCTCGCCAAGGTCGCCTCCACCCGCTCGCCGCTCTTCCGCGCCGCCGCCTCACCACGAAGCGCCGCCGAAGCCCCTGACGCCTCGCTCGCCTCGCCCGCTGGCACCTCTGCCGCTGCCCTGCGCCTCGCGGCCAACCGCCTCGCCGCCAAGCGCTGTCTGCCGGGCTCGGCCTTCACCGCAGCCGCTGTCGTCGCGCGAGGCCGCCTCCGAGCCCGCCTCGGTCCCGACGCCGCCAAGCATCTCCTCGCCTCCGTTTCCGCGCCGCAACCTGAGCCGCCGCTCAACCTGCACTCGCCGCCGTCTGCGCTGGTCTTCACCGATCATGAAATCGGCGCGAGCCGCCGTGTTCTCTTCAGAAACAGGAGTGGCGATCTCCCGTGGTCGGAGCTCGTGACGCCACATCCCGAGGACAAGTCTTGGCTCAAAGTTGGTAATATGGTGAATGGGTTCATCTTACGGATACACGCCAACGGTTTACATCCTCGTGCTCAACACCGCGACAAGATCTCCCACACGGACGTCGAGAACCGTTCCTGGAGTCCGGTTGTCGAGCCGAACCCGTGGAACCCCGAGTTCTTCTTCACGGAGCGCCAAGATACTCGATCCGATGGTTGAGACTCCGAAAACCCCGAAGCCGACCCCGGCGCCCGGAGCCGAGAACCCCCGATAAGGACCACGCCATGGATACGCCGAGTTCGCCATCGAGGAGACCAAGGACGTCGACATGGAACCGATGGACGCCAAGTACTCCTTCTCGGATGCGATGCTCGAGAACCCGGACGATAGGAACATCGACGCAGAACGCCAAGTGCTTCACCCGAATGCCAAGACCGAACCGACACGAGAACCCGACAAGTTCGACTCCGCCGAAGTCCGATGCCCGACGCTGACCACTGGCACGCCGGGAACGCCAAGGTCCCCGCGAGGAACGCCATGACCGACAACATGACCCGAAGACCCGGATACGCCAAGACCTACCCCCGAGTCCGAGAACGACCTCGTCGATCCCGTCGAACCCTGGACCCAGATCCGTCGAACCCTGAGACCGACCCCGGAACCCTCGGAACCCCAAGTTCGTCGAGCCCCCTCATATGTGTGAACCTTTTTCCCTCGATACCCTATTTTATAAATGCATAATAACAACTTGATGCATATTGAAATGTCATACTCGCATGCATATCTGTGGTTTGGGGGCCTTATGCCGATTCACCTAATAATTAAATATGGGGCCCATATGCGGGCAAGTCTAGCCTTATATTGGCCTCATTTAAACTTGAGTAGCGAATCCATACTATAATCTTTCATTGTTAAACAACATTTAAAATGCGGGGTTTCTAAACAACTTGAACCATTTAATTAATTGTCGGGACCCCGGTTCCACTTAATCTTGACCTAATTGCATCGCACCTTGCCATGTCGTCCATCATACATGCATCATGCCGATCTTCTGCCGTTTTATTAAATATTGCATCCGGTGTTTCTTCTAGTGTTTCGCTTCTTCGCGGATAAGGCCGTTGAGTTGATGTGAGTCACCCGATCTTCTGGTTGAACCCTTCGACAATGTTTTCGAGCATCTCCTCTTTCTACCTATCTTACTTTTATAGTGTTTTGTTCCTCCTATTGTTCTCTGCTATACGTGTTATGATGCTTTAGTTTCCGTACCGACATCCCTTGCAGCCTATATATTTGCCTTGGACACATCCTATTACCTATTGTTTGGTAGATAGTTGGACTTGCGGCGTCGTAGTTGCTTGCTCAAGTGCTGATGTGTCGCCATATGCCTCGATTCTTGATGTATTGCCGCATGATGATGTTGGAGATGATTCTAGTTTACTTATCGTCATTTTACTTTCTGTTTAACAACTAAAATTGAATAAGCAGAGGCATCGGTGGGTGATAGATAATATTTGGTTTCCGAACGCCCACTTGTGTCCCGTAAGACCCCGAGTACTTGATACCTGTTCCTTGATTTTGCGCGCTATCCACATCCGGGAGGTATATGGGACCCCCCTGAACCAGAGCTTGATTCAGTCTTATTTCTTGGGGCCACAAACTAGTTTGAGGTTTTATTACTATCCTGTACTTATGCCATGCTTTACTGCTTTATTTACGATTGTGCGGGGTACCGCACACTGTACTGTTTAGGGCCCGTGACCCGTTTACGTGGTATCGACAGTCCCCGTTTGGGGGCATACTGTCGTTGCCACCGCCCCACAAACCTTGGGTCCGTCGGCTTGCTTACTTGCTATGGTACTACAAGGTGGCCCCTGAAATATTTCTCAACTGTGATTGTTCAATGTGAAAGCCTCGTTGGGTTTTGATTTGGTTTTTCCGAGGTTGATCGAGCGTGTGTTGCTATTGGTGCACCCCGGCCGGGTTAAAACTTTCTGAAAGCCGTGTCCGCGGATATGGACGACTTGGAGCACAGTATCTCGATCATAGACAAGCATAACTAAAGTTTATTGCTATTAATTTGACTTATAATGACTAGTAATCAGCTTCACTATAACGGAATGGCTAATTAATACTGCCCACCATTGCTTGTTTGGTTGTCGCTTGCGACAAATGTATCTGACTAGTAAGTATTGCAACTACAACGAAATGGCTGAATAAAAGTACCATCAACTGCTGGGTTTTTGGGTTATCTCATGCTACCTGCATCTGATTAGTAATTGTTGCCACTATAACGGAATGGTCAATTAAAAGTGCCCACTGCTTACTTTATCAGGACGATTATCTATACCTGACTAGTAATTGCAACGATAATGAATAAATAAACGCCAACGGTGTGAGTTCTCGGTTGACTTCCTCGATTGGTCTCGAGGGGGAAACGCCAGGATGGGTTTGTTTGGTGTTAGCTTCAGGTTGGATCCGGATAGGTCATTCTCACCCCCCCTCTGATAACCGCCAGTTGTATCGAGTCTCTATAGGTTTTTTAGTGCATGCTGCCGCTGCTGCACAGACCACCATACCTATGTAGGCGAGGACCGCCGAATTCTAGCCTCGCCGTGTCTTGGCCTCGATCTTGACGCTCCTTCTTTGTTTTCTGCTTTGCCTTGTCGGCACCCCTTTGTTAAGGTGTTTTGAGATCGACGCCGTTAGCAGGGTTACTCTTCCGGCTTGGCCTGGGCAGGGTTATGGACGCCATTGGTTATTCTTCAGGGCTCTTAGCCCCATTTGCATCTTGTCCGTAGCTGGACGCTCTATCGTTTTCAAGGTGATTTGGATCTTTGTATAATATATCTGTATTCTTGACTCTTTGGGTCGCTGCTTTATATATCTGTTCTGTGGGTCCCATCGAGGACTGTTGTGTAATGTTATTACTTCGTTTTCCACCCGCACGAAAGTGCCTGGTGGGCACCTTTGAATCGTTTCTATGCGGGTTTGGCGAATTTTGCTCAAACTTGCATAGGTCCGATTCTGAGGGTGTTACACTTGATTTTGAATCATTTGACACATGCGAACCATGCCTCATGGGCAAGATGATCAAAAACCCGTTCTCCGGTATGATGGAGCGAGCAACGGACTTGTTGGAAATCATACATACCGATGTATGCGGACCGATGAGTGTTTCGACGCGCGGTGGATATCGCTATTTCCTCACTTTTACCGATGACTTAAGTAGATATGGGTATATCTATTTAATGAAACATAAATCTGAAACATTTGAAAAGTTCAAGGAATTTCAGAATGAAGTGGAGAACCATCGTACAAGAAAGATTAAGTTTCTACGATCCGATCGTGGAGGTGAATATTTGAGTTATGATTTTCTCACGCATCTTAAAGCAAGTGGAATCGTTTCACAACTCACGCCACCCTAACACCACAACAAGAATGGTGTGTTCGAGCCGAATCGAACCCTATTAGATATGGTCCATCAATGATGTCTCTTCTTGATTTGCGTTATCATTTTGGGGTTATGCATTAGAAACCGCTGCATTCACTTTAAATAGGGCTCCATCTAAACTGTTGAGACGACATTGTATGAACTGTGGTTTGGTGCTAAACCTAAGTTGTCGTTTCTTAAAGTTTGGGGATGAAGCTTACGCCAAGAAGTTGATGCGGACAAGCTCGAACCCAAAGCGGAGAAATGCGTCTTCATAGGATACCCTAAGGAAACTATTGGGTATACCTTCTATCACGTAACCGAAGGCAAAGTGTTTGTCGAAGAACGGTTCCTTTCTTGAGAAGGAGTTTTCTCGAAAGAAGTGAGTGGGAGGAAAGTAGAGCTAGACGAGGTTATTGAACCTTCTCTTGAATTGAGAGTAGCGCAGACCTGAAATTGTTCCAGGTCACCGCACCAACAATAGAGAAAGCTAATGACAAGGATCATGAAGCTTCGGACGATGTCACTCTTGAACGTCGCAGTCGACAAGGTCGCGTGCCCCTCCCGAGTGGTACAGCAACCTGTCTTGTTAGCTTTGTTATAGAAGACGGTGAACCTCTGAACTATGAGGAAGCGATGATGAGCCCAGACTGAGAAATGGTGGAAGCCATGAAATCCGAATTGGGATCCATGAGCGAAAACCAAGTATGGACTTTGGTGGATCCTCCTAGCGACCGAAAGGCCGTTGAGTGCAAATGGATATTCAAGAAGAAAACGGACGCGGATGGTAATGTTACCGTCTATAAAGCACGGCTTGTCGCAAAAGGTTTTCGACAAGTTCAAGGTGTTGACTACGATGAGACTTTCTCTCTCGTAGCGATGTTTAAGTCCATTCGGATTTTATTAGCAATTGCTGCGTTTCATGATTATGAAATATGGCAGATGGATGTCAAGACTGCTTTCCTTAATGGCAACATTGATGAAGAGTTGTATATGATGCAACTCGAAGGTTTTGTCGATCCTAAGGATGCTGATAAAGTATGCAAACTTCAGCGTTCCATTTATGGACTAAAGCAAGCATCTCGGAGTTGGAACCTTCGTTTTGATCAAGTGATCAAGAGCTTTGGATTTGTTCCAAATTTCTACGAAGCTTGTATCTACAAGAAAGTGAGTGGGAGCTCGGTGACGTTTCTGGTACTATATGTGGATGACATATTGATTATTGGAAATGACATCAACATGCTTAACGATGTGAAGAGTTATTTGAACAAGTGTTTTTCAATGAAAGACCTAGGTGAAGCGGCTTATATATTGGGCATCAAAATCTATAGAGATAGACAAAGACGCCTGATAGCTTTAAGCCAGAGTACATACCTAGACAAAGTTCTGAAAAGGTTCAGAATGGATAAGGCAAAGAAAGGTTCAGTGCCTATGTTGTCAGGTAAGATATTGAGCAAGGCTCAGTGTCCAGCTACGGTAAATGATAGGGAATCTATGAGCAAAGTGCCTTATGCCTCGGCCATAGGTTCCATCATGTATGCCATGCTGTGTACTAGACCGAATGTGTCCAATGCTCTTAGTTTGACGAGCAGATATCAAAGTGATCCAGGAGTGGAACACTGGACAGCCGTGAAGAACATCCTAAAGTACCTAAATAGAACTAAAGAAATGTTCTTAGTCTATGGGGGTGATGAACATCTTGTCGTAAAAGGTTACGTCGATGCTAGTTTCGACACCGACAAGGATGATTCCAAATCTCAGACAGGATACGTTTATATTTTGAATGGAGGAGCTGTGAGCTGGAGAAGCTGCAAGCAAAGCGTGATCGCGGGATCTCAAAGTGGAAGCGGAATACATGGTCGCTGCGAAGCGTCAAGTGAAGGAGTTTGGATCGAAACTTCATCATCGAGCTTGGCGTGGTTCCAAGTGCATTGGACCCATGGAGATATTGTGACAACACCGGAGCCATAGCACTCGCTAAGGAACCAAGATATCATCCAAAGACCAAGCATATCAACCAAGTTTCATATAATCCGAAATTATATAGCGATGGAGATCAAGATTAGCAAAGTACATACGGATCCGAATGTCGCAGATCCATTGACTAAACCTCTTCCACGTGTAAAACATGATCAACACCTCGATTGCCATGGGTGTGAGATTGTTGCCGATGTAAACTAGATTATTGACTCTAGTGCAAGTGGGAGACTGTTGGAATTATGCCCTAGAGGCAATAATAAAGATGTTATTATTATAATTCTTGTTCATGATAAAGTTTATATTCCATGCTAGAATTGTATTAAGCGGAAACATTAATACTTGTGTGGTTTGTGAACAACACGTGTCCCTGATGCGCCTCTAAGGACTAGCTCATTGATCAATGATGGTTAAGGTTTCCTAACCATAGACATGAGTTGTCAATTGATAATGAGATCATATCATTGGGAGAATGATATGATGGATGTAGACCAAACTAAGCGAAGCAATTAGATCGTTTCATCGTGTTCATCTTTGCGAAGCTTTTCCTATGTCAAATATTGTATTCCTTAGACCATGAGATAATGCAACTCCCGGTACCGGAAGAAAGCTTTGAGGTCATCAAACGTCATCCTATGAGAGGGTGATCATAAAGGTGTCTCTCGTGATCGGAAAGTATCTGTTGGGTTGTATGTATCGAGATGGAATTTGTCCCTCCCAAGTCGGAGAGATATACTGGGCCCACTCGGTGTCGATATCAACACCGCTTGCAAGCATGTGGTTAAGGAGTTAATCACAAAGTGATATCGGATTACGGAACGAGTAAAGTACTTGCCGTGAACAAGATTGAACTAGGTATGACGCATCGACGATCGAATCTCAGGCAAGTAAAATATCGCGAGACGAAGGGAATATATATATGGGATTGATTGAATCCTGGCATCGTGGTTCATCCGATATGATCATCGATGAATGTGTGGGAGTCAATATGGGTGCCTGCACTTCCGCTGATTATTGATAGAAGATCATGTCTGCATATTCACGAACCCGCAGGGTCACACACTTAACGTGTCTTGACGCTAGGATAGATTGGATAATTGGTTTATGAATTTTTGTTCGGAGTCTCGGATGGGATCCGGGACATCACGAGAGGTTCCGGAATGGTCCGGAGAATAAGATTCATATAAGGCAGTGCAGTTTAAACTAGAGATAGGGTTTCTAGAAGAGGGAAGAGTCCATGCCCCCCACTCCTTATCCTTTGGGCTTGGGGGAGGGGCTAGGGATGCGCCCCCCCTCTATATAAAGAGGGGTGGGGGCGCACCAACCCACACACACCTCTCCTCCAAACCCTAGCCGCCTTGCTAGCTTTCCTCTCTCCCTCCCGACTGTTTGTAGGCGAAGCCCTGCTGCAGAAATTCTCCACCATATACACCACACCGTCGTGTTGTAGATCCAATCTATCTCTCCACCATACTTGCTGGTCCGAGGAAGGAGGAGACGTCATGGTGTTGCACGTGTGCATCTCACAGAGGCACCGCCACTTGTGGTGCTAGATCGGATCGGATCGCGAGGAGGAGAAGCGAGTACGACTACATCACCCACGCGTTAACGCTCATGCGAATCTTCAAGGGTATGAAGATCTAATCCAATCTCTCTCGTTGATTGCATCTCCTAGATTAGATCTTGGCTTTCCCTCTGTTCGCATCCATAGAAAATTTTGATTTACTATGCCGCGAAACCCATCATATCTAAGTTACGAGTTTGGCGAGCATTTAAAGAAATGTGGAATACTTTCACAATTGACACCACCGGGAACACCACGGCATAATGGTGTGTCCGAACGTTGTAATCGAACTCTCTTAGATATGGTTCATTCTATGATGTCACTTACAGATTTACCGCTATCATTTTGGGGTTATGCATTAGAAACACCCGCATTCACTTTAAATAGGGCACCATCTAAATCCGTTGAAACGACACCGTATGAATTATGGTTTGGGAAGAAACCTAAATTGTCGTTTCTTAAAGTTTGGAGTTGCGAAGCCGATGTAAAGAAGTTACAACCGGACAAGCTTGAACCCAAAGCGAAAAAATGCGTCTTCATAGGATACCCGAAGGAAACTATTGGGTATACCTTCTATCATAGATCCGAAGGCAAAATCTTCGTTGCGAAGAATGGATCCTTTCTAGAGAAAGAATTTCTCTTGAAAGAAGTGACTGGAAGGAAAGTAGAACTCGACGAGGTTGTTGAATCTTCTCTCGAACTTGCGAGTAGCACAGCACCGGAAGAAGTTCCTGTGGCGCCTACACCAATAAGAGAGGAAGCTAATGATGATGATCATGAAACTTCGGTTGAAGTTGCTACAGAACCTCGCAGGTCAACAAGAACTCGTACCACTCCTGATTGGTATGATCCCGTTATGAGTGTCATGTTGGTGGACAACACCGATGATCCTGCGACATATGAGGAAGCGATGATGAGCCCAGATTCCAATAAATGGCAAGAAGCCATGAAATCTGAAATTGGATCCATGTACGAAAACCAAGTATGGAATTTGGTGGACTTACCGGATGGCCGGAAGGCTGTCGAGAACAAATGGATTTTTAAGAAGAAAATAGATGCTGATAGTAATGTTACTGTCTATAAAGCTCGACTTGTCGCAAAAGGGTTTCGACAAATTCAAGGAGTTGACTACAATGAGACTTTCTCACCAGTAGCGAAGCTAAAATCTGTGAGGATTATGTTAGCAATCGCTGCATATTACGATTATGAAATATGGCAGATGGATGTCAAAACAGCGTTCCTCAATGGAGACATTGATGAAGAGTTGTATATGATGCAACCCAAAGGTTTTGTCGATCTTAAAGACGCTAACAAGGTATGCAAACTTCAACGGTCCATATATGGGTTGAAGCAAGCATCCCGAAGTTGGAATCGACGTTTTGATAAGGTAATCAAAAGTTTTGGTTTTATACAAACTTATGGAGAAGCTTGTATTTACAAGAAAGTGAGTGGGAGCTCTGTAGAATTCTTAATACTATATGTAGATGACATATTGTTGATTGGGAATGATGTAGACCTTCTTAATACTGTCAAGGAATATTTGAATAATAGTTTTTCAATGAAAGATCTTGGCGAAGCAGCTTACATATTAGGCATAAAGATTTATAGAGATAGATCGAGACGCCTAATATCATTGTCACAAAGTACATATTTGGACAAAGTTCTAAAGAGGTTTGGAATGGAAGATAGCAAGAAAGGGTTCTTGCCCATGTTGCCCAATACGACGTTGAGTAAAACTCAAAGTCCAGCAACGGCAGAAGATAGAGAAAGGATGAGTAAGACTCCCTATGCCTCAGCCATAGGATCTCTAATGTATGCCATGCTATGTACTAGACCCGACATTGCATATGCTGTTAGTTTGACTAGCAAATATCAAAGTGATCCAGAGTGGATCATTGGACAATCAAAAACATCCTTAAGTACTTGAGAAGAACTAAGGATATGGTTCTTTCTTATGGAGGTGATGAACACTCGTTGTTAATGGTTACACCGATGCTAGTTGGAACACCGATCTGGATGATTCTAAATCACAATCTGGATAATGATTTACTTTGAATGGTGCAGCGATTGGAGGAGTGCAAAGCAAAGCGTTGTGGCGAGATCTTCAACTAAATCGGAATACATAGCTGCTTCAGAGGCTTCACAAGAAGCGATATGGATGAAGGAGTTCATTACAGAGCTCGGTGTGGTTCCAAGTGCGCTGGACCCAATGTCTATCTATTGTGATAACATGGGCACCATAGCCAATGCGCAGGAACCAAGGTCACACAAGAAGCTGAAGCACATCAAGCTAAGTTTTCACGCTATTCGAGAACATGTCCAAGATGGTGACATAAAGATTTGCAAAGTACACACAGATCTGAATGTGGCGGATCCGTTGACTAAACCTCTCCCAAGGGCAAAACATGACCAACACCAAACTGCCATGGGTGTTCGGTATATTACCATGTAATCTAGATTAGTTGACTCTAGTGCAAGTGGGAGACTGTTGGAGATATGCCCTAGAGGCAATAATAAATGTATTTATTATTATATCTTTGTGTTTATGATAAATGTTTACATTCATGCTATAACAATATTAACAAGGAAACATTAATACTTGTGTGATTTGTAAACTAAATAAGAGTCCCTAGTAAAGCCTCTTCATAATACTAGCTTGTTTGCTAATACATGATTGTGGTTTCCTTATCATGAACATTGAGATGTTATTAACAACAAGATCATATCATTAGGAGAATGGTATGAAGGATATACTCCTATAGATAAGCGTAGCATAAAGATCAAGTCATTTTAATAAGTTCAATTGCTATAAGCTTTCTGATACATAGTAACCTAATTCCTTCGACCATGAGATAATGCTTATCACCATCACCGGAAGAATGCTTTGATGACATCAAACACCACATCGTAACTGGTTGGCTATAAAGGTGGCATTGAGTGTTCGGAAAGTATGAGTTGAGACACATGGATCAAGAGTGGGATTTGTCCATCCATATGACGGATAGATATACTCTGGGCCCTCTCGGTGGAATGTCATCCAATTAGCTTGCAAGCATGTGACTGGATCACAAGGGATCACATACCACGGGAACAAGAAAAGAGTACTTATCAGTAACGAGGTTGAACTAGGTATGCAGAGATACCGACGATCAAAACCTCGGATAAGTAAACTATCGTGAGATAAAGGGAAATTGGTATCGTATGTAAGTGGTTCATTCGATCGCAAAGTAATCGTAGAAATATGTGGGATCCATATGAATTTCCAGATTCCTCTATTGGTTATTGTTCGGAGAAGTGTCTCGATCATGTCCGCATAATTCACGAACCGTAGGGAGACACACTTAAGGATTCGATGTTGTTGAGTAGTTATGGAATGATGAGTAAGAGACTGAATGTTGTTCGGAATCTTGGATGGGATCCAGGATATCACGAGGAGATCCAGAATGGTCCGGAGAATAAGATTCATATAAGGAAAGTCCTGTTTCGGAGTTGGGGAATGATTCTGGTGTTTTCATCGGGAATGTTCTAGAAGGGTCCGGAAGGTCCGGCACTCTGGAGGGGAAGGGTACATGAATGTGTCATGACAATGTGTAATGGTTTCATCATGTACTAGGTATCATGGCTGAGCAAAATAAAGGGATAAATCAAATCCTAGTTTGAAAAGTCAAACGCCAATTTGAAAAGTCAAACGACAAGTTTGCTTGGTAGAGGGAGAGTAGGAAACCTACTTGGGGAGGAAGTCCTCCTCCCTCCATCGCCGGCCAAGGAGGCCGACTTGGGGTAGGACTCCCTCCCCCTTGGCCGCTCCCTCCCACCTACAAAAGGAGGGGCAGGGCTGCCCCTCTAGCCTACACCTCTCACACCCCGAAACCCTAACCCTAAGTCGCCGGCGCCACCACCCCTGCTGCTGCCGCTGCCGCCTAGGAAACCATCAACTCGCCGAGTTGGGGTGAACCCTAACCCTAGCCGCCGGCTAGCCTCCTCCCTTGGTGCCCTCTAAACCCTAGATCGCCAAGGCCTCTTGAAAGAATATTTCTTAATCCCTAGTGTTTTGTGTGTTAGATGACAATACCAAGGATCATTTAATGTGTGTTGAAGTGTTGCAGCTCTATTTGAGAATAAAGGGAAAAGGACTCTTCCTTTGGGGGCGGATAATCCGGCCCCACCAGGGGCGGATAATCTCTCCTTGCCTGGCAGCAAGCCCCGGAAGGCGGAATTTTGAATTTTCCGGCCCTGGATAATCCGCCTCAGGCGGATAATCCGCCTCATCGCCAAGGCGCAAGCCCTAGAGAGGGGCGGAGTTTTGGCCGGTCTGATTCGCCGATAATCCGTCCTCGGGGCGGATTATCCGCCCCCCAAGAACTTCACCAAGCTTCACCAAGGCGCAAGCCCCAGAGAGGGGGCGGAGTTTCCCCCGGAGAATCCGCCCTTGGGGTGGAGTTTTCCCAGGGGGCGGATAATCCGCCCCAAGTGGGGGGCGGATAATCCGCCCCCAAAGTTGTGCACCGGCCAGATCCGGGAGGGTATTTAAGCCATCCCCTCCCCGCCGTAACTCTTGATTCATCTCGAAAAAGACCAGATCAGATCTGAAAGCTTCATCCAAGAGTGCTACACCTAGATCCACCCAAAGGCCCCATCCCTTGGGGAATCGAAGGAGGAGAACTCGATCTTCATCATCAGCAATCAAGCGCTTCATCTCCTCTCCATTCATTTGGAGAACCTCCAATCTAGTATTTCTTGCAAATATCTAGATCCTCGTCTTTGTTTATATTGATAAACCTTGTTCTTGTGGCAGCTTGTTGTCTTCTCGGGAGCCCCCAATTCAGTTGTGGGTGTGTGCCCCGATAGTGTTGTAAATGGCACCGGTTCCCGCCTCGAAGGGATCCAATAGTGGAGAAGGTGGATCAGGCCTCTCGTGGCGAGATCCATCGGAGAATAGGGTGAGGCCTATTGTGGCGTGGTGGTCTTAGAACCGCCCACCCCTCCAACGCAGATGTACTTCCCTAAACAAGGAAGGAACTACGGTAAAACAAATCTCTGTGTCTCCGCGTGCTCCACTACGGTTTCCTCGCTCCTCTTTTACGTGCTTAGTAGTTAGGGTTACGTATAGGGAAATTCTCGTAGTTGCATATCTAGAGAATTTACTTTGTGTCAAGCCTAAAATTAAAAAAGTATTAAAAATTGGTTAGCACATATTCACCCCTCCCCCCTCCTCTAGGTGCCCATACGATCCATTTCAATTGGTATCAGAGCCTCGGCTCTTATTTCGGGCTTAACCGCCTAAGAGAAGTATGGGTTCCAAGGGAGATGGGAGTGATGCCCCAGAGGTAGTCACCATGAACGATCTCAAGACGTTGGAAACAACCTTGGTGAGTTCAATGGAGGCTAAGATGGAAGAGATGCGTCAATTGATAATGTGTCTCTCCACATCCGCAGCATCACCTCCATCTAACTTTGAGGATACCACTCCGCAATCCAAGGAAACGGGTAAAACTGTTTCCAAAGATAACGAAGTGGTAGGTGATGATACTAGCAAGAGCTCCTCCTCGAAAAAGGATAGCGGTAAGGATGGATACAATGAGGTTTCTCATGCGTATTCCCCTGATCCACCTATTCCTCACCCACATATACATAATAGGGGTGATCCACCCAAACTTTCAGCATCTACTTTCTCTCAATGGCAATTTTTGATGAAATCTCATGTGTGCAGTTCCTCCATAGAGTTGTGGAAGATCATCGAAAATGGTCTTCATGTTGGAAATCCTAACAATCTCACAAAAAGAGAAGTGGTCGATAGCCAACTCAATGCTATAGCTCTACACATGATACAGCTTGGTGTGGGTGACAAAGACATGCCTCACATTCAGCATCTTAGCACAGCTAAAGAAGCTTGGGATGCTCTCACCGAGCTCTTCATTGGAAATGAAAGTATGAGAAGGAATAGATATGATGCCTTGAGCAATGAAGCTGAAGGATTTTATATGCTGGATGGAGAAGACCACGAGGACATGTATAGGAGGCTCAAGGCAATAGCCACAACCTTCAGAAACCACGGTGCAGCTCATGTTGATGATGCTTGGATCAAGCGCAAGTATGTCAGTGCTCTTATGCCATTTGAGCCCACAGATTTGAAAAGTCTCCAAGGTAGGCATAACTATCACCTCATGTCATCCAATGAGGTAATGCAAGAAATGGCCGCCTTCAAAGTGGCTGCCAAGAATGCCGAAGATGCTCGTGCTCGAGCTATGGGGATGCAAAAGGGGGTCAACATGGCCTTGAAGACTAGTGTGATTGATCATGATGAATATGCGGTAGAAGGTCTGGACTGTCCCGAAGATATAAAAAGGATCCACGGACAATACTTGGCTCTTTATGCAAGAAACTTTTGGAAAGATCTAGCCAAGGCTAAAGCTGAACTAGATCGCAAGAGTGGAGCCTATGGAAGAAAAGAAAATGGTCCCAAGCTAAGAACATGCTTTAATTGTGGTGACCGGCTGCACTTCGTAGCTGAGTGTCCTTATCAAAGTAGAGAGGATAATGGAGGAAGACTCATTTTCAAGGACAAATCAAAAGCTCCACGTAAGAACCAGTTTGTAAAGAAGAATGTTCCTTTCAAGAAGCAACCAAAGATTGTTCTAGTGGCTCAAGAAGAATATTCATCGGGGAGTGAAGATGAGGACGAGGACGATAGCTCTCAAGAGGTGGCTGCTATAGCCACTACATCTACATCAACATCTCTCTTTGACTCTCCGAACGAAAACATCATCAATAAGAATGCTACTTGCCTCATGGCAAGAAGCTCCGAGGTAATTTCTTCTAACTCTTCTTTTCCCAAGGCTATGATAGACATGGATGATCCTGCTAGTCTTAAGGTTAAAGAAGAGATTATTGCTTTGGATTATTTCTATACTAACTTGCAAGGTGAGCACAAAGTTCGTTTTGAGGCTCTTATGGATCAGCTGGCCCAAAACGAAGCAATCCTCGAAGAAAAGGGCAGAATTGAAAGGGAGGATGCAATGGAAATTGCATCCTTAAAAAATGCTCTTGAAGAAGAAGAAGAAGCTCGGGTCTCTCTTGAAGAGAGGCTCGAGTCTATGGAAGAGTCACATGAAGAAATTGTGACTAAACTTGTTAAGGAACGTGACAATGCTGTCACCAAAGCAAAGAAGTTAAAGAAGGAAATGATTGACTTTGGGGCTGCTCATGATAGACTCTCCGAGGAATTGGAGAAACTTGACAATGCTCACAAGGCGTTGAGAAATGAGTTCTCTATTCTCAATGAGTCACATGATCAGCTTCAAAGTCGATTGGCCAAATATGATACTCCTAGCTCGTCCAACTCAACATATAGTAACAAGAAAAATACTAGTGTGGAAAAAGAAGTGATCAAGGACATCACTACAAAGGACAAAGGTGTGCTTGATGAAGTCCTTGGCAAGCAAAGGTCAAATCATGGTAAAGAGGGACTTGGGTTTGTCACCAAGTCCAAGAAGAAGAAAACCAAGAAGAACAAGACCAAGAATGTACAATTAAAGACAAGCATTGCTGAGAAGGTTGTCACAAAAGACAAGACTAATGATATTGGTTTTGCAGGGTCTCACAATCCGAATTATGAACTCTTTTGTGATGACTATGGCGATGTTTATGCTTATTATGTTGGTCCGTTTGATGAATATATTGCTTGGTCTATTTGGGTCCCAAAGACCCTTGTTACTAACATGAAAGGACCCATTGAAAAATGGGTACCTAAAACCAAGAAGTAATTTTCTTGCAGGGCTATGCTTTCGGTGGGTCGAAATGGGTGCTGGATAGTGGCTGCAGTAGTCATATGATCGGAAGCAAGGAGATCATCACGGAGATGCGTCCAAATCATGATAATATCACAGTCTCCTATGGTGATAAGTCTAAATCTCAGGTATTGGGTCTTGGCAAGGTTGTGGTTGCCCACGATATCTCTCTCGTGGACGTCATGCTTGTTGAGACCCTTGGCTACAACCTTCTTTCTGTTCGTGCCCTTGGCAAGATGGGTTTTGCTGTTTTTATAGATGATGATTTGGTGGTACTCTTATGGAGCAAGTCTCTAAAGGTCGCTTTCGTTGGATACGTCGAAAATGACCTATATGTGGTGGACTTCTCGGGGAAAACCACTTCGGGTCCGATGTGTCTATTCGGAAAGGCCGACGTGGGCTGGCTATGGCATCGCCATTTAGCCCATGTCAACATGAGAACTTTGCAAAGTCTCCAAAAGGGTGGCCACATCCTTGGACTAAAAGACAATGTCTCTTTTGCCAAAGATCGTGTTTGCAGGGCTTGTGTTGAAGGAAAAATGCATGACTCTCCCCACAAGAGGAAGACTATTGTGTCATCAAAAAGGATCTTGGAATTACTTCATGTGGATTTATTTGGTCCTCCTTCTCATGCAAGTCTTGGTGGGAAGAAATATTGCTTGGTCATTGTCGATGACTACTCAAGATATACATGGGTATATTTCTTCAAGCTGAAAAGTGAGACTCAACAAACTGTCATCGACTTTGCCAATGAAGTTCAACATCAACACAATGTTCCCATCTTGGCAATTAGAAGTGACAACGGCTCAGAATTCAAGAACTACACTTTAAACGAGTTTCTTAGCGAAGAGGGGATTAGACACCAATATTCCGCTGCGTACACCCCTCAACAAAATGGTGTAGCCGAGAGGAAGAACCGGACTTTGATGGATATGGCAAGATCTATGCTAGCTGAATTCAAGTCTCCTTATAATTTTTGGGCTGAAGCCATATCCACTGCTTGTCACTCATCAAACCGGCTCTACCTTCGGAAGATCTTGGACAAGACCCCATATGAAATACTTACCGGTAACAAACCCAACATCTCATACTTCAGGGTATTCGGGTGTAAGTGTTTCTTTCTTATTAAACGTGTCTGTTTGTCAAAATTTGAATCCAAGGCTTTAGAAGGTATTTTTGTTGGTTACGGTGCCGAATCCCACACTTATAGAGTCTACAACAAGCTCACTGGGATTGTTGTAGAATCTTGTAGTGTGGAGTTCGATGAAAATAACGGCTCCTTTGTAGGGCAAGTTGATGTTTGTGATGCAGATGTTGAAATACCCCAAGATGCCATAAGAAGAATGGGCGTGGGATTTTTCCGCCCCATTGAGGAACCCCTTGTGTCGGATCGGTAAGGACAATGCTCCACACATGTGGAGCCCTCATGTACACAAGATCAACAAGATCCTACTGTTGGAGACAATTCTACACCAACACCACAATCTGCTGAAGACCATCTGTCCCCTGGACAAGTTGGTAGTCCCAGGCCGGACTATCTGCCCCCTCCAAGGGGCGGACAATCCTCCCCTGGAACTCCAACTCGTTCCAGAGGATCCGAAGGAGAAGTCAACAACTCTGAAGCTCCCAGGCCGGACTCTCCGGCCCCCAGGGAAGGATTATCCGGCCCTGGGTCTCCAACTCGATCGAGCTTTCTCGGAAGATGGTTACTGCATGCTCCCAGGCCGGATAGTCCGGCCCCTCCAAGGGGCGGATTATCCGGGCCTGAAGAAAATGTTCAGCAACAATCTTCTGGCAATAACGGTGATCAAGATCAAGGGCAAGGAAGTAATCAAGACAAGGATACAACAATTGAATCCACTCCTCCTAGAAACAATAAGGACATTGAGGCTCGTCGCAAGGCTCGTGCTGATCGGAACCTTGAACTAAGAGGTCACACTCTTGACAAGGTTGTTGGTGATCTACGACGAAGGGTATCCACTAGAAGAGAGCTTGCAAGCTTCTGTGATCATCAAGCTCACATTTCCATGGTTTAACCGAAGAAGGTTTTTGATGCTCTTGAAGACCCCGATTGGGTTGTTGCAATGCATGAAGAATTAAATAACTTCGAACGCAACAAAGTTTGGAAGCTCGTAGAAAACCAAAGGATTGCCGCAATGTTATCGGCACCAAGTGGATCTTCAAGAACAAACAGGATGAAAATGGCATTGTTGTGAGGAATAAATCACGACTCGTGGCTCAAGGATTCTCTCAAGTAGAAGGAATTGATTTTGGCGAGACCTACGCTCCTGTGGCTCGCCCTGAGTCCATCTGTATCCTTCTTGCATATGCAGCCCATCATAATTTTAAATTACAACAAATGGATGTTAAGAGCGCTTTCCTTAATGGTCCTCTACATGAGTTAGTATACGTCAAGCAGCCCCCGGGGTTTGAGGACCCCAAATTTCCGAACCATGTCTACAAACTCGATAAGGCACTCTATGGCCTTAAACAAGCCCCACGTGCGTGGTATGAGCACCTTAAAGAGCTTTTGCTAGACCGTGGATTCGAAGTTGGGCAAATCGATCCCACTCTTATTACTAAGAAGGTTAATGGGGAGCTTTTTGTATGCCAACTTTATGTAGATGACATTATTTTTGGCTCTACTAACCAAGCTTTTAACGATGAATTTTCGAAGCTTATGACTGACAGGTTTGAGATATCCATGATGGGTGAGCTCAGGTTCTTTCTTGGATTTGAGATCAAACAACTTAGAGAGGGAACCTTTATTAATCAAGCTAAGTACATCCAAGACATGCTCAAAAGGTTCAAGATGACAGATCTCAATGGCGTTGCTACCCCAATGCAAACAAAGTGTCATCTTGAGCTCAATCCCAAGGGTAAAGACGTGGATCAAAAGGTATACCGATCCATGATCGGCTCTCTCCTTTACCTTTGCGCATCTAGGCCCGATATCGTGTTAAGTGTAGGAGTGTGTGCAAGGTACCAAGCCGCTCCTAAAGAAAGCCACTTAGTGGCAGTCAAGCGAATCTTCCGATATTTGGTTCATTCCCCAAATTTTGGGTTATGGTATCCCAAGGGTTCAAGTTTCTCTCTATGTGGTTACACTGATTCAGACTGGGTTGGTGACAAAGATGATAGGAAATCAACCTCTGGTGCATGCCAATTCTTGGTCAGGTCTCTAGTGTGTTGGTCATCAAAGAAACAGAATTGTATTTCACTCTCAACCGCCGAAGCTAAATATGTTGCTGCTACAAGTGTGTGTACTCAATTGTTATGGATGAGGCAAACTTTAAAGGAATATGGTGTCAATTGTGACAAAGTGCCTCTTTTATGCGACAATGAAAGTGCTATCAAAATTGCTTACAATCCCGTGCAGCATACAAGAACAAAACATATAGAGATTCGCAACCACTTTATTCGGGATCATGTTGCTCGTGGAGATATTGCTCTATCCTTTGTGAGCACGAAGAACCAACTTGCTGATATTTTCACGAAGCCCCTTGATGAAGCAAGATTTTGTTATTTGAGGAATGAGCTAAATATCATAGATTCAAGGAGCTTGGCTTGACTACCCTTACACACTCACTTGCTCTTATTCATGTATTTGGTTTAGATGCGGGCATAGACATAGGGGGAGTGTGGTCGTAATTGATTGGGCCAACCCTCCCCCCATAATGCCGAAAGCAAGTCAAATCATTTCCCTTAATATAATTTTGTGATATGTGGGTCACCGATGAGCATTGGTTTTGAACTCAAGATACATCTTCGCGGCGTCATGCCATGCGCTCCAACATGGTGGCTTCGGCCACCGCCCTCTTCCTTGAGAAGATTTGGTTTTTCATGGGTCTCGTTGGATTTTCTTGCATATCTTTTGTTCTTATGGAAAACACACTCAAATTTGGCTTTTGATTGATTTGATTCTTGCAAATTTGGGTGTGAATTCTGATCTCCAGGGGCGTTAGCATCGCTCTTCTTCCTTTTTGGCGTTTCGATGCCAAAGGGGGGTAAGTAGTTATATTAGGTCTCATGGATTTGCAAGGGTTGGGCACAAGCTTTTCGATTTTAGTCGTTTTTATTTGCTTGCTTGTGCCTTTTCTAGCGTGAACTCTTTTGCTATTTGTGTTTGTCTATGTAAGACTATGTCGTACTCCACTATGTTTGGTATTCTTGGAATTCTGGATTTATCTATTATGGACCTCATGGATTTATGGAATTGTGGATCATATTTGATGGCATATGGATTCATGGGATTATCTATGTATGCCTTGGCTATATTCTCATTCCGGTGGTATGACATTTTTTCCCAAACCTTAAAGTAGTGTTCTCCCCAATGTGTGTATTTGTATTCAAATGCAAATCTTAAATATGCACACATCTAGGGGGAGCGTCTTTCATTATTTAAGGTGGCATTTGCCAGTTTTATTGCAAATCCTAGTATTGTCATCTAACACCAAAAAGGGGGAGATTGAAAGAACATTTCTTAATCCCTAGTGTTTTGTGTGTTAGATAACAATACCAAGGATCATTTAATGTGTGTTGAAGTGTTGCAGCTCTATTTGAGAATAAAGGAAAAGGACTCGCCTTTGGGGCGGATAATCCGCCCCACAGGCGGATAATCCGCCTCCCTTGCCTGGGCGCAAGCCCCAGAAGGGGGGCGGAATTTTGGCCGGATTTTCCGGCCCCGCCGGATAATCTGCCCCACAGGGGGGGCGGATAATCCGCCCCCCCTGCTCATCGCCAAGGCGCAAGCCCCAGAGAGGGGGCGGAGTTTTGGCCGGACTTTCCGGTCTGGCCGGATAATCCGTCCCTCAGGGGGGCCGGATTATCCGCCCCCCAAGAACTTCACCAAGCTTCACCAAGGCGCAAGCCCCAGAGAGGGGGCGGAGTTTCCCCCGGAGAATCCGCCCTTGGGGCGGAGTTTTCCCAGGGGGCGGATAATCCGCCCCAAGTGGGGGGCGGATAATCCGCCCCCAAAGTTGTGCAACGGCCAGATCTAGGGAGGGGGTATTTAAGCCAGCCATCCCCCTCCTGCCAGAACTCTTGATTCATCTCGAAAAAGACCAGATCTGATCTGAAAGCTTCATCCAAGAGTGCTCCACCTACATACACACAAAGGCCCCATCCCTTGGGGAATCGAAGGAGGAGAACTCGATCTTCATCATCAGCAATCAAGCGCTTCATCTCCTCTCCATTCATTTGGAGAACCTCCGATCTAGTATTTCTTGCAAATATCTAGATCCTCGTCTTTGTTTATATTGATAAACCTTGTTCTTGTGGCAGCTTGTTATCTTCTCGGGAGCCCCTAATTCAGTTGTGGGTGTGTGCCTCGATAGTGTTGTAAAAGGCACCGGTTCCCGCCTCGAAGGGATCCAATAGTGGAGAAGGTGGATCAGGCCTCTCATGGCGAGATCCATCGGAGAATAGGGTGAGGCCTATTGTGGCGTGGTGGTCTTAGAACCGCCCACCCCTCCAACACAGATGTACTTCCCTTAACAAGGAAGGAACTGCGGTAAAACAAATCCCTGTGTCTCCGCGTGCTCCACTACGGTTTCCTCGCTCCTCTTTTACGTGCTTAGTAGTTAGGGTTACATATAGGGAAATTCTCGTAGTTGCATATCTAGAGAATGTGTCAAGCCTAAAATTGAAAAGGTATTAAAAATTGGTTAGCACCTATTCACCCCTCCCCCCCTCTAGGTGCCCATACGATCCATTTCACCTCTCTCATAGTACACCATACTCGCTCCGGCTTAAGGCGAAGCCCTGCGAGATCTCCCCTCTACTTCCGGTACCACGCCGTCGTGCTATCGGAATCGCGAGGAGAGTGCTACAACCTCCGCTGCCTGCTGGAACAAGGGAGAGGAAGGTCTTCATCGAGTACCGAATGTGTGACCGACTGCGGAAGCGCTGCCGGAACGCAGCGCCGGAAGGACCGTCTACACGATCTTGAGATCGGCAAGAGTACGACTACGTCACCCACGAGAATCTGCTCTCGTTAAACACTTTGGAATCTTCGAGGGTGAGTTCCTCTATCGACTCGTTGCTACAATCTAGTAGATAGATCTTGGCTTGTTTGTTTGCATGCGGTAGAATTTTTTTGTTTTTCCATGCTACGAACCCCTACACTGAGACCGAGTCCATGTTGTCCTCGTCCCTCGGGACGGTGAACTAGCCTTCGTGCCGAACTCGAGGCATGTAGATACCACAATGAAAGATTGCACAAACATGTGGACTTATGAACTTGGACTAGGTGAATTATGAAAATATCAACTATAATATTATATTAAATAAATAAATTATGAAAAAAAATATTATGATGAGCCTATTGATATTTATTTGGTATTATAGATCTTCATATTTTTATGTATATATTATTGGTCAAATCTTGAGAACATCAACTTTTTATTTGAGTTTATACGCCGACAGTTTTTACAGTACCCGGTACTCCAAAAGTACACAACGGAGTACCAATTAGATCTGGCCGTCCGCGGTGAAGGGTAACATAGTCATTTCCCAACCTTCTTTTATCCCCCTGATCGTTTTGTTATGAGTCGCGCATCCGAATCAAGTGGCCGGCCTGATCTATTTTGGCTCACTCCAGATGAATTGTTATCGCCAGCGGCGGGAATCGGCGCCAACGATTGCACACCTTCGACCTCTAACATCTCGTTGATGCTCTCCGGCAGGGCCGGGCATCACCTATTGGAAATCTTACATGATCCATCAATCGGTTGCATGTCCAGGAGATGCCCAGTCCGGTCTCAGTGGAAGTGGGAGGCTCTCAGTTACGGTGAAAATGCTTTTTTAGTAAGTTTTCCTAGTGCTAATGATTTGGACAGGGTGGATGGGAGTCATTTTTCTACACCCCTTGGTAAGTACCAGCTGTCTGTTACTGCTTACAAGACGCAGGAGGTACCTCATAAATGTGAGCTAGAGCAGGTCTGGTTGCATGTCGAGGGGGTACCCCACTCATTGCGGTCCTTCCTTGGCTTGTGGGTGGTGGGTTCGCTCATGGGAAAAACGCTTGACGTCGATCTTCTAAGCCTGAGGCGGAGGGGAGTGATCCGTATTTTTGTTGCCATGTGTGATTTAGCGGTGTTTAAGGAGAAGCAGGATGCTATGGGCTATTACCTTACTTCTGATGTTGTGGTTGATCTCAAGGTTATGAGTTACGTTTTCGTTTAGATTCAGAGGGATATGTGCCGGAACCAGATTTCTCGCCAAACCTTTGGAGGAAGAATAAGGATGAACCGGAAGATGATGGTGCTGGAAACAATGGTGAGGATGCTATGGATACGTTGGAACCAGTGAATCCAGTGATGACGGATGGGAAGTCAAAGGATCAGTCAGCTGGATCTGCGACTACACCGTCCACTTCTAGACATGTGTCATTACAGGTGGTGGCAGTGACTCCTTTCAACGCTAATACCACCACTCCTCGCGGCAAAGAACTGTTAAATGCTCTACCTGCTGATTCCCCGCTTCGTGGTGGTTCGTCCTTGTCATCGCCCAGGATTATGCAGTCTCAGTTGTTGGAGGCTCTGAAAGTGGCTGGCAGTGAATCAGTTCTGCCTCCTACTCTCATGGAGGCATCTCCATCGAGAGGAAGACCGAATATGTTCAGGAGAACTGCTCCGCGGGCTGCTGCTCCTTTGATTGTCGAGTGTGTCGCCCAGCAGGAGGCGCTGCAAGCCCAGGGAGGTACCTTGCCTCACCTAGAGGTGCTGCTGTCTTCCAAGGGACCTGGCTACGGATGATCTGGCGGCATGGCCCAGAAGGAGGAGCCGACGGTGGCTGCTATCCCAACTACGCTCAGCGACGCGGCGACAATGGATATGCCTGCTGGACCGGCCCAGGAGGGGCTGTGCTCTGGTGGGCCGCGGGACGATCTGGAGGTGCTTGCTGGTCTGGCCCAGGAGGAGCTGTACTCTGGCGGGATGCGGGACACTATGGTCGCGCCTGCTGGACTAGCCCAGGTGGGGCTGTGCTCTGGCGGGCTCGACAACGCCTCTTCTCACGCCTAGGAGGGGTGTCTCGCTGGGGGACGACTCACCCAAGAGGGGTTGGTCGCTTCCCCTGTTGCTGCGGCAGTGGCAGGCGATGCAGCGAAGGTCGAGACACCATCCCGCAGGAGTACTCGGCATGGTCTGGATGCCCTTGGGGCATCGACCACTGACGAAGACTCCTTGGGAAAGGCGATGTGCAGAAAGGCGGAGAAGAATCTTGACTCGCAGGGTACTAAGACCTCCTCGAAATCTTTCCTATCTTTTTCTACTCCTTTAATTGTTAATAAGTTGTCCAATGTTGGTGTTAGCTTGGGCAATTCTGTAAATGAAATAAATTTGTCTAGTTCTGTTCTGAGACACATGGAGGTTGACCGTTTAACGGTTACTCCTAAGGTCTCGGGTTTTCCTGATACTTCATCAATAGAGGAGGAGGAGTTGCATGCCATAGTAGATGGTCAACTTCTCTCTCATTTGGTTGGTGAAGTGTCGGATGTGGGTTTTGATGAGACATGCCTGGGTTCACTTTATGAACTTAAAGCGTCGGGTCGGAAATCAAAGAACCAGCGGTCTCGGAAAAAGCCTCGTGTATCCAAACCTACTATTGTTTCTCAATGAATGGCATGTTTTCAAATAGCAGAGGTCTTCGTGACTTGGCTAAACATTGTTCTTTTCCTATTGTGTGAGAGATTATAGATTGGATTTTCTGGGTATTTCTGAGACTGGTAGACGGGATTTTTCACAAGCCCTACTCAATCGCCTCTCTGGTGGAGTGTACTTCACGTGGATATCACGTCCGCCGCGTGGTAGATCTGGGGGAATCCTCTTAGGCGTCCGTGATGAGACTATGGATGTCTTGGCTAGTTTGGCGGGAGATTTTTTTGTTAAACTCCACATTCGAAACAAAGCTGACAACTATACATGGTCACTAGTCGTTGTTTATGGAGCTGCCCAGGATGTTTATAAATCTGACTTTTTGCGTGAGTTGGTAAATTTGGTAAAAGACAATCCATACCCTATTCTTATAGGCGGGGATTTTAATTTACTAAGATTTCCTCATGAGAAAAGTCGGAGACGGTTTGACGAACATTGGTCCTTTTTGTTCAATGTTGTCATCGACAGTTTGGACTTAAGAGAGGTTACAATGTTGGGAAGACAGTTTACATGGTCTAACAGTCTTCTGGAGCCTACATATGAAAAACTGGATAGAGTGCTTATGGATACCGAATGGGAAGAAAAATTCCCTATGGTAACTGTCCGTGCTCTCGAGCGTATTGAGGCTCTGTCAGATCATGCACTTTTACTTTTATCGGTTGGGATACCGTCTCAAAAATCTATGCATGAGTTCAAATTTGAACTTGTCTGGATGACTCGTGATGATTTCTATGACATGGTAAAGGATACTTGGGAGAAACCTGTCTGTGGTCATACACCTATACAACGATGGAATAATAAATTGCGCGCTTTACGCAAGTTCCTTCAGGGTTGGACTAGACACACGGCTGGAATCCTTAAGAAGGATAAAGTACGCCTTTGCTCTATCATTGACGACATGGATTATACTGCGGAAGTTAGGCCTTTATCTGCACAAGAGCTTGAGCTTAAAAACCAATCGAATGTGGAGATAGCCCGACTCCTTCGGGAGGAGGAACTTAAATGGTACCAACGCTCTAAGGCGAATTTTATCCTAGAAGGAGATGCGAATACAAGATACTTCCATGATGTGGCTAATGGCAAGCATAACAAGAAACTTATTCACTCTCTAATCCAGGATGAAGGTACTATTGAGGGCCAGGATCACTTAAAGTCTTATATTACAAATTATTACAAGGCCTTGTTTGGGGCACCGACGGAAAATTCCTTTTCGTTGGGAGAGTCCCAAACTGTTGATGTGCCTCAGGTTTCCGCTGACGAAAATAGCTTCTTAACCGTCCCTTATACAGAGGAAGAGGTTAAGAAAGCTGTTTTCCAGATGGAACACAACAAGGCGCCAGGACCTGATGGCTTTCTAGCGGAATTTTACCAAAAGTTCTGGGATGTCATCAAGGGGGACCTAATGTCTTTGTTTCAGTTGTTAAAAGTCGGCCAGCTAGACATATTTAGGATTAATTTTGGCAAGATAATTTTGCTCCCTAAGTGTCACGATTAGACTAAATTATGTTGCTGATCATGTGGTAAGCCCATCTCAAACTGCTTTTATGCAAGGACGAAACATCTTAGATGGTGTAGTAATTCTGCATGAAACAATCCATGAACTACACACTAAAAATTTGAACGGTGTATTGTTCAAGATTGATTTTGAAAAGGCTTATAATAAAGTTAATTGGTCGTTTCTTCAGCAAACACTACGTATGAAAGGTTTCTCGGAAGAGTGGCACGCTCTTATACAATCCTTTGTGTCTGGTGGCAGTGTTGCAATAAATGTTAATAATGACACTGGCAAATACTTCCAGACCAAAAAAGGGCTAAGACAAGGGGATCCATTATCGCCCATATTATTTAATATAGTGGCAGATATGTTGGCTATCCTCATTGAGAGAGCTAAGGCTGATGGCCAAATTGAAGGATTAGTTCCCCATCTTGTAGATGGTGGTCTTTCTATCCTTCAATACGCTGACGATACTATCTTATTTATAGAACATGATCTAGAGAAAGCCAAGAATCTGAAACTGATTTTATCAGTATTTGAGCAACTCTCGGGATTAAAGATTAACTTCCATAAAAGTGATCTGTATTGTTTTGGCGGGGCTAAAAACGAGGCCCATCTGTATGCTGATTTATTTGGCTGTAGTCAGGGACTTTTTCCAATCAACTATCTGGGAATACCGATACATTATCGGCGACTCACGGTCGCTGAATGGAAACCCGTTGAGGAAACACTACAAAAACGACTTAATAGTTGGAAAGGTAAATTGCTATCCCTAGGCGGAAGACTTGTACTCATAAATTCAGTACTCACCAACATGGTACTGTATATGATCTCGTTTTTCCTAATACCAAAAGGTATCTTGAAGAAAGTGGATTATTTCCGATCAAGATTTTTTTGGCAAGGGGATAGTGAGAAAAAGAAATATCGACTGGCTATATGGAATGTGGTTTGCCGTCCGAAAGAATTTGGTGGACTTGGTATTCATGACTTGCAAGCCAAAAACACCGCGCTTCTGGGTAAATGGCTTTTCAAGCTAATCACAGAAGAAGGTGTCTGGCAAACCATTTTATGGAGGAAATATGTTGGCTCCAGAGCTGTGTCTCAAGTGGTTTGGAAACCCGGAGACTCACATTTTTGGGCTGGACTAATGGCTTCGAAACAACACTTCTTTCGTTTTGGTGTTTTCAATATTAAGGATGGATCGCAGATTAGATTCTAGGAGGATAAGTGGCTTGGCCAAAGTTCGTTACGGGAACAATATCCAGCTCTATATTCGATTGTTAGACATAAGGGAGATACTCTTTCCAATGTATTGGAATCTAACCCTCCTAATTTATCTTTCAGAAGAAGTCTCTTAGGCCCTAGACTAGTATCTTGGAACAATCTCTTATTAAGATTAGCCACAGTACAATTGTGTGAGGGTATTGATGAGTTTAAATGGAATTTGGTATAGAATGCAAAGTTTACTGTAGATTCTATGTATAGAGCTTTGATCCAACCTAATATTCCAGTCGATAATAACTGTAAAATTTGGAAAATGAAAATACCCCTTAAAACGAAGATATTCGTTTGGTACCTCCGAAAAGGGGTTATTCTTACGAAGGATAATCTTGTCAAGAGGAATTGACATGGAAGTATTTAATGTGTGTTTTGTCACCACAATGAGACAATCAAACATCTCCTCCTTGTTCGGTTACCAATGTGTTTGGTAATTGGTTGCATGGGATTGAGGATAAATATGGGACTTTGTTTAGGATGGGAGAGCTTGTCATAATTTGGTCGCTTTGGCTATGTAGAAATGATAGGATTTTCAATGACATTTGTTGCTCTACTCTGCAGGTTATCTAACGTGCCACGGCTATCCTCCGGTCATGGACTACTCTTCAGCGTATGGAGTTCCGTGATTTATTTATGGAGGTGTGTACACGATTGGAGGACACGGCGAGGGATATTTTCTCCCGACATGGATGGTAGCGTGACTTGAGGCTAGATATAGCATAGTTCGAGCAAGGATTTAGCTTTCTTACTATTGTAATTTTTGTAACTTGGTTTCCTTATTGTCGTGTGGTTGATCGGCCGTGTGCATCCTAGCTATGCAGAGGCCGGGTGTAAACATTGCTATAAGTAATAAAGCGCTCATTTTAAAAAAAAAAATGTCCAGGATATATACACTACTTTATGTCAGAACCCACCCATTATGTTCATATCTCAACGTATGATTGCTGTAATCTAACACAGCAGCACGTACGAGTAGGTAGTCGTGAAGAAATACGGAGCAGCTCGTGTGGGGCGAATGGCGGCGTTAGGCAGACCCGATGGCGATGGACGAGCTTGGTGGTGACGGAGGTCGAGACCTCGGCCAACCTTCCCAGCATAGGCGTATTCATGTCATCAGGCTCATGCGTCGGCTCCTCGCCTGCGACGGGCGTGTAGAACTCACTTGGTAAATCCGAGCTCCCGTCACCAAAACTGGAATTGGATTCAATAAAAATTCTCTGATTCCGCTTTTGCCCTTTAAATCAAGGTACTCCCTGATTTTTCAAGCTAGTACTCCATGAACTATTAGTGGAGTACTAAACCATACTAGCCATTCGATGAGGAAAAATAGACGGCCCATGTTAATTTCTGGGTACTGTAAAAGTCCTACATTGAGACGGAGGTATAAAATTCCACCACAATAGCAAACCATTGGATGTAGACTATGCCTTTGATACAGACTATGCCCGGACTATACTATCTATATATTGATCAAGGAGAAAAAGAAGTCACACTCATGACGACAGAACCATCAACATTTCAGGCGCCACGTCATCTTGCAAGTCTTGACCGGGATTGTACATAGTTGTGCTTCCCTGCTCCATGTCGTGAACATACAATCCCTTGTCACCATGCCTCAAAAAGTAAATGCAATTTCCCTTCAAACCGACTTCTTCTGCACTTCGTGATACTCCAAAGTGTCTGAAATTGACGAAGAACACCCTATCGCCGAGCGTCTCCACCTTCTTCCAATCCTTTGCTTCTATATCAAGCTTGTGAACAACAATATGGACAACCATATCAATGAAGCATGGTTGGTGGAAGGTTAGGCTGAATATCTCCCCACAAGATTCTATCAGGAAAGAATGTGCGCAGGGGTACACATGATTTGACATATCACCTACAGGAGTTCTTGTAAATTTTGGATTCGGCGTGAACTCGAGTGTCACAATAGTACCAATCAAATATCTGAACAAATGCGCGTAAAATTTGCCTCCAACTGCTACAAGCCTACTCATTCCGTCAATGACGTTACGGCGTTTTTCGCCGAGCATCCTTGATCGGTACGTGTGCTTAGACCACTGATTTCCTTCGGGATGGCAATACCAGAACACCGTGTCTCTGTAATTTACCACTAGCACGACGCAGTTGGGGTCGGTGGGCTTATGCGATAGCAAACACCTGGTTGCGTTCTTTGTGAGGAACTTCTCTTCATCCGGGGGCAGACTAACTCTCCGACTCGTGAGTGGATTCCACAAGAAAGTCTCATGTGAGGCACGGTGCAGCATGAGCAGCCAGCCTTGCGGTGTTATCCAGTAAAAGTGGTCTTTGAAATCATCTAGCAGTCTCCTGCTTTGCAACTCCCCGCTTGCTATATTGTAGAAAAATAATGTATCATTTGGGTCATCATCTTCGTCGTTGTCATCCTCATTATCGTTGCCGCCGCCACCGTCGCCGTTTTGTTCTATCTCGTTACTTCCAGCAACAGGCTCATTCTCACTGTCGCTGTTCTCAGTGTCATGGTTCTCGTGGTTTCCACCGTCACCTTGTTCATCGTTCTCAACCTCGTCCTCGTTGCTGCTCACAGTGGAATCAGCGTCACTTTCACCTTGAGGATCATCGTAATTGTAATGAAACATTAACAACGGGGAACTGCTGGGATCCAGCATGTTCGCGTTTGGGTTTTGGCTCATCGTCATGGCGAGTCAGCTAATTGGCCTCGCCTCTCTGTCCTGCAACTGCAACCCATTAAAAGGTTCCATTACCAACGATTTCATGAATACTTCCTCCGTTTCGAAATATAAGATGTTTTTAGTTTGTGAAGAAAATGTATCTAGACATCTTTTAGTGTCTAATTCATTTGAACCTACACACTAGAAGATGTCTAGATACATTAACTTCACTAATCTAAAACATCTTATATTTCTAAACGGAGGGAGTAGATATCAATTGTGGCTGAGCTTTTTTACAAGAAGCTGGATCTAGTCTAGATTAAAAATCGTAAGATTAATATTGGTTTACAAAATACTCCTAGGAAAACAGTCTCATCTGAATTAGTAAATATATCCGAACAATCTAACACCTCGATGTCCTGCGCTACTGCTAGGGTTGCAAGTGGCAACTCGCATAGCCCGCAAAAGCAAAAATTAGTTCAATAGAACTAGAATGTCCAATTTTAACTACCTCAAGTTTTCTTTACTCTAAAACGAATGCTTCATATATATACATACCTCTGATATACGTGTTTGCTTGATTTGCCAGGGTGCGCTTCCTCGTTTGCGCTGCCGCTACTACTCTGGGCTTGATCTTATATATACAAGTTCGATCATGTAGTCGGTATTCGTATTGTAATTAGTCCCGTGATGATACGATGTAGTATCGTACTCGGACTTTCTGTTACAATCGCGACAAGAAGATAACGAAGAACGAAAACGAAAAACACAGCAAGGAGACACAGATTTAACGTGGAAAACCTCTCCAACAAAGAGAGGAAAAAACCACGGGCGCCAGCCAGCGAAACTTCACTATATCGAGGAGTGTTTACAAGCCGGGATTTCACAGATGCAACTCTCCCAACGGCGGCTTACAAGGGTTATATATCGGTGGAAACCTAGGTCTTGACGATCCATTACCATACATGGGGCTGTCGCCCCACTCTGGCGTCCCGTTGGGCACGGTGTGGGCCAACTTCAGACTCGTTACACTCGGCCCAAGCCTCCCGGCGACGGGCCTCGCTCCACTCGTCAGAAATTGGCCTATACTTTGTAGAATTTGGATCAACATATAACACTTTCGCCATAACTATTGTCAAAAAAGGACTCTGGCTGTAACTACCGAAGGGAGACTCCTTAATTTGACAGGTTATACTCAGACAATTATATATGTTAGCCTTTCGTGTCGGACGAGTCCTAAGAACATTAAGCCCCGCATATTCGAGCTCACGTTGATTAGATATATTACCAGATGGAAACGGCGACATTGCAAGAACGAGATTGGTCGTCTCTCCCTGTGGACGTACTGGTCCATGTCGTGAAGTATCTGCGGTGGTCGAGCCACCCGAGCTTCGGCTTGGCGTGCCGACAATGGCAATCTGCACACGCCATGTCGCCACCGTTCTACCCGGTGTGGATCACGCCTCTTCTCTTCAACGCCGCCGACGTCGGAACCACCAACGTGCGGTACTACAGCCCCTACTACGATAAGAACTTCGAGATCGCGTCCACGCTGAACACGCCGGGCGCCAAGATCTGCTCCGCCACTAGAGGTCACCTGACGCTATGCGTGAAGCACAAAATAATCACCGCTGAACTTCTGGCGGGTGACGTCGGCGAGCTGCCACCGATCACTACTTGTACAAGTTTCGACTTGGTCGTTTATGACGGCGGAGTGCAGAGCATGTTCGGTATCAGCACGTCGTTTGGCGTGCTGGAGATCGCCCGCTGCGTCCGAAACCATATGGGCGAATGGGGGGACTGGGAATACACATGGTTTGATGAAGACGATGCAAAGTTTCCAGCCTCGCCGGACTGTAACCCGGTTTTCCACAACGGTTTGCTCTACCTGCTCGGACAAGACGGAGGGCTCGCGGTCAATGATCAGCAAATGCACGATGAGAAATTTGAAATTCTTGAGAAACCCGACAGCTTCGGGTTGGAATGCTATGACAGCTACTTGGTTGAGTCTGACCAACATGAGCTCATGGCCGTCCTTGTCGGACGTCGTGGGACGCCGGTAACCGTCATAAAGCTCAACGAGCGTACGATGGAGTGGGAGAAGATAGAGAGCTTGGAGGGGAGGTCTTTGTTCACCGGCACATTATCGACGACGATGAAAAAGACAAACATCAAGTGGATGCAGAATAAGATATTCCTCCCAAGGTTCCAACATTGGCCTAAGACCGTCCATGTTGACCTCGTTCCCCGCGACGGTGAACTAGCCTTCGTGCCGAACTCGAGGCATGTAGATACCACAGTGAAAGATTGCACAAACATGTGGACTTATGAACTTGGACTAGGTGATGAAGCTAAGGAATTTTGGGGAACAGCGAAAGTAGATTATAGTATCTGGGTCGATTTTAGTAGTAGCTGACTCATTATAGTGATATAGGATAAACGTCAGTATGTTCTTGCAAAATTGTAATGCCCAGTGTAGAAACATTATGAGGTAAACTTGTCGCTACGGTCTCTTCTTGGTTTTTAAATTTTACTTCAAACTACAACGCTCTTCTTTTGCCAAGAAAAAACTGCATCTCTTGATATCATTATTAATAATCATACGACAGGGGACTCGATGTAAGAGCTAATTTTGTACTTGAGCATTCGAGACCACACTAGTATTCAAGGGACTATTTACCAGACCTAATTTTGTACTTGAGCATTCGAGACCACTAGTTACTATGCACGTGCAATGCACTTCTACCATCGACCATCAAAATTGTAAATTAACATGAACACTACTTTTTAAAAGATTATTTGTCGTAAGAAGTTTCATGGAAGTTCTTAAACTTAATATCACTTTATAAATTAACAAGGGTTGACAAAGAAAGACATTGCACATTATATTTAGTTTAGAGACAACAATTCAGCACACTTTATAAACTCAATCGACAAAGAATGAAATAGGACGTTATAGTGTAAATACATCTGATTTGAGTGATCTCAAGATCAAAGACTTAGCAACATATAGGTTACATTAGAGTGAATTACTAATAAGTTCTCGTAAACTCTCGTCACACTTGATCCCTGTTCAAAAATTGAAACATGAAGACAAGACTCACGACCCGAACCACTCCCCTCCTCCTCCCACGCATGCACAGGCGGCTAGCCTCCTCACCTCTCGTCAGCGCCGCTGCCAATCTGCGGGGATCTTCTGTTTGTGTGGATCTTCGGATCGTCATGGAGTTTCATGGAAATTTCATCATTCTTCTTTGTTTGCGGAGCATATGTGGTCTTCTTGACCGGTTCGGCGACTTTCCGTCCGCAACCAACAATATCAGGCTAGCTCAGGGAGGAGTGGCAGAGGGGCCGCGCCGTTGACACAGTATGGAGGTTGAAGATGAAGGCTTCTCAAGCATCTCGTTATATTTTTAGTTTTTCTTGAGATGTTTTGTATTGTTCGATGTTTATTTTAATATCAAGGTCCTATTCACAAAAATTCAAACATGAAAAATAGTAATTTAAAAGTGTAACCTAGGTAAGTGTTAATGTTATTCCAAACCAAGAAGATAAAGGAGATATACTACGAGGAGTTGAGAATAGACGACAAGAGTAAAGTAGTCAACGTCTCAACGATGTTAGATACTACCAATAGAGATGGTGGAGATCAAGATAAACCTAGATGGGACTTGGTTCCCAGTGATAGAAATCATACCATTAGAACGTAGCTAATAGAGCAATATGTTGGGGTTCACAGCAGAAAGCAATATTTTTTCTTAAAAAGCGCAAGACCATATGCCCAGATCTATCTAGGAGTAATGTTGTAATGGAGAAGGTTTCGGTGACATATCCTTGAAGACCAAAAGCGTTTAATGTTCATGGAACATGGATGATGTAGTCTAACGATGTAGCCGACCTCAAGGTCGCGTTTCTGTTCGCACGATAATCCAGGTGCTATGAGTGGCAGCACCTCTGTGGTTTCGCACATGTCCGGTGCCCGACGATGACCCCTGGTTCTTTGATCCAACCGAGAGCGCGGAAGTAGATTTTCTAGCCGGAACCTCCGCAGCACGACTGTGTGCCATAGCGAAGCAATCTCTTATGCAAGCAGCCCTTACTTGGGGCCGTTGTTGCAAGACAGGGAGAGAGAGTGCATGGAGGGGAAAGCCTCAAATTAAAGATTGAATTAATTCACCTTTAAATTTTTCCACGTGGCTCCCTTTATATATGGGCAAGGGGTGTGCCCTTCCCAAGAGCTCCCCCGTGTGGGACTAAAAGAGGGAGTAGGGAGAGGTGGTGGTGGCCATGGTCCACACATGTACCACGTCTAGTAATAATATCAATGTTAAGGAAATTGGTAATCATTAGCTGCTCGGTTGGCTTGGGAGTAGCGATTAATCGGAATTCGGATGATTAACTGATTTAATCGGTTGGCTATATCGGTGCAGCCTACAAAAATTAGCACACAAAACACATATGAATCCTCACACTTAAGCTCCTGGATGAGATCCTAAGGCGCTCGAGCTCTTGTATCTGAGGTCTGGTCGGCAACTACGAGGAACTGGTCAACAACGACAAGGAACTAGTTGGTGATGGCTGAAATCAAGCTCCTGGAGGCAGGGATCGAACAAGAGCTTCGCAAAACCTACTTCATTGGGGCGGGCTAGCGGATGGATGGGCGATATGTGTTGATAATTTTGCAACTTTTTTGACCAAGTGTAGTGGTTAATCGGGAACATACCTAGTAATCTGAGTGTCGGATCTATTAATCGGGCTAAACGATTAACACAAAGGATTAGTGGTAATCGACACGGTGAGGTCCCTAGTAGCGATTAATCGGCCTATTAATCGCTGATTCGGCCTATTTTTTGAACAGTGAATAATATTAGTAGAAACAGTATTGTCTTTATAATTACTTTGACTTAAAATTAAAGCTTGAGTTTTACCTATCTGATCACATTAGGTTTTAACCACACTAATATATTTATCAAGGTTTCTCGTAGCATGTCCTAGATCATTAAAAATCATGGTTAATTCTTCTATATTTTTCTTTTGGACAATTAAGCGCTTATAATATTTATCACGGAACTGACACTGTGATGTCTAAAATTTTGTAGTATAAGATTCATTTCATCTTATAGAATAAAAGTTTGGAGAACATCCACTTTATTTTCTTTAACAGGCTCTGCTACTAGTCCTTTTTCTTCTATGGATTTTTTAACTTCAGGCATAAGTTCTTGAGGTATATGAAACATACTTTTACTTCGTTTAGTATCCTTAACAGGGTTATATTTTTCATCGTTAAAGAATCTTACCACGAAAAAAATCTATGCACTTGGGTAGGGTCAGATTATTAATAGCTCCTCCAGTTCAATCAATCATTTGTTTTGAATCATCAGTGAGCCTATTATAAAAATATTGAATGATTAAATTCTCTTTAAAACCATGATTTGGAACTTTCATGACCCATCCCATAAAATCTTTTCCATGCTTGAGAAATTTTTTCTTCAATTCTCTGAAAGAAATTTGTTATGTCGCGCTTGATATGCATAATTTTAGTGAACGAGCATTATTTTTGCATAAACTCTCGGATGCAATCCTCTTGGCTTTTTATAGTGTGATTAGGAAAGGATTGTAACCAAGTAAAAGCTTTATCTTTTAATGACTAACGAGAAATTTTAAAAAGTACAAACTTCTTTGGTAGTCCCGCTGGTTTAAGAGTATCACAAAGGTCATAAACTTTTGTTAAATGATCACTTGGATCTTCATATTATCTTCTTGCAAAAGCAATTTCTTCCATTATATAGATTATCTTAGGATCTATTTCAAATTACAAGCTTTCAAGATCAGGATAGAGAATAGGCATTTTTCTAGCATGCCTAGATGAACTCTCATAATCTCCCAATAATTTCTCAGGCTCTTCTGCCTCTTGGGTGCTGGTCAAATCTGCCATCAAAGAAATCAAGTTATTCACGTCTACATAACATGAGTTATATAATCTTTCAGTAAATTCTAGGTGTCTTTCAATCAGTACACGCTCAATATAATGAGGTAAATAGGTTCTTCCGGAGCGTGTAGTGCCTCTGTCTTCAACAAAGATCATGGATGATGTCAACACCTACGATTGTCAAGAAACAAACACTTAGCACTTAGCTTCCCGATAATGGCACCAAAAAATAGCTTGATGATACGTCCAAAACGTATCTACTTTTCCGAATATTTTTGCTATTGTTTCTCCTCTAAACTTATGTGATTTGGATACAACTAACACGGACTGACGCTGTTTGCAGCAGAATTGCCTTGGTGTCTAGTTTTTGTGCAGAAAATCAACTATCAGGAAAAATCCCGAAAAATATGCCAAAAGTCATATTTCACCAGAAGATCCACGGATCTAGAATACGAGACGGAGAGGAGCCCTGGGTGGCCCACACAACCGTGTCGTGCGGGTGGGCCCACCATGCGCCTGGGAGAGGTGTGGCCAGCCCAGGCACCCCCTCGGTCTCTCTCTTCGCCTATAAGATGCCTTCTGACCTAAAAACTCAGAGGGGTTCGACGTTTTTCCAGAAAGAGTTTCGTTGCGCCGCCACCACCAGAATCCGCGATTTGGAACCAGAAACTCCGTTATGGCACCCTGCCGGACGGGGAATTTGGGGAGGATCATCGCCATCGTCATCACCAATGCCTCTCCATCAACCATCAATGTTTCCCTTATCCATGAGTGAGTAATCCCCCGCTATAGGCTATGAGATGGTAGGGATTGGATGAGTTCTATCATGTAATCGAATAAGATTGTTAGGGCATGGTGCCTAGTATCTCTATTAGTGCTATTTGACTTTGTTGCAACTTATTGTGCTTAATGCTTGTCACTAGGGCCCGAGTGCCATGATTTCAGATCTGAACTGATTATTGAATCATTATGATAGTATTGTTCGTCATCTTATCTGCAAGTTGTGTACACATATCATTGACCGGATCCAAAGGCCCCGAAGTGACAGAAATTTGGACAACCGGAGGGGATGACTGTGATTTGAGGATCACATGTGTTCATAGAGTGTTAATGCTTTGCTCAGGTGCTCTATTAAAAGGAGCACCTTAATTGCCAGTAGTTCCCTAGAGGCCCCGCTGCCACGGGCTGGTAGGACAAAAGATGTTGTGCAAGTTCTCATTGCGAGCACACATGACTATATATGGAGCACATGCCTATGATTGTTTAGTACTTGGATGCTTATTCTTATTTACCTGCAATTTCCCTAGATCTTGAAGTTACATGTTTAGACTCGTCCATGCAACGCCCGTCCATCCATCCCTATGCCTACCACACTCATATCCTACTGTTTGCTGCTACTGTTACTATTTCTCATGTTTTGCTGCTGCTGCTGTTGCTTTGTTGTTGCTACTACAAACTGTTGCTACTGATAAACTTCTATGAGCAAGAACTATTTCCAGGTGCAGCTGAATTGACAACTCAGTTGTTAAGGCTTGCAAGTATTCTTGGATACCCTTGTGTCGAATCAATAAATTGGGCAATACTACCCTCGAAGACTGTTGCAATCCCCTATACTTGTGGGTCATCAAGACTATTTTCTGGCGCCACTGCCGGGGATCATAGCTTTATTTGTAAGTTCACTTGGATCTATTATTGTTCACTGCTACTCCTTTCATCATGGGGAAGTCTCGTGATGGAAAGTTTTCTATTTTACCATCCACTAAAAGAAGAGGTACAGTCCTAAACATCTCCGCTGCTCTTCATTCACCGTCTGTTATAAGTAATCTTGTCACACCACCACCACATACTCATGCTACACACACTGCTACTACTACTAAATATGAAACTGTTTTTGATACTAATGATGTTACTTCTACTGTGCTTGATGCGAGTGGTTCATTAGGTCCTTTCCTAGATGCTACTATGGCTGGTCTAGGAAATACTGAAACTCCTAGTGAAGACACTGTTACACCTATTAGCTCACCTGAGTCTAGAGAGAGTTATGATATTAATGATGGCTACATTGAGTTTACTGATGAATTTGTTGAATAGTGCCGAAACACACATGGTTCTAGTGCTATTAAGAGTCTCCTTGCAAGACGTACCATTATTCCTAAATTGTCCTCTGATCCTAAGTTTGCCACCTCTCATAGATATTAAAGATAAAGATTATGATTTCTCTCTTGATTTATCCTATTTGGACATTGTTGAGAAAGAACCTTTTTGTGGCACTAAAAATGAGAGTGTTGTGGCTCATATGAATGAGATTTCCACTATGAGTGCTTTATTCTCTGATGATTTTAATATGCGCAAGTACTTTGTTACTAAGATCTTCCCTTTTTCTAAAAGGAGAAGCTAAGGCTTGGTTTAATAGATTACCTACTGGATCCATTGATATCCCTGATTGCTTCTTTCTTCCAGAAATATTTTCCTCCTAGTGCTAGACATGCTGCTTTGTAAAGACTATTTGATTTTAAACAGGGAGAAGAAGAGAAATTGCCTGAGTCATGGACAAGGTTCTGTGCCTTGATTCATGCACATCCTGGATGTCCATTACCTAAAAATGAGCTTCTTAATATTTATTATAATGGACTAACTGATGATTCTAGGACATACCTAGATAGCTTTGCTGATTATGTTTTTAGGAAAATAACTCCTATGAAGAATTAATGGCTAAAATAAGCAAGAATTATGATGATTGGACTTCAACTGAGCTAAATAGACCTGAGCTATTACTCCTGAACCAGTTGTGCCTAAACCAGTTCCAACACCAACACCAAATAAGAGGGGAATGATTGCATTAAATGAAGAAGTGATGAAGGAAGCTAAGAAATGTCCTAAGGAGAAAGGTATTAGAGCTGAAGATGTGAAGAATCTACCTCCTATAGAAGAATTATGTAAGCCAATTCCCCACTCATCCACTATTGAGGTACACTCTCTCCACTTTAATGAAAGTGATATTCCTTATGGTAAATCTCCTTATGCTTAGAGGAACTTGACACTTTTATTGTTATGCAAGGTAATTTTAATAAACAAGTTCAGAATCATTTATTGGAAAACTCTAGAGCTATTAATGAGTTGAAAGATATTGTGGAAATAACTGCTAATGATATTAAAATGCTTTATAAACACTTTCAAATGGCTCAAACTCAAATTGATCAACTTGCTAAGGTACAAAAAGATATGCTAGTTAATGCTTCAGGAGATAAACATGCTTATGGAATTAGAACTAGGAGTGGTATAGCTACTCAAGATCCTTTATATCCTGAGGGACACCCTAAAATAGTTGAGCAGGATTCTCAACAAGGTGAAAGTAGTGGTAGTCCTCGTAAGAGAAAGAAAAAGAAACATAAAATAGTTGAGGAACCACTTGAACCTGCTGTAGATCCTAATAGTATATCTATCTCTGATGCTGAAACTGAGAGTGGTAATGATAAAAATGATGCTCCTGATAAGGAGGAAGTTGAGGAAGAACCTGAGGAGCATACTAAGAATACTAGGTCACTAAGGAAGATTTTATTGCTATAAAACATGGTAAATATAGAGAACCTTGGGTGCAGAAACCTCTGCCTTTTCCAGGTAAGAAACACAAGTCAAAGGAGGAAGAACACTACAACAAGTTTTGTGAGTGGATGAAGCCTTTATTTTTGCAAAAAAATTGACTGATGCTATTAAGTTGCCTCCTTATTCAAAGTATATGAAGGATATTGTCTCTAATAAAAGGAAGATTCCTAATGAGGAGATTTCTACTTTGCTTGCTAATTATTCCTTCAATGGTAAGGTTCCAAAGAAACTTGGTGATCTAGGTATACCAACTATTCCTTGCTCTATTAATAATAATTATGTTAGAACTGCTTTATGTGATTTGGGAGCTGGAGTTAGTGTTATGCCTTTTTCTCTCTACAAGAGACTCCAGCTAGAAAAGTTGATACCAACTGATATATCTTTGAAATGGCTGATAAGTCAACTACTATTCTTGTTGGTATATGTGAGGATGTTCCTGTTCAAGTGGCTCATAATTGCTTGGTTTTAACTGATTTTGTTGTGCTTGAAATGCCTGAAGATGATAATATGTCTATTATTCTTGGGAGACTCTTTCTTAATACTGCAGGTGCTGCCATCAATTGTAATCAAGGAAAAGTAACATTCAATATTAATGATAAAGAGCATACTTTTTATTTCCCCAAGAAGGTTGCTAAGAGCTATTGCCTGAATTCCATTGAAAATACTGAGAGCATCAAGGTTGGAGAAATATATTATCCCATTCTTATGACCCACAAGTATAGGGGGTTTATCGCAGTACTTTCGATAAATAGGAATGTCAATCCCAACGAGGAGTAGAAGGTGTTGACTAGTGGTATGGAGCAGGAATTCTCTTTAAATACTTAGCAAACGAATTTTTAGTAGTTTTCTGATAAGGCAACAAAACAAAGGACAAGTAATAAAGAACAAACACAACAATTGGCCCAATCCTTTCTTAGCAAAGGACAAGCCGGTGGAAATACTTATAACGACCAAACATTCTCGAGGACACATGGGAATTCTGTCAAGTGCTTTCGCTTCAAATAGCTGAGTACTCTTCTTTGGTGTTGTAAGTGTTGTGTGGGTGAACCTGTGCTAATGTACCGACCTTACTTGGACTAATACATACTTGTGATTAAACCCCCTACAAGCATCCGCAACTACAGGAAAATAATTAAGATATAAACCTAACCATAACCTTAAACTCTGAGATCCTACGCTCCCTTATGCAATGGTGTCCTAACGGGGGTTCAGGTTTCTGTCACTCTAGCAACCCCACAATTAGTAGCCAAATACACAATGCATTCCCCTAGGCCCATAAATGGTGAAGTATCATGTAGTCGACGTTCACATGACACCACTAGAAGAATAGCACCACAACTTAAATACTAAACCATTGAATAATAACTCAACACATATCCACTAATAACAACATGACTTCTCCCATGTCCTCAAGAACTAGACAAACTACTCACAAGACATCATATGGATCAAGATCAAAGATGATATGGTGATGAATAACAATTTGAACATAAACAATAATCCAATGGTTCCACTCACAAGCATCAACTACAATAGTAATTAACACCGGGAAAGTTTCCCCTAAGAACTAAAGCAATATCCAACACAATCGTTATAGCGGGACGGACTGGTGATGATGGTGCTGGTGGAGATGATAGTGTGGATGATGATGATGATGATCCTGATGAATCCTAGCTTGATGACGGTGTTGATGGCGATGATCTCCCCTCTCCGGGAAGGAGTTTCCCCGGCAGAAATCTGTCTATCGGAGAGATATTTCTCTCTCAGTGTTTTCCTCCCCACAGAGGCGGCAGAAATCTATCTGTGGTCGCTCCCCTGGTATTAGGGTTCCATGAGGAAGATATAAGCGAGAGGGCGGAGTCAGAGGCCAGGCATGTGGGCCACACCTGCCCTAGGCGCGGGGCCAGGTGGGCCCGCGCCTAGGGGTGTGGGCCCCCTGTGGCCCTTCTTCTCCTCCCCTTCTGGCTTCCTTAGTCTTCCGGGAAAATATAATTTTCCCATATTTTCTGGTATTTTTCCGATCTTCGCGAAATTGCATCAAAACACCTATTTTTCCATCAGAATCCAGACTCCGGCAGTCCATCCTCCAAGAATCATCCAACATGCAAAAACAGTGGAAAAGACATAAGTAATACCTCATAATAAGACATATATCAATGAATAGAGGCAAATTATGATATAGAATGGTGATGCAAATTGGACGTATCAACTCTCCCCAAGCTTAGACCTTCGCTTGTCCCCAAGCGAAAACTGAGCTCAGTAAACATGTTCACGGGTTTATGGAGTGAAGTGTCGATAAAAGAATACGGACAAGAAGCATCACACTTACCATTGCACAACTTATAGAAGAAAGCAACTCACCATTATAGAACTTAGCTTGCAACAAGTACAGGAGTCACAATAGAGATGCATAAAGATAAATCATAATTGGAATTGGCAAACTCTTGTTCCTGGTCAGAGAACAGCTGGCAAATGGTTTCACAAAAAGCTTTTGATAGAAGTTTTATAACAGGAGAACTCTTTGCACAAAAAGGTTTTTCAATGAAGGCTTTCAAAGTAATACTCAATAGATAAGAGTCTTGTGTAAACAAGGAAGATAAAGAACATGATTGAATAAATCACCATATGAATGCTTTCAACACAACAACTCAAATGCTTGCTGGAGATAGAGAGGAAGTAGTTCTACTGACTCAACTTGGTAGTAAGAGAAAGGTCCCTTTATAGAGGGTAGCAGGGATTACAAGTCATAAAGAGCTTCCAAAAGATTATGGTACTTACTAGCTTTGAACCCTCATTGCCCCTATCATAGGCATCTTGAGATGATTAAGGTTAAAGTGCACAAAGATGGAGTATATGCTTGACGAAATATAAGTTGGCAATCTCATGTCCCTTGAATATGAGGGCCACTCCTCATGATACTCAACTTTAGTCACCGGTAAGTTCTTGTCACCGGTAAGTTCTTGCCAACGGGGTACCCCTTGCACATGGTACAGGAGCTTTCCCATAACCAAAATGACAAGGCGAGCAGACAGTGAGCATCTCAGCGATCTTTTTATTTACTATGTGCATAGTTTTTTTATTGAGGATGCTTCATATATATCTCACTATGGTGATGCTGCAAGTTTTCACCATGATTAGGCATGGCTTAGGCTAGCGGCCCAAGCGTTTCTCTAACACAAAATACAGCCTCCATGGACTTACAATCTCCCTCTTTATTTCACACCGTTGACATCCACACACAAAAGAGCACGATATCAACTGTGTACAGATTACAAGTGCAATGTTGAAAACATTCCCCGTGACAGGACGGTTCTGCTAATTCCAACGTATAGATGCAAGCATATACAACTTCTATGACACAATGGTTCAAGTCTATTAGGTCAAGAAAATAAGGTGTGCCATCAAGTTCGTGAGAGCTTTACTAACTAGTTTTCACATAACAAAATTCTTTTTAATTCGAAGGATACATGAAGCTTGAGAATTTGCTTGGAATAGCAATTGCTAATAGGTAGATATGGTGGACACAAATGGCAAAGGTTTTTATTCAAAGGGATTGGAAACATGAGAAGTATGCCTTCTCAAAACAGACGTTTGGCTAGCAAGGCTGGGTAGCAAGCAAGAGAGTTGAAAGAAACAAGCAAACATACAAGTAATAAAGCCAAACATGCAATCTTCCTTGAAGACACAAAAGAACTTAAATAAATAATACTAAGCTTATGAGCCAACAAGAAAGAAAATAAATTATACAAAATACCTGTAAGCTTTTTCTCCTTTTCTTCTCAACCTCAAAAAGTGTTGCTACTGAACAGAACTCAGTTTGCCAAAACCAATTTAGATCCACTTGATGATCCCAAACCGATGCCAATACTAATCAACAAGATCCATCATATAATAGAGATTGCAAACTAAAATAAGGAGTGCAAAAAGTAAAAGATGAAACTTCTCATTAATATTCCAATAAAGGCAGTCACACCAAGGGATACATAGATAACAAACTAAAGGAGAGATACTTCCACATGCAAACCAAACTATAAGATAACCTCTCTACCAAAGATATGAATCCACTAAAAAGGTAAAAGATAATAGATAATGATTGTGATACCGCGGCACTCCCCCAAGCTTGGAACAAGCCAAGGGGATGCCAAACCTGATGACGAATTACTCCTTCGGTGGTGGTGGTGTTCTCTTGATAAGCTCCTCAATAAGCTTACTCAACTCCTCAATCTCAAAGGTTAGAGTACGAATCAACTCCGAGTTTTTCTTAATGCGGTTCATGATCATATCGGACCGAGAATTCCAGTCCTTATTATTATTTCCCCACGCTTCCTTCTTAGTGTGTTCCTCGCCTGCATGGTTAGAACGAGGCATATCACACATCGAGGGCAAGCTCCCTTTGGCCACATGTTGATATTGATGCTCATGTATAAGAGTGTGGAAGGGTTTCTTGGTACTTGGAGGAGGTGATCGTGGAGAGAGGGTATGACGTGGAGGTTTCCGTCCTGTAGACATCTGTGTTGTCCTCCTAAGCTTGGTAGGTTTTGCCACCACTCCAATTCTTGCGACGGTAGCGCGGGTGTCTGGTTGCTTGTCCTCCTCCATGTCTTCTTCATCACCTACCTAGATCTCCTCCTCCTTGGGTTTGTGAGGATCATCTTCCTCGGGCTTCTTGCCTTTGTAGTTGGTGGAGACCATGGTGCTCCAAACTTGAGAAGATTTCCTGACAGAAACAGATCGAAACGAAAACATGACGAGAACATGATGCATGAACCTCGGGGTATCCGGGGGGGTTATATATTATGAAGTTTCAATGCGTAAGGAAGGTTTTAATACGAAAATGAGACGGAGACGGAGTTCGGAGTGGTCTCACCCCCTCCAGGTGCGGGGCAGCTGGGCCCGCACCTGGGGTGGGTTTGGCCACCCCAGCCTCCGGTTCCTCCTCTGTTCTGTCTCGTAACTTCCATTATGTATTAAAAACATCAAAAATATAAAAAGATTGGGGTTTCACGAACCTTCTGTTTTCACCACTTTTACCTAATCAAAGACGAACTCTGCAGACTCCTTTTCTCCTTCTCCTTGGGTTCCCTTTATCACAAGGCAATATACAAACTTCAATGGAAACATTAGCTAAATAAAAAACAATTAACCTTTAGGTTCACACTTTGACTGAAATCCATCAAAACAAAGGCTTCTTTAAGAGGCAAATGCAAATGATAACAGAAATCTGTCAAAACAGACCAGAAGATAAAGATTGATTTTTTTGAAAACCTTCTGTTGCTCAAATCAAAAAGTGCAGAACTAATGAAATTTGGGTAACAACTTGGAGAACAAGCTCAGAAAAATACAGTTCCATCCGACATACTGAGCTCCCTCACGAATTTTTACGGTACAGCACAAAAATTTGTCCCGTGACAGCCAATTTTCACAACTCCTCCACTTCTCAAAAGTAGTTGAACTTCACACAAAAACCAAAACAAAAAGGATAAAGAGCGGTTATTACTGAGGTAATAACTTCCAAAGCTCAACCAAACTCGTGTGTTATCTCCCAACAAGTATTTTTCTTTTATGCCTTTAAGTTAGGCTTTAAACTCTCGAAGATGCTCACAAAGGAGACATATATCTGGAATGAAAGAGAGCATCAAGAAGCAAATAACCAACACAGTTGAGTCTAACCCACTTCCTATGCATGGGGGTATCATGAGAAAACAAAATTTTGAAACAAAAAGCCATCAGCATGGTAAGACAAAACAAATGCAACTTCAAAGCTTTTAACATAAAAGGGGGAAACTTAACATTATTGAGAAGCATAAAACCATGTTTCCCTCTCTCATAATAACTTTCAGTAGCACTTTGAATAAATTTGACAATATAACCATCAAAGGAATCAATTTTATCACAATAATGAGCATACTTACAGTCACCAAAAATAGGTCAAAGGTCATAAACTGGATCAATAGAAGAAAGTTGTTCCACCCTGAAATCTTTATTAGGCAAGCTAATTTCACAAGGAGCTTCAGCAAATTTGGAAAGGTTAAAATCATAAGAATCTCCATCAACTTAGTTAAAACTTTATCCTTATTACAATCTATAATAGCTCCACATGTGTTCAAGAAAGGTCTACCAAAAATGATAGGACAAGTTTTACCAGCTGCTGAATTAAGCACTAGAAAATTAGCATGATACTTAACCTTACCACAAAGAACCTCCACATCTCTTACAATACCAATAGGGCAAATGGTTCCCTTATTAGCAAGGTTAATAACCACATCAATGTCTTAAAGCTCACAAGGACCAATTTCATGCATAATTTCCCTGTAAAGCTCATAAGGAATAACACTAAAACTAGCACCAATATCACATAAACCATAGTAGCAATGATCACCAATTTTAACAGAAACCACATGAACGCTAGATTTTCTAATCTTACTAGGATGAGAGATAATATTAGAAGTTTCTTCACAAAAGACAATGTGCTCATCATCTATATTTCTAGTGACAGGGTCTTTCATAATACCTACCACAGGCTCAATATTCAATTGCTCCTCAGGCTTGATACGTCGAAAACGTATCTATAATTTTTGATGCTACATGCTTGTTTAGTATCTACTTTGCTTTACTTCTCTACACTTTGAGGTGTTTTTACATGTTTTCTGGTACTAACCTATTAACAAGTTGCCATAGTGCCAGTTGCCTGTTTTCTGCTATTTTTGGTTTCAGAAAATCTAGTAAAGAAATATTCTCGAAATTGGACGGGACAAACGTCAAAGTCAATTACTTTCTGTGGGGAAGAAGAAGTCCCGAGGGGAGCCGAAGAGGCCAGCTGTAACACCCTCAGAATCGGACCTATGCAAGTTTTAGCGAAACCCGCCAAACCCGCATAGATACGATTCAAAGGTGCCCACCAGGCACTTTCGTGCGGGTGGAAAACGAAGTAATAACATTACACAACAGTCCTCGATGGGACCCACAGAACAGATATATATATATAACAGCGACTCCATGAGTCAAGAATACAGATATAATATACAAAGATCCAAATCACCTTGAGAACGATATAGCGTCCAGCTACGGACAAGATGCAAATGGGGCTAAGAGTCCTGAAGAATAACCAATGGCGTCCATAACCCTGCCAAGCCGGAAGGGTAACCCCGCTAACGACGTCGATCTCAAACCTGCTTAAACAAAAGGGTGCCGACAAAGGAAAGGGAAAAGAGGAGCGTCGATCGAGGCCAAGATGCAGCGAGACTAGAATTGGCGGTCCTCGCCTACATAGGTATGGTGGATGAGCGGCAGCAGCATGCACTAAACAACCTATAGAGACTCGATACAACTGGCGGCAATCAGAGAGGGGGAAGAAAGACCTATTTGGAACCAACCTGATACTACCACCGATCAAACCCATCCTGGCGTTTCCCCCTCGAGACCAAACGAGGAAGTCAACCGAGGAACTCACACAGTTGGCAGTTTTATTTATTCAGTTATCGTTGCAGCAATTACTAGTCAGGTAAAGATAGTCGTCCTGATAAAATAAGCAGTAGGCACTTTTAGTTAACCATTCCGTGATAGTTGCAACGTTTACTAATCAGATACAGATAGCATGAGATAAACCCAAAGCCCAGCAGTGGTTAGTACTTTTATTGAGCCATTCCGTTGTAGTTGCAATACTTACTAGTCAGGTACAATGGTCGCAAGCGACAATCCAAACAAGCAATTGTGGGCAGTATTATTTAGCCATTCCATTATACTGAAGCTTATTACTAGTCATTATAAAGTCAAATTTATAGCAATAAACTTTAGTTATGCTTGTCTATGGTCGAGATACTGTGCTCCAAGTCGTCCATAACCGCGGACACGGCTTTCAGAAAGTTTTACCCGGCCGGGGTGCACCAATAGCAACACACGCTCGATCAACCTCGAAAAAACCAAATCAAAACCCAACGAGGCTTTCACGACAAAGCAATCACAGGATTCAGAAATATTTCAGGGGGCCACCCCTTGAAGTCTTACCATAGCGTAAGCTAGCTCCGAGACGGACCCAAGGTTTGCGACAATGGCTGTAAGCGACTGGGAACCCAAAACTGGGCTTGTCGATACCGCAAAAACACTCCGCCTACCTAAACAGTACAGTGTGCTCCTCGCACAATCGTAAATACAGAAGTAGCATGGCATAAGTACAGGATAGTAAATAAAACCTCAAACTAGTTTGTGGCCCCAAGAAATAAGACTGAATCAAGCTCTGGCTCAGGGGGGGTCCCATATACCTCCCGGATGTGGATAGCGCGATAAATCAAGGAACAGGTATCAAGTACTCGGGGTCCTACGGGACACAAGTGGGCGTTCGGAAACCAAATATTATCTATCACCCACTGATGCCTCTGCTTACTTCAATTTTAGTTGTTTTAAACATAAATTAAAGTGAACGATAAGTAAAACCATGATCATCTCCAACATCGAACATGTGGCAAGGCTCCAACAACTGTGGCATTTGACGACACGCAACAGCACTTGAGCAAGCGACTAAGACATGCAGGTCCAACTATCTACCAAACAACAGGTAATAGGGTGTGTCCAAGGCAATATAGGGCTGCAAGGGATATCACGGCACGAAAACTAGAGCAACGCATAACCAGATAGCAATAGACCAACAAGAGGAATAAATACTATAAAAGTAAGATAGGTAGAAAGGGGAGATGCTCTTTGAAAACATTGCGAAGGTTCATCCAAGATCGGTGAGCTCACATCAACTCAACGGCCTTATCCGCGAAGAAGCAAAACACTAGGATAAACACCGAGTGCAATATTTAATACTACGGCAAAAGATCGGGCATGATGCATGTATGATGTATGACATGGCAAAGGTGCGATGCAACTAGGTCATATTAAGCGGAACCGGGGTCCCGATAATTAAATATATGGTTCTAGTTGTTTAGATACCCCGCAATTTATATGTGGTATTAACATGGCAAAACATATGACCGGTTCGCTACACAAATTTAAATGAGGCCAATATGAGACTAGATTTGCCCGCATATGGGCCCCATATTTAATTATGAGGTGAATCGGCATAAGGCCCCCAAACCAATGATATGATGCGAGCATGACAATTTAAGATGCAACAGTTGTATTATATTATAAAATAGGGTTTCGGAAAAGGGTTCACACATTAGAGTCTCGACGAACTTGGGGTTCCGGGGTTCGGGGTTCGGCCTCAGGGTCCAAGGTTCGACGGGGTTGTTCTCGGACTCCGGGATTTAGGGTCTTCGGATCTGGGTAGTAGATCTTGTAGCGCGAGCGTCGATGCTTCCGGGACGGAGAACTTGTCGTTCAGGGTCTCGAGGTCCGGGGTGAAGTACTTGTCGTTCCATGGCGATCTTGGCGGCTCGGAGGGTTCGAGGAATCGGAATGGCCTTCAAATTCTGGAGGAAGATCATGGCGTCGGTGTGGTCGATCTTGTCGGTTCCACGGTTTCGGTCTTCGGGATCCAGGAAGGAGGCCTTCGGATCCTCGGGTCCGTGTCGGAGTACTTGGCGTCCGTGAAGGCGTCCTTGGTGCTCCGTGTCGAAGGCCCACGGGGACAGGGTCTCGGCGAACTTGGCGTGTCGAGGCGGGGTTTTCGGGTTCATGTCGGTGCACTCGGTGTTCCGGGAAGGCGATCTTGATTCGGGGTTCCGATGAAGTTCGGGCTTGGCGCGATCGGCCTTCGATCCGTGATGGAGATCTTGGCGTCCCATGTAGAAGGCCTCGAGGTCCCATCTTGGTCAACGATGACAAACTTGGTCTCGGTCATCGGGTCTTGGTCTTCGGGGAGGTGGAAATCGATGGCGAAGCGTGCACCGGAACGTGAGACCTCGCTGACACCGCAACATCTTGTTTGGTCACCAACGCCACCACAAAACACACGGGGTCGCAGGCAGCGGCGCGCTCGGGGCGGAGGCTCCACGCCGGGAGGCGAGGCGGCTCGGAGAGGGGAGACGCGGGCGAGGGGTCGCGGCCGGCGCGGGCTCCGAGGATGCGACGGGGCTGGCAGAGACGAGCCGAGGGCGGCGGTGCAGAGGAGCTTGGGCGGCGGGGCGCTGGAGGAGCTCGTCGGAGGAGGGCGAGCCGGCCGAGGAAAGGAGCAGCGGCAGGGCGAGGGCGGAGGAGAGAGGAAGCGGGGCGGCTCGAGGCGATGGGGCGAGGCGAGCAGGCGCCGGCGAGCACCGGACGCGGCGGCCGGAGGAGGAAGGGCGCGAGGCCGGCGGAGGGACGAGGGAGCGGCGCCGGCGAGCACCAGAGGGGGAGGCGCGGCGCCGAGGGGAGAGCTCGAGCGGAGGTGGGCGCGAGCAGTGGCCAGTGGGGCGGAGGCCTGGCGGAGAAGCAGCGGAGAGAGCGGGAAGGACGCGATTGGGGAAGAGCGGGCGAGGCGGCCTCCGGTGAGCGGCGGGCGGACGGGCACACTGGGAGAGGCGGAGGCGGCGGGCGGACTAGCCTGGTCGCCGGGCGGCGGCGCTGCCGGGAGGAGGATGGGCGGTGGTGCTCGATATGGGGGGAGGAAGGGAGGACAGCGGCGCTGGGGACGAGGGAGAGCGGGCACGGGGAGGGGAGAGCAAGCGCCATGGGAGAGGCGGAAGGAGCGGCGGCTGGGAGGCAGAGGCGTGGGCGAGACGGGCCGGAGGCGGAGGGTGGGGAGGCGCGAGGGGGCGGCGAGAGAGGCGGAGGGACCGGGCACGGCGGTGGGAGGTTGGGTCACTGGGAGCGGAGAGAGGAGAGGTGGAAGGAGGAAGACGAAGCTGGGGGTGGTGGTCGCATGTGAGGGTGTCCAGGGGTGGCGGTACATGATAGGGGGTGGGCCAGGGCGAGTGGGGTCCGGCGGGTGGGGTGCGTGCGTGAGTGGGGGAGAGAGAGGCTGAGGCCGGGTGAGGTGTGTGGTGTGTGTTGAGAGGGAGTGGGGGTGGGCTTAGCCTAGGTGGCAGCATGGGATTGGGTGGGGGGATAGGGCCAGGTGAGGTGGCGACTCGTGATAGGAGGGGATGAGGTGGAGGGGAGGGCTGGGTAGGTTATCTGGTAGCTTTAGGATTTAGGTTGGACCGATTATATTTCTGGGGTGGTCGTTCGGGTCGATTCGGCCCGTTCGACTGCCCCACTAAAAACAATTAAAAGTTTTATTTATTTAAACAGAGCCCTTGCAAACCGAAACCGACAAAACAATTAATCCGGATTCCCGGGTTTGAATTTGAAAACAAGACGGGGCGTTTTAGAAAACAAAAACAGGCTTTGCGAAAATAGTTTTAAGCAAACAATGCATGATGATGACGATGCAATGCACAAATTCAACGCGATTTTCTAGTAGTGGTTTTGCGGGATGCCACAATTCGACACCACTAACAATGGATCTCGCCCTCGAGATCCGCCTCATGGTACCGGAAGAAGGTCGGCAATCTGCATATTCTCACTTCGTGTAGATCCACACGACACCACTAACAAGGGTCGTTGTCCGTGATCGTCGAGAGAACACTCCGGAAACAAAAGGTCGAAGGTAGAGGTATCCACAAATAAAGCCACCTCTAGCTTCGATAGAAAGAGGGAACCTATGCATTCTCATCCACTGCAATGTACAAAAGCGAATAGAAGGGGTAGTCGGCATGGGGGCCAATCCATCACGCACCCAAACTATTACTCCGCACAATCAGTAGAAAAGCGTGCAGCCATTCTCGGAATCAGACTGAAGATCTCGACAAACGAGGTTCGGAAACAAAGGAGTGATGCAAACTCTGCATCGGATCTGGCGTGGATGATGTCGTCGCTTCGGAGAACACCGGAAGGCACAGACAAGGAACAAAGAATGGCACCACAGCAGACGGATTCCTCAAGCAGCATGAACACCGGATGGTAGAACACCGTTTCCAAAAGAGGAAGCGAAACCCTGAAGGTACGACCGAACCCAACCACGAGAATTCCTGGACTCGAAGAAAGGGACGAGAGCGGATTCAAAACACGTAGAGGTAAGAGGAGAACAGCAGAGGGGTAAGGAGTAAAATCAGACCTAATCAGAACTATCCAACCGATTTTTCAAAAATAGTTTTGACACTCTACTTTGGCCGTTAGCTAGGTTATCCTACAGGCTGGACTTGTGGGGTATCGCAACTGCTGAGCTCTGATACCACTATGTAACACCCTCAGAATCGGACCTATGCAAGTTTTAGCGAAACCCGCCAAACCCGCATAGATACGATTCAAAGGTGCCCACCAGGCACTTTCGTGCGGGTGGAAAACGAAGTAATAACATTACACAACAGTCCTCGATGGGACCCACAGAACAGATATATATATAACAGCGACTCCATGAGTCAAGAATACAGATATAATATACAAAGATCCAAATCACCTTGAGAACGATATAGTGTCTAGCTACGGACAAGATGCAAATGGGGCTAAGAGTCCTGAAGAATAACCAATGGCGTCCATAACCCTGCCCAGGCCAAGCCGGAAGGGTAACCCTGCTAACAACGTCGATCTCAAACCTGCTTAAACAAAAGGGGTGCCGACAAAGGGCAAAGGAAAAAGAGGAGCGTCAGTACTGAGGCCAGTACACGGCGAGACTAGAATTCGGCGGTCCTCGCCTACATAGGTATGGTGGACTGAAGCGGCAGCGGCAGCATGCACTAAACAACCTATAGAGACTCGATACAACTGGCGGCAATCAGAGAGGGGGAAGAAAGACCTATTCGGAACCAACCTGATACTACCACCAATCAAACCCATCCTGGCGTTTCCCCCTCGAGACCAAACGAGGAAGTCAACCGAGGAACTCACACAGTTGGCAGTTTTATTTATTCAGTTATCGTTGCAGCAATTACTAGTCGGGTAAAGATAGTCGTCCTGATAAAATAAGCAGTAGGCACTTTTAGTTAACCATTCCGTGATAGTTGCAACGTTTACTAATCAGATACAGATAGCATGAGATAAACCCAAAGCCCAGCAGTGGTTAGTACTTTTATTGAGCCATTCCGTTGTAGTTGCAATACTTACTAGTCAGGTACAATGGTATGGCGACAATCCAAACAAGCAATTGTGGTATTATTTAGCCATTCCATTATAGTGAAGCTGATTACTAGTCATTATAAAGTCAAATTTATAGCAATAAACTTTATTTATGCTTGTCTATGGTCGAGATACTGTGCTCCAAGTCGTCCATAACCGCGGACACGGCTTTCAGAAAGTTTTACCCGTCCGGGGTGCACCAATAGCAACACACGCTCGATCAACCTCGGAAAAACCAAAACAAAACCCAACGAGGCTTTCACGACAAAGCAATCACAGGATTCAGAAATATTTCAGGGGGCCACCCCTTGAAGTCTTACCATAGCGAAGTAAGCTAGCTCGAGACGGACCCAAGGTTTTGCGACAATGGTAGAAGCGATCGGGAACCCAAAAGCTGGCTTGTCGATACCGAAAACACTCCGCTTACCTAAGATGCGTGTGCTCCTCGCACAATCGTAAATACAAGTAGCATGGCATAAGTACAGGATAGTAAATAAAACCTCAAACTAGTTTGTGGCCCCAAGAAATAAGACCGAATCAAGCTCGCTCGGGGTCCCATATACCTCCCGGATGTGGATAGCGCGATAAATCAAGGAACAGGTATCAAGTACTCGGGGTCCTACGGGACACAAGTGGGCGTTCGGAAACCAAATATTATCTATCACCCACCGATGCCTCTGCTTACTTCAATTTTAGTTGTTTTAAACAGAAATTAAAGTGAACGATAAGTAAAACCATGATCATCTCCAACATCGAACATGTGGCAAGGCTCCAACAACTGTGGCATTTGACGACACGCAACAGCACTTGAGCAAGCGACTAAGACATGCAGGTCCAACTATCTACCAAACAACAGGTAATAGGGTGTGTCCAAGGCAATATAGGGCTGCAAGGGATATCACGGGTACGAAAACTAGAGCAACGCAACACAGATAGCAATAGACCAACAAGAGGGAATAAATACTATAAAAGTAAGATAGGTAGAAAGGGGGGAGATGCTCGCCTGAAAACATTGCCGAAGGTTCATCCGAAGATCGGGGCGAAGCTCACATCAACTCAACGGCCTTATCCGCGAAGAAGCAAAACACTAGGATAAACACCGAGTGCAATATTTAATACTACGGCAAAAGATCGGGCATGATGCATGTATGATGTATGACATGGCAAAGGTGCGATGCAACTAGGTCATATTAAGCGGAACCGGGGTCCCGATAATTAAATATATGGTTCTAGTTGTTTAGATACCCCGCAATTTATATGTGGTATTAACATGGCAAAACATATGACCGGTTCGCTACACAAATTTAAATGAGGCCAATATGAGACTAGATTTGCCCGCATATGGGCCCCATATTTAATTATGAGGTGAATCGGCATAAGGCCCCCAAACCAATGATATGATGCGAGCATGACAATTTAAGATGCAACAGTTGTATTATATTATAAAATAGGGTTTCGGAAAAGGGTTCACACATTAGAGTCTCGACGAACTTGGGGTTCCGGGGTTCGGGGTTCGGCCTCAGGGTCCAAGGTTCGACGGGGTTGTTCTCGGACTCCGGGATTTAGGGTCTTCGGATCTGGGTAGTAGATCTTGTAGCGCGAGCGTCGATGCTTCCGGGACGGAGAACTTGTCGTTCAGGGTCTCGAGGTCCGGGGTGAAGTACTTGTCGTTCCATGGCGATCTTGGCGGCTCGGAGGGTTCGAGGAATCGGAATGGCCTTCAAATTCTGTGAGGAAGATCATGGCGTCGGTGTGGTCGATCTTGTCGGTTCCACGGTTTCGGTCTTCGGGATCCAGGAAGGAGGCCTTCGGATCCTCGGGTCCGTGTCGGAGTACTTGGCGTCCGTGAAGGCGTCCTTGGTGCTCCGTGTCGAAGGCCCACGGGGACAGGGTCTCGGCGAACTTGGCGTGTCGAGGCGGGGTTTTCGGGTTCATGTCGGTGCACTCGGTGTTCCGGGAAGGCGATCTTGATTCGGGGTTCCGATGAAGTTCGGGCTTGGCGCGATCGGCCTTCGATCCGTGATGGAGATCTTGGCGTCCCATGTAGAAGGCCTCGAGGTCCCATCTTGGTCAACGATGACAAACTTGGTCTCGGTCATCGGGTCTTGGTCTTCGGGGAGGTGGAACTCGATGGCGAAGCGTGCACCGGAACGTGAGACCTCGCTGACACCGCAACATCTTGTTTGGTCACCAACGCCACCACAAAACACACGGGGTCGCAGGCAGCGGCGCGCTCGGGGCGGAGGCTCCACGCCGGGAGGCGAGGCGGCTCGGAGAGGAGGCAGGCGGGGGTCGCGGCCGGCGGGCTCCGAGGATGCGACGGGCAGAGACGAGCCGAGGGCGGCAGTCAGAGGAGCTTGCGGCGGGCGCTGGAGGAGCTCGTCGGAGGAGGGGGAGCCGGCCGAGGAAAGGAGCAGCGGCAGGGCGAGGGCGGAGGAGAGAGGAAGCGGGGCGGCTCGAGGCGATGGGCGAAGCAGGCGCCATGAAGCACCGACGCGGGGCCGGAGGAGGAAGGCGCGAGGCAGCGGAGGACGAGGGCGCGCCGAGCACCAGAGGGGGAGGCGCGACGCGCTCGAGGGGGAGACGGCCGGAGCTCGCAGCGGAGGTGGGCGAGGAGCGGTGGCGCGGGGGCGGAGGCTCTGGCGGAAGCGGCGAGGCAGAGCGGGAAGGACGCGGTGGGGAAGAGCGGGCGAGGCGGCCTCCGGTGAGCGGGCGGGCCGGGCACTGGGAGAGGCGGAGGCGGGGGGCGGACTGAGCACGGGTCGCCAGCAAGCTGCCGGCGGGAGGAGGATGCAGGGGGCGGTGGTGCTCGAGATGGGGCGGGGAGGAAGGGAGGACAGCGGCACCTGGGGAGACGAGGGGAGAGCGGGCCGGCGGGGAGGGGGAGAGCAAGCGCCGGCGCTGGAGGAGCTCGTCGGAGGAGGGCGAGCCGGCCGAGGAAAGGAGCAGCGGTGCGAGGCGGAGAGAGGAAGCGGGCGGCTCGGCGATGGGCGGCGGCGGGCGCCAGCGGCACCGGGCGCCGGAGGAAGCGCGAGGCCAGCGGAGGGACGAGGGAGCCGGCAAGCACCAGAGGAGGCGCGGCGCCGAGGGGAGACGGCCGAGCTCGCAGCTGAGGTGGGCGAGCAGTGTGCCAAGCTGGGCGGAGGCTCTGGCGGAGAAGCGGCGAGGCAGAGCGGGAAGGACGCGGTTGGGGAAGAGCGGGAGGCGGCCTCGGTGAGCGGGCGGGGCGGACGGGCACCTGGGAGAGGCGGAGGCGGCGGGCGGCGGACTGGCCTGGTCGCTGGCGGGCGGCCGCCATGGAGGAGGATGCGGTGGTGCTCGATATGGGGCGGGGAGGAAGGGAGGACAGCGGCACCTGGGGAGACGAGGGGAGAGCGGGCCGGCGGGGAGGGGGAGAGCAAGCGCCGGCGGGGAGAGGCGGAAGGAGAGGCGACGGCTGGGAGGGGCAGAGGGCGTGGAGGCGAGACGGGCCGGAGCGGAGGGTGGAGGCGGGTCGCGGGCGCGGTGGGGCGGCGAGCGGAGGGCGCGGAGCCGGCAAGAGAGGGCGAGGCGCGGGGCAGAGGGTCCATGTAGTATCTAGATGGTTGTATCTCCTCCTTTGTGCTTTCATGTATAGATCTTGTGAGCTCCGTTCATGATCAAGGTCTAATCTATTTGTAATCATGCATGTTGTGTTTGCGGGGATCCGATGGATATTGAGATTATTGTGTTGGTTTGATTAATGGTTTTGTCTTTATGATTCTATCATTTCTGTGTTGTTTGTGATCTTGCATGCTGCGGTGACCCAGCATACCACTGCATGATGTAGTATAGTATAGTCGTTGACATAACACCAATGAAACACCGTTCACTAGTATTACGTCCCTCAGAATGGCACAACATAAACACAGCGATTCCAATACATGGCTAAAGATTACAACTCACTCTTTTACATAAGATCCAGAGAACACTCTAGGTTAAAGAGATAAAGAATTTCTTACGGAGAAGAATCAAAGATAAATAACGCAAGAACGATTATACTATTGAGTCTAGTATTCTGGCTAAAAGGTTGGCATTGCTGCTATTGCAACGCACTACAGAAATAGGTTCTTTGGCTAGAGATAATACTCCTATCTAATTAGTACTTCGTCTTCACTTGAGTTGAGGTATATGTTGACTTCCTTGTGTTCATTGAAGAGCTTTAGCTGTTGATGATTCCTGGAGCATAACTTTGTGTAGACATCGTCTTCATGGCTTACGAATCTAGCAAGGGTTAAGAAGATACTTTGATTATGAGCGTACTCAGCAAATTCACTAGAAAAGGAGTGTTTGATGCACTATCACTACAGCCACAGACCATAGGTCGTAGGCAATGAAAGTTTTCATAAACATTTCTTCAAAGATTGCTTTTATTCTAAAAGCTATGTCCGACAGCCTTCACGGGTTTACCAGAACTTTCATGGAGTTCCTTTCCCGACGTGTTCGCGGTTCCTTCCCGGAACAGGGAGTAACAAGTTACAGTTCTTACACTCTGCAGAGGTGCGTTACTTTACCCATGAGAGATCAACTCTTTGTTGCACAACCGGTCAACTTATTCCCGTCCATAATTCCATGATGTGGGGCCCAGAAGATGATCCAAGCCAATCACTACCCCCTTCGCGACCTCGCATGCCTCCTTGGTGTACACCATGCCCACATAAAGGATTGCGGCAATGGTTTGTACAAACCGTTAGATGTCAGAACTATCGTGGGACGTTGAGTGTTCCCACCCATATGCTGCATATCCTCGACGAATTACCAATTAATATGCACGCTACGAGGATAACAGCCACGACCCGCACATCCGGCTTCATGCGAGAGGAAGAAGATACAACTGACTTCTCCGTCTCATTCCAAATCTCATGGTCAACGCGTAATATACGGTGCAAGAATCACTGGCGACATTGGTTGTTAAGTCCTAGGTGATATATTTTTGAATAGTGGTATTCCAACTGTCAGATTTAATAGATTAGCTGGTCACCCTGGATCAGTAACCAATAGTTTATATTTTATTATCCAAAAATAGTGTTTTAAGACCTTTTTCAAATGCAGGTGATAACAATGCTGGATTTGTAAAATACTTTACAGAAAATAATCAAAGGACATGAGCAAGTGTGAACTTGCCTTTTGTGATTGCAAGATTATGCACTCACGGTCTTAGGGTCAGTATAAGATCCAAAATCTGAAATCACCATCATTTGTCTGGTAAGAACTAATGTTTAAAGAAGAAATATGCTTTTATGCATAAGTAATGTGATGCACGTTCTAAGCGTAAATCCCGGGGATAACGTTTTCCTAGGGTTTGGATTCCGAAAATGGTTATTTTGGAATGTGCGGTTCTTTTGGGTAGGTTTCACATTTGTGCTCCTATTAGAGTTTATGAGTGGTTATGAGCAACACATGTGTGACAATAAAATATATATACTTAGGGAATACTGGTCAGGATTGGTTATACAAAAGTTCTTGTTTGAAGTGCCAAAAAGGATAACCTTCGAAGAAAAGGTTTCTCTTCTAAGGTCTAAACAAACATTGTGGTTAGTTAGTGATGGTTGATGTTATTGGTTTTCTCAAATGGTCTGGCTTGAGTGCTTTATAATTTGACTACTTCAGACCAAAGTTAACTATAAAACATAAAGTAATGTTTATTGTATTATGTTTAGATTCTTGGAGACTAAAGTTAACTTTAAAATATAGATCGTTTTGAAAGTATAGTACTTATACAATTGTATCTTGTGTATCTGAAATGTTTTCTTTAATTTACTTAAGAATGGTTATTATTTTACTTGGGGCAATAGTTTCTTGATTCTATAATGGAGTAGTATCATTTATTTTTTATGAATGAGGGGTTATAGTTTATAAATCAAGATATAATATTACTTCACTACTAATGGACTTACTATTATGTTGGGGTAGTTTTTGTAATCTGGTAATTAATATAGATACAAAAGGTTTGGTGTATTCATAAGTTGTTCTTTAAGGTTTTTATTATGAATTAAAATACTTTGAGAATATAATCTTCATTTAGGGTTGATGATAATTTACTAAAAAGATATCTATAATGTTTTAAATCATTTAAGCTTCATTTGATTAATATCTAAGGCTAATACTATTTATTAAACTTAATTTACTCATTTTAGGAAAATTAATAAATTTTACTTATCCTCATATGAATTATAAATAAAGTAATTAAGTTTAAGTTTGAGTTATTAAATTATTTGAATTTTTATTTAATTCAAAAGTAGAATATTAGATTTTTAACATGTGGATATTATTTTTGTGATCATCTTGGTATATCACATTTATTTTTGTGATTTATAATTAATAAGATATGATTTTTAATAATTCTTATTACTTTATAATTACTTAATAAATAATAAATATTTAATTAAGTGAAATAATAATACAAGATTATAGTTTTAAATTAAAATTCTTATTTTTCTAAGATTTTTGGTATTTTTTATATTATTATCATTTATCATTATAAAAATATGAATTATGAAATTTTATTACTTATAAAATCTTTATTAAATAATATTTAGTTAAATAATCATCATAATAATATTTGATCATAGTTTTAAGTTGTAGATTTTATATTTCTGAAAATTTTCATATATTATACATACTTTTCTGAATTATAAATCAAAAGTTATTAATTAAACAAGATTTAATCATTTATTAGATTTTTGGAATATTATTAATTGAATTATAACATTTTATTTATTCCTTAGCAGAAAATACTTTTTCCACCGAACCTAAAGCTAGCCCTAGTCACTGACTAGTGGGCCAGTGTCCACCTCAACACTCAGGTGAAATAAATGCATTTGTTACTAACCCAGTCTTTACCCCCAGTCAATGACATATGGGCCCTAGGCCATGCCATCAGCCACGTGGGCAAAGACCAGTCAAACTAGCTGACATGGTGCAATCATGACGTAACGATGGCGTCAGCACCACCACCGCCGCCAGAGGTTGGTCGCCGGTGACGATCTACTGCGCCCTAGCAAGCGAGATAAGCCTAGTTCGAATAAGCGCAACCTACTGAACCTAAAAGTGGCGACGCCGATCGGAAATGGTCATCGGAGCCTCAGCTCCGACGAGCTCCGACGGTGGCCGACGGTGGCATTAAGTGAGTCGTCGATTTACAACGAGATCAGGCGATTCAAGGATGCTGGAAGGTTCAGGAACTCACCCTGATGATGATAGAGTGGTTGACAAGGACGGTCGCGGTCGGAAACGAGCTCCCCGACAAGGATTCCGACGAACTGCTGCAAAGAAGAACGGAAAAATTCACCTGCTCCAGTGCTCCCCTTGACGCAATATTCTATCCAGAGGATCTACGGAGGAAGGCGCTTCTCCATGGCTGCTAAGAATGGTGTGGGGAGATGTGATTCGACGGTGAGGGGTGGCTCCAGTGAGCTAGGGTTTCAGTTTCGTTGCATTTGCGAGGATAAGGAGGAATTGGGGATAAGGTTTGAGGCAGGGTGTCGCGGTGGCCTTCTTATCCCTTCCTGGAACGATGACGAGTATCTTGGCGCAAGGCTGACGACGACGACGGCATCGAGCGGCGGCGAGCTGCCTGTGTGCGTGACGATGACGACGATGACTGTTTTGCGGATAACCCCCTGGTGATTTCTTTAGCTCAACCCGCAGTCCTCTCCTGACCCCACTTGTTAGTCGCAGCTAGAAAAGAATCTGGGCTGGTTACTGGGTTGTTGTGGGCTGCACAGGGGCGTCAGATAGGTGTAGGGGTGTTGGGCCACGACCAGGTAGTATTTTTATTTGTTTTATCTTTTATCTATTTTCTGTTTTCTGTTTTCTTATTCAGATTTGAATTTGATTTATATTTTGAATCTTTTTTTGTATGATTTGTTTGCTGGATATTTACAACAATACTAAAATATACTTAGTCTCATTTGTGAATTTTTATTATATCATCTTTTTGTATTTCTTTTATTTACTTAATATGAACCCCCTTGTTAATAGTTTGTAGAAACTTTTCTTATTATTTTTCTCTCCTATTTTAGTAGGGATTTCTTGAATGATATATTCTTATTTGTTTATAAACTTAACTCTAATTGGCTCATAGTTTGAATAGAAACTTTTATATGTATGATGAGCCTATATCATTAATTGATGCATGAAATATGAAAGAAATTAATATGGTTCTTACTACTTCCATTAATTTGGAAAATGACAATGTTTATATTCTATTATGATAAACAAAGAAGTTTAGGGTTTTGAACTATGAATATTTACCCTAGGGTTTAGGGTTTTTAACATATTCATATTCCTTTATGAATGTGAGTAAAGATTTAATAACTAAGCATATTGTTTTCTATTTGGGATATTTGATGACATCACCTTTAGTACTTGAAAGTTATATCTTGAATGTTTTATAGAAAGGAATTGATAAAGATATACTTAAGCACATATAATTATGATGGTTGGAATTGACAGAGATGTGCTTATGTGATTTTCTATGGGAAAATATTTCTATAAAGTGTTATAGACATCAGATGATGGATCAATAACATGAGGTGGATATTATGTTGATCTGAGATTTAAAGTTGGTTGTTACCAAGAATGTCTATTTTCCATAATTCACAATTCTGGATCTTTAAATAAGGAATTCCTTTCCTAGATATACTACTCTTTTCTATCTATCATCATGGTTAACATGATGAATTTTACTTCACATGAATATTCTGATTCACCTATTATACTTCTAAACTTATTGATAAATCCATTGAGTTGATACTAGAGTATTCACAACTTCCTCATAACATGGCTTGGTTGTATTTACTACTCTACTGTTGATAGCCTTCCATCCAACAAATATTCCTTTCCACTCTACTCATAATCTTCTTAATCATTCATTACTAATGTATCATTATTATTTTTATGCCTCCAACTACTTTTCTCTAAAGTTTACAATCCTTTAATATGAATAACACCACTTCTAAACTCTATGCTATACTAGCTTTAATTGAATAATATCATCTTAGATTCACCTTACTCCAACCCTAATTATATTTATGTGGCTTGCAATGACTACTCTAGGATAACTTATCTCTACTAAGGTTCCAATCCTGTTCTACCCACCATTATTACTTATATTAAATATAAGCATTCAATATTGGTGGCCAAAGCATTACCATTATTATACTTTAATCATTTATTACTTAAGTTCTTAGTTGGCTGAGCAGGGCTTTATCAATCCTACCTTTCATTGTCTGGAAATTGTATTCTTAGTATCTTATATTGGATTAAGGTTATTAATGGACTATGCCCTCATTAGAAGATTTAAGTAGATGTTCTGATAAGATCAAGCAGTAGATCAAAGATTGATAGTTAAAGAATTTGTGAATCAATGGGGAATTATCCAACATTGATGAACAACAGATATTCAAATAAGTTCCATAAAGATTGCTATAGGAAGAAATATAGTGGATGATCTTGCCTTAGTCTCCTTCCAACTCCAACTCATTAAAGAGTTTTAAGGTTAGGTATTACTATGATACTCAAGGTAAGAATGGGTAAGAATAAGATAGGTCAAGATTAATCATTGCATTTTCTTTTTATAAATTCTAGTGGTAATCTTAACTTAGTATTCATAGGTTGATATGGTGAATAGTATGATATGATCCCTTAAGAATCATATATGAATTATTTAAGCAATGTATTATGAGTAAAATTTATTATATCTGGTCTACCCTTAGACCAAATCATATTTAACTAAGTAAGGGTTTTAGCAAAGGTCATATTGAAACTTATCGCAGTTAACTTGATGATCTACCTCAATCAAATCAAGTTAGGAGAAGCTTCAATCACTGTGACAAGTTGTATTTTAAAAGCGCGAAAATTATTTGGATTTTCTATGCATGAATGCAATGCACACATCTGGGTTCAGCTTATTTCTAAGCTCTAATACTGGGATGTTACACATGCTCTCCGTTGTTAGTAGCTATCTTGGCCAAGTAGTTGCTAGTGACTCCAATAGGGGGTATTTATGCTCGATAGTGGGTTCATGCCTCTAGTTTCCAAGGGAAGTGACAATAATCACTTTGGTTGTAGATGTGCTATTGCTACTAGGGAGAAAACAACAGTCTCTTGTTCATGGAACATCTGGACTGTTTACCTTACACAGTTTGCTTAAAGCAGTTGTCTGTTGCTTGCAACTTAATACTGGTGGGGGTTCGGATGATAACCTGAAGGTGGACTTCTAGTCATAGATGCAGTTAGATGGTGGTCTATGTATCTTGTTGTATTGCCCAAACGAATCTCATAGGATCTTTATGACAGGTAATTGCATTGTTATGCCTTATTCAGTTCCTGTCAATTGCCCTGCTGTAATTTGTTTACCCTTCATGCCATGTTGTTTATCTAAGGAGATCACCTCTAGTGAACTTTGGACCCCGGTCTAATCTTTACCATTGATACATCTTCCACTGTTACTTGTTTACTTGATGCAAACCATTACCTTCCATACCATACGTTTAATCCTTTGTTACAGCAAACCGGTGAGCTTGACAACCTCACTGATTCGTTGGGGCAAAGTCTTGAGTTTGTGTTGTGCAGGTCTCTGTGTTGCTTGCAACACCTGCGTGACGTTTCCTTCCTCCTTATGGTTCGATAACCTCGGTCTCAACTGAGGGAGAACTTTTTGCTTGCTCTTCATGCCCTACGCTTGGGGTTACCAACGAAGTGCCGCGTCGAGCATCATCAAGGCTTTTCTGGCGCCGGTGCCGGGGAGGCTAAGGACGTCTTCACAATGGGAGTCCTTCACTTCCTTTCTCTTTACTTTGTTTTTAGTTTGCTTTGTTTCTTTTGCTTGGTTTTGTTTGCCTCTTTTGAAAAACCCAATAAAAATTAGTCTAGTTTGGTTTGCTTTCTTTATTCAAAAAACCAAAAAAAATTAGCTCCTGCTCTAATTGCTGGTCTGTTGTTGCCTTGCTTGGTCATGCTTTGTATGAATGGATGGTTTCTTTGAAACTAGTTCTTATTGGCAAGGTGGGTTCACGGAAGAAGAAAAGTATTATTATAAGGAACACCGTTTGTCACAAAAAGGGAAACACTTATGGGAACAAATCGATAAATTGAACACTATTGCTAGAGAGGTGTGCTCTACTTATAATGTTACTTATTGTTTTGATAAATCTTGTTGCTGTAGGAGGTATAAACACATACATTTTCAATGTCAGTATAATGATAATGTTACCATATATTCTTATGTTAAAGGAAACAGTGACTTTTATGACGTGGAACAAATTGAAGAATTTATTGCTTTCAAGGGTGCATTTGAACTTGCTAGTTTTCTTGAAAATACTGATGATGCACCTTCTCATGAGAGTAAATATTTACCTCTTACATTATTTTATTGTCCCCCATGCTTACCAAAGGAGGATGAATGTTATGTTCCTGTGGATCCTTTTGAAGTATCTACTTTGGGTAAAACCTGTGAAGGTTTTAATCCCACTATTTTTTATCTTGATAGAAATTATGTGTTTGTAGATTATGACAAGCATGCTTTATGTGATAGATATATTGTTGAGTTTATTCATGATGCTAGTGAAAATTATTATGAGATAGGAAATTATGGTTGTATAATTTTTCATGGTACTGAAACACCTCTCTATGTGCTGAAAGTTTTGAAGTTACTCTTGTTTTATCTGCCTATGCTTGTCACTTTTTTCTTTGTGAATTTATTTGTGTATAAGATTCCAATGAATAGGAAGAGGGTTAGACTTAAATGTGTTTTGAATTTTCTTCTTGATGCTCTCTTTGACTTCAATTCATATTTCTTATGTGAGCATCTTCTCAAGCTTCTTGTGCCTAACTTAAAGGCGTTAAAAAAGTACTTGTTGGGAGATAACCCAAGAGTTTCCTTGAGTATTGGAAGTTACTACTTCTGTAATGACCTCTTCTTATCTTTTTTGTTTGCTTTTTAAGCCAAGCATGACCTCTAATGAGAGGGAAGTAAGATTTGGGGAGTTGCTGTCCCGAAACAGATTTCTGTCATCCACCAAAACAATTTGTGAGGGTATCTGTAACTCAGAATGAGCTGAAAATTTACGAATAAATCCGCCAGTATGTTATCAAACTTTCGTTAGTTCAACACTTTTTGATTTGAGCAACAAAAGATGTTCGAAAATATCGGTTTTTACCTGCTAGTCTGTTTTGACAGATTTCTGCCATTATTTGCATTTGCTTCTTATTGATTCCTTTTTTAGTTCTCTTTAGGTGAATTGAGATTTTTGAAGGAGTAGCTACAGTAGCTTGTGTTTTTAGTGAAAAGTCTTGTTGTTCCAAAGATTTTCCTAAAGTTCTATTATCTTTTGAATACACTAATGTTGCTAATGAAGATTGTGTGAAGTTTTGTATGAAGGAAAAATTTCAGGTATAGAGAGAGAATGATGCAATGAGATGAAGAATGGACAAAATCTCAAGCTTGGGGATGCCACCCCGGTGTCACCCCAAGAAATATCAAAGAGGTACAAGCTTCAAAGCTTGGGGATGCCCAAGGCATACCCTTCTTCATCAATAAAAAGCTCAGGTCTGTCTAGACACTTCGTTTTTATTGTTTCATGCACAGTTGTGTTATTTTTGGAGCATCTTAGTTTTCGTTTGCTTTGCTTAGGTTGTTTAGTTTGATTGAATAAAGTAGTTTGGACCCCTGTTCTCACTGTGTTGTTGCAAATAAGTTGCTTGGTGTTGGAAAGGAGTAGTAAGTTCTTGCTTGTAAGTGCAAGAGGAGCTTGCATTAACTGTGACTTAGACTTTAGCATGACATGTTAGGTGTTGTTTTGACCTTATGCTTAGTGATTATTGTTGTAGCATGTCTTGTTCCAAACAATTGGGATTGCTTAGTGTGTCTTGAAGAAATTATGCGTTGTTTTAGCATGCAAAAGCATAGTATTGTGGTATTCTCCTTTGATGCTTTGTTTGGGTTGACTTGGCACATGCTCACACCATGATATGACTATGACAAGTCACCATATCCTCTATGATCATTTAGTCCTTGACTTGTAGTACCACTATATGCTTTGATTAGTAATGCTTTGTTGCTCTGCATGATTATGGCCATTATGCTCTCTTAGTTGGTTGCTCCCAGTCTTTTGCTGTAACATCCACTACAACAGGACAGAGCTTTGGTAACACAGTCATGTAACACATGGTAAAACGTGTTACGGGTAAAATTCAAGTAACACATCATTCATGTTACAAAGATGAGCAGTAACACGTAGTAGGAAAGGTCTAAAAACGTGTTATAAGGATAGTACCGTAGTAACAAAAAATCTTTTGTTGCTCCAACCGTGTTACTAAATATAATTGTGGTAACAGATAGTCATATGTTGCGACTTAGTGTTACCGGTTTGGAAGGAGAAAAGGAGAAGACTTTAAAATAAATGGTATTAATAAATTATTATTATTATATTTTTTCTAGTTTTGACTAACTTACATGCTAGTATAGTGTCCTCCGAACTGGGCCTAGTTGCAGGCCCATGTAGACTAACCCAGTCGGTTTGGCCTAAGGAGATATTGTGCTAGATGTGCAAATTCCCAAAGTTGCAGTATTATTTTTCGACATGATTATTAGATTAAATGTATTATTTAAAAAAAATTAGCATCCATGATACATATGTTTTTGTCATTTTTACACGACCCATAAAACATATCGATTTTTCGGAAAACCGTACATGTATTCCCATAAAATGTGTAGATACACACAAATATCTGTTTTCGGAACTTTTTAAATATTTTAAAATATATGTTTTTAATAAAAGGAGCATATGCACATGGAATCAAACGGTGCATTTCCGGTGCAAAGTTAGCTGCTAATTGTAAGTTGCGCTCTTCATGTAACGTATACGCTGAAGTATATTATGTGAATGGTGCTGCTTGCTGGCACTCTGAAGACGTTGACTGCTCTAGCTACTGATGCTACAAAATCCTCTTCACTTCAGATAGAAGAATAGATGGCAAGCATCTAGGCATTGCTGTTGCTGCCCCCGCCCCCTTGATTCATCCGCATGACTAGAAAATACAAATTGAGAACCGTTGGACTTAGGAGACACCCTGCTCGCCGACGTTGCTCGGCGCTGACCCCGGTCTCCTATATAAAGCCCCGGCCCCGTCTCTCCTGATCCGCGCTCTATATATATATATATATATATATATATAACATTTTGGTATCAAAAGGGATACGACATTATTTAGTATTTAGGTTCATCCAAATTTTGATAAATCCAAGTCAATTAATATTGGTCGGAGGGAGTAGAAATTTCTTTTGTACTTTATCTAAATGATGAGACAACAATTAAAATTCTGAAGCGTCTGAGAAACCTAATGTCAGTGTGTTCCTTGAACATAGATGAGAGTACCATATCAATATCTGGATAGATAGTGCAGGTTAGGTGTACCATAACCATCTTCAAAGGACCACACCAAATAACTGTTCCTGCATGATTGGATAGTGAAGATTTCGTACTATTCTTTTAAAGTTTATAACTCAAGCATGTCGGAACTGTTTTGATTCTTTTATATATTCTAACATAGTATGAATATAGAATAAGCAATGTTAGGAATAATGTTGATCAGGATTTACTGTTTGGATTTTTGGTGCTTGTCGCAGCACTAGTCTAACAAGCATCTGACTTGGAGGATTAGATGGCAAGCAAACATGTATTTAGTTGAGAACAAGTTAGCCGAGTTAAAAAAAAATTGCTATTGAGTCCGTACGCGTAGGTTTAGGCAAAGCCTGCTTGCCATGTCTGTGTCCAAATTAGCATCTAGTAAGTAGGTCGTCTATGGGTGGGTATGGTTACTTGTAAGTTCTAACTGCGTTATAAGCACAGCAATGTTTTGAGATTGTAACATGAATATTGTGAAGTTAAAAATATATAATTATGCTAGTTAGAACTTCAGTTTCTGTTGAACTTTAAATCTATGACTGGACCACATGTATATTGTTCAGAAGCTAGAGTACAGTTAGATTTGACACCTCTGTTCAAAATGGGCATATGGATAGTACTGTGAAATTTCCATACTAGCACTGACTAGTTAACACACCATGTAGTCCAGAGAAAGGTCTCACTGAAATTTCTATTTATATGTAGGATGGTGATGGACATGTTGACCATATACCTGCACTATGAAGATGAAAATCAAGAGGCCCACATTCTACAAAGATCTATGATGAGGCGTCATGTCTCGCATTATGATTTCATCTTGATGATCGAGGAAGTTGGCTTCAATGCAATTGACTTCCTATACTATGCAAAAAAAGAACCCGCAAGGCAACAACTACTTAGTTCACATCGATGATCCAAGTGTTGTGATAAAAATGTTGTCCGAACCTGAGATTGAGAAAACTGTCCATCTGTATGTGTCTAAGGAGAAGGCTCCCAATGATATTGCTCCATCTAACCATCCAAATGAGAGTGTTCTCTTACAGGATGATGGTGTCTCTGCTGAAAGGGTAGAGCAACTTATCATGAGAAGTTCGCAAAGTATCCCCTTCCTCCTGAACCTGAAATATAATTCAGACTTGCTTATTACATATATTTATTTGTTGTTCTCATTATTGGAATAACTGATTTATTGGCTGTTTTGCAGGACAATTACGTAGGTCAAAAAGGTTGAATGTGATTCAGGTCACTAACCAACATAGTGAAGAAAACGGAGACTTCAACAACAGTGAACAATATATTGCACCAGGTGATGAATCACAAGCATTGGAAGATGAAGAGGATCAAGTTCATAATCAATGTAATGACCTCTTAAAACTTTGTACTTCTATTAATCATCTATGTATATGCTACTTATCTAAAAGTGGACATAACTTATTAGTTATGTTCTAAATAAATTCTGTAGTAAGCACAAAAGTAGTCAAGCGCAAGAGAACAAGCTTGCCAATTGTTTGGAACATGCAACCAGGGCAAAGAATAGTTGTAAAATGCAATGAAGAAAGCCAGCCTATAGGAGAAGAAGGTGCAATCTTGGGGAAGTTTCTAGGTACTATAGCTAGAATCGGAGGACTGTGCCCACTAAACATAAATGATTGGCGTGATCTAAAGAAGAATACTCGTGAGCAAACAATATTGCAGTGTGTACAGGTAACTCACAATCAACAAGAAAACAAAAATTGTTGCCCTTCTATTCATCTCTAAATCTCTCTACATGTTCATTTACATTTATTCTTAATTTTGTACTTTCAGACAAAGTTTGTGTATCCTAAATCATGTGAAAAATGGATACTCAAATCAATTGGAAGAGACTGGAGGAAATTTAAGTCTAGTTTGAAAAAAGCTATCTTCAACCCGGCCATTGAAAAAAATCCGGACATCAAGAGGAAGGCTTTGTATAAGCTCTGTCCAGATGATGTGGACAAAGATCAATGGCGTGGACTTGTGAAATTCTGGAACTCGAAGAAAGGAAAGGTAATGAATGAGACATTGTACTTTCATGCTTAAACATTTGAATCTGAATTCTTGGGCTTACTTTAATGTCAGACTTATGGTATGATTGCATCATAACAGGCCCTAACTGAGAAGAACATAATTAGTCGTTCCCTTGTGAAGAATTCACACAATGCTGGGACTAAGAGTTATGCTCGCTGGAGTGAAGACATAGTGAGTTATGCTGATTTGTGAAGTTTTTTCTCTACGTCAGTTGTCATATTGGTGTTCTTTCTGTTTTGTAGAGACAAGCTGATCCTGAAAAGAAGCGGCCACACCGATCAACAGTTTACTTAGCAACTCACAGGAAGAAGGATAATGCTAAAAATAAAGAGAAAAATGAGCGTTTGGTAGGAAATTAATATACATCTATTAGTTTTTGGGTGCCAACTTACAAATTCAATCTAACAAGTACCATATGCATGCTTCTTTTCTTGTAGGCTAGATTGGAGGATATAATAGCTCAGCGACCAGAGTTGGCACACAATGTCAATGGAAGAGTTGCATGGGAAGGTGATGCCTTGCAGGAAGTGTTAGGGGAAGAAAAGACTGGACATGTGCATGGCATGGGTTTGCTTCCAACCCCTAAGCAAGTCTATGGTCATAAACCACGGTATCTCAAGAACATCAATATGACTACAACTGATGGATCACCAAGTGATGGTGAAGTTTATGTTAGGCAGGAAATAGCAAAGATGAAAGAACATATAAGAAGGCTTGAAGATAGGAATAACAAAGAAGGCTGTGGGAATATTGGAATAGAAGAGGTAAATGAATTCCTTTTCTCTTCTTCTGTATGCATTTCTATCAATATGTTACTCAGGCTTGTTAGTTCTGTAGGAAAATCTGCAATCAAACAATAATGTTCTTTCTCGATTACCAATACTACATGGTAAAACAAAGGTAATGTCTACAAATGGTATATCATTGCTTGTCACTTCAAAACTTCGTATTAATATTTCAGTTTGCAGAGAGTGCAATGCAATGGACATGTTAAAGCACGCTCGTCTATGCAACATGCCATGAGTGGGGATAATAATATATCGCTTTCACCTGAAAAGGTTATTACTACTCTTACTCATGGCACAAAGATAGAATATAAAATAATAGATTGCTTAATATTGCTTTGTCACCAAACTAGGATGGGGAGCATGATAATGTCAATCAAGATGGAGAGCATGATAATGCCAATCAATTATTGATTCAACAAAAAGCATCATTGCCACAAGACCCTGTTATTAACTTCCTGTCAGAGGTAACATTTTTTGTTTCTGAGTTTTGAAGTTGGAGCTTTCTTGGAGAGGTGTGCTTATCAGATTGTGTACTCTTGTTAATTCAAATTTAATGAGTCTAAGGCATTGAGTTGACAACTTAGTGATTCTTCTGCCTAGATTATTGTTTTTAGTCTAGGATAGATCTTGATCTTTGTCATGCTTGAAACTAGTGTATGTAAGCTTAGAAATCCAGTCGTCTCTACGGTATACAATTTATTATGCTTTGGTTCTATGATCTGTTCTTTTTTTTGCTTGATTATATGTTCTCTTTTGGCTTTCGTAGTATGAGCCAAACCAAATCGTTGTTATTGCCATCTTGGCACCTTCCCCCATAGACCATGTGTTCATTCTTTTTATCCTCTCCACCAAAGAATAATATCCATGTGTATAGCAGAAGACTTTATAATATATGAATACATTTACTCCATATATATGCGTGTAATTTAAGAATGCAAATAGGTTTAGTGCAACAATTAACAATGATTTCGTGCATGTGCTTATACGAGCTCTCCATGTTTTGTGTTTTTAGCAACCGGTGTATTCTGTTGCACAGACTTATCCAAATACCCTTATCCAATTTGGCTAGATTGCATGTTGGATACATGATGAATGTCTCAACTATCTAACGGAAATACCAGAATGCAAATTCTTTTACTATTTTTATTCCAAATCAGCTATTATTAGATGTAGAAATTTCTTTAGTCATGGAGCACTTTTTTTTAAACCTTGGGTGTTTATTTTTAGTATAGATTTTCTTTGAGAATGAATCTTTACACAAATTTGAGAAATTAGACTAAGCTCTATTATGTTTAGTATAAGAACTTGCATCTTTTGTCTAGCACAACACACATGCACATTATTTTCTTACATGGATTCTTTCATGAACATAAAAAGTAGTGCTTTTCCTAAAACAAGAAGCATCTTAGTCCTAGGCTGCAGGAGATCTAGTTAGTGCGTTGACTCAATTTATTACACGGGGTTTATGATAGATGCGGTAGGATGTTACAGTAGTACTGACAACTCATATACACAGTAAAAGTATCACAATGAATATATGTTTTTCCTGGTTTCAGTTCTGATAATTCCTAGTCTGTCTTTTAGTTATTATTGTATGTTTGTAGGTAAGGAAAATGAGGGACCAAACATGTGAATCTTTTGCAACATCAGACTATCAGGGGCCTAGAAATAAACGCTCCACAAAAAGAAGACGTACTTCTTCACTCGAGGTAAAGCTATGATCATCTATATTCATTGGCATTGTTCATGTAAATTATATCATCATGGTCGTCAAATGCTAATATTTATCATAATATAGGTTGATTCAAAAGTAGTTCTGAAGACTTCAACCTATCCAAACAAACGTATTGTTGCATATGCTACAATCAGGAGTACGGATCCCGCAACCAAGGCAGGTGGTATTGAGTTAGGTGCCGAATTTGCACTTGTGCGTATAGATGAATCTATCCTGGATAATGAGGAGTTAGTAAGGGAAGTATGTGACTGCAAGACTATTGGCGATGCTTTTATTGAAGGATTATGTATCGCTTAGCCTTCAACTTTTGTAAGCTAATTTCTTTCTTCCATTTTTTAGAATAATTTTGTATGCATTTAATCATAAAAATGTAACTTCCAATTTTTTCTTTTCAAATTCGTAAGAAGGATAATTGAGTTGCAGCTGAATACTCTGGCTTGATCAAGAAGATAAAAGTTTGAAGACTTATTTAGAATTGATTAGAGTTTTCATTGATAGATTGAAAAAAGTAATATCATTTGAACATATTTTTCTTTGGTTGCATTGACGTGAAGGTCATTGTTTAATATCTATCATAGTTGTGTTATCTATACTCAACTTGGTATGAGTGTTATTATGTCACAATTGTGTTATCTATTATCAACTTGGTATGAGTGTTATTATGTTGGACCAACGATACTGGTTTTTATATATTGTATAATGCATATGTATCATACATCCTTTATTTATAATAAATATCTTGATATATTTAATTTCTGGATGTGTCGTGCTTCAATTTCTGTCATTTTAATGGTTCGGAGCATCTATAAATTGATTGATTGAGCGCGCAAGTGATTTATTAAGTAAATGTACATTCCATATATTTATACCAAAATTTGTGTTTAATAATAATAATAATAAACACAACAATTATGTTGTGTTGATGATATTGTACTGTTAATGTTGGTGTTACTATAATTAAAAATGTGTTACCAAGGTAGTTGATGACTATAAATTATATTGTTACAAGATTTGGATATTATGTTACTAATTGCATCCTCAAACTAAAAAGAATGTTACTAATTATGTTACAGTAGTTACAAAAAATGTTACCATGAACTTTCTATGTCTATGAAAAGATGTTACTACCAGTGTTACTATAGTTATAAAAACGTGTTACCGGCACATCTAGTAACATTCAATATGCACGTTACTACAATATAAATTGTAACACAATATTTGACATATGGTAACAATTATGATGTGTGACCAGTGAACCCACTTAGTAACATGGCCTATTGGAACACATATCACAATCTGTTACTGGATGGGCTAGTAACACAGTTTTGGACCTATAGTAACACAAGATAGTGTTACCAAAACTCTGTCGTGTTGTAGTGATCCCAAAAATATTAAATATGGATCATAAAATGCTAATCATCAAAATTAGGGTTAACAAAAACTTCTTATCTAAAATTATGAAAGCATTCATATATATATGTGTATTTGAAATTTGGATTCTTTTGAATTGCCATGGTTCTGTGTTTCTTTGCTTGTAAAATGATTTTTTGGTGAATTAAACATCATGTAAACAATCTCCAAACTTTTCCCAAAGACAAACAACTCAAAATAAACAAATGAAGTGAATGGTCACTTTGGCCAAATTAACTATCATGCCTACTTTGGCTATTACAAGCACTCAAAACTTAACAGGAACATTTGTGGATCTTTGCACCCCTTGTTAGTACTCATAATGAGGTACCAAGTCCCACTTTGTGATCTTCCAAAAACATGCAAATGCTAAGTTTAAATGACAGTTTAAAATTGAATCTATCTCATATGGGAAGATCCCACTATTTCAAAAACCACTCAAACAAGCTCAATTTTCAAAACCCAAGCACCCACAGAATACCCACCACATGCCTAGCACACCCACCAAAAATCTTTTCAAAATTCAAAATTCAATTTCTTGCGGCCATTTCATCAAACACCTTGTAGATTCAAATCAAACAAATCACAAACACTATAGTGTGCAGTAAATTTGGCCTAACTTGTTCCCTCTCTGGTTGCACCACTGTGAGCTTGCCTTGCCATCAATGGTGAGCAGGCCGAGCCTCACCATGCCACCCTAGGGTGGACAGCAAGCTAGAGGAAGAACTAGTTGTGCCAACCTTGTCTGGGAGGTAGCCAGCACCTTGCCACCCCCTCTCGACCTACCCAAGCTCAAGGACAGAGACCAGAACCGCCAGGAACGCCGTGCCCGCGCCGCTGTTGACCATGCCGACGCGCACCACCGTGCACGCGCTATTCCCACTCAACCCGACCACCTCGAGCCCTTGCCGCCCGCCAGCATGAACCCCACCATCCCAGGAGACCACTAGACATGATCGTTTCCTCGCCCGTACCCCGTAGCCACCGCTAGCCGCGGAGTTCGCCGCCTCTGCCACGCAGAGCACCGCACGTTCCCGACCGATTGCCACCGCCCCTACGCATGCATTTAAGCTCAAGAGCATCCCAGGAGACCGCGCGTCGATCGCCACCCTCAGCCATGCCTCTAGCAGCCCGTAGCCATGTCGTCACCGTCGCCTGCCCATCCCTCCAGGTCTCACCGTCGAGCCTATAAAAGGAGGCCACCCCTAGCCATTTTAAGCACACCATTCCACTCCCCTCACCTCACTGATCGTTCCACCCTCGAGCCGGAGCACGGGGAGCAGCATCTCGCCGGAATTGCGCCGGAGCAGGCCACCTCTAAAGGAGAAGGGGGTCGTTGGTTGCGACCACCCCCGGAGCTGCCTCAACTGTCCCTGAGCTCGCCGTCGACCACTCATTCATTTGCCCGCCTCGTCGTCGTCACTGGATCCCTGGTATGCCCCCTATGCACCCCCACTGAGCCGCTAGGGTTCGAGCTCGCTGGTGACATGTTCATCGTCGATGACGACCCTCAGCCATCGATCTCCCTTCTAATCCAACGAACCACACCGCCTGCTTGGCGTTATGAGCCAACATGGTGGAACCCCACATCATTGCGCCCACGGAGTGACACTGGGCCAGCCCATTAACCTCTCCCGTGCGACCCAACAATTTGAATTTAGACTTTTCCTTTTTAATTCAAACCCAGTTCTGTACCTAGTTTCAAAAATCAACCCAACTTTATTTGATGAACCAAATTGCAAGAAACCAATTTTTTTAGAAAGGTACTGAAAAGCTTAATCCAAGCCCGTTAGTTTCAAATCATTTGGATCTGTAGATCAACCTTGGTAAAAATAACAGGTCAGAAGCTTTTCTGAATTCAAAAAATTTTCAAATTTCAACCATAAGAGCTTTTGAGTTGATTCCAATTCTCAAAAATCACATTTGATCATACCTTTCAGAATATATGAAAAACATATGGGTTTCACCACAGAAATAATATTCAAGTAATAAAAGAATGCCACATAGGCATTTCTAGTCATTTTATTTTAATAAAAAAAAGGTTAAACCTTATTAAATTGTGACACCACTTTAAATCACATTCCCATATACTTAAATATGTGGTGATGACATGTGTCAACATGATCCCATGTTTGGTTTGGAGAATATTAAATCTTAATTAGTTTTTCAATGAGTAGAAATTACTTTTCTCAAATTAAAATGAATAAGACAAATGCTTTAATCTTGTAATGTTAAGTGATGATGCTAGATCATCTATGGTACACCCTTGTGTGATGATTGAAAGTAGTTAAGTGTTGTTTGGTGATTGTGTACATCGTATTTATTTATAGAAGCTAGTATCGACCAAGGATACGAGGAGGAAGGAGGATACTACGATGAAGAAGCCGAGAAGAACTTCAACCACTGCTCTACTCAAGGCAAGCCTAATACCACTGGTTGATTTAGCAAGCTAACACTTGCAAGTTACCCTATCTATGCAAGCTATTAACTTAGCAATCTTATACCATTTGTTAAACCATCCTAATTTTTACTTGCAAGCTTTAAGCTTTGTTTCTTTATCAAAGCTTTCTCTTAGAGTTTACATGGTGAATTGTAGATACTAGAAAGATATTTTAAGGTTGCATAAAGAGCATTAAATTTGGCCTAAGTTAGATAATTTTGATGTCATCCTAAGGCAGGAGATTGAACTTAGCAAATCCCCACTTGTTTACTACCCATCATTAGTACTTATCACCCCTTATAGATGCTAGTGCTAAGCATAAAACTTGATCAAACTTTAGATGAGAATACTTGGTGAAACTGGTTATGAAAACCTTAGAATGATGAGTCATTCTACTAAAATGTTTTGACATGTGTTCTCGAACACCAGATGATTTTGATGATGAAAATGTTGAGGCATGAGCCTTAGCCCTTTATAAAACTGATGGTTGTCTGGATGCGATACCATTCCAATTTTACCGTAAAACCACAATACCCGAAAATTGGGTAGGGCTTGACTAGAAATTTATATACCTTAGTATGGGTTCCCTCGCGGCCAAGGTCTGAGCTGCGGCTACCTTATGAAGAGTGTCCACCTGTGCAGTACCCAAGATGACAGTTGGTCATGGTTGGGAGGCCAAACTCACAGGAGAGGTGCCTATACTAGGGCGTGTAATTGAAAGGTTAGGATTGATTATCCGCATACTGAGTATGGTGAATTCAGGATTTGTTCCTGACGGATGTATCGAATGTTATGGTGAAAGTGTACAATCTCTATAGAGTGTCAAACTATTCGAATAGCCGCGTCCGCGGTTATGGACAGTTGGAGTGGCTATACCGTTCCCCCGTCAGATGTTTTCAAAATGACTTGTGAAATGAATTGAGACTTTGACTTGACCACAACAGGGTTGTGATATGAAATTCAAGTTCCCACTTAGGTGTTAGAAAACTTATGAAAGAACATGTGGGCCCCCATGTGTGGTTTTGGTAATTAATGACAATCTTTATGGACTAATGTGTGTATTAAGTTGTACTTGTAGGAATTGTCCATTGGCATCGCTTGGAGCATGTGTTGGCTTCAAGGTCGATGAAATGCGAAGAAAATATGTTGTGCAAGCTCAAAATGTGCTATCTATAGAAGATCTCATGTTTGTTGCTTGCCATCCTCGGTGATCATGGATCGATGATGAGGAATTAAGAAAGGCGTTCCATCTTGAGAAGGACAAGATCTTCTACATCAAGCTCAAGTGGAATGCTCAAGGCAAAGGTATTATCTTGATAGGTTTTCCCTTTTGCCGGTCTCATGTTGTGTGTGGGAGACCGGGTTTAGGATAGATAACCGCACTATCAAGAGGGGATCTCGAATGAGTAATTCGGTCACATCGTTTGGAGAGAGCTCAAACCTTTGCATACTTGCATCATCATATTTGTTTGTTATTTTGTCTTATTCATGTGAGGATAGATAGCTTGTGTTAATCTCCATAACAAGTTCTTGTTCATCAAAATCGGATCTTCCGTTTGTATCTTGTTGCGATTTTTATTTATGCGGCTTTTAGGTTTCTCACCAAGTGAGGTATCTCACATTATTCTACTTGATACTTTCTCACTTGGTGATAATAAATATTTTCAATTTTTATAGGGTAGCCCATGTTGTCCTCTTTCCAACGCAATTGGAATCGGGTCAATCGGAGCTTCCAGTCAAAAGTTATTGTCATTTGAGTATTGGCTTTTATTCGGTTTAAAAAGAAAAAAAGAAAAGTCTGTTTATGGGCCGAGCGGTAGTACCGCTCGTGCGGGCCAGTACTACCACCCGCATCTGAGCATCGCGGAGTATCTTCAGCCTAGCCCGGTACCACGTTCTGGTAGTACCGGCCGGCCCGGTAGTACCGCCCGGATGGGCCGGTACTACCGGCCGGCCCTGGTAAGAAATCCCAAGCCTAGCTTGCTTTCTCCACTGCGCTGCCTCCTAGCTGGCCCCACGTGCCGCTGCAGCCCTCACGCTTGCGCCACCCGCGCTCGCCACGCCATCGCGGGCTGGCTGGCGAAGCCTTGCCGCGGCCGCTGCACTAGCCGGTGTGACGATGGCTCGCTTCAGCGCCGTCTGCCTGTCGCATGCGCCGCATTGGCCGATGTTGCCGGTGGCCCATCGCCCCGCTTAGCTGCTGCCGCTGCCTCATTGCCGCCGCTATCACAGACGCCGCTCAAGACTGCCCTGCTTGTTCAAGGCCATGCCCGCTTATGGCCCCTAGCTGCCGCTCCTCATTGCCGTCATTGCCCTGGCCGGCTTTTCGCATGCACGCATGTCGCATGCACTGCTGTTGGTCTGCCCCGTTGACCTGCTGCGCTGCTCCCTGGCCCCATCTGCTACTTCCTTTTTCCTGGGCACATGCGGTAGTACCGGTTTTGTCCGGTACTAAACCAGTACTACCGGACCATTCTGAAAAACACCCCAAACGGCTAGTTTTTCTGGGCCACTATTTATAGCCCTTGCCCGTTTTCAGTTTGGAGCATCTCTCTCTTATCTATTAGGCTAAGCTTTGTCCACACTTGCTCTAGATCTTGAAGCTTTCCTAATCTTTTCCCTCCGATGATTCTTGCCCATATTTGAGTGGAAGAGAGAGGAGATTTAGATTCACGTTTTGACCTAACCGATTCATCTCTTTGTGAGTGCATCTTTGGGGATCTAGATTTTGGGGGATTTTGTGTCTCTCTTTGATTCCTCCTATCTTGTTCCCCCAATAGATTTAGTAGCTTTGTTGGAACTTGAGAGTGAGGGATTTGAGCACCTTTGTGGTGTTCTTGCCATTTGCATTCGGTGCATCGGTTTGAGTTCTCCTCGGAGGATTTGGTTTGAGTTACTCATTGGAGCTTGTCCCTCTTGGGTTCTTGGAACCCAAGACGGTTTTGTGGCCTTGGTGGCATTGTGGCATTTTGTGGCATTTGTTGGGAGCCTCCAATTAAGTTGTGGAGAAGTGCCCCAACCTTTTGAGAGGTTCCGGTTGCCACCAACAAGTGCACCGGTAGTGGAAGCATGGATCGATCCCATTGGGGTGAGATTCATCGGAGAATAAGGGAGGCCTTTTGTGGCGTTGGTGGTTTGATACCACCCCCTCTCCAAACGAGACGTACTCCATGTTGGGAGGAACTCGGTAAAATATCGTTGTCCCCGCGTGCCTCGGTTATCTCTATACCCGAGCTCTTTACTTATGCACTTTACATTGTGATAGCCTTCGTGCTTGAAGTAATATATATATATATATATATATATATATATATATATATATATATATATATCTTGTTATCACTTTGTTGCTTGTATTGCTTAGCATAAGTTGTTGGTGCACATAGGTGAACCTTAGTTGTTCTATGTTGTGCTTAACAAAGTAAACACTAGTTTTATTCCGCCTTTGTTGAGCCACTCTAGGAAAAGTTTTAATCGCCTATTCACCCCCCTCTAGGCGACATCCGTATCCTTTCAACTTCAACTAGCTTTCTTTGCTTCTGAACTTAGTAGAGGTAAATCTGGCTTTTTGCAAAAACAACCCTAGAGCTTAATGTCCTACTACAAAAACCCCCCATAACTGTTAGTATTAGTTTGCGAGTACTTAAAGAGTACTCATGGCTTTATCCCTGGTTATTCCCGTGGCCAGACTATGAAGAGGAGTATCAAGATGATGGACCGCTGGAAGGATATGACAACTAGGATCATCTCCCATCGTCAGCATTGCCTGTGACCCCGAAGATGGAGCTTCGCCTATGCTACCGTTATTATTACGATATTCCGCTGCTTGAGTTGTATTAAGAACTGGATCATGAGATCCTTATTTGTGTAATACCTTATGTATGGTTTGTAATGGATGATGTACTGTGATATCCAAATCTATTATGTCTCGCAAAAATGCTAATCCTGGGATTGCGATGTATGGCATAACAGGCATCTGGGATTAAAAATCCGGGTGTTGACATTTGCTAGCCTCCACTTGTATGAGTAAGCTCTACTCATGCTTCCAACTCCCAAGAAACCAAGTTTTTCCAAAGTGTCCACTATAAATTCCTATGCATGGTGTGTTACACCATTCCAAGTATATTCTTGTTCTCAGCTATCTTCCAATTAAAAACTATTTTGTTATGTGAAAACTTAGTGACTAAAGCCCTTACAAACTTGATGGCACACTTTATATTTTTTGCCCCTAATAAACTTGAACCATGTTGTCTTCTATGTTGTATATGATTGCACTTATACATTGGAATTAGCAGAACCGTGTTGTCACGGGGAAAGTTTTCAACATTGCACTTGTACTTTGTACTCAGTTGATATCATGCTATTTTGTATATGGATGTCGTCGGTGTGAAATAAAGAGGTAACTTGTAAGTCCATGGAGTTTGTATTTTGTGTTAGAGAAACGCCTGGGCCGCTAGCCTAAGCCATGCCTAATCATGGTGGAAACTTGCAGCATCACCATAGTGAGCTATTTATGAAGTATCCTCAATAAAAAGCTATGCATATAGTAAATAAAAAGATCGCTGATATGCTCATTATCTGCTTGCCTTGTCATTTTGGTTATGGGATATCTCCTATAACATGTGCAAGGGGTACCCCGTTGGCGATTCTCTATGATACGCATGTACTTACAATGACAAGAACTTGCAGGTGACTGAAGTTGAGTAGCATGAGGTGTGGCCCTCGTATTCAAGGGACTTGAGATTGCCAAACTATACTTTGTCAAGCATATACTCCATAGTTTGTTCACTTTAACCTTAACCACTTCAAGATGCTTATGATAGGGACAATGAGGGCTGAAAGCTAACAAGTACCATAATTTTTTGAAGCTCTTTTTGAAACTTGAAATCCCTGCTTCCCTTTATGAAGGGCCTTTTGTTCCACCATTATTTGAGTCTCCACCTTCTACTTTTAGGCACCATTAAGAGAGCATAGTTGTCATTCTGTGTGCAGTGTTCCAAAACTTATTGATTGATGCATATTGTGATATTATTTGTTCTTGTGCTACTTGTTTCTAGTCACCCTTGTGATCTTTGAAGGTGTCCTATGCCTCTATTTGCTACTCTATGAGGGACAAGCTGAATGCCACTATGTCATGTTTTCTGTATGTGAAACAAACAAACGTTTTTCAATGCATGTTATTCATGATCTTTGTTTGTAGCATGTCATGTTACATGCATAGTTCCTTTGTCTTATTTTTAGAACTCCATCTTTCATGCACATGTTTAGAGTTCTTTGATCCCAGCTTTAAATTCTTGCAAATGGTTTGATCTTGGTTTTGACGATGCATGTCACCTCAAAAAATATTCTTTTTTTCACTTACCTACTCGAGGACGAGCAGGGGTTAAGCTTGGGGATGCTTGATACGTCAGAAATGTATCTATATTTTTTGATGTTCCATGCTTGTTTAGTATCTACTTTGCTTTGCTTTGTCTACACTTTGAGGTGTTTTTATATCTTTTCTAGAACTAACCTATTAACAAGTTGCCACAGTGCCAGTTGCCTGTTTTCTTATGTTTTTGGTTCCAGAAAGGCATAAAATCAATATTCTCGGAATTGGACCAAACAAAAGCCGAAGTCAATATTTTACCGTGGGGGACACGAATCCAGAAGACGAGACGGAGAGGTGTCAGAGGGCCACCACCCCCCCACCCCAGGCGCGGGCTAGGGTGGACCCGCGCCTGGGCAGGGAATGGCCCTCCTGGTCTTCTCACAGCCTCGCCTCTTCGCCTATAAGAATCCCCAGATGCAGAAACCCTAAGTAATCGACCAAAAATCCACAAAATGTTCCGCGGCACCGCCGCCACCGAAGGAGAGATTCGAGGGACAAAAATTCTCTATTCTGGCACCCTTCCGGGACGGGAAGTGCCCCCGGAGCCATCTCCATCGATCTCCACCACCATATCCATCTCCGTTTATGCTTCCCATGATGAGGAGGGAGTAGTTCTTCCTCGAGGCTAAGGGATCTACCGGTAGCTATGTGTTCATATCTCTCTCTATGCATGATCTTGTTGTGGTCATGAGCTTTGTAATCAAGTAGATCTACCTTGCTACTGAAGTGCTTCAATAGATCTCTGCTCTCCCCATGTGTGTGAAAGTGACAGCGTGCACGCCATGGTGGCACTTAGGCTAGAGTCTACATAAATACTCATCGTGCTTTAATAGATCTATGCTTTTCCCCACGTGTGTGAAAGTGACAAGTCTTGCAGTGTGTGGCACTTAAGCTAGACTACATATATATTTGTTATGAGTTATATTTGGAGTTAGATGTCTTTATGAAATTGTGGTGTTTGTTGGAACCATCTAGCGCTCAAGGTGACAGTGTGGGGTTATCTAGATTGGGAAAGGCGGACTTTGAGGAGTGTTGTTATAGCCCTAGCATGGATTAGAGTGTCCAACCGGAGAGTAGTCATGGTATAATCATTAAGAAAAGATATTTATATGAGAGAGTGTTCACTAGTGGAAGTATGATCCCTAGGCCTTGTTTCTAAACATTGAAACACCGTTTGCTACTAGATCTGTTGCATGTTTCCTTGCTTCCTTCTTGTTGCCTTTAGTCTTCACCTCACCGTCAAGCTCTTTTCTAGCACCGTTACCACTTGTATTTCACTATCTCTCCGCCGAACTAGTGCACCTATACACCTGACAAGTGTATTAGGTGTGTTGGGGACACAAGAGACTTCTTGTATCTTGATTGCAGGGTTGCTTGAGAGGGATATCTTTGACCACTTCCTCCCTGAGTTCGATAAACCTTGGGTAATCCACTTAAGGGAAACTTGCTGATGTTCTACAAACCTCTGCACTTGGAGGCCCAACAACTGTCTACAAGAATATAAGTGCGTATACATCAAGATATTTTCTAGCGCCATTGTCTGGGAGGAGATCATCCCGGAGGCCTTCTCTCCGGTATGATGTGTGGGTAGTTACACCTTGGACTATGGGTCCATGTAGTAGTTAGATGGTTGTATCTCCTCCTTGTACTTTCATGTATAGATCTTGTGAGCTCCGTTCATGATCAAGATCTAATCTATTTGTAACCATGCATGTTGTGTTTGCGGGGATCCAATGGATATTGAGATTATTATGTCAGTTTGGTTAATGTTTTTTTATGATTCTATCATGTCTGTGTTGTTTGTGATCTTGCATGCTCTCTGTTGTTAGTAGCTATCTTGGCCGAGTAGTTGCTAGTGACTCCAAGAGGGGGTTTTTATGCTCAATAGTGGGTTCATGCCTCTAGTTTCCAAGGGAAGTGACAGAAATCTCTTCGGCTGTAGATGTGCTATTGCTACTAGGGAGAAAACAACGGTCTCTTGTTCATGGAACAAGTGGATTGTTTACCTTACACACTTTGCTTAAAGCAGTTGTCTGTTGCTTGCAACTTAATACTGGAGGGGGTTTGGGTGATAACCTGAAGGTGGACTTCTAGTCATAGATGCAGTTGGATGGCGGTCTATTGGGAATATGCCCTAGAGGCAATCATGTATGATGATATTTCCCATTGTATTCATAAAGATATTAAGTATTCCTTGTATAAACATCTGATGTGTATCATTGAATATGTGATTCGGTTGTGGAACTATACATTCATGTTGTTTGTACTAAATATCCTTCGTCATTGAGGTTGTGCTGGACACACAACTTAGACCAATGTGAAAGTTGGATTTATGACTTGGTTCCACTTGTCATGGGCATGGAGATGCTATTCCAACTTACACAGATTCGTCTAAAGAGATTAGCAAGTCAGATTGACCCAAATTGAGGTACAACGAACAAGTTGTCATTTGTATATCTGAATCAATGTAATCCTTATACATGAGGCTATTGCATAGTCCGAGTTGAGGATCACCGGCTTAGATTCTGTCAAACGATGATCCGTAACTGGGCAGTTATAAAGGCAGAGTTTGGGTCGACTGAGAATCAAGCTGCGTGATGTGAATAACCAAGATGGTATTTTGCCCCTCCACTTGGAGAGATATTCTCTGGGCCCTCTCGTGAGATATGATTCGGAAAGCATGGCCATGCACGACTCGGTTAAGGGCTAACCGAGGCGATCGACTAAGAGTTAGTCGGGTGAATCACTTATATCGGATCGAGAAGAGAGTCGGACTATTTAAGGGATGACAAATATTTGCCTATAGTCTGACAAGGTATATCGTGAGGCAAAAGGGACTCGGTCGCAAGTCACATTGGAAAGGCAAGTCGTCATGACTCTTTGATACTTGGGAGTCGGCATGTTCTGCTAGGAGCCGCTGCCGACTGATCGATTGTGAGTCGGACTCCAATCGTGTCCAAGTAGCCATGAGCCTGCGGGGTCACACGCTTAAGAGCGGGAGCAAGTTCAGATTGGATCTGAACTAGAAATCTGGTTGGGTTGGACCCGAGCCTGATTAGGACTGAGTCAGTGAGTCGGACTCACAGGGACTAATATTATATGGGCTTTAGTGAATGGGCCGCGCGAGCAGAACCCACGTTCACTCCCTATATATAGTGGAGCACCGTAACCCAGAAAGGTTAATCGTTGTTCAGTTAGGTCATTCCATGTGTTGGAAAACCTAGCTCCACAGCAATCCTACCGACGATACGAACTTAGAAGTTCGCCGCCGGTGCTCCTCCTTGTACGTGTAGATACCAGCAGAGGTGTTGTACGATCAGCACCAGGACGATCGGATCGTGAGGACTGCACTGCATCAACTGACGCGCTTCATCAGTAATCCGCAACTGCGCGTCTAGTGGTAAACCTCGTGGCCTTCTACCTCAGCTGGATCTTGGGATCACCACGTTAGAGGAATTTTTTTGTTTTATCTCCGCGTGGCCCAACACGGTCTATGTATCTTATTGTATTGTCCAATCAAATCTCATAGGATCTTTCTGACTAGTATTGCATTGTTATGCCTTGCTCAGTTCCTGTCAATTGCCCTGCTGTAATTTGTTTACCCTTCATGTCATGTTGTTTATCTAAGGAGAGCACCTCTAGTGAACTATGGACCCCGGTCCAATCTTTACCATTGATACATCTTTCACTGTTATTGTTTACTTGCTGCAAATCACCATTACCTTCCACACCATACAGTTAATCCTTTGTTACAGAAAATCGGTGAGCTTGACAACCTCACTAATTCGTTTGGACAAAGTCTTGAGTTTGTGTTGTGCAGGTCTCCACGTTGTTTGCAACACCTGTGTGATGTTTCCTTCCTCCTTATGGTTCGATAAGCTTGGTCTCTACTAAGGGAAACTTGCTGATGTGCTCATCACACCTTGCTCTTGGGGTTCCAACAAAGTGTCCCACGTCAATATTGGGTGCACGCATCAGCTAACTTGCAGTGTTAGCATTAGTTGAAATATCAAAATTAACGAAACCCGGTGAAAACCGAAGGAAAATCCTTGATTAAAAGTCTCAATATTTAGAGCTATCAATTATCAATTGGCATAAATGCTCCATGATCAGGAAACCTTGATCATCAGTTTCTCAATAAACTAGTTGTATATAGGCTATTAGGGACTTTTGTTTGTTTACATACCACATGCGTAACAATGTTTCCGATTGACACGGTTATAGCATGGTATAAAATTATTATGAACTAATGAGATATTATAATAAACACCCTTTATTATTTGCCTCTAGGGAATATATTCTTAAGTCTCCCACTTGCACTAGAATATAAATAATCTAGTTACATTTGTTAGTAATCATAAACACTTATCACATAGTGTTCTATTGATTATGCTTGCTTATGGAAAATGTTCTGTCAATGATCTGTATTTTTAGATATGTATGTTCTTTGCAAATCGTTTTTAATGTCACGCAATTTTACATTATCCTATTATCGCATAATATGTCAAAGCACATGTTTGGCGACAGAGTGAGACTTTGTTTCCTTGTGTTTATAATGAAAAAAAATTAGTCAATGGACTTTCAATAGAAACACATTCAGTTAAAAGTCAAACTTTCTTAAGCCAAATAGCATACTTGTTATTTCTGAAGTAAGCGCATACTTAAATATCAATGAAGATCCTTAGTTCTTTCTAGACACTAGAGGATTGACTTAAACTTGTTTAGTGATTTAATCATGAATCAGTTTAGATCATGTTCTTCCAACTAAGAACATGGGTCACATTACGTCAAGTATACAATATGGTTATATGAAAGAACTTATGACTAAGGCATAGAATATGTAACACATCTCTCCTCTTTATTTTAACCATTGTTGTTTATACTAAGATAAACGCAATGTTCCTTCTAGTTATACAAGTAAGAACCTATTTCTTCACTTGTTCTATCATGAACTACTTCAGAGTCTAAACTAGAATATTCTAAATTTCTTTCAGAAACTAATTCTAGAAACATTTCGACTATACTTACGGCAAAATTCACAGAGAAAGAGGTACATGAGGTAATTATGCAAATGGAAAATAATAGAGCACCGGGACCAGATGGGTTCCCGGTAGAATTCTTCTAGCGTTTCTAGAATATTATTAAAGGACATCTAATGAATATGTTTGTGAAATTCCAGAAAGGGGAATTTTCCACTTTTTCACCTTAATTATGGAACCATAATTTTATACCTAAGAAAGAAAACATTGTACAGATATAGTAATTTCTCCCAATATGTCTGTTAAAAGTGAGCTTCAATTTTTTTACAAAAGAGGGAACTAATAGAGTAACTAAGGTCGCACATAAAGTGATTCAACCATCCCAAAAAGCTTTCATGCCGGGTAGACACATTTTAGAAGGGGTTCTGATTCTATAGGAAACAATTCATAAACTACATAGCAAAAAATTGGACAGAGTACTTCTCCAAATAGATTTCGAAAAGGCATACGATAAAGTGTGATGGCCTTTTTGCAGCAAGTGATGCGTATGAAAGGGTTTGAACAACACGGTGTAGATGGATACAAGATTTTTTTTAGTCGAGGAAGTGTGGATATCAAAGTTAATGATAACATGCGTCATTATTTATAAACACAAAAAGGGTTAAGACAAGGGGATCCTCTATCACCTATTCTCTTTAACATTGTGGTAGATATGTTATCCTTTATGATAGCAATGGCAAAAGAGGATGGCCAAGTAGACGGTTTAATACCTCATCTAGTTGAGGGGGGTGTCTCCGTACTTCAGTATGTTGATGAAACAATCATATTTTTAGAGCATGGGATAGAGAAAGCTCTAAATATGAAACTCATTCTTTGCATTTTTGAATAACTCTCGGGGCAAAAATTTAAATTTCACAAGAACGAAGTCTTCTGCTTTGGTAGAGCGAAGGAGGAGGATACCGATTAAAAAAGGATTTTTGGGTGTGAATTAGGAACTTTGCCATTCAAATATCTCACTATACCAATCCATTATTAAAAATTAAAGAATGGAGAATGGAAGCCGGTAGAGGACAGATTCGAAAGAAAGCTATCTAGCTGGATATGTAAGCTCTTATCCTACAATGATAGATTGACTCTTATAAAATCAGTGTTAACTAGTCTCCAGATGTTCATGTTGTCTTTCTTTGAAATACCCAAAGGGGTAAGAAAAAGATTAGACTTCTTTAGACCTCATTTCTTTTGGCAAAGTGACAGTAACAAGAAAAAATATACTCTCTAAAATGATATAGTATATGAAGACTCAAAGATCAGGGGGACTTGGCGTTGAGGTATTAGATTTAAAAAACAAATGCTTACTAAGCAAGTGGTTATATAAGCTTTTGAATGGACAAGGGGAGTGGTATGAGCTAGTGCAAAATAAGTACATGTACTCGAAAACCTTATCACAAGTCACGAGTAAACTAACTGACTCATTTTTGGAGAGGCCACATGAAAGTCAAATATTATTTTTTTGAGAGGGGTTCATTTAAAGTTGGTGATGGTTTGAACACCCAGTTTCGGGAAGATACTTGGTTGGGAAAAGAGACCCTGTCACAATAATATCCTTCCCTATATCGCATTGCACGACATAAATAAGTTCCTGTTGCGAATGTGTTGTCATATAATCCGCTTAATATTCAGTTTAGAAGGACTCTAATTGGAAACAAATGGAATAGGTGGACTCCTTTAGTAAGCCGCCTGATGGATATCCAACTTATTGATCAGCCTGATGAATTTGTTTGGAAGTTAACATCCTCTGGTAAATTCACTATCAAATCTTTCTACCTTGATCTACACAACAATCATACAAGGTTCCTAATAAAATATATTTGGAAGATGAAATTTCCACTAAAAATTAAGATTTTTATGCGGTTCTTGCATAGAAAGGCAATCCTTATAAAAGATAACTTAGCCAAAATAAGTTGGAAAGGCAGTAAAAAGTGTTGTTTTTGTGATAAAGAAGAGACAATACAACACCTATTTTGTGATTGCCCTTTTGCTAGAATAATCTGGTGTATCGTCCATATGGATTTCAACATAGATCCTCCAAAAAATATAAAAAAAATTGTTTGGTAATTGGTGGGCTGGAGTTGGAAAGGATGGTAAAGTTTAGATCTGTGTTGGAGTGTGCACCATATTATGGGCAATATGGAATGTGCAAAATGATTATATCTTTAATAGTGCAAAATCTTCTTCATTTATGCAGGTTATTCAGATCTGTACGTGGTTCTTTTTACAACCAACGGAAAAGCGTCCCGCTCTGGATATTGGGTGTAGCCAGCTAGAATTGGTTACACGACATTTATATAGCCAGTGCAACTGGCATTTTGATCTTCGCTTAACATGGGGATGAAAAGTCACTTCATCTTTTCTTGCATTTTCACTTGGTTGATTCATGTTGCAACTCTGTGTGACCCATGATGTAATAATGTTTAAGAACATATTCTGAATAAAGTAATAAACTGGCCATATGTGCCAATCGGTATAGAGGCGGGAGAATACCCCATTTCAAAGAAGAAAAGTTTATTAAATACATTGATCTATATCGATAGATACTAATGTTTAATACATGTTCAACTTCATCCATCAAATATTTACTAACTTAAATAACTATTAATACCAATTACATCATTCACCATATGTCATCCACATATATAAGAATGTTGTCACACTCCCACTCAAATATGTCATCCACATATGAGTTTAGGATATTATCACTAAGCTCCTACTCAAATATGTCATCCACACATTTGATCAGGGAATTCGCATAGCTCCCACTCAGTTTCTTTCAAATGCAGGTCTTCTCGATAATCTTGGCAATTCCAAAATTCTTTGATCATCTATCAAATTGAAAATTTTCTAGCTAAGAGACACTAGCATCCATATGATTGACGAAACCCTACTTGTTGTAACAATTACAACCCTTCTTCAATCTTATCATTGAAGAACATGTAGTTATGACAACCTTCTACCAATTATCAAAATTGTAGTAATTGCTGGTGTAAATCCAATAGAATTCAAGCATGTCTACACATCGTAGTTAATCCTTTGAATTTGTCAACACATGCTTTGTGAAAAATCGAGCTTTATGTATTTCTCTAAAGTTTCATTTCTTTCTTCCAACTTTTGCAGTTATCGAGAAAAATTAAGTAACGCCTTTACTTAATAATATCAAGTAATATCTTACATTGCAATCTTAAATGTAACTTAATATAGGAATTTATGATTCTTAGTCATTTATCGTACTTAGGGCCATCATCGCTTCTTCAAGTTCATAGGTATGTCTTGTTCCATTAACATGACAAGTGAATCAATAATGTAATTCCACAAAATGGCAGAATGTATTCTTGAATCCTAATTTTTTAGTAAAAGTATTTCTTGAAACGTTATGATCATTATCATTAGTTTCTCCTCTACTTGTAGAGTTTCATTCCCGGCACACATTCCATTGCGCTACTGATGCATGTAAAATGGATACATGAATTTTGTAGTTTGTGGCTATGAACTTCCACATATTTGATATATATATATGATGTTATATTCATGTTTTACATTAATTTATGAGGATTTACCAATGAACCCTTTATTTTGTTTATAACTCTGCAGGACAGGAACCCAGTTTTGTGTACTTTTGCCCTTTAGGGATCTAAACAAAGTCAAATGAAGTTGGGCTTTCGGGAGCGTCAATATTTCATCAAGAGAAGCACCTAGAGCACTTGGACCTCACCAGATGAGCCAGGAGGGCCAAAAGGGCCCAGGTGGCGTGCCTAGTAAGGGTAGGCGCGCCACTCAATATATTTCACCCATCGCCTTCGTATTACCTAAAAATCACTATATAAAGGGCCCCTCGGGGGTTTGTAACACCCTCAGAATCGGACCTATGCAAGTTTGAGCAAAATTCGCCAAACCCGCATAGAAACGATTCAAAGGTGCCCACCAGGCACTTTCGTGCGGGTGGAAAACGAAGTAATAACATTACACAACAGTCCTCGATGGGACCCACAGAACAGATATATATAACAGCGACTCAAAGAGCCAAGAATACAGATATATTATACAAAGATCCAAATCACCTTGAAAATGATAGAGCGTCCGACTACGGACAAGATGCAAATGGGGCTAAGAGCCCTGAAGAATAACCAATGGCGTCCATAACCCTGCCAAGCGGAAGGGTAACCCCGCTAACGACGCCGATCTCAAAACCTGCTTAAACAAAAGGGTGCCGACAAAGGGCAAAGGAAAAAGACGACGTCGATCTTGAGGCCAAGACACGGCGAGGCTAGAATTGGCGGTCCTCGCCACATAGGTATGGTGGATCAAGCGCAGCGCAAAGATGCACTAAACAACCTATAGAGACTCGATACTCAAGGCCAATCGAGAGGGGTAAGATAGACCTATCCGGATCCAACCTGAAGCTAACACCAAACAAACCCATCCTGGTGTTTCCCCCTCGAGACCAAACGAGGAAGTCAACCGAGGAACTCACACAGTTGGTAGTTTTATTTATTCAATTATCGTTGCAGTAATTACTAGTCAGGTATAGATAATCATCCTGATAAAATAAGCAGTGGGCACTTTTAGTTAACCATTCCGTGATAGTTGCAACAATTACTAATCAGGTACAGATAGCATGAGATAACCCTTAAACCCAGCAGCTGTTGGTACTTTTATTCAGCCATTCCGTTGTAGTTGCAATACTTACTAGTCAGGTACCATGGTCGCAAGCGACACTCCAAACAAGCAATTGTGGGCAGTATTGATTAGCCATTCCATTATAGTGAAGCTGATTACTAGTCATTATAAAGTCAAATTTATAGCAATAAACTTTAGTTATGCTTGTCTATGATCGAGATACTGTGCTCCAAGTCGTCCATATCCGCGGACACGGCTTTCAGAAAGTTTTACCCGGCCGGGGTGCACCAATAGCAACACACGCTCGATCAACCTCGGAAAAACCAAATCAAAACCCAACGAGGCTTTCACGACTGAACAATCACAAGATTCAGAAATATTTCAGGGGGCCACCCCTTTGAGTAGATCCCGCAACGGAGTAAGCAAGCTCCGAGACGGACTCAAGGTTGCGCCAATGGCTGTAAGCGACTGGGAACCCGAAAGTGTGGCTGGGCTTGTCGATACCGCGTAATCACTCCGCATACCTAAAAGACAAAGGTGTGCTCCTCGCACAATTTAAATACAGAAAGTAGCATGGCATAAGTACAGGATCGTAATAACACCTCAAACTAGTTGTGGCCCCAAGAAATAAGACGGAATCAAGCTCTGGCTCAGGGGGGTCCCATATACCTCCCGGATGTGGATAGCGCGATAAATCAAGGAACAGGTATCAAGTACTCGGGGTCTTACGGGACACAAGTGGGCGTTCGGAAACCAAATATTTTCTATCACCCACCGATGCCTCTGCTTATTTCAATTTTAGTTGTTAAACAGGTATTAAAGTGACGATAAGTAAAACTAGAATCATCTCCAACATCAACATGCGGCAATACATCAGCAACTGTGGCATATGACGACACACATCAGCACTTGAGCAAGCAACTACGACGCGCAAGTCCAACTATCTACCAAACAACAGGTAATGGGATGTGTCCAAGGCAATATAAGGCTGCAGGGGATATCACGGGTACGAAAACTAGAGCATCGCAACACAGATAGCAATAGATCAATAGGAGGGAATAAAGACTATAAAAGTAAGATAGGTAGAAAGGGGGGAGATGCTCGCCTGAAAACATCGTCGAAGGTTCAACCGAAGATCGGGGCGAAGCTCACATCAACTCAACGGCCTTATCCGCGAAGAAGCAAAACACTAGAAGAAACACCGGATGCAATATTTAATACACGGCAGAAGATCGGCATGATGCATGTATGATGTATGGCATGGCAAGGTGCGATGCAATTAGGTCAGATTAAGCGGAACCGGGGTCCCGACAATTAGTTAGGTGGTTCAAGTTGTTTAGAACCCCCGCAATTAAATGTTGTATTACATGGCAGAAGATAGCACCGGGTTCGCTACACAAGCTTAAATGAGGCCAATATAAGGCTAGATTTGCCCGCATATGGGCCCCATATTTAGTTATGAGGTGAATCGGCATAAGGCCCCCAAACCACAGATATGCATGCGAGTATGACAATTCAATATGCAATCGAGTTGTTATTATGCATTTATAAAATAGGGTATCGAGGAAAAGGGTCACACATCAGAGGAGGCTTGACGATCTTGGGGCTCCGGGGTTCGGGGTTCGACAGGGTCCAGGGTTCGGCGGAAACGTTCTCGGATTACTGGGGGTAGGTCTTGCAGCATCCGGGGTCTCCGGGTCATGTTGTCGGTCTTGACGTTACGAAGATCTTGGCGTTCCGGGAGGGAGGTCGTGGTCCGGCGTCGGAACAGCGGATTCGCCCTGGGTCGGTGCCGTTCTTGTCGTTGCGACGATCTTGTCGGGTTCGCGGGCCGGGTCGGACTGGGCGTCCGGGGTGCAGAACTTGGTGTCCGGCGGAGTACTTGTCGCACTGGAGTCTCGGGCATCGCATTCGGGGGGAAGTACTCGTCGCGTCGGGTTTCGGTGTTCTCGGACCGATTGAAGACCTTGGCGTACGGCTGTAGATCTTGTTGGTACGGGGGCCGAGCGTGACATCGGTCTCCGGCCGAGTGCAATCAAACAGGGAACCCGCATCACTCGGCCACCACTGGAACACGTGGACATTCCAGGATTACCACAGGGGACATCCTTGGCCTTTGGTCACAGGAGCAAACGAGCGACGGGGGATTATGCCCCAGGAGGTTCACAGCGGAGCATGGGGACGCAGAGGCGCAGCAACGGCGGCGTGGGAGGAGGCTCGGCTTGTCGGGGAGGGGCGTCCGGTGGGGCCGACGAGGACGGCAGCACGAGGAGGCCGCGGCTCGGGCGGCTCACCGATGGGAGGAGGAGGCGGACGGCACCGGGCGACGTGCTCAAGGGGCGGGTCAGACGGCGGCGCCATGGGGCGCCGGAGGAGCTGCGGGACGACCACGCGCAGGTCGTCGCGAGGCGGCTGCTGGTCGGGCTCAGGCGGCCCAAGGACGCGCTGGCAGACGGTGGGAGCGGCGGAGGCGCGCGGGACGACGGAGAGCAATGGAGCGCTCGTGGGAGCGGGAGGAGAAGGACGCCTTGCTGCCAGGCACGCTGGTCGAGGCGGCGCGAGGCGCGGGAGCAAGCTGCGCGGAGGTCGCTTGGTGAGGGGACGGGCGGCAGCGGGCGAGCCGGGTGGCGTGGGCTGGCGCGGTCATGGCGCGTCGGTGGCGGTGGCGTCGGGCGGCGGCGTTAGGGGGCGGGTCCCACAGGGCAGGGAGGGAGGTGGCTGTGTGGGAGGAAGGTTGAGTGGAGAGTGGGGCCGGGGTGGGGCCCTGTTGTCGGTGGGGAGAGAGAGAGGGAGGGTAGATTAGGTGTAGGTAGCGGTAGGGTTTTAAAGGGGTGGACCGATTTTTAAACTGGGGGTGGTCGTTCGGGTCGGAACGGCCCGTTCGACTGCCCCACAAAAATAAATATAAAATTTATTTATTTCCAACAAAGCTTTTGCAAACCGTTATCGGCAAAACAAAATATTTCGGCGACCCGGATTTTGATGTTTGAAACAAAAGGGGCCGTTTTTAGAAAACAAAACGGGTGTTGCTTAAATAGTTTTGGCAAACAATGCAAGATGATGACGATGCAATGCACAAATTCAACGCGATTTTCTAGTAGTGGTTTTGCGGGATGCCACAATTCGACACCACTAACAAGGGATCTCGCCCTCGAGATCCGCCTCATGGTAACGGAAGGAAGGTCGGCGATCTGTTTCTTCGCGCTTCGTGTAGAACCTCGCGACACCACTAACAAGAGGTCGTTGTCCGTGATCGTCGAGAGAACACTCCGGGAAAAACAAAAGGTCGAAGGTAGAGGTATCAACAAATAAAGCCACCCCTAACTTCCGTGAACGGAGTAAAATCGTTGGATCCACTGATTCGATGTACAAGAGCGAATGTTAAGAGTAGTGGTATGGTAGCTACTCCATCCCGCACTCAAACCATTACTCTGCACACGAATAGGCGGATTATGCAACCAACTCTCGGAATCAGACTGTAGATCTCGACAAGAGAGGTTCGGAACAACGGAGTGATGCAGACTCTGCATCGGATCTGGCGTAGATGATGTCGTCGTGTCGGGAACACCGGAAAACACAAACAAGGAACAAAGACTGGTACCGCAGTAGACGGATTCCTCAGGCAGCTTGAACACCGGATGATAGGTCACCGTTATCAGAGGAGGAAGCGAAACCCTGAAGGTACGACAGAAACCCAACCACGAGAATTCCTGGACTCAAAGAAAGAGAAGAGAGCGGATTCAAAACACGTAGAGGTAAGAGGAGAACAGCAGAGGGGTAAGGAGTAAAACCAGACCTAGTCAGAACTATCCAACCGATTTTGCAAAATAGTTTTGACACTCTACTTCGGCCGTTAGCTAGGTTATCCTCTGATCGACTTGTGGGGTATCGTAATCGCCGTGCTCGATACCACTGTAACACCTCGAATCGGACCTATGCAAGTTTGAGCAAAATTCGCCAAACCCGCATAGAAACGATTCAAAGGTGCCCACCAGGCACTTTCGTGCGGGTGGAAAACGAAGTAATAACATTACACAACAGTCCTCGATGGGACCCACAGAACAGATATATATAACAGCGACTCAAAGAGCCAAGAATACAGATATATTATACAAAGATCCAAATCACCTTGAAAATGATAGAGCGTCCGACTACGGACAAGATGCAAATGGGGCTAAGAGCCCTGAAGAATAACCAATGGCGTCCATAACCCTGCCCAGGCCAAGCCGGAAGGGTAACCCTGCTAACGACGTCGATCTCAAAACCTGCTTAAACAAAAGGGGTGCCGACAAAGGGCAAAGGAAAAGACGAGGCCAAGATCGAGGCCAAGACATGAGGCTAGAATTCGGCGGTCCTCGCCTACATAGGTATGGTGGACTGAAGCGGCAGCGGCAGCATGCACTAAACAACCTATAGAGACTCGATACAACTGGCGACAGTCAGAGAGGGGTAAGATAGACCTATCCGGATCCAACCTGAAGCTAACACCAAACAAACCCATCCTGGTGTTTCCCCCTCGAGACCAAACGAGGAAGTCAACCGAGGAACTCACACAGTTGGCAGTTTTATTTATTCAGTTATCGTTGCAGTAATTACTAGTCAGGTATAGATAATCATCCTGATAAAGTAAGCAGTGGGCACTTTTAGTTAACCATTCCGTGATAGTTGCAACAATTACTAATCAGGTACAGATAGCATGAGATAACCCTTAAACCCAGCAGCTGTTGGTACTTTTATTCAGCCATTCCGTTGTAGTTGCAATACTTACTAGTCAGGTACCATGGTCGCAAGCGACACTCCAAACAAGCAATTGTGGGCAGTATTGATTAGCCATTCCATTATAGTGAAGCTGATTACTAGTCATTATAAAGTCAAATTTATAGCAATAAACTTTAGTTATGCTTGTCTATGATCGAGAATCGTGCTCCAAGTCGTCCATATCCATGGACACGGCTTTGAAAAGTTTTACCGGCCGGGTGCACCAATAGCAACACACGCCGATCAACCTCGGAAAAACCAAATCAAAACCCAACGAGGCTTTCACGGTGAACAATCACAAGATTCAGAAATATTTCAGGGGCCACCCTTTGAGTAGATCCCGAACGGAGTAAGCAAGCTCGAGACGGACTCAAGGTTGCGCCAATGGTCAGAAGCGATGGGAACCCGAAAGTGTGGCTGGGCTTGTCGATACAGCGTAATCACTCCGCATACCTAAGCAAAGGTGCTCCTCGCACAATTTAAATACAGAAAGTAGCATGGCATAAGTACAGGATCGTAATAAAACCTCAAACTAGTTGTGGCCCCAAGAAATAAGACGGAATCAAGCTCTGGCTCAGGGGGGTCCCATATACCTCCCGGATGTGGATAGCGTGATAAATCAAGGAACAGGTGTCAAGTACTCGGGGTCTTACGGGACACAAGTGGGCGTTCGGAAACCAAATATTTTCTATCACCCACCGATGCCTCTGCTTATTTCAATTTTAGTTGTTAAACAGGTATTAAAGTGACGATAAGTAAAACTAGAATCATCTCCAACATCAACATGCGGCAATACATCAGCAACGGTGGCATATGACACACATCAAGACTTGAGCAAGCAACTACGACATAAGTCCAACTATCTACCAAACAACAGTAATAGGATGTGTCCAAGGCAATATAAGGCTGCAGGGGATATCACGGGTACGAAAACTAGAGCATCGCAACACAGATAGCAATAGATCAACAGGAGGGAATAAAGACTATAAAAGTAAGATAGGTAGAAAGGGGGAGATGCTCGCCTGAAAACATCGTCGAAGGTTCAACCGAAGATCGGGGCGAAGCTCACATCAACTCAACGGCCTTATCCGCGAAGAAGCAAAACACTAGAAGAAACACCGGATGCAATATTTAATACACGGCAGAAGATCGGCATGATGCATGTATGATGTATGGCATGGCAAGGTGCGATGCAATTAGGTCAGATTAAGCGGAACCGGGGTCCCGACAATTAGTTAGGTGGTTCAAGTTGTTTAGAACCCCCGCAATTAAATGTTGTATTACATGGCAGAAGATAGCACCGGGTTCGCTACACAAGCTTAAATGAGGCCAATATAAGGCTAGATTTGCCCGCATATGGGCCCCATATTTAGTTATGAGGTGAATCGGCATAAGGCCCCCAAACCACAGATATGCATGCGAGTATGACAATTCAATATGCATTCGAGTTGTTATTATGCATTTATAAAATAGGGTATCGAGGAAAAGGGTCACACATCAGAGGAGGCTTGACGATCTTGGGGCTCCGGGGTTCGGGGTTCGACAGGGTCCAGGGTTCGGCGGAAACGTTCTCGGATTACTGGGGGTAGGTCTTGCAGCATCCGGGGTCTCCGGGTCATGTTGTCGGTCTTGACGTTACGAAGATCTTGGCGTTCCGGGAGGGAGGTCGTGGTCCGGCGTCGGAACAGCGGATTCGCCCTGGGTCGGTGCCGTTCTTGTCGTTGCGACGATCTTGTCGGGTTCGCGGGCCGGGTCGGACTGGGCGTCCGGGGTGCAGAACTTGGTGTCCGGCGGAGTACTTGTCGCACTGGAGTCTCGGGCCTCGCGTTAGGGGGGGGGAAGTACTCGTCGCGTCGGGTTTCGGTGTTCTCGGACCGATTGAAGACCTTGGCGTACGGCTGTAGATCTTGTTGGTATGGGGGCCGAGCGTGACATCGGTCTCCGGCCGAGTGCAACCAAACAGGGAACCCCGCATCACTCGGCCACCACTGGAACACGTGGACATTCCAGGATTACCACAGGGGACATCCTTGGCCTTTGGTCACAGGAGCAAACGAGCGACGGGGGATTATGCCCCAGGAGGTTCACAGCGGAGCATGGGGACGCAGAGGCGCAGCAACGGCGGCGCGGGAGGAGGCTCGGCTTGTCGGGGAGGGGCGTCCGGTGGGGCCGACGAGGACGGCAGCACGAGGAGGCCGCGGCTCGGGCGGCTCACCGATGGGAGGAGGAGGCCGGCGACGGCAGCTGGGCGACGTGCTCGCAGGCGTGGTCGGGCAGACGGCGGCGCGAACTGGGCGGCGGAGGAGCTTGCGGGACGACCACGCCGAGGTCGTCGCGGGAGGCGGCTCGGGCGGCCGGGGACGCGCGCAGTGCAAACGGGGGAGCGGCGGAGGCGGCGGGGACGACGGAGAGCAGCGGAGCGCTGCTCGAGGAGCGGGAAGGAGAAGGACGCGAGCGCCAGGCACGCCGGTCGAGGCGGCCGAGGCGCGGGGAGCAAGCCGCGGCGGAGGTCGCTAGGTGAGGGACGGCGCGGCGGCGAAGCCGGTGGCGGAGGGGCTGGCGTGGGGCCCGCTGTGGCGCGTGGCGTGTGGCCAGCGCTGGCGTGCGTGGCGCGGCAGCGGGTCCCACAGGCAGGAGGGAGGTGGGCTGTGGGAGGAAGGTTGAGTGGAGAGTGGGGCCAGGGTGGGGCCCTGTTGTCGGTGGGGAGAGAGAGAGGGAGGTAGATTAGGTGTAGGTAGCTGTAGGATTTAAAGGGATGGACCGATTTTTAAACTGGGGGTGGTCGGTCGGAACGGCCTGCTCGATCCCCACAAAAATAAATATAAAATTTATTTATTTCCAACAAAGCTTTTGCAAACCGTTATCGGCAAAACAAAATATTCCGGCGACCCGGATTTTGATGTTTGAAACAAAAGGGGGCGTTTTTAGAAAACAAAACGGGTGTTGCGAAAATAGTTTTGGCAAACAATGCATGATGATGACGATGCAATGCACAAATTCAACGCGATTTTCTAGTAGTGGTTTTGCGGGATGCCACAGGGTTCCTGGAGAGAGAGACACCGCAGACACCGAAACACCAAAACAGAGCCAAAACTAACGAAGATTGGAGGGGGGAACTCTGTCAGAGCCGCCATCGGAGGGATCTCTACCTTCTCCAACATCTCCACCATCATCACCATGATGAAGAGGGAGTAATCCACCTTTGGAATATGGGTTTATGGCAGTAGGTTGATCTATATATATCTTGTTCTTCATAGATCTAGTCACATATGAGCCACCCAATATGATTATTGTCATATTTGTAATTCCTATATGGTGGATCTTTATTCTATGATTTGATATATGAGATTGGAACCTATTATGTGTAAGATGTATTGATAGATGCATATCATGTACCCCATTATTAAATACTTGTTCTGATCCAACTTTTATGCAAGAGCATGTGTGAGGATAAGTGTGTATTAGATGGAGTAGCATGGTGGTAGTGATTGAATAATGACAACAAATTCAAGATCTACTATGGTATTTACCTTATTTTTGCTGCGTTATTAGGGATAAAGTGAATTCGAGGTAGCATATTTGTGATTCAAACATCATGTCAAAATACCTAAGGCTATACTCTGTTGATTCTTAATTCAAGATTGCTTGGAGTTTTCCCTTTCTTGAGGAGTATAAGAGAGATGTGTTGCATCATCTCTATGTTATAACATGATGCCCATATGAATGCTTATCAAACACATGTAGAAGTTCCACCAATATTATGTCTTTGATGAATTGTTTGTATCCATTGCAACCCAAAAAGAGAGTAGACAAGTTAACCCATGAACCCCAGTCCATTTTAAACATAAGAAACACCTTTCCAACACCATTATCACACTTTATATTTTCTGCAATTTATTATTTAGAAAATAATAAAATACTTTCTTCACTTGCACACACACACAAAATCCAAAAATAACTATCTTTTATTACTATTGTCTTGTTTGCCTAGTTTTATTTATTTATTTTACTTTATTCATTATTTTTATTTCATATTAGTAATACGAAACCTTGTGCTTGAAAACCACACGGTAGAGTTGGGGACACAAGACAAAACTTTGTTTTGTAGGTTGCTTGAAGAGGAGAGGAAGAATAAATCTCTAAGACAATTCCTCGAGAGTTTGATATAAACCCTTGAGACACCCTTGTGGGAAAAAGAAGCTTGCTACAACACTCTGTACTTGGAGTCCCAACGAATTGGTACACGGATTTGTTGCCATCAGCTACTCGACACTCGGAGGTAAGGTCAAATACCTTGTTTTGATCTTTTTACTTTCTTCCGCCAACACTTTCATCGAGAAACTCTTTATTGAGAAAAAAATCTATGGTATCTACCTTTATTTTACTGACTCACTAGGGATAAAGTGAATCCATGTGCTATAATTATCTTGTGACATCTAGATAATCTTGTTTGGTCAAGGTAGCATATTTGTGATTCAAACATCATGTCAAAATACCTAAGGCTATACTCTATTGATTCTTAATTCAAGATTGCTTGGATTTTCCCTTTCTTGAGGAATATAAGAGAGATGTGTTGCATCATCACTCTGTTAGGACGTGATGCCCATATGAATGCTTATCAAACACATGTAGAAGTTCCACCAATATTATGTCTTTGATGAATTGTTTATGTCCATTGCAACCCAAAAAGAGAGTAGACAAGTGAACCCATGAACTTTGATCCATTTTAAAACATAAGAAACACCTTTACAACACCACTATCACACTTTATATTTTTTGCAATCTAATATTTCTAAAATACGAAAATACTTTTTTCACTTGCACACACACAAAACCCAAAAATAAATATCTATTATTGCTATTGTCTTTCTTGCCTAGTTTTTATTTGTTTACTTTACTTTTTCATTATTTTTATTTCATATTACTAATACGAAACCTTGTGCTTGACAACTACACGATAGAGTTGGAGACACAAGACAAAACTTTGCTTTGTAGGTTGCTTGAAGAGGAGAGGACGAATAAATCTCTAAGCCAATTTCCTGAGAGTTCGATATCAACCCTTGAGTCACCCTTGTAAGAAAATACGCTTGTTACAACATTCTGTACTTGGATTCCCAGCAAATTGGTACACAATTTTTTTGCCATCCGCCACTCGACACTCGGAGGTAAGGTCAAATGCCTTGTTTTGAGATTTTTACTTTCTTCCACCAACACTTTCATCGAGAAACTCTTTCTTGAGAAAACAAAATAATATATGCATATACATATACATATACACATATGGCAATAGGGTTTGCACCTTTTGGTTGTGGAAAATGTATTCATAGTTCCAAATAATACACTACATATGTTTACTTGTTCGTTCATAACTTAGAATTATCACATAACTCAAAATCTCTAAAAAAACTCGAACATGCCATAACTCATATGGTGGTGTTTCCATGGACTTTGATGATTCCCTATTTCTGTTGAGTGTTTGCTATTTAACTGATAACTCTAAATAATAACGATAACCCGGTAAGAGATTAATTTCAGACCATATGTATCCAATATAAAATGATTATGATGTTTAGACATATCAACACACTTTGAAGTGTCCAATCATCATAATTTGTGGAACATCTTTCACAAGTGTTTTATGCCAAAAACATAACTTAAATAATACTTACTCATTTGATCAAATCATAGAGACTTTGTATTCTTGTTAATTCGATATCCAATTAATACCAAAAATCTTTGAACATTTCAAATGATTTTAGATTTTTGCTTCATTCGGTAAATACTCATGTTAACCCAAATTCACAATCATGTTTACAAAATAATGGTGTCAACTATTTTGTTGAAATTTAATACATCATTATGTATGACATTCAGCAATTCTTTGCACAGATTTGTTTTACCAGAATGCAGAGTTTTAGTCATTTTTTCCAACTAGGCATGCATGTGTCAAAAGATCGAATATCTAAAGACTTCACTTTTTATCAATATGAAACTATGACATGCACTTAACACTAAAATGACTTAAACAATGGTTTCATTCATTAATGATGTCATCATTAAACTTTGGTTATTTTTTGGCATTCTAATTCCTTATAAATTCTTAAACACATCGAGATTAAAAGAAGAACAACTCATTCATAATCGTAATATGACCATAAAATATATTATTCAGAAGAATAGTACAACTGGCTTGTCACTCACTCGTATGAATAACTGTCTCGCAAGATGCAAGACGCAATAATAAAGTTCACACACTTAACGATTACAAAACTTTTATTAAAATTCATAAACTATTCCGAATGATAGATGTAGATGGAGAATGTCATTGGACATCAACCAATAAGCTTGCCATCATGCCATTGTCACCTCATCCCTACCAGCAAGCTCTCAAGCAGATGGTCCTTCTTCATACATGACATCCACTGTGATCAATTTTCTTTGAGAGTTCTCAACTCCTTCACGAACTCATGAAAGTTGAATGGTTCATATCTCATGATATAGCCCCTAACGACATCTTTGTAGCTGGGAGAAAGCAAGTGCAACACCCGATCTATTGCAAAATTGTCCGACATCAAGTAGTCCACATCGTATGCAAGGCGTTCATGAAGCTCATGCATAACCGCTAAGTGATTCTCCAATCAAGTTTTTTCGTCCATCTTGGTTGAAAGAAACTTGCCCAATAGTCCATACATCATAAGTATGACTTGTGATGTGAAGAGCGCCTCCATTTCATCGATCATTTCATATGCATCAGTGTTGAAGAAACGCATTCCCAGCTCAGTCTCCATCGAATAGAGCATCACACATTGGACGACACTAGAGATGTCACGACAAGCACGATAATCATCATTCTCTTTCTCATTCGCGGAGTCATAGGAACAATCTCCTAGTGGTTCTTGTATAACATAGAGCAGGTCATTTATATCGAGAGTATCCCTTAGGTATTGGTACCAATCTATGAAGTTTGACCCATCTACTTTGAGTTTCACGTCATGCAAGAAATACCCATGGTCGAAAAACTCACTGGGATAGGCCATGATATACAAAGATATGTGCAAATACATTCATACTAAGTTCATAATATGCGTTCAAATTTATAATAAAATTATCAACTGATCTCCCACTAAAACTATCATCCCTTAGACGGTTTTAGTGATTACACGATCCCAATTCACTATACCACCCACGATCAGCATGGCCTATGATATAGTTGCAAAGGTGGACAATGTAGTGTCGACATAATTCATATGACTCATGCTCGATCTTTTGATCTCTCGCGTTACGAGGCCATGTTTGTACATGCTAGGCTTGCCAATTTAACCTAGGTGTATTTGTTGTGCAACATAGCTTATACACACTGTATGCAAACATCGATATATCTAACACCCGATCATCACGACGTGCTTCATAACAAAGAAGTTTCTTAGTTGTGCATACTATAGGAGAACACCATAATTGGTATTAATTAAGGCATCATCTTATATAATGCTATCGTCATGTATATAATACTAGCAAACAATAAGATGCTTAAAAGGATTAACATCACATGTAGTTATAGTGATAGGATATGTTCCTTCTTTGTGCGCCTTGATCTCCATCGAGCGCATCGGCATGATCTCCATCATGCCATTGGTACGGCGCCAAGTCCACGACGCTACCAGTTGGTCATCCATCGAAACGATTACTATTACTACACAACTTAGTAACAGAAAAGTAAACTACTTTACCTTAACCATGACCATGACCATATCAAATTACACACCCCCAGCAAAATAAAATTAGACACCTCTACTTTATCGTTTGCAAGTTTTACATGGCTACTAGGGCGTTCGTGATAGAACCGTTATATACCTACGAACTTTCAACCACAACATTGATCGAATAGTTGTCTCTATGACACCCTTTCGGGGGGCCCTGTTGCAAATGCCATATCAACTACTAAAAGAGCGATAGACACCCGCTGGCCACTTATATGGTACAAGCCATATGTTGAGAGTGAAACTAGTCTTGTGTAAGATTACATGTAAGTTTGATCCGGGCCGCTTTTGTTGGAGATATGCCCTAGAGGCAATAATAAAACTAGTTATTATTATATCACTATGTTTAAGATAAATGTTTACATTCATGCTATAATAGTATTAACCGGAAACATTAATACTTATGTGATTTGTAAACCTATTAGAGTCCCTAGTAAAGCCTCTTTATAATACTAGTTTGTTGGTTGATAGATGATCATGCTTTCCTGATCATGAATATTAAGATTTTATTAACAACAAGATCATATCATTAGGAGAATGGTGTGATGGACATACTCCTATAGATAAGCATAGCATAAAGATCAAGTCATTTCAATAATTCGTTTGCTATAAGCTTTCTGATACATAGTAACCTAATTCCTTCGACCATGAGATCATGCTAATCACCATCACCGGATGGATGCTTTGATGACATCAAACACCACTTTGTAACTAGGTGGTTATAAAGGTGGCATTGAGTGTTCGGAAAGTATGTGTTGTGGCACATGGATCAAGAGTGGGATTTGTCCATCCATATGACGAATAGATACTCTGGGCCCTCTCAGTGGAATGTCATCCAATTATCTTGTAAGCATGTGACTGGCTCACAAGGGATCACATATCATGGGAATGAGAAAAGAGTACTTATCAGTAACGAGGTTGAACTAGGTATGAGAGATACCGACGATCAAACCTCAGATAAGTAAAATATCGCGAGACAAAGGGAAATTGGTTTCATATGTAAATGGTTCATTCGATCGCAAAGTAATCGTAGAAATATGTGGGAGCCATATGAATTTCCAGATTCCTCTACTGGTTATTGATCGGAGAAGAGTCTCGGTCATGTCTGCATAATTCACAAACCGTAGGGAGACACACTTAAGGATTCGATGTTGTTTAGTAGATATGGAATGTAAGTAGGAAGACCGAATGTTGTTCGAAGTCTCGGATGGGATCCGGAATATCACGAGGAGATCCAAAATGGTCCGGAGAATAAGATTCATATAAGGAAAGTCCAATTCTAAAGTTCGGGAATGATTCCGGTGTTTTCACCAGAATGATCTAGAAGGGTCTAGATGGTTCATCGGACCGGAAGGGGAAGGGTACATGAATGTTTCATGACTAAGTGGAATGATTGCATCATGTCCTAGGTCACTTGGTTGGGCGTTTGAAAGAAAGAAATTAAACTCCAGAATTAAAAGTCAAAAGGCAAGTTTGAAAAGTCAAACTGTGACAATGTTTCCTGGCGGAGGAAGGAGAGAATCCTTCTCTCCCTCCAACACGCACCTATAAGGAGAGGGAGTTGGGTAGGATTAAAACTCCCCTCTCCCTAGCTGCCCCTCCCTCTCATAAATAGAGGGGAGGGGGTGCCCCCCAAAGACCACAACAAGCCCCACCCTACCTAGCCGCCTCCCCCTGCCGCCGTCGACGCCCTAGTCGCCGCCGGCTCCACCTCCTCCTCTTCGGCTTATAAACCCTAGACGCCGGAGAATCCTACTACTCCACCATAACCCGCTCCGGCTTAAGGCGAAGCCCTGCGGGATTTCCCCTCTAACTCCGACACCACGTCGTCGTGTTGCCGGAATCGCGAGGAGAGAAATACAACCTCTGTTGCCTCCTAGAACAAGGGAGAGGAAGTTCTTCATCGAATACCGAACGTGTGACCGACTGCGGGAGCGCTGCCGAAACGCGGCGTCGCAAGGATCGTCTACGCGATCTTGAGATCGGCAAGTGAACGACTAGATCACCCACGAGAATCTGCTCTCGTTAACCGCTTTGGAATCTTCGAGAGTGAGTACTCTAATTGACTCGTTGCTACAATCTAATAGATAGATCTTAACTTGTGTGTGTTCATGCGGTAGAGTTTTTTATTTTCCATGCTACGAACCCCTACAACTTTATCAAACATTGTTGTGATATGAAGTTACGCACATGAGAGGGTAATAACTATAGGATCAATGGCCACATTCAACATGTTTTCTAATTATACAAGCAATACTACGCATAGATCGCCTCTGATACCATTGTTGGGGTTCGCAGCAAAAAACAATATTTTTTCTTAACTAGCACAACACCATATTCCCAGATAGGGGTGGACATGCAGCTCGAGGCTCGGCTCGGGCTTGACAAGGCTCGGCTCGAGCTCGACTCGGCTTGGAGGAAGGTCAAGCCAAGCCTAAACCTTGCTATTCAGGCTCGAGGCTCGGCAAGCCGGCTCGAAAGCTCGATGAAATTAAAAAATTCGCCATGAACTTTGCTGAAATTGTAAGAATTCACAGTTTTATACAAGATTTGACCATGATTTCACAAATACATCAACAAAATAGTCTAACAAGTTAAATAAAATACCAATGACCATAATAGTACCATTACAACACAAGTTTCATAACACAAACTGACCACTTAGCCCAATAGGAGTCTCATACATAAGTACATGACAAACACAGGAACATAGTTCAACTTTAAAAAAAGTAACAGGAGCCATGATATCACAAACATAGTTCAACTTCAATCACAAACAGTAAGTGTTGGCCATCAGCAATTCAGTGGTTCTGTGTGTGAGTTGTCGTTGGTTTGATGGAGGAGCAATGCATGCTTCCCTAAACCATGTGCAGTACAAGTACAAGAATTGTGCAGTTATGTAGTTAAGTGAAAGTATTCCTGAACCTTGAAATTTTGTGAAACGGACAGTAGTTTAGATGGGCTCAACCCAAGTTGGCCTTTGCCTATTTGTGTGTCGTAACCAATGTTTTTTTCTTCGACTACTTTGTATCCTACCAAGATCGACAAAAGATGAGCTCCTTGGTTATCTAATTGTTTCAATTGCCCGGAATTGCAGGTTAAGCTTGTAGGACGCATGATGAATAAGAATGAGCGGGTCACAAATGTATCGTTTATTCTAAATGATGGTACAGGCAGGATATAGGTGAATCGCTGGTGAGTGTCATGTATTGCTTTGATCTGTCTACCTGCGATACTAGATTTTATCAAAATTGTAATCTATGAACAAAGCTACTGCCTACTGCTAATTCAGTACACGGGAATCAACCCCACCTACTCAATACCAGAACACGGGAGGTGAGGCGTAGCTGGAGCAGGTGGCGTCGTACCTGGGCGGCGTCGCCGCCGGCGGAGGGCGGGCCGGAGCTGGAGCTAGCGGGCGGACCGGCCAGTGGTCTAACCCTAACCCTAGCTGGACGAGGGTACGAGGAATCAGTCCGGGAGAAGCTCCTGCGCCATGGAGGAAGGGAAGGAGGAAGACTGGAGCTGGAGGAGGCAACCGACGTCGGTGGCGGCAGCCGGCGTTGGTGGCGGCGGGCGATGAGGAGGAGAAAGATGGGGGCGAGGTCGTGAGAGGAGAAAGGGTTGGGGCGTGCGCGTCTCGCATCTGGGCATGGCCTGCGGGTGCGGGCATGCAGCGGGGTGGGATATTTTGGGGGTAGGTGGGCGGCTCGTCGAGCCGTTCGAATGAGCCGCGAGCCTCCCGAGCCGAGCCGCGAGCCCTTTTTGCAGTGTATTTTTAGCATCAATCCGAGCCTGGGCTCGACTCGATTTTTGCAAGCTTCGACGAGCCGAGTCGTGAGCCGGCTCGGCTCGGCTCGATTCCACCCCTGTTCTCAGATCTATCTAGGAGTAATGTTGTAACAGAGAAGGTTTCTATGATATACCCTTGTAGACCGAAAGCATTTACCATTCATTGAACATGGATGATGTAGTCGAATGACGTAGATGACCTCATGGTCATGTTGCTCTTTGGACGATAATCCAGGTGCCACAAGTTGCAGCACCTATGTGGTTTTGCACACGTACGGTGCCCGACGACCCCTGGTTCTCTGATCCACTCTACGAAAGTAGATCTTTTGGATGGAATCTCCATAGCACGAGGTGTACAATAGCGAAGCAATCTCTTATGCGAGTAGCCCGTACTTGGGGCCGCCGTTGCAAGAGAGGGAGAGAGAGTGCATGGAGGGGAAGCCTCAAAGCTTGAATTAATTCACCTTTAAATTTCTCCATGTGCCTCCCTTTATATATGGGTAAGGGGTGTGCCCTTCCCAAGAGCTCTCTCATGTGGGACTAAAAGAGGGAGTAGTAAGAGGTGGTGGTTTCCAGCGATGGTGGCCATGGGCCCCACGCACGCGCCCAGTCCCACCCACCCCTCTTTCCTTAGGGAGACGGACTCCCTCATGGGCCCTTCCCTCCGGAGAGCCCAATAAGGTGGGATGCCCCTAAAGTCACAATTTTAATATTTGAATATATATAAATATTATTAATTCCATTAATTAATATATTTATATATTATTTAATTCTCGTGGCTCGTGAACTCTTTTTGGACCACTCCGAACACCCTTCAAACTTTCTCGGAACCCTTCCGGTTTTCCCTCCTCTCTCCTTTGGTGATTACGATGTAACCAGAATGATATTAGAGCATCATCGAACCCTTAATTGTGTTAACCTATGGTTCAGGAACATCATAGACATGATCAAGACTCTTCTCTGATCAATGATCATTAGGAGGATCTTGATACCCATAATGACCCATGTGCATTCCCCGATTTCAATATTGTTTGAACCATTAACACTGAGTCCAATTCTCTTTGTTTCTTTGATACTTTACTTGTCCGAGATCTGATCATTCGTATCACGGTACCTTGTTCAATATCGTTACCGACAAGTGTTGCTTTACTTGTTTCCGTGATATTCCATCCTCATGACCTAGTCATATGTTGTGCAATATTATGGATGTAATCTCACCAAGTGGACCCGGTGTATATTCCCGTCACACGGGAGAAAAAATCCCGATCTCGATGCATACACCTCAACATATCCCTTTGGAATACTTGATAGACACCTTTATGACCACCCTGTTACGATGTAACGATTGATGAAGTCAAGGAAGCCTTGGATGATAGTGATTAGATATTATCACGTGGTCTAAGGAGTAGGATACTACATTTTTAATTATTACAACGATGAACTTTATGACTTGATCGTGTCACAATATTTATATTGGGTACATGTCCATCACATCATTCACTAATGATATGTCTTTGCTGTCAATTGGCATCAATACTCCATGATCAGGAAACCTTGATCATTAGTTTTCCAATGAACTAGTTGTATAGTGCTACTAGGACCTTTGTTTGTTTACATACCACACGTGTACCAATGTTTCCGATTGACACAATTATAGTATGATATAAAACTATTATAAACTAGTGACATATGATAATAAACACCCTTTATTATTTTCCTTTAGGGCATATCTCCTTCACAATAGACATCCATTAGTTATAGAGACAGTTCAAGAGGTAGATCTAGTAATATACTAGTCTATCAGTTGTTTTTTCTGGATTTTCGATTGATAGGAACTTATCTGCCAAACCTTATTGTGCCATGGAGGTTCCGTGGATCTTTTGTATGAATATGAATAATATAATCATACCTTCGACCTGCAATGTTTTTTATATTACTCTGACGGGAAGACAAGTATGGCCACAAAGTAATGTAGACCGCATTGCTTGTTATGCTTGCCATGATATTAGAGACTCAGATGTGCACGAGGAGCTTCAAAAGAACCTCATCAAGGAGTTGTGGAATGGGATCGCCGTCAAAATAACTACTTCTTTTTTGCGGGGAAAAACTTGTATTACTCATATCAATGTTCAAGGATTACATTCTCAACGACATATGCTCAGTAGACCATCAGGTCCGGACCCAAGCCATACAGGCGTGCGAGCCTCAGATCTAGCCAAATTTGCTATGAAATGACTACTATTATTTTGGCTTCTCCTAATATGAGTAATACTCGTCTGATGAACCTTCATCAAGGTTTTCATCTCCTCTATCATTGTTGAGAATATAGACCGATCCATCTCTCCATTCTTTAGTGCATTAACCATCTCCAAGCAATCCACTTCAATAGTCAAAGGCTGGTTACACCAATGCAGGACCAGGGAAATACCTTCCAGCAGCGCTCCAAGTTCAGCTCCAAGAGCATCACGGCAACAGGCCAGTTGACGGCAAGACGATATGATGATTTATCCATTATGGTAACGAAGGACAATACCAGCACCTGCACTGCCATCGCTTTTGAAAGAACCATCGGTATTTAGCTTAGTGCATCCTTCAAGTGGCGGACTCCAACCCAGCAGGATGACAGGTTGTTAAACTGTGTGCACCAGTTGCTCATTGGGGTCCATAATAAACTTTCCTTTGATAATATTTTCAAGCGGATGATGCTTTATTAGGAAAATAGAGTCTAGATAGCTCACCAGAAATCGTCTGGAGACATCCAACGGAGGCGGTGGCTTATCATGAACAATTTCATTGCGGACGTGTCATATTCTCCATAAAGTCATCAGAATTCTGCTGATCATTGCATGTTGCAAGTTGCTCAAAAAATTCAGAAGCCAATCTGTACCTGTATTGATAAATATCTAGTTCTTTCTTCATTTGTATGTTCTTGTTGTTGTTTGTGATGAACTTCATGTTGTTTGTTTGATGATTTGTGTGCTACTTGATGAATTATTCATGTTGTAACGTAATAATCAAGTACTATTTAAGTTTTATTTGATTACTTTCATTAGAGTTCAAGTTTATATTCATATGTATGCAAATATGGTGACAGCCATTTTGCTGCCCCATATCTCAAAAAAAGCTGCCCCATATCCAAAATTTTGGTGCCCTATAAAGAGCCAGCTGTTAGAGATGCTCCTAGAGCTACCTCAGTTTTCTTTACTCCAAATCAAAACGGATGGTTCGTATAAACACCTCTCTGATGATGCACGTGTTTGCTTGACTTGCTAGGGCGCGTCCTGTTTGTGCTACCGCCACTACTTTGGGCTTGAACCTATGCTACTTATATAAGTTCGATCTTGTAGTCGGTATCCGCATTGTAATTAATCCTGTGATGATATGGTCTTTCGCCGTAACTATTGTGAAAAAAGGACTCTCGCCGCAACTAGCAAAGTGAGACTCCTTAATTTGAGACGATATGGAGTATATGGTACCTCCGTTTCTTAGAATAAGGCCTATAAATTTGAGTGAATTCCATTTTTTACCCTCTACTTATGCATTTGTGACACTGATTATTCATGTAGTAAAAATTCATCTAAATTACAATGTTTGGAAACTTTAAACCCTCATTTTCTGATGCATATCTATTGGGCAAGGTGTGATATGACGATTGAACTTCGAAATTATCGAGATGGCAACAAAGAATAGAACATTTTGTGCAGAAAAGGGTAGATATGATCGACGACGACGTCTTCTGATCTTGACATATTTTATGGTGGCACATCATCCTAACATATCAGCCTTATCCAAGAACATGTGTTAAATGCTAAAACAGGACAAAATCATGCTTAGAATTTTTTTAAATAGGACATTCGGGTACAACTTCTACTAAATGGGGTAATTAGTGTCTCAAATGCACAAATAGAAGGTAAAAGGTGGAATTCACTCTTTTTTTAAATAGGATATTCAGTACAACTTCTACTAAATGGGATAATTAGTGTCTCAAATGCACAAATAAAGGGTAAAAGGTGGAATTCACTCTATAAATTTAGTCAAAGTCAAAGAGTGCAAAATTTGATCAAGTGTATAAAAAAAATATCAATAACTATGATAATAGATAGCTACAGTATAAAAATATATTTCATAATGTATCTAATAAGATTGATTTGGGTTCATAGTTTTTTCTAAAAATTTAGTCAAATTTTGTAATACTTAACTTTTGACTAAATTTATAGGTCTTATTCTAAGGAACACGGAGCGACTAAGATTGAAATCGTGGTTGGTATTTTAGGAAAAGAAAAAAAACGGGAGCCGAGCTGTAGTGAGCATCGGCATCATATTCAATCCGGTCACACATCGTGCTGAGAGCCTCCCCGTAAAATGTAGTACGTATCCTATCCGGAGTCCGGACGGGGGACTCTCGCCTATAACTAGCGGCCGAGCGGCAGCAGAGGTGTCGCTCGCAGTTTTCTGCCTTTGAACAAGGCAGAGTATCAGTCCGCATCGCCATACACGTCAGTCGAGTCGTGACTGGTGATAACAAGATGGAGGCGGCAGCGACATCGCAGGCACATGACTGGTCATCTCTCCCGGTGAAAATACTGGTCCGGATACTCGATCACCTGCGGTGGTCGAGCCACCCGAGCTTCGGTCTGGCGTGCCGACGATGGCAATCTGCGCGCGCCGTGTCGCTGCCGTTCTACCCGGCGTGGATCACGCCTCTCCTCTTCAAGGCCGCCGGCGTCGGAACCACCAACGTGCGGTACTACAGCCCCTACTACAATAAGAACTTCGAGATCGCGTCCACGCTGAACACGCCGGAAGCCAAGATCTGCTCCGCCACCGGAGGTCACCTGACGCTATGCGTGAAGCACAAAATCCTCACCGCGGAACTCCTGAGGCCTTGTTTACTTCTAGGGTATTTCTATCCCCTAGAGGTTTGGGGATGTGAGGGGATTTGGTGAATCCCTCCCTTTCACCCAATCTCCATATCTTCCCTCATTTCCCAACATTTCTCCAATCCCCCCAGTTTACTTCGATTTTTGGGAATGGAAGGGAATTGTGAAGTATTGAGCTAATATGAAAAACTAAAACGTTGTCTCTACATGGACATAGCAACTCAAATAAAAATCCAATCTTTGCACTAAATAAGTTCACCAAGTTATGGATTTATAACCATTATTACAACGCAGCCATGAGTACATTGTAACTTCAAAATCTTGATCGGAACACTTAAATACTTCATTGCCTTGACATCGAGGCAAGAGCAGCCCTCTTGGTAGCAAGAACATGCATATGATAGCTCGGGATCATGATGCATGCATGTCTCCTGGAAAGAAAGAAAGGAACTGTTTGAGAGGCTTATCTCCAGCAGATCTTGGTAGAATGATAAACAATCGCAAGTAAGTGTAGGGTAGCATGATAAACAATGGAGCAGCTATACTAAATCCAGTTCAGTGCAATGTGAATATAAGAAAGTCAGGAAGTGCTGGATGAAACTACTGAAACCATACTTTGATTCAAGTAATATAAGAAAGTCAGGAAGTGCTGGATAAAACTAATGAATTTGCAAGCATTTCATTACCAATTATATGTTTGTCGGCATGCATCCGAGAGTTAAAAACGATAATAAAAGAGAAAACACAATTTTACCACATGACAATGCAAGTAGTAGATACCAATGGAGAACAAGTCAAGCCTAGCCAACATGTAACTCACCATTCAGTACTTCAGCACTAAGATAATTAACCAAGGATAACATCACCTAACAGCAAGCAGGGCAATACATATAGATTATCATAATTTACACTAGGCAATCCAATAGAGAAAAAATAGAATTCAACAGATACACTATAGTGGATATGCTTTCCTTTAGTACTAGTACTTCAGTATTAAGATAATCAATACTAAATTTTGACCAAAGACTGACGTGGATGAAGACAATTACGGCTAGACAGAAATACTTTAGTTTACCAAGATCATAGCATTTTTAGTTCGACCATTAGAAGAATCTACATATGAAAAGATTCACAAACGTGAGAACAAAAAATATATTTCCCAGATACGGGGTTTATATATAGCTAGAGATCACAAGTTCTATAAACTTTGGACAACAAACATATTTTTCCAGACTATCTGACTATATAGTGTACTAGAATATAGGACACCAAACTGCAAGGGGCTTAGGATGAATTCTTGTGTGTTGAAATTGAGACTTTAAAGGACCTCTAGCAACTGGTCATGTGTATGAGAGACCTGTCACAAGCTATATTCCAGAAGAAAACCTTGGCGTGTGTATGGTTGACACGGAGGAGAAAGAAGCCATGCGTGTGCCTTGTACTTGTCTAGGTCACCAGCAGTGAGTGTTTGAATGTTTCCCTGCAGTGACATAACAGCACATGTATACAGATAAATTTACTTTGTTTCGCTACAAAATAAGGCAAAATGGTGGACATCTCAGTTTACATATCTAAGGATATGAATGGTGCATCATCTAAACTTGAATCATTTTTCTATGGATTCAAAGATCTATACAGAGTACAAAACGTCAAATGCATTTCAGAAAGCAGCCGAAAGTCCTCAAGGACACCTACGTCAATGTAACACCCTCATAATCGGCCCTATGCAAGTTTCGGCGCTTCCCGCCAAACCCGCATAGAAACGATTCAAAGGTGCCCACACTTGCGTGCGGGTGGAAAACGAAGTAATATCATTACACAATAGTCCTCGATGGAACCCACAAAACATATATATACAACAGCGACTCAAAGAGTCAAGAATACGGATATATAATACAAAGATCCAAATCACCTGGAAAACGATACAGCGTCCGAGTACGGACAAGATGCAAATTGAGCTAAGAGCCCTAAAGAATAACCAATGGCGTCCATAACCCTGCCCAGGCCAAGCCGGAAGGGTAACCCTGCTAACGACGTCGATCTCAAAACCTGCTCAAATAAAAGGGGTGCCGACAAAGGGCAAAGGAAAAAGAGAGCGGTCAGTACTGAGGCCAGTACACGGCGAGACTAGAATTCGGCGGTCCTCGCCTACATAGGTATGGTGGACTGAAGCGGCAGCGCAGCATGCACTAAACAACCTATAGAGACTCGATATAACTGTCGGCTACTAGAGAGGGATAAGAAAGACCTATTCGGAACCAACCTGATACTACCACCAAACATACCCATCCTGGTATTTCCCCATCGAGACCAGACGAGGAAGTCAACCGAGGAACTCACACCGTTGGCAGTTTTATTTATTCAGTTATCGTTGCAGCAATTACTAGTCAGGTATAGATAGTCATCCTGATAGAATAAGCAGTGGGCACTTTTAGTTAACCATTCCGTTGTAGTTGCAACACTTACTAGTCAGATACAATTAGCATGAGATATCCCCAAACCCAGCAGTTGTTGGTACTTTTATTTAGCCATTCCGTTGCAGTGAAGCTGATTACTAGTCATATCGGATACAAGTCAAATTATAAAGAAACTTTAGTTATAGTTGTCTATGATCAAGAACTGTGCTCCAAGTCGTCCATAACCGCGGACACGGCTTCTCGAAAAGATTTAACCCTGCAGGGGTGCACCAAAGTTTCCACACGCACCTACACCCTTGTTGTCAGATCAGGTAGGTACAAGATCACAAAACATACACCCAACGGTATGTCGACGGGGTTTCGGACACGACTTTTCCCAGACCCAAAGCAAGCACGGGGGGCCACCCCACTAAGCTACTCGCAACGAAGTTGGTCGGCTCCGGAACGGACCCAGGGTTTGCGTCAGTGGCTGTAAACGACTCGGAACCCGAAAATGTGACTGGGCTTGTCGATACCGCGAAAACACTCCGCAATCCTAAACGGTACAGGCGCTCCACGCACAATCTTAAATAAAGCAGTAAAGCATGGCATAAGTACAGGATAGTAATAAAGCTCCAAACTACTTTGTGGCCCCCAGTACAGTACTTGGAATCAGGTACTAAATCGATGGGGGTGCCCACACACCCCACCTGTGGTTAGCGCGCTCGATCTCGGAACAGGTGTCAAGAACTCGGGGTCCTACGGGACACCAGTGAGCGGTTAAAAACCAAATAGTGTCTATTACCCACCGGTGCCTCTGCATTTACCTACTTCAATTTTAGTTATTAAACAGTATTTAAAGCCATGATCACCTACAACATAAAGCATATGGCAGTCTTACAACAACTGTGGTACTTGACGACACGCGACAACACTTGAGCAAGCGACTACGACGCGCAAGTCCAACTATCTACCAAACAACAGGTAATAGGATGTGTCCAAGGCAATATAAGGCTGCAAGGGAGATCACGGGTACGAAAACTAGAGCATCGCAACACGGATAGCAATAGATCAACAGGGGGAATAAATACTATAAAAGGGGGGAGGTGCTCGCCTGAAAACATTGCCGAAGGTTCATCCGAAGATCGGATCGACACACGCATCAACTCATCGGCCTAATCCGTGAAGAAGCAAAACACTAGCACAAACACCGGATGCACTATTTAATACTATGATAGAAGATCGGGCATGATGTATGTATGATGTATGACATGGCAAAGGTGCAATGCAAATAGGCCATATTAAGCGGAACCGGGGTCCCGACAATTATTAAGTGGTTCAAGTTGTTTAGATACCCCACAATTTAAATGTTGTTTTAACATGGCAAAAGATAGCACCGGATCGCTACACAAAGTTAAATGGGACCAATATAAGACTAGATTTGCCCGCATATGGTTCCCATATTTAATTATGAGGTGAATCGGCATAAGGCCCCCAAACCACATGATATGTATGCGAGTGTGAACAATTTACATGCAACAAGTAGATATACCATATTTTATAAAATAGGGCCATAGGATCAGGGTCACACATGGGTCCGACGATCTTGGTGGCTCCGAGGGTTCGGGGATCGGCCTTCGGGTCCAAGATCGGCTTCGGATCCATGAAGGAGAACTTGGCGATTCCGAGGGTCTTGGTGTTTGACGGGGTTCGGCGCGCCGGGATCGGTCTTCGGACTTCAGGAACGGGACCTTGTCGAATTGGCGTCATCGCCTCCGAGTTCCATGATGGAGACCTTGGGGCTTCCTGCCTCGGTTTTCGACAACGGACTTGGCAGAGCAACACTTGTAGTTGTGGAATGGTCTCGACAGAGAACATATTGTCATCCGTATGACTCTTGGCGGTGTCCTTCAGGTGGCACAGCACCACTCCATCCAACACCAGCTCACCGCACATCGCATCAGCTCACGCACCAGAGAGGACCAGCAGCAAGGTTTTGCACCAAAACGATATGCGCATGAACTTGGATCGAGAAACTCGGGCGTTTGCAGGCAAGGACCCTCACAGATGAAGCAGAGACGAGGCGGTCCAGGCGAGCTTGCGTGAGGGCGTGGGGGACGACGGGGCGCGGCGACCAGCAACGCTCGAGGACGCGGCCACCGGGGCGAGGCGGGGTCACGCAGGAAGCGGGTGGCGACGACGGCGGCTGCTCTGCAGAAGGCGGGGCTCGATTGGGCAGAGGTGGGACTCAGGAGCGCGGGTCGAGCACGGTTCGTGGGCGCCGGAGACGCTGGTGGCGGCGATGGTTCGAGAGGAAGCCGCGGCGCGCCAAGGCCGAGGCGAGGGCGACCGCAGCGAGACGGTGGGGTCGGCGACGAGGTGGAGGAGGCGCAGGTAGGCGGCGGCTGGTAGGCGAGCAAAGAAGGGTCCCGGCGGCGCGCCTGCAGGGAGTCGCGCGCGGCGGAGGCTCGCGAGGGCGACGGCGCGGGCCACGGGGAGAAGGCAGAGGCGGCTCGGCGAGATGCAGAGAGAGAGGAGCGAGGCGAGAGGAAGGGGAACGCGAGCGAGGGTGGGCAAGGGCGGCGGCTCTGGCGGCGACCGGGAGGAGGAAGGCGGCGCACGTCGCCGAGAGGTCGAGGCCGGCAGCGCGCAGAGGCCGAGCGGAGGAGACGGGGGCACGCGGGGAGGGGACGCGGGGTCGGGGTGGTTTCCGTGAGGGCGAGTGGGTAGGGCCGGGTGGCTGGCGGCAGGTGGAGTGGGTGGCGGGGCAGGGGCCAGGGGTGAGGTGGCGCGTGGTGGTTGTCTGGAGGATTGGGCCAGGGTGAGGTGGCGACATGGGATTGGAGGGGGTGAGGTGGAGGGGCTGGGTAGGGAAAATAGGGTAGGGTTTTTGGTAGAAAAGGTTAGGGTAGATTCTGGGTAGGTGGGATTTTATCTGGAGGTGGCCGGCTAGGCTTTCGGGCCTGGCTGACTGCCTCCCAAAAATAATTTAACTATTTTATTTATTTAAAACGAGGCTTTTGCAAACCGCGGGCAGACAAAACAAAATATTTCGGAGACCCGGGTTTTGTGTTTGAATAAAGACGGGGCGCTCAGAAGACAAAAATAGATTTTTTCGAAGATAGTTTTATGCAAACAAATGCAAGACGACATGACGATGCCCAAATGCAATGTGGCATGATGACAGGAGCATGCGGTCATGATGATGCAATGCACAAAAACAACGCGATTTTCTAGTAGTGGTTTTGCGAGGCGCCACAGTCAATGCATCCAGCTAGCTCGAATCAAGAACATGCTTGCATTAGAGAGGCCTCAGAGCACTAGCTCAAATCAAGAGTAGCAACACCCATTTGTGTACTAAACCGATAGTTTTGCCAATATAATCAGCACAAGCTAAATAATCAGACATGGAAACTAGCTCTTGGAAAACTAACAGAATCAATATAGGTCATTAGAATGCAAGGTGCAGTTCAAACTCCTGTTTAGCCCATCAATTATGCCACTACATTAAAAATGAATACACAGAGGCATTGCCTTCACAGATCCAAGGAACCTTGCATGGCATGAAATAGTTCATATAATCATCTCTCCTGAAAGGAAGTTTGATGAGTGCAAGCCTAATAAAAACAAGAGAACGTAATGATCTAGATGCATTTTTAGTCTCTTACCAAGAACTGTAATGACACCACTGAATAAGACTTGCGGCCGATGCTTTTTCATCATATCCTTACGGGACTCTTCATCATCGGTCTGCTTTCCACCAAAAAATCTAAATTCTACTCGGCCATCTTACTTTAGTAAGAAACAGATCAATATGATATTGTAACTATCCACAAAGAATGTTCATTCAAAAAAATGCATCTAGGACTAGCTGATAGAAGTTATGTACTAGTGCACTTAGATGTGAATTTCATCTGCAGCTACCATAAATTGTGTGGTGATATCAGGCCGTAATCATTTCAAACTCAAGGGATGCAGATACCACGGTGAAAGATGGTAACAATGACATGTGGACTTATGAATTGGAACAAGACGAGGAAGCAAGGGATTTCTGGGGAACAAAAAAAGGAGATTATAGTATCTGGGTTGATTTTAGTAGTAGCTGAACTTACTATTGTGATAGAGGATAAACGTCAGTATCTTCTTTCAAAATTATAGAGTGAATTTTACCTTTTACCCTCTATTTGTGCATTTGAGACACTAATTACCCCATTTAGTAGAAGTTGTATCCGAATGTCCTATTTAAAAAAAAATTAAGCATGATTTTGTCCTGTTTTAGCATTCAACACGTGTTTTTTTGGATAAGGCTAACATGTTAGGACGATGTGCCGCCATAAAATATGTCAAGATCAGAAGACGTCGTCGTCGATCATATCTACCCTTGCACCGAATGTTCTATTCTTTGTTGCCATCTCGACAATTTCGAAGTTCAATTGTCACCTCACACCTTGCCCAATAGATATGCATCATAAAATGAGGGTTTAAAGTTTCCAAACATGATAATTTAAATGAATTTTCACTACATAGGGTAATTAGTGTCACAAATGCACAAGTAGAGGATAAAAAGTGAAATTCACTCAAAATGAGTGAATTCCACCTTTTACCCTCTATTTGTGCATTTGAGACACTAATTACCCCATTTAGTAGAAGTTGTACCCGAATGTCCTATTTAAAAAAATTCTAAGCATAATTTTGTCCTGTTTTAGCATTTAACACGTGTTCTTGGATAAGGCTGACATGTTAGGATGATGTGCCGCCATAAAATATGTCAAGATCAGAAGACGTCGTCGATCATATCTACCCTTCTCTGCACCAAATGTTCTATTCTTTGTTGCCATCTCGATTTTTCAAAGTTCAATCGTCACCTCACACCTTGCCCAATAGATATGCATCAGAAAATGAGGGTTTAAAGTTTCCAAACATGTTAATTTAGATAAATTTTCACTACATAGAGTAATTAGTGTCACAAATGCACAAATAGAGGGTAAAAAGTGAAATTCACTCTTAAAAAAGATTCACTAATGAATCAACCCAGTAAGTTCACATGGTAGGGGGTATCCTTTCTCGCTAAACTTTCTATATGTGCACAATACCGAGTGTGGAAACTTTCTATATGTGCACAATACCGAGTGTGGAAACATTATATCGTAAACTTTCTCGCTGTGTATCTTTTTATTTTCGAAATTTTACTTCAAATTGCATCTCTTTTTTTTGCAAAGATAAATCTACATCTCTTGATATCACTAATCACATGGTAGGGGGTGATGTAAAGCTAACCATGTAAAACGGTTGATTCTAAGAATATAAAAACATTTTTTCGCAGAAATGTAAGAAAAGAATTATAGTAACATTTCGTAATCAGACTTGTAGAATCTAAATTAAATGGTCGAAAAAATATACTCCCTCCAGTGTAAAGATAGAGAGCCTAGAGGGAAGGTCCTTGTTCACCTGCGCGTTTTTTACGACAATGAAAAAGACTAACATCAAGTGGACGCAGAATAAGGTATTTCTCCCTACAAACTCGAGGGAGCCAGATACTACGGTGAAAGATGATACTCCCTTCAACCCATATTAATTGACTTGGATTTGTTAATATTTAAATGAATCTAGACACTATTTAGTATATAAGTTTATCCAAAATTTGACAAATCAAAGTCAATTAATATGGGCCGGAGGGAGTAACAATGACATCTGAACTTATGAATTGGGACAAGACGATGAATCAAGGGAATTCTGGGGAACGGAGAAAGGATATTATAGTATCTTAGTTGATTTTAGTAGTACTCTGTCCAACCCATATTAATTGACTCAAATTTGTCTATATTTGAATGAATCTAGACACAATTTAAGATATATGTTTTTCCAAACTTTAACAAATTTAAGTCAATTAATATGGACCGGATGGGAGTAGCTGAACTTACTATTGTGATAGAGGATAAACGCCGGTATCTTCTTCCAAAATTGTAAGACCCATTATGTCGTAAACTTTCTCGCTACGTATCTTTTTGTTTTTGAAATTTTACTTCAAACTGCACCTCTGTTTTCGCGAAGAGAAATCTGCATCTCTTGATATCTCTAATAAAATGGTAGGGGGTGATGTAAAGCTAACCATGTAAAACGGTTGATTCTAACAATATAAAAACTTTGTTTCACAGGAATGTAAGAAAAGAAAATTATAATGACATTTTGTAATCATATTTTTAGAATCTAAATTAAATGGTCAAAAAATGTACTCCCCTCCTGTGTAAAGTTTGACTTGTATGTATGCATGTACCTATTCGAGAGAAGGTAATTTTATACTTGCACAGCTTAATATAGATCATCTAATCTATCAAATTTTTTTCTTGGTTCGCGTACCTTTCCGAGCTAAAAATCCGTCCCATCCCTCTCGCGTCCCCCGTATTTGTGATTCTTTAAGCTAAATGGTCTTTCAAGACTCAAATTCCGAACGGGCCCTCACACATCATCTCCCTCTTGCACTATGCCACCTAGTACATGGCGCCTGTTACTAGGGTATAAGCGGGATCCGACTTATACCTCACTTCTACGCTTACACCATCTCCTTCATCCATCAAAAGGTCCATCCTCGCCCTCTTCACTACTATCCTTGAGACGTCTCCTCCTTACTCCCCTCCATCGCCATGTTGTGCTTTGATGTATAACGTTTTATTAGTGTTTATTGATATTTTTTAAGATTGCTTGAACAATTGTTGTCCTTTCTCATAGACTTTGTTTTAGTCAACTAAATCTCTCAAAAAAAACATAATTGTTAATGCCAGGTTTCACAAATCACACAACCGGAGAGTTTTATTTTCACAATCAACAAAAGTTGCATTATGTTGTTTCACATAACCAAAACCTCGTAATTTAAGCCGTTTTGCCCATGTTGGCAAATCAACCGGTTCATGTTAGGCTTTTTCTTGTATCAAACTTGGGTTGTCATTTCATTTTTGCGGTACTTTCAAATGATAAACAAATTTGGCTAGAAAATATAAAGTTGCAAAACCTTCAGTAAAATGGTCAAAATGAGCTTTTAAAAATCATAATTTACTTGTGTCAGATGGTTTAATTAGAAGCTTTTAGGTTTCATAAAAAAATGTTGACTTGTTTATTGATACTTGCAGTAATTGAAATTTTCAAATCTTCGAAACGCTAGGCAACATGACCGTAGAGTTTCACGGATTACTCTTGTAGGGTGGTTTGAAACATCTTTTTCCTGATTTTTAAATTCTTTAATTTTAATACTCCCTTCATCTAAAAATATGCGACTTGTATTTGTGTAAATTCGTATGTATCTATACGTGCGAATCTAGACAAACACAAATCACTTATTTCTGGACGGATGGAGTACGAGGCTTTGTCATGTCCAAGCTAGGATATGCCCTGGTTCAGAAAAAAGATCTAACCATGGAATTTGGATGTCGTGACAAACCTATGAACTGCCATAAAAGTTATGGTTATCTGCTAAAATCCTTTAATGCACGCACACAAAGGATAGAGAAACCTTTATAGTGGAGGATTTTACATGTTTGTAGGTGAGCTAGTTTCTGTATTTTCAATATAGCATCATTATTATCAGTTATAATGCTAGTAAGTTAATTTAACTCTAAACCGATGGAAAGCCTTATTAGTGAATTGAACTTTATTGTATTTTGAGAGTGAGTGAATTGAACTTGATTCTTCATCTTCGTTCAACACCAATTGCACAAGAGAGAAAAAACTCCACACGGAACGAAAATAAACATGAGGGAAAGGAACATTCCAGACCAAATGAAAATAAACATTCCAAGTTTCCAATTCAGACAGTTAGACAGCCATTCTTCTGAACTGTTTCCCCAATTCAATTTCCAAGGCTGTCAGCTCGCCCAACTGTCATATCATAATAATTTTCCACATAGTAGGAAAGTCAAAACATCCTGAAATTCCGGACCAACGGCGGCAGCGCCCACCCGCGGCCGTCCTTATTAATCTTCTGCGCGTCGCGGCCGCAGTCGCCGGCCCTCCTCGCGGCGGCGGCTGCCCCCGCGGGCGACACGCGCGTGTCGCACTCGTGGTCCGCGGGGAACCTGTGCTTGAGGCACAGCTTCTGTCCGCACCCCTTGCAGACGCTGGTGTTGGAGAAGGTGAGCGTCTCCTTGCAGCGGCGCGCGGGGCAGCGCGGCTTGCGCTTCCTGGCCGGGTCGCATCCCCTGCGCGACCGCGCGTGCACGTCCAGGATCTCCGCGTCCGTCTTCTTCCCCGTGCGCTCGATGGCGTCGCCGCAGGCCTCGCAGACGACGACGGTGCGGCCCTGGTCGGCGGCGCGCGCGCAGCCGTGGCCCAGGTACGTCCGGTGCTCCGCGCAGAAGACCTTGCCGCAGCCGTCGCAGCCGAAGGGCAGGAAGTCGAGCTGGTTGCAGTCCTCCCTGTCGCAGTGCGCGCCCAGGTCGGGGAACGCCTCCGTGCCCCGCCGCGCCATCGCCGCTAGCTCCTCTTCCTTCCTCTGCCGCCGCCGCGCGTGCTCTGTTTCTTGCGTGTTGGTCGATGCAACCGGTGGATTGACGCGATGGCTTTGTGTGTGATCGCGGTGAGGCGAGGGTGTAGTACTTTTTATAGCTTCGGGTCGAGGTTGCCGTTGCCGACGCGGTTTGCTCCTTGGCCTTTCTTCTGCTGCAAGAAGAAGAACGTGATGGTGATGCCGCGTCCTCTTCTGTTTTGGCCTTCGGGATTAGTCCGGTCTGCTCTGGAGGCGCCTTGCCTTCGGCGAGACGGCTTCGGTTGCGAGTCGTTTTGCTTTGGGAACGGGGCGCCCGCGTCGGCCGTGACGTGCCCGTTTGGTCCATGGCAATATTTTGCTTGCGGCCCTGGGCCGATGCCGACGCGCGGTCGAAGTGGACCAGGTCTACCTGGATGGTACGTAGGATCAGCGGTTGGGACCCAATTGTATCGTAGCGGACGGCCCAATCCTGCTGCAAGGTTCCAATACTCCACTCTCTCTCTTTTTTGCAAGTGTCCTTTTTTATGAACTCTCTTCTATTGGGACCCTAGCTGCTAGCTCCATATCCAATCTCCGCTCCTTGCGCCTCGGCCACTGTTCGGGTGTTGTAGGACAGAGGGGAGGGCAGCCTATTTTAATCCCTCATGCGATGTAGGAAAATATATTTGGTTTGGTTTGGGATCATGATGACGTGTCTGAGGCGATGGTCATGAAAATCCCGTGCGTCCAACCCTGTCTTGATCGGTAACGTTTGTTTGAGCATTGCCGAAGAGCTTGGGACTTCTTATCCATGTCAGTGTTCATGAAGGCATGTTAGCTCTTGTTGTTGTTGTTTGTTGGCGTGGCATTGTTGGCAACATCGGCATCCTCAATGAGCCCTTCTATCGAGCTTCTGCGAGTAAGATTGTTGGTCTAGCCTGGTAACGCCAGTGCGTTGTAAAAAGGCCAACTTCTGACGAGCGAAATGAGGTCCATCGTCGGAGGCTTGGATCGAGTGGAAACACTCCCCGATATAGTAAAGTCTAGTCTGGTAATGCCAGTGTGTTGTCTATCTAGTATACCGCAGGATGGTGCCCCCTTTGATATGTTTAATGTTATTGTCAATCTTTGACTATTGCATTGATCAACTAGATATTATCATCTACATTTCTTTGCAAGAACTTTAGTGGGTGAATTTTTTATGTCATCCATCTCCAACCAGAGCATGGGCGAAATGGCGAAGAGTTCGACCGTGGCTCTACAATGAATATGGTTCTGAGTTGTATTTCCCTTTTGTTTAGGATTTTCTTTGTTCGTGGGTTCAATTATCCCATTAACTGGTTGCAGCCACTTTTTTATTTCTATAGTATAACCGAGATTTAATTTGAAGAGCAAAAAACATATTACAAACTCGAGGCCATGCACAAAGCCAGAGATTGCAAGAATGCTTAAAATAAACAAAACGTCACAAGATATCTAGTGGATTCGGTAAGAGACTTCTATAATGCAATCCAAATATTCACACTTTGGAAAACTGAAAAGATAAATCGGTTTAAAAAACTTTTTTGTATGGGAAGTTGTACTACTCCCTCTATCTCAAAATAGATGTCAGAAATTTGTCTAAATTCAGATGTATCTATATATTAAATAGTGTCTAGATATGTACAAATTTAGATAAATTCACGATATCTATTTTGAGACGAAGAGAGTAGATAACTCAAATTGTTTGTCAAAAATAAAGTGATGGTATATGTTTTTTATGCATAGCTTGGGAGCACGTTTGTACCGCAATCTATAATGGCACTATATATGAAAGTGGCGTATTATAGCCCGAGCAACATGTAGCTCTTTTCTTTCAAAACAAATTAAAATACTTATTAAAGTTTATAAAATCAGAAAACAATTGTAGATGTAGAAAACGTTGTCGACATGCAACATGTCAACTCAAAATAGCCCATTTTCTAGACTATACAAAAATGACAAAAGTGAGAATTTGAAGTAGTGAACAATGCAACTTTTCAGGCCTCCAAATGTGGCCCAGAATACATGGTGTTCCGAATTTAGATTTTACACGCCGGTAAAATACATCATTGTCAACATCTAGTATTTTTACCAGATTCTTGAAACTTTAGAATGTAGTTCCCGACAATTTTAAAAAAAATTGCTACATGCAGCTCGGGTTACATTTGCAGTTTTTGTGTTATATATTCTCTTCTCAAGTGCTTCCCCTCTCTATATAGTACAAGATAATGATGCTCCATAAGTCATAATAGAATTGCATAAGGTGCAATGGTGCTACGGTACTACGATATGTGGTAGCATCACGGTTACAAAAACATGCGGTGACATTACCAATTTAACTTAGTAGGGAAAAATCTGAATTATTTGGCTGTATTGAACGAGTAGATTAATTTTGTTGTGAACAGTGGCCGTCATGGTACCACTTCAAATTCTCCAATGTTTCAGTACAAGAAATGCCTCAAAAAAAATGTTTCATACAACATGGATTTCTCCTTTTTTTTTTCTTTCGAATAGACTGGCAGACCCTTTTATGTCGGAAAATGATGTGTTTCCCCCGGACGATCGCGTCGTCCCGTCGTCCTGCTCGTGCACCGTTGGATCAGAAGCGATCCAACCATCCAACATGCGCCACGTGCACAAGTCCCGGACATCCCGGAACATTGCCGAAACAGTCGCCCCGCACGGCCGCACTTCATTCGGGCAGTTTTCACCTGCGGGTTCTGTGGAGGCGGAGACGGAGGCGACCGAGACGGAGACGGAGGCGAGCGCAAAGCGAGGCCCCTCGTCGACGGCGAGTGCTGGCCGGGGATGGCGCCGCCGGCGATCAGATCTTCCGGTTCGAATCCCTCTCCTCCGTCTCGATTTCCCCTTCCGGCTTTCTCTCCCAGCACACGCCCTCGATTTCCCCTTCGGATCTCGAATCCTTAGGTAGCCACTGTGTATTGCGGGGCAAAAATCTCGGATGGTGCCGTTGAAGAAGAAGACCGGTCGGAAGGGGAAGCCAACTGGCGCGGCCTTAGCCATGGCGGTGAGTTCATCTTCGTTTCCGCCAGTTAGGGTTTCCCTCCATTTTTTGTTGTGTTCCCCTTCGGGATGTTTCCTGTGTTGTCATTTGCGGTAGGATTGATGTTCTAGTGTCTGTAAAGAATTGCTGCTGCAACTTCTAGATCTGTAATTTGATAAGTTTTGGTGCTGCATCTACTAATTATGTAAGGAATTGCTCCTCCAGCTAGTGTCTGTAAGGAATTGCTAGGAATCTTCGGTTGTTTCAGTAGCTTTTCTAGGCAGCTTTTGTCCTTACCTTTTCTTTTTTGTTTTTGCTACTGTGCATCTATCTATTTTAGATTTGTTGCTTTAATGCAGCTGCTACATTGTCAACTAGTTTTGCTGCACTGAGTTTTGTTTTTCGTGTTTGATGTTGTGCAGGAGGATAGGGCGAAGACATGGATGTCTAAAACCGCCTATCTGCGAAGCGTTTGCTTACCCTGGCTAAAGGTCTTAATCCCGAAAAGCGTGCGGTTATTGCTTCGAAGAGTGCGTTCAGATCATATTTAGATGTGTCGCCATTTAGGATTCCTAGTGGGTTGATAGATTACATTGCATTGTACACTGATCCTAATTTGCGGGAGTATAAAACACGCAAAAACATTATGGTTTTCACAAGAGATATGGTGAGGAAGGTGTTCGGAATTCGCTGCGGCAACAAACCTGTAGAGCTCCTGAATAAAAATGACCCCTGTGAGCTTCGGGACATTTACGAAGCTGGTAGCACCAGGGCTGAGATAGCTACTGCAGTAGCTTTGCTCGAATCATGCGCCAACACTAATGAGGCAACAATAATCCGGACATGGGACCTTCTTTGCTTGTCTCTAGTGGTTGCTCCTAAGAGCTCCAACAACATTAGCATTGAATATCTTGCTTCCATGGTTGACCCCACCAAGACCGATGAGTATTGTAACACCCTCAGAATCGGCCCTATGCAAGTTTTAGCGATTCCCGCCAAACCCGCATAGAAACGATTCAAAGGTGTCCACCAGGCACTTGCGTGCGGGTGGAAAACGAAGTAATAACATTACACAACAGTCCTCGATGGGACCCACAGAACAGATATATATACAACAGCGACTCAATGAGTCAAGAATACAGACATAATATACAAAGATTCAATTCACCTTGAAAATGATAGAGCGTCCGACTACGGACAAGATACAAATGGGGCTAAGAGCCCTGAAGAATAACCAATGGCGTCCATAACCCTGCCCAGGCCAAGCCGGAAGGGTAACCCTGCTAACGACGTCGATCTCAAAACCTGCTTAAACAAAAGGGGTGCCGACAAAGGGCAAAGGAAAAGAGAGCGGTCGATCGAGGCCAAGACACGGCGAGGCTAGAATTGGCGGTCCTCGCCTACATAGGTATGGTGCATCAGCGGCAGCAAGATGCACTAAACCACCTATAGAGACTCGATACAACTGGCGGCTATCAGAGAGGGGCAAGAAAGACCTATTCGGAACCAACCTGATACTACCACCAAACATACCCATCCTGGTGTTCCTCCTCGATACCAACCGAGAAAGTCAACCGAGGAACTCACACAGTTGGCAGTTTTATTTATTCGGTTATCGTTGCAGCAATTACTAGTCAGGTATAGATAGTCATCCTGATATAATAAGCAGTGGGCACTTTTATTTATCCATTCCATTGTAGTTGCAACACTTACTAGTCAGATTCAATTAGCATGAGATATCCCAAAACCCAGCAGTTGTTGGTACTTTTATTTGGCCATTCCGTTATAGTTGCAATACTTACTAGTCAGATACAATTGTAGCAAGCGACAACCCAAACAAGCAATTGTTGGCAATTTTATTTAGCCATTCCATTATAGTGAAGCTGATTACTAGTCATTATAAAGTCAAATTTATAGCACTACTTTAGTTATAGTTGTCTATGATCGAGATACTGTGCTCCAAGTCGTCCATAACCGCGGACACGGCTTTCAGAAAGTTTTACCCTGCAGGAGTGCACAAATAGCAACACACACTCGATCAACCTCGGAAAAACCAAATCAAAACCCAACGAGGCTTTCACAACAAAGCAATCACAGGATTCAGAAATATTTCAGGGGGGCACCCCATTAAGCTACCCGTAACGGAACTGGCCGGCTCCGAGACGGACTCAAGGTTTGCTCCAATGGCGGTAAACGACTGGGAACCCGAAAATGTGACTGGGCTTGTCGATACCGCGAAAACACTCCTCTTACCTAAACAGTACAGGTGCAGTACCTCGCACAATTTAAAATAAAGCAATAAAGCATGGCATAAGTACAGGATAGTAATAAAGCCCCAAACTAATTGTGGCCCCAAGAAATAAGAATGAATCAAGCTCTGGCTCAGGGGGGGTCCCATAATCCTCCCGGATGTGGATAGCGCGAATATTCAAGGAACAGGTATCAAGAACTCGGGGTCCTACGGGACACAAGTGGACGGTTAAAAACCAAATAACATCTATTGCCCACCTGTGCCTCTGCATTTACCTACTTCAATTTTAGTTGTTAAACAGTAATTAAAGTCTTGATCAGCTCCAACAATAAACACACGGCAATACTCCAACAACTGTGGTACTTGACGACACGCAATAAAGACTTGAGCAAGCGACTACGACGCAGTACAACTATCTACCAAACAACAGTAATAGGAGGTGTCCAAGGCAATATAAGGCTGCAAGGATATCACGGTACGAAAACTAGAGCATCGCAACACGATAGCAATAGATCAACAGAGGGAATAAATACTATAAAAGTAAGATAGGTAGAAAGGGAGGTGCTACTTTGAAAAACATTGCCGAAGGTTCATCCGAAGATCGGGTCGACACTCGCATCAACTTATCGGCCTAATCCATGAAGAAGCAAAGCACTAGAAGAAACACCGGATGCACTATTTAATACTACGGCAAAAGATCGGGCATGATGCATGTATGATGTATGACATGGCAAAGGTGCGATGCAATTAGGCAAGATTAAGCGGAACCGGGGGTCCCGACAATTAAATATATGGTTCTAGTTGTTTAGATACCCCGCATTTTAAATGTGGTATTAACATGGCAAAACATATGACCGGTTCGCTACACAAATTTAAATGGAGTCCGGAATAAGACAAAGTTATTCCGCATATCAACTCCCTATTTAATTATGCGGTGAATCGGCATAATGCCCCCAACCCACAGACAGGTATGCAAGCATGGCAATTTTATATGCAACAAGTAATATTATTTATAAAATATAGGGGCGCAGAAAAGGGTCACACATTAGGGTCGAAGGTCTTGGGTTCCGGGGGTCTGGGGCTTAGTCTCAGGGTCCAGGGTTCGACGGGATCGCTCTCCGAAGGTCGGTTGCAAGATGAAGAGCTTGGCGTTCCTGGAAGAAGGACTTAGTGTGGCGTCGGGGCGCATCAGACTCGCCTTGGTCGATGCCGATCTTGTCGTCGCGAAGATCTCGTCGGGTCCGCGTTCCGGGTTAGTCTTGGCCTTCGGGGTGAAGTACTTGGCGTTCCGTGTCGGCGACCTTGGCGTTCGGCAACCTACGAAGTAGACCTTGGAGTTCCGCGATGATCTTGTCGATTCCCTGTCGAAAACCTTGGCGCTTCGGATCGGTCTTCGGTTTCGTGAAGGAGCACTTGAGGATCCGTGAAGAAGATCTCTAGAAATCCAGGACCGGGGATCAGAGGAACTTGGTTTGGCATCGACTTGTTCGGTGCCAGCGGTTCATCCAATTCGTACAGGTCGTTGTTGAACTTGGTCGAGCGATCGGTCTTGCATTATAAAGGCCTGCCGTACCTCCTAGCACCCATATCATCAACAGGTGCAAGAACATTCTCCAGACTATAGATACAACCAGCTGGACATGAGCCGCACACACGCATGGTTACTGCAGCTCTCACCGAGACAAACCGAGATACAAATAGCACGGAGACGACCGGAAAAAGCTTGGGGGTGAGGAGGAGCTCCTGCCAGGGAGTGCTCCGGGCCGCGGCGGGGAAAAGCTTCTGGGAATGCTTAGGGAGGCGGCCAAGGCTCATGGAGGCCGAGCGCAGGCGCTGGACGGTGAGGAGGACGAGCACCCGACGACAGGGAGGACGAGGCCACAGTGAGGCGCCAGACGCGTCGGTGCCAGCGGGGGAGGAGGGACGCGAGCTGCTCGGGGAAGCCGGCACGCGCTACACAGAGGCGAGGAGGCCAACGAGGGACTCATGGCGGGCCACGGAGAGGACGAAGAGAGCGAGGGGCACCGCTGGCGAGGCGAGGGTTGGCTGCAGGCGCAGGGCGGCCGAGGGCACTGCAGGGAGGCGGAGACCGAGCAGAGGGAGGTGGTGCTGGAAGTGGTCGAGCCCCTAGCGGCGGTGAATCAGACAGAGGAGGAGGGCGATGATGCGTGGACCGAGCGAGGTGGTAGGCGGCAGGCTCTGCGAGGCGGGGCGATGGAGGGCTTTGACAGGAAGGAGGCGGACCGGGAGGGAAAGTGGTCGGGGAGGCAGAACCTGGCGGTGGGCGCTAGGGATCGAGTGAGGAGGAGAGGATCGTCGATGAAGGTAGATGGTGCCTGCAGCAGCGGTTGCCGGTGAGCTCTGACGGAGGCAGGCGCTCGAGAGAGGAGCAAGGTTGGGGGCGGGGTCCATGCTAGGGGGTGGAAGGGCGGCAAGGGAATCTGGCCGGGGCGAGAAGGGGGAGAAAGAAGAGCAGCGGTGCTCGGGCAACGCTCGAGAGAAACAAGACACGGGGAAAGCGGGGTCGGGGCAAGGAGAAGTGGGGCCAGGTTTGGTGGGGCCAGAGGGGATCGAACGGGGGTTGGGCCTGGCATGAGTGGCGTGTGTGGTGAGGGGGTGGGGTAGTTTGGGGTAGGGACAGGTGGCGGCTAGGATGGGTGAGGTGGCGCGTGGTGATAGGGTTAGGGGTGAGGGTTGGTGAGGTGGCGAGACGGGGTTGGTCGGGGTGATGTGGCTGGGGACTGGGTAGGTTAGGGTTAGGTAGGAAAAGGATTTAGGACTAGATATTTGGTTCGGGTTTTCTTTACACATTTATTTTAAAGAACCTTTGTAAATCATTTAGTCACAACAAAATATCTGGACAACCGAAGTTTGATTTGAATTAAGAGGGGGGGTGTTTGCAAAAACAAAATAGACCTTTGAAAAATAGTTTTTATCAAACAGATGCATGATGATGTCATGATGATGCACAACACAAAATACCAAGCGATTTTCTAATAGTGGTTTTAGCGGGATGCCACAAGTATGCTTGGGATGAACACCTTTTGGATTTAGCTATGGCACAAGTGGATCATATTCAGAAGCAAAAGGCGATGCCACTTAAGCTCACTGAGGGAGAGAGCAAATATGAGTTCTGGATCACTGGCCCTTTTGCTTTCCTTGGTGTATGTTACTCCTCTTCATACTTTTTCTAGTTTCCATTATGTTTTGTTCTACTTCGGATTTCTGTACCTTACTAGTTTGTTGTTCCATTCCCTATAACAGATTTCATACATGGACCATTTGAGCTTCCAACGAAACTGCGGCCATGTTTTCAACAAGTCACTACCAAGAGTATGCTTCGTGACAAACAGCGACTTTGATTTTGTTGTGGAACACGACCTTGAGCTTAAGATATTGAACAATACTACAGTTTCGGTTGGCGCCCGGTACGGCATTTCTGGCAGCATTTACTTGGTTATCTTGTTTGTGTTTTTTGTGTTTTTGGTTGTCATCTAACTACATCGTCATTTGTGTGCAGTTTCTCCCCCTATCTGAAACTCCGTACAATACTGATCTTGGTAATGAGCAAGTAAACGAAGCTCCTCCAGCTCATACTTCAGATGAATCTGAAGTCAATCTTTATGCCTCGTTGAATGAATGGCTAGTGTTTCCCAGTAGCCAAGAACTGGAGGTACAGAATCTGCTGCATTAATGTTTCAGTATTGCTACATTGCCTTAGATAGGTTGCTTCATTATCTAAATTTTTTTGCTGCCTTGTATGCATCAGATTGCTTCATGATTCTATAACATTCTTGCAAAACTATAACATTCTTGCTACATTAGGTTTAATTGTTTGCTTCATTAGTTTTATGTAGTTGCTTCATTGGTGCACATATTTTGCTTCCAGATTGCATACAAGATTTTGTTTCCCTTGCAGAACTATAACATTCTTGCTACATTAGGTTTAATTGTTTGCTACATTAGTTTCTGTAGCTGCTAACATGGTGTAGATATTTTGCTGCCATGCTTATATTTAGTTTTTGATGTTTTTGTTTCTTTTGTTTCCTTTTTCTTACTATCAGGTGCCTGCTCGCTTCAAGCACTTGGCCGAGAAGCATAAGGCCTTTTAGGCGTCTGATGTTGAAACTACAATGAAGAATCTTGCTGTTGGTTTGAAACGGATGCATTCCCAACGCATGGATGCGTTATTGGTCGACATTGATGCACAATTGAAGGACGGGGCTGGTCCTAGCCGTGTTTCAAATTGATGCAGGACTGGACAATGAAGAAGAACGTGAAAATGTTTTCGAGGAGCAAGAACCATTTGACGGTTTGAACAAGTCTGATGATGTTGAAGCAAGTGTGTATGCAGCAAAAGAGGATGTTGCTGAAGCAAGAAGGGATGAAGCAAAAGAGGACGATACGGAAGCAATAGAGGATGAAGCAAAAGAGAATGAGGCATCAGCTATTAGAGGTGAGAAAAAGCAAGAGTCTGAGTTGCAAACACATGTTCACATACTGGACATGCCACAGTCTGCTGTAGTTTTGGATTCATCACCCATGGGAGGAATTGATGTGCCAGAGCAGCAACCTGTTGATAGCCCGGTCACATCACCGCGGCGCCGTGACCCGTCACCTTGCCCTGCACATATAGACCCTGAAGCATGGAATCGTGCTCCTAAAGCTCCAGCTTTTGAGCTGTTTTCGCAAGATTATGATGATGTTGAAGGAGACTCAGATAAAGTGGTTGCAGGTATACCAACTGTGGAGGTACCAGATTCCGCTCCCTCAGTTGCTGCTGAGACACCTAGTGTAGTGGATCGAACTGAACCATGTATGTACCTTTATCCCTTTCGTAGCATTTTTTACTTTTATGCATAGCTTTTGCTTACTTTTGTTTTGCTACTTTTTTGTTCCTGTTGGCCTCCCATACAAGCGTCGTTTGTGCTAAAAATGACTTTTTTTGTCTTTTGCAAGGTGTCATGCCTATTGATTCTAGTGCAAAGGGTGATGGAAGCTCTGGGATGGTGACACATGAGAAGAAGACGAGGTTCAAGCGGGCAGCAAAGGAGGAACTTACACCTCCAAAGAGCAAGAAGATAAAGGTGTCTAAAGATCAGGATGAAATTTATACCAGGTTTGTCTCAAATGGAAGGACATTTAAGAGGCTCACAAAGAAGAGGAAGGAGGAGGGACAAGGCCAGTGAGTTTTCTATCACATTTTGTTTTGCTTCAGAAGCTTTTGAAATCTTCTACATTTGTTTTAACTTTTTGCTTCTATTTGCTACACTGATTTAGATGTCTTTTTGTCCTTTTCCAACTTTTTCCTGTAGATGCTTCATTGGTGTCCTGTGTGTGATACAATTGTGTTATTTAGTAGCTTATTTACTCTAAAATATTTGCTTCATCTTTTTTGTTTGATTCATTTTTTTCATTTGTTCGATATGCTTCATTACATGAGCTTTGCAGCATCTGTAGTAGTGGGGTGTAGATTACATGTTCAGATTTAAATGATGTGTTTTGCTTTTTGTTTGCAGGAGGTGTTTTGTGCAAATTGGATGCTACTTTTGCACATACAAGGGTTTTAAAGAATCTCTAAAGCCACGTGCATTTCTTAGCACCGAGGTGATGGATGTGTGGATTGAGAAGTTCAACCACAAGGCTATGATTATTTGCAAGAACAGTGCACGCCAGAAAAGAAGATATGCATTCACGCATAACATTGTGGTCGGCAATATCTTGCTGCGTAGTTTATTTTCTGTTTTCTTTTTTTATTTGCTTCATATTGTGGTGAGCAAGATCTTGTTGTTATCCTCGATTACGGGAAAAATTGGTTTCTGATCCGAAGACATTCAATGCAGCAACTTGTTTGGATGAGTTCAATGATCAGTGTGCAAAGTATAAGATCCTAAAGTGTGATATTGTGAGTTGTTTTTTCTCGCTACATGTACTGCTACATGTACTGATACATGCTACATCCTGTTTAATCTTGTTTTTTGTTTACATGCTTCGATGTAGCTTTATTTCCCTACTGTGAGGAATGAGCACTGGGATGTACCTACTGTCAACATTATGTTGAAGCAATACCACATCTTTGATTCGATGAAGTTGCACAAAGGGGCTGGTCTCTTGGATGAGCTTGCACGAAACTTGGTATGATGAAGCAAGAAATGTTCATGCTATTTTTAGTAGCTTCCGTCTTTTCTTTTTTGCTTCATTTAATATTCAACATTTTCTTGTTTGAATGGTGCCGTTTTTGAACTTCACCACTCTTGTTGATGCATCAAAGTTAGCTCCTAAACTTGCTGAAGACATGGAGCTATACCTTCTCAAGACTCCTGATCACCCGCAGCAAGTAACATTGTAAGTTTGCATTCTCACTTGTTTGCTATATGTTCTCCTTTTTCTCACATTTAGCTTTTGTTTGCTTATTTTATGCATTTTCCAGATTTGACTGTGGATTCTTTGGCATCCTCTTCACGGAGAATTTCAACGGCAAGGTCATGGCGGAATTCGACAACTACTGCCCGGATCTTCGCAAGACTCTTGCAGCAGATCTCATTGAAGCAAGGGAGAACCAAGATTCGGTGGAGAAGCTCATGGAAGAGGAGTTGAGCCCAAAGTAGATTAGCTTATGTAACCGTGAATGATGGAAACTTTCTTTTGTATTGCGATGTAACCGTGAATGATGGTTCGGTGTAATCGCATAACTAGTTCTTCTGAAATTAAGACAAATGTTAATGACAATTTGGTGTTGATGGTCCTCCTCCCTTTTTTATTGTTTGGAGTATAAAGATCATTTTTGCTACATTAGTAGTACATATTTGCTACAAACCAATATATTAGCAGCTTCAACGGTGCATATGAAATGCTACATGTCATCCTGCTGATTTTTTGCTCTCAAATTCAGGACACCACATGCCAGCCTGCAGATTTTTTGAATATATGGACAAAATTTACCCATCACACCAGATATGCTGCCAGAATTTTTTTTTTGAATATCTGGACATAATTGTAGTTTTGCTGCATTATAAGAGCAAAAATGCTAACATGGTTGAACTTTCTTGCTCACAATGTAGTAAAAAATTTCTACCAGAAATGCTACAGGAATGACAATTTGGTAAAATCTGAAAAATTGATACAACTGTTCACACATGTTGCTGCACACACACTGAATATGAACTTTTACTGTATGCATGGAACCACTTTACATGGCAATGGTGACTGTATGTATGGAAAAAAGGTACTCAAAACTAGAGATTCAAATCTATCTTCGCAGCATTGCCCGACATCATAGCTTGGAATAACACACATTGTTGCACCGTGTGACCCTCTTCATGGTAGTACGGGCACTTTTGCGTCCTTGGCTTACGCTTGGTAGTTGCCTTCTTTGTCTTCTTCTTCGTGGGATGTAGTTCGCCTTCTTGTGCTTTCTTCCTTCGTTTTGCATTCTTTTCATCCCGAATCTCAACCAGTTGCTTTCTTCTAACTGACTTTTCTTTTGGACGCCCCTTTGGCTTAACTCGTGACAGGTTCTTCAACATGCTACTGGGAACATCATCTTGAGCATCTTTATGTTGCTGTTGTGTGTCTGTAGGTTGTTGTTCACCTTGGTGTGGAGGCAAGTGAAGGGTTTTGCAGCATAGTAAATCAAAAAAATTCTATGGATGCGAACGGGAAAGCCAAGATCTAATCTAGGAGATGCAAACAACGAGGGGATTAGATGAGATCTTCATACCCTTGAAGATTCGCACAGCGGAACGTTCGACGGAACGTGGGTGATGTAGTCGTACTCGCTTCTCCTCCTCGCGATCCGATCCGATCTAACACCGCAAGTGGCGATGCCTCCGAGAGATGCACACGTGCGTCACCTCGACGTCTCCTCCTTCCTAGGTCCAGAACGTATGGTGGAGAGACGGATTGGATCTACAACGCGACGGCGCGGTGCAAGTGGTGGAGAGTTTCTGCAGCAGGGCTTCGCCTACGTGCAGTCGGGAGGGAGAGAGAGAGGAGGGCAGCAGGGCGGCTAGGGTTGTGGAGGAGGTGTGGGGGGAGGGTGCGCCCCAGCCCTCTATATATAGAGGGGTGGGCGCCAGCCCTAGCCCCTCCCCCAAGCCCTAGGCCAAGGAGGACGAGCAGTGGGGCAAGTTCCCCCCCTTCTAGAAGCTTTCCTAGGGTTTGCCCTAGGTCTGGCCGGCTAGGCCCTATGGGGCCTTGTGCCCATGGCCCAATGCGGCCAGGGCACTCCCTCATAGGCCCATGCCCCCTCCTGGCAGGTGGGGCCACGTTGGTCCCCCTCCGGAAGGTTCTAGAAGCTTCCGGTACAATACCGATTAACCCGAAACAATTCCAAACTCCAAAAACTTCATTGCCTTATATGAATCTTATTCTCCGGACCATTCCGGAATCTCTCGTGATGTCCCGGATCCCATACGAGACTCCGAACAAAAACTCATAAACCAATTATCCAATCTATCCTAGCGTCGAGACACGTTAAGTGTGTGACCCTTCGGGTTCGAGAACATGCAGACATGATCTTATATCAATAATCAACAGCGGGGTCTGGAAACCCATATTGACTCCCACACATTCATCGATGATCATATCGGATGAACCACGATACTAGGATTCAATCAATGCCATATATATATTCCCTTCGTCTCGTGATATTTTACTTGCCCGAGATTTGATCGTCGGTACCGTCATACCTAGTTCAATCTCGTCCACAACAAGTACTTTACTTGTTCCGTAATCCGATATCACTTTGTGATCAACTCCTTAACCACATGCTTGCAAGCGGTGTTGATATCGATTACCGAGTGGTCCCGAAGTATATCTCTCCGACTTGGGAGGGAAAAATCCCATCTCGATACATACAACCCAACAAGTACTTTCCGATCACCTGAGAGACACCTTTATGATCATCCTCTCATAGGATGACGTTTGATGACCTCAAAGCTTTCTTCCGATACCAGGGAGTTGTATTATCTCATGGTCTAAGGAATACAATATTTGACATAAGAAAAGCTTCGCAAAGAGGAACACGATGACACGATCTAATTGCTCTGCTTAGTTTGGGTCTGTCCATCGTATCATTCTCCCAATGATACGATCTTATTATTAATCGACAACTCATGTCTATGGTTAGGAAACCTTAACCATCATTAATCAATGAGCTAGTCCATAGAGGCATACTAGGGACACGGTGTTGTTCATAAACCACAGAAGTATTAAAGTTTCCGCTTAATACAATTCTAGCATGGAATATAAAATTTACATTAACAAGAATTATAATAATAACATCTTTATTATTACCTCTAGGGCATAATTCCAACAGTCTCCCACTTGCACTAGAGTCAATAATCTAGTTTACATTTGGCAACAATCTCACACCCATGGCACTAAGGTGCTGATCATGTTTTGCACGTGGAAGAGGTTTAGTCAATGGATCTGCGACATTCAGATCTGTATGTACTTTGCTAATCTTCAGATCTCCATCTGCTATATAATCTCGGATTATATGAAACTTGCGATTGATATGCTTGGTTTTTGGATGATATCTTGGTTCCTTAGCGAGTGCTATGGCGCTAGTGTTGTCACACAATATCTCTAGTGGGTCCAATGCACTTGGAACCACGCCAAGCTCAGTGATGAAGTTCCTGATCCAAACTCCTTCACTTGACGCTTCTGCAGCAGCCTTGTATTCCGCTTCTACTGTAGATCCCATGATCACACTTTGCTTGCAGCTTCTCCAGCTCACAGCTCCTCCAGCTCACAGCTCCTCCATTCAAAATATAAATGTATCCTGTCTGATATTTAGAATCATCCTTGTCGGTGTCGAAACTAGCGTCGACGTAACCTTTTACGACGAGCTGTTCATCACCTCCATAGACTAAGAACATTTCTTTAGTCCTATTTAGGTACTTTAGGATGTTCTTCACGGCTGTCCAGTGTTCCACTCCTGGATCACTTTGATATCTGCTCATCAAACTAAGAGCATTGGACACATCCGGTCTAGTACACAGCATGGCATACATGATAGAACCTATGGCCGAGGCATAAGGCACTTTGCTCATAGCTTCTCTATCATTTACCGTAGCTGGACACTGAGCCTTGCTCAATATCTTACCTGACAACATAGGCACTGAACCTTTCTTTGCCTTATCCATTCTGAACCTTTTCAGAACTTTGTCTAGGTATGTACTCTGGCTTAAAGCAATTAGGCGTCTTTGTCTATCTCTATAGATTTTGATGCCCAATATATAAGCAGCTTCACCTAGGTCTTTCATTGAAAAACATTTGTTCAAATAACTCTTCACATCGTTAAGCATGTTAATGTCATTTCCAATAATCAATATGTCATCCACATATAGTACCAGAAATGTCACCGAGCTCCCACTCACTTTCTTGTAGATACAAGATTCGTAGCAATTTGGAACAAATCCAAAGCTCTTGATCACTTGATCAAAACGAAGGTTCCAACTCCGAGATGCTTGCTTCAGTCCATAAATGGAACGCTAAAGTTTGCACACTTTATCAGCATCCTTAGGATCGACAAAACCTTCGGGTTGCATCATATACAACTCTTCATCAAAGTTGCCATTGAGGAAAGCAGTCTTGACATCCATCTGCCATATTTCATAATCATGAAACGCAGCAATTGCTAATAAAATCCGAATGGACTTAAACATCACTACGGGAGAGAAAGTCTCATCGTAGTCAACACCTTGAACTTGTCGAAAACCTTTTGCGACAAGTTGTGCTTTATAGACGGTAACATTACCATCCGCGTCCGTTTTCTTCTTGAAGATCCATTTGCACTCAACAGCCTTTCGGTCGCTAGGAGGGTCCACCAAAGTCCATACTTGGTTTTTGCTCATGGATCCCAATTCGGATTTCATGGCCTCTAGCCATTTCTCAGAGTCTGGGCTCATCATCGCTTCCTCATAGTTCGTAGGTTCACTGTCTTCTACCAACAAGACAGTCAAGACAAGGTTGTCGTACCACTCAGGAGGGGCACGCGACCTTGTCGACCTGCGATGTTCAGTAGCAGCATCGTCCGAAGCTTCATGATCCTTGTCATTAGCTTCCTCTATTGTTGGTGCGGTGACCTTTGGAACAATTTCAGTCTTTGCGTTACTCCAATTCAAGAGAAGGTTCAACAACCTCGTCTAGCTCTACTTTCCTCCCACTCACTTCTTTCGAGAGAAACTCGTTCTCAAGAAAGGAACCGTTCTTCATAAACACTTTGCCTTCGGTTCTGTGATAGAAGGTATACCCAATAGTTTCCTTAGGGTATCCTATGAAGACGCATTTCTCCGCTTTGGGTTCGAGCTTGTCCGGCATCAACTTCTTGACGTAGGCTTCGCATCCCCAAACTTTAAGAAATGACAACTTAGGTTTAGCACCAAACCACAGTTCATACGGTGTCGTCTCAACGGATTTAGATGGTGCCCTATTTAAAGTGAATGCAGCGGTTTATAATGCATAACCCCAAAATGATAACGACAAATCAGTAAGAGACATCATTGATCGGACCATATCTAATAGAGTTCGATTCCGCGTTCGAACACACCATTCATTGCTGTGGTGTTCCGGGTGGCGTGAGTTGCGAAACGATTCCGCTTGCTTTAAGATGCGTGAGAAAATCATGACTCAAATATTCACCGCCACGATCGGATCGTAGAAACTTAATCTTTCTGTTATGATGGTTCTCCACTTCATTCTGAAATTCCTTGAACTTTTCAAATGTTTCAGATTTATGTTTCATTAAATAGATATACCCATATCTACTTAAGTCATCGGTAAAAGTGAGAAAATAGCGATATCCACCGCGCGTCGAAACACTCATCGTTCCGCATACATCAGTATGTATAATTTCCAACAAATCTGTTGCTCTCTCCATCATACCGGAGAACGGGGTTTTGATCATCTTGCCCATGAGGCATGGTTCGCATGTGTCAAATGATTCAAAATCAAGAGACTCCAAAAGTCCATCAGAATGGAGTTTCTTCATGCGCTTTACACCAATATGACCTAGACGACAGTTCCACAAATAAGTAGTATTATCACTATCTACTTTGCATCTCTTAGCCTTAATGTTATGGATGTGTGTTTCATCCCTTTCGAGATTCAGAAGAAATAAACCATTCACAACAGGTGCATGACCATAAAAGATGTTACTCATATAAATAGAACAACCATTATTCTCCGATTTAAATGAATAACCGTCTTGCAATAAACAAGATCTAGAAATAATGTTCATGCTCAACGCAGGCACATAATAACACTTATTAAGGTTTAAAACTAATCCCGAAGGTAAAACTAAGGAGAGCGTGCCGACGACCATCACATCAACTCTTGATCCGTTGCCAACGCCAGATCGTCACCTCATCCTCGCAGTCCGTCTATTCCGTAGCTCCTGTTTCGAGTTACAAATATTAGCAACTGAACCAATATCAAATACCCAGGAACTAGAACGAGGGCTAGTAAGGAAAACATCAATAATATGTATATCAAATATACCTTTGATGGTGCCAGCCTTCTTGTCAGTACTTCGGATAGTTGCGCTTCCAGTGACCCTTGTCCTTGCAATAGAAGCACTCAGTATCCGTCTTGGGCCCAGACTTGAGCTTCTTCTCGAGGGCAACGCTTGCCGCCTTTCTTGAAGGGCTTCTTTGCACCCTTACCTTTCTTGAAGGTGGGGGGCTTGTTGACCATCAACACATGATTATCCTTTTTGATGTCCACCTCCGCAGCCTTTAGCTTTGCGAAGAGCTCGGTGATCGTATCAGTGGAACCAATCTGATTGTGAGTCACTACAAAACTTTTGTAGCTGGGAGGGAGTGATTGCAGAACCCTGTCAATATTGAGCTCCTCTGGAATCTTGCAGTCCAGTTGCTCAAGGCGTTGAGTGTAGCCCGACATCTTTATGGTGTGCTCACTAACGGAACTCCCTTCCTCCATCTTGAAGTTAAAGAATTTCTCAGAGATCTCATATCTCTCAAAACGGGACTGAGTCTGAAACATGGTTTTAAGCTCCTCATGAATCTCAAAGGGCCCGGGATAGTCTTCAAAACGAATTTGAAGGTCCGATTCCATAGCAAACAACATGGTGCTCTTAATCACACCATAATCATCTTTGCGCGACTGATAGACAGCTTTCTCATCAACCGACGCATCTACAGCAGGGGCGTCACCTAGCGCATTCTCAAGGACATAGTCCTTTTGACCGCCAGAGAGAATGATTCTCAGATTGCGGAACCAATTGGTGAAGTTAGACCCATTGTTTCTAAGCTATTCTTTCTCAGCGAAAACGTTGAAGTTGAAGTTGGACTTAGCCATTTGATCTACAATATTTGCAAGTACAAATTAGACTATGTTCATGATAACTAGTTCAACTTTTAATCAAATTACTAGATGAACTCCCACTAAATTCAACATCCCTCAAGTTGTTTAGTGAACATGATCCAAATTCACCACACCTAATCCGATCTTCACGAGAAGAGATGTGGTTTCAATGGTGGACAACGAAGTATCAATCATATCTTCATATGACTCATGCTTAACCTTTCGGTTCATGTGTTCCGAGGCCATGTCTGTACATGCTAGGCTCGTCAAGTCAAACCCAAGTATTTCCGCGTGTGCAAAACTGGCTTGCACCCGTTGTATGTGAACGTAGAGTCTATAACACCCAATCATCACGTGATGCTTGGACACGACGAACTTTCGCAACGGTGCATACATGGGGAGAACACAGTTTTATCTTGATCTTTAAGTGAGGAATCATCTTATAATGCTACCGTCGCGATCTAAGCATAATAAGATACATAAAAGGATAAACATCACATGCATATAACTTTATGTGACATGGTATAGCCAATCTTCGCGTAATGATCTCCATCTTGTGCGTCTTGAGCATGATCTCCATCACTCCACCATGATTGCCTCCACCACGAATAGCAACTACAACTATTGCTAACTACTTAGCGATAAAGTGAAACTATTACATGTCGATAAGAAGTTGACACACAGTCATACACAATTATAAAGACAACCATATATTCTCGGTTGTGTACTCATCGACATGCAAGTCGTGAAACATTACAAAACATGATCATTGCATACAACATACACATCACATCTTGGTCCATACCATATCACAGAAAACACTCCCTGCAAAAACAAGTTAGACGCCTCTACTTTGTTGTTGCATGTTTTACATGGCTTATGGGAGTAACAAACTAAGAATGATTCTTACCTACGGAAAGCCACAACGGTGATATTATGGTTGCCAAACTCCGGTGTAAATCCCATGACAACTATAGTGAGAGAAACTCGCATCCACCAGCCGCATGTGTGGAACAAGCCACACGCCAAGTGCGGAGCCGGTCTCGCGAACGACGTCGCGTAAAGTTGGCCTAGACCGCTTCGATCTCACTATCCCGCGTCATAACAAGAACACAAACAAGAGGCTTGCAACAGAAAACATCAACGCCCGCAACAACCATGTTCCGTTCTACTCGTGAAACACATCTACGCATAGATCTAGCTCTGATACCACTGAAGGGTTTTGCAGCATAGTAAATCAAAAAAATTCTACGGATGCGAACGGTAAAGCCAAGATCTAATCTAGGAGATGCAAACAACGAGGGGATTAGATGAGATCTTCATACCCTTGAAGATTCGCACAACGAAACGTTCGACGGAACGTGGGTGATGTAGTCGTACTCGCTTCTCCTCCTCGCGATCCGATCCGATCTAACACCGCAAGTGGCGATGCCTCCGAGAGATACACACGTGCGGCACCTCGACGTCTCCTCCTTCCTCGGTCCAGCAAGTATGGTGGAGAGACGTATTGGATCTACAACACGACGGCGCGGTGCAAGTGGTGGAGAGTTTCTGCAGCAGGGCTTCGCCTACGTGAAGTCGGGAGGGAGAGAGAGAGGAGGGCAGCAGGGCGGCTAGGGTTGTGGAGGAGGTGTGGGGGGAGGGTGCGCACCAGCCCTCTATATATAGAGGGGTGGGCGCCAGCCCTAGCCCCTCCCCCAAGCCCTAGGCCGGCGGCCAAGGAGGGAGGAGTGGGGGGCAAGTTTCCCCCCTCCCTTCTAGAAGCTTTCCTAGGGTTTGCCCTAGGTCTGGCCGGCTGGGCCCTATGGGGCCTTGTGCCCCTGGACCAATGCGGCCAGGGCACTCCCTCATAGGCCCATGCCCCCTCCCGGCATGTGGGGCCACGTTGGTCCCCCTCCGGAAGGTTCTAGAAGCTTCCGGTACAATACCGATTAACCCGAAACAATTCCGAACTCCAAAAATTGCATTGCCTTATATGAATCTTATTCTCCGGACCATTCCGGAACCTCTCATAATGTCCCGGATCCCATCCGAGACTCCGAACAAAAACTCATAAACCAATTATCCAATCTATCCTAGCGTCGAGACACGTTAAGTGTGTGACCCTTCGGGTTCGAGAACATGCAGACATGATCTTATATCAATAATCAATAGCGGGGTCTGAAAACCCATATTGACTCCCACACATTCATCGATGATCATATCGGATGAACCACGATGCCAGGATTCAATCAATCCCATATATATATTCCCTTCGTCTCGCGATATTTTACTTCCCCGAGATTTGATCGTTGGTACCGTCATACCTAGTTCAATCTCGTTCACAGCAAGTACTTTACTCGTTCCGTAATCCGATATCACTTTGTGATCAACTCCTTAACCACATGCTTGCAAGCGGTGTTGATATCGATTACCGAGTGGGCCTGAAGTATATCTCTCCGACTTGGGAGGGACAAATCCCATCTCGATACATACAACCCAACAAGTACTTTCCGATCACCTGAGAGACACCTTTATGATCACCCTCTCATATGATGACGTTTGATGACATCAAAGCTTTCTTCCGATACCAGGGAGTTGTATTATCTCATGGTCTAAGGAATACAATATTTGACATAAGAAAAGCTTCGCAAAGATGAACACGATGACACGATCTAATTGCTCCGCTTAGTTTGGGTCTGTCCATCATATCATTCTCCCAATGATACGATCTCATTATTAATCGACAACTCATGTCTATGGTTAGGAAACCTTAACCATCATTAATCAATGAGCTAGTCCATAGAGGCATACTAGGGACACGGTGTTGTTCATAAACCACTCAACTATTAAAGTTTCCGCTTAATAGAATTCTAGCATGGAATATAAACTTTATCATGAACAAGAATTATAATAATAACATCTTTATTATTGCCTCTAGGGAATAATTCCAACAACAAGCCTTGTTCATGAGCCACAGAATTTTGCTGCGCATCATCCGGAACACTCCTCATGGCAGCAACAATTTTTCTTGCTTCATCAATCATTGTTGACACAACACGATATGTTTCATCGTTGAAACATGCATCTGATGCCAAGTCATTAAACTTCCTGCACAATGAGTTGTATTTTAGAGTATTTGTGCCCGGCACACCAAATATTGCTGCATTGGAACCAGGATCAGGGGCAGGTGTTGTTGCTGCAGCAGACCAACGTTGGAGCATGTATCGGTCTAGTATTCTCTGGATGTTAAATTGCACCATCACCCTGACGATGTGCGGGCATATCAGTCCACACATCTCAAATGAGTTGCAGCCACACAAGTATATCCCCTCTTCAATGTTTGCTTCAACCCGATATGTCTTGAGATCGAATCCGGGGTTTGGTACAAGTTCGAAACAATGCATTTCTGCCTCTGCCCGGAGTGGATAAAACCTTGTTGATGCTTCAAGAATCTTCTGGAACCTGCCAAAAACCTCCCTTGTGTAGAATTCAAGGGCCTGCTTTTCAATGGTCCAACTGCAAGGAAAATAAGTTTCACATATTGTCAGGGAATGCTATCAAAGTTACTTGAAGCAAAAACACATTTTGTAGCAACAAACACACTACTGGAGCAACAAACACACTACTGATGCAAAAACACACCTCTGAAGCAATAACGACACTTCTGAAGCAAAAATACACTTTCTGAAGCAAAAAAAACACACTACTACTGAAGCAAAAACATACTACTGAAGCAAAAAACATTATAGCACTCACCTGCCCCAAAGTGGCGTTGTTGTTGTGTCCATTGTAAAACCTGCATTGTCTTCACGATCAAGCATCAGGTTTTGGCACACACTCATATTGCTGCACAAAGTTCCATATCGTGTCACTTGGCCGAACTAGTGTTTTGAAGTAGATGTTTAGACCTTCAGATCTGCCAGTTGTGCTAGTGAATGGGAAGAAACTTTTCCTGAAATATACAGGTGCCCATGTGTTCCTTGTTTTCCACATGTTTTGTAGGTGATTGTTCTCAGCCATCTCAAAGGTTTGTAGCATTGTCTGCCAGCACACCTCGAACTCAGCAACTGTGTCAGTGCCATAGATACATGCATAGAATGCTTCTCTAAATGGATGGCCTTCTCTCAAGTGAGGTCCAAGTTTCGTTCTTGCAAGACGCAGCACATGGAATAGGCAACATTTGTGAACAGCATCAGGAAACACATTTTTGATCGCCCTGGCCATTGCTTGGTCCTGATCAGTCATTATATGGTCAGGGCACAACCCATTTGCAGCTTTCTTCATTTGTTTGAAAACCCATTCAAACGTTTCAATTGTTTCATCTGGCAAGAGAGCACATCCCAAAACTATTGTGTGTGTGTGTGGTTGTTGATACCCACAAGCGGAGCAAATGGAAGGTTGTATTTGTTGGTGCAAAAGGTCGTGTCGAAGAACACACAGTCTTTGTACTTGGGGTACAGTGCCCTTGTCCTTCCATCAACCCAAAAGAGTGCCTGCACAGCGTTGTCCTTATCTACTTGCTTATCAAAGAAGAACTGAGGGCATTCCGCATTTCTCATCTCGAAGTATTCAATTGTCATGCTCAAATCACGCTCTGAAACTTCTTCTCGCTGCATTGTTCTAATGTTTGAAACATCACGCTTCACATACCCATCATCATCTGCGCTGTCATCATCTGCGCTGTCATCCCCCATGAACACTACCGAGGCACCCCATCATCTGCGCTGTTGTTATGTTTTGCTCATGTAAGGTCTTTATTAGCTGGAAATCCTCTTTGGAAAATTTCATGTGAGAACGATAATACCTACGCTTGCCAATTTGCTGCACCATTGGATGGGTATGCTCCTCGTTGAAAACTGTTACAGTCCACTTCCCGTCTCGCTTCCCAACAAGCATCTTTGATTTACAACCAAGCCGCAGCAATCTTTTTCTTTGCCTTGAGTCAGTGACATCCTTCTTCAAACCTGCTTGCTTGCTACGAGGTTTCTGTGCAGAAGTGTTGCTCATGTCGATTGTAGCATCTTCTCCGTTAGCGAAGACCGGTTGTCTTTGCAATGTTGTTTTGATTCGTCAATAGGCTTCCGGTGTGCACACTCAAAAACCCTCGAGTAATAGTGTCCTTTCTTTCCCCTTGCCATGTTGTATTTTGTATTTCCTATGTGTATTCCGAAGCCAAGTTTGAAAGCATAGTCATTATACACTTGTTGCGCCACGACAAGGTCATCAAATGTCATACCAACATAAGGAACTACTGGCTGAGAGCAAATCTCTTCCCCAGGATTTTCAGCAGCAATTGAAGCATTGTCATTTGCTACACTTTGAGGCCCAGGTTGAAATTTTGTCCTTTGTTGTCCTTCATCATTGCTTTCTCCAATGTCCGCAGCATAAGCTTCCGGAGGCTGGTTCAGGTCAAAACCTCCAAGCATACTATCAGCTACAAATCCCTGCATTTCAGAATAAGATTCAGAGTTGGAAAATCACAAGATAGCAAAATTTTACAAAATCAACATATATTGTTGCTACCAAATGAACGCAGCATAATTGTTCCCATAATCTATTGCTACCATAATTGGTACATGTAGCAATACTAATTTTCTAGCAAATCAACTAAATAATGCAACAATATAGTAAATACTAGTTTCTATACTGTTTTTTTTTTGCTAACAGCTTTGATACATGGATTTTTGCTACTGAAGCTAGCTGCTGTAGCAAGTTTTTTTTGCTAACTACTTTGCTAATGAAGCTAATTGACTGTTCTAGTGTCTGTTCTAAACAGCTTTGTTACTGGAGCAACTTGTCTGGATGAGATCAAACCTATCTGGTTTCCTAACAGCTTTGCTACTGAAGCTAGCTGCTGTAGCAAGTTGAGGCAAAAATTGCTGCTGCCATTGACTTCAAACCCTAGCTTCAAAAAACTTACCGATGAAGGAGCTGGTAGATCAGTCTCGAGGTCTTGATCGAAGAACACACCGGGATTATTGTACCCGCCAGAATCGCTGCCGAATCGAAGTTCGGCGCCATGACTCGAATCGATCCATGGCGCCTCCGTGCTGTAGGGTTCGAACTATTGCTCGAGGCAACGATTTGCGGTGGATTGGCGTGGTGAGGATGAACAAGGGTGGGTACTTGATGGATGGGCGCAGGTGAGCTATGGGCGCCGCCGGGTTTTGGTGCAGGTGTCGCCGCGGCGCCGCCGTGCGTCGTGCGACGAGAAAAAGCCGCGGGATCTGCGGGCTGGCTCTGGATAGAGTTTTGCTGCAATCAAACGGTTTTTTGCTTCTGAAGGACGATGGATCGCACGTATCGTCCTTTTATGTCTGACACTGCCCGAGCGCCTCACGTGACAAAAATCGCTGTCGACCTCTTCAGCTCTTCATCACTGCTCGAGTGTGAGTGTCCGACGGTTCCTTGCACGCGTTCTTCTGTACCAGGTCAGAACGCAGCAGCGTCGTGAAACAGTGAAATCCGGGCAGGAAGGAGTAGGGAGCAGAGCTGCTAGACTGACGATCGAGACAGGTCGGTGCGAAACGCACGAATCATTCAACCGATGGAATTAAATTTCGAAAGGATCTCCCCAAGCCAAGCGCACGCGCGCGTGCCTCGGCGCCGGTAGCTCGGAGTAGCTAGCTCGGGGCCGGCTCGCGACGTGCCAACGACGACGGCCCGGCGTACGCCTATGGCGTCACGCATCCGCTGACTCGTTCATCTCGCGTCCGGACCTGTACGAAGAGCGTTCGCAGGCAGGCAGGCAGGCAGGCAGGCAGGCAGGCTCAATCGATTGGAAGTGCAACATGACAGCAGCTCACAGACCATGTCAAAGCATAAACTCCAGTCGCTCACTGTCTGCATGATGACTGTGTACCATACCATATGCTCACTGTGATCTGCACTAGTGTTTCAGTACAATCTAAACAACGTCGACCAAGGCGGCACCAGATTGAGACCGTGTTGACTCTTCACCAACAAGACAACAACAACTATCACGGCCTCATTGCCCTATCGCAAGCGCTTACTTGCCAACACATTCAAAGCCTCAAGGCAAGTACTACTAGTAGATTTAACCAACCGAAAAACTCCCATGTAATGTAAGCACGCCATTACTTGCACCTCAAACAAAGCATTGCAACGAACGGGTCCAGCCACCAAAACTGTACCTCCACGAAGCAAAGCTAAGTATACCAGCTTAGCTTAATCTAAGTTTGGTCAGCATCATCTTTCCATGGATAACAATAGCACGGCGCCAATCAGCCGGCCTACTCTGACCGCCTCACATGGCACCAACCCTGCCCAGCGTTGACATCGGAGGACTGCCGGCCATGCATCGTCTTAAATAATGTCTTGCTTTTCATCTCCTTTTCTGTTCAGAGTTTTGTGATCTGCGGTTCATGTTTGGTTTATGGACTGATTGGACTCTACCTACCTCCACCACACATCGATCAACCTGACCTGACCGTGTTGGAGAATATGACAACACCAGGTTTCATGCCCAATATAAAGACCTCGGAGGCGATGACACACAAATATACAACCAAAAGATGATCAATTTAAAGACCGAGGATAATCCGGAGCTAGCAAACTATACTTGAGTCGTTGAGTTAAGAATGGTTCGTCTCCATACTTCCAGAAAAAGCAGGGGCGGCATCGAGGAATCACGCAAGGCATGGAGGCGATGCAAAAGGTCAAGTTCCCACGGGGGGGTCCTACATGGAAAGGCAAGGCAGGCAGACAGCAGTACCACATCCATTTATCTTTAGCAGGCCAGAGACAGGCATGGCCTCACTGTCAGTCTCGACCCTCTCGGTCTCGACATTTTAACCGGGAGAAACCCATGTCCAGATCCGTCGATGAGCATCATCACGGATCAAACTCGCTACAGTGACGAGCGAGCCATGTAGGTTGCACGAATCGATTGGTCTGCATTTGCTCATCGTCTCCTCCATACTTAGTATAGATCAGCACAGAATCGCCCATGATACGAATCTACTGTTGCCAGAGATCTACTGTCGTCAAAGATCCAACGCGACGCACAGTGTTCTGGCCCTACGCCAGCATATAGGCCAACGAAGCAACGCTTTGAGCGATCCAGCGAAAATTGGATCAAAGATCGGTTTTATTTACAGATAGAAACAACACACATGGATCTTGCCTGAATCCTGAACAGCAATACCACCTGTCATGTGCTCTGGGACTGGGAGTGGCTGTGCAAGTACGGAGAGAGAACAAAGGATGTTCTGGCTTGCAAGCAACACCCAACCAACCAGCCCAACCGCTCGTTTGTCCGGCACACGAGAGCTAGCCACAGCATCTACGATCATTCCACGCAGCGCCAGCACGAGCTTGGAAAAATACACGAATGCTCGCATGAAGAAACATCTGAGACGCTCGGATTAATTTGTGCCAAATCGCGAGCTAGCAGCTCGCGCGCACGACCACTCCATTCGTTCCGAAACGAAGCACAATGACACTAATTCTCGAGTGACAGTCACGACCAACATCTAATAACCGTGTGAAACCTAGGCAACCGATTTTACTACATACAGATTATGGGGAAACGAAACTGGTTCAGAACTCGGCGGTGTTGCCGCCCGACGACGCCCCGACGTCGCGCTGCCGGCGCCGGAACGACATGAGCCCGTCCGACACGATGCTCCCGCCGCAGTCGTCGCCGTCGCCGCACTCCAGGCTGCTGCCCGTCAGGTCCGCCTCGTCGTCCAGGTCGCCCCGCATGGCGCGGAGCGTCTTCCTCGCCATCTCGCGCCGCACGCCCCCCGGCGTGCCTTCCTCCGCCACGCGCCGCAGCGCCTTGTCCGCCCCTGCCGCGCGCGCAAGGCCGCGGAACCGGAGGCTGCCGCGGCTCAGCGCGTAGATCGCGGCCACGCACCACTCCTCCAGCTCTGCGACGTGCGTGTCGTCGTGGAGGATGCCGGACACGGCCGCCACGGCGCCCGCGTCCATCAGCGCGGCGCGGCCCTCCGCGCAGCCGCCCACGTTGCAGACCACCATGAGCGCCAGCCTGCGGATGGGCGTCGGCTCGGACGCGCCGGACGCGACGGCGAGCAGGGCCTTGGGCGCGCCCGGGAAGCGGGCCACCTTGGACTGGTTCACGGCGGCCAGGGAGAGGTGGTAGATCGCCATCCCGGCGTCGCGCCGCGCGCGCGGGTGCTGGGCGGGGGAGGTGAGGAGGTCGAGGAGCGGAGGCACCGCGCCCAGCACGCCGATGGCGGCGCGGTTCTCCTCGCAGAGCGCCAGGCCGAACAGCGCGCCGGCCGCGTGCTCTCGCGCCTCCGGCGCCGACCCGCCCGAGCGGAGCACCTCCACGAGCGCCGGCACGGCGCCCGCGCGGACGATGCGCACCTTGTTGGCCGGCTCGAGGGACAGGTTGACCAGCGCGGCGGTCGCGTCGACGCGCGCGGAGGCGTGCCGGGGAATGAGAAGCACGCGCCGGATCGCCGCCAGCAGCCGCGGCGTGCAGAGCGCGCGCCGGCGCTCCTCGCTCTCCCGCGTGGCCTCCCGGAGGACGGCCAGCACCGCCGCCACCTCCCCGTCCTCGTCCGCGTCCATCACCGTCGAGACCACCTCGTCCTCCAACGGGTCAACCGCCACCTCTTCAGCTACTGGCTTCGTGGCCACCACATCCTCCTCCGCGGGGGTGATCTCCGAGGACGACGCGTAGGTCGACGTCGACGCCGCTGAAGCCGGCGACGAGTAGGACGAGTTGGACGAGCACGCCATCGCCGCGCGCCGAGTCCTAACAGACTTGGCCTCCGCCGCAGCAGCAGCCGGAGGAGGCATCACCCGGAGCACGGCCTCCCGGGCGGCCTCTTTGGACGGCGGCCGGGGCGCCGCGCGGCCGGAGCGGGTGCACCAGCTGCCGATGGCCGCCCTGAGGGCCGAGTTCGGTATCAACGCGTCAGAGCCCGACCCCGTGCCGGGGGGAAAGAAGGAGAGGTCCGCGCATGCCTGGAGGCAGGCGCGCTCGTACGTCCGGCCGGACGGAAGGATCACCGGGTCGGCCATGGGCGCGCCCGAGATCGGGCAGACGAACTCCGGCGGCGGCGCAGCCTCCTGCTCCCACTTCCTCTCCGCCTCCGCCGCGGACCGCGCGGGCGAGTAGGGGACGGGCAAGGACTTGCTGCTCGGGGACGGGGACGACGGCGCGCTGCGTTGGAAGGGGAGCCGCCAACGCCGTGGACGCGCCGCACCCATGAAGCGTGGGGGTGGGCACTATTTACCAGCGGCGGCGGGGGCGGCAGCGCTGGTGGGAGGGAGCGAGTCTGCTGCGGCTGCTTTCGGTGCTGGGGCGGGGCATTTGCTCGGTTTCTTTATCAATTCTTTTTGGGGGCTTGGGTGCTTTGTGGCTTGGCTGGGAGTGTGGAGTGGTCGTGGTTTTATGCGCCGGGAGAGAGAAGAGACTGGCAAGGGAACCTTAGCATGGAAGGGATCGCGAGCTCGACGGACCCGATCAACCCGAGCCACGCGCGTGCGTGCGCTGGTTTTGTATGGCTACATTTCCATGGAACGGCTCGTGTAATGGACAGGGAATGGGACGGTGTGGTCGGGTCGGTTGGAGTGGATCGGCAGAAAGGTGGCGGCCCTGGCATACGGTTGCGGCCGGACGGCTTGCGTGCGTACGCTGCGAGTGAGCTCGCAAATCTGACAAGTCACACGCTGATGGTGAATTGGTGTCATCCTTTTCTTGTTGCCGAATGTATTTTTTTCGTACATTGAGTGTGTCATCAAACATAAGTGATGTATAATGTGACTCGTTCGCCGTTTGACCTATCCACTGGACAGGCGTACTATTTTTTATTTGATCCATCGCTGTTTTAAACTATTATTTCAAAACTATGATACTTATTATGGATCGGATGGAGTATTAAAATCTTAAAATGGTTTGTAGATTAAACCGTTTGTTTGATTTAAAATCTATTTTTATTGTTGGATTAATCGCGACGAAATCTTCAAAAGATCCTATTTTCTTATGTTTCGATAATTTTTTTGGATAAAACAATTACTATCCCTAGCACGTGACTTATCCGTGCTATATTATATAAGTTATCCACACTGTAACATATAAGTTACCCACCGTATAAAGTGTTGGATAGAGACGTTCTCGCATTCGTGTTGAGAAAGTTTAATTGGAACACGGTAGCCTAGTTGTTAGGGTATTAAAACTTTATTGTCGTCGATCCATTAGCATCGACGAGCGATGAATGCTTGATGCCCTAATACCCTTTGAGGCTTCATCATCCGTACGTCACGCTGACTGCGACGAGTGATGAAACCGAATCGCTAGGCAGTTGTGTGTTATGTTGTTTACTACGACTTAGTGTGATGGGTGGGTGGTGCATCAGACATCATTTATTTATATTGTATGCAAAACAAGGTTAGATTCGGGTGTTTTAAAGAAGTTTGATGTTTGACGCGGTATACATTTGGGGTTGTCGTCCGTACGCTGCGAGAGCGGCGACGGACGACGAGTCTTGCAGCGTACGGACGACGAGGCCGAGTCGTTGGAATAAGTTTTTATATTATGATAAATTTTTGTAGTGGTGGACAACTTACATGTTATTGAGTGGGTAATTTGCATGCTAAAACTTGGATAACTCTCATGTTACTGATGGGTAAGTTTTAGGTTAAAAAAGTTACCCATCCCTAACACGTCATCTGTGAGTAAATTTTATAGTGGTAGATAACTTATATATTATTGGGTGGGTAACTTACATGCTGACGTGGATAACTCACGTGTTTCGGTGGATAACTTTTGGTTTAAAAAAATTGTCATAACATACCAACATGGAGTCTAGTTTTAAAGAGTTTTATCACATTGTGGGTGTCATCTAACGTGAGTGATGAATCCGACTCGTTCACTATTTGACCTATCCACTAAATAGGCGTATTGTTCTTTCTTTGGGCTTGATCGATGATAGTCAAACCCGTATATTCTAACATACTCCTACGGTCTACCCAGCACAAGTTTGGTAGTAGTAATAGATCCATTATGCAGTAGTAAAAGCTTATCAATTTGGTGCCTACATGCAAGCCCAATCCTTAAGCCAAGGGGCGAAGCTCCCAGTAGAACAAGGTAGGACAGCCACCCTACATTGAAAACCTTTAGATGCATATGTTTCTTCTAAACAATTTGAATGGTTATACATTATAAACGGATTCCATATAAGAAAGTTATGTTTATTTTAGTGAACACCGCGCAAAACTGATTTTGAACCAAAAACGAGGACTAGATCTTGTGTTGAAAACCATCTCTTTCTCTTTGTAATATCTAAATCTAAATCTACTAAAGTTCTACTCTAAATAATATCCTTGGTGGGGTAAGGAGGACTCGCGGGTATTTTTGACAGCTTATGGGGTATGATCAAAACCAACTTTAGGTATACGATGTATTATGTTCTATGATTCTACTTTATCTTTGTATATTTTATTGATCTACAATTATAATTGTATTACCTTAGTCAATGTATTTTGCTAAGGGTATACATGTTTGCTCAATTGGATAGATTCCGATTTAGAGCCCCTATTGGAAGATGTCAATTTGCATAGATAATTACATCACGATCCTAAGTATGGATAAAATGGTAACATAATGGGGAAAAAAGAAAAGTGTCTAGACAAGAGGTCAATGTTGATTATTTTTACACGATGGTCACCTTCTATGTTGCTATAGACTATTACCGCCAATTTTTACCATCACTTTAACAAGATATCTTTAGAGCTACTTCTGAAATTCTCTTCTCTTGACTCGAGGGACTCATGTGAATAAGATTGCTCATCCTAGAGAGATTTATCAAGGATATTATTATGAGTATGAGCATATACAAGTTAACATTGATTTATTCATCATTCATACATGGAGAATCTAATACTTTAGATACTTTCTTTATATTTAAAAGGCCATCATTGAGCTTATTTTTTTACTCGTGATGAGGAAAACTATTGAATGGGTTTTCTTGGGAACAATATGATCAACACCGAGTTGAGCAATGATATGTCATGATGGCTTCTTGATGACTTGACAACTTTCTACATTAATCAAGGGATATTAAAAAGTCACGATTGAAAAAAGTACATAAGATTTTTTTTAAGTACTAGAGTTTTGTTATTTCCTAGGACTTTCTGTTGGGTTCGTAGTAGAGAAAACAAAAAAAAATCTACGATGGGAACTATGTGTACCAAGATCCATCTATCTAGATACAACCAACGGGTGGATATACATCCATAAAATACATACTCTTGAAAACCGAAAAGATTTTTAGAGTATGAACTCGTTGGTGATATAGTCAATCTCTTGTCGATCTCAAGATCGTGATGAAGTCCATCTGGTCTAGGAGGTCCGGCACCATCAAGTCCAGCACCGCAAAGCAGTGGTGCATCGGTGATCGCACACACGTTCGGGTATCCCGACAGCCGACAACCTCCGCGCTCTTGCTCCAACGAAAGCAATAAATCCTTCCAAAAAGGCCACCGAGAACTTGTATCTCGCTGATCCGAGACCATGGGAAAATTCTAAAGGGGGAAGAGAGATCCATCGCGAGAAGGTGTAAGATGAGAGGAGGATGGGGAGGCCTTTTATAGGGAAAGGGGAGCAACCCAAGGGCCATGGCGTGGCAGCCATGGTGGGCACCCCACCTCTTCCATATTCATGTGGGTGGAGCTCCCATTCCCATAAAAGCCTCCACTCAAAATTCCATTCACCTCCATTAAATTTCCAGTAAATTTAGTGCAAGATCTCATTTAATAAAACTCATTTATTTATTTTATTCAGAATTTTGTTAATTATATTAATTAAAAATCATTCACATAAAACCCCTTGCAACATTTCAATATCACATGCAGAACCAGTTTCAGTAATTTTACCCAAAACAATTCTGGTTTCCGTTGAAATAATTTCAGCGTTTTCTTTTTCTTTTCCAGGCATCTTATTTGCTCCAAATGGTGTCGGTATCCCTTAAGTGTGCCACCCTTTGGTTCGTGAATAATGCAAACATGATCGAGACCCCTCTCTGATCAATAATCAGCAGCGGCACCTCGAGATCCGTACTAACTCCCACACATTTAACTATGACTTCTGTGATCGTGAGAACCTTTTATGCATGTAACTCGATCCCTTTGTCTCGCGATATATTACATGTTCGAGATTCGATCATCGGTATCTCCATACCTAGTTTGATCTTGTTATCGACATGCACTCTTTTCTCATTCCCGTGATATAACATTCTAGTGATCACATCACTTGCTTGCAAGCTAACTAATGTGATATCACCGAGAGGGCCCAGAGTATATCTATCCGTCATCGGGATGGGAAAATTCCACTCTTTTGATCCATGAGCCTCTACATAACACTTTCGTAGCACTTAACCCACCTTTATAGTCATGTTGTTACGGTGTGACATTTGATGGTATCAAGATACTCTTCCAGTGTTAGTGATTGATATGATCTCATGGTCTAAGGACTAGGATTACTTCGTATGATGTTATAGCAATATAAACATAATGACTTTGATCGTAATGCTATACTTCAGATGAATGTTCATCACATCTTTCCAACAATGTTGTGATCTCGTTATTAACAACATCCAATGTCCATGATCAGTAAACCTTTGATCATCTTGTTAAACAATGAGCTAGTTTATAAGAGAGACATAACTAGGAACCTTCTATTTGTTTATTAAACACACATGTATTAACGTTTCCAAATTAATACAATTATAGCATAAGAAATAAGCATTTATCATAAATAAGGAATAAGATAATAACCACTTTATTATTGCCTTTCGTTCATATTCCCTTCACTTTCAGTAAAACTTCATCGCTGGTATGTTTTTAGGTTGTAAATATATTCGAATATGTTCTTGTTTCTATAGGATTACTAAGTTATTGTCTTAGGATCATATATGTGTAGCATTATTGTCCCTTCACTATTTTGTCTTCACATCATTTTTTAAATTCGCCCTACCTCAGATTCTTTTCGTCCTTCGCCTCTACTTAAAGCAACGTTAATTTGGGTGAGTATTATTAATCCAAAGTCCTAATAAGTTTTATTGTGTTTATACCAGTTAATGAAAATTGCTTGGACTTTTCACTAACGACAAGTAATACGTTGTAGAAACCAGCAGTGAAGATAAAAAAATTCAGTCGGTTTAGACATTGTTGGATGTTCTTTTGATCTTGACATTTATCCGAGGACTTTATAAAATTAAATAAAAATACAAAGATGTGTGATGAGGTATTTATTGGTGGGTTTTAGTTGTCTATTTAGCCTAACAATTACATAATTGACTTGGTGTGCACCAATCAATGTACTTTTAGGGCCTCTTTGATTAAAAGATTCTCATGAGAGTTTTGTAGGATACAAACCCTTAGGAGAGGGGGGAGGGCGTTTCCTACGCGATTGTTTTCTTTGTAGGATTAAATAACATAGAAATTTTTATTAGCAAATCCTTTGTGCTACATCTATTAGAAAACCAAACTTCCAATCGAACCTTTGTGGGAAATTATTTCCGTGTGATAGAATCAAACAATTTTTTGTGCATATAAAATCTCGTTGGAAAGGAATGGGCGTGGCATCGCGGTCCTGTGTTTTTTCTATCATGTGAATCAAAGAAGCTCTTACATTAGAGAAACGTGTTTTCCTACTTCATTTCTATCTTCACTTTAATGATTTTCTCATACTCACTTCTTCTCATAATATGTAGTGCACAATTTTGCGTACAAGTCAAATTTTACAAAGTTTGACCAAAAAATATAAAATAATATAACTATTTTATTATATGAAATGTATATATTATAAGAAGTGAGCCTATCTCACTTGGTTAGGTAAGTGGATGTACAACCCAGACACCCAAGTTCAAGTCCTCACGAATGTAGACTTGGGTTCTTATTATTTCAAAAACAAGTTCGCTGTAGGGGCTTCCCCTACTGTATTTCTTTCAAAAAAAATTATATATTATGAAAATATATTTTAAGCCAATTCTAATAATATTAATTTGGCATTATAGAGGTTCATATTGGCATCAAACTACTTAATCAAACATTGCTAAGTTTTGCAACATAAATTGGGAAAGAGCGAATCCATGTCTAAGAAAATATTCACTATAAGATGAGCATACCATCTATGTCGACTTTACATATTTGTTAACACGGTCCATTCTTAATACTCCCACCTATCCATAACAAGTGCCGCTTATTTATTGTTGCACTAAATCAGCGACACTTATTATGGATCGAGGGAAGTAATTCATTCACAAAGTATGAGAAAATATAGCAGTCCAGTTATAAAATAAAATATGAAGAATTGTGTGGATTTTAACAATGTAAGTTTTCATCGTGGATTTAGAACTAAAAACCAATCTATTATATAATTATTAAAACAATATAAAAAGGCACCACAATTATTCGCATGTGCTAAACTATCTGATCCGTTAACCATGGGACCTAATTATAATGATCCATATTTAAAGTGAAAATGTGGAAATAATCAGATTAGAAAAGGCAAAAAAAAATAACATACATGAATTTAATCGTGGACGTCAAGATTGGATATGCTATGCATGTGATGAGGTAAGTGCCGAGGTCAGGAGATCAATATTGTTATATTTTGTTTGTTTAGCTTTGTGGTCTGCCATCTGGATTCCAAATTAAACAAAACCACATGTCCAGTTCGATCGGCTCGACATGGGTGTCGTGAAGCGTAACTCTGAATCATCATTTAACTTCTTATTTCCGATCAAGGTAATTATGTGACTACCATTTTTAACTATAACGTCTTCCTTTGTCATGCCTTAAAATATGACACTCATACAACAAAATAGGCCCAAAATGAAACCTAGCATCATCAAATTATATTTCAAATATCATTACATCATGAAATACCACGAGTTGTAAAATATGAAAACTTATCACGTGACAACTATCTACCCACCGTCATGGTGTGTCGTGACTAGAATATTTCATATTTCACACATGTGTGTAGTACGGTTAGGAAGTCCACGGTCAAAATGATATTATAATCTACCAAGACAATCATAGGTAGAAAACCATGCAAAAGTCACATAAAACAAAGTAACAAATGTATATCGTACATATACAGCTTGGGCTACATGCAGCTTGGGCTACGAGACGCCGCAGTCCTGACTTGCCTTGGTGCTACTCTTTGGTGGGCCATGGTATCGACTTTGGCCGCCACGAGTTTTGACCATCTTCACATGTCAATGCACCACGGTGCAGGGCGGAGCTTGTTGGCGTCCTCCTGCTCGACCACCGCGGAGGCGCGCGCAAAAACGCCCATCCGCGACCTCTCGCTGCCGGCCCCGCGGAAGGCAGAGACTTTTCAACCGATAAATCTATCACACAGGTCACGGGACAGGAGGAGGAGGATAATTGACCCGTTGACGTGTGAAACGGCGAACCGAGTCAACATTGCGACTGGCGGATAGTGTCAGCGAATCTGACGCCGCAGTAAAGACGGCGGTCAGGGCGCTGTCACCCGAGACCTGTTTTCTCTCAGAGCGAATCTGGCGCGGCAGCTGTTTGGTGTGTAGTTATACTGCGGTACAGTGGTGACAGTGCTAGTACAGTCGTGGCGATTTGTTTGCGTCCGTAATTGGGCTGACACGGGACCGCGAGGAAATTTTTGTTTCTTGCATGGTTTGATTCGATGAACTGTCGTTCGTCGTTGCTCATTTCTGGTCTGGGCGCTAGTGTACTCTGGTTCAGCGTGATTGGCTACCACGGGGCTGACTGGTGTGGCTCAAGATATGAAGGTTTTTTTTCTCCCGAGATCTAGTGCTCTTGTTATTTAAAAACAGATGACCAGATTCAAACCCCCAACACATTCGTTTTGAGAAACAAAGATGGCACGGCATCAAGCCGTACCACATCTCGGCTTACCAACCGAGCATACTAATCATCGCCAGTTTTGGCTATTGAGCGACTAATTTGGCACACGTCTTTTTTTTTGCGATGAGACTAATCTGGTACCACATGCCTACTTGGTAGTACACGTCTTGATTCTTCCTAGATCTAGTGCTCTTGTTATTATTAAAAAAAATGGAAATCATTATTGCGAGTTTTGTCTATATCCAGAATTATTTTTAGTTTTATTTATAAGGTGTAAATATGGATTTTGTCTTTTTAATAAAGGCAGAACTGGAGTTTGGTAGGCAAACACAATTTTTCAAACAAAAATGGTAACTGAACCCGAGTGTGGTAGCATGCAACTACGTACGCATTAACATGTTCTTGTTTTTTTACACGAACAAGTGAAAGTTAGGCCTGGCCGGGCTCCCCCCAACCTTATCCCCTCCCTCCTCCACTGCTTTCCTGCGAGCGCCCCCCGTGCAGCGGCGGGGCCGATCCTGAGCCCCTCCGGCCGGATTTTCTGGCTGCAGGTGGTGAAGGAGAGGCCCTAGAGTAGTTGTAGGTGGTAGATGTAGTTGTAGGGGGCTATATGCCCTAGGATGGCGCTATGCCGGGAGGTGGAGGCTGGGTCTTTTGACCAAGATCTTGAGCCGACTGGTTGTTCTCGTCCTTGGTGTGGTGCTCCGTTGGCCGGAGCCGGAGGCGCTAAGGAGGACGACGGCCAGGTCCTCCGCAAATAAATGGCTGGCTTCCTCTGCTTCTTGCCATGCTCCTCTGTTTCTTGGTCTTCCTCTGGCCTGCCGTTGTGGTGAGGGTAGGGAGAGGAGAAGCGGAAGCTCTGCAGATGGCAAGGAAGTGAGGGGTCTTCTACCTTGCTGCTTTGGTGCGGCGGCGGGTGGTCGCTGATGACGCTTCCATAGTGGAAGTTTCTGACGGTGAGCCTCTCTTTCAATAAGCACATGTGTTGTCCCTGCCTTCCTCTTAGCATTGTGGTGTACTGGTGTTGGTCTTCCTCCTCTCGGCCGGCCGTGGCGGCGAAGGAGAGGTTGGAGGCACTGTCGCTGCTGCTAGAGTGAAGTGGGTCATGGTTGGGGTCGGCTTGCGGTTCCCCATGAGTGTCATCTCGCCAGCAAGAGGGTCGGTGCTACCTGCTCTCCTGGTTGCAACAACGAGATTCACCCCGGAAGCTACGATTCTAGAGTTCTCCAGCGACGACCGAAGGATTCCGTCGCCGCTACCCTTGGCGCAAGAAGCCACTCCATGCTCAGAAGCAATCGTAGCCCGAGCTCCTTCCTCCAGTTTCAGAGGATCTTCTCCGACCTCAACACAGGATCCATGGCCGCCGCCGCCCCATGTGTCATGTTCCCTGGCGGCGGCGGCGACCCCTGTGCTTGCTGGTTACTCTGCTGCGCGGTGTGAAAGACCAAGGATTGGATTGTATTTTAGAATTTTGTTCCAAGGTCTTCTTTGTAAAAATCCTAGCCTTATCTCTGTTTTACCCCCGCTCCTAGAGACTTGCCTGTAATTCTGTATCACCGCTTAGTTTAATGAAGCTTCCAGGCTTTCGGGCCCATCATGTTCAAAAAAAAACATGAACAAGTGAACAGGGGTATATCACATAACTTTTCCTTGAATCAAGTGATCGACTTTTGAAAAACTCCTAAGAATTCAATTTTTTTTTAAAAAAAATGAAATTATTCTGGATCGATCTCCCCGCATGTGGTGTCTGGTAGCATGTAGTCGCAACAAATCGACAGAGTCAAAACACCAAACACCTTCATTTTGACAAACCGAAATGACACTGCATCAAGCTTCAAGCCGTACCACATCTCGGCTTGCCAACCGTCAACCGAGTACTAATTACCGCTAGTAGCTTTGTCTATTAAGCGACTACTCCCTCCGTTTTCAATAGTAGATGTTTTAGCTTTGTGAATCAAATATATCTATACTATTTTTAATACTATATAGGTTCACTCAAAAAAAATCTATAAATATATTTTTTCACAAATCTAAAACATCTAATATTTGAAAACGGAGGGACTAATAATTTGGTACTAAATAAGTCTTTTTTCGCGATGATGTTAGCTAATTTGGTACCCGCACATGCCTACCCGGTAGTTTCGTCCGATTATCAGCACCTACCATCTAAAGAAAGCACACATGAAAGTACGAATGTTGCACACCGTTTTACTAAGTAGTTATGCTATTACCATTGTGTCGAGATAATTTTAATTTTTTCATCATTTTTTAATGATTTAGAGTTCCGTCCGACCATAAAAAAAATTCGTCCTTCGCCAGTGTACCCGCACATGCCTACCTGGTAGTTTCGTCCGATTATCAGCACCTACCGTCTAGGCCGGCCATGATTGCAAATGCAGGCAAGGCATTCGTCCCGATTATTTCTTCCGGCTAGCCTTTGTCTCTTTGTTGCAAACAACGACACTGTGTCATTGTATATCGTCTCGGTGGCGCCATTCGTATGATATTATTCTGGGCATACAAAAAGACACGTCAACAGCTCATTGCCGCTCGATCTAGTTTGGCCCATCCGTTGCCACTTTGGGGGCGGTGTGGGAGGGGCGATTAGCCCAGGGCACATGTTCCCTTTGCAAACAGAGCCACCACTTGGTCTACACTTTTGTGTGATATACTAACAGGTAACACCAACATGTTGTGCTTAATTAAGGGACATATGCTCTGGTTGATACTCTGCCCGAAGATCGATCGAACCCGTTACGGTATGAGGTTTAGTGTTATTCAATGTTTAGTGCTTGCCCTGACGTGCTCTTTTTTTTTTCTTTTTTCTAAAACGAATCACCACGCGAGCATCAGCTGGCCGTACTTATACTGATCCTGTACTTAAACCACATTTGTGCAAGCATCCCGGGATGGAACACGCCGACACCATCTTATCTATCCTTGCGCACTAGGATTGCTTGGAGGTTGGAACTGAGTTTCGCCAGGATGAGGTTACCTTGGCAGAACTCGTGAGATCGACATCATATTACATCGAAGGAGTCGGTCGTAGGTCCGTGGCATCGCGCATTCGCACCTGGGAAGTGGGAAGTCATCTCGTTCTTCGGTCCTAAGTCATGCGTGCCACTACCTGGCATTCCCAACACACCCGGAATCAGAATCAGAATCAGAATCAGATCGTGGAACCGCACGATGCCATGACGACCACGATACCGACGTCCTCGCCCGGAAGGCCGGAACGATCGTCGTCTCTCTTCTGATGACGCGCACCCGCCGCCCGACGATCTTGGCGCGAACGCAAAGGATGAGCAGTAGTACCACTACCCTATGCACGCGCCGATGGACACCGACCTCGAGCCCGAACGGTGGCACGCCACATACGGCGAGGAGCACCGAGGAGGGAGATTCCCCATGATGCCATGATGCGGCGCCCGGCGCGTGCGTACGCTTAGGTGAGCGGGATCCGTCAGATTCCTTCGGCCTTAGCCCTCAAGGCGTGTCGCGCTCCCGGCGCTGTCTGTCCCCCCATGCTGTTGCTTCGGTTCAGGCTCGGAGCCAGCCACTAGCCGATCGATGCCGACCGGCGACACTGCAGCAGCAAGAATCATTGCGGAAGGGATGGTGGCGTGATCATGCGCGGGTTGAACTCGGCTCCCGGATGCGGGAAAAGAGGCGGCGGGTGGAAAGGCAGAGGGACCAAAAGCCGGCCGGGCGCGCGCGGGGGGGGGGGCTTTTACGGGCCAGGTGTGACGCTGAATGATACTGTATGTACGTGCCTGGATGGAAAGTGGCAGCTGTTCGTGCCAACGTTGCATGTATCCATCGTTCGATCAGCTGGATGGATGTCCTTTTCTCGTTTCATGTATCCATCGCACGATTTCGATGCGGCACGCAACCACAACTAAATTAGCCAGGGCGTTGATTTACATTTTCCCCAAAGAATGTGTTTCAAGAAATACAATCTTTTCTCTCTCTCAAAGAAAAAGAACCAATCTTTCATATATATTCTGATCCTGAAATGTTGTTTCAGATTAGTTTTGATCCTTTAACGCTAACTGCAAGGAAGCTAGGCCCTTAGGGTATTGCTTGTAACAAACAAAAGCATAGAATTTTGGAGGATAAGAATTCCTTTGGTGCCGAGTGGAACAAAACAACTGGTATACTACTACTTCTATTCCCTTTGAAATTTCTCATTAAATGGACCATTCATACAAATTTGGGATGAAATAGAACATGAGGTTCTATCTCATATTTTCTTCTCTTTGTGTCTATAGTACATGTATCTTTCTTGTGTGGCATCCAGATGTCAATTTCCAAAGTTTTGCCGTGGTTTTGGTTCCTCTATGGGTCGGTACATAACATCTCCAATTGTGCATTTTTTTTCTATTAATTCCTACGTCAGAGTTGTGTTCTGATTGGAGCCTTGACTTCCAATATGAAACTCCCTCCGGTTCGAATTATACTAAATCAGTGACACTTATTATGGATCAAAGGGTTGGCCCTGACGAAGTATTATGAATAAAAAAGCGGCAATAATTTCGCACAAGTTGAGGGTCAAAGACAATAGAAAAATAATCTAACATAAAAGTTCACTGCTATGCTATTCGATGGAAATGATACTAGAAGAATTGAAAATTAGTATTTTCGTAGAAAAGTTCTAGAAATTTATTCTAAAATGACAAATTCCAAAAAGGAAAGTGATAAAAAAGGAAAAAATCTACATATAGGAAATCTGAGAAAACCCACAAATAGTTTATGCACATTCATAAAAAAATGAAGTCCATACATTAGTAAGGATTTTCTTCTACTTCTACTTATTTATACTAATTGAACTTTTAGATGTTTATATATAGTTTTCATTCGTAATTTCCCCAAAAACATTGAATTTTCAAGAATATATTTTTGTCACTAAAAAGTCCTTCAAACACTGTGATTATTAGTATTATTATTAAAACCTTAGTATTTTTCTTGATTTGCATATTGTATTGCTGACTAGGCTAACATGTGTGTCAATCTCAAAGTAGCACCACTCATCGTCCATATAGCTTTGACTAAAGGTCAATTATCAGATATGTCCATTACTGAAAGTTAAGTGTCAACTTGCCGGGTACATTGGAGTTTATAGGCACTAAACTGTAAACAATTGTCATACAGCATCATCTGAATCAATAGTTTAAGCAGAGAAATAACATTTTTAATTATCATTTTAATAACAAGGTCTTAACCTTGGCATGTAGGAAAAATAACAAGATCATACAAGCACCAACTTGGTTAGGGAAGTGAGCCACTTGGTTAGGAAAGTGGATATACAATCTAGCCGTCCAGATTCTAGTCTTCACGAATGCTGATTGAATTCTTGTTATTTTTAAAAAAAATCTGCAGGCCTTTCCCCTACCGTTTTCCTTTTAAAAAATACAAGCACCAACTGAAACAAGTAACTGTATTTCTCTTTGGAGTAATATTTCTCAAAAAATCCAGAGTAGTATTTCTTGAAACTTGGCCAATGTCTGAGTGTGGTATTCATAAAATTACTCGCCAGTAATGAAGCATAAAACGAGATGGTGTAGTACATGGCTCTCTGGTGATCTCTAAGAATCGACAGCGATGCATATGTTATCCACGACTTTGCGAGCAAAGTGAAGATCTTGACACCTGCTTTAGAATACAGGGGGTAATCCCGTGGTTATGGACACAATGATTTTTCTAACACCACATTCCCAAGCAGGAGTATATATAACGACGCGCACAAAGAAATACCTTTCTTGGTTTACTTACTTATACGTCTGGGCATGGAAAAGCTCGGGGCGCTTTAATCATGCACCGTATAGTGGGTTCACATTGGTTCATCTTTCATCGGTCTTTCATGGCTGCCAAAAGGTGATGTTACATATATAAGCGAGGGGAATAGTACGCGAGTTGCGTGGTCGAGCGTGCCTGCCTGCTTGCCAATTTGGGCACGAATCATCTGGCCAAAACAAGGTTTTGTAGCCTGTGCAGGAGTTTAGGAACGGAAGAAGCATGTTTGATCTGCTGATACACCGTCATCGGTCTCCGTTAAGCTCTGATAGCTTAGTGGTATTACGTTATTGCACGGTCTAAAGCACGTCAGGCCCCTCTGTTGTGCCTAATTAAAATCAACAAGTACGGCTGATCACTAGATTTGAGGCAAGTTAGAGCTCTATAGATAACAGCGTTGAAGCTTGTCTTGGGGAACATCCCTCTCGTTCCTCCTGAATTCAGAATACCTGTCGCATTTCATGTCTTTGACCTTGCTTAACACAATCTAACTGAAGTCCTCCAGCAAAACAAAACAAAAAAAAAAACTATTTTGTTGCCGATAAAGGAAAGGCACAACGGAGGAGCAGCACAAAGAATATATAACTACGGAGCCGTGCGAAAGCAAAGCACTCGAGGAGTTCAATCGGGGCTAATAAGTGGCCACACTCTCCTGCTTTTGTGCTTGGCATGCTTTGCGTCTGGATCTTGGATTAGGGGCGACACTGTGACAGTGAAGGGGCCACTGCATTCGCATTACATGAACCCATGGCGTGAGGACAAGCCGCTTTTCCAGCTTGGTATATCTATGCTATGAGAACAGTGGCTCGATGGCCTCGCTTTTTCGCGAAAGACTTCTTTCTTTCTTTCTTTCCATCCTCCGCTGCTGCTGGCTACGACTTGGATTGTAGTGGACTTTATTTTTTGACTTTGGAGATGCAGGGGAATTTCAGCGTGGAACCGAACGTGCGTGCGTGCTGCATCCTCTGAAAAATCTACTATGACTCATCAGCTTCATCGATGAGGTCTGGCCCAGCAGCAACCGCCGTTGCTATTTCTCATTGACGCACTCTTAAATACGGCTCGCGTAGCGTACAGTACGATACTCCATCCATACGCCGTACTACTTGGTACTGTACATTTTTCTTTTTCTTTTGGGTGGTCCAGTCAGGAAGGGAGGCAAAGGCAAGCAATCCAGGGGCCTTTTTTGTGTGGTGCATCCATCCGTGGTGTGGTTACGGATACGGAACGCGCCATTCAAGACGGTGGCGTGATACAGCATCCGACACAAGGATCCGTTGCGAATTGATCACCGGTGGTACATACGGTTTGATGGTGGCCACTGGCCGATGTACCCGCTACGGTAGACGATGGTGTGCCATTGGACGGGCGTGCACTGCATCAAACGAGACAGCAGGAAATCCCTATGTTTCGATGCCCTCTTGGACTAGCTATCTTGTTCTGATAGTTGTGTGTTCTTCTGCGGGATCTCGAGTATTATGATCAGTCACTTGATCAAGTTGTTTTGCAGAGCGGGCAACTGATGCAACTTCTCATCTACTTCACTGCCAAAAAAAGAACTGTTCGCTCATTTATAGGGACACAAATCTCACACGGCCACCTTGAGTGCAGTCTGCAGATCTATCTCCATAACACCATATCGAGCTTCTTCTTCTAAGGCAATGAAAATGACAGTTTTGAGGAGTGGAGGCCAATTATACTAGTACACGACAGATAAGACTACAGATTTCCTTATCATCAGAGTCAAGGTAATTCTACATGAACGTTCATGCGTGTTCAACACATCAACACATGATATTAGAGGTATATCATTAAGTTTACAAGCTTATCAGGTATGGCTACGAACTAAACAGGCTTCCCAGTCAATTTCGGGAAGGGGTCTTGTTTGCTGAGGACAAGAACCTTGCTTTTGTGGGCAAAGTAACCTTTTATCAGATTCTTGTATATTAGGCACGCCATGATGCACTCCACCTGAAAGCGAGGGAGAGCGAATTTTAGGTTACGTACATTGTAGCAAACCAAGATAGTAAACATTGAAATGAATCTCTCAAGGCACCTCATCCACGTCCATGGTGATTCCAAGCCATTTCAGGGTCTTCACCAAGACCTCTAGCTTGATTTGATGCGCCTTGGCTGGTTCCTTCTGCCTCTGAATGATATGGCTGCAAAAGAAAACAAAGCCACAGGGATTGGGTTATTCTGCCTCTGAATGATACAGTATATGGCTGCAAAAGAGAACAGAGCCACAAGGATTGGGTTATTCTGTAAAAGCATTGGCAATGACAGATTCAAGTTTGCACTCACATTTTCTTCACTAATCTCCGGTAGACCTGGAGTTCAAGTTTCTCCAGCACAAGGTAGACGCCACATTTTAGTAATCTTGCAACACAAGAAAAGCAATCAGTGTCCCCGCCCCAAAAAAAAGAGATCGGTCCCCATTAAGAATGACAGAAGCAAGCAGGGACAGCGGATGGTTCAAATAATTTCAGCACAAAAATACATGAACTTACTGGTCTTCATGTCTATCAAGGGCCTGCTTGAGAAGCCTGAGATCCCCTCTCCTAAGTGAGGTCACAATATCTGCATACTGAAAGGTTAAATTACCACTTGTACGAATCAAAATGGATAGGTAGGGGGGGGGGGGTTCTGAAGTAGCAAAGTCAGAAGCATAGTTAAGGAATGTGGACTCGGCATTAAACGAACATCCTTATATGAAACCGAACAAATAATCCAAGGGAACAGCACATTTCACAAAAGAAATAAAGAAACAGCACCTACCCAAGATAGAGCTAACAACTAGAAATTTAAGTTACCCATCATAAAAAACAAGAGTATTTATTTAAGAAAAGCAATCACCAAGCATCATACAACATCAGCCTTTGGTAATGTCACACGACAATAGATGTTGATCATCATTTGAAAACTCAACTCGTAATTATGACAGCAATTCGTATAAAAGACAAAGCCCTATCATTGATGAATGATGACTAGGCAGGTATACTTATCATAATCTGTCATCAATCATTGTCCTCAGGAGACAGAGGGACAAGTAGGGCTGGGCATTCGGTTGCACCGAACCGATCGATTCGGTGCTTCGGGTTTTGAAGAAATTCGGTCATTAAAAAATAGGGACCGATCGGTCATCTGAAAAATAGCTAACCGAGGTGTTCGGTTGATTGCAAATTCGGTAGGCCCTCGGTTAAGACCGAATGGACCGATGGATTAGAGAGGAAACGAAAACAGCACAACTATGAAATTCATTTGTCAATAAACATCAACTGCCTGGAACAAATAAGATTCTGCAAGTATGAAAAATCAAATTTTACAAGGAAGATCATCACGTATTATCAACAATCTCCAATCACAGAAATACAAGAAGATGCCATCGAGGCAGAAGATCATGATGCAGGCCACCGCCACCGTGGCCCGCCCGGATGGAGACGAGCTTCAGCTGCAGGACACCGTCCCCCTGGCACGGTGGAGTGGAGGATCTTCGGCTGCAGGCCACCATCGCTCACCGGGATTTAGAGGAGCTTTGGCTGCAGGCCACCGTCGCCCGCCAGGATGGAGAAGAGCTTCGACTGCAGGCCATTGTGACTGCCGCCCGTCGGATTGGAGAAAATAAGTGCTTTCCCTGGTGGCTAGGGCTAGGCTATCGGTGGGGAATCAGGAGAGGAGCGCTGCGTTGCGTACACAAGAAGATGGGAGTCACGGGAGTTGTGACATTGGGCCGTGGGATGGATTAGGTAGACTAAGTCCTGTACACGTATATTTGGTTTTATTGAATTTCAGGTAACTGAGGCACAAGACCGAAATTCCTTAATTAATTTCGGTTCTTAACAAGTGATGACTGAATTAGTGACTGAACATTTCGGTTTCGGTCTATTTGGCTTCAGTCTCGGTTACTTTGGTCCGGTAGTTCGGTACTCGGTTAATATGCCCAGCCCTAGGGACAAGGACCTAAGGTGTCAAATAAATTTTTGATTGTAAATGTGATAAGGTTCTGATAAAGTTAATCGTGGTTCTCAAAGGGCTCAGAAATCTTAAAGTGTAGTGCAGATTTCCCAATCTTTTGTCATACCTAACCCCATATAGACCCGGGTAAAAGATAAAGTGGCAGGTCCAGATTAACTTATCACTCATTTCAAAGAATTGCTATTGCTAAGTTAAACACAGTATGCTCATATATCTTACAGCTCACAAGATCACTTCATGTTAATGAAATGTACTATACTAGTAGAGTATATCCAAATGCACTCAATGTGCGGCTACATTACTCCTCTTTGTCATCTACTCCCTCTGTTTCAAAATATAAGATGTTTTAACCTTTTTCTGAAACACATGTATTTAGACGCCTTTTAATGTGTAGGTTCACTCATTTTGCTCTGAATGTACACACTAAAAGGCATCCAGATACATTTGTTTCAGAAAAAAGACCAAAACATCTTATATTTTGAAACGGAGGGAGTATCATTTACAAATTTTCAAATTCCTCCCAAATGCCACTAGATCTTGCTTGTTGAAAATTGTAGGTCAACACATAGACATGGTATGAGACTATCAGAGCCTAAGGCCCACTGTTCTGCCTGAATTATTCATATCTTGCATAGTAAGTGTCAATTTAAACAAAACAAAACCAACAAATTATGTTCATGGGAACATTAGTGAACAAGCATGATAAATGTTTTTATGATTGGAAAAGAGGGTATGGAATACAACTTTACAGTCTCCTACACATATTACATAAGAGTACGAGGATATGTATACCTCAAGCAGATTGTACTTCTCCAGGAGGGTCCTCATTGGCAAAACACCAATTGACAGCTTCACAGGGATTAGAAACTTCAAAATTTTCCTACAAAAGTGGCCATTAGTACTTCCAACACATGGGTGCCCCATAAATCACAAGCTATAAAACTTGTAATACAAATACCTCAAATTTAATTCGCTTTGAGGATTACAATGCATCAAAGCATAAGTTAGCTTCTGATCTGCCTGATTCAATTAAAGGAAACCAGAACAAAAAAATGTTATTAGCGATCTCATCTAGGTCAAACATCTTACAGTAGCAGAATATATAAAAATGAACATGCACGCTGGAGGTGGGGGGAGCTTACAACAAGAAAATTCTCATTAAAGACCTCCAAGCGACCAGTATAATACATATAAGTGACCTGCACCGTCATGCATAGTCAAGATTTTATGGGATCAAAATACATGTAAGGCATAACTGGTTATGCCTTATTAATACAGAAAAGAGACTGTGACTTCTTACTATCTTACCTTGTCTTTCACTGGAAAATCTTCAAAATCAAAATTCCTAGCTGTTTCGATACTCCTTATCACACTACGGCAAAGGTTAACTGTACCAAGCTGCATAATTTGAGCATCAAGTATTAGCCCGTTGTATCTTAAATGATGTATATCAGGATTCGAGCATATAACCATAATGCACTTTACACTTCCTTTTAACTATATTTGGCGTGTTCTCTGTACATTGCACGAATTATATTTGCTAGATTAATAAGACATACTATTGAAGAACAGGTTAATGAAAATATTACAATGAAAAACCTACCCTGAAATAAATTTTAAACAGCTGGCAGGTAACATACAGTGCCCCAATGCGCTTAGGTCCTTTAACCTGCAAGGTTCAGATTCACCAATTGCCAAGAGTCAGAATCTTCAAAAAATTAATAGGGTTTGAAAAGTCACATCGTGTGTCCAGGAAATTCTAGCATATACACGAGAAATAGCTATCAGGACACAACTCATTCTATTCCTAAATATGATGGATGGTATGTCTGGAGGCAGGAATCAGAAATCATAGTGGCAATAAGCCAATAATGCACCAACATTGACAAGAGGGGCCAAAGTGTGCTAACATTAACATTGTTTTTTTGAAATCTGAGGGGATAAGATTAACTATAATATTATATGATGCACTTCTTGTATTACTGGAGCAGATGCATATGATAGATCACCACATGAAAGTATTGATAGATCATCACACTAATGTATTCTACATTCCAGTGTTAACTTTAGAGCAGTTTCGATGCAAAAACACCACCCTCTGGCCTCAACATTGATGTAAATGCAACAGCAACTGCAGAGACACTTAGTCAAGGTACAGCTTCTTCTCTCCTGGTAACATCAACCATTACCAGCCTATGAGGGCTTATACAGTGCAAATATTTCTACATGAGTCTTGAACCCTTAGGCAGAGATATTCTAACAACATCATCAAACACCATCTAAGCTACACCTACTCCAATGCAAGTTCCTCTTTGTAGGTTCTTTTATGCTTGTATTATGTACTAACGAGAGCTAATTATATGCTAGAATAGGTGCTAATCAAGCACTGGTTCCTCTTTTAAGCACATGGTAAGCACTGGTTCCTAATCAAGCATAGGTGCTACAAAATAGGAACCTTGTCCATCGTATGTGGCAAGGGAAAAGTGTTCAGTTTTGCTAAGCACCTCTCAAGGCACCTGAATTCTACATGCTCGTCGCAAGCAATGTCCCTTAATGATTCAGATTCATTCTACTCAACTAATTACCATTGAAGAAAGCACACCAAACAAAGCTTTCTGAAATCCATACCGCTAGTGCACCGAAAACCTTCATCAGGAAGGACCCAGCCGCCTGCAGTTTTTCAGGGTTCTTCCCGCTCATTGCAAGCTCCCTATCTGCCTACAGAAAGCCAACAAACAAGCAGGCATGAGCCCTGAGACCTCAACTTTACAGACCCAAACCAACCACCTAGCTCACCTTCTCAGCTAGCAGCCTGATCTCAAGCGCCACCATGTGCATCGCCTCCATCGCCCAAGGTGTTTCCCAGTTTCGGAACTCCTGCAGGAACGCACTGCAACCCAAAAAAACATCAAATCCTTCAAAAATTCGAATAAATTTAGCCAAATTGTTCGTAAGGACTGTGTAGAGGAAGCCAGCAGTACGTACCTGGCAGCTTTCTCGAAGGAGGAGTAGGCGTCCCCGAAGCGGCGGAGGGAGTGGGAGTGGATGGCGCGGAGGAGTGGGGGAAGGAAGTCAGAGAGGTGGGGGTATCGATCGGAGGCTAGGTGGGGGAAATCTGGGAAAGCGCCGAGCGCGTCGGTGAGCGGGGTGGAAGCGGGGGCGGAGGAGATGGCGAGGAGGGAGGCAAGGTCGGCGCCGTCGGACTGGGAGATGGCGTCGTCCAAGCGGGAGAGGTAGTCGGCGATGCGACGGTGAGCCTCGCCCATGCTCAGATACGTCGCCATCTCCGGGCGGCGGCGATGGTGTTGGGGTTTGGGGCTCGGAGGTCAGCGACGGTGGTGGAAGAACCAGCGTGGGCCTCTTTCACTCGTATCAGACCTAATAGGAATAGAAAAAATTGTATTATGAAATCCACAGTATTTTAAAATATTAAAAAATCAGAAAAGGATCATGTATATCCACGTATCCTATGCTATACATAAAGTTTTGCAGAAAAAGAACTTTTTTTTACTCTTGTAAAAAGACGGCACATAAAAAATGTTATTTTTGCCGAAACTTTGTGTGCGGCATAAAATATCCGGATGTACACATACATATTTTGTAAATTGTTTAATATTTAAAAAACATTATTAGACAGTGGATGCACCTACCCCTGTGAAGCAAAGTGGATTTCAGCACAATTTCAACATAGTAAGTATTTGTCTTGAGAACAAAGTGTCACTCTGTTGGCAATGTTTGTGACAGGACAACTAGCCTACCTAGGTTCGAGTCGTGGACCTCACCGGATTCTTAGAGATTAGAGATTTTCTTCTATGATATAATAATATATAAAAATCTGCCATTAAGTCTCGCATTTTTCTTAGATTTTATATTTATATGTACCAAAATTCTTTCTGATGACACCACACAAAAAGTAAATAAAGCATAAAAAAATTAAGGGGTTCTTACAATGAGATTGAGGTGGATGATAGATTCCCTATGAATGTACTCCCTCCGTTTGAAAATATAAGATGTTTTAGGTTTGTGGATGAGATGTATCTAGACACATTTTAGTATCTAGATTCATTTGAACCTATACACTAAAAGATGTCTAGATACATCTATTTTACAAACCTAAAACATCTTATATTTCTAAACGGAGGAAGTGGTATGAAAGATTTTTTGGAAAAAACCCTACGAAATTTAATCTTTTTGGTGAAACTATGGAATTTAATCCTATAAATTAAACAATCACGGTGCTAGAGATTAGAAATTTTCTTCTGTGATATAATAATATATAAAAATATGCCACCAAGTCTCGTCTTTTTCTTAGATTTTATATTTATATGTACCAAAATTCTTTTTGATAACACCACTCAAAAAGTAAAGCATAAAATAATTAAGGGGTTCTTACAATGAGATTGAGGTGGATGATAGATTCCCTGTGAATGTAGTATGAAAGATTTTTTGGGAAAACCCCTATGAAATTTAATCCTTTTTTGTGAAACTATGGAATGTAATCCTATAAATTAAACACTCACGGTACGGAAATTCTAAAAGATTTGGATCCTTCCAAATTTCTATGAGATTCTTTTGAATCAAAGAGGTCTCTAGTATCGTTTAATTTGGTAGACCAATCAAGTAGTTCAATTTATGTAAGGTCTCGCCAATCCTCGGCATCGAGTGAGAAGTTTGCCGCCAGTTCCACCTTTCTAAGGGCATCTCTACCGGGCCGATCCATACGGTCACTCCAAATGATCCATTTCTGTCCATTTGGGTTGGGCCTGATCGATTTGGATAGGAGGTCCGGCCTGTCCGGCCAGCCGCACACAGCGGCGTGACCCATTTGTCTGTGTTTGGCGAGACAACTTTTTTTTCAGATTCAAACACAAATAGTTCGGGCTAAAAACAGGCAAGATTCGAACTTAATTTACATTCAAGATATATAAAACAGAATTTAAACTACTACTATCCCTGGGTACTGAACTACGCGCGCCGGCGCTGCCTCGTCCATCTACGGGTCAAGGTCGATGTACTCCGGCGGCGTCCAGAGGTTGGGCGGCAGCAGGGCCCGAGCGGGAGCGGGAGCAGGCGGGTTGACCATCTGCCCAGACCACGGCTCCTAACCGTGCGGGAGATCTGCCAACTCCATCCCCACTTGCGGTGCGATCGTAGGCGCTCAACCCGGCAGCGGCGACGGTGGAGGCAGCTGGGCATTCGTCTCCGCCACCATGCGGGTGAGCTGGAGGGGCTCCTCGTAGACGCGCCACTGGGCCTCCTCCTTGCGTGCGCTGGCCGCAATGTCCTGCTCGGTGAAGACATCCTCGTCGTAGCCCCGAGCCAGCACCTCGCGGTACTCCGGGGGCAGGTTCACGGCGACGTCATCCGACGCCTCCTGTTTGACGATGACGTCGTCATCGTCATCGTTGCCGTCCTCGTTGCAGAGGTCGGCGTCGGAGTGGTTGTGGGCGCCCTCGTCGTCCGAGTCGATGTCAGAGACGTCATAGACCTCCCAAGGCTGCAGGTCGTGGCGAATGGTGGTCGTGCCCCGCGCCTTGTGCTCCCACTCGAGGAACTTGATCCAGTACGTGATGGCGCCTACCACTTGTCGTGGGACACTTCGTTGGAAACCCCAAGAGTAAGGTGTGAAGTAACACAGCAACAAGTTTCCCTCAGTAAGAAACCGAGGTTATCGAACCAGTAGGAGGAAGGAAACGTCACACAGGTGTTGCTAGCAACGTGGAGACCTGCACAACATAAACTCAAGACTTTGCCCCAATGAATCAGTGAGGTTGTCAAGCTCACTGGTTTGCTGTAACAGAGGATTAAATGTATGGTGTGGGAGGTAATGGTTTGCAGCAAGTAAACGAGTAACAGTGGAAGATGTATCAATGGTAAAAATTAGACCGGGGTCCATAGTTCACTAGATGTGCTCTCCTTAGATAAACAACATGGCATAAAGGGTAAACAAATTACAGGAGGGCAATTAATAGGAATTGAGCAAGACATAACAATGCAATTACTAGTCAGAAAGATCCTATGAGATTCGATTGAGCAATACAACAAGATACATAGACTGCCATCCAACTGCATCTATGACTAGAAGTCCACCTTCAGGTTATCATCCAAACCCCCTACAGTATTAAGTTGCAAGCAACAGACAACCTTTTTAAGCAAAGTGTGTAAGGTAAACATTCCACATGCTCCATGAACAAGAGACCATTGTTTTCTCCCTAGTAGCACCAGCACATCTACAACCGAAGAGATTATTGTCACTTCCCTTGGAAACTAGAGGCATGAACCCACTATCGAGCATAAATACCCCTCTTGGAGTCACTAGTAACTACTTGGCCAAGATAGCTACTAACAACGGAGAGCATGGAAGATCACAACAAACATAGACATGATAGAATCATAAAGACAAAACTATTAATCAAACCAACATAACAATCTCAATATCCATCGGATCCCCGCAAACATAACATGCATGATTACAAATAGACTAGATCTTGATCATGAACGGAGCTCACAAGATCTATACATGAAATCACAAGGAGGAGATACAACCATCTAGCTACTACATGGACCCATAGTCCAAGGTGGAACTACTCACGCATCATACCGGAGAGAAGGCCTCCGGGATGATCTCCCCTCCGGCAGGGTGCCGGGAAGAACTCCAGATCCCCCGATCTATGGACAATGGTTGCGGCGGCTACAGACGGTTTCGTGGAGATTTGATCGAGTGCTTAGGGTTTCTGCATCAGGGGCTTCTTATAGGCGAAGGGGGAGACCGAGGCGGCGGCCAGGGGCCCCACACCCCTCCCATGCGCGGGGCAGGGCCCACCAGCGCCTAGGGGGTCTGGGCGCCCTGACCCTCCTCTCCGGATCCCCTCTAGACTTCTTGTTCCCCACGGAAAGTAACTGACTTTGGCGTTTGTCCCGTCCAATTCCGAGAATATTTATTTACTAACTTTTCTGAAACCAAAAACAGCAGAAAACAGGCATCTGGCACTGTGGCAACTTGTTAATAGGTTAGTACTAGAAAACATGTAAAAATCACCTCAAAGTGTAGACAAAGCAAAGCAAAGTAGATACTAACAAGCATGGAGCATCAAAAATTATAGATACGTTTCCGACGTTTCAGTACGCCTCAGAGTGGTAGCCCCTCACCAACCGTTGGGCCTAGGGGAGGTTGCTGATCCGCCAACGGATCTCCTCCGCCAACCCTCTGCCCGCCTTGGGCGGTGGCGGCACCGGGACATGGTCCCGGTTGAGGTGCCAGACAAAAGGAAGAGAGACACCCCTGCGTTGGGTGCCACGACCCTCCCTCCAAAGGCGCTCTCACTCCCCGACGTGGTAGTACCGCCGGGTGCGGCGTTCCCATGGTGGCGAGTAGTTGTAGCACCCCTCGGGGTTAGGGTTAAACTAACCTCAGATCACGATCTAAGATAAGTTCAACTCCAAACACGGAAGATCACGGTATGATTCGGTAACATTACAGAACACAGGGATTCAACAACATAAGTTTAAACTCTTAATAGAGTAAGATATTATAGTTATTACAAACCAGAGGTCATAGACTCAACATTACATCACACAGCGAAAGCAAATTATGTTGTTCTACACAACAACTTAGCAAAAGGCCTAAGAGTCCATAAACAAAAGCGACGTCCATCCCATAGTCCTCAGGTTGCTACCTGGGACCCCCCCCCAACTACTCGTCGATGTCAACGTAGAAGCCACCTTCAGTTGCAACCAGATCCTCTATAGAAAAACAACAATGGCACAAGGATGAGTACGAGAATGTACTCCGCAAGACTTATATAACCTAGTATCTACATGCTTTGGCTAGAAAATCTTTCTCTGGATTTTCTTTTGCGGAAAGCAATCTTTATTTGTAAACAAGAGAGAGACGAGGCTCGTCTACTCGGAATCTTTTAAAAGGGATAAGATAGCGACTTCTTCATCTTGTTCATCACATCTCGATAACCACCAGCTTCATCAGAACCTCCTATCTAGGATCACCCCCTCGACCCGGAGGAAGCATCCTTAAGCACACGTGGATCAACAAGTTTTATAGTGGTTAAAGTTATCTATGATCTTAAGTCCGGTTGCCAAGTCGTTCATAACCGTGAACACGGCTTTTCGAAAAGATTTAACCATGCATGGGTGTACAACTTTACCCACACGCACCAACCGACTCTTAATGCCAAATTATTAGCCCTCTTCCTTGGAAGGCCGGCAGAGGGTGGTTGACCACAACCTTTACCTTTCTTTCGCCGAGACCATGAGTCACGCAATAAGTATGATTCCGCCGTAACGGGTCAAATCCCGAAGCCGGTACTTAAAGATGTGAGGCGAGGTTGGTTTACCAGGGGCGCTATCTACCCCAAGCAACCTCGGCCATGCTTACCTACCTGTTATGAATGCACCAACTTCACCCGGCAAATCTTTCAAAAGATTTTATATGCATATGTCGAATGGAACGCCCGAACTATGTGACTCATGGAATCTACTAGGCAAGTTAGTCAGTCATGTGGTTGTCCAGGCCCCGTGTGGTTGCACGCTCGTCTTGGTTCCAAAGGTAAGAACTCAGTTCCTAGTGGTGGCGAGCATGGGACTACAAAAACCACAACCAATGTGGCCTCCCATACAAGCCTTAGCAGATTTAGTTAACTCCTTCGGGAATGTCACCAACTCCTACCTTTCTAGATTCTATGGCACCTCTGATTCATCGTTCGGATAGATCAGACGTTGATACTATGCATGGCTAAGCTGTCGATCTCAAAAGCTCTAGCAACGCTCAGACGCCAACCTAGGTATGCTAGGAGCAGTGGATCAGGAGTATAAGGCTACAACAGGGAGACTATGCAGCGGATATGTAACCCTAACTACTGACAAAAGACCACATTGGAATCGTGTGCATCATAGCGAGAAATTAATATACTTTGTAAAAGTAGGTTCAGAATGAGAGGCTACGCTTGCCTTGTCTGTTAGTAGACAGGTACGGATCTTCGGTGTTGTTGACTTCAACTTTGGGTTCGGATCCTATCGCGAAGAACCAAATACCGAAAAGGAAGAAGCAACATTCAATACATGGCATGTGTAATGCTCAATCAATATGGATGATATTACAAGTTAACTTGCGTTGAAATGAAACCATAAGGCATGATTGACAACTTAAACGGGGTTCCGAGGGGTGAAAACCCTAACTCGGGGAAACTCCGGAATCACCTGTGAGGGGTTACTATGTTCTTCTAGTTAAACTTGTCATGTAAGTTACTTAACAATGCATGATTATATATCTATTAGCTAGTTCTCATTTTTCTGAATATTTTGGTATATTATTTGTATTTTTCTGATTTAAAATGAATTAGTTATGAATTTCTCAACTTTTAATTCATTTTAAATTATTTTGGAATATTTAAATTATTTTCCAACTTGGGCCCACATGTCAGACTTTTATTAACTTCTGAAAACATTTATTGAAATTGTTAAAATGCTGACAAGGGTGGCCCACAGGTATTTATTTATATTCTAGAAATAATTACAAAACATTTAATAAAAAGAAAAGAAAGTTACTGCGCTAGCATGACGTCATGCTGACGTCAGGGCTCTATTCCTAACTTTTCTCACCAAGGCTTTCCCATCCCCAGTGACTGACGGAGGGGCCCCAAGGCCACCTTATCTAGCCACACGGCCGAGCCTGGTCAACAGGCCACGCTGGGCCACGTCGACGCCACCTAGACGCCACGATGGGCTCGCCGGAGACGCGTCAGCAGCGGTGGTTGGCGGCGGTAGAGGGCAAGAGGGGACGCGCGGAGAGGTGGGTTCGAACGAGCGCTGTAGGGCGAACCTAAAGAGGGCGGTGCCGCCGGTTATTGGTCACCGGAGAACCCTCCACGACGACGGACGGCGGCAATGCTTGCAAATAGGTGGCGTGGCGTCGGCGTAGAGGGAGAGGAAGCAAGCGAAGGGTGCCTTGAGCATCGGGGGCTCACCACGATGCTCGCGGGAGGGTTGGGGAAGCCAGGCGAAGCCGGGGTCGACGGCGAGGCGAGCGGCGGAGCACGTCGGGGTCAGGAAAGAAATAGTCGATGGCGACGGATCACGGCGCCCCTCGTAGATTCCTTCTGCAGGAGGACGGAGTGAAGCGAGGCGGAACTGATGGCGGTGTCGGGGAGGCCGGCAACTGCGGCTAGCCGGCGGCCATGGCGGATAGGGTTCGAACTGACGCGGTCCAGAGGAAGAGAGAGAGCGCGCGAGGGAAGTGAGAGTATAGGATTGTGAGGAGGTCATGGTGGCGGTCTTATCCTCATCTCTGGGGGCGGCGGAGCATCATAGCGGTCGACGGCGATGGACGGCGGCGGTGCGGGCACGCAGGTGCTTGTCGTCATTGTCGAAGACGACGAAGCGAAGCGGTACATGGTCGGGCCTCTGCTGGGCTGCTGGTGGGCCGGTAGCGGGCGTGCTGAGCAGCAGGAAGAGGGGGAGAGAAGATGGGCCGGCCTGATTTGCTCTCTGGCTCTATTTTTTTAACAGAAGCTTTTCCTTTTTCTGGTTTTGATTTATGTTTGTAATTTCAAATTCACTTACTGTTTTGAATAATTCGTAAATACAAGACTTTGTTAGAAATATTTGAAATATTGCAGGGGCCCTATTAATCCTTTTGGGCTCCAAACATTTTGTGACTTTCAAAATTCAAACTATTTGAATGTGGTTTCAAAGAGAGGGGAAGAAATTAGGGTTTTGAATTTGCATTCTTAAACCACACCCTTAAACTTATGCATACATTTTATTGATTTAAGCAGATGCATGCAATGCTTAGGTACTAATTACATATATACAAATTTGGGTTGTTACAGCTCTACCCCCCTTACAAGAATCTCGACCCGAGATTCCTAAGTTTTTGAAAAGAAGACAGGGTACTCAGATCGGAGACGATCTTCTCGTTCCCAGGTTGCTTCGTCCTCAGAGTGATGAGACCACTGAACTTTCAGAAACTTGATGTTTTGACGACGAGTTTTGCGCTCGGCTTCATCAAGGATACGAACATGATACTCACGGTAAGTCAGATCCTTCTAGAGATCAAGAGTTTGGTGATCAACACCACGGACAGGATCTTTGAAGCAACGCTTGAGTTGAGACACATGAAAGACGTCATGCACCTCAGGGAAGTTTGCAGGCAACTCCAACTTGTATGCGAGGTTACCTTGCCTGGATAGAACACGGAAAGGACCAACATAGCGAGGAGCTAGTTTGCCTTTGATGCCGAAACGATGGACACCCTTTAAAGGAGTGACCCGGAGATAAGCTTGATCCCCGACTTCATATTCAATATGTTGATGGTGACGATCATGATAACTTTTCTGGCGAGACTAAGCAGTTTTCAAACGATCTCGAATGATACGAACTTGATCTTCTGCTTCCTGGATCATATCCGGACCAAAGAACTTTCTTTCGCCGGTTTCTGACCAGTTCAAAGGAGTACGACAGGTTCTTCCATATAGAAACTGGAATGGTGCCATACCAATACTGGATTGAAAACTGTTGTTGTAGGAGAATTCAGCAAAAGGAAGGCATTTCTCCCAGTTCTTGCCAAAAGATATGATACACGCTCTTAGCATGTCTTCAAGAATTTGATTCACTCTTTCGATTTAACCACCGGTACTAGGATGATAGGCTATGCTGAAGGAGAGGCGAGTTCCCATAGCAGCTTGGAAGGTTGTCCAAAACCTTGAGGTGAACAAACTCCCTCGATCAGAGATGATTTTCTTCGGAATTCCATGAAGAACAACTATTCGAGAGATATATAGGTCTGCTAGCTGACTAGCATTGATACTCTCGCGAACAAGTAGAAAGTGAGCAACCTTGGACAGATAGTCAACGATTACCCAGATGACATCATTTCCTTTCTGAGTCTTAGGAAGGCCAGTGATGAAATCCATACCAACTTCATCCCATTTCCAATCAGGTATCTTATGTGGTTGCAGGAGACCAGCGGGTCTTTGGTGCTCAGCTTTGACGCGACGGCAAACATCACATTCAGCATCGAAACGAGTGATGTCCTTCTTCATACCAGACCACCAAAATCTTTGACGAAGATCCCGATACATCTTGGTACCTCCAGGGTGGATAGAAAGAGGTGATTCATGATCCTCTTGGAGAATTAAATCCCTCAATTTTGTTCCCTTCGACACTACCAGACGGTTACCAAAGTAAACAGTACCTTGATTATCAACAGAGAAACACTTAGCAACTCTGCTGGCAATGTTCCCTTTGATCTTAGCAATTTCAGAATCATGTTTCTGAGCAAGCTTGATGTCATCCTCTATAGAAGACTTCGTTTCAAGGGTAGAAAGGAATCCACGAGGAACTACTTCAAGATTCAATCGAGCGAATTCCTCATGAAGAGAAGGTTGAGATTGTATGATCATCAAATTGTTGCAATAAGACTTACGACTTAACGCATCAGCAACGACATTGGCTTTCCCAGGTTGATAGTTGAGACCCAAATCATAGTCCTTGATGAGTTCCAACCATCTTCTTTGCCTGAGATTCAGATCAGGTTGTGTGAAAAGATACTTTAGACTCTGATGATCCGAGTATAACTCGCAACGGCTACCGAGAAGGTAATGTCGCCATTGCTTAAGAGCATGAACAACAGCTGCAAGCTCAAGATCATGAGTTGGGTAGTTGTTCTCATGTGGTTTTAGCTGACGGGAGGCATAAGACACCACATGTCCATCTTGCATCAACACACATCCGAGACCTTGGTGAGAAGCATCACAGAAGACAACAAGGTCTTTGCTAGTGTCTGGGAGAACTAACACCGGAGCAGTGGTTAACTAGGTTTTCAACATCTGGAAGCTCTCTTCAGCCTTATCAGACCATTCAAACTTCTTATCCTTCTTAAGAAGATCAGTCATCGGCTTTGCAATTCTGGAGAAGTTCTCGATGAATCGACGGTAATAACCAGCCATCCTGAGAAAGCTTCGGACATCCTTGAGAGATTTAGGAGATTCCCAGTCGAGGATATTTTGGACCTTGTCTGGGATAACAGCACCCCCTTGGGCGGAAACAACATGACCAAGAAATACGATCTCTTGTAACCAAAACTCACATTTGGAAAACTTGGCATAGAGACGATGTTTTCGGAGTTTGGTTAACACCAAACGAAGATGTTCAGCGTGTTCTTCTTCAATCTTGGAATAGACCAGAATATCATCGATGTAAACCACGACGAACTTGTCAAGATACTCCATGAAGACAGAGTTCATGAGCCGCATGAAATTGGCTGGAGCATTGGTAAGACCAAAGGACATGACTGTATACTCGTAAATACCATAACGAGTGGTGAAAGTAGCCTTTGGAATATCTTCCTTACGGATCTTTATCTGGTGATACCCGAACCTTAGATCCATTTTGGAAAAGATAGTGGCACCACTTAACTGATCAAAGAGATCGTTGGTCCTAGGGAGAGGATACTTGTTCTTGATAGCCACAGCATTGAGTGGGCGATAATCCACAACCAGACGCGGTATATTGGTATCCCGCTTCTTGACAAAGATGGTAGGACATCCCCAAGAAGATGTGTTGGGATGAACGTATCCTTTTCCTTCTAACTCCTCTAATTGCTTCTTCAACTCCACAAGCTCATGAGGAGGCATACGATAGGGTCTTTTAGAAACAGGAGCAGTTCCAGGAACTAGCTCTATGACAAACTCCACACTTCGATCAGGTGGCATGCCAGGCAACTCCTCAGGGAAGACATCCGGGAATTCACAGACCACGAAAACATCTTGGATCTCTAACGGAGGTAAAACTTCAAAAGCATACAACTCTGCTTCAGGAATAAAAACAAATGAAGGGGATAGTGACCCTACGGTCCAGTACTTGACTGTTATGCCAGCAGGCTAGTCAGAGTCACATACTTGGTGGTACAATCGAGAATAGCTTGATAACGGGTCAACTAGTCCATGCCCAAAATGATGTCAATATCAGTTGACTTGAGGGCGATCAAAGAAGTGGGAAAAAGTTGAATGCAACTTCGATTAGATTCCCATGACTAACCATGGTGGAACGCCAACTAGAACCAGGTGACTGAACTAGCAGAGGAACAGATAACTCCTCAAAGTTTATCCCATGCATTTGAGCAAAAGCTTGTGATAGGAAGGAATGCGATGCTCCATAATCAAACAAAACTTTAGCTGGAATTTGATTGATATGAAGCGTACCCATAATGACTCTTGGATCTTCCTGAGCCTCCTCAGCAGAGATGTGGTTCAGGCGTCCTTTTCCAGCACCTAGATACTTATCATTCTTCTTCGGGGGTTGTGCCTTCTCAACAACACTCTTTTGAGGACAGTCTCTTGCATAGTGGCCAGGCTGGCGACAATTGAAACATATAAGGCTTGATCCAGTACCAGCAGTAGGATAATTTGATCCACCAGTATTGCTTGGAGTAGCATTCGGACGAGGTGCATATCCAGAAGTCCTTGGGGTATAAGGAGCACGTGGCACAACACTGTAAGGCACGAAGGCACGACGCTTCTTATTACCAGAACCAACCTTGTTGTACCCCTCCTGAGGACGCTTACGAGTTTCTTCATACTCCACCTTTCCACTCTCGGCTTTCATAGCCTTGTTAACAAGACCTTGGAAGTTAACAAAGTCCATGAGATGGAGATCACGACGAACCTCAGGATCCAGTCCCTTGCGGAACAAAGCTTGCTTCTTAACATCAGTGGAGACCTCTTCAGTAGCATAGCAGGCAAGATGATTGAAGTTGCGCTGGTAATCACACACAGAACCAGTGCCCTGCTTTAGCTTAAGGAACTCCTCCCTCTTTTGATCCATAAGACCCTCCGGAATATGATAAGCTCGGAAGGCTTCAGTGAACTCTTGCCATGCAACAACATGTTGAGCTTCTTGCATAGCCAAGAAATTTTCCCACCAGGAGTTGGCTGCTCCCTCCAGATGATAGGCAACAAAAGTCACCCAATCAGCTTAAGCAACATGATCAACCTGAAGTTTGCGCTCCATGGTGCGAAGCCAGTAGTCCGCATCAAGTGGCTTAGTGGAATAGCTAAAAACTGGCGGAGTGAGACGTGTGAAGTCCTTGATTCCAACTTGATTGTTCTGGCGTTGAGCGGTGTTGCGCTCAATCCTTTCAAGGAGCCTCATGTTGTCAGCACGGTTGGTTTCTTACATGGCCATGAGTTGAACCATGGATGGTGGTGGAGGGAGGTTGGAAGATTCACCCTCATTTGCAGCACCTCGTGCATGAGCACGGGTACGGGCACGAGAAGTGTCACCCATCCTGAAAGAGCAAGATGAAGGTTAGACAAGGGATCCAAGGAAACAAGACGGAAAGATGAACAAAGAGTACTTGATATAAAGGTATCAACTTATCAGGCATGGTAGTACCAAAGCATACTAAAGTATACACTAACCAGCTGACTTACAAACCATGACAATGGAATGTTAAGATGTTACTGTTGGAGATATGCCCAAGAGGCAATAATAAAGTTGTTATTATCATATCTTCACACTTATGATAAATGTTTACATACCATGCTATAATTGTATTAACCGGAAACATTAATACTTGTGTGATTTGTAAACTAAAATAAGAGTCCCTAGTAAAGCCTCTTGTTAAACTAGCTTGTTGGTTGATATATGATCATGGTTTCCTGATCATGAACATAGAGATGTTATTAACAAACAGGATCATATCATTAGGAGAATGATGTGATGGACATACTCCTATAGATAAGCGTAGCATAAAGATCAAGTCATTTCATTAGTTCAATTGCTATATGCTTTCTGATACATAGTAACCTAATTCCTTCGACCATGAGATCATGCATATCACCTTTACCGGATGGATGCTTTGATGTCATCAAACACCACACCGTAACAGGGTGGCTATAAAGGTGGCATTGAGTGTTCATAAAGTATTGGTTGAAACACATGGATCAAGAGTGGGATTTGTCCATCCATATGACGGATAATAATACTTTGGGCCCTCTCGGTGGAATGTCATCCAATTAGCTTACAAGCATGTGACTGGCTCACAAGGGATCACATATCACGGGAACAAGAAAAGAGTACTTATCAGTAACGAGGTTGAACTAGGTATGCAGAGATACCGACGATCATAACCTCGGATAAGTAAACTATCGTGAGACAAAGGGAAATTGGTATCGTATGTAAGTGGTTCATTCGATCGCAAAGTAATCGTAGAAATATGTGGGAGCCATATGAATTTCCAGATTCCTCTATTGGTTATTGTTCGGAGAAGTGTCTCGATCATGTCCGCATAATTCACGAACCGTAGGGAGACACACTTAAGGATTCGACGTTGTTTGAGTAGTTATGGTATTACGAGAAAGAGACCAAATGTTGTTCAGAGTCTCGGATGGGATCCGGGATATCACGAGGATATCCGGAATGGTCCGGAGACTAAGATTCATATAAGGAAAGTCCCGTTTCGGAGTTCGGGAATGATTCCGGTGTTTTCATCGGGAATGTTCTAGAAGGTTCCGAAATGTCCCAAGACTCCGGGGAAGGGTACATGAATGTGTCATTACATATTGGAATGATTGCATCATGTACTAAGTGTTCTTGTTGTTCCAAATAAAGGATTAAATTGAATCCTAAACTGAAAAGTCAAATGGCCGTTTGAAAGTCAAACGCTAAAACAGAAACTGGGAAACAAACAAGAGGAGGTTGAAACCAACTTGGAGGAGGAGTCCTCCTCTCCAAGCCAGCCACCCATACCAAGGCGACTTGGGAGGGACTCCTCCCTGGCCGCCCCTCCCACCTATAAAAGGAGGGGCAGGCCTCCTCCTAGACACACAAGTTCCTATCCTCTAATCTAAATCCTAGCCCTAGACTCGGTTTAGAGCCGCTTTGGTTTAGAGCTTCTAATTGCCCTAGCCTTGATTAGAGCCTTCTAATTGGTGTGTCTAAACCCTAGACCACTAATAGCTCTCTCATACTCCACCATACTCGCTCGGCAAGGCGAAGCCTCATGATCTCCTCTACTTTGTACCACGCCATTGTCTGCCGAATCGCGAGGAGAGTGCTACAACCTCCGCTCACTTGGAACAAGGGAGAGGAAGGTCTTCGTCGAGTACGAACGTGACCGATCAAGGAGCGCTGCCGGAACGCAGCGCCGGAAGGATCGTCTACGCGATCTTGAGATCGGAAGTGTACGACTACATCACCCACGAGAATCTGCTCTCGTTAACCGCTTTGGAATCTTTGAGGGTAAGTTATTCCATCGACTCATTGCTACAATATAGTAGATAGATCTTGGCTTGTTTGTTTGTATGCGATAGAATTTTTTTGTTTTCCATGCTACGAACCCCTACAGTTACATACCAAGCAAAACTGAGATATCTTGGAACTCTGAGAATAACAACCAAGTACGGAGTACTTAAGAAAAACAACCCCAAAACCACGATCCTAAAAGTTTTGAGATATAAGATAAGGAATGAAAACCTTTTCAAACCAAATAAGGTAAGAGAAACTCTAGCATCAGAAACACACCAGAAAAGGAGTAAAAAGAATCCTAGTCAGAGTTTCTGCAAATAGTTTTTAACTTTCAAATAGTTTTGTCAACTTCTAGACTCAACATCGACCAATAAAAGGGTTTCCTACAAGCAGTCCTGCTCTTATACCAAAACCTGTAGCACCCCCCGGGGTTAGGGTTAAATTAACCTCAGATCACGTTATAAGATAAGTTCAACTCCAAACACGGAAGATCACAGTATGATTCGGTAACATTACAGAACACAGGGATTCAACAACATAAGTTTAAACTCTTAACAGAGTAAGATATTAGAGTTATTACAAACTAGAGGTCATAGACCCAACATTACATCACACAGCGAAAGCAAATTATGTTGTTCTACACAAAAACTTAGCAAAAGGCCTAAGAGGCCATAAAAAAAAGCGACGTCCATCCCATAGTCCTCGTGCTACAGGACCCCAACTACTCGTCGATGTCAACGTAGAAGGCACCTTCAGTTGCAACCAGATCCTCTGTAGAAAAACAACAATGGCACAAGGCTGAGTACGAGAATGTACTCCGCAAGACTTAGATAACCTAGTATCTACATGCTTTGGCTAGAAAAGCTTTCTCTGGATTTTCTTTTGCGGAAAGCAATCTTTATTTGTAAACAAGAGAGAGATGAGGCTCGTCTACTCAGAATCTTTTAAAAGGGATAAGATAGCGACTTCTTCATCTTGTTCATCACATCTCGATAACCACCAGCTTCATCAGAACCTCCTATCTAGGATCACCCCCTCGACCCGGAGGAAGCATCCTTAAGCACACGTGAATCAACAAGTTTTATAGTGGTTAAAGTTATCTATGATCTTAAGTCCGGTTGCCAAGTCATTCATAACCGTGAACACGACTTTTCGAAAAGATTTAACCATGCATGGGTGTACAACTTTACCCACAAACACCAACCGACTCTTAATGCCAAATTATTAGCCCTCTTCCTTGGAAGGCCGACAGATGGTGGTTGACCACAACCTTTACCTTGCTTTCGCCGAGACCATGAGTCACGCAATAAGTATGATTCCGCCGTAACGGGTCAAATCCTGAAGCCGATACTTAAAGATGTGAGGCGAGGTTGGTTTACCAGGGGCGCTATCTACCCCAAGCAACCTCGGCCACGCTTACCTACCTGTTATGAATGCACCAACTTCACCCGGCAAATCTTTCAAAAGATTTTCTATGCATATGTCGAATGGAACGCCCGAACTATGTGACTCATGGAATCTACTAGGCAAGTTAGTCAGTCATGTGGTTGTCCAGGCCCCGTGTGGTTGCACGCTCGTCTTGGTTACAAAGATAAGAACTCAGTTCCTAGTGGTGGCGAGCATGGGACTATAAAAACCACACCCAACGTGGCCTCCCATACAAGCCTTAGCAGATTTAGTTAACTCCTTCGGGAATGTCACCAACTCCTACCTTTCTAGATTCTCCGGCACCTCTGATTCATCGTTCGGATAGATCATACTTTGATACTATGCATGGCTAAGCTGTCGATCTCAGAAGCTCTAGCAACGCTCAGACGCCAAACCTAGGTATGCTAGGAGCAGTGGATCAGGAGTATAAGGCTACAACAGGAAGACTATGCAGCGGATAAGTAACCCTAACTACTGACAAAAGACCACATTGGAATCGTACGTATCATAGCGAGAAAGTAATATACTTTGTAAAAGTAGGTTCAGGATGAGAGGCTACGCTTGCCTTGTCCGTCAGTAGACAGGTACGAATCTTCGGTGTTGTTGACTTCAACTTCGGGTTCGGATCCTATCGCGAAGAACCAAATACCGGAAAGGAAGAAGCAACATTCAATACATGGCATGTGCAATGCTCAATCAATATGGATGATATGACAAGTTAACTTGCGTTGAAATGAAACCCTAAGGCATGCTTAACAACTTAAACGGGGTTCCGAGGAGTGAAAACCCTAACTCGGGGAAACTCCGGAATCACCTGTGAGGGGTTACTATGTTCTTCTAATTAAACTTGTCATGTAAGTTACTTAACAATGCATGATTATAGCTCTATTAGATAGTTCTCATTTTTCTGAACATTTTGGTATATTATTTGTATTTTTCTGATTTAAAATGAATTAGTTATGAATTTCTCAACTTTTAATCCATTTTAAATTATTTTTTGGAATATTAAAATTATTTTCCAACTTGGGCCCACATGTCCGACTTTTATTAATTTCTGAAAACATTTATTGAAATTGTTAAAATGCTGACAAGGGTGGCCCATAGGTATTTATTTATATTCCAGAAATAATTATAAAACATTCAATAAAAAGAAAAGAAAGTTACTACGCCAGCATGACATCATGATGACGTCAGGGCTCTATTCCTAACTTTTCTCACCGAGGCTTTCCCAGCCCTAGTGACTAACGGAGGGGCCCAGGGCCACCTTATCTAGCCACGCGGCCGAGCCTGGTCAACATGCCACGCTGGGACATGTCGACGCCACCTAGACGCCACGCTGGGCTCGCCGGAGACGCGTCAGCAACCGTTGGTTGGTGGCGCTAGAGAGAAAGAGGGGACGCGCGGAGAGGTGGGTTCGAACGAGCACTGCAGGGCGAACCTAAAGAGGGCGGCACCGCCGGTTATTGGTCGCCAGAGCACCCTCCACGACGACGGACGACGGTAATGCTTGCAGATCGGTGGCGCGACGTCGGCGCAGAGGGAGATGAATCAAGCGGAGGGTGCCTTGAGCACCGGGGGCTCACCACGGTGCTCGCAGGAGGGTTAGGGAAGCCAGGCGAGGCCGGGGTCGACAGCGAGGCGAGCGGCGGAGCACGTCGGGGTCGGGGAAGAAACAGTCGATGGCGACGGATCACGGCGGCTCTCGTCGATTCCTTCTGCAGGAGGACGGAGTGATGCGAGGCAGAGCTGATGGCGGTGTCGGATGGGCTCGGGGAGGCCGACAACTGCGGATAGCTGGCGGCCATGGTGGCTAGGGTTCGAACTGACGCGGTCCAGAGGAAGAGAGAGAGCGCGCGAGGGAATTGAGAGGATAGGGTTGAGAGGAGGTCGTGGCGGCGGTCTTATCCTCGTCTCTGGGGGAGGCGGAGCATAGTAGCGGTCGACGGCGATGGACGGCGGCGGCGCAGGCACGCAGGTGCTTGCCGTCGTCGTCGAAGACGACGAAGCGAAACGGTACGCGGCTGGGCTTCTGCTAGGCTGCTGGTGGCCGGTAACGGGCGTGCTAAGCAGCAGGAAGAGGGAGAGAGAAGATGGGCCGGCCTGATTTGCTCTCTGGCTCTATTTTTTAACATAAGCTTTTCCTTTTTCTGATTTTGATTTATGTTTGTAATTTCAAATTCACTTACCTTTTTGAATAATTTAAAAATACAAGACTTTGTTAGAAATATTTGAAATATTGCAGGGGCCCTATTAATCCTTTTGGGCTCCAAACATTTTGTGACTTTCAAAATTCAAACTATTTGAATGTGGTTTCAAAGATAGGGGAAGAAATTAGGGTTTTGAATTTGCATTCTTAAACCACACCCTTGAACTTATGCATACATTTTATTGATTTAAACAGATGCGTGCAATGCTTAGGTACTAATTACATATATACAAATTTGGGTTGTTATAGTAGTCCCCCACGGGGTCACTCCGGAACTCCTCCGGACGTGGCGGAGGCGGCAAGGACGTGCCGTGGAGGAAGGCCGGCAGCCGAGAGCCACGCCTGCCAGATGCTTCGTGGTCGTTCTTGCTCCGCTTCAGCCATGACGGGGTCTTCATCGTTGATGGTGGCGGTGGCTGGCTAGGTTTTGCAACAACGAGAGGTGAGGATGACAACACCGACGGGCACAAGGTTAAATAGCCCAGCCGCCTGTGAACGCGCGCAGCTTCCCGCTCCTTCGCCATCAATGTCGGCGCAGAAACATAGGTGGAGTCAGCATGCCGTCTCGTCACCATTGATGCGTGCAGGCTGCCGCCGGTCAATCTTCCGCGCAGCGTCTTTGAATTGGTGTCGCGGTTGCGTCTGAATTGATGCCGCTGACCGTCTGAATCAATGTCTCTGGTAAGCGATGGCTGACGGATGGGCCAGTGTCCGCGCGCGTCCGGGCCGATGCAACCGATCCCCATATTAGATGCATGGATGGGCCGCGCCGGACGTGTTTCGCCGGATAGATCGTCCCGCTAGGGCGCCGCGCACGTCCCGCGCGTACAATTTTGGACATGCGCGGACCGAATGGGTCGGCACGATGAAGATACCCTAAGGTCATACTTGGTAAGATGACCTTGTGAGTAGCCCTTACGGTCTGCAGGAAGTGGCAAGTTATAGGCCCGTTTGGAACATAAGAAATTTAAAATGTATGCATAGGGAAAGCGTACGAATTAAAGTGTCATTTCTTGGATTCTTATATGAACCGAAAAATCACAAAAGGAGGTGTCCAGAACCCCTGATATCTGTGAACACGACAGTGTATTTCCCACTATCACCTTTTCTAGAAAACTTATCTTGCTGAATTTGTGTCGATATTGAGTGCTCTGCTTTGTGTATGAATACTGACACACTTTTTCAATCTTTTCTTCATGTGTTTCAACTAAAGATAGATCTACATCCACATTCTTGGGCTTGTGCAACCTGATCGCTCGCTCGATATCCTTCCTCATCCCATTCACAAACTTGATAACAAAATATGTTTCATCATACTGCTCGTTATGGACTACAGGACTAGCACCATGTGTCGAAGTGCTTCTAATTTAATATTTCTTCACCCTATGCGTCTGGTTGCATCTCTCCAAGGCCTGCAATATTTATGGTGTTGGTCTCTGCCAAATTTCATGCGTACAACAACACGCAATTCTTTCAAACTGTCCATGTTGTGTTCATCTTCATAGGTTTGGAGCCAGAGAGCTGCATTTCCTATGAAAAACATGCTGACGAAGTGTGTCTAGGTATCATGCTCAACGGTATACAATGTGATATACTGATTTCCGCCATTTGTAGTTCTCGCTGTCAAATCGAGGGAAATCCGTCTTCGGTGATCGCGAGCGATGAGCTCCGGATCATGAGCTGGGTACCCACTATCATCAACGTACATGACCTCTCTCCTAGCTCGAAGTAAAATCGTGTATGTGGGAATTCTCGTTGGTTGTTACCCCGACCTAGCATGACTACTTTCAACGCACCGGTGTGCGTGCCTGTGCCTCTAGCGTTACTCGTCGATCAATTTTCAACATTGTCACCTGTTGTCCCGCTATTACCAACCTCAGGTTGATCCCCTTGATCAGATCATCGACTTGACGAACCCATGTTCCCAGTCCCCTCACTGTGTTGATGGCCTTGAGTGTCGTTGCCGTTTCAGTACACTGCTTCTGCAACTTCAAATCTCCATGTGTCGCCCCTGCTCCTGGTACCAAGGTCAACCGTCACCGAATAGATACGTCGCCATTTGGTGCATAGATCCACCGTTATGCCGGGATTTCACCATCCACAGAATGTCTGTTGGCAACCTCTCACTGCTGTGAAATCTGCACCCGATCGGTCTACCACCGCCACACGCCTCCACAGTTGCGACAAGGTACACGCAACACTCCACCACCGCGAGTTGAGAACACCGGTGTGATTTTATGAGAGAACCCAACCACCCCGTTCTACTCTTGGATCGCCGTCGTCTAGGATCAAGCATGGCTCAAATCTCATCAACCCTCTCTCACGTTTTTGATGGAATTTTTGTGGTGGACAAATTTCACAACCACAAATCCGAAAATCTTATGGCTCTGATACCAGATATAATGTCCCAATCTCTCTCATGTAAAATTCATGAGTATTGATACAACTTTTCACAATGTCACATTAGGATCAGAGGGAATCAACAACGAAGTCGTGAGGAGGAAGGATAGAGATACCGTTCAGTTAGAGCACCTCCACTCAGGTTCCCAGGACGCCGTTCCCAGGGCGATTTTTGGTCCGAACGCTGAAAATTGGCCCAGCCGCGTTCCTAGGACCCCCGTTTCGTCCGGATTTTGGCCAACTTTTGTCCGGAATTTCTAGGCCGATCCCGGGGAACCGGGAACAACCTAGGAACGCCGGACGAAGCGAAAACGGTGTGGGCCAACCCTGTCGGCGAGACAGTCCCATTCCCCACTTCCACTCGCCTCCCCTGCGGCGAAGAGCTCCCCCAGCTGCCCTGTCGACATGCCTTCGCCGGTGAAGCTCCACCACGTTGAGCCGTATCCACACTTTTATATAGGCCCGCCGTTGTCGCCGCCCTTTCCCCTCGGCCTAGACCATCTTTTGCCGCCCAAGCTTCGCCGTAGCTCGGCTTCGCTCCGAGATCCCGCCACCTCCCCCTCCAAGTGTTTGGCGTTTTGCCGGTTCGGCCATGGACTCCGAGGACGAGGAGATGTTCGCCGTGTTGCTGGAGGAGGAGAATGCTGCTGTCGGCGAAGATGCAGAGACTCTCCTCTCTCGCCCGGCTGTACATGCAGATTGCAACGCCGAAGCGTGAAGGCTTGGCGAAGGGTCGCCGGAAGTGCAAAGCAAGGCAGAGGATGGAGGGTTACTGCTTGTTGTACGCCGACTACTTCGCCAACGAGCCGCTGCACGAAGAGGCCGTGTTTCGGCGCCGTTTCAGGATGAGCCGGAAGCTCTTCCTCGAGATCGTGCATGCCATCCGGGAGTTCGACCCCTATTTCATGTGCAAGAATGACTGCACCGACATGGTTGGGTTTTCCTCACTGCAGAAGTGCACAATGACGATGAGGTTGCTTGCATATGGAGCGCCAGGTGACAGCGCCGATGACTATCTCTGCATGGCCGAGCCCACCGCCATCGATTGCTCAGGTTCTGCAAGGCAGTGATTTCTATGTTTGGAAAACAGTACTTGAGAATACCCACTGCTGAAGACACTGCTCAGATTCTTGCAGTCAAAAGTAGAGGATTTTCTAGGATGCTTGGAAGCATAGACTGCATGCATTGGCAGTGGAAGAACTATCCATTTGCATTGCCAGGAAATGTACAAAGGCCACAAAGAAGGTTGCACTGTGATACTCGAGGCAGTTGCTACACATGATCTTTGGATCTAGCACTCCTTCTTTGGCATGGCAGGATCGAACAACGACATCAACGTCCTCAACTCCTCAAATATCTTTGCCAAGCTTGTTGAGGATCATTGCTCCCCCCTGTGGACTTTGAGATCAACGGGCACCACTACAACAAGGGATACTATCTTGCAGATGGCATATCCAAGATGGCCAACATTTGTGAAGACTATATGCTCCCCAAACATGCTCAGTTTGCCAAGGAACAGGAAGCTTGCAGGAAGGACGTGGAGCCGATATTTGGTGTACTCCAACAGAGGTTTGCTGTTTGTTCGGTTCCCTGCTCTGACCTGATCGAAAGATCAGATGTACATGATCATTGATGATGAGAGAAAGGACCCAGTGAGTGTGGTCGAGAAGAACGAGCCATACTATAGACATGGACCTCTTATAGAGCTTGATCACCAGGTGCCTCCAACCTAGGCTATCTTCATCGCCATGCGTCAGGAGATCCGAGATCCGGTAATGCATCAACAGCCGCAAGATGATTTGGTTGAGCACCTATGGATACACAGGGGCAACACGTAGGTGCCGATCATAAACTGGTCGAACTAGACCAAATTATGTTGTATTGTTATTGTATACCGAACTATGTTTATTTTTATGCCAAACTATATTAAATTCATGTTGAACTAGGCCAAACTTTGTCATATACTCATATTATGCCGAACTATGCCTGGAAACTGGTCGAATTTGAGCCAAATTTTGGCGAAAAAACGCCGACCTGAAAACTCGGCCTGGAAATGCGAGTGAAAAAGTGGACGTTTTCAGCCTAAAAATTATTTTCGTTCGACGCTATTTTGATTTGGATTTCGGTCCAAAAACGTCTAACGAGTGGAGGTGCTGTTGAGAACAATGTTCTGATTACACATCAATGCCTCAAAACTTGCTTGCCGTGGTGGCTCCATCGGACGGCGGAGGACGCTAGGACGCCACTTGGATTCAAACCTCCGTTTCACTGCTCCCCGAGAAATCCCCAAACTAGCCCTCCCTCCCCGGTCTCCTCTCTGGTCGGAACGGAGCTGTGGCCACCACACCTTCCCCCTTCCCTTCTCCCCCAGCTCCAGCCTCCTAGGGTTTCCTCCGGATCCAACCCCGACCTCCATGGCCAAGACCAAGCAGGGCAAGAGGGACGTTGACTCCTACACCATCAGGGGCACCACCAAGGTCGTCCAAGGTACCTACTCTCCTTCCTGATGCTGCTGTGTCGCCATCGGCGCCAAGATTTGCTCTTTGTTTGATGACTTGGTTTCATGATTCGAAGTCGGGGACTGTGTGCTGATGCGGCCGTCGGACACGGACAAGCAGCCGTACGTGGCTCGGGTGGAGAGCCTGGAGTCGGACGGGCGGGGGGGCGTCCGGGTGCGGTGCCGGTGGTACTACCGGCCGGAGGAGTCCAAGGGCGGCCGGCGACAGTTCCACGGGGCCAAGGAGCTCTTCCTCTCGGACCACTTCGACACGCAGAGTGCGCACACCATCGAGGGCAAGTGCATCGTCCACTCCTTCAAGAACTACACCAAGCTCGACAACGTCGGCCAGGAAGACTTCTTCTGCCGATTCGAGTACAAGGCGGCCACCGGCGCGTTCACCCCTGACCGTGTTGCCGTGTACGTGATGTTTTCATACTTGTCTCGGCCATTGATCGATCTGGTTTGCGTTTCCTTGCTATGCATCATGGGGCTGATTATCGTCTGCTGCTCTGGTTTGGTTGATTTGTGAAGGTACTGCAAGTGTGAGATGCCGTACAACCCTGATGATCTCATGGTGCAGTGTGAGGGATGCAAAGACTGGTAAATATCTGAGAAAATGGCATCTTTCCTCTTCAGAGTTCAGGTGTCTGAGTTTGTTGGCTATATTGCCAGCAGGAAGCATCAGCAGTTAGCTGCTTTTAGCCTATCAGGCTTATATATATTTTTTTCAACGTGCGTTATGAATTAGTTTGTCTTATACCTGGGGTTTTTCATTGGAAAGCCAAGTTAAATGTTTTGTTAGGGCTGAAGATTGTCAAGTACAACATAATTTAAAGGAAGTGTTAAGCTCATATCATCAAAAGGACTGCTTTTCTCTTAGAAAATTCAGCAGTCTCTTTGCTGTGTGACTTGTGCTATGTTTCAGCATGTGCATTGTGTTTTTTCTTGGTTTGAGAAATAGTGACCTAACTCTATTTAGCTGGCTCTGATGCCATTATCCCTATGCTTGGGAACTGAAATAAGTGAATATTGGTTGGAACTCAAAACTGAAGGCTTCTTGGTGTTCATAGAAGTTCCATTTTTCACCTTTTTCTATCTTAAAAAATGTCCGCTCTACAGAAATATGTACATCTTGTAGACATTCAATGTCAGAGAGTAGAATCATTATTCGACACAAGCACCATGTTCATTGTGTTTTAAAGCATACATCCTTATTTTTAATCCTATAAAAAATGGTTATTATCTGTGGGTAAAGCATTGCTTCTCATCATGTTATTTGTTGAAGGGGCACCTAATCTAGAGACGTACAGAGTATCATCTCGAGGAACACAGAATTGCATATTATTACTCCATAAAGATTTAACAAAAGAGATGCTTGCCATTTATTACTTCATAAAAATGCAAAGTGATGTTCGTCTCTTCTTCTAGTTTCATGCTGAAAGGTCGCCTGTTTTGGATTAGTATTACTTGTATCCTTTTAAGAGTATTTGCTTCAGCTAATTTCCCATTGCAGTTCTATATTATCTGATCACCAATCAGGTTCAGTGTCTAGCGCTTCTTTTCCTACTTTCCACTGCCACCAATAGAATATATTTATGGCACAGTGACCTTTCTATTTGCATACAAAATATTCAGCAAAATATTGCTATTTGTTATCCTACAGCTTCATTTTCCATTCTTTGTAAGCTACCGTTGACCTTCTTTACTTGCATATTTACCTAGTATGTACCTTTCAACCTGTGCAGGTTCCATCCAACCTGTATGGAAATGACCATTGAGCAGGCCAAGAAGATAGATAATTTCTTGTGCTCGGATTGTGCTAAAGAAAATGGCACAAAGAGACCTTCAAATTCATACCCGAGCTCACCAAGTTCTGATTCTAAGGTCAGTGAAGTTATTTTCTCTTTTTTTGAACTACTGTTTATTAATGTTCTGGTTCTGAATAGATTTACCATATCTCACTGTATTGAACTTCAAGAATTTCATTTCCAAAGTTGGCTTTTCTTTCCTTTGTTCCTCAACTATTCCATGGAAAATGTTTGGTGTTGACTGAACAAGTGCACATGTATAGTTAGCTTTGTTGTCATGAGTTCGTTGAGTCTCTGCATGCTTATTGTCTCTTATCAAGAAGATTATGATATTGTGTTTGTAGAACATTAGTTAGTCTCTTGCAAGCAATCTTACATATGCTAGCAATCTTTTCTTGTTATGAGTGCGATCGTTTGGATTCTGTGGTGCCTTGGAGCCAAAAAAATAAAAATAGAACATGTTAAAAAAAGGTCGAAAAAATTGAAAAAAATCTGCATAACGAAAATGTGTTCTACATACTTGTAAACTTTCATTGATAAATATGTTTCTTTGTGCGATGCACAAAAAAGACAGCTTCGTGGATCTAGCAAATACTCCCTGCATCCCAAATAGGATGTCGCAAATTTGTTTAAATTCGGACATATCTGTTTAGTGTATAGATACATCCAAATTTAGACAAATCCGCGACATATTGTTTTGGGACGGAGGGAGTAGTACATCTATTATAAGAGCTTCTCTAGCAGATACCGCATATTGTGGTACCGCAAAACCCCATAGGCGGGAAACTGCAAACGAGCTTTTAGGCTAAAAAAAGCGTCCGCGCGGAATAGAACCCGTATCTGGAACCGTAAAATTGAATATTCCCCATTTTCTTTCCCAAATCATATTCTTCCTCTAACCTGGAAGTACTACACAGCCTGGGCTTCCTGGCCACAGCGCCGCCCAACCTGCCGTCACCGGCTGTCGGTGCTGCCTTCCCGCCCGCCGCCTGCTCCACCCTCCCGCCCGAGCTCTAGAGCAGCCTGCCGCATCTCGCGCTTTACGTTGCCATGGTGAAGTCGGCCGGCCGCCTCCCGCATGAGCTCTAGCTGCGCCTCCCCCACGAGCTCTAGCGCTGTCGCGTCTGGTCCAGCCTCGCACCTCCTTGCCTTGCTGCTTCCTCCCACAAGCAAGCGCCTCCTCCCATGGTGGTTGCCTCGGCATGGTGTGCTCGCCGGAAAAACAGCCGGAAACAGCCAGGATCCGTCGAAGTCAGGACGGTTTGTCTGATTTTGGGTTTAATTTCACGGGAATTGAGCTTACACGGCGGATTTTGGCCAGAGCAGGGACTGTCTGGCGACGGTTGGCGCTGAACTTCCCGCTGAACTTCCCGACGCGCCAAGTATTGACCATTTTGCAGTTTACCTTAAAAGCGACTCGAACACTGGATATTTGGGGTATATAGATGTTGGCATGCGGGAAACTGCAAAACTTGTGCGGGTTTGACCACTTCTGCGGGATCTATTAGGTCCATTTTTTCCCCACCAAAACTGTAAAAGATAGTTATTTTGCGGGTGTGACCATTTTTATTTTATCTGCTAGAGAAACTCTAAACCACATATTTGTCTTTTTTTTGTGTAGCCCGCAAATAAACACATCTCTTCTTCAAAATTATAGGTACGTCATGAGATTGTATATCTAGTGAAAAAATTCAGATTTTGTTCAAATAAAGATTGTTCTTAAGTCTGGACCTTTTCTTGGAATAAATTATTAAAACTCTGACAAGAGTAATTTGTCATCTGCTTAATACCAGCGATAGGATTTTTTGTTGTAGATCGTCAGGCCTAACACAGGATATTATCATCCATTAGCATCTCAATTCATGTGTTCCACAGTGAAGATGAACTTAATAGTATGAGATATAGCTTTTCCTCAGTGCATTTTTTTCTCATATCCCTCTTTAATTTTGGCTCATCAACTGCAGGTTGAGCCGAAAAGGCGGAAGAGGTAATTGCTCCCGACAAAAACCATCCCCGGTGAGGAGATGCACTGTTTATGGCGTCAGCTCCCTATTGCTGGTGCAAACTAAAACGTGGCGGTGTACAGTGCACAAGAAGAGCTAGGCTATTTAACTGTAGGACTGAAGTATGTGTTGTCGTTGTTGTTGTATCTCTGGAGCGTTTCCTGCAATCTAGGTGTCTGAGAGGGGAAAGAAGTCGGGAAATGTAGCATCATTTGCTCCTGTCAAAGTAGCCCTTGTGTGGTGTACTGTCAGCTTGTGTTGTTAACATGTTCCCTGCAGGACTAGTTCCCCCGTGTGAATGATGAAGCTTGACTGCTGGTTGCAGTTTCATAATTTAGATGTGTCAAGAGTTTTATGAACTGGCGGCCTCATGACGTACTTATGTTGTTTGAATAATCATGTTGTTATGTGGTTGATTGCTCGACTGGATCACTTGTCGGTTACATAATTTGTAGGTACTGATTATTTGTAAATTGCCTGAAATTTTAGAGTCTAGGAATCCTTTGTAAAATCTATAGATCGGAATATCACCATCCTCGTTCTCAACCTATACGACAAAAGAAACCTATATGACAAAAAAACCCTATATGACAAAAGAGCTGGGGGACGTTTTTTTTAGATCAAAAGGGCCCCAAAAGGGGAAGCCCTGGTTTCATTCAAAAATGAAACCAATCCGAAACAAAGTCTGACACAGTTACGAGTACGAGCACATAAAACTGCTAGAATCCAGCTAAACAAGGAGCTAAGAAACTGAGAACAGGCACACCAGCCAAAGGTGGGGAACAGCTAAAATAAAAGACTCAAGCACTCACGCGGTAGTACTCGACGACATTCCGGAGGGCTGCTTTTGTCTATTCAGTTAGAAGGATACCCACAGGTGTTGGCGACGAAGCAGCAGGCACTCCAAAGAAGCCCATCGGTGTAGAAGGCCTGACCAGCGCAAAGTCGGAAGCAGCCGCACTTCCCAGCTTTGCGGGAGAAGCTACCCCACTCCAGCGACCTCGGCGCCTTGCACCTGTTCTCGATCACAACTGAAAAGAGATCCACCTGTGGCAGCATGGATTCCATGAAGATTAACCTCCACTTTTTGACTGTCCTCAACACAAGCCACCAAACCTGCTTCATAGAAATCCAGGCTTGAGAGTCAGAAATCAAAGCATTCCTGGTTTTCCAAATGCTCCACAGCACCGCAGCACAAATGGCATTAAAAGTTTGATGTTTCTTTTTTGAAATCCAAAACCTAGAAATAGATAGGTAATCATGGCCACACTCAAGATTGAAGAAAGCAGAGACAATCTCCCAAGTAAGAGATGCTACAATACAATTAAAAAACAAATGATCAATAGATTCTTCTTTGTTATAGAAAACACAATTAATAGGCTTGCCCAACTTCCTTTTTTGTAGGTTATCTCTAGTCATTAACTTATTGTTAGAGAGTAACCAGAGGAAGATATGGATCCAGGGTGGCACTATTATCGACCAAAGGGCCGGGATGTAGACTGGAGTGACCCCTCTAAAGCTAATGGTGTTATAGAAGGAACTAGAAGAAAATTGACCATCAGAAGTGTAACTCCAAATAATAGAATCACAGTCAGTGGAGAAAGAGATACTACTAGCAATTTGCATCAACTCTAACCATTGTTCATGGAATCTAGGACTGAAATTTCTACGGAAGGTGAGCCTCAAGAGCTACCATCCCAAACCTGTTTCACTGTAGCCATCTGTTTATTACAGACGCAATACACCTCCCATAATTGCATAGATAAAGAAGATGAGCCAAACCAAATATCTTCCCAGAATCTGATTTTAGCCCCATCTCCAACAATCCATCTGTACCCAAACTGAACAGCTCTGACCGCCCACATGAATCCTTTAAAGAAATTACAAGAATTGGAATCCCCACAACAAAGGATGTTGGGATTTTGAGTATTGTACTTGTCATCCAGGATGCTTTTCCAAAGCTTGTCTCCACTGTTAGCATACCTCTTAAGCCAGGCTGCTAATAAGCAGATGTTGACATATCTAAGATAGGGAACCCCTAAACCCCCTAGTCTTTAGGCATACAAACCAAATTCCAATTGGCAAGGAGGAACTTCCTTTTTATCTTTAGAATTATTCCAAAGATAGTTAGCCATCCGTGAGTTAATAAGATCCAAGGCCCACTTGGGAAACTTAAAAAAAGGAAAGGAGATAGATGGGAATGCTAGCAAGGCAAGTTCTAATCAAGACCAGCCTTGCTGCATGTGGCATCCCGCAAAACCACTACTAGAAAATCGCGTTGAATTTGTGCATTGCATCGTCATCATCATGCATTGTTCGCACAAAACTATGTTTGCAAAGCCCGTGTTGTTTTCTAAACGCCCTCTTTATTCAAACAGCAAAAACCGGGTCCCCGAAATATTTTGTTTTGGCCGCTACCGGTTTGCATATGGCCCGTTAAAATAAATAAAAAGTTTAATTATTTTCAGTAGGGGCAGTCGAACGGGCCGAATAGACCCGAACGACTACCCCCAGAAATTAAATCGGTCCAGCTAGTCTGCCCCTCTAAATCCTAAAGCTACCCAGTCCCCTACCCACACACACCCTCCACCTCACCCCAGCCATTCACCTCTTGCCACGTCACCTCTCCCCTCAGTCCCCTCCAATCCCCTTTTGCCACATGGCCCAACCCTTTCCTCACCCTGCCCACACAACACACTCTGGCACACACAACACCCACGCACGCCTCGGCCACCCACCCCACACGCCTCCCCTCTCGACTGAACCGCCTTGTCCTCCCCACAACCCCTGGGCCATGGACCCACCCGTGTCCCCGGCCTCCCTCTTCACCCCTCGACCCTCACCGCCGCCTCACTGCCCGCTCCTCGCCCGCCTCCGCCTGCACTCGCCGCCTCGCCGCCACTGCCCCAACCTCAACCGCCTCTCTCTCAGCCGCTCTGCCCGCCGCCCAGGCGCTCCGCACGGAAGCGGCGCTGGCTGAGCCACCCGGCGCTGCCCCTCCGACGGCGCCGACGACCCTCTGCGACCTCGCCATGAGCCCTGCGCGCCGCCCAAGACCGCTCTTCCCGACCTCTCCTCCGCCTCGCCGCTCCCATAGCGCCGCCCGCTGCACTCGCCGCCGCTGCCACCGCCGCTGCTCACCGCCGGAGCCGCCACCTCCGCGCCGAGCCCGCCAAGCTCCGCCTCGGCCACCTCCACCGCCTGTCAGCCGCCGCCGGCGCCCGTCACCCCCCGCTGGCCCCGCCAGTTCCTCGGCGGCTGGGCCTCCCGAGCACCTCCTGCGCCCGTCGGCCCTTCTCGCCCCCAGACCTTCCCGATGCGGCCCTGCGTGGCCCGACCATGGAAGCGTGCGGGCCCTACTCCTGTTTTCCACATCATGCAGATACCGTGAGAGTGTTCGATGTGGTGTATGTATGGATGTGGGCCACCTGAAGTACATTGGTAAAGAGATGGGCATCAAGAGCTTCTTCAAGGATTCGACGATCTGTAGATCGCCGAGAGGAAATACCAAGACGGGTTGGCGATGGAGCTGAGTTCGACACCGACCAACCAAGAACTCCGACATGGAACCCGAAGAGGCCGGTACCCCCAAGATCTACCACACGGACGCATCCCGGACTCGGAGAAAACCCCTCGACACGCCAAGTTGCCGAAGCCCCGAAGACCGATCCCCGCAGACCCCGAAGACCGAACCCGACACTACAAGTTCGTCGGGAACCCGACGCCAAGATCGCCCCGGAGGCCGAACCCCGTGGACCGACATGCTCTTCTTCACGGATATGACAAGCACTCCGCCCGGACACCAAGTGCTTCACCCGAACGCCAAGACCGACCCGACACGCGGACCCGACAAGTTCTTCTCGACGACAAGATCATCGACATAGAACCCGAAGGACACATGTGCGACAAGGACTCCCTCGAGGACGCCGAGTGCGTCACCCCGGACACCGAGACCCCGGATGCGCCAAGACCTACCCCTGAGTCCGAGAATGACCCCGTCGAACCCTGGACCCTGAGACCGACCCCGAACCCCGGAACCCAAGATCGTCGAGCCCCCTCTGATGTGTGACCCCTTTTCCTCGAACCCTATTTTCTAACATAATAACTTGTTGCATATTGAATTGACCATGCATGCATCCTCGTCTGTGGTTTGGGGGCCTTATGCCGATTCACCTAATAATTAAATATGGGGCCCATATGCGGGCAAATCTAGTCTCATGTTGGCCTCATTTAAACTTGTGTAGCGAACCGGTATCTTATCTTGCCTTGATAAACAACATTTAATATGCGGGGGTTTAAACAACTTGAACCATATAATCATTTGTCGGGACCCCGGTTCCGCTTAATCTGACCTAAATGCATCACACCCTTGCCATGACATACATCATTCATGCATCATGCCGATCTTCTGCCGTGTATTAAATAGTGCATCCGGTGTTTCTTCTAGTGTTTTGCTTCTTCGCGGATTGGACCGTTGAGTTGATGTGAGCTTCGCCCCGATCTTCGGTTGAACCTTCGACAATGTTTCCAGGCGAGCATCTCCCTCTTTCTACCTATCTTACTTTTATAGTATTTACTTCCCTCCTGTTGATCTATTGCTATCTGTGTTGCGTTGCTCTAGTTTCGAACCCGTGATATCCCTTGCAGCCATATATAGCCTTGGACACATCCTATTACCTGTTGTTTGGTAGATAGTTGGACCCGCGTGTTGTAGTCGCTTGCTCAAGTGTTTTGCTGTCGTCAAGTACCACAATTGTTGGAGGGATTGCCGCATGCTGACGTTGGAGATGATAATGGTTTTACTTATTGTTCACTTTAATTCCCGTTTAACAACTAAAATTGAATTAAGCAGAGGCATCGGTGGGTGATAGGTAATATTTGGTTTCCGAACGCCCACTTGTGTCCCGTAGGACCCGAGTTCTTGACACCTGTTCCGAGATCGAGCGCGCTAACCACAGGTGGGGAGATATGGGCCCCCATTGATAATTACCGATTTCAAAGTATTGTCTTTGGGGCCACAACTAGTTTGAGGTGTTTTACTATCCTGTACTTATGCCATGCTTTATCGCTTTATTTAAATTGTGCAGTAACGCATAATCGCATCGTTAGGAAGCGAGTGTTTTCGCGGTATGGGCAGTCCCGTTTGGGGCATCTTGTCGATATCGCCACCGACGCAAACCCCGAGTCCGTCTCGGAGACCGGACTCCGTTGCGGTGTCGACTCGGTGGGGTGGCCCGTGCTTGCTTTGGTCCAGGAACGCGTGACTTAGGCCCCCGACATACCGATGGGTGTATGTTAACCGATCCGGCAAAAGGGTCAAGTGCTGTGGATACTTTGGTGCACCGCAGGTTAAATCTTTCGAGAAGCCGTGTCCGCGGTTATGGACGACTTGGAGCGCGATTCCGATCATAGACAACTATAACTAAAGTTTATTGTTTTAAATTGACTTGTTTCGATATGATTATTAATCGCCTTCACTACAACGGAATGGCTAAGTAAAAGTATCAACAATCACTGGGTTTTGGGTTATCTCATGCTAATTGAATCGACTAGTAAGTGATGCCACTATAACGGAATGATCGACTAAAAGTGCCCATCGCTTACTTTATCGTGACGATTATCTAAACTGACTAGTAATTGCTGCAAAGATAATCGAATAAGTAAAAGCGCCAACCGTGTGAGTTCCTCGGTTGACTTCCTCGTTTGGTCTCGAGGAACGCCAGATGGGTTTGTTTGGTGATAGCTTCGTTGGATCCGGTTAGGTCATTCTTATCCTCTCGATATCCGCCATTGTATCGAGTCTCTATAGGTCGTTTAGTGCATCTTCACGCCGCCGATCCACCATACCTATGTAGGCGAGGACCGCGAATTCTAGCCTCGCTGTAATCTTGCCTCAAGATCGACGCTCCTTCTTTTACTTTGCCCTTTGCGCACCCCTTTTGTTTAAGCGGTTTTGAGATCGACGTTAGGTGGTTACCTTCCGCTTGGCTCGGGTGGTTATGGACGCCATTAGTTATTCTTCAGGGCTCTTAGCCCCATTTGCATCTTGTCCGTAGCCGGACGCCCCATCGTTTTCAAGGTGATTTGGATCTTTGTACCGAATATTTGTATTCTTGACTCTTCGAGTCGCTGTTGTATATATATCTGTTCTGTGGGTCCCATCGAGGACTGTTGTGTAATATTATTACTTTGTTTTCCACCCGCACGAAAGTGCCTGGTGGGCACCTTCGAATCGTTTCTATGCGAGTTTGGCGAGTTTTGCTAAAACTTGCATAGGGCCGATTCTGAGGGTGTTACACTGCATAAGGGAGAAGCTTCCCTCTCCAACCTGCTATCCTTTGCAAAATTTTATCTATAATAGGCTGTAGGTCCTCTCGCCTAAGTTTATCATGATGCAAAGTCACTCCCAGATATTTAATAGGGAATTGACCTATAACACACTCCATGATATCACTTAAAGCTTTAGCCTCATCAGCCATCAAATTAATAGGCACTAGCTCACTTTTATCATAGTTGATTTTCATGCTTGAGACTTGTTCAAAACAAGTAAGCACCCACTTAAGATTCCTAACTAACTCAATGTCATTATCCATAAATAGGATAGTGTCGTCCGCGTATTGCAGACTGATGACACCTCCAGGAATCAGCTGAGTACACATACCTCTGATGAGGTTGTTAGCTGCAGCTTTAGATAACATATGAGTGAACACATCCACGACATAGTTGAAAAGGATGGGAGACATAGGGTCCCCTTGTCCGAGCCCTCTACTGGTGGTAAAGAAGTTGCCTTCGACACCATTAAGTTTGACTGCCACAGAGCCTCCTCTAGTGGCAAGATGGATCTATCTAGAAATTCTAGGGCCAAAACCCCTCAGGGTCAGGACCTCATCTAGGAAGTCTAGATTAACCGGATCGAAAGCTTTCTCATAATCCAATTTAAGCACATCCCCTTTCTCATTACCACGAACAACAAAGTGGAGGAATTCATGTGCTATAACAACGTGTTCAAGAATAAACCTACCCTTAATAAAAGCAGTCCGATTAGGAGCAATAAGAAAGTCCATAATCCTGCCTAGTCTATTAATCAGAACCTTGGTGGAAATCTTAAAAACGCAATTCAAAAGACTGATAGGCCTGAACCTCTTCATGGTAGAAGCATCAGGATCTTTTGGAATGAGAGATAGAACAACAAAATTAAGTCTAAAGATGTCCAAATCTCCCTCATAAAAATCTTTAAATAAAGCAAGAATATCAACTTTAACTAACTCCCAAAAATGCTGATAGAACATAAAAGATATACCATCTGGACCTAGCGCTCCATCTGAGTAGGAATTGAAAACTGCTTTTTTGATCTCCTCCTGAGTAAAAGGAGCTTCTAATTGGGCATTATGTTCAGATTTAACTTTTTCCTCCTGAGAGAAAAAACAAGGGTCCAAGGTGAAACCTATTACCTTCAACACTAAACATGTTCTTATAATAATCAGTAGCTACCGCCAACATTTCTGATATCTCCGAGGTAGGACCCTCGGGCCCTTCCAAGGAGGTAATCATCGTTTTCCCACGAAGTTGATTAGCTACAACATGAAAGTAAGCAATGTTTCTATCACCTTCAACAATATCTCTATCCCTAGATCTTTGTTTGGTTTTGGTTTCCTCCTTAAGCCAAATCTTCTGCATTTCTAAGCTGATTTATTTAAGCCTAGCATGCTCTGAGTCAGTAAGGCTTCCAGTTTCAGCCTTTTCAAGTCTAAACTATCATACTCTTGCATCATCTCTTGCTTAAGCTGCCTAAGATCAGCTTCGATGTTCCTGCTCCAGCCCATAGAAGTTTTCCTAAATATCCTCATATTCTCTTGCCACCTACCAATAGTTGTAGAGCTCTTGGTAGGAGCAAGCCAAGATTTGGTGACAAGCTCTTTAAAATCTTCCCTAAGGAGCCACCACTTTTCAAATTTGTTGGAAGCAGGCTTATGGGAATGAGTGATTCCTGAGTCCCACAATAGGGGGGGTATGGTCACTCCCAAGTCTGGTAAAATATTGAGAAGAGGCTAGAGGGTACATAGCATCAAATTCAGTGTTGCAAAAAATCCTATCAATAATGGACATAATGAGATTTTCCTGGTTATTGACCAAGGTAAATCTCCTATTCGATAACCTGACCTCCATGAGGCCCCACAACTCAATACAAGAGTTAAACTTGTCACAACATTTATGGTTGAAAACCCCATTACTCTTGTCCTCTTGGAACCTAACTAAATTAAAGTCTCCACTAGTTAGAGTAGGGAAACAATTATCAATGAAGAGGGAAACAACAAACGGAAAAAACAAGCTCTTGTGAGAAACGATAGTGCCGCACCTCTAGTCTCCCAACCTTTGCTCCTCTCCCGCCATCTCCGGGCAAGTCCCTGGTGTCCCTTTTGCTTCTCCCCCCTCGGTGGAGCTCGCACGGGCGGGCCTCACCTGAGCGGTGCTCCTAGGCGGCGGCAGTCCGACGAAGTGGCGGGGTTACCTGGCATGGACTCGGGCGGACTCCGGCATGGTGGCACAACCCTTGGCTATGTTTTTTTTTTGAGAGGAACCCTTGGCTATGGGGCAGCGAGGTGCGGCTGCGCCCATGCGGCCCAGATATGGGCCCATTCGGGTCCCAGATGGGCTTGTGTGGGTCGGCGGTGTAGCTAGTGCTGTTGTGTCCTCTAGAGGTGGATGTGGGGAGCTGGGCTTAGGGGTTGTGGCGGCACTATCGTCAGATTGCTGCAACATGGCAACAGGAGCTATGCAGGCCCGACCGGGCTAGGGAGGCCTGGTGTGCTCCTATTGTCATGTCATGTCGGCTACCGTTACGGTGTTGGAGGTAGTTCCCTTTCGCGCAGGACTGCCACTCTCATTTCCTTGTGCTCTCCTAGTCCATCCTCTAGGCCTCGCAATGGTGTTTTCGGTGATACGACGATGGTGGTGTCAAGACCATGGTGGCACATGTTGGTGGGCGGCTTTGCTGGGTGGCGATCTTCGAAGCTTTCGGGGTAGTGGTTGTTTGGGGTCGGGATAAATCCCTATTGGTATTCCGACAACGACGGGGTGACGCCCACGGGTGTCACCATTCCATCTTGGAGGCTATAGGGTATCCCCCTTTCCCGCTTACGTCCATGTACGGGGGAAGCCCTAGGACAGGTCCGAGCAGCAGCGTCATCCTCACCGCTTGCCTTCTTGAAGGTGTTGCTTTATACGTGACGTTTCGGAGTTCTCGGTGCGTGGTGGAACTTCTTCGGAGGGTGCAAAGGTTGCGATCCATCTTCGTTTAGTCGATGTGATGCTGTTGGCATTATTTTCTCTTTTATTTCTCTCTATTTTTATTTGGGATTGACTGTGCTGATGCCCTAACAAATGTATTATTTTATAAGTTGGTTGCTATATTAATATAGCTGGGCGAAAGCCTATTTTGATAAACCTATACAACAAAATTGCATGCATTCAAGACTTCACTTTTTGGTTCATGAATGTGTACATAATTTGCAATGCAATTTTCTATCAAGGAATGAATTGATGGACACATACCACCGACAGCCCCAATAGTGCCCCAATAGGCCTTTTAGGTTCCAGGAGAAAAAAGCCTCCCACCGGCATCCTCCAAAACCCGTCAGCACATTTTCGAGCCCAACACAATAGACGGCACACTCATGCCGGTCCTTACACACAAGGTCTAGGTTTGGAAGTGTCGACAGTCACAACCACATCGGATGCCGCCCGGGACACCTTGGCAGTCTCAGAATCCAAACCACTATAGCTATTCCCATTTCCCCTAAGTTTCCCATCTCCATTTCATTCTCCTGCCCCATCGCTCTTGTTCCCGTCCATGACTCCAGCTCGCACCCAAAGCATTCCCTCTCCCACGTTGCCGGCATGACTCCAAGGAAAAAAGGTGGCGGGGATGGATAAGCCGTGCAAGCCACCACTGAAGATCAAGCCTCCAACAATCCCCGAGGAAGCTTGGGAGTAGGAGCGTGCTCGATGCAAGGTCATGATGTCCATGATATGTTGCACTGATTAGCAGACCCCCGAGTATCGGGTGCTATTTTTGCAATGAGCTGATTAGTTTAGCCCCCGAGTATCGGGTGTGATGAAAGTAAAGAATTGAAAGTGAGACTCGGTTGAGAGAACTTAGCTTTATTGATATCGGGTACGAAGGTATAATGTTTGGCTTAGTCGCCTGGCCGTAGGCCTTATTGGAAGTAAATGCGAGTTTCGGCTGAATAGCGTGGTCGTAGGCCTTACTAAAAATAAATTGCTGAAAGTAAATGTTCTAAGCACAGAAACATCATAGTTGCGCACTCTTCCATGATTGGAGTATTTGACTCCTGTCTTTTTGTCCTGAAGACAATATGATCCACCAGGGATTATCTCTATGATGATGTAGGGTTCTTCCCATGGCGACTCCAGCTTGCGATGGCCATCTTACTCGAGGCGAAGGAACAGGTCCCCCATGCTGAAGGACCTGGGACGCAGTCGACAACTATGATAGTTGCACGGGTTTTGGTGGTACGTGGTTGACCCGGTGAGTGCGATGTATCGTGCTTCGTCAAGTGCGTCGATGTCGTCTTCGAGTGCTTCTATAGAGGTGGCTTCGTCGTGTGTGACGACTCACAGATATTCATGAGTTATCTCCACTAGAAGGACATCTTTGGCTATGTGGACCAAAAAGAATGGTGTTTCTTGCGTAGCAGTGTTTGGAGTTGTGCATAAGTTCCATACGACGGAGGGTAGATCACCTACCCAAGAGCCCTTTTCTCTTTCGAGTGGTGCGAGGATCCTTTTCTTGATGCCGTTGCATACATGTCCATTGGCTTTTCCCACCTGGTCGTTGGTTTGCGGATGTGCAACCGAAACATAGATCACTTGTATGTCCATCTATTTGCTCTTGGAAAGATGGGTTTTGCCGTATTTATTGATAATGATATTTTTGTTCTCTTGTGGAGCAAGACTCTAAAGGTCGCTTTTATTGGGTACGTCAAAAATGACTTGTATGTGGTGGACTTTTCGAGGAAAACCACTACAAGTGCGATTTGCCTATTTGGAAAGGACAATATGTGTTGGCTATGGCATCACCTTCTAGCCCATGTCAATATGAGAACTTTGAAAAGTCTCCACAAGGGTGGCCATATTGTTGGACTAAAATAAAATGTTTGTTTTGCCAAAGATCGTGTATGCAATGCTTGTGTTGAAGGAAAGATGCATGATTCAACCCACAAACCCAATAACATTGTAAAGTCCAAGAAGATCTTGGAGTTCCATCACATGGACCTCTTTGGTCCTCCATATCATGCGAGTATTGGTGGTAAGAAATATTGTTCGGTGATTATTATGACTACTAAAGATATACATGGGTATAATTCTTCAAGTTGAAAACTGAGACCCAACAAAACTTCATCGAATTCGTTAGTATGGTTCAACGTCAATACAATATTCTCGTGTTGGTGATAAGAAGTGACAACAACATCGAGTTCAAGAACTACACCTTGAATTAATTTCTTAGTGATGAGGGGATAAAACATCAATATTCCGCTGCTTATACCCCTCAACAAAATGGTGTAGCTGAGAAGAAGAACCGGAAATTAATGGATATGGAAAGGTCCATGTTGGCGGAGTTCAAGTCTCCATATAACTTTTGGGCTGAGGCAATCTCAACCACATGCCATGCATCGAACCGGCTCTACCTCCACAAAAATTTGATCAAGACTCCATATGAAATACTTACCGGTAACAAGCCCAACCTTTCATACTTCCGGGTGTTTGGTTGTAAGTGTTTCTACCTCATAAAAGGTGTTCGTTTAGCCAAATTTGATTCTAAAGCTTTAGAGAGTATTTTTGTTGGCTATGGTCTCGACTCCCACACTTATAGAATCTATGATAAACTCTCTAATATTTTCATAGATTCTTGTAGTGTGGTTTTCGAAGAATATAATGTCCCCTAAGAAAGGCGAGTTGTTGTTGTTATGTAGATGATGAAATACATCAAGATTCCATATTAATAATGGGTGCAGGATTCATCCGCCCTGTTGAGGAACCCCTTATGGTGGATCGAGAACTATGCTCTACTCAAGTGGTGACATGGTTATACCCTGCGGGTACACGATCTTGGCATACCTAGTCCAGCCCAAGGACGGCCCACGAGAACATGCGCCAGCCCATGAAGATTTTCGGGTGGCCAGGGCCCATTACGCCTTCGGATCCTTGGAGAGCAAGACTAAAGTAGATAGAATATTCAAAGGGGCAAACCATAAAACCTGTAACCGACTCGGTCTGTGCCTGGGACCTGCCTATCTCTATATAAAGGCTAGGAGGGCACGACGAGGAGGGCACTTCGCATACCACCGCATACACACCTCCACGCAGATTGCATCTGCGCACCCCTGTAACTTTCGGTTCCGCCGTAATCAAGAGCAGACAAGTAGGAGTAGGGTTTTCCCTTCGGGGGCCTGAACCTGGGTAAACCTCGTGTCCCCGTGTTGCTTGTTTGCTAACCGTTCTACGATCTCCGGCATCTCCATCTTCTCCAAAACCCAAGCTCATAACAATGGGCATTGACGAGATTAAACCTCGTCAATTGGTGCCGTCTGTGGGAACTGGGGGCGCTGATTGTGCGATCGTGACGGTCCCAACCAAAGCAATCTACAACTTTGCGGCGAGGGAGAGTCATCTCCTCTTCGGCGCCTTCGACTTCACCGCCCACTCGCCAGCCACCCTGAAGGACTTCGAGCCCGTTGGCGACGGACTCGAAATCCTATTCGGGATCTTCTGCTTCCAGGTGGGGCAGACCGGCACTCTCCGCCTCCCAGAGCGGGTGCCCCTGTCGTCGATCAGGCCCGCTTCATGGGCCCCGCACCCCGTGCTACGCACATCGCCATCGGTAGATGAGTCCTATGACAGCAGCAGCTGCAAGTCAGATCTATGCGATCCACCATCGGAGGAAGGGACCTACGGTTCTGGATCCGAAAGTTGCGGCAGCAGCGATCCAATCTACAAGCGCTACCAGTGCGCCGTAGTCATCCAGAGTGACGTGGATCAGGAGCACAACCAACCACCCAACTCGCAGGGTAGAAACGACGAGAACAGGAGAAGCCAGTCCCCCCGCCCAACGAGGACGACACCGATCGGGTCGTCCACCTCAACGAGGAAGGATGGGCTCAAGCACGCGAAGCCGTAGCAGGCAACAAGATCCTACCTGTGGGTGCCTCACGGGACCTACTAATGGCACACCACATGCTCTTAATCGAAGAGAACAAGAAGCAAGTGAAGATGCAAGAGGTGCTTGACAAACGCAAGCAAGCAGCCTCGGAATCTAGTGCGCGGCGAGCTGCGCTCTCCGCCATGGGCAGCTCCAGCTCGCACGACAACCATGGTAACAAGCACCGTTATCGCACGGAGAACATGGATCCCAAGGCACGTTGCGAGGTGACTCGAGCCCTCAACACGTCCTTCATGGAGATGGATTCCGACGGCAACGTCATCCCGAAGACGTCGCAAGCTGCGGTCATGGCAGCCACCACATACCTCGCGTCCCATCCACCTTAGGTGGGGGACCCGAAAAGGGCCATGCACAAGTCCGCACTTACCATACCCGGACTCATTGGAGCTACGCTCCACGGAGAAGCTCCTGCGGATCCAAAGAAGAAGGCTGCGGTCAGGTTCAACCGTAGCCCCACGCCTTCATCCGAAGATGAAGAGCACAACCTTTCTCGAAGGCACGAGAGCTCGCGCCATCGCAGCCGCGATTACGATGCTCGAAGTGAGCTCACCCAGCGCAAGATCGACAAAGCGCGCGCCAAGCGCATATGCTCGTCCGAATCCGAGGAGGATGACGACGAAGGAGAACTCTGTGGAGCCCGATGCTTCAGCAGATCCGTTCGGCGGGCACGGATGCTGCGGAACTTCAAGCTTCCTTCGGACACTCCAAAGTTCGACGGCACACCGGACCCCAAGGCATGGCTCAGCGACCACCTGTCGTCCGTCAAGCTACACGACGGAAACAAGGACACCGCCCTTCAATGCCTTCAGCTATAGCTGACAAGCGCAACCCGGATCTGGCTCAGTAGCTGGGAGGAACTGGCGTACAGTTTCATCCAAAACTTCAAAGGCACCAGCAAGAGGCCAGCCTCGATCGAGGAGCTGCGGGCCTACACCCAACGAATGGGCGAATCCATTCGCTCATACATATTGCGCATGTCCAACACCAAGAACTCCGCGGCGCACATCTCTGAGGAGAGAGCAATCGACACCTTCAAGGATGGCGTCAAGCGCCAGTACTTCATCGAAGATCTTGGGCGCGTCAAGCCCAAGACACTCGACCACCTCATGGACATCGCCAATAGGTGGGCCAATGGCGAGGACTCCGTCCACCGAGCGCACTCAGAGGAGGACGATGACTACGACCGTCGACGTGAACGCCGTAGAAAGAGAAGATCGCGCGTCTACAACGATCGCGATGGACCTGACATGGTCGCGGCTGGCTACGCCGACCGCCGCAGCGACGACAACCGTAGCAGCGGCGGATACCGCGGAAGCAACTTCCGTGATGGAGGATGCCCAACGCAGTCATGGCAACGTCGTGTCTGTGACGACGGACCCTCAACATACGACAAACTGTCGGGTCCATGCACCATCCACTTCTACATCGGCAAGCAGGATGGTAAGAAGAAGGCAAGCCACATGCTCAAGGACTGCCGTGAGTTCCAGAAACTCAGCGAGAGCATGTCTCAGATGAGGCAACAAGCCCTGAACCCTGGGTACGGGAACACACCCGCACCAGATGAGATCGCACACGGAGCTCCTCCACCACCACCTGCGGGACCTTCAAACCACCCAATCGCACCCGTGCAGAATAACGATGGGCACGGGTACCCCGCGCCGAAAGGATCACTGATGATCCAAAAAGGGCGCCGAACAAACAGGGTGCAGAAGAAAATCACCCGCCAGATCAATCTGGTTGTGACCTCTCCACCCGCCATCCCTAAGTACCTCAGCGGATCGGAGTCCTGCATCATGTTCAGCCATTCGGATCACCCTTGCCATGTCCCTCGCCCAGGTCATGCTACCCTGGTGCTCGAGGCACAGATCGGAGGGTTCGACATGAGCCGCGTCTTCATGGACGGGGGCAGCGGCATCAGTTTGATGTTCGCCAGTACCTTAGCAGCAATGCGGATCCCGCTGTGTAGCCTGGAACAATCCCATACAACGTTCCACGACATCGTCCCAGGGAAGGGCGTATTCCCCCTGGGAAAGATATGGCTCGACGTCATCTTTAGCAAGCCGGATAACTTTCGGTGCGAGCAACTCGAGTTCGAGGTGGTGGACAGGCCATCACAATACCATGCCATCCTCGGGCGTGTGGCATTCGCATGATTCCTGGCAGTACCGCACTACGCATACCTACTACTCAAGATGCCAGGACCCAAGGGCGTCATCACGGTCCACGAGAGCTTCACCTGATCGGACCACTGCGAGAGGGACTTCAATAGAATCTCCTAGTCATTCGGCATGCAGGAGGAGCTCATAAGGCTCCGCGAGGTGACAGACAATGGGGCACCCCCAGTCGCAAGACAGAACGCACCAGACATGTCCTTCGACTCCACCGTCAACACAAAAAAGGTACAGGTCCACCCGACGGATGCCTCCAAGACGGTGCTGATCGCCAACGACCTCAGCCCCGCATAGGAAAGCGTGCTCGTCGAATTCCTCCGTGAGCGCTGGGAAATCTTCGCCTGGTGTCCTACGGACATGCCAGGAGTTCCCAGGGAATTCGCCGAGTACTCACTCAACATATTTATAGACACCAAGCCTGTCAAATAGTCCATCCGACGACTGTCCGAACCACGGGCCGAAGCAATCGGAGTCGAAGTCAACAGACTACTCGACGCAAACTTCATCAGGGAGATCAAGGAGACCGAGTGGCTTGCCAACACCGTGATGGTCCCCAAAAAGGACACGGACATCCTGTGGATGTGCGTGGACTTCAAATCGCTGAACAAGCACTGCCCGAAGGATCACTTCTCTCTCCCTCGGATCGATCAGATCATCGATTCGACTGCAGGATGCGATAATCTCTCCTTCCTCGACGCCTACTCAGGCTACAACCAGATCCGACTGAACGTCGAAGATCAGGAGAAAACGACGTTCATCACGCCGTTCGGAGTGTTCTGCTACAACACAATGCCCTTCGGGCTGAAGAACGCAGGCGCCACGTACCAACGGTGCATGCAGGCGTGCCTGAAGGACCAGATCGGCCGCAACATCCAAGTCTATGTCGGCGACATAGTAATCAAAACAAGGGAGGCCAAAACACTAATCGACGATCTCTGCGAGACGTTCGATAACCTTGATCGATACAAGATCAAGCTAAACCCAGAAAAGTGCGCCTTCGGCGTCCCATCTGGTCAGCTGCTAGGCTACTTCATCTCCCAGCGAGGAATCGAAGCGAACCCGAAGAAAATCCGGGCCATAATGGCCATGGAGAAGCCGAAGAACCTCAAGGGGGTCCAGCAGCTTGCTGGGCGAATAACGGCGTTGAGCAGATTCATCAGCCGCATGGGCGAAAAAGCCCTGCCTTTCTATCAGCTGCTACGCAAGGCGGACGAATTCGAGTGGACGCCTGAAGCGGACGACGCATTCGAAGATCTAAAGCGGCTGCTCTCTACCTCGCCCGTCCTGGTCACGCCAAAGGAACGCGAGCCTTTACTGCTATACATAGCAGCCACACACCAGGTGGTAAGTACCGCACTGGTGGTCGAGCGACCTGAAGAAGGCAATACCCATGGGGTCCAACGCCCAATCTACTACCTCAGCGAGGTATTTACGCCAACAAAGCAGAGGTACCCTCACTACCAGAAACTCGCCTATGGCGTGTTCATGACGGATCGTCGCCTGAGCCACTACTTCCAGGAGCATCAGGTGATGGTCATCAACGAGGCACCCCTGAACAACATCTTGAACAACCCGGAGGCCACATGACGTGTGGCCCTGTGGGCCATCGAGCTCTCACCTCTAGACATCGTCTATAAGAAGCGCCACGTGATCAAGTCTCAGGTCCTTCCGGACTTCTTCGTCCACTTGATGGAGCTGCAGCTGCCAGACACACCAGACATGACACAGTCATGGACGATCCACTTCGACGGCTCCAAGAGCAAGGCCGGAGGAGGAGACGGGGTCATACTGACCTCCCCGCAGGGCGACAAGATGAAGTACGTCCTCCGGATGAAATTTCGAGCTTCCAACAACGAGGCCGAATACGAAGCCCTCATCCACGGCATGAGGATGGCCAAGATCTATGGCGCGACGCGCCTGGTCATCTACGGAGACTCGAACCTCGTCGTCCATCAGACGATGAACGAGTGCGACGCACACGCTGCCAACATGATTTTGTACCCCGCACTCTACAACGCACTCAAAGATGGCTTCAATGGCTGCGAGCTTCGGCATGTTGGGAGAGAAAGCAACGAAGAGGCCGATAGACTCGCCAACATCGGCTCCACCTGCGCACGGGTGCCACCAGGTGTGTTACTCGAATAGATCTGTGTGCCATCCATCAAAAGGAAATTCCCAAAGGGATCACCCGAAGAAGGAGAGCACTCGGGGGCTGCGCTACCCGACGGTCAGGAAGGACCCGAAAACTCGACACAAAGGTCACAGTGGTCAACGATACAGGTCATGGCAGTCGAAGAAACGTGGACACGGCCATACCTCAGGTACCTGATAGATGGAGAGCTTCCTGACAGCCTGACAGATGCCCGACGCATATCTCGCCGGTCCAAGGCCTTCACCATCAGCAATGGCGAGCTGTACAAGCGCATCATTTCGGGTGTACTCCAAAGGTGCGTCACCATCGCCGACGGCAAAACCATCCTCCAAGACATCCACGAGGGCATCTGCGGCCATCATGCGGGCAGCCACGCCCTTGTCGCCAAAGATCTACGAGCTGGGTTCTACTGGCCAACGGCCATGAACGACGCCAAGGACATCGTCCGAAGATTCAACGGGTGCCAAAGGTTCACAGATAAACCACACGCACCAGGATCGGAGCTCAGGCTCATACCCCTGGCCTGGCCCTTCGCCCAATGGGGCCTCGACATGATCGGCAAACTGCCCAAGTCCTCGAAAGGAGTCCACGTCTACCTCCTGGTCGTAGTCGACAAATTCACCAAGTGGATCAAGGCCATGCCCGTTACTAACCAAAAGGGCAAAACGGCCGTCAAGTTCTTCGAATCCATTTTTTACAGGTTCGGCATGCCGCACAGCATCATCACCGACAATGGGTCGAACTTCATCTCCAAAGAATTCCAGGACTTCTGCGAAGACCTCGGAATCGACATCACATACGCCTCCGTGGCGGACCCACAAACAAACGGGCAGGTCGAAAAGGCCAACGGCCTCGTCGGTGGCGGCATCAAGAAGCGCCTCATGAGCTCACTCCAGTGACTCGCAGGAGCCTGGACACAAGAGCTAGCCTCCGTTCTCTGGAGCTTGCGCATCACGCTAAACAGCTCAACTGGCTACACACCCTTCTTCATGGTGCACGGAGCCAAAGCCGTGCTGCCCGCAGAGGTACGCCACAAGGCCCCACGGGTCGCCGCCTACAGCGAGGCCGAATCAACGACCACACTCGAAGACGCCATCGACACACTCGACGAGGCACGCGACATCGCCGCGGCTCGATTAGCGGTCTATCAACAGAGCCTCCACAACTATCACAGCCGTCGGCTGCGCCCAAGGTCCTTCGTCGAAGGAGACCTAGTCTTGCGACTCAAGCAAGAGCGACCGAAGAAACTCGAGTCGCCTTGGGAAGGACCCTACATCGTCATTGAAGTCATCCCAGGTGGCGCCTATCGCCTCAAGCACGTGGAGTCTGGAGTCGCATACTCCAACCCATGGAACGTCGCACAATTGCGACACTTCTACCCCTAGCTACCTCCCTCTTTTTACTTTCAATAAGGCTATTCAGCCAAGGCTACTCAGCTGAACAATGTACCTCCTCCTTACGCTATGAATAAAGCTAAGTGTCTCGCCCCAAATTTTTTGTCTATTATTCGCATTTTCTTCACACTACAACACACTCGGGGGCTCCCCTCACCTCAAGACTTCGTCGACTGAGAATAACGCGTGTACACCTGAGTAGCTGACCACGTCAGGCTAACAAAAAGGGCATGCATACAAACAAAGCACCACGTGCTAACAACAATAAACCTTTACAACAAAGGGCATAACACGCCTAGTAGAATACATATAAATTTTACATCTATCTTTTTACAGGTCCTACCTATTCTGAAGAATCACCTGCGCACGCTGCTCAAAGAGATCTACAATTTGTTTGGCATACTGCCTTACAGCCGCATAATGTGGACGCATATCCAGGCTCCTATTATTGAAGTCAATGATGACCTAAGCCAAAGACAAGCTGAGAACCCTCACTAAGTTGATCAGGCTGGAAGCTCCAGGCTGGATTATCCGGCCTCTCCATTGACTGGTTTGTCCAGCCCTACGTAGTCAATTGCACAAGGCAGATTCATTGAGTCGTCCTCAATATCATCTCGACGCCTCTCAAGGAGTATGCCTGATCAAGAACAAGATCAACCTATGCCTCATGATGATGAGAATGAACCCATTGATGATCAAGGTCAAGACAAAGGTCAAGACGAGGACCAAAATGATGAAGATAACACAACAAGAAACAACAAGGAGATCGAAGCTCATTGCAAAGCTAGAGTGGATATAATGTTGGAAAGAAGAAACCACATTCTTGAGAATGTTCTTGGTGATCTAAGGAGTGGAATGTCCACTAGATCTCAATTGAAGCATTTTGGTGAGCATCAAGCTCATATATCCATGGTAGAGCCCATGAAAGTGTGGAAAGCTCTTGAAGATTTAAATTGGTTAGAAGCCATGCATAATGAGCTCAACAACTTCGAGAGAAAAAAGGTTTGGAAGTTAGTAGAAAATCCCAAAGATTGCCGCAATGTTATTAACACTAAATGGATATTCAAGAACAAGCAAGATGAACATGGAATTGTTGTGAGGAACAAGGCAAGATTGGTAGCTCAAGGGTTCTCTCAAATTGAAGGCATTGATTATGGAGAGACCTATGCTCTGATGACTCGCCTTGAGTTCATCCGTATCCTTTTGCATATGCGGCACATCATAACTTTAAATTACAACAAATGGATGTGAAAGTGCTTTTCTAAATGGTCCATTGCATGAGTTGGTTTATATTAAGCAACCCCCGGGGTTCTAGGATACCAACTTCCCAAATCATGTCTACAAGCTTGATAAGGCGCTCTATGGGCTTAAACAAGCTCCATGCACGTGGTATGCGCATCTTAGAGTGTTGTTCTTAGACCGTGGGTTTGAGGTTGGGAAAATTGATCCCACAATTTTTACTAAGAAGGTTAATGGTGATCTTTTCATTTGCCAAATATATGTTGATGATATTATCTTTGGCTCGTCTAACAAAGCTTTTAATGATGAATTCTCAAAGCTTATGACTGATAGGTTCATGATTTCTATGATGGGAGAGTTGAGATTATTACTTGGTTTCGAGATCAAGCAAGTTAGAGGGGGAACATTCTTCAATCAAGCCAAGTATACTCAAGACATGCTCAAGAGGTTCAACATGAAAGAACTAAATGTTGCTCCTACTCCCATGGAAACCAAGACTCATCTTGAACTAAATCCAAATGGTAAAGATATGGATAAAAAAGTATACTAGTCTATGATTGGTTCTTTGCTTTACCCTTTTGCATCTAGAACCGATATAGTGTTAAGTGTAGGAGTGTGTGCAAGATATCAAGAGGCTCCTAAAGAAAGCCACTTGATGACGGTCAAAAGAATCTTTCGATATTTGGTTCATACCCCCAAACTATGGTGTGTGGTATCCTAGGGGATCAACATTCTCTCTTTGTGGGTACTCTGATTTGGATTAGGCTGGTGACAAGGATGATAGGAAATCAACCTCAGGGGATGATACCTTCGATCCGGATTACGGATGTAGTATAGCTCTTTTTCCCTAGTAGACCTAGGTTTATCGAATCCTCGGGAAGCAGAAAGCAAAGTGAGATTACTTAAACGGCTCTTCGAGAGTTTTAGAATTCCTTTTGTGTTTTCACCGAACCAAGAGTTTGCGATCTTTTTGTTGTTGTTGACGATGGAGAGAGAGGGGGCCTAGGGTTTTCGGTTTTCACTAGTAGCTGTGCAAAAAAATCTGATGGGAATACTAGATAGTAATAATGTATGCATGTAATCGTTAAAGCGAGATAATTATATGTGGGCAGTGCATCCATAATTGTTATGGCATCCGCAACAGCTTATAGCAATAACCTAATAGTCTCATCCATAGAAGAAATAGAACTAATGATATGCATAGTGATGTCACCATTAATCCCAAGTAAATTCCTCACATATAGCCATACTACCCCTTCTGTCACTGGGGTTCCCATCCTGCATATCAGTCATTACTCACACTCCCTTTACCTGGATCAATCCTCGGGGTCTTGGGAACCTTACAAGTCCTTAGATTGAGGCAAGAGAGGGTACTACAATCATCATGTCATACAAACTAATACATGATCCCATCTATGATAAATAACATGCACAAAAAGCTACATGGCTAGGCCGAAGCCCTTAGCCCAAGGAGAATTACTCACACATAGAGATGAAATCAACAATCATAAACATTGTAATAGAGATCATAAAGTTGATAGCAAATAGTCTTACAATGTCGCCAATTGGAGAATATATCTAGTATTACAAGTGGTGGAAGATGGCTATGGTGGTGGAGAAGGGTTTAGAGGTTTTAGATCTAGTTCTATTCCTCCGACGTGGCGGCTTCTGGTGGCAGGGAGAGTTGAGGTCGAAAAGAAATGATGTTTCCTGTCGCCCGAAGCCTCTTTATATAGGGGTCCCTTCACGAAAGTTGTTCTATTTAACCTAATGGAGTCGATGGCAACTATACGGCCGGAACTATACAGCCGGAATAAATTTCCCACTGTATAGTTGGTCGTTAAGGCTTGTGTTTCCACTTCACGTCTCCTAGTTTCTTTGACGTATTGGAAATCTCATATCTTTGGCATTCATATTGTGATTCCCATCATTATACGTCATTATCTGCTCAAGGAAAAATATCAAGAAAGGGATTGCATACCTCTTTGATCATTAGGCATTAGTGGCAGGATTTAGAGAGATATTTCATCAAATATATGAATAGTATCTTGTTTAAATGCGGATGTGGATGGCTATATTTCACAGCCATCAACCTCCCCAAGATTAAACTTGATCGTCCTCGAGCAAGAAAACCAAAATCAAAAGGGAACTCGACATTTAAATTGAAATAACGAGATGATGATCTTACTCATGATTGGTAGTCTCATGTTTCCTCCACTTTAATAATCTAAAAAACTTTAGCATATATAGATTAATGGCAAGCATATCATACATGTTTCATGAATCCTTATAGCGCAGCAAAATTATTGTAAGCATGGATGATTCAAAAGAGTAAACTTTATTCCATGTCATGTAATCAACTCATAAGATTGCTTTTGAATAATATAGTATAATCATGTAAAATTGAGAGTGTGAGAGTTTGTGATGAAAAACATATACACTAAAGTATCTCAATTCTCCCACATCAATAAATCAAGACTTTTCAAGCACTACTTTTCTATTCATTGTCCTTCAAGAATTTCAGCTCTTAAGTAACTGAGAGCATGCCAAAAAAAATCATTAGTTTATAGGGCCGTGATGGACACTCATGGCATCACTAAGGTTTTTGTTCCTTTTGCATAATGATTACTCATATAAGCCAGAGGAGTGATTCCATCATGTTTACTGCTACCTGGGAGTGCCAAGAATCTTACCCATTATAGCATTGCTGCTACATATGTTTAATCAACTCATAGCCGGAATCTATGAGTTTCCTCCATGAAGATCGTTCATAGGATAGCGGAGTAGTTGGCATCCCATGAAGTTTGACACACATAAAGCTATATCATTCTTATGATTCACAAGTCAAACTTTGGCATGCTAATAAAACCGCTAAACATTAATTCAATTGAACAAATCCTTTCAAAGAGAGCTATCAAGTCAATCATTATTTTCTGTGGTGTTGAGTGTCTCTAGGAATAAGCTTTCAAGACTAAACACTATAACACCCAAGCATTCAATTGTGAGACTTTTTCTTATTTCAATTGTTTAGCAAATTTTTAGGCAAGACTTGGTTAACTACAAGAGTTGGAACAAAAAAATACTCAATTAAATACCCATGCAAACAAAATTTACTACAATATAGAGACTCACTCCATCGATATAAAATCTTATCATTACTACTAACTAGCATGGGTTTCTCAAACTTCAAAAGTGGGGAGTCATAAGGCATATCTCTCATGTTTGGTTCCACTTCTCTCTTTCCTTTTTATTTGTTTCTTGGAAACTCAAAGTCAATCACTCTCCTGCAAATACATGAGAACTTTGAGGCGAAAAGAAAAGAAAGATAAACAGAGAAATATTTTTGTGGTTTTTGAGAAGGGGAATTAAAGAATAGAAAATTGGCAGCAAAGATCAGATTGAAAATCTCAAACAAAATAAAATAACTAAAGATAAAGTGTTGGGGAAACCAACATGAGTGATTATAAACTCAAATAAAATCATAATCTCAAAAATAAAATAAAACAAATGAAATCCAAATAAAAATAGATAGAAAACCTCCCCAAGCTTAGGCTTTTGCAAGCCCTTTAAATCGTTGTGGTGGGGAAAATTTGTAACTCCAGCCCGCAAATTGAGTTGATAAGTTACTTGTTGTTTCTCGGAGGTTCAGGGCGAGATTATGCATCCCCTCCACAGTTCCTCCAAGTTCTTAGAAATCTTGATATGTAGCGAACCAGTTTGGCGGCTACCCCTCCTGACGAGGGACTTCTTGCTCCTCCTCTTGGTCCTCATCCTATTCCAGAATCTCCTCCTCAGGTTGGTGTTGCTCAACTAGCAAGTCATAAAGCACACATCCTTCCTTGATAGAGAAAAGACCATTAGGCAAAGGAGCAGGGTAGAGACGTCCAGCTCCACCAATATGCATATAATAAACACCACCTCTCCTAGTGGGCATTCTACAAGCCCTCAAAGTAGAGAAAACAGCACGTCTGAAAGGATCGTATGGGCACCTATATGGGGGGTGAATAGGTGCTACTTCAAATTTTCTTCTATTTCAAATTAGGGTTTGACAAGAAAGGTAAATTCTCTAGATTATGCAACTAAGGTGAATTTACCTATATGTCAAACTAGCACCAACTAGCACAAACACTAACCAAGAACAAGTAAAGTAAAGTGTGATAAAGGATAGAAGTAACCAAAGTGGAGCGCGAAGACACAATGGTTTGTTTCCCGCAGTTCCTTCCTTTTGAGGGGAAGTACGTCTACGTTTAGAGAGGGGGTGGTTTCAAACCACCAACGCCACGAGAGGCCTCCCTTGTTCTCCGATGAACCTCACCCCAAAGGGTTCGATTCACCTCTTCCACTATATCGGCAACCTTCGAGGTGGAAGACGGCACCTTTACAACAAGTTCTAGGCACACATCCACAACTTAATTGGAGGCTCCCAAATACAAGCAAGCTGTCAGACAATTAAAGACAAGCTTGTAAGAACCAAATAAAAAGCTAGGGTTTCCAAAGAAACAATAGAGCATGGGAGCCCTCAAGTGAATGAGGGGGAAATGAAGATCTCTCTTGGTGAAGCTGTAGATCAAGGCCTCCTCCTCAATTCTCCAAATATAAATGACTTTGGATGGTTGGATGAAGAGATCTTGTTGATTTGGTGGCTCAAATGGGGATGGTGTTCTTGAGTGGGTCGAGCAGCTAGAGGAAGGGGATAAGGTCCTCTATTTATAGCCCTTCACTCCACTGAACCGTTTTCTGACCGTTGGGGAAAAGTCCGACCGGAGACTCTGGTCTATACTTGAGACTCCGGCCAATCTCCAGAGACTCCGGCCAATCTCTGGACCAGCCTCCGGACCACCTATCAGATTGTCCTAGTGCCTCTGGGAACCAAGTGGACCGGAGAGTTCGGTCTAGCCATACCGGAGACTCCGATATAAGGCTCGGACCGGAGACTCCAGTCAGTCTCCGGAACTTCCTTCGGACCACCCATTAGACTGTCCTAGGCTGAATTCTGGAGCCCCCTCCGGAGACTCCTGGGGAAACTCTAGACCACACCGGAGACTCCGATCCACTCAAACCGGAGACTCCGGTATGGAGTTTCCAAGAACTTGCATATGTGATCAGAACTAATTCCATAAGTCAAGGGTCCTTTTCACTTTGCATTATAACAACATGTAGACATTAGCATACTGTAAAATGATTTTCTTCTTGTTAATGAACACCAAAAGTGATTACGACGGTAAATTTCCTTTCAACGTTGCTCACCTAGTACCAGTTGTAACTCACCTAGGTCGATGCCCCGGGCATTGGCATGCACGTTGTTGACGCCTCCACAAGTGATTGGTCTTTGGCTTTGGGAGGATTGGTACTCCAAGTAGCGCACAAGAATTGTGCCCAAGTGTAGAGACAAGTTGTCATAGTTGAAAGAAGCTTTTGCATGGACTAAGATGTCCTCTTCATTGAGTCTTGTAAACTCATTACGCGCCTGCAAGGTGTTAGCAATAAAATAGAACAAATAGCGAATAGTAGGATGTTGAATATTTTTCCCTTTGTTGACTCTAAAAGTAAAGCTCATTCTATTATAGCAGAGTTCAGGGGAAGGTTCTATGATGGTAAAAGATGCGCGTACAACATTAGGATCATTGTTGGGTAAACCAAAACAATTGCACCATTCATCAAGTGATAAAGAATAATTGTTGTTCATGAGTCGGAAAGAAATTCTATCCTCCCCATGCCATGTCTTAACAGTGCTTTTCAAAGAACTAAGAAATTCAATGGTTAACCGGTGATAGGTAGGTGCATCATGAAATACAAAGTTTTGCAGGCCAACCCTATTGCAAAATAAATTAAAGTCATCAGAAATACCGAGTTAGTTCAATATGACGGGGCAAGCCCACTTGGTTGCCTTGACTTCTCGGTTTTTGATCCTGTCGAAACGATCACGGTGGGACTCGTTCTTGAATCGAATCCCCATGCGTTCCTGAGCTGTAACCTGAGAAGAACTAGCGGTGGCAAGAGCACGCGTTTGGCTCCTCATGTTCATATTCTAAAAATAAATAAGAAAGACAAATATAAAACTTTTTGATCCAACAATAATAGTCATAGCATATTCCTCATCATAGCACACTAAAGAATCTCCTCAACATAATAATCTAACCAAGAGAATCATGGCAAATAGTTCAAAATAAGTCTCACACTAGATTGATAATGACAATATGCGGTGACCCATCATACCACTACATGTGTAGTACACTATAGTCGTTGACATGACATCCACAGAACACCGTTCTGTAAATATCACATCCCTCAGAGTGGTACAACAGAAACATTGCGGGTCCATATTACAAACATTCACACAATTATTATTATTAAAATACTAGAAGTTCGAGACTTCAAAAGTATTCAACTTACAAACCAAAATATAAAGTGTTTTAGCGGAATTTAAAGTAGCAACTCCAACTAGGAGTTGAGCTTGGCATCTTATTCTATAGAGTTCATGCTGCTCGGCTCTGTCGGTTACTACTAACTAGGATACTTAGTTGGATTCGTTATCATCGATACCATAGCGGATTTCGTAATCCACTCCTTCAACACCTCCTGACAGGTCAGGCTCCTCGTAGAACACACCTTCTTGGCATCCGGCTGCATATATTGGCACGTCTTCGGGATCCTCAGAGTCTAAGCAAGGGATCAAAGGAAAGGATGAGTAACAGCATTATCCAACAAGTTCATTATATGCAAGGTGGGAAGTTTGATGCTCTAAATACCACCTTGGATTATAAATCCTTCGCACTATGCAGTTTTTGTAAATATTTCTTCAAAGATTGATTTTATTATAAAAATCTATGACCGCCAGCCTTCATAGGTTGACCAGAATTTTGATGGAGTTCCTTTCGTGCCGTGTTCGCAGCTCCTTCCCGGAACAGGGAGTAACGAGTTACAATTCTTACACTCCGTAGAGGTGCGTTACTTTACCCATGAGAGATCAACTCCTTGTTGCACAACCGGGCGTACTTTCCCGTCCACAATTCCATGATGTGGGGCCCAGTAGTTGGTCCAAGCCAATCACTGCCCCCTTCGCGACCTCGCATGCCTCCTTGGTGTACACCATGCCCACATATTGAATTACGGCAATGGTTTGTACATATCGTTAAATGCCACAACTATCGTGGGATGTTGAGGGTTCCCACCCATATGCTGGATATCCTCAACGAATTACCAATTAATATGCACGCTACGAGGATAACAGCCACGACCTGCACATCTGGCTACATGCGAGAGGAAGAAGATACAACTGACTTCTCTGTCCCATTCCAAATCTCATGGCTAACGCATAATATACGACGCTAGAATCACTGATGTCAGGGGTTATTAAGTCCCTAATTGATCATCATTGTTGCAAATAGAACCCTAAGTTATATTGCTCCATTATATCATCACTTAGGATGATACCTATGATTTATTTATTTGTGAAAATAATATTTTCTTTCTTTGGAGTATATATGATAACACACAATTTGCAAATACTTTGATAAAGACTCTTCAAAGGATATGAGCAAGTGATGAACTTGCCTTGTGCTTGCAAGGTAGTGAAGTCTGATGCTTGCACTGGACCTTGAGCTTCTATGTCTACAAAAACATCATTATTGCCCGGTATGGACAATATTTAAAGAAGCAAAATGATTATGCAAAGTAATGTAATGCATTATTTAATTTTATGTGTATTCTTCCCCATTATTTAAATTATAATAATTCTTTTTTAATAATAAAGAATTTATAAATATTTAACTTCTAATATTTATTGAATATTGTATTCTTTTATTTTATTTCCCCTTTACTTGAATTTTATTAATTTAATAATTCCTTTAAGAATTATCATTTAAATACCAAAAATTGTTATTAAATATTTGTTATGTATTTTTCTAAAATACTACAATATTAATCTATCATGAAACTGTTTTTTATTTATTTTATCAACTTTCGATAATTTTGTAAAATTCCATAAGTAATATTTATATTACAAAATTCTTAATAAACTTTATATGTTTAAAATTTTATTTCTTAATTTATTTGGATAGTTTGGATTATTGTGAATCCAAAAATATTTTATTTATAATTTTTGGATTTTATTTTATCTTCTAGCATTTATTTAAGTTTAGGGGCATTTTGGTATTTTCCTATTTATTAAAATTGGCCTTTAGGTAATGGGCTGCCTGTGTTGGTTAATTTGGCCCTTGTGGCCCAATAGGACAGAACCAAAACCACACCTAGAAGGGGTTTTGGCCCAGTCCAGCCCATTCCCTCTATCATACGCTCGTCCTTATCTCTATCTTCTTCTCCTCGACCCCATGGTCGATGGCGCCGCTAACGTGCTCTGGTCGCCGCTGTGGTACTTCCTGGCCGCTGCCATGATGCAGGGTGAGGTTGTCGACCATGCGCTACCCTTCTGTCCAATTCTATTTGGCTCTGGAGCTTTCCCGTGGCCAAACTAGTCTCATCCCGAACCCTAGGGTTTGGGGTGATACGGTTGCTGTCGCCGCCGTTGGTGTGGTGGTCCTCTCGCCTCGAGGCGTGGCTATGGTCGCCGCCGTGGAGTGGTGTGGGTCGCAGCGCCCCCTTGGGGGTGCTCCCCATGCCACCGTGTTCGTCGGCCTCCTCTGCTTCCTCTTCTATTCTTCAGCGAGGACCATAGGTGAGTTGGTCCTTGGGTTGTCACCCGTGCCTCTACCTCCTCTGAGTTCATATGTGTGTAACTAGTGGAAATCCCTCATTAGGGTTCATATGTGTTCTAGGGTTCTTCCCTGGTTCTAGGATTCATACCTCTTTGTGCTTGTAAGATGATGGTTTGATTTGGTAGTGATGCCTAGTGAGGATGGTGTTCACTGCACTTCAGTGCTTTTTGTCATGATTTGATTTCCTGATGATATTCTTGATCTGATGCTGGTGGTTCAGTAGTGTTGCCTTTAACTGGTGATAAAGCTTGGTTAAGCTGATGATTGAACTATGAAACTTGGTTAGTTAAGTTAATGCTTAGTGAGTTTCTCTACTGTTAGTATTCTAGTACTGATAGTAGCACTATCAGTTGAGATGTGCAGATTGAAGTTACTTAGTTTCTTTACAGTAACACTTTGCACAAATAGACCTGATCCTGATTCCTGGTTGTTCTTTCTAGGAAAATGATAGTGATTAATTTTATTGGTTTATTTATGAAAGCTCAATGATTGTTGGCTTGTTTTAGAATTGGTTCTTGTGACACCATCTTAGGATGGCACACAGGTAGTGATTCTACTGCTGGGCTTTTATTATAGCAGTGCTTAAGATTGGATGTCTGTTAAAGATAAATTGTAAGCCCTTTTCTTTAAAAGATCAATGCCTATGATGCTGGTCTGAGGCTTAGGAATTAAATTCCTATCCTACTGTCCCTCATAGATATGCTTAAGTATCAAGGTTGTTTACTGAACCTTGGATCCTAGTGGGCTAAAATAATTGGTTTGCTTGTAGCTTAATGTTGGTGCATGTAGTTTATAAAATCTGAGGTGCTACTCCATCATGAGATGTGCCCAAATTTTATAGGCTATTTGAGAATATTTTGGAATATATGAGTTGTTTATGATTACCAGGACCTATGATGCTGGTCTGAGGTCCTGGTGGATTTGGTAGAGCTTACTACTGGACTTTATGTTTCAAACTTCCTCTATGATAGGTTCACCCCACTTGGGTGATCACCGAGAGGTTTAACTTGTAAAACATCACATGCTTTTCTGTTGGACTAAGATGAACACAATATATGGATGTTTTATAATACTCACCACACTTGGGTGTTGTTGGGGTTGCAAGTTGTGGATATTGTGGTTGTGTGCCAAGCTTGATCTGGTGCTCCTCCTGATACTTCCAGCTCCTTGGCTTGTCCTTGATCTAGCTCTTCACCTCCTGGTCCTGATAGCTTGATCTTGATCTTACTATCCACCTGACCCACCCCTCCTTATGTCACCATTTTGGTGATGTGATCTAGGGTTTTGATTGGTGTGATCTTGCTTGGCTTTGATTTGGTTTAGCTGGGCTGCTGTTCTTGGTGTGTATGAACAAGGAAATGGTGTGGGGTTGGCTTGCCCACGGCTGGGTTGGCTTGGTGTGTATGAACAAGGAAATGGTGTGGGAGCTGTTGCTGCTGTGCTGATAGCACACACCATGCAGTTTGGTGTGTGTGCTGCCTGTGTGCCTGCTGCACACCCTGTGGATATGCTCTGGTTATGAGGTTACTTTTATCTGGTTACATTTTACTTGGCTGGGGAAACTTGCCCCTCCTAGCTGTTTATTTGTCTTATGACTTTAAAAATTATGAAAGATATAATTCTTTCATATTGGTGAAACTTGCCCCTTAAAATATTACTCAATGATGAACCTTGAACAGTGCACTTCACTGTCAAGTCTGAGAGTAAAACCTTTTTAATCTCAACTTTCTTTCTTTTTGTTTGTGTTTGTTTTACAGGTACCAGACTTGGAAATTCAAGACTTAGATTAGATTTTCCTTTTCTTTATAGATAGTTACTTTTAATATTTCTTTTATCTTTTTGTATTTTTTTTATTTTATTCTTTTTGTAATAAAGATTGTAATAATACTCAAGATATATAAAGGTTCTTTTATTTCATTATCTATTGTAAAGTTTCTTGATCATGTTTATAAGTTACATTTTTGCAACTTATTTATTGAATAAAATTATGGAATAAATATTCATTTTATTGATTGTGTCCTTGATTTAAAGTTTGAATAACTAATTGTTAACTCTTGACTAAATCATAATACTTAAACATAATTCTAAATCCTTTTGAATTATAAATCCAACATTCAAATTTAAATTCAAATTTCATTTACCAAAACACACTTATCCACAAAGATCATATCAAAGTCTATCACAATCATTCTCCAAGACTATTCCTAATCTTAAAGAGTGAAAGAAACTTTGATCACTTTAGGTTTTTATTTGGCGAAAAATTTACCCACATTTTTATAGATGAATGCATGCTATTTCACAGATTCCTAAATCTACCCTTCGTTGGTTTCTAAATGCTGGGATATTACACAATAGATCATAGATGAATTTGTAAAAATTAATTGGAGGATCGGAGGAGAAACATACCATAGGTCACTTGTGTGTGAGGAAATCGAACAAAATTGAGTAGGGGTGAAGATCCCTTGAGGTTTTGAGAGAGTTTAGAGGTAGAAGAGAGAAAAATGATTGATGTTTTGGGTACCTCCCCATGCGTTTAATTGGTCGGACGCACCTATACGGCCACAACTGTACGGCCGGAACACTTGTTCCCGCCGTATAGTTGGTATGATAGCAAAAAATTAGGGTTTCTTTCCTGGCGGATATAACTATATGGCCGAAACTTTTGTTCCCGCCATATAATTGGTCGTCAAACCTTTTGTATCCCGAGATAAAAAATTGTTGATTGGTCAAATAACTATACGGCCGGAGCTATACGATTGGAATTTTTATTCCCGCCGTATAGTTGGTCATTAGAGCTTCAGTGCAAATCAAAAAAATTCTATTTCTTAAAGAATTACTTTTTAGACTGAAACTTAGCGAAACACCTTGTTTTGACAGAAAAATGACAAACTAAATTGTCGACCAACTTTGGCATGTATAAAACATGAATTTTTAGTATCGCTGAATCTCTCCTTCTCACTAGAGTTTCCTAGCACTCTTTATTCTATGTAAAACTTAAACTTAAAAACTTTACTCAAACCTTTATTTCACATGGGTTGCCTCCCATGTAGCGCTCTTTTATGGTCAATAGCTTGACCTTGATGTTGCTTCTTAGGCCATATGAGTGGAACACCCACTCCAAAATAGTTGTCTTCAAAGTGATGGCCTCCTTCTCATCTTTCTTGGCTTTCTTTTTCCTGGGAAAATGAATAACAAAAGGATCTTGCAAAGGCAACTGGAGCTTCATGTTCCCTTCATGCAAATTAATCAAAGCCTTAATAGTTCTTAAGAAAGACGGCCTAATATGATAGGAGCAGTAGCATTTTCATGCATGTCAACAATAACAAAATCAATAAGAGCAGGACAACCTTTAATGTATCCTAAGGTATTTTCTTTAATGCCTACTGCTTGTTTGTAAGTATAATCTGCTAGATGCAATTTTAGTTCGGTGATTTCAAAATAGCCAAGATTTAACTTATTAAAAAGACTCTTTGGAATTGTTGAAACACTTGCACCTAGATCACATAGTGCATCTATTTCATTAGTTCCAATTTTAATCTTAATAGTAGGCTCAAATATATCATCTAGCTTAACAGGTAATTTTTTAGCAATTTTCTTATATTCTTCCTCAAGCTCACATACCTTTATTGCTACCTGATTAACAAAGTGTTGATACATGGCTTCCTCATTTCCTTCACTTACCGAAATCTTGACATTGATCCTTTTTACAAGATCTTCAACTATGTAGTTTGGTGAAGGACATTGCTATAATCGAGTTCTTCAGGCTCCTCCCTTTAGATTCTTATCATCTTGAGGTTTTCAACTGGATTGGGCTCAGCTTTACCTGTAACTTTAGCTATAATGAGAGTTTGACTCTTGGTTATCTTACCTAGATGTGCCTCAACAATCCTTGTTCTTTCTTGGAGGGCCTGCAAATCATTTCTCAATCTAACAACTTGGTTAGATAATTTACCAAGCATAGCATCATGGTTCTCCGTAATTTTAACTAGAATATTATTTTGCTCATTTTGTGAGTCCATTACAGATTTAAGAGTTTCTTGGAGACTACTATTACTTGATGCAATATTATTATTAGAGTTACCTACAGGACTAGAATAATGTTTCTGAAAATTTGGATTATAATTCTTTTCCAAGCAGGGTTATAATCATTATGAGCTATGAAGTCTATTTCTTCTAGTTGGTTCGGGAGTAACTCTTACCTGGGTCTCCTTACCTTTAACGGCTAATATGAGCTCATCCAATTTAGCATTGAGTTCTTCATTTTCATGAGGTGTGACGGAGTTCACCTTGTTCGTGTTTGATCTTTTCACATGCAATTGGGCATGGTTGTCTTGCATATTATTTAGTAGCTGCTTTGCTTCGATAATTTGTTTACCCATAAATGTTCCTCCAGCTGTGGTATCAAGCATAGACTTAGACACATGGTTAAGAGCATTATAAAATAAATGGAGAATTAACCAATCTTCCATCCCATGGCTGGGACAGTTTCTCATGCATTCTTTCATTCTCTCCCATGCAAGCGCTAGTGGCTCACGCTCTTCCTGTCTAAAACCAGTAATATTAGATCTGAGTTGCATAGTCTTTGTAGGTGGAAAGAATTTAGTCATAAATAAATAAGTACATTCCACCCATATTGCAATAGTATATCTAGGCAAAGATAGCAACCACTAATTTGCTCTTCCTCTAAGAGAGAAAGGAAATAATCGCAACTTGACCGCGTCGGGTCAACATCTTTAATGCGCATTATATCACATATTTCAGTGAAAGTATTTAAGTGCATACTTGCATCTTCAACAACAGACTCTCCAATTGATTCTGTTGAACCAAACTTAAATAGTGGGGCTTAATTTCATAATCTTCAGCAGCAATTGCTGGCTGAGTAATAGGAGTACGCAAATAATCATTGTTGGGAGTTGCAAACTCCCCTAGATTCTTTTTGGCCATACTTCATATGTTTTTGGATTTTCTTAAACAAGTACTAATGATGATAAAAACAATAATTAAAATACTAACTATTTTTTTGGTTTTTCAAATAAATACTGAAAGCAAACTAACAAAATTAAAAGCAAGAATTAAAACTAGCAAGGTTCCTACTAACCTCACCAGGGTAGCTATTGCTTCCCCGGTAACAACGCCAGAAAAAGGGTTGATAGCTTCGATCCGATTACGGATGTAGTATAGCTCTTTTTCCCTAGTAGACCTAGGTTTATAGAATCCTCGGGAAGCAGAAAGCAAAGTGATATTACTTAAACATACCTTTGAGAGTTTTAGAATTCCTTTTTTGTTTTCACCAGACCAAGAGTTTGCGATATTTTTGTTATTGTTGACGATGGATAGAGAGGGGGCCTAGGGTCTTCGGTTTTCACCAGTAGCTATGCAAAAACATCTGATGGGAATAATAGATAATAACAAAGTATGCATGTAATCGTTAGAGCAAGATAATTATATGTGGGCAGTGCATCCATAATGGTTATCGCCTACACAACCGCTTATAGCAATAACCTACTAGTCTCATCAATAGAAGAAAGAGAACAAATGATATGCATAGTGATGTCACTATTTATCCTAAGTAAATTCCTCACATACAACCGTACCACCCCTTCTGTCACTAGGGTTCCCATCCTGCAGATCAGTTATTACTCACACTTCCTTTACCTGGATCAGTCCTCGGGGTCTTGGGTACTTGACAAGTCCTTATATTGAGTCAAGAGAGGGTACTACAATCATCATGTCATACAAACTAATACATGATCCCATCATAAATAACATGCACAAAAAGCTACATGGCTAGGCCGAAGCCCTTAGACCAAGGAGAATTACTCACACATAGAGATGAAATCAACAATCATAAACATTGTAATAGAGATCATAAGGTTGATAGCAAATAGTCTTACAATGTCACCAATTGGAGAAGATATCTACTATTACAAGTGGTGGAAGATGGATATGGTGGCGTAGAAGGGTTTGGAGGGTTTAGATCTAGATATATTCCTCTGGCGTGGCGGCTTCTCGTGGCAGGCAGAGTTGAGGTCGAAAAGAAGCGTTGTTTCCCGTCGCCCGAAGCCTCTTTATATAGGGGTTCCTTCACGAAAGTTGTTATGTTTGACCTAATGGAGTCAATGGCAACTATACGGACGATATAAATTTCCCGCCGTATAGTTGGTCATTAAGGCTTTTGCCTCCACTTCACGGCTCCTGGTTTCTTTGACGTGTTGGAAATCACGTATCTTTGGCATTTATGTTGTGATTCCCATAATTATACGTCATTATATGCGCAAGGAAAAATAGCAAGAAAGGATTGCATAACCCTTTGATCATTAGGCATTAGTGGCAGGATTTAGAGAGATATTTCATCAAATATATGAATAGTATCTAGTTTAAATGCGGACGTGGATGGCTATATTTCACAACCATCAGGGGCTTGCCAATTTCTTCGTATGTCCTTAGTGTGTTGGTGCTCTAAGAAGTAAAATTGCATATATCTCTCCATCGGCGAAGTCGAATATGTGGCACTTGCTAGTGCATGCACTCAGTTGTTATAGATGAGGCAAACTTTAAAGGAATATGGTCTCCATTGTGACAAAGTGCCTCTTTTATGCGACAATTAAAGTGCTATAAAGATTTCCTATAGCCCGGTGGATCATACCAGGATGAACATATTGAGATTTGTCATCATTTTATTAGAGATCATGTTGCCCAGGGAGATATTGAGCTATCTTATGTTCCAACCAAATACCAACTTGCCGATATATTCACGAAACCTCTTGATGAAGCAAGGTTTTGCTATTTGCGGAGTGAGCTAAATATCATTGATCAAGGAGTTTGACTTGATCATCTTGCATACTCACCTATATCTTGATCCTTATTTGGTTTAGGTGTGGACATGTAGATAGGGGGAGTGTGGTCCTAATCCATTGGGCTATCCCTCCCCCATAATGCCAACATTAAGAAAATCATTTATCTTAATATAATTTTTTGATATGTGAGCTTCATTGATGAGTAGTGGCTATAAACCCAAGGATAATTCTACGCGGTTTCATGCCTCACACTCTTACATGGTGGCCTCAGCCATCGCCCTCTTATTTGTGAGGAGTTGGTTCTTGGTATGATTAAATCAGAGATTTATTTGACATTTATTTGGATTTTCTAATGCTTGGTTCCTCACAGTGTGGTATCTTATCCCAAGCCTTATTCCCTTCCCTAAAAACATGCTCTCTATCATATATGTCCCCATATACTTAAAACTGGCAGTTCTGGTCGAAGACGACACGAGTTTCCGGTCCCACGGACCAGAGTCCCCGGTTTGAGACGGTTTTGGGTTGAGTAAAAGGAGGTCGGGGTGAGAGAAATAAACATTTTTCTTTCTTCCAACCCCGACCTCCCCCCACTCACCCGTTGCCCCCTCCTCCAAAATTGCCGCCCCGAGGCTCTACAGCCGTTGGGATCCGTCATGCCACCGGCCTCCTCCACCCTCTTCATCCTTGGGCCATTCCCCACTGGTGGATCCACTCCAATGGACAAATTTTGTACATCCTCTCTCTCACCATGAATCTAGGGTTCTTCCCCTTTGCTTCTTTTGAGTAATGTAACGATTTATTCCACTGGAAACCCATTATTGCATGCAATCCTCTCACATTATCTCTGGTTATTTGCCCGATCTTCTTGAAATAATGTCTCCCATAGCCTCCTTGTGCAACCCAATCTCTGGATCAAAGTTTCTAGTCTCTCAGACCGGAGACTCCGGTGTGCTCTGGCACAGACCGGAGACTCCGATGTGGTTTATTTCTGGCACATCTAGCAAGGGTTCGAGGCTTTTGTCATTGACTATAAGACATATATGCTTATCTCCATGCTATCTCTCTTCCTCTATATTCACAGGTGGCTCCGGTTCTCGTTGTGCACCTCAAACCAAGGCCAAGTACAAAAGGAGGGAGCCTCAATATGATGAGGCAGTTGGCCAATATGTTGTTCCGCCTTTTAACTAGAGGCAGCATGCTAGAGATGCTGCCTTTATGCAAAGGTAAAATGAGCACATTGAGAATGCAGACCGTGCCAAGAGAGCCAAGTATGACAACTTGCAATCTTTATCCAACATGTCCAAGAAAGAATACCGTGAGATACGCAAGTTAAGGTTCTTTTACATGCCAAGAACCAGTGATGACCCATGCTACTGGAGGAGGGAGCAAAAGGTGTTTATGAAGGATATCTATCACAAATTGACCAAGTCCCGTGTGGAAGTGCAATGGACGTTGACTAGAGGGGGTGAATATGTTATTAAAAATATTACGGTTTAGGCTCAAATAAATGCGGAATAAAACTAATGTTTGATTTATTGAGTGCAGAACCTAACCACTAGCTTCACCTAAGTGCACCAACAACCTATTCTAAGCAATACAAGCAACAACATGATAGCAAGATTAAATACTTAAAGCATGATGGCTATCACAAAGTAAAGTGCATAATAAAGGGGCTTGGTTGAGAGATAACTAATGGTCGCGGAGACGAAGATTTTTATCCCGGAGTTCACTTCCAAAGAATCTACATCTCCATTAGAGAGGTGCGATGGTGCAATGCTCTCCGAGCGCCACAAATGGCTCACCTCGGGGTGTGGTGGCTCGATGCTCACCCAACGCCACACAAGGCCTCACCCCGTATGCGAATGCACGCAACTCACCGGTGCCACAAAAGGCTCACCTTATTCTCCCGTGAGCTCGCCACAAAGGCCTACTCACTATCCACTAAGGGACACTTGAGGGTGGTCACCAAAACCCGTATAAGGTTGGGGCTATCTCCACAACTCAACTGGAGGCTCCCAACAACAAAGCCACAAAAGGCTACAATGCCAAAAAGGCAACAAAGCCACAACAGGCAACAAGGCCACAACATGCCACAAGATTGAGGCCACTCCACAATGGAGGCCACAAAAATCCAACACACCAACCATAACCATCTAGGGTTCCAAGAACCCAAGAGAAAAAATCCCACAAGCTTGTACTCGCTGAATCTCCGTGGAGAACTCAAACCTATGCAACAGATGCAAGGGCAAGTCCTTGTCTCCCAAATTCCAACAAAGATACAAAAGCTATTGGTGGAATAAGGGAGAAAGAACACAAGAGAACACAAAACTCTCCAAGATCTAGATTCCAATGATTCCTTCACAAAGAAGGGATTTGGCTTGGGGGATTGTAGATCTAGATCTCCTCTCTCAAATCCCTCAAAAATATGCAAGAATCATAGGAAGGGAAAGGGGGAGAGGGAAAGCTCCTCAAGTTCAACAATGGAGGAGAGAGAGAAAGCCAAGAACCAAGAAAAGAGCTAGTGAACACGAAGGGTAAGAGGAGCCCCTTTTAAAGGGCTCCCAGATATGACCGTTTGGGCATTTACGACCCTGGACGGAACTTCAGGTGGGAGGCCAGAACTTCTGGTGGCACCCAACCAATGGTTAGAAAACAATGATTAGAAACACTAAAACACGAGCCTGGCCGGAACTTCTGCCGGTCCACCGGAACTTCCGCTGAGACCGGTACTACCGGCAGAAATTCTGACCAAAGATCCGACAAATAGAGAACATAAAACTGAGAGGTTACAGTACGTGATCAGAAGTGGAACCGGAAGTTCACCCGGTACTACCGGTGGCTATTTGGACCGAGCAGAATTTCTGGTGCAACTTCCGGTCCAGATTCCACTAAATAAGAACAGACAGATGGAGATGATATAGTACATGAGCGAAAGAAGCACCAGAACTTTCACCGGAACTACCGGCGGCAAAATGTCCTAGCTGCACTACCAGTGGCTAGCCAGAACTTCCAGTCAGAAAAACTCCAGAAACCAAAACTGCAATAAATTTCGCACCCGAACTCCAAAGAAGATGAAACCAATTTTGTTGGAAATATAACGACATAGAATCTAAAACCAAAACTGCAATAACTTCCGCATTCAAACTCCAAACAAGATGAAACCAATTTTGTTGGAAATATTGGGTATCACCAAGGGAGAAAATACCATGAATATATATGTGATGTATCTCCCAAGGTGTGGAGCCGGAAAACTCGCAAATCAACAACCTCAATAAGTTATGCAAGGGAAATCCTTATTTGTTTGAACTAGAGCTTGTTATGATGATAACCACAATCTCTAGATCCTCTCATGGACAAGAACCAACTAACAACCAAGAAAGATGATGCTATGTATGCAAAGGTTTGAACTCTCTCCGAACGATGCAATTGAGACACCCTCTTGAGATCCCCTCTTTATAGTACAACTATCTATCCTAAACCCGGTCTCACAACTAACAACACGATACTGGCAAAAGAGAAACCCTATCAAGATCATACCTTTTCCTTGAGCATTTCACTTGAGCTTGATGTAGACCGTCTTGACCTTCTCAAGATGGAACACCTTTCTTGATTGATTTTGCTCACTCTTGCTTGATGAAGACTTCCAAATTGATCCTCCATAATCCAAGGGGAACCTATTCTTTGAACTTGTGTTCATCACTCCATGATCACCGAGAAGATCATCTTGATATTGCACTTCTTCATCCCTTCTTGAGTGTTGATACGTCGAGATTCAACTCTTTGCACTTGTCTTGATCAACCTTCAAGCTCCTTCTTTCTCCATGATTCCAATGGGCACATAGCCCTTGGACATTTCTTATGTTCCTTCTTCATTTATTCATCTTCGAGACCAACACATGGCCCAAGCAATGCCAATGGACAAACCTACAAGTGAAACTCAATTTACACATTAGTCCATAGAGATTGTAATTAATTCCTAAAACCACAGATGGGGCATACATGCCCTGTCACCCTATTTGTCCACAGAGGTATATGGACTTTGATTACATGCATGCAAATAACTATTTTTTGGATGCTCTTTGGGTCACTGAGAAGCTTGGGCTGCATGGTCTTATGGTGATGCATGACGAATACAACATTACCCTTATCCAACAATTTTATGCCATTGTTTTCTATGATCATGATGATGCAAGGACTATGACATGCATGACTGGAAACTTCTGCTGCACCGCAAAACTTTTATATTTTTCCCCAAGCCATTCATCAGCCTTTTAGTGGTGTGTTTGTTACTGTTAGTCACTACATGCATGATGCTTCTCTTGGCGACAATAAAGGCAAGCTCGCACCTCTCTATGGGAGTAATGCCATTGTTGGGGAGTCCAAGGGACTCAAGCCTCTCTACAATTTACTGTTAAGGATCTTTCGCCACACTATTTCTCCTAGTGCTGGAAATGATGATGCTATTCGGTGTGGACTTATCAACCTGCTCCATCATGCTCACAAGGTGGTTTGTGCTAGACCTACCACTGAAGGATTCACAATTGATGTCATGGACTTAATTTTTAAGGAGATGCATCATGCCATAATTTTTAGGAAATCCCTTCCGTATGCAGCTCTTGTGATGAGGCTCATCAACACTCGTCCTCATGGTTCACCCGTTGCCCTTCCTCCTAATCTTGTAGAACATGTTTCTATGGCCCTTCAAAATAAAGGGAGGATGGATACTGCTCCTAGGCAGCAATATGATAGTGAGGATGAAGAAATTTCTAAGGCAGAGAGGGATCCCACTCCTCCAAGGGGCTCTAGAAGGAAGACTGCCTCGAATGTTCCTATGCCACCTGTCACCCGTGAGAATGTCCAAGAGAAGGACAAGAAGGCATCCTTTTGGGAGAAGATGTTGTGTTGCATGAATGTGGATATTCGCAAAGAACAACATGCCTCTTATCAAAGTAGCCACAGAATTGAGAAGCTCCTTAAGGATATCAAGGCTCAAGGTGAAGAGGAAGAATAGGAAGGCGAATTAAAATACACTATGAGCATGGGGATGAACCGTATGCATAATCATACCACACTCTCTCCTTTGGCGCATGGAACGTAAAGAACAACAACTTGGTTGACTGGACGACCTTCTTAGAGGTCACGTCTGGATTTGGTTCTCACGGTACATCCTCCTCCTGCCCTCATGGAAAAGTTCCTGAGGCTCCAGGTGGTGATTATGAATATGAGGAGGAAGAGGATGAATACAACGATGACTATGAGTGATTCCTTTGGGGCGCTATCTTGGTCTTTCCCCTTTTTGACGTCTAGATGCCAAAGGGGGAGAAGATGTCTATTAGGATCATCCGGGATTTGCATGGGTTGGGCATTGGCATTAGGTTGCTTCTTATTTTCTTATGCCCTTTTATCTTAAAATTCGAACATTTGCTTTACTTGGTTTGGTTTTTATGGAACTATCTCCTATGCATGTGGACATGTTATGCCCGATTTATTACTGTAATGCTAAAGACTCAGGTGGTAATATTTGTACTCTATGCAAGTCTTTACCTTCTATTCTCCGATATGCTGTGTATTACATATATATCTTTATGCACATCATCAGGGGGAGCATAGTTATGTTTCTTGTTAAAGAGTTTCATGCAAAACCTCTTATTGTCATCGAACACCAAAAAGGGGGAGATTGAAAGGACATTTATTGTCTTAATCAGTTTTGGTGTTCGTTAACAACTTGAGGACCATTTTTGCCGTGTGCTAATGGTGTTAGGTTAATCTACTGAAAAGATAAAAGTCCACATCATTTGGTATTATCTCTGGCTGGAACAAAATCTTCAAGGATGGTTCATACCAGAATATCCGGTGTGCAAAGACCGAAGTTTCCGATGTACCATGCACTGGAGTTTCGGCTCAAGTCTCCGGTGGATCAAAGATGATGTCCAGGGACAGTCTGTATAGGGGTCCGTAGATAGGACGGATATTGTCCGGAATCTCTGGTGTGAAGTCGCAGACCGGAATCTTTGGTGTGTGAAGAACGGAGTTTCCGGTGTTCCTAGGGCCGGAGTTTCGGTCAAGTCTCCGGGGTGATCATCAAGACCAAGTCCGTGCCAGTATGCATAGGGGTCCGGAGATTGTCCGGAGATGGACTGGAATATCCAGTGTGAGATGATTTTAGACCAGAATCTCTAGTCTCTAGACCGAAGTTTTCGGTGTGGATTTTCCCCAATGGTCAGAAAATAGTCAGAGCTGGGTGGGACTACAAATAGGGGAATTCATCCCCTACCTCAAGCTGCTCGTTTTCAGAAAATAAGAACACCCAAAGTAGAGACACCAAATCAACAAGATCTCCTCATCCAACCATCCGAAGTCCCCGACCTTTCGAGAATCGAAGGAGGAGGCCTTGATCTACAACTTCACCAAAAGAGATCTTCATTCCCCCTCCTTAACTTGAGGGACCCTTACTCTAGGGTCTCATTGGAAACCCTAATTCTTGATTTGGTTATTACAAGCTTGCCTTTGATTGTTGTGATAGCTTGCTTGCATTCGGGAGCCTCCAATTCAGTTGTGGATGTGTGCCTTGAACTTGTTGTGAAGGTGTTGGTTTCCACCTCAAAGGTTACCGATATAGTGGAAGAGTGAATCGATCCCCTTGGGGTGAGGTTCATCGGAGAACAAGGGAGGCCTTTTGTGGCGTTGGTGGGTTGAAACCACCCCCTCTCCAAACGCAGACATACTTCCCCTCAAAAGGAAGGAACTGCGGGAAATCATCCTTATGTCTCTGCATGCTCAATTTTGATTACCTCTATCCTTTACTGCACTCTACTTATATCTTGGTCTTGCTTAGTTAGTTGTGCTAGTGTGACATATAGGTAAATTCACCCTAGTTGCATATCTAGAGAATTTACCTTTTGTGTCAAACCCTAAATTGAAAAAGAGTAAAATTTGAAGTAGCACCTATTTATCCCCCTCTAGGTGCCCATATGATCCTTTCATCAGGATCGCCTAGATTTTTTGGGGGTTTTCCTCAATTCCCCTAGCTTATACAAGGTACCCAAGGAGATGCCCCGCAGGGACTCCAAAGGAGCACTTCATCGATTTAAGCTCTTGATTCAGTACTTGTCGAGATCATCGAGTGTCTCGGGAGATCATCGATAAAAGTCGATTCTTTCCTTGTCAGGATTACAATGTCATTGATGTAAACTTGAATGTTCCTGCCAATTTGATCTCCAAGGCAATTTTCCATCATCCATTGGTATGTGGCACCTAAATTTTTCAGCCCGAAGGGCATTTTCACATAGCATAATACACCATAAGGTGTGATAAATGTTATCTTGTGTTGGTCTTTGACTTTCATCCTGATTTGGTTGTAGCCAGAATACGCATCCAAGAAGGAAATATGCTCTCACCCCGCGGTTGAGTCGATGATTTGATTGATTCGCGGGTGTGGGAAGTGAACCTTTGGACATTTTTTGTTTAATATCTTGTTGCTTTCTTGTGCATTTTCACATAGATTATCACCTAGTTGCATATCTAGACAATCTATCTTCCTGCTAAGAATAAATTTCTAAAGAAAAGTTAAAATTGTTAGTCGCCTATTCACCCCCTCTAGCCTACCATACTGATCTTTCAACATGGGCATAAGAGAATTGAGATGTAGACACATGTGATGAAAACAACAACACCTAAAAATCTTGTGAACTATGGTCCAAGATGACTTCTATAAATAACGACGGAGTCATAGTACGGTGACCCAACATACACTGCATGATGTAGTACACTATAGTCGTTGACATAACACCAATAAAACACCGTTCCACTAGTATTATATCCCTTAGAGTGGCACAACAAAAACATAGAAGGTCCAAGACATGATTATAGATTACAACTCGACTCTTTACAAAAGATCCAAAGAACACTCTAGGTTATATAGAGAGAAAGAAACTTCTTACAAAAAAGAACCAGAAATAACAACTCATAAATATCATACTAATAGACTAGCATATAAACTATCTGGTTTGAAAATGCTGCTATTGCATTGCCCTACAGAAGTAGGTTCTATGGCTAGATATTATACTCCTATCTAATTAGCCACTTGATATTCACTTTAGTTGATGTATATGCTGTCTCCATGGACTTCATTAAAGAGCTTGATCCTTTGATAATGATTCCTTTAAGCATCTGTTGGTGTTGACGACATCTTCATCGGCTTTAGAATCTAGCAAGCGTTAAGAAGATATAGTTCAGTACAAGCATGCTCAGAAAGTTCACTAAAAAGGAGTGTTTGATGCACTTACTACAGTCCTAGACCATAGGTCGTAGGCTATGCAGGTTTTCATAAACATTTCTTCAAAGGTTGCTTTTATTCTAAAAAGATATGTCCGTCAGCCTTCATAGGTTTACCAGAACTTCATGGAGTTCCTTTCCTGCCGTGTTCATAACTCCTTCCCGGAATAGGGAGTAACATGTCACATTCTTACTCTATAGAGGTCGCTACTTTACCCATTAGAGAACAAATCATTGTTGCACAACTGAGCGATCTTTCCCATCCACACTTCCTTTGGTGTGGGGCCTAGTAGATGATCCAAGACAATCACTGCCCTTGTTCGTGACCCCGCATGCCCATTGGATTGCATGTCAGACCTAGGATAAAACTTGTTTCCAATGACAGCCTAAGGCATACAACCCTCGTAGATACCAGATGTCATCGGACATTGAAGGATCCCACCCATATGTTGCCAACCCTTACTGAGGAGTTACAGCCACGACCCTGTCATCCATTCACATGCGAAAGGAAGAAGACCCAACTGACTTCTCCGCCCCATTCCAAATCTCATGGTTAACGCATATTATACAACACAAGAATCACTGACGACATTGGTTGTTTAATTCCTAGATATTATGTTCCTTTACCATCGGAACTGTAATAGTAATGAAAGAGCATGTGGGCCCTCATGTGTGGTTTTGGTAATTAATGACAATCTCTATGGACTAATGTTTGCATTAAGTTGCACTTGTAGGAATTGTCCATTGACATTGCTTGGAGCATGTGTTGTCTTCAAGGTAGAAGAAATGAAGAAGAAGCAATGTACAAGGGATTTGGTACTTTTGGAATCATGTAAGAAGAAGAATAAATAAAAGAAGATCAAGGGTGTCTTGAAAAAGAAGATAGCGTTCCTCATGTGTATCTTCAAGACATCATCCAAATGAAGTTAGAAAAATGATGTGCAAGTTCAAGATGCGTGATCTCTAGAAGATCTCATGCTTGAAGCTTGCCATCCTCGGTGATCATGGATCGATGAAGACAAGTTCAAAGAAGAGGTTTCCTCATGGTGTATGGGGGAGTAAGTTGCACGTCTTCATCAAGCAAGCATGAGAAAGAGCGATCAAGAAAGGTGTTCCATCTTGAGGAGGACAAGATTGTCTACATCATGATCAAGTGGAATGTTCAAGGCAAAGGTATGTCTTGATAGGTTTCCCTTTTGCCGGTCTCTTGTCAGTTGTTGGGAGACCAGGTTTAGGATAGATAACCATACTATCAAGAGGGGATGACGAGTGAGTAACTCGACCATATCTTTCGGAGAGAGCTCAAACCTTTGCATACTTAGCATCATCTTTCTTGGTTGTTATTTGTATCCTATCCATGAGAGGTTCTAGAGATTATGGTATTCTTCATAACAAGCTCTAGTTCATCAAAAACGTATTTCCTTCTTATAACTTATCACGTTTTTGATCCTAGAGGTTTTCCGGATCCTCATCAATGGAGGTATCTCAAATTATAATACTTGATATTTTTCCCTTAGTGGTATGTAATATTTCCAATAAAATTGGTTTCATCCCATTCGGAGTTCGGTAGCTCAAATTATTTGCGTTTTTCTATTGCTGCCTCCACTATCTGTGCCACCCGGTAGTACCGGAAATTACATCCAGTACTACCTCTTGGCGCCGGTTGTACCTCTTGGCGGTACCAGATGGGTCTGAGCCCATCTGCGATCCTTGGATCCTCCTCAGGCCGGGCCGTTACCTCTGGCCCGACACTACTGCTCCATCTGATAGTACCGCTGCCATTTCTGGTACTACCACTCTGCGGTACTACTGATTCTTGCAATGTGTCCTACCGGAGGAGACAGAGCCTTTTTTACCTCCTCGAGTTTTCACTTGGTACCTATTCTGGTACCAGTCCGGTAGTATCGGTAAGTTCCGGTACTATCGCTGGCTAGTCCGGTACTACTGGTCATCGTAGCGTCCAACGACCAGATTTCAGCCCCCCCTATAAAAGGGGCCCTTCTTCTCCATTTGACTTATCTATTGAAGCTCTTTTCCCTCTCCATTGTTTAATCTCTTGAGCTTCTACTCTCCCTATTCCTCCCATGATTCTAGCATCTCTTTGAGGGAAACAAGAGAGGAGATCTAGATCTACAATCCCACCAATCCATCTCTCCTCTAATTCAGGGGAACATTTTGGGATCTAGATCTTGGAGATTTTTGCGGTTTTCCTCTTGTGTTCTTCCTATCTTATTCCCCCAATATATTTTGTAGTTTAGTGGAATTTGGGAGTGAAGTACTTGCCATTGCATTAGGTGCATCGGTTTGAGTTCTCCTTGGAGGATTTGGTTGGTGAAATCAAGAATCTTGTTACTCTTGGGTTCTTGTAACCCTAGACGATTGTGTGTCCTTTGTGGTGAGTTATTGGGGCCTCCAATTAAGTTTTGGAGCTCTCCTCAAGTTAGTGGCCTTGGTGGTGATTATTGGGAGCCTCCAATTAAGTTGTGGACATTTCCCCAATCTTGTACGGGTTTGGTGACCACCCTCAAGTGTCCCATAGTGGATCAGGTGCTTGCCGTGCGTGGGTGCTTGGGATAATAGGGTTAGGACTCTTGTGGTGTTGGTGGTATTAATACTCCATTATAGGGAGGAACTCGGTAAAACATCATCGTCTCCACATGCCTCGGTTATCTCTATACCTGAGACCTTTACTTATGCACTTTACATTGTGATAGCCTTCGTGCTTGAAGTAATATATCTTGCTATCACCTTGTTTCTTGTCTTGCTTAGCATAATTTATTGGTGCACATAGGTGAACCATAGTATATATAGGCTTTGTGCTTGACAAAATAAAATGCTAGTTTTATTCTGCATGTATTAAGATCATCTTGTAAAAGTTTTTAACCGCCTATTCACCCCCTCTAGGTGGCATCCGTGATCTTTCAAGTAGGTTATTACCATTTGCTAAATAACCCATACTCATATAATTATGAAAATAGGGTTTTCTGACCTTTTTGGAATGCAGGCGATGACAACATTTGATTTTCAAATACTTGATAGAAAATAACCAAATGACATGAGTAAGTGTGAACTTGCCTTTTGTGATTGCAAGATTATGCAATCACGGTCTTTGAGATAATATAAGATCCACTATCTGAAAACAACATCATTGATCCGATAAGGACTAATGTTTCAAGAAGCAAGATTCTCTTATGCATAAGTAATGCAATGCACTATTGTAAACTGGAATCCCCGGAATAAACGTCAATGATCTAGGGTTTGGAAACCGGGAATGGTTTTTTTAAAATGTGTTGCCTTTTTAGATTTGTTTCATACTTATGCTTCTTATGAAGGCTAGTGAGAGTGTGTGAAACAACATGTAAGTATAATAAAGTAACATATAATAATAGAACAACCAAGTGTTGAATGACATTCAAGAGACTTCTTATTTAAAGATTTGTTATTAAATTGAGCTTTTATAGAAATGCTTAAGAATTATTTTTAAGGTATATTTAAAGAATAACTTTTGAATAAAAGTATACTTTACAAAGTAAATGCATTTAAACTTGAAGTTAACACTTCTAGGGTTTCTTACTGACTATAAGTATTGAGGAAAGTATTACTACATTTGAATAATCACAACACTTATAGTGGAGATTTTATATGTTTTGAGTATGAGATGACACTATATGTTGTTTACTTCATAATGCTTCATAAAGGTGGAATAAAAATATTATTGCATTTATTTGAGTAGTGTTTTCTTAACATTATAAGTGAATGGAACAATTACCTATTTTGGAATTATTGGTTACATTTTATAAACATAGAAATGGTATTATTTGGATTACTTAGAAACTATCTTTAGATTTTTATGTACAAACTTGCAAAAGAAACGATAACAACAATGTTTATAACTCAAATATGCTTTTTGATGCTTTTATAATTAATAAAATCCTTTTAGAAAATAATATACAATTATTTTTGTATGGTAGTTTTAGAAAATACATTGTTAAAATGGTTAAGTCCAATTTCATTTCATTTGAGCATCATTTGAGATTATTACTATATTTAGACCTTATTTGTACAATAATAAAGACATAAACAAATTTTTATATACCTTTAATGAATTAAAACAAAGGTAAAATATTTAAATAAGGTTTATTAAATATCCACATTTTATTTTACCTCAAATGTGAAAGGTGATTTTTTTAATGTGTAGATTTTTAATCATTTTGGTATAGTATATGTATTTTTCTGAATTTTTAATAATAAAATATGTTTTTTATAAGCTTTATTACTTTAGAAAATACTTAATAATTAATAAATATTTAGTTAAGTAGAATAACAATGTATTATCATAATTTATAATGATATATTTTGTTTTTATAAGAATTTTAATATATGATTCTTATTTTTCTGAATTTTAAATAATAAAATATGCACTTTCAAGATTTATTCTTAATAGAGTATTTGCTAAATAATAATATATTTTAATTAGGTTATATAAATATATGATAATAAATTTAAATTATAGATATTATTTTTCTAAAAATTTTGATATATAATACATATTTTCTAAATTGTAAAACAAAAGATATGAATTTTACAATATTTCTTATTTCCTAGAATTTGTGAAACACAATTTAAAAGCAATTAATGTGTCGTGCTGACGTCACCAAGATCGAATTAATTTTTTTATGACTGAATCAGTTTGTAGATACGGTCAATGACAAATGGGCCCAGGACCACGTCACATGGCATATGGGCAAGGACTAGTATGCAGACTAGGTCAACTATGACGTTCTCTCGCTGGAACATTACGTAACCACGCCGAAGCACGGTGGCGACGCTGGTTTTTGGATCTACAGATAGTGGGGAATGTTCTATTCGACGTTCCCCAATGCGACAAGTTGAACATGATACATAACTAGACCTATTAACTACCATAATGATGGTCATGATGACATGTGGCAGCGCTCTACGAAACAGGGTCTATAGCAAGATTTAGCAAGCAATAGTAAGGTCTGGAGATGCGCTAGCTCACTCTGATGCTTATGTGGTGGTTGTAGAGGACATGCGTGGTCGTAGATGAGCATTCCGACAAGAATTCTCGTGAACACCGACAAATGGGAACGGGAAAATTATCTCCACCCTGAGCTCTCCTAGATGGTGTACTCCTCTAAGATGATCTATGTGCGGTGGCACTTCTTCTTGACCACTCCACGACCTCCAGGATAGACTCCTTCTATGGTTCGTTGGCGACTACTAGTGATGGAGATCCGGTGAGGTGGAGAGTTAGAGAGGGGTTGAGAGAGATATGAGAGCAACAAAAACTAGCTAGGATTTCGGTGGTTCTTATTGTGATCCTTTTGAGGCAAGGCGAGGTCAGAGAAAGTGGCACGACGTCTACGACGACCGAGATGTGGCAGCGGCGTTGGAACTTGATGTGGGTGCCAATCACTACGCTAGTCCACTTGGCGAACTCCTGCAACTAGGGCAAGGCTCTGGAATACTCAATCGCATCCGGGGCGGTCTAGAAAGACCATGGCGACATGGACTCGTTAACGCGCTGTCGAGCATGCGAGAGAGGAAGAGGATGATGGTTCTCTCTTGGGTGGGCCTCGCTCGACAGTGAGAGAGCGAATTAGTACTTGTACTTGGGCTTAGGCTGCTGGGCTGTGAAGGATGCACGCTGGCGGTAGATAGGAGAGGAGAAACTATGGGCCAGTCCAGGAGGTTTGCTGGACCTATTCTTTTCTTCTTCATTCCTTTTTATTTTTCTGTTTTGTTCCTAGATTTGTATTTTTAAATCTGTTTTGAATTAGTAATTCAGGATTTAAACTTCACTTGTAATATTTTCTGAATATTTACTGAATAATTTTATATGCTTGAAATCCTCTAAAATATGTTCCAAGCTAAACTTTTAACTACTAATATATTATATAGTTTATCCTTATTACTATAAGATTTTCTTATTCTTATCATGCATAAACCCATTGTAAAATCCACTTTGGCAATTTGGGTTTTAAATTTACTGTTTATACCTTATAAATTTATTATTACCATTTTCTTCACATAGTATACAATAACTTATTAAATAAAATTTTACCACTTATACATGAAACCTTAGTTCTCCTTATAACTTGTAGTTGCTAGGAAACTTTCTAATAGTGACATCTGCATTATCATGTGACACATAAAACCCTAAATAATTGGGGTGGTGAATAATGATTGTAAGAGTCTTGGTTATGGCATTATATGTATATGAATAATTATAACTGTGGTAGAAGTTAGGATTTCGAATTGTAAGTGTTTACCATGAGTTTTAGAGGACTTATTATACTTATGCTCTTTTATGAATATTGTTAAAGATCAAGGCTAATGCACATTGCCTCCAAGTTTGTGATAATGGATGAGATCACAATCTATAGTAAGATGGTAGGATTGTTTTCTGAAGTAACTTATGAGAAAGAGATAATAATAATGGTTTCTAAGCACATATGATCTTTTTTGTTTGGAGTATTAAAGAGGAGTTTAGATATATGGCTATAGGGAAGGATCTCTTTAAATCACTAGAACATGAAATGGTTATCAAGTGTATAAGATAAATATTAACCTTGATACAAAAATAATTCTTATCTTCCAAACCTCATATGTCCTAACTTCTAATTAGGGAATTCGTTTCTAGATATACTACATCTTCACACTCCTTATAATGTATAATCATGATGAGCTTTACTTAACATTTGTGCTCTCACTATTAATTTCTCTACTTCAATCAATTTGTAAATCCAATGAGTTGACACTAAAGCTCTATATATTCTCTTTATAGAGATAACTCTCATCTATAGATTACTTCTGATGCATCCAATTCTCTTCAAGTGCTTACTCTCTTTCTATATGTATTACTTTGTAATCTCACTTATAAATCTCAGAAGCTTGTCACTAAGGCTTTTCATATACTTCTCATAGCTACACTGCCTTATCTATAACTACTAATGATGACTTTCAATCCATCAAGTAGTTTATTTTAACTCCATTCATACTCTTCATTTATCATCCATCACTAATATTCCTCTAATAGATGTTTATAACAATTCCTGCTTCACCTCAAGTTTTTACTAATCTTTGAGAGGAATAATACTACACTTATAACTCAGTATTGCTCTAGTATGAGCTTGGTCACACTATCTTAACTTCATCTACCTCTAGTATCTCATATTCGAACTTCATATTACACCATTGTTACTTGCCATAACTAACCTAAGATAACACATCTATTCTAGGGTTTAATCATGTTCTCTCCAGCGGTGTCACATATGTATCATATGAACATTCACTCTTAGTGACTCAAACATGATCATTACAATCCTTTGATCATTTATGGCTTAGTTTTATAGTTATCTAATCAAGGCTTTCGTCAATACAACATTAAAGTTGTATTATAATTATCTCCTTAGAAGTTCCATTTGACTAAGAGATATTATTCAGTGACTATGCCTACTTGATCCAATAGTATTACTTCTTGGTAACTATATCTTCAAGATTCATCCTTTTGATCCTCTTTTTTACCACATCAATCTTTATTTAAGATAACTCTTTTATTCCATTTAGGAATGAGTTAATTCCACCAACTACCATATTCATTTGATTCTCTTCAAACACTCTCATCCTAAAAATGATATCTAAAACTAGCATACCTACTTACCTCTTCTTACTTCTTTCTTTAAAGGCATTGAAATGAATGCTATGGTAAGACAAGAATTAATATATCAATGATTGATCATTCATAAGATGATCAACAGATGTTAGAACATGATTCAATAAAGATGATAAGGATTGCTATGGCAAGAAAGATATGTGGTGAAGGGTCTTGACTTAGTTTCCTTCCCACTCAATATAACTAAAGAGTTGGCTTTAGGGATTACCATGATGCTCATGGTAGGAATAAATAAGAATAAGATAGATCAAGATGTAATTATTGAGTATACTTAATTGGTTCCTAGAGTTTTTGAATTGAATACCATGATATGATCTCTAGAAGATCTAGTATTCATTATTAAGTAATACGTTGTGTGTTTAATTTTACTTCATTTGATCCATCCATAGATCAAATTATATTTACCCAAAATAAGGTTTTAGCAAAGGTCATATTGAAACTTATCACAATCAACTTGATGATCTACTTTAGTTCTACCAAGTTAAGAGAAGCTTCAATCACTTTGACAAATTTTAATCAAAAACGCGAAATTATTCAGATTTTCTATGCATAAATGCAATGCGCACACCTGATTTCAGCTTATTTCTAAGCTATAATTCTAGGATGTTACACATAGCAACTCATACGGATAGTTCTTTCATCCCAAAGAGTTATCTTCCACCATGACTCACATATCTCTCTATCTCTCTCAATTATCCATCCTTCTCTCTGATACATCACAACCTTTCCTTCCTGTTGACCATCCTCTCAAGTATTAACCCGTTATTACGTTGGCATAAAAAGGGGACACCACCCATGTTCTCCATGTAGCTGAATTCGTCCTGCTAGAAAGGATGCCTTTGATGGCATCCCCATGTTTAGATCTGATCTCACTGAGCAACAAAGGATGCTTTTGTCACCTTATTGATGGATTGGGCATGTATCTAGGTCTCCATCATTGTGGTGAGGTTCATGTATCCTTCCACTATCGTCCTTGTGGTTAAACATGATTTTCCTTCACCATTCTCCCCATGGTCTGATCTGACCTCTCATCCTCCCTCCTTCCAGGTGGCCAGATGTGACGAGTTAGGCAAGTGGAGTACTCATATTTGGTGCTTGCTAGACATCTAGATTTGAATTTGTAATCTAACATGGTCACACATCTAACCTATCATCCTTCCTATATGTGGCTAGATGTGATCATGAAAACAATTATCAATGATATGTGATTATTTTTTGTTCAACTTGTTTGCCTTTTTCCTCACTGGGAGAACAATGCAACACATGGAAGCTACCCTACCTCACATTATCCATGTCTTGATTCTTTTTGGCACACTCAATGCCTAATTTCTTTGTTAGGAAAAGGAAACTCGAAGAAAAGAATATCCAGGAGGATAATGGCTAACCAGATATGAGAATCCTCCAAAATCAAGGCTATGAGGTGTGAGGACCCATAGAGAAATATCTTGAAACCCCAAATATCAGTGTGAGTTTCTTGATCTAGTCTCTCAACCATCCTTTGACGTCCTAGTGGAAACATGTGACAACAACAACGATCAGTAATAAGTGTTGATTTTTTTATCATGTAGTGTTGCTTGGAAATTTGGGTTTGTTTCTTTCCATTTCACTGAAGACGATGTAGAACACGTGGTACCTGCGAATTAAGATGTAGACACATTTAAAGGAAACAACAACGACACCTAAAAACCATGTGAATTGGGGTCCAAGCTGACCTCTACAAATAACGATGGGATCATAGCCACTCACACATATTGTTGTTTCAGCCCAAAGAGTTCCCCTCCACCATGGCCCGCCCCCTCTCTCTCTCCGTGTTTCTCACTCCTCACTCTTGAACATCACAACCCTTCTCTCTTGCCAATTATCCCCTATAGTATCGACCCTCCTTTATTACATCGACGGAACATCGAAGACGCCATCCTTGTCTTCCATAAAGCTAGATCCGCCCCAAGGGATCGATGCATCTTCATGTGTAGATCTAGTCTCGCCAAGCAACAAATTAAGGCTGCTTTCCTCATCCTCACGATGGCTAGAGCATGGATCTGGGTCTCCACCATCACCATGGCGAGGTTCGTCCTTGTGGTTAAACCTAATTGTCCTTTGCTTTTCGCCCCAAGGTTAGATCTGATATGTCATCTTTTCTCCTCCTTCCCGATGGCCAGATGCGACGACAACAACAACTAAGGGTATGTGCTTTTTTCTTTCATAATTCTGGTTTGGAAACTTGATAATCCTTTCTTTTCTTGCCAGGAGAACAATGCCACATATGGCAGGTTCCCTACCTCACATCATCAACTCCGTTTATCCTATTTCGAGCACATTCACTGCATAATTTCTGTATGAGGAATCCAGGAAGATTGTGGCAAAGAAGCTATGGAAATCTGGGCAGGTGAGGTGTGAGGACCCATGAGGAGATATCCTGAACTCCCCCAGGATCTATTGCCAAAGATAAGCCAGGCCACTGGATGGAAAAGCGGACTCAATCTCGGCGCTTTCGCCCCTAGATTCAGGCGCTTTTCATCAGGCAGGCCTCCGTCCCCACATCGAAGGATCTCAACAGGTCCCTGCCCCGACCCCGATGGCCCGATAGGCGCTATATATCCCCGTCCCCAAATCCCCTTCTCCGCCTCCTCTCGTTCACTGAACATCCATCTTACTCCTTCCTCCCGTACACAGAATTACTAGATCAGGGCGAGGCGGAGGGATGGAGAACGGTAGCGGCGCCGGCAGCAACGGCAACGGCGGGGAGGTGTTTCCGAACGAGAACGGCGCGGGGAACGGGAAGGCGGTGCAGGCGCTGCATCGGAGCTTCGGCGAGGTGCACGGGATCCTGGAGCACAACCGGATGCTGATCCAGGAGATCGGCCAGAACCACGAGGCGCGCGAGGCCGGGGGCCTCAGCCGCAACGTCGCCCTCATCCGCGAGCTCAACAGCAACATCGCCCGCGTCGTTAACCTCTACACCGACCTCTCCACCTCCTTCTCCCAATCCCTCGTCAAGGGTTCCCCCGCCGCCGCCGCCGCCGCCGACGCCACCGCCGCCGCCAAGGGAGGCTACAAGAGGCCGCGCCCTCCCCAGTAGAAGGAAACAGACCGGCAACCCCTCCAATTCTCTGTTGTTACTGAGATTTAGATTCGTGTCGCCCTGGCCATGGCCAGGGCTCAGCAGCCATCAGTCAGATTCGCGACTTGTCACTTTTTTTCTTCTTCTTCTTGGCTTTGTTGATGTGTTATTTTAGTGAGAATATGGACATGGGGAGCTTGTTGTCAGAAAATCAAACAGAGATGCAGGCAGCAGTCTGTGACTGTATCAGTATGTACTAGTTCTGTGTTTGTACTATGGCCTACTGGCGCCCGTGTCCCAGATCGGATGGAATGATTGCTTTATCTGGTGACGTTGGTTGGTAAGCGATCCTGCCACTGCTCATCATCAGGGATCAAAGTACCAGGATCTCATTAACAGCATCTTTTTCCATGTGCTTTGCCTTTGCCGACACTATCTTGAGTCCCAGCGGAGCATATGCATTTTTTTTGTGTAATGCTTTGAAGCAACGACGGATGCTTGAAGCAACAATTTTTTCCATAGACACATGTAATTTTCCGTGCTCCAAACCGGTACAATTTCCATACAAGGTAGAAATTTTCCTTGGACCAAACGGTTCAATTTTCATAGAAACCATGGATCTTTTGTTGTGCTTGAAAAGGTCCAATGAGTTTCCAGGGCACTAAATTGTTCATTTCCCCTAGACATGTAATTTTCTGCGCTCCAAACAGTACAATTTTCATATGAAGATGGAAATTCTCCACCCTCGAGCGGTTCAACTCCCCGTAGAACACAAAAAATCTTCTGCATTGTTTCAATTCCCATGAATATATGAAAAATTCTTATGTTCCAAACAGTTCAACTCTCACAGAAACACGGAACATTTGCATGCTCCAGACCCTTTAATTTTCCTATATAAAATGGAAGTTCCACACCCTTGAACAGTTTGATTCCCATGGCAATATTGGGAAGAAAAAATAATGTGCTCCAGACTTTTTTCCTAGAGATGAAAGCTTTGCCTGCAAACCTGTACATGGCCCCTTTTTTGCAGAAAACATGCTGTTCTTGCGGTGACAGTTTACATGAAGACGAAGAAGCAAGGTGATGGCACAAGCAGCCGAGCAGAGAGAGCGCGTCAAGACGAGAGGATGACAGTGGGACACAGCCAAGCTTCGTCAGGCACCTACGTACGCTGTCCGTTTCGACCAAAGCGAAACGGAAACGGGCCAGCCGCGTCGGCCAGGCTGCCGCTGACGAGAAAACTGTTCCGGGACCTCGTGCTCGCTGTTGGTAAAACGCACTGCTGGCCGGTGTGGTCCAGCCCGGCCTGTGCAGCTTGATCCCCCGCGCCTGCCCACGCATGAATTTTGTTTCGAAGAGCAGATGGGGTCCACTCGAGCCTCCGACGAACGGCCGGGACTGCGGCATGGTTCACTTGCAAGATTATCGCAACCTCGAATGCCACCTACACATAAGGGCATCTCCACCGAGCCGACTCATCCGGTCGCTCGGTCTGTTTCTGTCCGTTTAGACTAGGCCATGGTTGATCTGATCGTGCCAAACGGCCCGACCCATAAGTCTGTCTCCCTCCCGCTGTCACCGGTTGACAACCTCGCGATGAGACGTTAATAGCGACGCGACGTCGGCTATCAGCACCGGGCGCTTCCCGTGCGGCCGGCGTTTCCCGCCATCGTTTCCCCGCGCGCATCGCTTCCCGCGGCAAGAAAACTTCCCGTGCATCTCAGGCCGTTTCTCGCCTCCGCCACGGTCTATGAAAAACGGTCGCCGACTCGACAGAGACAACAAGCCCCAAAGCAAGAGCAAACTAATAGCCCAAAAAGCGCCAGCCACCAGCAGTCATGCCTCGCCGCAAGATCGCCAACTAACGGAGATCCGAGAGATGTGTTGCACCCGCTACCCGGACGTGGAGGTCGACGAGGCCACCTCGAGCCCACGCTGCTGGCCCGGCGCATGAACGATGTGCAGGTGCCGGCCTTCGAGAAGGAAGGCCATGTCGCCGAGTTGGCGCTGCAATGGCGGAGGCGGAGGTTACGCGGTCCGCCAATGGGCGCGAGACATACACCACGCCGTCGCCAAGGAGGCGGTGGGCGGTGGCCTTGAGGTCGATGGCCGCGCTGAGATCCACCACGAGGCGGCCATGACCACGATGGAGGAGGTGGCCAAGGAGGCCGCCAAGGTCGCCATCCGTCAGCTTCGCCACGCCACCAAAGCGCGCAGCGACGCGGAAGAGGCGCGGAGCGAGCACGTTGCCGATTCGGCGACACGGGAGGAACGCGTGGTGGCCACGACAACGGTGGCAAGTAGCCGTCGCGACGTCCTCCTCCAGCCGTAGCAGTAGCAGTAGCACCCTCCCCTATTTTAGTCAAATGGCCTTTTTGTAACTGGTAGGGCTTAATCTAATGAATAGCTATTTAAGCACTAATGTATCACTTACATATGGGTCCCGAGTGGCCAACGACGGGACACCCGCGTTGTCCACGCGCGTCCGGGCCGATGCAACCGTTGCCCAGATTAAATGCATGGATGGGTCGAGTTGGACGCATTTGTCCGGATGGATCGGGCCGCTGGGGCGGCGCGCACGTCCCGCGCGTTCGTGCGGATGATTTTGGACACGCTCGGACAGGATGGGTCGAGCCGAACGCATTTTTCCGGATGGGTCGGGCCGCTGGGGCGCCGCGCACATCCCGCGCGTTCGTGCGGATGATTTTAGATATGCTCGAATGCGATGGGTCGATCCGGTGGAGATGCCCTAACATGTCGCATAATATAGGCATCTTTGTCGGACCGACCCATTTTGAACATAAGAGATGTTTAGATCTGTTCGTTTGAATCGGTCTATGGATATGAAATTAGACAATTCGGCCTCTGTCCATTTGGATCGGGGTGTCCTAGCGGCGCCAACCCAGTCTGGCGGGATGGCCTGGAATCGCCAGTTTTTGACAGAATTCAACAAATTACCATAGTAATTACATGAATTAAAATAGTTCACAACCAAATACATAACATAGTTTCCAAGCAAATATAGCTCTAACATAGCAAACAACAAGAGGAGGCCATGCCCATAGGTTGCTGATGTGCACCCACATATGCTCGATCAAATCCTTTTGTGGTCGGGTGTGTGTAGCACGATCATGTATCTCATGGTGCACCCGGAGGAACTCGTCGAAGGTTGTTGGCCCGAGCGTTGTCTTGACTAGGTCACCCTCGAAATCCCATCCTTGGTCATGGAGTGTCATCACGCTCGTCCTCAACAATTATGTTGTGCATGATCACACAAGCGATCATCACCTTCCACATAGTCTCAACGCTCCGAGTTAAAGCAGGGTGTTGAACAATTACCCACCTAGACTGGAGCACACCAAGGGCCCGCTCGCATCCTTCCTAGCAACCTCTTGCTCCTTGTAAAACCATGCACATTTCTCATCCTCGGGCTCACGAATGGTCTTCACAAGAGTTGCCCAATCTGGATAGATGCCATCAGCAAGGTAGTACCCTTTGTCATATGCATGATCCCTGATCTCATAGTGAATTTGTGGTGCATTGCCTTTTGCTAGCCTAGAGAATACCTAGGACCACTGGAGCACATTGATGTCATTGTTGTAATCTACCATGCCAAAAAAGAGAGTGCCATATCCATAGATCTATAACTGCCTCAAGAATCACTCTGCATCCATCCACATACCCACTATACTGCCTCTACTAAGCAAAAGGGCAGTTCTTCCACTCCCAATGCATGAAATCTATGCTATCCAACATCCTTGGAAATCGCCTCTTCTCATTGATGGACAACAAACGGATAGTGTCTTCGAGATTTGGTTCTCTCAGGTAAACTTCACCAAAAACCGCAATCACCGCTTTGTATAACTTGTACATCGCCTCAAGGCAGGTGCTCTCTCTCATGCGCATGTACTCATCGATAAGATCACCGGCCACTCCATATGCAATCATTCGGATAGCAGCCGCCTATCACTCAGTCACCCCTTACCTATGTACATCATACTCCTTAATGGTAAACACTCCAAACAATAGCATGATGATTTATTTGTTGTGCGCATTACCACATCTCTTCCATCTACCTACACTTGGTGTTGTCAAGCACCTCATGGCATGGGTAAACAAGATATTATGGATAGAAACCATTACATGTATCATATAAGTATCTCTAGAGTATGACAAACCATAAAATCCCAACACAACGGTAAATGCATAACAAGTATCATCTCATACCATAATATCCACCATAGGCATTACATAGATAGATCCATAATCATGAAAGGCACATAATATGGACTTCAACAATGATCATACATAGAGAGATTGGATCAAGTTACTGACGGCTGTGAAATATAGCCATCCACGTCTGCATTTAAACTAGATAGTATTCATATTTTTTAGGAAACATCTCTCTAAATCATGCCACTAATGCGTAATGATCAAAGGGATATGCAATCCTGTCTTTCTATTTTTCCCCTGCATAGATAATAACGTTTGATGATGGGAATCACTACATTACAGTCAAAGATATGAGGTTTCTAACATGCCAAAGAAACCTAGAGCCGTGAAGCGGAGGTAGTGCCTTTAACGACCAACTATACGGCGAGAATTTTATTCTGGACGTATAGTTGGCACCGACATCGCCAGGTCAAACAGAACAACTTTCGTGAAGGGACCCCTATATAAAGATGCCTCGGGCGACGAGAAAACTCTCCTCGACCTCTTCTTTTTTATCTCAACTCTCCCTGCCACCAGAAGCCACCACGCCGGAGGAATAGATCTAGGTCTAAATCTCCAAACCCTTCTCCACCACCATAGCCATATTCCACCACTTGTAATAGTAAATATCATGTCCGATTGGCGACATTGTAATACTATTATTATCAATCTCATGATTTCCATTACAATGTTTATGATTGTTGATTTCATCTCTATGTGTGAGTAATTCTCCTTGGGCTAAGGGCTTCGGCCTAGCCATGTAGCTTTTTGTGCATGTTATTTATCATAGATGGGATCATGTATTAGTTTGTATGACATGATGATTATTGTACCCTCTCTTGCCTCAATCTAAGGACTTGTCAGGTACCCAAGACCCCAAGGATTGATCCAGGTATAGGGAGTGTGAGTAGTGACTGATCTGCAGGTTGGGAACCCTAGTGACAGAATGGGTAGTACGGCTGTATGTGAGGGATTTACTTGTAATGTGACATCACTATGCATATCATTAGTTCTCTTTATTCTATGGATAAGACTAGTAGGTTATTGCTACAAGCGGTTGCACAGGCAATAGCAATTATGGATGCACTGCCCACATATAATTATCTTGCTCTAACAATTGCATGCATACTTTATTATTATATTTTATTCACATTATATGTTTTTCATAGATACGGGTGAAACCGAAAGCCCCAAGCCCTCTCTCTCCATCGTCAACAACAAAAAAAAGATCGCAAACTCTCGGTTCTGTGAAAACACAAAAGGAGTTCTAAAACTCCTGAAGGTCCCTTTAAGTAACCTTACTACGCTTTCTGCTTCCCGGGATTCGATAAACCTAGGTCTACTAGGGAAAAAGAACTATACTACTTCCGTAATCCAGATCGAAGGTATCAGTTACCACCACAAACCCATAGTCCAAGGGGGTGTACTACTCCGCTCTCATGGTGGAGAGCGATGAGGAGGCGTTGGTGAAGGAGCAGAGGATACCGGAGGTGATTCTGGCAGTAGTCCCCCTCCAATCTTCCTCCGGTAGCATCCTCCAGACTCTCTGTTTCGTTGTTTTTGATCTCCACCCCTGTATGTTCTGAGATCGCGTCAGGGACCCTTTTTATAGAAGGTTTTAGGTCAAGACGAAGGGTACGGTGGTGGAATCGACAACATCCGAGCAACGAGGTGGGAATGGAGGGTGGTGGCGTAGCCACTTAGGACCCGCACCATTGAGCCTCTTTCCCAGACCATTAAGCACCTGGTGACCCACTTCATCTCATTTTGTTTGTATCAAAATTTCCAAAGCGCACTCTCTGACCTTGCCCTTTTTTAAGTCATGTAGCTCCTGTAACGTCAAAAAAATACTAACATAAGGTATTTTCTACAAATAGAGTTAGAACCAAAGGAGAGGTGTTTATAAAATCCTCAGAATCATTAAGAACATGGGTAATAACTATATGATGCAAGTATATTGTGGCTAATATGTGGCCTGCTGACAAGCCCGAGATGGAAAAAAGGATACGCGACCCGGACACATAGCCTGTCGGCACCACCACAACGACGGTCCAAACTTGGAACGGGGGACCCAAAAAAATGATAGATCCACATGGCGCGTGCATTTGTGGGGAGTGATACGTTGGAAACGTATCTATAATTTTTGATGCTCCATGCTTGTTTTGTATCTACTTTGCTTTGCTTGTCTACACTTTGACGTGCTTTTTACATGTTTTTTGGTACTAACCTATTAACAAGTTGCAACAGTGCCATATGCCTATTTTCTGTTGTTTTTGGTTTCAGAAAAGTTAGTAAATAAATATTCTCAGAATTGGACGGGACAAACGTCAAAGTAAATTACTTTCCGTGGGGAACAAGAAGTCCAGAGGAGAGCCAGAGGGGCCAGCCAGGGGGGGGCCAGACCCACCCCAGGTGCGGGGGCAGGTGGGCCCGCGCCTGGGTAGGGTTTGGTTTCCCTGGACGCCTCCCGGTCTCTCCCCTTCGCCTATAAGAAGCCCCCGATGCAGAAACCCTGAGTACCCCGATCAGAAATCCACGAAACCATCTATAGCCGCCGCTGCCACCATCGTCCCTAGATCGGGGGGATCTGAAGTTCTTCCCGGCACCCTGCCGGAGGGGAGATCATCCCGGAGGCCTTCTCTCCGGTATGATGCGTGAGTAGTTCCACCTTGGACTATGGGTCCATGTAGTAGCTAGATGGTTGTATCTCCTCCTTTGTGCTTTCATGTATAGATCTTGTGAGCTCCGTTCATGATCAAGATCTAATCTATTTGTAATCATGCATGTTGTGTTTGCGGGGATCCGATGGATATTGAGATTATTGTGTTGGTTCGATTAATGATTTTGTCTTTATGATTCTATCATGTCTATGTTGTTTGTGATCTTGCATGCTCTCTGTTGCTAGTGGTTATCTTGGCCAAGTAGTTGCCAGTGACTCCAAGAGGGGGTATTTATGCTCGATAGTGGGGTTCATGCCTCTAATTTCCAACGGAAGTGACAGAAATCTCTTCGGTTATAGATGTGTTGTTGCTACTAGGGACAAAACAACGGTCTCTTGTTCATGGAACATGTGGACTGTTTACCTTACACACTTTGCTTAAAGCAGTTGTCTGTTGCTTGCAACTTAATACTGGAGGGGGTTCGGATGATAACCTGAAGGTGGACTTCTAGTCATAGATGCAGTTGGATGACGGTCTATGTATATTTTTGTATTGCCCAATCAGCCTCATAGGATCTTTCTGACTAGTAATTGCATTGTTATGCCTTGCTCCCCTCACAATTGCTCACATTGTAATTTGTTTACCCTTCATGCCATGTTGTTTATCTAAGGAGAGCACCTCTAGTGAATTATGGACCCCAGTCCAATCTTTACCATTGATACATCTTCCACTGTTACTTGTTTACTTGCTGCAAATCATTACCTTCCACACCATACGTTTAATCCTTTGTTACAGCAAACCGGTGAGCTTGACAACCTCAATGATTATTTGTGGCAAAGTCTTGAGTTTGTGTTGTGCAGGTCTCCGCGTTGCTTGCAACACCTGTGTGACGTTTCCTTCCCCCTTCTGGTTCGATAACCTCGGTCTCAACTAAGGGAAGACTTATTGTTGTTCTCTTCACACCTTGCTCTTGGGGTTCCCAACAAGACTCCACATCAAGAACCAAGTTCTGTGGAGCCACCAAGGAGTCATCAACAAGTTTTCTGGCGCCGTTGCCGGGGAGGCTAAGGATGTCTTCACTAGGGGAGTCCTTCACTTTCCTTTCTCTTTACTTTGTTTTTAGTTTGCTTCGTTTCTTTTTCTTGGTTTTGTTTGCCTCTTTCCAAAAAACCCAAAAAATTTAGTCTAGCTTGGTTTGCTTTCTTTATTCAAAAACAAATTAGTTCCCGCTCTAGCTCACCATGTTGTTCCCCCAGTTTTCCCTGAAAGATCTTGCAATAGGTAGTGGCTCCATAATTGGGGAAGATAATATTGAAGAATTCTTTAATTATGTTAGCAAGCATGAGGATATTGAGGATAAATATATATCTGAACTTGCTTCTAATTATGAGATTTCTGCAGCTTCTTTAGTTCATATGGTGGAGGTTAGGTTTGTTAGCCTTAAACCCTTCATACAATTCCTGTTCCTAAAACTAAAAGAAGAGAAGAATGTTGAAAAAAGGGAATTCATCCTTGAAACTTTATCAAAATAATTCCATGATGTTGCTAGGGAGTCCAAAAAGGTTTTTGAACGTTTCAATATGCTAGGTTCAAGTGTAGATGTTGTGGGTATTTCTGATAAAACTAAGCCTAGAGAGGAATTCAATATACCCATACCCTTTAAACTTGTTGGAATGCATGAAGCCTTTGAAAAGAACTTTGATTGGATTGCCCCTGAAAATATTTTGATGAAGGTAGTAGACCAAAGAGAGATGAGAAAGGATCCTCCAAAACCCATTTGGATGAGATACCTTTCATAGTTGAAGATTTTGCAAGTATGAATGTTGATGCTTCCTCATTTGAAAATACTTGATTCTTCTTGCTTCTTGTGCCTAACTTAAGTCTTGGAAGAGTTTACTTGAGTCTTGGAAGTTTTTACTTCTGTAATAACCTCTACTTATCCTTTTTGTTTGATTTTTGTGCCAAGAATGACCTCTAATGAGAGGGAAGTAAGATTTGGGAAGTTGTTGTCCCGAAACAGATTTCTGTCCTCCACCAAAAAAAATCGTGAGGAGGCTCTGTAACTCGGATTGATCTCAAAATTTACGAATAAATCCCCCAGTATGTTAGCTAACTTTATTTAGTTCAAAACTTTTTGATTTGAGCAACAAAAGATGTTCTAAAAAATCGGTTTCTACCTGCTGGTCTGTTTTGACATATTTCTGCCATTATTTGCATTTGCTTCTTATTGACTCCTTTTTGAGTTCTCTTCAGGTAAATTGATATTTTTGAAGGATTTACTACAGTATATTGTTTTTTTAGTGAAAAGCCTTGCTGTTCCAAAGCTTTGCCAGTGGTCTTATATCTTTCGAATAAGCTAATGTTGCTAATGAAGATTGTGTGAAGTTTTGTATGAAGAAAAAATTTCAGGTGTAGAGAGAATGATGCAATGAGATGAAGAATGGACAAAATCTCAATATTGGGGATGCCACCATGGTGTCACCCCAAGAAATATCCAAGAGGTACAAGCATTAAAGCTTGGGGATGCCCAAGGAATCCCCTTCTTCGTCAATAAAAAGCTCAGGTTTGTCTAGACAGTTCGTTTTTATTGTTTCATGCACAGTTGTGTTATTCTTGGAGCGTCTTAGTTTTCGTTTGATTTTATTAGGTTGTTTAGTTTTATTGAATAAATTAGTTTGGACCCCCGCTCTCGCTGTGTTATTTTGCAAATAAGTGTGCTTGGTGTTGGAAAGGAGTAGTAAGTTCTTGCTTGAAGTGCAAGAGGAGCTTGCATTAACTGTGACTTAGACTTTAGCATGACATGCTAGGTGTTGTTTTAGCATTATGCTTAGTAATTATTGCTGTAGCATGTCTTGTTCCAAACAATTGGGATTACTTAGTGTGCCTTGAAGAAATTATGCGTTGTTTTAGCATGCAAAAACATAGTATTGTGGTATTCTCCTTTGATGTTTTTCTTGGGTTGACTTGGCACATGCTCACACCATGTTATGACTATGACAAGTCACCATTAGCCTCTATGATCATTTAGTCCTTGACTTGTAGTACCACTATTTGCTTTGATTAGTTTGCTTTGTTGCACTGCATGATTTTGGCCATTATTGCTCTCTTAGTTGGTTGCTCCCAGTCTTTTGCTAGCCTCCACTTGTATGAGTAAGTTCTACTCATGCCTCCAACTCCCAAAAAACCAAGTTATTCCAAAGTGTCCACTATAAACTCCTATGCATGGTGTGTTACACCATTCCAAGTATATTCTTGTTTTCATCTATCTTCCAATTAAAAACTATTTTGTTATGTGAAAACTTAGTGATTAAAGCCCTCACGAACTAGATGGCACACTTTATTATTTGCCCCTAATAAACTTGAACCATTGCGACAACTTTGTTGTATATGCTTGCACTTATAAGTTGGAATTAGCAGAACCGTGCTGTCACGGGGAACGTTTTCAACATTGCACTTATACCTTGTTGTACTCAGTTGATATCATGTTCTTTTGTCTATGGATGCCACCGGTGTGAAATCAAGAGGGAACTTTTAAGTCCATGGAGTTTGTATCCTGTGTTAGAGAAACGCCTGGGCCGCTAGCCTAAGCCATGCGTAATCATGGTGGAAACTTGCAGCATCACCATAGTGACATCTATGAAGCATTCTTCTTATAAAAAAGAGACACATTGAGAAAAGAGGAAAGAGAGAAAAAAGCACCATATTCCCATGGTACATAAGAAGAATTGCTGAGATGCTCATTGTCTGCTTGCCTTGTCATTTTGGTTATGGAAAAGCTCATGTACCATGTGCAAGGGGTACCCCATTTGCGGTTCTCAATGATATGCAAATACTTACAGTGACAAGAACTTACCTGGACCCAAAGTTGAGTATGCATGAGGTGTGGCCCTTGTATTCAAGGGGCATGAGATTGCCAACTTATACTTCATCAAGCATATACTCCAGCTTTGCCACTTTAAACTCAACCACTTCAAGATGCTTATGTAGGGTCAATGATGGCTAAAAGCTAACAAGTACCATAATTTTTTGAGGATCTTTTTGAAACTTGTAATCCCTGCTTCCTTTACAAAAAGGCCTTTCTTCCACCATTGTTGAGTCTCCACCTTCTACCTTTAGGCACCATTAAGAGAGCATAGTTGTCATTCCGTGTGCAGTGTTCCAAAGCTTATTGATTGATGCATATTGTGTTATTACTTGTTCTTGTGCTATTTTTTTCTAGTAATCCTTGTGAACTTTGCAGGTGTCCTATGCATCTATATTTCTACTCTATGAGGGACAAGCTGAATGCCACTATGCTATGTTTTCTGTATGTGAAACAAACAAACGTTTTTCAATGCATGATATTCATGATCTTTGTTTGTATCCTTTCATGTTGCATGCATAGTTACAATGTCCTATTGTTAGGAATCCATCTTTCATGCACATGTTTAGAGTTCTTTGATCCCAGCTTTCAATGCTCGCAAATGGTTGGATCTTTATTGTGAGGGTGCATGTCACCTTAAAAATTATTCTGTTTATCACTTACCTACTCGAGGACAAGCATGAGTTAAGCTTGGGGATTCTGATACGTTGGAAACGTATCTATAATTTTTAATGCTCCATGCTTGTTTTGTATCTACTTTGCTTTTCTTGTCTACACATTGAGGTGCTTTTTACATGTTTGCTGGTACTAACCTATTAACAAGTTGCAACAGTGCCAGATGCCTGTTTTCTGCTGTTTTTGGTTTCAGAAAAGTTAGTAAAGAAATATTCTCAGAATTGGACGGGACAAACGTCAAAGTAAATTACTTTCCGTGGGGAACAAGAAGTCCAGAGGAGATCCAGAGGGGACAGCCAGGGGGGCCAGACCCACCCCAGGCGCAGGGGCAGGTGGGCCCGCGCCTGGCTAGGGTTTGGTGGCCCTAGCCGCCTCCCGGTCTCGCCCCTTTGCCTATAATAAGCCCCCAATGCAGAAACCTTGAGTACCCCGATTAGAAATCCACGAAACCGTCTATAGTCGCTGCCACCATCGTCCCTAGATCGGGGGGATCTGAAGTTCTTCCCGGCACCCTGCCGAAGGGGAGATCATCCCGGAGGCCTTCTCTCCGGTATGATGCGTGAGTAGTTCCACCTTGGACTATGGGTCCATGTAGTAGCTAGATGGTTGTATCTCCTCCTTTGTGCTTTCATGTATAGATCTTGTGAGCTCCGTTCATGATCAAGATCTAATCTATTTGTAATCATGCATGTTGTGTTTGCGGGGATCCGATGGATATTGAGATTATTGTGTTGGTTCGATTAATTATTTTGTCTTTATGATTCTATCATGTTTGTGTTGTTTGTGATCTTGCATGCTCTCTGTTGCTAGTGGTTATCTTGGCCAAGTAGTTGCCAGTGACTCCAAGAGGGGGTATTTATGCTCGATAGTGGGGTTCATGCCTCTAATTTCCAACGGAAGTGACAGAAATCTCTTCGGTTATAGATGTGTTGTTGCTACTAGGGACAAAACAACGGTCTCTTGTTCATGGAACATGTGGACTGTTTACCTTACACACTTTTCTTAAAGCAGTTGTCTATTGCTTGCAACTTAATACTGGAGGGGGTTCGGATGATAACCTGAAGGTGGACTTCTAGTCATAGATGCAGTTGGATGACGATCTATGTATATTGTTGTATTGTCCAATCAGCCTCATAGGATCTTTCTGACTAGTAATTGCATTGTTATGCCTTGCTCAGTTCCTGTCAATTTCCTCGCTGTAATTTGTTTACCCTTCATGCCATGTTGTTTATCTAAGGAGAGCACCTCTAGTGAACTATGGACCCTGGTCCAATCTTTACCATTGATACATCTTCTTGTTTACTTGCTGCAAACCATTACCTTCCACACCATACTTTTAATCCTTTGTTACAGCAAACCGGTGAGCTTGACAACCTCACTGATTTGTTGTCGCAAAGTCTTGAGTTTGTGTTGTGCAGGTATCCGTGTTGCTTGCAACACCTGTGTGACATTTCATTCCTCCTTCTGGTTCGATAACCTCGGTCTCACCTGAGGGAAGACTTGCTGCTGTGCTCTTCACACCTTGCTCTTGGGGTTCCCAACAAGACTCCACATCAAGCACCAAGTTCTCTGGCACCACCAAGGAGTCATCAAGGAGCCATTAAGCCTTGCTACCTTTCTGGTCGGACAGATTTAAGTGACTTGTCCATTTGCGAGCCCGTTGGAGTTGCCCTTAGACCACGGCATGCAAACGCGTTTTCCACATGCATCTGGCTTCGTATGTGAAGTAACATTTTTCTTCTTGGCTTCCTCCTATGTGGTTTGGCTTAGGGCATCTCCAGCGGGCCGATCGAAATCGGCGATGCAAACCGTCCGTTTTGGTCTGGATGGGTCGGTCCATGGATAGAATTTGGGCCACGGTCCAGCATGCCTAGCCAATGTGCCCAGCGGTGCGGCTGTTGTCTGCAGTGTGCCAAAAAATTCAAATGAAATTAAAATTGCGCACAAAATTTAGGTAGATTTTCATTGATTCATGCATAATTTACATAGAAAGTTAAAAAATAAACCCTAGCTACGGCCCTGTCCATCATGGTCGTCCTTGCTCTTGGAATGTGGTGGCGGCGGGGCTAGCTACATATCATTGTTAGACACGAGATCGACGCACTCTGGTGGTGCCAGAGGTTCGTCGGGGGCAGCACAGGATGCATCGGCGGGTCGATGACCTGCCCAAGACACATTGGCCACTCATGTTGTGGCGCAGGCGGCGACACCATCTTCCCGTACTCTTGGGCCCATGGTGGTGTGTGTGGTGGCAATGGCGGGGGTGGAGGCAGATCGGTGTTGTGCGCCACAACCATCCCCGTAATCTCGACGGCTTGGTAGAACCCTTGCCATTTTGGTATTCTCTTCCTCTTGGGATGCCGCCAAGGCTTGCAGCAGCAACGCCTCCTCATCATAGCCCGCAGCCACGACGACTGGTACTCTGGAGCAGGTGGCCGAAGCCCGTGTCAGTGGCATCCTCCTCATGCTGCTTGATGATGTTGACATCGTCGTCGCCGCCATCATTGTCAGATAAGATGGGGACGCCATTGTAGACTTCCCATGGCTGGAACTCGCCGTGGTAAGCCAACGCCCGCCACGTGTTATGCTCCCACGCGAGAAAGTCGTGCAAATAGTATCCGTTCTTGTACACACGCTTGAATGCACTGATGTCTACACACGCTTCTATTCTTATAGACAGTGTTGCGCCTCCAAGTGCAGAGGTTTGTAGAACAGCAGCAAGTTTCCCTTAAGTGGATCACCTAAGGTTTATCGAACTCAGGGAGGAAGTGTTCAAAGGTATTCCTCTCAAGCAACCCTGCAATCAAGATACAATAAGTCTCTTGTGTCCCCAACACACCCAATACACTTGTCAGGTGTATAGGTGCACTAGTTCGGCGAAGAGATAGTGAAATACAAGTAATATGGATGGTTATAAGTGGTAATTGAAATCTGAAATAAAGATGGCAGCAAGCAAACATGTAACAAGACTGATTGTAAACGGTGTTTCAATGCTTAGAAACAAGGCCTAGGGATCATACTTACACTAGTGGACACTCTCATATAAATATCATCTCTTCATTATTCTACCAATGAACTACTCTCCGGTTGGATAACTCCAATCCACGGTAGGGCTAAAAATCTCCTTAAAGTTCGCATTCCCCATCTAGGTAACCCCAACCCTATCACTTTGAGTGCTAGATGGTTCCAACAAACACCACAATTTCATAGAGACATCCAATTCAAATTATACTCATGATAAGTATTTATGTAATCTTTAGCCTAAGTGCCACACAGTGTGCACACTGTCAACTTCACACACGTGGGGTGATGAGGTTTTGACTCGTCAATGCCCATTGTTATGGACTTGGGTTTTGGAGAAGATGGGGATGCTGGAGATCGCAGAACGGTTAACAGACAAGCAACACGGGGACATGAGGTTTACCCAGGTTCAGGACCCCGGAGGGAAAACCCTACTCCTACTTGTCTACTCTTGATTACGGCAGAACCGAAGGTTACAGGGGTGCGCAGATGCAATCTGGCGTGAGGTGCGTATGAGGTGAGTTGAGTCCCTCCTCGTTGTGCCCTCCTAGCCTTTATATAGACAGGCAGGTCTAGGGCGTAGGTCGAGTCGGTTACAGATTAGGGTTTGCCCATTCAAAATTCTATCTACTCTAGTCTTGTTCTCCAAGGATCCGAAGATGTCACGGGCTTGGGCCACCCGAAATCTCCACAGACCGCGTATATTGTCATGGGCCTTCCCTTGGGATGGACCAGGTATGCTAACATTGTGTACCCGTGGGGTATAACCATGTCAGTAGCCCCCGAGTGTTCAGTTGAATCGTAGATTCGGCTGAGGACTCTTTCATTCTTGCGGGTGCAGTTGAACCTGTTTGTAAGAAAAAATAACTTAGTTCGTTGGGATTGTTGATGCGTGTGTCTGAATCTCCTGACGGATCATGGCCAGTTAACTGTCATAGGACAAAACAACATGATCTTCTTCAGATTCGAGTCCCCGTTGAGTTCTTATAGGAGTTGAATCCGAGTGATTTTTCAAGTGATGTACCCAACGCGTCTGTCAGGATTTTTCGTCGCGCCTGTTGACACGGTTTTTTACTGGTAGAGCGCAATCAGGTGCGTTACCAGGCCATCAGATGTTATCTGTAGGTATTATCCTTGCGTCGTAGACACAGCATCCGAAATTTTATCACCGCGGAAGTGTTTCGGGTGGCCAAGGAGATTGCTTCTCACTTAGCATTGGTTTGGGCAAAGTTTCCAAAAGTTCTTATCGTATTTGATCTGAAGGATCACAGTCGAAGAAATCATAGGGTGTGTGGCCAGCGCTCCCTATGGGAGTAGCCCCCGAGTGTCTGTTCGAGTCGTAAACTCGAGCAGAGACTTTAGTTTAGTTATTTTTAGCTTCAGGTCCGAAGGACACAATTTTTTCGGATGCTTAAACTATCCCCCCTATGGGAGTAGCCCCCCGAGTCCTTAGTGGAGTCACAGACTCAACGTGGGACTCGAAGATAATTGAGAGGTTCAGTACCTTAATCATGTCTCGGGTGCACGGCCAGCGCTCCTGATAGGAGTAGCCCCGAGTAGTTGTTCGAATCGCAGATTCAAATAAGTACTTGATGTATCAGCCGAAGATTTCCAGTCGTTGCTAGATTGGTTTTTATGACGTCAGTGCTAACGATCGGTGATCTCAACCGTCTGCGGCACCAGAGATGACGTGACAGGACGAACGTGAGTCCCACTTCCTGACTTGGAGTTGACTAGTCATGCGCGACATGGCAAGAATTACGGCGTCTCCTCGGTTTCCGTGCATAGTGGACGGTGTGTTGGCAACAGTTTGTTGATGTGCTGACATGTGTAGGGTTAGATTTTGCTTGCGCGTTAGGGCTTCTGGATCGACGGCTCTTGTTTATCGTCCTCATCTTTTATAACCATGGGGAAACAGTGATTATGTTTCACCCTTTTCCATTTTATTTTGCCATTGCCTCCATTTTCTCGAGCACTGCCTCTCTTGCACGCACTGGACGTTCTCCGGCCGTTTCCTTCTTCATTTCTCCGCGCTCATCGCCGCACTCACCGCCACGCGACGAGCAAATCGAGGAAGGGCACTGCTGGAGATGGATCGAGTGCCGCCGCCGGCGGCAAGAAGGTTGCTGCTGCCCCTCGCATCATTGATGGCGGGTGGAGGCACACAGAGGAGCGTGACGGTGACCTGCGCAAGCTGCGCGACATGGGGCTGATCCCGCAGAACAAGGAGGATGTGAAGCTTCGTGGTGATGAGGTAACTCCCCGTCCACCCGTAGGGTTTCGGGTGATGTTCGTCGCCTTTGTTCTTCGTGGTCTTTCGCTCCCTGGCCACAATTTTCTTCGTGGACTCCTTTTCTTTTACGGCATCCAACTTCATCATCTCTCTCCCAATTCGCTCCTTCATATCGCCTGCTTTATCACTGCCTGCGAGTGTTGGCTCGGTATCGAGCCGCACTTTGGCCTCTTCCGGAAGCTCTATTCCGTGAAGAGGCAGTCTGGCAACGGCGGGGTCTACCCGCTCGGTGGCTGCATCATCTATATTCGATCTTCCGTTCTTTTCCTTTTCCATGTGTGATTCCGTCCAATACTAGCGGAAGAAGTGGTTTTATATCCGCGAATCCATGGTGGACGGACAATATTTTGGCCTTGCTCCCTTCGACTCCTCCCAGGAAATCGTTCCGAAGAGATCCTGGAAGAACCACATCCTGGAGGGCGAGGCGGCGGAAGTGGAGGAGCTCTACCGTCAGGTGGAGGCGCTCCAGATGGTTGCTGAGAAGGAGGTCAATGGTGTGGATATCATCCGCACCTTCCTCAAACATCGAGTGCATCCGCTCCAAGTGAGGGTGCATCCGATGTTTCTTTACACTAGACGCAACGACCCGACGAGGGTCTCAGTCAAGGAGTTGTCCAGGGGCAACCTCGATAGAGCTCTTCGGCCGCTGCTGAAGTTCAAGGCCGATGAGGACCTCTCGAGGAAGTCCTTGACCGCCCCCTTCAGTTCTTCAAATGCAGTTCCTTAGGTGTAGAATTGCGTCATGGACGTTGCGCCTTTTTTCGAGTGTTGTTTGCTTATGAATATTGTGACTAATCACAATCTTTTTGACTTCTTTTGTGTGCAGGAAATCAAGGTAGCTGGCATGATGCCCCCGCTGCCTGAGAAATTTCCGATTGTGCCGGACAACGAGGTTGTGGATTCTGAGTCCGAACTTCCTCCGGCGCAGTCTCTGACCCAAGAAGCCCCTGAGCCGAGCGAGGGACAGACCCGAAAGCGCTCCTGGAGCGAGTCTTCGAATGCGTCGACTCCGTCGACTCCCCGGGGTCCTTCCTTCTTGGAGCAGCATGGTGAGGATGAAGGTGCTTCTTCTGCGCCTTTCCCTACCGTGCCACTACGGGCGATGGCGCCACAGCCACCAGCCAAGAAGAAGAAGGAGAAGGCAGCGCATGTCTTCGAATTGTCAGATATTAACTCTTAAGTTGCTCCGTTTGTGCTTTCTTCGATCTCTTGTGTGTGTAATGTGGCTTCTTGTCTTGATCAGTATTTTCCTTGCAACCACTCCTATGAGGGTTTTCTTAGTGAGGGCACTCAAGAGGCCGTAGGGGAGTCGAAGCTGACGGCTCCTCCCTCTCAGGTGGTGGCCAACTCTAAGGACGATGAACCGAACCTCTCCAAGCGAGAGGCTCGGGTAGTTGTGACTCACAAGACCGCATGCGGAACTTTGGAGTCCTCGCCTGAGCACGTAAGTAGTTGCACCTTTATCTTGTATGGGGAGCCCCCGAGCCCTTTTTCGGATGACATGTTGGTCAATTTTGCTCTTGTGGGGCGTAGCCCCCAAGCCATTCCTGATGCTTTCGTGATTGTTTGCTTCTGTTTCTTCTTGCAACCCTTTGTGCATAGCGTTAACCTTCTTATCCAGCAGCATCTGGCGCTGGAGGCCGGCATGCAGCAGCTTCGGGGTACACACTTTTCGCATTCTTGCTTAGTTTGTCTATCACATGATCAATGTTTGTGTTGCTCATATGCTTCTTGGTGTTTGAAGATGAAAATAGTGCTGCTCTTTGTCGGCCAGACGCTCTTGAAAATAGCCTCGGTCGAGCGGAGAAGAAAGATGCGGATGCTGCGGAGGCGAAGGAGCGCCTGCAGAAGGAGGTAGCCGATGTTGTTGAGGCGCAGGAGCGCCTGCGGAAGGAGGCTACATATCGCAAGGCGCAGCTTGCTTCTGTGGCGGCTGCCCGCAAGAAGGAAGTGGCCAATAGGCTCATGGCTGCAACCAAAGCTTTCTCCGGTAAGTTTCCTTTACTTGCTTTGGTCTTGTATTTTTCGGCTGTTTCTTGTCTTCAACTTATTTTGGGTCTTTTCTTCTTTTTCTCATATGAGTTTGGCATCGCGTTTGATCGTGGCGTGCTGGATCATGGAGATTCTCTAGATGATGCCACCGCAGCGGTCGAAGATCGCTGCGGTACTGCTGCTGGATCCCTAGCGAAGGCCAAGGAAGTGCTCCGACGCTTCTATAGGGAGGTCGTTCCCAAGGGCGCTACTCTTGAGGATGTCGACGCTCTGGCGGATGCTCTGTAGGAGGATGATCCGGCATCCTACAAGCGCAAGAAGAAGGGCATCGACGCCTCTATGGGGTTGGCCATGGCCATGACATCCGGAGCCGAGCTGGATCTGCCTCACATTACCTCCTAGATGCCGACCGCTGCGGATGGCTCATAGGTAGCATTTACACTCTTCGTCTGTCGCTGTAAGCGTTATGGGCCGAAACTCATTGACCTGCTGGCGAAGTATGCGGCAAAGAAGCAGGAGGAGGCCAAGAGCAGGCAATCTGGATCTAAGGTCACTCCAGATGCGGATGCCTAAGCCCAAGTGCTTTAGCTAGGATAGTTTATCCTTTTATTTTTGTAATGTAACCTTTTTTATGAGCAATCTCTCCATATGCCACGCGGTGGCCTTTGATGTATATATAAATTATGTTTCGATCTATCGCCAGAGATGTTTGTGATGTTCATGTCCTTACTTGTTTGCCTTTAGGGTCCTTCGGGTGAGACTCCCGCTGATACTTCGACTGTCCCTGAGCCACGACCATCTCTGGATGATGCGTCGCAGCTTGTTTTTATTCGCGACCGCGTCCGCAACTTGGATAAGGATATCCTTGGCATTCGAGGCCATGCGGATGTGTGGAAGTCGAAAGCTGAGTGAGCCACTGCCAGGGAGGAATTTTTTATGGGGGAGTTGCGCCAGATGAGCGAGCAACTTCAATGTGAGTCATCATGAACTGTTGTTTTTTTCAGCTACACATTTATTTTGTGTCATCTTTATTCTTGTGTTTGGTGCAGGCGTCAATCTCGTTCTGAAGGAAGAGAAGGAGCGCGTTGCGATTCAGATGAATTGCCTGACCCAACTGGACTTAGAGGCTGGCGACTTCTTCTGGATGGACCGTGATTGGGCTATCGTCCTTGCGACGGTGCAAGATCACGTGCACCAGGTTTCTCAGGTGCTGAGGCAGGCGAGGATTTCCCTGGCGTCCACTTGGGTTGTCATGTTTCCCCTGGATGAGGCACCTTCCAACCTTTGGGGTCTATTGGCGAAGTTTCGGGACGTGGGCCACGTCAAGGAGTTGGTGCGGCGTTAGCTAGTCGCTGGTGTAAAGTCCGCTCTTTCACTCGTTCGGCTGCATCGTCGTGATGTTGATCTTGTGGCGGTGGCGACTGGGCCACCCCTTCGGCCAGACGGTAGTCTTTTGGATATGTGCCCGCATTATGCGGCTGTAAGGCAGTATGCCGAAGAGATTGTTGATCTGTTCGAGCAACGGGCGAGTGTAATACTCCAGAATAGGTAGGTCCTATAAAGAAAACAAATTGATGTAAAATGTGTATGTATTCGAGTGGGCTTGTTGTTCCCTTTGTAAAGTTTATACATATTAGCACGTTGTGCTTTGTTATGTGCATGTCCTTTTCGTTAGCCTGACATGGTCATCTACTCAGGTTGTATGAATTATACTCAGTCGACGAGGTCGTGAGGTGAGGCGTAGCCCCCGAGCGTATATATGGCGAAAAGTAATGCAAATAAAAATAAATTTTGGCCAAGAGACTTAGCTTTTATTCATAGCGTAATCAAAGAGGTACATTGTTCAGCTGAATAGCCTTGGCTGAGTAGCCTTATTGAAAGTAAAGAGGTAGCTAGGGGTAGAAGTGTCATATACGTGCGACGTTCCAGGGGTTGGAGTATTCGACTCCTGACGTGATGTTCATGAGGCGGTAAGCGCCACCTGGGATGACTTTTGTGACAATGTAGGGTCCTTCCCAGGGTGACTCGAGCTTTTTCGGCCGCTCTTGCTTGAGTCGTAGGACGATGTCTCCTTCGACGAAGGACCTTGGGCGCAGCCGACGGTTGTGGTAGTTGCGGAGGCTCTGCTGCTAGACCGCTGAGCGAGCTGCGGCGATGTCGCATTCCTCGTCGAGTGTGTCGACAGCATCTTCGAGTGCGGTCGTTAACTTGGCTTTGTTGTAGGCGACGACCCGTGGGGCCTTGTGTCATACCTCGGCAGGTAGTACAGCTTCGGCTCCGTGCACCATAAAGAAAGGTGTGAATCCAGTTGAGCTGTTCGGCGTTGTACTGTTACCACCGTATTTTGGCCAAAGACGGAGATGGGCCGTGATCAAGATGGGCTTGGAAGATATGTATATTCAACGAGTTGTTGGATCGGCCTAGTGTGTGGATTTGGGCTAAATTGCCCGTGTATCTTGTATCATAGTAGGTTTCGTGTTTGTTTAGGTTCCGTTGATGTTTAGGTAAAGATAGAGTTGTAGAGTTATTCCAAAAGTAGAGAGTCTCCGGACTATAAATATGTACCTAGGGTTATTGAAAGAAAACAACAACCACGTTCACAACAAACACAATCTCGGCGCATCGCCACCCCTTGTTTCTAGGGTTTCTTTCGGGTAAGTGCCATGTTGCCTAGATCGCATCTCGCGATCTAGGCAAGATTCACTTATTCGCTACCGGTTTTACTGCATCAAGCGTTGTTGATGGCAGTAATACCATTCTCATAGATTGTTTGAGGCTAGCATCGGTACCTTTTCATTACTATCGCCGGGTTATGCTACCTCTATTATCTGGCTACCCTTGCACCTTTTCCCAAAGTGCAAGGGTAGCATCTTGCTTGATCTTTATTTAGTCGATTCGATCTGTTATAGTTGTACCTTGTTCGCCAAGGTTTAGTTTAATATCTACGTAATCAGGCCTTACAAACGGGTTGAACGATCCGTAATGCATAAGGACGTGGCTTATTCGCTCTAGAGAGGATGTTCCGTAATTGGCTTTATGTTGGTTATTAGGCCCCTCTAGGGTTGATATTCTTCATCTTTGTACGTACTAGGCTCAATTACGCGTAGGGCGTTCCAGATTCGTGGTGAAAACATTAAACTATCGAGATCGATTTAACTTGTAGTGATCAAGCAAAACCCCATGTTATCATAAATCTAACGCAGAACCATGGGGCAATCGGCTTTAGGAGCCGATTCTGGAAACCCGGAGCCGACACGGCTCAATTTTACGTATACTTGTTTATCATGCAGGAAATCAATCAGAGCAATCCTTCACCTTCCTGATCAGGTATAGGTCAGGTGGCACGCCCTCGAACCAAGCCAGGACGTGTGCCGGAGCTTTTGCGGGCCGTCGCCCGAGGGACCAGGGCCCACCAGCAGTCCTGGGAGCCTCCCGGCTGTCCGTGTTGTCAGTCGCTGCTCGCCGGCGGGTTTTGGCAGGCAACATGTACGTAGGCTCCAGAGGACGGAGGGTAGCTCTTCTGCATAGGCTCCCGCAAGCCGTTCGAGTGGGCTGAGCAGGTGTTTCTTGATGCCTCCGCCTATGAGGCCGTTGGCCTTTTTGATCTGCCCGTTGGTCTGCGGGTGCGCCACCGAGGCGTATGATATGTTGATGCCAAGGCCCTCGCAGAAGTCTTGAAACTCCTTTGAGATGAAGTTTGAACCATTGTCCGTGATGATGTTGTGTGGCACACCGAACCTGTAGACTATGGACTCGAAGAACTTGATGGCAGCTTTGCCGCTTTGATTGGTGACGGGCATGGCCTCGATACACTTGGTGAACTTGTCGACTATGACCAGGAGGTAGACGTGGCCTCCTTCCGAAGATTTTGGCAGTTTGCCAATCATGTCGAGGCCCCATTGGGCGAAGGGCCAGGCCAGTGCTATGGGCCTAACCTCCAATCCTGGTGCGTGCGGCTTGTTCGCGTACCTCTGGCAGGCGTTGCACCTTTGGACGATGTCCTTAGCATCGTTCATGGTCGTTGGCTAGTAGAATCCAGCTCGTAAAGCTTTGGCGACGAGGGAGCGGCTGCCTGCATGATGACCGCAGATGCCGTCGTGGATGTCTTGACACCGATGGTGACGCATATTTGGAGTACCCCCGAAATACTGCACTTGTACAGCTCGCCATTGTGGAGGGGGAACGCTTTGGACCGACGAGATATGTGCCGAGCATCTGTTGGGTCGTCGGGAAGTTCTTTGTTTAGCAGGTACCGAAGGTACGGCTGCGCCCACGTCTCTTCAATCACCATGACCTACATCAGGCTGACGAGCTCGGCCTAGGTGTCGAGCTTTTCGGGTCCTTCATGTCCTTCGAGTGGCACAGCCCCCGAGTGCTCTACTTCTTCGGGTGATCCCTTGCGGAATTTCCTTTTGATAGAGGGTACGCAGATTTGTTCCAGGAACACACCTGGTGGCACCCGTGCGTAGGTGGAGCCGATGTTGGTGAGCCTATCGGCTTCCTCGTTGATTTCCTGTTCGACGTGCCGAAGCTCGCAGCCGTCGAAGTCCCCCTCGAGTGAGTTGTAGAGTGTGCGATACGCGATCATGTTGGCGATGTGAGCGTCGCACTCGTTCATCGTCTGCTGAACGACAAGATTCGAGTCACCATAGATGATTAGGGGCGTTGTGTCGCAGATCTTGGCCATCTACATTCCATGGATGAGGGCTTCATATTCAGCCTCGTTGTTGGAGGCGCGAAATTTCATCCGAAGGACGTATTTCATCTTGTCACCCTGAGGGGACGTCAGTATGACGCTAGCTCCTGCTCCGACCTCACGTTTGGATCCGTCGAAGTGCATCGTCCATGATTGCGTCACGTCCGGAGTGTCTGGCAGCTGGAGTTCCATACAGTGGACGAGGAATTCAGGGAGGACCTGAGATTTGATGGCCTTGCGCCGCTCATAGGCTATGTATAGAGGGGATAGCTCGATGCCCGACAGGGCTACGCGTCCCATGGCTTCGGGGTTATTCAGGATGTTGGACAGTGGCGCTTTGTTGACGACCATTATCTGATCCTCCTGGAAGTAGTGGCTCAGCCGACGAGTCGTCATGAATACGCCATAGGCAAGCTTCTGGTAGTGAGGGTACCTCTGCTTTGTTGGTGTCAGTACTGTTGGGCCACGCAGAGATAAAATTTTTTTTTTCCTCTAACGTGGTGATCCCAAGATCTAGCTGAGGTAGAAGGCCACGAGGTTTACCACTAGACGCGCGGTTGCGGATTACTGATGAAGCGCTGGGCTGATGCAAAGCAGTCCTCACGATCCGATCGTCTGGTGCCGATCGACAACACCTCTGCGGTATCCACACGCATAAGGAGGAGCGCCGGCGAATCGCTAGGTTCACATTGGCTTGCTGTGGAGCTAGGGTTTCCAACACATGGAATAACCTAACCGAACAACGATTAACATTTCTAGGTTACTGTGCTCCACTATATATAGGGAGTGAACGTGGGCTCTGCTCGTGCGACCCATTCACTAAAGCCCATATAACATTAGTCACCGTGAGTCCAACTCACTAACTCAGTCCTAATCTGGTTTAGGTCCAACCTAACCAGATTATATGATTCGGATCCAATCCGAACCTGCTCCCACTCTTAAGTGTGTGACCCCGCAGGCTCATGGTTACTTGGACACGATTTGAGTCCAACTCACAATCGATCAATCGGCATCGGCTCCTAGCAGAACGTACCGACTCCCAAGTACCAAAGAGTCATGACGACTTGCCTTTCCAATGCGACTTACGCCCCGAGTCCCTTTTGCCTCACGATATACCTTGTCGACTATAGGCGAATATATGTCATCCCTTAAATAGTCCAACTCTCTTCTCGATCCGAGATAAGTGATTCACCCGACTAACTTAGTATCGCCTCGGTTAACACTTAACCGAGTCGTGCATGGCCATGCTTTCAATCATATCTCACGAGAGGCCCAGAGAATATCTCTCCGAGTGGAGGGCAAAATCCCATCTTGGTTATTCACATCACGCAGCTTGATTCTCACACCAACCCCGCCTTTATAACCGCCCGCCACGGATCAGCGCTTGATGTAACCTAAGTCGGTGATCCTCAACTCGGACTATGCAACAACCTCAGGTCTAAGGATTACATTGATTGAGATATACAAATGACAACTTAGTTCGTTGTACCTCAATATGGGTCAATCCGACTCGCTAAACTCTTTAGCCTAGTCTGTGTAAGTTGGAATAGCATCTCCATGCCCATGACAAGTGGAACCGAGTCATCAAGCCAACTTTCACATTGGTCTAAGTTGTGTGTCCAGCACAACCTCAATGACCAAGGATATTTAGTACAAACAACATGAATGCATAGTTCCACAACTGAATCACATATTCAATGATACACATCAGATGTTTATACAAGGACTACTTAATAACTTTATGAATACAATGGGAAATCTCATCATACATGATTGCCTCTAGGGCATATTCCCAACAAGTACCTCGCCGAGATAGTAGATTGGGCGTTGGACCCCATGGGTCTTGCCATCTTCGGGTCATTCAACCACGAGTTCGGTGCTTACCACCTGGTGCGTAGCTGCGATGTATAGCAGCAGAGGCTCTTGCTCCTTTGGCGTGACCAGACAAAGGCGAGGAGAGCAAGCGACGCTTGAGTGCTTCAATGCGCCGCCCGCTTGGTGTCCACTCGAACTTGTCTGTTTTGCGCAGCAGCTGGTAAAAGGGCAGGGCCTTCTCACCCATGCGGCTGATGAACCTGCTCAGCGCCGCGATGCGCCCAGCTAGCTGCTGGACACCTTTGAGGTTCTGTGGCTTCTCCATGGTCAGTATGGCCCGGATTTTCTTTGGATTCACCTCGATCCCTCATTGGGAGATGAAGTAGCCGAGTAATTGGCCAGATGGGATGCCGAAGGCGCACTTTTCTGGATTCAACTTAATCTTGTAGTGATCAAGGTTATCGAACGTCTCGCGGAGATCGTCGATCAGTGTCTTGGCTTCCCTGGTCTTGATGACTATGTCGTCGACATAGACTTAGATGTTGCGAACAATCTGGTTTTTCAGACACATCTGCCTGCACCTCTGGTACGTGGCGCCTGCGTTCTTCAGCCCGAAAGGCATGGTGTTGTAGCAGAACACTCCGAACGTCATGATGAACGTTGTTTTCTCCTAATCTTCTACCTTCAGCCGAATCTGATTGTAGCTTGAGTAGGCATCAAGGAAGGAGAGTTTCTCGCATCCTGCGGTCGAATCGATGATCTGATCGATCTGAGGTAGAGAGAATTGGTCCATGGGGCAGTGCTTGTTGAGTGACGTGAAGTCCACGCACATCCGCAGGATGTCCGTGTCCTTTTTGGGGACCAGCACAGTATTGGCCAGCCACTCGCTCTCCTTAATTTCTCGGATGAAGTTGGCATCGAGCAGTCTGTTGACTTTGATTCCAACGGCTTCGGCTCTTGGTTCGGACAGTCATCGGATCGAATGCTTGACTGGCCTTGCATCGGGGAACACAATGTGCATGCTCGGCGAATTCCCTGGGAACTCCTGGCATGTCCATAGGACACCAGGCGAATATTTCCCAGCGCTCATGGAGGAATTCGGCGAGCGCGCTTTCCTATGAGGGGCTGAGGTCGTTGGCGATCAGCGCCGTCTTGGAGGCATCCGTTGGGTGGACCTGCACCTTTTTCGTGTTGACCGTGGAGTCAAATGACATATCTGGTGCATTTTGCCTGGAGACTGGGGTGCCCCGTTGTCTGTCACCTCTCTGAGCCTCGTGAGCTCCTACTGCATGCTGAAAGACTGGGAGATTGTGTTGAAGTCTCTATCGTAGTGGTCTGATCGGGTGAAGCTTCCTGGACGGTGATGATGCCCCTGGGTCCTGGCATCTTGAGCAGCAGGTATGCATAGTGCGGTACTGCCAGGAATCTTGCGAATGCCACACGCCCGAGGATGGTGTGGTACTGTGATGGCCAGTCCACCACTTCTAACTCCCGCCGCTCGCGCTGGAAGTTTTCGGGCTGGCCGAAGATGACATTGAGCCATATCTTTCCTAGGGGGTATATGCCCTTCCCTGGGACTATGCCGTGGAACGTCACGTCGGATTATTCCAGGCTGCACAGCCGGATCCGCATCACTGCGAGGGTGCTACCTAATATCAGGTTGATGCCGCTGCCGCCGTCCATGAAGACACGACTCATCTCGAATCCTCCGATCTGCGCCTCGAGCACCAGGGCAACATGACCTGGGAGAGGGATCTGGTGGGGGTGATCTGATCGATCGAAAGTGATGCAGGTGGAGCAGTCACGGCCAGGCTGACCTGTCGTGTGATCTTCTTTTGCATCCTATTGGTAGGGCGTCCCTTCTGGATCATCAGGGGCCCTTTTGGCGGCGGGTATCCGCTTGTGCCATTGTTTGGAGCTGGTGCGATCGCTGGATTCGATGGTCCAACGGGTGGTGGTGGAGGAGCTCCGTGGGCGATATCACTTGGTGCAGGTGCGGGCCCAAACCCAGGGTTCATGATCTGGCGTCGCATTTGGGTGAGACCCTCGCTGAGCTTCAGGAACTCGTGTCAGTCCTTTAGCATGTGGCTGGCCTTCTTTTTGCCATCTTGCTTGTCGATGTATAAGTGGATGGTGCAAGGACCAGACAACTTGTCGTATGCCGAGGGCTCATCATCATGGCTGCGGCGTTGCCATGTTTGCATGGGGTACCCTCCGTCGCGGAAGTTTCCTCCGCGGTATTCGCTGCTGCGGTTGCCATCGTTGCGTCGGTCGACGTAGCCAGCCGCAACCATGTCGACTCTGTCACGATCATCGTAGACGCGCGATCTTTGTTTGCTTCAGCGTTCTCGCCTACGGCCGTAGTCTACCTCGTCATCTGAATACATTCGGTGGAGGGAATTCTCGCCATCTGCCCACCTATTGGCGATGTCCATGAGGTGGTCGAGCGTCTTGGGCTTGACGCGCCCAAGTTCTTCCTTGAAGTCCGGGCGTTTGACACCATCCTTGAAGGCATCGATTGTCCTTTCCTCGGAGATGTGCGCGATGGAGTTCTTGATGTTGGACCAGCGTAGGATGTATGAGCGAATGGATTAGCCGGTACGTTGGGTGCAGGCGCACAGCTCCTCGATCGAGGCTGGCCTCTTGCTGGTGCCTTTGAAGTTGCGGATGAAGCTGTATGCCAGCTCTTGACAGCTTCAGATGGAGCCAGAGGACAAGCTACTGATCCAGATCCGAGCTGCCTGTCATCTGCATCTGAAGGAATTGTAGCACGGTGTTTCTGTTAGCGTCGTGCAGCTTGACGGACGAGAGGTGGTCGCTGAGCCAGGCCTTCGGGTCCTGCGTGCCATCGAACTTCAGAGTGTCCAAAGGGAGCTTGAAATTTTTCGGCATCCGTGTCCGCCGAACGGATCTACTGAAGCATTGGGCTCCACACATCTCTCCATCGTCATCCTGGTCGGATTCGGTTGAACACGCGCGTTTGGCGCGTGCCTTGTCGACCTTGCGCTGGGCGAGGTTGTTTCAAGCGTCATAGTCGATGCTGCGACGCCTTGGGCTCTTGCGACGTCGAGGTAGATCGTGCTCGTCCTCGTCGGATGAGGGTGTGGGGCTACGATTGAATCTGACCGCAGATTTCTTTTTCGGCTCCACAGGAGCCTGCTCGTGGAGTGCATCTCCAACGAGTCGAAGACCGGCTATCGCGGACTTGTGCATGGCTCTTTTCGGGTCTCCCATCGGAGGTGGATGGGACGCGAGGTACGTAGTGGCTGCCATGATTGCAGCCTGCGGCGTCTTCGGCATGACATTTCCATTCACGTCCATTGACATGAAGGACGTGTTGAGGGCCCTTGTGGCTTCGCGACGTGTAGTGGGGTCCATGTTATCCACGCGGGAGCAATGCTTGTTGGCATTGTTGTCATGTGAGCTGGAGCCGCCCGTGGCGGAGAGTGCAGCTCGCCGCGCGCTAAACTCTGAAGCCGCCTTCTTGTGTTTGTCGAGTTCCTCCATCAGCTTCACCTGCCGGTTATGCTCGCCGATGAAGAGAAGGTGGTATGCCATCAGCAGATCCCGTGAAGCATTCACATGTAGGATGATGTTGCCTGCCACAGCTTCGCGTGCTTGACACCATCCGTTATCGTTGAGGTTGATCTTCTGGTAGGCGTTAGCGTCGCCCTCATTGGGCTAGAGGGGTGGGATTCCTCTGTTTCCTCCGTTCCTAGCCTGCGGGTTGGGCAGTGGGTTGGGGATTCTCGAACCTGGTGGCAGTTCCGATTCGCCCTGGATGACCACAGCGCATTGGTAATGCATGCGGACTGGGTCGCTGCTGCCGCAGCTTTCGGATCCGGAACCGTCGGTTCCTTCATCTGAGGGAGGACCACACAGATTTGAGTTATAGCTGCTGCTATCATATGACTCATCTATCAGCGTCGACGTGCGTAACACGCCGATGGGTGGGACCCATGAAGCGGGCCTGATGGATGGCGGTGGAACCCGCTCTGGGAGGCAGAGGGTGCCGGTCTGCCCCACCTGGAAGTAGAAGCTCCCGAACAGAATCTCGATCCCGTCGCCTACGGGCTCGAAATCCCTCATGGTGGCTGGGGAGTGGGCGCTGAAGTCAAAGGTGCCGAAGAGGAGATGACTCTCCATCGCCAATGAGTTGTAGATCACTCAGGATAGGACCATCACGATCGCACAATTAGCACCCCCAGTTCCCACAGATGGCGCCAATTGACGAGGTTCTGACTCATCAATGCCCATTGTTATGGACTTGGGTTTTGGAGAAGATGGGGATGCTAGAGATCACAGAACGATTAACAGACAAGCAACACGGGGACACGAGGTTTACCCAGGTTTAGGCCCCGGGAGGGAAAACCCTACTCCTGCTTGTCTACTCTTGATTACGGCGGAACCGAAGGTTACAGAGGTGCGCAGATGCAATCTGGCGTGAGGTGAGTTGAGGCCCTCCTCGTCGTGCCCTCCTAGCCTTTATATAGATAGGCAAGTCCCGGGCGTAGGTCGAGTCGGTTACAGATTAGGGTTTGCCCCTTTGAAATTCTATCTACTCTAGTCTTGTTCTCGAAGGATCCGAAGACGTCATGGGCTTGGGCCACCCGAAATCTCCACAGGCCGCGTATATTGTCGTGGGCCTTCCCTTGGGCTGGACCAGGTATGCTAACGTTGTGTACCCGTGGGGTATAACCATGTCATGGGGATAACCGGAGATTACAATAATGAAAGCACTTGAGTATCAGAGTAGATATACTTGAATACAAAGATCGTGATCACAATAAGATCACGCATAGAGAGAGATGAACACATAGCTACCGGTAGAGCCCTTAGCCTCGAGGGAGAACTACTCCCTCCTCATCATGGGATTTAGCAACGGCGATGGAGATGGTGGTGGAGATCGATGGAGATGGCTCCCAGGAAAATTCCCCGGCCCAGCAGGGTGCCGGAACAGAGACTTCTGTCCCCCAATCTCCTCTTCGGTGGCGGCGATGCTGCGGAACTTTTTGTGGAGATCTGATCTGCATAGGGTCTACGTCTCGGAGAGACGTATATCTAGGCGAAAGGGCAAGGTCGATGGAGCGCCGGGGGGCCACACCATGTGGCCGCGTGGCCAGGGGCGGCACCACCGTATGGTGTGTCCGCCCTGGTGCCCTCCTCCGTCTCTCCTTTGGGCTCCATGTCGTGTCGGATAAAGTATTGACTTTGGCTTTTGTTCCGTCCAATTCCGAGAATATTTCCTTACTAGCTTTTCTGAAACCATAAACAATAGAAAATAGGCAACTGGCACTATGGCATCTTGTCAATAGGATAGTTCTGAAAAATGTATGAAAATACCTCAAAGTGTAGACAAAACATAAGATAGTTGATACAAAACAAGCATGGAGCATCAAAAATTATAGATACGTTTACGATGTATCAAGCATTTCCAAGATTAACTCCTGCTCGTCCTCGAGTAGGTAAGTGATAAAAAGAATACTTTTTTTAGGTGACATGCACCATCACAATCTTGATCAAACTATTGTAAAGCATTGATAGTCGGGATCAAAGTACTCTAAACATGAGCATGAAAGATGTAGTTCTAACAATAATACAAAGCAACCATGTTGAAACATGAAAAGGTACAAACAAAAGATCATGAATAACAATGCATTGAAAGACGTTTGTTTGTTTTACATATAGAAAACATAGCATGTGTGGTACTCAGCTTGTCCTTCATGGAGTATCAAAACATAAATGCATAGTAGACCTTCAAAGTTCATAAGGGTGACTAGATACAAATAGTTCAAGAACAAGCAATATCAACATTATTAATCAATCAATAAGTTTTGGGATAATGCACATAAAACTAAGAATAGCAACTATGCTCTCTTAATTGGTGCCTAAAGGTAGAAGATGGAGACTCAACAAAAAGTAAAAACAAAGGCCCTTCATAGTGGGAAGCAGGGATTTCAAGTTTCATAAAGAGCTTCCAAAAATTATGATACTTATTATCTTTCAGCTCTCATTGCCCCTATCATAATCATCTTAAAGTGATTAAGGTTAAAGTGAAACAAATATGAAGTATATGCTTGACAAATCATAAGTTGGAAATCTCATGTCCCTTGAGTACGAGGGCCGTTCCTCATGCTACTCAACTTTAGTCACAAGCAAGTTCTTGTCATTGTAAGTATATGTGTATCATAGAGAACCGCCAACGGGGTACTGAAGGGTTTTGCAGCATAGTAAATCAAAAAAATTCTATGTATGCGAACGGGAAAGCCAAGATCTAATCTAGGAGATGCAAACAATGAGGGGGAATAGATGAGATCTTCATACCCTTGAAGATTCGCACAGCGGAACGTTCGACGGAACATGGGTGATGTAGTCGTACTCGCTTCTCCTCCTCGCGATCCGATCCGATCTAACACCGCAAGTGGCGATGCCTCTGAGAGATGCACACATGTGGCACCTCGATGTCTCCTCCTTCCTCGGTCCAGCAAGTGGGGTGGAGAGATGGATTGGATCTACAACGCGACGGTGCGGTGCAAGTGGTGGAGAGTTTCTGCAGCAGGGCTTCGCCTACACGCAGTCGGGAGGGAGAGAGAGAGGAGGGCAGCAGGGCGGCTAGGGCTTGAGGAGGAGGTGTAGGAAGGGGTGCGCCCCCAGCCCTCTTTCTATAGAGGGGTGGGAGGCCAGCCCTTGCCCCTCCCCCAAACCCTAGGGCCGACGGCCAAGGAGGGAGGAGTGGGGGGCAAGTTCCCCCCCCCTTCTAGAAGCTCCTCTAGGGTTTTGCCCTAGGTTGGCCGGTTGGGACCTATGGGGCCTTGTGCCCCTGGCCCAATGCGGACAGGGCACTCCCTCATAGGCCCATGCCCCCTCCCGGCAGGTGGGGCCACGTTGGTCCCCCTCCGGAAGGTTCTAGAAGCTTCCGGTACAATACCGATTCACCCGAAATAATTCCGAACTCCAAAAACTGCATTGCCTTATATTAATATTATTCTCTGGACCATTCCGGAACCTCTCGTGATGTCCCGGATCCCATCCGAGACTCCGAACAAAAAACTCATAAACCAATTATCCAATCTATCCTAGCGTCGAGACACGTTAAGTGTGTGACCCTTCGGGTTCGAGAATATGCAGATATGATCTTATATCAATAATCAACAGTGGGGTCTGGAAACCCATATTGACTCCCACACATTCATCGATGATCATATCAGATGAACCACGATGCCAGGATTCAATCAATCCCATATATATATTCCCTTCGTCTCGCGATATTTTACTTGCCCGAGATTTGATCGTCGGTACCGCCATACCTAGTTCAATCGCTCACAAAGAAGTACTTTACTCATTCCGTAATCCGATATCACTTTGTGATTAACTCCTTAACCACATGCTTGCAAGCGGTGTTGATATCGATTACCGAGTGGGCCCGAAGTATATCTCTCCGACTTGGGAGGGACAAATCCCATCTCGATACATACAACCCAACATGTACTTTCCGATCACCTAAGAGACACCTTTATGATCACCTTTATGATCACCCTCGCGATATTTTACTTGCCCGAGATTTGATCGTCGGTACCGTCATACCTAGTTCAATCTCGTTCACAGCAAGTACTTTACTCGTTCCGTAATCCGATATCACTTTGTGATTAACTCCTTAACCACATGCTTGCAAGCGGTGTTGATATCGATTAGCGAGTGGGCCCGAAGTATATCTCTCCGACTTGGGAGGGACAAATCCCATCTCGATACATCCAACCCAACATGTACTTTCCGATCACCTGAGAGACACCTTTATGATCACCCTCTCATAGGATGACGTTTGATGACCTCAAAGCTTTCTTTCGATACCAGGGTTGTATTATCTCATGGTCTAAGGAATACAATATTTGACATAAGAAAAGCTTCGCAAAGATGAACACGATGACACGATCTAATTGCTCCGCTTAGTTTGGGTCTGTCCATCATATCATTCTCCCAATGATATGATCTCATTATTAATCGACAACTCATGTCTATTGTTAGGAAACCTTAACCATCATTAATCAATGAGCTAGTCCATAGAGGCATACTAGGGACATGGTGTTGTTCACAAACCACACAAGTATTAAAGTTTCCGCTTAATACAATTCTAGAATGGAATATAAACTTTATCATGAACAAGAATTATAATAATAACATCTTTATTATTGCCTATAGGGCATAATTCCAACAGGTACCCCTTGCCCCATGACACAGGAGCTATCCCATATAAAAATGACAAGGCAACAGACAGTGAGCATCTCAGCGATCTTCTTATTTACCATGAGCATGGTGCTTTTTTCTTCTCTTTTTTTCTATATATTTTTTTTCCGAAGATGCTTCATAGATTGCTCACTATGGTTATGCTACAAGTTTCCACCATGATTATGCATGGATTTGGCTAGCTGCCTAGGCGTTTCTCTAACACATATACAATAGTCCATGGACTTACAAGCTCCCCTTTTATTTCACACCGTCGACATCCACAAACAAAAGATCATGATATGAACTGGGTAATATGTACAAGTGTTGAAAGCGTTCCCCATGACAGCATGGTTCTACTAATTTCCAACTTAAAAGTGCAAGTATATATACAACATAGATGACATAATGGTTCAAGTTTATTAGGTGCAAGAAATAAAGTGTGCCATCAAGTTTGTGAGAGCTTTAATCACTAATTTTCACATAACAAGTTTAATTTGGAAGATAGATAAAAACATGAATTTACTTGGAATGGTGTAACACACCATGCATAGGAATTTAAGTGGAATATTTTGAATAACTTGGTTTCTGGGAGTTGGATGCATGAGTAGAGATTACTCAGTACAAGTGGAGGCTAGAAAAAGACTAGGAGCGAACAACTAAGAGAGCAATAATGGCCATAATCATGCAAAGCGACAAAACATTATCAATTAGAGCATAACGTGATATCACAAGTCAAAAACTAGATGATCATAGAGGCTAAGGTGACTGGTTTATAGTCATAACATGGTGCAAGCCAAATAAAGCATCAAAGGAGAATACCACAATATTATGCTTCTGTATGCTAAAACAACGCATGATTCTTTCAAGGCACATTAAGCAATCTCAATTGTTTGAAACAAGTCATGCTACGGCCAACACCAATCGACTTATTTGAAACAACTCACAAAGATAATAATCAATAAAGATCAGTGAGAATGTCTCACAAATCCACAAGAACTAAAAAGTTCTAAGCAAAAAAGCATAAGAAAACTAAGGCTAAACACAGTGCTAGCAAAAGAGAACACTCACAGAACAATAAGAGTGGGAACTAGAGTGTTATAAACAATGAAAACGGAGCGTGTCTCTCTCTCCAAAAGAAGTGTGTTGGGATCCAACCAACTTATTGCAGAAAACAAAGCAAAACTAAACTAAAAACAAAAACAAAGACGCTCCAAGAACAACACAATAGTGCATGAAGTAATGAAAATAAAGTGTCTTGAAAGAAGACCTGAGATGTTTGTTGTTGAAGATGGGGATGCCTTGGGAATCCCCAGGCTTTGATGCTTGTACCTCTTGAATATTTCTTGTGGTGACACGGGTGGCATCCCCAAGCTTGAGATTTTGTCCATACTTCATCTCATCACGTTATTCTTCCCCTATACTTGAAAATTTCCTTCACACAAAACTTCACACGATCTTCATTAGCAACATTAGTGTATTCAAGATAATAGGCATTTGGGTTTAGTTTCAACACAAGTAAAACTTCCACTAAAACACAAGCTACTGTAGCAATTCCTTTAAAAATCTCAAGTGATCAAATAGAACTAAAAATAAACCGATTAAGAGGTGAATGAAAAAAATGGCAGAAATCTCTCAAAACAGACCAGCAGGTAAAGACCGATTTTTTCGAAGACCTTCTGTTGCTCAAATCGAAAAATACTAACTAACGAAAGTTAGATAATAACCTGGGCATATACACAGATAATTACAGCTCATTCCGACGTACTGGTATTATTCACGAATTTTTACAGTGAAGCATAGAAATCTGTTTCGGGACAGCAACTTCCTCAAATCTTACTTCCCTCTCATTAGAGGTTATTCTTGGCACAAAAACCACACAAAAAGGATAAGGAGAGGTTATTACAGGGGCAATACCTTACAAGACTCAACAAAATAAAAACTTACTGAAATAAAAATTGGGTTATCTCCCAAGAGTTCTTTCTTTATAGCCATTAAGATAGGCATGATAAATTCGATGATGCTCACATAAGAATTATGAATTGAAGTAAAAGAGAGCATAAATAAGCAAATATAAAACAAATGTAAGTCTAACCCACTCCCTATGAAAAATAACCTTGTAAATAAATAAGTCATGAAAGTACAAAGCAACAAGCAAAGGAAAGCAAAACAAGTGCAACTTCAAAATTTTCAACATAAAGAGGGGAAACTTAATATTATTGAGATGCATAAAACCATGTTTCCCTCTCTCATAATAACTTTCAGTAGCATCATGAATAAAATTAACAATGTAGCTATCACATAAAACATTCTTATCATGAGCCATATGCATAATATAATTATTACTCTCCACATAAGCATAGTCATTCTTATTAATTGTAGTGGGAGCAAATTCAACAAAATAGCTATCATTATTATTCTGATCACCATAATCATCAAATATAGGAGGCATATTGTAATCATAATTATTTTTTTCCTCAATAGTATGTGGACGGAAAATATCATATTCATCATTGTAATCATCATATATTGGAGGTATAGTATCATCATAACAAATTTTCTCCTCTAAAGCTGGTGGATTGAAAATATCATATGCATCATTGTAATCATCATATAGTGGACGTATAGTATCATCATAACGAATTTTCTCCACTAAGCTGGGGAACTAAAAAGATCATTTTCATAAAAACTAGCTTCCCCAAGCTTATATGTTTCCATAGTATTAGCAATAATGGTGTTCAAAGAATTCATACTAATAAAATTGCTATTATCATGCAAATAAAGTTCCATAGGTTTTTTAATTTTCTCTTCAAACACTTCATGTCCTAACTCAAGATAAATACTATAAAGCTCTCTAATTTTTTTGTTGTTTCCATTAAGCCTAACTAGTGAAAATAAAAACAAGAAACAAAAAGATATAATTGCAAAATCTAAAGGAAATAACTTCGAGCACTCACACACCAACAACAGTACCAGAAGATAGCTTAGTAGCCAGAGGATGTGAGTACCTTTTACCTTACCTCCCCGAAAACGACGCTAGAAAAAAAGATTGATGGGGAGGAAGATACTAAAGACCCTATAGTCCTCGGCAATGGCGCCAGAAAATAGCTTGATGTCTACACATGCTTCTATTCTTGTAGACAGTGTTGGGTCTCCAAGTGCAGAGGTTTGTAGAACAGCAGCAAGTTTCCCTTAAGTGGATCACCCAAGGTTTATCGAACTCAGGGAGGAAGTGGTCAAAGGTATTCCTCTCAAGCAACCCTGCAATCAAGATACAAGAAGTCTCTTGTGTCCCAAACACACCCAATACACTTGTCAGGTGTATAGGTGCACTAGTTCGTCGAAGAGATTGTGAAATACAAGTAATATGGATGGTTATAAGTGGTAATTGCAATCTGAAATAAAGATGACAGCAAGCAAACATATAACAAGAATGATTGTAAACGGTGTTTCAATGCTTAGAAACAAGGCCTAGGGATCATACTTTGACTAGTGGACACTCTCATATATATATATATATATATATATATATCTTATCTTCATTATTCTACCAATGAACTACTCTCTGGTTGGATAACTCCAATCCACGGTAGGGCTACAAAAGCTCTCCTTAAAGTTCGCATTCCCCATATAGGTAACCCCAACCCTATCACTTTGAGCGCTAGATGGTTCCAACAAACACCACAATTTCATAGAGACATCCAACTCAAATTATACTCATGATAAGTATTTCTGTAATCTTTAGCCTAAGTGCCACACGGTGTACACACTGTCAACTTCACACACATGGGGATAACCGGAGATTACAATAATGAAAGCACTTGAGTAGCAGAGTAGATCTACTTGATTACAAAGCTCATGATCACAATAAGATCACACATAGAGAGAGATGAACACATAGCTACCGATAGAGCCCTTAGCCTCGAGGGAGAACTACTCCCTCCTCATCATGGGAGTTAGCAATGGCGATGTATATGGTGGTGGAGATCGATGGAGATGGCTCCGGGGGAGTTCCCCGTCCCGGCAGGGTGCCAGAACAGAGACTTCTGTCCCCCGAATATCCTCTTTGGTGGCGGCGGTGCTGCAGAACTTTTTATGGAGACCTGATACGCATGGGGTTTACATATCGAGGAGACGTATATGTAGGCAAAAGGGCAAGGTCGGTGGAGCGCCAGGGGGGCCACACCATGTGGCTGCGCGACCAGGGGGCCCGCGCCACCGTATGGTGTGGCCGCCCTGGTGTCCTCCTCCGTCTCTCCTTCGGGCTCCATGTCGTGTCGGATAAAATATTGACTTTGGCTTTTGTTCCATCCAATTCCGAGAATATTTCCTTACTAGCTTTTCTGAAACCATAAACAACAGAAAACAGGCAACTAGCATTGCGGCATCTTGTCAATAGGTTAGTTACGGAAAATGTATGAAAATACCTTAAAGTGTAGACAAAACATAATAAAGTTGATACAAAACAAGCATGGAGCATCAAAAATTATAGATACGTTTATGACGTATCACGCACCACCTGCGGGAGTTTGGCAATGAGGCGACATATCTCCACTTGCATCCTTTTCCCCTTCTTCAGCGCTGGCGGCACCGACACCCTCTCCAAGTTGAGGTGTCGAAGAATAGGAACGCTTAGAGGACTGGTTTGTGATGAGTGATTTTGCATAGCATGCATTTGTAAAAGTGGTAGAATTTTAAAACTTTGTTTTAAAGGTTACAAGTGATTGATATTAAACTCTAGTGTTGAAGTTTGACTTAAGTCAACACTAGGATTTGAATTCAAATTTCAAAGTGAGCTTGTAATTTCCAGAAAATAGGAATTTAAAATGATTTTTCACCATATGTTGAGTTGAATGCTCAAAACCTCACATACACATAGATAGTTGTGACTATTGATTTCAATATTGAGGTTTGTACAATTTAAACTTGAATTCATATATTGACAAGTAAATTATAATAATTCACAAATAATACAAAGTAAAGGAGACAATGTTGACAAAACATATCTTTATTGATATCAATATTGAGAAGGTTCTTTACAAAAAATTACAAAGAGAAGTAAACCTATTACAAACTACAAAATAAAAAGAAAAGTAAAAAACTTAAGCTAAAGCCATAAACTACATTCTTATCCAATTCTTGCTCTTCTTCCTTTTCTAGCCCGTTTTTACCTGCATAACCAACAAACCAAATTTGGTTTTAAATGTTGGATCTACCAAGTGGTGAAACCATTTTTTATAAAATCCATTGGACAAGGTCCAGGAACTTGTACTGAACCTTGTTAGTTTGATGTTTTGTAGCAAAAGAAGTGACGCAACAACAATAGATCATATTTCCAAAAGTACCAGGAAGCCACAATAGAGAAGTAGATGTAGTAGTTCATAGCATCTTATACCAACAAAACTAGTCAGTAATCAATACAATTGAGTAGATAACCATATGAAAATAGACCAATTACAAGATCAAATACCAAATCACAGTGTAGAGATTACATGAACAACAATAGCAGTAAATAGAACCCGTTAAACTAATAGCTAACCAACAAGTCAGCAACCTTAGCATCCATAGTAGTGAATCCCAATAGATTCTAGTGAATCCCAGGAACACTAGTAAGAACAAAATAATAGAATAGAAGGAGAACAAATAAAACACACCTCAAACTTAGGGTTCTTTTAAAGAACTAAATATAGTAATGAACACTTGTTGTTCATCAAGCTACATAAACAACTTGTCAAAAAAACATCTAAACAACAAACTCAAGATCACTGATGGAACTAAGAATTATACTAGCATTCCCAACTTAAAAACAAATGTTTTGCCCAAACTATAAACTAAAAATTTACCAAAATGCCCCTTAACCAACATGCCCTATTTATCATATGACATAAGATGATTAGGGCACTAGAAGTTAACCTAGAGAGGAGGTATAAGCAGCTTACTCACTCCATGCAAATAGTGAGGTGTTAACGTTAGGTGAATCCTAGAGTACTATAAATAGCACCCCAGACCCAACCCCAAAACTCACAATCCTTAGAGCAAAGCTCATAAGAAACACTCCCATACCATAGGTTGAGAGAGAGGAATAACATCTTTCCACACTCACTAGAGAGAGAGAGATCTAGAGGGGAGAAAGGAGTAGGAACATGAGTTAGGAGAGGAAAGAACTACATTAGATCTTCCTCAATCCCATTTTTGAGTCTTCAAAGGTTTATAGCTAAACTTTAGTATAGAATTAAGAATATAGAGAGAGTAATAATTAAGGTAGCACCTAGACTAGCTAGGGTTATGCATCTCCATGATTGGATAACACCACCAAATTAGTTGGCATAGACTAGAATACATTAGGAAACCACTTAAGAACTTAATCTTTACATCTACATTTCATTCCCTAGATAGGATCATATGATCACCTAAGGAATACAAGGTAGAAGCAGAGAAGAAGCTATGAATATATTAAACCTACATAGAGAAGTAAATCATACCTAATCAACATACTTACAGTAACATTGAACCAAAGGTTCGGAAGTAATCAGTAAACAAAATTAAGATTTCTTAACGAAAGCACATCTAAGACTACAAGCTTGGATGAGTATCACAATCAGATACACTATAAATAACCAACTAGAAAAAGAGATGAAGGAAACACAACTTAACATAAGTAATCTAATTGAGTTGTGGATTTTGACCACTCCAAAACAAGAAAACAGTTATATGCTTAGCATATACAAGTAACATTGACAGCAACATTGGAGTAAGTATCCAATTAACTATAAACAGACAAGTGCAGACAGTATTGAACATGAAATTGTATGTATCAGTACTGGATTAATCTTGGAAATAACATAACCAACATAATTAACCTAAGCTAGAACAAGGTCACCACTAACTGAACTTGTAACACTAATTGACAGAGTGTCAACTGAAGCAAGTGTTAGACACTAAAATTCAGTAAAGTTCAGAGAACAATAACTTAGCATTATAACCATGTCAAACAGTAGGAAACCAACTAACTATCTTGAACAACCTAGAAGGATAAAAACATTCTAGAATACCTAGAATGAACCATGACTATGAGTCGGTACAGTAGAAACCCTAGATCGGGAAGCATCACAGTATAGATAGTTGTAGAGGAGTAGTAGTAGAGAGAGGAAGGGGAGAAGAAGAACCTACCTGGAAAGCACAGAAGCCTAGCTCACTAGATTCGGGAGGAAGAAGATGACCATGCGGCATAAGGAGTACCCAGTGATGGGGCACTACAACTTGCGCCAGCCCAATCGAGTGTCGGAGAACACCACATAGGCGTATAACACCATCTCCACTTCGAGGGAGCACTAGCGTAGCGCCAGCGCACAGCGGCACCATGAAACCAAAACCCTAGGGTTAGGGTTAGGGTTTAGCTAGGTGATGAGTCCAATTTTGAAGCATATTTACCTTATTTTTTGCACAAGTCGGGTAGAATTTTTAGTATTTTACTACGCTCACGCGCACCTTTTCTCTTTGTTTCAACATGATCCTGAATTATTAAGTCTTTTGTGAATATAATAATTGGGACTATCTTGTTATGTAGTAATATGATATTTCTAAGTGATAAATGTCACTTAAATGATTTTTCCACGCACCTGAGAGAAGAGATAATTCAAAGAAAGGCTACATAGGGTTTAACGACCTTTGGTACGGGCGGAGCTTCCCATAGCGTCCACCTGTACCACCTTTCAGCGCGTTCGCCTCGTTAAATACTCTCACCACGCGAAGACAGATCTGAGATCCGACATTCACAGAAACTTCCAGCCTCGAAACACCATGCCAGAGAGGGATCTGGAGGAGGAACTAGGAGAAGGGTGATCCCTTGCTGCTTCACGAATCATCGGAGGACATCACATCATCCCCTTCATCACCAACCGCTGCATATCCAACAACATTATCATTCCCCTCTTCCATATATTAGATCTTGTTGTAATTCCAAATACAATTGTGGTTTACACTAGATTTATCTTTACACTTTCATCCATCCATATGAACATGATGATGTTGTTGATTTCTTCCATGTGTGAGTAGTTTCCTTTATTCTTAGGGAGATGGAGAAACCCTAGCATTATTATGAAATTAAATAAAGATGATCTATTACTTTGGTCCATGATCCATTTATCTATGCTATAAATATCTCTCTTTATATGGTATGTGAAGTTGACCACATAGCATTTTACTTTGAGACTAAATATAGGGAGATACCTTTGTGATGTGTACGGGAGTATGTCCAGTGTTACTTTGTGACTACAAGCATTGGCTTATAACCTATGGTACAAAGGGGAGTTAAGAGAGATTCACTAAGCTTATTATGATATCCATGGGGAAACCTTCATTGTGGTGGTCTATACGAGTGATTTCTCTCAGTCATCACAGTGGTTATTTAGAGATGATCTCAATACCTAATTCAAGAAAAGGCTGCTCACGAGTCTTGTATTGAACATCTTATTATGGAGCTCTCTCCACACATATCATGATGAAAGAAATAGATTATCCTAATCATGAATAATTGTCATATGCAAGTAGTGTATCCTACATACCCGAGAACATATTTAGCCTTAATGAGTTCAACACCGTTTCCTAACATTTTTATGACTTGTTTACTTTACTTGCTTTTATTACTTTCTTGAACACAAACACAAAACTCTTCAAACACCCTTTACTTGAAATCAAAGGCAGCTTACAAGTATCCTTTGGTAGATAGTGGCGAGGGGCATAAAGACCTTAACCAAATAGCTCTTTGTGGTTTTGATACTCTTATTTCGAAACTAGCTACAATTGGTCTGTGCTCTTATAGTCGTCACTAGGCCACGAGAGGTACAATTAGGTAAATCTGAGCGGTAGAAAGGTGGAGCGACAAACACTAGTTCACTGCGAGCCATGGTGGCGGTGGAAGCGGTGGGAATCGAGCGACATGACAGCGACAACGCATAGTCACCAGAGAGAGGGCTAGAGAGAGAGGATGAGTGCATGAGAGTGAGCGGGCCGGTATGGTTCATTTTGACCAATTTGGTCTGAACAGTGCGACTAGGGGCAAAATGGTCTTTTAACTTTTGCTTAAAAGGCCAATTGACCAAAAATGACACATGCATTTTCTAAAAATAAAGTAAAAATAGTTCAAAATAGGGAAAATGCAAGGATTCTAAATCCTATTTTTATGAAATTATTAAAAATATTTTTAATAAGATAAAAATTCCAAGTACTCCCTTCGATATAATATGTCACTGGATTGGATGTATCTAGCACTAAAACATGTCTAGATACATCCATATTCACGACAAGTAATATGGATCGGAGGGGCTACGTTATTTGACTTAATTAAATACCATAAAATGAGTAAAAATACTAAAAAATTCATATAAGCCTAAATAATATTCCTAAAAATGAGGGGATATTATTTCAAATCTAAAAATTCACAAATTTTAATATAAAGAACATTTATATAATGCATACATATGAAAACTCTAAAGTAAAATTCAAACAAAACCCTAAAAGGGGAAATTCATCTAAAATCGCAGCAATTCAAATCAAGAGGATTTGGAAGCAATTGAATGAACTCATTTGCATGGCATATACTTGCATTAAAAGCAAATTTAAAAGCATTGTCTTTATCAAACAATGATTGATTTTTACAGAACTCGAGGTTAAGGGTTAACTCGAACCTTCGAATTGCATTATCCCGCAGTTACTAGGCAAGTTCAACCTTGCATAGTATTGGAAAATTCAACCTTGCACAACTCTTGCAAATTATATTTAGCAAATACTTTTCCAAAAGTATAAAAATGTTCCTACAAAAGAAAATATTGTTTTGTGTATGCAACGAATGAATAGAAGGTAAATGGAAACCACAATGTGAGATGTTGTACCAAGAGGGAGTAAACAACACTTGTAGGCAGTTATTCCAAGGCGTCGTATAAACCGCGTTGACCACAAATCTTGGAATGGGATGAGTGAGTCAGAAGTTTGTTGGATATATGCACAAGAGGTAATAATAATGTGGTTATTATTATATCTTTGTGTTTATAATAAATGTCTGCATCTCATGTTATAATTGTATTAATAGGAAACATTAATACTTGTGTGTTCTGTAAACATAAAAGAGTCCCTAGTAAGCCTCTTGTTAAGCTAGCGTGTTGACTAATAGATCATGGTTTCCTGATCATGGACATTGGATGTTATTAATAAAAAGGTCATATCATTAGGATAATGATGTGATGGACATACACCCATAGTAAGCATAGCATAAGATCAAGTCATTAAGTTTGTTTTGCTACAAGCTTTTAGATACATAGTAACCTAATCCTTTGACCATTAGATCATGTTAATCACTGTCACCGGATGAGTACTTTGATGACATCAACCGCCACTTCCATAACTGGGTGGTTATAAATATGGAATTAGGTATTCTGAAAGTATGTGTTGAAGCACATGGATCAAGAGTGGTATTTGTCCATTCGAATGACGAAAATATACACTCTGGGCCCTCTCGGTGGAATGTCATCCAATTGGCTTGCAAGCAAGTGACTAGATCACAAGGGATGTCATATCACAGGAACGAGTAAAGAGTACTTATCGGTAACGAGGTTGAACTAGGTATGGAGATACTGACGATCAAACTTCAGATAAGTAAAGTATCGCGCGACAAAGGGAATCGATATCATATGTGAACGGATCATTCGATCACAAAGTTATGGTTGAATATGTAGGATCCATTATAGATCTCCATATCCCGTTATTGGTTATTGACCGGAGAGGTGTCTCGATCATGTCTGCATAGTTTGCGAACCGTAGGGTGACACACTTAAGGTTCAATGTTGTTTAAGTAGATATGGAATATGAGTTGGAGACCGAATGTTGTTTGGAGTCTCGGATTGGATCCAGTACATCAAGAGGAGATCCGAAATGGTCCGAAGAATAAGATTCATATAAGGAAAGTCATTTTTCAGGGTTCGGAAATGTTTTTGGTATTTTGACCGGAAGCTTCTAGAATGTTCTAGAGGGGCCACCAGTGGGCCCACCATCCTGGGGGGGGCACTTGGGCTGAGGAATGCCGCGGGGGAGCACTAGGTCCTGCCACACCAAAGCTCAAGGGGCAAATTTGGACACCGAAGGATTTGGGGACAAACCCTAGTTTGTCAAACCCTAAATAAGGAAAGAGGGAAGTTTCCCACCTCTTCCCTTGGCTGAGTTGGGGAAAGAGTGGGTCAAGGGCTGGGAACCCTTGTCCGCACTCCCCCTCCATATAAGGAGGGGTGGGGGCGCACCACCCCTTGACTCTAAACCCTAGCCGCCGCCTCTCTCCCTCCTCCGCCTTCCTGCTCCGGCTTAGGCGAAACCCTGCAAGGATTCTCCTCCACCACCACCACCACGTCGTCATGCTGCTGGGATTCCAAGGGGATCTACTACCTCCGCTGCCCGCTGAAATAGGGAGAGGAAGGTCTTTATCGACTCCACATGTGTGACCGAGTGCGAAAGCGTTGCTGGAACACGGCGCTGGAAGGATCGTCTACGCGATCTTGAGATTGGCAAGTGATCGACTACATCAACGACGAGAATCTGATCTCGTTAAACGCTTTGGATCTATGAGGGTTAGTTCTCTTCAATCTCGTTGCACAGATCTTGTGGATAAGATCTTGGTTTTTCCATAGATTGGATCTTGGTTTTATGTGTTCTTGCGATAGAATTTTTTGTTTTCCATGCAACAAACCCTACAAAGTTATGCTTCATTGCGTGTAACTTTAGATGACTAATTTGGGATGTATTACCGAGAGGAATTATAGTGGATATGAGCAAGTAACGTCCCCATATTGTGCTGCAAGATGATAACTTAGTATCTTCGAAAAGATAGCATTTGAGCAGCGGTCGTTGACCGGGTTTAGTGCAAAGGAAGGAACGCGGAATTAGGTAGAGCTCGACATAACTTGGAGACACTTGGTAACGGACCACACACCTAAGAAAGTGTGTTCTGGCAATAAGGTCAGGGACGTTTGTGGGAAAAGTAACGCATCTCTCGTGAGTGTATAAAACATGTCATGATACTCCTTATCCGAGAAATAACAGATTGCGAACGCAACATGGAAAGGAACTCAAGAAAGTTCTAACAACCTGTGAAAACTAACGGGCATAGTTTTTTATAGTAAAAGCAATCTTTGATAAGAAACCAGTTTGAAAACCAAAAAGGAAACCTAGATTCTTGAATCCACGGTTGTACAACCAATTATAGAACTTGCTGAGTACGCTCATACGCAATTTATCTTCTTAAATCCTTGCTAGTCTGTGAGAATATCGAGATAGAGGTAAACAGTAAAAATAGTGACGATAGAGAGGTCTATTATGAGGAACCATATATTTCTGGAGGCATTGAAAGAGTAGACTACGATACAGAATATGGAGTAGACCCAGAAGACATGGAATCAAAAGAGTAGTCTTTAGAATAGTATAGATGAGCCGAGTAGCATATACCTACTTAAATAAGTTGCTGAGCTCCAGTGATGACATTGCTACTCAAATTAGCTAGTTTGAATTTTAATATTTCGAAATACTCAATGGACTCATGAGGATTTCGAAATATATACAATTTTGTTTGAATATAATGAACACTATGAAGAATGTGATATAGTGAAATGGTACTTCGTGAATATTTTGTCTACGACTTGCGCATTACAACATGTAGTGGTATGCTGGATCATCGTAGTTGGTATCAGAATAATGCTACGACCTTAGGTTGGATAACCTAGTAATAGATAAACATGTAGGAATTGAGTGACGTAGAACTAAGAATTCTCTAATAATGTGATGGTTATTCAAATGAGAATATTTCGGTCATATTAATAGTGCTATAATTATTATTGTTTGAGTAGCTAACTTGCCGATTTAACTCTTTTTATGAACAGTCACTGATGACGAGTTCAATGTTTGCGAGAACTATTAGAGTTCATGAGTCAAAGTTGGATGACTATCGAGGTGAATGGACAGATATATTGCATTAGCTTCTGACAACTTTTGATTGTTGGCCCAATATCTTAGTGAAAGTATTTTTATACTTTGACGGATGTATCTTGGCGAAATATCAAGTAGCAATACAACTACCATCTGAGTTAGGACTCAATGTTATTTTACCATATGGAGAAGTCATCAGTGACTGTTCATAAAAAAGAGTTAAATCAGCAAATTAGCTACTCAAACAATAATAATTATAGCACTATTAACATGACCGGAATATTCTCATTTGAATAACCATCACATTATTAGATAATTCTTAGTTCTACGTCACTCAATTCCTACATGTTTATCTATTACTAGGTTATCCAACCTAAGGTCATAGCATTGCTCTGATACCAGCTGCGATGATCCAGCACACCACTGCATGTTGTAATGCGCAAGTCGTAGACAAAATATTCACGAAGTACCGTTTCATTATATCACATTCTTCATAGTGGTACAATAAAAACATTGTATTGTCTGCAACTTTTATTTGCGAGAACTATTAGAGTTCATGAGTCAAAATTGGATGACTATCGGGGTGAATGGACAGATATATTACATCAGCTTCTGACAACTTTTGATTGTTGGCCCAATATCTTAGTGAAAGTATTTTCATACTTTGACGGATGTATCTTGGCGAAATACCGAGTAGCGATACAACTACCATCTGAGTTAGGACTCGATGTTATTTTACCATATGGAGAAGCACGCAATTCAGCTATAGCATTCGAAATAGTGGTGGTGGAAGCAATAACTAGTATTAGGGAGTTCAAATCCAAGAAGTTGGCAGGAACAGTTTTCATCGCTATTCCTTTTGGCGACTTTGGTGAACGAGTTGAGATGGATCACCTTGCATTTGTAAGTGTTGAACCTGTAGTTGCAGCACGATGCTTAGACCGATGTGCAGCCATTGTCGCTTCGTTCTTTCATCTCCATGGAAACATGGTGAATGAAATCGATACATTGTTGGAGGAATATACGGCCGCTGATCTTGCTTGAGGTAGCGATTCTTCACCAGATCTGGAGCCGTTGTTCTTGTTTCTCTGTCGTCCACCACTTCCTCAATGGTGATCTGACGCCATTCTTCTCCAGACTAGGTATAGGTTTCCTTGAAAATTTGCTCATCGTTTGGTCAGTTTGCAGATCTCTCGCGGTCTGCACCAATTCTGAACCCTGATAGTATATCTATTCCATGCGTGTAATCCTCTTCAAATTCTGAATGTTGAGATTTCCTTTTTGATTCTTGTACCGTGTCTTGAAAATTCTAGGAGTACTTTTTTTATTTGAGTGGATACCGATAAATTTGTCAAACCAAACAGGTTTCTGTTTTACCCATTCCGTTACCAGTACCAGGTAATTTGATCACATTTACGTTTACATTACCGTTTCTGTTTTACCCATTCCGTTACCAGTACCAGGTAATTTGTATACAAAATTAGCAGCATACCCTTCGCCAGGATTACCCACAGAAGTTCAGAAATAGCGTGCAGATCTCCAAATCAGCAAGCAGAACAACGATGCACTATGTAACAAATTGGCATTTAGCCCATGAAAACATACAAAAACACATACATGATAAATTACTTACAAAGCAAACCAAGAAATATGTGTATCACAATTACAAAACAGCATATGGCACAAAGCTATCGGAGTAGATACACCCGGCCGGAAACCTAACCGATCATCAAGGCCTCCAAAGAATAAAAAGCTGCGGTGGCAAGCAGCTGTCCCCTAATCGTCACCTGCCGAGGACATGGCAAGTGTTCGCCTGGAGATCTCCATGTGGAGTTGCTTTACGAGGTTGATCCAGGCACCAACGCTTTGCCCGTCAATGGTAACCCAGTCAACTATTGTTGCGGCTGGTTGCTCGTACCACTCATCGACCTGGAGGTTACAAGGGCATCAGTAAGACAAAAGAAGTTGATGGACAAGAGCATAATGTGATCATGCAACTGGAGATGCTGTGTTCAACAAACAAATCAGACAACCAATGTGCTATCGCTGGGGGACTATTTGGGTTTGAAGTGGGTTGGGAACAATACTCCCCGAAGAAGCAGTTGGGACGAGCACTTTTCGCCAATGGTGGAGTGGAACAGTTCCTGCTATCTAGCACTATCACTTCTCTCATCAGATTACAGTGAGACTGTTGATATGATGCCCTTGAAGTTCAGACCTTGGTTGATTGGTGATTGCAGTAACAACTTCGCTAAATCAGAATGCTGTGCATGCAAGTTGGTATTACTTACCAAGCCCCTCACACGTCTGCAATCCTCGAAACACCTTTGAGCCTCTTGAACTGCATTTCTCAGTTCTGGCAGCCAACGTTCCGCCACAACCTTTTCTTGTTCACCGGCTAACTTGAGACAATAGTTGGCCACTCTACATAAAGGAAGGGCACATCGGTAAGCATTCTAGAAACATGCAAAAAATAACAGAAATTCACTAGGTACGAAATAACAGGGAGACAAAAATGACTCTGGCTTCAAACAGAGATCAGGCTAAAGGGAACGCATGCTATTCATTGGACTGTTGATGAAGTAAAATGTTCTGGAGCAATGGAAGTATACTACAGAAGTGTTTCTTATTTAAAAAAAAGAATCCACAATTATTAGCATTGACATTAGCTGCAACCTGCAAGAGGGTTTTATTTGCCTGGTCATCACCCTAGTGTAGATGAGGTTACCTGACCAGAATACCATGCATTGACAAAATAATGCTAAGTAAGCCCATCAATTCAAGGTTTGAGTGTCATCCCATGTAAATCCAATAGAATGTCAGTGAATTTGCAAATGCCAAGTTGCTATCAAGTAGCATGTGGTGCGAAACTGCCTGACCAAAGAAAACATGTATTCTCACCACTTTCCAAACAGTGAAAACATGTTGCACTCCAAAGTTAGAAAATCTATGATGAAATTCAGCATAGTATGGTATAACATGCACCTATGTTTACTATATTTGCGAAAGAACGTAGCATATTGTTAACTTTAACAGGACTACCAGGTACAAGCCTACAAAGAAATTGGAAAATAATCAATATTCACTACGACATGCCAACAAAGAAATGAGAACTGCAGCATACCTACAACCTGTATTCAAACAATGACTGCAATAATATACCCTCTAGATACAGAAAATATCTACCACCGCAGGGAAAAAAATCATACCTTTCATATTCTTGCTGTGCACGGTGTGCACGGTTTAGCAAAACACGATCGTTCTCAGCAAGATTTCTTCGTGTGTGCACCAAATTAATAGCTTTTGATAGATCCTCTAGTATACTAGCTTCAGAACCACAAGGTTTTAAGCAAAACTCCAGTGAACTCAAAACTGATGCTAAGCCAGAATCTGTGCCTTCTCCTGGCGAGACTGTTAAACAAAAAAACAGAGACAGGTGAGTACTCTATAACCAAAGAGAAGAACACGAAAATAGTTCATAATGAAGTGGACAAAAGGCACATGGGAAGAGGAAGCACTCTTTGTTGCAACCCGGTGAGTCCAAGCGTAGGTAGATAAGAGAATATATAATTTTAACAGAGTTAGTGCTAAAAGTGTTCCGGCAGTTTTCTCTTTAATTTGTGATGACATCGTGCTAAATTATTGATTCTGTTCAGATGGTAACATTAGTTGGATACGGTAGCAAACGCAACTTGACCTTAAGACCTTCACTAATAAACAGATGTCTTGGTCCTACTGGCTAACTGCAACCGAAGATGACTTTCTTTGGGATAAAAGAACTATTTTTATCCTTGCTTGACACAGACTTCACATCAGGGCAAGCATGGAGACTCCCATGGCCACACCACTAGGGAGGGAAGGACACATTCTGCCTTAGCATGGCTTATAATATAGAATATTATTACAAGAAAAAAGAAGAGAAGAACTCCCAACGATACTGTACCAGAATTATACTGAAGAGCAGTAGAAATGCGGCATATTGATGGTATGGCAGATGGATCTCTAGCACCAGCTCTGGCAGTTAACATGGCAGCATGTTTTTCTGCAGCTGCGAGTGCGTCTGAGCCTGTAGCACCATTAGAACCCACAGCCTCCAAAAGGGCCTATGAAGCGGAAACAACAGCAAATGAAATGGAAGATCAATGAGGCAAATCAAAGGACTAGGTTTTCAGAAGAAAAAATAGCATTAACTCAATATGTTACTGACCTGAGGAGTCGCCGGTAACCTGCATAAGCTATTCTCCAAACTTTGACCAAACGCGACTAATTCTCGCTCGATAAGATCTCTCGAGTTAGTTGACATGTCGACCACAGCATTGCATGCAGGAATAATTGTCCTTGATGAATATCCTCTAGCAGATAGCGGTTGTTGCTCCCAAAATGCCGATGCTTCCTATACATGACAATTCAGTATCATTTTTCGAGAAATAAGCATATTTATTGTATCTAAATGGGGAAATGAAAATCGAGATAGGGCCTAACCCCATGAGTCCACACCCCTACCTAGCTCCTATTACCACCCTAAAGCTTCCGGCAATTATGGCCAAAAAATCCAATTAATTATTACTTCAAGTGATAATATATTACTTTAGCTTGCTGCACTGATTTTTGTTCATGCTAACATACTAATCATGCTGGCAATAGTGAAGATTTGAAATTGCCTTACATTTATGTGTTCATGTCATATCAAACAAATTCTACTGTTGAAAGAAAAAACCAGACATTCCAAACTAACCATGTTGGCCCGTAGAAGAGCACTGTAAATGCACTCGAGTTCTGATCGACGAGCATCAAACTCTTCGATTTTCTTCCACTTCTTTTTAAGAGAATCTTCCGCTTCTTTCCACTCGGCGCATAACTTATACAAACGTTGTACCTCAGATGTTAATGTATTCAAGCTTGCCTTCAATCCAGCAACTTCTCTTTCTTTGGCCCAAACGTCCAGCTAAAATGAGATAGCCAGTATAAGGAAAAGATAGTGGCTTATACAACGTTTTTTATCTTCTGTAATGATATAGTTGCAAAGGGAGAATGCACAACTGGTTAGCTTACAAGCAGCAAGCCCGCACAGCTTTCAAATCGAAAGTTCAACACAATTCTGTAAAAAGAATCCCAACCAGCAGGTCTTGAATAGTGTGAGAACGTCCAAATAAATTCTAAGTGCCTACATGAATGCATGGTCTCAAGCTATCATCACATCCTAGTGCCTACTGTTAAAAAGGTCACGTGATAGTGGAAGGCTTCTCTGAACTCAATATGAAATTAGAAATTTGTTTTCTTTATAAACGTATGTTGTTGTTTTGCTATTCATTATAAGCATAAAGATTAGAGTACTATTTTGAAATAGCATCTTAATATATTTTATGGCCTTTATTATATCATGATGACATTCTGAACATATACCTCCAAGTGCCTGCTGTTGGTCACGTTCTGTGGGGTGTTCCCAGTAGGCAGCTTCTTACTTCCGGTTGTATCAACAGTTCCATGGAGCCGCTGCAAGAGCTTCTGACTTAGAGCTTTAGCTTCTGCAGCTTTATTTAAAGCATCTTCTGTGGCTAAGAACTGCTGAACATGTTCTTTCTGCAAGGTCAAATGCAATACAGAAGTTAACTTCAGTGTCATGTGCCTTGTTTGGATGAGGATCTGGGCATCAGGCACAACAGGAAATTTAAGTGTAGCCAGTGGAGAACAAAGAGTTAGATTTAATTATGAAACTTTTTTGGTAACAGAACAGGATAACAAGAAACAGAGCTGTGAAATGTCTGGAGAATATAAAAAGGCCATTCTAGAATAACAAACCCTAAATCATAACTTGACATCGATTTCTGAGAACAAAGAGATAAAGTAACGAAATACAGAAGATGCAAAAGGTGAGAATTTGCATGCAGGAAAAGAGGTCTAGAACTAGACCAGAAGTTCATGTATCCAACAGAAATAATATCAGCGTACTCTCTTCCTGTAAATGTAGTAGACATAAGAAATAATGTTAATAGGAACCTTAAACTTCCTCTTAAGGGAATACCTGTCGCTCTAGTAGCTGGTCATATGTTCCACGGGTTGAGAGCTCTGATCCAATCTTTCCATTGCCATACACCTGATATGGTAAGGGTGAGCTTGCATCAGTTGAAGCAGCATCAATGACCTGTTCATTTTCATACTTATACCTAGGAACAAGAATTTGTATATTTGGTTAACATCTAACCAAAAGAAATATAAGCAACTTAGCAAGATATTGTATTTAGCAAACCAGTTCAGTACAAAGACCAAATAACAATAAAAGAAAAATTCTAAAAAAGATCTCTCTTTCAAATTGCAATATAGTATTTCCCTCTGACAATGTAAACTATAAATCTACTTGTTTGTTTTGGAAAGGTAAATAAAATTCCAATTAGAATAGAATTCACTCTAGAACATGCAAAGCTACAACTGCAGGATTAAATTCATGAGGTTATAACTAGGCCACGAAATGATCAGAAGTTGTTAGAGAATATTGCGCAGAGAATCATCATTGTGTAGCAGGAATATCTAACTTTTACATGTTTGTTCTTGAAATAAGAATAGGACAAATAAAAAAATAGTACCTCAGGAGTTCTGCATCAGCACGTATGTCAATCTTTTCTGTTTCTTTATGCACAAGCATCTTCATGCGTGATGTATACGCATTGACCGATTGCAGTAACAAGGAAGGATTTTTTAGTGAATCTAATGCCACAGCTTTAACATCTGCTGGTACTTCACCATCCAAATCAGTTCCCAGCTTTGCCACGTCTAACTGGCAACTCGAATTAATGCCATTCCCTTCAAACGCTGGAAACGAACTCCGAATCATTTCAACCATATCTGCAGCTAGAGTTTCACATGCCTTCCGAATACTCCTTTCGCGTGAAGTCTCTACAAGGACAAGATCTTCAGATAACCTGTTATTTTTTACACTTGAGTAAAGGTCCTCTCGCTCGCTCTGCAATTGCATCTCGTCAACAGCATCTGCAGATCCAGCCACACCTATACTTGATCTTCGAACATCTCTTGCTTGGTTAACAAACTGATGCAGACGTCGCTGGTATTCAGCAAATATTTTGCAAGCTTCGTCACATTGCTGGTCATATGCCTCGAGCATAACTTGCTTGTGCCTAAGGTTGAAAAATGGAATTATTATTTTATTCTTCTTCTGTCAGACTAAAGTTGTAGAATGTCATTTGAAAACGCCTAAGGAGTGGAACAAAAAGCAGTTATATATGAAAATTTTAGCTCTGATCTCTTCTGAACAAATATTATATCAGCATGGCAAAATGATTTCTGAATATTTTTCGCTTTTCAAGTTCATACCAGAACTAATCTAAAAGCGTGTAGAGAAAAACTTCTGCATTCTAGCAGTACAAAAATGAAATTTCTGCAGTTCCTTCTAAAAACAGGTTTCCTACGTGACTGGAAGGAGCCTGACCCTATGTGTTAGCGCACAATCAATGTTTAGGCCGCATAAGTTATAAACACAAAGATGGGATACTGATTGGGAACACTGTTTGCTGAGCATAAACAAAGTGCAACTACGATTTATCATACACAGATACATCACTAAAGTTAATCAAGAGAAACTGAAATGCCGACCGTCTCACACAGTCACGCTAATATGGGTCAATAGGACCAATGATTTACCCTCATCTCATTAATCATGTCAATGTATTGCAATTGAAATTAGGAAGCTGGCATGCATCACGAATAGGAGAAGAAATAAAAAGGCAGTCTCGATACAACCATACATAAGTATAAACAGCAGTGCAGCGATAAGGGTATCTGTGTATGCTCCTATACTGGAACATGTCGATTTCGCAAGCTTGCAAACCTATCGAAGTTTATGGAAAATAGAGCTAATGACATTTTATTGATAAAACTGCATTAAGAGTGGCCATAAACAGCACTGATACTTTACACTGGCTCTACTATCTGTTAGTCTTTTGTGTGGCACCCTTTTGAATACATCAAACCTTTGTTTCCATTAAACTCAAAACAAGAGTGACACTTTCAAGCAATTCTATCAGTAGTAGATTTTCATGATTTTCTACTAGAATCAGTAAAATAGTAGTAAAATATTAAGTCCTACATTTTCAGGCATTTCTATCATTTAGTTAAGCAATCTGCAAAAGTGAACACCACAATGTAGTGTGAGCATAATCCCCATGTCGACTACGCGTCGACTTTTTGGATGGCATCAACCTGATCATCCCTTCTAATACATCAAACCTTGTTCCCATCAAAACTCAACTCTCAAGAGTGACAGCTTCAAGCAATTATATCAGTAAATTTCCTTGCATTCGTATTAGGATCAGTAAAGTAGTGACAGTCAGTAAATATTAGCTCCTACATTCTCAATCATTTCTATCGATAGATTAGCAAGCTGAAAAAGTGAAGACCACAATGTATCGCTGAGTTTAATCCCCATGCCGATGGGTGCCATCAACCTGAACATCCCTTCTAACAAATCAAACCTTGTATTTTTTTTCCATTAATATCCAATAATGAGTGAGAATTTCTATTAATTCTGTCAGTAGAAGTAGATTTTCATGCATTTCTATATTGTCAGACAAGTATTGACAGTAAGTACTAAGTCAAAGATTTTCAGGCATTCCTATAAGTAATACAGCAAGCAGCAAAACTGAAAACGAAAACGTAGCATCAATCTGATCCTCCTATCAGCAAATCAAGCCGTGGATAGTTCGTTTGCACCCTACTTCTTGGGTACCTGGCATTGGAGCGCTCGCCCAACACGCGCTTGCGTTCGGCCTCCTCGCGCGCGACCTCCGCGATGCGTGCGCGCAGCTCCTTGCGCTGCCTCCGCACGACCCCGCGCAGCCGCTCCGCCTCCTCGGCGGCAAGGTCGCGCTCCCTGGCCTCGGCCTCCCTGGCGGCCGCATCGCCCCCGCCCGCGCCAACACCCCCTTCCCTCGCCCTCCTGGCCGCGACGCCGTGGACGAGGATGTTCCGGCGCGCCGTGGCGACGGTGCGCTCGGAGCGGACGCGGCGCAGCAGGAAGGACCAGACAGGGAGCATGTTCCCGCGGCAGATCTTGCGCAGCTGCTCCGGTGCAGGCGGCGCGGAGGGGTAGCCCATCTCGTCCTGCAGCCACTCGATGATGGCGTCGGGCGACACGCCGCCGGGGCCGCTGCCGCCGGAGACGGAGGAGGCGGGCATCGCCGGCCGGTGGGAGGGGGAACCCTAGGCGCCCGATCTGACGGAGGGGTTGGATTGGATTGGCGGTGGGTAGTGGAGGGAGGGAGTGCGAGTGGTTTTTTGAAACTTTCTCCTGGGGTTTCGCTTGGATCTCGCCGAGGGAGGGGGAGGGACGGCGTAACGGAGCGTGGTCACGGCGCCGGCGCAGGACGGCTGCGCCGTGACGGCCGTCCGAACCCCTGAACAGGTACGGAGTAGGAGAAGGTGGGGTCCAGTGTTTCGAAATGCTGTGCTACGAACTATTCCCTCCTTTCCAAAATCGACGCAGTATTGTCATAGAGCATTTGAGCAGTTTAAGATGCACGTTTTCATTTCATCCGTGCGTGGGAACGAATTGAAACCGAAAATGGAACTGAATTTAAAAATATACATGTTCTTTTGCGCACGCATCAGTTGTATAAACTAAAACAACGCGAAGATATATTATTCTATGCACACTGTGCAAGAACGAAATGAAGGTGGCGCGGCGAAGCGTGCTTTTCATCTGGTTGGTGTTAAGCCTCCTTCCCTTCCCAAAAGGTTACCAAACACGCCGCCAACTCATATAGGCACATAAAAAATCCGGTGTTCTTTCAATTTCCACATAAATATGAAAATTCCCCGTTTGTTTAAGTAGTAGTACAATTTTCATAAATAGATGAGAATCTATCTTTTTCTTTTAGTTTGCATAATATAAAAATTCTCGTGAATATGGAAATCTCCCCTACCTGATATCGTTCAATTTTCCAATTTTTTTTTTGAAATTTCGCATGCTCAAACATTTCAATTCTCGTGGAAATAAGTAAATGGATCATGTGTTCCGGGCATACCAAAGTCTAGAGAGAGTGAGCTAAAAAAAGTTGCCCGTAAACATAAGGAATGGCTCCATTTGCAAAAAAACATGTTGTTCTTATGGTAACAGTTTACATAAATACTGCTTTTATTGAATAATACTCTTTGTAGGGAAAAGGGAAAATGCATTTACAGCTTACATGATTACTCTTTGTAGGGAAAAGGGAAAAAATGCATTTACAGCTTACATGATTACTCTTTGTAGGGAAAAGGCAAAAAATGCATTAGCAGCTTATATTATTTTAAAAATACTCCTTTCGCGTTGACTCACTCTCTCTTCTCACAATGAATAACTAACAGTTCAAGTAAAACAAAGGATTTAAAAACACAAGATAAATGCATGAATAGTAGTTTATGTAGAACAAGTAAACAGGGGGAAGTATATTTTAAAACGGAAGGGGTATGAAACTCAGGCCTTGGCTAGCCTAGAGACAAGAACACTGAATTGGAAAACCTGGATGCTGCGTACAGACAACAAACACCAATTTCGAGCCGTCCCATACCAAGAAAAACAATATCCGAAAGCAACACAGCGTGGGTCCCAAAACTAAGAGCTGGAAGCTTTGAAGATATCGTCTCCAAAGTGGGACCCGAAACTCGAGCCCAACTATATCCCTTCAAAGTCCGAAATCCACGCCAAGACGCCTTGAAGGCTCTCGCGGTGACCAACGACTTCCACTCCGCGTCCACGGCACCTTCCCCCACCGCGCAAGCCTCCTCGGCGAGGTCACACGAACGCGAGGGAGAACAAAAAAAATCCTCAAATCGGCGGGAGTGGAGGGAACCAACCGCCGCCGCGCACGTCTACCCGGCGCGGCGATGGCCCCGCGCAGGGGCGCCAGCCCCCTCTGGGTCCTCCTCGTGCTCATGCTGACCACGGCGCTCCCGCGGGGCGGGGCGTTTGGGCTGAAGCTCCCGTTCAGCCCCGGGGACGTCCTCCCGATCCTGCCGCGGCAGGTGGCGTGGCCCGTGATGAACACGCTCCACAGCGCCGTCGATCTCCTGCCCTCCTTCGTCGCCGCCGTGGCCCCAGGCGACCCCGCCCCCGCCGCTTGGAACGGCTCCTGCTTCGCCGTGAACGAGGCCGCGCTTCAGCTCACCCCTGGTGACCGTAACGGGACCGAGGTCGGCGGCGCCGTGCTCCGCCTCAAGGTCCGTCCCTCAGACCTCGACTCACGTTGCCTCAGTTTTTGCTGGATTGGGTGAAATTAGGAGCAACTGCTTGGGCGTTTGTTGCTAATTGATTCCGTATATGGGTAGCTACCTTTTGGGAACTACTCAATTGAGGGGGTATATGAGTGGTCTAGTGCAAATTAGGAAGAGTTGCTCTAGTGCATCCTTGCTGCTTAGTTATAATCAAGAAAGGGGGTAACGGAACTCCGTGTTGAATGCACACATTAGCTTCGATGTCTCACTCTATTTCTATCTTGCTTGTTGGGACCAATATCTCTTAGCTACCAAAGCACTTTCCAGAGTAGTTTTTGTTAATCTTATTTATGATGTTTTCTCGAGCTACTACGACTATACATTCAGTCCACTAGAAATGGTAATATCAGCATAAATGGTAAGATCTCCGTGAAGTAAATATAATCATATCATAGGTAATTGGGTTCTTCTTTTAATTTCTTGTAGTCTCTGCTTCACGCATAAAGCATATTATCATAGCTTTTTTTTTAATTTGAAGTCAAATGTATTTGTAGTAGTTGGTTCCTAAAGCTAATGCTACATGGTGATTTATATATTTTCTTTTCTCACTTGAAACTTGCAACTCGTTTTCACTCCATTACCTCACTTGCTCACTGTGGTAATGCGCAACTATACTAACTACTGTGCTTGAGGTGCTCAATAGTAATATATACATACCAACTTCTCAGTGGATGTCAAATATGTGCTTGAACTTATCCTGCAGTACCCATTTAAGAGAAGAATATGAGCTGTTCAGTATTTGCTTGAACCGATCCGGCAATAGCCATTTTAAAGGAACAATATTTGGCTTGACTTGATCTGCACAGGACAAGCTTCTGATTGTGAACATTGGCTGTTTTAGATGGTCTGACTATCTGAGTGAAAATGGGTTTTGTGTTAACATGACTACCCTTTATGCAGACTGCTTCTGCTCAGAGCTGGACATGCATGGATCTCTATGTGTTTGCAACGCCATATAGGATAACATGGGACTACTACTTTGCTGCCCGCGAACACACTTTGGAGATAACATCATGGGAAGAAGAAGCAGAACTGGAATATGTGTGTTCTCATTCTGAAAGTTTTCTTAAACGATTCAGTAGCATGTGAAAGCAATAGCTGATCGATTTCCATACTTTTATCAGGTGAAGCAGCATGGCATCTCTGTTTTTCTCATGCCATCTGGGATGCTTGGAACTTTATTATCTATGATTGATGTCCTGCCTTTGTTTTCAAACACTGGCTGGGGTCAAAATTCCAACTTGGCCTTTTTAGAGAAACATATGGGAGCTACATTTGAGAAACGCTCTCAACCTTGGGTTGCTAATATTAGAAAGGAGGATATACAATCTGGGGACTTTTTGGCTCTGTCGAAGATTCGAGGACGATGGGGTGGGTTTGAGACCTTAGAGAAATGGGTAACTGGTGCATTTGCTGGGCATACTGCTGTCTGCCTGAAAGATGAGAACGGTGACCTCTGGGTTGCAGAATCAGGCTTTGAGAATGAAAAGGTAATCTATAGCTTGCTATAGTATGAATGGAATCTTTGCTGTTCAATTGCTAACATGTTCTGGCTGTTGTCACTTCATTTCTTATCTTCACCCTAATCATGTTCGGTGACAACATTATTACTACCGTTACTAATCATTATCACCGTCTGATTATACTGAAAATAGTGAAGAATAATCCAAGTTTGTACTTTTTAGTTCTTATCAATATACTCATCGTTTTGGTTTAAATATCGTAACGAGCCAACTTAATATTTTAAATTATGCCTGGTGGTAGTCAACCTTTAGTTGCTAGATTAGCATTACACTTTGCTCTTATTCAACGGATAATATGTCCTTTTGGCTTTAACTAGCTGCCTGATCAGCCTTGGGTATCTGCCACAAGGAAATATTAAAGCCATTAGCAGAAACTTTCTTCTCCACAAATTTTTAGATGATTGTTCCATGTATGCTTACTCCTGTACAAAGAACTGCAGTCCTGATTTGTCTTGACTGTACTGAATCGCAATAACAGGGAGAAGAAGTTATTGCTGTAGTTCCTTGGGATGAATGGTGGGAAATGGCACTCAAGGATGGATCAAATCCGCAGATAGCCCTTCTGCCATTACACCCTGATATACGTTCTAGATTCAACGAAAGTGCCGCATGGGACTTTGCCCGGAGCATGGTCGGAAAGCCTTATGGCTATCATAACATGATATTTAGCTGGATTGATACTATAGGCGACAATTATCCACCTCCCCTTGATGCCAATCTGGTAATTCTCCCTGTTGTTTACACTTTGCAGAGCCTTGATTAATTTTGTGTTTGCACCTTAACCATGTTGCATATTTAGTTTCAGATTTATCAGTGTTTAGACATATTTCTTGTTGATGTTTCGAGTGCATATATAATTTAACTGTGCAGATCAGATATGGAACTTGTGCTAATGCCAATCAAACTATTTCTTTTAGTGAGAGTCATTTATCTAGTTACTTAATTGATACAGCCATATTAAAGAATTTCATGCTTTGCACGCACTTTTTAGTTATTATCTTGTTAAAAGGTTAGGAAGCATACTTGGAAACATGTATCAATGCAGAAGAAATCACAAGATCGCTTGAAGTTAGATGGAAAAGTGATACTGAATTTGCAATAGCCTGAATAACGTACTCCTTGCTAACAGCATAAATTTATAGAGGATATCGGGTATTTCATACCGAAGATAGATGAATATTGGTTGTTATGAGCTTTCAGTGAAGACTAGATAGCATTAGAGAGTTAATTCATGTATTGCACTATTTTATCATAGGTAGTGTTCAAATTGCTCAATATTTTTCCATGACTTTTTTTTCAGGTAATGGCTGTTATGTCAATGTGGACTAGATTACAACCACTTTATGCTGCGAACATGTGGAATGAAGCTCTTAACAAACGACTTGGGACTGAGGTTTGTAAACTAGTTTGTACCGTGTCTTCTTTTCATGGATACGGTAAAGGGACCTGTAGGGTCCTGAAAGTTTGCAGTGATTCAAGTTGACACAATTTTAAAATATTGGTTGCGGTTTCTTTTGAGCTTTTTAAGCACTAGAGTTAGGTTCTGTCTGTATGCATACTTCTAGCCTTCTATTGTAGCTTAAAGACAGTAATAGCATAGCTTTCTCCTGGACTTGATTGAAATGATAGGCTTGCCCTGATTAGCTCTTATTTTCTTCTATTAAAGATTGGTTAATAGTTCTCCTGCTTCAACTGTCTGACACTTTTTTTTACCTAGTTATCAAATTCATGTTATCTGTGTTGTGCAGGGTTTGGACCTTAAGGGTATCATTGTTGAGACCGAAAGTCGTGGCATGTCTTTTGACCAGCTGCTCACCATTCCCGAGCAAGATGAATGGGTATACAGTGATGGCAAGTCAACCACTTGTGTTTCCTTCATTCTTGCAATGTACAAGGAGGCTGGAGTGTTTTCTCCTTTCACAGAGTCGATTCAGGTCACCGAGTTTACTGTAAGTGTCCCAAGCCCCTTTATCTGTCATGGTTGCAATTGAACGTGTTATTCTTCACTGTTCATTATGGACAAGCTATGTTTTCCCATTAATTAACCTACTTTCTCTTCATGCCATTTTATCCTTTCACGTGCTTACTCTTTTCCAAAAAAAATCCTTTCACGTGCTACATATTATGTTCATTGTAGAGAAGCTTTTTCAGCAGTCAACTCCTGTTCTTCTGGTTGATTGATCCGATGTTATTAAATATTACCTTCTGCATCAGATACGGGACGCGTACATGCTCAAGATTTTTGAAGACAACCAGGCCAGGCTTCCGAGCTGGTGTCATGCGGAGGCAGACAAGCCTCCCTTCTGCCAGATACTTGGGGAGTACAGGATGGAGCTACCAGAGTACAACTCGATAGAGCCGTACGCGAAAATGAACGAGAACTGCCCGTCATTACCACCTACTTACAAGCGACCATCACGCTGCTGACATGAAACAACATACTACATAGGCTGCTGCTGTTTCAGGAAGTAAATTGTTGCTTAAGTTGTGTAAATAGACGATGCTGTATATAGTTGTTTGGGAGACATGTTTTCACGGGTGAGCAAAGCTCGGTGCGTAGTTTCCCTGCCAGTTACGGAGCAATTCCCAGGCTTCCAGTGTCAACCTGGCTAGAGGGTTTGCTCGCATAGATAGAACTTTGGAGCTATAGCTAAAGAAAACTTCCTGTCCATGATTATCTTTGCTTAATGAAGTGTATGTTCTTGAAATCAAATCCTCAATCTTTCTTCAAGTGTTGTACGGCTTGGTAAGTGTATGTCCCTGAAAAACACATATTGCCTCAATTGGGGACCATGTCCCTCAGTCCCTGAAACTGTTTGGTGACTCAAATTCATGTCGAACACAGGCATTAAAAGAAACATCGAAAGCTCAACAAAGACAAAAAGTCATTAAAAGAAACATCGAAAGCTCAACAAAAACAAAAAGTATATCAAAATCCTTGAGAAGTCCTTCATCTTCAACCTCCAGATCGTGTCGATGGCGTGCTGCTGCTCCTCCCTGAGCCGGCCTGACATTGTTGGTTGCGGACAGAAATTCGTCGAATGGGTCAAAAGGACCACATCCGTCCTCGAGACGAAGAAGAAGGATGAAATGCTAATGAAGGTCCTTGACGATCCGAATATCCCCATAGCCAGAAAAAGTCCTCGAGGACCACAAGCTTCTCGATGTCGCCATCGAGATGGGGCTGAAGCCTGGAAGATCTTATTGGAAGAAACGTCACCGCCACCGCCACCACCTGAGCGCCGCCCCACCAAACTTGAACCCTAAAAACAGAAAAGCGAAGTCCTCCCGACGGTGGAGCCTAGATCCACCCCGCCTCCATGGACCGAAGGCCATAGAAGCGAGGCAGATCGGCAGCGGTGCCGAGGGAGGCGACTAAAACCTAGCCGCCTTGGCAAGGAGAAGGAGAGGGAGGGGAACGGTTCAATGTGCCGGAGATGTGCACACAAAACTTTGGCCTCTTTACTCGATTCTCTGCTCGATCAAAGTTTTGTTATCGCTCAATAATTTATTGTACTCTCTCACATCCATAATAAGTGTTGCCAATTTAGTATACGAGGGAGTAACATTTTTAGTTGAGGGGAAGTTTAGAACAAATTAAAGTGTTAGACCCTAAAATCTAGGAGAGTAAATATGTGAACCTTCCAACATAGAGAGATGCATATCAAATTCTTTGGTGCTCGCGACCCTTCCTTCTCTTTGGGCTTTTCATAAACCCTCCACCTCCATGGCAAACGACGCCACCACTTCCACCGTCGCTCATTCTATCCAGCCAATTCCCTAGAAGAACTACCGATCGAGGCGGCGGAGATGCAGAGCCTCCCATGCTCCTCCACCATCGGACCCCTCAGCAGGGTCGTCACTGATGTCCTGCCTTGCTTGTGGCTTTCAGCGCTTGCGCGGCGAGATGCTCTGGTACTCAAGGTGTCGGTCTCGGCCTATCCAAGCCAACGTCTTGGTTGTCTTTCCCGTGCAAAGAACCAGACCAGCAAGCAGGACTGGCCGCGCATATGCTTCTCTTCTACCAGTAAACAAGCCATGGATGAAGCTAAGACGAAGGAGGAGGCATCGAACGACGAAGGAGGAGGCAACGAACGACGAAGATGTAGAGGTATATCACAAGCCGATCATAGGGGGGAGCAGCCACCGTGACGACGCCATATATTCCAACAGGACTAGGTATGGATTGAGAAGCAACTACGGTTTTGCCATTTCCGATCGTACGGAGACCCAGTTGGGCGACCCGAAGTGCAAGGACTGCTTGTAATCTTCCATGATGCAGATATTCTCGCTCAAGCTAGCGAGAAACCCCGCCGGTAGCGGCCCGATGGTGCAGCTATACGGAATTACGGATACGTGGCTGCACGGGACGATGTCGATGGAAAGCTCAATTACGTCTTCAACCATGGCAGGACGATCCCATCACCGTGCGGCGGGACTCTCTCATCGGAATGACCGGCCCTGCTAAGAGACCCATCGTGCTCCTCTGTGACATTCTGATCGAGTTTGACGTGAGGATCAGGAACGGGGACAGGGAAGAAGACGACAACGACGATCTGCAGCTCATTGATGGGGCATCCTTCTTTGAAGGGCTACACATGAGATGCAGACCGCGCAAGGTTCGCTTCGACGGCGGTGACTGCGGTGGCGCCGTCGACATGTATTTCGCAAATGTCGATCCTGCTATACATGCCATAGTAGACGTTGTCGTCGTGTTGGATGTACATGCAAGTTTCGATCTGTCTCTCGGCTCCGTCCTTTCTTTTGAGGAGGTGCAAGGAGAGATTCTGCTGGAGGAGTTGCAGCTATTTTGTGGCACCGTCGCTGTCGTTGGTGAGCCGTGCTCCCTAAGAAGGTTTGTGGTTGCCGCAGATGGGATACCGTGATGCAGCTCAGGTTCAATATTGCTACTAATAAAGGATGCTCTGGCAGTGATGTAGAGCACAATTATTCCTTCGAAGCTTAGCTAAAGGGAGACGCAAGCCATCGGATCAATCTCGAGCTTGCGACCCGGAGAATTACGAACGGTTTCCGGGCCAAACTCCTATCCTGGCCTTCTATTATCGATCCGCCCCGCTATCAATGTGTGTTAGACGATGATATGACGTTGAAGTGATCGTTAATCTGCGTAAAATCGTATGAAACAAATATAATACATTTACGACACATCGTTGTAACGACTCATGTCATGCATTATATACGCCGGTAATATGGCATCATAGGTAAGCATCGATATGGTTTGACAAATGTAATGCATAAACGGCACAACTAAGAGCCGCATGCAGTACAATCCATATAGTACTCCATATATGTAACATACGGTACCATGTGAAAACTCATTTGATACCACCTCAAAAATCAGCATGTTCGCAGCAAGATGTCGCGAGATGCATGATACCATATGGCTAACAATGATACGACACCCATTTCAACATCAAAACGCAGAACAACATGCGATCATCCACGTGGGCTGCATGTACGACGTTCTTATCGATACCAACCCACTAGTAATGTGAACACAGTTCGTATGATATGAATGTATGGCAGATGATAATATTACGCGCTTGGTTGCGCCGAATATGTGTACCGTCGTACGATACAGATCTAATACACATACGACACATCACTGTACCGACTCATATCCCTTAATATTTTACGTCGATGTTATGGTATACTATTACGAACAATGTGGTTTGACGATTATGTAATGTCATATCATATGAACCGACCATATAATAATTCAGAAGACATAACCGTCATTCTATGCAATGCATTATGCATCGTTCGATCTACGGATTAGTATCGCTAAGGGAAAGACGATTATGCTATGTCATATCATATTTATGGATGAAACGGTACGGGTCTAATAGCGTACCCCCATGGAATACACCGTTCGGTTTACATTGTACTCATGATAACATCGACATGTTTTATTATAGTGCTATGTATCGACATGTTAACATAGTTATTCCTTGGGCTGGTGTGATAGTAACACATTTGTCATTGACAAGATCAACGCGACATATCTCTCGCCATTATGACAGTAGAACCATATCAATCTTCCTTTATTGCGGACAATGCCATGGCATGATGTCATCCTCATCCACAACCATGCTGGGAATAGGCAAGTAGTAATATCTTCTCGAAGCAATCTGCGCGGTAATATTAACATGGTAGCGCGTCGAATCATAGCACTATGCAAACCATTCATACCACATTTATACAGTACAACATACGATGAATGGATCCGCCCAGAGGGCGCTACAGGAAGGGACGGTACTGTAAAAATTACATGGTGGATTCCTCATGGAAAGCGACTGTGTCCAAATGAATAGTTGAGCACTATCAACGTTTTTAAGATCTTGTGCAGGTAATAAATAGTGATATGATATCGCGAGTACCACTTACAAATACAAACCATATTTAATAAAAGACACAACTTAGCAACAATCATATGTCATAGATATAATCATGGAGACTGTACCACATCAACGATGTGTACAACATGCTATTCGATCTAGTTCGCAAATATTACTATAGACATCGGTCACCTTGTACCATAAGGACGATCTTCCTGGTAGGACGGATCTCTGATGCAATGCGCAACTAACCAAGTAACCCGACAGTGTGATGATTCGCAAAGCCCTAATATTCGATTAGGGTTCATCTGACATTTACGATCGATCTACATAACATAATCGCTATTAGGGTCTTCGAAACCAGGAACATTTGTGAACGCTCGTCCATGAATACAACCATGAAGTTCAAAACCGTGACTTTTTTATCATGAATCTCAACATTATCTGTTACGAGTGAGAGTTGATAACAATGCTAGGGAGCCAATGCATTCTACGTTAGTATGATGCGGCAATCCACATTTGACCATTATTAACATGGTGGAGGTAGGAGCGGAATTTGGTCGATTTCCTTTAATTTAACACCTTATGACTAAACGAGGCCAACATGTTTCACCTCCGTGACTAGTACTATAAATGTCAGCCACAAACATAGTAACAGTTCCAAATAATGTTGCCTGAACACATACTATTCTGCCTAAACACCGCACCACAATCAGTTTAAAAAACTGTCCTACATATTTATTTCTGGTAAAAAAATAATCCCAAACTTGAAAAGCAAACAGTACAACACATAGTTATTCCTTGAGTATATTTCCTAAAATACACATACTAAAACGAGTGTTTGCGTTTGAGTTTGACAACCCAGAAATGTAGCTGCTGCTGAAACTTGCTGGCATACTCAGAAAGGAGACAATTAATATGGTATGAATGTCTCTTACAAATAATTCATTTTAGGGATAAGATGAACACGAGTAGTCTTCAATAGCCTAACTCCACAAGAATATCATGACACCATTTTCCTAAAAATCCAGGTCGCGCACGAGGATTTATTGTGTCCTACAATTCCATAGTTGGAACAATGGGGATCCTTCCTAGGCTTCTTCGTCTTCCGTTCAATTGTAGGGCAGGAACCAGAGTTGTGACCCCTGCTGCGGCATACCCTGCAGAAACGTGTCTGCTGTATGCCAATCTCGTACCCTAGTCTTGATCTCGTAGTCGCGTGTCGACCTAAGTCCTTCCTCTTCAATGGCGCTATCATGCCAGGTCATAGGCTCTTCCCCAATACAACATCAAGAGGTATTGCTGGTATTTTTTTCACTAAAACTTCTTGAGTCGTTGAGTGATGCATTCTTTGTTCAAGCCCTAACCCATCTTTTATAATACTAGTCTCTGCAAGCTTAGGCATCACATCCAACATCATACCCATAGCCACCTCAAATGATTCAACGTTTTGAATCAGCTAACTGGACAACCTCGAGTGCAGTTCTGTATAGAGTAGTGTGTCGGAAACTTGTGGACATCATAGCTGGACTATCTTTCTGATACATACTTAGATGTTCAGGTATAACACGACATGCTCCTCCTGTCCATCTCGGTAGTATGTGACTATCTAGGATCTCCCGTATACCTCAGATGTGACATAACATGCATAAAATTTAAAAGAAATAATTAGTATAGTAAGGGCTCGTACAGATTAGTGTACTGATCTTACATGATATAAGTTAAGTGGTGTTGTCGCTTCTCACCCTTATTGCGTGGCTACAGAGAATGCCGCAATGCTCATACTTCTTGCATTCGTAGACAAACAGATCGTTTTGTGTGTTGAACCGAACCTCATAAGCAACACGTGACCACCTGGACCTCTTTTCAGCGTCTTAGTGGACAACAAGGTACCTCAACCCTTGAATAATTTCTTCCACTCTATAGGAGGCTGACTAGAAAATCTCGACCTCAATAAGTGATGACCCACAAGTATAGGGGGTGTATCGCAGTACTGTCGATACATAGGAGTGTCGATCCCAACGAGGAGCAAAAGGTGTTTGACTAGTGGTATGGAGCAGGAAATCTCTGTAAATACTTAGCAAACGGATTTTTAGTGGTTTTCTGATAAGGCAACAAAACAAAGAGCAAGTAATAAAGAACAAATGCAGCAAGTGGCCCAATCCTTTCTTAGCAAAGGACAAGCCGTAGGAAATACTTATAAGGACCAAACGTTCTCGAGGACACATGGGAATTCTGTCAAGTGCTTTCGCTTCAAATAGCTGAGTACTCTTCTTTGGTGTTGTAAGTGTTGTGTGGGTGAACATGTGCTAATGTACCGACCTTACTTGGACTAATACATACTTGTGATTAAACCCCCTGTAAATATCCATAACTACAGGAAAGTAATTAAGATATAAACCTAACCACAGCCTTAAACTCTAAGATCCTACGCTCCCTTATGCAATGGTGTCCTAATGGGGGTTCAGGTTTCTGTCACTCCATCAACCCCACAATTAGTAGCCAAATACACAATGCATTCCCCTAGGCCCATAAATGGTGAAGTTTCATGTAGTCGACTTTCGCATGACACCACTAGAAGAATAGCACCACAACTTAAATACTAAACCATTGAATAATAACTCAACATAGATCCTCTAATAACAACATGACTTCTCCCATGTCCTCAAGAGCTATAAGAACTACTCACAAGACATCATATGGATCAAGATCAAAGATGCTATGGTGATGAATAACAATCTGAACATAAACAATAATCCAATGGTTCCACTCACAAGCATCAACTACAATAGTAATTAACACTGAGAAAGTTTCCCCTAAGAACTAAAGCAATATCCAACACAATTGTTACAACGGGACGGAGTGGTGATGATGGTGCTGGTGGAGATGATGGTGTGGATGATGATGATGATCCCGATGAATCCTAGCTTGATGACGGTGTTGATGGCGATGATCTCCTCTCTCCGGGAAGGAATTTCCTCGGCAAAATTTCGTCTGCCGGAGAGATCTTTCTCTCTCGGTGTTTTCTTCCCTGTAGAGGCGGTGAAAATCTATCTGTGGTCGCTCCCCTGGTATTAGGGTTTCGTGAGGAAGATATAGGCGAGAGGGCGGAGTCGGTGGCTGAGCAGGTGGGCCACACCTGCCCTAGGCGCGAGGCCAGGTGGGCCTGCGCCTAGGGGGTGTGGGCCCCCTGTGGCCCTTCTTCGCCTCCCCTTCTAGCTTCCTCTGTCTTCCGGGAAAATATAATTTTCCCATATTTTTCTGGTATTTCTCTGATCTTCGCAAAATTGCATCAAAATACCTCTTTTTCCATCAGAATCCAGACTCCGACAGTCCATCCTCCAAGAATCATCCAACATGCAAAAACAGTGGAAAAGACATAAGTGATACCTCATAATAAGACATATATCAATGAATAGAGGAAAATTATGATATATAATGGTGATGCAAATTGGAAGTATCAACTTCCCCCAAGCTGTAACATCCCAAAAATACAAAGCTTGGATCATCAAACTCTAATCATCAAAATTAGGGTTAACAAAAACTTTTCTAAATAAAAATATGAAAGCATTCATGTGAGTATGCATTTCATTTTGCATTCTTTTGAATTGCCTTGCTTGTGTGTTTCTTTGCTTGTAAATGGATTCTTAGTTGAAATAAACCTCATCTAAACAATCCCCACACTTTTCCCAAAGACAAATAAATCAAAACAAACAAAATAAGGGAATGGTCATTTTGGCCAAATTAACTCCCATGCCTATTTTGGCTGTCCCAAACTTTCAGAACTTAACAGAAACTTGTTTGGATCTTTACACCCCTTGATTGTACTCATAACAAAGTATCAAGGCCCACTTTGTGATCGTCCAGAAACTTTCAAATGCATAGTTTAAAAGACAGTTCAAAATTGAATCTTTATCATATGGGAAGATCCCACTTTTTCAAAAACCACTCAAACAAGCTCAACTTTCAAAACCCAAGTATCTGCAGACTCACCAGCACCAACCTAGCACACCCACCAAAAATCTTTTCAAAATTCAAAACTTGAGTTCTTGCGGCCATTTCATCAAACACCTTGCAGATACAAATCTTCCAAAATCCAAACACTATTGTGAGCAGTGATTGGAGCCTAACTTGTTCCCTCTCTAGTTGCAACTAGGATTTAGTAGATCATCTAGATCAATTGCAAACATCTATCATCACTATAAGCTTGGCAATGCCATCAATGGTGAGCAGGCCGAGTGCACCCTTGCCACCCACATGTCGACAGCGAGCTAGGAGAAGAAACAAGCCTAGCCAACATGTCTGGAAGCAAGCCAACACCCCACTGCCACTCCCTGTCCAGCGCTCGAATGTTGCCAGCCCCTGGACCACGCTCACAGACCGTGCCCAGCTCGCCAGCAACCATGCTGAGAGCGCGCCCCGTGCGCCACGCTCGACCGACGCCCACAGACCGCGTGCCGCCCTCGCCGCATGCATACGTGATCACCACCGTCCCAGCAACCCTGTAGACACGCTCGTTCGCCTCCGCGTGGACCACGCATGCTGTGCACCATGAAAACTTCCGTCGGGCACGCGCAGAGCACCGCAGCGTTCCGACCAAACCGCACCGCCCCACGTCTCGCCACCATGTCGTTAAGCATCGCCAGTGAGCACCGCACCGCCCCCTACCGTCTCCCACGCCGATAGCCTTCTGTGCCGTCGACCACGACGAGCCCAGCTTGCGCCCGTCGGTTCCCTCTCGCCACTATAAATAGAGGCCACCCCCTGCCGAATTGAGCACATCATCTCACTCCCCTCTCTTCACTTATCGTTCCACCCCGTTCCCGGATCAAGGCGAGCAACACTTCACCGGAATTTCACCAGAGCCTGCCGTTGCTGGAGAAGAAGGGGGCCAGCGATTGGAGCCGCCCCAGGAGAAGCTGCCGGTACCAGGAGGTTCGCCATCGTCGACTTCGTCGTTCGCCCGCCTCGCCGACCCTCTCCTGAGCCTCGGTGAGCCCCCAACGACCCCCACCTGCCGCGTTAGGTTTCAGTCTCGCCGGCGTTGCCCGACGTGGACGACGACCCTCAGCCGTTAGATTAGAACAAGATACCATGGCTCACATTGCCCCGTACCGCTTCGCACCCCCTCGTCTCACTGACGCGTGGGGACAACAACTTAACCAGCCCGCGTAAGAGCTGTGCTTAGCAGGCCGGCCCAGTATTGCTTCCCGCGCAGCCCAGTCGTTTGAATTTAACCTTTTCCATTTTATTTCAAACCCACTTCTGCACCTAGATTCAAAAATCAACCCCGATCGATTCAGTGAACCAAATTTAATGAAACCAATTTTGTTAGAAAGGTCTGGAAATGCTGAATCCAAGCCCGTTGGATTCAAGTCATTTGGATTTGTAGATCATCCTTGGTAAAAATAAGAAGGCATAAGATTTTCTGCATTCAAACATTTTTCAAATTTAAACCATAATAGCTTTTGAGTTGATTCCAACTCTCAAAAATCACATTTAACCATACCTTTCAGAATATAAAAAAATATATTGGTTTACTTACAGAAATAATGACCAAGTAATAAAAGAATGCCACATAGGCATTTCTAGTCACTTTATTTATTTAAAATAAAAGGGTAAAACCTTATTAAATTGTGACACCACTTTAAATCACATTCCCATGGACTAAAATATGTGGTGATGACATGTTTCAACATGATTCCATGTTTGGTTTGGAGAATATTAAATCTTAAGTAGTTTTTCAATGAGTAGAAATTACTTTTCTAAAAATAAAAGGAATTAAACCAAGCTTTAATCTTGTAATGTTAGTGATGATGCTAGATCATCTATAGGACTCTTTTGTGTGATGATTGCAAGTAGTTAAGTATTGTTTGGTGATTGTGTATATCGTATTTATTTATAGACGCTAGTACCGACCAAGGATATGAGGAGGAAGGAGGATACTACGAAGAAGAAGCCGAGGAGAACTTCAACCACTGCTCTGCACAAGGCAAGCCTTACTAATCAAGTTGACCTATGCAAGCTAACACTTGCAATTTAGCAAGTTTATACTGATAGTGTGCAAGCTAATACCTGCTTGTTACCATGACAACTAGATGCCTTAAGCATATGTGATCAGACCCACTTGATAACCCAATCCTAGTTTTATTTGCAAGCTTTCTACTTTATTTCTTTATCAAAGCTACTTCCTTAGAATGTACTTAAGTAACTTGTAGATTCTAGAAAGATATTTGAAGGTTGCATAAAGAGCATAAAATTTGGCCTAAGCTAGATAATCTTGATGTCATCCTAAGGCATGAGATTGAACTTAGTTAAAACTACACTTGTTTACCACCCCTCATTAGTGTTTCCCCCACTTGTAGATGCTATTGCTAAGCATAAAACTTGATCAACTTTAGATGGGACTACTTGTGGAAAAATGGTTATGAAAACCTTAGAATGATGGATCATTCTACTGAGATGTTTTGACATGTGTTTCCAAACACTAGATGATTTTGGTGATGAAAATATTGAGGCATGAGCCTTAGCCCTTTATAAAACTGATGGTTGTCTGGATGCGACACCATTCCAATTTTACCGTACAACCACAATACCCGAAGATTGGGTAGGGCTTGACTCGAAACTTATATACCTTAGTATTAGTTCCCTCACGGACAAGGTCTGAGCTGAGGCTACCTTGTGAAGATTGTCCACTTTTGCAGTACCCAAGATGACAGGTGGTCATGGTTGGGAGGCCAAACTCACAGGAGAGGTGCTTATACTAGGGCGTGTAATGGAAAGGTTAGGATTGATTATCCGCATACTGAGTATGGTGAATTCAGGATTTGTTCCTGACGGATGTATCGAATGTTGTGGTGAAAGTGTACAATCTCTGTAGAGTGTTAAACTATTCGAATAGCCGCGTCCGCGGTTATGGACAGTTGGAGTGGCCATACTGTTCCCCCGTCAGATGTTTTCAAAATGACTTGTGAAATGAATTGAGACTTTGACTTGACCACAGCAGGGTTGTGATCTAAAAGGCAAGATCACACTTAGGTGATATAAAATCTGCAACTAGCATTCTTGTTTCTGAACTTAGTAGAGATAAATCTGGCTTTTTGCAAAACAACCCTAGAGCCTAGTGTCCTATTATCAAAACCCCCTTTACTTGTTAGTATTATTTTGCGAGTACTTAAAGAATACTCATGGCTTTGTCCCTGGCTATTCCCGTGGCCAGACTATGAAGAAGAGTACCTGGAAGATGGACCCTAGGAAGGCTACGACAACTAGGATCATCTCCCATCGTCAGCATTGCATGTGACCCCGAAGATGGAGCTTCGCCTACGCTACCATTATTATTACGTATTCCGCTGCTTGAAGTTGTATTAAGAACTAGATCATGAGATCCTTATTTGTGTAAGACCTTATGTATGGTTTGTAATGGATGATGTACTGTGGTATCCAATTCTGTTATGTCTCGCAAAAATGGTAATCCTGGGATTGCGATGTATGGCATAACAGGCATCTGGGATTAAAAATCCGGGTGTTGACACAAGCGTAGACCTTCGCTTGTCCCCAAGCAAAAACTGAGCTCAGTAAACATGTCCACAGGTTTATGGAGTGAAGTGTCGATAAAATAATATGGACAAGAAGAATCACACTTACCATTACACAACTCATAGAAGCAAACAACTCACCATTATATAACTTAGCTTGCAATAAGTACAGGAGTCACAATAGAGATGCATAAAGATAAATCATAATTGGAGTTGGCAAACTCTTGTTCCTGGTTAGAGAACAGCTAGCAAATGGTTTCACAAAAAGATTTTTGTAGAAGTTTTATAACAGGAGCACTCTTTGCTCAAAAAGGTTTTTCACAATGAAGGCTTTCAAAGTAATACTCAATAGATAAGAGTCTTGTGCAAACAAGGAAGATAAAGAACATGATTGAATAAATCACCATATGAATGCTTGCAACACAACAACTCAAATGCTTGGTGGAGATAGAGAGGAAGTAGGTTTACTGACTCAACCTGGTAACTAGGAGAAAGGTCCCTTTATAGAGGGTAGCAGGGATTACAAGTCATAAAGAGCTTCCAAAAGATTATGGTACTTACTAGATTTGAGCCCTCATTGCCCCTATCATAGGCATCTTGAGATGATTAAGGTTAAAGTGCACAAAGATGGAGTATATGCTTAACGAAATATAAGTTGGCAATCTCATATCCCTTGAATATGATGGCCACTCCTCATGCTACTCAACTTTAGTCACCGTTAAGTTCTTGTCATTGTAAGTACATGCGTATCATAGAGAACCGCTAACGGGGTACCCCTTGCACATGGTACTGGAGATATCCCATAACCAAAATGACAAGGCAAGCAAACAATGAGCATCTCAGTGATATTTTTATTTACTATATGCATAGCTTTTTATTGAGGATGCTTCATAGATATCTCACTATGTTGAAGCTGCAAATTTCCATCATGATTAGCCATGGCTTAGGCTAGCGGCCTAGGCGTTTCTCTAACACAAAATACATACTCCATGGACTTACAAGTTCCCTCTTTATTTCACACCGTTGACATCCATAAACAAAAGAGCACGATATCAACTGTGTACAGATTACAAGTGCAATGTTGAAAACATTCCCCGTGACAGCACGGTTCTGCTAATTCCAACGTATAGATGCAAGCATATACAACTTCGATGACACAATGGTTCAAGTCTATTAGGGGCAATAAAATAAGGTGTGCCATCAAGTTCGTGAGAGCTTTACTAACTAGTTTTCACATAACAACATACTTTTTAATTCAAAAGATAGATGAAGCTTGAGAATTTGCTTGGAATAGCAATAGCTACTAGGTAGATATGGTGGACACAAATGGCAAAGGTTTTGGTTCAAAGGGATTGGAAACATGAGAGGTATGCCTTCTCAAAACAGGTTTTTGGCTAGCAAGGCTGGGTAGCAAGGAAGAGAGTTGAAAGAAACAAGCAAACATACAAGTAATAAATCCAAACATGCAATCTTCCTTGAAGACACAAAAGAACTTAAATAAAGAATACTAAGCTTATGAGCCAACAAGAAAGAAAATAAATGATACAAAATACCTATAAGCTTTTCTCTTTTTCTTTCAAACCTCAAAAAGTATTGCTACTGACCAGAAATCGGTTTGCCAAAACTAATTTAGATCCACTTGATGATCCCAAAGTGATGCCAATACTGATCAACAAGATCCATCATATAATAGAGATTGCAAACTAAAATAAGAAGTGTAAAAAAGTAAAAGATGAAACTTCTCATTAATATTCCAATAAAGGCACTCACACCAAGGGATACATAGATAACCAACTAAAGGAGAGATACTTCCACATGCAAACCAAACTATAAGATAACTCCTCTACCAAAGATATGAATCCACTAAAAAGGTAAAAGATAATAGATAATGATGGTGATACCGCGGCACTCCCCCCAAGCTTGGAACAAGCCAAGGGGATGCCAAACCTGATGACGAATTACTCCTTTGGTGGTGGCGGTGTTCTCTTGATAAGCTCCTTAATAAGTTTCCTCAAATCCTCAATATTGAAGGTTAGAGTATGAATCTACTCTGAATTGTGCTCAATGCAGCTCATGATCAATTCGGACCGAGGATCCTAGTCCTTGTTATTCTTTATCCACTCTTCCTTCTTAGAGTGTTCCTTCCCTGCATGGTTAGAACGAGTGGTACGAGGAGGAGGTGATCGTGGAGAGAGGATATGACGTGGAGGTTTCCCTCCTGTAGACATCCATGCTGTCCTCTTAAGCTTGATAGGTTTTGCCACCACTCCAATGCTTGCGACGGTAGCGCGGGCGTCCAGTTGCTTGTCCTCCACCATGTCTCCTTCATAACCTACCAAAGTCTCCTCCTCCTTGGGTTTGTGAGGATCGTCTTCCTCGGGCTTCTTGCCTTTGTTGTTGGCAGAGACCATGGTGCTCTAAACTTGAGAAGATTTCCTGACAGAAATAGATCAAAACAAAAACATGACGAGAACACGATGCACGAACCTCGGGGGATCCGGGGTATTATATATTACGAAGTTTCAATGCATAAGGAAGGTTTTGATGTGAAAATGAGGTGGAGTCGGAGCTCGGGGTGGTCTCACCCCCTCCAGGCGCGGGGTAGCTAGGGCCCGCACCTGGGGTGGGTTTGGCCACCCCGGCCTCGGTTCCTCCTCTGTTCCGTCTCGTAACTTCCCTTATGTAATAAAACATCAAAAATATAAAAAGATTAGGGTTTCATGAACCTTCTGTTTTCACCTTTTTACCTATTTAAAGACGAACTCTGCAGACTCCTTTTCTCCTTCTCCTAGAAATTCCTTTTCTCACAAGGCAATGCACAAACTCCAATGGCAACATTAGTGTAAGCACAAACAATTAACCTTTAGGTTCACACTTCAACTGAAATCCATTAAAACAAAGGCTTCTATAAGAGGCAAATGCAAATGATAACAGAAATTTGTCTAAACAAACTAGCAGGTAAAGATTGATTTTTTATAAAACCTTATGTTGCTCAAATCAAAAAGTTCAGAACTAATGAAAGTTGGGTAAGAACTTAGAGAACAATCTCAAAAAAATACAGCTCCATCCGACGTACTGAGCTCCCTCACGAATTTTTATGGTACAACACAAAAATCTGTCCTAGGACAGCCACTTTTCACAACTCCTCCACTTCTCAAAAGTAGTTGAACTTGACACAAAAACCAAAACAAAAAGGATAAGGAGCGGTTATTACTGAGGTAATAACTTCCAAGACTCAACCAAACTCTTGGGTTATCTCCCAAGAAGTATTTTTCTTTAATGCTTTTAAGTTAGGCTTGAAACTTTCAAAGATGCTCACAAAGGAGATATATATCTGGAATGAAAGAGAGCATCAAGAAGAAAATAACCAACACAGTTGAGTCTAACCCACTTCCTTTGCATGGGGGCATCATGAGAAAACAAATTGTTGAAACAAAAAGCCACCAGCATGGGAAGACAAAACAAATGCAACTTCAGAGCTTTCAACATAAAACGGGGAAACTTAACATTATTGGGATGCATAAAACCATGTTTCCCTCTCTCATAATAAATTTCAGTAGCACTCTGAATAAAGTTGAAAATATAACCATCAAAGGAATCAAGGTTATAACAAGAATGAGCATACTTACAGTCACCAAAAAGAGGTCCAAGGTCATAAACTGGATCAATAGAAGCAAGTTGTTCCATCCTGAAATCTTTATTAGGCAAGCTATTTTCACAAGGAGCTTTAGAAAATTTGGGAAAGTTAAACTCATAAGAATCTCCATCAAACTTAGTTAAAACTTTCTCCTTCTTACAATCTATAATATCTCCACAAGTGTTCAAGAAAGGTCTACCAAAAATGATAGGACAAGTTTTGCTAGCTACAGAATTAAGCACTAGAAAATCAACAGGATATTTAATCTTACCACAAAGAACCTCCACATCTATTACAATACCAATAGGGCAAATGGTTTCCTTGTTTGCAAGGTGAATAACCACATCAGTGTCCTCAAGCTCACAAGGACCAATTTCATGCATAATTTCCTTGTAAAGCTCATAAGGAATAGCACTAGAACTAGCACCAATATCACATAAACCATAGTAGCAATGATCACCAATTTTAATAGAAAGCACAGGAACACTAGCTTTTCTAGTCTTACTAGGATGAGAAATAATATTAGAAGCGTCTTCACAGAAGACAATGTGCTCATCCTATATATTTCTAGCGTCAAGATCTTTCAAAATAGCTACCACAGGTTTAATATTCAACTGCTCATCAGGATCCACAATTTTCTTAGTACCTTTATTGTCTGCACTAATCATCATAGAATACTCCTTTACCTTAGCTGGGAAAGGTATTTTCTCAACATAAGGTTCAGGCACAATATGATTAGTAGTACAAACTCCAGTACTTCTAACAGGAACATGACTAACAACATCTTTATAAGGAGCATGGTACTTATTCCACTTATTTTTGGGAATTTCTATGAAAAAGGCAAAGGCCTTAAAACAGTTGGCAGTACTTTGGGAATCAAGACCAAACTTATTGCTAATATCACCGAAGTCATCCTTTCCCATAAAATATTTAATGCATTCATAATCATAGTTTATACCTGACTTTCTTCCTTTGTCATTCTACCAAGCTTCAGTGTTCTCTTGAATACGGTCTAGTAGATCCCATTTAGCTTCTTTCTTCATACGTATGAATGATCCAGCACAAGAAGCATCTAGTAAATATTTATAGATGATCTTGATCATGAACAGAGCTCACAAGATCTAAACATGGTGTCACAAAGGAGGAGAAACAACCATCTAGCTACTACATGGACCCGTAGACCGTAGTCCAAGGTGGAACTTCTCACGCATCATACTGGAGACTGGCATGGTGATGAAGAAGGCCTCCGGGATGATCTCCCCTCCGGCAGGGTACCGGGAAGAGCTTCAGATCCCTCCGATCTAGGGACGATGGTGGCAGCGGCTACAGACTGTTTCGTGGAAGATTGATCGGGTACTTCGGTTTTTGGTATCGGGGGCTTCTTATAGGCGAAGAGGCGAGGCAAGGGGGCACCCAAGGTGGCCATACCCCCCAGGCGCGGGCCAGGCCAGGCCGCACGGCCAGGGGATGTGGCCCCTGGTGGCTCTTCTCCGTCTCGTCTTCTGGCTCCGTGTTCCCCATGGTAAAATATTGAATTTGGCTTTTGTTCCGTCCAATTCCGAGAATATTTATTTTCTGTCTTGTCTGGAACTAAAAACAGAAGAAAACAGGCAACTGGCACTATGGCATCTTATTAATAGGTTAGTCCAAAAAACATATAAAAATACCTCAAAATGTAGACAAAGCAAAGCAAAGTATATACTAAACAAGCATGGAACACCAAAAATTATAGATACGTTTACGACGTATCAAGCATCCCCAAGGTTAACTCCTGCTCGTCCTCGAGTAGGTAAGTGATAAAAAGAATAATTTTTGAGGTGACATGCACCATCAAAATCAAGATCAAACCATTTGCAAGCATTGAAAGCTAGGATCAAAGAACTCTAAACATGAGCATGAAAGAAGAAGTTCTAACAATAAGACAAAGTAACTATGCATGCAACATGAAAGGTTACAAACAAACATCATGAATAATAATGCATTGAAAGACGTTTGTTTGTTTTACATATAGTAAAAATGGCATAGTGGCATTCAACTTGTCCCTCATGGAGTAGAAAATAAATGCATAGGACACCTTCAAAATTCATAAGAGTGACTAGATACAAATAGTTCATGAGCAAGCAATATCAACAATATGAATCAATCAATAATTTTTGGGACAATACACATAGAACTAAGAATGGCAACTATGATCTCTCAATTGGTGCCTAAGGATAGAAGGTGGAGGTGCAATATAATGGTGGCAGAAAGGCCCTTCATAAAAGGGAAGCATATATTTCAAGTCTCATAAAGAGCTTCCAAAAATTATGGTACTTGTTATCTTTCAGCTCTCATTGCCCCTATCATAAGCATATTGAAGTGATTAAGGTTAAAGTGAACAAAGATGGAGTATACGCTTGACAAAGTATAAGTTGGCAATCTCATGTCCATTGAATACGAGGGCCGCTCCTCATGCTACTCAAGTTTAGTTACTTGTAAGTTCTTGTCTTAGTAAGTACATGTTATCATAGAGAACAGCCAATGGGGTACCCCTTTCACATGATACAGGATCTATCCCATAATCAAAATAACAAGGCAAGCAAACAATGAGCATCTTAGAAATCTTCTTATTTACCATGGGAAAATGGTTCCTTTTTTCTCTCTTTCCTCTTTTCAATATGTCTCTTTTTTTCTCAATATGTCTCTTTTTTTATAAGAAGAATGCTTTATAGATTGCTCACTATGGTGATGCTGCAAGTTTCCACCATAATTAGGCATGGCTTAGGCTAGCGTCCCAGATGTTTCTCTAACACACATACATAACTCCATGGACTTACAAGCTCCCCTTTCATTTCACACCGACGACATCCATGTACAAGTGCAATGTTGAAAGTGTTCCCCATGACAGCATGGTTTGGCTAATTCCAATGTATAAGTGCAAGCATATACAACATAGATGACTGTAGGGGTTCGTAGCATGGAAAACAAAAAATTTCTATCGCATACAAACAAACAAGCCAAGATCTATCTACTAGATTGTAGCAACGAGTCGATGGAATAACTTACCCTCGAAGATTCCAAAGTGTTTAACGAGAGCGGATTCTCGTGGGTGATGTAGTCGTACTCTTTCCGATCTCAAGATCGTGTGGACGATCCTTCGGCCAAGCGTTCCAGCGCTTCCTGATCGGTCACACGTTCGATTTCGACGAAGACCTTCCTCTCCTTGTTCCAAAGAAAATGGAGGTTGTAGCACTCTCCTCGTGATTCCTAAGACAACGGCGTGGTACCTAAGTAGAGGGAAATCATGAGGCTTCAGCTGCCGGAGCGAGTATGGTGGATTATGAGAGAGGGATATTAGTGGTCTAGAGATTAGACACACCAATTAGAAGGCTCTAAACCGCAGGCTAAAGCAATTAGAAGCTCTAAACCTGAGATTAGAGGTGGAAACTTGTGTGTCTCAAGGAGGAGCCCTGCCCCTCCTTTTATGGGTGGAGGGGCTAGGCACGCCAGGGGAGGGAGGGAGTCCCTCCCCAACTCGGCCTAGGGCTGGGCGCCGGCCTGGAGGAGTGGGACTCCTCCTCCAAGTTGGTTCCAACTCCTCTTGCTTGTTTCCCACAGTTTCATGTTTCCCACAGTTTCCTGTTTTAGCCGTTTGACTTTCAAACTGGCAATTTGACTTTCATGTTTTTGGAACAGCAAGAACACTTAGTACATGATGCAATCATTCAATGACACACTCATGTACCTTCCCCCGAGTGCTTGGGACAATCCGAACCTTCTAGAACATTCCCGATGAAAACAGGAATCATTCCCGAACTCAAAGCGGGACTTTCCTTATATGAATCTTATTCTCCGGACCATTCCGGATCACCTCGTGATATCCCGGATCCCATCCGAGACTCCAAACAACATTCGGTCTCTTTCTCATAATACCATAACTACTCAAAACAACGTCGAATCCTTAAGTGTGTCTCCCTACGGTTCGTGAATTATGCGGACATGATCGAGATACTTCTCCGAACAATAACCAATAGAGGAATCTGGAAATTCATATGGCTCCCACATATTTCTACGATTACTTTGCGATCGAATGAACCACTTACATACGATACCAATTTCCCTTTGTCTCACGATAGTTTACTTATCCGAGGTTATGATCGTCGGTATCTCTGCATACCTAGTTCAACCTCGTTACTGATAAGTACTCTTTTCTCGTTCCCGTGATATGTGATCCCTTGTGACCAAGTCACATGCTTGCAAGCCAATTGGATGACATTCCATCGAGAGGGCCCAGAGTATATCTATCCGTCATGTGGATGGACAAATCCCACTCTTGATCCATGTGTTTCAACCAATACTTTCCGAACACTTAATGCCACCTTTATAGCCACCCAGTTACGGTGTGGTGTTTGATGTCATCAAAGCATCCATCCGGTAAAGGTGATATGCATGATCTCATGGTCGAAGGAATTAGGTTACTATGTATCAGAAAGCATATAGCAATTGAACTATTGAAATGACTTGATCTTTATGCTACGCTTATCAATAGGAGTATGTACACCATATCATTCTCCTAACGATATGATCTTGTTGTTGATAACATCTCAATGTTCATGATATGGAAACCGCAATCATTTAATCAACCAACAAGCTAGTGAAGTATAGAGGCTATACTAGGGACTTCAAATTAAGTTTACAAATCACACAAGTATTAATGTTTCCTTGTTAATACTATTATAGCATGAATATAAACATTTATCATAAACACAAAGATATAATAATAACTACATTTATTATTGCCTCTAGGGCATATCTCCAACAGTCTCCCACTTGCACTAGAGTCATATAATCTAGATTACATGGTAATATACCGAACACCCATGGCGGTTGGTGTTGGTCATGTTTTGCCCTCGGAGAGGTTTAGTCAACGGATCCGCCACATTCAGATCTGTGTGTACTTTGCAAATCTTTATATCCCCATCCTAGATATGTTCTCGAATAGCGTGAAAACGCACTTGATATGCTTGACTTCTTGTGTGACCTTGGTTCTTGTGCATTGGCTATGGCGCCCATGTTATCACAAGAGATAGACATTGGGTCCAAGACTTGGAACCACACCCACTCAGAATGAACTCTTTCATCCATATCGCTTCTTGTGAAGCCTCCGGCGACCATGTATTCGATTCAGTTGAAGATCGCCACAACGCTTTGCTTTGCACTCCTCCATTAACTTCGCACCATTCAAAATAAATACGTATCCAGTTGTGATTTAGAATCATCCGGATCGGTGTTCCAACTAGCATCGGTGTAACCATTAACAACGAGCTGTTCATCACCTCCATAAGAAAGAACCATATCCTTAGTTCTTCTCAAGTACTTAAGGATGTTTTTGATCATTGTCCAATGATCCACTCTGGATCACTTTGATATCTGCTAGTTAAACTAACGGCATATGCAATGTCGGGTCTAGTACATAGCATGGCATACATTAGAGATCCTATGGCTGAGGCATAGGGAGTCTTACTCATCCTTTCTCTATCTTCTTCCGATGTTGGACTTTGAGTTTTACTCAAGGTCGTGTTGCAACATGGGCAAGAACCCTTTCTTGCTTTCTTCCATCCCAATCTTCTTTAGAACTTTGTCCAAATATGTACTCTGTGACAATGATATTTGGCGTTTCGATCTATCTCTATAAATCTTTATGCCTAATATGTAAGCTGCTTCACCAAGATCCTTCATTGAAAACTATTATTCAAATATTCCTTGACACTATTAAGAAGGTCTACATCATTCCCAATCAACAATATGTCATCCACATATAGTATTAAGAATGCTCTGAGCTCCACTCACTTTCTTGTAAATATAAGCTTCTCCATAAGTCTGTATAAAACCAAAACTTTTGATTACCTTATCAAAGCGTTGATTCCAACTTCGGATGCTTGCTTCAATCCATAGATGGACCGTTGAAGTTTGCATACCTTGTTAGCATCTTTAGGATCGACAAAACCTTTGGGTTGCATCATACAACTCTTCATCAATATCTCCATTGAGGAATGCTGTTTTGACATCCATCGCCATATCTCATAATCATAATATGCAGCGATTGCTAACATAATCCTCACAGACTTCAGCTTGCTCTTGGTGAGAAAGTCTCATCGTAGTCAACTCCTTGAATTTCGAAACCCTTTGCGACAAGTCGAGCTTTATAGACAGTAACATTACCATCAGCATCTGTTTTCTTCTTGAAAATCCATTTGTTCTCGACAGCCTTCCGGCCATCCGGTAAGTCCACCAAAGTCCATACTTGGTTTTCGTACATGGATCCAATCTCGGATTTCATCGCTTCTTGCCATTTATTGGAATCTGGGCTCATTATCGCTTACTCATATGTCTCGGGTCATCGGTGTTATCCACCAACATGACACTCATAACGGAATCATACCAATCTAGAGTGGTACGAGTTCTCGTTGACCTCCGAGGCTCTGTAGCAACTTCAACCGAAGTTTCATGATCATCATCATTAGCTTCCTCTCTAATTGGTGTAGGCACCACAGGAACTTCCTCCGGTGCTGCGCTACTCGCAATTTCGAGAGAAGGTTCGACAACCTCGTCGAGTTCTACTTTCCTTCCAGTCACTTCTTTCGAGAGAAATTCCTTCTCTAGAAAGGATCCATTCTTGGCAACGAAGATTTTGCCTTCGGATCTATGATAGAAGGTATACCCAATAGTTTCCTTCGGGTATCCTATGAAGACGCATTTTTCCGCTTTGGGTTCAAGCTTGTCCGGCTGTAACTTCTTTACATAGGCTTCGCATCCCCAAACTTTAAGGAACGACAATTTAGGTTTCTTGCCAAACCACAATTCATACGGTGTCGTTTCAACGGATTTAGACGGTTCCCTATTTAAAGTGAATGCGGCTGTTTCTAATGCATAACCCCAAAATGATAGCGGTAAATCTGTAAGTGACATCATAGAACGAACCATATCTAAGAGAGTTCGATTACGACGTTCGGACACACCATTATGCTGTGGTGTTCCCGGCGGTGTCAATTGTGAAAGTATTCCGCACTTCTTTAAATGCTCGCCAAACTCGTAACTTAGATATTCACCTCCACGATCAGAACGTAGAAATTTAATCTTCTTGTTACGTTGATTCTCTACCTCACTTTGAAACTCCTTAAACTTCTCGAAAGTTTCGGACTTATGTTTCATGAAATAGATATACCCATATCTACTCAAGTCATCTGTGAAGGTAAGAACATAACGATAACCACCGCGCGATGCTACACTCATTGGACCACACACATCGGTATGTATGATTTCCAATAAGTCCGTAGCTCGCTCCATCATACCATAAAATGGAGTCTTAGTCATTTTTCCCATCAGACATGCTTCGCATCTTTCAAGTGATTCAAAATCAAGTGATTCAAGAAGTCCATCGGAATGGAGTTTCTTCATACGCTTCACTCCAATGTGACCAAGACGACAGTGCCACATATAGGTCGAATTATCGCTTGATTTCAAACGTTTAGCCTCAATATTGTTGATATGTGTATTTCCACTATCGAGATTCAATAAGAATAGACCATCTATCAAAGGTGCATGTGCGTAAAACATATTACTCATATAAATCGAACAACCATTATTCTCTGACTTAAACAAGTAACCGTCTCGCAATAAACAAGATCCCAATATAATGTTCATGCTTAACGCAGGCACTAAATAACAATTATTTAAGTATAAAACTAATCCCGATGGTAGATGAAGAGGTAGCGTGCCGACCGCGATCACATCAACCTTTGATCCGTTTCCCACGCGCATCGTCACCTCGTTCTTCGCTAGCTTCCGTTTATTCTGGAGCACCTATTTCGAGTTACAAATATGAGCAACCGAACCAGTATCAAATACCCAGGCACTACTACGAGTACTAGTGAGATAGACATCAATAACATGTATATCAGATATACCTTTCTTCTTGATGTTGTCGTTCTTCAGATCCGCCAAGTACTTTGGGCAATTCCGCTTCAAGTGACCTTATCCCTTGCAGTAAAAGCACTCAGTTTCAGGCTTTGGTCCAGCCTTAGTTTTCTTCGTCGGCGTGGTAACTTTCTTACCACCCTTCTTGAAGTGTCCCTTTTGCTTAGACTTGCCTTTCTTGAGTTTGGTGGTCTTATTGACCATCAACACTTGGTGCTCTTTCTTGATCTCCACTTCTGCAGACTTTAACATAGCAAACAGTTACGCAACTCTTTGTTCATGTTCGCATGGTGTAGTTCATCACAAAGTTCAGTAACTTGGTGGCGTGGATGGAGGACGGTAAATCCCCAAAGCATTAGGAATCACTATACCCAAGCTTTGAAGTTTGTTTGCGTGCCCAGACATCTTAAGCACATGCTCACTGACGGGGCTTCCCTCTTCCATCTTGCGGTTAAAGAACTTTTCAGAAGCCTCATGGCTTTCGATTGCCGCATGAGTCTCAAAAGTCAATTTGAGATCCTCGACAATATCATATGGGTCGACCCTTCAAACCTTTTACAAGCTCGATTCTAAACCATACAAGATAGCACACTGAACTATGGAGTCTTGATTCTTCCGAGCGAGGTAAACATTCTTTACTTCGGAAGCATCACCGCAGTGGGTCACCCAAATGTGAATCCAAAGACATAGGTCAAATTACCACTGTGAGGACAGTCCTCAAATTGCGGAACCAATCCGAAGTTGCTTCCATTGTTTTCAACTTTTCTTTCTCTAGGAACGCATTAAAATTGATGGTAGGGGCTGCCATTGATCTACAACATATTTGCAATAGTTTAGACTAAGTTTATGACAAATTGAGTTCAAATTAATTAATGAAATTAAACTAGGTGAACTCCCACTCAAAACAACATCCCTCACATTGTTTTAGTGATCACACGAACCAAATCCACTACATCAACACCGATCATCACGAGAGTTGATATAGTTTCAATGGCGAACAATCATCATGTTCATCATATCTACTATACGATTCATGCTTTACCTTTCGGTAATCCGTGTTCCGAGACCATGTCTCTACATGCTAGGCTCGTCAAGATCAAACCTTAGTTTCTGCATGAGCAAATCTGGCTTGCTCACGTTGTATACACTTGCAGAATCTAACACACCCGATCATCACGTGGTTCTTCGAAACAACAAGCTTTAGCAACGGTGCTAACTAAGGGCAAACACTTTATGATTTGAAATTCATGTGCATGAGGGATCATCTTATAATGCTACCATCGTCTACTAAGCAATACAAGATGCATAAAGGATTAACATCACATGCAATTCATAATATGTGATATGATATGGCCTTTCTTCTTTGTGCTTCCGATCTCCATCTTCAAACACGAACATGATCTCCATCATCACCGGCATTGCATCAAGGTCAATGACGCTTCACCATGGTTGTCGTCCACCGGCTTCAACTATTACAACTACTTTGAATAGACACGCGGGTCTTAACATAAATTAAAGACAACCATATATGGCTCCGCGGTTGCCAACTTACAATAAGGAACATTGCATACATCAAATATAATCACAATCATGGCCATATCACATCATCGCACACCCGCAAAACAAAGTTAGTCTCTTCTACGGGCTTTGCATATTTTACGTGGTTTGGGGCTTTCAATAAGTGTCGTTCTAACTTACGAACAAGAACCACAACATTGATACTAGCATTGTTGATTACCCGTTGTAAATTGGATCTTAACTATGCTAGGAGAAAGCACCCATAAAGCCACTTATGCAATACAAGTTGCATGTCAAGCGTGGAGCAAGTCTCATGAACGATGTCATGTAAGGTTAGCCCGGGCCGCTTCATCCCAACATACCGCAAGATGCAAAGTACACAAAAACAATCGACAATAAAAGCATCAACGCCCAGAATGACCATTGTGTTCTACTCGTGCAACAGATCTACATATAGACACGGCTCTGATACCACTGTAGGTGTTCGTAGCATGGAAAACAAAAATTTTCTATCGCATACAAACAAACAAGCCAAGATCTATCTACTAGACTGTAGCAACGAGTCGATGGAATAACTTACCCTCGAAGATTCCAAAGTGTTTAACGAGAGCGGATTCTCGTGGGTGATGTAGTCGTACTCTCTTTCCGATCTCAAGATCGTGTGGACGATCCTTCCGGCGCTGCGTTCGGCAGCGCTTCATGATCGGTCACACGTTCGTACTCGACGAAGACCTTCCTCTCCTTGTTCCAAAGAAATGGAGGTTGTAGCACTCTCCTCGCGATTCGGCAAAGACAACGTGGTACCTAAGTAGAGGAAATCCTTGAGGCCTTAAGCTTGAGCGAGTATGGTGGATTATGAGAGAGGGCTATTAGTGGTCTAGAGATTATACACACCAATTAGAAGGCTCTAAACCGCAGGCTAAAGCAATTAGAAGCTCTAAACCAAACGGCTCTAAACCTGAGATTAGAGGTGGAAACTTGTGTGTCTCAAGGAGGAGCCCTGCCCCTCCTTTTATGGGTGGAGGGGCTAGGCGCGCCAGGGAAGGGAGGGAGTCCCTCCCCAACTAGGCCTAGGGCTGGGTGCCGGCCTGGAGGAGTGGGACTCCTCCTCCAAGTTGGTTCCAACTCCTCTTGCTTGTTTCCCAGGTTTCGTTTTAGCCGCTTGACTTTCAAACGCAATTTGACTTTCATGTTTTTGGAACAGCAAGAACACTTAGTACATGATGCAATCATTCAATGACACACTCATGTACCTTCCCCCGAGTCTTGGGACAATCCGAACCTTCTAGAACATTCCCGATGAAAACACGGAATCATTCCGAACTCAAACGGGACTTTCCTTATATGAATCTTATTCTCCGGACCATTCCGGATCACCTCGTGATATCCCGGATCCCATCCGAGACTCCGAAAAACATTCGGTCTCTTTCTCATAATACCATAACTACTCAAAACAACGTCGAATCCTTAAGTGTGTCTCCCTACGGTTCGTGAATTATGCGAACATGATCGAGACACTTCTCCGAACAATAACCAATAGAGGAATCTGGAAATTCATATGGCTCCCACATATTTCTACGATTACTTTGCGATCGAATGAACCACTTACATACGATACCAATTTCCCTTTGTCTCACGATAGTTTACTTATCCGAGGTTATGATCGTCGGTATCTCTGCATACCTAGTTTAACCTCGTTACAGATAAGTACTCTTTTCTCGTTCCCGTGATATGTGATCCCTTGTGACCAAGTCACATGCTTGCAAGCCAATTGGATGACATTCCACCGAGAGGGCCCAGAGTATATCTATCCGTCATGTGGATGGACAAATCCCACTCTTGATCCATGTGTTTCAACCAATACTTTCCGAACACTTAATGCCACCTTTATAGCCACCCAGTTACGGTGTGGTGTTTGATGTCATCAAAGCATCCATCCGGTAAAGTTGATATGCATGATCTCATGGTCGAAGGAATTAGGTTACTATGTATCAGAAAGCATATAGCAATTGAACTATTGAAATGACTTGATCTTTATGCTACGCTTATCAATAGGAGTATGTCCACCATATCATTCTCCTAACGATATGATCTTGTTGTTGATAACATCTCAATGTTCATGATATGGAAACCACAATCATTTAATCAACCAACAAGCTAGTGAAGTATAGAGGCTATACTAGGGACTTCAAATTAAGTTTACAAATCACACAAGTATTAATGTTTCCTTGTTAATACTATTATAGCATGAATATAAACATTTATCATAAACACAAAGATATAATAATAACTACATTTATTATTGCCTCTAGGGCATATCTCCAACAATGACACAATGGTTCAAGTTTATTAGGGGCAAGAAAAATAAATTGTGCCATCAAGTTTGTGAGACCTTTAATCACTAAGTTTTCACATAACAAAATGACTTTTTAATTGGAAGGTAGATGAAAACAAGAATATACTTGGAATGGTGTAACACACCATGCATAGGAATTTATAGTGGACACTTTGGAATAACTTGGTTTCTTGGGAGTTGGATGCACGAGTGGAGCTTACTCATACAAGTGGAGGCTAGCAAAAGACTGGGAGCGACCAACTAAGAGAGCAATAATGTCCATAATCATGTAGAGTGATAAAACATTACTAATCAAAGCATAAAGTGGTACCACAAGTAAAAAACTAAATGATCTTAGAGGCTAAAGTGACTTGTTCATAGTCATAACATGGTGTGAGCATGCGCCAAGTCAATCCAAACAAAGCATCAAAGGAGAATACCATAATACTATGCTTTTGTATGCTAAAACAACGCATGATTCCTTCAAGGTACATTAAGCAATCCTAATTGTTTGGAACAAATCATGCTACAACAATAATAACTAAGCCTAAGGTCAAAACAACATCAAGCATGACATGCTAAAGTGTAAGTCACAGTCAAAGCAAGCTCCTCTTGTACTACTCAAGCAAGAACTTTTTACTCCTCTCCAACACTGTGGCATCCCGCAAAACCACTACTAGAAAATCGCGTTGAATTTGTGCATTGCATCGTCATCTTCATGCATTATTTGAAAAGCCTAGTTTTGAATTGTACAAAAACCCCTCTTATTTTCAAACACCGAAAACCGGGTCCCCGGAATATTTTGTCTTGCCCGAAATCGGTTTGCAATAAATAAAAATTATAATTATTTTTGCGGGGCAGTCGAACGGGCCGATTGACCCGAACGACCGCCCCAGAAATTTAATCGGTCCAATCAGACTCGCCCTCTAAATCCTAAACTCACCCAACCTAATCTACCCAACCCAGCCTCCACCTCACTCCCTCCAATCAGATCTCGCCACGTCATCTCTCCCCTCCCCTTCAGCCTATCACACTAAGCCACCTCACCTAGTCTAAACCCAACCCACGCCACTCACACTCACCCACCCCACACACGCTGGCACGCACTACACGCAGAACACCTGCACACCCAGACACAACGCACGCACCACGCACCTGCCACACGCCCATACAGTCCACCGCCTGTCCACTTCCCCCTGGACCTGGTCCAACCCGACCGCCCCGGACCCACCACTCCCCATCACCTCCCCACGCACGCAACCTCCCTTCTCCGCTGCCTCTTCTTCTTTCTCACTGCACGCCCGCGCCCACGGCCACCCCACCTCCTCCGCCCCTCAAGCCCCCTCCTTCCACCTTCCCGCCTCGCTCCACCTCGCAGTAGCCTCCCCGCTTCCGCTGCCCGCCGGCCCCCGCCTGCTCGCCGCCGCCGCCCCGCAGCCGCGCCGCCCGCCCGACCTCAGCCTCGCCGGCGAACCGCCCACGCCGCCCGCTGTCCCGCTCTGCCTGCCCGCCTCCTCCCGGCCCCGAGCTTCTCCGCCGCCGCCGGGCGCTGCAGGCCCGCCAAGGCCAGTAGCCCAAGCTCGCCGGTCACGTTCGCCCGCCTCGCCTCACCCACCTCGCAACTATCTCGCTGCGCCATCGCAGGCTCCTCCGCCGCCGAGCCACCTCGCCATGAGCCGCCTGTGGCCTCTCGCCGCCTCTCCGCTTTCTCCACCGCCCCCGCCCGCCGCCAGGACGCGAGCCCTCCGTGTCGCCTTCCGCTGCACCCGGGACCCTCTTTCGCCCGATCGACAGGTGCCGCCTCGAGATCGACCGCATCGCCACCGGCTGCTCGAGAGGCCGAGTTCGGTCCGGCCCGACCAAGAAGATCTTCGATCTGCCGCCAAGGTCTCCTCCCGGACAAGACCAACCGATGCCGGCCCCAGATGAACAAGGTGGGCACCCCAAGGTCTTCTCGGGACATCGAGTTCGCCATCACGAAGGACAAGCCCGCCATCGTGGAAACCAAGGACACCGGTACCCCCAAGGTCGCCACACGGAGGCCGAACCCCGTGGACCGACATGCTCTTCTTCACGGATATGACAAGCACTCCGCCCGGACACCAAGTGCTTCACCCGAACGCCAAGACCGACCCGACACGCGGACCCGGCAAGTTCTTCTCGACGACATGATCATCGACATAGAACCCGAAGCACACATGTGCGACAAGGACTCCCTCGAGGACGCCGAGTGCGTCACCCCGGACACCTAGACCCCGGATGCGCCAAGACCCTAACCCCGGAGCCGAGAACGTTCCGTCGAACCCTGAGACCGACCCCGAACCCCGGAACCCAAGATCGTCGAGCCCCCTCTAATGTGTGAACCCCTTTCCCGAGCCCTATTTTATAAATGAATTAACAACTTGTTGCATATTTAATTGACATCTCGCATGCATATCATGTGGTTTGGGGCCTTATGCCGATTCACCTAATAAATAAATATGGGGCCCATATGCGGGCAAATCTAGTCTCATATTGGCCTCATTTAAAACTTGTGTAGCGAACCGGTGGTATATTCGGGCTTGTTAAACAACAATTAAAATTGCGGGGGTTCTAAACAACTTGAACCATCTAAATAATTGTCGGGACCCCGGTTCCGTTTAATATGACCTAATTGCATCGCACCTTTGCCATGTCATGAATCATACATGCATCATGCCGATCTTCTGCCGTTGTATTAAATATTGCATCCGGTGTTCCTTCTAGTGATTTGCTTCTTCGCGGATAAGGCCGTTGGGTTGATGTGAGCTTCGCCCCGTTCTTCGGTTGAACCTTCGACCATGTTTTCAGGCGAGCATCTCCCTCTTTCTACCTATCTTACTTTTATAGTCTTTATTCCCTCCTGTTGATCTATTGCTATCTGTGTTGCGATGCTCTAGTTTTCGTACCCTTTGATATCCCCTGCAGCCGTATATTGCCTTGGACACATCCTATTACCTGTTGTTTGGTAGATAGTTGGACTTGCGTGTCGTAGTCGCTTGCTCAAGTGTTGTCGCGTGTTGTCAGATGCCACAGTTGCTGATGTATTGCCGCATGTTGATGTTGGAGATGATTCTAGTTTTACTTATCGTCACTTTACTTTCTGTTTAACAACTAAAATTGAATAAGCGAGGCATCGGGTGATAGATAATATTTGGTTTCGAATGCCCACTTGTGTCCGTAAGACCCCGAGTACTTGATACTTGCCTTGATTTTTGCGCTATCCACATCCGGGAGGTATGGGACCCCCGAGCGAGCTTGATTCGGACTTATTTCTTGGGGCCACAAACTAGTTTGAGGTTTTATTTACGATCCTGTACTTATGCCATGCTACTTTACAGATTTAATTTGTGCGAGGAGCACACTGCATCATTAGGATAATGGCACGATTCCGCGGTGTCGACAAGCCCAGCCACACTTCGGGTTCCCGATGCTCACAGCCGTCCCCATAACCTTGAGGCCGTCTCGAGCTTGCTTACTGCTATGGATTCTACTTAAGGTGGCCTCAAATATTTCTGAATCTGTGATTGTTCAATCGTGAAAGCCTCGTGGGTTTTGATTTGGTTTTTCCGAGGTTGATCGAGCGTGTGTTGCTATTGGTGCACCCCGCCGGGTAAAACTTTCAAAGCCGTGTCCGCGGATATGGACGACTTGGAGCACAGATTCTCGATCATAGACAAGCATAACTAAAGTTTATTGCTATTAATTTGACTTATAATGACTAGTAATCAGCTTCACTATAACGGAATGGCTAATTAATACGCCCACCATTGCTTGTTTGGTTGTCGCCATACAAATGTATCTGACTAGTAAGTATTGCAACTACAACGAATTGGCTGAATAAAAGTACCAACAACTGCTGGGTTTGGGTTTATCTCATGCTATCTGTACCTGATTAGTAATTGTTGCAACTATCACGGAATGATTAACTAAAAGTGCCCACTGCTTACTTTATCAGGACGAATACCTAAACCTGACTAGTAAAGTGCCGCAACTATAACTGAATAAATAAAACTGCCAACTGTGTGAGTTCCTCGGTTGACTTCCTCGTTTGGTCTCGAGGGGGAAACACCAGGATGGGTTTGTTTGGTGTTAGCTTCAGGTTGGATCCGGATAGGTCATTCTTACCCCTCTCTGATAACCGACAGTTGTTTCGAGTCTCTATAGGTTGTTTAGTGCATGCTGCCGCTGCCGCTCAGTCCACCATACCTATGTAGGCGAGGACCGCCGAATTCTAGCCTCGCTGCAATCGGCCTCAAGATCGACGCTCCTTCTTTGTTTTCTGCTTTGCCCTTGTCGGCACCCCTTTTGTTTAAGCAGGTTTTGAGGTCGACGCCGTTAGCAGGGTTACCCTTCCGGCTTGGCCTGGGCAGGGTTATGGACGCCATTGGTTATTCTTCAAGGCTCTTAGCCCCATTTGCATCTTGTCCGTAGTCGGACGCTCGATCATTTTCAAGGTGATTTGGATCTTTGTATATTATATCTGTATTCTTGACTCCTTGAGTCGCTGCTATATATATCTGTTCTGTGGGTCCCATCGAGGACTGTTGTGTAATGTTATTACTTCGTTTTCCACCCGCACGAAAGTGCCTGGTGGGCACCTTTGAATCGTTTCTATGCGAGTTTGGCGAATTTTGCTAAAACTTGCATAGGTCCGATTCTGAGGGTGTTACAAACACCAATCAACTTATTTGAAACAACACAGCGAGAACGGGGGTCCAAACTACTTTATTCAAGCAAACTAAGCAAACAAAAACCAAAAACAAAAGCTAAGATGCTCCAAGAACAACACAATAGTGCATAAAACAATAAAAACGAAGTGTCTAGAAAGACCTAAGATTTTTATTGATGAAGAAGGGAATGCCTTGGGCATCCCCAAGCTTTTACGCTTGTACTTCTTGAATATTTCTTGGGGTTACACAGGGTGGCATTCCAAAGCTTAAGCTTTTGTCCATTCTTCATCTCATTACATCACTCTTCCTCTACACCTGAAAATTTTCCTTCATACAAAACTTCACACAATCTTCATTAGCAACATTAGTGTATTTAAAAGATAATAGACCTTGGGTTTTAGTTTTAAAATAGCAAAACTTTCACTAAAGACACAATCTACTATAGCAATTTCCTCAAAAATCTCAATTTCTCTAAAAAAACAAAAAGGAATCAATAAGAAGCAAATGCAAATAATGGCAGAAATCTATCAAAACAGACCAGCAGGTAGAAACCGATTTTTCGAAGACCTTCTGTTGCTCAAATAAAAATGTATTGAAATAACGAAAGTTAGATAACAACCTGGGGGATTTATTCATAAAATTATATCTCAAATAGACTTACGGATATTTTACACGAATTTTTACAGTGGAGCACAAAAATCTGTTTCGGGACAACAACTCCCCAAATCTTACTTCCCTCTCATTAGAGGCTATTCTTGGCACAAAAATCAAATAAAAAGGATAAGGAGAGGTCATTACAGAGCTAATAACTTCCAAGACTCAAAAAAACTATTGGGTTATCTCCCAAGAAGTACTTTTCTTTAACGCCTTTAAGTTAGGCACAAAAAGCAAGAAAGATGCTTACCCTAAGAAATATGAATTGAATTAAATGAGAGCATCAATAAGCAAATTAAAAATACATTTAAGTCTTACCCACTTCCTATGCATAGGAATATTTTATGCAAATAAATTCACAAAGAGCAAAATGACAAGCATAGGAAGATAAAACAAGAGTAACATCAAAACTTTCAACATATAGAGAGGTGTTTCAGTACCATGAAAACTCCTACAACCATATTTTCCTCTCTCATAATAATTTTCAGTAGCCTCATGAATAAACTCAACAATATATCTATCACATAAAGTATGCTTTTCATGATCTACAAACACATAATTTTTATCAAACTCAAAAATAGTGAGATTTAAACCTTCAAACCCACTTTTAACAAATTTATAACAAGAAGAATGATCATTCAATATAGGACCGTCATCTAGAGCTTTATCATAAACATTTTCTAAACAAAACTCTTTAGTACCATGCATTTCGAAGTTAGGCACAAATATAGGATTATCATGGATAGTAGGAGCATAATTATTATCACAAGTTTTACCCATAGTAGGTATTTCAAAAGAATCCACAGGAACATAACATTCATCCTCCTTTGGTAAGCATGGGGGACAATCAAATAATGTAAGGGATAAAGAGTTACTCTCATTAGAAGGTAGGCATGGGCAGCTAATCCATTCTTCCTCCTTTTTTTCATCACTCTTCTCCTTTTTTCATCTAATGAGCTTCCAGGTTCAGTAATTTCTTCTTCCATAGGCTCTTGCAAATTGTGGACACATTCTTGTGCATGCCTAAGTCCCTCTTTATAATCAATGATATAACAATTACTGCTGAAATTTTCTATGCAATGATCAAGGATAGAAGAGACCATATCTTTAAGGTCTTTACAAGCAACATAGGTTTCATAGTTTTTAGACATGAAGGATTCTATTTCATAAGCTCCCATAAACAAAACAAGTTGTTCTACTTCTTCAAATCCAAGATGAATATAGTTATTCCAATGATAATTCATAATTAAAAATTATTTACTAAAGACACATTGGAATTTAAGACGTTTAGTATCCTCTTCAGAGAAACAATTTATATCATGGCGTTTAAGCAAAATTTTAGCAATTAGATCCAACCTTTTTAACACGGCTCTCATGACTTTACCCTTATAAGATTCTCTATACCTTATAAAATCTTCCATGGAGGTTCTAGCAGGTGGTGGTTCATCTACTACCTTAGCAGTGATAGTATTTTTCCCAAATAGGAAACCGAGTGGGTTATCCATAATGCGATAGTGATTGGAGCAGAACTAGACATAAAAACAACTTGAAGTAGGAACTATTTTTTTGTGTTTTTTATACGAAAAAGCAAACCAAACGAAACTATTTTTTTTTGGAGTTTTTGATAAAAAGAAGCAAACAAAACAAGGCAAAAGAAACTAAGCAAAACAAAAACAAAGTAAATAGAAAGGTTGTGAAGGACTCCCCTTGTGAAGCCGTCCTTAGCCTCCCCGACAACGGCGCCAGAAAACAACTTGATGCGCTCAGATCAATGTAGAGCTTTGTTGGGAGACCCCAAGAGGAAGGTATGATGAGCATAGCAGCAAGTATTCCCTCAGAAAGAAACCAAGGTTATCGAACTAGTAGGAGTAAGGAAATGACTCAAAGGTGTTGCTAGCAACTAGAGCCCAACGAACAGTGAGGTTGTCAATCTCACCGGTTTGCTAAAAACAAAGGATTAACTGTATGGTGTGGGAGGTAATGGTGGTTTGCATAAAGTAAACAGTAACAGTGGAAGATGTATTAATGGTAAAGATTGGACCGGGGTCCATAGTTCACTAGAGGTACTCTCCTTAAGATAAGCAAACATGGCATGCTGGGTAAACAAATTACAGCGGGGCAATTGATAGGACAGAGCAAGGCATAACAATGCAATACTAGACATTCATGATCCTATGAGATTTGATTGGGCAATACAACAAGATACATAGACCACCATCCAACTGCATCTATGACTAGTAATCCACCTTCAGGTTATCATCTGAACCCCCTCCAGTATTAAGTTGCAAGCAACGGATAACTTCTTTAAGAAAAGTGTGTAAGACAAACAATTCACTTGTTCCATGAACAAGAGATCATTATTTTCCCCTAGTAGCAACAACACATTTAGAACCTTAGAGATTTCTGCCACTTCCCTAGATTAAATAGAGGCATAAACCCACTATCAAGCATAAATACTCCCTCTTGGAGTCACTAGCATCTACTTGGCCAAGATATCTACTAGAAACGGAGAGCATGCAAGATCACAAACAACACAGACATGATAGAATTAATAAGATAGAACCATTAATAAATCTGACATAGTAATCTCAATATCCATCGGATCCCCACAAACACAACATGCATGATTACAAATAGATGATCTTGATCATGAACGGAGCTCACAAGATCTAAACATGGTAGCATAAAGGAGGAGAAACAACCATCTAGCTACTACATGGACCCGTAGTCCAAGGTGAAACTACTCATGCATCATACATGAGGCTGGCATGGTGATGAAGAAGGCCTTCGGGATGATCTTCCCTCCGGCAGGGTGCCAGGAAGATCTTCAGATCCCCTGATCTAGGGACGATGGTGGCGGTGGCTACGGACTGTTTCTTGAAAGATTGATCGAGTACTTAGGGTTTTGGTATCGGGGGCTTCTTATAGGCGAAGAGGCGAGGAAGGGGCACCCAGGGTGGCCGCACCCCCAGGCGCGGGCCAGGCCGCGCGGCTAGGGGGTGTGGCCTCCTAGTGGCTCTTCTCCGTCTCGTCTTCTGGCTCTGTGTTCCCCACAGTAAAATATTGACTTTGTCTTTTGTCCTGTCCAATTTAGAGAATATTGATTTTCTGCCTTTTCTGGAACCAAAAACAGAAGAAAACAGGCAACGGGCACTTTGGCATCTCGTTAATAGGTTAGTCCAGAAAATATATAAAAATACCTCAAAATATAGACAAAACAAAACAAAGTAGATACTAAACAAGCATGGAACACCAAAAATTATAAATACGTTTACAACGTATCAACAAACCTCGTTATGGTAGATTCTAGAGACGATCTCCCGCTTGTTGGCTCCCTGAAGTCGGGCATAGGGCCATGGCGCCGAACCCTAGGTATAATCGTGTAACCGTAGTCAGCAATGGATACAAATAATATTGGGGATCTTCAGTCCCTCCTATATATGCCGATTCTGAACTTTGCGCACGTAATTATTATGGTTATCCTACTAGATGAATCTAACAACCAGTAAATTACTTTCAATTATTCGAAACCCACAGATTGCGTGTGGGGCTATTCATGAATACTTCGTGTGGTAGAATGAACTGCGTGTATCCTATAAAATTCTTCTGGTTATCTTAAAAATTGATAAGGATCAGAAACTAGACCCCATAACGGATAGCGTGAGTAAGGCCTAGCGGGGTATATATTGCGCTGAATTATCCAGAAACCTACCCTGGACCGGTTGGACCCTAAACAGAACCATTACAAAGCTGATAATTCCCTACTCCGATTTTCCACATATATATCTTTGGAGGCTATAAAATGGTGTGATCTGTTTTGCTACATATGGATGCAGGATATACAGTTCAGACTGTTGGGTTATTGTCAGTTTACATATTGTCTAGAGGGCTTAGAGTATTTTTGCTAGATGTCTGATGTACTTGAACAGTACGCTCTACAAAGATGGAAAAACTAACACCTACATTTCATTGGAGCACATACTTGTGAAAACAAAAACACACACGTCTGTGGCGACCAAAAATATACATGTACCGTTGGCTGTACATTAGGGTATAGCTCACTGACAAATCTAGTTTTGACAAGTGTTCATGAAGTGTAACTGAACTTTCTCATTTTGGCAGCAATATGTAAATTACCCACGCCCGTCAGTATAACCCTATACACCAGTTAGGGGTTGTACCCTCTCTCACCCCTCATCAGTTGCAGTAAGATTTTACAAGGATTTCTGCATTACCTCCTTTTCTGCGACGGTGCAGGATTGGCCTCTGGTTCAACCTCGTCGGTGTTGCGCTCCACAGCTCTGCCGGAAGCGGCTCCGTCGGATGCTGCTCTCCCTGGATCACCGTTTGAATCGGCTGAGCCTCCCGACCCAGAAATATCGCTGTCCAATTGGAATAGTTTATTTAGAGATGCCTCCGTGTGATTGTCAGGGGATGAATACCCAGTGGAAGGAAGGCTGGTCCCTTCATGCGCGCCCAGATCCGTAACACTAGACGGGAATTCCATGTTGCATAGAGAAAGAGGCGATTATTTGGACGAACAACCCCGAAATTAAGGCGAGAAACTCCTGAAATTTACATCCCCTACCTGAAGAGCAGCTTGGTGAAACTTCCATGGTGGCCATTCCCGAGCATCGGCGGTCTTTTTCGTGTCCCGATTCTTCGGATATGGACGAATCGCCGCTTGTGTAGGAAGAAGGAGAGGAAGGTGGGCACCGAAGATTCAAATTCAAAACGCCTTCTGTGGACAGGAGGATGAGGTACCAGGCCACATGTGAAGTGGAGGGTTCGGCTGGGTCCCACGTTCATGTATTGTACGGGTGTTTGTACCGTATGGCCGAACAATACCTCGTATTTGCTATGAAATGCCGGTCAAAAATGCAACCAAGGTGGGCCCGGAGCACTGATCGCAAAGCACGCACGTGAGGCCAGGATAGGATTTCGGCCCGGAAACCGTTCGTAAACGGCAATTGGCTCGAGCTTGCCTCTATCTTGGTGAAGGTGACTTGGGCGACATTGCGTCTATAGGTTCTCGGCATTTAGTGTTTATCGGCGTTATGTAATCTTGCACTGGATCACGATGCATATGTTTACTTGGATAGATATTGCTTTTGTGCTAGACCAAGTAACCTCAATCCATATTCCAGTCGGTAGTAGAAGTCTGTTCCATATTTCAGTCGGTAACCTCAATCCGTATATGAGCTCCGAACAGATTAGCAAAGGGCAGTACCATAGTAGACAGTTCCTGCCAGTTCTGAAACCAGGATTCCAATGTGAACCTGTCTTGGAGGATTTGCTCGCATAGATAATCTTAGTTTGATGAAGTGTATGTTCCTGACATAAAATCCTTCATGTTTCTTCAAATGTTGCACGGCGTGCCAAGACCGTTGATACATCGGAAACGTATCTATAATTTTTGATGCTCCATACTTGTTTAATATCTACTTTGCTTTACTTGTCTACATTTTAAGGTGCTTTTTACATGTTTTCTGGTACTAACCTACTAACAAGTTGCAACAGTGCCAGATGCTTGTTTTCTGCTGTTTTTGGTTTCAAAAAATTTAGTAAAGAAATATTCTCAAAATTGGACGGGACAAATGTCAAAGTCAATTACTTTCCGTGGGGAACAAGAAGTCCAGAGGGGAGCCAGAGAGGCCGGCCAGGGGGGCCATACCCACCCTAGGCGCGGGTGGGCCCTACCCGCGCCTGGGAGTGGTGTAGGGCCCCTTGTCGCCGCCTCGTCCTCCCCCTTCGCCATATCCATCACCATCTCCATCACCGTTGATGATTCCCATGATGAGGAGGGAGTAGTTCTTCCTCGAGGCTAAGGGCTCTACCGGTAGCTATGTGTTCATCTCTCTCTATATGTATGATCTTGTTGTGGTCATGAGCTTTGTAATCAAGTAGATCTACCTTGCTACTTAAGTGCTTCATTAGATCTCTGCTCTCTCCATGTGTGTGAAAGTGACAGCGTGCACGCCATGGTGGCACTTAGGTTTGACTCTACATAAATACTCTTTGTGCTTTAATAGATCTATGCTTTTCCCCACGTGTGTGAAAGTGACGGCGTGCATACCGTATGTGACACTTTGGCTAGATTGAATATTTGTTATGAGTTATATTTGGAGTTGGATGTCTCTATAAAATTGTGGTGTTTGTTAGAACCATCTAGCGGTCAAGGTGACAGTATGGGGTTATCAAGATTGGGGAAGGCCCTACCATGGATTAGAGTGTCCAACCGGAGAATAGTTAAGAGTAGTATTATGAAGAGAGGATATTTATATGAGAGAGTGTTCACTAGTGAAAGTATGATCCCTAGGCCTTGTTTCTAAACATTGAAACACCGTTTGCATCTAGATCTGTTACATGTTTGCTTGCTTTAGTCTTTACCTCACCGTAAAGCTCTTTTCTGGCACTCACACACGTTCTCCCACGTCAACAACAAGTCAAAAGCTATTTTCTGGCACCGTTACCACTTGTATTTCACTATCTCTTCGCCGAACTAGTGCACCTATACACCTGACAAGTGTATTGGTTGTGTTGGGGATACAAGAAACTTCTTGTATCTTGATTGCAGGATTGCTTGAGAGGGAATACCTTTGACCACTTCCTCCCCGAGTTCGATAAACCTTGGGTAATTCACTTAAGGGAAACTTGCTGCTGTTCTACAAACCTTTGCACCTGGAGGCCCAACAACTGTCTACAAGAATAGAAGTGCGTAGACATCAACCCTGGAATAAAAATCCTCTACTCTTTGGTTTATACCTTGTCCCTGAAACTGTTTATCACCATGTTTTCCTCATGACCAAACTATGTTTATCACCATGTAAGCAACAATTGGCTCAATACCAATAATTTACGCAAAAAATAGAACAAATCTATCATCGTGGCCATGAGGGTGGGGCTCGTGCGGCTCAGCACCCCATCTCCACGTAGTGCGGGTGGTGGCGTCTACAATGGAAGCATCAACTTTGCTACCCGGCACTCTGGAGCCCAAACCTTGGCGGTGTAATCGTATTTGATTGAGGTGGTTGAGGCTGTGCACAATCCCTCGGAGTATAGAGGCTGTAGAGCAGTGAGCATTGATGATTGTTGGCAACTTCTAATGTCGCTCGACATGGCGATGATCAAACACGAGAAAGAAATGAGGCCGCACTTTCACTAGCTCGCCATGGTGCTACATATGGTGCTATGAATTTTTTGTTCGATGATCCTCCCTCTTTTCTGATGATCGTTTTATTATTCAATAGTAAAGTCGCATGAACTTTTGTAAAAAAAAAAAACCGCAGTACTACTTACTCTCTCTATTTTATATTACTCTGCATATTATGTTTGGTCAAAGTCAATATTTGTAATATTTGACAAACCATATATTATAAAATATCAATAAATGAAATATCAAACTTATATAATGAAAAAATGAATAATTGATTACGGTTCTAATAATTTTTATTATCTTTTATGAATCTTGATATTTTTTCTAACATGATTGGTCAAACTTCCAAAGTTTGAATTTGACTAAACCTTACTCTCTGTAAGTGGAGAATCTTAACTCGTTATACTAGGTAGTGGTGCATTTTAAGAGACAACTAATACAATGAATTGTATCAATATTTAATGACTTTGAGTACATGTATACATGTGATTGGGCTAACCATGTATTTTGCCTATGGAACCATGCAAGGCTTATACTACCTCTATTTGAGATTATTAGTCCTAAGGCCTTTCACAATGGGTGGTTCTTAGTGATGTATCCTAGACACTTTGCCTATGTGGCATTATAGTTAGTGAGAAAAGAGATTAAGGTTGTATCTTGGCTAAGAAACACCTCTTGCACAAAACCATAGGCAAAGAGCATGGTTAGGCCAATCAAATGCATAAGTCATTAAATATAGATACACCACTTAAGAAACAATGCGTTAGAGAAGTTGTCTCTTAATAATTTATTTCTATTAAAATAATATGCTAAGATACACCCCATTGTAAAAGACCCAGGGTCCAAGCTGCTAGTACCAATACTCTTCATAAATCTTTCTCATTAATCTATGCATACACCAATAGTTTTACATGCATGAGAGAAGTAAGAGAAAAAGGAGAACATGCATTGGACAAGAGAAACTAATAAATAAGATAGGTCTTATAATCTCAAATAATATAAAAAACTCCCCGGCCTTATAATCCTAAACAGAGGTTATCTAATCTAAGATACAACATCACCTTCTCGTACAAAATTTGCCTATAATACCGTGCTAAGAAACGCCCATTGAAAAAGGCTTAAATACTTTCAGATGTATTTATACAAATTAACACAAACATTTATGCCACCAAAATAGTATCATTAGATTCATGATATAATAGTATTATGATCATACATTTATATGCTTTCATAAATATTATTACATTTTTATGCAAACTATATCAAAATCTAAAATAATTTGACTTTCCAAGAAAGTTAAAAATAAATTCTTTTATGGATGGAAAGTGTATGAGTAGAGTAATGTTCCAATGAATAAGGCGTCCACGTTTTTCATATTTTTTATTTGATCAAAATTACTCTAAATATAAAAAAAATTGTTGGTGTAAAATTAGCATCATTATATAATATATTTTCAATACAAATCTAACGATACTAATTATATATTATAATTAAGATATTGTTGCTCAATTTTTTGGTCAAATTTTTTCTTAAAATACATGTGGACCTTATTCATAAGAACGGAGATAGTATGAAAGATGGAGTATTCGTCGGCCTATTTTAAAATAGGCAACCCCATTTAAGAGAAATGAAACATTGAGGATTTGGAGAAAAACACAACTTTCTGCTCAAACGTTCCACTACTCGTACATACTCCCTTTATCCCCAAATAAGTGTACTTATAGGTTTATACTAAATCCCAAAAAAAAATTGAACAAATTTATTAAAAATAATTACATATATAACATAAAATATATGTATTACAAAACTCTACTTAAAACAAATTACTGATACTAATTTAATGTCATAAATGTTATTACGTTGAGGACCTAGCTAAAAACTATCTAGGGTTCCATCCCCCTCGTTGGCATTGTCGCCGGTCCGCTCCGCCTCCGGTGGCCTTAGGGTCTTGAAGGTGTGATGGACCATGTTCTCTCACAGGTGGGAGGTTTCTGTTCTTTGTTTAGCCAGCTTTTCAGTGTATTCTTTGGGATGTTAAGATGACATCTATGTTGTGAAGTCAGAATAATGTATTCGCTATGTCCTCGTTCCGGTGGTGCATCTAGTACGATGCTAAACACGTGGATTCGTTTGTCAGCGGATCTTTTGGGATCTGGTCCGTTTATGTTCGTTGGTTTCTTTTTAGGCCAATCTCTTCTGATCTACAGTTGTTATCATTGGCGATGGTTGTTGCTCTAGCGTTGGTCCTTTGTAACCTTAGTACGATGACTTTCTCTCTATATACTACGACAAGCTCTACTATGTCAAGCTTTGTCTGCCTCCAGTGATGGAGGGACCGAGGCACGCCTTTGGCTTGCGCTAGTGTTTGTAGGTCGCTAGATGGTCTAATGACATATTTACAGTTTTTATTACTTTAGACCTTTTTTACTGCTATTGATGATTATTAATATATTGGCATAATTTCGCAAAAGTAAATGTTATCATATTTTTTGATAAATTTTTCTTTTGACTTAAAACAATGCTATAAGTACACATTTATGGACTAAGGGAGGTATTACTTTACGCCATACTCTTTCCGTCCGCTAAGGCTGGTCCTAGTGGTAATATCATACTACTAGTCTCATGCATATAATACTAGTGTATGATACCATCTCCATAGTGCATGGTATAATATGGTAGTATCATACTAGTTCTATATTCAATGATTTGTAGAATCTCAATACAAAATTGTGTATAAGATTTATTTGTATGAGGAATTTCTAGTTTTACGTGCTATGATACGGTATCTACCTATGATACTCTAACCATGTCTTTCTTCATTAATTGTTGTGCCACATCATATTTTTGCCCAGGGGAAGATGCCCTTCCCTGGGACAATGCCGTGGAACGTTGTGTCTGATTGTTCCAAGCTGCATTGCGGGATCCGCATAGCTGCTAGAGTGCTTGCGAACATTAGGTTGATGCCGTTGCCGCCGTCCATGAAGACGCGACTCATCTCGAAGCCTCCGATCTGTGCCTCTAGCACCAGGGCAGCATGACCTGGGCGAGGGATCTGGCAAGGGTGATCCGCGCGAGTGAATGTGATGCAGGACTCCGATCCGCTGAGGTACTCAGGGATTGCAGGCGGAGTTGCCACGGCCAAGTTGATTTGTCGGGTGATTTTTTTCTGCACCCTATTTGTGGGGCGTCCCTTTTGTATCATATTGAGTGCTCCTTTTGGTGGGGGGGTATGGTACCCCGGCGTTGTTTTGCGCTGATGCGACTGGTTGGTTTTGGCCTCCAATATGCGGCGGTGGAGGAGCTCCGTGTGCTATTTCACCTGGCGCAGGTGCATTTCCGAACGCAGGAATTGGAGCTTGTTGCCTCATCTGCATCATGCCTTCGCTGAGTTTCTGGAACTCGCGGCAGTCCTTGAGCATGTGGCTGGCTTTTTTTTGCCGTCTTGTTTGTCGATGTAGAAGTGGATGGTGCATGGACCCGAAAGTTTGTCGAAAGCTGAGGGTCCGTTGTCGCGTCGCGCGCTACACGATCGTTGGTCGTCCGTTGTCGCGAAGTTTCGCTGCGGTATCCTCCGCCGCTGCGGATGTTGTCGCGGCGGCGGTCGTAGCGCCGCGACCATGTCGGGTCCGCGGTCCTCGTAGACGCGCGATCTTCTCTTCTTTGCGGCGTCGCGTCTTGGCCGTACTCGTCCTCTTCATCTCGATTGCGGCTGGATGCAATCTTCGCCAACTGCATTGGCGATTTCCATGAGGTGGTCGAGTGTCTTGGGATTTACACGCCAAGTTCCTCCTTGAAGTCTTGGCGCTTGACGCCGTCCTCAAGGCGTCGATGGCCCTCTCTTCGAGATGTGTCTTGCGGAGTTGTTGGTCGTAGACCAGCGTAGTATGTACGAGCGAATAGATTCACCCGTTCTTTGAGTGCAGGCTCGCAATTCTTCGATTGAGGCGGGCCTCTTGCTGGTGCCTTTGAAGTTTCGGATGAAGCTGTAAGCGAGCTCCTCCCAGCTTCGGATGGATCCTGATGATAGGCTGCTAAGTTGCACCGCTACCGCTGGCTGCGTGAAGGCATTGTATGGCGGTTTATTTGTTGCCTCCATGAAGCTTGACGGATGACAGATGGTCACTGAGCCAGGATTTTGGATCTTGCATGCCGTTGAACTTCGGAGTATCCGAAGGAAGCTTGAAGTTGCGTGGCATCTGCGTTCGCCGAACAGATCTGCTGAAGCATCGAGCTCCGCAGAGTTCTCCTTCGTCTTCATCCATCTCGGATTCGGATGAGCATGCGCGTTTTGCGCGTGCTTTGTCGATCTTGCGTTGTGTGAGCTTGTCTCTGGCGTCGTAGTCGCGTTTATGACGGTGCGAGCTCTTCTTTCTTCGAGGAAGATCGTGCTCCTCTTCCTCTTCGGATGATGGGGTGGGGCTCCGCCGCTACCGCCGAGCTTTCTTCTTCGGCTCCACAGGAGCGTCTTCGTGGAGCGCAGCTCCAATTAATCCTAGTCTGGTGAGTGCGGACTTCTGCATGGCCCTTTTCGGGTCCCCCTCCGGAGGTGGGTGAGCCGCGAGATACGCAGTGGCTGCCATGATCGCAGCTTGTGGCGTCTTCGGGATGATGTTGCCGTCCATATAAGTGAACGATCTATGGAGAGTTCGGGTCACTGCACGCCGTTCCTTGGGGTCCATGTTTTCCACACGAGAGCGGTTATTGTTTCCTGATTGCTTGTGCTAGAGCCGAGTTCCATGGCGGAGAGCGCAGCTCGCAAGACCGGACTCGAGGCTGCTTGCGTTGTCGGCGTCTTCTGCATCTCGACTTGTTTCTTGTTCTCCTCGATGAGGAGGTAGTGGTATGCCCTCAGCAGATCACGTGGGGAGTCCAAAGGTAGGACTATTTCGCCCGCGACAGCGCGACGTGCTTCGACCCATCCTTCTTTGCTAAGTTGGATGAGGTGGCCTCCGTTTTCCCCGTTATCGCCGTTTCTGTCCTACGGGTTGGGGTTGGGCGGAGGGTTAGGCGTTTCCTCGTCGGTTTGATGACCGCGCGCACGATAGCGCTTTGTAGATTGGTTGGTCTTTGCCACGCTTTCGGATCCGGAACCGTAGGTCCCTTCATCCGAAGGTGGATCGCCAGATCGGAGTTGCAGCAACGCCAGAGAACTCATCTGTTGATGGTGACGTCGCGCAAGACGGGGTGGAGCCCACGGCGGGCCTGATTGACGCACGGGCACCCGCCAGGAGGCGGAGGGTGCCGGTTGTCCCACCGGAAGCGAAACTCCGAACAAAATTTGAGTCCGTCGCCACGGGCTCGAAATCCTTCGTACGGCGAGGGCGGTGAAGTCGAAGCGCCAAGGAGGTGATTCTCCGTCGCCGCGGAGTTGTAGATCGATCGGGTCAGAACCGTCACGACCGCACAATCAGCAGCCCCAGTTCCCACGGACGGCGCCAATTGACGAGGTTTAATCTCGTCAATGCCCATTGTTATGGACTTGGGTTTTGGAGAAGATGGGGATGCTGGAGATCGTGGCACGGTTAACAGACAAGCAACCAGGGGACACGAGATTTACCCAGGTTCAGGCTCCCGGAGGAAAAACCCTACTCCTGCTTGTCTGCTCTTTGATTACGGCAGAACCGAAGGTTACAAGGTGCGCAGATTCGATCTGGCGTGGATGCGTGTGCAAAAATATGAGTCGAGTTGCCCTAGGACGTGCCCTCCTGGCCTTTATATAGACTTAGGCAGGTCCCGGGCGTAGTCCTAGTCGGTTACAAGTTCTAGGGTTTTACCTTTTGAATTTCATATCTCCTCTAGTCTTGCTCTCCAAGGATCCGAAGGCGTCATGGGCCTTGGCCACCCGAAAATCTTCATGGGCCAGCGTATATCTGTTGTGGGCCTTCCTTGGGCTGGACCAGGTATGTTGAAGTTATGTACCCGTAGGGTATAACCATGTCACATGATACTAGCTATGATACTCCCACTAGGACCAGCCTAAAGTGTGTTACTCAGTGTACTTCCTCCGGTCCAGTTTATTAGACACATACGTAGTTTAAAAAAATCTTTGACCATCAACTTTGACTAATAAAGTATACAATATATATCCCAAAAAATATATCATTGCAAACTAATTTTGAAGATTGAATCCAATGGTATAATTTTTGTGATATATTATGTACAATTTGTTAATCAAAATTAGTGGACAAAGTTGTTCTTAAACTACGTGCGGGCCTAATAAACCGGACCGGAGAGAGTAACACAATTTTCAGGACATGGGTACTTTTAAACTTGACTGTACTTATCATATTATTAAGTTACATAGTTATCTAAAAATTAATTATAATTTTTTTGTAAATTGGCCCTTCCTTCTTGCTATTCGTTTAGAACTTTGTGATTTTTTGCCTAAGCTCCCTAATTGTAGCACCGAATCAGCCATGACGAAGGCTTGAAAACCATCCTCCTTCAAAGCATCTCTACCGGGGGCTTAAGGGACATGGGGGGTGTTGGTGCCAAAATTGACGCTTAGCCGGTCCCCCAATTTGGTTTTGGCGTCGACGCAGCCCAACTAGTTATTCGGCGCCCCCAGGCCAAAACCAACCCGCAGGGGGTGATACGTCGGAAACGTATCTATAATTTTTGATGTTTCATGCTTTTTTAGTATCTATTTTGCTTTGCTTTGTCCTTACTTTGAGGTGTTTTTATATGTTTTCTGGTACTAACCTATTAACAAGATGCCACAGCTGCGGTTGCTGTTTTCTGCTTTTGATTCCGTAGCGTAAAATCAATATTCTCGGAATTGGACGGGACAAAAGCCAAAGTCAATATTTTATCGTGGGGAACACGAAGCCGTAGTATGAGACAGAGGGGACCCACCAGGGGGCCACACCTCCTGGCCATGTGGGTGGGCCCACCCCGCGCCTGGGGGGTGTAGCCGCCCCGGTGGCCCCCCCAGCCTTGCCTCTTCGCCTATAAGAAGCCCCCGATGCAGAAACCCTAGGCACCCGATCAATATTCCACGAAATCGTTTGTAGCCGCCGCCACCATTGTCCCTAGATCAGGGGGATCTGAAGCTCTTCCCGGCACCCTGCCGGAGGGGAGATCATCCCGGAGGCCTTCTTCTTCATCATGCCAGCCTCCGGTATGAAGCGTGAGTAGTTACACCTTGGACTACGGGTCCATATAGTAGCTAGATGGTTGTATCTACTCCTTGTGCTTCCATGTCTTGATCTTGTGAGCTCCGTTCATGATCAATATCTAATCTATTTTTAATCATGCATGTTGTGTTTACGAGGATTCGATGGATATTGAGATTACTATGTCAGATTGATTAATGGTTTTGTCTATTTGATTCTATCATGTCTGTATTGTTTGTGATCTTGTATGCTCTCCATTGTTAGTATCTATCTTGGTTAAGTAGTTGCTAGTGACTCCAAGAGGGGGTATTTATGCTAGATAGTGGGTTCATGCCTCTACTCAATCAAGGGAAGTGACAGAAATCTCTACGGTTGTAGATGTGTTGTTGCCACTAGGGAGAAAACAACGGTCTCTTGTTCATGGAACAAGTGGATTGTTTACCTTACACACTTTTCTTAAAGCAGTTGTCTATTGCTTGCAACTTAATACTGGACGGGATTCAGATGATAACCCAAAGGTAACTTCTAGTCATAGATGCAGTTGGATGGCAGTCTATGTATATTGTTGTATTGACCAATCGAATCGCATAGGATCTTTTTGTCTAGTATTGCATTGTTATGCCTTGCTCAGTCCAGTCAATTGTCCTATTGTAATTTGTTTACCCAGCATGCCATGTTTGTTTATCTAAGGAGAACACCTCTAGTGAACTATGGACCCCGGTCCAATCTTTACCATTGATACATATTTCACTGTTATTGTTTACTTGCTGCAAACCATCATCACCTTCCACACCATACAGTTAATCCTTTGTTACAGCAACCGGTGAGATTGACAACCTCACTGTTAGTTGGGGAAAAGTCTTGAGTTCGTGTTGTGCAGGTTTCCACGTTGCTTGCAACACTTTTGAGACGTTTCCTTCCTCCTACCGGTTCAATAACCTCGGTTTCTTACTGAGGGAAGACTTGCTGCTGTGCTGCATCACACCTTGCTCTTGGGGTTTCCCGACGAAGCGCTTCTAGGCGCCATCAGGGGCTAGTGGGGGCACCTTATGGACATGTTTTGGCTAGAAGGCGGGTAAGGAGAACGCATGTGAAAGATTCGATCATCATGGGCCATGTTTGTAAGCGTCTGCGGCTTCACCGGTCCATCTTCCTCCTCACCTGCCGCGTCGTTATAATGGTCCGAGCTCCGACGTAGTCTTTGCAGTCAGAAGCATCGACACGTCTTGTCGATGAGGCATGTGGCGAGGTTTATTTCGCCTCCATCATCTCTCCCCTCCCTACTACCGCTATTAAAACAGCCTCATCGGTGACGTTCCTTCACACAATGACATAGATATGCCCAACGGTCACTCAACTACAGCTTATCTGCCTTGGCCCAAAGAGAGGCCCACTCGACAATCTTTCAATGTCCACGAAGCACAAGATAGTTTGGCTGATACAGAGCTCATATAGACACGAATTCCAAGAGTACAAGACAAGGAAAGCTAAAGACTATAGTTCAAATGTAACTTGTAACCTACTCGGTCATGTTACTGAGACCTGGTCTCCACATATAAAGGCCATGAGGGAGAAATGGGGAGGGTAATTAATTTCTGGTTCATACACATCATTGTCATCTTAGCGATTTTGTAAACCTTCGATTCCTTAATCAAAAACAAACAAGCATGAGTAGGGTTTTCCCTTCAGGGGCCTGAACCTGGGTAAACCTCGTGCCTCCGTGTGTTTGTCTATTATCCCATGAATTCTCTAGCGTGCTGCTCTTCCTTTAAACCCAAATCCATCAAGTATGAGCATTGACATAATTATCTCACGTTAATTGGCACCGTCCGTGGAAAGCCCGTGCGCTGATGTTGCGACTTTGGCAGTTCCATCGTCGACAAAGTATGATTGGTCAGCTCCAATTAGATCTATAAGATTGATATTTCCAAGATATTCAGCAGCGGCCGAAAAGAATCATCATTGTGCCAAGCTATGCAGAATAGATGCCTGGGCGTTTCCCGCCGACAACATAGGCAAGCTTTTGCATCCTCGTCCGGTTTTAGGATAGATCAATGGATTCAACAAAGAAGAAATCTACGACCGTAAAGTCAATTAAAAAAGGAAAATGATCCACATCCCCCGGACGACCATCATCCGGGCCATGCCTCCTGCGCGTCACGCACGCACTCCGTGCTCGACGACCATCGCGCCTGTCTCTGTCGACCTCCGTCCCGGCGACCTCAGCCCCATGTCCGGCGACCTCCGCCCCGGCGACCTCATCCCCGTCTTCGGCGACCTCCGCCCCGGCGACCTCAGCACGTCTCCGGCGACCTCTGTCCACCTCCGCCTCGGCGACCTCAGCTCCATCTCCGGTGACCTCTGCCCCGTCTTTGGCGACCTCTTTACACCTCCACCCTGGCGACCTCTGCTCGTCTCTGGCGACCTTTGCCCCGGCGACCTTCGCCTCCGTCTCCAGCAACCTCTGCCCACTTCCCCGTGACCAAGCTGCGGCGGCCGAGCTTGCTTCCATGGGCAGCCGACCTTGCTGCCACAGGCGAGCGTGGTTGCTACCAGCGGCTACCGAACTTGCTTCCAGCGGTGGTCGAGATTGCTTCCATGGGCGTCCGAGTTTTCTTCCAGTGGTGGTCTAGCTTGCTTCCATGGGCAGCCTTGGTCGCTGCCATGGGCGACCGTGGTTGCTTCCAGCGGCGACCGGCCTGGCTTTGCTGCAAGTTCTCCGGCGAGGTCTTCCGGCTAAATTCTCCGGCGATGTCTTCGATGAAGTAGGTTTTTTGATATATTAGAAGAACTTTATTGCTACCACCGTCTTGTGATTTTGCTAAACAATGTCAACTATTTTCTATAAGGTCTCCGGCGAGAGTCAGCAGTGAGTTTTTTCCGACGATGTCTCCGGGGAAGTCGGTTTTGCTACATTAGCACAATTTTTTTGTTGCATGGTCTCCGACAAGATCTCCGACGAGACGTTTTACTTCTGAAATGAACATTTTTTTTGCTTCAGAAGCAAAAGTGGGAACATATATAGCAAAAGGGGGTGTTTTGCAGCAAAAACGGAATTTATGACGATTTTAGGGACACGTGGCAGCCGCGAAAGCAGGACGATGAGAAGGTTCCATCGTCCAGGGAACACGTAGCGAGCGTCGTTTAAAAAAGTGTATTCATCGCAGACACACGCGCGTCGCGCACCCGTGAAGGATTCTTCGAGTTAGCATGGGAGACGGCCGGCTCTAGCCTGCTTTCTTTTTCTGTCCGAGGAGTAGCTGAGACCGAGCGGAATTGATACTTTACCTCCTCGCGGACAAGTCAGAAGTCGAAAGAGTTCCAAAAAAACACGTCCTTGCGGTCAAATACAAACCACAGAGCTTCTTCGTCACGGAGCAGGGACACGGCGTGGGTTTATCTATATCTAATCTATATCTATATCTAATAATAAAGCACGGAGTGTTTCTCCAGGTCCAATATTTTTTAGACATTTTTACCATTTCATAAAACCATGTACTATCCCGTTTTGCCACCGCTAAAACATACTGGTTTGGTGTATATTGGACCGATAAGAAAAATGTCCCAATCATGGGCATCCCAGATCTTCAATCCGGTTATCAACTGTAGCACCATCGGGCCCGGCTTCTCTCGGACCTAGCGACTTTGGCATGAGATTTTTTTAGGTATTGAAATTGGGAGATAGGAGAGATGGAGAGTTGAGCCGGGTTACATGCCCAGTACGAGTTATCTGGTCCATGGGCTGGCCGTGCGCGTCCAAGCCCGGTGCCGCAACAAAAGGAGACCCTGGTTCGACAGTCACGTGAAATTTGAAACAAAATGTGGCTTACAGTTTTTAGTCCCACGCTGTTCCCTTAAACTAAGCTTCACCAGTTTATAAACGTTCGAGTTTACCTAAAGTATCAGCAACATGACTTGGGAATCAAAAAGTAGCCACACCGTTGTTTGCTTTGAAAAGGAAAAGATCTGTTGCCTAATTGATCTATATACATATGTTGGGGTGAGCTAATAAAAAGGGAAGTATTGATTCGGGGTGGGCATGGCGCATGTGGCTAATTAAAGTGGGCGCAGCCGCAGCACATATGTGCATGAATTGAAGGAGGGGTACCTTTGAAAGGTGTTGCGGGATTAAAAGGATACGGGACACATCAGGTCATGAACTGACCGAGGGGGGTGATGATTAAGTGTTGTTGGCCCCTAATTAGAACAGGGATCTGTTGAATGCATGGTGCAAGACAGAGGAAGAAAAATACGGCCAGTGGCCTAGCTATATGTGTTTAGAAAATGGCCCACAACCGCAATCGGGTTGGCACGATTGAACTGCCTTTTTTTTTCCTCACGCGCTGAATTCGATCGCGCAGCTCACTTGGGTGTTACAGAAGTAACTCTTTACGGGATGAAGAAGGTAGCTTGCTATGTGAGAGGGTATTGCTGGGTTCAAGGTTGTACCGATTGATCCGGTGCACAGGAGGTTGAGCTACTTTTGTATGTGTTTTCTAGATCAAAAGCACATGCCAGCAACGATACAAGTTAGCCAGCTTTACAAGTCAAAATCACTAGAGAAAGTACAATCTCAACAGGCCAACTAATGCCCCATGTTGCCGAACCACTAAAACGCAATCACATAGTCCTTAGCAACGCACAGGTATTTTCTTATCCTATCCTATTATTATATATTATATATATAATCTATATCTAATCTAATAATAAAGAAAGAAGTGTTTTTTGTAGTACCTATACTTTTTACTTTTTGGACGGCTTTAGCCTTTGACCAAAAAATAAAATACCCACCAATACCACCGGTAAGTGAAAAAAAAATCTATAGGCCCTCGGTCGTGCCGTCCTGGGGAGGTGCTCGCCCTCGGGACAGCAGCCAGCGAGGGGGAACATGAGGATGGCCGTGTGTCGACGTCCATGACGAGAGCGGGACAACCTATGTACCGGTCAGGTGGGGCAGCTCCACGCATCAGGACCAGACAATGTTGTCCTCGAAGAGAAACGTATCGACGACGCCCTCAAGAACTTCATCCCTGCACGGCTCCCCACACCATTGAGCGGTAGCAAACAGGCCTCTGCGCGGCAAGGCCTCCGACCGGCTCCTGCGGGACTGCTCTCACGAACCGGCATACTCGCATACTCGCAGCGCAGATGGGGAACTCGCGGGGCGGGACGACGACAAAGACAAGATGGACAACTTATGCAGATGCATACGATGTGGAGGATGGCCCGTGCTGCCCGACAAGCGGCGCCATGGCCGACACACGATGGAGCTGCCGAACCAATCGTTCGATTGGTTAACTGTCTAGAAACAGGATGCGTTTCCTTATCACTTCAACTATTTTGCATTGAGGTCTCCGTACTTACACGAATTGGCAAATATAGTTAATACAGTAGTCATATATGCCATAATTTGCGCTGGATCCATGGAACACCCGGAAGTGTGTATTGAATGGATTTGAGATGATTGGGATGCTTCGTGGGGAAAAAACATGGCATGTTTTTCTTTCTGAAAATAAAAGGATTATGCATGGATGCGGTCAGCCAACTGACATTACAATAATAGGCTAAATAATATTCAATAAAACTTAACCCGTAGCAACACATGCATATTTCCTATACAATAAAAGAATTATCTTTTGTGTGTAACTTTTTCTTCCGGTGCATCGTACGGGTATTTTTCCTATAAGCTAAATACGTGGACTAATTAAACGGGATGGTGCCGGTCAGAACCAGCACCGGCGTGCGAGATGAAATGGAAGCACACCAAGGAATTAGAAGAGGGGTTTGAAGAAAGGAAATATTCTGCTTATGAATTGGAACAATCAATTGATCGAGGAGCGGATGTCACCGATCAAATTAAAAAAAATTGTCTATGATATGACGTGCCATGTTTAAAAAAAACTCATCACCGGCATAACAAAGACTAACTTCTTCATCCACCGCAACGCGCGGGCATTTTGCACTCACCACCGGCATAACAAAGACTTAACTTCTTCATGACGAAGTGTTTCTTCCGATCCAACTTTTTTTAGACCGTTTTGTCCTCCCACCAAATCCCGGATTAATACTTTGCCATTGTATTTGCCGTTCGTTCTTAATATTATCCGATTCTGGTATATGTTTAGCCGGGGCCGGGTTCCATGTACATAGTTGCTAACTTGCTATACGAGAACCTGCAAAACCTGTCCCAGTCCAACACGATTGGTTTCGATCCCTAAATTCTCGCTCTTTCCGAGCTATGGTCTCACGTCCGACCTAGCTAGGGCTGCCGCCAGCTTCGAAGATACGGCGAGATTGATTGATGAAATAAATACTACTACCCTATGGATATGGATTGATTTGGAGATCACTAGTAGAAAACAGGCCATCCGTCCACGCCCGCTCAGAGCATTAGTCCCGGTTGCGCCAAAGAATCGACTACTGCCGCACGGTTGGAGCGGGCACGGGCCAGGACATGGGTCCCGGTTGGTAAGGCATGTCGTTGGAGCCACCAACCGGGACTAAAGGTTTGGCCACAATGACGTGGCAAGACGCCTTTAGTCCTGCTGTCGGCTCCAACCGACTAAAGACCCGCCTCTATAAATGCAACGCCCAGCCCCCTCCTCTCCACTGCTTTTTTCGAATGGTGTAAGCTGTGAGGGTGTGTGCTAGTTTTTCTCATGCATGCATTGAAGGTGTTTGTTGAAATGTTTGAGTGAAAATCCCTTGAATTTCTCATAGAACAAAAATATAGAAGGTGTCCGAGACGCGCTTGAGCTTATTTCCTCGATCGAGGTTAGCAATCTTATCTTTTCTAGGTCACCGATACAATTTATGTGTCGGTGTGAATTGGTTATTTCACTATTTATGATGTCCTGTTTTGATAAACTTACTTATATGATGCGATGAACGGCGGGAATGGATGTACGGTGACCGGGTAGCCGGTATATCAAAGGCGTGGATAAATTTATCGATGTGGCTACGCAAACAAAGAGAATGGATTTATACGTTGTCCATGTGTTCAATGTCGGAACAACAAGGAGTACTCTTCCTCGAAAATCATTCGCGGCCACCGATTATGAAAGGTTTCATGCCCAACTATAATTCTGGACCAAGCACGGGAAAGAGGGGTTATGATGGAAGATGGTGAAGAAGAAGATGATGATAACAACTATCATCATATGTTTCCTGAATACTGATACCGCAATGGAAGACAATGGAGAGGAAAAAGGTGAAGAACGGGCATCGATGAGCCGATGAACTTGGTAGGGTCATTTCGATGCAAAGCGAGACCGTGAAATGTAAAATGAGAAGTTGAAGTTAGAGGGCATGTTAGAAGATCACAAGAAATTGTTGTACCCAAATTGTGAAGATGGCAGACAAAGCTCGATGCGACATCGAATTGTTGCGATGGAAGGCGAGTGTGGTCTAACGACTCCTCATTTGAAAAGATGCTGAAAATAATGAAGCCAAGTTTCCAAAACATAACGAACTTCCGATAGTACCTGAAGCAAAGAAGACTCTCTCGTCCTCCGGGATTAGATGTGCAAAAGATACATGCATGCATTAATGATCGCATCCTCTACCCATGTAAGGAGTATGAGAATTTAGATAAATGCCCGGTATGCAACGCTTCGGTATAAGATCGCACGAGATGACCCTGGTGATGTTGAGGAGAGCCCCTCCCAAGAGGGTTCTGCTAAGGTTATGTGGTATGCTCCTATAATACCAAGGTTGAAACGCATGTTCGAAACAAAGAGCATGCCAGTTGTTGCGATGGCACAAAGAAGACCGTAAGAAAGACGGGAGTTGAGACACCTGGCGATGGGTCACAGTGGAGAAAAATCGAGAGAGACTTCCTGACTTTGCGGTGACGCAAGGAACTTATGGTTTGGTCTAAGTACGGATGGCATGAATCCTTTTGGGGAGCAGAGCTGCAGTCACAAAGACTGGCCCGTGACTCTATGTATCTACAACTGCCTCCTTGGTTGTGCATGAAGCGTAAGTTCATTATGATGCCGGTGCTCATCCAAGGCCAAGCAACCGGCAACGACATTGATGTGTACCTTAGGCCATTAGTTGAAGAACTCTTACGGTTGTGGGGCAAACCAGGTGTACGTATGGGATGAGAACAAACAGAGCCATTTAATCTACGAGGGTTGTTATTCAGAACCATCAATGATTGGCCGCTCTTAGTAACCTTTCAGATGCAGACAAACAAAGGATATAAGGCATGCACCCACTGTTTAGATAAGACCGAAGGTACATATTTGCATAAATGCAAGAAGGTTGTGTACCTAGCGAATCGACGATTTCTTCCACCAATCATCCGTAAGAAAGAAAGGCAAGCATTTCAAAGGTGAGGCGGATCACCTAAGAAGCGTGAACTCCCGGGTGATGATGTATTTGGTATGGTCAAGGACATAGAAGTAATCTTTGGAAAGGGTCCCGGTCAATCAGTTCGAACGACGCCGCTCTGTGACACGCACCCATGTGGAAGAAGAAATCTATATTTTGGGAGCTGCCATATTGGAATGTCCGTGTCCGCTCTTCAATCGACGTGATGCACGTGACGAAGAATCTCGTGAACCTGCTAGGATTCCTAGGCGTGTATGGGAAGACAAAAGATACACCTGCACGGAGGACCAACAAATTATGAAAGACCCAAAGAACATGCATACAGATAACAAGACGGATAAAGGGCGTCACTTAAGTCGTGCCGGCTATGCTCTTACCAAAGCAGAGAAGGAAATCTTTTTGAAGTCCTTTACAGATATCAAGGTGCCGGGCTTCTCATCTAATATAAAGGGATAATAAATATGGCGAGAAAAGTTCCAAAACCTGAAGTCTCATGATCATCACGTGATTATGACGCAGTTGCTTCCGATTGCATTGAGGGGCTTCTACCGAAAATGTTCGAGTACCCATTGTGAAGCTGTGTGCATTCCTCAATGCAATATCTCGAAGGTAATCAATCCAGATATTCGCCAAGGTTCTGAAGGATGTGGTACAATGTCTTGTTAGTTTTGAATTGGTGTTCCCACCATCCTTCTTCAATATTATGACGCATCTCCTGGTTCATCTAGTGGAAGAGATTGCCATTCTCGGTCCGGTATTTCGCACAATATGTTCCCCTTTGAGAGGTTCATGGAGTCTTAAAGAAATATGTTCATAACCGCTAGACTGAAGGAAGCATCTCCAAGGGATATGGAACAATGAGGAGGTCATTGAGTTTTGTGTTGACTTTATTCGACCTTAAGCCGATTGGTGTTTCGACTCATGCATGAGGGAAGACTAAGTGGAAAAGGCACGCTGGGAAAGAAAGCAGCGATATGTAGGGACGGGATTCTTTCACTAAAGCACACTACACGCTTCTACATAATTCCACCTTGGCAGCCTCAGATATGGAGGAACACAAGAATATTGTACGCCCAAAAACCCGGGAAGCTCAGATCATGGATTACGATGAACACATGAAGTCTGGTGGTTGGATGCGACACATCTCTTGAATGACACCACCGTTGGAGATCAGCTATACTTGTTGGCGCGTCACCATCTTCTACCGTATTGAATTTCCAAGGGTACGAAATAAATGGGAATACATTCTACACGATCGCCCAAGATAAAAGAGCACCAACCAAAATAGTGGTGTCCGCTTTGATGCAATAGACGAGAATGGACAAAAGGACACATATTATGGTTACATAGAGGAGATATGGGAACTAGACTATGGAGTCTCTTTTAAGGTCCCTTTGTTTACGCAAATGGGTCAACCTGAATGGGGAAGGGGTAAAGATAGACCAGGTTATGCGGAATGACAACAAGGATCTCAACAATCTTGGTTATAGAGATGAACCATTCGTCCTAGCCAATGATGTGTCTCGGTTTTCTATGTGAAGGACATGTCCTCCGCATCGAAAAAAGAAAAATATGCAAACGAATACATCATATGATGATCCAAAGCGTCACATAGTTCTTCGGGGAAAAGAAACATCGTGGGAATCGAGGGCAAGATGCATGTCGGAAGATTATAATAAGTTTGATGAAATTCCGCCTTCACAAAGAAAACCCACCCAAGCATTCCGTTAAGTAAAGAAGATGCTCCATGGTTACGTCTGAGCGGTCATAAGGAATGACATATGCCAAGAAGTTCATGCTCATATTATGTAACTCTAGTTCATGTCTTTCGCGGTTTGTGGCTTGACCAAGGATATCTTTCGGTTTGTGGCCTTTAGTCCCGGTTTTGTAGTCTCGCTTTTAATATTAATAAATGTCTTGAGTGTTAGTCCCATTTTGTGGCTGGACCGAGTGCCTCTATGACCGTTTCGGAGATGCCGAGGATCTGGCTCCGCAGATCTCCTCGAACTGGCCGCAGTGGTGTCCTGCTCGAAAACCATCTTGCAGCTTGTAACTTCACTAACTAGATCAATACGCCTGAGCTAACTAATTTCACATATTAGGAGTGCCTCTATGACCAGCTTCTCGGAGATGCGGAGGACTGGCCCGGCAAGATCTCCTCAAACTGGCCCGCATGGTGTCCCTGCTCTAAAAACCATCTTGCAGCTTGTAACTTCACTAACTAGATCAATACGCCGGAGCTAACTAATTTCACATATTAGGAGTGCCTCTATGACCTTTCTCGGAGATGCCGGAGGACTGGGCTCAAGATCTCTCGAACTGGCCGCAGATGGTGTCCTGCTCGAAAACCATCTTGCAGCTTGTAACTTCACTAACTAGATCAATACGCCTCGAGCTAACTAATTTCACATATTAGGAGTGCCTCTATGACCAGTTCTCGGAGATGCCGAGGACCGGGCTCGTCGCATCTCCCGAAACTGGCCGTAGTGGTGTCCTCGCTTCTAAAACCATCTTGGAGATGCCTCAAACTGGCGGAGGATCGGACTCACAAGGATGCATATTTATAGTACAAGCAGCTCGGCATAATGTCGACACTCACGACATAATGTCGACACTCACCCCTATTATTAGTGTCGACTCATCTTTAGTCGGTTGGTGTCTCCAACCGACTAAAGGTTCATCTTTAGTCCCGGGTGACACCATCCGGACAAGGTACAAGCCGCGACATAATGTCGACACTCGCCTATTATTAGTGTTGTCTCGCCCACTGCCGCAATCCCTTTAGTCCCGGTTTGTGACTACATCCGGACTAAATGTGTGAACAATGATCATGTGTGTGTGGACATTGGTATGTAGAACAATGTTGCAGGAGGAAGTTTTCCTTTTTGTCGCACGGAAAATCCCTTTTCCATTTTCCGAGCGCAAAAAACGGGTCGTTTTGTGAAGTAACCACCAAAATGCCGTTTAAGAATGCTACCATCCTATTTTCCTAAAATACTAGACCACCTTACATGGACTATATCCCAACCGGTACAAATCGGGACTAAATATGAACCCTCTCTTTATATAGGCATTTCCCTCTATTTATTAGGTAACACTTAAGACATTTATTAATATTAAAAACCGGGACAAATCGGGACTAGCTAACACTCAGGCCTAAAGTCGCCCCTTTAGTCATAATCATGCCTAGTCCTATAGTACGCAGCTGTGGTCTTCATCGTCGTCATCATCATCGCCATCGCCACCGCCACTCAGGGATCCTCGGCCCATCCATGGCATATACCAGGGCCATTCCAGCCTTGGATTCACGGCGGTGGGAGAGGGTCTCTGAAGACGATGCCACCGCCGGACAGTGGGGCCTGGCGGGTGGACTCGTGGGCACCGTGGCGAGATGGTCTCCGGCGATGTAGCGCATCACTGATGATAGTACGTTCTCCCACCACGACGGCCGACTTCGTTGTTGTTCACCGGTGGCGGGCCATCACCTCGTACTGGCGAGCTCCCTTTCCGCCTATTAGCGAAGAAGGCATTCCAGTGTCATAGTTGTCGGGATCCCACTGGGATCCATCCGCTCGGCGTGAGCTCGTGGTAGAAGTGGTTTGTGATGGCCGCCTGGCGTGCGGAACCTTGAGGGACAGGAGGGACAGGAACCCCTCCAGCGCTCAGCATCCAGCCGGCGGGCGGCCGGTACCCCGGTGGACAAGGGTAGTTGGAGGCCATATTATGCATGTGTGTGGACATTGGTATGGAGAACAATGTTGCAGGAGGAAGTTTTCCTTTTTGTCGCATGGAAAAGCCCTTTTCCATTTCCCGAGCGCAAAAAACGGGTCGTTTTGTGAAGTAACCACCAAAATGCCGTTTCAGAATGCTACCGTCCTATTTTCCTAAAATACTAGACCACCTTACATGGACTATATCCCAACCGGTACATCTCAAACCTTTTCGTCCATCCTGGGTAAAGGACAAATGTTCGCCTGTAGAATCGTAGAAGTGGTCCGGTTTGTACTACAGTACATGATCTACCGTGATTTTTGAAAAATCATTTCTAGACTCGCAATATGTGGTTTCTTCAGAGATCCAATGCAAGTTCTAACAATGCCCGTCCCCTATCTTCATGCACACCGGTTCGACCATAGTTAGAAATTCAAATAATTCAAAACGGGCATAATAAATTCAAAAAAATCCGAACAATGAAAATCCTTCGCGTGGTGTCATATTATGTTACATAGTTGAAAGGAAAAATACCAGACTTGGTACATTGATCATGTTTTGAAAAAACCTTCACAAAATGACCTATCATGTTCGAGGTTTCATGGCTTTCATCCATATGACCGATGTTATGTCAATCACGGCATAGTTTGTGATGTTGTGCCCATATTATGCATGTGTGTGGACATTGGTATGGAGAACAATGTTGCAGAGGAAGTTTTCCTTTTTGTCGCACGGAAAAGCCCTTTTCCATTTCCCGAGCGCAAAAAAGGGTCGTTTTGTGAAGTAACCACCAAAATGCCGTTTCAGAATGCTACCGTCCTATTTTCCTAAAATACTAGACCACCTTACATGGACTATATCCCAACCGGTACATCTCAAACCTTTTCGTCCATCCACAGTAAAAGGACAAATGTTTTTGAATTATTTATTTAAATCCAAACACTTTTTATGTTTAAAATTTTTCTAAATTCCAAATTAATATTCAAAAATATAAGTTAATTCATTTTAAAAGGTTATATTAATCATTTTTTAAAAATAGAATATGTTTTTGAATTATTTATTCAAATCCATACACTTCTTATGTTTAAAGTTTTTCTAAATTCCAAATTGATATCAAAAAAATATAAGTTAATTCATTTTAATTGTAAATGGTTCATATTTTAAATGGTTACATTAATTGTTTTTAAAACAGAAAATGGTTTTGAATTGTTTATTCAAATCCAAACACTTTTATGTTTAAAGTTTTTCTAAATTCCAAATTAATATTCAAAATATAAGTTAATTAATTTTAAATGGTTACATTAATTATTTTTAAAAATAGAAATTGGTTTTGGATTATTTATTCAAATCCATACACTTCTTATGTTTAAAGTTTTTCTAAATTCCAAATTAATATTTAAAAATATAAGTTATTTCATTATTAATTTTAAATGGTTCGTTGTTTAAATGGTTACATTAATTATTTTTCAAAATGAAAATGGTTTCAATTAGTTATTCAAATCCAAACACTTTTTATGTTTAAAGTTTTTCTAAATTCCAAAGTAATTATCATTTAAAAACATTACAAATTTAAACCCCATAATAAAAAATAAGGCGGAACAGAGAAAATAATCGAAAAATTTGAAAATGGAATACGTCCGGTTGGAGCCACCAACCGGACGAAGAGCCTCTGCGCCCTTCAACCGCTGAAAATTTGGACTATAGGTCCCGTTGGTGGCTCCAATCGGACGATGCACCTTTAGTCCGGTTGGAGCCACGAACCGACTAAAGGCCTTTAGTTAGGGCGTGCCTCCTCTTCTTCTTCCTTCCCGCTCTGCTTATCGCCGACGACGACGCCGCCAGTCGCTTCGCCACTGCCGCCTGCTCCTTCTCCGCCCGGCCGCCCCGCTTCGCTTCGCCGACGATCGCTTTTCCCCACCGCTGCCACGGCCGCCCCTCGCCTCTGTCCTCCCTCCCCGGTGGTGGTGGCGCTTTGGCGCCGCCATTGGTGGTGTTGGCGCTGGCCGCCGCTTCTCCATCGATCGCCGCCTTCTTGGCGCCATGCTGTGCTGGCCGGCCGCATACGGGCTGCTTCGCCGGGCCGGCTTTGGGCCGGCTCTGCTGCTTGTCATGCAAGGCCGTCATGAGGGTGCGCCAGATAGGCTAGGCGGGTGGGCTGGTCAGTAGATTAGTCTAGTTATTTTTTTGTTGTTTCATTTATTCTTTCGCTTTTAGTAAATCTTTTGTATCTTTTATTTATAACTCCAAATGGAGTGATTTTAGTCTTCAATTTTTCTAAAAATCGAGGATCAACATAGGATCATAATTGCAATCTTTTTACTATTTTGCAAGTAGTGGATTTATAAATCCTTGCATAGTCATTTGTAGGTGCATTTTGGTGATTCAAAATAGGGCTTCAAAATAGTGTTTTGCAACTCAAACTTTCACGAACATAATGCAATGCTTATGAATGACATGCAAAACTAAATCTAAAATTTGGGATGTGACAAAACTTTTGTTCCGCTTCTTGCCTTGCATTAATTAGCCAAATGTGTCTCTAGGATTTAAATTTATTGTCATATAATAAATGGGCTTGGACTATTTCGCAAAAATCCAATAGCCAAGCCATATTATGTATATACTAGATTTAGGGTGAGCCTTGGTGCACGTAACGTGATGTCCGTGTTAATTTGCATTACGTGTTACAATGATAAATACCAACACTAGAGGAAAAGGGCCATCCGCTCGCCACCCTCGAGCATTAGTCCACCGACGTGGCCCACGGTGGTACGGGCTCACGACGCGGCCCACGGTGGTACGGGTTGCCGACGTGGGCCCACGGTGGCTTGCGACGTGGCCCACAGAATTCAATTTTAAATGATTTAATAATTGCAGAAATTGATATAAACTTGTAAATTCAATATCTTTTTATTTATAAGTCAGAAAATTACAAATAATATATCAAATTGTTCAGAAAAATGAAACCTATCTATTTAACCTATAATCATGCATTGCTCAACAATTTAAATGACAAGTATAATTATAAGAACAAATGCACCCCTCTCATATGTTCCGGAGTTTCCCCGAGTTAGGGTTTTCACCCGTCGGAACCCCGATTAAATCGTCGAGCATGTCTTAGGGTTACATTCCAATGCAAATTAACTTGTCATATCATCATACTTGCTTGAGCATTGCATCGATGCCATGTGTTGATTGTTTCCCTTTCTTTTCGGTGTTTCGATTATTAGGTTTATTATTAGTTAGGTATTATTAGGTTTATTAATTAGTTTGGTATTATTGGTCTTGCCCCACCTGGTCACCAATGTGGGTAGCCCTGCACCCGATTCACATTGCCGATCCACCGTGGTTTGATAAGGAATCATTAATACCCCTTAGGTGCATGTGGGTTCCCTCTCATATGCATCGGAGGTTTCTCGAACTAGGTTACACCCCTAACTCCTAATATTGATAACCGCTGATTTTAGCTAGAGTTACCTATCTACTACACGGTTTCCTTTTGTAGCTAGGTTTAGGGTTTCTCTTCATTTTATTATTGTGTATGTATATATCGGGTTTCTCCTTAACTTTCTCCTTTAGCCGCTTTGACTTATTCGCTTTTCCACCTATATGCGTAAAATATGGATCCACACGCCGAGACGAAGAAAAGGAAGAGTTGATCCAAGGTGTGATCCGTGGGGAAGATAATTTAGACGTATCAACGTTTACGAACAACTCCGTGAGGGTGATCCTCTTTACCGGAGTAGACAACTTGTTTGAGGTTGAAGGTGTTGCCTTCATGAGGGAGAAGGCGATGCCTTGTGTAACCGAGAAGACGCCTCCGGCGAGGTGCATGTAATATAAATCAATTCATTAATTAATCATCGCTATCTATATAGAAATAGTAACGACGATCTTTCTTCTTTTAGCCCTCCGGATCGAAGGAATCTAAAAATGAGCGAGGCCCAACCAAAAGTTGGAAGACCATGAGAGGTTCAGATCGAAGATGTCGCTGCAGACGGCAGACGACCGCCTCCAAGTTGTCGCAACCAAATTTGTGGCACAATGCGGAGTAATCGTTAGGGACTTAATCCCGATCACCATTAGAAATTGGAATAGGCCTGCTAATGCGGATGAAGAGGAACATGTTTATTTGTCCCTAACCACGCCAAAGATTTCTTGTGGAAGAGGCTCATGGTTAATTTCAAACTACTGAAGATAGAGCTGGATCCAAATGCGGAGGATCCATGAGGACGCCTTACAACATGGGAGAGCCATGGAGGCTAAGGTCGTGGAGTGGGATTTGAAGAAGATGGCCCAAGGTTTCACCAACTGGAAGAAAAGATTGCACCTTGACTATGTCGTGAAAGAGAAGACTCGATTTCAAGAAGACTCGAGCCGTAAGATAAAACCATTCGGCTGAGTTTGTGGAATACAAGACATCGCAAAAGCTAAGGAAATGTCTGCAAAGAATAAGTGAATGTCGCTAACAAGAAGTATCACCATACTATGGGGCAAGGTGGCTACAGGTGGCATTCCTAAGTGGGAGAAACTTGAGCAGAACTGTGATAAAAATATCACCCGAGATGACGATTGGGTAACGTGCAAGGAATTGGTTTTACGGGCATGGGGGCACGTTGGACTCGGAAGGAGGTGTATATATACCATACGACATAAAGAAGACCCTTGCCAATCGAGAGGATGAGAAAAGCGAAGAAGGTCATAAAGATGGGGACTTCATTCCGATAGAGAGAATGATGAGATCACACTCGCCCTTGGAAATAAGGAACATGATGGACTAACACGAGGCACAATAGGCTCCCAATCATGGAGGACTGGGTTTCAAGAGAGGAAGAAATATCCGATAGAAGCCGCCGAGGAGTAAGGATGCGGCGGTTGAAGCGAAAGTCGAAAGAGCGAATGCGTTTAATTGAAGAACGATTAAAGCAACAACAAGATGAAATTAACTCACTTAAAGAGCAAAGTACTACCGCGCCCCATCTCAAGAAGACACCGCATTCGATGCTACCGCCTATCGAATAATCGAAAAGCGGTGGCTTCCACCGAGGTCCCGGTGATGACAATGGCGATGCCGATGATGCACCGACGATGGCTCCTGTTGGCTACCCAAAGGATGATATCACGTAGATGACACATCGCGATCTACATGTCAAAGTTGTGAACATATCAATGAAGGTGGCGGTCGGCTATGCCTTACCAATTGGACCCACACCAACTTACCACGGTCGTCCGGTTCGAGGGCTACGCTGTTGTCGGCGTGGATGAAATCATGCCCACCTTTGAGGTTTTGGATCTTCACTACCTGCGGTGAAGGGATGATCGTGCTGGGTGACGCAAAAACGCCACCATTCTATGGTCAAGGATTGTATCGCTTCAAATCACACGCCAAGGCCATCTTCACCGCCGCCTCACCCGTCTCAGCCGAGGTCGCCGCCGCGGCAGCCGCTCGCCTCACCCGCCTCGTCGCCTCACCCGCCTCCGGTGCAGCCATCGCCATGGAGCCATCGCCGCGCCAGATAAAAAGCGAAGCGTCATCGCCATCAGGCCGTAGCGATCGCCAAACGTAAACAAGAGCCTCTTCCAAAAGTACCAACGGTTCCTCCCAAGAGAGCTTATGATCAGATCAAGAGGAGACCGCGGCTCGGGTTGATGCGAAACGACAGCTGCTAAGTGAGGCGGCCGAAAGAGCCAGAGTTCCCCAAAGACCAAAGAAGAAAAAGCCAAAGTGTTGAAAATGCTAAAGACTCTTCATCAACCCGAGCCAAAGCTGTCATCGACTATGAGCGTTCTATTCTCAAGTCACATGCGGCACAAAAGCCTCAAGAGCAAGATCGATGCAAGCGGAAATCTGTTGCCCAAATCGGAGAACAAGCAAAACAGACTTGCGCCTCTCAAGGTGATTTCTCAAACCAATGTGGGTCGAGCAAATATGGGGCAAGAGCAAGATGATCCGTAGGTAGTTGCAATACGGAGAAGCCGCCGCTGCTCAAGGTATGAGTATTGCCCAGATTTATCCCGTTAGAGTTCTTCCCGTGAGTGAAGTAGCATACAAATACCAAGACGCAAACCTCTCGTCAAACCCGAGGAGGTAAATAATCTTTCAACAAAATGCTAAGATTGCATAATCGGTACATGCACGCCACAAGGGCCGGGGCTAACTGGATAGTGCTGAGGGTTACAAAAAAGCATCATGGGAAAGAAAGTGATGACATGATATCCATTGAATTTAATGAGCTATTTCAATTATTCAATCAAGACGCCTTGGACAAATCGCTCATCAAGGCCTATTGTCCGTAAGTACTAATTACGTAATTAACTTAGTCTCCAGCTATCTCACTTTGTTTATTGCATGTATATAATCATACCGTAATATGCGTAATGAAGATTCTCGAATGCAGCAGAGGACAAATCTATGATATTGGCTTCATTGACCCATATTGGGTTCATGAAGCTAATCTCAAAATAAGCCCCCAGGATACGGAGGATAATATAGTACACGCGTTAAGGTTTCAAGAAACCAAAAGGGAAATACTTTTTCCTTACAACTTCCAAAGGAGTGTTATTGTCTTGTATACACTTTCTATTTCGCTAACTCGATGTTAAGTATATAATTGATTAGTTATGCATTCGCAGCTTCCACTATATTCTCGTTAATCATTCAACTTGACAAAGGCGTGTACTAGTCATGGACTCAAAACATAAACCCCTTGAGACGTGGAAGGACATGCAGATACTTCTCCAGCGGTAATTCTAATCATTACGACACTATATCGGCAATGTTTGTGAATTTTATGATATCAAGTACTTAAGAACTTATTTTATTCGCTTTTCACGGCAGCTTGGAAACGGTTCACCAACAAGGCTAGGGGTGTTTGGAAAGAGGAGCTTACATTTCAACCACTAAATGTAAGCACCACTAGCTATATCCCGCATATCTTTGATTCTAGTTTTGATACGCTTATTATCATGCTTGATTATTATTTTGATTGAACTATGTTCTTGTGAAGTGCCCACAGGTGACCGGTAACAATCTCTGTGGATACTATGTTTGCGAGTTCATCCGCAGACGTGCGATGAGAAGGGCAGAAATTTAGAGCAACTCCACGTATGTAAACAATTTCTATAGTTTTATTTTCAAACAAATTGTGTTTAGTTTCATTTATATAGACCGACTCCTTTTTAAATTAGATCGAACGCTCACGGACGGTCTTCCGCCAAAGGATCGCGTCGAGCAATTCAGAGGAATTGGCGGGATTCTTGGATGCGTAAGTCCTAGACCCGAAAGGGGAGTACTATTCTGCTGTATATAGACAATAGGGATTGTAAAATAGCAACTCGGTCCGTGTATAAGGGGAATACTTTTGTATGTAGTGCATGAACTCGATCCGTATTGAATGTAATATTGTCATGATGATCTTGTGTAATATAAGGTTCCTTCATTGATAAGTGCAAAACACTAAATAAACAATAAAACAACCTAAATGAATTCTTCATGGCACAAAAGTGGCGAAAATGTCACCGCAACAAAATGTGCAAAATGAATTCTCTGTCATGGCGGAGAAATGGGCCAAATCTGCCATGGCAGAAGGTTATTAGTCCCGTCAGATACGAACCGACTAAAGCCCTCCTCGCACGGTACCGCACGCGTGTATGATCTTTTGTCCCGGTTGGTGGGGCAACCGGGACTAAAGGTTCGGGCTTTAGTCCCGATTGCCCCGTCCCGGTTGGGCAACCGGGACTAATGCCGCTTACCAACCGGGACACATGGGGTTGTTTCCACCAGTGGATCCTCCAACGACAGCCATGGCTATTATTATCCACACGAGCACCCAACTATCACTATGGTAGGTACAGTATCCAGAGGCACTCTAAAGTGCTCCCAATAGTTAAATTAGTGTCACAATTAAGATTTTGAGGCACTAAAAAAACGCCGGGACGGTCGTGTAGGTAAAAGTTATTTGAGACAGTTTTAAAAAGTGCCTATAAATCATAGTTAATTGAGGCACTATGACTAATGCCTCTAAATCCTAGCCAATTGAGACACTATGACTAGTGCCTCAAAAACCAACTTAAGGCACAAATTAGAGTGCCTCTAAATCCTAGTCAATTGAGGCACTATGACTAGTGCTCAAAAACCCAACCATTCGAGGCACTATGACTAGTGCCTCTAAAATCCAACCATTTGAGACACTATCACTAGTGCCTCTAAAACCCAACTTTTTGAGGCACTATGACTAGTGCCTCTAAAAAACATCTTTTTAAGGCACTATCACTAGTGCCTCTAAAACCCAACCATTTAAGGCACTATGACTAATGCCTCTAAAAACCAACCATTTGAGGCACTATGACTAGTGCCTTTAAAAACCAACTTTTTGAGGCACTATGACTAGTGCCTCTAAATCCTAGCAAAAGCCAACCATAGAGGTTTAATATAGAACCAACTGTGTACATTTTCAAAATGGCTCACATCAATGGAATTACACTAGGTAATACATTCAAATCAAATCAATACAAACCACATTATAATGACATTACAATTCGTCCACAACAATTGCAGAGGTTCAAATTTAACTAAAAATATTACAGTGACATATATTACATATCTTCACGAGCGATCGCTCCCTGCTGCTCGCTGGAGCTGCTCCCTGCTGCTCGCCGGAGCTGTGGCCAAAGCTCCTCCTTGCTGGCCGCGGCCGCCGAAGCTGCTCCCTGGTTGGGATCAAGAGGCAAGTCGCCTAGCCACTGGAGCTCCTTCCTCGCCCTCCTGCTCGCGCTCCTACTCACCAGAGCCCCTCCATGTTCTCCGTTTAGCCACTGGAGCTACTCCCTCGCCCTCCTTCTACTGCTGTGCTCACCGGAGACCCTCCCTGCTGGTCGCCGGTCGCCGGAGCTACTCCCTCACCCTCCTGCTCATAATATAAGATGGTATTACGGCCAATATTACAGGAACAGATGGAGTACCAAAAAAATATACAGAAGGGGGACTCAACTAGGGTAGCAACCATTGTGATAGTAAGGCACAACTCAACTAAGTTAGCTTCCAAGAAACTCTGTACTGCACAACTCAACTAAGTTAGCTTCCAAGAAACCTTGTACTGTAAGTTCAGAACTTCCTGGTTGCTGTTTTTATAACTGCCATAATATATATAGACGTATCTCAAAGGACAACAAAGCAGAACTCATTTTTTTAGTACTAATGGGAATGAGAAAAGGTTGACATAAATGTATGATCTACTCATTTTTATTTATATTATACATAGTACACGAAACTTTATTTTGCAAACATTCTGGGTGAATAAGAAATTGTCAAGTAATGATCCAGAAGTAAAAGGCTGTCCTATTTATTCCAATAGATGTTGGATTCTGCACTTTAGCTGTATACAAGAGAATTTATCTGCATGTATGTTCGCTTTTATAAATGGGGACATTCACATTTACATATGCCAGTAATTTACTTTCAGCAACTATTGTTGTTAAATGCCAGTGATGCTATGCAAGCTCATCACGGAGAAGGAAAGCCACCAAAATAAATATCTATTCTTATTACCCAATAGTGCCTTAGCTTTTGCATCATTGTCCAAGAGACGCCACTGCATCCAGAATTTCAGATCCCCCTTGCTCCAGCAAACCCCAAAGCAAAAATGCAGAACCAAAAACACCAACATGGTGCAGGTCAGGGACAACCAATTGCTTTCTACACGTATACAAAGTTAATAAAATACAAGTATACAAAGTTAATAAAATTAAACATATTGAAAGAACTTTGTTTTCAACAAAACCTTTGACTAAGTATTGCATTCTCAAGAAAGCATAATTTCAGCACATGTTTTTCAGTGAAGGGATAAATACCAACAAGATCTGTAACATAAATATGATATTGACATGGTTTATTAGTAAAGTACCAGTATAACAATGCGTACTAATCCAGATAGAATCTACATAAATGAACATTCTTTTAATAATTTATAGTTAGCATTTTTAAATCTGAGAAAAAAGGACAATCATGAAAATGACCAGCTAGTAAAATGGAAATCAATGCAAGTATTTAGCATGGCAACACCAATGTCACATATAGCAGTGCTATATTTTACTAAATCTGAACATGTACCCACAGATTATCCAACAGTAATGGTTCAAACACAGACTTCTATAATCATATATGAGATTTCCCCTTCGAATTTCTGCCAGCTTATGAGAAACAGTTCATTTACCCAAATCAAATTACTGACTAACTATATGTATAAGAAACTTCTGTGCAAGGGAAAGCCACTCACCTGAAAGACAAGAACCAGAGTTGTAACTCTCCTCAAGATGACAGTGCACACATAAGACTCTTTAAACAAGGCCCTCAGTGCAAGCACATGATTAGAACCCGCAGGATCATTGCAGGCAGTAGCGCCACACCAAACAAACAGGATTAACAACCCTGCAAAAAAATATAGGAAGAGAATGCTAGATTTTTTTCATATGCTTAAGCATATAATCAAGCACTTTGCTTCTCAATCATATAATAGATCAATTCGGTGAAAAATACAGCTAAATAAATGAAGAACATCTACCAGCACAAGGACTTTCGTAGAACAAGATTAGACATAATATGTGCTGCTATCTATCTGGAAAGGGGCTCCCTAATCTAAGCATCAACATCATGCCAAACTAGAAAACTTTGAAACAACTAGAATCACACTAGTGCATTACCTCATTCGGCATCATATGGATCTCATCTCTAGACTGAACAACACGCTCCAGATGCAAATGGTATAGCTGTCTCCTGACGTATGCAAAGCAACCACATAGATGAGAGAGGATGCTCATGGTGGAGCTGCTCAGGTCCAGAGAGAGAGAGGGGGGTCAAGAGAGAACCTCAGATGCTTGGTGGGGGATTCTTGGCAGTAGAAGACCGGTGGCAGAGGTGCTAGCTCGCTGGTCAGTGGCAGAAGAGTTAGCTGGGTGCGGAGACCGGCTGGGTGAAAGAGCCAACGGAGACTTTCCATCTGGACCTCGTAGATCTGAGTCAAATATCTGCATTACTGAAGGAAATTAGGCTCCAGTTTTGTTGAAATGAAGTACACTATTTTAACACATGTTACATGTAAATACAGTAGACAAATATATACATTTATGATGGCTTCCTACAAATCTATAAAATAGAAACCCTAGCAGTTGCATAAAAAATTTGTACTTTAGAATATATTTGAGCCTGAACCTTTTCGGTAACCACACTACCATAACACCAACATATTTTGCAATCAGTTTTAGTGGATTACCCGAGGACTACCTTGGTTCAAAACCAGGGCCGTTCGCGTGATTAGCTACAAAACTTTGTTCAAAACTTTGCTCAAAAATCATGAGACACACAAGCATCTAAACCAGGGCCGTTCGCGTGGTTAGCTATAGGAGGAAGGCCAAAAAATCAGGGATGTTCCGCTCACCGAGATGAATGACGGGTAGAAGGCGACCTGCGTGCGGCAGCCAAGGGCGCCTACGATGGCGTCGTGGATGCCATGGAGCCGCTTGACGGCCTTCTCCACCAAGCCTGCGCACGCGGCGCACGTCATGCCGAACACCTCGAAGACCGCCACCTCTTCCTCCTCCTCGGCCGCCCACGCCGCCGCCTCCAGATCGAGGAGGAGGTCGTAGACTACACAGGGGAGCAACCGGAGGCGTGGCGGCGCAGGAATCACGTAGGAGGCGTGGGGGCTTCGCGGCGGTGTAGAGTTTGCGGAGGAGGTGGCAGCGCTGGAAGGGGTCGGGAAGCTCGAACCGAACCAGGGGCGAGGCTAGGGTTTCCTTTGGTCGGACGCGCGGGAGAGTACCACGCCGTCCTCCTCATGAGGCTTGGAAATCTAGGGCAGTGGAGCGGAAGTGAGGGCTTGCGGCGGCGGCTGGGGGAGCTGGGTTCCGCCATGGCCGCTGCGTGCGTGAGTAGAGTCAAGGGTGCGTGCGTGGCTCGTGCGTGAGTAGAATCAGGCTCGGGTGCCTGTGTGCGTGGACTGGACTAAGGGCAAGATTGGAATTTTCGAAGTCACAAGAAAACGACGCCTGTCAAGCTTGTAGGACATTTACACAACCAAATCCGGCGCTATTTATCGCCGGATAGATCTAACTTTTGGTTTAGGGATTCTTAGATTTTTATTCGTGTTTTCAGGTTGAGTTTTTTGTTTTGGCTAATTTTCAATCAAACTTAGCAAAATTTGAACGAATTAGATGATTTCATTAAAGGCAGGCGAGTTTGTATATATTATGTCAAAATCAGACGACGAGCGACGTGCCCTGGCCAGATCATCAGCCCGACGAGCGGAGCGCCTGGCCTCGCGCTCAGCCTCCTCCTGATGGCGCGGAACACGGTTGGCCTCCTCCTTCTCCCAGTCAGCCCTAGACCAGGCGTAGGCGTCGGGGTCACGCATGCGCGGCACGTCGTACAGAGACCTCTCCATGGCGATCTTGATGGCGCAGGAGTCCTCGTCGACTGGGACCGCCCAGTCCGCCGGCTCTCGCTTCGGCCTGCGCAGACGAAGCCGGCCGGTCGGCGGCGATGGTGCGCGGGGTTTGTTGATGACGATACCGCTCGACCTTGTCCTTTGCGGCGAGCGCACTGCCAACTCCACCTCCCGCTTCACAGGCCGATGTGGGGGCGTGCCGAGGCAAGGTGACTGCGCCTGTGCCGACCCATACGACCGCGAAGCTGAGGCCGAGGAAGAGGAGCCGATGCCCCCATCCTCATTGACAGCCAGTTTGACGCTGGTAAACATAGTTATTGCATGGGCGGGCACATGATAGTGATGATGGGTATTCAAAGTCCCATGGAGGTGCTATGTGCCTAGATGCCTCACCAGAACAAATCGACTGTTACTGCTAGGCAGAATGTTCAATGGAGGTGCTATGTGCAAAATCATCGCTAGATTTGTTGGGCAAGAATACCAACTGATTTTCTTTTGCTAAAAATAATGGGTATTCAACTGAATACCCATGAATATGTTTATGCCCGCCCATGAGTTATTGGGGTCTTCGGCGAGCTCTGAGTCATCCATGGCTGCAATGGCGAGGTGGCGGGAGCTCGGAGCGAAGTCGAGCTACGGTGTATACTAGGCGACGAAAGTTGGCCTAGGCCGAGGGGAAAGGGTACGGCGAACGGCGGCGAACCTATCTAGAGGCGTGGATATGGCTCGGCTTGGCGGAGCTTTGCCGGTGACGGTATGACGGCAGGGCAGCTGGGGAGCTCTTCGCCACAGGGAGAGGCGAGTGGTAGTGGAAAATGGGGTTGTCTTGTCAACAGGGTTGTCCACCCGCATTTTCGCTTCGTCCGGCTTTCCCAGGGCGTATGCGGCCTATCCGGCCAGCCGCGCGATCCAAATGGACAAAAATGGACAGGCCAACCCAAAAGAAGAAGGCTCATTGTGTGACTGTATCTAGGCCGGTCTATGTTTGGTCTGTCCGAACAAACCCATCCAGACATCAGATTTGGGTCACGAATGGGTCGGTCAGGCCTAACTTAGTCCGGATGGGTCGTGCCGTTGGGGCGCCGCGCACGTCCCGCACGAGTTGTGGTTGTTAAACTTTATGGGTACAAGTGATAGTTTGTTTGACGTCTGTATTTCGTCGTAATATATTTTCATTATCATTTTATTACTAAAATACTAACTCTGATCGCTATTCTTACTATTTGTGTGGTTTATATGGCACATTATAATACTTCATTCATTCACTAATTTAAGACCTTCTAGATATTTTAAATTAGACTATATTTGGATTAAAATACTAGATGAATCTAAACAATAAAATATGTCTAGATATATTTATTTATTTTTAAAAAGCTAAAGGGTCTTATATTACAGTATAGAAATAGTCAGACTTAGAAATAAATGATGACAGATCCCTCGAATTTTGGCAAGTTGCATGGACACACTCCACCATTAGGCGTGTGACCAATTTAAGTTGTTAATTGAATATAAAAGATCACATATTATGTAGCTCAATAAAAGACAAATTGGGTTCAGAACACGTTTCTTATATTCTATAAGAGACACGAATACAACTCACTGTAACACAAATCGGATGCATGTGCAGGCTTACTAGTAAGCATCTGATTCTTGAGCATACACAACTCAGACAAATACATGAATCTTTTACGCATGATTATTTTTTTCCTTGGTGATTGAAAGCACTTCGACCTAGTTCAGGATCCTAATGCGGTGGACTTTCCAACCTCTCTTCACGCCTTCAGCAGTCCCACTTTGCATGCTGAACCATTATCGAAGAGTCCCACTCCATGCTTCTTGAATCTCCTCTCAATCACTATGGCAGGTACACTATTCAGAGGCACACTAAAGTGCCTCCAATAGTCAAATTAGTGCCACAATTGAGTTTTTAAGGCACTAAAAAAAGCGCCGGGGACGGTCGTGTAGGTAAAAGTTTTTTGAGGCAGTTTTAAAAAATGCCTCTAAATCATAGTTAATTGAGGCACTATGACTAATGCCTCTAAATTCTAGCCAATTGAGGCACTATGACTAGTGCCTCAAAAACCAACTTAAGGCACAAATTAGAGTGCCTCTAAATCCTAGCCATTTGAGGCACTATGACTAGTGCCTGTAAAACCCAACTTTTTGAGGCACTATCAATAGTGCCTTTAAACCCAACTTTTTGAGGCACTATGACTAGTGCCTCTAAAACCCAACTTTTTAGGCACTATGACTAGTGCCTCTAAAACCCAACTTTTTGAGGCACTAACAATAGTGCCTCTAAAACCCAACTTTTTGAGGCACTATCAATAGTGCCTCTAAAACCTAGCCAAAAGCAAATGTGTACTACAGTGACATATATTACAAAATGGCTCACATTAATTGAATCATAGCGACATATATTACAAACCAGATTACAGTGAAATATTACCATGAAATATATTACAAACCACATTATAGTCATATCTTACAGTAACATATCTTACAGTCATATCTTACATTTGTTCACAGCCATATCTTACAGTCATTGTTCACAACCATTCGTCCACAACCATTGTTCACAACCATTCGCCCACAACCATTCGTCCACAACCATTGTTCACAGTAAATGGATAGTTGGAGTTTCAAGTAGATAGAAGATAGACATAACTCATACCCCGGGGCAAATTAACTGCCAATGCACCAAAGGTTGTCAAGCTCGATATCGCATTTAATCATCATCGGATGGAACATCCCTGACCCTCATCAGTCCCAAATGAAGTGGGCACAAAATCCCAATCTGGATACCTTGAACATGAAGAGGAGGCCACATAAGGATCCCGGAGGTAAGCAAAGGACGCATTCCAGAATTAAGATCGAGCCACGGCCAGCCACTTAAGAGGAATGTCATCATCTATGAGGGCATCAAACATAGACAACCAAACAGTAGATGGGTCATCGTCAGAAGAATCCATAGACAACACTGCAAAGAACACATCATTGGAAGCGTGAGAACAGTCCCAGTTTCCTAAAACTATAAGAACCAAACCCAAAGCAGCAATTATTAAAATATATACGGAAAAACAACTAAAAGTAGTAAGCACGTATCAATTGATGATAAGCTGGATACAATGATTTGAACTAAAAAGCATCTTTATTAGTGGGTGTACCATTTGGAGTAATAACAGAAAAACAGAACGACAGCCACACAGTAACTATCATTTACAGAATACACACAAGATAGCAATGTCAACAGCTATACAACCTAGTGAAGGCAAACAATATAAACTTGAGAACTTTTTCTTAGTTCCATGTACAGCTATTGCCATGCTATTGTTCCACAACCTGATAAATTTTGTTAGATCACCCAAGAATAAATATGCATAGGTATTGTCCTTGCTAACTCAAATGGACCTACTGTTTCACAACCTATAGCTGCAGGGAATATATGTACAATCCAAAACTTCCAAGAATATCCAGAAGTTGCGAATAAGGAAACATGAGACCCTTTTAGATTTTACACCTAGTTGTGATCTAAGACTTCTTAGGATTTTGATCTAAAAAATACAGAAATAATGCTTAAAGCCTAAGCAAAGACAGATCAGATCAGATGATCCGAGGTGCTAGACAAACAGTAGATAATAACAATCTTGAGATCACACCGGTGGCCGAATCATTGCAAACACCGGCCAGATGCCATGAAAGCCCATTCTTTTGGAGAAAGAGAGGGAGAGGCACCTGGTCCGACGGAACCACGGATGCCAGCTGCAGCGGTGACGGTGAAGGCGCCGCAACAGGGCTGAACATGCCTAGTTTCTGTTTAATGATAAAGAATGAAAAGAGCATCAGGCCATGCAAACAATCAAAACCATCTATGTCTACAAAAGAGAGACTGAAATGCCATATAGAAAAGAGTACTAATTGTGTAAACTAAAGCATTGCTCACCAAAAACTGAGTATAAATCAAATATATAGTCCGCAGTCTAACAACAAATAAAAAGTTACTGGAAAGGGTCTACTTTGAATAGCGGTGTTTTCTTGCAACTCACACATATCATTGGCACACAAAATCATTAAGCCAAATTTAGTAGGAACTTAGACTTATTCAGGAGCGTGTTAAAAATGCATGAGACACTCAATAAATTATTAAACTATGTGTCTGTTTAGATGTACATGTACTAGACAAGCATACATTGTTATCGCTTGTTATACATCGAAATTGAGAGAAAAGGAAGAAACACAGGTGGTCTTGTACACAACTTAACTGAACCATTGAACCCAGCAATTGCAAGCCCTCATACAGGCCATCTCAAACTTAATTCTAAAATGGACTGCAAATGCACAATAGTCACGTAAAGAAATAATCATCAAAACAAAATTGTCGAAAGACAAACGTACCATTTTCCATCACGACAAAGGATCCGGAACCAGTAGAGAAATAGCACGCAAGGCCAGAACGCTCACAATCTACAACGTTCCGCAACCTCCGTAGCTGAAGAATAGTATGGAGAGTCGACCGTGGTGTACACATACATAAATCAACACGAACAGATAATTAGGGTTGTATCCCCATAACTAGGAGGATCTACAAGCTATAACGTGAGGGGCATTGACCAAGACATGAACCACACAAGTAATCAATAAGTCCACGATGCCGTGCATTTGTACCAACCGGAAATCTATCCTTGTGGTCACAACAGTCTTGAAGCAAAGCTTTGAACGAGTCCGATCCTATAGTCCAAAATGAATTGTCCGATCCATGCTTACATAATTGCGCACAGTAAAACGCTGATGCCGTGCATTTGCTCCAGCAAGGAAATGGAAGGAGTGCCATCAGTTCAAGAGTACTAGTCCTAGTGATGACAACTCATACGAAAACTAGCTGTAAACGCCTCTGATCCTATCCTACGGTTCGAAATAAACTGTCTGATCCATGCTTGCATATGCCATGACATTCTTCAACTTCCTCTCCAAATACACAAGAATACTTGTAGAACACAAAAAGGGTAGACAGCAATTAGCTGGTGCATGATAAATCAACTGATATCCATGAAATCACTACATGATACTTTCTAAAATTGACAGATACCATTGCATACTATAAACTGCCACACCACAAGATAATGACCAAAATAAATTGAGTATAGCAAGGATGTGGCCACAATAGAAAGAGAAAGTGCTAGTGGTAAGGAAATGACTTACCAGTTGAAGCACCGCTGGGCATAGCAGCCCTCGCAAATGTTCCATCAGAGCAGCACACGTCAACCTGGCAGCAAAAGAGTAAGGTTTACACTTAGCTATAGAAAAAATCAGCAGCTGGTTAATCCTGGAAAGATTAACAATTCACATATATGAAGCTAAAAGCAACAACTCTATTAACACATCTTAAGACCAAATACATGACACATAGTATCAGAAGATGAAAGGCTCACAAGACGGAACAAAATTGCATGCAATGCAACAGATCATGACACTAATTAAGAAAATTATTGTGTGCATCATGGAACGACGTCGCAGCCTATGGAAGAGGTCAAGACTAGCGAGGGGTTGTCCCATAGAACTTATGTGTTGGCTTTACCAAACCAAGTCAGAACTCTAAATGCTCCCATACCATATGGTGATGATACCGAAGATGTCAGCAATAATCTAGGGAGCGAAGGCGAGGTCAATTTGGAAGAAACTGAACCACACATCAGCATGCCCCAAGTGAGTATCGACAAGTTAAAAGGCCTCTTACCGATTCATGATTCAGTACCACAGTCATCAACAGAACAATTGGTTTTATCGAAACCAAAACATCAGCACGAAAACAAGGTTTCAGATAACATTTTTATTGCTTTTGAAAAAAGGAGCTCCATCCATATACAGTGAGGTGGATCTGGAGTTTTTATACTATCATCCAAATCAAGAGAGAAGATAATTTGATAAAGGAATACATGAACTCAGTTATCATCATGATCACACTTCAACATGGCCGGTGATCTATTCCCAATCAGTACTGAAAGCACTTGAACTGACCTCAATCTTCTTCTCTCTTGAAATACTTGCCTTCGCAAAATATCCACACTGTGGTGCATAGAGTGACTGTATAGCAATCCGTCCAGCATTCAGATTTCCACCATCTTTTCTGAATGTAGAGAACATAAGAAAAGTTCACAAGAAATACAGCAAGATGCAAGCAGATTAAGACAACAACAAATTTGTTGTTACTAAAGAATAAACGTCATGCGGATCTACGAACAATAAATGTCATGTTGTTTCAGAAAAATACAACTAAATTTCAGCAGCTTGATTCATGTTGTTTCGATCACCTCGGCTTGTGAGTTGAGTTGAACTGTTAGATAATTTATAGGAAGTACTGGCCCTATAGAAATCATCATGACAACACTTAGAGGAATTACTGGTCTCAACTACAACGAGAGAGCGAACGAAGAACTACTACAGATCATCCTAGTCCCAGGATCTCATATCAAGTGCCTACTCGAAGCTACCTTCAGAAATCAGTTCGACGACATCAAAACTCATCATCATCGCAACAAAAGCACGGGTCCATGTGCAGCAAGTAAGACCAGGACATCACGAGATACAAATGCATCTATCTATCTACTTCTTCCACTATCTACTACTAACTCTAAGTTCACCCAGAAAACTGTACACATGACAATTGAAGCCATTAGATCATCCTCCATTAATAAAATCTAACCATCCATAGTACTTAGCTGGCCTCTCGAACCGTTCAAGGGACCCAATTGATCCTGTCATCCGCGCTTGTCGCAGGCAGGTGAGCAGCCACGTCTTTATACTTCTTTTATTTATAGTACACATATGAACCACACATGATTTTGTTACCAAGTGAAAATAAGCCATGGGATGGAGGCTATGCCAGATTCTACTTTTTCAGCAACTAAATTACTCTAGCAACCAAATGTGTGCAACTAAATTACTCCAGCAACCATATTACACTATACAAGCTCAAAACAACATAACATGCAGACTGGAAACACAACAAAGGTTAGTCGTCCAAGCAAATACTCTAGTAAAGGATATACATGTTGCCTAAAAATAGAGCATCCCAAAGCCCAAACTGATCCAGAATGCATTTGTTTATACTTCAGATAAAAAGTGGAACATAAATTCAGATCATTCAATCGAATGAATGTCTTCATCTAGAGATACCAAGTCTTTCGCTACAAAAACCAAGTTACGTTTCACTCAGCAACAGTGCTTTGTAAGACAAGTCTTACAGTTAAGATGGATACAAGTGAACATAAGTACATAACCAAATATATTGTACTTCTTGTTTATTTAATACAGAACAGAACATCTTGTAAAATTTACATATTAGATGCTTTGCATATTACCTCCAGATTTGTTCATAACAAAAGCATTAGCTGATCTAACTGCTATTAACAATTCCAAAACATTTACAATAAAATGAAAAGGCAGGAAGTCCGAGATAACAGGGACGCAATGGGCATGGACATGGACGTACTCTGCTAGGTCTCCGAGCTGGCTGAGGACGCCGACGAGGCCAGCCTTGGCGACGCCATTAAGGACAGCCTCGAGTCATGATGGTCGGCCCACTTGTAGATGTCACAAGTGCCGAGGGAGTACTCATTGGCAATCGTTTGCCTTGATAGGGGAATTGACCCTAACTACTCCCGTTCCTACAGTAATGGCGGCAACTTTTCTCTCTGGTCTGGCAGTGAACCTTCCAATTCAAGTGGATCAGGCAGTCGCGCAGAGCTCTGCAGAATAACAAGGCAATCTGAACAAATTCCAGATCTATCAACTGGTTTGCTGTTAGTATATAGTTTGTTTTATACTTACCACCAGGGTCGATGGAGATAGAATAAGTTTCACGGAGACCTAACTCCAGCTTCTACACTACCTCTGCATTTTGGAGTCATAAACCTGAACAAATCTCTTAGTGGCAAAAGGCATGCTTCAGCTGGAGCTACATTGCGCATTCGTGACCTTGGTGATGATAATGTTTTTTGAAGTTTTATGTCTGCAAAAGAACAACTAGAGTCTTAAAATTCTGAGTTGAAAAAAATGATACTTGAACATTCAAGACAAATCAAACCTGGTATGGGCGATCTGTGATACAACATTAATTTTTGCTATACTACATGCATGAGCTATCAAGAAAAATTCACTGGTATGTGCTCTTCAACCGGATATAAATAGAATCAATGCGCCATGGCCTAGTTAAATTATTAGTCGAACTGGCTGAAATGTAAACATGCCATGAGTCATACTGAAATTTCAGAGAGCACACATAAAACAACATCATATGGAGTTATGAACTAAGTATTTGTAATGACATATCAACATTTCTGGCCTATAAAACGTAACAGTAGTTTACATTACAAAGATGAGTCAAAACATATAGATCTTGCATGAAATTAACATAAGAGAAACCTTACAAAATACCGCATTCACATAAGAACACATAAATTAAGTTTCCTCACCGCATGGTTAGAAAACATTGATTTAATCATGACTTACATGTGAACAACAACATCACATTCACTATGATCCTAATTTACTAGATAGTGTGTAGAAGCCATAATAGATTAACTAGAGGAAAATACCACAAACAGCATCAGGTTTCCATTAGATGCAGAAAGAAAGTAGCATGACCTTGTCATTTATCTTGGTCTTTTCTTCTTTAATTGAAATTCACACAATACACAAGACAAAAATTGGGTTAGGGTCAAAATTAAGTAGAGCTGGACAGTATGACACATCAAGCAAAACACATACACCAGTTATTCATATGAGTGATAAGAGAATACATGGTAATAAATCATACAAAATATATGACCTACATAGATCTACATATAAAGGCCAAGTACAGTATTGATAGATCAATGGATGATTTATTGTTCACTACAAAGAATAGCAGCCGATGAAGACCCTATAGGATTAACAAGCTATGATTATATACGTATATGACCCTAGAACTAGCTTAGCAGCATGGTTAGAAACAACTAAGCCTATATATATGGACGATCTGGAGTTGGCGTTCGCTCAAAGCGCTGCGATGTCAGCTGCTCTAGAGCACGGCCCGGTTTCAAATCAACACAGATGGGAGATCAACCATACTCAGTCTGTAGTAAGAAGAAGAACAAGCTCTTTTACCTGTGCGTGGCAGCAGCAACTATGAGGACGCCACACTCAGATGGGAGATCAACACAGCGCGGAATGACTACCCCCACCTCTGGGTGGCCTGGTTCGATGACAGAAGTTGTCGCGCATACACGTGAAGTCCTGGGTTCATCGCCACCACCATGCACTGTCACTAGCAGATTAGCACCGTTGTCAATTGGCTCGAAGACCTTGCACGAAACATGATTCAGCCGCAGATCGAGCTCATAAGAAGGTCAGGAGCTTCTGCACTTGGCGAAAAGCCCAAAGAGGGTTACGGTCAGAGTCACCGTATTCAAGCTCGATTGCGCCAAAGACAGGGTTGTCGAATCCACAGTCGAGGGCCTAGACGAGCGTGTGGAGGTGAGCGTGTGGGAATTGTGTGCTTCGAGCGGGGACGAGATGGTGAGGCGGGCGGAGGCGTCGTGGTTGAGGACGTACGAAGCATTTCTCGAGGGCGCGATGCGGAGCGCGGCCTTGGGGTCGATGGAGAGGCGAGCCGGGCACGATGCGGCGGCAACCGGACTTGCCGAAGTTCTCTGGTGGACCTTGTCGAAGCGGTTGCGATCGGAGGAGTACTCGAGGATGACGAGGCGGAGTCGGAGCCGACGAGGTAGTCCTTGGTGGCCCCGTGAGGCGGAATTGGGCGAGCGGCGGATGGAGCCAAGACGTCGACGGAGAGGAGCGCGGGAGGCGTCTCCTCGTCCGGCGGAGAAGGTCGGCGTGCCGCCCGCGGCAGCGATCTCTGTGTGGAGGAACCGGCGGCGTTCGACTTCTTGAATCCCGGCCGCTGATGACGGCGCACGACGCCTGTCGGACGCTGCCGTCAGACAGTACATGGCGAGCCTCCTCCTCCGGCGGCAATGGCGGCGATAGAAGGGCGACAGATCTAGGGTTTTAGGAGGCGGTGAGCGGGCGGGTTGGAGCATTGGATTGAAATGGATGCGGAGATCACACATGGCGGTTCTGGCTCCTCCTCACATACCATATGCAATCCGCTTTAATTGTCCCATTATTATTTGCCTTCCAATTTCAAATTGTAGTACTCACACTACACATGGTCGTCTGGTGCGGCAGCGGGCAGATTAAAAAACATAATCATGGGGTTATACTTGTGCTCTGCTCTAAACATTTAGAGGCATGTTTGACAGTGCCTCCAATGATCATCCATTTGAGGCGATGTCAGGTGCCTCAGCTGGTTGGACATTGGAGGCAGCAGCATAGTGCCTCAGATGGATGATCATTGGAGGCACACCAAATAGTGCCACAGTTGGTCACTATTTAGAGGCATAATTTAGTGCCTCTAAATGGTAACCAATTGTGGCACTTCTAATTGTGCCTCAGTTGATATACTTTTAGTGACATTATCACAGAAAATGCCTCTAAAAGTTATGTTTTTTTTAGGCACAGGTCAAAGTGCTACTGATAGTTTAGTATAGAGGCACTGGACTGTGCCTCTATTTTTCAAAACATTAGAGGCACTATCAATAGTGCCTCAAAAGGATAAACTATTAGTGGCACTTTTAAAACTGCCACTAAAAATTCATATTTGGAGGCACTATTTTTCAAAGTGCCTCAATAGATACAATTAGAGGCAGTTTGAAAAAGTGCCTCTAAGAAAAGTGCCTCTGATTCCTGGACGTGCCATAGTGAATGGTGTTGGTCTCCTCTCGAATCTTGCACAGTGTCTGCCATACCAAAAGTATGAGAAAGGTATGGGAAAGCCCAGCTGATCCCGCTCGACCCAAAAAAATCATTGCTCCTCTGGCTTTCGTTTCGTCTTTCTGTTTTCCTTTAGCACACTATGGCAGTTACAGTATTCAGAGGCACTCTAAAGTGCCTTTAATAGTCAAATTAGTGCCACAATTGAGTTTTTGAGGCACTAAAAAAAGCGCCGGGGACGGTCGTGTAGGTAAAAGTTTTTTGAGGCAGTTTTAAAAAGTGCCTCTAAATCATAGTTAATTGAGGCACTATGACTAATGCCTCTAAATCCTAGCCAATTGAGGCACTATGACTAGTGCCTCAAAAACCAACTTAAGGCACAAATTAGAGTGCCTCTAAATCCTAGTCATTTGAGGCACTATGACTAGTGCCTCTAAAAACCAACTTTTTGAGGCACTATCAATAGTGCCTCTAAAAGCCAACTTTTTGAGGCACTATCACTAGTGCCTCTAAAAACCAACTTTTTGAGGCACTATCACTAGTGCCTCTAAAAACCAACTTTTTGAGGCACTAACAATAGTGCCTCTAAAATCCAACTTTTTGAGGCACTATCAATAGTGCCTCCAAATCCTATGTGAAACACTGTGTAATCTCTCCATGGAGTCTAACTTTGCATTTTTGTTTTCACTTTTTTGTGAAACAATTCATTTTAGCAACTGAAGAGGCCTATAAATATTACTAAACCATTGCACCTATGTGACGGTGTGACCTCACATGAACGGTTAGTGTGACCATGATTTTAGTGTTCGTTCCATTCTGATAGAAAAAAGAAGTCCTACAAGGTAAAAGGTGATGCTTCTGTTTTCTCTTCGTTAGGAACTCAAGACCCCAAGACTTGCAAACAAATATGAGCAAATATGTAGAAATGAAAAATTATACACTTTGTTGTTTCATTCTCTGATTTACAAAACCAACTGAGCATTATCTTATCTAGCATGAATTATTGGAATCTCTGCCTATGCAAAAAAGCGAAACTGTAATGGGCACAGATCGGCAACTGGGACCGAATAATGAAAGAAGCTCGGAGGCGTTAGGATCTATCAACCCACACAAAAAGAGCAGCTCCCAAATTCCCTCCATAGAATCGGCATCTGGACGGCCTGATCGTCTGGCAGAAGACCTTGTGCAAGAACATATAGATGTAAGCCCAACAGAAAGAACCTGAAAGACTTTTGCAGGGCTAAATATACCTTTCGTGATCTTCATGTACTGATCCATGGTAACATCCGGGGCACGCAATCGACATGCCTCCTCTTCGGTCATCTAAGTCATTATAATATTTGGTTCTAGCACATTCAAAAGCAAACAATCAATATGAGCAGCTACTTTAAAACTACCCAATCTGTGCTCTTCTTGCACACAAAATTTCCAATCTGACTTAGTAAAGAGGAAAAGATGCGCACATGTAAGAAATTGAAGATGCTAATTAGATTGTAGTTACTATCAGTAGTTACTATCAGTAACAAGAAAGACACGTATGAATCTCTACTTTAAAACAAGAAATTGCAGTTTTCTTCACTAAGTCAGATTGGAAATTACTATCACCTTTGCAACAAGTTAATTGAAATATGCGTATGAATCTCTACTTTAAAACAAGTTACTATCACCTTTGCAACACACAGTGACCGACTTAATGAAGGCGCACACTGTGATTTGGTGCTTTACAAAGGAAAAGATGCGCACATGTAAGAAATTGAAGATGCTAATTAGATTGTAATTATTAATAGTCATTAGGGCCAAAGAATAGGAATATAGTTTCTTATCTGATTGAGAAATGTAGGTAATAGTCTATATGGGCAAAACAATTGTACAACAAAAGCAAAAAAAAAAGAACAATAACATCTGGTGGTAAATCACAATCTTGGAAATATCTTAACTGAGAAAAAAATTAAGCCAACATAGACTATGAGGCAAAGTGTTGTGCTGCCGAACGAGCATTTTCTTACATGTCAGTAAGTATATAAGTTGTATATGAGATTTCCAAAAGATATGATTGTTGAAATAAATATGTAAAAATAGGAACAAAGAACATTCATTGTTATTTTTAAAATAACCAAGATTTCTCAGCAGCCTGTATGGGAAAATTAATAAACTTGATCCACTTCACATGTTTGTTGCATATTAAAATATATATTCAAACAACAGTAAAAATTGACGGGTTTTTTCTGAATGATGGAAGACACCAATAGCTGAATAGAAAAGGTTAATTAGAGGTCATATAACACGGTCACATAGTGAATATCCAGTCTCAAATTCTAATTTCAGCACCAAAATCCAAGTAAGCATCTAAGGCATTAGACAGTAACATTGCAGTTGCTAAGGCGACAATACTCTGTGTCCAAAGTACTACATGATCATAGCAATGCAGTAAAGGAAGTGATAAAACAAAAAAGACAACATGTTTTCATCTATTTAAACAGGTACCAAATGACGATAGTTCGAAAATTCCAAAGAAACATGCTGCTTTGTTTAATAACCAGTGACAAAATGAGCAGTGTTCATATGTTTTATGTAGCATTGCTTCCAAACTTAAAGTAATAAATGGTCTCCTGGTTGCCCGGCCTAATGCCCTAAACTAAAGTGCGGATGGAGAAAATTAAGTTCCTAGTGCTGCACCCGTATCACAATACATAACTAATAAGTTGTCCTTTACCGCTATTTTTTTCTTACAGAAGAAACACCATCAAATGAAATAGAAATCATTCTTTAATCTAGCAAAGCAGGCCTAGCACTAAATTCTATATGCACATGGACACAATTAAGTACATTTTGGTGTGTGCATCTTATGCTACATGTTTACCTTTGTTCTCCTTGATTCCAAAGCAGGCCTAGCATATCCTGAGACAAAGACGTAGTCACCACCTACGTTAACACTCAATCGATCATGCAGTACTCGCTTTCTCTTTCCTGACAGTCAAATTTTCCTAAAACTGAACTTGGCATCCAAAATTAGGCGGTCACCTTGCCTAGAATTCAACAACATTGAGAACCAATAGTCCGAGCTAGTCTCTCTTGTGATGATGTGGAGCTACAAATCCTGGGTCGAAAGATACAACATCAATTAATCTCCTGCTGAAATAACCTGATGTGGATAAAAATTACTAAGCATGTACCATAGCCCATGAATAAAGTGTTCTCTACAAAAGAAGAAGGCAAGTCCTGGAGGTGCACAATCTGGAGTACTCGCATGTATATCTATCTATAATTTGCGATCGATTACTAAAAAGTAATTTATAGAGGAAATGATCTCAGCAAAAGCAATTGATAAAGTAAAAAAAGACACAATAAAGGGAATATGATAGGGATAACATCCTGGAGAAATCCTTAAAAGAGAAAAACATAGATCAACCCAGTATGAATGAGTCACTACAGGAAAAACTTACATGTTCTGCTTCCTCTAAGCAAAGTCCATATGTTCTTGTAGTAATAAGACGAGAAGTTCATGCAAAAAGATAGGTAGAGAGGAGAAGATCAAGGTTACGATGCGAGCACCTGAAGCGTAACACTTGAAGTATTCATACATTTGGGAAAATAGAAGGATCCATAAAAAATATAATCAATTTAGTTTATGAGAATAAAATAGCAACTTCTGCATCACACAAGCAGAAGACATACTTTCTAAAGATGCAGAAAAGGGAGAGTTAAGGAGATGCAATGAGGGGGTTGGTACCTACAAAAGTGACATCAGACTATGAAACTGAAGGATGCCTGTCCCCATGAAATATACCAGGAACAAAGCTTACCATGCTTCAGGCAGTACAACAATATGGAGCACCTGGCGGAGCACATATTAGGAGCAAGTGCTTATAATACCAAGGAAACATTCTTATATAAAATAGTGCAAGTTAACTACTATGAACCTAAGTTTCGACAGGGTTATACAATTGATTTAAGCAAAACACTCACAAGGCATCAATTTGAAATCGACGGCAGCCTCCTTCAGTCCATGCATTCCTCCATGGCATCATGCTCGTGCCCACAGTTTGATGGGGAAACATAAGAGGATTTAAGAAGATATAGACCACGAGTCGATCATCTAAAAACAAGAACACTTAACTAGGCAATAAGCGTAAGAAAAAAATCAATTGATTATCACATAGCCTTTAACTAACATTTGATCTAGCAATCATTTAAATTTCCAAGTAGATGGCAATTTGTTATAGTGCCAAACATGGATTAATAGATCCGGCAAAAATCCATCAGGAAAATCAGTAAACTAAGAAACATTTAAGAAGCAAGCCCACCAACAATTACAAGACAGGTAAAGGACTGTACGGAATGGTATCATTTGCGAGCCACTAGATCAATCACAACAAGTTAATTACAATTTATGAGCCACCAGATCAATCACAACAAGTTAATCAACTACCACATAGCTAGCAATACTACTAATGTATCATCAGCCACTAGCAAACCAGAGGTCAACACAGCTCAGTAATCATAGATAGAGATGAGAAGGGAGTATCTCATAGAGGGTGTTGATCCCAGGGTGTAGTCGATGCAGAAAGGAGGCGCCGTAGTCCTCACAGTCGACGCCGGGGTTGCACAACCAGAACATCGTCGTCCTTCCGGCGTCGAGGTCGAAGTTTGCGACACAAGCACATCGTAATAGCAGCAGCATCACCACGAGTACACCACCACCACCACCGTGAGGCCGCGACGCAGCGTATCGATGAACGTCGTGGTTACAGCCACTACATCGGTGTCAGGGTTGAGGTAGTCGAATCAGACACATCAGCCACACCACCACTGTGACGAACGGGTCGCGCTCAAATCAGGTTGCCGATCAGGGGCATTCCTGTGGTCCAACAGGGGCTCAAGGGGGAGGCGAGGTCGCCGCGAGGGTGCAGCAGGAGGCGGGCCTCGACCTGGAACCGAGTAGCGGAGACAATAGAGAATGGGAGGAACCAGGCCGCGTCACCATGGATAGCAGGCCGACCGGCGTACCTAGGGTTCGTCTGGGGCGTGCAGGGAGGAGCAGAGGAGCATGGAGGCGGCAGTAAACCGGTGTAGGAGTCCATAGCCCGGCCACAAAGGTGACCGGAGGTGCCGGAATCGATCGTCATCGACTTGATGTCTGGCGGCGGCGGATCGAGGGTTACGGAGGAGGCGCACGAGGGAGGCGTGGCGATATGCCGGTTGGGGATTCGATGGAGAAGGAGACGGCGGACCTTATGTAGACGGGTAGCAGCGCCGGCGAGGGCCGTAGTTGGCCGGGCGGCGACCGGAGCGGTGCTAGCGCCGATGGCGATTTGGGGCCGTTCGTGAGTGTGTGCGTGTGTGTGTCCTCGTCCAGCCGGATGTGCGTGCGTATGTGGTGTCATGTGTGCCTTTGGGCTGGACCCAATGCGTGTATACTATGTATATAGTCCAATTAGCCCAAACAATTACTTGTATGTTTACTAAAAATAATAATTAGAGTAATGGCCAAAGTGTCCGTATGAGCACACTAGTATATACATATGTGTGTCAGTTTTATTTTACACCCTAAATAAAAATAGCAACCAAATTTAAATTGTATATAAGACTATTACAACTATTAAAAAATGTAGAAGAAAAATTATTCTTACAAATCTTTAACTTAGATTTATAAAATTATTTGTAATAGTACACAATAAATAATATCATTATCATAAAAGTATGATTTAAAAGCATGATTTAAATATCATTATCATAAATGTAGAAGGTGATGACTGTGGACGGCGCCATGTTCCGGTACAAGACGCCCGCGGCGGCCGGAGCGGCGCTGCGTGGGCACCCAGGCCACCGGCTCCTGGAGTCCGACGAGGTGCGGCGCCTAGGTGTTCACGCGCGCCTGTTGGACCGTGATGCCGCTCTCAAGCCCGGGAAGCTCTACTTCCTGGTCCAGCTCCCGCTTGGCGGACATGGCGGGCGCGGCGTCGGCGGCAACGAAGACGAGGACGGACTGCGCGCTCCAAACCATACTTTTATGATAATGATATTTATCATAAAAATTATTCTATGTTCAAGACTATATCAAGACGAGTACTAAGAATCGTTAGAAAAATAATTGTCATAAAAATTATTCTTACCCTTGTCACAAATATGAACATATATGCCGTGCCGTGCGCTGTGAAGATACAGATGCGAGGGCGCGCGATACCCTCCGAGCTATCCGCTGGAACGAATGATGGGATGGATAGGCAGAAGCTTCACCAGATGTACATCACTATGTTCATGCAGCCATAATAATTTTATGACATGAAAATCAAAAGATTCTGTATTAAATAAAATAATTTGTGCAACCATAATAATTTTATCCCGATATTACGACTATATCATCCCTACTATTTTTTCTCAAACAGACCTCGCTGCTTTCTTTCCGGTGAATAGTAGTAAGTACTTCTTCCGTTTCAAAATATAAGATGTTTTAGGTTTGTGAAGAAAATGAATCTAGACTTGTTTTAGTATATAGGTTCACTCAACTTTGGAATGAATCTACATACTAAAAAAGTCTAAATTCATTTTCTTTATAAACCTAAAACATCTTATATTTTGAAACGGAAGGAGTATATCATAATATAATTAGATTACAGTTAATAAATAAAAGCATGCATCCTGATTTTAAGAATACATCAAAGCATATACCTAAAGCATTACAATATCTATAATGGGAATTTTATTTTTCATAAACCAAGAAATGAATGGACCTGGACATTAGTCTGTTCTATATACGCTAAAAACAGAAACGGATTCACTAACTTTCCAGTGCACAATTAGCTACATATATATGTCTACATTCCAAGATGCAACTAAATACAAAGGAGTCGAGCACATCGCTAGCTACAAAATGCATGTAGACGCTTCTGACTATGAGAAATAACATAAATATACTCTTCTAATAGCATAAATATACTCTTTTGACTATGACGCCGTTCACATGACAAAGTGGCGATATAACGACGTGTAGTCGGCGTCCTCGGTCCTTTCATTGCCATCGTCGCTCGGCAGCGGCTGGGAGCTACCCTGGCCGGCGTTGCCACAGTGCCACGGCTGCGAAGATATACTTGGGATTTATTAGAGGCATATTTGAGTGCCTCTAAAGATATACTTTTTTAGGCAATTTTATCTATGCCTCAAATAGTGACTCTATTTCTCGGGTAAGAAATCTACTCTATTGTTTGTTAAGTTAACAATAGAGTGACATAATTGGTATTCTATTATTAAGTTAACAAAAATGGAACAAATTCCACTTGAGAAATACAGAAACAGACACCAATATCTTGAGTTGAGAAAAGTGACATAATTGGTATTTATTAGAGGCATATTTGAGTGCCTCTAAAGATATACTTTTTTGTGGCATTTTATCAATAGTGACTCAAACGATCATTCATTTAAGGTATTTAAATTGCTCCAAATAGCCAACTATTAGAGGCAATATCATGTGTGCCTAAAAAAATTGTCCATTAGAGGCACAACGAATAGTGCCACAATTGGTCACTTATTAGAGGCATATTTTAGTGCCTCTAAATGGTAACGAATTGTGGCACTTTCAATTGTGCCTCAGTTGATATATATTTAGTGGCATTTTTATAGAAAGTGCCTCTAAAAGATCTATCTTTTTGAGGCACAAGTCAAAGTGCCACTAATAGTTCAACATAGAGGCACTAAATTGTGCCTCTATTTTTCAAAATATTAGAGGCACTATCAATAGTGCCTCAAAATGCTAAACTATTAGTGGCATTTTATAAACTGCCTCTTAAATCTCATATTTTAAGGCACTATTATTTAAAGTGCCACAAATAATTACGATTAGAGGCAGTTATAAACAATGCCTCTAATAAAATGCCTCTAATTCTTGGACGTGCCATAGTGGCAACTGATCCCGCTCGACCCAAAAAAATCGAAGGCCACGGTTTATTTGGTGGAAAAGAGAGTGGGGTTTGCAAGCTTACATTAGACCCGAAAATGCAGGCAGGAGCGTAACGGGAATACTCGTAATGTGATTGGAATTGGTAACGGATCTTAGGTCGCCATCGATCGAAGAACTAGGAAGAAGGAATGTGGTACTGCACTTATTACAGTTTGGGAGCTAGGCGTTGCATGGCGCCATTCATGGCGCGAGGAGTAAATTGCATGATGCTATCACAATTCGGGCTGTCAGTACGAGTTAGTACCAACATTTCTAATTTTTACGAGTCAGTACCGAATTCAGGTCACAGCGTTGCAAATCATCTAATTCACGACTAATAGCATATTAACAGTAACCCTGACTACTGGGCCTGGGCTGTAAGTGCTGAGTTGGCTGCGCATGTCTTGGAGGAGCTGAGGTGGAAGTGAGGCCCACCTGTCAACCCCTCATCTTTTCATCTCTCCTTCCTCCACGTGTCTCTCTCTAGCCAGATCTTACAGCCTGGAGGTCAAAGTCCCCAGCCTCTTCCGGTGCCCCATCTCGCTGGACGTCATGCGGTCGCTGGTGAGCCTCTGCACCGGCGTCTCCTACGACCGCGCCTCCATCCAGCGTTGGATCGACTCCGGCAACAGCACCTGCCCGGCCACCATGCTCCCGCTCCCCTCCACCGACCTCGTCCCGAACCACACGCTGCGCCATCTCATTGCCCTCTGGGCATCCACTGCCGCGGCCTCCTCCTTCCCCGCGACATCCGCTGTCGGCCCCATGCCGGCCTCCGCCGCCGCCGAGCTCCTCCGCCAGATCGCTGATCCCGGCCAGGACGCCTGTCCCGCGCTCCACAAGCTCGTGGCCTTTCTCTCGGACGACGACGTCGACGAGTTTGACAAGAACGCGCTCGCGAGGGCAGCCGACGCCGCGGAGACCCTGGTCTCCGTGCTCCGGCGAAGGCGGGCCGATGCCAGCATCGAGGCGGCCGTGCGGGTTCTCGCCGTGATGGCTGCGTCAGCCTGCATCGAAGAGGAGAACAGGAAGCGGGTAGCCACCGCTCTTGCCGCGGACGCCGCCTCGGCTGCGTCCCTTGCGCGTGTGCTGAGAAGCGGTTGACAGGTGGAGGAAGGAGAGATGAAAAGATGAGGGGTTGACAGTGCCTCACCACCTCAGCTCCTCCTAGACATGCGCTGCCAACTCATCACTTATAGCCCAGGCCCAGTAGTCAGGGTTACTGTTAATATGCTATTAGCCGTGAATTAGTCTGATTTGCAACGCTGTGACCTGAATTCGGTACTGACTCGCAAAAATTAGCAATGTTGGTACTGACTCGTACTGACAGCCCGAATTATGGTAGCATTATGCAATTTACTCTGGCGCGAGTGGCACAGGCCACCTTCCACTACTCCCGGCGGTGTCAGAGCGTCCATCCGTTCCCACGACGTGCATTGCTGTTGCTGGCGCGCGTGACGTACGATCACTCGATCGATCAGACGAGGTATAAAACCGGTCCTTGAGCACCGAATGAACGAGCTGGCCAAAGCTACCCAGCTGGTTCTGCCTGCGTTCCAGGCATGTGAAAAGCGGCCGTCGATCCAGGCTTGACGGCCGTGCCACGGAAGAATTCGACTCCACCACGGAACCAGGGTCTCAGTTTCACATCGGAGGCTTCGCCGTCGAGCAGACAAGCGCGAGGGCTCCCTCCGAGTCCTCGCCGACGTTATCGACCGGTTTCGCGGATAAAGACGAGGAGGGAACAGTAACGCCCATGAATACGTACGCCAACGTTGGGCGGTTCCGAGGCTCCATGATTTTTTTCAATTTTGACGTGTACAAAATAAAAACCCCGGTTTCTTCTATTATTAAGTTAACAAAAATGGAATAAATTCCACTTGAGAAATACAGAAACATACACCAATATCTTGAGTTGAGAAAAGTGACATAATTGGTATTTATTAGAGCCATATTTGAGTGCCTCTAAAGATATAACTTTTTAGGCAATTTTATCTATGCCTCAAATGCTATATTTTTATGGTATTTTATCAATAGTGACTCAAATGATCATTCATTTAAGGTATTTAAAATGCTCCAAATGGTCAACTATTAGAGGCATTATCATGTGTGCCTAAAAAAATTGTCCATTGGAGGCACAACGAATAGTGCCACAATTGATCACTTATTAGAGGCATATTTTAGTGCCTCTAAATGATAACGAATTGTGGCACTTTCAATTGTGCCTCAATTGATATATTTTTAGTGGCATTTTTATAAAAAATGCCTCTAAAAGATCTATCTTTTTGAGGCACAAGTCAAAGTGTCACTAATAGTTCAACGTAGAGGCACTAAATTATGCCTCTATTTTTTAAAATATTAGAGGCACTATTGATAGTGCCTCAAAATGCTAAACTATTAGTGACATTTTATAAACTGCCTCTAAAATCTCACATTTTGAGGCACTATTATTTAAAGTGCCACAAATAGTTACGATTAGAGACAGTTATAAACAGTGTCTCCAAGAAAGTGCCTCTAATTCTTGAACGCGCCATATTGTATGTTGGTGTTAACCACGCGCCAACCCTATTTTGATTTGGAGATCCTTCGGCAATAGCCGCATGGCCTTTATTCTCCACACGAGCATCCGCCTATGTTGGTGTTAACCAAGCGTCATGGCGGCAGCGGCAACTGCCGCGGCCCCTTCGTCAGCGCCACGCTACCACGGGCATCCTGCCGCGCGGCTCACCCCGGAGCACGTCGCCATGAAGCTGGATGTGCTGGTTGTCCACCGTGACACGGGACGCGCCAGTCGGCCGTGCTTGTCAAGTGACTTGACTTATTCTTTCCTCAATGCTATAAAGATGATTGCAGTGGACACCGGGTAACAAGCGCAAGATGCATATACGTAATTGAAAATAGAAACTCCATGTGGCGTGTGAACTAGATGAACAACATGAGAGGACTGGAGTGGTAATCAAAATATATCCACGGGTGTGCACTACAGTGTGATGGCTTTATATATACTCCCTCCGTTTGGAGATATAAGATGTTTTAGGTTTGTGAAGGAGATGTATCTAGACACCTTTTAGTGTATAAGTTCATTTGAACTTATACACTAAAAGGTGTCTAGATACATCTCCTTCACAAACCTAAAACATCTTATATTTCTAAACGGAGGGAATTCATGGATAAGGTAAAACTCACCTCGACTTATTCGGACTGAATTCGTGTACTTATTTTTCCATATGTTTGCATAAACATTCGACATGCACATGCAGGAAAGAAAAAAAAGCAACACCATTGTATTTCCACTGTTCATCCAGGACAACACTAGTTTAGAAGAACTGCACTTCCTTCCATGCACTACATGATAAAAAGGATTCAACCTGAAGCACAATTCAGTCTAGAGATGAACATGAGCAATTTCTCAGGGTAGAGTTTGGGTCAATTGATGGCAGCCAAGCTGGCAAAGCAATGAGCATGAAGTGGTTGACTTCATCAAGTTGAAAGTGCAAACGGCGTTGAGATCGATAAACTGTCCAAGCCCAATGATTTGAAGGGTCGAGAGGAAGATCCTTCCCATGTAGAAGATCAAGGAAAATACAAATCATAGTTGGAAAGTCGAGCTCCGACAAGACCACGCAGAGAAAGCCGGGTGTCAACTAGGATGATTGCGCGGAGGTAAAATCACACATAATTCTCTCATGTTTCTTATTTGTCCTTTTTTGCTGTTATGGTAAAATTTTAACAATATACTCCCCGTTGCAACGCATGGACATTTTCGCTAGTAATTTCAAAAGGAGAAATAGCCTACATACGAGTATTAGCAGGAGTGACCTGGTTCAGTTTGGACATGCACATGTTGATCCGAAACAAGACAAGGCAGTTTGTATGTGCTTCACGTACAGAAGCAGCTAACAAAAAACAGAAGATAAAAGGAAATCCAGGCAACGACCTCGCGAGTCATGTCCTCACGAACCGGGATATTGCATGCAAAAAAAAAGCGAGTTACTCGTGTAAAATACAAGAACTACTTGATCAGGAGAAAAAAAAGACTATTATTTACGAAGGGATATACATGATTGGAGGACACGGTAAGAAATATTTTTCCTAACATGAATGAAAACGTGATTTCTGGATAGAACAACCATAGAGCGTTTAGAGGACATCGTTATTTTGTCTTTTTATGTATCTTTGATATTTTCGCCTTTCTTTCTAGTTGTGTGGTTTTGAGGACGTGTGCATCCTAGTTATGCACAGCCGAGTGTAAACTTACTGTTAAGTAATAATAAAGCATCCGTTTCTAAAAAAAATCAACTATGTGTTCGCCCCGACGACTCCGTCAACTACGTTGACTCTACTCCCTAGGGTCGCGCCGCGTCTTCCTTGCTGACTTCGTGTCTACCACGCAACTTCGTCGACCTCGACTGCAGACTCCTATAGTCTTTGGCAGCGGTGACCCGCTGCCGCCATCGGCTCTAGCGACCTCTTGTCGTCTTGGCTGCGGTGACCCGCTGCTGCCATCGGTTCCGGCGACCTGATGTAGTCTTCGATTGCACCCATTGCAATCATTGGCTGCCGTGACCCGACTCCATCCGTGGCGACTACCAACACCGTTAAATTTTCTCTACCAAGAGTTCATAACTGTTTGACTTAATCGCACACGACACACTCGAGGGTTGCATCCTCTTCGAGTAACCTAATGTGCCATCGAATCGATCCACTTAAGTATTTTACACGTGACATCCGATTAGCTGATTCTGACTGGTCGTCGAATTCTTAAACTCCGAGTACCTCGGCAAGATACTGAGACTAAGGGTAATCAGGCTAACGAAAATGCCTAACATACAGTGAAAAAATATCGACTCGATTGGTACCAGAAAATGTTATAACAAGCCGAAAGACAAATATTCTATACAAGATATAAGTCCTTCACAATTATTTGTATTTTCTACAGCTTATAAGGATGTTGACTTCATCGAGCTATTCTATCGGTCCTCCAGCAGAGTCGATTAACACCAGCCGTGTCAACAAACACCAAAACCCGGGTCGACACTTTCCTCGAAAGACCACGTCTATTGACGACAGAAGCGACGTTCGCCGTGCACTCGAAAAAAGCAACTACGTCGACTTCGTCCACAGCGTCGAGTCCTTCCGGATAAACGACGCACGACTCCGCTACGTCGACCCTGATTGCAGTGTCGACTCTTGGCTCTTTACGCGTGAGACGCTAACTCGATGCACTTCTGGGTCAATGGTTTCTCCTCGCATAATTTTTGAGTGCGACATTATGATAAAAGACCTGAATCTTTGCCCGAGTCTACGACACACTAGACACTTGGGGGCTACTCCAAACTAGAGCGCTAGATGCGCACCCGATGCACTTCTGGGTTCATTCCAACAAGACATAATCTTTGGATGGAGGATTAAAATGCCTCGAGTATTTACCGAATTCATGATTCGACTAAAGACTCGTGGGGAATATGGAGCGCTGGTCGCGCATTCGAAAATAAAAGAAGAACGTATGACGATGGCATCCGCAGGGTCATCCGAAGAACTTCTGGATCATCGTATCGATCGACAATCATGCAATTGAAAACTATAAGTCTCTACTCGAGTTTACAACTTGAACAAACACTCAATGGCTACTTACATAGGGAGTGTTGGTCACACATGTAGCACCTCGGGTAAAACCGCTACTAGATAATCGCGTGTTATTTTATTTATGCATCATCATGACATCATGCATATTTCTGCACTAAACTATTTCTCTAAAAGCCTCTGTTTGTTTTATAAATATCCCCGTCTTTTATTTTGTGGGGAAGACAGTCCAGTCGGCCAGGCCCAAAAGCCCAACCAACCGGACCACCTACAACCCCACTAGTAAAAAACCCTAACTGGCTAACCCTAAACAACCTAACCCTAATACTTCCTCCCACCCAAACCTCCCAGCCGCCACCCACCTACCTACCACCAACCCGGTCAACCGCCTTACCCCACTAGCGCCCCACTCCCTCGCTCCCGACCCCACCTGGCGTCTCGCGATCCCCCTCCCCGTCTCGCGATCCCCACCTGTCGCCCCGCTCCTCTCACCCTCCTGCTCGCTCGCCTCTCTCCCCTGGCGCCACCCCTGCCTCCCTCCTCTGCAACCACCCTGCGTCGTTGCCGCCTGCAAACTAACCGCCGCCAGGGCCCCTCCTCACCGCCTCGTCGAGGCTCGGCCTGTCGGCCTCACCCCATGGCGCCCCATGAGCCCTCCTGGCCGACCTGTCTGCACGATGCCCCGCCTCCGCCCCTGCAGCATCGCGAGCCGCACCATCTTCCCCGGCTATGGAGCGCCTGCCGCCGAGCCTCCCATGTGCGCCTGCTGCCGGCTCGCCGGAGAGCTCGACCCGGTCGCGCGGCTCCGCCCCTGGCCGCCCTACATCATGCTCCTCCGGCCGCGACCCCCGCACACCGCCTCTGCGACCTCCTCTGACCCCGCGGCCTTCCTCCTCCTCGCCGCGGCAGTCCCAGTCCCGAGCCGATGGTGTCCCCCTCGCCTCTCTGCGCCTCCCCGCGGCCGCCCGCGAGTCCTCGACGCCTCCTCGCCTCTGCAGAGCCGTCGCCGGGCTTCCCGACCTGAGCACTTGCCCCTCCTTCCGCCAGCATCAAGACGTCTGCAGCGCTGCTCGCGCGAACCCTCCTCGTCTGCCCTGCTCCTCCCCGGCGCCCGGTTCTCGTCTGCCACCCCGTGTTGCACCCTTCTATCCTGGCCACGGTGACCCGACGCTTAACTGCGACCTACCGACGGCCTGCCCCTATTCTCCTATCGAGTTGGAGCGGGCACTTTGGCTAGTCGTACATCACGCCGGTTCCAACATATCTGCGTACATATCCCTGTTGTTGCGTTTTGCTGATTTGCTGCTACCCAATATCGAGGCCAAAGAGATGTGGTGTTGCCTCTGTATATTTTGCGTTAAGGGGCTTCCCAAGAACTGTCTGATGGTGGAACGATGTGGTGGTGGCACGAGGTTGCGCAACGCACACCAAGAAATCCAGAACATATCGACGACAAGATCGACCCTGACGGACGAAGTTCGACAGCGACAAAAGGCAGAGCGACAAGAACTCCCTCATGGATTTGATGTCTCCGAACCCTAGGCACGCCAAGATATCCTTCCCGGACCCGAAGGCCTCGACGCCCCGATTCGAAGCCCGAACCTTTCGAGCCCCAAGACCTTCGCCCCTTCACCCCGATGTGTGATCCCTTTCCTGATATCAACATATTTTACAATATCTAATATATCTTTGTTGCACATTAAATTGTACATGCTTGCATACATATTTTGTGGGTTCGGGTTGTATAGTCTATTCACCTCATAATTAAAAATGGAGGTCATATGCGCGCTTTTCTAGACTTATATTGATCCCATTTAAATTTATGTAGTGAACCGAGGATATAATTTTGCATTGTTAAGCCAACATTTAAAACGCGGGTATCTAAACAACTTGAACCTATTAAATAATTGTCGGGATCCAGGTTCCGCTTAATATGGCCTAATTGCATCGCACCTTTGACATGTCATACATCATACATGCATCATGCCCGATCTTCTGTCGTAGTATTAAATATTGCATCCGGTGTTTCTGCTAGTGCTTTGCTTCTTCACGGATTAGGCCGATGAGTTGATGCGAGTGTCGAACCGATCTTCGGATGAACCTTCGGCAATGTTTTCCAGGCGATCATTCTCCCCCTTTCTACCTATCTTACTTTTATGGTCTTTATTCCCTCCTGTTGATCTATTGTTATATGTGTTGTGATGCTCTAGTTTTCGTACCCGTGATATCCCTTGCAGCCTTATATTGCCTTGGACACATCCTATTACCTGTTGTTTGGTAGATAGTTGGACTTGCGTGTCGTAGTTGCTTGCTCAAGTGTTGTTGCGTCTCGTCAAGTACCACAGTTGTTGGAAGACTGTCATATGCTTTATGTTGGAGATGATCATGGCTTTAATTACAGTTTAATAACTAAAATTGAGGTAGGTAAATAATGCAGAGGCACAGGTGGGAAATAGATGTTATTTGGTTTTTAACCGTCCACTTGTGTCCCGTAGGACCCCGAGTACTTGATACCTGTTCTTTGAATATTCGCACTATCCGCATGTGGGACCATGAATCCCCCTAGCCAGAGCTTGAGTCATATTTATTTCTTGGGGCAACAAAGTAGTTTGGGGCTTTATTACTATCCTATACTTATGCCATGCTTTACTGTTTTATTTACGATTGTGCGTGGAGCGCCTGTACTGTTTAGGTAAGAGGAGTGTTTTCGCGGTATCGACAAGCCCAGTCACACTTTCGGGTTCTCAGTCGTTTACAGCCATTGACGCAAACCTCTGGGTCCGTTCCGGAGCCGGCCAACTTCGTCGCGGGTAGCTTGGTGGGGTGGCCCCCTGAAATTTATATGAATCTTGCAATTGCTCTGTCGTGATGCCTCGTTGGGTTTTCATTTGGTTTTTCTCGAGGTTAATCGTGCGTGTGTTGCTATTTGTGCCCCCCTGCAGGGTAAAAACTTTCTGAAAGCCGTGTCCGCGGTTATGGACGACTTGGAGCACAGTATCTCGATCATAGACAACTATAACTAAAGTAGTGCTATAAATTTGACTTTATAATGACTAGTAATCAGCTTCACTATAATGGAATGGCTAAATAAAAGTGCCAACAATTGCTTGTTTGGATTGTCACCTGTTACCATTGTATCTGACTAGTAAATATTGCAACTACAACGGAATGGCTAAATAAAAATACCAACAACTGCTGGGTTTTGGGATGCCTCATGCTATATGTATCTGACTAGTAAGTACTACAACTACAACAGAATGGTTAACTAAAACTGCCCACTGCTTATTATATCAGGATGACTCTTGCTATCTATATCTGACTAGTAATTGCCGCAACTATAACGGAATGAATAAAACTGCCAACTGTGTGAGTTCCTCGGTTGACTTCCTCGTTTGGTATCGAAGGGGAAATTCCAGGATGGGTATGCTTGGTGATAGTTAAAGGTTGGATCCGAATAGGTCTTTCTTATCTCTATCTGATAGCCGCCAGTTGTATTGAGTCTCTATAGGTTGTTGAGTGCATGCTGCGCTGCCGCTTCAGTCCACCATACCTATGTAGGCGAGGACCGCCGAATTCTAGTCTCGCTGTCTTGGCCTCGATCTTGACCGCTCTCTTTTTCCTTTGCCCTTTGTCGGCACCCCTTTTGTTTAAGCAGGTTTTAAGATCGACGTCGTTAGCAGGGTTACCCTTCCGGCTTGGCCTGGGCAGGGTTATGGACGGCACTGGTTATTCTTCAGGGCTCTTAGCCCCATTTGCATCTTGTCCGTAGTCGGACGTTGTATCATTTTCAAGTTGATTTGGATCTTGTATTGTATATCTGTATTCTTGACTCATGGAGTCGTTGTTGTATATATCTGTTCTGTGGGTTCCATCGAGGACTATTGTGTAATGATATTACTTCGTATTCCGCCTGCATGCAAGTGCCTGGTGGGCACCTTTGAATCGTTTCTATGAGGGTTTGGCGGGAATCGCTGAAACTTGCATAGGGCCGATTCTGAGGGTGTTACAACACACCCTATAGAAAACAAAAGATTCATAGTGCAGTCCATTGTGTCGATTGCGTCCATGATGTCACTCTTTTACAGCAATCGAACGCATTGGTGATTTCGCCCTCTATACACTACATTGCGAGGTTCGGAGATAATATTTTCCTGACCACCTGAATCGCCTCCGCGGTGATAAACATTCGGATGGTGTGTCTATAATAGAAAGATAATACCTATAGATCTAATCTGATGGCCTGGCAACCGCATCCGCTACGGTCTATCAGATAAATATCGTGTATGCGACATGAAGAAAATCCCGACGGACGCGTTGGGTGCATACTTATCAACTGGAATTCGGCTCGGTAAGGCCTCCACGGCATGCGTCGGATTACCCTAGCTTATACCGGATTCGAGTCCGGGGATTCGAATCTGCGTACGTTGCGTTGTCTTTGCCATAAAGTAATTAATTGGTCCCGATCCGTTGAGTGCACCAGGCATGTTAACCAGCATCCCTATGAACTGTTACGAATTTGGCTGGCCTGATGAACTTCCGGATGAGTGCTTCGCACCTTATACAGCTGTCGACTCTGACTACCAAAGGCAAAAGTCAAGACTTCTAAGTCTCCATCCGAATCTGCATTTCGACTGGGCACTCGGGGGATATTGATATAGGTATACCCAATGGTCACTCGACTACATCCTATCTGGCTTGGCCCAAAGAGAGGCCCACACGACATCCTTCCAAGGTCTATGAAGCACAAGACAGTTCGGCTGATATGAAACCCATATAGACACATACTGCAAGAGTACAAAACAAGGAAAGCTGAAGACTAGAGTATGAATCTAACTTGTAACCTACTCGGTCATGGTAACTGAGACCTGGTCTCCCAATATAAAGGCCAGGAGGGAGTGATACGTTGCAAACGTATCTATAATTTTTGATGCTCCATGCTTATTTTGCACCAATATTATTATATTTTTGTCTACACTTTGTGGCATTTTTATAATTTTCTAGAACTAACATATTAACAAGTGCCATAGAGCCAGTTTCCTGTTTTCTGTTATTTTTTGGTTTCAGAAAAACTAGTAAAGAAATATTCTCGAAATTGGACGAAACAAAAGCCGAAGTTCCTATTTTTCCTAACACGACATGGAGTCCGGAGGAGAGGGGAAGACGCACCCCAGGGCGGCCACACCTGGGCCAGGAGTGGCCAGGGGGCTCGCCGCCCTAGGTTGTGGTCCCCCTAGCACTCCACCGACCTCACCTCTTCGCCTATATAATACCCCGAGACGAAAACCTTAAGTACCTGATCAGAATTCCACGAAAAAATCTGTAGCCGCCTCCACCATCGTCCCTAGATCGGGAGGGATCTAAAGCTCTTCCCTGCACCCTGATGGAGAGGGGAGATCATCCCGGAGGCCTTCTTTATCACCATGCCTGCCTCCGGAGTGATGTGTGAGTAGTTCATCCTTGGACTACGGGTCCATAGCAGTAGCTAGATGGTTATTTCTCCTATTTGTGCCGTCATGTTTAGATCTTGTGAGCTACCTATCATGATCAAGATCATCTTATTGTAATGCTACAGGTTGTGTTTGTTGGGATCCGATGGATATTGAGTATTATGTCAGATTGATTATTATTCTATCATGTCTATGTTATTTGTGATCTTGCATGCTCTCCGTTGCTAGTAGTTACTCTGGCCAAGTATTTGCTTGTGACTCCAAGATGGAGTATTTATGCTCGATAGTAGGTTCATGCCGCTAGTAATCTGGGAGAGTGACAGAAACTTGTAAGATTGTAGATGTGATGTTGCTACCAGGGAGAAAACAACAATCCTTTGTCCAAGGGCAATTGTATTGTTTACATTACACACTTTTCTTAATGCAATTATCTGTTGCTTGCCACTTAATACCCGAGGGTTGTTCGGATGATATCCTAGAGGTGGATTATTAGTCATAGATGCAGTTGGATTACGGTCTATGTATCATGTTGTAATGCCCAAGCGAATCTCGTAGTGATCATCATGTCATGTACATGTATTTGTAGGGGTTCGTAGCATGGAAAACAAAAAAATTCTACCGCATTCACATAAACAAACCAAGATCTATCTACTAGATTGTAGCAACGAGTCGATAGAAGCACTCACCCTCGAAGATTCCAAAGCGGTTAACGAGAGCAGATTCTCGTGGGTGATGTAGTAGTACACTTGCCTATCTCAAGATCGCATAGACGATCCTTCCGGCGATGCGTTCCGGTAGTGCTTCCGTAGTCGGTCACACGTTCGGTACTCGATGAAGACCTTCCTCACCCTTGTTCCAGAAGGCAGCAGAGGTTGTAGTTCTCCCCTCGCTATTCCGGCAGCACGACGGCATGGTGTCGGAAGTGGAGGGAAGATCCTGCAGGGCTTCGCCTAAGACGGAGTAGCTTATGGTGGATCTAGGGTTTCCTGGTAATCTAGGGTTTAGAAGACCGAGAGGAGGAGGTGCCGACGGCGGCTAGGGTGGCGGCGACGTGCGACGGCTCGGCGGCGGAAGCGCACGGGTGTGGGGAGGGCAAGGCTTGTGTGTTTAGGGCAGCCCTCCCCCTCTATTTATGAGAGGGGGGCAGCCTTGAGAGAGGGGAGTTGGAATCCACTTCCAAACCCAAGTTGGAAGGACTCTTTCCTTCTTCCACTAGGAAACCATTGTTCTAGTTTGACTTTTCAAACCTCCCATTTGACTTTCAATTTAGAGCTTTAATTCTCTCTCACAAATGTCCACACCAAGTGACCTAGGATATGATCCAATCATTCCACTTACCCATGACACATTCATGGACCATTCCCCTTCCGGTCCGGTGAACCTTCTAGAACCTTCTAGAATCTCTCCGATGAAAACATCGAAATCATTCCCGAACACCGGAATCGGACTTTCCTTATATGAATCTTATTCTCTGGACCATTCCGTATATCCTCGTGATATCCCGGATCCCATTAGAGACTCCGAACAACATTCTATCTCCCTACTTACATTCCATATCTACTAAACAACATCGAATCCTTAAGTGTGTCTCCCTACGGTTCGGGAATTATGCGGACATGACTGAGACACTTCTTTGATCAATAACACATAGAGGAATCTGGAAATTCATATGGCTCCCACTTATATCTATGATTACTTTGCGATCGAATGAACCACTTACATACGATACCGATTTCCCTTTGTCTCGCGATAGTTTACTTATCCGAGGTTTGATCGTCGGTATCTCTGCATACCTAGTTCAGCCTCATTACCGATAAGTACTCTTTTCTCGTTCCCGTGATATGTGATCCCTTATGAGCCATTCACATGCTTGCAAGCTAATTGGATGACATTTCACCGAGAGGGCCCAGAGTATATCTATCTGTCATATGGATGGACAAATCCCACTCTTGATCCATGTGCCTCAACCCATACTTCCCGAACACTCAATGCCACCTTTATAGCCACCCAGTTACGGTGTGGTGTTTGATGTCATCAAAGCATCCTTCCGGTGATGGTGATTAGAATGATTTCATGGTCGAAGGAATTAGGTTACTATGTATCAGAAAGATTATAGCAAACGAACTATTGAAATGACTTGATCTTTATGCTACGCTTATCTATAGGAGTATGTCCATCATACCATTATCCTAATTATATGACCTTGTTGTTAACAACATCTCAATGTTCATGATCGAGAAACCATGATCATCGATTAACCAACAAGCTAGTATTATAAAGAGGCTTTACCAGTGACTCTAATTTAGTTTACAAATCACACAAGTATTAATGTTTCCGGTTAATACTATTATAGCATGAATGTAAACATTTATCATAGGCACAAAGATATAATAATAACTACTTTTATTATTGTATCTAGGACATATCTCCAACAGTATTTGAAATGGATCGTATGGACACCTAGAGGGGGGTGAATAGGTGCTAACCAATTTTTAATACTTTTTCAATTTTAGGCTTGACACAAAGTAAATTCTCTAGATATGCAACTACGAGAATTTCCCTATATGCAACCCTAACTACTACGCACGTATAGAGAGGAGTGAGGAAACCGTAGTGGAGCACGCGGAGACACAGGGATTTGTTTTACCGCAGTTCCTTCCTTGTTAAGGGAAGTACATCTGCGTTGGAGGGGTGGGCGGTTCTAAGACCACCACGCCACAATAGGCCTCACCCTATTATCCGATGGATCTCGCCACGAGAAGCCTGATCCACCTTCTCCACTATTGGATCCCTTCGAGGCGGGAACCGGTGCCTTTTACAACACTATCGGGGCACACACCCACAACCGAATTGGGGGCTCCCGAGATGACAACAAGCTGCCACAAGAACAAGGTTTATTAATATAAACGAAAACAAGGATCTAGGTATTTGCAAGAAATACTAGATCGGTGGTTCTCCAAATGAATGGAGAGGAGATGAAGCGCTTGATTGTTGATGATGATGATGATGGAGTTCTCCTCCTTCGATTCCCCAAGGGATGGGGCCTTTGGGTGGATCTAGGTGGAGCTCTCTTGGATGAAGATTTCAGATCTGATCTTGTCTTTTTCGAATGAATCAAGAGTTCTGGCAGGAGGGGGAAGGCTGGCTTAAATACCCCCTCCCCAGATCTGGTCGTTGCACAACTTTGGGGGCGGATTATCCGCCCCCCACTTGGGCGGATTATCCGCCCCCTGGGAAAACTCCGCCCCAAGAGCGGATTCTCCGGGGGAAACTTCGCCCCCTCTATAGGGCTGGCGCCTGCAAAACTTGGTGAAGATCTTGGGGGCGGATAATCCGGCCCCCTCCAGGGGCGGGTTATCCGGCCCAGCCGGAAAGTCCAGCCAACACTCCGTCCCCTCTCTAGGACTTGCGCCTTGACAATGAGCAAGGGGGGCGGACTATCCGGCCCCACCTGAGGGGCGGATTATCCGGCGGGGCCGGAAAATCTGGCCAAAACTCCGCCCCCTTCTGGGGCTTGCGCCTGCTTGGGAAGATGGAGGGCGGATTATCCGCCCCCCAAAGGCAGAATCCTTTTCCCTTTTTCTCAAAAAGAGCTGCAACACTTCAACACACATTAAATAATCCGTGATATTGTTATCTAACACACAAAACACTAGGGATTAAGAAATGTTATCTAACACACAAAAGTGGTTGCGAATCTCAATATGTTTTGTTCTTGTATGATGCACGGGATTGTAAGCAATTTTTATAGCACTTTCATTGTCACATAATAGAGGCACTTTGTCACAATTGACACCATATTCCTTTAAAGTTTGCCTCATCCATAATAATTGGGTACAAGCACTTGCAGCAGCAACATATTCAGCTTCGGCGGTTGAGAGTGAAATACAATTATGTTTCTTTGAAGACCAACACACTAGAGACCTGCCCAAGAATTGACATGCACGAGAGGTTGATTTCCTATCATCTTTGTCACCAGCCCAGTCTGAATCAGTGTACCCACATAGAGAGAAACTTGAACCCTTGGGATACCATAACCCAAAATTCGGGGAATGAACCAAATATCTGAAGATTCGTTTGACCGCCACTAAGTGGCTTTCTTTATGAGCAGCTTGGTACCTTGCACACACTCCTACACTTAACACGATATCGGGCCTAGATGCGCAAAGGTAAAGGAGAGAGCCGATCATGGATCGGTATACCTTTTGATCCACGTCTTTACCCTTGGGATTGAGCTCAATATGACACTTTGTTTGCATAGGAGTAGCAGCACCATTGAGATCCGTCATCTTGAATCTTTTGAGCATATCTTGGATGTACTTAGCTTGATTAATAAAGGTTCCCTCTCTAAGTTGTTTGATCTCAAATCCAAGAAAGAACCTCAGCTCACCCATCATGGACATCTCAAACCTGTCAGTCATAAGCTTTGAAAATTCATCGTTAAAAGCTTGGTTAGTAGAGCCAAAAATAATGTCATCCACATAAAGTTGGCATACAAAAAGCTCCCCATTAACCTTCTTAGTAAAAAGAGTGGGGTCGATTTGCCCAACTTCGAATCCACAGTCTAGCAAAAGTTCTTTAAGGTGCTCATACCACGCACGTGGGGCTTGTTTAAGGCCATAGAGCGCCTTATCGAGGTTGTAGACATGGTTCGGAAATTTGGGGTCCTCAAACCCTGGGGGCTGCTTGACGTATACTAACTCATGAAGAGGACCATTAAGGAAAGCGCTCCATTTGTTGTAATTTGAAATTATGATGGGCTGCATATGTAAGAAGGATACGGATGGACTCAAGACAAGCCACAGGAGCATAAGTCTCGCCAAAATCAATTCCTTCTACTTGAGAGAATCCTTGAGCCACGAGACGAGCTTTATTCCTCACAACAATGACATTCTCATCTTGTTTGTTCTTGAAGATCCACTTGGTACCGATAACATTGCAGCAGTCCTTGGGTTTCTCTACGAGTTTCCAAACTTTGTTGCGTTTGAAGTTATTTAATTCTTCATGCATTGCAACAACCCAATCAGGGTCTTCAAGAGCATCAAAGACCTTCTTCGGTTCAACCATGGAAATGTGAGCTTGATGATCACAGAAGCTTGCAAGTTCTCTTCTAGTAGATACTCTTCTTCGTAAATCACCAACAATCTTGTCAAGAGTGTGACCCCTTAGTTCAAGGTTCCGATCAGCATGAGCCTTGCGACGAGTCTCAATGTCCGTATTGTTTCTAGAAGGAGTTGATACAGTATTTGTATCCTTGTCTTGATCATTGCCTTGCCCTTGATCTTGATCTGCATTAACACCTGAAGATTGTTGCTGAGTTTGTTCTTTAGGGCCGGATAATCCGCCCTGTGAGGTGAAGCACCAGGGCCTTCTTCCTGAGAGTTCCTGACAGGAGTTGGAGACCCAGGGCCAGATAATCCGCCCTCGGGGGCCGGAGAATCCGGCCTGGGAGCTTCAGAGTTGTTGACTTCTCCTCCGGATCCTCTGGAACAAGTTGGAGTGCCAGGGGCGGATTGTCCGCCCCTTGGAGGGGGCGGATAGTCCAGCCTGGGACTACCAACTTGTCCAGGGGACAGATGATCTTCAGCAGGTTGCGGTGTTGGTGCAGGATTTTCTCCAACAGTAGGAGCTTGTTGATCTTGTGTAGATGAGGGCTCCACATGAGTGGAGCATTGTCCTTCCCGATTCGCCACAAGGGGTTCCTCAATGGGGCGGAAAAATCCCACGCCCATTCTTCTTATGGCATCTTAGGGTATTTCAACATCTGCATCACAAACATCAACTTGCCCTACAAAGGAGCCGTTATTTTCATCGAACTCCACACTACAAGATTCTACAACAATCCCAACGAGCTTGTTGTAGACTCTACAAGTGTGGGATTTGGCACCGTAACCAACAAAATACCTTCTAAAGCCTTGGATTCAAATTTTGACAAACAGACACCTTTAATAAGAAAGAAGCACTTACACCCGAATACCCTGAAGTATGAGATGTTGGGCTTGTTACCGGTAAGTATTTCATAAGGAGTTTTGTCCAAAATCTTTCGGAGATAGAGCCGGTTTGAAAAATGACAAGCAGTGGATATGGCTTCAGCCTAAAAATTATAAGGAGACTTGAATTCATCCAACATTGATCTTGCCATATCCATCAACGTCCGGTTCTTCCTCTCGGCTACACCATTTTGTTGAGGGGTGTACGCAGCTGAATATTGATGTCTAATCCCCTCTTCGCTAAGAAACTCATTCAAAGTGTAGTTCTTGAATTCGGAGCCGTTGTCACTTCTTATTGCCAAGATAGGAACATTGTGTTGACGTTGGACTTCATTTGCAAAGTCAATGACAGTTTGTTGAGTCTCGCTTTTTAGCTTGAAGAAATAAACCCATGTATATCTCGAGTAATCATCGACAATGGCCAAGCAATATTTCTTCCCACCAAGACTTGCATGAGAGGGAGGACCAAATAAATCCACATGAAGTAATTCCAAGATCCTCTTTGATGACACAATATTCTTTCTCTTGTGGGGAGAGTCATGCATTTTTCCTTCAACACAAGCCCTGCAAACGCGATCTTTGGCAAAGGAGACAATTTCCTTTAGTCCAAGGATGTGGCCACCCTTCTGGATGAAGGGTTTCGCGACATAGTAAATCAAAATTTTCTACGGAAGCGAACAGAGGGAAAGCCAAGATCTAATCTAGGAGATGCAATCAACGAGAGAGATTGGATTACATCTTCATACCCTTGAAGATTCGCACAGCGGAACGTTCGTCGGAACATGGGTGATGTAGTCGTACTCGCTTCTCCTCCTCGTGATCCGATCCGATCTAGCACCACAAGTGGCGGTGCCTCCGTGAGATGCACACGCAAAGACTCGACGTCTCCTCCTTCCTCGGACCAGCGAGTATGGTGGAGAGATAGATTGGATCTACAACACGGCGTGGTGTATATGGTGGAGAATTTCAGTAGGGCTTCGCCTATAAACATGGGAGGGAGAGAGGAAGGTAGCAAGGCAGCTAGGGCTTGGAGGAAGGTGTGTGTGAGGGGCACCACCCCTCTATATATAGAGGCGCCAGCCCTTGCCCTCCTCTAAGCCTATCTCTAGTTTAAACAATTTAAACTCTCCTTATCTAGAAATCCTATCTCTAGTTTAAACGATTTAAACTCTCCCTTATCTAGAAATTCTATCGAGATTTAAACGAGTCAAATTCTCTAGAATCGGCCGGGCCCTATGGGGCCTTGTGCCCCTGGCCCAATGCGCCAGGACACTCCCTCATAGGCCCATGCCCCTCCCGGAAGGTGGGGCCACGTTGGTCCCTTCAGAAGGTTCTAGAAGCTTCCAGATACCGATTAACCGGAACAATTCAACTCCAAAACTGCACCGCTTATATGAATCTTATTCTCCGGACCATTCCTAACCTCTCGTGATATCCGGATCCCATCCGAGACTCGAAAAAAATTCATAAACCAATTATCCAATCTATCCTAGCCGAGATACGTTAAGTGTGTGACCTGCGGGTTCGAGAATATGCGCATGATCTTCTATCAATAATCAATGGGTGCAGGCACCCATATTGACTCCCACACATTCATCGATGATCATATCGGATGAACCACGATGCCGAGATTCAATCAATCCCATATATATATATTCCTTCGTCTCGCGATATTTTACTTGCGAGATTCGATCGTCGGTAATCATACCTAGTTCAATCTCGTTCACGCAAGTACTTTACTCGTTCGTAATCCGATATCACTTTGTGATTAACTCCTTAACCACATTCTTGCAAGCGGTGTTGATATCGACACCGAGTGGGCCCAAGTATATCTCTCCGACTTGGGAGGGACAAATTCCATCTCGATACATACAACCCAACAGACTTTCCGATTACGAGAGACACCTTTATGATCACCCTCTCATAGGATGACGTTTGATGACCTCAAAGCTTTCTTCCTGCAGTGGAGTTGCATTATCTCATGGTCTAAGGAATACAATATTTGACATAGGAAAAGCTTCGCAAAGATGAACACGATGAAACGATCTAATTGCTTCGCTTAGTTTGGGTATGTCCATCATATCATTCTCCCAATGATATGATCTCATTATCAATTGACAACTCATGTCTATGGTTAGGAAACCGTAACCATCATTGATCAATGAGCTAGTCCATAGAGGCGTACTAGGGACACGGTGTTGTTTACAAACCACACAAGTATTAAAGTTTACGCTTAATACAATTCTAGCATGGAATATAAACTTTATCATGAACAAGAATTATAATAATAACATCTTTATTATTGCCTCTAGGGCATAATTCCAACAGTCTCCCACTTGCACTAGAGTCAATAATCTAGTTTACATCTGGCAACAATCTCACACCCATGGCACTGAGGTGTTGATCATGTTTTACACGTGGAAGAGGTTTAGTCAGTGGATCTGCGACATTCAGATCCATATGTACTTTGCTAATCTTCAGATCTCCATCTGCTATATAATCTCGGATTATATGAAACTTGCGGTTGATATGCTTGGTCTTTGGATGATATCTTGGTTCCTTAGCGAGTGCTATGGCGCCAGTGTTGTCACACAATATCTCCAGTGGGTCCAATGCACTTGGAACCACACCAAGCTCGATGATGAAGTTTGATCCAAACTCCTTCACTTGGCCTTCTGCAGCGACCATGTATTCCGCTTCCTTTGTAGATCGCGATCATGCTTTGCGACTTCTCCGACTCAACTCCTCCATTCAAAATATACACGTATCACGAGATTTAGAATCATCCTTGTCGATGTCGAAACTAGCGTCGACGTAACCTTTTACGACAAAGTTCATCACCCCATAGACTAAGAACATTTCTTTAGTTCTATTTAGGTACTTTAGGATGTTCTTCACGGCTGTCGATGTTCCACTCTGGATCACTTTGATATCTGCTCGTCAAACTAAGAGCATTGGACACATCCGGTCTAGTACACAAAGATGGCATACATGATGGAACCTATGGCGAGGCATAAGGCACTTTGCTCATAGCTTCCTATCATTTACCGTATGGACCGAGACTTGCTCAATATCTTACCCGACAACATAGGCCTTTGAACCTTTCTTTGCCTTATCCATTACGAACCTTTTCGAACTTTGTCTAGGTATGTACTCGCTTAAAGCTATCGTATTTGTCTATCTCTATAGATTTTGATGCCCAATATATAAGCAGCTTCACCTAGGTCTTTCATTGAAAACACTTGTTCAATTACCTCTTCACATCGTTAAGCATTTTGATGTCATTTCCGATAATCAATATGTCATCCACATACAGTACCAGAAACGTCACCAAGCTCCCACTCACTTTCTTGTAGATGCAAGATTCGTAGCAATTTGGAACAAATCCAAAGCTCTTGATCACTTGATCAAAACGAAGGTTCCAACTCCGAGATGCTTGCTTCATCCATAAATGGAACGTGAAGTTTGCATACCTTGTTAGCATCCTTAGGATCGACAAAACCTTCGGGTTGCATCATATACAACTCTTCATCAATGTTCCCATTGAGGAAAGCAGTCTTGACATCCATCTGCCATATTTCATAATCATGAAACGCAGCAATTGCTAATAAAATCCGAATGGACTTAAACATCGCTACGGGAGAGAAAGTCTCATCGTAGTCAACACCTTGAACTTGTCGAAAACCTTTTGCGACAAGCCGTGCTTTATAGACGGTAACATTACCATCCGCGTTCGTTTTCTTCTTGAAGATCCATTTGCACTCAACGGCCTTTCGGTCTCTAGGAGGGTCCACCAAAGTCCATACTTGGTTTTCGCTCATGGATCCCAATTCGGATTTCATGGCTTCTAGCCATTTCTGAGAGTCTGGGCTCATCATTGCTTCCTCATAGTTTGTAGGTTCACTGTCTTCTACCAACAAGACAGTCAAGACAGGGTTGCCGTACCACTCAGGAGGGGCACGCGACCTTGTCGACCTCTGACGTTCGATGTGACATCGTCCAAGCTTCATGATCCTTGTCATTAGCTTCCTCTATTGTTGGTGCGGTGACTTTGGAACAATTTCAGGTGCTGCGCTACTCTCCAATTCAAGAGAAGGTTCAATAACCTCGTCTAGCTCTACTTTCCTCCCACTCACTTCTTTCGAGAGAAACTCCTTCTCAAGAAAGGAACCGTTCTTTGCGACAAACAATTTGCCTTCGGTTCTATGATAGAAGGTATACCCAATAGTTTCCTTAGGGTATCCTATGAAGACGCATTTCTCCGCTTTGGGTTCTAGCTTGTCCGGCATCAACTTCTTGACGTAAGCTTTGCATCCCCAAACTTTAAGAAACGACAACTTAGGTTTAGCACAAAACCACAGTTCATACGGTGTCGTCTCAACGGATTTAGATGGAGCCCTATTTAAAGTGAATGCAGCGTTTTCTAATGCATAACCCCAAAATGATAACGGCAAATCAGTAAGAGACATCATTGATCGGACCATATCTAATAGGGTTCGATTCCGGCGTTCAGACACACCATTGCGCTGTGGTGTTCCGGGTGGCGTGAGTTGTGAAACGATTCCGCTTGCTTTAAGATGCGTGAGAAAATCATAACTCAAATATTCGCCCCCACGATCGGATCGTAGAAACTTAATCTTTCTGTTACGATGGTTCTCCACTTCATTCTGAAATTCCTTGAACTTTTCAAATGTTTCAGATTTATGTTTCATTAAATAGATATACCCATATCTACTTAAGTCATCGGTAAAAGTGAGAAAATAGCGATATCCACCGCGCGTCGAAACACTCATCGGTCCGCATACATCGGTATGTATGATTTCCAACAAGTCCGTTGCTCGCTCCATCATACCAGAGAACGGGGTTTTGATCATCTTGCCCATGAGGCATGGTTCACATGTGTCAAATGATTCAAAATCAAGAGACTCCAAAAGTCCATCAGAATGGAGTTTCTTCATGCGCTTTACTCCAATATGACCTGAGCAGCGATTGCCACAAATAAGTAGTATTATCACTATCTACTTTGCATCTCTTAGCCTCAATGTTATGGATGTGTGTTTCATCCCTTTCGAGATTTAGAAGAAATAAACCATTCACAAGAGGTGCATGACCATAAAAGATGTTACTCATATAAATAGAACAACCATTATTCTCCGATTTAAATGAATAACCGTCTTGCAATAAACACGATCCGAAATAATGTTCATGCTCAACGCAGTACATAATAACAATTATTAAGGTTTAAAACTAATCCGAAGGTAAAACTAAGGAGAGCGTCTGACGGCCATCACATCAACTCTTGATCCGTTGCCAACGCATCGTCACCTCATCCCTCGCAAACCGCGTCTATTCCGTAGCTCTGTTTGAGTTACAAATATTAGCAATCGCCGGTATCAAATACCCGGGCACTACAACGAGGTCTAGTAAGGAAAACATCAATAACATGTATATCAAATATACCTTTGATGGTGCCAGCCTTCTTGTCCGCTAAGTACTTGGACGATTCGCCTTCGAGGACCCTTGTCCTTGCAATAGAAGCACTCAGTGTTCGGCTTGGGACCAGACTTGAGCTTCTTCTCAGCAGGGGCAGTGCGCTTGCCGCCGCCCTTCTTGAAGGGCTTCTTTGCTCCCTTACCTTTCTTAAAGGAGGGCTTGTTGAACATCAACACATGATTATCTTTCTTGATGTCCACCTCTGCAGCCTTCAGCTTTGCGAAGAGCTCGGTGATCGTATCAGTGGAGCCAATCTGATTATGAGTCACTACAAAACTTTTGTAGCTGGGAGGGAGTGATTGCAGAACTCTATCAATCTTGAGCTCCTCTGGAATCGTGCATTCCAGTTGCTCAAGGCGTTGAGTGTAGCCCGACATCTTTATGGCGTGCTCACTAACGGAACTCCCTTCCTCCATCTTGCAGTTAAAGAACTTCTCAGAGATCTCATATCTCTCGAGCGGGCCGTCTGAAACATGGTTTTCAGCTCCTCGAGAATCTCAAAGGGCCCGGGATACTCTTCAAAACGATTTTGAAGCTCCGGTTCCATAGCAAACAACATGGTGCTCTTAATCACACCATAATCATCTTTGCGTGACTGATAGACAGCTTTCTCATCAGCCGGCGCAGTTGCAGCAGGGGGGTCACCTAACGCTTTCCCAAGGACATAGTCCTTTTGTCCGCCAGACAGAATGATTCTTAGATTGCGGAACCAATTGGTGAAGTTAGACCCATTGTTTCTAAGCTTTTCCTTCTCAGCAAAAACGTTGAAGTTGAAGTTGGATTTGGCCATGTGATCTACAGTATTTGCAAGTACAATTTAGACTATGTTCATGATAAATAGTTCAACTTAATCAAATTACTAGATGAACTCCCACTAAATTCAACATCCCTCAAGTTGTTTAGTGAACACGATCCAAATTCACCACACCTAATCCGATCATCACGAGAAGAGATGTGGTTTCAATGGTGGACAACTGTCGATCATATCATTCATATGACTCATGCTTAACCTTTCGGTTCTTGTGTTCCGAGGCCATGTCCGTACATGCTAGGCTCGTCAAGTTAGACCCAAGTATTTCGCGTGTGCAAAAGCGGCTTGCACCCGTTGTATGTGAGCGTAGAGTCTATAGCACCCGATCATCACGTGATGCTTGGACACGCGAACTTTCAGCGGTGCATACTTGGGGAGAACACAGTTTTATCTTGATCTTTAAGTGAGGAATCATCTTATAATGCTACCGTCGCGATCTAAGCATAATAAGATACATAAAGGGATAAACATCACATGCATATAACTTTATGTGACATGGTATAGCCAATCCTCGCGCAATGATCTCCATCTTGTGCGTTCCAGCATGATCTCCATCACTCCACCATGATTGCCTCCACCAAGAATAGCAACTACAACTATTGCTAACTACTTAGCGATAAAGTAAAGCTATTACATGGCGTATAAGAAGTTGACTCGCAGGTCATACACAATTATAAAGACAACCATATGGCTCCTGCCGGTTGTGTACTCATCGACATGCAAGTCGTGAAACATTACAAAACATGATCATCGCATACAATATACACATCACATCTTGGGCCATACCATATCACAGAAAACACTCCCTGCAAAAACAAGTTAGACGCCTCTACTTTGTTGTTGCATGTTTTACGTGGCTTATGGGAGTAGATGCTAAGAACGATTCTTACCTACGAAAAGCCACAACGGTGATATTATGGTTAACAAACTCCGGTGTTAATCCCATGACAACTATAGTGAGAGAAACTGACATCCACCAGCCGCATGTGTGGTACAAGCCACACGTCAAGTGCGGAGCCGGTCTCGCGAACGACGTCGCGTAAGGTTGGCCTGGACCGCTTCAATCTCACTATCCCGCGTCATAAGGAGAACACAAACAAGAGGCTTGCAACAGAAAACATCAACGCCCGCAACAACCATGTTGCGTTCTACTCGTGAAACACATCTACGCATAGATCTAGCTCGATACCCTTTGAAGGGTTTCGCGGCATAGTAAATCAAAATTTTCTACGGAGCGAGCGGAGGAAAGCCAAGATCTAATCTAGGAGATGCAATCAACGAGAGAGATTGGATTAGATCTTCATACCCTTGAAGATTCGCACAGTGAACGTTCGGAACATGGGTGATGTAGTCGTACTCGCTTCTCCTCCTCGTGATCCGATCCGATCTAGCACCACAAGTGGCGGTGCCTCCGTGAGATGCACACGCAACACCTCGGCGTCTCCTCCTTCCTCGGACCAGCGAGTATGGTGGAGAGATAGATTGGATCTACAACACGGCGTGGTGTATATGGTGGAGAATTTCTGTAGGGCTTCGCCTACAAACGATCGGGAGGAGAGGAAGGTAGCAAGGCTAGGGCTTGGAGGAAGGTGTGTGTCGGGGAGGCACCCTCTATATATAGAGGCGCCCTTGCCCCTCCTCTAAGCCTATCTCTAGTTTAAACAATTTAAACTCTCCCTTATCTAGAAATCCTATCTCTAGTTTAAACGATTTAAACTCTCCCTTATCTAGAAATTCTATCCAGATTTAAGCAGTCAAATATCTCAGAATCGGCTGGGCCCTATGGGGCCTTGTGCCCCTGCCCAATGCGCCAGGACACTCCCTCATAGGCCCATGCCCCTCCCGGAAGGTGGGGCCACGTTGGTCCCCTTCCGGAAGGTTCTAGAAGCTTCCAAGACAATATCGATTAACGGAACAATTCGAACTCCAAAAACTGCCGCCTTATATGAATCTTATTCTCGGACCATTCCGAACCTCTCGTGATATCCGGATCCCATCCGAGACTCGAAAAAATTCATAAACCAATTATCCAATCTATCCTAGCGTCGAGATCGTTAAGTGTGTGACCTGCGGGTTCGAGAATATGCGTACATGATCTTCTATCAATAATCAACAGGTCTGCAGGCACCCATATTGACTCCACACATTCATCGATGATCATATCGGATGAACCACGATGCCAGTTCAATCAATCCCATATATATATTCCCTTCGTCTCGCGATATTTTACTTGCCCGAGATTCGATCGTCGGTGCGTCATACCTAGTTCAATCTCGTTCACAGCAAGTACTTTACTCGTAATCCGATATCACTTGGTGATTAACTCCTTAACCACATGCTTGCAAGCGGTGTTGATATCGATTACCGAGTGGGCCCGAAGTATATCTCTCCGACTTGGGAGGGACAAATTCCATCTCGATACATACAACCCAACAGATACTTTCCGATTACCTGAGAGACACCTTTATGATCACCCTCTCATAGGATGACGTTTGATGACCTCAAAGCTTTCTTCCGGTACCAGGGAGTTGCATTATCTCATGGTCTAAGGAATACAATATTTGTCATAGGAAAAGCTTCGCAAAGATGAACACGATGAAACGATCTAATTGCTTCGCTTAGTTTGGGTCTGTCCTTCATATCATTCTCCCAATGATATGATCTCATTATCAATTGACAACTCATGTCTATGGTTAGGAAACCTTAACCATCATTGATCAATGAGCTAGTCCATAGAGGCGTACTAGGGACACAGTGTTGTTTACAAACCACACAAGTATTAAAGTTTCCGCTTAATACAATTCTAGCATGGAATATAAACTTTATCATGAACAAGAATTATAATAATAACATCTTTATTATTGCCTCTAGGGCATAATTCCAACACTGGAGACTTTGCAAAGTTCTCATGTTGACATGGGCTAAACGGCGATGCCACAGCCAGCCCACGTCAGCCTCTCCGAATAGACACATCGGACCCGAAGTGGTTTTCCCCGAGAAGTCCACCACATACAGGTCATTTTCGACGTATCCAACGAAAGCGACCTTTAGAGACTTGATCCATAAGAGTACCACCAAATCATCATCGATAAAAATAGCAAAGCCCATCTTGCCAAGGGCACGAACAGAAAGAAGGTTGTAACCGAGGGTCTCAACAAGCATGACGTCCACGAGAGAGATATCGTGGGAAACCACAACCTTGCCAAGACCCAATACCTGAGATTTAGACTTATCACCATAGGAGACTGTGATATTATCATGATTTGGACGCATCTCCGAGATGATCTCCTTGCTTCCGGTCATATGACTAGTGCATCCACTATCCAGCACCCATTTCGACCCACCGGAAGCATAGCCCTGCAAGAGAATTACTTCTTGGTTTTAGGTACCCATTTTTCAATGGGTCCTTTCATGTTAGTAACAAGGGTCTTTGAGACCCAAATAGACCAAGCAATATATTCATCAAAGGGACCGACATAATAAGCATAAACATCGCCATAATCATCACAAAAAAGTTCATAATTTGGATTGTGAGACCCTGCAAAACCAATATTGTTAGTCTTATCTTTTGTGACATTCTTCTCAGCGGTGCTTGTCTTTGATTGCACATTCTTGGACTTGTTCTTCTTGTTTTTCTTTGTCTTGGACTTGGAGACATACCCAAGTCCCTCTTTACCATGATTTGACCTTTGCTTGCCAAGAACCTCATCAAGTACACCTTTGTCCTTGGGAGTGGTGTCCTTGATCACTTCTTTTTCCACACTAGCATTTTCCTTGTGACTATATGTTAAGTTGGATGAGCTAGGGACATCATATTTGGCCAATCTACTTTGAAGCTGATCATGTGACTCACTGAGAATGGAGAAATCGTTTTTCAACGCCTTGTGAGCATTGTCAAGTTTATCCAATTCCTCGGAGAGTCTATCATGAGCAGCCCCAAAGTCAATCTTTTCTTTCTTTAACTTATTTGCTTTGGTGATTGCATGGTCACGTTCCTTAACAAGTTTAGTCACAATTTCTTCATGTGACTCTTCAATAGACTCAAGCCTCTCTTCAAGAGATACCCGAGCCTCTTCTTCTTCTTCAAGAGCATTTTTTAGGAATGAAATTTCCATTGCGTCCTCTCTTTCAATTCTCCCCTTTTCTTCGAGGAGAGCTTCGTTTTGGGCCAGTTGATGCATAAGAGCTTCAAAACAAACTTTGTGCTCACCTTACAAGTTAGTGTAGAAGTAGTCCAAAGCAATAATCTCTTCTTTAACCTTAAGACTAGTAGGATCATCCATGTCAATCATAGCCTTAGGAAAAGAAGAGTTAGAAGTCGTTACCTCAGAGCTTCTTGCCATGAGACAAGTAGCATTCTTGTTGATGATGTTTTCATTCGGAGAGTCGAAGAGAGATGTTGCTGTAGATGTGGTGGCTATAGCAGCCACCTCTTGAGTGTTATCGTCCTCGTCCTCATCTTCACTTCCCGATGAATATTCTTCTTGAGCCATTAGAACAATCTTAGGTTGCTTCTTGAAAGGAGCATTCTTCTTAACAAATTGTTTCTTGCGTGGAGCCTTTGACTTGTCCTTGAAAATAAGTCGTCCTCCATTATCTTCCCTACTTTGATATGGACACTCAGCTACAAAGTGCAGCCGGTCACCACAATTGAAGCATGTTCTCAGCTTGGGACCATTTTCTTTTCTTCCATAGGCTCCACTCTTGCGTTCTAGTTCAGCTTTAGCCTTGTTTGGATCTTTCCAAAAGTTTCTTACATAAAGAGCCAAGTATTGTCCGTGGATCCTTTTTATATCCTCGGGATAGTCCAGACCTTCTACCGCATAATCATCATGCTCAATCACACTAGTCTTCAAGGCCATGTTGACCCCCTTTTGCATCCCCATAGCTCGAGCACGAGCATCTTCGGCATTCTTGGCAGCCACTTTGAAAGCAGCCATTTCTTGCATTACCTCATTGGATGACATGAGGTCATAGTTATGCCTACCTTGGAGACTTTTCAAATCTGTGCGCTTGATCCAGGCATCATCAACATGAGATGCACCATGGTTTCTGAAGGTTGTGGCTATTGCCTTGAGCCTCCTATACATGTCCTCGTGGTCTTCTCCATCCAACATATAGAATCCTTCAGCTTCGTTTCTCAAAGCATCATATCTATTCCTTCTCATACTTTCATTTCCAATGAAGAGCTCGGTAAGGACATCCCAAGCTTCTTTAGCTGTGCTAAGATGCTGAATGTGTGGCATATCCTTGTCACCCACACCAAGTTGTATCATGTGTAGAGCTGTAGCGTTGAGTTGGCTATCAACAATTTCTCTTCTTGTGATATTGTTGGGATTTCCAACATGGAGACCATTTTCTATGATTTTCCACAACTCAATAGAGGAGCTGCACACATGAGACTTCATAAAAAATTGCCATTGAGAAAAAGTAGATGCAGAAAGTTTGGGTGGATCACCCCTATTATGTATATGTGGGTGAGGGATAGGTGGATCAGGAGAATACACATGAGAGACCTCATTGTATCCATCCTTACCGCTATCCTTTTTCGAGGAGGAACTCTTGCTAGTATCATCACCAACCACTTCGTTATCTTTCGAAACAGTTTTACCCGTTTCCTTGGATTGCGGAGTGGTATCTTCAGAGTTAGATGGAGGTGATCATGCGGATGTGGAGAGACGCATTATCAATTGACGCATCTCTTCCATCTTAGGTTCCATTGAACTCACCAAGGTTGTTTCCAACGTCTTGAGATCGTTCATGGTGACTACCTCCGGAGCATCATTCCCATCTACCTTGGAACCCATACTTCTCTTAGGCGGTTAAGCCCGAAATAAGAGCCGAGGCTCTGATACCAATTGAAATGGATCGTATGGGCACCTAGAGGGGGGGTGAATAGGTGCTAACCAATTTTTAATACTTTTTCAATTTTAGGCTTGACACAAAGTAAATTCTCTAGATATGCAACTACGAGAATTTCCCTATATGCAACCCTAACTACTAAGCACGTAAAGAGAGGAGTGAGGAAACCGTAGTGGAGCACGCGGAGACACAGGGATTTGTTTTACCGCAGTTCCTTCCTTGTTAAGGGAAGTACATATGCGTTGGAGGGGTGGGCGGTTCTAAGACCACCACGCCACAATAGGCCTCACCCTATTCTCCGATGGATCTCGCCACGAGAGGCCTGATCCACCTTCTCCACTATTGGATCCCTTCGAGACGGGAACCAGTGCCTTTTACAACACTATCGGGGCACACACCCACAACTAAATTGGGGGCTCCCGAGATGACAACAAGCTGCCACAAGAACAAGGTTTATCAATATAAACGAAAACAAGGATCTAGGTATTTGCAAGAAATACTAGATCGGTGGTTCTCCAAATGAATGGAGAGGAGATGAAGCGCTTGATTGCTGCTGATGATGATGGAGTTCTCCTCCTTTGATTTCCCAAGGGACGGGGCCTTTGGGTGGATCTAGGTGGAGCTCTCTTGGATGAAGATTTCAGATCTGATCTTGCCTTTTCTGAATGAATCAAGAGTTCTGGCAGGAGGGGGAAGGCTGGCTTAAATACCCCCTCCCCAGATCTGGCCGTTGCACAACTTTGGGGGCGGATTATCCGCTTCACTCACTTGGATTATCCGCCTGGAAAACTCCGCCCCAAGAGCGGATTCTCCGGGGGAAACTCCGCCCCCTCTCTAGGGCTGGCGCCTGCGAAACTTGGTGAAGATCTTGGGGGGCAGATAATCCGGACCCCTCCAGGGGCGGATTATCCGGCCCAGCCGGAAAGTCCAGCCAACACTCTGTCCCCTCTCTAGGGCTTGCGCCTTGACGATGAACAAGGGGGGCGGACTATCCGGCCCCTCCCGAGGGGCGGATTATCCGGCGGGGCCGGAAAATCCGGCCAAAACTCCGTCCCCCTTCTGGGGCTTGCGCCTGCTTGGGAAGAGGGAGGGCGGATTATCCGCCCCTGGTGGGGGCGGATTATCCGCCCCCCAAAGGCAGAATCATTTTCCCTTTTTCTCAAAGAGAGCTGCAACACTTCAACACACATTAAATAATCCGTGATATTGTTATCTAACACACAAAACACTAGGGATTAAGAAATGTTCTTTCAGTATTGTTATGCATTCTCTATTTGTCAATTGCCGAGTTGTAATTTGTTCACCCAACATCTTATTTATCTTTGGGAGAAACACCCCTAGTGAACTGTGGAAACTGGTCCATTCCTTCCCACAGATATTTCATCTAATGTTTACTGTTTACTTTCTGCAATTACTACAAGCAATTACTTTCTTCCACACTTTATGTTTAATCCTTTGTTTTCAGCAAAACCAGTGAGCTTGACATCCTTATTGATAAGTTGGAGCAAAGTATTTTGGTTGTTTTGTGTGCAGGTTCCACGTTGCTAGCAACACCTTCAGAAGTGGTTTCTTTCCCCTATTGGTTCAATAACCTTGGTTTCATAACTGAGGGGAAACTTGTTGTTGTGCTCATCATACCTTGCTCTTAGGGTTTGCAATAGGCTCTACATCAACCGCGCCATCAGGGAGCAACGAGAAGGGTAATCAATTTCTTGTTCATACAACACCAGATTCAATCTATGCATCATTGCCATCTCGGCGACCTTGTAAACCTTCGGTTTCTCAATCAATCAAGAAAAAACAAGCAAAAGTAGAGTTTTCCCTTCCCGGGGCCTGGACCTGGGTAAACATCGTGTCCTCGTGTGTTTGTCTGTTAGCCGACGAAGTCTCTAGCATGTTGCTCTTCCTCTAAACCCAAGTCTATCAAGTATGGGTATTGACGTGATCACTCCACGTCACGCTGCCATCCTCTCTGCCTGCAATCTTCCCGTCCAAACCCTAGCCGAATCCCCGCCGCTGATGGAGCTTTTTTCCAGGAGATGGAGCCGCCGTGAATGGCTTCGGGCGGCGGTGCCTGCTCGTCGAGGAGGCGCAGGCGCTCTGGGACGCCTAATACCCAATCTCTCCGGACTTTCGGTTGTCGAGGGGATGGGTGCTCAGCGTTGGTGGTCTACCGGTGCCTCCGGTGTCGATCGACCGGGCCCTATCCACGACCATCTACGAGCACTTCTGCTCTGTTCTCACAGAGGAGAGGGACGACCCCCAGTGGGATCCCAACAACCTACGAAGAGCAGCACGAGGACCGCATCCCCGCCTACGACACCAACAACCCGCCACCGGAGAACAACAACAACAACAGAGGCCGACGAACCACCCGAGTTTGACGATGCCACTGTCGCAACCGCATTAGCCCTGCTATGGGCTCTAGGCTCGGCTCCTCCCTCGATACGGCGCCCAGCTAGCGCCCATGAAGGACAACCCAGAGGAGTACCTTTGGCCTATTCGTCGACCCGAAGGACGGCGATGTATGTTTAATTTCGTATTTTTACTTGTTTGTTTAAATTTTATATAAAAATGTTTAAACTGTCTATGTAATGGTCGTTAATTTTGTATTTTTACAAATTTTCTGTTTTTTCGAACGTTTAAAGTTTTTTATATAGCACGACTAGAAAACAGCGTCCTTAAATCTTTAAACTATTAGGCTACCCAAGAAAAAAGGTCGGACGCCGGGACGTATCTAAAGATGTAATTGGTGAGGGTCCTGGGGCTTACCACAAAAATCGGATTTGATTAGCCTTCCGATTAGATTACTAGCAGCTAAGCACCGTAGGATCATTTTCACAGCGTCGTATAAAAGCAAGCGGTAGAAACCTAACCAGCTTAATCCCTTTGCTCCAGCCGCCGCCCTGACTCCGTCGCTCCTGCCTTCTCCCTTCCGCCCGAAATCACCGCCGTCTCCTCCTGTCTCTCTCATCCTCCTGCTTACCTCGCGCGGCCGGCCTCTCCCTCGCCTCCCTTGTTCCTCTCCCCGCCTGCCGCCGCCACCGCTCGTGTACACGGGCAGGGAGCTCCGCCGCGGCCGCATCCTAGGGAGCACAGCCCTGCTCGTATCTCCGTCCCCACACCGGCCTCGAGCACCGGCTAGGCCCTCCTCCACCACCCCGAGCACCACCGGCCAGCCTCGAGCGCCACCGTCGGCCCCCAGCACCACCACCGATCGCATCCCTACCAGCCACGCAAGGCCCTCCTCCACCGGTACCCGATGCCCTAGCCCCTCCCCACAGCTCCCCTGCTCCACCCGCAGAGGCCCCTGCTACACATCGTCCTCACCGGAGCAGGGGCATGGCGGCGAGCGGGTAGGGATGGCCGCACCAGAGCAGGGGCATGGCTGCGAGCAGGGCACACGGCGACGGCTTCAGAGCTGTACACGGGTCGCCGCAGCACCGACACGAGAGGGGCGCAACCTAGGCCATAAGAGGACGTTGAGGCAAGGTAAGACGCTTCCGATTTGCAGGGACGATTGGAATTGCCTAATCGTGTCTTCTGCTGGAGTGGACAAGGTAGGACCGTAGGAGGAGCTTGAAGCCTTCATCGATGAAGGAGCTGGTTGCAGATGGAGGTTCAACATTGGGGGCCTCCTCGCGGTGCTCGTCCCCGAGGCCATCCACAAGGGCACAACTGTCATCGGTGTCTCAGACACCATCACCGTTGGCTAATGACCATGACCATGGTTCCGCCGTGGACTCCAATCGACAACGACGGCGCCGGGTTTTGATGGGGCGGGATACCGAGTTTTCAGTAGTTTTCCTCCTCCTAAAGCGCTTCCTCGTCGCAGTGCTTCTGCGGCGTGGCCACAGTCACGGTCGGCGTAGGTGGCAGGACGGGCCGCTGAAGCACGCCCCATGGAGGGCTTCCTCCCACCCGCTGATGTCGCCAGCAGACGGGGGAGTCCGCCTTATCCCTTGCAAAGCCCACTAGTATGCATCGGTCCTCCCCCACTGAACTCTCTCAATATTATTATTACCTATGGTGTTGGACAACAAATATTGTGATTAAACTATGTGTATCGTAAGAGGCCACATCTTGATAAGTTGGTCATATCGTATTTGATTTGGGTCGCTTCTTCATGTACTCCCGTTTATGGTAGATGTGAGAACAAAACTATAAGTTATAATTTCAGAAGTACCTAAACTAATGATGTTACTAGACAGAAGTTTCTGCACTTGGATTTAATAGTTCTATCCCTTTCATCTCTACACTTTCTACAAAATGTCGGTTCTTTCTCTAGGTTTCTTTACCCGTATCCCAATTTTTGCCACTTAGTTTGCCGATCTGTACTAAGGAATTCCATTTATGTGTAGGTCAGAGGAGGGACATCATGCAAGCTTGATTGATCAAGGACCTGTCACTCAATACTATCGATGCAAAATCCTTGCACGCATTGCCTGTGTATGGGAAAACAGGGGCCAGCCTGATGCTTTTCGTGGACGTTGGTGCAGGTTCCATGGCGTTAGCAGCGACAACTACCTCCTTGAGTTGTGATCTCTCTCTCTTTGTCTCATATATCTGTGTTCTTAAAGTTTTCTTTATATTTACTTATCCTTGGATGAAATTGAATGTGTAGGTAGCCCAATATAATGGGTTTTTTTTTCCACGAGAATTTGTGTTCTGACAAGTAATTTATGGTCTTTTTTTCCAAGTTCAATATGGATACTTATATAGTCCAGCGTTGATGGCCTGTCTTGAGTCCTTTTAGATCAGGATTATTTGGGACATTCTACATTTCACAATGCATGTAGCACCAGGTGGCATGGATGTGAAGTATATAGACGTTTGATAGAAATGCAACAGTTGATCTACCTTTATTAAATTGAGCTCCTGACTTATTTTCCCTTGGTCGATACTTCTTGCGTCTGTGATCCAGTGGTTGACCTACTGCCGTGAAAATAAGGTTGGCGGTATGCGCGTGTTTGGTTGCAGCGCCGGTGAGAGATACCCATGAAATTGGAGATTTGATCATGTTCATGTATCTCTATTTAGCATGAATTGATTTCCATGTGCAGGTATTTCTGTCCACATGCAGGTTTATTTTTCTTAATTGCCATCTAGATTTTGGTCAAATATCCTGTGATACTGCTATCTGGTGACCGCATCATTCTGATACTTCAGACAAGTTATTGTCTACATGTAGAAGCGATCAACACATACTTTACAAGTTCTATATACAGTTATCAGTAGAAAATAGCAATTTTTTGTTTAACCTGAAGTTCTTTCTATCTGCACTTCTGCAGGTAGAACCAAAAATTAAGAGAGCTATTTTTAATGAATGGGCCAATTTATACCAGCACCTGAACGAATTGGATTCTTTGGATGTCATTAGTTCAAGGTTCGGGTTGTATCTCAATTGTTTCGCGGTGAATTTAAGTCAGGCCTACTTCATGAGGTGCTCGCACTGACGGTTACAAGATGGTTACAACAAAATAGTATTCTATGCATAGGAAAGGCCAATTACTTTGGTGGTGGTACGAAGATAACTCCTACAGCTGATCCTTTTAGCGGTGACCTTGAAGTGCTTAAACATTCAGAGTTGGTTTCACAGTTTTTGAGTAAATGCAATACGTGTAGTAATTTTTATGGATTTCTTCTTAAGCTATATAGATATATGTAGGCACACATTTACCCGTGAACGGCGTGTCATCAATGAGGTAGAAACAACCTTGACTTCGTTAAGGTTCTTGCACTTGAGACTGAAGTAGAAGTGCAGTATTAAAATGATTCTTGTGAAGTGGAATGATGTGCCTTCCGTAAAAGTTTTACCTACATGAAAAACACATAAATATAGTTAGGAAGCATATTGCTTTTCATGCTTCCAGAGAAGGTAATTCAACATATAGATCAATATCCTAACATATTTTTTATGTTGATCGGTGGTTTCGCTGGTATTTTGTATCATTCTTTATTAGTACTAGATATAGTATCTGACGGAGGTCTAAAATTTGGTGTACCTTTTATGAAAGGTCGGCTGATTCCTCCACAAATTCATTTGCTTGTTTTTTAAAACACTGCCTTCATGGTTTGATTTCTAAAGCCTAAGTGAAACACAACGATCATTGTTTAATTCATAATTCTTGATAGATGTTTTCGTGTAACCAACAAAAATATTTCTATTGCAGAGTTCAATCAATTGAAATGGTAGAGGTATTGGCTACTGGCAACATCTTCATGCAATCTGATTGGGCGCCTTTTGGTTCTTCTGGCCAAATTTTATGTTCTTGCCAGCACAGTCGATTTCTTTTGCTAGAACACCGTGCCCTTGTTGGACCAACAAAAGATGCGTTATGCTTGGTCAAATAAATCACGATGTTTACCCAGTTGATTTCTTTTGGTAGGTCATCATGATCTTTCTTCATGTTATATTGTTCTCTTGGAACGATAGGATAATCAGGTTGCTCCATTCATTTTCTCGCGATACAGTACTGGACAAATTAGTTACCTAGTTATCGCTGTGCTGCAGCACCCCACCATTTTATACTCCATAGACTAGCTGTAAAATCACAGACCGAAGTGGCATGAGTGTAAATATCACAGTATCTAAAGCATCTATAGGTATGTGCCACTGTTCTCTTTACTTGAGCCTACAAAAACTGGTGTAAATCATGGTTCAAGTTTCTTGTGAGGTTGCATCAGTAGTTAGATTTTTTTCTCAAATAAAGTTCTGAAGTCACCAAGGTTTTAATTAGTTGGGAAACATGGGAGGTTTGACTGCAGACCTGCATCCCTTGCAATTGTGGCTTCATCTGATCAGTTGTGTTCCCTTCAGATTTGCATATGATTTTATTACACCGAGATCACTATGTTATTTTGGGTTTCAAGCAGAAGAAAAACAAATAGAGCTTGCATTTTCCTAGCAAAGGCCTCACTCTTCCAAGAGTTTTCAAATTTCTATGGACCATCAATTGCGGAATGCAGCCCCCTCCTCTCTCTCTCCTTTTGCAAGTTCTGGTACGTAATTAGATCCATATACTATTTTGAGAAATACTTGGTTTGCATATGGGGTTAGCGGCATTTTTTTAGTCCAAGATTTCAGGGGCTGTTCTGGTCTACGAGTTGTGATCACTTCAAACCTTTGCAATCTGGTTTCATTTCAGTGCTGTAGAGAAGAGCAGATCATGGAGGATGCAGATCAATGTAGTGAGGGCTGAAGGTTGTGGGGTAGCGGCAATGCGGCCATAGAGCTCGGCGGACGGGCGTTGCTGATTTGGTGAAGAAGAGTCGATATGAAAGCGGATAAGAAGGCAGATCCTTAAAGTCTTTTGCACAAGTTATCCTCATCGGATGTTAGGTTCTCAAAATTATTGTAAGTGCCAATGATATCATTTACCTCTTTTAGATGGTTGGATTTTGTTTTCAATGTCAGATTACCAATTCATGGTAATAATTACTACATGTAACAAGGAGAACAATTCATTGAGTTACTTCCCAAGGTCCTCGGGTATATAATTTGCCACACCATTCTTTTGCACAAAAAGATTGTGCTGAACTAAGCTGTCAACCATTGTTTTCCTGAGAAGAAACAACAAGCTAAGGTTTAGAGGAAAATATGAACGTTATGACTCGAAATTGATAATTTATCAAAGACGCAGATCTGAATTTATTGTTGGAGATTTTGCAACTCAAAGAATGCAACATCAATGATTCCCTTGGCAATTTGAATGTTTTCTATTGTTTTAATTATCAAAGAAATTCTCTTTTATCTATATAATCTCATTGTATTTCCTGGCAATGGTGTATTTCATCTACTGACACCTCTGCTTTTTATCGACGTGCACACTTGCGAACACATTTACTATTTTCCCCACAAATTCAAGATTTTTCCCATAACAAGCTATATGAGAAGAGTTCGCTAGAAATGTCTACCTATTTTTCGACGAATATATGTTTCTAGCTTATGTCTTCTCCTCCCAGAACAGTATTGTGTGAGCTGACATGTGCCATTATTGTTGCTTTTGGGTATTTACAGAGAGATGCTCCTGTAGTGTAAATGTGTCTACGAGATATGCAGAGGTCAACTTTCGACCACCAATTGCCCAGGTGTCGGTCAACTGTTATTTCTGTGTGTCACAACCATCTGAAACTAAAACACCATTTCTTGTATTTTTAGCATAATATGCTGCCACTTAGGCTGGCCTTGCATACACAAGTAGTTCTTTAGTTTAGTGGTCTGTTTGTCGGTGCAACCATTGACAGGCATTGTAATCGAGATTTGAATAGCAGTTAGTACATATGCATTGGTTGTATATATGTATGAGGTACAACATTCAGTTTTCCATAGGTCGAGTGGCTTCGGAGTCTTCCATCTCTACTATCATTATGTAACCAAGAAAGTAAACCATATGGTTTGTTGCTTGCTTATAGTTGATTTTATACATGTGTAGTATATGATTTTACACACAGTTTACCCCTGCGAAAGGCTGGGGCGGTACGCCAATGCATGCCCCAGAATTAAGAACCGCTAGCCTCTGGGTAATGATTCTAACAGAAGGACACGCAAACGGAGTCACCAGGGTAATTTCAATTTTGTGAAGATGGAAAATTATAAACGTTACATAGTAACATTTTCCCTCTTTTTTATTAGTGTTACACAAACTGTAAACAAGTGTGGAAGCTGGGAGATCGTGCCTAGAATCCTTTTTCTTAGATCGCGATATATTGATAATTAGTTACTTTACCATTCATGCTAATTATTTTTCTCAGGTTGTACCAAAACGTGCCTATATTTGTAAAGAGGATGTTCTTGAACAGGCTTTGAAAAGCCTATCTCTGAAGATGCACGAATCCAAAGCATGTGCTGTTGGTAAAAACTGTAGGTATAAACCTATATACAATTCATTTTTTTAAGATTGTGTATTAAACGTAAGTTATACTTAAAAGTGTTTTACTTGAACTTCTTTGAATACTTAGACATATGCTCCCATTTTTCCGGCTGGTAACTAAATGTAATTTGGTTTTGAATTTTACTGGGTCGTGTTTAGGTATAAACCTATATACAATTCAAACTTTTTCAAGTTTGTATATTAAACAAAACTTATACTTAAAAATACCATTCTCCGGTTACTAATTAGTGACATTGTATAAAATGAAATTTAGTTTGAATTCTACGGGGTCGCGCACCCCTGAATCTAGTAGGCACAAGTGAAGATGCTCTAAACGCATCGGCGACAAGTCAACCAGGCAGCGACGTCAACCATTAAAGGCAACCGGAAGAATGCCGGCCTCCACCTTCCAGGTGCTGTAGCCCCCACCGGCTTACCACGATGCCGATGGACACTCCGCCGCCGCGCGCGGCAGCGCTGTCCGACGACGACCGCCTGCTCGTCGCCCACTGCGCCGCGCTCTCCTTTCCCTCGGGCTCCCGCTCCCCGTCCTCCGCCACCGCCTCCTCCTTCCAGGTGCACCACGCGTCCCACCCATACCCTTGCGCGGCCTTCGTCTTCACGCCCACCTGGTCCGCCGCCGGTTGGATGCCCTCCTCTCCCGACACCGGCGGACGCGCGCCGTTCGGGGACGCGGAGGTCGACCCCGCGCTCTTCCCGTCGCTCCGCAGCGTCGGGAGTGGCGTCCCCGCGCGGGCCAACGCCGCTTTCGTGGCCGCCTTCAGAGGCCTGCTCGATGGCTCGCCGCTCCAGTCTGAGGTGAGGATCTACTTAGAATCTTTGATAAAACTATATCTGAACCTTCTGCACTCTACTTCAGTTGCTTTGTAGTAGGAACTAAGAACACACTGTTTCAGGAAACCATTTTTCTCTTGGAACAAAATCTTCATCTCGGTTGTCATAGAAGATACCTATAGTGCTCCTTTTGTATCAATATATTTTGTTGCAGTATCAAAATATCTGAACCGGCAATGAGCTATGGGATGTGGACTGGTGTATTTGGAAATTGGTGTAGTGCTCGTTTTAGTCCCTTCCGTTCTTTCTAAAAAAAGGGACTATGGGAGTATAAGTAATAGCCCAATAGGGAACCAGGAGCCTCTTTCTCCTTGTCTGATCTATAGTTGTTGCAATGCATTTAAAGTATTTTTTGGGTGGGTTTTCGTTTTCCTAGTGCTTTTATAGGTTCGATTTGAGCTTATGAAACAGACTGAGAGAGATGCTGTGAGTCAGTGGTTATAGTGTCAGATTGCCAGTAGTAGATGGTAAGCTACAGATTAATTCGGCCTAGTTTTGTTGAGTTGAGAACTGTCGGGGAGTCCCCGACAGTAAAACTTTAGAAGGTGCTACATTATAAAAAACTAGAGCATTCCTATGCTTCCAAATATTCCAGCATGCCTTGGCAAACACTTCGAAGAAGAAAGGTCTTCTAAAGTTGCATCTTGCAGCAGTGATCATTTGAGGGAGCTCCAGATTGTCATCAAGCGTGGTGTTGATTGATTGCCAGCATTGCCTACTAAAACTGCAGCTCCAGGAAAGATGATCTCTAGTTTCTAGAGACCCGCTATCGCAGATTCGGCAGAGGCCGTTGTCATTAAGATTGAAGCTTTTAAGCACGCCCTTCGTGTTTAGGCGATCATTAGTTCGGCCTAGTGCCATTTATGTTCCTGAAACAAGTAAAATGAACTAGTAATTTGACATAAAAAAAATGAATTGACCACGGTGAGTTTGGTAATACGACCGATTTCTTAATGTTGTGATCATAGACCTTTCATAGTCCTACTTCATGTCATGCTATATTTATATCAATAGAGTGAAAAAGTCTTGATATGGTAGAATTTCATTCGAACTATATTTTTCCCAAGTGAAAAAGTGGTGATTTTTGTTACTTTGTATTGCAGGTATCTAGAGCGGTGGCAGAGGAGAAACGCATCGTATTCACAGGCCATTCATCAGGGGGTGCAATAGCCACCCTTGCTGCCATATGGTTTCTTGAGAGCTGTACCAGACGGGGTAGTGTCAATCAAGCGCAGCCGTTTTGTGTGACCTTTGGGGCACCTCTTGTTGGAGATAATGTTTTCAACCATGCTGTTAGAAGGGAGGGCTGGTCGCAGTGTATCTTGCATTTCATCATGCCACTAGACATCATCCCACGAATACCACTTACCCCCCTTGCATCCTCTCGTGAACAAATTCAATCTGTTCTCGATTGGTTATCTCCTCATAGTACAAACTTCTCACCTGCCGGGAACTCACTTGTCATTCCTGAGTTCTATGAAGCTCTGTTGAGAAGCACGCTATCTATTGCCAGCTATGAGGCCTGTTCTTTCATGGGATGCACTAGTTCGATCCTAGGAACACTGACATCCTTCATTGAGCTCTCCCCTTACAGACCCTGCGGGACTTACCTTTTCTTGACAAGTCCTGAACAACTAATTGTTCTCACAAACTCGGATGCTGTATTGCAGTTGCTATTTTACTGCCTTCAATTGGATCCCCAACAACAATTGCTTGATGCTGCTGCCAGAAGTTTAAGTGCTCACTGGCAATATGAATCCATTAAGCAATGTATGGCACAAGAGATAGCTTGTGTGGATTACCTAGGAGCAATTTCATCATCCCTTCCTAGCAGGCCAATGAATGGAACAGCAATTGGTGGACTTGAACTGGTAAGCAATCCCCTTCTTCAAAAAACAATAGTGGCTTGCTGTTGTAAACATTTTTTTTGCTGAACTGTTATGTGTGAAGGCAGTAGACTGGAAACCATCAGTTTTGGCTTTTAGCATCTGATCGTTCCTTTAGTGTGTAGCCAAAGGCAGCACATTTTTCCCCTGAAAAGGGGAGTATACCCCGATCAAAGGCAACACATATGTTTGTAGGTTAAGAAATAGCAAATGGACACATCAGATTTATACCACTAACTGTTTCTGATGACACTATTCTACTAGTGCTGTTTTCTTTTCTATATGTCCCTCAAGTTTGAAACCACTATAGTACAGTAAATTTATTAACCAGTAAAATTGCATAATGTTCTAGTGGACACTTTCATATTTACAGAGTAAGGAAGCTATGCTGAGCCTTGCTGCAGCTGGACAATGGGAGAAGCAAAGAGAGATAAACCAAGTAAAGATAGATGCAAACTGCAGTAAAATTCAGGAAGCCCTCAAGTACCTGAACGAGTACAAGAGAACATGCGAGCTCCATGAAGTGAGCTACTATGATTCCTTCAAGCTTCAGCGGGAAGTGCATGACTTCAATTCAAACGTACGTAGGTTGGAACTAGCCGGCCTTTGGGACGAGATAATTGAGATGTTGCGAAGGCGTGAGCTTCCAGATGCGTTTGAAGGGCGGGAAGAGTGGGTGAATCTGGGAACCTTGTATCGGCGGCTGGTTGAGCCCTTGGACATTGCAAACTACTACAGGCATTCCAAGAACGAGGACACAGGCTCCTACCTCTGCAAGGGGAGGCCGAGGCGCTACAAGTACACCCAGAAATGGCGTGAGCAGTCACTGCGCATCCCATTAGGTTCCTGCCCCGAGTCGTGCTTTTGGGCAATATCTGAGGAGCTCCAGGCCGAGATGATCAACGGCAAATCATTCCAGGACCTGAAAGACAGGGTTGGTAAACTCGAGAGCGATGCACTTGGATGGTTCACCTCTGGATGTCTTGGCAAAGATGTGTTTCTTAGCAGCTCATCCTTCGTGATATGGTGGAAGACACTCCCAGAGCAGCACAGGTCTGCGTCGTGCATCGCGAGGCTTATTCCTCCATAAGGTTAGTTATCTATAGAGCTAGCCGTTTACGATATACCAGGAACTTCAGCCACTGTAAGGCATGCTGCTTTGTATGTATAGTGCTTTGTATGTATTTTCCAGGATAAACATTCTACAGTACTATAGAAAAACTTGAAACAGTTGTCAGATGAAACTGATGTACCTATGGTTTCTTGTCGCCTGAAAAAATTAATTAAGAAATCTTTTATAGTGCATCACAAACTGATGAGTATTTCGGTGGCATACAGAGAATACCCCCTTGTAGCTGGTCAATAACTTTCTCCCAACAACTAGTAAGCGAAATTACTGTTTTGTAGTAATAAAGTCAATTTAAAAAGTGCATGGTATTTACACCGTCAACAATGTAATCGAACTAGTAATGCATGAAATTATAGTACTACTACGTCAATTATCATGCGGCTCTGTCCGAGTTTGTAAAGATCATAGTGTTTTACGGATCTTTATACAAGGCAAGTGCTGAGCGTCATCCGGGGCTCCAAACTTCCTAGCCCCATGTCACATCTGAAAATAATTGCGGAATTGCTAAAACACAGCTAGCCGTGACGTAGCATACGTCGCAGCTAGCTTGTATACCGTTGATTTTTTTCTCGTCATCAAGATTGGTGCAGTTGTTGGCCTGCGTGTGTTGTCTGTTGCTGGCGTGTGTGCGTTGTTGGATGTGTCGATCGATGCATGGACCGTTGCTGCTGTTTGGTTGTGTCGATCGATGCATGGGCCGTTGCTGTTTGTTCAGTGTGTGGTCTGATCGCTCTATGGGCTGTTGCTGCTACCGATCTTTTTATTTATTATTTTTCTTTTTGGGTGGTAGGAGTGTGTGATTTGAGTAAACTGTTTTTTTAGATATTGTTTATACTGTTTTGGTGATGAAAACATGTTAGTGGTTAGTTTTTCATTTTAATACATGTCTTTTCAATTATTATTTTTTAATTATAAGTACATTTTGTTGTGAATTTAATTTGTGTTCGTCTTTTTTTCTTTCTATCATGATATACCTATCGGTGTTTTTTATTTTAAATACGAAGCTTCCATCAAAGACATAGTTATGTATGCCCATGATGATTATGTCTTGAACAGATCCTATACATGACGTCGTGGAGAGTTCGTGAGATTTCATGATAACTGGGATGGATTTCGTAGTATCAAAGACATAAATGTTGGTAATCTTATCATCGCAATGGTAGATATCAAGAATGAAGATTTTAACATATGGATGAGATTTGCATGAATTAGCCTTGAATTCTTTGTAGTTGATGGCTAGGATTAGTACAACTAGATAATATTCTATCATATTTTTTCTTTTCACTCCCTTGATATAATAAGTTGTTTTATTTTACTATGCACTGTAATATTTTTTTTGACTAATGACAGTTGTAAATTGATTTGTAAATCAGGAGTTCAATTTTTTTGATTTTAATATGGGTTGCATGCGGATTTAAAAATAGCCTTTTTCTCGGGATCCAAACTAGTTACATGTGCACTTGGCATAGGCTTTTCTCGGGAGAGGGTAGAGTGATGTGAGAGTTGCAAATAGGTTTGTAACTAATGATTTTTTCTTTTAATTTGAGTTGCATGCAGACTTTAAACTGGCTTTGTTTTTTGAGATCCCAATTAGTTGCATGTGTACTTGAAATTGACTTTTCTCAGGGGAGGGGGATGATTTACAAGTAGGTTTGTAATATAGGTTTTTTGCTTTTTGAATATGAGTTGTATGTGGATTTGAAATTGGTTTTTCTCGAGATACCAACGAGTTGCATGTACATTTGAAACTGGCTTTTCTTGGGAAAGGCGAGGGCGGGGGTTGGAGAGTTGCAAGTAGGTTTGTGACTAATTTTTTTTCATATGAGTTGAATGTGGACTTGAAGCTGGTTTTTTCAGATCCCATGAATTGCATGTGAACTTGAAACTGTATTTTCTTAGAGGGAGGGGGAGGACGGGTGGTAGAGTTTAAAGTAGGGTTTTTTTTCACCATGAGTTTTATCTGGAATTTTAACTAATTTTTCTATAGGCAGGAGGGGGAGGGGGTTTTCATATGGACTTGTAACTGAATTTTTCTTGCCCTAGTTGCAACTAAGGTATTTTTGTGCCCATAATGCCCCCAACTTATTTTTTACCATGAGTTTCATCTAGACTTGTAACTAATTTGTTCTGTAGGACGGGAGGGGAGAGTTCCATATGGCCTTGTAACTGGACTTTGCTCACCCTAGTTTCAAGTAGGCTTGCAACTAAGGTATTTTTTTGTGGTCATAATGTCCTCTGCTAATTTTCACCATGAGTTGCATGTGGACTTGTAACTGAATTTTTCTCAGTCCACTTGCAACTAGGCTTGCAACTAAGGTATTTTTGTGCCCATAACGTCCATATGTTCTCCTTTACCATGAGTTGCATCTGACCTTGAAACTAGCTTCTATAGGAGGGAGTTTCATTTGGACCCGCAACCGGCTTCTGTACGAAGGTAGTTCTATATGGACTTGTAACTGTATTTTGTTTTCGGCCTAGATGCAACTAGGCTTGCAACTAGGTATTTTTGTCCTTATATTGCACTTCCGCTTTTTTTCACCATGAGTTGCATCTGGACTTGTAACTGCCTTTTTCTGTAGGCCAGGAGGGGAAGTTGTATATCGACTTGTAACTGGATTTTTCACAGCCCCAACGCTTATCCATACTCCTTCCATCCCAATGCTTAAGGCCTATAACTTTTTTAAAAAGTCAAGCCAGGTAAAGTTTGACCAAAATTTTAGAAAAAACTATCAAAAACTATTATATTATATAGATATCATGTGAAAATATATTTCATGATGTATAAAAGGGTATGAATTACGTATTGTAAATATTAATATTTTTCTCTAAAAACTTGGTCAAACTTTAGGTAGTTTGACTTTTGAAAAAAGTTATATGCCTTAAGCCTTGAAACAGAGGTATTATATGATAATAGAAGCTCTACTTTCTAAAAATATTATTTAATATATTCATAATATACGTGAGATGTATATTTCCACATTCAATCATAGGACTAAAGGAATTCCAGAACTGCAAAAGATCACGACCGTTTTGTACTCTGAATGAAAAAGGCGGCCGGCGACCAAGACCAGCTACAACAAAACCTCACCGACGGATGATTCTTGGCGGGAGAAGCCGGGGCGTAAGTGCCAAGTGATGCTGTTAAGATGCACGAGCAAACAAGATTGAATAAGATGCAGCAATTAAGGACTAGTATGTAGTGGAGTACTAGTACTTGATTGATAGCACTGTTTATTTCATTGATTTTTTCACTGATCGGATCGGATATTGGATAGTACACTACATTGCTAGATCACATAGATTACTGGCCATTGCCCTACAACAAAATAATGCGTACCGAGCCATGCCAGTTCTTCATGTTTTTAGATTTGATGATTTTGTCTCTGGGCGGCGGTGATCAAATACTCCTCAATCTTTGCAGCTCGACAGATTTGCTGCGACTCCCAGTTTATAGCTCTAGTGATCATCCAAATGGCCAACAAGAAAAGAAAATAGGCCTAACAAATTCAACCGGACAAGCCCGATAAACAAAATATGAAAACAAAAAGAAAATGGGTCTCAAACAAATCCGTTGACATCAGCTGACTGTCAGTTGAGCCTTAGAGAGTCCTAGGACCTGGTCTATGAGTGAACCAACTCGCATAATTGACACCTGACAATTTAGATCTAGAATACGACTGCTAATTGATAATTGGAGACAATTGGAGAATAATAGTTGTATTCATTGAGGCCTTAAGGGGCTGTTTATATAGATTACAAGACTTTGAGTGTAAGACTAATAGAGATAGAATTACAAGTCAAAGAGGCCGAACCGGCCATGCTAATAACCGATCTGTACTCTAATATCCCATGTAGTCTCAACGTCAGAAGTAACAATGTTGAGACTGGAGCGTATGTCGACGAAGGACCCAGTCGAGAGCCCTTTGGTGAAAATATCAGCAAATTGCACACTGGTAGGAACATAAAGAACACGAACTTCGCCAAGAGCCACCTTCTCACGAACGAAGTGTATGTCAATCTCAATATGCTTAGTTCGGCGATGCTAAACTGGATTGGAGACCATGTAGACTGCTGAAATATTATCGCAATAAATAATGGTGGCATGCTCAATTGGTCGATGAAGCTCGATGAGAAGCTGATGCAGCCACACTGCTTTGGCCATGGCATGCGCAACCGACCTATACTCAGCCTCAGCGGAAGACCCGGAAATTGTAACCTTTCTTTTAGAAGACCAAGAAATAAGATTATCACCCAAATAAACACAATAGCCGGATGTGGATCATTGAGTGTCTGGACAACCTGCCCAGTCTGTATCAGAATAAACTGTCAAGCTTGTTGGAGAGGAATAATTAATAAGTAGACCATGATCGAGAGTGCCTTTAAGATACCGAAGAATGCGTTTGACATGAGCAAGGTGAGGGTCACGAGGATCATGCATAAAAAGACAGGCTTGCTGAACAGAATAAGAGATGGTAGGGAGAGTAAGTGTGGCATATTGGAGAGCACCAGTGATACTACGATAGAGAGTGGGGTCATAAACGGGTGAAGGGTTTCGCAGCATGGTAAATCAAAATTTTTTACGGATGCGAACGGGAAAAGCCAAGATATAATCTAGGAGATGCAAACAACGAGGGGGGATAGATGAGATCTTCATACCCTTGAAGATTCGCACAGCGGAATGTTCAACGGAACATGGTTGATGTAGTTGTACTAGCTTCTCCTCCTCGCGATCCGATCCGATCCAACACCGCAAGTGGCGATGCCTCCGAGAGATGCACACGTGCGGCACCTCAACGTCTCCTCCTTCCTCAGTCCAGCAAGTGGGGTGGAGAGATAGGTTGGATCTACAACACGACGACGTGGTGCAAACGGTGGAGAGTTTCTGCGACAGGGCTTCGCCTACGCGCAGTCGGGAGGGAGAGAGAGAGGAGGGTAGCAGGGCGGCTAGGGCTTGAGGAGGTGTGGGGGAGGGTGCGCCCCCTGCCCTCTTTATATAGAGGGGTGGGCGGCTGCCCCTTGCCCTTCCTCCAAGCCTAGGGCCGGCGGCCAAGAGGGAGGAGTGGGAGGCAAGTTTCCCCCTTCTAGAAGCTCTCCCTAGGGTTTCCCCTTGGGCTTGGCCGGATGGGCCTATGGGGCCTTGTGCCCCTGGCCCAATGCGGCCAGGGCACTCCCTCATAGGCCCACGCTCCCTCCTGACAAGTGGGGCCACGTTGGTCCCACTCCGGAAGGTTCTAGAAGCTTCTGGTACAATACCGAACAATCCGAAATAATTCCGAACTCCAAAAACTGCTTTGCCTTATATGAATCTTATTCTCCGGACCATTCCGGAACCTCTCGTGACGTCCTGGATCTCATCCGAGACTCCGAACAAAAACTCATAAACCGATTATCCATTCTATCCTAGCGTCGAGACACGTTAAGTGTGTGACCCTTCGGGTTCGAGAATATGCAGACATGATCTTCTATCAATAATCAATAGCGGGGTCTGGAAACCCATATTGACTCCCACATACTCATCGATGATCATATCGGATGAACCACGATGCCATGATTCAATCAATCCCATATATATATTCCCTTCGTCACGCGATATTTTACTTGCCCGAGATTCGATCGTCGGCATCGGCATACCTAGTTCAATCTCGTTCACAGCAAGTACTTTACTCGTTCCGTAATCCGATATCACTTTGTGATTAACTCCTTAACCACATGCTTGCAAGCGGTGTTAATATCGATTACCGAGTGGGCCCAAAGTATATCTCTCCGACTCGGGAGGGAGAAATCCCATCTCGATACATAAAACCCAACAGGTACTTTCCGATCACCTGAGAGACACCTTTATAATCACCCTCTCATAGGATGACGTTTGATGACCTCAAAGCTTTCTTCCGATACCAGGGAGTTGCATTATCTCATGGTCTAAGGAATACAATATTTGACATAAGAAAAGCTTCGCAAAGATGAACACGATGACACGATCTAATTGCTCTGCTTAATTTGGGTCTGTCCATCATATCATTCTCCCAATGATATGATCTCATTATTAATCGACAACTCATGTCTATGATTAGGAAACCTTAACCATCATTAATCAATGAGCTAGTCCATAGAGGCGTACTAGGGACACGGTGTTGTTCACAAACCACACAAGTATTAAAGTTTCCGCTTAATACAATTCTATCATGGAATATAAACTTTATCATGAACAAGAATTATAATAATAACATCTTTATTATTGCCTCTAGGGCATAACTCCAACAGTCTCCCACTTGCACTAGAGTCAATAATCTAGTTTACATCTGGCAAAAACTAACACCCATGGCACTAAGGTGCTGATCATGTTTTGCTCGTGGAAGAGGTTTAGTCAATGGATCTGCGACATTCAGATTTGTATATACTTTGCTAATCTTCAGATCTCCATCTGTTATATAATCTCGGATTATATGAAACTTACGGTTGATATGATTGGTCTTTGGATGATATCTTGGTTCCTTAGCCAGTGCTATGGCGCTAGTGTTGTCACACAATATCTTCAATGGGTCCAAGGCACTTGGAACCACACTAAGCTCAGTGATGAAGTTCCTGATCCAAACTCCTTCACTTGACGCTTCTATAGCAGCCATGTATTCCGCTTCTACTGTAGATCCCGCGATCACGCTTTGCTTGCAGCTTCTCCAGCTCACAACTCCTCCATTCAAAATATAAACGTATCCTGTCTGATATTTAGAATCATCCTTGTCGGTGTCGAAACTAGCGTCGACGTAACCCTTTACGATGAGCTGTTCATCACCTCCATAGACTAAGAACATTTCTTTAGTCCTATTTAAATACTTTAGGATGTTCTTCACGGCTGTCCAGTGTTCCACTCCTGGATCACTTTGGTATCTGCTCGTCAAACTAAGAGCATTGGACACATCCGGTCTAGTACACAGCATGGCATACATGATAGAACCTATGGCCGAGGCATAAGGCACTTTGCTCATAGCTTCTCTATCATTTACCGTAGCTGGACACTGAGCCTTGCTCAATATCTTACCTGACAACATAGGCACTGAACCTTTCTTTGCCTTATCCATTCTGAACCTTTTCAGAACTTTGTCTAGGTATGTACTCTGGCTTAAAGCTATCAGGCGTCTTTGTCTATCTCTATAGATTTTGATGCCTAATATATAAGCGACTTCCCTAGGTCTTTCATTGAAAACATTTGTTCAAATAACTCTTCACATCGTTAAGCATATCAATGTCATTTCCAATAATCAATATGTCATCCACATATAGTACCGTAAATGTCCGAGCTCCCACTCACTTTCTTGTAGATACAAGCTTCGTAGCAATTTGGAACAAATCCAAAGCTCTTGATCACTTGATCAAAATGAAGGTTCCAACTCCGAGATGCTTGCTTCAGTCCATAAATGGAACGCTGAAGTTTGCACACTTTATCAACATCCTTAGGATCGACAAAACCTTCGGGTTGCATCATATACAACTCTTCATCAATGTTGCCATTGAGGAACGCAGTCTTGACATCCATCTGCCATATTTCATAATCATGAAACGCAACAATTGCTAATAAAATCCGAATGGACTTAAACATCGCTACGGGAGAGAAAGTCTCATCGTAGTAAACACCTTGAACTTGTCGAAAACCTTTCGCGACAAGCCGTGCTTTATAGACAGTAACATTACCATCCGCGTCCGTTTTCCTTTTGAAAATCCATTTGCACTCAACGGCCTTTCGGTCGCTAGGAGGGTCCACCAAAGTCCATAATTGGTTTTCGCTCATGGATCCCAATTCGGATTTCATGGCCTCTAGCCATTTCTCAGAGTCTGGGCTCATCATCGCTTCCTCATAGTTCGCAGGTTCACTGTCGTCTACTAACAAGACAGTTAAGACAGGGTTGACGTACCACTCAGGAGGGGCACATGACCTTGTCGACCTGCGACGTTCAGTAGTAGCATCATCCGAAGCTTCAAGATCCTTGTCATTTGCTTCCTCTATTGTTGGTGCAGACGGGACTGGAACAATTTCAGGTGCTACGCTACTCTCCAACTCAAGAGAAGGTTCAATAACCTCGTCTAGCTCTACTTTCCTCCCACTCACTTCTTTCGAGAGAAAATCCTTCTCAAGAAAGGATCCGTTCTTTGCAACAAACACTTTGCCTTCGGATCTGTGATAGAAGGTATACCCAATCGTTTCCTTAGGGTATCCTATGAAGATGCATTTCTCCGCTTTGGGTTCGAGCTTGTCCGGCATCAACTTCTTGACGTAAGCTTCGCATCCCCAAACTTTAAGAAACGACAACTTAGGTTTAGCACCAAACCACAGTTCATGCGGTGTCATCTCAACGGATTTAGATGGTGCCCTATTTAAAGTGAATGCAGCGGTTTCTAATGCATAACCCCAAAATGATAACAGCAAATCTGTAAGAGACATCATTGATCGCACCATATCTAATAGAGTTCGATTCCAGCTTTCAGACACACCATTGCGATGTGGTGTTCCGGGTGGCGTGAGTTGCGAAACAATTCCGCTTGCTTTAAGATGCGTGAGAAAATCATAACTCAAATATTCACCTCCACGATCGGATCGCAGAAATTTAATTTTTCTGTTACGATGGTTTTCCACTTCATTATGAAATCCCTTGAACTTTTCAAATGTTTCAGATTTATGTTTCATCAAATATATATACCCATATCTACGTAAGTCATCGGTAAAAGTGAGAAAATAGTGATATCCACCGCGAGTCGAAACACTCATCGGTCCGCATACATCGGTATGTATGATTTCCAACAAGTCCGTTGCTCGCTCCATCATTCCGGAGAACGGGGTTTTGATCATCTTGCCCATGAGGCACGGTTCGCACGTGTCAAATGATTCAAAATCAAGAGACTCCAAAAGTCCATCAGAATGGAGTTTCTTCATGCGTTTTACACCAATATGACCTAGACGACAGTGCCACAAATAAGTAGAATTATCACTATCTACTTTGCATCTCTTAGCCTCAATGTTATGGATGTGTGTTTCATCGCTTTCGAGATTCAGAACAAATAAACCATTCATAGCAGTTGCATGACCATAAAAGATGTTACTGATATAAATAGAACAACCATTATTCTCTGATTTAAATGAATAACCGTCTTGCAATAAACACGATCCAGATATGATGTTAATGCTCAACTCAGGCACATAATAACATTTATTGAGGTTTAAAACTAATCCCGAAGGTAAAACTAAGGAGAGCGTGCCGACGGCCATCACATCAACTCTTGATCCGTTGCCAACGCGCATCGTCACCTCATCCCTCGCTAGTCGTCGTCTATTCCGTAGCTCCTGTTTCGAGTTACAAATATTATCAACTGAACCAGTATCAAATACCCAGGCACTACAATGAGGGCTAGTAAGTAAAACATCAATAACATGTATATCAAATATACCTTTGATGGTGCCAGCCTTCTTGTCCGCTAAGTGCTTCGGACAGTTGCGCTTCCAGTTGTAGGGTTCGTAGCATGGAAAACAAAAAATTTCTACCGCATACAAACAAACAAGCCAAGATCTATCTACTAGATTGCAGCAACGAGTCGATGGAATAACTCACCCTCGAAGATTCCAAAGTGTTTAACGAGAGCGGATTCTCGTGGGTGATGTAGTCGTACTCGTGCCGATCTCAAGATCGCGTAGACGATCCTTCCGGCGCCGCGTTTCGGCAGCACTTCCGCAGTCGGTCACACGTTCGGTACTCGACGAAGACCTTCCTCTCCCTTGTTCCAGCAGGCAGCGGAGGTTGTAGCACTCTCCTCGCGATTCCGGCAGCACAACGGCGTGGTACCGGAAGTAGAGGGGAGATCTCGTAGGGCTTCGCCTTAAGCCGGAGCGAGTATGGTGGACTATGAGAGAGAGCCTCGGCGATCTAGGTTTTAGACGCACCAAGGAGGAGCAAGTCCGGCGGCTAGGGTTTGCCTAGGCGGCGGCTGCAGCAGGAGGTGGCGGCGCCGGCGGCTAGGATTAGGGTTTGCGGGGCGTGGTGTTGTGTGTTTGGAGGGGCAGCCCTGCCCCTCCTTATATAGGTGGAGGGGGCGCGCCAAGGGGAGGGGAGTCCCTCCCCAACTCGGTCTCCAAGTGGGCCAGCGGTGGAGGGAGGGAACTCCTTCCCAAGTAGGTTTCCTACTCTCCCTCCACCTCACAAAATAGCCGTTTGACTTTTCAAATTGGCGTTTGACTTTTTCAAACTAGGATTTGATTTAACCCTTTATTTTGTTCAGCGATGACACCTAGTACATGATGCAATAATTCCAACTTGTTATGACACATTCATGTACCCTTCCCCTCCGGAGTGCCGGACATTCCGAAACCTTCTAGAACATTCCCGATGAAAACACCGGAACCATTCTCCAACCCCGAAACAGGACTTTCCTTATATGAATCTTATTCTCCGGACCATTCCGGATCTCCTCGTGACATCCCGGATCCCATCCGAGACTCCGAACAACATTCGGTCTCTTACTCATCATTCCATAACTACTCAAACAACGTCGAATCCTTAAGTGTGTCTCCCTACGGTTCGTGAATTATGCGGACATGATCGAGACACTTCTCCGAACAATAACCAATAGAGGAATCTGGAAATTCATATGGCTCACACATATTTCTATGATTACTTTGCGATCGAATGAACCACTTACATACGATACCAATTTCCCTTTGTCTCACGATAGTTTACTTATCCGAGGTTATGATCGTCGGTATCTCTGCATACCTAGTTCAACCTCGTTAATGATAAGTACTATTTTCTCGTTCCCGTGATATGTGATCCCTTGTGAGCCAGTCACATGCTTGCAAGATAATTGGATGACATTCCACCGAGAGGGCCCAGAATATATCTATCCGTCATATGGATGGACAAATCCCACTCTTGATCCATGTGTCTCAACCAATACTTTCCGAACACTCAATGCCACCTTTATATCCACCCAGTTACGGTGTGGTGTTTGATGTCATCAAAGCATCCTTCCGGTGAAGGTGATATGCATGATCTCATGGTCGAAGGAATTAGGTTACTATGTATCAGAAAACATATAGCAATTGAACTATTAAAATGACTTGATCTTTTATGCTACGCTTATCTATAGGAGTATGTCCACCATATCATTCTCCTAACGATATGATCTTGTTGTTAATAACATCTCAATGTTCATGATAGCGAAACCACAATCATTTATTAACCAACAAGCTAGTATTATAAAGAGGCTTTACTAGGGAGTCTATTTTAGTTTACAAATCACACAAGTATTAATGTTTCCTTGTTAATATTATTATAGCATGAACGTAAACATTTATCATAAACACAAAGATATAATAATAACTATATTTATTATTGCCTCTAGGGCATATCTCCAACACCAGTGACCCTTGTCCTTGCAATAGAAGCACCTAGTGTCCGGCTTAGGTCCAGACTTGAGCTTCTTCTCAGCAGGGGCAACACGCTTGCCGCTGCCTTTCTTGAAGGGCTTCTTTGCACCCTTACCTTTCTTAAAGCTGGGGGGATTGTTGACCATCAACACATGATTATCTTTCTTGATGTCCACCTCCGCAGCTTTCAACTTAGCGAAGAGCTCAGTGATCATATCAGTGGAACCAATCTGATTATGAGTAACTACAAAACCTTTGTAGCTAGGAGGGAGTGATTGCAGAACTTTGTCAATCTTGAGCTCCTCTGGAATCTTGCAGTCCAGTTGCTCAAGGCGTTGAGTGTAGCCCGACATCTTAATGGCGTGCTCACTAACGGAACTCCCTTCCTCCATCTTGCAGTTAAAGAATTTCTCAGAGATCTCATATCTCTTAGAACGGGCCTGAGTCTGAAACATAGTTTTCAGTTCCTCAAGAATCTCAAAGGGCCCGGGGAAATCCTCAAAACGATTTTGAAGGTCCGATTCCATAGCAAACAACAAGGTGCTCTTAATCACACCATAATCATCTTTGCGCGACTGATAAACAGCTTTCTCATCAGCCGACGCATCTACAGCAGGGGCGTCACCTAGCGCTTTCTCAAGGACATAGTCCTTTTATCCGCCAGCGAGAATGATTCTCAGTTATGGAACCGTTAGTGAAGTTAGACCCATTGTTCTTAAGCTTTTCTTTCTCAAAAAAGCGTTGAAGTTGAAGTTGGACTTAGCCATTTGATCTACAAAATTTGCAAGTACAATTTAGACTATGTTCATGATAACTAGTTCAACTTAATCAAATTACTAGATGAACTCCCACTAAATTCAACATCCCTCAAGTTGTTTAGTGAACATGATCCAAATTCACCACACCTAATCCGATCTTCACGAGAAGAGATGTGGTTTCAATGGTGGACAACGAAGTGTCGATCATATCATTCATGTGTTCTGAGGCCATGTTTGTACATGCTAGGCTCGTCAAGTCAAACCCAAGTATTTCCGCGTGTGCAAAACTGGCTTGAACCCGTTGTATGTGAACGTAGAGTTTATAGCACCCGATCATCACATGATGCTTGAGCACGATGAACTTTCGCAACGGTGCATACATGGAGAGAACACAGTTTTATCTTGATCTTTAAGTGAGGAATCATCTTATAATGCTACCGTCGCGATCTAAGCAAAATAAGATACATAAAAGGATAAACATCACATGCATATAATTTTATGTGACATGGTATAGCCAATCTCCGCGCAATGATCTCCATCTTGTGCGTGCCAGCATGATCTCCATCGCTCCACCATGATTGCCTCCACCACGAATAACAACTACAACTATTGCTAACTACTTAGCGATAAAGCAAAGCTATTACATGGCGTATAAGAAGTTGACACACATGTCATACACAATTATAAAGACAACCATATGGCTCCTGCCGGTTGTGTACTCATCGACATGCAAGTCGTGAAACATTACAAACCATGATCATTGCATACAACATACACATCACATCTTGGGCCATACCATATCACAGAAACACTCCCTGCAAAAACAAGTTAGACGCCTCTACTTTGTTGTTGCATGTTTTACTTGGCTTATGGGAGTAACAAGCTAAGAACGATTCTTACCTATGGAAAGCCACAACGGTACCTCCGGTGTAAATCCCATGAAAACTATAGTGAGAGAAACTGGCATCCACCAGTCGCATGTGTGGAACAAGCCACACGTCAAGTGCGGAGCCGGTCTCGCGAACGAGGTCGCGTAAAGTTGGCCTGGACCGCTTCGATCTCACTATCCCGCGTCATAAGAAGTACACAAACAAGAGGCTTGCAATAGAAAACATCAACACCCGCAACAAGCATGTTGCATTCTACTCATGAAACACATCTACACATAGATCTAGCTCTGATACCACTGAAGGGTTTCACAGCATAGTAAATCAAAATTTTCTATGGATGTGAATGGGAAAAGCCAAGATCTAATCTAGGAGATGCAAACAACGAGGGGGGATAGATGAGATCTTCATACCCTTGAAGATTCGCACAGCGGAACGTTCAACGGAACGTGGTTGATGTAGTCGTACTAGATTCTCCTCCTCGCGATCCGATCCGATCCAACAATGCAAGTGGCAATGCCTCCAAGAGATGCACACGTGCGGCACCTCGACGTCTCCTCCTTCCTCGGTCCAGCAAGTGGGGTGGAGAGATAGGTTGGATCTACAACACGACGGCGTGGTGCAAACGGTGGAGAGTTTCTGCGGCAGGGCTTCGCCTACGCGTAGTCGGGAGGGAGAGAGAGGAGGGCAGCAGGGCGGTTAGGGCTTGAGGAGGTGTGGTGGGAGGGTGCGCCCCCTGCCCTCTTTATATAGAGGGGTGGGCGGCTGCCCCTTGCCCCTCCTCCAAGCCTAGGGCCGGCGGCCAAGAGGGAGGAGTGGGGGGCAAGTTCCCCCCTTCTAGAAGCTCTCCCTAGGGTTTCCCCTAGGGCTTGGCCGGCTGGGCCTATGGGGCCTTGTGCCCCTGGCCCAATGCAGCCAGGGCACTCCCTCGTAGGCCCACGCCCCCTCCCGACAAGTGGGGCCACGTTGGTCCCACTCCGGTGAAGGGTTTCGCGGCATAGTAAATCAAAATTTTCTACGGATGCGAACAGAGGGAAAGCCAAGATCTAATCTAGGAGATGCAATCAACGAGAGAGATTGGATTAGATATTCATACCCTTGAAGATTCGCAGTGAACATTCGGAACGTGGGTGATGTAGTCGTACTCGCTTCTCCTCCTCGCGATCCGATCCGATCTAGCACCACAAGTGGCGGTGCCTCCGTGAGATGCACACGTGCAGCACCTCGACGTCTCCTCCTTCCTCGGACCAGCAAATATGGTGGAGAGATAGATTGGATCTACAACACGACGGCGTGGTGTATATGGTGGAGAATTTCTGCAGCAGGGCTTCGCCTACAAACAGTCGGGAGGGAGAGAGGAAGGGCATCATGGCAACTAGGGTTTGGAGGCAAGGTGTAGGGGGGAGGGGGTGCCCCAGCCCTCTTTATATATAGGGGGGGCAGCCAGCCCTTGCCCCTCCTCCAAGCCTTGGGCCGGCGGCCAAGGGAGGGAGAAGTGGGGGGCAAGGACTCTCCCCCTTCTAGAAACCCTATCTCTAGTTTAAACGAGTTTAAACTCTATAGGATCGGCTGGGCCCTATGGGTCCTTGTGCCCCTGTCCCAATGCGGCCAGGACACTCCCTCATAGGCCCATGCCCCCTCCCAGAAGGTGGGGCCACGTTGTTCCCCTTCCGGAAGGTTCTATAAGCTTCCGGTACAATACCGATTAACCCGGAACAATTCCGAACTCCAAAAACTGCACTGCCTTATATGAATCTTATTCTCCGGACCACTCCGGAACCTCTCGTGATGTCCCGGATCCCATCCGAGACTCAGAACAAAAACTCATAAACCAATTATCCAATCTATCCTAGCGTCGAGACACGTTAAGTGTGTGACCTGGGTTCGAGAATATGCGACATGATCTTCTATCAATAATCAGCGAAGTGCAGGCACCCATATTGACTCCCACACATTCATCGATGATCATATCGGATGAACCACGATGCCGAGATTCAATTAATCCCATATATATATTCCCTTCGTCTCGCGATATTTTACATGCGAGATTCGATCGTCGGTGCACGTCATACCTAGTTCAATCGTTTACAAGTACTTTACTCGTTTCGTAATCCGATATCACTTTGTGATTAACTCCTTAACCACATGCTTGCAAGCGGTGTTGATATCGATTACCGAGTGGGCCCGAAGTATATCTCTCCGACTTGGGAGGGACAAATCCCATCTCGATACATACAACCCAACAGATACTTTCAGATCACTTGAGAGACACCTTTATGATCACCCTCTCATAGGATGACGTTTGATGACCTCAAAGCTTTCTTCCGATACCAGGGAGTTGTATCATCTCATGGTCTAAGGAATACAATATTTGACATAGGAAAAGCTTCGCAAAGATGAACACGATGATACGATCTAATTGCTTCGCTTAGTTTGGGTTTGTCCACCATATCATTCTCCAATGATATGATCTCATTATCAATTGACAACTCATGTCTATGGTTAGGAAACCTTAACCATCATTGATCAATGAGCTAGTCCATAGAGGCGTACTAGGGACACGTTGTTGTTTACAAACCACACAAGTATTAAAGTTTCCGCTTAATACAATTCTAGCATGGAATATAAACTTTATCATGAACAAGAATTATAATAATAACATATTTATTATTGCCTCTAGGGCATAATTCCAACATCCGTAAGGTTCTAGAAGCTTCCGGTACAATACCGAACAATCTGAAACAATTCCGAACTCCAAAAACTGCTTTGCCTTATATGAATCTTATTCTCCGGACCATTCCAGAACCTCTCGTGACGTCCTGGATCTCATTCGAGACTCCGAACAAAAACTCATAAACCAATTATCCATTCTATCCTAGCGTCGAGACATGTTAAGTGTGTGACCCTTCGGGTTCGAGAATATGCAGACATGATCTTCTATCAATAATCAACAGCGGGGTTTGAAAACCCATATTGACTCCCACATACTCATCGATGATCATATCGGATGAACCACGATGCCAGGATTCAATCAATCCCATATATATATTCCCTTCGTCACGTGATGTTTTACTTGCCCGAGATTCGATCGTCGGCATTGGCATACCTAGTTCAATCTCGTTCACAAAAGTACTTTACTCGTTCCGTAATCCGATATCACTTTGTGATTAACTCCTTAACCACATGCTTGGAAGCGGTGTTAATATCGATTACCGAGTGGGCCCGAAGTATATCTCTCCGACTCGGGAGGGACAAATCCCATCTCGATACATACAGCCCAACAGGTAATTTCCGATCACCTGAGAGACACCTTTATAATCACCCTCTCATAGGATGACGTTTGATGACCTCAAAGCTTTCTTCCGATACTAGGGAGTTGCATTATCTCATGGTCTAAGGAATACAATATTTGACATAAGAAAAGCTTCGCAAAGATGAACACGATGACACGATCTAATTGCTCTGCTTAATTTGGGTCTGTCCATCATATCATTCTCCCAATGATATGATCTCATTATTAATCGATAACTCGTGTCTATGGTTAGGAAACCTTAACGATCATTAATCAATGAGCTAGTCCATAGAGGCGTACTAGGGACACGGTGTTGTTCACAAACCACACAAGTATTAAAGTTTCCGCTTAATACAATTCTAGCATGGAATATAAACTTTATCATGAACAAGAATTATAATAATAACATCTTTATTATTGCCTCTAGGGCATAATTCCAACAACGGGATCACCATCAGCCAATAATTTTGCACCAATGTCAGCTGGACTACGAGAGGGTTGACAATCAGACATACTAGAATGAGTAAGCAAATCTAAAAGATATTAGCATTGAGAAAGGAAAAGTGTAGACCGTGTGCGAGAGACATTAATACCAAGGAAGTGATGAAGAGGACCGAGATCGGTCATTGAAAATTCATGATTAAGAGAAAAAAATATTATATGATGGAGAAAATAGTTAGAGCTAGCAGTGAGAATTATATCATCAACATAAAGCAAGAGATAGGCAATGTGTTCAGAAGATCGAAAAATAAAGAGAGAGGAATCAGATTTGGATGGAATAAAATTAATTGTTTGTATAAAGGTGGCAAATCATTGAAACCATGCACGGGGAGCTTGTTTGAGACCATAAAGATATTTGTTGAGGAGACAAACAAGATTTAAAGAAGAGGGATGCTCAAAACCAGAGGGTTGCTGACAATAGACTGTTTCATTGAGAGTGCCATGAAGAAAGACATTTTTAACGTCAAGTTAATGAATAGGCCAATAGGAGGAAACTCCAAGACTAAGAACAACACGAATATTGCTTGTTTTAACTACGGAAGAGAAAGTCCCATCAAAATAAATACCATATTGCTGGAAAAAACCATGACAAATCCATCTAGTTTTGTAACGAGCAAGAGTATCATCGGCGTGAAATTTATGTCTAAAAACCCATTTGCCTGAAACAACATTGACACCAGGTGGTTTGGGAACTAGGGTCTAGGTATTATTTTGCTAAAGAGCATAAAATTCATCACACATATCTGAAAGCAAAAGCGGATCAAGAAGAGCGTATTTGTAGGTAGTGGGAATAGGAGAAATTGTTGGGGCGAACGTGAGATTGAGACGTTTAGTTGGAAGAAGAAACCCGCGTTTGTCACGTGTACACATGACATGATCATTGGTAGGTGGTGGAATATGTACGACATTAGGTGGTAATGGTGGTGAGGATGAAGGAGAGTTGGCGAGTGAAGAGGAAGATGAGATAGAGGTGATGAGGGTTGAGGTGTCTGCCGCGATAGAGGAAGTGGACACGACGGGAAAATTGGCTGCCATGGTAGGGGAGTAGTCTATCGCGGGTTCTGCCGCGACAGAAGTTTGGGACACGGCAGACTGCCGCCACAGCGCATCAACGCTAAATTCTGCCGCAGCAGGAGTGGGGGACACGACAGGCTGCCGCGGTAGCGCATCAGCGCTAAATTCTGCCACGGCAAAGATGACGACAGGGTTTATGAGAGTAGGGGTTTTTGGGGTTGGGGGTGGTGTTGGGTGACCGGTTTGGTTGGGTGATTTTAGTGGCATCATAGGGAAAAGTGTTTTCATCGAATGTAACACGACAAGAGATAATAACATGACCAGAAGATGGATAAAAACAACGATATTCTTTATGATCATCAGAAAGACCAAGATGAATGCAAGGGAATGAACGTGGTTCGAGTTTGTTAGAGGCAATAGAGGATGTGTTAGGAAAATATAGGCATCCAAAGACACGCAAAAAAGATAGTTTGGATGGGAGAGAAAAAGAGATTGAAAGGATGAATAAAGAGGACATGTTTTGGTGGGTCTAATATTGAAAAGTAGGATGGTGGTATGAAGGGATTCTTCCCAAAACCGAGAAGGGAGAGAAGCCTGTAAAAGCAAGGTGCGAAGAATGTCGTTAATGGAACAAAGTGAGCATTCGGCTTTTCCATTTTGAGAGGACATGTAAGGACATGAAAAATGAAGAAGAATGCGTTGGGAAAGAAAGAAGCTGCGGTTTTGAGTATTGTAAAATTCATGGTCGTTGTCACATTGAATAAATCAAATTGGAAAGGCAAAGTGCATGAATACGTACTTGCGAAAATTAAGAAAAATTGCATGTACATCTGATTTAGCACGGATTGGAAATGTCCAAATATAATGAGAATAATCATCCAAGATCACAAGATAATATTTATAACCAGAACACTAGGAAGTGGAGAGGTCCAAAAATCACAATGGACTAACTCAACTGAAAAAGTGCTAGTAGTAGATGTGCCAAAAGATAATCTAACATGTTTGCCGTATTGACAGGCATTACAGAGAGAGGAATCATGAGAGGCACCAGAATTAGGGATACTAAATTCTTGAAGTAAAGACGACAAAGTGGTGCTATTGGGGTGGCCAAGACGTCGATGCCATAAATCAACTGATGCAAGCATGGCACCGGGGGTGGATGTAGGCGCGTCATGGAACAGATAAAGATCACTTGTGCTATTGTACCGAGCGAGAACCTCCCCCATTTTCAGATCCTTCATAGATAAATAAAAGGGGTCAAAAGCTAGAATAACCTGATTGTCAATGGTGAATTGGAGAATAGAAATAAGATTTTTAATTAATGAAAGAACAACGAGAATATTGCGTAGAAAAAAATGGCATAAGGAGAAGGTATGTAAGAATGACCAGTGCAAGAGACATGAATTGTGGAGCCATCGCCAATGGTGATTGCAGAAAAGGGAGAAGGGAAACAAGCTGACAACAAATTCATATTTGAAAACATATGCGAGGATGCACCAGAATAAAAAATCCAACCCGTACCTTCGTTATTTAGGGTGAAGTTGTTCATGGCGTTTATGAAGGCGGTTTGATCCCAGGACGGCTGGTGTGGAGGAGCATAGGGTCCGGGAGCTTGCATGTTGTCGTATGATGCCGCCATGTTGGGGTAGAGGGACAAAGGTCCTGGTGCACCATGAGGTGGAGTAGGCGTGGCAGTGTAGATGTGCGCCGATAGCCTGGGTCCGAGGAGTCCAGGGGAGCCAGTGGCAGGGCGAAGACCGGGGATCCACATGCCCCTGTATGCAGGAGGGGCACCATACGACGAGGGGGACGACCAGGGCATCGACCATGCCTTCACAAGGACGGTCTAGGGGTCGTGCGTCGGTGGCCACATCGAGGGAGTTGGGAGTACCGGGACAGGCGATGACGATGGTGCAGTGGCGGCAGGTCGAGGTTGAGGAGGCCGGTAGATTGGGTTCTTGCCCTGGTATTTAGGGCTCGGACGCCAACCTAGTGGCGGTTGAGGAGGCGCTGCTGCCGTGGCAGAGGGGGCGACAACATGAAAAACCTGCGGCGGCCGTTGCGCCTTGCGTGCTTGATTCTTTTCCTCTTTTTGGAGTAGGGAGCGCACCTCTTTAAAGGTGGAGTAGGGCTTGAGCATGGGGATGAAGGACTGCTGCTTCTCGAACTGGTCACCAATGCCGATGAGGAGGGCGTTGATGAGGGTGCGGTCCTCAACATGATCGCCAAGTTCACGGAGTTTGTCGCTGATGGACTTGATCCGCTGGAAGAATACGGTGACCGGGACATCTCCTTGGGTGGTCCTGCGGAGCTCGGTGTTGAGCGCGTTGATGCGCACATCGGAGTTATCCTAGAACAGCTGTTGAAGAGAAGCCTAGAGCTCGGTGGCGGCAGTGGCATCATCGGAGGATACTAAGTTGAAGAGCTCCGTGGAGATGCGGGTGTAGATCCACTGTATGATGGCGAGGTTGTCTTTCACCCAACAAGGATCGGTGGGCTACGAAGGGTAGGATGGATTGATGTGGTGGCGGAGGTCGCAACGGCCGAGGTGGATGGTGAATAAGTGGCGCCAGTGGTAGTAGTTGTGGGCGCCGATATCAAGCGATATCGGTATGAAGGGGGAGACACCGACGATGGTGACGGCTAAGGAGATCTGAGGGAGTTGGGGATATGTGTGTTTGGTGGTAGTAGAGGAGGTAGAATAAGAAGCTGGAGCACCGGCGGCGCGAAACTCGGCCATGGAGAAGAGGGGCCGAGTCAGCCGAGGCGGCGGCGATGCCATGCCAAGGGCGGAAACCTAGGTGTGTGACACCATGATAATTGGAGACAATTGGAGAATAATAGTTGTATTGATTGAGGCCTCAAGGGGTTGTTTATATAGATTATAAGACTTGGAGTGCAAGACTAATAGAGATAGAATTACAACTCAAAAAGGCTGAACCAGTCAGGCTAATAACCGATCTATACTCTAATACTAATCTTGGTTTTTTTCTCTATTTTGGCCACGTGTCATTTGGTGAAGTTGGTTCACGACCCCAAATCTGTGGACCATGTCCCATACAAATATTCTCCGGTCACATCTGATTAGTTTTAACTCACAATCCTGTTTTTGTTTATATGTAGCAAAAAAACCTTTTTTATTTCTATGTAGCAAAAAGGTTGACCCACGAAACAAAAGAAAAAAATCGACCTTGTCGGGGACTTTTTTGTATTGTTCTAGCAAAATCACAAAACAATTGTAGGGAAACCTCCCTCAGTGTTGCTTCCAAGGCGACAATAGGGCGACACCGCACGCCATGGGCTAGGCCCCCGTTATCGAGACCCCTTCCCGCTGCTACTACCGGCATCCGCCTGGCGGTGTCCCTTGCCGCCAAAGGCAGAGGGATGGTTCATGCTCGCTCGTTCGATGTTGTACTGGTGCTCGTCCTTCTCGGATTGGGGGAGGAGGTTGTGTCTTTGACATGGGGATGCTGGGGCGGCGGCCTTGGACCCGGTGGTGGCTGCGGTCGTCACCTACCTCGAAGGTGATGCAGGGCGCGTTGCTCGCGGCCTAGGCGCATCCGATCTACCGCCCTAGATCTGGCGGAGGCGCCTCGTGCGTATGAGCTCGGCTGTCCTCATCAATTAAAAAATGCACCGCCGTATAATGAGGTTGCTTGCATATGGAGAACTAGAAGATTCAAAAGATGAGTACATGCGCATGAAAGAGTCCACAACCATTAAAGGCATGCACATATTCTGCAGAGCGGTTGTGAAAAAGTTTGGCGATGACTATATGAGAGGGCCAAATAAAGCAGAGACTGCTAGGATCATGGAACAGAATGCAGCGTGAGGATTTTCTGAGACGCTTGAAAGTATCGATTGCAAGCATTAGTCATGGAAAAACTGCCAAAGGACATCATGTCTACTGTAGTGTGGTTCTTAAAGCTGTGGCAGATCAAGACTTGTGGAATTATCATGCTTTTTTTTCATGCCTGGATCACACAATGGCATTAACGTGCTAGAGCGCTCTCCGGTGTTCGCCAAACTGATGGAAGATCATGCTCCAGCATGCAACTTGGTGTGCTTCAATCTCGATTTTCTATTGTCAAAGTGCCCTGCTCTCATCTGGTCTCAAGATCAAATATGTGATGTGATGAATGCTTGTGTGATCACGTGCATGATCATCGAGAATGTGCGCAAGAGTCCAATGATGAATGTCGGTCCCTACGAGTGTTAGGATTTTGTTGCCCATATTGATCACTATGTGCTCGTGTATTTTGCTGATTATCTCGCTATGCATGAAGAAATCCATGATGCCGATGCTCATGAGCATATGCAAAATGATTTTATTGTGCACCCTTGGAGAATCAGAGGGCAGCAGTCAACCGCGGCCGAGGCTTGATCAAGTTGAACTATAATATATTTTGATTGTTTAAATTTATTGGATTGTATAAATTTATTTGAATTGTTAAACTATAAATAAAATTCAGTTTGGGGACGCAGTTTGAGAACTGGAAACAGGCGTGCCCCCAAATGACTGATCCGGTGCTTTCGCCAAGTGTCGTAAGAGCATCTCCACTCGGCTACACAAGACGCCGATCCGGATGCTGAAAATAGGCCCGGACGCCGAAATTTCGCTCAGTCGCGTATCTAGGAACCTGTTTTCGTCCGAATTTGGACCAACTTTGGTCCGCACTCCCCATGCCATACCCAGGATCCCGGGTACGGCCTGGGAACGCCGGACGAAGCGAATTCGGCGAGTGGAACCATCCAGTCAGCATATATTAGCCCATATTCATCCAAAGTTCGCCCAAAGTTCACTCATATTCGCCCAAAGTTCGCCCATATTCGCCCATATTCGCCCAAAGATCGTCCATATTCGCGCAAAGTTCGTCTATATCACCATATTCGTCCAAAGTTCGTCCATATAGACCATATTCGCCCAAAATTCGGCCATATTCGCCCAAAGTTCTCCGTATCACCCATATTCGCCCAAAGTTCGTCCATAGTTCATCCATATCGCCCATATTCGCCCAAAGTTTGTCCATATCGACCATATTCGTTCAAAGTTTGTCTATATTCGGCCAAGACCCTTATATTCGTCCATATTCACCCAAAGTTCGTCCATATCGACCATATTCGCCACAAAGTTCGCCATATTCGTCCAAAGTTCGTCCATATCAATCTTATTCGCCCAAAGATCGCCTAAAACCGCTTATATTCGCCCAAAGTTTGCCAAAATTTGTTAAATTTTAGCCAAACGCGGGAATTCGTCAAAACACGAGCGAACTGGCGTTCTCGCCGAAACAAGTTTAAATCCATTCGAATTTGATGCAGGTTAGCCCCAATGGAGATGCTCTAATGCTCTAACAGCATCTTGGCATGTGTTGGTGGATGCAATTTTTTTGGTCGGCGGACAAGAACGGAATCGGATGGCAGCTACCCTTGGAGATACCCTACGAAGAGCAGGTCGGGAAGACTTCATTTTTTTTTTTTGAGGAACGGGAAGACTTCCGTTGTTTAGATAGACTCCGTAGTAGAACAAACATATGATATCTCTGTCTCTCGGGCAACATGTCAAGCTTGCGGGAGTACCGATCGCTAAGTTCGAGCGGACAAAAAAAATGCATACTTACAAAACTTTCCACATTAAACAATGCGAGACTCGAAGACTAAACCAAGGTCCATATTACAATTCAGCAGATTCAGATCGAGGAGGCTCCGAGCATTTATAGAAGAACTATCGGCCGGGCTCGTACACACACACACACACCACACGCACACGCACACGCACACGCACACGCACACACGCGCACGCGCACGCGTACACACACACACACGCACGCACACGCACGCGCACGCGCACGCGCACGCCCGCGCGCACACGCGCACACACACGCGCGCACACGCACGCAGGCACGCACGCAGGCACGCACGCACGCGCACGCGCACGCGCACGCGCACGCGCACGCGCACGCGCACGCGCACGCGCACGCACGCACGCACACACACACGCACACGCACGCACGCACACGCACGCACGCACGCACGCACAAGTGCTACACCTCCAACCGGTGGCTCACCCTTGGGCTGGTGATCATCCTTGCCCTCTCCTGCTGTTTCTTCGCCTTCACGGACAGTATTGTCCACAAAGGCAAGACATACTTCGGCGTGGCCCGACAGAGCAAGCTCAAGCTGGTAGGACTGTCTGATGATGAGGAGGAGGAGTTGTGCAAAGATGCCGTGTTCGATGCACAACTCAAGGAGCGGCGCCAGCGGCGGATGGATTTCGTCCACGCCGCCGTCACTGCAATTGTATTCCTCGCCATGGCAATCAGCGATGTGGGGTTTCAGAATTGCTTCTTCCCACGCGCCGACATCGACACCCAGCAGTGGCTCAAGTATACTCCGTCAGCGTTTTCTATCATTTCGGTTTTGGTATTTCACTGTACCCAAGACAAGAAATAAGCTCGGGTTGTACGACCCCGTCGAGGAACATTCAAATGGCAACCTCAGCCACAAGAAATTGGTGACCAACAACGTGCGGTCATTCTCGGCGAACCTGGCGCGGCTTTTGCCGACGGTCCCGGTGGTACTGTACCAGTCTGTGTCCCCGTATTTCACAAACCAGGGCCAGTGCCAGATGGCCAGCTGGTGTGCCACCATTCTGCTGCTCGCCACCTTTACCCTCTCCTGCGTCTACTTCGTCTTCACCGACAGCTTTGTCCACGAAGGAAAGACATACTCTGGACTGGCCATGTGGGGGGGCCTAGGATTTTTACGCCTCTCTGATCAGGAGAAGGCGTTGCTTGAGGATCCAGATTTCACATCAGAACTTGAGAAGCGGCGCCTAAAGAAACTGGACTGGTTTCACGCCATCCTGAGTGCACTTGTATTCCTGGCCGTAGCGTTCAACGACGTGGGGCTTCAGAACTGCTTCTTCCCACAAGCCAGCGCCGACGCCCGGCAGCTGCTCAGGAACCTGCCGCTCGGGACGCCAATCCTTGCGAGTTTACTATTCACCATTTTCCCCACCAAAAGAAGGGCTTTGGGTGCCGATGACTCTCAAACCGCTATTAATGGTCAGCTTTCCATCGTCCCTGCTTCTACGGCATCTTTTATAAGGAGTGGGGTTGCCACCGAGGAGAAATATTGGGTTTCCCTCCCTGCTTCTCTTTTTTTTATCAGCAACAGGGACGACGATGGGCACTCAGGAGTCCCAACATTCTGGTCATGTTTTGCTTTACGTTCATGGTTCTGCGGTTATATCAGCAATAAGGACGATGTTCCACATCCCGGAGTTTCAAACATTTGGTAATTATATATTCTGTTTCCTTCACTGCTTCTTTTGTTGCATCACGCCGTGATGAGGACTCATAATTTTATTGCGCCCTACTTCTATTGCTGCAGCATCAATAGCTACAACTCATCCGGCCCCACTATCTATTGAAGAAGATGTGGAGCAAGCCTTAGTTCTGGGGCCCAGCAGGAACTAAAAAGAGTCTGGACAGGTTACAAGCCATCCTCAATAAACATTACATCCATGTTTTTACGGTTACATCAGCAACAAACAAGCCAGCGTGGGCATCCAGGAGGCCCAACCATCTCGTAATTATTTTGTTTTCCTCCCTGCTTCTTCGGTTGCATCATGACGGTGAGGCCACCTAGTTGTGTCCTAGTACTTCTGTTTCTACATTAAAGTGCTACAACTTTATGATCTATGAAAGACGTGTTGGGAATATGCCTAAAGCAAATCATGTACGATGTAATTCTCGATGTATTTTTTAAGTTATTAAGTTATCTTTGTATGAACATCTGATAATCATTGAATATGCGATTTTGTTGTGAAACTATATATTCATATTGTTCATAATTGATGTCCTTAATCGTCGAGGATGTGCTGGACACCCAACTTAGATTAATGTGAAAGTCGGCTAATGATTCGGTTCCATTTGTCATGGACATGATGATGCTATTCCGACTGTCAGTGATGGGTGGATGTAAGCTTGTATCACACATGGGGTTTAATCCATGATTCCTGTCCACGCCTACCTCCAGCAATCAAGAACCCGAAGGCCTGCATCTAGAAGCGGTCGACCGACCTAACCTCAACCGACCTGGTCTATGGGGCTGGAAGACGGCTCTCTAGAGATTCCGAAGACCAGATATACGCATAAGGCAGATTGAAGATCAATATTATGTGCAAGACAAGATGAAGACCTGACGTGACTAAGAAAGACTCTTCTACCATCTACGATTATAAGTACTCGAAGACATTCACCCGAGAAAGACACACCATAATTGCCTAAGTTTTTGCCATAAGCCTTAGTCATAGCTCTAGATTCATCTTATCGTCGGGTATAATTTGACACAATCTAATTCAACACAACACACAAACACATCAAACAAGAACATCAAGCATCAAAATCATCATACTCCTCATTGCCATGTCCATTTTGCACTTCATATTCATGTGAAACTTGGAAGGTGTTCACATGAACCGTTGAATCTCTGTAGGTATCACGTAGGAGGCATGGGAGCAACCAAAGACGCCATGAACCCACCCGGTGGTGCTCCCATGGCACCCATGCCTCTAAAGCCACTCTTCGGTGGTGCTCCCATGGCTCCCATCCTTCCCATGCCACCCATGCCACCATATCCCCCGAAGCCACTCATTGGTGGAGATCCCATGCCACCCATGCCGTCATAGCCTCTGAAGCCACTCATCGGTGGAGATCCCAAGCCTCCCAAGCCTCCCATGCCTCCATAGCCTCCCGGAGGTGCTCCCATGCCACCATAGCCTCCATATTCACCCATGGGCGCACTCATCCCTAACATGGAACTCATGCCTCCAAACCCACTCTTCGTAGAATTTTCCATCATTCATTTTTTAGCCAACACTTCATCATGACAAAGTTTAATGTATTCCTTTTTCCTTTCATTGAGGTTGGATGTGTCCATAAAGAAAATATTTTTCTCTTTCTCCATGAGTCAGGCATTTTCTTCCATGGAAACCTTCTTCTCCTCCAATGTCAACTTCTTTCTTTGGCGGCGGCTAGGGATCTTTTTTTAGCCAACACTTCATCACGACAAAGGTTAATATATTATTTTTGCCTTTCATCGAGGTTAGATGTGTCCATGAAGAATAGATTTTTCTCTTGCTCCATGAGTCAGGCATTTTCTTCCATGGTAACCTTCTTATCCTCCAATGCCAACCTCCTTTCCTCGGTGGCGGCTCTCCTCTCCTCGATCACCGCCTCCTTGTCCCTAGGAATCCTCCTCTCCTCAGCGGCTTATTTTCTTGTACTCACAATTGCCCCCATAGCTACCTTTATGTCATCATCTCCGAATTTCTTCCCCTTGTTAATTGATTGTTTCACTCCTATCACTAGTGGGAACATCCCCATTGGTCCCGGTTGGTAAGGGACTTTAGTCCCGGTTACCCAACCGGGACGGGGCAATCGGGACTAAAGCCCCAACCTTTAGTCCCGGTTGCCCCACCAACCGGGACAAAAGGGGGTACACGTGGCCGCGGCAGAGGGAGAGGGGGGGGGGGGGGAGCAACCGCCCCGGGTCGTAACAAGAACCGGGACCAATAACCCTGCAGCGAAGATTTGACATTTCTCTGCATGGCGAAGAATTCATTGGCAACTTTTGTTGCCTTGCAAAGATTTTGGCCACTTTTGTGCGGCAGAGAATTCATTTATGTTGTTTTATTGTTTATTTAGTGTTTTGCACTCATCAATGAAGGAACCATTATATTACACAAGATCATCATGACAATATAGATCCAAGTGTCGAACATATTACATTCGATACACGGATCGAGTTCGTGCACTAGATACAAAATAAGCTCTTTGTACAATCCCTATTGTTTATACACACCCGAATAGTATTCCCCTTTTGGGTTTAGGAATTTTGCATCCAAGAATCCCGCCAATTCCTCCTGAATTGCTCGTACATGATCCTTTGGCAGAAGACCGTCCCGTAGGTGTTCGATCTGATTTAAAAAAGGAGTCAGCCTATATGAATGAAACTAAACACAATTTGATGGTAATTAAAAACTATAGAGTATTGTTTGCGTATGTGGAGTTACTCTAAATTTCTGCCCCATATTTGCTCGACCCCACATTGGTATGGGAAATCACCTTGAGAGGGGTGCAAGACTGTTTTGCTTGTTCTCCGAGCTGGGCAATAGATTTCTCGCTTGCATCGATCTTGCTCTTGAGGCTTGTTGTGCGCATGTGACTTGAGAATAGAACGCTCATAGTCGATGACACTTTGGCTCGGGTTGATGAAGAGTCTTTAGCATTTTGAACACTTTGGCTTTTTCTTCTTTGGTCTTTGGGGAACTCTGGCTCTTCTTTGCCTCGACTTAGCGGCTTTGTCATTTCCACAACAACGATAGCCGTAGTCTCCTCTTCAGTACAGTCATCAGCTCTCTTGGGAGGAACCTTTGGTACTTTTGGAAGAGGCTCTTGTTTACGTTTCGGCGATGGCTTAGCACGACGCAGAGTAGTGGTATGCTTATGCTTTTTATCCTAAGGCGCCGGAGATTGGTGAGGCGACGAAGACGGCTGCCGCGGCGACGACAACCTCGCTGGAGACGGGTGAGGCGGCGGCGAAGATGGCCTTGGCGTGTGATTTTGAAGCACGATACATTTCTTTGGCCATAGAATGGTGACGTTTGTTGCATCTCCCAGTTCAGTCACATCCCCTTCACCTGCAGGGTAGTCAAGCTTCAAAACTTCAAAGGTGGGCATGATTTCATCCACCCCGAAAACAGCAATACAATGGAACCGGACGGCAGTGGTAAGTTGGTGTGGGTCCAATTGGTAAGGCATAGCCGATGCCACCTTCATTGATATGTTCACAACTTTGACATGTAGTTTGCGATGTGTCATCTGTGATATCATCCTTTGGGTAATGAGGAGCCATCGTCGGTGCACCATCGTCATCATCATTGTCATCACCCGGGACCTCGGTGGAAGCCACACTGCTTTTTCGATTATTCGATAGGAAGGTAGCATCGAATGCAGTGTGCTGCTGAGATGGGCCAGTAGTACTTTTCTCTTTAAGTGCGTTAATTTCATCTTGTTGTTGCTTTATTCGTTCTTCAATTAGACGCATTCACTCTTTCTGAATATCTGCTTCAACTTCCGCCTTGTCCTTTCTCCTCTGACGGCTTCTATCAGGATATTTCTTGCTCTCTTCGGGAAACCCAGTCCTCCATGGTTTGGAGCCGCTTGTGCCTTGTGTTCGTCCATCATGTTCCTTTTTTCCAAGGGCGAGTGTGAGCTCAGCATTCTCTCTATCGGGAATGAAGTCTCCATCTTTAACAACCTTTACTGCTTTTCTCATCTTCTCGATTGTCAAGGCGTCTTCTTTATGTCGTATGTTATATATACACATCCCTTCCGAGTCCAAGTTGCCCCCATGCCCGTAAAACCAATTCCTTGCATGTTCAATCCAATCGTCTGTCTCTGGGATGATCTTTTTAGCATGCAGTTCATTCTCAAGTTTCTCCCACTTCGGAATGCCAGCCCTGTAGCCACCTTGCCCCATAGTATGGTGATACTTCTTGTTAGCAGCATTCAGCTTATTCGTTGCACACATTTTCTTAGCTTTTTCTGATGTCTTGTAATTCACAAACTCAGCCCAGAATGGTTTTATCTTCTCAAACTGAATCTTCTTGAAATCCGGAGTCTTCTCTTTCACGACATAGTCAAGGTGCAATCTTTTCTTCCAGTTGGTGAAACACTGGGCCATCTTCTTCATAGCCCACTCCCTGACCTTAGCCTCCATGGCTCTCCCATGTTCTAAGGCGTCCTCAACTGGATCCTCCGCATTTGGATCCAGCTCTATCTTTGGTAGTTTGAAATTACGCATGAGCCTCTTCCACAGTAAATCTTTGGCCTTGTTAAGGACAAACAAACATGTTCCCTCTTCTTCCGCATCAGCAGGCCTATTCCAATTTTGAATGGTGATCGGGATTAAGTCCCTAACGATTACTCCGCAGTGTGCCACAAATTTGATTGCGACAACTTCGGGAGCCGTCGGTTTGCCGTCTTCAGCGATATCTTCGATCTTGAACCTCTCATGGTCTTCCAACTTTTTGGTTGGGCCTCGTCCGCTCTTTTTAGTAGATTTGTTCGATCCGGAGGGCTAAAAGAAGAAAGATCATCGTTACTATTTCTATATAGATAGCAGATGGTTAATTAATGAATTAATTATATTACATGCACCTCGCCAGAGCGGTCGTCTTCTCGATTACACAAGGCTTGCTTTCTCCCTTGCGGAAGGCATCACCTTCAACCTCAAACAAGTCGTCTCTTCCGGCAAAAAGAGTATCACCCTCACCGGAGTTGTTCAGAAACATCGATACATCTAAATTTTCTTCCCCACGGATCACACCTTGGATCAACTCTTCCTTTTCTTCGTCTTTGTCGTGTGGGTCCATATTTTCTGCATTGGTGGAAAACGGATAAGTCAAAGCGGCTAAGGGAGAATGTTAGGTAAGGTGTTGAGAGATATAAACCTTAATTTGGATAAACCCTAATATATACATACACAATAATAAAAATGAATTTACAATATCAGAAACCCTAATTCGGAAAAACCATCGGGCTCGGATCCTATCACGAAGAACCAATACCGGAAAGAAAGGCGGCAATCAATAAATGGCATAATACAATGCGCAATCAATATGTATGACATGTCAGATTTAGAGATCCTACACTAACCCTAGGTGCAACATCGATTTAAAAGGGTTCGGGATGCCCTAGCAAGGACACACCGGTGAACCCACATGTACATAAGGGGTGTTGATGTTTCTTTAACTAAACTAGGGTTTAAAGTTGCTTGACAATGTATTATGATTGCTTAGACACATAGCTCTCAAGTTTCTGAACATTTTGATATATTATTTGTATTTTTCTGACTTATAAATCATTACTTATTGAATTTAAAAGTTTATATCAATTTATAAAAATATTAAACCATTTTAAAACAGTTACTGTGTCACTTTACATCAGCACATGGGGGGTAGTTTTTCATCGGGTCTCGGGCTACCCACATTGACTGACCAGTGGGGCCGAAGACTAATAATACCTAACTAATTAATAAACCTAATAATACCTAACTAATAATGAACCTAATAATCCAAACTAATAAACCTAATATGCTAGGAGCAGTGGAACAGGTAATATAAGCTCAAATAGAGTAATGCAACAGATAGGACACTCTATCTATCGATAAAAGACCACAGTAGAATCGTATGCATCATGGCAAGAATTGAAATGCTTTCGAAATCATAGGATTATATCATGGTGGGGCTATGCTTGCCTTTGCCTGTTGATAGCCAAAAGCAGAGCTTCAGGATCCTTGTACTTGACTTGATTATAGTTGTACAAGTATTTGTCTTCGAGCTTCGACGGTGTTGATCTCTGGCTTCGATCTCGATCTCGATATCGTATTCTACCGGGAAGAACCAAACACCGGAAAGAAAGGGAAACAGTCAACACATGGCATCGATGCAATGCTCAAGCAAGTATGATGATATGAAAAGTTAAATTGCATTGAAATGTAACCCTAAAGCATGCTCGACAATTAATCGGGGTTCCGAGGGGTGAAAACCCTAAATCGGAGAAACTCCGGAACACATGAGAGGGGTGGCTTTGTTCTTATAATTAAAATTGTCATTTAAGTTGTTGAACAATGCATGATTATAGCTTATATAGCTAGGTTTCATTTTTCTGAACATTTTGATATATTATTCATATTTTTATGACTTATAGATTAAAAGTTATTGAATTTATAAGATTATAATTATTTTTGAAATTATTAAAAGCTGGTTGAACTTTTTACACCGCAGGCATACCTAGCCACAGTGACTGACAGAGGGGCCCGGAGCCACATCAGTAGCCACACAAGCAAAAGTGGTTCATGGGCATTTTTCACTCGGGCTGGGGCTATCCAGAGAGGCTGACGTGTGGGCCAGAGGCCACATAGGCAAGCCACGCAGGCAAAGTGGCTCCCTGGCTGGGTCGCGCTAACGGACGGGTGACGTCACGTCGGCGGTGGCTTGCAGGACGGTGACGGGGAACGGTGTTAGGGGCGATCTAGGGCGCGTGCATGCGCGCGTTAGAGAGAGGAGGTTGAGGCGAGCCAAAGAGTAGCGGCGCCGCCTCCAAAAGGTCACCGGAGAGGGAGCACGACGACGGTGAGCGGCGGTGGTGGCAGGTGGTCGACAGGGAGGAGGAACCAGAGCGAGAGGGGCGAGAGAGAGGGTCCACGAGGACCAGCAGCTCACCAGGTGTGCGGTGCTGGTGTCGGGGAGCAAGCGGGTCGGGCGAATCGGCAGCAGCGGTCGTCGGGCTCGAGGGTCGTTGGCGACGATTGGGAGCGAGCGGGGCTGATTCCTTCGGAAAGAAGCCTCGGGGCGACGAGGCGAAGCTTCCTGCATGCTTGGCTAGGCGAGGGCGGCCGATAGGGCGTGCACGGCGGCGGGGCAGCCTGACTGCGTCGTGCGCGAGAAGAGATTGTGAGATGGGGAAGAAGAAGAGGAGGGGCACCCAATTATAACCAAAGGACCTTTTATCCCGGTTGGTGGCTCCAAACGGGACTAAAGGATCATACATCCCGGTTGGAGCCACCAACCGGGACGTATAGTTCAAATTTTTTCATCAGCCCAAGGGGCGCGCGCAGGGGTCTTTAGTCCCGGTTGGTGGCTCCAACCGGGACATATAACCCTGTTTTCAAAAAAAATCAGGAATTTTCTCTCTGTTCCCGCCTTATTTTTTATTTTGGGGTTTAAATTTGTAATATTTTTTAAATGATAATTACTTTTGAATTTAGAAAAACTTTAAACATAAAAGGTGTTTGAATTTGAATAAATAATTTAAAACCATTTTCTGTTTTTAAAAATAATTAATGTAACCATTTAAACTATGAACCATTTATAATTAAAAATGAATTAACTTATATTTTTTGAATATTAATTTGGAATTTAGAAAATCTTTAAACATAAAAAGTGTTTGGATTTGAATAACTAATTCAAAACCATTTTATGTTTTTAAAAAATAATTAATGTAACCATTTAAAATTTAAAATGAATTAACTTATATTTTTTGAATATTAATTTGGAATTTAGAAAAACTTTAAACATAAAAAGTGTTTGAATTTGAATGAATAAATTCAAAACCATTTTCTGTTTTTAAAAATAATTAATGTAACCATTTAAACTATGAACCATTTAAAATGAATTAACTTATATTTTTTGAATATTAATTTGGAATTTAGAATAACTTTAAACATAAAAAGTGTTTGGATTTGAATAACTAATTCAAAACCATTTTCTGTTTTTAATATGGATTTGAATTAACTTATATTTTTTATATATTAATGGGCGGGAAAAAAAGGACGGGAAATAATGGGCAAAAAGAAAATTTTATTAGGATAGAACTGGAATTAAAGTACATAACGCAACTAACACGAAGTTACATAGAAGAACTGAAAATTAAGATACATGGCCAGATTAAGCCACAATCGGCCGAACTTGTTTTGCAATGTTGGAGTGATTCACCATGCTCCACACTACACGTAATACTCGCCACTATAGTCGTCGTACTCATGCGACCATCGCTTTTGTCGTCGGGGTTGCCGTAGTTGAACTTGAAGGCCGAAATTTGAGTGGGTGGACTTGAGGGTAGCCTTGAGGGCTAGAGTCGGCGGCCGTGTCGTAGGCCATGACGCTCTGGAGAGTCCGGCCGTGCCACCACAGCCGACGGCCGACCTCGTTGAAGTTTGGAGGAGGTGGGTCGTCCTCCTCGTGCCTGGCAAGCGTCCTCTCACGCCGATCCACGAAGAAGGCTTCCCAAGTCGGGAAATAGCCGGGATGCCATCTGGGATTCCTCCGCTGCTCCAACGTGAGATCGAAGTAGTAGTGGTTCGTGATGGACATCCGGCGCGCGACACCTAGAGGGACAGGAGGAACCGGCATGCCTCCGGCGCTCAGCATCCAGTCGACGGGGACACAGTAGCCCGGCGGGCAGGGTAGTTCGAGGCGCAAAGCGCCTCCGCCACCCTAGGGGTTAGTGCTGACATGGTTATACCCCACGGGTGCATGACCTCAGCATACCTAGTCCATCCCAAGGAAGGCCCACGGAAAAAGTACGTTGGCCCATGAAGATTTTCGGGTGGCCCAGGCCCATGGTGCCTTCGGATCCTTGGAGAGCAAGACTAGAGTAGATAGGAAATTCAAAGGGGTAAAACCCTAGGACCTGTAACCGACTAGGACTATGCCCGGGACCTGCCTAAGTCTATATAAAGGCCAGGAGGGCACGACCTAGATCTCTCGACTCATATTTCCGCATACGCACCTCCACGACAGATCTAATCTGCGCATCCCTGTAACTTTTGGTTCCGCCGTAATCAAGAGCAGACAAGCAGGAGTAGGGTTTTCCCTCCGGGAGCCTGAACCTGGGTAAACTTCATGTCCCCGTGTTGCTTGTTTGCTAACCGTTCCACGATCTCCAGCATCTCCATCTTCTCCAAAACCCAAGTCCATAACAATGGGCATTAATGAGATCAAACCTCGTCAATTCGGGAGCTTCTGCTTCCAGGTGGGGCAAAATGGCACCCTCCGCCTCCCTGAGCGGGTGCCCCTACCATCAATCAAGCCCGCTTCATGGGCCCCACACCCCGTGCTACGCACAACATCATCAGCAGATGATTCCTACGATGGCGAAGCAGCCAATCTAAATGCAATCCGCCGGATCGGATGACTACGGGGGACCTGATTCGAAGTCTGCGCAGCTGGCGCAATCCAATCTACGGCGCCACCATCATCACCGCGCGGCGTCCAAAGGATCGTGCAAACACCCAACCTCGCCCGCCGCGAGCGAAACGGCGGGAATGAAAGCCAATCTCCCCACCCCCCGGGAAAACAACAATGACCATGTCATCCGCCTTAGCAAAGAGGATGGACCCGGTCAAGTGGCTGCGAGCAACATAGTATCTTGCCGGACGCCTCGCGAGATATCTTGATGGTTTACCACCGCTCCTAATCAAGGAGCACAAGAAGCGAGTCAAGATGCACGAGGTGCTTGACAACGCAAGCAAGCACCTCGAGTCCGGTAGCGTGACGAGCGCTCTCGCCATGGGCATCGGTTTCGAGCGCCAACCCGTGCAACAAGCACCGCTCTCGGATGGAGAACATGGATCCCAAGGAGCGCCGCGAGTTGGCGAACTCTCACACATCCTTCATGGAGATGGGCGCAAGCGACAGCGTCATCCCGAAACGCCCGGCTGCGATCATGGCGACCTGCGTACCTCGTGGCCCACCCACCTCCAGGGGACTGAAGAGGGTCATGCATAAGTCCGCACTACGGACTCGGACTTGTCGGAGCTGGCTCCACAGATGCTCTGCGGGCCGAAGAAGGCTCGGCCAGCACGGCGGAGCCCCACCCTTCATCCAAGAGGAAGAGGAACACGACCTTCCTCGAAGGAAGAAGAGCCAGCGTCACCATAAACGCGACTACGACGCCTTGACGCACTCACAGCATAAAATCGACAAAGCATGATCCAAGCGCGCATGCTCGTCTGAATCCGAGATGGACGAAGACGAAGGAGAACTCTGTGGAGCCCGATGCTTCAGCAGATCCGTTCGGCAAACACGGATGCCACGCAATTTCAAGCTTCCTTCGGATACTCCGAAGTTCGACGGCACGCAAGATCCAAAATCATGGCTCAGTGACCATCTATCATCCGTCAAGCTGCACGGCGGTAACAAAGAAACCGCCATGCAATGCCTTCATTGCGGTGACGGTAACGCGGATCTGGCTCGGCAGCCTATCATCAAGGTCCATCCAAGGCGGGAGGTGCTAGCTACGACTTCATCCGAAATGTCAAGGGCACCAGCAAGAGGCCCGCCTCAATCGAAGAGTTGCACGCCTGCACTCAACGAACGGTCGAATCCATTCTCTCATACATACTACGCTGGTCCAACACCAAAAACTCCGCAGCACACATCTCCGAAGAGAGGGCCATCGACGCCTTCAGGGACGGCGTCAAGCGCCAAGACTTCAAGGAGGAACTTGGGCGCGTCAAGCCCAAAACACTCGACCACCTCATGGACATCGCCAACAGGTGGGCCAACGACGAAGATTCCATTCACCGAGCACAATCGGATGAAGAGGACGACTACGGCCGAAGACGGGAACGCCGTAGCAAGCGGAGATCGCGCGTCTACGACGATCGCGATGGACCCGACATGGTGCGGCTGGCTATGCCGATCGCCGCAACGACGCCAACCGCAACAGCGGAGGATACCGCGGAGGAAACTTCCGTGATGGAGGGCGTATTTGTCGTGTAGCCGCGACCGCGATAACGGACCCTCGACATCTGAAAGCTTTCGGGTCCATGCACCATCCACTTCTACATCGACAAGCAGGATGGCAAAAAGAAAGTGAGCCACATGCTCAAGGACTGCCGCGAGTTCCAGAAGCTCAGCGAAAGCATGGTGCAGATGAGGCAGCAATCTCCAATCCCTGCGTTCGGAAACGCACCTGCGCCAGGTGAGATAGCGGATGGAGCTCCTCCACCGCCACCTGTAGGAGGCCCGAACCAACCGGTCGCACCAGCACAGAACAACGCTAGAAACGGGTATCCCCCGCCAAAAGGAGCACTGATGATCCAGAAGGGGCGCCCTACGAATAGGGTGCCGAAGAAAATCACCCGACAGATCAAGCTGGCCGTGGCAACTCCACCCGCCATCCCTGAGTACCTCAGCGGATCGGAGTCCTGCATCACGTTCACTCGTTGGGATCACCCTTGCCAGATCCCTCGCCCAGGTCATGCTGCCCTGGTGCTGGAGGCGTAGATCGGAGGTTTCGAGATGAGTCGCGTCTTCATGGACGACGGCAGCGGCATCAACCTGATGTTCGCAAGCACTCTAGCAGCAATGCGTATCCTGCAATGCAGCCTGGAACAATCAGACACAACGTTCCACGACATCGTTCCAGGTAAGGGCATATTTCCCCTGGGCAAGATATGGCTCGACGTCATCTTCGGCAAGCCGGACAACTTCCGACTGGAACGGCTCGAATTCGAAGTGGTGGACTGGCCATCACAGTACCACGCCATCCTCGGGCGTGTAGCATTCGCAAGGTTCCTGGCTGTCCCACATTATGCATACCTGCTACTCAAGATGCCAGGACCAAAGGGCGTCATCACAGTCCACGGGAGTTTCACCCGATCGGACCAATGCGACAGAGATTTCAACAGAATCTCCCAATCATTCGGAATGCAGGAGGAGCTCCTTAGGCTCCGCGAGGTGACGGACAATGGGGCACCCCATCATACGACAACGCACGACATGTATTTTGACTCACGGTCAACACAAAGAAGGTGCGAATCCACCGACGGATGCCTCCAAGAGGCGGCGCTGATCGACCTCGGCCCCGCGCCGGAAGGCGCTCGTCGAATTCCTCCGTGGCGGTGGAAATCTTCGCTGGTGTCCTGCGGACATGCCAGAGTGCCGAGAATTCGCGCCAAACACGCACTCGCGTCTTCCGGACACCTAACCGTCAAACAATCCATCCAAAGATTGTCCGAGCCACGCGCCGAAGCTATCGGCAAGGAAATCAACAGACTACTCGCCGCAGACTTCATCAGGGAAATCAAAGAAAGCGAGTGGCTTGCAAACACAGTCATGGTCCCAAAGAAGGACACGGACATCCTGCGGATGTGCGTGGACTTCACGTTGCTAAACAAGCATTGCCCAAAGGACCACTTCCCTCTTCCTCGGATCGATCAGTTCATCGATTCGACTGCAGGTTGCGAGAAACTCTCCTTCCTCGACGCCTACTTAGGCTATAACCAGATTCGACTCAAGGTCGAAGATCATGAGAAAACGGCGTTTATCACACCGTTCGGAGTATTCTGCTACAACACAATGCCTTTCGGGCTAAAGAACGCAGGTGCCACGTACCAGCGATGCATCCAGGCCTGCCTCAAGGACCAGATCGGTCACAACGTCCAAGTCTATGTTGACGACATAGTCATAAAAACCAAGGAGGTAAGGACACTTATCGACGATCTCCGCGAGACGTTCGACAACCTTGACCGCTACAGGATCAAGCTAAACCCTGAAAAGTGCGCCTTCGGCGTCCCATCGGGTCAGCTGCTTGGGTACTTCATCTCTCAGCGAGGGATCGAGGCGAACCCGAAGAAAATCAGAGCCATCATGACGATGGTGAAGCCGAAAAACGTCAAGGGTGTCCAGCATCTCGCAAGACGAATAGCGGCATTGAGCAGATTCATCAGCCGCATGGGCGAGAAGGCCCTACCATTCTACCAGCTGCTACGCAAATCAGATAAATTCGAGTGGACGCCGGAAGCCAACGATGCATTCGAAAGCCTCAAGCGGCTTCTCTCCACCTCGCCCGTCTTGGTCATGCCAAAGGAGCGCGAGCCTCTGCTGCTGTACATAGCAGCCACACACCAAGTGGTCAGCACCGTTCTAGTGGTCAAACGACCCGAAGAAGTCAATACCACGGTGGTCCGATTCAATCTACTACCTCAAATGGTGATCGACACCAACAAAGCGTAGGTACCCTCACTACAGGCTTCGCCTCGGCGTGTTCATGACTCGATGGTCGAGCCATTACTTCCGGGAGCACCGGTAGTGGTCGTCAACGAGGCACCCACGAGCGCATCCTAAATAACCCATAGGCCACAGGACGCGTGGCCTGTGGGCATCGAAAGTCACCCTTGGACATCATCTATGAAGCGACTCGCAATCAAATCTCAAGTCCTTAGGACTTCCGGTACATTGGATGGAGCTGCAACCTGCGGACACCCCGACATGTCGCGATCGTGGACAATGCGCTTCGACGGCTCCAAGCGAGAAGGCGGGGCGAAGGTCATATTGACCTCCCCGCAGGGCGACCAGATGAAGTACGTCCTACGGATGAATTTCTGAGCCCCCAAAACGAGGCCGAATACGAAGCCCTCATCCACGGCATGAGGATGGCAAAGATATGCGGCGCAATGCGCCTGGTCATCTACGCTGACTCCAACCTCGTCGTCCAGCAGACGATGAATGAGTGCGACGCACACATCGAAAATATGATCGCGTACCGCGTGCTCTACAACGCACTCGAAGGAGAATTCGACGGCTGCGAGCTTCCGCACGTCGGAAGAGAAAGCAATGAGGAGGCCGACAAACTCGCCAACATCGGCTCCACTTGTGCGAAGGTGCCACCAGGTGTGTTCCTCGAACAGATCTGTGTGCCATCGATCAAGCGAAAATTCCCCAAAGGATCACCTGAAGAAGCAGAACACTCGGGGGCCATGAAGGGAATATGCCCGAGAGGCAATAATAAAGTGGTTATTATCGTATTCCTATTTATGATAAATGTTTATTTTACATGCTATAATTGTATTAATACGGAAACGTTAATACATGTGTGTTTAATAGACAAAAGAAAGTTCCTAGTTATGCCTCTCTTATAAACTAGCTCGTTGATTAACAAGATGATCATAGGTTTCCTGATCATGGACATTGGATGTTGTTAATAACGAGGTCACAACATTAGTGTAATGGTGTGATGAACATTCATCCGAAGTATAGCATTACGATCAAAGTCATTGAGTTTATATTGCTATAACATCTTACGAAGTGATCCTAATCCTTAGACCATGAGATCATGTTAATCACTAACACCGGAAGAGTTTCTTGATAACATCAAACTTCACCGTATGAGGTGATTATAAAGATGGATTCAGAACTACTAAAGTGTTATGTTGAGGCCCATGGATCGAGAGTGGAATTTGTTCATCCCAATGACGGATAGATATACTCTGGGCCCTCTCGGTGATATCACATTGGTTAGCTTGCAAGCAAGTGATTTGATCACTAGAATGTTATATCACGGGAACGAGAAAAGAGTGCATGTCAGTAACAAGATCAAACTAGGTATGGAGATACCGATGATCGAATCTTGGACATGTAATATATCACGAAACAAAAGGATTAAGATACTAGCGTAAAAGGTTCCGACGATCACAAGAAAGTCATCGTTGAATGTGGGAGTCGATATGGGTCTCGGATCCCGCTTCTGATTATTGATCTGAGAGGGGTCTCGATCATGTCCACATTATTCGCGAACTGTAGGGTGACACACTTAAGAGACACCAACATCCAATTGGAGCAAAAGTTTCATGCCGAAAAGAAAAGGAAAGCGCAGGAATTTATTTCACTAGAACAAAGCTGCTTTGGTTGAAATTCTTGGCGGTTACGCATGTGAAATGGAATACTAGCAAGGGTTTTATGTGAATGTTTGTTAATTAAAGTAATTAACAAAATTCTGAATAAATAAATAAAGAGTTTTATTTAAATGAGAGCTTGCATTAAATTTGGTGGAAATTTAATGCATGTGAGTGGATTTTTGAGTGGAGGTTTTTAATGGGAGTGGATGCTTTTCATTTTGGAGGGAGCTCCACCACATGAATGTGGAAGAGGTGGGGCAGCCCATGGCTGGACGCCATGCCCCTTGGGTGCCCCCCCTCTCCCCTATAAAAGCCCCCCCTCCCGTCCTCTCACAACACACCTCCCCGTGAAGGATCTCTCTCCCCCTCTCGAATTTATTCCCCATGGTCTCGGGCTAGCGAGATACATGTTCCCAGTGGCTATTCGGCAAGAAAGAGTTGTGCTTCCGCTGCATCTGGAGCGAGGAGGCGGAGGTTGCTCGGTGCCTCGAGCGTGTGCGAGCACGGATGCGCTTGTTGTTTTGCGCTAGGACTTCCTCTCGATCTTGAGATCGGCAGAGATCGTCTACATCAACCACGAGTTTGGACTCGTTAAGCTTTGTCGGTCTTCAAGGGTATGTTCTCTACGGATATACATCCGTTGTTTGTATCTAGTAGATAGATCTTGGTACATAGTTGTTCCCATCGTAGGAAAATTTTTGTTTTCTATCTTGCGATCCCTACGGTGGTATCGAGCGGATCTGTATGCGATACTTTGCAGGTAGTACACATATGAGTATGTGGGCAATGATGATCATTTTATTGCTTCTTAGTTGTACTTTGGATATTGGTGGCATAGTGGGATGAAGCGGCCCGGACAAACTTTACATGTCCTCGCACATGAGACCCGTTCCATGCTTGACATGCAACTAGTTTGCATAAGTGGCTAGCGGGTGTCTGTCTCTCCTACTATAGTCAATATCTAATTTGCAACGAGTTGTCAACAATTTGGTTATCCTCGTTGTGGTTCATGTTCGTAGGTAAGAATGGTTCTATCTTCGAAAGCCCTAAGCCACGTAAAATTTGCAATGGATAAATTAGAGGTGTCTAGTTTAGATTGTTGCTGGGCTAGGGTTATGATATGGTAGTGTTGTAAGTAGAAGTATGAGATGATACTCTTACAACACACATAGCGTGTAAACTCCATAGACCTTGGATTTACACATATAGGTATGATAGTGATCATACCACGGTGCACATGATAGAGATCATCTGCGGGAACCATATCATTTCACTAATAAACATATGATGTTTGATAGCATCTTATATTGCTTGTTTAGCGCTTTGTTAGCATAATAAGGTGATCCCTCTTTTAGATATCAAGATAAAAATGTGTTCTTCCTTAAGTATTCGCGACAATGTTTCGTCGCTTCAAGACATCACGTGATGATCGGGTGTACTTGAATCCATGAGCATATCTCGGGTGTAAGACAGTTACACACGCGAATACTAAGGTTCTTACTTGGCGAGCCTAGCATGTACAGACATGGCCTCGGAACACGGACCGAAAGGTTAAGCATGAGTCATATGTTTTGATATGATGACCATATGGATGCTCGCCTTTGAAGCTACACCGACTCACGTGATGATCGGACTTGGTGTAGTGGATTTGGTTCATGTAATCACCAAAAAGACACGAGGGATGTCGTTTTTGAGTGGGAGTTCATTTCTAATTTGGATTAGTAGAACTCAATTTATCATAAATTAAATCAAAGTGAATTTGCATAATTTCTTATAGTCATTGGCATTCGTTCACCACCTTATGCATAGTTGTAATTGAGATAATAGAACTATAGAATTCTGGATATATACTTTACGAACTGGTAACGTATTGTGTTGAGTGTCAATCTAAAGTTTAAGTCCTATTGCAAACTTTCAGCAAACTCTATTTACTCCGTGAAATTTAATAGTTGGTATTAAATCGAGAGTAACAATTCCAGTGTTAGTATCTTAAGTATCATGTTTGCCTCCATGATACTTGATTTTTTTTAATATCAAGTTTATCTAGGAGCTGAAAGAATTGTTTCAGAAACCATCATGTGTGGCAGATATAACGATATCTAAAACAATGTTTTGGTTGCAATATGATAGAGTATAATATATGTTCTCATATTGGATGAGAATTTACAAAGGTTGGAGATGCTAGACATCCTAATCATCCAAAAGGGTTTTGGAAAGTAATGTTATACTCACGATTCGCCTTTATAAGCTACAGTAGCTTGATCATGAAAGTCGTCATGATAAGGATGAATAGAAGATGTATGTAAAGTGTTTACTACACTAAAAGATTACTAAAGAATGGATTTTGAAAGAATACCGATCATTTTGATGATGGTGATCTACTTCAAAGTGCAAGTCCAAAGGTATTATTATTTGAATATACACGCTTTGGACTATGTGTCATGTATATGGCGCCACTTTTGATGTTGATAAATTCTTTTAAAAAGGAAAAGGAAATGCTGAAAGAGAATCTATAAAATATACTTGGCGAGAAAAGAAAAGATTGGAAATATCCAATTTAGGTATATATATGATATACATGTTATGGTTGTATTCTTTGCTTGTTAAACAATGTGGTTCTTGGGTATTGGATACCGAATTGGTTGGTATGAAATTTCATACGGAACGATGCAATTCATGAACCACAATGGCCTAAGTAACTAGCAAGAGAATATGTGATGATGTTCATCAAAAACAAACAAACCGTTGTTTGTATTTCTCGTTGACATCAAGGCTTGACTTCAAGATTTGTTTTAATAATTGTTATTTGAATCAGGTATTATGAGAACAAAGGTTGTTCAAATAATTACCGTATTCCATATAATATGGATGATTTACAAATCTAGTTGAAGAAATCACATCCATAAAACCTAATGCTAAAATGTCGCAAGACAAATGATTGAAAGATCACTTATGAAGTGACATCGCTGTTTAAATTATATTGGAAAGAAAACATGAAGAATATCCATATTCATGGATTTTTGGAGTCTTTGATTTGATCAAGTGACGCTTGTGAGACTTTCCACGTGATAATTAAAACTTCGTTCAAAGGCCAAAGAAGAACGGACGACTAAATTATTGGAATTTATACATATCGATGTATGTAGTCCATTATGTGTCGTAAATGGCGATGGGTTTCAACTTCATATGCTTTCTCCGGAGTTTTGAGTGAATGTTCACTTAATGAGAAAGAAGTATGAAATATTTGAAAATGTTTCAAAGACTTTCAAGATGAAGTGGAAAATCATTGTAACAAGAAAAATAAATGAATTATGATTTGATCATAAAGGGATTTATTTGAGTTACAAGTGTAACAAGAAAATAAATGAATTATGATTTTATCATAAAGGGATTTATTTAAGTTGCAAGTTTAGCAAAACACCTAGATTTACATCTCCCGAAACACCATAGGAGTATGGAGTGTTTGAGATTTGTAATGAAACCTTGTGAGAGATGGTTGGATCAAAGGTGTTATTTATAAAACTGCCATTATGTTTTAAAAGATTAAAGCTTTAGAGACTACCGCTTTTACCTTTGAAAAGAGCTCCATCTAGATCCGTTGAAATGACACCATGGAAGTTATGGTTTGGGGTAAACCCAAGTTGTCATTTCTTAAATTTTGGTATGCTAAACATAAGTAAGATGTTTACAACCAATTCGGATGAGCATGTCTTTGTAGGTTATTCCGAATAACAATTGGTTATTCCTCCATAACACCGAGGACAAAAGGGTTTGTCGCTTGAAATGTGAAGTTTCTTGAAAAAGGATTTTTTCGCAAAAGTTAAGTGGGAGGACAATAGAACTTTGATAAGGTTAACAAACCTTAGCTAAATGTGCTGAGTTGCGCAGCGCCGGAAATCGTTCTGGAGGCTGCCATAATGCTCATAGCTTATGTGCCTCAAAGGTTGTGGTCACGGAGGTCTAAAGTTCCTATTGAACGAAGAAGGTCGGTTAAACAATCAAATGCTAAGATTTGAGAGTAAATTATTATTGTTTGACAATGATGAACCGAATACATACAAAGAAGCAATGATGGGCCCTGACTCCGTCAAATGGCTTGAAGCCATAAAATCCGTGATAGTTCCATATACGAGAAATCAAGTTTTGAACTTGGAAGACCCTCCGGAAAGGTGTAAAAACCTATCGGTCGTATTTGGATCTATAAAGAAACAGACATGGATGTCTCACATCTATGAAATATTCGGCATGTCGTAAAGTATTTTAAGACAATGTTCAAAGAGTTGACTATGACAAGATTTGATCTTTCATAGCGATATTTAGTCTGAACGGATTAAAGTAGCAACCACTACATATAATTTGGTATATGGTAGATGAATAAACAAAACAAAGTTCTTCTAATAGAATGGTTACCTAGGACGTGTACATGACATGGTCCAAAGGGTTTTGTTAAATTCAAAGGATGCTAAAAGGACATGCAAACTTCAATGGTTGAAGTAAGCATCACGGAGTTGGAATCTTCACCATGATGAAAAATGAGTTTTTCATCTGGAGACGATGAAGATGCTTGCATTTTCAAGAAATTAAGTGGGAGCGCTGAGACATATTTCTAATACATTATGTGAAGGACATTTTGTTGATTAAAAATGATGTATCTTTTATTGACAAAGGTTAAGAATTTCATTTCGATGAAAGACTTAGGCAAAACCCGAATATTTAGCATGAATGTCTATAGTGGATGGTATGGCAGCTAATATGTTTATGCCAAACGTACATATATGAGATATTGAAGGAGTTCAATATAGAAACGACAAGAAACAGTTCTTGTTGCATGGAAAGGAATTGAATCAAGATTCAAGTGTATCGACACTTGATAAGTGAAACAAGATTCAAGTGCTTTGACACTTGATGAGTGCAATCACGAGAATGTTTTGATCAATCATACCATGATATGTACACATCCAGATATGTCCTATGCTCTAAGTGTTATGAGCATATACCATAATGAATCATAAAATGATCATTGGACGATAGTGAGGATATTCTTATGATCTTTTGGAAGAACTAAGAATATATTTGTGTAGAGGTGACAAACAATTACAAATAGTTCATTGTAAAGCGTTACATTGATACTAGTTTTGTCACAAGATACAAATTAAGTTTATCTCAATTTAAACTATGGGTGGCACAATGTAATGGAATGGAGATTCCATGATGGATTTGGAAGAGTTCCAAAGTTACGACATTGTGACGAATACTACAACAAAAGGCTAAGTATATGACTGCTATAGTAGCGAAAGGAGGAATTTGTGTCAAGTAGTTTGTTATCAAACTAAGGTGTGGTTCATAGCAGGCTAACACTAAAGATATATTGTATGACAATAGTATCGATGTGTTTTAACCCCAAGGAACTAAAGGTCTCACCGAAAGACCAAATTTATACAATGCCATCTCATTGGAGAATGAGTGATGCGTGGAGACGCAAAGACATGCAAATACACACGGACCTGAAGCGTCAGATCCGTAGATTATGTTAACCACTTGCAATTGCGTATTTGGAACACCAGAAAGCCATAGGTGTTCAATACACAAATTTTTCAAACTAGATTATTGTCTCTAGTGCAAGTGGGAGACTGAAGGGAATATGCCCGAGAGGCAATAATAAAGTGGTTATTATCGTATTCCTATTTATGATAAATGTTTATTTTACATGCTATAATTGTATTAATACGGAAACGTTAATACATGTGTGTTTAATAAACAAAAGAAAGTTCCTAGTTATGCCTCCCTTATAAACTAGCTCGTTGATTAACAAGATGATCATAGGTTTACTGATCATGGACATTGGATGTTGTTAATAACGAGGTCACAACATTAGTGTAATGGTGTGATGAACATTCATCCGAAGTATAGTATTACGATCAAAGTCATTGAGTTTATATTGCTATAACATCTTACAAAGTGATCCTAATCCTTAGACCATGAGATCATGTCAATCACTAACACCGGAAGAGTTTCTTGATAACATCAAACGTCACACCATAACAGGGTGATTATAAAGATGGATTCAGAACTACTAAAGTGTTATGTTGAGGCCCATAGATCGAGAGTGGAATTTGTTCATCCCGATGACGGATAGATATACTCTGGGCCCTCTCGGTGATATCACATTGGTTAGCTTGCAAGCAAGTGATTTGATCACTAGAATGTTATATCACGGGAACGAGAAAAGAGTGCATGTCAGTAACGAGATCAAACTAGGTATGGAGATACCGATGATCGAATCTTGGACATGTAATATATCGCGAAACAAAAGGATTAAGATACTAGCGTAAAAGGTTCCGACGATCACAAGAAAGTCATCGTTGAATGTGTGGGAGTCGATGGGTCTCGGATCCGCTTGATTATTGATCGAGGGTCTCAATCATGTCCACATTATTCATGAACCGTAGGGTGACACACTTAAGAGACACCGACATCCAATTGGAGCAAAAGTTTCATGCCGAAAAGAAAAGGAAAGCGCGAATTTATTTCACTAGACACCAAAGCTGTTTGGTTGAAATTGCTAAACGGTTACGCATGTGAAATGGAATACTAGCAAGGGTTTTATGTGAATGTTTGTTAATTAAAGTAATTAACAAAATTCTGAATAAATAAATAAAAGAGTTTTATTTAAATGAGAGCTTGCATTAAATTTGGTGGAAATTTAATGCATGAGTGGATTTTTGAGTGGAGGTTTTTTAATGGGAGTGGATGCTTTTCATTTTGAGTGGGAGCTCCACCCACATGAATGTGGAAGAGGTGGGGGCAGCCCCATGGCTGGACGCCATGCCCCTTGGGTGCCCCCCCTCTCCCCTATAAAAGCCCCCCCTCTCGTCCTCTCACAACACACCTCCTCGTGAAGGATCTCTCTCCCCCTCTAGAATTTATTCCCCATGGTCTCGGACTAGCGAGATACATGTTCCGGTATTCGGCAAGAAAGAGTTGTGCTTCCACCGCATCGCTGGAGCGAGGAGGCGGAGGTTGCTCGGTGCCTCGAGCGTGTGTGCGAAAGCACGGATGCTACTTGTTTCTTGGCGCTAGGACTTCCTCTCGATCTTGAGATCGGCAAGAGATCGTCTAAATCAACCACGAGTTTGGACTCGTTAAGCTTTGTCAGTCTTCAAGGGTATGTTCTCTACGGATATACATTCGCCCGTTGTTTGTATCTAGTAGATAGATCTTGGTACATAGTTGTTCCCATCGTAGGAAATTTTTTGTTTTCTATGCTGCGAACCCTACAGGCCACACTGCCGCAAGGACATGAAGGACCCGAGAAACTGGACACACAGGTCGCCATGGTAAACCTAATGCAGGTCATGGCAGTCGAAGAAACTTGCACGCGACCATACCTCCAGTTCTTGATAAACGGAGAATCGCACAGACGGCCCGGCGCATATCTCGTCGGTCAAAAGCCTTCACCATCATCAATGGCGAGCTATACAAGCGCAGTATTACGGGTGTACTACAAAGGTGCGTCACCATCGGTGACGGAAAAGCCATCCTCCAAGACATCCACGAGGGCATCTGCGGCCATCACGCAGGCAGCTGCTCCCTATTCGCCAAAGCTCTACGAGCCGGATTCTACTGGCCAACGGCCATGAGCGACGCAAAGGACATAGTTCGAAGATGCACCGGGTGCCAACGGTTCGCCGACAAACCGCACGCACCCGGGTCCGAGCTTAGACCCATACCTATAGCCTGGCCTTTTGCTCAATGGGGCCTCGACATTATTGGCAAACTGCCAAAATCCTCGAAAGGGGTACACGTTTACCTCCTGGTCGCAGTCGACAAATTCACCAAGTGGATCGAGGCCATGTCGGTTACCAACCAGAAAGGCAAAACTGCCGTCAAGTTCTTCGAGTCCATTGTCTATAGGTTCGGCGTACCGCACAGCATCATCACCGACAATGGATCGAATTTTATCTCCAAGGAGTTCCAGGACTTCTGCGAAGGCCTTGGAATCAATATCACGTACGCCTCAGTGGCACACCCGCAAACAAACGGGCAAGTGGAAAAGGCCAACGGCCTAATCGGCGCTGGCATCAAGAAGCGCCTCATAAGTCCACTCGAACGGAAAGCCGGAGCCTGGACGAAAGAGCTACCATCCGTCCTGTGGAGCCTACGGACCACGCCAAACAGCTCCACAGGCTACACACCGTTCTTCATGGTGCATGGAGCTGAGGCCGTGCTACCAGCCGAAGTACGCCACCAGGCCCCCCGGGTCGTCGCTAACATGGTCGAATCCACGGCTGCACTCGAAGACGTCGACACACTCGACGAAGCAAGAGACATAGCAGCTCGATCGTGATGTACCAGAAGTCTCCGCGCAACTACCACAGCATGCGCCAAGGTCCTTCGTCGAAGGAGACCTCGTCTTGCGACTCAAGCAAGAGCGACCGAAGAAATTCGAGTCACCATGGGAAGGACCCTACGTCATCACCGAAGTCATCCCAGGTGGCGCCTATCGCCTCAAGAACGTGGAGTCTGGAGTCGCATACTCCAACCCATGGAACATCGCGCACTTGCGACGATTCTACCCCTAGCTACCTACCCCTTTACTTTCAATAAGGCTTTTCAGCCAAGGCTATCTAGCCAAACAATGTAATTCCTCCATTACGATATAAATAAAGCTAAGTGTCTCGCCCCAAACTTCCGTTCATTATTTGCAACTTTACTTTATACTACAAACGCACTTGGGGGCTCCCCCCACCTCACGATTTCATCAACCGAGGATTACGCGTGTACACATGAGTAGCTGACAACGTCAGGCAAACGAAAAGGACACGTACCCAAACAAAGCACTGTGTGCTTACAACAAACAAATCTTTACAACAAAGGGCACAACACGCCCAGTCGAAATATACAAATTTTACATCTATCTCTTTTACAGGTACTACCTATTCTGAAGAATAACCTGAGCACGCTGCTCAAACAAATCTACGACCTGTTCGGCATACTGACTTACAGCTGCGTAATGTGGACGCATGTCCCACTCATCACCATCCGGCCGAGGAGGTGGCCCAGCTGCCACAACAGCCAAATCTACATCAGGCCGGTGCAGCCTTACAAGAGACAAAGCAGCCTTCACTCCTGCGACGAGCTGTTGCCGCACCAACTCCTTGACATTGCTCACGCTCCAAAACTTCGACAGAAGACCCGCAAGGCTCGTCGGTACGGCATACAAAGGAAACATGACGTGCAACACCGAGGCAAGAGACGTCTGCACTTGGCGAAGCACCCACGAAACCTGGTGCACATGATCCTGCACTGTCGCCAGAGCCATGGCACGGTCACAATCCATCCAGAAGAAGCCACCGGCCTCCATGTCCTGCTGAGTCAAGCAATTGACCCGAACGGCGACACACTCTTTCTCTTCCCTCGGAGCAAGGTTAGCACCTCCGACAATTGTACAAAATAAAGGGCAAGGTCAGCAGGCTCATCCGAAGAACCGAGCTACAGCTCGAAACAAAGAACAACTTACATTGCAGCTGCTCAGATAACCGAAGCAGTTCTGCCATCAAGTACTCCTCTCTGGCTGCACCACGATCCGCCTTGGACTTCTAAACATCGGCGTGACCTCGCAACCCAAGCAACTCCCTCTCAAGACTATGAACACGGTCCCGAAGAAAGGCGAGTTGCGAAGGATCATACAACGATGGCCACAGCTGCACTGCAGGCGAGGTGTCAACAGGGTCAGCACCCGAAGGAACCTAGAGCAGCAGAAAAAGAAAAGGACACAAACATTTAGACAATGATAGAGCACAACTCAGAAGAATTCATTAAGCATATAAGGCCACTATGTGGCACAAGGACTGTGTTCTTCAAGATATTTACAGAAAAAGAAGACTACAAACTATCCAACATCTACAACGCCTAAGACGCGGCACCCTGAGTCGCCTCGGAGCCGGATTGCCTAGCCTTGGCCTCCCCTTGCTGCCGCAGCGCATACTCAGACAGCAAATCAATGAGCTTCGGCCCATATCGCTTGCGACAAGCGAGTAGGCAAAAAGGCTACCTCGGATCCGTCTGCGGTCGTCGGCATCCGGAGGTGATCCAGGATAGGTCCAGCCCCTCCACCGCCAAAGCCATCGCCCGACGGACGCGCGGATGCCCTTACGCTGCGCTTATGCGCAGCGCTTGCTAACAAAGCCTCCGCCAGAGCATCCACATCATCAAGGGCCGCGTCCTTAGGGACAAGCTCCTTGTAGAAGTGGCCAAGGACCTCCTTCGCCTTGGCAAGGGAGTCAGACGGTCTTTGCAACAATCTTCGACCTGCGGTAGCATCATCTAGAGCACTCCGTGCTCCGGGCGCTGGTCAAACTCGATGCCTGCGGCATCTGAGACAAAAAAGGGGACATGCCGAAAATCAACGCAGAAGAAGACAAGAAAACAAGAAGAAAGAAGCACAAATACAACACTCACCCGAAACAGCCTTGGCAGCAGCCATGAGCTTGCCTGCCACCTCTCTCTCGGCATGTAAAGGTGATGTTGCTCCTCACGGTCCGCGACCTCCTGCTGCAGACGCTCCTTAGCTTCGGCTGCCTTGGTCAGCTCTCGCTCGAGGCGTTCCTTCGCACCAACGGCGGCCTCGACCTTCTTCTCCGATTGACCAAGGCTCTTCTTGAGAGCGTCGACCTCACGGAGAGAAGTATTATGCTCCTCTACATTCAAAACAAGCAAACGTCAGAGAGCGGGACCAGAATAAATGAAAGACGCACCAAAAACAAACAGGTACCTTGAAGCCGTCGGAGGTTAGCCTCTAGCACCAGGCGCTCCTGCACCAGCCGCTTGGCCTCCTCCACAAAAGGCTGCGGAAAAAGAAACACCAGTAAGAAAAAGGACTTGGGGGCTATGCCCAACATTAAAGGAATAAAGGCAAAACTCGAACACGAAGACACTCGGGGGCTTCCCCGAAGATTCGACAAAAAGAACAAGACACAAAATTTTTCAGACACCCGGGATCCCATGGTAGTGCAAGCAGGTACTTACATGCTCGATGGCGACTCAAGGCCATTGGCGAGGCGCAACCACCTGCACCTCCTGCAGAGGAGGATTTGGAGCGTCACCCCCTGACGTTGCCACCGTTTGAGGAGGAGGAGACGCAACTTTCGACTCCCCCATCATCTCCCGAGCACCATCGCTGGAGGAGTCGTGGGAGGAATGCCTGCATACGAAGCAATCAGTACAAGTGCAAAATCAAGAAAGAAAAAGGACAGCAGTAAGACAAGAAACTTACGAGTCCAGCGAGCTCAGGTCAAAGACAGGAGGAGTCCTTCGGGCTCTCTTCTCCACCTTCTTCTCTTCCTTCTTTTCTTCCTTCTTCCGCTTCGCTGGCAGGTGTGGTGCTACAGCCCGCACAGGAATGGCACGAATGGGAGAGGAAGAGCCTCCATGCCCGTCACTATGACACTCAAGGCATAGAGGGTTTCTGGGAGTCGGAGGAGTCGAGGCATCCGAAGACTCGCTGGAGCTCCGTGATCGTTTGCGCATATGGTACTCACTCGACTCGTCGGCATCTTCCGTCGGAGATCACGCCGACGGCAGCTCGGGCACGGAATCCACCACGTCATTATCCGGGGCATTCGGATATTTTTCAGGCAATGGCGGTACCATGCCCGGTACCTTGAAGCTCTGCAAAACCAAAAGGGACTTCTTTAGCAAACAAAGGAAAATAAATACGCAGTCGATAACAAGCGCTACGCACACAAATCTACACCTGTGGAACATCCAACGCCGAAGAAAATGACGGAGTCAGCGACTTCCCCGGGATTTCCTCTCCAGCCTTGAACTTCAGCAGCGAGTGAAGGGTCTTGTCAAGATCCCCCTCGGAGAACCCTCGTCGGATCACGACGCCCAGAATAAAGAAACATCGGGTGCGCCCTCGCCTGGAGAGGCTACACCCGACGCTCGAGAAACGTACGGATGATGTCCAGGCCGTTCACTTCCTTCTCCGGAATCAACTGGAGATCCTCCACCCGACGGTAAAGGGCCTCTATCTCCTCTGTCTCGCCATCTAAGATCTGGTTTTTCCAGGATCTTTTTGGCTCGATTATCTGGGAGGGGTCGAAAGGAGCAAGACCAAAATGCTGCCCAACAATTGTAGAGTCGCGAATGTAAAACCACCGCCGCCTCCAGCACTGGACAGATTCGGACATAGAGAAAGAAAAGAAGAGAATATTGGCTTTGAGGGAGATGATGCAACCCCCAATGGGATACACACCATCCGAACCGGATTGCCTCTTCACGGAATAGAGTTTCCGGAAGAGGCCAAAATGCGGCTCGATGCCGAGCCAGCACTCGCAAAAAGTGATCAAACAAGCAATGTGAAGAAGAGAATTGGGCAAAAGATGATGTAGCTGGATGCCATAGATAAAGAGCAGCCCACGAAGGAAGTCGTGGACTGGGAAGGAGAACCCACGCATAACGAAGGCAAGAAACATAACCCGATACCCAGCGGGGGGACGGGGAATTACCTTGTTGCCGGGGAGTCTGAAGGCCTCCCTATCTTGCGGGATCAAACCCCGCTCGCGAAGCTTGCGGAGATCACTCTCCCGCGTCTCTGATTGCCGCCAACCACCGTCGGTGACACGGGTAGCGGTGGCGCCTTTCTTTCCTCCGGCGGCGCTGGTACCAACTGCAGATGATGATTTCTTCGGTTTCCCCATCGCGCTACGGCGGCGCCGGCGATGAAAGCGCAGAAGGGAAGATGGAAATGTGGAAGGAAATCCCAGCGCGTAGCAAGAATCGCTAGAGCACAAGGAAGCAGTGAAAACAAGAACTGATGCGGTGAAAACAAACTGCAGCTTTCCCCAAAGATTATAACGACAAAGACGACGCACGACAGCCGTCCGTCCAGAAGACCTAATGCCAACGGCAGATCTTGTTGGAGATATGCCCTAGAGGCAATAATAAATATAGTTATTATTATATCTTTGTGTTTATGATAAATGTTTACATTCATGCTATAATAGTATTAACAAGGAAACATTGATACTTGTGTGATTTGTAAACTTAATTTGAAGTCCCTAGTATAGCCTCTATACATCACTAGCTTGTTGGTTGATAAATGATTGTGGTTTCCTTATCATGAACATTGAGATGTTATCAACAACAAGATCATATCGTTAGGAGAATGATATGGTGGACATACTCCTATAGATAAGCGTAGCATAAAGATCAAGTCATTTCAAATAGTTCAATTGCTATCTGCTTTCTGATACATAGTAACCTAATTCCTTGACCATGAGATCATGCATATCACCTTTACGGATGGATGCTTTGATGACATCAAACACCACCGTGGCGGGTGGCTATAAAGGTGGCATTGAGTGTTCGGAAAGTATTGGTTGAGACACATGGATCAAGAGTGGGATTTGTCCATCCATATGACGGATAGATATACTCTGGGCCTCTCGGTGGAATGTCATCCAATTAGCTTGCAAGCATGTGACTGGCTCACAAGGGATCACATATCACGGAACGAGAAAAGAGTACTTATCGGTAACGAGGTTGGACTAGGTATGCGAGAGATACCGCGATCATAACCTCGGATAAGTAAACTATCGTGAGACAAAGGGAAATTGGTATCGTATGTAAGTGGTTCATTCGATCGCAAAGTAATCATAGAAATATGTGGGAGCCATATGAATTTCAGATTCCTCTATTGGTTATTGTTTGGAGAAGTGTCTCGATCATGTCCGCATAATTCACGAACCGTAGGGAGACACACTTAAGGATTGACGTTGTTTGAGTAGTTATGGTATTATGAGAAAGAGACCGAATGTTGTTGAGTCTCGGATGGGATCTGGGATATCACGAGGTGATCCGGAATGGTCCGGAGAATAAGATTCATATAAGGAAAGTCCGTTTGAGTTCGGGAATGATTAGGTGTTTTCATCTGAATGTTCTAGAAGGTTCCGAATGTCCCAAGACTGGAGGAAGGGTACATGAATGTGTCATTACATATTGGAATGATTGCATCATGTACTAAGTGTTCTCATGTTCCAAATAAAGGATTAAATTGAATCCTAAATTGAAAAGTCAAATAGCAAGTTTGAAAAGTCAAACGGCTAAAATTGGAAAGAGGAAAGAGGAAGGAGGGAAACCGAGTTGGGGAGGAATCCTCCTCCAACCGGGCCCACCTCAAGCCGAGTTGGGAGGACTCCTCCCTCCCCCTGGCGCGCCCTCCACCTATATAAGGAGGCGGGGCTCCTCCTAGACACACAAGTCCTCCTCAAACCCTAGAAAGTCCAGCCTCCATAGCCGCCGCCACCACCTAGGGTTTTGCCCTAAGCCGACTTGGGGGTCCCGGAACCCTAGTTGCCGGCTCTAGCCCCTCCTCCTTGGTGTGTCTAAACCCTAGATCGCCGGAGCCTCTCATACTCCACCATACGCTCTCCGGCTTAAGGCAGCCTCATGATTTCCCTCTACTTGGGTACTGCCAGTTGTCTTTGAAATCACGAGGAGAGTACTACAACCTCCGCTGCCTTTGGAACAAGGAGAGGAAGGTCTTCGTCGAGTACCGAACGATGTGACCATTGCGGAGCTTCTTGGAACGCAGCCGGAAGGATCGTCTACACGATCTTGAGATCGGGAAGAGTACGACTACATCACCCACGAGAATCCTCTCGTTAAATACTTTGGAATCTTCGAGGGTAAGTTATTCCATCGACTCGTTGCTACAATCTAGCGGATAGATCTTGGCTTGTTTGTTTGTATGCGATAGAAATTTTTGTTTTCCATGCTACGAAACCCTACGATTGGTATCAGTCGTGTCTATATGTAGATCTGTTGCACGAGTAGAACATAATGGTCATTGTGGGCGTTGATGCTTTTATTGTCGATTGCTTATTGTGTACTTTGCATCTTGCGGTATGTTGGGATGAAGCGGCCCGGGCTAACCTTACATGACATCGTTCATGAGACTTGCTCCATGCTTGACATGCAACTTGTATTGCATAAGTGGCTTTGCGGGTGCCTGTTTCTCCCAACATAGTTAAGATCCAATTTACAACGGGTGATCAATAATGCTAGTATCAATGTTGTGGTTCTTGTTCGTAAGTTAGAATGACACTTATAGAAAGCCCCAAACCACGTAAAATATGCAAAGAAAGTAGAGGCGTCTAACTTTGTTTTGCAGGGGTGTGCAGTGATGTGATATGGCCATGATTGTGATTATATTTGATGTATGCAATGTTCCTTATTGTAAGTTGGCAACCGGCAGGAGCCAGATGGTTGTCTTTAATTTATGTTAAGACCCGCGTGTCTATTCAAGGTAGTTGTAATAGTTGAAAAACGGTGGACGACAACCATGGAGAAGCGTCATTGACCTTGATGCAATGCCGGTGATGATGGAGATCATGTTCGTGTTTGAAGATGGAGATCGGAAGCACAAAGAAGAAAGGCCATATCATATCACATATTATTGAATTGCATGTGATGTTAATCCTTTATGCATCTTGTATTGCTTAGTAGACGACGGTAGCATTATAAGATGATCCCTCATGCACATGAATTTCAAGTCATAAAGTGTTCACCCTTAGCTAGCACCGTTGCTAAAGCTTGTTGTTTCGAAGCACCACGTGATGATCGGGTGTGTTAGATTCCGCAAGTGTATACAACGTGAGCAAGCCAGATTTGCTCATGCGGAAACTAAGGTTTGATCTTGACGAGCCTAGCATGTACAGACATGGTCTCGGAACACGGATCACCGAAAGGTAAAGCATGAATCATATAGTAGATACGATGAACATGACGATTGTTCGCCATTGAAACTATATCAACTCTCGTGATGATCGGTGTTGATGTAGTGGATTTGGTTCGTGTGATCACTAAAACAATGTGAGGGATGTTGTTTTGAGTGGGAGTTCACCTAGTTAATTTCATTATTAATTTGAACTCAATTTGTCATAAACTTAGTCTAAACTATTGCAAATATGTTGTAGATCAATGGCAGCCCCTACCATCAATTTTAATGCGTTCCTAGAAAGAAAAGTTGAAAAACAATGGAAGCAACTTGGATTGGTTCCGCAATTTGAGGATTGTCCTCACAAATGGTAATTTGACCTATGTGCCGGATGCACTGGGTGACCCACTGCGTGATGCTCCGATGAAGTAAAGAATGTTTACCTCGCTCGGAAGAATCGATTACTCCATAGTTCGGTGTGCTATCTTGTATGGTTTTGGAATCGGAGCTTGAAAAGGTTTGAAGAATCGGACCCATATGATATTGTCGAGGATCTCAAATTGATTTTTGAGACTCATGCGGCAATTGAAAGCTATGAGGCTTCGAAAAGTTCTTTAAATGCAAGATGGAAGAAAGGCTCGTCGGTGAGCATGTGCTTAAGATGTCGAGACGCAAACAAACTTCAAAGCTTGGGTATAGTGATTCCTAATGCTTTGGGGATTTACCGTGTCCTCCAATCACTACCACCAAGTTACAAGAACTTTGTGATGAACTACAACATGCGTAACATGAACAAGACGTTGCGAACTCTTTGCCATGTTGAAATCTGCGAAGTGGAGATCAAGAAAGAGCACCAAGTGTTGTTGGTCAATAAGACCACCAAATTCAAGAAAGGCAAGTCTAAGCAAAGGACACTTCAAGAAGGGTGGTAAGAAAGTTACCACGCCGTGAAGAAGACCAAGGCTGGACCCAAGCACGATCTTGAGTGCTTTACCGCAAGGGAGAAGGTCACCGAAGTGGAATTGCCCAAAGTACTTGGCGGATCGAAGAACGGCAACATCAATAAGAAAGGTATATCGATATACATGTTATTGATGTGTATCTCACTAGTACTCGTAGTAGTGCTCGGTATTTAATCTTGGTTCGGTTGCTCATATTTGTAACTCAAACAGTCTGCAGAATAAACGGAAGCTAGCGAAGAACGAGGTGACGATGCGCGTGGGAAACGGATCAAAGGTTGATGTGATCGCGGTCGACGCTACCCTTCATCTACCATCGGGATTAGTTTTATACTTAAATAATTGTTATTTGGTGCCTGCGTTGAGCATGAACATTATATCGGGATCTTGTTTATTGCGAGACGGTTACTTGTTTAAGTCCGAGAATAATGGTTGTTCGATTTATATGAGTAATATGTTTTATGCACATGCACCTTTGATAGATGGTCTATTCTTATTGAATCTCGATAGTGGAAGCGATAATTCGACCTATATGTGGCACTGTCGTCTTGGTCACATTGGAGTGAAGCGTATGAAGAAACTCCATTCCGATGGACTTCTTGAATCACTTGATTTTGAATCACTTGAAAGATGCGAAGCATGTCTGATGGGTAAAATGACTAAGACTCCATTTTCTGGAATGATGGAGCGAGCTACGGACTTATTGGAAATCATACATACCGATGTGTGTGGCCCAATGAGTGTAGCATCGCGCGGTGGTTATCGTTATGTTCTTACCTTCACGGATGACTTGAGTAGATATGGGTATATCTATTTCATGAAACATAAGTCCGAAACTTTCGAGAAGTTTAAGGAGTTTCAAAGTGAGGTAGAGAATCAACGTAACAAGAAGATTAAGTTTCTACGTTCTGATCGTGGAGGTGAATATATAAGTTACGAGTTTGGCGAGCATTTGAAGAAATGCGGAATACTTTCACAATTGACACCGCCGGGAACACCACAACGTAATGGTGTGTCCGAACATAGTAATCGAACTCTCTTAGATATGGTTCGTTCTATGATGTCACTTACAGATTTACCGCTATCATTTTGGGGTTATGCATTAGAAACAGCCGCATTCACTTTAAATAGGGCACCGTATAAATCCGTTGAAACGACACCGTATGAATTATGGTTTGGGAAGAAACCTAAATTGTCGTTCCTTAAAGTTTAGGGATGCGAAGCCTATGTAAAGAAGTTATAGCCGGACAAGCTTGAACCCAAAGCGGAAAAATGCGTCTTCATAGGATACCCAAAGGAAACTATTGGGTATACCTTCTATCATAGATCCGAAGGCAAAATCTTCGTTGCCAAGAATGGATCCTTTCTAGAGAAGGAATTTCTCTCGAAAGAAGTGACTGGAAGGAAAGTAGAACTCGACGAGGTTGTCGAACCTTCTCTCAAAATTGCGAGTAGCGCAAAGACCGAAGAAGTTCCCTGTGGTGCTGCACCAATAAGAGAGGAAGCTAATGATAATGATCATGAAACTTCAGTTGAAGTTGCTAAAGAGCCTCGGAGGTCAACGAGAACTCGTACCACTCCAGATTGGTATGATCCCGTTATGAGTGTCATGTTGGTGGACAACACCGATGACCCCGAGACATATGAGGAAGCGATGATGAGCCCAGATTACAATAAATGGCAAGAAGCCATGAAATCCGAGATAGGATCCATGTACGAAAACCAAGTATGGACTTTGGTGGACTTACCGGATGGCCGGAAGGCTGTCGAGAACAAATGGATTTTCAAGAAGAAAACAGATGCTGATGGTAATGTTACTGTCTATAAAGCTCGACTTGTCGCAAAAGGGTTTCGACAAATTCAAGGAGTTGACTACGATGAGACTTTCTCACTGGTAGCGAAGCTAAAGTCTGTTAGGATTATGTTAGCAATCGCTGCATATTATGATTATGAGATACGGCAGATGGATGTCAAAACAGCATTCCTCAATGGAGATATTGATGAAGAGTTGTATATGATGCAACCCAAAGGTTTTGTCGATCCTAAAGATGCTAACAAGGTATGAAAACTTCAACGGTCCATCTATGGATTGAAGCAAGCATCCCGAAGTTGGAATCAACGTTTTGATAATGTGATCAAAAGTTTTGGTTTTATACAAACTTATGGAGAAGCTTGTATTTACAAGAAAGTGAGTGGGAGATCTGTAGCATTCTTAATACTATATGTGGATGACATATTGTTGATTGGGAATGATGTAGACCTTCTTAATAGTGTCAAGGAATATTTGAATAATAGTTTTTAATGAAGGATCTTGGCGAAGCAGCTTACATATTAGGCATAAAGATTTACAGAGATAGATCGAAACGCCAAATATCATTGTCACAGAGTACATATTTGGACAAAGTTCTAAAGAGGTTTGGAATGGAAGATAGCAAGAAAGGGTTCTTGCCCATGTTGCTAATACGACCTTGAGTAAAACTCAAAGTCCGACATCGGCAGAAGATAGAGAAAGGATGAGTAAGACTCTATGCCTCGACCATAGGATCTCTAATGTATGCCATGCTATGTACTAGACCCGACATTGCATATCCGTTAGTTTAACTAGCAGATATCAAAGTGATCCGTGAGTGGATCATTGGACATGATCAAAAACATCCTTAAGTACTTGAGAAGAACTAAGGATATGGTTCTTTCTTATGGAGGTGATGAACAACTCGTTGTTAATGGTTACACCGATACTAGTTGGAACACCGATCCGGATGATTCTAAATCACAATCTAGATACGTATTTATTTTGAATGGTGCAGCAGTTAGCTGGAGGAGTGCAAAGCAAAGCGTTGTGGCAAGATCTTCAACTGAATCGGAATACATGGCTGCTTCGGAGGATTCACAAGAAGCGATATGGATGAAAGAGTTCATTACAGAGCTGGGTGTGGTTCCTAGTGCGCAGGACCTAATGTTTATCTATTGTGATAACATGGGCGCCATAGCCAATGCGCAAGAACCGAGGTCACACAAGAAGCTGAAGCACATCAAGCTACGTTTTCATGCTATTCGAGAACATATCCAAGATGGGGATATAAAGATTTGCAAAGTACACACAGATCTGAATGTGGCGGATCCGTTGACTAAACCTCTCCCGAGGGCAAAACATGACCATCACCAAACTGCCATGGGTGTTCGGTATATTACCATGTAATCTAGATTAGATGACTCTAGTGCAAGTGGGAGACTGTTGGAGATATGCCCTAGAGGCAATAATAAATGTAGTTATTATTATATCTTTGTGTTTATGATAAATGTTTACATTCATGCTATAATAGTATTAACAAGGAAACATTGACACTTGTGTGATTTGTAAACTTAATTTGAAGTCCCTATTATAGCCTCTATACATCACTAGCTTGTTGGTTGATAAATGATTGTGGTTTCCCTATCGTGAACATAGAGATGTTATCAACAACAAGATCATATCATTAGGAGAATGATATGGTGGACATACTCCTATAGATAAGCGTAGCATAAAGATCAAGTCATTTTAATAGTTCAATTGCTATATGCTTTCTGATACATAGTAACCTAATTCCTTCGACCATGAGATCATGCATATCACCTTTACCGGATGGATGCTTTGATGACATCAAACACCACACCGTATTTGGGTGGCTATAAAGGTGGCATTGAGTGTTCGGAAAGTATTGGTTGAGACACATGGATCAAGAGTGGGATTTGTCCATCCATATGACGGATAGATATACTCTGGGCCCTCTCGGTGGAATGTCATCCAATTAGCTTGCAAGCATGTGACTGGCTCACAAGGGATCACATATCACGGGAACGAGAAAAGAGTACTTATCGGTAACGAGGTTGAACTAGGTATGCAGAGATACCGACGATCATAACCTCGGATAAGTAAACTATCGTGAGACAAAGGGAAATTGGTATCGTATGTAAGTGGTTCATTCGATCGCAAAGTAATCGTAGAAATATGTGGGAGCCATATGAATTTCCAGATTCATCTATTGGTTATTGTTCGAAGAAGTGTCTTGATCATGTCCGCATAATTCACGAACCGTAGGGAGACACACTTAAGGATTCGACGTTGTTTGAGTAGTTATGGAATGAATGAGAAAGAGACCGAATGTTATTCGGAGTCTTGGATGGGATCCGGGATATCACGAGGAGATCCAGAATGGTCCGGAGAATAAGATTCATATAAGGAAAGTCCCGTTTCGGAGTTGGGGAATGATTCCGGTGTTTTCATCGGGAATGTTCTAGAAGGTTCCGGAATGTCCGGCACTCCGGAGGGGAAGGGGTACATGAATGTGTCATTGCAAGTTGGAATGATTGCATCATGTACTAAGTGTCATCGCTGTTCCAAATAAAGGATTAATTCAAATCCTAGTTTGAAAAGTCAAATAGCTAGTTTGACAAGTCAAACGGCCAAAATTGGAAAGAGGAAAAGAGGAGGAAGTGGGAAACCGAGTTGGGGAGGGAATCCCTCCTCCAACCGGTGGCGCCCCCTCCAAGCCGAGTTGGGGAAGGACTCCCCTCCCTTCCCTTGGCTGCCGGCCCCTCCACCTATATAAGGAGGGGCAGGTCCCCCTCCTAGCACACACAAGTACCTCTCCTCAAACCCTAGCTTGGCGCCTACCACCATAGCCGACGCCGCCCCCTAGGGTTTTGCCCTAGCCGCCGACTTGGGGGTCCCCGGAACCCTAGCCTCCGGCTCTAGCCTCTCCTCCTTGGTGTGTCTAAACCCTAGAACACCGAGGAGCTCTCTCATACTCCACCATACTCGCTCCGTCTTAAGGCGAAGCCCTGCGAGATCTCCCCTCTACTTCCGGTACCACGCCGTTGTGCTGCCGGAATCGTGAGGAGAGTGCTACAACCTCCATTTTCTGGAACAAGGGAGAGGAAGGTCTTCGTCAATCTGAACGTGTGACCGATTGCGGGAGCGCTAGCGGCCTTGAAGGATGATCTCTGCGATCTTGAGATCGGGAAGAGTACGACTACATCACCCACGAGAATCTGCTCTCGTTAAACACTTTGGAATCTTCGAGGGTAAGTTATTACATCGACTCGTTGCTACAATCTAGTAGATAGATCTTGGCTTGTTTGTTTGTATGCGGTAGAAATTTTTTGTTTTCCATGCTACGAAACCCTACACTTGAAGCTTCTCAACATTTGACATCTCAAATCTCTTTGTTCCTGGGTGGCATTCCACAAGTGAGATACACTAGGGTAAGCCATAAATATGGGCCCTGTGTAACCACTCAACACAAACCATTCTTTCTATTCCACCCAGGTGATTCATTCACATAGTTGTTTTATTAAACAAAACACAAGTCCTTGATTTAGAAATATTTCATAGCATGAGTATAATCCACCCTTGTTTTCTACTAGCTAGACTAAGCATGATAGTAGTAGGAATATTAACTTAGGAAAATTCTACTAAGGTTTCATCTACTAGGATTTCCCATGGCATAGTTTATATTTAGAAAATTCCATGCAAGTCCTACTTAGAAATATCACTAATGCATAGTGAAAATATTGGGACAAAGGTATGAAGCACCACTTGCCTTTTTGGTAGATATTATAAGTTCACTCCTTGATCTTGAAATATCCACTCTTCAAATTTCACTACAATTCAATCAAGGCACAAATTCAATCTACCATTCAAGCAATTCATCACGTAGAATAATAAAAACAAAGCAATGCATGCAAGCATGCCAAGGATTGTTTTATTAGGAAAAGTGGTTTCTAATAGGCCATAAACATTTTAAAACACCTATTGGTCATTTATAAAGGTGGCAAAACCATTTGATATTAAGTTAGTGAAAATGGCCACTTTAAATCATTTTTGTTTTGTTAGAAATGATTTAAATCAAGGTAGTAATTTCTAGTGTTTGTAAAAATATATTTTTAAACACAATGTTAGTGTTTTATGGTCAAGTGTTTAATATTAAAACCATTTGCAAAAGGTTTTACCCATAAACCATTTTTTAAATCAAACAACATTTTATTTCATTAGAAATGCCTTTAAACAAAGTAACAATTTTCTAGAGTTCACCAAATATATTTTTAAATCCTAAAACTTGGTTTTTAGGGTCAGGGGGTTTAAATCAAATCATTTTCCAAAGGTTTTACTCAAAAAGCATTTTTAACACATAAACAATATTTTTATTTAACTAGAAATGTTCTTTATTCAAAGATTTATTCTTTAGTATCACAAAATATGTTTTTACATCCACAAGTTGGTTTCCATGGTCAGTAGGTTCAAAACAATCCATTTACCAAAGATTTCACCCTAAAAACATTTCTAGAGTAATTTTTATATTCAAATTATGCCTACACAAGTTTCTGTAAAAACAACCAATTTAACAGAATCAATTTACTAAACAAAGTACATGGTTGGAAAGTATTTGTTTTGCTGATTCCATTGATATAAAATTTGCAAAATTTGGATGTGTAGATTTAAAGTTATGGAATTTACAAAATCACATATCTAATAGAATCAAATCTGTTTTGAAAAACAACACACAGGCCACGCGTCACGTTCCTACTGGCTGGTACCGCTTCGGTTGGATCGACCTTTCTGGACCGTCAGATCTAAATTACTATGCACGGCACAGATCAAAGGACACCCCTTCGGTTAATTTTCTATCGTGTGCATCTGATCAAAATCCTACAGCCTAAATTGAATAACCTAAAACGAGCGACGCTGGCGGCGGCGGCGCGGTTAGACAGTGGGGTTGCCGTAGATGCAGGAAGCGAGAGATGATGGGGAGAAGCTCACCAGATTCGCCGTGCTTTGCTGATGCTCGAGGTGGCAGCCGTTCGTTGAGGGGCGCACAGAGTCGTCGTCAATCTCTCGCCGGAGATGCTCCTGGCGTCGGGCAAGCTCTAGAGTCGTCGGGGGCGAGGCTGTGGTGCGCGCTAAGACATACCAGGGGTGCCGTTAGACTCGCAAGGTTGTGGCGAGTGCACGCGTGTGAAAGAGAAGGAGAGGGGATGTCAGATGCTACCTGGGGGTGTCGCCGGAGAGGATGCAGACGGCGGCGCTGCTCTAGCAAAGACGTTGCCGAGCTTACGGTGCTCGCGCGGGAGAGTGGTGTTGGAGATATGCCCAAGAGGCAATAATAAAGTGGTTATTATCATATCTTCACACTTATGATAAATGTTTACATACCATGCTATAATTGTATTAACCGGAAACATTAATACTTGTGTGATTTGTAAACTAAAATAAGAGTCCCTAGTAAAGCCTCTTGTTAAACTAGCTTGTTGGTTAATATATGATCATGGTTTCCTGATCATGAACACAGAGATGTTATTAACAACAGGGTCATATCATTAGGAGAATGATGTGATGTACATACTCCTATAGTTAAGCATAACATAAAGATCAAGTCATTTAATATAGTTCATTTGCTATAAGCTTTCTGATACATAGTAACCTAATTCCTTCGACCATGAGATCATGTTAATCACCATCACCGGAAGGATGCTTTGATGACATCAAACACCACACCGTAACTAGGTGGATATAAAGGTGGCATTGAGTGTTCGGAAAGTATGTGTTGAGGCACATGGATCAAGAGTGGGATTTGTCCATCCATATGACGGATAGATATACTCTGGGCCCTCTCGGTGAAATGTCATCCAATTAGCTTGCAAGCATGTGACTGGCTCACAAGGGATCACATATCACGGGAACGAGAAAAGAGTACTTATCTGTAACGAGGTTGAACTAGGTATGCAGAGATACCGACGATCATAACCTCAGATAAGTAAACTATCGTGAGACAAAGGGAAATTGGTATCGTATGTAAGTGGTTCATTCGATCGCAAAGTAATTGTAGAAATATGTGGGAGCCATATGAATTTCCAGATTCCTCTATTGGTTATTGTTCGGAGAAGTGTCTCGATCATGTCCGCATAATTCACGAACCGTAGGGAGACACACTTAAGGATTCGACGTTGTTTGAGTAGTTATGGTATTATGATAAAGAGACCGAATGTTGTTCGGAGTCTCGGATGGGATCCGGGATATCACGAGGTGATCCGGAATGGTCCGGAGAATAAGATTCATATAAGGAAAGTCCCGTTTCGGAGTTCGGGAATGATTCCGGTGTTTTCATCGGGAATGTTCTAGAAGGTTCCGGAAAGTCCGGCACTCCGGGGGGAAGGGGTACATGAATGTGTCATTACATATTGGAATGATTGGATCATGTACTAAGTTTTCTTGCTGTTCCAAATAAATGATTAAATTGAATCCTAAAACTGAAAAGTCAAATGGCCAGTTTGAAAGTCAAACGGCTCAAACAGGAAACTGTGGGAAACAAGCAAGAGGAGGTTGAAACCAACTTGGAGGAGGAGTACCTCCTCTCCAAGACGGCGTGCCACCCAAGGCCGACTTGGGGAGGGACTCCCTCCCCTTGGCCGCCCCTCCCACCTATAAAAGGAGGGGCAGGGCCTCCTCCTCTAGACACACAAGTTCCTATCCTCTAGTCTAAATCCTAGCCCTAGACTCCGGTTTAGAGCTTCTTTGGTTTAGAGCTTCTAATTGCACTAGCCTTCGGATTAGAGCCTTCTAATTGGTGTGTCTAAACCCTAGACCACTAATAGCTCTCTCATACTCCACCATACTCGCTCTGGCTTAAGCGAGCCTGCAGGATCTCCCTTTACTTAGGTACCACAGTTGTCTTTGCGGAATCGCGAGAGAGTGATACAACCTCCATTTTCTTTGGAACAAGGAGAGGAAGGTCTTCGTCAATCTGCGACGTGTGACCGATGCGGAGCGCTGCGAAACCTTGGCCGGAAGGATCGTCTACGCGATCTTGAGATCGGAAAGAGTACGACTACATCACCCACGAGAATCTGCTCTCGTTAACCGCTTTGGAATCTTCGAGGGTAAGTTATTCCATCGACTCGTTGCTACAATCTAGTAGATAGATCTTGGCTTGTTTGTTTGTATGCGATAGAAATTTTTTGTTTTCCATGCTACGAACCCCTACAAGTGGGGGGTACTGGGAGGTTCGCAGGACGATGGGGATCACGTTCGTGTGAAGCAGGGCTTGTGGGGGTGATGGTGCTGGCCGGAATTGCTCGGAGAGCTCGTTAGAGCAGATAATGCTCAAGCGCGAAATCAAGGCAACCCTGTGGCCGAGAGGGAGGGGTGAGCGAGGAGAGGCAGGTGAGTTAACGGGCGTGATCGTGGGGAGGAATTAGTGCGGCAGTAATGCGTATTGAACGATTATTCAACGAACATTAACGGCGAGGTGAGGGCATTGTCATCGCGGGGGGGGGGGGGGAGGAAGAAGGTCTGCCGGGTAGGGTCATTTCGTCAGCGTGAGAGAGAAAGAAAAAGTAGGGTCCAGCGGTCAGTGTCTCTGCGGGTTCGTTCGCGAGTGTGAACCATTTTCTCTGCGGGGAAGAGGGATGGGCTAGCTGGGCTGGGATGGGCTAGGTGGGTTGGGTTGGCTTATTTTATTTTTTCCTTCTCTGTTTTCTTTTTATTTTTCCATTTTGATTTTCTGTTTTAATATTCAATCTCTTATTTGAATCAGATTTATTCATCAAATCTTTTCAAAACCTTTAAGTGGTTTCTATATTGTTTAAACATGTATTTTTAAGACCATTTTTAGAATAATTTCTTTATTCTTTTTATGGTTTTATTCTTTATTAAAATAAGCACTTGCCTTTATTCAAATAAGATTAAATATATTTTCAAACTCTTTATTTGAATTCTAATTTTCACTAAACCTTTTCAGTAGGTTTTATTTATTTAACAGGGTGTTAAATAATTCACTTTGAATTATTTAAAGTATTTTAATATGATTATTAATCATTTAATTTGGGCAAATGACTTTATTCCAATGAAAACAAATATGGTTTTAATTCCATAAAATTTATTTAGATGATTTCTTTGATTCCATTTAAGTTAATTAAATAACTTTTATTCCACTTGGGGTAAATTCCAATTATTTTTTCCAGGATTTAATTAATCATTCTTATTAGGGATTTGTCTTTAATCAAATGGAATAGAATTTGGTTAAGACCATTTTATTTATTTGAATATTCTTTGTCCCTTTATTTTATTTGGATTTGGATTATATTTATTCCATTTGCTTATGGATTTGGCCAAGATTTAGTTTGGTTTTTAAATATCCTTTATTTCTTTCTTTATCTTATAAAATCTATATCTTTTTATTTAAAGATCCAAACTTGCTGATTCCAATTTGTAAAATCTTATTTAATTTTTGTTTATATTTTTAAATCCTTTTAGGATTAATTATCACAATTTGGTATGGATTTTAGAATAGGAGCTTTATTAGCTTTAGAAATTATTTCCTTTCAACTTATTAAATTCATAAGTTTTTATCTATGGTTCCAAATTATGTGAAACCAATTTCTATGGTTGTATAATATTTTTATTTATAATCCTTGATCATTTATAAATGTTTGTTGACAAATTTTTATATGTATCAAATCCATATTCTTTGAGGTATCTTGGAAATGTTTTTCTTCCAATAGGGTTTTAGGGTTTTGGTTTATTTCCAAGTGTTTTAATTTCAAGATGTCTTTATGAAGAATGTATTACAATTAATTTTAATTTAGTTAGATTCAAATTTTATTCAAAGTTTGTTCAAGATGGGTTTTAATGTTTCCATTTGAAATCAAAAAGTTTCTTTTCACCCTTCAACAATTATTTATTTTTCACATTTCAAAATTTGGAAAATTGTGGGATGTGACATAGCAGAACCATGATGTCATGGGGAACGCTTTCAACATTGCACTTGTACTTTGTACTCAGTTGATATCATGCTCTTTTGTCTATGGATGTCATCGGTGTGAAATGAAAGGGGAGCTTGTAAGTCCATGGAGTTATGTATGTGTGTTAGAGCAACGCCTGGGCCGCTAGCCTAAGCCATGCCTAATCATGGTGGAAACTTGCAGCATCACCATAGTGACATCTATGAAGCGTTATTCTTATAAAAAAGAGATAGAGAAAAAGAGATTGAGAAAAAGAAAAATAAATATGAGAAAAGAGGAAAGAGAGAAAAAAACACCATATTCCCATGGTAAATAAGAAGAATGCTGAGATGCTCATTGTTTTCTTGCCTTGTCATTTTGATTATGGGATAGCTCCTGTATCATGTGCAAGGGGTACCTCGTTGGCGGTTCTCTATGATACTCATGTACTTACTATGACAAGAACTTGCAAGTAACTAAACTTGAGTAGCATGAGGAGAGGCCCTCGTATTCAAGGGACATGATATTGCCAACTTATACTTTGTCAAGCATATACTCCATAGTTTGTTCACTTTAAACTTAATCACTTCAAGATGGTTATGATAGCGGCAATGAGAGTTGAAAGCTAACAAGTACCATAATTTTTGGAAGCTCTTTTTGAGACTTGAAATCCCTGCTTCCCTTTATGAAGGGCCTTTCTTCCACCATTATATTGAGTCTCCACCTTCTATCTTTAGGCACCAATTAAGAGAGCATAGTTGACATTCTTAGTTCTATGTGCATTGTCCCAAAACTTATTGGTTGATGCATATTGTTGATATTACTTGTTCTTGTGCTATTTGTATCTAGTCACTCTTATGAACTTTGAAGGTTTCCTATGCATCTAGTTGCTACTCCATGAGGGTCAAGATGAATGCCACTATGCCATGTTTTCTATATGTGAAACAAACAAACATTTTTCAATGCATGTTATTCATGATCTTTGTTTGTAACCTTTCATGTTGGATGCATAGTCACTTTGTCTGATTGTTAGAACTCCATCTTTCATGCTCATGTTTAGAGTTGTTTGATCCCATCTTTCAATGCTTGCAAATGGTTTGATCTTGATTTTGATGGTGCATGTCACCTCAAAAATTATTCTTTTATCACTTACCTACTCGAGGACGAGCAGAAGTTAAGCTTGGGGATGCTTGATATGTCGGAATCGTATCTATAATTTTTGATGTTCCATGCTTGTTTAGTATCTACTTTGCTTTGCTTTGTCTACACTTTGAGGTGTTTTTATATGTTTTCTAGTATTAACCTATTATAAGATGCCACAGTGTCATTTGCCTATTTTCTTCTGTTTTTGGTTCCAGAAAGGCATAAAATCATATTATCGGAATTGGACGGGACAAAAGCCAAAGTCAATATTTTACCGCAGGGAACACGGAGGCAGAGTATGAGATGGAGGGGAGGCACCAGGGAGCCACAGCCCCTGGCAACGCGGGCTAGGGTTAGCCACGCCTGGGGGGGTAGACAAATAGAGTATTTTTTTATGAAAGTCTGCTTCGTGAATAGGAGTGAGCTCTCCCTTTTAAGTCTGCAAAAAATGGCACTATAGCATCTCATGGTTTGAAACCAGAAGAATGCTCCCACACACCACTTCTTATATTGCATACTCTAAAATTTGGTTGCCTCATAGCCGCAACAAAACTACTTGGAGTAAATTACCTATAATAAGATTTTTGGATTGTTGGAAATATGATCAATTTGCCATATGAATTAATTGATAAATACAATATATAAAACATGACTAATAAAATTGAAATAAAAGTAATCATGTAATCTAACAGATAGATTGTAAGAAACAATTCTAAAGAAATTGTTAAGCATAATATTGTTGGAGATATGCCCTAGAGGCAATAATAAATATAGTTATTATTATATCTTTGTGTTTATGATAAATGTTTACATTCATGCTATAATAGTATTAACAAGGAAACATTAATACTTGTGTGATTTGTAAACTTAATTTGAAGTCCCTAGTATAGCCTCTATACTTCACTAGCTTGTTGGTTGATTAATGATTGTGGTTTCCCTATCATGAACATTGAGATGTTATCAACAACAAGATCATATCGTTAGAAGAATGATATGGTGGACATACTCCTATAGATAAGCATAGCATAAAGATCAAGTCATTTCAATAGTTCAATTGCTATATGCTACGATACATAGTAACCTAATTCCTTCGACCATGAGATCATGCATATCACCTTTACCGGATGGATGCTTTGATGACATCAAACACCACACCGTGGCGGGTGGCTATAAAGGTGGCATTGAGTGTTCGAAAGTATTGGTTGAAACACATGGATCAAGAGTGGGATTTGTCCATCCATATGACGGATAGATATACTCTGGGCCCTCGGTGGAATGTCATCCAATTAGCTTGCAAGCATGTGACTGGGTCACAAGGGATCACATATCACGAACGAGAAAAGAGTACTTATCGATAACGAGGTTGAACTAGGTATGCGTAGATACCGACGATCATAACCTCGGATAAGTAAACTATCGTGAGACAAAGGAAATTGGTATCGTATGTAAGTGGTTCATTCGATCGCAAAGTAATCGTAGAAATATGTGGGAGACATATGAATTTCGATTCCTCTATTGGTTATTGTTCGGAGAAGTGTCTCGATCATGTCCGCATAATTCACGAACCGTAGGGAGACACACTTAAGGATTCGACGTTGTTTTGAGTAGTTATGGTGTTATGAGAAAGAGACCGAATGTTGTTGAGTCTCGGATGGGATCCGGATATCACGAGGTGATCCGGAATGGTCGAGAATAAGATTCATATAAGGAAAGTCCCGTTTGAGTTCGGGAATGATTCCGATGTTTTCATCGGGAATGTTCTAGAAGGTTCGGATTGTCCGACACTCGGGGAGGGTACATGAATGTGTCATTGAATGATTGCATCATGTACTAAGTGTTCTTCTTGTTCCAAAACGAAAAGTCAAAGCGCCGGTTTGAAAGTCAAACGGCTAAAGCAGGAAAATGTGGAAACAGAAACTGTGGGAAGCAGAAGCGTGGGAAACAAGCAAGAGGAGGTTGAAACCAACTTGGAGGAGGTCCCTCTCCTCCAAGCCGGCCCACCTAGGCCGAGTTGGGGAGGACTCCCTCCCTCCTGGCCTTGCCCTCCACCTATAAAAGGAGGCGGGGCCTCCTCCTCTGACACACAAGTTCCTATCCTCTAATCTCCCGGTTTAGAGCCGTTTTGGTTTAGAGCTTCTAATTGCTTTAGCTGCGGTTTAGAGCCTTCTAATTGGTGTGTCTAATCTCTAGACCACTAATAGCCCTCTCTCATACTCCACCATACTCGCCTTAAGGCGAAGCCTGCATGATTTCCTCTACTTAGGTACCACGTTGTCTTTGGGAATCGCGAGAGAGTGCTACAACCTCCATTTTCTTTGGAACAAGGGAGAGGAAGGTCTTCGTCAATCTGAACGTGTGACCGATTGCGGAAGCGCTGCCGCAGCCTTGCGGAAGGATCGTCTACACGATCTTGAGATCGGAAAGAGTACGACTACATCACCCACGAGAATCCGCTCTCGTTAAACACTTTGGAATCTTCGAGGGTAAGTTATTCCATCGACTCGTTGCTACAATCTAGTAGATAGATCTTGGCTTGTTTGTTTGTATGCGATAGAAAATTTTTGTTTTCCATGCTACGAACCCCTACAAATATATGAGGCATACCTTAAATAGTAGGAATATGACGTGAACAAGATGATTGAAGAACACATATAATGAAGAAGAGGAACCGCTTGCGTTGACGTTGACAGTGTTGCAAGCCATGTTGATGAAGAAGTGGTTGACGTCGAGGAAGAAGTCCTCGTCCGTGATAAAGCTAGTAGTCGCGCGGAGCGCTTTTCAAAAACCTTATCGTTCTTCTCCTGTACAGGACTCGAAACAGCGGGGTTCCAGAGGCCTACCATCTCAACTCGCGGTGCACGCTCCAGGCTGGGACGATGAAGACTTGATGATCGCACGAAGCTCTAGAACTGGAGGCGCTGGTTGTTTTGGTCTATAGAGAGGAGCGACCTCTCTCGTTGAGCAACCTCCACTAAGTTTGGATCAATTAGCCACTCGCCCTCCACTAAGTTCGTATTAAAAATCCACTCGCACGAACTGCTCATTTTTCAGTCATGTGCGATAAAAAGAAACTTGGCTCGACGTGATTCCAGCAGCCCGCGTGGCGTTGAGGGAGGGGGGGGAGGAGTAGGAGCGCACGTGTAGATCTCTCTTCTTCTCATGTTTTTACAAGTTGTAGAGCAGTCTCTCTTGTGAGGAGGTCAAGCTATCTATGAGTTAGCAACGTAGGACTGAACATTTGACTCATCTCTTGTCATGTATGAATGGACCAAATAGGCCTCTCGAACTTTAAAAATTACTGTAGAAAGATTAATTTGAACGGGCCATTTTAGGCAAAATTCCAAGAAATGAACAATGTCTTTTGGTATTGATGTACAATATTTCCATTTTTTTGTCTATTTTCTTCGAGCTGCCGTTGGATGTAGTGGCCATAATAGCGAGGATATGTCTATGGGTCACCGCGGACGCATCGATTTGAACGTATCTAAAATGGGGGACACAGACACGCAGTTAGAGTTGTCCTTGATACACCGTCTTTTAAAATAGACCAAACAGGCACTGTCGTCATATCCCGGACACGTCGTATAGTCGTCCGGCAGGACTGTGATTATGCCCGTCAAAAAGAGAAAAAGAGAAGCAAAGATTAGCCAACGTATAGCGTGCGTGCGTGCCTGCCTACGTCCGACCCACAGGATCCGCTCACCCACGGTTTCTCCAGAAAAGATCCTCAAAAGAAGGGCAGGGCATCAGGCTTGGGAAAAACTACACGAGTCACGGGCTGACTGCCTGGTCACGCCTTTCGAGGTCACACAGTGCCACCATGGCGTCGCGTCGTCGCTTCCCTATTGCACGGCACGGCACGGCGCGCGGCACGGATGCGGTCAGGTCCCACCGCTGCGGCACAGCGGCCCGATTTGACTTGCCACGAACAAAAGAAACTTCCTCTGCTGCGTTTTACCGCGCACACAGGATTACTCCTAGCAGTATATAAAGATAAAAAAAGGATTATTACTCCTATACTAGTAATAAAGAAATCCAGCCATCCTCTGCCGCGTTTTACTACTACCGCATCCACAGCCACCCCCAGCGACCAACCAGAAATCGTAACCGAATCAAACCAGGACGACGACGAAGGGGCTATCGACGTATCGTACCCGTACGCGCCTTCCACGTGCTAGCTGTCCTCTGTTTCCCTCCCCCCTCTCCCCCTCTCGCTCGCTCGCCCCGCGGAACACCTGATCTGCGCCAGCAGATTGAGCGATGGACATACATAGATAGATAGATATAGGCATATCTACACGAATCAATCCACCGGATTGTATTTGGAAACAACGATATATCGAGTCCCCGAATCTGGATTCGTTCCCCTGATCGCGTTCCCGAGTCGCGGCTCGCTCTGCTCTGCGGCGGCGGCGGCGGCCGGCGGCCATGGGGGCGATGGGCTTCCAGCGGACCGGGCCCTGGCCGCTCTTTGGGATCGAGGACGACGAGGAGGAGCAGGACGCGGGGGCCCTGCAGGAGGAGGGGGCGGACGGGGACTGGGGAGTCGAGCTGGAGAAGGAGAAGAGGGGCAGAAAGAGGAAGCCGCCGCGCCCGTCCGCGCCCTGCAAGCGCCGCCGCGACGCGACGCCCTCACTACCCTCGCCGGCGTCCTCCGGTTCCGGTTCCGCGTCCGCGTCCTCCTCCGGGGCGCTGGCCCCGTGGAACGCCGTGCCCAAGCGGCGGCGCAGCGGCGGAATCAAACAGGGGAGCAATACCAATAGCACGCCGAGCGGCGGCGCCGTCGTTGTGCCCGCAGAGACGGAGGAGGCGACGGCGAGCAGCGGCGGCGCCGCCGCCCGCCGAAAGAAGGCGAGGACGTCCTGTCACCAGTGCAAGACGGCCAAGGGGAAGATGCTCAAGTGCGAGCGATGCGGCCACAAGATCTACTGCACCTCCTGCGTCGAGAAACAGTACTGCCCTGTTCTCTCTCTCACACCCCGCTTGTCATGTCCGCTTATTAGCAAAGGAGTCGTCAGTGAGGATTGTGAATTTGCAGTTACCCGAAGCTATCGGTGGCCGAGGTTCGAGCCGAGTGCCCGTGCTGCCGCGGAGTCTGCAGCTGTCAGCACTGCATTGCTAAGGCCAAGCAGACTCAACCCAAGGTGATGCTCTTCTTCTGGCTTGTTGGGTTTTTTCCTGGTAAAAACAGCAGCAGTTCAGGTTCAGCATGATACCAAGACTTTAGACCTCTGACTTTCCTCCATAAGATGTCTTGCTTAAAAGACTTGTGCTCTGCTGTGCCAATGCTGCCACTTCTAGTATAAATTGCTGTTAGACTGTGACATGGAAGTCTATTCATGGAGCGTGTGGAGAGTTTCACATGCTTGCAGATTTGCGAAAGCATGCTAGTTGGTCATTTTTTGTTCGACACATAGTGATTTCTAAAATGTATGTATATTTCCCCTGTAGAGCCCAGTTTTGAGGAAGTGTAAGAGAGGTAGACCAGTTACAAAGAAAAAGAAGGCCGACTCTTCAGGTGTAAAGTCAGCCAGGGTTTGTAATGGGGTGGCACCGACCAAAGCAAATGGTCACCCCTTCGTAATATCTGATGGGATTAATGACCCATCTGCTGAAACTGAAATAAAACATGCTAGATATCTGTTGCACTACCTGATCCCTTGTTTGATGGAGCTCAACAAGGATCAGATGGTTGAGAGACAGATAGAGGCTAATAATCGAGGTAAACTGGATTCTTCAGAACATGTGGACAATGAACACGGTTGTGACTTGCAACTAGTTCTTTGTACTTACCCTATTTTCATGCAAACAGGACTCAAATTGTCTGAAATGAATGTAGAACAGGCTGACTGCCGCAAGGATGAGAGGGTGTTCTGGTACTGACTACTCCATTCATTTAGCGTTGCTGTATTTTCTTTCTGTTGTTATTTTAAACTTTACGGTTATGATACTTTTCTATTTGAACCAGTGACAATTGCAGAACTTCAATCTTTGATCTGCATAGAAGTTGTCCAAGCTGCTCATACGAATTATGCATTGCATGCTGTAAGGAGCTTCGCGAAAAGAATCTACAGGGCTCTGGTCGGGAAGAGCTGGTGTCTTATCCTAATAGAGGATTCGACTATATGCATGGTGGTGATCCATTGCCTGAGTTAATAAACTGCAAAGAAACAGACTTGTCCAGTTGCCAGCCTGAGACTACAAAGTGGGTTGCTTCTGGCGGGTTTATTCCTTGCCCTCCAACTGAACTTGGTGGTTGTGGTGAGCATGTTCTTAAGTTGAGGCAGATATTTCCAAAAGATTGGTTAAATAAGCTCGAAACGGATGCTTTGTGGTTGATAAAGAAGAAGTTAGAGCCTTCTAGTAGTGTAAGCGGATATACATGTGAATGTCCGAAGTGTACTAAAAATGAAAATTCAAAATGTGCTGCCACCAGAGAGAATTCAACAGATAACTACATATACTGTCCAAAATTGGATAGTGGGGAGGCGAATGATCTAACACACTTCCAGAGCCACTGGGTGAAAGGAGAGCCTGTTATTGTTCAAGGGGTACTACAGAAAATGCCACATTTGAGCTGGGAGCCACCACATATGTGGTCTGAAGTACATGGTGCTAGTACCAGCTCTGATATGAAAAATGTGAAGGCTATTGACTGTTTATCTTGCTGTGAGGTTAGTGAAATATTTTCCATATCTAGACTTGAATGCTTTAGAGTGTATTTTTTCTTGTGAACCAATAAAAACAATTATGGTACTGTTAATTCCATATGTAAAAAACATTGTGGTCTGTTAAACAAAATCTTTTTCTCCCAAGGGCATTTCACATTTGGTAGCTCACCGTGTTGCCTACTTACCAAGTATCTACAGATTATAAGCATTCTATGCTTTCCAAGTGGTTTTAATGTGATTAGAATCCTAAATCTAGAATAAGGTCCTGGTGTCACTTAACATGGAGGAGTCCTTAACAGAAAATAATGCCCTGTGTCCAGTAGCATAGGGAACTCTTATGGTTAAAAAAGGTACTCTTGATTAACAGGAATAACTGACTAAGGTCTTGGTGTCCGTCCATTAATTCATTCACCATGACACCAAAAGTTTTTTGTCTCATCCATTCATTTGCTGGAAAGTGTATCCTGTCTTTGCTAATTGCAAGAATAACTCATATTATAGTTGTGTGAAATATGTAATTTAATGGTAAGTCTGATGTTTCTGATGTTCCAAGGAAACATAGATTCAGACAATTAATCTGTTTCACGCGGACTTGATCAGTAGAATTATTTTGTTTATCGTTTCTCATTACCTAGAAAGAAAATTCACGTTTTGTTTTTACATAATCCAGGTCAAGATATGCACACAGGATTTTTTCGATGGTTATTATGAAGGTCGGATGTATGACAATCAGTGGCCCGAAATGCTTAAATTGAAGGACTGGCCTACTTCAAATCATTTCGAAGAGCTTTTGCCATCGCATGGAATAAAATACATCAATTCTCTACCCTTTCAACCGTACACAAACTTGAAATCTGGCTCACTAAGTGTTTCCGCATTGCTTCCTGATGACATTCTAAAGATTGATATGGGCCCAAAGTCGTACATAGCTTATGGCTGTTCCCAGGAACTTGGCAGAGGAGATTCTGTTACGAAGCTTCATTGTGATATATCTGATGCAGTAAGTAAATAATTGTACTTCAGCAATTGAGAAGCACTCACACCAGTATGATTACCTTATCTTTCTGCACTTAGTTTTATCAGGAGCCCCTGTCTGTTTTCTTCTGTTGAAGTCTTCACCTTGGAAGCAATATTCCTATCTCTCCACCCTTGCATACCTTGAAGACTTATTTTCCTTGTAATATGGAACATTGGATTTTGCCGTACCAATAGAAGAGCCCTGATGGGTGCTAGTTCTACAGACAAAGTATTTGCATCTTGCTTGAACATTGTTCTCTGTAAGTAATATTATTTTGGCTATTGTTAGGTTAATGTCTTGATGCATACTGCAAAAGTTGCCCCTTCTGAAGAACAGCAAGATGCAATAAAAAGCTTGAAAGCAAGACATGAAGCACAGGACAAAAAGGATCGCCGTGGGAATTTTGCAATTGCTGGAAATGATAAATGTCATAAAAGCTGTGTGGATGCAAATTATATAGCCTCTCCTAACTACATCGATGATGATGATGAGGGAGGTGCTTTATGGGATATTTTCAGGAGGGAGGATGCTGAAAAACTGAAACTTTACCTCCGCAAACATTCCAAGGAATTTCGCCATATATATTGTTCTCCAGTTGAAAAGGTTGGTAATGGTGTAATTTGCACAACCTTGTACTTGTTTCCATCATGGTTAACCCTTGTCATCTTATGTTCGAATGCAGATATTTAACCCTGTGCATGATGAAACATTCTATCTAACCGAGGAGCATAAAAGGAAACTTAAAAAGGAGCATGGTGAGTTCTGTTTATTTGCTTTTGTAATATTTTGCCAGTTCTGTACAGCAATGGTTGCAGTGAGTGGTTTGTATTTACTTGAACCTTTGTTATGCCCTTTAAGGAATCGAGCCTTGGACATTTGTACAAAAACTTGGAGAGGCTGTTTTTATACCTGCTGGGTGCCCTCATCAAGTACGGAATCTCAAGGTAAATTGTCTCATTTTACTATTGCAGGGGAGAACTGGGAGAAAAGTATTCAAGTTTGACATGTTATGTAACTGACTACTTTTTTATCGTCATCATTGCAGTCGTGCACGAAGATTGCTATAGATTTTGTATCACCGGAAAATGTGAAGGAGTGTCTCAAGTTAACTCAGGAATTTCGCATGCTCCCTAAGAACCACAGAGCAAAAGAAGATAAATTAGAGGTAACTCAGACCTTAAACATATGAAAGAGCCTTTCAATGCACCCTGTTTTAATAATCCTGCATGACATATGCATTCCCAGTGGCATTGACCTTAAACATATTAACTTGGAACTTGACATTATAGTAAAGATATTACAATGCAGATGATCTCCCGCATGCTATTTTCTCTTCTTTTACCAAGACCAGCTACAACATGGTAGGTACCGAACTTTTGATCGTAACAGAAGTTGTGTTTACTTCCTTTCAAGTAAGCACAGAATTACAAAAAATCAGCCATGTTACATCTTAAAGCAACCTCCTTTTGCCCACTGTTCGTCTTTCATCCTCACATCAACTTTTCCTCCCGTGTTTGTTGTCTTGACATGCCATCACTGATGTGACCCCACGCTACTGATCCATGCCTTCGATGTGCCGCTTCAGACACTTGTCACCGTCTCTTGGTGTCGTCACAGCCATGCACCTATTGTCCAGATCTTGAGGGGCCAGCACCCCTGACCCTTGCTAGTCCCTCCACTGTGACTGCCGTGACACCGTTCCTATATTCCAAGGCATCTTAGCGAAGCATGATTGTCATTGTTGGGACATCGCGCCACCCTGGCCATTCTCACTGCTGACATGACTTTGCACACTGGCAGTCGAATTTGTGCTGGCATCTCCAAGAAGGGGAGGGGGGCAAAGGAGACGGCAAGCCATCTTCTTTTTGCTGATGATGGTTTCTGAAGCATCTTCGTTTTGTTCTTTCTCCAATCTTCATTCCTTGCAAGCCTGGTTCATAAATTGATCATCCTCCAGTTCTCCTTTAGTTTCTCGGGCTAAGAGATCATCCCAAGTTAATTCTTCATTCTCTTTTCCATGTAAGCGAAAAACCTAACGTGACAACTTTAAGTGAAGTCTGACGTCCCAAGACTTCCACGTCAGCTTTGAAGCTGCTAAGGGCCACCAAACTCTGAAAAGGGTTTCTTTAACATGGAAAATGTTATGGAGCCCAAGCTCTGTGGAGCACTTTATTTTTAAAATTCGAAAATGATATTTTGAAGTTCAAAAAAAATCTGAAAAAGCATGTACATGTATACTTCAAACGTGCAATGTAATATATCAATCTAAAATACGTTCTATTCTCTGGGCTACAAAAATGAAAATAAATAAATAAAAAATTTGAAGGTGCACTGTTGCATCCAGGATGTATAAGTTTGTTTTGTGTAGCGTAGAATACAATATTATTTTGAAAAAGAGACGCTTGAATTATACATCATTGCTTATATGTATTTTTCCGAGAGACTTCGCACACTTATATATACATCATTGCCTATATGTGTATATTTTTACTTTTTTGAAACTTCAAAAACACGTAGGCACTCAGGCATGTACAATGCAACATGCTTAGGGAGGTACTTACATTAATAAACCAATTGTTTGTTAAGCACTGGTGCTTACTTATACTAGTCAGATGAATGCCTACTAGGTACTCTACAAAAATAAGCACTACTCCCTATGTCCTCAAATAGGTGTACTTCTATGTTTGTCCTAAGTCAAATATTTTTAGATTTGACCAACTTTATTCAAAAAATAACACTCCCTCTGATCCATATTAATTGTTGCTGAAATGATGTATGTAGACAACATATATGAAATTAAATAGATATATTATGAAATTCTATTTTAGAACTGATTTGATGATACTAATTTAGTGTTATAAATGTTGCTCCGTCTTCTGATAGTGAGTCGAACTTCAAATATATTGACTTAGGACAAAGCTAAAAGTACACTTGTGGAGTGCTTAAGAAAAGGCTTGATTTATTTTCCTAAGCACCCTGCATTGTATTGTATATTTTTCTTTGAACACAAGAAAGGCCTCAAAAGCCCCCGACCACTCTTATCCTCCCTCCGTTTCTAAATATAAGGTGTATAGTTTTTGGCACGGAAATTAAAGAACAGATATGAAGGCTGATACACAAGTTTTAGGCGAGATTACACCTCACTAATTGGAATGAGAAAATAGAGGAGCTTGCCTGGGATAAGGAAATGCAATCAAATCCCTAAACATTATTATCCAAACGAGGGTTTCAATGCAATGCACCTTATATTTTGGATTTTTCCCCAAAAGACTATACATCTTATATTAAGGAACGAGGGAGTATTATAGAAGGACATTACATCTTACAATAAGACCCAAAGGAAACAGGAATTACAAAGCGGTCCTTGACATTTGCAAACAGCACCCTAGACATCTTATGGAGAAAGCAATCGTGTCCAAAGCATCTCCGTCGCGAGTACTTCGCTGTCACCAGGAACTGCATCACTTGGGGCACTTGGGGCGTCAGGAACTTTCATGAAGGATCATGGATGTGTGAAGAAGAGATACTGCCTCCCTTCAGGCACACTCACCAGGAGGAAATTAAACGGCCGCCATTCAACCAAAAGAAGCAACTATGACTAGGAGACCACGCTCTAGTGAAGGCCATTGCAGTGGGCGGCACCGCCTCTAGTGAAGGCTGCCCTTATGATGTTAGCGTCCATTTAGGCTAACCCGGCACTCCACGTTCTGAGCGTTCATGCACTCACAGCCTAACATTCAGCAGAGAACTCACTTCATCCCAAAAGCCTAGACTATTGAGAGGAAGGAATCTCTCTCTTATAACCTAGGTGTGGTCTCCTCTCGTAGACGAGATGGGACTAAACTAAGCAGCCTCCACCGGTCTTGTAGCAGCCCTAACATCCCATCCACCTGAGAAGCCCTTCAGGAAAGCATGGTGATGCTGGCTCTGATACGAGATGTTAGCATCCACTTAGGCTAACCTAGCACTCAGCCCACGTTCTAGACGTTCATGCGCTCACAACCCAACATTCAGCAGAGAGCCCACTCCATCCTAAAAACACTATTGGGAAAAAGAAATCTCTCACTTATAAGCTGAGCGTGGGCTGCTCCCGTAGGCAAGATGAGACTAAACTAAGTAGCCTCCACCGTTCTTGTAACAGCCCTAACATCCGACCACCACCATGGTCGGCGTAGTTTCCGAAGAAACGCAGGTGCTGATGAGCTCTCACGAACGTGATCTCAAGAACATCAGGGCGTAGATCTTCCATGAGAGATGATGGTACTGGACCAAGATGAAACCTCGACCGATGTCCTTCGGATCTTCCACCTGCAGCAGAGACCGCCGGCAGTTAAAAAAAGGTTTCTAAACGAGTTGCCACTTACAAACCTTATCTATATCCATCTTTCCTATGCATTTTGCATAATGGAGTCGATGACATCATTACACTGGCAGCTGCGCTGGTTGGTGCCCTCTCCTGCAACGACAAGTTCTTAGACTGTCAAAAATAAAATTGGGGGGAACCGGCTGAACCCTCAATAGGGAGGCCTATCACATACATATATAATGGGTGTGTTACAACTGGTACAATACACGTACACAAATACAAAAGCTATATACAGTCTAACCCCTCTCTCAATCTTAGCTACTTCCTAAAGAATCTAGAAGGGTAATATTGCGTCTACAGGCCTCAAACTGTGGTAGAGGCAACGGCTTGGTGAAGATGTCTGCAAGTTGATCCTTAGAGGAGATGAACCTGATCTGTAGTTGCTTTTGTGACACATGTTCCTCGAGCACCATGGTGAACCTCAGGTCTAGCCTGCCGGACCAGGCAGCGGCGGCGGCTCAGCGTCGTTCCCCTCTCGATAGTCTTCGAAGGTTCTTGTTCATCGGTCAGGGTGAAATCACCGCATGGCGGCCTGAGCTATCAACGACGAAGCTCGAGGGTGTTGTTACCTCCTTGGAGGCGTTGGCATGACCCTAATCAGCCTTCCTCCTCCTGCACCATGGTGAACCTCAGGTCCAGCCTGCTTTTGTGACACACGTTCCTGCACAAAATGATAGTCAACTTCAATGTGTTTCGTTCGGGCATCCTTGCGTGATGATCTTCTCAAGCGACTACTTCACCATCTCCGGCCCGTCCCTGCGTCGATAGTCTTCGAAGGTTCTTGTTCATCGGTCGGGGTGAAATCCCCGCATGGCGGCTTGAGCTATCAACGACGACGCTCGAGGGTGTTGTTACCTCCTTGGAGGCGTTGGCATGACCCTAATAAGCCTTCCTCCTCGAGCACCATGGTGAACCTCAGGTCCAGCCTGCCGGACTAGACAGTGGCGACGTCTCAGCGTCGTTCCCCTTTTAAGGGCGCTGCTTTAGCTGTAAATAGAGTGCTGCATGAAGTATTTGATGCGACAGCTAGAGGTTGAAGATGTGTCGCTTTGGCGTAGTGTGCCACACAGGACGCATAGGGTGCACAACATCTGCCAACATCAGGACTTCTTTGATAATTTCACACCAGGCTAGCCGAGCCTTGCCTCTCGTCTGCCGATCCTCTAAGCACATAGACATGGGTGCGAAGAGCGCTGCCTCTCACCTGTCGATCCTCTAGGCACATGGGTGCGAAGTACGTCTAGCAACAGTGATGCCGCCTGTTGCTCTAAGTCGCTGTCCTGTTGCTCCAAGTCTTGATGCCTTGCCCTTTTGGCTGGAGGGGCAAGGCCTAATTTCGTTGCGGTATGTATTCGAGGGCATCTCCTCCCCAACTTGTGGTCGGAGGGTCATGTGTGTGTCGTGTCCCTCTATGTCTGCCCTATACGTCTACCTATTCAATGAAATTGAATGCAAACTCTTTTGCGTTTTCTTAGAAAAAAACATCATTTTACTTGGACTGCCCGACAACCTGACTTGCACCTTTTTCAAGATCTGGTAGGATTTATTGACCATCGGACTATGGGGCCATACGTGTCTCCACTTATATGGCTCGAAAAGGTTTAGCCGCACATAGGTGCCCGCGACATGGTTTGATATAGCACCCTCCTGTCTAAATATTTCTAACTTTGTTTGTTACAGAACTTTATTGAATTGTATGCATATCTGGCTAGTTCACCAAATTATCGAAACTGATAGAGAAGAGCGTGCAATATATTTCAACGCTCCTCCTCCACCAGGATTTAACATGAGATCGATGAAAGCACTACATGCACCAGCCAGCTCACCCAAAGGGTTAAGCTATGGACGACGGGCCATGCATTTAGGTCGCGTTTGGTAGTATACAGTTCCTCTAACAGTGTTGACGAAATCGGCCGGATTAGTTGCTTGCTTCCCCGCCATGTTCTGTGAGCACGTGTTGTAAAGCCGGCCTAGGGACAACGTTCAAATCGAGATCTGTGAGCACGTGTTGTAAAGCCTACCGGCCTAGGGACAAAGTTCAAATCGAGCGTTTCCGTAGAGCATCTCCAGATGGAGAGGGTGCACGTGCTCATGCAAAGGTTAGATTCTCTCTTCTCTCTAAACATGTTTGTCTTTGACCCTTGTAATTAGCATAAAATATGCTTCGAATCAAAGCAAGCTCTACATGAAAAAACTGTCCATCTACGATGGAGTTTCACTCCGACCATTGACACCGAGTTTAGTGATTTATATCTTCTTAGATTCATAGTCAAAGTTAAAGTTTTTTTTAGAAGAATTTTTTTAGATTCGTTGCACACAATCAACCGTACGGAATTAATTTTAAGAAGTAGCTAGACCTCGCTGCTCCCCACAACTTTCGTGTTGCAAGTTTTTCGTTTAGGTGAAGCTAGAGAAATTTATCTATAACATCCCAAGGTTGAAGATGAAGTTATCTTCTCCCTCCTCTCTTGAACAGGTTCTTAGCTGCTCGCTAAGCTCGATCGTTAGCGGTCGGAGTGAGTGGCTGAGCAGTTGAGTCATCCTCTAGCAAGGTGGGTCCGAGCTCGTCCCCAACTTCATCAACGACCACGCCGCATCGATGTCATCCTCTAGCAAGGTGGGTCTAAGCTCGGCCCCAACTTCATCAACGACCACGTCGCATCGATGCCATCCTCTAGCAAGGTAGGTCCGAGCTCGGCCCCAACTTCATCAACTCTGCATCGATGCCAATGCCGGCTCCAAATGGGTCGGTGGTAGACTTGATGCATGTGAGCAGTCTTAGCGGCAACACGAAGAAGGCAGCCGGCAAGGTGTACCTCGGCTGTGACTAGTTCGAGGTGGCCTTCTTGTCCGTGGAGATCTTCGACCACACCCGGAAGAAGTGACTCTCGGCATGGAGACCACGCTCACACGTAGCATGGCGCATGTCGGTCAATACCTCCTCGTCGCAATCAAGGCGTGCAAGCTCGAGCTCTTCGTGTCCTCTCGAACCGCTCTTCATTCTGGCATAGCCGCATCAAGTGCGGCGCCGCCCTCAGTCGTTGGTGTAGCCGCAACAGGTGTTGTGCCAACAGCAGCAACAGATTGCTACTAATGGTTGTTCAGGTGTGCATGTTATTGTGACAGAAGTGCATGCAACCAAACACCGAGCTTCCGTTTCTGTTCTAATACAAAAAGCTCCATACAGCTTACCAAACGAATTGCAAAAGGTGACATTTGCCCACCCTAGCAGCGCCCACCGAGAAGAAAATAGCGTGCAACCTACCGAAGTGCCGTCCGTCAATTCAACCAAAAGTTAAGCCGAAGAGACCCATTGATGCGACAATTGTGCCCGTGGTGTACTTTCTCACTAAAATTTGTCTACATGTGTTTAAAAAATATTAGAGTGTCTTACATTAGTAAATCGGGGGGAATATTATTCTAAAACGATTGAACAGATTTTTGTTGCCATGCGGTACAATCCAAACGGACAGATGGGCTGAGTACGAGGCTCCATATATATTCAGCATAAATTAGACTGGAATCGCGATTTTTCAGTCCCACCTGCGCCGTCCCCCCTCACCGTTGTCGGAGCCACCCGCATCGGCCCCTGCTTACCGTGGGCCGGGCCGACCCAAAGGACCTAACGGATACCACATGCAAGTATTTTCTGTGTCTATATGGGGGATGTGGGTCTAAGGCCGCAGAAGATCTTAAGGGGAGATTTTGTCCCGTATGCCATGTTTTCTATAGAGCTAGGATGGAGTCGTTGTATCTATTTTCGTTCCTATGCATCTAGTCATTCTACACACTGGCCTGGTTCTTATTCAATTTGCATTGACATGTGAACTGTTACTAACAATTTTACCTCTTGTTGGCTGCAGGTGAAGAAGATGATAATATATGCCGTTGACCATGCCGTGAAGATTCTCAAAGAGCATTGCCGTCGTACCCGATTGCTTACTGACATTGTTTCTAGGAGTTTCTGCAGGAGTAGAAAGAACTAAGATGACGACGAAATTGTACAATGTAGTGTATTAGTATGTTGCCAAAATCCCTTGGCACAGTAAACTGAGGAAAGGGTAGACTATACAAATGAGATGTAGAAACAGTTGGGCTCGACAAAGAATTAAAGATTTTTATAATGTGCATTATATATTCGGTGCCGTATTAGTTATGTCGCCATAAAAAGGGATACTACTACCTAGGGCGTAGCTAAGTTCGTGCGCAGCTGTATAGCGCAAACGCTCTAAACAAGTGAGGAATCTACCAACTTAGTTTCGAAAAAATGTACAAAGTAAGGGGGCAGAATGTTGGCATATGCTACCGCGCACCTACTTTTAAACCACATCTAAATTAATGAAGGTGATTGGCCTATAATGAACCTAACAAAAGTAATCATATTTAAATACCTCTCAAAGTACAACCTCATGTTAACAAAAAAGAAGAATCCTATTTAGTTTTTCCCAAACTATTTTTTGGACATATCTCATACAAACATGTAACTTCATTTAACTAGGTATTATACTTCAAAGGATTTTGCATATACTTGAAAAATGGGCAAAGTTACACTTTGTAGTCCAAAACACCATTCAGTGGTACTCCATACGTACTCCATCTGTTCCAAACTATAGATGTTTTAGATATTTCAATATGAACTAGCTACAGATAGAAATGAGTGAATCGACACACTAAATGTAGTCTACATACATGTATTTCAGAAAAAGGCTAAAAAGTATTATAATTTGAAACAGAATAACAATTTAATGGTATTTTTTATAATATACATATTTTATTAGTAAAAAATTGTTGATCAAACTTAAATCTTAAGATGTGTGGGCACCACATATTTTATGATAGGAGTATCCGTCCACAAGAAGTAAATTCAATCCTGATGAGTCTAACTTATTTTTCTAATGTTAAGTCTTGCGAGTTATATTGTATTCTTCTAAGACATCTATATAATCCTAACATACAATCTAAGCTTATCACTCTTAATTCTAATTCAAATATTTGAATTTAAATTTCAATCATACCATGTTTGTGAAATCAAACTCTTGATTGAACATCTTATCAAACACATGTGTGATGTCAACTCTGATTCCCAGTCATACATGTAGTGGCATAAAGCCACCTATATTGTATTCAAAAACAATTAAGAGTTATCATACCTTGAAGAAGAGAGCACTATGAAACAATCCAAAGAGTTTGTGGCAATTTACATTATTCCCACGAGACTTGAAATGTTCTATTAGATCTCATACCTGAAAATATAAAAATTACATACTTTAGCTTATCAAGTTGATTCAAAGAACTTAACAAACCATATCAACTACTCCCGTTATCCTGAATTACTTGTCGTGGTTTTGTCTAGATATGCCAACAATGACCTGGATTTTTTGGCCGGAATTAGGGTATGAGATGACGAAACGTTTCTTCAAAGACAAGTATAAAAGGTTTGGTAGTGCACCAAGATTTGATACACCACAAGCCTCACAAATAGAAGGATATCATCAAAAGAGAGATCACACCATACAAAACAAGACCTGCTCACGAGAGAAGCCTCGATTGCGTCTTGGACTCAAACCTAGGGGAAGAAATGTGTGTCGCTACTAGCTAGGCGATACCCAGTTACGCCTATACCCAGTTCCTAGAGCGATCACAACATGCTTACTCACGAGTCAGAACATCATAGATCTACAAATATGTCCAACTGAAGATGAGAGTAAAACACATGAGACTTCAACACAAGTTCTAGATCCAATCGAAAAAGAAGAAGAAAATGTTGATCATAACAGATCCAAGTCACTTATTTTAGGATGTAGGGAATAGATTTGGTGATAAAGTGCAAATTGGAGATCTATAAGAAAAAACACACACAAGAAAAGTCCTAATTGTTCTCAATCTGATTACAAAATCCATGAAAGCAAGAACGAGGAGAAAGAGAAAAGGAGAAAACACCAAACACCTCCAAAGACTGCAAATTCGATGAAAGGAAAAACGAAGAATAGAAGAAAGAGGAGAGAAGGCGACGCAGATCGAGCCGAGGTCCAGCTCCAGATCGCAAAACGAAGAGGAAGGAACAGGGCACCTTCGGATTTATATAGGCCAGACTCCCGTCCTGTTAGGGAAGAAGATACGTAACGAATCGTGCCTTCCTTTGGAAATACCCGGACTACCCTAGTCAGTTAGAACGCGCGACGTTTGAGGCGTCCTGTGAAATCAGGCCACGTACCTGTGCGGCGTAAGCTTCGGCGAGAAATCAGCACGCGACAAGATCGTTAAAGATACGTGCTACGTGAATATTTTTCCAAAATCCCTCGGTCCTACTGCTGACACGTGTCTATCCAAATTCCATTTTTATTACACTCAGACCCGTTTTTGCTATATATAATGTCTCGCTTTTGCTATACTGTAGTAGAAAACGGTTCGTCATAGAAATAGAGAAACAGACTAATCTCGCCGGAGAGTTCGCCGGAGACCTCGCCGGCGTGTAGCAAAAAAAAAAATACTAATGTAGCAAAACCGACTTCGCCGGAGATTCACCGGAAACTTTCGCCGCAGACTTCGCTGAATACCGAGTAGCAAAACAATTGCTCTTTTGTAGCAAAATCAGAAAACAGATGTAGCAAGATGATTATGCTAATGTAGCAAAAGCCTGACTTCGCTGAAGACATAGTCAGAGCAAAAGCTATAGCAAAAAAATGCTATTATAGCAGTGCCGCTGGCTGCATGTAGCAAAACCACAAGTCATATGTAGCAGATCCGGTCGCCGTGTGTAGCAATTTTTTTAGCAAAATAGCAATTTCGTCGGAGACCTTATAGCGAGAAAAAACTTGCAACCGTAGATGGAGAAGGGAGCGGCGGGGCGCGGCGGCCGCCGAGGTTGGTCTCCTGGCCACGCCCAGCTGAGGAGGGCGGCCCGGCCAACGCGCTCGTGCAGGGCGGCGCACAGCGAGGAAGAGGCACGCACGGCCGTCCAGGTTGGCCTCCTAGCCGCACCCAACTGGGAAGGACGGCCCGGACAACGGCTCGCTGTGCAGGGCAGCAGGAAGCAGCTAGCAAGGCGGCGCATGGCGACAAAGCGGTGCGCGCTGTGTTAATAAAGATAATCTCGTGCGGAATGAAAGAGATACGGGACCCACCCATGGGGCCACGATCTTGTGCGGGAGTAAGGCGACGCGAACCGGGGGATGGATGCATCCTATCTCCCGGAGGAGGGGAATCATTTTCCATCGTTAAAGTGGATCAGGGATAAGAATCATTGTCTTCCCATCCTGTTTTCTCTCCTAGTATTGAATTAAGTTCTAAAAAAAAGTTCCACGTAGGCCTTGTCCATACAAAAAATTCTCGGGGCATGATAAAGATTTTTTGGTTTTATATTTTTTAATTAAAAAGTTTTATCTTTCACTCGTTGGCCGTTCTCAGGCTTGGGAACGCCCTGAGTTTCCGCATTTAAATAAAATTCAATAAAATTTGTTAAATTTTGGACGAGTATAAGCGGTTATTATTAATTAATGACGAATACATATATATTACATAGAATTGATACCCGGATTTAAACTAGATTTAGACTAAATAATAACTAAAGAACTTAATAAAGCATGCCGCCATGTCGTCGATGCCGATCGCTTCTATATGCCAAAGTTGCTGTAGAAGCAGCTAATTTTTTAAAAATAATACATTTTTTTAATTATTTCCGGAAATAATACACGAAATTGATCATTTTCAATTCTAGCGGCCGGTCTTTAATTCAAAAGACGACCGATACTAATCATCTTTAAACAACGACTAGCCCCATCGTCTTTTCAAAAGATGATTAGTGTCGGTCGTCTTCAAAAGACGTGTGCCGATCGTCTTTTAAATTAAAGACCGACTGCTAGAATTGAAAATGATCAATTTCATGTATTATTTCTAGAAATGATTAAAAATGTATTATTTAAAAAGATAGCGTAGAAGAAGGTCTACCCGGGGTTGGCCTTGCCGTCGTCGTTGTCGCTCGGCGGTTGCGGTGGACGGGAGCCGCCCTGGCCATCGTCACCGCACCTCCAATGCTGATAGGAGGTGCCGTCGTCGAGGACGACGAGCGGCGCGTCCTGGTAGGCGAGATCGCGGCCAGCCTAGGCCTCGCGTTCGACCTGCTCCTGCTGGCGCTGACACGGCTCCTCTCCTCATCCTCCCAGTCCGCCCTGGACCAGGCGAGGATGTATGGCGATGCAGGTTCCGGCGGGGCATGGCATCACGGAGGGATTGCTCCATCGCCATTCTCATGGCGAAGGCATCCTTGTCGACGGGCACCGCCCATTCCGCCTACTCCGGCTTCGGCTGGTGAAGCCGGAGATGGCCAGTGGGCGACGAGGGCGCGCACGGCTCATTGATGATGATGTCGCGTGCCCTTGTCCTCGGCGGCGAGCAACCGACGTCTCTGGCTCGCCCTTGACATGTCGGAGTGGCAGCGCCGCCGTCAGTGTGGACCCGAAGTAGCGGGAGGCCGAGGCTGCGGTGGAGGAGGACCCAAGGCCAGCCATCCTCCTCGGTAACCAGTTGGCCGGAGGATGGCGCCTCACCCTTGCCACCGGTGTCGTGTTGCGTGGGAAGCCGAGGTGGGGGTTATTGCCAGCGTGGATGTGTTCCAGCACGGCGGCGAGGGTTCGTCCCGAAGCGCTCCACCCGCGGCATCGCGTCGCCGCGTTGTTGCGCTTTGGCGGCGACCTTGGCGGTCCCTTGTGGCGGGCGAGCTCCTGGTGTTGGAGATATTCCCAAGAGGCAATAATAAAAGTAGTTATTATTATATCTTTGTGTTTATGATAAATGTTTACATCCATGCTATAATTGTATTAACCGGAAACATTAATACTTGTGTGATTTGTAAACATGTAAGAGTCCCTAGTAAGCCTATTTGTAATACTAGCTTGTTGATTAATAGATGATTATGGTTTCCTAATCATGAGCATTGGATGTTATTAATAACAAGATCATATCATTGGGATAATGATGCGATGGACATACTCCTATAGTTAAGCATAGCATAAGATCAAGTCATTTCAATAGTTTGTTTGCTATAAGATTTTAGATACATAGTAACCTAAATCCTTCGACCATGAGATCATGTTAATCACCATCACCGGATGGATGTTTTGATTACATCAAACACCAGTTCGTAACTGGGTGGTTATAAAAGTGACATTGAGTGTTCGGAAAGTATGTGTTGAGGCACATGGATCAAGAGTGGGATTTGTCCATCCATATGACAAATAGATATACACTGGACCCTCTTGATGGAATGTCATCTAATTGTCTTGCAAGCATGTTACTGGATCACATATCACAGGAACGAGTAAAGAGTACTTATCGGTAACAAGGTTAAACGAGGTATGTAGAGATACCGACGATCAAACCTCGAATAAGTAAAGTATCACGAGACAAAGGGAAATTGGTATCGTATCTAAATGGTTCATTCGATCACAAATTAATCATAGAAATATGTGGGAGCCATATGAATTTCTAGATTACTCTATTGGTTATTGATCAGAGAAGAGTCTCGGTTATGTCTGAATAATTCACGAACCGTAGGGAGACACACTTAAGGATTCAATGTTGTTTAGTAGATATGGAATGTGAGTAAGATACCGTATGTTGTTCGGAGTCTCGGATTGGATCCATGATATCACGAGGAGATCCGGAATGGTCTAGAGAATAAGATTCATATAAGGAAAGTCCAATTCCGGAGTTCGGAAATGGTTTTGGAGTTTTAACCGTAATGTTCTAGAAGGGTCTAGAAGGTCCACCGATCCATAGTGAGAGGGGTACATTGTGCTGACCCAGCATACCACTGCATGATGTAGTACACTATAGTCGTTGACATAACACCAATGCAACACCATTCACGAGTATTACATCCCTCAGAGTGGTACAACAGAAACACGGCAGGTCCAAGACATGACTATAGGTTACAACTCAACTCTTTACACAAGATGCAGAGAACACTCTAGGTTAAGGAGAGAGAAAGAAACTTCTTACAAAGAAGAATTAGGAATAAATAACTCAAAAAAACTATCATACTAATAGGACTAGTATTTTAACTAATGGTCTAGCATTGCTGCTATGGCAATACACTACAGAAATAGGTTCTATAGCTAGAGATTATTTTCCTATCTAATCAGTAACTTCTTCTTCACTTGAGTTGATGTATATGTTGACTTTCTTCACTTTATTGAAGAACTTTAGCTTCTGGAGATGATTCTGTAGCATAACTTGATGTAGACATCGTCTGTACTGGCTTTAGAACCTAGCAAGGGTTAAGAAGATACTCTGAGTACGAGCGTACTCAGCAAGTTCACTAGAAAAGAAGTGTTTGATGCACTATATCTATAGCCACAAACCAAGGTCGTAGGCAATGTAGGTTTTCGTAAACATTTCTTCAAAGGTTGCTTTTATTCTGAAAAGCTATGTCCGTCAGCCTTCACGGGTTTACCAGAACTTTCATGGAGTTCCTTTCCCGCCGCGTTCGCAGCTCCTTCCTGGAACAGGGAGCAACAAGTTATAGTTTTTACACTCTGCAGAGGTTCGTCACTTTACCCATGAGACATCTTAGCTTTGTTGCACATCCAGGCCGCGAACCCGTTCATACTTCCTTGGTATGAGGCCCAGACTAAGATCCAAGCCAATCACTGCCCTCTCCGCGGCCTCATATGTCTACGTGATCCTTTGGGGCCGGCTCACCTTCGTTAATCCCCCTTTCGGGAAGGCTAAAACCATGATGAGTTCCTGAAGACTCTATGACCTGGTGTTGCCCTGGCAAGTGCCATATTAAATGGTCCATCCACTAAACACCATCCATAGATAATCTAGACACCAAAAGTGTGGGGGCGTAAGGGTGCCCACCCATATGTTGGATCCGCACAAGGAATCACAACGTCACGTTAAGGTCGTCTTGCCTCCATACGAGAGGAAAAGGATACATATGCCTTCTCCATCCCATTCCAAATCTCATGGTTAACGCGTGATATACGACACAAGAATCACTGGCGACATTGGTTGTTAGGTCCTAGATAATATGTTCCTTTACCACTGGAACTTTCATAGTAGGTTATTACCTCATGGTAAATAACCTATAATCATTTATTATGAAAATAGTGTTTTCCGACCTTTTTCAAATGCAGGTGATGACAACACTGGATTTGCAAAATACTTTTCAGAAAATAATCAAAGGACATGAGCAAGTGTGAACTTTCCTTTTTGTGATTGCAAGATTATGCACTCACGGTCTTCGAGACGACATAAGATCCAATATTTGAAATCTGAATCATTGGTCCGGTAAGGACTAATGTTTAAAGAAACAATATGATGTTGTGCATAAGTAATGCTATGCATTTTGTAAAACCCCCAAAGTGAATCCCTAATACTGTAAGTGAAGTGAACTTAGGTGATTCCTTTAAGAGTTGGTTTATCTTCAAATTTTTACTTCACATGAAGTGCATCTATAGGGATTTTAAGTTTTGATATACAAGATATAAAAGTAGAGTGCAATAGTAATTTAATATTTAGATTAGTTGCTATTTGGTGATTAGGATGGAAGTCTATGTATTGGATTATTAAGGTTTGAAAGAACTATCCTAGAGTTGTTGCTTGAAGTGGCAAAAAGAATAACATTTGAAGAGAAGATTTCCTTTCTAAGTTTTAAACAATCATCATTGTTAATAGAACATGATCAGTGTCTTTTGGTGTTTGATTTACTAGTTTGGACTTGAAATGCTTTATGTCTTAAGTTAAATAGACCAAAGTTAACTATAAAAACATAAGTGATTTATTAGACATGATGTTTATAATCTTTGAGACTAAAGTTAACTTTAAAAGGTTAGGTAAACTTAAGATGTAATATATTTTAATTATTCCCAAGTTTTAGATTTATGATAGGTATAACTAAGGTGTGGAATTATTCACTTTATATTTAAGTGAATGATTAGATTAAATTTGTTTTGATTATTAAGAAATAATATATATTTATTTAATGGAATCATAATTAGACGATCTTAGTAATTTGTTAGAATTTAAAGTTATGTTAATAGTGGTTAAGATATAATGATTATTCACCATTTTATAAAAATGAGTGATACCCAATGTTTATTTAAAGGAGTTTTTTAATAAGATTTTTTAAAAGACTATTTTGAAGTTAAAGGTTATACTTAACTTTGATTATGAATTTAAGTTATGGGTTTGGAATTAGTACAAAGACACTAATTGCTCAAGGTTTTATAAGCATTGTGATTATTTCTTACTTAAGAATTGTTTTAAAACAATTCACAAAATAAGCATTAGATAAGGATTTATTATTTAAAATATTAAAGACTTTTCTAATAATATATTTAATATTTTTATAGTGTAATATATTTATTCAAGACCTTAAAAATGATTTTTATTTATTTTTAAGTATTATTTCTATGTTTATAAAATTCCATAAAGCATTAAATGTATTTAAATATTTACTTCAAATTTTATTTATAGAAGAGTTGAGTTAGTATTTTTATAAAATAGTGGAGTTATTTTTGTATACAAAAATGATTTTTATTAATTTTTTTAGGATATTTTCTTATAGTATTAGAATTTATTGATAATTCTAGTGACTTTAACATTTAGTGGTATTTTATTTAACTCAAACAGGTAGTTTTATATTTTTCTTAGGTAGGTATTATTTTTGTGAACATTTTGATATATAATATGTATTTTTAGGATTTTTCTGTATTTTCTAGGGCTAAAAAGATTTATAGGGTGCTTTGGTAATTCATTTGTTTATTTTATTTTATTTTATTTCTTATTCTACTTAGCCTGGGCCGTTTGGTTGGACACATGGGTCGACCTGGCCCATTTGGACTTGGCTCGGGGTCATCTTGGCCCCGGCCCACCCCCTCATCCCACGCACGCCTCACCCACACTTGCATTCTCGTTCCCCTCTCGGTTCTGCTCAATGTCGCCGCTCACCCGATTCCGGCTGTGCATGACGCCGTGGTTGTTGATGTTGGTCGCCGGGCTTTGTCGTTGTGGCTTTCTCCCCTACCTTACTTAGATTGATCTGTCACTTCCTTCCTTGGCCGCTCTACTTCCTTCACTAGGGTTAGGGTTTGAACTTTGGTTCACCACGGTGTTTCGACGCCGGTGACCTCCCCATGACAAGGTTCCTGGTGCCGATGTGGTGTCGTAACTGTGAAGTCATACCCTTGCACGCGCTAATGTAGTAGCGTGGGCCCTGCCTCGCCATGCTGCGGTGGTTGCGCCATGGGCGTCAGGTACACATTTGACTCCCTGGTTTCTTCCTTGCTCAAATTGATCTCTCCCTGATGTTGTTTTCTGTTTTCGGTTCCAGAAGATTGTTTCCTTTTTGTTTTAGTTGAATATATTCATCTGAGATCAGCTTGAGATTAAATAAAGTAAAGTATATGTTGGTTGGGCTTAAGGTTTTATGTTAGTAGGTTTGTAGTGTTTCAAACTGATAAGAACAGATATAAACTACATCTAATTGTGTGATTTTAATGATTAGATCAGTTTACTGCTCAGATTGTTATGATATTGGATTTTTCTTCTTATTTCCTTACTATCGTAAAATTGTGTATATTGTTTGTGACCTCCTGAGGTCCCTATAACTAATGAAATACTAGGGAATGTTTAATGTTTCTTAATTTACTTAGGATAGATATCTTGCTTATGGATTAAAATCACTGAACTCTAAACTTTTGGTTCAGGGTGTTGTTGGCAATGCTTCTGTCATTAACTTGTCAGTGGTTAAATAACAGACTTGATTACTAATAGTAATTAGGGAATCTAATTACCCGAGGCTTAATCATTTTGTGATTCCCCTGGTTGGTGGACATTGAATTGGTCAGGCATGAAAATTGTATGCTGAGCTGAACCTGACTTCAGTGGGGCTTTTTTATTGTTTGAATAACCAGATGTTTGTCTCTAGGTGTGGAACTTTTGTTTATATGATGAACTGAACCTATGGTTCAGTAATGATCTTGGTCCCTTATTGTACATATTCTCTTAGAATGATTCCTAACCAAAGGTGGCTAGGAAAATGATTTAAATGATTGTTGATAGTTGCTTTATTGTGTTTGTAAGATGATAAAGGATAGAACTGCTACAGATGTGCTACTATTCTTTGGAATGTGCCCTGTAGTAGCTCATCAGTAGATCTGCTATTATCTAGTTTTAAACTAGAAAGCACCAACTTGGTCTATGATGCATAGTCTGAGACTTTGCTGTAGATCTTGGCAAGATAGCACTTGATTCTTGTATCTCTTCAATGATGAATATACACCCCACTTGGGTGTATTACTAAGAATTACTTTAAATAGGCATCTGCTACAATATAGATGAAATTATTAAGAGCATGTTTGATAATTGCTCACCATCTTGGTGATGCTTATTTTAGAAAATGTGTCCAGTTGATAGCTTGTATGGATATGATTGAGTGACCATCCATTATGTCACTTATGACAGTAAGATTATGGCTGATTCCTAGCTCTTTTGGGAAATTGATTTGCATATCTAATTTGTTGGAAATTGTACTTGTGGTTTTATCATAGAGGAACAACTCTGATGCTGGTTGCTACTGAGGTGCTACCCATAACTGGGATGTGCCCAGTAGCACCCATCCAGGGATTTACTTTCCTCTAGATGCAAACTGGTAAATACCAGATTGGTCAAAGATGCACTGGCTATTACCTAAACTGTAGATGGCAAAAGATATTTCTTGTGGCTTTTACAATATCCAGTGATGAGTATACACCCCACCTGGGTGTATCTCTAAGGATTCAACTTATCCAACAAATCATGCTCAGAGACTTAATAAGAATAGATAGATGGTATGATCTGTTTGTGACTCACCAACTGGATGATGTTGGTGTTGTAGATGTGTTCTTGTCTTGATGATGCCCTTGCTGATATCCTCTTTGATCAGGTGACTCTCCTCCTCCTTGTCACCTCCTTGAACACCTCCTGGTTTGTCCTTGATTAACACCTGAACTTCTCCCTCCTCAAATAACCATTCTGGTAGTTGAGTTGGTGGTTTTTTATATGAATGGATGATGGCCTAGTTTGTGGTTATGGTTGCTGAAACTCTCATATTCTTGTGATGTTCTTAGTTGGGTTTGGTAGTGATGTTAGAATCTTTAGAGAGAGAGCACTCTCTCTGCTACGGCTGGGAAGATAACCCCCTGCCATGTGAGTTCCTGTGTTGACAGCAAGGTTTGCTTGCATGTAGTGACTGTGATGTGTGCTTGTTGGTGTCATCTGTGGATCAGATCAAGTGAAAACTTGATATTTGCTGTCAATTTACCTTTTTACCATTTCATCTGGCTTTGGTGAAACTTGCCCCTGTACCAGCCCGTGATGTACTAGTCTGAGTCTACACATATGATAAGAACATATATTATTTATTTGGTGAAATTTGCCCCTTCTGGTTTAAGCTCAATGATGAGACAAACAGTGCATTACACTGTAATTCTGAGAGCACCAATATTAACACTAAACCTTGTGTTTTACTTTTAGTTGTTTGTTTTTGCAGGAACTAATTAGGATAAAAGATACCAGAATAAGAAGTGGGCTTAGGAACAATAGTTTAGGATTTTCTTTGTATTAAATATTGTAATTTATTTTCTGTTTGAATATTGTAAAAACATTATATTATTGTAATTTATTCAATAAAGTTTACTTAATTCCTTTTTCTTTTACAATTCTTTTGTAAAGAGAATGTCATATTTATTTTGTTGTAATAAAGAGTTCTTTTATTTATCTCAGTAATGTAATTCCTTTATCTTCTTATTTGATTCCTGATACTTTACTTTTATTCATTTATTGTAAAAGATCACTGTAATATTATATTTATATATAAATATTAATAAATAAATCCTTTTATATCATTTTTTGTAATCATTTCAATTCAAGTTATTAAATGTTTCTAATTTCCATTTGTGAATTTTATAAATTCATTTGAATTTCATATTTGAAATTCAAATACATGTTTGAGCAACTTACCCCCTAAAAAAGGAATTATATAAAGGTCATGTCGAAATACAAGAGAGATATCGATCCCTTTATAGCTCTTCTAGTTTTGTGTGAAAATTTCCTGGATTTTCTTATGCATGAATGCAATGCACAAACCTGTGTCCTCTATAATTCTAGGTGCTAATCCTTGGATGTTACATACATGGATGTGTCATATCAATGTGGAATGGTTGCATCATGTCCTAGGTCACTTGGCTGAGCAATGGGGAGAGAGAAATCAAACTCTAGTTTGAAAAGTCAAACGCCAATTTGAAAAGTCAAATCCCAACATGGTTGCCTAGTGGAGGGAGGAAAGGAAACCCACTTAAGGAAGGTTTCCCTCCCTCCCAAGCTTTAAAATACATAGTAACTTAATCCTTCAACCATGAGATCATGTTAATCACCATCACCGGATGAATACTTTGATGACATCAAACACCACTTCCCCGTAACTGGGTGGTTATAAATGTGGCATTAGGTATTTTGAAAGTATATGTTGAGGCATATGGATCAAGAGTGAGATTTGTCCATCCATATGATGGATAGATATACTCTGGGCCCTCTTGGTGGAATGTCATCCAATTAGCTTGCAAGCATGTGACTGGCTCACAAGGGATCACATATCACATGAACAAGTAAAGAGTACTTATCGGTAACGAGGTTGAACTAGGTATGCAGAGATACCGACAATCAAACCTCGGATAAGTAAAGTATCGCGAGACAAAGGGAAATTGGCATCGTATGTAAATGGTTCATTTGATCACAAAGTAATCGTAGAAATATGTGGGATCCATATGAATTTCCAGATTCCTCTATTGGTTATTGATCGGAGAAGAGTCTCGGTCATGTCTGCATGATTCACGAACCGTAGGGAGACACACTTAAGGATTCAATGTTGTTTAGTAGATATGGAATGTGAGTAAGATACCAAATGTTGTTCGGAGTCTCGGATTGGATCCAGGACATCATGAGGAGATCCGGAATGGTCCGGAGAATAAGATCCTTTTAAGAAAAGTTCAATTTCGGAGTTTGGGAAAGTTTCCGATGTTTTCATCGAAGAGGTTCTAGAAGTGTCTAGAAGGTCCACCGGTCCGTAGTGGGAAGGGTACATGGATGTGTCATACCAAAGTGGAATGGTTGTATCATGTCCTAGGTCACTTGGCTAGGCAATGGGAAGATAGAAATCAAATCTAGTTTGAAAAGTCAAATGCCAATTTGAAAAAGTCAAATCCCAACATGGTTGCCTAGTGGAGGGAGGAAAGGAATCCCGCTTAGGGAAGGATTCCCTCCCTCCCTTGCCGCCGACCACAAGGAGGAGTTGGGGGAGGACTCCCCTCCTCCCAGACCGCCTCTCCCACCTATATAAGGAGGGGTAGGGCGCCCCTACCCCTCATTGAAAAACCCTAGTCTGCCGCCGCCCCCTCTCTAGTCGCCTCCTAGGGCTCCTCCAAGTCGCCGCCTAGGGCTTGCCCTAGCTGCCGACCACCTCTAAACCCCTCGACCCTCTAAACCCTAGATCGCTGATGCCCTCTTCTACTCCACCATACCCGCTCCGGCTTAGGCGAATGATACGTTGGAAACATATCTATAATTTTTGATGCTCCATGCTTGTTTAGTATCTACTTTGCTTTACTTGTGTACACTTTGAGGTGTTTTTTTACATGTTTTCTCGTACTAACCTATTAACAAGTTGCAACAATGCCAGATGCCTGTTTTCTGCTGTTTTTGGTTTCAGAAAATTTAGTAAAGAAATATTCTCGGAATTGGACGGGACAAACTTCAAAGACAATTACTTTCCGTGGGGAACAAGAAGTCCAGAGGAGAGCCGGAGGGCTGGCAGGCAGACCCACCAAAGTGGGTCGTGGACCCGCGCTGGCTAGGGTTTGGTGGCCCTGTCGCCTCCGGGCTCGCCTATAAGAAGCCCCCAATGTAAACTCTCAGCATGCCGATCAAATCCACGAAACCGTCAGATGCCGCCACCATCGTCCCTAGATCGGGAATGGAGCTCTTCCCAAACCTCACGGGAGGAGATCATCCCGGAGGCCTTCTCTCCGGCATGATTTGTGAGTAGTTCCACCTTGGACTATGGGTCCATGTAGTAGCTAGATGGTTGTATCTCCTCCTTTGTGCTTTCATGTATAGATCTTGTGAGCTCCGTTCATGATCAAGATCTAATCTATTTGTAATCATGCATGTTGTGTTTGCGGGGATCCGATGGATATTGAGATTATTATATTGGTTTGATTAATGGTTCTATCTTTATGATTCTATCATGTCTATGTTGTTTGTGATCTTGCATGCTCTCCGTTGCTAGTGGTTATCTTGGCCAAGTAGTTGCTAGTGACTCCAAGAGGGAGTATTTATGCTCGATAGTGCGTTCATGCCTCTAGTTTCCAAGGGAAGTGACAGAAATCTCTTCGGTTGTAGATGTGTTGTTGCTACTAGGGAGAAAACAACGGTCTCTTGTTCATATAACATGTGGATTGTTTACCTTACACACTTTCCTTAAAGCAGTTGTCTGTTGCTTGCAACTTAATACTGGAGGGGGTTCGGATGATATCCTGAAGGTGGACTTCTAGTCATAGATGCAGTTGGATTACTGTCTATGTATATTGTTGTATTGCCCAATCAACTTCATAGAATCTTTCTGGCTAGTAATTGCATTGTTATGCCTTGCTCAGTTCCTGTCAATTGCCCTGTTGTAATTTGTTTACCCTTCATGCCATGTTGTTTATCTAGGGAGAGCACCTCTAGTGAACTATGGACCCCGGTCCAATCTTTACCATTGATACATCTTCAACTGTTACATGTTTACTTATTGCAAACCATTACCTTCCACACCATACGTTTAATCCTTTGTTACCGCAAACCGGTGAGCTTGACAACCTCACTGATTCGTTGGGGCAGAGTCTTGAGTTTGTGTTGTGCAGGTCTCTGCGTTGCTTGCAACACCTGTGTGACGTTTCCTTCCTCCTACTGGTTCGATAACCTCGGTATCAACTGGGGGAAGACTTGCTGTTGTACTCTTCACACCTTGCTCTTGGGGTTCCCAACAAGACTCCACATCAGCCAACAAGTTTTCTGGCGCCATCAAGGATTCATCAACAAGTTTTCTAGCGCCGTTGCCGGGGAGGCTAAGGACGTCTTCACTAGGGGAGTCCTTCAATTCCTTTCTCTTTACTTTGTTTTTAGTTTGCTTTGTTTCTTTTGCTTGGTTTTGTTTGCCTCTTTAAAAAAAATTAGTCTAGATTGGTTTGCTTGCTTTATTCAAAAACACAAAAAAATTAGTTCCTCCTCTAGCTGCTGCTGTTTTTAGCTTGCCCACCTTTTCCAAAATAAACTCTGCTGAGAACACTAAGTTGTGCGACTTCACTAGCACCAACAACAATGATTTCCTAAGCACACCTATTGCTCCACCTGCTCCTAATGCTGACTTTATGAAATTAAGCCTGCTTTGTTGAATCTTGTGATGAGAGGGCAATTTTCTGGTGCTGGTTCTGATGATCCTGCTTCCCATCTTAATAGCTTTGTTAAACTTTGTGAGATGCAAAAGTATAAGGATGTAGATGGAGATATTATTAAGCTCGGTCTTTTTCCTTTCTCTTTGAGGGGAAAAGCTAAAGAATGGTTGCTATCCTTGCCTAAAAATAGTATTGATTCTTGGACTAAGTGCAAAGATGCTTTTATTGGAAAGTACTACCCTCCTGCTAAGATTATTGCTATGAGAAGTGATATTATGAAATTTAAACAACTTGATAGTGAACATGTTGCTCCTACTTGGGAAAGAATGAAATCTTTGGTTAAAAATTGCCCTGCTCATGGACTCACTGCTTGGATGATTATCCAAACTTTTTATGCAGGTTTGAACTTCTCCTCAAGAAACCTGCTGGATTCTGCTGCTAGGTACTTTTATGGGACTCACTTTGGGTGCTGAAACAAGGCTCCTTGATAATATGATGGTTAACTACTCTGAATGGCATGTTGAGAGAGCTCCACATGGTAAGAAGGTAAATTCTGTTGAGGAAACTTCCTCTTTGAGTGAAAAGATTGATGTTATTATGGCTATGCTTGTTAATGGGAAAGCTCCTCTAGATCCTAATAGTGTTCCCTTAGCCTCTTTGGTTGCTCAATAATAGCAAGTTGATGTGAACTTCATTAAAAACAACAATTTCAACAACAATGCCTATAGGAATAATTTTGGTAGCAACAACAATTATAGGCCTTATCCTCCTAATGATGGCAATTCCTATGGAAGCTCTGACAATAATGCTATAAGTGCCCCCTCTGAACTTGAAGTCATGCTCAAGGACTTTATTAGTAAACAAACCACTTTCAATAAGACTATAGAGGAAAAGCTTTTAACTGTTGAGAAAAATATATCCTCTTTGTCTGAAGCTCAAACTTCCTTGGTTAATAAAATGGCTGCTAAACCTGAAACTATGGAAAACACCTTTGCTACTGCTGATGCCATACAAGTTACTATTGATGAAAATGTTAGGCTTTTAGCTCAACTTCATGCTAGGTGGGAAAGGGAAGCTGAAATTGATAGAAACAATAGTGTGTGCACTATCACCACTAAACCACAAGTAGCTCCTATTCCTCCTACTATGCCTAAGCCTATTGATCCTACTACTAGTGATGCTAAGTTTGATTTTGATATTGATAGTTGTAATATTTCTGAAGTGATTATGTTCTTGCAAAAGCTTGCTAGAAGTCCTGATGATAGTGATATGCATGTTGCCTTTACCAAACACATTACAGATGCTCTTGTTAAGATTAAGGAAGAGAAGCTAAAACACAAAGCTTCTATTCCTAGGAAAGTAGAAGATAGTTGAGAACCCATTATTAATATGCAAGTGAATGACTTTGATCTCAAAGCTTTATGTGATCTTGGTTCTAGTGTCTCTATTATGCCTAGGAAGATTTATGAAATGCTTGATTTGCCACCATTAGAAGATTGTTATTTGAATGTCCTACTCAATGATAATGCTAAGAAGAAACTCATGGGGAGTATTAATGATGTTCTCATTATGGTTAACAATGCTTATGTCCCTGTTGATTTCTATGTTTTGGATGTTGAATACAATGCTTCTTGTCCTATTACTTTGGGAAGACCTTTTCTTAGAACAATTGGTGCCATCATTGATATGAAAGAAGTCACCATTAAATATCATTTTCCATTCAAGAAAGGTATTGAACACTTCCCTATGAGGACAAAGAAGTTGCTTTTTTCTCCTCCTTTGAAAGCAAGATTTGATGTTAATGCTTCTTCATTTGAAAATACTTGATTCTTCTCGCTTCTTGTGCCTAACTTAAAGGCGTTAAAGAAAAGTACTTGTTAGGAGATAATCCAAGAGTTTACTTAAGTCTTGGAAGTTATTACTAATGTAATGACCTATCCTTATCCTTTTTGTTTGCTTTTTGTGCCAAGAATGACCTCTAATGAGAGGGAACTAAGATTTGGGGAGTTGCTGTCCTGAAACAGATTTCTGTCCTACACCAAAAAAATTCGTGAGGAGGCTATATAACTCCGATTGAGCTCAAAATTTACTAATAAATCCCCCAGTACATTGTATAACTTTAGTTAGTTCAACACTTTTTGATTTGAGCAAAAGAAGATGTTCGCAAAAAATTGTTTCTACCTGCTGGTCTGTTTTGACAGATTTCTGCCATTATTTGCATTTGCTTCTTATTGATTCCTTTTTGAGCTCTCTTCAGGTAAATTGAGTTTCTTTGAAGGAGTTACTTCAGTAGTTTGTGTTTTTAGTGAAAAGCCTTGTTGTTCCAAAGCTTTTCCCGCGGTCTAATATCTTTTGAATAAGCTAATGTTGCTAATGAAGATTGTGTGAAGTTTTGTATGAAGGAAAAATTTCAGGTGTAGAGAGAGAATGATGCAATAAGATGAAGAATTGACAAAAGCTCAAGCTTGGGTATGCCACCATGGTGTCACCCCAAGAAATATCCAAGAGGTACAAGCGTCAAAGCATGGGGATGCCCAAGGCATCCCCTTCTTCATCAATAAAAAGCTCAGGTCTGTCTAGACACTTCATTTTTATTGTTTCATGCACAATTGTGTTGTTCTTGGAGCGTCTTAGTTTTTGTTTGCTCTGCTTAGTTTGTTTAGTTTGCTTTAGTAGTTTGGACCCTCGCCCTCGCTGTGTTGTTTTACAAATAAGTTTGCTTGGTGTTTGGAAAGGAGTAGTAAGTTCTTGCTTGAAGTGCAAGAGGAGCTTGCATTGACTGTGACTTAGACTTTAGCATGACATGCTAGGTGTTGTTTTTGAATTATGCTTAGTGATTATTGATGTAGCATGTCTTTTTCCAAACAATTGGGATTGCTTAGTGTGCCTTAAAGAAATTATGCGTTGTTTTAGCATGCAAAAGCATAGTATTGTGGTATTCTCCTTTGATGTTTTGCTTGGGTTGACTTGGCACATGCTCACACCATGTTATTACTATGAAAAGTCACCATTAGCCTCTATGATCATTTAGTCCTTTATTTGTAGTAACACTCTTTGCTTTGATTAGTTTGCTTTGTTGCATTGCATAATTATGGCCATTATTGCTCTCTTAGTTGGTTGCTCCCAGTCTTTTGCTAGCCTCCACTTGTATGAGTAGGTTCTACTCATGCTTCCAACTCCCAATAAACCAAGTTATTCCAAAGTGTCCACTATAAACTCCTATGAATGGTGTGTTACACCATTCCAAGTATATTCTTGTTTTCATCTATCTTCCAATTAAAAACTATTTTGTTATGTGAAAACTTAGTGATTAAAGCCCTCACGAACTTGATGGCACATTTTATTCTTTGCCCCTAAAAAACTTGAACCATTGAGGCAACTTTGTTTTATATGCTTGCACTTATAAGTTGGGATTAGCAGAACCGTGCTGTCATGGGGAACATTTTCAACATTGCACTTGTACTTTTTTGTACTCCATTGATATCATGCTATTTTGGCTATGGATGTTACCGGTGTGAAATGAAGTGGGAACTTGTAAGTCCATGGAGTTTGTATTATGTGTTAGAGAAACGCCTGGGCCGCTAGCCTAATCCATGCCTAATCATGGTGGAAACTTGCAGCATCACCATAGTGACATCTATGAAGCATTCTTCTTATAAAAAAAGAGAGACACATTGAGAAAAGAGGAAAGAGAGAAAAAGCACCATATTCCCATGGTACATAAGAAGAATTGCTGAGATGCTCATTGTCTGCTTGCCTTGTCATTTTGGTTATGGGAAAGCTCCTGTACCATGTGCAAGGGGTACCCCGTTGGCGGTTCTCAATGATATGCAAATACTTATAGTGACAAGAAATTGCCTGGGGGCCTAAGTTGAGTATCCATGATGTGTAGCCCTCATAGTCAAGGGACTTGAGATTGCCAACTTATACTTTGTCAAGCATATACTCCAGCTTTGCCACTTTAACCTTAACCACTTCAAGATGCTTATGATAGGGGCAATGAGGGCTGAAAGCTAACTAGTACCATAATTTTTGGAAGCTCTTTTTAAAACTTGTAATCCCTGCTTCCTTTAAAAAAAGGCCTTTCTTCCACCATTATGGAGTCTCCACCTTCTACCTTTAGGCACCATTAAGAGAGCATAGTTGTCATTCTGTGTGCAATGTTCCAAAGCTTATTAATTGATGCATATTGTGTTATTACTTGTTCAGGTGCTATCTATTTCTAGTCATCCTTGTGAACTTTGAAGGTGTCCTATGCATCTATTTGCTACTCTATGAGGGACAAGCTGATTGACACTATGCTATGTTTTCTGCATGTGAAACAAACAAAAGTTTTTCAATGCATATTATTCATGATCTTTGTTTGTAGCTTGCCATGTTGCATGCATAATTACTATGTCCTATTGTTAGAACTCCATCATTCATACACATGTTTAGAGTTCTTTGATCCCAGCTTTCAATGTTTGCAAATGGTTGGATCTTTATTGTGAGGGTGCATGTCACCTCAAAAAATATTCTTTTATCACTTACCTACTCGAGGACGAGCAGGAGTTAAGCTTGGGGATGCTGATACGTTGGAAACGTATCTAAATTTTTTATGCTCCATACTTGTTTAGTATCTACTTTGCTTTACTTGTCTACACTTTGAGGTGCTTTTTACATGTTTTCTGGTACTAACCTATTAACAAGTTGCAACAGTGCCAGATGCCTGTTTTCTGCTGTTTTTGGTTTCAGAAAAGTTAGTAAAGAAATATTCTCGGAATTGGACGGGACAAACGTCAAAGACAATTACTTTCCGTGGGGAACAAGAAGTCCAGAGGAGAGCCGGAGGGGCTGGCCTGGGGGGCCAGACCCACCCCAGGCGCGGGGTCAGGTGGACCCGCTCCTAGCTAGGGTTTGGAGGCCCTGGTCGCCTCCCGGACTCGCCCCTTCGCCTATAAGAAGCCCCCGATATAGAAACTCTCGGTACCCGATCATAAATCCATGAAACCGTTTGTAGCCGCCGCCACCATCGTCCCTAGATCGGGGGGATCTGAAGCTCTTCCCGGCACCCTGCCTGAGGGGAGATCATCCCAGAGGTCTTCTCTCTGGTATGATTTGTGAGTAGTTCCACCTTGGACTATGGGTCCATATAGTAGCTAGATGGTTGTATCTCCTCCTTTGTGCTTTCATGTATAGATCTTGTGAGCTCCGTTCATGATCAAGATCTAATCTATTTGTAATCATGCATGTTGGGTTTGCGGGGATCCGATGGATATTGAGATTATTATGTTGGTTTGATTAATGGTTCTATCTTTATGATTCTATCATGTCTATGTTGTTTGTGATCTTGCATGCTCTACGTTGCTAGTGGTTATCTTGGCCAAGTAGTTGCTAGTGACTTCAAGAGGGAGTATTTATGCTCGATAGTGGGTTCATGCCTCTAGTTTCCAAGGGAAGTGACAGAAATCTCTTCGGTTGTAGATGTGCTATTGCTACTAGGGAGAAAATAGCGGTCTCTTGTTCATAGAACATGTGGATTGTTTACCTTACACACTTTGCTTAAATCAGTTGTCTGTTGCTTGCAACTTAATACTGGAGGGGGGATCGGATGATAACCTGAAGGTGGACTTCTAGTCATAGATGCAGTTGGATTACGGTCTATGTATATTGTTGTATTTCCCAATCAACTTCATAGGATCTTTCTGGCTAGTAATTGCATTGTTATGCCTTGTTCAGCCTCGCCAATTGCCCTTTGTAATTTGTTTACCCTTCATGCCATGTTGTTTATCTAAGGAGAGCACCTCTAGTGAACTATGGACCCTGGTCCAATCTTTACTATTGATACATCTTCCACTGTTACCTGTTTACTTGCTACAAACCATTACCTTACACACCATACGTTTAATCCTTTGTTACAGCAAACCGGTGAGCTTGACAACCTCACTGATTCGTTGGGGCAAAGTCTTGAGTTTATGTTGTGCAGGTCTCTGCGTTGCTTGCAACACCTGTGTGATGTTTCCTTCCTCCTACTGGTTCGATAACCTCGGTCTCAACTAAGGGAAGACTTGTTGCTGTACTCTTCACACCTTGCTCTTGGGGTTCCCAACAAGACTCCACATCAGCCAACAAGTTTTCTGGCACCATCAAGGAGTCATCAGCGAAGCCCTGCGGGATTTCCCCTCTACTTCCACCACCACGTCGTCGTGCTACTGGAATCGTGAGGAGAGATCTACAACCTCCGCTGCCTACTGGAACAAGGGAGAGGAAGGTTTTCATTGAGTACCGAACGTGTGACCGACTGCGGAAGCACTGCCAGAACGCGGCGCCGGAAAGATCATCTTCGCGATCCTTGAGATGGGCAAGTGAACGACTACATCAACCATGAAAATCTGATCTTGTTAACCACTTTGGAATCTTCGAGGGTTAGTAATCTATCAACTTGTTGCACCAATCTAGTAGATTAGATCTTGGCTTGTGTGTGTTCATGGGATAGAATTTTTCTGTTTTCCATGCTACAAACCTCTACACCTAGAGCCGCCTGTCGGCGAAGAACTCCTCCCCTTAATGGAGCTTGCCCGGATCTTCAGCGAGATCCGGGTCCTGGATCTTGTAGACGATCTCCTCATCGGCCGGCACCAGTGGAATAGGGATCCCGACGGTACCGAGCTTCCAGCCGAGCGGTACCCAGGTGTCCGGCGGCACCATGTAGCCTGTGTCGTGCAGCATGCGGGCCTCCCACGGCTGGAGCGTGCGGCCGCCGAAGCAGTTCATCATCACAGGGCCGTCAGGAAACCTCTTGGCCATGGGGAAGTAGGGGAGGCTGCAAGCTCGGAGTTTGCCGAAGTTTGGGGTTCGCCGGAGTTAGGAGAGTGGGGGGATGCAAGAGAGTGTGAAGGGAGCCGGCAAGGGGTACGACTTTTATAGGCCGAGGCGGGCGGCAAGGGCGGGAGGGGTGTAGCGGCGAGGGCGGGAAATGGGGAACCGGCGGGAAGTTATCGCCCGCCGATTGATACGTCGTAAACATATCTATAATTTTTGATGCTTCATGCTTGTTTTATATCAACTTTCTTTTGTTTTGTCTACACTTTGAGGTATTTTCATACATTTTCCAGAACTAACCTACTTACAAGATGCCACAGTGCCAGTTGCTTGTTTTCTGCTGTTTTTGGTTTCAGAAAAGCTAGTAAAGAAATATTGAAATATTCTTGGAATTGGACGGGACAAAAGCCAAACTCAATATTTTACCGGATCAAACACAGAGTCCGAAGGACAGTCGAAGGGGGACCACGAGGTGGACACACCATAGGGTGGAGCGAGGCCACCCTAGGTGGCGCCACTAGGTGGTGTGGGCCCCTCGGGCGCCCACCGACCTTGCCATTCCGCCTATATAATGCCCTCGACGCAGAAACCCTAGATGAATCAGCCTCCATCCATGAAAAGTTCCGCAGCACCGCCGCCACCAAAGAGGAGACTCGGAGGACAGAAGTCTCTGTTCCGGCACCCTACCGGGACGGGGAATTGTCCTCGGAGCCATCTCCATTGATCTCCACCACCATCTCCATCACCGTTGCTGATTTCCATGATGAGGAGGGAGCAGTTCTCCCTCGAATCTAAGGGCTCCATCGGTAGATATGTGTTCATCTCTCTCTATGCGTGATCTTATTATGGTCATGAGCTTTGTAATCAAGTAGATCTACTCTGCTACTCAAGTGCTTTAATTATAATCTCCGGTTATCCCCACGTGTGTGAAGTTGACAGTGTGCACACCGTGTGGCACTTAGGCTAAATATTACAGAAATACTTATCATGAGTTATATTTTGAGTTGGATGTCTCTATAAAATTGTGGTGTTTGTTGGAACCATCTAGCGCTCAAGGTGACAATGTGGGGTTACCTAGATGGGGAATGCGAACTTTAAGGAGAGATTTTGTAGCCCTACCATGGATTGGAGTTGTCCAACCGGAGAGTAGTTCAGAGTAGCATCATGAAGAGAATATATTTATATGAGAGTGTCCACTAGTGAAAGTATGATCCCTAGGCCTTGTTTTTAAGCATTGAAACACCGTTTACAATTAGTCATATTACATTTTTGCTTGCTGCCATCTTTATTTTAGATTGCAATTACCACTTATAATCATCCATATCACTTGTATTTCACTATCTCTTTGCCGAACTAGTGCACCTATACACCTGACAAGTGTATTGGGTGTGTTGGGGACACAAGAGACTTCTTGTATCTTGATTGCAGGGTTGCTTGAGAGGGATACCTATGACCACTTCCTCCCTGTGTTTGATAAACCTTGGGTGATCCACTTAAGGGAAACTTGTTGCTGTTCTACAAACCTCTGCACTTGGAGGCCCAACATTGTCTACAAGAATAGAAGCGTGCGTAGACATCAAGCTCTTTTCTGGTGCCGTTGCCGAGGAGGTAAGGTAAAAAGTACTCACATCTTCTGGCTACTAAGCTATCTTCTAGTATTGTTGTTGGTGTGTGAGTGCTCAAAGTTATTTCCTTTAGATCTTCAATTATATCCTTTTGTTTCTTGTTTTTATTTTCACTAGTTAGGCTTAATGGAAAACAACAAAATATTTAGAGATCTTTATAGTGTTTATCTTGAGTTAGGACATGAAGTGTTTGAAGAGAAAATTAAAAAACCTATGGAACTTTATTTTCATGCTAATAGCAATGTTATTAGTATGATTTTTTGAACACCATTATTGCTAATGCTATGGAAACGTCTAAGCTTGGTGAAGCTAGTTTTATAAAAACGATCTTTTTAGTTCCCCAGCTTTAGAGGAGAAAATTTTCTATGATGATACTATACCTCCAATATATGATGATTACAATGATGAATATGATATTTTCAGTCCACCTACTATTGAGGAGAAAATTAATTATGATTACAATATGCCTCCTATATTTGATGACTATGGTGATGAGAATAATAACGATAGTTATTTTGTTGAATTTTCTCCCACTACGATTAATAAGAATGACTATGCTTATGTGGAGAATAATTATTATTATATGCATGTGGATCACGATAAGAATGTTTTATGTGATAGTTATATTGTTAATTTTATTCATGATGCTACTGAAAGTTATTATGAGATAGGGAAACATGGTTTTATGTATCTCAACAATATTAAGTTTCCCCTCTTTATGTTGAAATTTTTGAAGTTGCACTTGTTTTGCTTTCCTATGCTTGTTGCTTTGTGCTTTCATGACTTGTTTCTTTACAAGATTATTTTGCATAGGAAGTGGGTTAGACTTAAATTTTTTTATATTTGCTTCTGGATGCTCTCTTTTACTTCAAATCCATATTTCCTATGTGAGCATATTCAAAATTATCATGCCTAACTTAAAGGCGTTAAAGAAAAGTACTAATTAGGAGATAAACCAAATTTCAGTAAGTTTTTCTTTTGTTGAGTCTTGGAAGTTATTACTTCTGTAATAACCTCTCCTTATACTTTGTGTGTGGTTTTTGTGCCAAGGATAACCTCTAATGATAGAAAAGTAAGAATTTGGGGAAGTTGTTGTCCCGAAACAGATTTCTATGATTTAGTGTAAAAATTCATGAAAAATCCTAGTACGTCGGATTGAGCTGTAATTTTCTGAGCTTATGCCCTAGGTTATTATCTAACTTTCGTTAGTTGAATTTTTTCGATTTGAGCAACAGAAGGTCTTCTAAAATATCGGTTTTTACCTGCTGGTCTGTTTTGACAGATTTCTGCCATTATTTTCATTTGCCTCTTAATTGGTTTCTTTTGAGTTCTGTTTGATCACTTGAGATTTTAAAAGGAATTTCTACAGGAAGCTTATGTTTTATTGGAAGTTTTACTTGAGTTGAAACTGAACCCAAAGACTTATTATCTTGAATACACTAATGTTGCTAATGAAGATTGTGTGAAGTTTTGTTTGAAAGAAATTTTCAAGTATAGGGGAAGAATAATGTGATGAGATGAAGTATGGACAAAAGCTCAAGCTTGGGGATGCCACCCGTGTCACCCCAAGAAATATTCAAGAGGTACAAGCGTCAAAGCTTGGGGATTCCCAAGGCATCCCCATCTTCATCAACCAAAATCTCAGGTCTTCTTTCAAGACACTTTATTTTTATTACTTCATGCAATATTGTGTTGTTCTTGGAGCGTATTTGTTTTTGTTTTTAGTTTTATTTTTCTTTGTTTGCTGCAATAAGTTTGTTGGATCCCAGAACACTTCTTTTGGAGAGAGACACGCTCCGTTTTCATTGCCTAGAACACTCTAGTTTTCACTCTTATTGTTCTGTGAGTGTTCACTTTTGCTAACACTGTGTTTAGCCTTAGTTTTCTTCTGCTTTGCTTAGAACCTTTTAGTTCCTCTTTGTAGTTATGTGAGACAAGCTCTATGGTCTTTATTGATTATTATCTTTGTGAGTTGTTTCAAATAAGTCGATTGGTGTTGGAAAAGAGTAGGAAGTTTCATGCTTATAGTGGTACAAAAAGGAGCATTGTTTTGACTATGGCTTAGACTTTATCATGTCATGCTAGATGTTGCTTTGACCTTATGCTTAGTGATTATTGTTGTAGCATGACTTGTTCCAAACAATTGAGATTGCTAAATGTTCCTTGAAAGAATCATGCGTTGTTTTAGCATACAAAAGCATAATATTGTGGTATTCTCCTTTGATGCTTTGTTTGGGTTGACTTGGCACATGATTACTATTGGAGATATGCCCTAGAGGCAATAATAAAAGTGGTTATTATTATATCTTTGTGTTTATGACAAATGTTTACATTCATGCTATAATAGTATTAACAAGGAAACATTGATACTTGTGTGATTTGTAAACTTAAATTGAAGTCCCTAGTATAGCCTCTATACATCACTAGCTTGTTGGTTGATAAATGATTGTGGTTTCCCTATCATGAACATTGAGATGTTATCAACAACAAGATCATATTGTTAGGATAATGATATGGTGGACATACTCCTATAGATAAGCGTAGCATAAAGATCAAGTCATTTCAATAGTTCAATTGCTATATGCTTTCTGATACATAGTAACATAATTCCTTCGACCATGAGATCATGCATATCACCTTTACCGGATGGATGCTTTGATGACATTAAACACCACACCGCAACTGGGTGGCTATAAAGGTGACATTGAGTGTTCGGAAAGTATTGGTTGAAACACATGGATCAAGAGTGGGATTTGTCCATCCATATGACGGATAGATATAGTCTGGGCCCTCTCGGTGGAATGTCATCCAATTAGCTTGCAAGCATGTGACTGGCTCACAAGGGATCACATATCACGGGAATGATAAAAGAGTACTTATCAGTAACGAGGTTGAACTAGGTATGCAGAGATACCGACGATCATAACCTCGGATAAGTAAACTATCGTGAGACAAAAGGAAATTGGTATCATATGTAAGTGGTTCATTCGATCGCAAAGTAATCGTAGAAATATGTGGGAGCCATATGAATTTCCAGATTCCTCTATTGGTTATTGTTCGGAGAAGTGTCTCGATCATGTCCCCATAATTCACGAACCGTAGGGAGACACACTTAAGGATTCGACGTTGTTTGAGTAGTTATGGTATTATGAGAAAGAGACCGAATGTTGTTCAGAGTCTCGGATGGGATCCAGGATATCACGAGGTGATCCGGAATGGTCCGGAGAATAAGATTCATATAAGGAAAGTCCCGTTTCGGAGTTCGGGAATGATTCCGGTGTTTTCATCAGGAATGTTCTAGAAGGTTCCGGAATGTCCGGCACTCCGGAGGGGAAGGGGTACATGAATGTGTCATTACAAGTTGGAATGATTGCATCATGTACTAAGTGTCATCGCTGTCCAAAATAAAGGGATTATTCAAATCCTAGTTTGAAAAGTCAAATGGCTAGTTTGAAAAGTCAAACGGCAATTTTTGGAAAGAGGAGGAGAGGTGGAAACCGAGTTGGGGAGGAGTTCCCTCCTCCAACCGGCGGCCCACCTCCAAGCCGAGTTGGGGAGGGACTCCTCTCCCTCCCCTTGTCCGGCCGGCCCCCTCCACCTATATAAGGAGGGGCAGGGCTCCCCTCCTTGACACACAATTCCTACTCCTCAAAACCCTAGCCCCAAGCCGCCACCGCCTCCAATCCGCCGCCGGCCCCTAGGGCATCAACTCGCCACCGCCTAGCTAAACCCTAGCCGCCGGCTTGTCCCCTCCTTGGTGTGTCTAAACCCTAGAACACCAAGGACTCTCTCATACTCCACCATACTCGCTCCGGCTTAAGGCGAAGCCCTGCGAGATCTCACCTCTACTTTCGGTACCACGCCGTTGTGCTGCCGGAATCGCGAGGAGAGTGCTACAACCTCCGCTGCCTGCTGGAACAAGGGAGAGGAAGGTCTTTGTCGAGCGATGTGACCGATCATGCGGGCGCTGCCGGAACACAATGTGGGGATCGTCTCTGCGCGATCTTGCGATCGGGAAGAGTGCGACTACATCACCCACGAGAATCCGCTCTCGTTAAACACTTTGGAATCTTCGAGGGTAAGTTATTCCATCGACTCGTTGCTACAATCTATTAGATAGATCTTGGCTTGTTTGTTTGTATGCGATAGAATTTTTTTGTTTTCCATGCTACGAAACCCTACAGTGGTATCAGAGTCGTGTCTATATGTAGATCTGTTGCACGAGTAGAACACAATGATCATTGTGGGCGTTGATGCTTTTATTGTTGATTGCTTCTTGTGTACTTTGCATCTTGCGATATGTTGGGATGAAGCGGCCCGGGCTAACCTTACATGACATCGTTCATGAGACTTTCTCCACGCTTGACATGCAACTTGTATTGCATAAGTGGCTTTGCGGGTGCCTGTTTCTCCTAGCATAGTTAAGATCCAATTTACAACTGGTGATTAACAATACTAGTATCAATGTTGTGGTTCTTGTTCGTAAGTTAGAACGATACTTATTGAAAGCCCCAAACCACGTAAAATATGCAAAGAAAGTAGAGGCGTCTAACTTTGTTTTGCAGGGGTGTGCAGTGATGTGATATGGCCATGATTGTGATTATATTTGATGTATGCAATGTTCCTTATTGTAAGTTGGCAACCGACAGGAGCCATATGGTTGTCTTTAATTTATGTTAAGACCCGCGTGTCTATTCAAAGTAGTTGTAATAGTTGAAGCCGGTGGACGACAACCATGGAGAAGCGTCATTGACCTTGATGCAATGCCGGTGATGATGGAGATCATGTTCGTGCTTGAAGATGGAGATCGGAAGCACAAAGAAGAAAGGCCATATCATATCACATATTTTGAATTGCATGTGATGTTAATCCTTTATGCATCTTTTATTGCTTAGTAGACGACGGTAGCATTATAAGATGATCCCTCATGCACATGAATTTCAAGTCATAAAGTGTTCACCCTTAGTTAGCACCGTTGCTAAAGCTTGTTGTTTCGAAGCACCACGTGATGATCGGGTGTGTTAGATTCTGCAAGTGTATACAACGTGAGCAAGCCAGATTTGCTCATGCAGAAACTAAGGTTTGATCTTGAGCCTAGCATGTATACGGACATGGTCTCCGAACACGGATCACCGAAAGGTAAAGCATGAATCATATAGTAGATATGATGAACATGACGATTGTTCGCCATTGAAACTATATCAACTCTCGTGATGATCGGTGTTGATGTAGTGGATTTGGTTCGTGTGATCACTAAAACAATGTGAGGGATGTTGTTTTGAGTGGGAGTTCACCTAGATTAACTTTATTATTAATTTGAACTCAATTTGTCATAAACTTAGTCTAAACTATTGCAAATATGTTGTAGATCAATGGCAGCCCCTACCATCAATTTTAATGCGTTCCTAGAGAAAGAAAAGTTGAAAAACAATGGAAGCAACTTCGCGGATTGGTTCCTCAATTTGAGGATTGTCCTCACAACTGGTAATTTGACCTATGTGCTGGATGCACCGCTGGGTGACCCACCTGCAGCTGATGCTTCCGATGAAGTAAAGGATGTTTACCTCGCTCAGAAGAATTAGTACTCCATAGTTCAGTGTGCTATATTGTATGGTTTGGAATCGGAGATTCAGAAAAGGTTTGAGAATTCAGACCCATATGATATTTTCGAGGATCTCAAATTGATCTTTGAGACTCATGCGGCAATTGAAAGTTATGAGGCTTCTGAAAAGTTCTTTAACTGCAAGATGGAAGAAGGCAGCTCCGTCAGTGAGCATGTGCTTAAGATGTCTGGGCACGCAAACAAACTTCAAAGCTTGGGTATAGTGATTCCTAATGCTTTGGGGATTTACCGTGTCCTCCAGTCACTACCACCAAGTTACAAGAACTTTGTGATGAACTACAACATGCAGAACATGAACAAGCAATTGCAGGCTGTTGCTATGTTAAAGTCTGCGAAGTGGAGATCAATAAAGAGCACCAAGTGTTGTTGGTCAATAAGACCACCAAATTCAAGAAAGGCAAGTCTAAGCGGAAGGGACACTTCAAGAAGGGTGGTAAGAAAGTTACCACGCCGTGAAGAAAACCAAGGCTGGACCTAAACTGGCCAGTGTTTTCTTGCAAGGGAGAAGGTCCTTTGGGCGGAATTGCCCAAAGTACTTGGCGGATCTGAAGAACGGCAACATCAAGAAGAAAGGTATATCTGATATACATGTTATTGATGTGTATCTCACTAGTACTCGTAGTAGTGCCTGGGTATTTGATACTGGTTCGGTTGCTCATATTTGTAACTCGAAACAGGTGCTGCAGAATAAACGGAAGCTAGCGAAGAATGAGAAGACGATGCACGTGGGAAACAGATCAAAGGTTGATGTGATCGCGGTCGGCACGCTACCACTTCATCTACCATCGGTATTAGTTTTATACTTAAATAATTGTTATTTGGTGCCTGCGTTGAGCATGAACATTATATCGGGATCTTGTTTATTGCGAGACGGTTACTTGTTTAAGTCCGAGAATAATGGTTGTTCGATTTATATGAGTAATATGTTTTATGCACATGCACCTTTGATAGATGGTCTATTCTTATTGAATCTCGATAGTGGAAATACACATATCAACAACATTGAGGCTAAACGTTTGAAATCAAGCGATAATTCGACCTATATGTGGCACTGTCGTCTTGGTCACATTGGAGTGAAACGTATGAAGAAACTCCATTCCGATGGACTTCTTGAATCACTTGATTTTGAATCACTTGAAAGATGCGAAGCATGTCTGATGGGTAAAATGACTAAGACTCCATTTTCTGGTATGATGGAGCGAGCTACAAACTTATTGGAAATCATACATACCGATGTGTGTGGTCCAATGAGTGTAGCATCGTGATGGTTATCGTTATGTTCTTACCTTCACGGATGACTTGAGTAGATATGGGTATATCTATTTCATGAAACATAAGTCCGAAACTTTCGAGAAGTTTAAGGAGTTTCAAAGTGAGGTAGAGAATCAACGTAACAAGAAGATTAGATTTCTACGTTCTGATCGTGGAGGTGAATATCTAAGTTACGAGTTTGGCGAGCATTTGAAGAAATGCGGAATACTTTCACAGTTGACACCGCCGGGAACACCACAACGTAATGGTGTGCCCGAACGTCATAATCGAACTCTCTTAGATATGGTTCGTTCTATGATGTCACTTACAGATTTACCGCTATCATTTTGGGGTTATGCATTAGAAACAGCCGCATTCACTTTAAATAGGGCACCATCGAAATCCGTTGAAACGACACCGTATGAATTATGGTTTGGGAAGAAACCTAGATTGTCGTTCTTTAAAGTTTGGGATTGCGAAGCCTATGTAAAGAATTTACAGCGGGACAAGCTTGAACCCAAAGCGGAAAAATGCGTCTTCATAGGATACCCAAAGGAAACTATTAGGTATACCTTCAATCATAGATCCGAAGGCAAAATCTTCGTTGCCAAGAATGGATCCTTTCTAGAGAAGGAATTTCTCTCGAAAGAAGTGACTGGAAGGAAAGTAGAACTCGACGAGGTTGTCGAACCTTCTCTCGAAATTGCGAGTAGCGCAGCACCGGAAGAAGTTCCTGTGGTGCCTGCACCAATTAGAGAGGAAGCTAATGATGATGATCATGAAACTTCGGTTGAAGTTGCTACAGAGCCTCGAAGGTCAACGAGAACTCGTACCACTCCAGATTGGTATGATCCCGTTATGAGTGTCATGTTGGTGGACAACACCGATGATCCCGATGTTGGAGATATGCCCTAGAGGCAATAATAAATGTAGTTATTATTATATCTTTGTGTTTATGATAAATGTTTACATTCATGCTATAATAGTATTAACAAGGAAACATTGATACTTGTGTGATTTGTAAACTTAATTTGAAGTCCCTAGTATAGCCTCTATACTTCACTAGCTTGTTGGTTGATTAAATGATTGTGGTTTCCCTATCATGAACATTGAGATGTTATCAACAACAAGATCATATCGTTAGGAGAATGATATGGTGGACATACTCCTATTGATAAGCGTAGCATAAAGATCAAGTCATTTCAATAGTTCAATTGCTATATGCTTTCTGATACATAGTAACCTAATTCCTTCGACCATGAGATCATGCATATCACCTTTACCGGATGGATGCTTTGATGACGTCAAACACCACACCGTAACTGGGTGGCTATAAAGGTGGCATTGAGTGTTCGGAAAGTATTGGTTGAGACACATGGATCAATAGTGGGATTTGTCCATCCATATGACGGATAGATATACTCTGGGCCCTCTCAGTGGAATGTAATCCAATTAGCTTGCAAGCATGTGACTGGGTCACAAGGGATCACATATCACGGGAACGAGAAAAGAGTACTTATCGGTAACGAGGTTGAACTAGGTATGCAGAGATACCGACGATCATAACCTCGGATAAGTAAACTATCGTGAGACAAAGGGAAATTGGTATCGTATGTAAGTGGTTCATTCGATCGCAACTCGTAGAAATATGTGGGAGCCATATGAATTTCCAGATTCCTCTATTGGTTATTGTTCGGAGAAGTGTCTCGATCATGTCCGCATAATTCACGAACCGTAGGGAGACACACTTAAGGATTCGACGTTGTTTGAGTAGTTATGGTATTATGAGAAAGAGACCGAATGTTGTTCGGAGTCTCGGATGGGATCCGGGATATCACGAGGTGATCCGGAATGGTCCGGATAATAAGATTCATATAAGGAAAGTCCCGTTTCGGAGTTCGGGAATGATTCCGGTGTTTTCATCGGGAATGTTCTAGAAGGTTCCGGATTGTCCGGCACTCCGGGGGGGAGGGGACATGAATGTGTCATTGAATGATTGCATCATGTACTAAGTGTTCTTGCTGTTCCAAAACTTGAAAGTCAAACGCTAAAACAGGAAACTGTGGAAAGCAGAAGCGTGGGAAGCAGGCTGTGGGAAACAAGCAAGAGGAGTTTGAAACCAACTTGGAGGAGGAGTTCCTCTCCTCCAAGTCGGCGCCCAGCCCTAGGCCGAGTTGGGGAGGGACTCCCCTCCCTCCCTGGCGCGCCTAGCCCCTCCACCTATAAAAGGAGGGGCAGGGCCTCCTCCTTGAGACACACAAGTTTCTACCTCTAATCTCCGGTTTAGAGCCATTTGGTTTAGAGCTTCTAATTGCTTTAGCCTGCGGTTTAGAGCCTTCTAATTGGTGTGTCTAATCTCTAGACCACCAATAGACCTCTCTCATAATCCACCATACTCGCTCCGGCTTAAGGCGAAGCCCTGCGGGATTTCCCCTCTACTTCCGGTACCACGCCGTTGTCTTTGCGGAATCGAGGAGAGTGCTACAACCTCCGCTGCCTCTTTGGAACAAGGGAGAGGAAGGTCTTCGTCAGTACCAAGCGTGTGACCGACATTGCGGGCGCTGCCGGAGCAAGCCTTGGAAGGATCGTCCACACGATCTTGAGATCGGAAAGAGTACGACTACATCACCCACGAGAATCCGCTCTCGTTAAACACTTTGGAATCTTCGAGGGTAAGTTATTCCATCGACTCGTTGCTACAATCTAGTAGATAGATCTTGGCTTGTTTGTTTGTATGCGATAGAAATTTTTTGTTTTCCATGCTACGAACCCCTACAGTGGTATCAGAGCCGTGTCTATATGTAGATCTGTTGCACAAGTAGAACACAATGGTCATTGTGGGCGTTGATGCTTTTATTGTCGATTGCTTTTTGTGTACTTTGCATCTTGCGGTATGTTGGGATGAAGCGGCCCGGGCTAACCTTACATGACATCGTTCATGAGACTTGCTCCACGCTTAACATGCAACTTGTATTGCATAAGTGGCTTTGCGGTGCTGTTTCTCCTAGCATAGTTAAGATCCAATTTACAACGGTGATCAACAATGCTAGTATCAATGTTGTGGTTCTTGTTAAAAGTTAGAACGACACTTATTGAAAGCCCCAAACCACGTAAAATATGCAAAGAAAGTAGAGGCGTCTAACTTTGTTTTGCGGGGGTGTCTTGATGATGTGATATGGCCATGATTGTGATTATATTTGATGTATGCAATGTTCCTTATTGTAAGTTGGCAACCGGAGCCATATGGTTGTCTTTAATTTATGTTAAGACCGCGTGTCTATTCAAAGTAGTTGTAATAGTTGAAGCCGGTGGGACAACCATGGTGAAGCGTCATTGACCTTGATGCAATGCGGTGATGATGGAAATCATGTTCGTGCTTGAAGATGGAGATCGGAAGCACAAAGAAGAAAGGCCATATCATATCACATATTATGAATTGCATGTGATGTTAATCCTTTATGCATCTTGTATTGCTTAGTAGACAGACGGTAGCATTATAAGATGATCCTCATGCACATGAATTTCAAATCATAAAGTGTTCACCCTTAATTAGCACCGTTGCTAAAGCTTGTTGTTTCAAGCACGTGATGATCGGGTGTGTTAGATTCTACAAGTGTATACAACGTGAGCAAGCCAGATTTGCTCATGCGAAACTAAGGTTTGATCTTGTGAGCCTAGCATGTATGCAGACATGGTCTCGGAACACGGATCACCGAAAGGTAAAGCATGAATCATATAGTAGATATGATGAACATGACGATTGTTCGCCATTGAAACTATATCAACTCTCGTGATGATCGGTGTTGATGTAGTGGATTTGGTTCATGTGATCACTAAAACAATGTGAGGGATGTTGTTTTGAGTGGGAGTTCACCTAGTTTAATTTCATTAATTAATTTGAACTCAATTTGTCATAAACTTAGTCTAAACTATTGCAAATATGTTGTAGATCAATGGCAGCCCCTACCATCAATTTTAATGCGTTCCTAGAGAAAGAAAAGTTGAAAAACAATGGAAGCAACTTCGCGGATTGGTTCCGCAATTTGAGGATTGTCCTCACAGCTGGTAATTTGACCTATGTGCTGGATGCACCGCTGGGTGACCCACCTGCAGCTGATGCTTCCGATGAAGTAAAGAATGTTTACCTCGCTCGGAAAAATCAGTACTCCATAGTTCAGTGTGCTATCTTGTATGGTTTAGAATCGGAGCTTCAGAAAAGGTTTGAAGAGTCAGACCCATATGATATTGTCGAGGATCTCAAATTGATTTTTGAGACTCATGCGGCAATTGAAAGCTATGAGGCTTCGAAAAGTTCTTTAAGCGCAAAATGGAAGAGGGCAGCTCGTCGGTGAGCATGTGCTTAAGATGTCTGGGCATAAACAAACTTCAAAGCTTGGGTATAGTGATTCCTAATGCTTTGGGGATTTACCGCGTCCTCCGATCACGCCACCAAGTTACTGTGAACTTTGTGATGAACTACAACATGCGTAACATGAACAAAGAGTTGCGAACTGTTTGCTATGTTAAAGTCTGCGAAGTGGAGATCAAGAAAGAGCACCAAGTGTTGATGGTCAATAAGACCACCAAACTCAAGAAGGCAAGTCTAAGCAAAGGGACACTTCAAGAAGGGTGGTAAAAAGGTTACCACGCCGGAAGAAAACCAAAGCTGGACCCAAGCCCTAAACGAGTGCTTTCTGCAAGGGAGAAGGTCCTTTGGGCGGAATTGCCCAAAGTACTTGGCGGATCAAGAACGGCAACATCAAGAAGAAAGGTATATCGATATACATGTTATTGATGTGTATCTCACTAGTACTCATAGTAGTGCACAGGTATTTGATCTTGGTTCGATTACTCATATTTGTAACTCGAAACAGTCTTTGCGAATAAATGGAAGCTAGCGAAGAACGAGGTGACGATGCGGCGTGGGAAAGCGGATCAAAGGTTGATGTGATCGCGGTCGGCACGCTACCCTTCATCTACCATCGGGATTAGTTTTATACTTAAATAATTGTTATTTAGTGCTGCGTTGAGCATGAACATTATCTCAGGATCTTGTTTATTGCGAGACGGTTACTTGTTTAAGTCCGAGAATAATGGTTGTTCGATTTATATGAGTAATATGTTTTATGCACATGCACCTTTGATAGATGGTCTATTCTTATTGAATCTCGATAGTGGAAATACACATATCAACAACATTGAGGCTAAACGTTTGAAATCAAGCGATAATTTGACCTATATGTACATCGTCTTGGTCACATTGGAGTGAAGCGTATGAAGAAACTCCATTCCGATGGACTTCTTGAATCACTTGATTTTGAATCACTTGAAAGATGCGAAGCATGTATGATGGGAAAAATGACTAAGACTCCATTTTCTGGTATGATGGAGCGAGCTACGGACTTATTGGAAATCATACATACCGATGTGTGTGGTCCAATGAGTGTAGCATCGCGCGGTGGTTATCATTATGTTCTTACCTTCACGGATGACTTGAGTAGATATGGGTATATCTATTTCATGAAACATAAGTCCGAAACTTTCGAGAAGTTTAAGGAGTTTCAAAGTGAGCTAGAGAATCAACGTAACAAGAAGATTAAATTTCTACGTTCTGATCGTGGAGGTGAATATCTAAGTTACGAGTTTGGCGAGCATTTAAAGAAGTGCGGAATACTTTCACAATTGACACGGGAACACCACAGTAATGGTGTGTCCGAACGTCGTGAATCGAACTCTCTTAGATATGGTTCGTTCTATGATGTCACTTACAGATTTACCGCTATCATTTTGGGGTTATGCATTAGAAACAACCGCATTCACTTTAAATAGGGCACCGTCTAAATACGTTGAAACGACACCGTATGAATTATGGTTTGGCAAGAAACCTAAATTGTCGCTCCTTAAAGTTTGGGGATGCGGCCTATGTAAAGAAGTTACAATGGACAAGCTTGAACCCAAAGCGGAAAAATGCGTCTTCATAGGATACCAAGGAAAATATTGGGTATACCTTCTATCATAGATCCGAAGGCAAAATCTTCGTTGCCAAGAATGGATCCTTTCTAGAGAAGGAATTTCTCTCGAAAGAAGTGACTGAAGGAAAGTAGAACTCGACGAGGTTGTCGAACCTTCTCTCGAAATTACGAGTAGCGCAAAGACCGGAGAAGTTCCTGTGGTGCCTGCACCAATTAGAGAGGAAGCTAATGATGATGATCATGAAACTTCGGTTGAAGTTGCTACAGAGCCTCGGAGGTCAACGAGAACTCGTACCACTCCGGATTGGTATGATCCCGTTATGAGTGTCATGTTGGTGGACAACACCGATGACCCCGAGACATATGAGGAAGCAATGATGAGCCCAGATTCCAATAAATGGCAAGAAGCCATGAAATCCGAGATTGGATCCATGTACGAAAACCAAGTATGGACTTTGGTGGACTTACCGGATGGCCAAGGCATCGAGAACAAATGGATTTTCAAGAAGAAAACAGATGTTGATGGTAATGTTACTGTCTATAAAGCTCGACTTGTCGCAAAAGGGTTTCGACAAATTCAAGGAGTTGACTACGATGAGACTTTCTCACCAGTAGCGAAGCTAAAGTCTGTGAGGATTATGTTAGCAATCACGCATATTATGATTATGAGATATGGCAGATGGATGTCAAAACAGCATTCCTCAATGGAGATATTGATGAAGAGTTGTATATGATGCAACCCAAAGGTTTTGTCGATCCTAAAGATGCTAACAAGGTATGCAAACTTCAAAGGTCCATCTATGGATTGAAGCAAGCATCCCGAAGTTGGAATCAACGTTTTGATAAGGTAATCAAAAGTTTTGGTTTTATACAAACTTATGGAGAAGCTTGTATTTACAAGAAAGTGAGTGGGAGCTCTGTAGAATTCTTAATACTATATGTGGATGACATAGTTGATTGGGAATGATGTAGACCTTCTTAATAGTGTCAAGGAATATTTGAATAATATTTTTTCAATGAAGGATCTTGGCGAAGCAGCTTACATATTAGGCATAAAGATTTATAGAGATAGATCGAAACGCCAAATATCATTGTCACAGAGTACATATTTGGACAAAGTTCTAAAGAGGTTTGGAATGGAAGAAAGCAAGAAAGGGTTCTTGCCCATGTTGACCAATACGATCTTGAGTAAAACTCAAAGTCCGACATCGGCAGAAGATAGAGAAAGGATGAGTAAGACTCCCTATGCCTCAGCCATAGGATCTCTAATGTATGCCATGCTATGTACTAGACCCGACATTGCATATGTTGTTAGTTTAACTAGCAGATATCAAAGTGATCCAGAGTGGATCATTGGACAAGTCAAAAACATCCTTAAGTACTTGAGAAGAACTAAGGATATGGTTCTTTCTTATGGAGGTGATGAACAACTCGTTGTTAATGGTTACACCGATGCTAGTTGGAACACCGATCCGGATGATTCTAAATCACAATCTGGATACGTATTTATTTTGAATGGTGCAGCTTAGTTGGAGGAGTGCAAAGCAAAGCGTGGCGAGATCTTCAATCGAATCGGAATACATGGTCGCTTGGAGGCTTCACAAGAAGCGATATGGATGAAAGAGTTCATTACAGAGCTGGGTGTGGTTCCTAGTGCTGGACCCAATGTCTATCTACTGTGATAACATGGGCGCCATAGCCAATGCGCAAGAACCAAGGTCACACAAGAAGTCAAGCATATCAAGCTGCGTTTTCATGCTATTCGAGAACATATCCAGATGGGGATATAAAGATTTGCAAAGTACACAGATCTGAATGTGGCGGATCCGTTGACTAAACCTCTCCGAGGGCAAACATGACCAACACCAAACTGCCATGGGTGTTCGATATTACCATGTAATCTAGATTAGATGACTCTAGTGCAAGTGGGAGATGTTGGAGATATGCCCTAGAGGCAATAATAAATGTAGTTATTATTATATCTTTGTGTTTATGATAAATGTTTACATTCATGCTATAATAGTATTAACAAGGAAACCATTAATACTTGTGTGATTTGTAAACTTAATTTGAAGTCCCTAGTATAGCCTCTATACTTCACTAGCTTGTTGGTTGATTAATGATTGTGGTTTCCTATCATGAAAATTGAGATGTTATCAACAACAAGATCATATCGTTAGGAGAATGATATGGTGGACATACTCCTATAGATAAGCGTAGCATAAAGATCAAGTCATTTCAATAGTTCAATTGCTATATGCTTTCTGATACATAATAACCTAATTCCTTCGACCATGAGATCATGCATATCACCTTTACCGGATGGATGCTTTGATGACATCAAACACCACACCGTGAATCGGGTGGCTATAAAGGTGGCATTAAGTGTTCGGAAAGTATTGGTTGAAACACATGGATCAAGAGTGGATTTGTCCATCCACATGACGGATAGATATACTGGGCCCTCTCGGTGGAATGTCATCCAATTGGCTTGCAAGCATGTGACTTGGTCACAAGGGATCACATATCACGAACGAGAAAAGAGTACTTATCGAACGAGGTTGAACTAGGTATGCGAGAGATACCGACGATCATAACCTCGGATAAGTAACATATCGTGAGACAAAGGGAAATTGGTATCGTATGTAAGTGGTTCATTCGATCGCAAAGTAATCGAGAAATATGTAGAGCCATATGAATTTCCAGATTCCTCTATTGGTTATTGTTCGGAGAAGTGTCTCGATCATGTCCGCATAATTCACGAACCGTAGGGAGACACACTTAAGGATTCGACGTTGTTTGAGTAGTTATGGTATTATGAGAAAGAGACCGAATGTTGTTCGGAGTCTCGGATGGGATCCGGGATATCACGAGGTGATCCGGAATGGTCCGGAGAATAAGATTCATATAAGGAAAGTCCCGTTCGAGTTCGGTAATGATTCCGGTGTTTTCATCGGGAATGTTCTAGAAGGTTCCGGAATGTCCGGCACTCCGGGGGGGAGGGTACATGAATGTGTCATTGCATATTGGAATGATTGCATCATGTACTAAGTGTTCTTGCTGTTCCAAATAAAGGATTAAATTGAATCCTAAAACAGAAAAGTCAAATGGCCAGTTTGAAAGTCAAACGGCTAAAACAGGAAACTATGGGAAACAAGCAAGAGGTGGTTGAAACCGACTTGGGGGAGGAGTCTCCTCTCCAAGCCGTAGCCACCCAAGGCGACTTGGGAGGGACTCCTCCCTTGGCCGCCCTCCCACCTATAAAAGGAGGCGGGGCCTCCTCTAGACACACAAGTTCCTATCCTCTAATCTCCGGTTTAGAGCCGTTTTGGTTTAGAGCTTCTAATTGCTCTAGCCTTCGGTTTAGAGCCTTCTAATTGGTGTGTCTAAACCCTAGACCACTAATAGATCTCTCTCATACTCCACCATACTCGCTCCGGCTTAAGGCGAAGCCTGGATCTCCCTCTACTTCCTTACCACGCCAGTCTTTGTCGGAATCGCGAGGAGAGTGCTACAACCTCCGCTGCCTGCTGGAACAAGGGAGAGGAAGGTCTTCTCGAGTACCGAACGTGTGACCGACTGCGGAAGCGCTGCCGGAACGCAGCGCCGGAAGGATCGTCTACACGATCTTGAGATCGGGAAGTGTACGACTACATCACCCACGAGAATCCGCTCTCGTTAAACGCTTTGGAATCTTCGAGGGTAAGTTATTCCATCGACTCGTTGCTACAATCTAGTAGATAGATCTTGGCTTGTTTGGTTGTATGCGATAGAAAATTTTTGTTTTCCATGCTACGAAACCCTACAGGAGGTATATTCCTTGTGACCTTAATCCCCCAGCTTATTCGAGTAAGCCCGTTATTTACTTATGCAGCTGGACAGGTACATGACACTCCTCCTCTCTCCATGGGTGGAGTCGGCAAGGTCCCCGTCGCCAAGCGACGCGAGCTTCCTCCGACAAAGACCTAGCCCAAGAAGAGCAAGCTCACTCGGCAGCCTCGCCGCTCTGCCACTGGCCGAGACTCGTCTGTTACCGCGCCGAGTCACACGCCGAGTCGTCCGTGACACGGTTGTCACCGGGTAAGTTTTTGTACTCTGCCTTCTCTGTTCTTTTCTTTTTCGTCACTAACGTTTTCTTATATATGTCTCGTTGTTTTCAGCGCCACACCTTTGTCGGCAAGCCAGGCTGCGTCTAGCATTGCCTCGCTACTAAGGCCTGCGCCTCCTGCTACTGACTCGGCGGTGTCGAGTCCCGTCCGGGTCGAAGCTCCCACTTTTGAGGCTCACGCCTCTTAGTGTCAGTCAGACCTGGTGGGTCATACGGCTGACGCCCCTGGCGCTGGCCAGGAGAAACTTCCTGATCTTGGTGCACGTGACTCTGGCGCCGAGAAACCTTCCGCCACCAGTTCCTCTGGCATCGGCCCTCAGGCTGGTGTGAATGAACAACTTCCTGATATTGGAGCCAGCAAAACCGCTGAGCCCAGTCAGCCGGCTCCACGATATTCTCCAAATCCCCATGCTTGCTCCAATTACAAGGCCGGACCCAACCCAAGGCTTCGCTCGTGCTTCTACATCCGGAAAGTCCACCTCCTCTAAGCAAACAACGCTGGTCTGTGCTCCGGGTTCTGCTCCCCAGATCCGGCCTCTGACGTTGGCGACCATGATCGCTTCAACGGGTAAGGCGAATCCAATTGTCGGGTCGGTGATGGCTCTAAGGTCATACCCTCCATGCTAGTGCCACAAGAATCGTGCCAATGTGGGAACCACCACGAACAGCAGTCGTTCTCACTCGGACGCGATGGCAAGAGCCTAGGTTCGGCTGAGCCTTACGCCGTGGCATGGAATGCAGCTGGCCAGCAGGAGGTCAACACCCGTTCTGGCAAGAAACTGAAGCTGGGCCCCAAGGCCGTCTCTGACATGACCCAGCAGGCCATTTCTTTGATGGCCCGTGCCGACGAAGTGAACGAGGTAAAACAACTTCTTCTCTTTTGTACTGTTGAGTATTTCCTTTATGCATATCACCTAGTCCCCGAGGTTACGATTGAGTAAGGCACTTACTCGGCCATAAGCTCTCACTAATCACTTTAGTCTTTGAATACCAAGCTTGCATGTTAGAGCTTCGATCCCTAGCCCTCGAGGTTACTGTCGGGTAAGGAATTTACTCGGCTGTAAGCTCTTAAGATCTTTTAATTTCTTTATGCCAAACTAATGTTAGAGCTTCAATCCCTAGACCTCGAGGCTACTGTCGAGTAAGGAACTTACTCGGCTGTAAGCTCTTAAGCTCTTTTATTTCTTTATGCCAAATTCATGTTAGAGCATCAATCCCTAGCCCTCGAGGTTACTGTCGAGTAAGGAACCTACTCGGCTATAAGCTCTTAAGCTCTTTTATTCAACCATATGCTTGCCTTGCCTTTCTTTATTGTATATCCTCTTTGTTCAGCTCACGCATAACGAGCGCACCAAGGTGCACCAAGCCCTCGTTCTGGCACATCTCAAGTTCGAACTTGCGTATGAGAAGCTGCATACCCACGTCCAAGGTAATATCCTTACCCGTCCTTTTTATTTTCGGTGTTCTTTTATTTGGTTCATTATCTCAATCCTTTCTCGTTCTTTTTTCGCAGCCTCCGCTCAGTCCACAATAAATGCTCTTCACTCGCAGATCAGCGAGGCCGAGAGTAAGTTTCTTGCTTCCTTGATGTGATAACTGAAATTTTCTGCTGGTGCTGACAAGTAATATTTTCGAATAAGCAGAGAAGCGCCAAACCGAGATCCAGAAGGAGCGAGACAAGGTGACTCGGCTGAAGAAGCTGATTGCCGAGTTAGAGCAGAAGCACTTGGCCGAGGTTAAAGGGTTGAGGGAGGAACTTGCTGAGAAGAATGAGCAGCAGGCCGCCAGCGCCGAGAAGACCAAGAGGCTGCTCGACATGGTCGAATCATCGGTCGAGTCAACAAATCTAAACTTTGACGCCCTTCAAGCCAAGGCCAAGACTTGGCATAGCAAACTCGCCGCCATCAACTTCTTTCTCGGTAGCGAGTTCTTACTCTTTACGCACTGTATGAGTCCTTCTGGACTTCTTCCATCTGCCATTGTTATTTGCTAACTTTCTCTTTTTTCTTGCAGAGAATTTTCCTGAGGCCAATATGTTTGCCATCCGAGCCATGAATAAAGTGAGAGCCGAAGCTGGTGCTCCTGCTGACGGCGAGGTGTCTATGGAGGAGCTTCTCGAAGAAGTGTCTGAACGGATCAAGACCCTCAGGTCTTGCGGTGTGGATCTGCTCAAGTCGGTTATCCACGCCTTTCACATGCTCTGGCCGGATGAAGATGCACCCAATCTCATTGAGTCCCTTGCCGATAGATTGCTCCTTACTGAAGACCGGCTGGATCAATGGCGCGAGTCGGCCGGCCGAAATGCAGCGGACAAGGCTCTCTCCTTCGTGCTTTCATGGTACGAGGACATCAACCTTGATGTTCTCGCTTGCATAAGGGGGATGGCAAATGGCTGAACGATCCGGAGTTGATCAAGAAGCATCAGGAGCGAGCTTATGCCATGATCGAGTACACCATGGTGCACGCTTGGCACGACGGGCCCAGCTTCCTTGATCTTGGCGACCCGCCTGTTGAAGTTGCTGATGAAGAGGGTGGCGATAGTGAGGCAACCGAGTCAGATGATCCGGATGACCCGGCCACAGATGCCCCTCACTCGGCCGATGCTCCAAGCACTACTCCTGGCTCCGAGAGTGCTCCTCCGAGTTCTTCTGCTCCTTAGGCTAACAAACACTCGAACTTTGATCAGATCCCCGGTATGTCGGGTACATATGTGACATACATTGCTCTTTTAAGTTTGTTTTTGCGCCTGTTAATGGGCTTTACATATTTGCATTATGTTCTAAGTGTGAATTATTCAAGGGCAAGTCCCCGAGTTTCATTTTGTCGTGTCACCTTTCCTTGACTTTGGACCCTGTCTACATTTTTCCGTGTTCGACATTAGAGTCTCAAAGTACTAAGGATATAGTTAACGGGTATGAAACTTGGATCACTTAGCCGAGATTACTCGACACGTAGTATAACGTGACCTGTAGAGAGTTAGGCAAAAAACTAAAGCCGACTCGCGTTTCTCCTTTATACTTATCCGGCGTTCGTGTTTACCCGTCTTACATCTTTTTCTCTTGCTTGCCATGAAGCCGTGTTTTCGGACAATAGCATAGTCGAGGAGTTGATTTCTTCCGAGTAAATAGTACTTGTTTCGAGATAAATTTGGGTATCACGCCAAAGACATAAAATAATTGAGATGGAAAATTTAAGGGTAGTCCCAGTCAGTTTTCGAACCATACCATTTTATTACCAGCACATAGCTGGCACACACGTCCGACATATGAGAGTTCGAGTGATACATGCATTGCTTCTCCTAAGTATAGAAGGGACGAAGTAGTGCCACATTCCATGTCCTTTTGGTCTCATCTCCTGACCTGTCCGCCTTGTTCTTCTGCGCTTCACGAGCGTCTATGAGATAATAAGAATCATTGTGCAATGCTTTGCTTACAATGAACGGACCTTCCCATGGGGGTGATAACTTATGCATTCCTGTTATGCGTTGCACCAACCTAAGCACCAAATCCCCTTCCCGAAAAACACGAGGTTGCACTTTCCGGCTATGGTAGCGTCGGAGATTTTGTTGATATATAGCAGATCTAGATAATGCCAGTTCCCTTGCTTCTTCGAGTAAGTCTACTCCATCTTCTCGAGCCTCTTTTACCTCGGCTTCCGAGTATTGCCTTATCCTTGGTGAGTCATACTCTATGTCGGCAGGGAAAACTGCTTCAGCCCCATATACAAGGAAAAATGGCGTATAACCAGTTGACCGATTCGTAGTTGTTCTTAGGCTCCACAGTACTGAGGTAGTTCCTCTATCCAACAACTAGGTGATCTCTGGAGTGGTTCCATTAAGCGGGGTTTTATCCCTGACAGAACTAAGCCATTAGCCCGTTCAACTTGTCCATTTGATTCTGGATGGGCGACTGATGCTACATCGAGTCTTATTCGGTGCTTCCCATAGAAGCGAGCAAAATCTCCTTCGGCAAAGTTCGTGCCATTGTCAGTGATCTCCGCCGGCTTGTCCCCTCCTTGGTGTGTCTAAACCCTAGAACACCGAGGACTCTCTCATACTCCACCATACTCGCTCCGGCTTAAGGCGAAGCCCTGCGAGATCTCCCCTCTACTTCCGGTACCACGCCGTTGTGCTGCCGGAATCGCGAGGAGAGTGCTACAACCTCCGCTGCCTGCTGGAACAAGGGAGAGGAAGGTCTTCGTCAATCTCGACGTGTGACCGATCGGAGCGGCCTTGGAACACAGCGCCGAAAGGATCGTCTACGCGATCTTGAGATCGGGAAGAGTACGACTACATCACCCACGAGAATCCGCTCTCGTTAAACACTTTGGAATCTTCGAGGGTAAGTTATTCCATCGACTCTTTGCTACAATCTAGTAGATAGATCTTGGCTTGTTTGTTTGTATGCGATAGAAATTTTTTGTTTTCCATGCTACGAAACCCTACAGTGGTATCAGAGCCGTGTCTATATGTAGATCTGTTGCACGAGTAGAACACAATGGTCATTGTGGGCGTTGATGCTTTTATTGTCGATTGCTTCTTGTGTACTTTGCATATTGCGGTATGTTAGGATGAAGCGGCCCGGGCTAACCTTACATGACATCGTTCATGAGACTTGCTCCACGCTTGACATGAAACTTGTATTGCATAAGTGGCTTTGCGGGTGCCTGTTTCTCCTAGCATAGTTAAGATCCAATTTACAACGGGTGATTAACAATACTAGTATCAATGTTGTGGTTCTTGTTCGTAAGTTAGAACGACACTTATTGAAAGCCCCAAACCACGTAAAATATGCAAAGAAAGTAGAGGCGTCTAACTTTGTTTTGCAGGGGTGTGCTGTGATGTGATATGGCCATGATTGTGATTATATTTGATGTATGCAATGTTCCTTATTGTAAGTTGGCAACCCGGCAGAGCCATATGGTTGTCTTTAATTTATGTTAAGACCCGCGTGTCTATTCAAAGTAGTTGTAATAGTTGAAGCCGTGGGGCGACAACCATGGAGAAGCGTCATTGACCTTGATGCAATGCCGGTGATGATGGAGATCATGTTCGTGCTTGAAGATGGAGATCGGAAGCACAAATAAGAAAGGCCATATCATATCACATATTTTGAATTGCATGTGATGTTAATCCTTTATGCATCTTGTATTGCTTAGTAGACGACGGTATCATTATAAGATGATCCCTCATGCACATGAATTTCAAGTCATAAAGTGTTCACCCTTAGTTAGCACCGTTGCTAAAGCTTGTTGTTTCGAAGCACCACGTGATGATCGGGTGTGTTAGATTCTGCAAGTGTATACAACGTGAGCAAGCCAGATTTGCTCATGCGGAAAATAAGGTTTGATCTTGACGAGCCTAGCATGTACATACATGGTCTCGGAACACGGATCACCGAAAGGTAAAGCATGAATCATATAGTAGATATGATGAAAATGACGATTGTTCGCCATTGAAACTATATCAACTCTCGTGATGATCGGTGTTGATGTAGTGGATTTGGTTCGTGTGATCACTAAAACAATGTGAGGGATGTTGTTTTGAGTGGGAGTTCACCTAGATTAACTTTATTATTAATTTGAACTCAATTTGTCATAAACTTAGTCTAAACTATTGCAAATATGTTGTAGATCAATGGCATCCCCTACCATCAATTTTAATGCGTTCCTAGAGAAAGAAAAGTTGAAAAACAATGGAAGCAACTTCGCGGATTGGTTCCGCAATTTGAGGATCATTTAGTTTTTGACTTGTGATACCACTTTATGCTTTAACTGGTAATGTTTTGTCGCTCAGCATGATTATGGCCATTATTGCTCTCTTAGTTGGTCGCTCCCAGTCTTTTTCTAGCCTCCACTTGTACTTCTCATGCATCCAACTCCCAAGAAACCAAGTTATTCCAAAGATTCCACTATAAATTCCTATGCATGGTGTGTTACATCATTTCCAAGTATATTCATGTTTTTATCTATTTTCCAAATTAAACTTGATATGAGAAAATTAGTGATTAAAGCTCTCACAAACTTGATGGCACACTTTACTTTCTTGCAGCTAATAAGCTTGAAACATTGTGTCATCTATGTTATATATGCTTGCACTTATAAGTTGGGAATTAGGAGAACCATGTTGTCATGGGGAACTCTTTCAACACCTGTACATATTACCTGGTTGATATCATGATCTTTTGTTTGCGGATGTCGACGGTGTGAAATAAAAGGGGAGCTTGTAAGTCCATGGAGTATTGTATATGTGTTAGAGAAAAGCCTGGGCGGCTAGCCTAAGCCATGCCTAATCATGGTGGAAACTTGCAGCATAACCATAGTGAGCAATCTGTGAAGCATCCTCAATAAAAACCTATGCAAATAGCAAATAAAAATATTGCTCGGATGTTCATTGTCTGTTGCCTTGTCATTTTGATATGGGATAGCTCCTGTGTCATGGGGCAAGGGGTGCCCCGTTGGCGATTCTCTATGATACACATATACTTAAAATGACAAGAACTTGCTTGTGACTAAAGTTGAGTAGCATAAAGAACGACCCTCGTACTCAAGGGACATGAGATTGCCAACTTATGATCTGTCAAGCATATACTTCATATTTGTTTCACTTTAACCTTAATCACTTTAATATGCTTATGATAAGGGCAATGAGAGCTGAAATTTAATAAGTACCATATTTTTTGGAAGCTGTTTATGAAACTTGAAATCCCTGCTTCCCTTTGTAAAGGGACTTTCTTCTTACTTTTATGTTGAATCTCCACCTTCTATATTTATGCACCAATTAAGAGAGCTTAGTTCTCATTCTTAGTTTTATGTGCATTGTCCCAAAACTTATTGATTGATTCATAATGTTGATATTGCTTGTTCTTAAACTATTTGTATCTAGTCACCCTTATGAACTTTGAAGGTGTCATATGCATTTATGTTTTGCTACTCCATGAAGGACAAGTTGAATACCACTCTTGCTATGTTTTCTATATGTGAAACAAACAAACAAACGTCTTTCAATACATTGTTATCCATGATCTTTGCTTGTACCTTTTCATGTTACAGCATAGTTACTATGTCATATTGTTAGAACTACATCTTTCATGCTCATGTTTAGAGTACTTTGATCTCAGCTATCAATGCTTTGCAGTACCTTGATCAATTGTGATAGCATGTTACCTCAATTTTTTTTATCACTTACATACTCGAGGACGAGAAGGAGTTAACCTTGGGGATGTTTAATACGTCCTAAACGTATCTATAATTTTTGATGCTCCATGCTTGTTTTATATCAACTTTCTTATGTTTTGTCTACACTTTGAGGTATTTTCATACATTTTCTAGAACTAACCTATTGACAAGATGCCACAGTGCCAGTTGCCTGTTTTCTTCTGTTTTTGGTTTCAGAAATGCTAGTAAAGAAATATTCTTGGAATTGGACGGGACAAAAGCCAAAGTCAATATTTTACCGGATCAAATACAGAGACCGAAGGACAGCCGAAGGGGGACCACGAGGTGGCCACACCATAGGGTGGCACGGGGCCACCCTAGGTGGCGCTACCAGGTGGTGTGGGCCCCTTGGGTGCCCACCGATCTTGCCCTTCCGCCTATATAATGCCCTCGACGCAGAAACCCTAGATGAATCGGCCTCCATCCACGAAAAGTTTCGGAGCGCCACTGCCACCAAAGAGGAGATTCGGGGGACAGAAGTCTCTGTTCTGGCACCCTACCGGGACGGGGAGTTGCCCTTGGAGCCATCTCCATCGATCTCCACCACCATCTCCATCACCGTTGATGATTCCCATGATGAGGAGGGAGTAGTTCTCCCTCGAGGCTAAGGGCTCTACCGGTAGCTATGTGTTCATCGCTCTCTATGCGTGATCTTATTATGGTCATGATCTTTGTAATCAAGTAGATATACTCTCCTACTCAAGTGCTTTAATTATAATCTTCGGTTATCCCCACGTGTGTGAAGTTGACAGTGTGCACACCGTGTGGCACTTAGGCTAAAGATTACAGAAATAGTTATCATGAGTCATATTTTGAGTTGGATGTCTCTATGAAATTGTGGTGTTTGTTAGAACCATCTAGCGCTCAAGGTGACAGTGTGGGGTTACCTAGATGGGGAATGCGAACTTTAAGAAGAGCTTTTGTAGCCCTACCATGGATTGGAGTTGTCCAACCGGAGAGTAGTTCAGAGTAGCATCATGAAGAGAAGATATTTATATGAGAGTGTCCACTAGTGAAAGTATGATCCCTAGGTCTTGTTTTTAAGCATTGAAACACCGTTTACAATCAGTCATGTTATATGTTTGCTTGCTGTCATCTTTATTTCAGATTGCAATTACCACTTATAATCATCCATATCACTTGTAAATTATCTCTTCGCCGAACTAGTGCACCTGTACACCTGACAAGTGTATTGGGTGTGTTAGGTACACAAGAGACTTCTTGTATCTTGATTGCAGGGTTGCTTGAGAGGGATACCTTTGACCACTTTCTTCATGAGTTCGATAAACCTTGGGTGATCCACTTAAGGGAAACTTGCTGCTGTTCTACAAACCTTTGCACTTGGAGGCCCAACACTGTCTATAAGAATAGAAGCGTGCGTAGACATCACCGATCCGTTGCAGGAGCCGATGCGGCGGTGGCGTCTCATTACGGTGACGCGTGGTCGACGAGACGGTTAATGCCAGTGATGCCAGCGGGGTTCGAGGCGAAGGATGGCGACTTCGGTTTCATCATTGGACGGGTCCACGCGTCGAATGTTTTGTTTCCTGCCGAATTATCTTTGTCCGGCATTCCTAGGGCGTTCCCAGGAACCCGGGTTCGGCCTGGTAAGTCCGGACCAAAGTTGGCCTAAATCAAGATGAAACTGGAATCCAGGGAACGCGACTGGGGCAATTTTCAGCGTCCGGACCAAAAAAACACCCTGGGAACGGCCTGCTGGGAAGCCGAGTGGAGATGCTCTTAGCCTTGTCAACAATGTTATTTCAAAACTAAAGTCTTAAAAAATTATTCTTGTACTAAATCAGGGATATTTACTATAAATTAGAGGGACTACTTTCTTCGTTACACATTAATATCGTAAATTTGTGTAAATACATATATACATTTGGATTTAGATAAATCTCTAACAGTTAATATAAAACGTCTGAAACTGAAGTCTTATAAAATTATTCTTATACTAAATCAACGATACTTATCATAGACAGAAGAGAGTACTTTTTTCGTTCCATATTAATGCCGTAAATTTATCTAAATAACAGATGTTTCTGAACACATGTTCATGTGTACTCACATGCGAATTTAGATAAATTTGCGATGGTTAATATGAATAACAGTCTAGATTAGTAATACTCTGGTTTTAGAAAGAAAAAAAGTCCGAAATTGTTTTTCCAGTTGAAAGGATACGGATGTCGCCTAGAGGGGGGGTGAATAGGCGATTAAAACTTTTCCTAGAGTGGCTTAACAAAGGCGGAATAAAACTAGTGTTTACTTTGTAAAGCACAACCTAGAAACAACTAAGGTTTACCTATTTGCACCAACAACTTATGCTAAGCAATACAAGCAACAAAGTGATAGCAAGATATATATTATTTCAAGCACGAAGGCTATCACAATGTAAAGTGCATAAGTAAAGAGCTCGGGTATAGAGATAACCGAGGCATGCGTGGACACCGATATTTTACCGAGTTCCTCCCAACATGGAGTACGTCTCGTTTGGAGAGGGGGTGGTATCAAACCACCAACGCCACAAAAGGCCTCCCTTATTCTCCAGTGAATCTCACCCCAATGGGATCGATCCACGCTTCCACTATCGGTGCACTTGTCGGTGGCAACCGGAACCTCTCACAAGGTTAGGGCACAACTCCACAACTTAATCGGAGGCTCCCAACAAATGCCACAAAAGGCCACAATGCCACCAAGGCCACAAAACCGTCTAGGGTTCCAAGAACCCAAGAGGGACAAGCTCCAATGAGCAATTCAAACCAAATCCTCCAAAGAGAACTCAAACCGATGCACCAAATGCAAATGGCAAGAACACCACAAAGATGCTCAAATCCCTCACTCTCAAGTTCCAACAAAGCTACTAAAGCTATTGGGGGAACAAGAGAGAAGGAATCAAAGAGAGACACAAAATCCCCCAAAATCTAGATCCCCAAAGATACACTCACAAAAAGATGTTTTGGTTTGGTCAAAACGTAGATCTAGATCCCCTCAATCTTCCTCTCAAATGTGTGCAAGAATCATTGGTTGGAGAGGAAGAAATCAAGCACGAGATATCTCAAAAGTAATAGGGCAAAGCTTGAAGAAAGAGGGGAAAGAAGCAACCCTAAATAAAAATGGACAAAAGACTTATATAGGGCTAGCCAAAAAATGGCCGTTGGGGTGTTTTTCTGGAAGGTCCGGTAGTACATAAACACCGGTACTCGCACTACAACAGCCGTAAAAAAAAGCGAAGGAGGAGCAGGGGAGGTCAACGCATGCACGAGGCCAGGTGAGCAGTTGTCTGACAAGGCCACATCTGACCAATGTGCAGAAAGCGCCGCTTATCAGCATGTGAGACAGCGCATGCAAAAAGCAGCGAGGCGGGCCCAATGACGAAGCGACAACGGTGGCGGCAAGATGGCCAGCGCTGGCAGCGCGCATGTGAGCAACAGCTGCGGGGCCCGATGGGCCAAGGCGTGGGCGAGGCTGCAAGGCGAAGCTCGCCTTGGAGCGATGGCGTCAACGCGGCTGTGAGGACCGGAATTTTAACTTCCAGACCCCCCTGTGTTTATTCGTCAATCCCAAGATCAACGTTGACGACACAACGAAATGTATATCATTGCAGACGTACAAAATAATAATTATTACAAAGTCTGAATAACAACATAGTGAAATGTCTAGTTACATTTATTACATCCAGAAACACAGCGGAAATATAGAATGCGTAGCGACTCCATCTCAGCCACAGGCAGTCGATGTAGTCCACGAGTCCTCACTCATCAGCGTCATCTTAGTAATCATAGTCATCTCCTTCTCCATAGTACTCTGAAGTATCAACAAAAGTATTGCCATGAGTACATGACGTACTCAACATACCCCTTATGCAAAACCTATAATATCTACGTGTGGCTTTATGTGGAGGTTATATGGTTCTTTTGCACAAAGCCAATTTTATTTGCAATATGGTAATAGTTTTGATGAAAGCAGTTTTTGACGAAAACATGTTTATCATCAATATGGTAATTCTCAATAGTGTGATTGTCCGCGACAACTCACACGGTTCACAGATTCCGGGATAAGGTTAGGGGAAAAGAGGGAAGTAGCAAGACAGGTTCCCATATGTCAAGAAAGATTCATGTGTCATCCATGACCGTGGACATGGCTATTCGAATAGTTTAAACTCTGCAGAGGTTGTACACTTTTTCCACACGACACAATCCCGACCTGACGCCCACCAGCCGTCGCTGGTTTAATACACACCAATTGGTGTACCGGCAGATAGATTGTGACAAGGTCTTTTAGTTAGATCCCCCAAAGATGTGACATGCCCACCGGGTATGGCGCCTGAACCGAGAGTACGTCCCAAACCGGTCCCCCATCTGCCGAAGGTTCTCCATGACGAGACACCTCATCAGTGATGACGACATCAACACCTAAGGCTGACTAACTTACTTGACCAAGCCAGTGCCCATTATAGCATGTGGTTGTACGGTTGGTCACAATCTTCAAATCCAAGACTTATTAGGACCTCATGCGGCACGGACGACGGATTGCCCCCATCATCTAGTGAAGGGCAGCCAATCGCTCCTTCCTTTGATCCAGCTGTCGCCCGCGCCAGTGTTTAGACGGTAAGTTTCACCCAGAGTAGAATAGAGTAGAGGAAGCAACAATGATGGGGATACGCCTACTGGGGTATACTCAAGAGACGTTCCGTGGCCCTGTGGCTGGCGAGTGGGCCGAGCAGCGAGTGGATTGAAGCCAGCAAGGTACCGAGCGATCGAAGTGAAGGCCCAAAGTAGATAGGCCCATCGGACTAGGTTAAACGACTCATCAGAATCGAATCGGTTGAGATATGTAAACCCTAGGGAGGTGAGCCTATATAAACCTCCCTATGGGGGTAGAGACACGTTCCCTCGTACACCTAAGCGACTACTCGCCGCCGCCGAGATCGCCCATTGTAACACCTCCCTAATACAATCTAGCGGAGTAGGTCTTTACCCTCCGAGGCGAACCAGGTAAACCTGTGTCTTTGCCCTCATCTCGCGCAGATGGCTGGCCGCCCTTGCCCTCGTTCTACTACTACGCCGATTGCAGCGTCTGCCGTGACCATTCCCACGCAGTGGCGCCCACCGTGGGGCCTGGCGGTCGGCGGTGTTCTGCGGCGAGATCCAATCTGCCCATCAACGAGGCGGTCGCCACCGGCGCATGATAGCGATCGGCGAGATGCTCCGATCTTCCGGCAGCTACGTCCGTGGCGCGACCCGTCACGCCGCGGCGTGATCCCGCCAATCGGCGATCACCCTCTTCGTCGGCCTCACCGGCGTCGCCTCGGAGGACTCGGCTCGCATCCGCGAAGTCGCCGCCTGTGATCGGCTCTCCGAGAGCCAGGTTCGCACGATCCACCGCCTTGCCTCCGAGTACAACTCGGCCCACAGCAACGTGGCCGGGAATTCAACGGCCGCAGAAGATGCGGCCCTCACCGACGATGCCGACTCGGCGACCCCGGCATCACTCGATGGATCCATCACCGCGGCCTCATCCGCGGGCTCCATCGCCCGGGTCTCCAACGCGGGAGACTTCGAGGACCCCTCCATCCTCGGGATCTTCGAATTCGACTCCGGGTCGGAGAACTCCGCCGACCTCCGCGAAGGCCGATCGCCGCGGCTTACATGGCCACGGCACCGATCCGCCGGAGGATCCTTTCTCCACCAATCCCTCCTAACGCCACGGCAGCGGAGGTCGAGGAACTCCGCTTGAAGCGGCGGGCGATGCAGGAAGCGAGCGGCGCGAAAAATTCCGCCTCGGCGGTGGCGCGCGAGCTGTCACGCTACCACCAGCGGATCGGTCACGTTTGAACCCCGTTCAAGGCGTGCCACGAACCCGGCAACAACGACCGGCCGCATAGGCGAGTGCGCGATCTGCGCAGCGCCACCAGAGGAAGCGCGCCCCCGCCAGATCGGCGGCGATGGGTGCCCCACCACCAACCGCACCCTCGAGGACCAGCGCGGATAGTCGTCTCCTCATGGGGCGAGCAAATGGCCTCCCATGTTCTCCACCCGATGGACAACCTCGTGGCGAGCAGCAGCCGATAGCATCACGGCCACCGGCGACGGCGCCTTACAGATCCAGTACGTCAAAGCCCTGCTTGCGAAGGCCGTGGAGCAGCAAAAAGCGGGCGCCGACTCGCAAGGTCGAGTATACTCGCGTTCCTCGGGAAGCAGAGCGGCCTCCAGCGGCCGCCCAGCGGCGGCAAACACCCTCAATTGCCCGCCACCAGAGCCACTGCAGCTCCAACACCGACCCGCGAACGCGGCACTCTCCACCAACGATCCCAGGCCGGCGACCAACTTCGTCGCCGCTAACGGACAACCCATCGACGCCCGCACCCACATCATCAACAACCAAAGTTGGCGCGCACGCCAGCCCGACGACTTGCGGCACACCTAACTAATCGCGCGATGGCGAGCCTATGGGGTCGCTCGATCGACTTTGGCCTAAGTGCGGACCAATGATCCGGCGAAGTACCCGCCAAACTTCAAAGGCGCCAAAGGAGATAGAAAAATCGACTCCTCGTCGACCCGCGATGCTCGACACATACCTCATGGCAATGGGGATCGCGGGTCACATCGACCTACGCCGCCGTTACCTCCCACGATGATGGAGGGGCGTGCGGCGATGGATCAACACTCTCCCGGACATGATCGACTCGGGAGGAAATGCGCGACGCCGTCGGGCACTTCGAGTGCTCCTACACCGCGCCACCACCATTGAGGACACGAGCAGTCGTCCGGGGACCCGTGAGTCGACCCGCTCGGGTCCAACGGTGGCAAGAGCTTTGGTACAACGGTCGGCATCCACCCGGACACCGCGATCCATTGCTTCAAGACCTCGTGCGCTATGAGCCTCTAGTCGCCAAGCTCAAGCGACACTCCGCACTCGACAACATCCCGACCTCCTCGAGATCGCCAAGCGATGCGAGGAAGATCCAAACCAGGAAACTGCGGCGAGTCGAGGGCAACGCCCGCAGGCGGCAACGACAATGACGCCGAACCGACCTACGCTACAACGGCACCCGCCTCGGCAGCAAGCGTCGCGGCAGACGGCGAGTCGACTTCGCCGCACGCTGAGCACGCTGGCGCGAGCCCAAGAGCTACCGCCGCGACGGAGGGCAACGACGCGATGGCGGCAATTACAAGAACAAGCCAAGGTTCGATCCCGCGGCCCTCCTTAACCAACCATGTGCGTTCCATAGCAGGGAAGGGAAGCCCGCAACACACACCACCGCCGACTGCCACACCCTCAGGGAAATCGAGAAGGCACGGCAAGCGCGGGAGGACACCGACAACGACCCGCCAAATGGCGGAAAATTCGGCAAAGTAGCCGGCTCGCTCCACACCTTCACAGGCTTCAACACGAAGCGCGAGAAGAAGGTCATCGCCCGCGCCGTCGCCGTCAATGCGGTGGCCCAAACAGACGTCCCCCAGTTCCTGAACTGGTCGGAACAGCCCATCACCTGGAGCCGGCAAGACCACTCGCCACGCATCGAGTACCCAGGACGAGTCGCCTTGGTGGTCAAGCCCAAGGTTGGCGACTCGCTCCCCAAGACACCGATGGACGGCGGCAGCTCCATCAACATCCTCTACCTCGACACCTTCAGCGGTTGCGGCTCCGCGATGATCGAGACAACCCACACCACGTTCACGGCGCCGTCCCGGTCGGAAGGCGTATCCGATCGGCAAAGTCACGCTGCCGTCACTTTCGGTACTCCGGCAAACTTCCGCACCGGCGGATCGTCTTGAGCTGGTGCCCTTGACCCTTACCCGCTGCGTCTGGGCGCGGCGTTCGCTAAATTCATGGCAGCACCCCTCACGCGCATAACGCGATGAAGCTCCGGGCCGTGCGGCGTCATCACCATCAACGGCGACCCGATATGGCCGCGAATGCGAGGCCAAAGGAGAACTTCGACGCCGCCATCGCCGCGGCGAGTAATCACGCCGACGAGCTCGCCAAATCGCGGCGGGGTCAACAATGACGACCCCACAATACTCAAGAAGCCCAACTCGGGGCGCAAACACCTCAACCTTTGAGGCCCACGGCACACTTTTCGCACCGTCGAGCTGGTCCCAGCGACTCCGGCCAGACGGTGACGATCGGGACAGGCATGAGCCCAGCATAGGAAGCGCGCTCATCGAGTTCCTCCGTGAGAACAGGGACATCTTCGCATGGAAACCCTCGACATGCCGGTGTCCCTAGGGAGCTCGCTGAGCACAAACTAACGCCGACCCCAAAGTGCGACTGTCAGCGATCGCTATGGCCCTTCAATGAAGAACGTCGTCGAGCAATCGCCGAGGAAGTGCAGCGTTTACTCGCTGTCGGCTTCATCCGGCCAATCAAATACTCCAAGTGGCTGGCAAACCCAGTCCTGGTCGAGAAGAAAAACGGGACCTGGAGAATGTATCGACTACAACACGAACGGCCGCCCAAAGGCGATTCGTCCTCCCGCGGATCGATCAGATAATCGATTCAACGCGGGTTCGGAGTCGCTATGTTTCCTCGGCGCCTACTCCGGGTACAACCAGATCAAAATGGTTGTCGAAGACGAGGAGAAGACGGCGTTCATCACGCCATTCGGAGCCTTCTGCTACACCGCCATGACCTTCGTCCTCAAGAACGCCGGGGCAACCTACCAGCGGTGCATGCAAGAATGCCTCGCGAGCCAAATTGGCGCAACATCCACGTCTACGACGGCGTGGTCGTGAAATCCGCCGCCAAGGCGACCTACTCACCGACTGGCGGAAACCTTCGCCAATCTGCGAAGGTACAAGATAAAGCTCAACCAGCAAGTGCACCTTGTGTACCGCCGGACAACTCTTGGGTACGTCGACTCCAACGAGGATCGAGGCGAACCCAACAAAGATCGACACGATCGCGGCTCGCAAACCCGAGTGCTGCGTGGCGTCGAAGCTGGCCGGGCGGTAGCGGCTCTCGATCGCTTCATCCCCGCTGGCGAAAAGCGATGCCCTATACGCTGATGCGCAAGAACCCCACCTTCCAGTGGGACAAGGAGGCGGACGACGCGCTCCGCGACCTCAAAAAAGTGCTACTCGCCGCACCACTACTCGCCGCCCCCGCCGACAAAGAACCTATGCTGGTTTACGTCGCGGCGTCCGAGCGCGTCGTCAGTGCTGTGATGGTCGTCGAACGACCAGAGGAAGGAAAGGAGCGCCCGGTTCAGCGTCCGGTGTACTACATCAGCGAGGTCCTCACCGAGTCGCCAGCGGTACCACAGATACCAAAAGCTAGTATCGCGGTCTTGAGGCTCGGCTGCGCTGCGCTACTTCCAGGAGCACCCGGTCACGGTCGTCTCCTCGGCGCTGCAAGACATCATCCGCAATCGCGGCGGCGGACGGTCGCCAAGTGGGCCGTCGAGATCGGCGTCCACAACATTAAATACGAAGGGCGATTAAGTCGCAGGCATCGCGGACTTCATCGCCGATCGGGAGGAGGCCCAGCAGAGAAGCCGCGACCTCCATTATCGAGCCTGCACTGACGGCTCCAAGAACGCGGACGGTGCAGGAGCGGGATAGTGTTGACTTCACCAAAGGGCGACAAGCTCCGCTACATCCTCCGCCAATTCACGCCTGCACCAACAACATGGCTGAATACGAGGCCCTACTCCACGCATGCGAGCCGCCAAGGAGATGAACGTCAATCGCCGATGCTACGGAGATTCCGACCGTCGGGGCAAGTCGCCGCACCGCGACGCCATCTCCCTACCATGGCGGCGCATCGCCAAGAGGTGGACAAGTTGGGCGGCCACTTCACGCTACTCCGTCGAGTGGATCGACAGCGAAAACGAGGAGGCCGACGCCTCTCTCGCATCGGGTCGGCTCGAATCGCACCACCACCGGCGTGTTCCTCGACAATCTCCAAACCATCAGTCTCCCCGAGGGAGATCGACATCGAGTCCCACTCAACCAGAGGCAGCCTTGGTCGCACTCATCGCCGAGCCGCACGATGGACCAAGCCCTACATCGCCTACCGAAGCCGCACCGCCGCCAGACGAGACAACGCCGAATGATCGCCGATGCAAGTCTTACACCATCATCGACGGCGAGCTACACAGCGCAGCGTCACCGGCGTGTTGCAACGCGCGTCCAACCGCTGAAGGACGCAAAATCCTCCACGACATTCACTTTGTGATCGCGCCACCACGCCGCCGCTTCCCTGGTCGCCAAGGCTATGCGACACGGCTTTCTCGCCCACCGCACACGCCGACGCCGACATCGCCCAGCGATGCGCCGGGTGCCGGCACGTCAATCGACGCGCATCTGAGCTCGGCGCAAAACGATCCCCATCACTTGGCCATTCGCCGTATGGGGCATGGACATGGTAGGCCCTTCAAGAAAGCCCTCCGCTACACCCACTTGCTAGTCGCCGTCGACAAATTCACCAAGTGGGTGGAGGCTGCCAGTCCGGAAATGCGACGGAAGACCGCCACTAAATTCCTACGAGCTCATATCGCTACGGGTTCCCAAATAGTATCATCACGGACAACGGCACAAACTTCGCCAAGGAGCAATGGCGAATTCGCGAAGAGCACCACATCCGCTCGATCTCGCGTCCACCCGAATCCAACGGCCAGCGGAACGAGCCAACCAAAGCATCCTCCACGGCCTGAAGCCGCGACTCCAAGTACCACTCGGCGCACTGCTGTGCTGGGTCAAGAGTTGCCCTCCGTTATCCGGGGAATCCGCACCTCGGTTAACGATCGACGGGATTCACCCCCTTCTTCATGGTCTACGGGGCCGAAGCAGTCATGCCCACCGACCTCGAAAACGACTCGCCGCGGGTCGTCCATTATACAGAGGCCGCAAACGAGCTGGCCCGCCAAGATGGGCTCGACCAGCTCGACGAAGCACGCGACCTCGCCGTCACGCACCGCCATCTACCAACAAGGACTCCGCCGCTACCACAGCCGACGGGTGAAAACCCGCACCTTCCAGGAAGGCGACCTGGTGTTACGCCTCATCCAGGACAAGAAGGGCATGCACAAGCTCTCCCCTCCGTGGGAGGGCCCGTTCGCTATCGGCGCGTACGGCAACGACGCCTACTACCTCATCGACGTCTGCTGGGACGGCGAGCTCGACGCAGCGACCATGGAATGTAAACCTCCTCGAAGTTCTACTCCTAGAACCACACACATGTACTCTCCAACGCTATGAAATAAAAGAAATCGCATCAAATTGCGCCTACTCTCCATGACTTGTGCCACTCGACTTTCGTAATAACAGATGACGCTAAAATGCGAAGTCAACCTTTGGTACAGCGATCGGCACGGCTAAGTAGTCGGTGTAAGAGCACGAATCACTTCAGTCTTGCATCGTCCACGAAAACGCCAACCCGGAGCCCCATTGAGTCGCCTAGCTCGACCGGCTTACGAGCCAAGACAACCGCCTCGCTTCACAACGACCTTGGTCCTCCGCATCCTCGGCATAGCGACTCGAACGGCTAAGTACCACGCTCGGGGACTGAATACCAGTTCGTCGCGATCGGTCAGGGAAAACGCCAAGTAAGAGAGCATGCCCAGGACTCGCCACGCGACTGACCCCACGGGCCAGGCAGGAGTGACGCGCTCACGCCAACGCGCTAAGTCCTCAACCACCCTCGAGTCGCGCCTAGAACTACCAAGTACCACGCTCGGGGACTCGGCCACCCGACCCCGTTCGCGTACGGGAAAACGGTAAAGTACAGAGCACTCAAGGGAGTCGCTTGATCGGCTCTCCGAGCTCGGGCGAGTCGACCAAATCAACAAAACACATGATAACAACACACACCATATACGAGGTAAACCCCACAAAAGGGCGGACGCGCTCGGGGACTCGTCCAAAATCAATCCAAAGCACACAAACGAATAGCAAAATAGATACGACGTCCCATTCAATCGCATACTGCATTGTCTTATGTTACAAAATATGCCCGCATGGCAGAACTGCTGCTAACACTTCAAAGGCAAACCACCCTACTCTGCAGGCTTGGATGACGACTCGCCAGCATCCCGGCGATTACGGATGAACGCGGTGTACGGGTTTGATGGATACGTCGTCAGTTCACCCGCCATCGCCGCGCGAAAAGGCTGCTCGACCTTGAAGTCACGATGCGGCTCGGGTCGCTCGCGACGACCGTCTCCTGGTAGGGAAGGAGGTCGCCCATCGCCCAGACACGCTCCGAGTACATGGCAGCACGCTCCTGCAACTTGAGAACCTCGGACAGATCCACCGCGCCAGTCGACGACGGATACCCACTCGTCACATCGTCAACGTCGAAATCTTCGGGGAAGTGGGCGAGTCCAAGGCTCAGTGCTGTCGACGCTCCACGCCGAAACGCCGACCGCGTCATGAACTCAACGACCGCGGGCGCCTTCTCCAAATATTCCCACACCTCAACAAGGTCGCTGGGAATAACCTCCGTGGGCGACAGTTCTTGAAGGTAGGCACGGATACACGTCGCCGAGTCGACGAGCATGCTTACGCACTGCCTCGCGTCGAGCGAGCTCGCTTCTTCTTGGCTACCAATAACGCGACCTGCGAGAAGGAGACAATGATGAGTACGACGGACACCACAAAAACCACAACTAACAGAAAGGGACGATGCACTCACCAAACGGGCGGCGAGTCCGTGATGAAACAAGCGACGCGGTGGTCGCCCACGAAGCCCAGCAATAAGGACTTCCGACACCTTGCGATCCTCCTCCGCGGCCGCAATGGCGGCCTTAGCTCGCCCGTCCGCCGAGCTCGCTTCTTCTCTCGCCTCCCGCAGTTCGCGCTCGAGGTCGGCGACCCGCTGTTCAGCAGCACCCAGAGCAGATCGCGCCGCCACCAACTCACCAGCAGGGACAAGCTCCTGGCGAGCTTCCTCTGCCTTCGCAGCAACAGCCTGAAGCTCTTTGTTCGCCTCCTGGATGGTGGCCAGCTCCTTCTCAGCATGCTGTTTCGCGGCTAAACGGTCCGCCGACTCAAGCTGCAGACCCTGCATATCATCAAAAAAGTCAGTAAAAACGAAATTCCTAAGTGCCCACCCGCTAAATTCAGCGCGTGCGCACTCGGGGACTGGCGATCAAGAAATTCCTAAGTGCCCACCCGCTAAATTTAGCGCGTGCGCACTCGGGGACTGGCGATCAAGAAATTCCTAAGTGCCCACCCGCTAAAATTTAGCGCGTGCACTTTCGGGACCGAATGCGAAAATAAAAGACGAAATTATAAGAATCAAGCCGCAAAGCACCGACCTGATCCTCGGGACCGGATGTACCGGATGGCTGCACCAAGCATGCCATGGAGTTGTATCGCCCACGGACGCAGCAACGCCGGGCGTGCCCACGACGCTGGTCGACTTCAAGATCGGCGGTCCCGAGCGAGGCTCGGGCGTAGCCTGCCGCCGCGGGCCGCCTTGGTCACGGGGAAGGTAGCGATAGAGGCACCCGCTCCAAAGGAAGTCGCCTCCTCCGTTCTAGGCAAGGAAACGCCCTCCTTCGTAGACGCGGCTGCCTCCACCGCGGGTCCGGCCGGCGCGACCGCCGTGTCGTCAGAGACAGTGACGATGTCGTCACCCTTGGCCTTCTTGCTGCCATCCGCTGAGGCGACGACCTCGTCCGCTTACGGGAAGGATCCTCCTCGCTAGCGGCGGAGGGTACCTGGGCCACGGTCGGGTGGCCCATCTTTTTCACTCCGGTCCTGCACATCAATCGAATCAATAAAGACAATCGAAATAGTTATGAAAAATAGGGAAGGGTGAACGCACTCACTTGGCGATCAGGATGAAACGTAGCCCGCATTAAGGCCGCCGGTTTTTCAGCCTGGGCCAGTTGGCGATCGAGCCCTGATTCGACGTCGCGCCCAAGACACGGACGGCTTCTTCGTCGTTGAGGCCGCGGTGGCGCCTGGGACACCTCGCGGGGGCTTCTCGCGAATTGGAGCCGCTGCGCCGAGCCTCCTGAGGCGAAGCCGCCACATTCGGAACCTCCCTGCGAGGCGAAGTCGCCGCAGCCGGAGCCTTCCCTAGCCCAGAGACCGGCGCGAATGGCGGAGGCATCGAGGCCAGCGGCACTTCCACGGTCGGCGTGTCTAGCGCGGTTGTCGCTGGGGGCGCGCCGTCACCGCCGAGCCGAGCATCGGAGCTGCTCGTCGAGTCGCGGTGAGGCCATCCTCGACCGCTTTTCCTCTTCGGGGCCTCGCCTTTTCCTTCTTCTTCTTCTTGAAGAGTGGCTGGCGAGGTGGTTTCTGGGAGCTCGTCGTCGTCATCATGACGCTCGAGGCTTTTGCTCGCTTCGATTTCGCGCTGACGTTGCCCGCGGGTTTTTCGGACCAGCGGGGCGATTTCCTCTTCGGACTCGTCCTCGTCGTCCTCGTTGCCCCTCGCGGGTGGCGATTCGCCTATGTCCTGGGCGGATGGCCCCGGGCTCTCATCATCAGAAGGTGGGAGCCACCCTTCCACCACTTGGAATAGCTGCGATGAATACAAAACAGAATCAGAATTACCGCGACTGCGAACAAGGTAAAGAAATTACCGTTGGAGCCGGACGCTCAGCGGTGTAGGGCGACCCGCTGCATCCGTGTACACCGCCTGGGTGATCTTCTTCAACGCTGGGAGATAATCCTCCAGCTTCCACTCGTCGAGGCAGGCCTTCGTCGAGTCTCCCCAGCCCGTGTACTGATACATGTAGTGGTCGCGTTGGGCGAGTGGAACGAGCCGTCGCCCAAGCCAGCAATTGTACAATTTTATCGTCTGAAGGCCCTTCTTTTTCATTCCACGGATGGCCTGGAGCATCTCGTCAACGACCATCCGCTGGTCGTCGGGGAGCTTGCCGACTTGGAGATGGCGCGGCTCGGAACGATTGGCCGAGTACCGCGATCGCCACTCGCCCTCCGGGTCGCCGCCACGAGAACCATGACTTCTTCCGCTCGCTGCCTTGGCGGGTAGCATCGGATCGAAGAAAGAAGCTTTGGACTTGAGATGGAGCGTCAAGCCGCCCGCGGCTAGCATTGGGCCTTTGCCTCCTCGCGGTGATCCGTCCATGGAACAGATCACGCCACAAGGGAAAGTAGGGCGGCAGCCCAAGTAGCACTCGCGAGCATACGAAGATGGCGAGCTGCTCAATCTTTGTGGGGACCCAGATCTGAAGGCTGGATCCCGTAGTAGGCGCAGAAACGCCGGAAGAACAAAGACGTGGGAAACCCTAGCCCCCGCTCTAGATGACTGGTGAAACAGAAAATTCCCTCTCTCGCGGGTTTGGGGTCGTTTCTCCGGCTGCGGGGATACGCCAACGGTTCGCAGGATTCCAGCCTCCTCGAAAGAGGCCAGCTGCGCCCTCGTGCACTTGGACCTGCCCCATGGTTCGGTGGGAAGGGCCATAGCCGAGAGGTTGGTTGGAGATCGGAGGATTTCGGGTCGATTGGATCGCGGAGCAAAGGAAGGAAAATGCGCGCACTCGGAAGAAGTGGTGGGCAGTTGGCTCTGCGATTGCCTGCCATTCCTCTTATATAGCGGGAGTTACCCGCCAAATCAGGGGGCCGTTACCGCGCGATGATTACGCCGAAAGTTACCGTTGGATTACCCCAACGGCTAGTTTGACCACACCTGATGGTCCAACTCCAGCCATTCGGCTCGCTAGGTCAATCACCACGACCGCGTTCCGCCGACTCGACTCGCCTAAAACGCGACTTGGTTCACCGGATTTTATTCTTCATACAGGAGCCCGCCGACGATTCGACTGGATGCCTACTCGGCCGTATACTCCGATCAGCCACTTACGCCCAATCGACGACGGCCTCGGGGACTATTGATGGGGATACGCCTACTGGGGTATACTCAGCAGGACGTTTCCGACTGGCCCCAGGGCTGGCGAGTGGGCCTGCAGAACGGCGAGTGGATTGAAGCCCAGCAAGGTACCGAGCGGCGTCAAGGCCCAAAGCGGTAGATAGGCCCATCGGACTAGGTTAAACGACTCTTGTCAGTAATCAATCGGTTGAGATATGTAAACCCTAGGGGAGGGGAACCTATATAAACCTCCCTATGGGGGGAGTAGAGACACGTTCCCTCGTACACCTAAGCGACTCGCCGCCTAGCCGCCGAGCTCGCCCATTGTAACACCTCCCTAATACAATCTAGCAGGAGTAGGTCTTTACCCTCCGGGGGGCCGAACCTGGGTAAACCCTGTGTCTTTGCCCTCATCTCGCACCGCAGATGGCTGGCCGCCCTTGCCCCTCGTTCTACTACTCGCTGCCGATTGCAGCGTCTGCCGTGACCATTCCCACGACAAACAACGACAAGCTCAGCGAGCTCATCAAGTTTCAAAAGGGTATATGTGACCCGAGGGTCATCCAATTCCTCCGAAGAGGGGAGATTAAGGATCCTACTTATTGTTGAGCATGGCTAAGCAATTCTACTCTAATAAGACTACTATATAGTATCTACTCAGGGTATTGTATGGCGACAGGTGTATCAAGGTATGTGTGTAACCAAAATAGCATATATTTGTAAAACAATAAAATATAATGCACTTTATAAAGCTGGGATAAGACATGGTAAGGGGCATGCCTTCGTTGTTGTAAAAATGTTCTTCCTCGTAATCTTGATCCTGCTCAAACCCGTCACTCCCTACGCGTCATAACGATGAACCACCGATCAATACACATTTCAAATAACCACAAATAAGATCCAATATAAAGATCCAAATAGGGTTGCGAGGTTTGGACGGTTCGGTATAATAAGCGTCGATCTACCGTTATTAATTAATAAAATAATTTAAGATATGTTTCTTTGAAATATCCACGTCGCAAAAAAAATATGTCATGCACAAATAGACTATATGCTAGCTAGTCATACAGTAAACACACAAGTGATAAAGGTACACAACAAAAAAACTATTGACCATACACGCATAAAATGCTAGATCATACATTAAGCATACATGTGTATATAACTCATACAGAAGCTACTGTGATCCACACATGCAATGAGGGAGCACATGAACTAGACTAGATAAAAGCACAGTAACATAACTCTATAATCAGCTAGCAAAGCTACTGTATCCGAAGCACAATATACTAATATAGCATAATAAGCTACCAACTAAATAAATATTGCTGAACTTAGGAGTTGTAACATCTACTGGTGTAAAAAAAACTATATGCTGAAATTCATGATGAGTAACAAGCCAATATAATAAATCCAATGATTACTCTACTCTGATGAACTGAATGAACAACGTCACTAGTATACAAAACTACATGTCGTTCGTACACCGCCAAACCAAAAACACTTGAGCATATTTAATCATTTGTGCTACTATTACAATCAAACTAGATGACCAAACATACTCACTAGCTATAAGAAACAGAACATCGGCACAAACAGTGTGTACACGTACATGACCGCGTGCATAGCAAAGTACTGAATCAAACACTTTCTAAAACAGATTGATAGTGACAAATCTACTCATAACTAACAATACTACTGGCTTCCTAATGTTGTTTGACACGTTTCATAGGTTGGGCTCAAGGTCAAAAGGCATGTCCTTGATGGTCTAATCTGCTCATGTCATCGGACGGCATTCGGTTCACCGGCACCGCCGTAAACTATAAAACTACGGTGAGAAAACATGTCTAGGAGGTAGGCATAGGTGCAGATAGTTTGTGGTTGAAAGGATTTGTGCCGAAGCTCACCGAGTGCGACGCGATCGTCCGACGAAGATGATGAACTGAGTGAACGTAGGCGAAGTGCGTCTCTGGCGATCCCCGTCTCGTCCTTCTAGTCCACGAGTCGGCTCCCCACGTCTTTGTGCTTCCCGTGATGCAGTAGCTCGTCCTTCTAGCAGCTCGTCTCCTCCTCGTCGGAGCTGCCGGAGATGTCGCCGACGTCCCGCGGCGACCGGCGGAGCTCTCCAAGGTGAACTGGAATAGGATCCCAAGGTTCTGATGGTGGTGGAGAATTGCAAGAGGGGACGCCGGGAATATGTATGGGGCTTGATATTTGATTGTGAGTAACAGCAGAAGTTTATGGTCCGGTTTATGGCGTTGATGGATGGCGTTTCAAGTTGACCGTCGAGTGCTGTTCGTGCTTGTGCAGGGAGACGAAACAGCGGGCGCTTGGTTATGATTGGCTTGGTGTTAAACTGCAAGAGAAGAACGACACGATTTGGTACATGCTAGAAAAGAAAAGAAGGAATAGAGATGAGAGAAGATAGTACGCGCATGGATCTAATAGAAAAAAAGCAACGTTGCTAGTGCATTTGCATGCACGTGCATGTCTACATAATTAAATTCAATGGAATTTTTGGGAAGAACCAAATAAGAAATAAATTGATAATTCAGAAGAAACACCGACTAAAATAAATAAATATGAAGTACTATGAGATATTTTATTCTTCTTCTTATATCTAAATAATTCTAATAAAGTTGGAATTGATTTATAAACATAAAACCAATAAATAAAATAATTTTATTTTATTCGGCGCAACATCCTTTGATAAAAAAAATCAGGATGTTACAGTTCTACCCACCTTATAAGGAATCTCGACCCCGAGATTCGGCCTAAGAGAAAAGATTTGGAAACTCCGCGCGAAGGGCATACTCTCGTTCCCATGTCGCTTCCTCCTCACTATGGTTACTCCATTGAACCTTGCAGAATCTGATCACGTTTCTTCTAGTGGTTCTTAACTTCTCATCGAGAATTTTAACTGGATATTCCTCATAAGTCAAATCATCCTGAACTTCTATGTCATCCAAAGAAGTTTTCCGAGCCTCTTCCTCTGGTTTATCAAAACATTTCTTTAGTTGAGACACGTGGAACACGTTGTGTACCTTGAACAATTTCTCTGGTAACGCCAACTCATAAGCAACCTCTCCACGCCTGGCGGTGATTGTAAAGGGTCCAATATATCGAGGTGCCAACTTTCCTTTCAATCCAAAACGTCGCATCCCGCGAAGTGGGGATACCTTCAGGTACACATCATCCCCGTTCTTAAATGCTAAATCATGACGATGTCTATCGGCATAGACTTTCTGTCTAGATTGGGCAGCCCGCAACCTTTCCTGAATCATCTTTACTTGCTTATCTGCCTCCTCAAGAGTGTTGGGTCCAAAAACTTGATTTTCTCCCACTTCATGCCAATTTAGTGGGGTGCGGCACTTTCGTCCATACAAGAATTCAAATGGAAACATTTGTAAGCTTACCTGAAAGCTATTGTTGTAAGAGAACTCTGCGTATGGCAGACTCTTGTCCGAAGTGCGCTTGCATGTCAAAGCACATGCTCGAAGCATGTCTTCCAATATTTGGTTCACTCGCTCAGTCTGTCCATCAGTCTGTGGACGGTAAGCGGTACTAAAACTCAACTGTGTGCCTAAGACTTCATGGATCTTCTTCCAGAACCTTGACGTGAATTGAGCACCTCGATCAGAGACAATCTTCTTTGGAACTCCATGTAGGCAAACAATTCTGGCCATATATAACTCAGCCAATTTCTCCCCATTATAAGAAGTCTTCACTGGAATAAAGTGAGCTGACTTGGTCAATCGATCTACGATAACCCAAATAGAGTCATATCCCGATGATGCCCTCGGAAGCCCTGTGATGAAATCCATCCCGATTTCTTCCCATTTCCACTCAGGAACTTTAAGTGGTTGAAGTAGTCCTGCAGGATTCTGATGCTCGGCCTTGACTCTTCGACATACATCACATCGAGATACATAATCTGCAATTTCATGTTTCATGCTAGACCACCATAAACTGTCCCGAAGATCATGATACATCTTCGTACTTCCCGGGTGTATGGAGTATGATGACTCATGTGCCTCCTTCATGATTAAATCCTTGAGTTCTTTCTGGTCTGGCACCAATAAACGATCTCGGAACCAAATATTTCCCCTTTCATCCTCCTTATAGTCAGGTGCTTCTCCTAACTTGATCTTTGATCGAATCTCTTCGATTCCCTTGTCGTTCTTCTGAACTTCTCTTACTTGATCCTCTAGAGTAAACTTGACTTCTAACATATCTTCCTTCTCAGCAAGACTCATGTTCAAGTTTAATTTTCTGAATTCCTCATGCAGTTCTGGTTGAGCTTCCTGAATCATAAGATTATTGCAGTAAACTTTTCTGCTCAACGCATCAGCTACGACATTGGCTTTACCAGGGTGATAATTTACGCCAATGTTGTAGTCCTTAATTAATTCCAGCCATCTTCTCTGTCTAAGATTCAAATCTGGTTGGGTGAAAATATACTTCAGGCTCTTATGATCTGTATATATCTCACATCGATTACCAATAAGATAGTGTCTCCAGATCTTCAAAGAATGTACTACGGCAGCCAATTCCAAATCATGTGTGGGATAGTTCACTTCATGTGGACGTAGTTGTCTCGATGCATAAGCTACGACCTTGCCTTCTTGCATAAGAACACAACCCAAACCTTGTTTGGAAGCATCACAATAAATTTCAAAATCCTTCTGAATATCTGGCAAAGTTAACACTGGAGCAGAAGTTAGTCTCCTCTTGAGTTCTTGGAAACTGGTCTCACACGCTGGTGTCCACTCAAATTTGTTCTCCTTCTTGATCAACTGTGTCATTGGTCTTGCGATTCTTGAGAAATCTTCTATAAAAGCGGTAATATCCATAAGTCCGAGGAAGCTGCGTATCTCTGACACATTCTTCGTTTGCTTCCAGCTAAGTACTGACTCCACTTTAGATGGATCCACTGCTACTCCTTCAGCTGAAATAACATGACCAAGAAAATCCACTTGCTTCAACCAAAATTCGCACTTGCTAAACTTGGCATAGAGTTGATGTTCTCTAAGCCTTTCTAGAACAATCCGTAGATGTTTCTCGTGCTCTTCCTCATTACGGGAGTAGATCAGCACATCATCAATGAATACCACGACGAATTTATCCAAGCAATCCATGAAAACTTTATTCATGAGATTCATGAAGTAAGCTGGTGCATTCGTGAGTCCGAATGACATCACTAGAAACTCATACAGCCCATAACGAGTGACAAAAGCTGTTTTGGGTATATCTTCAGGTCGAATCTTTAACTGATGGTATCCTGACCTAAGATCTATCTTTGAGAAAACAGAAGCTCCTTTCAACTGATCGAACAAATCATCGATCCTCGGTAAAGGATATTTGTTTTTGATGGTTACTTCATTCAGAGCACGGTAGTCCACACACATGCGCATGAAACCATCCTTCTTCTTTACAAACAACACCGGTGCTCCCCAAGGCGAGGTGCTCGGTCTAATGTATCCCTTCTCAATAAGTTCCTGGATTTGCTTCTTCATTTCAGCTAGCTCATTTGCTGTCATTCTATATGGTCTCTTTGCAATAGGGGCAGTGCCTGGCACTAACTCAATGGCAAACTCTATCTCACGATCTGGTGGAAGACCTGGTAACTCCTCTAGGAACACATCCGGGTATTCCTTAACCACCCTAACATCTGACACAACCATCTCCTTCAAGCTGTTCAACAAACTGGTTACTGCAGTTTCTGATGTTACCTCGGGCTTGTAATTCACCACAATTCCTTCAAGATCTTGGTTAATGATAATCTATAAGTCCACAATCTATCATAGCTTTGTGTTTCCCTAACCAGTTCATGCCAAGAATGACATCTAACTCTTTAGAGTCTAACACTATGAGGTTTGCTAGAAACTCTACTCCCTCGATCGTTATGATCACTTTAGGGCATTTTAAACCCGACATGAGAATTCCCCCAGGTGATTGTACTGCCATTGACTGACTCATACCCTTAGTTTTCAAATGGTGTTTTTCAGCAAATTGCTTGGAAACAAATGAATGAGAAGCTCCAGAATCAAAAAGTACTGAACCATAACATGAGTTGATTGGGAACATACCAAGAACAACATCTGAGGCTTCATTGGATTGTTCAGCTGTGATATGGTTGACTTGACCACGACCCGGCTGTCCTGAGGCATTAGATGCGCCTCCTGGTGTAGGCAGTATGCCTCGCCCACGTCCCACTGTTGGTGTCTTGGAAGCAGACCCCAAATTAAACTTCACTGGTGTTGGCCCTTTGTTCTTCTTGTTTGGGCATGCAGCAGAAAAGTGTCCCTCTACGCCACAGTTGTAGTACGCCTTTCCAGCAGTGTTGGCATGGTTTCCTCCAACTTCAGCTCTCGGAGTACGGTAAGAATTGTGCTGAAAGTTATGACTAGGATTTGCTGACTTGGCAGCTCCTCCACGGTAACCAGAGTGGTTATTATTCTTCTGGCGGGAGCTTCCAGCTCCATGCTGACCCTGTGGTGCTTTGCGCTTTCGGTGTTCCTCTAACTCTCTCTTTGAGTTCTCTTGCAGGATAGCCTTGTTTACTAGGCTCTGGAAATTTGGAAAATCATGGGATACCAATCTATCCTTCAGACCTGGGTTCAAACCCCTCAGGAATCTAGCAGTCTTGTCTGCCTCAGTAGGAATATCTGCTTTCCCATAGCGTGATAACTGAGTAAAACGGTCCCAATACTCAGAGACTTACATCTTTCCTTGGACAAGAGTTCAAAATTCATCCCTCTTCAGCTCCATGAGACCAGCAGGAATGTGTGTAGTGCGAAAAGCTTCTGAAAATTCATTCCAGGTGATCGCCTCAGCATCATCATGTGCATCATAAAAACTCTCCCACCAATCTGCAGCTACACCCTGGAGTTGGTGCGCCGCAAACTTCACACGGTCTTGTGCATCAACATTGACCAAAATGAGATTCCTGCGAATGTCCTTTAGCCAATCATCAGCTTCTATAGGATCCGCTGATCCTGCGAAAGTAGGTGGCTTTGTCCTCATAAACTCTGCTATCTTGGACTGTGGTGGAGGATGATGACCTTGATTCTGATTCGGGTTTTGGTTTTGGTTCTGATTCGCCATGTTGGCGGCCATCTGCTGCAGTAACTGTGTTTGCATTAACATTATTTGTTCCATGTTGAGTGGCGGCGGCGGTGGTGGTGGCTGCTGTCCCTCATCCTCGATGACGATGTTTCATGGACTTCACCCTCAGCAAAGTTCTCCTCGAACGCTGGTCCACGACCGCGTCCACGTCCGCGTCCTCGTCCACCGCGACCACGACCTCGGTTGGCGTTCATCCTGTTGTCGCTCAAGATTAGAATAGACAAGAGGGAAATAAACTACCCCAAAACCAAACTTACACGGACAAACAATTGGAACATCAAAGAAATCCAAACGAGAACCAAATTTGTCTTAAAAACTCACACATAAAAGGTTCAAGATAGAGTAGTAGCTATACCACATATAGATCGGTATAGTCTACTCGACACACATGCAATTATTTAAAATAACTAACGTCTCACATATTATTAAATAAAGTCTCTCTCATGGCTCAGTGTAGTCTACTCGTCCAGGTACCCATGCGATCCTGCATTCGGCTGACCAGGTGCCAAGCTAGACTCTGCTTCATCCGAGCTTGGAATCCTTTCTTCAGCTCTGCTCTTCCCCAGACTGATCAACATGCTCCTGCTGTACTAGTGATGGCGCCGGAAGTGCGAGCATTGGTGCAACGGCCTGGAGAGAAAGACGACGCCTCGCTGCACGCTGACATTTCTTCTTCCTTGTGACCCGCATACATGCATGGTACCGGATGCCACGCGCATTGTCGTAAAATGTCATGCGACGCTATGCATTGGGTTCAGGTTGCGGTAGCTCCAGTCCTGTCCTTCACCACCATCATTGACTTCCAGCACGGTCTCCATAGCGACCTCGGTCATATGCACCGTGGTGATGGCATCTTCAGCAGTAGCTTCAGCAGCTTCACGTGCAGCATTGACGACAGCTAAGGTTGTGTTAGCTTCCACCAATCTCTCCTCCAAAGTATGTGCTCGATCCTGATAGTGATGGATAAGGTGGCGTGCATCCTCTAGCATACCGGTGACTGCAACCAAGCGATTCTCTAGTCCTAAGTTGAGTGATGCCATGCGAGTGAGTGTGGGATCATCCTCATTCTGGTACCTCATGTTCTGACGGAGCGCACCTCCCTCATCTCGGTAGGCAAAGTAGCGGAACTGTGTGTTCCGTAACTCATCTTGGTATATACCGGCCATCCTCTGCATTGCCTAGTGAATGGTATGGATGGTGGCATCCACAAAGTCCTCTCCATCAGCAGTGAATTGGTGTCCTCTTGTTCCTGCCCGTCTTCCACGCGGTGATAAGTTCGGGAATACCACCAAGGTAACCCTCATAGTCTCCTCATCCCAGACATTCCGGAAGGTGTATCCAGTTGCTTCAGGGTCACGGTCATAACCCAACCTTGTTAGCATGTCGCGAAACTCTCGACCAAGGTTCCCAAACTCCTCGATCCGGCGGTTCGCAGGTACGGCCATCTACGCACATTTGAATAAGAGGAGAATATCAGTAACACAATTTTGTAAAATCTAAATGAATAGACGAGCAACAATAAGGAATCCTATTATTTTGTAACATATGTTTTGTTAATATATGCATACTAAAGGCTTTCCATTTTATCTAAGGCCACGTGACTAGGTCGACGTCGGCTCTGATACCACTTCTGTGAGGACCGGGATTTTAACTTCCAGACCCCCCCTGTGTTTATTCGTCAATCCCAAGATCAACGTTGACGACACATCGAAATGTATATCATTGCAGACGTACAAAATAATAATTATTACAAAGTCTGAATAACAACATAGTGAAATGTCTAGTTACATTTATTACATCCAGAAACACAGCGGAAATATAGAATGCGTAGCGACTCCATCTCAGCCACAGGCAGTCGATGTAGTCCACAAGTCCTCACTTATCAGCGTCATCGTAGTAATCATAGTCATCTCCTTCTCCATAGTACTCTGAAGTATCAACAAAAGTATTGCCATGAGTACATGACATACTCAACATACCCCTTATGCAAAACCTATAATATCTACGTGTGGCTTTATGTGGAGGTTATATGGTTCTTTTACACAAAGCCAATTTTATTTGCAATATGGTAATAGTTTTGATGAAAGCAGTTTTTGCGAAAACATGTTTATCATCAATATGATAATTCTCAATACTGTGATTGTCCTCGACAACTCACACGGTTCACAGATTCCGGGATAAGGATAGGGGAAAAGAGGGAAGTAGCAAGACAGGTTCCCGTATGTCAAGAAAGATTCATGTGTCGTCCATGACCGTGGACACGGCTATTCGAATAGTTTAAACTCTGCAGAGGTTGTACACTTTTCCCACACGACACAATCCCGTCTTGACGCCCACCAGTGTCGCTGGTTTAATACACACCAATTGGTGTACCGGCAGATGGATTGTGACAAGGTCTTTTAGTTAGATCCCCCAAAGATGTGACATGCCCACCGGGTATGGCGCACGGAACTGAGAGTACGTCCCCAAACCGGTCCCCCCATCTGTGCCGAAAGTTCTCCCGCAGGCAGACACCTCATCAGCGGTACGGCGACATCAACACCTAAGGCTGACTAACTTACTTGACCAAGTCAGTGCCCATTATAGCATGTGGTTGTACGGTTGGTCACAATCTTCAAATCCAAGACTTATTAGGACCTTATGCGGCACGGACGACGGATTGGCCCCTTCATCTAGTGAAGGGCAGTCAATCGCTCCTTCCTTTGATCCAGCTGTCGCCCGCGCCAGTGTTTAGACGGTAAGTTTCACCCAGAGTAGAATAGAGTAGAGGAAGCAACAACGACAAGCTCAGCGAGCTCATCAAGTTTCAAAAGGGTATATGTGACCCGAGGGTCATCCAATTCCTCCGAAGAGGGGAGATCAAGGATCCTACTTATTGTTGAGCATGGCTAAGCAATTCTACTCTAATAAGACTACTATATAGTATCTACTCAGGGTATTGTATGGCGACAGGTGTATCAAGGTATGTGTGTAACCAAAATAGCATATATTTGTAAAACAATAAAATATAATGCACTTTATAAAGCTGGGATAAGACATGGTAAGGGGCATGCCTTCGTTGTTGTAAAAATGTTCTTCCTCGTAATCTTGATCCTGCTCAAACCCGTCACTCCCTACGCGTCATAACGATGAACCACCGATCAATACACATTTCAAATAACCACAAATAAGATCCAATATAAAGATCCAAATAGGCTTGCGAGGTTTGGACGGTTTGGTATAATAAGCGTCGATCTACCATTATTAATTAATAAAATAATTTAAGATATGTTTCTTTGAAATATCCACGTCGCAAAAAAAATATGTCATGCACAAATAGACTATATGCTAGCTAGTTATACAGTAAACACACAAGTGATAAAGGTACACAACAAAAAAACTATTGACCATACACGCATAAAATGCTAGATCATACATTAAGCATACATGTGTATATAACTCATACAGAAGCTACTGTGATCCACACATGCAATGAGGGAGCACATGAACTAGACTAGATAAAAGCACAGTAACATGACTCTATAATCAGCTAGCAAAGCTACCGTATCCGAAGCACAATATACTAATATAGCATAATAATCTACCAACTAAATAAAATATTGCTGAACTTAGGAGTTGTAACATCTACTGGTGTAAAAAAAACTATATGCTGAAATTCATGATGAGTAACAAGCCAATATAATAAATCCTATGATTACTCTACGCTGATGAACTGAATGAACAACGTCACTAGTATACAAAACTACATGTCGTTCGTACACCGCCAAACCAAAAACACTTGAGCATATTTAATCAATTGTGCTACTATTACAATTAAACTAGATGACCAAACATACTCACTAGCTAGAAGAAACAGAACATCGGCACAAATAGTGTGTACACATATATGACCGCGTGCATAGCAAAGTACTGAATCAAACACTTTCTAAAACAGATTGATAGTGACAAATCTACTCACAACTAACAATACTACTGGCTTCCTAATGTTGTTTGACACGTTTCATAGGTCAAAAGGCATGTCCTTGATGGTCTAATCTGCTCATGTCATCGGACGGCATTCGGTTCACCGGCGCCGCCGTAAACTATAAAACTACGGTGAGAAAACATGTCTAGGAGGTAGGCATAGGTGCGGATAGGTTGTGGTTGAAAGGATTTGTGCCGAAGCTCACCGAGTGCGACGCGATCGCCCGACGAAGATGATGAACTGAGTGAACGTAGGCGAAGTGCGTCTCCGGCGATCCGCGTCTCGTCCTTCTAGTCCACAAGTCGGCTCCCCACGTCTTTGTGCTTCCCGTGATGTAGTAGCTCGTCCTTCTAGCAGCTCGTCTCCTCCTCGTCGGAGCTGCCGGAGATGTCGCCGACGTCCCGCGGCGACCGGCGGAGCTCTCCAAGGTGAACTGGAATAGGATCCCAAGGTTCTGATGGTGGTGGAGAATTGCAAGAGGGGACGCCGGGGATATGTATGGGGCTTGATATTTGATTGTGAGTAACGGCAGAAGTTTATGGTCCGGTTTATGGCGTTGATGGATGGCGTTTCAAGTTGACCGTCGAGTGCTGTTCGTGCTTGTGCAGGGAGACGAAACAGCGGGCGCTTGGTTCTGATTGGCTTGGTGTTAAACTGCAGCGCTGCTGCTAGCAAGAGAAGAACGACACGATTTGGTACATGCTAGAAAAGAAAAGAAGGAATAGAGATGAGAGAAGATAGTACGCGCATGGATCTGATAGGAAAGAAGCAACGTTGCTAGTGCATTTGCATGCACGTGCATGTCTACATAATTAAATCCAATAGAATTTTTGGAAAGATCCAAATAAGAAATAAATTGATAATTCAGAAGAAAAACCGACTAAAATAAATAAATATAAAGTACTATGAGATATTTTATTCTTCTTCTTATATCTAAATAATTCCAATAAAGTTGGAATTGATTTAAAAACATAAAACCAATAAATAAAATTATTTTATTTTATTCGGCGCAACATCCTTTGATAAAAAAAAATCAGGATGTTACAGCGGCACGCACGCGGGCGAGCGCAAACGGAGCTAGCAGCTTCGCGCGAGCAGCGGCCGTAGCATGGCCCGTGCCGGATCGACGGGACGCGGCGCATCGCGCGCAAGCGGGCAGAGGTGGGACCACAGTGGAGCAGCGCGGTCAACGCAAGCGAGCGAACGCAGCGAGGCGAGCGGAAATCAAGACGCGCGGAAGAAAAACTGGGCCGATGAATCTAGATCTAGATCTGGAAAATATCTGGGCATTTTCGGGCGGCCGGTAATCTGCCGGCAGGGTACTACGGGCCGCCGTACTACCGCAAAAAGGTATCTAGCGAGGCAGAGAGAAATTGGGCTGTTTTCAGGCCCGGGCGGTACTACCGCTTGGCCCAGAAAACAGCCTAACAGGCAAATATTCAAACGGCAATAACTTTTGACTGGAAGCTCTGATTGATCCGATTCAAATTGCGTTGGACAGAGGCCCAGAAATATTGATTATCACCAAGTGAGAAAGTATCAAGTAGAATAATGTGATATACCTCACTTGGTGAGAAACCGAAAAGCCGCATAAATCAAAATCGCAACAAGATACAAATGGGAGATCCGATTTAGATGAACAAGAGCTTGTTATGAAGATTACCACAAGCTCTATATCATCACATGGATAATACCAAATAACAACCAAATATGATTATGCAAGTATGCAAAGGTTTGATCTCTCTCCGAACGATGTGACCAATTACTCATACGAGAGCCCCTCTTGATAGTACGGTTATCTATCCTAAACCCGGTCTCACACACACAACGTGAGACCGGCAAAAGGAAAAACCTATCAAGATTATACCTTTGCCTTTCTCAAGATGGAACGCCTTTCTTAATTCCTCATCATCGACCTCGCATATTGAGCTTGCCCAACATATCTTCTTTGCATTTCATCAACCTTAAAGCCAACACATGATCCAAGCGATGCCAATGGACAAATCCTACAAGTATAACTTAATACACACATTAGTCCATAAAGATTGTCATTAATTACCAAAACCACACATGGGGGCCCAACATGTTCTTTCAATCTCCCCCATTTTGGTAATTGATGACAATCCCTTTAAGAGGGTTTATATAAGGAATATTAATGAATAAAATGGTAATACCAATATCAAATACTACAAAAGTATGTGATATTGGTACTGTAGTGTTCGCAGCATAGAAAACAAAAAATTTCCTACGATGTGAACTATATACCAAGATCTATATACTAGATACAAACAACGGGCGGATGTATATCCGTAGAGAACATACCCTTGAAGACCGACAAAGCTTAACGAGTTCAACTCGTGGTTCATGTAGACGATCTCTTGCCGATCTCAAGATCGAGAGGAAGTCCTAAGCGCGCCAAAATCAGCAAGATCCGTGCTCGCACACGTTCGAGGCACCGAGCAACCTCCGCCTCCTCGCTCCAGCGATGCAGCGGAAGCACAACTCTTTCTTGCCGAATAGCCACGGGAACATGTATCTCGCTAGTCCGAGACCATGGGGATAAATTCTAGAGGGAGAGAGATCCTTCACGAGGAGGTGTGAGAGACAAGTGAGGAGGGGCTCCTTTTATAGGAGGAGGGGAACCCCAAGGGGTGGCCGGAGCATGGGGCTGCCCTGCCCTCCCTCTTCATGTGGGTGGACACTCCACTCACAAAACTCCTCTAAATTCCTCCACTCAAAGTCCACTCAAAATTCCCATTAAATTTCCACCAAATTTAATGCAAACTCTCATTAAATAAAACTCTTTTATTTTATTCAGAATTTTGTCAATTACTTTAATGACAAACATTCACAAATAACCCCTTGCTAGAATTCTATTTCACATGCATAACCACTTTATGCAATTTCACCCGAAAAACCCTTTTGGTATCTAGTGAAATAAATTCATGCGCTTGTTCATTCTTTCGCATGAAACATTTGCTCCAATTGGATGTCGGTGTCTCTTAAGTGTGTCACCCTACGGTTCGTGAATAATGCGGACATGATCGAGACCCTCTCGGATCAATAATCGAAGCGGGATCTGAGACCCATCGACTCCACACATTCAACGATGACTTTCTTGTGATCGTTGAACCTTTACGCTAGTATCTTAATCCCTTTGTTTCACGATATATTACATGTCCGAGATTCGATCATCGGTATCTCCATACCTAGTTTGATCTCGTTATCGACATGCACTCTTTCTCGTTCTGTGATATAACATTCTAGTGATCAAATCACTTGCTTGCAAGCTAATCAATGTGATATCACCGAGAGGGCCAGAGTATATCTATCCGTCATCGGGATGAACAAATTCCACTCTCGATCTATGAGCCTCAACATAACACTTTATTAGTTAAATCCATCTTTATAATCACCTCATTACGGTGTGACGTTTGATGTTATCAAGAAACTCTTACGGTGTTAGTGATTGACATGATCTCATGGTCTAAGGATTAGGATCACTTCGTAAGTTGTTATAGCAATATAAACTCAATGACTTTGATCGTAATGCTATACTTGGATGAATGTTCATCACATCATTACACTAATGTTGTGATCCGTTATTAACAACATCCAATGTCCATGATCGAAACCTTGATCATCTTGTTAATCAACGAGCTAGTTTATGAGAGAGGCATAACTAGGAACTTTCTCATTTGTTTATTAAACACACATGTATTAACGTTTCCGTATTAATACAATTATAGCATGCAAAATAAACATCTATCATATACTTGGAATACACATAATAAACACTTTATTATTTCCTCTCGGGGCATATTCCTTCAGCTCCCACTTGCACTAGAGACAATAATCTAGTTACATAGTGATAAATCTAACACCCATTGAGTTCTCGTGTTGATCATGTTTTGCTCTAGGAGAGTTTTAGTCAACGGATCTGCTACATTGAGATCCGTATGTACTTCTAAATCTTTATATCTCCATCCTTGACGTGCTCGCGGATGGAGTGAAACCGCGCTTAATATGCTTGGAATGCTTGTGAGACCTTGGCTCTTTGGCATTGGCAATGGCACCATTGTTGTCACAATAGATCACCATTGGGTCCAATGCGTTTGCCACAACTCCTAGTTCGGATATGAACTCCTTCATCCAAATCGCTTCTGAGCCGCTTCAAGCAAAGAACATATTAGGCCTCGTTGTTGATCCGCTACCACAGGTTGTTTGGAGCTCCTCCAACTAACCGCTCCGCCATTCATGAGAAATACGATCCGGATTGAGACTTAGAGTCATCCGGATCGGTGTCAAAGCTAAGCGTCGACATAACACTTAGCGACGAGCTCTTCTTCACCTCCGTATACAAGAAACATATCCTTAGTTCTTCGTAAGTACTTAAGGATATTCTTGACCGCTATCCGATGTTACGAACTCGATCCGATTGGTACCTACTAGTCAAACTAATAGCGTGTGCCACATCCGGTCTTGTACATAGCATGGCGTACATTATAGAGCCTATGGGTGAAGCATAGGGACTTTGTCCATTATCTCTCTTTCTTACGCCAAGCGGACTTTGAGTCTTACTCAATGTCTTGCCTTGCAACATAGGTAAGAACCCTTCTTACTTCGTCCATTTTAAACTTCTTTAAAATCTTATCAAGGTATGTACTTTGCGATAGCCCTATTAGGCGCCTAGATCTATCTCTATAGATCTTTATGCCTAATATGTATGACGCTTCACCTAGGTCCTTCATTGAAAATTTCTTTGTTTAGATAACTTTTAACATTGTTTAAAAGTTCTATATCATTCCGATCAATAATATGTCATCCACATATAATATCGAAATGCCACATTGCTCCCACTCACTTTCTTGTAAATACAAGCTTCTCCATAAGTTTGGACAAATCCAAACTCTTTGATCACCTCATCAAAGCGAGATTCCAACTTCGTGATGCTTGCTTCAATCCATAGATGGATCGCTGAAGCTTGCACACCTTGTTAGCATCCTTAGGATCGACAAAACCCTTTGGTTGTATCATATACAACTCTTCTTCAATATTACCATTGAGAAACGGTTTTGACATCCATCGCCATATTTCATAATCGAAATGCAGCAATTGCTAACATAATCCTAACTGACTTTAGCATCGCTACGGAGAGAAAGTCTCATCGTAGTCAACTCCTTGAATTTGTCGAAACCCCCTTTGCGACAAGTCGAGCTTTATAGATGGTCACATTACCATCGGATCAGTTTTCTTTTGAAAATCCATTTGTTCTCCACGGCCTTTGATTGGTGAGGTAATTCCACCAAGTTCCAAACTTGATATTCATACATGGATTCCATCTCGGATTTCATGGCTTCTAACCATTTGTTGGAATCCGGCTCATCATCGCTTCTTCATACGTCGCAGGTCATTATTTTCATCAACCATGAAATTCATGACAGATTTCCGTCTGACTCGGGAGCTGCACGCGTCCTGTTTGACCTGCGAGGTTCGGTAGTACTCTCTTTCGGAGTTTCATGATCATTATCATTAGTTCCCTCTTCAACAGGTGGAGCCAACTCCGGAACAACTTCCGGCGCTACGCTACTCGCCATACTTTGAAGAGAAGGTTCCACAACCTCTTCGAGTTCTACCTTCCGACTACTCACACCTTTCGCGAGAAACTCTTTCTCTAGAAAGGATCCATTCTTGGCAACAAAAACCTTGCCCTCGGATCTGTGATAGAAGGAATACCCAATAGTTTCTTTAGGGTATCCTATGAAGACGCATTTTTCCGCTTTGGGTTCGAGTTTATCCGGTTGAAGTTTCTTCACATAAACATCGCATCCCCAAACTTTAAGAAATGACAGCTTAGGTTTGTTTCCAAACCACAATTCATACGATGTCTTTTCAACGGATTTAGATGGTGCCCGATTTAAAGTGAATGCAGCAGTTTCTAGTGCATAACCCCAAAATGACAATGGCAAGTCCGTCAGAGACATCATAGATCGAACCATATCTAATAAAGTACGATTACGACGTTCCGACACACCATTTCGCTGTGGTGTTCCGGCAGGTGTGAGTTGTGAATCAATTCCACACTCTTTCATGTGAATGCTAAACTCGTAACTCAGATACTCACCTCCACGGTCGGACCGTAGAAATTTGATCTTTCTATTACGATGATTTTCCACTTCATTCTAAAATTCCTTGAACTTTTCAAAGGTTTCAGACTTGTGTTTCATCAAGTAGATATAACCGTATCTACTCAAATCATCCGTGAAAGTAACAAAATAACGATATCCACCTCGCGCCGACACACTCATTGGACCACATACATTAGAATGTATGATTTCCAATAAATTCGTCGCCCGTTCCATTGAAACGGAAAACGGCGTTCTAGTCATCTTGCCCATAAGGCATGGCTCACATGTATCAAATGATTCATAATCAAGTGATTCCAAAAGTCCATCCGAATGGAGCTTCTTCATGCGTTTAATGCCAATATGACCTAGACGGCAGTGCCACATATATGCGGATATATCATCATTAAGTTTAATCCTTTTAGCATCAACATTATGAATATGTGTAACATTATCATTGAGATCTAACAGAAATAAACCATTCATCATCGGTGCATGACCATAAAAGATTTCATTCATATAAATGGAACAACCATTGTTCTCAGATTTAAATGAATAACCACTTTGCATCAAACATGATCCGGATACAATGTTCATGCTCAGTGCAGGCACCAGATAACATTTATTCAAGTTTATAACTAATCCCGAGTAAGTGGAGAGGCAGCGTTCGACGGCGATTACATCAACGTTGATCCATTGCCGACACGCATCTTGACCTCACCCTTGCTAGCGGTCGCTTGTTCCGCAGCCCCGATTCGAGTTACAAATATTAGCAATCGAACCGATCAAATACCGGTGCTACTGCGAGCACTAGTCAAGTACACATCAATAACATGTATATCATATATACCTTTGTTTGCCTTGCCGGCCTTCTTGTCCGCCAGATACTTGGGGCGCTTGCCCAAAGGGCTATCCCCTTACAATAGTAGCACTTCGGAATCGACTTAGGTCCAACTCGGGTTTCTTTTTAGCGCTGCAATGTGCTTGCCGCCTTACTTCCTTCCGCTTTTCCTTCTTGTATTTCTTGAAACCAGTGTTCCTATTGATCATCAACACTTGATGTTCCTTTTGATCTCCACTTGCAGTTTTAAGCATTGATGTAAGCTCGGGAGAGACTTCTTCATGCCTTGTATATTATAGTTCATCACGAAGCTCTTATAGCTAGGTGGCGTAGACTCAGAACACGATGGATGCCTAAGTCAATGGGAATCGTTATTCCCAAGGACACAAGCTTATCGGCGTAACCCGACATCTTGAGTACATGCTCACTAACGGAGTGTGCTTCCATCATGCAGCTAAAGAACTTTTCTCAAGCATTGTAGCTCTCTCTGAAAGATGTGTGTGGAAAATCATTTTCAACTCACCCATTGTATCAAATGCATTGCCGTTTTCGAAACGCTTTCGAAGTTCCGGCTCTAGCCCATACAATATGCCGCAACGAACTAAGTTGTGGTCCTCCTGACGAGTCTGATAGACATTCTTCTCCTCGTCAGGGGCATCATCAAAAGGTGGGGGGCCTAACGGCGCTTCTAGCACATATTGCTTTTGTGCAGCAGAGAGGAGAATCCTCAAATTCATGGCCCATTCAGTAAAGTTGCTACCGTTCGTTGCTAGTTTCTCTTTCTCCATGAACACATTGAAATTAAAAGCAGGTGGTGCCATCTACAACAGAATTTGTAAAGTTTAGACTAAGTGTATGATAGATCGAGTTCAACTAATCTATATTACGAATGAACTCCCACTCAAAAGCGACATCCCTCGTGTCCTTTTGGTGATTACATGAACCAAATCCACTACACCAAGTCCGATCATCACGTGAGTCGTTATCTTCAAAGGCGAGCATCAAATGGGCATCATATCAACTATATGACTCATGCTTAACCTTTCGGTCGTGTTCCGAGGCCATGTCTGTACATGCTAGGCTCGCCAAGTTAGAACCTTAGTATTTGCGTGTGTAATCGCTTTTACACAAATATGGTCGTGGATCCAAGAACACCCGATCATCACGTGATGTCTTGGAGCGACGAAAACATAATCGGTGCATACTAAAGGAAGAACACATTCTTATCTTGATATTTAAATGAGGGATCATCTTATTATGCTTAACAAAGCACTAAACAAGCAATATAAGATGCAACCAAACATCATATGTTTATTAGTGAAATTATATGGTTCCCGCAGATGATCTCTATCATGTGCATCGTGGTATGATCACTATCATACCTATATGTGTAAATCCAAGGTCTATGGATTTTACACGCTATGTGTGTTGTAAGAGTATCATCTCATACTTCTACTTACAACACTACCATATCATAACACTAGCCCAAAGAACAATCTAAACTAGACGCCTCTAATTTATCCATTGCAAGTTTTACGTGGCTTAGGGCTTTCGAGATAGAACCGTTCATACCTACGAACATGAACTAACGAGGATAATCAAATTGTTGACAACTCGCTTGCAAAATAGATATTGACTATAGTAGGAGAGACAGACACCCGCTAGCCACTTATGCAAACTAGTTGCATGTCAAGCGTGGAACAGGTCTCATGTGCGAGGACATGTAAAGTTTGTCCGGGCCGCTTCATCCCACTATGCCACCAATATCCAAAATCACAACAAAGGAGCAACAACATGATCATCATCGCCCACATACTCATATGTGTACTACCCGTGTAAAGTATCTACGCATAGATCCGGCTCTGATACCACTGTAGGGTTCGCAGCATAGAAAACAAAAATTTTCCTACGATGTGAACTATATACCAAGATCTATATACTAGATACAAACAACGGGCGGATGTATATCCGTAGAGAACATACCCTTGAAGACCGACAAAGCTTAACGAGTTCAACTCGTGGTTGATGTAGACGATCTCTTGCCGATCTCAAGATCGAGAGGAAGTCCTAGCGCAAATCAGCAGCATCCGTGCTCGCACACGCTCGAGGCACCGAGCAACCTCCGCCTCCTCGCTCCAGCGATGCGAGGAAGCACAACTCTTTCTTGCCGAATAGCCACGGGAACATGTATCTCGCTAGTCCGAGACCATGGGGATAAATTCTAGAGGGGAGAGATCCTTCACGAGGAGGTGTGAGGGACAAGTGAGGAGGGGGGAACCCCAAGGGGGTGGCTGGCGCATGGGGGCTGCCCCCTTGCCCTCCCCTCTTCATGTGGGTGGACACTCCACTCACAAAACTCCTCTAAATTCCCTCCACTCAAAAGTCCACTCAAAATTCCCATTAAATTTCCACCAAATTTAATGCAAACTCTCATTAAATAAAACTCTTTTATTTTATTCAGAATTTTGTCAATTACTTTAATGACAAACATTCACAAATAACCCCTTGCTAGAATTCTATTTCACATGCATAACCACTTTATGCAATTTCACCGAAAACCTGTTTCGGTATCTAGTGAAATAAATTCATGCGCTTGTTCATTCTTTCGGCATGAAACATTTGCTCCAATTGGATGTCGGTGTCTCTTAAGTGTGTCACCCTACGGTTCGTGAATAATGCGGACATGATCGAGACCCCTCTCGGATCAATAATCAGAAGCGGGATCTGGAGACCCATACTGACTCCCACACATTCAACGATGACTTTCTTGTGATCGTCGGAACCTTTTACGCTAGTATCTTAATCCCTTTGTTTCACGATATATTACATGTCCGAGATTCGATCATCGGTATCTCCATACCTAGTTTGATCTCGTTACCGACATGCACTCTTTTCTCGTTCCTGTGATATAACATTCTAGTGATCAAATCACTTGCTTGCAAGCTAATCAATGTGATATCACCGAGAGGGCCCAGAGTATATCTATCCGTCATCGGGATGAACAAATTCCACTCTCGATCTATGAGCCTCAACATAACACTTTATTAGTTCTGAATCCATCTTTATAATCACCCTGTTACGGTGTGACGTTTGATGTTATCAAGAAACTCTTCTGGTGTTAGTGATTGACATGATCTCATGGTCTAAGGATTAGGATCACTTCGTAAGTTGTTATAGCAATATAAACTCAATGACTTTGATCGTAATGCTATACTTCGGATGAATGTTCATCACATCATTACACTAATGTTGTGATCCTGTTATTAACAACATCCAATGTCCATGATCAGGAAACCTTGATCATCTTGTTAATCAATGAGCTAGTTTATGAGAGAGGCATAACTAGGAACTTTCTGTTTGTTTATTAAACACACATGTATTAACGTTTCCGTATTAATACAATTATAGCATGCAAAATAAACATCTATCATATACTTGGAATACACATAATAAACACTTTATTATTGCCTCTCAGGGCATATTCCCTTCAGGTACGACCACCATATATAGAGCAAACTCCCCCATAATTTATGCATGTGTGATGAACTTGAATTTCATTGCATATATTGCCAATCATTATCATTGGTGGAGTTTCCTCTATATATGTCACATGCTAAGCACCAACAAAGATGCAAGAGCATGAGAGGCAAATGCACAAGAACAAACTCAATGCATAAACCAACTTCCCTTAAACCCTCTAAGACTTCTCCCCCATTGGCATCGATTGCCGAAATGGGTGACAAGTTCTAGAAGGCAAATATAGTAATAATTCCTCCAAAGGTGTGCCTTCGCACATATCCAATGAGGAATACTTGGGAGGGAGTAGAACTATATCGAGTACCCGAAGATTGCAAAAATAAAGTCAAATGATGCAAGCAACTACAAGGTCCGACAAACCAATTGAAAACAACAAATGAGTTCAAATGGAACCTACAAGATATTATGATATGAGCAAGAGGGTGCTTTAAAATAACAAAATAGATAAGCTCCCCAAGATTTGTGCACTATTCAACATAAATGCATTAGAATACATATTGCACAAATATGGAATCCTCGCTCCCCCATAAGTATTTAAAACACAACAAATGAGAAAGAAGACAAATGTGCATTATTAGATGAATTAGATGAGCTCCCCAAAGGTAATGCACCAATTATGATAATTGTATTTGGAATCAAGGTGCATAATCATGGAATCCTCACTCATCCAAGTTCATTTAACAATACAAGGCATGAGAGAATAAATATGAGTGCCAAAAGATGCAAACAAGAGGAACAAGCACTCATAGGCAAATAAATTTGGAAGCCACGGAATAATCAAAAGAAATAAAAGGTGGTATCCAAGAAATAAATTCTCAACTAAAATTATCTTCTCATATGTGTATATGTTTCTAAGTGGATAACATTACAACAACATATGACCATAAGGAAACAATCACACACAAGGAAGATATACAATAAAGCCCATGAACGCAAAAATGAAGTCATAACATATATCAATAAGATTTTTGCTTCAAAGCATGGCCAAAGGCTCACATATATCTTATTGTAAATTAATGAGCTTCAAACACCAACACACTACATATATTACAACTATCACCAAGGGAAAAAGGAGAGAGTTGGAATATATGAAGAAAGGCAACAAGTATCATAAGATAGAATAGACTAGCAAAAATCTCACTATTGCATATGAGAGAAGTTGATGAAATGATAGGCAATAAAATTGCTAGATTGACATATTTGGGATTGGAGTATCATATGCATGACTTTGTATAGTCCCAACTATATGTACTCATCTCAACTGATACACATTTACAATAGAGAGTTCTATTAAAACCATGGCTAGAATTACAACAATTACAAATACATGAATTCATGCTAGAAGGCAACCGACAACCGGTTGGAATCAAGATATATGAGCATGAGAAAGAGATACTTGTTACCGAGATATAATTGGTAGGATGTAGAGGATATGAATTCGTTGATCATCCTATAGCTTGCCTCAAATTTTCTTCTAAGTATCACTTCTTCAAAATTGAAAGACAGGCATCCAATATATCTCCAATGTACCTAAAACACAATTAAGTACAAAATGGTCCCCAAACTTATTGGGTCCAAAGTAGTTAGAGAAACTACAATACATAGGAGAGACTCCACATAATTATGTGCACAATGATATGAAATTGAATTTCATGCACAACTTAGCCGATGGGAATTTAGTGGAGTGTCCCTTATATATTGGATCAAAGAAGGCAAGCATGCCATAATATAATCATATAGTAAATATGCATGCATAAGGCTTTCAAGAACCAAAAAGGAGATACAATTTGAACAAAAACACCAAGTAAACCGAGATGGCACACACAAGAGTGTGACAAGACAAGCGGTGTCCAAATTGTATCAAAGAACCAATTCAACACATGAAAGATCACAAGTTCAACAAATGAACTAGGCTAAGGCCAAAAGAGGAAAAATAGATAGAAATAAAAACCCTCAAGGATTTATCTCATTCTAAAATGGTCAAATCATGAAACAAGGAATGAGACAAAACCAACTCCCACAAAGAGCAAGGTTCCAATAAGAAACCAAACTCCCCAAACTTCTCATGATGGCACAAAGTACCAAAACGAAAAGATTGAGGTTCCAAGCACAAATAACCCGATATGGATCAAAACAAGGAAGCATAAATATGAGTGTTCTAAATAATATAGGAGAGCTCCCCCATAGATAGTGCATTATGTAGGATTTTCCTTTTAAATTCAAAATGCACACAAATGGGATCATCACTTGCACCTACAATAAGTAAAACACAAGAGGATATCAATAAAATAAGAAGATCCACAAGAAGCAAGGAAGGCTTGGGAGACAACATAAAACATTTTCTTGGCCAAAGATAGGATAAAATTAAACAAAGGCCAAAGTGAATATGATCAAACAAATTCTACCTTAAATTGAGTACTCATTGTCCAAGGACAAGAAATATTGGGAATAATTTTCCCTAGGTAGTTCATACGGATATCCAAGATCATATACACACAACAAGAAGCATATAACTAAATATAAGAATTGAGCATGATACTTCAAACAAGATTCTTGGTAGCTTCCAATAGTCACACAATCACTAGTGATTAGAGTAACTTGAAGCAAATGGTTTCCATGCGAATATAAATATCTAAATATGAGGAAACACATACCAAGAACCATTCTCATATACAGATCCAACATAATATCAATAAAGCCATTCAATCAAATTGGAACTTGTATGAGCAAATGTGTCACATAGGTGCTAGATAATTATCAATATCAATTCTAAGTGACACAACCTCGAATATTCACATTTTCTAGGATTGTAATATGCACTAAGCATATGACTCCCCCATAATGTGATACTACCATAAAACCAACACGAAGCAAAATGATACAAATAGAGATAATTAATGGACATTATAAAATTAAATTTCTCATGAGAAACATACCATAAAGAGACTATATAATCTCCCAATATAAATGCTAGGTGGTATTCCTCATGTACACACATTTTTAGGATTGTGGAATGCCTAAGCATAACACTCCCCCAAAATGGGATATTCCATTAATCTCTCACAAGAGCCAAATAAGATACCAAATATAACCAAGCAAGGCTCAAACATAAGAAACATACATACATGGTGTGCCACCTAATCATACACAAATAATCTTGATTTCAAGATAATTAAGTGGATAACACAACATGTACAAAAACATGGAAGATACAAAACCAACATATGCATAAGGGGCGAGTGACTTTCAATGTAATGAGTTAAACATATGTTACCGCAAGGAGGAACATTGGAAATATAATAGGAGCAATATAATCCACAAGACTTGGCTTGACAAAAATTAATAATGAAGATCCCTTAATTCTTCATGATGTAGCCAAGTCTCCAATGCCCTCCAACAAACAACTATTGATCAAGTTTTGGCTTGTTGGTCCCCAACCAAGTTGGGTCCTAAGAGGTTAGTCACAATAGGCTTGGCAACCCAAATGGATCTTTTCTTGACACCACATTGGCCACCAACAAACTTGGCAAACACATTGCCAACCTCATCCTTACAAAGAGAATAAGCATCATCAATAATGATAGGGTTGGATGAGGAGATACCGATAGTGCATGAGGAAGAAATGTGCCCCTTCTCACGGCATATGTAGCAAGTTCTACTCTTGCCATCTTTCTTCTTAGGTGAAACCACAACTCGAGGAAGATCTCGAGTAGTCCTCTTGGGAAGTGGCCCATCAATGACTTGAGGTGGAACTTGAGGCCGCTTCCCTTGATGCTTCACACTAAGAGGCTTTTTATTCAATGGGCAAGATCTAACATGGTGCCCTTCTTCCTAGCACTTGAAGCAAACAATGTTGGACGGATTCTTGACTTGATCTTGGCCATTCTTCTTGTTGTCCTTGTGCTTCAACTTGATAGTGGACTTGTTCTTTACATTGGAGTTGAATCCAAGCCCACTCTTGTCATTGGGGTATTTTTGCACACTCAAGATTTTGTTGAGTGTGACCTTCCCTTGATGACCCTTTTTCAAGTCATTCTTCAAAGAAGTGACTTGAGCCTTTTGATTTCCTCTACATGGTTAGTTTCAACAAAAACACTAGAGGAAGTAGATGCTACATTGTTAGAGCAACAAGGCACGGAATGTAATTCATCACAAGATATATCATGGTTGTGAGAGGATGAACTACAAGGACTAGCACATGGCAATATAACATTTGGAGTAGTTATAGTGCTAATGTCCACATGAGGCCCACTAGATGTTACCTTTGACATGATGGACTCATGAGCCAACTTTAGCCTACCATGGGAGACTAGGAGATCCTCATGCGAGCTTGAGAGCTTAACATGGCTTTCTTCTAATTTCCCATAGTTGCTAGTTATCAAAGCAAGTTGAGCCTTTAGCTCAACATTCTCCTTCAAAATAGATGCTTCACAAGAAATAGAGTTAGTAGCACAAGCATCATTACTATTAGCAAGAGGTGAGGGCAACTTGTCAAGCTCTTTTGAATATGAGGCTTTAAGTTGCTCATGTGACTCGGTGAGTTTTATGAGCTCACCCTTTATGACCCTAGAGCCATTTTTGAGGTGCTCAAAATCCTCAACAAGTTTAGCATAAGCAACTTCAAGTTCATCATTTTTAATCTTGAAGGAGTTAGCCACCGCAAGTTCTCTATCATGGTATTCCTTTACTCTAGATAATTCTAGAGTAAAAGTCTCCTCAAGAGATTCTTTGGTGGTTTGTTCTTCTTCAAGGGAGTCCTTTACTTGAGCAAGTTCATTAGCATATTCACGCTCAAGTGCAAACTTTTCATCAATTATGTTTTCTTGCTCCTCAATAAGATCATTGCCTTCTATAGCATAATTCAAGATTTCAAGAAGGTTGGAAGAAGCAAGTTTATTTTTGTAGAGAGCACTATAGACAACCTCTTCCATTTTCTTGATAGAGGTAATATCATACTTACCTCTATAATCATCATTATCATTCTCAACCTCATCATCATCATCATGAGATACAATGGGATTCAAAGAGGTTACCTTTGTTCCCTTAGCCATAAGGCACATGCGAGAACCGGAGGAAGGTGATGATGAGATTGCACTTGTAGCTCTCTTCAAGACCTTTTCTTGGCCCATAGAATCTTCATTTTCCTCTACATGGTTAGCAACACAAGCACTAGAGGAAATAGAAGCATTTTTTTATCATGGCAACAAGACAACATGAGCATATCATCATGAGATTTGTTCAAGTCATTTCTACATGATATGCAAGGACTATTAACACAAGCATGTGAGGAATTTTGAGTGCTAGAAGTGTTAAGGTCCAAAGATAGATCATTGCAACTAGATATAGATGAGGTATTACAAATAGTAAGCACACTATCCAAATTGCAATTTCTATCACCACTCACCATATCATTACCTTGTGAAAAGTCACATGTTGGTGAAGTGGTAGAGGATGAGAACTCATCTCGACCGGAAGTGGAAGCAACACAATCATCCTCAATAATGTTGGACAAACATATTTATCTTGAAGTTTTGTCCATAAATCATGAGCGCTCCAAAAAGAAATGATTGAAGATGTAACTACAAAGCTCAAAGCATTAACAAGCACATTAGAAGCTTGAGCATCGAGATATAAGTTTTTCTCATCCTCACTAGATAGATTTTTGAAATCCATTGGAGGATAAAAACCTATATCTACAATACGCTCCAAATTTGGGTCCATGTCCCGAAAATGAATGAGCATGCGATTTTTCCATATATCATAATTTGTGCCATCGAATGTGAACATGTCATTGTGCACTAATCCTCTAGCCGACATCTTTACTCTCAAGGCGGTGAAGCCTAAAATGAGAGACCGGGCTCTGATACCAATTGAAAGGATACGGATGTCGCCTAGAGGGGGGGTGAATAGGAGATTAAAACTTTTCCTATAGTGGCTCAACAAAGGCGGAATAAAACTAGTGTTTACTTTGTAAAGCACAACCTAGAAACAACTAAGGTTTACCTATGTGCACCAACAACTTATGCTAAGCAATACAAGCAACAAAGTGATAGCAAGATATATATTACTTCAAGCACGAAGGCTATCACAATGTAAAGTGCATAAGTAAAGAGCTCGGGTATAGAGATAACCGAGGCACGCGGGGACACCGATATTTTAACGAGTTCCTCCCAATATGGAGTACGTCTCGTTTGGAGAGGGGGTGGTATCAGACCACCAACACCACAAAAGGCCTCCCTTATTCTCCGGTGAATCTCACCCCAATGGGATCGATCCACGCTTCCACTATCGGTGCACTTGTCGGTGGAAACCGGAACCTCTAACAAGGTTGGGGCACAACTCCGCAACTTAATTGGAGGCTCCCAACAAATGCCACAAAAGGCCACAATTCCACCAAGGCCACAAAACCGTCTAGGGTTCCAAGAACCCAAGAGGGACAAGCTCCGATGAGCAATTCAAACCAAATCTCCAAAGAGAACTCAAACCGATGCACCAAATGCAAATGGCAAGAACACCACAAAGATGCTCAAATCCCTCACACTCAAGTTCCAACAAAGCTACTAAAGCTATTGGGGGAACAAGAGAGAAGGAATCAAAGAGAGACACAAAATCCCCCAAAATCTAGATCCCCAAAGATACACTCACAAAGAGATGTTTTGGTTCGGTCAAAACGTAGATCTAGATCCCCTCAATCTTCCTCTCAAATGTGTGCAAGAATCATTGGTTGGAGAGGAAGAAATCAAGCAAGAGATATCTCAAAAGTAATAGGGCAAAGCTTGAAGAAAGAGGGGAAAGAAGCAACCCTAAATGAAAATGGACAAAAGACTTATATAGGGCTAGCCAAAAAATGGCCGTTGGGGTGTTTTTCTGGAAGGTCCGGTAGTACCGCAAACACCCGGTACTACTGCACACAACGAGCACAGCCAGAAAAAAACGAAACAGGGAGGAGCAGGGGAGGTCAACGCATGCACGAGGCCAGCCGAGAAGCTGCACTGCGCCAGCCCACATGCAGCCGGCTTAGCAATCACAACATCGCGACAACAGATGCGGGCAGCGCAGGGCGGCCCAATGAAAGCGACAATACCGGGCGCGGCGGTAGCGCAGATAGCGGCAGCATGTGAGCAGCAGCGGGCCCAGCATGCGTGGGCGAATGTGCAAGGCGAGCGAGCTGAGCAAAGTGGCGTCAACCCGGCGAAGCGAACGGCAAGCAGCCATGGCAATAAAGATGGCCCGCGCCGGATCGACGGGACGCGGCGCATCGCGCGCAAGCGGGCAGAGGTGGGACCACAGCGGAGCAGCGCGGTCAACGCGAGCGAGCGAACGCAGCGAGGCGAGCGGAAATCAAGACGCGCGGAAGAAAAACTGGGCCGATGAATCTAGATCTAGATCTGGAAAATATCTGGGCATTTTTCTGGGCCGGTCGGTAGTACCGGCCCACCCGGGCGGTACTACCGGGCCGGCCGGTACTACCGCAAAAAGGTACCTAGCGAGGCAGAGAGAAATGGGCTGTTTTCAGGCTCGGGCGGTACTACCGCTTGGCCCAGAAAACAGCCTAACAGGCAAATATTCAAACGGCAATAACTTTTGACTGGAAGCTCCGATTGACCCGATTTAAATTGCGTTGGATAGAGGGCGACAAGGGCTTAAAAAGTGGAAATATTGATTATCACCAAGTGAGAAAGTATCAAAATGTGATATACCTCACTTGGTGAGAAACCGAAAAGCCGCATAAATCAAAATCGCAACAAGATACAAATGGGAGATCCGATTTAGATGAACAAGAGCTTGTTATGGAGATTACCACAAGCTCTATATCATCACATGGATAAGACCAAATAACAACCAAATATGATGATGCAAGTATGCAGAGGTTTGAGCTCTCTCCGAACGATGTGACTGAATTACTCATACGAGAGCCCCTCTTGATAGTACGGTTATCTATCCTAAACCCGGTCTCACACACACAACGTGAGACCGGCAAAAGGAAAAATCTATCAAGATTATACCTTTGTCTTGAGCAATCCACCTGAGCTCGATGTAGACGGTCTTGCCTTTCTCAAGATGGAACGCCTTTTTTAATTCCTCATCATCGACCTCGCATATTGAGCTTGCCCAACATATCTTCTTTGCATTTCATCAACCTTAAAGCCAACACATGATCCAAGCGATGCCAATGGACAAATCCTACAAGTATAACTTAATACACACATTAGTCTATAAAGATTGTCATTAATTACAAAAACCACACATGGGGGCCCAACATGTTCTTTCACCAGTAATCCAAAAATAACATGCTTTGAAAGTATTGAAGTATTAACAACACGGTCTTTAGACACTACCAAACACATCAAAATAATTAAAATTACTTTTAGGAACTATTTCTATGTTCTAAAATATAAGATGTTTTAATTTTTTTCTGAAGCATATGTATGTGGACATCTTTTAATGTGTATGTTCATAAAAAAAAGTAAACCTACACACTAAATGCGTCTATATACATGTATTTGACATTTTAAAACAGAGAGAGTATAGTAATGCTCACATACTTCAAAGTTACCTTGTCACCAAACACAACGTAATTTGTGTACACGGCTCGTTTTATGCGAAGAGACCTTCAAAATGTTTGGTAATTAATTTCTAAATTATTTTTACTTACTCACCTATATATAATCAAATTATAGTCACTTGGCTATCAATCTACCATGATAGTATTTACTTGGTTCCAATAGTACTTATTTGTTTATACTCGTGCATCCATGTATTCCTTCCGTCCTAAAATAGATGTCTTAGATTTGTTAAAAATTTAATGAATCTAGACACTATTTAGCATATAGATTTATCTAAATTTTGAAAAACTTGAGACATCTATTTTAGAACGGAGGGAGTAGTTTTTATTTTTAGTTTCGCAACATTTTTTGAAATAGAAGATGGAAAAAATAGTTACGGAAAATTCGCTCCACCAAAATAAAGTTTGCAAAAGAAAACATACGACCGTGGATGTGGATCCCTGCACGAAAAGAAAAGAAACGATGGAGAAGTTTGTTCTAAAAATCATCCATACGCAAGCCAAACGTAGGCGCCTCTATAAGAAACCTATCTCTTCGGCCTCACTGTCGATAGGAGTGGGAACCTGATCTATAAGTTAGTGTTTTAAATAATAGTACTTCTTCCCCTCACTAATGTAAGATCTTTTAGATATTTTAGAAAATAGATTAGATACACTTTAAAATAAGTAAATCTATAACTAAAACATGTTTACGTCTATGTGTTTTAGAAAAAGACTATAGTCTTGTATTAGTAAACATAGAGAGTAGTGTTTTCAGGATATTATGTTGGGGTTTTGGTATCCATTTTTATCAAATTTCACGTTAATGGTGATAACATTATTTATAATAAGTAATTTTCAGTTTTCCATCCGACAACGAGATCTTCTTCTCGAGGTCAATGATAGTGTTACAAGATCAAATTATGTAGGTGGGTTGTTTTGTCAGATTAGTTTTGGATTTTACCTCCTGGTTGCGTGAGGGGGTTTGTTCTTGCAATATTTGTCCTACTATGTTATCTCCTAGCGATGTCGACTTTTGACTATTTTTTTCTAAAATATTATTGTTGGTACCGATTGACTGATTATTTTAGTGGATGCACTCACGCACACATCGTTGAGAGAATCCTTGTTGGTATTTACATGTTTGATATGCATGTCATTTTTTTCGGCTGCCTTTAGAAAAGTATAAGAGTTATGGAAGAAGAAAGAATTTGAAATTCTTGAAGGTTTGCTGGTTTGACTTTATTGTGTAATAATCACTAAAGACAACTTATATATCTCTACCATTTACTATTCGCTACTATAAATATAGCATGGTATTGATTGTCAAAAAAGAAGGAATGAGGTCCGCCGCATTTTCCTCTACTTTCCTCTACAAATACTATATTATATGATCTGATGTTATAGTGTGCATACATACAAAAGTGGGGTGTATAGTTTCCAGTTTATAAAATAGAGTTGTGTCAAAACGTTTATAAATTAGTACTGTCAACCATATCGTATGTTCATGTGCAAGGTATATATGCTATATTTTCTGTGGAAACTGCCACAATTGCCAAACAGAGGGGACGAAGAGCTAGACAAGTCAACTGTTCGTATCCCTTTGTGGCTTTCAGAAAGTATTCAGGACAGCAACTACCAAATTAAACATGTCCCGAAAAATAAACGGGAAAGAGGTGTTATCCTATCGGTGTAAAGCATCTTCCTTGGTTATATCACACACATATGCCATATGTCAATGTGAAGCAACTGCATCTCCGTCTCATGCATCTGGGTTTTCCTGTGTTCCAGAATATCTCAGCGAGGACTCTGAGGATACAGAGGTAGAATGAAAAACAGGTGAAACAAAATGATGAAGGTTATAACATTGAAGTACATAAGAAGAAAAATGCCATATCATGGCATGAGATATGAAATCTCATACAGGCCAATCAAACGTACCTCAACATGCTAGGAAAGGCTCGGTGACGTATGGGTATGCCCTGTACCCGAATAAGACGATGCATACTCTTCTATACTCTCTAACCTGAACATATCGATCATGTTACAGAAGATAGTGTCCATGAAAAGCCATCAAACGGTTGGCCTTCTTTCAATAAAAGCATACCTGTACAGATAATTGACCATGATACCTCCACTTTGTTCAATGCCCTTCTCAGACTGATCGGCCATCCAGTTTATTCTCTCAATCATCTGCCATAAAAGTGGTGTTAAGCTGCTATGTAAGGCTGCTGAATTATAGCCAATCCTTTAAAAGTCAATACAGTAAATCCCAAAATTCGGATTAGTGAAATAGCAGTAGGGGAACATCATGTTATAACTTAAAACCAGAATTTGTGTCTGGGAAAAGTATTTGAAAATTTAATTTTCAGGCAGAAAAAGACTGAAGAAACAACAGTCCCGTTTCTGAAGTCAAAACCCAGCAAAGCTCCATCCCCTACTAGGTAGCAATATTTATAGTTAAAATGAGTGGGATGATAGTGGCTAGCTTACTGCTCCATTTTGCAAGTGGAAATTAGCAACTGCATCTAGAGCTTTTCCTCGTTTTTTCTCTCTGGCAAGATACCTATACATTAAATGAGAAGACCATCAGCTGCTGCAGGTATCATATAATGAATAATGCTAAATTTATGTTTGTAGAATTCCAAAATTTCAATGTGTCCTTGTCCTTTTGCATACCTTGCACACAAACGCATAAGAGGAGATTTCAGCGCAGCAGATAATTTGTCGGACTTCACCCACTGAGTTGACTTCAGTATATCTTGCAAAAGTTCAATTCCTTGTTTACCATCAACTTGTTCACTGCAACAACAGAATAACTGCATAAGCACAGATGTCAACAAATCAACAAGTGTTGAATCCAATGAATAGCCAATATATTCACATTAGAAATCTATAACTAATACACCCATTTCTTCTGAAAATCGAAGATTGTGAAAGGAAGTACAAAGATCATGGATTCATAGGTATTTTCTTGAACATGGAGAATTATGGGAACGAAATTGCAGAAGACAAAAAGAAATCAGAAAAGCTACACATGAATAGAAGGTTAAACTGGATGGTGAAAATTGCCAGATTTTTCTTGAAATGGAACCTACACAGCATTCTGTATCAGCTTCTCTTCCTCTGGGAGAAGGATGGATTCTCTGAAAGTAGAACCAGCACCTTCTAACGAATTACGCTCTTGCAACTCTGTCTCTGCTAATTTTATTTGTGAGGCCAGCTTAGCGAGAAGCCATTGCATGAAACCAGGTATTGGGCTAAGTGTAGCAAAGATCTGCGTAAAATATCAAAGAATAAACACATGATATTTAATGTACCAATAACTGTAGCTAAAATAAACTTTGCTACATGAATTATGTGTTTACAATTAGCGCTACACCAAGAGAAGCATGAAATCTGTTTCATTTGTAGACAACAAGGCTAGAGATATTAGAAGCAATACCTGCACTGAAGGCATTTCTCTTCTCAACATGTCAATCACGCGCTTGAGAAGAAACTTCCCCAAATTAATACCTGATAAGCCTGGCTGACAACAGCAATAGACAATCAGTTTGTAGGTGCTAGTTCACCACTCATGCTAGCACATATTGCTACCCTTCATATTTACAATCCATATAAGAACATTGTTTACCTGGGTTGACGATATTGAGTAAAACAGTGCACATTTAGCTTCACATTCAGCAATTGGAGGGACATCCAATAAAACTTCCTGATATGAAAATAGAATATAAGGTGCGGAGGAGTAGAGTAGTACACACATTTATTAAAAAAAAGCATGCCAAACTTCAACAACCTGTATAGATGTGGCCATGTCTTTGAGGAGAGCAACTTCGATGAAAATCAGGGGCTCCCCTAGTGTTAATGAAGACAGTAACAGTACTCAGACAAAGTTACTTACAGACTCGACAGAACATTCTAAAATCTGTGAATCAACTCTGTTTAACAAAGAATTGTGAAACATATGCTTATTTTATCCCTAAGAAAATTTCAAACATATGTAAGTACTGATATTGTGCAGCTAAATATAAACTCCCAGTGGCCAGTGACACATCTGGTTATGTGTGGTTTGTTCAAACTTTTATGCTTCGATTAAATTCGGTGTTCCAGCAAACCTGGTATCGCGGGATGGAAGTAACCGAAACAACGCCGTCCAACGCCCAACCTTCTCTTCAAGTCTATCAGGTTCCTGATTGGATGCACAGCCTGAAAAACAAGAACAAATTCATCAACAAAACCACAAGACTGCACATTGAACAATTCAATGGTGAGTTGGGGACAAACTTCATAAGCCACAATCTTCTCCAGCAAGGTGGCAGGATCGTCCCAGGTTATCTGGTGGAGCGCCAGAGCAGCCGGGCTGAGCCATGTCACCAGCTTCTCCTTCAAGTACCCGTCCAGTGCACGAAGCACTGGAGCGTTCTCCTCCCTGCATCGCACAACTGTAAGTAAGTGCCCATTACACGGGAGAACCAACAAGAGTGTGGAGTCAATCTCACCCCAGCAAGGCGAGGAGGTCGGCGCGGATGACCGCGAGGAACTTGAGCCCGCCGGGCTGCGCGTTCATCGCCTCGAGGAACCCGGCGTACTGGGGCCGGAGCGCCTCGCGGAGGCCGCGCTCCATACGGTACAGCGCCGAAGCGGCGCCGCCGTCCTCCCTCTCGGCTCCCGGATGCTCATCATCGCCCTCCCCGATGTCGGAGACGCTCACGTACTGGCGTATGAGGTCGCGTACCCGCGCGCGGGGCACGTCGTAGTCGGTCGCGAGGGAGCGGAGGATCTCGTGGCGGCCGCCCCGGTCGAGGGAGCGATACCCGTCTGAGAAGCAGTCCAGGGCGGCGGGAGACGGGGAGACCGCGGAGACAGAAGCATGGAGCCAGTGGCGGACGGAGGAGGCGGCGGCGGCTTGCGGGGCGCTGGGGTCGGGGCTGGCTGGCGGTGACGCAGCGGGCGGTGTTGAGGGGATAGGGTCCGGGTGCATCCTGGCACGGAGCAGGACGGCGAGGGATTTAGGGGTCTGGCTCCTGGTCATGCGATGCGATCGGGCTGTCACCGCCGCCGGCCGCCGGCGACGGGAGGAAGATGGAGTGAGCAAGGGCTGTGCCGCCGGCGCGCGTGGACGGCTGTTGAGAACTTGGCTGTTTGGAGATGACGGATGGTAGCGGTGCGCCGGTGCCAACTTCGGTTGGGTTCAGCCCGTCAGGTGTCACCAAGCAGTCCCTGGTACTGTCCTATAGTCCAACGGAATAATTATCGCTTTATCATTTGCTTTCGTTTGAAGTAAGAGAGGACACTCATCAGTTAAAGAAAAGTTAAATACAGCAGCGGTCTCTATACTTGTCTGGTGGCTTCATTTAGTTCCCGTATTAGGAATTTATACACAGTTTATCCGTGTACTTTTGTTAACGAATTTGAGTTGAAGCGAAGATGTTTGTCATCGAATTTGTGCTGAAGCGACGACATGTGGACGTGGATCCCACTTGTGGGAGAGCATCTGGTCTAGAAACTTGCAGAACCCCCTCTTACATCTAAAAGATATATTTTCACTTTTAGATATTTGCACGTACCCGTTCCCCCAATTTAATCCATAAGCTAGCCGACATCGTTACGATGCTTTTCAGTTCCAAACTGTCCTATTCGATAGGGAGGAAAAAAGGAGGGAGTTGATGGAGAGGGAGGCGACGATGGAGGGATCACTCGATTGGAATATGTAGCAGCCATTTGTGGAGGGGAGACGATGTCGAGGCGACACCGTGGTCACGGAAATATACTTCTAGATGCACGAGAGGTTTTTGAAAGTTTCCAAACCAGTTGCTTTTTTGCAAGTGGGATCCGTGTTTCACATGTCGTCCGCGTCAGCTCAAATTCGATGACAAATATGATTTTGACTTAAATCGAGTTCACCTGACAAGTAGACGGGTTAAATTGTGCAAATTACAAGTACTAAGACTAAATCGAGCTACTCGGACAAATACAGGGACCGCTATTGTATTTAACTTTTTAAAAAATGTAATTCATTTTATAAAAAGAATGTTAAATTGTTAATAGGCAAACACAACGGATTAAAGGGTACACCAGCACCCTGCCTTCTTCCAGCTCAAAAGAACGAAAAAGAAAGACAGTACAAAATAGATACTCCACTTTCGCGAAGGAAACAATGCATCATATGTGCCATCCTCCATTCGATCCATCCCAAGAATGACACCGTGCTGAAATAGTAAAAAATGCTCCAAAGAAATATGTTACTCCCTACCTAAATCTTGTGTAAATCTACGGGAATTTGATTGTATCGAAGATTGTACAAAAATATGAAGAGGATGCCCTCGTGTCGTATGTTACTAGTTGCTGCTGTCGGTGGTAACTTCCCGGACATGTCGTCGCTATCGCCATCCCTAGTGACCTAGTGTCCTGTAGTGTAACCAATGAAAGTCGTTTTTTTTACAGACCAATGATAGTCATTAGGTCGTCGTTGGCACAACTTAGTTGATCACGTCACACTGTCTTGGGAAAACTAATTTCATACTCCTACTTCAAAGTTGGAAACGAATTCTTGGTACACATCTATATAGTAGTATAAAAAGAGTCGGCCGCGCAATCTAGACCGTATACATGACTAAACCTAACGACTCACGTTGTCCCAATGTTGTATGATGTGCCTGCCAAATTTAACCCCTAAAAAACAGCCACTGATCACCGAGCACACTATCTAAAAAATAGTCACACTCATAATTTCCCTCATTCCTTCCACGCATATATTCTCACTTACTTGTAGACTCTTTACCTACCAATATAAGTGACAAATTCGTGCAATATAGTCCGTGGACATGACTAAATTTAACGAGCCAAGTACTCTCAATGTTGTATGGTGTGCCCTGCCAAATTTAACTCCTAAAAAACCGCTATTAATCCCCAAATACCGCAACACACACTATCTAAAAAATAGTCACGCATCCGTACTTCTCTCATTCCTGCCTCGCCTATATTCTCATATGTACTCGGATGACATGCAGGCTGCGCCGCCCAAGCACTCAAGCAGGATCCCCTGCCGCTGCCGCCAATACGGGGACTCGTGGCTTTCACGGAGGGTGTCATCACGGTCTTGATGGTTCTTTCTTCTCTCGAGCTCTTGTCCGGCAAGCATTGGAGCCTCGATGGCCGTGGTATCTACGACAATGGGACTCTGATGCTAAAGAATGTGGTCGATGATCCTTTGGGCCATCCACTTTACGCCAAGTCTCTGTCAGCACAAGATCTCCAGGTATCTGCTTGCGTGTTTGTAGGCCCGGTAGATATATTTGTATATGTGATGTTGGGTTTTTTGAAGTTCTGGTGTACAGAGTGCAAGGGTTTTAAAGATGAGTGCTTATGTTGCAAATAAAGGTCCTTAATCTTTCTAACATAATATAAATATCTCTATAGCAGTAACAAATTTCTGGGAGCAGGAATGAATTTCTGAGTGCATGAACGATAATCCATGCTTTACAACTGTCATATGTGCATATATATATCCTGGTAAGAACTTTCAACAAGACCACACCATGTTGTAATTGCCACGCATAGTCTTTTTCTTCTTCTGTGATTTAGTTGTGGTAAATGTTGTAGAATGTTCAAGTATTATTGGTCAGTAGATCATTTCTTTCCCAGCAAGATTGGGAATGTCACGATTCCCTCTCAGTGCCTTTGAGAGAAAAGTTTGTCACGGTGCTGTTATTACATATGCACAAGTACTATAGGGATATTAAAGGAAAATACTATTGTGAAAGAAAATTGTTCCCCCTTGTGAACAGCAGTGGTTTTATATACATTAAAAACTTCACTAGAAATTGAATGAAATCTTTATTATAGTTTTTCTAGCATGGTCTTGTTTATCCCACCATAAGAAATCATTTGAACAAATACTAATAATACCCACAAAACTACTACTACTACTACTAGTACTAGCAATCAAAGGAGGTGCAATTATCCGGGTGTGCCTTTTTCGACCCTTTGGGGCCGACACCGATAGTACGAAAGATGGATTTCTTTTAGTGAATTCTCTATAGTCAGATTGTTCTCGCAAACAATCACATTTCAAGTTATCTTATTTTACCTATATATATATATATTTCTCCAATTTTTTTTATAATAAGGTTAGTTCAGTACATACCATGGTAGAATTTATTGCAAATGAAATGCATGGGAGGTGGATATCCCTAAAATGCGCTACTACTAAGTAGTGTTGGGTTCAGCGTATGCAAAACAAAAAATTAACCCTACACGAACAGCCAAGGTCCAACTATGATATGCTAACGATATTAGATCTAGATTACTCATCGTTGTTGATGCGTAATAGAGTAACGTTGATGTAGATGTTGAAGAGAATATGCTCTAGAGGCCAATAATAAATGGTTATTATTGTTATATTTTAATAAGTTCGTAATAGTTTCATATTATGCTATAACTGTATCAAGTGAAAACATTGGTACAAGTATGATATGAAAAAGAAGTCCCTAGTAGCCTTTATTCATACTAGTTCCTTGAGCAATTGATGATCAAGGTTTTTTGATCATGTTGGTGTCTCGGTGCTAGTTGATAACAAGGTCATATCATTGGAGAATGATGTGATGGACATTACCCGAAGATTTCAACACGATCAAGTCACGAGGTTCATCGTTGCAATAGTCAGATACATAGTCTCCTTCTCCTTAGACCTGAGATCATAGTAATCATTGTCTCCTGAGGCTGCTTGGACTGCATCAAACGTCACTCAGTGAAATGGTGATTATAAAGATGTATGTTAGGTATTTCGGAGGAACAAGTTGAGGCCTATGCAACAAGACCGAGATTTCTTCACCCAGTGACGGGTAAGATACTTATGGCCGACTTGGTGAGATTACATCTATAATGTTGCAATATGTGACTAGGTCACGACGATGTAATATCACGGTCACAAGTGAAAGAATACTTGTCGGTAATGGGATTGAATAAGGTATGGGATACCAAATGATCGGATCTCGGATAAGTTATATCAAAGAAACAAAGGGAATTGGACTTGACGTTTACGGTTCAAATGACATCGTCATCGTGGAATGTACTGGGGTCAATATGGGTATCCCGGTCCCGCTGTTGATCATTGATGAAGATCATGTGTGTGTTCCATTCTCGAGCCGTGGGGAGATACACTTAAGGATACGATGAGCTAGAGATCATATGTAAGTTGGAATCATATTAAAGAAAGAGAAAAAGTCATAATTGTTACGAGGAGAGATCCGAAGTTGTTCGGAAAAAGAAAGAAAGGAAAGGACCAACAGATGTTTTGGATAAATGGCAATTTATAATATGCATTTATTATATATTAATTATGAATTAATATATACTAAATAAATATTTAAATTAAGATTTATAAAGCGACTTTCTCATTGATACGTCGTAAATGTATTTATAATTTTGTATGTTCCATGCTTGTTTAGTATCAACTTTGTTATGCTTTGTGTACACTTTAAGGTATTTTTATACATTGTCTAGGACTAACCATTAACAAGATGTCGCAGTGCCAGTTGCCTGTTTTCTGCCGTTTTTGGTTTCAGAAAATCTAGTAAGGAAATATTCTTGGAATTGGATGGGACAAAAGCCAAAGTTACTATTTTCCCCGACATTACATGGAGCCCGAAGGAGAGACGGGGGAGGGCACCAGGGTGGGCACACCATAGGGTGGCGCGATCCCACCCTAGGTGGCGCCACCACATGGTGTGGGCCCCTGTCCGCCCTCCGACCTTGCCCTTCTGCCTATATATTCCCCCGAGAAGAAAACCCTAGAAGAGTCAACATACATCCACGAAAAGTTCCGCAGCGCCGCAGCCACTGAAGGGGAGATTCGAAGGACAAAAGTCTCTGTTCCGGCACCCTGCCGGGACGGGAAATTGCCCTCGTAGCCATCTCCATCGATCTCCACCACCATCTCCATCGTCGTTGCTGACTCCCATGATGAAAGAACATGTGGGCCCCCATGTGTGGTTTTGGTAATTAATGATAATCTCTATGGACTAATGCTGTATCAAGTTGTACCTGTAGGAATTGTCCATAGGCAATGCTTGAACCATATGTTGGCTTCAAGGTTTGGAGAAGAAGAAAGTGAAGAGGATCAAGTGATGACCAAGATGTTCAAAGAGTGATCCACAGTTTGGTCATGTGTGAGTTGATCCTATTGCAAGGGTGTCTTGAAGAAGAAGATAGAATTCATCGTATGTATCTTCAAGACATAATCCAAACGGTGTTAGAAGTAATGTTGTGCAAGCTAAAGATGTGCCATATCTAGAAGATATCATGCTTGAAGCTTGCCATCCTCAGTGATCATGGATCGATGAGGACAAGGTCAAAGTAAAGGTTTGCCAATGTCATATGAGGGAGCAACTTGCAAGTCTTCATCAAGCGAGTGCATGCGAGAGCAATCAAGAAAGGTGTTCCATCTTGAGAAGGACAAGATCGTATACATCAAGATCAAGTGGAATATGCTCAAGGCAAAGGTATGATCTTGATAGGGTTTCTTTCTTACCGGTCTCGTGGTGTTAGTTGGGGAGAACGGTTTATAGGATAGACAACCGTACTATCAAGAGGGGCTCTCAAGTGAGTAACTCGATCATATATTTTAGAGAGGGCTCAAACCTTTGCATACTTAGCATCATCCTTTCTTGGTTGTTATTTGGATCTTATCCATGTGAGGTCCTAGATCTTGTGGTAATATTCATAACAAGCTCTAGTTCATCAAAAACGGATTTCACTTTTATATCATATTGCATTTTTGATCTTTGAGGTTATTCCGGTTTCTCAGCAAGAGAGGTATCTCACATTATAATACATGAAATGTTCTCTCTTGTTGTCCTCTTTCCAACAAAATTGGTTTCGGGTCAATCGGAGTTTCCCAACTCTAGATATCGCCATTTGAAATTTGCCTCTTATTTGGTCCAGTCCGAAGTCTCCGGTCTGCATGGACCGGAGTCTCCGGTGTGGTCCGGAGTGTCCCCTGGAGTCCCCGGAGGGGGATCCAGAATTCATCCTAGGACAGTCTGATAGGTGGTCCGGAGGCTTGTCCGGAGGTTGGGCCGGAATCTCCGGTGTAGACCGGAGTCTCCGGTCTAAGTTTTCCACAACGGGCAGAAAACGGTCAGAAATCTGTGGGCCTATAAAAAGGGGCCCTTCTTCCCCAATGTCCCAGCTCGAGTTTTACACGATTTCTCCTCCATTCTTGACCCTCTTGAGCTTACTCCCCCTTCAATCCCTCCCTTGATTCTTGCATATACTTTAGGGATTTGAAAGAGGAGATCTAGATCTACAATCCCACCAATCCATCTCTCCTCTAAGTGAGGGGAACATCTTGGGATCTAGATCTTCGAGTCTTTTGTGGATTTCCTCCATTGTTCTTCCTCTATTATTCCCCCACAAGCTTTTGTAGCTTTGGTGGAATTTGGGAGAGAAGTATTTGAGCACTACTTGTGTTCTTGTCATTGCATTTGGTGCATCGGTTTGAGTTCTCCTCGGAGGATTTGGTGAGTGAAAGTTGAGAAGCTTTTTACTCTTGGGTTCTTGGAACCCTAGATGGTTTGTTGGTGTTGCAGGTTGTGGCCTTGGTGGCGTTTGTTGGGAGCCTCTAATTAAGTTGGGGAGAAGTGCCCCAACCTTGTGAGAGGTTCCGGTTTGCCACCGACAAGTGCACCGATAGTGGAAGTGTGGATCGATCCTGTTGGGGTGAGATTCACCGGAGAATAAGGGAGGCCTTTTGTGGCGTAGGTGGTTAGATACCACCCCCTATCCAAATGAGACGTACTCCATGTTGGGAGGAACTCGGTAAAATATCGCCGTCCCCAATATCGTCGTCCCCGCGTGCCTCGGTTATCTCTATACCCGAGCTCTTACTTATGCACTTTACTTTGTGATAGCCTTCGTGCTTGAAGTATATATCTTGCTATCACATAGTTGTTTGTCTTGCTTAGCATAAGTTTTTGGTGCACATAGGTGAACCCTAGATTGTTCTAGGTTTTGTGCTTAACAAAGTAAACGCTAGTTTAATTCCGCCTTTGTTGAGCCTCTCTCGGAAAAGTTTTAATCTCCTATTCACCCCCCTCTAGGCGACATCTGTATCCTTTCACATGATGAGGAGGGAGTAGTTCTTCCTCAAGGCTAAGGGCTCTACCGGTATATATGTGTTGATCTCTCTCTATATGTGTGATCTTATTGTGGTCATGAGCTTTGTAATCAAGTACATCTACTCTACTACTCAAGTGCTTTAATTAATCTCCGGCTATCCCCACGTGTGTGAAGGTGACAGTGTGCACACCGTGTGGCACTTAGGCTAGATATTACAGAAATACTTATCATGAGTATAATTTGAGTTGGATGTCTCTATGAAATTTTGGTGTTTGTTGGAACCATCTAGCACTCAAGGTGACAGTATGGGGCTATCTAGATGGGGAATGCGAACTTTAATGAGTGTTGTATGAGTATACATGCATGATGTGTGTTGTCGACACAACAACAACCTCAGGAAGTAGATAAGGATAAAAGGTGAAGTGAGCAGTTGTAGCACAATTCTCTGTCTATTCACCATTCAACCAAGAGAACCAAGAACACCATTAGTATACCATAGATCTATTCACCACCAAATAGTTAGCATAATCTCCTGAGACAAGGAGTAACTCAAGCTAGCATCAGGAGTAGTAGCACAACCTTGCATTAGAGGTAGGTGAGCAAGCAATAGCTAGGGATAGTGCTAGATCATCACCAAAAGGAGTAAGCCAACAAAGATCAACCCAAGAAATAGGAATCAATAGCACCTCTCCCATCATCAGGTTAATATCTATCATTATGATCAATCATAGTACCTGATCTTATCATCTTAAGGGTAAGAGAGAGATCTCAGTTTAGCGTAGTGGTGCTATGATAATTTCATCATAGAGCCTTTGAGGCGACAAACACATCTATTCTTAATATAAATATTGGCCTTAGTCTATGCATTATTGGCTTGAGAAAATTTCCAGTCAGCTATAACACAACAAGTCATGCTACCCAGCTGTTGTTGTGCACATCCAGGTATGGAGGCACCACAACAATAGCTAGGGAAGCAGATGCCACTAGTGCCTTAGTTTTTGCATCTTTGTCCAGCTAAGAACAGAAATAAGATATGCTCTTAACAGATAAAGCAAATCATATTCCCAACTATTTAGCTAGGAATAATCTCTATAGAATTTTTGTTATAGGTGAGGGTCCCAGAGAAATAATTCATATCCTTTCCTCAATTATCCAATCAAGCAACAAGTCATCCTATATGTGGTCCACCAGTGTGCACACTCCCAAAGGAGGCACCACAATGGCAACCACCATAGAAACAACCACAAGATTAAACAAGCAACTAGGATATGTCCATAGATTAAGACAAGCTTATTTAAATTCCATTAAGACAAGCTTATTTAAATTCCACTACCACAGTTATTTGCTATTAAACCAAGATGTCCTGGAATACCAAAAATGTGCTTGTATAGCATCATACTAGTTACTGTCAACTTCTACCAGTAGCATTATACTATTTACTTTCATGTTGACAGTATACAATCATGGCCATCAATCTCACTTGCAAATGAATTCAAATCATTTTCCTAGCAAATCCTTAGGAATTATTTTATCACTAGCAAGAAAACAAATTTATATAAGTAAGCACATCATATGGATATAGAAAGAATTCTTGCTGGCAACTAAAACTTAGGATAGTTAACTATAGTACCAAACATTGTTAACCAATGTTTTCAAAAGAGTTGTTTATCCTCAATTGAGATATCACAACCATTAATCCCATCATACACCAAATGGTACTTGAGGAATTAGACCAAGTAAAAGCTACCTAGAAAATAATACAGTCTACACCATCCATTTTTTTAAACAAAGAAAAGCTATTAAAAGCTTAGCATGTATCTTTGATTTCTTAAGGGTTCATGTCTAGTAATTTCTAGAAAGCAAATATCAATCTTTACATGATATTGCAAACTGCATAATCAGGAGTCCACAGGTAATTTAAATCTAGTAGTATGCCCACCAGAAGAAGCCACACCAATTTAATAACCAGGAATGAACCGCATCAGTTCATCATGTAGGATAAACAATTAATAAAGATTAATCATTTCCTAGTGACATGATAGAAATCAATTAAACCCTTCTCTGTCATGTGGACAATACTAGAAATCTAGACAAGCTACGTTTGCAGAGCACATCCACAAACAAGAAATAAATTCTCTTCATAACTATGGTATAATAGGAAAGGATCCAATGGGGTTTTATCACAAGGGGTAGCTTTATTTTCCAAACAATAGTATCACCGGACAATGTTCAGTTGAATAACTGAACCATAGGAGCCAAAGTGCATCAGAGCAAGCTTAGGCAATACCAGAAACTCATCCATGTCACTAAAAGTTTAGAACTACTCAAGATTGAGCAAAACATGCTCCACGTCTGATGCATGTAAAATGCATACATGAATTTTGTAGTTTGTTAACATGTTTTCCCACATATTTGCATCATATATAATTTTATATCCATGTTTTATATTGATTTTTGGGTATTTACCAATGATCCAATTTATTTTGGCAGAAAAACTCTGTTTCAATGTTTCTGATGTTTCAGGACCTATACGAAGTCAAATGGACCTACACTTTTGGGAATACCAATATTTATCCACGAGAATCATCTGGAGCACAAGAATCTCACCTGGAGGGTCAGGAGGCCCAATATATCCCAGGTGGCTCGCCTAGGCTTGGTGGGCGCACCACCCATGATATCTTCCTCCTCGACCGTCCGATCGCCTCGATTCTTTCGCCCACGGAGTTCTCTTGACCTAAAAATCCCTATATAAGGACCCCCCAGGGGGGCATCCTCAACACGGAGCACACCAGAGACAAAAACACCACCAAACAGATTCAGATCTAGCAAAGATTGGAGGGGGAAACTCCAACGGATCCACCTCCAGGGAGATATCCACCCTCTCCAACATCTCCAGCATCATCACCATGATGAAGAGGGAGTAGTACACCTATGGGCTATAGGTTTGTGGCAGTATCTTTATCTATTTCTCTCTTGTTCTTCATAGATCTAGTACCATATGAGCTTCCCTACATGATTATGGTCATATTTGTAATTCCTATGTGGTGGATCTTTGTTCTATGATTTGATATATGATATTGGAATCTATTTTATGTAAAATGTTTTGATATATGCATATCATGTACCATGTTATTAGTTGCTTGTTTTGATCCAATTTATATGCAAGAACTTGTGTGGGGAGAAGTGTGTGTTAGATGCATGGTGGTACAGATTGAATTGTGACATATAATATGTCGGGGGGATAACCCCCGGTAGGGTCACAAGAGGGGAAACATAGCACAGCTGGGTAGGCTCCGAGTAAAGAAAGAACCAGGCCGGGTAAGAACGGCCGGGTAAGATAAGCATGAAAGCCGACATACAAACTATGTCGGACCGCATAGGACAAAGTTGTAACCCTTGCAGGAACCGACGAGCCGAGTCGATCAAGGAAGGGCCGAGTCAAGAAGGACGCGTGGCACCTTTCTGAGTAAGGTTCAGGAGGGACCATGGTAAACATGGTCAAAAGAGAAGGACGACGCCAAGTGACACAAAAGGAGCCGCGTGACGCCCAAAGCATACGCTGACATACAAAGTAACAGCATGACGCCAAAAGGAACAAGAAGCAGCGTACCAGAAGACCGTTAGCTGTCGAGCTATGGACCGGGCCTCTGGTCTTAGGAAAAGACCATGACCCGGCCCACATTGTAGGGACCAAGATCCAAACAGTAAACCCTAGAACCCAAAGGGGTATTATCTAGCTAACACTGCCTATATAAGGGAGGGAATAGCAATAGTAGAAAGAGGTTGGACCCAGTAGTGAACTAGTGATGAGAACTCTAGCTTATACAGCTCAAGGAGCACTTGTAATCTTTGGGGTGTTAATCAAATTGCTAAGTCCGGAGAGTTCTTCTTGTTCTTCGTGCATGGCGACCGTGCACTCCCTCCCCTGTGACCACAAGCACCCATTCGGCCCCCAACTTAAGCCTACCCATGGCATCTGCCGTGCCACCACCACGACAGTTGGCGCCCACCGTGGGCAGAAGCAGGTGCTTGATGGAGTCTTCATCCGGACGGGCAACATCATCGCCAAGACCGGCGAGCGCGTCTACTCCGGCCTCATCCAGAGGTTTGGAGCGCTCAACTTCGTCAGCGACAACGCGGGCTGCTTCGGGACCAAGCCGTTCCCTAGAGGTGGTCGCTTCATCAAGTTCGTCGAGCACCAGGTCTATGTCGTGGTGCGCGTGAAGCGCGCATATCCTGAGTGCGTCGTCCTGGCGCTGGATCCTCCAGCGGCTCCTGTCGCTGGGAAACCACACCAACTCGTCTCCATGGAGGTAATGATGACAGCTCCAAACCCCGCAGCTCCCCCAATAGTTCCAGTAGTGAATGATAACGCAGAGGGAGGAAATCATGAGGAAATGCTAAGGGATGCAAGAACAGCAAAGGTGCCGCTGGAAAAACCAGAGAACATAGCTAGGAGCAAGAGGGCTAAGGAGCCGCAGGAAGCGATAGACAAGTTGGCAAAGCCAGTGGCACATGCAACTGACCCGGCACGTGTGCAAGCCGAGTTGGAGGAAGCTAGGATAAAAGTCCTGGAGAAAGCCAATGAGCTAGCACAGTTACAGCAGGACGTGGATATCACCATCCGAGAGCTTAAAACGTCAAACCGAGTCAAGGGCGCAAAGACCCGGCTTGATGCAACGAGATTGAGAGGAAGGAACCTCAACGAAGAGTTGGCAGATGCGACATCGAAGATAACACCGGAGAATAGCAACGAGACAGCCATGCGTCCAACATATAACACAGCAGCAGCTAATCTGCGAGCAGCAGAAGCAGCAATGGCAGAATTACCCCACTTGGAGGGGGAAGCCAAGAGAAGGCAACAAGAACAAGTCAATGAACTAGTAAAAGCAGCCAGCATGCTGAATGAGGCATATTACAGAGCAAATCTGGGTATAGCAGGGAGGTCACAACTGGTTCACTTGGTGACTCATGTTCTGGCGAGATCGGTTGGGCACATAGCATCCTCACCCGGAGCGGCGCCTAGGCCGAGAAAAGAAAAAAGTGTGGATTCTGGAAGAAACAAGCAGATGGTCGCCTATGATCCGACAGTGGTTCAAGGAAACCCTGCGCATGCGCAAGGGGCAAAAAGAAATAATCCCTAAGGAAATGAAAACCAGGAAAAAGCAGGGCAAAGAAATGACAACGGAGGGCAAAATTTTGCGCCTCATGCTAGGCGCGGAACTCACTCGGTAGGAGGAGGAAATCCAGCTCCGAATAACACACCAGCTCAGCCAGAAAGAAGACAGCAAAGCGCGGGGAAAGCAGTTCAACAGACTGCTGACCCGAACGCGAATAAGTACAATGATGGTTACTCGGCTATGGTAAATGACGGGTATGAACTGCCAGATCATGCATATCAAGCAATGGGAGCAAGATTCGGAGGCAGGAACCTTCAGCCGGATGATGCAAGGCTGAAGCTTGACTGGATAAAAATGACAGAGATAATTGAATCGCAAGGTCCGCAGGGTCCACCGTGCTTTGGCCCAAGGATCATGAAGGAGCCACTGGTGCCAAATTTCCAGCTGGTCAGAGGGACAAAAACGTATGATGGAAGCACAAAGCCAGAGGACTGGCTCATAGATTATGGAACCGTTGTGAAGATCGCGCAGGGAAACTTGATATGGACAGTACGTTATGTGGCGCAGATGCTGGAAGGACCAGCTCGGGTATGGTTGAACAATTTGCCACCCGGAAGCATCAACCGTTGGATCGATTTTCACGACGCTTTCGTGAGCAATTTCACAAGCACTTACTAGAGGCCGAATCGCCCACAATAACTGGCAATGTGCAAGCAAAGACCGAATGAAACAGACAGGGAATTCCTCACAAGGTGGTGTACGATGCGTAACTCTTGTGAAGGGGTAATCGAGTCACAAGCAATCGCATGGTTTGCACAAGGATGTAGACATGGAAGTGTGATGTGGTAAAGGTTACAAAGAGATATGCCGACAAGCTTGGCAGAGACGATAAGAATCGCTGGCTCGTATGCGTTAGGAGATCCGACTCAGCCGCTGCTCATGTCGGCAGACGGGATGATTGAGACTCAGATCTATGACGCTGCCGGGTCACAAAGGAGCCAGGAAATATCCGAATACAGAAGCAAGAGAAGAGACGAAAGACTAGATTACAGGTATGGTTCAACTCAGTTGCGGCTGTGAGTCAGGATCATCCAGATGCTGGAAGCAGTCAGCGTCAAAGTACAAATGGACAACAACAATGGGTGACAAAGAATGATGGCAAAAGGCCATACGATCAGAGGAAGCAGTATCAGGACCGACAAAAATACACCTATGAGATGATGCTGGAGCAGCCGTGTAAGTTTCACACGCCTAGTCCGAGTAAACCAGCCAATCACACGACGAGGCAATGCACTTGGTTTCAGAAAGGAGATAGAGTGGACTCGCCAAATAAGAAGCTTCCACCACCTCCCCCTCCACCACTGACATGAGGAAATGCTCAGATAGTGGGAGCAGACAACAGATATGAAAACATGCAGCCGAGGTATCAGAATCAAGAAAGAAGAGAAGCTGTGCACCAGGTGCACAATCCAAGAGGTGACGACGCTCATGTCGGTCATGGAACTAGAAATGAGTACAGAGAACATCACCAGAGTTATGTTGTCTTTGTCATAGATCCAAATGACAAAAAGAGCCAGCAGCGACGAATGATGGAGGTGAATGCCACGTTGCCTGCAATCCCCAAGTACATGCATTGGTCTGAGCAAGAGATAACTTGGAGTATAAAAGATCACCCCAAGATCATGCCAACCCCAGGAGGATATGCTCTGGTTTTGGATCCAACATTCATGGGCCCAGATATCAATGTCAAGTTTTCAAAAGTGATGATTGACGGTGGCAGTAGCATCAACATCATGTATAAGGATACAATGCTCAAGTTAGGCATTACCATGAACATGTTGGAGCCGACTAAGACCACTTTCCACGATATTGTGCCGGGATTGTCCTGTGAGCCAATTGGCAAGATCTGGATCGACGTCTTATTCGGCAACAGAGAGAACTGTCGCACCGAGGCCATAGAGTTTGAGGTAGTGGATTTGGTCAGCTCATATCACGCCTTACTCGGCAGGCCGGCTATGGCAAGATTCATGGCTACTACCCATATGGATTACTTAAAAATGAAGCTGCCAGGCCCATGTGGGGTGATCACAGTTGAAGGGGACTACAAAAGATCTATTGCTTGTGCCTCAGCCGGATCTTCACTAGCCGAGTCACTCGTCATAGCACAAGAGAAAAGTCAGATGTTGGAAGTGGCAGCATTGGCCAAAGCAGCACAAATGTCCATGCCGGCACTCACCAACCCGCATGGCAGTGTGTCATTTCAAGCTACCAAGGAAACCAAGAAGGTGCAAGTGGATGAAACTTTCCCAAAGCGCACAGTTACCATTGGGGCTAGCCTTACAGACAAAAAGAAAGGCGATCTCACCAGCTTCCTCCGTGAGAATCGGGATATCTTTGCATGGTCCACTCAAGATCTGTAAGGATTTCCGAGGGAGCTGGCTGAGCACTCTCTTCATGTAAGACCAGATGCCAAGCCGGTGAAGCAACCCCTACGCCGCTTCGCCGAAGATAGGAGGAAAGTAATAGTTGCCGAGATTGCAAGACTTTTAGCTGTTGGATTCATCATGGAAGTACTACACCCGGACTGGTTGTCAAATCTAGTCTTGGTCGAGAAGAAAAAATATGACCCAAACGTGGAAGTGGTATGGCGCATGTGTATTGATTACACAAACCTCAATAAGGTGTGTCCAAAAGATCCATTTCCCCTGCCTCGGATCGATCAAGTCATAGATTCTACTGCTGGATGTGAGTTGTTGTCGTTTGTGGATGCGTATTCAGGATTCCATCAGATACCACTGAATCCAAATGATCAAATAAAGACAACTTTTATCACCCCATACGGGGCTTATTGCTATCGCACCATGCCATTCGGATTGAGAAATGCAGGCGCAACATATCAAAGATGCATGCAAAAATGCTTGCAAGATCAATTGGACAAAAATGTTCAAGTATACGTCGATGACGTGGTAATAAAAACCAAACAAAGTCATACTCTAGTTGAGGACTTGCGTCAAACATTCAAAAACTTGAGAAGATTCCGGATGAAGCTTAACCCGGAAAAATGTACATTTGGTGTCCCGGCTGGCAAGTTACTCGGATTCCTTGTATCCAGCCAAGGAATCGAAGCCAACCCAACAAAGATCAGGGCCATCGAAAGAATGGAATTGCCAAAAACCCTCAATGATGTCCAGAAGTTTACTGGATGCCTGGCTTCGTTGAGCAGGTTTGTTAGTCGTCTAGGTGAAAAATACCTACCACTATATCAGCTGATGAAGAAATCAGACAAATTCACACGGACACAGAAAGCTGATAGCGCTTTCCATGAATTAAAGAAATTGTTGGCAACAACACCAATATTAGCATCACCATTATCCAAGGAGCCAATGTTGCTCTATGTCGCCGCAACCAACAGAGTTGTAAGTGCAGTAATAGTGGTTGAACGTGAAGAAAGGGGCAAATCAGTCCAAAGACCGGTGTATTACCTGAGCGAAGTGCTCTCTGTCTCGAAACAGAATTACCCGCATTATCAGAAGATGACATATGGGGTATATATGGCAGCAAAGAAGCTGAAACATTATTTTCAAGAACACTCAATCCGGGTAATATGCAAGGCACCTATCTCGGATATATTGGGCAGCAAAGATGCCAGTGGCCGAGTCGCCAAATGGGCCATCGAACTGGCACCATACACTCTACAATATGATAGGCGAGATGCAATAAAATCTCAAGCTGTTGCAGATTTCTTTGTAGAATGGATGGAAATGCAGTACGAACCACCACTGCCAGATCCAAATTACTGGAAAATGCATTTTGACGGGTCCTAGACGAAAATGGGTCTGGGCGCCGGGATAGTGCTCACATCTCCAAAGAGGTATCAAGCAAATGCGTGTTCTTGATTCATTTCTTGCTTCTAACAATGTTGCCGAGTATGAAGCACTTGTCCATGGCATTAAAGTAGCCAAGGAAATTGGTATCAAAAGGATCATGTGTTTTGGCGATTCAGATTTGGTGATTCAGCAAGTGTCTGGACATTGGGATGCGCTGGATGCAAACATGGCATTATATCGTTTCCACGTGCAACAATTTCGGGATATTTTGACGGTTGTGAATTTCATCACATTCCTAGAGCACAAAATGAGGCAGCAGATGTACTATCCAAACTAGTATCATCTAGGCAAGCAATACCACCAGGGGTAGTGCTAGAGCATATCAGGAAGCCATCGATCAAGCCGTCACCAGAGTCTGAATCGATCAGGGTCATCCTGGCGAGTCAGGAATCAGATGCAGTGACAATGGACATCGACTCAGGGGTAGGTTCGAGTCACTCGGGGACTGATCCATTCAATTTAGGGATCGCCGAATCACACTCGGGGACTCCTCAGGTCATGTCGGCAGAGCACATGTCGGCGGAACCAATGGATATTGATGTTGAAGAAGACCCGAAACCACTAATACCAACGTGGGCACATCCAATATTCAACTATTTGAAAGATGGGACCTTGCCGAGTGATGAAACATTGGCAAGGCAAACATCACGAAGGAACTATACAAGCGAAGTCTGACAAGTGTAATGGAGCGTTGTATCAGCCCAGAGAAAGGCCAGGAGATCTTATTGGATATCCATCAAGGAGAGTGCGGGCACCATGCGACATCAAGACCGTTGGTACGAAGGCATTCCGACATGGATTCTACTGGCTAAGCGCATTGGTGCAAGCGCAAGAGTTAGTCGGAAGATGCAGTGGTTGTCAACACTATGCATCCAAGTCGCATTTACCAGCGCCTGAATTGAAGACTATGCCAATCACTTGGCCTTTTGCAGTATGGTGCCTAGATATGGTAGGGCCATTCAAACCAGCAAGGGGAGGCATGACTCATATCTTGGTCATGATTGATAAGTTCACCAAGTGGATAGAAGTGAAACCAATCAAGATTGGACGGTAAAACAGCTGTCACATTCTTAAGGGATATAATCCTCAGATACGGTTACCCACACGGTGTGATCACTGACAATGGCACGAACTTTGCCGAAGGAGATTTTGCTCGCTTCTATGGGAAGCACCGAATAAGACTCGATGTAGCATCAGTCGCCCATCCAGAATCAAATGGACAAGTTGAACGGGCTAATGGCTTAGTTCTGTCAGGGATAAAACCCCGCTTAATGGAACCACTCCAGAGATCACCTAGTTGTTGGATAGAGGAACTACCTCAGTACTGTGGAGCCTAAGAACAACTCCGAATCGGTCAACTGGTTATACGCCATTTTTCCTCGTATATGGGGCTGAAGCAGTTTTCCCTGCCGACATAGAGTATGACTCACCAAGGATAAGGCAATACTCGGAAGCCGAGGTAAAAGAGGCTCGAGAAGATGGAGTAGACTTACTCGAAGAAGCAAGGGAACTGGCATTATCCAGATCTGCTATATATCAACAAAATCTCCGACGCTACCATAGCCGGAAAGTGCAACCTCGTGTTTTTCGGGAAGGGGATTTGGTGCTTAGGTTGGTGCAACGCATAACAGGAATGCATAAGTTATCACCCCATGGGAAGGTCCGTTCATTGTAAGCAAAGCATTGCACAATGATTCTTATTATCTCATAGACGCTCGTGAAGCGCAGAAGAACAAGGCGGACAGGTCAGGAGATGAGACCAAAAGGACATGGAATGTGGCACTACTTCGTCCCTTCTATACTTAGGAGAAGCAATGCATGTATCACTCGAACTCTCATATGTCGGACGTGTGTGCCAGCTATGTGCTGGTAATAAAATGGTATGGTTCGAAAAACTGACTCGGGGACTACCCCTTAAATTTTCCATCTCAATTATTTTATGTCGGCTGGCGTGATACCCGAAATTTATCTCGAAACAAGTACTATTTACTCGGAAGAAATCAACTCCTCGACTATGCTATTGTCCGAAAACACGGCTTCATGGCAAGCAAGAGAAAAAGATGTAAGACGGGTAAACACGAACGCCGGATAAGTATAAAGGAGAAACGCGAGTCGGCTTTAGTTTTTTGCCTAACTCTCTACAGGTCACGTTATACTACGTGTCGAGTAATCTCGGCTAAGTGATCCAAGTTTCATACCCGTTAACTATATCCTTAGTACTTTGAGACTCTAATGTCGAACACGGAAAAATGTAGACAGGGTCCAAAGTCAAGGAAAGGTGACACGACAAAATGAAACTCGGGGACTTGCCCTTGAATAATTCACACTTAGAACATAATGCAAATATGTAAAGCCCATTAACAGGCGCAAAAACAAACTTAAAAGAGCAATGTATGTCACATATGTACCCGACATACCGGGGATCTGATCAAAGTTCGAGTGTTTGTTAGCCTAAGGGGCAGAAGAACTCGGAGGAGCACTCTCGGAGCCAGGAGTATGTAGGGTTCGCAGCATAGAAAACAAAAAAATTCCTACGATGGGAACAACTATGTACCAAGATCTATCTACTAGATACAAACAACGGGCGGATGTATATCCGTAGAGAACATACCCTTGAAGACCGACAAAGCTTAACGAGTCCAAACTCGTGGTTGATGTAGACGATATCTTGCCGATCTCAAGATCGAGAGGAAGTCCTAGCGCAAAAACAGCAGCATCCGTGCTCGCACACACGTTCGAGGCACGAGCAACCTCCGCCTCCTCGCTCCAGCGATGCAGTGAAGCACAACTCTTTCTTGCCGAATAGCCAGCGGGAACATGTATCTCGCTAGTCCGAGACCATGGGGATAAATTCTAGAGGGGAGAGAGATCCTTCACGAGGAGGTGTGGTGTGAGAGGAGGAGAGGGGCCTTTATAGGGAGAGGGGCACCCAAGGGGCATGCAGCCCCACCTCTTCCACATTCATGTGGGTGGAGCTCCCTCAAAATGAAAAGCCTCCTCCCATTAAAAGGCTCCACTCAAAATCACTCACATGCATTAAATTTCCACCAAATTTAATGCAAGCTCTCATTAAATAAAACTCTTTTATTTATTTATTCAGAATTTTGTTAATTACTTTAATTAACAAACATTCACATAAAACCCTTGCTAGTATTCCATTTCACATGCGTAACCAGTTTGACAATTTCAACCGAAAAGCTTGGTGTCTAGTGAAATAAATTCCTGCGCTTTCCTTTTCTTTTCGGCATGAAACTTTTGCTCCAATTGGATGTCGGTGTCTCTTAAGTGTGTCACCCTACGGTTCGCGAATAATGCGGACATGATCGAGACCCCTCTCAGATCAATAATCAGAAGCGGGATCTGGAGACCCATCCTGACTCCCACACATTCAACGATGACTTTCTTGTGATCGTCGGAACCTTTTACGCTAGTATCTTAATCCCTTTGTTTCGCGATATATTACATGTCCGAGATTCGATCATCGGTATCTCCATACCTAGTTTGATCTCGTTACCGACATGCACTCTTTTCTCGTTCCCGTGATATAACATTCTAGTGATCAAATCACTTGCTTGCAAGCTAATCAATGTGATATCACCGAGACGGCCCGAGTATATCTATCCGTCATCGGGATGAACAAATTCCTCTCGATCCATGGGCCTCAACATAACACTTTAGTAGTTCGAACCCATCTTTATAATCACCACATTACGGTGTGACGTTTGATGTTATCAAGAAACTCTTCCGGTGTTAGTGATTGACATGATCTCATGGTCTAAGGATTAGGATCACTTCGTAAGTTGTTATAGCAATATAAACTCAATGACTTTGATCGTAATGCTATACTTCGGATGAATGTTCATCACACCATTACACTAATGTTGTGACCTCGTTATTAACAACATCCAATGTCCATGATCAGGAAACCTATGATCATCTTGTTAATCAACGAGCTAGTTTATAAGAGAGGCATAACTAGGAACTTTCTTTTGTTTATTAAACACACATGTATTAACGTTTCCGTATTAATACAATTATAGCATGCAAAATAAACATTTATCATAAATAGGAATACGATAATAACCACTTTATTATTGCCTCTCGGGCATATTCCCTTCAGAGTAGTGCTTGGAGCATCGGCCGAGTGAGGGGCATCTGTGGCCGGGTCATCCGGATCATCTGACTCGGTTGCCTCACTATCGCCACCCTCTTCATCAGCAACTTCAACAGACGGGTCGCCAAGATCAAGGAAGCTGGGCCCGTCGTGCCAAGCGTGCACCATGGTGTACTCGATCATGGCATAAGCTCGCTCCTGATGCTTCTTGATCAACTCCGGATCGTTCAGCCATTTGCCATCCCCCTTATGCAAGCGAGAACATCAAGGTTGATGTCCTCGTACCATGAAAGCACGAAGGAGAGAGCCTTGTCCGCTGCATTTCGGCCGGCCGACTCGCGCCATTGATCCAGCCGGTCTTAAGTAAGGAGCAATCTATCGGCAAGGGACTCAATGAGATTGGGTGCATCTTCATCCGGCCAGAGCATGTGAAAGGCGTGGATAACCGACTTGAGCAGATCCACACTGCAAGACCTGAGGGTCTTGATCCGTTCAGACACTTCTTCGAGAAGCTCCTCCATAGACACCTCGCCGTCAGCAGGAGCACCAGCTTCGGCTCTCACTTTATTCATGGCTCGGATGGCAAACATATTGGCCTCAGGAAAATTCTCTGCAAGCAAAAAGAGAAAGTTAGCAAATAACAATGGCAGATGGAAGAAGTCCAGAAGGACTCATACAGTGCGTAAAGAGTAAGAACTCACTACCGAGAAAGAAGTTGATGGCGGCGAGTTTGCTATGCCAAGTCTTGGCCTTGGATTGAAGGGCGTCAAAGTTTAGATTTGTTGACTCGACCGATGATTCTACCATGTCGAGCAGCCTCTTGGTCTTCTCGGCGCTGGCGGCCTGCTTCTCATTCTTCTCAGCAAGTTCCTCCCTCAACCCTTTAACCTCGGCCAAGTGCTTCTGCTCTAACTCGGCAATCAGCTTCTTCAGCCGAGTCACCTTGTCTCGCTCCTTCTGGATCTCGGTTTGGCGCTTCTTTGCTTATTCGAAAATATTACTTGTCAGCACCAGCAGAAAATTTCAGTTATCACATCAAGGAAGCAAGAAACTTACTCTCGGCCTCGCTGATCTGCGAGTGAAGAGCATTTATTGTGGACGGAGGCTGCGAAAAAAGAACGAGAAAGGATTGAGATAATGAACCAAATAAAAGAACACCGAAAATAAAAGGACGGGTAAGGATATTACCTTGGGCGTGGGTATGCAGCTTCTCATCGCAAGTTCGAACTTGAGATGTGCCGAAGCGAGGGCTTGGTGCACCTTGTGCGCTCGTTATCGTGAGCTGAACAAAGAGGATATACAATAAAGAAAGGCAAGGCAAGCATATGGTTGAATAAAAGAGCTTAAGAGCTTATAGCCGAGTAGGTTCCTTACTCGACAGTAACCTCGAGGGCTAGGGATTGATGCTCTAACATGAATTTGGCATAAAGAAATCAAAGAGCTTAAGAGCTTACAGCCGAGTAAGTTCCTTACTCGACAGTAGCCTCGAGGTCTAGGGATTGAAGCTCTAACATTAGTTTGGCATAAAGAAATTAAAAGATCTTAAGAGCTTACAGCCGAGTAAATTCCTTACCCGACAGTAACCTCGAGGGCTAGGGATCGAAGCTCTAACATGCAAGCTTGGTATTCAAAGACTAAAGTGATTAGTGAGAGCTTATGGCCGAGTAAGTGCCTTACTCAATCGTAACCTCGGGGACTAGGTGATATGCATAAAGGAAATACTCAACAGTACAAAAGAGAAGAAGTTGTTTTACCTCGTTCACTTCGTCGGCACGGGCCATCAAAGAAATGGCCTGCTGGGTCATGTCAGAGACGGCCTTGGGGCCCAGCTTCAGTTTCTTGCCAGAACGGGTGCTGACCTCCTGCTGGCCAGCTGCATTCCATGCCACGGCGTAAGGCTCAGCCGAACCTAGGCTCTTGCCACTGAGCGTCCGAGTGAGAACCTGACCTGTTTTCAGGGTGGTTCCCACATTGGCACGAGTTACTGTGGCACTAGCATGGAGGGTAACAGCCTTAGAGCCATCACCTGACCCGACAGCCGCGGATTCGCCCCCTTACCCGTTGAAGCGATCATGGTCGCCAACGTCGGAGGCCGGATCTGGGGAGCAGAACCCGGAGCGCAGACCAGCGTTGTCTGCTTAGAGGAGGTGGACTTTCCGGATGTAGGGCGAGCAGAGCCAGAAGCCTTGGGTTGGGTCTGGACCTTTGACAGAATTGGAGAGCAAGCATGGGGATTTGGAGAATATCGTGGAGCCGGCTGACTGGGCTCAGCGGTTTTGCTGGCTCCAATATCAGTAAGTTGTTCATTCACACCAGCCTGAGGGCCGATGCCAGAGGAACTGGTGGCGGAAGGTTTCTCGGCGCCAGAGTCACGTGCACCAAGATCAGGAAGTTTCTCCTGGCCAGCCTTGGCGTCGGCCACCGATGACCCACCAGGTCTGACTAACACTAAGAGGCGTGAGCCTCAAAAGTGGGAGCTTCGACCCGGACGGGACTCGACACCGCCGAGTCAGTAGCAGGAGGCGCATGCCTTAGTAGCGAGGCAATGCTAGACGCAGCCTGGCTTGCCGACAAAGGTGTGGCGCTGAAAACAACGAGACATATATAAGAAAACGTTAGTGACGAAAAAGAAAAGAACAGAGAAGGCAGAGTACAAAAACTTACCCGGTGACAACCGTGTCACGGACGACTCGGCGTGTGACTCGGCGCCCTGACAGCGAGTCTCGGCCAGTGGCAGCGGCAGGCAGCGAGGCCGGAGTGAGCTTGCTCTCCTTGGCCGGCTAGGTGCTGGAGGAAGCTCCGCGTCGCTTCGGCTTGGCGACGGGGACCTTGCCGACTCCACCCATGGAGAGAGGAGGAGTGTCATGTACCTGTCCAGCTGCATAAGTAAATAACGGGCTTACTCGAATAAGCTGGGGGATTAAGGTCACAAGGAATATACCTCCTGTAGGGTTTCGTAGCATGGAAAACAAAAAATTTCTATCGCATACAACCAAACAAGCCAAGATCTATCTACTAGATTGTAGCAACGAGTCGATGGAATAACTTACCCTCGAAGATTCCAAAGCGTTTAACGAGAGCGGATTCTCGTGGGTGATGTAGTCGTACTCTTCCCGATCTCAAGATCGTGTAGACGATCCTTCCGGCGCTGCGTTCCGGCAGCGCTTCCGCAGTCGGTCACACGTTCGGTACTCGAGAAGACCTTCCTCTCCCTTGTTCCAAAGAAGTGCGGAGGTTGTAGCACTCTCCTCGCGATTCCAAAGACAACGGCGTGGTACCTAAGTAGAGGGAGATCCCAGGCTTCGCCTTAAGCCGGAGCGAGTATGGTGGAGTATGAGAGAGATCTATTAGTGGTCTAGGGTTTAGACACACCAATTAGAAGGCTCTAAACCGAAGGCTAGAGCAATTAGAAGCTCTAAACCAAAACGGCTCTAAACCGGAGATTAGAGGATAGGAACTTGTGTGTCTAGAGGAGGAGGCCCTGCCCCTCCTTTTATAGGTGGGAGGGGCGGCCAAGGGGAGGGAGTCCCTCCCCAAGTCGGCCTTGGGTGGCGCGCAGGCTTGGAGAGGATACTCCTCCCCCAAGTCGGTTTCAACCACCTCTTGCTTGTTTCCCATAGTTTCCTGTTTTAGCCGTTTGACTTTCAAACTGGCCATTTGACTTTTCTGTTTTAGGATTCAATTTAATCCTTTATTTGGAACAGCAAGAACACTTAGTACATGATGCAATCATTCCAATATGCAATGACACATTCATGTACCCCTCCCCCCCCCCCCCCGAAGCGCCGGACATTCCGGAACCTTCTAGAACATTCCTGATGAAAAAACCGGAATCATTCCCGAACTCTGAAACGGGACTTTCCTTATATGAATCTTATTCTCCGGACCATTCCGGATCACCTCGTGATATCCCGGATCCCATCCGAGACTCCGAACAACATTCGGTCTCTTTCTCATAATACCATAACTACTCAAACAACGTCGAATCCTTAAGTGTGTCTCCCTACGGTTCGTGAATTATGCGGACATGATCGAGACACTTCTCCTAACAATAACCAATAGAGGAATGGAAATTCATATGGCTACATATTTCTACGATTACTTTGTGATCGAATGAACCACTTACATACGATACCAATTTCCCTTTGTCTCACGATAGTTTACTTATCCGAGGTTATGATCGTCGGTATCTCTGCATACCTAGTTCAACCTCGTTACCGATAAGTACTCTTTTCTCGTTCCCGTGATATGTGATCCCTTGTGACCCAGTCACATGCTTGCAAGCTAATTGGATGACATTCCACCGAGAGGGCCCAGAGTATATCTATCCGTCATATGGATGGACAAATCCCACTCTTGATCCATGTGTCTCAACCAATACTTTCCGAACACTCAATGCCACCTTTATAGCCACCCAGTTACGGTGTGGTGTTTGACGTCATCAAAGCATCCATCCGGTAAAGGTGATATGCATGATCTCATGGTCGAAGGAATTAGGTTACTATGTATCAGAAAGCATATAGCAATTGAACTATTGAAATGACTTGATCTTTATGCTACACTTATCAATAGGAGTATGTCCACCATATCATTATCCTAACGATATGATCTTGTTGTTGATAACATCTCAATGTTCATGATAGGGAAACCACAATCATTTAATCAACCAACAAGCTAGTGAAGTATAGAGGCTATACTAGGGACTTCAAATTAAGTTTACAAATCACACAAGTATCAATGTTTCCTTGTTAATACTATTATAGCATGAATGTAAACATTTATCATAAACACAAAGATATAATAATAACTACATTTATTATTGCTTCTAGGGCATATCTCCAACACCTCCAAAAGTGTACAATCATCATGCTCATCATCGTCAGACCAATCTTGTAAGGGATTGCGAGATTGACTCTTACCCAAAGCTGAAGCAGCCACAGCGTGCGGGATAGGCATGAAGCACTCTAGGTCATACTGGACCTCATCCGAGTCGGAGCGATCTCCGTTATAACCAGCAGGAGGGGCAGTACTGTCATCAACCTGGTGAAGGAGATTCTGCGGAGGACAAACAGAATGAGAAACTAAAAAACTAAACTAAGAGTGGCAAAAGAGCTAAAGCCTACTCGGCGAGAAAGTGATTCGGAAAACTTACCCAGGGGACAGACCTGACCCGGCTAAACGGTGGGCAACTCCAAGCCCAGTCATCCGCCAAGTTCAGTTTGAAGATTGAGCTTACTCGACGGGCGATGGAGTCATGGGTGAGCTCCTTAGTGGAGTGCCGAGTGGGATCGTGAGAGCCACTCATGAAGCACATCTTGTGGCTCCTCACTTGGATGGGGCTTACCCGGCGTGAGACGAAGGTGCACATAAGGTCAGAGTCGGCAAGATGAAAGTTTTCATCCGACGACAGCAACCTTTCCAAGATCACGTTAGCCTCGTTTACCGTAGTGTCTTAGTCAAGCGGGTCAAGCTGCTAGTGCTTCTTGTTGGGGACCTCATCCGAGAAAGGGGAAGCCGGATGTTATCGGTAGACCAGCTGTTTTTGACATAGAAGAAAGTCCTATGCCATTTCTTGCAGGAGTCAATACCAGTAACCCAAGGAAAGATGGAATCTCTCCTAGGCATGATACTACCAGCACCACACCGAGTCGGCCTCTTCTCGGATCGAGGAGCACCAGGCTGGGGAACAACCTGAACCTTAAAGCCAAAATATTTGGCCCACAAAGGAATTGTGGGCCAAATTCCAAGGCAGGCCTCGCAAGCAGAGATGAAGCAAGAAAGAGAGCCAATCACATTGGCAGGAAGATGGTGGGTCTGCAGATGGAAGGTGGAAAGGAACAAGGAGAAGAATGTGCTCACAGGAAGAGAGAAACCGCGTTCAAAATGAGAAAGGAAAACCACCTGCTCGTTAGCTTGGGGTTTGGGAGAAATCTCACCGGTGGGGAGACGGCAATCCACTTGCAGTGGAATGCGTCTGGCGGAGCGGAGCCACTCCACTTCTTCGATGGAGACCTCCGAGCCTTCCCAGCCGCCGCGCTCACCGGCGGGAATCTCCTGCTCCTCAGCACCATCGGCGCCGTCGCGAGCATCCATGAGATCAGCAAGTTCAGTCTCCTCCGCGGTTGGAAGAGGCTTGGAACAGCGTGGACCCGTAGTGGAATGGAAAGAAGAAAGGGGAGATTGCAACACAAGGACAGGAGGAAGAGGAAACCGCAAAGGGGGCAATTTGATTTTGCGGGCGCAAGGAAGAAGAAAGGGCAAGGGACAACTGAACGGACGTGGGGGAAGTGGAAACCCCCAACCCCTACTTAAGGACAGTAAAAACCCCGGTCGTGGGATCTATCTGTGCCGTGCGGCTAGCATGTGGCCGTGTACCAGGCCGGGAAAGCCAATCAGCAAGCGCCACATAGCCAAGGATACACGAAAAATCCCGTGCCACGTCATGACTAGAAGAACAAGAGGCGCGGGTCGATGGAACTGCCATAGTAACGGGGAATAACTGCGCAGCCGTCACAGTGCCACCAGAGCTTGGAACAAAAATTGAGGCAAGTAATCATGATTACCAGTGTCGAGGATCAAGCCTTGAAAATGACTCGGAATTGGCCAAAATAACTCGGCTCGAAGCAAGAATGAGCCAAGAAGTCAAAGAGTCGACCCAGAAATTGTCAGACTGACCCGGCAAGGTGCGAAATTGCGACAGATAAAGACAAAAACTAAGTTCCACTCACACAAAAGGAACCTGGAGACGCCTAACAACTTGAACTGCTAGACCTCACCAGCTTCGGGGACTAATGTCGGGGTGGGGGGGGTAACCCCCAGTAGGGTCACGAGAGGGGAAACATAGCGCAGCTGGGTAGGCTCCGGGTAAAGAAAGAACCAGACCGGGTAAGAATGGATGGGTAACATAAGCATGAAAGCCGACATGCAAACTATGTTGGCCCGCATAGGACAAAGTTGTAACCCTTACAGGAACAGACGAGCCGAGTCGACCGAGGAAGGGCCAAGTCAAGAAGGACGCGTGGCACCTTTCCGAGTAAGGTTCAGGAGGGACCATGGTAAAGCATGGTCAAAAGAGAAGGGCGATGCCGGGTGACACAAAAGGAGCCGGGTGACACCCAAAGAATACGCTGATGTACAAAGTAACAGCATGACGCCAAAAGGAACAAGAAGCAGCGTACTAGAAGACCGTTAGCTGTCGAGCATTATGGACCAGGCCTCTGGGCTTAGGGAAAGCCCATGACCAGGCCCACATTGTAGGGACCAAGATACAAACAGGAAACCCTAGAACCCAAAGGGGTATTAGCTAGCTAACACTGCTTATATAAGGGAGGGCATAGGAGTAGTAGAAAGAGGTTGGACCTAGTAGTGAACTAGTGCTGAGAACTCTAGCTTATACAGCTCAAGGAGCACTTGTAATCTTTAGGGTATCAATCGAATTTCTAAGTCTGGAGAGTTCTTCTTGTTCTTCGTGCATGGCTCGACCGTGCACTCCCTCCCCGGTGACCACAAGCACCCATTCGGCCCCCAACTTAAGCCTACCCATGGCATCTGTCGTGCCACCACCACAACATAATATTCAAGACCTACTTTGGTTTTTACCTTTCTTTTGCTGCCTCACTAGGGATAAAGTGAAATCATGTGCTATAGTTATCATGTGACAGTTGATAACCTTGTTAGATCAAGGTAGCATATTTGTATTTCAAACATCATATAATATTGCTTAAAGCTATACTCTGATTTGTTCTTAATTCAAGATTGCATGGAGATTTCCCTTTCTTGAGGAGTATAAGGGAGAGATGTATTCCATCTCAATATTAGAATGTGATGCCCATATTAATTCCTTTATCAAGCACATATAGAAAATTCCATGAATTTTTATCATTGATGAATTGTTTTCGGATCACCACAACCTAAAAATAGAGTAGACAAGTGAACCCATGAACCCTGGTCCAATTTTTTTCATAATAAACACCTTTCCATTGCATTTACTATACTCTTTTATTTTTTGAAATTTATTATTTCGAAAATACAAAAAATATTTTCGTACTTGTAATCACTCATAAAAACCCAAAAACAACTCTACTATCTTCCATATCATCTAGTTTAATTTCTTTACTTTACTTTACTAGTTTGTTTTATATTATATTTCATATTACTAATACGAAACCCTGTGCTTAACAACCACTTGGTGGGGTTGGGGACACAATGGAAATTATTTTACTTTACAAGTTGCTTGAATAGGAGAAGACAAATATCCACACAATTCCCCGAGAGTTCTATATAAACCCTCGGGTCACCCTTGTAGGAAAAAACCTTGCTACACCACTCTTCACTTGGGGTCACAACGAAAAGGGGCAGCCTTTGTTGCCATAAAGACCATTTTCAGGAGCCGTTGTCGGGGAATTGGTGGATACATATCATAGTGGTTGCAGTGTAGTGAAACTCCCACGGCAAGTTCTAGACCATTTTCTAGCACCGTCATATTCATCAACTTGTGTAACAGCCCAAGCTTGGGGAGGTTGCACCACTGTGAGATTTTTCTTATCTTTTTAGAATTTTAAAGTATTTTATTTTGTCTTGTTTTTAGTCTTTTTAAGTTTTCCTTAAAACTAAAAATTAGTATAAATTTCTATTTGCAAACATGGGAGAAAGAGGAACAAAACTTTGTGACTACACAAACACCCGTAATGATCAATTCTTAGCTAGAACTATTACCACTCCTAAAATTACTGCTGAAAGTTTTAAAGTAAGTCCTAGACTTTTAAATATTATAACTAAAGAACAATTTGGGGGGAGTGCTAGTAAGGATGCCTCTATGCATTTACATGATTTCTGTCAAATTTGTGATATGCAAAAGTTTAAACATGGGGAAAATGACATGGTCAAAGTTAAACTATTCCCATTTTCACTAAGAGGAAGAGCTAAAGAATGGTTATTATCATTTCCTACTGCTAGTATAAACTCTTGGGATGACTTAAAATAAGATTTCATTAAAAAATACTACCCACTTGTTAAGATCCTACAAAACAGAAATAGTATCCTATCATTTAGACAAAATGATAATGAACATGTAGGAATAGCTTGGGAGAGAGTTTAAAACATGCTTAGATCTGGCCCATCACATGGAGTAAATGAATGGACTATATTGCATTCTTTTTACAATGGCCTAAATATCATGTCAAGAAGCATTCTAGATTCTACTGTGGGGGTGCATTTATGAGTAAAACTGTGTCTAAAGCTAAAACTATCCTAGAAATCATGCTCCACAATCATAGCCAATGGCATACTGAAATAGCACCAAACCCATCTAAAAAAGTTAACTCCATTGAAGAAATAGACTCCACAAGAAGTAAACTTGATTCCATATTTGCCTACATATCTAAGCAAAATATAGATAATATTCCTCTACAAGAACTAGTAGCAAACACCAATGAAAGTGTAGATGTCAACTACATAAAAAACTTTGGGAGTAATGGATATGGGAGCAACTAAAATAACTCATAGGGATTTCTATTTTCGTGCCCTTGGTTCGTTAGTTGTAATCACGTTTCCCCAGCTGCTTAGCTTTTCCTCACTTTGCCCATCGTCTATTATGGAACTCTCGGACGGTCTAAAACTCGTTGTCCTTCAGTCTTGCTGTTAGATGCTGATAAGTGCGGGTGTATTTAGTCGGGTCCCATAGTGGACCCTCGCCTTTACATGCTGATAAGTGGGGCTGCGGTCTGTCAGGTCCCATAGTGGACCCTTGCCGTCACATGCTGACAAGTGGGGACGCGTTTAGTTGATTCCCGTAGTGGACACCTCTCTCTACTTATCCAGATCAGCATCAGACCCATAGCTTATCCACGTGAGCGTCGGACCCACAGCTTATCCACGTGATCCAGCCTCGTGCCCGCGCCCATGTCGTTGCCTCCCCTTTCTTCTTCTTCTCCGGTGATGGCGGCCCTTCTCCAGCGCTGGTGGCCCTTTGTCGAGCTTCACTTCGGCCTCTCGTTCATCCTGGCCGTAGTATGGTGTTGTCCTGTTGACCTGTACGAAGGATGATAATGGCAACCGTGTGTAGAGAAGGTTAGATCTTGCACCAAAATGCACCAAAATGGCAACCGGGGCGCTTGCTATGGAGAATGCGGCCGGTAAGCCGTTCCGATGATTTAATTGGTTTATCGAGTTAATGTCTCGGCTACAATCAAGTGAAAGAATGTTTATAATTAAAAATTAGGGACATGGATGTATAATAAATAAGAAAATGAGACAACTCTTGAACACTTCCAAATTAAAAAAATTATACAACTCTTAATTTATAAGAGTGTTTATAAATGGCACAACTCTTGAACACTTTCAAATTAAAGAAAGTATACAACTCTTAATGTAAAAGAGTGTTTATAATTGACACAACTCTTGAACACTTTCAAATTAAAAAAAATTATACAACTCTTAATGTAAAAGAGTGTTTATAATTGACACAACTCTTGAACACTTTCAAAAAAAAATAACTCTTAATGTAAAAGAGTGTTTATAATTGACACAACTCTTGAATACTTTCAAATTGAAAAAAATATACTCCCTCCGTCCCAAAATAGATGTATCAAATTTGTTAAAATATGGAAGAATCTAGACACTATTTAGTATATAGATTCATCCAAAATTTAAAAAATCCAAGATATCTATTCTTGGATGGAGGGAGTACAACTCTTAATGTAAAAGAGTGTTTATAATTGACACTACTCTTGAACACTTGCAAATAAAAAATACAACTCTTAATGTAAAAGAGTGTTTATAATTGACACTACTCTTGAACACTTTCAAATTAAAAAAAACATACAACTCTTAATATAAAAGAATGTTTATAATTGACACAACTCTTGAACACTTTCAAATTAAAAAAATTATACAACTCTTAATGTAAAAGCGTGTTTATAATTGGCACTACTCTTGAACACTTTAAAATTAAAAAATATACAACTCTTAATGTAAAAGAGTGTTTATAATGGACACTACTCTTGAACACTTTCAAATTAAAAAATCATACGACTCTTAATGTAAAATATTGTTTATAATTGACACAACTCTTGAACACTTTAAAATTGAAAACATTTATACAAATCTTAATGTAAAAGAGTGTTTATAATTGACACAACTCTTAAACACTTCAAAATTTAAAAAAATATACAACTCTTGATGTAAAAAGTGTTTACCATTTTTATAGTGTGAAAAGTGATACATAAACTTGCGTATACGAAAATTATAAACCTTTGAACACTGTGAAATCGCACTTAATATGTGAAAATGATGTGCTAATAAAATCTTGAGATATTATCATTTTCTTAGAATGTAATGCATAAACCTGCATATGGCAAAAACTATACACCTTTGAACTCTTTGAAATCGCACTTAGGACATGATAATGTTGTGCTAATCAAATCCTAATCATTTATCATTTTCATGGAGTGAAAGATAATGCAAAAATTATACACCTTTGAACACTTTCTCTTCAAATTATATTCAAAATCATTTCTTTATTGAGTTAAAGCATCGGTGGCCCCGACAGATACAGGGGTTATCATGTCTGCTAGATCACAGAGGATCAATTAGAGGATCAACGGTTGGTGGGTACGATGCGTGTGACAATTGTCTCGACCAATCAGAGCGTAGAAGCCAATATGAGCACATGTGTGAGAGTTTGTGACTAAGAGGGAGGGGAAAACTGAGTAGAACTTAAAAACCAAGGGCAAAACCGAGTAGAACTTTAAAACCAAGGGCAAAACTGACAAGGGGGTTAAAATAGAAAACATAAAGAGATATAAAAATGGAAAATGCTTATTTTATACAATAAAATACATATTGGTATACATCAAACTATTTGCAATTCAAAATATATATCAGTTTGACAATTATTGCATCATTCAAACAAATTATGTTTTGGGGAGGGATGTTTTGGGAAGAGGGTTGAGTAGAAAGCCATGAACATTCATAGATAGTAGGTGATTTGAGAAGTGGTGATTTATGTTAAAACTGGATTTATATACATTTCTAATGGTGGCAGGTCACATAATAAGACTCCCTGGGTAGATGCCACTATGTTTTGATCTTTTTGAATTTGTTGTGCATCAAATGACTCAATTAGCTAGCTAAAACCCATTCGTTGACTCTCTGTTGACCAACCACCAGAGGGTAAAAGTGAGTATATTGCACAAGGCAGTGTTAGTACTGGAGGGCAAAACCGAGTACAACCAAATTGCCAGTGCTACACTCGAGGGTATAACTGAGCACAACTAAGTGGCCAAGGTTAGACACGAGGGGGAAACGTGACGCACGGTATGTGTGTCGCGGTGCACGAGGCGGTAGCGGACGCGGTTACATGCTGCACAGTGGTGCAACGAAACGTCTCCTCCCTTCACCTTTATACAGGCCTCCTCACTCTCACTCATCACTCACCCACTCATGCAACCATCTCCACTGTCCCATCACCTTCTGCAAACCCCCAAGAAAACCCCAACCACACCGGCGATGGAGAAGAATTGCGTGGTGGCCATCGTCGCCTCCAAGGTGGCCGAAGAGGAGGCCCTCGTCCCCATACAGGCCCCCGCAGAGGCATTGAAGGCAGTCTCCATCCCCCTGACCTGCATCCACCATCCCTCGTCAGAGCTGCGGTGAGGACAGAAGGCCCCTCGATCTCCCCTGCAGATCCCAAGACGACTAGGACTTCACGGGACAACGATTACATCAGGCCAGAGAACCCCTTTGACACCAGCTTAGCTGACCCATGGTCGGAGGTAACTAGGGTTTTCTCCCCTTCCTTTGTTCTTCCCCCATTCCCATTGTTGGATGCTAGATCATGTGTTATTAGGGCTCGGTTGTTCGTATTTTCAATTGTTGGATGCTAGGTATTTTTACAGTAGCTAATCCTCTTGTGTTAGATCTCTTATTTCGATGAATTCCCCTAGTTGGGATCAGTACTAGCACCGATCTGTAGTTGGGATCAGTATTCGATTTGGTTTGAGATTTGGGGATTGGGGAATAATCAGTGGATGTCAATCAGTTAATTTATGCAATTAATCAATCCCGATAATAACGGTATCTCAATCATGTCCTTATTGCACGCTACTGTTTTTTGTAATAGGTGGATAGCAGCGATGGCTCTGCAAATGAGGAAGTCAAGTCCAGCCAGTTCACGGCTTCTCCTTGACGACGCCTAAAGGCGCCTTCGCACTGGGGCCTCGCCACCGACTTCAACTCCCTCGCGAGGCATGCCGAGGATGTGAATACCTGGAGCCTATCAAAGAACATCAACGCTTTTAGAGCCAAGCACCAGGCGCTCGGTTTTCACCTCCGCAACCTCTAGAAGGTGGCCATCGAGGAGGATCACATGCCCCCAATCAAGCCCAAGGCGCCCAAGGTCAAGGGACTGGGCAGCAGGAAGTGGAGGAAGCACTAGAGGGTGGAGGTGGAGGCCCTCCTAGTGGAGGCCATGAGGGGCCACTGATCTTGTGCTGATGCTGCTACTACTGTAAAGCAGCTTCTTTTGTTTTTTTGTCTATGTTGAACTTGTAAGCTGCTACTATTGTTGAGCAGCCTAATTGTCGAACCTGGTTTAAGTACCGTACTATATAATTATTTATTAGCTGCTTTATCTACATCTGCTCTTTTTATCTACATATTTATGGTGTTGGTTAGATTTACTGCCAGACTGGGAAAATACGAGGGCCAAAAGGAACCATGAATGAAGAGATAAGATTCTCTAGATTCGCTGCCTTTTTGGGCAAAAATAACAACTGTTAGCGACATAAAGGGGAAAAGTAGCTCTTAAAAAGTCCAATCATAAAAATAACAAAAAGGAAATATTCCAATTTAGGCGACAGAGCGCACGTAACTACCAAACGCGCCTCACATGGTCCCACACCACATCCCCCAAAATGCGTTCCCAACAAGCCGACCCCACGCAGTCCAACATGGGGGGTCCTACTACGGGACCCGGCTGAACGTGGCCCCACCTGTCAGCACGTAACGGGGGGGTCCTACTTGTCAGTACGTAACGACAAGGGTCCACTATGGGACCCACCTGAATGCAGCACATAAGCTTGGGGATGTATGGATCCCCAAGGTATTAATCACTATTGTAAAAGAGACACATCATGCTATTCTAGATTTAGGATCTAGTGTCTCAGTTTTATTTAAAGATTTATATGATTTACTTGATTTGAAACCTATGGAAAAATGCTCTATAGATCTTTTAGTTGTTGATGATTCAAATAAACATGATTTAGGAAAATTTCAAGATATTATGGTTGAATTACATATGACATTTGTGCCTAATGATTTTATTGTCATGGACATGGGGAGCAATACCTCAAGTCCTATAATACTTGGTAGACCTTTTTTAAGAACCACAGGTGCAGTTATTGATACAAAAGAAGGAAATGTGAAGTTTCAATTTCCTCAAAAGAAGTGTATGGAAAACTTCCCAAGGAAGAAGGAGGTATCAAAGAAGATCAAGCTACCACATGAATTCCATATCACCTAAACCAAGTAAGTAAGCCTAGCTATATGGCTATAAAGAAAGCGCTTTGCAGGAGGCATCCGGTTATTTTTATTTTGGACTTTTGTTTTGAAATCTTGATATATCAAGAGAGTTTTGTTTTGGTTTTCTTTCTGTAATTTTTAACAAAGTATCAAGTGGAATCCATTTTGGATGTTTTAAAAGTTGCTAAACATATGGAGTAGCAAATTTTTGCAGAATAGTTTTAAATGAAAGAATTTTATAAATTTTTATGTAACTCTAAGTGCGCTAAAATTTTTACATCATTTACAAATTTTCATACTCTGTACGCACAAAAAAAATCTAAAATTCCTGACATGTCTAAGTGGGCTTAAAAAAATTGTTTTGCTGATGATGAAAATCTGGACAGATTCTTCCATATTTTTTTAACCATTTCCAGGTGTCCTAAAATGATTTGTATGAGTCATATTATATGCTAGGGATATGTAGGAACATTATATGCTTGCTAGAATATTTATAAATAATTTTTTCTTTGATATATATGTAACGACTATTATACTCTTGTGCCACTAATATCACCTCTAAGAAAAGAGATGGGAGAAAAAGGTTTGTGTTGAAGTTTTTTGGCAGGGAATAGAGTAACATCACACCAAGAGAAATCCAAGGATGGTGCAAAACATAATCTTGGGTATAACCAAGGCACCCCACTAGACCTACTTAACTCTCGGTTTGCAAACCTCTAAACTTTGTTTATTGAGCAACATAGAACTACGTAGAAACTTGGAGCGTCTGTTTTGTCATTTTACTTTTTTTTCGCATTACAAAGACCACCACCATTGTTATATATGTTTATGATCATCTTCTGAAAAGAAACTTTACCTTAATGAGATCAAAACTGAAAAAATGCCATGGAATAAAAGAAAGGGGGAGATAAAAACAAAAGCTGAAATTCATGTTATGTCTAGTTCTCAAGATCAAGATCAAGGGCCTGCAAATCATTCCTCAAACTCACAGATTGGTTAGACAATTTTACAAGCATATTATAATGGTTCTCCATTATCTTCTTTCAAGAAGGGTTATAATCATTATGAGCTATGAAGTCTATTTATTCAATATTTGATTATGGGACAGATCTTACCTGGTTTTCCTTACCCTTGACGGCTAATATGCGCTCATCCAGCTTAGCAGTGGGTTCTTCATTCTCCTGCGGTGTGACGGAGTTCACCTTATTTGTGTTTGATCTTTCCACATGCCATTGGGCGTGGTTGTCTTGCATATTGTCTAGCAGCCGCTTCGCTTCGGCAATTTGTTTGCCCATAAATGTTCCTCCAGTTGCAGTATCAAGCATAGACTAAGACATGGGGTTAAGAGCATTATAAAATAAATGGATAATTAACCAATCTTCCATCCCATGGCTGGGACAGTTTCTCATGCATTCTTCCATTCTCTCCCATGCAAGTTCTAGTGGCTCACGCTCTTCCTGTCTAAAATCAGTAATATTAGATCTTAGTTGCATAGTCTTTGCAGGTGGGAAAAATTTAGTCATGAATAAAGAAGTACATTCCACCCATGATGCAATAGTATTTTTAGGCAAAGATAGCAATCATTATTTTGATCTTCCTCTAAGAGAGAAAGGAAATAAGCGTAGCTTGACCGCATCAGTGTCAACATATTTAATGCACATCATATCACATATTTCAGTGAAAGTGTTCAAGTGCATACATGCGTCCTTAGTAGTAGAGCCTCCAAATTGATTTTGTTGAACCAAACTTAAATAGTGGGCTTAATTTCATAGTCCTCAGGAGTAATTGTTGGCTAGTTAATAGGAGTACGCAAATAATCATTGTTGGGAGTTGCAAACTCCCCAAGTTTCTTTTCAGCCATAATACTTATGTTTTTGGGTTTTCTTAAACAAAAACTTATGATAGTAAAAACAAGAATTTAAAGACTAACTAATTTTTTGATTTTTCAAATAAAGATTGAAAGCAATCTAACAAAATTAAAAATAAGAACTAAAACTAGAAAGGTTCCTAATAACCTTACCAGGTTAGCTATTACTTCCCCGGCAATGGTGCCAGAAAAAGGGTTGATACCTTCAATTCGGATTACGAATGTAGTATAGCTTTTTTTCCATAGTATACCTAGGTTATCGAATCCTCGGGAAGCAGAAAGCTTGGTGAAGTTATTTTAACGGACCTTCGGGAGTTTTAGAATTATTTTAGTGTTTTACTGGACCAAGAGTTTGCGATATTTTGTTGTTCGGTTTGACCTATAGCTGTGCAAAACATCTGATAGAAATAAAAGATAATAATAAATTACGCAATGTAATCGTTAGAGCAAGATAATTATATGTGGGCAGTGCATACATAATATTATGTCCATGTTTTATATTGATATTTTGGGATTTACCAAAGATCCCATTTATTTTGGCTATAACCTTGTAGGGCATAAAAACCCTGTTTTGAATGTTTTTGATGTTTCAGGACCTGCACTTTTTTAGAATTCCAATATTTATCCACAAGAAGTATCTCGAGCACAAGAATCCCACCTGGAGTACCAGGAGGCCCAAGATAGCCCAGGTGGCGTTCCCAGTCCTGGTGGGCGCCACCCATGCTATCTTCCTTCTCGACCGTGCGACCTTCTCAATTCTTTCGCCCACATAGTTCTCTTGACCTAAAAATCCCTATATAAGGACCTCCCGCGGAGTCCTCACGGAGCATATCAGAGATAAAAACACTACCAAATAGAGTTAGATCTAGCAAAGATTGGAGGGGGAAACTCCATTAGAGCCACCTCTGGGAAGATCTCAACCCTCTCCAACATCTCCAGCATCATCACCATAATGAAGAGGGAGTAGTCCACCTCCGGGCTATGGGTTTGTGGCAGTAGCTTGATACCTTTGATCTGGATTACGGATGTAGTATAGCTCTTTTGCCTAGTAGACCTAGGTTATCGAATCCTCGGGAAGCAGAAAGCTTGGTGAAGTTATTTTAACGGACCTTCAGGAGTTTTAGAATTCTTTTAGTGTTTTACCAGACCAAGATTTTGCGATCTTATGTTGTTGTCAATGATGGAGAGAGAGGGCCTGGGGTGTTCGGTTTCACCTGTAGCTATGCAAAACATCTAATGGAAATAAAAGATAATAATAAAGTAGGCATGTAATCGTTAGAGCAAGATAATTATATGTTGACAGTGCATCCATAACTGCTATTCCCTCCACAACCGCTTATAGCAATAGCCTATTAGTCTCATCCATAGAATAAAGAGAACTAATGATATGTGCAGTGACATCACCGTTAATCCCAAGTAAATCCCTCACATACAACCGTACTACCCTTTCTGTCACTGGGTTCCCATCCTGCAGATTAGTCATTACTCATACTCCCTATACCTGGATCAATCCTTGGGGTCTTGGGTACCTGACAATTCCTTAGATTGAGGCAAGAGAGGATACAATAATCATCATGTCATACAAACTAATACACTATCCCATCTATGGTAAATATCATGCACAAACTACATGGCTAGGCCGAAGCCCTTAGCCAAGGGAGAATTACTCACACATAGAGATGAGATCAACAATTATAAACGTTGTAACGGAAATCATGAGATAGATAGTAATAGTCTTACAATGTCGCCAATTGGAGATGAGATTTACTATTACAAGTGGTGGACTATGGCTATGTTGGTGGAGAAGGGTTTGTGAGATCAGATCTAGATCTATTCCTCCAGCGGCTCTTCGGTGTTGTGTTTTCGTGTTCTCCTCCTCTCGTTTCTCGTCGCGAGAGGTCTCTTTATTTAGGGGTCCCTTCACGAAAGTATTTCTGTTTGACCTTGTGATGTCGGTGGAAACTATATGGGTGTAACTATATGGCCAGAAAATATTCCCGTCGTATAGTTGGTCGTTAAAGCCACCATTTCCTCTTCACGACCCCTGGTTTCTTTGGGTTGTTGGAAATCTCGTATCTTTGAATTTCATGTTGTGATTCCCGTCATCAAACATCATTTTCTACGCTGGGAAAAATGGAAAGACATGATTGCATAACCCTTTGATAATTAGGCATTAGTGGTAGGATTTTGATAGACATTTCATCAAAAGTATGAATAATATCTAGTTTAAATGTGGATGTGGATGGCTATATTTCACAACCATCATAGCTTGATCTATTTATCTCTTGTTCTTCATATATCTAGTACCGTATGAGTTCCCCTAAATGATTATGGTCATATTTGTAATCCTATTTGGTGGATCTTTTTTCTATGATTTGATATTTGAGATTGGAATCTATTTTGTGTAAGATGTTTTGATAGATTCATATCATGTACCCCATTCTTAATTTCTTGTTTTGATCCAACTTGTATGCAAGAACTTGTATGGTGAGAAGTGTGTGTTAGATGGAGTAGCATGGTGGTAGGGATTGAATTGTGAGACATCATATTCAAAATCTACTTTGGTTTTTACCTTTCTTTTGCTGCCTCACTAGGGATAAAGTGAAATCATGTGCTATAGTTATCACGTGACAATTGATAACCTTTTTAGATCAAGGTAGCATATTTGTATTTCAAACATCATATAATATTGCTTAAAGCTATACTCTGGTTTGTTCTTAATTCAAGATTACATGGAGATTTCCCTTTCTTGAGGAGTATAAGAGAGAGAGATGTATTCCATCTCAATATTAGAATGTGATGCCCATATTAATTCCTTTATCAAGCACATATAGAAAATTCCATGAATCTTTATCATTGATGAATTGTTTTGTGATCACCACAACCTAAAAAGAGAGTAGAAAAGTGAACCCATAAACCCTGGTCCAATTTTTATCATAATAAACACCTTTCCATTGCATTTACTATCCTTTTTTATTTTCTGCAATTTATTATTTAGAAAATACAAAAAATATTTTCCTACTTGCAATCACTCATAAAACCCCCAAAACAACTCTACTATATTCCATATCATCTAGTTTGCCTTTCTTTACTTTAATTTATTTACTTTAGTTTGCTTTATATTATATTTCATATTACTAATACGAAACCTTGTGCTTGAAAACCACTTGGTTGTTGGGGAGATGACCCCGGATAGGGTCAAGACGGGGGAAGACAAAAGGTGTTTCCCCATTCTTATGCCGAGTTACTAGTTATATCGGCCGGATCATGTAAAGGTCGGCCGAGATAAGCATGACCATGACCTTTACCAGAGGGGTTGTACGTTATTCGGCCGACGTACAAGTTAGGTCGGCCGGGCAAGTCCGAATAAGCAGAAATGCAGGTAAAGGCCGAGGCGAGTTAAGCAAGGCAGGGCCGAATAACACGAAGCTTGAAGGAGAAGGAGGAACCTAAGGTCAGACCCTAGCCTCGGGCTAGGAAGAATCTGAACAGAGCCAAGCGCAAAGGATAAGGCGCAGAGCGGCATAGGAGCAGAAGGAGGTCACGGAGGTGACAGTCCTAGAACCCGAGGCATGCAGGTGGGGCTCTCTGGAACTTTGCCATCATTAGAAGAGGGACACGGAAAGGAGCTCGCCGAGTTACTATATTGGGACAAGCATATTCCTCTAATATGCTTGCCACGTCAGCCCTAGAGGAGCCAAGGCACCCCTTTATAAGGAGAGGCTTGGGTACTGAGGAAGGATCGGCTCATTTTCTACACCGTTAGGCTTGTAGTGTTCATCTTCTTTTCCCGCATACAGCTCGAGGATCACTTGTAGTCCACGAGAAGAGAAATAAAGATCTGCTCGTTGGTCATTTGTGTGTAGAATTACCTATATCTTCCCTCCCCAGATCCCTCTAGCATCCATTCGCCCCATACTTTAGCCTACCCATGGCATCTGCCGTGCCACCACCACAACAGTTGGCGCCATCAGGGCAGCGGTGCTAATTTGGAGTCATGATCCGGACGGGAAACTTCATCCACACTGGCGAGCGCGTTGTCTTTGGCTTAGTCCGGAGATTTGATCTCTGTGACTATGTCAGCGATAACGTAGGCAGCTTCAGGGGGAAAGCTCCTCCGCGCAATGGCATCTTCATCGACTTGGGCATGCACCAGATCTACGTCGGCGTCGACACCTCCGACATTTATCCTCACCAAGTTATTGTTGCAGGAGATCCCCCCTTAGCGCCGCAAACAGTCCGCACAGAGAGCGCCCCGTCAGCAGCGTCGAGGTGATGGTCGCAGCTGGGGTGCAGGCGGGAGCAGCGGGCGCCGGATCAAGCAAGGATCCGACGACGGGTGTGTAGGTGACCACAAAGCAGGCATCTCCACTGCCCACCGAGGTAGATCCTTCAGCAGCCAACCCAGTCGAGATGCAGGAGACAACCCCAAAAGCACCAAGGGTAAGATGGCCACCTCTGGAAAGACTAGAAAATATTCTCCAGGCAACTATAGATAATCTGACTACGCCTGTAGCGCCGATACTTGATCCGGCTAATGCTCAGGCAGAATTAGAAGAAACCAGGCAAAAAGTACTGGTAGAGGCAAAAAAGGTGTCGGCATTGCGGGAGTCCTTAAACAGGACCCTGCGAGAATATGCTAAGGCAAACAAGCTTGATGTCGCCCCCGAGCGGGTTGATGAATTAATATTGAGAGGAAAGAACCTCATGGATGATATCAATAAAGAGCATGAGACTCATAAAGCAGATTCAGTTGATCTAGGCTTGCCGAGGTATAGTACCCCGGCAAAGAACCTAAGGGCGGCAAATGCCGCTGCACTAGAGTTAGAAGGACTGACCGGCGAGGCCCGGCAGAAACAGCAAGAAAGAGTGAATGAGCTGGTGCGCATTGCAAACCAACAGAATGAAGAAATGCTCAGGGCAGACCCGGCAAGGCCTGGTGCCTCACAAATGGTTCATTCGGCTGGTGCAGCACCCGCCCTATCTATGGCAGCATCATCTTCGCCCGGAAACAATGCGCGAAAAGACAGAGCAGTAACTTCGGGAAAAAGAAATAAGCAAATTGTTCCTTATGATCCGGCAGTGGCCGGAAAAGCAAATGAAAACAGAGGCAATGGGAGCCGAGGTAACAGTGGCGAAAGAAACCCCGGTCGTGCCGACAAAGGCAATGGAAGCCGAGGTAATGGGGACCTAGGAAGAGGAAATCATGAGAATAACATCCCGGCAGAAGGAAGGAGAGATCCGTCGCCCAATCCTCAGCCGAGATATGAACCTCGGCAGGAAAGGGAAGTGAGAACAACACGCCAAAATCAGGTGAATGAGAGGTACAATGACGGTTATTCAAATATGGAATATGCGGGTCATGGTGGGACTAACCACTATGGAATGCAGGAGAGAATTATGCACAAGAGATTTGCTATCAAGCGATGCAAGACTAAAACTGGACCGGCTATACCGGTCCGAGTTGTTAGAAGAGCAGGGTCCGCTGGGTCCGGCATGTTTCGAACCACGGATCATGGGTGAGCCACCAGTGCCGAATTTTCAGCTGGCGAGAGGCACGAAAACATACAATGGGAGCACCAAACCACATGATTGGTTGATTGATTATGCCACGGCTATAAAAATAGCAAGTGGAAACTTGCGATGGGCAGTAAGATATGTCCCGCAGATGCTGGAAGGACCATCCAGAGTATGGCTAAATAATCTGCCTCCAGGCAGCATCAATTGTTGGCTGGATTTCGAAGATATGTTTGTCAGCAACTTCACCAGTACTTATAAAAGGCCAAACAGGCCGCAGCAACTAGCAATGTGCAAGCAAAGGCCGAATGAGACAGACAGAGAATTCTTAACTCGGTGGTGTAACCTTAGGAATTCATGCGAGGGAGTTATAGAATCACAAGCAATAGCTTGGTTCGCTCAAGGATGCCGTTATGCCAGTGTCCCGTGGCAGCGACTGCAAAGAGATATGCCAACCACTTTGGCAGAAACCATCAGGATAGCGGATTCGTATGCATTGGGAGATCCAACGCAACCAGAGCTGATGTCGGCAGATCATCAGGAGCATCAAGATCAATATGCAAGAGATGTGGCCGGGTCATCGAGGCACAATGAGTTCAGAGGAAGAAGAAGAGAGGAAAGACCGGATTACAGATATGCCTCCAATCAGGTGGCAGCGGTAGTGCAAGATCAGCCGAGTCACGGAAACAATCAGCGGCAGAAGAATGGTCCTTAGCAATGGACACCAAGGAATGAAGGGAAGAGACAGTGGACACCAGAACAGAAGAAGCAATGGCAGGAAAGGCCGAAGTACACATTTGAGTCCATGTTGGATCAACCGTGTAGATTTCACACTCCAAACCCGGCCAAGCCGGCTAATCATACAACTCGGCAATGCGCCAGGATGAAAAATGCAATGGGTAACCCGGCGGGCATGCAAGCACCTTCCCACCAGGCACATCAGCAGCCGCAGCCGCAGTTGACCGGAGCAAATGCATAGCAACTAATGTTACCTCCTCCTCCCCCGAGGTATGATAACTCGGACCGGAGATATGCAGTGCATCAAGTGATAAATCAGGGCCAGGATGGAAGAACGAACCCAGGAAATAATGGACGCAATGATTACAGGGAACATCATCAATCATATTGCATGTTCACAACAGAACAGCAAGATAGGCAAAGTGTACAACGCCGGCATATGGAAGTAAATGCAGTTATGCCGGCAGTACCGAGATATGTGCCTTGGTCAGATCAAGAAGTAACTTGGAGCATAAAGGATCACCCCAAAATAATGCCGAATCCGGTCAGACGATTGTACTAGATCCGACATTTGTCGGACCGAGCATTAATGTGAAATTTTCAAAAGTACTCATTGACAATGGGAGCAGTATCAACATCATGTACAAGGATACAATGCATAAACTCGGAATATCGCAGAATATGCTGCAATCCACGAGAACCACGTTTCATGGAATAGTGCCAGGACTTTCGTGCGAACCCATTGGGAAGGTTCGGATAGATGTATTATTCGGCACAAGGGATAACTGCAGAGCAGGAAATTTAGAGTTTGAAGTGGTGGATCTAGAGAGTTGCTATCATGCTTTACTCGGGCGGCCAGCATTAGCCAAATTCATGAGCAGCTGCCACATAACTTACTTGAAAATGAAGTTACCCGAACCTCAAGGGGTGATAACAGTAGCGGGAGATTACAGGAAGTCAATGGAATGTGCCTCGGCCGGATCAAACTTGGCCGAGTCATTGGTGATCGCAAGAGAAAAAAGAAGGATTCAGGAGGTAGCGGCTCTTGCTCAGTCGGCGCAACTGAATATGCCGGCATTGGCCAACCCACACGGAAGCGTTTCTTTCCAGCCGACTAAAGAAACCAAAAAGGTCCAGATAGATGAGCAGTTCCCAGAACGCACTGTCACTTTTGGTGCCGGCCTAGATGCCAAATAGGAAGGTGAGCTCACCAACTTCCTCTGTGAGAATCGGGACATCTTTGCATGGTCAACTCAGGATCTGCAAGGTATGCCCAGGGAGTTGGCTGAGCACTCTCTGCATGTAAGGCCAGGACAAGGCCGGTGAAGCAACCTCTTCGCCGCTTCGCCGAAGACAGGAGAAAAATAATAGGGGATGAGATAGCTCGGCTCCTTGCAGCCGGTTTCATTATGGAAGTACTTTGTCCAGATTGGCTATCAAACCCGATGCTAGTAGAAAAGAAAAAGGATGATCCAAATGTAGCCGTCGTATGGCGAATGTGTATTGATTACACAAACCTGAACAAGGCGTGTCCCAAAGATCCTTTTCCTTTACCTAGAATTGACCAGGTCATTGATTCGACCGCTGGTTGTGAGCTATTATCATTTGTATACGCGTATTCTGGTTTTCACCAGATACCGTTAAATCCGGCTGATCAAATAAAGACTGCGTTTATTACCCCATACGGGGCTTATTGTTAACGCACCATGCCATTCGGCCTGCGTAACGCAGGGGCAACGTACCAGAGATGTATGCAAAAATGTCTACATGACCAGATAGGAAAAAATGTACAAGTATATGTAGATGATGTGTTTATCAAAACCAAAGAGTGCAAAACGCTACTAGATGATATTCGGCAGACATTTGCGAACTTGAGAAGGTTCCGAATGAAGCTTAACCCGGAAAAATGCACCTTCTATGTACCAGCGGGAAAACTACTCGGTTTTCTTGTATCTAGCCGAGGTATAGAGGCCAACCCAACCAAGATAAGAGCGGTAGAAAGGATGGAATTTCTGAGATGTCTAAATGACGTACAGAAGTTCACGGGTTGCCTGGCCTCGCTTAGCCAATTTGTATGTCGGCTGGGAGAGAAGGCGCTACCACTATATCAACTAATGAAAAAATCTGATAAGTTCATTTGGACACCACAAGCAGATAATGCATTTCATGAACTAAAGAAGATGTTGGTCACAGAACCAATCGTAGCCTCTCCATTGTCAAAAGAGCCTATGTTACTTTACATATCCGCCACAAACAGAGTGGTAAGTGCGGTGATCGTTGTGGAATGAATTGAAGATGATAAATCAGTACAAAGGCCGGTATATTACCTAAGCGAGGTACTATCAGCCTCAAAACAGAATTACCCACATTATCAGAAGATGGCATATGGAGTATACATGTCGGCAAAGAAACTTAAACATTACTTCGAAGAGCACCCGATCAAAGTGATCTGTGAAGCGCCCATAGCCGACATATTGAGCAACAAAGATGCGAGTGGCCGAATAGCAAAATGGGCAATTGAATTGACACCTTATGCTCCGCAATTCGATAGGCGAGATGCAATCAAATCTCAGGCTGTGGTCGACTTCTTCGTGGATTGGGCCGAGGTACAATATGAGCCACCATTACCAGATCCGAATTATTGGACAATGCACTTCGATGGTTCCAAGCTGAGGAATGGCTTGGGGGCAGGGATAGTGTTTACCTCGCCAAAAAGAGATCAGCTGAAATATGTGCTACAAATACATTTTGCCTCATCAAACAATGTAGCCGAGTACCAAGCACTCGTCCATGGATTGAAGGTGGCAAAATAGATTGGGATACGCCGGATCTTATGCTACGGAGACTCAGATCTCGTAGTACAACAAGTATCAGGCAATTGGGATGCGCTAGATGCCAATATGGCCTTATATAGATTCCATGTGCAAAAACTCAGTGGATACTTCGACGGATGTGAATTTCATCTTATACCTCGAGCAGAAAACGATGCTGCAGACACGCTCTCAAAGCTCGGATCAACCAGGCAATCAATTCCCCCAGGTATCGCCCTAGAGCACCTGAGAAAACCATCAATCACACCATCACCAGAGTCTGAATCCATCTTTATTCCGGCGAAATCAAGAGAAGATGGTATGACGATGGAAGTTGACAAAGAATGTAACCCTGAGTTTCCAAAAGTGAACCCGACCGATGCACGGATGGATATGAAAAAAATCCGAGGTGGTTATGTCGGCGGAAAATATGGAAATAGATAATGAAATTATCCTAGAGAAAATCATGCCAACATGGGCACAACCCATATTTTCTTTCCTTAAAGATGCGACTTTGCCAAATAACGAGGTATTGGCTAGACAGACAGTGAGAAGAGCTAAAGCTTATATAATCATAAACATTGAGCTGTATAAAAGGAGCGTCACAAGCGTGTTGCAAAAATGTGTGGATTCGGCGGAAGGCCAAGAGATTCTCCTAGATATACATCAAGGAGAATGCGGGCATCACGCCTCGTCCAGAGCGTTAGTGGCCAAAGCATTCATGCATGGTTTTTATTGGCCAACATCGTTAAAAGAGGCCAAAGAACTGGTGGAAAAATGTAACGGTTGCCAGAGATATGCCAGCAAGATACATGTGCCATCGTCCGAGTTAAAAACAATACCAATTACTTGGCCATTTTCTGTATGGTGCTTAGATATGGTGGGACCATTTAAACCGGCCCGAGGCGGGATGACCCACATTTTAGTCATGGTCGACAAATTCACGAAATGGATTGAAGTGAAACCAATAAAAAAATGTGATGGACCCACAACAGTAAAATTCCTCAAAGATATTATCTTGAGATATGGTTACCCACACAGTGTTATTACAGACAATGGCACAAACTTTGCTGAAGGGGCCTTCGCTAGATTCTGTCAAGAAAAACACATAAGACTAGATGTCGCCTCGGTGTCTCACCCAGCATCTAATGGGCAAGTAGAAAGATCCAATGGACTAGTATTGTCCGGAATAAAACCACGACTCGTCGAACCACTGCAAAGGTCGGCAGGGTGTTGGATCTAGGAGCTACCAGCAGTACTATGGAGCCTCAGAACTACCCCAAACAGGTCAACAGGGTATACACCATTCTTTCTGGTATATGGAGCAGAAGTCGTGCTTCTAGCCGACATAATTCACGACTCGCCAAGAGTTACCCAGTATACAACCGCTGAGGTAAATGAGATAGCTCGGCAAGATGATGTCGATCTGCTAGAAGAAGCCAGGGAGTTGGCACTATCAAGATCAGCTATTTATCAACAGGACTTGCGACGATATCACAGCAAGAAAGTCAATCCAAGAGTGTTTAAAGAAGGAGATTTGGTTCTTCGGTTAGTGCAATGCACGGCCGACATGCGCAAACTATCACCCCCATGGGAAGGACCATTCATCGTGAGCAAAGCATTGCACAATGATGCATATTACCTAATTGATGCTCAGTCACCAGAAAAGAACAAGGCAGACAAAGCCGGCGAAGAATCGAAAAGACCATGGAACATAGCTTTACTTCGTCCATTTTACTTGTAGGAGTCATCTATGACACGTTGTAAAGTGACGCTTCAGGACGAAGTATCAACTATGTATTAGACCTCGGCACCTCGAGCAATGACTCGGGGACTGCCCTATATTATTTTTCATTTTGGATTATGAGTTAAACCTGGGTACCTTGAGCAGTAACTCGGGGACTGCCCGATATTATTTTCCATTTTGGATTATGTATTAAACCTCGGTACCTTGAGCAGTAACACGGGGACTGCCTTATGTTGTTACACATTCTGAGGTAGGTACTAAACCTCGGCACTTCGAGTTATGCACTTGGGGCAGTGACACGGGGATTGCCCATCGTCATCTTTTCCTGAGTTATGTGTTAAGCTTCAGGACCTCGAGCAAGGAACTCGGGGACTATGACGTATTATTCATTATCTCAAATTAGGCATTAAAACCTCGATTTCTAAAGCACTAAGTAGGGAATCACCCCACAATTGTCCCTTGTTACAAAAATGGGTATTAAACTTCGGCACCCAGAACGATATTATTTCGCTTTCCCCAAATGTGGGCTTCGAGATTTATAATTCGGATAGATATCAAGAACACAATAGTTGAGCCGTCAAATTTATAAAGGTTAGTCAATATTAAATGCCGAACTATGGTGGAACAAATGCAAACACACAATCCGAACTTACGAAATTGAAGGCCACCAAAGCAAAGATTCAAACCAACAAGATCAGTTTAGACAGAATAATAACGATCACCATCATATGTGCCTCAGCGGCAAAAGGCAAAAGAGGTTCATACCACACAAAAGGTCGGACAATTGTTTCACACACATCACACGCCCGGCATACCGGGGATAAGAAATAAATTAAAGTTTTTTGAACCTAAGGGGCGGCAACTTGGTCAGGCGCTAGGTTCTCCGAGGTAGGCGGCACATCGGCCGAAGTTGCTTCGCCCTCCACAGAACCAGGAATGACTTTGGAGGAAGCCCGAGGATGTTGAGAAACATTAGCTTGAGCCTCAGAATGCCCAGTCCCTTTGGAAGATGATCACGCGTCGCCGTCCCCATCCGAGCTTGCGCTGGATTCACCAGAAGTGTCTGAGTCGCCCTCACCCTCGCCTTGGTCGGCCAAATTATCATCAGAATCATATTTGACTTCGACGTCATCCGCCGGGTTAGAAAGGAAACTCGGCCCTTCAATCCAGTTATGCACGTCCACATACTTAACAAGCTGGAAGGCACGAGCTTGTCGGCGAGCAACGAACTCTGGATCCTCAACCGAACGGGAGCCAGTGCGCAAATTTATCAAGGTATCGAGTGAAATATCCTCGTACCATGACATAACGACTGTGAGCGCCATATCAGCACCAGCTCGTCCAGCGGACTCCCTCCAGAGATTTAACTGGTTCTAGGAGGCCATCAATCTTTCCACCAGTATTTTGATCTCATCAATATCAGGAGTTCCAGAAGTATTCGGCCAGAGAACATGGTAGGCCCGGATGGCTGCCCGCACCAAGTCCCTGCCCATAATCTTCATCGGACCAACGGCAGCGCCAACAGCAACCAAGTAGTCATCCATCGAGTATTCTGGGCTCGCATCTGCGGGGACACCTCGGTGCACACGAGCATTAATCACCGCTCTAGATCTCACGGGCTTAGCTTCTGTAAAATGGTCTACGCAAAATAAAAGTACATCGGTCAACAGTAAGAAAGAGAAGAAGATAACTCGGCCACGGTCAGAGGCTTACGATGAATATAGCTCAGCATTCTCTGAAGATCTTGAGCCCAATCACCCTTGGTCTTTTCAAAGCGAATGATATCCTTGCTCATCGCCTGTGTCTTGACTTCGGCAGCCTCGAGGAGTTCTTTATTTTTTTGCAATTGCAGAGCTAGCCGATTCTTCTCTTCGGAGAACTCCTGGTCAACTTTCTCTAGCTCAGACTTCTGAGAGATCTTGAGGGACTCCACCTCGGCGCGCAAGCGAATTATCTCTTCATCTTTCTCTTTCAGCTGCGCCGAGTGAGTAGCGGCTTGTTCTAAAAAATGCAGCATCATATCAGGCATGGGTATGCATTCTTGATGTGATGCTGCAAGAGTTTGTAACTCGTCTATACCAAAGCCATAAGGTTAAAAGAAACCCAGAATAAAGTTTCGAACGGGAATCTATAAAGAAAAAGGGTAACTAACCTTCCAGGGCCTTGACTTTCTTCTCAAGACGGATATTAAGATTGTTGATATTACCTATTCACCAGCAAAATGAGCTAACACCTCAAGTCCAAAGCAATAAGAACTTTAGGGACAATACAAAAGTTTCTTAACTTACCAGCTTTCTTCACCACGGGAATGACTTTTTCATACTTATCTTGCAATTTCTTATGTGCGAAAAGCAGCCTTTGGAATTCGGCGGTCCGCCATCATGCGCAACCTAAGAGACAAAATAAATATCAGTGAGATACTCGAAGCTAAACCAGATCCGAATCAAGCAAACCTTAACTCGGACCTAGGTGGATGGATATTCGAAGCTAAGCCTAGATCTGAATCAAGCAAAGCTTAACTCAGAAATAGGTGGCTGAATATTCGAAGCTAAGCCAGATCCGAATCAAGCAAAGCTAAACTCGGACCTAGGTGGCTGGATATTCGAAGCTAAGCCAGATCCAAATCAAGCCAACCTTAACTCTGACCTAGGTGGCTGGATATTCGAAGCTAAGCCTAGATATGAATCAAACAAAGCTTAACTTAGACATAGGTGGCTGAATATTCGAAGCTAAACCAGATCCGAATCAAACAAAGCTTAACTCGGACCTAGGTGGCTGGTTATTCGAACACTAGGATAGATCCGAATTAGGCAAAGCATAACTCAGATCTAGGTGGCTGGATATTTGAACAATAGGACATATCCGAATTAAGCAAAGCATGACTTTGATCTGTATGACTGGATATTCGAGCACTAAGACAAAACCGACAGGCAAAACCTAATAAAACTTCCAAATGAATAACAAGTTATTCGTTTGCAAGCTTCGAGGAATAGAGTATATATAATATCATTCGAATGACTAATCGAACGTCAATAAAAACAATTACCTCATTCATCTTATCACCGCTGCACGATCTTGGCAGCGGATGCAAGCTTACCGATGTCGAGAAAGTTGAAATGGTCGATCGCTTGATTACCCTCGAGCTGATCGTGCGTTCGATTATTGGCGTTTCAACCAACGAGCCGTGGTCGTTCCACTCTCAAGCAGTAAGGACTTTACCTCGGACGTGTTGTGTAACCACCGCCGCAGCGGGACTCTTATGAAGAGCGAGCTGAGTATCAGCGGCCGGGGTGACAACGGTCTTGGCAGAAGAAACCCCCTTGCGGAGCGCATCAGCAATTGTAGGCTGAGAAGAGCTAGCAAGCCCTTTCTGAGATGAGGGAGGTTTGGTAACGACGACCTTCTTGGCCTTAGAAGAGGCGTCGGCAGGATCCGTTACCTCGGCACTAGGGGGGTGTCTTTGGAAACAGGGGGAACTATAGTCTCTGAGGGCGCCGAGATGGTGATATCCTCGGCTGGAGTTGGAGTTGTGGTTGAAACTGCGCGGGCCAAAGGAGCCTCGGAGGAAACTCCGGGGTTCACGATGGGGGCAGCGGGTTTGGAAGGAGGATCAACTGTCCGGGTAACGTTGGCATCAGCAACGGTAATCACGAGTGCATTTTGCCGAGGTAATGTTTGACTCGGAGCAGGAGGAGAGTCCACACGAGCTGGACTAGGAACTCTGGTGTCTTCAGGAGGCGGAGGAGAAGGCAGTCGAGTAGTATGACTCGTCATGCTTGGACCACTGGGCTTAACAGAAAGAGGAGCGCTGCAAAAGCACAGAAAGTCAAATAAGAGGAACAAAAAACTAGAGAAATAATGATGAGTGTTACACGTAGGATGAGGCGTACGCAGGAAGCTACACGGATACCTCGAACAGGAGAGAGTAACTCAAAAATGAGGAGAAATGAGTATTGGGAAACTGATGTGGCTTGGCCGAGGTACGGACGGGACCACACCAACTTCGGGGACTAATGTTGGGGAGATGACCCCGGATAGGGTCAAGACGGGGGAAGCCAAAAGGAGTTTCCCCGTTCTTATGCCGAGTTACTGGTTATATCGGCCGAATCATGTAAAGGTCGGCCGAGATAAGCATGACCATGACCTTTACCAGAGGGGCTGTACATTATTCGGCCGACGTACGAGTTAGGTCGGCCGGGCAAGTCCGAATAAGCAGAAATGCAAGTAAAGGCCAAGGCGAGTTAAGCAAGGCAGGGCCGAATAACATGAAGCTTGAAGGAGAAGGAGGAACCTAAGGTCAGACCCTAGCCTCGGGCTAGGAAGAATCTGAACAGAGCCAAGCGCAAAGGAAAAGGCGCAGAGCGGCAGAGGAGCAGAAGGAGGTCACGGAGGTGACAGTCCTAGAATCCGAGGCATGTAGTGTTGTAATTATGCCGTAGAGGCAATAATAAAGATGTTATTATTATAATTCTTGTTCATGATAAAGTTTATATTCCATGCTAGAATTGTATTAAGCGGAAACATTAATACTTGTGTGGTTTGTGAACAACACCGTGTCCCTGGTACGCCTCTAAGGACTAGCTCATTGATCAATGATGGTTAAGGTTTCCTAACCATAGACATGAGTTGTCAATTGATAATGAGATCATATCATTGGGAGAATGATATGATGGATGACCAAACTAAGCGAAGCAATTAGATCGTTCATCGTGTTCATCTTTGAAGCTTTTCCTATGTCAAATATTGTATTCCTTAGACCATGATATAATGCAACTCCTCGTACCGAAGAAATCTTTGAGGTCATCAAACGTCATCCTATGAGAGGGTGATCATAAAGGTGTCTCTCGGTGATCGGAAAGTATCATTGGGTTGTATGTATCGAGATGGAATTTGTCCCTCCCAAGTCGGAGAGATATACTTGGGGCCCCCACTTTCGAATCGATATCAACACCGCTTGCAAGCATGTGGTTAAGGAGTTAATCAAAAGTGATATCGGATTACGGAATGAGTAAAGTACTTGCTATGAACGAGATTGAACTAGGTATGACTGCATCGACGATCGAATCTCGCAAGTAAAATATCGCGAGACGAAGGAATATATATATGGGATTGATTGAATCGGCATCGTGGTTCATCCAATATGATCATCGATGAATGTGTGGAGTCAATATGGGTGCCTGCACCAGTTGATTATTGATAGAAGATCATGTTCAGATATTCTCGAACCCGCAGGTCACACACTTAACATATCTCGACGCTAGGATAGATTGGATAATTGGTTTATGAATTTTTGTTCGAGTCTCGGATGGGATCTGGGACATCACGAGAGTTCAATGGTCCGGAGAATAAGATTCATATAAGGCAAGGCAGTTTTTGGAGTTCGAATTGTTCCGGTTAATCGGTATTGTACCTAAGCTTCTAGAACCTTCCAAGGGGACCAACGTGGCCCCACCTTCCGGGAGGGGCATGGGCCTGAGGGAGTGTCCTGACCGCTTTGGGCCAGGGGCACAAGGCCCCATAGGGCCCAGCCGATCCTAGAGAGTTTAAATCGTTTAAACTAGAGATAGGGTTTCTAGAAGAGGGGAGAGTCCATGCCCCCCACTCCTTATCCTTTGGGCTTGGGGAAGGGGCTAGGGCTGCACCCCCTCTATATAAAGGGTGGGGCGCACCAACCCCCACACCTCCTCCAAACCCTATCCGCCTTGCTAGCTTTCCTCTCTCCTCCCGACGCTTGTAGGCGAAGCCTGCTGAAATTCTCCACCATATACACCACGCCGTGTTGTAGATCCAATCTATCTCTCCACCATACTTGCTGGTCCGAGGAAGGAGGAGACGCCGAGGTGCTGCGTGTGCATCTCACGGAGGCACCGCCACTTGTGGTGCTAGATCGGATCGGATCGCGAGGAGGAGAAGCGAGTACGACTACATCACCCACGTTCCGATTTAACGCTCACTGCGTCGAATCTTCAAGGGTATGAAGATCTAATCCAATCTCTCGTTGATTGCATCTCCTAGATTAGATCTTGGCTTTCCCTCTCGCATCCGTAGAAATTTTTTGATTTACTATGCCGCCAAACCCTTCAAAGGGTATCGAGCTAGATCTATGCGTAGATGTGTTTCACGAGTAGAACGCAACATGGTTGTTGCGCGTTGATGTTTTCTGTTGCAAGCCTCTTGTTTGTGTTCTTCTTATGACGCGATAGTGAGATTGAAGCGTCCAGGCCAACCTTACGACGCCGTCATGAGACCGGCTCCGCACTTGACGTGTGGCTTGTTCCACACATGCGGTGGTGGATGTCGCTTTCTCACTATAGTTGTCATGGGATTAACACCGGAGTTTGGCAACCATAATATCACCGTTGTGGCTTTCCGTAGGTAAGAATAGTTCTTAGCATCTACTCCCATAAGCCACGTAAAACATGCAACAACAAAGTAGAGGCGTCTAGCTTGTTTTTGCAGGGAGTGTTTTCTGTGATATGGTATGGCCCAAGATGTGATGTGTATATTGTATGCGATGATCATGTTTTGTAATGTTTCACGACTTGCATGTCGATGAGTACACAACCGGCAGGAGCCATATGGTTGTCTTTATAATTGTGTATGACCTGCGAGTCAACTTCTTATACGCCATGTAATAGCTTTACTTTATCGCTAAATAGTTAGCAATAGTTGTAGTTGCTATTCGTGGTGGAGGCAATCATGGTGGAGTGATGGAGATCATGCCGGAACGCACAAGATGGAGATCATTGCGCGAGGATTGGCTATACCATGTCACATAAAGTTATATGCATGTGATGTTTATCCCTTTATGTATCTTATTATGCTTAGATCGTGACGGTAGCATTATAAGATGATTCCTCACTTAAAGATCAAGATAAAAACTGTGTTCTCCCCAAGTATGCACCGTTGCGAAAGTTCGTCGTGTCCAAGCATCACGTGATGATCGGGTGCTATAGACTCTACGCTCACATACAACGGGTGCAAGCCAGTTTTGCACACGCAGAAATACTTGGGTCTAGCTTGACGAGCCTAGCATGTACAGACATGGCTTCGGAACACAAGAACCGAAAGGTTAAGCATGAGTCATATGAGTGATATGATCGACACTTTGTTGTCCACCATTGAAACCACATCTCTTCTCGTGATGATCGGACTAGGTGTGGTGAATTTGGATCGTGTTCACTAAACAACTTGAGGGATGTTGAATTTAGTGGGAGTTCATCTAGTAATTTGATTAAATTGAAATATTTATCATGAACATAGTCTAAATTGTACTTGCAAATACTGTAGATCACATGGCCAAGTCCAACTTCAACTTCAACGTTTTTGCTGAGAAGGAAAAGCTTAGAAACAATGGGTCTAACTTCACCAATTGGTTCCACAATCTAAGAATCATTCTGTCTGGCGGACAAAAGGACTATGTCCTTGGGAAAGCGTTAGGTGACCCCCTAAATCGCTGCTACCGATGAGAAAGCTGTCTATCGGCAAGAAAGATGATTATGGTGTGATTAAGAGCACCATGTTGTTTGCTATGGAACCGAGCTTCAAAATCGCTTTTGAAGAGTATCCCGGCCCTTGAGATTCTCGAGGAGCCGAAACCATGTTTGTTTCGACTCGGGCCCATTCCGAGGTATGAGATCTCCGAGAAGTTCTTTAAGCAAGATGGAGGAAGGAGTTCGTTAGTGAGCACGCCATAAAGATGTCGGGCTACACTCAACGCCTTGAGCAACTAGAATGCACGATTCGGAGGAGCTCAAGATTGACAGGTTCGCAATCACTCCCTCCCAGCTACAAAAGTTTTGTAGTGACTCATAATCGATTGGTTCCACTGATACGATCACCGAGCTCTTCGCAGTCAAGGCTGCAGAGGTGGACATCAAGAAGGATAATCATGTGTTGATGGTCAACAAGCCCTCCTTTAAGAAAGGTAAGGGAGCAAAGAAACCCTTCAAGAAGGGCGGCGGCAAGCGCAATGCCCCTGCTGAGAAGAATCTCAAGTCTGGTCCTAAGCCCGACACTGAGTGCTTCTATTGCAAGGACAAGGGTCACTGGAAGCGCAACTGTCCGAAGTACTTAGCGGACAAGAAGGCTGGCACCATCAAAGGTATATTTGATATACATGTTATTGATGTTTTCCTTACTAGCCCTCGTTGTAGTGCCTGGGTATTTGATACCGGTTCAGTTGCTAATATTTGTAACTCGAAACAGGAGCTACGGAATAGATGGCGGCTTGCGAGGGATGAGGTGACGATGCGTGTTGGCAACGGATCAAGAGTTGATGTGATGGCCGTCGGCATGCTCTCCTTAGTTTTACCTTCGGGATTAGTTTTAAACCTTAATAAATGTTATTATGTGCCTGCGTTGAGCATGAACATTATTTCTGGATCGTGTTTATTGCAAGAGGGTTATTCATTTAAATCGGAGAATAATGGTTGTTCTATTTATATGAGTAACATCTTTTATGGTCATGCACCTCTTGTGAATGGTTTATTTCTTCTAAATCTCGAAAGGGATGAAACACACATCCATAACATTGAGGCTAAGAGATGCAAAGTAGATAGTGATAATACTACTTATTTGTGGCACGCTGCCTAGGTCATATTGGTGTAAAGCGCATGAAGAAACTCCATTCGATGGACTTTGGAGTCTCTTGATTTTGAATCATTTGACACATGCAAACCATGCCTCATGGGCAAGATGATCAAAACCCCGTTCTCCGGTATGATGGAGCGAGCAACGGACTTGTTGGAAATCATACATACCGATGTATGCGGACCGATGAGTGTTTCGACGCGCGGTGGATATCGCTATTTTCTCACTTTTACCGATGACTTAAGTAGATATGGGTATATATATTTAATGAAACATAAATCTGAAATATTTGAAAAGTTCAAGGAATTTCAGAATGAAGTGGAGAACCATCGTAACAGAAAGATTAAGTTTCTACGATCCGATCGTGGAGGTGAATATTTGAGTTATGATTTTCTCACGCATCTTAAAGCAAGTGGAATCGTTTCACAACTCACGCCACCCGGAACACCACAACGCAATGGTGTGTCTGAACGCCGGAATCGAACCCTATTAGATATGGTCCGATCAATGATGTCTCTTACTGATTTGCCGTTATCATTTTGGGGTTATGCATTAGAAACCGCTGCATTCACTTTAAATAGGGCTCCATCTAAATCCGTTGAGACGACACCGTATGAACTGTGGTTTGGTGCTAAACCTAAGTTGTCGTTTCTTAAAGTTTGGGGATCACGGCTTACGTCAAGAAGTTGATGCGGACAAGCTCGAACCCAAAGCGGAGAAATGCGTCTTCATAGGATACCCTAAGGAAACTATTGGGTATACCTTCTATTCTGAGAACCAAGGCAAAGTGTTTGTCGAAGAACGGTTCCTTTCTTGAGAAGGAGTTTCTCTCGAAAGAAGTGAGTGGGAGGAAAGTAGAGCTTGACGAGGTTATTGAACCTTCTCTTGAATTGGAGAGTAGCGCAAGACCAAAATGTTCCAAGGTCCGCTGCACAACGATAGAGGAAGCTAATGACCGGATCATGAAGCTTGGACGATCTTTGCTCTTCGAACGTCGCAGGTCGACAAGGTCGCGTGCCCCTCCTGAGTGGTACGGCAACCCTGTCTTGACTGTCTTGTTGGTAGAAGACAGTGAACCTACGAACTATGAGGAAGCGATGATGAGCCCAGACTCTGAGAAATGGCTAGAAGCCAAATCCGAATTGGGATCCATGAGCGAAAACCAAGTATGGACTTTGTTGGACCCTCCTAGCGACCGAAAGGCCGTTGAGTGCAAATGGATCTTCAAGAAGAAAACGGACGCGGATGGTAATGTGACCGTCTATAAAGCACGGCTTGTCGCGAAAGGTTTTCGACAAGTTCAAGGTGTTGACTACGATGAGACTTTCTCTCCCGTAGCGATGTTTAAGTCCATTCGGATTTTATTAGCAATTGCTGCGTTTCATGATTATGAAATATGGCAGATGGATGTCAAGACTGCTTTCCTCAATGGCAACATTGATGAAGAGTTGTATATGATGCAACCCGAAGGTTTTGTCGATCCTAAGGATGCGATAAAGTATGCAAACTTCAGCGTTCCATTTATTGATCAAGCAAGCATCTCGGAGTTGGAACCTTCGTTTTGATCAAGTGATCAAGAGCTTTGGATTTGTTCCAAATTGCTACGAAGCTTGCATCTACAAGAAAGTGAGTGGGAGCTCGGTGGCGTTTACGGTACTATATGTGGATGACATATTGATTATTGAAATGACATCAACATGCTTAACGATGTGAAGAGTTATTTGAACAAGTGTTTTTCAATGAAAGACCTAGGTAAAGCTGCTTATATATTGGGCATCAAAATCTATAGAGATAGACAAAGACGCTGATAGCTTTAAGCGGTACATACCTAGACAAAGTTCAAAAGGTTCAATGGATAAGGCAAAGAAAGGTTCGGTGCCCATGTTGTCGGGTAAGATATTGAGCAAGGCTCGGTCCATTCGGTAAATGATAGGAAGCTATGAGCAAAGTGCCTTATGCCTCGCCATAGGTTCCATCATGTATGCCATGCTGTGTACTAGACCGGATGTGTCCAATGCTCTTAGTTTGACGGCAGATATCAAAGTGATCCAGAGTGGAACATCGACAGCCGTGAAGAACATCCTAAAGTACCTAAACAGGACTAAAGAAATGTTCTTAGTCTATGGGGTGATGAACACTTGTCGTAAAAGGTTACGCCGACGCTAGTTTTGACAAACAAGGATGATTCCAAATCTCGACGGATATACGTTTATATTTTGAATGGAGGAGCTGTGAGTGGAGAAGTCGCAAGCAAAGCGTGATCGCGGGATCTACGGGAAGCGAGAATACATGGCTGCGAAGTGTCAAGTGAAGGAGTTTGGATCGAAACTTCATCATCGAGCTTGGCGTGGTTCCAAGTGCATTGGACCCACTGGAGATATTGTGTGACAACACTGGCGCCATAGCACTCGCTAAGGAACCAAGATATCATCCAAAGACCAAGCATATCAACCGCAAGTTTCATATAATCCGAGATTATATAGAAGATGGAGATCTAAAGATTAGCAAAGTACATACGGATCTGAATGTCGCAGTTCCATTGACTAAACCTCTTCCACGTGTAAAACATGATCAACACCTCACTGCCATGGGTGTGAGATTGTTGCCAGATGTAAACTAGATTATTGACTCTAGTGCAAGTGGGAGACTGTTGGAATTATGCCCTAGAGGCAATAATAAAGATGTTATTATTATAATTCTTGTTCATGATAAAGTTTATATTCCATGCTAGAATTGTATTAAGCGGAAACATTAATACTTGTGTGGTTTGTGAACAACACCGTGTCCCTGGTACGCCTCTAAGGACTAGCTCATTGATCAATGATTGTTAAGGTTTCCTAACCATATACATGAGTTGTCAATTGATAATGAGATCATATCATTGGGAGAATGATATGATGGATGACAAACTAAGCGAAGCAATTAGATCGTTTCATCGTGTTCATCTTTGCGAAGCTTTTCCTATGTCAAATATTGTATTCCTTAGACCATGATATAATGCAACTCCACTGCACGGAAGAAAGCTTTGAGGTCATCAAACGTCATCCTATGAGAGGGTGATCATAAAGGTGTCTCTCGGTGATCGGAAAGTATCCTGGGTTGTATGTATCGAGATGGAATTTGTCCCTCCCAAGTCGGGAGATATACTTGGCCCACTCGGTAATCGATATCAACACCGCTTGCAAGCATGTGGTTAAGGAGTTAATCAAAAGTGATATCGGATTACGAACGAGTAAAGTACTTGCTATGAACGAGATTGAACTAGGTATGACTGCATCACGATCGAATCTCGGGCAAGTAAAATATCGCGAGACGAAGGGAATATATATGGGATTGATTGAATCCTGGCATCGTGGTTCATCCGATATGATCATCGATGAATGTGTGGAGTCAATATGGGTGCCTGCACTGTTGATTATTGATAGAAGATCATGTCGCATATTCTCGAACCCGCAGGTCACACACTTAACGATCTCGACGCTAGGATAGATTGGATAATTGGTTTATGAATTTTTTCGAGTCTCGGATGGGATCCGGACATCACGAGAGGTTCCGGAATGGTCCGGAGAATAAGATTCATATAAGGCGTGCAGTTTTTGGAGTTCGAATTGTTCGGTTTAATCGGTATACCTGAAGCTTCTAGAACCTTCCGGAAGGGGACCAACGTGGCCCCACCTTCCGGGAGGGGCATGGGCCTATGAGGGAGTGTCCTGGCCGCTTTGGGCACAAGGCCCCATAGGGCCCAGCCGATCCTAGAGTGTTTAAATCGTTTAAACTAGAGATAGGGTTTCTAGAAGAGGGAGAGTCCATGCCCCCACTCCTTATCCTTTGGGCTTGGGAGGGGCTGGAGCCCCCTCTATATAAAGAGGGTGGGGCACCAACCCCCCACACCTATCCTCCAAACCCTAGCCGCCTTGCTAGCTTTCCTCTCTCCTCCCGATCGCTTGTAGGAAGCCTGCGAAATTCTCCACCATATACACCACGCCGTGTTGTAGATCCAATCTATCTCTCCACCATACTTGCTGGTCCGAGGAAGGAGGAGACGTCGAGGTGCTGCACGTGTGCATCTCACGGAGGCACCGCCACTTGTGGTGCTAGATCGGATCGGATCGCGAGGAGGAGAAGCGAGTACGACTACATCACCCACGTTCCGACGAACGTTCCGCTGTGCGAATCTTCAAGGGTACAAAGATCTAATCCAATCTCTCTCGTTGATTGCATCTCCTAGATTAGATCTTGGCTTTCCCTCTGTTCGCATCCGTAGAATTTTTTTGATTTACTATGCCACGAAACCCTTCATGCAGGTGGGGCTCTCTAGAACTTTGCCGTCATTAGAAGAGGGACACGGAAAGGAGCTCGCCAAGTTACTATATTGGGACAAGCATATTCCTTGAATATGCTTGCCACGTCAGCCCTAGAGGAGCCAAGGCACCCCTTTATAAGGAGAGGCTTGGGTACTGAGGAAGGATCGGCTCATTTTCTACACCGTTAGGCTTGTAGTGTTCATCTTCTTTTCCCGCATATAGCTCGAGGAGCACTTGTAGTCCACAAGAAGAGAAATAAAGATCTGTTCGTTGGTCATTTGTGTGTAGAATTACCTACATCTTCCCTCCACAAATCCCTCTAGCATCCATTGGCCCCATACTTTATCCTACCCATGGCATCTTCCGTGCCACCACCACGACATTGGTGGAGTTGGGTACGCAAGGAAAATTATTTTACTTTATAGGTTGTTTGAAGAGGAGAAGACAAATATCCACACAATTCCCCGAGAGTTCAATATAAACCCTCGAGTCACCCTTGTGGGGAAAGGAAGCTTGCTACAACACTCTGCACTTGGAGTCCCAACGAAAAGAGGTAGCCTTTGTTGCCATCAACATCATCATTGAACGTGCCCTCGTAAGCTACACATAGTATCCAAAGGGGGATAAAACCCTAATTAGGGTTGGCTACTGAAAGTAGAAGGAAATAGGGAAGACCTGCAAAGAAGAAGAGAATGGGATAAAGAGCGAGGAGACATGTACCTAACGCCCATGGCACAACCACCACAACATGGCGAGGCAGAGCCCACACTACTGTATCTGCGCATGCACTAGGACGTCTTCACCATCACGGCACCACATTAGCACCATGCACTTTTTCATGGGGAGGTCACCGAGCTCTAGCGGCGCCGGGGTTGCAGAAAATGCCATCCCGTCGGTGTCAGAACATAGAGGTGAAATAGAGCCAAAACCCTAGCATAAGTTGAGGATGGGCGAGCTTAACAGACCATTAGAATCAAACCGAGTAGGAGGGCCAGGTCAGCCAAGAGGAGGCGGAGCTCCGACGATCGATCGCAGCGGCCGCAACATCCTGTATCGCCGGAATCGAGCAGGAAGCGGTGACTTCGAGCCGAGTCAGGAGGGGAGCAAAGGTGAGCGTGCGTGAGAGTTTTCGGGTGAGAGGGTGAGTGAGAGAGAGAGAGAGGGAGAGGGAGAGGAGGTGAGATGGGCCGGGGTAGGGGTTTGACCCCGAGCCCAGTTGGGCCGAATTGGGCCGAATTGTCCTACATGGCTCGTGGGTCGAGCTCAGAAAAGGAAAGAGATTTGGAAAAATAAATAAAAGAAGTAAAATAGAGAAATACCAAAATGCCCTTAAGATTCTTTTAACTCTAGAAAAATATAGAAAAATCCAAAAAATACATATAATATATCTAGATGATCAGAAAATAATATCTACCAAATAAAATTATAAATTCACTTCTTTGAGATAAATAAGATAAACTAAATATTAAAACTACAAAAATCCTAAATGAAATTTAATAAAATAAGGAAAAGTCCTAAAACGTATAAAAATAATTTTTGCATATAAAAATAGATCTATTACTTTATAAAAATACTAACTTTTTTTACAAAAAAAACTTGAAGCAATTATTTAAGGACATTTAATCCTTTATGGAATTTTATAAAAGTAAAGAAGATACTTAAAAATAAATAAAAATTATTTTTAAGATCTTAATTTTACTAGAAAAATACTAAGTATATTATTCCAAAATGTTTTAAGGTTCCTAGGTAATAAATATTCATTGATCTATTTTATTAAAATGAGATAATTGTTTTGTTAATTCTTTAAAATTATTTCCTAAGTAAGAAATAATCACATTTCTCTATAAACCTTAAATCCTTCATGTTTAGGTACCAAGTAAAAAACCATAACTATAATTCCTTTAGTGTAAATTATTAAACTTATAATTCTACTTTGGAATCTTAAATCCAAATTTAAACCAACACATTTAAGATAACCTTATGCATCATTCACTTATATTATGGGTGAATGATATTATCTCTTAACCATATCTAACATGACTTTAGACCCTAACAAACTAATAAGATCATCTAATTATGCTTCCATCAAAAAGTTGTATATTAGTTTCATAATACTATATCAAATTTTAAACTCATCATTCATTTAAATTGAAAGTGAATGATCTCACACTCTTAAGCATATTTATCAAAACCTCAAGGCTTGGTAATAATTTATACCATTACACTTTAATTTATGTTTTATAGTTAAATTTGGTTTGAAATACCTTAAACATCATGAGTTAAAAACTCATCTTTACTTTTATAATTAACTTTGGTATGTTATAAAACCAAACCAAAGGTACGATAACTCAACATCATTTGTAAATATTAGAAACCATAACCTTAATACCAGAATTAGTCAAGGTTGATACACTTCTTATAAACAACATTTTCTTCAAATGTTATTCTTTTTGCCACTTCAAACAACAACTCTATAATAAGTTCTTTCAACTCTTAGCAATCCAACACATGAACCTTCATCATAATTAACAAATGATAATTAATCTTAAAGTGATTTTACTCTGCTTTTATATTTTATGTTAAAATTTAAGCTTCTTGTAAATATAATTGCTTGTGAAGTAAAATTAAAGATAAACCAAATCTTAAAGAAATCACTTAAGTTCAACTCACTTATACTATTGAGGATTCACTTTGGGAGTTTTATTAAATGCATAGCATTACTTATACATAATAGCATATTGCTTCTTTAAACATTAGTCCTTACCATAACAATGATGTAGTTTTCAGATATTGGATCTTCTATTGTCTCGATGATAGTGATTACATAATATTGTGGTCACAAAAGGCAAGTTCACACTTGCTTATGTCCTTTTATTATTTTCTATCAAATATTTCCAAATTCAATGTTGTCATCACCTGCATTTCAAAAAGGTCAGAAAACACTATTTTCATAATGATATGATTATGGGTTATTTACCAAGTGGTAATAACCTACTATGAAAGTTTTGGTGGTAAAGGAACATAATATCTAGGTCTTAAGCAACCAATGTCGTGTATTTACACGTTAACCATGAGATTTAGTATGGGATGGAGAAGTCAGCTGGATCTTCTTCCTTTCACATGAACGGATGACCATCTCGTGGTGCTGGTGTACCTTACGAGGCTGAGCATGGATGGGACCCCTTAGTTCCCCGTGATCTTGGTGTTTAGACTATCTGTGAGGGATGTTCGTAGGTAGGTCCTCATATCGATGGGGTGACCAGGAGCATTGTTTGCTCACTAGAGTCTTTGGGGGCCTATCAGAGTTGTAGCTTGCCCGAAAGGGAGCTTAACAAATATGTGGCTTGCCTGAAGGGTCGTGTTCCATGTGGGGTCACAGAGAAGGGCAGTGATTGGCTTGTGAAAGAACATGTGGGCCCCCATGTGTGGTTTTGGTAATTAATGACAATCTTTATGGACTAATGTGTGTATTATGTTGTACTTGTAGGAATTGTCCATTGGCATTACTTGGAGAATGTGTTGGCTTCAAGATAGATGAAATGAGAAGAAGATGTGTTGTGCATTCTCAAAATGCGCCATCTATAGAAGATCTCATGTTTGATGCTTGCCATCCTCGGTGATCATGGATCGATGATGAGAAATCAAGAAAGGCCTTCCATCTTGAGAAGGTCAAGTTCGTCTACATAGAGATCAAGTGGAATGCTCAAGGCAAAGGTATAATCTTGATAGGTTTTCCCTTTTGCCAGTCTTATGTTGTTAGTGGGAGACCGGGTTTAGGATAGATAGCTGTGCTATCAAGAGGGGCTCTCGAATGAGTAACTCGGTCACATCGTTCAGAGAGATCTCAAACCTTTGCATAGTTGCATCATCGTATTTGGTTGTTATCTGGTCTTGTCCATGTGAGGATATAGAGCTTGTGGTAATGTTCATAACAAGCTCTTGTTCATCAAAATCGGATTTCGCTTTTATATCTTATTGCATTTTGATCTTGGAGGTTTTACCGGTTTATATTTTAGAGATAGGTAAAACCTTACATTATTTGGTTCTTACTCATTTTAGGATTTATAGCTTGTGTTAATCTCCATGACAAGCTCTAGTTCATCGAAAACGGATTTCATATGCATTTTCTATTACGTTTTTTATGTTGGAGGTTTTATCGGTTCATCTATTTGAGAGAGGTTAAACCTTTCGTCATTTGGATCTATCCTCCCTTTATGGAATATGATGATTCTTTGTATTATCTTGTAGAGCTTGTTGTCCTCTTCGAAACGAGCCCAAGATCATCAAAATCGGAGTCCGAATGCAAAAGTTATGGTTGTTTTCGTTCAGGGGTGATCGGTAGTATCGGACCAGGGTCCGATAGTACCGCCCCTTAGTACCGGTTGGTACTGAATAAGGTGCGTTTGGCGTCCTGGGATCCCCAGGGAATGTCCGGTAGTACCGGGAAAAGTCCGGTAGTACCCGGATTCGCGTTTTTGGGCTTCAACGGTTGGATTTTGGGGGGACCTATTTAAGGGGCCTTCTTCTCCAATGGTTCCACAACTATTATTGCAAGTGTTCCCATCCATTTTTGACCTTCCAAAGCTTTCTATCTCTCAATCCCTCCAATGATTCTTGCCCGTATTTGAGTGAAAGAGAGAGGAGATCTAGATCCACATTTTGACCAAACCAAAACATCTCTTTGTCCTTGGGATCTAGATTTTGGGGGATTTTTTGTTCCTCTTTGATTCCTCCTCTCTTATTCCCCCAATAGCTTTAGTAGCTTTGTTGGAACTTGAGAGTGAGGGATTCGAGCACCTTTGTGGTGTTCTTGCCATTTGCATTCAGTGCATCGGTTTGAGTTCTCCCCGGAGGATTTAGTGAGTGAAAGTTGAGAAGCTTTTTACTCTTGGGTTCTTGGAACCCTAGACGGTTTGTTGTGTTGCAGGTTGAGACCTTGGTGGCGTTTGTTAGGATCCTCCAATTAAGTTGTGGAGAAGTGCCCCAACCTTGTGGCCTTTGTGGAGTTTGTTGGGAGCCTCCAATTAAGTTGTAGAGAAGTGCCCCAACCTTGTGAGAGGTTCTGGTTGCCACCGACAAGTGCACCGATAGTGGAAGCGTAGATCGACCCCATTGGGGTGAGATTCACCGGAGAATAAAGGAGGCCTTTTGTGGCGTAGGTGGTTAGATACCACCCCTCTCCAAACGAGACGTACTCCATGTTGGGAGGAACTCGGTAAAATATCGTCGTCCCCGCGTGCCTCGGTTATCTCTATACCCGAGCTCTTACTTATGCACTTTACTTTGTGTATCCTTCGTGCTTGAAGTATATATCTTGCTATCACATAGTTGTTTGTCTTGCTTAGCATAAGTTGTTGGTGCACATAGGTGAACCCTAGATTGTTCTAGGTTTTGTGCTTGACAAAGTAAATGCTAGTTTAATTCCGCCTTTGTCGATCCACTCTCGAATTTTTTTCGCCTATTCACCCCCCTCTAGGCGACATCTGTATCCTTTCAGCTTGGATCTTAGTCTGGGCCTCATACCAAGAAAGTGTGAACAAGCATGTAACTTGGATGTGCAATAAAGCAAAGGTATCTCATGGGTAAAGTAATGCATCTCTGCAGAGTGTACGAATTGTGACATGTTACTCCTTTTCCGGGAAGGAGCTACGAACGCGGTAGGAAAGGAATTCCATGAAGTTATAATAAACCCGTGAAGGTTGACGAACATAACTTTTCAGAATAAAAACAACCTTTGAAGAAATGTTTCCGAAAACTTGCATGGCCTACGACCTATGGTCTATGGCGGTAGATAGTGCATCAAACACTCCGTTTTAGTGAACTTGTTGAGTACACTCGTACTCAATCGTATCTTCTTAACCCTTGATAGGTTCTGAAGCCAATAAAGATGACGTCTACATCAACTCATGCCCAAAGGAATCGTCATCAACAACTCAAGTTCTTCAATGAAGTGAACATATACATCAACTAAGTGAAGACAAAGTTCCTGATTAGATAGGAGTATCATCTTTAGCCATAGAACCTACTTCCGTAGAGCATTGATATAATAGAATTGCAAGTACAAATAGTTTAGATACTAGTCTATTAGTATGATAGTTATGAGTTGTTATTTTTGGTTCTTCTTTGTAAGAAATTGCTTTCTCTCTCTATAACCTAGAGTGTTCCCTAGATCTTTTGTAAAGAGTCGAGTTGTAACCTATAGTTATGTCTTGGACCTACTATGTTTCTATTGTACCACTCTGAGGAATGTAAAACTGGCGGAATAGTGTTTCATTGGTGTTATGTCAACGACTATAGTATACTACATCATGTTGTCGTATGTTGGGTCATCGCATTAGGGACATGTGGATGGGAAATAAATAGGAGAGCACATGTGCGACATCCCCTACCTCACCTCTACTCTGTGCTTCCCTCCATCAAGATGACCGACTAAGCTCTATGTCGGCACAACAATAGGGAGGGAGAGGGCCAACTGCAGCCTCTTGTTTTTTATTGATTTTTTCTACTATATGTTTTTTTATCAGAACATGATAAGGATGTGTATTTTATTCAAATCTACCGATTTATAAATTTTCCATCTTTTTTCCATGTGGTATGATGCCAATTTTTTGCATGTAATATTCCTATAGTTGCATGGAGCTGCTCTGCTGTGATGGAAAAGCAGTTCCTTCGCTAACATTATGGAGTTGTGGTTAGTCTATAAACTTATCTTACATCACATCCAGCCGCAACTACCGGGTGTGCACGTACCACCCTAGTTAGTGAATCCACATTCTTCATATGAATATATTATTGCGTTTTTTTGATATTGGAGGTTTTACCGGTTCTTCACCTAAGGAGGTTTATCACCTCTTTATTCTTGGTATTTTCTCCCATGATGAATTATGATGTTTCTCTGCATGATCTTATAGATCTTGTTGTCCTCTTAGAAACGAGTCCAAGTTCATCGAAAATGGGGTTCTGATGCAAAAGTTATAAAGACTTCGGTCCTTATAGGGACGGAGACTCCAGACCAAAACTCTAGGAGCACGATTTTCTAAGCTTCGAGGTACTGTAACTTTCCCAGAGACTCTGGCCTACTGACCGGAGGCTCCGATGGGGGGGGAGATTCAACATCGAGCGTTTTCTAGGTCTAACGCTTGGATTTGGGGGACCTATTTGAGGGACCCTTCTTCCCTAATGGAAACCTAACTCTTATGCAAGTTTCCCCCCACCATTCTTGACCCTTTGGAGCTTTCTATCTCTTAATCCCTCCAATGATTCCTGCATCCTTTTGAGGGAAAAGAGATAGGGGATCTAGATCTATATTTCCACCAATCAATCTCTCCTCTAAGTGAGAGAAATCCATTGGATCTAGATCTTGGAGTCTTTTATGGATTTTCTCTTGTGTTTTTCCTCTCTTGTTCCCCCATAAGTTTTTGTAGCTTCCGCGGAATTTGGGAGTGAAGGATTTAAGCACTTATTATATTTATGTAATTGCATTAGGTGCATCAGTTTGAGTTCTCGATGAGGATTCAGTTGGGTGAAAGTGAGAAGCTTTTACTCTTGGGTTTTTGGAACCTTAGACGGTTGGTTGAGGTGTTGTGGATTTCTTAGGGCCTCTAGTCGAGTTATGAAGCTTTCCCCAAGCTTGTTTGTTGGAAGCCTCCAGATGAGTTGTGGAATTTATCCAACCTTTGTGCGAGGTTCCGATTGCCATCGAGAAAGACACCACATAGTGGAACAAGTACCCACCTTTTATGGTGCGTTCTTGAGGAGAAGAAGGTGATCCTTAGTGACGCTTGGGAGATCATATGAGGCTACAACATCTCTCCAACGGAGACATATTTTTCTTAACAAGGAAGGAACTCCCACAACTACATCCTCGTGGCAACTTGCGGTATCTCTATACCTGATCTCTTTACTTATGTACTTTACATTGTGATAGCCTTTGTGCTTGAAGTATTATATCTTGCTACCACCTTGTTGCTAGTCTTGCTTAGCATAAGTCGTTGGTGCACATAGTTAAACCTTAGCATATTTAGTTTTTGTGCTTAATAAGAGTTAAACGCTAGTTTTATTCCGCATTATTAGAGCAAAAAACGTAATAGTTTTAAAACGCCATTCACCCCTCTAAGCGACATACTTGTCCTTTCAACATAAGTACATGGATACACATATATAGCACACCAGGTCGTGCATGTTACATGAGTACATGGAGGACACAAATCCGTATAGGACTATTACAAGTGTCTAATTCTATCTCTAACACCCAAGTCTTCCACCTTTTGATTCCTTCAAATTGCATTTTATATGCCGACGCGGCAATGCAGATTCCATCGTTTGGGAACTTCCAAGAGATTGTGTCCTTAGTTCCAATGGTGAGATGCATTCAGAAAGTACTCCCATCGTTTCACAATATAAGCCTTTTTAGCAAACTATACATCGTGAAATAGAGATAGTAGCTTCTAAAGTGTGGCGAATTGTTGAATGTGTTCTAAATACATGCCTTAGATCAAATCAATATTCGATATACATAGGTTGTCCTACGTACTTTCTTGACTAAGATATTATGTTCCTTTGTGAGAGCGAGGATCTTTGGGGGCAATGCCCTTCGGTCCTCCATTCCGGAAAGCCAAGGAGATGACCAAAATTTCGTTTTTTTCCCTGTCTCCAATGGTGACAAAAGTTCTCTATTAAAATGGTGACAAAAGTGGTCATGTCAAATAGCTCTTGGTCCTTTGTGTTGCATGGGCGGCCTAGGCCAGTCCGACATTTCGGTTCATCCACCCATTCGAACCATACACAATGTAATGTAAGAGTGAAAGCAAAATTTGCAAGGTTCAAGATGTCAAGGTCTCTGAGCTTCTTTGGCCTACAAACAAGGTCCCAAATAACTTTGCATAAGTAAGCTGGAAGAAGTGCCATGATCTATTTTAGGACCTCGAGGGAGGTGATGTGGTATATTCGTGAGGACCGAGCACACCAAAACTCTCATCCTGGCCATAGTAATGTTTTTCCAACTTCCGGAGCCAAGCTTACCATCTATTACAGGACTCCTAGACTCTCATGATAGTGAAACACAAGAGTGTATGAAAAGTACTGTATTGGGATGTCTTTTTCTTTTTTTTTTTCAATTAGCCGGCTAAAGTGTGGCCTTTGCTTGTCATGTTCGTTTTAATCCCAGAGGAATTGTTTGATTGGATCACATGAAAAGCAAAAGATTATTTCCATGTGGTTTGAGTAGATGCAAAATTTCATAGTATAAAATTGGTGCTAAGAAATCCTTATAAAATTCACTAAAAGAAATTTTTATAGGACTTAATCTTACAAATCAAACAACTAACACGGAGAAGATTCCTAAGGATTCCTTTCTCTGAAAATCCGTTGAATCAAAGATGCCAGAAAAGCGCACAAGCTAAGCTAATAGAAGATGAATGGGGGGGCACTAGCTAGCGGTCGACCGCTGGAACATACCAGCGCGGTCACGTTCAGACCGAAAAAAGTTTCTATTTGAATACTGCAGTCTATTTCCTTTTTGGAAAACAACGATTCTCCCCCTGCTCCACAGGAATTCCTGCTTCACGTAGTTTGTTTGTTTGAGTTAACTTTTTCCACTGGCAATCAATTCTCTTTACTTACAATTCCCTTTTCTCAAGCCTTACTCGTTTATCACTTAAAAGTGATATGTACAATTCCCTTTTTGGGACAGTGATATTTTAGGGTAAAATAACAGGGAGGGGAATATGAATACCACTTTCAAAAGGATTGATCTGCCACTTTCAAACAATATACTTTTGTACAATTCCCCTCTTCCCCTTATTGCAAAATAATACTCCCGCAGACCGTTGATTCAAATTTGTCTAGATACGAGTGTATCTAGCACTAAAACTTGACTAGATAAATTCATATCTAGATGAATCTAATTCAACTAATATGAATCTGAGGGAGTACTAGATACATCTCAATGTAGATAAATCCAAGTCAATTATTTTAGATTGGAATAGTTATTAGTGCAACAGATTTACTATTTATATGCACTTAGTGTGCCGATTTTCCTGTAATGAGAGAACTGGCAGCTTTAGTACATAGTTTCTTTTGCAAAAAGCAATGTTTTTGTACCATCAGACAGATTAACAAACTAAGATATTTATAACCTCAGAGTAATATTAAAATAGTACTTGATAAATATAATCAAGACGCAAAGAGAAAAAGTATCTGAAAAAACAAACATCTTTGTTTCTCTCTAAAATAAGCAAATAAGAACATCCTGCCTCTGCATTTGGAAAAGATAGTTCACCATTGATCATGGAGGAAATGAAAAATAATACAAGGTGCACTTGTGAAATTACTTCCCAGGATATATCTAAATCCTCTAGCTAAAAACTATAGAATACATTGACCATTTTCGATATGCTGTAGAAAGATTGCTGAAGCTCAGACGATACTGAAATCATTGGCCTATTTAGAAAAGGAGAATTTATAAATAATTAGGCAGGCATATTCTCACTTAGGTCATCAGCGAAAAAATACTGGATTTCATTTAAACTAACCATTGAAAAAGTTTACCCCTGGTTTTAATATTGTCTGTTTGAGAACTAGAACTATATCAGAACAAAACCATTCTCTCAATAGGATCAATTGGATCTGAAATACCAAAAAATAAAGTAAAACAATAAATAACATAAATAATCAACAAGATAATACAGATAATCAGTAACTGAATATTATTAATTTGTTCCTTCACCATTCATCAATGGTGAAGGTTGCCTTTCCCGGATGAATTCCACATCCATTAATTATCTATAGGGCATCTGGAGCACCGTTTTATGCAAGACAGTTGCCCTTTTTAAAAAATTAAAAAATGAGAAAGAACATTTTTTTAGAGTTTGAAATTAAGAAATATTTCAAATTTCACGTACTTTTTTTATTTTGGTGATGTTTTAAGTGTGGACTCCATGATGATAGGTTTCGTTGAACTGCATTTTATGCTACTTTTCTAGTGGCACTCGTTTTGCCATATATATATATATATATATATATATATATATATATATATATATATATATATATATATATATATATATATATATATATATATATATATATATATATATGGGCATAGCGATTGTGTGTTGAAGGTTTCTTGTTGTCGCAGCCTTCAATGGTGAATGTTGCGTCCTCCGGATGCACACATTTTAACCAACGTCCCATTCATTAGCATGGTAACCTAAAACATCAGCTACTAGACTGGATCGTCGATTCGTTCTTACCATTTCTCTAGACAAATTTATGGATTATTGTTCATGAATTGTTTGCTTATCCCGCGTTCTATATATTTGATAACTAGGATCAATGTCAAGTGCCTACAATTATACCGTGCCATGAAGATTTTTCACTACCAGGAACCAAAAATATAGAACGCAGAACGACAAATACCTAAGGGCATATATGGCAAGTCATCAACCATGTCATGTAAAAAACTATCAAGGCATTTATGAATAAGTTATCAAGACACTGGAAAAGGCCACCAACATGTTAATTAGCAAGTTATCAACTAGACATGGCGAAAACTATCAAGGCATTTGTAAGGAAGTTATCAAGACAACAAAAGAAGTTACGAAACATGTTAATTAGCAAGTTATGAACCATGTCATGGAAAATTATCAAGGCATTTTATGAAGAAAGTATCATGTCAACAAAACTTATCAAACCCAAAGAAAAAACTAAAAAGATAGGTACAAAATACCTAGGGTATATATAGAAAGTTATCAACCATGCCATGATAAAACTATCAATGAATGTATGGAGAAGTTATCAAGTCAACGAAAACAAACATGTTAGCTGGGAAAATTATCAACCATGTCATGACAAAACTATTAAGGCATTTTTATGATGAAGTTATAAAGCCAATGAAAGAAGCTACAGAACATCTTAATTAGTATGTTACCAATGTGATGTGGAGCAACTTATCAAAACAAAAAACATAACTAAATAAATCTAGATAAAAATACATAGGGGCATATATAGAAATTTATCCACCATGTCATGGTAAACCTATCAAGGCGTTTATGAAGAAGTTATCGAGACAACAAAAAAAGGCTACCAATAATTGGGACCGTGCTTTTTTGTATACTATATCTTTCAAATGGTAGCTCCGATTTAAGATTTTCTTCCACCAATAAATCGGCCTCGACAAGATCTACAAAACTAGATCCTATGTTGGGCTAAAAGTTACCAATCATCTATAAGTGTGTTATCAAAGGTAAAGGTAAAAAAGTTATCAACTTCAAAAGTTTAATTTTGTTTTGAAATATTGGCGCCTTTTTTGCTCACAATCTATTGGCCCAGTAATATATGAGTTATTGTATTGTTCACGCCATTGTGACTGAATTCTTAGTTCGCTTGGGTATATTTGTGATATTTTAAAATTTTATAAGTTACTGAACTAATGCATACGAGGTATTGGGTTTGCTTCATATCAACACCTTCATAACTATATCAACACCGCGTGTTGACTAGTTACTGAATATCGTGACAACTTGATATTAACAAAAGGTGTATGGTACAACACCATACTATCTACATCAAAAAATCACCATGATCTTTTCATTCAATGGCTTGGTAATTATATCTCCTCATACTGTTAACTATTCACTTAGTACTCCCTCCTCAAATTAGGATGCCTATTAGTTCTGGTCAAAGTTAATTTTTATAAAATTTGATCAACTACATATAAATATATATTAACTTCTGTAATACAAAATGCATATAATATGAAGATATATTTCATGATGGTTCTAATAACATTGATTGTATGTTGTGGATGTTAATATTATTTCATATATATTTGGGCAAAGTTTATGAACTTTGACTTTGAAAAAATCTAATATGCATCCTAATTTGGAAAGGAGGGAGTAGATAACTACGTCATCACCATGTTGATAACTACATAATCAACACCCTTGGTAAATACATCAACATTGTTGGCGAATATTTACTAAAATCCTTAGTAAGTATATCAACACTATGTTGATGACTAGTTACTAAACACCTTGGTAACTATATAAGCACCGTGTTGGTGACAAGTTACTGAACATCTTGATAAATACATCATCACTATGTTGGTGACTTGTTACTGAACTCCTTGATAACTACATTAGCACCATGTTTATGATTAGTCACTGAACATCGTGGTAACTACATAAGCATTATGTTAGTAACAAAATCAAAACTGGAACCTCTTGATACAACAATTCATTTCATGTCCATACATATATAGGAAAAAACATTACTTAGAAAGAAAAATTATGAAATTTAAATGAACTACCCATTGAAAGTCATAGATCATTTTAGTTGAAAGTGGTAGTTTATTCATGTTGAAAGTGCTTTTTCCCACCCCTTCATTTTCCCCTACAAAAAAGCATTAGAAAAGAAAGTTGACCCAATAAACATGAATTTTGATAGTAAAATAGATGATCAATTATATAATAAAGGAAATTATAATGAATTGATAAAGGGAAAAGACTTTTTTTATCACATAATGAAATAACGATGAGAAAAAGGGAACTGACAAATGTTCAAAAATGTTCAAGGGTTAAAAATAAGTACTCCCTCCATCCAGGAATAACTGACTTAGGTTTGTCTAGATTTGAATGTATCTATACAATACGTCTAGATATATTCGAATATAGACAAACTTATGTCAATTATTTCTGGACAGAATGATATTCATTTATTAGGAAGGAACAAGAAGAAACAAAAATACACACAGAAAAAGAAAAATAGAAGCTAGAGTCAAGAAACCGAGTGAGGGAAATTAGCGAGTAGAATAAATAAAATGAAAAGAGAATGAGTGTAGCGGGTCTCACTATGTATGTGCATGTGAAGAGAGAAAATAAATAAAAAGAGAAAAGCCACGGCACTAGAACTATCGAACCGAAGAGTAACTCGCGCGTTGACCACCACCCGTTTGTCGTATCTACATGCGCGCAAGGAAAGCGAATTGATTCACGCGAACACGAGCGTTGCCGACGCCAGCGTGACCGCAGCGACCGTGGAAGAGAGAATCCGAGATGAATGTAGCATTGTTGCGGCCAGTCTATATTAACTAGTGGTCCAGTAGCTGTAATAAAAACTAGTGATCCAGTAAAGATTACAGCTCCTTTAAATTTCCTTTCTGAGGCACCTAATTAACTTCAGAATACAAGTATCTAATCTTCACCCTTCTGATCGATTTCCTCCTTATTGTTCATCCACTACGTACTATGCTTGTTCTTTTCTTTCACTACTATAAGTAACTCTTTCTCATATTAACACTTCAAAAAAATCTTATATGGAAGTAAGTACGTATACGAGAAAGAAAAAGAATTCCCCGCCCAAGCTAATACCTGCAGGACAACCTTTATCTACACTTGGCCGAGAGCGGCAGCGCCGTCCCTGGGCGGCACCCCTCCTCCGCCGACGAGCCCTCGGCCGCCTCTGTCGTCGACAGGCGGTGCAGCCTCGCGAAGACGGCGACCATGGGCGCCGTGTTGTACGTGCACGCCTCGGTCTGCATGTAGTTCTTCCTGTTGTCCCTGAAGTCGTCGCGGCGGTTGGGCCCGCCGACGATGGCGCCGACGAGCACATTGGGGTTGGGCCGGCCCCGGCCGAACCAGTCGTCGAACCCCTGCATGCACCCGATGAAGCGGCTGTTGGCCTTGTGCGACACGATGGACGCGGCGCGGTGGTGCACGTGCACGGGGAACCGCGCGCCGTAGCCGACCATGTAGCTCAGCCGGAGCGGGTTGCGGCCGAGGATGTAGTCGGCCTGCGACCGCGCGAGGGCCAGCAGCTCGGACGGCTGCACCGCCGGCGCGTCGGGGCAGCGGAGGCGCGCGCCGGCGCCGGCGCCGGCGAGGTAGTGGGAGTAGACGGTGAGGAGGAAGGAGGCGCTGGAGGCGTACTGGAGGTTGTTCCACTCGCGGACGTAGAGCATGCCGCCGGGGCTCCGGTGCACGTTGCTGCCGTTGTTCCGGCCGAGGCACGCGCACAGGTAGTGCTCCGCCTTGGCCCTGTACTGCTCCAGCACCTCCCTGTGCTGCGCCCCCTGCGGATCGCCGTCCAACAGCAGCTGAAGAAAATGGAGCGGCAAAATCAGTATGAATTCATCTACAAACTACTACAGTACCACGTTCAAGAGGAATTGAAACAGCAAGAAAACCAGTGATAATATAGAAACGGGAAATTTTGCAGATGAACCCGTACAAATTAATCAAGAAAAGACAGTACTATTCCGTACTTCCGATTAATTATGAAACATTTGGCTTAATGAAGATTCCCAAAATTGGGATCCAGCTCGATCGATGGACGGATGTAAGTTGTAACTAACGAATCTGTCTTTAATTCCACGCAGCGTTTCTGTCGGTGGCTGTGACCGACGTGCCACATGATGGACTCGTCCGGCCGGAGTCGCTTTCCTGTCAATGCTCTGACTCCATGAACCAGGTGGATCTCACTGACCGACTAGCGGGCCCTAGAGGATCGATGCTTGCGGGAAGCATCTGCCACGCCTCCCTCCGATTTTAACTCTTTTTGATGAATCAAATGAAGGAGTGAGTGAAAGCGGGCTTGTAATTTTGCCTCTGCAGGTGATGCCTGACGACGAGGGGAGCTTCCTAGTCCTAGAAGAAACAAAGGATAGAGCATTTTGATTCCCTTTGCCGTTTGTTTGATTTCCACATTTTAGATGGTTTGGGCCTGATGAAGAATATTCCAGTACCCCTTTTTCGACCGACTAGGTAATTGGGCCAAAAGAATATTCGATGTGTCTTCACGACTAAATAACGCAACCAAAATCCGAATCGATGAAAAGACTATCAATCCACTTATACACTTCAACACCCCTCTCACGTGTGATGGGGAGTCAAGACGCGTCTGGCCGGAAGAGAGCGACGGCCATGAAACTCACGTATGACTCAAGAGGTCTATACGTGGACACGGAGGTCAACAACAATTTTAGGATAAATTGCAAAGCGACTGAACTCAAGACTCAGGCTCGATACCACGTCAAGCTTCATGACTAACGCAACCAAAAGTCGAATCAAAGGGTGCGATGAGAATCCACTTATACACTTCAACACGATGTTCCCTCTTGTTACTATGCCCTGCATATTTGGTTTTGTGGAAGAACTAAATAGAAAATTCGTCCTTTTCTTTATTCATATTTTCACAGAAAATGGTGCACAAACTGTGAGTAGTGCCTAGCGGCTAGTGTATTGTTACCGACACATTAACTTCGCTTTCCTCAAAATGCGAGACAGGCTAACGAGTGGCCGCTGTCACACTTTACTGCCAAGACTAAGCATCTAGTACTATGTTTGGGGTACAAATAAATCAAAAGTTCAGGAAATAAATTTGAACCTTGCCACCAGTCTACCACAGCAAAAGCTGACAGTGTCCACATGGGTGTATGCCATGAAGTGAACACTTCAGTCTGAGAGAGAGTGATAAAAAAACCTATGGATAGGGGGGTTGACACAGTGTAGCTAGTCCTACATGCATGACCGCATAATGGGAAATCTACACCAGCCTAACTACCACTCTGATTGCGATATTTGCTTGGGCCATCATGCAATTTTACTGCCAGGAACTTCCTAATGCTAGGTAGATACTTGCTTGGAAATGAAGCATGCATACTTGTACAACACTATAACATACGTATGTTCCTCATTTCTTGACGCCATGTGCCTAAGAAACTTTCAGCTGCTCGATAAAGAAGACGATGGAAGAAGAAAAGGTGCACAACATTAATATTCTGACCATGTTGTCGTCCATATCCGATATAAATGTCCACATCATAGAACTAGTTTGCACATGGCTTCAAAGAAGCTAGCATATCCATAAATCAATTTTTTTTTGACTAGGTACACTTAACTCCCTAAATATATTTGTCATTTAACCACCTAAACTTGAAGCAATTTTACGATAAAAAAAAACTTGAAGCAATTTATGGACCGTCTATTTTTAAAGATTCATACTACTTGTTTAGACTATGATGTGAAGTAAATACATGGCATATTTAATTATAAATTTTACTTCCAGGCCTGTGCATCAACTAGGGATGGATACAGCCATGAAACATGAGTACTTATGGTTCTCAAGTATAAATAGGAGACTGAATTCGTGTGATTTAAACCTCGGTGTTGGATTTGTATGTCCAGTTCCCAACCGGTTGAGCTAGACTCCCTTCCCTTGTAATTAACACACGGATTGTCTATAGGCTAACGCTATAGACACGTGCTACATCCAGGAACTATGCTAACCATAGTAGAGACCACCAAGGGTAAACCGACATGCATTTTGCTATTATTGATCAAAAACGCGCGATGCAAAACTTACCCATTAAAAGGAGAAAAATTGTGATGGCACAGCTCATTCATTTGGAAAGAAAAGGCAAGAAAGCTACTGCACCGTGAAGACCAGGCTACTGAAGAACTGGCTACCAGACAACAACCCATCTGGACGGACACTGTTACCTGCACCCTCGCGACAGTGAACTCGGGATCAAGCCAGGTCACCCATCCTACTCATCCCCCCTGTAGACCAGGACATGCACTGTGGAATTCTGGGCGCAGGGTGGGGCCCGCTTTTTGACAGGTCACACCGTGTGCATTGCAAGTGTCAAGTACGGAGACTCGGAGAGGAGTGTGGGGGTTCGACGTACGTACTCGTAGCTCCGTTTTGCCTGCAGGTTAACTCCAGAATACGTGGCAGCATTATCGGCCGTCCGTGTCTTTTGCCCGAACGTCCGTTTCGGACTTGACTAAGTTAGTTGGGGGGGAATCGGCAGCCCCGGTCGGTCGGTCGGTCGGTCAGTCTCGCAAGGAAACAAAGTACCACTCCGAATTTCATGAGTTTTTTGGTCGTGTTTGCAAGAAGAGGGGGGCACGAAAAACCTCGTCTTCTCCTCCACTCCACACGCTCGCGTCAGCAAAGTTGTAGGCAGAGCCGAATCCAGCAGAGATCGAATACTGATCTCAGCACTTTTATCCGCCAGGCTTGCGCTCGGCTAGTGTGCCTAGCGGTGAAGACATCTCGATACCCCGTACGCATGTGCGCGGCCATGGACCGCTTTACAGCACCGACATCCCCGAGGTGTCCGTACGTCCACGGCTGGCGTGTGCGTGATGCTTAAGCCCACTAGTACCAGCCTACCAGGGATAGGTTTCGGCTGTGTAGAGTGGTCACTGGCACTGGTCAGTCAGGAAGACCGATCGATGGGCCGATCGGCCTGGCTACGCGTTTCGTAACTCATAATTGAGATCGATCTCTTGGTATACATAATTCCTCCCTATCTATCCCTTGCATCTGGGTAACATCCACATGGTGGTGACATGAGCCAGTGTGAAGACACGAGGATTGGAGAAGAGGTAAGACTCCGATAAAACACATTTTACTAATCTAGGACAAAGGAGATTGCTGGTTCTTTCCTTGTAAAAAAAGAACTACCAAGACAGGATCAAGTCGTGCCTTGCTAGGTAAGCGTACGTACCTAGAGACGGTGCCAGTTCAAACCCTACCGCTACCGGGTCAGGGAGTGGTTGTGCGATCGGAGCCCTTTTCCTCCGTTCAGCGTCAGCACAGATCAAGGTTTTTTCGGAAAGGAAACCGAATAATCCTAAAGCAGGGCGAGCCAGACGTGGACGGGAAAGGCAAAGCCCGGGCTTAATTAGCAAAACCCTGCAGCTTTCGGGCCCTGCCCAGATGCTCGGCCATGTGATGGCAGGAGGCTCACTTGCTTCTCCGGCCACCATCATTGCCAGGAACCGAACTGCTGACTGCCTAGCTATAGCTGTAGCTAGAGGGCTCACTCACTTCCAAGCTAACAGGTGGACTTAGTCGATGATCAACAGCAACATGTGTCTGCAGATCTCAGTCCACTTATCGCAGCCTCATGGCCTCATGGATGGCTGTCAGAGTGCCAACTAGGCAGCTGCTAGAGTATTTGTACAGGTTTGATTTCGCATCTCCTCGCGCCTAATTCCTGCTCAAGCTCGGCATGATCGAATTGGACGGTACAGATGTGTGGCTCCTACATGGATTCTTTGGGGGAGCAAGAAAGTGTAAGGCATGTGGAGGCATTAATAATCCCCTTTCTTAAGCAAAGGGCAGATGTCCTCCCTCGGGCGGGAAACTGAAATCTCACATGTGTGTGTGTGCGTATCTATCTAGCCATGTTTTGCGGTGGGGAGTAAAAGTGAAAATAAGCTGCTACTACTACTCCACTTGGCGTGTCATGCGAGGGCATGTGCGTAGGTGTACTAATTTTCTGCAGGGGACATGCACGGTCGTAGGGTAGCACGTCTCAACCACCGGCACCGACTTGAATTACTGATCAGCCAAGAAGAAGCGATCGAGTGCTGCCGTGCTGGAGTGTGCAGGAATCGATCAGAGATTGGTACGTACTGTATGAAGGAGCGTTTCTACTACTACTTCGGAAAGCGAAATTCCCTGGTACGGTACGAGACGTGACTGAAGAGAAGAGGTAAAAGAAGAAGAAAGTGGAGCGTTGACGTACCTTGGCGGCGAGGACCTGGAGGCCGGCGTACTTGACGTCCCAGCTGAACTCGGTCATGGCCCATCCGACGCCGCCGAAGCTGCCGGCCTTGTCGACGGCGTAGCGGAGGTACTCCTCGTTCGCCGTCGCCCGGTGCAGCCAGAAGGCCGCCCACAGCAGCTCGTCCCGGTACCCGCTCACCGACGTGTAGAAGCTGTGCGCCTGCTTGATGCTGCTGTCGTAGTTGCCCCGGTACTTGTCCGCGAACTCGAACAGCTGCACCTTGTAGTACAGTTAGATACATACCGTACGTACTGGTGACGATTTCCCACGTAGAGTAGTGCGTACCTGCTGCGCGTGGTGGAGGAGGAGGTGGGAGTAATGCGGGCTGGAGCTGCGGAAGACGATGGAGGCGGCGGCGAGCGCGGCGGCGGTCTCGCCGACGAGGTCGGAGCCGGGGTTGTCCTTGTCCACGCGGTACGCCTGCCGCGACGTCGTCATGTCCTCCGGCCGCTGCCAGCAGTAGTGGTCCGTGTCGCCGTCCCCCACCTGCGGGGCCCGCCGGCCAGCGGCTCTCGTCAGACATCCGTCCGCCATCAAGGCCATCATTCGCAGCAGCAGTAAATTTAATGACGGCTGTCGTCTCGGGCATCCGCTTTTCTTTCTCGTGTCGTCTCGAAATGGTCGCTCGCGCGATCCACCCACCGATCGATCGAGCAGAAGCAGGGTGTGTAGTACGGCGGTAAAAAAACATGTGTGTACTGTGTGCGTGACGTGGGCATACGTACGTACCTCGGCCCAGTAGACGAACGGCTCGGTGTGCGCCTTGACGAAGTAGTCGGTGCCCCACTTGATGGCCTCCAGCGTGTGCTGCCACTCGCCGGCGGCGGCGATGTCGGCGCCGAACTCGATGGCGCCCCAGGAGAGCATGGTGACGGTGAAGGCCATGGGCAGGCCGAACTTGACGTGGTCGCCGGCGTCGTAGTACCCGCCCACCAGGTCCACGCCCTGCTGCAGCCCGTCGGTGATCCCCGAGTGCCCGCGCCACTTCACGCGCTGGTTGTACGGCAGCCGCCCCGACCGCTGCGCCTCGAAGTAAAGCAGGCTCTTCGACAGCGCATCCCCGTAGTCCGGCGCCGGCGACTCTGCCATGGCAGCGGCATCGCACCTGCCGAGGACGGCGGCCAGAAGCACCAGCGACGCGGCGGCGAGGGAGCTTGCCCGATGGGCGCGGCGCTGGCTCATGGCACGCGCGCGCGCGCGCCGACGGCAGCACTGGCGCGGCAGTCTCGCGCTTCCCGAAGGCCGGCCGCGATCAAGTCCCTCCCTCTTTTTAGCCGGACTACGAGTGTATTTTCCTCCTCGGTTTCAAGCTTCCTTTCCGTCTTCCCCTTTATCTTTGTCTGTCTGACTCCTTGATCTGGGGGTGCAAGCAACTGGCGATATGCGCGTGTCAAGTCTTTCCAGGTGCGCGAGAAATGATCGGCGGGGCCCGCGTACGTACACTCCCACCGCCGTCTATACGGCACGGCGTGTCCCCCGACACGTACGCGCGCTGCCGCTGGGGCTGGTTTACGTGTCCGCGGCGCGCCAAGACCTCTTTCGCGCGCGCGGCCAAAATGCGTGACGAGACACTCTGCTCTGCGCCGGCCGGTGCTCGGCGCCGCGCGCGAACGGTGCGGTGCGTGGGTGTTCGATCCGGTGCGCGGGGATGGGGAGGACAGTCGTCGGACGTACGGGCCTGATCACCGCTCGATCGCTCCTGCAGCTTGATCCTCGGCGAGCGGCATTAATACTTGGCTAAGTGGGGAGAGGAGGAGGATTATTGACCGGCCGTGCAGGGGCAGGCAGGCATCGAATGAAACATGGCGTGCGAGCGAGCCCACGCTCCTCCACGCTGGTGACACCGGCAGGCAGGCCACGCGTACCCAACGCCCACCGGGCTTCATTCAATGGCGCAGCCGGGGATAAAAAAATGTCGGTACGATTGGTAGTGCATGGCAGACAGGGCGGCCTGGCCTGGCCTGGACCCGGCGGCGCGTCACATACGTACGTGTTGGGCGGCCGCGGTCGCCAACAGATCGGATGAGCTGGGTTCTATCTCGACGTGCGTGCGGAACGCGTATCGACATTACTCTCCCTGCTAGCGCCGGTAAAAAGAGGAGGCTAGTTGGTGGCGATACTGCGCATTGGCTGGCACGGTGCGACCGCCCGAGCGCGGACGAGCAGATGCCGACGAGAATTTGCGGATGGAACAGAAGCCCACTATTAATGACGGCGTGCACGCGTCGGCATCCCCTATCCCGGAGCCGAACTGGCACGCAAGCGAACCAAAGGCGACGTCGCGGCGTCGGCGCGTCAGTCGATACCGACGGCGCTCTCCCGATGTTACTACGTGCCCGTTGATCCCCCGGCCGTCGGCGACCATGCACGTCCTATTCTCGGTCCACTAACGCGACACCTGATCTAGGCGCAGTATATAATCACGGCCGATCCATCGCGCACGCTAGCCGCGCGCGCGCGTGATGATGATTTTCGGGCAAGCCTGGTTGACACGGTCGCCGGTCGGCCGGCGCCTACCGCAGAACGCGGCGGCGCCGCTGGTGCGCCGAACTTTGCGTTGCATTTGCATGCTCTGGAGCGGAGTGGCGCTTCCCGGGCTCGGATGGCATCGGCACAATGGCATGCACGTTCTTGACCACCTACTCCACCTACGCACGGCGTGTCGCGCGCTCCCCGTTTTTCCCGGGCGCTTTCGGGGCTACCAGTGCTGCACTGCGACCAGTCGCGGGCGCGCTTCGGATTTTTGCCGGGTTTAGCGTGACACGTCTGCGGGGGAATGATCATGGCCGATCGGTGCGACGGAGACAGAGCTAATTAACCAGCACGTACACGAGATGGTGATATCCACATGTCCTTGACTAGCTAGTTTCGGCGACCAACTATTCAGGTTTTTGTCCGAGAGACGTACTTACTTTTCTCATCTGGTAATGGTAATGTGGACAATATCAGAATTCCAAAATGTTGGGTTATCAGGCAATTTTTGGACAGATATTAATCTTAATTAGCGAAATCAACATCACACGAGCACTAACAAATTCATAAATAAAACATCTAATACTTACAGAGTTTTAAGTATTACATCCGGTCTCTGCACCATAGTCATTATCGATGTCCTCCATGATGTTGTTGAGGTCGCCAGATCTATATAAGAAGACGACGTACAGACAAAGCATATATAGACGAGCATATGAAATGTTGAAAGGTTCAAAACAATACTTATGGCAAAAGGTTTCATAAAGAGAGAAGGGATTGATTACAATGAGACCTTCTCTCATGTGTTATCCAAAGATATTTTTTAGGATCATCATGCATGGCTCTAGTAGCTACTAATTTCGATTTAGAAGAATGTAATTTAGAGCTAAATGGTGACCTAAATGAATATGTCTACATGACTCATCCGCAAGGTTTTGCCATGAAAGGAAAAGAACATTTGGCATGGCGTCAGAAATTCATGCATGGTGTGAAGCAAGCTTTGAGATAGTGGCACCTCAAGTTTTACAAAATAATTAGAACTTCTGGTTTTACGAAAAATGGTGTGGATAACTGTATTTATGTCTAGTTTAAGGGAAGTAGATTCACGATATTAGTACTGTATGTGGATGCCATATTGTTGGCTTGAATCACCCGTTCTCAAATAAGATGACATTGTATAAATATGGTTTTTTAAAGAGACCTTAGTTTCTTGGCTGGAATGTTATCAATATTGTCACACAATAGATCTTCATAGTACTAGCAGGCTTAGAACCACATCTAGTTTTATAATAAACTTTTTGACATAAATGTCCTCATTTGTTGTTACTAGAGTGAATGTACATCTATCTCCTAAGTGCAATTTTGGTAATTAATGAAAATCCCTATGAACTAATGGTTTCGTTGAGTTATTTGTGAAGGGATGTTCCATATGTGATGCTTGAAGTCCACGTGTTAGATTAAAGGTTGTATGCCATAAAGTTAAAGATATACATTGAGTATTGGCACCAAGATCATTGGATTAAAGATGAATATTATATGATCAAGAAGAAAATAAAGATAACTTTGAAGAATCAAGATGAAGTTAAATGAAGATGGAGTTCTTTTGTAGAACTCAAAGTTAATTCATGAAGGATCACAATCTCTTTTTTATCGGATGTCCCCGAAGGGACGGAGGATCACAATCTCAAGAGAATAAAGTGGAGAGAAGAACTCATTGTGCATCTCTATAGATTGTGATAAAGCATAATAAGATCAAGTGGGGGTCAACTACAAATCATGGGTTTGTATCAAAAAGGAAGATTTCATGTAGCTCATTAAATGATGACATCATGTGGAGATCTTCATCAAGATTGAAGAGTACAAGTTCCAGATGAGTATCTAGAAGACATCACATGCTTAAAGCTTGCCAATCATTCATTAATATGGAGTTGTGAAGATATAACTAAGTGAGGCTTTCCCATAGTGGAGTATGGGAAACAAATTTGCAAGACTTTACCAGGCAAGCGCTGTTGGAGATATGCCCAAGAGGCAATAATAAAGTGGTTATTATTATATCTTTGTGTTTATGATAAATGTTTACATCCCATGCTATAATTGTATTAACCAGAAATATTAATACTTGTGTGTTTTGTAAATATAAAAGAGTCCCTAGTAAGTCTCTTGTTAAGCTAGCTTGTTGATTAATAGATGATCATGGTTTCCTGATCATGGACATTGGATATTATTAATAACAAGGTAATATTGTTAGGAGAATGATGTGATGGATACACACCCATAGTAAGCATAGCATAATATCAAGTCATTAAGTTTGTTTGCTACAAGCTTTTAGATACATAGTAACCTAATCCTTCGACCATGAGATCATGTTAATCACCAACATCGGATGGATGCTTTGATGACATCAAACACCACTTCGTAACTGGGTGGTTATAAAGGTGACATTGGGTATTCTGAAAGTATGGATTGAAACGCATGGATCAAGAGTAGGATTTGTCCATCCATATGACATATAGATATACTCTGGGCTCTATCGGTGGAGAGTCATGCGGTGACCCAGCATACCACTGCATGATGTAGTACACTATAGTCGTTGACATAACACAAATGAAACACCGTTCTATTCGTATTATATCCCTCAGAGTGGTACAACAGAAACAATGCAGGTCCAAGACATTACTTTAGATTACATATAACATATTACAAAAGATCTAGAGAACTTCCTCGAACAGTGAGGAATATTATACAGAAGGAACCAGAAAGATCCACTCGGAGTTACTTTAGAAGTACTACTGTAACATCCCAAAAATACTAAACTTAAATCATCAAACTCTAATCATCAAAATGAGAGTAAACAAAAACTTTTCTAATTAAAATTATGAAAGCATGCATATGTGTATGCATTTAATTTGAAATTCTTTTGAACCAACTTGTTTGTGTGTTTCTTTGCTTGTAAAATGTTTCTTAGGTGAAATAAACATCATCTAAACATTTCCCACACTTTTCCCAAAGACAAGTAAAGCAAAATAAATAAAATAAAGGAATGGTCATTTTGACCAATTTAACTCCCATGCCTACTTTGGCTGTCTCAAACTATTAGAACCTAACAGAAACTTTTCTGGATCTTTGCACCCCTTGATTGTACTCATAACAAAGTATCAAGGCCCACTTTGTGATCATCGAGAAACTTTCAAATGCATAGTTTAAATGACAATTCAAAATTGAATCTTTATCATATGGGAAGATCCCACTTTTTCAAAAACCACTCAAACAAGCTCAACTTTCAAAACCCAAGCATCTGCAGACTCACCAGCACCATCTAGCACACCCACCAAAAATCTTTTCAAAATTCAAAACTTGAATTCATGCGGCCATTTCATCAAACACTTGGCAGACACAAATCAAACAAAAACAAAACACTATTGTGAGCAGTGATTCTTGCCTAACTGGTTCCCTATCTAGCTCACAACCAGCTCAGTAGATCATCTAGCAAGATTAACCAAGCACTAGCACCACTGTGAGCTTGGCATTGTCATCAATGGTGAACAGCCGAAGCTACCCTTGCCACCCACATGTCGACATCAAGCTAGGAAGGAAACTAGCCGTGCCAACCTTGTCTGGGAGATCACCCATGCCTCACCGCCCCCTCTAGACCAGCCCTGCCTCGAAGACACCGAGCAGAGAACCCGATAACGCCCGCCGTGCCTCGCCAGCGTGCGAGCATGCGCCGAGCGCCACCCTCGACCAAAGCCCACAGCTCGCCGCCCTCGCCGCGTGCATACGATCGCCATCGACCCAGAGACCGCGGACATCCTCGTTAACGCCCCATGCCGCCTGACCACCGCTCGCCGTTGAAGACGCCGCCTCTGCTGCGCAGAGCGTCGCGTGTTCCAGACTAACCCGCACCGCCCCACGTCTCGCCACCGTATCGTTGAGCATCGCTAGGGAACACCGCACCGTACCCTACCTTCTCCCATGCCAATAGCCGTCTGTACGATCGCCCCCGACGAGCTCACCGTGCGCCCCGTTGGTCCCCTCGCTCAACTATAAATAGAGGCCACCCCCAGCCGAACTAAGCACACCATTATACTCCCCTCTCATCACTGATCATGCCACACCGTTTCCGGAGCAAGGCGAGCAACACTTCGCCGGAATTTCACCGGAGCCCGCCGCCTCTGGAGAAGAAGGGAGCCAGCGATTGGAGCCGTCCCAGGAGGAGCCACCGGTACCAGGAGATTCGCCGTCGTAGACTTCGTCATTCGCCCGCCTCGCCGACACTCGCCTGCACCCCGGTGAGCCCCCAGCAACCCCCACTGGCCGCACTAGGTTTCTGTCTCACCGGCGTTTCCCAACGTCGACGATGACTCCCAACCGTTGGATTAGAACCAGATCGAACGTTCCACGTTGCCCCGTACCGCTTCGCACCCCCTGTCTCACTGACGAGTGGGGATAACCACTTAAACAGCCCGCGGAAGCGCTACGCTTAGCAGGCCGGCCCGTTAACTTTTCCTTCGCAGCCCAGTTATTTGAATTAAACCTTTTCCATTTTAATTCAAACACACTTCTATACCTAGATTCAAAAATCAACCCAAATCGATTCAGTGAACCAAATTGAATGAAACCAATTTTGTTAGAAAGGTCTGAGAATGCTGAATTCAAGCCCGTTAGATTCAAGTCATTTGGATCTGTAGATCAACCTTGGTAAAAATAACAAGGCAGAAGTTTTCTGTATTCAAACATTTTTCAAATTAAAACCATAATAGCTTTTGAGTTGATTCCAACTCTCAAAAATCACATTTAACCATACCTTTCAGAATATATAAAAATATATGGGTTTACTTGCAGAAATAATGTTCAAGTAATAAAAGAATGCCCCATAGGCATTTCTAGCCACTTTATTTAATTAAAATAAAAGGATAAAACCTTATTAAATTGTGACACCACTTTAAATCACACTCCCATGGACTAAAATATGTGGTGATGACATGTGTCAACATGATCCCATGTTTGGTTTGGAGAATATTAAATCTTAAGTAGATTTTCAATGAGTAGAAATTACTTTTCTAAAAATAAAAGGAATTAAACCAAGCTTTAATCTTGTAATGTTAGTGACGATGCTAGATCATCTATAGGATCCTTTTGTGTGATGATTGCAAGTAGTTAAGTATTGTTTGGTGATTGTGTACATCGTATTTATTTATAGACGCTAGTACCGACCAAGGATACGAGGAGGAAGGAGGATTCTACGAAGAAGAAGCCGAGGAGAACTTCAACCACTGCTCTGCACAAGGCAAGCCAATACTTGCAAGCCAATACTTGCAAGCTATTAACCTTGCAAGCTAACACTTGCAATTTAGCAAGCTTATACTGATATTGTGCAAGGCAATACTTGCTTGTTACCATGTCAACTATATGCCTTAAAGCATATATGATCCTAACCACTTGATAAACCAATCCTAGTTTTACTTGCAAGCTTCTTACTTTATTTCTTTATAAAAGCTCTTACTTAGAGTTTACTTAAGATAATGGTAGATACTAGAAAGATATGTGAAGGTTGCATAAAGAGCATAAAATTTGGCCTAAGCTAGATAATCTTGATGTCATCCTAAGGCATGAGATTGAACTTAGTTAAAAACCCACTAGTTTACCACCCCTTATTATTGCTTACCCCCACTTGTAGACGCTAGTGCTAAGCATAAAACTTGATCAACTTTATATGGGAATATTTGGTGGAAAAATGGTTATGAAAACCTTGGAATGATGGATCATTCTATTGAAATGTTTTGTACATGTGTTTCCGAACACTTGATGATTTTGGTGATGAAAATAATGAGGCATGATCCTTAGCCCTTTATAAAACTGATGGTTGTCTGGATGCGATACCATTCCAATTTTATCGTACAACCACAATACCCGAAGATTGGGTAGGGCTTGACTGGAAACTTATATACCTTAGTATTAGTTCCCTCACGGCCAGGGTCAGAGCTGAGGCTACCTTGTGAAGATTGTCCACCTATGCAGTACCCAAGATGACAGTTGGTCATGGTTGGGAGGCCAAACTCACAGGAGAGGTGCTTATACTAGGGCGTGTAATTGAAAGGTTAGGATTGATTATCCGCATACCGAGTATGGTGAATTCAGGATTTGTTCCTGACGGATGTATCAAATGTTGTGGTGAAAGTGTACAATCTCTGCAGAGTGTCAAACTATTCGAATAGCCGCGTCATGATTATGGACAGTTGAGTGGCCATCTTGTTCCCCGTCAGACTTTTCAAAATGACTTGTGAAATGGATTGAGACTTTGACTTGACCACAACAGGGTTGTGATATGAGATACAAGTTCCCACTTAGGAGTTATAAAATTGTGACTAGTTATTCGTTGCTTCTAAACTTAGTAGAGATAAATCTGGCTTTTGCAAAATAACCCTAGAGCCTAGTGCCCTATTATCAAAAAACCCTTTCACTTGTTAGTATTAGTTTGCGAGTACTGAAAGAGTACTCATGGCTTTGTCCCTAGATATTCCCATGGCCAGACTATGAAGAGGAGTACTTAGAGGATGGACCCCAGGAAGGTTACGACAACTAGGATCATCTCCCATCGTCAGCATTGCCTGTGACCCCGAAGATGGAGCTTCGCCTACGTTACTGTTATTATTACGTATTCCGCTGCTTGATGTTGTATTAAGAACTGGATCATGAGATCCCTATTTGTGTAAGAACTTATGTACGGTTGTAATGGATGATGTACTATGGTATCCAATTCTGTTATGTCTCGCAAAAATGGTAATCCTGGGATTGCGATGTATGGCATAACAGGCATCTGGGATTAAAAATCCGGGTGTTGACAAGTTGGTATCAGAGCCATCCTGACCATAGGAGACCCTAGTTAGATTGGAAGTTTGCATCAAAAACTTAGTTTCAAAACCAAATAAAACAAATATTTACAAAAACTTATTCTCATTCTTATCCCTTTGATTCTTTCATGAAAATTCATGTTCCTCAAAAACTCTTGCAAAATACATAAAATTTTGACACACTTGATCACTCTACTAACTTACTCATCCTATATTCTTATACATGGACGTGAAGTACATCAAGTTTTATCAGTTGGGGAATGGAGGAGACCTTATCTTTGAGAGGGATTTGGACCAGCTTTCGGAACTTCTGGAGCGTCCACACCCCGAGTTCTTCGGAGCTGAGCTCAATGATCAAGGAGGAGAAGATCTGCAGTGGCTAATTGTTGCAAGTCTCCGAGGAACAATTGAACCTACCACTGTGGAAGGAATTCAGTTCACCTTAAGAGAGAACAACTGGCTCGATGGACTTGCAAGGGCCATGCAGGAAGCTCTTTCCCGTCTATGTGGGCAGAGCATCAATCAGATCAAGGGTACCCGCTTTGAGTTTTTCCCAAGGCGTGATGCAAATGGAAAACCACTGGAAGCCCCATACCACCCCGAGCTAAAGACTCAATTGGACCACCCTAGCTTCATGATGTACGATAGTCAGCAGGAGTTAGACAACTGCCGTGACTACTGCAACCACAAGTCTGCCATCATCAAGACGAAGGATCAGACCATCGCCATGTTAGCAAAAGATCGCAAGTCTCGCCGCCGTCAGCTCGACAAGAAGGAGCACATTATTGCCCGTCTTCGCCACCAAATCTCATCTCTGGAGGAGACCATCCACGAGAGAGACATGCAGTTGGAAGAAAGGGAGAATGCCGGAGAAGATCTTTGTGGAGACCCCTACTCCTATCTCAGCGATGACGATGATTTTCTGGAGGATCAGGCTATGGACTTCTTCACCGATGAGGACAATTTCGCCTTCATCGATGATGATGAGGATGATGAAGCCATAGATTCCGAGGAGTAGTAGCACTTGAGCACTAGCGTAGTGAGTAGTATTCGGTCCCACTATATCATAGTTTCCAGAATGGTTCTTAAAACCATCTGTTTTTCTTTGTTGTGGTGTGTGTTGTATCGTGTGCTATGAATGAATGAATGAAAAGCAAGTTGCTAGAGAATCTGAGTCAAACTTAAAAAAAAATTCAAAGACCCAAAACTTGAGAAATTTCCCTCTTTTCTCATGATCTATCTCAATCTTCAGATGCCACATGGAGGAAGTGGTTCATCCCCGGACCCGATGTTGCAGATTCTGCAAATGTTGACTTCTGACCGCGAAGCTGAAAGAGCGGAACGTCAAGCCAACCTAGCCACTCTGCAACAGATAGCCCAGCTTGCCCATAACAACCAAGGCCACGGAAATCAGGACAACCATGGATCTAAACTCAAGAATTTCCAGAATACCAACCCACCTGTTTTCACTAAGTCAGAGGAACCCCTAGACGCCGATGATTGGCTGCAAACCATGGAAAATAACCTAGAAGTCGCCAGAGTGGAAGCCAACAAGAAAGTTCTGTTCGCCACCCACTATCTAGCCGGAGATGCCAGGGCATGGTGGAACAGTGTTCGCACAATGACCGGAGGCCAGATGATGACCTAGGAGGAATTCAAGGTCAAGTTTAGCAGAACCCATGTGCCACTAGGTTTGATCAAGAGAATGAGAGACGAGTTCAGAGAGCTGAAGCAAGGAAGGATGACTGTAGTGGAATACCATGACAAATTCTTGTCATTAGCTTGGTATGCCCTGGATGAGATCGACACCGAAGCCAAGAAGAAAGAAAGATTCCTGAATGGTCTGCATGATGAGATGCAGACGGTATTAGTCAATATCCCCTTTGCTGATATTGAAGCCCTTGTCGACTCAGCTATCCAGATGGAAGGAAAGATCCACCAAGCCAATGAGAACCGCAAGCGTCGCATGATGCATCAGCCAGGAACCCATCAAACCCCAAAGTATCGCCCCAACCCATCTCCAGGATTTGCCCCAAGAACCAACAGACCCCCGATGAACCGTCCGACCTATCCCAACCGTGGAAACCCTAGGCCCAGAGGAAATCACAACAACCCCGGCAACGCTAGCAATTTCAATCGTGCCCCACCCAAGTTCAACAACAACAATGCTACCGCCAACACCAACGTTGCCCCTAGGACTGGAAGCAATGTTGTGCCTGTAGCAGCAAAGGACAAGTCGCAAGTGACTTGTTATGACTGTGGAAATAAAGGTCACTATTCCAATGAGTGCCCCAACAAGAAGAATGTCGCAACACCCAATGCCAATGCGCCCAATGCCAATGTCGTGTTCACCAGTGGAGAAGATTTGTCCTGTGGAATTCACTCAACCGCAATGGCGTCTTTTCTCATGCATCTGAAGAAGCTCAGAAGCGCTAGACGTCTTTGGGTATGTTTTCGTTAATTCAAGATTGCACGAGTGTTGTTTGATTCTGGTGCATCGCACTCATTTGTCACCGAAGAATTTGCATGCACTAGTAAAATTCAACCAACAAAACTGAAGCATGTTATGATCGTTCAAATTCCCGGATCAACCACCAAGGCTAGGCAAATTTGCAAAGCCGTCCCTATCCGAATCCATGGCATAGATTTTTATGCAAATCTGATAGTACTCAGAACTAAAGGATTGTAAGTAGTACTAGGAATGGATTGGATGTCCAAATATAGAGGATTAATTGACTGTGCCAAGAAAGCCATAACCATGACCAGTACAGCCGGAATATCAGTCAAGCATATATCTGAAACCTTACCTCGCCAATTCAAATGCAACAAGAGTATAGCCCAACCTACCATTGACCAAGTCCGGATAGTCTGTGAATACCCCGATGTATTTCCAGATGTTTTGCCCGGTATGCCCCCAGATCGGGATATCGAGTTTATCATCGAACTAATTCTTGGAACCGGACCCATAGCCCAGAGACCCTATAGTATGAACCCGTCAGAGCTCGCAGAGCTGAAGAAGCAACTAGATTCCATGCTGGAAATTGGATTAATTCAACCAAGTGCGTCACCTTGGAGATCACCTATCTTGTTTGTGGACAAGAAGGATGGAGGTAACCGTTTGTGTACGGATTATCGGAAATTGAATGATGTCACTATCAAGAACAAGTACCCCTTGCCCAAGATAGAAGATTTGTTTGATCAGTTGACCGGTGCCAAGGTGTTTTCTAAGATTGATCTTAGAACTGGCTATCATCAACTCAAAATTCGTGCAGAGGATATTCCAAAGACTGCCTTTACCACCAGATATGGATTGTATGAGTATACAGTCATGTCTTTCGGACTAACCAATGCCCCCGCTTATTTCATGAATCTCATGAATAAGATTTTTATGGACTTCCTGGATAAGTTTGTCGTTGTTTTCATCGATGACATTCTGATTTATTCCAAATCAGAAGAAGAACATGAGCTACACCTAAGGACCATTATTGGAACCCTTAGAAAGCATCAGCTGTATGCAAAGTTTAGCAAATGTGAATTCTGGTTACAGGAGGTAGGATTCCTCGGTCACATTGTATCAGCCGGAGGAATTGCCGTTGACCCTGCCAAAGTAAAAGATGTAGAAGATTGGCAAGCCCCAACCACTCAAACCCAAGTTTGTGCATTTCTCGGATTGGCGGGATTTTACCGCAAATTCGTAGAAGGATTCTCTAGTATCGCCAGACCCACGACCCAATTACTGAAGAAGGACAAGAAGTTTGAATGGACAGACAAATGTGAAGCGAGTTTTCAAGAACTCAAGAGAAGATTAATTTCAGCCCCAATCTTAATCATGCCGGATATCACGAAGCCCTTCGATGTGTATTGTGACGCATCCAAGATTGGTCTCGGATGTGTGCTAATGCAAGAAGGCAAAGTTATATCTTATTTGTCTCGACAACTGAAGCAACATGAGCAAAACTACCCAACCCATGACCTCGAACTCGTAGCCATAGTTCTAGCCCTGAAAACATGGAGGCATTACCTAATGGGAAACCGCTGTGAGATCTATTCGGATCACAAGAGCCTAAGGTATATATTCACTCAGAAGGAGCTGAATATGAGGCAGAGAAGATGGATTGAGCTAATCAAGGATTACGGACTGGACATTCACTATCACCCTGGTAAAGCCAACGTGGTAGCAGATGCCCTTAGCAGATTGCCGTGCCGCTTGAACTCCATGATTTTGAAGGAGCAACCAAGTTTCCACAAAGAGATGGAAGATTTTCGAATGGAATTAGTAAGTGAAGGATTTTTGGCTAGCATAGAACTCCAGCCCACTTTGATCAGTCAGATTAAAGAGGCACATAAAGGAAATGTTAGTATCGACGGAATTAAGCATCGTATCGGTACAGGCAAAGTACCCGGATTCACCGAGGACGAAGAAGGAGTTCTGTGGTACAAAGGGCGCCTTTGTGTACCAGCAGATTCTGAGTTGAAAGAAGTTATTTTGAAGGAGGCTCATGATACTCTTTATTCTATCCATCCCGGAGGAACTAAGATGTATCAAGATTTAAAAGAGCAATTTTGGTGGCATAAGATGAAGAGAGAAATCGGAAGCTATATCGCCAAGTGTGATATTTGTCAGCGAGTCAAGGAAGGACATCAAAGACCTGCTGGATTGTTGCAACCCTTGCAGATTCCGGAATGGAAATGGGATTCCATTGGAATGGACTTTATCACTGGACTGCCTACTTCTAGTAAGGGAAATGACTCTATCTGGGTCATAGTGGACAGATTGTCCAAAGTCGCCCATTTCTTGCCCGTCAAGACCACATATCAAAGTTCGAAACTAGCAGAGTTGTACATTGCTAGAATCATTAGTTTGCATGGAGTCCCCAAGAACATCGTATCGGACCGAGGAACTCAGTTTACCTCGAGATTCTGGAAGAAAGTCCAAGAAGGCTTAGGAACCCGTCTAGATTTCAGCACCGCGTACCACCCTCAGACTAATGGACAAACGGAGCGAGTAAATCAAATACTCGAAGATATGCTGAGAGCATGTGTGTTAAAATATGGATCCAAGTGGGAAGACTGTCTGCCGTTTGCAGAATTTTCATACAACAACAGTTATCAAGCCAGTTTACAAATGGCCCCATTTGAATTCATGTACGGAAGGAAGTGTCGCACCCCTTTGAACTGGTCGGAAGTAGGAGAGAGTCAGATTTTCGGACCCGATATCCTACAAGAAGAAGAAGAGAAGGTTCACAAGATTCGTGAGCACCTCAAGACCGCCCAGTCCAGACAAAAGAGTTACACCGACAAGAGACGTCGAGACCTTGCCTTCAACATTGGAGACTTTTTTTATCTTAAAGTGTCGTCATTGAAGGGAATGCAGCGTTTCCAACTCAAGGGAAAGTTAGCCCCCAGATATATCGGACCTTTCGAGATTCTGAACCGTCGAGGAGAAGTATCGTATCAATTGGAACTACCCGAAGAGATGTCAGCCGTGCACAATGTGTTCCATATCTCGTTACTTCACAAGTGTCTCGAAGTCCCAGAGAAGACCGAAGTGTTCAAAAATATCGATCACCGGACCATAGAGATCAACGATGACCTAACCTATCCCGAAGTACCCATCCGTATTTTGGAAGAAGCTTTTCGAACTACCCAAACCCGAAGCATCAAGTTTCTCAAGATTCAGTGGAGCAACCACACAGAAGAGGAAGCTACCTGGGAGCGCGAAGATCACATCAGGACGGAATTTCCCGATCTCTTCAAATCCTAGGTAATCTTTTCGTCCTTTTTCAAATCTCGGGACGATATTTTGTTTAAGGGGGAAGGTTTGTAACATCCCAAAAATACTAAACTTAAATCATCAAACTCTAATCATCAAAATGAGAGTTAACAAAAACTTTTCTAATTAAAAATTATGAAAGCATGCATATGTGTATGCATTTAATTTGAAATTCTTTTGAACCAACTTGTTTTGTGTTTCTTTGCTTGTAAAATGTTTCTTAGGTGAAATAAACATCATCTAAACATTTCCCACACTTTGCCCAAAGACAAGTAAAGCAAAATAAATAGAAACTTTTCAAACTTTGGCTGTCTCAAACTTTCAGAACCTAACAGAAACTTTTCTGGATCTTTGCACCCCTTGATTGTACTCATAACAAAGTATCAAGGCCCACTTTGTGATCATCGAGAAACTTTCAAATGCATAGTTTAAATGACAATTCAAAATTGAATCTTTATCATATGGAAAGATCCCACTTTTTCAAAAACCACTCAAACAAGATCAACTTTCAAAACCCAAGCATCTGCAGACTCACCAGCACCATCTAGCACACCCACCAAAAATCTTTTCAAAATTCAAAACTTGAATTCATGCGGCCATTTCATCAAACACTTGGCAGACACAAATCAAACAAAATCAAAAAACTATTGTAAGCAGTGATTCTTGCCTAACTGGTTCCCTATCTAGCTCACAACCAGCTCAGTAGATCATCTAGCAAGATTAACCAAGCACTAGCACTACTGTGAGCTTGGCATTGTCATCAATGGTGAACAGCCGAAGCCACCCTTGCCACCCACATGTCGACATCAAGCTAGGAAGGAAACTAGCCGTGCCAACCTTGTCTGGGAGATCACCCATGCCTCACCGCCCCCTCTAGACCAGCCCTGCCTCGAAGACACCGACCAGAGCACCCAGGAACGCCGCATCCGTGCCTCTGCAACCCGTGCCGAGCATGCGCCAGAGCGCCACCCTCGACCAAAGCCCACAGACCGCGCGCCGCCCTCGCTGCGTGCATACACGATCGCCACCGACCTAGGAGACCGCCAGACATCCCCGTTCGCCGCCCCATACCACACAGCCACCGCTCGACGTTGAAGACGCCGCCTCTGCCGCGCAGAGCGTCGCGTGTTCCAGACCAACCCGCACTGCCCCACGTCTCGCCACCGTATAGTTGAGCATCGCCAGGGAACACCGCACCGTCCCCTACCTTCGCCCATGCCAATAGCCGTCTATACCATCGCCCCCGACGAGCTCACCGTGCGTCCCGTCGCTCCCCTCGCTCGACTATAAATAGAGGCCACCCCCCCAGCCGAACTAAGCACACCATTCTACTCCCCTCTCATCACTGATCGTGCCACACCGTTCCCGGAGCAAGGCGAGCAACACTTCGCCAGAATTTCACCGGAGCCCGCCGCCTCTGGAGAAGAAGGGAGCCAGCGATTGGAGCCGCCCCAGGAGGAGCCACCGGTACCAGGAGATTCGCCGTCGTCGACTTCGTCATTTGCCCGCCTCGCCGACCCTCGTCTGCACCCCGGTGAGCCCCCAGCAACCCCCACTGGCCGCGCTAGGTTTCTGTTTCGCCGGCGTTTCCCAACGTCGACGATGACTCCCAGCCGTTGGATTAGAACCAGATCGAACGTCCCATGTTGCCCTGTGCCGGTTCGCACCCCCTGTCTCACTAACGAGTGGGGACAGCCACTTAAACAGCCCGCAGAAGCGCTACGCTTAGGAGGCCGGCCCGTTAACTTTTCCCGCGCAGCCCAGTTATTTGAATTAAACCTTTTCCATTTTAATTCAAACACACTTCTGTACCTAGATTCAAAAATCAACCCATATCAATTCAGTGAACCAAATTGAATGAAACCAATTTTGTTAGAAAGGTCTGAGAATGCTGAATTCAAGCCCGTTGGATTCAAGTCATTTGGATCTGTAGATCAACCTTGGTAAAAATAACAAGGCAGAAGCTTTTCCGCATTCAAACATTTTTCAAATTAAAACCATAATAGTTTTTGAGTTGATTCCAACTCTCAAAAATCACATTTAACCATACGTTTCAGAATATATCAAAATATATGGGTTTACTTGCAGAAATAATGTTCAAGTAATAAAAGAATGCCCCATAGGTATTTCTAGCCACTTTATTTAATTAAAATAAAAGGGTAAAACCTTATTAAATTGTGACACCACTTTAAATCACATTCCCATGGACTAAAATATGTGGTGATGACATGTGTCAACATGATCCCATGTTTGGTTTGGAGAATATTAAATCTTAAGTAGTTTTTCAATGAGTAGAAATTACTTTTCTAAAAATAAAAGGAATTAAACCAAGATTTAATATTGTAATGTTAGTGATGATGCTAGATCATCTATAGGATCCTTTTGTGTGATGATTGCAAGTAGTTAAGTATTGTTTGGTGATTGTGTACATCGTATTTATTTATAGACGCTAGTACCGACCAATGATACGAGGAGGAAGGAGGATTCTACGAAGAAGAAGCCGAGGAGAACTTCAACCACTGCTCTGCACAAGGCAAGCCAATACTTGCAAACCAATACTTGCAAGCTATTAACCTTGCAAGCTAACACTTGCAAGTTAGCAAGCCTATAATGATATTGTGCAAGCCAATACTTGCTTGTTACCATGTCAACTATATGCCTTAAAGCATATATGATCCTAACCACTTGATAAACCAATCCTAGTTTTACTTGCAAGCTTCTTACTTTATTTCTTTATCAAAGCTCTTACTTAGAGTTTACTTAAGATAATGGTAGATACTAGAAAGATATGTGAAGGTTGCATAAAGACCATAAAATTTGGCCTAAGCTAGATAATCTTGATGTCATTCTAAGGCATGAGATTGAACTTAGTTAAAACCCCACTAGTTTACCACCCCTCATTATTGCTTACCCCCACTTGTAGACGCTAGTGCTAAGCATAAAACTTGATCAACTTTAGATGGGAATACTTGGTGGAAAAATGGTTATGAAAACCTTGGAATGATGAATCATTCTATTGAAATGTTTTGGACATGTGTTTCCGAACACTTGATGATTTTGGTGATGAAAATGATGAGGCATGAGCCTTAGCCCTTTATAAAACTGATGGTTGTTTGGATGCGATATCATTCCAATTTTATCGTACAACCACAATACCCGAAGATTGGGTAGGGCTTGACTAGAAACTTATATACCTTAGTATTAGTTCCCTCACGGCCAAGGTCTGAGCTGAGGCTACCTTGTGAAGATTGTCCACCTGTGCAGTACCCAAGATGACAGTTGGTCATGGTTGGGAGGCCAAACTCATAGGAGAGGTGCTTATACTAGGGCGTGTAATTGAAAGGTTAGGATTGATTATCCGCATACTGAGTATGGTGAATTCAGGATTTGTTCCTGACGGATGTATCGAATGTTGTGGTGAAAGTGTACAATCTCTACAGAGAAGTCAAACTATTCGAATATCCGCGTCCGCGGTTATGGACAGTTGGAGTGGCCATACTGTTCCCCCGTCAGACTTTTCAAAATGACTTGTGAAATGGATTGAGACTTTGACTTGACCACAACAGGGTTGTGATATGAGATACAAGTTCCCACTATTCGTTGCTTCTAAATTTAGTAGAGATAAATCTGGCTTTTGCAAAATAACCCTAGAGCCTAGTGCCCTATTATCAAAAACCCCTTTCACTTGTTAGTATTAGTTTGCGAGTACTTAAAGAGTACTCATGGCTTTGTCCCTGGCTATTCCCATGGCCAGACTATGAAGAGTACTTGGAGGATGGACCCCAGGAAGGTTACGACAACTAGGATCATCTCCCATCGTCAGCATTGCCTGTGACCCCGAAGATGGAGCTTCGCCTACGTTACCGTTATTATTAAGTATTCCGCTGCTTGAAGTTGTATTAAAAACTGGATTATGAGATCCCTATTTGTGTAAGAACTTATGTACGGTTGTAATGGATGATGTACTATGGTATCCAATTCTGTTATGTCTCGCAAAAATGGTAATCCTGGGATTGCGATGTATGGCATAACAGGCATCTGGGATTAAAAATCCGGGTGTTGACAGCTACTATTAGTATATGTATAAGGCTTGAAAGTACTACTAGAGTATTGTTCTACAGAAGTAGTTTCTCGATTCTATGAGTTTTATTTATACTCTATGCTTCAGCTTGACTTTGATAGCTTCCGGTAAGGTCTTCGACTCCGTTGATCTCCATCAGATTTCTTCAACTCTTCAAGTAACTTATTTCCTGGGAACGCCATTGGTTTCTCCGAGATCTAGCAAGGGTTAAGAAGACACGGTTGAGTACGAGCGTACTCAGCAAGTTCACTAAAGAGAAGTGTTTGATGCACTATCTACAACCACACACCATAGGTCGTAGGCAATGCAGGTTTTCAAAAACATTTCTTCAAAGGTTTCTTTTATTCTAAAAAGCTATGTCCATCAGCCTTCATAGGTTTACCAGAACTTTCATGGAGTTCCTTTCCTGCCACGGTCGTAGCTCCTTTCCAGAACAGGGAGTAACAAGTTATAGTTCTTACACTCTGCAGAGGTGCGTTGCTTTACCCATGAGAGATCTTAGCTTTTTTGCACATTCGAGTTATAGGCTCGTTCACACTTCCTTGGTATGATGCCTAGACTAAGATCCAAGCCAATAATTGTCCTTCTCCGCGACCCCGCATACCCGACGGATTGCACATCAGTCCTAGGATAAAACTTGTTTCCAATAGCAGTCTAAGGTGTACAACCCTCATAGATACCAGAAGCCGTGGGACATTGAGGGATCCCACCCATAACCTGCTAACCCTCTACAAGAGGAGTTGCAACAACGGCCTGGTCATCCGTTGGCATGTGAAAGGGAGCCGATCCAGCTGACTTCTTCGTCCCATTCCAAATCTCATGGTTAACGCGTAATATACGACGCAAGGATCACTAGCGACATTGGTTGTTAAGTCCTAGATAATATGTTCCTTTACCAACGGAACTTCCATAGAAGGTTATTACCTCATGGTAAATAACCTATAATCATATTATTATGAAAATAGTGTTTTCTGACCTTTTTGAAATGCAGGTGATGACAACACTGGGTTTGCAAAATACTTTACAGAAAATAATCAAAGTACATGAGCAAGTGCTGCCTTTTGTGATTGCAAGATTATGCATTCATGGTCTTCGGAACACTGGAAGATCCAATATCTGAAATCAGCATCATTGGTCTGGTAAGGACTAATGTTTAAAGAAGCAAGATGCCATTATGCATAAATAATGCTATGAAATTTATAATTCCCAAAGTGAAATCCTCCGCATTATAAATGAGTTGATCTTAGGTATCTTCTTGAAGATTGGGTTTATCTTTAAGTTTATTTCATAAGCAATGGCATTTATAAGGAACTTAAGTGTCAACAATCCAAAATATACAAGTAAGGATAAAGTAATGTGATTATGACTAATTGTTATCTGGTGACTAGGATAAAAGTCCTTGGGTTGAGTTGTTAAGAGTTGAAGGAACTATTATAGACTTGTTGTTTGAAGAGGCAAAATGAATAACATTTGAAGAAACTAGTGTTTAGTTAAGGTTAATCAGTCTTGAGGGTTATTAGGTTTTACATTAGGGTTGAGATGGTTACGAATGATGTTGAGTTATCCTATTTTAATTGATGGTACAAGTGACCAAAGTTAACTATAAAAACATGAATAAACTTCAAATGAGATGTTTATGATTGTTTAGTCAAAAGTTAACTATAAAAACATGAATAAACTTCAAATGAGATGTTTATGATTGTTTAGACCAAAGTTAATTATAAAAATAGAAGTGAATCTTAAGATATAGTGAGTATAAGAACATCATCTAGTTTTAGGGTTTTGTCAAATATGATTATAGATGATCCCTTTTAATTTAAGTGAAATAGGAATTTAATAACATGCAACTTATTAATGGGAGCATAATTAGATGATCTTATAATATTGTTAGAGTTTAGAGTCATTTTAAGAGTGGTTAAGAGATGAAGATTATTTACCATCTTATACATGAGTGATATATAATATTTTTAAAAGGAGTTTGTCACATGCCAAGATTTTCCAAATCTTGTAATGTGAAAATAAATGAATAAAATAAAACTTTGTTTGATTTTCAGGGCCAGAAGAAACTTTTTGAATTCAATTGGAACCTCAAACCTATTTGGATTAAATAAAATCCTAAAGGGATTTAAAAAGATAAACATTTTAAATAAAGGAAAATAAAATATTTTGGAAATACTATTTTGGATCTTTTAAATAAAAGGATTTGATTTTCAAAAGAAATAGAAATTTTCTAAATAAAGATTATTTTATAAAGCCAAATTAAACCTTGGCCAGGCTTTTGAGATAAAACATTTTGCTTTGTTAAAAATGGTAAAGGTTTACTAAATAAAGTAATAAGGATTTAATATCCAAGTTATATTAATAAAGGTTTTACTATTTCCAAAAACATCAAAACTTATTTATTTAAAATAAGTTTTTCCAAGTATTTTGGACTCTCAAATAAAACCTACTGATTTGGGTTTTGAAAATATTTAGGTTTCAAATAAAGGAATTAAATAAAACAAAAAACTATTTTGATTTATTTACTAGAGTCCATTTTATTTAATTAATAATGGACCCTAAAATAAAATTATTATTTTGGTTTTGGAATTTGGTTTATGCTACTGAACAAAACCAAATTCAAATCTACAATGTGTGGTGAAAGTTTGAATGAATTTGAACATTGTTTGGTTGTTGAATTTCAAAACAGGAAATAGTTATAGAAAAAGAAAAAGCCAGCAGACAGGAAAAAAAATAGAGTTTGGACCTAGCCCAGCCGGCCAAGCCCACAAGCCCAGAACCAGCCCAGCTTTTCCTCCCCGGAGAAAAACGTTTCGCACTCGATTTTAAACCCACAGAGAAGCTGACCAGTGGACCCTTCCCTCACTCCTTTTCTCAGTGACGACTGGACCCCACTCTCCTGTTCATCCTCCTCACCCGCGCGACCTCCTTCCCCCAAACCTCGCTGCCGTTGCTGCCATTCAAATCCGCGTTCAATTCCCCTTAATGGCCACGTTAATCTCGCCCCTGACCATGCGTACAAAAGTGTGGCATCCCGCAAAAACCACTACTAGAAAATCGCGTGTTATTTTATTCATGCATCATCATGACATCACCATGCATCTATTTGCCTAAACCAATTTTGCTAAAAACCATATTTTTGTTTCTATAAATACCCCTCTCTATTTTTAAAACATAAAATCCTCGGTCCCTATTTGTCTAAAGTGTTCTACAAAACAATATTTAAAACTAAATGAAATTAAATGTTTTATAAAACGGGGGAGGCAGCCGGCCAGGCCCAAAGGCCCAACCAGCCACCTACCACCCCTCTAACCCTAACCCTCTCCAAACCCTAACCCTAACTTGTATCCCCACTCCCTACCTGCCCCCCCCTCCCGTCGCCAGTCCCTTCTCTCAGCCATACCACCCCGCGCGCACGCCAGCAACACATACACGCAGAGAACGCACACAACAACCACACTGCACGCACACAAGCCGGCCATCCCGCATCCCGCATCGCCCTCTGCTGCGTGGCCCCACCACGCCACCTCTCCCCTCGATCCCGAGCCCCACCCTGCGTCTTCCTCCCTCTCGTGACCCCCTCATCTCGAGCGCCTCCTTCTCTGTCCCGAGGGTCGCCGCCGCCAAGCACTCTCCATGGCTGCGTCGCTCCTCCCTCCCCTTCTCGCGGACCAGAGCTCCGCTAGGCTCCGGCGCCGTCGTCCTGTTTCCGTTCTCCGCCACCCAGCGAGATCGCCTCGCCTCCCTCCCTCGCAGGGCTCCTCCGTCTCCGCCAGGATCTCGTGCCCCCACCGGAGCACCGCCTCTCTCCCTGGCTCGCCCGCCTCCGGCCGGTCCCCCATCGTCGCTCTCTGCTCCTCCCCTCCCGCGTCCAAGCTCGCCAGGCCAGCTCGGGCAACCCCGCTGCCAGGCCTCTGCCGTCGCCGGCGCTCTCACCCTGCCTTCCTCCGACCGCCCCCTTGCCGTCCTCGTCCCGCGCCCCTACAAGCCACACGCGACCGTGGCCAGTTTCCCTGACCCGCGAGCTCGTGCGGTCACCTACCCTACTTGTGTATGCTCCTGAGGGTGCTCCTCGTGTTGCAGTTGTTGTGACTGCCCTGGTAATAAGCATTCATGCTGGCTACTGCAGTTGTTCAACAGGCCCTATAGCGGTTTCGAAGCCCGTTGAAGAGGAAGTCTTCAATTTTGCTCTGGTGCATGGTGGAACACAAGCCCGTCTTCGCAAGATCTCCGTCTTCGCAAGTTCTCTGATCCCGATGAACCATCGGCGCCACATTCCAAGATCGCCCCCGGACCCGATGACCGCCAAGCTCTTCTTCACGGAGATCAAAGGCCATTGTCCGAGACCCCGAAGACCGATCCCGGCGCCCAAAGCCGAGAACCCCGACAAGAACCACGACACGGATACACCGAGTTCTCCATCGAGGACACCAAGGCCGTCGACATGGAACCGAAGGACGTCAAGCACTGCACCCCGAACGCCAAGACCGTCCCGATACACGGACCCGGCCGATCCGCGGAACCGACAAGAGCGACCGCTTGGACCCAAGATCCCCGGCACGTCACGACAAGTTCTCCCTCTTATATCTGGACCCGTCGAACCCTGGACCTGAGACTGACCCCGAACCCCTCGAACCCCAAGACCGTCGAGACCCCTAATGTGTGAACCCCTTCCCGAAACCCTATTTTATAATATAATACAACTTGTCGCATATTAGTTGTTCATGCATGCATACTTGTCTGTGGTTTGGGGGTCTTTTGCCGATTCACCTAATAATTAAATATGGGGCCCATATGCGGGCAAATCCAGTCTCATATCGGCCTCATTTAAACTTGTGTAGCGAACCGGTGATATATTCTGCCTTGTTAAACAACATTTAAATTGTGGGGTAGTTAAACAACTTGAACCATTTAATTAATTGTCGGGACCCCGGTTCCGCTTAATATGGCCTAATCGCATCGCATCTTTGCCATGCCATACATCATACATGCATCATGCCCGATCTTTTGCCGAAGTATTAAATAGTACATCCGGTGTTTCTTCTAGTGTTTTGGTTCTTCGCGGATAAGGCCGTTGAGTTGATGTGAGCTTCGCCCCGATCTTCGGATGAACCTTCGACAATGTTTTCAGGCGAGCATCTCCCCCTTTCTACCTATCTTACTTTATAGTATTTATTTCCCTACTGTTGATCTTTGCTACCTGTGTTGCGATGCTCTAGTTTTCGTACCCGTAATATCCCTTGCAGCCATATATAGCCTTGGACACATCCTATTACCTGTTGTTTGGTAGATAGTTGGACCCGCGCGTCGTAGTCGCTTGCTCAAGTGTTTTGCGTGTCGTCAAGTACCACAGTTGTTGGAGAAGTGCCGCATGTTCAATGTTGGAGATGATCATGGCTTTACTTTTCGTTCACTTTAATTACTGTTTAACAACTAAAATTGAAGTAAGTAAGCAGAGGCATCGGTGGGTGATAGATAATGTTGGTTTCACCGCCCACTTGTGTCCCGTGGGACCCGAGTTCTTGACACTGTTAGAGATCGAGCGCTAACCACGGGTGGGAGATATGGGCCCCATTGATTATTACCGATTTTAAAGTATTGTCTGGGGGCCACAAACTAGTTTGAGGTTTTATTTACTATCTTGTACTTATGCCATGCTTTACCGCTTTATTACGATTGTGTGAGGAGCACTGTCTTGTTTAGGAAGCGGAGTGTTTTCGCGTATCGACAGTCCAGTTTGGGATTTCTTTGTCGTTCTGACCAACGCAAACCCTAAGTCCGTCGGAGACCGGCCGACCGTTCTTGCGGTGTACTTAGTGGGGTGGCCCGTGCTTGCTTTGGGTCAGGAACGTCATGACTTAGGCCCCGCCGACATACCGATGGGTGTATGTTAACTGATCTGGCAAAAAGGGTCGAAGTGCTTGTGGATACTTTGGTGCACCCCTGCAGGGTTAAATCTTTTCGAGAAGCCGTGTCCGCGGTTATGGACGACTTGGAGCACAGTGCTTGATCATAGATAACTATCACTAAAGTTTATTGTTATAAATTGACTTGTATCCGATATGACTAGTAATCAGCTTCACTACAACGGAATGGCTGAATAAAAGTACCAACAACTGCTGGGTTTTAAGGTTATCTCATGCTAATTGTATCTGACTAGTAAGTGTTGCAACTATCACGGAATGGTTAACTGAAAGTGCCCACTGCTTACTTTATCAGGATGATTATCTAAACCTGACTAGTAATTGCTGCAACGATAACTGAATAAATAAAACTGCCAACCGTGTGAGTTCCTCGGTTGACTTCCTCGTTTGGTCTCGAGGGGGAAACGCCAGGATGGGTTTGTTTGATGGTAGCATCAGGTTGGTTCCGAATAGGTCTTTCTTACCCCTCTCTGATCACCGCTAGTTGTATCGAGTCTCTATAGGGAGTTCAGTGCATGCTTCACGCTTGATCCACTATACCTTTGTGGCGAGGGCGCGAACTCTAGCCTCATGTGTCTTGGCCTCGATCTTGACGCTCCTCTTTTTCCTTTGCCCTTTGTCGGCACCCCTTTTGTTTAAGCAGGTTTTGAGATCGACGCCGTTAGCAGGGTTACCCTTCCGGCTTGGCCTGGGCAGGGTTATGGACGCCATTGGTTATTCTTCAGGGCTCTTAGCCCCATTTGCATCTTGTCCATAGTCGGACGCTCTATCATTTCATATTGCTTTGGATCTTTGTATATTATATCTGTATTCTTGACTCTTGGAGTCGTGCTGTATATATATCCGTTCTGTGGGTCCCATCGAGGACTGTTGTGTAATGTTATTACTTTGTTTTCCACCCGCACGAAAGTGCCTGGTGGGCACCTTCGAATCGTTTCTATGCGGGTTTGGCGGGAATCGCTGAAACTTGCATAGGGCCGATTATAAGGGTGTTACAAAAAGCACCTCTCCTCCCTCTGTCATTCCCCTCAAACGCCAACGCCACATCGCCACCAGGCTGCCTCGAATTGGCCCTGCACCGTCACTGTTCCGGCGAGCTCCTCCGGTGAAATCCGACAAACCACAGCCACCTCATGCCTCCCCGACCAAGCTCACACCTTCACCACTTCCATGCGCATCCACCTGTGCCCTTCGTACGACCGCGGGCGCCCCAGAGCAACATCTGCAACAAGCTCTGAACGACGCGGCCGTCCGCTCCAACTCCGACGAGCCCCACAGGTAGTTTCAGACCGCCCCGCGCCCTCTAGTTCACGCACACAGCTTTGCCTGGATCCTGTGCATATAACCGCGTCTCCGTTTTGTCTCGGGGTGAACCACAGCACCGCCTCCGACCAACCAGCGAGCCGCGGACGTTGCAAACTCCGGCGAGGAATTGCAGCCGACCCCGTGCGCCCCTTGACACGCCGACCACACTTCCAGCATCACCTCGTCCTCACGAACACGGTAAGCACCCCCTCTGTCTTCCTTGCTTCCTAGAACCGTCGTTAGCTCGCAGCCAGACCGTCGCCGTCGTGCGCCACCGTCGTCGCGCCGCCAGTTCTTGGCCAAGCATTAGCAGCCGTTCGATTTAGATCGGAGAGACAAGATAGATCCACTTAACTGCGGAGAGGTATGCTTTCTGGACCGCACGATTTGATTAGATCCAACGCACTGCAGAGCCCGATCCGACCGAACCGGTACCGTCCAATCAAAACGTGACGCGTGGCTAGGTTTCTGATTTAAAAACAGATTGAAATCAGATTTAAGTTGCAATTTCAAACCTTTGTAACTTTAGATCCACATGTCCAAAAATTGCAAAATTGGTATCATTGGAATCAGTGGAACAAACCCTAGCCAACTATGCCTTTTGTTTAGCAAATAGTATCTGTTAGCTTGTTCATTTTTGCAGAAACTTTTGTGTGCTTGTTTAGATTAGAAAAATTGTTTAAAAATGTTTTTAGGGTTAAAACCTTTGCAAAATGGTTTCTGGTGAACTTACTGACCCTAGGAACCAACCCATAGAGTTAGAAATGAATTTGGTGAAATTTAGGATAGATTAATTGATTTAGTCATTTCTAGCCAAAATAAAAAGAATGGTTTTGATATGAAAATGTTTTTTATAAATAAAACTTTGGGAAAATGATTTGGATCAAACCTACTGACCCTAAACACCAAGTTTTGGGAAACAACAACTTATTTTATGAACAACTTAAAGTTGTTGCTTTGATAAAAATATTTTCCACCACATAAAATGATGATTGGATTTAAAAATGGTTTTAGACAAAATCCTTTTGCTAATGACTTTGCCACTTAGAAAAATGACCACTTTGGACCTTACAAAATTTAGAAGCCTAGTGGAGACCACCCTTGCAAATAGAACCACCTCTTGCATGCTTACATGCATGACTTAGATCTTAGATCCCATTGTTTTATGTGTGTGAAATGTTTGATTGATTATTTGGAATGCTAGTTGATATAGAGTTTGCTTGATTGATTGTAGTGAAATTAGCAAAGTGTGAGACTAGCAAGATCAAGGAGTGAACCATCATTCCCTACCAAAAAGGCAAGTTACAATATCACCTAAAGTCCTACTATTTTCATTATACTTAGTGGATTTTGAAACATGCATGAAAAGATATTTTTATACTTAAGCTATGCTAAATCCTAATAGGATTCCCTATATATACCTTAGTGAAAACAATGTAGTTGTTACATGCTTAGCCATGCTATATTTTGAAAAGAGATACATGTTGAGATTTTATGAAGTTGATAAAAGGACTTGTGATTTTATATAATAAAACAAGGACTCGATGAACCACCTGGGTGGCCAAGGATACTTTTGAGTATTGGAGAAGGTGGAAACAAAAGGAACCATGTCTATGGCAATCTCTTTGTGTTGTGCTCCAAAATAAACCACCCAAGAAACTTAGAGATTGAACATGTTTCTCCAATTGTGGCTTTCGTGTGCAACCACATGCTATTATGGCTCTGGCTTAGTCAACTACATTGGGAAGACCCATGCATTGTCTTCAGTTTACTGGACATGGGGATCTGGAATACTTCATGGGTGCTGAAGACAAGCTAGAAATGGTGTATGGGAGGACCCTTTGGAAAGACTTCGTCACATTCTCAATCTGCCAGTACTCCATCTTGGTGAGTGCTAATCCAGTGGCCACTGGTGGCAAAAGGATGGGATTGTGACATGTGGGTAAAGTGTACTCCTTCTGCAGAAGATAATAAAATCTAAGTACTTAGCCTTGTCCCCGGTTATGGACAATACTGAGCAACTAAAGTTTGAAGCTATGGGAGATCTCGACATTCTGATTTCTAAAAGAAAACTTTTAAGGACTTGATGCACTTGGGGTTACCAAGGAGCACAAGAGAATTTGATAAAACTTGATGTACTTGGGGTTACAAAGGAACTCAAGAGTTGAAAACATGAACACTTGGGGTTACCAAGGAACTCATGAGATTTTGATAAAACTTGATGCACTTGGGGTTACCAAGGAGCTCAAGGGATTTTGACAAGGACTTGAATACTTGAGTTTCTACCAAGGAGTTCAAGGAACTTGGAAAAGGAGATTTGATAAAGGACCAAAACCATTTTGAAAAGATAGGATAAATATTGCTTTATGCAAATGAGCCTAAAACTCTACTTAGCCAAATATGCATGTAATGATAGGATCCACTTATATTCTACAAAGTAGTGAAGCTTGCCAATACAATTCAAATGTATTGACCCTTGTGGCTGTAACTTGTAATGTTGCAGGTCTGATTGATTTTAGTGAAGATCGTTTGATTAGGATTACAAAGTCTACAACCAACATCTTCCTGTGGCACTTTGAAGATGAAGGACCCCATGACTATAGTTATTCCGCTACAATGTAATGTAATAGCCAAATGAGCTATGTATGATGTAATAAAATTATGTTATTCCTGGTTATAAAGTTATGTTATGACCTTTGTTTCCTGATATTACATCTTAACTATGGATGCTAGCTATTGATCCAGGGACTAGCATTATAAACACAGGGGACACCACCTTATGTTGTATAAAGGTTGGGACACTCCCTCTACAGATGGTATCAGAGCATTGTGTTGCCTGTAGGATTTGTAAACCTAGGATTGGACAAAAACCCTTAGAAAAATAGGAGTTGTATTTGTTCCAAAAATTATTTACCAACCATCTTGTAAACTCTTTCCTCAACCATTTTGGTTTCAACTCTACATCTCATCTATTTCAAACTTGATGGAAAAACCTACCCCATGGCCAAAGACTACACCATGTGCAAAGGACTACTTCAACTCTAATGACTTCAACTTCTTCAACTCTAATGACTTCAACATCTTCAGCATATTCCCCAAGGAATTCCAACTTGGAAACCACTAAGGACCACAAGTGAGACAAGGAAATCTTACTCAAGATTTAGAGACTAAGGGAATGCAAAAGTTAGAAGGAGCCTACATCATTTGAAGTATTGTAACCAAGAGTTTTTCTCAAGGAAACCATGATGTCATGTAAGAATAATCAACCAAGAAGGATGGAAATATCACAAGTGAACCATATAGATGGACCACCATATTTTAGTTAAGTCAAAACACACCTACTTATGAGGTGTAAACAAAAATATTTTGTTGCCTAAGTATGTGCTTGAACCTTGTTTGAGTGAAATGTTTGGTTTGTGAGTGCATGCACATTGTTTGTGTGAATTGTGATGTGTGTGATTAGAAATAATTCCTTAGAAATATCTTGCATATTCTAATCTCCCTTCAACCCAAACAGATGACTACTCCAAGAGACTCCAACATCAAGGTTGATGACATCAACACCACCCAAGAGGACAGCATGAAAGAGCTCATAGCAACCCAGAATCAGTTGAACCAAGTGACAGCTCAATTCATAGCCAACACCAGTGGAGAAGATCCAATACTACAAGGATTTTTGGAAACTCAAGGCCAACTGATGCTTAAGGTGACTGATCAAATGATCAAAATGGAAGAAAGCTATCCCAAAAGAGTCTATGACAACAAGGATGACATAAACATTATTCTAGATGGAGCCCCAGCTTGCATTATTTGTGGTGACAAGGATCATACTTACAAGGAGCATGGAGATCAATGCCCCAACTGTGAAGAGAAACATCCTGTTGGACAATGTCCCACCTCTCAAGCCACTTGTTATTTGTGTGAAGGAAACAATCATGTTCCTATCCAATGCCCCATCTATGCCATTGTGGAACAAAGGAAACAAGAAGGATCCAAGTCAACCAAGAAAGATGATGGCAAAGGAAAAGGACCACTTATACCTCCAAACAAAACAACCCAATTCAAAGGATCAAAGAAACCCAAGAAGCAAAAGATAGACAAAAGCCATGTGCAATGTTATAAATGTAAGGAAATGGGACACTATTCCGGTGAATGCCCAGAGAACCCAAAGAATAAAGAGATTGGCCAAGTAGTGTGCAACAACTGCAAAGAGCTAGGCCATTATGTAGCAACTTGTCCACAAGAGCCACGTAAAGAACTCAAGGACATTCATTGTTTCAACCGCAAGAATCCAGGACATTATGCAAGCAACTGTCTAGAAAAGATGAAGAACAAGTTGAACAAGCCTATGGAGAAACTCAACCTTCGCCCATGAGTCAAGTATGGAAACAAAGGACACAATGCAAATGTTTGCCCATGAGGAATTTTCCCAGGATCCCAAGCAAGCCAAGATGTAATTTAGTTTGAAAATTTTAAGGGTGGTAGTACCCTAGTGTTGGAATTATGCCCTAGAGGCAATAATAAAGATGTTATTATTATAATTCTTGTTCATGATAAAGTTTATATTCCATGCTAGAATTGTATTAAGCGGAAACTTTAATACTTGTGTGGTTTGTGAACAACACCGTGTCCCTAGTACGCCTCTATGGACTAGCTCATTGATCAATGATGGTTAAGGTTTCCTAACCATAGACATGAGTTGTCAATTGATAATGAGATCATATCATTGGGAGAATGATATGATGGACAGACCCAAACTAAGCGAAGCAATTAGATCGTTTCATCGTGTTCATCTTTGCGAAGCTTTTCCTATGTCAAATATTGTATTCCTTAGACCATGAGATAATGCAACTCCTGGTACGGAAGAAAGCTTTGAGGTCATCAAACGTCATCCTATGAGAGGGTGATCATAAAGGTGTCTCTCGGTGATCGGAAAGTATCTGTTGGGTTGTATGTATCGAGATGGAATTTGTCCCTCCCAAGTCGGAGAGATATACTTGGGCCCACTCGGTGTCGATATCAACACCGCTTGCAAGCATGTGGTTAAGGAGTTAATCACAAAGTGATATCGGATTACGGGAGTAAAGTACTTCGTGAACGAGATTGAACTAGGTATGACGGTGCAAGCGATCGAATCTCGGGCAAGTAAAATATCGCGAGACGAAGGAATATATATATGGGATTGATTGAATCCAGGCATCGTGGTTCATCCGATATGATCATCGATGAATGTGTGGAGTCAATATGGGTGCCTGCACCCGCTGTTGATTATTGATAGAAGATCATGTCGCATATTCTCGAACCGCAGGTCACACACTTAACGTATCTCGACGCTAGGATAGATTGGATAATTGGTTTATGAATTTTTGTTCGAGTCTCGAATGGGATCCGGGACATCACGAGAGGTTCCGGAATGGTCCGAGAATAAGATTCATATAAGGCAGTTTTTGGAGTTCGAATTGTTCCGGGTTAATCGGTATTGTCTGAAGCTTCTAGAACCTTCGGAAGGGGACCAACGTGGCCCCACCTTCCGGGAGGGCATGGGCCTATGAGGGAGTGTCCTGGCGCATTGGGCCAGGCACAAGGCCCCATAGGGCCCAGCCGATTCTAGAGAGATTTGACTCGTTTAAATCTCGGGATAGAATTTCTAGATAAGGAGAGTTTAAATCGTTTAAACTAGAGATAGGATTTCTAGATAAGGAAGAGTTTAAATTGTTTAAACTAGAGATAGGCTTGGAGGAGGGGCAGGGCTGGCCCCTCTATATATAGAGGGTGGTGCGCCTCCCCAACACACACCTTCCTCCAAGCCCTAGCAGCCTTGCTATCTTCCTCTCTCCTTCCCGACTGCTTGTAGGCGAAGCCTGCAAAGAAATTCTCCACCATATACACCACGCCGTGTTGTAGATCCAATCTATCTCCAACATACTCTCCGTCCGAGGAAGGAGGAGACGCCGAGGTGCTGCGTGTGCATCTCACGGAGGCACCGCCACTTGTGGTTCTAGATCGGATCGGATCGCGAGGAGGAGAAGCGAGCACGACTACATCACCCACGCTCCGATTTAACGCTCATTGTCTGAATCTTCAAGGGTATGAAGATCTAATCCAATCTCTCTCGTTGTTTGTATCTCCTAGATTAGATCTTGGCTTTCCCTCTGTTCGCTCCGTAGAAAATTTTGATTTACTATGCCGCGAAACCCTTCACCTAGTTGTTTTGAACCTGCTTGTAACCCTAGCCTCCCCCAATATCGGGACGAAATTTATTTTAAGGGTGGTAGCCTGTCACATCCCAAGATTTTCCAAATCTTGTAATGTGAAAATAAATGAATAAAATAAAACTTTGTTTGATTTTCAAGGCCAGAAGAAACTTTTTGAATTCAATTGGAACCTCAAACCTATTTGGATTAAATAAAATCCTAAAGGGATTTAAAAAGATAAACATTTTAAATAAAGGAAAATAAAATATTTTGGAAATACTATTTTGGATCTTTTAAATAAAAGGATTTGATTTTCAAAAGAAATAGAAATTTTCTAAATAAAGATTATTTTATAAAGCCAAATTAAACCTTGGCCAGGCTTTTGAGATAAAACATTTTGCTTTGTTAAAAATGGTAAAGGTTTATTAAATAAAGTAATAATGATTTAATATCCAAGTTTTATTAATAAAGGTTTTACTATTTCCAAAAACATCAAAACTTATTTATTTATTTATTTAAAATAAGTTTTTCCAAGTATTTTGGACTCTCAAATAAAACCTACTGATTTGGGTTTTGAAAATATTTAGGTTTCATATAAAGAAATTAAATAAAACAAAAAACTATTTTGATTTATTTACTAGAGTCCATTTTATTTAATTAATAATGGACCCTAAAATAAAATTATTATTTTGGTTTTGGAATTTGGTTTATGCTACTGAACAAAACCAAATTCAAATCTACAATGTGTGGTGAAAGTTTGAATGAATTTGAACATTGTTTGGTTGTTGAATTTCAAAACAGGAAATAGTTATAGAAAAAGAAAAAGCCAGCAGACAGAAAAAAAAATAGAGTTTGGAGCTAGCCCAGCCGGCCAAGCCCACAAGCCTAGAACCAGCCCAGCTTTTCCTCCCCGGAGAAAAACATTTCGCACTCGATTTTAAACCCACAGAGAAGCTGACCAGTGGACCCTTCCCTCACTCCTTTTCTCACTGACTACTGGACCCCACTATCCTGTTCATCCTCCTCACCCGCGCGACCTCCTTCCCCCAAACCTCGCTGTCGTTGCTGCCATTCAAAGCCGCGTTCAATTCCCCTTAATGGCCGCGTTAATCTCGCCCCTGACCATGCGTACAAAAGCACCTCTCCTCCCTCTGTCATTCCCCTCAAACGCCAACGCCACATCGCCACCAGGCTGCCTCGAATTGGCCCTGCACCGTCACTGTTCCGACGAGCTCCTCCGGTGAAATCCGACAAACCACAGCCACCTCCTGCCTCCCTGACCAAGCTCACACCTTCACCACTTCCAGGCGCATCCACCTGTGCCCTTCGTACGACCGCGGGCGCCCCAGAGCAACGTCTGCAACAAGCTCTGAACGACGCGGTCGTCCGCTCCAACTCCGACGAGCCCCACAGGTAGTTTCAGACCGCCCCGCGCCCTCTAGTTCACGCACACAGCTTTGCCTGGATCCTGTGCATCTAACCACGTCTCCGTTTTGTCTCGGGATGAACCACAGCACCGCCTCCGACCACAACCAGAGCCGCCAGACGCCGTTGCAAACTCCGGCGAGGAATTGCAGCCGACCCCGTGCGCCCCTTGACACACCGACCACACTTCCAGCATCACCTCGTCCTCACGAACACGGTAAGCACTCCCTCTGTCTTCCTTGCTTCCTAGAACCGCCGTTAGCCCGCAGCCAGACCGTCGCCGCCGTGCGCCACCGTCGTCGCGCCGCCAGTTCTTGGCCAGGCATTAGCAGCCGTTCGATTTAGATCGGAGAGACTAGATAGATCCACTTAACCGCGGAGAGGTATGCTTTCTGGACCGCACGATTTGATTAGATCCAACGCACTGCAGATCCCGATCCGACCGAACCGGTACCGTCCAATCAAAACGTGACGCGTGGCTAGGTTTCTGATTTAAAAACAGATTGAAATCATATTTAAGTTGCAATTTCAAGCCTTTGTAACTTTAGATCCACACGTCCAAAAATTGCAAATTTGGTATCATTGGAATCAGTGGAACCAACCCTAGCCAACTATTCCTTTTGTTTAGCAAATAGTATCTGTTAGCTTGTTGATTTTTGCAGAAACTTGTGTGTGCTTGTTTAGATTAGAAAAATTGTTTAAAAATGTTTTTAGAGTTAAAACCTTTGCAAAATGGTTTCTGGTGAACTTACTGACCCTAGGAACCAACCCATGGAGTTACAAATGAATTTGGTGAAATTTAGGATAGATTAATTGATTTAGTCATTTCTAGCCAAAATAAAAAGAATGGTATGATATGAAAATGTTTTTTATAAAGAAAACTTTGGGAAAATGATTTGGATCAAACCTACTGACCCTAAACACCAAGTTTTGGGAAACAACAACTTATTTGATGAACAACTTAAAGTTGTTGCTTTGATAAAAATATTTTCCACCACATAAAATGATGATTGGATTTAAAAATGGTTTTGGACAAAATCCTTTTTCTAATGACTTTGCCACTTAGAAAAATGACTACTTTGGACCTTAAAAATTTAGAAGCCTAGTGGAGACCACCCTTGCAAATAGAACCACCTCTTGCATGCTTACATGCATGACTTAGATCTTAGATCCCATTGTTTTATGTGTGTGAAATGTTTGATTGATTATTTGGAATGCTAGTTGATATAGAGTTTGCTTGATTGATTGTAGTGAAATTAGCAAAGTGTGAGACTAGCAAGATCAAGGAGTGAACCATCATTCCCTACCAAAAAGGCAAGTTACGCTATCACCTAAAGTCCTACTATTTTCATTATACTTAGTGGATTTTGAAACATGCATGAAAAGATATTTTTATACTTAAGCTATGCTAAATCCTAATAGGATTCCCTATATATACCTTAGTGAAAACAATGTAGTTGTTACATGCTTATGCTATATTTTGGAAAGAGATACATGTTGAGATTTTATGAAGTTGATAAAAGGACTTGTGATTTTATATAATAAAACAAGGACTCAATGAACCACCTGGGTGGCCAAGGATACTTTTGAGTATTGGATAAGGTGGCAACAAAAGGAACCATGTCTATGGAAATCTCTTTGTGTTGTGCTCCAAAAGAAACCACCCAGGAAACTTAGAGATTGAACATGTTTCTCCAATTGTGGCTTTCGTGTGCAACCACATGCTATTATGGCTCTGGCTTAGTCAACTACATTGGGAAGACCCATGCATTGTCTTCGCCATCGGACATGGGGATCTCGAATGCTTCATGGGTGCTGAAGACAAGCTAGCAATGGTGTATGGGAGGACCCTTTGGAAAGACTTCGTCACATTCTCAATCTGCCAGTACTCCATCTTGGTGAGTGCTAATTCAGTGGCCACTGGTGGCAAAAGGATGGGATTGTGACATGTGGGTAAAGTGTACTCCTTCTGCAGAAGATAATAAAATCTAAGTACTTAGCCTTGTCCCCGGTTATGGACAATACTGAGCAACTAAAGTTTGAAGCTATGGGAGATCTCGACATTCTGATTTCTAAAAGAAAACTTTTAAGGACTTGATGCACTTGGGGTTACCAAGGAGTACAAGAGAATTTGATAAAACTTGATGTACTTGGGGTTACCAAGGAACTCAAGAGTTGAAAACATGAACACTTGGGGTTACCAAGGAACTCATGAGATTTTGATAAAACTTGATGCACTTGGGGTTACCAAGGAGCTCAAGGGATTTTGACAAGGACTTGAATACTTGAGTTTCTACCAAGGAGTTCAAGGAACTTGGAAAAGGAGATTTGATAAAGGACCAAAACCATTTTGAAAAGATAAGATAAATATTGCTTTATGCAAATGAGCCTAAAACTCTACTTAGCCAAATATGCATGTAATGATAGGATCCACTTATATTCTACAAAGTAGTGAAGCTTGCCAATACACTTCAAATGTATTGACCCTTGTGGCTGTAACTTGTAATGTTGCAGGTCTGATTGATTTTGGTGAAGATCGTTTGATTAGGATTACAAAGTCTACAACCAACATCTGCCTGTGGCACTTTGAAGATGAAGGACCCCATGACTATAGTTATTCCGCTGCAATGTAATGTAATAACGAAATGAGCTATGTATGATGTAATAAAATTATGTTATTCCTGGTTATAAAGTTATGTTATGACCTTTGTTTCTTGATATTACATCTTAATTGTGGATGTTAGCTATTGATCCAGGGACTAGCATTGTAAACACAGGGGACACCACCTTATGTTGTATAAAGGTTGGGACACTCCCACTACAGAGTTTAATTTGAATTTAAGATTTAAAAATATTTAAAGGTTAATAGTTATACTTAAGTTTTATTACTCCCTCCGGTCCAGTTTATTAGGAACGCACGTAGTTTAAAAAAATCTTTGACCATCAATTTTGATCAATAAATATGCGATATATGTCCCAAAAAATATAGAAACGACTTTTAAAGATGAATCCAATGGTATAACTTTTATGACATATTATGTAAAATTTGTTGACCAAAATTATTGGTCAAAGTTGTTCTTAAACTAAGTGCGCACCTAATAAACCGGACCAGAGGAAGTATGATTATGGCTTAAGACTTAGTAATTAAACTTAAAGGATTTAGTGTTTTATTAAGAAATGTGATTGTTTCTTTCTTAGTAAATAAATTTAAAGAATTAACAAAGTGGTTATTTCATTTTAGTAAAATAAGCAAATGATTTTTATTATCTTAGGTTATTAAAATGTTTTTTAATAATATACATAGTATTTTTATAGTAAAATATACTTATTAAAGATCTTAAAAATGAATTTTATTTATTTTTATGTATTATCTTTAATTTTATAAAAAAATCAAAGAATTAAGTGTCTTTAAATATTTGCTTTATGTTTTATTTGTAAAACTCTAAGTTAGTATTTTTATAAAATAGTAGAGCTATTTTTATACACAAGATTGATTTTTATACATTTTTAGGGCTCTTCCTCATTTTCCTAGAATTCCATAAAGTTATAAGTGTTTTTAAATGTATGTTTTATTTTATCAGATTAAAATACAAGCTCATATTTTTCTTTCAAAAAGTATTATATATATATATTTTTTAAATGATTTTTAATTATTTTATGTCTTATTCCTATTTTTAGAAAAATCCTTAAAGTATTTCTTACACTAAAATATTTAATTTAAGTTTTATTATGCTAAAATATATAATTAATATTTTTTATTGGATAGTCTTATATATAAATACATATAACAATTTTATATGTTATAAGTATTTTTAGGATTTGATATAATTTCATATGCATTGGAATTATTTTATAGAGTTTATTTAATGGAAAAAATTGTTTGATGGTTGGCAAGTAGTTGGGCTGTGGCCCAATTGGGTGTAAATGGATCTGGTCCAATAGACTTAGTTGGTTTGGCCCAACAGGACGGCCTAGTTCGGCTTGGGTCAACACATCTCACCCCTGTCCCTTCTCTTCCTCCTCGCACCTGGGCACCCACGCACGCCCACGACCTAGACCCTGATTCCCCTCACGCGACGCAGCGAGGCGCCGCCACCTCCGGATCGATTATGGCGACGTAGGCCGTTGCGGTTGCCTCCGTTGGTTGCCAGAGCTCCGCCTCTCCTAGACTGACCTGGCCCTCCAACTCGATTTGGGAATAATGCTTCTACCAGGTCGTATCTAACCCTCACTGGTGCTAGGGTTTGTGGGGATGCTATCGCCACTGCGCGCCGACGTTACTCTAGTCGCCCCTTGATACTGGTGATGATGAGTTGGGTTTGGACGTTCTCGTGTTGCCGTGGCTTAGCGAAGGTGGTGCTGTGGCGTCCTCAGTGGTCAGCGTGTTGTTGTGTCATGGCCATCGCCTCTGATCCCCTGCAACCTCGTGTTCTGCTTCCTCTTCTTGCTGGGCGAGGACCTTCGGGTAAGTATCCTCTTCTCCTCCAATTCTGGTCTTCCTCCTTTCTTCCTTGTAGCTAGCTCTGATTAGAGTTTCCTACTCCTAGTAATGTTTCAATGATTCATAATGGTGTTCCTAAGGACTGGTTTTCTTTAGCATGTGAATTCTAGCTCGCTTCAGTGCCAGAGTTGTTAGTGATATATGTTGCTAAATGATATTCAATCACATGAACCCATACTGTATTATGATGAATTGATGCTTGGATAATGTGATGCTAAATTTCTACAACTATCAAACGTGACAGTGATTGATTGAATGCTTTGATTCTCATGTGATGTTGGTATTGTGAAATCACTTGCAGGTGTTTCCTAGAATCTTTGGACTAGCTAAATTGGTAGTGTACTCAGCCAAGCTTTTCTCTTATGTGATCATGGAAAACATACTGGAATGATTCCTAGAATTATTTCCTAGGAAAATGATTTTTTCTATGTCAAATCTGACAGTGTAATAATGTACAACTTTGATTCCTAGAAATCCTACTAGGAAAATGATAAGATTGTTCGGGTAATATTTGTAAGTGTAAATGAGTGGCCAATATGAGTACACTGCATATATGACAACAACTATTTTAAATTATTCCTAAATCTTTTTAGGAAAATGAGTTGTGGATTTAAGAAAATAGTCTTGAGATTGTACTCAAGAAACTCTAAATCTGTTAGGTACCTAGGTGCTACCCTCTAGGAATGTGCCCTGTAGCCTAGCAGCTTGGGGTATATGTTTGTCTAGTAAAAACTAGATAATAGGCTAATGATGATTTCTAGTTTCTTGGCTAGAAAAATGATTTGAACTTATTTGGTGTGCCCTATTTGTACTGTCAATATGACAGTGATGTCACACACAAATTATTCCTAGCTAAATAGCTAGGAAAATGATCTAAAATTTAGTGTTGGTTGCTTGCAGATGGTTTTGAATGAGCTATTGATGATCATATCATGCAAAGGGCATGATCTTGGGAAATTATGAATTAGAAGATTTAAAGTAGATTTCTTTATCTACTTAATTTCCTAATAACTAGATAAATTATTCCTAGATCAGATGATCTGGGAAAATGATTTATAGAACTCCCTAAGGTTTACAGATACCCTAGTGTTGTGCTTGGCCTGCTACACATCTAATCTGTTGTAGCTTTTCTTAATAAGCTTCTACTTGTGCCATTTTAAAATTAGTGGCTTCTACCTTTTGGAATATGCCACTGTGGTGCCTCATTAGAGTGTGCACAGTGGTGATCCCATAATGGTATGATCTGCTACTATTGCCCTTCCAATGATGCAAAAGACCGAGGCCTCTTTCTTATAAAGAACACATGCTTGAATATTTTCCTAGCTCAATGATGACACTGGTGTAGCATTTCTACACCAGTCTGAGAGCCTTCTATTTCCCCCACTTAAACCATGCTCTAAAGAAATAAGTGAGTAGAGCAGATGGTTATTACTGTTATAAACTGCCCCCCTAATATGCAGAATAACAGTTGATGTTGCTTGAAATTATAAGAACAGGTATGTTACCAGATCTAGCTAGTGATCTAGTAAATTTCTACCTTGATGCATGTGGCTGCTTGGTGTGTTGTATTTTGGTCTGCTTAGCCTAGTGCTCTGGTATTGAGCTTGTTAGCCTTCTCCTCCTAGAACTGATAGTGGATTGATCTTGATCTTCCCCTGGTCCTAGCTTCTGGATGGCTCTAGGGAGCAACCAGAGCTAGAGATGTGGTGAGATGATGGAGTAATATGTGTGGTGGTTATCCAGTGGTTGGCTTTGTGATTTGTGTTTTCTTGAGAGAGAACTGCTAAGAATAAAAGATGTTCTTTGTGGTGTTCTTGGGCTAGTATAAGACCTGTTGGTCTGGTTGTGTATGTGAAGAGAGGATATAGTAGCAGCTCTACTATGGCTGGTGCTTTTACTCTACTTGTTGTTGCCTTGTGGTGTTGACAACACATATGCCTGCATGCATGTGTAAGCTGCTTGTTTGTGTGCTGCTGGTCCAGGAACCCCCCTTGTCCAGGTTTCATATGTGATATCTTTTGCTATAAATGTGCTCGGATGGTTTGGTTTTATCCGAAGTTGAGCTATATTTTTGGATGTTGCCAAGTGGATTTCTTAAATATACAATGATGGGGTTCTGAGGCAAAAACACTGATATGAACATATACTACAATCTGGTCCCTACATAAACATACTCAGTGATGAGTTTAGGCAAAGCATTACTTTGCCCTAATCTAAGAGTAAAATCAACACGCTAACCAATCTTTTATTTTTTTATTGGTTTTGTTCTTTTTGTCTTTCCTTCTTGCAGGAATCAAGATTAGGAAGAGAATTTTCAAGACATGAAGATTTAGCTTAGGATTTTTGTTATTAATATTGTTGTAATTTTTCCTTTTAGTATTTTTTTTGTATTTTTTGGGTAATACCAAAACATTGTAATAATATAGTTTAGATTTTTGTTTCTGTAATGTTTATTATTTTGTAATTCATTTATTTATTTGTAAAGACAATGTAATATTTATTTTCTTGCAATAAAGAACTCTTTTATTTATTTAAGTAATGTAATTCCTCTTTCTACTTATTTGTTTCCTAATACTTTACTTTTATTCATTTATTGTTAAATATCAATGTAATATTATATGTATATATATTAATAAAGAATTATTTTTATATCATTTATGTAATCATTTCATTTCAAGTTATTAAATATTTCCAGTTTCCATTTGTGAATTTTATAAATTCATTTGAATTCATATTTGAAATTCAAATACATGTTTGAGCAACTTTCCCCCAAAACAAAGAATTCTACAAAGGTCATGTCGAAATCTATCACACTTGCTCCGAAGTTTCCATCAGTACAAGAGAGATCTCGATCCCTCTATAGTTATTTTAGTTTTGCGCGAAAATTTTCCGGATATTCTTATGCATGAATGCAATGCACAAACCTGTGTCCTCTCTATTTCTAGGTGCTAATCCTGGGACGGATTTTCTTATGCGTGAATGCAATGCACAAACCTGTGTCCTCTCTATTTCTAGGTGCTAATCCTGGGATGTTACAGTCATCAAATTGGCTTGCAAGCATGTGACAAGATCACAAGGGATGTCACTTCACAGTACGAGTAAAAAGTACTTGTCGGTAATGAGGTTGAACTGGGTATAGAGGTACCAACGATCGAACCTCGGATAAGTAAAGTATCACGCGATAAAGGGAATCGGTATCGTGTGTAAATGGTTCATTTGATCACAAAGTCATTATTGAAATATCGTTTAAATGGTTATTGACTGGAGAGGTGTCTCGATCATGTCTGCATAGTTCGCGAACCATAGGGAGACACACTTAAGGAATCGATGTTGTTTAAGTAGATATGGAATATGATTTGGAGACTGAATGTTGTTTGGAGTATCGGATTGGATCCAAGCTATCACGAGATCTGGAGAATAAGATTCATATAAGGAAAGAGGGTTTTCGTGGTTTGGAAAAGTTTTGGTGTTTTGACCGGATACTTCTAGAATGTTTTAGAGGGGCCACCAGTGGTTCCACCACCTCGGGAGGGGGTCACTTGTGCTGTGGCATGCCCTTGGGTCCAGTGATGACCCACAAGTATAGGGGGTGTATCGTAGTACTTTTAATAAATAGGAGTGTCGATCCCAATGAGGAGCAGAAGGTGCTAAACAGTGGTATGGAGCAGGAAATACCTTGAATACTTAGCAAACGTATTTTTAGTGGTTTTCTAACAAGGCAACAAAACAAGGAGCAAGTAACAAAGGTAACGAACAAACGGAGCAAGTGGCCCAATCCTTTTTTAGAAAAGGACAAGCCGGTGGAAATACTTATAAGTACCAAACGTTCCGAGGACACATGGGAATTCTGTCAAGTGCTTTCGCTTCAAATAGCTGAGTACTCTTCTTTGGTGTTGTAAGTGTTGTGTGGGTGAACCTGTGCTAACATACCGCCCTTCCTAGGACTAATACATACTTGTGATTAAACCCCCTGCAAACATTCGTAACTACAGGAAAGTAATTAAGATATAAATCTAACCATACCCTTAAACTCTGAGATCCTACACTCCCTTGTGCAAAGGTGTCCTAACGGGGGTTCAGGTTTCTATCACTCCTGCAACCCCACAATTAGTAGCCAAATACACAATGCATTCCCCTAGGACCACAAATGGTGAAGTATCATGTAGTCTGCGTTCACATGACACCACTAGAACAATAGCACCACAACTTAAATACTAAACCATTGAATAATAACTCAACACAAATCCACTAATAACAACATGACTTCTCCCATGTCCTCAAGAACACAACAAACTACTCACAAGACATCATATGGATCAAGATCAAAGATGATATGGTAATGGATAACAATCTGAACATAAACAATAATCCAATGATTCCACTCACAAGCATCAACTACAATAGTAATCAACACCGAGAAAGTTTCCCTAAGAACTAAAGCAATATCCAACACAATTGTTATAGCAGGACAGAGTGGTGATGATGGTGCTGGTAGATATGATGATGTGGATGATGATGATCCCGATGAAGCCTAGCTTGATGATGGTGTTGATGGCAACGGTCTCCCCTCTCCAGGAAGGAATTCCCTAGGCAGAAATCTGTCTTCCGGAGAGATCTTTCTCTCTCGATGTTTTCCGCCCCCAGAGGCGGCAGAAATCTATCTATGGTCGCTCCTCGAGGCTTAGGGTTCCGTAGGGAAGATATAGGCGAAGGGGCGGAGTCGGAGGCCGAGTAGGTGGGCCACACCTTCCCTAGGCACAGGGTCAGGTGGGCCGCATATAGGGGGTGTGGGCCCCCTGAGGCCCTTCTTCGTCCCTCCTTCTGGCTCCCTCATTCTTCTAGAGAAATAATATGTTTCCATATTTTTCTGGTATTTTTCTTTGCGAAATTGCACCGAAACGCCTTCTTTTCCATTAGAATCCAGACTCCGGCAGTCCATCCTCCAAGAATCATCCAACATGCATAAACATATGAAAAGCCATAATTAATACCTCATAATAAGACAAATATCAATGAATAGAGGTAAATTATGATATAGAATGGTGATGCAAATTGGGTGTATCAACTCCCCCAAGCTTAGACTTCACTTGTCCCCAAGCGAATACTGAGCTCACTAACATGTCCACAGGTTTATGGAGTGAAGTGTCGATAAAAGAATACGAACAAGAAGCATCACACTTACCATTTCACAACTCATAGAAGAAAGCAACTCATCATTATATAACTTAGCTTGCAACCAAGTACATCAGTCACAATAGAGATGCATAAAGATAAATCATAATTGGAATTGGTAAACTTGTTCTTGGTCAGAGAACAACCGGCAAATAGTTTCATAAAAAGCTTTCTGTAGAAGTTTCAAAATAGGAGCACTCTTTGCTCAAAAAGGTTTTTCACAAGTGAAGTCTTTCAAAATAATACTCATTATATAAGAGTTTTGTGCAAACAAGGAAGATGAAGAACATGATTGAATAAATCACCATATGAATGTTGGAATTATGCCCTAGAGGCAATAATAAGGATGTTATTATTATAATTCTTGTTCATTATAAAGTTTATATTCCATGCTAGAATTGTATTAAGCGGAAACTTTAATACTTGTGTGGTTTGTGAACAACACTGTGTCCCTAGTACGCCTCTATGGACTAGCTCACTGATCAATGATGGTTAAGGTTTCCTAACCATAGACATGAGTTGTCAATTGATAATGAGATCATATCATTGGAGAATGATATGATGGACAGACCCAAACTAAGTGAAGCAATTAGATCGTATCATCGTGTTCATCTTTGCGAAGCTTTTCCTATGTCAAATATTGTATTCCTTAGACCATGAGATAATATAACTCCCTGGTATCGGAAGAAAGCTTTGAGGTCATCAAACGTCATCCTATGAGAGGGTGATCATAAAGGTGTCTCTCAGGTGATCGGAAAGTATCTGTTGGGTTGTATGTATCGAGATGGAATTTGTCCCTCCCAAGTCGGAGAGATATACTTCGGGCCCACTCGGTAATCGATATCAACACCGCTTGCAAGCATGTGGTTAAGGAGTTAATCACAAAGTGATATCGGATTACGGAACGAGTAAAGTACTTGCATGACGAGATTGAACTAGGTATGTGATGCAACGATCGAATCTCGGGCAAGTAAAATATCGTGAGACAAAGGGAATATATATATATATGGGATTGATTGAATCACGGCATCGTGGTTCATCCGATATGATCATCGATGAATGTGTGGGAGTCAATATGGGTGCCTGCCAGACCCAGTTGATTATTGATAGAAGATCATGTCTACATATTCTCGAACCCTAGGTCACACACTTAACGTGTCTTGACGTTAGGATAGATTGGATAATTGGTTTATGAGTTTTTGTTCGAGTCTCGGATGGGATCCGGACATCACGAGAGGTTCCGGAGTGGTCAGAATAAGATTCATATAAAGGCGAGGCAGTTTTGGAGTTCGGAATTGTTCCGGGTTAATCGGTATTGTACCGGAAGCTTCTAGAACCTTCCGGAAGGGGACCAACGTGGCCCCACCTTCTGGGAGGGGGCATGGGCCTATGAGGGAGTGTCCTGGCCGCATTGGGCCAGGGGCACAAGGCCCCATAGGGCCCAGCCGATCCTATAGGGTTTAAAATCGTTTAAACTAGAGATAGGATTTCTAGAAGGAGGGAGAGTCCTTGCCCCCCACTCCTCCCTCCCTTGGCCGCCGGCCCAAGGCTTGGAGGAGGGGAAAGGGCTGGCCGCCCCCCTCTATATAAAGAGGGCTGGGGCGCCCCCTCCCCCTACACCTTGCCTCCAACCCTAGTTGCCCTGCTGCCTTCCTCTCTCCCTGCCGACTGTTTGTAGGCGAAGCCCTGCAGCAGAAATTCTCCACCATATACACCACGCCGTCGTGTTGTAGATCCAATCTATCTCTCCACCATACTTGCTGGTCCGAGGAAGGAGGAGACGTCGAGTCTTTGCGTGTGCATCTCACGGAGGCACCGCCACTTGTGGTGCTAGATCGGATCGGATCGCGAGGAGGAGAAGCGAGTACGACTACATCACCCACGTTCCGACGAACGCTCATTGTCGAATCTTCAAGGGTATGAAGATCTAATCCAATCTCTCATTGATTGCATCTCCTAGATTAGATCTTGGCTTTCCCTCTGTTACATCCGTAGAAAATTTTGATTTACTATGCCGTGAAACCCATCGGTGGTATCGAGCTAGATCTATGCGTAGATGTGTTTCACGAGTAGAACGCAACATGGTTGTTGCGGGCGTTGATGTTTTTCTGTTGCAAGCCTCTTGTTTGTGTTCTTCTTATGGCCGGGATAGTGAGATTGAAGCGGTCCAGCCAACCTTACGCGACGTCGTTCATGAGACCGGCTCCGCACTTGACGTGTTGCTTGTACCACACATGCGGTGGTGGATGTCGTTTCTCTCACTATAGTTGTCATGGGATTAACACCGAGTTTGGCAACCATAATATCACCGTTGTGGCTTTCCTTAGGTAAGAATCGTTCTTAGCATCTACTCCCATAAGCCACGTAAAACATGCAACAACAAAGTAGGCGTCTAACTTGTTTTTGCAGGAGTGTTTTCTGTGATATGGTATGGCCCAAGATGTGATGTGTATATTGTATGCGATGATCATGTTTTGTAATGTTTCACGACTTGCATGTCGATGAGTACACAACCGCGTGAGCCATATGGTTGTCTTTATAATTGTGTATGACTTGCGAGTCAACTTCTTATACGCCATGTAATAGCTTTACTTTATCGCTAAGTAGTTAGCAATAGTTGTAGTTGCTATTCGTGGTGGGGGCAATCATGGTGGAGTGATGGAGATCATGCCGGAGCACAAGATGGAGATCATTGCGAGGATTGGCTATACCATGTCACATAAAGTTATATGCATGTGATGTTTATCCCTTTATGTATCTTATTATGCTTAGATCGTGACGGTTGCATTATAAGATGATTCCTCACTTAAAGATCAAGATAAAAACTGTGTTCTCCCCAAGTATGCACCGTTGCGAAAGTTCGTCGTGTCCAAGCATCACGTGATGATCGGGTGCTATAGACTCTACGCTCACATACAACGGGTGCAAGCCAGTTTTGCACATGCCGAAATACTTGGGTCTAGCTTGATGAGCCTAGCATGTACAGACATGGCCTCGGAACACAAGAACCGAAAGGTTAAGCATGAGTCATATGAGTGATATGATCGACACTTTGTTGTCCACCATTGAAACCACATCTCTTCTCGTGATGATCGGATTAGGTGTGGTGAATTTGGATCGTGTTCACTAAACAACTTGAGGGATGTTGAATTTAGTGGGAGTTCATCTAGTAATTTGATTAAATTGAACTATTTATCATGAACATAGTCTAAATTGTCCTTGCAAATACTGTAGATCACATGGCCAAGGCCAACTTCAACTTCAACGTTTTTCTTTGAGAAGGAAAAGCTTAGAAACAATGGGTCTAACTTCACCAATTGGTTCCGCAATCTAAGAATCATTCTGGCGGACAAAAGGACTATGTCCTTGGGAAAGCGTTAGGTGACCCCCTGCTATGCGCGGTGATGAGAAAGCTGTCTATCGGCAGAAAGATGATTATGGTGTGATTAAGAGCACCATGTTGTTTGCTATGGAACCGAGCTTCAAAATCGTTTTGAAGAGTATCCTGGCCCTTCGAGATTCTCGAGGAGCCGAAACCATGTTTGACTCAGCCCGTTCGAGAGATATGAGATCTCAGAAGTTCTTTAATCGCAAGATGGAGGAAGGAGTTCCGTTAGTGAGCATGCCATAAAGATGTCGGGCTACACTCAACGTCTTGAGCAAGCTGGAATGCACGATTCGGAGGAGCTCAAGATTGACAGGTCTCGCAATCACTCCTCCCAGCTACAAAAGTTTTGTAGTGACTCATAATCAGATTGGTTCCAAATCGATCACCGAGCTCTTCGCAGAAGGCTGAAGGCTGAGGTGGACATCAAGAAGGATAATCATGTGTTGATGGTCAACAAGCCCTCCTTTAAGAAAGGTAAGGAGCAAAGAAGCCCTTCAAGAAGGGCGGCAAGCTTAATGCCCTCTTGAGAAGAAGCTCAGTCTGGTCCCAAGCGGACCGAGTGCTTCTATTGCAAGGACAAGGGTCACTGGAAGCGAATCGTCCAAGTACTTAGCGGACAAGAAGGTCGGCACCATCAAAGGTATATTTGATATACATGTTATTGATGTTTTCCTTACTAGCCCTCGTTGTAGTGCTCGGGTATTTGATACCGTTCGGTTGCTAATATTTGTAATCGAAGCAGGAGCTATGGAATGACGGCGGCTTGAGAGGGATGAGGTGACGATGCGTTGGCAGCGGATCGAGGAGTTGATGTGATGGCCGTCGCACGCTCTCCTTAGTTTTACCTTCGGATTAGTTTTAAACCTTAATAAGTGTTATTATGTGCCTGCGTTGAGCATGAACATTATTTCTAGATCGTGTTTATTGCAAGACGGTTATTCATTTAAATCGGAGAATAATGGTTGTTCTATTTATATGAGTAACATCTTTTATGGTCATGCACCTCTTGTGAATGGTTTATTTCTTCTAAATCTCGAAAGGGATGAAACACACATCCATAACATTGAAGCTAAGAGATGCAAAGTAGATAGTGATAATACTACTTATTTGTGGCATCGCTGCCTAGGTCATATTGGTGTAAAGCGCATGAAGAAACTCCATTCTGATGGACTTTTGGAGTCTCTTGATTTTGAATCATTTGACACATGCGAACCATGCCTCATGGGCAAGATGATCAAAACCTCGTTCTCCGGTATGATGGAGCGAGCAACGGACTTGTTGGAAATCATACATACCGATGTATGCGGACCGATGAGTGTTTCGACGCGCGGTGGATGTCGCTATTTACTCACTTTTACCGATGACTTAAGTAGATATGGGTATATCTATTTAATGAAACATAAATCTGAAACATTTGAAAAGTTCAAGGAATTTCAGAATGAAGTGGAGAACCATCGTAACAGAAAGATTAAGTTTCTACGATCCGATCGTGGAGGTGAATATTTGAGTTATGATTTTCTCACGCATCTTAAAGCAAGTGGAATCGTTTCACAACTCACGCCACGGAACACCACAACAGCAATGGTGTGTCTGAGCAGGAATCGAACCCTATTAGATATGGTCCGATCAATGATGTCTCTTCTTGATTTGCCATTATCATTTTGGGGTTATGCATTAGAAACCGCTGCATTCACTTTAAATAGGGCTCCATCTAAATCCGTTGAGACGACACCGTATGAACTGTGGTTTGGTGCTAAACCTAAGTTGCCATTTCTTAAAGTTTGGGGATGCGAAGCTTACGTCAAGAAGTTGATGCCGGACAAGCTCGAACCCAAAGCGGAGAAATGCGTCTTCATAGGATACCCTAAGGAAACTATTGGGTATACCTTCTATCATAGAACCGAAGGCAAAGTGTTTGTCGCAAAGAACGGTTCCTTTCTTGAGAAGGAGTTTCTCTCGAAAGAAGTGAGTGGGAGGAAAGTAGAGCTTGACGAGGTTATTGAACCTTCTCTTGAATTGGAGAGTAGCGCAGCACCTAAAATTGTTCCAGTGCTGCCTGCACCAACAATAGAGGAAGCTAATGACAAGGATCATGAAGCTTCGGACGATGCTGCTACTGAACGTCGCAGGTCGACAAGGTCGCGTGCCCCTCCTGAGTGGTACGGCAACCCTGTCTTGACTGTCTTGTTAGTAGAAGACAGTGAACCTACGAACTATGAGGCGATGATGATGATCCGGACTAGAAATGGCTAGAAGCCATGAAATCCGAATTGGGATCCATGATCGAAAACCAAGTATGGACTTTGGTGGACCCTCCTAGCGACCGAAAGGCCGCTGAGTGCAAATGGATCTTCAAGAAGAAAACGGACGCGGATGGTAATGTTACCGTCTATAAAGCACGGCTTGTCGCGAAAGGTTTTCGACAAGTTCAAGGTGTTGAATACGATGAGACTTTCTCTCCCGTAGCGATGTTTAAGTCCATTCGGATTTTATTAGCAATTGCTGCGTTTCATGATTATGAAATATGGCAGATGGATGTCAAGACTGCGTTCCTCAATGGCAACATTGATGAAGAGTTGTATATGATGCAACCCGAAGGTTTTGTCGATCCTAAGGATGCTAGTAAAGTATGCAAACTTCAGCGTTCCATTTATGGACTGAAGCAAGCATCTCGGAGTTGGAACCTTCGTTTTGATCAAGTGATCAAGAGTTTTGGATTTGTTCCAAATTGCTACGAAGCTTGTATCTACAAGAAAGTGAGTGGGAGCTCGGTGACGTTTCTGGTACTGTATGTGGATGACATATTGATTATCGGAAATGACATCAACATGCTTAACGATGTGAAGATTTATTTGAACAAGTGTTTTTCAATGAAAGACCTAGGTGAAGCTGCTTATATATTGGGCATCAAAATCTATAGAGATAGACAAAGACGCCTGATAGCTTTAAGCGTAGTACATACCTAGACAAAGTTCGAAAAGGTTCGTAATGGATAAGGCAAAGAAAGGTTCGGTTCTATGTTGTCGTAAAATATTGAGCAAGGCTCGGTGTCCATTCTGATGAAATGATAGGGAAGCTATGAGCAAAGTGCCTTATGCCTCGGCCATAGGTTCCATCATGTATGCCATCTTGTGTACTAGACCGGATGTGTCCAATGCTCTTAGTTTGTGACGAGATATCAAAGTGATCCAGGAGTGGAACACTGGGCAGCCGTGAAGAACATCCTAAAGTACCTAAATAGAACTAAAGAAATGTTCTTAGTCTATGGGGGTGATGAACAGCTTGTCGTAAAAGGTTACGTCGATGCTACTTTCGACACCGACAAGGATGATTCCAAATCTCAGACAGGATACGTTTATATTTTGAATGGAGGAGCTGTGAGCTGGAGAAGCTGCAAGCAAAGCGTGATCGCGGGATATACAGTGGAAGCGGAATACATGGCTGCTGCATAAGCGTCAAGTGAAGGAGTTTGGATCAGAAACTTTATCACTGAGCTTGGCGTGGTTCCAAGTGCATTGGAACCACTGGAGATATTGTGTGACAACACTGGCGCCATAGCACTTGCTAAGGAACCAAGATATCATCCAAAGACCAAGCATATCAACCGCAAGTTTCATATAATCCGAGATTATATAGCAGATGGAGATCTGAAGATTAGCAAGGTACATACAGATCTGAATGTCGCAGATCCATTGACTAAACCTCTTCCACGTGTAAAACATGATCAACACCTCAGTGCCATGGGTGTGAGATTGTTGCCAGATGTAAACTAGATTATTGACTCTAGTGCAAGTGGGAGACTGTTGGAATTATGCCCTAGAGGCAATAATAAGGATGTTATTATTATAATTCTTGTTCATGATAAAGTTTATATTCCATGCTAGAATTGTATTAAGCGGAAACTTTAATACTTGTGTGGTTTGTGAACAACACCGTGTCCCTAGTACGCCTCTATGGACTAGATCATTGATCAATGATGGTTAAGGTTTCCTAACCATAGACATGAGTTGTCAATTCATAATGAGATCATATCATTGGAGAATGATATGATGGATGTAACAAACTAAGCGAAGCAATTAGATCGTATCATCGTGTTCATCTTTGCGAAGCTTTTCCTATGTCAAATATTGTATTCCTTAGACCATGAGATAATATAACTCCCTGGTATCGGAAGAAAGCTTTGAGGTCATCAAACGTCATCCTATGAGAGGGTGATCATAAAGGTGTCTCTCAGGTGATCGGAAAGTATCTGTTGGGTTGTATGTATCGAGATGGAATTTGTCCCTCCCAAGTCGGAGAGATATACTTTGGGCCCACTCGGTAATCGATATCAACACCGCTTGCAAGCATGTGGTTAAGGAGTTAATCACAAAGTGATATCGGATTACGGAACGAGTAAAGTACTTGCTGTGAACGAGATTGAACTAGGTATGACGGTACCGACGATCGAATCTCGGGCAAGTAAAATATCGCGAGACAAAGGGAATATATATATATGGGATTGATTGAATCCTGGCATCGTGGTTCATCCTATATGATCATCGATGAATGTGTGGGAGTCAATATGGGTGCCTGCACCCTGTTGATTATTGATAGAATATCATGTCGCATATTCTCGAACTCCAGGTCACACACTTAACGTGTCTCGACGCTAGGATAGATTGGATAATTGGTTTATGAGTTTTTGTTCAGAGTCTCGGATGGGATCCGGGACATCACGAGAGGTTCCGGAGTGGTCCGAAGAATAAGATTCATATAAGGCAGTGCAGTTTTTGGAGTTCGGAATTGTTCCGGGTTAATCGGTATTGTACCGGAAGCTTCTAGAACCTTCCGGAAGGGGACCAACGTGGCCCCACCTTCTGGGAGGGGGCATGGGCCTATGAGGGAGTTTCCTGGCCGCATTGGGCCAGGGGCACAAGGCCCCATAGGGCCCAGCCGATCCTATAGGGTTTAAAATCGTTTAAACTAGAGATAGGATTTCTAGAAGGAGGGAGAATCCTTGCCCCCCACTCCTCCCTCCCTTGGCCGCCGGCCCAAGGCTTGGAGGAGGGGCAAGGGCTGGCCGCCCCCCTCTATATAAAGAGGGCTGGGGCGCCCCCTCCCCCTACACCTTGCCTCCAACCCTAGTTGCCCTGCTGCCTTCCTCTCTCCCTCCCGATCGCTTGTGGCGAAGCCTGCAATGTAAATTCTCCACCATATACACCACGCCGTCGTGTTGTAGATCCAATCTATCTCTCCACCATACTTACTGGTCCGAGGAAGGAGGAGACGTCGAGGTGCTGCACGTGTGCATCTCACGGAGGCACCGCCACTTGTGGTGCTAGATCGGATCGGATCGCGAGGAGGAGAAGCGAGTACGACTACATCACCCACGCCCCGATTAACGCTCATGTCTTGAATCTTCAAGGGTCTGAAGATCTAATCCAATCTCTCTCGTTGATTGCATCTCCTAGATTAGATCTTGGCTTTCCCTCTGTTCGCATCCGTAGAAAATTTTGATTTACTATGGCGCGAAACCCATCAATGAATGCTTGAAACACAACAACTCAAATGCTTGCTGGAGATAGAGAGGAGGTAGGATTACTGACTCAACTTGGAAGTGGGAGAAAGGTCCCTTCTTGGAGGGTAGCAGGGATTACAAGTCATAAAGAGCTTCCAAAAGATTATGGTACTTACTAGCTTTGAGCCCTCATTGACCCTATCATAAGCATCTTGAGATGATTAAGGTTAAAGTGAACAAATATGGAGTATATGCTTGACGAAATATAAGTTGCCAATCTCATGTCCCTTGAATATGAGGGCCAATCCTCATGCTACTCAACTTTGGTCATAGGTAAGTTCTTGTCATTGTAAGTATTTGCATATCATTGAAAACCGCCAACGGGGGTACCCCTTGCACATGGTACAGGAGCTTTCCCATAACCACAATAAAAAGGCAAGCAGAGAATGAGCATCTCAGCGATCTTTTATTTACTACGTGCATAGCTTTTTTATTGAGGATGCTTCATAGATGACTCACTATGGTGATGCTGCAAGTTTGCACCATGATTAAGCATGGCTTAGGCTAGCGGCCCAGGCATTTCTCTAACACAAGATACGAACTCCATGGACTTACAAGTTTCCTCTTTATTTCACACCGTTGACATCCATAGACAAAAGAGCACGATATCAACTGTGTACAGAGTACAAGTGCAATGTTGAAAACGTTCCCCGTGACAACACGGTTCTGCTAATTCCAACATATAGATGCAAGCATATACAACTTCGATGTTCAGAATGGTTCAAGTCTATTAGGGGCAAGTAAATAAGGTGTGCCGTCAAGTTCGTGAGAGCTTTACTAACTAGTTTTCTCATAACAAAATACTTTTTAATTCGAAAGGTAGATGAAGCTTGAGAATTTGCTTGGAATAGCAAAATCTACTAGGTAGATTTGGTGGACACAAATGGCAAAAGTTTTGGTTTAAAGGATTTTGGAAAAATGAGAAGTATGCCCTCTCAAAATAGTTTTTTGGCTAGGTAGCAAGCAAGATAGTTGAAAGAAACAAGCAAACATACAAGTAATAAAGCCAAACATGAAATCTTCCTTGAAGAAACAAAATAATCTTAAATAAATAATACTAAGCTTATGAGCCAACAAGAAAGAAAACAAATGATACAAAATACCTATAAGCTTTTTTTCTTTCTTTTTCTCTTTCATAGTAATGCTACTGACCAGAACTCGGTTTGCCAAAACCAATTTAGATCCACTTGAAGATACCAAAGTGGTGCCAATACTGATCAACAAGATCCATCATATAATAGAGATTGCAAACTAAAAATAAGAAGTGCAAAAAGTAAAAGATGAGACTTCTCATTAATATTACAATAAAGGCACTCACACCAAGGGATACATAGATAATCAACTAAAGGAGAGATACTTCCACATGCAAATCTAACTATAGATAACCCCTCTACCACGGATATGAATCCACTAAAAAGGTAAAAGATAAAAGATAATGGTGGTGATACCGCGGCACTCCCCCAAGCTTGGAACAAGCCAAGCGGATTCCAAACCTGATGACGAATTACTCCTTCGGTGGTGGTGGTGTTCTCTTGATAAGCTCCTCAATAAGTTTCTTCAAATCCTCCATATCAAAGATCAGAGTACGAATTAACTCCAAATTATGCTGAATGCAGCCCATGATCAACTCGGACCGAGGATCCCAGTCATTGTTATTCTTTCTCCATTCTTCCAAATTAGAGTGTTTCTTCCATGCACGGTTAGAACAAGGGGTACTAGGAGGAAGTGTGCATGGAGCGAGGATATGACGCGCAGTTCTCCCTCCCGTAGACATCCGTGTTGTCCTCTTAAGCTTGGTAGGTTGTGCCACCAAACCAATGCTTGCGACGGTAGCGCGAGTGTCCGGTTGCTTGTCCTCCTCCATGTCACCTTCATACCATACCGAAATCTCCTTCTCCTTGGGGACTTGAGGTTCTTATTTCTCGGGCTCCTTGCCTTTGTCGTTGGCGGAGGCCATGGCGCTCTAAACTTGAGAAGATTTACTGACAGAAACAGATTGAAACGAAAACATGACGAGAACACGATGCATGAACCTCGAGGGATCCGGGGGGTTATATATTACGAAGTTTCAATGCATAAGGAAGGTTTTGACATGGAAACGAGGTGGAGACGGAGTTCGAGGCGAGAACACCCCCCTCAGGCCCGGCCAGGCTGGGCCCGCGCCTAGGGTGGGTTTGTCCACCCCGGGCTCCGTTTACTCTTTAGTTTCGTCTTGCAACTTCCCTTATGTATTAAAAACATCAAAAATATAAAAATATTGGGGTTTCGCGAACCTTCTGTTTTCACCACTTTTACCTATTCAAAGACGAACTCTGCAGATTCCTTTTCTCTTTCTCCTAAAAATGTCTTTCTTACAAAACCCTTGCACAAACTCAATGAAAACATTAGTATAAGCAAAAACAATAAACCTTTGATAAACACTTCAACCGAAAACCCATCAAAACAAAAGCTTCTGTAAGAGGCAAATGCAAATGATGGCAGAAATTTGTCATAACAGACCAGCAGGTAAAGTTTGATTTTTTCGAAGACCTTCTTTTGCTCAAATAAAAAAAGTGCAGAACTGATGAAAGTTGGGTAACAACCTGGAGAACAAGAACATAAAAATTCAGCTCCATCCGAAGAACTGAGCTTCCTCATGAATTTTTACAATGCAGCACAAAAATCTGTCCCAGGACAGCCACTTTTCACAACTCCTCTACTTCACAAAAGTAGTTGAACTTGACACAAAAACCAAAAGAAAAAGGATAAGGAGCGTTTATTACAGAGGTAATAACTTAGAAGACTCGACAAAACTCTTGGGTTATCTCCCAAAAAGTACTTTTCTTTAATGCCTTTAAGTTAGGCTTGAGACTTCCAAAGATGCTCACATAGGATATATATATATATATATATATATATATATGAAGTGAAAGAGAGCATCAAGAAGCAAATAACCAACACACTTGAGTCTAACCCACTTCCTGTGCATGGGGGTATCATGAGAAAACAAATTGTTGAAACAAAAATCCACAAGCATAGGAAGACAACACATATGCAACTTTAAAGCTTTCAACATAAAACAGGGAAACTTAACATCATTGAGATGCATAAAAACATGTTTCCCTCTCTCAAAAAAACAGTGGTATGGAGCAGGAAATCCCTGTGAATACTTAGCAAACAGATTTTTAGTGGTTTTCTGACAAGGCAAAAAAACAAGGAGCAAGTAACAAAGGTAACGAACAAATGGAAGCAAGTGGCCCAATCGTTTCTTAGCAAAGGACAAGCCGGTGAAAATACTTATAAGTATCAAACGTTCTCGAGGACACATGGAAATTTTGTCAAGTGCTTTCGCTTCAAATAGCTGAGTACTCTTCTTTGGTGTTGTAAGTATTGTGTGGGTGAACCTGTGCTAACATACCGCCCTTCCGAGAACTAATACATACTTGTAATTAAACCCCCTACAAACATCAGTAACTACAGGAAAGTAATTAAGATATAAATCTAACCACATCCTTAAACTCTGAGATCCTACACTCCCTTGTGCAAAGGTGTCCTAACGGGGGTTCAGGTTTCTATCACTCCGGCAACCCCACAATTAGTATCCAAATACACAATGCATTCCCCTAGGCCCATAAATGATGAAGTATCATGTAGTCGACGTTCACATGACACCACTAGAATAATAGCACCACAACTTAAATACTAAACCATTGAATAATAACTCAACACAAATCCACTAATAACAACATGACTTCTCCCATGTCCTCAAGAATACAACGAACTACTCACAAGACATCATATGGATCAAGATCAAAGATGATATGGTAATGGATAACAATCTGAACATAAACAATAATCCAATGGTTCCACTCACAAGCATCAACTACAATAGTAATCAACACCGAGAAAGTTTCTCCTAAGAACTAAAGCAATATCCAACACAATTGTTACAGCGGGACGGAGTGGTGATGATGGTGCTGGTGGAGATGATGATGTGGATGATGATGATGATTCTCGATGAAGCCTAGCTTGATGATGGTGTTGATGGCGACGGTCTCCCCTCTCCAGGAAGGAATTCCCCCGGCAGAAATCTGTCGGCCGGAGAGATCTTTCTCTCTTGGTGTTTTCCGCGCCCCGGAGGCGGCGGAAATCTATTTGTGGTCGCTCCCCGAGGCTTAGGGTTTCGTAGGGAAGATATAGGCGAAGGGGCGGAGTCGGATGCCGGGCAGGTGGGCCACACCTGCCCTAGGTGCGGGGTCAGGTGGGCTCACGCCTAGGGGAGTGTGGGCCCCCTGAGGCCCTTCTTCGTCCCTCCTTCTGGCTCCCTCATTCTTCTGGAGAAATAATATGTTTCCATATTTTTCTAGTAATTTTCTGATCTTTGCGAAATTGCACCGAAACGCCTTCTTTTCCATCAGAATCCAGACTCCGGCAGTCCATCCTCCAAGAAATATCCAACATGCATAAACAGATGAAAAGCCATAAGTAATACCTCATAATAAGATAAATATCAATGAATAGAGGTAAATTGGGCATATCAGCCAGCCGCACCAAGCCCTAAAGGGCCAGCCGGCCAACACTAGTAAAAGGGTCAAACCCTAGTTTGAATAGTCAAACCCTAGTTTGAGAAGTCAAACTCTAGTTTTGGTAAAAGGGAAGACTTGAAGGGAAAGTTCCCAACTCTTCCCCTTGTTGGACGAGTTGGGAGGGGGGGGGAGGGGACACGGCTAGGGCTGGGAACCCTTGGCCGACCGCCCCCACCTATATAAGGAGGGGTGGGGGCGTACCCCCCACACACTCTTGGTCCTTGGCGCCTAACCCCAGTCAATGCTTCCCCTCTCTCTTCTCCACCGTCCTGCTCTGGCTTAGGCGAAGCCCTACAGAAATCGCTCCTCCACCACCACACAATCGCTCTTTTGGGATTCCGAGGAGATCTACTACCCCCGCTGCCCTGCTGGAAACGGGAGAGGAAGGTATTCATCGACTCCGTACGTGTGATCAACTGCGGAAACGCTGCCGGAACACGGCACCAGAAGGAACGTTTACATATATTGAGATCGGCAAGTGATCGACTACATCAACCATGAGAATCTGATACCGTTAAACGCTTTGGATCTACGAGGGTTAGTTCTCTTCAATCTCGTTGCACCGATCTCATGCATTAGATCTTGGCTTTGTCATAGATTGGATCTTGGTTTTATGTGTTCTTGCGATAATTTTTTTTTGTTTTCCATGCAACGAACCCTACAAGCGCAATCAAGGAAGGTGTTCCATATTGAGGCAAGCATGACCATCAACTATATATCAAGTGGAATACGCAGTGCAAAGGTATGACCTTCATAGGTTTTCTATTTTACCGGTCTCAAGGTGGTTGTTGGGAGACCGGGTTATAGGTTGGATGGCTGTACTATCAAGAGGGGCTCTTGGGTGAGTAGCTTGATGGTATCGTTTGTAGAGAGATTAAACCTTTGCATATTTGTCATCATATTTCTTGTTTGTTATTTGTATCTTCTATTTGTGAGGTTTTAGAGTTTGTGGTTATCTTCAAATCGAACGCAAGATCATCAAAAACGGATTTCATGTGAAAAAGTGTTTGGTTTTCTATGTTGGAGGTTTTACCGGCTCGTTGTGTTAGAGAGCTCAAACCTTTAACCTTATGAATTTATATTACTTTTATTTTATTTGGTGGTTCTCTATATGAATAGGTGGAGCTTGTTGTTAGCTTCAAAACAAGCCCGAAATCATCAAAATCGGAGTCCGGTTGCTCAAGATATCACGTTTCTAATGAACCCATTTTTGTCTACCAATGCCATGCCAAGTCCGAGCTAAGTCTGGGTGCTCCGAGTATAGGCCCTGGCCTTTGCGTGGCTACCCCGAGCTGTCGTGAATCTAAGTTATAACAGTTGGATTTTCGGCCCCTATATAAGCTCACCTTCTTCCCCAAACCAACGAACACTTCCATTGACTTTGCTCCACCATTGTTGCACCTCCAAATCTTGATTCCTCTTGATTCCCCCACTCAAATCCATATATCATTCAGGGAATTGAAAGAGGAGATCTAGATCTACATTTCCACCTAACAAAATGAAGGAAATATGCCCTAGAGGCAAACATAGAGATGATTATATTTCTTATGTATCCATGAGTTATTGTAATGTTCCTTGAATATTCATATCAGGCAACTTGTATTGATTGGCAATTATGTTAATTGTTTGTGAAACTCTTTACTTGTATGGTTATCGAATAGTTGCCCCTAGTCGGAGTTCATGTGAGGACACACATGAATATTAGACTAGCACATCGATTGGTTGATGACTATGTTTCGCAAGTCATAGACATGGAGATGTCAAAACAATAATGTGGACACGTGTTATGAACATGGGGTTGGACTGTCCCAACTTGAGACTGGGAACTAGACTTGCAGCTCTCTCTACACATCGTGTATGTTTTGTCCTTAGACCTGAGATTGTCGCATGTACTTGAGATGTGGATCGACCTACTTTGGGGCTATCAGACGCTGCTCTGTAACTGGGTAGTTATAAAGGTATCTTTCGGGTTTGTCCTGAAGCATGCTGCAAGTCATGGTCAATCAAGATGGGATTTGCCCCTCTCTACTTGAGAGAGATATCTCTGGGCCCCTCGAGTAATCGGATCCAGAAATGCATGGCCGTGCTACATAAGGTTAAGAGTTAACATAGTATGTAAAGGGATTCCGAATCACAGTATCGAGAAAGGGAGGTCAGCTTGGAGCTAGACCAAATATCGTGAGGCAAAGGGAAAGACATGTACTAAACCTTATGATGGTTCGTCCGATATGATCTTTGTATGCGTTTAGGAGTTGGCACGTCTTGCTAGAGGCCGCTACCAACTATTAACAGAATAAGTGTATTCTCGTCATGTCTATACATGTATGAACCTATAGGGTCACACACTTAAGGGGCTGGAAGCCTAATGAGGATTAGATCCGAATTAGACCAGGCTTAGGATACTAATGGGCTGCTAATGTAGAATCCCACTAGGGACGCCTATATAAGAGAGGGTGGGGCATGCTGACCAGGCTTAGACCATTCCACCCAGGCGCCACTCCTCACGCCTATGTTGCACGCGCGGGCCTAGCGGTCCGGCGTCTGAATCTTCCAACCTGTACGTGTGGATACCTTGGAGGTGTTGCAGTTGTAGCACTTGGACAAGCCGCGCAAGGGGAGCTGCTCGTGGGACGAGGACAAGGAGGAGACGTAGAACTTCTACACTGCCTCGACGCGCTTCATCAAGTTCCGCAACTGCACGTCTAGTGGTAATCCCGTGATCTATGACAATAGTAATCCTGGTTTACGCGGTAGAAAATTTTGATTTGCGCTAGTGTAGCCTACCCATATCCCTTCACAAAATCCCCACACCTCTCTTCCAAGTGAAGTTTGTATTTTGGATCTAAATCTTGGACATATTTGTTGTTCTCCTCCATTGTTCCTTTTCTCTACTCATCTCTCCATAGTATTTGTTACTTCTGGTGAGATTTATGAGGGGGTGGGATTTTAGCACTTATGTCCTTGCTCTGCATGTGTTGCATTGGTTTGAGCCCTATACATTTATTCAATCAATTGGAAGTCCAAGAGCTTGTTACTCTTGAAAGCCACCACTTCCTAGACGGTTTGGTGGTTGTTGGCTTGGTGACCTCTTCGTGGATATTGCGAAGAGGCCCTAGTGAGTTGTGAAGTGACTTTGGAGCTTGACATCTTCGGGGTGGAGGAAGAAGCTAACCATAAAGGAAGGGCTATCACTGGGTGTGGAGATCTCAAGGGTTCTCACTCGGTTTGGAGAGCTCAAGGGAGAATAAGGCTAGATCCGGTGAGGGATCGTGTGGGCTTTGTTTGCCACGGCCTCTCCAATGGAGAGTAGGATATCGGTGGATATCCGAACTCCAATAAATACATCGTTTGTCTCTTGTCCCCTTTACATTCTGTAATTCACACTAGCAATTATTGTTATATATCTTGTGTAAAGTTTGAATTGCTAGCTTATCCTTGTAATTGCTATATCTTGTTGATATATATGTTGTTGGTGCACATAGGTGAACCTAGTATACATAATATTTGTGCTTGAAAAGTATCCGCTTAGTTTAATTCCGCATTAGGATAGAGCCAAATCCAAAAGAGTACTTAAGTCGTCTATTCACCACCCTCTAGGCGTCATCTTTGCTCCTTCATAGAGTGGTTGTATAGTCAACCTTCGTTGTAGTATCCGTCATAATGTTTAATTTTGGAACTCATCCAAATTCATTATGAAACTTTGTTTCAATACATTGTGTCACCTTTTACTGAAAACAAATAGCCTAAATTTTAGATAAAACTTACCTGTATATATCACAAATCAAGTAACAATGTGATACCTTACAATGGACTGTTTGCCACTTTCGCATACAAACATCTTCTTAGTTGTTTCAAAACACGTAAGTATATTCTTACCATTGTCCCATGATCATTATATGAATCGCTCTAGTATATCCTCATAACATTTTATAGCATAGGACATATCTGGATACGTATATATCATGGTATACATGATTCATAAAATTGTTAATGCAGTTTCACTCATCTAGTGTCAAAATACTTGATTTTTACTTTAACTTCTTCCATGCAATAATAAGAGCCATATTATGGAAAATCTATAAGAAAATGATAACGGCTTCATCAACGATGCAAGAAGAATTAATATCATGTTATGAGGCTACTGGGTTGGCTGCATGGCTATAGAATTTCATTCACGGGCTTAAAGTGGTTGACAGAATTTTTAAACTACTTGTATTGTGCTATGATAATGAACCTATAGTTTTCGATACAAGTGACAACAAGTCAAGTGTTGCTGCCAAGAACATTGTCATAAAGTATCATGTTGTGAAAGATAGAATTCATGATCATACTATTGATGTAAACATATAAGTACTACTCGTATGCTTGCGGATCCACTAATATAAGGCTTATCATCCGGTATTTTTTCTGAGAATATTGTGTGAGAATATTGCCGACATGGGATTACTGGAAGCCTTATGATTCTAAAATAAAGGAACCACTCCAATCATGTAAAATGTTATCCAATTTGAGATAGGATGGTATGCATAAGTGCTGAGGTTCAACAATATTTAATTGGCTATTATAACATCTCACTTTAATGTATTATTCCTATGAAGAATTAGCGAATACAGTTAAATCTAATGATCAAGAGGGATAATATTGGTTGACTTGTTCCGATTTAACAGGAAACAAAGACACAAATAAGAAGTCAAAAGTAACATTAAGGAGGAGGCCCACGAACCAACGTTAAGGACCTCCTCATACGCAAGTAACACGCTCTGATCGGGGCACCAAAACCAACTCAATGGTTTTGTCCCTGTTGCATGCTTCCTATAAAGGGTGGGGAACCTGGTTGCGAGCGATTGACCCGTGTTTACAATCTGCTACACATGTTCCCCTACAAGTGGAGCGAAATGTTTCCGACTTTTCTGCCGAAAAACAGAGAATGAAAATGTGGACACGGAGATGAAATTTTGCAAAATAAAAACGGAACCGGAATTTTCATGGCAAAATCGGAAACGAAAAACATTTTTAGGAGGAACAGAAACAAAAACGAAATTTCTGTTTCCGTCTAATATGGAATTTCTGTCTTAGGGTTGATGTGTATGGTCAAATCCAACTAACCGATTACGTGATCTTGTTAAGCTAAACTTGTAAAGCTGCTCATCCCAGAACCAATGATCATGTAATCTCTTTATGCATTCGAGGAGGCTTCCATGATTTTATGTTTGCCTTATTCCCTTATAACCTAGCACCATGCTATAATTAGGACATAATTTTGTTGGTTTTCTTAAATGCTTGAGATTTGTTGCACGATTCTAAGGTTCTCTCGATTCAGGGTAAAATCTGCATTGTTCTGCGTTTATACCGTATTCGGTCTATATATGTTTCCGATAGTACCTTTTTATGTTTTTGTTTTTGGGGTATTCGTTTCCGCTTCCGAAAAAGAATATGAAAATAAATATGACGCCACTTAGTTTTCTGCTTCGTTTTCATTGCTACGAAAACCTACCGGTCTAGGGAGAACGACAACGACAGGAAGACCGAAGGACATTCGCAGGATCTCGGGATCCTCCTCTTCACCGACTGATCAAGTCCGTATCACGCAGGCATCGATAACGTCATCATCAACACATGTGCAGTGCCTGTAATGAAGTTCTGTACCCTCTGTCAATCTTATGTGGCTGCTCTTGCTCGCTACCGACAGTCTATTCCTGTGTTTCGTCATACACAATTTTAATAGCGTAGCCCTATGCGTTCTAAACTGTGTACGATGGATCGTGGATGGACGGATGGAGCATCATGCCGTAGCAGTAGCACGAACAGTGAGAGCGACGCGGTCGTACGAGAGAGAAATTGGGGTTGGCGTGGTCCAGCGATCTCGTCTGGCAGGAGGCATGCGTCAACTTGACGTGCCCTGGTCTTGACCAGTGTTCTCCGAATGCTTTCGGTCACCCTATGCTAACAAGCTACTCTACTCCAAATCACCCCTTGCTTTGTATACTAATTTGTATGTACTCAGAGAGTGATCGATGATGAAATTAATCGCCAAGGGTGGTGTAGCGAACTGACGAAAACAGATCGATATCTCTCGGCTGCCAAGGTACTGTGCGGGCCGTTGAGGATTCATCGGGATCGATCGCCATCATGGCATCGACACCGACAACAAAGCTTTGTATCGAGTCTCACTGTTCCGGGGCACTGGCGCACGTTGAGGATACAGCCGCGCCGTGCATGCAGTCGATCGATCGATCGATACAGAATAGCCATGCGGCCAACCACGCCACATGTCCGGCGCCAGATAGATGGAACCGCGCGGCGTGGCGCCACGCCGGCGGCCGCCGACTGTCTAATGACTACTGGTGCCGCCGTCCACGATCCAAACGATCCATGTATCAATGTATGCATAGAACGGAGACGCCTAGCCTGTAGCTACGCATTGCCGCTTCGGTGAAGCACACTGTACCCCAAGACATGACATGCATGTGTTCTACTTAAGGAGAGAGGGGGGAACATTAAAGATGAGCAGCTGCTTCCTACTGCCTACTAAGACATCTGGATAGAGGAGGGAGACAACTGACCGTGACAACCGCTTCCCTCTTGGCTCGTTCTTGAAGCTTACTACAGGAGCGATTTCTCATTTTACTACGAATTTTCATGTCATGGTCAGTTTGGTCGTTAATTGCCGACAGAGCGGCCGTCTTTATTTGCAGAGGAGTTGGGACTTGGAGAATGCGTGACGGGCCGAGGCCACGTGGTTCTCCAGGGCCCTAGCGTGGGCCCGCAGAATGTTGACGAAGCTCGCCCACATAAATGGGCCAAGCGACTAACCAATCTACTCCGGGCTGTGTAGGTCCACGAGCATAGGGCCCATATTATGCCAAAAGAGAATATGCACGTACGGATCGATCGCCACATGCAACCAGCTTAAACTAGCTTTGCATGCAGGTTTTGGTGCAGAGTTCACTGACCCTGTTGGACTCAAACCACTCAGACAAAAAAATCCTAATCACGCCAAATCGGTCGCTGATTCCTGGTTTCTAGCTTCAACACGCACGCGATGCGAGAAGACGTATGGCGTTTGCACTGACCCGTCCGTCGCATGCAGGATCAAATTAAGCACCTTGTCTCAGAATATGACAAAATCGCTTGAATGCTAGATAAAGGTGACGCGATGTGTGTTCTACCATAAGCTGACAGTTTGGTGGCACGTCGTTTTCTTTCGGAGCCTAGGATCGTGCATGCATGCGTTAGGAGGTCGCTGTCGTCCATCATGAACAGCAAAAGACCGAGATTAGTTATGGCCGATCGACCGAACCGACAAAATTATAGGTGTGGTTTGCTAGAAAAAGTGTGATTAATGCCCCTGTAGTGAATCAATTTGCGACATGCAAATTCCGAATGGCGAACCTAAGGTTAATCAAGTCGTGTTGGTCTTCTAATGGAGTATACTTGAGGAAATTTTCTGCCTCTGATTTTAGCATGTCAAAACGTTTTATACTACTACATATTTTTAAAACACGGTACAAACAGCGTCCACAATACGAGTTCTTACACCATGAGCACCTCCGATAGAGTGAGCCGGCTGATCATGTTTAGAGATTGACGAAGTTACCATAGATATCTCGCTATCGACGAGAGATAAAAAAAATTGGTTTTTATAAGACACACAAATATCATATCTAAGGTTTAAACTCTCGTGGACTGCATGTACAACTATCCTCCTAAGAGCATGCACTATGATGAGATGAGCCGATTCAAAAGAAAATGTGTCAGAGTTTGAGTCCGTGGCCATTCTACTGCTATGTATTAAACCCCTTTTGCATGTTGGCGCATGCATACAAGGCACACGTATGTAGCTTTTCTGTTTAACTATGGCCCAAACTTACATGTTGATTCCTTTAAACCCAAACAGACTGCATGGTTCTCTTTTGTTACCAGATGACATGGTGCGATGCCCTGTTATGCGTGGAACCGGTTCAAAGTCTTCTTTAAACAGCTTTTTGCCCGTGTCGTCGATGCTCTAACTATCCTACCACATTACCACTTGCTTCCAACCACATGCTACTCCGGCCGTGTTTTAAAACAGAGAAATTATATTGAAAGCTGTTAATTATTGATAAGAGTTACTAGACAGCTCTGACCAAAGTGGACGACATATCCTTTCACGGTTTCACCCATCCAATAATGATTACCGCATGTCAGCCGGTTTATATATATATATACAAGCGGCTAAGAGCAAGAACAGTAATACAGCCGGTTGCCGGCTATACACTTATGCCACATCATCTAAAGCCTTTATAAACATTTGCCCATACAATAAGTTAGCTATTAGATTGACTGTACTAAATATATAATATTAAATCTTTGCATGTGCATGTGGCTACATGCAAGACTCAAAGGATGCTAGCAGCTGGCCGTATCGCCCACCAGCTGCATGCGGGCTGCAGCTTTTGATTTGCGTGCTGTAGCCGGGCGGTAGCAGTAGCGCTGGCGCTCTTCTCTCACCTTCTTCCTCTCTCTTTCAGCTAGATATTTAATAATATAAAATTGCTTATAGTCTGCTGGGATCTATTGTACTTGCTCTAAGCACTCCGGCCACTGTTCATCAATCAGATGAACAGTGCACACTGATAAACAGTGTTTGTTCCGTCTTTTGACCATTGATTTTCGATCCGACGGTCCGAGTCCGTGTATACTGTTTATCACCTAATTTAGTCTCGCGTGCCACATTACATAAACGCAACACAATGTTTCGGCTAATTTTTTTTGCCCTAACAATTTTTTTTTTATGTTTAGCTAGTCGGCTTAAATTTTTTGGCCCATCTTTTCCGTCTATTCGATCCGATGGTTCATGTCCGTCCAAATATTATTCATCGTCTAATTTTGCCAATCGTGTATTTTCTACATTTATCCTTTTAACTATTTGACTTAAATTTTCTAGCCCACCTTTTCTATCAGTGCAATCCAATGACCCGCGTCCGAACGAGTATTATTCATCGTCTAATTTTACCCAACCGTGTGACATGTCACATTATGTAAACGCGACACAATGTTTTGGCTAATTTTTTTTCCCTAACAATTTTTTTTTATGTTTATCTTTTGTACCTATTTGGCTTAAATTTTTTTGCCCATCTTTTTCCTTTGTTTGATCCGACGGTTCATGTCCGTGCATATATTATTCATCGTCTAATTTTGTCCAATCATGTATTTTCTACATTCATCTTTTTAACTATTCGATTTAAATTGTCTAGCCCACATTTTCTATCCGTGCTATCCAACAGCCCGCGTCCGGACGAGCCCACCTTTTATGCTAAAATTTTCTTGCCTCGAACCGATATTTTTTTACCTTCGTCTTCTCTAACTATTCGGCTTAAACTTTTGGTCCATCTTTTATGGCCGTTAGATCCGGGGTCCGTATCCGTATATGTATTATTTATCGCCTAATTTTGTCCAACCGCGTGCCACGTCACAAATGATATATTTTTACATTCATTATTTTAACTATTTGGCTTAAAAAAACTATCCCACATTTTCTGTCCGTTCGATCCGACGGCCTGCGTCCGAACATGTACTATTCATTATGTAATTTTGCCCAGTCATGTGCCATGCTACATAGACGCAACACAACTTTTAGGCTAAAATTTTCTTGCCCTAACCGATATTTTTTACGATCATCTTATCTTACTATTCGACTTAGATTTTCTGGCCCACCTTTTTAGCCAGAATTTTTCTACTTAATTTTCGAACACAACGTCTTGAATTTATTTTTGCAGCGGTAGTTATTCTACGTTCATGATAATATTTTTTGGCTCCATTTTTTTATTATTCGATAATTTTCCAACAAAACTTTTTAGGCATAATTTTCTGTCGATAATTAACTCACAGCAACTTTACGATGGTGTGTGATTGTCTAAACATTTGATAATTTTCCATTGGTGAGTAATTTTTTGACTGTAATTCACAATCGGCAATTCAATTTTGTTATACTTTTATTCTTCGACACTAATCACACCATTCGCCGCCTTTTTATGTATAAATAGTGCTACCATTGTCTTCTACCATAACTTCTAACAACAATAATATTCGGCAACAATTTTAATCATTTTTAATTGATTAATTCACCACATTGTCTCTCGCGCGCGCGGCGTCCCGGCCGCGCCATATTCGCTAGTTCATATGCATGTGTAGCTAGTTTTAGCTAGCTCTCAGATAGGTGTCATCGTCATCGATCGTGCATGCCATGTGAATTGTCATATAGAAAACGATTGCTTGTCAGGGGGTTCAGCTAACATAGTACCACCGGTTTAAGCTGTGTCAGTATCGACGATCCAGCGGTCGCGTCGTGGTTTGTCGATGGCAGGGAGATGGTTGAAAGGAGCCGTCGGAGTGGTCGCCAGGAATCACTACTGTGTTTTTATTTTTGGCTTGGCACGATGGTCATATAATATGGCCAGGAACTCTTAAGGATCTACTCTCGATTACACGGCTAAAAAGAAATGGTTTCACACTCAGCAGGTTCTACCACCGTTCAGCACAATCACAGTCAAAATCTGTACTCCATCTGATCCTAAATAAGTGTCACACTTTTGAACAACTCTAGTTCAAAACCAAGGTGGGCGGGAGTACTATAGATACAAGCCGAGAGATATGTTATCGTCTGGACAATTGTCGATACAAAACGAGAGCAATGTTATCATCGGAACAATTGCCATTCACCGGGATCCTCTGGATGAAGGAAATGGAGCTACATCTCTCCTTTAATAGTAACAGTTGCGTGACTACTCTTTTTTTTTTTGAGTGCCTAGATCTCACGTGTACGAGAACTTTTTATGTCTAAATCGTCATCCTACTATTTGTGCTAATTTTCGGTTACAATTACAACTTATACTTTGTACTAATTCTCAGTTGCAACCTAGTTACAACTCATTAAAATCTCAGTTACAACCTAGTTACAACTCATGTGGAAGTCCCATGTTGCACGAATCGTGAGATAAATTCAATGGCAAGAGAGGTGACTAAGGGCGTCTCCACCGGGCTGACCCATCCGGTCACCCCACGGTCCGTTTCTGTCCGTTTGGTTCGGACCTCGGTCGATTTGGGGCTGTGGTCCGGTCTGTCCGGACGACCGCGTCTAGCGGCCCGACCCATATATATGTCTCTCTCCCGCTGTCACCGGTTGACACTCTCGCGATGGGACGTTAATGGTGACGCGACGTCGGCTGTCAGCGTCAGCGGCTTCCCGCGCGGCCGGCGTTTCCCGCCATCATTTCACGCACGCGTCTCGCTTTCCGCGGCGAGAAAACTTCCCGCGCATCCATTCCATTTTCCGCCTCCGTTGCGGTCTATAAAAGACGGCCGCCGGCGCGGCGGAGACAACAAACCCCAAAGCAAGAGAAAACCAGCAGCCGAAAAAGCTCCAACAGTCATGCCTCACCGGAAGATCGCCACGTGGTCCAAGATCCGAGAGATGTGCCGCACCTGCTACCCGGACGTGGAGGTTGAAAGAACATTTCTTAATCTCTAGTGTTTTGTGTGTTAGATAATAATACCAAGGATCATTTAATGTGTGTTGAAGTGTTGCAGCTCTATTTGAGAATAAAGGGAAAAGGACTCTGCCTTTGGGGGCGGATAGTCCGGCCCCACCAGGGGCGGATAATCCGCCTCCCTTGCCTGGGCAGCGCAAGCCCGGAAGGCGGAATTTTGGCGGATTTTCCGCCGGATAATCTCCCTCGGGCCGGATAATCCGCCCCCCTGCTCATAGCCAAGGCGCAAGCCCCATAGAGGGGGTGGAGTTTTGGCCGGACTTTCCGGTCTGGCCGGATAATCCGTCCCTCAGGGGGGCCGGATTATCCGCCCCCAAGAACTTCACCAAGCTTCACCAAGGCGCAAGCCCCAGAGAGGGGGCGGAGTTTCCCCCGGAGAATCCGCCCTTGGGCGGAGTTTTCAGGCGGATAATCCGCCCCAAAGTTGTGCAAGGCAGATCGGGAGGGTATTTAAGCCATCCCCCTCCTGCCAGAACTCTTGATTCATCTCGAAAAAGAACAGATCAGATCTGAAAGCTTCATCCAAGAGTGCTCCACCTAGATCCACCCAAAGGCCCCATCCCTTGGGGAATCGAAGGAGGAGAACTCGATCTTCATCATCAACAATCAAGCGCTTCATCTCCTCTCCATTCATTTGGAGAACCTCCGATCTAGTATTTCTTGCAAATATCTAGATCCTCGTTTTTGTTTATATTGATAAACCTTGTTCTTGTGGCAGCTTGTTGTCATCTCGGGAGCCCCCAATTCGGTTGTGGGTGTGTGCCCTGATAGTGTTGTAAAGGCACGGTTCCCGCCTCGAAGGGATCCAATAGTGGAGAAGGTGGATCAGGCCTCTCGTGGCGAGATCCATCGGAGAATAGGGTGAGGCCTATTGTGGCGTGGTGGTCTTAGAACCGCCCACCCCTCCAACGCAGATGTACTTCCCTTAACAAGGAAGGAACTGCGGTAAAAAAAATCCCTGTGTCTCCGCGTGCTCCACTACGGTTTCCTCGCTCCTCTTTTACGTGCTTAGTAGTTAGGGTTACATATAGGGAAATTCTTGTAGTTGCATATCTAGAGAATTTACTTTGTGTCAAGCCTAAAATTGAAAAAGTATTAAAAATTGGTTAGCACCTATTCACCCCCCCTCTAGGTGCCCATACGATCCATTTCAATTGGTATCAGAGCCTCGGCTCTTATTTCGGGCTTAACCGCCTAAGAGAAGTATGGGTTCCAAGGGAGATGGGAGTGATGCTCCGGAGGTAGTCACCATGAACGATCTCAAGACGTTGGAAACAACCTTGGTGAGTTCAATGGAGGCTAAGATGGAAGAGATGCGTCAATTGATAATGCGTCTCTCCACATCCGCAGCATCACCTCCATCTAACTGAGGATACCACTCCAATCCAAGGAAAGCAAAACTGCTTTCAAAGATAACGGTGGTAGGTGATGATACTAGCAAGATCTCCTCCTCGAAAAAGGATAGCGGTAAGGATGGATACAATGAGGTTTCTCATGTGTATTCCCCTGATCCGCCTATTCCTCACCCACATATACATAATAGGGGTGATCCACCCAAACTTTCAGCATCTACTTTCTCTCAATGGCAATTTTTGATGAAATCTCATGCGTGTAGTTCCTCCATAGAGTTGTGGAAGATCATCGAAAATGGTCTTCATGTTGGGAATCCTAACAATCTCACAAGAAGAGAAGTGGTCGATAGCCAACTCAATGCTACAGCTCTACACATGATACAGCTTGGTGTGGGTGAAAAAGACATGCCACACTTTTAGCATCTTAGCACAGCTAAAGAAGCTTGGGATGCTCTCACCGAGCTTTTCATCGGAAATGAAAGTATGAGAAGGAATAGATATGATGCCTTGAGCAATGAAGCTGAAGGATTTTATATGCTGGATGGAGAAGACCACGAGGACATGTATAGGAGGCTCAAGGCAATAGCCACAACCTTCAGAAACCACGGTGCAGCTCATGTTGATGATGCTTGGATCAAGCGCAAGTATGTCAGTGCTCTTATGCCATTTGAGCCCACAGATTTGAAAAGTCTCCAAGGTAGGCATAACTATCACCTCATGTCATCCAATGAGGTAATGCAAGAAATGGTCGCCTTCAAAGTGGCTGCCAAGAATGCCGAAGATGCTCGTGCTCGAGCTATGGTGATGCAAAAGGGGGTCAACATGGCCTTGAAGACTAGTGTGATTGATCATGATGAATATGCGGTAGAAGGTCTGGACTGTCCCAAATATATAAAAAGGATCCACGGACAATACTTGGCTCTTTATGCAAGAAACTTTTGGAAAGATCCAGCCAAGGCTAAAGCTGAACTAGATCACAAGAGTGGAGCCTATGGAAGAAAATAAAATGGTCCCAAGCTGAGAACATGCTTTAATTGTGGTGACCGGCTGCACTACGTAGCTGAGTGTCCATATAAAAGTAGAGAGGATAATGGAGGAAGACTCATTTTCAAGGAGAAATCAAAAGCTCCACGTAAGAAACAGTTTGTAAAGAAGAATGCTCCTTTTAAGAAGCAACCAAAGATTGTTCTAGTGGCTCAAGAATAATATTCATCGGGGAGTGAAGATGAGGACGAGGACGATAGCTCTCAAGAGGTGGCTGCTATAGCCACCACATCTACATCAACATCTCTCTTCGACTCTCCGAACGAAAACATCATCAACAAGAATACTACTTGCCTCATGGCAAGAAGCTCCGAGGTAACTTCTTCTAACTCTTCTTTTCCCAAGGCTATGATAGACATGGATGATCCTGCTAGTCTTAAGGTTAAAGAAGAGATTATTGCTTTGGATTATTTCTATACTAACCTGCAAGGTGAGCACAAAGTTTGTTTTGAGACTCTTATGGATCAGCTGGCCCAAAACGAAGCACTCCTCGAAGAAAAGGGTAGAATTGAAAGGGAGTATGCAATGGAAATTGCATCCCTAAAAAATGCTCTTGAAGAAGAAGAAGCTCGGGTCTCTCTTGAAGAGAGGCTTGAGTCTATGGAAGAGTCACATGAAGAAATTGTGACTAAACTCGTTAAGGAACGTGACAATGCTGTCACCAAGGCAAAGAAGTTAAAGAAGGAAAGGATTGACTTTGGGGCTGCTCATGATAGACTCTCCGAGGAATTGGAGAAACTTGACAATGCTCACAAGGCATTGAAAAACAAGTTCTCTATTCTCAATGAGTCACATGATCAGCTTCAAAGTCGATTGGCCGAATATGATACTCCTAGCTCGTCCAACTCAACATAGAGTAACAAGAAAAATGCTAGTGTGGAAAAAAGAGTGATCAAGGACATCACTACAAAGGACAAAGGTGTGATTGATGAAGTCCTTGGCAAGCAAAGGTCAAATCATGGTAAAGAGGGACTTGGGTATGTCACCAAGTCCAAGAAGAAGAAAACCAAGAAGAACAAGACCAAGAATGTGCAATTAAAGACAAGCACTGCTGAGAAGGTTGTCACAAAAGACAAGACTAATAATATTGGTTTTGCAGGGTCTTACAATCCGAATTATGAACTCTTTTGTGATGACTATGGCGATGTTTATGCTTATTATGTTGGTCCTTTTGATGAATATATTGCTTGGTCTATTTGGGTCCCAAAGACCCTTGTTACTAACATGAAAGGACCCATTGAAAAATGGGTACCTAAAACCAAGAAGTAATTTTCTTGGTGGCTATGCTTAGGTGGGTCGAAATGGGTCTGGATAGTGGCTGCACTAGTCATATGACCGAAGCAAGGAGATCATCACGGAGATGCGTCCAAATCTTGATAATATCAGTCTCCTATGGTGATAAGTCTAAATCTCGTATTGGGTCTTGGCAAGGTTGTGGTTGCCCACGATATCTCTCGTGGACGTCATGCTTGTTGAGACCCTTGGCTACAATCTTCTTTCTGTTCGTGCCCTTGGCAAGATGGGTTTTGCTGTTTTTATCGATGATGATTTGGTGGTACTCTTATGGAGCAAGTCTCTAAAGGTCGCTTTGGTTGGATACGTCGAAAATGACCTGTATGTGGTGGACTTCTCGGGGAAAACCACTTCGGGTCCGATGTGTCTATTCGGAAAGGCCGACGTGGGCTGGCTATGGCATCGCCGTTTAGCCCATGTCAACATGAGAACTTTGCAAAGTCTCCAAAAGGGTGGCCACATCCTTGGACTAAAAGACAATGTCTCTTTTGCCAAAGATCGTGTTTGCAGGGCTTGTGTTGAAGGAAAAATGCATGATTCTCCCCACAAGAGGAAGACTATTGTGTCATCAAAGAGGATCTTGGAATTACTTCATGTGGATTTATTTGGTCCTCCTTCTCATGCAAGTCTTGGTGGGAATAAATATTGCTTGGTCATAGTTGATGATTACTCAAGATACACATGGGTATATTTCTTCAAGCTGAAAAGTGAGACCCAACAAACTGTCATCGACTTTGCCAATGAAGTTCAACGTCGACACAATGTTCCCATCTTGGCAATTAGAAGTGACAACGGCTCAGAATTCAAGAACTACACTTTAAACGAGTTTCTTAGCGAAGAGGGGATTAGACACCAATATTCCGCTGCGTACACCCCTCAACAAAATGGTGTAGCCGAGAGGAAGAACCGAACTTTGATGGATATGGCAAGATCTATGCTAGCTGAATTCAAGTCTCCTTATAATTTTTGGGCTGAAGCCATATCCACTGCTTGTCACTCATCAAACCGGCTCTACCTTCCGAAGATCTTGGACAAGACCCCATATGAAATACTTACCGGTAACAAACCCAACGTCTCATACTTCAGGGTATTCGGGTGTAAGTGTTTCTTTCTTATTAAAGGTGTCCGGTTGTCAAAATTTGAATCCAAGGCTTTAGAAGGTATTTTTGTTGGTTACGGTGCCGAATCCCACACTTATAGAGTCTACAACAAGCTCACTGGGATTGTTGTAGAATCTTGTAGTGTGGAGTTCGATGAAAATAACGGCTCCTTTGTAGGGCAAGTTGATGTTTGTGATGCAGATGTTGAAATACCCCAAGATGCCATAAGAAGAATGGGTGTGGGATTTTTCTGCCCCATTGAGGAACCCCTTGTGGCGGATCGGGAAGGACAATGCTCCACACATGTCGATCCCTCATCTACACAAGATCAACAAGCTCCTACTATTGGAGACAATCCTGCACCAACACCACAATCTGCTGAAGACCATCTGTCCACTGGACAAGCTGGTAGTCCCAGGACGGACTATCCGCCCCCTCCAAGGGGCGGACAATCCGCCCCTGGCACTCCAACTTGTTCCAGGGGATCCGAAGGAGAAATCAACATCTCTGAGCTCCCGGGCCGGATTCTCCGCCTGGCGGAGAGTATCCACCGGGTCTCCAACTCAGTCGAGCTTTCTCGGGAAGATGGTTCTCAGTATACCTCCAGTCGGATAGTCCGGCCCCTCCAAGGGGCGGATTATCCGGGCCTGAAGAAAATGTTCAGCAACAATCTTCTAGCAGTAACGGTGACCAAGATCAAGGGCAGGGCAGTAATCAAGACAAGGATACAACTATTGAATCCACTCCTCCTAGAAACAATAAGGACATTTAGGCTCGTCGCAAGGCTCGTGCTGATCGGAATCTTGAACTAAGAGGTCACACTCTTGACAAGGTTGTTGGTGATCTACGACGAAGGGTATCCACTAGAAGAGAGCTTGCAAGCTTCTGTGATCATCAAGATCACATTTCCATGGTTGAACCGAAGAAGGTTTTTGATGCTCTTGAAGACCCCGATTGGGTTGTTGCAATGCATGAAGAATTAAACAACTTCGAACGCAACAAAGTTTGGAAGCTCGTAGAAAAGCCAAAGGATTGCCGCAATGTTATCGGCACCAAGTGGATCTTCAAGAACAAACAGGATGAAAATGGCATTGTTGTGAGGAATAAAGCATGACTCGTGGCTCAAGGATTCTCTCAAGTAGAAGGAATTGATTTTGGCGAGACCTACGCTCCTGTGGCTCGCCTTGAGTCCATCCGTATCCTTCTTGCATATGCAGCCCATCATAATTTTAAATTACAACAAATGGATGTTAAGAGCGCTTTCCTTAATGGTACTCTACATGAGTTAGTATCGTCAAGCCCCCGGGTTCGAGGACCCCAAATTTCGAACCATGTCTACAAACTCGATAAGGCGCCTATGGCCTTAAACAAGCCCCACGCGTGGTATGAGCACCTTAAAGAGCTTTTGCTAGACCGTGGATTCGAAGTTGGGCAAATCGATCCCACTCTTTTTACTAAGAAGGTTAATGGGGAGCTTTTTGTATGCCAACTTTATGTAGATGACATTATTTTTGGCTCTACTAACCAAGCTTTTAACGATGAATTTTCGAAGCTTATGACTGACAGGTTTGAGATGTCCATGATGGGTGAGCTCAGGTTCTTTCTTGGATTTGAGATCAAACAACTTAGAGAGGGAACCTTTATTAATCAAGCTAAGTACATCCAAGACATGCTTAAAAGGTTCAAGATGACGGATCTCAATGGCGTTGCTACCCCAATGCAAACAAAGTGTCATCTTGAGCTCAATCCCAAGGGTAAAGACGTGGATCAAAAGGTATACCGATCCATGATCGGCTCTCTCCTTTACCTTTGCGCATCTAGGCCCGATATCGTGTTAAGTGTAGGAGTGTGTGCAAGGTACCAAGCCGCTCCTAAAGAAAGCCACTTAGTGGCAGTCAAGCGAATCTTCCGATATTTGGTTCATTCCCCAAATTTTGGGTTATGGTATCCCAAGGGTTCAAGTTTCTCTATGTGGTTACACCGATTCAGATTGGGTGGTGACAAAGATGATAGGAAATCAACCTCGGTGCATGCCAATTCTTGGCAGGTGTCTCTAGTGTGTTGGTCATCAAAGAAACAATTGTATTTCACTCTCAACCGCGGAATATGTTCTCTGCAAGTGCTTGTACTCAATTGTTATGGATGAGGCAAACTTTAAAGGAATATGGTGTCAAATGTGACAAAGTGCCTCTTTTATGCGACAATGAAAGTGCTATCAAAATTGCTTACAATCCTGCGAGATACAAGAACAAAACATATAGAGATTCGCAACCACTTTATTCGGGATCATGTTGCTCGTGGAGATATTGCTCTATCCTTTGTGAGCACGAAGAACCAACTTGCTGATATTTTCACAAAGCCCCTTGATGAAGCAAGATTTTGTTATTTGAGGAATGAGCTAAATATCATAGATTCAAGGAGCTTGGCTTGACTACCCTTGCAAACTCACTTGCTCTTATTCATGTATTTGGTTTAGATGCGGGCATAGACATAGGGGGAGTGTGTTCCTAATTGATTGGGCCAACCCTCCCCCCATAATGCCGAAATCAAGTAAAATCATTTCCCTTAATATCATTTTGTGATATGTGGGTCATCGATGAGCATTGGTTTTGAACTCAAGATACATCTTCGCGGTGTCATGCCATGCGCTCCAACATGGTGGCTTCGTCCACCGCCCTCTTCCTCGAGAAGAGTTGGTTTTTCATGGGTCTCGTTGGATTTTCTTGCATATCTTTTGTTCTTATGGAAAACACACTCAAATTTGGCTTTTGATTGATTTGATTCTTGCAAATTTGGGTGTGAATTCTGGGTGTCCAGGGGCGTTAGCATCGCTCTTCTTCCTTTTTGGCGTTTCGATGCCAAAGGGGGAGAAGTAGTTCTATTAGGTCTCGTGGATTTGCAAGGGTCGGGCACAAGCTCTTCGATTTTAGTCGTTTTTATTTGCTTGCTTGTGCCTTTTCTAGCGTGAACTTGTTTGCTATTTGTGATTGTCTATGTAAGACTATGTCGTACTCCACTATGTTTGGTATTCTTGGATTTCTGGATTTATCTATTGTGGACCTCATGGATTTCTGGAATTGTGGAGCATATTTGATGGCATATGGATTCATGGGATTATCTATGTATGCTTTGGCTATATTCATATTCCGGTGGTATGACATTTTTCTCAAACCTTAAAGTAGTGTTCTCCCTAGTGTGTGTATTTGTATTCAAATACAAATCTTAAATATGCACACATCTAGGGGGAGCGTCTTTCTTTATTTAAGGTGGCATTTGTCGGTTTTATTGCAAATCCTAGTATTGTCATCTAACACCAAAAAGGGGGAGATTGAAAGAACATTTCTTAATCCCTAGTGTTTTGTGTGTTAGATAACAATACCAAGGATCATTTAATATGTGTTGAAGTGTTGCAGCTCTATTTGAGAATAAAGGGAAAAGGACTCTGCCTTTGGGGGCGGATAATCCGCCTCCTTGCCTGCAGCGCAAGCCCCGAAGGGCGGAATTTTGGCCGGATTTTCCGGCCCCACCGGATAATCCTCCCCTCAGGGGGGGGGGGCGGATAATCCGCCCCCCTGATCATCGCCAAGGCGCAAGCCCTAGAGAGGGGGCGGAGTTTTGGCCGGAATTTCCGGTCTGGCCGGATAATCCGCCCCTCAGGGGGGCCGGATTATCCGCCCCCCAAGAACTTCACCAAGCTTCACCAAGGCGCAAGCCCAGAGAGGGGGCGGAGTTTCCCCCGGAGAATCCGCCTGGGCGGAGTTTTCAGGCGGATAATCCGCCAAGTGGCGGATAATCCGCCCAAAGTTGTGCAACGGCCAGATCCGGGAGGGGGTATTTAAGCCAGCCATCCTCCGCGAACTCTTGATTCATCTCGAAAAGAAGATCGATCTGAAAGCTTCATCCAAGAGTGCTCCACCTAGATCCACCCAAAGGCACCATCCCTTGGGGAATCGAAGGAGGAGAACTCGATCTTCATCATCAGCAATCAAGCGCTTCATCTCCTCTCCATTCATTTGGAGAACCTCCGATCTAGTATTTCTTGCAAATATCTAGATCCTAGTTTTTGTTTATATTGATAAACCTTGTTCTTGTGGCAGCTTGTTGTCATCTCGGGAGCCCCCAATTCGGTTGTGGGTGTGTGCCCCGATAGTGTTGTAAAAGGCACCGGTTCCCGCCTCGAAGGGATCCAATAGTGGAGAAGGTGGATCAGGCCTCTCGTGGCGAGATCCATCGGAGAATAGGGTGAGGCCTATTGTGGCGTGGTGGTCTTAGAACCGCCCACCCCTCCAACGCAGATGTACTTCCCTTAACAAGGAAGGAACTGTAAAACAAATCCCTGTGTCTCGCGTGCTCCACTCTGGTTTCCTCGCTCCTCTTTACGTGCTTAGTAGTTAGGGTTACATATAGGGAAATTCTCGTAGTTGCATATCTAGAGAATTTACTTTGTGTCAAGCCTAAAATTGAAAAAGTATTAAAAATTGGTTAGCACCTATTCACCCCCCTCTAGGTGCCCATACGATCCATTTCAGAGGTAGATGAGGTCCACCTTGAGGCCACAGTGCTGGCCCGACGCATGGGCGAGGCGCGGGTGCTGGCTTTCGAGAAGGAAGGCGAGATCGCTGAGTGTGCCCTGCAGCGGGTGGTGGAGGCAGCGGCAATGGTTGCCGCCCAATGGGCGGTGACCGACATACACCACGTCGCTGCCAAGGAGGCGGTGGCCTTGGAGGCCGCATTAGCGGCTCCTCGCGAGATCCGCCACGAGGTGGCCATGGCCACGTTGGAGGAGGTGGCCAAGGAGGCCGCCAAGGTCGCCATCCGCGAGCTCCGCCATGCCGCCAAAGCGCGCAGTGACGCGGAAGAGCATGTCGCCGACTCGATGGCTGAGGAGGAGCGCGTGGTTCTGGCCGCTGAGGCGGCGCTCGCGTGGGGTCTCGTCGACGCCGACGACATAGAGGAGGCGGTGGACAACGAAGAGTAGGGGGAGGAGGTGGACCAACTGGAGGCGCCGATCGTTGTCCCCGTACAGATAGCGCAGGCGCTGGGCTTTGGCCCTAATGGTGCTCCGGCTCTGGATCCTTCTCCGGCGGAGTTGCTCGCCCAACGGGAGGCGAGGGACCACTGGGCCGCCGAGATGGACAAGGCCCTGACGAACCGGGCGGTGGAGGACCGACTGAAGGCGGCAGCTCGCGACAATGCTCGTGACCATCTCCACGAACGCATCCAGCAGCGGGCCATCTAGGCCGCTAGGGCGGCTATCGACGGGCCCGACGACCGCGGTAACGGTGGCCACGACAACGATGGCCGTGGCAACGGCGGCCGCCGCGTCATCCTCCTCCAGCAGTAGCCGTAAGCGTAGGCATAGCCGTAGCAGCAGAAGTAGAAGTACCATCCCCCTAATTTGTTTGAATGGTCTTTTTATAACTGGCAGAGCTTAATCTAATAAAAATCTATCATTAAGTACTAATGTCTCTTTACATATGGGCCGGGTGGCCAACGGGCAGGACACCCCACGCTGTCGCGCGTCCGGGTCGACGCAACCGAGCCCTACATTAGATGAATGAATGGGTTAAGCCGAACGCGTGGATGGGTCGTCCGATGGGACGCCACGCACACCCCACACGTTTATGCGGACGAGTTCGGACACGCTTGAATAGGATGGATCGGCCCAATAAAATTACCCAAAGACCTAAGAAGTTCTCGTGCTAGCAAATCTGTTTATTTTTATAAATCAGTTGGCGTGACTATGTGGTGGGGTTTCATTCCAGCCATGGGCCAAAGAAGCTGGGTTGGGCTTGCCCCGACGCTTCACCTTGTGGCTGCTGGGCCGTGCGTAGTGGAAGGCGTATGGTCGCCGACTTCCTCTCCTCTTGAGTCGAAGCTTGTCCCCAAGCTTTTATATCAGGAATTGGGAGCGAAGTGAGGTACACTCCAGGTAATCAACTGAAGCCGCGAGATTTGATCAACCGTGGTTCTAAAGGATCTTCGCAGGAACAAACAGACCGTAATATATAATTGCAACTTGCAATCCTTGGACTTCTGACGTGTAGATTTGGACTTTATTAATTGTTAGTTGGACTGGACGTGGACTGGATCAAGTTTATTTAGACAGCGGTTGGGTAATTTGGTTGTGTACTTGGACGTGGATCCATTTTCAAGTTTATTTGCAAGGGATCGGGGATACGGTCGTACTTGCCTTGAGAGCACATCAAAGTGGCGACACGTGAAATACTGAGTGAATAGTGGATTTTTGGGTAACTGCAGCATGTATATGAAACAGGGTTATCCTTGCCGATGATCTAGAATGGCTCATAAAATCTGAATGAAAGTTTATGATTCGTACGCGGAGGATGGGAAACTTGGATTTAATGGTGGAGCTTCAAAAGGAGACAATTGCCCATGGCGAAAATGTTTCAGTTATGTGATTATCTGCTTGTATCTTCATATATAGCAGAGCTCGATTCAAGTGTTGCTGAACCAATTATTGAATCACATGTCACTCGTCGAGCCATGATTGGAGAGCAGGGATAGAGCAAGTGCTTTCAGGACGTACTTCCCAGTGACGCGGTTCAGGGCCATAGTACAAGACAACGAAGCGAGAAGTAGCAATCGCTTAACGGGAAGAATTTTACAAGAATCCGACTACTGGAACGCCAAAACTCCACTTTTGGAGTATGTTTCCATCCATTGATTAGCGTACAATATGTCCACTTTAGTTGCGGTGTATGGATGTGCGCTCCTAAATAAAATCTACCGTGGGTATGTCCGAGGCGTTAGAGTATTAGTCATATACGATTGTTATGATAGTTTAGATAGAGTTTGAATTTATTTATGTACAATCTTAACTTGACTTATATTCCAAGATCATTCTTATACGCCTATATATATTCATTCATGAGGCTCAATAATATATCCATCATATTTCGCCAAACTCATACTCTTTCATGGTATCAGCCTAACCGGTCCAAACCCTTTTCATCAATGTGCTTCCGCTGCCCTGACCCCGGCGGATCAATCTCCATGATCTCCGTTGAGGGCCGCACGATCCGTCGCAGGGTTCGCCCGCCGATCTGTGATCGGCTGCCCTTGGTGAGTCTTTTTCAGTCGCTTGGCCGGTCTTTTTTTGGTTTACCGATCATAGATCAGATTGAGTAGCCCACCGCCGTCGTCATCGCCGCACCTATACTCCGACCATCGGCATCGACGATCTATCTCGGACGGCTGCTACGTCTTGTTTGGAAGGCTGTCATGACCGCCACCCCTCGGATCGTTTTCATCGTCATTGTATCGGACTTCACCGACAACGGTGCCATTGACTATGATCTACGCGTCGTACACGCCATGAAGCATACGGCGCACTGTCGGTCTGATCAACCGATCCCGCGCCTGTCTACGCCAAGCACGTCCCCGAGCACGCGCCTACCACCGATCGAGCTACAGGCTGCCGCTTCATCGCCCCTTCGAGACGCAACGCCGCCTTTGATCCATGCTACCGGCTTTCAACGCGCCTTCCTTGGTGTGTACGTCGTTGGCGGTCTCCTAGCCGCTTCACAGACTTGCGCCCTGCAGATATACCGCTCCCTCGGTTCGTAGCGTCGCTGCACGCAGTCTACTTCGTCGTCCCCGTGCACGGACGTCCTCGGTTTTCCACCATGCCATCTCCTACGGCGCGGATCACCACCGTCTGCGCATGGTCTTCGTCACGCCGGATTCTTCTTCGCCAACTTCGAGTACCACAGTCATGCCAATTGTTGGAGATATGCCCAAGAGGCAATAATAAATTAGTTATTATTATATCTTTGTATTTATGATAAATGTTTACTGTCACATCCCAAAAATTTTCAAATTTTGAAATGTGAAAAAAATAAATAAACAAAAGAATTAATTGTTGAAATTTAGGGTGAAAAAAAACTTTTTGTTTCTAAATGGAAAACATCAAAACCCTTCTTGGACAAATTTGAATGAAAAGGGAATCCAACAAAATTTCAATCAAGTGAAATGCATTCATCAAAGAATGTATCTTGAAATTTAAACACTTAGGAAAATAAACCAAAACACTAAAACCCTAATGGAAGAAAATCATTTCCAAAATCTCTCTAAGACTATGGATTTGATCCATATAAAAATTCGACAACAAACATTTATAAATGATAAAAAATGATAAACAAAAATATTATAAGATCATAGAAATTAGTTTCATTCAATTTGGAGCCATGGATAAAAACTTATGAATTTATTAAGATAAAAGGAAATAGTTTCAAAAGCTAATAAAGCTCCTAGCTAAAATTCATACCAAATTATGGGCAAGTTAATCCTAAAAGGATTTAAAAATATAAACAAATAATAAATAAAATCATACAAATTGGAATCACCAATTTTGGATCTATAAATAAAAAGGTATGGATTTTATAAGGCAACGAAATAAATAAATAAATAAGGAGTATTTAAAAGACAAATTAAATCTTGGCCAAATCCATAAACAAATGAAAGTTATTTAATAATAAAAAGGAATAAAAGGTTATTTAAATAAAATCATATGGATTAAACCATATTCAATTTTATTTAAATAAAGACAAAGTGCCTAAACTAAATAATAAATCCCAAGAAAATTATTTAGAAGAAAATTTGAAACTTGAATTAAATCCATAAGAAAATGGAACAAAGATAATCCAAATACAAATAAAATAAAGGGATAAAGAATATTCAAATAAAAACATATGGGATTAAACCATATTCTAACTATATTTAAATGGAGACAAATCCCTAATGTAAATGATTAAATAAATCATGAGAAAATCATAAATTGGAATTTTCCCAAGTGAAATAAAAGTTATCTAATGGGAATAAAAGAATTATTTGAATAAAATTTATATGGGTTTAAAAATATATTTGATTTTATTTGAATAAAGACAAATTCCCAATTTAAATGAATACTAAATGATATTAAAATGTTTAAACTAATTTAAAGTGAATTATTTAACACACTAATGAATAAATAAAACCTAATGAAAAGGTTTGGTAAATATTGGAATTCAAATAGAAGTTTGAAAACATATTTAAATCCTTATTTAAATAAAGACAAATGTATAATTTAAATAAATAATAAACCCTAAGAGAATATAAGAAAATATTCTAAAATGGATTATTTAAATACAGTAATAAACAGTATAAAAAGCTTACTGAAAGTTTGGAAAAGTTCTGAATTCAAATGGGCGTTTGAATTATTTGAACAAAATGAAAACAGAAAATAAAATGGAAAAAGAAAAAGAACACAAAAAGAAAAAAAATAGAAAAAGGCGACCCAACTAAACCCTACCCAGCTTCCAGCCCAACTAGGCCCATTATCAGCCCACCCGGGGAAACCTCCCTCTCTTGGCCGGTCTTCTCTCACCCCCAGCTCTACCCTCAACCCCGCTGACACCCCGGCCCCACGCCAACCTGGCATCATCGTCTCTACCCCGCGACCCATTCCCCTCACCCCGTTATCGTTTCTAGCGCCGATTACTCGCTTTCAATTCACCTAAATGCCGCGCATGAATTCCTCCAGAGACCACGCACGTTAAATCGACCCTCTCTCCCCTCTCTTTCCCCTCACTCTCCACCTCCTCTCCGCCCCAGGGTTGCTCTAATTTTGAACCGCACCACCACTGCTTCGACGACACTCCGACCACGATTCCGGCCAACCTAGACCCCTCCTACCTCCTAGCTTCTACGGGCCTGTTCGCCAACACTAGGCGCACCTGCCAGTAGCCGTAGCTCGCTCGCGCGCGCCCCAGAACGTCGCCTTCGATGATGCCAACCCGTCACCATTCTTTGCTGCAACTCCGGTGAGTCCTAGCCCTCAACCCCGTGCGCGCCTCGACCTGTGACTCATGCTATTTTGTTCGCCTGTGTCCTGTGAGTCTCCAGGTGCTCTCCAATCATCTGCGTGTGACCTACAAGCTCGTCCCCGACAACAACAACAGGACGTGCCCGCCGCCAGGAACGACTCCGGCGAGCAATTGTCGTCGAACCCGTACGCCCCCTGCCGTCCTGCGACCACCTCGAGCATCAGCACGTCGCTGTGAACCTGGTGAGACCCTTCCCCCTCTCCCTTGCTTCCTGGTTACGCTGAACCATCGCTGACAGAGCCGCACCGCCGCTCGCCGTTGCCCAGCGCCGCCAGTTCTTGGCAAAGTGCTCATAGCCGTTAGATCTAGATCGCAGGGATACAATAGAATGACTTAACAAAGAAGTACGAGTTAATCTATGTCGTGCATTGTTTGTTAGATCTAAAGGTCGGTAATGCTCAATCCGAACGAACCGTTATCAGCCAGTAGGAAACAACCACGTGGCCAGTCTGTGTTTTAAAAACAGAAAGTGAATCTATTAGTTGTTTGAATTTGTAAATTCCATAACTTTTGTTCTGCTTGGCAAAATTTTACAAATTTTATATCAATGGATTCACAAAAATGTAAACTTTACAACCATTCCCTTAGTTTAGTATTTTTCTTCTGGAAACTTAGGTGTTTTGCAGAAACATTTCTAGGCTTATTTAGAGTGTAAAAATTATTCAAAAATTTATTTTTGAGTTAAACCTTTTGCAAATGGTTTGAATTAAACTCTGTGATCCTAAACACTAAGTTTTGGATTTAAAAATGTGTTTTATTAACCCTAGAAATATTTTACTTTGATTAAAGGCATTTTTAGTAAAATAAAATGTTTCTTTGATTTAAAAATGATTTTTGGGTGGAACCTCTTGTAAATGGATTTGCTTTAAACACTTTGATCCTAAACACTAACATTGTATTCAAAAACATATTTGTCTAACTCTACAAAATATTACTTTGATTTAAAATCACTTCTAGCAAAACAAAAATGATTTAAATGGCCATTTTCACTAACTTGATTTTAAATGGTTTTGCCACTTTTATAAAAGACCAATAGGTGTTTTAAAATGTTTATCACCTATTAGAAACCACCTTTCCAAATAAAACAATCTTTTGTATGCTTGCATGCATTGCTTTGTTTTTATTATTTTATGTGGTGAATTGTTTGAATGTTAGTTTTGAAAATTGTGCCTTGCTTGATTGAATTGTAGTGAACTTTGAAGAGTGTGACCGTTGCAAGATCAAGGAGTGAACCTATATTCTCTACTAAAAAGGAAAGTGGTGCTTCATACTTTTGTCCTATTATTTTTCACTATGCATTAGTGATATTTTGAGTAGGACTTGCATGGAAATTTTTCTAAGTATAAGCTATGTTAGCTACTAGAAAACAAGGGTGGATTATTCATGTTATGATATTATACAAAGTCTATGACTTGTGTTTTGTTTAATAAAATAACTATGTGAATGAATCACCTGGGTGGAATTGGTAAGAATGGTTTGTGTTGAGTGGTTACACAAGGACCCATATTTATGGCCTACCCTAGTGTATCCCACTTGTGGAAAGCCACCCAGGAACAAAGAGATTTGAGATGTCAAATGTTGAGAAGCTTCAAGTGCAGCCACATGGCATTATGGGCTCTGCCTGGATCATATAGGTTGCAATAACTTAGCCAGATGGACATAAGGTGGTAGGGGGTGATAGGTTTGGAACGCGTCCATTTGGTCTAAGGGAAGGCTTCTGAAAGATCTTGTCTCGATGCACGTCGAGTCTTGTGGGGAAAGTGCACCACCTCTCGGGAGAGTAAAATCTAAGTACTTAGCCGTGTCCCCGGCAATGGACAATTTGAGCATCAAGACATAGAAGCTATCAAGGATCTCCTCATCCCAATTTCTAAGTTAAAAACTTGTGGTTGAACAAGAGTTAAAGTATCACCAATATTTATTGGTAGATGCCTTGGGTGATTTTGACAAACAAAAACTTAGAGTTTTCAAATGATAAGAACAATATATTTTGAGCAAAGCAAGCCTAAGCTCCACTTAGCCAAATGCATATAGATGATAGATACCACTACTCTACCATAGTATCACTTGCCAATACCATTCAAATGTATTGACCCTTGTGGCCGTAACTTATTATGTTGCAGGTTTGTTTGATGTTAGTGAAGTGTGTTGAATAGGATTACAAGTCTACAACCAACATGATTTCCTGTGGCACTTTGAAGATGAAGGACTCCATGCTATATAGATATTTCTGCTGCATTGTAATGAGATAGCCCAATGAGCTATGTAAGATGTAATGTACTATTTTATTCCTGGTTATAAAGCTGTGATATGACCTTTGTTTCTTGATATTACATCTTAAACTATGGATGTTAGCTATTGATCCATGGACTAGCATTGTAAACACAGGGATATCTATCTTATCAGGTTGGGACCTCTACATTTACATCCCATGCTATAATTGTATTAACGTAAACATTAATACTTGTGTGTTTTGTAAACATAAAAGAAGTCCCTAGTAAGCCTCTTGTAGAACTAGCTTGTTGAATAATAGATGATCATGGTTTCCTGATCATGGACATTAGATGTTATTAATAACAAGATCATGCCATTAGGAGAATGATATGATGGACATACTCCTATATTAAGCGTAGCGTAAGATCAAGTCATTTAGAGTACGTTTGCTACAATCTTTCAAATACAATAGTAACCTAATCCTTCGACCATGAGATCATGTTAATCACCATCACCCGATGAATACTTTGATGAAATCAAATACCACTTTCGTAAATGGGTGGTTATAAAGGTGGCATTAGGTATTTTGAAAGTATGTGTTGAGGCACAAGGATCAAGAGTGGGATTTGTCCATCCATATGACAGATAGATATACTCTGGGATCTCTCGGTGGAATGTCGTCCAATAGGCTTGCAAGCATGTGACTAGGTCACAAGGGATGTCATATCACGTAACGAGTAAAGAGTACTTATCGATAATGAGGTTGAACTAGGTATAGAGATACCGACGATCAAACCTTGGATAAGTAAAGTATTGCGCGACAAAGGGAATATTTATCGTATGTAAATGGTTCATTATATCACAATGTGATCGTAGAAATATGTGGGAACCATATGAATTTCCAGATTCCTCTATTAGTTATTGGTCGGAGAAGTGTCTCGATCATGTCTTCATAGTTCACGAACCGTAGGGAGACACACTTAAGGATTCGATGTTGTTTAGTAGATATTGAATATGAGTTGGAGATAGAATGTTGTTCGGAGTCTCGGATTGGATCCAGGACATCACGAGGAGATCCGGAATGGCCAGAAGAATAGGATTCATATAAGGAAAGTCCAATTCCAGGGTTCGGAAATGTTTTTGGTGTTTTCATCGAAAGATTCTAGAAGGTTCTAGAAGGTACACCACCCCGGAGGAGGGGCACTTGGATGCTCCATGCCCTAGTGGGGCTGGTGGCCTCAAGCCCTAGGTCAAGTCGGCCATGACTATGATGTGGGAATCAAACTCTATTTTCAATAGTCAAAGTCTAGTTTGAAAAGTCAAATCCTAATATGGAAAGTCAAAGTCCTAGTGGAGGGAGGAAAGGAAACCTACAAGGGAGATGTTTCCCTCTCCCTTCCCAAGCCGCCGGCCAAGAGGGAGTTGGGAGAGGACTCGGCCTCCCCTTGCCGCCTCCCCCCACCCATAAAAGGAGGGGTGGGGCGCCCCCTTGGCCCTCACCCCAAACCCTAGGCCACCGCCGCCCCCTAAGCCACTAGCGCCCTAGCCCCTCTCCAAGTCACCGCCGCCTACACCCTAACCGTTGGCACCTCCCTCCCCTCGGTGCCTACGCCATAGCCGCTAAGGCCCTCTCTCCTCTACCATACCTGCTCCATCTTAGACGAAGCCCTGCAGGATTTACTCCTCCACCTCCACCACCACACTGTCGTGCTACAGGAATCGCGAGGAGATCTACAACCTCCGCTGCCTGCTGGAACAAGAGAGAGGATGGTCTTTGTCGAGTATCAGACCGGTAACCGACTGCGGAAGCGCTGCCGGAACGTGGCGCCAGAAGGATTGTCTACATGATCTTGAGATCGGCAAGTGAACGACTACATCAACCACGAGAATCCGATCTCGTTAAACGCTTTGGATCTACGAGGGTTAGTATTTTATAAAATCGTTGCACTGATCTCATAGATTAGATCTTGGCTTTTGTGTGTTCATGCGATAGAATTTTTTTGTTTTCCATGCTACGAACCCCTATAGTGGTATCAGAGCCGTGACTATGCGTAGATCTGTTGCACGAGTAGAACACAATGTTTTTGTGGGCGTTGATGCTTTTACTGTCGATTGTTTTTTGTGTACTTTGCATCTTGCGGGATGGTGGGATGAAGTGGCCCGGGATAACCTTACATGTTATCATACATGAGACTTTCTCCACACTCAACGTGCAACTTGCATTGCACAAGTGGCTTTGCGGGTGTCTGTCTCTCCCACCATAGTGAAGATTCAATTTACAGCGGGCACTTGACAATACTTGTATCAACGTTGTGGTTCATGTTCGTAAGTTAGAACAGTTCTTATGAGAAAGCCCTAGCCATGTAGAACATGCAAATAATATTAGAGGCATCTAACTTGTTTTTGCAGGGCTTGTGTTGTGACGTGATATGGCCATGATTGTGATTATATATATGATGTATGCAATTATCCTTATTGTAAGTTGGCAACCGGCAGGAGCCTTATGGTTGTCTTTAAATTTCGTTTAAGACCTGCGTGTCTATTCATCAAAGTAGTTGTAATAGTTGTTGTTGGTGGTGGACAACCATGAAGCGGCTCCATTGACCTTGACGCTACACCGGTGATTATGGAGATCATGTTCGTGCTTGGAGATGGAGATCGAAGGCATAAGAAGAAAGGCCATATCATATCACATATTATGAATTACATGTGATGTTAATCCTTTTATGCATATTGTATTACTTAGATCGCGACGGTAGCATTATAAGATGATCCCCTCACTAAATATCAAGTCATAAAGTGTTCGTCCTTAGTAGGCACCATTGCTAAGACTCGTTGTTTCGAAGCACCACTTGATGATCGGGTGTGATAGATTATACGTGTGCATACAATGGGAGCAAGCCAGATTTTCTCATGCGGATAATAAGGTTGATCTTGATGATCCTAGTATGTACGGACATGGTCTCGAAACACAGAATACCAAAAGGTAAAGCATGATTCATATAGTAGATATGATGAACATGTTGATTGTTCGCCTTTGAAACTACATCATCTCTCGTGATGATCAGACTAGCTATAGTGGATTTGGTTCGTGTGATCACTAAAACAATGTGAGGGATGTTGTTTTGGGTGGGAGTTCACCTAGTTAATTTAAGAATTTAATTTGAACTCAATTTGTCAAAAACTTAGTCTAAACTCTTTGTAAATATGTTGTAGATCATGGCGGCCCCTACCATCAATTTTAATGTGTTCCTAGAGAAAGAAAATTTGAAATAATGGAAGCAACTTCACGGATTGGTTCCTCAACTTGAGGATTGTCCTCAATGCTGGGTGACCCGCCTGCAGATGATGCTACCGATGAGGTGAAGAATGTTTTCCTCACTCAGAAGAATCAATACTCCACAGTTCAGTGTGCCATCTTGTACGGTTTAGAATCGGAGCTACAGAAGCGGTTTGAGAACCATGAGCCTTATGATATCGTTCGTGAGCTCAAATGATATTTGAGACTCTTGCGGCTGTTGAAAGCTATGCAACCTCTGAGAAGTTCTTTAACTGCAAGATGGAAGAGGGCATCTCTGTTAGCGAGCATGTTCTTAAGATGTATGGGCATGCGAATAAACTTGCAATCTGGGAATAACGATTCCTAATGCGTTAGGTATTCATCGTGTCCTCCAATCACTACCACCTAGTTACAAGAACTTCGTGATGAACTACAACATGCAGCGTATGGATAACTTATTACTAGAACTCTTCTCCATGTTGAAGTTTGCGAAAGTGGATATCAAGAAAGAGCACCAAGTGTTGATGGTCAATAAGACCACAAATTTCAATAAGCAAGGCAATCCTAAGAAGAAGGGTAAATTCAAGAAGGGCAACAAGAAAGCTACTATGCCTGCAAAGAAACCCAAGGTCGGTCCTAATCCTGATATTGAGTGCTTTTACTGCAAGGGAGAAGGTCACTAGAAGCGGAATTTCCCCAAGTACCTGGCAGATCTGAAGAACAACAACATCAAGAAGAAAGGTATATTCGATATACATGTTATTGATGTGTATCTTACTAGTAGTCGTAGTAGTACCTGGGTATTTGATACTGGTTAGGTTTCTTGATGACCCACAAGTATAGGGGATCACAACAGTCTTCGATGGTAGTATTACCCAATTTATTGATTCGACACAAGGGGAGCCAAAGAACACTTGCAAGCCTTAACAACTGAGTTGTCAATTCAGCTGCACCTGGAAATAGTTCTTCTTCACAGAAGTTTATCAGTAGCAACAGTTTTGTAGTAGCAATAGCAAAGTAACAACAGCAACAAATCAAGAGAATAGTAACAGTAGTAGCAAACAATAGGATATGAGTGCGGTAGGCATAGGGATGGATGGACGGGCGTTGCATGGACGATACTAAACAAGTAACTTTAAGATCGAGGGAAATTGGAGATAAATAAGGTAAAGCATCCAAGTACTAAACAATCATAGGCATGTGCTCCATATATAGTCATGCGTGCTCATAATGAGAACTAACACAACATCTTCTGTCCTGCCAGCCCTGTTGCAGCGGGGCCTCAAGGGAACTACTGGCAATTAAGCTGCTCCTTTTAATAGAGCATCGGAGCAAAGCATGTTGGAATTATGCCCTAGAGGAAATAATAAAGGTGTTATTGTTATAATTCTTTGTAACATCCCAAAAATACTAAACTTGGATCATCAAACTCTAAGCATCAAAATTAGGGTTAACAAAAAATTTTCTAAATAAAATTATGGAAGCATGCATGTGAGTATGCATTTCATTTTGAATTCTTTTGAACCACCTTGTTTGTGTGTTTATTTGCTTGTAAAATGTTGCTTAGGTGAAATAAACATCATCTAAACATTTCCCAAACTTTTCCCAAAGACAAATAAATCAAAACAAAGCTAAATGAGTGAATGGTCATTTTGACCAATTTAACGCCCATGCCTACTTTGGCTGTCTCAAACTTTCAGAACCTCACAGAAACTTTTCTATATCTTTGCACCCCTTGATTGTACTCATAACAAAGTATCAAGGCCCACTTTGTGATAATCCAGAAACTTTCAAATGCATAGTTTAAATGGCAATTCAAAATTGAATCTTTATCATATGAGAAGATCCCACTTTTTCAAAAACCACTCAAACAAGCTCAACTTTCAAAACCCAAGCATCTGCAGACTCACCAGCACCAACCTAGCACACCCACCAAAAATCTTTTCAAAATTCAAAACTTGAATTCTTGCGGCCATTTCATCAAACACCTTGCAGATACAAATCAAACAAAATCCAAACACTGTTTTGAGCAGTGAATTGAGCCTAACTTGTTCCCTCTCTGGGCACCACTAGCCTTAGTAGATCATCTAGCAAGTTAAACCAAGCACTAGCCTCACTGTAAGCTGGGCAATGACATCAATGGTGAACAACCGAAGCTCACCATGCCACCCCAGTGGAGACAGCAAGCTAGGAGGAGATTTAGCCGTGCCAACCTTGTCTAGGAGGCAGCCCACCGTCCACCACTCCCCTCGTTTCGAGCGTTGCCGCCTTTGGACCACACGCACGGACCGCGCCCAGCCCGCCAGCAACCATGCCGAGCATGCGCCAGAGCGCCACCCTCGACCGAAGACCACAGACCGCGCGCCGCCCTCGCAGGGTGCCTACACGATCACCACCGTCCCAGGAGACAGCCAGACATCCCCGTTTGCCGCCCCATGCCTCACAACCACCGCTCGCCGTCGAAGACGCCGCCTCTGCCGCGCAGAGCGTCGCGTGTTCCAAACCATTCGCCACCGCCCCTACATGCGCATTAAAGCCGTAGAGCATCGCCAGGAGACCACCAAGCGATCGCCACCGCCGGCCATGCCTCTAGCCGCCCGTAGCCATGTCGCCACCGTCGCCTGCCCATGCCGTTCGGTCTCACCGTCGCGACTATAAATAGAGGCCTCCCCCGCTCGAATTCTTCCCACCATTCCACTCCTCTCTCACCCAGAACCACCCTACCTCAGTCCCGGAGCAAGGAGAGCGCATCGCGCGAATTCGCCGAGCCTCTAGAGAGAAGAAGGGGCCAGCGATTGGAGCCCAGGAGAACCGGCCGTCGTTCGCCTCGCCGACCCTCGCTGAACCCGGTGAGCCCAGCGACCCCCTCGGCGCTAGGTTTACATCTGCTCGGCGTAGCCCAACGTCGATGATGACTCTCAGCCGTTGGATTAGAACCAGATCGAACGCACCACATCGCCCCATACTGCTTCACACCCCCTGTCTCACTGACGCGTGGGGACAACCACTTACTCAGCCCGCGGAAGCGCTGTGCTTAGCAGGCCGGCCTGTTAACCTTTCCCGCGCAGCCCAGTTATTTGAATTTAACCTTTTCCTTTTTAGTTCAAACACACTTCTGTACCCAGTTTCAAAAATCAACCCAGGTCGATTCAGTGAACCAAATTGAATGACACCAATTTTGTTAGAAAGTTCTAGAAATGCTGAATCCAAGCCCATTGGATTCAAGTCATTTGGATCTATAGATCATCCATGGTAAAAATAACAAGGCAGAAGCTTTTCTGCATTCAAACATTTTTCAAATTTAAACCATAATAGTTTTTGAGTTGATTCCAACTCTCTAAAATCACACTTAACCATACCTTTCAGAATATATAAAAATATATAGGTTTACTTACATAAATAATGTTCAAGTAATAAAAGAATGCCCCATAGGCATTTCTAGCCACTTTAATAAATTAAAATAAAAGGGTAAAACCTTATTAAATTGTGACACCACTTTAAATCACATTCCCATGAACTAAAATATGTGGTGATGACATGTGTCAACATGATACCATGTTTGGTTTGGATAATATTAAATCTTAAATGTTTTTTCAATGAGTAGAAATTACTTTTTTTAAAAATAAAAGGAATTAAACCAAACTTTAATCTTGTAATGTTAGTGATGATGCTAGATCATCTACAAGACCCTTTTGTGTGATGATTGCAAGTAGTTAAGTATTGTTTGGTGATTGAGTACCTCGTATTTATTCATAGACGCTAGTACCGACCAAGGATACGAGGAGGAAGGAGGATACTACGAAGAAGAAGCCGAGGAGAACTTTAACCACTTCTCTGCACAAGGCAAGCCTAATGCTACTAGTTGAATGTGCAAGCTAACACTTGCAATTTAGCAAGCTTATACTGATATTGTGCAAGCCAATACTTGCAAGACTTACTAATCAAGTTTACCTATTCAAGCTACTACTTGCTTGCTACCATGCCACTATATGCCTTAAAGCATATATGATCATAACCACTTGATAAACCAATCCTAGTTTTATTTGCAAGTTTATTACTTTATTTCTTTATCAAAGCTCTTACTTAGAGTTTACTGGAATAAATGGTAGATACCAGAAGGATACTTGAAGGTTGCATAAAGAGCATAAAATTTTGCCTAAGCTAGATAATCTTGATGTCCTCCTAAGGCATGAGATTAAACTTAGTCAAACCCCACCAGTGTACCACCCCTCATTAGTGCTTACCCCCACTTGTAGATGCTAGTGCTAAGTAGAAAACTTGATCAACTTTAGATGGGAATACTTAGTGGAAAAATGGTTATGAAAACCTTGGAATGATGGAGCATTCTATTGAAATGTTTTCAAAATGTCCGCGGTTATGGATAGTTGGAGTGGCCATACTGTTTCCCCCGTCAGCTGTTTTCAAAATGACTTGTGAAATGAATTGAGACTTTGACTTGACTACAATAGGGTTGTGTTATGAAATACAAGTTCCCACTTAGGTGTTATAAAACTTTAACTAGCATTCGTTGCTTTTAAACTTAGTAGAGATAAACCTGGCTTTTGCAAAACAACCCTAGAGCCTAGTGTCTTATTATCCAAAAACCCCTTTCACTTATTAGTATTAGTTTGCGAGTACTTAAAGAGTACTCATGGCTTTGTCCCTGGCTATTCCCGTGGCTAGACTATGAAGAGGAGTACCTGGAGGATAGACCCCAGGAAGGTTACGACAACTAGGATCATCTCCCATCGTCAACATTGCCTGTGACCCCGAAGATGGAGCTTCGCCTACGCTACCGTTATTATTACGTATTCCGCTGCTTGATGTTGTATTAAGAACTGGATCATGAGATCCCTATTTGTGTAAGAACTTATTTACGGTTTGTAATGGATGATGTACTATGGTATCCAATTCTGTTATGTTTCGCAAAAATGGTAATCCTGGGATTGCGATGTATGGCATAACAGGCATCTGGGATTAAAAATCCGGGTGTTGACATTCTTGTTCATGATAAAGTTTATATTCCATGCTAGAATTGTATTAAGCGGAAACTTTGATACTTGTGTGGTTTATGAACAACACCATGTCCCTAGTACGCCTCTATGGACTAGCTCATTGATTAATGATGGTTAAAGTTTCCTAACCATAGACATGAGTTGTCGATTAATAATGAGATCATGTCATTAGGAGAATGATATGATGGACAAACCCAAATCAAGCAAAGCAATTAGATCGTGTCATCGTGTTCATATTTGCAACGCTTTTTCCTATGTCAAATATAATGCAACTCCCTGGTATCGGAAGAAAGCTTTGAGGTCATCAAACGTCATCCTATGAGAGGGTGATCATAAAGGTGTCTCTCAGGTGATCGGAAAGTACTTGTTGGGTTGTATGTATCGAGATGGGATTTGTCCCTCCCGAGTCCGAGAGATATACTTCAGGCCCACTCGGTAATCAATATCAACACCGCTTGCACGCATGTGGTTAAGGAGTTAATCGCAAAGTGATATTGGATTACGGAACGAGTAAAGTACTTGTTGTGAACGAGATTGAACTAGGTATGCTGATACCAACGATCGAATATCGGGCAAGTAAAATATCGCGTAACGAAGGGAATACATATATGGGATTAATTGAATCCTGGCATCGTGGTTCATCCGATATGATCATCGATGAATATGTGGGAGTCAATATGGGTTTCGGATCCATGATTGATTATAGATAGAAGATCATGTCTGCATATTCTCGAACCCGTAGGGTCACACACTTAACGTGCCTCGACGCTAGGATAGAATGGATAATTGGTTTATGAGTTTTTGTTCGGAGTCTCGGATGAGATCTAGGACATCACGAGAGGTTCCGGAATGGTCCGGAGAATAAGATTCATATAAAGGAAAGCTGTTTTTGGATTTTGGAATCGTTTCGGAGTATTCGGTATTGTACCGGAAGGTTCTAGAAGCTTCTGGAGTGGGACCAACGTGGCCCCACTTGTCGGAGGGGTGCATGGGCCTACGAGGGAGTGCCCTGGCCGCTTTGGGCCAGGGGCACAAGGCCCCATAGGCCCATCCAGCCAAACCCTAGGGGAAACCCTAGGGAAACCTTCTAGAAGGGGGGGAGACTTGCCCCCCACTCCACCCTTGGGGCCGCCGCCCTAGGGGTTGGAGGAGGGGCCAAGGGGGCCGGCCAGCCCCCTATATAAGGTGGGCAGGGGGAGCACCCTCCCCTCACCCCAAACCCTAGCCGCCAGCTGCTGCCCTTCCACTCTCTCTCTATCTATCTCTCTCTCTCTCTCTCTCTCTCTCTCTCCCGACTGCGTGTAGGCGAAGCCCTACTGCAGAAACTCTCCACCATAGCACCACGCCATCGTGCTGCAGATCCAATCCATCTCTCCACCCCACTTTCTAGACCAAGGAAGGAGGAGACGTCGCGGCACCGTACGTGTGCATCTTTCGGAGGCGCCGCCACTTGCGGCGTTGGATCGGATCGGATCACGAGGAGGAGAAGGCTAGTTCGACTACATCACCCACGTTCTGTTGAACGTTTCCGCTATGCGATTTCTTCAAGGGTATGAAGATCTCATCTATCTCTCATGTTGATTGCATCTCCTATATTAGATCTTGTCTTTCTTGTTCGCATCCGTAGAATTTTTTTGATTTACTATGCTATGAAACCCTTCAGTGGTATCAGAGCTAGATCTATGCGTAGATGTGTTTCACGAGTAGAACGCAACATGCTTGTTGCGGGCGTTGATGTTTTCTGTTGCAAGCCTCTTGGTGTGTACTTCTTATGGCGCGGCATAGTGAGATCGAAGTGGTCCAAGCCAACTTTACGCAACCTCGTTCGCGAGACCGGCTTCGCACTTGACGTGTGGATTGTTCCACACATGCGGCTGGTGGATCCCAGTTTCTCTCACTATAGTAGTCATGGGATTTACACCGGATGTTAGCAACCATAATATCACCGTTGTGGCTTTCCGTAGGTAAGAATCGTTCTTAGCTTGTGTCACATCCCAAGATTTTCCAAATCTTGTAATGTGAAAAATAATTGAATAAAATAAAACCTTGTTGATTTTTAGGGTAAGAAGAAACTTTTTGAATCAAATTGGGAACTTCAAACCTATTTTTATCAAATAAAATACTAAAGGGATTTAAAAAGTTAAATAAACAATAAACTTCAAAATATTTAAAATTACTATTTTGGATCTTTCAATAAAAGATTTTGTTTTCAAAAGAAAAGGTGGATTTATAAATAAAGATTATTTTATAGAGCCAAATTAAACCTTGGCCAAGTTTTTGAAACAAAAAGTTTTTGTTTTGAATAAAAAGAATAAACGTTTATTTAAACAAAATAATAAGGATTTAATATCCAATTTTATTTAAGTAAAGTCTTTTTCCCATTTTAAATAAACACTAAAACTTATTTATTTATTTTAAATAAGTTTTCTAAAGTATTTTATTTTCATAATTAAAACCTACTGAAGAGTTTTGGTTTTATTTTAGATTTTAAAATAAACATTTTAATAAAACAAATCCTATTTGATTTAATAACTAAGGTCCATTTTATTTAATTATTAAATGGATCCTAAAATAAAGATGGTTATTTTGTTTTAAACATGTTTTCCAAATATCTTTTATTTTCAAATAAAACCTACTGATTTGGTTTTGAAAATATTTGGATTTCAAATGGAGTTTTTAAATAAATTAAAACCCATATAATTTATTAACTAGTGTCCATTTTATTTAATTATAAATGGACTCTAAAAATAAAAACATTATTTTATTTTGGGATTTGGTTTATGTTGTTAAACAGAACCAAATTCAAGTGCAAAGAATGTTGAATGTTTGAATTGTTTGAATGTATGAATGTTTGTTTGAATTTCAAAACAGAAAAATAGAATTAGAAAAGGAAAAACATCCAGTAAGAAAAAAATATGAAACCACAGCAGCCAGCCCAACAGCCTAGCAAGACCACCAGTTCCCTCGCCCCCGAACCGTTTTTCTTCACCGCAGAAGCAACCCGCGAGGACGCTGACAAGTGGACCCCTCCCCCTCACTTCCTTTCTCGCTGACAGGTATGCCCCACTCCTCTTGTTCATCGTTCTAACCCGCAGCGACTCGTTCTTCCCCGCCCCTGCCATTGATTCCTCAGGCTTAATTCGCCTTAATTCCGCGATTAAAACTTGAAGTGATCACGCGTGATAAATCCCCTCTTCCTCCTCTTCCATTCCCCCCAAACACCACGCCTCGAGAGCCACCAGGCTGTTCCAAATTTCTTCTGCACTTGCCGTCTCGGCGAAGTTCTCGGCCAATTCCGGCAGCACCACCTCGCCCATTGCCTCCCCGACCAAGCTCACATCCTCCCCAAGCCCTGGCGCATCTTTCTGCAACCCCAGCTCGCTCGCGCGTGCCTCACAGTAGCAGCGACCTCAGCCCAGCAGCCTACCGCTGAGACAACTCCGGTAAGCCACGTTGCCTGAACCCGTGCGCGCCTTGACCAGAGCCTCACACCATTCTGTTCGCCTGTGCCTTGTGATCATCCAGGTACTCGCCAACTAGTCGCGCAGGACCCCTAGCTTCGTTCCCCGTCGACGTCTGACCGCACCGAGGCCCAGATCAACTCCGGCGAGCAATTGACATCACCTCCGTGCTCCCCTTGGCCAACCAAAGAAGCAACGAGAATCAGTACTTCATTGCGAACCTGGTGAGCAACCTCACTCTTCCCCGCTCGTCCTATTTCGTCGGCAGCGTCATCGACAGAGCCGCGTCGCCAGCAAGACCACCATCACCGCCGGTTCACGGCAAGCAGCGTTGTAGCCGTAGGATGCGAATCATCTGGCTAGGATTAGATCCAATCGAAAGGGTACGCGACCATCTGGGCCGCATGTTCTCATTTAGATCCAACGCACCCCGTAACTGATCCGCGCGAACGTTTTCGTCCAATCAGAGACAGACACGTGGCCTGTAGTTGATTTAAAAGACAGAATTGATCTATTAGGATTACAATTTTGTAAATTGCACAAATTTTAAACCACACGTCCAAATTTTGCAAACTTTATATCATTGGAATCATTGAGACAAGCCCTAGCCAACCATGCCTTTGTTTTAGTAAAAAGCTTCTGGAAAAATGGTTGTTTTTGCAGAAACATTTGTATGCTTGTTAAGGATGCGAAAATTGTTTAAAAATGAATTTGGGGATAAAATCTTTGGCAAATGGTGTGATTTGAACCTACTGACCATAAGAAACACTTTGTGGTTTCAAAAATGTACTTGGTGAAACAAAATAATGATTCTTTAATTTAAAACCATTTCTAGTCAAATAGAAATGTGGTTTATTTATTAAAAATGGTTTTGGAAGAAAACCTTTGGAAAAATGTTTTGTTTTAAACTCTCTGACCCCAAACACCAAGTTTTATGGTTTGAAAACATATTTGGTGAACCCCATAGAGTAATGCCTTAGTAAAAATATTTCTACACCACATAAAATGATACTTTGTTTTGAAAATGGTTTAGGAAGTGAAACCTCTTGCAATTGACTTTGCCACTTTACAAAATGACCAATAGGTGTTTTCAAATGTTCATGACCCATTAGGAACCACTTCTCAAAACAAAACAAAGCTTGGCATGCTTGCATGCATTACTTTGACTTTGTTATTTTATGTGTTGTTTTGCTTGATTGGTAGATTGAGTTTGTGCCTTGCTTGATTGAATTGTAGTGACTTGAAGAGTGTGATTGTTGCAAGGACAAGGAGTGAACCCATACTCTACCAAAAAGGCAAGTGATGCTTCATACTTTTTGTCCCATTACTTTCACTATGCATTAGTGATTTTCTCTAAGTAAACTTGCATGGAACTTTGCTAAGTATAAACTTTGATGTAGGAAAACTAGTAGATGAAACCTTAGTGGAAATCTTCCTAAGTTAAGATTCCTATTACTATCAAGCTTAGCCTAGCTAATAGAAAAAATGGGTGGAATATATATTCACACTATGGAAAAATCTCTAAGTATGAGGACTTATGTTTTAGTTTAATAAAACAACTAAGTTAATGAATCACCTGGGTGGACTGGTAATTGCATGGTGGTTTTTGGTTGAGTGGTTACACAAGGCCAGGGGACTGGTGAACCTTGTGTATCTCACTTGTGGATTGCCACCCAGGAACAAAGAGATTTGAGATGTCAAATGTTGAGAAGCTTCAAGTGCAACCACTTGGCATTATGGGCTCTGCCTAGATCATATAGGTTGCAAGAACTTGGCCATATGGACAATTGGTGGTTGTGTTTGATAGGTTGGAGCGCGTCCATTTTGGTCTAAGGGAAGGCTTCTGAAAGATCTTGTCTTGGGAAACCAAGTCTTGTGGGGAAAGTGCACCACCTCTGCAGAGTGTAAAATCTAAGTACTTAGCCATGTCCCTGGTAAAGGACAATTTGAGCATCAAGACATGGAAGCAATCAAGAATATCATCATTAAAATTTCTAAGTTAAAACTTGTGGTTTGAACAAGGGTTATTTGAAATCTTCAATCTTTGATTGAGAGAAGCCTTGGAAAAGATTTTGTCAAGCAAAAACTTAGTGTTTTCAAAATGATAAGAAAAATCTATTTTGAGCAATGCAAGCCTCAACTCCACTTAGCCAAATGCATATAGATGATAGACTCCACTATACTACCATAGTATCACTTGCCAATACAATTCAAATGTATTGACCCTTGTGGCTGTAACTTGTAATGTTGCAGGTTTGATTGATTTTAGTGAAGATTGATTGTTTAGGATTACAAAGTCTACAACCAACATCTTCCTGTGGCACTTTGAAGATGAAGGACCCCATGCTTATAGATTCTGCTGCAATGTAATGTAATAGCCAAATGAGCTATGTAAGATGTAATAAAAATTATGTTATTCCTGGTTATAAAGTTATATTATGACCTTTGTTTCTTGATATTACATCTTAACTGTGGATGCTAGCTATTGATCCAGGGACTAGCATTGTAAACACAGGGGACACCACCTTATGTTAATAAAGGTTGGGACACTCCCTCTGTAGCTTGTTACTCCCATAAGCCACGTAAAACATGCAACAACAAAGTAGAGGCGTCTAACTTGTTTTTTCAGGGAGTGTTTTGTGATATGGTATGGCCCAAGACATGATGTGTATGTTGTATGCAATGATCATGTTTTATAATATTTCACGACTTGCATGTCGATGAGTACATAACCGACAGGAGCCATATGGTTGTCTTTATAATTGTGTATGACCTGTGTGTCAACTTCTTATACGCCATGTAATAGCTTTACTTTATCGCTAAGTAGTTAGCAATAGTTGTAGTTGCTATTCGTGGTGGAGGCAATCATGGTGGAGTGATGGAGATCATGCTGGCGCGCACAAGATGGAGATCATTGCGCGGAGATTGGCTATACCATGTCACATAAAATTATATGCATGTGATGTTTATCCTTTTATGTATCTTATTATGCTTAGATCGCGACGGTAGCATTATAAGATGATTCCTCACTTAAAGATCAAGATAAAATTGTGTTCTCCCCATGTATGCACCGTTGCGAAAGTTCATCGTGTTCAAGCACCTCGTGATGATCGGGTGCTATAAACTCTACGTTCACATACAACGGGTGCAAGCCAGTTTTACACACGCGGAAATACTTGGATTCGACTTGACGAGCCTAGCATGTACAGACATGGCCTCGGAACACACGAACCGAGAGGTTAAGCATGAGTCATATGAATGATATGGTCGACACTTTGTTGTCCACCATTGAAACCACATCTCTTCTCGTGAAGATCGTATTAGGTGTGGTGAATTTGGATCATGTTCACTAAACAACTTGAGGGATGTTGAATTTAGTGGGAGTTCATCTAGTAATTTGATTAAGTTGAACTAGTTATCATGAACATAGTCTAAACTGTACTTGCAAATTTTGTAGATCAAATGACTAAGTCCAACTTCAACTTTAATGTTTTTGCTGAGAAAGAAAAGCTTAAGAACAATGGGTCTAACTTCACCAACTAGTTCCGCAATCTGAGAATCATTCTCACTGGCGGACAAAGGACTATGTCCTTGAGAAAGCGCTAGGTGACGCCCCTGCTATTGATGCGCCGACTGATGAAAAAGCTGTTTATCAGTCGCACAAAGATGATTATGGAGTGATTAATAGTACCATGTTTTTTGATATGGAGTGATTATGGAGTGATTAAGATGTCGGGCTACACTCAACGTCTTGAGCAACTGGACTGCAAGATTCCAGAAGAGCTCAAGATTGACAGAGTTCTGCAATCACTCCCTCCTAGCTATAAAGGTTTTGTAGTTACTCACAATCATATTGGTTCCACTAATCCGATCACTGAGCTCTTCGCCAAGCTGAAAGCTACGGAGGTGGATATCAAGAAAGATAATCATGTGTTGATGGTCAACAAGACCCCTAGCTTTAAGAAAGTTAAGGGTGCAAACAAATCCTTTAAGAAAGGCAGCGGCAAGCGCGTTGCCCCTATTGAGAAGAAGCTCAAGTCCAGACCTAAGCCGGACACTGAGTGCTTCTATTGCAAGGACAAGGTTCACTGGAAGCGCAACTGTCCGAAGTACTTAGCAGAAAAGAAGGCTGACACCATTAAAGGTATATTTGATATACATGTTATTGATGTTTACCTTACTAGCGCTCGTTGTAGTGCCTGGGTATTTGATACTGGTTCAGTTGCTAATATTTGCAACTCGAAACAGGAGCTATGGAATAAACGGCGGCTAGCAAGGGATGAGGTGACGATGTGCGTTGGCAATGGATCAAGAGTTGATGTGATGGCCATCGGCACGCTCTCCTTAGTTTTACCTTCGGGATTAGTTTTAAACCTTAATAAGTGTTATTATGTGCCTGCGTTGAGCATGAACATTATATCTGGATCGTGTTTATTGCAAGACGGTTATTCATTTAAGTCAGAGAATAATGGTTATTCTATTTATATGAATAACATCTTTTAGGGTCATGCACCTACTATGAATGGTTTATTTCTTCTGAATCTTGAAAGCAATGAAACACACATCCATAACATTGAGGCTAAGAGATGCAAAGTAGATAGTGATAATTCAACTTATTTATGGCACTGCCGTCTAGGTCATATTGGTGTAAAACGCATGAAGAATATCCATTCTGATGGACTTTTGAAGTCTCTTGATTTTGAATCATTTGACACGTGCGAGCCGTGCCTCATGGGAAAGATGATCAAAACCCCGTTCTCCGAAATAATGGAGCGAGCAACGGACTTGTTGGAAATCATACATACCAATGTATGCGGACCAATGAGTGTTTCGATGCGCGGTGGATATCGCCATTTTCTCACTTTTACTGATGACTTAAGTAGATATGGGTATATCTATTTAATGAAACATAAATCTGAAACGTTTGAAAAGTTCAAAGAATTTTAGAACGAAGTGGAAAACCATTGTAACATGAAAATTAAATTTCTACGATCCGATCGTGGAGGTGAATATTTGAGTTATGATTTTCTCACGCATCTTAAAGCAAGCGGAATCGTTTCGCAACTCACGCCACCCGGAACACCACAGCGCAATGGTGTGTCTGAACGCCGGAATCGAACTCTATTAGATATGGTGCGATCAATGATTTCTCTTATGGATTTGCCGTTATCATTTTGGGGTTATGCATTAGAAACCGCTGCATTCACTTTAAATAGGGCACCATCTAAATCCGTTGAGACGACACCGTATAAACTGTGGTTTGGTGCTAAACCTAAGTTGTCGTTTCTTAAAGTTTGGGGTGCGAAGCTTACGTCAAGAAGTTGATGTCGGACAAGCTCGAACCCAAAGCGGAGAAATGCGTCTTTATAGGATACCCTAAGGAAACGATTGGGTATACCTTCTACCACAGATCCGAAGGCAAAGTGTTTGTTGCAAAGAACGGATCCTTTCTTGAGAAGTAGTTTCTCTCGAAAGAAGTGAGTGGGAGGAAGGTAGAGCTAGACAAGGTTATTGAACCTTCTCTCGAGTTGGAGAGTAGCGCAGCACCTGAAATTGTTCAAGTGCCGTCTGCACCAACAAGAGAGGAAGCTAATGACGAGGATCATGAAACTTCGAACGATGCTAATACTGAACATCGCAGGTCGACAAGGTCACGTGCCACTCCTGAATGGTACGAAAACCCTGTCTTAACTATCTTGTTGGTAGACAACAATGAACCTGCGAACTATGAGGAAGCAATGATGAGCCCAGACTCTGAGAAATGGCCATGAAATCCGAATTGGGATCCATGAGCGAAAACCAAGTATGGACTTTGGTGGACCCTCCTAGCGACCGTAAGGCCGTTGAGTGCAAATGGATTTTCAAGAAGAAAACAGCTTGTCGCAAAAGGGTTTTGGCAAGTTCAAGGTGTTGACTATGATGAGACTTTCTCTCCCGTAGCGATGTTTCAGTCCATTCGGATTTTATTAGCAATTGCTGCGTTTCATGATTATGAAATATGGCAGATGGATGTCAAGACTGCGTTCCTCAATGGCAACATTGATGAAGAGTTGTATATGATGCAGCCCGAAGGTTTTGTCGATCCTAAGGATGCTGATAAGGTGTGCAAACTTCAGCGTTCCATTTATGGACTGAAGCAAGCATCTCGGAGTTGGAACCTTCGTTTTGATCAAGTGATCAAGAGCTTTGGATTTGTTCCAAATTGCTATGAAGCTTGTATCTACAAGAAAGTGAGTGGGAGCTCGGTGACATTTTTATTACTATATGTGGATGACATATTGATTATTGGAAATGACATTGGTATGCTTAACGATGTGAAGAGTTATTTGAATAAATGTTTTTCAATGAAAGACCTAGGAGAAGCTGCTTATATATTATGCATCAAAATCTATAGAGATAGACAAAGACGCCTAATAGCTTTAAGCCAAAGTACATACCTAGACAAAGTTCTGAAAAGGTTTAGAATGGATAAAGCAAAGAAAGGTTCATTGCCCATGTTGTCAGGTAATATATTGAGCAAGGCTCGATTAATACTGATGGCGATAGAGAAACTATGAGCAAAGTGCCATATGCCTCGGCCATAGGTTCTATCATGTATGCCATGCTTTGTACTAGACCGGATGTGTCCAATGCTCTTAGTTTGACGAGCAGATACCAAAGTGATCCAGGAGTGGAACATTGGACAGCCGTAAAGAACATCCTAAAGTATTTAAATAGGACTAAAGAAATGTTCTTGGTCTATGGAGGTGATGAGCAGCTCGTCGTAAAAGGTTACGCCGACACTAGTTTTGACACCGACCCGGATGATTCTAAATCTCAGACATGATACGTTTATATTTTGAATGGAGGAGTTGTGAGCTGGAGAAGCTGCAAGCAAAGCATGATCACAGGATCTACAGTAGAATCGGAATACATGGCTGTTGTAGAAGCGTCAAGTGAAGGAGTTTGGATCAGGAACTTCATCACTGAGCTTGGTGTGGTTCCAAGTGCCTTAGACCCACTGGAGATATTGTGCGACAACACTGGCGCCATAGCACTGGCTAAGGAACCAAGATATCATCCAAAGACCAAGCACATCAACCGCCGGTTTCACATAATTCGAGATTATATAACAGATGCAGATCTGAAGATTAGCAAAGTACATACAGATCTGAATGTCGCAGATCCGTTGACTAAACCTCTTCCACGAGCAAAACATGATCAGCACCTTAATGCCATGGGTGTTAGATTGTTTCCAGATGTAAACTAGATTATTGACTCTAGTGCAAGTGGGAGACTGTTGGAATTATGACCTAGAGGCAATAATAAAGGTGTTATTGTTATAATTCTTGTTCATGATAAAGTTTATATTCCATGCTAGAATTGTATTAAGCGAAAACTTTGATACTTGTGTGGTTTATGAACAACACCATGTCCCTAGTACGCCTCTATGTACTAGCTCATTGATTAATGATGGTTAAGGTTTCCTAACCATAGACATGAGTTGTCGATTAATAATGAGATCATGTCATTAGGAGAATGATATGATGGACAGACCCAAATCAAGCAGAGCAATTAGATCGTGTCATCGTGTTCATCTTTGCAACACTTTTTCCTATGTCAAATATAATGCAACTCCCTGGTATCGGAATAAAGCTTTGAGGTCATCAAACGTCATCCTATGATAGGGTGATCATAAAGGTGTCTCTCAGGTGATCGGAAAGTACTTGTTGGGTTGTATGTATCGAGATGGGATTTGTCCCTCCCGAGTCCGAAAGATATACTTCAGGCCCACTCGGTAATCGATATCAACACCGCTTGCAAGCACATGGTTAAGGATTTAATCACAAAGTGATATCGGATTACGGAACGAGTAAAGTACTTGTTGTGAACGAGATTGAACTAGGTATGCTGATACCAACGATCGAATCTCGGGCAAGTAAAATATCGCGTGACGAAGGGAATACATATATGGGATTAATTGAATCCTGGCATCGTGGTTCATCCGATATGATCATCGATGAATATGTGGGAGTCAATATGGGTTTCCAGATCCCGCTGTTGATTATTGATAGAAGATCATGTCTGCATATTCTTGAACCCGTAGGGTCACACACTTAACGTGCCTCGACGCTAGGATAGAATGGATAATTGGTTTATGAGTTTTTGTTCGGAGTCTCGGATGAGATCCAGGACATCACGAGAGGTTTCGGAATGGTCTGGAGAATAAGATTCATATAAAGGAAAGCAGTTTTTGGATTTCGGAATCGTTTCGGAGTATTCGGTATTGTACCGGAAGGTTCTAGAAGCTTCCGGAGTGGGACCAACGTGGCCCCACTTGTCGGAGGGGTGCGTGGGCCTACGAGGGAGTGCCCTGGACGCTTTGGTCCAGGGGCACAAGGCCCCATAGGACCAGCCAGCCAAACCCTAGGGGAAACCCTAGGGAAACCTTCTAGAAGGAGGGGGAAGACTTGCCCCCCACTCCACCCTTGGGGCCGCCACCCTAGGGCTTGGAGGAGGGGACAAGGGGGCCGGTCAGCCCCCTATATAAGGTGGGAAGGGGGCGCACCCTCCCCTCACCCCAAACCCTAGACGCCAGCTGCTGCCTTTCCTCTCTCTCTCTCTCTCTCTCTCTCTCTCTCTCCCGAATGCGTGTAGGAGAAACCCTGCTGCAGAAACTCTCCACCATAGCACCACGCCGTCGTGCTGCAGATCCAATCCATCTCTCCACCCCACTTGCTGGACCAAGGAAGGAGAAGACGTCGCGGCACCATACGTGTGCATCTCTCGGAGGCGCCGCCACTTGCGGCGTTGGATCGGATCGGATCGCGAGGAGGAGAAGGCTAGTTCGACTACATCACCCACGTTCTGTTGAATGTTTCCGCTGTGCGATTTATTCAAGGGTATGAAGATCTCATCTATCTATCTCGTTGATTGCATCTTCTAGATTAGATCTTGGCTTTCTTGTTTGCATTCGTAGAATTTTTTTGATTTACTATGCTGCGAAACCCTTCAAAGCATTAACACTCCATGAACACATGTGATCCTCACATCATAGCCATCCGCTCCGGTTGTCCCAATTTCTGTCACTTCGGGGCCTTTGGATCCAGACAATGATATGTGTATAGAAATTGCAGATAAGATCACAAACAATACTATCATCATGAATCAATAATAAGTTCAGATCTAAGATCATGGCACTCAGGCCCTAGTGACAAGCATTAAGCACAACAAGTTGCAACAACGTCAAATAGCACTAATAGAGATACTAGGCACCATGCCCTAACAATCTTATTCGATTACATGATAGAACTCATCCAATCCCTACCATCCCCATAGCCTACAGCGGGGGATTACTCACTCATGGATGGGGGAAATATGGATGGTTGATGGAGAGGCGTTGTTGATGATGATGGCGATGATCCTCTCCAAATTCCCTGTCCTGGCAGGGTGCCAGAATGGAGTTTCTGGTTCCGAATCACGGTTTCTGGTCGTGGCGGCGCAACGAAACTCTTTTTTGGAAAAACATTGAACCCCCCTCGGATTTTAGGTCAAGAGGCAACCTATAGGCGAAGAGGGAGGCCGGGGGGGTGCCTAAGGCGGCTGCACCCCCCAGGCGCGGGGTGGGCCCACCCGTGCGGCAGGGGGTGGGGCCCTCAGGCATCCACTCCGTCTCGTACTCTGGCTCCGTGGATCTTCTGGTGAAATAGGATTTTTGGCATATTTTCCGGGATTTTTCCTGATAGTTGATTTCCTGCACAAAAACTAGACACCAAGGTAATTCTGCTGAAAACAACGTCAGTCCGTGTTATTTGTATCCAAATCAAACAAGTTTAGAGGAGAAACAATAGAAAAAGTGTTCGGGAAAGTAGATACGTTTTGGACGTATCAACTCTCCCCAAGCTTAGATTATTTCTTGTCCTCAAGCAATTTAGTTGAAAACTGAGTGCGATAAAAGAAATTTCACGAACACATTTGCTTCATATGATGTATATATTCTCAGCACAGGAGTAGATACTTAGACCATTCATAATAAGGAGTATGCAACTAAGTCTACTCGGTAGTCATTGCAAGCTATGAAGAGATTCCAACTCAATAATAATAAGTAGCATGAAACATAAACATAAGCAACATTGCAATGCTCATAATAAGGTATGATAGAGTGGTATCTCGCTTGCCTATGTTTGTAGAGCACAAAATAAATGCCAAGGCCCCTCTGAAGTTCAAGTGAAGACTAGAAGTAAAAATATCAGAGATACAAGCATCAAAGTCATGACATAATTAACCATGTTTTGAGACAAGCACATTACACTAAGAATGACAACTATACTCTCGGGAAGGTGCTCATAGAATAAGTGGTGACTCAACAAGGAAGTGAAAAAGGTTTTGAAAAGTTTGAAAGACTTCCAAATGCTGAAAGTATGGTACTCATTAGCTTTGAGCTCTCATTGCCCCAATCATAGGCATCTTTAGATGGTTAAGGTGAAAGTGAGGTCCAATATGAGTTATATGCTTGACATACCATAAATTGGAAATATCATGTCCCTTGAGTACGAGGGCCGCTCCTCATGCTACTCAACTTTAGTTACCTGTAAGTTCTTGTCATCGTAAATACATGCGTATCATAGAGAACCGCCAACGTGGTACCCCTTGCACATGATACAGGAGCTATCCCGTGATCAAAATGCCAAGGCAAGCAGACAATGAGCATATCATCAATCTTTTTATTTGCTATTTGCATAGGTTTTTATTGAAGATGCTTCACAGATTGCTCATTATGGTTATGCTGCAAGTTTCCACCATGATTAGGCATGGCTTAGGCTAGCGGCCTAGACGTTTCTCTAACACATATATATAACTCCATGAACTTACAATCTCCCCTTTTATTTCACACCAACGACATCCGCAAACAAAAGAGCATGATATCAACTGCATATGTATCCATAAGTGTTGAAAGTGTTCCCCGTGATAGCACGGTTCTACTAGCTCCCAGCCTATAATTTGCAAGCATATAACTTTTATGGACAGTCACAATGGTTCAAGCTTATTAAGTGCAATAAATAAAGTGTGCCATCAAGTTCTTGAGAGCTTTACTAACTAACTTTCTCAAAATAGTCAAACATTTTATTTGGAAGAAAACAAGGCATAATGAATATGCACAAAATTTAGCAAATGATTCTAATAGGTAGGTATGGTGGACACTATTGGCAATATTGGTTTTGGAGAGATGGATGCACAAGTAGAGCACATACTCAGTGCAAGTGAAGGCTAGAAATAGAGAGAGAGCGACAAACGAGAGAGCAATAACCGTCATAATCATGCTTGCAACAAAATAGGACTAATTATGGCATGAAAGTGATACAAGAACTCTGAGGCAAAATAAATAATCGAGGCTTACTGACTATTGTTTAGTCATATGCATGCGTGAACATGTGCCAAGTCAATTCAAATGAAGCATTCACAGGAGGATACCACAATATCATACCAAGTTATGAATAAAACAATGCAAGCAAACATTCATATGACACGCTACAAACTATTACCAAGCTGGAGCTAATCAAAAGAGAGCAAGACCTACTAAGCATCCATAAATAACATACACCTTACATGAACAGACTAAGCATGCTCACAATGATGAGTATATGTACAAAAATGAAAACAAATAGTGTTTTTTACTAGCCTCTTACCACATCTCAAGTTTTCTTAATCTTCATTATTGCTCTTCACTTGTGTGGCTTGAATAATAGCATGAAACCAAAATCCACTGAGGACTGCTGAACCCTGCAAAAAACTTCACAAAACCAAAGAAGAAGAACAAATATTTTTGGCATTTTCGATTTTTTAAAGCAAGCACACAAAGCAAAATCAAATAAAGCAAAATCTTTTTGGATTTTTCTTAAGGCAAACCAACGCTAAAAAATAAATAAACAAACCAATAGAAACAACGAAAATATTTTTGGTATTTTTGTGTTTTGGGAAAGCAGAAACAAAAACCAAAAATAAAGCAAAACATGGATGTACAAAGACCAACGAAACATGATATGTAGATGAGTGTGATGTCGGTATATCTCCCCCCAAGCTTAGGCTTTTGGCCTAAGTGGGGCTCAACTCCATGGTGACCAAGAAGGTGCACCTCCGTAGTATGACGAGGAGGCCCCTTCGTCCTGGTACGAGCTCGAGGACCCCCTTGTGTAGTGCATAGAGGGGTCGTATGAGGGCGCATCCCCCTGATAGTGTCCGTGGAAACCATGAATGCGTAGCTGCTCGTCCATCTCCTCCTTGGAGTGTGAACAAGGTCCTTGGGAAATACAGAACAAAGTGGTTTGGAGCAGAGGAATCTCTCTCTCTCTCTCTCTCTCTCTCTCTCTCTCTCTCTCTCTCTCTCTTTTTCCCAACAGCAAATAACATTCTATAAACCAAACTCTCAAGGGTAGAGCCAGCAGTGACAACGTGATGCGCTTTCATGGCAGCTAAATCAAGCCTCTAAGGAGCCAAAGCTATATCGTTTGGATCAACAGAAAGGTCTAGGGCAGCAACAATACGTACAGAAATAATTCCCCCCTAAATGGGTCCCTTAGGAGCTAAGCGACGAGCAATGAGAGAACCAAGATTTTACCTGGTTTCATTGTTGAGTGCAACAGCTAGGAAGGCCAAATGATAGTTGGAAATATTGCTAGTGTTCTCCCTACCAAGAACACTAGTGGCAAGATAATAAGCAAAATACCTGATAGCTAGGAGTTGAATATTTCTTATCTTTCCCCGCTGGGCTCTGCGGTCATCATCAGTAGTTATCCCGCGGTAGAGCTCCAACAAATCAACGGGTTGAGCTGAAATCTTATTCACCGTCCCAGCCGTGAAAAAACCCAAGATTTCACAGAATTTCTTCAATGTCATGGAGAAGGGCCTGTTATAGATTTTGAAAGATACATCTGGTTTGAAAAGGCTGTTAGAAAAAGAGAAACTCTCCACAAAAGTTTTAGTCAGCGTAGCATACTGCACACTCTCATCCTGCATATAACTTGTTAGTCCAACCCTTCGCACCAAGGTTAGGAAATCATCGAGAATCCCTGCAACCCGCAAAAAGGTAGGACAAGGAAAGGTGGAAGGGTTCGCATCCCCCTCATCTCCATCATCGCCAAAACGCGGTGTAATGAGATCCTCATTGTATGATGGCCTAGCTCGGGAGGATGATCTTGAAGGCCTTGTCCTCCTAGGTGCATCACTCTCAAATATTTCACCAAAGGTGTGGTTGTCCATGACCCCTTTTTCTGAAATTTATAGACAAACATCAAACCAAGTGATTTCCAAGTTGATAAATAATGAGAAACTACTATAGGAACTTGCTAGAGGGCTAAACATGCATCAAAATGACATCTCTAAGCATAGAACAAGCATGCAAGCTCACACAACCTGACACCTATAGCAGCAAAATACTCAAGATACAATCTACCAATCAAAAATCTAATTGGACAAGAGGAGGAGGCACATATCAAGGAGTAATCCCTCCAAAAATCAGCAGCAAATATGGGATGAGCAAGGAGATCGAAAATCGGGAGCAAGAACAGCAGGAACTCGAGCTTGAGAAATTTTTCCGGTGTTTTTCGGGAGAAAAAGAAGGTGGCTAGGAGGAGAGAACTTGAAGGGCCATAGGTGGGTCCCACCAGTGCAGGCGCCTGGAGGTCGTGCCACCGGGGTATCTTGGCTGGTGGGTCCCGAACCCTCAGTGTCCCTCTGCTCCTTTTTTGAGGAAAAAATTAATATGAATTTTCTAGGATTTCTCGGGAAACCTTGTTTTTGGCCAATTTCCAGGGTATGAAAATTGATTTTATCGCAGAAAAAGATTTTTTAGAAGAAGCAAAAAAAAAAACCAAAACTATAGAAGTTCTAAGACACTTTAACAAGCAAACAACTAGCAAATAAAGATAATAAGACAAAGAGCAAAGACTAGGAAGGAGAAAAATAAAAAAAGAGCGAGTATAACCACTGTGAAAACATTATTTTGTTCATTAAAATCCCTTTGTTAACAAGGTTGATCAAGTCTTGTTACCAAAACAATCTTATATGAAGCAAAACTTTTCATTCCACAAAGTGATTATGTTACCTCAAACTTGATAGCAATAGTCCCAATCATAATAGTTTCAAAACTTTCTTGTGGAATGGGACAATATATTTCTCCAACTTTGATGCTCTCAATATTTTCAATGGAATTTAGGCCATAGCTCTTATCAATCTTCTTGGGGAAATAGACAGTATGCTCTTTGTAATTAATATTAAAAGTTACTTTTCCTTGATTACAATTAATGATAGCACCTGCAGTGTTAAGAAAAGGTCTCCCAAGAATAATAGACATATTATCATCTTCAGGCATCTCAAGCAAAACAAAAACAGTTAAGACCAAGCAATTATGAGCCACTTGAACAGGAACATCATCACATATACCAATAGGAATAGTAGTTGACTTATCAGCCATTTGGAAAGATATCACAGTTGGTATCAACTTTTCTAGCTGGAGTCTCTTCTAGAGAGAAAAAGGCATAACACTAAATCCAGCTCCCAAATCACATAAAGCAGTTCTAACATAATTATTATTAATAGAGCAAGGAATAGTTGGTATACCTAGATCACCAAGTTTCTTTGGAACCTTACCATTGAAGGAATAATTAGCAAGCAAAGTAGAAAATTCCTCATTAGGAATCTTCCTTTCATTAGAGACAATATCCTTCATATACTTTGAATAAGGAGGCAATTTAATAGCATCCGTCAAAAGAATTTGCAAAAATAAAGGTTTCATCCACTGACAAAACTTGTTGTAGTGTTCTTCCTCCTTTGACTTGTGTTTCTTATTTGGAAAAGGCATAGGTTTCTGCACCCAAGGTTCTCTCTCACTACCATGTTTTTTAGCAATAAAATCTTCCTTAGTGTACCTAGTGTTCTTAGTGTGCTTCTCAGGTTCTTCCTCAACTTCCCCTTATCGGGAGCGTCATTTTTATCATTACCACTCTCAGTTTCAGCATCAGAGACAAATATACTATTAGGATCTACAACAGGTTTAGAGGGTTCCTCAACTATTTTATATTTCTTTTTCTTTCTCTTACGAGGACTACCACTACTTTCACCTTGTTGAGAATCCTGCTCAATTATTTTAGGGTGTCCTTCAGTATATACAGGATCTTGAGTAGCTATACTACTCCTAGTTCTAATTCCATAAGCATGTTTATCTCCCGAGGCATTAACTAGCATATCTTTTTGTACCTTAGCAAGTTGATCAATTTGAGTTTGAACCATTTGAAAGTGTTTACAAAGCATTTTAATATCATTAGAAGTTCTTTCCACAATATATTTAAACTCATTAATAGCTCTAGAGTTTTCCAATAAATGATTCTGAACATTTTTATTAAAATTACCTTGTTTAACAATAAATGTGTCAAGTTCATCTAAGCATTGATCAGGAGGCTTACCATAGGGAATATCACCTTCATTAAAGTGGAGAGAGTGTACCTCAATTGTAGATGAGTGGGGAATTAGATTACATAATTCTTCTATAGGAGGTAGATTCTTCACATCTTCAGCTCTAATACCTTTCTCCTTAAGACATTTCTTAGCTTCTTTCATCACTTCATCATTTAATGCAATAACTCCCCTCTTCTTTGGTGTTGGTGTTGGAACTGGTTCAAGCACAACTGGTTCAGGAGTAATAGGCTCAGGTGTATTTAGCTCAGCTGAAGTCGAATCATCATAATTCTTGCTTATTTTAGCCATTAGTTCTTTAGCATCTATAGGAGTTCTTTTCCTGAAAACACAATCAGCAAAGCTATCTAGGTATGTCCTAGAATCATTAGTTAGTCCATTATAATAAATATCAAGAAGCTCATTTTTAGGTAATGGACATCCAGGATGTGCATGAATCAAGGCATAGAACCTTGCCCATGACTCAGGAAATTTCTCTTCTTCTCCCTGTTTAAAATAAAAAAGTCTCTGCAAATCAGCATGTCTAGCACTGGGAGGAAAATATTTCTGGAAGAAAGATGAAATCAAACAATCAAGACTATCAATGGATCCAGGAGTTAGTCTTTTAAACCAAGCTTTAGCTTCTCCTTTTAGTGAAAAAGGGAAGATCTTTGTAAGTAAATACTTGCGCATCTTAAAATCATTAGAGAATAAGGCACTCATAGTGGAAAGCTCATTCATATGTGCCACATCACTCTCACTCTGAGTCCCCCAAAAAGGTTCTTTCTCAACAATGTCTAAATAGGATAAATCAAGTGAGAAATCATAATCTTCATCTTTAATATCTATGTGAGAGGTGGAAAACTTAGGATCAGAAGACAGTTTAGGAACAAGGAGACTCCTAATAGCACTAGCACCATGTGTGTTTTGGTAATCTTCAATAAAATCATCAGTCATTTCAATGTAACCATCACTAATATCATATCTCTCTAGACTCAGGTGAGCTAACAGGTGTAACAGTGTCTTCACTAGGAGTTCCGGTGTTTCCCAAAATAGTTTTAGCAATATTAGCATCTAGGAAAGGACCTAATGAACCACTCGCATCAAGCACAGTAGAGGTAACATCATGAGTATCAGAAGCAGTTTCAGATTCAGCAGTAGTAGCAGTGTGTGTAGCATGTGTATGTGGTGGTGGTGTAACAAGCTTACTTATAATAGACGGTGAATCAAGAGCAACAGAGGTGTTTAGGACTATACCTCTTCTTGTAGTGGATGGTAAAATAGGAAACTTTCCATCACGAGACTTCCCCATGATGAAAGGAGTAGCAGTGAACAATAGTAGATCCAAGTGAACTTACAAATAAAGCTATGCTCCCTGGCAACGGCGCCAAAAATAGTCTTGATGACCCACAAGTATAGGGGATCGCAATAGTCTTCGAGGGTAGTATTACCCAATTTATTGATTCGACACAAGGGGAGCCAAAGAATACTTGCAAGCCTTAACAACTGAGTTGTCAATTCAGCTGCACCTGGAAATAGTTCTTGCTCACAGAAGTTTATTAGTAGAAATAGTTTGGTAGTAGCAATAGCAAAGTACCAGCAACAGCAAATCAAGAGCAATAGTAACAGTAGTAGCAAACAGTAGGATATGAGTGCGGTAGGCATAGGGATGGATGGACGGGCGTTGCATGGACGAGACTAAACATGTAATTTTAAGATCTAGGGAAATTGCAGATAAATAAGGTAAAGCATCCAAGTACTAAACAATCATAGGCATGTGCTCCATATATATTCATGCGTGCTCGCAATGAGAACTGGCACAACATCTTCTGTCCTGCCAGGCCATTGCAGCGGGTCCTCAAGGGAACTACTGGCAATTAAGGTGCTCCTTTTAATAGAGCATCGGAGCAAAGCATTAACACTCCGTGAACACATGTGATCCTCACATCATAGCCATCCTCTCCGGTTGTCCCAATTTCGGTCACTTCGGGGCCTTTGGATCCAGACAATGATATGTGTACACAACTTGTAGATAAGATCACAAACAATACTATCATCATGAATCAATAATAATTTTAGATCTGAGATCATGGCACTCGGGCCCTAGTGACAAGCATTAAGCACAACAAGTTGCAACAAAGTCAAATAGCACTAATAGAGATACTAGGCACCATGACCTAACAATCTTATTCGATTACATGATAGAACTCATCCAATCCCTACCATCCCCATAGCCTACAGCGAGGGATTACTCACTCATGGATGGGGAAACATGGATGGTTGATGGAGAGGCGTTGTTGATGATGATGGCGATGATCCTCTCCATATTCCATGTCCCGGTAGGATGCCAGAACGAAGTTTCTGGTTCTGAATCGCGGTTTCTGGTGGTGGCGGCGCAGCGGAACTCTTTTTGGAAAAACGTCGAACCCCCCTTGGTTTTTAGGTCAAGAGGCAACTTATAGGCAAAGAGGGAGGCTGAGGGGGTGCCTGAGGCGGCTGCACCCTCCCAGACGCAGGGTGGGCCCACCCACGCGGCAAGGGGTGTGGGCCCCTCGGGCCTCAACTCCATCTCGTACTCTCGCTCCGTGGATCTTCTGGTGAAATAGGATTTTTGGCATATTTTCCGGGATTTTTCCTGATAGTCGATTTCCTGCACAAAAACTAGACACCAAGGTAATTCTGCTAAAAACAGCGTCAGTCCGTGTTAGTTGTATCCAAATCACACAAGTTTAGAGGATAAACGATAGCAAAAGTGTTAGGGAAAGTAGATATGTTTTGGACGTATCATTTCTCATATTTGTAACTCAAAACAAGTGTTGCAGAATAAGCGAAGGCTAGCGAGAGACGAGGTGACGATGCGTGTTGGAAATGGCTCCAAGGTTGATGTGATCGCCGTCGGCATGCTCCCTCTTCATCTACCATTGGAATTAGTTTTATACTTAAATAATTGTTATTTGGGGCCTACGTTAATTATGAACATTATATCTAGATCTTTTTTATTGCAAGATGATTACTTGTTTAAGTTAGAGAATAATGGTTGTTCGATTTATATGAGTAATATATTTTATAGTCATGCGCCTATGATAGATGGTCTTTCTTATTGAATCTCGATAGTAGTGATACACATGTTCATAATATATATGCTCAACGATTGAAATTGAATGATAATTCTACATACATGTGGCATTGTCGTCTTGGTCATGGTGGAGTGAAGCGTATGAAGAAACTCCATTCTGATAGACTTCTGAAACACTTGATTTTGAATCACTTGAAAGATACGAAGCATGTCTGATGGGAAAATGACTAAGACCCCATTCTCCGGTATAATGGAGCGAGCTACGGACTTATTGGAAATCATACATACCGATATGTGTGGCCTGATGAGTGTGGCATCGCGCGGTGGTTATCGTTATGTTGTTACTTTCACGGATGACTTGAGTAGATATGGGTATATCTATTTCATGAAACATAAGTCCGAAAGTTTTGAGAAGTTTAAGGAATTTCAAAGTGAAGTAGAGAATCAACGTAACAAGAAGATTAAATTTCTGTGATCTGATCGTGGAGGTGAGTATCTAAGTTATGAGTTTGGCGAGAATTTAAAGAAATGCGGAATACTTTCACAATTGATTCCGCCGGGCACACCACAACGTAATGGTGTGTCCGAACATCGTAATCGAACTCTCTTAGATATGTTTCGTTCTATGATGTCTCTTATAGATTTACCATTATCATTTTGGGGTTATGCATTAGACACAACCGCATTCACTTTAAACGGAGCACCATCTAAATCCGTTGAAACAACACCGTATGAATTATGGTTTGGGAAGAAACCTAAGTTGTCATTCCTTAAAGTTTGGGGATGCGAAGCTTAAAGAAGTTACAGCCCGACAAGTTCGAACCCAAAGCAAAAAATGCGTCTTCATAGGATAACTTAAAGAAACAATTGCGTATACCTTCTATCATAGATACGAAGGCAAAGTTTTCGTTACCAAGAATGGATCCTTTCTGGAGAAAGAATTTCTCTCGAAATAAGTGGCTGGAAAGAAAGTAGAACTCAATGAGGTTATCAAACCTTCTCTCGGATTTGAGAGTAGTGCAGCACTGGAAGATGTTCCTATGCCACCTACACCAATAAGAAGGGAAGCTAATGATAAAGATCATGAAACTTTGAACGAACTTACTACGGAACCTCGCAGGTCAATGAGGACTCATACCACTCCTAATTGGTATGATCCTATTATGAATGTCATGTTGGTGGACAACACCGACGACCCTACGACGTATGAGGAAGCAATGATGAGACCTGATTCCAACAAATGGCATGAAGCCATGAAATCCAAGATTGGATCCATGTACGAAAACCAAGTATGAACTTTAGTGGACTTACTGGATGGCCGCAAGGTTGTTGATAACAAATGGATTTTCAAGAAAAAAACAGATGTCGGTGGTAATGTAACCATCTATAAAGCTCGACTTGTCGTGAAAGGGTTCCAACAAATTCAAGGAGTTGACTACGATGATATTTTCTCACCGGTAGCAAAGCTAAAGTATGTGAGGATTTCGTAGCAGTCGCTACATATTACGATTATGAGATATGGCAGATGGATGTCAAAATGGCATTCCTCAATGGTGACATTGAAGAAAAGTTGTATATGGTACAACCCAAAGGTTTTGTCGATCCCAAAGATGCTAACAAGGTATGAAAACTTCAACGGTCCATTTATGGATTGAAGCAAGCATCCTGGAGCTGGAATCAACATTTTGATAAGGTAATCAAAAGCTTTGGATTTATACAAACTTATGGATGTCACATCCCAAAATTTTCCAAATTTTGAAATGTGAAAATTAAATAAACAAAATAAAACTTTGTTGAAATTCAGGGTGAGAAGAAACTTTTTGATTCCAATGGAAAATATCAAAACCTATTTTGATTAAATAAAATCCTAAAGGGATTTAAAAAGATAAATAAACAATAAAGTTAAAATATTTGGAATCACTATTTTTGGATCTTTTAACAAAAAGATTTAGTTTTCAAAAGGAAAGGTAGATTTATAAATAAAGATTATTTTATAAAGCCAAATTAAATCTTGGCCAAGCTTTTGAAATAAAATATTCCTATTTGATAAAAAGAGTAAAGGTTTATTTAAATAAAATAATGAGGATTTATTAATACCCAATTTTATTGAAGTAAAGGCTTTCCATTTTAAATAAACACTAAAACTTATTAATTTATTTTAAATAAGTTTTCCAAGTGTTTTATATTTCAAATAAAACCTACTGAATTGATTTTGGTATTATTTAGATTTCAAATGGAGTTTTAAAATAAATCAAATCCTATTTGAATTAATGACTAAGGTCTATTTTATTTAATTATTAAATGGATCCTAAAAAGAATAAAATTAATCTATTTTGGTCTTTGGATTATGTGGTTAATCAGAATTAGAATAAATACAAAGTTTGGCCAAAGTTTGAATTTATTTGTTTGTTTGAAAATCAAAACAGAAAATCAAATGGAAAAAGAAAAAGCTTATTGTATATAAAAAAATGAATCGAACTCAACCCAACCCAACAGGCCCAACAGCCCACTCACAGCCCATCTTCCCCCCCCACGCACGAAACGTTTTTCACCCACACACGCACCCACACAGACGCAGACAGGCAGACCCCACTCTTTCCCCCTCCACCTCGCTGACAGACAGGTCCCACCGCCACCTTACCGTCGTCTTCAACCCCACGACCACGCCCCTGCCGTTGTTGCCGATTGAATGCGGCGATGAATACGCGTCAATGCCTGAGTAATTCCTCGCAGTGACCACGCTCGTTAAGTCGCCTCGCCCTCCTCTATCTTTCCCCCAAACACCGCCTCCTCTCTACCACTAGGCTACCGGAATTTTAGCCCAAACCTTCTCTGTCTCCGACGACTTCCCCGGTCAATTCCGGCGAACCACGGCTGCCCCTCGCCTCCATATGCACGCGAGCTGGTTCTCCACCTCCAGGCGCACCTGCCAGTGCCTCCCGTTCGCCTGTGCTTGCCCTAGAGCATCGGCAAGGACAAGCTCAACACGCCGCCGCGTTTGTCCCTTCTCCGGCGACCTCCCCTTGTAAGCTCAGACCGCCCCAGCACCTCTCAGTGATGCTCCCTTACTCGCGACCCTCGTGCTCACCTAACCGTTCCTCTCCTTTGCCTTAGAGTGGTCCTAAACGATGCCAGCGACGACAACCCGAGAGCACCGCCGCCCGCAGCAACTCCGACGAGCGATTACTCCCGTCCCCATGCGCCCCTTGCCTCCTCGCGACCACGTTGAGCATCGCCACGATCCCCTGAGCACGGTGAGACCGTCCTTTGTCTTCCTTGCTTCCTGGTTCGTCGGCAAGCACACCGTTTGACCGTGCTCCACCGACAGCCATCGTCGGCGCCGCTCGAGTTAGGTCAAGTCGTTTTGTACCGTTAGATCTCCATCTGGCGGCTTAGATAGAATCATTAAACGAAGAGGTACGGGTGCCTCTGCGCCACACGATCTCACTTATATCCAACGATCCAGAGAGGCCAATCCGCACGAAGCGGTACCGACCAATAGAATCACGCCGCGTGGCACTGGTTTTGTTTAAAACAGAATTTTGAATCTGATTGATATGTAAACTTGTAAAATTTATAACTTTAAATCTACACGTCCAAATTTTGCAAATTTTATATCAATGGAATCAGCAGAACATGTACTTTGCAACCATGAACGTTGTTTAATGTTTTTCTTCTGGTAAATTGGTTGAATTTGCAGAAACTTGTGTAGGCTTATTATGAATATAAAAATAGTTCTAGATATAATTTTAATGTGAAATCTTTGCAAAATGGATTATTGTGAACCTACTGACCTTAGGAACCAACTCATGGATTTAAAAATGTATTTTGTGAAGTTTAGGAATAAATAATTGAATTAGCTCATTTCTAGTCAAATAAAAATATTGATTTTGTTTTAGAAATGATTTTTGAGTAAAATCTTTGGGAAATGATTTGGTTCAAACCTTCTGACCCTAAATACCAATTTTTGTGACTTAACAAATTATTTGATGAACAATATAAAATTATTACTTTGATAGAAACATTTTCAACCACATAAAATAATGATTTGATTTGAAAATAGTTTATAGATAAAACCTTTTGCAAATGGTTTTACCACTTTATTAAATGACCACTTTGAACTTTATAAAGTTTAGAGCCTAGTAGAAACCACCTTTGCAAATAAAACTATCTTTTGCATACTTGCATGCATGACCTTGTTTTTGTTATTTTATGAGTGAAAAATTGTTTGAATGTTGTGTTGAATATGTTTTTGCTTGATTGATTTGTAGTGAAGTTAGAAGAGTGTGATATTAGAAAGATCAAGAAGTGAACCAACATTCTCTACTAAAAAGGCAAGTGACACTATCATCCAAGTCCTAATATTTTCATTACACTTAGTGGATTTTGAAACATGCATGATAAGGATCTCTATATTTTATGTTATGCTAAATCCTAATAGGATACCCTTATATATTGCTTAGTGGAAACAAAGTAGTTGTAGTAAGCTTAGCCCTGCTATACATTGGGATGGGATACATGATATTACTATATGAAGTATTGAAAAGATATATGTTTTATGTAATAAAACAAGTACTCGATGAACCACTTGGGTGGACAAGGATACTCAAGTTTTTGGACAAGGTGGCAACAAAAGGAACCATGTTTATATGGCAATCTCTTTTGTTGTGCACTAGAAGAAAACCACCCAGGGACTTAGAGATTGAACATGTTTCTCGTACTGTGGCTTCCGTGTACAGCCACATGCTAAATGGGCTCTGGCTTAGTCAACTACATAGTGGAAGACCCATGCATTGGCATCTTCAGGTTAACTAGGATTGTGTAAGGGAACTTGGAACCCTACATTGGTGCCTGGATGACAAGCTAGCATTGTGTATTGGGAGGACTCCTATGGAAAGACTTTTTCACATTCTCAATCTGCCAGTACTCCATCTTGGTGAGTACTTATCCAGCGGCCACTGGTGGCATCAAGATGAGATTGTGTCATGTGGGTAAAGTGTACAACTTCTGCAGAAGATCAAAATTCTAAGTACTTAGCCGTGTCCCCAGTTATGGACAACACCGAGCAACTAAGGCCTGAAGCTATGGAAGATCTCGACATTCCAATTTCTCAAAGTTAAAAACTTGAGGGTGACAACAAGGGATTAGAAGCACTTGGAGTTTTCCAAGAAGTTCAAAAAGATTTGACAAAGATCAAAAACTATTTTGAAAAGATAGGATAAAACTATATTGCTTTCTGCAAAAGAGCCTAAACCCTACTAGCCAAATATGCATGTAATGATAGAATCCACTTATTTCTACATAATAGTGAAACTTGCCAATACAATTCAAATGTTTTGACCCTTGTGGCTGCAACTTATTATGTTGCAGTTTTTTTGATGATTAGTGAAGTTTATTGACTAGGATTACAAGTCTACAACCAACATGACTGCTTGTGGCACTTCGAAGATCATGCTTATAGATATTCTGCTGCAATGTAATGAGATAGCCAAATGAGCTATGTAAGATGTAATGAATTATTTTATTCCTGGTTATAAAGTTGTAATATGACCTTTGTTTCTTGATATTACATCTTAACTGTGGATGCTAGCTAATGATCGAGGGACTAGCATTGTAAACACAGGGATCTCTACCTTATTAAAGGTTGGGAACCTTACAATGGAGAAGCTTGTATTTACAAGAAAGTGAGTGGAAGCTCTGTAGCATTCCTGGTACTATATGTGGATGACATATTGTTGATTGGGAATGATGTAGAACTTCTTAAAAGTGTCAAAGACTATTTGAATAACATTTTTTCAATGAAGGATATTGGCGAAGCTGCATACATTTTAGTCATCAAGATTTATAGAGATAGATCAAGACGCTTAATAGCGCTTTCACAAAGTACGTATTTGGAAAAAATTCTAAAGAGGTTTGGAATGGATGATAGCAAGAAAGGGTTCTTGTCCATGTTGCCCAATACGACCTTGAGTAAAACTCAACGTCCAGCTACGACAGAAGATAGAGAGAGGATGAGCAAAACTCCCTATGCCTCAACCATAGGTTCTATCATGTATGCCATGCTTTGTACAAGACCAGATATTGCATATGCTGTTAGTAGCAGACATCAAAGTGATCCAGGAGTAGATCACTCAACAGCGGACAAAAATATCTAAAGTATTTAACAAGGACTAAGGATATGGTTCTTTTTAATGGAGGTGATGAACAACTCGTTATAAATGGTTACACCGATGCTAGTTGGAACACCGATCCGGATGACTCTAAGTCGCAATCTGGATACATATTTACTTTGAATGGTGCAACAGTGAGCTGGAGGAGTGCTAAGCAAAGCATTGTGGCGAGATCATCAACTAAATCGGAATACATAGCTACTTCAGAGGCTTCACAAGAGGCGATAAGGATGAAGGATTTCATTATAGAGCTTGGTGTGGTTCCTCGTGCGTTGGATCCAATGGCCATCTACTGTGACAACATGGGTGCCATAGACAATGCGCAGGAGCCAAGGTCACACAAGAAGCTGAAGCATATGAAGCTACATTTTCATTCTATTCGCGAGTGACGTCTACGCACTTCTATTCTTGTAGACAGTTGTTGGGCCTCCAAGTGTAGAGGTTTGTAGAACAGCAGCAAGTTTCCCTTAAGTGGATCACCCAAGGTATATCAAACTCAGGGAGGAAGTGGTCAAAGGTATCCCCTCTCAAGAAACCCTATAATCAAGATATAAAAAGTCTCTTGTGTCCCCAACACACCCAATACACTTATCAGGTGTATAGGTGCACTAGTTCGGCAAAGAGATAGTAAAATACAAGTGGTAACAGTGCCAGAAAAGAGCTTCTGACTTGTTGTTCATGTGGGAGAAACTGAAGGCAAACTAAAATAAAGATGGAAGCAAGCAAACATGCAACAGATCTAGATGCAAACGGTGTTTCAATGTTTAGAAACAAGGCCTAGGGATCATACTTTCACTAGTGAACACTCTCAATAAATATATTCTCTTCATGATACTACCCTGAACTACTCTCCGGTTGGACATTATAATCCAACAAACACCACAATTTCATAGAGACAACCAACTCAAAATATACTCATGATAATATATATGTAACCTAGCTTAAGTTCCACACACGGTGTGCATGCTGTCACTTTCACACATGTGGGGACAAGCATATATCTATTAAAGCACGATGAGTATTTATGTAGACTCTAGCCTAAGTGCCACCATGGCATGCATGTTGTCACTTTCACACACATGGGGAGAGCAGAGATCTATTGAAGCACTTGAGTAGCAAGGTAGATCTACTTGATTACAAAGCTCATGACCACAACAAGATCATGCATAGAGAGAGAGATGAACACATAGCTACCGGTAGAGCCCTTAGCCTCGAGGAAGAACTACTCCCTCCTCATCATGGGAATCAGCAACGGTGATGAAGATGGCGATGGAGATCGATGGAGATGGCTCCGGGGGCACTTCCCCGTCCCGGCAGGGTGCCGGAACAGAGACTTTCTGTCCCCCGAATCTCCCCTTTGGTGGCGGCGGCGCTGCGGAACTTCTCGTGGCTTTTTGGTCGATTCTTTAGGGTTTCTGAGTCAGGGGCTTCTTATAGTCGAAGGAGGCAAGGTCGGTGGAGGGACAGGGGCTCATACCCCCCTGTGGGTGCGGACAGGGTGGGCCCGCGCCCACCTAGGGTGTGGCCACCCTGGTGTCCTCCTCCGTCTCGTCTTCGATTTTCCATATCGTTCAGGGAGAAATATGAACGTTGGCTTTTGTCCCGTCCAATTCCGAGAATATTCATTTTTTAGCTTTCTGAAACCAAAAACAGAAGAAAATAGGCAAATGATACTATGGCATCTTGTTAATAGGTTAGTACCAAAAAACATATAAAAACACCTCAAAGTGTAGACAAAACATAGCAAAGTTGATACAAAACAAGCATGGAGCATCAAAAATTATAGATACGTTTACAACATATCAAGCATCCCCAAGCTTAACTCCTGCTCGTCCTCGAGTAGGTAAGTGATAAAAAGAATAATTTTTTAGGTGACATGCGCCATCACAATCAAGATCAAACCATTTGCAAGCATTGAAAGCTAGGATCAAAGTACTCTAAACATGAGCATGAAATATGAAGTTCTAACAATAAGACATTGCAACTATGTTGCAACATGAAAGGATACAAACAAAGATCATGAATAACAATGCATTGAAAGACATTTGTTTGTTTCACATATAGAAAACATAGCATAGTGGCATTCAGCTTGTCCCTCATGGAGTAGCAATAAATGCATAGGATACCTTCAAAGTTCATAAGAGTGACTAGATACAAATAGTTCAAGAACAAGCAATATCAACAATATGAATCAATCAATAAGCTTTAGGATAATGCACATAGAACTAAGAATGACAACTATGCTCTCTTAATTGGTGCATAAAGATAGAAGGTGGAGACTCAATATAATGGTGGAATAAAGGCCCTTCATAAAGGGAAGCATGGATTTCAAGTCTCAAAAAGAGCTTCCAAAAATTATGGTACTTGTTAGCTTTCAGCTCTTATTGCCCCTATCATAAGCATCTTGAAGTGATTAAGGTTAAAGTGAACAAACATGGAGTATATGCTTGACAAAGTATAAGTTGGCAATCTCATGTCCCATGAATACGAGGGCCGTACCTCATGCTACTCAACTTTAGTCACACGTAAGTTCTTGTCATAGTAAGTACATGTGTATCATAGAGAACCGCCAACGGGGTACCCCTTGCACATGATACAGGAGCTATCCCATAATCAAAATGACAAGGAAAGCAGACAATGAGCATCTCAGCAATCTTGTTATTTACCATGGGAAAATTGTGCTTTTTTCTCTCTTTCCTCTTTTCAATATGTCTCTTTTTTATAAGAAGAAAGCTTCATAGATGTCATTATGGTGATGCTGCAAGTTTCCACCATGATTAGGCATGGCTTAGGCTGGCGTCCCAGGCGTTTCTCTAACACACATACATAACTCCATGGACTTACAAGCTCCCCTTTTATTTCACACCGACGACATCCATAAAAAAAATAGCATGATATCAACTGTGTACAATGTATAAGCGCAATGTTAAAAGCGTTCCCCATGACAACATGATTCTGCTAATTCCAACGTATAAGTGCAAGCATATACAACATAGATGACACAATGGTTCAAGTTTATTTAGGGGAAATAAAAACAAAGTGTGCCATCAACTTTGTGAGAGCTTTAGTCACTAAGCTTTCACATAACAAAGAGACTTTTTAATTGGAAGTTAGATAAAACAAGAATATACTTGGAATGGTGTAACACACCTTGCATAGGAATTTATAGTGAACACTTTGGAATAACTTGGTTTCTTGGGAGTTGGATGCATGAGTAGACCTTACTCAATACAAGTGGAGGCTAGCAAAAGACTAGCAGTGACCAACTAAGAGAGCAATAATGGCCATAATCATGCAGAGCGACAAAACATTACTATCAAAGCATAAAGTGGTACCACAAGTCAAGGACTAAATTATCATAGAGGCTATGGTAACTCGTTCATAGTCATAACATGGTGTGATAATGTGCCAGGTCAACCCAAACAAAGCATCAAAGGAGAATACCACAATACTATGCTTTTGTATGCTAAAACAACGCATGATTCCTTCAAGGCACATTAAGCAATCCAAATTGTTTGGAACAAGTCATGCTATAGCAATAATCACTAAGCATAAGGTCAAAATAACAGCTAGCATGACATGATAAAGTCTAAGCCACAGTCAAAACAAGATCCTCTTGTACTACTATAAGCATGAAACTTTCTACTCTTTTCCAACACCAATCAACCTATTTGAAACAACTCACAAAGATAATAATCAACAAAGATCAGTGATCTTGTCTCACAAATCCACAAAGAAGAACTAAAAAGTTCTAAGCTGAAAGCACAAGAAAACTAAGGCTAAACACAGTGCTAGGAAAAGTGAACACTCACAGAATAATAAGAGTGAAAACTAGAGTGTTCTAGGCAATGAAAACAGAGTGTGTCTCTCTCCAAAAGAAGTGTGTTGTAATCAACCAACTTATTGCAGACTAAGAAAAATAAAACCAAAAATGAAAACTAAGATGCTCCAAGAACAACACAATAGTGCATGAAGCAATAAAAATAAAGTGTCTAGAAAAGACCTGAGATTTTTATTGATGAAGAAGGGGATGCCTTGGGCATCCCCAAGCTCTGACGCTTGTACCTCTTGAATATTTCTTGGGGTGACACATGGTGGCATCCCCAAGCTTTATATTTTGTCCATTATTCATCTCATTACATCATTCTTCCCTTACACCTGAAAATTTTCCTTCATACAAAACTTCACACAATCTTCATTAGCAACATTAGTGTATTCAAAAGATAATAGACCTTTGGGGTTTAGTTTTAGAACAGAAAAACTTTCACTAAAAACACAAGCTACTGTAGCAATTCCCTCAAAAAGTTCAATTTCCCAAAAAGAACCCAAAAAGGAATCAATATGAAGCAAATACAAATAATGGCAGAAATCTGTCAAAACAGACCAGCAAGTAGAAACCAATTTTTTCGAAGACCTTATGTTGCTCAAATCAAAAAGTGTTGAACTAACTAAAGTTAGATAACATACTGGGGGATCTATTCACAAAATATCATCTCAACCGGACTTACATAGATTCCTCACTAATTTTTACGGTGGAGCACAAAAATCTGTTTCGGGACAACAACTCCCCAAATCTTACTTCCCTCTCATTAGAGGTTATTCTTGGCACAAAAATTAAATAAAAAGGATAAGTAGAGGTCATTACATAAGTAATAACTTCCAAGACTGAAGAAAACTCTTGGGTTATCTCCCAACAAGTACTTTTCTTTAACGCCTTTAAGCTAGGCTTGATAGTTTGAGAAGATGCTCACATAAGAAATATGAATTGAAGTAAAAGAGAGCATCAAGAAGCAAATTCAAAACACATTTAAGTCTAACCCACTTCCTATGCATAGTAATATTGTAAGGAAACAAGTCATGAAAGCACAAAGCAACAAGCATAGGAAAGGAAAACAAGTGCAACTTCAAGACTTTCAACATAAAGAGGGGAAACTTTATATTGTTGAGATACATAAAACCATGTTTCCCTCTCTCATAATAACTTTCAGTAGCATCATGAATAAAATTAACAATATAACTATCACATAAAACATTCTTATCATGAGCCACATGCATAAAATAATAATTACTCTCCACATAAGCATAGTCATTCTTATTAATTATAGTGGGAGCAAATTTAACAAAATAGCTATCACTATTATTCTCATCACCATAATCATCAAAAATAGGAGGCATATTGTAATCACAATTAACTTTCTCCTAAATAGTAGGTGGACTAACAATATAATATTCATCATTGTAATCATCATATATTGGACGTTTGGTATCATCATAAGAAATATAATAGCTATCTTCCAAAGCTGGGGAACTAAAAAGATCATTTTCATAAAAACTAGCTTCCCCAAGCTTAGACGTATCCATAGCATTAGCAATAATGGTGTCCAAAGAATTCATACTAAACATTTCTATTAGCATGCAAATAAAGTTCCATAGGTTTTTTAATTTTCTCTTCAAACACTTCATGTCCTAACTCAAGATAAACACTATAAAGCTCTCTAATTTTTGTTGTTGTTTTCCATTAAGCCTAACTAGTGAAAAAAGAAACAAAAAGACAAAATTGCAGAATCTAAAGGAAATAACTTTGAGCACTTACACCGAAGGATGTGAGTACCTTTTACCTTACCTCCCCGGTAATGGCGCCAGAAAATAGCTTGACGGTGAAGTAAGGTAAAAGTCCCAAAACCTCCCCGGCAACGGCGCTAGAAAAGAGCTTGATGTCTACGCACTTCTATTCTTGTAGACAGTTGTTGGGCCTCCAAGTGCATAGGTTTGTAGAACAGCAGCAAGTTTCCCTTAAGTGGATCACCCAAGGTATATCGAACTCATGGAGGAAGTGGTCAAAGGTATCCCCTCTCAAGCAACCCTACAATAAAGATACAAGAAGTCTCTTGTGTCCCCAACACACCCAATACACTTGTCAGGTGTATAGGTGCACTAGTTCGGTGAAGAGATAGTAAAATACAAGTGGTAACGATGCCAGAAAAGAGCTTCTGACTTGTTCTTGATGTGGGAGAAACTAAAGGCAAACTAAAATAAAGATGGAAGCAAGCAAACATGTAATAGATCTAGATGCAAATGGTGTTTCAATGTTTAGAAACAAGGCCTAGGGATCATACTTTCACTAGTTAACACTCTCAATAAACATATTCTCTTCATGATACTACCCTGAACTACTCTCCGGTTGGACACTATAATCCAACAGACACCACAATTTCATAGAGACAACCAACTCAAAATATACTCATGATAATATATTTGCAACCTAGCTTAAGTGCCACACACGGTGTGCACGCTGTCACTTCACACACGTGGGGAAAAGCATAGATCTATTAAAGCACGATGAGTATTTATGTAGACTCTAGCCTAAGTGCCACCATGGCGTGCACACTGTCACTTTCACACACATGGGGAGAGCAGAGATCTATTGAAGCACTTGAGTAGCAAGGTAGATCTACTTGATTACAAAGCTCATGACCACAACAAGATCATGCATAGAGAGAGAGATGAACACATAGCTACCGGTAGAGCCCTTAGCCTCGAGGAAGAACTACTCCCTCCTCATCATGTGAATCAGCAACGGTGATGAAGATGGCGATGGAGATCAATGGAGATGGCTCTAGGGGTACTTCCCCGTCCCAGGAGGGTGTCGGAACCGAGACTTTCTGTCCCCCGAATCCCTCCTTCGGTGGCGGCGGCACTGCGGAACTTCTCGTGGCTTTTTGGTCAATTCTTTAGGGTTTCTGAGTCAGGGGCTTCTTATAGGCGAAGGAGGCAAGGTCGGTGGAGGGAAAGGGGGCCCATACCCCCTATGGGCGCGGCCAGGGTGGGCCCACGCCCACCTAGGGTGTGGCCACCCTGGTGTCATCCTCCGTCTGGTCTTCGATTTTCCATATCGTTCAGGGAAAATATGAACTTTGGATTTTGTACTGTCCAATTCCGAGAATATTCATTTTTTAGCTTTCTAAAACCAAAAACAGAAGAAAACAGGAAAATGACATTGTGGCATCTTGTTAATAGGTTAGTACCAGAAAACATATAAAACACCTCAAAGTGTAGACAAAACATAGCAAAGTTCATACAAAACAAGCATGGAGCATCAAAAATTATAGATACGTTTACGACGTATCAGCGAGCATGTCCAAGATGGTGACATAAAGATTTGCAAAGTACAAACATATCTAAATATGGCAGATCCGTTGACTAAACCTCTCACTAGGACAAAACATGACCAACACCAGAACGCCATGGGTGTTAGGTACATCAGAATGTAATCTAGATTATTGACTCTACTGCAAGTGGGAGACTGTTAAAGATATGCCCAAGAGGCAATAATAAATTAGTTATTATTATATCTTTGTGTTTATGATAAATGTTTACATCCCTATAATTGTATTAACTGGAAACATTAATACTTGTGTGTTTTGTAAACATAAAAGAAGTCCCTAGTAAGCCTCTTGTGGAACTAGCTTGTTGATTAATAGATGATCATGGTTTCCTGATCATGTACATTAGATGTTATTAATAACAAGATCATGTCATTAGGAGAATGATATGATGGACATACTCCTATAGTAAGCGTAGCGTAAGATCAAGTCATTTAGAGTTTGTTTGCTACAGCTTTCAGATACATAGTAACCTAATCCTTCGATCATGAGATCATGTTAATCACCATCACCGGATGAATGCTTTTATGACATCAAACACCACTTCCATAACTGGGTGGTTATAAACGTGGCATTAGGTATTTTGAAAGTATGTGTTGAGGCACATGGATCAAGAGTGAGATTTGTCCATCCATATGACAGATAGATATACTATGGGCCCTCTCAGTGGAATTTCATCCAATTGTCTTGCAAGCATGTGACTAGGTCACAAGGGATGTCATATGACGGAACGAGTAAAGAGTACTTATCGGTAACGAGGTTGAAGTAGGTATAGAGATACCGACGATTAAACCTTGGATAAGTAAAGTATCGCGCGACAAAGGGAATTGATATCGTATGTAAATGGTTCATTCCATCACAATGTAATCGTATAAATATGTGGGAACCATATGAATTTGCAGATTCCTATATTGGTTATTGATCGAAGAAGTGTCTCGATCATGTCTACATAGTTCACGAACTGTAGGGAGACACACTTAAGGATTCGATGTTGTTTAGTATATATGGAATATGAGTTGGAGACCAAATGTAGTTTGGAGTATCGGATTGAATCTAGGACATCTCGAGGAGATCCAGAATGGTCCGGAGAATAAGATTCATATAAGGAAAGTCCAATTCCAGGGTTCGGAAATGTTTTTGGTGTTTTCACCGGAAGCTTCTAGAAGGTTTTGGAAGGTACACCAGCCCGAAGGGGGGGGACACTTGGATGCGCCATGCCCTAGTGGGGCTGGCAGCATCAAGCCTAAGGTCAAGTCGGCCATTACTAGGAAGTGGGAATCAAACTCTACTTTGAATAGTCAAAGTCTAGTTTGAAAAGTCAAATCCCAATTTGGAAACTCAAAGTCCTAGTGGAGGGAGGAAAGGAAACCTACAAGGGGAGGTTTCCCTTTCCCTCCCCAAGCCGCCGGCCAAGAGGGAGTTGGGGGAGGACTCGGCCTCCCCTTGATGCCTCCCCCACCCATAAAAGGAGGGGTGAGGCGCCCCCTTGGCCCTCACCATAAACCCTAGGTCGCCGCCACCTTATCCCCTCTCCAAGTACCGCCGCCTACACCCTAGTCGTGGGCGCCTCCCTCCCCTCGGCACCTACACCCTAGCCGTCGAGGCCCTCTCTCCTCCACCATAGCTGCTCCAGCTTAGGCGAAGCCCTGCAGGATCTACTCCTCCACCTCCACCACCACACTGTCGTGATGCTGGAATCTCGAGGAGATCTACAACCTCCGCTGCCTGCTGGAACAAGCGAGAGGAAGGTCTTCATCCAGTACCAAACGTGTGACCAACTGCGGAAGCGCTGCCGGAACATGGCGCCAGAAGGATCGTCTACACGATCTTGAGATCGGCAATTGAACGACTACATCAACCACAAGAATCCGATCTCGTTAAATGATTTAGATCTACGAGGGTTAGTACTCTATAAACTCGTTGCACCGATCTCGTAGATTATATCTTGGATTTTGTGTGTTCATGCGATAGAAATTTTTGGTTTCCATGCTATGAACCCCTACACCAATCTAGGCATCCAACATGACCACCCCAGGCCGCCGTTGGTTTTGTCGCCTTCTACGTCTTCGTCCTTGCCCTTGCGTGCCTGGTATTGGCAACACTGGTGCGTGCCTTCATCCCCGACGCGTCCTCGAGCCTGGAAATCTCGGATTAGCGCTTTGTCTTTGTCGGCCTCGATAAAATTTCTTCAACATCAAAACCTTCCTCTACGACTACCTCGGCCGCGTCACCGACAAGTTCTTCTTTGCATACTTGGTTTTGGCAAAACCGGAGTGTGCGTTTGCCCCCGAGGTGTGCCTAGTTCTGGAAAAACTATGGCTACACCTCACCCTCGACGGCTCGGACTGCATCTACCCTCGCAAGCCTCCAAGGACCCTCGACATTCCTGCGCGGACTCTCGGCAAGCCTCCGCGGACCCTCGATGCATCTCCGTCATTCTCCTCGCGCACTATGTACATGCGGCTTCACGTGCGGCTACCTCAACATCAGCATCCTCGACCACGACATCGACCATGGCGACCCCTAGGCTACCCCAACCTCGGCACCGCCTCACTCTCTCGGCTCCCTCGACATCAGCACAAGGGATATCACCTCTCTTGAGCATCATCAGCTTCCTCTATAGTTCAAGCTACCGCGACGCGACACTGTCTACGATGTTCCCGCTCGAACTGCGGGGGGATATCAGCCTACTAGATTCTACTTCGGTTTCTCTCCAGTATGACCGTCCACGATGTTCCTGTTGTTCACGATGCTACCACTACGACTACGGAGGAGTATTAGAGTATTATGCATATACTGTTGTTATGGTAGTTTAGATAGAGTTAGGATCTGTTTACGTATAATCCTAACTTGACATGTACTCCAAGATGACCCCCTGTACGCTTATATATACTCGCCTATGAGGCTCAATGATACATCCATCATATTCCGCCAAACTCATACTCTTTCATGAGGCCTACTCAACATTAGGTAGTGGTTCTAGTAATCTAGGATACTTCACTCGAGCAAGCTTGCCTGGATACATGTGTGGAAACATTTGGGGAATTCATGAAGGTTTGCTCATGTATGCTAGAATGTGGTAGTTTTTATACAACATTGCTCCAATTCCTGCTTCAAGCGCGCATCAGTTCATGAGCATCCAAGTTAGGTAGTGCAAGGACCAAAGATAAAATTAGCCCTAGTTTAAGTAGCTAAAAAGCTTGATCTTCTTCTGCCGTCCATACGAAGGGATTTTTTCTTTGAAAACTTGGATAAAGGGAGCACTAGCATGCCCAAATGCTTGAGAAAGCTTCCCTAGTACCCTACTAATCCTAAGAATTGGCCTTTTTCATTTGTTCACTAATGGAAACTGGGACTTTCGTCCCAGTTCGTAAGGGGCTTTAGTCCTAGTTGCGCAATCGAGACGGGGCAATCGGGATGGGGCAATCGGGACTAAATATCTGTAACACCCTCAGAATCGGCCCTATGCAAGTTTCAGCGATTCCCGCCAAACCCGCATGGAAACGATTCAAAGGTGCCCACCAGGCACTTGCGTGCGGGTGGAAAACGAAGTAATAACATTACACAACAGTCCTCGATGGGACCCACAGAACAGATATATATACAACACGACTCCATGAGTCAAGAATACAGATATAATGTACAAAGATCCAAATCACCTTGAAAATGATAGAGCGTCCGACTACGGACAAGATGAAAATTGAGCTAAGAGCCCTGAAGAATAACCAATGGCATCCATAACCCTGCCCAAGCCAAGCCGGAAGGGTAACCCTGCTAACGACGTCGATCTCAAAACCTGCTTAAACAAAAAGGGGTGCCGACAAAGGGCAAAGGAAACAGAGAGAGCGGTCGATCGAGGCGGACACAGCGAGGCTAGAATTCCTCGCCTACATATGTATCGTGGACTGAAGCGGCAGCGGCAGCATGCACTAAACACCCTATAGAGACTCGATATCACTGTCGGCTATCAGAAAGGGATAGGAAAGACCTATTCGGAACCAACCTGATACTACCACCAAACATACCCATCCTGGTATTTCCCCCTCGAGACCAAACGAGGAAGTCAACCGAGGAACTCACACAGTTGGCAGTTTTATTTATTCAGTTGTCGTTGCAGCAATTACTAGTCAGGTATAGATAGTCATCCTGATAAAATAAGCAGTGGGCACTTTTAGTTAACCATTCCGTTATAGTTGCAACACTTACTAATCAGATACAAATAGCATGAGATAACCCCAAAACCCAGCAGTTGTTGGTACTTTTATTTAGCCATTCCGTTGTAGTTGCAATACTTACTAGTCAGGTACAATGGTAGCGAGCGACAACCCAAACAAGCAATTGTTGGCAATTTTATTTAGCCATTCCGTTATAGTGAAGCTGATTACTAGTCATTATAAAGTCAAATTTATAGCACTACTTTAGTTATAGTTGTCTATGATCGAGATACTGTGCTCCAAGTCGTCCATAACCGCGGACACGGCTTTCAGAAAGTTTTACCCTGCAGGGGTGCACAAATAGCAACACACACTCGATCAACCTCGGAAAAACCAAATCAAAACCCAACGAGGCCTTCACGACAAAGCAATCACAGGATTCAGAAATATTTCAGGGGGCCACCCCATTGAGTACACCCGCAACGAAGTTAGCTGACTCCGAGACGGACTCAAGGTTTGGGTGGACGGCTGTAAACGACTGGGAACCCAAAACTGGGCTTGTCGATACCGCGAAATCGTGTCCCGATCCTAAACAGTACAGGTGCTCCTCGCACAATCGTAAATAAAGCAGTAAAGCATGGCATAAGTACAGGATAGTAAATAAAACCTCAAACTAGTTTGTGGCCCCAAGAAATAAGAATGAATCAAGCTCTGGCTCAGGGGGGTCCCATAATCCTCCCGGATGTGGATAGCGCGAATATTCAAGGAACAGGTATCAAGTACTCGGGGTCCTACGGGACACAAGTGGACGGTTAACAACCAAATAACATCTATTGCCCACCTGTGCCTCTGCTTACCTACTTCAATTTTAGTTGTTAAACAGTAATTAAAGTAAACGATAATGAAAGCCATGATCATCTCCAACCTTAAACATGCGGCAACACTCCAACAACTGTGGTAATCGACACGCATGAAGACTTGCAAGCGACTTCGACGCCGAAGTCCAACTATCTACCAAACAACAGGTAATAGGATGTGTCCAAGGCAATATAAGGCTGCAAGGGATATCACGGGTACGAAAACTAGCGCATCGCAACACAGATAGCAATAGATCAACAGGAGGGAATAAATACTATAAAAGTAAGATAGGTAGAAAGGGGGAGATGCTCGCCTGAAAAACATTGCCAAAGGTTCATCCGAAGATCGGTTCGACACTCGCATCAACTCAACGGCCTTATCCGCGAAGAACCAAAACACTAGAATAAACACCGGATGCAATATTTAATACTACAGCAAAAGATCGGGCATGATGCATGAATGATGTATGACATGGCAAAGCTGCGATGCGATTAGGCCATATTAAGCGGAACCGGGGTCCCGACAATTAAATATATGGTTCTAGTTGTTTAGAACCCCCGCAATTTAGATGTTGTCTTAAAAAGGCAAATTATATCACCGGTTCGATGCACAAATTTAAATGGGGCCAATATTAGACTAGATTTGCCCGCATATGGGCCCCATATTTAATTATATGGTGAATCGGCATAAGGCCCCCAAACCACAATATGTATGCAAGGATGCGCAAATTAATATGCAACAATTTGATATTACATTTATAAAATAGGGCTCGAGAGAAGGGGTCACACATTAGGGTTCAGAAGATCTTGGTTTCGGGGGTTCGGGGTTGGTCTCAGGGTTCGACGGGGAAACGGTTCGACGGGATTGTTCTCGGACAACGGAAGAGAGCTTGGCGTTCCGGTGAAGAAGGACTTGGCGTATCCGTGTCGACGACCTGGGCGTCCGGGTTCTCGGCGAACTTGGCGTCCGGGAAGGAGTACTTGTCGCATCTACCGTCTCCGGGTTTGCTCCAATCGGGTCCATGACGAAGTACTTGTCGTCCCATGTAGAAATCCTTGTCGATCTGTGGCGATGATTTCAGGTTTGGGTCTTCGGGATACATGAGGAGAACTTGGCGTTCCGGGGAGAAGACCTTGGCGTGTCGAGGGCTTGGTCTTCGGATCCATGAAGACGATCTTGTCGATCTGGCATCATCACCTTCGGTTTCATGTTGTAGTTCTTGTCATCCTCCTTTTGTCAGTGTCAAACTTCGAAGATCAGCGCCAATTGTTTGTTGAGGTCGATCTTGTCGGGCCAGGGAGCCGAGAGGCCACTTGGTGGCGAATATTGATAGATGCCTTGGTCAATTGACACGTGATAGCAGCGTCACGACTCACGGCAGAAACATGTGCACATGCTGGGAAGCAACATGGGTCCCTAGCACATATATTTGCGTTGGAAGCAAGCAGCAAGGTAAAATCTTCTGCTACTATCTGCAAGAACGAGTGTGGCCAAGGGATAGCAACCTGGTTGTCTAGAGAAAACAAAACAGGAGGCGAAGCTGGTGCTTGCCGCGAGGAGGGCCCGTCGGGCTTGGTCGTCGTGATCCTGGCGGTGGCGCTCGCGGTCGAGGCCACTGCCGCTGGCGGCCGGTGACCTTGGAGGGACGGTGGGGCGAGGCCCAGGAGGCAGCGCTGAGCGAGGAGGGCGGCGGTGGCGCGATGCAGAGGGGATACGCGGCTTGCTAGCGCCATGGTCAGCAGCGGCGGCGTGGACTTGCAGGTGACGGGTACGATGCGGCCGGGACCCTGCAGAGGGCGGAGCGGCGACGGAGGTGAGGAAGGTGGTCGGGGCAGGGGCCTGCTGCCAGTGGAGATCGGGTGGAGGAGGACGGCCGGAGAGGGGCCCACGGGCGATGCGAAGGGCCGAGACGACGGAGGTGAGCCTGGCGGCGGGGATGCTCGGGACTAGGGAGATGGCGACGCCGGAGGACGGGCGACGGGGAGGGCGAGGCTGGCGGGGAGCTCGCGGTGAGAAGCGCCAGGGAGGAGGCGGCCGGAAGGGAGCGAGCGATGTGAGGGGAGGAAGGTGGGCTCGTGGGGCGATGCGAGGAGAGAGAGGGAGGAAAGCGGGCAGGTGGGGGAGTTGGATAGGAACGCGCCCAGGTGGTGGTGGACGTGTGTGGTGTGGGTGGGGTTGGTGAGAGGGAGTGTACGGGGATCACTGCGGGGTGGGGCCAAAGAGGAGAGGTGGACGGGTAAGTGCGTGTGGACGTGGCCTGGTGGGAGGTGGCAAGGGTGACGTGGCGCGCCATGGTTGGCTGCAAGATTGGGCCAGGATGAGGTGTCGACAAAGGATTGGAGGGGGTGAGGTGGAGGGGGCTGGGTATATTAGGTTGGGGTAAGATTAGGAATTAGACGGCTGGTTTTTTTTGTACTGGGGGTGGCCGACTGGGTCGGATCGGCCCGGTTTGGCTGCCCCCTAAAAATAATATAAAATTTTATGTATTGTTTAAAAGACTTGTGCAATTTATTTTTAGACAAACAAAATATCCGGAAGGGTCCGGGGATTATTTTGAAATAGAGAGGGATCTTTGTAGAAAGCAAAAGTAGGTTTGAACAAAATAGTTTTAGTCAATGAGATGCATGAAGATGTCATGATGATGCAATGCACAAAACAACGCGATTTTCTAGTAGTGGTTTTAGTGGGATGCCACAATCTCCCACCCTTTAGTCACGGTTGTGCTATGAACCGGGACTAAAAGGGTTCCACGTGGCCTCTCTCGGTTGCGAGGGGGGAGGACCATGAGTCTCGGTTCGTAATACGAACTGGGCACATGATTCTATGTCGCGGCAACAATTTGGCCACTTTTTTGTGCCATGTCATAGAATTCATTTTGGCCACGTATTATGGTGCGATAACATTTTGGCCACTTATTGTGCCGTGGTGTCACATCCCAAAATTTTCCAAATTTTGTAATGTGAAAAATAAATAAACAAAATAAATAATTGTTGGAATTTGGGGTGAAAAGAAACTTTTTGTTAATAAATGGAAACTTAAAATCCCATCTTGAACAAACTTGAGTAAAGTTTGAATCCAACTAAATCCAAATCAAGTGAAATGCATTCATCAATGAATGTATCTTGAAATTTAAACACTTAGAAAAGTTAAACCAAAACCCTAAAACCCTAATGGAAGAAAACATTTCCAAGACCTCTCTAAGACCATGTATTTGATCCATATAAAAATTTGTCAACAAACATTTATAAATGATCAAGAATGACCAATAGAAATATTATAAAACCATATGAATTGGTTTCACTTAATTTGGAGTCATAGATAAAATCTTATGAATTTAATAAGATAAGGAAATTGAATTTTCCAAAGCTAATAAAGCACCTATCTAAAAATCCATACAAAATGGTGATCAAATAATCCTAAAAACATTTAAAAGTATAAACAAATATTAAATAAGATTTTACCAATTGGAATCACCAAGTTTGGATCTATAAATAAAAAGATATGGATTCTATAAGATAAAGAAAGAAATATTAAATGAGGAATTTTTAAAGACCAAATTAAATCTTGGCGTAATCCATAAGCAAATGGAATGAATATAATCCAAATCCAAATAAAATAAAAGGATAAATAATTTTCCAAACAAAATAAAATGGCATTAACCAAATTCTATTTCTATTTGAATAAAGACAAATCCCTAATTGTCGTGGGAATGACCACGGCAGATGCTGAAATCGGCAGCGAGTAGTAGAACATGGGGCAAGGGCGGCCAGCCATCTCATGCGAGATGAGGCGGAGGCAAGGATTTGCCAGTTCGGACCGGAGGTAAAGACCTACTCCTGCTAGATTGTATTAGGGTGGAAGTACAATGGGGCGAGCTCGGCGGCTAGGCAGCGAGTCGCTTGGGTGGATGATGGAACGTATCCTCTACATGCCCTCTAGGGAGGTTTATATAGACTCACCCCCCTAGGGTTTACAGATCTCAACCAAATCAGTTAAGGTTTCAGCAATCGTTTAACCTAATCCGACTAGGCCTATCTACGCTTCTGGACCTTCAGCTTCCAGTCGCTTGAGTCCTCGCCAGGTCTTGATCCAGTCGCCGTTACCGTAGGCCCACTCGCTGGTACCTGGGCTAGTCGGAAACGTCCTGCTGGGTATACCCCGGTAGGCATATCCCCATTAGTAGTCCACGAGGCCGTCGTTGATTGGTCGCAGGTGGTCGCTGGCAGTCGGTGTATATGGCTCCAATGCGGTCGCCCAGTCGAATCGGCGGTGGACTCCTGGAATAAAGGGAAATCTAGTTATTCTAGTCGCACTAACGGCGACCGATTGGGTTGCAGCTCGGCGAACAGGTCGGCGAATATTCAGTCACTGTCGTAGTGATCGGGTCGGCGAATAATCAAGTCGTGCGGTGCGACGAGTCGAGTGGATGAAGTTGGACCGTCAGGTGGGTTCAAAACTAGCCGTTGGGGTAATCCAATGGTAACTTTTGGCGTAATCACAGCGTAGTAACGGCTCCCGAAATTGACGGGTAACAACCGCTATATAAGGAGGATGGCAGGCGAGCTGAGAAACACTCCCTCATCTTTCCTTCGATCTCGCCCATCTCTGTTTCCACTCCGCATCGCGATCCAACCGATCCAGAGAGCGCCGACCTCCACAAATCTTCCAACCAATGGCCCCCTCCATCGAACCATGGGGCCGATCTAAGTGCACCAGGGCGCTACTGGAGTCGTTCGAGGAGGCCGGGATCCTGCGCCCGGCAGATGGCGCATCCCTGCGGCCGGAGAGGTGACTCCGGACCCGCGCGAGGGAGAATTCATTTGCTTCACCAGCCACCTGGAGCGGGGGCTGGGATTTCCCACTTCTCTCTTCTTTCGGCACTTCTGCGCCTTCTACGGGATCCAGCCGTCGGACCTGGGCCCGCATAGCATCAGGCAGCTCGCCATTTTCGTGGCGTTCTGCGAGTGCTACCTGGGCTGCAGGCCCTACTTCCCCTTGTGGCAAGATCTATTCCATGGGAGGATTATCCGCGAAGAATTAGGCGGCCCAATGCTGGCTGCGGGTGGCCTGACGTTTCAGCTGAAGTCGAAGGCGTCATTCTTCGACCTGATGTTGCCGGCCAAGGCGGAAAGCGAGTGCAAGAAATCCTGGTTCTACGTCACCGAGGCGACTCCAGATGGCGAGGTGGCGCTTCTAAGATACTCCGCCAACCGGACCGAACCGCGTCGGCTCCAGGCCAGCAAGCTCCCGCTGGACCAGCGGATGGTTGTCGACGAAATGTTGCAAACCATCCGTGGCCTGAAGAAGAAGGGCCTCCAAACCATCAATATTTACAACTGCTAGCTCGGGCGGCGGCTCGTGCCTTTGGCCCGCCGCGACCACTATATGTACGAGTACACGGGTAGGGACGACCCGACAAAATCCAGCCTCGTCGAGTGGAAGCTCGAGGAATACATCCTAGCTCTGAAGAAGATCACCCAGGCAGCATACCTGGACACGAAGGCCGGGGTTGCCCCCTATACCGCAAGGCGCCCAGCTCCGACGGTAAGTCGCCATTTTCGTCACCATTCGCAGTCGCAGATGATGCAGTCACGGTTATGCTGACGCTGTTCCATTTTTCTTGTAGCTGTTCCAAGTGGTGGTGGGATGGCTCCCACCCGCAGACGACGAAAAATCGAGCTCGTCCGTTCAGGACGGGAGCGAGTCGCCACCCGCCAAAGGCGACGTCGGGAGCGACACGGGTGATGACGACGATGATGACGACGACGTGCCCGTGGAAGACGTCGCCCCGATGGTTCGCAAAACGCGCGGGCAACATCAGCGCGAGCTCGAGGCGAGTAGGAGCCTCGAACGTCATGATGACGATGACGACGAGCTCCCCGATCACACTTCACACCGTGAGGCTATGCCGTTGAAGAATAAGAAGAAGAAGGAAGTGAAGGCTCCGCCAAGGAGGAAGACGAAGCCGGCGAAGCAGGCATCTCTGCCTCGCTCGGCGACTAGCTCCGACGCCACCAGCCCGGCTAAGGTGTTGGGCCACGCGGAGATAAAATAAAAATTTTCCTCTAACGTGGTGATCCCAAGATCTAGCTGAGGTAGAAGGCCACGAGGTTTACCACTAGACGCGCGGTTGCGGATTACTGATGAAGCGCGTCAGTTGATGCAGTGCAGTCCTCACGATCCGATCGTCCTGGTGCTGATTGCACAGCACCTCTGCTGGTATCCACACGTACAAGGAGGAGCGCCGGCGGTGAACTTCTAGGTTCGTTACAGCAGCTGGACTGTTGTGGAGCTAGGGTTTCCAACACATGGAATGACCTAACCGAACAATGATTAACCTTTCTGGTTTACTGTGCTCCACTATATATAGGGAGTGAACGTGGGCTCATGCGACCCATTCACTAAAGCCCATATAACACTAGTCACCGTGAGTCCAACTCACTAACTCAGTCCTAATCCGGTTTAAGTCCAACCAGATTATATGTTCGATCCAATCCGAACTTGCTCCCGCTCTTAAGTGTGTGACCCACAGGCTCATGGCTACTTGGACACGATTGAGTCGACTCACAATCGATCGGTAGCGGCTCCTAGCGTAACGTGCCGACTCCCAAGTACCAAAGAGTCATGACTTGCCTTTCCAATGTGACTTACGTCCGAGTCCCTTTTGCCTCACGATATACCTTGTCAGACTATAGGCGAATATATGTCATCCCTTAAATAGTCCGACTCTCTTCTCGATCCGAGATAAGTGATTCACCCGACTAACTCTTAGTCGATCGTCTCGGTTAACACTTAACCGAGTCGTGCATGGCCATGCTTTCCAAATCATATCTCACGAGAGGGCCTAGAGAATATCTCTCCGAGTGGAGGGGCAAAATCCCATCTTGGTTATTCACATCATGCAGCTTGATTCTCGATGACCCGAACCCGCCTTTATAATCGCCCGATTCTGGATCAGCGTTTGAGAACCTAAGTCGGTGATCCTCAACTCGGACTATGCAACAACCTCAGTCTAAGGATTACATTGATTGAGATATACAAATGACAGCTTAGTTCGTTGTACCTCAATATGGGTCAATCCGACTCGCTAAACTCTTTAGCCTAATGCATGTAAGTTGGAATAGCATCTCCATGCCCATGTCAAGTGGAACCGAGTCATCAAGCCAACTTTCACATTGGTCTAAGTTGTGTGTCCACAACCTCAATGACCAAGGATATTTAGTACAAACAACATGAATGCATAGTTCCACAACTGAATCACATATTCAATGATACACATCGATGTTTATACAAGGACCTTAATAACTTTATGAATACAATGGAAATCTCATCATACATGATTGCCTCTAGGGCATATTCCCAGCCTCCCACTTGCACTAGAGTCAATCTTCCGACATCACATGTCTAAGCATCTAATGCCCATGGTTCTCAGTGCGCCTCATGCTTCCGGGTAACGGCTTTGTCAACGGATCCGCAATATTTGCATCCGTGTGTACCTTGCATAACTTGATATCACCACGATCCACTTGGCGAATTAGGTGGTACCGCATGAGTATGTGCTTGTTCTTCTGGTGTTGTCTAGGTTCCTTGGCTTGTGCAATAGCACCATTGTTGTCACAATACACGTCCAACGGATTGGACGAGCCCTGAACCACACCAAGATCCATGAGGAAATTTCTCATCCAAACAGCTTCCTTTGCTGCCTCCGAGGCGGCAATATACTCAGCCTCTGTTGTAGACGCAGACACAGTCTCTTGCTTGGAACTTTTCCAGCTCACAGCACCTCCGTTTATAATAAACACGTATCCGGATTGTGAGCGAGAATCATCAGAGTCGGTGAGATAACTCGCATCCGTGTAACCCTTTACACTAAGTTCATCTTCACCACCATAAACCAAGAACATATCCTTAGTCCTTCTCAAGTACTTTAGGATATTTTTAGCCGCTGTCGATGGATCTCTCCAGATCGAGCCTAGTATCCGCTCACAACACTTAGAGCATAGGAAATATCCGCCTAGTACAAATCATGGCGTATATGATGGATCCAATCTAGAAGCATATGGAATCGCACTCATCCGACTTCGCTCATCGATGACGAAGGACACAGAGTCTTGCTAAGTTTTACACCATGGGACATCGGTAAGAACCCTTCTTAGACGATTCCATGTTGAACTTTTTCAACACTTTGTCCAAATAAGTACTCTGACTCAATCCAATGAGCCTCCTTGATCTATCTCTATAGATCCGGATTCCGAGGATGTATGTTGCCTCACCCAAGTCTTTCATTGAGAAACTCCTTTCCAATGATTCCTTGGTTTCTTGCAACATCTGGACATCATTTCCAATCAGTAATATGTCATCCACATATAAGATTAGAAAATTTACTTTGTTCCCACTAAACTTCTTGTACAAACAAGAATCATGATCACTCTTGATGAAGCCAAACGATTTGACTACCTCATCAAAGCGAATATTCCAACTCCGAGATGCTTGCTTCAACCCATAAATGGATTTCTGAAGTTTGCATACCTTGTCAGCATTAGCCGGATCGACAAAACCCTCGGGATGTATCATATACACGTCCTCGGTTAAATTTCCGTTAAGGAAAGCCGTTTTGACATCCATCTTCCATATCTCATAGTCGAAATAGGCCGCTATAGCTAACATGATCCGAACTGATTTAAGCATCGCTACGGGCGAGAAAGTCTCGTCGTAATCAACTCCTTGAACTTGTCGGAACCCCTTCGCGACAAGGCGTGCTTTATAGATTGAAACATTTCCATCCATATCAGTTTTCTTCTTAAAGACCCATTTGCACTCGACGGGTCTTGCACCGTCTGGCAGATCAACCAAGTTCCAAACTTGATTTTCATCCATGGACTTTATCTCGGATCTCATGGCTCCAAGCCATGACTCGGAATCAGATCCCACCATCGCTTCCGAATAATTTGCCGGCTCATCACTGTCTAACAGTAACACATCACGAACACTTCGTAATCTTGTAGTTCTTCATAGTACAGGTGCTGCTGTCGGTTCAGCTGCCACGACCGGCTCAACCTCCAAGGTTTTTGCCGACTCGCTACTAGCCGGTTCCTCTCGAATTTCTTCGAGTTGCACCGTGCTCCCACTTACTCCCCAACTGAGAAACTCTTTCTCAAGGAAGACACCGTTCCGAGCATCAAACACTTTGCCCTCTTCTCGGTTGTAGAAGTAGTAACCCAAGGTTTCCCTCGGATACCCCACGAAAATACATTTATCCGACTTGGCCGTAAGTTTGTCCGACTGAAGTCGCTTGACAAAAGCTTCACAACCCCAAATCTTAAGAAAAGACAAACTCGGCTTTTTGCCTGTCCACATCTCATGTGGTGTCTTCTCTACCGATTTTGATGGTACTTTGTTTAGTGTGAACGCCGCTGTTTCTAGACAATAACCCCAAAATGATAAAGGCAGATCTGTCCGACTCATCATTGATCGTACCATGTCCAACAAGGTCCGATTCCGCCTTTCCGAAACACCATTCCTTTGTGGCGTTCCTGGCGGAGTAAGTTGAGGAACTATTCCACAACTTTTCAGATGGTCATCAAACTCATGGCTCATGTACTCGCCTCCTCGGTCCGACCGAAGAAACTTTATTTTCTTGCCGAGTTGATTCTGTGCTTCATTCTGGAATTCTTTGAACTTTTCAAAGGCTTCCGACTTATGTTTCATTAAGTAGATATATCCATACCTACTCAAATCATCAGTGAAGGTAATGAAGTACTCATAACCACCCACAGTCGTGCTCATTGGTCCACATACATCACTATGTACTAGTCCCAACAAGTCGGACGCCCTTCGCAACTCTTTGCAAAAGGTGTCTTGGTCATTTTGCAGTAGGCAAGATTCGCATGTCTCGAACGAATCCAAGTCGAACGGGTTAGAGTCCATCATCATGGAGCTTCTTCATGCGTTTCCAACTTATATGACCAAGCCGACATTGCCAAAAGTAAGTCATATTCAGATCATTTGGTTTCAACCTTTTAACATTTATGTTATAAACCGACTCACCATCAAGATTCAAAATAAATAACCCGTCTGGACGGGTGCAAAGCCATGAAACATATCATTCAAATACAAAGAACAACCATTATTCTTGATATTCGACTCATAGCCTTGCCTCATCAAACATGAAGCGTAAATAATGTTTCGAGAACCTTTGGAACATAATAACAATTATTTAGTTCCATAATGAATCCGGAAGGTAAATGAAGTTGCATCGTGCGACTTCCAACGCAGCAACTCTTGCTTTGTTGCCGAATATCAATATCAACGCCTCTTGCTACCTCCTAGTTCTTAGTCCCTGCAACAAGTTGCGAGATGTGAATAACCGATCGGTATCATATACCCAAGAACTATTAGGTGCATCGACAAGATATATGTCTATAACATTGCAAACAAGTGTACCTGAGTGAACTCATACCTCCACTCTTGGCTTTGTCGGCCAAGTACTTGTCAGTTCCTCTTCCGGTGGCCATCCGCCTTGCGGTAGAAGCAAGTGGATCCGGTGAAGGAGATGGCTTAGTCCACGAGGCGCTTGGGACAGGTCTGAGCACCTTTCCTCTGACTTAGCCTTCTTCTTAGTCCAAGAACTCTTCTTGAACTTAGCCTTATTCGCACCATCAATACTTGATGGTGCCCTTCTTGAGATCCGCCTCTGCTTGAGCATCCCATGCAATTCAGTGAGCTTCTTATCCATACCATGCATGTGGTAGTTCAAAATGAACTGCCCATATGCACTAGGAAGAGAGTTCGAATTATATCCGTGAACTCTTCGCTTATGGGGTAGCCAAGCCTCTCCAGGACCGCACGTAACCAACCATTTTGATCACATGCGGACTCGGTGGATCACCATCCTTAAGCTTGCAACCTCGGAGCAGAGAGACTTGATACCTCTCAGTCTTCGCCTGAGCCTGGAACATACTTTTGAGGCTTTCGATCATATCGTAGGCCTCAACATGCTCGAACTGCTTTTGCAAGTCCGGTTCCATGTGAGCAAGCATAAGACAGCTAATATCCATGGACTCATCTTTAGCCCGACGGTAGGCATTGGTGGCTGCGACAGTCGCATTCTCATTCGGCTCATCTGGAAGTGGGTTGTCTAGGACATGGTCCTTCTTTTCTTGTTTGAGAACAATTCTCAGATTTCGATACCAGTTGGTAAAATTAGTGTCGTTCAGTTTATCTTTCTCAAGAATGGTTCTCAACACAAAACCGGATATCTGAGAGTGACTGCTACTTGGTGCCATGATCTACAATGTAAAATATGCAAAAACACTTAAGACATGTATTCATAAAAGAGCAAGAATATTAAACATTTTAATATTTTATGCTCCCACTAGAACCAACACCCTCCGATGGTTACTTAGTGATTCAGATCCTAAATAAGCAAGTCGGTTAGTGAGCTTTAGCATCACCGCTAGCCGCCAAGTGATCTAGGTAGACAACTCCTTGTCAATCGCATCTCATGCGACTCTGTTGACGGGTGGCATCACATGCCCCGCTCCCATCCGACTTTTCCCGAGTCCCACAACCGTTGTGATAGACCCGTCTAGCTTACCAAGTGTTTATGCAAGAAGAGTCCGACTCGAACCCACCTAGTAGGAAAGAATTGGCAGCACCTCAATTTTATGAGCCCACTACCAAAAATGTCCGACTTGTGATGGTGCAAACATGGCGGGAAAACCGACTAGACCTTCTTTGAGGATTAAATTTTACCGACTATCTAATAGAGGTAAAACCGAGACATAACAATAACACAAAATAAAGCAATTATAATGTGAAATGGTATGGCTCTCTTCATGGCGATCTCCATCTCCACAAAGCCATCGTAATCCAACTCTTGTCACTTGCCGTCTTACTCCATGTCGCCGACATGTACAACACCTTGCATGCCTTCCGGGTTCTCAAACAGCTAAACTATCTTAGTAAAGTAAATTACATAGAGAATCCGACACGCAGGTCGTTATACAATAAAATGACAGCACCTAGGCTCCAGCCGGCTGACAAAAACCGTGATTCGCAGATCACGTATGGATTACACACATACATCACATGCACATGAACCATACCATTCACAACTTCCTGCAAAAACAAGTTATGCATAGATACAATATCTACCGGTTGTGAAACTCAAGCGACATCTAAGGCGCTGACGAAGCGGCGGTCCCTCGCAGTGCGGTAGCGGCGATTTTTCCAAAATGTAGATCTCATCTATGATCCGGACATGGATTCGACCATCGCTCGATTTGATCAAACTCTTTGATCTTGATCACCGCTTCTGGATTTACGTGTCACAATCTACCCGATGGCGGAAGCCGACGGTAGGTATGTCGTTCCACGACCTCGGCAGATGATCACGGAAATCAGATCTACCATTCCCGAGTACAGTTGATCCAATCAACTTCATACAAAACCGGTCTATCTCATAGATCGACCACCAAAACAACACATAGATCTCATCTATAGCCTACCGCATATCACATATGCGAGATCTCGAGCCTAAAACCGAAGCTATCGCTCGATACCCTTTGTTGGGCCACGCGGAGATAAAATAAAATTTTCCTCTAACGTGGTGATCCCAAGATCTAGGAGGTAGAAGGCCACGAGGTTTACCACTAGGCCAGCGGTTGCGGATTACCGATGAAGCGTCGGTTGATGCGATGAAGTCCTCACGATCCGATCGTCACTGGTCGATCGCACACCTCTGCTGGTATCCACGCATTAAGGAGGCGGCCATGAATCGCTAGGTTCGTTCTGGCGGCCGGACTGCTATGGAGCTAGGGTTTCCAACACATGGAATGACCTAACCGAACAACGATTAACCTTTCGGGTTCTTGTGCTCCACTATATATAGGCGTGAACGTGGGCTCGCTGGCGACCCATTCACTAAAGCCCATATAACACTAGTCACCGTGAGTCCAACTCACTAACTCAGTCCTAATCCGGTTTAAGTCCAACCCAACCAGATTATATGTTCAGATCCAATCCGAACTTGCTCCTGCTCTTAAGTGTGTGACCCCACAGGCTCATGGCTACTTGGACACGATTGGAGTCCGACTCACAATCGATCAGTCGGTAGCGGCTCCTAGCAGAACGTGTCGACTCCCAAGTACCAAAGAGTCATGACGACTTGCCTTTCCAATGCAACTTACGTCCGAGTCCCTTTTGCCTCACGATATACCTTGTCAGACTATAGGCGAATATATGTCATCCCTTAAATAGTACGACTCTCTTCTCGATCCGAGATAAGTGATTCACCCGACTAACTCTTAGTCGATCGCCTCGGTTAACACTTAACCGAGTCGTGCATGGCCATGCTTTCCGAATCATATCTCACGAGAGGGCCTAGAGAATATCTCTCCGAGTGGAGGGGAAAATCCCATCTTGGTTATTCACATCACGCAGCTTGATTCTCAGTCGACCCGAACCATGCCTTTATAACTGCCCAGTTATGGATCAGCGTTTGACAGAACCTAAGTCGGTGATCCTCAACTCGGACTATGCAACAACCTCAGGTCTAAGGATTACATCGATTGAGATATACAAATGACAGCTTAGTTCGTTGTACCTCAATATGGGTCAATCCGACTCGCTAAACTCTTTAGCCTAGTCTGTGTAAGTTGGAATAGCATCTCCATGCCCATGACAAGTGGAACCGAGTCATCAAGCCAACTTTCACATTGGTCTAAGTTGTGTGTCCAGCACAACCTCAATGACCAAGGATATTTAGTACAAACAACATGAATGCATAGTTCCACAACTGAATCACATATTCAATGATACACATCAGATGTTTATACAAGGACTACTTAATAACTTTATGAATACAATGGGAAATCTCATCATACATGATTGCCTCTAGGGCATATTCCCAACATAAGGGTGAAGCGATGCATACGACAGTAGCACCGGACGTGGCTGCCCTCCTGGATGAGGTACCTCTGTCCTTGCTTCCACCCTCATTCGCCCCGGTCTCTGGGTTGGGGGCTACTCCGGCTGCAGCAGCTTCGCCTCCCAGGAGAGCTTCTACAGACGTCATCATGGAGGCTCATGTCGCGGCCTCGTCTTCAAAGAGGCCCTCCTTGTCTTGGGCACATGATGTGTTCGAGATGGGCCTCAGTCGGAAACTGGGCCCCGAGCTGGAGAAGCCGGCCAGCATCCGCACGGGATTGCGGTTCATACCAGTCGCCAAGTAAGTCTTGTTCGTTTGCTTGCCTTCCGTTGTAATCGGACGATTTTGCTCATATCGTTTTTTCGCAGGACTAGAGTTAAAAAGATCGGCCACCCTTCCGTGGCCAAGGTTCCGCCAGTCGTCGCCGAGGAGGACCCCTCGCGGAAGAGGAAAGCTGATGAGGTCGCCGCTCCCGCAGACAGCGCTAAGAGGGCAAAGGGCGACGATGTCGTCACGGTCTCTGACGACACAGCAGTTGCTCTGAGCGATCCTCCGACTGCGGCGGAGGTGGCTTCGAAGAACAGGGAGGCTGTTTCCTCTCCCGGGGTGACCGAGCCGACTCCTAGTGGCGTTGGGGCGTCCGCTACTACCTTCCCCCGTTTTATGGCCAAAGCGGCCACAGCGAGTGGCGCAATGCCAACGAGCCAGATGCCTGGGGTCGTCGAGACAGAGGTCGAGCAGCGTCGCGGACACACTCCAGCTCTGCTTGCATCTGTAGACGCGTTACAGCTTGTGGCATCCCGCAAAACCACTACTAGAAAATCGCGTTGAATTTGTGCATTGCATCGTCATCATCATGCATTGTTTGCCAAAACTATTTTTCGCAAACCCGTTTTGGTTTCTAAAACGCCCCAACTTTTATTCAAATGCCAACCCCCGGATGTTCCGGATATTTTGTTTGTCTAAAACTAGTTACAAAGATATTTGAAAATAAAATAAATATTAAATTGTTTTTAGTGGGGGCAGTCGAACGGGCCAGTTCGACCCGAACGACCACCCCCGGGTTTTTGAATCGGTTCAACCAGACCCACCCTTTAATCCTAGAGCTACCCAGTTTTCTACCCCCACCCCTTGGCCACATCACCCTGCCCAATCGGAACATGCCACCTCACCTTCCCTCACCCCTCAACCACTCACAAACTGCCATCTCACCCCACCCCTTTTTCCCTCTCTCTCTACCTGCCTACACAACTCCCCACCCTCCACCACACAACACACGCATACACACAGGACACGCACGCCACACACAGTCCACCCCCACCAACCGCCCGGCTCCCTCCCTCTGTGGGACCCGCCACCCCCACGTCCGGCCCACCCCTCCCCTGACACTGCTCCTCTTCCTCCCCTCGCTCCCCACCGCCCTCCCTCTCTCTCTCCCTCGCCTCGCTCCATGGCAGCTCCGCAGCCCAGTCGCCGCCCACCTTCTCCCTCACGGCGCCAGCGTCCCTCCCAGCCCCCCACCCACCTGCCTGCCTCACCACCACCCCTTGTTGCTCCTCTGCGAGCTCACGCCGCCTCCTCGCTGCAGTGACCTCCCAGCTGCCTCCGCCGCCCCAGCCCAGCCTCCGCCTCCCTGCCGCCTCGCCGCCTCCCAGAGGCCCCGCGACGCCGCATCCGCCCCGACCGGCCGCGCGCCTCCGCGCTCGCCAGCGGGCGCGCCGCTCGCCCTCTCCCTCCGCGTCTCCGCCAACGACCAAGCCGTCTCCGCCGGACCGCCCCTCCGCGTCCCCATCGAGCTCGCCCCAGCGCGGCCTCCTACTCACCCCGTCGTCCCCGCGTCCGCGGCCGCCCCTGCAACTCCACCATCTCCGCCGCCGCCGGTGCCGTGCTCTCGCCGCCGCGCACGCGAACCCCGCCAACCACCTCGCTTGCCCGGAGCATCGCCGCCTCAGCAGCTGCTCCCTCCGTCCCAGGCAGGTCTCGCCTCCTGCCTTCTCCAGGCGCCCGCCTCCGCCCGCCTGGCTGGCCAGCCCCGCTCTCCGCCTCCGCCAGCCCTTGCTCGCAGGCCGAGTGTGCCTGCCAGACGATATGACCCCCCTCTCGGCCCTCGCCTCCCGCCTAAACGGTTGAACACTCGGACGTCAATGTCGCCGGAATCGGGTGCCAAGCTCGTCCCATCGGCAGGATCGACCGAACCGGGCCAAGTACCACCTCGACACGCCAAGATCCCCAAGGGCCCCGACGAGTTGCACAAGGCCTTGGACTCGACACCTCGGCGATCTTACACGGAGCATTGTCCGATGGTGAACCCGAAGACCAACCGAGTCAGAATCAAGGCCGTAATGCGACAAGTACTCCGTCATGTACCCGATTGAAGCAAACCCGAGGACTCCGATGCAGAACGCCAAGCTCTTTTTCCCGAACGCCAAGAACACCGTTGCGGATACGACAAGTGCTTCACCCCGAACGCCATGACCGTCGACATGACCCGAAGACCGCGAACGCGACAAGAACGGCACCGACCCGGAAGAACCCGACGCGCCCCGACGCTGAACCAAGTCCCGCACCCGGACGCGACAAGAACTACCCCCGATATCCGAGCACGACCCCGGAGGCCGAGAACGATCCCGTCGAACCCCAGATCCGAACCTCGCCGATCCGTCGAACCCTGAGACCGACCCCGAACCCCGGAAACCCCAAGATCGTCAAGAACCCTAATGTGTGAACCCCTTCCCGAAACCCTATTTTTATCACATAATAACAACTTGTTGCATATTAAATTGTCATACTCGCATGCATATCTGTGGTTTGGGGGCCTTTTGCCGATTCACCTAATAATTAAATATGGGGCCCATATGCGGGCAAATCTAGCCTTATATTGGCCTCATTTAAACTTGTGTAGCGAACCGGTGATATCTTTTGCCCTGTTAAACAACATTTAAAATGCGGGGTTTCCAAACAACTTGAACCACCTAACTAATTGTCGGAACCCCGGTTCCGCCTAATCTGACCTAATTGCATCGCACCTTGCCATGCCATACATCATGCATGCATCATGCCGATCTTTTGCCGTGTATTAAATAGTGCATCCGGTTTTCTGCTAGTGTTTTTGCTTCTTCGCGGATAAGGCCGTTGAGTTGATGTGAGCTTCGCCCCGATCTTCGGATGAACCCTTCGACAATGTTTTTCGTGAGCATCTCCCCTTTCTACCTATCTTACTTTTATAGTCTTTATTCCCTCCTGTTGATCTATTGCTATCGTGTTGCGATGCTTTAGTTTCCGTATTCGTGATATTTCCCAGCCGTATATTTCCTTGGACACACCCTATTGCACATTGTTTGGTAGATAGTTAGACTTGCGCGTAGTTGCTTGCTCAAGTCTTGATGTGTCGTCATATGCCACAGTTGCTGATGTATTGCCGCATGTTGATGTTGGAGATGACTCTAGTTTTACTTATCGTCACTTTACTTTCTGTTTAACAACTAAAATTGAATAAGCAGAGGCATCGGTGGGTGATAGATAATATTTGGTTTCCGAACGCCCACTTGTGTCCCGTAAGACCCCGAGTACTTGATACCTGTTCCTTGATTTTGCGCGCTATCCACATCCGGGAGGTATATGGGACCCCCCTGAGCCAGAGCTTGATTCATTCTTATTTCTTGGGGCCACAAACTAGTTTGAGGTGTTTTTACTATCCTGTACTTATGCCATGCTTTACTGCTTTATTTACGATTGTGCGAGGTACTGCACACTGTACTGTTTAGGATCGGACCACGATTCCGCGGTGTCGACAAGCCCCGTTTGGGGTTCCCAGTCGTTCACAGCCGTCCCCACAGACCTTGAGGCCGTCTCGGAGCTTGCCTACTCCGTTGCGGGTTCTACTTAAGGGGTGGCCCCCTGAAATATTTCTGAATCCTGTGATTGTTCAGTCGTGAAAGCCTCGTTGGGTTTTGATTTGGTTTTTCCGAGGTTGATCGAGTGTGTGTTGCTATTGGTGCACCCCGGCCGGGTAAAAACTTTCTGAAAGCCGTGTCCGCGGATATGGACGACTTGAAGCACAGTATCTCGATCATAGACAAGCATAACTAAAGTTTATTGTTATAAATTTGACTTATAATGACTAGTAATCAGCTTCACTATAACGGAATGGCTAATAATACTGCCCACCATTGCTTGTTTGGTTGTCGCTTGCGACCATTGTACCTGACTAGTAAGTATGGCAACTACAACGGAATTGGCTGAATAAAAGTACCAACAACTGCTGGGTTTTGGGTTTATCACATGCTATCAGTCCCGATTAGTAATCTTGCTACTATAACGGAATGGTTAACTAAAAGTGCCCACTGTTTACCTTATCAGGACAATTATCTATACCTGACTAGTAAATGCTGCAACGATAACCTAATAAGTAAAACTGCCAACGGTGTGAGTTCCTCGGTTGACTTCCTCGACGGCCTCGAGGGGGAAATGCCAGGATGGGTTTGTTTGGTGATAGCGTCAGGTCGGATCCGGTTAGGTCATTCTTATCCCCCTCTGATTTTCTGTCAGTTGTATCGAGTCTCTATAGGTTGTTTATTGCTTGCTGCCGCTGCCGCTCAGTCCACCATACCTATGTAGGCGAGGACCGCCGAATTCTAGCCTCGCCGTGTGTCTTGGCCTCGATCGACGCTCCTTCTTTGTTTTCTTTTGCCCTTTGTCGGCACCCTTTTGTCAAGCGTGTTTGAGATCGACGTTAGCGTGGTTACCCTTCCGGCTTGGCCTCAAGGTTATGGCGCCATTGGTTATTCTTCGGGCTCTTAGCCCCATTTGCATCTTGTCCGTGGCGGACGCTATATCATTTTCAAGGTGATTTGGATCTTTGTATATTATATCTGTATTCTTGACTCTTTGAGTCATTGTTATATATCTGCTCATGGGTCCCATCGAGGACTGTTGTGTAATGTTATTACTTCGTTTTCCACCCGCACGAAAGTGCCTGGTGGGCACCTTTGAATCGTTTCTATGCGGGTTTTGGTGAATTTTGCCCAAATTTGCATAGGTCCGATTCTGAGGGTGTTACACAGCTCCACAGCATGCTGGGCGCAGCCATCCAGGTATGTCCAGTCCCCGAGGATCGGGCCACTGAATTTCAGTGGTCGGATTCTTTTAGTGTTTTTGTAGCCTCCAGTCCCCGAGTGCCTAGTCGCTAAATTTCAGTGGGTGGGCACTTAGGATTTTTGACCTCCAGTCCCCCAGTTCCTAGTCGCTAAATTTCAGCGGGTGGGCACTTAGGATTTTTGACCTCCAGTCCCCGAGTGCCTAGTCGCTGAATTTCAGCGGGTGGGCACTTAGGATTTTATTGTTGTTGATAGTTTGGTTTGTTTACAGGGCTTGCAGCGTGAATCGGCCGATCGGCTTGCTGCAAAGTGTCGCGTGGAGAAGGAACTTGTTGCCATCCAATAAACGAACAAGGGACTCCAAGCAATCGCTGCCAAGGCAGAGGAGGTCCGCCAGGGCGTCGTCCCGGCGGGTGAGCTAACGGCGGCTTAATCTGCTTTGAGTACGGCTGAGAAGCGGATCACTGATCTGGAGCACGAGCTCAAGGAAGCGAGGGCGGAGGCGAGCTCAGCGGATGGGCGAGCAAAAGCTGCAGTTACGGCTGCCGCTGAAGAGCGAAAGGTCTCTGACGCCCTCGTTGTTGGGCTGCAGAACGACTTCTACTCGCTTCAAAGCTTCATCACGGGCCTCTGCCGTCCTTTAATTGGTAAAATTTCTGCCTCTGCCTATAGTAGTTTCATTATTAAATCGTCGTTGTACTCACTGTCATCCCCTGTTCGCAGGTCGGATTATCGACAGCTCAGAGGAGGCGCAGTCGTACGACGCGCGGCAGTGTGTGACCACTCTGGTCGATTTGGCCACGTTGTATGCGGCTTACATTCGAGCATATCTTCAGGAGATATCGCCTACGGAAGTGATTCCCAGCGACCTCGTCGAAGTATGGCGGTATCTAGAGAAGGCGTCGTCAGTCGTCGAGTTCATGATGCGGTCGGCGTTCCGGCGCGGGGCGGCGATGCCTCTCAGCCTTGGGCTTTCCCACTTACCGGAGGACTTAGATCTTGACGACGTGACGAGTGGCTACCCCTCGTCGACGGGCTCGGTGGAGATCGCTGAGGTGCTGAAGCTGGCAGACCGGGCCGCGGTGTACTCCGATCGTGTATGGGCGATGGGCGACCTCCTTCCCTATCAGGAGATGACTGTCGCGCCCAACGATCCTGAGCCACCGCACCGGGACTTCAAGGTCGAGCAGCCATTCCGTGCGGAGATGGCGGGTGAGTTGACGACGTACCCATCGAACCCGTACACGCCCTTCATTCGCAACCGCAGGGGTGGCGGCGAGTCGCCGTCGAAACCTGCGGAGTAGAAACATTGTGCCCTGGGGCGTTAGTAGTAATTGGCCATTGGACTCAACTTGTATTTTGGAACGACTTTGTTCTACTATAATGAAACCTCGTGTTATTTTGTGAATTGTTTCGTGATTTTGATTGCTGATTGGACGAGTCCCCGAGCGCGTCCGCCCTTTTTATGGGGTTTACCTTGTTTGTTATGTGTTTGTGGTTTTGAATGTTTTGTCAGTTGTTTTGTTATTGAGGTTGACTCGCCCGAGCTCGGAGAGCCAGTCGCAGGGCGACTCCCGTGAGTGCTCTTTACTTGACCGTTTCCCCTTACGCGAACGAAGTCGGGTGGCCGAGTCCCCGAGCGTGGTACTTGGTGTTCTAGTCGCAGCTCCAGGGTGGGTGAGGACTGAGCGCGTTAGAGTAAGCGTCCTCCTGCGACCTGGGGTCAGTGATGATGCGAGTCCTGGGCACGCTCTCATACTTGGCGTTTTTCCTTAGTCATTCGAGCTCGACTGGTCGTTAGTCCCCGAGCGTGGTACTTGGCCGTTCAAGTCGCTGTGCCGAGGATGCGGAGGACCTTGGTCCCTGTGAGGAACGAGGGCAGTTGTCTTGGATCGTTAAGCCAGTCGAGCTAGGCGACTCCAATGGTGCTCTGGGTTGGCGTTTTTCGTGGACGTTACGAGTCCTGGGGTAACCCAGTGCCCTCGGAACGCACTACTTGGCAGTGCCGGTCGCTGTACCAGAGGTTGACTTCTACGGTTAGCTTGGCGCTGTTATTACGAGTGCGAGTGGCACAAGGCACGGAGATTAGACGCAATTTGCGGTAACCAATCTATTTTATTTCATAGCTGGTGGAGAGTACATGTATGGAATTCTAGGAGTAGAATTTCCGTAGTAGGTTTACATTCCACGGTCGCTTGACGTCGAGTTTCTCGTCCCCTCGGACGTCGATGAGGTAGTAGGCGTCGTTGCCGAGGACTCGCCCTATGGCGAATGGTCCCTCCCAAGGGGGGGATAGCTTGTGCATGCCCTTCTTGTCCTGGATGAGGCGTAGCACCAGATCGCCTTCCTGGAACGTGCGAGTCCTTACTCGCCGTCTATGGTAGCGGCGGAGCCCTTGTTGGTAGATGGCGGTGCGGGAGCGAGCTAGGTCGCGTGCCTCGTTGAGTTAGTCGACTCCGTCCTGGCGTGCGAGTTCGTTTGCGGCCTCCGTGTAGTGGACAACCCTGGGCGAGTCGTGCTCTAGGTCGGTGGGCATGACTGCCTCGGCACCATACACCATGAAAAAGGGGGTGAACCCTATCGACCTTTTGACGGAGGTGCGGATGCCCCAGATGACGGAGGGTAGCTCCTCGACCCAGCACCCGGCGGTGCGCTCGAGTGGTACTTGGAGCCGTGGCCTCAGACCATGGAGGATGCTCTGGTTGGCTCGTTCTGCCTGGCCGTTGGACTCGGGGTGAGCGACTGAGGCGAGGTCGATTCGGATGTGATGTTCTTCGCAGAACTCGGCCATGGCTCCTTTGGCGAATTTGGTGCCGTTGTCCGTGATGATGCTGTTTGGGAACCCGTAGTGATAGATGAGCTCGCGTAGGAACTTGGTGGCGGTCTTCCCGTCGCATTTCCGGACTGGCTTGGCCTCCACCCATTTTGTGAATTTGTCGACTGCGACCAGGAGGTGGGTGAAGACGGAGGGGGCCTTCTTGAAAGGGCCTACCATGTCCATACCCCACATGGCGAACGGCTAGGTGATGGGGATTGTCTTGAGCGCCAAGCTCGGCACGTGGGTCTGGTGGGCGTACTTCTGGCACCCGGCGCACCGCTGGACAATGTCTACAGCGTGTGCGTGTGCGGTGGGCCAGTAGAAACCGTGTCGCATAGCCTTTGCGACCAGAGAGCGGGCGCCGGCGTGGTGGCGCGATGCGAGTGGATGTCGTGGAGGATTTTGCGTCCTTCAGCGGTTAGACGCAGCGTTGAACACGCCATCCGCTTCTTGTGGAGCTCGTTGATGACGAAGGATTTGCAGCGGCGTGCTATCATCCGGGCGTCTGTTTCGTCGGCTGGCAAGGTGCCTCCCTCCAGGTAGGCGATGTATGGCGTGGTCCAGTCTTCTGGCTCGGCGATGAGTGCGACTAGGGCTGCCTCTGGTTGCAGCGGGACTCCGTTGTTGATCTCCCTTGGGGGAGAGACGGAAGGCTTGGTGATGGTGTCGAGGAAGACGCCGGCGGGTGGTGCAAGTCGAGCCGAGCCGATACGAGAGAGTGTGTCGGCCTCCTCGTTCTTCCGCCTGTGGATCCACTCGATGGAATAGCCTGCGAAGTGTCCGCCCAGCTTGTCGACTGCTTGGTGGTATGCCGCCATGGTGGGGGAGACGGTGTCGCAGGTGCCGGCGACTTGCCCAGCGACGAGGTCGGAGTCTCCGTGGCAGTGTAGGCAGTTGACATTCATCTCCTTGGCGGCTCGTATGCCGTGGAGTAGTGCCTCGTAATCGGCCATGTTGTTGGTGCAGGGGGTGAAGTCGAGGCAGAGGACGTAGTGTAGCTTGTCGCCCTTCGGAGAGGTTAGCACGATCCCTGCTCCTGCACCGTCCACATTCTTGGAGCCGTCGAAGTGTAGACTCCAGTAATGGAGGTATGGCAACTTTTCTGGCTGCTGGGCCTCCTCCCAGTCGGTGATGAAGTCCGCGAGAGCCTGCGACTTGATCGCTTTGCGCGGCTCGTACTTAATGTTGTGGACGCCGATTTCGATGACCCACTTGGCGACTCGCCCGGTCGCCTCACGGTTGCGGATGATGTCCTGCAACAGTGCTGAGGAGACGACCGTTATCGGGTGCTCCTGGAAGTAGTGTGGCAGTCGCCGATGTGCTCTGAAGACCGCGTATACCAATTTCTGGTATTGCGGGTATCGCTGGCGTGACTCAGTGAGGACCTCGCTGATATAGTACACTGGTCGCTGCACTGGGCGCTCCTTTCCTTCCTCTGGTCGCTCGACGACCATGACGACGCGCTCGGAAGCCGCGACGTAGACCAGCATGGGTTCCTTGTCGACGGGGGCGGCGAGTAGCACCTTCTTGAGGTCGCAGAGCGCATCGTCCACCTCCTTGTCCCACTGGAAGGTGGGTTTCTTGTGCATCAGGCGGTATAGGGGCATCGCCTATTCGCCCAATCGGGGGATGAAGCGACTGAGAGTCGCGACTCGCCCGGCCAGCTTCTGGACGTCGCGCAGGCACTCGGGTTTGCCAAGTCGAGCGATCGTGTCGATCTTGGTGGGATTCACCTCGATCACGCGCTTGGAGACGAAGTATCCCAGTAGCTAGCTGCCCTGCTGGTACACCGAAGGTGCATTTGCCTGGGTTTAGCTTTATCTTGAATTTCCGCAGGTTGGCGAATGTTTCCGCCAGGTCGGCGAGTAGGTCGCCCTGGCGAGCGGACTTCACTACCACGTCGTCGATGTAGACGTGGATATTGCAGCCAATTTGGCTCGCGAGGCACTCCTGCATACACTGCTGGTAGGTCGCCCGGGCGTTCTTGAGGTCGAAGGTCATTGCAGTGTAGCAGAAGGCTCCGAATGGTGTGATGAACGCCATCTTATCTTCGTCCTCAATGGCCATTTTGATCTGGTTGTACCCAGAGTAGGCGTCGAGGAAGCATAGCGACTCCGAGCCCGCGGTGGAGTTGATTATTTGGTCGATCCGCGGGAGGACGAATTGCTCCTTCGGGCAAGCGTTGTTTAAGTTTGTGTAATCGATACACATCCTCCAGGTCCCATTTTTCTTCTCGACCAGGACTGGGTTTGCCAGCCACTTGGAGTATTTGATTGGCTGGATGAAGCCTGCAGCGAGTAGAAGCTACACCTCCTCGGCGATTGATCGGCGGCGCTCTTCATTGAAGGGCCGCAGCGACTGCTTGACAGGTTGCACTTTGGGGTCGGCGTTGAGTTTGTGCTCAGCGAGTTCCCTAGGGACACCAGGCATGTCAGAGGGCTTCCATGCGAAGATGTCCCTGTTCTCACGGAGGAACTCGATGAGCGTGCCTTCCTATGATGGGCTCATGCCCGTCCCGATCGTTACCGTCTGGCTGGAGTCGCCTGGGACCAGCTCGACGGTGCGGTATGCATCGTTGCCTCGAAGGCGGAGGTGTTACCGCCCTCCGATTTGGGATTATTGAGTATGGTGGGGTCGTCATTGTTGACCCCGCTCGCGTATTTGGCGAGCTCGTCGGCGTGGTTTGCTTCTGCCGCGATGACACCGTCGGCGAGTTCGGCTCCTTTGGCCTCGCACTCGGCGGCCATGCCGGGGTCGCCGTGGATGGTGATGACGCCACGCGGTCCGGGGAGCTTCATCGTGTTGTACGCGTAGTGGGGCACCGCCATGAACTTTGCGAATGCATGGCGCCCCAAGACGCAGTGGTAGGGGCTGTCGAAGGGCACCAGCTCGAAGACGATCCTGTTGGAATTATGCCCTAGAGGCAATAATAAAGATGTTATTATTATAATTCTTGTTCATGATAAAGTTTATATTCCATGCTAGAATTGTATTAAGCGGAAACATTAATACTTGTGTGGTTTGTGAACAACACCGTGTCCCTGGTACGCCTCTAAGGACTAGCTCATTGATCAATAATGGTTAAGGTTTCCTAACCATAGACATGAGTTGTCAATTGATAATGAGACCATATCATTGGGAGAATGATATGATGGACAGACCCAAACTAAGCGAAGCAATTAGATCGTTTCATCGTGTTCATCTTTGCGAAGCTTTTCCTATGTCAAATATTGTATTCCTTAGACCATGAGATAATGCAACTCCCACAGTACGGAAGAAATCTTTGAGGTCATCAAACGTCATCCTATGAGAGGGTGATCATAAAGGTGTCTCTCGGTGATCGGAAAGTATCTGTTGGGTTGTATGTATCGAGATGGAATTTGTCCCTCCCAAGTCGGAGAGATATACTTGGGCCCACTCGAATCGATATCAACACCGCTTGCAAGCATGTGGTTAAGGAGTTAATCACAAAGTGATATCGGATTACGGAGCAGTAAAGTACTTGTGAGCGAGATTGAACTAGGTATGGATGCAACCGACGATCGAATCTCGGGCAAGTAAAATATCGCGAGACGAAGGAATATATATATGGGATTGATTGAATCCTGGCATCGTGGTTCATCCGATATGATCATCGATGAATGTGTGGAGTCAATATGGGTGCCTGCACCCGCTGTTGATTATTGATAGAAGATCATGTCTACATATTCTCGAACCCACGGTCACACACTTAACGTGTCTCGGCTAGGATAGATTGGATAATTGGTTTATGAATTTTTGTTCGAGTCTCGGATGGGATCCGGGATATCACGAGAGGTTCGAATGGTCCGGAGAATAAGATTCATATAAGGCGGTGCAGTTTTGGAGTTGAATTGTTCCGAGTTAATCGGTATTGTACTTAAGCTTCTAGAACCTTCCGGAAGGGACCAACGTGGCCCCACCTTCCGGGAGGGGCATGGGCCTATAAGGGAGTGTCCTGGCGCATTGGGCCAGGGGCACAAGGCCCCATAGGGCCCAGCCGATTCTAGAGAGATTTGACTCGTTTAAATCTCGGGATAGAATTTCTAGATAAGGGAGAGTTTAAATCGTTTAAACTAGAGATAGGATTTCTAGATAAGGGAGAGTTTAAATTGTTTAAACTAGAGATAGGCTTGGAGGAGGGGCAAGGGCTGGCCGCCCCCCCTCTATATATAGAGGGGTGGTGCGCCCCCTCCCCCCTACACACACCTTCCTCCAAGCCCTAGCATCCTTGCTACCTTCCTCTCTCCCTCCCGACTGTTTGTAGGCGAAGCCCTGCAACAGAAATTATCCACCATATACACCACGCCGTCGTGTTGTAGATCCAATCTATCTCTCCACCATACTTTCTGGTCCGAGGAAGGAGGAGACGTCGAGGTGTTGCATGTGTGCATCTCACGGAGGCACCGCCACTTGTGGTGCTAGATCGGATCGGATCGCGAGGAGGAGAAGCGAGTACGACTACATCACCCACGTTCCGACGAACGTTCCGCTGTGCGAATCTTCAAGGGTATGAAGATCTAATCCAATCTCTCTCGTTGTTTGCATCTCCTAGATTAGATCTTGGCTTTCCCTCTGTTCGCTCCGTAGAAAATTTTGATTTACTATGCCGCGAAACCCTTCAGTGGTATCAGAGCTAGATCTATGCGTAGATGTGTTTCACGAGTAGAACGCAACATGGTTGTTGTGGGCGTTGATGTTTTCTGTTGCAAGCCTCTTGTTTGTGTTCTTCTTATGACGCGGGATAGTGAGATTGAAGCGGTCCAGGCCAACCTTACGCGACGTCGTTCGCGAGACCGGCTCCGCACATGAAGTGTGGCTTGTACCACACATGCGGCTGGTGGATGTCAGTTTCTCTCACTATAGTTGTCATGGGATTAACACCGGAGTTTGGCAACCATAATATCACCGTTGTGGCTTTCCGTAGTAAGAATCGTTCTTAGCATCTACTCCCATAAGCCACGTAAAACATGCAACAACAAAGTAGAGGCGTCTAACTTGTTTTTGCAGGGAGTGTTTTCTGTGATATGGTATGGCCCAAGATGTGATGTGTATATTGTATGCGATGATCATGTTTTGTAATGTTTCATGACTTGCATGTCGATGAGTACACAACCAGCAGGAGCCATATGGTTGTCTTTATAATTGTGTATGACCTGCGAGTCAACTTCTTATACGCCATGTAATAGCTTTACTTTATCGCTAAGTAGTTAGCAATAGTTGTAGTTGCTATTCGTGGTGGAGGAAATCATGGTGGAGTGATGGAGATCATGCCGGAATGCACAAGATGGAGATCATTGCGCGAGGATTGGCTATACCATGTCACATAAAGTTATATGCATGTGATGTTTATCCCTTTATGTATCTTATTATGCTTAGATCGCGACGGTAGCATTATAAGATGATTCCTCACTTAAAGATCAAGATAAAAACTGTGTTCTCCCCAAGTATGCACCGTTGCGAAAGTTTGTCGTTCCAAGCATCACGTGATGATCGGGTGCTATAGACTCTACGCTCACATACAACGGGTGCAAGCCAGTTTTGCACACGCGGAAATACTTGGGTCTAGCTTGACAAGCCTAGCATGTACAGACATGGCCTCGGAACACAAGAACCGAAAGGTTAAGCATGAGTCATATGAATGATATGATCGACACTTTGTTGTCCACCATTGAAACCACATCTCTTCTCGTGATGATCGGATTAGGTGTGGTGAATTTGGATCGTGTTCACTAAACAACTTGAGGGATGTTGAATTTAGTGGGAGTTCATCTAGTAATTTGATTAAGTTGAACTATTTATCATGAACATAGTCTAAATTGTACTTGCAAATCAGTAGATCCAATGGCCAAGTCCAACTTCAACTTCAACGTTTTTTTGAGAAAGAAAAGCTTAGAAACAATGGGTCTAACTTCACCAATTGGTTCCGCAATCTAAGAACCATTCGTGTGGCGGACAAAGGACTATGTCCTTGGGAAAGCGTTAGGTGACCCCCTGCAATGCTACTACCGATAAGAAAGCTGTCTGTCATCGAGCAAAGATGATTATGGTGTGATTAAGAGCACCATGTTGTTTGCTATGGAACCGAGCTTCAAAATCGCTTTTGAAACCTATCCGGGCCCTTTGAGATTCTCGAGAGCTGAAACCATGTTTTGCACTCAAGCCCGCTCGAGAGATATGAGATCTCTGAGAAGTTCTTTAACTGCAAGATGGAGGAAGGGAGTTCCGTTAGTGAGCACTCCATAAAGATGTCGGGCTCCACTCAACGCCTTGAGCAACCGGAATGCACGATTCCGGAGGAGCTCAAGATTGACAGGTTCTCGCAATCACTCCTCCCCTACAAAAGTTTTGTAGTGACTCATAATCAGATTGGTTCCATCGATACGATCACCGAGCTCTTCGCAAAGTCAAGGCTGCGGAAGTGGACATCAAGAAGGATAATCATGTGTTGATGGTCAACAAGCCCTCCTTTAAGAAAGGTAAGGGAGCAAAGAAGCCCTTCAAGAAGGGCGGCAGCAAGCGCAATGCCCCTGCTGAGAAGAAGCTCAGTGTCCGTCCCAAGCGGACATCGAGTGCTTCTATTGCAAGGACAAGGGTCACTAGAATCGTCCGAAGTACTTAGCGGACAAGAAGGCTGGCACCATCAAAGGTATATTTGATATACATGTTATTGATGTTTTCCTTACTGGCCCTCGTTGTAGTGCCTGGGTATTTGATACTGGTTCAGTTGCTAATATTTGTAACTCGAAACAGGAGCTACGGAATAGACGGCGGCTGGTGAGGGATGAGGTGACGATGCGCGTTGGCAACGGATCAAGAGTTGATGTGATGGCCGTCGGCACGCTCTCCTTAGTTTTACCTTGATTAGTTTTAAACCTTAATAAATGTTATTATGTACTGCGTTGAGCATGGACATTATTTCGGATCATGTTTATTGCAAGACGGTTATTCATTTAAATCGGAGAATAATGGTTGTTCTATTTATATGAGTAACATCTTTTCTGGTCATGCACCTCTTGTGAATGGTTTATTTCTTCTAAATCTCGAAAGGGATGAAACACACATCCATAACATTGAGGCTAAGAGATGCAAAGTAGATAGTGATAATACTACTTATTTGTGGCACTGTCGTCTAGGTCATATTGGTGTAAAGCGCATGAAGAAACTCCATTCTGATGGACTTTTGGAGTCTCTTGATTTTGAATCATTTGACACATGCGAACCATGCCTCATGGGCAAGATGATCAAAACCCCGTTCTCCGGTATGATGGAGCGAGCAACGGACTTGTTGGAAATCATACATACCGATGTATACGGACCGATGAGTGTTTCGACGCGCGGTGGATATCGCTATTTCCTCACTTTTACCGATGACTTAAGTAGATATGGGTATATCTATTTAAATAAACATAAATCTGAAACATTTGAAAAGTTCAAGGAATTTCAGAATGAAGTGGAGAACCATCGTAACAGAAAGATTAAGTTTCTACGATCCGATCGTGGAGGTGAATATTTGAGTTATGATTTTCTCATGCATCTTAAAGCAAGTGGAATCGTTTCACAACTCACGCCACCCGGAACACCACAGCGCAATGGTGTGTCTGAACGCCGGAATCGAACCCTATTAGATATGGTCCGATCAATGATGTCTCTTACTGATTTGCCATTATCATTTTGGGGTTATGCATTAGAAACCGCTGCATTCACTTTAAATAGGGCTCCATCTAAATCCGTTGAGACGACACCGTATGAACTGTGGTTTGGTGCTAAACCTAAGTTGTCGTTTCTTAAAGTTTGGGGATGCGAATCTTACGTCAAGAAGTTGATGCCGGACAAGCTCGAACCCAAAGCGGAGAAATGCGTCTTCATAGGATACCCTAAGGAGACTATTGGGTATACCTTCTATCACGGAACCGAAGGCAAAGTGTTTGTCGCAAAGAACGGTTCCTTTCTTGAGAAGGAGTTTCTCTCGAAAGAAGTGAGTGGGAGGAAAGTAGAGCTAGACGAGGTTATTGAACCTTCTCTTGAATTGGAGAGTAGCGGCACCTGAAATTGTTCGATTGCCTTTGCACCAACAATAGAGGAAGCTAAGGACAAGGATCATGAAGCTTCGGACGATGCTGCTACTGAACGTCGCAGGTCGACAAGGTCGCGTGCCCCTCCTGAGTGGTACGGCAACCCTGTCTTGACTGTCTTGTTAGTAGAATACAGTGAACCTACGAACTATGAGGAAGCGATGATGAGCCCAGACTCTGAGAAATGGCTGGAAGCCATGAAATCCGAATTGGGATCCATGAGCGAAAACCAAGTATGGACTTTGGTGGACCCTCCTAGCGACCGAAAGGCCGTTGAGTGCAAATGGATTTTCAAGAAGAAAACGGACGCGGATGGTAATGCTACCGTCTATAAAGCACGGCTTGCATAAAGGTTTTCGACAAGTTCAAGGTGTTGACTACGATGAGACTTTCTCTCCGTAGCGATGTTTAAGTCCATTTGGATTTTATTAGCAATTGCTGCGTTTCATGATTATGAAATATGGCAGATGGATGTCAAGACTGCTTTCCTCAATGGCAACATTGATGAAGAGTTGTATATGATGCAACCCGAAGGTTTTGTCGATCCTAAGGATGCTAGTAAAGTATGCAAACTTCAGCGTTCCATTTATGGACTGAAGCAAGCATCTCGGAGTTGGAACCTTCGTTTTGATCAAGTGATCAAGAGCTTTGGATTTATTCCAAATTGCTACGAAGCTTGTATCTACAAGAAAGTGAGTGGGAGCTCGGTGACGTTTCTGGTACTATATGTGGATGACATATTGATTATCAGAAATGACATCAACATGCTTAACGATGTGAAGAGTTATTTGAACAAGTGTTTTTCAATGAAAGACCTAGGTGAAGCTGCTTATATATTGGGCATCAAAATCTATAGAGATAGACAAAGGCGCGTGATAGCTTTAAGCCAGAGTACATACCTAGACAAAGTTACGAAAAGGTTCGAATGGATAAGGCAAAGAAAGGTTCGGTGCCTATGTTGTCGGGTAAGATATTGAGCAAGGCTCGGTGTCCAACTTCATGAAATGATAGGAAGCTATGAGCAAAGTGCCTTATGCCTCGGCCATAGGTTCCATCATGTATGCCATCTTGTGTACTAGACCGGATGTGTCCAATGCTCTTAGTTTGACGAGATATCAAAGTGATCCGAGTGGAACCTTTGGACAGCCGTGAAGAACATCCTAAAGTACCTAAATAGAATAAAGAAATCTTCTTAGTCTATGGGGTGATGAACACTTGTCGTAAAGGTTACGTCGGCTAGTTTCGACACCGACAAGGATGATTCTAAATCTCGGACGGGATACGTGTATATTTTGAATGGAGGAGCTGAGTGGAGAAGGCTGCAAGCAAAGCGTGATCGCGGGATCTCTGATGAAAGCGGAATACATGGCTCTGCCGAAGCGTCAAGTGAAGGAGTTTGGATCGAAACTTCATCATCGAGCTTGGCGTGGTTTCAAGTGCATTGGACCCTTGGAGATATTGTGTGACAACAACGGCGCCATAGCACTCGCTAAGGAACCAAGATATCATCCAAAGACCAAGCATATCAACCGCAAGTTTCATATAATCCGAGATTATATAGCAGATGGAGATCTGAAGATTAGCAAAGTACATACGGATCTGAATGTCGCAGATCCATTGACTAAACCTCTTCCACGTGTAAAACATGATCAACACCTCAGTTCCATGGGTGTGAGATTGTTGCCAAATGTAAACTAGATTATTGACTCTAGTGCAAGTGGGAGACTGTTGGAATTATGCCCTAGAGGCAATAATAAAGATGTTATTATTATAATTCTTGTTCATGATAAAGTTTATATTCCATGCTAGAATTGTATTAAGCGGAAACATTAATACTTGTGTGGTTTGTGAACAACACGTGTCCCTGATGCGCCTCTAAGGACTAGCTCATTGATCAATGATGGTTAAGGTTTCCTAACCATAGACATGAGTTGTCAATTGATAATGAGATCATATCATTGGTAGAATGATATGATGATGGAGACAAACTACGCGAAGCAATTAGATCGTTTCATCGTGTTCATCTTTGCGAAGCTTTTCCTATGTCAAATATTGTATTCCTTAGACCATGAGATAATGCAACTCCCAGTATCGGAAGAAAGCTTTGAGGTCATCAAACGTCATCCTATGAGAGGGTGATCATAAAGGTGTCTCTCGGTGATCGGAAAGTATCTGTTGGGTTGTATGTATCGAGATGGAATTTGTCCCTCCCAAGTCGGAGAGATATACTTGGGCCCACTCGGTGTCGATATCAACACCACTTGCAAGCATGTGGTTAAGGAGTTAATCACAAAGTGATATCAGATTCGGAACGAGTAAAGTACTTCGTGAGCGAGATTGAACTAGGTATGGCGATGCAAGCGATCGAATCTCGGGCAAGTAAAATATCGCGAGGCAGAGGAATATATATATGGGATTGATTGAATCCGGCATCGTGGTTCATCCGATATGATCATCGATGAATGTGGGAGTCAATATGGGTGCCAGACCCGCTGTTGATTATTGATAGAAGATCATGTCTACATATTCTCGAACCAGCGGTCACACATAACGTGTCTCGGCTAGGATAGATTGGATAATTGGTTTATGAATTTTTGTTGAGTCTCGGATGGGATCCGGGATATCACGAGAGGTTCGGAATGGTCCAGAATAAGATTCATATAAGGTAGTGCAGTTTTGGAGTTGAATTGTTCGGGTTAATCGGTATTGTACCGAAGCTTCTAGAACCTTCGGAAGGGACCAACGTGGCCCCACCTTCCGGGAGGGCATGGGCCTATGAGGGAGTGTCATGGCCGCATTGGGCCAGGGGCACAAGGCCCCATAGGGCCCAGCCGATTCTAGAGAGATTTGACTCGTTTAAATCTCGGGATAGAATTTCTAGATAAGGGAGAGTTTAAATCGTTTAAACTAGAGATAGGCTTGGAGGAGGGGCAAGGGCTGGCCGCCCCCCTCTATATATAGAGGGGTGGTGCGCCCCCTACACACACCTTCCTCCAAGCCCTAGCAGCCTTGCTACCTTCCTCTCTCCCTCCCATTGTTTGTGGCGAAGACCTGCAACAAAATTCTCCACCATATACACGCGTCGTGTTGTAGATCCAATCTATCTCTCCACCATACTTGCTGGTCCGAGGAAGGAGGAGGCGTCGGTGCTGCGTGTGCATCTCACGGAGGCACCGCCACTTGTGGTGCTAGATCGGATCGGATCGCGAGGAGGAGAAGCGAGTACGACTACATCACCCACGTTCCGACGAACGTTCCGCTGTGCGAATCTTCAAGGGTATGAAGATCTAATCCAATCTCTCTCGTTGTTTGCATCTCCTAGATTAGATCTTGGCTTTCCCTCTGTTCGCTCCGTAGAAAATTTTGATTTACTATGCCGCGAAACCCTTCAGATCCGCTCGGTGCGGAAGTTTGCCGGTGTGCCGAAGGTGACTGGCAGCGTGACCTTGCCGATCGGGTACGCCTTCCGACCGGGGACGATGTCGTGGAACGTGGTGTAGGTCGTCTCGACCATCGACTACGGGAGCCGCAGTCGCCTGAAGGTGTCTAGGTATAGGATGTTGATGGAGCTGCCGCCGTCCATCAATGTCTTGGGAAGCCAGTATCTCCCACCTTGGGCTTGACCACCAGGGCAACTCGGCCTGGGTACTCGATGCGTGGCGAGTGGTCCTGGCGGCTCCAAGTGATTGGTTGCTCCGACCAGTTGAGGAACTGGGGAACGTCCACCTCGGCCACCGCGTTGACGGCGACGGCGCGGGCAATGACCTTCTTCTCACGCTTCGTGTTGAAGCCTGTGAAGGTGTGGAGCGAGCCGGCCACGCTGCCGAATTTTCCGCCGTTTGGCGGGTTGTTGTCGGGGTCTTCCCGCGCTCGTCGTGCCTTCTCGATCTCCTTGAGAGAGTGGCAGTCGGCGGTCATGTGCATGGCGGGCTTTCCTTCCCTGTTGTGAAATACACAAGGTTGGTTAAGGAGGGCCACGGGGTCGAACATTGGCTTCGCCTTGTAGTTGCCGCCGTCGCGGCGTTGCCCCCCGTCGCGGCGGAAGCTCTGGGGCTCGCGCTGCGCGTACCCAGCGTTGGCGGTGAAGTCGACTCGCTCATCACTGCAGCGCTTGCCGGTGAGGTGAGTGTTCCTATAGCGTAGATCGGATCGTCGTCCGTTGTCGTTGCCACTCGTGCGGCGTTGTCCTCCCGACTCGTCGTCGGTTTCTTGATTTGGGTCTCCCTCCGCGTATCTCTTGGCGATCTCTAGGAGATCCGGTATGTTGTCGAGTGTGCGGTATGCTCGTTTGAGCTTGGCGACCAGGGGCTCGTAGCGGCACGAGGTCTTGAAGCAGTGGATTGCGGTGTCTGGGTGGATGCCAACCGCGTTGTACCACAGTTCTTGCCACCGTTGGACCCAGCTGCGGGTCGACTTGCGAGGTCCCTGGACGCATCGTTCCAGGTCCTCGATGGTGGTGGCGCGGGTGTATGAGCCCTCGAATTGTCTGACGAAGGCGTTGCGCATCTCTTCTCAGGAATCGATGCAATTCGCGGGGAGAGTGTTGATACACTACCTGCACGCGCCCTCCATCATCAGGGGGAGGTAGCGGGCGGCTAGTAGATCGGTGTGGCCGGCGATCCCCATTGCCATGAGGTATGTATCCAGCCACACTGAGGGATGTACGAGGGGTCGTACTTCTCTATTTCCTTTGGCGCTTTGAAGTTCGCCGGGTATCTTTCGCCTCGGATCATCGGTCCGAAGCATCGGGGCCCGAGTCGGCTTAACGACCCCCTCGGCTCGCCGTCACGGCGGTTGGTTAGGGTATGCCGCAGGTCATCGGGCTGGCGTGCGCACCAGCTCTGGTTGTTGATGATGTGGGTGCGGGCGTCGACGGGCTGACCGTTGGCAGCGACAAAGTTGGTCGCCGGACAAGGGTCGTTGGTGGAGAGTGTCGCGTTCGCGGGTCGGTGTTGGAGATGCAGTGGTTCGGGTGGCGGGCAGTTGAGGGTGTTTGCCGCCATGGGGCGCCACTTGAGGCCGCTCTGCTGCCCGATGAACGCGAGTACATCCGACCCTGTGAGTCGACGCCTGTGTTTTGTTGCTCGATCGCCTTTGCGAGCAAGGCCTTGACGTACTGGATCTGTAGGGCGCCGTCACCGGTGGCCGCAATGTTGTCGACTGCTGCTCGGCCCGCGACGAGGTTGTCCATCGGGGTGGAGAACAGTGGTAGGCCGTTCGCATCTCGCTCCCGTGAGGAGACCACGATCCGCGGCTGGTCCCTGGGGGGTGCGCGGTTGGGTGGAGGTGGTGCGCCATTCACCGTCGACCCTGGTGGGGGCCGGGCGCTTCCTCCTGGTGGCGCATTCTCGCAGATCGCGCGCTCAGCCGCGCGGGCCGGGTCGCTCTCGTCGTCGAAGTTCAGGGCGCGCCCCTAGACGGTGGGGTTTAGGCGCGACCTAATTCGTTGCTGGTGGTAGCACGATAGCTCCTGTGCCGTCACCTGCTCGAGGCGAAATTTTTCGCGCTCGGCTTGCTCCTTGCGGACTACTTCCGTCAGCTTCAGGCGGAGTTCCTCGACCCCCGTTGCCGTTGCGTTGGGAGGGATCGGGGTGGAGAATGGATCCTCCGGAGGGTCGGCGCCAGTCGCCATGTAGGTCGCGGCGTGGCGACCGGTCCCGTCGCGGAGATCGGCGGAGTTCTCCGACCCGGAGTCGGAGTCGAAGATCCCAAGGATGGAGGGATCCTCGAAGTCTCCAGCGTTGGAGACCTGGGTGATGGAGCCCAGGGGAGACGCGGCGACGATGGATCCGGCGAGTGACGCTGGGGTCGCCGAGTCGGGGTCGTCGTTGAGGGCCGCTTCTTCCGCGACCGCGGTGGTTTCAGCCACGTCGCTGTGGGATGAGTTGTACTCAGAGGCGAGGCGGTGGATCGTGCGGACCTGACTCTCGGAGAGCCGGTCGCGTGGCGGCGACTCGCGGATGCGAGCCGAGTCCTCCGAGATGATGACGTCGGTGAGGCCGACGAAGAGACGGATCGTGCCGACCGGCAGTATCATGCTATGCGTGACGGGTCGCACCGCCAGGACGTAGCTGCTCGGCAAGATTTGGAGCATCTCGCCGATCGCTATCATGCGGCCGGTGGCGATCGACTCGTTGATGGGCAGATTGGATCGCCCGCGAACACCGGCGACCGGCCAGGCCACGGTGGGCGCCAGCGTCGTGGGAATGACCACGGCGATCTTGCATTGGCGGTAGTAGAACATGGGGCAAGGGCGGCCATCCATCTGCGGTGCGAGATGAGGGCGGAGACACAAGGATTTACCCAGGTTCGGCCCCCCGGAGGGTAAAGACCTACTCCTGCTAGATTGTATTAGGGTGGAAGTACAATGGGGCGAGCTCGGCGGCTAGGCAGCGAGTCGCTTGGGTGGATGATGGAAAGTATCCTCTACACGCCCTCTAGGGAGGTTTATATAGACTCACCCCCTAGGATTTACAGATCTCAACCGAATCAGTTAAGGTTTCAGCAATCGTTTAACCTAATCCGACTGGGCCTATCTACGCTTCTAGACCTTCAACTTCCAGTCGCTTGAGTCCTCGCTAGGTCTTGATCCAGTCGCCGTTACCGCAGGCCCACTCGCTGGTACCTGGGCCAGTCGGAAACGTCCTGCTGGGTATACCCCGGTAGGCATATCCCCATCACTAATAAGAATGATTAATTAAATCATGGGAAAATAGTATTTGGAATTCACCCAAGTGGAATAAAAGTTATTTAATTAACTTAAATGGAATCAAGGAAATCACTTAAATAAAATTTATGGAATTAAAACCATAATTGATTTCATTAGAATAAAAACAAATACCCAATTTAAATAATTTATAAATCATATTAAAAATATTCCAAATAATTCAAGGTGAATTATTTGACACCCTAATAAATAAATAAAACCTACTGAAAATATTTGGAAAGATTTATATTTCAAATGGAGTTTGAAAACATTATTAAATCTTATTTGAATAAATGCAAGGGCCTATTTTAAATAATTAAAAAGACCCTAAAAAGAATAAAAGAAATATTCTAAATTTCACTTTAAAATGTATTAGTAAATAGTATTTGAATATACACAAAGTTTGGTAGAAAATTGATTTCAAATTGTTGTTTGAAATGATTAAACAAAATCAAAACAGATAAATAGAAAAAGAAAAGGAAAAAACAATCAGTACAAAAAATGGAACCAACCAGCCCAACCCAACCTGGCCCACTAAGCCCAACATCAGCCCACTCCCTCTCTCCCCGCAGAAAACGCTTCACACCAGAGAAACGACCCGCTCACTCGCTGACTACCTGGACCCACCTCACCCTCTCTCTCTCTCACTATCAACCAGACCCCACGGCCACGTCGTCGTCTTCCTCACCCGCGCTAACCTCGCCGGCAGTTTCTGCCCGTTTAAGCTCGCTTCAATCCTCGTTATTGCTGCGTTGATTTGGCCAGCAAATCACGTACGTTAAATCGCCTCGCCCTCCTCCTTCTTTCCCCTCAGATCTCACTCCACCGGAGCCACTAGGCTGCCCAAATTCCAGCCTCAACTACACCTGTCTCCGACGAGGCTTTCTTCCAATCCCGGCCAGCCACCGTCGCCCCTCGCCCCCTCGACCACACGAGCACGCTCCCCAACGGCCTGCGAACCTCCCAGTACCTTTTCCCCGCTCGCGCTCGCCCTGCAAGCTCGGCAACGTCTCCGCCAGAACAGCGCCACCGTCTGCCATTATTCTGACGACTCCTCCCCGTAAGTTCCGTCGTCCCCTCTCTCTCCAGATGACACGCGCATGGTCGCCAAACTCCCCCACATCCAATGACCCTCTTCACTCGTATTCTCGTGACCTGCAGTTTCGCCAGTGACGACGAACATAGAAGCCGTCGACAGACGCAACTCCGACGAGCAATACACGTCAAACCCGTGTGCCCCTTCGACAAACGCGAGCAAGTTGAGCATCCCCGTGCCACGGCGACCTCGGTGAGATACCCCACGTCCCCTCTCGCTTCTTGTATTGCCGGCTCCGCCTCCGTCTGACCGCGCGCCGCAACTCGCCGTTGCTAGCGCCGCTCAGTTCTGGTCAGGCCCCTGTACACCGTTAGATCACGATCGTGCGGCTATGATAGAGTCACTTATCGAAGAGGTATGAGAGCATTTGTGCCGTGCGATTAAGTTAGATCCTGCGGCCAATGCTGATCGATCCGCACGAACCGTTATCGTCCAATGAGAAACAGCCACGTGGCTCTGAGTGTGATTTAAAAAAACACAAACATTTCAATTAGATATGTGAATTTGTAAATTGTATAACTTTAAATCTACACGTCCAAATTTTGCAAATTCTATATCAATGGAATCAGCAAGACAAGTACTTTCCAACCATGCACTTTGTTTAGTGAATTGCTTCTGGTAAAATGGTTGTTTTTGCAGAAACTTTTGTAGGCATAATTTGAATATAAAATTCATTCTAAAATTATTTTTGTGATAAAACCTTTGGAAAATGGATTGTTTTGAACCTGCTGACCATATAAATCAATTTGTGGATTCAAAAACATATTTTTTGAAGCAAGAGAATAAATCTTTGAATTAAAGCATTTCTAGTCAAATAAAAATGTTGTTTATATGTTAAAAGTACTTTTTGGAGAAAAATCTTTGGAAAATGTTTTGATTTAAACTCTCTAACCCTAAACACAAAGTTTTATGATTTAAAAATGTATTTTGTGAACCCTATAAATTATTGCTTTGCTAAAGGCATTTTTTTTCAACCACATAAAATATTGATTTGGTTTAAAAATAATTTATAAGTAAAATCTTTTGCAAATGGTTTTGCCACTTTTATAAAATGACCAATAGGTGTTTTCAAATGTTTATAACCTATTAGAAACCACTTTTCCAAATAAAACAATCTTTGGCATGATTGCATGCATTGCTTTGTTTCTATTATTTTATGTGATGTTTGCTTGAATGGTAGATTGAAATGGTGCCTTGCTTGATTGAATTGTAGTGACATTTGAAGAGTGTGAATATTGCAAGATCAAGGAGTGAACTTATATTCTCTACCAAAAAGGCAAGTGATGCTCCATACTTTTCTCCCACTATTTTCACTATGCAGTAGTGATATTTCTAAGTAGGACTTGCATGGAATTTTTGCTAAGTGTAAACTATGCCATGGGAAATCCTAGTAGATGAAACCTTAGTAGAATTTTCCTAAGTTAAGATTCCTACTACTATCATTCTTAGCTTAGCTACTAGAAAACAAGGGTGGATTATATTCATGCTATGGAATATTTCTAAGTCAAGGACTTGTGTTTTGTTCAATAAAACAACTAAGTGAATGAAACACCTGGGTGGAATGGAAAGAATGGTTTGTGTTGAGTGGTTACATAAGGCCCATTTATATGGTTTACCTTGTGTATCTCACTTGTGGAATGCCACCCAGGAACAAAGATATTTGAGATGTCAAATGTTGAGAAGCTTCAAGTGCAACCACTTGGCATTATGGGATCTGCCTGGATCATATAGGTTGTAATAACTTAGCCAAATGGACAGTTGGTGGTAGGGGATTGATAGGTTGGAGCGCGTCCATTCTGGTCTAAGGGAAGGCTTCTTAAAGATCTTGTCTTGGTGAAACCAAGTCTTGTGGGGAAAGTGCACCACCTCTACAGAGTGAAAATCTAAGTACTTAGCCATGTCCATGGTAAAGGACAATTTGAGCATCAAGACATGGAAGCTATCAAGAATCTCCTCATCCCAATTTCTAAGTTAAAAACTTGTGGTTGAACAAGGGTTAAAGGATCACCAATTTCTATTGGGAGATGCCTTGGGTGATTTTTGACAAACAAAAACTTAGTGTTTTTCAAAAGATAAGTAAAATCTATTTTGAGCAAGGCAAGCCTAAGCTCCACTTAGCCAAATGCATATAGATGATAGACTCCACTATACTACCATAGTATCACTTGCCAATACAATTCAAATGTATTGACCCTTGTGGCTATAACTTATTATGTTGCAGGTTTGTTTGATGTTAGTGAAGTGTGTTGATTAGGATTACAAGTCTATAACCAACATGTTTTCCTGTGGCATTTTGAAGATGAAGTACTCCATGCTATAGTTATTTCTGCTGCATTGTAATGAGATAGCCATATGAGCTATGTAAGATGTAATGAATTATTTTATTCCTGGTTATAAAGTTGTATTATGACCTTTGTTTCATGATATTACATCTTAACTGTGGATGCTAGCTATTGATCCAGGGACTAGCATTGCAATCACAGGAATCTCTACCTTATTAAAGGTTGGGACCTCTACACGTGGTAGAGAATTCATTTTGTATTTTTTCATTTATTGTTTTCATTTTTATTTTGTGTTTTGTACTTATTTTGTATTTTTTCCATTTATTGTTCGCCATCCCAAGGTCCACATGCATGCATAATATGGTCATAGTATCACAAACTATGCCACGATTCTGCATATAACATTGGTCATTTGGACCGAAAGCCATGAAACCTCGAACATGATAGGTCATTTTGTAAAGGTTTTTTGGACACATAATCAATATACCAAGTTTGGTATTTTTCCTTGCAACTATGTTACATAATATGACACCACACGAAGGATTTACATTGTTCGAACCGTTTTTGAATTTTTATGCCAGGATGGTGTCTCCAACCAGGACTAAAGGTTCATGTTTAGTCCCGGTTAGAGAAACCAACTGGGACTTAATGGGTTGCGGCAGTCTGGGGCCGGCACGAGCATGTTTAGTCCCGGATGGTGTCTCCAACCGAGACTAAAGGTTCATGTTTAGTCCTGATTGGAGAAATCAACCAGGACTAAACATGGGTGGCGACACTATTTTGGTGGGTGGCGACACTGTGTCAGTGAGTGGCGACACTATTTTGGTGGGTGGCGGCACTATGCCAGTGAGTGACGACACTATTATGGTGGGTGGCAGCACTAATGACAGGGGTAGATGGGGGATCATAGTACCTCGGTCTCCTCGAGGGTCGGAATGGCCCAATATGCGTTGTCCATTGTTGTGAGAGATGAAGGTATGGATAGCCATGGCGCGAATGGCCTATATATATAGGGAAAGGGCGGGAAAACATGGCGGAAAGCAGTGGGAAATGGCGGGAAATATTTTTAGTCCTAGTTAGTGGCTACAACCTGGACTAAAAGCTCCGGTCAGAGAAAAGAGCGGAAAAAATTGGCGGGAAGCGGTGGGAAATATCTTAGGATGGCTTACAATGTGATATGGTTGTGTTATGGCTAGAATCACAACATATATAGTTTGTGAAGCAACAACAGAATTAAAGTTTCACATTTATCAAAAATACAAAGCCCTTCATGTGCTGTCATGTTATGTGTTATAGTTGCAATGAAAAATATTAAAATTGGTAAATTGCAAACATCATAAAATATCCTTCACAAAATGAGCTATCATGTCTCATGGCATTTAGGTTCACAATATGCGGCCGACCAGCCAGATTTGAACTAGAGGTACACAATATGAGGCCATGAACTTCTTGGCGTATGTCCCTTGCTTATGATCGCTTCTGCCGCAGCCATGGAGCATCTTCTTTACTTAACGGGATGCTTGGGTCAGTTTTCACTGTGAAGGGAGCAATTTCATCAAACTTATTATAAGCTTCTGACATGTCTGTCTTGTCCTCGACTCCCGCCGTATTTCTTTTCCCCAAAAGAACTATGTGACGCTTTGGCTCATCGTATGATGTATTCATTTGCTTCTTTTTTCTTTTTTCAGTCTAGAGGACATGTCCTTCACATATAAAACCTAAGCCACATCATTGGCTACGACGAATGGTTCTTCTCTATAACCAAGATTGTTTGAGATCCACTGTTGTCATTCCGTACAACTGGTCTACCTTTACCCCTTCTCCATTCAGGTTGACCCATTTGTAGCGAAACAAAGGGACCTTAAAAGAAACTCCATAGTCAAGTTTCCATATTTCCTCTATGTAACCATAGTATGTGTCCTTTTGCCCATTCTCTTATGTTGCATCAAAGCGTACACCACTATTTTGGTTGGTGCTTTTTTTATCTTGGGAGATCGTGTAAAATGTATTCCCATTTTTTCGTACCCTTGGAAATTCAAGATAGTAGAAGATGGTGAGCCTACCAACAAGTAGAGTTGATCTCCAACAGTGGTGTCATTCATGAGATGTGTTCGCAACCAACCGCCAAAAGACTTCATGTGTTCATCTCTAATCTAGGAGTCAGGCTTCCCCGGGTTGTTGAAGCGTACAATATTCTTGTGTTCCTCGATATACGGAGCTGCCAAGGTGGAATTCTGTAGAACTGTGTAGTGTGCTTGAGTGAAAGATTGACCGTCCCTAAATATCATTGATTTCTTTCCTAGTGTTCCTTTTCCACTCAGTATCCCCTCATGTCGCGAGTCAGGAACACCAATCAGCTTAAGGTCAGGAATAAAGTCAACACAAAACTCAATGACCTCCTCTATTCCATAGCCCTTGGAGATGCTTCCTTCTGGCCTAGCATGGTTATGAAAATATTTCTTTAAGACTCCCATGAACCTCTCAAAGGGGAACATATTGTATAGAAATACAGGACCAAGAATGGAAATCTCTTCCACTAGGTGAACCAGGAGATGTGTCATAATATTGAAGAAGGATGGTGGGAACACCAACTCAAAACTAACAAGACATTGTACCACATCCTTCGGTAACCTTGGCAGAATATCTGGATTGATTACCTTCTGAGATATTGCATTGAGGAATGCACATAGCTTCACAATTGGTACTCAAACATTTTCCGGTAAAAGCCCCCTCAATGCAACCGGAAGCAACTGCGTCATAATCACGTGACAGTCATGAGACTCCAGATTTTGGAATTTTTATCTACCATATTTATTATCCCCTTTATATTAGACGAGAAGCCAGACGACACCTTGATACTGTAAAGGACTTCAAAAAAGATTTTCTTCTCTACTTTGGTAAGAGCATAGCTGACATGACTTAAGTGACGCCCTTTATCCGTCTTGTTCTGTGTACGCATGTTCTTTGGGTCTTTCATAAGTTGCTGGTCCTCCCGTGCTTCTGGTGTATCTTGTCTTCCCATACACGCCGAGGAAGCCTAGCTGGTTCACGCAAAGATGCTTCGTCACGTGCATCACGTCGATTGAAGAGCGGACATGTAGGACTTTCCAATAGGTTAGCTCCCAAAATATAGATTTCTTCTTCCACATGGGCGCGTGTCCGGTAGCAACGTCGTTCGGAACAGATTGACCGCCATGACCTTTTTCAAAGATTACTTATATGTCCTTGACCATACCAAATACATCATCACCAGTAGGGAGGTCAGACTTCTTCTGGTGATCTGCCTCACCTTTGAAATGCTTGACTTCTTTTTTACAGGATGATTGGTCGGAAGAAATCGTTGATTCCCTAGATACACAACCTTCTTGCATTTATGCAAATATGTACCTTCGGTCTTATCTAAATAGTGCATGCATGCCTTATATCCCTTGTTTGTCTGTCCTGAAAGGTTACTAAGAGTAGGCCAATCATTGATGGTTACGAAAAGCAACCCTCGTAGGTCAAATGTCTCCTGTGTGTGCTCATCCCACACACGTACACCTGGTTTGCCCCATAACTGTACGAGTTCTTCAACTAATGGCCTTAGGTACACATCAATGTCTTTCCGAGTTGCTCCGGGCCTTGGATGAACACTGACATCATAATGAACTTACGCTTCATGCACAACCAAGGAGGAAGGTTGTAGATACATAGAGTCATAGGCCAAGTGCTGGGACTGCAGCTCTGCTCCCCAAAAGGATTCATGTCATCCGTACTTAGACCAAACCATAAGTTCCTTGCGTCACATGTAAAGTTCGGGAAGTCTCTCTCAATTTTTCTCCACTACGACTGTAACATCCCAGCATTGGAGCTTAGAAATAAGCTGAACACAGGTGTGTGCATTGCATTCATGCATAGAAAATCTGAATAATTTTCGCGCTTTTAAATAAAAACTTGTAAAAGTGATTGAAGCTTCTCTCAACTTGATGGAATTGAAGTAGATCATCAAGTTGACTGCGATAAGTTTTAATATGACCTTTGCTAAAACCTTATTTTGGGTAAACATGATTTGATCTAACACTACTAGGAAAACAGCTATAGGTAATCAGCACATCCGTGGCTCACATGGTTGAAGTGCCCCACGGCTAAAACAGGCATGGCTCACCTGTGGGCAGTGCCCTACTAGTAACTAGAACAACCGTGGCGCACATGACTATAGTGCGCCACAGATGTGTGGGCCAGGCCACTTGGCGCCGCCAAACATCTGTAGCGCACTATAGTCATGTGCGCCACGGTTGTTAGTGTCATCTGTGGCGCACATGGGGGGGTGCGCTACGCCTAAGCGCACGCCCCTCTCTGATCACATGGCATCTGTGGAGCACATGGCATAGTGCGCCACAGAAGTTTGTACTCTCTGTGGCGCACTATGCCATGTGCGCCACAGATGTAGTGGCATGCACCAACTCCACCCCCCCCCCCCGTGGATCGCCTTTTTAGGGTTTGCAAAAAATAAACGAAAATGATAAACACTTCAAAAAATTAAATCCTTTCATATTTAGGTAGGTAATGTGGTATAGCTTCTAGTAAAATTAACAAAAATGAGTTTCGACTTTATTTGCAAAAAAAAGTTATGCCACGGTAAAAAGGCCGTAACTTTTGCATACGATATCGAAAAAAATCGTATAATATACCAAAATGACGAGAAAAATGACGGTAAAAAGGTCGTTTAGCGATTTTTTAGAATCTCAAAATTCGAAAAGAGTAAAAAGTTATGGCAAAAACAAGATTTTTTGCTGCAGAAAAAAAAATTGAGGCAACTTACCCGTAGCGCACCACCACCTAGTGCGCCACGGATAATCTTGGGCGGGATTCAAATTTGAATCCCCACCCCGCCCTCCTCCTCCCTTTCCCCTTTTCCCTCTTCCTCTCCCTTTCCCTTTCCACTTTCCCTTCCCCTTTTCCCTCTTCCTCTCCCTTTCCCTTTCCACTTTCCCTTCCCCTTTTCCCTCTTCCTCTCCCTTTCCCTTTCCCTTCTCCTTCTTCCTTCTTCCTTATTCCTTCTTCCTTCTTCCTTCTCCCTTCTCCTCCTTCCCCTTCTCCTCTTCTTGCAGTGATGGAACGCCGACCTCCTTCTCCCTCCTCGCGCGGTGACAGCAGGCGGCGGTGCAACAGCGGCCTTCTTCTCCTCCTCCTCGCGACGGCGGTGCAACGGCGGCCTCCTTCTCCTCCTCTTCCTCCTCTGCCTCCTGTTCTTCTCCTCCTCTTCCTCCTCTGCCTCCTGTTCTTCTCCTCCTCTTCCTCCTCTGCCTCCTTTTCTTCTCCTCCTCTTCCTCCTCTGCCTCCTCTTCTTCTCCTCCTCTTCCTCCTATTCTCCTCTTCCTCCTCCTTGCAGTTCCGACGACGACACCCGGCCGCGACCGACAGCGATGGCGACCTGCAAGCCAAGCCGCGGCGAGATCCAGATCTGCTTTTTTTTGAATTTTGAAATTTACATCATGGCGAACAGCACCTAGTGCGCCACGGTTATCGTTCATACGTGGCGCACCTGCCCAAACACGTGGCGCCTGGCATGCGCCACGCGCTGTCTCTAAACTTCACGTGGCGCACTGGGCGATGCGCGGTTTAAACTCAGGCGCAAGGCACGTGGCGCACTGCTAGTGCGCCACAGATGATGTTTCATGGTGCGCCACTAAAGGCCATTTTCCTAGTAGTGTAAGGGTAGATCAAATGGAATAAAATTAAACCCTAATATATTACTTAATGATTTATATTTGATCCTTAGGTGATCATATCATTGTATTCATTATAATCACTCATGAATACCAAATTATAAATATAACACAAATAAGAAGAATGTAACAACTATATCTTAATCTCATCTACTTATGCCATGAGTATCATGGAAATACCTAACTTTAACTCTCTAGTGAGATGAAGTAGGAAAGAAACCAAAGTTAAGATCATTCACCATATATCTTTCTTTACATATCAATCTTTATCATCTCTACTGAATCATATCCTTATATTTGTTATTCATCAAAATTGAGTAATCAACTATTGATTCACTCATTCTTAAACTATCAATTCTTGATTTATCAACCCTTGCCTTTATCATAACAATCACTCTAAGTCCTTAGAGAATGAAGTAAGAACAGGTAGATGGTGATGCTAGTTTTAGATGTCATCTATAGGATGGGAGTTATTGGGGGAAGGCAAATCACTAAGATAACAAATAAGTTTACAAGGATAAAGTCTAAAGATAGTTACCAGGAGTAGTCCTATTGGATCAAGTAGGTATAGTCAATGAATTATATCTCTTAATCCAATAGAGCTAAACAGAAGATAATTAGAAGACAATTGTAGTGTTGTATTGAAGAAGCCTTATTTAGTCAATCAGAAACATGAACCATAAAGGATCAAGGGATCCTAATGATCATGCCTTACTCACCAATATTCAATGCTTATACCAAGTATAAGTGACATTGGTGGATAAAACATGTTTGAACCATAATATAGATATATTATCCTAGATTAGTCATTGCAAGTCACATTAATATAATGTGAGGTTGGAATGTTAGATATTGGAGTAAGTAGAGAGAAGAAGGTATGATTAAAATAATGTTAGAGCAACATTGAATTAAAGAAGTAGTATTTTCCTCTTGGGGAAATACTAAACACTAGAGGAGATTAGAACTTGATATAAACCTCTACTAGGGTAGTATTTGTGATGGATGATTTAAGAAAGGTATGAATGGAGTTAGAGGTAACCACTTGTTGGGTTAGAGCTTATTAATAGTAGAATAGTTGTTATAGCCAAGTATAAATATGGGAATATTATGAAAGCTTTAGTGTTAAGCACTTTGCATTTATAAATGGATTTCGAATAGTAAAGGGTGGATAAGAAGTTTCTATAAAGCAAATCTCATCATGTTAACACATGATGAAGGATATAGAGAAGTAATATATCTAGGAAAGGAATTCCTTAATTAGAAGTCCAGAATTATGAAGTATGGAATATAGGAATCTTTATTGAACACTAAACCCTAAATCTAAGACCAAACCTAATATCCACTTTCTATGGTTGATTTATCATCTTGTTTCTATAATGGTTGATAAGAATAATTTCCTACATTAATCATTTCAGCACATCTTGGACATTCTCAACCATCATGATTATAGGTGCTTATGGAACTATCTTTATTAATTGTTTCTCATAAGAAAGCCTAGAAAAACAATCCCATTATTGTACTTTGAATGGTGATGTTATTAAAAGATCACAAATATAAAGACAATGTGATTAACCATTAATCTTTATTCACATCAATAAAATAAACTTGTGAATATTAAATCTTCTGAAAACTTATGGTAAAACATTTTCAATTCAAACTTTAACTCATTAGTTAATAGTAATACATTCTATAATAATTTTATGAAATTATGCCCACTTAAATTCATATATATAGTTTCACACAAATAATAAGAGAATAAGGATCTATTAAAAGAAAATAAAAACTATGACATTATATAATAAAAGATTATTATATAATTCTAAATACACCACATTACTACTTCAAACACTTAACAAGTGATTTCTATAAAGAAACTTTGAACCAATTGTGCATAATTCAAATCTAAAAGGAAACACAAAATAGAAAATCTAAATATAAAGAAAAAATAAAGGAATCAGCATCTGGCCTGCGGCCCATTTCCCCTCTTCTTATCCATCGCCCACGAGCAACCACAGCATCCAATCGAAGCCCAGTAGCATCCCAACAACCAGCCCGACATGTCTTTCTCTCTGGCTGACTAATGGGCCGGGGAGGGACTGCGGATCAAATCTGAAGAACGCCAGGGGGTTTTCCGTGAATCTTCCGTCGTCGTCTTCCTTGTCGACTGGAAGCTGCTCGCTTGCAAGTGCTCACATGCCGCCGTCGATCTTGCTGCGATTCGCGACCGCCGACGTCACCCTGGGGGATAAGAACGCCACCGCAACGCTCCGTCTCATCCTCACCCACTCGCCCATCCTCTTCCTCTCTGTCTTCCCCAATGAACAAATGCCGCTGTAAGGTTTCCAACCTTTTGAAGGGTTTCGCGACACAGTAAATCAAAATTTTCTACGGATGCGAACAGAGGGAAAGCCAAGATCTAATCTAGGAGATGCAATCAACGAGAGAGATTGGATTAGATCTTCATACCCTTGAAGATTCACGTGAGCGTTCGTCGGGCGTGGGTGATGTAGTCGTACTCGCTTCTCCTCCTCGCGATCCGATCCGATCTAGCACCACAAGTGGCGGTGCCTCCGTGAGATGCACAAGTGCAGCACCTCGACGTCTCCTCCTTCCTCGGACCAGCAAGTATGGTGGAGAGATAGATTGGATCTACAACACGGCGTGGTGTATATGGTGGAGAATTTCTCTGCAGGCTTCGCCTACAAGCGATCGGGAGAGAGGAAGGTAGCAAGGCTGCTAGGGCTTGGAGGAAGGTGTGTAAGGGGGAGGGGGCGCACCACCCATCTATATATAGAGGGGGGGCGGCCAGCCCTTGCCCCTCCTCCAAGCCTATCTCTAGTTTAAACAATTCAAACTCTCCCTTATCTAGAAATCCTATCTCTAGATTTAAACGATTTAAACTCTCCCTTATCTAGAAATTCTATCCCGAGATTTAAACGAGTCAAATCTCTCTAGAATCGGCTGGGCCCTATGGGGCCTTGTGCCCCTGGCCCAATGTGGCCAGGACACTCCCTCATAGGCCCATGCCCCCTCCCGGAAGGTGGGGCCACGTTGGTCCCCTTCCGGAAGGTTCTAGAAGCTTAAGTCAATACCGATTAACCGGAACAATTCCGAACTCCAAAACTGCCGCCTTATATGAATCTTATTCTCCGGACCATTCCGGAACCTCTCGTGATATCCGGATCCCATCCGAGACTCGAACAAAAATTCATAAACCAATTATCCAATCTATCCTAGCGTCGAGATCGTTAAGTGTGTGACCTCGGGTTCGAGAATATGCAGACATGATCTTCTATCAATAATCAACGGCGAGTGCAGGCACCCATATTGACTCCCACATTCATCGATGATCATATCGGATGAACCACGATGCCGAGATTCAATCAATCCCATATATATATTCCCTTCGTCTCGCGATATTTTACTTGCCCGAGATTCGATCGTCTTGCATCATACCTAGTTCAATCTCGTTCATAGCAAGTACTTTACTCGTTCCGTAATCCGATATCACTTTGTGATTAACTCCTTAACCACATGCTTGCAAGCGGTGTTGATATCGATTACCGAGTGGGCCCGAAGTATATCTCTTCGACTTGGGAGGGACAAATTCCATCTCGATACATACAACCCAACAGATACTTTCCGATCACCTGAGAGACACCTTTATGATCACCCTCTCATAGGATGACGTTTGATGACCTCAAAGCTTTCTTCCGATACCAGGGAGTTGTATTATCTCATGGTCTAAGGAATACAATATTTGACATAGGAAAAGCTTCGCAAAGATGAACACGATGAAACGATCTAATTGCTTCGCTTAGTTTGGGTATGTCCATCATATCATTCTCCCAATGATATGATCTCATTATCAATTGACAACTCATGTCTATGGTTAGGAAACCTTAACCATCATTGATCAATGAGCTAGTCCTTAGAGGCGTACCAGGGACACGGTGTTGTTCACAAACCACACAAGTATTAATGTTTCCGCTTAATACAATTCTAGCGTGGAATATAAACTTTATCATGAACAAGAATTATAATAATAACATCTTTATTATTGCATCTAGGGCATAATTCCAACAGTCTCCCACTTGCACTAGAGTCAATAATCTAGTTTACATCTGGCAACAATCTCACACCCATGGCACTGAGGTGTTGATCATGTTTTACACGTGGAAGAGGTTTAGTCAATGGATCTGGGACATTCAGATCCGTATGTACTTTGCTAATCTTCAGATCTCCATCTGCTATATAATCTCGGATTATATGAAACTTGCGGTTGATATGCTTGGTCTTTGGATGATATCTTGGTTCCTTAGCGAGTGCTATGGCGCCAGTGTTGTCACACAATATCTCCAGTGGGTCCAATGCACTTGGAACCACACCAAGCTTAGTGATGAAGTTTCTGATCCAAACTCCTTCACTTGACGCTTCTGCAGCAGCCATGTATTCCGCTTCTACTGTAGATCCCGCGATCACGCTTTGCTTGCAGCTTCTCCAACTCACAGCTCCTCCATTCAAAATATAAACGTATCCTGTCTGAGATTTGGAATCATCCTTGTCGGTGTCGAAACTAGCATCGACGTAACCTTTACGACAAGTCGTTCATCACCCCATAGACTAAGAACATTTCTTTAGTTCGATTTAGGTACTTTAGGATGTTCTTCACGGCTGTCTGATGTTCCACTCTGGATCACTTTGATATCTTTCGTCAAACTAAGAGCATTGGACACATCCGTCTAGTACACAAGATGGCATACATGATGGAACCTATGGCCGAGGCATAAGGCACTTTGCTCATAGCTTCCCTATCATTTCATCAGAATGGACACCGAGCCTTGCTCAATATCTTACCCGACAACATAGGCACCGAACCTTTCTTTGCCTTATACATTCTGAACCTTTTCGAACTTTGTCTAGGTATGTACCGCTTAAAGCTATCGGCCTTTGTCTATCTCTATAGATTTTGATGCCCAATATATAAGCAGCTTCACCTAGGTCTTTCATTGAAAAACACTTGTTCTAATAACTCTTCACATCGTTAAGCATGTTGATGTCATTTCCAATAATCAATATGTCATCCACATATAGTACCGTAAACGCCACCGAGCTCCCACTTACTTTCTTGTAGATACAAGCTTCAGAGCAATTTGGAACAAATCCAAAGCTCTTGATCACTTGATCAAAATGAAGGTTCCAACTTGAGATGCTTGCTTTCCATAAATGGAACGCTGAAGTTTGCATACTTTACTAGCATCCTTAGGATCGACAAAACCTTCGGGTTGCATCATATACAACTCTTCATCAATGTTCCCATTGAGGAAAGCGATCTTGACATCCATCCGCCATATTTCATAATCATGAAACGCAGCAATTGCTAATAAAATCCGAATGGACTTAAACATCGCTACGGAGAGAAAGTCTCATCGTAGTCAACACCTTGAACTTGTCAAAACCTTTTGCGACAAGCCGTGCTTTATAGACGGTAACATTACCATCGCGTCCGCTTTCTTCTTGAATATCCATTTGCACTCAACGGCCTTTCGGTCGCTAGGAGGATCCACCAAAGTCCATACTTGGTTTTCGCTCATGGATCCCAATTGATTTCATGGCTTCCACCATTTCTCGAGTCTGGGCTCATCATCGCTTCCTCATAGTTCGTAGGTTCACGGTCTTCTACTAACAAGACAGTCAAGACAGGTTGCATTACCACTCAGAGAGGCACGCGACCTTGTCGACTGCGACGTTCAAGATAACATCGTCCAAGCTTCATGATCCTTGTCATTAGCTTCCTATTGTTGGTGCAAAGCGCATGGAACAATTTCAGTCTGCGCTACTCTCCAATTCAAGAGAAGGTTCAATAACCTCGTCTAGCTCTACTTTCCTCCCACTCACTTCTTTCGAGAGAAACTCCTTCTCAAGAAAGGAACCGTTCTTTACGACAAACACTTTGCCTTCGGTTCGGTGATAGAAGGTATACCCAATAGTTTCCTTAGGGTATCCTATGAAGACGCATTTCTCCGCTTTGGGTTCGAGCTTGTCCGCATCAACTTCTTGGCGTAAGCTTCGCATCCCCAAACTTTAAGAAACAACAACTTAGGTTTAGCACCAAACCACAATTCATACGGTGTCGTCTCAGCGGATTTAGATGGAGCCCTATTTAAAGTGAATGCAGGTTTCTAATGCATAACCCCAAAATGATAACGCAAATCAAGAAGAGACATCATTGATCGGACCATATCTAATAGGGTTCGATTCCTGCGATTAACACACCATTCTTTTGTGGTGTTCCGGTGGCGTGAGTTGTGAAACGATTCCACTTGCTTTAAGATGCGTGAGAAAATCATAACTCAAATATTCACCTCCACGATCGGATCGTAGAAACTTAATCTTTACATTACGATGGTTCTCCACTTCATTCTGAAATACTTTGAACTTTTCAAACGTTTCAGATTTATGTTTCATTAAATAGATATACCCATATCTACTTAAGTCATCGGTAAAAGTGAGAAAATAGTGATATCCACCGCGCGTCGAAACACTCATCGGTCCGCATACATCGGTATGTATGATTTCCAACAAGTCCGTTGCTCGCTCCATCATACCGGAGAACGGGGTTTTGATCATCTTGCCCATGAGGCATGGTTCGCATGTGTCAAATGATTCAAAATCAAGAGACTCCAAAAGTCCATCAGAATGGAGTTTCTTCATGCGCTTTACACCAATATGACCTAGACGATGGTGCCACAAATAAGTAGTATTATCACTATCTACTTTGCATCTCTTAGCCTCAATGTTATGGATGTGTGTTTCATCCCTTTCGAGATTTAGAAGAAATAAACCATTCACAAGAGGTGCATGACCATAAAAGATGTTACTCATATAAATAGAACAACCATTATTCTCCGATTTAAATGAATAACCGTCTTGCAATAAACATGATCCGGAAATAATGTTCATGCTCAACGCAGGCACATAATAACATTTATTAAGGTTTAAAACTAATCCCGAAGGTAAAACTAAGGAGAGCGTGCCGATGGCCATCACATCAACTCTTGATCCGTTGCCAACGCGCATCGTCACCTCATCCCTCGCAAGCCGTCATCTATTCCGTAGCTCCTGTTTCGAGTTACAAATATTAGCAACCGAACCAGTATCAAATACCCAGGCACTACAACGAGGGCTAGTAAGGAAAACATCAATAACATGTATATCAAATATACCTTTGATGGTGCCAGCCTTCTTGTCCGCTAAGTACTTCGGACATATGCCCAAAGGACCCCTGTCCTTGCAATAGAAGCACTCGGTGTCCGCTTAGGACCGCACTGAGCTTCTTCTCGGAGGGCATTAAACTTGCCGCCCTTCTTGAAGGGCTTCTTTGCTCCCTTACCTTTCTTAAAGGAGGGCTTGTTGACCATCAACACATGATTATCCTTCTTGATGTCCACTCAGCCTTGACTTTGCGAAGAGCTCGGTGATCGTATCGATGGAACCAATCGATTATGAGTCACTACAAAACTTTTGTAGCTGGGAGGGAGTGATTGCGAACCTGTCAATCTTGAGCTCCTCTAGAATCGTGCATTCCAGCTTGCTCAAGCGTTGAGTGTAGCCCGACATCTTTATGGCGTGCTCACTAACGGAACTCCTTCCTACATCTTGCGGTTAAAGAACTTCTCGGAGATCTCATATCTCTCGAGCGGGCTTGAGTCTGAAACATGGTTTTCAGCTCGAGAATCTCAAAGGGCCCGGATAGGTTTCAAAATGATTTTGAAGCTCGGTTCCATAGCAAACAACATGGTGCTCTTAATCACACCATAATCATCTTTGCACGATCGATAGACAGCTTTCTCATCACCGTAGTTGAAGGCAGGGGGGTCACCTAACGCTTTCCCAAGGACATAGTCCTTTTGTCCGCCAGACAGAATGATTCTTAGATTGCGGAACCAATTGGTGAAGTTAGACCCATTGTTTCTAATCTTTTCCTTCTCAGCAAAAACGTTGAAGTTGAAGTTGGATTTGGCCATGTGATCTACAGTATTTGCAAGTACAATTTAGACTATGTTCATGATAAATAGTTCAACTTAATCAAATTACTAGATGAACTCCCACTAAATTCAACATGCCTCAAGTTGTTTAGTGAACACGATCCAAATTCACCACACCTAATCCGATCATCACGAGAAGAGATGTGGTTTAAATGGTGGACAACAAAGTGTCGATCATATCATTCATATGACTCATGCTTAACCTTTCGGTTCTTGTGTTCCGAGGCCATGTCTGTACATGCTAGGCTCGTCAAGCTAGACCCAAGTATTTCCGCGTGTGCAAAACTGGCTTGCACCCGTTGTATGTGAGCGTAGAGTCTATAGCACCCAATCATCACGTGATGCTTGGAAGCACGAACTTCATAGCGGTGCATACTTGGGGAGAACACAGTTTTTATCTTGATCTTTAAGTGAGGAATCATCTTATAATGCAACTGTCGCGATCTAAGCATAATAAGATACATAAAGGGATAAACATCACATGCATATAACTTTATGTGACATGGTATAGCCAATCCTCGCGCAATGATCTCCATCTTGTGCGTTCCGGCATGATCTCCATCACTCCACCATGATTGCCTCCACCACGAATAGCAACTACAACTATTGCTAACTACTTAGCGATAAAGTAAAGCTATTACATGGCGTATAAGAAGTTGACTTCAGGTCATACACAATTATAAAGACAACCATATGGCTCTCGCCGGTTGTGTACTCATCGACATGCAAGTCGTGAAACATTACAAAACATGATCATCGCATACAATATACACATCACATCTTGGGCCATACCATATCACGAGAAAACACTGCAAGAACAAGTTAGACGCCTCTACTTTGTTGTTGCATGTTTTACGTGGCTTATGGGAGTAGATGCTAAGAACGATTCTTACCTACGGAAAGCCACAGCGGTGATATTATGGTTGCCAAACTCCGGTGTTAATCCCATGACAACTATAGTGAGAGAAACTGACATCCACCAGCCGCATGTGTGGTACAAGCCACACGTCAAGTGCGGAGCCGGTCTCGCGAACGGCGTCGCGTAAGGTTGGCCTGGACCGCTTCAATCTCACTATCCCGCGTCATAAGAAGAACACAAACAAGAGGCTTGCAACAGAAAACATCAACGCCCGCAACAACCATGTTGCGTTCTACTCGTGAAACACATCTACGCATAGATCTAGCTCTGATACCACTGAAGGGTTTCGCGGCATAGTAAATCAAAATTTTCTACGGAGCGAACAGAGGGAAAGCCAAGATCTAATCTAGGAGATGCAAACAACGAGAGATTGGATTAGATCTTCATACCCTTGAAGATTCGCACAGCGGAACGTTCGTCGGAACGTGGGTGATGTAGTCGTACTCACTTCTCCTCCTCGCGATCCGATCCGATCTAGCACCACAAGTGGCGGTGCCTCCGTGAGATGCACACGTGCGGCACCTCGACGTCTCCTCCTTCCTCGGACCAGCGAGTATGGTTGAGAGATAGATTGGATCTACAACACGATGACATGGTGTATATGGTGGAGAATTTCTGCTGCAGGGCTTCGCCTACAAACAGTCGGGAGGGAGAGAGGAAGGTAGCAAGGCTGCTAGGGCTTGGAGGAAGGTGTGTGGGGGGAGGGGGCGCAACACCCCTCTATATATAGAGGGGGGCGGCCAGACCTTGCCCCTCCTCCAAGCCTATCTCTAGTTTAAACAATTTAAACTTTCCCTTATCTAGAAATCCTATCTCTAGTTTAAACGATTTAAACTCTCCCTTATCTAGAAATCCTATCTCTAGTTTAAACGAGTTTAAACTTATCTAGGATCGGCTGGGCCCTATGGGGCCTTGTTCCCCTGGCCCAATGCGGCCAGGACACTCCCTCATAGGCCCATGCCCCCTCCCGGAAGGTGGGGCCACGTTGGTCCCCTTCCGAAAGGTTCTAGAAGCTTCCGCACAATACCGATTAACCGAACAATTCCGAACTCCAAAATTGCACCTTTGCCTTATATGAATCTTATTCTCCGGACCATTCCGAACCTCTCGTGATATCCCGGATCCCATCCGAGACTCAACAAAAATTCATAAACCAATTATCCAATCTATCCTAGCGTCGAGATACGTTAAGTGTGTGACCTGCGGGTTCGAGAATATGCGGACATGATCTTCTATCAATAATCAACAGCGGGTGCAGGCACCCATATTGACTCACACATTCATCGATGATCATATCGGATGAACCACGATGCCAGGATTCAATCAATCCCATATATATATTCCCTTCGTCTCGCGATATTTTACTTGCCCGAGATTCGATCGTCTTGCAGTCATACCTAGTTCAATCTCGTTCACAGCAAGTACTTTACTCGCCAGTAATCCGATATCACTTTGTGATTAACTCCTTAACCACATGCTTGCAATCGGTGTTGATATCGATTACCGAGTGGGCCCGAAGTATATCTCTCCGACTTGGGAGGGACAAATTCCATCTCGATACATACAACCCAACAGATACTTTCCGATCACCTGAGAGACACCTTTATGATCACCCTCTCATAGGATGACGTTTGATGACCTCAAAGATTTCTTTCGATACCAGGGAGTTGTATTATCTCATGGTCTAAGGAATACAATATTTGACATAGGAAAAGCTTCGCAAAGATGAACACGATGAAACGATCTAATTGCTTCGCTTAGTTTGGGTCTGTCCATCATATCATTCTCCCAATGATATGATCTCATTATCAATTGACAACTCATGTCTATGGTTAGGAAACCTTAACCATCATTGATCAATGAGCTAGTCCTTAGAGGCGTACCAGGGACACGGTGTTGTTCACAAACCACACAAGTATTAATGTTTCCGCTTAATACAATTCTAGCATGGAATATAAACTTTATCATGAACAAGAATTATAATAATAACATCTTTATTATTGCCTCTAGGGCATAATTCCAACAAATTCTACGTGATGAAGTGAAATTATGTTATGGTTTAATAATAGTGTAGTGAGAAGTAAAGTTATCGTGGGTAGATTAGCTCTTAAACCATGATGTAAGTGTAAGTATGACAAGTACTTAGTGATTTATCTTGGAAGTAGAAGTATGAAAATTACATGGTAGAATTATGATAGAATTCATAGATACTAGAAAATTCAAATAAGCTCTAGTTCAAGATAGAAATAAAATTTGATTAGTCATTTGGAGTAATCATGAGAGGTTAATTTACTAACAAAGAAAGGCTGGTTATAGCTAGTCATTCCAAAGGTGAGACAAAAGTTTAGTCAAAACCAAATTGAGACTACTTTGCTTAAGATTATCCTGTTGCAATTGAGAAATTTGGGTAAATATTGAGACAAAGTATAGTTTGACCCTATGTGCTAAGTATCACAATGAAAACCTATATGAGGAGGTGTCATATACTACACAACTCAGCCAGAATTCTATAGAATTATACTCAACTACTATATCCTGGGCTTAGAATATTGTGTGTTATATGTACCACATTTGGATTTATTTGTTGTTCTTGGATCTTCTTGATTGACTAGATCTGTACATGAAGTTTGACTTGGTGTGCAAATGCATGTTGCAACATCCAGTTACTACTTGATTTTATAGACCTAGATAGGAATGAGAATTCGTGTAAGGGAGTGACGAGTTCCAAAGATCAAAATGAAGACCTACATGAAGAATGAAGCAAGTGTAAGGTGTATCAAGACAATTTGAAGGTTGAACCAAGTTTGATCATTATTGAATAGTTATAAGAAGGAAGATTAGTATAGAAAATAGAGGGGACAACAAGAAGTAATAAACTTAAAGTTCAATCAAAGTAGGTAATGTTGCTAAGAAGTCAGTGAAGTACTTATACAAGTTCATGAAAGTATCATGAATAAGTGCAAAGAAGAAGTTTTGGAACCAAAATGGTATTCAAGCTCTGAAAAGTCAGAGAGAATGCTAGAAGTATCTTGGAAATCATAGGATAATACATACACCCTAGGATGGTTCGCAGCTGGTAATTATTCGCAGCTGGTATTTGATCCATAGCTAGTAATTGATACACGGTTGATATCTTGACCATAGCCGGTGTTGGTTGACATAGTTAACCAGATCATCTTAAAAGTTGCATAAAGAGCATAAAATTTGGCCTAAGATAAGTAAGACACAAAGGAGTATAAAAAAATTTGAAAGCGACCATCTTTCGAGACTCTTGATGAAGTTAGGTGCATCAAAGAAAAAATATCCGAATAAGTAAGTAAGACAAATAATGCTGAAAGATTCACTTCGGAGATCCACAATTGTGTGGATACACCGTACAATCTTCCATAAGAACGAATTAGGTAAAGTATAATCTAGACAAAACTTTACATTCTAGTTATAAAGCCAATGGTTACTCTATAGGCAGTTTAGAGACTATTAGTAAACCCTAAGGGGGGAGTAAACATTATAAATGAAAGTTGAAGAAGTACTATAGGTTATAATGAAAGATTATCTAAAGATTATTAGGGTAAAAGCTTGAAGGTGATAAAAGATTAAGCCTAACAGACTAATTCTAGAAGAAATAACTCTTAAGTAATCCTTAAGAGTGAATAATCATATCCAATTGGACAAGTATAGAGGAACAAGAAATTCCAATGGGTTTGGACTAGATGTGTTCAAAACCAATATTCGGAAGGACTACCAGTACAACTCATACAATGGTAAAACAAAGATTAGTCTTTTGACTATAATTATTGGCTAACGCAAATTTAAAACTTGTTTTAGTGAGACTTCCCAGACCTTATATAGTTTAGCAAGGAAGTTTGATGATCAAGTAAAGAATTTGGATTAGGATACTTAATCAGGGAAATCCACTAAAGCAGAGACCTCAACTTAAGGATTTTACAAGGACATATCCCTAAGGGAGTAAAGCAAAAGGAACTTTGGAGTATTGGAGACAACAAGTCGAAGATTACCAAGTATAATTAGGATTCATGGAAAAGATCTGGATATGGGATATTACAATTACTCCCATTGAGGTTAACATGGAGTTGATACTTGTCATAACCAAAACAAGACAATTCCTCATTCCGAAACGAAAGAGAGTGCGAACTTCGAGGACGAAGTTTATTTTAAGGGGGAGAGTCTGTAACATCCCAGCATTAGATCTTAGAAATAAGCCGAACACAGGTGTGTGCATTGCATTCATGCATAGAAAATCTGAATAATTTTTGCGCTTTTAAATAAAAACTTGTCAAAGTGATTGAAGCTTCTCTCAACTTGATGGAATTGAAGTAGATCATCAAGTTGACTGCGATAAGTTTCAATATGACCTTTGCTAAAACCTTATTTTGGGTAAACATGATTTGATCTAAGGGTAGATCAAATGGAATAAAATTAAACCCTAATATATTACTTAATGATTTATATTTGATCCTTAGGTGATCATATCATTGTATTCATTATAATCACTCATGAATACCAAATTATAAATATAACACAAATAAGAAGAATGTAACACTATATCTTAATCTCATCTACTTATGCCATGAGTATCATGGAAATACCTAACTTTAAATCTCTAGTGATATGAAGTAGGAAAGAAACCAAAGTTAAGATCATTCACCATATATCTTTCTTTCCATATCAATCTTTATCATCTCTACTGAATCCTATCCTTATATTTGTTATTCATCAAAATTGAGTAATCAACTATTGATTCACTCATTCTTAAACTATCAATTCTTGATTTATCAACCCTTGCCTTTATCATAACAATCACTCTAAGTCCTTAGAGAATGAAGTAAGAACAGGTAGATGGTGATGCTAGTTTTAGATGTCATCTATAGGATGGGAGTTATTGGGGGAAGGCAAATCAATAAGATAACAAAGAAGTTTACAAGGATAAAGTCTAAAGATAGTTACCAGGAGTAGTCCTATTGGATCAAGTAGGTATAGTCAATGAATTATATCTCTTAATCCAATAGAGCTAAACAGAATATAATTAGAAGACAACTGTAATGTTGTATTGAAGAAGCCTTATTTAGTCAATCAGAAACATGAACCATAAAGTATCAAGGAATCCTAATGATCATGCCTTACTCACCAATATTCAATGCTTATACCAAGTATAAGTGACATTGGTGGATAAAACATGATTGAACCATAATATAGATATATTATTCTAGATTATTCATTGCAAGTCACATTAATATAATGTGAGGTTGGAATGTTAGATATTGGAGTAAGTAGAGAGAAGAAGGTATGATTAAAATAATGTTAGAGCAACATTGAATTAAAGAAGTAGTATTTTCCTCTTGGGGAAATACTAAACACTAGAGGAGAGTAGAACTTGATATAAACCTCTACTAGAGTAGTATTTGTGATGGATGATTTAAGAAAGGTATGAATGGAGTTAGAGGTAACCACTTGTTGGGTTAGAGATTATTAATAGTAGAATAGTTGTTATAGCCAAGTATAAATATGGGAATATTATGAAAGCTTTAGTGTTAAGCACTTTGCATTTATAAATGGATTTAGAATAATAAAGGGTGGATAAGAAGTTTCTATAAAGCAAAGCTCATCGTGTTAACACATGATGAAGGATATAGAGAAGTAATATATCTAGGAAAGGAATTCCTTAATTAGAAGTCCAGAATTATGAAGTATGGAATATAGGAATCTTTGTTGAACACTAAACCCTAAATCTAAGACCAAACCTAATATCCACTTTCTATGGTTGATCTATCATCTTGTTTCTATAATGGTTGATAAGAATAATTTCCTACATTAATCATTTCAGCACATCTTGGACATTCTCAACCATCATGATTATAGGTGCTTATGGAACTATCTTTATTAATTGTTTCTCATAAGATAGCCTAGAAAAACAATCCCATTATTTTACTTTGAATGGTGATGTTATTAAAATATCACAAACATAAAGACAATGTGATTAACCATTAATCTTTATTCACATCAATAAAATAAACTTGTGAATAGTAAATCTTCTAAAAAATTATGGTAAAACATTTTCAATTCAAACTTTAACTCATTAGTTAATAGTAATACATTCTATAATAATTTTATGAAATTATGCCCAATTAAATTCATATTATAGGTTCACACAAATAATAAGAGAATAAGGATCTATTAAAAGAAAATAAAAACTATAACGTTATATAATAAAAGATTATTATATAATTCTAAATACACCACATTACTGCTGCAAACACTTAACAAGTGATTTCTATAAAGAAACTTTGAACCAATTGTGCATAATTCAAATCTAAAATGAAACAGAAAATAGAAAATCTAAACAGAAAGAAAAAATAAAGGAATCAGCATCTGGCTTGCGGCCCATTTCCCCTCTTCTTATCCATCGCCCACGAGCAACCATAGCAGCCAATCGAAGCCCGGTAGCAGCCCAACAACCAGCCCGACATGTCTTTCTCTCTGGCTGACTAATGGGGCCGGGGAGGGACTGCGGAGCAAAATTTGAAGAACGCTAGGGGGTTTTCCGTGAATCTTCCGTCGTCGTCTTCCTTGTCGACTGGAAGCAGCTCGCTGGCAAGTGCTCCGCCGCACGCCGTCGATGCGCTGCGATTCGTGCAGCCGCCGACGTCACCCTGGGGGATAAGAACGCCACCGCAACGCTCCGTCTCATCCTCACCCACTCGCCCATCCTCTTCCTCTCTGTCTTACCCAATGAACAAATGCTGCCGCCGGCGAGCTTCGGCTAGCCATCGTTGTAGTCCGCCTTGACAGGTGTGGTGGGGTCGAGAAGAAGCGCCACCGCATGTTTATCATCTGAGAGCAAGATGGAATCAAAGGGAGTGCAGAGTCAAGCGAATTTGATCAATTTACACCACATCCGCCGGCCGGAATCAGTGACCTTGTGCTCGCCTCTGGTTACTATTTGCATCGCTGACCACACCATCACGTCGGGGGTAAGTTTCCGCATCGAACCACCCTAACGGCGCTTCCTAGTATTGTCTGTAGCCCGAGTTCACCGTCGAGCCGATGAATGCCGCCGCAGTAGATCATCCCCGAAGCAACTCCGGCGACTAAATCATAGCGTAGACACCACCCCTAGGATCGCCTTGCCCTCACGGTTCTAACCTAACCATCCACAGTCACTGGGAAGTCCGGCTCGCTGCCAGTGACCACCATCTGGTGGTGGAGGTTGTGATGATGTCACAGTGACATCATGCACGCGTAAGGGTTGACCTGGTCCAAAACTTGACCCGGTCCTTGCCCGTGTGGCATCTTATGTGGCATTGGCCCCACCTGTCATTAGCTGCGGGTAGAAATAAGGCCAGTAACAAATGTTTTCACTAACCTAAAGGATGATGTGGCATACGGCCCACTGGTCAGTGGCTCGGGTAGGTTTAGGCTAGGTATAAAAAGTTATGTGTATATTTAGTAAATTGGTAAAACAATATTAATTCGAATATAAATATTTCCTGAAATATAATAAAGGAATTAAAACTTGTTTAACTAATAACTTTTGTTTTATAAATCAGAAAAATAGAAATAATATATGAAATTGTTTAGAAAAATAAAATCTACAACTTAAAATTATTATTAAATATTATTATGATAATTATTTTATTTAATAAATACTTTATAAATTTTAATACTTTGATAATTAATATTTTAATAATGGTAAATGTTAAAAATCTAAATAAAATACCAAAAATCTTAAAAAAATAAGAATTAGAGTTTAAAACTTTAATCATGCATTATTATTTCACTTAATTAAATATTTATTATTTATTAGGTATTTATATAGTAATAAACCTTATTAAAATCATATCTTATTATTTATAAATCAAAAAAATAAATGTAATATACCAAAATGATCAAAAAAATACCTACATGTTAAAAATGTGATATTCCACTTTTGAGTTAAATAAAAAGTTAAACCCTTTTATAACTTGAATTTAAACCTATCTCTTTAATTAATAATTCTTATAAAGGTAAATAAAACTTGTAGATAGTTTTAAAAAATAATCAATTGAGTCTAACAAATAGTATTAATCTTAAATATTGGTAATGTGCATTCAAAATGAATTAACCACTTTAAATATAATTTTATTATCTCTCAACCATCAATGTAGATTATTTTATAAAAGGATTCTTAATTAATATAAAACCTCCAAGAATAACTATAATAAGATAAAACCCATTCTTTATGATTGACCACAAGTTTATAAACAAATCAAAACACTATAAGAAAGTCTATAAGTAGTAAATACTATTATTTACTTATCCATAACCTTAACCACATCTTTATAGGAAGTTAAATCCCTTTATACCATTATAATGTAAAGGAATCACTACTCCAATAGAAGTAATGCTATTCTTGAGTAACTTTAAAGAAACAATATAAAGTGAACAAGATACAAGTATCATAATTAATACACCCTAAGTCTATCTACATTCTTAAAGTTACTTATAGTTTGCAAAGATTTAAGTATAATGCTAAAAACTCTATTATATGCTTTATAGTTAACTTTGGTCTGTTATAATTAAATTGTAAAGCATCTTAATACCAAACCAACCCAGTTAAAAACCAAGATAGATAAGTCTCAAATACTACTAATTTCATTATTCCGGTAAAGGCAATTCTTTCTAACTTAAAGACTATAACTAGAAAGAACGCCTCATAAGGTTAACTTAAAAGCTTAAATGCTTCTGCTAAGTTGAGTAAGATTTTCTTCAAAAGTTATTCGTTTTGCCACTTCAGAAAAACAATAACAACTAATCACAATCACTTTACTTTATACTTTACCTGTATAATAAGATTGTTAATACTTAAATTCTTTATAAGTGACATTACTTGTAAAGTAAAACTTAAAGATAAACAATTATGATGCAAGCAACCTTGAGTAGCATTCCATACTGTGTATTTTGTTGTTGTATAAATACATGTTGTTTTCCACACACTCACAAGCCTTAATAAGAAGCACATGTGTGAAACTTAATCTAAAAGGGCAACACATCCCAAGGAAACCCTTTCCAGTATCCAAATCCTAGAACAACGTTATTCTCGGGATTCGCGTTTATCAACTTGCATTACATTACTTATGCATAAAAGCATCTTGCTTCTTTAAACATTAGTCCTTACCGGACCAATGATGCAGATTTCCGTTATTGGATCTTATATTGTCTTGAAGACCGTGAGTGCATATTCTTGCAATCACAAAAGGCAAGTTCACACTTGCTCATGTCCTTTGATTATTTTCTGTAAAGTATTTTACAAATCCAGTGTTGTCATCACCTGCATTTGAAAAAGGACATAAAACACTATTTTCATAATAATGTGATTATAGGTTATTTACCATGAGGTAATAACCTACTATAAGAGTTCCGGTGGTAAAGGAACATATTATCTAGGACTTAACAACCAATGTCGCCAGTGATTCTTGCGCCGTATATTACGCGTTGACCATGAGATTTGGAATGGGACGAGAAGTCACCAGTATCTTTTCCTCTCGCATGGAGTGGATGTGGTCGTGGTGTTATCACTCGTGGCGTGCATATTATATGGTAATTCAGAGGATATGCAAGATATGGGGAGCCCTCAACGTCCACGATAGTTCAGATCGAACTGGCCTGTACAAACCATTGCCGTAATTCAATAGGTGGGCATGGTGTACACCAAGGAGACATGTGGTGTCACAGAGAAGACAGTGATTGGCTTGGATCTTAGGTTGGGCCTCAAACCAAGGAAGTTTGAACGGGGACATACTCCCGACCGTGCAACAAAACCTAAGGTCTCTCATGGGTAAAGTGATGCACCTCTGCAAAGTGTAAGAACTGTAACTTGTTACTCCCTGTTCCGAGAAGGAGCTGCGAATGCGGCGGGAAAGGAAGCCCATGAAGGTTCTAGTAAACCCGTGAAGGCTGACGGACATAGTTTTTTTCAGAATAAAAGCAACCTTTGAAGAAATGATTACGAAAACCTGCATTGCTTACGACCTATGGTCTGTGGTTGTAGCTTTAGTGCATCAAACACTCCTTTTCTAGTGAACTTGCTGAGTACGCTCGTACTCAGAGTATCTTCTTAACCCTTGCTAGGTTCTAAAGCCAGTACAGACGACGTCTACATCAAGTTATGCTCCAGGAATCATCATCAAAAGCTAACGCTCTTCAATAAAGTCAAGAAAGTCAACATATACATCAAATCAAGTGAAGAAGAAGTTGCTGATTAGATAAGAATGGAATTTCTAACCATAGAACCTACTTCTATAGAGTATTGCAATAGCAGCAATGCAAGCCATTAGTTCAGCTACGAGTTTTATAAGTATGGTAGCTATGAGTTATTTATTCTTGATTCTTCTTTGTTAGAAGTTTCTTTCTCTCTCTTTAACCTAGAGTGTTCTCTGGATCTTGTGTAAAGAGTTGAGTTGTAACTTATAGTCATGTCTTGGACCTGCTATGTTTCTGTTGTACTACTCTGAGGGATGTAATACTAGTGAACGGTGTTTTATTGGTGTTATGTCAACGACTATAGTGTACTACATCATGTAATGGTATGCTGGGTCACCGCAACGACCCATCAGTGGGGTGTCTCAACTTCGTGTCTTTCTTACGGTCTTCTTTGTACCATCGTAACAACCTGGCATGCTCTTTGTTTCTGAACATGCGTTTTAACCGTGATATTATAGGAGCATACCACATAACCTTAGTAGGAACCCTCTTTTGGTGGATCGCCCACAATATTACCAGGGTCATCTCGTCTGATCTTATACCGCAATGTAGTGCATATCGAATATTTATCTAAATTCTCATACTCCTCACCACGATAGAGGATGCAGTCATTAATGCATGCATGTATCTTCTGCACATCTAACCCTAGAGGGCAGAGAGTTTTTTTTGCTTTGTACGTACTCCCGGGAAATTCGTTATGTTTTGAAAGCTTCGGTTTCATTATTTTCAGCAACTTTTCAAATGCGGAGTCATCTAGACCACACTCTGCCTTTCATCGCAGCAATTCCAGTGTGGTACCAAGCTTTGTGTTGCCATCTTCGCAATTTGGGTACAACATTTTTTTGTGATCTTCTAACATGCCCTCCAACTTAAACTTCTCCTTTTCTGTTCCACAATCTTGCTTTGCATCAGAAATGACCCGACCAAGATCATCAGTGAGCTCATCTGATGCTTGTTCTTCACCTCCTTACTCTTCATTGTCTTCCATTACAGTATCACCCATATTCAGGAAACATATGATGATAGTTGTTATCATCATCCTCTTCTTCTTCATTGTTTTCCATCATAACCCCTCTTTCTCCGTGCTTGGTCCAACAATTATAGCTGGGCATGAAACCTTTCATAACCAGGTGGCCGCGAATGATTTTCGAGAAAGAGTACTCCTTGTCGTTCCGACATTTAACACATGGACAACACATAAAACCATTCTCTTTGTTTGTCGTAGCCACATCGATAAATTTATCCACGCCCTTAATATACTCGGGTTCACGTCGGTCATACATCCATTCCCGCCTATTCATCTGCATCATATAATTAAGTTTATCAAAAACCATTACATAACATCATAAATAGTGAAATGACCACTTCACATCGATACATGCATTGTATCAATTACAGATGAAAGGATAAGGTTGCTAACCTCGATCGAGGAGAAAATAAAGAGGAGCAAGCTCAAGTGTGGCTCAAGCACCTCATATAATTTTTGTTTTGTGAGAAATCAAACGACATCATTCACTCAAGCATTTCATCGAACACCTCGTGTGCATAGGAAAAAAACAAACTAGCACACACCTCTCACACCTTCCACCAAAAAACAAAGTAGGGGAGGAAGAAGGTTGGGGCGACGTATTTATAGGCAAAAAACTATTTGTCCCAGTTTGTAACACAAATCGGGACTAAAGGTATGCGACAGGCCATGTGTATGACTAGTCCTAGTTTATGTTATAAACCGGGACGAATGCCACTCCGCCTTACGAGCTACGCGCCGACCGCTCGAACCGGGACGAATGCGAGCATTAGTCCCGGTTCGTGGCGGAACCGAGACTAATGACCCGAATAAAAGACTCCTTTTCTACTAGTGGGTGGTATATGTCATTGGGCAACTGTACGAACCTTGTCAAGATCAATTTGAGTTTGAACATCTTGGCCACTCATGATGTGCCCCGCGTAGGTGAGACATTGTTGGCCAAAAGAATATTTGGATCATTTAACAAATTATTGATCTTGATGAAGTGAAGTAATAATTACTTTGCGAAAAAGTTGAACACACTCCTATAAAGATTTGTTGAAGACTAAGATGTCGTAAAAAAAACTATTGCAGGTTTACGAAGGATCGGCTTGAGCGTTGCATTCATGGCACCCAAAAAAGATCAGGTGCACCAATCAGCCTATGGACATAATCTTCAACTCATAACGTCGAGAGTGTGTCCAAAAGGTTTTATGCTCTTCAATCTCTCCCTGTCTGATCTGGTGATACCCAGCACATTAAGGTGTCAAGTGAGATCCGGTCAAAGTCCCACTTCTAATTTATTTATCAAATTCTAGTTTAAATTGAACTAGAACTAGGATTTTAGCGGGATCCCACTTAACACCCTACTAGATCTAATTTAGAAAGCCAACAAGCTCCAAACATTTCATAGAGTAACTCCTAAACTACCGGTACATGGTATAAGTCGATGATGGTAATGTAGTTGAGCCGTTAGTAATGAATACACATGTACGAATGATTCCACTAGCTATCGATTAGTTATTGCACCTAGCGATCGGCTTGAGCGTTGCATTCATGGCATCCAAAAAAATCAGATGCACCAACCAGCCTATGGACATGATCTTGAACTCATAATATCGAGAGTGTGTCCAAAAGTTCTTATGCTCTTCAACCTCTCCCTCTTTGATCTAACGATACCCAGCACATTAAGGTGTCAAGTAAGATCCGGTCAAAGTCTCACTTCTAATTTATTTATCAAATCCTAGTTTAAATTGAACTAGAAGTGGGATTTTAGCGGGATCCACTTAACACCCTACTAGATCTAATTTAGAAAGCCAACAAGCTCCGAACATTTCATAGAGCAACTCCTCTACTACCAGTACATGGTATAAGTCGATGATGGTGATGTAGTTGAGCCGTTAGTAATGAATACACATGTGCAAACGATTCCACTAGCTATCAATTAGTTATTGCACCTAGCGCAACATCTGATTTCACCTCGATAGGGGCGAAAGTCCACCAGTTCTGCCCCTGGCATGGGAGGGAGCGGTGATCGTAAGCTCAACGAGAAAGTTAACCTATATAGGTTGTGTAAATACGACCTCAAATTGATCCAGATCTGTTCAAAAAAAATTAATCCAGAACTTGTTGAATGACATTAGGAATATATTCTTTATCCGAGCATAGTCTAGAATTTGGTACACATGTACAATATGTGAGACTAGAGTATTTTGATACAATTACATGAACAGATATCTCCAAGCCTAAATGTCCAGATTAGGAATAAAATCTTCCAACTTGTTTTGGCAAAAAATCTTGATTCACCTTCACTCGGGAGGAAAGAACCAAGCAGGGGGACACAGGTGGCAACTGCTGCGTCACTGGCATTGGTACAGTACAAAATCGCTCTTGGCCCCACATAAAATCAACCGTTCCGCGTCGCGCCTTCCCATTCACTCGTTTCCTTCTCTGCGCGCGCTCACCTCCCTTCCCCTGCCCGCGCCCGCCAGCTGCTCGACGAATTGCCTGTCCCGTTGCCGGAGCGATGATGCCGCCGACGCCCCTAGCCGCGCTGCTCGTCCTGCCCGCGTCTCCCGCTCCGCGTCCGCGGCTCGGCCTCGCGCCGTCCTCCCGCCGCGCGCGCGGGACCGTGGTCAGGGCGGCCGCGTTCCGTGCCCTGCCGCGGCGCCTCGAGCTCTGGCCCCCACGCCTCGCCGCCGTAGAGAGCGGGCCTCCCTCAAGCCATTCGTCCGTGCCGCCGGCCCAGCCTGGTGTGGAATCGCAGGACGCCACCTCAGGTTTGGCTTTGTTTAGTCGCTTGTTTCTTTGTTTGTTTTCTCGTGCCTCGTGCAGTTGTCGATGTAAGTAGTGATGTGAGCGTTCCCTGTTCTTCATTGGATCGGGTGCAGGGTTCGGAGGCGGAGATGGAGATGGAGGCGGTGATACTGATCTCGGCTGGGTGCGGGTTTTCCCACACGTGCTCACAGCATCCATGGCCAATTTCCTCTTTGGCTACCACATTGGGTGCGTAAAGTCTGCCCCTCTCAAGTCGTCTACTATGCAGGGACCGGGGTAGCAGCTTCAGTGTTCAGAACTTTAGATATCTTTTTTAGGAGTGTTGCACTGATGTGCCGTGCATATGTTGTGTATGAATCGGATACATGGATCCTAACTCGTTTATGATGAACATTTTTTTTGTATGGTCATGATGAACATCTTTCATTGGAAATATAGATCAGTTTTACGAATTAGCATGGTGGTCATATCATTATAACATAACTTTAGAACAGAAAATGGCGAGCTGTCATCAAAATCCATCTGGCTTCAAGAAGAATTTAGATGACATTGTTTTTAGCATAGAATTCAAATGACACTGTTAACTGTACTGTATTATTTATACTGCAGCACTACCTGATCAATGCCAACTGAAATGTCAAACATTGAATTTGGAATGTACCCTGAAGTATGTGTATTTGACTGTTTGATGGGCTACATACATCGTGAAATGTAATATTCAGTTTTCTGGTACTGATATCTCTGTTAGAGATTAAAACATTCTTTTTAAGTCTCAGTGCATGATGTGGTTGCAGGGTTATGAATGGTCCAATAGAGGATATTGCACGAGAGCTTGGTTTTCAAGGAAATCCGTTTCTCCAAGGTCTTGTGGTCAGCATATTCATTGTTGGCGCATTTTTTGGGAGCCTAGGCTCGTCTGCGCTAGTTGACTATTTAGGTTGTAAAAGGACTCTTCAGATTGATAGTATTCCATTGATTCTTGGTGCTTTTATCAGGTATTCAGCTTCACTGTTTCTATATTTGTAAGTCTGTGGAGTTTCTTCTTCTGCCACCTGTAGTAACATAGTTGCATAGAAACGCCAAATTCAGTCTTTGCTCAACAGCATGCCCATTTCATAAATTATCATTTGTTGCGTCTAAAATAATAAAACAGTGCACAGGCACATTCGTTGGATGAGATGCTCGTGGGAAGGTTCCTCGTTGGCATTGGAATTGGCGTAAATACTGTGCTTGTTCCAATATATATCTCTGAGGTACACTTCAGAAATATGTACATCAGAATTGATTAATTGAATATCACTGTCGTAATGCTATCTTTATTCTTACACCCAGTTCTCATGTCTTGAATATTTTCAGTATCTCTGTATCAATCTTCACTCTTTGTACATGCTACTACATACTAGGTTGCTCCAACAAAATACAGAGGCTCTCTGGGTACTCTATGTCAGATTGGAACATGTTTAGGAATAATTGCTGCACTTTCCTTGGGGATACCTTCTGAAAGTGATCCACATTGGTGAGGCACCTTTTGTTGTCTTTTCTTCTATGTTAATGATGTAAGTCATCATTTGTTTAAATTTAACACAGTGCTCATGATCATGGAACATATTCATAACACATTACTGAGCAGATGCATAACTGTTTTCTCATGTATCTTGGTTGTATAGAAGAATAGAACCAAGGCACAGTTATTACTTTTTAAATAAAACATATTCCCTGCGTCTGGAAGTAACTGACTCACATTTGTCTAGATTCGCATGTATTTGTAAAGGTGCAATATTCTTTATATACTACTCCCTCCACACGGAATTAACTGACTCACATTTGTCTAGATTCACATGTATCTACACATCAAAACGCGTCTAGATACATGCGAATCTAGACAAATGTGAGTCAGTTAATTCCGGGTGGAGGGAGTAGTATATAAAGAATATTACACCTTTACAGCCTTAGAATCGATTTTCCAATGTTAACTACTAAGCCTTGAGATTCGACACATTAAGTTTGAACACTACACATTTCTATTTAACTATGTGAACTAATTTCTAACCAGATGCTTCTAATACTTCATAGATTCTTAACATGTTGCGTGATATTTTTGGTTCCTTTACATAGGTGGCGAACAATGCTTTATGCTGCATGTGTACCTGGTTTTCTCATTGTTGCTGGAATGCAATTCGCCGTTGAGAGTCCCCGCTGGCTTGCCAAGGTGCCTCTAATGCTTACTGAGAGGTTCATTTAGTTGATCAAGACTCTTCTGTATATAAGTATACTCCATCATGTAGGTTGGGAGATTAGATGATGCCAGAGAAGTGGTAGAAGATATTTGGGGAGTTTCCGAAGCAGAGAAGGCCATGGAAGAAATGAAACTTGTCGTTGCAAACGACGATTCACAGGCTAGCTGGTCAGAACTTCTCTCGGAACCCAACAATAGAGGTTGTTTCCATTAACATGATATTTTGTTGGGAAATTAATGTCAATGCCACTATTCTCTCCTGCAATTCTAATTTTGCCATTGTTTTCGGGTAATTATGAAAATGCCACTACTCCATCAAGTTTCTTATACTTTTCCCACTGGCGGCCGTTAGCATCCATTTAACAGTTAGTCCACTTTCACTGTCTCTCATTGATGACATGGTCCCACCGGAAGATTCCTCTTCCTCCTCCAAACTATCTCCCAATCGCTCCTGTAAGCAAGTACTTTACCAGCCCAGGCCCGGTGCAGTGCCACTTCTCCCCGTTGGGCACACAGGGTAGCCTCACTGGCACCAGCATCGTCTACCTATTTTGCTTCCGCTACTTCTACTGCCCCGCACCGTGGTTCCCAGTTCTCTACTTGTACCTCTATGCATGCGTCTCTCTTCTCCGCTTCCTGCTCTGTCGTATCAGATGCGAAAGCGTACTTGCTAATTTGTTTGCACAGACGCTGGTGGCGATGCTTCTATCTTTTCCTGTTCTCCTGAACGATGTGTGCATGACCCAGACCTCGTGCTGCCTGTACAAGCGTGCACCGTATACAGGTCACTGGCACGCGGCTGTGCATTGGAGGTATGAAAAACTGCAACATAAAGACAGACCAGGTCTGCCGGACATGTGGACCTCTTCACTCTTTGCTTTCTTAATTCATGAAAAAGTGCAACATAAAGACATAACAGATCTTTCTTGACTTCTCTCAAAGGAGGGATTATGGGAGAGTTTGTAGGAGGAAGATGAATCTACAGATGGGACCATGTCATCAATGAAAGGACGCTGAGTGGACTAACCGTTAAATGGATGCTAACGATCAAAATGTAACGGCTGTGGCAAAAGCACAAAAAAATAAACAGGGCAGGCGCATTTTCATAATTACACAAAAGTAATGGCAATGCACGAAATCCAGGAAATACTAGTAGCATTGACATAAACTCCCTAGTTTTTATTGCTGTTCCTTTTGGTCTATATTGAATTTTTTATGATATCAGTAATCACATCATACTTGTGAACTACAATAAAAAATGTACATGTTCGGATTTGTGAATATTCATCCACGCACATGACTGCATGTGCCACACATAAGTCTAAACTGACGTGACTTGTGTCTGTGTGCTCTGTGAATTTTTTGATACCCAATGACCTTTCCTAGTCACCAGTTGCAGATTTTCCTTTTGCATTTACCAAGGCATGTTGGAATAGTCTGTGGCCCATTTTTCTCACTACCATTCATGTCTTTGCAAATTCCCTATTGTAGGTTTTCATTAAATATTTTCTCAATTCTACCTATGGTCATTACTGCTTGCAAAATGTTTACCCGTTCATGTGTTTTGACGTAGAGGTTATTAACATATTAATGTTAACAACAGAAGTTGTCTTAAGGTTCTGTTTCTCATCTTTGCATGGTTTTGAACACCATCTTTCTCCATTTGTAAAGGAGAGGCCATGTCCTTGTCTGGATACATTCGTTAGCTTTGTATTATTATGATATCCTTCATGATATCAATACTTTTTTCTCTAATGTATATGCAGTTGCATTGATCGGAGGGTCACTTTTCTTTCTGCAACAGTTTGCTGGAATAAATGGTGTTCTATATTTTTCATCATTAACATTCCGTGATGTTGGTATTACCAGTGGTATTTTGGCAAGCTTATATGTTGGGATAACCAACTTTGGAGGTTAGTTAAACTCGGTTACTCATGTTCCTCTATGTGGTACCTTATTCATAAACTCATGAATGTTTTGCGTTTTAGGAGCACTTGTTGCTTCAAATTTGATGGACAAGCAAGGACGGAAGAATCTTTTGATAGGGAGCTATCTTGGAATGGTATGCAGCATTTCTAATGTTCTACTTTTCAGGCAGTCCTACACAATCTTATAATTGTTGGAAAAATTATCTGCATTTTTCTTGTGTTAGAGAGTTTATGGCGAGTATGTCATTTATGCCAATATGATTATCCTGATATTCAGGCAATCTTTCAATATCGGCGTTGTTCTTATGCAAATGCTGCTCTTGTTCTTAACAAAATCTAATGCCACCATATGCCTTTTTGCAGGCATTTGCGATGTTTCTTATAGTGTTTTCCATCAGCTTTCCACTTGATGAAGACGTTGGACATGCCCTGTCAATTACCGGAACTCTTTTGTACGCATTTTTACCTTCTTTCTCTCTAGCCTATTCCTCATTCCATTTTGCACTGCAATTTAAAATGGGAGGACTAAAACCTTTCTACACTGCAATGACTTGACAGTTGTGATAAATGATCAGAACCTAGGTTAGAGAACTCACTCGTGCTATTTGTGCCTGTAGTAGTAGTTCTGAAACTGGTTAGGTACCTCACTCATCTGTCCATGTTTACAGAAAGCTGACGATTTCATTTTCAGGTACATTTTTTCTTTTGCTATTGGTGCTGGGCCAGTTACTGGAATCATCATCCCTGAACTGAGCAGTGCGCGGACACGTTCAAAAGTTATGGGGTTCAGCTTCACCGTACATTGGGTATGCACTCTACTTCGTATCAAGAGATGTAGTTTATCAGTCTTCTGTGCTTATGGAATTGATTGTTTGTCAGATATGTAATTTTCTGGTTGGACTATATTTCCTGGAGCTCGTGAAGTTATTCGGCGTTGGAGCAGTCTATGCAGGCTTCGGTGGGGTCTCGTTGCTGACCGCACTTTTCGCTTATAATTTCATAGTCGAGACAAAAGGACGTTCTCTTGAGGAGATCGAGATGTCTCTGAGCCCTGCTGCCCCTGGGGAACAGAAGTAAGACAGATTGTTATGTTATGTTAAGCAGATGAACAAAAGTTTCAACATGCTCGAGGAGTTTTTGAACCGAAAAGTACACACTCTAGTAATGGTCTAACCTGCATGTGGGTGCTTGTAGTGGTCATGTAGAAGCAGTAGCCATTAGCATCAACAGATTGTCGCAAGCAGGTTCACCTAACCTTGATCATTACTCCCATGTATATAATAGATCACGTTGTTAAAATAAAATACTCCTCGGTTGTAAATAGCGCTAGCTGTTGGTGTTTTGTATAAATAATAGGTTGAGGGAATGCCTTTCTTGTATATATGCATTTTGGAGTTTCTTGTACTACATGAATATTATCTGCATATACTCCTGAAGTTGTGTAGTCATGAACATAGACTGTTCACAGCCACCCGTCTTCTTTTGTGCATTCTACAAAGTGTACATTGAACTCCTAGTTGTTTGAACTTTTCAGGAAAGATAACAGACTCTGCCTTAGTAGTACATTACAAAACTTTTGAGGAAATTCTGGTTTACCACCGCATCAGGAAGACATCTGCGAAGAACTTCTTGTAAGATGAAGCAGGTCACATCTCTTTCTGAGAGATCTTGTGCTGTGTTATCAGCAGAGGCACGCAAAGGAACTCGTCGCATTGCCTAGTATCGGTCGTTTGTCGCCGTGCGCAACCGCCCGTCGTGCAGATATTTTGGCCGGCGTTACCGCGGTCTCCAACTAAAGCAGACAAACCTCCGAGGTCAAATCGTTTACACTAGTTCTAAAGGAGTACTAGTACTATAGTAATCCCTTCGTTTCAAAATATAGATGTTTTAGGTTTATGAAGAAAATAAATCTAGACTTATTTTAGTATGTAGGTTCATTCAACTTTGGGATGAATCTACACATAAAAAGAAGTCTAGATTTATTTTCTTCACAAACCTAAAACATCTTATATTTTGAAACGGAGGGAGTAGATTTTTACTATTTTCATTTACTCTGAACAAATGTAGCTTAACCCACTCCCCGCCCCCCTACTAGGTTTACAATTTGTTAAGAGCCGCGCACACATACACACGCTTCCACCCACTCCTGATCACTACTACATACCTTAGTTAACTCGAAAGGGTGAGCACACAAAAGCGTGCTAATCGAGCGTAGAAAAATATGCAAATCAAGCCGATATTATCTATCTCTGGCCGTATCTCTCGGTTGCTTAGCTATGGTACCGCGACGTATCTCGGGTGGATAGCAAAACCCCGCCTTCCTCCGCCCACCCCACCTCCATGCACCTCAGGATAACATTCTTGGGTTATGCCATCGTGATCAAGCATGACTTCACCTTCCTCCCATTTGGTTTCTTTTTGCTTGATTTGATCAGCTCCGGCTTTCTGATTGGATGCTAGTGGTAATTAAACCTTTGCTAGTAGTATGACCGAACGGTCCCAACCTTTCTTAATCATCCTTGTTTACTCCAGTGAGGAGTTTCGGTGATGTAGTATTTGTGAGAGTTGAAAGTTCAACAGAGCGTGTAGATATTTCAGTAGCTACTAGTCCACAACAAACGTATCTAGTGTGGAAGTTCAAAATGGGTAGAGATATTTCCATGCTTATCTTATCCTACCTGCTTCCTCTGTTCTAAATTATTAAAAAAAATTGGTAGGTCATTTTATTATATATAGGAGCCAGTGATCTCGTTCTTTTAAATAAAATGCAAATCATATTTCTAAATTTCAAAAAAAAATCTGAAAAAACATCACGATGTATCCCACAAACGTGCAAAATATCAATTTCAAATACTTGTATTATGGTCTACACAAAAATGATAAAAGTAGAGTATGCATATTTTTAAATCTTCAAATTTTATTAGACTTTATCATTTTTGTGTAGCCCATAATATACAGAATTTTCGGGCTGCAATTATGCATGCTTGTAGGATACAACATTGACTATGCCCGGAATTTATATTTATATTTTTTTTAAATGAAAGGGGCATTGAAGCTGGGGTGCCAAAAAACATTTTTCAGGAACATAGATACTAGTAGATAGCTGGTCCACAACTTGACGCTAGTTACGGCAACACATAGAAGCTAGTTTAGTCCAATGATCTTTTTATAATTTTATTACTTTTGGTACTCTTTATACCATTGTTGATAACTATTATTAGATCCGTGAAATTTTTGCAAAAAAGAAAACGTGCATCGACCATGGTGCATATCTAGGTATCCACCTAGTGGTACTCACGCTTTTCACTGCCCATGCAATGCAATGGCAAGTCGCCTTCCGATTCTTCTCCCCATCCATGGCAAACGACAGCGTTGGACCCATGGTTTCTACCTTTTGCAACGGCCAGAGAGGGACAGGAACATTTGCAGGAAGATGACGCGGAAAGTGTGTGTAAACAGGTGCCGCAGATATTATACCTGTGTCCTCCCCAATGTTTTAGAATCTACAGTTTCAGGTGTGTGGAATGTATTAGTAGTGTAATTGTTCGAGCCGATGCTTTGACAATTAGGAAACGGAAGCGGGAAAATTAAACCACTATACTGAACTGAAGAAATCCTCGTATATTTCAGTCATAATGCGTGCAAACGACCTGTTCATTCAATAAAAAGACAACTTATGGAAGAACCAAGCTCACACATAAGTAGATGACAAAACAAATAATTTATACAGCATCGCTGACAACTTAAGACTCCTGTAGTTCCAGTTGCACGCACCAGTCGCCATTGAACGTTCCAGATCTCATAAAAACTCGACCTATTTTCTAGCTTGCTATGGATGTGACTACTTAATACTCTTACATACAATTTCTGCCACTTGGGCTACACGGGGCAAAATTTCCATCCTATAAGGTCAGTCATCTGCAGAGCTCATGGCATGAAGCCACCAAGGGACTCCCCATCTCCCCTGATCTTGCATTCGGCAAAGAAACCCGCTCTCACCGGCCGATGGTCCGACAACTTGTAGTCGCAAGTCTCGTACTGGATTTGTTTCAGGTCCTTCCCACGCCAAAGAATGCGATCACACCTGCACACAGAAAGTTAGAGTCAGTGTCACATTAACGTGTCCCTGCTGAAGTTCATCCCATCTAGGCATCAAGGTAGCTGACCATGCGGGAGCACGCTTCTTCTCCCCCCGTGCCGCCTCGAAGCACCAGTAGTACTGATCAGAGTTTGGCTGGTACTTGTAGGTGGGAGAGAAGGTGACTGGCCCTTCTTGAAAGCCTTCAAAAAGCCGACCAGTCGAGAACTCAGACACTAGCTGCAATGGCACCAGGAGAAAAAGAGAACATTGTTAGAACGGCAGGTCAGGCACTCAGGTCTCAGGTTAGCTTGGCGAACAATACCTGGTCGTTCTCTAACAGCGTGGACCAATTCTTAGCTTTCACCAGCAACCTTGTCTCAGTCTCTTCCAGTGATATCCTGTAATTCAAGTCACCGAGCAGAAGTACTTGACTGCACAGATGATAAAGAGAAAACAAAATAAATGCCATAAACAAATTATTGGTAAAAATTAGGCATAAAATAAGCGATGCAGAGTGATGCATGTATAATGAATCTAGCAGCTTGCTGAATTCCTAGTTCTCAGCTGGGATACCCTCATGTCGCATAACCTATAAATTAAAAACACAATCATCGGAGGAAGGTAGAAGCTAATCCTATATGTAGGGATTAGTATCCATCGTTATTTTTATACTAAAACACATATTTAAAGATGTGTTGGGATTGCCTGTTGGCGAAATCTAAGAGGAACACCAAAAGAAAAAACTTAGAAACACATGAAGCCAGTGAGCTGGGATGCTGTTAACTTACTCGTGATCCAGGATCTTCTTTGGCAGTTTTTTGTTTCCACCACCATGGAATTTCGTCCTTGCAAGTATATCTGCTGCATCAAAATTCCTCAGCAGTACATCCCCCTGTTTGCCACCTGAAGCCAGGTGGCAACAAACAATGCAAAAGCTCGTCTCATGCAACATGAATCGAACTGACACTGAACCCTGCAATCAACATACCAACGTGCATGGTCAACACTCATGAGACTGCACATATGCACTTCTTACTGCTCATGCATGGATGCTAAGTGTACCTTGTTCCCTAGGTAGCCCATGATACCAGAACCAACACATGACACATCCAGATGGTGAATGTATGGCCTAAGATTGCTTCTCACCCAAATTGAGGCAAATATGCCCACCATCTGCTTGCTCCTGATGCATCTAAAGCATCCCTGTTGTGATGCACTGCTATTTGTAGTTGTATGGTGCAGCTCTGCCCCATCTTGTGTCTTCTTTTGGTTTAGTGCCTTCCCAATTAGTGAGTTCCACTTTGTAGATACACATCTCTTGCTAGGACCAAGCACATTTATTGCATTGAGTGGCACTATTTCTTGGAACCTGCACCATTAGCACAAATATTATTCAGCTAGAACTAAACAGCACTATTAACAATGAACGAGTTGGCACATAGCAGGTTGATACGCACCCTAGAACATATATATCGTAGGAGTTAGCCCTTGTATCCAACCAATCCTCCAAATTTAGATCATCTGATGGTACTTTGCCACCAAGATTCCATGTACTAGCGAACACCCTTCATGTGCACAGGAAATTATCAGAAACAAGATGCTATGAACAAACTTAATTGCTATGAGTACGACAAAAATCACCTGTATTTCAGTGTTTCCTGCCCATCCAATGGCCTCTTTCCCAATGTTTCATCCACTACGCCTGAAACCTCAGACATGGATCGATGGACACACAGCTCCTGGTGGTGCAGTATCTTACTTGTCACCATCCTTGGTAGGATGATCTAGAAGAAGAAGATCAGATGTTATTTGCTTCAATTCTGCAACAGAGAAAAAAGGAATAGTTACAAATGCATGTGTGCTCACTTGTCCAAACTTTCTGTTATCTCCCATGTTGTGGTAGCCAACTATGAGAGGGAAGAGACTGTCTCGCTGTCTAATAGTGGCATGCAGGAACCTGCATGCATGAGCAAGTAATCACAGACCTGGCAAATGTTTCAGAATATATAGCTGAGCAATGGGCAGGGACTGAGAGGGAGAAAGCAGTAGCTAAGATGTTGACAGGGTTGCAAGTAAAGAAGCTTCTCATCGTTCTGCTAACTTATATACACTACATATTGGATCTAAGACATGTTAAGCTTTCTGTAGACCAATGGGTTAACTGCTGGTTCTGAACTTCTGATCTTAACAAAAGACAACAGCTTTTGTTTATAATTTTGGCGTCACTTGTGTCAATGGCTCTATGCTAAAATTAAAATGTAAAAAGATATTACGATTAGCATCAAGAGAAAAATAATCAAGTGGTGCAATAAACAATATAAATGCGCAGTCCAAAGTGATCTGATAGGCGAGCTACACTGTCATGCTTGATTGGCTGGGAAAGAAACCCTTCTCTGCTGAATGGCTGGGTGGGAATATACAAAGGCCACTTGTGCAACTTGCTTACCTAATAAATATTTTTATTATTATCTGCTTGTGGTGCTACCTTGGATTTTGGCATGAAGCCCCCGCAACTTGTGTTTGAGTTTTGCTAGAATTTGGACATTTGTACCTATTTGCATGTGTCTACTATACGAAAATATCTCAAGACTGTTTTTCGGAAGGAAAAAAGATCTCATAGCTGTACCATCTTATGCCATGGTTGACTGTGTGGATAGATTCTACAGGTAGCATAAGGCACTAGACCAAAAAAGATTATACTGGAGTGGTAATAGGCTCAATCATGTGCTTTTTCTAACATAAATGTCACAGTAGGCTTACCTCTGCGAATCCCAAATGGAAGATATTACGTTTGATAGCTATCAGGTTGAACTCCTCTTCACAGAGGAGAAAAGCAATTACTAATGGTGAATCATGGGCCAAAACTGAATAGAAAAACTCATGTTGTTTTATATTTTAGTTTAGCGGTCATGAAGTAACCACAAGTTGGTGATTTGACAAAAGAGCAATCTAAGAATAATAAAAGGATAAGAAGGAGGGGTGTCAAAAGGGACAAACAAGCACATCTAGGAAGGAATAGTGCTCACCTTTCATTTTCCTGAACAACCAACTTGGTGGCTTCTAGCTTGTCCCATGTTTCTTCATTTGACAAGGCACCAGTCTCGTGAAACCATCTACGTTCTTTTTTGGACCGTGAGAAACCAAGGCAGGACACTAGGATGGTCCCAAATCAAAAGAGGAAAATTTGTGTTCGTTCATTTGTCTGATAGACCTGGCTACACAACGGAATGCGGTCACACACAGCTGTGGGAATCCAATATGAGGTTTGTAGCCACATGCCCACATATATCATCATCTAATCCTGGTAAATGGACGGTGGTGGCTTCAAGTAGGTCTCTAGTTGCATGTCTTCAGCATACTAGAAGGCTAGATGCCTAGATGCACATTGCAGACGGTGCATAAGCAGCTAAACCTTGTGTACATGCAATAGTTTCTAGAAAAAGCTGTATGTATATCATAATAAGAACAAATCATTATTATTATTACAATAATTGTGAAGTAATGAAGCATTCACGAGTCATGATTACCCTTTACGAAAAACTAACCTGGAAGTTTTCCATTACTGATAGTGATAAGGATGAGAAACGTAGTTGTGTACAGCTAAATAAATAATAATATGATTAAAAAAATTTAACCACCATCACTATCAATAGTTCAACTGAAATAAACATCACTCAACTTCATGGTTTTTAAGGCATTAAGGCGTCTTAAGGCGACAGAGGGGCACTCTGATGCCTAGGCGGGCGCTTTGGACGCCTAGGAGCCTAAAGCGCCCATTTTTGCAAGGCAGAGGAGGGGCGCCTGGACGCCTAGGCGACGCCTTTAAAACCATGCTCAACTTGCATCTATCAAGGTACCATAAAACCCATTATCAGTGGAATAATGGCATAACACATTAACATGTTAGTTCAGCTTTATGTATACAGGTGTGAACATTTTATCAACAAACAAGAACAATGAGGTTTTAAATTAAATGCTGAACTTGGAAATACTCAAAAATAAATTATAGTTGCCAACAAACTACTTCTTTTTATCAAATATATCAGTACTATAAGCAAGTGAAACAGTGGTACAGTAAACAATAGTGCAAGGCTGCAAGCTACAACCTTGATGAGATCTTAACAGGAACAAAGTGGTACCAGCTCACTTGAGTTGTATGGTCATCTTGAAAATGATATTCGTCTGATAGGGTCACATATGCCACAGGCCATGATGATAAAGATGGAAGGGAAACAAGCACGCGACTCAGAGGTTAGTTACAGAGCAGTTCACAGACACGATCTGACTAGCATAACTCCATTAACAGTTAATTTCCACATCGATGTGAATGTGATCACGGTATCTCATAATCCCATAATAACTTATGTTATTCAACAGACAATGTATGGGCGCCCATCTGAGAGTTGTTGGATACATGGCAGTCTCCACTGCACTAGATCACCTTTCATAAAAAGTATAGGAACTCAATATGTTTTTCTATATATGCAAAGTAAGTGATCAGGGTTTCTGTGGTCAGTGTCAAACAACAGTGGCTGCCTCCTGTAGATACCGAATAGGACTTAATTTGATTGTCGCATTTTCTGCAATGTTGGTTCACTGCATGGGCCTAATATCCACACTTGTTACTCAACCATATGACAGAACCTCAGCATAGAGAGATTGAGGAAAAGCAATACCATGAGATGCAAAAATGAAATCCTCTTTAGTGCATAATGCTTTACTTTATCAGATATTTCCTCAAAGGTTTTTCAGCATGTGTTGCAAGCAGAAGCCACAACAGCACTATGCAACGATTAATATCCACTTCACACAAGTTCGTGTGTGACAATCAACACAATTGGCAATGATCAGTTCAATAATTTGTAATTCATATACTTTCATACTAGTAAAGCACAATTGCCGAAGACATGGACACTGAACCGTTCTACATATTTCTTTCTCAAGTTACAGTTACAATTTATACTGTTCAAAAAAACAAGTTGCAGTCTTCTTATTATTTTGCAAAAATCATTGTTTACTTGAAATGAGCTGAAAGGCATCCAACGTTTTTTTTTGAGGGAGAAAGGCATCCAACATGCACTGCATCTATTTCACGGTACCTGTTGAACACCATGTGCACAGATAAACAATGTATAAAATCAAAATTTCCAAGGAAACAATACATAATTACATACTGTTGTGGAACAGAGGGAGTACCTCAAACCTCGTACAGGCATCTGGTAATGGTTTTAAGTACAAACTGTGATCAACACCACCTGCAAGATGCACAAAGAAACAGGGCTGAATTCGTGGTACGGGATGGTCACAGCACATACACAAGAATGACATATTTGCAACCAATGAAATGTGAAACATCACAAATTCGCAAAAATTGTAAAAGATATAGCTATGCCAGCATAGTAAGTAGCAAAGGGGAGACTTGAAAAAATTGGGACATTACCACAGGCATAATTGGCTCACCAAAAATGCAATATATCTTTGTCTCCAACAGCACAAATGCCTAAAACAAGAACGTAAAGATACACGCAATACTGAATATGTGCACAAAGCATGCGTTAAGCAGTCACCGAGTGCTTACCATAAGCTGATGCACAAAAAGCTAATCATAAAATAAGCTGTACATGTAAATGGTAACAGTATACATTCAATTAGTCATGGTATTGAGAAAGAAGTATCATCTTTTAATGTCAATATCTATTCTACGTCACCTTTTTCGTTTCAGAAGTATCTATGATACTCTAGAATTTTACACGGAAACGAATGGCATTTGCAAGTATGTTATGTACACCACATGCCACGCTAAAGTACTATCTTTGTTAAAAATGAGAAATTCTGTAGCATTAGTTTACCTGATCAACTATTGAAATAAGTTATTCAACTAAGAGCGAAGCATATTGACATCCTACTGGCTATAGAATGTTGTAGTGTACTATTATAAAAAAAATCCCCACTCTGGAAAAAGAAATGCAAGAAAGAAAGAGAAGAATCCCTTAAAAAAATACTCACTCATATTAGCATAGACTCAACAATAAGATCATGGTGTTGTTAGTTTGAGACTAATAAAGTGCATACCCACAAAATGTTGCTGGATTCGTGATAGCTGGGGACAGAGCTACAATTGTAGCTTCCACCATACAAATAGCTGTCATGGGGATTAGACAATGTTACTGGCAAGTGGCAAACCATCGGAGAACACTCAATTGTGATTACATAGCAAACAGTGCAAGACATTATCCAATAATGCACACACCAGCAGTATCTCCTGGTTCTGGGCCCATACCATTACTCTCTGAAGTAATAAGCCGTGACATCAGATGGATGGTCAAAATAAACCTGGAACAAATCAGAAATACCTGATTGCAAGCAAGCAAACAACAATGAATCCATTCCTTTTCTTTTTAAATAATATTAACTAATTGCATATAACACAAGTACATCATTTCTTGCATAGCTTACATCCATATTTCATATACCCTTTATTAAGTAACTACACAAAAACGACTACAAAAACAGAGGCAGCAAGCTAAAACCTCACGTAGTACAATTTCTTCTACAGCATGTTACAAGTGAAAGCAACTCGTAGCTGATTCACCTTACCATCCGTGGAGAGCATTAAGTCTTGAGCTCAACCAAGTGATGATATCATTTGCTATATCATCCCTTTCAGGCTCAAAGAGAAGATCATGTAAATATCCGTCATATAGTTTTATAGATTTGTGAGTTGACGTTGATGCTTGGTAGAGTCGTTGAGATGCCCTTGGGTCAGTTATCGTGTCAGCTGTCCCATGAAGAACTAGAAAGGGGACGGTAACTTTGCTTAAGTTTCTCTGCAAGTACGATGATATCCGGAGAATCTCATTGCCTGTTCTAACTCTAATCGGTCCAGTATACACAAGCGGATCAGAGTACTTGATCTTCAGAGCCTCTGGATCACGGGAAACAGGAGGTCCTCTCCTATGCAAAGCACTGACTCGGTATTTTGGAGCCAGCACAGAGAAGATTGGTGCAACAACCTGGCATTGAGAATGACCAAAAATATAAGCATTTGGAAACAACACACATTTTAATAAGGTTCATATTGCAACAACTAATAATAAAATGGTATGGTTGATCATGCACTGAAATTACCAACCATACAAATATGACAGAAATAACACAATAAATTAGTGAGTAAATGTTGGAGAGGAAAACGATCTCGATGCTACAGGAATTCAAACAGGTATCCTCTTGTTACAATACTTCCGCTTAAAACTTCACAAAAACTAAGTAGCCAGTCTGACAAATTAAAATAATATTATGTGCATTCACACTCTGGTTCACACAGAAGATAAAAAATGCAGAACATGTTCACTGGATATGTCCATATACTCCCTCCGTCCCAAAATAAGTGACTAGGATTTGTCTAGATTCACATGCATCTAGACGTGTTTTAGTGTGTAGATTCATACGAATGTAGATAAATCTAAGTCACTTATTTTAGGACGGAGGGAGTATAAAAGAAGAAAAACAAAATGAACCTTCGGTCAATTGTTGCCACCTGCTACAGTTCATTTTCTACACAATAATATGTTTAAGCAACATATATTAAAGCAGACCACAGCGGCAACTAACATGAATAATGAGTTTTAGCACAACATAACCATATTGCGCATTGACATGATAAGATCATTTGAAATATAGAGCTAAATCTCCCCAGTGTTGAATACCACCCTACTGATTTCATTTCGTTCAAGTAACATCAAACATATGAGGATAGTATTCTGGGAGTGCTAAGGTCACGGGATGTAGAGATATTGTTCATTGTTCATAGAACAAAGGTCCCAGCCACCCCACAGCAACTACTAGAAAGAAAGGCATACATTATATGTGCTTACTTTGATAATCGGATGAGACGGCTGTACATGAATAGCTGGTGATGTCAAGATCAAACCTTCTATATTTACTTCGACAGAAGGATCTAGTGCTGCCTTTGAATCACCAGTGAACAAAAGGAGTCAGAATTAGTAACTTAGTATTCCAGTTATGATGAGAATCAAACAATATTATCTAAGGGCTTGTTTGGCTGATAGCCTGGTATCCCTGCCTGGCAAAAAGTAGTGGCTGAAAGCTGCCTGAAAATCAAGGTATAGTGTTTGGCTGTAGTCCTGGATCTGGGTAAAAATGTATAGAAGAGAAAGGAGTGTATTGTAGCTGAGAAACGTAGAATCCGTAGTACGCTTTTGTTTTCCATGAAGTAACCCCAATCGAGAACTAACAGAGCAGCATACACTCACGAGAAAACACAAAAAAAAATCCAGACAGCTAGCAGATAGCCCGCAGACCGCAGCTGCCTGGGGCTGCAGGAGTCCATGGGGGCAGAGCCACGATCAGCCATGCAGGCGGACAAAGCAGTCAGCGGACATCAGGCAGAGAAGTCCCCCCACATCAGACGTGAGCAGAGAAAGGGCAGGGCAAGGAGTAAGGCGGCAGCCAGAGTTTGGGTGTGACTAAAAGAAAGCGGGGTTGCTCATCTTGTCTAATGGAGTGGGAGATCCCAGGATGCTGCGCCGCACCCAGGAACTCAAAATCAGTTGCCTGGTCAAGGCTAATTAAGATGCCAGGTCATCCAGGCCAGGCCACCAACTTTTTCTCCACGTTGCCAACCAAACAACCTTCAGGCAGATCTCAGGGATGCCCCAGGACAGGCACGGAGTGGCCAGGATGCCAACCAAATAAGCTCTAATTGCCTGTTATACCAGCATACCTTCAAAACAATAGCTCCACCTGTGGAGTGGCCAAATAAGAAGCATGGCAAACCATAGTTTTCTTCCAACACAACATCCTCTAAGAATTCTTTCTGCGCACAAAGAAACTTTCATTAGTTCAAGGGAGCCCAGATATAAAACAACCTGACTCGAAGTCTATAGCTACAGTTATTGTGCTTCAAGAAACAGTACCAAGTCACCAACGGCGTGATCAAGCGATGAAACATAACCATGCGCCCCATCACTTCCACCATGTCCTTGGGAGAACAGAAAAAAATACAACTTGAAAATCAGATCGACTCCAAGATGAAAGCAGAGGAGAAGTGCTGAGAATGACAATCAGTTCGCTCATTTCCATGATGAAAGCAAAATAGCAATAAGATAAAATTTTCATTAAAATCATAAATCAAACAGAAGAAACATTTGGTAATTGGCCCATCCTGTTGCATGTATTTATGAAACTAATTAGGTTAATTATATTGGATAATCGCATACAAAACTGGCATGGCAGCAAGTATCCTGTGACTACTAAGCTCATCGTGGATTAGTTTGAGCAATATGATAGCCATCTAGATTATGAGCATCGACTTCCTATTGTGATGTTGATCTAGTTTGAAGATCTTACGATCTTAAACCACATTGAACTTTGTAGTTGGTACTAGTCGTAGAGATTACAGAATGATCTATGAAATCGTTATTAAATCACCAAAAGCATTAATCAGGTCAAATCTGAGTCCCAGCATATTACAGTAACTAACTCACCTATCCAGTCCATTGCGTAAACTTTAAGGCCTTGATCATTCAACAACTTTGCAAAATGGTTGTATCTTCCACTGCGGGACACCCACTGCTGTCAGCAAAACCCACTATGGAAATCCATCTTGGCATATCGATGTATGTATATACCTATGCTCATTTAGACCATGTAGCAGAACAACAATACCCCTACAGGATTTGAAAAGCAAAAAATGTCAGGATAATTGTCTAGAGAAAACTACACAGAAAATTACTGAGTAGATCAAGTTGTACCAGTCAGCTCGTTTTATGGTACAGTAGCAATTAATCAACCATACCATGCATGTGAAGTCCAATACATTATACCTCTGGCAAATTGTACGCTTCCCATTAAATATAAGTTAAAAATATAAAGCATGCAGTAGCAGTGCTGAACGTCTAAATATGATACATGTATTCTCATGTTTTTAAGAGCTACTCCCTCTGTTTCAAATTATAAGATGTTTTAGCCTTTTCTGAAATGCATGTATCTAGACGCCTTTTAATGTGTAGGTTCGGAGAAAAATGAGTGAACCTACACACTAAAAGGTGTCTAGATACATGTGTTCCAGAAAAAGGTTAAAACATCTTATATTTTGGAACGGAGGGAGTACTAATGAATTCTTGTTGTTAAGTAATGTATATTTTCATTAATGTATTTGAAGTTCCCGACCCGAATATCCCAACACTGTACAAAGTTGCAGCGTTAGGGATAAGTTGCCATCAATCATGGTGTAGTCTTCCCTAATATAATATGCTTCTACTCTGGGAGATAATAACCGAAAAAGGGCAAAAACTCATGCCAGCAGTTGTTATAGCTATGTCCAGGTTGCTACCTTCACTTTTTAGGTTCCCATAAAAGTTTGTCAAAATAAATTATTTTCTATCAATGAATCGAAACGCAAATCTTTTGCGTTTTCGCGAAAAAATAGTTTTCCTTTCTTTTTTGGAGATATATGTAAAGCTTTATCTGAGGCAACAGCAAAATGTTAGTTATACCCTGCAACTTGGTGAGCACCATCACTCCGCAGGAGTCACTCAGGGTTCATAAGTTTGTGGTCACAATGTTCTAATAACACACTAGATATTGGATAGGCTACTTAATGTCTTAATCTAGGGATTTATGATTGATCAAGCAATCTATCTTGTCTTCACTTCTGAGGAAATGGAAACTGGAAATCTCATCAGCTAGTGCTTTCGTAGTTCCAGCTCCGTGAATCAAGCAATACAGGTCATAGTAGACTAATAGTGATATATCACAAACAATGCTAAATATGGCTTCCCGAAGCAATACAAATGTTCTATAGTATAGCAAGGAGGCCATCCCTGAACATTAGCTACCATTTTGGTTGGTAAACAACATATTTGTTACGCCATTCACCATGTTTGCACGGTCTAATCCAATAACATCACGTGCAAGGAACAGACAAGCTTCCACTCTCAGTAGAATATTCTGAGATTCTCACACGCTTCCCTACTATCAGACAACGGATGGAACCTCGAAACAAAAACTGTCCGGTAGTATGCATTACTCGATGGTGGCAACACAGATCGAATCAAAATCGCGCCAAAATTAACATGGGCGTGTCACAGATCAAATCATCTAGGCACGTGTGATGCCACAAGAGCGTCAAAGTAGCAGCAACGAGCGACCGCGACGTGGCAAATAATCGATACTACTACAATAATGAATCGAAGTTCCGCGAAGCTGTACGGGTAAGGAGGTGTGAATAATACCTGAGGGGATCGGCGGCGGCCGGAGTCCACGACTGGGTGAAGAGCGTGTCTCCCCTGGCCGACTCGAACACGGCGAACTCCCTCCTGCTCCTCCCGGTCCCCGCCTCCTCCGCTTCCTCCTGCAGCCTCCGGATCGCTATCTCCCGCCTCACCGCCGCGTCCATCTCCTCCGCCCCCCTCCACCACCTCTTCTCCTCCTCCCCCTCCCCATCCTCAGCTGGGGCAGCCATCTCCGACGCGCGCGGCACTGCGAGGCAGAGCCGCCTCGGCGGCAGCGGCTGCTGCCCCCGCGCCCTCGCCGCGACAGGAAGCGCGACGACGACCCGCACCACTGCCGACAACCGCGGGGGCGGCTGCGGCGGACGGAACGTGGGGAGCGCCCTGCCCGCCGGCGAGGCCGCGGGGGCCCACATGTCGGCCGAGCGCGGCGGGTAGGTCGCTCTCCGGGGAGGAGAAACCGCTGGCGGAAACGGTCGGTTTGAATGGAGCAACGGGAGCGCTAGGGATCTGGCAATGGAAGCTGTCGCTTCTCGAGGAATCCCGTCGTCAAATCTCCCTTTCTCTCTCTCGGTCTCTTCTTCCGCCCGATTTTTATATTTAGCGAGTACGAACGTCGACGAAGTTTTACATTCCTCGTGGCGCTTGGTCTAAACGCAGAGGTGCTGCGCTGGAATGCGTAGGGCACCGTGGCAGTGGAAGCGTGTGGAGGGCCGCCACCCGGGCGTATGGGGTGCACGACGAGCTGGCTTGGATCCGGTATAGGAGCAATGAAAATGAATTTAGACTAATCACAACGCGGACTATCCTATAGTCCCCCTTTAAAATATAAATGAGTAAATATATCTAGACTACTTTTAATATGTAGGTTTATTCAGATTTAGAGTGAATCTAGACACTACAATAAAGCTACATATATTTTTTTTATAAATCTAAAACATCTTATATTTTAAACTCCCTCCGTTCAAATTAGTTTGTTTATAAGATTTTATCAGAATCAAACTATACAATGTTTGACTAAGTAGTTTGATACAACTATAAATTTATACTGTGCCAAATTAATATTATTAAAATTGTCTTAAAATATATTTTCATAGTATATATATTTTATATATTATTTATATATTCATGATCAAACTTTGTAAAGTTTAACTTGCACGCAAAATTATACGCAATATAATATGGGATGGAGAGAGTATATGATATCAACTCGTATCATGTATCTAAAGATGTAATTGGTGAGGGGTCAAGGAGCTCTCAGGTAAATTAGAATTTTTAGGCCTTCCGATTAGCTTTCTAAACCGGTCTGAGTCGTAGATTGTTTTACCGAGCATACTACAAAACGCATAGCGGCACACCCGTGTTGGAAAACCCTAGCCGTGCCCGCGCCTCCCTTGTCCTCCCGCTTGCAGCCGCCGACGTCCTCCACTTCCCTCGCCTCCACCCGCACCTTCCTCCTCGTCTATCGACATGTAGAACCCCCAATCCCCTCGCGTGCTTTGCCTCCCCGATTCCCATGCTCGGTCGCCTCTTCCTCCTCCTCCTCCAACCCCTCTTCTCCCTGCGCTTTCACCTCCAACCCATCCTCTCTCATCGTCAAGCGAGGTGGCCGGCTCTGGACCCCTTCCTCTAGACCCATCCTGTCTTCAGGCAATAGGAGGGAAGGGATGACGGCTGTAGGGGTTCGTAGCATGGAAAACAAAATTTTCTACCGCATGCAAACAAACAAGTCAAGATCTATCTACTAGATTGTAGCAACGAGTCGATAGAGGAACTCACCCTCGAAGATTCCAAAGCGGTTAACGAGAGCAGATTCTCGTGGGTGATGTAGTCGCACTCTTGCCGATCTCAAGATCGCGTAGACGATCCTTCCCACAAGGCTCCTGCGTCAGCGCTCCCGCAATCGGTCACACGTTCGGTACTCGACGAAGACCTTCCTCTCCCTTGTTCCAAAGAAAATGGAGGTTGTAGCACTCTCGCGATTCGGCAAGACGACGTGTGGTACTGTAGTAGAGGAGATCTCGCAGGCTTCGCCTTTGCCGGAGCGAGTATGGTGGATTATGAGAGAGCTCCTCGGTGATCTAGGGTTTAGACACACCAAGGAGGAGGTGCTAGAGCCGTGGCTAGGGCTTGGGGCAGCCAAGTCGGCTAGGGCAACCCTAGGAGGCGGCAGAATCGCAGGAGGTGACGCCAAGCTAGGGTTTGGGGCAAGGAACTTGTGTGCTAGGAGGGCAGCCTCCCTTTATAGGTGGGAGGTGCGGCCAAGGAGGAGTCCTCCCCAACTCGGCTTGAGGTGGTCACGGTTGGAGGGAACTCCTCCCCAACTCGGTTTCCACCTCTCCTCCAATTTCCAAAAACTGCCGTTTGACTTTTCAAACTAGCCGTTTGACTTTTCAAACTAGGATTTGAATAAACCCTTTATTTTGGACAGCGATGACACCTAGTACATGATGCAATCATTCCAACTTGTAATGACACATTCATGTACCCCTTCCCCTCCGGAGTGTCGGACATTCCGGAACCTTCTAGAACATTCCCGATGAAAACACCGGAATCATTCCCCAACTCCGAAACGAGACTTTCCTTATATGAATCTTATTCTCCAGACCATTCCGGATCTCCTCGTGATATCCCGGATTCCATCCGAGACTCCGAACAACATTAGGTCTCTTACTCATCATTCCATAACTACTCAAAAAACGTCGAATCCTTAAGTGTGTCTCCCTACGGTTCGTGAATTATGCGGACATGATCGAGACACTTCTCCGAACAATAACCAATAGAGGAATCTGGAAATTCATATGGCTCCCACATATTTCTACGATTACTTTGCGATCGAATGAACCACTTACATAATACCAATTTCCCTTTGTCTCACGATAGTTTACTTATCCGAGGTTTTGGTCGTCGGTATCTCTGCATACCTAGTTCAACCTCGTTACCGATAAGTACTCTTTTCTCGTTCCTGTGATATGTGATCCCTTGTGAGCCAGTCACATGCTTGCAAGCTAATTGGATGCCATTTCACCGAGAGGGCCCAGAGTATATCTATCCGTCATATGGATGGACAAATCCCACTCTTGATCCATGTGCCTCAACACATACTTTCCTAACACTCAATGCCACCTTTATAGCCACCCAGTTACGGTGTGGTGATTTGATGTCATCAAAGCATCCTTCCGGTAATGGTGATTAGCATGATCTCATGGTCGAAGGAATTAGGTTACTATGTATCAGAAAGCTTATAGCAAATGAACTATATTAAATGACTTGATCTTTATGCTACGCTTAACTATAGGAGTATGTCCATCACATCATTCTCCTAATGATATGACCCTGTTGTTAATAACATCTCTATGTTCATGATCAGGAAACCATGATCATATATTAACCAACAAGCTAGTTTAACAAGAGGCTTTCCTAGGGACTCTTTTATGTTTACAAATCACACAAGTATTAATGTTTCCGGTTAATACAATTATAGCATGGTATGTAAACATTTATCATAAGTATGAAGATATGATAATAACCCACTTTATTATTGCCTCTTGGGCATATCTCCAACAGTCTCCCACTTGCACTAGAGTCAATAATCTAGTTTCAAACCTTTGTGTATTCAACACCTATGGCTTTCCGGTGTCGTATGTACACGACTGCTAGTGGTCAACTGATCTCCGGATCTGACACTTCCAGGTCCGTGTGTAATTGCATGTATTTGCGTCTCTACGCATCACTCATTCTCTAATCAGATGGCTTTTGTATAAATTTGGTCCTTTGGTGAGACCTTTAGTTCTTTGGGGTTAAAACATGTTGATAATATTGTCGTACAATATATCTTCATAGTATTTTCCCGCTATGAACTACACCTAGTTTGATAACAAACTACTTGACCCAAATTCCCTCTTTAGCTGCTATAATAGCAGTCATATACTTAGCCTTTTGTTGTAGTATCTGTCACAATGTCTTAACTTTGGAACTCATCCAAATTCATTATGGAACTTACTTTCCATTATATTCTGCCACCCTTTGTTTAGATTGAGATAAACTTAATTTGTACTTTGTGACAAAACTAGTATCAATGTAGTACTTTTACAATGAACTAACCATCTATTTGTCACTCCTACAAACAATATATTCTTAGTTCTTCCAAAAGATCATAAGAATATCCTTACTATTGTCCAATGATCATCTTATGAATCATTCTGGTATATGCTCACAACATTTAGAGCATAGGACATATCTGGATTTGTACATATCACAGTATGATTGATATAAATACTCTTTGTGATCAAGTATCAATCTATACTTGAATCTTGTTTCACTTACCAAATGTCAATACATTTGAATATATCATCAATATTGAACTCATTCAATCCTTTCTGTGCGTCAAGAAACTTTCTTGTAGTTTCTATATTGAACTCATTCAATATCTCGTCTATGTACTTCTGGCACAACCATATTAGCGTCTATTTATGCCAAATATTTGGGTTTTGCCTAAGTCTTTCATCGAGATGAAATTCTTATCCTGTGTTAATAAAAGATACATTATTTCCAATCAACAATATGTCTTTCACATAATGTATTAGAAACATGTCTTAGCGCTCCCACTTAATTTCTTGCAAATGCAAGCATCTTCATCATCTCTGATGAATTTAAACTCTTTTAACATTTTCATCATAGTGAAGATTCTAACTCCGCGATGCTTACTTCAACTATTGAAGTTTGCATATGCTTTTAGCATCCTTTGAATTAACAAAAACCCTATGGACCATGTTATTCACATGTCCTAGGTAACAATTCTATTAGAAGAACTTGTTTTGTCTATTCAACTACCATATAACAAAATTATATGTAGTGGTATGCTACACTAATCCGTCTAGACTAAATATCACTATGAAAGATCAGATCTTGTCATAGTCAACTTTTCAACATTGTTGTGAACTCTTTCCCAACATGTCGACTATTTCATAGATGTGCAACATTCATGTCTATTTATTTATAGATCCAAACACAACTGTAAGGTCTTACACCTTTCTTGAGGGTCCTTCAAGTTCAAAACTTGATTTCTCGTGTATGGAACTATCACGGATTATATGGCTTCAAGCCATTTGACGGAGTCACGGCTCATCATCGCTTCTTTGCATGTAGTCGGATCATTATTGTCAAATAATGATTTAACTCTCAAATCTTGGTATTCGATTGTTCATCCGACCTACTTGTTTCAATAGGAACTTGGATCTCCGTGACCACAACCTTTGAGGTACGTGAGCCATGAGCATTGTTGCTACCTCTGGAACACTTTTCGGCTCTGCGCAACTTTGCACATATAGCTAAGGTTCTTTTTAACCTTATCAAAGTTCTATTGTCCTCCCACTTAACTTTTCACGAAAAAATTCCTTCTCAAAGAAACTTGATGTTCTAAGCGACAAACACTTTTGTCTCCTGGTGTTATGGAGGATTACTTAACAGTTATTCGAAATAACATACAAAGACAGGTTCATCCGACTTTGGTTGCAAACATCTTTCTTATGCATAGCATACCAATGTTTAAGAAAGGACAACCTGGGTTTTATCCCAAACCATAACTTTATATGGTGTCATTTCAACGGATTATGATGAAGCTCTTTTCAGTGGAAAAACAGTAGTCTCTCAAGCTTTTAATCTTTAAAATATAATGGCAGTTTTATGAATTATACCTTTGATCTTACCATGTCAAACAAGGTTTAATTACATATATCGAATGCTCCATACTCTTATGGTGTTTCGGGACATGCAAATCCACGGAACGATTCCTTAAATCTTAGGTATTATGCTAAACTTGTAACTCAAATATCTTCCTTTATGATTTTATCATAAACTATTTATATTCTTGTTACAATGATCTTACACTTCATCTTGAAAGTCTTTGAACTTTTCAAATGTTTCATACTTCATCCTTATTAAGTAAATATTCATATATTCACTCAAATTTTCGGAGAAAGCATATGAAGTTGAAATCCATCGTTCTTGACTACACATAATGGATTTCGTACAAAAATATGTACAAGTTCCAATAGGCTAGTCATTCGTTCCCTTTTGGCCTATGAACGAAGTTTTAATTATCTTTAGGAAAGTTTCACAAGCGTCATGTGATCAAAATCAAAAGACTCCAAAATTCCATCCACATGGATTTTCTTCATGTTTTCTTTCAAATATAATTTAAACGGCGATGTCACTTCCTAAGTGATCTTTCAATCAATTTGTCTTTCGACATTTTTAGCACTAGTTTTATGGATGTGATCTTTCCAACGAGATTTGTGAATCATCCATCTTTTATGGATTATGACAATTATTTGAACAACCCTTTTGTTCTCATAATGCCTGATAAAACAAATCTTGAAGGCAAGCTTTGATGTTTAACGAGCAACACAATAACCCTTTATTTGTTCTCGATGAACATCATCACATATTCTTTTGCTAGTTACTTAGGCCATTGTAGTTCATGAATTGTGTTTTTTTGTATGACGATTCACACCAACAAATTCAGTATCAAATACTTAAGAACCGCATTGTTTAATTAGCAAAGAATATAGCCATAACATGTATATCATCTATATACTTAAACTGAACAATTCTGGTCTTTCTTTTCTGCCATATATTTATGAGATTCTCTTTCAGTATTTCTTTTCTGTTTGAAAGAATCTATCAACATCAATAGTGGAGCCATACACATGACACATAGTCCAAAGCGTGTATAGTTAAATACCAATGCCTTTGGACTTGCACTTTGAAGTAGATCACCATCATCAAATGTTTGGTGTTCTTTCAAATTCCTTTCTTTAGTAATCTCTTGGTGTAGTAAATATTTTACCTACATAAAATATTCACCCTTATCATGGAATCGTCCATGATCAAGCTACTTTTAGCTTATAACGATGAATTACGAGTATAATGTTGATATCCAAAACCTTTTGGAGGATTAGGACAACTAGTGTCTCCAACTCTTTGCAAATTCTCATCAAATATGAGAACATGACTTTTGCCATATTATACTCTATGTTGCAACCAAAACTTCGTTTCAGATATCACAATATCTTCCACACATCATGGTTTCTAAAACAACTCTTTCAGATCTTAGATAACCTTGATATTAAGACAATCCTTTGAATATCAAGAATCATGGAGACAAACATGATACTTATATACTAACATTGAAATTGTTACTCTTGATTTAATACCAACTATTAAACTTCATGGAGTAATCAAAACTTACTGAAAGTTTGCAATGAGACTTTTAAACTTTAGATTAACACTTCAAAACAATACGATACCAGTTCGTAAAGTAACTAACCAGAATTCTATAGTTCTATCATCTCAATTAAAACTAAGCGCAAGGTGGTAAACGGATGCCAATGACTACAACAATTATGCAAATTCACTTTGATTTAATTTATGATAAATAGTGTTCAACTTTTAATCATATTGCCATTGAACTCCCACTCAAAACAATATCCCTCACATTGTTTTAGTGATCACACGAACCAAATCCACCACATCAAAACCGATCATCACGAGAGTTGATGTAGCTTCAATGGCGAAGAATCAACATGTTCATCATATCCACTATATGACTCATGCTTTACCTTTCGGTGATCCGTGTTCCGAGACCATGTCTGTACATGCTAGGCTCGTCAAGATCAAACCTTAGCTTCTGCATGAGCAAATCTGGCTTCCTCACGTTGTATACACTCGCGGAATCTAACACACCCGATCATCACGTGATGTTTCGAAACAACAAGCTTTAGCAACGGTGCTAACTAAGGGTGAACACTTTATGACTTGAAATTCATGTGCATGAGGGATCATCTTATAATGCTACCGTCGTCTACTAAGCAATACAAGATGCATAAAGGATTAACATCACATGCAATTCATAATATGTGATATGATATGGTCTTTCTTCTTTGTGCTTCCGATCTCCATCTTCTAGCACGAACATGATATCCATCATCACCGGTATTGCATCAAGGTCAATGACGCTGCTCCATGGTTGTCATCCACCAACTTCAACTATTACAACTACTTTGAATAGACACGCGGGTCTTAACAGAATTTAAAGACAACCATATGGCTCCTGCCGGTTGCCAACTTACAATAAGGAACATTGCATACATCAAATATAATCACAATCATGGCCATATCACATCACAACACACCCCTGCAAAACAAAGTTAGACGCCTCTAATTTTATTTGCATATTTTACGTGGTTTGGGGCTTTCAATAAGTGTCGTTCTAACTTACGAACAAGAACCACAACATTGATACTAGTATTGTTAATCACCCGTTGTAAATTGGATCTTAACTATGCTAGGAGAAACAGGCACCCGCAAAGCCACTTATGCAATACAAGTTGCATGTCAAGCGTGGAGCAAGTCTCATGAACAATGTCATGTAAGGTTAGCCCGGGCCGCTTCATCCCAACATACCGCAAGATGCAAAGTACACAAGAAGCAATCGACAATAAAAGCATCAACTCCCACAATGACCATTGTGTTCTACTCGTGCAACAGATCTACATATAGACACGGCTCTGATACCACTGTAGGGGTTCGTAGCATGGAAAACAAAAAATTTCTACCGCATGCAAACAAACAAGCCAAGATCTATCTACTAGATTGTAGCAACGAGTCGATAGAGGAACTCACCCTCGAAGATTCCAAAGCGGTTAACGAGAATAGATTCTCATGGGTGATGTAGTCGTACTCTTGCCGATCTCAAGATCGCGTAGACGATCCTTCCGGCGCTGCGTTCCGGCAGCGCTCCCGCAGTCGGTCACACGTTCGATTACTCGGAAGACCTTCCTCTCCTTGTTCCAAAGTGCCAGAGGTTGTAGCACTCTCCTCGCGATTCCGGAAAGATGACGGGCTGGTACCTAAGTAGAGGGAGATCTCAGGCTTCGCCTTAAGCCGAGCGAGTATGGTGGATTATGAGAGAGCTCCTCGGTGATCTAGGGTTTAGACACACCAAGGAGGAGGTGCTAGAGCCGGCTAGGGCTTGGGGCAGCCCAAGTCGTGGCTAGGGCAACCCTAGGAGGCGCGGCACTGCAGGAGGTGGTGGCGCAAGCTAGGGTTTGGGGGGAACTTGTGTGCTAGGAGGGCAGCCCTGCCTCCCTTTATAGGTGGGAGGTGCGGCCAGGAGGGAGTCCCTCCCAACTCGGCTTGAAGTGGGCCGGGTTGGAGGAGGAACTCCTCCCAACTCGCTTTCCACCTCTCCTCCTCTTTCCAAAACCGCCGTTTGACTTTTCAAACTAGGATTTGAATAAACCCTTTATTTTGGACAGCGATGACACCTAGTACATGATGAAATCATTCCAACTTGTAATGACACATTCATGTACCCTTCCTCCGAGTGTCGGACATTCCGAACCTTCTAGAACATTCCCGATGAAAACACCTAATCATTCCCCAACTCAAACGAGACTTTCCTTATATGAATCTTATTCTCCGGACCATTCCGGATCTCCTCGTGATATCCGGATTCCATCCGAGACTCAACAACATTCGGTCTCTTACTCATCATTCCATAACTACTCAAACAACGTCGAATCCTTAAGTGTGTCTCCCTACGGTTCGTGAATTATGCGGACATGATCGAGACACTTCTAACAATAACCAATAGAGGAATCGAAATTCATATGGCTCCACATATTTCTCACGACTTTCGATCGAATGAACCACTTACATACGATACCAATTTCCCTTTGTCTCACGATAGTTTACTTATCCGAGGTTTTGATCGTCGGTATCTCTGCATACCTAGTTCAACCTCGTTACCGATAAGTACTATTTTCTCGTTCCCGTGATATGTGATCCCTTGTGAGCCAGTCACATGCTTGCAAGCTAATTGGATGACATTTCACCGAGAGGGCCCAGAGTATATCTATCTGTCATATGGATGGACAAATCCCACTCTTGATCCATGTGCCTCAACATATACTTTCCGAACACTCAATGCCACCTTTATAGCCACCCAGTTACGGTGTGGTGTTTGATGTCATCAAAGCATCCTTCCGGTAATGGTGATTAGCATGATCTCATGGTCGAAGGAATTAGGTTACTATGTATCAGAAAGCTTATAGCAAATAAACTATATTAAATGACTTGATCTTTATGCTACGCTTAACTATAGGAGTATGTCCATCACATCATTCTCCTAATGATATGACCCTGTTGTTAATAACATCTCTATGTTCATGATCAGGAAACCATGATCATATATTAACCAATAAGCTAGTTTAACAAGAGGCTTTCCTAGGGACTCTTTTATGTTTACAAATCACACAAGTATTAATGTTTCCGGTTAATACAATTATAGTATGGTATGTAAACATTTATCATAAGTATGAAGATATGATAATAATCCACTTTATTATTGCCTCTTGGGCATATCTCCAACAACGGCGGGCCAATCTCCTTCTCCACGATGCTAGGTAGGAGGAGCGTTGCAAGTGATGTGCACACCGTGTGTCGTGGCCATGTGGAACGATTGGCAGCCGACGGGAGCAGCGCCGCACATGGCTTGATCTGTCGTTGCATGCTATTTTTTTGCCGCGAGGAGCGCCACAGTACTCAACACGAGGTTAAGGGGATGCTGCTCATGTTGTTGGAGTGCTCCATCTCTCACTTTTTCTCTCCGACGTCTTGATCTCTCCATCTTCTCCCCAATTGCCTCTTTCGCAATCTCTTGACCAGTCTAGAGAACTCTGGAATCGTGGTCTTCGCTCCATGAAGGAGGAGGAGAAGGGTGGTCTGCAAATGGAGTTGCATCATTGGGTGTAGTCTCCGTCGCCCGAATTCGCATGCTATCGCGCCCATTGCCAGTGTCAAGAAAGGTATCATTATAATGGTTTCTTGCTGCATTGACCATGCGTGCTACTGGTACTGTCTATTCGTGCTTACCTAGATGTCATTTTGGCCTGCTTGCTTTTGTTGGTGTGCTGATGTTGATATGCTAGCTTGTTTGCTACCTACTAGGTTGGTGAATGATGCTTCTGATATTTTACTAGACGTATGCATGATTCATTATGGATTTTTTGGTTTGGGTGATCTATTAATGCCCCTTAATACGCTGTGTAGGTAGATTGGCTAAATTAATCTTTATATGCATTTGCAAGTTTCCATTCATGTTAGTTAGTTGTCAAACATACATTCATGTGTAGTATATTTTGTGCTTTCAGATGTTTCTAGAAGTTTATAGATTGTGCCATATTTCTAATTATCCTTTTATGTCATCCTGATGTATCCTAACTTTGTTCTTGTCTAATATTTTGATTTTCAGATCAAATTTATGGGTGGCGTTTTTTTTCAAGTGGGAGTATTGGGATGCATTCTAGCTATCGACGCAATGTTCATGCAGACATATATCTCTGCATATTGTCAGTTTTTAAGTGGGGTGCTTGGAGTTTTAAGCAAGAGGGTGACAAGAACAACATTGGTGCCCAAGGTTTTAGTGATAGACACTGACTACAAATAAACTATGTTATTCTGAATTTGCACATGTTCACTTGCATTATTTTGTGTTATCAATTGAATTTGATATATGATTAGTTGCAACTATTTTAGGATTGACTATGCATTCAATGGTTCTCTAATGAACATTGTGGTTCTCAAGAATTTTGAGATCTCTAAATTTGGTGCCTTATAGGTTAGTTCTTGAATTGTGGAATAAATTGTTGCTTTTCATGGTCTTTGTTTCAATTTCAGGTGATAAGAGTTGGACCAGACTTACTGTCCTCCAACATGCGAAAGCGTACTTGCACAACTGTCTTTAGGTTTGATAGCTCTACTGTGATGCTCATCGATTAATCTTTCTGGGTGGTTACCTATTAACAGCAAAAGCCCAAAGCTCAAAAAAACTCTCATAATAATGATTCAAGATCAGCAAAAAGTCGCTTACAAATCCTAGGTAAAGGGCACTTACAGCTGGCACTAAATTTTATTGGCCTTACTAAATAAGATACAGTTTACAGGATAGTTTCTGATGAATTGGTGCACTTCTATGTATTTGGTTGTATTGGGCATGTTCTCTACATTCTGTGGGTTGCCTTCCATTGCTACTATTGTAGTTTCTGCCCAACATAAAACTGAATTCCGCCTCTTATTGATGCCTAGAAGTTGTAATAAGCCAATCTAATGGTGCACGATAAGATTTCTAATGGTGCCCAAAGGATCTATAACATAACATATATTGTATGCTTACACATGCAGTACTGAAATGTTATCAGTAAATAGTTGCTTCTGGAGCCTTTTCTTCCTCTTTCCATTTCTTATGTGTTTCACTTGATTTGGTGAGGCTTCAATGCTTTCTAATTATATCTTACTAAATGCATGTTTTGCCCTTCGCTTGGTATATTAAAAAGAGTATAGATGATGTCAAATCAATGACCTGAAAGTGTTGTATTTTCACTAACACGCAACGGTTGTTCATTGCAGGAAGGATATGTATTTTTTAAATTTATGTAACTAATGTGCTCTCCCCCTAGACATGTAATTCTTCCCATGATCTGAGACATACGCAGGTGCTCAGGTACCAATATTGGAAAGAGAGGAGGATACATACATGGCTAGTAGTTTTGGGCAGCTAATTGTTGGTACAACGAATTATGAAGGTGAAAGCGAACGGTAACATAATGGTTGGTACAAAGAATCATGAAGGTTCATAAACCCACCGAAATTGCTACTCAATATAGTGAAATTTGCAGGATAGGGATTTGGGGGCGCTTATTGTAAGTGACCTACCTATGTTAATGCTAATTTATTTACACCGGATAAACAAGACACCGAGATATTAAAAAATTCCAGTATTTTTAGATGTCCATTAGGTGGGTTAGCTAATGGCAGTGCTTCTTATTTTAATGGTTGGTACTCCATTGCACAATAGTCCCACTTTTCATCTACATTAAGTTGTTGTTGATTATTGTTTTGGTACCGAATATTGCTAGGTCTTAGTCATGTTACCATTCTGGGCATTGTTTTGGTACTTTTGAGCATCATTCATAGTATCCATCTGTCATTTTCTCATCGCCGCATTTTTGAGCATATGGCCTATCGATACCAGTCTGGGCACTTCATGCCCATCATTGTGTGCTACCACCTCAAAAATGTCTTAGTCTCCATTGATGCATATTCAGTCATAGAACACTAAGGCAATTTGATTATACTTGTGATGCCCATCCTAGTGTAACGCTTTACTTACAGAAGTCCATTAGCACTAGAACTTTTAAACCATGGATGCCAATGTAAACGATAGGAATATAAATATAGATTAGCATGTGGCTGTAACCAAGTTCACTTGTATTTAGAGGACTTATGAGCAGAAATTTTTAGCTTCCATATAAAAGCACTAACAAATGATACCTAAGCCTTGGTCACACCCTTCTATCCCATTTATCTGAAATGGTAGCCCCACCTTTAAAGAGTTCTAAAAAAACTCTTGGTAACGCAAGAGCCCCACCTTCAGGTTTGTACATGAGTGGACGTGTTCATTTAATTAAGCTGGTTGAATAATTTGCTTTCATCTCCTTTTGATTTGTACAGTTGCTAGAATATTAAATCTTGCTTGTGCTTGGTATTATTTATCGTCTGCCTGGATGTCATGTTAGGTTCCCTCATCCATGATTGATGATCTAAAGGAGCCACCGACGTCATTTGATAGATCTGAAACAAATAATAGGTAACCCCCTCTTTTTATGTGTGCAAGCAGCTTATAGATACCTGCATGGATAGTGCTTCTATGTATCCCTTTGCTCACCAAGGTGCTGTTTAAAATGGTTTCAGGTAGGCATCCTTCTTAGAAAGCATAAAATGGAACCTGTAAGACGACCTAATTTACTGTCTTTATATAGTATATCCGTTATACGGTCTCGGTTACACTCTACTCAGTTAGTTCTAGGTTGGATTTTAATTGGGACTGATGGCCGTCCTATATATTATGAGGTTTGATCATTGTTACATAGACTGACATCACTATTTTGCCATTGTAACGTAGCTATATATGTGACCATGGAGACATTAACAACTCTGTTGTCATCTCGAATAGTACCACTGGTGTTTAGCAACTCATATACCTTTGTTGCATGCTACATTTATCTACTTTGTTGTATGTTGTTTAGCTCTGTGATGATCAATGGAATGTTATGTTGCTTTTGCCATTCCTTCATACTCGGGTGTTTCTATACCAAATCATGTGTGCTCTTTAGTTACCGCTTACTCACAATATATTTGCATGCATTGTTAATTAGAATTGCCAAATTGGATCAAATTTAACAGGATCATGCGCCAAGGCGCACCACTAAATCTAGTTAATATTATAGTCTTAGTGTATTTATTGTTTTATAAAATCTTAATATAAAATTGTGTTCTTCCTTTGACCCATATTAGTTGACTCAAATTTGTCTCGAAGGGAGTACAAGATTTATTTAGGATTAGTTTTTCTATTTCTATGTGCTATAATACCGTATGTACCTATGATACCAACACAATCTTTTTCATCATTAATTGCAGTGACACATAAGTACTTTTGCATGCATGTAGTGCATGATACTAATACTTATGATACACCATAGGTCATTGATCTCTGTTGCCTTAGGGTCTCTTTGGTTCTGCTTCCCTAACCTGCTTCGACTGTAGCAAAGTTAAAAGCTAACCAAAGAGTATTTTTCTCACAACAGATTATTAGAAGCATGTAGATTCCCGTAGAGTATTTCCCAAAGCATCTTGACCCCTGCTTTCATCGCGTTGAAAACCAAAAGCAGGTGGAAATTACCCACTAATGCCACGCATGAGTGAATAATGTTTTGCTTATTTTATATTTTGCTCACGGACGAGGGAGGAGATGCACCAGCATCTCCTATGTCGGCCCTCTGGTCAGCCTACTCTGGAATGGTAGTGTAGACTCCGATCAGCATGTATTCTTGATAGTTTATACTGTATAAAATAATGGATACATGTTCATATATAAAACACAAAGCGACTCGGAATGGTATTGGAGAACTTCCATTGATAATTAATGCATTTTTTCAAAATTGAAAAATTATCATATTCCCTTCATCTCAAATTATTTTCCATAGTTTTTTATAGATAAGTGTATTTAGATTAGTGTATAGATCTTGACTTTGCACTCAATTATTAGCGTATAAACAACGTTTCATGATAAATGGATCTACAAACAATTATTATGACAATTACTATTTCACAGCTACGCTAACCAAACAACTTCATAACTTTTCCACAGTTTTTAGGTCACATCAGCTTTCTCACAGTTCACAACAACTTTTGGAAAATCCACAGCAGAACCAAACAGACCCTAAGTCTAGTAGGACCAACTAACACACATACCATGACAAACATGAAAAGTAACAACAAATACTGCTAGCACACAAATTATTCTGGACGGAACTTGAGCATAGCTCAACAAGTTAGGTTCCTTGGTTATCTAGGCATTTCTGTCCTTCCTCGAGGGCTGACTCAAAATTGATAAAATACAAATTGTTTTGATCGGTTGCATGTATCCATTGGCACTTAAGATATTTTATGGATGTTGGTGATCAAGGCAGGAGGGCACATTAGGAGGTGACTCTTTAGTTGATTGATCATATGGTTGGCCCTTGTGTAGTGTTTAAATAATTTGGTTCATTTAGTTGTGATATTAATAGCAATTTAAGATGGATCAATCTCATACAACTATGATTCTTAAGAAAGAAAGTAACAAGTGACGAATTAAGGCCATATAATTGATTGTGGACGGGGCCGTAATGTGTGGTGAAAACACATTAAAAATAAGTCTCATTTTGTTCTCCATTTCCCTTTTATCGTTAGCACATTTTGCTCCACCCAAATTGTAGGGGTTCGTAGCATGGAAAACAAAAAATTTCTACCGCATGAACACACAATCAAGATCTAATCTATGATCAAGCCAAGATCTATCTACTAGATTGTAGCAACGAGTCAATAGAGTACTAACCCTCGAAGATCCAAAGCGGTTAACGAGAGCAGATTCTCGTGGATGATGTAGCCGTACACTTCCGATCTCAAGATCGCGTAGACGATCCTTCTGGTGCTGCGTTAAAAGACTTCCGATCGGTCACACGTTCAAGATTGATGAAGACCTTCCTCTCCTTGTTCCAAAGACGTGAGGTAGTAGCACTCTCCTCGCGATTCTGGCAGCATGACGGCGTGGTACCGGAAGTAGAGGGGAGATCTCGCAGGGCTTCGCCTTAAGCCGAAGCGAGTATGGTGGATTAGGGTTTCCTGGAAAACTAGAGTTTAGAGATCCGAGAGGAGGAGGTGTCGGCGGCGGCTAAGGCGGCGGCGACGGACCAGCGGTGAGCGCGGCGGTGCGGCGAGGCGAGCGGCGGCGGCGGCTCGTGGAGAGGGCTTGGAACTTGTGTTGTTTGGGGCAGCCCTCCCCCTCTATTTATGAGAGGGAGGGGCAGCCTTGGGAGGGGTGGGTTTGAATCCAAACCCAAACCCAAGTTGGATTAAGAGAAGGACTTGTTTCTTCTCCCACTAGGAAACCATTGTTCCAGTTTGACTTTTCAAACTTCCCGTTTGACTTTCAATTTAGAGCTTTATTTCTCTCTTGTAAATGATGTAGGGTTCGCAGCATAGAAAACAAAAAATTTCCTACGATGTGAACTATGTACCAAGATCTATCTACTAGATACAAACAACGGGCGGATGTATATCCGTAGAGAACATACCCTTGAAGACCGACAAAGCTTAACGAGTTCAACTCGTGGTTGATGTAGACGATCTCTTGCCGATCTCAAGATCGAGGGGAAGTCCTAGCGCCGCAAATCAACAGCGCATCCGTGCTCGCACACACGTTCGAGGCACCGAGCAACCTCCGCCTCCTCGCTCTAGCGATGCAGCGGAAGCACAACTCTTTCTTGCCGAATAGCCATCGGGAACATGTATCTCGCTAGTCCGAGACCATGCGGGATAAATTCTAGAGGGGGAGAGAGATCCTTCACGAGGAGGTGTGAGAGATAAGTGAGGAGGGGCGCTCCTTTTATAGGAGGAGGGGGGCACCCAAGGGGGTGGCCGCCGGCCATGGGGGCTGCCCCCTCCCCTCCTTCATTCATGTGGGTGGACACTCCACTCACAAAATGCCCTTTAAATTCCCTCCACTCAAAAGTCCACTCAAATTCCCATTAAATTTCCACCAAATTTAATGCAAACTCTAATTAAATAAAAATCTTTTATTTTATTCAGAATTTTGTCAATTACTTTAATGACAAACATTCACAAATAACCCCTTGCTAGAATTCTATTTCACATGCATAACCACTTTATGCAATTTCACCCGAAAACCTGTTTCGGTATCTAGTGAAATAAATTCCTGCGCTTGTTCATTCTTTCAGCATGAAACTTTTGCTCCAATTGGATGTCGGTGTCTCTTAAGTGTGTCACCCTACGGTTCGTGAATAATGCGGACATTATCGATACCCCTCTCGGATCAATAATCAGAAGCGGGATCTAGAGACCCATACTGACTCCCACACATTCAACGATGACTTTCTTGTGAACCTTTTACGCTAGTATCTTAATCCCTTTGTTTCACGATATATTACATGTCCGAGATTCGATCATCGGTATCTCCATACCTAGTTTGATCTCGTTACTGACATGCACTCTTTTCTCGTTCCCGTGATATAACATTCTAGTGATCAAATCACTTGCTTGCAAGCTAATCAATGTGATATCACCGAGAGGGCCCAGAGTATATCTATCTGTCATCGGGATGAACAAATTCCACTCTCAATCCATGAGCCTCAACATAACACTTTATTAGTTCTGAATCCATCTTTATAATCACCCTGTTACGGTGTGACGTTTGATGTTATCAAGAAACTCTTCCGGTGTTAGTGATTGACATGATCTCATGGTCTAAGGATTAGGATCACTTCGTAAGTTGTTATAGCAATATAAACTCAATGAATTTGATCGTAATGCTATACTTCGGATGAATGTTCATCACACCATTACACTAATGTTGTGATCTCGTTATTAACAACATCCAATGTCCATGATCAGGAAACCTTGATCATCTTGTTAATCAACGAGCTAGTTTATGAGAGAGGCATAACTAGGAACTTTCTATTTGTTTATTAAACACACATGTATTAATGTTTCTGTATTAATACAATTATAGCATGTAAAATAAACATCTATCATATACTTGGAATACACATAATAAACACTTTATTATTGCCTCTCAGGGCATATTCCTTGATCTCCCACTTGCACTAGAGACAATAATCTAGTTACATAGTGATAAATCTAACACCCATTGAGTTCTGGTGTTGATCATGTTTTTATCTAGGGAGAGTTTTAGTCAACGGATCTGCTACATTGAGATCCGTAGGTACGTTACAAATCTTTAGATCTCCATCCTTGACATGCTCATGGATGGAGTGAAACCGGCGCTTAAGATGCTGGGAATGCTTGGGAGACCTTGGGTCTGTGGCATTGGCAATGGCACCATTGTTGTCACAATAGATCACCATTGGGTCCAACGCGTTTGCAACCACTCCTAGTTCGGATATGAACTCCTTCATCCAAAGCTGCTTCTGCTTCAAGCAAAGAACATATTTGGCCTCCGTTGTTGATCCCGCTACCACAGGTTGTTTGGAGCTCCTCCAACTAACCGCTCCGCCATTCATGAGAAATACGTATCCGTATTGAGACTTAGAGTCATCCGGATCGGTGTCAAAGCTAGCGTCAACATAACACTTAGCAACGAGCGCTTCTGCACCTCCAGATACAAGACACATATCCTTAGTTCTTCGTAAGTACTTAAGGATATTCTTGACCGCTATCCGATGTTACGAACACGGATCCGATTGGTACCTACTAGTCAAACTAATAGCATGTGCCACATCCGGTCTTGTACATAGCATGACGTACATTATAGAGCCTATGGTCAAGCATAGGGACTTTGTCCATTATCTCTCTTTCTTCCGCCGAAGCCGGACTTTGAGTCTTACTCAATGTCTTGCCTTGCAACATAGGTAAGAACCCCTTCTTACTTCCGTCCATTTTAAACTTCTTTAAAATCTTATCAAGGTATGTACTTTGCGATAGCCCTATTAGGCGCCTAGATCTATCTCTATAGATCTTTATGCCTAATATGTATGACACTTCACCTAGGTCCTTCATTGAAAATTTCTTTGTTTAGATAACTTTTAACCTTTGTTTAAAAGATCTATATCATTTCCGATCAATAATATGTCATCCACATATAATATCAGAAATGCCACATTGCTCCCAATCACTTTCTTGTAAATACAAGCTTCTCCATAAGTTTGGACAAATCCAAACTCTTTGATCACCTCATCAAAGCGGAGATTCCAACTTCGTGATCCTTGCTTCAATCCATAGATGGATCGCTGAAGCTTGCACACCTTGTTAGCATCCTTAGGATCGACAAAACCCTTTGGTTGTATCATATACAACTCTTCTTCAATATTACCATTGAGAAACGCGGTTTTGACATCCATCTGCCATATCTCATAATCGAAATATGCAGCAATTGCTAACATAATCCTAACTGACTTTAGCATCGCTACGGGAGAGAATGTCTCATCGTAGTCAACTCCTTGAATTTGTCGAAACCCCTTTGCGACAAGTCGAGCTTTATAGACGGTCACATTACCATCAGCATCAGTTTTCCTTTTGAAAATCCATTTGTTCTCCACGGCCTTTCGGTCGTGAGGTAAGTCCACCAAGTTCCAAACTTGATTTTCATACATGGATTCCATCTCGGATTTCATGGCTTCTAACCATTTGTTGGAATCCGGGCTCATCATCGCTTCTTCATACGTTGCAGGGTCATCATTTTCATCAACCATGAAATTCATGACAGGATTTCTGTACAGCTCGGGAGCTGCACGCGTCCTGCTTGACCTACGAGGTTAGGTAGTACTCTCTTTCGGAGTTTCATGATCATTATCATTAGTTCCTTCTTCAATAGGTGGAGCCAACTCCGGAACAACTTCCGGTGCTGCGCTACTCGCCATACTTTGAAGAGAAGGTTCCATAACCTCTTCGAGTTCTACCTTCCGACTACTCACACCTTTCGCGAGAAACTCTTTCTCTAGAAAGGATCCATTCTTGGCAACAAAAACCTTGCCCTCGGATCTGTGATAGAAGGAATACCCAATAGTTTCCTTAGGGTATCCTATGAAGACGCATTTTTCCGCTTTGGGTTCGAGTTTATCCGGTTGAAGTTTCTTCACATAAATATGCATCCCCAAACTTTAAGAAAAGACAGCTTAGGTTTGTTTCCAAACCACAATTCATACGGTGTCTTTTCAACGGATTTAGATGGTGCCCGATTTAAAGTGAATGCAGCAGTTTTCTAGTGCATAACCCCAAAATGACAACGGCAAGTCTGTCAGAGAAATCATAGATCGAACCATATCTAATAAAGTACGATTGCGACGTTCCGACACACCATTTCGCTGTGGTGTTCCGGCAGGCGTGAGTTGTGAAACAATTCCACACTCTTTCATGTGAGTGCTAAACTCGTAACTTAGATACTCACCTCCACGGTCGGACCGTAGAAATTTGATCTTTCTATTACGATGATTTTCCACTTCATTCTGAAATTCCTTGAACTTTTCAAAGGTTTCAGACTTGTGTTTCATCAAGTAGATATAACCGTATCTACTAAAATCATCCGTGAAAGTAACAAAATAACGATATCCACCTCGCGCCAACACACTCATTGGACCACATACATCAGAATGTATGATTTCCAATAAATCATGCCGTTCCATTGAACCAGAAAACGGCGTTCTAGTCATCTTGCCCATAAGGCATGGCTCACATGTATCAAATGATTCAAAATCAAGTGATTCAAAAAGTCCATCCGAATGGAGCTTCTTCATGCGTTTAACGCCAATATGACCTAGACGGCAGTGCCACATATATGCGGATATATCATCATTAAGTTTAATCCTTTTAGCATCAACATTATGAATATGTGTAACATTATCATCGAGATCTAATAGAAATAAACCATTCATCATCAGTGCATGACCATAAAAGATTTCATTCATATAAATGGAACAACCAATGTTCTCGGATTTAAATGAATAACCACTTCGCATCAAACACGATTCAGATACAATGTTCATGCTTAGTGCAGGCACGAGATAACAATTACTCAAGTTTATAACTAATCCCGACGGCAAGTGGAGGCGGCGTTAAACGGCGATCACATCAACTTGATCCATTGCCGACACGCATCTTGACCTCACCCTTGCTAGCGGTCATTGTTCCGCAGCCCGTGATTCAAGTTACAAATATTAGCGAACCGAGATCAAATACCCGGTGCTCTTAAGCACTAGTCAAGTACACATCAATAACATGTATATCATATATACCTTTGTTTGCCTTGCGGCCTTCTTATGTCGCCAAATACTTGGGGCGATTATGCTTCCAATGTGGCCCCTTACAATAGTAGCACTTTCGATTATGGACTTAGGTCCAACTCGGGGTTTCTTTTCAGGCACGGCAACAGGCTTTCCGCCATTACTTCCCTTCCGTTTTCCCTTCTTGTCTTTCTTGAAACCAGTGTTCCTATTGATCATCAACACTTGATGTTCCTTTTTGATCTACACTTCTGCAGTTTTAAGCATTGACAAAAGCTCGGGGAGAGACTTCTTGATGCCTTGCATAGTTCATCACAAAGCTCTTATAGCTAGGTGGCAGAGACTGCAGAATACGATGGATGCCTAAGTCAATGGGAATCGATATTCCCAAGGACACAAGCTTATCGGCGTAACCTGACATCTTGAGTACATGCTCACTAACGGAGCTGTGCTCTTCCATCATGCAGCTAAAGAACTTTTCTGAAGCGTTGTAGCTCTCTACAGCAGCATGTGTGTCGAAAATCATTTTCAACTCACCCATTGTATCAAATGCATTGCCATTTTCAAAACGCTTTCGAAGTTCCGGCTCTAGCCCATACAATATGCCGCAATGAACTAAGTTGTGGTCCTCCTAACGAGTCTGATAGACATTATTCTCCTCGTTAGGGGCATCATCTAAAGGTGGGGGGCCTAACGGCGCTTCTAGCACATATTGCTTTTGTGCAGCAGAGAGGAGAATCCTCAAATTCATGGCACATTCGGTAAAGTTGCTACCGTTCGTTGCAAGTTTCTCTTTCTCCATGAACACATTGAAATTACAAGCAGGTGGTGCCATCTACAACAGAATTTTTAAAGTTTAGACTAAGTGTATGATAGATTGAGTTCAACTAATCCATATTACGAATGAACTCCCACTCAAAAACGACATCCCTTGTGCCTTTTTGGTGATTACATGAACCAAATCCACTATACCAAGTCCGATCATCACGTGAGTCGGTATAGCTTCAAAGGCGAGCATCAAATGGGCATCATATCAACTATATGACTCATGCTTAACCTTTCGGTCCGTGTTCCGAGGCCATGTCTGTACATGCTAGGCTCGCCAAGTTAGAACCTTAGTATTCGCGTGTGTAACTATTTTACACCCGAAATATGGTCGTGGATCCAAGAACACCCGATCATCACGTGATGTCTTGGAGCGACGAAGACATAATTGGTGCATACTAAAGGAAGAACACATTCTTATCTTGATATTTAAAAAAAGGGATCATCTTATTATGCTAACAAAGCGCTAAACAAGCAATATAAGATGCTATCAAACATCACATGTTTATTAGTGAAATGATATGGTTCCCGCAGATGATCTCTATCATGTGCATCATGGTATGGTCACTATCATACCTATATGTGTAAATCCAAGGTCTATGGAGTTTACACGCTATGTGTGTTGTAAGAGTATCATCTCATACTTCTACTTACAACACTACCATATCATAACACTAGCCCAACAACAATCTAAACTAGACGCCTCTAATTTATCCATTGCAAGTTTTACGTGGCTTAGGGATTTCGAGATAGAACCGTTCTTACCAACGAACATGAACCACAACGAGGATAACCAAATTGTTGACAATTCGTTGCAAAATAGATATTGACTATAGTAGGAGAGACAGACACCCGCTAGCCACTTATGCAAACTAGTTGCATGTCAAGCGTGGAACAGGTCTCATGTGCGAGGACATGTAAAGTTTGTCCGGGCCGCTTCATCCCACTATGCCACCAATATCCAAAATTACAACAAAGGAGCAACAACATGATCATCGCCCACATACTCATATGTGTACTACCTGTAAAGTATCTACACATAGATCCGCTCGATACCCTTTGTAGGGTTCGCGACATAGAAAACAAAAATTTTCCTATGATGTTAACTATGTACCAAGATCTATCTACTAGATACAAACAACAAAGGATGTATATCCGTAGAGAACATACCCTTGAAGACCGACAAAGCTTAACGAGTTCAACTCGTGGTTGATGTAGACGATCTCTTGCCGATCTCAAGATCGAGAGGAAGTCCTAGCCGCAAATCAGCACCACATCCGTGCTCGCACACGCTTGAGCAACCTCCGCCTCCTCGCTCCAATGATGCGGAAGCACAACTCTTTCTTGCCGAATAGCCACCGGGAACATGTATCTCGCTAGTCCGAGACCATGGGGGATAAATTCTAGAGGGGGAGAGAGATCCTTCACGAGGAGGTGTGAGAGACAATTGAGGAGGGGGGCTCCTTTTATAGGAGGAGGAGGGCACCCAAGGGGGTGCACGCCGGCCATGGGGGCTGCCCCCTCCCCTCCTTCATTCATGTGGGTGGACACTCCACTCACAAAATGCCCTTTAAATTCCCTCCACTCAAAAGTCCACTCAAATTCCCATTAAATTTCCACCAAATTTAATGCAAACTCTCATTAAATAAAACTCTTTTATTTTATTCAGAATTTTGTCAATTACTTTAATGACAAACATTCACAAATAACCCCTTGCTAGAATTCCATTTCACATGCATAACCACTTTATGCAATTTCACCCGAAAACCTGTTTCGGTATCTAGTGAAATAAATTCCTGCGCTTGTTCATTCTTTCGGCATGAAACTTTTGCTCCAATTGGATGTCGGTGTCTCTTAAGTGTGTCACCCTACGGTTCGTGAATAATGCGGACATGATCGAGACCCCTCTCGGATCAATAATCAGAAGCGGGATCTGGAGACCCATACCGACTCCCACACATTCAACGATGACTTTCTTGTGATCGTTGGAACCTTTTGTGCTAGTATCTTAATCCCTTTGTTTCACGATATATTACATGTCCGAGATTCGATCATCGGTATCTCCATACCTAGTTTGATCTCGTTACCGACATGCACTCTTTTCTCGTTCCCGTGATATAACATTCTAGTGATCAAATCACTTGCTTGCAAGCTAATCAATGTGATATCACCGAGAGGGCCCAGAGTATATCTATCCGTCATCGGGATGAAAAAATTCCACTCTCGATCCATGAGCCTCAACACAACACTTTATTAGTTCTGAATCCATCTTTATAATCACCACATTACGGTGACGTTTGATGTTATCAAGAAACTCTTAGGTGTTAGTGATTGACATGATCTCATGGTCTAAGGATTAGGATCAATTAAAAGTTGTTATAGCAATATAAACTCAATGACTTTGATCGTAATGCTATACTTCGGATGAATGTTCATCACACCATTACACTAATGTTGTGATCCCGTTATTAACAACATCCAATGTCCATGATCAGGAAACCTTGATCATCTTGTTAATCAATGAGCTAGTTTATGAGAGAGGCATAACTAGGAACTTTCTGTTTGTTTATTAAACACACATGTATTAATGTTTCCGTATTAATACAATTATAGCATGTAAAATAAACATCTATCATATACTTGGAATACACATAATAAACACTTTATTATTGCCTCTCAGGGCATATTCCCTTCATATGACAACACCAAGTGACCTTGGACATGATCCAATCATTCCACTTACCCATGACACATTCATGGACCATTCTCCTTTCGGACCGGTGAACCTTCTAGAACCTCTCCAATGAAATCATCGGAAACTTTCCCGAACTCCGAAATAGGACTTTCCTTATATGAATCTTATTCTCCGGACCATTCCGGATCTCCTCGTGATATCCCGGATCCCATCCGAGACTCCGAACAACATTTGGTATCTTACTCATCATCCCATAACTACTCAACAACATCGAATCCTTAAGTGTGTCTCCCTACGGTTCGTGAATTATGCGGACATGACCGAGACACTTCTCCGATCAATAACCAATAGAGGAATCTGGAAATTCATATGGCTCCCACATATTTCTACGATTACTTTGCGATCAAATGAACCATTTACATATGATACCAATTTCCCTTTGTCTCACGATAGTTTACTTATCCGAGGTTTTGATCGCCGGTATCTCTGCATACCTAGTTCAACCTCGTTACCGATAAGTACTCTTTTCTCGTTCCCGTGGTATGTGATCCCTTGTGAGCCAGTCACATGCTTTCAAGCTAATTGGATGATATTCCACTTAGAGGGCCCAGAGTATATCTATCCGTCATATGGATGGACAAATCCCACTCTTGATCCATGATCCTCAACCCATACTTTTCGAACACTCAATGCCACCTTTATAGCCACCCAGTTACGATGTGGTGTTTGATGCCATCAAAGCATCCTTCCGGAGATGGTGATTAACATGATCTCATGGTCGAAGGAATTAGGTTACTATGTATCAAAAAGCTTATAGCAAATGAACTATATTAAATGACTTGATCTTTATGCTACGCTTAACTATAGGAGTATGTCCATCACATCATTCTCCTAATGATATGACCCTGTTGTTAATAACATCTCTATGTTCATGATCAGGAAACTATGATCATATATTAACCAACAAGCTAGTTTAACAAGAGGCTTTACTAGGGACTCTTTTATGTTTACAAATCACACAAGTATTAATGTTTCCAGTTAATACAATTATAGCATGGTATGTAAACATTTATCATAAGTATGAAGATATGATAATAACCACTTTATTATTGCCTCTTGGGCATATCTCCAACACAAATCACATACATGCCCCCAACACATTTATGTCACTATGTGCTCTCCATATGCACCCCTCTTCCTTCTCTCCACCACCATGACCTTTCATATGTATTTGTTCTTATTTTGCCGTCGCCTCTCTTCTAGTTCATTGTGCCACCATACTAAATTAGAATATGTTGGAATTTTTCCAAGATCGTGTGTTGTGGCTGGAGAAAGAAGGAACCAAAAAGTACCATCTTGCCAAATGGGTAGATGTGTGCCAACCCACGGATCAAGGGGGGCTAGGTGTTACTAATATCGAACTAAAGAACATTAGTTTACTTTGTAAGTGGCTGTGGAGACTTGAAAATTAAGAAGGGGATTGGCAGAATTACCTTCTAAGAAAATACATAAAAAAGGTACAATTACACAAGATAGGAAGTATATTGTATGTTCTCATTTCTGGTCAGGTTTGATGGAAGTCAAGAATATCTTTTATAGTTGTTGCAAAAGAGTTTTAGGGAATGATAAGAAAACTAAGTTCTGGGAAGATGTGTGGGTGGGTGATAAACCTTTATGTGTTGTTTTTCCTAGATTATATAATTTGTCGTTTTCCTAAGACATAACAGTAGCAAAAGTCTTTGCTCAGAATTTTGATTGCATTAGATTTCGCAGATCTTTATATGGAGAAACTTTGTGCATGTGGAATAAACTCTTGGATATGTGATGTCATGTGGTGTTGGTTAATACCCCTGACAAAGTAAGTTGGAATCTGACTAAATCTGGTAGCTTTTCGGTTAAATCGTTGTATACTTATTTAGTTGCTAGAAGAGTATTTTTTTCGTTTAAGTTGATTTGGAGGATGAAGTTGCCTCTTAAAATCAAAGCTTTTGTGTGGTTGTTGGTTAAAAATAAGGTTTTAACCAAAGATAATTGATATGTTGGAAACGTATCTATAATTTTTGATGTTCCATGCTTGTTTAGTATCTACTTTGCTTTGTTTTGTCTATACTTTGAGGTGTTTTTATATGTTTTATAGTACAAGATGCCGCAGTGCCAGTTGCCTGTTTTCTTCTATTTTTGGTTCTAGAAAAGCTAGTAAGGAAATATTCTCGGAATTGGACGGGACAAAAGCCAAAGTCAATATTTCACCGAGGAGAACACGAAGTCCAGAGGAGAGACGGAGCCGCAGTGGCCCTAGGCGCGGGCCCACCCTAGGTCGCACCTGGGTAGGGTGTGGGCCCCCTGGCCGCCTCCCAGCCTCGCCTCTTCGTCTATAAGAATCCCCCGATACCTAAACCCTAAGCACCCTATCAATATTCCACAAAACCGTCTGTAGCCGCCGCCACCATCGTCCCTAGATCGGGGGGATCTGAAGCTCTTCCCGGCACCCTGCCAGAGGGGCGATCATCCTGGAGGCCTTCTTCTTCATCATGCCAGCCTCCGGTATGAAGCGTGAGTAGTTTCACCTTGGACTACGGGTCCATGTAGTAGCTAGATGGTTGTATCTCCTCCTTTGTGCTTTCATGTCTAGATCTTGTGAGCTACGATCATGATCAAGATCTGATGACCCAAAAGTATAGGGATCGCAACAGTCTTCGAGGGTAGTATTACCCAATTTATTGATTCGACACAAGGGGAGCCAAAGAATATTTGCAAGACTTAACAACTGAGTTGTCAATTCAGCTGCACCTGGAAATAGTTCTTGCTCACAGAAGTTTATCAGTAGCAATAGTTTTGTAGTAGCAAAAGCAAAGCAATAGCACCAGTAGAACAAGAGCAATTGTAACAGTAGAAGCAAACAGTAGGATATGAGTGCGGTAGGCATAGGGATGGATGGATGGGCGTTGCATGGACGAGTCTAAACATGTAACTCTAAGATCTAGGAAAATTGTATATAAATGAGATAAAGCATCCAAGTACTAAACAATATTAGGGATGTGCTCCATAAATAGTCATGCGTTCTTGCAATGAGAACTTGCACAACATCTTTTGTCCTGCAAGCCCGTTGTAGCGGGGCCTCAAGGGAACTACTGGCAATTAAGGTGCTCCTTTTAATAGAGCACCGGAGAAAAGCATTAACACTCCATGAACACTGACGACTGTCTACGCACAGCCTATTGGGAACCCCAAGAGCAAGGTGTGAAGCAGCAAGCAGCAAGTTTTCCCTCAGTTGAGACCGAGGTTATCGAACCAGAAGGAGGAAGGAAACGTCACACAGGTGTTGCAAGAAACGCGAAGACCTGCACAACACAAACTCAAGACTTTGCCCCAACAAACAGTGAGGTTGTCAAGATCACCGGTTTGCTGTAACAAAGGATTAAACATATGGTGTGGAAGGTAATGGTTTGGAGCAAGTAAACAAGTAACGGTGGAAAATGTATCAATGGTAAAGATTGGACCGGGGTCCATAATTCACTAGAGGTGCTCTCCTTAGATAAACAACATGGCATGAAGGGTAAACAAATTACAGTAGGGCAATTGACAGGAACTGAGCAAGCCATAACAATTCAATTACTAGTCAGAAAGATTCTATGAGGTTGATTGGGCAATACAACAAGATACATAGACCGCCATCCAACTGCATCTATGACTAGAAGTCCACCTTCAGGTTATCATCCGAACGCCCTCCAGTATTAAGTTGCAAGCAACAGACAACTGCTTTAAGCAACGTGTGTAAGGTAAACAGTCCACATGTTCCTGTAGGGGTTCGTAGCATGGAAAACAAAAAATTTCTATCGCATACAAACAAACAATCCAAGATCTATCTACTAGATTGTAGCAACGAGTCGATAGAGGAACTCACCCTCGAAGATTCCAAAGCGGTTAACGAGAGCAGATTCTTGTGGGTGATGTAGTCGTACACTTGCCGATCTCAAGATCGCGTAGACGATCCTTCCGGCGCTGCGTTCCGGCAGCGCTCCCGCAGTTGGTCACACGTTCGGTACTCGATGAAGACCTTCCTCTCCCTTGTTCCAAAGAAAATGGAGGTTGTAGCACTCTCCTCGTGATTCCTGGCGGCGTGGTGTACCGGAGTAGAGGGAGATCTCATGAGCCGCCTTAAGCCGGAGTGAGTATGGTGGAGTATGAGAGCTATTAGTGGTATAGGGTTTAGACACACCAATTAGAAGGCTCTAAACCAAGGCTAGGGCAATTAGAAGCTCTAAACCAAACGGCTCTAAACAGGAGGCTTTGGCTAGGGTTTAGATTAGAGGATAGGAACTTGTGTGTTTAGAGGAGGAGGCCCTGCCCCTCCTTTTATAGGTGGGAGGCGGCCAAGGGAGGAGTCCCTCCCAAGTCGGCCTTGGGTGGCCGGCTTGGAGAGGAGGACTCCTCCTCCAAGTTGGTTTCAACCTCCTCTTGCTTGTTTCCCACGTTTCTTGTTTTTAGTTTGACTTTCAAAGCTGGCCATTTGACTTTTCAGTTTTAGGATTCAATTTAATCCTTTATTTGGAACAGCAAGAACACTTAGTACATGATGCAATCATTCCAATATGTAATGACACATTCATGTACCCTTCCCCGGTCTTGGGACATTAGGAACCTTCTAGAACATTCCCGATGAAAACACCGGAATCATTCCCGAACTCCGAAATGGGACTTTCCTTATATGAATCTTATTCTCCGGACCATTCCGGATCACCTCGTGATATCCCGGATCCCATCCGAGACTCCGAACAACATTCGATCTCTTTCTCATAATACCATAACTACTCAAACAACGCCGAATCCTTAAGTGTGTCTCCCTACGGTTCGTGAATTATGCGGACATGATCGAGACACTTCTCCGAACAATAACCAATAGAGGAATCTGGAAATTCATATGGCTCCCACATATTTCTACGATTACTTTGCGATTGAATGAACCACTTACATACGACACCAATTTCCCTTTGTCTCACGATAGTTTACTTATCTGAGGTTATGATCGTCGGTATCTCTGCATACCTAGTTCAACCTCGTTATTGATAAGTACTCTTTTCTCGTTCCCGTGATATGTGATCCCTTGTGAGCCAGTCACATGCTTGCAAGCTAATTGGATGACATTTCACCGAGAGGGCCCAGAGTATATATATCCGTCATATGGATGGACAAATCCCACTCTTGATCCATGTGTTTCAACCAATACTTTCTGAACACTCAATGCCACCTTTATAGCCACCCTGTTACGGTGTGGTGTTTGATGACATCAAAGCATCCATCCGGAAAAGGTGATATGCATGATCTCATGGTCGAAGGAATTAGGTTACTATGTATCAGAAAGCATATAGCAATTGAACTATTGAAATGACTTGATCTTTATGCTACGCTCATCTATAGGAGTCTGTCCATCACATCATTCTCCTAATGATATGATCCTGTTGTTAATAACATCTCTATGTTCATGATCATATATTAACCAACAAGCTAGTTTAACAAGAGGCTTTACTAGGGACTCTTATTTTAGTTTACAAATCACACAAGTATTAATGTTTCCGGTTAATACAATTATAGCATGGTATGTAAACATTTATCATAAGTGTGAAGATATGATAATAACCACTTTATTATTGCCTCTTGGGCATATCTCCAACAGTCTCCCACTTGCACTAGAGTCAATAATCTAGTTTCAAACCTTTGTGTATTCAACACCTATGGCTTTCCGTGTTGTATGTACACGATTGCTAGTGGTCAATCGATCTCCGGATCGACACTTCGGTCCGTGTGTAATTTCATGTCTTTGCGTCTCGCATCACTCATTCTCTAATGAGATGGCTTTGTATAAATTTGGTCTTTGTGTGACCTTTAGCTCTTTGGGGTTAAAACATGTTGATAATATTGTCGCACAATATATCTTCATAGTATTATCCCACTGTGAACTACACCTAGTTTGATAACAAACTACTTGACACAAATGCCCTCTTTCTTTGCTAAAATAGCGGTCATATACTTAGCCTTTTGTTGTAGTATCATCACAATGTCTTAACTTTGGAACTCATCCAAATCCATTATGGAACTCACTTTCCATTATATTGTGCCACCCTTAGTTTAGATTGAGATAAACTTAATTTGTATTTTGTGACAAAACTAGTATCAATGTAGTACTTTTACAATGAACTAACCATCTATTTGTCACTTCTACAAATAATATACTCTTAGTTCTTCCAAAAGATCATAAGAATATCCTTACTATTGTCCAATGATCTTCTTATGAATCATTCTAGTATATGCTCATAGCACAGGACATATCTGGATTTGTACATATCACAGTATGATTGATATAAATATTCTTTGTGATTTCAAACATCAAGTATCAATCTATACTTGAATCTTTGTTTCACTTACCCTGTGTCAATACACTTGAATATATCATCAATATTGAACTCATTCAATCCTTTCTGTGCGACAAGAACCTTTCTTGTAGTTTCTATATTGAACTCATTCAATATCTCGTCTATGTACTTCTGGCACAACCATATTAGCGTCTATTGATGCCAAATATTTGGGTTTTGCCTAAGCCTTTCATCGAGATGAAATTCTTAATATGTGTTAATAAAATATACATGATTTCGAATCAACAATATGTCTTCCACATAATGTATTAGAAACATGTCTTAGCGCTCCCACTTAATTTCTTGCAAATGCAAGCATCTTCATCGTCTCTAATGAACTTTTAAACTCCTTTAACAGTTTCATCACAGTGAAGATTCCAACTCCGCGATGCTTACTTTAACCATTGAAGTTTGCATATGCTTTTAGTATCCTTTGAATTAACAAAACCCTATGGACCGTGTTATGCACATGTCCTAGGTAACGATTCTATTAGAAGAACTTGTTTTGTTTATTCAACTACCATATAACAAATTATATTTAGTGGTTGCTACATTAATCCGTCTAGACTAAATATCACTATGAAAGATCAAATCTTGTCATATACAACCTTTGAACATTGTTGTGAACTCTTTTCCAACATGTCGACTATTTCATAGATGTGAAACATCCATGTCTATTTCTTTATAGATCCAAATACGACTGTAAGGTCTTGTACCTTCCCAGAGGGTCTTTCAAGTTCAAATCTTGATCTCTCGTATATGGAACTATCACGGATTTTATGGCTTCAAGCCATTTTACAGAGTCAGGGCCCATCATCACTTCTTTGCATGTAGTCGGATCATTATTATCAAATAATGATTTAACTCTCAAATCTTGGTATTCGATTGTTCATCCGACCTACTTGTTTCAATAGGAACTTGGATCTCCGTGACCACAACCTTTGAGGTACGTGATCCATGAGCATTGTTGCTACCTCCGGAACACTTTTCGGCGCTGCGCAACTTTGCACATATAGCTAAGGTTCTTTTAACCTTATCAAAGTTCTATTGTCCTCCCACTTTTCTTTTCACGAAAAATTCCTTCTCAAAGAAACTTGACGTTCTAAGCGACAAACACTTTTGTCTCCGGTGTTTATGGAGGAATACTTAACAGTTATTCGAAATAACATACAAAGACAGGTTCATCCGACTTTGATTGCAAACATCTTTCTTATGCATAGCATACCAATGTTTAAGAAAGGATAACTTGGGTTTTATCCCAAACCATAACTTTATATGGTGTCATTTCAACGGATTATGATGGAGCTCTTTTCAGTGGAAAAACGGTAATCTCTAAAGCTTTTAATCTTTAAAATATAATGGCAGTTTTATGAATTATACCTTTGATCTTACCATGTCAAACAAGGTTTAATTACATATCTCGAACGTTCCATACCCTTATGGTGTTTCGGGAAATGCAAATCCATGGAACGATTCCTTAAATCTTAGGTATTATGCTAAACTTGTAATTCAAATATATTCCTTTATGATCTTTATCATAAACTGTTTATATTCTTGTTACAATGATTTTGCACTTCATCTTGAAAAACCTTGAACTTTTCAAATATTTCACACTTCATCCTTATTAAGTAAATATTCATATATTCACTCAAATTTTTGGAGGAAGCATATGAAGTTGAAATCCATCGCTCTTCACTACACATAATGGACTTCGTACAACAATATGTACAAGTTCCAATAAGCTAGTTATTCGTTCCCTTTTGGCCTACGAACGAAGTTTTAATTATCTCTAGGAAAGTTTTACAAGCGTCATGTGATCAAAATTCACAAGACTCCAAAATTCCATCCACATGGAGTTTCTTCATGTTTTCTTTTCAATATAATTTAAACGGCGATGTCACTTCCTAAGTGATCTTTCAATCAATTTGTCTTTCGACATTTTTAGCACTAGTTTTATGGATGTGATTTCTCCAAAGCAATTTGTGAATCATCCATCATTTATGGATTACGGCAATTATTTGAACAACCCTTTTGTTCTTATAATACCTGATAAAACAAATCTTGAAGGCAAACTTTGATGTTTAATGAGCAACACAATAACCCTTTATTTGTTCTCGATGAACATCATCACATATTCTTTTGCTAGTTACTTAGGCCATTGTAGTTCATGAATTGTGTTGTTTCGTATGACGATTCACACCAACAAATTCAGCATCAAATACTTAAGAACCACATTGTTTAATAAGCAAAGAATATAGCCATAACATGTATATCATCTATATAATTAAACTGAACAATTCTAGTCTTTTATTTTCTGCCATATATTTATGAGATTCTCTTTCAGTATTTCCTTTTCTGTTTGAAAGAATCTATCAACATCAATCAGTGGAGTCATACATATGACACATAGTCCAAAGCGTGTATAGTTAAATACCAATGTCTTTGGACTTGCACTTTGAAGTAGATCACCATTATCAAATGTTTGGTGCTCTTTCAAATTCCTTTCTTTAGTAATCTCTTGGTGTAGTAAACATTTTACCCACATCAAATATTCACCCTTATCATGGAATCGTCCATGATCAAGCTACTTTTAGCTTATAACGGTGAATCATGAGTATAATGTTGCTCTCCAAATCCTTTTGGACGATTAGGACAACTAGTGTCTCCAACCTTTTGCAAATTCTCATCAAAATATGAGAACATGAACTTTGCCATATTATACTCTATCATGTTGTAACCAAAACTTCGTTTCAGATACCACAATATCTTCCACACATCATGGTTTCTGAAACAACTCTTTCAGATCCTAGATAACCTTGATATTAAGAGAATCTTTGAATATCAAGAATCATGGAGACAAACATGATACTTATATACTAATACTTGGAATTGTTACTCTTGATTTAATACTAATTATTAAACTTCATGGAGTAACCGGAACTTACTGAAAGTTTGCAATAGGACTTTTAAACTTTAGATTAACACTTCAAAACAATACGATACCAGTTCGTAAAGTAACTAACCAGAATTCTATAGTTCTATCATCTCAATTATAACTAAGCGCAAGGTGGTAAACGGATGCCAATGACTACAACAACTATGCAAATTCACTTTGATTTAGTTTATGATAAATTGAGTTCTAATTAATAATTAAATTAATCTAGGTGAACTCCCACTCAAAACAATATCCCTCACATTGTTTTAGTGATCACACGAACCAAATCCACCACATCAAAACCGATCATCACGAGAGTTGATATAGCTTCAATGGCGAACAATCAACATGTTCATCATATCTACTATATGACTCATGCTCTACCTTTCGGTAATCCGTGTTCCTGAGGCCATGTCTGTACATGCTAGGCTCGTCAAGATCAAACCTTAGTTTCCGCATGAGCAAATCTGGCTTGCTCACGTTTTATACACTTGTAGAATCTAACACACCCGATCATCATGTGGTGCTTCGAAACAACAAGCTTTAGCAACGGTGCTAACTAAGGGTGAACACTTTATGACTTGAAATTCATGTGCATGAGGGATCATCTTATAATGCTACCGTCGTCTACTAAGCAATACAAGATGCATAAAGGATTAACATCACACGCAATTCATAATATGTGATATGATATGGCCTTTCTTCTTTGTGCTTCCGATCTCCATCTTCAAGCATGGACATGATCTCCATCATCACCGACATTGCATCAAGGTCAATGATGCTTCTCCATGGTTGTCGTCCACCGGCTTCAACTATTACAACTATTTTGAATAGACACGCGGGTCTTAACAGAAATTAAAGACAACCATATGGCTCCACGGGTTGCCTACTTACAATAAGGAACATTGCATACATCATATATAATCACAATCATGGCCATATCACATCACAAAGACACCCACAAAACAAAGTTATACGCCTCTAATTTTCTTTGCATGTTTTACGTGGTTTGGGGCTTTCAATAAGTGTCGTTCTAACTTACGAACAAGAACCACAACATTGATACTAGTATTGTCAATCACCCGTTGTAAATTGGATCTTAACTATGCTAGGAGAAAGCAGACCCATAAAGCCACTTATGCAATACAAGTTGCATGTCAAGCGTGGAGCAAGTCTCATGAACGATGTCATGTAAAGTTAGCCCCGCTTCATCCCAACATACCGCAAGATGCAAAGTACACAAGAAGCAATCGACAATAAAGCATCAACGCCCACAATGACCATTGTGTTCTACTGCGTGCAGATCTACATATAGACACGGCTCGATACCACGTAGGTGTTCGTAGCATGGAAAACAAAAATTTTCTATCGCATACAAACAAACAAGCCAAGATCTATCTACTAGATTGTAGCAGTCGATAGAGGAACTCACCTCGAAGATTCCAAAGCGGTTAACGAGCGATTCTCGTGGGTGATGTAGTCGTACACTTGCCGATCTCAAGATCGTGAGCGATCCTTCCGGTGCTCGTTCCGGCGGCGCTCCGATCGGTCACACGTTCGGTACTCGACGAAGAACTTCCTCTCCTTGTTCCAAAGAAAGCGGAGGTTGTAGCACTCTCCTCGTGATTCCTAAAGACAAGCGTGGTATCGAAGTAGGGAGATCTCGAGGCTTCGCCTTAAGCCGGAGCGAGTATGGTGGAGTATGAGAGAGCTATTAGTGGTCTAGGGTTTAGACACACCAATTAGAAGGCTCTAAACCGAAGGCTAGGGCAATTAGAAGCTCTAAACCAAAACGGCTCTAAACCGGAGGCTTTGGCTAGGGTTTAGATTAGAGGATAGGAACTTGTGTGTCTAGAGGAGGAGGCCCTGCCCCTCCTTTTATAGGTGGGAGGGGCGGCCAAGGGGAGGGAGTCCCTCCCCAAGTCGGCCTTGGGTGGCGCGCCGGCTTGGAGAGGAGGGACTCCTCCTCCAAGTTGGTTTCAACCTCCTCTTGCTTGTTTCCCACAGTTTCCTGTTTTAGCCGTTTGACTTTCAAACTGGCCATTTGACTTTTCAGTTTTAGGATTCAATTTAATCCTTTATTTGGATCAGCAAGAACACTTAGTACATGATGCAATCATTCCAATATGTAATGACACATTCATGTACCCCTTCCCCCAGTCTTGGGACATTCCGGAACCTTCTAGAACATTCCCGATTAAAACACCGGAATCATTCCCGAACTCCGAAACGGGACTTTTCTTATATGAATCTTATTCTCCGGACCATTCCGGATCACCTCGTGATATCCCGGATCCCATCCGAGACTCCAAACAACATTCGGTCTCTTTCTCATAATACCATAACTACTCAAACAACGTCGAATCCTTAAGTGTGTCTCCCTACGGTTCGTGAATTATGTGGACATGATCGAGACACTTCTCCGAACAATAACCAATAGAGGAATCTGGAAATTCATATGTCTCCCACATATTTCTACGATTACTTTGCGATCGAATGAACCACTTACATATGACACCAATTTACCTTTGTCTCACGATAGTTTACTTATCCGAGGTTATGATCGTCGGTATCTCTGCATACCTAGTTCAACCTCGTTACTGATAAGTACTCTTTTCTCGTTCCCGTGATATGTGATCCCTTGTGATCCAGTCACATGCTTGCAAGCTAATTGGATGACATTTCACCGAGAGGGCCCAGAGTATATCTATCCGTCATATGGATGGACAAATCCCACTCTTGATCCATGTGTTTCAACCAATACTTTCTGAACACTCAATGCCACCTTTATAGCCACCACCATTACGGTGTGGTGTTTGATGACATCAAAGCATCCATCCGGAAAAGGTGATATGCATGATCTCATGGTCGAAGGAATTAGGTTACTATGTATCAGAAAGCATATAGCAATTGAACTATTGAAATGACTTGATCTTTATGCTACGCTTATCTATAGGAGTATGTCCATCACATCATTCTCCTAATGATATGATCCTGTTGTTAATAACATCTCTATGTTCATGATCAGGAAACCATGATCATATATTAACCAACAAGCTAGTTTAACAAGAGGCTTTACTAGGGACTCTTATTTTAGTTTACAAATCACACAAGTATTAATGTTTTCGGTTAATACAATTATAGCATGGTATGTAAACATTTATCTTAAGTGTGAAGATATGATAATAACCACTTTATTATTGCCTCTTGGGCATATCTCCAACAGTTCCATGAACAAGAGACCGTTGTTTTCTCCCTAGTGGCAACATCACATCTACAACCGAAGAGATTATTGTCACTTCCCTTGGAAACTAGAGGCATGAACCCACTATCGAGCATAAATACCCCCTCTTGGATAACTACTAACAACGGAGAGCATGCAAGATCACAAACAACACAGACATGATAGAATCATAAAGACAAAACCATTAATCAAACCAACATAATAATCTCAATATCCATCGGATCCCCACAAACACAACATGCATGATTACAAATAGATTAGATCTTGATCATGAAGGGAGCTCACAAGATCTATACATGAAAGCACAAAGGAGGAGATACAACCATCTAGCTACTTCATGGACCCATAGTCCAAGGTGGAACTACTCACGCATCATACCAGAGAAAAGGCCTCCGGGATGATCTCCCCTTTGGCAGGGTGCTGGGAAGAACTTCAACCCCCCCCCCGATATAGGGACGATGGTGGCGGCGTCAGCAGAAGGTTTCGTGGATATTTGATCGGGTCCTCAGGGTTTCTACATCGGGGGCTTCTTATTGGCGAAGGGGGAGACCGAGGAGGCGGCCAGGGCCACCAAACCCTAGCCAGGCATGGGGCTAGTCCCACCCACGCCTGGGGTAGGTCTGGCCCCTCCAGCTCTCCTCTGCACTCCTTGTTCCCCACGGAAAGTAAATGACTTTGTTCTTTGTCCCGTCCAATTCCGAGAATATTTCTTTACTAACTTTTCTGAAACCAAAAACAGCAGAAAATAGGCATCTGGCACTGTTGCAACTTGTTAATAGGTTAGTACCATAAAACATGTAAAAAGAACCTCAAAGTGTGGACAAGTAAAGCAAAGTAGATACTAAACAAGCATGGAGCATCAAAAATTATAGATATGTTTCCAACGTATCAACATCCCCAAGCTTAACTTCTGCTCGTCCTCGAGTAGGTAAGTGATAAACAGAATAAATTTTGAGGTGACATGCACCCTCACAATAAATGTCCAACCATTTTCAAGCATTGAAAGCTGGGATCAAAGAACTCTAAACATGTGCATGAAAGATGGAGTTCTAACAATAGGACATAGTAACTATGCATGCAACATGACGAGCTACAAACAAAGATCCTGGATAACATGCATTGAAAAATGTTTGTTTGTTTCACATGCAGAAAACATAGCATAGTGGCAATTAGCTTGTCCCTCATAGAGTAGCAATTAAATGCATAAGACACCTGCAAAGTTCACAAGGGTGACTAGAAACAAGTAGCACAAGAACAAGTAATAACACAATATGCATCAATTAATAAGCTTTGGAACACTGCACACAAAATGACAACTATGCTCTCTTAATGGTGCCTAAAGGTAGAAGGTGGAGACTCAATAGTGGTGGAAGAAAGGCCTTTTTGTAAAGGAAGCAGGGATTACAAGTTTCAAAACGTGCTTCCAAAAATTATGGCACTTGTTAGCTTTCAGCCCTCATTGCCCCTATCATAAGCATCTTGAAGTGGTTAAGGTTAAAGTGGCAAAGCTGGAGTATATGCCTGACGAAGTATAAGTTGGCAATCTTAAGTCCCTTGAATACGAGGGCCACACCTCATGCATACTCAACTTTTGGTCTAGGTAAGTTTGTCACTGTAAGTATTTGCATATCATTGAGAACCGCCAACGGGGTACCCCTTGCACATGGTACAGGAGCTTTCCCATAACCAAAATGACAAGGCAAGCAGACAATGAGCATCTCAGCAATCTTTTTATTTACCATATGCATAGATTTTTATTGATGATGCTTCATAGATAGCTCATTATGGTGATGCTGCAAGTTTCCACCATGATTAGGCATGGCTTGGTCTAGCGGACTAGGCGTATCTCTAACATAGGATACAAACTACATGGACTTACAAGTTCCCTATTTATTTCACACCGGTGACATCCATAGACAAAAGAACATGATATCAACTGAGTACAACAAGGTACAAGTGCAATGTTGAAAACGTTCCCTGTGACAGCACGGTACTGCTAATTCCAACTTATAAGTGCAAGCATATACAACATAGATGACACAATGGTTCAAGTTTATTTTGGGGCAAGAAAAATAAAGTGTGCCATCAAGTTCGTGAGGGCTTTAATCACTAAGTTTTCACATAACAAAATAGTTTTTAATTGAAATATAGTTGAAAACAAGAATATAATTGGAATGGTGTAACACACCATGCATAGGAATTTATAGTGGACACTTTGGAATAAATTGGTTTCTTGCGAGTTGGAGGCATGAGTAGAAATTAGTCATACAAGTGGAGGCTAGCAAAAGACTGGGAGCAACCAATTAAGAGAGCAATAATGGCCAAAATCATGCAGTGCAACAAAGCATACTAATCAAAGCAAAGAGTGGTACTACAATTCAAGGACTAAATGATCATAGAGGCTAATGGTGACTTGTCATAGTCATAACATGGTGTGAGCATGTGCCAAGTCAACCCAGGCAAAGCATCAAATGAGAATACCACAATACTATGCTTTTGCATGCTAAAACAACGCATAATTTCTTTAAGGCACACTAAGCAATCCCAATTGTTTGGAGCAATACATGCTACAACAATAATCACTAAGCATAAGGTCAAAACAACACCTAGCATGTCATGCTAAAGTCTAAGTCACAGTCAATGCAAGCTCCTCTTGCACTTACAAGCAAGAACTTACTATCCCTTTCCAAACACCAAGCAAACTTATTTGCAAAACAACACAGCGAGAACGGGGGTCCAATCTACTTTATTCAAGCAAACTAAAAAACCTAAGCAAAGCAAACGAAAACTAAGACGCTCCAAGAACAACACAAGTGTGCATGAAACGATAAAAATGAAGTGTCTAGACAGACCTGAGCTTTTTATTGATGAAGAAGGGGATGCCTTGGGCATCCCCAAGATTTGACGCTTGTACCTCTTGGATATTTCTTGGGGTGACACCATGGTGGCATCCCCAACCTTGAGATTTTGTCCATTATTCATCTCATTGCATCCTTCTCTCTCTACACCTGAATTTTTTTCCTTCATACAAAACTTCACACAATCTTCATTAGCAACATTAGTGTATTCTAAAGATATTAGACCTCTGGCAAAGCTTTGGAACAACAAGGATTTTTACTAAAAACACAAGCTACTATAGTAACTCCTTCAAAAAGCTCAATTCACCTAAAGAGAACTCAAAAAGGAATCAATAATAAGCAAATGCAAATAATGACAGAAATCTTTCAAAACAGACCAACAGATAGAAAACGATTATTTCGAACATTTTCAGTTGCTAAAATAAAAAAGTTTTGAACTAAAGAAAGTTAGCTAACATACTGGGGGATTTATTCGTAAATTTTGATCTCAATCCAAGTTACAGAGACTCCTCACGGATTTTCTTGGTGGAGGACAAAAATCTGTTTTGGGACAGCAACTCCCCGAATCTTACTTCCCTCTCATTAGAGGTCATTCTTGGCACAAAAAGCAAACAAAAAGGATAAGGAGAGGTCATTACTGAAGTAATAACTTCCAAGACTCAAGGAAACTCTTGGGTTATCTCCCAACAAGTACTTTTTTAACACCTTTAAGTTAGGCTTGATAGCTTGAGAAGATGCTCACATAAGAATGATGAATTAAAGTCAAAGAGAGCATCAAGGAGCAATTTCAAAACACATTTTAAGTCTAACCCACTTCCTATGCATAGGAATCTTGTACACAGATAAGTTCACAAAGAACAAAGTGACATGCATAGGAAGAGAAAACAAGAGTAACTTCAAAACTTTCAGCACAAAGAGAGGTGTTTTAGTACGATGAAAACTTCTACAATCATATTTTACTCTCTCATAATAATTTTCAATAGCCTGATGAATAAACTCAACAATATAACTATCACATAAATCAGGCTTTTCATGAGCTACAAACACATAGTTTCTATCAAGCTCAAAAATAGTGGGATTAAAACCTTCACAGGCTTCATCCAAAGTAGATATTTTAAAAGGATCCACAGGAACATAACATTCATCCCTCTTTGGTAAGCATGGGGACAATCAAATAATGTAAGAGGTAAAGAGTTACTCTCATTAGAAGGTAGGCATGGGGACAATCAAATAATGTAAGAGGTAAAGAGTTTCTCTCATTAGAAGGTAGGCATGGGTAGATCCATTCTTCCTCCTTTTGTTCATCACTCTCCTCCTCTTTTTCATCTATTGATATTCCAGTTTCAACAATTTCTTCTTCCATTTGTGGAAAACGCATATTAAAATATTCAAGAATATAGCTATTTTCTTCCTTGTAATTATCAAAGCAAAATTTAAGTATCTCAAAAACCTCATGTTTATAAGGTGCATCATCAGTATTCTCAAGCAAACTGGCAAGTTCAAATGCACCCTTGAAGGCAATAAATTCTTCAATTTGTTCCACATCATCAAAATCATAATTTCCTTTAACATAAGAAGATATGGTAACATTATCATTATACTCACATTGAAAGGGTAGGTGTTTATACTGAAGGAAATATGCCCTAGAGGCAATCATAGAGATGATTATATTTCATATGTATCCATGAGTTATTGTAATGTTCCTTGAATATCCATATCAGACAACTTGTATTGATTGGCAATTATGTGAATTGTTTATGAAACTCTTTACTTGTATGGTTATTTAACAGTTGTCCCTAGTCGGAGTTCATGTGAGGACACACGTGGATATTAGACTAGCACATCGATTGGTTGATGACTATGTTTCGCAAGTCATAGACATGGAGATGTCAAACCAATGATGTGGACACATGTTATGAACATGGGGTTGGACTGACCCAACCTGAGACTGTCAATTAGTTGCAACTCTCTCTCTACACATCGTGTACGTTTTGTCCTTAGACCTGAGATTGTCGCATGTACTTGAGATGTGGATCGACCTACTTTGGGGCTATCAGACGCTACTCCATAACAGGGTAGTTATAAAGGTAGCTTTCGGGTTTGTCCTGAAGCATGCTGCAAGGCATGGTCAATCAAGATGGGATTTGCCCCTCTCTACTTGAGAGAGATATCTCTGGGCCCCTCGAGTGATCGGATCCAGAAATGCATAGCCGTGCTACATAAGGTTAAGAGTTAACCTAGTAAAGGGATTCCGAATCACGGTATCGAGAAAGAGAGGTAAGATTGGATCTAGACCAAATATCGTGAGGCAAAGGGAAAGACATGTACTAAACCTTGTGATGGTTCGTCCAATATGATCTTTGTATATGTTTAGGAGTTGGCATGTCTTGCTAGAGGCCGCTACCAACTATTGACAGAATAAGTGTATTCATATCATGTCTATACGTATATGAACCTATAGGGTCACACACTTAAGGGGATGGAAGCCTAATGAGGATTGGATCCGAATTAGACCAGGCTTAGGCTACTAATGGGCTGCTAATGTAGAAGCCCACTAGGGACGCCTATATAAGAGAGGGTGGGGCGAGCTGACCAGGGTTAGACCTAAGACCATTCCTCCCAGCCGCCACTCCTCACGCCTGTGTTGCACGCGCGGACCTAGCAGTCCGGCGTTTGACGCTTCCACCCTGTACGTGTGGATACCTCGGAGGCGCTGCATCTGTAGCGCTTGGACGAGCCGCGCAAGGGGAGCTGCTCGTGGGACGAGGACAAGGAGGAGACGTGGAACGTCTGCACTGCCTCGACGCGCTTCATCAATTCCGCAACTATGCGTCTAGTGGTAATCCCGTGATCTATGACAACAGTAATCCTGGTATACGCGGTAGAATTTTTTTGATTTGCGCTAGTGTAGCGTACCCGTATCCCTACATATACCTCCTGCAACAACACGCTTTATCAAAGCAATAAGCAATATTATAAGTAGAGCACACGTCTCTAGCAATAGTATTCAACTTATCAATTTGTTCCCGTAAGTGTTTCCCTTTTTGTGACAAACGGTGTTCCTTATAGTAATACTTTTGTTCTTCCGTGAACCCACCTTGCCAATAAGAACTAGTTTCAAAGAAACCATCCATTGATAGAAAGCATGACCAAGCAAGGCAATAACTGTGGTGACCTAGCATACCACTGCATGATGTAGTATACTATAGTCGTGGACATAACACCAATGACACCCCGTTCACTAGTATTACATCCCTCAGAGTGGTACAACAGAAACGCAGCGGGTTCAATACATGGATAAGGGTTACAACTCACTCTATACATAAGATCCAGAGAACACTCTAGGTTAAGAGAGAGAAAGAACTTCTTACAAAGAAGAACTCATAACTAATATACTAATAGTCTAGTACCTGAACTATTTGGGCTTGTATTGCGGCTATTGCAATACCCTACAGAAGTAGGTTCTATGGCCAGAGATTATATTCCTATCTAATCAGCAACGTCGTCTTCACTTGAGTTGATGTGTATGTTGACTTTCTGGACTTCATTGAAGAACTTGAGCTTTTGATGATGATTCCTGGAGCATAACTTGATGTAGATGTTGTCTGTACCGGCTTCAGAATCTAGCAAGGGTTAAGAAGATACGTTGAGTACGAGCGTACTCAGCAAGTCCACTAGAAAAGGAGTGTTTGATGCACTATAACTATAGCCACAAACCGTAGGTCATAGGCAATGCAAATTTTCATAAATATTTCTTCAAAGGTTGCTTTTATTCTGAAAAGCTATGTCCGTCAGCCTTCACGGGTTTACCAGAACTTTCGTGGAGTTCCTTTCCCGCCGCGTTCGCAGCTCCTTCCCGGAACAGGGAGTAACAAGTTACAGTTCTTACACTCTGTAGAGGTGTGTTACTTTTCCCATGAGAGATCAACTCCTTGTTGCACAACCGGGCAGCTTACCCATCCACAATTCCATGTTGTGGGGCCTAGTAGGTGATCCAAGCCAATCACTGCCCTCTTCGCGACCTTATATGTCTGCACGATCCTTCGGGGCTGGCTCACCTCCGTTAAGCCTCCTTTCGGGCAGGCTAAAACTCTGATGAGTTCCCGAAGACTCTATGACCTGGTGATGTCCGGAATAGTACCATTTACATGGACTATATCCCTAAACACCATTCATGGATAATCTAGACACCAAAAGTGTGGGGCGTAAGGGTGCCTATCCATATGTTGGATCCGCACAAGGAATCACAACGTCACGTTAAGGTCGTCTTGCCTCCATACGAGAGGAAAAGGATACATTTGACTTCTCCGTCCCATTCCAAATCTCATGGTTAACGCGTATTATATGGCGCAAGAATCACTCGCGACATTGGTTGTTAAGTCCTAGATAATATGTTCCTTTACCACCGGAACTTTCATAGTAGGTTATTACCTCATGTTAAATAACCTATAATCATTTATTAGGAAAATAGTGTTTTCCGACCTTTTTTAAATGTTGGTGATGACAACACTTGATTTGCAAAATACTTCATAGAAAATAATCAAAGGACATGTGCAAGTGTGAACTTGCCTTTTGTGATTGCAAGATTATGCTCTCACGGTCTTCAAGACAATATAAGATCCAATATCTGAAATCAGCATCATTGGTCCGGTAAGGACTAATGTTTGAAGAAGCAATATGCTCTTATGCATAAGTAATGTGATGCACTTTATAAACGCGAATCCCGGGGATAACGTTGTTCTAGGGTTTGGACACTGGAAATGATTTCTTTAGAATGTGTTGTCCTTTTAGATAAGTTTCACACTTGTGCTTCTTATTAAGGCTTGTGAGTGTGTGTGAAACATCATGTAAACATAATGGTGTACAATAATAAGATATACCATGGAGGTACGCTATTCAAGGAATGCTTATATAAGAATTATCTTATCTTCAAGTTTAACCTTGCAAGTAATGGAATTTATAAGGAACTTAAGTGTTAACAATCCTAAGTATACAAGCAAAGGATAAGTAATGTGATCCTGATTAATTATCATATGTTGACTGAAGTGGCAAAATGAATAACTTTTGAAGGAAAGATTCCTTTTCTAAGGTCTACACAATCTTTGTAATTAACCAAACATTGTTGCGATTGTTTGTGTTTGCTTAAATAGCTTGTACTTGAGATGCTTTAACTTAATTATAACAGACCAAAGTTAACTATAAAACATATAACAAAGTCTTTAGTCTTATATGGAAAGTCTTGTGGACGAAAGTTAACTTTAAAAATATGGATGGTTTGAAAGTGTAATGCTTATGATATTTGTACGTGGTGTATCTTGTAATGTTTCCTTAAAGATACTTAAGAATAGTTATTCTCCTATTTAAGTAGGGGTTTCTTAATTTTATAATGGAATAGAATCATTTCTCTTTTTTTAAAGGTGTGATTATGATTTGTAATCAAGGAAGTAACATTACTTAACTTTTTATGGATTCACTATAGTGTTTTAATTTGGTTACAAACTTGTGGCTGAAGTAAGTAAATAGGTTTTATTTAATCACAATCATTCTTGGAGATTTTATGTTGGATAAGGATCTCTTTAGAAAATAATCTACACTTATGGTTGAAAGATAATTCAATCAATTGGTACTTATAATGTTTTGAACCATTTTGAATTTATATTATTAATATTTAAGACTAATAATATTTATTAGACTCAATTTTCTATATTTAGAAATATTAATAATTTTTTTATTTACCTTTATATGATTTATTAATTAATTAAGGAAATAGGTTTAAATTCAAGTTATTAAAGTATTTATATTTTTATTTAACTCAAAAGTGGAATATTATATTTTTAACATGTAGGTATTATTTTTGTGATCATTTTGGTATATTACATTTATTTTTATGATTTTTAAGTAATAAGATATGATTTTTATAAGATTTATTACTTGATAAATACTTAATATATATATAATATTTAATTAAGTGAAATAATAATGCATTATTATAGTTTTAAATTTTAGTTCTTATTTTTCTAAGATTTTTGGTATTTTATTTATATTTTTCACATTTATCAATATTAAATATGAATTATTTATGTTTTATTACTTATAAAACCTTTATTAAATAATATTTATTTAAATGATTATCATAATAATGTTTGATAATAGTTTTAATTGATAGATTTTATTTTTCCAAACATTTTCATATATTACTCATATTTTTCTGAATTATAAAACAAAAGTTATTGATTTAATAAGATTTAATGATTTTATTTCATTCCTAAAATATTCAAATTTGGGCTTATAACATTTTATTTATTTCTTAAACAGAAAATAACTTTTTGTACCGAGGCTAAATCTACTCAAGGTCACTGACCAGTGGGCCAATGGCCACATCATCACTCAGGTTAGTAAATGCATTTGTTATGGCCCTATTTCTACTCCTAGACAATGACAGATGGGCCATGGGCCACGTCATACGCCACATGGGCAAGGACCAGTCAAATGGCTGACCAGGTCAAGGGTGATATCACCCCGACATCAGCTCGCCAGAACCTCGTCGAAACATCGCCGGAGACGGCGCTTGAATGGGTTCTGGGATGCGCGAGTAGAGGCGTTCGATGCAGGGGTGGCTACTGAACCTAATAGTGGCAGCGCCGCCCCCTAAAGGTCATCGGAACAGGAAGTCCAGCGACGACGAGCGGCGGAGCACACAAATACTTGGTGAGCGCTTGATCTAGGAAGCGAATAAAAGCTTGGAGAGCCTCGGGAGGATCAGGGACTCACCACGGTGCTCGTAGTAGGTTCAGTGAGGTCGAGAAAGGCCTGAAAACGGCAAATCGACGGTAGTTGAACTTCGTAAGGAGGAGGCCGTGAGCTTGATTAAGGGCGTGCGCGACCGATTCCTTCCACGAGATGAACCAGCGTGGTACGACGGTTCCAGCGGTGGGCTCGATAGGGAGCTTTAGAGCGATGGCGATAGATGTCTCTGGCGAGCTAGGTTTCGGCATCTGAGAGGAGACAGAGAGGAAGAGGAGGAGATGGGGATAGGGACGAGGCAGGGTGTTATTGTGGCCTTCTTATCCTTCTGTTGGACGACGGCGGGCATCTCGACGCACGGCTGACGATGACGACGGCATCGGGCGGCGGCAAACTCCTCTAGCGAGCTGCTTGTGACGCACGAGGAAGACGACGACGGACTTTTTGCGGAAAACCCCCTGGCATGATTTCAAACTCAACCCGCAGTCCTTTGGCGGTCCACCTGTCAGTTAGAGAGGAAGACAGGCTGGGCTGGTCTTGGGCTGCGCTTGGGTTGTTGTGGTTGCTCGTGGGCGACGAATAAGAGAGAGGGGTAATGGGTCGTGGACCAGATTTGATTGCTACCTCTACTTCTTTTTTTTCTTGTTCTCACTTTTTTATATTTTCTGTTTTGTTTTCAGGTTTGAATATTACACCTTTGATTGAGATTTTTATATAGAATTTATTTCCTAGAAAATTGCAGTATATAAAAAATCATTTATAATTCTGGTATGAATTTAGTATTTTGGTAGCATACTTTATTTATTATTTTCTAGCTTTATAATTGTAGAGGTATTCTTTTATTAAATAGAATAAGTAGGATTTGTTTAAGATATTAAATTAACTATAACATTGTTTTTACTTTTATTTGGAGTAATGAAGTTCTAAAATGTTTAGTAATAGTCATAGGGTTTATTTTTATGTATTTAATCACATAGTAAAGTATAGGGTTTATAATTATTGTATCCCCACTTATTCCATGCTCATATGGAATGAGTGGTTAGAGAAATGTATCAATGAATTTGCCTAGTGAATATAGATTGAATATTTATGAGGTGTTGATGATAAAACTCATTAATAAATTTAGGGTTTTGAATTGTAATTGCTCATCCTAGGGTTTAGGGCTCTTAATATACTTATATTCTTCTATTGATGTGAATAAAGATAAATGGCTAAGCATATTATCTTTTTGTTTGTGATCTTTAGTGGTATCACTCTTTAGAATAGATATTTATTAACTGGAATGTCTTATGGAAAGGATTTGATAAAGATAACTCATAATCATATATGATTATGATGATTGGAAATAACAGAGATGTGCTTAAGTGATTTGCTATAGGAAAATATTCCTATAAAGCATTGTGAAAATAAAATGATTTATCCAACAGATGAGATGGATGTTAAGCTTGATCATAGATTTAGGGTTTAGTGTTTACTAAGAATTCCTATCCTCCGTAATTCATAATTTTGGACTTCTAATTAAGGAATTCCTTTCCTAGATATATTACTTCTTCCTATCAAGCATCATGGTTAACATGATGAGCTTTACTTCACAAGAATATTTTTATCCATCTTTTATTCTTCTAAATCTATACTTGGTTATCAAATTGTTCTACTACTAATAATTTCCAATCCAACAGATGGTTACAATTGCCTCTATGTATACCCTTCCTTTGTTATCCATCATTAACATTACTCTATGAATTCATTTATAATTATATATATTTCAAATCCTATTTCATCACCAGTTTTTAATATTTCTAAGAGGAAAATACTAACTCTATAATTCACTTCTGCCCTAACATCATCCTAATCATACCATCTTATCTCAACTAGACTCCAATATCTTATATTAGAGTTTAATCATGTTTTACCCACCAATGTTACTTATACTGGATATAAGCATTCAATCTTGGTGATCTAAGCATGATCATTATAATCCTTTATGTTTTAGGTTTCTAATGAGCTAGTCAAGGCTTCATCAATACAACACTACAGTTGTATTATAATTCTCTTCTTAATATCTCTAGTGGATTAGGGAATGTTATTCATGAACTATACCTACTTAGTCCAATAGGGTTACTCCTTATAACTATCTTCAATAATCATCCTTGTAATCTTTACCTCAGATACCCTTCTATCATCTCAGGAGTGAGATAACTCCATCAATATTCATATTGTTTTTTATTCACTTCCAACACTCCCATTCTGAGCATGATATTTATAACTAGCATTACTATTTACCTCTTCTTACTTATTTCTTTATAAGCACTTAAGTGAATGCTATGATATGGTCAAGAGTTGATAGCTCGGGAAATGATAGGTTAAGGATTGGTGAATCAATAGTTGATTACTCAACATTGATGAACCATAAATATTAGAATAAGTTTCAATAGAGATAATAAAGATTCTTATGGGAAGAAAGATATGTGGTAACTAATCTTAACTTGATTTCTTTGCTACTCAAACTCACTAAAGAGTGAATATTAGGTATTACCATGATACTCATGATATAAGGGAATAAGAAGAAAATAAGTCAATATTATTCAATACATTCTTATCACTTGGTAGTCATGGGTTGTTGCAATGAAGATTATGATATGATCCCTTAAGGATCAGATATTAATCATTAAGCAATGCATTACGATTGAATTTGATTATATTTGATCTACCCTTAGATCAAATCATGTTTACCCATATAAGGTTTTAGTAAAGGTCATATTGAAACTTATCACAGTCAACTTGATGATCTAATTCAATTCCATCAAGTTGGGATAAGCTTAAATCACTTTGACAAGTTTTGTTCAAAAGCGCAAAAATTATTCGGATTTTCTATGCATGAATGCAATGCACATATCTGAGTTCAACTTATTTCTAAGCTCTAATGTTGGATGTTACAGACTCTCCCCCTTAAAATCAACTTCGTCCTCGAAGTTCGCAACTCTCACGTTTCGGAGTAAGAAATTGACGTGTGTTGGTTACGATATTTTCTCAACTCCATAGTAACCTTAAATGGAAATAATTGTAGTATTCTATATCCAGATAGTTTTCTTGTATTATTTGCATACTTATTGAAAGGGCATGTATGCCCCCATGTGTGGTTTTGGTAATTAGTGACAATCTCTATGGACTAATGTGTAAATCGAGTTTCACTTGTAGGTTTGTCCATTGGCATCGCTTGGGCCATTTTTTTTGTCTCAAGGTTGGAAGATGACGAATTGTCCAAGGGCTTTGTGCCCATTGGAATCATGAAGAAAGAAGGAGCTTGAAGGTCGATCAAGGCATGTGCAAAGAGTTGCATCAAGATGGATCAACCTCAAGTAGGGATGAAGAAGGGCGAGCTCAAGATACGCCATCTCTAGAAGATCTCATGGTTGAAGCTTGCCATACTCGTGCTCATGTAATGATGAAGACAAGTTCAAAGAAGAGGTTTCCCCATGGAGTATGGGGGAGAAATTTGCAAGTCTTCATCTTCATCAAGCAAGAGAATCCAAGAAAGGTGTTCCCACTATAGAAGAACAAGACGGTCTACATCAAGTTCAAGTGGGATGCTCAAGGCAAAGGTATGTTCTTGATAGGGCTTTTCTTTTGCCGGTCTCGTATTGTTAGTTGAGAGACCGGGTTTAGGATAGATAGCCGTGCTATCAAGAGGGGCTCTCAAGCGGGTGTCTCGTCTGCATCGTTCGGGGAGAGCTCAAACCTTTGCATTCATAGCATCATCTTTCTTGGTTGTTATTTGGTTCTTGTCCATGAGAGGATCTAGAGCTTGTGGTCACCATCATAACAAGCTCTAGCTCATCATCTAAGGATTTCACTTGCTTATCTTATTGCGGTTTTTGATCCTGCGAGTTTTCCGGCTCCACACCTTGGGGGATAGTTCACATATATATTCATGATATTTTCTCCCAAGGTGATACCCAATATATATTCGTTGTTATCTTTCTAACAAAATTGGTTTCATCCCGTTTGGAGTTTGGATGCAAAAGTTATTGCGTTTTTGGTTTCTGGAATTTCCCTGACCGGAAGTTCCGGCTTGCCATCGGAAGTTCCGCTAGGGCATTTTTGCCGCCGAAAGTTCCGGGTCTTCTTCCGCTCACGCTCAGTAACCTTCTGTTTTGAAGCGTTCTATTTGCCGGAACTTTGTCGGAACTTGCATCGGAAGTTCACCGGAACTTCCGGTCTGTTTTGATCGGAACTTCCGGTTGCGCTTCTGGAGCGGACGTCAACGGTCTGATGACCGTTGGAGCCAGGCTGGGCGGAACTTCCGCCCATAGCCGGAAGTTCCGGCCATGATTCGTTTTTTCAGTTTCTCGCTCCGCAGTTTTCGATCGTTGGCTGGGTGCCACCGGAACTTCCGGCCTCCCACCGGAAGTTCCGGCCAGGTGTCGCGAATGCCCATAACGGGCAGATCTAGGAGCCCTTTAAAAGGGGCTCCTCTTCCTCTTCGTGGGCACCAGCTTTTCTTCTTGGTTCTTGGATTTCTCTCTCTCCTTCATTGTCAACCTTAAAGAAGCTTTCCCTCTCCCTTTACCCTCCTATGATTCTTGCATCTTTTTGAGGGATTTTAGAGAGGAGATCTAGATCTACAATCCCCCCAAGTCAAATCCCTTCTTTGTGAAGGAATCATTGGGATCTAGATCTTGGAGAGTTTTGTGTTATCCTCTTGTGTTCTTCCTCCCTTATTCCCCAATAGCTTTTGTAGCTTTGTTGGAATTTGGGAGAGAAGGACTTGTCCTTACATTTGGTGCATAGGTTTGAGTTCTACTCTTGTGTTCTTCCTCCCTTATTCCCCCAATAGCTTTTGTAGCTTTGTTGGAATTTGGGGGAGAAGGACTTGCCCTTGCATTTGGTGCATAGGTTTGAGTTCTCCTCGGAGATTCGGTGAGTTCAAGCTTGTGATCTTGTTTCTCTTGGGTTCCTTGGAACCCTAGACGGTTGTGTGGTTGGATTGTTGACCTTTTGTGGTCTTGTTGACCTTTTGTGGTCTTGTAGCCTTTTGTGGCGTTGTTGGCCTTTTGTGGCATTGTTGGCCTTTTGTGGCTTTGTTGTTGGGAGCCTCCAATTGAGTTGTTGAGTTAGCCCCAATCTTGTACGGGTTCGGTGACCGCCCTCAAGCGTCCCATAGTGGAGCAAGTGCCCGCCTTTTGTGGTGCGCACTTGGGAGAATAGGATGAGCCTTTTGGGGCGTCGGTGAGTTGCGTGCTTCCGCATCCGGGGTGAGGCCTTGTGTGGCGTTGGGTGAGCATCGAGCCACCACACCTCGAGGTGAGACATTTGTGGCGTTCGGAGAGCATTGCGCCATCGCACCTCTCCAACAGAGACGTAGCTTCTTTGGAAGTGAACTTCGGGAAACAAATCTTCATCTCCGCGTCCATCGGTTATCTCTCAACCGAACCCTTTACTTATGCACTTTACATTGTGATAACCATCGTGCTTGAAGTATTTATACCTTTCTATCACCTTGTTGCTTGTATTGCTTAGCATAGGTTGTTGGTGCACCTAGGTGAACTTAGTGGCTAGGTTTTTGTGCTCAATAAATTAAACGTTAGTTTTATTCCGCATTTACTTGAGCCTAAACCGTAATTATTTTAAAAGCCTATTCACCCCCCTCTAGGCGACTTCCTTTGTACTTTCACTTATAATCTCCAATTTGTTGTCTCAATCCTTCAAAGTTTATTTTACAATCCTCCTTGAGATATATATACTTATTCTAACTCCTTTATTTTGAGGTCTCTTCTTCAGTTCCATATCCTAATTAGGTATCCTAATTCAACTATTTTACTTAATTATTTAACTTTTTACTAAATTATGTAAGGTTTAGGAAGTCTCATTAAAATAGATTTTAAATTTCTATTTGCCAATAGGTGTGGTCAAAAGACTATATTTTTGTTCTGTCATAGTATGGTTGATACTGGTAGGATTTGAACTCATTTTGTCCATACCCATCGGAATTTATTATTCTCTACACATGTTGAATTGTATGTGCTCTATTACTTCTTAAGGGTCACTTAAGAGTTGTTCCTTTAGAATTAGTTTATTAAGATTAATCTATTTTATCTACTACAAATATTTACTTTACCGAGCTTTAGATAATCTCTTATTATTACCTTAAGTACTTATCCTCCAACCTTTTCTTTGTAATTCAGAGAACAGTACTTATGTTTACCGTTTACTCTCCCCCTTAGGGTTTACTAATAGTCTTGAAACTACCTTATAGTAACTATTGGTTGTTTAGTTAGAATGTTGGTCTTTGTTCAGCTTATACTCTACCTAATTAGGGTTTTATGAAAGATTGTATGATGTATCCACACAAAATTGTGGATCTCCGAAGCCAATCTTTTAGCATGTTAGTCTTACTTACTATTTGTATATTTTCGCTTTGATAGGGCTGACTTCGCTAAACGCTTCGAATGACGATCGCTTTAATCTTTATACTTCTCCATGTCTATCTTAACTTAGGCCAACTTTTATGCTCTTTATGCAACTTTTAAAATGATATGATTAACTATTTTAACCGATATCTGCTACGGTAAGTTACCGACTGTGGACTATCCTAGGGTGTATGTATTACCCTATGATTTCCGACATATTTCCGGCATTCACTCTAACTTATTCGAGTTTGGATACCACCCATTTCTGGTGAACTAATTTCACTACTTCTTATTGTTTTATTCTAGGTGTAAACCTTCTTGGTATAGGAAATTCGTCACTCCCTTACACGGATTCCCATTCCTATCTAGGTCTATAGCATCAAGTAATAACTGGGTGTTACATCATGCATTTGCACACCTAATTAAACTTCATGTACAGATCTAGTCAATCAAGAAGATTCAAGAAAATCCAAAAGATAAACGACATGGTAAAGATTGGACCGGGGTCCATAGTTCACTAGAGGTGCTCTCCTTAGATAAACAACATGGCATGAAGGGTAAATAAATTACAGCAGGGCAATTGACAGGAACTGAGCAAGACATAACAATGCAATTACTAGTCAGAAAGATCCTATGAGGTTGATTGGGCAATACAACAAGATACATAGACCGCCATCCAACTGCATTGATACGTCCAAAACGTATCTACTTTCTCGAACACTTTTCTATTGTTTCTTCTCTAAACTTGTGTGATTTGGATACAACTAACACAGACTGGCGCTGTTTTCAGCGGAATTACCTTGGTGTCTTGTTTTTGTGCAGAAAATCAACTATCAGGAAAAATCCCGGAAAATATGCCAAAAATTATATTTCACCAGAAGATCCACGGAGCCAGAAGGGGAGACAGAGGGGAGGCCTAGGGGGCCCAGACCCACCCCAGGCTCAGGCCCACTGACCCCGCGCCTAGGGGAGGTCTGACCACCCCAGGTAGCTCCTCGGCCTACCTATGCACCTATAAGTTGCCTTCTGGCCTAAAAACTCAGGGGGGGTCGATAGTTTTCCAGAAAGAGTTCCGCTTCGCCGCCGCCACCAGAAACCAAGATTCGGATCCAGAAACTCCGTTCTGGTACCCTGCCGGGACAGGGAATTTGGAGAGGATCATCGCCATCGTCATCACCAATGCATCTCCATCAACCATCGATGTTTCCCTCATCCATGAGTGAGTAATCCCCTGCTGTAGGCTTGGGGATGGTAGGGATTGGATGAGTTCTATCATGTAATTGAATAAGATCTATTAGGGGCATAGTGCCTAGTATCTCTATTAGTGCTATTTGACTTTGTTGCAACTTGTTGTGCTTAATGCTTGTCACTAGGGCCCGAGTGCCATGATCTCAGATCTGAACTTATTATTAAATCATTATGATAGTATTGTTTGTGATCTTATCTGCAAATTGTGTACACATATCATTGTCCCGATCTAAAGGCCCCAAAGTGACAATAATTGGGACAACCAGAGGGGATGGCCGTGGTGTGAGGATCACATGTGTTCACGGAGTGTTAATGCTTTGCTCCGGTGCTCTATTAAAAGGAGCACCTTAATTGCCAGTAGTTCCCTAGAGGCCCCTCTGCCACGGGCTGGCTAGATAGAAGATGTTGTGCAAGTTCTCATTGCGAGCACGTATGAATATATTTGGAGCACATGCCTAGGATTGTTTAGTACTTGGATGCTTATTATCATTTATCTGCAATGCCCTAGTTCTTTGAAGTTACATGTTTAGACTCGTCCATGCAACGCCCGTCATCCATCCCTATGCCTACCGCACTCGAATCCTACTGTTTACCGTTACTGTTACTATTTCTACTGTTTCACTATTGCTGTTACTGTTGTTGTTGCTTTGTTGTTCCTACTACCAAACTATTACTACTGATAAACTTCTGTGAGCAAGAACTATTTCCAGGTGCAGCTGAACTGACAACTCAGTTGTTAAGGCTTGCAAGTATTCTTTGGCTCCCCTTGTGTCGAATCAATAAATTGGGTAATACTACCCGCGAAGACTGTTGCGATTCCCTACACTTGTGCATCATTATGCATCTATGACTAGAAGCCCACCTTCAGGTTATCATCCGAACCCCCTCCAATATTAAGTTGCAAGCAACAGACAACTGCTTTAAGCAAAGTGTGTAAGGTAAACGGTCCACATGTTCCATGAACAAGAGACCATTGTTTTTTCCCTAGTATCAACAAAATATCTATAACCAAAGAGATTATTGTCACTTCCCTTGGAAACTAGAGGCATGAACCCACTATCAAGCATAAATATCCCCTCTTGGAGTCACTAGCAACTACTTGGCCAAGATAGCTACTAACAATGGAGAGCATGCAAGATCACAAACAACACATACATGATAAAATCATAAAGACAAAACCATTAATCAAACCAACATAATAATATCAATATCCATCGGATCCCCGCAAACACAACATTCATGATTACAAATAGATTAGATCTTGATCATGAACGGATCTCACAAGATCTATACATGAAAGCACAAAGGAGGAGATACAACCATCTAGCTACTTCATGGACCCATAGTCCAAGGTGGAACTACTTGTAGGGGTTCGTAGCATGGAAAACAAAAAATTCTACCGCATGCACACAAACAAGACAAGATCTATCTACTATATTGTAGCAACGAGTCGATAGAAGCACTCACCCTCGAAGATTCCAAAGCGGTTAACGAGAGCAGATTCTCGTGGGTGATGTAGTCGTACACTTGCCGATCCCATGATCGCGTAGACGATCCTTCCGGTGTTGTGTTCCGTCAGCGCTTCCGCAGTCGGTCACACGTTCCGTACTCGATGAAGACCTTCCTCTCCCTTGTTCCAGCAGGCAGCGGAGGTTTGTAGTTCTCCCCTCGCGATTCTGGCAGCACGATGTCATGGTGACGGAAGTAGAGGGAAGATCCCGCAGGGGTTCGCCTAAGCCGGTGCGAGTTATGGTGGATCTAGGGTTTCTAGGTGATCTAGGTTTTAGAAGACCGGGAGGAGGAGGAGGTGTCGGCGGCGGCTAGGGCGGCGGCGATGGCGCGAGGCGGCGGCTTGGCGGTGGCGGCGGCGCACGAGTGTGGGAAGGGCTAGGGCTTGTGTGTTTGGGGCAACCCTCCTCCTCTATTTATGAGAGGGGGCAGCCTTGGGAGGGGGGTTTGAATCCAAACCCAAACCCAATTTGGATTGTGAGAAGGACTCTTTCCTTCTTTGTAGAGGTCCCAACCTTCGATAAGGTAGAGATCCCTGTGTTTACAATGCTAGCCCCTGGATCAATAGCTAGCATCCACAGTTAAGATGTAATATCAAGAAACAAAGGTCATAATACAACTTTATAACCAGGAGTAAAATAATTTTATTACATCTTACATAGCTCTTTTGGCTATTACATTACATTACAACAAAATATCTATAAGCATGGGGTCCTTCATCTTCAAAGTGCCACAGGCAAACATGTTGGTTGTAGACTTGTAATCCTATCAATCAACTTCACTAATATCAAACAAACCTGCAACATAACAAGTTACAGCCACAAGGGTCAATACATTTGAATTGTATTGGCAAGTTTCACTACTATGTAGAATATAAGTGGATCCTATCATTACATGCATATTTGGCTAAGTAGGGTTTTAGGCTCATTTGCAGAAAGCAATTATTTATCCTAACTTTTCAAAATAGTTTTGATCTTTTGTCAAATCTTTCTGAACTCCTTGGTAAATCCCCAAGTGTTTCAAGTCTTTGTCAAAATATCTTGAGCTCCTTGGTACACCCCAAGTACTTCAAGTTTTTATCACAATCTCTTGAGCTCCTTGGTACACCCCAAGTGCTTCAAGTCTTTTGTTGTCACTTTAAAGTTTTTCTTTTTAGAATTTGGAATGTCGAGATTTCCCATAGCTTCAGGCTTTAGTTGCTCAGTATTGTCCATAACGGGGACACGGCTAAGTACTTAGAATTTTTATCTTCTGCAGAAGTTGTACACTTTACCCACATGCCACAATCTCATCTTGTTGCCACCAGTGGCCGCTGGATAAGTACTCACCAAGATGGAATACTGGCAGATTGAGAATGTGACGAAGTCTTTCCATAGGGTCCTCCCATACACAATGCTAGCTTGTCTTCAGGCACCAATGTAGGGTTCCTAGTTCCCTCATTTCCAGTTAACCTGAAGACCAATGCATGGGTCTTCCCAATGTAGTTGACTAAGCCAGAGCCATATTAGCATGTGGCTGTACACGGAAGCCACTGTTGGAGAAACATGTTCCATCTCTAAGTCCCTGGGTGGTTTCATCTGGTGCACAACAAAAGAGATTGCCATATATACATGGTTCCTCTTGTTGCCAACTTGTCCAAAACTTGATTATCCTTGTCCACCCAGGTGGTTCATTGAGTACTTATTTTATTATATAAAAACACAAGTCTTTTCTCAACTTCAAAAATAAATCTCAACATGTATCTCTTCTCAAAATATGTAGCATGGCTAAGCATTTTACAACTACATTGTTTTCACTAAGGAATGTATAAGGGTATCCTATTAGGATTTAGCATAGCATAAAGTATAGAATCTTTTCATGCATGTTTTCAAAATCCACTAAATATAATGAAAATAGTAGGACTTTGGATGATAGTGTCACTTGCCTTTTTGGTAGGGAATGTTGGTTCACTTCTTGATCTTGCTAATCTCACACTCTTCTAACTTCAATACAAGTCAATCAAGCACACACAAATTCAACTAGCATTCCAAACCATAATCAAACAAACATCACACATAAAATAATAGAAACTAAGTCATGCATGCAAGCATGCAAAAAGGTAGTTTTATTTGCAAAGGTGGTTTCTACTAGGCTATAAACATTGTAAAGTCCAAAGTGGTCATTTTCTAAAGTGGCAAAACCTTTTGCAAAAGGGTTTTATCTATAAGCCATTTTTAAGTCAAATCATTATTTCATGTGGTGGAAAAATGTTTTAGCAAAGCAAAAATTTCATGTTCTTCACCAAATAAGTTGTTAATTCTCAAAACTTGGTGTTTTGGGTCAGCAGGTTTGAATCAAAACATTTTCCAAAGTTTTTGCTCAAAATCATTTCCATAACAAAATTAATATTTTTATTTGACTAGAAATGAGCTAAATCAAGTTTTTATTCCTAAACTTCATAAAATACATTTTTAAATCCATGGGTCGTTCCTAGGGTCAGTAGGTTCTCAACAAATCATTTTGCAAAGGTTTCACCCCCAAAATCATTTTGGAATAATTTTTATAACCTAAACAAGCATACAAATGTTTCTGCAAAAACAAACATTTTACCAGAATCTTTTTACTAAAAAATTGCATGGTTGGCTAGGGATTGTTCCACTGATTCCATTGATATAAAGTTTGTAATTTTTGGACGTGTAGATCAAAAGTTACAAGGTTTACAAATTTGCATCTAAATCAGATTCAAAATTTGTTTTAAACAGAACTAGTGCCACGCGGCGCAATACTATTGGGTGGTACCGGTTCGCACGGATCGGCCTCTATGAGGCGTTGGATCTAAACAGATCGCGCTGCTCAGACGTGCTCGTACCCTTTCGCTCAGGTTCTAATCTTAGCCATAGGATCAAGATCTAACGGTGTAAATTTGATTGACCAAACTCGAGCGGCGGTGGCGTGAGCGGCCTGGACGATATGATATCAGCGGTTACAGGAAGCAAGGATGACAGAGGAGGGTCTCACCGTGTTCACGAGGTCGAGATGAAGCTCGAGGTGGTGCTGGTCTGGCGAGGGGCGCACTGGAGTAGGAGTAATCGCTCGCCGGAGTGGAGCTGCGCCTCGGCCACGCTCTGTCGTCGTCGAGGACGGCGCTACAGGTCACGAGGAAACAACGGAAAGCATGGTCAAACGCGCAAAGCCATGGCGATGATGCGTGCGTGATTGAGAGGGCGTGGGGTGGTCGATTCTTACCAGGAAAGTTCGTCGGAGGCGAGACAGACGGCGGCGGCGAATCGAGCTGGTCCTTGCTGACACTCTGGGGCGAGCGCGGGCGAACGAAATGCTCAGGGAGAAGCGCCAGAGGCTGGGAGTGTGTGAGCTTGGTCGAGGAGGCAAGGGGTAGTCTGGTTTCACCGGAATCGTCTAGGAAAGGTCGTCGGGGCAGTGAGGGTGCACGGAGAAATTCGTCCGGCCTGGAGGCAGAGAGGGGGAGGCGAGAGAGGGAAAAGAGAGAGGAGGTGCTGGCGTTTATCACTGCGTGGTCACGGCGAGGGATTAATGCGACATTAAGGCGTAATCAAGCAAGCGTTAATCGACAGAAAACCGCCGGCGAGGTTTGCGCGCGGGTGAGGAAGAAGAGGGATGGTGGTGGAGCCGTCTGGCAGCGAGAGAGGGAAAAGATAAATGGGGTCCACCTGTCTGTCGCTCTGCGGGTGCGTGTTTAGGTAAAAAATGATTCGCCAAAAGGGGGAGGGAAACTGGGCTGCGACTGGGCTTCCTGGGCCAGGTGGGTTGGGTCAGGTCTGGTTCTATTTTTTTCTTTCTAATTATTTTATCTTTTTCCATTTCGATTTTCTGTTTGAAATTAAATCAAACAAATCAAACATTCAAATCAAAACAAACCTCCTCCAAACTTGTATTGAGTTTTGGTTCTGTTTAACAACATAAACCAAAGTCGAAAGACAAAAATAATATTTTTATTTTAGGGTCCATTAATAATTAAATAAAATGGACCTTAGTTATTAAATCAAATAGGATTTGATTTATTATTTAAAATCTCCATTTGAAATCCCAATAATATCAAAACCAATACACTTCAGTAGGTTTTATTTAAGAATATAAAATACTTGGAAAACTTATTTAAAATAAGTTTTTGTGTTTTTTCAAAATAGAAAAGCCTTGGTTTTATTAAAATGGGATATTAATAAATCCTCATTATTTTATTTAAATAAACCTTTACTCTTTTTATCAAAACCAAAATATTTTAATTCAAAAGCTTGGCCAAGGTTTAATTTGGCTCTTATAAAATAATTCTTATTTATTTTTCTATCTTTTCATTTCAAAACAAATCTTTTTATTAAAAGATCCAAAAATAGTAATTTCCAAATATTTTTAACTTTATTGTTTATTTAACTTTTAAATCCCTTGAGGATTTTATTTGATCCAAATAGGTTTGAAAGTTTCCAATTGAATCAAAAAGTTTCTTCTCACCCTGAAATTAAACAAAGTTTTATTTTATTCATTTATTTTTCACATTACAAGATTTGGAAAATCTTGGGATGTGACAGGCTACCACCCTTAAAATAAATCTCGTCCCGAGATTTGGGAAGGCTAGGGTTAGAAGTTGGCTCAAGGCATCTAGGGTACTACCCCCCTTAAAAATTTTCCAACTAGATTACATCTTGGTTCTCTTGGGATCTTGGGGAAACTTCTCTGGGCAAACATCTGCATAGTGTCCTTTGTTTCCACACTTGACACATGTGACAAGGCTGAGATCCTTCATAGGTTTGTTTATCTTGTGCTTCATCTTTTCTGGATAATTGCTTGCATAATGTCCTGATTCTTTGCAATTGAAACATGTGATAAGTTTGAGTTCTTCACGTGTCTCTTGTGGACAAGTTGCTGCATAATGGCCTAGCTCTTTGCAGTTGTTGCACCATACTTGACCAATCTCCTTATACTTCTGTTTCTCTGGAAATTCACTGGAATAGTGTCCCATTTATTTACAATGATGACATTGCACGTGGCTTTTGTCCTTCTTTTTCTTGGGTTTCTCCAAAGCTAGGAGTGCATCTAGTTCATGTTGTTCATATGTTATCTTATAGGTAGGAATGTCTACTTGTTTCCTTGACCTTCTATTGCTCTTTGGATAATTCATATGCCTCTTCTTTGGTCCTTTAAATTGTGTTGTATTGCATGGAGGTATAAGTGGAGCTTTTCCTTTGTCCTCATTCTTCTTGGTAGATTTGGATCCCTCTTGATAGTTTGCAATCATTTGTTGCACTCCACCTTGTTTCCTTTGTTCAACTATGGAATAGATGGGTCATTGGATAGGGACATGATTGTTTCCTTCACATAGGTAACAAGTAGCTTGAGATGTGGGACATTGGCCAACTGGATGTTTCTCTTCACAGTTGGGGCATTGATCTCCATGCTCCCTGGAAGTGTGATCCTTGTCTCCACAAATGTTGCAAGCTTTGGCTCCTTTTAGAATAACATCCTTGTCATCCTTGAAGTTGCTTTCCATGTTGAGCATTTGATTTGTCACCTTATGCAACATTTGGGCTTGGGTTTCCAAAAATCCTTGCAGGGTTGGATCCTCCCCACTGGTATTGGCTATGAATTGAGCTCTCATTTGGTTCAACTGGTTTTGGGTTGCTATGAGTTTTCTCATGTTGTCCTCTTGGTTGTTGTTGTCATCAACCTTGATGTTGGAGTCTCTTGGAGTAGTCATCTGTTTGGGTTGAATTGAGATTAGAATAGTCAAGACATTTTTAAGGAAATAATTTTAATCACACACTTCACAAATCACACAAACAAGGTGCAAGGAATCACAAACAAACACTCTCTTCAAACACAAGTTTCCAAGCATATACTTAGGCAACCAAAAATATTTTTGTTACACCACATAAGTTGGTGGGTTTGTTTTGAACTAAATATGGTGGTCCATCTATATGGTTCACTTGTGATCTTTCCATCCTTCTTGGTTGATTCCTTCTTGCATGAGATTATGGTTTCTTTGGGAAAACTCTTGGTCGCAAAAAATTCAAAGGTGAGGATGGCTCCTTCTAAGTTGTGTTTCCTTAGTCTCCAAATCTTGAGCAAGATTTCTTGTCTCACTTGTCCTTAGTGATATCCAAGGTTGAAGTCCTTGGTGAATATGCTGAAGATGTTGAAGTCATTAGAGTTGAAGATGTTGAAGTCATTAGAGTTGAAGAAGTCCTTTGCACATGGTGAAGTCTTTGGCCATGGGGTAGTTTTTTCCATCAAGTTGAAAATAGAAGAGATGTAGAATCAAAACCAAAATGGTTGAGGAAAGAGTTTACAAGATTGTTTTGTAAATAAGTTTTGGAACAAATGCAACTCCTATTTTTCTAAGGGGTTTTGTCCAATCCTAGGGTTACAAATCCTACAGGCAACACAATGCTCTGATACCATCTGTAGAGGTCCCAACCTTCGATAAGGTAGAGATCCCTGTGTTTACAATGCTAGTCCCTGGATCAATAGCTAGCATCCACAGTTAAGATGTAATATCAAGAAACAAAGGTTATAATACAACTTTATAACCAGGAGTAATATAATTTTATTACATCTTACATAGCTCTTTTGGCTATTACATTACATTACATTACAGCAGAATATATATAAGCATGGGGTCCTTCATCTTCAAAGTTCCACAGGCAAACATGTTGGTTGAAGACTTGTAATCCTATCAATCAACTTCACTAATATCAAACAAACCTGCAACATAACAAGTTATAGCCACAAGGGTCAATACATTTGAATTGTATTGGCAAGTTTCACTACTATGTAGAATATAAGTGGATCCTATCATTACATGCATATTTGGATAAGTAGGGTTTTAGGCTCATTTTCAGAAAGCAATAATTTATCCTATATTTTCAAAATAGTTTTGATCTTTTGTCAAATCTTTCTGAACTCCTTGGTAAATCCCCAAGTGTTTCAAGTCTTTGTCAAAATATCTTGAGCTCCTTGGTACACCCCAAGTACTTCAAGTTTTCATCACAATCTATTGAGCTCCTTGGTACACCCCAAGTGCTTCAAGTCTTTTGTTGTCACTTTAAAGTTTTTCTTTTTAGAATTTGGAATGTCGAGATTTCCCATAGCTTCAGGCTTTAGTTGCTCAGTATTGTCCATAACCGGGGACACGGCTAAGTACTTAGAATTTTTATCTTCTGCAGAAGTTGTACACTTTACCCACATGCCACAATCTCATCTTGTTGCCACCAGTGGCCGCTGGATAAGTACTCACCAAGATGGAATACTGGCAGATTGAGAATGTGACGAAGTCTTTCCATAGGGTCCTCCCATACACAATGCTAGCTTGTCTTCAGGCACCAATGTAGGGTTCCTAGTTCCCTCATTTCCAGTTAACCTGAAGACCAATGCATGGGTCTTCCCAATGTAGTTCACTAAGCTAGAGCCATATTAGCATGTGGCTGTACACGGAAGCCACTGTTGGAGAAACATGTTCCATCTCTAAGTCCCTGGGTGGTTTCATCTGGTGCAAAACAAAAGAGATTGCCATATATACATGGTTCCTCTTGTTGCCACCTTGTCCAAAACTTGAGTATCCTTGTCCACCCAGGTGGTTCATTGAGTACTTGTTTTATTATATAAAAACACAAGTCTTTTCTCAACTTCAAAAATAAATCTCAACATGTATCTCTTCTCAAAATATGTAGCATGGCTAAGCATTTTACAACTACATTGTTTTCACTAAGGAATGTATAAGGGTATCCTATTAGGATTTAGCATAGCATAAAGTATAGAATCTTTTCATGCATGTTTTCAAAATCCACTAAGTATAATGAAAATAGTAGGACTTTGGATGATAGTGTCACTTGCCTTTTTGGTAGGGAATGTTGGTTCACTTCTTGATCTTGCTAATCTCACACTCTTCTAACTTCACTACAAGTCAATCAAGCACACACAAATTCAACTAGCATTCCAAACCATAATCAAACAAACATCACACATAAAATAATAGAAACTAAGTCATGCATGCAAGCATGCAAAAAGGTAGTTTTATTTACAAAGGTGGTTTCTACTAGGCTCTAAACATTGTAAAGTCCAAAGTGGTCATTTTCTAAAGTGGCAAAACCTTTTGCAAAAGGGTTTTATCTATAATCCATTTTTAAGTCAAATCATTATTTCATGTGGTGGAAAAATGTTTTAGCAAAGCAACAATTTCATGTTCTTCACCAAATAAGTTGTTAATTCTCAAAACTTGGTGTTTTCGGTCAGTAGGTTTGAATCAAAACATTTTCCAAAGTTTTTGCTCAAAATAATTTCCATAACAAAATTAATATTTTTATTTGACTAGAAATGAGCTAAATCAAGTTTTTATTCCTAAACTTCACAAAATACATTTTTAAATCCATGGGTTGTTTCCTAGGGTCAGTAGGTTCTCAACAAATCATTTTGCAAAGCTTTCAACCCCAAAATCATTTTGGTATAATTTTTATAACCTAAACAAGCATACAAATGTTTCTGCAAAAACAAACATTTTACCAGAATCTTTTTACTAAAAAAATTGCATGGTTGGCTAGGGCTTGTTCCACTGATTCCATTGATATAAAGTTTGTAATTTTTGGACGTGTGGATCAAAAGTTACAAGGTTTACAAATTTGCATCTAAATCAGATTCAAAATTTGTTTTAAACAGAACTAGTGCCACGCGGCGCAATACTATTGGGTGGTACCAGTTCGCACGGATCGGCCTCTGTGAGGCGTTGGATCTAAACAGATCACGCGGCTCAGACGTGCTCGTACCCTTTCGCTCAGGTTCTAATCTTAGCCATAGGATGAAGATCTAACAGTGTAAATTTGATTGACCAAACTCGAGCGGCGCTGACGGCGGTGAGCGGCGGCGCACGGTCGGACGATATGATATCAGCGGTTACAGGAAGCAAGGATGACAGAGGAGGGTCTCACCGTGTTCACGAGGTCGAGATGAAGCTCGAGGTGGTGCTGGTCTGGTGAGGGGCGCACTGGAGTAGGAGTAATCGCTCGCCGGAGTGGAGCTGCGCCTCGGCCACGCTCTGTCGTCGTCGAGGATGGCGCTACGGGTCACGAGGAAACAACGGAAAGCATGGTCAGACGCGCAAAGCCATGGCGATGATGCGTGCGTGATTGAGAGGGCGTGGGGTGGTCGATTCTTACCAGGAAAGTTCGTCGGAGGTGAGACAGACGGCGGCGGCGAATCGAGCTGGTCCTTGCTGACACTCTGGGGCGAGCACGGGCGAACGGAATGCTCAGGGAGAAGCGCCAGAGGCTAGGGAGTGTGTGAGCTTGGTCGAGGAGGCAAGGGGAAGTCTGGTTTCGCCGGAATCGTCTAGGAAAGGTCGTCGGGGCAGTGAGGGTGTGCGGAGAAATTCGTCCGGCCTGGGGGCAAAGAGGGGGAGGCGAGAGAGGGAAAAGAGAGAGGAGGTGCTGCCGTTTATCACTGCGTGGTCACGGCGAGGGATTAACGCGACATTAAGGCGTAATCAAGAGAGCGTTAATCGGCAGAAAACCGGCGAGGTTTTGTGGTGAGGAAGAAGAGGGTGGTGGTGCCGTCGAGCAATGAGAGGAAAAGAGAAATGGGGTCCACATGCATGCTCTGCTGAGTGCGTGTTTAGGTAAAAAATGATTCGCCAAAAAGGGAGGCTGACTGGGCTTCCAGGCCAGTGGGTTGGGTCAGGTCTGGTTCTATTTTTTTCTTTCTAATTATTTTATCTTTTTCCATTTCGATTTTCTGTTTGAAATTCAATCAAACAAATCAAACATTCAAATCAAAACAAACCTCCTCCAAACTTGTATTGAGTTTTGGTTCTGTTTAACAACATAAACCAAAGTCCAAAGACAAAAATAATATTTTTATTTCAGGGTCCATTAATAATTAAATAAAATGGACCTTAGTTATTAAATCAAATAGGATTTGATTTATTATTTAAAATCTCCATTTGAAATCCCAATAATATCAAAACCAAAACACTTCACTAGGTTTTATTTAAGAATATAAAATACTTGGAAAACTTATTTAAAATAAGTTTTTGTGTTTTTTCAAAATAGAAAAGCCTTGGTTTTATTAAAATGGGATATTAATAAATCCTCATTATTTTATTTAAATAAACCTGTACTCTTTTTATCAAAACCAAAATATTTTAATTCAAAATCTTGGCCAAGGTTTAATTTGGCTCTTATAAAATAATTCTTATTTATTTTTCTATCTTTTCATTTGAAAACAAATCTTTTTATTAAAAGATCCAAAAATAGTAATTTCCAAATATTTTTAACTTTATTGTTTATTTAACTTTTTAAATCCCTTTAGGGTTTTATTTGATCCAAATAGGTTTGAAAGTTTCCAATTGAATCAAAAAGTTTCTTCTCACCCTAAAATTAAACAAAGTTTTATTTTATTCATTTATTTTTCACATTACAAGATTTGGAAAATCTTGGGATGTGACATTCTTCCACTAGGAAACCATTGGTCCAGTTTGACTTTTTCAAACTTCGCGTTTGACTTTCAATTTCGAGCTTTAATTCTCTCTTGCAAATGTCCACACCAAGTGACCTAAGATATGATCCAATCATTCCACTTACCCATGACACATTCGTGGACCATTCCCCTTCCGAACCGGTGAACCTTCTAGACCCTTCTAGAACCTCTCTGATGAAAACATCGGAAAATTTCCCGAACTCCGGAATCGGACTTTCCTTATATGAATCTTATTCTCCGGACCATTCCGGATCTCCTCGTGATATCCCGGATCCCATCCGAGACTCCGAACAACATTCGGTACCCCTACTAACATTCCATATCTACTAAACAACATCGAATCCTTAAGTGTGTCTCCCTACGGTTCGTGAATTACGCGGACATGACCGAGACACTTCTCCGATCAATAACCAATAGAGGAATCTGGAAATTCATATGGCTCCCACATATTTCTATGATTACTTTGCGATCGAATGAACCACTTACATACGATACCAATTTACCTTTGTCTCGCGATAGTTTACTTATCTGAGGTTTTGATCGTCGGTATCTCTGCATACCTAGTTCAACCTCGTTACCGATAAGTACTATTTTCTTGTTCCCGTGATATGTGATCCCTTGTGAGCCAGTCACATGCTTGCAAGCCAATTGGATGACATTCCACCAAGAGGGCCTAGAGTATATCTATCCGTCATATGGATGGACAAATCCCACTCTTGATCCATGTGCCTCAACACATACTTTCCGAACACTCAATGCCACCTTTATAGCCACCCAATTACGGTGTGGTGTTTGATGTCATCAAAGCATCCTTCCGGTGATGGTGATTAGCATGATCTCATGGTCAAAGGAATTAGGTTACTATGCATCAGAAAGCAGCAAACGAACTATTGAAATGACTTGATCTTAATGCTACGCTTATCTATAGGAGTATGTCCATCGTACCATTCTAGTAATGATATGATCTTGTTGTCAACAACATCTCAAGGCTCATGATCGGGAAACCACGATCATCTATTAACCAACAAGCTAGTATTACATAGAGGCTTTACTAGGGACTCTAATTTAGTTTACAAATCACACAAATATTAATGTTTCCGGTTAATACTGTTATAGCACGAATGTAAACATTTATCATAAACACAAGGATATAATAATAACCACTTTTATTATGGCCTCTAGGGCATATCTCCAACAGTCTCCCACTTGCACTAGAGTCAACTAATCTAGATTACATGGTAATACACCGAATACCCATGGCGGTTTGGTGCTGGTCATGTTTTGCCCTCGGGAGAGGTTTAGTCAACGGATCCGCCACATTCAGATCTGTGTGTACTTTGCAAATATTTATGTCACCATCTTGGACATGCTCTCGAATAGCGTGAAAACGTATCTTGATGTGCTTCAGCTTCTTGTGTGACCTTGGTTCTTGCGCATTGGCTATGGCGCCCATGTTATCACAGTTGATAGACATTGGGTCTAGCGCACTTGGAACCACACCGAGCTCTGTAATGAACTCCTTCATCCATATCGCCTCTTGTGAAGCCTCCGAAGCAGCTATGTATTCCGATTCAGTTGAAGATCTCGCCACAACGCTTTGCTTTGCACTCCTCCAGCTAACTGCTGCACCATTCAAAGTAAATACGTATCCAGATTGAGATTTAGAATCATCCAGATCGGTTTTCCAACTAGCATCGGTGTAACCATTAACAATGAGTTGTTCATCACCTCCATAAGAAAGAACCATATCCTTAGTTCATCTTAAGTACTTAAGGATGTTTTTGACCGCTGTCCAATGATCCACTCCTGGATCACTTTGATATCTGCTAGTCAAACTAACAACATATGCAATGTCGGGTCTAGTACATAGCATGGCATACATGAGAGATCTTATGGCTGAGGCATAGGGAGTCTTACTCATCATTTCTCTATCTTCTGCCGTTGCAGGACTTTGAGTTTTACTCAAGGTCGTATTGGGCAACATGGGCAAGAACCCTTTCTTGCTATCTTCCATTCCAAACCTCTTTAGAACTTTGCCCAAATATGTACTCTGTGACAATGATATTAGGCGTCTCGATCTATCTCTATAAATCTTTATGCCTAATATGTAAGCTGCTTCGCCAAGATATTTCATTGAAAAACTATTATTCAAATAATCGTTGACACTATTAAGAAGGTCTACATCATTCCCAATCAACAATATGTCATCTACATATAGTATTAAGAATTCTACAGAGCTCCCACTCACTTTCTTGTAAATATAAGCTTCTCCATAAGTTTGTATAAAACCAAAGCTTTTGATTACCTTATCAAAACGTTGATTCCAACTTCGGGATGCTTGCTTGAATCCATATATGGACCATTGAAGTTTGCATACCTTGTTAGCATCTTTAGGATCGACAAAACCTTTGGGTTGCATCATATACAACTCTTCATCAATGTCTCCATTGAGGAACGCTGTTTTGACATCCATCTGCCATATCTCATAATCATAATATGCAGCGATTGCTAACATAATCCTCACAGACTTTAGCTTCGCTACTGGTGAGAAAGTCTCATCGTAGTCAACTCATTGAATTTGTAGAAACCCTTTTGCGACAAGTCGAGCTTTATAGACAGTAACATTACCATCAGCATCTGTTTTCTTCTTGAAAATCCATTTGTTCTCGACAGCCTTCCGGCCATCTAGTAAGTCCACCAAAGTCCATACTTGGTTTTCGTACATGGATCCAATCTCGGATTTCATGGCTTCTTGCCATTTATTGGAATCTGGGCTCATCATTTCTTCCTCATATGTCGCAGGGTCATCGGTGTTGTCCACCAACATGACACTCATAATGGGATCATACCAATCAGGAGAGGTACGAGTTCTCGTTGACCTGCGAGGTTTCGTAGTAACTTCAACCGAAGTTTCATGATCAACATCATTAGCTTCCTCTCTTATTGGTGTAGGCGCCACATGAACTACTTCCGGTGCTGCGCTACTCGCAAGTTCGAGAGAAGGTTCAACAACCTCGTCGAGTTCTACTTTCCTTCCAGTCACTTCTTTCGAGAAAAACTCCTTCTCTAGAAAGGATCTATTTTTGGCAACAAAGATTTTGCCTTCGGATCTATGATAGAAGGTATACCCAAAAGTTTCCTTTGGGTATCCTATGAAGACACATTTTTCCACTTTGGGTTCAAGCTTGTCGGGCTGTAACTTCTTTACATAAGCTTCGCAACCCCAAACTTTAAGGAACGACAATTTAGGTTTCTTCCCAAACCACAATTCATACGTTATCATTTCAACGGATTTAGATGGTGCCCTATTTAAAGTGAATGCGGCTGTTTCTAATGCATAACCCCAAAATGATAGCGGTAAATCTGTAAGTGACATCATAGAACGAACCATATCTAAGAGAGTTCGATTACGACGTTCGGACACACCATTACGTTGTGGTGTTCCCGGCGGTGTCAAATGTGAAAGTATTCCGCATTTCTTAAAATGCTCACCAAACTCGTAAATTAGATATTCACCTCCACGATCAGATCATAAAAATTTAATCTTCTTGTTACGTTGATTCTCTACCTCACTTTGAAATTCCTTAAACTTCTCGAAAGTTTTGGACTTATGTTTCATGAAATAGATATACCCATATGTACTCAAGTCATCCGTGAAGGTAAGAACATAGCGATAACCACCATGCGATGCTACACTCATTGTACCACACACATCGGTATGTATGATTTCTAATAAGTCCGTAGCTCGCTCCATCATACCAGAAAATGGAGTCTTAGTCATTTTACCCATCAGACATGCTTCGCATCTTTCAAGTGATTCAAAATCAAGTGATTCAAGAAGTCCATTGGAATGGAGTTTCTTCATACACTTCACTCCAATATGACCAAGACGACAGTGCCACATATAGGTCGAGTTATCACTCAATTTCAAACGTTTAGTTTCAATGTTATTAATGTGTGTATTACCACAATCGAGATTCAATAAGAATAGACCATTTATCAAAGGTGCATGTGCATAAAACATATTAGTCATATAAATCGAACAACCATTATTCTCGGACTTAAACAAGTAACCGTCTCACAAGAAACATGATCCGGATATAATGTTCATGCTCAACGCAGACACCAAATAACAATTATTTAAGTATAAAACTAATCCCGATGGTAGATGAAGAGGTAGCGTGCCGACCGCAATCACATCAAACTTTGATCCATTTCCAACGCGCATCGTCACCTCGTTCTTTGCTAGCTTCCGTTTATTCTGCAGCACCTGTTTTGAGTTACAAATACGAGCAACCGAACCAGTATCAAATACCCATGCACTACTACGAGTACTAGTGATATACACATCAATAACATGTATATCAGATATACCTTTCTTCTTGATGTTGCCGTTCTTCAAATCCGCCAAGTACTTAGGGCAATTCCGCTTCCAATGACCTTCTCCCTTGCAGTAAAAGCACTCAGTATTAGGCTTAGGCCCAGCCTTGGTCTTCTTCGCTGGCGCGGTAACTTTCTTACCGCCCTTCTTGAAGTTTCCCTTTTTCTTAGACTTTCCTTGATTCTTGAATTTGGTGGTCTTATTGACCATCAACACTTGGTGCTCTTTCTTGATCTCCACTTCCGCAGACTTTAACATGGAGAAGAGTTCGGGCAACGACTTGTCCATGTTTTTCATATTGTAGTTCATCACAAAGTTCTTGTAACTTGGTGGTATGGATTGGAGGACACAGTGAATCCCCAAAGCATTAGGGATCACTATACCTAAGCTTTGAAGCTTGGTTGCGTGCCTAGACATCTTAAGCACATGCTCACTAACGGAGCTGCCCTCTTCCATCTTGCAGTTAAAGAAATTTTCAGAAGCCTCATAACTCTCAACTGCCGTGTGATACTCAAATATCATTTTGAGTTCACGGACAATATCATGTGGGTCATGATTCTCAAACCTTTTCTGAAGCTTCGATTCCAAACCATACAATATAGCACACTGAACTATGGAGTACTGATTCTTCCGAGCGAGGAAAACATTCTTTACCTCATCGGTAGCATCAGCTGCAGGTGGGTCACCCAGCGGTGCATCCAACACATAGGTCAAATTACCAGCATTGAGGACGATCCTCAAATTTCGGAACCAATCCGCGAAGTTGCTTCCATTGTTTTTCAACTTTTCTTTCTCTAGGAACGCATTAAAATTGATGGTAGGGGCCGCCATTGATCTACAACATATTTGCAATAGTTTAGACTAAGTTTATGACAAATTGAGTTCTAATTAATAGTTAAATTAATCTAGGTGAACTCCCACTCGAAACAATATCCCTCACATTGCTTTAGTGATCACACGAACCAAATCCACCACATCAAAACCGATCATCACGAGAGTTTATGTAGCTTCAATGACGAACAATCAACATGTTCATCATATCTGCTATATGACTCATGCTTTACCTTTTGGTGATCCGTATTCCGAGACCATGTATGTACATGCTAGGCTCGTCAAGATCAAACCTTAGCTTCCGCATGAGCAAATCTGGCTTGCTACCGTTGTATACACTCGCAGAATCTAACACACCCGATCCTCACGTGGTTCTTCGAAACAACGAGCTTTAGCAATGGTGCTTACTAAGGATGAACACTTTATAACTTGAAATTTTTGTGCTAGAGGGATCATATTATAATTCTTTCATCGCGAACTAAGCAATACAAGATGCATAAAAGGATTAACATCACATGCAACTCATAATATGTGATATGATATGGCCTTTCTTCTTGTGCTTACGATCTCCATCTTCAAGCACGAACATGATCTCCATCATCACCGGTATGGCGTCAAGGTCAATGGCGCCGCTTCATGGTTGTCATCCACCAGCATCAACTATTACAACTACTTTGAATAGACACGCAGGTCTTAATGAAATTTAAAAGACAACCATATGCTCCTGCCGGTTGCCGACTTACAATAAGGAACATTGCATACATCATATATAATCACAATCATGGCCATATCACATCACAGCATGCCCCTGCAAAACAAAGTTAGACGCCTCTAATTTTCTTTGCATATTTTACGTGGTTTGGGGCTTTCATTAAGTGTCGTTCTAACTTACAAACAAGAACCACAACGTTGATGTTTGAACTATCCAGTGCCCGTTGTAAATTGAATCTATACTATGATGGGAGAGACAGACACCCGCAAAGCCACTTATGCAATACAAGTTGCATGTTGAGCGTGGAGAAAGTCTCATGAACGATGTCATGTAAGGTTAGCCCGGGCCGCTTCATCCCATCATACCGCAAGATGCAAAGTACACAAAAAGCAATTGATAATAAAAGCACCACCGCCCACAATGACCTCTGTGTTATACTCGTGCAACAAATCTACATATAGACACGGCTCTGATACCACTGTAGGGGTTCGTAGCATGGAAAACAAAAAATTCTACCGCATGCACACAAACAAGCCAAGATCTATCTACTAGATTGTAGCAAAGAGTCGATAGAAGCACTCACCCTCGAAGATTCCAAAGCGGTTAACGAGAGCATATTCTCGTGGGTGATGTAATCGTACACTTGACAATCTCAAGATCGTGTAGAAGATCCTTCCGGCGCTGTGTTCCGGCAGCGCTTCCGCAGTCGGTCACACGTTCGGTACTCGATGAAGACCTTCCTCTCCCTTGTTCCAGCAGGCAGCGGAGGTTTGTAGTTCTCCCCTCGCGATTCCGGCAGCACGACGGCGTGGTGACGGAAGTAGAGGGAAGATCCCACAGGGCTTCACCTAAGCCGGTGTGAGTTATGGTGGATCTAGGGTTTCCCGGTGATCTAGGGTTTATAAGACCGGGAGGAGGAGGTGTCGTCGGCGGCTGGCGGCAGTGGCGACGACGCACGGGTGTGGGGAGGGCTAGGGCTTGAGTGTTTGGGGCAGCCCTCCCCCTCTATTTATGAGAGGGGGCAGCCTTGGGAGGGGAGGGGGTTGAATCCAAACCCAAACCCAAGTTGGATTGTGAGAAGGACTCTTTTCTTCTTCCACTAGGAAACCATTGTTTCAGTTTGACTTTTTCAAACTTCCCGTTTGACTTTCAATTTAGAGCTTTAATTCTCTCTTGCAAATGTCCACACCAAGTGACCTAAGATATGATCCAATCATTCCACTTACCCATGACACATTTATGTACCATTCCCCTTTCGGACCGGTGAACCTTCTAGACCCTTCTAGAACCTCTCCGATGAAAACATCGGAATCTTTCCCGAACTCCGGAATCGGACTTTCCTTATATGAATCTTATTCTCCGGACCATTCCGGATCTCCTCGTGATATCTCGGATCCCATCCGAGACTCCGAACAACATTCAGTATCCCTACTAACATTCCATATCTACTAAACAACATCGAATCCTTAAGTGTGTCTACCTACGGTTCATGAATTATGCGGACATGACCGAGACACTTCTCCGATCAATAACCAATAAAGGAATATGGAAATTCATATGGCACCCACATATTTCTACGATTACTTTGCGATCGAATGAACCACTTACTTACGATACCAATTTCCCTTTGTCTCGCGATAGTTTACTTATCCGAGGTTTTGATCGTCGGTATCTCTGCATACCTAGTTCAACCTCGTTACCGATAATTACTCTTTTCTCGTTCCCGTGATATGTGATACCTTGTGAGCCAGTCACATGCTTTCAAGCCAATTGGATGACATTCCACCGAGAGGGCCCAGAGTATATCTATTCGTCATATGGATGGACAAATCCCACTCTTGATCCATGTGCCTTAGCACATACTTTCCGAACACTCAATGCCACCTTTATAGCCACCCAGTTATGGTGTGGTGTTTGATGTCATCAAAGCATCCTTCCGATGATGGTGATTAGCATGATCTCATGGTCGAAGGAATTAGGTTACTATGTATCAGAAAGCTTATAGCAAACGAACTATTGAAATGACTTGATCTTAATGCTACGCTTATCTATAGGAGTATGTCCATCATACCATTCTCCTAATGATATGCTATTGTTGTCAACAACATCTCAAGGATCATGATCGGGAAACCACGATCATCTATTAACCAACAAGCTAGTATTACATAGAGGCTTTACTAGGGACGCTAATTTAGTTTACAAATCACACAAGTATTAATGTTTCCGGTTAATACTGTTATAGCATGAATGTAAACATTTATCATAAACACAAAGATATAATAATAACCACTTTTATTATTGCCTCTAGGGCATATCTCCAACACTACTCACGCATCATACCGGAGAGAAGGCCTCCGGGATGATCTCCCCACCGGTAGGGTGCCAGGAAGAACTTCAGATCCCCCCGATCTAGGGACGATGGTGGCGGCGGCTACAGACGGTTTCATTGAGATTTGATGGGGTGCTTAGGGTTTCTGCATCGGGGGCTTCTTATAGGCGAAGGGAAAGGCCGAGGCGGCGGCCAGGGGCCCCACACCCCTCCTAGGCGCGGGGCAGGGCCCACCCGTGCCTAGGGTGGGTCTGGCTGCCCTGGCTTGCCTCTCCGGCTTCCCTCTGGACTTCTTGTTCCCCACGAAAAGTAATTGACTTTGCCGTTTGTCCCGTCCACTTCCGAGAATATTTCTTTACTAACTTTTCTGAAACCAAAAACAGCGAAAAGGCATCCGCATCATGTTGCAACTTGTTAATAGGTTAGTACGAGAAAACATGTAAAAAGCACCTCAAAGTGTGGACAAGTAAAGCAAAGTAGATACTAAACAATCATGGAGCATCAAAAATTATAGATACGTTTCCGATGTATCAATCCCCGCAAACATAACATGGATGATTACAAATAGATTAGATCTTGATCATGAATGGAGCTCACAAGATCTATACATGAAAGCACAAGGAGGAGATACAACCATCACGTACTACATGGACCCGTAGTCCAAGGTGGAACTACTCACGCTTCATACCAGAGGCTGCATGATGAAGAAGAAGGCCTCCGGGATGATCTCCCCTCCGGCAGGGTGCTGGGAAGAGCTTCAGATCCCCCTGATCTAGGGATGATGGTGGCGGCATCTACAAACGGTTTTGTGGAGTTTTGATCGGGTGCCTAGGGTTTCTGCATCAGGGGCTTCTTATAGGCGAAGAGGCGAGGCGGGAGGGCCACCAGGGCGGCTACACCCCCCAGGCACAGGATGGGCCCACCCGCACGGCCAGGGTGTGTGGCCCCCTGGTGGGTCTCCTCCGTCTCGTACTCTGGCTTCGTGTTCCCCACGGTAAAATATTGACTTTGCCTTTTGTCTCGTCCAGTTCCGAGAATATTGATTTTCTGCCTTTCTGGAACCAAAAACAGAAGAAAATAGGCAACCGACACTGTGGCGATTTGTTAATAAGTTAGTACCAGAAAACATATAAAAACACCTCAAAGTGTAGACAACACAAAGGAAAGTTGATACTAAACAAGCATGGAGCATAAAAAATTATAGATACATTTCCAACATATAAGCAAGCTCACACAACCTGACACCTATAGCAACAAAATACTCAAGATACAATCTACTAATCACAAATCTAACTGTACAAGCGGAGGAGGCACATACCAAGGAGCAATCCCTCCAAAAATCAGCGGCAAAGATGGGCTGAGCAAGGAGATCGAAAATCGGGAGCAAGAACCGCAGGAACTTGAGCTTGAGAAAGTTTTCCGGTGTTTTTCGGGAGAGAGAAAGAATATGGCTGGGAGGAGGCACTTTGGAGAGCCATAGGTGGGCCACACCCATGCCAGGCGGCACCTGGGGGTGATGTCTACGCACTTCTATTCTTCTAGACAGTTGTTGGGCCTCCAAGTGCAGAGGTTTGTAGACCAACAACAAGTTTCCCTTAAGTGGATCACCCAAGGTTTATCGAACTCAGGGAGGAAGTGGTCAAAGGTATTCCCTCTCAAGCAACCCTGCAATCAAGATACAAGAAGTCTCTTGTGTCCCCAACACACCTAATACACTTGTCAGGTGTATAGGTGCACTAGTTCGGCGAAGTGATAGTGAAATACAAGTGGTAACGGTGCCAGAAAATAGCTTATGGCGTGGAGGAAGACTAAAGCAATCAAACATGCAACAGATCTAGATGCAAACGGTTTTCAATGTTTAGAAACAAGGCCTAGGGATCATACTTTCACTAGTGAACACTCTCTCATATAAATATTCTCTCTTCATGATACTAATCTTAACTACTCTCCGGTTGGACACTCTAATCATCGGTAGGGCTAGAACAGCACACCTCAAAGTCCGCCTTCCCCAATCTAGATAACCCCACATTGTCACCTTGAGCACTACATGGTTCCAACAAACACCACAATTTCATAGAGACATCCAGCTCCAAATATAACTCATAACAAATATTCAATCTAGCCAAAGTGCCACACACGGTATGCCCGCTGTCACTTCACACACGTGGGAAAAAACATAGATCTATTAAAGCACAAAGAGTATTTATGTAGACTCAAGCCTAAGTGCCACCATGGCATGCACGCTGTCACTTTCACACACATGGGGAGAGCAGAGATCTAATGAAGCACTTGAGTAGCAAGGTAGATCTACTTGGTTACAAAGCTCATGACCACAACAAGATCATGCATAGAGAGAGAGAGAGATGAACACATAGCTACCGGTAGATTCCTTAGCCTCGAGGAAGAACTACTCCCTCCTCATCATGGGAATCAGCAACGGTGATGAAGATGGCGATGGAGATCGATGGACATGGCTCCGGGGGCACTTCCCCATCCCGGCAGGGTGCCGGAACAGAGACTTTCTATATCTCGAATCTCCCCTTGGTGGCGGTGGCGCTACGGAGGTTTTCATGGATTTCTTCTGGATGATTTAGGGTTTTCTCATCGGAGGCTTCTTATAGGCGCGGGAATCAAGGTCGGTGGGGGTCCAGGGGTCCCACACCCCCTTTGGGCCCCCCAAGGCTTACCCGCGCCTAGGGGGTGCGGCCACCCTGTGGCCCCCTCCGGCTCTGCTTCGTGGTTCGTGTTGCTCCGGGGAAAATAATAACTTTGGCTTTTGTCCTGTCCAATTATGAGAATATTGATTTTCTGCCTTTCTGGAACCAAAAACAGAAAAAAACAGGCAACTGGCACTGTGGCAACTTGTTAATAGGTAAGTTCCAGAAAAGATATAAAAACACCTCAAAGTGTAGACAAAGCAAAGCAAAGTAGATACAAAACAAGCATGGATCATCAAAAATTATAGATACGTTTCTGACGTATCAAGCATCCCCCAGCTTAACTCCTGCTCGTCCTCGAGTAGGTAAGTGATAAAAATAATAATTTTTGAGGTGACATGCACCATCAAAATCAAGATCAAACCATTTGGAAGCATTGAAATCTGGGATCAAAGAACTCTAAACATGTGCATGAAAGATGGAGTTCTAACAATAGGACAAAGTAACTATGCATGCAAAAGGACAAGCTACGAACAAATATCATGAATAACATGCATTGAAAAACATTTGTTTGTTTCACATATAGAAAACATAGCATAGTGGCAATCAGCTTGTCCCTCATAGAGTAGCAAATAGATGCATAGGACACCTTTAAAGTTCACAAGGTTACCTAGAAACAAATAGCACAAGAACAAGTAATATCACAATATGCATCAATCAATAAGCTTTGGGACACTGCACATAGAATGACAACTATGCTCTCTTAATGGTGCCTAAAGGTAGAAGGTGGAGACTCAATAGTGGTGGAAGAAAGACCTTTTATAAAGGAAGCAGGGATTTCAAGTTTCAAAAAGAGCTTCCAAAAATAATGGTACTTGTTAGCTTTTAACCCTCATTGCCCCTATCATAAGCATCTTGGAGTGATTAAGGTTAAAGTGGCAAAGATGGAGTATATGCTTGACGAAGTATAAGTTGGCAATCTCAAGTCCCTTGAATATGAAGGGCACACCTCATGCTACTCAACTTTAGTCACCTGTAAGTTCTTGTCATTGTAAGTATTTGCATATCATTGAGAACCGCCAACGGGTACCCCTTGCACATGGTACAGGAGCTTTCCCATAACCAAAATGACAAGGCAAGCAGACAATGAGCATCTCAGCAATCTTCTTATTTACCATGGGAATATGGTGCTTTTTTCTCTCTTTCCTCTTTTCTCAATTTGTCTCTTTTTTATAAGAAGAATGCTTCATAGATGTCACTATGGTGATGCTGCAAGTTTCCACCATGATTAGGCATGACTTAGGCTAGCGGCCTAGGCGTTTCTCTAACACGGGATACAAACTCCATGGACTTACAAGTTCCCTATTTATTTCACACCGGTGACATCCATAGACAAAAGAGCATGATATCAACTAAGTACAAAGTACAAGTGCAATGTTGAAAACGTTCCCCGTGACAAGCGGTTCTGCTAATTCCAACGTATAAGTGCAAGCATATACAACATAGATGACACAATGGTTCAAGTTTATTAGGGGCAAAGGATATAAAATGTGCCATCAAGTTTGTGAGGGCTTTAATCACTAAGTTTTCACATAACAAAATAGTTTTTAATTGGAAGATAGCTGAAAACAAGAATATACTTGGAATGGTGTAACACACCATGCATAGGAGTTTATAGTGGACACTTTGGAATAACTTGCTTTCTTGGGAGTTGGAAGCATGAGTAGAGCTTACTCACACAAGTGGAGGCTAGAAAAGGACTGGGAGCAACCAACTAAGAGATCAATAATGGTCATAATCATGTAGAGCAACAAAACATTACTAATCAAAGCATAGAGTGGTATTACAAGTCAAGGACTAAATGATCATAAAGGCTAATGGTGACTTGTTAGAGTCATAACATGGTGTGAGCATGTGCCACCCAAACAAAGCATCAAAGGAGAATACCGCAATACTATGCTTTTGTATGCTAAAACAACGCATGATTCCTTCAAGGCACATTAAGCAATCCTAATTGTTTGGAATAAGTCATGCTACAGCAATAATCACTAAGTATAGGGTCAAAACATGTAAGATCCCACCTTTATAAAGGTAAAGATCCCTGTGATTGCAATGCTAGTCCCTGGAACAAATGCTAGCATCCACAGTTTAAGATGAAGTACAAAGAAACAAAGGTCATTATTACAACGTAATTCCAGAGATAACATAGTCTTTTACAACTCCATATCCATAGGCAAGCATGTTGAGTGTAGACTCATAACCCCTAATCATCATCAGAGTAACCTGCAACATCACATGTTACAGCCACAGTGGGTCAATACACTGGAATAGTATTGGCAAGTGATACCTTAGTAGAATTTTAGCATCTAGTTACTACATGAATTTTGCTAAGTGTAGCTTAGGCTTGTTTTGCTCAAAATAGGTTTTACCTATCAGTTGAAAAACACTAAGTTTTTGTTTGGTAAAAACTTTCCCAAGGAACCACCAATAGAAATTGGTGAACCTTCACCCTTGTTCAACCACAAGTTTTAACTTAGAAAAATTGGAATGAGGAGATTCTTGATAGCTTCCATGTCTTGATGCTCAAATTGTCCAATACCAGGGACATGGCTAAGTACTTAGTTTCTTCCATCTGCAGAGGTGGTGCACTTTCCCCATAAGACTTGGTTTCACCAAGACAGGACCTTTCAGAAGCCTTCCCTTAGACCAAATGGACGCGTTCCAACCTAACATCCCTCTACCACCAACTGTCCAAATGGCTAAGTTGTTGCAACCTATATGATCCAGGCAGAGCCCATAATGCCATGTGGTTGCACTAGAAGCTTCTTAACATTTGGCATCTCAAATCCCTTTGTTCCTGGGTGGCTTTCCACAAGTGAGATACACAAGGTAAACCATAGAAATGGGCCTTGTGTAACCACTCAACACAAACCATTCTTTACATTCCACCCAGGTGTTTCATTCACTTAGTTGTTTTATTAAGCAAAAACATAAGTCAAAGACTTAGCAATATTTTCCATAGCATGAATATATTCCACCCTTGGTTGCTATTAGCTAGGCTAAGCATGGCAATAACAAGTATATTAACTTAGAGGAAATTCTAACATTTCTACAACTACTAGGATTTCCCAACCATAGTATATAGATACTTAGCAAAATATTCATGCAAGCCCTATACAAAATATTTCTAATGTATAGTCAAAATAGTGGGATAAAATATGAAGCACCACTTGCCTTGTTAGTTGGGGGAGTAGCAACAATCCTCACAATCACCACTAGCACCAAAATCTACACATAAAATGATAGCGCCAAATTCACATATCAAAATAGACAAACAAAAATATATGAATGCATGCAAATGCCATGTGATGATTTTCTAAACCAAACAAGACAAGTGGAACAGTACTGAATCATAAACAAAACATTTCCACACTAAATAAAACCAATTTGGCCCTTAAAACATTTTCCATATAATTTTTATATACAAAATAAGCTTATAAATGTCTCTGCAAAAACAACCCATTTTACACATGCAATTTATTAAACAATGTGCATAATTGGATAGCATTATTTCTTATGATTCCAATGATATAAAATTTACAAAATTTGAACGTGTGGATCAAAAGTTATGAATTTTGCAAGTTTGAACAACTAATAGATCTAATTCCAGATTTTAAATCAAACTCACAGACACGCGGCGTGTTCTGATTGGCTGATACCGTTTCGGCTGGATCAATCAACGAGAGCCGCAGGATTTAAATGAAATTGCACGGGCCAGATCTAATCATACCCTTTCGATAAGTGATCTAATCTAATGCGCTAGATCTAGATCCAATGGCCCACGACGGCTTGGCCAAGAACTGGCGGCGCGTATGGTCGCAGCGGCGGCGGCGCTACTGATGGCGACGGTCTAGTGAATAGAGGAGGGGATGGGGGTTGTGGTGTGGCTTACCAGACTCGCAAGAACACGAGGAAGCTCAACGTGTTGCTGGCGTGGACAGGGGCAGGCTGTAGCAGAGGCTAGCGATCGTCGGAGTTGCGGGCGGCGTCTGGTTCATGCAGACGGCGACGTTGACGACGTTCGAGATCGGCCTAGCACAAGCCGATGGTGTTAGCAGTTGCGCAAGGACAAGGCAAATCTGATAGCATGCATGCGAAGTCAAGGGGCGCTCGGATTTTACCTAAATCGCTCGTCGGAGTTGAGCGGCGGCTCTGGCATTTGCGGGCGTGAACAGGGACAGCGACCTAGGTCACGAGCAGGAAAACCAGAGGTGTCAGCAGATGCACAAGGACACAAGGTTCATGCTCGTTTAAACCAGAAGAAAAGGGGCGGTCGGACCTCACCGTAATCGCTTGCCAGAGCTCGTCGGGAAGCGCGGTGCAGTTCGAAATACTAGCAGCCTGGTGGCGAGGTGAGTGTGCTGTGTGGGGGGAAAATGACCGCGGTGGCGAGGTGATTAAGTAGCCAGGAGGGGCGAGAGAATTACGCAGTGGTTCAATGCCAATTAAGCGAGAAATCAACGCGGCGTTTCTGGAGGAAACGGCGGTGGCGATGGAGTCTGCTGAGGTGGGAAGAAGATGCTAACTGGCTTGGGCCCGATGGCGTCGTGACAAGCGGGTGCGGGTGAGAGAGAGAGAAGGGGGAAACCCGGGTGGGCTGGCTTTTGGGCCGTTTCTGTTGTTGGGCTGGAATGGTGACGCCGACCCTTTTCCATTTCTTTTCTCCTTTTCTATTTCTTATTTGATTTTCTGAAATCATTTTCAAATGCTATTTGAATTAGTTTGAATTCAAACTTTCTCTGGATTTTTTTGTAGAATGATCCAAGCATATATTTGTGTACATAACATTGCTGTTTGATCACAAACACCTTGGTCCATTAAAAATAGAATTAAAACCATGCCTTAAGTAAATATTTATAATAGGCATACAAATGGTTTTAACTTTTGATTCTTGTTTTGAAATTTTTGAATAAGATTTAGAAAATACCAATCAATCTTAGGATCAATAATCTACTGATAAAAAAAGGTCTTCCTTCTTATAAGGTAGCAATAAGGCTAATGCCTTGCTTTACATGAAATGATAGATCACAAGTTTCTGATTTTTGAGGAAAAGGTCCTAAAATGAGTATGAATGCATGAATGATGTGCAAACTTTGAAAATATGATTTTAGGGATGTTACAAAACAAGATCTAGCATGACATGATAAAGTCTAAGCCACAGTCAAAACAAGCTCCCTTTTCTACCACTATAAGCATGAAACTTTCTACTCTTTTCCAACACCAAACAACTTATTTGAAACAACTCACAAAGATAATAATCAATAAAGGTCAGTGAGCTTGTCTCACAAATCCACAAAGAAGAACTAAAAAGTTCTAAGCTGAAAGCACAAGAAAACTAAGGTTGAATGCAGTGCTAGCAAAAGTGAACACTCGCAAAAAAACAATAAGAGTGAAAACTAAAGTGTTCTAGGCAATGGAAACAGAGTGTGTCTCTCTCCAAAAGAAGTGTGGTGTAACAAACCAACTTACTCAAGCAAACTAAGCAAACAAAAACCAAAAACAAAAACAAAAACTAAGACGCTCCAAGAACAACACAACAATGCATGAAACAATAAAAACGAAGTGTCTAGAAAGACCTGAGATTTTTATTGATGAAGAAGGGGATGCCTTGGGCATCCCTAAGATTTGACGCTTGTACCTCTTGAATATTTCTTGGGGTGACACGGGGTGGCATCCCCAATCTTGATATTTTGTCCATTCTTCATCTCATTAAATCATTCTCTCTCTACACCTAAATTTTTTTCCTTCATACAAAACTTCACACAATCTTCATTAGCAACATTAGTGTATTCAAAAGATATTAGACCTTAGGAAAAGCTTTGGAACAGCAAAAATTTTCATTAAAAACACAAACTACTGTAGTAACTCCTTCAAAAAGCTCAATTCCCCAAAAGAGAACTCAAAAAGGAATCAATAAGAAGCAAATGCAAATAATGGCAGAAATCTGTCAAAACAGACCAGCAGGTAGAAACCGATTTTTTCAAAGACGTTCTGTTGCTCAAATCAAAAAGTGTTGAACTAACGAAAGTTAGATAACATACTGGGGGATTTATTCATACATTTTCCGCTTAATACTACTTACATAGACTTCTCACGACTTTTTATGGTGGAGGACAGAAATCTGTTTCGGGACAGCAACTCCCAAAATCTTACTTCCCTCTCATTAGAGGTCATTCTTGGCACAAAACGCAAACAAAAAGGATAAGGAGAGGTCATTACTGAAGTAATAACTTCTAAGACTCAAGGAAACTCTTGGTTTATCTCCCAACAAGTACTTTTCTTTAACGCCTTTAAGTTAGGCTTGATAGCTTGAGAAGATGCTCACATAAGAAATATGAATTGAATTAAAAGAGAGCATCAAGAAGCAAATTCAAAACACATTTAAGTCTAACCCACTTCCAATACATAGGAATCTTGTAAAGAAACAAGTCATGAAAGCACAAAGCAACAACCATAGGAAAGCAAAATAAGTTCAACTTCAAGATTTTTAACATAAAGAGGGGAAACTTAATATTTTTGAGATGCATAAGACCATGTTTCCCTGTCTCATAATAACTTTCAGTAGCAACATGAATAAAATTAACAATATAAATATCACATAAAAATTCTTCTCATGAGCCACATGCATAAGATGATTATTACTCTCCACATAAGAATATTCATGCTTATTAATTGTAGTGGGAGCAAATTCAACAAAATAGCTATCACTATTATTCTCATCACCATAATCATCAAATATAGGAGGCATATTGTAATCACAATCAATTTTCTCCTCAATAGTAGGTGGGCTGAAAATATCATATTCATCATTGTAATCATCATATATTGGAGGTATAGTATCATCATAAGCAATAGAATAGCTATCTTCCCAAGTGTGTTCATTTGTAAACATATCATCATTGGAAGGAACATGGATATCACTAATAGCACAACAACTATTAATATCATCATTTTTAGAATTGGTACCAAAGAGATTTTCAATATCAAAAGTGGTGCGCTTTTCCCAATCATGATCACTACTATATGTAACAGGCATACGAACATCATCTAGTTCAGACTCATCAGCAAAATATATGATAGGAGCAACATGATTAGAGGAAGATATCGTTTCCTCTCTCCTTTTTCTCCTCCTCTTCTTCTTACTCTTCTTCTTCTTCTTCTTCTCCTCTTTTGGAGGGAGAGCCTTGAAAGGAAGCTTCTCCACATACCCTGGCTTATTGTTAGAGACAATAGAAGAAACTTTGGAGGATTCCTCCTTTTGATTAATAAGATCAAATATCAGTCCTGTCATAATTTGGTAAAATATCATCTTTTATAAGATTTTGTATGTAAGTATTTGCGTGGCAGTTTTCAACACAATAAAGATGACAACCATGCAGGACGCTATTCATATCAAAAGTACTCATGTCTATCAAAGAAGTTTTTCTTGATAACTCTTCACACCCCCAAAATAATGTAAGTTCATCATGTTGATTATCAGTGATCACGTTATCACAATACAAACTTGTAGGATTATTATGGCCAGAGCATTGAAAATTGAAATGACCCACTTCAAAGCAAAGTTCACAAATAAAAGGATAGAGGGCGCAAACTTTTTTACCAAGATCATCTAGAGCATTATACCAATTTCTAGTTTTTTCATTCCAGTGGGTGATACAATATTCTTCCTCTGTTTGATTCTTCTCACAAGGTCTATGCATACCACAAAAATTAACATTCTTATAAGAAATATTACTTTCAGAAGTTTGAGCATGTTTATTGCAATCATTAATAACATTTTCATTTTCCATGCAAGTGTCTTTAAAAGGTTCATGATACATGTCCCATTTTTCTTTAGGAGCATTAATATGGGAAGCAAAGGCTCTATAGTATCTAACAAGAATTTGAGGATCAAGACCATGTTTAGCACTAAGCTCTTGAAAATCAATAGTTTTAGCAAAAGACTTAATGCAATCATACTCATAGTTTATACCTGGGTCTTTACCTTTGTCGTTATCCCAACCTTCGGTATTGCTTTGAATTGTTTCAAGGAGATCCCACTTAGCCTTGACCTTCTTACTTGTGAAGGATACCTCTAAACAGGTATCCAGATAGTCCTTGTAGTGTCCTAAAAGCCTTACATAAAAATTATTGATAACAATATTACTAGGGAGCTCATGAATGGGACATTTGAGCATTAGTGACTTCAACCTCCCCCAAGCTTGGGCAATACTTTCTCCCTCATGAGGATGAAAATTATAAATATAATTCCTATCTTTATGAATTTCATGAGGAGGATAAAATTTAGAATAAAAGAGAGATTCAAGTTCCTTCCAATCCAAATGATGAGGATCATCTAAATTGGTCCATTGAAATACCTGCACACTTGAACAAATCGCATAATTCATGTATAAAGAGTAAATGATCACTAGGATGGACGGTTCCATCTCCAAAATAGCAGTTATTCATAACACGTTCAACAATTTCAATAGGTATTTTAAAAGGGACACTTTCAGTATGTGGATTTAAAATATCACAAGTATCATTAGAATTACCACATATGGGAGATAAAGTATCATCAGAGCAAATTTTCTTCCCTAAAGCTGGGGAACTAAAGAGATCTTTCTCATAAAAACTAGCTTCCCCAAGCTTAGACGTTTCCATACCATTAGTAACAATGGTGTTCAAAAAATTCATACTAATAACATTGCTATTAGCATGCAAATAAAGTTCCATAGGTATTTTAATTTTCTCTTCAAACACTTCATGTCCTAGCTCAAGATAAACACTATAAAGCTCTCTAATTTTGTTGTTATTTTCCATTAAGCATAATTAGTGAAAACAAGAAACAAAAAGACAAAATTGCAGAATCTAAAGGAAATAACTTCGAGCACTCACACCGGCGGATGTTGGTACCTTTTACCTTACCTCCCGGCAATGGCGCCAGAAAAGAGCTTATGGCGTGGAGGGAAGGTAAAAGCCCAAAACCTCCCTGGCAACGGCGCCATAAAATAGTTTGATGTCTACACACTTCTATTCTTGTAGACAGTTGTTGGGCCTCCAGGTGCAGAGGTTTGTAGAACAACAGCAAGTTTCCCTTAAGTGGATCACCCAAGGTTTATCGAACTCAGGTAGGAAGTGGTCAAAGGTATTCCCTCTCAAGCTACCCTGCAATCAAGATACAAGAAGTCTCTTGTGTCCCCAACACACCTAATACACTTGTCAGGTGTATATGTGCACTAGTTCGACGAAGAGATAGTAAAAAACAAGTGGTAACGGTGCCAAAAAATAGCTTATGGCATGGAGGAAGACTAAAGCAAGCAAACATGCAACAGATCTAGATGCAAACGTTGTTTCAATGTTTAGAAACAAGGCCTGGGGATCATACTTTCACTAGTGAACACTCTCTCATATAAATATCCTCTCTTCATGATACTACTCTTAACTACTCTCCGGTTGGACACTCTAATCATCGGTAGGGCTATAACAGCACACCTCAAAGTCCGTCTTCCCCAATCTAGATAACCCCACACTGTCACCTTGAGCACTAGATGGTTCCAACAAACACCACAATTTCATAGAGACATCCAACTCCAATTATAACTCATAATAAATATTCAATCTAGTCGAAGTGCCACACACGGTATGCCCGCTGTCACTTTCACACACGTGGGGAAAAGCATAGATCTATTAAAGCACAAAGAGCATTTATGTAGACTCAAGCCTAAGTGCCACCATGGCGTGCATGCTGTCACTTTCACACACATGGGGAGAGCAGAGATCTAATGAAGCACTTGAGTAGCAAGGTAGATCTACTTGGTTTCAAAGCTCATGACCACAACAAGATCATGCATAGAGAGAGAGAGAGAGATGAACACATAGCTACCGGTAGAGCCCTTAGCCTCGAGGAAGAACTACTCCCTCCTCATCATGGCAATCAGCAACGGTGATGAAGATGGCGATGGAGATCAATGGAGATGGCTCCGAGGGCACTTCCCTGTCTCGGCAGGGTGCCGAAACAAAGGTTTTTTGTCCCCCGAATATCCCCTTCGGTGGCGGCGGCGCTATAGAGGTTTTCATGGATTTCTTCTAGATTATTTAGGGTTTTCTCATCGGAGGCTTCTTATAGGCGCAGGAATCAAGGTCGTGGGGGTCCAGGGGGCCCACACCCCCTTTGGGCGCCCCCAGGGCTTGCCCGCGCCTAGGGGGTGTGGCCACCCTGTGGCCCCCCTCCGGCTCTGCTTCGTGGTTCCGTGTTGCTTCGGAAAAAATAATAACTTTGGCTTTTGTCCCGTCCAATTCTGAGAATATTGATTTTCTGCCTTTCTGGAACCAAAAACAGAAGAAAACAGGCAACTGGCACTATGGCAACTTGTTAATAGGTTAGTTCCAGAAAAGATATAAAAACACCTCAAAGTGCAAACAAAGCAAAGCAAAGTAGACACAAAACAAGCACGGAGCATCAAAAATTATAGATACGTTTCCGACGTATCAGGGGGCTGGCCGCGCCACCCAGGGGTGTGCTAGCCTGGGGGGCCTGGGTCACTCCAGGTTTCCCTCTGCCCCTTTTTTGAGGAAAAAATTATTTTGAATTTTCTGGAATTTTTTGGGAAACTTTATTTTTGGCCAATTTTCAGGGTATGAAAATTGATTTTCTCACAGAAAAGATTTTTGTTGAAGAAGCAAAAGCAAACAAAAACCAAACTACAAAAGTTCTAAGACACTCTAAAAAGCAAAAAACTTGCAAAACCAAAGCTAACAAGAGAAAAGGAAAAGACTAGGAAGGATAAAAGTAAAAGTGAGCAAGAATAACCATAGTGAAAGCATTGTTTTGTTCATTAAAATCCTTTTATTAACAAGGTTGATCAAGTCTTGTTACCAAAACAATCTTATATGAAACAAAACTTTGCATTCCACAAGGTGATTACGTTACCTCAAATTTGATAGCAATGGTTCCAATCATAATAGTTTCAAAATTTTCTTGTGAAATGGGACAATATATTTCTCCAACCTTGATTCTCACAATATTTTCAATGGAATTCAGTCAATAGCTCTTAGAAACCTTCTTGGGGAAATAGACAGTATGCTATTTGTCATTAATATTAAATATTACTTTTCCTTGATTACAATTGATGACATCACCTGTAGTATTAAGAAAAGGTCTCCCAAGAATAATAGACATATTATCATCTTTAGGCATTTCAGGCACAAAAAATCAGTTAAAACCAAGCAATTATGAGCCATTTGAACAGGAACATCCTCACATATACCAACAGGAATAGTAGTTGACTTATCAGCCATTTGCAAAGATATATCAGTTGGTACCAACTTTTTTAGCTAGAGTCTCTTGTAGAGAGAAGAAGGCATAACACTAACTCCAGCTCCCAAATCACATAAAGAAGTTCTAACATAATTGTTCTTAATAGAGCAAGGAATAGTAGGTATACCTGGATCACCAAGTTTCTTTGGAACCTTACCATTGAAGGAATAATTAGCAAGTAGAGTAGAAATCTCCTCGTTAGGAATCTTCCTTTTATTAGAGACAATATTCTTCATATACTTTGAATAAGGAGGCAACTTAATAACATCATTCAAAGGAATTTGCAAAAATAAAGGTTTCATCTACTCACAAAACTTGTTGTAGTGTTCTTCCTCCTTTGACTTGTGTTTCTTACCTGGAAAAGGCATAGGTTTCTGCACCCAAGGTTCTCTCTCACTACTATGTTTATTAGCAATAAAATCTTCCTTAGTGTACCTATTATTCTTAGTGTGCTTCTCAGGTTCTTCCTTAACTTCCTCCTTATCAGGAGCATCATTTTTATCATTACCACTCTCAGTTTCAGCATTAGAGACATATATACTATTAGGATCTACAACAGGTTCAAGTGGTTCCTCAACTATTTTATGTTTCTTATTATTTCTCTTACGAGGACTACCACCACTTTCACCTTGTTGAGAATCCTACTCAATTATTTTAGGGTGTCCTTCAGGATATAAAGGGTCTTTATTAGCTATACCACTCCTAGTTCTAATTCCATAAGCATGTTTATCTCCTGAGGCATTAACTAGTATATCCTTTTGTACCTTAGTAAGTTGATCAATTTGGATTTGAACCATTTGAAAGTGTTTACAAAGCATTTTAATATCATTAGAAGTTCTTTTCACAATATCTTTCAACTCATTAATAGCTCTAGAGTTTTCCAATAAATGATTCTGAACTTGTTTATTAAAATTACCTTGTTTAACAATAAATGTGTCAAGTTCCTCTAAGCATTGATCAGGAGGCTTACCATAGGGAATATCACCTTCATAAAAGTGGAGAGAGTGTACCTCAATAGTAGATGAGTGGGCAATTGGCTTGCATAATTCTTCTATAGGAGGTAGATTCTTCACGTCTTCATCTCTAATACTTTTCTCCTTTAGACATTTCTTAGCTTCCTTCATCACTTCATCATTTAATGCAATTACTCCCATCTTCTTTGGTGTTGGTGTTGGAACTGGTTCAGGCACAACTGGTTCAGGAGTAATAGGCTCGGGTGTATTTAGCTTAGTTGAAGTCCAATCATTATAATTCTTGCTTATTTTAGCCATTAATTCTTTAGCATCCATATGAGTTCTTTTCCTGAAAACACAATCAGCAAATCTATCTAGGTATGTCCTAGAATCATCAGTTAGTCCATTATAATAAATATCAAGAAGATCTTTTTTAGGTAATGGACATCCAGGATGTGCATGAATCAAGGCACAGAACCTTGTCCATGACTCAGGCAATTTCTCTTCTTCTCCCTGTTTAAAATCAAAAAGTCTCTACAAGGCAGCATGTCTAGCATTGGGAGGAAAATATTTCTGGAAGAAAGAAGCAATCAAACAATCAGGGCTATCAATGGAACTAGGAGGTAATCTATTAAACCAAGCCTTAGCTTCTCCTTTTAGTGAAAAAGGGAAGATCTTAGTAACAAAGTACTTGCGCATCTTAAAATCATCAGAGGATAAAGCACTCATAGTGGAAAGCTCATTCATATGAGCTACAACACTCTCATTTTTAGTCCCACAAAAAGGTTCTTCCTCAACAATATCTAAATAGGATAAATAAAGAGAGAAATCATAATCTTTATCTTTGATATCTATGGGAGAGGTGGAAAACTTAGGATCAGAGGACAGTTTAGGAATAATGGTACGTCTTGCAAGGAGACTCTTAATAGTACTAGCACCATGTGTGTTTTGGCACTCTTCAACAAATTCATCAGTAAACTCAATGCAACCATCATTAATCTCATAACTCTCTCTAGACTCAGGTGAGCTAACAGGTGTAACAGTGTCTTCACTATGAGTTTCAGTATTTCCTAGACCAGCCATAGTAGCATCTAGGAAAGGACCTAATGAACCACTCGCATCAAGCACAGTAGAAGTAACATCATGAGTATCAAAAGCAGTTTCATATTCAGTAGTGGTAGCAGTGTGTGTAGCATGAGTATGTGGTGGTGGAGTAACAAGCTTACTTATAACAGACGATGAATCAAGAGCAGCAGAGGTGTTTATGACTGTACCTCTTCTTGTAGTGGATGGTAAAATAGGAAACTTTCCATCATGAGACTTCCCCATGATGAAAGGAGCAGCAGTGAACAATAATAGATCCAAGTGAACTTACAAATAAAGCTATGCTCCCCGACAACGGCGCCATAAAATAGTCTTGATGACCCACAAGTATAGGGGATCGCAACAGTCTTCGAGGGTAGTATTACCCAATTTATTGATTCGACACAAGGGGAGCCAAACAATACTTGCAAGCCTAAACAACTGAGTTGTCAATTCAGCTGCACCTGGAAATAGTTCTTGCTCATAGAAGTTTATCAGTAGCAACAGTTTGGTAGTAGCAAAAGAAAAGCAACAACAACAGTAGAACAAGAGCAATTGTAACAGTAGCATCAAACAGTAGGATATGAGTGCGGTAGGCATAGGGATGGATGGACGGGCGTTGCATGGACGAGTCTAAACATGTAACTCCAAGATCTAGGGAAATTGCAGATAAATGAGATAAATCATCCAAGTACTAAACAATCATAGGCATGTGCTTCATAAATAGTCATGCGTGCTCGCAATGAGAACTTGCACAACATCTTTTGTCCTGCCATCCCGTTGCATCGGGGCCTTAAGGGAACTACTGGCAATTAAGGTGCTCTTTTTAATAGAGCACCAGAGCAAAGCATTAACACTCCATGAACACATGTTATCCTCACATCACAGCCATCCCCTCCGGTTGTCCCAATTTATGTCACTTTGGGGCCTTTGGATCCGGACAATGATATGTGTACACAACTTGTAGATAAGATCACAAACAATACTATCATAATGATTCAATAATAAGTTCACATATGAGACCATGGCACTCGGGCCCTAGTGACAAGCATTAAGCACAACAAGTTGCAACAAAGTCAAATAGCACTAATAGAGATACTAGGCACCATGCCCTAACAATCTTATTCGATTACATGATAGAACTCATCCAATCCCTACCATCCCCATAGCCTACAGCAGGGGATTACTCACTCATGGATGAGGGAAACATTTATGGTTGATGGAGAGGCGTTGGTGATGATGATGGGGATGATCCTCCCCAAATTCCCCGTCCCGGCAGGGTGCCAGAACGTAGTTTCTGGTTCCGAATCGCGGCTTCTGGTGGTGGCGGCGCAGTGGAACTCTTTCTGGAAAAAATACGACCCCCTCGGTTTTTAGGTCAAGAGGCTTCTTATAGGCGAAGAGAGAGGAGGAGGGGGTGCCTGGGCTGGCCACACCCCTCCCAGGCGCGGGGTGGGCCCACCCGCGCGGCAGGGGGTGTGGGACACCCAGATCTCCCCTTTGTCTCGTACTATGGCTCTGTGGATCTTCTAGTGAAATAGGATTTTTAGCATATTTTCCGGGATTTTACCTGATAGTTGATTTTCTGCACAAAAATTAGACACCAAGGTAATTCTGCTGAAAATAGCGTCAGTACGTGTTAGTTGTATCCAAATCACACAAGTTTAGAGGAGAAACAATAGCAAAAGTGTTCGGGAAAGTAGATACGTTTTGGACGTATCAAGATCTCATCTATTTGTAATCATGCATGTTGTGTTTGCGGGGATCCGATGGATATTGAGATTACTATGTCAGATTTATTAATGGTTTTGTCTTATTGATTCTATCATGTATGTGTTGTTTGTGATCTTGCATGCTCTCCGTTGTTATTAGCTATCTTGGCCAAGTAGTTGCTAGTGACTCCAAGAGGGGGTATTTATGCTCGATAGTGGGTTCAAGACTCTATTTAATCTAAGGGAAGTGACAGAAATCTCTAAGGTTGTAGATATGTTGTTGCTACTAGGGAGAAAACAACGGTCTCTTGTTCATGAAACAAGTGGATTGTTTACCTTACACACTTTGCTTGAAGCAGTTGTCTGTTGCTTGCAACTTAATACCGGAGGGGGTTCGAATGATAACCCAAAGGTGTACTTCAAGTCATAGATGCAGTTGGATGGCGGTCTATGTATCTTGTTGTATTGCCCAATCAAATCTCATAGGATCTTGATGTATAGTATTTCATTGGTATGCCTTGGTCAGTCCTATCAATTGCCCTGCTGTAATTTTTTTACCCAGCATGCCATGTTTGTTTATATAAGGAGAACACCTCTAGTGAACTATGGACCCCGGTCCAATCTTTACCATTGATACATCCTCTATTGTTACTGTTTACTTATTGCAAACCACTGTTACCTTCCACACCATACAGTTAATCCTTTGTTACAGCAAACCAGTGAGATTGACAACCTCACTGTTCATTGGGGCGAAGTCCCGAGTTTGTGTTGTGTAGGTCTCCAAGTTGCTAGCAACACCTTTGAATCATTTCCTTCCTCCTACTGGTTCGATAACCTCGATTTCTTACTGAGGGAAAACTTGTTGTTGTGCTCATCATACCTTCCTCTTGGGGTCTCCCAACGAAGTGCTGCTGCACTCATCAAGCCTTTTTCTGGCGCTGTTGCCAGGGAGGCTAAGGACGTCTTCACAAGGGGAGTCCTCCACAACCTTTCTCTTTACTTTGTTTTTGTTTTGCTTAGTTTCTTTTGCTTGGTTTTGTTTGCCTCTTTTTATCAAAAACTCAATTTTTTTTAGTTTAGTTTGGTTTGCTTTCCCTTATCTAAAACACAAAAATATTAGTTCCCACTCTAGTTGTCATCTTGATCTAGCTCACCATGTTGATCCCCAAGTTCACCCTAAAAGACCTTTCATTAGGAAGTGGCTCAATAATTGGGAAAGAAAATATTGAAGAATTCTTTAATCATGTTAGCAAACATGAGGATATTGAGGATAGATCTATAGCAGAATTTGCTCCTAATTATGAAATTGCTGCAACTTCTTTAGTTCATATGTTGGAGGCTAGGTTTGTTAACCTTAACCCTATGATGCAAATTTTGTTTCTCAAACTAAAAGAAGAAAAGGATCCTAAAAAGAGAGACTTTATCCTAGAAACCTTACTAAAAGAATTCAATGATGTAGATAAGGAAGCCAAAAAAGTCTTTGAGCGTTTTGATATGCTAGGCTCTTGTGTAGATGTTATGGGTACTTTAGATAGAACCAAACCTAGAGAGGAAATTAAGATACCCATACCCTTTAAACTTGTTGGAATGCATGAATCCTTAGAAAAGAATTTTGATTGGATTGTTCCTGAAAATCCTTTTGATGAAAGTAGTGAACCAAAGAGAGATGAGAAGGGATCCTCCAAAACTCATTTGGATGAGATACCTTTCCTAGATGAAGAGATTGCAAGTATTGATCTTAATTCTTCATTTGACAATACTTGATTTCTTGCTTCTTGTGCCTAACTTAAAGGCGTTAAAAAAGTACTTGTTGGGAGATAAACCAAGAGTTTTCTTGAGGCTTGGAAGTTATTACTTCAGTAATGACCTCTTCTTATCCTTTTTGTTTGCTTTTTGTGCTAAGAATGACCTCTAATGAGAGGAAAGTAAGATTTGGGGAGTTGCTGTCCCGAAACAGATTTTTGTGCTCCACCATAAAAATTCATGAGGAATCTATGTAAGTCGAATTGGGCTGATATTTTACGAATAAATCCCCCAATATGTTAGATAACTTTAGTTAGTTCAACACTTTTTTATTTGAGAAACAGAAGGTCTTCGAAAAAATCGGTTTCTACCTGCTGGTCTGTTTTAACAAATTTCTGCCATTATTTGCATTTGCTTCTTATTGATTCATTTTTGGGAAATTGAGCATTCTGAAGGAGTTGCTACAGTAGCTTCTGTTTTTAGTGAAAAGTTTTGTTGTTCTAAAGCTAAACCTAAGGATCTATTATCTTTTGAATACACTAATGTTGCTAATGAAGATTGTGTGAAGTTTTATATGAAGGAAAAATTTCAGGTGTAGAGAGAGAATGATGTAATGAGATGAAGAATGGACAAAATCTCAAGCTTGGGGATGTGTAACATCCCTAAAATCATGATTTCAAAGATTTCATATCATTCATGCATGCATATAGTTTTGAGATCAATTTCAAACCAAATACAAGAAACAGAAGAACATAGTGCTATCATTTTATGTGAGCAAACTTAAATCAAATGGCCATTCCCATTTGAGAGCTTGAATGTTTTAAACCAAGATTGTTTGTCTCCCTTGTTTATTGGTTTGAGTGTGAAGTTAGAACAAAATTTTACAAAATAAAAATGGATTCAAAACCATTTTCAAATCTTTTGCAAACCAAGTGCTAAGTCACTGTTATTTTGTCTTTCCAAAAATGACCAGGCCAATTCAAAGTAACCACATGGTTTTATGCCAAGTTTTGTGACTATTGCACACCGCAAAAATTCCAAAAGTATTTGAATTCAAAAGGAGTTTGAAATCATTTGAAACCATTCCTGAAAATCAATTTAGAAAAAGAAAAGAGAAAAGAATTGGAAAAGGGCCGGCCCCAGGAATTTGGCCCAGCAACAGACGCAGCCCAACTAGCCCACCCGGGCCAACTCTCTCTCTCTCGCACACGCGGACACCCCCATCAAGTCACTGACACTCGGACCCCACTTCCCCTTTGCTCTATTCGCTGAAAAGCGGGCCCCATCCACGACGTCATCGTCTTCCCCAAAATTCTGCGCATGAACTCCGCCGCTGCCCGTTGCTGCTTTGATTCCGCGAGGTAATTGGCATTGAACCACTAAGTGTTTCTTGTCGAGCCTCTGCCTATTTAATCCCCTCTCTCTCGCGGCCATTTTCCCTCAACCAATTCCCTCTCCACGCCACCAGGCTGCTCGAAACTCGCCAGACGCCGCCGCTGTCCCGACGATCTCCGGCAGCAATTCCGGTGAGTCCCGACCGCCCCTGTGCCCCTGATTCAAACGATTATGCTCTGCATGAGCTCGTGCATCTTCTGACACCCGTCGCTTGCCTGCTCGTGACCCAGGACGCCGTCCCTGTTCGTGCCCGCAACCGACCGAGCCGCCGCTCAACTCCGGCGACCAATTACGGTAAGCCGAGCACGCCCCTTGCCCCCTCTTGCATACTAGGTTGTTCGCCTTCGTCTTGGGCGTCTTCTAATCCCTATGGTTCGTGCTAGGGCGACGCGAAACCTCGTCAACAACTCCGACCGCAACCACCCGACGCCGTGCACGACTCCGACGAGCTCCAAAGTGCCAGGCGCCTTCCCAAGCCACCGCCACGTTGAGTTTCAGACACCACCGCGGTTCGTAAGCCTCTTCCTCACTCCGTCGACCTAGAACGCCAGCGCCGACAGACGCGCCGCCGCCGCCGCTAAGCGCCGCTTTTGGTCGATGATTCAGAGTCACGATCCGGATCCAAATAGAGGATTAGTTCACTTATCGAACCGTTAAGTTTAGATCTGAAGCGTGCGTGTTAGTTAGATCCAACGGTAGCCGAGCGTGATCCGGTGCGAAGCGGTACGCACCAATAGGAAACAGACGCGTGGCTAGGGTTTAGTTTAATAACAGAATTTGAATCAGATTTGTAATCAAATTTGATTTAGCTATAACTTTTGATCCACACGTTAGAATTTGACAAATTTTATACCGTTGGAATCAGGAAGACAAGCCCTTTCTGTTTATGCAATGTGTTTAATGTTTAGTTTCTGTTAAAATGATTTGATTTGCAGAAACTTTATTAGGACTATTTTGAGTATAGAAATTGTTTGGGAAATTATTTTAGTGTCAAATAAACTTGGTTTAGCAAGTTTTTGACTTGTTTATGGTTCAGTACTATGAACTTGCTTGGTTGGGTTTTAAAAATCATTCCTTAGCATCTTGCATGCATGCATATATATATATATATATTTGATTGTATATGTTTTGTATGTGATTGTGGCTATATTTTTTGTGTAGATTTTGGTGCTAGTGATTGTGATTGTGAAGAGTGCTACTCTCCCCACTACCAAGGCAAGTGGTACTTCATGAATATTTCCATCCCTATATTTTTATACAAGCATTAGAAATATTTTGCTAAGTCTTGCATGTTACTATTTTTGCCAAATGCCATGATGGGAAATCCTAAGTAGTAGTAGAATTGCTAGGAAATTTCTAAGTTAAGTTAATATCTGTGCCATGCTTAGCCTAGCTAGTAGCAAACAAGGGTTGGTGAAATATACATGCTATGATGAAAATATTTCCAAGTCTTTGGACTTATGTTTTCTTAATAAAACAACTAAGTCAATGAATCACCTGGGTGGAAAGGGACTTGATTGGTGGTTTTTGGTTGAGTGGTTACACAAGGCCCATGGATATGGTTTACCTTGTGTATCTCACTTGTGGTATGCCACCCAGGAACAAAGGGATTTTAGAGGCCAAGTGTTGAGAAGCTTATAGTGCAGCCACTTGGCAATATGGGATCTGCCTGGATCACATAGGTTGCTAGAACTTAGTCATTTGGACAGATGGTGGTAGTGGGATGATAGGTTGGAACGCGTCCATTTGGCTAAGGGAAGGCTTCTGAAAGGTCCTGTCTTGGTGAAACCAAGTCTGGTGGGGAAAGTGCACAACCTCTGCAGATGGAAAAGTCTAAGTACTTAGCCAAGTCCATGGCAATGGACAACTTGAGCATCAAGACATGGAAGCTATCAAGAATCTCATCACTCCAACTTCTAAGTAAAAACTTGTGGGTGAACAAGGGTGAAGGACCTCAATGTCTATTGATGGTTTCTTGGGAAAAGTTTTGACAAAGAAAAACTTAGTGATTTCAACTAATAGGAAAAACCTATTTTGAGCAAAGCAAGCCAAGCTACACTTAGCCAAATTGCATATAGTAATATAGTCCACTTAAAATTTACTAAGGTATCACTTGCCAATTCTATTCCAAAGTATTGACCCACTGTGGTTGTAACTTGTGATGTTGCAGGTTACTCTAATGAGGATTAGGTGTCATGAGTCTACACTCAACATGTTTGCCTGTGGCACATGAAGATGAAGACTTATATTTATTTACTTATTCAAACTCTTGTATTAGGCCTGTGGCCTTGAGTTGTAAAGACTATGTTATCTCTGGAATGGATGTAATAAATGACCTTTGTATCTGTGTACTTCATCTTAAACTGTGGATGCTAGCAATGATCCAGGGACTAGCATTGCAATCATAGGGATCCTTTTCCTTTAAAAAGGAGGGATCTTACAGATGGTATCAGAGCACTGTGTTGCCTGTAGGATTATGACCCTAGGATTGGAAACCACTAAGGAAAAAATTTCAACTACTTATACACTTGTCTATTCTTCTCGTAAAACTTTTCTAATCTTCTCTCTCATCTCTATTTGTAGATGAACTCCATCAACGAAGCCGTAAGGAAAGGACCACTCATGACCATGACCTTGGAGTGTGAGACAGAGTTTCCCAAAATTCTCAAGGACCTCATGGTTGCATTAGAGATACAAGGTGCAGCTGTGCACAAGGGTTTTCAAGTGATGGATGAAGGAGTTGAGTACTGGCGGGTGCAACTTCACTTGTACAAAAACAAGGAGGACAACCACAAAGAAACAGGATTCTGCATGTACACCAACACTGTGGTGCACACCACATTCTTTGAGTCAGCAAGAGAAGCAGCTTGGAGGACTATCAAAGAACTTAGTGCTAGAGTCAGGTGCAGAATGCTCAACCTCCAAAAAGACTTGAAGAAAGAGAAGGAGCATACCCAAGAGTTGGAAGCTACCAACCAAACCTTAAGACGAGATATTATAGACTTAGTGATGGAATCATGTGAGCAAGATAGACTGATTGCCTCTAGAAACATTGTGTTAGCCAACAGATCCAGTGAGATAGGATTGTAAACGTACTTCGTTAGTTGGACCACCACCTATCACCTTATTTTCCAAAATGTTACCTTAAAATAAGATTGGACCTTGGTTGATGTAATGGATTCATGTATGCATGACTTGTGTGATTTTGCTTTCCAAGGATATGTATGTGATGTTTTGTCTTTTGTTTTATCTTGAATTGTGTTGTTCTAACTTTTCTATCTTATAAATAGATGCCTATTACCATCAGCACTGTTGAGGAGTTCCAGGTTACCCGCTTTGGTCCTCGTATCGTTGAGCTTACTACTTTGCTCAATCTCCCTCTCCCCACCATCATGGTGCATCCCCTCACCAAATTCGAGAGGAAGGACCTCTGGGGCTTCAAGGTGAACCAGCCGGACGCCGATGAGCCTACGGAGGCCATCGTCTTCAAGCTTATGCACGATGACAAGGAGAGAGGCATGGAGGTAGTTATGCAGGATCTGATAGGACGTCTGCTAGGACGACACTCCCGACAGGTTAGAGGCACCCACTTCCACGTCTTCGGAAGACGTGATGAGGACGGAGAGTCCATCGACTTCGAGGACGATTTGAGGGACGCAGCAGAGCCGATACGCCTGTACCTCCAGGACTTAGAGTCTCTCATTAGGCACGTGGACACGGACAGGACCAATGCCATGCTCAGCAATGGTGAGCTCCAGGTGCAGCTTTGTGAGAAGGACAAGCTCTTCGCGCAGCAGGACGAGATAGTCAAGGAAATGGAGGCGAAGTTCGAGACCCAGGACAGGAAGTTCAAGAGTCAGGAGAAGCGTGTCCAAGATAGGAACAAGAAGATCCGGGATATGACTGAAGAACTGTAGTCCAAGGACTTCGAGCTAGAGCAGCAGCAGACGGTGATAGAGAGCTTCGTTCCCAGAAGAGGGCTCTCAAGGCTAAGATAGAGTCCTTGACCACTACCATTGAGGAGAACAAGACCGCGATGGAGAACGCAAGTCTTACCTTTGTCGAGGAGGAGATTGACGCCGATGAGTAGACTTGACTACTCGTTTATCTTTCATTATCACACTTGTTATTGGACCATCCGACATGTGGATGGCTTGCTACTTGTGTGTTTTACTTTGTGAACTTGTTATCTTGTTGTTGAATTTTTATCTTGTGTTGCATGCTATGTGTTTGCTTATGTGATGTAATGTGCATGAAAACATTTATGGGTATCTCATTCTTATCTCTATTTGAACAAACCACATATGCCTCCCCGTCGTGCAAACCCCAACCCCAACAACAACAACATCACTCCAGAAATGCAACAAATGATGACTGCTCAAACACAGCTGATGCAGATGATGACAACATTCATCTAGAACCAAAACAATAACAACAACAACGACCCCAATAACAACAACAATAACAACAATAACAACAACAACCCTCTGGGCTTTGATATGCTCACCAGGTTCTTGAGATTGAGGCCAGCTAAGTTCTTAGGGACGACTGATCCCATGGTGGCCAACGATTGGCTACGTTCTATGAACAAGGACTTAGTAACCGTGGGCTGCACGGATGCTGAAAAGGTCAGATTTGCAGCACATCTGCTGGAAGGGCCAGCTGCCACTTGGTGGGACAACTTCCAGATCACCACTCCCATAGATGAAGTGACATGGGCTATCTTTGAGGATGGCTTTCGCACCGCTCATATCTCATCAGGAGTGATGAGCCTAAAAAAGAAAGAGTTCCACAATCTGAAACAGCACCACCGCAGCGTGGCTGAATACATTGAAGAGTTCAACAATCTGGCGCGTTATGCACTGGATGAAGTTGGCACTGATGCCAAGAGAAAGGAAAAATTTCTTGAAGGCTTGAATGATGAGATGAATCTGCAGTTGGCTGTGGCATATGTTCCCACTTATCAGTCGCTCTGTGACAAGGCTGCAATATTGGAGAACAAAATGAAGCAAGTCAAGAGTAGAAAAAGAAAGCACCCCGACAAGCACAGCTCGGGATCGTCTCACAAACGATCTCACTATGATGACAGCGGAAGCTCAGGATCCCACAAGCATGGGAAATTCAACAAGCACCACAACCACAACCGTCATGACAACAAGCATCATCGCAGTCATGACAATGACAAGTACAAGAACCACAAGAGTGGACATAAGAGCCACCACAGTGGTAATGGTAGTGGAAGTGGAAGCAGCCCGTTAAAAGAGACATCAGTCAGGTTGAATGCTTCAAATGCAAGAAGATGGGGCATTATGCAAATGAGTGCCCTAAAAATAAAGTTGAAGGACCTATCAAGCCCAATCCTTTCCAGAAAGTACAGGTGAACCACATCAGTGTGGAGAGGTCTATGAGGAGCCTGATGCTGTTGCTGGTAAGTTCAGACTCAATTCTATTCCAGCATTTGTACTCTTTGATACTGGTGCATCTCATTCATTCATATCAAGAACATTTGTTGAAAGAAATGAACTACCGGTAGAAACTATTGGGTGTCCTATAAAAGTAAGTTCTCCTGGTGGATAAATGATAGTGAATTCTGGATGCCATGATCTAGTCATAGAATTTGGGAAGTATAAGTTTCCCGTTAACTTGATAATACTAAACTCCCAAGGATTGGATGTCATTCTGGGAATGGACTGGATGACTAAGTACAAAGGAGTGATAGATTGTTCTAATCATACTATCTCACTCACAACTCCAGAAAATAAAAGGATCAGATTCAAGACCAGCTTTGAAGCAAAAAGGAGTATGCTTAATTCTCTTAAGGGGGGTTAGCATGGACAGTGTACCAATTGTGAGTGAGTATCCGGATGTCTTTCCGGAAGAACTGTCGGGAATGCCACCAGATAGAGATGTGGAGTTTCTGATAGATTTGGTACCAGGGTCTGGACCAATAGCAAAGAGACCGTATAAAATGTCAGTTGATGAACTGAAGGAACTCAAGAAGCAACTTGGAGAACAGTTGCAGAAGGGATTTATTCAACCAAGTTCTTCATCATGGGGAGCCCCAGTTTTGTTCGTGGAGAAGAAAGATAGAAGTCAAAGGTTATGCATAGATTACCGTTCACTCAACGAGGTAACTATCAAGAACAAATATCCTTTGCCTACAATCAATGACTTGTTTGATCAGCTAGAAGGAGCATGTGTGTTCTCAAAGATTGATCTAAGGTCAGGCTATTTTCAACTCAAGATAAGAGAACAAGACATACCTAAAACAACGTTCACCACAAGGTATGGATTGTATGAGTATACCGTAATGCCTTTTGGCTTGACAAATGCTCCAGCATACTTCATGAATATGATGAACAAGGTGTTCATGGAATTCCTTGACAAGTTTGTTGTCGTTTTCATCGATGACATCTTAGTCTACTCCAAGAGCAAAGAAGAGCATGAAGGACACTTACGTTTGATACTTGAGAAATTAAGAGAGCATAAACTTTATGCCAAATTCAGCAAGTGTGAGTTCTGGTTGGAGGAAGTTGGTTTTCTTGGTCATGTTATGACAAAGGATGGTGTAGCAGTTGATCCTGCTAAGGTTTCATTTGTGTTGAATGGGAATCTCCCAAGTCCGTGAAAGAAGTTCGTAGTTTCCTTGGCTTAGCAGGTTACTACAGAAGGTTTATTGAGAATTTCTCTAAGGTAGCTAAGCCCATGACTGAATTGTTAAAGAAAGACAAGAAGTTTGTTTGGTCTGAGGGTTGTGAACTCAGTTTTCAGGAATTGAAGAAGAGACTTGTGACAGCACCAGTCTTGTGTCTGCCAGACTTGGAAAAGTATTTCCAAGTATATTGTGATGCATCTCATCAAGGTTTGGGTGCAGTTCTTATGCAAGACGATAAAGTTGTGGCTTATGCCTCGAGACAACTCAAAACTCATGAAGTAAACTATCCTACTCATGATTTAGAGTTAGCCTCTGTTGTCCATGCACTCAAAACATGGAGACATTATCTTTTGGGAAAGCGATGTGAAGTGTTCACATATCACAAAAGTTTGAAGTATATCTTCACTCAGAAAGAAATTAATATGAGACAAAGGAGATGGCTAGAACTTATCAAGGACTATGACTTAAGTTTGCAATACCACCCCGGTAAAGCGAATGTTGTAGCAGATGCTCTAAGTCGTAAGGTATTTGTGAATGGCCTTACCAAAGGAGAATTGCCAGATGATCTGAGTACCCAATTTAGAAAACTTAGATTGGAGATTGTGCCTGAAGGACATCTCATGTCTTTGGATGTTCAACCCACTTTGTTGGACAAGATCAAAGAAGCCCAGAAGGTTGATAAAGAAATTGAAGAGATTAAAGGAAAGATTAGCTTGGGAAAAGCCAAAGGGTTCCATGAAGACGAACAAGGTACTTTATGGCATGGGAAACGTATCTGTGTTCCACAAGATCCGGAACTGCGGAAACTGATTTTACAAGAAGCACACAACTCTCCGTATTTTATTCACCCGGGTAACACCAAAATGTACATGGACATGAAAGAAAGATTTTGGTGGAATAATCTCAAGAAAGACATCGCCGAACATACTGCTTTGTGTGATGTGTGTAGTAGAGTGAAAGCGGAGCATCAGAAACCAGCAGGTTTGCTTCAACCACTACCTATTCCTGATTGGAAGTGGGACAAAATTGGTATGGATTTCATTACCGGATTACCAAGGACCAGGTCAGGATATGATTCAATATGGGTAGTAGTGGATCGCCTAACTAAAGTGGCTCATTTCATACCCGTGAAGACAACCTATACACGTGCTAAGTTAGCCAAAATCTACATGAGTAGAATTGTATGTCTACATGGTGTGCCCAAGAGTATTGTATCTGATAGGGGAACTCAATTCACTTCCCATTTTTGGAGACAGTTACATGAATCATTGGGAACGAGGTTGGAATTCAGTACTGCTTTTCATCCTCAAACCGATGGACAAACGGAAAGGACTAATCAAATTCTTGAAGACATGTTGAGGGCCTGTGCCCTAGACTATGGAGCCAGTTGGGATGAAAGTCTGCCTTACGCAGAATTTTCTTATAACAACAGCTATCAAGCCAGCATTGAGATGGCACCGTTTGAATTTCTCTATGGAAGAAAGTGTACCACCCCATTGTTATGGAATGGTGTGGGAGAAAGAAGTTTATTCGGGCCAGATCTTATCAAAGAAGCCAAAGAGAAGGTCAAATTGGTTAAGGACAGGTTGAAGATAGCACAGTCCCGACAGAAAAGCTACGTAGATCCTAAGCGTAGAGAAGTCACCTACGAAGTTGGTGATAGAGCCTATCTTAGAGTGTCACCACTTCGTGGAGTGAAGAGATTCGGAGTCAAAGGAAAATTGGCACCAAGATATGTTGGGCCATTCAAGATTATGAGTCGCAAAGGAGAAGTTGCCTATGAAATTGAATTGCCAGAATCTTTGTCGGCAGTTCATAATGTGTTTCATGTGAGTCAGCTTAAGAAGTGTCACCCAGAAATGGAAGAAACTTCTTTGAAGGACACTATACCTTTGGAGGAGGTTCAGCTAGAAAGTGATCTCACTTATGAAGAGAAACCTATCAAGATTCTTGAAACTGCAGAAAGAGTCACAAGGACTAAGACTATCAAGTTTTGCAAAGTGCAGTGGAATCATCACTCCGAAGAGGAAGCAACATGGGAAAGAGAAGATGATCTTCGGAAAGACCACCCTCACCTATTTGCTAGCCAATCCGAATCTCGAGGGCGAGATTCACCTTAAGGGGGTTAGATTTGTAACATCCCTAAAATCATGATTTCAAAGATTGCATATCATTCATGCATGCATATAGTTTTGAGATCAATTTCAAACTAAATACAAGAAACAGAAGCACATAGTGCTATCATTTTATGTGAGCAAACTTAAATCAAATGGCCATTCCCATTTGAGAGATTGAATGTTTTAAACCAAGATTGTTTGTCTCCCTTGTTGATTGGTTTGAGTGTGAAGTTAGAACAAAATTTCACAAAATAAAAATGGGTTCAAAACCATTTTCAAATATTTTGCAAACCAAGTGCTAAGTCACTGTTATTTTGTCTTTCCAAAAATGACCAGGCCAATTCAAAGTAACCACATGGTTTTATGCCAAGTTTTGTGACTATTGCACACCGCAAAAATTCCAAAAGGATTTGAATTCAAAAGGAGTTTGAAATCATTTGAAAACCATTCCTGAAAATCAATTTAGAAAAAGAAAAGAGAAAAGAATTGGAAAAGGGCCGGCGCCAGGAATTTGGCCAAGCAACAGATGCAGCCTAACTAGCCTACCCGGGCCACCTCTCTCTCTCTCTCTCTCTCTCTCTCTCTCTCTCTCTCTCTCTCTCTCTCTCGCACGCGCGGACACCCCTAGCAAGTCGCTGACACTCGGACCCCACTTCCCCTTTGCTCTATTCGCTGACAACTGGGCCCCATCCACGACGTCATCGTCTTCCCCAAAATTCCGCGCATGAACTCCGCCGCTGCCCGTTTCTGCTTTGATTCCGCGAGGTAATTGGCATTGAACCACTGAGCGTTTCTTGTCGAGCCTCTGCCTATTTAATCCCCTCTCTCTCGCGGCCATTTCCCCTCAACCAATTCCCTCTCCATGCCACCAGGCTGCTCGAAACTCGCCAGACGCCGCCGTTGTCCTGACGATCTCCGGCAGCAATTCCGGTGAGTCCCGACCGCCCCTGTGCCCCTGATTCAAATGATTATGCTCTGCATGATCTCGTGCATCTTCTGACACCCGTCGCTTGCCTTCTCGTGACCCAGGACGCTGTCCCCGTTCGTGCCCCAATCGACCGAGCCGCCGCTCAACTCCGGCGACCAATTACGGTAAGCCGAGCGCGCCCCTTGCCCCCTCTTGCATACTAGGTTGTTTGCCTTCGTCTTGGGCGTCTTATAATCCCTCTGGTTCGTGCTAGGGCGACGCGAAACCTCGGCAACAACTTCGACCGCAACCACCCGACGCCGTGCACGACTCCGACGAGCTCCAGCAGCCCCTGCCGTGCGCCCCTTCCCAAGCCACCGCCACGTTGAGTTTCAGCACACCACCGTGGTTCTGGTAAGCCTCTTCCCTCACTCCCGCGCGACCTAGAACGCCAGCCACGACAGACGCTGGCCGCCGCCGCTAAGCGCCGCCGCTTTGGTCGATGATTCAGAGTCCGATCAGATCCAACGTAGGATTAGTTCACTTATCGAACCGTTAAGTTTAGATATGAGCCGTGTGTGTTAGTTAGATCCAACGGTAGCGGGCGAAGCGGTATGCACCAAGAGGGAAGCGAGACGTGGCTAGGGTTTAGTTTAATAACAGAATTTGAATCAGATTTGTAATCAAATTTGATTTAGCTATAACTTTTGATCCACACGTTAGAATTTGACAAATTTTATACCGTTGGAATCAGGAAGACAAGCCCTTTCTGTTTATGCAATGTGTTTAATGTTTAGTTTCTGTTAAAATGATTTGATTTGCAGAAACTTTATTAGGACTATTTTGAGTATAGAAATTGTTTGGGAAATTATTTTAGTGTCAAATAAACTTGGTTTAGCAAGTTTTTGACTTGTTTATGGTTCAGTACTATGAACTTGCTTGGTTGGGTTTTAAAAATCATTCCTTAGCATCTTGCATGCATGCATATATATATATATTTGATTGTATATGTTTTGTATGTGATTGTGGCTATATTTTATGTGTAGATTTTGGTGCTAGTGATTGTGATTGTGAAGAGTGCTACTCTCCCCACTACCAAGGCAAGTGGTACTTCATGAATATTTCCATCCCTATATTTTTATACAAGCATTAGAAATATTTTGCTAAGTCTTGCATGTTACTATTTTTGCCAAATGCCATGATGGGAAATCCTAAGTAGTAGTAGAATTGCTAGGAAATTTCTAAGTTAAGTTACTATCTATGCCATGCTTAGCCTAGCTAGTAGCAAACAAGGGTTGGTGAAATATACATGCTATGATGAAAATATTTCCAAGTCTTTGGACTTATGTTTTCTTAATAAAACAACTAAGTCAATGAATCACCTGGGTGGAAAGGGACTTGATTGGTGGTTTTTGGTTGAGTGGTTACACAAGGCCCATGGATATGGTTTACCTTGTGTATCTCACTTGTGGTATGCCACCCAGGAACAAAGGGATTTTAGAGGCCAAGTGTTGAGAAGCTTATAGTGCAGCCACTTGGCAATATGGGATCTGCCTGGATCACATAGGTTGCTAGAACTTAGTCATTTGGACAGATGGTGGTAGTGGAATGATAGGTTGGAACGCGTCCATTTGGCTAAGGGAAGGCTTCTGAAAGGTCCTGTCTTGGTGAAACTAAGTCTGGTGGGGAAAGTGCACAGCCTCTGTAGATGGAAAAATCTAAGTACTTAGCCAAGTCCATGGCAATGGACAACTTGAGCATCAAGACATGGAAGCTATCAAGAATCTCATCACTCCAACTTCTAAGTAAAAACTTGTGGGTGAACAAGGGTGAAGGACCTCAATGTCTATTGATGGTTTCTTGGGAAAAGTTTTGACAAAGAAAAACTTAGTGATTTCAACTAATAGGAAAAACCTATTTTGAGCAAAGCAAGCCAAGCTACACTTAGCCAGATTGCATATAGTAATATAGTCCACTTAAAATTTACTAAGGTATCACTTGCCAATACTATTCCAAAGTATTGACCCACTGTGGCTGTAACTTGTGATGTTGTAGGTTACTCTGATGAGGATTAGGTGTCATGAGTCTACACTCAACATGTTTGCCTATGGCACATGAAGATGAAGACTTATATTTATTTACTTATTCAAACTCTTGTATTAGGCCTGTGGCTTTGAGTTGTAAAGACTATGTTATCTCTGGAATGGATGTAATAAATGACCTTTGTATCTGTGTACTTCATCTTAAACTGTGGATGCTAGCAATGATCCAGGGACTAGCATTGCAATCACAGGGATCCTTTTCCTTTACAAAGGAGGGATCTTACAGGATGCCACCATGGTGTCACCCCAAAAAATATCCAAGAGGTACAAGCGTCAAAGGTTGGGGATGCCCAAGGCATCCCCTTCTTCATCAATAAAAAGCTTAGGTCTTTCTAGACACTTCTTTTTTATTGTTTCATGCACTGTTGTGTTGTTCTTGGAGCGTCTTAGTTTTCGTTTGCTTTGCTTAGTTTGATTAGTTTGTTTAATGTGATTGAATAAAGTCGTTTGGACCCCCGCTCTCGCTGTGTTGCTTCAAATAATTTGATTGGTGCTGGAAAGGAGTAGAAAGTTCTTGCTTGAAATAGTGCAAGAGGAGTTTGCTTTGACTGTGACTTAGACTTTAGCATGCCATGCTAGGTGTTGTTTTGACCTTATGCTTAGTGATTATTGTTGTAGCATGACTTGTTCCAAACAATTGGGATTGCTTAGTGTGCCTTGAAAGAATCATGCGTTGTTTTAGCATACAAAAGCATAGTATTGTGGTATTCTCCTTTGATGCTTTGTTTGGGTTGACTTGGCACATGCTCACACCATGTTATGACTATGAACAAGTCACTATAGCCTCTATGATCATTTAGTCCTTGACTTGTAGTACCACTCTATGATTTGATTAGTAATGTTTTGTCGCTCTGCATGATTAGGCCATTATTGCTCTCTTAATTGGTCGCTCCCAGTATTTTGCTAGCCTCCACTTGTATGAGTAAGCTCTACTCATGCTTCCAACTCCCAAGAAACCAAGTTATTCCAAAGTGTCCACTATAAATTCCTATGCATGGTATGTTACACCATTCCAAATATATTCTTGTTTTCAGCTATCTTCCAATTAAAAAGTATTTTGTCATGTGAAAACTTAGTGATTAAAGCTCTGACAAACTTGATGGCACACTTTATTTTTCTTGCCCCTAATAAACTTGAACCATTGTTTCATCTATGTTGTATATTCTTGCACTTATACGTTGGAATTAGCAGAACCGTGCTGTCACAGGGAACGCTTTCAACATTGCACTTGTACTTTGTACACAGTTGATATCATGCTCTTTTGTCTATGGATGTCGTCGGTGTGAAATAAAAGAGGAGCTTGTAAGTCCATGGAGTTATGTATTTTGTGTTAGAGACACGCCTGGGCCGCTAGCCTATGCCATCCCTAATCATGGTGGAAACTTGCAGCATCACCATAATGAGCAATCTGTGAAGCATCCTCAATAAGAACCTATGCAAATAGCAAATAAAAAGATCGCTGAGATGCTCATTGTCTTCTTGCCTTGTCATTTTGGTTATGCGATAGCTCCTGTACCATGTGCAAGGGGCACCCCGTTGGCGGTTCTTTATGATACACATGTACTTACTATGACAAGAACTTACAGGTGACTAAAGTTGAGTAGCATGAGGAGCGGCCCTCATATTCAAGGGACATGATATTGCCAACTTATACTTTGTCAAGCATATACTCCATAGTTTGTTCACTTTAACCTTAATCACTTCAAGATGCTTATGATAGGGGCAATGAGGGCTGAAAGCTAACAAGTACCATAATTTTTGGAAGCTCTTTTTGAAACTTGAAATCCCTGCTTCCCTTTATAAAGGGGCCTTTCTTCCACTATTATATTGAGTCTCCACCTTCTACCTTTAGGCACCAGTTAAGAGAGCATAGTTGCCATTCTTAGTTCTATGTGCATTGTCCCAAAACTTATTGATTGATGCATATTGTTGATATTACTTGTTCTTGTTCTATTTGTATCTAGTCACTCTTATGAACTTTGAAGGTGTCCTATGCATCTATTTGCTACTCCATGAGGGACAATATGAATGCCACTATGCCATGTTTTCTGTATGTGAAACAAACAAACGTTTTTCAATGCATGTTACTCATGATCTTTGTTTGTAGCCTTTCATGTTGCATGCATAGTTACTTTGTCTTACTGTTAGAAACTCCATCGTTCATGCTCATGTTTAGAGTTCTTTGATTCCAGCTTTCAATGCTTGCAAATGGTTTGATCTTGGTTTTGATGGTGCATGTCACCTCAAAAATTATTCTTTTATCAATTACCTACTCGAGGACGAGCATGAGTTAAGCTTGGAGATGATTGATACATTGGAAACGTATCTTTAATTTTTGACGTTCCATGCTTATTTAGTATCTACTTTGCTTTTCTTTGTCTACACTTTGAGGTGTTTTTATATGTTTTCTGGTACTAACCTATTAACAATATGCCGCAGTGCCAGTTGCCTGTTTTCTTCTGTTTTTGGTTCCAGAACAGCTAGTAAGGAAATATTCTCGGAATTGGACGAGACAAAAGCCAAAGTCAATATTTCACCGAGGAGAACACGCAGTCCAGAGGAAAGATGGAGGGGAGCCATAGGGCGGCCGCACCCCCCAGGCGTGGGCCCACCCTAGGCCGCGCCTAGGCAGGGTGTGGGCCCCCTGGCCGCCTCCCAGCCTTGCCTCTTCACCTATAAGAAGCCCCCGATGCCTAAACCCTAAGCACCCGATCAATATTCCACGAAACCGTCTGTAGACGCCACCATTGTCCCTAGATCGGGGGGATCTGAAGCTCTTCTCGACACCCTGCTGGAGGGGAGATCATCCCGGAGGCCTTCTTCTTCATCATGCCAGCCTCCGGTATAAAGCATGAGTAGTTCCACCTTAGACTATGGGTCCATGTAGTAGCTAGATGGTTGTATCTCCTCCTTTGTGCTTTCATGTCTAGATCTTGTGAGCTCCGTTCATGATCAAGATCTCATCTATTTGTAATCATGCATGTTGTGTTTGCGGGGATCCGATGGATATTGAGATTACTATGTCAAATTGATTAATGGTTTTGTCTTATTGTTTCTATCATGTCTGTGTTGTTTGTGATCTTGCATGCTCTCTGTTTTTATTAGCTATCTTGGCCAAGTAGTTGCTAGTGACTCCAAGAGGGGGTATTTATGCTCGATAGTGGGTTCATGCCTCTATTTAATCTAAGGGAAGTGACAGAAATCTCTAAGGTTGTAGATGTGCTGTTACTACTAGGGAGAAAACAACGGTCTCTTGTCCATGGAACAAGTGGATTGTTTACCTTACACACTTTGCTAAAACAGTTGTCTGTTGCTTGCAACTTAATACTGGAGGGGGTTCGGATGATAACCCAAAGGTGGACTTCTAGTCATAGATGCAGTTGGGTGGCGGTCTCTGTATCTTGTTGTATTTCCCAATCGAATCTCATAGGATCTTGATGTCTAGTATTGCATTGTTATGCCTTGCTCAGTCCTGTCAATTGCCCTGCTGTAATTTGTTTACCCAGCATGCCATGTTTTTTATCTAAGGAGAACACCTCTAGTGAACTATGGACCCCGGTACAATCTTTATCATTGATACATCTTCCACTGTTAGTGTTTACTTATTGCAAACCACTGCTACCTTCCACACCATACAGTTAATCCTTTGTTACAGCAAACCAGTGAGATTGACAACCTCACTATTTGTTGGGGCAAAGTCTTGAGTTTGTGTTGTGCAGGTCTCCAAGTTGCTAGCAACACTTTTGAGTCATTTTCTTCCTCCTGCTGGTTCGATAACCTCGGTTTCTTACTGAGGGAAAACATGCTGCTGTGCTCATCTTACCTTCCTATTGGGGTCTCCCAACGAAGTGCTGCTGCACTCATCAACAATCTTAGCAAACATGGTTGGAAGGGGACATTCATTATGAATTCTGTGGGGATAAGGAGAACCTTGTACATTTATTCTTTGATTGTCCCCTGACCAGATATAATTGGAGTGTGATTGGTAGTGCACTGGGTAGAGGAGATAGACCTGAGATTTTTTTCAATATATGTCAAAACTGGATTGGTGATTTTTCTAGTGGAGATAGGGTGGTGGTAATGATTGGTGTAGCTAGCTTACTGTGGAATTTATGGAAAACAAGGAATGATGCTTGTTTTCAACGAAAAATCCCAAGAGATCCTACTAATGTAATCTTATCTTTTTGTTGTTTGTTGGATGATTGGAAAATACTGCAGAAAGAAAAGGTACAAGAGGTGCTGCAGGAGGTGTCTGTTCGTCTAAGAATAATAGCAAAAGAAGTTTTCGGACGTCGCCATGGATGGGCTCCAGGGGCAAGGAGAATCTGCAGCAAGTGATAGTTTGATCAACTAAAAGCTTGCAGGAGATCTTTTGTCTTTTCACGGCCTTTTGAAGTGGAACGCTTCGAGAGATGCAATGTTTTTTAACTCCTGCTAGTAGGTTGAGTATCTCTCACCGTGCTGATGGTTCTTTGCCTAAAATTGATACTGTCTAGTTTACTCTCTGTTGTTTCTCAGCAAGTCCGACGTAACGATGTTTGTAATAAGAATACTTACCTTGTTACCGGGGGGCCATATGTCCCTTTCAATAAAAAATAGAATATGTATTTTTTTAGTATTGTATTATACAAGGTGTATCCATGTCTCAGTCACATAGTCAATTTTGCAAGAAAATACAGATATATACAACTTCACCAAGTTTTTAAACTTTGTTCATTCAACGTAAAAGAATGTAGTTTTGTCTTAGTTGATTAAAAACCTCCGTCAACCTTGAAACATTGTCTATATCTATATACTCCCTCCGTTTGGAAATATAATATATTTTAGGTTAGTGAAGCTAATGTATCTAGACATTTTTTAGTGTGTCGGTTTAAACGAGTCTACACACTAAAAAATATTAAGATACATTTACTTCACAAATCTAAAACATCCTATATTTCTAAACGAAGGGAGTACAAAATAGCATGGATTTTATACTGATTTATTCATATAGTGAAAAATACAGTCTCAAATAAATATTGAAGAATCAACGTCAAAACCCTTATTGGTATTTGCAGGTTGTGGTTGGTATTTGTCCGTTTTGGGTTGGCCTACAAGATTGTGTTTTATTTAGAAGAAAAAAGAGTTTGAAGACCTCAAACATTTGCTAGTTTTTTAAAACTTTATCTTGTAATTGTTGGAATAAGCTTATGTATCTCTACCATGTAATATTTTTTACTATGAATATATATGATATTCCAGAAAAAAAAAGATATTCATTGTAAATAAAACATCGGCAAGGACTGATAAATTATGGACCGAACCGAGAATTAGCGAAGCCGGTTTTATAAAAAAAATGAGGCGGCCAGATACACTGGCATTTCCTTTGTCCAGACTGCGCCATTTGTATCTCTTTCAACAAATTTGGTTACGTATTCATCAGTTTGTGAGAGGCCAGTCTGCCTCACCTGCGGGCACGCCTTGGACGGACACGGCTCACCGGCCGTCTGGCACGCAACGCGGAGATCCAGTGCCGTGCACCCACGTCTAGACCCGGTCCACGGCCCCACGGCTCCCCGCACTTACAAAAAAGAAGAAGACTCTAAAAAGAAGGAAACCGCAAGTCGCTCGCGTGGCCATCCGTTCGCAATTCATCCACAGCTCCCGTTACCAAGCGAATCGAATCCCCTCAAAACCTAATCGCCCGGAAGCGGAAGAGCGCATCGAGCTCCGTCGGGAAAAAATGGCGAGCCTCACCGTGCCGCCGGCACCACCCAACCCCCGCCAGGACGCCATCGATCTCCACAAGGCCTTCAAAGGTCCGTCACTTTCCCCTCCGATTCCCCACCACCTCAATCGCGGTTTTGGATAAGGATCGATTTCGGGCGGCGGAGATCGGGGTCAGCGCGGCCACGGGAGGCTGCGCTAGGCTGTGTATTTTCAACGATTGCTGTCTCGGTGCAGCGATTCGTCTGATATATTATAACTGTTGCCGAGCCGCCATACGCGTTTTTATTGTATAGTCTTCAGACGAGTTGAGTTGCTGGAGGAACGTTCCAGATAGAAATTGCTGTTCCAGTCGCTGCGTGGATATAATTCAGTGGTCGAGGGTTATTGGTCTGTTAGATAATATTTTTTTGTGTAAAAATGTTGAAATTTCTGGTCCGATGTGTGTTTTTTTTTTTTTGAGGAAACAGCAGGACTCTGCTGTGGATTTTTATTGATTTTCAACGTTATGTATGTATTTGTTGTTATTCATACTTAGAGAGTCAGATGTTGAAATATTTAGATGGATGGACTGAGAGTCGGAGATAGGGACATCTTTCAGGGGTGCAGTGATGGTAACTGCAGTACTGTGCCCACTTGGAACCTGTTATTTTGACCTGCTGAATTAGAATTTGGAATCAAGTGGACTGATAATGAGGACGAGTCTAAGTGCAAAACTGTGTAATTGCTGTTTACTGGATAGCTAAATAGTTCCAGGATTGGTAGGAACTTTTTGATTGAGGGTTGACAGAAATAAGAATAGGCTTTTGGGCAATATTTAAGGACTGATGTCCTGTAAAATAATGATGATCACTGACATTCTCGTTCACAAGTCTATATATATTATTGCCTCCTGAATTTCCTTTTCTATTACTGCATGTTTTCTTCTTATCCCTTGCATTTATGCTTCCCATCCCCTCAACCATCCCAACCGCTCTGGTATGTTCAGAATAACTCAAAATTAAAATTGTCAACTGCTAAGGGCCCCTGATCAAGGTGCTTTCAAGAATTTATCTAAGAGTACTTACTACCTATGAGATAATGGTGCTATAGTAGTTTCCCGAGAAGTGGAGTTGTAACTCTTGGTTGTTGTCTTACAGGGTTTGGCTGTGATAGTACGGCAGTTTCAAATATACTTGCTCACCGCGACACAATGCAACGTGGATACATTCAACATGAATTCAAGACTATGTATTCTGAGGAACTTTCGCATCGTATATCATCTGAACTCAGTGGAAACCACAAGGTACTGGAAACTACAAAATTAATCATTATTGAATAAATAAATAAAATTATTGCTCAGCTATACTAGCTGAAGTGGTATGCTTAATTAGATATTACTACATATGCACCGAGTAGAACCACTGGTTTGCGTGGGTTAGTTCTATTAGTATTAGCTAAATCTGTGTGACTTCAGTCGTGAGTATAGTTTAATTACTCTGATATGGCTAACCTTATGGTTATGATTTCAGAAAGCAATGCTGCTCTGGATTCTTGATCCTCCTGGACGTGATGCAACTGTTTTGAGAGATGCTCTGAGTGTTGATGCTCCTGATCTGAGAGCAGCTACAGATATAATATGTTCCAGGACACCATCACAGCTGCAAATAATGAAACAGACATATTATGCCAAGTTTGGTACTTATCTTGAGCATGACATTAGTCACCAAACAAGCGGCGATCATCAGAAGGTTTTATTGCTTAACTTGTTTAACTTCTTCATCTGATGCATAAAAGTTGAAAGACATTTGAATTATTGACTTCTCTATTCATAATTTGTATTGTACATATCATTTTTTGAAACACAGAATTTTGACGCGTTCTTGAGAATATTGCAGTTACTAAATGCTATCTTGATATGATTTTGTAATTCCACTTTATATGTTGATATCAAGGTGATCTGTGCATGTGATTCCATACTATTTGGACAGGTATATTTATGAAGTATACCTGTCCAAATTGTACTTTTTGTGCTAACAAGTGATATATTGTATATTTCAGATCTTACTAGCCTATCTCGGCATTCCACGCTATGAAGGCCCTGAGGTTGATCCCACTATAGTGACACATGATGCAAAGGACCTGTACAAAGCTGGTGAGAAAAAATTCGGCACAGATGAGAAAACCTTCATCCGTATCTTCACTGAACGCAGCTGGGCACACTTGGCAGCTGTTGCTTCTGCTTACCACCACATGTATGATCGGTCGTTAGTGAAGGTAAGACTTCTGCTCAGTTTCCTTTCCATTTACTTTTTGGTGCTCTCCTGGAGTGTAATAATGAGTTTCCGTTACTGATGGTAGGTTGTGAAGAGTGAAACATCTGGAAATTTTGAAGTTGCACTAGTAGCTATCCTCAGATGTGCTGAGAATCCAGCGAAGTATTTTGCTAAGGTATCTCATTCATGCTGTCCTCATATAAAAATATGTAAACGTAGTTATTTGATTGCAACAGGCAAGTCATACTCTTAAATTTCCGTGTTTGATAAAGTGAAGATTTTGCATAGTGCATGAACTATTTCTAACGACACAAAATTACTTTTTAACATCTGGATAATCAAGAACAGTTGCTCCATAATATACTGTGCATTAAGCCTGCAGGGTTAGACTCTGGAGCAGTCTTTGTTTACCTTTTCATGTTTCCTATTTTCAGTGAATATCTAGTTAATCCCAATTTGGTTTTTTCTGCAAATGCTTTCAAATAGGCACATGACTAGATTGGCTCGATATGCTTGGTGCCCAACTTTCGATTGTGCTCTGTAACTGTGCTAGATGCATTATCTATCCAAGGCTGAACACCACTAGTACTAGTATAATTGATATGGGAATTATGCTACCGGACTATGCCTTCATGAATGCTATTACCTGCTCAGGCAGTGATTATACACTCGGAAGTAACAAATAGCCCCAAAAGTTGTGTTATCTTTATTATTCTCTTATCAGGACATCTTTTTTTTTGCTGTGTTGATTTCTGTTCTCTTGCCTTGGTATTGATCTTCTATTTTTATTTGTGAATAATGGTAATTCAGGTGTTAAGGAAATCCATGAAAGGTCTTGGTACTGATGACAAGACTCTTATAAGGGTGGTGGTAACCAGAACCGAGATTGATATGCAATACATAAAGGCAGAGTACTACAAGAAATACAAAAAGCCGCTAGCTGATGCTATCCATTCCGAAACATCGGGAGGTTATCGGACGTTCCTGCTCTCGCTTGTTGGTAGCCATTAGGTATGTAGTCTGGTGCTACTATCTTTGCTGCACTAGGGTAGAAATAAAGATGGTAGTGCTCATATTGACCTCTTGTTTTCTCCTACCCTCTTCTCACTTCTCAGGCCAAGTCCTTCGGCCACAAACGCTGGATTGCATTACTTTACCCTAAATGCAGCGACTCTACCTGGACACCGGCTTCATCATGGATTTACAGTGTGCCGAGTCTCGCTGACAACTATTTGTGCTTTCGCTTCGTTTATGTTTGCCTAAAGTCTGTGTATATATTATTTGGAGGTTGCTGTTTGCTGGTGTTGGTGGTTCCATCTCCCATGGCATATGTACCGTCACTTAGTTTGGTGATTTTATTTGGTTGTGCTGTCTTTAATTGTATTAACACTTCTATTTTGCTTGAAAAAGAGTGACTATGGGGGTGACAAAATAGTTTTCGGTTGGTATTACTTTATTAAAAAAAAGTGAACATCCGGGCTGAGGATGTAACAGGTGCACCCTCGATAAGGTGCATGAGGTCCAATCGAGCTCCCGATGCTAATTGCATGCGCTATCTTTGACGCGGTTGAAAGCATCCCTGGCTAGATCAGAACAGGATGAGGTCCAAATCTGGCTCATCAGATGCAAAAAATTTGACGGGAAATTTGACTGCTGGATGCCATGCTGTGCCTAGACCCTGCCTCACTATGGGCGTGTTTGGTAGACTGGGGGAACCCAGATTTTCTCATCCCATCCCATGTTTTGATGTTTGTTAGACCGGGTCGGCTCCCATCGGCACTATCCATCTCATACGAAAATAACCCCTTAGCCCTGCCGAGTTGGCAAGCTCAAATTGAGCTTCACAACTGGACAGTGCTGAGTCCATACCCGCACCCGCTGGAGCCCGCACCGCATCGCTCGATCATTCTCCCCCCGCACCGCTGCCTCTCGCCTCCGCCGCCGCCTCACCGCTCTGCCGCTGCCCGCCTGCCTCTCCCACCTTGCCGTCGGTCTCCGCTCGGGCTCCGGCGTCGCCGCATCTCCCGAGATGCGGCCTCCTCCTGGCGGACTTTGCCTCGATGACCCTGACTGTGGTGAACAACTGTGCCTACCCGATATGGCCCGGCATCCAGGCGAACGCCGGCAACGAGGTCATGGAGGGCGGCGGCTTCTACCTCCCGGTGCTCTCGCACTGCTTCTTCCAACGCCTGCTCCGGCCGCATCTGGGCGCGCACCTCCAGACCGCATCCGCCATGGCCTCCCGACCATTTCCGTCGCGGCCTCCTGGCGGCAGCTCGTCGCGGCCACCTGGCGGTGGAGCGTGGAGGCGCAAGTGGTGGAGCGTGGCGGCGCCCGCGGTACAGCGTGGAGGCACCACGGTGGAGCGTGGCGGCGCCGGAGCCCGCCGGCAGCAGCGGCAGAGCCCGTCGGCAGCAGAGCCCGATCTAGACCCGATTGCTTTTTCGTTTTGTTTCCAAGGACCTGATTGCGTTTTATTTTTGTGTGGCATTGGTTCAAGTCATACAACCACACCAAACAGGATCTAAACTGAGCTCGGCTCATCTCACCCGACCTACCAAACATAACGCAACTAGCACACTTGTATGTGGTGGGCATAGCTACACTCAACTTGTATGAGATGAGATTGCCCACCCGGGCTACCAAACACGCCCTATGTGTATTTGGTTCATACTCACACGATTTCTAGATATGAAGTGTATAGTTTTTTATATGGAAATTAAAGAATGCGCATGGAGCGAAAAAATTACTCCAGTTTTAGATGAGAATTTTTGGCTAATTAACATGAGAAAATAGTGCATGAGATACAGAAACGCAATCAAATCAGACGAGTAGTGCAACGCAGTACTCAACTTTGCACAATTAGCCTTATTTTTTCTTTGACGTGGAGTACTTTGCATGCACACATATGTCATATTTGGTCCATGACTAACTTTGGACAATTAACCTCCTTTTTTCTTTGAGGTGGAGTACTTTGCAAGTACAAATGGTATATTTGGTTTACCACAATTAATCTCAGATGGATTGTGGCTACCACGAAATGTGCGGCCAACAAAATAACCACCACAAGCATGGCAAAATTTTGAAAAAGTTAAATCGATCCTATGACATGTAGGTATGGCGCTTGCAACCCTAAATGTACCCCCAAACCACCATAGATTTAGCTGGCGAAGATATGGGCCACAATGAATGTGCCCCGTGGAGGCGCTGGGGGATGCATCGGATTGAGCTAGAACATTTCCCTCTTAAGACAAAACGTTTTGGAAACATATTGTTGAAACCAATAACCCATCTCATAAACACAAATCTGTAGCAACCCGAACGATATGTAACTACTATACACCTACTACAATTGGTATTTACATACACGATGCTTAAAATAACGTATAAAAACGGTAATATAAGATCCCATGTCAATGTTGACTAGTTATCACTGTCAGACCAGGTGATTGCTAGCTCGCCAACGTTCTGATCAAGCCCCAGCGCATTCCAAATCGCCGGCGAGGCGTCAACAATGTTGTTCTGGCATGGCGGCTCGTAGTTGTGTTCATCGTCACAACCGTACACGGAATCACACTCGTCCACCACCTTTGCATACATGGAGTTGCCGTTGGCGGTGATCTTGATGCGGTGGCCACAACGGGCCATGTTCTTGAACCAGCCGGTGGAGAGAGCCACGACCATCTCCTCGTCGCTGTGGTAGGCATTGTCGCACTCCAACGACCCACCGCCATCCTTGCCCTTTTCGAAGCTGTTGAGTGTCAAGACGGCTTTGGTGCTTGACGTCACCGGAGGAGAGCAATGGTACTGTGGGTACCTCTTACCATCCTCGCAGCAGTCTGGGTCGTTGCTTCTCTCGCAGTTGCCGGACTTCCCGGGTAGATAGCCACTGGCATGGCAGACACCGAGGCTGGGACGGAGGGCTGATGCGATGTGGCATGTGGGAGGCTGAGAACGTGACAAGGAGGAAGATCGCCAGGGTGACTGCGGCTGAGCTAGTGGCCATCTTCGCTTGCCAAAACTCCACTCTTGGCTATTCTAGATTTCTTGTGCTTTGGTTGGTTTGATTGTTGGGTGTTAAGCTGTGGGTGTGCTTTTTATAGCCGGTCTTGCCGGTTCCTGTGGACATTGCATGGATGCGCCATTTGACACGGCAATTCAAAGTTTCAAACGATCAGATGTGCCGTATCAAACGGTTTAGATTGATGGAGTAGAATTTGCTCCGTTGTTGGCTGCAGCGGGTAGATACTCGCCACTCCAGACTGGCCCGGTCCGTCACGGCAAGTGGCAGACGTACCTGGCACGCAGTTCCGAAGAAATGGTGGTGCGTTAGGTTTTCTTATATTCCATCCGTTTTAAAATATAAGATGTTGGTTTATGAAAATAATAATTAGACTTTTTTAGTATATATAGACTTATTTTAAACCTAAGTGAACTTATATACTTAAAAAACTAGCTAAATGCCCGTGCGTTGCTACAGATCAACAATATAATATATGAGGATATCGTCTAAAAATTATTGTACTACACATTGTGTTTATCTAACACAACACATACATGTGCATAAAATACAAAAAATATCTTTGTTTCATGGTAATCACTATTCTCTCATATAGTATTCTTCCTCGTTACCGTACGAGACAGATTGTAAAATACGACAAGAGGTAACACAATGTTTCTCGATCCTCTCCCATTTTTCCTGGAAGCCCATGTCGATGCTACATCAGGTTTTGACGTTGTTACTTTATCGCCCCGGCCCATCTCAAGTCACTTTAAATAACTCTTTTCTTTATGGAACAAGAAGGATGTGTGTATATGCATTAATTATTAGAGTATTTTTATAATTTCATGAATGATATGCTCCGTATATTGTGCCAAATGTTTGTGTCCTCCTCCTCTTTGGTAAACTTTAGGTACCGCTCAACTCCCATCAATGAATTTACCATTGTCAGCATTTGCTTATCCTTTGTCTCTCAATGCGTACATTTTCATTATATATTATCTCTACCTAACATACACCATTGAAAATAATATATGGTTTGAACTATAGTAGGTTTCTTAGCCCTCATCCCTAATGGATATAAGTTAAGGCCCTTTATGATCGAGTGAAAACCTATATTAGTAAAATGTATAGTGAAAATGGCTCATCTTTTTGGGTTATTTTTTTTGTTTTCTTGTGTACTTGTTTTAGAACCCTCTAATTGGTTTAAATGCCATATGGTCTCATGTGACGCTCACATCTGACCGTGCTTGTGACACCGCTCAGTTGGTTCAATGTCAAAAAACTAAACTTACTATTAGAGGGGTTGTTTTGGTGCACAAATAATACATCCGCCGTGTGTGCCAAATTCTAATTCAATTATCCTTCTCTAACTGATACCCCACCGGCCTTGTGAGAGACATAATCAAAACGAGGAATGTGAGATTTTTTTCATGTGGTCCTGCTTAATTAGAGAAAGATAATGAATTAGACATACTTATTTTTCTCTAATTAGCATTTAATACCCCGATTAATTAGTATTGCGTGGCCCGTCCCTTTGATCAAGCTACCCTGGTTAATTGTTTCTCGTACTCCCTCTATCCCAGTTTATAAGACTTACGCGTATATCTAGGTCATCTGTATGAATTATATAATTAGAAAATATAACATTTGAAGTTTTTAATAATATAGTTTTTATCTTATATACCTCATGCTAAGTTGGTTAATTTGTCAACCTAAAAATGCGCGTAAGTCTTATAAACGAGACTGAGGGAGTACATGCTCTATGTGATGTTTCATGTACGCATGCAAATTGGTCCCACAGGAACACGCAAATGGCAGTTACTACTTAGTTTTATGTATGCATGCAATGACCTGATGATCCCTTGATTGCTTTCCTTATTTTCTTTAATTTCTGTATGGTAGTAGTCCTGTGATTGATTCTTTTTTTAATTACTCGTGATATATTTCCTATTTGATTTGTGGCAACTTTGTATGGTGATTTTTTTAACTTTCTAAAATTTATTTAGTGGGTGGTCTAGATCTGTCCGGCATCTTGGATGGATCAAATCCTCGTTTGATGTTTAAAGTGAGCCACCAACTCGAATTTAATAGTAAAGATCTAGATACATTTACTTCATACAGCTAAAACATCTTATATTTTAAAACAGAGTGAATACATAACTTCTGAAGATTGAACATTCACCCCGAAGGCCTGCTTCGCTTGTTATTGTAAACATAGTAGTACATACGTATACGTATTGTGCTTGTATAGTTGCATGCGACTAGGTTTAGGCATTGCAGAAATTACGTTACATGCCAAACATGTCCATAGTTCCTTCGTTTAGGTGTGGACCATAAGCCGAACCGAATTACAGGTTAATCGCGCTCTGGTTTGGGTAAATTTTCTCAGTAAGTTTGTTTTCTGATTCAGAGAAACATATAGTATTAAAAAGCTGAAAAAAAAACCAAAATTCATGTTAAAACCAAATACGTGTCATTCTAAAAAAAAAACGTGTCTAGTCACAAGGGCCGACCCTGAGGAGGGGCAGGGTGGACGGCTGCCCCGGGCTGTAGGGGTTCGTAGCATGGAAAACAAAATTTTTCTATCGCATACAAACAAACAAGCCAAGATGTATCTACTAGATTGTAGCAACGAGTCGATGGAATAACTTACCCTCGAAGATTCCAAAGCGGTTAACGAGAGCAGATTCTCGTGGGTGATGTAGTCGTACTCTTTCCGATCTCAAGATCGTGTAGACGATCCTTCCGGCGCTGCGTTCTGGCAGCGCTTCCGTAGTCGGTCACACGTTCGGTACTCGACGAAGACCTTCCTCTCCCTTGTTCCAGCAGGCAGCGGAGGTTGTAGCACTCTCCTCGCGATTCCGGCAGCACAACGGCGTGGTACCGGAAGTAGAGGGGAGATCCCGCAGGGCTTCGCCTTAAGCCGGAGCGAGTATGGTGGAGTATGAGAGAGAGCTATTAGTGGTCTAGGGTTTAGACACACCAATTAGAAGGCTCTAAACCGCAGGCTAGGGCAATTAGAAGCTCTAAACCAAAACGGCTCTAAACCGGAGATTAGAGGATAGGAACTTGTGTGTCTAGAGGAGGAGGCCCTGCCCCTCCTTTTATAGGTGAGAGGGGCGGCCAAGGGGAGGGGAGTCCCTCCCCAAGTCGGCCTTGGTTGACGCGCCGGCTTGGAGGGGCTCCTCCCCCAAGTCGGTTCCAACCACCTCTTGCTTGTTGTGGCATCCCGCAAAACCACTACTAGAAAATCGCGTTGAATTTGTGCATTGCATCGTCATCATCATGCATTGTTTGCCAAAACTATGTTCATAAACCCCGTTTTATTTTCCCAACGCCCCATCTTTTATTCAAACGCCAAAACCCCGGGGCTCCGGAGTATTTTGTTTTGTTGCATTCGGGTTGCAAACGGCCCAAAGAAATTAAATAAAAGATTTAATTTGTTTTAGTAGGGGCAGTCGAACGGGCCGAGTAGACCCGAACGACCACCCCTGTTTTTTTTATATCGGTCCAACCTGCAGCCCCATCTAATTCTAAACCCACCTAAAAAGCTACCCATCCCTCCCAGCCACATCACCCCCTCCTATCAGGAACCGCCACCTCATCCCTCCTCTCTCCCTCTACCTATCCCACACCGCCACGTGGCCCAACCCTCCCCTCTCTCTCCTCTCTCTCTCACCCCACCCCACACGCGCGCCAGCACACACCGCACTCACACGACCCACACCCCTGTCCCGTGGGACCCTGGCCGCCCGCGGCCCGCCTCCCAGCCTCACATCCTCCCCCGGCCAGACGCTGTCCACCTGCCACCGCTGGACCCACCCCCACGCGTGCAGCCCCCAACCTGCTGTCTTCCTCCTGGCTCGCCTTGCCCCTGCTCCCTCTCCTCGCCTCGCCCGTCACCAGCCTCCCCACCGCCTCATGAGCCCGCCTTCCCGCTCCAGGCCTCCTGCGCAGCTCATGAGCGCACGCCGCCGCATCCCCGCCCGCCTTCACGGGCGCCCGCCAGACCTCACCGCTCACGCCCCCAAAGATCCGCCTCGCCGCCGTCAACTGCCACCCTCACGCCGTGGCCGCCCCAGAGCTGCTCCCGCCAGCCACCGCCCTGCGGTTCCGTCCCTGCTTCCTGCCGCCATGGCTGCCTCTGCCGGCCTCCGCAGCAGCTTCGCCACATCAAGGCCGCGCGCCCGCCTGCCCGGCCGTCGCCGCCCGAGCACCTTCCGCCCGAGCCATCTGCCCGACCTCCGCTTGGCCTGCCGGGCCCCTGCGTCGGCCCGACCCCAGCGAGCAAGCCGCCTCCGATGCGCCCGGCCTCGGCCCTGCGCCGCCTGGCGCGAGCCATTGCCGCTCCGCCTGCCAGCCCCGGCCCGCGTCTCCACCCTCCGCCCCGACCTGTTCGCCGTGGCCGCAGGCGCCGTCTGCGCCCTTCTCCGTCTCAAGGGCGATCCGACCCGTCAACCTCCGAGCCCGCCGTTCTCCTCAAGGCCCCTTCGCGAGCCTCCCGACCCGACTCGCCGCCAAGATCGCCACCCCGACCAAGACCGCCTGTTTGGGTGTGACCGAGACCATCGACCAAGTTCGCCATATCGCCAAGACCGTCACACGGACGCCGACCGAACCTGAGTTCCCGAAGACCGTAGGGCAGATCCGAGATCGACGCCGACTCGATCGAACCCGACGGACCACCGGGCGGACCTCATGATCTCCTTCCGGAAGCATGGACGCCATGACAAGATCTTCCACGGAAACCCCGACGCCAAGATCTCCTCTCGGACCGGCCGTCAAGACCACAGGGACCCCGACACACCAAGTTCTCCACCGGGAAACCAAGGCCGACGTGGAACCGTGAACGCCGAGAACTTCCCGAGCCAAGATCCGAGCTCGCTTCATAGAACGCCAAGTACCCAAGACCGTTCATGAAACCCCAAGATCATCAACGGCACACGAGCTCGACACCGGCAACGAAGATGGCCCCACAAGACCGTCGACAAGAAACCGCGAACCCCGGAACCCTGAGTTCTCCATCAAGGACGCCAGGACCGTCGCCATGACCCCAAGTCCCGCACCCGGATGCGCCAAGACCTACCCCGATACCGAGAACGGAACCGTCGAACCCTGGACCCTGCCGAACCCTGGACCCTGTCGAACCCCGAACCCCCGGATCCCCAAGATCGTCGAACCCCCTCTAATGTGTGAACTCTTTCCGAAACCCTATTTCATAACATAATAACAATTGTTGCATATTTAATTGTCATATTCACATGCATATCTGTGGTTTGGGGGCCTTATGCCGATTCACCTAATAATTAAATATGGGGCCCATATGCGGGCAAATCTAGTCTCATATCGGCCTCATTTAAACTTGTGTAGCGAACCGGTATCTTATCTTGCCTTGTTTTAAACAACATTTAAAGCGGGGTATCTCAACAAATTGAACCATCTAATATTGTCGGAACCCCCGGTTCCGCTTAATTTGACCTAATTGCATTGCACCTTTTGCCATGCCATCCATCATGCATGCATCATGCCGATCTTCTGCCGTGTACTAAATATTGCATCCGGTGTTTCTCCTAGTGTTTTGCTTCTTCGCGGATAAGGCCGTTGAGTTGATGTGAGCTTTGCCCCGATCTTCGGTGAACCCTTCGACAATGTTTTCAGGCGAGCATCCCCCCCTTTTCTACCTATCTTACTTTGCTAGTATTTACTTCCCTCCTGTTGATCTTTGCTATCCGTGGTTATGCGATGCTCTAGTTCTCGTTCGTGATATCCCTTGCAGCCATATATAGCCTTGGACACATCCTATTACCTGTTGTGTGGTAGATAGTTGGACCCGCGTGTCGTAGTTGCTTGCTCAAGTGTTTGTGTGACGTCAAGTACCACCTTTGTTGGAGAATTGCCGCATGTTGACGATGAAGATGATCATGGTTTACTTATTGTTCACTTTAATTCCTGTTTAACAACTAAAATTGAATTAAGCAGAGGCATCGGTGGGGGATAGGTAAGATTTGGTTTCCGACCGCCCACTTGTGTCCCGTAGGACCCGAGTTCTTGACACTGCTCCGAGATCGAGCGCTAACCACGGTGGGGAGATATGGGCCCCATTGATAATTACCTGATTTCAAAGTATCTGGGGCCACAAACTAGTTTGAGGTGTTTTACTATCCTGTACTTATGCCATGCTTTATCGCTTTATTTACGATTGTGCGAGGTACGCTTAATCGCATCGCTTAGGATCGGGACACGTTTTAGCGGTGTCGGCGGTCCCGCTTGGGGATTTGTCCGCCACCGCCCACCCAAACCCCGAGTCCGTCTCGAGACCGGCCGACTCCGTTATGGTGTCGACTCGGTGGGTGGCCCCGTGCTTGCTTTGTGTCTGGCAACGTCGTGACCTAGGCCCCGCCGACATACCGATGGGTGTATGTTAACCGATCCGCAAAAGGGTCAAGTGCTGTGGATACTTTGCACCCTGCAGGGTTTAATCTTTTCGAGAAGCCGTGTCCGGTTATGGACGACTTGGAGCACGATGTCGATCATAGACAACTATAACTAAAGTTTATCGCTTAAATTGACTGTTTCCGATATGATTAGTAATCAGCTCCACTACAACGGAATGGCTAAGTAAAAGCACCAACAACCGCTGGATTTTGGGGTTATCTCATGATAATTGTATCTGACCAGTAATGTTGCCGCGATAACAGAATGTTTAACTAAAAGTGCCCACTGCTTACTTTATCAGGACGATAATCTAAACTCGACTAGTAATTGCCGCAACGATAATCGAATAAGTAAATCGCCAACCGTGCGTTCTCGGTTGACTTCCTCGTTTGGTCTCGAGGGGAAACGCCAGATGGGTTTGTTTGGTGATAGCTTCAGTTGGATCCGGATAGGTTATTCTCACCCCTCCGATGACCGCCATTGTATCGAGTCTCTATAGGTTGTTTAGTGCATCTTGCCGCCGCCGATCCACCATACCTATGTATGTGGCGAGGACCGCCAATTCTAGCCTCGCTGTAATCGCCTCAAGATCGACGCTCCTCTTTTTCCTTTGCCCTTTGTCGGCACCCTTTGTTTAAGCAGGTTTTGAGATCGACGCCGTTAGCGTGGTTACCCTTCCGCTTGGCCTGGCAGGTTATGGACGCCATTGGTTATTCTTCGTGGCTCTTAGCCCCATTTGCATCTTGTCCGTAGTGGACGCCTATCGTTTTCAAGGTGACTTGGATCTTGTACCGTATATTTGTATTCTTGACTCTTTGAGTCATTTGTATATATATCTGCTCGGGGTCCCATCGAGGACTGCGTAATGTTATTACTTTGCTTTCCACCCGCATTAAAAGTGCTGGTGCACCTTCGAATCGTTTCTATGCGAGTTTGGCGAGTTTTGCTAAAACTTGCATAGGGCCGATTCTGAGGGTGTTACAGAGTGGTATCAGAGCTCAGCAGTTGCGATACCCCACAAGTCCAGCCTGTAGGATAACCTAGCTAACGGCCGAAGTAGAGTGTCAAACTAGTTTTGCAAAATCGGTTGGATAGTTCTGATTAGGTCTGATTTTACTCCTTAACCCTCTGCTGTTCCTCTCTTACCCCTACGTGTTTTGAATCCGCTCTCTTCTCTTTCTTCGAGTCCAGGAATTCTCGTGGTTGGGTTTCCGTCGTACCTTTAGGGTTTCGCTTCCTCCTTTGATAACGGTGCTCTCCTATCCGGTGTTCACGATGCTTGAGGAATCCGTCTTCCGTGGAACCATTCTTTATTCCTTGTTTGTCCCTTCCGGTGTTTTCTAACGCGACACCATCGTCCACGCCAGCTCCGATGCAGAGTCTGCATCACTCCTTTAATCCGAACCTCGCTTGTCGAGATCTTCAGTCTGAATCCGAGGGTTGATTGCATAATCTGTCTATTCGTGTACAGAGTAATGCTTCGAGTGCGGGATGGAGTCGCGACCATACCACTACTCTTATCATTTGCTTTGTATATTGAATGGTGGATCGATGCAATTACTCCTTCCATGGAAGTTAGAGGTGGCCTTGTCGTTTGATACCTCTACCTTCGTCCTTTGTTTCTCCGGAGAGTTCTCCCGACGATCAGGAGCAGCGACCCTTTGTTGGTGGTGTCGCCGTTTTCCAGATGAAGAAGAAAACCCTCGTTAGTGGTGTCGCGAGGATCTACACGAAGCGCGAAGGATCAGTCCGCCGACCTTTCTTCCGGTATCATGAGGCGGATCTCGAGGGCGAGATCCATTGTTAGTGGTGTCGAATTGTGGCATCCCGCAAAACCACTACTAGAAAATCGCGTTGAATTTGTGCATTGCATCGTCATCATCATGCATTGTTTGCCAAAACTATGTTCATAAACCCCGTTTTATTTTCCCAACGCCCCATCTTTTATTCAAACGCCAAAACCCCGGGGCTCCGGAGTATTTTGTTTTGTTGCATTCGGGTTGCAAACGGCCCAAAGAAATTAAATAAAAGATTTAATTTGTTTTAGTAGGGGCAGTCGAACGGGCCGAGTAGACCCGAACGACCACCCCTGTTTTTTTTATATCGGTCCAACCTACAGCCCCATCTAATTCTAAACCCACCTAAAAAGCTACCCATCCCTCCCAGCCACATCACCCCCTCCTATCAGGAACCGCCACCTCATCCCTCCTCTCTCCCTCTACCTATCCCACACCGCCACGTGGCCCAACCCTCCCCTCTCTCTCCTCTCTCTCTCACCCCACCCCACACGCGCGCCAGCACACACCGCACTCACACGACCCACACCCCTGTCCCGTGGGACCAGCGCCAGCCCGCCTCCCCACCTCACATCCTCCCCTGATCGACGCGTCCACCAGCCACGCTGACCACCAGCCCGCTGCACCAGCCCCCAACCTGCTGCCTTCCTCCGGCTCGCCGCCTGCTCCCTCTCCTCGCCTGCCACCAGCCTCCCCGCCACCGCCTGCGAGCCCGCCTTCCCAGCTCTCGGGCCTGCCCGCGAGCTCAAGACGCCCGCCGCCGCATCCTCGGCCTTCTTCGCGGGCGCCAGACCTCACCGCCCTCCGTACCCCAAAGATCCGCCCGCCCGCCGTCTGCTGCCTCACAGACTGCCCGGCCTCGCAGCGGCTCGCCGCCCAGCCGTGACGCGCCCCACAGCCGGCCGTCGCCTCCGAGCACCTTCCGCCGCCCGAGCCATCTCCGACCTCCGCCCGTCCCGGCTCGCCGATCCGCGTCGGCCCGACCCCAGCGAGCAAGCCGCTCCGGTCGCGGCCTCGGCCTGCGCGCCCTACCGCCGCGCTGGCGCGGCCGAGCTCATCGCCCGCCCGGCCAGGCCCGGCCCCGTCTCCCCTCGGCCCGACCCGTTCGCCGCCGTGGCCGCAGGCGCCGTCTGCGCCCCTTCTCCGTCTGCGGGCGATCCGACCCCGTCAACCTCCGAGCCCGCCGCCGTTCTCCCTGGCGTCCCCTTCGCGAGCCTCCCCGACCCGACCTCGCCGCCAAGATCGCCACCCCGACCCGAAGACCGCCCCTGTTTGGGTGTGACCGAGGACCATCGACCAAGTTCGCCATATCGCCAAGACCGTCACACGGACGCCGGACCCCTGAACCTGAGTTCCCCGAAGACCGTGTAGGGGCAGATCCCGAGATCGACGCCGACTCGATCGAACCCGACGGACCACCAGGGCCGGGACCTCATGATCTCCTTCCCGGAAGCATGGACGCCGCGCGACAAGATCTTCGTCACGGAAACCCCGACGCCAAGATCTCCCTCTCGGACCCGAAGCCGTCAAGACCCTGGGGACCCCGACACGGACACACCAAGTTCTCCACCGGGGAAACCAAGGCCGTCGACGTGGAACCGTAGAACGCCGAGAACTTCCCCCGGAGCCGAAGATCCGGAGCTCTGCTTCATAGAACGCCAAGTACCCCGAAGACCGTTCCGCTGAAACCCCAAGATCATCAACGGCACCCGAGCTCGACACCGGCAACGAAGATGGCCCCACAAGACCGTCGACAAGAAACCGCGAACCCCGGAACCCTGAGTTCTCCATCAAGGACGCCAGGACCGTCGCCATGACCCCAAGTCCCGCACCCGGATGCGCCAAGACCTACCCCGATACCGAGAACGGAACCGTCGAACCCTGGACCCTGCCGAACCCTGGACCCTGTCGAACCCCGAACCCCCGGATCCCCAAGATCGTCGAACCCCCTCTAATGTGTGAACTCTTTCCGAAACCCTATTTCATAACATAATAACAATTGTTGCATATTTAATTGTCATATTCACATGCATATCTGTGGTTTGGGGGCCTTATGCCGATTCACCTAATAATTAAATATGGGGCCCATATGCGGGCAAATCTAGTCTCATATCGGCCTCATTTAAACTTGTGTAGCGAACCAGTATCTTATCTTGCCTTGTTTTAAACAACATTTAAAGCGGGGTATCTCAACAAATTGAACCATCTAATATTGTCGGAACCCCCGGTTCCGCTTAATTTGACCTAATTGCATTGCACCTTTTGCCATGCCATCCATCATGCATGCATCATGCCGATCTTCTGCCGTGTACTAAATATTGCATCCGGTGTTTCTCCTAGTGTTTTGCTTCTTCGCGGATAAGGCCGTTGAGTTGATGTGAGCTTTGCCCCGATCTTCGGTGAACCCTTCGACAATGTTTTCAGGCGAGCATCCCCCCCTTTTCTACCTATCTTACTTTGCTAGTATTTACTTCCCTCCTGTTGATCTTTGCTATCTGTGTTGCGATGCTCTAGTTCTCGTTCCCGTGATATCCCTTGCAGCCATATATAGCCTTGGACACATCCTATTACCTGTTGTTTGGTAGATAGTTGGACCCGCGTGTCGTAGTTGCTTGCTCAAGTGTTTGTGTGACGTCAAGTACCACCTTTGTTGGAGAATTGCCGCATGTTGACGATGAAGATGATCATGGTTTACTTATTGTTCACTTTAATTCCTGTTTAACAACTAAAATTGAATTAAGCAGAGGCATCGGTGGGGGATAGGTAAGATTTGGTTTCCGACCGCCCACTTGTGTCCCGTAGGACCCGAGTTCTTGACACTTGTTCCGAGATCGAGCGCGCTAACCACAGGTGGGGAGATATGGGCCCCCCATTGATAATTACCTGATTTCAAAGTATTGTACTGGGGGCCACAAACTAGTTTGAGGTGTTTTTACTTCCTGTACTTATGCCATGCTTTACTGCTTTATTTACGACAGCGAGGTACGCACCGCATCGCTTAGGATCGGGACACGCTTTGGGTGTCGATAGCCCCGCTTGGGGATTTGTTGCCACCGCCGTCACCCAAACCCTGAGTCCGTCTCGCCGACCGCCCGACTCCGTTGCGGATGTCGACTCAGTGGGGTGGCCCCCCGTGCTTGCTTTGTGTCTGGGAAGGTCGTGACCTAGGCCCCGCCGACATACCGATGGGTGTATGTTAACCGATCCGCAAAAGGGTCAAGTGCTCGTGGATACTTTGGTGCACCCTGCAGGTTTAATTTTCGAGAAGCCGTGTCCGCGGTTATGGACGACTTGGAGCACGATGTCGATCATAGACAACTATAACTAAAGTTTATCGCTTTAAATTGACCTGTTTCCGATATGATTAGTAATCAGCTCCACTACAACGGAATGGCTAAGTAAAAGTACCAACAACTGCTGGGTTTTGGGGTTATCTCATGATAATTGTATCTGACTAGTAATGTTGCCGCTATAACAGAATGTTTAACTAAAAGTGCCCACTGCTTACTTTATCAGGACGATAATCTAAACCTGACTAGTAATTGCTTAACGATAATCGAATAAGTAAATCGCCAACCGTGCGTTCCTCGGTTGACTTCCTCGTTTGGTCTCGAGGGGGAAACGCCAGGATGGGTTTGTTTGGTGATAGCTTCAGGTTGGATCCGGATAGGTTATTCTCACCCCCTCTGATGACCGCCAGTTGTATCGAGTCTCTATAGGTTGTTTAGTGCATGCTGCCGCTGCCGCTCAGTCCACCATACCTATGTAGGCGAGGACCGCCGAATTCTAGCCTCGCTGCATCGCCTCGATCGACGCTCCTCTTTTTCCTTTGCCCTTTGCGGCACCCCTTTTGTTTAAGCAGGTTTTGAGATCGACGCCATAGGTGGTTACCCTTCCGGCTTGGCTCGGGCAGGGTTATGGACGCCATTGGTTATTCTTCGTGGCTCTTAGCCCCATTTGCATCTTGTCCGTGGACGCCTATCGCTTTTCAAGGTGACTTGGATCTTGTACCGTATATTTGTATTCTTGACTCTTTGAGTCATTTGTATATATATCTGCTCGGGGTCCCATCGAGGACTGTTGCGTAATGTTATTACTTTGCTTTCCACCCGCACGAAAGTGCCTGGTGGGCACCTTCGAATCGTTTCTATGCGAGTTTGGCGAGTTTTGCTAAAACTTGCATAGGGCCGATTCTGAGGGTGTTACACTTGTTTCCCACAGTTTCCTGTTTCCCACAGTTTCATGTTTTCCACAGCTCGCTTTTAGCGTTTGACTTTCAAACCGCGGTTTGACTTTTCAGTTTTGGAACAAGAAGAACACTTAGTACATGATGCAATCATTCAATATGTAATGACACATTCATGTACCTCCCCGAGTGCCGGACAATCCGAACCTTCTAGAACATTCCCGATGAAAACACGGAATCATTCCCGAACTCCGTAACTGGACTTTCCTTATATGAATCTTATTCTCCTGACCATTCCGGATCACCTCGTGATATCCCGGATCCCATCCGAGACTCCGAACAACATTAGGTCTCTTTCTCATAATACCATAACTACTCAAACAACGTCGAATCCTTAAGTGTGTCCCTACGGCTCGTGAATTATGCGGACATGATCGAGACACTTCTCCGAACAATAACCAATAGAGGAATGGAAATTCATATGGCTCCACATATTTCTACGATTACTTTGTGATCGAATGAACCACTTACATACGATACCAATTTCCCTTTGTCTCACGATAGTTTACTTATCCGAGGTTATGATCGTCGGTATCTCGCATACCTAGTTCAACCTCACCGATAAGTACTCTTTTCTCGCTCCGTGATATGTGATCCCTTGTGAGTCACCACATTCTTGCAAGCCAATTGGATGACATTCCACCGAGAGGGCCCAGAGTATATCTATCCGTCATATGGATGGACAAATCCCACTCTTGATCCATGTGTTTCAACCAATACTTTCCGAACACTCAATGCCACCTTTATAGCCACCCACGGTGTGGTGTTTGATGTCATCAAAGCATCCATCCAGAAGGTGATATGCATGATCTCATGGTCAAAGGAATTAGGTTACTATGTATCGAAAGCATATAGCAATTGAACTATTGAAATGACTTGATCTTTATGCTACGCTTATCTATAGGAGTATGTCCATCACATCATTCTCCTAATGATATGATCCTGTTGTTAATAACATCTCTATGTTCATGATCGTGAAACCATGATCATATATTAACCAACAAGCTAGTTTAACAAGAGGCTTTACTAGGGACTCTTATTTTAGTTTACAAATCACACAAGTATTAATGTTTCCGTTAATACAATTATAGCATGGTATGTAAACATTTATCATAAGTGTGAAGATATGATAATAACCACTTTATTATTGCCTCTTGGGCATATCTCCAACAGTCTCCCACTTGCACTAGAGTCAATAATGTAGTTTCAAACCTTTGTGTATTCAACACCTATGGCTTTCCGGTTGTATGTACCACGATTGCTTGTGGTCAATCGATCTCGGATCGACACTCCGGATCCGTGTGTAATTGCATGTCTTTGCCTCTACGCATCACTCATTCTCTAATGAGATGGCTTTGTATAAATTTGGTCTTTCGGTGTGACCTTTAGCTCTTTGGGGTTAAAACATGTTGATAATATTGTCGCACAATATATCTTCATAGTATTATCCCACTGTGAACTACACCTAGTTTGATAACAAACTATTTGACACAAATGCCCTCTTTGTCGCTAAAATAGCAGTCATATACTTAGCCTTTTGTTGTAGTATCTCACAATGTCTTAACTTTGGAACTCATCCAAATCCATTATGGAACTCACTTTCCATTATATTTTGCCACCCGTAGTTTAGATTGAGATAAACTTAATTTGTACTTTGTGACAAAACTAGTATCAATGTAATACTTTTACAATGAACTAACCATCTATTTGTCACTTCTACAAATAATATACTCTTAGTTCTTCCAAAAGATCATAAGAATATCCTTACTATTTTCCAATGATCATCTTATTTAATCATTCGGTATATGCTCACAACATTTAGAGCATAGGACATATCTGGATTTGTACATATCACAAGATGATTGATATAAATACTCTTTGTGATTTCATACATCAAGTATCAATCTATACTTGATTATTTGTTTCACTTTACCAAATGTCAATACACTTGAATATATCATCAACATTGAACTCTTTCAATCCTTTCTCGTGCGACAAGAACCTTTTCTTGTAGTTTCTATATTGAACTCATTCAATATCTCAGATATGTACTTCCGCACAACCATATTAGCGCCTATTGATGCCAAATATTTGTTTTGCCTAAGTCTTTCATCGGGATGAAATTCTTAATATGTGTTAATAAAAGATACATTATTTCCAATCAACAATATGTCTTCCACATAATGTATTAGAAACATGTCTTAGCGCTCCCACTTAATTTCTTGCAAATGCAAGCATCTTCATCGTCTCTAATGAACTTTTAAACTCCTTTAACAGTTTCATCACAGTGAAGATTCCAACTCCGCGATGCTCACTTTAACCATTGAAGTTTGCATATGTTTTTAGCATCCTTTGAATTAACAAAACCCTATGGACCGTGTTATGCACACGTCCTAGGTAACCCTTCTATTAGAAGAATTTGTTTTGTTTATCCAACTATCATATAACAAAATTATATGTAGTGGTTGCTACATTAATCCGTCTAGACTAAATATCGCTATGAAAGATCAAATCTTGTCATAGTCAACCTTTGAACATTGTTGTGAACTCTTTCCCAACATGTTGACTACTTCATAGATGTGAAACATCCATGTCTATTTCTTTATAGATCCAAACACAACTGTAAGGTCTTACACCTTTCTCGAGGGTCCTTCAAGTTCAAAACTTGATTTCGTGTATGGAACTATCACGGATTTTATGGCTTCAAGCCATTTGATGGAGTCAGGCCCATCATCGCTTCTTTGCATGTAGTCCGCTCATTATTCTCAAATAATGATTCAACCTCAAATCTTGGTATTTGATTGTTTACTCGATCTACTTGGTTCAATAGAAACTTTGACCTTCGTAACCACAACCTTTGAGGCACGTGAGCCATGAGCTTTTGTCGCCTCCTAACACTTTTCGGCCAAGCAACTCTGCATACAGCTAAGGTTCTTTTAACCTTATCAAAGTTCTATTGTCCTCCCACTTAACTTTTCACGAAAAATTCCTTCTCAAAGAAACTTGACGTTTTAAGTGACAAACACTTTTGTCTCCGATGTTATGGAGGATTACTTAACAGTTATTCGAAATAACATACAAAGACAGGTTCATCCGACTTTGGTTGCAAACATCTTTCTTATGCATAGCATACCAATGTTTAAGAAAGGACAACTTGGGTTTTATCCCAAACCATAACATATGGTGTCATTTCAACGGATTATGATGGAGCTCTTTTCAGTGGAAAAAACGGTAATCTCTAAAGCTTTTAATCTTTAAAATACAATGGCATTTTTATGAATTATACCTTTGATCTTACCATGTCAAACAAGGTTTAATTACATATCTCGAACGCTCCATACCCTTATGGTGTTTCGGGAAATGCAAATCCACGGAACGATTCCTTAAATCTTAGGTATTATGCTAAACTCTGTAACTCAAATATCTTCCTTTATGATCTTTATCATAAACTGTTTATATTCTTGTTACAATGATTTTGCACTTCATCTTGAAAGTCTTTGAACTTTTCAAATGTTTCATACTTCATCCTTATTAAGTAAATATTCATATATTCACTCAAATTTTCAGAAAAAGCAAATGAAGTTAAAATCCATCGTTCTTGACTACACATAATGGACTCCGTACAACAATATGTACAAATTCCAATAATCTAGTCTTTCATTCCCTTTTGGCCTATGAACGAAGTTTCAATTATCTCTAGGAAAGTTTCACAAGTGTCATTTGATCAAAAATCAAAAGACTCCAAAATTCCATCCACATGGAGTTTCTTCATGTTTTCTTTTCAGTATAATTTAAACGACGATGTCACTTACTAAGTGATCTTTCAATCAATTTGTATTTCGACATCTTTAGCACTATTTTTATGGATGTGATGTCTCCAACGAGATTTGCGAATCCATCTTTTATGGATTACGACAATTATTTGAACAACCCTTTTGTTCTTATAATACCTGATAAAACAAATCTTTGAAGGCAAGCTTTGATGTTTAACGAGCAACACAATAACCCTTTATTTGTTCTCGATGAACATCATCACATATTCTTTTGCTAATTACTTAGGCCATTGTAGTTCATGAATTGTGTTGTTTCGTATGACGATTCATACCAACAAATTCAGTATCAAATACTTAGAAACCACATTGTTTAATAAGCAAAGAATATAGCCATAACATGTATATCATCTATATACTTAAACTGAACAATTCTAGTCTTTTGTTTTCTGCCATATATCTATGTGATTCTCTTTCAGTATTTCCTTTTCTGTTTGAAAGAATCTATCAACATCAATAGTGGAGTCATACATATGACATATAGTCCAAAGCGTGTATAATTAAATACCAATGTCTTTGGACTTGCAATTTGAAGTAGATCACCATCATCAAATATTTGGTGTTCTTTCAAATTCCTTTCTTTAGTAATCTCTTGGTGTAGTAAACATTTTACCTACATCAAATATTCACCCTTATCATGGAATCGTCCATGATCAAGCTACTGTTAGCTTATAACGATGAATTATGAGTATAATGTTGCTATCCAAAACCTTTTGGAGGATTAGGACAACAAGTGTCTCCAACCTTTTGCAAATTCTCATCAAATATGAGAACATGACTTTAGCCATATTATACTCTATCATGTTGCAACCAAAACTTCGTTTCAGATATCACAATATCTTCCACACATCATGGTTTCTGAAACAACTCTTTCAGATCCTAGATAACCTTGATATTAAGACAATCCTTTGAATATCAAGAATCATGGAAACAAACATGATACTTATACACTAAAACTTGGAATTGTTACTCTTGATTTAATACTAATTATTAAACTTCATGGAGTAACGGGAACTTACTGAAAGTTTGCAATAGGACTTTTAAACTTTAGATTAACACTTCAAAACAATACGATACCAGTTTGTAAAGTAACTAACCAGAATTCTATAGTTCTATTATCTCAATTATAACTAAGCGCAAGGTGGTAAACGGATGCCAATGACTACAACAACTATGCAAATTCACTTTGATTTAGTTTATGATAAATTGAGTTCTAATTAATAATTAAATTAATCTTGGTGAACTCCCACTCAAAACAATATCCCTCACATTGTTTTAGTGATCACACGAACCAAATCCACCACATCAAAACCGATCATCACGAGAGTTGATATAGCTTCAATGGCGAACAATCAACATGTTCATCATATCTACTATATGACTCATGCTCTACCTTTCGGTAATCCGTGTTCCTGAGGCCATGTCTGTACATGCTAGGCTCGTCAAGATCAAACCTTAGTTTCCGCATGAGCAAATCTGGCTTGCTCACGTTGTATACACTTGCAGAATCTAACACACCCGATCATCACGTGGTGCTTCGAAACAACGAGCTTTAGCAACGGTGCTAACTAAGGGTGAACACTTTATGACTTGAAATTCATGTGCATGAGGGATCATCTTATAATGCTACCGTCGTCTACTAAGCAATACAAGATGCATAAAGGATTAACATCACATGCAATTCAATAATATGTGATATGATATGGCCTTTATTCTTTGTGCTTCCGATCTCCATCTTCTAGCACGAACATGATCTCCATCATTATCGGCATTGCATCAAGGTCAATGACGCTTCTCCATGGTTGTCGTCCACCGGCTTCAACTATTACAACTACTTTGAATAGACACGCGGGTCTTAACATAAATTAAAGACAACCATATATTCTCCGGTTGCCTACTTACAATAAGGAACATTGCATACATCATATATAATCACAATCATGGCCATATCACATCACAAGACACCCTCGCAAAACAAAGTTAGACGCCTACTTTCTTTGCATATTTTACGTGGTTTGGGGCTTTCAATAAGTGTCGTTCTAACTTACGAACAAGAACCACAACATTGATACTAGTATTGTTAATCACCCGTTGTAAATTGGATCTTAACTATGCTAGGATAAAGCACCATAAAGCCACTTATGCAATACAAGTTGCATGTCAAGCGTGGAGCAAGTCTCATGAACGATGTCATGTAAGGTTAGCCCGGCCGCTTCATCCCAACATACCGCAAGATGCAAAGTACACAAGAAGCAATCGACAATAAAGCATCAACGCCCACAATGACCATTGTGTTCTACTCAGGTCAGATCTACATATAGACACGGCTCGATACCACTGTAGGGGTTCATAGCATGGAAAACAAAATTTTTCTATCGCATACAAACAAACAAGCCAAGATGTATCTACTATATTGTAGCAACGAGTCGATGGAATAACTTACCCTCGAAGATTCCAAAGCGGTTAACGAGAGCAGATTCTCGGGTGATGTAGTCGTACTTTTCTTTCGATCTCAAGATCGTGTAGACGATCCTTCCGGCGCCAAGGCTCGGCAGCGCCTGTAGTCGGTCACACGTTCGGTACTCGACGAAGACCTTCCTCTCCCTTGTTCCAGCAGGTAGCGGAGGTTGTAGCACTCTCCTCGCGATTCCGGCAGCACAACGGCGTGGTACCGGAAATAGAGGGGAGATCCTGCAGGGCTTCGCCTTAAGCCGGAGCGAGTATGGTGGAGTATGAGAGAGAGCTATTAGTGGTCTAGGGTTTAGACACACCAATTAGAAGGCTCTAAACCGCAGGCTAGGGCAATTAGAAGCTCTAAACCAAAATGGCTCTAAACCGGAGATTAGAGGATAGGAACTTGTGTGTCTAGAGGAGGAGGCCCTGTCCCTCCTTTTATAGGTGAGAGGGGCGGCCAAGGGGAGGGGAGTCCCTCCCCAAGTCGGCCTTGGTTGGCGCGCCGGCTTGGAGGGACTCCTCCCCCAAGTCGGTTCCAACCACCTCTTGCTTGTTTCCCACAGTTTCCTGTTTCCCACAGTTTCCTGTTTTCCACAGTTTCCTGTTTTAGCCGTTTGACTTTCAAACTGGCAGTTTGACTTTTCAGTTTTGGAACAGCAAGAACACTTAGTACATGATGCAATCATTCAATATGTAATGACACATTCATGTACCCTCCCCCCCGGAGTGCCGGACAATCCGGAACCTTCTAGAACATTCCCGATGAAAACACCGGAATCATTCCCGAACTCCGAAACGGGACTTTCCTTATATGAATCTTATTCTCCAGACCATTCCGGATCACCTCGTGATATCCGCATCCCATCCGAGACCAACAACATTCGGTCTCTTTCTCATAATACCATAACTACTCAAACAACGTCGAATCCTTAAGTGTGTCTCCCTACGGTTCGTGAATTATGCGGACATGATCGAGACACTTCTCGAACAATAACCAATAGAGGAACTGGAAATTCATATGGCTCCACATATTTCTACGATTACTTGCGATCGAATGAACCACTTACATACGATACCAATTTCCCTTTGTCTCACGATAGTTTACTTATCCGAGGTTATGATCGGTATCTCTGCATACCTAGTTCAACCTCACATCGATAAGTACTCTTTTCTCGTTCGTGATATGTGATCCCTTGTGAGCCGGTCACATGCTTGCAAGCCAATTGGATGACATTCCACCGAGAGGGCCAGAGTATATCTATCCGTCATATGGATGGACAAATCCCACTCTTGATCCATGTGTTTCAACCAATACTTTCCAACACTCAATGCCACCTTTATAGCCACCCGATTCACGGTGTGGTGTTTGATGTCATCAAAGCATCCATCCGGAAAGGTGATATGCATGATCTCATGGTCGAAGGAATTAGGTTACTATGTATCGAAAGCATATAGCAATTGAACTATTGAAATGACTTGATCTTTATGCTACGCTTATCTATAGGAGTATGTCCATCACATCATTCTCCTAATGATATGATCCTGTTGTTAATAACATCTCTATGTTCATGATCAGGAAACCATGATCATATATTAACCAACAAGCTAGTTTAACAAGAGGCTTTACTAGGGACTCTTATTTTAGTTTACAAATCACACAAGTATTAATGTTTTCGGTTAATACAATTATAGCATGGTATGTAAACATTTATCATAAGTGTGAAGATATGATAATAACCACTTTATTATTGCCTCTTGGGCATATCTCCAACACGGTCCCCTAATCCAAGGGGCCCCAATTAGGTGTGGCATATGCAGTGGGAAAGGGGTGTATGTGGCATCGCAATTAAAGGCAGTTGCGATTTTTTCTCGTGCGTACCATGAAGAGAAGGAAAAGCGCCCAAGCGTTACATGTTCGTGAGATGCTACTTCTCTAGGAAGCTGGGAAGGAAGGCTTCTTGGAGAAGCCCCAAAAGAACTGGGCCTTAGGATTTTTTCCTTTTGGCATTAGACTGCTTTTTCTCTGTTGGAAGTAGATGATGTTCCATCAAAGATAAAAGCTAGGAGTGGGCTAGAATCGAGCGGGCACAAGAGTGAGACTGACCTTAGGTTCTTTTTGCATCACACACGTTTGTTTTGATCTTTACATACCGCACTCGGAGTAATTATTATTATTTTTTTCTTTAAAAACATTCGGTTTATCTACAGATACACATCTAGGCCAAGGGCGCCGGATCTAAGTGGTCTAGGTCACCGCGCAAGCAAGAAGATAGACTGTCGAGTGATAGATTACGGAAGTATTGATTGTATTGATATTGCAAGAGGTGATTACAACGTGAGCCCTTAGGCTGTTTACATAGTACTAGAAGACTTGGGAGGCAAGAAGACTACTAGAGATAGAATTGGATTACAATATGAAACTACCTAATATGCCTAACCGACATATACTCTAGTCCCCCCCCCCCCCCCGGCAGTCGGATCGGTAGTGACGCGGACGGTCTGACTGGAGCATAAGCTGGTGGTGAGGTGGTAGCCCTTGTTGCCAATGTCGATGTAGTCGGGAGTGAGGTGTTATAGTCGTGGTCGATGGTGCCGTTTGGTGAAGTTGTCGTCGTTGATGAAGTCGATGATGTTGTTGTGTTGTGGTCGATGTCGTAGTTGAGACGAGAGAATTCGTCGTAGTGGTTGAAGTAGACGCAGTTTGAGAAGTAGCTCAACCCGCAATGCAGAGCTTGCCAGACTCGTGAACGTGTCGGGAACAAGGCACGCGTCGATGTTGCCGATACTGGATGTGCTAAGACAGGGACCATCATGAGCCATGCGTGCCAGAGCCGGATTGAGAGCAAAGAAAATTTTCCGTAAACGGTCGGTGTAGAAGTTGTCCGCCTTGTCGGAGTAGACGAAGTGGCTGCAAGAAGAAAATTGAGCACAAACTTGTGCAAATAAAAATTAGACTATGACTCTGGCGGCAAGGTCGTGGTGGACGAAGAAGACGGTGGTAGTTGTCGATGACGATTGAATTGTAGCGGTAGTCGATTTCGGGGATTAGACCCGTATATGAGTGCGGCGTCGCTCGTGGAGAAGAACTTGTTGGCGTTGACAATGACCACGATCAGTGGTGGCGGCGACGATCTGGCGATGTTGATGGTGTAGATGGTTGTCGGCGATGATGACCACGGGTGATGAAGGTGCAGCCCTTTGTTGACGGCGAGGCGCGTACTCGGGGACGTGCGTCCCGGTCGATGTTGGCGAAGACGGGCCGACGTGGTGACGACATGAGGACGGAGAAGCTGACGCAGCACGTGAAGGCGTCCCTTCGGGCGCCGCGCGGAGCCTCCTTGGCACGACCGTTGGCGATGATTTGCCGGAGATGAGTCGACGCCAAGGTTGAAGTAGAGGCACGTGATGACGACATGCAGCTATGGACGATGCAATCTGATCTATGATCGGCGAAAGAAGAAGAAACGCCGGTCAAGCGGCCGACGAGAAAATTTTGGCGAAGAAAGATCTAATCTACTATTGCGCGGCCCCCGGCGAAGAATGATCTCCCCGGGGGCGACGCGGCGGAAGAGGTGGCTAAACCCTAGGCGGAGCGAACTGTTGGAATTATGCCCTAGAGGCAATAATAAAGATGTTATTATTATAATTCTTGTTCATGATAAAGTTTATATTCCATGCTAGAATTGTATTAAGCGGAAACTTTAATACTTGTGTGGTTTGTGAACAACACCGTGTCCCTAGTACGCCTCTATGGACTAGCTCATTGATTAATGATGGTTAAGATTTCCTAACCATGGACATGAGTTGTCGATTATTAATGAGATCATATCATTGGGAGAATGATATGATGGACAGACCCAAACTAAGCGGAGCAATTAGATCGTGTCATCGTGTTCATCTTTGCGAAGCTTTTCTTATGTCAAATATTGTATTCCTTAGACCATGAGATAATACAACTCCCTGGCATCGGAAGAAAGCTTTGATGTCATCAAACGTCATCCTATGAGAGGGTGATCATAAAGGTGTCTCTCAGGTGATCGGAAAGTACCTGTTGGGTTGTATGTATCGAGATGGGATTTGTCCCTCCCAAGTCGGAGAGATATACTTCGGGCCCACTCGGTAATCGATATCAACACCGCTTGCAAGCATGTGGTTAATGAGTTAATCACAAAGTGATATCGGATTACAGAACGAGTAAAGTACTTGCTGTGAACGAGATTGAACTAGGTATGGCATGCAACGATCAAATCTCGGGCAAGTAAAATATTGCGAGACGAAGGAATATATATGGGATTGATTGAATCCTGGCATCGTGGTTCATCCGATATGATCATCGATGAATGTGTGGGATTCAATATGGGTTTCCAGACCCCGCTGTTGATTATTGATAGAAGATCATGTCTGCATATTCTCGAACCCGAAGGGTCACACACTTAACATGTCTCGCTGCTAGGATAGATTGGATAATTGGTTTATTATTTTTTGTTCGGAGTCTCGGATGGGATCCGGGACATCACGAGAGGTTTAATGGTCCGGAGAATAAGATTCATATAAGGCAATGCAGTTTTTGGAGTTCGGAATTGTTTCGGGTTAATCGGTATTGTACCGGAAGCTTCTAGAACCTTTCGAAAGGGGACCAACGTGGCCCCACCTTCCGGGAGGGGGCATGTGCCTATGAGGGAGTGCCCTGGCCGCATTGGGCCAGGGGCACAAGGCCCCATAGGGCCCAACCGGCCAAACAAGGGGAAACCCTAAAGGGGGCTTCTAGAAGGAGGGGGGGAAGACTTGCCCGCCACTCTTCCCTCCTTGGCCACCGGCCTAGGCTTGGGGGAGGGGCTAGGGTTGCCGCCCACCCCTCTATATAAAGAGGGCTGGGGGCGCACCACCCCCACACACCTTCCCCTCAAGCCTAGTCGCCCTGCTGCCCTCCTCTCTCTCTCTCTCTCTCTCTCTCTCTCTCTCTCTCTCTCTCTCTCTCTCTCTCTCTCTCTCTCTCTCTCTCTCTCTCTCTCTCTCTCTCCCATTGCGTGTAGCCTAAACTCTCCACCACTTGCACCGCGCCGTCGCGTTGTAGATCCAATACGTCTCTCCACCATACTTGCTGGACCGAGGAAGGAGGAGACATCGAGGTGCTGCACGTGTGCATCTCCCGGAGGCATCGCCACTTGCGGTGCTAGATCGGATCGTGAGGAGAAGAAGCGAGTACGACTACATCACCCACGTTCCGACGAACGTTCCGCTGTGCGAATCTTCAAGGGTATGAAGATCTCATATAATCTCTCTCATTGTTTGCATCTCCTAAATTAGATCTTGGCTTTCCAGTTCGCATCCGTAGAAAAACTTTGATTTACTATGCTGCGAAACCCATCAGTGGTATCAGAGCTAGATCTATGCGTAGATGTGTTTCACGAGTATAACGCAACATGGTTGTTGCGGGCGTTGATGTTTTCTGTTGCAAGCCTCTTCTTTGTGTTCTTCTTATGACGCGGGATAGTGAGATTGAAGCGGTCCAGGCCAACCTTACGCGACGTCGTTCGCGAGACCGGCTCCGCACTTGACGTGTGGCTTGTTCCACACATGCGGCTGGTGGATGCCAGTTTCTTATCACTATAGTTGTCATGGGATTTACACCGGAGTTTGGAAAACATAATATCATCGTTGTGGCTTTCCGTAGGTAAGAATCATTCTTAGCTTGCTACTCCCATAAGCCACGTAAAACATGCAACAACAAAGTAGAGGCGTCTAACTTGTTTTTGCAGGGAGTGTTTTCTGTGATATGGTATGGCCCAAGATGTGATGTGTATATTGTATGTGATGATCATGTTTTGTAATGTTTCATGACTTGCATGTCGATGAGTACACAACCGGCAGGAGCCAATATGGTTGTCTTTATAATTGTGTATGACCTGTGAGTCAACTTCTTATACGCCATGTAATAGCTTTACTTTATCGCTAAGTAGTTAGCAATAGTTGTAGTTGCTATTCGTGGTGGATGCAATCATGGTGGAGTGATGGAGATCATGCCGGCACGCACAAGATGGAGATCATTGCGCGAAGATTGGCTATACCATGTCACATAAAGTTATATGCATGTGATGTTTATCCTTTTATGTATCTTATTATGCTTAGATCGCGACGGTAGCATTATAAGATGATTTCTCACTTAAAGATCAAGATAAAACTGTGTTCTCCCCAAGTATGCACTATTGCGAAAGTTCGTCGTGTCCAAGCATCACGTGATGATCGGGTGCTATAGACTCTACGTTCACATACAACAGGCGCAAGCCAGTTTTGCACACACGGAAATACTTGGGTCTAACTTGACGAGCCTAGCATGTACAGACATGGCCTCAGAACACATGAACCGAAAGGTTAAACATGAGTCATATGAATGATGTGATCGACACTTCGTTGTCCACCATTGAAACCACATCTCTTCTCGTGAAGATCGGATTAGGTGTGGTGAATTTGGATCATGTTCACTAAACAACTTGAGGGATGTTGAATTTAGTGGGAGTTCATCTAGTAATTTGATTAAAAGTTGAACTAGTTATCATGAACATAGTCTAATTTGTACTTGCAAATATTGTAGATCAAATGGCTAAGTCCAACTTCAACTTCAACGCTTTTTCTGAGAAGGAAAAGCTTAAAAACAATGGGTCTAACTTCACCAACTGGTTCCAATCGAGAATCATTCTCTCTGGCGGTCAAAAGGACTATGTCCTTGAGAATGCGTTAGGTGACGCCCTACTTTGTAGATGCTTGCCGATGAGAAAGCTGTCTATCGGGCAAGAAAGATGATTATGGTGTGATTAAGAGCACCATGTTGTTTGCTATGGAATCGGACCTTCAAAATCGTTTTGAAGACTATCCAGGCCCTTTGAGATTCTCGAGAGCCGAAAACCATGTTTCGACTCAGCCCGCTCGAGAGATATGAGATCTCGAGAAATTCTTTAACTACAAGATGGAGGAAGGAGTTCCGTTAGTGAGCACACCATTAAGATGTCGGGCTACACTCAACGCCTTGAGCAACTGGATGCAAGATTCGGAGGAGCTCAAGATTGACGTGGTTCGCAATCACCCTCCTAGCTACAAAAGTTTTGTAGTGACTCACAATCGATTGGTTCCATCGATACGATCACCGAGCTCTTCGCAAAGACGAAGGTCGGAGGTGAACATCAAAAGCATAATCATGTGTTGATGGTCAAGCCCCCACCTTCAAGAAAGGTAAGGTGCAAAGAAGCCCTTCAAGAAAGGCGGCGTAAGCGCGTTGCCGAGAAGAAGAAGCTCAAGTCTGGTCCTAAGCCGGATCGAAAGTGCTTCTATTGCAAGGACAAGTGTCATCGAAGCGCAATCGTCCGAAGTACTTAGCGGACAAGAAGGCCGGCACCATCAAAGGTATATTTGATATACATGTTATTGATGTTTTCCTTACTAGCCCTCGTTGTAGTGCCAGGTATTTGATAATCGGTTCTTGCTAATATTTGTAACTCAAACAGAGCTACTAATAGATGGCGGCTTGCGAGGATGAGGTGACGATCTTGCGTTGGCAATGGATCAAGAGTTGATGTGATGGTCGTCGGCACGCTCTCCTTAGTTTTACCTTCGGGATTAGTTTTAAACCTTAATAAGTGTTATTATGTGCCTGCGTTGAGCATGAACATTATTTCTGGATCGTGTTTATTGCAAGACGGTTATTCATTTAAATCGGAGAATAATGGTTGTTCTATTTATATGAGTAACATCTTTTATGGTCATGCACCTGTTGTGAATGGTTTATTTCTTCTAAATCTCGAAAGGGATGAAACACACATCCATAACATTGAGGCTAAGAGATGCAAAGTAGATAGTGATAATACTACTTATTTGTGGCACTTTCGTCTAGGTCATATTGGTGTAAAGCGCATGAAGAAACTCCATTCGGATGGACTTTTGGAGTCTCTTGATTTTGAATCATTTGACACATGCGAACCATGCCTCATGGGCAAGATGATCAAAACCGCTTCCCGGTATGATGGAGCGAGCAACGGACTTGTTGGAAATCATAAATACCGATGTATGCGGACCGATGAGTGTTTCGACGCCGTGGATATCGCTATTTTTCACTTTTACGATGACTTAAGTAGATATGGGTATATCTATTTAATGAAACATAAATCTGAAACATTTGAAAAGTTTAAGGAATTTCGAATGAAGTGGAGAACCATCGTAATGTAAAGATTAAGTTTCTACGATCCGATCGTGGAGGTGAATATTTGAGTTATGATTTTCTCACGCATCTTAAAGCAAGCGGAATCGTTTCGCAACTCACGCCACCCGAACACCACAGCAATGGTGTGTCTGATGCTTAATCGAACCCTATTAGATATGGTCCGATCGATGATGTCTCTTACTGATTTGCCATTATCATTTTGGGGTTATGCATTAGAAACCGCTGCATTCACTTTAAATAGGGCACCATCTAAATCCGTTGAGACGACACCGTATGAACTGTGGTTTGGTGTTAAACCTAAGTTGTCGTTTCTTAAAGTTTGGGGATGCGAAGCCTACATCAAGAAGTTGATGACGGACAAGATCGAACCCAAAGCGGAGAAATGCGTCTTCATAGGATACCCTAAGGAAACTATTGGGTATACCTTCTATCACAAAACCGAAGGCAAAGTGTTTGTCGCAAAGAACGGTTCCTTTTTTGAGAAGGATTTTCTCTCGAAAGAAGTGAGTGGGAGGAAAGTAGAGCTAGACGAGGTTGTTGAACCTTCTCTTGAATTGGAGAGTAGCGTAGCACCTGAAATTGTTCCAGTGCCGCCTGCACCAATAATAGAGGAAGCTAATGACAAGGATCTTGAAGCTTCGGACGATGCTGCTACTGAACGTCGCAGGTCGACAAGGTTGCGTGCCCCTCCCGAGTGGTACGAAAACCCTGTCTTGACTGTCTTGTTGGTAGAAGACAGTGAACCTACGAACTATGAGGAAGCGATGATGAGCCCAGACTCTGAGAAATGGCTAGAAGCCATGAAATCCGAATTGGGATCCATGAGCGAAAACCAAGTATGGACTTTGGTGGACCCTCCTAGCGACCGAAAGGCCGTTGAGTGCAAATGGATCTTCAAGAAGAATACGGACGCGGATGGTAATGTTACCGTCTATAAAGCACGGCTTGTCGCGAAATGTTTTTGGCAAGTTCAAGGTGTTGACTACGATGAGACTTTCTCTCCCTTAGCGATGTTTAAGTCCATTCGGATTTTATTAGGAATTGCTGTGTTTCATGATTATGAAATATGGCAGATGGATGTCAAGACTGCGTTCCTCAATGGCAACATTGATGAAGAGTTGTATATGATGCAACCCGAAGGTTTTGTCGATCCTAAGGATGCTGATAAAGTGTGCAAGCTTCAGCGTTCCATTTATGGACTGAAGCAAGCATCTCGAAGTTGGAACCTTCATTTTGATCAAGTGATCAAGAGCTTTGGATTTGTTCCAAATTGCTACGAAGCTTGTATCTACAAGAAAGTGAGTGGGAGCTCGGTGACATTTCTGGTACTATATGTGGATGACATATTGATTATTGGAAATGACATTAACATGCTTAACGATGTGAAGAGTTATTTGAACAAGTGTTTTTCAATGAAAGACCTAGGTGAAGCTGCTTATATATTGGGCATAAAAATCTATAGAGATAGACAAAGACGCCTGATAGCTTTAAGCCAGAGTACATACCTAGACAAAGTTCGAAAAGGTTCGAATGGATAAGGCAAAGAAAGGTTCAAGGCCTATGTTGTCGTAAGATATTGAGCAAGGCTCGGTGTCCATTCTGGTAAATGATAGGGAAGCTATGAGCAAAGTGCCTTATGCCTCGGCCATAGGTTCCATCATGTATGTCATGCTGTGTACTAGACCGGATGTGTCCAATGCTCTTAGTTTGACGAGCAGATATCAAAGTGATCCAGGAGTGGAACACTGGACAACCGTGAAGAACATTCTAAAGTACCTAAATAGGACTAAAGAAATGTTCTTATTCTATGGGGGTGATGAATAGCTCGTCGTAAAAGGTTACGTCGACGCTAGTTTCGACACCGACAAGGATGATTCTAAATCTCAGACAGGATACGTTTATATTTTGAATGGAGCTGTGAGCTGGAGAAGCTGCAAGCAAAGCGTGATCACGGGATCTACAGTAGAAGCGGAATACATGGCTGCTGCAGAAGCGTCAAGTGAAGGAGTTTGGATCAGGAACTTCATCACTGAGCTTGGCGTGGTTCCAAGTGCATTGGACCCACTGGAGATATTGTGTGACAACACTGGCGCCATAGCACTCTCTAAGGAACCAAGATATCATCCAAATACCAAGTATATCAACCGCAAGTTTCATATAATCTGAGATTATATAGCAGATGGAGATCTGAAGATTAGCAAAGTACATACAGATCTGAATGTCGCAGATCCATTGACTAAGCCTCTTCCACGTGTAAAACATGATCAACACCTTAGTGTCATGGGTGTGAGATTGTTGCCAAATGTAAACTAGATTATTGACTCTAGTGCAAGTGGGATATTGTTGGAATTATGCCCTAGAGGCAATAATAAAGATGTTATTATTATAATTCTTGTTCATGATAAAGTTTATATTCCATGCTAGAATTGTATTAAGCGGAAACTTTAATACTTGTGTGGTTTGTGAACAACACCGTGTCCCTAGTACGCCTCTATGGACTAGCTCATTGATTAATGATGGTTAAGGTTTCCTAACCATGGACATGAGTTGTCGATTAATAATGAGATCATATCATTGGGAGAATGATATGGTAGACAGACCCAAACTAAGCGGAGCAATTAGATCGTGTTCATCTTTGCGAAGCTTTTCTTATGTCAAATATTGTATTCCTTAGACCATGAGATAATACAACTCCCTGGCATCGGAAGAAAGCTTTGAGGTCATCAAACGTCATCCTATGAGAGGGTGATCATAAAGGTGTCTCTCAGGTGATCGGAAAGTACCTGTTGGGTTGTATGTATCGAGATGGGATTTGTACCTCCCAAGTCGGAGAGATATACTTCGGGCCCACTCGGTAATCGATATCAACACCGCTTGCAAGCATGTGGTTAAGGAGTTAATCACAAAGTGATATCGGATTACGGAACGAGTAAAGTACTTGCTGTGAACAAGATTGAACTAGGTATGACGGTACCGACAATAAAATCTCGGGCAAGTAAAATATCGCGAGATGAAGGGAATATATATATGGGATTGATTGAATCCTGGCATCGTGGTTCATCCGATATGATCATCGACGAATGTGTGGGAGTCAATATGGGTTTCCAGACCCCGCTATTGATTATTGATAGAAGATCATGTCTGCATGTTCTCGAACCCAAAGGGTCACACACTTAACGTGTCTCGACGCTAGGATAGATTAGATAATTGGTTTATGAGTTTTTGTTCGGAGTCTCGGATTGGATCCGGGACATCACGAGAGGTTCCGGAATGGTCCGGAGAATAAGATACATATAAGGCAATGCAGTTTTTGGAGTTCGGAATTGTTTCGGGTTAATCGGTATTGTATCGGAAGCTTCTAGAACCTTCCGGAAGGGGACCAACGTGGCCCCACCTTCCGGGAGGGGGCATGGGCCTATGAGGGAGTGCCCTGGCCGCATTGGGCCAGGGGCACAAGGCCCCATAGGGCCCAGCCGGCCAAACAAGGGGAAACCCTAAAGGGGGCTTCTAGAAGGAGGGGGGAAGACTTGCCCCCCACTCTTCCCCCCTTGGCCGCCGGCCTAGGCTTGGGGGAGGGGCTAGGGTTGCCGCCCACCCCTCTATATAAAGAGGGCTGGGGGCGCACCACCCCCACACACCTTCCCCTCAATCCTAGCCGCCCTGCTTCCCTCCTCTCTTTCTCCCTCCCGACTGCGTGTAGGCAAAGCCCTGCTGCAGAAACTATCCACCACTTGCACCGCGCCGTCGCATTGTAGATCCAATCCGTCTCTCCACCATACTTGCTGGACCGAGGAAGGAGGAGACGTCGAGGTGCTGCACGTGTGCATATCCCGGAGGCATCGCCACTTGTAACACCCTCAGAATCGGACCTATGCAAGTTTGAGCAAAATTCGCCAAACCCGCATAGAAACGATTCAAAGGTGCCCACCAGGCACTTTCGTGCGGGTGGAAAACAAAGTAATAACATTACACAACAGTCCTCGATGGGACCCACAGAACACATATATATATAACAGCGACTCAAAGAGTCAAGAATACAGATATAATATACAAAGATCCAAATCACCTTGAAAACGATATAGCGTCCAGCTACGGACAAGATGCAAATGGGGCTAAGAGCCCTGAAGAATAACCAATGGCGTCCATAACCCGCCAGCCAAGCGGAAGGGTAACCTCGCTAACGGCCGATCTCAAACCCGCTTAACAAGGGGTGCCGACAAAGGCGAAGAAAAAGAAGGAGCGTCGATCGAGGCCGACATGCAGCGAGTCTAGAATTCGGCGGTCCTCGCCTACATAGGTATGGTGGATCAAGCGGCGGCGGATGCACTAAACAACCTATAGAGACTCGATACAACTGGCGGTTATCAGAGAGGGGTAAGAATGACCTATCCGGATCCAACCTGAAACTAACACCAAACAAACCCATCCTGGTGTTTCCCCCTCGAGACCAAACGAGGAAGTCAACCGAGGAACTCACACAGTTGGCAGTTTTATTTAATCAGTTATCGTTGCGGCACTTTACTAGTCAGGTTTAGATAATCGTCCTGATAAAATATGCGGTGGGCACTTTTAGTTAATCGTTCCGTTATAGTGGCAACACTTACTAGTCAAATACAATTACATGAGATAACCCAAACCCAGCAGTTGTTGGTACTTTTATTCAGCCATTCCGTTGTAGTTGCAAGATTTACTAGTCAGGTACAATTGTCGCAAGCGACAACCAAACAAGCAATTGTGGGCAGTTTTATTAGCCATTCCATTGTAGTGAAGCTGATTACTAGTAATTATAAAGTCAAATTTATAACAATAAACTTTAGTTATGCTTGTCTATGATCAAGAAACTGTGCTCCAAGTCGTCCATATCCGCGGACACGGCTTTTAGAAAGTTTTACCCGGCCGGGGTGCACCAATAGCAACACACGCTCGATCAACCTCGGAAAAACCAAATCAAAACCCAACGAGGCTTTCACGACTGAACAATCACAGGATTCAGAAATATTTCAGGGGGCCACCCCTTAAGTAGATCCCGCAACGGTGACTCGAGACGGCTCAAGGTTTGGGTACTGGTGTGAACGATAGGAACCCGAAAGTGTGGCTGGGCTTGTCGATACCGCGTAAACGTGTCCCGATCCTAAACAGTACAGTGTGCAGTACCTCGCACAATTTAAATACAGAAAAGTAGCATGGCATAAGTACAGGATCGTAAATAAAACCTCAAACTAGTTTGTGGCCCCAAGAAATAAGACTGAATCAAGCTCTGGCTCAGGGGGGTCCCATATACCTCCCGGATGTGGATAGCGCGCAAAAATCAAGGAACAGGTATCAAGTACTCGGGGTCTTACGGGACACAAGTGGGCGTTCGGAAACCAAATATTTTCTATCACCCACCGATGCCTCTGCTTATTTCAATTTTAGTTGTTAAACAGAAATTAAAGTGACGATAAGTAAAACTAGAATCATCTCCAACATCAACATGCGGCAATACATCAGCAACTGTGGCATATGACGACACACATCAGTACTTGAGCAAGCAACTACGACGCGCAAGTCCAACTAACTACCAAACAACAGGCAATAGGGTGTGTCCAAGGCAATATAGGGCTGCACGGGATTTCAGAGGTACGGAAACTAAAGCATCGCAACACAGATAGCAATAGATCAACAGGAGGGAATAAAGACTATAAAAGTAAGATAGGTAGAAGGGGGAAGATGCTCGCCTGAAAACATTGTCGAAAGGTTCATCCGAAGAACGGGGCGAAGCTCACATCAACTCAACGGCCTTATCCGCGAAGAAGCAAAACACTAGAATAAACACCGGATGCAATATTTAATACACGGCAGAAGATCGGCATGATGCATGTATGATGTATGGCGTGGCAAGGTGCGATGCAATTAGGTCATGTTAAGTGGAACCGGGGTTCCGACAATTAGTTAAATGGTTCAAGTTATTTAGAACCCCCGCAATTTATATGTTGTTTTAACAAGGCAAGATTGCAACATCGGTTCGCTACCCAAATTTAAATGAGGCCAATATAAGGCTGGATTTGCCCGCATATGGGCCCCATATTTAGTTATTAGGTGAATCGGCATAAGGCCCCCAAACCACAGATATGCATGCGGGTATGACAATTCAATATGCGATCAAGTTGTTATTATGCATTTAGAAAATAGGGTTTGCGGGAAAAGGGTTCACACATTAAGGGTTCGGCGATCTTGTTGGGGTTCGACGAACTTGGGGTTCCGGGGTTCGGGGTCCAGGGTTCAGGGTTCGACGGCCTTGGCGGGAACGTTCTCGGACTCCGGGGATTAGGGTCTTGGCGTTCTGGGCAGATGAACTTGGCGTGGCGTCGGGGCGCATCGGGTTCGTTTTGGTCGGTGCCGTTCGTGTCGCATGCAGATCTTGATGGGTCCTCAAGTCGCTCTTGGTTATCATGTTTAATTGTCGATCTTGTCCGCGGATGAACTTGACTTGACGGTTCGATGTCGTTGCCGCACTTGGCGTCGGCGGGATCGACCTTCGGTAGATCTTGGCACGGTGACAGTTCTCCTCGGTGGTCCTCCGGTTTCCCTGTCGATGATCTTGTCGCTTCAATGTCGGGATCTCGAAAACGGAGCGAAGCACTTGGCGTTCCTTAGCGATCTTGGCGGCCTCTAGGGAAGACCATGCCGAGCCATCGGTTTTGGTTTGGTCTTCGGGGACCGCGAAGGAGAGCTTGGGGTTTTCGAGGCTTCGATTGTTGATGGCGAACTTGGCTACCAACATCGGTATTCCTTCGGTTTTCTCCTCGATCATCGGTTGTGGGGCCGGTTGTCGTGAACAGAAGTAGGTCCCACCATACTGCTGCACCAACCAGGCACACGGAACACGAAGCTAGGCAAAAGACGCCTCTGGTACTGGTGGACTGGTTGACCCGAGGAGGAGGCCGGAGCTAGAGAGAAGGCGGTTCACGCGGGGGCCGCCGGCGGAGGTCGTGGGCCGGAGGCGGCGACGGGGGCGTGGCGACGGCAGATGGCCGGGCGGCGAGCCCGCTGTGGAAGTGAGGCCGGGCTGCGAGGCGGGCGGAGCGGCATCGCTGGGCGCAGGCGAGGCTGGCCGCCGAGGCGAGAAGGCGGCGGCAGCAGCACACGCCCGGCGAGGTGGTCGGGTCATGGCGGCGAGGCGGGCGCGTCAGGGGCTTGAACTGCAGTGAGCGGCGGCGGGCGTGCTGCGCTGGGCGGGCGTTGCGAGGCGGGGTGAGGTGGTCCGGACGGGAGAGCGGCAGCGGAAGGGCGAGGCGGAGGCAGCGGGCGAGGCGGAGGAGAGGCTCATGAGCCGTGGCGCAACGCGGAGGGAAAACGGCCATGGTGAGAGGATGGGGAGGCCATGAGCTGGCGGTGAGGGTGAAGGAAGCTGGGAGGGAGGCGTGAGGAAGGTGGGAGGAAGGGACGCGTCGAGGTGGGCAGCAGGGGCAGCTGCGTGCTAAGAGCGTGGGAGCGTCTGGCTGGGAGGCGTGGGGCTGGTTGGTTGAGGCAGGGGCCAGGGTGAGTGCAGCTGGCGGTGGGCCAGGGGAGGACGTGGGTCCTGTAAGGGAGAGGGTCAGGCTGTGCGTGTAGTGTAGGTTGTGTGGGGCGTGTGGGGCTGAGAGGGTTGAGAGGAGAGAGAGAAAGGAGAGGGGAGGCTGGTCTAGGTGGCAGCATGGGAATGGTGGGGATTTGGGGGAGGAGGAGTTGGCATGTTCTGATTGGGGGGAGTGAGGTGGCCAGGGGTGTGGGTAGGATAGTGGGTAGCTTTAGGATTTAGGGGCGGTGCAGGGTAGGCCGTTTGTAAAACCTGGGGGTGGTCGTTCGGGTCGAAACGGCCCGTTCGACTGCCCCCGCTAAAAATAAATTAAAATTTTATTTAATTTAATCGGACCGTTTGTAACCCGATAGCGACAAAACAAAAATAATCCGGAGACCCGGGGTTTGCATTAGAACAAAGGTGGGGCGTTTAGAAAACAAAACGGCTTTGCGAAAATAGTTTTATGCAAACAATGCATGATGATGACGATGCAATGCACAAATTCAACGCGATTTTCTAGTAGTGGTTTTGCGGGATGCCACACCACTTGCGGTGCTAGATCGGATCGGATCGCGAGGAGGAGAAGCGAGTACGACTACATCACCCACGCGTTTAACGCGTTCGCTGTCTCGAATCTTCAAGGGTATGAAGATCTCATCTAATCTCTCTCGTTGTTTGCATCTCCTAGATTAGATCTTGGCTTTCCCATTCGCATCCGTAGAAAAACTTTAATTTACTATGCTGCGAAACCCATCACGAACCGCTCTGATACCATGATAGATTGCGGAAGTATTGATTGTATTGATATTGCAAGAAATGATTACATCGTGAGCCAGTAGACTTTTTATATAGTACTAGAAGAATTGAGAGACAAGAAGACTACTAGAGATAGAATTGGATTACAATATGAAACTATCTAATATGCCTTACCGACATATACTCTAATATCGAGCACCATTGGGTGGTAACGACATACTATAGTCCGACAACTATCACCTGATCTTTTTTTCTATAAGATTTCACGTGAACATAAAATGTAAGAATTTGAGTTTAAATAGCAGTTGAGAAAAATCACAAATCCGAAAAGGTCATGTCAAAATAATACTGACTCCAAATCTTTATATTGCGTCATCGATCTAATTATTCTATGAAAAAGTCTACATGTTAGCCTATCCGCGGTCACACCGAGAGGCGAGAGGCCATAACACATAGACCTCATTGCCCCATCAACCAGCGTGACAACACAATTCGAAATCATATAGTATATAAAAAATGATGTCGATATACCATCACCAGCGAGTTTTGCATTTATCTCTCTTTTAGTATTTTAAATGTAGTAATATTTTATCAATACATATTATAACGGAAATTCACTTTGCCTCGTAGGTGTAGATGCACCCACTGCCAAAAATATATATTTTAAAATGTTGAAAATTTCAAAAAATATATTCAGGTGTACATGTTAACATTCTATGTTCGTACACCAAGTTTTACAGAAAAAAGACCTTTTATGTGAATTGTGTAAAAAATACAATTTTTTATGTTGCAAAATAGTTTTTCACAAGACATTTTTTGACTTTTTTGTACATAACTCAAAATATGTCTTCTCACCGCAAAACTTCGTGTGAGGACGTAGCACGTCCGGACGCACCATTAAGATTTTTTTTCAAAAAAATTCAACATTTTAAATTTTATATAAAATACATTTTTTATAATAGATGCATTTAGACATGAGAGCCAAATCGCCGTGTCCCATATTATAACGAAAATAATGTTTGTGATATGGGCCCCCGGAGTCTTGTTTCTCCCCTGTGCCCCCGAAATATCATAGCCGGACCTGCCAGTCACCCACGTATTCGGTTTTTCTTAGGTCTCATGTCTTAGACCTTATATTATTTTTTGGAAATTTAGAATAGCTACATCGTGGTGGAGTTTGAAACCAAATTGTATAGTGAAATCAAATTTACCTATAACTACATTGTAGCTGTCCTTAGCGCGGAGCGATGACTGCTTTGCTCCTCCGTTCGGCCGGCTGCGCGCTCCGCCGGTCCGTCGCGATACAGACCTCTCCCCGGAGATCGTCCTAGTCTCTCGTTGAGCATTGATATATGAAATTAGGCGACCTGACCATCAGTTTTGACCTAGTAGATATGTTGTGTTGGGTTTCTGAAATTCTGTGTTTTTTTAATGAAAACAGTCTTATGTTTTTTTTTTCGAAATTCTATCGTACATAAAAATAATAAAAATTACAAATAGGTCATTGGACCACAGACACTAGCACGCACCAAAGACGCACCGCCGTTCTCGCTCCTTCATCATTGGAGCCAGACAATACTTGTCGTAGTAGAGCTTGTTATAGTAGACAGACGAAAAATTATCATGCTAAGGCCACAAAAATCAACACACTAGAGCAACAACCAACTTTAATAATAACATCCATACATCAAAAGAAACTGACCTAAAAACAAATTGACAAATACGAAAACAGACAGAAACCAGAAGATCCAGCGAACAAACTACACCACGCGTCCACGAATTTCAGGAGATTGTATACGGATTTTTTCGTGAGAGACGCACATACTGTACCGTTTGGCACTTTGGATGTATAACACCTTGTCCATATATTGCATTCAGTTCTGCAGGAACTCAGGCTAACTATGTGCAACGACACATGTTTTACATTCTCACCATTGCCCTTGGAAGTAAATAATAATCTGTTAGGGCATCTCCACTCAGGCTACCCTAAATGTCCCAAGCGGGCTATGGTGACGCGGGAGTTGAATATCTCGTCCAACCAGCTTCCTAATTCAAATTTAGCGTCGGCGCGGTATAACTTATCATCCGGCGTCCATAGGCCAAACCCAGCACGTCTGGAGGGGGACTAGAGGGGCGCCGGCTGGGCAAGAGAACCAAGCAAGCAAGCCAGCCCTGTCGGTGAGCCAAACGGAAAATCCCCCATCTCATCCTTTTCACTGCGCGACAACCACCTCCTCGCCAGTTCGGACGAGGAGGAGATTCTTGCTGCTCTGATAGACGATGAAGTTGCAGCAGATGCTGCCGTGAGAGACGCTGTCGGCGATGATGATCATCTAAGGATCCTCACTACCCTCCTGGGCATGATTGCCGATGATGAAAAGCCAGCTGTTGGAGGTTTCAGGCAGGGTGCCGCAAGAGCAAGCCAAGGCAGAGAATGGAAGGCTACTGCATGTTCTACGTCGACTACTTTGCTGATGATCCATCGCATGATGATGTGATATTTCAACGCCATTTCAGGATGAGCAGGAAGCTCTTCCTAAAGATTGTCGAGAATTTGAGGGAGTTCGAAAAATACTTCAAACTAAGGAGAGACGTCGTCGGTTTGCTTGGTTTCTCCACAATTCATAAATGCACAGTTGCCCTCCGGATGGGAATTCCTGTAGATACACAAGACGATTACATGTGCATGACTGAGTCCACAACCATTGGTTGCATGTACAGGTTCTGCAGGGCAATAGTGGTAGTGTTTGAAAAGAAGTATTTCAAAACACCCAATGCAAAATACACAACTCGAATCATGGCACAAAATGCAGAAAGAGGGCTTTCGAGGATACTTGGAACCATTGACGGTATTCACTGATCATGAAAGAACTGCCCATTTGCACGCCAAGGAATATAAAAAGGTCACAAAGAATCATAACGTGTGGTACATGCTTTCTTCGGTATGGCAGGATTGCACAAAGACATCAATGTGTTGCAGTGCTCAATGTGTTTGCCAAGATTGTTGAAGGCACTCCTCCTCCGCTGGAGTTTGAGATCAATGGGAACAACTACGACAAGGGGTACTATCTAGAAGATGCATCTATCCAAGATGATCAACATTTGTAAAGACAATCTCAAACCCTGTGGCTGGAGGGTAATTTTTTTGGTTTGGGATGCAGCAGAAGGCTTGCAGGAAGGATGTGGAGTGGGTATTTGATGTGCTGCAAGCTTGATTTTCGATTGTTCGATACCCCGCTCTTACCTGGTTGAAAGATCGGATATAGGAGGTCATAACTGTCTGTGTGATCTTTCACAACATGATTATTGAGAGCGAGCTGGATAGTCAAGTGTTTGATACTGAACTGTATTATCGCCAGGGTCCTCTTGCAAATGTTGATCGCCAGGTGCCAATTGTATTCACCTCTTTCCTCGTCAAGCGTCAAGAAATTCGAGACGCAAATACTCATCACAAGCTACAAGATGATCTGGTTAAGCATTTGTGAATGCTCAAAGGGACCGCCTAGTTTATTTGTACGTTTGAAGTTGTGATTCAAAGCTTGTTACATTATTATGTTGAACTTATGTTTAATTTGATTAAAAAAATTATAATTTTCAAAAAAGTGTATAGGAGGGCCGTATGGGGGTGCGGCTGGACGCCGACGCCTCCCATAACGACATGTGTGTTGGTGCCCCCATACGGGCCAAAAAAAGGCAAAACCGAACGCCATATGTAGTGGCTGAGTGGAGATGATCTTACAATGTAACAAACAGATTTCCTCGCAAAAAAAAAGCAACAAACAGATTTAGGGCTCCTTTGATTCATGGGATAGAAAAAGTGTAGGAATAGAAAACTCATAGGATTGAGAAGTCATGATTAGTTGAATCCTATGGAAAAAATAATTGTCTTTGATTGTGGTAAAGAATTTTCCATGAGCTCCAACCTCATGCTTTTTTCCTATGGATTTTACACTACAAGATTTCTATGGGATTATTTCCTAGAGGATATGATCCTTTGAATGAAACAACCTTTTTGGGAAAGTTTTCATAGGATTCTGTTCCTACAAAAATCCTATCACAATCCTATGAATCAAAGGAGGCCTTATGCTAGCCTGCCGATTTGCGATGAGAGAGAATCCGCAATCCGGCCAGAAAACTGAAGTAGATCATGTACCTAGAAAGTGAACGATTTGCGATTTGCGATGAGAGAGAATCCACAAAAAGGCAAAGCCGAACGTCGTTGCAATGATTTATCGATGCAGACAGCCGTAGATCATGTACCTAGAAAGTGAAAAAAAATGTGCTCGACTAGATCACGCAGCTCGTGGTGCCAATTGATCTGTCAGAGCTTAGGAAGGTCCATGCATTTCTTAGCAGAAAACCAAACAATCCAGAATAACGCAGCCCAACCTGCAATGATGAGGCATAGTCAGACGAATTGTGGAAATATATGCTTGATTAACATTATGCAGTAATTAATTAATGCTTTCAAGAGGTGTGGTTTCATTCAGGCAGCATCATATTCAGAAAGTATGGCAAGCAAAGAGTGGGATTTGTTAGTTGGAAGAAGATGAGACGACGTAGTTACCGGTGGCAATGGTGATTCCAATGACAGATGCGGCGGTCGTCCACGAAATGACAATGACGGCGACCGACAGCAGCCCAACGTACATCGCCGCCACGAAAGCGAACAGGACAGCCAGGAACCCTCCGGCTGCGCCCAGGGACATCAGGATCGAAACGACGATCGCGGCCGTCGACGCCGCCACCAGGAAGAATGTGAACACCAGAAGCACAGTCAGCGCCAGGGATGTCACGGATCCGACCTGCCAGGGGTGAGTGATGATGTTTTAGTTGTTGGGATCATGATCGGAATCAAGAATCCGTTGGGCTGATGAATTCGAGTTGGAGCCGAAGTCGAACAGGAAAGGAGAGGCTCACCGATACGACGAGGAGCGCGCGGACGGCGCCGCCTTCCCTTGTCCAGGCCACCAGGCTGCGCGCGGCGTTCTCGGACGTCTGGCGCGGACACCAAGTCTCGACGGCGCGCGCCGTGTAGTCCAGGAGGCGCCGCGGCAGCGGCTTCTGATCGCCGTCGACGAAGCCGTGGGGCACGGCCGGTAGAGTGTTCTCCTCGCCGGGTGACGAGTGGGAGGAGGAGGAGGAAGGAGAGGCCTCGCCATTGACGCGCGCGGCGGCGGCGCCGTCTGGAACGTCGAGTACCATCATCGATCTCTCGGGCGGTGGTCGAGTGATCGGGAGCGAAGAGTCAAACGCTGGCGCGCAAAAACTGTTGGTACTGAGACCGATCCAGCTGGTCAGTGTTTGTCTGGCTCGCACGTCGGACACAGGGGGGCAGCGGATTTTAACTCCGATTAACTTTCCTCCAGTTTCTTTTCGAAGGCCATAAGGATTAGAAGTGTTCAAAACGAGAAAATTCCAAAAAACCACAACATTTCAGTGAAAAATTCCTAGAACAATCAGTATTTGGCGGAATTGAAAAAACCACCGATTTTGCGCGAATTGGTTTTAATGCGGCAAGGGGAGGCTTGGACATATATCTATTATGGGCTATTTTGTAAACTTTTTTTTGGACCCACTTGTTAGTAAATTGGTTTTTCTTTTTTCCCTTTTTCCCCAAATATTCTCTCTCTCTCTCACTCTCTCTCTCAGGCATCCGCCGTCGTCGTCCCCTGCTCCAGCTGCCCCGTCGCCGGCGTCCCCTGCTCCGGCCTCCCTGGCCACGTCGACCTCTGGGACCCCGCCGCCGTCCATCTCCCTGGCCAAGAACTACAACTAGGCCTCGACCGCCATGGCGAGGAGCGCGTCCTCGGCGGCTCAGCCACCCGTCCCGCAGGCTCCCCACGTCGGAGGTGAGCGCGTCCGCCTCAGCGCACCACGCGGCCTTCCTCCGCAGCTCGCACACCAGCGCTTCCTCGCCTGCCCTCCCCGCAAAGACGGCGAGGCCGTGCCTGAGGTCCGCCACATCCTCGTCGGCCGCGTCGCTGAGCGCCACGGCGTATGCCTCGCGCGCGTCCACCCAGTCCAGCATCGCGATGGTGGGGAACCCGTCCCCGTCCGACTGCAAGTCCCGCAGGAACTCCTCCACGTACGGATCGACTTTGTCGCCGGCCGCCATAGACCTGATCTTCTCCTCCACGTACGGAGCGCGCTGCCAATCCAGGTGCGCGGCCAGCATGAGAAGCGTCCACGACACAACCAGTGTCGGCAGCGGGGCGGCCGGAGCAGGGGACGCTGGCGACGAGGCGGCCGGAGCAAAGGACGCCGGCGGCGGATGCCTGGGAGAGAGAGTATTTGGAGGAAAAAGGAAAAAAATAAAAACAAATTTACTAACAAGTGGGTCCCACAAAAAAAGTTTACAACGCCTAAATTAGATATGTCCAAGCCTCCCCTTGCCACGTCAGCACCGACAGTGGGGCCCGATGTCAGAAATTGTGTTAACTGGGATAGATCGAACAATCAGTGCACATTGAAACCAATTCACGCAAAATCGGTAGTTTTTTATAATTTTGCCGGATATTGGTTGTTCTTCGAATTTTCCACTGAAATGTGGTGGTTTTTTGAAATTTTCTCGTTCAAAACACATACTCGTTGTAACTTCAAATCAAAATAGAAAAAACAAAAGTACAAAACGGATCTTCGAAGATGTCTGGCACGCCATGAGCCATACTCGGTGTCGCAACTAGAACTCAGCAGTACCACCATAGCCAGTAAAACTGTGAATCCATGCCCACGATTCCACCAAGTCGTTGGGCTATGCGCAAAGTCAGACGGTGGCTACCATTGGAACTTGGAAAATAAGATCCTTTATTCCGAAGAAGAAGCCGAACATGACAAAGACAAATGTCACTAGGGTGTCAAGTGGGCTAGCGAAAACTTAAAGCGAACTAGAAGTGTGATTTTGGTGTGATCTCCACCCTAAATGTCACCTCCATCAAAAGACCAAACAAGGGACGGTGTCGTCGTGGGTACCTTTTGTGCGAGGGCTTCGGGTGAGAACCCTTGACCATTGGTCTCGTTGACGGCTGTGTGATGATACCCTACCCTCTTGGGTCTCCGTTCGGTGCCACTGGTGCCAAGTCTAGGTTTTTCTTGTTCTTTGTTGTTTACCCGTGATCTGTCGTGTAAGAGAGTCCTGATAATCTGTATCGGTTTGGCCACATGTGGCTTTATTTATAAAGCAGGACGACAACCTATTTCGAAAAAAAGGACCAAACATGATGCTTCCACCGCCGCCACCACCACCACCACCACAAAGACACATAACATGCTCTCACGAGTCTAAATGAACCTATACAGCACCGGCACTGCCTGCAAATACAACCAACTTGAGAGAGAGCCACTAGACCGGACATAGATCTAACGGAACAATATTCGTAGAAGTCGTTCACATCAGAAATAGGCAACATAAGAAAACACTCATGGCTGACGTAGATAGCACCAATATTATCACACCACAGAGCAGATGTCCGCATTTAGCAGAAAGTTATTGGGTGGTAAAGTTGGGCGATTCCATGAAAGGAGAGGCATGTGCTATCACCAAAACCTTTCTCTTGGATTCAGTCGATGCTACTGAATGGATTGTTGTGCACCGGAGAAAAAATAAGATGAATGCAAAGAAGGTCGGCTAGGAAGTTACTCCCAGGAAGGAAAGAAGATCTACGGTGTCTCCGGTGACTTTTATTAATCTAAAATGTATCAGATTTCTGATTCAACCGAGCGCCATGTGGTTCAATTGAAAGGTCATAAGGGCCTGGAACCAAAGATTTGCTCTGACCAATCTCTATCTCAATCACGAGGTCTTACAACTGGCGGTCTTTAATGGATTCCAGGGTTTACCTTGAAAAACAAATTACGCTACACCGACAGATAGGCCTGGCAATATCTAGTCTTTGTGGTGTAATCGATGTGGCAATGGCCAACAAAGGCGGTGACCACAACCTAAATTGTGAAAGGGGACAAGGTGGTGGTGGAGGGAGAGGCATTGGATGGTAGGAAGGTGTCTTAAAATCCGAACGCAGCGAAGATGGTGATGGCGTCGGTGGTACCCTGGTGGTGGATCATTGGTGTCTTCCTTCCCAATCCTTCAAGGTTAAGATGGATGGAGATGGATCTTGAGGTGGTTTGGTGATAGGGATCCTCCTTGGTGATAGTGAAGATGGAGGTGGTGTTGATGGGTATCAAGACTACGAGTGTTGGATTATGTTGCTGGTGGCCGCTAGGGTTTCCCTGCTAAACACACATGTGTGGTTTTGGTAAGTAATGAAAATCTCTATTTACTAATGTTTGTATTGAGTTATGCTTGTAGGAATTATCCATTGGCATCGCCTAAAGCATTTGTTGGCTTCAAAGTTGAAGGATGAAGAAATGAATAAGAATAAGCAATGACCAAGAAAATATTCAAAGGTGTGATCCGAAGAATGGTCTTGTGAGAATTGAACCTATTGGAATCATTCATTGAAGAAGAAGATAGTGTGAGAATTCTTTCATCACTTCAAGACATCATATTGAATAAAGAAGAATATGTACACGTTTGATGAAGACAAGTTTAAAGAGCGGGTTCAAGTGGATCAACACTCAAGAAGAAATGAACAAGTGCAGTTTCAGTATGAGCCATATCAATAAGATCATATGCTTGAAGCTTGCCATCATCAGTGATCATTGATAGGTGAAGATGTGCCCAAAGAAGACACCCCCATGGGTGTATTGGGGGCCATTCGCAAATCTTCATAAATCTCTATCACGAGCACAAGCAATCAAGAAGGGTGTTCCATATTGACATGGATAAGATCATATTCATCAAGCTCAAGTGGAATACACAAGGCAAATGTATGATCTTTATAGGTTTTCTTTTTTTTCGGTTTCATGTTGTTAGTTGGGTGACCAAGTTTAGGATAGATAGTCGTACTATCAAGAGAGGCTCTCGTGTGAGTAACTTGATCATATCTTTCGGAGGGATCTCAAACCTTTGCATACTTGGCATTATCTTTCTTGGTTGTTATTTGCATCTTATCCATGTGAAGTTATAGAGCTTGTGCTCATCTTCATAACAAGCTCTAGTTCATCAAAAAGGATTTCCAATGAATATATTATGGCGTTTTTATGTTATATGTTTTACCGATTCGTATCTTAGAGATGTTTCGCACCTCTCTCCCCTTGCTATTTTCTCCCTTGGTCATACTCAATATTTTCAACAAAATTGGATTCATCTCATTCAGAGTTCCGATGCTCGAGTTACTGTAGTTTTGGTTTCGTAGTTTTTCTTGGGAGGTAGTACGGTGAAATCCTCCATAGTACTGCTAGGACCATAGTTTTAAAAATCGGACCGGTCAATGAACCGGTGAGGCGACTGGTTTACTGATTTGCTGGTCGGATCACCGGTTCATTCTGTTCGATGACGACAAAAAATCATTATTTTCCATCAAAATTTAAGCAAATTTTAGAACAAAATGACCAAAAAAGATATATATATATAATGTATATTTTAATATGTGATAAAAAACATGGCATGTCCAAATGGTATTGGGCTTTACGTGTTGCTATTTATTCCTGGCATAAGGTTTACGAGTTTGATTCCTTTAGTAAAAATCTTTTTTTTTCCGGTTTTTTGCTGTTTGGACCAGTGCCTCTTAAAAGATCGATGAGTCCATCGGTTTAGGTTTTTTCTGGTTAAACCACCAAACCGGCCCGTTTTTAAAACTATGGCTAGGACATGTTTGTCACCGGTAGTACTGGTGGAAGTACTGGTTCACTTCTGCCTAGCCTGTCTCACCCTTCACTATGGTCCATTTTTATACCTGAAAGTTAGGCAGAAGTGAGGTAGTAGTATTGTCGCCCAGCCTCGGCGGTAATACCGCCAATTTGGCAGTAGTATGACCATGTACTACCTTCTCTCTCTATTTTGTTTTGACCGTCAAAAGGGGCTGGCGGTAGTACTGCCAAGTTGACGGTACTACCGAGTATGCACGAACTGCACCTAATGGGAAGATTTTTGAGAGGCCCTTATAAGGCGTCCTTCTTCCTCTTGCTGGGTTGGTTCTTTTTCTAAAGCTTGTCTACTCTCTCTCTCCCCCCTCTCCATTGTTGACCTTCAAGAGCTTGTCCTCTCTCCATCTTCCTCCTATTATTATTGCATCGTTTTTAGAGATTTTTGAGAGAAGATCTAGATCTATAACCCTACAAAACCAAATCCCTTCTTTCTGAAGGAAATCTTGGGATCTATATCTTGGATAATTTGGTGTTCTCTTCTTGTGTTCTTCCTCTCTTATTTCTCCAATAGCTTTTATAGCTTTGGTAGAATTTGGGAGTAAAGAACTTTCCATTGCATTAGGTACATCGGTTTGAGTTCTCTATGAATAATTGTTTGGTGAAAGATTTTGAGCTTGATACTCTTGGGTTCATGGATCCCTAGACAAATGTAGCCGTGGTGGTGTTTCTTGGGGCCTCCAATTAAGTTGTGAAGATTGTCTTAAACTTGTGGCCTTTTGTGGCATTATTTTGGAAGCTTCCATTTGAGCTGTGGAGATTTCCCAAGCTTGTACGGGTACGGTGGTTGTCCTCAAGTGTCCCATAGTGGACTGTGTGCGCGTCTTTATGGTGCGCATACGGGAGAATATGAATATGGTGAGCCTTTTGTGGCGTCAGTGAGTGGTGTGCCTCCGCATCATGGGGTGATGCCTTGTATGGCGTTGGGTGTGCATCAAGTCATCACACCTAAAGATGAGTGACTTATGGCGTTCAGAGAGAATTAACTGCCGCGCCTCTCCAATGGAGATTAAATTCTTTGGTAGTGAAGTTGGTATAAAGGCATCATCTCTTCATACGTCTGGTTATCTCTATACATGAACTCTTTACTTATGCACTTTACATTGTGATAGTCTTCGTGCTTGAAGTAATATATCTTGCTATTATATTATTGTTTGTCTTGGTTAGCATAAGTTATTGGTGCACTTAGTTGAACCTAGTGTATTTAGGTGTGTGATTGATAGATTAAATGCTAGATTTATTCTGTACTTATTAGAGCCTAAACTATAGTAATTTGAAACCACCTATTCACCGCCCTCTAGGCGACATTCGTGTCCTTTCAGCCATCTTAAATAAGCTTTTAGAGGTTGGTTTCGGGATTCTTGAGTGCTTCATGACAAATATGCCCTTTGACCCTTCACAAAGACTGTTCTGTTTGACGTTCCGGAGTGATACGTCCAAAACGTATCTACTTCCCCGAACACTTTTGCTATTGTTTATCCTCTAAACTTGTGTGATTTAGATACAACTAACACAAACTGACGTTGTTTCCAGTGGAATTACTTGGTGTCTAGTTTTTGTGCAGAAAATCAACTATCAGGAAAAATCCCAGAAAATATGCCAAAAAAATCCTATTTCACCAGAAGACTCAGGGAGCCAGAAGACGAGACAGAGTGGGGCTCCGAGGGGCCAACACCCCCTAGCCGCGTGGGCCAGGCCAGGCCGCGCCTAGGGGAGGTGGCCGCCTCGGGCACCCCCTCAGCCTCCCTCTTCGCCTATAAGATGCCTCTTGACCTAAAAACTCACGGGGGTTTGACGTTTTTCCAGAAATAGTTTCGTTGCGCCATCACCACCAGAAACCGCGATTCGGAACGAGAAACTCCGTTTTGGCACCCTAACGGACGGGGAATTTGGAGAGGATCATCATCACCGATGCCTCTCCATCAACCATCCATGTTTCCCCCATCCATGAGTGAGTAATCCCCCGCTGTAGGCTATGGGGATGGTAGGGATTGGATGAGTTCTATCCTGTAATTGAATAAGATTGTTAGGGCATGGTGCCTAGTATATTTATTAGTGCTATTTGACTTTGTTGCAACTTGTTGTGTTTAATGCTTGTCACTAGGGCCCGGGTGCCATGATCTCAGATCTGAACTTATTATTGATTCATAATGATAGTATTGTTTGTGATCTTATCTGCAAGTAGTGTACATATATCATTGTCCGGATCCAAAGTCCCTGATGACCCACAAGTATAGGGGATCGCAACAGTCTTCGAGGGTAGTATTACCCAATTTATTGATTCGACACAAGGGGAGCCAAAGAATACTTGCAAGCCTTAACAACTGAGTTGTCAATTCAGCTGCACCTAGAAATAGTTCTTGCTCACAGAGTTTTATTAGTAGCAACAGTTTGATAGTAGCAACAGCAGAGCAACAACAGCAGTAAAACAAGAGCAATAGTAACTGTAGTAACAAACAGTAGGATATGAGTGCAGTAGGCATAGGGATGGATGAATGGGCATTGTATGGACGAGTCTAAACATGTAACTTCAAGATCTAGGGCATTGCAGATAAATAATAATAAGCATCCAAGTACTAAAAAATCATAGGCATGTGCTCCATATATAGTCATGTGTGCTCGCAATGAGAACTTGCACAACATCTTTTGTCCTGCTAGCCCGTTGCAGCGGGGCCTCAAGGGAACTACTGGCAATTAAGGTGCTCCTTTTAATAGAGCACCGGAGCAAAGCATTAACACTCAGTGAACACATGTGATCCTCACATCACAGCCATCCCATCATGTTGTCCCAATTTCTGTCACTTCGGGGCCTTTGGATCCGGACAATGATATGTGAACACAACTTGCAGATAAGATCACAGACAATACTATCATAATGATTCAATAATAAGTTTCTGAGATCATCGCACTCGGGCCCTAGTGACAAGCATTAAGCACAACAAGTTGCAACAAAGTCAAATAGCAATAATAGAGATACTAGGCACCATGCCCTAACAATCTTATTCGATTACATGATAGAACTCATCCAATCCCTACCATCCCCATAGCCTACAACGGGGGATTACTCACTCATGGATGAGGGAAACATGGATGGTTGATGGAGAGGCGTTGGTGATGACGATGGCGATGATCCTCTCCAAATTTCCCGTCCCAGCAGGGTGCCAGAACGGAGTTTCTGGTTCTGAATCGCAGTTTCTGGTGGTGGAGGCACAGCGGAACTCCTTCTAGAAAAAACGTTGAACCCCCCTCAGTTTTTAGGTTAAGAGGCATCTTATAGGCGAAGAGGGAGGCCGAGGGGGTGCCTAGGGCAGCCACACTGTGGCATCCCGCAAAACCACTACTAGAAAATCGCGTTGAATTTGTGCATTGCATCGTCATCATCATGCATTGTTTGCATAAAACTATTTTCGCAAAGCCCGGTTTTGTTTTCTAAACGCCACATCTTCATTCAAACACGCAAACCCGGGTCCCCGGATTATTTTGTTTTGTCCGCTGTCGGATTGCAAAAGCGCTGGTTAAAAATAAAGAATTTAATTAATTATTTTAGTGGGGGCAGTCGAACGGGCCGACCGACCCGAACGACCACCCCCAGAAAACTAAATCGGTCCACCTAACCCGCCCTTCTAAATCCTAAGTCCACCCAAACCTATCTACCCACCCAGCCTCCACCTCACCCCCACCTATCCCAGGATGCCACATCACCTTGTCCATCCCCCCTCCAACCAAAATCTGCCAACTCACCCCCTCTCTTTTCTCTCTCTCTCTCTCTCCTGAACCAGCCACCCCCTGGCCCCACCTCACAACCCACACACACGCACCCACGCGCGGCGCCCCCTCCCCTCTGCCCGCTGGCCCCCACCCCAGACCCCCAACACCACACGCCACCACCAGCCGCGCCCGACCAGGCCCCCTCGGGATCCTCTCCTGGCCCACCCCGGTCGGCCCCTCCTCCCACGCCCCTTCTTCCCCCACGCGCGCCTCCTCCCTCTCTCTCAGGCAGAGCTCCTCCCAGCGCCGGCCCCGGCTCGCCCTCCCCGCTTGCCACCAGGGTTCTCCGCCGCCGAGCCTCCTTCCGCCCGCCCCTCCTCGCTCGCCGCCACGCACCCTCTCCTCGGCGCGTCGCCCTCCGCCAGCGCTCCCGCGGGCAGCCCGCGCCAAGCCCGCCCAGTGCGGCACCGCGGCCTTGCCCCGCCCCGTCAGCGCCGCGCCTCCCGCGTCCGGCCTCGACCTCATCCGACGCGCCCGCGCGCCCTTCCCGCAGGTCCGACCTCGCCCCCAGCGCGCTCCACCCCACGCCTACCCCACGCCTCCGCCGCGCCGCCCACCTCCGTCCGCCGCCCGCTCTGCTGCCTCGCGGCGCCTCCTCGTCGCCACAGGCGCTCCGCGGCGTCCCGCCGCCGGTGCCTCCTCGAGCCGTCTCCGCGGACTCCGCCGTCCTCCCCGTTGCCGCCCTCGCAGACGGCGCCCGGCTCGCCCTCCCGCTTGCCACCGGGGTTCTCCGCGCCGAGCCTCCTTCCGCCGCGCCCAGTCCTCCCCGCTCACCTCGCCGCCACGCCACCCTCTCCTCGGCGCGTCGCCCTCGCGCCCAGCGCTCCAGCGGCCGCCCGCCCGCCGCCCGCCTCGCGGTGCGAACCGCCCGCGCCCGTCATGCCGCGCCACACGCATCCGGCCTCGACCTCATCCGGCGCCGCGCCTTCCTTCCCGCAGGTCCCGACCTCGCCCCAGCGCCGCTCCCACGCCCGGCCTGCCCACGCCTCCCGCTGCCGCTCCGCCGCTCTGCCTGCTGCCTCGTGGCGCCTCCTCCTCGCCACAGGCCGCTCGCCCGGCGTCCCGCCGGGTGCCTCCTCGAGCCGCCTCCCGCAGGGACTCCGCCGTCCTCCCTTCCCCGTTGCCGCCTCGCAGACGAGCGCCGTGGAACGCCCGCCGTCGCCCCGCGTGGCCCTGGCCGGTCTCGGCCGCGTCCTCATCGCCCAGGCCGCGTCCTTGTGTTCGTTTTGGTCAGTGCAGGTTTGGGCCCCGTGTGCAGAGGCTTCTAGCTATGCCACTGTGTCGTCCTTTGTTGTTCCTGGAGTTGTTCCTGTGCAAGTGCCCAAGAAGCAAAGTGAGGATATGGTGGGTGGCATGTGACCCTTCAATTGTTGTGTTTCGTTTTCCCTCGTCGGCCAAGGTCGCCACACGGACTCGAGTACCCCGATGCCCGGATGCGAACAACCGCCAAGATCGTCTTCGGAACGACAAGGCCGTTGCAGTGAACTCGACAAGATCTACCGCCGGACCCCGAAGACTGATCCCGACGAGCCCCGACGACGAACCAAGTCCGTCAATGATGGACAAGTTGGAACCCCAAGGTCTTCCCCAACACCGAGGACGCCAACATGGGAACGACAAGAACTTCCTCCGGGAACGCCAAGCAATTCCCTCGGACTCCAAACCCTGGTCCGGAAGAACGCCAAGATCTACTCCGCTATCCGAGACCGACCCGTCAAACCCCGAACCCCAGATCCGGACCCCGAGACCGACCCCGAACCCCGGAACCCCAAGTCCGTCGAGACCCCTCAATGTGTGAACCCCTTCCCGAAACCCTATTTTATAACATAATAACCTTGTCGCATATTAAATTGTCATTCATCTCGCATGCATATCATTGGTTTGGGGGCCTTTTGCCGATTCACCTAATAATTAAATATGGGGCCCATATGCGGGCAAATCTAGTCTCATATTGGCCTCATTTAAATTTGTGTAGCGAACCGGTGTTCACTTTTGCCATGATAATACCACATTTAAATTGCGGGGTAGCTAAACAACTTGAACCGTTTAATTTAATGTCGGGACCCCGGTTCCGCTTAATATGACCTAATGGCATCGCATCTTTGCCATGTCATACATCATGCATGCATCATGCCCGATCTTCTGCCGTAGTATTAAATATTGCATCCGGTGTTTATTCTAGTGTTTTGCTTCTTCGCGGATAAGGCCGTTGAGTTGATGTGAGCTTCGCCCCGATCTTCGGTTGAACCTTCGACAATGTTTTCAGGCGAGCATCTCCCCCTTTCTACCTATCTTACTTTTATAGTATTTATTCCCTCCTATTGATCTATTGCTATCTGTGTTGCGATGCTTTAGTTTCCGTACCTGTGATGTACCGTGCAGCCCTATATTGCCTTGGACACATCCTATTACCTGTTGTTTGGTAGATAGTTGGACCTGCGTCGTCGCTTGCTCAAGTCTTTGTTGCGTGTGTTCGATTAGCCACGATTGTTGATGTATTGCCGCATGTTGATGTTGGAGATGATCATAGTTTTACTTATCGTTCACTTTAATTCTGTTTAACAACTAAAATTGAAATAAGCGAGGCATCGGTGGGTGATAGATAATATTTGGTTTCGAGCCCACTTGTGTCCCGTAGGACCCCGAGTACTTGATACATGTTCCTTGATTTATCGCTATCCACATCCGGAGGTATATGGGACCCCCTGAGCGAGCTTGATTCATCTTATTTCTTGGGGCCACAAACTAGTTTGAGGTTTTATTTACTATCCTGTACTTATGCCATGCTACTACGTATTTAAATTGTGCGAGAAGCACACTTTGTCTTTGTTAAAGCGGAGTGTTTTCGCAGTATCGACAGTCCCGTTTGGGGATTTCTTTGTCGTTCTGATAGCGCATAAACTTGAGTCCGTCTCGGAGCTTGCTTACTTCGTTGGTGTACTCAAGGGTGGCCCCTGAAATATTTCTGAATCTGTGATTGTTCAAGTGAAAGCCTCGTTGGGTGTTGATTTGGTTTTTCCGAGGTTGATCGAGCGTGTGTTGCTATTGGTGCACCCCGGCCGGGTAAAACTTTCTGAAAGCCGTGTCCGCGGATATGGACGACTTGGAGCACAGTATCTCGACCATAGACAAGCATAACTAAAGTTTATTGCTCTAAATTTGACTTTATAATGACTAGTAATCAGCTTCACTATAATGGAATGGCTAAATAATACTGGCCACAAGTGCTTGTTTGGATTGTCGCTTGCGACCATTGTACCTGACTAGTAAGTATTGCAACTACAACGGAATGGCTGAATAAAAGTATCAACAACTGCTGGGTTTTTGGGTTATCTCATGCTGATTGCATCTGACTAGTAAGTGTTGCCACTATAACGGAATGATTAACTAAAAGTGCCCACTGCTTACTTTATCAGGATGATTATCTAAACCTGACTAGTAATTGCTGCAACGATAACTGAATAAATAAAACTGCCAACGGTGTGAGTTCCTCGGTTGACTTCCTCGTTTGGTCTCGAGGGGGAAACACCAGGATGGGTTTTTCTGATGGTAGAATCAGGTTGGTTCCGGATAGGTCATTCTTATCCCTCTCTGATAACCGCCAGTTGTATCGAGTCTCTATAGGTTGTTTAGTGCATGCTGCCGCTGCCGCTCAGTCCACCATACCTATGTAGGCGAGGACCGTCGAATTCTAGTCTCGCTGTCTTGGCCTCAAGATCGACGCCTCTTTTTCCTTTGCCCTTTGTCGGCACCCCTTTTGTTTAAGCAGGTTTGAGATCGACGTCGTTAGCAGGGTTACCCTTCCGTCTTGGCCTGGGCAGGGTTATGGACGCCATTGGTTATTCTTCAGGGCTCTTAGCCCCATTTGCATCTTGTCCGTAGTCGGACGCTCTATCCTTTCAAGGTGATTTGGATCTTTGTATATTATACCTGTATTCTTGACTCTTTGAGTCGCTGTTGTATATATCTGTTCTGTGGGTCCCATCGAGGACTGTTGTGTAATGTTATTACTTCGTTTTCCACCCGCACGAAAGTGCCTGGTGGGCACCTTTGAATCGTTTCTATGCGGGTTTGGCGGGTTTCGCTAAAACTTGCATAGGTCCGATTCTGAGGGTGTTACACACACCCCCTCTAGGCACGGCCTGGGCCCACCCGTGATGCAGGGGTTGTGGGCCCCTCAGGCCTCCCCTCCGTCTCGTACTCTGGCTCGATGAGTCTTCTGGTGAACTAGGATTTTTGGCATATTTTCCGGGATTTTTCCTGATAGTTGATTTTTTGCACAAAAACTAGACACCAAGGTAATTCTGCTAAAAACAGCGTCAGTCCGTGTTAGTTGTATCCAAATCATACAAGTTTAGATGCGAAACAATAGAAAAAGTGTTTAGAAAAGTAGATACGTTTTGGACGTATCAGGCCCCGAAGTGACAGAAATTGGGACAACCGGAGGGGATGGCTATGATGTGAGGATCACATGTGTTCATGGAGTGTTAATGCTTTTCTTCGGTGCTCTATTAAAAGGAGCACCTTAATTGCCAGTAGATTCCCTTGAGACCCGCTGCAATGGGCTAGCAGGACAAAAGATGTTGTGCAACTTCTCATTACGAGCACGTATGACTATAGATGGAACACATATTTATCTGCAATTGCCCTAGATCTTGAAGTTACATGTTTAGACTTATCCATGCAACACCCGTCCGTCCATCCCTATGCCTACCGCACTCATATCCTACTGTTTGCTACTATTGTTATCACCGCCTTTGTTTTACTACTGCTGTTACTTTGCTATTGCTACTACAAAACTGTTGCTACTGATAAACTGCTGTGAGCAAGACTATTTTCAGGTGCAGCTGAATTGACAACTTAGTTGTTAAGGCTTATAAGTATTCTTTGGATCCCCTTGTGTCGAATAAATATATTGGGTAATACTACCCTCGAAGACTGTTGCGATCCCCTATACTTGTGGGTCATCAAGACTATTTTCTAGCGTCGTTGCCGGGGATCATAACTTTATTTGTAAGTTCACTTGGATCTATTATTGTTCGCTGCCATTCCTTTCATCATGGGGAAGTCTCGTGATGGAAAGTTTACTATTTTACCATCCACTACAAGAAGAGGTACAGTCCCAAACACCTCTGCTGCTCTTGATTCACCGTCTGTTATAAGTAAGCTTGTTACACCACCACCACATACATATGCTACACACACTGTTACTACTGCTGAATCTGAAATTGCTTCTGATACTCATGATTTTACTTCTACTGTGCTTGATGAGAGTGGTTCATTAGGTCCTTTCCTAGATGCTACTATTGCTAGAACTATTTTGGGGAACACTGAAACTCCTAGTGAAGACACTATTACACATGTTAGCTCACCTGTGTCTAGAGAGAAATATGATATTAATGATGGTTACATTGAAATGACTGGTGAATTTATTGAAGAGTGTCAAAACACACATGGTGCTAGTGTTATTAAGAGTCTCCTTGAGAGACGTACTATTATACCTAAACTGTCTCCTAATGCTAAGTTTGCTACCTCTCCCATAGATATTAAAGATAAAGATTTTGATTTCTCTCTTGATTTATCCTATATAAACATTGTTGAGAAAGAACCTTTCCGTGGGACTGAAAATGAAAGTGATGTGGCACATATGAATGAGCTTTCCATTATGAGTGCCTTATTTTATGATGATTTTAAAAGGCGCAAGTACTTTGTTACAAAGATCTTCCCTTTTTCACTAAAAGGAGAAGCTTTTTTTTTACATAAAGACGGTAGGGAAGTCCCGCACTGTGTCATTTTTCATTTTATAAATAGGGCACTGTACATGGTGTGAGTCACAGAGCGAGTCACAAAGAATAAACAGAAAATTACAAAGTATCTAACCAAGTCTGCATGCCATCCAGTAAACTGGGTTTGATTCTATGTCTAATATCAACCACTAACAATTTGAATATGCTATAACAATTATCCATGCACCTAGTGTGTTGCTCGAAGATGATGTTATTCCCATTTCCATTCCTCCAATGATTGTCATCATATGATGTTTGAAAAAGAAGATCCAATTTTCTATCATCTGCCTCTTGAATATCATATTAATCGTTAATATTCCATTCATTTCAAATTCCAACAATCCACCACTTTTTTTTTGTCAAAGTCAAAGAAGAGAAGAGAAGTTCATCAATATGTCTTTCAACACAAAAGACACAAGTCCTCCTCATGTTTGAAATGTCTAATATCAACCACTAACAATTTGAATATGCTATAACAATTATCCATGCACCTAGTGTGTTGCTCAAGATGATGTTATTCCCATTTCATCCAGCAGCTCCAATCATCATAATGAATAATGATGTTAGAATCCATCCAATTTTCTATATCATTGAATCATATAAATCATATAAATGGATAATTAGTTTTCCATTCAATTCAAAGTTTCCACAACAAATTTTGACTAAAGAGAAGAGAAGATGAGATGTTCAATATCAATTTCATCACAAGTCACAAACTCACAAAGTCCTGTCTCAATCAATTTTTCCTGACAAGAAGTTCTCTGTTATTTAATCTATCATTTAGTAGCAGCCAAAAGAAGAACTTATGCTTGGGAAGACATGGTGATTTCCAGATCCATTCAAAGAGCTTTGGTGCATCAGGTGCTTTGATAAGAAGGTCATATACCTTTTTTGTATAGAATCTGTCTCCTCCCCATGGGAATGTCCATTTGTATTTCTCAAGAACATTTGAATTTTGGAGGATTATACATAGACTATTCATCTGGTTTTCAGCAATAAGAGAGAGTGGCAATTGGAACATACTCAATAATTCCCCTGCATGCTGATATTGCTTAGCTTCCTCAGTTCTGATTTTTTGTTTTTTGGCAAATGAAAATAATTCAGGAAATTTATTACATAGCTCAGTGTCATGCCATTTGTCCTGCCAAAACATAGTGATGTTTCCCTGGCCAGGCATAATACTAGTCATATTCTTGAAGTCTATCAGAAATGAGAGGCAATTTCTCCACCAGAAAGATCCCTTGTGTGTATTGTAATCTGGTAGGGAACCATTCTGATAGTATGCTTGCCAGATAAGTTTGACCCAAGGAATATCTAGACAGTTGAAGAATTTGTAAAGGTTTTTGATCATCATTGCCTTGTTGTGTTGTCTCAAGTTCAATATTCCTAGTCCCCCTGCTTTTTTGGAAAGGCAAACCTTATCCCAGGCAACCAGACATTTACCTTTTTTTCAATTTCATTCCCATGCCAAGGAAAAGTTCTTGTAGATTTGTTCACATGGTCAATATGTGTGTAGTGCAATTTCATGGCACACATAATATGGTTAGGCATAGAAGATATTACAGATTTGATGACAACAACTCTTGAACAGTGGGATAATAAATTTGAGATGCCAGCCAGCCTTTTATCAATCTTGCTGACCAATGGAGTAAGGTCACTGAAACTAGGTTTAGTTGTACCCATTGGAAGACCCAGGTATGTGAATGGCAGAGACTCAGGTCTGCACCCAAAACTATCAGCAAATGTTCTGCATCTGTCAGCTGTCATATTGATAGGAACCATAGAAGATTTATGAAAATTTATTTTAAGTCCAGTTGATTTGGAGAAATCCATCAGCAGATTCTTTAGATAGGAGAGCTGATCCTGAACAACAGGCAAGATGAGTAATGTGTCATCTGCATACTGAAGAATTGGGTAATTTTGCCCATATGCATTATCAACAGGTAGATCTAACTCACTAGTCTGCCAGGCATGGTTCACAATAATTTGCAGAAGTTCAGCAGTGGCAACAAATAATAATGGTGATAATGGGTCACCCTGTCTTACACCTCTCTTGCATCTAATATTTTTTCCAGGGACTCCATTTAGGATCACAGAAGTGTTAGAACTATTAAGGATCTTGCTGATCCATCCAATGATCTTTTCCCCAAATCCAAAGTGCTTAAGCATGGTGATGATAATATTATATTCTATCATGTCAAAAGCTTTCTCAAAGTCAAGTTTTAAAATGATGATCTCTCTCTTGGATCTGTGGCAAATGTGTAAGTATTCAAATGCCCAGGCCAAACAATCCTAAATTGATCTAGATTTGATAAACCCATATTGGTTTTTGCTGATAATTGGGATAATAATGTTCTGTATTCTATTGTCAATAAGTTTAGTCAGAATCTTGAGTGCCATGCTAACAAGTGAGATGGGCCTGAAATCAGAAGGCTTCATGGGGTTTGAAATTTTTGGAATGAGTGCAATGTATGCAGTATTGATACTGTCAATGTCCAGCTCCCCATAATGAAATCTGTTGCAAAGATTATAGAATTGGACTTTGATGATACTCCAATATTTTTTCATGAAGTAACCATTAAATCCATCAGGTCTAGGTGATTTATCATTTGGCATGAATTTGATAATATCATCAATTTCCAATTGGGTAAATGGTTCTTCCAGTAATGTGAGATCATGTGGGGTAATAATATTCTGTAGGTCAAACCTCATCTCAGTTTCAGATGTTTTTCCAAGTCTATCTCTGAAGTCAGTCCATAATAGAGCAGCTTTGTGATCATGGTCAGTAATTTCATTGCCTTGTTCATCTAGCAGAGCAGCAATATAATTGTTCCTATAGTTTCTTGTGGCAATGGAGTGGAAAAACTTGGTGTTTTCATTACCAAGTTTAGACCACCTAATATTAGCCATTTTCCTCCAATATTTTATTTTAGCTTCCAACAGTTTGGCCAAATGAGATTTTATGCTATGCCTGAAATTTATCTCAGGTACAGATAATGTTCTTTGTTCCTCAAGACCATACAAAAGAGATAAAACGAAGTTGCAGTTATCAATGACAATGTTGATGTTAGATATGGATTTACTCCATTTTTTTATAGCATGCCTCAAGTTTTTGAATCTGGCAGACAGATCATGTGCATCATTCTTGAACCTTCCTTTATTGACCCATTTGCTTTCCACAATATCTGATAGACCTTCAAATTCCAACCAATAATATTCAAATCTAAATAATTTTGATTTTGGTATGTCAGTACTGATTTGTATCAATATAGGAATGTGGTCTGAGCCCAATCTAGCCAATGGAGTGGCCATAGTGTTGGGGAAGGTGGTGGTCCATTCATGTGATGTAAAAATCCAATCAAGTTTTTCAAGAAGAGGTTGCTGTTGCATATTTGACCAAGTAAAAGCTCTCCCTTTAAGGGGTATTTCCTCTAGATCATGTTCCTGAATGATGGAGTTGAAAGAGTGGATATTTGAAATATTGCCCCTGCTCTATTTCTATCTTCAGAGCTTCTGATCATATTGAAATCTCCCATAATTATCCATAATTTGAAGATATATGAATCAATATGTAAGAACCAATCAATAAAATTAGCCCTTCCATCACTTGTGCATGGGGCATAAATGTTGGTGATGTAAAACTCCTCATTAGTTAGATTGCAGTGCAGCTTAACAGTAAGGTGAAAAGATGATTGGCTGATCATAGTGCCATTATACATGTTGCCATTCCAAATGATGATCAATCCACCAGAATTGCTAATGGATGGTTGGTATGCAAACTTCCCTAGTCTTCTAGGATAGAATTTTTTGATGTAATTACTGTCAAAAGTTTCTCTCTTAGTTTCCTGTAAACATAAGATATTGCAATTGCTCTGATTGATTTTGTCAGCAAGGTCATCCCATCTTTCCTGTGAGTTAACACCTCTAATGTTCCAGTCTAGTATTTTGATTTGTCTACTCATTGGAAACAAAGTAAAGTTTGTTGTAGCAGATATACATGCACTGTATATCATGGGTGATAATACATGACAAATGGGATTTGTTCTTATATCTATGATGATCCGTACATTGTTTGTATAGGTATGACCAGCCGACATATATCATGGTTTTCTTGTACATAGGCAGAGGGCAAAAGTAAATATTGAGTAGGAGATCATTGCAGTCCAGATAAGATAAAACCATCTCAAACAGAGGATAGTACAACCCAAATAATATAAGATAAATGTTTTGCTCTGCACCCACCAGAGACTTTGGATGATAAACAAAAGGAGTCTGACATAGTGACCTTACATGATAAAGACTGGAATAAAATCCTAGGATAACAGAGCATCTACTGTGCATGATCTTGGACATAATGAAATAGTGATTAAGCACTATCATTAGAACTGTCATAGTTCAAGTTTGTAGCAGAAACCTCCCCAGGAGGAATCTGACAGAAGCTAGCACCAATAGCCTGGATTTTATCAACTGGGAGGATTGGTGGGGGTGCACCGTTATTGTCCGTGACAATAGCTTCAAAGTGGCCAGACAGGTTCATGGGAGTGGCTTGGGCATTGGAGGCATGTTCATCTGCACTTGCTTTATTCTTGAAACCTGTATTGAGACTTGCAATCCTACAGCTTCTCCTGACATATTTGACAGAACTAGGTTCAGGCATGTTCATATTTAAAAGGAGAAGCTAAAGCTTGGTTTAATAGATTACCTCCTGGGTCCATTGATAGCCCCGATTGCTTGATTGTTTCTTTCTTTCAGTAATATTTTCCTCCGAGTGCTAGACATGCTGCTTGTAGAAACTTTTTGATTTTAAACAGGGAGAAGTAGAGAAATTGTCTGAGTCATGGACAAGGTTCTGTGCCTTGATTCATACACATCCTGGATGTCCATTACCTAAAAATGAGCTTCTTGATATTTATTATAATGGACTAACTGATGATTCTAGGACATACGTAGATAGTTTTGCTGATTGTGTTTTCAGGAAAAGAACTCCTGCAGAAGCTAAAGAATTAATGGCTAAAATAAGCAAGAATTATGATGATTGGACTTCAAGTGAGGTAATTACACCTGTGCCTACTACACATGAGCCAATTGTGCCTGAACCGACTCCAACACCAACACCAAAGAAGAGGGGAATGATTGCATTAAATGATGAAGTGATGAAAGAAGCTAAGAAATGTCTTAAGGAGAAAAGTATTAGATCTGAAGCTGTGAAGAATCTACCTCCTATAGAAGAATTATGTAAGACAATTCCCCACTCATCCACTATCGAGGTACACTCTTTACAAAACTTTGATGAAGGTGATATTCCCTATGGTAAACCTCCTGATCAATGCTTAGAGGAACTTGACATTTTTATTGTTAAACAAGGTAATTTTAATAAACAGGTTCAGAATCATTTATTGGAAAACTCTAGAGCTCTTAATGAGTTGAAAGATATTGTGGAAAGAACTGCTAATGATGTTAAAATGCTTTGTAAACACTTTCAAATGGTTCATACTCAAATTGATCAACTTGCTAAGGTATAAAAGGATATGCTAGTTAATGCTTTAGGAGATAAACATGCTTATGGAATTAGAACTACAGGTGGTGCAACCACTCAAGACCCTTTATATCCTGAAGGACACCCTAAAAGAATTGAGCGGGATTCTCAATAAGCTGAAAATAGTGGTAGTCCTCATAAGAGAAAGAAAAAGAAACATAAAACAGTTGAGGAACCTCCTAAACCTGCTGTAGATCCTAATAGTATATCTGTCTCTTATGCTGAAACTGAGAGTGGTAATGATAAAAATGATGCTCTTGATAAGGAAGAAGTTGAGGAAGAACCTGAGAAGCACACTATGAACACTAGGTACACTAAGGAAGACTTTATTGCTAATAAACATGGTAGTGAGAGATAACCTTGGGTGCAGAAACCTATGCCTTTTCCCAATAAGAAACACAAGTCAAAGGAGGAAGAACACTATAAGAAGGTTTGTGAGTGGATGAAACCTTTATTTTTGCAAATTCCTTTGACTGATGCTATTAAGTTGCCTCCTTATTCAAAGTATATGAAGGATATTGTCTCTAATAAAAGGAAGATTTCTAATGAGGAAATTTCTACTTTGCTTGCTAATTATTCCTTCAATGGTAAGGTTACAAAGAAACTTGGTGATCCAGGTATCCAACTATTCCTTGCTCTATTAAGAATAATTATGTTAGAACTGCTTTATGTGATTTGGGAGCTGGAGTTAGTGCTATGCCTTTTTCTCTCTACAAGAGACTCTAGCTAGAAAAGTTGATACCAACTGATATATCTTTGCAAATGGCTGATAAGTCAACTACTATTATTTTTGGTATATGTGAGGATGTTCCTGTTCAAGTGGCTCATAATTGCTTGGTTTTAACTGATTTTGTTGTGCTTGAGATACCTGAAGATGATAATATGTCTATTATTCTTGGGAGACCTTTTCTTTGTAGGGGTTAGTAGCATGGAAAACAAAAAATTTCTACTGCATGCACACAAACAAGCCAAGATCTATCTACTAGATTGTAGCAACGAGTCGATGGAGGAACTTACCCTCGAAGATTCCAAAGTGGTTAACGAGAGCAGATTCTCGTGGGTGATGTAGTCGTACACTTGCCGATCTCAAGATCGCGTAGACGATCCTTCCGGCGCTGCGTTCCGGCAGTGCTCCCGCAGTCGGTCACACGTTCGGTACTCGATGAAGACCTTCCTCTCCCTTTTTCCAGCAGGCAGCGGAGGTTGTAGCAATCTCCTCGCGATTCCGGCAGCACGACGGCGTGGTACCGGAAGTAGAGGGGAGATCTCGCAGGGCTTCGCCTTAAGCCGAAGCGAGTATGGTGGACTATGAGAGAGCCTTGGTGATCTAGGGTTTAGACACACCAATTAGAAGGGGCTAAACCAGCGGCTAGGGAAATTAGAAGCTCTAACTCGGCGGCTTGGGAGAAATCCCTAGGCTGTGGCTAGGGTTTAGGTTTAGAGGGAGGCAACTTGTGTGTCTAGGAGGGGAGCCCTGCCCCTCCTCTTATAGGTGGAGGGAGGCGCGCCTGGGGAGGGGAGTCCCTCCCCAACTCGGACCCAAGGTGGGCCGGCGGTGGGAGGAGGAACTCCTCCCCCAAGTCGGTTTCAAACCTCCTTCTCCTCTTTCCCAAAACTAGCCGTTTGACTTTCAAACTAGCCGTTTGACTTTTTCAAACTAGGATTTGAATAAACCCTCTATTTTGGTACAGCGATGACACCTAGTACATGATGCAATCATATCAACTTGATATAACACATTCATGTACCCTTTCCCCTCCGGAGTGCCGGACATTCCGGAACCTTCTAGAACATTCCCGATGAAAACACCGGAACCATTCTCCAACTCCGAAACAGGACTTTCCTTATATGAATCTTATTCTCCGGACCATTCCGGATCTCCTCGTGATATCCCGGATTCCATCCGAGACTCCGAACAACATTCGGTCTCTTACTCATCATTCCATAACTACTCAACAACATCGAATCCTTAAGTGTGTCTCCCTACGGTTCGTGAATTATGCGGACATGATCGAGACTCTTCTCCGATCAATAACCAATAGAGGAATCTGGAAATTCATATGGCTCCCACATATTTCTACAATTACTTTGCGATCGAATGAACCACTTACATACGATACCAATTTCCCTTTGTCTCACGATAGTTTACTTATCCGAGGTTTTGATCGTCGGTATCTCTGCATACCTAGTTCAACCTCGTTACTGATAAGTACTCTTTTCTCGTTCCCGTGGTATGTGATCCCTTGTGAGCCAGTCACATGCTTGCAAGCTAATTGGATGACATTCCACCGAGAGGGCCCAGAGTATATCTATCCGTCATATGGATGGACAAATCCCACTCTTGATCCATGATCCTCAACCCATACTTTCTGAACACTCAATGCCACCTTTATAGCCACCCAGTTACGGTGTGGTGTTTGATGTCATCAAAGCATCCTTCCGGTGATGGTGATTAACATGATCTCATGGTCGAAGGAATTAGGTTACTATGTATCAGAAAGCTTATAGCAAATGAACTATATTAAATGACTTGATCTTTATGCTATGCTTAACTATAGGAGTATGTCCATCACATCATTCTCCTAATGATATGACCCTGTTGTTAATAACATCTCTATGTTCATGATCAGGAAACCATGATCATATATTAACCAACAAGCTAGTTTAACAAGAGGCTTTACTAGGGACTCTTTTATGTTTACAAATCACACAAGTATTAATGTTTCCTGTTAATACAATTATAGCATGGTATGTAAACATTTATCATAAGTATGAAGATATGATAATAACCACTTTATTATTGCCTCTTGGGCATATCTCCAATAGTCTCCTACTTGCACTAGAGTCAATAATCTAGTTTCAAACCTTTGTGTATTCAACACCTATGGCTTTCCGGTGTTGTAAGTACACGTTCGCTAGTGGTCAACTGATCTCCGGATCTGACACTTCCAGGTCCGTGTGTAATTGCATGTATTTGTGTCTCTACGCATCACTCATTCTCTAATGAGATGGCTTTGTATAAATTTGGTCCTTTGGTGAGACCTTTAGTTCTTTGGGGTTAAAACATGTTGATAATATTGTCGTACAATATATCTTCATAGTATTATCCCGCTATGAACTACACCTAGTTTGATAACAAACTACTTGACCCAAATGCCCTCTTTAGCTGCTATAATAGCAGTCATATACTTAGCCTTTTGTTGTAGTATCTGTCACAATGTCTTAAATTTGGAACTCATCCAAATCCATTATGGAACTTACTTTCCATTATATTGTGCCACCCTTAGTTTAGATTGAGATAAACTTAATTTGTACTTTGTGACAAAACTAGTATCAATGTAGTACTTTTACAATGAACTAACCATCTATTTGTCACTTCTACAAACAATATATTCTTAGTTCTTCCAAAAGATCATAAGAATATCCTTACTATTGTCCAATGATCATCTTATGAATCATTCTGGTATATGCTCACATCATTTAGAGCATAGGACATATCTGTATTTGTACATATCACAACATAATTGATATAAATACTCTTTGTGATTTCATACATCAAGTATCAATCTATACTTGAATCTTTGTTTCACTTACCAAGTGTCAATACACTTGAATATATCATCAATATTGAACTCATTCAATCCTTTCTGTGCGACAAGAACCTTTCTTGTAGTTTCTATATTGAACTCATTCAATACATCATCTATGTACTTTCGGCACAACCATATTAGCGTCTATTGATGCTAAATATTTTGGTTTTGCCTAAGCCTTTCATCGAGATGAAATTCTTATCTTGTGTTAATAAAAGATACATCATTTCCAATCAACAATATGTCTTCCACATAATGTATTAGAAACATGTCTTAGCGCTCCCACTTAATTTCTTGCAAATGCAAGCATCTTCATTATCTCCCATTTAATTTAAACTCCTTTAACAGTTTCATCATAGTGAAGATTCCAACTCCGTAATGCTTACTTCAACCATTGAAGTTTGCATATGCATTTAGCATCCTTTGAACTAACAAAACCCTTTGGACCGTGTCATGCACACATCCTAGGTAACCCTTCTATTAGAAGAATTTGTTTTGTTTATCCAACACATAACAAAATTATATGTCGTGGTTGCTACATTAATCCGTCTAGACTAAATATCGCTATGAAAGATCAAATCTTGTCATAGTCAACCCTAGAACATTGTTGTGAACTCTTTCCCAACATGTAGACCATATTCTTGTCTATTTCTTTATAGATCCAAACACAACTGTAAGGTCTTACACCTTTCTCGAGGGTCCTTCAAGTTCAAAACTTGATTTCTCATGTATGGAACTATCACGGATTTTATGGCTTCAAGCCATTTGACGGAGTCAGGGCCCATCATCGCTTCTTTGCATGTAGTCGGTTCATTATTCTCAAATAATGATTCAACCCTCAAATCTTGGTTTTTGATTGTTTATCCGACCTACTTGTTTCAATAGGAACTTAGATCTCCGTGACCACAACCTTTGAGGCACGTGATCCATGAGCATTGTTGCTGCCTCCGGAACACTTTTCGGCACTGCGCAACTCTGCACATATAGCTAAGGTTCTTTTAACCTTATCAAAGTTCTATTGTCCTCCCACTTTACTTTTCACGAAAAATTCCTTCTCAAGGAAACTTGACATTCTAAGCGACAAACACTTTTGTCTCCGGTGTTATGGAGGAATACTTAACAGTTATTCGAAATAACATACAAAGACAGGTTCATCCGACTTTGGTTGAAAACATCTTTCTTATGCAAAGCATACCAATGTTTTAAGAAAGGACAACTTGGGTTTTATCCCAAACCATAAATTTATATGGTGTCATTTCAACGGATTATGATGAAGCTCTTTTCAGTGGAAAAACGGTAGTCTCTCAAGCTTTTAATATTTAAAATATAATGGCATTTTATGAATTACACCTTTGATCTCACCATGTCAAACAAGGTTTAATTACATATCTCGAATGCTCCATACTCTTATGGTGTTTCGGGACATGCAAATCCACAGAATGATTCCTTAAATCTTAGGTATTATGCTAAACTTGTAACTCAAATATCTTCCTTTATGATTTTATCATAAACTATTTATATTCTTGTTACAATGATCTTGCACTTCATCTTGAAAGTATTTGAACTTTTCAAATGTTTCATACTTCATCCTTATTAAGTAAATATTCATATATTCACTTAAATTTTCGAAGAAAGCATATGAAGTTGAAATCCATCGCTCTTGACTACACATAATGGACTTCGTACAACAATATGTACAAGTTCCAATAGGCTAGTCATTCGTTCCCTTTTGGCCTATGAACGAAGTTTTAATTATCTCTAGGAAAGTTTCACAAGCGTCATGTGATCAAAATCAAAAGACTCCAAAATTCCATCCACATGGAGTTTCTTCATGTTTTCTTTCAAATATAATTTAAACGGCGATGTCACTTCCTAAGTGATCTATCAATCAATTTGTCTTTCGACATTTTTAGCACTAGTTTTATGGATGTGATTTCTCCAACGAGATTTGTGAATCATCCATCTTTTATGGATTACGACAATTATTTGAACCCTTTTGTTCTCATAATACCTGATAAAACAAATCTTGAAGGCAAACTTTGATGTTTTAACGAGAAACACAATAACCCTTTATTTGTTCTCGATGAACATCATCACATATTCTTTTGCTAGTTACTTAGGCCATTGTAGTTCATGAATTGTGTTGTTTCGTATGACGATTCACACCAACAAATTCAGTATCAAATACTTAAGAACCACATTGTTTAATAAGCAAAGAATATAGCCATAACATGTATATCATCTATATACTTAAACTGAACAATTCTAGTCTTTTCTTTTCTGCCATATATTTATGAGATTCTCTTTCAGTATTTCCTTTTCTGTTTGAAAGAATCTATCAACATCAATAGTGGAGTCATACATATGACACATAATCCAAAGCGTGTATAATTAAATACCAATGTCTTTGGACTTGCACTTTGAAGTAGAACACCATCATCAAATGTTTGGTGTTCTTTCAAATTCCTTTCTTTAGTAATCTCTTGGTGTAGTAAATATTTTACCTACATCAAATATTCACCCTTATCATGGAATTATCCATGATCAAGCTACTTTTAGCTTATAAAGATGAATCGTGAGTATAATGTTGCTATCCAAAACCTTTTGATGGATTAGGACAACTAGTGTCTCCAACACTTTGCAAATTCTCATAAAATATGAGAACATGACTTTTGCCATATTATACTCTGTCATGTTGCAACCAAAACTTCGTTTCAGATATCACAATATCTTCCACACATCATGGTTTGTGAAACAACTCTTTCTGATCCTAGATAACCTTGATATTAAGACAATCCTTTGAATATCAAGAATCATGGAGACAAACATGATACTTATACACTAACACTTGGAATTGTCACTCTTGTTTTAATACCAATTATTAAACTTCATGGAGTAACCGGAACTTTACTGAAAGTTTGCAATAGGACTTTTAAACTTTTAGATTAACACTTCAAAACAATACGATACCAGTTCGTAAAGTAACTAACCAGAATTCTATAGTTCTATCATCTCAATTATAACTAAGCGCAAGGTGGTAAACGGATGCCAATGACTACAACAACTATGCAAATTCACTTTGATTTAATTTATGATAAATAGTGTTCAACTTTTAATCATATTGCCGTTGAACTCCCACTCAAAACAATATCCCTCACATTGTTTTAGTGATCACATGAACCAAATCCACCACATCAAAACCGATCATCACGAGAGTTGATGTAGCTTCAATGGCGAACAATCAACATGTTCATCATATCTACTATATGACTCATGCTTTACCTTTTGGTGACCCGTGTTCCGAGACCATGTTTGTACATGCTAGGCTCGTCAAGATCAAACCTTAGCTTCTGCATGAGCAAATCTGACTTGCTCACGTTGTATACACTCACAGAATCTAACACACCCGATCATCACGTGGTGCTTCGAAACAACGAGCTTTAGCAACGGTGCTTACTAAGGATGAACACTTTAAAACTTGAAATTGTGTGCTTGAGGGATCATCTTATAATGCTACTGTCGTGAACTAAGCAATACAAGATGCATAAAAGGATTAACATCACATGCAATTTATAATATGTGATATGATATGGCCTTTCTTCTTGTGCTTCCGATCTCCATCTTCAAGCACGAATGATCTCCATCATCACCGACATTGCATCAAGGTCAATGACGCTGCTCCATGGTTGTCGTCCACCAGCTTCAACTATTACAACTACTTTGAATAGACACGCGGGTCTTAACAGAATTTAAAGACAACCATATGGCTCACTGGGTTGCCAACTTACAATAAGGAACATTGCATACATCAAATATAATCACAATCATGGCCATATCACATCACAGCACACCCCTGCAAAACAAAGTTAGACGCCTCTAATTTTCTTTGCATATTTTACGTGGTTTGGGGCTTTCTATAAGTGTCGCTATAACTTACGAACAAGAACCACAACATTGATACTAGTATTGTCAATCACCCGTTGTAAATTGGATCTTAACTATGTTGGGAGAAACAGGAACCCGCAAAGCCACTTATGCAATACAAGTTGCATGTCAAGCGTGGAGAAAGTCTCATGAACGATGTCATGTAAGGTTAGCCCGGGCCGCTTCATCCCACCATCCCGCAAGATGCAAAGTACACAAGAAGCAATCGACAACAAAAGCATCAATGCCCACAATGACCATTGTGTTCTACTCGTGCAACAGATCTACATATAGACACGGCTCTAATACTACTGTAGGGGTTCGTAGCATGGAAAACAAAAAATTTCTACTGCATGCACACAAACAAGCCGAGATCTATCTACTAGATTGTAGCAAAGTGTCACATCCCAAGATTTTCCAAATCTTGTAATGTGAAAATAAATGAATAAAATAAAACTTTGTCTAATTTTCAGAGCCAGAAGAAACTTTTTGAATTCAATTGGAACCTCAAACCCATTTGAATTAAATAAAATCCTAAAAGGGATTCATAAAGATGAACATTTAATAAAAGAAATTAAAATGTTTTGAAACTACTATTTTGGATCCTTCAATAAAAGATTTGGTTTTCAAAAGAAAAAGTGGATTTATAAATAATTAAACCTTGACCAAACTTTGGGAATTAAAACTTCTAGTTTGAATAAAAACAACAAAGGTTTATTTAAAATAAAATAATAAGGAATTAATATCCAAACTTTATCTAAATAAAAGGTTATACCAATTCAATTGAAATATCAAAACTTGTTAAATCGTTTAAAATAAGTTTTCCAAATATTTGATATTCACAAATAAAACCTACTAAAATGCTTTGGCCTTATTCTAGATTTCAAAATAAACACCTCAATAAATAAAGTCTTGAATTAAATAAGGAAAGCCTATTATATTTATTTAACAATGGACTCTAAAAAAATAAAATGTTATCTTGTTTAAATAAGTTTCCAAATATTCTATGTTACCTAAATAAAACCTACTGTTGGTTTGGAAAGCATTTGGAATTCAAATGAGGATTTTATTAAATAAAACAAACCCTTTTTATTAATAAATCATGGACCATTTTATTTAATAAATGAAACCTAAAAATATTTAAAATATTATTTTATTTTTAGAATTTTGGATTTTGGTTCATGTTACTAAACAGAACTAATTTCAAAATTACAAAGTGTGAGTGTTGTTTTGAATTTATTTGAACCTTGTTTGTTTGATAGAGATTTCAAAACAGAAATTCAGAAATAGAAAAGAAAAGGATATAGAATAAAAAAAATGGAAATGCACCTGACCCAACCCAGCAGCCCAATAGGCCCAGCACCAGCCCAGTTTCATCACCCCGCAAGAAAACGGTTCACACCCACTAACAGACCCGCGCAGAGTATGACAGGTGGACCTCCTCCTCGTTTTCTTTCCCCACTGACAGGTAGACCCACCTCCACTGTTCTTCCTCCCCACCCATGCGACCCCTTCTTCCTCCCTCGACCACCGTTACCTGCTGTGATTCCGCGCGATCAATTCGCCATAATGCCGCGCCTTTACCTTGCTTTAACCATGCTCGATAAAACGCCAGCACCTCCTCCTCCTTTTTTCCCCAGACCACTCCTCCTCTCTGCCCCTAGGCTGTCGCCAATCTCGTCTGCACCACCGCCGTCTCCGACGAACTTATTTCCCAATTCCGGCGACACGACACCACCCCGAGCCTCCCCGAGCAAACTAGCAGACTCCCCACTCCCAGACAATCCTCCCAGTGCTTTTCTTTCGACCGCGGGCGCCCAGAACACCGCCCTCGACCAACTCCGAGCACCGCCGCGTCTGCCTCCAACTCCGGCGCGTTCCCCAGGTGAAATCCGACCGCCCCTCTACTTATTGATCACGCGAGCATCTTCGCCTTGGTTTTACGCATCTAACCATACTCCTGTCTTGCCTCCGCGTGACCTACAGCCTCGCCTTCGTCTTCGTCTGAGCGCCACCGATGGCTAGGTCAACTCCGACGAGCTCCTCTGGTAATCCCTGACCGCCCCCTCCTCTCTAGTTGACACTATCGTACTCCCCTTCCTCGTACGTGTCTAACGCTCCCTATGTTATGCACCGGCGTGCCTTGTAGCCTCGTTCCCGACAACAACCGAGCGTGCCTGACGGAAGCAGGAACTCCGGCGAGCGATTAGTACCGCCCCAGTGCGCCCCTCGCCTCCTCGAAACCACGTCGAGCTTCACCACGACCCTGCGATCACGGTGAGCATCCTCCCCTCTCTTCTAGCTTCCTGTTTCACCAGCACCGCCTGTAGCATCCCAGTTGTCTAACACCTGTAATGCTACTTGTTATAATAATAAAAGGGCCACTTCCAACATATAGTTGTTGCATCATTATCATATCATGCTCATGTCATCATTCAACCTTGCATTTGAGCATCATGTAAAATCCTTTCTTGTTTGGTTCTTATCTCATGTGCATTATTAATTGTAGTTGCCTCTTGATATTGTATTTGGTTCTTAATATATTGTTAAATGCCCAAGTTGAGTTGGGGGCATATCTCTTCTAAACTCCACCACCTTTTTTTTTCACCACCTTATATTCCACCATCCAATTAATATGAGCTTGGCATTTTAATTTGGGTTATCTCTAGCTCATGTTGGTTGGTTGGAATCCACCCATAATCTTTGCTTGGCCTTGCCCACCTTTTGGGAATGCATATGAATAATGCCTTGTTAATATTATTGTTTTCACAAGGATAATTTTGGCATTAATTATTTTGCATGGGCCATGCAAGTGCCACCTTTTCTAGTATTTGGTTTTTACTTGAATTCTAAGTGGATCATCTTTCCTTTGCTTAAATATTTTGTTGGCTTGTAGTTTTCTTCACCATATCATCTAAACCCACTTTCCTTCTCCCCACCTTTCTCTTTTTATCTTGCTTGTTCTTTGAATGGAACATGCATGATTCAAATCTCTATCACCATATCTCTCTCTCCCTCTCTCTCCCTTTCTTTGTCTTGTTTTTGTGTGGTCTTGGCTAGCATGCATGGTCAAGCAAGTACCACCTTCCTCTATCCATACCTCCTCTTAGCTAAACCCTAAACCTACCCCATGCCATACCCATCCTAGCTAAAAACCCTAGATCACACCTATTCTATCACAACCCAAGGTGCCCCCTCTTTCTCTCCTCTTAGTCAGTTCCCCCCTCTATCCAAACCTCCTGGTATAAATGCTCCAAAAATATTTTTTTTGAAATTACAAAACTAGTTCAAAATTGAAATAGAATCAATTAACAAACAAATGTCTAAAGACAAATAAATAAGATAGAACAAAAAAAAGAGAGAGGAGCAGCCGCAGCAGCCCAAGAGCAAGCAGCAGCCCGTCATACCCAACTTCCCCCCGGCCCAACTCGCCTTCCCGGCCCAGTACCTCTTCATTGCCGCCTCTGTTCTTCTTCTCTATCCGCTGGCGCTTTCGACCCGGCTTCAGCGAGACGGAAAGTGGCAGAGGAGCAGGTGGCCGTCTCCGCCGTCAATCGCGTCACCCTCCCCCTCTTCTTATCCCCCCCGAGCGCTGCAGCCGTAGAACCCTAGCTCCCCCTCATTCCTCCCTTTTCCCATTTCTCCACCGAGCCGCACCGCCAGATCAAGGCCGCGACGACGTGGCTGCCAGCCAGGCCGAGCGTGCCGGGAGCTCCGCCGTGGCGTGGCCCGATCCTGCCGGGGAACGCTGCGCCCAAGTTTTCTCCCGTCGGCGAGCCCGGCCTGCGTCGCAGCGACCTCTCCGTTCCGACGCTCCGACCACCTCTGCCTCGATTCCGGTGGGAATCGACCGTAAGCTCCTCCTCCAAGCCCCCGTTTGCCCCTCTCGCTTGCCTAGCGCCGCCTTTGTGACCCCGCCGACGAACCGCCCGACGCAAGCCGCAACCGGCGTTCCCCTCGTTCGACGTGCCCTTTCCCGCAGCGCATTGTCGACCCCTCCTTGTAAGATCTGTAGCTGGAGCCACCCTCACGTTTTTCGTTTTGGTAGCAGGGCCACGCCATGGACGCGACGCCATCCTCGCCAAAAGCTTCGCCGCCACGTCGGCGAGTTTCGAGTGTCTTCGTCGATGAGCCAGCGTGAAGATTGCAAACCCCACAATTTCCGAGCCCGCCCGATCCCTAGCAAAGACACCCACCCGTCGCCCGTAGTTTTTTTACCGAAAACCCCCCTAGCTTTTCCAGGACCTCACACTGCACCCTCCTCGCTGCGCGTCTTAGCTCACCAGCCTCGGCCGACGTGGGACCGTCGGCCTGCACGCCGTCAGGCTGGTCAGCTAACCTGTAGCAAGCGTTGTCCAGCTCCACCGTGGCCCCTTACGCCTCTGACCCCACCTGTCATACTCCTGGGTAGCCCTAGCCTGAGTAAGAAAAGCCTCTGTTTTTTTTCTAAATCAAATAAAATTTCAGGAAATGAATATTATCAAATAAATTCATAACTAATTAAATATTTAGAATTTGAATTCAAACCTTATATGAAAAATGTTTAGTTTTTGAATTATAATTCAAATCTTTATTCAAATATTTTCAAAAATTAACTTAATTAATTAACCTTTGACTTTGACCCATTTTGACTAATTTTTTCTAAAAATAAAATTAAATTCATAATTCCAAATAATACAAATAATACATGTTTTTGAATCAGAAAAATGCCAGGATTTCAAATATGACATTCAAATTGCCTTTTGCACATTTAAAATCCCAAGTTTATTTAAATTACACCAAATGCCACTAAAATTTAAATAATCAATAACTTTTGATTTATAATTCCAAATTTAGCAAATGATATGTCTAAAATGATCAGCTCGACGAGACCTTTCTGCTTATGATGTCCACGACTTCCATTGCAGCATGCATCATATAAATATATAGTGAACAGCAACTGTTATGGCAACAAATGTGATTCCAAAACCCCATTAAAATGTTATTACTTGTCTTCCACACCTTACCATGCCATGCTACCTTACTTGCCATGTAAATTGTGCATCATTCATCATGGCATGATTGTTTGCTTGACGCATCCATTCATATGCTTGTGCTCTATATTCATGTTGGCCTTGTTTGTTTGGTTTTTCTCGGATAGACCTTTGCGGGGTTATATCAAGAGAACCGGAGCACTACCGGATCCGTCCTCGCTTCAATCGAGATATCGTGCAAGCACTTCCACATGCTTGCATACATACAGAACTTATATCCTCTATCTGATTCGTGCTTCATGGAGTCTCGATTGCATTAAATTGAATCCCAAGTATGCATAGCCTTTACTTTTAAACCCCACCAAGCTTGTTCCTCCACCCCATGAGCCATTACTATAGGAGTTGTTTGAGCCATGCGAGTCGTAGAACAGCATGTGTAGGGTATGTGAGAGTCTGTTGTATAATGAGGTACCTAAACAACTTAATCGGCGTAGTGGGATAACTAAAGAAAGTGGCACCGTGAGCAACATCGCTATTTGGTTTTCCTGCTCACTTGTGTCCGTAAGACCCCGAGTACTTGATTCCTGTTCCTTGATTTATCGCGCTATCCACATCCGGAGGTATATGGGACCCCCCAGGCGGAGCTTGATTCAGTCTTATTTCTTGGGGCCACAAACTAGTTTGAGGTTTTATTTACTATCCTGTACTTATGCCATGCTACTTTCTGTATTTAAATTGTGCGAGGAGCACACTGTTCTGTTTAGGAATTGTGACCCGTTTACGTGGTATCGACAATCCCCGTTTGGGGATCTGCTGTCGTTTACCGCCGGCCCCACAAACCTTGAGTCCGTCTCGGAGTCAGCTATCTTCGTTGCGGGTGTACTTCAAGGGGTGGCCCCCTGAAATATTTCAATCTGTGATTGTTCACCGTGAAAGCCTCGTTGGGTTTTGATTTGGTTTTCGAGGTTGATCGAGCGTGTGTTGCTATTGGTGCACCCGGCCGGTAAAACTTTCTAAGCCGTGTCCATGGATATGGATGACTTGGAGCACGTTCTCGATCATAGACAAGCATAACTAAAGTACCTCTTTAATCTGACTAAGAAACTTGACTAGTAAATAGTGCAACACTCATGGAATGGTTAATAAAATTGCCAACGGATGGGGGGGTTGTTCGTCCGCTTCCTTGTTGGTAAGCAGGAGGATGGATCGATGAGATTACCATTATAACTGTTGTTCTTAATTCACGGACATCCGCTATCATTGGTTAGGCGGATGGTTAGCGTTATCTATAGAACTGTTAGGGTTTATCTTTTCGCTGCAATTGCGTCACCCTGTGTTGTGTCCCCTTTAGAGGCATTAAGACTTCTTTGAAACCCTTAGGGTATCACACGATAAATTCTTGGTTCAGATGGACAGGTACCTTCACAGGACGGATACTGGGTGGAAGAAGCCGAAGATGTGGGCAACGATCGTTCGGTGTAGAGATTCCGGGAACGGGGATCCGTGAGACCTGTAGTTGGGATGTGCTTATTTCTATGGCATCTTATGCCGATTTGCTTCTTATCCGTACTCGGATTTTGTTGCCGCTTCCGCATGATACTCTGATGTGTGTTGTATGAGGAAGTATCCTAAAATATAGAATTATCTAGGCCATTTGAATCTTGCTGTATGGCGTTGCTATATTTCCTTTCTTTCTAGATGGTATGGCTCTGATGTACTCTTGGATGGTGGCTTGCGTACATACCCACTTGTGTACGTAGTTGATCCCTTCGCCGATTCGCCGCGTCTGTGTCCCGTTGAGAAGGTAGTGGTTGGGACGTCTGAAAGGACTACCAGTGAGTGGCTTTTGGGGCCCCGCCGTACTATTTCAACCACTACCACTCATCCAGGCTTGTATCTAGGAGCGTAATTCACCGAGGTAGTTACACCGCCACTGCCTGACCGTCGCCGCCGCTAGCCACCGTCAGCGCCGCCCACTTTAGGTCAAAATCGCCAGTACCGTTCGATCCAGATTTAACGGCCACGATTAGATCACTTATCGTCGAAGGGGTATGTCCTCTGGGCCACTCGATCTAACTAGATTCAACGCCCCACAGCCGCAATCCAACCGAAACGGTATGGACCAATAGGAACACGACGCGTGGCCAGGTTTAAAACTAAAAACAGATTTGAATCTGATTTAATTGCAAACTTCAAACCCTTGTAACTTTCAAACCACACGTCCAAAAATTATAAATTTTATGTCGTTGGATTCAGGAGAACAAGCCCTAGCCAACCATGGCCTTAGTTTCGAAAATAGTATCTGTTAGCTTGTTTGAAATTGCAGATCCTTTTGTATGTTTGTTTAGAGTATAAAAATTGTTTAAAATTGAATTTAGAGTTAAAACCTTTGCAAAATGGATTTATGTGACCTTACTGACCCTAGGAACCAACCCTTGGTATTAAAAAGTATTTTGGTATAATTTAAGTTGAATTATTTAACTTAGCCATATTCTAGCCAAATAAAATTATGGATTTTACCATGGTAATGTTTTTGCAAAGAAAACTTTGAGAAAATGTTTTGGGTCAAAACCTACTGACCCAAAAACATCAAGTTTTGCAAGGACAACTCACTTGGTGAAAAACATAAGGTTTTGCTTTAATAAAGAAAATATTTTTCACCACATAAAATAATGAGTGGTTTGGAAATAGTTTAAAGATTAAACACATGTGCAAAAGACTTTGCCATCTTGGTAAATGACCAATTTGGACCTTACAAAGTTTAGAAACCTAGTGGAGACCATCCTTGCAATAGAACCATCCTTTGCATACTTATGCATGACTTAGTTTCCTTCTTATCTTGTGTGTGTGATTTTGTTTGAGTATTGGTGGTTTGGAATGTTAGTTGATTTGGTGTTTGCTTGATTGACTTGTAGTGAAATTAGCAAAGTGTGAGACTAGCAAGATCAAGGAGTGAACCCTCATTCCCTACCAAAAAGGCAAGTTACACTATCATACAAAAGTCCTACTATTTTCATTATACTTAGTGGATTTTGGAAAACATGCATGAGAAAATATTTCTGTACTTATGCTATGCTAAATCCTAAATAGGATTCCCTATACACTCCTTAGTGAGAATATTGAAGTTGTACATGCTTAGCCATGCTATGTTTTGAAAAGAGATACATGTTGAGATTTTACAAAGGTTGAGAAAAGGACTTGTGTTTGCATAATAAAACAAGGATTCAATGAACCACCTAGGTGGAGGATACTTGAGGTTTGGAGAAGATGGCAACAAAAGGAACCATGTCCATGGCAATCACTTTGTGTTGTGCTCCAAATGAAATCCACCTAGGAATATTAGAGATTGAACATGTTTCTCCAATTGTGGCTTTCGTGTGCAACCACATGCTATTATGGCTCTGGCTTAGTCAATTACATTTGGAAGACCCATACATTGTCTTTAGTTACCGGACATGGGGATCTGGAATGCTTCATGGGGGCTGAAGGCAAGCTAGCAATGATGTATGGGAGGACCTTTTGGAAAGACTTCGTCACACTCTCAGTCTGCCGGTACTCCATCTTGGTGAGCACTAATCCAGTAGGCCACAGGTGGCAATAAGATGGGATTGTGTCATGTGGGTAAAGTGTACTCCTTCTGCAGAAGTTAATCAAATCTAAGTACTTAGCCGTGTCCCCGGTTATGGACAATACTGAGCAACTAAAGTTTGAACTATGGGAGATCTCGACATTCTAACTTCTAATATAAAAACTTGATGCACTTGGGGGTACCAAGGAATTCAAAGATATTTTGTTCAGCTTGATGCACTTGGGGTTACCAAGGTGCTCAAGGGATTTTGACAAGGACTTGAACACTTGAGTTTCTACCAAGGAGTTCAAGGAAACTTGGAAAAGAAATTTGACAAAGGACTTAAAAAAAACCCTTTTTGAAAAGATAGGATAAAACAATGCTTTATGCAAATAAGCCTTAAAACTCTACTTAGCCAAATATGCATATAATGATAGGATCCACTCTTATTACACATAAAAGTGAAGCTTGCCAATACAATTCAAAATGTATTGACCCTTGTGGCTGTAACTTGTAATGTTGCAGGTTGATTGTTTTTAAATGAAGATTGTTTGATTGACTAGGACTACAAAGTCTACAACCAACATTTGCCTGTGGCACTTTGAAGATGAAGGACCCACGACTGTAATTATTCCGCTGCAATGTATTGTAATAGCTAAATGAGCTATGTTTGATGTAATAACTTATATTATTCCTGGTTATAAATTTATATTATGACCTTTGTATCTTGATATTATCTCTTAACTGTGGATGCTAGCTATTGATCCAGGGACTAGCATTGTAAACACCGGAGGAATCTACCTTATTAGGTTGGGGCCTCTACACAAAGAGTCGATGGAGGAACTTACCCTCGAAGATTCCAAAGTGGTTAACGAGAGCAGATTCTCGTGGGTGATGTAGTCGTACACTTGCCGATCTCAAGATCGCGTAGACGATCCTTCCGGCGCTGCGTTCGGCGCTCCGCATCGGTCACGTTGTACTCGGCGAAGACCTTCCTCTCCCTTGTTCCAAAGAAAATGGAGGTTGTAGCACTCTCCTCGTGATTCCTGAAGACGACGTGGTACCGAAGTAGAGGGAGATCTCAGGCTTCGCCTTAAGCCGGAGCGAGTATGGTGGACTATGAGAGAGCCTTGGTGATCTAGGGTTTAGACACACCAATTATAAGGGGCTAAACCAGCGGCTAGGGCAATTAGAATCTCTAACTCGGCGGCTTGGGAGAAATCCCTAGGCTGTGGCTAGGGTTTAGGTTTAGAGGGAGGCATTTTTGTGTCTAGGAGGGGAGCCCTGCCCCTCCTCTTATAGGTGGAGGGAGGCGCGCCTGGGGAGGGGAGTCCCTCCCCAACTCGGACCCAAGGTGGGCCGGCGGTGGGAGGAGGAACTCCTCCCCCAAGTCGGTTTCAAACCTCCTTCTCCTCTTTCCCAAAACTAGCCGTTTGACTTTCAAACTAGCCGTTTGACTTTTTCAAACTAGGATTTGAATAAACCCTCTATTTTGGTACAGAGATGACACCTAGTACATGATGCAATCATATCAACTTGATATAACACATTCATGTACCCTTTCCCCTCCGGAGTGCCGGACATTCCGGAACCTTCTAGAACATTCCCGATGAAAACACCGGAACCATTCTCCAACTCCGAAACAGGACTTTCCTTATATGAATCTTATTCTCCGGACCATTCCAGATCTCCTCGTGATATCCCGGATTCCATCCGAGACCCCGAACAACATTCGGTCTCTTACTCATCATTCCATAACTACTCAACAACATCGAATCCTTAAGTGTGTCTCCCTACGGTTCGTGAATTATGCAGACATGATCGAGACTCTTCTCCGATCAATAACCAATAGAGGAATCTGGAAATTCATATGGCTCCCACATATTTCTACGATTACTTTGCGATCGAATGAACCACTTACATACGATACCAATTTCCCTTTGTCTCACGATAGTTTACTTATCCGAGGTTTTGATCGTCGGTATCTCTGCATACCTAGTTCAACCTCGTTACCGATAAGTACTCTTTTCTCGTTCCCGTGGTATGTGATCCCTTGTGAGCCAGTCACATGCTTGCAAGCTAATTGGATGACATTCCACCGAGAGGGCCCAGAGTATATCTATCATCATATGGATGGACAAATCCCACTCTTGATCCATGATCCTCAACCCATACTTTCTAACACTCAATGCCACCTTTATAGCCACCCAGTTCGGTGTGGTGTTTGATGTCATCAAAGAATCCTTCCGTGATGGTGATTAACATGATCTCATGGTCGAAGGAATTAGGTTACTATGTATCGTAAATCTTATAGCAAATGAACTATATTAAATGACTTGATCTTTATGCTATGCTTAACTATAGGAGTATGTCCATCACATCATTCTCCTAATGATATGACCCTGTTGTTAATAACATCTCTATGTTCATGATCAGGAAACCATGATCATATATTAACCAACAAGCTAGTTTAACAAGAGGCTTTACTAGGGACTCTTTTATGTTTACAAATCACACAAGTATTAATGTTTCCTGTTAATACAATTATAGCATGGTATGTAAACATTTATCATAAGTATGAAGATATGATAATAACCACTTTATTATTGCCTCTTGGGCATATATCCAACATTCTTAATACTGCAGGTGTTGTCATCAATTGTAATCAAGGGAAAGTAACTTTTAATATTACTGACAAAGATCTATTGATAAGAGATATTGCCTGAATTCCATTGAAAATATTGAGAGCATCAAAGTTGGAGAAATATATTGTCCCATTCCACAAGAAAGTTTTGAAACTATTATGATTGGGAATATTGCTATCAAGTTTGAGGTAACATAATCACTTTGGGGAATGCAAAGTTTTGTCTCATTTTAAATTGTTTTGGTAACAAGACTTGATCAACCTTGTTAACAAAGGGATTTTAATGAACACAACAATGCTTTCACAGTGGTTATACTAGCTCACTTTTATCTTTCTACTTTCCAGTCTTTCCTCTTGTTAGATTTAGTTTTGCTAGTTGTTTGCTTGTTAGAGTGTCTTAGAACTTCTGTAGTTTTGGTTTTGGTTGATTTTTTGTTCTTCTAAAAAATCTTTTTCTGCGAGAAAATCAATTTTCATAACCTGAAAATTGGCGAAAAATAAAATTTCCGAAAAATTACAGAAAATTCATATTAATTTTTCCTCAAAAAAGGGGCAGAACGATACCTAGAGTGGCCTAGGGGTACCCACCAGGCCAGCACACCCCCTGGTGGCGCGGCCAGCCCCAGGGCACGCCTGGCCTAGGTGTGGCCCTCCAAGTTGTCTCCTCTCAGCCACTTCTTTATCTCTCCCAAAAACACCGGAAAACTTTTTCAAGCTCGAGTTCCTGTTGTTCCTGCTCCCGATTATCGATCTCCTTGCTCAGCCCATCTTTGCTGCTGATTTTTGGAGGGATTGCTCTTTGGTATGTGCCTCCTTCGCTTGTCCAATTAGATTTTTGATTGGTAGATTGTATCTTGAGTATTTTGCTAGTATAGGTGTCAGGTTGTGTGAGCTTGCATGTTTGTTCTATGCTTAGATATTTAATTTTGATGCATTTTTATCCCTCTAGCAAGTTCCTATAGTAGTTCCTCATTATCAACTTGGAAATTACTTGGTTTAATATTTGTCTAAAAATTTCAGAAAAAAGGGTGATGGACAACCACACCTTTGGAGAAGTATTTGAGAGTGCTGCACCTAGGAGGACAAGGCCTTTGAGATCATCCTCCCGAGCTAGGCCATCATACAATGAGGATCTTATTACGCCACGCTTTGGCAACGAGGGAGATGAGGGGTGCACACCCTTGTACCTTCCCTTGTTTTACCTTTTTGCAAGCAAGGATTCTCAATGATTTCCTAACTCTTGTTAGGAGAGTTGGTCTAAATGATTATATGCGGGATGAGAGTGAGCAATATGCTATGCTCACCAAAACATTTGTGGAGAGATTCTCTTTCACTAACAACCCTTTTAGGATAAATGTGCCATTCAAAATCTATGATAGGCCTATCACCATGACATTGAAGAAATTTTGCAAAATTTTTGGTATTGGCATGGATGGGATGGTGAAGAATATTCCAGCTCAACCCGCTGATTTGTTGGAGCTCTACTGCAGGGTAACTAATGGAGATGACCGCAGAGCCCAGCGCGGGAAGATAAGAAATATTCAACTCCCAGCTATCAACTATTTTGCTTATTATCTTGCCACTAGTATTCTTGGTAAGGAGAACACTGGCAATATTTCCAACTATCATTTGGCCTTTCTAGCTGCTGGACTCAACAATGAAACCAGGTATATTCTTGGTTCTCTCATTGCTCGTCGCTTAGCTGCTAGAGGACCCATTATGGGGGTATTATTGCTACACGTGTAGTTGCTGCCTTAGAACTTTCTGTTGATCCAAATGATACAATATTGGCTCCATAGAGGCCTGATTTAGCTGCCATGAAAGCGCATCACTTTGTTACTGCTAGCTCTACCCTTTATAGTTTGGTTTACAGGATGATGTTTACTGACGGGGAAGAAAGGGAAATTCCTTTGCCACAAACCATTTTGTTCAGCATTTGCCAGGGACCTTGGTCACGCTCCAAGGAGGAGATGGAGGAGCAGCTATGCATTCGTGGTTTCCACAGACACTACCAGGGGGATGTGCCCTCTTATGACCACTCTGTGCACTACATAGGGGCTTCCTCGAGCACGTACCAGGACGAAGGGGCCTCTTCATCGCAGTACGGAGGCACACCTTTTTGGCCAGGCTGGAATGGATCCCCACTTAGGCCCAAAGCCTAAGCTTGGGGGAGGTATACCGACATCACACTCATCTATATATCATGTTTCGTTAGTTCTTTGTATATCCATGTTTCACTTTCTTTTTAGTTTTTGCTTTTGCATTCCCAAAACACAAAAAGACCAAAAATATTTTCGTTGTTTCTCTTGGTTTGTTTCTTTGCTTTTTTAGCTTTGGTTTGGCTTAAGAAAAATCCAAAAAGATTTTGCTTTGTTTGTTTGTGATTTTAGTGCTTGCTTTAAAAAAATCGAAAACACCAAAAATATTTGTTGTTCTTCTTTGGTTTTGTGAAGTTCTTTGCAGGGTTCAACGGTTCTAAGTGGAGTTTGGTTTCATGTTATTATTCAAGCCACACAAGTGAAGGATCAATAATGAAGATTAATGACAACTTGAGTTGTGGTAAGAGGCTTGTAATGAACTCTATTTGTTTTAATTTTTGTACATATACTCATCATTGTGGACATGCTTAGTCTGTTCATGTAAGGTGTATGTTATTTATGAATGCTTAGTATTTCTTGCTTTATTTTGATTAGCCCCAGCTTGCTAATAGTTTGTAGCATGTCATATGAATGTTTGCTTGCATTGTTCTATTCATAGCTTGGTATGATATTGTGGTATCCTCCTCTAAATGTTTCATTTGAATCGACTTGGCACATGCTCACGCATGCATATGACTAAACAATAGTCAGTTCATCCTCGATGATTTATTTTTCCTCAGAGCTTTTGTATCACTTTCATGCCATAATTAGTCATGTTTTGTTGCAAGCATGATTATGACAGTTATTGCTCTCTCGTTTTTTGCTCCCTATCTATTGCTAAGCCTTCACTTGCACTAAGTATGGTCTCTACTCGTGCTTCCAACTCCCGAAAACCAATATTGTCAAAAGTGTCCACCACACCTACCTATTAGCATCTTTGCTATTCCGTGCATATTTAGTATGCCTTGTTTTCTTGTTATGAGAAAGTTAGTTAGTAAAGCTCTCACGAACTTGATGGCACACTTTATTTCTTGCACTTAATAAACCTGAACTATTGTGACTATCCATGAAATTTATATGCTTGCAAATTATAGGCTAGGAGTTAGCAGAACCGTGTTGTCACGGGGAACGCTTTCAACGCCTGTAAATATATACCCAGTTGATATCATGCTCTTTTGTTTACCGACATCGTCGGTGTGAAATAAAAGGGGAGCTTGTAAGTCCATGGAGTTATGTATATGTGTTAGAGAAACGCCTGGGCCGCTAGCCTAAGCCATGCCTAATCATGGTGCAAACTTCCAGCATAACCATAGTGAGAAATATATGAAGCATTCTTCTTATAAAAAAATAGATAGAGATTGAGAAAAAAGATACATATTGAAAAGAGGAAAGAGAGAAAAAGCACCATTTTCCCATGGTAAATAAGAAGATTGTTGAGATGTTCATTGTCTGCTTGCCTTGTCATTTTGATTATGGATAGCTCATGTATCACGTGCAAGGGGTACCCCGTTCGGGGTTCTCTATGATACGCATGTATTTACTATGAGAAGAACTTACTGGTAACTAAAGTCGTGTAGCATGAGGAGCGACCCTCATACTCAAGGGACATAACATTTCCAGTTTATGGTCTGTCAAGCATATAACTCATATTGGACCTCACTTTCACCTTAACCATTTAAAGATGCCTATGATAGGGGCAATGATAGCTCAAAGCTAATGAGTACCATACTTTCAGCATTTGGAAGCCTTTCAATCTTTTCAAAACCTTTTCATTTCCTTGTTGAGTCACCACTTATTCTATGAGCACATTCTTGAGAGCATAGTTGTCATTCATAGCTTTGATGCTTGTATCTTTGATATCTTTACTTCTAGTCTTCACTTGAACTTCAGAGGTGCCTTGGCATTTAAGTTGTGCTCTAAAAACAAAGGCAAGCGAGATACCACTCTATCATACCTTATATGAGCATTGCAATGTTGCTTATGTCTGTGTTTCATGCTGCTTATTATTATTGAGTTGGAATCTCTTCATAGCTTGCAATGACTATTGAGTAGACTTAGTTGCATACTCTTTATTATGAATTGTCTAAGTATATACTCATGTGCTGAGAATATTTACATCATATGAAGCAAATGTCTTCGTGAAAGTTCTTTTATCGCACTCAGTTTTCAACTGAATTGCTTGAGGACAAGCAATAAGCTAACCTTGGGGGGAGTTGATACGTCCAAAATGTATCTACTTTTCCAAACACTTTTGCTATTGTTTCTCCTCTAAACTTGTGTGATTTGGATACAACTAACACGGACTGACGTTGTTTTCAGCAGAATTACCTTGGTGTCTAGTTTTTGTGTGCAGAAAATCAACTATCAAAAAAAATCTCGGAAAATATGCCAAAAATCCTATTTCACCAGAAGATTCACGGGGCCAGAAGACGAGACGGAGTGGGGCTCGGAGGGGCCCACACCCCCTGGCCGTGTAGGCCAGGACTGGCCGCGCCTGGGGGGTGTGGCCGCCTCGTGCACCCCCCTGGCCTACCTCTTCGCCTATAAGATGCCTCTTGACCTAAAAACTCAGGGGGTCGATGTTTTTCTAGAAAGAGTTCCGTTGCGTTGCCACCACCAAAAACCGCGATTCGAAAGCAGAAACTCCGTTCTGGCACCGTGCCGAGACGGGGAATTTGGAGAGCATCATCGCCATCATCATCACTGACGCCTCTCCATCAACCATCCATGAGTAAGTAATCCCCCGCTGTAGGCGCGGTTTTCTTAAATAATATGCATTATTTAATTAATTTGAGATCTATTATACGTTTTTTGGAAATTACAGATCTAGCACTTTGTCGTCCTGGGGAATCCGATTGGGCCAGTCGGCCAGGCCCTGGCCGACATCACCTCAGTTGTCCAAGAGCAAGCCGACAGGAGGTCGGCCAATGGGACCGCGGGGCCCGCCCAGGCCGTCAGGCTCAATCAGCCATGCCGAGGCCGATTGCCCACTCGGCGTGGGCCAGGCCGACTGGGGGGGGTGATAAGGGCGTCGCCGAGCCGCGCGGTCGGGCAAACCCTCTTCTTCCACGCGCAGCCGCCCTGCTCTCTCTCTCTCTCTCTCTCTCTCTCTCTCTCTCTCTCTCTCTCTCTTTTGTAACACCCTCAGAATCGGACCAATGCAAGTTTTAGCGAAAACCCGCCAAACCCGCATAGAAACGATTCAAAGGTGCCCACCAGGCACTTTCGTGCGGGTGGAAAATGAAGTAATAACATTACACAACAGTCCTCGATGGGACCCACGTATATATATATATATATATATGACTCCATCACCAAGAATACAGATATACAATACAAAGATCCAAATCACCTTGAACGATAGAGGCGTCCGACTACGGACAAGATGCAAATGGGGCTAAGAGCCTCGAAGAATAACCAATGGCGCCCATAACCCTACCCAAAGCGGAAGGGTAACCGCTAACGACGCCGATCTCAAAACCGCTTAAACAAAAAGGGTGCCGACAAAGGGCAAAGGAAAAGAGGCGTCAAGATCGAGGCCAGTACACGGCGAGACTAGAATTCGGCGGTCCTCGCCTACATAGGTATGGTGGACTGAGCGGCAGCGGCAGCATGTACTAAACAACCTATAGAGACTCGATACAACCGGCGACTGTCAGAGAGGGGTAAGAGAGACCTATTCGGATCCAACCTGATACTACCATCAAACAAACCCATCCTGGCGTTTCCCCCTCGAGACCGAACGAGGAAGTCAACCAAGGGACTCACACAGTTGGCAGTTTTACTTATTCAGTTATCGTTGCAGCAATTACTAGTCAGGTTTTTAGATAATCATCCTGATAAAATAAGCAGTGGGCACTTTTATCTAACCATTCCATTGTAGTAGCAACACTTACTAATCAGATACAATTAGCATGAGATAACCCAAAACCCAGCAGTTGTTGGTACCTTTATTTAGCCATTCCGTTGTAGTTGCAATACTTACTAGTCAGGTACAATGGTCGCAAGCGACACTCCAAACAAGCAATTGTGGGCAGTATTATTTAGCCATTCCGTTGTAGTTAAGCTGATTACTAGTCATTATAAAGTCAAATTTATAGCACTACTTTAGTTATGCTTGTCTATGATCGAGATATTGTGCTCCAAGTCGTCCATAACCGCGGACACGGCTTTCAGAGAGTTTTAACCCGGCCGGGGTGCACAAATAGCAACACACACTCGATCAACCTCGGAAAAACCAAATCAAAACCCAACGAGGCCTTCACGACAAAGCAATCACAGGATTCAGAAATATTTCAGGGGGCCACCCCATTGAGTAGACCCGCAATGAAGTAAGCTAGCTCCGAGACGGACTGAAGGTTTGCGCCAATGGTCAGAAACGATCGGGAACCCGAAGTGTGACTGGCTTGTCGATACCGCGAAAACACTTACCTAAAAAGATGTGCTCCTCGCACAATCGTAAATAAAGCAGTAGCATGGCATAAGTACATGATAGTAAATAAAACCTCAAACTAGTTTGTGGCCCCAAGAAATAAGAATGAATCATGCTCTGGCTCAGGGGGGTCCCATAATCCTCCCGGATGTGGATAGCGCGATAAATCAAGGAACAGGTATCAAGTACTCGGGGTCCTACGGGACACAAGTGGGCGTTCGGAAACCAAATATTATCTATCACCCACCGATGCCTCTGCTTACTTACTTCAATTTTAGTTATTAAACAGGAATTAGAGTGAACGAAAAGTAAAGCCATGATCATCTCCAACATCAACATGCGGCAATACACCAACAACTGTGGCACTTGACGACACGCAACAGCACTTGAGCAAGCGACTACGACGCGCAAGTCCAACTATCTACCAAACAACAGGTAATAGGATGTGTCCAAGGCAATATAAGGCTGCAAGGGATACCACGGGTACGAAAACTAGAGCATCGCAACACAGATAGCAATAGATCAACAGGAGGGAATAAATACTATAAAAGTAAGATAGGTAGAAAAGGGGAGATGCTCGCCTGAAAACATTGCCGAGGGGTTCATCCGAAGATCGGGGCGAAGCTCACATCAACTCAATGGCCTTACCCGCGAAGAAGCAAACCACTAGAAGAAACACCGGATGCAATATTTAATGCTACGGCAAAAGAATCGGGCATGATGCATGTATGATGTATGGCATGGCAAAGGTGTGATGCAATTAGGTCATATTAAGCGGAACCGGGGTCCCGACAATTAGTTAGATGGTTCAAGTTGTTTATCTACCCCGCAAATTAAATGTTATTTTAACATGGCAAAGATGGCACCGGTTCGCTACACAAATTTAAATGAGGCCAATATAAGGCTAGATTTGCCCGCATATGGGCCCCATATTTAATTATGAAGTGAATCGGCATAAGGCACCCAAACCACAGTCAAGGATGCATGCAAGTATGACAATTAAATATTCAACAAGTTGTTATTACAATTATAAAATAGGGCTCGAGAAAAGGGGTCACACATTGAGAGGTCTCGACGGTCTTGGGGTTCCGGGGTTCGGGGTTCGGTCTCAGGGTTCGACGGGTTCGGTCTCGGATAACTGAGGTAGATCTTGTTGCATCCGGGGAACAGGACTTGGTTGGCGTCGGGGGAACATCGGATTCTTCCGGGTCGGTGTCGTTCTTATCGTCGCGAAGATCTTGTCGGGTCCGCGCCATCGAGTCGGTCCTGGCGTCCTGGATGAAGGACTTGGCGTTCTGGGTTGGTGTCCTTACCGTCCGTGTTCTCGAGCATCGCATCCGGGAAGGAGTACTTGTCGCACGTGTGGCCTTCGCGTCCGGGGTCTCGGCGTCCGTGACGAAGATCATGGCATCCGTGATGGAGTTCTCCGGGTTCGGACTTGCCACGTTGGCGAACTTGGCGTACCGTGAAGATCTGGCGGTTCTTGTGAAAGAGATGCCTTCGAGGCCACGGTCGTCGGAGTCAGGTTCAACGGCGACATTCATCGGGTTTGGTCGGGGCCCATTGTCGATGGCGTTCTTGGCGGAACACTTCGAGTGGCGAGGATCTTGCGGTTCCGACTTCGGTTGACCTTGTCGACGGGACGATCTTGGACTTTGGCGCCGATGGTTCCTCGAGTTCATGCGGGGCGTTGGTCGGAGGTCTCATAAATTGCGGCCAGTACTTTCTAATCCGCGGGAGGTTCCTGATGAACACCGAGGCAGGAGCACAGGGAGCAGCCCACGTCGGTGGCGGCAGACACCTCTGGCGGCAGAGAAGGGAGGCTGGCAGAGAGGCGACGGGAGGCTCGTAGGGCTGTGGAGGCGTGGAGGCGTGGGCGGGCGGCGTCGGCGGCCGGCGCGAGAGGAGCACCAAGGCGCTGGCCGGAGGCCGAGGCGAGGGGCCGACGGGCGCTGGCGGGCGAGGAGGCTTAGCGGGGGCACGCCAGGAGCTCGGGAAGGCCGGGAGCTTGAGCAGCACGCTGCCGGAAGGGAGACGCCCATGAAGTGACGCTGGTCAGGCGCGCAAGGCCGGGCGGGTGGCGAGGGTTCTGGGAGAGGCAGAGTGGATGCGGCGGCGGGGCAAGGAGGAGAGGATGGAGGCGGGGAGGACTCGACGGGGAGAGGGATGGCGAGTTGGCCGGCGGCGGCGCACCACGCGGCAGAGGAGGCATAGAGGGCGGAGGCGCGGCTGAGGCCAGTGGAGGCGAGGCCGGCAGGGGGGCGAGGTGCTAGGGAAGGGGAAGAGGGTGGCCGGCGACGGGAGGATGGGGGCGCGAGTCGGGTGGAGAAGAAGGTGGGGAGAGAGGAAGCACGGCGTGAGGGAGAGAGCCTGGTGGGACGGGCGCCATGGTGGTCAGCGTGTGGGATTGGGCAGGTGGGGGTGGGTCCCAGACGGGCCAGGGTGGCGGTGGGGTTGGCGTGGACCGGGTCCAAGGGGCTGACAGGTGGGGTCCTGGGTGGGTCCCGGGGGTCAGGGGAAGGTGGGAGTGGGGGTCGGTTTGGGAGGGAGTGGGGACTGAGGGGTGGGGTCCAGGTGTCGGTGGGAGGGTGAGTGGGTGGGTAGCTGGGGCTGAGGTGAGAAAAGAGGGGGAAAGAGAGGGTGGATCGGTGAGGTGGCAGGGTGGTAGGAAAAGAGGGAGAGGGTGAGGTGGCGGCCTGCGGTTGGTGGGTAGGATAGATTTGGGTGGTTTTAGGATTTAGGTGGGGCTGGTTTAGGTGGACCGATTTTATTTCTGGGGGTGGTCGTTCGGTTTAATCGCCCGCTCGATCGCCTCACTAAAATAATTTAATATTTTATTTGTTTAGCACGGGGCTTTTACAACCCGATAGCGGACAAAACAAAATAATCCGGGGACCCGGGTTTTGCGTGTTTGAATAAAGACGGGGCGTTTAGAAAACACAAACAGGTTTTTCCGCAAATAGTTTTATGCAAGCAAATGCAAGATGATGACGATGCTCAAATGCAATGTGGCATGATGACATGAGCATGCGGTCATGATGATGCAATGCACAAAAACAATGCGATTTTCTAGTAGTGGTTTTTGCGGGATGCCACAATTCGACACCACTAACAATGGATCTCGCCCTCGAGATCCGCCTCATGGTACCGGAAGGAAGGTCGGCGGTCTGATCCTTCGCGCTTCGTGTAGATCCTCGCGACACCACTAACAAGGTCGTTGATCCTGTTCCTCAAGAGAACACTCCGGAAACAACGGACGAAGTTAAAGGTAAGGCCACCTCTAACTTCCATGGAAGGAGTAGAATTGCATCGATCCACTATTCAATATACAGAGCAAATGATAAGAGTAGTGGTATGGTCGCGACTCCATCCCGCACTCAAAGCATTACTATGTACGCGAATAGACAGATTATGCAACCAACCCTCAGGATTCAGATCGTAGATCTCGGCAAGCAAGGTTCGGGAACAAAAGAATGATGCAGACTCGGCATCGGATCTGGCGTAGATGATGTCGTCGCGTCGGAAAACACCGGAAGGCACGAGGAGGAACAAAGAGAAGTCCACCAGACGAAGGATTCCTCGGATAGCATGAAGACCAGATGTAACAACGCCGTTATCAAAGAAGGAAGCGAAAACCTGAAGGTACGACGGAACCCAACCACGAGAATTCCTGGACTCGAAGAAGGGACGAGAGCGGATTCAAGACACGTAGAGGTAAGAGGAGAACAACAGAGGGGTAAGGAGTAAAATCAGACCTAATCAGAACTATCCAACCAGTTTTGCAAAATAGTTTTGACACTCTACTTCGGCCGTTAGCTAGGTTATCCTACAGGCTGGACTTGTGGGGTATCGCAACTGCTGAGCTCTGATACCACTCTGTAACACCCTCAGAATCGGACCTATGCAAGTTTTAGCGAAAACCCGCCAAACCCGCATAGAAACGATTCAAAGGTGCCCACCAGCACTTTCGTATGGTGGAAAACGGTAATAACATTACACAACAGTCCTCGATGGGACCCACGTAACAGATATATATAACAATGACTCCATGAGTCAAGAATACGATATACAATACAAAGATCCAAATCACCTTGAAGCGATAGAGCGTCCGCTACGGACAAGATGCAAATGGGGCTAAGAGCCCTCAAGAATAACCAATGGCGTCCATAACCCTGCCTGTGCCAAGCCGGAAGGGTAACCTCGCTAACGACGCCGATCTCAAAACCTGCTTAAACAAAAGGGTGCCGACAAAGGGCAAAGGAAAAAGAGGAGCGTCGATCGAGGCCAAGACACGGCGAGACTAGAATTCGCGGTCCTCGCCACATAGGTATGGTGGATGGCGGCAGCAAAGATGTACTAAACAACCTATAGAGACTCGATACAACCGGCGACTGTCAGAGAGGGGTAAGAGAGACCTATTCGGATCCAACCTGATACTACCATCAAACAAACCCATCCTGGCGTTTCCCCCTCGAGACCGAACGAGGAAGTCAACCGAGGGACTCACACAGTTGGCAGTTTTACTTATTCAGTTATCATTGCAGCAATTACTAGTCAGGTTTTTAGATAATCATCCTGATAAAATAAGCAGTGGGCTCTTTTATCTAACCATTCCATTGTAGTAGCAACACTTACTAATAAGATACAATTAGCATGAGATAACCCAAAACCCAGCAGTTGTTGGTACCTTTATTTAGCCATTCCGTTGTAGTTGCAATACTTACTAGTCAGGTACAATGGTCGCAAGCGACACTCCAAACAAGCAATTGTGGGCAGTATTATTTAGCCATTCCGTTGTAGTTAAGCTGATTACTAGTCATTATAAAGTCAAATTTATAGCACTACTTTAGTTATGCTTGTCTATGATCGAGATACTGTGCTCCAAGTCGTCCATAACCGTGGACACGGCTTTCAGAAAGTTTTAACCCGGCCGGGGTGCACAAATAGCAACACACACTCGATCAACCTCGGAAAAACCAAATCAAAACCCAATGAGGCCTTCACGACAAAGCAATCACAGGATTCAGAAATATTTCAGGGGGCCACCCCATTGAGTAGACCCGCAACGAAGTAAGCTAGCTCCGAGACGGACTCAAGGTTTGCGTCAATGGCTGTAAACGACTGGGAACCCGAAAGTGTGACTGAGCTTGTCGATACCGCGAAAACACTCCGCTTACCTAAACAGTACAGTGTGCTCCTCGCACAATCGTAAATAAAGCAGTAGCATGGCATAAGTACATGATAGTAAATAAAACCTCAAACTAGTTTGTGGCCCCAAGAAATAAGAATGAATCATGCTCTGGCTCAGGGGGGTCCCATAATCCTCCCGGATGTGGATAGCACGATAAATCAAGGAACAGGTATCAAGTACTCGGGGTCCTACGGGACACAAGTGGGCGTTCGGAAACCAAATATTATCTATCACCCACCGATGCCTCTGCTTACTTACTTCAATTTTAGTTATTAAACAGGAATTAGAGTGAACGAAAAGTAAAGCCATGATCATCTCCAACATCAACATGCGGCAATACACCAACAACTGTGGCACTTGACGACACACCACAGCACTTGAGCAAGCGACTACGACACGCAAGTCCAACTATCTACCAAACAACAGGTAATAGGATGTGTCCAACGCAATATAAGGCTGCAAGGGATACCACGCACGAAAACTAGAGCATCGCAACACAGATAGCAATAGATCAACAGGAGGGAATAAATACTATAAAAGTAAGATAGGTAGAAAAGGGGAGATGCTCGCCTGAAAACATTGCCGAGGGGTTCATCCGAAGATCGGGGCGAAGCTCACATCAACTCAACGGCCTTACCCGCGAAGAAGCAAACCACTAGAAGAAACAGCGTATGCAATATTTAATGCTACGGCAAAAGAATCGGGCATGATGCATGTATGATGTATGGCATGGCAAAGGTGTGATGCAATTAGGTCATATTAAGCGGAACCGGGGTCCCGACAATTAGTTAGATGGTTCAAGTTGTTTATCTACCCCGCAAATTAAATGTTGTTTTAACATGGCAAAGATGGAACCGGTTCGCTACACAAATTTAAATGAGGCCAATATAAGGCTAGATTTGCCCGCATATGGGCCCCATATTTAATTATGAAGTGAATCGGCATAAGGCACCCAAACCACAGTCAAGGATGCATGCAAGTATGACAATTAAATATTCAACAAGTTGTTATTACAATTATAAAATAGGGCTCGAGAAAAGGGGTCACACATTGAGGGGTCTCGACGGTCTTGGGGTTCCGGGGTTCGGGGTTCGGTCTCAGGGTTCGACGGGTTCGGTCTCGGATAACTGATGTAGATCTTGTTGTATCCGGGGAACAGGACTTGGTTGGTGTCGGGGGCACATCGGATTCTTCCGGGTCGGTGTCGTTCTTATCGTCGCGAAGATCTTGTCGGGTCCGCGCCATCGAGTCGGTCCTGGCGTCCTGGATGAAGGACTTGGCGTTCTGGGTTGGTGTCCTTACCGTCCGTGTTCTCGAGCATCGCATCCGGGAAGGAGTACTTGTCGCACGTGTGGCCTTCGGGTCCAGGGTCTCGGCGTCCGTGACGAAGATCATGGCATCTGTGATGGAGTTCTCCGGGTTCGGACTTGCCACGTTGGCGAACTTGGCGTACCGTGAAGATCTGGCGGTTCTTGTGAAAGAGATGCCTTCGAGGCCACGGTCGTCGGATTCAGGTTCAACGGCGATGTTCATCGGGTTTGGTCGGGGCCCATTGTCGATGGCGTTCTTGGCGGAACACTTCGAGTGGCGAGGATCTTCGGTTCCGACTTCGGTTGACCTTGTCGACGGGACGATCTTGGACTTTGGCGCCGATGGTTCCTCGAGTTCATGCGGGGCGTTGGTCGGAGGTCTCATAAATTGCGGCCAGTACTTGATAATCCGCGGGAGGTTCCTGATGAACACCGAGGCAGGAGCACAGGGAGCAGCCCACGTCGGTGGCGGCGGGACACACTCCTGGCAGCGGCCAGAGAAGGGAGGCTGGCAGAGAGGCGACGGGGGAGGGGCTCGCAGGGGCTGTGGCGGGAGGCGTGGGGAGGCGCGGGCGTCCGCGGCCGGCGGAGAGGAGCACCACAAGGCGGGCCGGAGGCCGAGGCGCAGAGGCGAGGGCGGCGACGGCGCGAGGCGCGAGGTGGCTGCTGGCGGAGGGCACGTGGCGAGCTCGGGAAGGGCCGGGGCTTGCGGCAGCACGCGCAGGAGGAGACACGCCCTGGGCAGCGACGCTGGTCAAGGCGGCGCGGCCGGGCGGGCGAACAAGGGGTTCTGGGAGAGGCAGAGCGGATGCGGCGGCGGGGCAAGGAGGAGAGGATGGAGGCGGGGAGGACTCGACGGGGAGAGGGATGGCGAGGTGGCCGGCGACGGCGCACCACGCGGCAGAGGAGGCACAGAGGGCGGAGGGCGGCGGCGCGCTTGGAGGCGGTGGAGGCGAGGCCGGCAGGGGGGGCGAGGTGCTAGGGAAGGCGAAGAGGGTGGCCGGCGACGGGAGGATGGGGGGCGTGCGTCGGGTGGAGAGGGAGGTGGGGAGAGCGGAAGCGTGAGGAGAGAGCCCAGGGGGACGGGCTGGGTGGGTCGGTGGGGAGGGGATTGGGCAGGTGGGGGTGGGTCCCAGACGGGCCAGGGTGGCGGTGGGGTTGGCGTGGACCGGGTCCAAGGGGCTGACAGGTGGGGTCCTGGGTGGGTCCCGGGGGGCAGGGGAAGGTGGGAGGGGGGGTCGGTTTGGGAGGAGTGGGACCGAGGGTGGGGTCCAGGTGTCGGTGGGAGGGTGAGTGGGTGGGTAGTCAATGAGGTGAGAAAAGAGGGGAAAGAGAGGTGGATCGAGGAGGTGGTGGTAGGAAAAGAGGGAGAGGGTGAGGTGGCGGCCTGCGGTTGGTGGGTAGGATAGATTTGGGTGGTTTTAGGATTTAGGTGGGGCTGGTTTAGGTGGACCGATTTTATTTCTGGGGGTGGTCGTTCGGGTCGAATCGGCCCGTTCGACTGCCCCCACTAAAATAATTTAATATTTTATTTGTTTAGCACGGGGCTTTTACAACCCGATAGCGGACAAAACAAAATAATCCGGGGACCCGGGTTTTGCGTGTTTGAATAAAGACGGGGCGTTTAGAAAACACAAACAGGTTTTTCCGCAAATAGTTTTATGCAAGAAAATACAAGATGATGACGATGCTCAAATGCAATGTGGAATGATGACATGAGCATGCGGTCATGATGATGCAATGCACAAAAACAACGTGATTTTCTAGTAGTGGTTTTTGCGGGATGCCACATCTTTTTTCGAACAACCTCTATTTCCCTCACCTATTTTGCCCGATTTTGCTCGATTTGACCACAAAAACTTCAATCCGAAACCAGTTTAGAGGTAGTGGAAGCCCGATCTACGGATGGGTTAGCTCATGGCTCGATTTGGTGTTGGTTTGTTGGAGGAACGGTGGTGGAGCTGTGGTGGAGCAATGGCAATGGTGGAGGAGCTGTGGTGGAGGAGCTGAGGCTGTCTGTGGTGGATCTGTGGTGGTGGACCGAGTGGCTTCTCTCGCTTCAAGGGTAAACTCTAATCCCTCGATAATCACGGTCATTGTATATGGTTACGTACGTCGGTATGCTTAGTCTATTAGAATATTTGGCTAGTGGATTATTAATAATATTTGACCGATGAGTTAGGCAAAAAAAATTGGCCGGTGGATTAGTAGCAATATTTGACCGGTAGCAATAATATCATATTTTTTTAGAATATTTGCAAGAATTGCCCAAAGTTATACGCGTTGTCGATAATTAATTGATTAGGTTGTTTATTTTATGTCAGCAAAGATGACCAATTTAGTGAAGTTCGTGTTTTATTACGGTCCTGGGAATGTTCGAACAAATAACTTTGGAGTAGATCTAGGAGAGTTCATGTGTACACAATTAGATTTAACTGCCCCTCAAACCTGGAGTGTTATTCAGTTGAAGGAATGGTTGACAGGATGTTTAGGCTATAACATCGAGACGTACACCGTCAGCGTGCAAGCATTGTGGATAAAGTCAAGAAAAAATATTTTCTGGACTTTGAGGCATGTAGATACTTACAGAGACTGGTTTAAGTGGTTAAAAGGCTGCGAAGATAGGCATGTAAACCCTGTCGCATTAGTGCTTCCTGTCTTGAAGGAGATCGATCTGCCTGCAGGCGATGGTGGACATGTTTCTCGCCATAGTGCTGATTCAAGTTACGAGATGTACTTTATGTCCAGTGCTGGAGGCGGTGGTTATGAATAGGGGCAGAGCAGTCAGATAGGAGGAGGAGGAGGCGGTGGTTATAAATCGGGGCATAGCAGTCAGGCCAGAGGTGGAGAAGACTATAGTGGAGAGGCAGATGCGGACGAGGAAGATGGAGGCATGCAGAACATCATGGAAGAGGAGGATTACATGGATGGAGAGAGTGGTGATTCTGATGACCCTGAGGATTCTGATGGAGAAGGAAATGGTGGAGAGGACATGCCGATTCCTACTTCATGGAATCAAAACATGTCAACCGGAATGACCATTGATGATGGTCATGATTCTGCGTGGGAGTATCACAGCAACAAAATTTCCCAGGGTGCCAGATATCAAGACAAGCAACATTTGCAAGATGAAGTCATTGCTTGGGCAATATCAACACACAGGGTTTTGAAAACAATGGTGTCATCTAAGAATACTTGACAATGGAATGCGTGGATATAAATTGTCCAGGCAGGGTGCATGCCTATGTCCCTACGTATGACACAACTTGGTTGGTGAGCGACTTTGTGCAGCACACATGTGAGATACAAAGTGTTCCTGAAGATCATCTTAACCTCTCCTCCACACTTCTAGCTCGGCTGCTTTACACGGACTTAGTAGAGTGCAAAGCGATGACAGTACCCAGTATACAGAAGAAAGTAAAGACCCGTTTTAAGTACTCCATTTCGTATGGCAAGGCTTGGAGGGCAAAGCAAAGGGCTCTTGAGGAGAGGTTTGGTTCGTTTAGAAACTCGTATGACTCCGTGGTCCGACAACTTCACACACTGCAGGATAGAAACCCAGGCACCTATGTCGACATACAATATTATGCGATACCAGAGGATCCATCTGTGAAGGTGCTTCATCGAGTGTTCTTCTCTTTTGCTGTATGCATCCAAGCTTTCACTTATTGTCGTCCAGTGATATGTGTAGACGGTACTTTTCTCACTGGCAAGTACAAGGGTCAGATCCTTACCGCCATTGGTCAAGACGACAACAATCAGATTGTCCCACTCGCATTTGCTTTCGTGGAGGGCGAAAACACTGAAAGTTGGACATGGTTCTTCAGGAAGCTCAAAATAGCAGTTGTGAAAGACAAGACCAATGTGTGCATCATTCATGATAGGCATGCATGTATACTCAATGTCGTAAAACGGCTAACACAGCCAGGGCCGGAAGAGCAAACACCTTGGCTTGACATGCAAAGCCGGTGGTGCATGCGCCATTTGGGTGCTAATTTCTTCTCACAGTTCAGAAACAAGAACCTCATGAATCTATTCAAAAAATTGTGCAAGCAGAACCAAGAATGGAAGTACGATTTCATACGCGCAAAGCTCGATGAATTCACTCAGAAACATGTGAGGGCAAGGAAAGCTGCGCAAAACGCAGCCGTAGCTGCACATCAAGCAGTAGTAGCTGCATAGGTAGCTACTGGAGCTGCGCCTGTGGAGGAAGATCCTGTAGGGCTTTGTGACTTGCCTGGATTTGATCCACCTGGTAAAAGGAGAAGGATCGACAGATCGATCAAGAACTTCCAACAGTGGATAGAGCACGAGCCTTTGGAGAGGTGGTCTTTGCTACACGACACACATGGACCTAGGTACGGTGTCATGACTACAAACCTAGCTGAGTCATATAACTTTGTCCTCAGAGGTAATATGACACTTCCACTTATAGCCATAGTCGAAGGTATTCTCTATGGCACGACTTCATATTTTAGAGCCAGACGACAGGGTGCTCAGATGCATATCATGAACAATCCAAACACACGCTTCTGTGAAAAGATTATGAGGTACATGGATAAGAAGATGGCGAAGGCTATGTCACACACTATCGTGTGCATAGGCAATGAGGAAAGAAGGTTTGAGGTGCGGCTAGCCACCGATAAGTTTGGGTGTGGTAATGAACTAAGAACGCATGAGGTGAAGATTGGTAATGAGCAATGGCCAACCTGCGAGTGCACCTGCAACAAACCAAAATTGTTTCACCTGCCTTGCTCTCATGTGCTTTCTGCTTGTCGGCAGCTAGGGTTGGCGCCATATCGTTCGTGTCTTCCTACTACCTGAAAGAATCTGTGGTCAATACCTGGACGGGTGAGATGTTAGGATTTCGAGTAATGGGTAATTTCAACACCGTGAACCCTGGTGAAAGGCAGTACATCCCACACCCTGCTCTAATGCGAACAAGCAGAGGCAGACGCCAGTGTAGGCGCATCCGGAATGATATGGACGAATCAAAAGTCATGCCCAACTCGGCAGTGTTTTCTATGCAATGTATTTGGTCAGGATACTCATTGTCCCACTTTGAGACAAAGGCCACCTACACGAGGACAAAAGCGCGAGGTCGAAGAGGTAGAGGACGCGGGTGAAACTAGAACTATGTTTTAAGTTGTAATATGTGGCGAACTATGATTTAAGTTGTAATATGTGGCGGACTATGTTTTAAGTTATAATATGTGGCGAACTATGTTTTAAGTTATAATATGTGGTGAACTATGTTTTTAGTTGTAATATGTGGCGAACTATGTTTTTAGTTGTAATATGTGGCGAACTATGTTTTAAGTTGTAATATGTGGCGAACTATGTTTTTAGTTGTAATATGCAAATGCTTATGTTAATTTTTAAATTGTTCAGAAATGGCGAGAAGATATAGGTTGCTCGATCCAGACATTGAAAAGAAGCATCAGGATAGAATTTTGGAGGATGAGCCCAACTCCCTTGAGCCTTTGGTCACTCGCACACCGAATGTTAACTGGAGGATACACCCCACCCCCGCTTGGGTTCCTAGGTACGATTTAATCATGAATTATATGAGTATTTTTGGTTCGTGGTAAATGATTGATCATGTTTTTTGGTTATGCAGGTTGAAGTGGGATGGGCTTCTACCTCTTGTTCGCTTGGTTGAGGCCACTACAGACTCTACACGCCTACTATATGACCACTCGTTGCTCACATGCTTGGTCGACCACTGGAGGCCCAAGACCAACACTTTTCACTTTCGCTGGGGAGAGATGGCTCCTACTCTCCAGGACGTGTCATGCATGTTGGGACTTCCTTTGGCTGGACAACCCATTGGATCGCTGCAGGCACCGGCGGGTTGGCAACAGGATATGGCACAACGATTCCAGGTGTCGTGGGAATGGTCACGGCAGATGCTGCAATCGGCAGCGAGTAGTAGAACGAGGGGCAAGGGCGGCCATCCATCTGCGGTGCGAGATGAGGGCAAAGGCACAGGGTTTTACCCAGGTTCGGCCCCCCGGAGGGTAAAGACCTACTCCTTCTAGATTATATTATGAAGGTGGTACAATGGGCGAGCTCGGCGGCGAGTCGCTTGGGTGTATGATGGAACGTATCTCTAGACGCCCCGCAGGGAGGTTTATATAGGCTCACCTCCCCTAGGGTTTACATATCTCAACCGAATCAGTTAAGGCTTCAACACTCGTTTAACCTAATCCGATTGGGCCTATCTACTCGCCTGGGCCTTCAGCTTCCAGTCGCCTGGATCCACACCGGGCCTTGATCGAGTCGCCGTCTTGCAGGCCCACTCGCCAAGTCTTGGGCCATCGGAACGCCCTCACTGGTATACCCTGGTAGGCACATCCCCATCAGTAGTCCCCGAGGCCGTCGCCGATTGGGTGTAGATGGTCGCTGGCAGTCGGAGTATGTGTCCGCTAAGCGGGCATCCAGTCGAATCGTCGGCGGGCTCCTGTATAAGGAGAAACTAGTCGTTCTGACCGCAGCTTTGGCGAGTCGAGTCGGTGAAACACTGTCATGGTGAATGAGTCGGCGAGCCGAGTGGCTGAAGTTGGACCGTTTAACCGTTGGTCAAACTAGCCGTTGGGGTAATCCAACGGTAACTTTTGGCGTAATCACCACGTAGTAACGGATCACTGATTTGGCGGGTAACAACCGCTATATAAGAGGAATGACAGGCGATCAGAGAACCACCTTCTCACCATTTCCTCCGACTGCGTGCACTTTTCGCCTCCCTTCGCATCGCGACCCAGCCGACCAGAAATCCCCCGACCCCCAGCAAATCTCTCCGCCATGGCCCTCTCCACCGAGCCTTGGGGTAGATCTAAGTGCACGAGGGCGCAACTGGCTTCCTTCGAGGAGGCCGGGATCTTGCGAGCCGGTTGCTGGCGCATCCCCGCGGCCGGAGAGACGACCCCGAATCCGCGAGAGAGGGAATTCATCTGCTTCACCAGCCATCTTGAACGGGGGCTAGGGTTCCCACGTCCTGTTTCTTCCGGGCGCTACTTACCACAGATCCAGCCATCGGATCTGGGTCCCCACAGCATCGAGTAGCTCGCCATCTTTGTGGCGTTCTGCGAGTGCTACTTGGCTGCCGGCCCTACTTCCCTCTATGGCAAGATCTGTTCCACGGACGGATCAGCCGCGAGGAAGTGGGCGGCCCAATGCTAGCCGCGGGCGGCCTAACCTTCCAGCTGAAGTCGAAGGCTTCATTCTTCGACCTGATGCTGCCCGCCAAGGCAGCGAGCGACTGGAAGAAATCGTGGTTCTATGTAGCCGAGGCAACCCCGGAGGGCGAGACGGCGATCCCGCGGTATTCTGCCAACCGGTCCGAGCCACGCCGCCTTCAAATCGGCAAGCTCCCCAACGAGCAGCGGATGGTCGTTGACGAAATGCTTCGGACCATCCGCGGTCTGAAGAAGAAGGGCCTCCAGACGATAAACCTGTACAACTGCTGGCTCGGGCGGCGGCTCGTCCCGCTGGCTCGGCGCGAGCACTACATGTACCAAGATACACCGGACGACTCGACGAAGGCCTGCCTCGCCGAATGGAAGCTCGAGGACTACCTCCCAAAGATCAAGAAAATCACCCAGCGTGCACGGACGCAGTGCTGGGTCGCCCCCTATACCGCAAAGCGTCCAGCCCCAACGGTAATCGCTTCACTTCGCTCGCAGTCGTAGTTTTTGCAGTCGCGGTAATTCTGATATCACCTTGTGTTCATTGCAGCTATTCCAAGTGGTGGAAGGATGGCTCCCGCCTTCGGACGATGAGAACTCGAGCTCGTCCGTCCAGGACGTGGGCGAGTCGCCTCCCGCCAAGGAAGATGCCGGGAGTGATGAGGGCGACAGCGACGATGAGTCCGAAGAGGAGGTCACCCCACTGCTCCGCAAGATCCGTGGGAAGCGTCAACGTGAGCTTGAGGCAAGCAAAAGCCTCGAGCGCCATGACGACGACGGCGAGCTTCCAGAAACCACCTCGCGCCGCCAGGCTACTCCATCGAAAAAGAAGAAGAAGGAAAAGGAGGCGAAGGCCCCTCCGAGGAAGAGGAAGACGAAACCGACAAGGCCGGCCTCACCACCACATTCAGTGAGCAGTTCTGACGCCCCCAGTCCGTACAAGGACGAGGCGCCACCGACGACATCCGCGCTGGACACGGACACCATCGAGGTGCCCCTGGCGTCGATTCCTCCGCCATTCGCTCCAGTCTCTGGGCTGGGGGACGCTCCGGCCGTAGCGGCTTCGCCTCACAGGGAAGCTCCAGTTGAAGATGTTCCAGAGGCTCCGGTTGCGGCCTCGACGATGAAGAAACCGTCCGTGTCTTAGGCACGCGACGTTCTGGAAATGGGGCTCAGCCGCCGGCTGGGCCCCGAACTAGAGAAGCCAGCCGGCCTCCGTACGGGGCTGCGCTTCATTTCAGTCGCCAAGTGAGTACACTCTCCTTCCTTTGTCTTCCATAGCAGCTCGAATTATCTTGCTTATATGATTGATGTACAGGACCAGAGTGAAGAGGATGGGCCACCCGACCGTGGCTAAGGTGCCACCCGTCGTCAGCGAGGAGGATCCTTCCCGCAAGAGGAAGGCGGACGAAGTTGTCGTCCCTGCGGATGGCGGCAAGAAGGCCAAGGGTGACGACGTCGTCACGATTTCTGACGACACGGCGGTCGCGCCGGCGGGACCCGTAATAGCGGTGGCCGCGTCCACGAAGGAGGACGCTCCCTTGCCTGGAACGGCCGAGCCGACCTCCTTTGGGGCAGGTGCCTCTATCGCCACCTTCCCGCGCTTCATGGCCAAGGCGGCCGCGGCGAGTGGAACTTCGCCCTCGAGCCACGCTCCTGGGATCGCCGATGCTGAAGTCGACCAACGTCGTGGGCATACGCCGGCTCTCCTCGCATTCGTGGACGCGATATAACTCCACGGCATGCTTGGCGCAGCCATCCAGGTATATCCAGTCCCCGAGGATCAGGTCGTTGCTTGCAGCAGCCTGATTCTTTTAGTGTCGTATATTTATTTTCGGCATCCAGTCCCCGAGTGCTCACTCGCTGAATTTCAGCGGGTGGGCACTTGAGAGTTTCTTGATTGCCAGTCCCCGAGTGCGCATTCGCTGAATTTCAGCAGGTGGGCACTTGAGAATTTCTTGATTGCCAGTCCCCGAGTGCGCACTCGCTGAATTTCAGCGGGTGGGCACTTGAGAATTTCTAGATTGCCAGTCCCCGAGTGCGCACTCGCTGAATTTCAGCGGGTGGGCACTTAGGAATTTTGCTTTGGTTAACTTTTTGGGTGATGCGTGGTCTGCAACTTGAATCACCGACCGACCGGCGAAGCACCGCTGGAGAAGGAACGCCATCGCCCAGAGGCGAACAAAGGGCTTCAGCGGTTGCCGCGCGGCAGGAAGCTCGCTAGGGTCTTGTCCCGCGGTGAATTGGCGGCGCAATCGGCTTTGAGTTAAGCTGAATAGCGGATCGCCAACCTCGAGCGAGCTGCGGAGGCGGCGAAGAGGCGAGCTCGGCTGATGGGCGAGCCAAGGCCGCCATTGCAGCCGCCGAAGAGGATCGCAAAGTGTCGGACGCCCTTGTTGCTGGGCTTCAGGACGACCATACATCGCTTCAATGCTTCATCACGGATCTCGCCCGCCCGTTGATTGGTAAGTGCATATGCCTCTGCTAGTAGGTGTGCCTTTTGTGGTGTCCGTCGTATTCATTATTGTCTTCTACTCGCAGGTCGCATTATCGACAGCGCGGAAGAGGCAAGCTCGTTTGACGCGCGGTGGTGTGTAGCCACGCTTGTCGACTCGGCGACATTGTCGGCGACGTGCATCCGAGCCTATCTCCAAGAGATATCGCCCACTGAAGTGATTCCCAGCGACCTCGTTGAGGTGTGGAAGTATTTGGAGAAGGCGCCCGCGGTCGTTGAGTTCATGACGCGGTCGGCGTTTCGTCGCGGGGCGGCGACGGCACTTAGTCTTGGACTTGCCCACTTCCCCGAGGACTTCGACCTCGACGATGTGACGAGTGGCTACCCGTCGTCGACTAGTGTGGTGGAGCTTTCTGAGGTCCTCAAGTTGCAGGATCACGCCGCAACATACTCGAAGCGTGTCTGGGCAATGGGCGACCTCCTTCCGTACCAGGAGACGGTCGTCGTGCCGAATGACCCCGAGCCGCCGCACCGTGACTTCAAGGTCGAGCAACCTTTCCGCGCGGCGATGGCGGGTGAGCTGAAGACGTACCAGTCGAATCCGTACACGCCATTCATCCGCAATCGTCGGAGTGTTGACGAGTCGTCGTCGAAGCCTGCGGAATAGGATAGTTTGCCCTGGGGCGTTAGGTAGTAGGTCTGCCATATGGGCATATTTTTTAATATGAGACAATGCAACATGCTTTTGAATGAGACACCGTGTCTGTGTTGGAATTTGTCATGTGTTTTGTGATTGTGGTTGGAACGAGTCCCCGAGCACGTCCGCCCTTTTGTGGGGTTTACCTCGTGTATGATATGTTTGTTGTTTTTGAATGTTTTGTTATTGTGGTCTACTCGCCCGGACTCGAAGAGCCAGTCGCAGGGCGACTCCCTTGAACGCTCTATACTTCACCGTTTTCCCTTGCGCGAACGGGGTCGGGTGGCCGAGTCCCCGAGCGTGGTACTTGGTTGTTCTAGGTGCGACTCGAGGGTGGTTGAGGACTTGGCGCGTTGGTTTGGGCGCATCACTCCTGCCTGGCCCGTTGGGCCAGTCGTGTGGCGAATCTTGGGCATGCTCTCTTACTTGGCGTTTTCTCGAGCCACTCGCGATGAACTGGTCGTCAGTCCCCGAGCGTGGTACTTAGCTGTTCGAGTCGCTATGCCGAGGATGCGGAGGACCGTGGTCGCTGTAAGAAGCGAAGGCAGGTGTCTTGGCTCGTAAAGCCAGTCGGGCTAGGCAACTCCAATGGGGCTCCGGGTAGGCGTTTTTCATGGACGATGCAAGACCTGAGGTTTACTCAATGCTCTTGCATCGCACTACTTAGCCGTGTCGATCGCTGTACCAAAGGTTGACTTCTGCGGTTAGCTGGACGCTGTTATTACGAGTGCGAGTGGCACAAGACACGGGGAGTAGGCGCAATTTGCGGTAACCGATTCTTTTATTTCACAGCGACTAGAGAGTACATATGTGGGGTTCTAGGGGTAGAACTTCCGTAGGAGGTTTACATTCCATGGTCGCTTGACGTCGAGTTCGCCGTCCCCGCGGACGTCGATGAGGTAGTAGGCGTCGTTGCCAAGTACTCGCCCGATGGCGAATGGTCCCTCCCACGGAGGGGAGAGCTTGTGCATGCCCTTCTTGTCCTGGATGAGGCGTAACACCAGGTCGCCTTCCTGGAAGGTGCGAGTCCTCACCCGCCGGCTATGGTAGCGGCGGAGTCCCTACTGGTAGATGGCGGTGCGAGACCGAGCGAGGTCACGTGCCTCGTCGAGCTGATCGACTCCGTCTTTGCGAGCGAGTTCGTTTGCCGCCTCCGTGTAGTGGACGAACCGTGGCGAGTCATGCTCGAGATCGGTGGGCATGACTGCCTCGGCGCCATACACCATGAAGAAGGGGGTGAATCATGTCGACCTGTTGACCGACGTGCGGATGCCCCAGATGACGGAGGGTAACTCCTCGACCCAGCACCCAGCGGTGCGCTCGAGTGGTACTTGGAGTCGCGGCTTCAGGCCGTGGAGGATGCTTTGGTTGGCCCGTTCTGCTTGGCCGTTGGACTCCGGGTGGGCGACCGATGCGAGGTCGAGGCGGATGTGGTGCTCTTCGAAAAATTCGGCCATGGCTCCTTTGGTGAAGTTGGTGCCGTTGTCCGTGATGATGCTGTTTGGGAACCCGTAGCGATATATGAGCTCGCGTACGAATTTGGTGGCGGTCTTCCCGTCGCATTTCCGGACTGGCTTGGCCTCCACCCACTTTGTGAATTTGTCGATCGCGACCAGCAGGTGGGTGTAGCCGGAGGGGGCCTTCTTGAAGGGGCCTACCATATCCATGCCCCACACAGCGAATGGCCAGGTGATGGGGATTGTTTTGAGCGCTGAGCTCGGCACGTGCGTCTGGTTGGCGTACTTCTGGCACCCGGCGCACCGCTGGACAATGTCGACAGCATCGGCGTGTGCGGTGGGCCAGTAGAAGCCATGTCGCATAGCCTTGGCGACAAGAGAGCGGGCGCCGGCGTGGTGGCCGCAGTCACCGGAGTGGATGTCGTGGAGGATCTTGCGTCCTTCGGCGGGTTGGACGCAGCGTTGGAACACGCCGGTGACACTGCGCTTGTGGAGGTCGCCGTCGATGATGGTGTAGGACTTGCATCGACGAGCAATCATCCGAGCGTCTGTCTCGTCTGCCGGCAAGGTGCCAGCTTCCAGGTAGGCGATGTAGGGCTTGGTCCAGTCGTCTGGCTCGTTGACGAGTGCGACCAGAGCTGCCTCTGGTTGGAGCGGGACTCCGATGTCGATCTCCCTCGGGGGAGAGACTGGTGGCTTGGTGATCGTGTCGAGGAAGACGCCGGCGGGTGGTGCGAGTCGAGCCGACCCGATGCGAGAGAGTGCATCGGCCTCCTTGTTCTTCCGCCTGTCGATCCACTCGACGGAGTAGCCTGTGAAGTGTCCGCCCAACTTGTCCAGTGCTTGGCGGTACGCCGCCATGGTGGGGGAGACGGCATCGCAGGTGCCAGCGACTTGCCCCGCGACGAGGTCGGAATCTCCGTAGCAGCGTAGGCGGTTGACATTCATCTCCTTGGCAGCTCGCATGTCGTGGAGTAAGGCCTCGTACTCGGCCATGTTGTTGGTGCAGGGTGTGAAGTCGAGGCAGAGGATGTAGCGGAGCTTGTTGCCCTTCGGTGAAGTAAGCACGATCCCTGCGCCTGCGCCGTCCGCGTTCTTGGAGCCGTCGAAATGCAGGCACCAGTAATGGAGGTATGGCAGCTTCTCTGGCTACTGGTCCTCTTCCCAATCGGCGATGAAGTCCGCTAGGGCCTGCGACTTGATCGCTTTTCGCGGCTCGTATTTGATGTTGTGGACGTCGATCTCGACGACCCACTTGGCGACCCGCCCGGTCGCCTCGCGGTTGCGGATGATGTCTTGCAATGGCGCTGAGGAAACGACCATGATCGGGTGCTCCTGGAAGTAGTGCGGAAGGCACCGCTGAGCTCTGAACACCGCGTATAGCAGCTTTTGGTACTGGGAGTACCGCTGGCGCGACTCGGTGAGGAACTCGCTGATGTAGTACACCGTCGCCAGATTGGGCGCCTTTCCTTCCTCCGTCGCTCGACGACCATGACGGCACCGACGACGACTTTTCGAAGCCGACGTAAACCAGCATGGGTTCTTTGTCGGGGGGGTGGCGAGTAGCGGTGCGGCGAGTAGCACCTTCTTGAGGTCGCGAAGCGCGTCATCGCCTCCTTGTCCCACTGGAAGGTGGGGTTCTTGCGCATCAGGCGGTATAGGGGCATCGCCTTTTCGCCCAGGCGGGGAATGAAGCGACTGAGAGCCGCTACTCGCCCGACCAGTTTCTGGACGTCACGCAGGCACTCGGGTTTCCCGAGCCGGGCGATCGTGTCGATCTTCGTGGGGTTCGCCTCGATCCCTCGCTTGGAGATGACGTACCCCAGTAGTTGTCCTGCTGGTACACCGAAGGTGCATTTGCCTGGGTTGAGCTTTATCTTGTATTTTTGCAAGTTGGCGAATGTTTCCGCCAGGTCGGCGAGGAGGTCACCCTGGCGAGCGGACTTTACGACCACGTCGTCGATGTAGACATGGATGTTGCAGCCAATTTGGCTCGCGAGGTATTGTTGCATGCACCGCTGGTAGGTCGCCCCGGCGTTCTTGAGGCCGAAGGTCATGGCGGTGTAGCAGAAGGCTCCGAATGGCGTGAAGAACGCCGTCTTCTCCTCGTCCTCGACGACCATTTTGATCTGGTTGTACCCGGAGTAGGCGTCGAGGAAACATAGCGACTCTGAGCCCGCGGTGGAATCGATTATCTGGTCGATCCGCGGGAGGACGAACTGCTCCTTTGGGCAGGCGCTGTTCAGGTTTGTGTAGTCGATACACATCCTCCAGGTCCCGTTCTTCTTCTTGACCAGGACTGGGTTTGCCAGCCACTTGGAGTATTTGATTGGCCGGATGAAGCCTGCAGCGAGTAGACGCTGCACCTCCTCGGCGATTGCTCGGCGGCGCTCTTCATTGAAGGGCCGCAACGATCGCTGACAGTCGCACTTTGGGGTCGGCGTTAGCTTGTGCTCGCGAGCTCCCTAGGGACACCGAGCATGTCGAGGGCTTCCATGCGAAGATGTCCTGTTCTCACGGAGGAACTCGATCAGCGCCTTCCTATGCTAGGCTCATGCCTGTCCCGATCGTCACCGTTCGCCGGAGTCGCCGGGACCAGCTCGACGGTGCGGGTGCGTAGTGGCCTCAAAGGTTGAGGTGTTTGCGCCCGAGTTGGGCTTCTTGAGTATGGTGGGTCGTCGTTGTTGACCCCGCCGTACTTGGCGAGCTCATCGGCGTGGTTGGTCTCCGCGATGACGGCGTCCGAAGCTCGCCTTTGGCCTCGCACTCGACGGCCATGTCGGGTCGCCGCTGATGGTGATGACGCCGCACGCGGGGAGCTTCATCGCGTTATCAGCGTGGTGGGCGCCGCCATGAACTTGGCGAACGCCGCGCCCAGGACGCAATGGTAGGGGATGTCGAAGGGCACGATCTCGAAGACGGTCCGCTCGGTGCAGAAGTTTGCTGGTGTGCCGAAGGTGACCGGCAGCGTGACCTTACCGATCGGGTACGCCTTCTGACCGGGGACGATGTCGTGGAACGTGGTGTGGGTCGTCTCGATCATCGACTGCGGGAGCCGCATCCGCCTGAAGGTGTCCAGGTACAGGATGTTGATGGAGCTGCCGCCGTCCATCAATGTCTTGGGGAGCCAGTAGTCGCCGACCTTAGGCTTGACAACCAGGGCGACTCGACCTGGGTACTCGATGCGTGGCGAGTGGTCTTGTCGACTCCAGATGATGGGCTGCTCCGACCAGTTGAGGAACTGGGGAACGTCCACCTGGGCCACCGCATTGACGGCGACGTCGTGGGTGATGACCTTCTTCTCGCGCTTCGTGTTGAAGCCTGTGAAGGAGCGAGCCGGCCACTTTGCCGAATTTTCCGCCGTTTGGCGGGTCGTTGTCGGGGTCCTCCCGCGCTCGCCGTGCCTTCTCGATCTCCCTAAGGGTGTGGCAGTCGGAGGTGGTGTGCGTTGCGGGCTTCCCTTCCCTGCTATGAAACGCACATGGTTGGTTAAGGAGGGCCGCGGGGTCGAACCTTGGCTTGTCCTTGTAGTTGCCGCCGTCGTGGCGTTGTCCTCCGTCGTGGCGGAAGCTCTTGGGCTCGCGTTGCGCGTGCCCGGCATTGGCGACGAAGTCGACTCGCCCGTCACTGTGGTGCTTGCCGGTGAGGCGAGTGTTGCTGTAGCGTAGGTCAGACCGTCGTCACCGCCGTTGCCGATCGCGGCGTTGACCTCGACTCGCCGCCGCTTCTGGTTTGGATCTTCCTCCGCATCGCTTGGCGATCTCGAGGAGGTCGGGCGTTGAGGATGTTTGCCGCCGGGCGCCGCTGAGGCCACTCGCTTCCCGATTTAACGCGAGTATACTCGACCGCGAGTCGGCGCTACCGCTTTTGCCGCTCGGCCTTTTTGCGAGGGCCCGACGCATCGGATCTATAGGGCGCCACGCGGGCCGTGATGTTGTTGGCTGCTGCTCGCCCGCCACGAGGTTGTCCATCGGGGTGGAGAACAAGGAGGCGTTGCGTCTCTCCGTGAGGAGACTACTATCCGCTGGTCCTCAGGAGGTGTGCGTTGGAGGTGGGCGCCATCGCCGCTGATCTGGCGGGGCCGGGCGCTTCCTCCGGTGGCGCGTCGCAGATCGCGCCGCCACGCTGGCCGGGTCGTTTTATCGAAGTTCAGGCGCGCCGAACGGTGGGGTTCAGCGCGACCGATCCGGGCCGGTGGTAGCGATAGTTCTGCGCCACCGCCGAGGCGAAATTTTTCGCGCCGCTTGTTCCTTGCGACGCCTCCCGCCAAAGTGAGTTCCTCGACCTCCGTTGCCGTGGCGTTAGGAGGGATTGGGGTGGAGAATGGATCCTCCGGTGGATCGATGCCGGTCGCCATGTAGGTCGCGGCGTGGCGACCGGTTCCGTCGCGGAGGTCGGCGGAGTTTTCCGACCCGGAGTCGAATTCGAAGATCCCGAGGATGGAGGGGTCCTCGAAGTCTCCCACGTTGGAGAACTGGGTGATGGAGCCCGCAGGTGAAGTCGCGGTGATGGACCCGGCGAGTGACGCCAGGGTCGCCGAGTCGGCGTCGGCCTTGAGGGCCGCGTCTTCCGCGGCCGCTGAGTTTTCGGCCACGTCGCTGTGGGCCGAATTGTACTCGGAGGCGAGGCGATGGATCGTGCGGATCTGGCTCTCGGAGAGCCGATCGCGTGGCGGCGACTCGCGGATGCGAGCCGAATCCTCCGAGACGATGACGTCGGTGAGGCCGACGAAGAGGCTGATCATGCCGATCGGCAGGATCACGCTGTGCGTGACGGGTCGCGCCGCCGGGACGTAGCTGCTCGGCAAGATTTGGAGCATATCGCAGATTGGATCTCGCCGCAGAACACCGGCCAGACCGGCCAGGCCCCACGGTGGGCGCCACTGTCGTGAGAATGGTCACGGCAGATGCTGCAATCGGCAGCGAGTAGTAGAACCAGGGGCAAGGGCGGCCAGCCATCAACGGTGCGAGATGAGGGCAAAGACACAGGGTTTTACCCAGGTTCGGACCCCCGGAGGGTAAAGACCTACTCCTGCTAGATTGTATTATGAAGGTGGTACAATGGGCGAGCTCGGTGGCTAGGCGGCGAGTCGCTTGGGTGTATGATGGAACGTATCTCTCGACGCCCCGCAGGGAGGTTTATATAGGCTCACCTCCCCTAGGGTTTACATATCTCAACCGAATCAGTTAAGGCTTCAACACTCGTTTAACCTAATACGACTAGGCCTATCTACTCTTTGGGCCTTCAGCCTTCAAATCGCTGGATCCACACCGGGCCTTGATCCAGTCGCCGTCTTGCAGGCCCACTCGCCAAGTCTTGGGCCAGTCGGAAACGTCCTGCTGGGTATACCCTGGTAGGCACATCCCCATCACCAGGGTATTACTAGTCCATTGGAGTATGAAGAACACGGGCCCAAGTTCGACTGGTTACTACGATGTTAGGTGTGTTTGCTAACTTCTCTTTAATCTGTAAGACATTACACATTACCGTCATATGTTTTACTTATCGAACCATATTTGATTAATGCAGATCCAACAGCTAGGCTATCCAGAGACTTAGTTGACAGAGGCACAAATCACTCGATCCTTGGAGGCATACATACTTTGGCTTCTCGGAAAGGTGATGTTCACCCGAGAACCATATCACCACTATCACCGCTCGCTACATCCCTATCACATTGGAGATCGCCAATGCAACTAGCGCTGACATGATTATACAGAGGAGTTGGGGTTCTGCAGTCTTAACGTCCACGTACCGAGGTATGTGCAGCGGTTACCAACGGAGGGCACCGAAGTCAGGCCTGCTTGGATGCCCACTACTGTTGCAGCTTTGGTCCTGGGAGCGGTTTCCTATCGGCCGACCGGACGTTATGGTTGAGACGCCTTACCCTACAGCTACTTTGGGCGACCCTCTGACTAGACTGTTCGATCCAGACCTCATCGACTTGCCTACTTTCGGTTCAGTTTAGACACACCGTCAGGTATGTGCATAGTTACTTGTTACATTCATTATTTAGTTGACATAAACTATGCATGGAGCTAACAAATTATTATTCGCAGAGACGCTTTTCTCACAGTCAGGTGAGGGGTTGCTACCCCGCACTATCCGAGCAGTTTGACGTACTGCTCGCGAGTCCGGTGATGTGGGAGCCCTACACGAGTGAAGCTTTCGCTGCTAAATTCTAGAGGTATGGGGATAACATACAGATTTCTATTCTATGCGCCAGGGACGAGCCGTATTGGCTCACAAAATCGAAGATCATCTTCGACATGCAGGCAGAGGAGATGAGCCTACATAGAGTAATGAGGCAGTTTGGTCTTCGCCAGTTGGCTGATCCTCGTCCTACGGAGATCGCCATACCTTCAGTCATACACACATATGTTTCCTTTACACATTACTTCCATCTTAACATGATTTATTCATATGACACTAACCATGTTAAATGTTAGGTTGTCGAGGAAGGGAAGTAGCAAGACCGCTACGGGTTGGCTACACAGGGTTGGGGTGTACGTTCAAGAGTGGGACACCGGTACAGCCCGAGTCTGGGACTCGAACGCCGAGTTTGACATGGAAGAGCTCAACAGGTATTTGGATAGCTACATGAGCGCCACACGACTACGCATCGCGCAGCAATCTCACCCGGAGGAGATGCCGAGCGCGGCTACTTGGGATAATTATCTGAGCCAGTCTACTGTGGGCAGCAGACAGCACGCGGTATGTTCTTCATCTAATGCACATATTTATTACATAATTTTCCATCTATATATCGCGAACCTTGTGGTGTCACTTGTAGGCACAAATGTTAGTCGATCTTGAGACGGAGAGTGCTGAGTACAAAAGCTCTCTTTCGTCCGGACCCCTACTTATTCATCGGCAGGTCCAGGAGACCTGTCTGAGTCGCCTGGAGGAGGAGATACGGCATATCTACGGGGTTATCACGTGCACCTGCCCTTCGGACATTGCTCACCACCCGGCACCACAGCGTCCTCCGCGGCACTCGACGCACCACCACCAGCAGCAGCCACCTCGCCTCACGACAGCCTCCCGTCCACGGCTTACACCGGAGACGACTCGAGACCTCCTCCTGCATCAGCCGGAGGTTCGACGTGGCATCGCAGATTCTTTCGATCATGGCAGCAGCAGCCACCTTTGCACGATGGAGGTTCGTCGTGGCAAGCACAAGCAGCAGGAGCCTTGGGGTCACCCTCCCATGCCAAACTACGGTTTCGCCCACCACGTGGTATGTGTCTTACAAGATAAGCGCCGAGGCTCTTCATGTCAAGTTCTTACATACTGCTTTCATGTGCAGAGCATTCGGAATGCAGGGTCTATGCTCGGCTATCACCGTCTATGTCCGGATCCGCCTGGACTGATCAGGACGCTGATCATAGCACTCAGGATTTCATGACACAGAGCAGTTGGCTGAACATTTTTTAGACTCCCCCCTGACCCCACACAGGAGACTCAGTACGATGAGTATGGGTCGGTGATTCCTCCCCGACAGGTTCGGCCGTCCCACAGGTTCGGTTGGATGACGCCTCCTAACCCACCACCTGAGCGCCGCGGCAGACGACGTCGCTGAGACGGCAGACGTAACTATCTATCTATCTATCTATCTATCTATCGGTATATGAGACATATTTATCTATGTATGAGACATATATTTATCTATGTATGAGACATATATCTACCTATATATAAGACACTATTCTATTATTTCACGATTTTTATTCGACAAACTACTCAACATAGCTTGCAACACAGTTCAGCATAACTTGCGGTACATAAATAAGAGTCTTATCTATCCCTAGCATGATGCCTTTACCTTTCCCTTCGATGATGCCTCGCCCTTTCCCTTTGATGATCCCTCGCACTTGATCTTCTTGGCCCGCGCTTTCTTCTTCTCCTGCCTCTTGTCCCACTCAGCTCTCGCCTTACTTCCAACGGGTGGCGGCATGAAGATATCATCCTCATCTTCGATCTATTCTATCCAGGCCCTAGGTGCGACAACCTACTCCGTCATGTCAGCTTGACTCTTCTTGGCCTGCGCTTTCTTCTTCTCCTGCATCTTATCCCACTCAGCTCTTGCCTTGCTTCCAACGGGTGGCGGCATGAAGATATCATCCTCATCTTCGCTCTCTTCTATCCAGGACCAAGGTGCATCAGCCCGCTCCATCATGCGAGCTTCACTCTTGAAGTTGAGCTTGTCCCACCTTGCCTGGATCCTGATAAGCTCTGCTCGTACCTGATTTGGGGTCTTCAGTTTCCACCCTCTCTGATGAAGTTCCTTACAAAGCATAACGATAGCATCATAGTTTCTTACCAACGTCTCCCAGTGGGCTGGTTCATCGCCTATCATAACACTTCTGACTATTTGGATAAGCCCAATGGACATCTCTGTCGGCCAGGGAAACGCGTCGGTCATAGTGGAGAGGAGTGGAGGGAAATGCGAGAGCAAGAGGAGAGGAGGGAAATGAGAGAGTAAGAGGAGGAAGAGATGAACTGGGTTAAAAGATACATCTCGTTGCCCAGATTTATAGAGGCACCGAACCGAATAGGCGGGAAAAAAGGCGAGAAGTAGTGGCGGGAAAAAAGGGCGGGAAGTAGTGGCGGGAAAAAAGGGCGGGGAGTACTGGCGGGAAAAATTGGCGGGGAGTACTGGCGGGAAAAATCGGCAGGAAGGATTGGCGAGAAACATCGGCGGAGCATTAGTTTAGAGGCTATTTTAAAAAATTAGCCAGGATTGCATTAATCATGCAGGATTTGGTTAGAGGCAGGACGATTAGGATGTCAGTCTGGGCCAGACCGATTGCCCTAATCGGCCTAGAGCAAGCCGAGTGCATGGGTGGGACCAAGCCGACTGCATGATGCCACCTACTGTCGGCCAGGGCCTGGCCGATTGGCCCAGTCGCTTGCCCCAGGACGACAAAGTGCTAGTTCTGTAATTTCCAAAAAACATATAATAGAACTCAAATTAATTAAATAATGCATATTATTTAAAAAAATCGCCTGTAGGCTATGGGGATGGTAGGGATTGGATGAGTTCTATCATGTAATCGAATAAGATTGTTAGGGCATGGTGCCTAGTATCTTTATTAGTGCTATTTGACTTTGTTGCAACTTGTTGTGCTTAGTGCTTGTCACTACGTCCTGAGTGTCATGATCTCAGATATGAACTTATTATTGATTCATGATGATAGTATTGTTTGTGATCTTATCTGAAAGTTGTATACACATATCATTGTCCGGATCCAAAGGCCCTGAAGTGACCGAAATTGGGACAGCCGGAGGGGATGGCTGTGATGTGAGGATCACATGTGTTCATGGAGTGTTAATGCTTTGCTCCGGTGCTCTATTAAAAGGAGCACCTTAATTGCCAGTAGATTCCCTTGAGGCCCCGCTGCAACGAGCTGGCAGGACAAAACATGTTGTGCAAGTTCTCATTACGATTGTTTAGTACTTGGATGATTTATCTTATTTATCTGCAATTGTCCTAGATCTTAAATTTCAATGTTTAGACTTGTCTATGCAACGCCCGTCCATCCATCCCTATGCATACTGTACTCATATCCTACTGTTTGCTACTATTGTTACCACCGCCTTTGTTTTACTACTGCTGTTACTTTGCTATTGCTACTATAAAACTATTGCTACTGATAAACTGCTGTGAGCAAGACTATTTCCAGGTGTAGCTGAATTGACAACTCAGTTGTTAAACCTTATAATTATTATTTGGCTCCTTTTGTGTCGAATTAATAAATTGGGTAATACTACCCTCGAAGACTGTTGCGATCCCCTATACTTGTGGGTCATCACGGAGTCGTACTACGTCCTACCAAACCTCGTGACACTTTTGGATACATTTAGTATTTTGGACGTAATTTCTTCATACGAACTCCGTTTAAGGTGTTTTGAGCTCATTGGATCCGTATGGACGAGAGCTACAATATCATGGCCTTGGATATTTATTTTGTACCAATGGAAACATATCATTTTTCTACTCTTCATATGTTAACTCCTCCATATTGCCTCCTTTTGACTTTTTTCACCGTGCTTTATTTCATGATTCTCCATTGCACCTAAACACAAATCAAAGCTAAAGAAAACTAATAAAATCCTAATGAAACTACTAGATATGGAATGCCCACATGAAAATAAATGAAACAAGTAATCATATATAATAGATATAATAATAGCTAGACGTAGCATGTGATAAGTGATTTTATAAACATAAGGTATGCTAAAATCTATATAAAACTCACTCATCAACATGTAGATGAGAACAAGCCAAAGCCCAAACAGAGTCGGAGCAACATAGTCGACGACAGACGACGTGGAATCTTGAGGTGACTTGTACGGGGAGGACGACAAGCAGCGAGCAACCTCGGGAGATGTGCTGTAGCGTCCAGAGCTGGGGTGGAGGCAGCCGAAAACCCTAGCGTGTAGTGTGCTCCAGAAGAAAAAGGAGGGGTAAGAGATTGGAGAGGGTGCAGGCATGCGGGTGTAGGCTTCCGGGTGGCCAAGTGGGCAAGGGCGTCGTGAAATGACAAACCCACTATCGAGCTAGAGCCCACCACCTAGCAGGTACACATGCACGCGCAAAGAGTTGGATCCTAAGTCCACATGCAGTGACGGGAAACTTGTAGGCTCAAAGAGCTGCAACTGATCAAGATTACATCTTTAATTAATATCTAGTATAAAACTAAGGTTGGTCATAGTGGGGTATCATATGCATATGATACTGGTATATGATATAATCTCTATAGTGCATAGTATCATAGAGTAGTATTATAATACTATTGTATTTAATTATTTGTAGAATCTCAATGTATATTTGTGTACAAGTCACTAAAATAACGAATTTTATGTGCTATGATATGGTATCATATTATGATACCACAATCACCTCTCTCTTTATTAATTGGTGTGTTGTATAGTATTTTTTGCATGCTTATTATGCATGATACCACTTGTGTTACTCCCATTATGACCATTATTTCTTGCAAAGAATCATGCAACAATAATAAAGACATTTATTTATTTATTTTGTAAAAAAAAGACGTCTCGGTTTATCAGTGTCTTGACTGCCAGGGAATCCGGCCCGGCCCAGCTTCACTGACACTGGCACACTGCTATGAAAGGCTAGAATGTATGGCCCGTTCAGAAATTAATAAAGCCGTTATGTTTCATCTCTTGGCCGGCCCAGAAGAAGCCCTCGTGGGCTGTTTTCAGTTACTTCCAGCAGCATGTTCATGGAAAACTGAGCCACCATATTTCATCCCTCGCTCAGCTACTCCTTACTCAACCAGATGTCCAGATCAAGTTGAGAACCTGCGCAGCTACATTGACCTATCGACGACCTTAATACTGCTACCCCTTTCTATAATATAAGCCTTTTTAGCAAACTGTTTTAGTTTACTAAAAGACTTATACTGTATTATAAGACGGAGGAAGTATCTTCTTAGGACCTATCGACGACCTTAAACAGCTCCTAACACTGCAAGTGATCATTTGCTGCCCGTCCCCCTCCCCTGGCTAAAACGCGCTCCCAACCTTGCAGCTCGCGAGTCACACGGGTGGTCCCTAGCTTCGATCTCACTTCTTCTTTCCCAAGCATCTTACACACCCGGTGGGCCGGGCGGCAAAAAATGAAAACAAAAAAGACAAGGACGCGACCACGCATTACGCATCCGGCGATGGCCTGCTGGGCCGGAAATTAATGGGCGCCCCAATTATGCTATGGTGACATTTATGCCCGATACTGTTGGTGCAGGTGCGTGTACGTGGCTAGGCAGACAGACAGACGCTATTGCGTACTGCCCACTGTCTCTCGTTCTCGTGTGTAGGTGCGCCATCATCAGTTAATCGTCTGGCGTACATGTGGTGCCGCGCGCCATTTTTCTCAGTTGCCGGGATGATATGCACAGTAGTAGTAGTAGTAATAGTAGTACGATAGTACATGCAATGAGGCCGGGGCGCCGGGCGTTACGTCTGCGCACAGTGTGTGACTGTGCGGCGGTGGCCTGTAGTAGGTCTCCGGGAGGAAGCCGCTGTACGTGCGTACGTGCTGCCGGTCAAATGGCACGATCTGCAGTGTATACTCCGTGCGATTCGTCGTCGAGGTTAGACTTTTTTTTTTTCCAAAACCCAGTACAAACGCCAACGGGTCTTGAGCTTGATAAAGCATAACAAGCGGCTTGCTATCAACAGGAGCATCGCCTCTGACAAAAAAAAAACTCCGTGCGATTCGTGGTCGAGGTTAGACTTTTTATTTGACACTACTTCGCTTCCTCCATGAAATAATTTCCTAAAATCCTCTAGTTCCCTGCTGACACGTGTCCCTTAAATGGGCTTAAAATCCCACTTTTATTACAAACATATCCGTTTTTGTAACAAATAGTCCTTTTTTTTTACACGTAGCGGAAAACGATTTGACCCAAAAAATAGAAAAAATTCTGGACCTCGTCGGAGAGTTCGCCGGAAACCTCGCCGGTGATCGTGTAGAAAAAAAATTATGCTAATGTAGCAAATCTAACTTCACCGGAGACTCGCCGAAGACTTTCCACGGCGCCATGTTTGTAGCATGTAGCAACGACGGCATGCACGTGTAGCACAAGAGCTCGACATGTGTAGCAAAAAAATTATGCTAATGTAGCAAATCTCACTTCACCGAAGACTCGCCGGAGACCTCATCGGAGACTTTCGCCGGAGACTTTCCTCGACGCTATGCTACACATTTGTAGCATGTAGCAACGACGTCATGCACGTGTAGCAGAAGAGCTCGACATGTGTAGCAGCGGCGCCTGCCGCGTGTAGCAGCAGCGGCAACCCGGAGCGTGTAGCTGCAAAGGCTCGTGTGTAGCAGTGGAACCCGACGCGTGTAGCACCGGCGGCTATCACATGTAGCAGAGGTGAGCGGCGGCACGGAGCGGGACGGGACGGTGTCAGCCACCTCTCCTCGCCGAAGGTAGGAGAGGGGAGCGATGGGGACGATGAGGCCCATACCAGTGGCGAGTCCGTCGTCCTCGACGCCATCCTACGGGCTAGATGGAGCAGCGGAGCGCCGCTCGCCGGCGGAGGAGCAAGACGACGTCGGACGAGCTGGAGCATGCGGGCGCGACATGCGGATGAGAGCTCGATCTCCGGCGACCAGCGGCGGTGAGGTCGGTGGCCGGTGTGGCCGAGCGAGCTAGGGCGGTAAAGAGATGCGCGTGGGGATTTTTTCATCTCCGTAAAGGATAAGGCAACCAGGAAGAAGATGTAACGTGGGCGGGGCCCACCCCGTGCTGTGCGGGACGAAGACCCCCGGGGGATCGGGAGGATGGATCCCCCGGGGGAGGCCAATCATTTTTCTTTTTTCTCAAAACCCAGTACAATTGCCGATGGGTCTTGAGCTTGATAAAGTCATGACAAGCGGCTTGCTATCAACAAGAACATCGTCTCTGACTAAAGAATATTTTATATTTTATGAGAAAACAAAGTTCAAATCTAAAATTCCAACTCTGATGGATAGGGGTGTCAGTGTCCTCCTAACCGTCGAACCAAAGATTGATTCTTACTGAGGTTATACCTTGTGACCTATAGTACGTGTTACTAGGTCTACTTCTGCTTGGGATGCACCTCTCTTATGTGCAGTTCTAATTTTCTGTTTTCATTTGCACGTACCTTTGTACTACTAGTACACCCTCCGTCCATAATTAGATTGTACTCTGTGTTAAGTCATAGTTTTTCGTTTTTGAAATTTGACCAAATGTTTACCGAAAATAAAAATATCTACGATGTAAAACTTATAGTATGAAAATATACATAAGTTATATTTTTATAATATATGTATTTGGAATAATGAATGTTGATATATTTTATTAGGGGTGGTGGTAGCGGTGTACGGGCAAATAAATCTGGCTCAACTCTACTCCTACATCGGCGACGTCCTTCCCTGTGAAGCCTCGGAGTTGATGGCAACATGTGTTAGTCGGTCCTTCAGATCGACGGCTTGGTCTTCTCGCAGTTCTTTAGATCTGGCAAGATGAGTTTCTCATTGTGTTGCTGGCGCTCATCGTTATCCGTGATGGCGCTGGCGGTCGGGGCGGGGTGGTTTCTCTAGAGCAAGCATTTTGGTCTGAAGGTGGTGGATCTGTCGTTCCTCTCTAACTTCGTCGACAGGAGGCGACATATCTTATTAGAAGACAACATGGAAACATCCCCGATCGACGTGTCACATGAACATGTGCCTCACTACGTGTAACGGGCCTATTCATCGATTCACGAAGCCTCGTTGGTGTTTGTGTTTGTTTGGATCTTGTAATAGTAGAGGCTTGGCATCTCTTCCGTTGTTCGTATCGGCGGCATTGGAGTTTGGCTTCGACCGCTAGATTCGGTGGTTGTAGAAAAACCTATATTTTTGAAAGATCCAGCAATTTTTGGATTCCAATTGTATTAGCAGGTGGAGGAAAAAAGGATGGATTTTATCTCGGTTTGTCTTTTAGTGTCCATATTTGTTGCGTCGTGTAACTTGATTTTCAATTAATGAAATATGTGGTTGCTCTAAAAAAAACCTCCGTAAGGTATTTCATGGAGGAATTGCGGATGGTGAAGTATTTTTAGCAATCTTTTTCCGAAAAGTGTTTGCTGGTTTGTCCCAAAATCTACAAGGATTTGGCTAGATTCGAAAAGTGCTTCTATCTTTCTTTTACAGCAAGGCATAGTACTCCCTCCGTCCTAAAAGGATGTCATAGATTTGTTTAAATTCGAATGTATTTAGACACTATTCAGTATATAGATATGCCTAAGTTTAGAACAACATCTTTTTATAGAAGCGGATGGAGTACTGTATATTCTGGATGGTATGTTTTTTACCGGGTCTACAGCCTCTATGGGCCATAGCCTGCAGATCCCGGGCTGGGTATTGACCAAAGAGAGCAAGCAAGACAGCCACGCGGCCCATGCCGCCCTAGAAAAACCACCAGGGGTTTTTCACGCACATCGGACTGTCTACCTGGCCCCACATCTGCAATCCGTCCTTTCTAAAAGACCAACGAGGGACGGTGCGTGTGATAAGATTTTAAAAAATATATATATATATAAAGGACAGTGCTGCGACTCGAGAGAGAAGAAAAGCCATAGCAGCCGCGGGATGAAAAAAAAACAGGTGGTCACACCGCCTGCAGCTCCTCCATCATAAGGCCATCATGACTTCTCTTGTGTCAGCGTCAAAACAAAAGAGAGAGAGGGGGAGCAGGGAGGGAAGAGAGAGAGAGAAGCAGAACGTCGGGGGGCGTGGTAGCTAGCCTAGCAGCAGCAGCAGCAGCGGTCAGGGAAAGAGGTGGGCCCCAGGGCTCTCAATCATAAAGCAATGGATTACAAAATCATGACCTGCGCTGCGCTCTCTCTCTCCTCCCACGCTGTGTAGTAAGAGTATTTATTATTTATGGCAGGGATGTTGCTCTTTTACTACTCCCTGCCTGCTGCCTTCTGCCTGCTGCCTCTCTCTCTAGTCAGTCGGTCGCTCCCCCCACAATCTCTCTGACAAAGAGGAGTCATAGTCGATGAAAGCAGTGTAGAATACTCTGTGTGGGTGACTACTGACAGCGGCTTCAATGCTCGACCCCTCTTTCTCATTCCCGCCGATCTCTCTCCCTCTTCCTTCAGACACCTTGGGCAACGTTATTTTACTGTGGACGCAGCAGCTGTTACTGTTCCGCCGACTGCTCATCAAGCTTTTTCTTCTTCCCTTGACCACTCCAAGCAGGCAAGCCCCCAGCACACACACACGCACGGTTGTGAGGTTGTCACAGCTCGCCACCGGCGGGTGGTCGGTTCTCCGTGGATTATTGCATACTATAGCTCCCATCGCATCTGAACGGCGGCGACGCCCCCTGCCACTCCTAGATCATATGCTAAGTAGTAGGCTGGAGTATTTGATTGGTCTCTTATTCTGTTGATTGACTTTTCCGGCGTTATCAAATCGACGGGACGAATCTTTTGCTCTTTACGAAAAGGGGAAAAGGTGTCGTTCCAGGAATAACTTAACAAGCTAGCTTTGGTTTGGTCTCACTTTACGTCAAGTTTTGACACACACACACAAACACTACACTAGCAGTGCGTGGTACCAATAAAATGCATGCCGGTGATCGATCTGCTGCATCTGCATGCACACACACACACACACCATGGGAAAGGCCAAAGCGCGATACTGGTACTAGATCGTGCATGTGCCACAAAGTGTGCAAGCTTAGCTCTACCTACGCACCTACACACTGCCGCTACGGCTTCGGTCGAGGGGCTTGGTCTTCGGATAGGTTGCAACTTGCGAAGCCCGGTCGTGTCCTGCCGCGCCACGCGGCGGCTCCGGATTGGCCGGGGGGCAGGGCTAGGTAGTAGAAGGGTGTGGAGAATGCATGGGGGGAATGAGACCATGATATTCTTTGCTTGCTTGCTGCCTTCCTCCTACCCTCCCTACGTAGGACGAAAGAGAAAGGCTATGGAGCGAGCGAAAAAGACTAGTTGGGCCGGCCATGGCCATGGCCATGGGGGAGTTATAAATCCTTCCAACCTCCCCATCTATTCTTGCTGCTCCTTTACTGGCATACATATGCCCGTCGTCCCTCGCTGCCTGCCTAACTCAATCACTCGTCTCCAAACAGGGCCAAGCGCGCTGGCCCCCGGCCGCCCAGCCGGCCGGTGCACAGTATGTGCATGTGTGCTTGGATCCTTTGTGCATGCATGTCTTGCTTTGGCGCGCGCTAGCCGTGTCATGTCAGCAGGAGGGTAGCGTAGTTAATTGTCAATCGCACTATTGCAGCGGTGCATCATCGATGCGATGCGATGCGATCGAGCTCATCCCATCTTGATTGCATGCCAAGCCATGCGATGCTGCGTCGGGAGTGTACTTGCATGCTTGTTTGGATCGGATGTGCTCTCGTCTGCTTTGTCTGTGTGAATATATAGTACTTACGTGGCACTTTTGACTAGTAACTGGCATGCATGGGGACTATGTTACTGAAACTTTGCCTCTGCGGAATAAACCCACCGGTTTTAACTTGCTATGTAAAGAGATAATAAATTTCCAAAAGAAAAAACTAGAGAAGATATACTATTTGCAAGATATTTCTTATTGTTTTCATCCTTGTTCTCTTACAGAAATATTACCAATTAACTGTCCATGCTCTTACATCTGCTGATCGCATGTCCAAAACTTGTTTATTGACCTTGGATATTATTTTTAAAAGGAATGCGGTTAGGAAAGCTCCTGCAGCGATTTTGTTTTCAAAATAATACAAGAACCTAAACCCGTGTCCTTGAAACTAGGTGGTTGGGCTGTACATCCACTTTCCAGTCCAAGTGAGCTAGGGTCACTTCTTTTTGACCTGGGATTTGCTAGGGGACAATGTTGCTTATCAATTTTCACGGAAATGAAAACTTGGGAGCTATGCTCCTTCTATCGAAAAATAGAAATATTATGAAAGTGTCTGCTTGGTTCAAATCCATAACTAATATAGCTTCTTAAGGGTGTAAAATCTCTAGATTTTGTCTCATGGCCAAGGGAAAGTTGCTTGAAGATAACATATGGGATGGTCAATTCACACACGTTCTAACCCAAGAAAAGAGTCAATAATATGAAAACACGAAATCTCTAGAAAAGTTTGGGTTTTCAAAACCAGATGCATTTTTAAAATTCAAAAAACAATTATTTTAACAATCATTCATTGAATAAACTCTCAGGTTTATACATAACTAATATGGAACTATTACCCCCTCACAAAAACCACTATGAAATATTCCGAGTTTTAAATTTCTTTGATTTTTTTGACTTTTTAATTCAAAAAAATTCTACCTTTGTTGGGCTTATTCTTGTATTATCCAAAGATTTAATTGTCTATGTCAGGCAACATGTGAATAGAATAACTGTCACACATCAAAAACCATTTTTGGTACAATTTTCACACTTGAGAGACAAAAAGATCACCTATTTGAGTTGATGGACCATCCTCATATTTTCCGAGTAGCCTAGTGAAAGACTTATATTCCTAGATCCAACTGTCCATGACAACATGTATGGTATCTCATTCTAAGCTTAAAAAACCTGAAAAGGGGTCCTAGACGTAGATGATAAAGTACTCTACCAATATAGAAAATCTAAACCCAAAACACCTTATATTCTAGGCGTCACAAAAATAATAAAATCTGGAAGAATTGGAAGAACTGATTTTTTTTGCACCGTTCACTACTTTAGATGTTAGATTCTGCCATTTTGCGTGGCCCAAATAGTGGTTATTTGGAGTTGAGAGTATTTCAGGTTGATAGAGTACATTATCTTCTACATCTTGAAATTTTTTTCAGTTTTTTTCGAAACTTTAAAGTGCCATTTTTGAATTTGTTCAGAAAACATGGTCCGCGTAGCTTGTGATCCAAACGTCCACATTCCAACATTTGGTACACTATATAAGGGACCGATGGAGAATAGTTCGTACTATGTTGTCCTGTCATATACTATATGCCTAGCTAGCTAAGTAGCTAAGGGAACAATGACTTCTGCATGGACTATGCAATACTACACAATTAGGGGCATCACGCATGACGTGTACACCAGTCTCGCAAGGCAGCAATCACATCGGCCAAGAATTCAAGATCTTAAGAGACATGCACACCAGGTATACGGCTAAAATTAATTAGATTACTATTTGTCCAAGTGAGGAAGCAGCTAGCCACAGTCTATCCGGCTGGCCATGTTCCATCGCACGGTATATTACTGTTAGTGTGGGCAAAAGTAGCAGTAAATGCAGAAAAGAGCTAGGCAAACTGAAGGACATGCACATGCAGATAGCCGCGCGGGGGACACGAGCAAGACAAACAGGCTCTAGCACTAATAGTAAAGTTCGTTTCTCCTCCAATAATTCGAGCCCGAATAGTGGAAAGAGCATCTTCAGGCCGTGTTTGGTTTGCTATGGATTGAAGTGGATTGGCATGGTTTGAGAGGGATTAAATCCCACATAAGTCAAAATTCCTGCAAATCCTCTCCAATCCACTCCATTCCACTTGAGGCCTTGTTCGTTTAATCCACCTCTATAGTGGATTGGAGTGTTTTGGAGGGGATTGAAGTGGATTTTGACTTAGATGGGATTAATTCCCTTTCAATCCATGCCAATCCCGTTGAAATCCAAGGTAACCGAACAAAGCCTGAGGAGTGGATGAACTGAACAAAACCTCAGCGGGGCTACCCATTTCAGACATGGAATTTGTCCGTATGAGTAGATCCACGGACAACAAAATGGCCATTGTCTAGGCTTGGCCAATGTTTGGTGGAGTTCCGACGACACGACCCATTTGGTCCGCTAAGGTGATTTTGACAAATTTTTGTGCACATTTCAACCGATGAACCATTTGGAATAGAAAATAATGATATAGTTCACAATCAAATTAATTTAAATAGATCACAAGAAAATAAACAACATAGTTCACAATCAAACATAGCTAACAAATAGATAAAATTGGAGGTGACGCCTAACGATTTTATATAGCCCACATATTCTCAATCAAATCCGTATGAAGTCGACTGTAAGTGTTCCAATCACGGATCTCATGATGCACAAGGAGGAACTCGACGAACGATGCTAGCCCTGGTGTCAGCTTAATTAGTTGACCCTCCAATTCCCACCTTTAGTCAAACAGTCTATCATCATGCTCAGCCTTCACAATCACATGTTATGCATGATCACACAAGCAGTCATCGCCTCTCACATAGTCTCATTGCTCCATGTTCTAGTAGGGTGTCGAACAATAGCCCGTCGAGATTACAGCACACCCAATGCCCGCTCTACACACTTCATACAAGCTTCTTGTTTCTTCGCAAACCTCACGCATTTCTCGTTACTAGGCACACGAATTGTCTTCACAAGTGTTGCCCAATCAGGATAGATGCCGTCAGCTGGATAATACCCTTTGTCATATGCATGAGCATTGATCTCATCAGCACATGAACATTTATTTCCGCAAGCACAGAGAATACCTGGGAGCGCTGGAGCACGTTGATTTTTTTAGACCCTGCCATGCCGAAGAAAGTGATACAAATCCACAGATCTTGTATGAAGCAACCTCTAGTGCCACATGGTTGAAGAAAAACTTGAAGGAGCTCGAGCCAGATGCCATCACTATCAGCCATGCAATTGGCCAAACATGTCATGGGCGCCGTGATTCCTGGATGGGTCCGAGCCTACGCTTGGTGAAATGGGCCTGTCCTAGTCGGATGTCGTAAGAAAACTGGAGAAATAACACAAGAACCTCGAGGACGGCATGGTCTAAGACAGCGATACCGACCAAGATGAAGACATGCTCCATGGTGGGGACGACTGTGCTTTGTGAGCTTTGTTGGTGGTACGAATTGACGCCAACACCGACAAGAGGATCGAAGGAGGAGGCCTTGATCTATAGCTTCACCAAGAGAGATCTTCATTTCCCCCTCATTCACTTGAGGGCCCCTTGCTCTAGTGTTTCATTGGAAAGTCAGGGAATTCCAGACCGGAGTCTCCTGTGTGGTCCGGAGTTTCCCCAAAAGTCCCCGGAGGGGCCTCCATAATCATGCCTGGGACATTCTGTATGGGGGTCCGGAGATGGACCGGAGCCAGACTGGAATCTCCGATGTATCCTCCCAGACCGGAGTCTTTGGTGTACTATGGTCTAGAGTCTTTGAAGAGTATCCGAAAAGGGTTTCTCCAAGACAGCTGGGATAGTCTGTATGGTGGTCCGGAGACTGAACGGAGATGGGCCGGAGTCTATGGTGTAGGCCGGAGTCTCCGGTGTGGCAGTTGGACCAACGGTCAGAAAACGGTTCAGTCTCAGTGGGCCTATAAATAGGGGACCTCATCCCCTTCCTCCAGCTGCTCGAGCCAATCAAGAACACCCCCACCATTTGGGCCACCAAATCACCAAGATCTCTTCATCCAGCCATCCAAAGTCATTGATCTTTGGAGAATCAAAGTAGGAGGCTTTGATCTATAGCTTCACGAAGAGAGATCTTCATTCCCCCTCATTCACTTGAGGGCCCCTTGTTCTAGTGTTTCATTGGAAACCCTAGCTCTTGATTTGGTTCTTAAAAGCTTTTCTTTGATTGTGTGATAGCTTGTTTGCATTCGGGGCCTCCAATACAGTTGTGGATGTGTTCCTCGAACTTGATGTAAAGGTTCTGGCTTCCACCTCGAAGGTTGCTGATATAGTGGAAGAGGTGAATTGAACCCTTTAGGGTGAGGTTAATCGGAGAAAAAGGGAGGCCTCTCGTGGCATTGGTGGTTTGAAACCACCCCTTCTCCAAACGCAGACGTACTTCTCCTCAAAAGGAAGGAACTGCGGGAAAAAAATCCTTGTATATATCTCCACGTGTTCCACTTTGGTTACTTATATCCTTTACCACACTTTACTTATCTTGTTCTTGCTTAGTGTTTGTGCTAGGTTGACATATAGGTAAATTCACCGTAGTTGCATAATCTAGAGAATTTACCTTTTGTGTCAAACCCTAACTTGAAAAAGAGTAAAATTTGAAGTAGCACACATTCACCCCCTCTATGTGCCCATACAATCCTTTCAATTTGGATCGTCCCTTCCCTTGGCTGGCCAGAACAGTTTTTCTTAGGAGATACACGTCGTCTATAGAAGAAACACATGCATGTTATACAAGTAATTACTCCTGAAGTTGTGCGGTGACTGAAATTAAACCATAAAATATGTAAATTAGAGATAACTATTGTATGGTGGATATAGTTGTCTTATCCTCCTTACTAAGAGATCACCTCTTAGCTAAGAAAAAATTAATCGTTTCTCTCTTATAACTTAATTAACAATCATCCCATGTTTCCTCGGTGCAGCCTTAGTGAAAGAACATTTCATAATCCCTAGTGTTTTATGTGTTAGATAAAAATATCAAGGATTATTTAATGTTTGTTGAAGTGCTGCATATCTTTACATTGAAAAAGGAAAACTACTTTTGGGGGGTGCATAATCCGCCCCACCCCATACCCAGAAGGGCGCAACCCCTAGAGAGGGGGTGGAGAATCGACCGGATTTTTTGGCAGGGGAGGATAGTCCGTCCCTTGAGGGGGGCGGATAATCCGCCCCTCGAGGAATTTCACCAAGTCTGGACCTGCGTCGCTCTCTGTATAATGGCGGATTTTCCCCCGGACTCTCCGGCTCGGGGGCGGAGTTTCCCCTAGGCCGGATAGTCCGCCCCTTGAGGGGGGGGGGGGGGATAATCCGCCCCTCGAGGAATTTCACCAAGTCTGGACCTGCGTTGCTCTCTGTATGGGGGCGGATTTCCCCCCGGAGTTTCTGTCCTGGGGGCGGAGTTTTTCCCCAGGGCGGATAATGCACCCCCAAACTTCTTCAATGGCCAGATCTAGGCAGGGGGTATTTAAGCCTGCCTTCCCCCTCCTGCCAGATCTCTTGGTTCATTCGAAAGAGTCAAGATCTGATCTGCAACCTTCATCCAAGAGAGCTCCACCTAGATCCACCCAAAGGCCCCGTCCCTTGGGTAATCGAAGGAGGAGGACTCGATCTTCAACAACTGCAATCAAGCACTTCATCTCCTCTCCATTCGTTTGGAGAATCTCCAATCTAGTATTTCTTGCAAATATCTAGATCCTTGCTTTTGATTATATTGATAATCCTTGTTCGTGTGACAACTTGTTGTCATTACGGGAGCCCCCAATTCAGTTGTGGATGTGTGCCCCGGTAGAGTTGTAAAGGCACCGGTTCCCTCCTCGAAGGGTACCAATAGTGGAGAAGGTGGATCAGGCCTTTCGTGGCGAGATCCATCAGAGAATAGGGGTGAGGCCTATTGTGGCATGGTGGTCTTAGAACCGCCCACCCCTCCAACACAGATGTACTTCCCTTAACAAGGAAGGAACTGCGGTAAAACAAATCCCCGTGTCTCCGTGTGCTCCACTACGGTTTTCTCGCTCCTCTCTTTACGTTCTTAGTAGCTAGGGTTGCATATAGGAAAATTCTCGTAGTTGCATATCTAGAGAATTTACTTTATGCCAAGCCTAAAATTGAAAAAGAACTAAAAATTGAGTAACACCTATTCACCCCCCTCTAGGTTCCCATACGATCCATTTCACTTAGTGTCTCATGTACCCCTCCTAGTGTCCTCTAAAAATTTGTAGTAATCCTTGACTAAGTAAAGTATTTCGATGATATGAAGTGTCCAGGCTTGCCTCGGACTAGCAATGCTACAGTAAAAACTCATCTTACATGGCTTTGTTAAGATAGAGCCATTAACCCATTAAACATGCCGTAATAGTGTTCTTTGTACTGGTATCCATGCACCTAACTCCTCTTTAGGAATCGATGAAGTTTCGGTTATGTTCTTAGTCTCTAGCTTTGGAACAAATGACAAGCTAGTATTGTCTTTAAGAATAGATCGGTCATGCAGCAGACAGCTAATATAGAACGATATTTGCATTACATAAAATTATGTGATGGTTTAAAATTTATCCAATAAAATTATTAATACAAAATGATATTTTGTATGAACAAGAATTTTTTCTTCTTTTAAGTTTTGAGAGAAGTATCTACTATACATTAGTTAGAAAATATGCACTAGTTCGTCCAATATATATTAGACCTCGTTTCAAAGGGTTTTTAATATTGTGTGGTCATGTGAATCGAGGCATAGCCTGGATGGTTAGTTGGTGCTGGTACCTATTCTACCCGCGAGATCTTGAGTTCGAGTGCTAGCTCCCCCTTACTTAATTGCAAGTCTCTATGTTCCAACTCTGTGTTATTTAAGATGAATGCATGTCTACGTTCCAAATAAGCATGAATATGTTGGGTTCTAAATCTAGATGCTAATATGCTAATCGAAAATTTCTTGAAAGTGTGTGCCCTTTGATTTTGTACTGAAGATTTCAAAAAGGTGCCTAATAAACTCGGATGTAGGAAAAGTATGATTTTTCTCTCTCTTTCCCAACAACAGCAAAGCGTAATCTCGCTCTAATATTAACATCTCCCTCTTGCACATGCAAATCCCTCGAAATTATTTTTGTTACGGTATATGTGGATTGGCCACCTTCTTTTCCATGAGTTGAGACCATTAGTTCCACTGGTTGGTGCATTTAAATTAACAATTTGTACTTCATTCATAGCATTTGTGCTTTGATTCCAGCAAACAAAGGGAATTGGCACCATGCTAACCACATATACTTTGCAAGCATGGTTGACTAGATCTGTGCTCAGTGTCCAAACTGTGTCGGATTGGAGCAACAATCAATAGAGCAATACTACTCCCTCCATCCCGGTTTAAAGGACACAATTTGTAATTCTCTGTGCCCTAGGTGTCATCTAATTGGTGCATTTAATAGCATGAAGTACAACATGCATGAGAAGAAAAAGAGTTATGAAAACGTTCACATTTGTTCACACATGTGCATCTAAGCAGTTTATTCTTTTCACACTAGAGTAATTATAGAGATTAAATGCTTTTGTGTCTAAGTATTTTGGGATTGCATGATTTGCAAATTGTGTCCTTTAAACCGGGACGGAGGGAGTAGTAATTTACATGGTTTTTAAGTAAATATTTGCATTGCTAGTTACAGTAGTAATTTCTTGGATAGGCCAAGGCGCCTCGCTCTCGTTCTCTACATGCGTGTAGATTCCACATGGGGTAATGGCGGAGGCATTTAAAGCCCAGCCAACCGTTTACGAGTTTCCAAGGAGAGGAGAGAGGGAATATGTCTTGACCCTCTACATTTGTGCTTCGGGCCAGCTACATACTCCCTAGAGAGAGAGAGAGATGCACATCCACAGCTGCAATTAATCAAGAAGATAAATGTGTCTTGACCTCAAAATTGCTGCCCGTCTTACTCGTTCCCGAGAGAAGACGAAGAGGGGCCGGTACTGTACTCGTGCTGGCTGCATCAGCTGTGCATGGATGAAGGAGGCTCGAAGTGTACGCTTGGTACAAGCCCCCCTGCGCTGATATGGGAAATTTTCGTAGACAAGTCCAGGAGAGCCCCTAAAACATTCCTCCTGTAAAGATATCTCCAGGTGAATTCCTGAATGGCAGACCCCCTATTCCACTAATGCTAAATGGCACTCCATATATTCCACTCACCTTTTTGATGAAGGGAATGTTATTAACTTATCTATATGTTCCGTTCACCTATAAAATAATATAGGGATGATGGCTCTCTCCTGGACTTGCTCTTAGGAGTCCGGTGTTATAGGCATTCGTTAAGTTGCAACTCACCATCATTAGGAGTCTCTATGGAGTATGTATACCGATTATTAGTCAGGTTCCATGCCATATGCAATAACCCAAATAATAGCTCGGTGCCGATGATTAGGAGTCTCTGCGGAGTATGTATGCCGATGATTAGTCCGGTGCCATGACATATCCAACAGAGGAAATATGATTGATCATTCGAGAATAAGTGGACAAGATTAAGATGAGAGTGTATGATTAAATTTCAACTGGAAAAGAGGCATATATGATCCGCAATCCGTATAATTGTTTTTGCAACAATCCAGTGACGCAAAGGATTTTTGTAGGCAACGTTCATAAGGATTGAATTGTATGAAAATTAAGTTATCAAGACTAAAAATGGCCTTGAAGTTTTGTAAGATGTCAATTTATTTAAGTGTCGTTAAGTGGAGGTTTGCGTAGTTATTTTTGGTCATTTCGCATTCTTCCTAGTAAAAGGAATCTACTAATATATTTAGTGATCCTTGCATGATGGATGATGAGTTGATGATAGAGATATAGTACAACTGAAATAGTATGTAGAGCGACACGTATTTTATCACATGTATCACACGTGCGCATCAACTCGTTTACGTGACACCATATGAAATTTTATGGTGCGGTTCAACTTTGTTCTGTCCCACTGGCCGGTAGAGATTTGTGTCGGTGCCGACGACTGAGATCCGACATGCCAGTGGCTCATGCTTGCAATTACTCATCATTGATCGAGCCATTTTAACATTTTTTTTCATTTTTATGCAGTGGACCATCCAAACTTACTTACATGGTGCCATGTTCAAGAAAAGAAAAGAACAAACACACATATTGCCATTGTTGGATGAATAGCTAGTTAATGTTGCAAGATGTACTACCATCTTCTTCTTCACCGGTTGATGTGAGGCATATCACTCATAAAATCAAAGTAGGAATAGCATTCACTCGTCCATTGATTCATTCATTGATGCGTCCATATGGCCGTCGTGTATTGAATTCACGACCACGTGGTAGCTAAGCCCAGCAGTGCTAAACGCAACAGTTTGTCTGCACCGAGCCAATATACATGTACTACTACCCTATGGTAGATAGGCTTTGGGGTAGCTCGCTAGGGCTAGGGCTGCTATGCATGCTAGGGTTTGCGCATGGACCAGAAACAAAGTGAATGAATGAATGGCGCCGTGCCATGACCCATAAATATTTTCTTGCATGTTGAGGGAGGATATGCCGGCCGGAGTTAAGTTGGATGACTGCCACCGTCTGCCTGCCTGCCTGCCCTGCAGCCATTTATGCCGCTCACTGTTCATCCTTTTCTTCCCCACCCTGCTGTACGCTTGGGCCTTGTGGCTTTCTCTCCTTTATGGATGTGGTCACTAGCCGGCCCGTCATCTCCTTTGCAGACACACATGTACATGCACATGCACATGAACATGCCAAGCAGGATTAAAACACATGTGCACTGCTGGGACATGCTTGAATACAGAATACTACTCTCAAGCATGAGAGTAATTTGTTCCATGATTTGTAGTGTGAAGCTTCTTCAGTAACTTCCATTTTGCCCTAGCTCGAGAGGGATATATATATAGGAGGGCTTAGACAGAGAGGACTTATATTTTTCTAGTGAAAACAAATACTAGGATATATAACCCAAGTAGATATATGCACGTGCGACGTGTCACGATCACAGGAAAAGCTAAAGACCAAGCTCATCAAATCTGCTTATACTACGCTAGTTAGGTAGGTTTCACTATCTTGCAAGAAGAATCTAACCTAGCTAAAATTGTTGTACCTTGTACTAACTTGTCACGCTGGAGGCGAGAGGAAGCGGAGTACCGGAGGTACATCCGCACATGGCTAGCTGCAGCGCTGCACTTCTCACGAGAGGGACAGAGAAAACTCCCCTAAAAATATATATATGGTGGGTCGAGCTAGTCGTCCTGGGATGTTTTCCCCAGGGCCCACCTAAGAATGTTAGTGAGAGAGAAGGGGAGGGAGAGGGTCAAAGGATTTGTGCAGAATCTCCGGAGCATTCCATTCTCCAAAATGTTCCTCAAAGTGTGGTTTTAATATAAGCAAGCTGTCATTGACCTCATCATCATATGCTTCGCAAGCATAGGATCAAGTAAGGTTGCCCCTTATCTTTTATTATCATGCCATCACACAGTTCAAAATTCCTCTTCTTCTTGCATACCTCTCTCAGAGGTATGGTCGAGCTAGCTCCTTGTTAACATAGATTTTTTGCAAGGAAAAAATAAATATTCTGCCGTACGTGTGCAGAATGCTTTAAGATAAACATAATATATATAGATGCTGGTTACTATTGGCGAGCCGGTGACAGCACTCTGAGCATCTTCGAGCATGCCCTGGTCATGGTGTGTGCTCTGACAACAAATTAATATTGCACTACTAAAATAGTAGTATCTGTCGTTTGACATTAGCCAACAGGGGGAATATTTTGCGTGCTAGTTAAACAAGCTCTCCTTGATACGGCTGCATGCGAATGTCTTGGTCGGATAAAACTAACGTCGAGGTCGTCGCCCTGCCGATTGATTAAGTAATCCCTGTCAAACAGATCGCAAACAATCCAATCCAAGCAGCAGTAGTAGGACTAGAGAACACTCCTATGGTCTCACTTTACTCCGCGAAGCCAGGGTAGGGCTCACGTGACCACGCCTTCCTCTCACGTGAGGACACGCCCGGGAATCCTGCTTCCATCCATCCGTCCATGCACATCTCATTCTTCTACCCTGTCTCTTCTCCTCCTCCTGTCAGTTTTTTTACTGCTATGGTAACTTCTTCTTTTACCAAATCCCTAGGCTTTGACCTTTCCCATCAATCACAGCGGCATCATTACCCAATTATTTCCCCTCACCGTCCGTGCGCGTCGCCGGTCCACACGTGGGAGCATCTGGGTGGCTCGCCAGGTACGGCTATGGAAGCTGCCACGCGATTGGCTGCCTCGTCTGCTCGCGTACTGCGTGCACGCATGAAAGCTTGCCCTCGTCTCGTTCTCGCGTGGGCACGTACTCTCTCTCTCTCTAAAATATTTCTGATGCATGCTACTGGTGTGGTGTGTATGTACTGCAAATGAAAATAAAATTGAACGGTCATCTAGATTTTAGAATATCAGTATATATACTCATGTAGTATTTTTTTTTTGCGAAAACGCAAAAGCCTTGCGTTTCGATTCATTGATAGGAAAAGAAGTTTGTACAAATATGTACAAGGCTCAGTAGAGCCACCAATCCATACAACACAACCCACTAGACCTATGGAACCACGGGGATCAAGGCGTGGAGGCCAATCGCACCGGTAGTCCCCCAGGAGCGTGCGTCGGTTTGAATGGTGGTGAGAAGGCGACCCATGTCAGGCGACACATGATCGTACACGACCGCATTGCGATGCTTCTAGATCCACCACGCCGTCAACATGATCAGCGAAGATGTCCCCTTGCGCATGGCGCGGGGGGTAGAAAGCACAGCGTGTTGCCACCAGTCCACGAAGTCGTCTTCTCCATCCGGAGGCAGGGTCGTCGAACGTATCCAAGATAGGACCTCATGCCAAAGCGCCCGAGAGAAGGGGCAGCCAACCAGGAGGTGAGACATTGTCTCGACCTCGTGGTCACACAGGGGACAGCTTGGCGGGTGCGTGAGCCGCTCAGGTGACAGGCAAGCCAAATGAAGAATTTCACCCGTGGGGTGCCCAAGTGTGCCAGTTAAGTTTCCAAGATCTCGAACTAATCGATCCCTGGAACAGGAATTCGTAGCAAGACTTGGAAGAGTACTGCGCGTCCGGCGTCCACCTCCAAAGGAGGGTGTCAGTCGACTCGGCAAGCTCGACATCACGCACTCGGATCCATAACTGGACGTACTGCCAGAGGGCAAGCGGGCTCATCGCGCCTCGGATGTCAGCAATCCAGCGACGCTCCACAAGCGCCTCCCTCACTGTGCGGCGCTTCCTAGCGCGGCCAGGAATCAGCGCGAAAAACTCCGGCGCTATCTCTCCAATGGTCTTTTCGTCTAACCACCGGTCCATCCAAAAGAGGGCCGTGGCTCCGTCACCTAACACCATCGTGGTAGAGACGTCGAATGCCTGTAACTCTGAGAAATGAACTTCTGGCGTGCACGCCATATCCCGTGCATGTGGTCACCGTTGATCTAGTCAGATTGTAATTGACATTCTCTTTTATTTCACTACATGCAAAAATCTTCTGACACCACCTAACACCTCTCTCTCCTCATGTCCCGTATTTTTTCATTGGATTGTAATGTCTTGTATATATTTTAGCTTTTAAATCATATTTCCGATTTATTTTCCGATTGTATATTTGTGTTTCAAATGACTAGTACTTTGAAAGCAGACCAATTATAATATATTCTGACAAGTTTTAAAAATTGATTTTTAAAACATGTTGACACACAGTGAAATATCATGATTCATTAAGAACCACAACATATCTTGTTTTTCTTTAATATATTTTATGGCCTGAAGTCCGAGGAGATTACTAAATATTTTTTAATTATGTTGAACAAAGTTTGAAACGCAGTGAAATAAACTATTTTAGAAAAACATTTCACCCAGTGTCATAAAGTTTTTCAAAGTTTCATCCTGTTTTAAACCTTGATTTTAAATATTGCCAAAATATATTCCATATTGGACTTGTTTTGAAGCTCTCTTCTCTAGGAATCCCAACATTCAAACGGTTTTCGAATTAAATATCTAGTCTTAAAGATATAGAACTTTCAAGTTTGAGAACTAGAATTAATAAAGTGTACAAAGAGAGAGAAGAGCTGACACAATCTGCTAAAAGGTGTGAGAGAGAAGGTGGACCCATGCTTGCGACCTTGCGTGCACGGTAGAATCTCCGTTCTACTGTAACTCTGCCTTGGAGAAGTGCATGTCTAGACCTCTCCAAGGTCGCAACGGATCCGTACGTCTGCTTCTATTGGAGTAAAGATACGGCTGCTTGTTGCTGCCTGAATATAGATGCGCAAAGAATGATCAGGTGACTTGCCGCTACCTTAGCTACTACTACTCCCTCTCTACCGTTCGTCGTTCTCGTCCAAACCAAAGTTTGTTGGCCAATTTTTTCACTATGAAGTAAAGTTCGTGTGGGTGTGATGCACCCTTTCCGCAACATTCTTAATTATTGCAATCTTGCTGTGTGTACAAACTTGCCAATCATCCAATGCAACCGCGCATCTTGGACCACTGAGGTTATGCTTGTTTTCTACTGTTCTTAGATACTTGGATCACACCACTTACACGGAAAATAACAAGTACCCCAAACATGTTAGGATGTATACGTTGCAATCCAATTTGTACAAAACGGTACCTCTGAGTCGCACGGAGACGATCCAATCTAGCGAGCTTGCAAGACCACATGCTCCTTTGACCTCCACGCTGCCATCGGAGCGCCGTTGGGCAAAGCCCAAGCGGGGGAGGATGGCGGCGGTGGGGCTCCCCTTCTTTGTGGTTTTGAGGCGTAGTCGCAGAGGGTCTCGAGCGCATGCAACGAAGTGGTCTCATCTGCCTTTGCTGGTCCACCTCAGCAGAGACGGTATCCAGATGGCACCTTCCTTGCGGCAGATCACATATCGGACGCGCCCTTGGGGCATGGTGGTCGACGATAAAGAGGTACTGGTGTCCTAGACGGTGACAAGTGTAAGCATCTTCCATCAATGGTGGCGCATATGGGCATCATATAGCTCGTTGGAGGCGTTGTGGAGGCATTTCTCGTTCCATATGTGCTCGGGTGGGGGAGGGGGAGATTCAGGCATCCCAGATCGGATGATGGTGATGTCCTAGAGTCTTCACCCCGTGGAGGGCATCATCTTTGGAGACATACATCGATGGACGAACAAATGGATGGCTTTCGCGTCCAGGCGCCGATCAAGGTGGAGTGGTATTGCATCTACCACATCAACAAAGGCGAGCCTCGATGGCATGGTGCATTGGGGTCTCGAGGTCGGGTTTCGCGGGATACGGTGGTGGAGACTTCTGGAGCATCCACATGTGGTGCGTTTTGTGGGTCTGCTGGATCGGTTGGGATCTTGTCTCTTTGATGGGGACTTCGTGAATCCTTCAATTTTTAGATGATGTGCATAAGTGTGAGGTCAGAGCACATGGCCCCGACATGGCCTCACATTCAATTTTGTAGCTCTAGCGACAACTATCTCTAGGATGGTGGCTTCAGGTTGATCTTTGTTTTGATCTTGTAAGACTTTGTTGAATAATGTAATAAAATAGGTTGTGTGCATCATTGTGATGTAGAGGCCGGGGTTTCAACCTCCATTTCGAATAAAAATGTACATTACAATGTAAATCGGCATGGTAAGTGGTTTCTATGAAGATACACAAGAATATATTGGGAAAATTGCAACTAATCTATGACTTCTCTTTTTAGGTACATTCTTTGAACCCATAGTACTCCGATAAAGATGTAGCTTTACATGATCATTCACGGGTATGAAAGAATGTTGCATGCAACAATTTTCTAGACCCACTTAAGTACCAGTGGTCCATTGACAATTCATTTTAATTATGGTCCTTCGTTATACAAAATTCAATTCTATTTCTCATTGTATTCTATCTGACACCTGTCTAGAAGAAACACTTCTGCATCTTTTCTTTGAGTGTAGTTTTAGCTAGATCTTATGGTGGGCGGTTGGTTTTGAGTGAAATGTTCACTATGACATACATGATAAGATCCTGGAAGCTAAAGAAATATACTCCATATATAACTTCATTATGGAAATCCTCATAACTGGATGCTGGAGCTTATGGGATCGAAGGAATGATTATATCTTCAATGAGAAAATCCCATTTGTTCTGTCATGTATGTCTAGATTTAAATCTTTCTTTTCCTTGACAATGCATAGAGCTATGCCTAGTCTCTGTTGAAGTGTATAAGTGGATTGCACTAGCTCTTTCCATCAGTTCGGACTTTTGGTTGCGTTGGTTAGTGCATGAAGCTTGACATGGTATCAGAGCCTAAGGTCTCGAGTTCGAGTCCTGGCTTTCGCAATTTATCCTAAAAATTGCTGTTGACCCCTCTGTGTCCACGTATTGGCCTCTTGAGTCATACGTGAGTTTCGCGCGCCGTCGCTCTCTTCTGGTTGCACGTGTTGACTTCTCCCCGTCACACGTGAGAGGGGGTGTTGAAGTGTATAAGTGGATTGCACTAGCTCTTTCCATCAGTTCGGACTTTTGGTTGCGTTGGTTAGTGCATGAAGCTTGACAGTCTCAAGGAAGAAATGCAAGCATGGCTATATACTCTATGAGTGTGTAATAATGAGTATATGAACCATGTAAATATTCCAACCCATTTTATAAAATAGAAAATGACATTGTAGTGTCCAAAAAATTATACAAAATTCATTCCCAGTTTTTAGATGCATGAACGTCGGGTACTTGTTGGTGGTTGTACTCTGACTCTTTAAAATAGTTAGTTTTCTTGATTAGTATTAATTAGTGATAGTAGTTGCACCAGCCGACTCATGCATGCTTGCAACCGTGTACAGAGATAGCATTTACTTGTAACATTTCCAAGCAAGCTGATGTTTGAAGAGTACATTCGTCGGTGTCTATGTATTTCTGTTCTTAAGTACAGCAACCAAAGGACGATGCACAAGTGCCATCGCGATGGACTTCTCTGAAGAAGTGGAAAGAAATGGTTACTCCTTGTTTTACCAATGTGGTCCTTCACGGAAGTTCAACCTGCTTCGAACGTCTCATCCAAGTACTCCTTGTCATGCATGTACATACTCCCCTTTTTCGTGCATATGTACATCTTCCTTTTGTCATGCATGTGATGTTTCATTGTAATCATATTGACACGAATCATATGTAAAAACAGGCACTGGTAGAAAACGTCCCATGCGTCCCGGTTGGTAAGGGCCATTAGGTTGCCAAGCGGGGCAGAACAATCGACTAAAGTTTCTTTCTAGTCCTTTGCCCAACCAACCGGGACAAATTTGGACACACGTGGCCGCTACTCCGTGCAATGTGGGGAGGACCTTTAGTCACGGTTTGTAATACAAATCGGGACTAAAAGTTTTATTTTATTTTATTTTTCTTTAAAAAAATTGATTTTTTTTTTCAATTTTTTCTTAAACCTTTGAATTATTTAGCTCGTTGATCTCCCACATCTCTCATTTTTAACACTAATTATACTTAATCTTAGTTCAAATCGTACTTACAGTCAAACTTCCCATCCAGTCACCCATCCTAGCACTACTCCACCCCCAGCACGCTTAACTTCTTCATTCCATCTCTCCCACTTGCGCGAAGGACCAATATATCTTGTTGTCAAGACTAGTATATCAATCTTATTAACTCATATCGGTATGTGACACGTTTTTTTGAAATTAAGAACAACTAATTTTAGTAAACAACAATAAATAATTAATAATAACATTTTATTCTAATGAAAGTAAAAACTAATTAAATTAATATTTTATTCATTTTTGCCATTTATTCATTTAATATGACATAAACAATATCTTCAAATCTGTAAATCGAAATTTAATAAATAATATATCCATTATTATCAGAAAAATGCGAGGAATTCAAATATAACATAAAAAAATACTAAAATAATTTTTTTCTTTTCGATTTTTTCCTGCGGATGGAGCTAGCGGAGGTTCAAGCTTCAATCGCGCCGTTGATAAACCGAAAAAATTCACGGGTTGATAAACCAGCAAAACCCGCTCAAATTAAACCCGTAGATGCACAGGCTTAGGCGTGTCCGTGTTAGGCTAGGAGCCTTTTTGCCAAGTCGAGATAACGTCCAGCCATCAAGTTGTAACACGTCGAGTAGAGACAAAGAAATAAAGAAAAATCAATATAAAAGATTGTTTCGAAGGCATTAGGTTGATACACATCTTCAAAATTATACTATTAACTATTAGATTTTTAATTTAGGGCTAGGATTTAACTAGGTCCATCTAATTACGTCCAAGTCACGTTCTCGCACGACATATAGTTTTCTTTCCTTTTATTGGTCTGCGCCATTAGGTTATATCGGTGCAGCGACTCAAATCAGAAAAAAAAAGAATTGCCTATTAACGTGCTATAATCAGCTTAGCACGATGGACATCCAGCTTGAATTAGAAAAAGAAAGCACTACCTATTGACACGCTCCATTAAGCTTAGCCCGATCAATACTTTTAGTCCCGGTTCGTATCACCAACCGGGACTAAAAATGATGCCAATCCCTTTAGTCCGGGTTGGTAATGAACCGACTAAAGGTATTGGCACTCAAACCTTTTAGTCCCGATTGGTGATCTGACTAAAGGTCCCGTTTGACCCGGGACTAAAGATGTATGGCGTTCTAGCCGTTGGAACCGGGACTAATGTTCACATTAGTCCCGGGTCCAACCATAACCGGGACTAATGCTCCAAACTAGGGTGGACGTATGGCTCTTTTTCTACTAGTGAGGGGGTACTTTTACTTTGCTACACCATCGATCTACAGTTTGACATAGGTCGTGCTGATATTCGCGTGGTCAGTAGTCTACTGAAATTTTGATTTTGTTGTTGGTGTTACCTTGTTAATTAATGTCTTAGTTCATATTTTCATTTTTGCAGCATTTTAACATGATCATCTTCATGGAGCATGATAAGGAAAAATCATTCAACATGTAATTATTCAATGCATCTTTGAGAACTAAACTACCCCCTCTGTTTCAAAATATAAGATGTTTTAGGTTTGTGAAGAGAATGTATCTAGACTTGTTTTAGTACATATGTTCACTTATGTTTGGAGTGAATCTAGACATTAAAACAAGTCTAGATACATTTGCTTCACAAAGCTAAAACATCTTATATTTTAAAACGGAGGGAGTACTTATTGGTTGAAAACTGGCGAGGTCAGAGTTCTACACGTTCCTAGTTATAAAAGCGTTCCTAGTTATAAGAGTGAGTTGTTCGTTATAGAAAATTCAGAGAGGAGGACTAGTACAAACAATTTATTGGTTGTGAGAGGGGGACTTTGCTTCTTGGGTTGACCTACCCATGTCAGGAATGGTTGACGGGCATGTAGCTCGCCATGGAAAGTAAATAGAAATCCACAATCATTAACCACGGAGGGTTGAACACATACCACGGTTTTCTCATTGTTAGAATATGTGACTGTAAAGTATTTGTATAGATATACGGTGATATTGTGTATTTTTTTTTGTATGTGTCCGTGTTGTATGAGACTAGGACTCTCCTTGTAATCCTCCTATATAATGAGCAGCACAAGACACCACTACATGTGGTTTCCCCTATCTTACATGGTATCTGACGCAAAACCCTAGCCGGACCGCGTCGTCACCTGCTTCCGCCGCCACCGCCGCCGATCTGCAAACCACCCACCTCCCCCTTCTCGCCGTGCCACCTCTATTGGAGCTATGGGCGACGACGCTACACGGGCCGTGCAGGCCGCCACTGGTGGAAACGGGGCTATAGGTCCCGGTTGGTACGGGGCTTTAGTCCCGGTTGCCCAACCGGGACGGGGCAATCGGGACTAAAGCTCTAACCTTTAGTCCCGGTTGCCCCACCAATCGGGACTAAAGGATGCACACGTGGCAGCGGCAGAGGGCGAGGGGGGATGGAGCATTAGTCCCGGTTCGTAACACGAACCGGGACTAATAACCTTCTGCCGCGGCAGAGATTTGGCCCATTTCTATGCCGCGACAGAGAATTCATTTTGGCACATTTTGTTGCCGCGGCAGCATTTTCGCCACTTTTTGTGCCGCGGCAGAGAATTCATTTAGGTTGTTTTATTGTTTATTTAGTGATTTGCACTTATCAATGAAGGAACCTTATATTACATCATGAATATCATGACAATATTACATTCAATACACAGATCGAGTTCATGCACTAGATACAAAAGTTGCTATTCGATGCTACCGGCCAATTCCTTCAAAGTTGCTATTTTTACAATCCCTGTCTATACACAGCCGAGTAGTATTTCCCTTTTGGGTTTAGGACTTCTGCATCCAAGAATCCCGCCAATTCCTCCTGAATTGCTCGTACACGATCCTTTGGCAGAAGACCGTCCCGTAGACGTTCGATCTGATTTAAAAAAGGAGTCACCCTATATGAATGAAACTAAACACAATTTAATTGTAATTAAAAACTATAGAAATTGTTTACGTACATGGAGTTGCTCTAAATTTCTGCCCTTCTCATCGCACGTCTGCCGGATGAACTCACAAACATAGTATCCACATAGATTGTTACCTGGTCCCTGCGTCAGGCACTTTACGAGAACAGAGTTCAATCAAAATAATAATCAAGCATGATAATAACTGTATCAGAACTAGAATCAAAGAGATGCGTGGATATAGCTAGTGGTGCTTACATTTAGTGGTTGAAATGTAAGCTCCTCTTTCCAAACACCCCTATCCTTGTTGGTGAACCGTTTCCAAGCGCTGCGTGAAAAGCGAATAAAATAAGTTATTAAGTACTTGATATCATAAAATTCACAAACGCGTTGCCGATATAGTGTCGTAATGATTAGAATTACATGGAAGTATCTGCATGTCCTTCCACATCTCAAGGGGTTTATGTTTCGATTCCATGACTAGTACACGCCCTTTGTCAAGTTGAATGATTAACATAATATAGTGGTAGCTGCGAATGCATAACTAATCAATTATATACTTAACATCGAGTAAGCGAAATAGAAAGTGTATACAAGACAATAACACTCACTCGAAGTTGTAAGGAAATAGTATTTCCCTTTTGGTTTCTTGAAACCTTAACGCGTGTACTATATTATCCTCCGTATCCTGGGGGTTTGTTTTGAGATTAGCTTGATGAACCCAATATGGGTCAATGAAGCCAATGTCATAGATTTGTCCTCTGCTGCATTCGAGAATCTTCATTCTGCATATTACAGTATGATTATATACATGCAATAAACAAGGTGAGATAGCTGGAGACTAAATTAATTACAGAATTAGTACTTACAGACAATAGGCACTGATGATCGATTTGTCCAAGGCGTCTTGATTGGATAATTGAAATAGTTCATCAAATTCAATGGATATCATGTCATCCATATCTTTCCCATAATGCTTTTTTGTAACCTTTAGCACTATCCAGTTAGCCCCGGCCTTTGTGGCATGGAAGTACCAGTTATGCAATCTTCGCATTTTTGTTGGAAGATTGTTTACCTCCTCAGATTGACGAGAGGTTTGCCGTACTGGTATTTGTATGCTATTTCACTCACGGGGAAGAACTCTAATCGATAATTCTTGGGCAATACTCATACCTTGAGCAATGGCTTCTCCGTATTGTGCAACTACCTCTGGATCATACTGCTCTTCGGCCCCATATTTGCTCGACCCCACATTGGTTTGGGAAATCACCTTGAGAGGGGCGCAATTCTGTTTTGCTTGTTCTCCGAGCTGGGCAACAAATTTCTCGCTTGCATCAGTACTGCTCTTCGAGGCTTTTTGTGCCGCATGTGACTTGAGAATAGAACGCTCATAGTTTGATGACAGCTTTGGCTTGGGTTGATGAAGAGTCTTTAGCATTTTCAACACTTTGGCTTTTTCTTCTTTGGTGCTAGGGAACACTGGCTCTTTCGGCCGCCTCAGCTTAAACGCAGCTTTTGCATCAACGATCGCCGCATGATCTCCTCTTGAAGATCATAAGCTATCTTGGGAGGAACCTTCGGTACTTTTGGAAGAGGCTCTTGTTTATGTTTCGGCGATCGCTTACCACGAGGCACAGTAGCGGTACACTTACGCTTTTTACCTGAGCGCGGCGATGGCTCCATGGCGATGGCTGCCAAGATTGGTGAGGTGAGGCGGCGGGCGGGTGAGGCGACGAAGGCAAGCGGCGGCGACGACCTCGCTGGAGACGGGTGAGGCGGCGGCGAAGATGGCCTTGGCGTGTGATTTCGAAGCACGATACATTCCTTCGGCCATAGAATGGTGACGTTTTTTGCGTCTCCCAGTACATTCACATCCCCTTCACCTGCAGGGTAGTGAAGATCCAAAACTTCAAAGGTGGGCATGATTTCATCCATGCCGACAACAGCGTAGCCCTCTGGAACCGGACGACAGTGGTAAGTTGGTGTGGGTCCAATTGGTAAGGCATAGCCGACCGCCACCTTCATTGATATGTTCACAACTTTGACATGTAGCTCGCAGTGTGTCATCTCTGTGATATCATCCACTGGGTAGCCAACAGGAGCCATCGTCGGTGCATCATCGTCATCGCCATTGTCATCACCCGGGACCTCGGTGGAAGCCACACTGCTTTTTCGATTATTCGATAGGCCGGTAGCATCGAATGCAGTGTGCTGCTGAGATGGGCCGGTAGTACTTTGCTCTTTAAGTGCGTTAATTTCATCTTGTTGTTGCTTTAATCGTTCTTCAATTAAACGCATTCGCTCTTTCTGACTATTTGCTTCAACTTCCACCCTGTCCTTTCTCCTCTGACGGCTTCTATCAGGATATTTCTTCCTCTCTTCGGGAAACCCAGTCCTCCATGGTTGGGAGCCTCTTGTGCCTCGTGTTCGTCCATCATGTTCCTTATTTCCAAGGGCGAGTGTGAGCTCATCATTCTCTCTATCGGTAATGAAGTCCCCATCTTTAACAGCATGTACTGCTTTTCTCATCCTCTCGATTGGCAAGGGGTCTTCTTTATGTCGTATGTTATATATACACCTCCCTTCCGAGTCCAACGTGCCCCCATGCCCGTAAAACCAATTCCTTGCACGTTCTACCCAATCGTCTGTCTCTGGGGTGATCTTTTTAGCACGCAGTTCATTCTCAAGTTTCTCCCACTTAGGAATGCTAGCCCCGTAGCCACCTTGCCCCATAGTATGGTGATACTTCTTGTTAGCAGCATTCAACTTATTCGTTTCAGACATTTTCTTGGCTTTTTCTGATGTCTTGTATTCCACAAACTCAGCCCAGAATGGTTTTATCTTCTCAAACTGAATATTCTTGAAATCGGGAGTCTTCTCTTTCACGACATAGTCAAGGTGCAATCTTTCCTTCCAGTTGGTGAAATACTGGGCCATCTTCTTCAAAGCCCACTCCCTGACCTTATCCTCCATGGCTCTCCCATGTTGTAAGGCGTGCTCAACTGGATCCACCGCATTTGGATCCATCTCTATCTTTAGTAGTTTGAAATTAACCATGAGCCTCTTCCACAGTAAATCCTTGGCGTTGTTAGGGACAAATAAACATGTTCCCTGTTCATCCGCATTAGCAGGCCTATTCCAATTTCTAATGGTGATCGGGATTAAGTCCCTAACGATTACTCCGCATTGTGCCACAGATTCCAAAGTGTTTAACGAGAGCGGATTCTCGTGGGTGATGTAGTCGTACTCTTGCCGATCTCAAGATCGTGCAGACGATCCTTCCGGCACTATGTTTCGGCAGTGCTTCCGCAGTCGGTCACACGTTCGGTACTCGATGAAGACCTTCCTCTCCCTTGTTCCAACAGGCACCAGAGGTTGTAGCACTCTCCTCGCGATTCTGGCAGCACGACGGCGTGGTACCGGAAGTAGATGGGAGATCTCGCAGGGCTTCGCCTTAAGCCGGAGCGAGTATGGTGGACTATGAGAGAGGCCTTGGCGATCTAGGGTTTAGAGGCACCAAGGGAGGAGTCTAGGCCGGCGGCTAGGGCTTGGGGAGAGCCCTAATTTGGCGGCTAGGGCAAACCCTAGGGCGGCGGCGACTTGTGGTGGCCGGCGGCTAGGGCTAGGGTTTTGGTGGAGAGAGGTGTAGGGAAGAGGGGCACCTTTTATAGGTGGAAGGGCGCCGGCCAAGGGGAGGGAGTCCTCCCCCAAGTCGGACTCCTTGGCCGGCGGGTAGAGGGAGAGGAACTCCTCCCCAAGTAGGTTTCCTACTCTCCCTCCACCAAGCAAAACTGCCGTTTGGCTTTTCAAATTGGCGTTTGACCTTTCAAACTAGGATTTGATTTATTCATTTATTTTTCCCAGCCATGATACCTAGTACATGATGTAACAATTCCACATTGTTATGACACATTCATGTACCCTTCCCCTCCGGAGTGCCGGACCTTCCGGAACCTTCTAGAACATTCCCGATGAAAACACCGGAATCATTCCCCAACTCCGAAACAGGACTTTCCTTATATGAATCTTATTCTCCGGACCATTCCGGATCACCTCGTGATATCCCAGATCCCATCCGAGACTCCGAACAACATTCATTCTCTTACTCATCATTCCATAACTACTCAACAACATCGAATCCTTAAGTGTGTCTCCCTACGGTTCGTGAATTACGCGGACATGATCGAGACATTTCTCCGAACAATAACCAATAGAGGAATCTGGAAATTCATATGGCTCCCACATATTTCTACGATTACTTTGTGATCGAATGAACCACTTACATACGATACCAATTTCCCTTTGTCTCACGATAGTTTACTTATCCGAGGTTTTGATCGTCGGTATCTCTGCATACCTAGTTCAACCTCGTTACTGATAAGTACTCTTTTCTCGTTCCCGTGATATGTGATCCCTTGTGAGCCAGTCACATGCTTGCAAGCTAATTGGATGACATTCCACCGAGAGGGCCCAGAGTATATCTATCCGTCATATGGATGGGCAAATCCCACTCTTGATCCATGTGTCTCAACCCATACTTTCTGAATACTCAATGCCACCTTTATAGCCACCCAATTACGGTGTGGTGTTTGATGTCATCAAAGCATCCTTCCGATGATGGTGATAAGCATGATCTCATGGTCGAAGTAATTAGGTTACTATGTATCAGAAAGCTTATAGCAATTGAACTATTAAAATGACTTGATCTTTATGCTACGCTGATCTATAGGAGTATGTCCACCATACCATTCTCCTAATGATATGATCTTGTTATTAACAACATCTCAAATGTTCATGATCAAGAAACCATGATCATCTATTAATCAACAAGCTAGTATTAAGAATAGGCTTTACTAGGGACTCTAATTTAGTTTACAAATCACACAAATATTAATGTTTCTTGTTAATACTATTATAGCATGAATGTAAACATTTATCATAAACACAAAGATATAATAATAACTACATTTATTATTGCCTCTAGGGCATATCTCCAACACCACGTGGGATCAGTCCGCGCTCATGCACCAGTTCCAAACGATGGGCTTACAAGCACCCACTAAATGGGTAATGGAAATTGGTGCCTCCTCCCACTTCGCAGCCAACCCCGGTATGCTCACCTCCATGTCTCCCTACCTATTCTCCTCGTGTTGTTGTTGTCGTAACGGATCCACTCTTCCGATCATCGATACCGGACATGCATGTTTTCCTATTTCCACCTCCGAGCGTCCCCTTCATCTTCGCAATGTTTTAGTTTCTCCTAACATAATTAAAAATCTTGTGTTGGTTCGTCAGTTCACGATTGATAATCGTGTTTCCGTCGAATTTGACCCTCTTAGTTTTTCTATGAAGAATCTTCAAACCAGGAACGAGATTCTCATATGCAATAGCCTCGGAGCTCTATATCCTGTCCGCGCCTCCTCCACCAGTCGTCCACATGCCTTCCTCATTATCGATCCCGCTCTATGGCATCGGTGGCTTGGGCACCCTAGACGACCCATCATGGAGTCTTTAGCTTGCTCTTCGGTTATTACTAGGGATAATAATAAATCTAGTTTGTGCCATGCTTGTCAATTAGGTCGTCATGTTCGTCTTCCTTTTTCTTCTACCAATTGTGTAACACATTCTCCGTTTCAAATTATTCATTGTGATTTGTGGACATCACAGGTTGAGAGTATTTCTGGCTTTAAGTATTATCTTGGTTGCCTCGATGATTTCACTCAGTATGCCTGGGTTTATCCTCTATGTGCTAAGTCAGAAGTTTTGTCGCACTTATAGTCCCTTCACGCCTTAGCCCGTACTCAGTTATGTGCAAACTTGCAAGCTATTCAGTGTGAAAATGCCCGTGAGTTCGATAATTCCCTCCTCCTCTCTTTTGACCAAAGCCATGGAATAACACTCCGCTTTTCATGTCCATATACATCGCCACAGAATGGTAAAACCGATAGGATATTCACACCCTCAATGACATTACTCGCACGGCTTCTTATTCAAGCATGTATGTCGCCACGCTTTTGGGTCGAGGCTCTTCATACAGCCGTATTGTTGCATAATCGGATGCCTTTCAAGGCAATCTCAGATTGTGTGCCTTTTCGAGCTCTTCATGGAATCGACCCTGCGTATGCTGGTCTTTGGGTCTTCGGATGTCTTTGCTACCCCAACACCATTGCTGTTGCACCCCACAAGCATGCGCCTCACTCCGTGCCCTGCGTGTTTTTAGGGTATCCATCCCAACATCACGTGTATCACTGTCTTGATTGTTCCACCCAAAAGATCATCATCTCTCGCCATCTTTTATTCGACGAGTCTGTCTTTCCCTTTGCCACCACCACGTCCGCCACGTCTCCTACTCCTTCCCTATACACTTATGATTTTCTACAAGTTGAGCAAATGATGTCATCGACACCGTTCATCGTGCCAACACGGGAAGCTCTGCCGCGGGCTCTGCCCCGTGCGTGCGGCAGCCAGCCGCGGGCGCTCGGTAGCCAACCGTGGGTGCTTGGCAGCCTCCGCGGCTGCCTTCCCTGCCGCGCATGTCCGCTCTGCTGCGAGTTCAGACGCCTCCCCCACCACGGACCCCTCGTCGCTTGCGACTGTACCGTCGCCCGCCTCATCACCCGCCATGTATGATGAGGATGATTCCTCGCCATGTGCGGCTACTACACCGACTCTGCCACCGCCATGGCCTCTGGTCCGTCGATCGCACCCTCTGCCACCGTCACACCGCATGGTTATGCGTGCAAAGACAGGCGTGGTGCAGCCAAAGACCTTCTTCGATCTTCATGTTGAGGGGTTATCTACTCTCCCGAAGTCGTACTGTTGGGCGCTCAAGGACCCTAATTGGCATGCATCGATGGTTGATGAGTATAGTGCTCTTCTCTCCAACAACACTTAGGACCTAGTTGATACACCTTGCAATGCAAATATTGTCACAGGCAAGTGGATCTTTCATCACAAGTTATAGTCTAATGGTTCTCTTGATCGGTATAAGGCACGGTGGGTCTTGCGAGGATTCACACAACGTGAAGGTATTGATTTTGATGAAAATTTTATTCTAGTTGTTAAACCCGCCACGATACGGACACTTCTGTCACTTGCTCTTTTTAGTGATTGGCCTATTCATCAGGTGGATGTCAAGAATGCTTTCCTTAACGACAAACTTGGTGAGACGGTTTATGCTCGACATCCCTCGGGTTTCATTGATCCCAATTCTCCTAAGAAGGTGTGCCGCCTGAACAAATACGTGTACGGGTTGAAGTAGGCTCCACGGGCATGGTTTCAGCGGTTTTCCTCCTATATTCCATCTCTTGGGTTTCTAAGTGCCAAGACTGACAACTCATTGTTCATCTATCGTCGTGGATCCGATATGGCTTATCTCTTGCTCTATATGGATGACATAATTTTGACTGCGTCTTCCTCGACACTGCTACATAGTTTGACTGCTTCACTCTGTTCTGAGTTAACCATGACGGACATGGGTGATTTAAATTACTTTCTGGGCATCTCCGTTAAGCGCAGCAAGAACTATCTCTTTCTATCGCAGGAGAAGTATGCTATGAAGCTCCTTGACCGCACCGGTATGTTACAGTTCAAGTCTCTATCCACATCAGTTGATACAACTTCTAAGCTTGAAGCTCAGTCTAGTGATCCTATGGCTGATCCTTCAGAGTATCGCAGTATTGTAGGAGGTCTCTAGTACCTCAATTTTACTTGGCCTGATTGTAGGGTTCGCAGCATAGAATTTTTTTCCTACGATAGGAACAACTATGTACCAAGATCTATCTACTAGATACACGTAACGGGTGGATATACATCCATAGAATACATACCATCAAAGAACAAATAGTGTTAACGAGGTTGTACTCATGGATGATGTAGTCGAACGCTTGCCGATCTCAAGATCGTGATGAAGTCCATCTGGTCCAGCCGGTCTAGCACCATCAAGTCCAGCACCGCAAAGCAGTGGTGCATCCGTGATCGCACACACATCCAGGTACCTCGACAACCTCCGTGCCCTCGCTCCAGCGAAGCAGCGGAAGCAACAAATCCTTCCAGGAAAATCCACCGGGAACATGTATCTCGCTGATCCGAGACCATGGGGAAATTCTAAAGGGGGAGAGAGATCCTTCACGAGGAGGTGTGTGTGAGAAGTGAGAGGAGGTGGTACTTTTATAGGGGAGCAGGGCAGCCCAAGGGGGCATGGCCGCCGGCCATGGAGGGTGCCCCCACCTCTCCCTTATTTATGTGGTGGATGCTCCACTCACATGCCCACTCACATGCATTAATTTTCCACCAAAATTAATGCAAGGTCTCATTTAATAAAACTCTTTTATTTATTTTATTCATAATTTTGTTAATTAATCTAATTAACAAACATTCACATAAAACCCCTTATAACATTTCAATTTCACATGCAAAACCGGTTTCAGCAATTTCAACCGAAACAATTCCGGTGTCTAGTGAAATAAATTCATGCGCTTTCTTTTTCTTTCTCTGGCATATCATTTGCTCCGAATTGTGTAGGTATCCCTTAAGTGTGTCACCCTATGGTTCGCGAATAATGTAGACATGATCGAGACCCCTCTCCGATCAATAATCAGCAGTGGGACCTAGAGATCCGTACTGACTCCCACATATTCAACGATGACTTGTGTGATTGTGTGAACCTTATACGCATATAACTCAATCCCTTTGTCTCGCCAAATATTACATGTCCGAGATTCGATCATCGGTATCTCCATACCTACTTTGATCTCGTTACCGACATGTACTCTTTTCTTGTTCCCGTGATATAACATTCTAGTGATCAAATCACTTGCTTGCAAGCTAACTAATGTGATATCACCGAGAGGGCCCAGAGTATATCTCTCCATCATCGGGATGGACAAATTCCACTCTTGATCCATGAGCCTCTACATAATACCTTCTTAGCACTGAACCCACCTTTATAGTCACCCTGTTATGGTGTGACGTTTGATGTTATCAAGATACTCTTCCGGTGTTAATGATTGACATGATCTCATGGTCTAAGGACTAAGATTACTTTGTATGATGTTATATCAATATAAACACAATGACCTTGATCGTAATGATATACTTCGGATGAATGTTCATCACATCATTCCAACAATGTTGTGACCTTGTTATTAACAACATCCAATGTCCATGATCAGGAAACCTTTGATCATCTTGTTAATCAACGAGCTAGTTTATAAGAGAGGCATAACTAGAAACTTCCTTTTTGTTTATTAGACACACATGTATTAACGTTTCCGTATTAATACAATTATAGCATGTAAAATAAACATTTATCATAAATAAGGAATACGATAATAACCACTTTATTATTGCCTCTCGGGCATATTCCCTTCACTGATATCTCCAATGCAGTACATCAGATATTTCTTCATATCCATGATCCACGGGCTATTCACTTGCTCCTTGTGAAGCGTGTTCTACACTACATCCGCGGGACCACCGACTATGGTCTCACTTTGTATCGACGCACCTCGAACAAACTGATGGCCTACTCTAACGCTAACTGGGCAGATTGTCCAGACACTCGACGGTCTACTTCTGTCTATTGTTTGTTCCTTGGCGCAAATCTGGTGTCTTGGTCGGCCAAACGACAACACACTGTTTCACGCTCGAGTGCAGAGGCCGAGTATCGGGTAGTAGAAAATGTGGTGGCTGAACTATGTTGGCTACGGCAACTACTTCAGGATCTTCATCGAGACCGGTGCCTAATGCTTTCGTCGTCTTCTGTGACAATGTGAGTTCAGTTTACATGACACAGAATCCAGTGCATCATCAGCGCACCAAACATGTGGAAATTGATTTAGACTTCGTGAGAGATCGCATGACAACTAGTGAGGTCAGGGTTCCACACGTTCCTAGTTCATGTCAGTTCACAGACATCTTCACCAAAGGATTACCGTCACCTTTCTTCTTAGATTTTCGGAATAGTCTTAATATTCGTCAGACACCCATTTTTGACTGAGGAAGGGTGTTATAATATGTGATCGTATCGTGTTTGTATAGGTATACGGTCATATTGTGTATTCATTTTGTATGTGTCCGTGTTGTATGAGACTAGGACTCCCCTTGTAATCCTCCTATATAATGAGCAATACAAGGCACCACTATGTGTGGTTTCCCCTATCTTACACAAATTTTGGTTTTCTTTGGATAGCCTTTCTATAATATGAAGCGCCCTCATTATCAATCATAAAAAATCTCCATTTGGGAATCCTTAATTGGGAGGTGATTTGGGTACCAAATAAATCTCCAGTGGAAATGCACGATTAATTGGGAGGTGATTTGTCGGCCTACAAATCTTGGTGGTTTGGGAATCCTTAACCTTGAAAAATTCGCGCGTGCCTTCCGCCTAAGGTGGCCATGATTTGAATGGAGAGATCCTTCGAGGCTTTGAGTGGGAAATGGAACTCCGTGCAAATCCGTGGATATGAGCCTCTTTTATGCACGCACCACCATTTCCATTGGCAACATAAAAATTGCACCATTTTGGGATTCCCCTTGGATCAATGGAATGGCGCCAAAAGACGTTGCCCCCTCATATATGAAGCGTCCGCAAGGAAAAAGTGGAAAGTTAAGGGAGGCATTGCATCAAATCAATTGGATATCCAGTATAAAGATGGACTCCATCTTGACCATCGACCACATCCACCAATACATGCGGCTATGGAGTGAAATACATGGGAAACAACTTAGTGAAGATGTAGAAGACACAATTGTTTGGAACCTCACGGAAAATGGCGAATATTCTTCTTCTTCGGCATATAAGGCGCAATGCTTTGGCTCCACCCTCACTCTCTTCAACAAAATGGTATGGAAGGCATGGGCACCACCCAACATCAAATTCTTTGCGTGGTTGGCCATCCAAAATAGGCTTTGGACGGCGGACCGCCTTGAAAAAAGAGGATGGACAAATTGTGGGCTTAGTCCGCTTTGTAAGCAAACCCAAGAGACGGCATCCCATCTTTTTTCCCAATGCTGGTTCACCAAGAGGACTTGGGGTTTAGTTAAAGTTTGGTTCAGGATCCAAACATTCAAACTCACTTGTGGACGTCGGAGCTATGGTGGATGATGATGTCTTGAAAAGCCACTTCCAACCGTAAAAGCCATGGATTCCATTACAATGCTTGTTACTTGGACGATTTGGAAAGAGAGAAATGTGTGAGTCTTCCGAAAGAAGTATGTGCCACCTACAATCCTACTTCAAACCATCAAAGAAGACGCAAAGCTTTGGGTCACCGCGGGTGCCAAATTCTTGAGTGTTGTATTTTTGGGAGAGTAATCCCTTTTGTATTTTGGACACTCATTTTCCTTATTTTGTCATGTCATGACTCTCTCCTTATTTAATATATGATGCAACCGTTCAAAAAAAATCTCCATTTACCTTTGTTGTTGCATCGGTAGTTCAATGTTTTTTTTATATAAGAAGTCAAAGCCAAGATAATTAAAAGAGTTCTCCACATTCATGGGCACATGAACTTAGGGTATATATAATGGTAGAAAAGGGGAGTCTTCCTTTAGCCCAGATCTCATCGAAAAAAGACAATAAATATAAGCCATACAATGCACTATCTCTTATTGTTATGCATGCCTAGTAATTCATGAGAACTAATTAATTTTTTGTAAAAAAAACGTGTTAATAAGCGAAGACACATAGTAGTACAATAGAGAAAATATCGTTCTCATAATTCCTAAGAAACCATCTCTTGTGTAAGAGAAGGCATCATTATTTCCTCCGTTCTCTCTTCTCTAACTAAATAAAGATCTAATGTGGCAATCCTAGAAGAAGATTGAGGTCATCAATTGTACATGCTCCTTTTCTTATTGGTTGTGCATATTACTATTTTGTTTTGTTCAAGTAGGGCATTCTTGTACTTTGCTTCAATAAACTGTTATTACTAGAAACCAGAAGTTGCTTCTTCTATTACACATATCTGGCGTGAATATATAATGTGAGTTAGTTGTGTTCAACTGTTCTGTACTTGGAAAATATGTTCTCAAATAAAAGAGACAGAAGAACATATATACGAAGCAACATCCCTTGAACCACCTTAAAAGAACCAATGCACTGTTTCCTGGGCGACTCATTCTGTGGTTGATTAGTTCCATACGTCATCATACGGTGTAGGTTCGATGTACCTTTGCACAAAATAGACAATCAAGCACAGGAAAAGCCCCATCTTTTCTTTAACTCCAGCTAGCTAGGGTAATAAGCTTCTCGACGAGTCCATGTCAACAACTTGATCACAGTACTATCGCATCGTCAAATCAGATGGCGCTAGCAGAGGCTCGATAGTACAGGTCATGAACAGTGGTGAGTTAAAAGGTTATTGCCTTGAGTTAGACCGGACGAACCTGTCAATATATGCTCCATGGCCACGTGTTCCTTATTCTCACCGCCATCTCCATCACTTGTGAAAGGCTCTTAATTCAGAAATTTAATGTTTAGACAGGTACAGATGCAGGAGAGATACCTTTTCTGTCTCTTAAAAGTAACTGGTAGGAAAAGGCCATTGCACAAATTAAACCTTCATCATATTTCTCAAAAATAAGCGTCTAGGATAAACATTTCTATTCCTTCCTTGCCCTTTCATATGTTTATTCTGTATCTTCTATAGAGGAACTGTTCTAGTTCCTCATCTAGATTCACATATATTTATATACCAAAACGTGAATCCAAGACAAGTAATTTGGAACATAGGGAGTATATAAGATCGTGGGTGCTGCTGCTTCCAGATCTCCTCTACTTGATAATTTCTTATTTTCAAAAGAAAAAAGGGTCCTTTGCTGGGCGTATATGCCTCCATGCATGGCTCAGATAACTAGCTTTGCTAGGCTGTGGACAATCACGACGAACAGTATGAGACAGAGATCCCACAGGCTGTATGCATGGTGCATGGAACTCACGCTGTAGCAACCATACGTGCACCAGTATTTCTGTGTTCAATGTAGCTACTGTCGCAACTGGTTTTGCTGCTGCAGCTAGCAAGCACGGCACGGAGCTCTACACAGCATTAGGCAGTGCATGCGGCATGTTGGCGATCGACCGATCGATGCATGGCTCCAACGCACTGCATGATCATGTAGTGCGTGCAGCCTGCAGGGCCTTTTAAGATGATCGATAGGATATGTAGGATCTGCATGCAGGAAGCGCTGGCTCTAAACATGTCATAATAAATGTGAGCCTGCCTGTTCATGCATGCACTGTGGGTGACAAACACAGGCCTCCTCGATCTTGATTCATCTCATGTCCTTTTTTAGATATATATTTTCTTCTTGAGATCTGAATTTTCGTGCATCACCACAAGTCGAAAGAATGGGCTGTTATCATCAGGTGTAAACCAATCTCTAAAGCTTTGTTTCTATCATCTAAACAAAGCCATCAGGGCCATTGTGCTAGTATCAAAATTCACTAAAGCTCTACCAGATTCAGCGCCTAGAAAAAATAGGAGATGGCATAGGTGTGTCTAAGTGGAGTGTGCAACATCGGAGAGATTTTTCCCTCCTCAGCAATTTGAGATAAAATATTGTTTAAATGTTGAGAAAAACTCATTAGATAATAGATGAAGTAGGTCGGTGTCTCCCTCTTCTCCAAACTTATGGAACTGAAAATACAAGGACATCTAGTATTAGCCGATACCCCTTCATGCATTACAAACCGAAGGGGTATCGGCCAATCCTGGCCATTCTTGTGGTATCGGCCAATCCTGGCGTACTAATAGAGTACATGAGGGGTAGGCGCTTAATGTTCTTTCCATTCCGCTAGCTGATACTTTTATCCAAGTTATGTGACCCGTGATTTGTAAACTTTGAATGATGGAAAACACTGCAATAAAAACAGGTGTGTTCATCGATTGATGCATGCAGACGGCGGAGCATTTTGCGGTTCTTAGAGAAAAACTAGGGTGGTCCAAGAGGTTGACCACAGTCTCAGATGACGGACATTGTGGAATGGCTTGAGATGGGACGGGAGGTGGTGGTGCCGTGGTGCTGAGTTGTAGTATATGGTAGTGGAGGAGAAGAGGGCTAAAATCAGGACCGTCGGTGGTAGCAATGTGATCACTGAGGGGTATAATAGTACCCAACATTCATGGTTTATTCTTAAAACTCGGTCATACAGTTCAGAAGAAAATAAAGGTTTATTGTCAAAGTCACCTCTCACAGTGTCCGATCACATATGGTAGTATTTATGTAGTGGCTCAAGAGACAAGCTTGTGTTACATTCCCAATATTTATGCAATGCTTTGATCGATGAAGCCTTGGGTTTGAGAACATTAGTATGAGGGTCAACTTGTGTGTTTTGGGCTGTGGGGATGACATAATAATCCCAGACAGGGCTGTCACTAGATTGGATGGAATATCTTGGAGAAGATGCAAACACTGGAAGATTTGAGAACGGGGATGCTTTTGGGAGTATGTACTATACGTACCTTCTTATTCTAATCACTGTGATCGGCTCATTTGTTTAATCAAGTGGGCAAGGATTGTAAGGAACAGGTAGCAGACATCTTTTAATTACTCCGCGTGGTGTTAATCTGTCTTTCATTCAGATAAACAAACAGGTAAACATGCACGATTCAACCGTGAAAATTGTAGTCTCCCCTTAAGCCGTAGATCAGTCACTATAAGGCTGGGTGCGTCAGTCGAGCAGATCCCAGAAAGCGAAAAACAAAACCCAGTCAAACAGCATACAAGAAATGCATATATGCATGTTTTTATTGATTTAAGATAACATATTTATTGTGTCATGAGATGTGTGTAGAGAGCTTCATAATAAGATGTTTACTACAAGGCTCATAGGAGGCAATTTTTTTAAGCCAAAAGTGAGGTCACCTTTAAATAACCACTGAGATGTATGAGAACAATCACCCATACAAACCACCATAATTAAGGGTTTTTCCATGGATATCGTAATTAGCTTAGGCAGTTCCTCTTTATTCCTCCTTTAACCATGTAGGTCACGAGCCGGCGCCAATATATCATGGGGCCATTCTAGGTACGATCCCAAAGCATGCCCAAAGAATTTCTCCCTCCCTTTAGTCCCAAAGGCAAATGGTATGTGGTCGACTACACATATCATCTAAAGAGAGATTAAACACAAATCATAAATCTATCATAGACCCGCAAGTCATATGGACACAAGAATAGATCATCTTTATTGCAAATTCTTAATAGTACTAGGGTTTCTCCATCTCCCTAAAAATAAAGGAACTACTTATACATGGAAGCAATCAACAATATCATCTAATCAAATGGATGGATAAAAGTACTAAAATAGATTTAGTGCAAACCACAATTGGATCTGAAATTACAACAAGATCTAATAGATAAAAGATGGGGGTAATGGTGGTGATGTAGATGCAGCGGTTGATGATGAAGGGGATGATACTTTGTCCTCTAATGATCCGTGAAACATCAGGGATTTTACCCTAGCCAAGTTTCTCCTTCAGATCCCTTACAGATGTGCTTTTTCGTGGTTTCTGGTGGCTGCGAATGTCGGATCTCTGTTCCGTCTTTGCCAGAAGAAAGTATTTGACGAGGCGAACCCGGTGACACATGGTACATGCGTATGGTACGGGCGGGCTCCGTCTGTACCACCGGTTGTTATCGGCACTGGTTGCTTCCCATCGGTTGGCATTTTCCCAGGTGCGAAGGAAAATTCATAAAATGACTTTTATCACTTTAAAATATAATATTATAGCATAATACGATAGCTCTAATTGATATATTCATATAGGACTTAATGATTCGGGGTCCTGTTGAAATTAAGAAAAAAGGTGTGTGCAGACGCAGTGAAATACAAAAATCCCTACACAATTTATACAAAAATAAAAGGTACATATGCTTCAATTTTGGACTCATTAATCTAGCGAAGATAGCAGCGGGGCCGCCTGTCCCTCCGGATGGAATGGCGTGGAACATGCGCCCGCACTACTAGGAAGTTGCCCAACACGCTGAAGACATTGTTCGTCTTTTTGATGAGCGGACCAATGTGTTGCTTCAGCGAGAATAATGGTCATTTTTCCTGCAAGTGTTATGCATAAAAATGTAAAATTTGTATAGTTTCGATTGGGTTGTTGCCACCCTTATAAAATTTATATGATGTGTTGCATGTGATTCTTGTTGTAAATTTGCATGTCCTTTTCGTTAGCTTGACGCTCCGTCGATCTCTGCTCCTTGCCAACATGTCACTTGGGTTGCAACTGGGCTGGAGTTTTGAAGGGTTCAATGACATGGCCAGCTACTCAGATGAATGCAGTAGTAAATGAGTCGACAAAGTCGTCGGGGTGAGTAGCAGCCCCCGACTGTGTTTTATGAACGTAAAATTGTAGAAGTAAAAGAAATATTGGCCAAGTAACTTAGCTTTTATTCATCGTATGGTAGGAAGTAAACGGTTTGGCTGAATAGCCTAGCTGAGAAGCCTTAATGAAAGTAAAAATAGCTAAGGGTAGAAGCGCCGCAACTGTGCCACGTTCCAAGGGTTGGAGTATGCTACTCCGAACTCGACGTCCTTGAGGTGGTTGGCGCCACCTGAGATTATTTCGGTGACCACGTATGGTCCTTCCTAGGGTGACTCGGGCTTTAGGTGCCCCTTTTCTTGAGTCGCAGGACGAGGTCACCTTTGACGAAGGACGTTGGTCATAGCCGTCGGCTATGGTAGTTTCCGAAGCTTTGCTGGTACACCATCGAACGGGCAAAGACGATGCCATGTGCCTCATCCAGCAGATTGACAGAGTCCTAGAGTGCGATCGTAGATTCGGCCTCGCTGTAAGCGACAACCCGTGGTGCCTTGTAGCGTACCTCAACGGGTAGCATGGCTTCAGCGCTGTGCACCATGAAGAAGGATGTGTAGCCGGTGACGCCGTTTGGTGTTATACACAGGCTCAAGAGGATAGAGGGTAGTTAGTCTGCCCAGGCTCCTGCCTCTCTTTCGAGAGGTCGAAGGAGTCTCTTCTTGATCCTACTGCAGACAAGGCCGTTGGCCTTTTCGACTTGGCCGTTGGTCTGCGGATGTCAGACCGAGGCGTAGGTGATGTTGATGCCGAGGCTATCGCAGAAATCCTGGAACTCCTTCAAGGTGAAGTTTCTTCCATTGTCGGTGATGATGCTATGCACCCTAAATCTTTAGACTATGGATTGGAAGAACTTGACGGCGGTGGCACCAGTTTGATTGGTTACAGGCGTGGCCTCGATCCACTTCGTGAACTTATCTACTGCGACCAAGAGGAAGACGTAACCTCCGGGCGAGGACTTTTGTAGCTTGCCGACCATGTCGAGTCCCCACTACGCGAAGGGCCATGTCAACGGTATTGGTCGCAGTTCTGCGCCTAGTGCATGTGGATTATCCGTGAACCGTTGAAAGGCGTTGCACTTTTCGACTATGTCCTTGGTGTCGTGCATCACTCTTGGCCAGTAGAAGCCAGCCCATAAGGCTTTGGCGACCAGGGCGCGACTGCCAGCGTGGTGTCCTCATATGCCTTCATGTATGTCGAGGAGGATGCTCCTCCCGTCGCCTTTGGCAACACATCGCTGGAGGACTCCAGTGATGCTTCGCTTGAAGAGCTCACCATTAATGATGGTGAAGGCCTTGGAGCGGCGAGCAATGTGCCGTGCATCCGTTGGTTCATCTGGCAGTTTTTTGCTCAACAAGTACGGTTGAGTCCATGGCTGCTCAATTGCCAGGACCTGCATGAGTTTCACAAGTGGTATCTCCGAATCCTCTTCTGCTGGCACATTGAGGTCGTCGGGTGGTGTAGCTACCCAAGCCTATTGTAGCCGCTGGTGTGCTCTTGGGCTTCTTACATTTAATGGAGCATTCACAGATTTGTTCCAAGAAGACACCTGGTGGGACCGATGCGCAGGTAGAGCCAATGTTGGCGAGCTTGTCAGCCTCTTCATTGCTCTCTTGGCCAACATGCTGAAGTTTGCAGCCGTTAAAGTCTCCTTCAAGTGCATTGTAGAGGTCGCGGTAGGCGATCATATTGTCGATGACAGCATCACATTGGTTCATCGTTTGTTGTACGACGAGGTTGGAATCACCGTAGATGACCAACCAGGTGGCACCACACACCTTGACCATCCGCATACCATGGATAAACTCATCGTACTCTACTTCATTGTTGGAGGCTCGAAACCTCATTATTAGGACGTATCTCATCTTGTCTCCTCGTGGAGATGTCAAGACTACTCTGGCTCCAGCTCCTTCACCATGCTTGTATCCGTCCAAATGCATTGTCCATAGCTGCGGCATGTCCGGAGTGTCTGGAAGCTTTAGCTCCATCTAGTGGACAAGGAAGTTAGGGAGCACATATGACTTGATGGCGGTGCGCCACTCATAGATGATGTCCCGCGGGGACAGCTCGATGGCCCAGAAAGCCACTCGCCCCATTGCTTCGGGCTTATTGAGGATGTGTGACAGTGGCGCGTCATTAACGACCACTATCTGGTGCTCCTAGAAGTAATGGCACAGTCGACGTGCAATCATGAACATGTCGTAGGCTAGCTTATGATAGTGATGGCACCTCTGCTTTGTTAGTGTCAGTATCTCGCTGAGGTAGTACACTGGGGGTTGTACCCCATGGGTTTTGCCCTCTTCGGTTCATTCAACCACAAGTGTCGTGCTGATCACCTGGTGCGTTGCGGCGATGTACAACATCATAGACTCTCTTTACTTTGGTGTCACCAGGATAGGAGAGGTAGAGAGAAAACGCTTGAGGTCCTCGAACGGTTCATCGGCTTCGGCCGTCCACTCGAATATTTCTGACTTGCGGAGGAGCTAGTAGAAGGGGAGAGCCTTTTCGCCCATGGTGCTGATGAACCTGTTGAGCGCTATGATTCGCCCAGCTAGCTGCTGGACTCCTTTGACATTCTTCATCTTCTCCATGGCCAGTATGGCCTTTATTTTCTTCGAGTTGGCCTCGATGCCTCTCGTGGAGATGAAGTGTTGGAGATATGCCCAAGAGGCAATAATAAAGTGGTTATTATTATATCTTTGTGTTTATGATAAATGTTTACATCCCATGCTATAATTGTATTAATAGGAAACATTAATACGTGTGTGTTTTGTAAACATAAAAGAGTCCCTAGTAAGCCTCCTATGAAACTAGCTTGTTGATTAGTAGATGATCATGGTTTCCTGATCATGGACATTGGATTTTATTAATAACAAGGTCATATCATTAGGATAACGATGTGATGGACACACAACCATAGTAAGCATAGCATAAGATCAAGTCATTAAGTTCATTTTTGCTACAAGCTTTCGTATACATAGTAACCTAATCCTTTGACCATGAGATCATGTTAATCACCGTCACCAAATGAGTACTTTGATGAAAGCAAATGCCACTTCCGTAAGTGGGTGGTTATAAAGGTGGCATTGGGTATTCTGAAAGTATGTGTTAAAGCGCATGGATCAAGAGTGGGATTTGTTTATCCATATGACGAATAGATATACTCTGGACCCTCTCAGTGGAATGTCATCCAATTGGCTTGAAAGCAAGTGACTAGGTCACAAGGGATGTCATAACACGGAATGAGTAAAGAGTACTTATTGGTAACAAGGTTGAACTAGGTATAGAGATACCGATGATCAAACCTCAGATAAGTAAAGTATCATGCGACAAAGGGAATGGGTATCGTATGTGAATGTTTCATTCGATCATGAAGTCATCGTTGAATATGTGGGAGCCATTATGGATCTCTATATCCCATTATTGGTTATTGACCGGAGAGGTGTCTCGATCATGTCTACATAGTTCGTGAACCGTAGGGTGACACACTTAAGGTTCGATGTTGTTTAAGTAGATATGAAATATGAGTTGGAGACCGAATGTTGTTCGGAGTCTCGGATTGGATCTAGGACATCACGAGGAGATCCGGAATTTTCCGGATAATAAGATTCATGTAAGGAAAGTCATTTTTTGGGGTTCGGAAATGTTTTCGGTATTTTGACCGGAAGCTTCTAAAATGTTCTAGAGGGGCCACTACTAGGCCCACCTCGCCGGGAGTGGGCCACTTGGGATGAGGTATGTAATGGGAGAGCACTAGGTCCTGCCGTACCAAAGCCCAAGGGGAAAATTCGGCCACCAATGGATTTGGGGACAAACCCTAGTTTATCAAACACTAAATAAGGAAAGGGGGAAGTTTCCCACCTCTTCCCTTGGCCGAGTTGGGGAAGGAGTGGGTCAGCGGCAGGGAACCCTTGGCCACACTCCCCCTCCATATAAGGAGGGGTGGGGTGCACCACCCTTTGTCCCTTGCCCTTGGCTCTAAACCCTAGCCGCCACCTCTCTCCCTCCTCCGTCTTCCTTCTCTAGCTTAGGCGAAGCCCTGCAGGGATTCTCCTCCACTACCACCACCATGCCATCGTGATGCAAGGATTCCGAGGGGATCTACTACCTCCGCTGACTGTTGTAATGGGGATAGGAAGGTCTTCATTGACTTCGTATGTGTGACTGAGTACGGAAGCGCTGCCGGAACGCAGTGCCGGAAGGATCATCTACGTGATCTTGAGAATGGCGAGTGATCGAATACATCAACCATGAGAATTTCATATCGTTAAACACTTTGGATCTATGAGGGTTAGTTCTCTTCAATCATGTTGCACCGATCTCGTGGATTAGATCTTGGCTTTGCCATAGATTGGATCTTGGTTTTATGTGTTCTTGCGATAGATTTTTTTTGATTTCCATGCAACAAACCCTACATGAAGTACCCGAGTAATTGCCTAGGCACTTTTCCGAGTTCATCTTGATCCTATAGTGATCAAGGTTGTCGAACATCGCGCGGATATCGTCGATCAATGTTCGTCTCTCCATGGTCTATACCACTATGTCGTCGATATATACTTGGATGTTTCGACCAATTTGATTCTTCAGGAAGGCCTACATGCACCTTTGATAAGTTGCACCTTATTTCTTGAGACCGAAAGGCATTGTGTTGTAGCAAAAGACCTTGAACAGTGTAATAAATGATGTCTTCTCCTGATCCATGACTTTCAGTCGAATCTGGTTGTAGCCTGAGTAGGCGTTGAGGAACGAGAGGCGTCCGCATCCTGCAGCGGAGTCGTTGATTTGATAGATCCACGGCAATGGGAAGTGATCCTTCGGTCAATGCTTGTTGAGGGCGGTAAATTCCACGAACATCCTGTGGATGTTCGTGTCCTTCTTGGGGACCATCACGGGGTTAGCTACCAGGGTTCTTTCCTTGATCTCCCTTATGAAATCAGCGTCGAGGAGTCTGTTGACTTTGATGCCAATTGCTTTAGCTTGTCCTTTGGACAGTCTATGCATTGACTATTAACTGGTCACGCATCTGGGTACATATTGAGTGCGTGCTTGGGGAATTCCCTGGGAATTCCTGGCATGTTCGTAGGACACCGGGCAAAAAAATCCTAGCACTAACGGAGGAATTAGACGAGCATGAGTTCCTATGCGGGTCTCGGATTGTTGGAGATGAGGTCCTTCTTGGTGGGGTCCGTCGGGTGGACGTGCACCGCTTTGGTGTTGACCGTGGAGTTGAAGATAGGCCAGGAGCGTTTTTCTGTCACGGGAGGGAGGCTGGTGTCTATTGACTCCTTCAGCCTTGCGAGTTCCTCCTACATGACGAAAGACTAGGATATTCTATTGAAATCTCTGTTGCGGCTATCAGATTTGGTGAAGCTCCCTGGAATGGTGATGACACCGTTGATCCTGGCATCTTCAGCAGAAGGTATGCATAGTGTGGTACCGCCAGGAATCGTGCGAATGACACGCGACCAAGGATTGAATGGTACTACGAGGGCCAGTCGACCACCTCGAACTTGAGCCGCTCGTTCCTGAAGTTCTTGGGGGTGCCAAAGATGACGTCGAGCCATATTTTTCCCAGGGGGTAAACCCCTTTCCCTGGAACTATGTCATGGAAGGATGTGTTGGATGCCTCCAGGCTGGTGAGCGGGATCAGCATGGCCTCTAGGGTGCTGGCGAACATGATATTTATGTCGCTGACGTCGTCCATGGACACGCGGCTCATCTTGAACCCGCCGATCTGAGCCTCAAGGACCAAGGCGGAATGGAATGGGTGAGGAATTTGACGGGGATGATCAGATCGGTCGAAGGTGATACATGACTCCGAGCCGCTGAGGTACTCAGGTATGGATCGTGGGAAGGTGACGGCCAGATTTATCTGGCGGCTGATCCTCTTCTGGATCCTGTTGGATGGACGCCCCTTCTATATCATCATGGTACCCAATAGTCATGGGTACTGTTTCGCTCCTTTGTTTTGGGCCGGTGCAGCCGTAGGCTATGCTGGTCCTCCAGGCGGTGGTGGTGGGACGCCATATGTAATGGGCCTAGGGGTGGAACCGAACCCCTGGTTTACTGCATCGCATCCCATCTAGGCATAACCCTCGTGGAGCTTCTGGAACTCCTAGAAGTCCTTGAGAAGGTGGCTGGACTTGTTTTTGCTTGTCGATCGCGGATGGATCGTCGTCACTGGTGCGATGTTGCCACAACTGCATTGTCTTTCCGCTGCTGCTGCTGTAGCCGATGTTGCGGTTCCCATCATCGCGATGATCGGCATAGCCAACCACAACCATGTCGATTACTTTGCGGTCGGCATAGACGCTCGCTCTCCTCTTTTTTTAGTTGTCGCATCTGTGGCCGAGGTCATCCTCTTCATCCAAACGTGTTTGGTTATTGTGGATTGTGTCTTCGCCATCGGCCCAGCGATTGGTGATATCCATCCAATGGTCGATGGTTTTGGGCTTGATGCGGCCCATCTCTTCCCTGAGTTCATGGCGTCTCACGCCGCCGTTGAAGGCGTCCATTGCCCTTTCCTCCGAGATATCCTCAGGTGAGTTCTTGATGATGGAGCAACGCTGGACATAGGAGAGGATAGACTCGTTGGACCTTTGGCAATAGGCACGTAGCTCTTGGATAGAGGCTGGTTTCTTGCAGGTGCCCTTGAAGTTACGGATGAAGCCATATACCATCTCTTCCCAGCTGCTGATGGATCCGAAGGGGAGATTGTGGAGCCAGTCTCGTGCTGCACTCTTTAGCTATAGTTGAAGGCATTGCATGGCTATATTTTTACTTCCACCATGCAGCTTAACTAACGAGACGTGATCGTACAAACAAATCTTTGGCTCCTGTAGGCTGTTGAATTTTGGGTTATCCGAAGGGGGCTTAAAACCCTTAGGCATCCTCGATTGCCGTATGGCTCGGCTGAAGCATCTGGCACCATAGAGCTCCGTGTCATCCTCTTTCAACTCAGTGGAGCATGCGCGTTTGGCATGTAGCTTGTCGACTTTGCGCTACATGAGCTCGTCATGAGCGTCGTAGTTACGGCTCCTTGCCGCGGGCTGCGGCGTCGCCGCGACAGGTCATGGTCGTCCTCGTCGAATGAGGGCGTGTGGTTCCTCGTGAACCTCACCACAACCTTTTTCTTTGGCTCCGGGGTTTCTTCCCTGGTTAGTACGGCTCCGACAATCCCGAGGCCTATGATTGTGGACTTATGGACAACATATCGTGGATCCCCGGCCGGTGGTTGATTGGCAAGCATGTACGTGGTATATTCTATAACCGTGGGTTGCAGCGTTTTGGGCATCATATTGCCCCGCGAGGCCATTGACACGAAGGACAGGTCGAGTGCCTTAGTGGCCTCGCGCCTAGCATCCGGGCCCATGCGATCTAGTCGAGAGCGACTTTTGTAGGCGGTGTAGCCGTTGTTGCCCTTTGAATAGGAGCCACCGACGGAGGAGAGTGCAGCTTGTCGAGCGCTTGATTCATCGGCTGCCTTCCGACGCTTCTCGACCTTCTTGTTCTGCGCAACTTGTCGGTTGTGCTCCTTCACGAGGAGCCAGTGGTATCCCATTAGCATGTCGCATGAGGCGTATAGTGGTAGAGGGTTGACCCACACATCATATCTGACCCTCTCCCACTCGGCGTCATTGAGGTGAATCTGCTCCCGAGCTGCTTCGCCATCGACAGCGGCATCGGGGTTTCGGGGAGCAGTCTTGTCGGGATTCAGATGTCGTCGCTGTTGGCATTGGTGTTTGGAGGATGACCTCCGTTCCCAGCATTGGGGGCATGCAGTTCAGTGTCATTACTGATATGTGCATTGACAACGACCACGCACATGAAGTGATGAGGGAGGTCATTGCTCCCATAGTTTTCAGATCCGGAACCATAGGTTCCTTCCTCTCTTGGCGGGTCACAGAGGCCAGAGTTGCAACTCATGTTGTTATCCGAATCGTACACCAGTATGGGTTCACCCAGCATGCCGATCAGCGATATCCACGAGGCAGGTGCGATCATTGGTAGTGTCACTTGCTCGGAGTGGCGAAGTGTGCCGACCTGGCCGACCTGGAAGCATAGGCTCGCAAGCATCATGTCGACTTCATCTCCTACGGAATCGAAGTCCTGGCGGGTCACCGGTGAGTGGGGAGTGAAGTCGATGGTGCCGAAGAGGAGGTGGTTCTCCGTTGCAGAAGAGTCAAAGATCGTGGTGTATGGGGCCATCACGACCACAACATTAGCATCCCCAGTTCCCACAGAGGGCGTCAATTGACGAGGGTTTGAATCGACAATACCCATTGTTATGAACTTGGGTTTTGGAGAAGGAGGGGATGATGGAGATTGTGGAATAGCTAGCAAACAAGCAACACGGGACATGATGTTTACCCCGGTTCGGGGCCCCGGAGGGAAAATTACTCCTGCTTGTCTTTGTTGCCTAATAGAGAGGACTTCGTTGGGAACCCCAAGAGCAAGGTGTGATGAGCACAACAGCAAGTCTTCCCTTAGTAGAGACCGAGGTTATCGAACCAGAAGGAGGAAGGAAACGTCACACAGGTGTTGCTAGCAATGCGGAGACCTGCACAACACAAACTCAAGACTTTGCCCCAAACTAAGCAAACTAAGCAAATCAAACAAAAACTAAGACGCTCCAAGAACAACACAACTATGCGTGAAACAATAAAAATGAAGTGTCTAGACAGACCTGAGCTTTTTATTGATGAAGAAGGGGATGCCTTGGGCATCCCCAAGCTTTGACGCTTGTACCTCTTGGATATTTCTTGGGGTTACACCATGATGGCATCCCTAAGCTTGAGCTTTTGTCTATTCTTCATCTCATTACATCATTCTCTCTCTACACCTGAAAATTTTCCTTTATACAAAACTTCACACAATCTTCATTAGCAACATTAGTGTATTCAAAAGATATTAGACCTCTGGCAAAGCTTTGGAACAGAAAGGCTTTTCACTAAAAAACACAAGCTACTATAGTAAATCCTTTAAAAAGCTCAATTTCCCAAAAGGAATTTAAAAAGGAATCAATAAGAAGCAAATGCAAATAATGGCAGAAATCTGTCAAAACAGACCAGCATGTAGAAACCGATTTTTTCAAACATATTCTGTTGATCAAATAAAAAAGTGTTGAACAAACGAAAGTTAGATAACATACTGGGGGATTTATTCTTAATTTTTTAGCTCAATCCGAGTTACAGAGACTCCTCACGATTTTATTGGTGGAGGACAGAAATCTGTTTCGGGACAGCAACTCCCCAAATCTTACTTCCCTCTCATTAGAGGTCATTCTTGGCACAAAAAGCAAACAAAAAGGATAAGGAAAGGTAATTACTAAAGTAATAACTTCCAAGACTCAAGAAAACTCTTGGTTTATCTCCCAACAAGTACTTTTATTTAACGCCTTTAAGTTAGGCACAAGAAGCAAGAAGAATCAAGTATTTTCAAATAAAGAATTAAAATTAATACTTGCAAAGTCTTCAACTATGAGAGGTATCTCATCCAAATGAGTTTTGGAGGATCCCCTCTCATTTCTTTTTGGTTTACTACTTTCCTCAAAAGGATTTTCAGCAACAATCCAATCAAAATTCTTTTCAAAGGCCTCATGCATTCCAACAAGCTTATAGGGTGTGGGTATCTTAAATTCATCTCCAGGCTTTGTTTTATCTGAAGTACCCACAACATCTACACATGAGCCTAGCATATTGAAACGCTCAAAGACCTTTTAGGATTCCCTAGCAACATCATGGAAATTATTGAGTAAAGTTTCAGGAATAAATTCTCTCTTTTCAACATTCTTTTCTTCTTTTAGTTTTAGGAACATAATTTGCATCATGGGGTTGAGGGTAAAAAACCTAGCCTCCAGCAGATGAACTAAAGAATCTGAAGCAATCTCATAATTAGGAGCAAGCTCTGCTATAGATTTATCCTCAATATCCTCATGCTTGCTAACATAATTAAAGAATTCTTCAATATTATCGTTCCCAATTATGGAGCCACTACCTATAGAAAGGTTCTTTAGGGTGAACTTGGGGAGTAACATGGTGAGATAGAACGAGGTGGTAACTAGAGTAGGAACTAATTTTTTGTGTTTTTTGAAATAAAGCAAGCAAACCAAACTAGACTATTTTTTTGGGGTTTTTTGAAAAGAGGCAAACAAAACCAAGCAAAAGGAACAAAGCAAACTAAAAACAAAGTAAAGAGAAAGGAAGTGGAGGACTCCCCTAGTGAATACATCCTTAGCCTCCTCGGCAACAGCGCCAGAAAACTTGTTGCCTGACAGAGATGACTTTGTTGGGAACCCCCAGAGCAAGGTGTGATGAGCACAACAGCAAGTCTTCCCTTAATAGAGACCAAGGTTATCGAACCAGAAGGAGGAAGGAAACGTCACACAGGTGTTGCAAGCAACGCGGAGACCTTCACAACACAAACTCAAGACTTTGCCCCAACGAATCAGTGAGGTTGTCAAGCTCACCGGTTTGCTGTAACAAAGGATTAAACGTATTGTGTGGAAGGTAATGGTTTGCAGCAAGTAAACAAGTAACAATGGAAGATTTATCAATGGTAAAGATTGGACCGGGGTCCATAGTTCACCAGAGGTGCTCTCCCTAGATAAACAACATGGCATGAAGGGTAAATAAATTACAGCATGGCAATTGACAGGAACTGAGCAAGGTATAACAATGCAATTACTAGTCAGAAAGATCCTATGAGATTCGATTGGGAAATACAACAAGATACATAGACCGCCATCCAACTGCATCTATGAATAGAAGTCCACCTTCAGGTTATCATCCGAACCCCCTCCAGTATTAAGTTGCAAGCAACAGACAACTGCTTTAAGCAAAGTGTGTAAGGTAAACAGTCCACATGTTCCATGAACAAGAGACCGTTGTTTTCTCCCTAGTAGCAACAACAAATCTACAACCGAAGAGATTATTATCACTTCCCTTGGAAACTAGAGGCATGAACCCACTATCGAGCATAAATACCCCCTCTTGGAGTCACTAGCAACTACTTGGCCAAGATAGCTACTAACAATGGAGCGCATGCAAGATCACAAACAATACAGACATGATAGAATCATAAAGACAAAACCATTAATAAACCAACATAATAATCTCAATATCCATCGGATCCCCGCAAACACAACATGCATGATTACAAATAGATTAGATCTTAATCATGAACGGAGCTCACAAGATCTATACATGAAAGCACAAGGAGGAGATACAACCATCTAGCTACTACATGGACCCATAGTCCAAGGTGGAACTACTCACGCATCATACTGGAGAGAAGGCCTCCGGGATGATATCCCCTCCGACAGGGTGCCGGGAAGAACTTCAGATCCCCCCGATCTAGGGACGACGGTGTCGGCGGCTACAGAAGGTTTCGTGGAGATTTGATTGGGTACTTAGGGTTTCTGCATCGGCGGCTTCTTATAGGCGAAGGGGGAGGCCGAGGAAGCTCCTAGGGGGGTCTGGCTGCCCTGGCTCGCTTCTCTATCTCCCCTCTGTACTTCTTGTTCCGAGAATATTTCCTTACTAGCTTTTCTGGAACCAAAAATAGCAGAAAATAGGGAACTAGCACTGTGGCAACTTGTTAATAGGTTAGTACCAGAAAACATGTAAAAAGCACCTCAAAGTGTAGACAAAGCAAAGCAAAGTAGATACTAAACAAGCATGGAGCATCAAAAATTAGAGATACGTTTCCGACGTATCAGTCTTCTCTTGATTAATGGCAAAGCCGAAGGTTACAAGGGCTGCGCAGAGGTTATCTGGAAGTGTGTATTCTAGGTTTGTGGATTGGTCCTCCTCGCCGCGCCCTCCTGGCCCATATATAGATAAAACAAGTCCCGGGGTAGGTCGAGTCGGTTACAGGTTAGGATTTCTCCCTTTGAATTTCTATCTAAAGCTAGTCGTGTTCCTTAAGGAGTCGCCTCCTTCTTGGTCTTGGGCCACCTATAATCCTCCTGGGCTTCACAGTCAGGGGGTATATTGTCTCCTGGGATTCCCCTGGCAAGCCGGGTAGGCTAACATTAGGTACCCATAGGGTATACCCATGTCAACATCCAAAGAGTTTCTCCCTCCCTTTAGTCCCAAGGGAAAATGATATGTGGCCGACTACACATACCATCTAAAGAGATAGATCAAAAAAATCATAATCTATCATAGACTGGCCAGTCATACGGACACAAGAATATCTCATCTATATTGCAAGTTCATAATAGTGCTAGGTTTTCTCCATCTCCCCAAGAACAAGTGAAATACTCACACATGGAAGCAATCAACAACATCATTATAATCAAATGGATGGATAAAAGTATGGAGGTAGGTCTAATGCAAACCACAATTGAATGTGGAATTACAACAAGATCTAATAGATGAGATATGGAGGTAGTGATGGTGATGTACATACAGTGGTTGATGGTGAAGGGGATGATGTGATGTCCTCCAATGATCCGTGAAGCAGCTGGGATTTGACCCCAGCCAATTTCCCCCTTTAGATCCCTTTTAGATGTGGTTTTTCATGGTTTTTGGTGGCTGTAAATGTCGGAGACCCTTCTCTTCTTCGCCAGGAGAAAGTATTTGACGAGGCGAACGCGTTGACACACAGTACGAGCAGACGACACGGGCTGACGGTACGGGAGGGCTCCGCCCATACCACCGGTCGTTATTGGTGCCGATTGCTTCCCTTCCTTTGGTTTTCTTTCTGGTGCGTAGGTAAATCCATAAAATGACTTTTATCACTTAGAAATGTCATATTATAACATAATATGAAAGTTCCAATTAATCTGTTCATATAAGAATTAATCATTTGGGATCCTTTTAAAATAAGGACAAAAAGGTGCGTGCAAACATAGTGAAATACAAAGATCCCTACTCTATTTATGCAAAAACAAAAGGTAAATATGTTTCAATTTTGGACTCATCAACTCCCCCAAGCTAGGCTCTTGCTCGTCCCCGAGCAAGATGGTGGCTTATGGACAAGATCATTATGTTCATGAGACACGAGTCGTTACAATAAATGAGGTAGAAATTGAAACAGGAATACAACATCGGATGTAGAGATACCTCGGGGGTATTACCATACCTTTACACATTACATGACTTAGCGGCTTCCACACCTTCTTTAGTATTAATGAAATTATAAGAAGTTTCTAGTGATTTAACATATCATATAATCACTAAAGTTTAAAGGTATTGAGCACTTGGTTTAGTAATGAAGATTCATGATCATTCTTTTTCTTCTACACTTGATTCTTTTGATAGTTGTTCTCTCTTATTTCTTCTTTCTCATCTTTTCTATCCTTGTATATATATTTTTACTCCTTCTTTCTAAACTTTTTTCTCGCTTTTTTCCTAAAACCTAAACCATAATCCCCTATCTTATCTTATCTTATCGTATTTGATCTTACCACTCTATAGTGTACGAATAACTTTGAATATTGACCATTGGATCAAGACTCGCGAATCCTAACATTGCTAGCCGTCGGATATTATTTTCCATTCTATTAGCATCTAATGCTATAAGATACTATTGATAGTCTTTATCACAATAAACACTATGCACAAACCTCAAAACACACTTCTCCATCGTTCTAGAGTCTTCTCCATCATTTCTCTAGACCTTGTTACCAGAATTGACATGTTTTTAGTAAAATGCCATATGGTCAATTTATCGCAAAAAACTAGCTAGTAAGATTGATATGGTTTATCCATTAAACATGGTACTTTGTGTAAAAAATGGCACGATGTCATACTGGGCCATAATCTTTGAAGTTGCTTCACAACCAAAAACAATGTTGTCACTTAGAAAAATAAAATTGGATTTTCTCTTTGTAAGCAAAGCTTAATTGGACAAGATGCATCCAATGTACGGAGTACAAGACTTGGACACGGTACCAGCAACTATGGCTGTGCAGGTCGAAAAAGCAACTACGGCTATGACCTTGGTCATGTTGTTTGAAAGGCGGCATATGTCTATCAACTCATTAAATACTCAAAAGCATACAGGCATCTGGGTCTATCTAACGGGGACATCATCCCCCCAAGTGGGAGTGGGAGTAGCAGACCTTAGAAGCTTCAGCTTCAAAATTTCGAGAGAGCGCCAAAATATCCCGCCCATCCATTCAAACATCCAGCCCCAAACATACTTCACCTTTTTTTAGAATGAAAATTTATCTTCTATCCCTGCTCCGGAAACAAGAACCCGAGGAGCAATGAAATAATAGAGGGATATAGGTGGTAATTTTGTGTTCTCCGACGTGCATCACCCCATCGACCTGGTTCCCTGCCCTTCTTTAATAAGTGTATTTACCTGCCCGCCCCTCCGGCCTTACACTGACTTTGTGGACCCACAATGCAAGTGACCCGCTTGTCAGTGACCCAGAATTACAGGAAGTAGAGATTCCCATCATTTGCAGTTCAAAATTCGAACATTTTTTGCTAAACCAAGATAAACTCGTTAAACTCGGCGAAACTGGCTCGTGAACTTGAAAATTTTAAGAAACTTGGGCATTATTTGTCAAATAATTCATACTTTGTAATAAAATTGGTGGGTGAGACTTTGAAACATATATTCTTTGAACCGTAAAATTGGTGTGATGATAAAATTAGTTACGCCATTGTATTCCACGGATATAACCATAAAGTTTGAACATTATTGAAAATTCCCAAAACACTAAACCCCTGAACCCTATAACCCTAAACACTACTAAACCCATATACCCTGACCAAGCAGGTATCATGCACTTGTATATCAAATTTGAAATACTTTCATTAAATTGGGCAACACCATTCTATTCGACGAATATATGCATAAAGCTTGAAAATTACTGAAAATTCCTGAAACCCTAAACAACCCCTAAAACCTAAACCCTCTACCCCAAAGTACTAAAACCATAAACCCTAAACCCCTCAACCCATAATCAAAACCAAACCAAGTAGGTATCATGTATTTATAGATCAAAGTTTGAGATACATTCATTAAATTACGCTAACGCCTTTCTGTCTCACGAATATCGGCATATAGCTCGAACATTATTGAAAATTCACTAAACCCTAACCCCCTAAAACGTAAACACTAAGCCCTATACCCCTAAACCATAAAAACCCTAAACTCTCAACCCCTAACCCTGAATAAGCAGGTAACATGCACTTATAGATAAAATTTGAGATACTTTCATTATTAGATTGTTGCTAAGTCATTCTATTCCACGAATATAAGCATAAAGCTCGAATTTCATGAAAATTCCTGAAACCTAAACATCCCCGAAAACCTAAAGCCTCAACCCCTAAATTACCTAAACCCTAAAGAACCCCTAGCCTAAACCGTCGACCCCTAAATACTAAAATTGTAAACCCTAAACCCCTCAACCCATAATTAAACCCTAACCAAGTAGATATCATGCACTTATAGATCCAAATTCGAGATACTTTCGTTAAATTGCGGTAACGCCATTCTGTTCCACAAATATAAGCATAAAGCTTGAACATTATTAAAAATTCCCTAAACCATAAACCCCTAAACCCCTAAACATTTCGACTAATTAGTGGTATATTATCCAAATTCGAGATACTTTCATTAAATTGCGGTAAGTTCCGCAAATATAAGCATAAAGCTTAAACATTATTCAAAATTCCCTAAATCCTAAACCCCTAATTAAATGACCCTGACTAATTAAGCACATATATTATCATCCACTTATATATCAATATTTGAGATATACTTTCATTAAATTACTCTAACGCCATTTCATTCCATGAATCTACGCATAAAGCTTGAACATTAGTATTGAAAATATCCTAAAACCTAAACCTTAAACACTATAACCCTAAACCCCTAAATGAACCTGACCATGATGGTATATATCATCCACTTATAGATCAACATTCGAGATATACTTTTATTAATTTATGCTAAATCCATTCATTTCCAAGAATCTAAGCATAAAGCCCCTAAACATTATTGAAAAAGCCATAAAACCTAAACCTTAAACCCCTAAACCCTTTAACCCTAAACCCTCACAAAGCAGACTAGGTGTCATGCATATATAGATCAAAATTTGAGATACTTTCATTAAATTTCCCTAACGCCGTTCTATTTCACGACTATCGGCATATAACTCGAACATTATTGAAAAATCACTAAACCCTACCCTCCCAAAAACGTAAACACTAAGCCATATACCCCTAAACACTAAAACCCTAAACCCTCAACCCCTAACCCTGACTAAGCAGGTATCATGCACTTATATAGATAAAATTTAAGATACTTTCATTATTAAATTTTCGCTAAGTCATTATATTCCACGAATATAAGCATAAAGCTCAAACTTCATTGAAATTTCCTGAAACCCTAAAACAACCCCAAAAACCTAAACCCTCAACTCCTAAATTCTCTAAACCCCACACAACCCCCCAACCTAAAACCTTGACCCCTAAATACTAAAACCCTAAACCCCTCAACCCATAATTAAACCCTAACCAAGTAGGTATCATGCCTTTATAGATCCAAATTCAAGATACTTTCATTAAATTGCGGTAAAAATATTATGTTGCACAAATATAAGCATAAACACTACTAGGAAACTAGCTATAGATAGACAGACCTTCTGTGGTGCATGGTTCTGACCATGCGCCACAAAAGTTGTCCAGTGGCGCATTTCAGACAATGCGCCATAGAAATCTTCACAATTCTGTGGCACATATAGGAAAAATGCGCCATAGAAGTTTCAAATTCTCTTCCACAGAATCTCGTTGACTGTACACCTCCGATTGTTTAGCGATTTTTTAGATTTTCAAAATTCGAAAAGAGTAAAAAGTTATGGCCAAAAGATAATTTTCCTTCAAAAAAATAAAAAAGGAGGAAAAACTTCTGTGGCACATTTCTTCCATATGCGCCACAGAAGTCTTGGGCGGGATTCGAAATTTGAATCCCACCACCCCTTCTCCCTCTCTTATACTCTTCCACTCCTCCACCCTTCTCCTCCTCCACCATTCTTCTCCTCCACTTCTTCTCTCATTCTCCTCACCTTCTTCCTCACCTTCTCCTCCTCCTCCACCCAGGCGAGCTCCTCCTCCGGCGAACTTCTCCTTCTCCTCCTCCTCTGGCGGCCTCCTCCTCCTCCTCCGGTGTTGGGGATATGCTATATGGATATCCTCATAGCATGTCTCCTATCCAGATAACCCGGGTGGCCCACAGTTGGTAGCATGGCCCATGTCCTGCTGGGCGGCCCAGTTAGACGGATCCATAAGGGAGGCCCATGCCGGATAAAGGAAGGCTACGGTGGAGTCACCAGCGTACCCGGAGCCTTGGAGTACAAGACATGCAAGACTAGTAATAGACGGTGTAGGACTCTGTAACCTGTCCGTCTAGGACTTTTCCCTGTAACCCTAGGACCTGGCGACTATTGATGGGGATGTGCCTACCGGGGTATACCTAGCAGGACGTTTCCGACTGGCCCAAGAACTGGCGAGTGGGCCTGCAAGACGGCGACTAGATCAAATCCCGGCGTGGATCCAAGCGACTGGAAGCTGAAGGCCCAGGGGAGTAGATAGGCCCAGTCGGATTAGGTTAAAACAAGTACCGAAGCCTTAACTGATTCGGTTGAGATATGTAAACCCTAGGGGAGGTGAGCCTATATAAGCCTCCCTGCGGGGCGTGTAGAGATACGTTCCATCATACACCCAAGCGACTCGCCGCCTAGCCGTCAAGCTCGCCCATTGTACCACCTCCATAATACAATCTAGCAGGAGTAGGTCTTTACCCTCCGGGGGCCGAACCTGGGTAAACCCTGTGTCTCCGCCCTCATCTCGCACCGCAGATGGCTGGCCGCCCTTGCCCCTCGTTCTACTACTCGCTGCCGATTGCAGCATCTGCCGTGACCATTCCCACGACAGTGGTGCCCACCGTGGGGCCTGGCCGGTCTGGACGGTGTTCTGCGGCGAGATCCAATCTGCCCATCAACGAGATGGTCGCCACCGGCCGCATGATAGAGATCGGCGAGATGCTCCAAATCTTGCCGAGCAGCTACGTCTCGGCGGCGCGACCCGTCACGCACAGCGTGATCCTGCCGGTCGGCACGATCAGCCTCTTCGTCGGCCTCACCGACGTCATCGTCTCGGAGGACTCGGCTCGCATCCGCGAGTCGCCGCCACGCGATCGGCTCTCCGAGAGCCAGATCCGCACGATCCATCGCCTCGCCTCCGAGTACAACTCGGCCCACAACGCGGGCGAAAACTCGGGCCGCAGAAGACGCGGCCCTCAACGACGACGCCGACTCGGCGACCCCGGCGTCACTCGCCGGATCCATCACCGCGGCTTCACCCGCGGGCTCCATCACCCAGGTCTCCAACGTGGGAGACTTCGAGGACCCCTCCATCCTCGGGATCTTCGACTTCGATTCCGGGTCGGAAAACTCTGCCGACCTCCGCGACGGAACCGGTCGCCACGCCGCGACCTACATGGCGACCGGCACCGAGCCGCCGGAGGACCCCTTCTCCACCCCAATCCCTCCTAACGTCACGGCGACGGAGGTCCAGGAACTCCGCTGAATCGCGGAGGCGGCGCGGGAGCAAGCCGAGCGCCGAAAATTTCGCCTCGAAAGGTGTGACGGCAGATCTCGCGCTACCACCAGCAGCGGATCAGGTCGCGCCTGAACCCCACCATTCAGGGGCACGCCCTGAACTTCGACGACGAAAATGACCCGGCCCGCATGGCCGAGCGCACGATCTGCGAGAACATGCCACCAGGAGGAAGCGCCCGGCCCCCGTCAGGGTCGACAGCGATGGGCGCCCCACCTCCACCCAACCGCACACCTCCTAGAGACCAGCCGCGGATAGTAGTCTCCTCACGGGAGCGAGACGCAAACGGCCTCCCACTGTTTTCCACCCCGATGGACAACCTCGTGGCAGGCCGAGAAGTAGCCGACAACATCACGGCCACCGGCGACGGCGCCCTACAGATCCGGTACGTCAGGGCCCTGCTCGCAAAGGCTGTCGAGCAGCAAAACGCGGGCGCTGACTCGCAGGGTCGAGTGTACTCGCGTTCTTCGGGAAGCAGAGTGGCCTCAAGCGGCCTCCCAATGGCGGCAAACACCCTCAACTGCCCACCACCAGAGCCACTGCAGCGCCAACACCGACCCGCGAACGCGGCACTCTCCACCAACGACCCCAGGCCAGCGACCAACTTCGTCGCCGCCAACGGTCAACCCATCGACGCCCGCACCCACATCATCAACAACCAAAGCTGGCGCGCACGCCAGCCCGACGACCTGCGACACACCCTAACCAATCGCCGCGACGGCGAGCCCATGGGGTCGCTCAGTCGACTCGGCCCCAAGTGCTTCGGACAAATGATCCGAGGCGAGAAGTACCCGCCAAACTTCAAGGCGCTGAAGGAGATAAAAAAGTACGACCCCTCGTACGACCCCGCCGTCTGGCTCGATACATACCTCATGGCAATGGGGATCACAGGCCACACCGACCTGCTAGCTGCCCGTTACCTCCCCCTGATGATGGAGGGGATGTGCAGGAAGTGGATCAACACCCTCCCCCAGGATAGTATCGACTCCTGGGAGGAGATGCGCGACGCCTTCATCAGGCACTTTGAGTACTACTACACCTGAGTCACCACCATCGAGGACCTGGAGTGATGCGTCCAGGGACCCCGCGAGTCGACCCGCAACTGGGTCCAACGGTGGCAAGAACTCTGGTACAACGCGGTCGACATCCACCCGGACACCGCGATCCATTGCTTCAAGACCTCGTGCCGCTACGAGCCTCTGGTCGCCAAGCTCAAGCGACACTCTCGCACACTCGACAACAAACCGAACCTCCTCGAGATCGCCAAACGGTACGCGGAGGAAGATCCAAACCAGGAAACCGACGACGAGTCGGGAGGTCAACGCCGCACGAGCGGCAACGACAGCGGACGACGGTCCGACCTACGCTATAGCAACACTCGCCTCATCGGCAAGCGCCGCAGTGACGGGCGAGTCGACTTCGTCGCCAACGCCGGGAACGCACAACTCGAGCCCAAGAGCTTCCGCCGCGACGGAGGACAACGCCGCGACGACGGCAACTACAATGCCAAGCCAAGGTTCGACCCCACGGCCCTCCTTAACCAACCTTGTGCGTTTCATAGCAGGGAAGGGAAGCCCGCAACACACACAACCGCCTACTGCCACACCCTCAGGGAGATCGAGAAGGCACAGCGAGCATGGGAGGACCCCGACAACGACCCGCCAAACGGCGGAAAATTCGGCAAAGTGGCCGGCTCGCTCCATACCTTCACAGGCTTCAACACGAAGAGCGAGAAGAAGGTCATCACCCGCGACATCACCGTCAACACGGTGGCTAAGGTGGACGTTCCCTAGTTCCTCAACTGGTCGGAGCAGCCCATCACCTGGAGCCACCAGGACCACTCGCCACGCATCGAGTACCCAGGCCGAGTCGCCCTGGTGGTCAAGCCTAAGGTCGGCGACTACTGGCTCCCCAAGACATTGATGGACGGCGGCAGCTCCATCAACATCCTGTACCTAGACACCTTCAGGCGGCTGCGGCTCCCGCAGTCGATGATCGAGACAACCCACACCACGTTCCATGGCATCGTCCCCGGTCGGAAGGCGTACCCGATCGGCAAGATCACGCTGCCAGTCACCTTCGGCACACCAACAAACTTCCGCACCGAGCGGATCGTCTTCGAGCTGGTGCCCTTCGACAGCCCCTACCACTGCGTCCTGGGGCGCCTGGCATTCGCCAAATTTATGGCAGCGCCACACTACGCGTACAACGCGATAAAGCTCCCCGGGCCGTGCGGCGTCATCACCATCAACGGCGACCCCGACATGGCCGCCGAGTGCAAGGCCAAAGGAGCCGAACTCGCCGATGCCGTTATCGCGGCAGAAACCAATCACGCCGATGATCTCGCCAAGTACGCGAGCGGGGTCAACAACGACAACCCCACCATACTCAAGAAGCCTAACTCGGAGGGCGCAAACACCTCAACCTTCGAGGCAACGACGCACACCCGCACCGTCGAACTGGTCCCAGGCGACTCCAGCCAGACGGTGACGATCGGGACGGGCATGAGCCCAGCCTAGGAAGGCGCGCTCATCGAGTTCCTCCGTGAGAATAGGGACATCTTCGCATGGAAGCCCTCTGACATGCCTGGTGTCCCTAGGGAGCTCGCTGAGCACAAGCTAAACGCCGACCCCAAAGTGCGACCCGTCAAACAGTCGCTGCGGCCCTTCAATGAAGAGCGCCGCCGAGCCATCGCCGAGGAGGTGCACCGTCTACTCGCTACAGGCTTCATTCGGCAAATCAAGTACTCCAAGTGGCTGGCAAACCCAGTCCTGGTCGAGAAGAAGAACGGGACCTGGAGGATGTGTATCGACTACACAAACCTGAACAGCGCCTGCCCAAAGGAGCAGTTCGTCCTCCCGCGGATCGACCAAATAATCGATTCCATCGCGGGCTCGGAGTCGCTATGTTTCCTCGACGCCTACTCTGGGTACAACTAGATCAAAATGGCTGTCGAGGACGAGGAGAAGACGGCGTTCATCACTCCATTCGGAGCCTTCTGCTACACCGCCATGACCTTCGGCCTCAAGAATGCCGGGGCGACCTACCAGCGGTGCATGCAAGAATGCCTCGCGAGCCAAATTGGCCGCAACATCCACGTCTACGTCGATGACGTGGTCGTAAAGTCCGCTCGCCAGGGTGACCTACTCGTCGACCTGGCGGAAACATTCGCCAACTTGAGAAAATACAAGATAAAGCTTAACCCAGGCAAATGCACCTTCGGTGTACCAGCAGGACAACTACTAGGGTACGTCGTCTCCAAGCGAGGGATTGAGGCGAACCCCACCAAGATCGATACGATCGCCCGACTCAGCAAACCCGAGTGCCTACGGCGTCCGGAAGCCGGGCGGTAGCGGCTCTCGATCGCTTCATCCCCGCTGCGTGAAAAGCGATGCCCTATACGCTGGTGCGCAGAACCCCACCTTCCGATTGGGACAAGGAGGCGGATGGCGCCGCGACCTCAAGAAGGTGCTACTCGCCGCACCGCTACTCGCCGCCTCCGACAAAGAACCCATGCTGGTTTACGTCGCGGCTTCCGGCGCGTCGTCGGCCGTCATGGTCGTCGGCGACGGAGGAAGGAAAGGCGCCCGATCTGGCGACGGTGTACTACATCAGCGAGGTCCTCACCGAGTCGCGCCCGATACCAGCGATACCGAAGCTGGTATCGCGGTCTTGAGCTTCGGCGGCGCTGCGCTACTTCGAGAGCACCCGATCACGGTCGTCTCCTCAACACCATTGCAGGACATCATCCGCGGCGAGGCGACCGGCGGGTCGCCAAGTGGGCCGTCGAGATCGGCGTCCACAACATCAAATATGAGCCACGCAGCGATCAAGTCGCGAGCCCTAGCGGACTTCATCGCCGATCGAAGAGGCCCAGCAGCGGAGAAGCTGCCATACCTCCATTCTGGAGCACGCGCCGGCGGCTCCAAGAACGCGGCGGCGCGAGGATCGTGCTAACTTCACCGAAGGGCGACAAGCTCCGCTACGTCCTCTGCCTCGACTTCACACCCTGCACCAACAACATGGCCGAGTACGAGGCCTTACTCCACGGCATGCGAGCCGCCAAGGAGATGAATGTCAATCGCCTACGCTGCTACGGAGACTCCGACGTCGTCGCTGGGCAAGTCGCTGGCACCTACGACGCCGTCTCCCCCACCATGGCGACGTACCGCCAAGCAGTGGACAAGCTGGGTGGACACTTCACAGGATACTCCGTCGAGTGGATCGACAGGCGGAAGAACGAGGAGGCCGACGCACTCTCTCGCATTGGGTCGGCTCGACTCGCACCACCCGCCGGCGTTTTCCTCGACACAATCACCAAGCCATCAGTCTCTCCCCCGAGGGAGATCGACATCGGAGTCCCGTTACAACCGGAGGCAGCCCTGGTCGCACTCATCACCAAGCCAGACGACTGGACCAAGCCCTACATCGCCTACCTGGAGGCCGGCACCTTGCCAGCAGACGAGACGGACGCTCGGATGATCGCACGCTGATGCAAGTCCTACACCATCATCGATGGCGAGCTCCACAAGCGCAACGTCACCGGCGTGTTCCAAAGCTGCGTCCAACCCGCCGAAGGACGCAAGATCCTCCACGACATCCACTCCGGTGACTGCGGCCACCATGTCGGCGCCCGATCTCTGGTCGCCAAGGCTATGCGGCATGGCTTTTACTGGCCCACCGCACACTTCGACGCCGTCGACATTGTCTAGCGGTGCGCCGGGTGCCAGAAGTACGCCAACCAGACGCACGTGCCGAGCTCAGCGCTCAAGACAATCCCCATCACCTGGCCATTCACCGTATGGGGCATGGACATGGTAGGCCCCTTCAAGAAGGCTCCCTCTGGCTACACCCACCTCCTGGTCGCTGTCGACAAGTTCACAAAGTGGGTGGAGGCCAAGCCAGTCCGGAAATGCGACGGGAAGACCGCCACTAAATTCCTACGCGAGCTCATATATCGCTACAGGTTCCCAAACATCATCATCATGGACAACGGCACCAACTTCGCCAATGGAGCCATGGCCGAATTCTGCGAGGAACACCACATAAGGCTCAACCTCGCATCAGTCGCCCACCCGGAATCCAACGGCCAGGCGAAACGGGCTAATCAAAGCATCCTCCACGGCCTGAAGCCGCGACTCCAAGTACCACTCGAGCGCACCGCCGGGTGCTGGGTCGAGGAGCTACCCTCCGTCATCTGGGGCATCCGTACCTCGGTCAGCAATTCGTGATTCACCCCTTCTTCATGGTGTCTGGCGAGGCAGTCATGCCCACCGACCTTGAGCACGACTCGCCGAGGGTCGTCCACTACACGGAGGCTGCGAACGAACTCGCACGACAGGATGGAGTCGATCAACTCGATGAGGCACGCGACCTAGCTCGCTCGCGCACCTCCATCTACCAACAAGGACTCCGCCGCTACCACATCCGGCGGGTGAAAACTCGCACCTTCCAAGAAGGCGACCTGGTGCTGCGCCTCGTCCAGTGCAAGAAGGGTATGCACAAGCTTTCCCCTCCATGGGAGGGACCATTCGCCATCGGGCGTGTACTCGGCAACGATGCTTACTACCTCATCGACGTCCGCAGGGACGGCAAACTCGACGTCAAGCGACCATGGAATGTAAACTTCCTACGGAAGTTCTATTCCTAGAACGCCACATATGTACTCTTCAGTCGCTACGAAATAAAAAGAATTGGTTACCGCAAATTGCGCCTACTCTCCGTGTCTTTTGCCACTCTTTTCGTAATAACGTCAAGCTAACATGAAGTCAACCTTTGGTAAGCGATCGGCACGGCCAAGTAGTGCGATGCAAAATCACCGAGTCACCTCGGGTTTTGCATAAATCCCACAACGCCTACCGGAGCCCCATTGGAGTCGCCTAGCCCGACTGGCTCTACGAGCCAAGACAACTGCCTTCTCTTCTCACAGCGACCAGGATCCTCCGCATCCTCGACATAGCGACTCGAACGGCCACGTACCACGCTCGAGGACTGACGACCATTTCAGCGCGAGCGGCTCGGGAAAACGCCAAGTATGAGAGCATGCCCAGGACTCGCCATGCGACTGACCCAACGGGCCAGGAAGGAGTGATGCGCTCAAACTAACGCGACAAGTCCTCACCCACCCTCGAGTCGCGCCTAGAACAACCAAGTACCACGCTCGGGGACTCGGCCACCCGACCTCATTCGCTCAAGGGAAACGGTGAAGTACAGAGCGCTCAAGGGGGTCGCCTAGCGACTGGCTCTTGAGTCCGGGCGAGTCGACCGCAATAACAAAACATTCAAAAACCACAAACACATCACACACGAGGTAAACCCCACAAAAGGGCGGACGCACTCGGGGACTCGTTCAAACCTCAATCGGAAAACACATGACAAGTCACAAAACAAACACGATATCACATTACTAGCATGTTGCAATCGTCTCAGAATACAAAATATGCCCAAACGGCAGATCTGCTACTAACGCCCCAGGGCAAACTACTCTATTCGCGAGCCGGACGACTTCGCCCGGCACCCTTGCGATTGCGGACGAGCGGCGTGTCTGGGTTTGGCGATGCGTCAGCTCACCCGCCATCGCCGCGCGGTAGGGCTGCTCGACCTTGAAGTCCCGATGCTGCGGCTCGGGGTCGTTGGACACGACGACCGTTTCCTGGTAAGGAAGGAGGTCGCCCATCGCCCAGACGCGCTCGGAGTACACCGCGGCGCGACCCGTCAACTTGAGCACCTCGGAGATCTCCACCTCGCCAGTCGACGATGGGTAGCCACTCGTCACATCGTCCAAATCGAAATCTTCTGGAAAATGGGAAAGCCCAAGGCTAAGCGCCGTCGCCGCTCCACGCCGAAACGCCGATCGCGTCATGAACTCAACGACCGACGGCGCCTTTTCCAAGTACCTCCACACCTCGACGAGGTTGCTAGGAATTACTTCGGTGGGCGATATCTCCTGGAGGTAGGCTCGGATGCATGTCGCCGACAACGTCGCCGAGTCAACGAGCGTGGCCACACATTGCCGCGCGTCGAACGAGCTTGCCTCTTCCGCGCTATCAATGATGCGACCTGCGGACAGAAGATAACAATGAGTACATCGGATATTACGAAAAGACACATGCAGTAGGCAAGGGCAAACAAACTCACCAATCAAGGGGCGGGAGAGATCCGTGATGAAGCTCTGAAGAGAAGTATAGTCGTCCTGAAGCCCAGCAACAAGGGCGTCAGAAACTTTATGCTCTTCTGCGGCGGCCGTAACGGCGGCCTTGGCTCGACCATCCGCCAAACTAGCCTCCTCTTTCGCCTCCCTCAGCTCACGCTCGAGCTCGGCGATCCGCTTTTCAGCCGAGCTCAACGCCGATTGAGCCGTTGCTAACTCACCCGCGGGACAAGTCCCGGGCGAGCCTCTTCTGCCTTTGCGGCAACCGCCCGAAGCCCCTTATTCGCCTCTTGGACGACGGCCAGTTCCTTCTCCGCGCGGTGTTTCGCCGCCAATCGGTCAGCTGACTCATGTTGCAGACCCTGCACACAATTCAAACAGTTAATCAAAGTGAAATCCTAAGTGTCCACCCGCTGAAATTCAGTGAGTGCGCACTCGGGGACTGGCAATCAAGAAATCCTAAGTGCCCACCCGCTGAAATTCAGCGAGTGCGCACTCGGGGACTAGCAATCAAGAAATCCTAAGTGCCCACCCGCTGAAATTCAGCGAGTGCGCACTCGGGGACTAGCAATCAAGAAATCCTAAGTGCCCACCCGCTGAAATTCAGCGAGTGCGCACTTGGGGACTGGACGCGAAAAATAACAACAAGACACTAAAAGAATCAGACCGCTGCAACACACCGGCCTGATCCTCGGGGACTGGACATACCTGGATGGCTGCGCCAAGCATGCCGTGAAGTTGTATCGCATCCACGGAAGCGAGAAGAGCCGGCGTGTGCCCACGACGCTGCTCGACCTCCGCGTCGGCGACCCCAGGTGCACGGTTGGAGGGCGAGGTCCCACTCGCTGCGGCCGCCTTGGTCATGAAGCGCGGGAACGTGGCGATGGAGGCACCGGCGCCAAAGGAGACCGGCTCGGTCACCCCAGGCGAGGGAGCACCCTCCTTTGTAGATATGACCGCCTCCATTGCGGGTTCATTCGGCGCGACCGCCGTGTCGTCGGAAATCGTGACGACATCGTCGCCCTTGGCCTTTTTGGCGCCATCCGCAGGAACGACGACTTCGTTCGCCTTCCTCTTGCGGGAAGGATCCTCCTCGCTGACGACGGGTGGCACCTTAGACACGGTCGGGTGGCCTTTCTTCTTTGCTCCTGTCCTGTAAATCGATCGCGTTAGCGAAATAATTCAAGCTGCTATGAAAGACAAAAGTAGGTGAGCGAACTCACTTGGCGACCGGAATGAAGCATAGCCCTGTGCGGATGCCGGCTGGCTTCTCCAGTTCGGGGCCTAGTCGGCGGCTGAGGCCTATTTCTAGGACGTCGCGTGCCCGAGACACGGACGGCTTCTTTGTGGTTGAGGCTGCAACGGGAGCCTCTGGTACATCTTCAGCAGGGGCTTCCCTGCGAGGTGAAGCCGCCGGCCGGAGCGGCCCCTAGTCCAGAAACTGGGACGAATGGCGGAGGCATCGAGGCCAGTGGCACCTCGATAGCGGCCGTGTCCAGCGCGGTTTCCGTCGGCGGTGCCTCGTCCTTGGCCGGGCTAGGGGCGTTGGAGCTGCTCGCCGAGTGCGGTGGCGAGGCCGGCCTCATCGGCTTCATTTTCTTCTTTGGAGGAGCCTTTGCCTCCTTTTCCTTCTTCTTATTCTTCTTCTTCTTCTTCGACGGAGTGGCCTGGCGGCGCGAGGTGGTCTCCGGAAGTTCGTCATCGTCATCGTGACGCTCGAGGCTTTTACTCGCCTCAAGCTCACGCTAACGCTGCCCGCGGGTCTTGCGGACCAGCGGGGCGACCTCCTCCTCGGACTCGTCGTCGTCGTTGCTCTCGTCGCTCCTGGAATCGCCCTTGGCGGGAGGCGATTCGCCCATGTACTAGACGGACGAGCTCGAATTCTCGTCGTCTGAAGGCGGGAGCCATCCTTCCACCACTTGGAATAGCTGCAATGAACACAAAATGAAGTTAGAACGACCGCGACTGCAAAAACTGCGACTGCGAATGATGCGAGGTGACTTACCGTTGGGGCTGGATGCTTCGCGGTGTAGGGGCGACCCCAGCCTTTGCGTCCAGGTACACCGCCTGGGTGATCTTCTTCAGTGCTGGGGTGTAGTCCTCGAGCTTCCACTCGGCGAGGCAGGACTTCTTTGAGTCCTCCCGGCCCGTGTACTGGTACATGTAGTGGTCGCGCCGAGCCAGAGGGACGAGCCGCCGCCCGAGCCAGCAGTTGTATAGGTTGATTGTCTGGAGGCCCTTCTTCTTCAAACCATGGCTGGTTTGAAGCATTTCGTCCACGACCATCCGCTGGTCAGAACTTGGGACGACTGAAGTCGTGATTCGGACCGGTTGGCGGAGTATCGTGGAATCGCCGTCTCGCCCTCCGGGGTCGCCTCGACAACATAGAACCAAGATTTCTTCCAGTCGCTTGCAGCCTTGGCCGGAAGCATCAAGTCGAAGAACGAAGCCTTCGACTTCAGCTGGAAAGTTAGGCCGCCCGCGGCAAGCATTGGGCCGTCCGCTTCCTCGCGGCTGATCCGTCCGTGGAACAGATCTTGCCATAGATGGAAGTAGGGCCGGTAGCCCAAGTAGCACTCGCAGAATGCCACGAAGATGGCGAGCTGCTCGATGATGTGTGGACCCAGGTCCGACGGTTGAATCCGTGGTAAGTAGCGCGGAAGAAACGAGGGCGTGGGGAATCCTAGCCCCGTTCTAGGTGGCTGGTGAAGCGGATGAACTCCCCCTTGCGGGTTGGGTCACCTCTCCGGCGAGGATGCTCCAACAGCCGGTAGGATCCCAGCCTCCTCAAAGGAAGCGATTCGCCCTCGTACACTTAGATCTACCCAAGGTTCGTGGAGGGCCATGGCGGAAGGATTTGTGGGGGTCGAGGATTTGGTCGGCTGGATCGCGATGCGAAGGAAGGCGATAGTCTTGTAAGCGAAGGAAATGGCGAGAAGATGGTTCTCGATGCTGCCATTCCTTATATAGCGGTTGTTACCGCCAAATCGAAACCGTTACTGCGGTGATTACACCAAAGTTACCGTTGGGTTACCCCAGCGGCTAGTTTGACCACGTTTAACGGTCCAACTTCAGCCACTCGGCTCGCCGACCCGATCACTACAGATCTTTCGCCGACTCGACCAAAGCTGTGATCGATGACTAGTTTTCTCCTTTATACGAGGAGCCCGACGATTATTTGGATGTCTACTCTGAAGCGTATACTCCATTGCCCGGCAGCCACCTCGCCTAATCGGCGATGGCCTCGGGGACTCTTGATGGGGATGTGCCTACGGGTATACCCGGGGCGTTCCGGCCCAAGCTGGAGAGTGGGCTGCAAGGCGGCCCGGATCAAAGCGGCGTGGATCAGCGGCGGAAGTGAAGGCCCAGGCGAGTAGATAGGCCAGTCGGATTAGGTTAAAACAAGTACCGAAGCCTTAACTGATTCGGTTGAGATATGTAAACCCTAGGGGAGGTGAGCCTATATAAGCCTCCCTGCGGGGCGTGTAGAGATACGTTCCATCATACACCCAAGCGACTCGCCGCCTAGCCGTCGAGCTCGCCCATTGTACCACCTCCATAATACAATCTAGAAGGAGTAGGTCTTTACCCTCCGGGGGGCCGAACCTGGGTAAACCCTGTGTCTCCGCCCTCATCTCGCACGGCAGATGGCTGGCCGCCCTTGCCCCTGGTTCTACTACTCGCTGCCGATTGCAGCATCTGCCGTGACCATTCCCACGACAACTATATAAGTCGGGCCTATGGGAGCCTTTAGGGCACGATAAATTAGACAATCTTAGACAACCTCGCACAGCGAACCTATCTTTGTAACTCGGTGTATTGCCATTATAGTGATTTATAGCAGGAGTAGGATTCCGCCACCATTGTGGGATTTGAACCTGGTTAAGTTGTGTTACCTCGTACCCGTCAACTGTCCGCCTTCCCCCATGTCTCTAAACATGCACTGTGAGGACCCCTCCATGGCGTACTTGTCGGTAGTACCACGACGTTTGGCATTGGGGCAAGAGGCGCTTGGCTCTTCGGTGAGGCGAGGACCAAGATCTTCGGGAATCATGAAACCGTAGCCATCGGTCACGTTCTCTTCTCCGACAGCGTTCGATCGTCCCTCCCGACGAGTTCTGGATCCCGGCGAAGACGAACCCTACGCGGTGTTCGATCGTTCCTATCGGAGACATCCACCTCTTCATTGGCGAAACCGACTCGGGCACTAGTTCCCTGGGAGTCGGAGGAGCATCAAGGCCCGCAAGGACCGCCTACGGGCAGGATATTTTCGCGGAAGGATCGATGTCGAATCTCTCTTTGGAGTTTGCCGGCAAAGATTAGAAAAAATCAAGGCCCACCCAAACCGCCCCTGTGCAGGATATAACGGTGGAAGATCGCTGCAAGTCCGTCGGCTTCGCCCGTGCGTCTGGATAGCAGAGATCCAAGTTCGTCGGCATGGTTACCATCTTCGATCTGGCGCGTTGTGTTTAGAGAGAGGGCGAAAAACCCCGTGACTACCTGGCCAGGTGGCTCCGTATACGAGCCGATCTGGCCCACTACCCCAATGATGATGCTATCTATCACTATGTGGAAGGACTGGACCATGGCACGCTCCTCCGGCATTCTCTAAGACGGCAGCAGGCGTCGGGACGCCTTACCTTCGAAGGCATGGTGAACACCGTCAACAACTACGCGGAGGCCGAAGCGGCAACTCAGACAGCGCTTGCGCTCATTGACGGAGCCCCTCTGATTCATCCACCGCCACCACGGCCTCCGGTCGCCATCGCTGTAGTCACGCCTCCACCTCCAATCATCGTCGCTACTATTGCACCTCCACCACCCGTCATCGAGGAAGTACTGGCACCCTCCGACTCTGTGATTGACGCGCTATACGCCGACTTCAGTGCAGATTTAGTGGAGATAGATTTCAGTCCAGAGGAACTAGACTGCGCCATGCAGGAGATGGAGGAGGAGTACACGCGCGACAAGAAAGCCAACAACCCTGTCACGTCTCGAGAGGTGTTCGTCACCATTGGGACGGCGATGGATGAAGATCAACCTGCACAAGCACCGCCTACAACGCTGGACAAGGGGAAGGGACCACTTGTTGCTGCCGACGATGATCGCGCAAATGTCATGCCCCCTCCGCCTAACCCAGTACAATAGCTGCACGAACTCGACACCGGCCTAAGCAACAACAACACCGCAAACCTGCCGCCTCCGGCATCTACTTCTGCTGCTTCCCAAGTTACTCTAGTTGATAGAGTGATGTACGGCAACCTCCTCATCGAGCCACTGACTGTATCCCATATCCGGAACATGAACCAGCTTGACGAGAAGCGTCAGCAGCTGCTGGAGGAAGCACATGCCATCGTGGAGCAAGGCGCTAAGCTAGATCGAGATCTGGTCAACGCGCAGAAATCCATAGAGAAAGCCAGAGCAATGGAGGCCGAGTACAAGACTGCTGCAGCAGCAGAAGGCCAAGAAAGCTCCGGCTCGCGTCATCAACTATCCTGGTATACGACGAAACCTTGGATGGGCTCCCCCGAAGCCGACACAAGCCAAGCCATACATTGACAGTGAAGGAAGACAGGTGATGCCCATTCCACTCCTCAACCTCACCATCGCCAAGACCCTTGTGGAGCTGGATAGATCGCCCGAGGCAGTGGACTAGGTCTATGACCTAGTGGCCAAGGCGATGAAGCAGCAGGAAAATGCCACCTCTTAGAGGCTTGAGTCTGACCCAGCGTTTTGCCAGTCTAGCTAACATAAGCCGCCAAGGGACAGATCTCCTCTTGATGTCGGGTCTCAGATGGGTTCATCAGAACAAAGACGGAGGGATGCGCGCAACAGGAAGGATGCTATCCCCATGTCCTCCGACCATGGATAAAAGGCCCGACCTCGTCGCCCATCGCCACCGCCCCGATCCCCCCGACATCGCGAAGATCCCAAGGCTCACCATCGTACGGATATACCCCTGCCAAGGCAGGGCGGCATCCTCATCCGTGACAACGCGGAGCAGACCCGTCATGGCAGAGAACGCAACCAAGGACACAAGAGCAGGTCGCGCCATGACCCTCCATGTCCGGCAAGCAATCGCGACAAGCGTGACGCATCGCAGGAGGGTAATAGCAAGAAGGCTAACCCACCGCCACCTCCGCCTCCGTCGCCACCTAGCAGTCACCATGGCGGAGGGGGCCCGGGTTGTTCACGCAGCCCATCCCCTGTTGAAAATAAGAAGAAAAACCCGGAGCCGTACGATGCACGTTCGCGGATCGATAAGATCCACGAGGCCCGGGAAGGACCATACCTGGGACCATGTTGCTTTGGGCCTGCGATACGGTCCGCAACTTACCCCAAAGGTTTCCGGATTGACAAGACCATCAAGCCCTATGACGGCACCGCTAAGCCATCTACATGGTTGCAGGACTACGGCAACGCGGTAGAGATTGCTGGGGGTAACCCCAACGTTTCCGTCAAGTACCTCCCATTGATGTTGGCGAGCACATCCCGTCAATGGATTGACGACTTGCTAGAGAAATTCATCTGCAATTGGTTGGACATGCAAGAGGCGTTCACCAAGAACTTCGAGGGTACGTACAAACGTCCCTGCACTGTTGGTGATCTACAACGGTGCATGCAAGAGAAAGACGAGACATCTCGCGCCTACCTCTCATGCTGGCTGGATATGAAAAATTCCTGCGCAGGAGTGTATGCTCAGACCGCCTTCATCGATGGGTTGGAAAGGGGCACGTTGCTCCGACATAAGCTAAAGCGCTTATAGGACAGTCACCAGCTTGACTTGACCAGATGATTCAGTTGGCTAGTGAGTTCGCAGCTGCCGACGACTATGCTCGCTGCTCTCTGCCGGCAACGGACATTCCAACTCAAGCTCGGAGGAACAACAGTAAAAAATGGAAAACCGCTCCAGAAGAAAAGCAATCTCCCGACATGGTCGCCATGACCTTTGCAGGACGAGGTGATGGCGGACAACGTGGCCGAGGACGGGGAGCTGGTCGTGGGAAGCAACGAGGAAGTGAAACTACCTCGGAACCGCTCCGCGTTCCCCAAACCTACGAAGAGTACCGCGATATGTCGTGCCTCGTACACCTCGATGTCAACGTCAAGGCCACCCATACCAATCGAAACTGCAAGTTCGTCAACGACCTCAAGGAAGACCCGGAGTTAGGCTACAAGAGAAGTCGGAAGAATAGACCGCGAGGCAAGGGAAATGGGAAGAAGATGGAGGAGGAGTCCAAGGATTCAAGTGACATGGACGAGGATATTGACCCCAAGCACGCCGCCAAGAGCGATGACAAAGGAAAGAACCCCTTCGTGAAAAAGGAACCAGTCTACCACACTTTCCTTGGCACCCCCACCGTCCGACAACAGAAGACCTCTATGAGGATACTGATGGCCACTCTACCCCCAGTTCCCAAGTACTTGCGCTGGTCGGAGGTTCCAATTACTTGGGACAGGAAGGATCACCCAGACCTCATCCCTACGGAGAACCAATACGCCATGGTCATCAACCTCTTGATTGACAGCGTGGAGTTCACCAAGTGTATGGTGGATAGTGGAAGCAGCATCAACATCATGTACCTGGATACACTGCAGAAGATGAACTTGACGGAGGAAAACCTAAGGCGAACCAATACCATCTTCCACGGCGTAGTTCCTGGTCGGGAGGCTCGGTCCCTTGGGTGCATCACACTTCAGGTTGCCTTTGGCGATGTTAATAATTACCGCCAAGAGTGCATGGCCTTTGAGGTGGTCCCCTTCAAGAGCGTGTACCACGTCATATTTGGCCGCGACATATTCCACACCTTCATGGCCAAGCCATGCTTCGTCTACAACAAACTCAAGATACCCGGACCAAACAGTGTCATCACCGTATCCGGAAGCTTAACCAAGGCAAGGGACTGCGAGATTAATGAAGTAGCCTTCGCGGAAGATGTCCTCTACAGCGAAGAATTCAAAGAGATCCAGAGTAAGGTCGATGACTCAGAGATGCCCGCTTTGAAGAAACAGATTTCCGACTCCGCTCCTGCATTCAAGGCCGCCATCGAGACCAAGCCGGTGGAACTTGTGGTAGGCGATGCCTCCAAAACCACCGCCATTGGGACGATCCTGGATCCCAAATAGGAAAGCATGCTCGTTGAGTTCCTCCATGAGGATAGGGACATCTTTGCCTGGCAACCTGCCGACATGAAAGGTGTACCTAGGGAACTTGTCGAGCACATCTTAAACATTGATCCAAAATGCAAACCAGTGAAGCAACCTCTACGACGCTTTGGAGATGAGAAGAGACGCGCCATAGGCAAAGAGATAGCTAGGTTACTTAAGGCTAGTTTTATCTGAGAAGTCCTTCACACCCAATGGGTGGCCAATCCTGTACTTGTCCCCAAAAAGGGAACCAAAGAATTAAGAATGTGCGTTGATTACACCGGCTTGAAAAAGGCTTGCCCCAAAGATCCGTTTGCTTTTCCTCGCATTGACCAAGTCATTGACTCAACGGCTGGCTCGGAACTTTTGTGTTTTCTCGATGCATACTCAGGATACCACCAGATCAAGATGAGGAAGTCGGACCAATTGTCCACTTCGTTCACTACCCCATACGACACGTTTTGCTATGTTATGATGCCCTTTGGGCTGAAAAACGCAGGTGATACGTACCAGCGGACAATGCAACGTTGCCTTCATGACCAAATTGGTCGGAATGTTTACGCCTATGTGGACAATATCGCGGTGATGTCTAAAAAGTCCAATGACTTAATCTCCCACTTAAAAGAAACCATTGATAATCTCCGGAAATACAACAGGATGCTTAACCCTAAGAAGTGTGTCTTTGGGGTTCCAGCCGGCAAATTTTTGGGCTTCATCGTTTCCCAGCGTGGAATCGAGGTCAACCCGGATAAAATCAAGGCCATTTTAAACATAAACCGTCCGACATGCCTAAGGACATTCAACGACTAACAGGTTGTGTTGCAGCAGTTAGTCGGTTCGTTAGCCGACTTGGAGAGAAGGCTCTGCCGCTGTACAAGTTGCTGAAGAAAGCGGACAAATGCACATGGACGGACAAAGCAGATGCAGCATTGAAGCATCTCAAGGAGATTCTTTCCTCAGCGCCCATCTTTGCAGCACCCGAGCCTGGAGAGCCCATGTTAATCTACATGGCGGCAACCAACCGGGTCATCAGCATCATCGTCGTGGTAGAGCGGAAGGAACCAGGCTATGAGAACGGAGTTCAATGACCAGTTTACTATGTGAGCGAGGTCTTGACGGAGTCCAAGCAACGTTACCCGCACTACCAGAAGATAGCTTATGGAGTATTCCTTTCTTCTCAGAAGCTGAGGCATTACTTTCAGGAGCACCCAATCACAGTGGTGAGCAAGACTCCAATCTTCGACATTATCAACAACAACGACGCTATGGAAGGGTCGCGAAGTGGGGCATTGAACCTGTCGCCTTCGAGATCACCTACAAGAGACGCGGCGCTATCAAGTCACAAACCTTGGCGGACTTTATCGCAGATTGGACGGAGATGCCAGTGATATGCCCTAGAGGCAATAATAAAAGTGGTTAGTATTATATCTTTGTGTTTATGATAAATGTTTACATTCATTCTATAACAGTATTAACTGTAAACATTAATACTTGTGTGATTTGTAAACTAAATTAGAGTCCCTAGTAAAGCCTCTATGTAATACTAGCTTATTGGTTAATAGATGATCTTGGTTTCCCGATCATAAGCATTGAGATGTTGTTGACAACAAGATCATATCATTAGGAGAATGGTATGATGGACATACTCCTATAGATAAACGTAGCATTAAGATCAAGTAATTTCAATAGTTCGTTTGCTATAAGCTTTCTGATACATAGTAACCTAATTCCTTCGACCATGAGATCATGCAAATCACCATCACTGGAAGGATGCTTTGATGACATCAAACACCACACCGTAACTGGGTGGCTATAAAGGTGGCATTGAGTGTTCGGAAAGTATGTGTTGAGGCACATGGATCAAGAGAGGGATTTGTCCATCCATATGACGGATAGATATACTCTGGGCCCTCTCGGTGGAATGTCATCCAATTGGCTTGCAAGCATGTGACTGGCTCACAAAGGGATCACATATCACGGGAACAAGAAAATAGTACTTATCGGTAACGAGGTTGAACTAGGTATGTAGAGATACCGACGATCAAAACCTCGGATAAGTAAACTATCGCGAGACAAAGGGAAATTGGTATCGTATGTAAGTGGTTCATTCGATCGCAAAGTAATCGTAGAAATATGTGGGAGCCATATGAATTTTCAGATTTCTCTACTGGTTATTGATCAGAGAAGTGTCTCGGTCATTTCCGCATAATTCACGAACCGTAGGGAGACACACTTAAGGATTTGTGGCATCCCGCAAAACCACTACTAGAAAATCGCGTTGAATTTGTGCATTGCATCGTCATCATCATGCATTGTTTCCATAAAACTATTTCCGCAAAGCCCGTTTTGTTTTCTAAACGCCCCCTCTTTATTCAAACATCAAAACCGGGTCCCCGGATTATTTTGTTTTGTCTGTTGTCAGTTTGCAAAAACGCTGATTGAAATAATAATTTAATTAATTATTTAGTGGGCGATCGAGCAGGCGACCGACCCGAACGACCACCCCCAGAAAACTAATCGGTCGAACCTCTAAATCCTATAGCTACCCAGCTATCTACCCCAACCCAGCCTCCACATCACCCTGGCCACTCACACGCTGCCACCTCACCTTTTCTCTCCCCCCAACCAACCAGAACCGGCCACTTGGCCCAGCCATTTCACCTCTCAGCTCCCCTCTCCCTGACCGCCGGGTCCCACCCGGCAGCACACTACACACGCTGGCACGCACACAGCACACACGCATGCACTCACAACCACACCAACCCACTCACCGAACGCGCCTGCAGCCCCCTGGCCTGGCCCCACCTCCCCTGGGACCCACCCCGCACGCGCCCCAACACGCCCACGTTCCCCACCCATCTCCTTCCTCCTCCACCCTCTTCTCTCTCCCCGCGCGCCTGCTCTCTGCCGCCCGCTCCTGCCCGGCCACCGCACCCCTCGCCGCCTCAGCGCCACGGCTCCCCCTCGCCGCCTCCAGTGCCGCAGCTCCTCCTCGCCTCCTCGCGCTCGCTGCGGGTGCGCCCGCCTCACCCGCGCCGCTCCTCCGCCTCCAGCGACCGGCCTCCGCCACCGCCAGCATCGCACCTCCGCGCGCGCGACCTCCACCCTCGCCCCGACGCCCTCCTCCTCCGGGCGCCGCCGTCGCCCAGGCCGCTTTCCCTCCGCCGTTCTCTGCTCCTCCAAGCGTCGCAGCGTCGCCTCCCTGGGGCCGACTCCCGCCTCCGCGCGCTCCGCGCCCGCGCGCGACCCCGCCTCCTCCGTCAACCGCCGCGCCGCCGGACCGCCCCGGACCTCCGCGCCGTCGCCCTGCCAGGCTCGCCGCCGGCCCCGCCTCGCCGGACCACCTCCGGCCGCTCCACCGCCCCGTGCCGTCTCCTCGCAGCCACCGCCGAGGGCTCCACCGTGCGCCCGATCGCCATAGCCAGCGCCGGCCGCGCTCGAGCCGCCCCGCTCCGCCCCTCCTCGCCGCGGGTTCCCCTCCGGCCAAGCTCGTCGTCGTCCTCCTCGGGCCGCCCCTGCTGCCAGAGCTCCCCGGCGAGCCCGCCATCGCCGTGCCCGCCGGCCACCTCAACGCCCCGCGCGACCACGTCCTCCAAGTGCTCTGCCTCGACCCGGAGACCGCGTTCCCAGCACCCTCCTCTCGTCGCTATGTCCAACACTTGCTTGAGCTCGGGCCTGAAGTGATGAAGATCACCCGAGGATGGTGCAGAACTACAACCTTGACTCTGGAGCGAGCCAGAACGGGATGTTGCTGCATCATTATGTGAAGATGGTGTCTCCTCTAGAAAACCGGGCATCGAACCAAGATCATATTGACACTCGAAGTCGGATCCCCAAGTCCGTCGACGCGAAACCCCAAGATCGCCTACACGGATCTCCAGGTTCTTCCTTCCGTCGCCGAGACCCTGAACGACAAGAACTCCTTCCCGAGCCGATGCCGACAACGTCGCACGCCAAGATCTTCCGAGAAGCCCTGTACCATGTGCCGACGTCTGCCCAAGCTCGTCCACGAGACCGTTGTCATCGAGGACTCGCAACCCTCGGTGGACCCCCAAGATCTACGCCGCGGAACAACAAGGCCTTCAAGTTGGAACTGACAAGATCTGCAATCATGGACGCGGGAAACACCCCCGGAACTCCAAGATCGCCATGGGACGATAAGCACTTCACCTCGGACACCGAGACCCCGATGCGACAAGATCTACCCGGAGTCCGAGAACGTTCCGAGACCAATCCGTCGAACCACGGACCACGAGACCGAACCATGCACGGAACCCAAGATCGTGAGCCCCTCGATGTGTGACCTCTTTTCCTCGAACCCTATTTTATAACATAACAACTTGTTGCATATTTAATTGTCATCTCGCATGCACATGTGGTTTGGGGGCCTTATGCCGATTCACCTTATAATTAAATATGGGGCCCATATGCGGGCAAATCTAGCCCTATATTGGCCTCATTTAAATTTGTGTAGCGAACCCGGTACTATCTTTTGCCATACTAATACCACATTTAAATTGCGGGGTAGCTAAACAACATGAACCACCAATTAAATGTCGGGACCCCGGTTCCGCTTTAATATGACCTAATTGCATCACGCCTTTGCCATGTCATACATCATACATGCATCATGCCGATCTTCTGCCGTTGTATTAAATATTGCATCCGGTGTTTCTTCTAGTGCTTTGCTTCTTCGCGGATAAGGCCGTTGAGTTGATGTGAGCTTCGCCCCGATCTTCGGTTGAAACTTCGACAATGTTTTCAGGCGAGCATCTCCCCCTTTCTACCTATCTTACTTTTATAGTATTTATTCCCTCCTGTTGATCTATTGCTATCTGAGTGCGATGCTCTAGTGTTTCGTACCCGTGATATCCCTTGCAGCCTTATATTGCCTTGGACACATCCTATTACCTGTTGTTTGGTAGATAGTTGGACTTGCGCGTCATAGTCGCTGGCTCAAGTGCTGTTGCGTGTCGTCAAATGCCACAATTGTTGATGTATTGCCGCATGTTGATGATGGAGATGCTCATAGTTTTACTTATCGTCCACTTTAATTTCTGTTTAACAACTAAAATTGAAATAAGCAGAGGCATCGGTGGGTGATAGAAAATATTTGGTTTCCGAACGCCCACTTGTGTCCCGTAAGACCCCGAGTACTTGATACCTGTTCCTTGATTTATCGCGCTATCCACATCCGGGAGGTATATGGGGCCCCCCTGAGCCAGAGCTTGATTCAGTCTTATTTCTTGGGGCCACAAACTAGTTTGAGGTTTTATTTACGATCCTGTACTTATGCCATGCTACTTTATGTATTTAAATTGTGCGAGGAGCACCTCTTTATTTAGGTAAGCGGAATGTTTTCACGGTATCGACAAGCCCAGCCACACTTTCGGGTTCCCGATCGTTTCTGACCATTGACGCAAACCTTGAGGCCGTCTCGAGCTTGCTTACTCCGTTCGGGTCTACTCAATGGGTGGCCCCTGAAATATTTCTGAATCTGTGATTGTTCATCGTGAAAGCCTCGCTGGGTTTTGATTTGGTTTTTTCGAGGTTGATCGAGCGTGTGTTGCTATTGATGCACCCCGGCCGGGTAAAACTTTCTGAAAGCCGTGTCTGCGGATATGGACGACTTGGAGCACAGTATCTCGACCATAGACAAGCATAACTAAAGTTTACTGCTATAAATTTGACTTTATAATGACTAGTAATCAGCTTCAACTATAATGGAATGGCTAATTAATACTGCCCACAATTGCTTGTTTGGCTTGTCGCTTGCGACCACTGTACCTGCCCAGTAAGTATTGCAACTACAACGGAATGGCTGATTAAAAGTATCAACAACTGCCGGGTTTATGGGTTATCTCATGCTAATTGTATCTGACTAGTAAGTGTTGCCACTATAACAGAATGGTTAACTAAAAGTGCCCACTGCTTACTTTTTCAGGATGAACATCCATATCTGACTAGTAATTACTGCAACGATAACTGAATAAGTAAAACTGCCAACTGTGTGAGTTTCTCGGTTGACTTCCTCGTTTGGTATCGAGGGGGAAACACCAGGATGGGTTTGTTTGATGGTAGTATCAGGTTGGTTCCGAATAGGTCCTTCTTACCCCTCTCTGTTTTGTCGCCAGTTGTATCGAGTCTCTATAGGTTGTTTAGTGCATCTTTTGCCGCTTGATCCACCATACCTATGTGGCGAGGACCGCAATTCTAGCCTCGCTGTATGGCATCGATCTTGGCGCTCCTTCTTTTTCCTTTGCCCTTTGTCGGCACCCTTTTGTTTAAGCAGGTTACGAGATCGGCGTCGTTAGCGGGGTTACCCTTCCGGCTTGGCGGCAGGTTATGGCGCCATTGGTTATTCTTGAGCTCTTAGCCCCATTTGCATCTTGTCCGTGGCTGGGCTATATCGCTTTCAAGGTGGTTTGGATCTTTGTATATTATTTTGTATTCTTGACTCATGTAGTCATTTATATATATATCTGTTACGTGGGTCCCATCGAGGACTTGTGTAATGTTATTGCTTCGTTTTCCACCCTTGCGAAAGTGCTGGTGAGCACCTTTGAATCGTTTCTATGCGGGTTTGGCGAATTTTGCTCAAACTTGCATAGGTCCGATTCTGAGGTGTTCTGAGTGGTATCGAGCTCGGCGGTTGCGATACCCACAAGTCCGACTGTAGGATAACCTAGCTAACGGCCGAAGTAGAGTGTCAAAACTATTTTCGCAAAATCGGTTGGATAGTTCTGATTAGGTCTGATTTTACTCCTTACCCCTCTGCTGTTCCCCTCTTACCCCTACGTGTTTTGAATCTGCTCTCGTCTCTTTCTTCGAGTCCCGGAATTCTCGTGGTTGGTTTTCTGTCGTACCTTCAGGGTTTCGCTTCCTTCTTTGATAACGGTGTTCTACCATCCGGTGTTCATGCTGCTTGAGGAGTTCGTCTGCTGTGGTACCATTCTGTGTTCTTTGTTTGTGCCTTCCGGAGTTTTCCGACGCGACGACATCATCTACGCCAGATCCGATGCAGAGTCTGCATCACTCCTTTGTTCCGAACCTCGCTTGTCGAGATCTTCAGTCTGATTCCGAGAATGGTTGCACCTTTTCTACTGATTGTGCGGAGTAATAGTTTGGGTGCGTGATGGATTGGCCCCCATGCCGACTACCCCTTCTATTCGCTTTTGTACATTGAAGTGGATGAGAATGCATCGGTTCCCCCTTTCCATCGGAGCTAGAGGTGGCTTTATTTGTTGATACCTCTACCTTCGACCTTTTGTTTCCGGCGTGTTCTCTCGACGATCACGGACAACGACCTCTTGTTAGTGGTGTCGCGAGGATCTACACGAAGCGCGAAGGATCAGATCGCCGACCTCCCTTCCGGTACCATGAGGCGGATCTCGAGAGCGAGATCCATTGTTAGTGGTGTCGAATTGTGGCATCCCGCAAAACCACTACTAGAAAATCGCGTTGAATATGTGCATTGCATCGTCATCATCATGCATTGTTTGCATAAAACTATTTCTGCAAAGCCCGTTTTGTTTTCTAAACGCCCCCTCTTTATTCAAACATCAAAACCGGGTCCCAGGATTATTTTGTTTTGTCCGTTGTCAGTTTGCAAAAATGCTGATTGAAATAATAATTTAATTAATTATTTAGTGGGGGCAGTCGAATGGGCCGACCGACCCGAACGACCACCCCCAGAAAACTAATCGGTCGAACCTCTAAATCCTATAGCTACCCAGCTATCTACCCCAACCCAGCCTCCACATCACCCTGGCCACTCACACGCTGCCACCTCACCTTTTCTCTCCCCCCAACCAACCAGAACCGGCCACTTGGCCCAGCCATCTCACCTCTCAGCTCCCCTCTCCCTGACCGCCGGGTCCCACCCGGCAGCACACTACACACGCTGGCACGCACACAGCACACACGCATGCACTCACAACCACACCAACCCACTCACGAGCAGCGCTGCAGCCCCAGCCTGGCCCCTCCCTGGGACCCACCCCTGCAGCGCCCCCCGTCCCCCACCCATCTCCTTCCTCCTCCACCCTCTTCTCTCTCCCCGCCTCTGCCTGCGCCCACGACTCCCACCTTGCCCGCCCGCCGCACCTCGCCTCGGTAGCCTTGCCCCTCGCCGCCTCCAGCGGCTCCTCCTCGCCTCCGCCTTCGCCCTGCCAGCCCCAGCGCCCGCCTCACCCGCTCCTCCGGCCTCAACGACCGCGGCCTCCGCACGCCAACATCGCACCTCCTTGCGCGACCTCCACCCCTCGCCCGGCGCCCTCCTCCAGGCGCCGCCGTCGCCAGCTTTCCTCCGTTCTCTGCTCCTCCAAGCGTCGCAGCGTCGCCTCCCTGGGCGACTCCGCCTCCAGCGCTCACGCGCCCGGCGCCGCGCCAGCGCGACCCGCCTCCTCAACGCCCGCGCCGCGCCGCCCGGACCTCAGCGCGTCGCCTGCCAGGCTCTTCGCCCGGCCCCGCCTCGCGGACCACCTCCCGCTCCACCGCCCGTCCGCCGTCTCCTCGCAGCCACCTTCGCCAGGCTCCACCGCGCGCCCCGATCCACGCAAGCCAGCCCGCGCCGGCCGCGCTCGAGCCCCTCCGCCCCTCCGCGCGGTTCCCCCTCCGCCAGCTCGTCGTCCTCTCGGGCCGCCCTGCTGCGAGCTCCCGGCAAAGCCCGCCATCGCCGTGCCCGCCGGCCACCTCAACGCCCAGCGACCACGTCCTCAAGTGCTCGCCTTGACGAGAGCGTTCGGCACCCTCCTCTCGTCGCTATGTCCAACACTTGCTTGAGCTCGGGCCAAGTGATGAAGATCACCGAGGATGGTGCGAACTACAACCTTGACTCTGGGCGAGCGAGCGGGATGTTGCTGCATCATTATGTGAAGATGGTGTCTCCTCTAGAGAACGGGCATCGAACCAAGATCATCTTGACTCAGTCGGATCCCCAAGTCCGTCGACGCGAAACCCCAAGATCGCCTACACGGATCTCCAGGTTCTTCCTTCCGTCGCCGAGACCCTGAACGACAAGAACTCCTTCCCGAGCCGATGCCGACAACGTCGCACGCCAAGATCTTCCGAGAAGCCCTGTACCATGTGCCGACGTCTGTCCAAGCTCGTCCACGAGACCGTTGTCGTCGAGGACTCGCAACCCTCGGTGGACCCCCAAGATCTACGCCGCGGAACAACAAGGCCTTCAAGTTGGAACCGACAAGATCTGCAATCATGGACGCGGGAAACACCCCCGGAACTCCAGGATCTCCATGGGACGATAAGCACTTCACCCCGGACACCGAGACCCCGATGCGACAAGATCTACCCGGAGTCCGAGAACGTTCCGCCGAGACCAATCCGTCGAACCCTGGACCCTGAGACCGAACCCTGTACCCCGGAACCCAAGATCGTCGAGCCCCCTCTGATGTGTGACCCCTTTTCCTCGAACCCTATTTTTTAACATAACAACTTTTTGCATATTTAATTGTCATCTCGCATGCACATGTGGTTTGGGGGCCTTATGCCGATTCACCTTATAATTAAATATGGGGCCCATATGCGGGCAAATCTAGCCCTATATTGGCCTCATTTACATTTGTGTAGCGAACCCGGTACTATCTTTTGCCATACTAATACCACATTTAAATTGCGGGGTAGCTAAACAACATGAACCACCAATTAAATGTCGGGACCCCGGTTCCGCTTTAATATGACCTAATTGCATCACGCCTTTGCCATGTCATACATCATACATGCATCATGCCGATCTTCTGCCGTTGTATTAAATATTGCATCCGGTGTTTCTTCTAGTGCTTTGCTTCTTCGCGGATAAGGCCGTTGAGTTGATGTGAGCTTCGCCCCGATCTTCGGTTGAAACTTCGACAATGTTTTCAGGCGAGCATCTCCCCCTTTCTACCTATCTTACTTTTATAGTATTTATTCCCTCCTGTTGATCTTTTGCTATCTGAGTGCGATGCTCTAGTGTTTCGTACCCGTGATATCCCTTGCAGCCTTATATTGCCTTGGACACATCCTATTACCTGTTGTTTGGTAGATAGTTGGACTTGCGCGTCATAGTCGCTGGCTCAAGTGCTGTTGCGTGTCGTCAAATGCCACAATTGTTGATGTATTGCCGCATGTTGATGATGGAGATGCTCATAGTTTTACTTATCGTCCACTTTAATTTCTGTTTAACAACTAAAATTGAAATAAGCAGAGGCATCGGTGGGTGATAGAAAATATTTGGTTTCCGAACGCCCACTTGTGTCCGTAAGACCCGAGTACTTGATACTGTTCCTTGATTTATCGCTATCCACATCCGGAGGTATATGGGGCCCCCAGGCGAGCTTGATTCGATCTTATTTCTTGGGGCCACAAACTAGTTTGAGGTTTTATTTACGATCTGTACTTATGCCATGCTACTTTACGTATTTAAATTGTGCGAGGAGCACCTTTGTCTTATTTAGGTAAGCGGAATGTTTTCGCGGTATCGACAAGCCCAGCCACACTTTCGGGTTCCCAGTCGTTTACAGCCATTGACGCAAACCTTGAGGCCGTCTCGGAGCTTGCTTACTCCGTTGCGGGTCTACTCAATGGGGTGGCCCCCTGAAATATTTCTGAATCCTGTGATTGTTCAGTCGTGAAAGCCTCGTTGGGTTTTGATTTGGTTTTTTCGAGGTTGATCGAGCGTGTGTTGCTATTGATGCACCCCGGCCGGGTAAAACTTTCTGAAAGCCGTGTCTGCGGATATGGACGACTTGGAGCACAGTATCTCGACCATAGACAAGCATAACTAAAGTTTACTGCTATAAATTTGACTTTATAATGACTAGTAATCAGCTTCAACTATAATGGAATGGCTAATTAATACTGCCCACAATTGCTTGTTTGGCTTGTCGCTTGCGACCTTTACCTTGATGAAGTATTGCAACTTCTAGCGGAATGGCTGATTAAAAGTATCAACAAGCTGCCGGGTTTATGGGTTATCTCATGCTAATTGTATCGACTAGTAAGTGTTGCCACTATAAGAATGGTTAACTAAAAGTGCCCATCGCTTACTTTTCGGGATGAACATCCATATCGACTAGTAATTGCAGCGATAACGAATAAGTAAAAGCGCCAGCTGTGAGTTTCTCGGTTGACTTCCTCGTTTGGTATCGAGGAAACACCGGATGGGTTTGTTTGATGGTAGTATCGGTTGGTTCGAATAGGTCCTTCTTACCTCTCTGTTTTGCCTTGATTGTATCGAGTCTCTATAGGTTGTTTAGTGCATCTTTTGCGCTTGATCCACCATACCTATGTGGCGAGGACCGCAATTCTAGCCTCATGGTGTCTTGGCCTCGATCTTGCGCTCCTTCTTTTCCTTTGCCCTTGTGGCACCTTTTGTTTAAGCGGTTACGAGATCGACGTCGTTAGCAGGGTTACCCTTCCGGCTTGGCCTGGGCAGGGTTATGGACGCCATTGGTTATTCTTCAGGGCTCTTAGCCCCATTTGCATCTTGTCCGTAGCTGGACGCTATATCGCTTTCAAGGTGGTTTGGATCTTTGTATATTATTTTTGTATTCTTGACTCATGTAGTCGCTGTTATATATATCTGTTCTGTGGGTCCCATCGAGGACTGTTGTGTAATGTTATTGCTTCGTTTTCCACCCGCACGAAAGTGCCTGGTGGGCACCTTTGAATCGTTTCTATGCGGGTTTGGCGAATTTTGCTCAAACTTGCATAGGTCCGATTCTGAGGGTGTTACAGGATTCGATGTTGTTCAGTAGATATGGAATGTTAGTAGGGATACCGAATGTTGTTCGGAGTCTCGGATGGGATCCGGGATATCACGAGAATATCCGGAATGGTCCGGAGAATAAGATTCATATAAGGAAAGTCCGATTCCGGAGTTCGGGAAAGATTCCGATGTTTTCATCAGAGAGGTTCTAGAAGGTTCACCGATCTGGAAGGAGAATGGTCCATGAATGTGTCATGGGTAAGTGGAATGATTGGATCATATCCTAGGTCACTTGGTGTGGGAATTTGCAAAAGAGAATTAAAGCTCTAAATTGAAAGTCAAACGGGAGTTTGAAAAGTCAAACTAGAACAATGGTTTCCTAGTGGAAGAAGGAACAAGTCCTTTTCTCAATACAACTTGGGTTTGGGTTTGGATTCAAACCCACCCCTCCCAAGGTTGCCCCCTCTCAAAAATAGAGAGGGAGGGCTGCCCCAACACCACAAGCCCTAGCCCCTCTCCACCCGAGCCGCCGTCGACCCGCCACCGCCTTGAGCCATCACCAGTCCGTCGCCGCCTCTCTAGCCGCCGCCGACATCTTATACTCCTCCCGGTTTTCTAAACCCTAGATCTCCGGGAAAACCTAATCCCATAACTCGCACCGGCTTAGGCGAAGCCCTGCGGGATCTTCCCTCTACTTCCGACACCACGCCGTCATGCTGCCGGAATCGCAAGGGGAGAACTACAACCTCCGCTGCCTGCTGGAACAAGGGAGAGGAAGGCCTTCATCGAGTACCGAACGTGTGATGGACTGCGGAAGCGCTGCCGGAACACAGCACCGGAAGGATCGTCTACGAGATCTTGATATCGGCAAGTGTACGACTACATCACCCACGAGTATCTGCTCTCGTTAACCGCTTTGGAATCTTCGAGGGTGAGTGCTTCTATCGACTCGTTGCTACAATCTAGTAGATAGATCTTGGCTTGTTTGTGTGCATGCGGTAGAATTTTTTTGTTTTCCATGCTACGAACCCCTACAGTGGTATCAGAGTTGTGTCTACATGTAGATCTGTTGCACGAGTAGAACACAATGGTCATTGTGGGCGGTGGTGCTTTTATTATCAATTGCTTTTTGTGTACTTTGCATCTTGCGGTATGATGGGATGAAGCGGCCCGGGCTAACCTTACATGACATCGTTCATGAGACTTTCTCCACGCTTAACATGCAACTTGTATTGCATAAGTGGCTTTGCGGGTGTCTGTCTCTCCCATCATAGTATAGATTCAATTTACAACGGGCACTTGATAGTTCAAGCATCAATATTGTGGTTCTTGTTTGTAAGTTAGAACGACACTTATTGAAAGCCCCAAACCACGTAAAATATGCAAAGAAAATTAGAGACGTCTAACTTTTTTTTGCAGGGGTGTACTGTGATGTGATATGGCCATGATTGTGATTATATATGATGTATGCAATGTTCCTTACTGTAAGTCGGCAACCGGCAGGATCCATATGGTTGTCTTTTTAATTCCGTTAAGACCTGCTTGTCTATTCAAAGTAGTTGTAATAGTTGATGCTGGTGGACGACAACCATGAAGCGGAGCCATTGACCTTGACGCCATACCGGTGATGATGGAGATCATGTTCGTGCTTGAAGATGGAGATCGGAAGCACAAGAAGAAAGGCCATATCATATCACATATTATGAACTGCATGTGATGTTAATCCTTTTATGCATATTGTATTGCTTAGTTATCGACGGTAGCGTTATAAGATGATCCCTCAAGCACAAAATTTCAAGTTTTAAAGTGTTCATCCTTAGTAAGCACTGTTGCTAAAGCTCGTTGTTTCGAAGAACCACATGATGATTGGGTGTGTTAGATTCTGCGAGTGTATACAATGTAATCAAGCCAGATTTGGTCATGCGAAATCTAAGGTTTGATCTTGAAGAGCCTAGCATGTACAGACATGGTCTCGAAACACGGATCACCAAAAGGTAAAGCATGAGTCATATAGTAGATATGATGAACATGTTGATTGTTCGCCATTGAAGCTACATCAACTCTCATGATGATCGGTTTTGATGTGGTGGATTTGGTTCGTGTGATCACTAAAACAATTTGAGAGATATTGTTTTGAGTGGGAGTTCACCTAGATTAATTTAACTATTAATTAGAACTCAATTTTTCATAAACTTATTCTAAACTATTGCAAATATGTTGTAGATCAATGGCGGACCCTACCATCAATTTTAATGCGTTCCTAGAGAAAGAAAAGTTGAAAAACAATGGAAGCAACTTCGCGGATTGGTTCCACAATTTGAGGATTGTCCTCAATGCTGGTAATTTGACCTATGTCTTTGGATGCACCATTTGGGTGACCCCTTTGGTGATGCTACCGATGAGGTAAAGAATGTTTTCCTCGCTCGGAAGAATCGATTACATAGTTCGATGTGCTATCTTGTATGGTTTGGAATCGGAGATTGAAAGGTTTGAGAACCATGACCCACATGATATTGTTCATGAACTCAAAATGATATTTGAGGCTCACGGCGTTGAGAGTTATGAGGCTTACGAAAAGTTCTTTAACTACAAGATGGAAGAGGGCAGCTCACTTGATGAGCACGTGCTTAAGATGTCCAGGGCATAAGTAAACTCCAAAGCTTGGGTATAGTGATTCCTAATGCTTTGGGGATTCACCGTGTCCTCCAATCACTAGCACCAAGTTACAAGAATTTTGTGATGAACTACAATATGCAAAACATGGACAAGTCGTTGCCCGAACTCTTCTCACAGTTAATATCTGCAGAAGTGGAGATCAAGAAAGAGCACCAAGTGTTGTTGGTTAATAATACCACCAAATTCAAGAAGCAAGGCAAGTCTAAGAAAAAGGGAAACTTCAAGAAGGGCGGTAAGAAATTTACCGCGCCGTGAAAGGCGAAGGCTGAGCCTAAGCACGTCTTGAGTGCTTTCTTGCAAGGGAGAAGGTCACTGCAAGCGGAATTGCCCAAAGTACTTGGCGGATTTGAAGAACGGCAACATAAAGAAGAAAGGTATATCCGATATGCATGTTATTGATGTGTATCTCACTAGTATTCGTAGTAGTGCCTCGGTATTTGATACTGGTTCGGTTGCTCATATTTGTAACTCGAAATAGGTACTGCAGAATAAATGGAAGCTAGAAAAGAACGAGGTGACGATGCGCGTAGGAAATGGATCAAAGGTTGATGTGATCGCGGTCGGCACGCTACCTCTTCATCTACCATCGGGATTAGTTTTATACTTAAATAATTGTTATTTGGTGCCTACGTTGAGCATGAACATTATGTCCGGATCATGTTTATTGCGAGACGGTTACACTTGTTTAAGTCCGAGAATAATGGTTGTTCGATTTATATGAGTAATATGTTTTATGCACATTCACCTTTGATAGATGGTCTATTCTTATTGAATCTCGATTGTGGTAATACACACATTAATAACATTGAAGCTAAACGTTTGAAATTGAGCGATAACTTAACCTATATGTGGCACTATCGTCTTGGTCATATTGGAGTGAAGCATATGAAGAAACTCAATTCTGATGGACTTCTTGAATCACTTGATTTTGAATCACTTGAAAGATGCGAAGCATGTCTGATGGGTAAAATGACTAAGACTCCATTTTCTGGTATGATGGAGCGAGCTACGGACTTATTTTAAATCATACATACCGATGTGTGTGGCCCAATGAGTGTAGCATCGCGCAGTGGTTATCGTTATGTTCTTACCTTCACAGATGACTTGAGTAGATATGGGTATATCTATTTCATGAAACATAAGTACGAAACTTTCGAGAAGTTTAAGGATTTTCAAAGTGAGGTAGAGAATCAACGTAATAAGAAGATTAAATTTCTACGACCTGATCGTGGAGGTGAATATATAAGTTACGAGTTTGGCGAGCATTTGAAGAAATACGGAATACTTTCACAATTGACACCCCCGGAAACACCATAGCGTAATGGTGTGTCCGAACGTCGTAATCGAACTCTCTTAGATATGGTTCGTTCTATGATGTCACTTACAGATGTACCGCTATCATTTGAAACGGCACCGTATGAATTATGGTTTGGGAAGAAACCTAAATTGTCGTTCCTTAAAGTTTGGGGATGTGAAGCCTATGTAAAGAAGATACAGCCGGACAAGCTTGAACCCAAATCGGAAAAATGCGTCTTCATAGGATACCCAAAGGAAACTATTGGGTATACCTTCTATCATAGATCCTAGGGCAAAATGTTCGTTGCCAAGAATGGATCCTTTCTAGAGAAGGAATTTCTCTCGAAAGAAGTGATTGGAAGGAAAGTAGAACTCGACGAGGTTGTCGAAACTTCTCTCGAACTTGCGAGTAGCGCAGCACCGAAAGTGGTTCATGTGGCGCCTACACCAATAAGAGAGGAAGCTAATGATGTAGATCATGGAACTTCGGTTGAAGTTACTACGGAACCTCGCAGGTCAATGAGAACTCGTACCACTCCTGATTGGTATGATGCCGTTATGAGTGTCATGTTGGTGGATTACACCGATGACCCTGCGACATATGAGGAAGCGATGATGAGCCCAGTTTCCAATAAATGGCAAGAAGCCATGAAATCCGAGATTGGATGAATGTACGAAAACCAAGTATGGACTTTGGTGGACTTACCGGATGCCCGGAAGGCTGTCGAGAACAAATGGATTTTTAAGAAGAAAACAGATGATAATGGTAATGTTACTGTCTATAAAGCTCGACTTGTCGCAAAAGGGTTTCGACAAATTCAAGGAGTTGACTACGATAAGAGTTTCTCACCAGTAGCGAAGCTAAAGTCTATGAGGATTACGTTAGCAATCGCTGCATATTATGATTATGAGATATGGCAGATGGATGTCAAAACGGCGTTCCTCAATGGAGACATTGATGAAGAGTTTTATATGATGCAACCCAAAGGTTTTGTCGGTTCTAAAGATGCTAACAAGGTATACAAACTTCAACGGTCCATATATGGATTGAAGGAAGCATCCCAAAGTTGGAATCAATGTTTTGATAAGGTAATCAAAAGCTTTGGTTTTATACAAACTGATGGAGAAGCTTGTATTTACAAGAAAGTGAGCGGGAGCTCTATAGAATTCTTAATACTATATGTAGATGACATATTGTTGATTGGAAATGATGTATACCTTCATAATAGTGTCAAGGATTATTTGAATAATAGTTTTTCAATGAAAGATCTTGGCGAAGCAGCTTACATATTAGGCATAAAGATTTATAGAGATAGATCGAGGCACCTAATATCATTGTCACAGAGTACATATTTGGACAAAGTTCTAAAGAGGTTTGGAATGGAAGATAGCAAGAAAGGGTTCTTGCCCATGTTGCCTAATACGACCTTGAGTAAAACTCAAAGTCCTGCAATGGCAGAAGATAGAGAAAAGACGAGAAAGACTCCGTATGCCTCAGCTGTCGTGGGAATGGTCACGGCAGATGCTGCAATCGGCAGCGAGTAGTAGAACGAGGGGCAAGGGCGGCCAGCCATCTGCGGTGCGAGATGAGGGCAAAGACACAGGGTTTTACCGTTCGGCCCCGAGGGTAAAGACCTACTCTGCTAGATTGTATTATGGAGGTGTTTACAATGGACTCGGCAGCTAGGCGGCGAGTCGCTTGGGTGTATGAGGGAACGTGTCTCTACTCACCCCATAGGGAGGTTTATATAGGCTCACCTCCCTAGGGTTTACATATCTCAACCGATTCGATTCTGACGTGTCGTTTAACCTAGTCATTGGGCCTATCTACTACTTTGGGCCTCCAGCTTCCGATCTTGGTACCTCTGGGCCTTGATCCACTCGCCGTTCTGCAGGCCACTGCATGACCCTCGAGCCAGTCGGAAACGTCCTGCTGAGTATACCCCAGTAGGCGTATCCCCATCAGTAGTCCCCGAGGCCGTCGTCGATTAGGCGTAAGTGGCTGCTGGCAGTCGGAGTATGCGGCTCCAAAGTAGGCATCTAGTCGAATCGTCGGCGGGCTCCTGTACGAAGAAGAAAATCCGGTGAACCGAGTCGGGTCTTGGGCGAGCCGAGTAGCCGGGCAGCGGTCGCGAAAGTGACCTGGCGAGCCGAGTGGCTGGAGTTGGACCGTCAGGCGTGGTCAAACTAGCCGTTAGGGCAACTCAACGGTAACTTTCGGCGTAATCATCGCGTGGTAACGGCCCCCTGATTTGGCGGGTAACTATCGCTATATAAGAGGAATGGCAGGCAATCGTAGAGCCAACTGCCCACCACTTCTTCCGAGTGCGCGCATTCTCTTTCCTTTGCTTCTTGATCCAATCGACCCGAAATCCTCCGATCTCCAACCAACCCCTCGGCTATGGCCCTTCTCACCGAACCATGGGGCAGGTCCAAGTGCACGAGGGCGCAGCTGGCCTCCTTCGAGGAGGCTGGAATCCTGCGAGCCGGCTGTTGGCGTATCCCCGCAGCCGGAGAAACGACCCCAAACCCGCGAGAGAGGGAATTCGTCTGTTTCACCAGTCATCTCGAGCGGGGGCTAGGGTTTCCCACGTCTTTGTTCTTCCGGCGTTTTTGCGCCTACTACGGGATCCAGCCTTCGGATCTGGGTCCCCACAGCATCGAGCAGCTCGCCATATTCGTGGCGATGCTCATGAAGGCTGCCGGCCTTACTTTCCCTTGTGGCAAGATCATTCCCACGGACGGATCACCGCGAGGCGAAGCGGCTCCAATGCTAGCCGCTTCTGACGTTCCAGCTCAAATCCAAAGCGTCTTTCTTCAATCTGATGCTACCCGCCAAAGCAGCGAGCGACTGGAAGAAGTCATGGTTCTACGTGACCGAGGCGACCCCGGAGGACGAGGCGGCGATCCCGGTACTCGTGTCGTTCGAGCCGCGCCATCTCCAGGTCGGCAAGCTCCCCGATGACCAGCGGATGGTCGTCGACGAGATGCTCCAGGCCATCCATGGCCTAAAGAAGAAGGGCCTTCAGACGATAAACTTGTACAATTGCTGGCTTGGCGGCTCGTTGGCTCCGCCGCCCCGCGACTACCACATGTACATGTAGACTCGACGAAAGCCTCGCTCAAGAGTGGAAGCTGGAGGACTATCCAGCGTTGAAGAAGATCACCAGGCGGTGTACGTGGATGCACGGGCCGGGTCGCCCTCTACATGACGTCCGGCTCCGACGGTAATTTCTTTACCTTGTTCGATCGCGGCAGTCGATCCATGATGGTCGACTCTGTTTGTATTTATCGCAGCTGTTCCAAGTGGTGGAAGGTGGCTCCCACCTTCCGATGACGTGAGCCGGGCCATCTGCCCGGGATACAAGCGAATCGCCTTGCGAAGAACAGCGAGGACGACGAGTCCGAAGAGGAGTCGCCTGGTCCGAAAGACCAGCAACGCGTCGTGAAATCGAAGCGGCAGGAGCCTCGGCGTCATGATGGCGACGCGAGCTCCCGAAACCACCTCGCGCGAATACGCCTTCAAGAAAAGAAGAAGGAAAAGGAGGCGAGGCCCCGAAGAGGAAAAGCAAGCCGAGGATGGCCTCGCCGCCCTTTCGACGAGCAGCTCGATGCAGCTCGGCCGATGACGGCGGCCCAGCGACAACCGCGCTAGATCGCCCGGACTGTGGAAGTGTCGCTGGCCTCGATGCCCCCGCCATTCGCGCCAGTCTCTGAGCTAGGGAAGGCTCCAGCCGCGGCGACTTCGCCTCACAAGGAGGTTCCGATTGGGGCGGCCTCGCCCCGCAAGGAGGCTCCGGCCGTAGCGGCTCCAGTTAGCGAGAAGCCCTGAAGGTATCCTGAGCGCCGCCGCAGCCTCGGCGACGAAGAAGCCGTCCGTGTCTTGGGCACGACGTCACAGAACTAGGGCTCGATCGCCAATGGGCCCCGGTGAAAAACCGGCCGCCTTCGGCAGGCTACGTTTCATCCAGTTGCCAAGTGAGTGCATTCGCCTTCCTATTTTCCATAGATATTTCGATTGTCTTTCTTGATTCGGTGATCGCGGGACGGAGTGAAAAGGATGGGCCACCCGCCGTGGCCGAGATACCTCCACCGCTAGCGAGGAGGATCCTTCCCGTAAGAGGAAGCGACGAGGTCATTGCCTCGGCGGATGGCGAAGAAGGCCAAGGCAACGCGACATATCGCCTCTCGGCGACACGGTGGTCGCGCCGGCCGGCCCCGCGGTGGAGGCAGCCGCGTCTACGAAGGAGGGTGTTTCCTTGCCTGGAACGGCGGAGGCGACTTCCTTTGGAGCGGGTGCCTCTATCGCCACCTTCCCTCGCTTCGTGACCAAGGCGGCCGCGGCGAGCGGGGCTGCATCCCCGAGCCTCGCTCCAGGGACCACCGATGCTGAAGTCGACCAGCGTCGTGGGCACACGCCAGCGTTACTCGCGTCCGTGGACGCGATGCAACTTCATGGCATGCTTGGCGCAGCCATCCAGGTATATCCAGTCCCCGAGGATCAGGTCGGTGCTTTGCAGCGGCGTGATTCTTATTATTTTCTCGTTTTTTATTTTCGTATCTAGTCCCCGAGTGCGCACGCGCTAAATTTTAGCGGGGTGGCCACTTGGGAATTTCTTGATCGCCAGTCCCCGAGTGCACACTCGCTGAATTTCAGCGGGTGGGCACTTAGGAGGTTCGTTTTCGACTTTTGATGATATGTGGTCTGCGGCTCGAGTCGGACCGATTGGCGCAACAGCGCGTCTTGAGAAGGCTGACCACTATCCGGAGGCGAACAAGGAGCTCCAGCTGTTGCTGCGGCGAGGAATCTCGCCAGAGCTTGTCTCGGTGGTGAGTTGGAGGCGGCGCGATCTGCTCTGGGCGCTGAGCAATGGTCGCCGACCTCGGCCTTGACTGCGGGAGGCGAGGAAGAAGCGAGCTCGGCGGACGGGCGAGCTAAGGCCGCCATTGCGGCCGCGGAGGAGGATCGCAAGGCGTCGGAAGTCCTTATTGCTGGGCTTCAGGACAACCACACGTCGCTTCAGTGCTTCATCACGGGACTCGCCCGCCCGTTGCTTGGTGAGTGCATCTTCCCTTTTCGTTAGTTGGGGTTTTTGTGGTGTTCATCGCGCTCATCATTGTCTCCTTCTCGCAGGTCGCGTTATTGGTAGCCAAGAAGAAGCGAGCTCGCTCGACGCGAGGCAGTGCGTAAGCATGCTCGTCGACTTCGGCTCTGTTGTCGGCGATGCATCGCGCCTACCTTCAAGAAATGTCGCCACGGAGGTTATTCAGCGACCTCGTTGAGGTGTGGGAGTATTTGGAGAAAGGCGCCGCGATCGTTGAGTTCATGACACGGTCGGCGTTTCGGCATGGGCGTCGGCTCAGCCTTGACTCGCCCACTTCCCGAGGATTTCGACCTCGACGATGTGACGATGGGTATCCTCGTCGGCGCGGTGGACCTGTCGAGGTTCTCAAGTTGCAGGAGGCGTCCGCGCGTACTCGGGCGTGTATGCGGGCGATGGCGACCTCCTTCCCTACCGAGAAGCGGTCGTCGCGAACGACCCGAGCCGCGCATCGTGACTTCAAGGTCGAGCAGCCTTTTAAATGCGGCGATGGCGGGTGAGTGACGACGTATCCGTCAAACCCGTACACGCGTTCATCCGTGGCGCGGGATTCAGCGAGTCGCCAAACTGCGAGAATAGGGTAGTTTGCCTGGATGTGTTAGCGGCGATTACGCCGCGGGCATATTTTGTAATATAAGACAATGCAATATGCGATTGAATGGGACGTTGTGTTTATTTTGCTATTTGTTTGTGTGCTTTGGATTGATTTTGACGGCCAGTCCCCGAGCGTCCGCCCTTTGTGGATTCACCTCGTATATGATGTTTGTTGTTATCATGTGTTTTGTTAGTTTAGTCGACTACCCGAGCTCGGAGAGCCGATGCAAGCGACTCCTTGAGTGCTCATGCTTTACCGTTTTCCCGTCTGTGAACGTCGGGTGGCCGAGTCCCGAACGTGGTACTTGGTAGTTCTAGGCGACTCGAGGGTGGTTGAGGACTTAAGCGTTGGTGTGGCGCGTCACTCCTGCCTGGCCGGAGGGTCGATGGCGCGAGTCCTGGCATGCTCTCTTACTTGGCGTTTTCACGACGCCATGACGAACTGGTTTTCAGTCCCGAGCATGGTACTTAGCCGTTCGAGTCGCTATGCCGAGGATGCGGGGACCAAGGTCATTGTGAAGCGAGGCGATTGTCTTGGTTCGTAAAACCCGGGCTAGGAGACTCAATGGGGCTCGGGTTGGCGTTTTGTGGGCGATGCAAGACCTGGGTGATTCAGTGCTCTTACACCGCAACTTAGCCGTGCCGATCGCTGTACCAAGGTTGACTTCTGCATTTTAGCGCACATTTACGGTTATTACGAAAAGTCTGAGTGGCACAAGTCATGGAGTAGGCGCAATTTGCGGTAACCGTTTCTTTTATTTCATAGCGACTGGAGAGTACATGTGTGGGGTTCTAGGAGTAGAACTTCCGGAGGAGGTTTACATTCCATGGTCGCTTGACGTCGAGCTCGCCGTCCCCGCGAACGTCGATGAGGTAGTAGGCGTCGTTGCCGAGTATGCGCCCGATAGCGAACGGGCCTTCCCACGGAGGGGAGAGCTTGTGCATGCCCTTCTTGTCCTGGATGAGGCGTAACACCAGGTCGCCTTCCTGGAAGGTGCGGGTTTTCACCCGTCGGCTGTGGTAGCGGCGGAGTCCTTGCTGGTAAATGGCGGTGCGCGATCGAGCGAGGTCGCGTGCTTCGTCGAGCTGGTCGAGCCCATCTTGGCGGGCCAGCTCGTTTGCGGCCTCCGTATAGTGGACGACCCGCGGCGAGTCGTGTTCGAGGTCGGTGGGCATGACTGCTTCGGCGTCGTAGACCATGAAGAAGGGAGTGAATCCCGTCGACCTGTTAACCGAGGTGCGGATTCCCCAGATGACGGAGGGCAGCTCTTCGACCCAGCATCCAGCGGTGCGCTCGAGTGGTACTTGGAGTCGCGGCTTCAGGCCGTGGAGGATGCTTTGGTTGGCTCGTTCCGCCTGGCCGTTGGATTCCGGGTGGGCGACTGACGCGAGATCGAGCCGGATGTGGTGCTCTTCGCAAAATTCGGCCATTGCTCCCTTGGCGAAGTTTGTGCCGTTGTCCGTGATGATACTGTTTGGGAACCCGTAGCGATATATGAGCTCGCGTAGGAATTTAGTGGCGGTCTTTCCGTCGCATTTCCGGACTGGCTTGGCCTCCAACCACTTGGTGAATTTGTCGACGGCGACTAGCAGGTGGGTGTAGCTGGAGGGGGCTTTCTTGAAGGGGCCTACCATGTCCATGCCCCATACGGAGAATGGCCAAGTGATGGGGATCGTTTTGAGTGCCGAGCTCGATGCAGCGTCGTTGGCGTGCCGGCACCCGGCGCATCGCTGGGCGATGTCGACGTCGGCGTGTCGGTGGGCGATGAGAAGCCGTGTCGCATAGCCTTGGCGACCGAGGAAGCGGCGGCGGCGTGGTGGCGCGATCGCTGTGGATGTCGTGGAGGATTTTTCGTCCTTGATCGGTTGGGCCAACGTTAGAACACGCGCCGGTGACGCTGCGCTTGTGTAGCTCGCCGTCGATGATGGTGTAAGACTTGCATCGGCGATCATTCGGCGTTGTCTGCGTCTGCTGGCAGGTGCGGTTTCGGTGGCGATGTAGGGATTGGTCGGTCGTGCGGCTCGGTGATGAGTGCGACCAAGGCTGCCTGGTTGGAGTGGGACTCGATGTCGATCTCCTCGGGGAGGCGATGGTTTGGAGATTGTGTCGAGGAACACGCCGGTGGTGGTCGAGTCGAGCCGACCCGATCGAGAGAGGCGTCGGCCTCCTCGTTTTTCTCCTGTCGATCCACTCGACAGTAGCCGATGAAGTGGCCCAGCTTGTCCACCTCTTGGCGGTACACCGCCATGGTAGGGAGATGGCGTCGCGGTGCGGCGACTTGCCCCTGACGGTCGGAATCTCCGTAGCATCGAAGGCGATTGACGTTCATCTCCTTGGCGGCTCGCATGCCGTGGAGTAGGGCCTCGTATTCAGCCATGTTGTTGGTGCAGGGCGTGAATTCGAGGCGGAGGATGTAGCGGAGCTTGTCGCCCTTAGGTCAAGTCAACACTATCCCTGCTCCTGCACCGTCCGCGTTCTTGGATCCGTCGAAGTGCAGGCTCCAGTAATGGAGGTATGGCAGCTTCTCTGGCTGCTGGGCCTCCTCCCAGTCGGCGTTGAAGTCTGCCAGTGCCTGCGACTTAATCGCCCTTTGTGGCTTGTATTTAATGTTGTGGATGACGGTCTCGACAGCCCACTTGGCGACCCGTCCGGTCGCCTCGCGGTTGCGGATGATGTCTTGCAGTGGCGCTGAGGAGACGACCGTGACCGGGTGCTCCTGGAAGTAGTCTGGCGGCGCCGCTGAAGACCGCGTATACTAGCTTTTGGTACTGTGGGTACCGCTGGCGCGACTCGGTGAGGACCTCGCTGATGTAGTACACCGGCCGCTGAACCGGGCGCTCCTTTCCTTCCTCTGGTCGTTCGACGACCATCACAGCGCTGACGACGCGCTCGGACGCCGCGACGTAAACCAGCATAGGTTCTTTGTCGGCGGGGGCGGCGAGTAGTGGTGCGGCGAGCAGCACTTTTTTGAGGTCGCGGAGCGCGTTGTCCGCCTCCTTGTCCCACTGGAAGGTGGGGTTCTTGCGCATCAGGCGGTATAGGGGCATCGCCTTTTCGCCCAGGCGGGGGATGAAGCGACTGAGAGCCGCTACTCGCCAGCTTCCACGGGCCACGCAGCACTCGGGTTTTGCCGAGCCGGCGATCGTGTCGATCTTTGTTGGGTTCGCCTCGATCCCTCGTTTGAGCAGCGTACCCCGATGGTTGTCGGCGGGTACCGAAGGTGCACTTGCTGGGTTGAGCTTTATCTTGTACCTTCGCAGATTGGCGAAGGTTTCCGCCAGTCGGCGGTAGGTCGCCTTGGCGGCGGATTTCACGACCACGTCGTCGTCGATATAGACGTGGATGTTGCGGCCAATTTGGCTCGCGAGGCATTCTTGCATGCACGCTGGTAGGTTGCCCGGCGTTCTTGAGGCCGAAGGTCAGGCGGTAGCGAAGGCTCGAATGGCGTGATGAACGCCGTCTTCTCCTCATCCTCGACAGCCATTTTGATCTGGTTGTATCCGGAGTAGGCGTCGAGGAAACATAGCGACTCCGAACCCGCGGTTGAATCAATTATCTGATCGATCCGCGGGAGGACGAACTGCTCCTTTGGGCAGGCGCTGTTCAGGTTTGTGTAGTCGATACACATTCTCCAGGTCCCGTTTTTCTTCTCGACCAGGACTGGGTTTGCCAGCCACTTGGAGTATTTGATTGGCCGGATGAAGCCGGCAGCGAGCAGGCGCTGCACTTCCTCGGCGATTGCTCGACGGCGTTCTTCATTGAAGGGCCGTAGCGACTGCTTGACAGGTCGCACTTTGGGGTCGGCGTTTAGTTTGTGCTCAGCGAGCTCCCTAGGGACACCTGGCATGTCGGAGGGTTTCCATGCGAAGATGTCCCTATTCTCACGAAGGAACTCGATGAGCGCGCCTTCCTATGCTGGGCTCATGCCTGTCCCGATCGTCACCGTCGGCGGGGTCGCTGGGACCAGCTCGGCAGTGCGGTGTCGTCGTGGCCTCAAAGGTTGAGGTGTTTGTGCCCTGAGTTGGGCTTCTTGAGTATTGTGGGATCGTCATTGTTGACCCGCCGCGTGTTGGCGAGCTCGTCGGCGTGATTAGTTTCTACCGCGATGACAGCGTCGGCGATTCGGCTCCTTTGGCCTCGCATTCGGCGGCCATGTCGGGTCGCCGTTGATGGTGATGACGCCGCGCCCGGGAGCTTCATCGCGTTATGCAGCGTGGCGCTGCCATGAATTTAGCAAACGCCTGGCGCCCCAGGACGCAGTGATAAGGGCTGTCGAAGGGCACCAGCTCGAAGACGATCCGCTCGGTGCGGAAGTTTGCGGACTACCGAAAGTGACTGGCAGCGTGACTTTGCCGATCGGATACGCCTTCCGACCGGGGACGATGCCGTGGAACGTGGTGTGGGTTGTCTCGATCATCGCGGAGCCGCAGCCGCTGAAGGTGTCGAGGTAGAGGATGTTGATGGAGCTGCCGTCCATTAGTGTCTTGGGGAGCGATGGTCGACCTTGGGCTTGACCACCGGGCGACTCGTCACCGGTACTCGATCGTGGCGAGTGGTCTTGCCGGCTCTAGGTGATGGGCTGTTCCGACCAGTTCGAGGCGGGGACGTCTATTTGGGCCACCGTTGACGGCGGCGCTGGCGATGACCTTCTTCTCGAGCTTCGTGTTGAAGCCTGAAGGTGTGGAGCGAGCGGCTACTTTGCGAATTTTCCGCCATTTGGCGGGTCGTTGTCGGTGTCCTCCGCGTGCGTGCCTTCTCGATTTCCTTGAGGGTGTGGCGGTCGGCGGTGGTGTGCGTTGGCTTCCTTCCCTGCTGTGGAAGGCACATGGTTGGTTAAGGAGGGCGAGATCGAACCTTGGCTTGTTCTTGTAATTGCCGCCATCGCTGTTGCCCTCCGTCAGCGGTAGCTCTTGGGCTCATACCATGCGTGCCCAGCGTTAGCGCAATCGACTTCGCCCGTCGTTGGCGCTTTCTAGTGAGGCGGTGCGCTGTAGCGTAGGTCGGTTCGGCGTCGCGTCGTTGCCGCCCGTCTTGGCGTTGCCCTCCTGACTCATCGTCGGTTTCCTGGTTTGGATCCTCCTCGGCGTACCGTTTGGCGATCTCGAGGAGGTCGGGGATGTTGTCGAGTGTGCGGGAGTGTCGCTTGAGCTTGGCGCTAGAGGCTCGTAGCGGCACGAGGTCTTGAAGCAATGGATCGCGGTGTCCGGGTGGATGCCGACCGCGTTGTACCAGAGCTCTTGCCACCGTTGGACCCAGTTGCGGGTCGACTCGCGGGGTCCCTGGACGATCGTTCGGTCCTCGATGGTGGTGGCGCGGTGTAGGAGCACTCGAAGTGCTGGCGAAGGCGTCGCATTTCCTCCCGAGTCGATCGCTCACGGGGGCGTGTTGATCCACTGCCTGCACGTCCCCTCCATCATCAGTGGGTGGTAACGGGCGGCGAGTAGGTCAGTGTGACCCGCGATCCCCATTGCCATGAGGTATGTGTCGAGCCAGACTGCGGGGTCGTACGAGGAGTCGTATTTTTCTATCTCCTTTGGCGCCTTGAAGTTTGGCGGGTACTTCTCGCCTCGGATCATTGGTCCGAAGCACTTAGGCCCGAGTCGACTGAGCGACCCCATGGGCTCGCCATCGCGGCGATTCGTTAGGGTGTGTTGCAAGTCGTCGGGCTGGCGTGCACGCCAGTTTTGGTTGTTGATGATGTGAGTGCGGGCGTCGATGGGTTGTCCGTTAGCGGCGACGAAGTTGGTCGCCGGCCTGGGATCGTTGGTGGAGAGTGTCGCGTTCGCGGGTCGGTGTTGGAGCTGCAGTGGCTCTGGTGGCGGGCAATTGAGGGTGTTTGCCGCTGGGCGGCCGCTTGAGGCCGCTCTGCTTCCCGAGGAACGCGAGTATACTCGACCTTGCGAATCGGCGCCCGCTTTTTGCTGCTCCACGGCCTTAAGTGGCCAGCGTCTTGGATCTGTAAGCGCGTCGCCAAATGGCGTGATGCTATCGGCTGCTCGGCTGCGAGGTTGTCCATTGGGGTGGAGAACGATGGGAGGCCGTTGCGTCGCTCCCGTGAGGAGACAACTATCCGCGGTTGGTCCACAGGAGGTGCGGTTGGGTGGTGGTGGGGCACCCGCCGTTGATCTGGCGGGGCTGGGCACTTCCTCGGTGGCGCGTTCTCGCGGTCGCGCGCTTCGGCTATCGGCGGTCGTTTTCGTCGAAGTTCAGGGCACGCCCTTGAACGGTGGGGTTCAAGCGTGACCTGATCCGCTGTTGGTGGTAGCGTGACAGCTCCTGTGCCGTCACCTGCTCGAGGCGAAATTTTTCGCGCTCGGCCTGCTCTTTGCGTACCGCCTCCGCCAATTTCAAGCGGAGTTCCTCGACCTCCGTTGCCGTGGCGTTAGGAGGGATTGGGGTGGAGAAAGGATCCTCCGGTGGATCGGTGCTAGTAGCCATGTAAGCCGCGGCGTGGCGATGGCACCATCGCGGAGGTCGGCGGAGTTCTCCGACCCGGAGTCGAATTCGAAGATCCCGAGGATGGAGGGGTCCTCGAAGTCTCCCGCGTTGGAGACCTGGGCGATGGAGCCCGCGGATGAGGCCGCGGTGATGGATCCGGCGAGTGACGCCGGGGTCACCGAGTCGGCGTCATCGGTGAGGGCCGCATCTTCTGCGGCCGCTGAGTTCCCGGCCACGTTGCTGTGGGCCGAGTTGTACTCGGAGGCGAGGCGGTGGATCGTGCGAACCTGGATCTGGAGAGCCGATCGTGTGGTGGCGACTCGCGGATGCGAGCCGAGTCCTCCGAGACGATGACGTCGGTGAGGCCGACGAAGAGGCTGATCGTGCCGATTGGCAGGATTACACTGTGCGTGACGGGTCGCGCCGCCGGGACGTAGCTACTCGGCAAGATCTGGAGCATCTCGCCGATCGCTATCATGCGGCCGGTGGCGACCGTCTCGTTGATGGGCAGATTGGATCTCGCCGCAGAACACCGGCCAGACCGGCCAGGCCCCACGGTGGGCGCCACTGTCGTGGGAATGGTCAGCGAGGAGTAGAACGAGGGGCAAGGGCGGCCAGCCATCTGCGGTGCGAGATGAGGGCAAAGACACAGGGTTTTACCAGGTTCGGCCCCAGGGTAAAGACCTACTCCTGCTAGATTGTATTATGGAGGTGTTTACAATGGGCGAGCTGGGCAGCTAGGCGGCGAGTCGCTTGGGTGTATGAGGGAACGTGTCTCTACTCACCCCATAGGGAGGTTTATATAGGCTCACCTCCCCTAGGGTTTACATATCTCAACCGATTTGGTTATATCTTCGGTAATCGTTTAACCTAGTCCGACTGGGCCTATCTACTCGCCTGGGCCTCCAGCTTCCAGTCGCTTGGTACCTCGCTGGGCCTTGATCCACTCGCCGTTCTGCAGGCCCACTCGCCAGCCCTCGAGCCAGTCGGAAACGTCCTGCTGAGTATTCCCCAGTAAGCGTATCCCCATCATCAGCCATAGGATCTCTTATGTATGCCATGCTATGTACTAGACCCGACATTGCATATGCTGTTAGTTTGACTAGCAGATATCAAAGTGATCCAGGAGTGGATCATTGGACAGCGGTCAAAAACATCCTTAAGTACTTGAGAATAACTAAGGACATGGTTCTTTCTTATGGAGATGATGAACAACTCGTTGTTAATGGTTACACCGATGCTAGTTGGAACACCGATCTGTATGATTCTAAATCTCAATCTGGATACGTATTTACTTTGAATGGTGCAACAATTAGCTGGAGGAGTGCAAAGCAAAGCGTTGTGGCGAGATCTTCAACTGAATCGGAATACATAGATGCTTTGGAGACATCACAAGAGGCGATATGGATGGAGGAGTTCATTACAGAGCTCGGTGTGGTTCCAAGTGTGCCGGACCCAATGTCTATCTACTGTGATAACATGGGCGCCATAGCCAATGCGCAAGAACCAAGGTCACATAAGAAGCTGAAGCACATCAAGCTATGTTTTCACGCTATTCGAGAGCATGTCCAAGATGGTGACATAAAGATTTGCAAAGTACACACAGATCTGAATGTGGCGGATCCATTGACTAAACCTCTCCCGAGGGCAAAACATGACCAACACCAAATCGTGATGGGTGTTCGGTATATTACCATGTAATCTAGATTAGTTGACTCTAGTGCAAGTGGGAGACTGTTGGAGATATGCCCTAGAGGCAATAATAAAAGTGGTTATTATTATATCTTTGTGTTTATGATAAATGTTTACATTCCTGCTATAACAGTATTAACCGGAAACATTAATACTTGTGTGATTTGTAAACTAAATTAGAGTCCCTGGTAAAGCCTCTTTATAATACTAGCTTGTTGGTTAATAGATGATCGCGGTTTCTCGATCATGAACATTGAGATGTTATTAACAACAATATCATATCATTAGGACAATGGTATGATGGACATACTCCTATAGATAAGTGTAGCATTAAGATCAAGTCATTTCAATAGTTCATTTGCTATAAGCTTTCTGATACATAGTAACCTCATTCCTTCGACCATGAGATCATGCTAATCACCATCACTGGAAGGATGCTTTGATGACATCAAACACCACACCATAACTGGGTGGCTATAAAGGTGGCATTGAGTGTTCGGAAAGTATGTGTTGAGGCACATGGATCAAGAGAGGGATTTGTCCATACATATGACAGATAGATATACTCTGGGCCCTCTCGGTGGAATGTCATCCAATTGGCTTGCAAGCATGTGACTGGCTCACAAAGAGATCACATATCACGGGAACGAGAAAAGAGTACTTATCGGTAACGAGGTTGAACTAGGTATGTAGAGATACCAACGATCAAAACCTCGGATAAGTAAACTATCGCGAGACAAAGGGAAATTGGTATCGTATGTAAGTTGTTCATTCGATTCGCAAAGTAATCGTAGAAATATGTGGGATCCATATGAATTTTCAGATTCCTCTATTGGTTATTGATCGGAGAAGTGTCTCGGTCATGTCCGCATAATTCACGAACCGTAGGGAGACACACTTAAGGATTCGATGTTGTTTAGTAGATATGGAATGTTAGTAGGGATACCGAATGTTGTTCGGAGTCTAGGATGGGATCCGGGATATCATGAGGAGATCCGGAATGGTCCGGAGAATAAGATTCATATAAGGAAAGTCCGATTCTGGAGTTCAGGAAAGATTCCGATGTTTTCATCGGAGAGGTTCTAGAAGGTTCTAGAAGGTTCACCGATCTGAAGGAGAATGGTCCATGAATGTGTCATGGGTAAGTGGAATGATTGGATCATATCCTAGGTCACTTGGTGTGGGCATTTGCAAAAGAGAATTAAAGCTCTAAATTGAAAGTCAAACGGGAGTTTGAAAAGTCAAACTAGAACAATGGTTTCCTAGTGGAAGAAGGAACAAGTCCTTTTCTCAATCCAACTTGGGTTTGGGTTTGGATTCAAACCCACCCCTCCCAAGGCTGCCCCCCTCTCATAAATGTAGGGGGAGGGCTGCCCCAACACCACAAGCCCTAGCCCCTCTCCACCCAAGCCGCTGCATTGCGCCGCCGCCAGTCCGTCGCCGCCGCTCTAGCCACCGTAGACATCTTCTCCTCCTCCCGGTTTTCTAAACCCTAGATCTCCGGGAAACCCTAATCCACCATAACCCGCACCGGCTTAGGCGAAACCCTGCGGGATCTTCCCTCTACTTCTGACACCACATCGTCGTGCTGCCGGAATCGCAAGGGGAGAACTACAACCTCCGCTGCCTACTGGAACAAGGGAGAGGAAGGTCTTCATCGAGTACCGAACGTGTGACCGAATGCGAAAGCGCTGCCGGAACGCAGCGCCGGAAGGATCGTCCACGCGATCTTGAGATCGGTAAGTGTACGACTACATCACCCATGAGAATCTGCTTTCGTTAACCGCTTTGGAATCTTCGAGGGTGAGTTCTTCTATCGACTCGTTGCTACAATCTTGGCTTGCTTGTGTTCATGCGGTAGAATTTTTTTGTTTCCATGCTACGAACCCCTACAGCCAGATGCTACTCCATTGCCGGAACCAGAGTACTGGGTGGTGCACTTTGATGTATCAAAGCTGCTGAACGGCTCGGGGCTGGTGTATTGCTATAGTCACCAACTGGCCACAAGCTACACTATGTTCTACAAATCCACTTTGAGGCTACGAACAACATGGCGGAGTATGAAGCACTCATTCACGAACTACGCATAGCCAAGGATATTGGCATCAAGCGCACAGTTTGCTGTGGAGATTCCGACTTGGTTGCCCAGCAGGTGGCTAGAACCTGGAATGCACGGAACCCTATGATGGCAGCATATCGAGACGAAGTGGACGAGATAGCCAAGATATTCTTGGGCTACGAAGTCAAGTATGTACCTAGGGAGCAAAACGAGGCGGCTTATCTGCTATCTAAGCTTGGATCAGGGCGCAAACGAATTCTGCCAGGAGTTTTCCTAGAGCATCTACAGACACCATCCGTAAAGGGAGCCGACATCGACAACCCGGATAGAGTTGACTCTTTCGTACACATGGTGGCAAAGGTCCCTCCAGCTTGGACAAAACCGTTCATGGAATATCTCGAACACGGAACTTTGCCCGACGACGAAGTCGAAAGACGGCAAATAGTACGTCGAGCGAAGGGCTATACCATAATCAATGGATAGCTATACAAAAGGAGCACTACTAGTGTATACCTAAAGTGTGTTTCCCATCTAGAAGGTATTGAAATCCTACACGAAATCCATCTCGGAGATTGCGGGCATCATGCCGCTCCTCGATCGTTGGTCGCGAAAGTCTTCCGGCAAGGATTCTCGGTGACCGAAAGGGACGCCGACAAGCTGGTTGAGACATGCATGGGATGCCAGTATTATGCCCGACAACCACATGTTCCTTCTGAAGAATTGCAAACAATACCAATAACTTGGCCGTTTGCACTCTGGGGGCTAAACATGGTCGGACCGTTACAAACGACACCATGTGGGTTTACACATCTGCTAGTAGAAGTTGATAAATTCACTAAATGGATAGAAGCTAAACCCATTAGAAAGCTTGATGGGGCAACTGCACTCATGTTTGTCCGGGATCTAGTGGTGAGATTTGGTCTCCCACATAGCATTATCACCGACAACGGCAGCAACTTGTCACTCGGAGAAGTGGAGGATTATTGTTGGGAGAAGGGCATCCGACTTGATCTTGCATCGGTGGCACATCCACAATCCAATGGTCAGGTTGAACAAGCCAATGGATTAATTATGCAGGGAATAAAGCCACGTCTTGAGGCACCGCTACATAGAGCAGCTGGAGCCTGGGCGAAAGAATTTCCATCTGTGCTGTGGAGTTTACGAACTACACCCAATAGATCCATCGGCTACACCCCTTACTTCATGGTATATTGAGCAGAAGCCATCCTACCTTCCGACATACTTCACGATGCACCAAGGGTTGCCGCCTATGACGAAGATGATGCTGAAGAATCCAGACGCCTAGATGTGGACCTTCTCGAGGAGGAGAGTGTTTTGGCATGCCAAAGATCCGCCATCTACCAGCAGAAGCTACGCAGCTACCATAGTCGCCACGTTCGACATCGCTCGTTTAAAAAGGGGGATTTGGTGCTCCAACTTAAGCAGAAGAAGTCACACAAATTATTCCCGCCATGGGAAGGACCGTTCATCATAAGCAAGGCGCTACTCAATGGGTCTTACTACCTCGTTGACAATAAGGATCATAAGCGTAAGCGACGTGATCCGGATGATGACTACCCGGAGCTTGATCGGCCATGGAACATAGCACAACTACGTCCTTTTTACACTTAGCATTTTTTATCTAATTGTGTACCTCTTATATGATCAATGAAATAAAGCTCTCTGGTTCACTCATATTTTTGAGTCTTTTACCTCCTTTAGTGTTCATTTTTGGATCATATAAAACCTTTATGCACAAGTTTTGCGATTGCACTTGTGAAAATTCCGCCTATGGGCGTTAGCTTAAGTTTTTTGGTCTACACGTTCTTTGTCGTTTTTATGTGGATTCTGGAGTAGTGACTTTTGGCACTTATTGTCGGCGATTATGTGCTTAGGTTATTGACGATGCCATTGGGCATCATCACCTGAGCGCATGGTCCGGACAACAAGTCTTCCGACTCACGAAAAGTCAAGCATAAGAATCAAAGTAATGGATAAGCCAGCACTTGGTTAAAAAATATATACATGCTGGAACTAGTTCTTAAGTAGAAGGACATACACCATTGTTTTCCGCCTTAAGTTAATACATAGTTTTTTCCGCATACGCATCAAAGATGAAACAAATATTACAAGTTGTTTTTCATTCCTTTGGCGCAGGCGACTTGGAAGCAGAGTCATCGGCAGCAGGAGAATCACCCTCGAAGTCGGCAGTGTGAAGAGACTCGGAGGAGCTTTGGTCTCCGCCATCAATGGTGTTCATTGGCACGAAGACGTTAACATCGACCAACTCGGCGACTCTGGTGTCATAACCCGCTAGTGAAGACAAGATAGCCTCATGCTTTATCTTTTGTCCTTCGTCATCTATGTTGGGGATGCCAGAGGTTACCGTGTCGATGTCGGCATTCTCGTAGTGTGCCTTCACCATGGATAGCGCCATCCTTGCACCATCCCGTGCACATGAAGCTTTCCAGCTTGTGATACGCTCGGGGGCTCAGCGCAGGATCTCCGAGAACTTCGCCATAGAGTCGGATGCCTTGATGTTGATCTGGAGGGGCTTGGCAATCTCTTTGGCTTGCGCGATGGCGGCGTTGATGAAGTTTCCGGCAAGAACCATGCATTCCTTTGTCGGAGGAGGCGACCGGGTTAAACCCATAGGAGCTGCAAATTCCGACAAAGGAGCACATGAGTTCAAAAATTCAGAGTATCTAGACTACAGAAATCCAAGACGGAGAATCACTTACTGAAGATGCTAGCCTCAGCTTGCCAGAGGGTATCCGCCAAGGAGTCCCGTTCTTGTTGGAGGAGCTTGTACGCCTCATGATGGCGTTGATTCTGCTCATCGGCAGCTTTCTTCTGATCTCTTCAGATCGAGATCTCCTCCTTCAAGCGGTTCATATCCATGATGGCGGAGTCCTGCAGGGCTTTCATTGATTCTTCATGCATCTTCAGCATGTCCTTCCTCTCCTGCTTAAGGATCTTGTTCTCGCTATCCATCTCTTTAATGTTCTTGGATTGCTCGACAATGTCCTTAGCCTTGGCAATGGTTTCTGCAAGTCGAAGAAAGCAAAGTACATAGTGAGTACTCGGATAATACACAAGTTTAAGTCGGAATACGAAAAAGAAAGGAAAATCAGACGCTTCCTCTTGATGATTTGTTCCTTCAAGAAGGCAGTTTTACCCTTTTCGGCTTCCAAGTCCGCGCACATCTTCTGGTACTTGTCGCTGGCCATTCCCCTCCGAGCATTCTCGTTTTATGGAAAAAAGAAAAGTTAAACGTTTTTTGGTCTACTTGGAGCATCTAGCCGGAAAATTTCCACCTAGACGCTCGGGGGCTACAGCGAGGGTTTTTAACTTAGCAATATGCTTAGTCTTTCTTTAAACATCTAGTTAGCACTAATTTTGTTTTCGATTAGAAGCTTGGGGGCTACAGTATAAAGTTTTTAACTCGGATGTATGCTTAGCTTCTCTTTAAGCATCTAGTCAGAACTAATTCAATTACAACTAGAAGCTTGGGGGCTATAGTATTGAAATTTATAAACACTGCGTATGCTACTCTTAAAGCATCTAGTCGGAATAATTCATTCCACCTATATGCTTGGGGGCTACAGTGAGAAGTTTTCTAGCTTAGTCACTCTTAGAGCATCTAGACGCAAAGACCTATGGTTTTCCGTCTACATCCTCGGGGGCTACAGTGGGATATTCATATGAACTGGAAAAGGCAAAAATAACTTACAAGTGCAATGATCTTGAGGTTAGTAGCACTCTCAGCCAGCAGCTTGCCGAAGGATACTGTAGGGGTCCCAACCTAATAAGGTAGAGTCCTCCTGTGTTTTACAATGCTAGTCCCTGGATCAATAGCTAGCATCCACAGTTAAGATGTAATATCAAGATACAAAGGTCATAATATAAATTTATAACCAGGAATAACATAAGTTTATTACATCAAACATAGCTCATTTGGCTATTACAATACATTGTAGCGGAATAACTATGGTCATGGGTCCTTCATCTTCAAAGTGCCACAGGTAGATGTTGGTTGTAGACTTTGTAGTCCTAGTCAATCAAACAATCTTCATTTAAAAACAATCAACCTGCAACATTACAAGTTACAGCCGCAAGGGTCAATACATTTTGAATTGTATTGGCAAGCTTCACTTCTATGTATAATAAGAGTGGATCCTATCATTATATGCATATTTGGCTAAGTAGAGTTCAAGGCTTAATTGTATAAAGCATTATTTTATCCTTATCTTTTCAAAAAGGGTTTTAAGTCCTTTGTCAAATCTCTTGAGCCACTTGGTAACTCCCAAGTGCAACAAGTTTTATCAAACTCATGAGTTCCTTGGTAACCCCAAGTACATCATACTCTTGAGCACCTTGGTAACCCCAAGTGCAACAAGCTTAACAAAATCTCTTTGAATTCCTTGGTACCCCCAAGTGCATCAAGTTTTTATATTAGAAGTTGGAATGTCGAGATCTCCCATAGTTCAAACTTTAGTTGCTCGGTATTGTCCATAACCGGGGACACGACTAAGTACTTAGATTTATTTAGCTTCTGCAGAAGGAGTACACTTTACCCACATGACACAATCCCATCTTGTTGCCACCAGTGGCCTACTGGATTAGTGCTCACCAAGTTGGAGTACCGGGGACGAGAATGTGACGAAGTCTTTCCAAAAGGTCCTCCCATACATCATTGCTAGCTTGTCTTCAGCCCCCATGAAGCATTCCAGATCCCCATGCCCGGTAACTAAAGACAATGTATGGGTCTTCCTAATGTAGTTGACTAAGCCAGAGCCATAATAGCATGTGGTTGCACACGAAAGCCACAATTGGAGAAACATGTTCAATCTCTAAGTTTCCTAGGTGGTTTTCCTTTGGAGCACAACACAAAGTGATCCCCATATACATGGTCCCTTTTGTTGCCACCTTCTCCAAAACTTAAAGTTTCCACCACCTAGGTGGTTCATTGAGTCCTTGTTTTATTATGTAAAACATAAGTCTTTTCTCAACCTTTGTAAAATCTCAACATGTATCTCTTTTCAAAATAAAGTATGGCTAAGCATGTACAACTACAATATTTTCACTAAGGAATGTATAGGGAATCCTATTAGGATTTAGCATAGCATAAGTATAAAGAAATCTTTTTCATGCATGTTTTCATAATCCACTAAGTATAATGAAAATAATAGGGAATTTGTATGATAGTGTAACTTGCCTTTTTGGTAGGGAATGAGGGTTCACTCCTTGATCTTGCTAGTTTCACACTTTGCTAATTTCACTAGAAGTCAACCAAGCAAACACCAAATCAACTAACATTCCAAACCACCATTACTCAAACAAATCACACACACAAGACAAGAAGGAAACTAAGTCATGCATAAGTATGCAAAGGATGGTTCTATTGCAAGGATGGTCTCCACTAGGTTTTCAAACTTTGTAAGGTCCAAATTTGTCATTTACCCAAAATGGCAAAGTCATTAGTTAGAGGGTTTTGTCCAAAATCTATTTTAAAATTCCATTCAATATTTTATATGGTGGAAAAATGGTTTTATCAAATCAAAATCTTTAAGTTTCTCACCAAAAGTTTCTAATTCTCAAGTCTTGCTGTTTTGGTTCAGTATCTTTGAAGAAATATTTTCCCAAGGTTTTTATTCCAAAACCTTTTTCCTAAAAAAAATCCTTATCTTTATTTAGCTAGAAATAGACTAATTCAATTAATCCATTCTAAATTTTTCTAATTTCATTTTCAAAACTATGGGTTGGTTTTTAGGATCAGTAAGGTCACTACACACCATTTTGCAAAAGATTTAATCTCAAAATCAATTTTAAATAATTTTCCTACTCTAAACAAGTACACAAATGTTTCTGCAAATTCAAACAAGTTAACAGATACTATTTTCTAAACTAAGACAACAGTTAGCTAGGGATTGTTCTCCTGAATCCATTGATATAAAATTTGAAATTTTTGGACGTGTAGATCTCAAGTTATAAGGGTTTGAAGTTTGCAAATAAATCAGATTCAAATATGTTTTTAAACAACCCAGGGGACACGCGTCATGTTTTAATAGGCTGATACCGGTTCGGGCGGATTGATCTCTCTAGATCATTGGATCTAAGTGGGATCACACGGTACTGGTTGCTCGATACCCCTTCGCCCACTTTCTTTCCTATATGTTAGATCTAAATCTAATGGTCACTAACATGCTTGCCAAATTCCGGCGGCGCTCGGTGGTTCTTGTGGCGGCCGTGCAGCTCGGCTATCGGTTCTAGGAATCAAAGTACGAGGTGAACGCCACCGTGATCGCGAGGGCGGTGATGCTTGGGCATCGGTTGGTCTCGGGCTCGAGTGCAGTAATTCCTCGCCGGAGTGGAGGTCGGCGTCGGGTGGCTCTGTCCGCGGTCGAGGGCGACGCTATAGATCATCCCGAAGCAAAACAACAATGCGGTTAGTTGCAGAAAGATGTGGCGAGTGTGGGAGTGTGAACGAGGAGGCGCGGGGTGGTCAGATGCATACCAGATGTGCTCGTCGGAGTTAAGCCAGACGGTGGTGACGGTAGGAGTCGTCGCTGCCGATCGCCCTAAGGCACAACAGGAGCACATTCAGATGCGCAAGAGCAAGGCGATGTTGTGTGCGTGAACGAGAGGGGTCGGGGCGGTCTGGTTCACCTGAAAGTCGTCGCCGGAGTGGAAACGGACGGCGGCGCTGTTGGAGCTTGTCCAAGCCGACGCGCTTGGGCCCATGATCGAAGGAAGGCACAGGAGGATTGTCTGTGAGGGAGGCCGTCGGCGTGCTCGGGGAGGTTCGGGTGATGTGGTTTGGCCGAATCGACATCGGCCCTCGTCGGGAGAGGGTGCTCGGAAGAAATTGGAAGGCGGCGTGGCGCGAGGTGTCGAGGGGAAATATAGAGGATTTCTGGCGTTTCCATCTGCGTGATCAAGGCTGGTAACGTCATCGCGTTAAAGCGAATTAAGCCGAGCAATCAACGGCGAGCAGGGGAGAATAATCGTCATTGCGGGATGGGTGAAGGAGGCGATGACAGTGATAGCGGGCCTACCGGTCGATGGAAAAGAAATGAGGGGAGGTCCACGGTCGGTCTCGTCTTGGTCGTAGTTGGTTCGAATCGTTTTCTGCGGGGAGGACAAAACTGGGTTAGGTGGGATGCTGTTGGGCTTGGCCAGTTGGGTTAGGTCCGACTACATTTTTTTTCTTCCTGTAATCTTTTCCTTTTTCTGAATCTAATTTCTGTTTCAAATTTTCAACCAAATAAATATCAACCAAATTAATTCAAACACCACTCTTCACAATTTGAACTTGGTTATGTTTATCAGCATAAATCAAAGTCCAAAATAAAATAATATTTTTAAACACTTTTATGTTCCTTTTATTAATTAAAAATGGACCATGGTTTATTAATAAAATAGGGTTTGGTTTATTTAATAAAATTTTCATTAGAACTCCAAATATTTTCAAAACCAAAACAGTAGGTTTTATTTGTGAATATCAAATAATTGGAAAAACTTATTTTTTTTAAATACTTTAATAAGTTTTGATGTTTCAATGTAACTTGATAAAATCTTTTATTTAAATAAGGTTGGATATTAAATTCTTATTAGTTTATTTACACAAATCTTTGCTAATTTTATTTAAATAAAATGTTTTAATTTCCATAGTATGGCCAAGGTTTTAATTTGGCTTTATGAAATATTCTTTATTTGTAAACTCATCTTTTCTTTTGATTACCATTCTTTTATTAAATGATTCTAAAATAGTAATTTCAAAAACATTTTTAATTACCATTAACTAAATGTTTAACTCATTAAATTCCTTTGGGATTTATTTAATTCAAATGGGTTTGAGGTTCTATTTAAACTCAAAAAGTTTCTTCTGGTTCTAAAAATCAACAAGGTTTTATTTTTATTCATTTATTTTCACATTACAAGATTTGGAAAATCTTGGGATGTGACAGATACACTGTTTCCCTGCAAGATCTCTACTTGCCGGAGAAGCTCCTCTAGACCGCACGTCGGAGATGTCGGCGCCGCACGAGGAACCAGAGCATTGCTACCCGGTGTAAGTACCGGATAGACTATCTTAGGATACTCTATGGTTTTCTTGGGTGCGGGGGCGCCTCCTTCGGCAGAAGTACCAGCTTCCACCACCACCTTACCGCAACCGATGGCATCCTTAGCCGGAGCTTCAGTCATTAGGTGTGTGGCACTTTCCTGCGTCGCCTGCTCGCCGACAACAGCATGCTCGGTAGAGGCACCTGAGTCCACTTCCATGGCGGAAGGGCCAGATACTTCCTTAGCTTGTGAGCTTGTCGGAGCGGAGGAAGTCTTGACGATGGGAGTGACAGGGCGATGGCGGGGGATGTGTCGTGATGTAGCATGTCCTTGATGGTTCTAGAAACCCCGATGTTTTGGAGGTCTTCTTCAAGCTGGTCGTAGCTTTCTTCCTGAAACGTGCAAAATGCATAAGTACAGGAACAAAACAGATAAAACGACAATGTCGGAGAGAAAGAATCTTACACGAGAGGGGGTGCTTTGGCAAAGGGGATCCCAGTAGTCTTTCTTTTCTCCGCGTCCAGGGTGGCGGTAGTCTTCTTGGAGGCTCCACCCTCCGTCTTCTTCTTCTTGCCTCCGTCGCCAGCGTCAGAGGTGGAGCTCTTCCGCTTTAGCGACAACGAAACATCGTCGTCGGACACGACCGTGACTTCCTTCATCTTTGGATCATAGATTTGGACGGCCATGCTATCCTCCGCTAGATCGCTAAGCTGTTAAGTGAGAGGTCACCGTGTTAGATGAGATGAAAAGGGTTAAGACGGAAGAACTGGAGTATATGTCATACACGGAAAATGAGCAGTTACCTTTGGGCACTTGCTCTCTACGAGCATGTCGTAGGTGATGGTGAAGCCACGCTGCTCATCCTTCACCTTGACGATGTCCTTGAGGCGAAGCTTCACAGAGTCGCTCGAGAAGTTGTCCACGGAGATGCGGAGGCTATCCCTTCTATCGTTGGTATACTCGTGCATCAGCTTCGAGCGGTGCTGCAGAGGTTGGATTCGCCTGATGAACCAGCACATGGCTAGGTCCAAGCCGGTCAAACCCATCTCTACGAACTACTCTATCCGTCTTATAGCGCGGGAAGCGTCGATGTCGGAGGGAAGGGAGGCCTGGGATCTCCATGTCGAGGCTTCAGCGGCGGCTCCATCGACGAAGTCCGGGTACGTTACTTTTCGGTTAGCCAGAGGGATATTTGGACCGTAGAAGTAAGTACGCTGCCAGTTCTTGCAGGACTCGTGGCCGACGATGTCGGGGAACTGCCAGCCAGGACGAATCTTGAAGCTAATGGTGCCACAATTTCTAAGTTCATCCTTGATGTCCTCGGCTTCGCATTTGACGGTGAAGAAATAGACAAAGAGATCTAGCCTAGGCCTAATCCCTAGGTAACCCTCGCAAAGCTCCGTGTAATTGCTAAGCGCTAGGATATTGTTGGGAGAGAGGTGTCGGGGGTGTACCCCCGGATACCCCAGAGTTGGTGTATGAAGTGATTTTATAGTGTTGAATTAGTCAATTAAGAAAAGGAGAAAAAATACAATCAGGCCGAATCAGCATGGACTCGGCCCAAATAGGAAACTTCCAAAGACAGGTTTGCCCAGGATGGGCCGAATTATATTTAAAGGGGCCGAATCAATCAACACAAAGGCTCTCCACCGAATTATTCAAGACAGGTGGGCCGAACTTACCGCGTCGGCCCACAGCGAGCGACCCTTCTCCCGCGAGGAGCTCCCGCCCGCGTCGCCAAGATCGCTAGCAGCTCCGCCAGCGTCGTCTAAGTCGCCAGGACTCCCTCGCCCGACAAGCTCAACGCCCACATGCGCCATGTCTCGCCCGGGTGGTCCAGAGTAAAGAGTACTCGGCCCACCGCGGGAGCTCGTCTCCACGCTATAGCAGAATCACCCGGGTGGGCCGGCATCTCCTTCGACCCGGCCGGCCCACCACGGGCCAGCGCACTGCTGCCGGCTGGACCGCCTTCTATGACCCGGATGGGCTGAGCAGATAGGCCGGATGGGCTGCAACCAGCCCAGGCCGAATAAGGGGGAACCCGGCTGGGCTGCCACCAGCTCGGGCCGAATAAGGGGAAACCCAGTTGGGCCACGACCAGACTACGGCGGGGCAAGATGGTCGGGCCGCTTTTCTCTCCTAGGCAATTAATTCCTTCCAGGGCAATTCCCTCTCGAGCACTTGGGCCGAGTTATAATGACCTAGATGCCCCGTTATTTATCTCCAGGTGCCTCCACGTTCTCCACAAGAACACGCCATCGTATCAAGACAAGACCAACAAGTATCGTGCCAGTCTTGGGATGCTCATGGCTTAGACTAGAACCTGGGCATATGGAATATGCCCTTGGCATCAAGAAGATGCCAGAGAATATGCCCTTGGCATTAAGAATATGCTAAGGGATATGCCTTGGCATCTCCAAAGATGCCAAGGCATATGCTGAGCATGTAAGAAGATGCCAGGAATATGCTATATAGATGCTAAGCGTGGAGAACAAGTTTTGTCCCGTGGGCTCCCCTTTATAAGGAGCACCAGGGGGATCATTCTAAGGGAGACCCCAAAGGGCTCTTTCCCTCTCTGCTCAATAACAGCTCTTCTTCTTCTTCTTCCTTCAATCTCACAGAGAGATCTAGATAGAGGCATAGGAGATACAGCTCAAGGAGCATGATTGTAGCCACAAGTATGGCAAGATTATAAGAGATTAGATGTAGAGAAAGAGATGTTATCTCCACATGAGAGCCTCAATCCTAGATACTTTGTATTTCTCTTTGTTCATACAAGTGCGGTCTTCACTGCATCATCCCTCCCCGGATTCCTCCACGTCCATCGGCCCCAACTTTAGCCTACCCATGGCATATGCCGTGATACCACCACGACAAGAGGTTTTGGGGATGTACTCGGTAATGATTGAGGACAGCAAGGAAGAAGTTAGAGATGGGCAGGGAGACACCGCGTACCAATTGTGCTTTGAGGTACACCTTTTCTCCGGCTTGGGGAGAAGATGTGACCTCGCCGGCCGGCGGCGCCCGCCAGGCGAGCCCCTCCGTCGCAGGGAGGTAGCCTTCGACGATCAACTCCTTGATGTCACGGTCCGTGATTTTCCGAACCGCGCCAGTCGCATTTGTGGGAGTCGTTTTCCTCCTCCAGCAGCTCTAACGCCGCTGGATTGTGGTTGCCGCCAGTTGCCTCGACCACCGCAGAGACGGGGATGACCAGGCCCTCTGGGGGCACGACGACGGAGCTCGCTGGCTTCGCCGCGGCTTTGCCTGACGCCGCCATCAAGGGAGAAGAACTTCTAGCCATTGCGAGTGTTTGGAGGTGACTGGCGAGATTGGGAGTTACGGTTTTTCGCAAGTTGCACGGAGAGCTCGAGGGGGCGCTCACTGGAGGAAGAAGATGATGCGAGGAGAGAATGAGGCGAAAAGTAAATTTTCCACCGCAATTACTATTTATGATCTCTAGCATCGAGATTCGTGCAGCTTGATCGGGAGGTTGCCGCGTAGACGACGTGTGTGCGGACGTGCGCGGAAATTTCGCCACGTCCCAACCGTCGCCGCCAATGGTTCGTATCGCTCGCGTGGGAAAAGTGGAAATGATTGCGTTCTTTGCATGTGTGAGTTACGAGGTGTTGCTGACCTACGTCTATGTCGCCCTAGCTGACATAGGCAGATGAACCATCACATCAGAAGATTCCGGCATGGACGGATCCAGTCCGGCTACGGAAGAGTACGATGGAAGATTCAGCAATTCTCCGGCTTACTAGTTGAAGACGGAGGAAACCTTGCAGGGTTCTTTGGGAGGACTACAAGATATTGCTTGACGATTTGCTGACATCTATCTAGACGGAGCATTCCACGTGAAGAGGCAAGACGGCGCAAGATCTCGGAGTTCTCCGGGGGCTACTGTTGGGGATATGCCATATGGGTATCCTCATAGCATGTTTCCTATCCGGATAACCCGGGTGGCCCACAGTTGGTAGTATGGCCCATGGCCTTCATGGTGCCCAGATTAGATGGATCCAGAAGGGAGGCCCATGCCGGATAAAGGAAGGCTACGGTGGAGTCACCAGCGTACCCGGAGCCTTGGAGTACAAGACACGCAATACTAGTAATAGACGGTGTAGGACTTTGTAACCTGTCCGGCTAGGAATTTTCCCTGTAACCCTAGGACCTGACGACTATATAAGTCAGGCCTATGGGAGCCTTTAGGGCATGATAACTTAGACAATCTCAGACAACCTCGCGCAGCGAACCTATCTCTGTAACTCGGCGTATTTCCAATATAGTGATTTATAGCAGGAGTAGGATTCCGCCACCGTTGTGGGAGCTGAACCTGGGTAAGCTGTGTTACCTCATACCCGTCAACCGCCCGCCTTCCCGCACGTCTTTAAACACGCACTATGAGGACCCCTCCATGGCGTACTTGTCGGCAATACCACGACATCCGGTGGCCTCCTCCTATCCTCCACCGGGGGCTTCCTCTCCTCCACCGGCGACCTCCTCCTCCGGCGAGCCCCTCCTCCACCAGCGACCTCCTCGTCTCCTCCATCGGTGTCGTGGGAATGACCACGGCAGATGCTGCAATCGGCAGCGAGTAGTAGAACGAAGGGCAAGGGCGGCCAGCCATCTGCGGTGCGAGATGAGGGCAAAGACAGTGGTTTTACCTGTGTTCGCCCCTGAGGGTAAAGACCTACTCCTGCTAGATTGTATTATGGAGGTGTTTACAACGGGCGAACTCGGCGACTAGGCGGCGAGTTGCTTGGGTGTATGAGGGAACGTCCCTCTACTCACCCCTTAGGGAGGTTTATATAGGCCTACCTCCCCTAGGGTTTACATATCTCAACCGATTCGTTACAACTTTGTCAATCGCTTAACCTGCACCGACCGGGCCTATCTACTGCTTGGGCCTTCGACCTCCGATGCTGGTACCTGATGGGCTTTGATCCACTCGCTGCTGCAGCCCACTCGCCAGCCCTTGGGCGATCGGAACGTCCACGAGGATACCCTAGTAGGCATATCCCCATCGTAGTCCCCGAGGCCGCCGTTGATTAGGCGCGGTGGCCGGCGATGGAGTATACGGCTTCAAGTTGGCATCCAAATAATCGCCGGGCTCTGCACGAAGGAAAAAATCCGCGAACCGAGTTGCGTCTTGGGTGAACCGAACCAACGGGTCGCGCCTCGGCGAGTAACTCAGAGCCGGGTGGCGGGAGGACCGTCGGGCGTGGTCAAACTAGCCGTTAAGGTAACTTAACGGTAACTTTGCCAGAATCATCGCGCGTAACGGCCCCCTAATTTGGCGGGCAGCTCCGCTATATAAGAGGAATGGTAGGCCATCGAAAGCCAACCGCCCACCATTTCTTCCGAGTACGCACATCTTTCGCTCGTTGATCTCGCGATCGACCGACCCGCAATCCTCCGCCTCCAAGCAAATCCTCACCATGGCCCTTCCACCGAACCTTGGGTAGATCCAAGTGCACCAGAGCAATCGGCCTCCTTCGAGGAGGCCGGAATCTGGTCACCGGGCGAATCCGCACTTGAGAAACGACCAACCAGCGAGAGAGTTCATCTGCTTCACTAGTTACCTCGAGCGGGTTTAGGGTTTCCCACTTCTGTTCTTCCGGCTTCGCGCTTACCAGATCCAGCCTCGGATCTGGGTCCCCATAGTATCGAGCAGCTCGCCATCTTTGTGGCGTCATGAGTGCTACTTGGGCTGCCGCCCTATTTTCCTTGTGGCAAGACCTGTTCCATGGACGGATCACCGAGGAGGCGGGCGGCCCAATGCTAGCCGCGGGCGGCTTAACCTTCCAAATGAAATCCAAAGCCTCCTTCTTCGACTTGATGCTGCCGGCCAAAGCAGCGAGCGACTGGAAAAAGTCTTGGTTTTATGTGACCGAGGCGACCCCGGAAGACGAGGCGGCGATCCCACTCGGCCGACCGCTCCGAGCCAAGCAATCTCCGTGTCGCCAGCTTCCCGACCACACGGATGGTCGTCGACGAGATGCTCCAGACCATTCGCGGTCTGAAGAAGAAGGGGCTCCAGACGGTGAACCTGTACAACTGTTGGCTTGGGCGGCGACTCGTTCCGCTCGCCCAACGCGAGCATTACATGTACCAGTACACAGGCCGAGAAGACTCGACGAAGGCCTGCCTCGCCGAGTGGAAGCTGGAGGACTACCTCCTGGCACTGAAGAGGATCACCCAGGCGGCATACACGGATGCGCAGGCCGGGCTCCCTCCATACACCGCGAAGCGTCCGGCTCCAACGGTAATAATTTGATCTTGTTCGCAGTCGCAGTATATGCAGTCGCGGTAATTCTAACTTTGTTCCATGTTCAACGCAGCTATTTCAAGTAGTGGAAGGGTGGCTACCACCTGCCGAGGACGAGAGCTCCGGGCCATCCGCCCAGGACACAAGCGAGTCGCCTCCCGCCAAGGGTAATGAGGACGATGAGGACGAATCCGAAGAGGAGATCGCCCATCGTCCGAAGACCCGCTGGCAACGCTGCCAGCGAACTCGAGGCGAGCAGAGCCTCGGCGTCATGACGATGACGAGGAACTCCGGAGACCACCGCCCGCTGTGCCACTCCCGCCAAGAAGAAGAAGGAGAAAGAGGCGAGGGCCCCCGAGGAGGAGGACGAAGCCGAAGATGGCCTCACCGCCAGCGAAAGCAGCTCCGATGCCACAGCTCGCCGGTGACGGGCGGCCCGGCAACAACCGCTAGATGCACCATTCATGGAGGCACCGCTGGCCTTGATGCCCCGCCTTCGCCACGGTCTCCGGCTAGGAAGGCTCAGTGAGGCGACTTCGCCGCAAAGGGGTCCCGGCGTGGCGGTCTCGCCGCAAGGAGGCCGTTGCAGCTCCTAGCAAGGAAACCTCCGCCGGCGCCCGAGGCGCCAACCGCTACCTCAACATCAAAGAAACCGTCCAGATCCTGGGCCCTCGCCGAACTGGGCTCAGCGGCTTGGCCCCGAGCTGGAGAAACCGGCCGCCTTCGCAGGGCTGCGTTTCATTCCGCCGCCAAGTGAGTGTACTCGGCTTTCGCTTTCTCTTAGTATTTTGAATGTTTTTCTGAATTGTCTCGTCGTGGGACCGGAGTGAAGAAGATGGGCCACCCGACGGTGGTCAAGGTGCCTCCGCCACTAGCGAGGAGGACCCTTCCGTAAGAGGAAGGTGGACGGTCGCCGCTTCCACGGAAGGCAGCAAGAAGGCTGGCGGCGATGACATCGCCATCTCTCGACGACACGGCAATCAAGGCCCGGCTGTGGAAGCGACCGCGTCACGGCGAGGCATTTCGCTGTTTCAGACCGGAAGAAGCGAGCTCCTTTGGGGCGGGTGCTACCTTCCCCGCTTCATGACCAAGGCGGCGAGTGAGGCTGCGACCAACCCGCTCCGAGACCGCCGACGCTGAGATTGACCAACGTCGGCACACACCGCGCTATGCGTCCGTGGACGCAGCGCAACTGCACGGCATGCTTGGCGCGGCCATCCAGGTACCTCCAGTCCCCGAGGATCAGGTCGGTGTTTTGCAGCGGCCTGATTCTTTATAGTTACTTGTTTTGTGCGTTCGAGTCCAGTCCCCGAGTGCGCACTCGCTAAACTGTAGCGGGTGGGCACTGAGTAATTTTCGAGCCGCCAGTCCCCGAGTGCGCACCCGCTAAATTGTAGCGGGTGGGCACTGAGTGATTTTCGAGCCGCCCGGTCGAGTGCGCACCCGCTAAATTGTAGCGGGTGGGCACTGAGTAATTTTCGAGCCGCCAGTCCCCGAGTGCGCACCCGCTAAATTGTAGCGGGTGGGCACTGAGTAATTTTCGAGCCGCCAGTCCCCGAGTGCGCACCCGCTAAATTGTAGCGGGTGGGCACTGAGTGATTTTCGTGTGTACTGACTTTGAAACTTTGCAGGGTTTACAACTGGAGTCGGCAGAGCGATTGGCTGCGAAGCAGCGTGCTGAGAAGGAGTTGGCGCTCCAAGAAGTAAACAAGGAGCTTGTGCAATTGCTGCGCAGTAGGTGGCTCGCCAGAGCTTGTCCCTGCCGGGCGAGCCGACGGCGGCGAGATCTGCGTTAATCTGCTGAGCAAAGGATCGCCGACCGAGCCGAATCGGAGGCGAAGAAGAAGCGAGCTCGGGCGAACGGGCGAAGCCGCCGTTGCTGCCGCGGAAGAAGACCGAAGGTGTCGGAAGCCCTCATCGTTGGGCTTCGTGACGATAAAACATCGCTTCAAAGCTTCATCACGGGCTCGCCGCCGCTGCTCGGTGAGTGCGTCTTCCCGCCTTGTAGTTATATTGTTTGTGGTTTCCGTGGTGCTCACAACTGTTTCCGTCTAGCAGGCCATGTGATTGGTAGCCATGAAGAAGCGAGTTCTCTTGATGCGAGGGAGTGCGTGAGCATGCTCGTCGACTCGGCGACGCTGTCGGCGACTTGCATCCGCGCCTACCTTCAAGAGATGTCGCCCACGGAGGTTATTCCCAGTGACCTCGTTGAGGTGTGGGAGTACTTGGAGAAGGCGCCCGCGGTCGTGGAGTTCATGACGCGGTCGGCGTTTCGTCGTGGAGCGTCGACGGCTCTGAGCCTGGGACTCGCCCACTTCCCCGAAGACTTCGACCTCGACGACGTGACGAGTGGTTATCCTTCATCGTCTGGCGCGGTGGATCTGTCTGAAGTTCTTAAGCTGCAGGAACGTGCCGCGTGCACGGAGCGTGTTTGGGCGATGGCGACCTTCTTCCGTACCAGAAACGGTCGTCGCCGCGAACGACCCCCGAGCCGCATCGCGACTTCAAGGTCGAGCAGCCCTTCCGCCGGCGATGGCGGGAGCCGACGACTTATCCATCGAACCCGTACACGCATTCATCCGAAGCGCCGGATGCTGGTGCATCATCGTCAAGCCCGCGAATAGTGTTAGTAGCGTTCTGCCGGTAGGCATATTTTGTAATGTAAGACAATGCGATATGCGATTGAATGGAACGTTGTGTTCATTTTGCTATTTGTTTGCGTGTTTTGATTGATTTTGGGTGAGTCCTCGAGCCGTCCGCCTTTTGCGGGGTTCACCTTAGATATGATGTTTTGTTGTTTATCATGTGTGTTGTTGGTTGAGTCGACTCGCCGAGCTCGGAGAGCCACCGCAAGGCGACTCCCTCGAGTGCTCAGACTTTACCGCTTTTCCAGACGCGAACGGGCCGGGTGGCCGAGTCCCCGGCGTGGTACTTGGTAGTTCAAGGCGCGACTCGAGGGTGGTTGAGGATCGAGCGTTGGTGGTAGCGCCACTCCCCTGCCCGCCCGGTGGGTCACCGCGTGGCAGTCCCGGCACGCCTCTTCATCGGCGCTTTCCGTCCGATCGAGACGAACTGGTATCCAGTCCCGAGCGTGTACTTAGCCGCTCGAGTCTCTATGCCGAGGGTGCGGAGGACCGGGTCGCTGTGGGAAGCGAGGATGATGTCTTGGTTCAGAAACCAGTCGAGCTAGGCGACTCGATGGGGCTCGATTGGCGTTTTTCGTGGACGATGCAAGACCTGAAATGACTCAAGGTTTTACATCGCACTACTTAGCCGTCGGCTGTACCAAGGGTTGACTTCGTATTTTAGCATGACGCTGTTAATTACGAAAAGCGAGTGGCACAAGGCATGGAGAGTAGACGAATTTTGCAGAACCATTTCTTTTATTCATAGCGATTGGAGAGTACATATGTGGGGTTCTAGGTATAGAACTTCCGGAGGAGATTTACATTCCACGGCCGCTGACGCCGAGTTCACCGCCCCGCGGACGCCGAGGTAGTAGGCGCCGCGTTTAGCACGCTACCGATAGCGAACGGGCCTTCCCACGGAGGGAGAGCTTGTGCATGCCCTTCTTGTCTGGATCAGGCGTAACACCAAGTCGCCTTCCGGAAGGTGCGGGTTTTCACCCGTCGGCGTGGTAGCGACGAGCCCTTGGCGATAGATAGCGATGCGATCGGGCGAGGTCGCTGGCCGTCGAGTTGGTCGAGCCCATCTTGGCGGGCCAGTTCGCTTATGCCTCCGATAGTGGACGATCCGCGCGAGTCGTGTTCGAGGTCGGTTGGCATGACAGCTTCAGCGCCAGAGACCATGAAGAAGGGGTGAATCCCGTCGACTGCATTGACCGAGGTGCGGATTCCCGATGACGGAGGAAGCTCTTCGACCCAAAGATCCAGCGGTGCGCTCGAGTGGTACTTGGAGTCGCGCTTTGGGCCGTGGAGGATGCTTTGTTGGCTCGTTCGCTGGCCGTTGGATTCCGGTGTGCGATCGATGCAAGGTCGAGCCGGATGTGGTGCTCTCGCAGAACTCGCCATTGCTCCCTTGGAAATTTGTGCCGTTGTCCGTGATGATGCTTGGGGAAACCGTAGCGGTATATGAGCTCGCGTAGGAACTTAGTGGCAGTCTTCCCGTCGCATTTCCGGACTGGCTTGGCTTCTACCCACTTTGTGAATTTGTCGACGGCGACCAGCAGGTGGGTGTAGCCAGAGGGGGCCTTCTTGAAGGGCCTACCATGTCCATGCCCCACACGGCGAATGGCCAGGTGATGGGGATTGTTTTGAGCGCCGAACTTGAACGTCGTCGATTGGCGTGCCGCACCGGCGCATCGCTGGACGATATCGACAAAGATCGGCATGTGCGGTGGGGCGAGAAGCCGTGTCGCATGGCTTTGGCGACCAGGAGCGCGCGGCGTGGTGGCCGCAATACCGAAAGTGGATGTCATGTAAGATTTTGCGTCCTTCACCGGTTGGACGCAGCGTTGAACACGCCGTGACGCTGCGCTTGTGTAGCTTCGCCGTCGATGATGGTGTAGGACTTGCATCGGCGCGATCATTCGGGCGCTTGTCTCGTCTGCGGGCAGGTTGCTGTCTCCGTGTAGGCGATGTAGGGCTTGGTCCAGTTCGCTCGGTGACGAGTGCACCAAGGTTGCCTCTGGTTGAGCGGGACTCAATGTCGATCTCCTTCGGGGAGAGACCGGGCGTGAAGATGGTGTCGAGGAACACGCCGCAGTGGTGCGAGTCGAGCCGACCCGATGCGAGAGGGCGTCGGCCTCGTTTTTCCTCCGTCGATCCACTCGGCAGTAGCCGTGAAGTGGCCACCCACCTTGTCCACCTCTTGGCGGTATGCCGCCATGGTAGGGGAGACGGCGCAGGTGCCGCGACTTGACCCAACGAGGTCGGAGTCTCCGTAGCATCGAAGGCGATTGACGCCATCTCCTTTGCGGCTCGCATGTCGGAGTAGGGCCTCGATTCGCCATGTTGTTGGTGCAGGCGTGAATTGAGGCGGAGGATGTAGCGGAGCTTGTCGCCTTTGGTGAGGTCAAGACTATCCCCTCTGCGCCGTCTGTGTTCTTGGACCCGTCGAAGTAGGCTCCAGTAATGGAGGTACGGCTTCTTCCGCTGCCGGGCCTCCTCCGGGCGAGGAAGTCGGCCATTGCTGCGACTTAATCGCTTCGTGGCTCAGATTAATGTTGTGGACGCCGATCTCGACGGCCACTTGGCGACCCGCCTCGCCTCGCGATTGCGGATGATGTCTTGTAGTGGAGCCGAGGAGACGACCGTGATGGGGTGCTCGAAGTAGTGCGGGCGCCACGAGCTCAAGACCGCGTATACCAGCTTTTGGTACTGTGGTATCATTGAGCGACTCGGTTAGGACCTCGCTGATGTAGTATACCGCTGGATCGCGCTTTTTCCTTCCTCCGTCGTTCGACAACCATTACAGATCGACGACGCTCGGACGCCGACGTAAACCAGCATGGGCTCCTTGTCGACGGGTGCGGCGAGTAGTGGTGCGGCGAGTAGCACCTTTTGAGGTCGCGGAGCGCGTCGCCTCCTTGTCCCACCGGAAGGTGGGATTCTTGCGCATCAGCGGTATAGGGGCATCGCTTTTCGCCAAAGCGGGATGAAGCGATCGAGAGCCGCCACACGCCCGGCCAGCTTCGGACGTCAGCACTGGGTTTGCCGAGCCGGGCGATCGTGTCGATCTTCGTGGGTTTGCCTCGATCCCTCGCTTGGAGACGACGCATAGTAATTGCCCGCGGGTACGCCCAAGGTGCACTTGCTCGGGTTGAGCTTTATCTTGTACCGCAGGTTGGCGAAGGTCTCGCGAGGTCGGCGCAGTAGGTCGCCTTGGCGGCGGATTTTACGACCACGTCGTCGATGTAGACGTGGATGTTGCGCCAATTTGGCTCGCGAGGCATTCTTGCATGCACCGCTGGTACGTTGCTCGCGTTCTTGAGGCCGAAGGTCATGGCGGTAGCGAAGGCTCGAATGGCGTGATGAACGCCGTCTTCTCCTCGCCTCGACAGCCATTTTGATCTGGTTATACCCGAGTAGGCGTCGAGGAAACACAACGACTCGAGCCCGCGGTCGAATCGATTATCTGGTCGATCCGCGGGAGGACGAACCGCTCCTTTGGGCAGGCGCTATTCAGGTTTGTGTAGTCGATACACATTCTCCATGTCCCGTTCTTCTTCTCGACCAAGACTGGGTTTGCCAGCCACTTGGAGTATTTAATTGGCCGGATGAAGCCGGCAGCGAGTAGACGCTGCACTTCCTCGGCGATTGCCCGACGTTCTTCGTTGAATGGCCAGAGCGATCGCTGACTGGTCGCACTTTGGGGTCGGCGTTTAATTTGTGCTCAGCGAGCTCCCTAGGGACACCGGGCATGTCGGAGGGTTTCCATGCGAAGATGTCCCTGTTCTCACGGAGGAACTCGATGAGCGCCTTCCTATGCTGGGCTCATGCCTGTCCCGATCGCCACCACCGGGCCGGGTCGCCTGGGACCAGCTCGACGGTGCGGGTGCGTCGTGGCCTCAAAGGTTGAGGTGTTTGTGCCCTCGAGTTGGGCTTCTTGAGTATTGTGGGGTCGTCGTTGTTGACCCCGCCGCGATTTGGCGAGCTCATCGGCGTGACTAGCTTCCGCCGCGATGACGGCGTCGGCGAAGTTCGGCTCCTTTGGCCTCGCATTCGCGCGGCGTCGGGTCGCCGTTAATGGTGATGACGCCGCACGCCCGGAGCTTCATCGCTGTACGCGTAATGGGTGCCGCCATGAATTTGGCGAACGCTGGCGCCCAGACGCAATGGTAAGGGCTGTCGAAGGGCACCAGCTCAAGACGATCCGCCGGTGCGGAAGTTTGCCGAGTGCCGAAGGTGACGGTAGCGTGACCTTGCCGACCGGGTACGCCTTCCGACCGGGACGATGCCGTGGAACGTGGTGTGGGTTGTCTCGATCATCGATCGCGGGAGCCGCAGTATCAAGGTGTCGAGGTAGAGGATGTTGATGGAGCCGCCGCCCATCGTAGTCTTGGGGAGCGAGTCGCCGACCTTGGGCTTGACCACCAGGGCGACTCGTCCCGGATACTGATGCGTGGCGAGTGGTCTTGCCGGCTCCGTGATGGGCTTCACCAGTTTAGGAACCGGGGACGCCTGTTGGCCACCGCGTGACGGCGACAAGCTGGCGATGACCTTCTTCTCGGCCGTGTTGAAGCCGGTGAAGGTGTGGAGCGAGCCGGCTACTTTGCCGAATTTTCCGCCATTTTGCGGGTCGTCGGTGTCTTCCCGCGTGCCGTGCCTTCTCGATCTCCCCGAGGGTGTGGCGGTCGGCGGTGGTGTGCGTGGCGGCTTTCCTTCCCGCTGTGAAACGCACATGGTTGGTTAAGGAGGGCCGCGATCGAACCTTGGCTTGTTCTTGTAGTTCCCGCCGCTGCCGTTGCCCTCCGTCGCGGCGGTAGCTCTTGGGGTCGCGTTATGCGTGCCCAGCATTGGCGACGAAGTCGACCGCCATCGTTGCGGCGCTTGCTCGTGAGGCGAGTGCCGCTGTAGCGTAGGTCGGTTCGGCGTCGCCGCCGTTGCCGCCCGCGTCGTTGCCCTCCGGACTCGTCGTCGACGCCTTGGTTGGGATCTTCCTCGGCATCGTTTGGCGATCTCGAGGAGGTCGGGATGTTGTCGGGCGTGTCGCTTGAGCTTGGCGACTAGAGGCTCGAGCGCACGAGGTCTTGAAGCAATGGATCGCGGTGTCCGGGTGAATGCCGACCGCGTTGTACCGAGCTCTTGCCACCGTTGGACCCGATTCTTGGTCGACTCGCATGGGTCCCCGGACGACTGCCTGTGTCCTCGATGGTGGTGGCGCGGTGTAGGAGCACTCAAGTGCTGACGGCGTCTCGCATTTCCTCCCGTGAGTCGACATCGTCCCGGGGAGCGTGTTGATCCACTGCCTGCACGTCCCCTCCATAATTAGTGGGAGGTAACGGGCGGCGAGTAGGTCAGTGTGCCCCGCGATCCCCATTGCCATGAGGTATGTGTCGAGCCAGCATCAAGGGTCGCACGAGGAGTCGATTTTTCGATCTCCTTGGCGCCTTGAAGTTGGGTGGGTACTTTTCGCCTCGGATCATTGGTCCGGCACTTGGGCCCTAGTCGAGCGATCCCATAGGCTCGCCATCGCGCGAGTAGTTAGGTGTGCCGCAGTCGTCGGCTGGCGGCGCGCCGCTTTGGTTGTTGATGATGTGAGTACGAAGGCCGATTGGCTCTCCATTAGCGGCGACGAGGTTGGTCGCCCGGGATCGTTGGTGGAGAGTGCGCATTCGCGGTCGCCGTTGGAGCTGCAAGTGGCTCGCGGCGGGCAATTGAGGGTGTTTGCCACACCGCGGGCCGCTTGAGGCCGCTTCGAGGAGCGCGAGTACACTCGCCTGCGAGTCGGCGCCGCTTCGCTGTTCCACGGCCTTTGCGAGTAGGGCCCCGACATCTGGATTTGTAAGGCGCCGCCGCGGTCGCCGTGATCTTTGTCGGCGCGCTCGGCCTGCCACGAGGTTGTCCATCGGTGGAGAACAGTGGAAGGACGTCGCATCTCGCTCCCGTGAGGAGACGACTATCCGCGCTGATCCTCAGGAGGTGCGGTTGGGTGGTTGCGGGCACCCATCGCCGCTGATCTGGCGGGGCGGTTGCTTCCTCCGTGGCGCTGCTCGCAGATCGCGCTCGGCTATGCGCGCCGGTCGCTTTCATCGCCGGGTTCGTGGCACGCCTCAACGGTGGGATTCAGCGTGACCTGATCCGCTGCTGGTGGTAGCGTGACAGTTCTGCGCTGTCACCCGCCGAGGCGAAATTTTTCGCGCCTCGCTTGCATCGCCTCCGCCAACTTCAGCGGAGTTCTCGACCTCCGCCGCGTGGCGTTAGGAGGATCGGGTGGAGAAAGGGTCCTCCGGTCGGTGCGGTGGCCATGTAGGTCGCGGCATGGCGATCGGCACCGTCGTGGAGGTCGGCGGAGTTTTCCGACCCGGAGTCGAAGTCAAGATCCCGAGGATGGAGGGTCCTCGAAATCTCCCGTTGGAGACTGGCGATGGAGCCCGCGGACGAGCCGCGGTGATGGATCCGGCGAGTGACGCCGGGTCGCCGAGTCGGCGTCGTCGAGGGTCGCGTCTTCCGCCATCGAGTTCTCGCCACGTTGCTGTGGGCGAGTCGCACTTGAGGCGGTGGCGTGGATCGTGCGGATCCGCTCGGAGAGCCGATCGCGTGGTGGCGACTCGCGGATGCGAGCCGAGTCCTCCGAGGTGATGACGTCGGTGAAGCCGACGAAGAGGCTGATCGTGCCGACTGGCAGGATCACGCTGTGTGTGACGGGTCGCGCCGCCGGGACGTAGCTGCTCGGCAAGATCTGGAGCATCTCGCCGATCGCTATCATGCGGCCGGTGGCGACCGTCTCGTTGATGGGCAGATTGGATCTCGCCGCAGAACACCGGCCAGACCGGCCAGGCCCCACGGTGGGCGCCACTGTCGTGGGAATGACCACGGCAGATGCTGCAATCGGCAGCGAGTAGTAGAACGAAGGGCAAGGGCGGCCAGCCATCTGCGGTGCGAGATGAGGGCAAAGACACAGGGTTTTACCCAGGTTCGGCCCCCCGGAGGGTAAAGACCTACTCCTGCTAGATTGTATTATGGAGGTGTTTACAACGGGCGAACTCGGCGACTAGGCGGCGAGTTGCTTGGGTGTATGAGGGAACGTCCCTCTACTCACCCCTTAGGGAGGTTTATATAGGCCTACCTCCCCTAGGGTTTACATATCTCAACCGATTCGGTTACAACTTTGTCAATCGTTTAACTCAGACCGACTGGGCCTATCTACTCGCCTGGGCCTTCGACCTCCAGTCGCCTGGTACCCTGATGGGCTTTGATTCACTCGCCGTTCTGCAGGCCCACTCGCCAGCCCTTGGGCCAGTCGGAAACGTCCCGCTGAGGATACCCTAGTAGGCATATCCCCATCAATCGGCGACCCCTACGCCCGGAAAGCCCCACCTCTGGCCAGATCTGGTCGGGTTTTTTTTTGAAATTTGAAAAAAAAAATTGTGGCGCATATTGGCAATATGCGCCACAGAAGTTTGAGATCTGGTTCGGGAATTCTATGGCGCATATTGCCAATATGCGCCACAGAAGTTTTTGAGACTTCTGTGGAGCATTTCAATATGCGCCACAAAACTATACTTTAGTGGCAAGATAACAGTGGCGTATCCCATATGCACCACTGAAGTCCCAAAATGATGCGCCACTGATAGGCCTTTTCCTAGTAGTGAAAGCTTGAACATTATTCAAAATTCCCTAAACCCTAAACTCCTAATTAAACGACCCTGACTAATTAAGTAGGTATATCATGCACTTATATATATCAACATATGAGATATACTTTCATTAAATTATGCCAACGCGTGCCATTCCATTCCACGAATCTAAGCATAAAGCTTGAACATTATTGTTGAAAATGCCCTAAAACCGAACCCTAAACCCCTAAATGACCCTGATCAAGCCTGTATATATCTCATCCACTTATAGATCAATAGTTGAGATAGACTTTTGTTAAATTATGATAAAGCCATTCATTTCCACGAATCTAAGCATAAAGCCTAAACATGATTGAAAATGCCATAAAACCTAAACCTTAAACCCCTAAACCCTCACAAAGCAGGCTAGGTATTATGCATTCATAGATCAAAATTTGAGATACTTTCATTAAATTGCCCAAACGCCTTTCTATTTCACGAATATCGGCATATAGCTCGAAAATTATTGAAAATTCACTAAACCCTACCCTCCAAAAAATGTTAACACTAAGCTATATACCCCTAAACACTAAAAACCCTAAACCATCAACCCCTAACCCTGACTAAGCAGGTATCATGCACTACGTATAGATAAAATTCGAGATACTTTCATTATTAAATTATCGCTAAGTCATTCTCTTCCATGAATATAAGCATAAATCTCGAACTTCATTGAAAATTCCGGAAACCCTAAAATAACCCCGAAAATCTAAACCCTCAACTCCTAAATTCCCTAAACCCCAAACAACCCCCCAACCTAAACCCTCGACCCCTAAATACTAAAAACCTAAACCCTAAACCCCTCAACCCATAATTAAACAGTAACCAAGTAGGTATATCATGCACTTATAGATCCAAATTCGAGGTACTTCCATTAAATTGCGGTAAAAACATTATGTTCCACAAATATAAGCATAAATATTGAACATTATTCAAAATTCCTTAAACCCTAAACCCCTAATTAAACGATCCTGACTGATTAAGCAGGTATATCATCCACTTATATGTCAACATTTGAGATATACTTTCATTAAATTACGCTAACACCATTTCATTCCACGAATCTAAGCATAAAGCTTGAACATTATTATTGAAAATGCCCTAAAACCTAAACCTTAAACCCTAACCAAGTAGGCATCATGTGCTTTGAGATCAAAATTTGAGATACGTTTATCAAATTGCGCTAACACCATTCTAATTCATGACATGTCGAACATTATAGAAAATTACCTAAACCCTAGCCCTCTAAAGCCTAAACTCTAAGCCCTACATACCTTTAAAAACCCTAACCCCTAACCCTAAGCTTAGACATAACCCTAAACGCTAAACTACCCCTAAAAACGAGAACCCTAAACCCGCAATACTAAAAATCTAAATCCTCAACCCATAAACCATCCACGTATCATGCATTTATATATCAAAATTTTAGATCCAACACTGACAAATCTAACGCCAAGCAAGGCTAAAGTGTGAGGTTTATGTGTGTTACTAAGGACAGTTTCTTGTCATGTTAATAAGTTATATTGCATGTATGCATATTATGTTAATAAGTCATTCAACCTGAAAACCTTCCATGACATTTCCATTCATGTGTTGTTGTGTTTCTATCTGCGAATTCTTAATTCGGAAAATGTCCATCTTGTCATTTTTAATAGTATCTTTTTGGTGTTTTCAACAGCTTTCATCCATCCAAACCAGCTAGCTAGTTTGAATCATACATTTGGTCATTTTTAATGCTATCTTTTTGGTGTTTTCCAAGTGCTTTCGTCCTTCCAAACCAGCTAACTCGGTTTTAAATGTTATGCCTTAATGCAGAGAAAGGACAATGGAGTACAAGGACCAGAGTTCCGGCTGCTTGACTCGGATACTACTGGCAGATTGACCAGGAGTCGAACCCACTTGAGAAGGAGCAGCTGTCAGCCTGAACAAGCTACTATAAGTTCATACTTACTTAAAGTTTACGTGTCACCCTTAAGCTTTTTGGCTTGTAGACAAGGTCCACTATGTATATTGATAGTAGCTCTTAAGTTGCAATTTTTGGCTTATGTGGTGGTTTATTCATACATAGTGGATGTCCAGCATGTGCAGCGTTGGAGATTTGTGGTGTCTATAGTCTTTTTCACTGGTGAGGGTGAGTCTAGCAAGTTTTTGTGGAACCTGGGTCTAGTACAAGACCCATGACTTTATTGTTTCTTTCTACTCGGATGAGTGGGTCCCCTATCTGGTGTAAATGGTGGAACATATTTTATTTTCTTAGACGCGAGCCTAGTAAATTTCTTACCCACGTCTAGTATGCTTGCTCTTAAATGATCTCTAATTTATATAATACTACTTTTTCCTCTTGTTCTTTGTGTTAACCCCTTTCACCTTATTGTACAAGCTACAGTTAAAACAAATCAGGAGTCCTTGGAAGGCAGGAGTGAAAGTTGTGATCCATCTTCTCATTCATCCTCCCATTATATTTCTGAAGTCACCAATTTATTTACCACTCCACCTAGTACAACTCCTGTAGGAGATATATATACGAAGGTTGTGTTGCTTGTAGAAAGAAAGGGTGTAGTTGCCCTTAGATCTGTAGCTAAAATGTTGAAGAAGAGGACAGATGATACATTGAATCGAATTGCCATGTACCGATCTCTTATTAAGGATACCAACACTCTGTAATTTTTAGAATGCAGATCTTGTTTAATGATGTGTTGTAATAAACTTTTATTATTGTAATAAGTAATTTAAATTTTTGCATGTGTATTAATTGGTGTCTTGGCATGTGTATTAATTGGTGGTTCCAAAAAAATGCCAAAATAGTAACAGGCTGGAACAGAATGATCTATGAAACGACGCATGGACGTGAACATGAAAAGTAATGGCAGTAACAGTTAAAGGCTGGAGCAGTGACCGGCCCGATCAGTACGGGACCAAAATCATAATGGGCTGCAAAAGTAACATGCCTAAATACTAATAGTACCAAACAGTAATGGGCTAGAATTTTAGCAGGCCTAAATAGTAAAAGGTCAGAAATGCAACAGGCTAGAACAGTAACAAGCTAGATTTCTAGCATATCGGAACAGTAGAAGGCTAGATTTACAGCAGGCCGAAACAGTTAATGGCCAGATACATAGCAGGCCAGAACAGTAAAAGGCCAGATTGTTAGCAGGCGAGAACAGTAAAAGGCTAGATTTCTAGCAGGCCGGAATAATAAATGGCCAGATTTACAGCAGGCCAAAATAGTAAATGGCCAGATACATAGCAGGCTAGAACAGTGAAAGGCTATATTGTCAGCAGGCCGGAATAGTAAATGGCTAGATTGTCAGTATGTCAGAACAGTAAATGGCCAGATTCACAGCAGGCCATAATAGTAATGGACCAGATTCATAGCAGGCTAGAATAGTAGATGGCTAGATTGTTAGCAAGTCGAACAAAGAAATGGCCGATATACAGAAGGAACAAGAAAAGGCCGATGCATATCAAGTTTTAAAGGAAGGCCGAAATAACAGCATGCCTAAATAGTACTAGGCCTGAATATATGATGAACCAACTTGTGGGCCCATTTTGAACAGTGCTGCTCTAAACAGTAACGGGCCTACTTACTATTGGGATTTCATAATGGGCTGGCCCACTAAATAATTGTCAGGCCTTGGATGGGCCTAGCTTTCTAACACGGTTTCCATAACAGTTAACGGTGTTAATCGGCAGTTAACAACGTTCACCACGTGGCAGTTTGCATGACGTTAGTATTCAACGTGGCTGGCGAACAGATATACAATGGAACGACATTTATTGGCTGAAGGGTGCGATCCGCCACGGTCGAAAAATACCCGTGGTAGATTCATTTGTGACGGGACTTTTACCACGAAGGGCATCTGTCATAGAAGACTCTTCAGCCATGAAAAATGGACCTTCAACCACAAAAACCGTCCGTTGTAAAAGGACATTTTTCTTGTAGTGACTTATGCAACTTATGCTTACAGACTAATGCCCTTTGGTTTATGCAACACAGCTTCTACTTTTCAATAATGTGTTTTGAAGATATTTGATAGTTTTGTCGAAAGTTCTATGGAAGTTCTCATGGACAACTTTGTTGTCTATGAAACTTCTTTTGAGCAATGTCTTTATAATCTTAATAGGGTTTTGCAGCGGTGTAGACAAACCAAGATGGTTCCCAATTGGGACCACAACCAATTTATGGTAAGAGAAGGTATCATTTTCGGTCATAAAATTTATAAAAGGAATTAAGGTCGATGATTCAAACTTTATTACTTTAGATATGTTACCAATACCACAAGACATAAAAGGGGTTAAGAGATTTCTTGGACATGTGGATTTCTATAAGCGTTTTATTAAGAATTTTGCTAAATTGGTTACTCCTTTAACTTATCTGCTAGATAAGGATACCCCTTTCACTTTTGATAGAAATTGCATTGATTCCTTTGAACAATTTAAAAAGGCTCTAGTTTCTACACCCATAATTCAACCACCAAATTGGGATGAGCCGTTTGAGATTATGTGTGATGCTACTGACTATGATATTGGGGTTGTTCTAGGACAAAGGTGTGGAGTAAACTTGAACATTATTCAATATGCTAGTCGAGTTTTCAATGAGGATCATAGAAATTATGCAAAAATTGAAAAAGAATTTTTTAGCTATGGTTTTTGATTGTGACAAGTTTGTAAATTACATTATCAATTCAAAAGTAATAGTTCACACTGACCATCAGGATTAAAGGCATCTCTTAGCTAAGAAAGATGTGAAACCTCATCTAATTAAATGGGTCATGTTACTATAGGAATATGCCCTATAAATAGTTGATTTATGATATTGTGTTTGATCTCTCTCTTTAGATGGTATGTGTAGTCGGCCACATATCATTTGCCTTTGGGACTAAAGAGAGGGTGAAACCCTTAGGATGTGTTTGGGAGTATGTCTAGTGTTATTCTTAACTACAAGCATTGGCTTATAACCTACATGGTCAAACAAGGAATAAAGAGAGATTCACTAAGCTAATTACGATATCCACTAGGAGACCCTTAATTGCGGTGTTCTGTAGGAAATATGCTATAGAGACAAATAATAATATTTATTATAAACAAATTTCATAAATTTCATGATTAATTTTTGTATCATGCTATAACTATATTGAATGGAAACATCAATACACATGTGATATACAAACATCCAGGAGTTCCCAGTAAAACTCTAGTCGGTCGTTCATTGCTCAAAAGATGATCAAGGTTTCCTGATCATGTTGGTGCCTCGGCATCAATTGACAATGGAGTCATCTCATTGGAGAATGATATGGTGAACATACTCTATCGAATGCATCATGACAGGATCATGTCTAAGAGTTCAAGTTGCGATGATTAGGAAATGTAGTGACTCGTTCCTTAGACCGTGAGACCATATCTAATCACTGTCTCTCGAGAATACATTAATGGCATCTAACGTCACTCAATGAAACGGTGATCATAAGGGTGACATTGGGTATTTGGAGGAACATGTGGAGGCATATGTGTCAAGAGAGGGATTTGTCCATCCGCGTGATGGAAGATACTCTAGGCCCACACGGATAAGTTATATCCATAAGCTATGTAGTGTGTGACTAGGTCACGAGAGATATTACTTATTGGATATAGTAAAGTAGCTATTGTCGATAACGAGGTTGAACCTGACATGGTGATGTCATTGATCAAGCCTCACAAAATACAAGTATCACAAAGACAAAAGGAATAAGACACATCGTTAATGGTTCAACGAAAAATTTCATGGAATGTACATGTGATCGTCATGGACATCTAGGTCCCACTGTGGATCATTGGTCAGAGAGGAGTCTTGACCATGTCTAGAGTATTCCCGAACCATTGGGTAGCACGCTTAAGGGCTTGACGAAGCTCAGAGATTGTTATTGGCATATTCAGAATCACCAAAGAAAAGAGAAGAGAAGAACCGAAAATGTTATGGAAGATCTGAAGGTGTTCGGAGAAAGAATAAAGGAAAAGGGACCAAAGGAAGTTTTGAATAAATGGTGATTTAAATATATATTTATTAAATGTTAATTGTGAATTAATATGTTCTAAATAAATATTTATAAAGGCATTTTTATTATTAGGCAAAAATCAGAGGGATTTTACCTTAAAAGAAACCGCCAAAAAAAGGAATGGGTTGTTTTGAACAGCTCAAGCGAATGGAAGATAGTGTACGCCTGTAGCAATGGGCGCAGTATGTCGTCGTGGGCCGCTGCTTGCCATGTTAGCCTGGTGGGCCATAGGGTGTGGCTCAGACTCAGCCGGGCTGCAGCACAGCGATGCTCAGAGGGCCACAAGGACGGCCTATCTGGCCGCCTGCGCGTTGGGCCGCCTGGTCTCTACCTCCTGTTGTGCTAGGCTGAGGCCAGGGTGGCCCACCCGGGTTGCCCCAGGGGCCCAACCGCCTTCAGCTCGAAAATTTGCCTTTTCCCCCTTGTTTTTTAGTCCCTCATGGGGCACCTAAAAGGGAGGGAGCCTCTCCCTCTGCCTATATATAGAGGTGTCCATAGGAGGATTAGAACACACAATAAAATAAAGAAAAGGCTTGTATAGACCATCTCTTATTTCTCTCTCTTGCGACCGTAGCCCCCTTGTCAGGGCTATGGGAGCGAGGAGTTCTTCACCACAATGCGCCATCGTGATGTGGGATTCGGAGCCGGGAGATCTACTTCCGCAATCTCGGCTAGATCAGGGAGAAGCGGGAGTCATCGTCAAGCACCATACATGTGTGACTCCCTTGGGCAGCGCCATGCTTTCGGTGCTAGGGGTTGTCAAGGTCGTTGGACTACATGACCTTGAGGTCAACGTCGGAATGACTTCATCAACCACGTTCCTCGCGGCACGTTAACCGCGCTCGGTATTCAAAGGTATGAATACCATATCCCCTTCAATTACTTCATTACTAGTAGATAGATCTCAGCATTAGAGTTTCGATCGTAGGAAATTTTTTGTTTTCTTCCCTCGAACCACAATAGTGGTATCAGAGCTGATCTTATGTAGTACTGCTAGTATGGATAGAACACACGAGTTGTAACGTGTGAGCGTTGATTCTATAATTGTTACCATCCCACGTGTACTTGTTGATATCGCAGTATTGATTGATTAAGCGGCCCGGACCGACCGTATAGTACTCTTATGCGAGACTGGTTCCACGCTCGGCATACATCTTGTTCCATACAAGTGTCTAACAGGTGTTTGTATCTCTTTTAGTAGTTGATATAGCATTTACAAAGGAGGCCCTGAAAGAGGTACAATCGAAACAATTATATAATTATCCTTGTGGTTGAAGTTCGTAGGTATGAACGGTTCTTGTGCGGAAGTCCTAATGGCCACGTAAAACATGCAAAGATAAACTAGAGGCATCTAACTATGTTTTACAGGGGTGTTGTGATGTGATATCGTCGTAGTTAAGGTAAAGTAGTTTACTTGATGCTGCTAAGTCGTAGTAACGGTCATCATTGTGGTGGAATTCATACCCGAGGCGCCGGTACCCTGTCATCAGACCCGGAGGCGCCAAATGGAGATCACCACACAAAGAACCATATCGCATCGCACTTACATTTGATGTATTTTTTATGTGTATCTTGTTGTGTGCTAAGTATTAGATACTCAACGGTATCATTAATAATATGATCCTCCGTAACATAATTTCAATGATAGTGTTCCCCTCGTATGTGCACCACCAATAATGTTCTTCGTTATGAGGCAGGCCATGATGATTGGGTGTTAGACATAACTATGTTCGCATACGGTGGGTGTAACCCATATTGTACTTCAATACGCACGAGTTATAATTGTCAATCCTAGCATGTAGAGGTCCCAACCTTTAATAAGGTAGAGATCCCTGTGTATATAATGCTAGTCCCTGGATCACTATCCAGCATCCACAGTTAAGATGTAATATCAAGAAACAAAGGTCATATTACAACTTTATAACTAGGAATAAAACAATTCATTACATCTTACATAGCTCATTTGACTATCTAATTACAATGCAGCAGACATAACTATATAGCATGGAGTCCTTCATCTTCAAAGTGCCACAGGCAATCATGTTGGTTGTAGACTTGTAATCCGATTCAACACACTTCACTAACATCAAACAAACCTGCAACATAATAAGTTACAGCCACAAGGGTCAATATATTTGATTTGTATTAGCAAGTGATACTATGGTATCGTAGTGGTATCTATCATCTATATGCATTTGGCTAAGTGGAGCTTAGGCTTGCTTTGCTCAAAATAGATTTTCCTTATCATTTGAAAACACTAAGTTTTTGTTTGTCAAAATCACCCAAGGCATCTACCAATCAAACATTGAAGATCATTTAACCCTTGTTCAACCACAAGTTTAAACTTAGAAATTGGGATGAGGAGATTCTTGATAGCTTCCATGTCTTGATGCTCAAATTGTCCATTGTCGGGGACACGGCTAAGTACTTAGATTTTACTCTCTTGAGAGGTGGTTCACTTTCCCCACAATACTCGACATGTATCGAGACAAGATCTTTCAGAAGCCTTCCCTTAGACCAAGATGGACACGCTCCAAACCTATCATCCCCTACCACCAACTGTCCATTTGGCTAAGTTATTGCAACCTATATGATCCAGGCAGAGCCCATAATGCCAAGTGGCTGCACTTGAAGCTTCTCAACATTTGACATCTCAAATCTCTTTGTTCCTGGGTGGCATTCCACAAGTGAGATACACAGGGTAAGCCATTGAAAAATGGGCCCTGGTAACCACTCAACAAAAATCCATCCATGCAAGTCCCTTTCCACCCAGGTGATTCAATCACATAGGTGTTTTATTAAAAAACACAAGTCCTTGACTTAGAAATATTCCATAGCATGAATATAATCCACCCTTGTTTTCTACTAGCTAGGCTAAGCATGATAGTAGTAGCAATCTTAACTTAGGAAAATTCTACTAAGGTTTCATCTACTTGGATTTCCCATGGTATAGTTTATACTTAGAAAATTCCATGCAAGTCCTACATAGAAATATCACTAATGCATAGTGAAAATAATGGGACAAAATTATGAATCGCCACTTGCCTTTTTGGTAGATATTATAAGTTCACTCCTCTATCTTGTAATAGTCACATTCTTCAAATTTCACTACAATTCAATCAAGGCACAAATTTCAATCTACCATTCAAGCAATTCATCACATAGAATAATATAAACAAAGAAATGCACGCAATCATCCCAAAGATTGTTTTATTTGAAAAAGTGGCTTCTAATGGGTTATAAACATTTTAAAACACCTATTGGTCATTTATAAAAGTGGCAAAACCATTTGATATTAAGCTAGTGAAAATGGCTACTTTAAGTCATTTTTGTTTTGCTAGAAATGGTTTAAATTAAAGTAATAATTTCTAGTGTTTCACAAATACATTTTAAACACAAATTTTAGTGTTTTAAGGTCAAGTGTTTAATATTAAAACCATTTGCAAAAGTTTTTACCTATAAACCATTTTTATACCAAAGCAATATTTTATTTTGTTGGAAATGCCTTTAAACAAGGTAATAATTTTATAGGGTTCACCAAATATTTTTTTTTAAAATCCTAAAACTTGGTGTTTAGGGTCAGAGCGTTTAAATCAAATCATTTTCCAAAGGTTTTACTCAAAAAGCATTTTTAACACATAAACCATATTTTTATTTAACTAGAAATGCTATTATTCAAATATTTATTCTTTAGCTTTACAAAATACACTTTTAAATCTACAAGTTGGTTTGTATGGTTAGTAGGTTCAAAACAATCCATTTACAAAAGATTCTATCCTAAAAACATTTTTAGAATGAATTTTATATTCAAATTATGCCTACACAAGTTTCTGCAAAAACAACTAAGTTTACAGTAGCAAATTACTAAACAAAGTGCATGGTTGGATAGAATTCTCTTTGCTGATTCCATTGATATAAAGTTTGCAAAATTTGGACATGTGGATCAAAAGTTATGCAATTTACAAATTCAACCAACTAATAGAAATGTTTCTGTCTATTTAAACAAAACAGTGCCGCACGTCTTGATTCTACTGGTCTTGATTATAGGTGAAGGAGCGCACGGAATCGTCGTCTATTGCTCGCCGGAGAAGCTTCGGTCGTTGGGCACTGCTTCTCATCGTCGTTGGCGAGGTTACAGGTCACGCCTAGTCAAACGAACGGTGCCGTTAGATGCGCACAAGACAGTTGAACACACGAGTAACCAACAGAGAGGAGGGGCGGTCAGAAGCTACCAGGGGTGTCACCGGAGTGGAGGCAGACGGCGGCGGCTCTCGGTTGTCGTCGTTGCTGACTTTTCAGAGCGCGCGCAGGCTAGCTAGAGCTACTAGAATATGCAGGGGACGATGGGGATCATGCTCATGTGCTCTGGGGGCAGTGGGGCTGGCGGTGGTGGCCGGAATCATCGCCGGAATGCATCGAGGACAGTGGCGGTGCTGAGAGGAATTGGAGCAGACTGTGGGCGATCTGGTGCGAGCGAGGGAGGGGAAATGGAGAGGAGAGGGAGGCAATGTAGATAGCATGGCCGGGGGGCGGAATCATTGCGGCATTAACGCGTATTGAACCGAGGTTTAAATAGGCAGAAACGGTCGGCGTGGTCGTCGCGTGAGGTTGGAGACGATGACTGGCACGTGGGGCAACGGTGTCAGCGAGAGGGAGAGGGTCCAGGTGGGGTCCAGGCGTCAGCGTCTGCGCGGGTTGGGATTAGAGTGGAAAAATGCTTCGTGCGGGGGAGGAAGGTGGGCTTGGAAATGGGCTGAACTGGGCCTGATGGGTTAGTTTGTTTCTTTCCCTTTTTTTATTCTGAATCCTTTTCTTTTTCTTTTTCTATTTTTCTGTTTTGATTTTTGTTCAAATAATTCAAACACCATTTGAATTCATATCTTTACCAAACTTTCAATAAGTTTTAGTGATGTCTAAACATGTATTTTAAATAACATTTTAGGATTAATTCTTTTATTCTTTTATGGTTTATATTTTATTTAAAAAAGGCACTTGCCTTTATTCAAATAAAAGTTTAAATATAATTTCAACTATTAATTGAATTCAAATTTTCATCAAACCTTTTTCAGTAGGTTTTATTTATTCAATAAGGTGTTAAATAATTCATTTTGAATTATTTGAAATATTTTTAATATGAATTATTAATCATTTAAATTGAGCATTTGTCTACATTCAAATAATATCCAATATGGTTTTAAATCCATATAAATTTTTATTCAAATGATTCTTTTATTTTATTTAAGATAACTAAATGACTTTCATTCCACTTGGGAAAATTCCATTTATCATTTTCGCATGATTTAATTAATCATTTCTATTAGGGATTTTGTCTTTATTTAATAGAATGGAATTTGGTTAATGCCATATAATTTTATTTGAATATTCTTTATACTTTTATTTTATTTGGATTTGGATTATATTAATTCCATTTGCTTATGGATTAGGCCAAGTTTTTAATCTGTCTTTTAAATATTCCTTATTTATTTCTTTCTTTCTTTATCTTATAGAATCCATATCTTTTTGTTTATAGATCCAACGTTGGTGATTCCAATTTGTATAATTTTATTTGATATTTGTTTATCCTTTTAAATCCTTTTAGGATTACTTGTTCATAATTTTTATGGATTTTAGATAGGAGCTTTATTAGCTTTGGAAATTATTCTCTTATCTTATTAAATTCATAAGATTTTTATCTATGGTCCAAATTATGTGAAACCATTTTCTATGGTTTTATAATATTTTTATTTATCACTTTTGATCATCTATAAATGTTTGTTGACAAATTTTATATGTATCAAATCCTTAGTCTTATAGGGATCTTGGAAATGATTTATTCCATTAGGGTTTTAGGGTGTTGGTTTACTTTTCCCAAGTTTGAATTTCAAGGTACATTCATTTATGAATGCATTTCACTTGATTTGATTTTTTTTGGTTTCCCTTTTATTCAAAGTTTGTTCAATATGGGTTTTTAAGTTTCCATTTAGAAATAAAAAGTTTCTTTTTACCCTAAATTTCAATAATTATTTATTTTGTTTATTTATTTTTCACATTACAAAATTTGGAAAATTTTGGGATGTGACATAGCATGTACAGACATGGCCTCGGAACACGAGATGATTGAAATATCAAGCATTAGTCACATGAATGATGTGATCGATGTGTTGACGTCCACCTTTGCAACTATATCACCGGCTGTGACAATCAGGGGTGATGTAGTGAATTAGGATTGTGTAATCACTAAGACATTCTTTGGGGATAATATTTTGTAGTGGAGTTGTTTGAACTCATATTTTCATAAACTCAGTCTAAAACCTTTGTAATTTTAAACGTAGAACATGCCAAATCGCCAAGCCTATTTTGATGTTGCTGATTGGGTAGCTGGTGAAGAACTCAAGTTAGATGGATCCACCATCCCCAATTGACTAGTGCATTTGAATTCTCTCCTTGCCAAGAATTTTGTGGTCAACTACATATGCTACAATATGGATTTTGAGGAGCCGCATGATGAAATAGAGAACCCACAACATTGAGATAGCTGCAATTTACGTCATAGCATGTCCATGTTTATTCATATGATCATGCGTTACAGAATGGTGGATGAACTGCATCCGCTCATGGGCAATCTTGACCCATATGTGATGGTGGATCATCTAAGAGCGCAGTTCATAGGCCAAGTAGGCATGTTGAAGCATGATCTAGTGGGTAAATTCGATGCCATTCAGATGGAGGAAAATACCTGCCTAGAGAGCCACCTTATTCGCATACATGATGCATATATGAGGTTGGTTCATTTCGTGGACTATTGGATGGATGACTCGTTTGCAATAGGAGTACTTCTTTGGTCGCTGCTTCCCAAATACTAAGAATACGCCAGGGTTTGCATCAACAGAGGTGACATGGAAATGCTGGATTTCCATGAGTTCATATCGCGCTTGTGATGCGTGAAGGTTGAGCCTATTTCCAGAGAGGTCATCGATGGCGAAGGTATATATGATATAAAAAATTTATAAATGTTATAATCTTACAAACACTTATTTGCAGATTAAAGTATCTAATACTTATTCTGTCTTATGAAAACAGGTCCTTCTACATGAGAGTTGATTGCGAGAGAGGAGGTGACGTTGCGTGTTGATGGCGAGCATGATGATGATGGTCGACAACACTCTCCCTCGACATTTATCATTTATTTTACATTTTTTGGATAATTATTGTAATCGATGGAATATGAACTACATTAGTGTGTCTTACATTTTGTGAGACGGTTATTCATACGAGTTTGTAACAAATCAGTTATCTGCTTATATGAATGTAGAGGTCCCAACCTTCAATAAGGTAGAGATCCCTGTGTTTACAATGCTAGTCCCTGGATCAATAGCTACCATCCACAGTTAAGATGTAATATCAAGAAACAAAGGTCATAATACAACTTTATAACCAGGAATAAAACAATTCATTACATCTTTCATAGCTCATTTGGCTATCTCATTACAATGCAGCAGAAAATAACAATAGCATGGGGTCCTTCATCTTCAAAGTGCCACAGGCAGTCATGTTTGTTGTAGACTTGTAATCCTATTCAATAAACTTCACTAACATCAAACAAACCTGCAACATAATAAGTTACAGCCACAAGGGTCAATACATTTGAATTGTATTGGCAAGTGATACTATGGTAATATAGTGGAGCCTATCATCTATATGCATTTGGATAAGTGGATCTTAGGCTTGCTTTGCTCAAAATAGATTTTCCTTATCATTTGAAAACACAAAGTTTTTGCTTGACAAAATCACCCAAGGCATCTCCCAATAGAAATTGGTGATCCTTCAACCCTTGTTCAACCACAAGATTTTAACTTAGAAATTGGGATGAGGAGATTCTTGATAGCTTCCAAGTCTTGACGCTGAAATTGTCCTTTACCAGGGACATGGCTAAGTACTTAGATTTTACACTCTACAGAGGTGGTGCACTTTCCCCACAAGACTTGGTTTCACCAAGACAAGATCTTTCAGAAGCCTTCCCTTAGACCATAATGGACGCGCTCCAACCTATCAAACCCCTACCACCAACTATCCATTTGGCTAAGTTATTGCAACCTATATGATCCAGGCAGAGCCCATAATGCCAAGTGGCTGCACTTGAAGCTTCTCAACATTTGACATCTCAAATCTCTTTGTTCCTGGGTGGCCATCCACAAGTGAGATACACAAGTTAAACCATAGAAATGGGCCTTGTGTAACCACTCAACATAAACCATTCCTTCCATTCCACCCAGGTGATTCATTCACTTAGTTGTTTTATTAAACAAAACACAAGTCCTTGACTTAGAAATATTCCATAGTATGAATATATTCCACCCTTGTTTTCTACTAGCTAAGCTAAGCATGATGGTAGTAGGAATCTTAACTTTAGGAAATTTCTACTAAAGTTTCATCTACTAGGATTTCCCATGGCATAGTTTATACTTAGCAAAAATTCCATGCAAGTCCTACTTAGAAATATCACTAATGCATAGTGAAAATAATGGGATAAAAGTATGAAGCATCACTTGCCTTTTGGTAGAGAATATAATTTCACTCCTTTATCTTGCAATACTCACAATCTTCAAATCACTACAAATCAATCAAGCAAGCAATATTTTTATCTACCATTCAAGCAACAACACATGAAATAATAGAAACAAAGTAATGCATGCAAGCATGCTAAAGATTGTTTTATTTGGAAATGTGGTTTCTAATGGGTTATAAACATTTGAAAACACCTATTGGTCATTTTATAAAAGTGGCAAAATCATTTGCAAAAGATTTTACTTGTAAATCATTTTTAAACCAAATCAATATTTTATGTGGTTGAAACTGCCTTTAGCAAGGCAACAATCTTTATAGGGTTCACCAAATACATTTTTATTTCTAAAACTTGGTGTTTGGGGTCAGAGAGTTTAAATCAAAACATTTCCCAAAGGGTTTTCCTCCAAAAGCACTTTTAATATATAAACATTATTTTTATTTGACTAGAAATGCTTTAAATCAAAGATTTATTCTTTTGCTTCACCAAATATGTTTTTGAAACCACAAATTGATTTCTATGGTCAGTAGGTTCAAAACAAACCATTTTCCAAAGATTTTATCCCCAAAATAATTTTAGAAAGAATTTTATATTCAAAACATGCCTACACAAGTTTCTGCAAAAACAATCATTTTACCAGAAGCAATTTACTAAACAAAGGGAATGGTTGGAAAGTACCTGGTCTTCTGATTCCATTGATATAAAATTTGCAAAATTTGGACGTGTGGTTTGAAAGTTATGAATTTTACAAAATTGAACCTCTAATAGAAATGTTTCTGTTTTTAAAACAAAGTCTGAGCCACGTGGCTGATTCCTATTGGGCAAAAACGGTTCGCGTGGATCGACGGATACAGACCGCAGGATCTAACTTGATCGCACGGCACAGATGCCCTCATACCCTTTCGTTTATGTTCTATCGCGTCCGTCCGATCTACATCGCACGGTTCTGATCTACTCGACCACAAAGTGGCGGCTGACGGCGATGCGGCGCAAGACTCGGCGTGGTCGTTGCCGATGATGTAGGATGCGAGAAAGAGAGGGAGGAGGCTCACCTAGTTTGCCTCGTCGCGCTGAAGCTCAAGGTTGTCATTGTTTGTCGAGGGGCGCACAGAGTCGACTGGGATTCCTCGCCGTAGTTGCAGTTGGCGTCTGGCGGCTCTGCCCGTCGTCGGGGCAAAGCTAGAGGTCACGCTAGAACAAGTAGACAGCACAATTAGGTTCGCAAGAGGAAGGCGAGTATGAGAGTGTCAACGAGGGTGAGAGGGGCGGTCGGGTTTACCGGGGAGAGGTCGCCGGAGACGAGACAGACAGCGGCAGAGTTCGGGTGTGGTCGTTGTCGATGAGACGGTGCTCGCGCGGATGAACGGAAGGCCCAGGAAGATGCGCCAGAGACTGGGGATCACGCTCGCGTGAACTAGGAGGCGAGAGAGGGTCAGACGGCGCCGGAATTGGCCGGACAGCTCGTCGGAGCAGAGAGCATTGTCGCTAGCAATACAGGCAGCCTGGGGCGAGGAGAGTCGGGCGCGTGAGGGGAAAGAGAGAGGGGGAGCAGGCGGTTTAGTACGCGTGATCGCGGGGCTGAATCAACGCGCGGTTAATGAGGATTTAAGCGAGTTTTAACGGGCAGAAACCGCCGGCAAGGTTTGCGCGCGGGTGAGAACGAAGGGGAGCTGGCGGTGGGGCCTGGCGTCAGCGAGTGAGAGAGAGTGGGGGTGGGGTCTGGTTGTCAGCCACTGTGCGGTTCGATTCGCGAGTGAAAAATGGTTCACTGCGGGGGAGTGGGAGATGGGCTTGTTGGGCTTAGTGGGCTAGCTGGGTTGGGCTGCTCTGTTTTATATTTTTTTCCTCTTCTGTTATTTTTCTTTTTCTATTTCCATTTCTGTTTTGATTTTTTTTAATCAATTCAAACAACAATTTGAATTCAAACTTCAACAAAACTTTGTGTAGGTTTTAATACTGATTAATAACACATTCCAAAGTCAAATTTAGAATAATATATTTATTCTTTTTAGGGGATATTAATTAATTAAAATAGGCCCTTGTATTAATTCAAATAAGATTTATTATTGTTTCAAAAACTCCATTTGAAAACTAAATCTTTCCAAATATTTTCAGTAGGTTTTATCTATTTATTTGGGTGTCAAATAATTCACCTTGAATTATTTGGAATAATTTTAATATGATTTATTAATCATTTAAATTGGGTATTTGTCTTTATTCCAATGTAATTAAATATGGGTTTAATTCCATAATTTTTATTTAATTGATTTCTTTGATCTCATTGAAGTTAATTAAATAACTTTTATTCCACTTTGGTAAATTCCAAATACTATTTTCTCATGATTTAATTAATAATTCTTATTAGGGGGGATTTGTCTTAATCAATGGAATAGAATTTGGTTAATGCCATTTTATTTTATTTGGAAAATTCTTTATCCTTTTATTTTATTTGGATTTGGATTATATTCATTCCATTATATTATGGTTTAGGCCAAGATTTTAACTTGGTCTTTAAATATTCCTCAATTAATATTTCTTTCTTTATCTTATAAAATTCATATCTTTTTATTTATAGACCCAAACTTGGTGTTTCAAATTTGTATAATCTTATTTAATATTTGTTTATCCTTTTAAATGTCTTTAGGATTATTTTCTCACCATTTGGTATGGATTTCTAGATAGGTGCTATATTAGCTTTGGAAATTCAATTCCCTTATCTTATTAAATTCATAAGATTTTATTTATGGCTCCAAATTAAGTGAAACCAATTCATATGGTTTTATAATATTTCTATTTGTAATTTGATCATTTGTAAATGTTTGTTGACAAATCTTTATATGGATCAAATCCATAGGCTTAGAGATAACATGGAAATGTTTTTCTTCCATTAGGGTTTTAGGGTTTTGGTTTATTTTTTTCCAAGTGTTTAAATTTCAAGATACATTCATTGGTGAATGCATTTCACTTGATTTGAATTTAGTTGGTTTCAAACATTTAACCAAAGTTTGTTCAAGATGGGATTTTAAGTTTCCACTTAGAAACAAAAGTTTCTTTTCACCCTAATTTTCAACAATTATTTATTTTGTTTATTTATTTTCACATTACAAGATTTGGAAAATCTTGGGATGTGATAATGAATGATTTCTATTCGTGTTCATATGTTGTTTTTGATTATGTGTGAATTATTCGAGTTAGGAAACTAAGTGATAATGCATGAACATTTGTAAAATGCCTTATTAACGTTAAGTGGGATATATATGAGGCACTAAACTAAATAGAACATTATAGCATTAGTAAAGACCATTGATTGGAAATGGAAAACACTCATATGGAATAAAAGTAAACCATCTACAATTCATGAAAGTTTATAGATTTATATGATAAAACCAAAAGAATAATGAACAAATCCTTAGAAACTTTGTAATACAAATTCCATGACTAGAACCAAAGAAAGGCAAAACTAGTATTTCTAGAGGTTTGGTGCATTCTCGATAAAGAATGTTTCTCAAAAATGGTGTTAATGGAATAAATTAAGAGCATGATGAAGGTCTGTGACCATGCATCAGAATGTTGAGAAGCATAATGGAATGTGTTCCAGAACGTGACTCTTCATGTTAAAGTAAAGGGATCAATGATTGTGATTATTTTGTTTTTCTGTTATGCTTTTATATAAAGTAGTAGGATTCACAAATATGCCTTGTACCTGGTGCGGAGATAAGTGTGAATTGCTTGTCACATTATTATAACAAGACATGCCTACAAACTATAAGGTAACTGATGGTAGATTAAAGATACAAGAAATGAAATCCTGGAATGAAAACTCACTTGAGATTAGATAGTAAAACTATTATTGAATCTCATCAAGTAAAGGAGTTAATTGATATTTCCGAAGGACCACAAGGTCATAAGAAATAAGTGGGGGTCTTAAAAGACAAAGCGTGATTCGCAAAAAGATGGTTTGGACGAATTCAAATGAATTTAATTCAGAAAATGCTAAAGTCTGGTGGATTGAATACTAGTAAAGTACTAGAGACTTGTAAAAGAAATTCTCAGCTAGATATTTGATCAAGAGATTTTGAAGATGTTCGAAATATTGAGAAGATATGCAATTTACATAAAATTGAGTGGGAGCTAGAGAGCCATCCTAAAATTAATATGTGAATGACATATTTGAGTGGGAGCAATGTAAAGTTTAGATTCATATATGTAAGCGACATATTTTTGAGTAGGAGCTTGACATGATTCATATGTGTGAATGACATATTATGAATGAGGATTAAAAATCCTATAAATAAATAAATATTGATTTATGAGAGTAAATTATATTGGACATTGAAATCTTAAAGATTAACATATGTCTTATATCATTATGATGGAATAAATTCCTAAAGAAGAGTCTGAAGAGTTCAGAATAGGAATTGATTAACAAACGGTCCTAAATCATTAAAGTTAGAAAAATCATTAAGTATTAACATCGATGGTTAAAAGAAAGAATAAGGATATTCTAACATCTACTATGTTTTGGACATAGGATTCTATCTTTTAAAATCATGATAAATACTCAACATAATTTGATCCAGGTTCTTAGTAAGAAGAACGAGTTCAGAAATGATTAAGTGTAAATCATTGAACAATGAGTTAAGTTTGTCCACGATATCTAGTGAGAATTATAGACATGTTTCCAAATCTGTGAAGGACGACATACCTAAAGTATAAAGTGTTATACTACAAGGGTATATGTTAACCTCAAGAATATTGGAAATATCTGCATTGAAAAGTTACCTAAGCATAGTTGAAGCATAGTGGGAAATATTCAAAATAGCACATAGTGCAGTTTTGAATTTGAAATCTACATTTATAATAAAATTATATGAATACTACCAAGTTTTATGTATAATTTTGAGGCTTGGAGAATATTTCTCACAGAGTGTGTTCCAATACTTAGTTCCCATGAGAAAGTCCCTGAGACCAATCTAACGTCACAGCTGGTATCTGGAACTAGAGACCTCACTCTATTGCCAAAAACATTATACATATGCAAGAATTTATCATAAATATAATAAAAGGTATTAGTGTCATATAAGATGACATTAATAAGTTGCAAATGATTCATAACTGATGAAATATTCATATCCTAGACTTAAACCTCTTCCATATGCAAGCATAATCAGAAGTGCCAAGTTGTCTGGTGCTGATGATTAAATAATGCATCTAGTTTATTTGTACTCTAGTGCAAGTGGGATACTGAAGGAAATATGCTCTAGAGAAAAATAACAATATTGAATATTAACATATTTCATAAACTTTATGATTAAGTTTTATATCATTCTATAACTATATTGAATGGAAACATCAATACACGTGTGATATACAAACATCCAGGAGTTTCCAGTGAAACTCTAGTCACTAGTTCATTGGTTAACAGATGATCAAGGTTTCCTGATCATGTTGGTACCTTGGCATCAATTGACAATGGATTCATCTCATTGGAGAATGAGATAGTGAACATACACTATCTAATGCATCGTGACACACGATCATGTCATAGAGTTCAAGTTGCGATGATTAGGAAACGTAGTGAACCGTTCCTTAGACTGTGAGACCATATCTAATCACTGTATCCCGAGGATACTTTAATGGCATTTAACGTTACTCGGTGGAACTGTGATCATAAGGGTGACATTGGGTATTCGGAGGAACAGGTAGAGTAGTATGTGTCAATAACGGGATTTGTCCATCTGTGTGACGGAAGATACTCTGGTCCCACTCGGATAAGTTATATCCATAAGCTGCACAGCGTGTGACTAGGTCATGAGGGATATTACTTATTGGATCAAGTAAAGTAGATATTGTAAATAACGAGGTTGAACCTGACATGGTGATTTCATTGATGAATCCTCGGACAATACAAGTATCAAAGAGACAAAAGGAATAATACACGGTGTTAATTGTTCAACGACAAGTTTTGTAGAATGCACATGTGGTCATCATGGGAATCCAGGTCCCGCTGTTGATCATTGGTCAGAGAGGAGTATTGACCATGTTTGGAGTGTTCCTGAACCATTGACTAGCACACTTGAGGGCTTGACGAAGCTCAAATATCATTATTGGCATATTCGGAATCACCGAAAAAAAGAGAAGAGGGAAACCAGAAATGTTCTAGAAGATCTGAAGGTGTTCGGAGAAAGAATAAAGGAAAAGGGACTGAAAGAAGTTTTGGATAAATGGTGATTTAAATATATATTTATTATATGTTAATTGTGAATTAATATGTTCTAAATAAATATTTAAATAAATGTTTATAAAGGCATTTTTCCTTATTAGGCAAAAAAACCCAAGCCCACCCGGGCAAGCGGCTGCCTCCGTCGTTGGCCACCGCGCTGGGCCACAGGCAGCCTGATGTTGCACGAGCCTAGAGGGCCGCGGGGGTGGCCGTCTCACCTGGGCCACAATGCCGCTGCATGGGCGCATGTGTGTACGTCGGGCCGCCTGGTCGCTACCTCCTGCCGCACTGGGCTGAGGCCGGGGTGGCCCGACAGGGTTGCCCTAGGGGCCCAGCCGGCTGCAGCTCGGAAATTTGCTTTTTCCCCTTGTTTTTTAGTCCCACATGGGGCACCTAAAGGGGAGGGAGCCCCTCCCTCCACCTATATACAGATGTGCCCATAGGAGGATTAAAAGACATAATAAAATAAAAAAAAGGCATGTGTAGCCTATCTCTTCTCTCCCTCTCTCGCGCGCGATCGTGGATCCCTTGTCAGGGTTATGCGAGTGAGGATTTCTTCACCACAGTGCGCTATCATGCTGCGGGATTCGGAGCCGGGAGATCTACTTCCGCAATCTCGGTTGTATCAGGGAGAAGCGGGAGTCGTCGTCAAGCATCATATGTGTGTGAATCCCTCGGGCAGTGCAGTGCTTTCGGTGCTAGGAGTTGTTAGGCCGTTGGACTTCGTGACCTCGAGGTCAGCATCGGAACCACTTCATCAACCACATTCACCGTGGTACGTTAACTACACTTGATCTTCAAAGGTATGAATGTCATATCCCCTCTAGTTGCTGCATTACTAGTAGATAGATCCTGGCATTGGGGTTTTGATCATAGGAAAAAATTGTTTTCTGGCCTCGAACCCCAATTGAAACAAGCTACAATTGATCGGTGCACTTGCAGTCATAATTGTACCACTAAATCTGAATCACAAAAACATTGAATTTGCCGAATATCAATCTCCTTGGATACCTTTAGCCCATGAATAAGTGCCTCATACTCGGCCACATTGCTTGATGATGCAAATGAATTTACATTACATATCTTAGTTGATATCTCTTTGGCGAGGGAAGGACTATGTCGGCACCTAAATCACTTTTCATTTTGGAACCATCAAAATGCATTCTCCAATAATTGGAATAAGGAAATGGCGGTTCATACTGCATATTGGCCCAATCTACAAGAAAGTTGGTCAGAGCTTGATACTTAATTGCGTCCCTCCTATAATATTATGGTGTATATGGTGCTAGCTCAATGGCCCATTTTGCTACTCGGCCACTTTCATCCTTGCTACATAGAATCTCTAAGACAGGAGCCTCACATATTACTCTTATTGTATGCTCTTGGAAATAGTTCTTGAGTTTGTTGGCTGCCATATAGACGCCATATGTCATTTTCTAGTAATGTGGATAATTTTGCTTACATGTGGAGAGCACTTTGCATGGATTTCCTTCTTCTTCTTCTTCTTCTCCTTCTTCTTCTTCTCCTTCAACCACTACAACTGAACTAAATACTCAATTAGTTCTTGTGACATAGAGAAACATCGTATCTTTGGACAATGGTGATGCTAATACTAGCGTTGAGGCCAACATTTTCTTAAGCTCGTGAAATGCACTACCGACTTGCTGTGTCCAAATAAATTTATCGGCATTTTCATTAGTTGATATAATGGCAATGCCTTCTCTCACAGCCGACTAACGAAGCGGCTTAGTGATGTCAGGAAACCAATGAACTTCTATACATCATTAAGGCACTTCGGTAGTTCCAATCTTTCTATGGCTCTAATCTAAGTCATATTTTCCTCTATACCTCGGCTTGAAATAAGGAACCGAGTAATTGTTTGGCTGGGACACCAAATGTACATTTTTCTGGATTAAGTTTCATTTGGAATCTTCTCAAGTTCGCAAACATTTTCCTAAGGTCATTGTAGTGGGAATGGCCACAGCAGTCGCTACCAGGGGTAGCGATTGAGTCGAAGAAGGGCAAGAGCGAGTCGCCATCCGTGGATAGAGATTTGGGCAAGACACAAGGTTTACCCAGGTTCGCCCCCCAAAGGGTAAAGACATACTTTTTGCTTGTTTGTATTGATGAAGAATGAGATTACTGGGAAGCGCACTCGCTGTTGGGGACGAGAGTCGCTCGGATGGGGTAGCTAATAGAACGTGAGTACAAAGGGAATCCTAGGCGGCTTATATAGCAGTGCCTCGCTAGGGTTTTACAAGATCTCAACTAAATTAGTGCAGGTTTCAGGAGTTTGACAAAATCTGGCTGGGCCTAGCTACAGTCTTGGGCCTTCGCGTCCAGTCGCCGGTCTTCTTTGAAGCCTCCTTTCCAGTCACCATCATCGCTGGCCCAGTCGACATTGTTCTGGGCTAGTTGCTTCCTGCTCCGTGGATACCCTGATTGGCATATCCCCATCAGTCATCTATGAGAGTATGACTCTCCTTGGTTTTTATCACCACATCAACAACATACACCTGCACATTTTTGCCAATTTGGTCATGAAAACATGTTTGCATACATCTTTGATAAGTTGCAGACACATTTCTAAAACCAAACGGCATAGTGCGACAACAATAATACCTGTATGGGGTAATAAAGGTTTTATTTATTTGATATGTCGGATTCAAAGGTATCTGGTTGAAACCATAATAAGCATCTACAAATGACAACAGTTCACATCCAGTAGTGGAATCGATCACTTAATCTATCCGAGGTAGTGGAAATGGATCTTTAGGACAAGCCTTGTTCAACTTTGTGTAATCAATACACATGCACCAAACTACAATATTTGAATCATCTTTCTTCTTCTCGATCAGAACTAGGTTAGACAACCAGTCTGGGTGCACCACTTCCATGATAAAACCGATAGCTAGTAGCCAAGCTATCTCATCTCCAATGATTTTTCTCCTATCCTAGTCGAAGCAGCGAAGAGGTTGCTTCAGCGGCCTTGCTTCTGTCCTGTGTCGACCATGCAAAGATACCCTGATTATCATGGAGGAATTTGGTGAGCTCGCTTTCCTATTTGTTAGCTAACCCAACACCGATGGTGACAGTGCGGTCCGGGAATGCATCAACAATTTGAATCTTCTTTGTTTCTTTTGTTGCCTGAAAGGCCACATTCCCATGTGGGTTACTCATTGGAGGCATACCCAGATGAGCCGACTCTGCCAAAGCTACAATATCATGAATTATCTTCTTATCATGGGAAATGACCAAAGACTTGGCTAGAGAAGAGCCAACCGAGGAAAACTCCATAGAGCGCTTATAGTTTCCTATGACCGCGATACTACCATTTGGACGTGGAATCTTCATTATGATATAAGATATGCGAGTCGATGCCAAGAAGTTTTCCAATGTCATCCCACCAAGAAAATCATGGCAACAACATACTTTCTATCTGAAAGTTCTCCCTGCTACCAAACAGAACAACAACCCAGATTTTGCCCATGGGCTCACACAACAACCCCACACAATGCCATGGAAAGTGGTCTTAGTCGGCTCTATCATGTTCTCCTTTATACCAAACTTATGCATTGTATCATGGTACATTATGTTGATGCGGCTCCAACCATCAATAAGAACTTTGGAGAACTTGACATTTATCTCGCTCCCAATGAATGTCGGGTCCAACACTAGGGAATATCCTCCTGGGTTCGGCATAACCTTGGGATGATATTTCACACTCCAGGTAATCTCCTCATCAAACCAATACATGAACTTTAGCACTACCGGTATAACGACATTCACTTCCATAAGCTAATGTTGCTGACTTTGCTTGTTAGTTGCCTCGGTCACAAAGACCACATAACTCTAGTGATGCTCACAATATTCATTATGGCCTCCTTGGTCGGCATTGCCATTGATATTCCCTTTTGGTTATACACTTGATTAACAGCTTCTCCTTTGCTCGGGTTATCATATCTTGGCTGCATGATCAATGCTTGAGCATTTGCTCCTATGAGCGGTGGTGCGGGTGGTGGTGGTAGGCTCATTTCCCCTTTCCCAACACGCTGGAACCAGTTGCACTGCCGAGTTGTATGATTTGACGACTTTCCCAGGTTTGGAGTATGGAAACTGCAAGGCTGATCCAGCATCATCTCATATGTGTACTTTGGCCTATCTTGCCACGCCTTTTTCTAATCACCATACTGTTTCTTGCCATCACTTTTTTTCACCCATTGCTAGCCATTGATCCTCTGACACTGGCTATTGCCGGCATCAATATGATCTTGGTTTATTGCAGCTACCTAGTTTGACCCATACCGATAATCTAGAATTTACTCTCTTATTTTTCCATGATAATAACTGAGATCATGCCGCCTGGATGACCCGACCCCATCATATGTTGGATGTTCCATGCTCGGCTCTGCCGACATAAGAAATGGTTGAGTCAGATCTCCCAAGGCATATGAATCTGCTATCTTGATAGTCTCGGCTAAAGTTGTCGGCATATCTCTCTACAACCTTTGCCAAAGCACACTGGCATGTCGGAAACCTTGAGAAAACCATGTTATGACCTATGACTCAATAACCCCTTCATAGGAATTGCACACAGTGCACCACCTTGTTAGGAATTATCTATCTGTTTCATTGGGTCTTTGCTTGCACATGTCCAGCTAATGAGCATGATTTGGCCTCTTGTAGGAGCTTGAGAAATTACTGACAAAAGCCTCTTCAACGTCAATCCAGCAGTTTATGCTCCTCTCCGGCAAATTATTCAGCCAAACTCAGGCTGGCCCTTCTAGCATCTATGGGACATATCTCACAGCCCACCTATGGTTTCCTCGAGCAACATGCACCATTGTTACATAGTAAATCAACCAATCCTCCGGCTTTGTACTATCGTCATTTGTTTTTGTGCCTATGGGCCACTGGAAATCCGGGACATGTGGCTCCCTCATGGTCCGGGGTCCAAAAGCAAGCTAGGTCGGGAGGTCCTTGCTCCTCAAGGTATTCTGACATATGCAATCTATCCAACTTTTTACGAGTATCATGTGGTAGCAATTGGCGGTTCCCCAGCTGAGAGATTAGTGGATTTTCATACATTTGGTGGTATGGCCTCTGATATCCGGCATTTACCATAGCCAAATAACCATCATCATACCGGTTTTCTCTAGAGTCAACACCTTGATGTTGAACAACTTTCCAGATTCTCTGTTGCGGCCAAGGATGGTTAAGTGCTAATACTGAGGTGGATGAGGATGCGCCCCTCCGACCGAATGATGATTCCGCCGGGGTTGATGATTCTGGCGAACATTACCATGCCTAGCATTTCCTTGACCTATATTTTCCTGGCCGAAATTTCCTTGGACGGCATTTCCCTAGCTGACATTTCCCTGCTTGGCATTGCCTTTCTCACCTAGCTTCCTACTAGCGACTACCGGATTATAGGCTACCAATTGCCTGTTCTTTCAATAAGTGACACTCCCTTCACACCTTGGACCACCAGGAGCAACATGAGGGGAAGATGCTTGGCCAATAGATCTTGGAGGAACGGCCATAGCCGAATAAATGACCTAGGAACCGCCGACATAACCTAGGTTTTCCCTATGGAAAGCCTCATTCTGCTGGTTTGCAATACTCACTAATTCATTTACTCTTTCTTGCTGCATGTGCTTAGCTTCACCAGTCAAGCCAGGTAACTCGGCTGCTGCTACCTTAGCAGCCCTAAGGTTCTTTGTCGGGGTACTATACTTTGGCAGCCTAGCCGAAACTTGCCCAGCCGAAATATCGGTCCTGGTTCTACCATATCTAGCTATCTCTGTGTTGAGGTTTCTACCTCTATTATGCACACCCTTTGTCCTACTAGGATTGACCCTTGTAAAACCATGAGCCTTGTTATACTACCTAATAGTGATATCTAACTCTTGTTGGGCACGGGCTACATCCATGGCTCCCTCGAGAACCTTCTTCCAGGTTTCCTCCAGCTCGGCATGTGCCTGAGCCATATCAACAACTGGAGCAACTAGATCTGTCAACTTCTCAATGGCTTCTTGCAACAGATTCGCCCTGCTGCTGTTGGCTATGTTCTCGGGCCTCTCAAGCGGTGGACGTGCCGACCTTACGGCCTTGGGGGTTGTGTTCTCATCATCAACAACATCATTTATGCCAGCATCTACTGGGGCGGACATCATGACCTCTGCATAGCTAGCGGGCAATTGATATGCCCGTAGTGAGCCGCGCAACTAACGGGAGGATTTGCAACAACCACCACCCGTTCTGAATAAGCACAAAGAGCGTGAAGTGCGATGTAAAACTGATGCTCTTCGAAGCTCACGAAGCGACCGCCCCTAGGGAGTGGCCTACTGCCAAAGCATCCATCATTGTCGCAGACTAAGCTCAGCGAGACGAACCTCTGGATAAGGCCTAAGAGGACGCGCTCACTGGAAGAAGCAACCAAAGTTCTCATACGGATGAATACTCTAGCCAGCGCATCTGCTGGCCCCATGGTAGGCGCCAACTATCATGGTGGTGTCACGGCATATGCCATGGGATGGCTTAAGTTGGGGCCGGATGGACGCTAGTGGATCTGGGGAGCGATAGCGTGGTGGAAACCGCACACGAACAAGAACACACACCAAAGAACGCACGATATACCTAGGTTAAGGGCTCTCCTAACGAGATAAAATCCCTACTCCATGCATGCTATATCTCATATGCATCATCATATGGTTGCTACAAATGCTCCTTGAGCTGTATGCCAGAGGAGGACGAAGAGGCTCTCGCTCTACATGCTCCAGGGGAAAATGGAAGAACAAAGGATCGACCCTCTTCTAGGAGACCATGGGGCACCTTATAAATGGGTGCCCCGGTTACAAGTTAGAGCTGAGGTGGCATGGAATATGCCTAGAATATGTTGTAGCCAGGGACGAAGTGTAGGGTTTCGTAGCATGGAAAACAAAAAATTTCTACCGCATACAAACAAACAAGCCAAGATCTATCTACTAGATTGTAGCAACGAGTCGATAGAATAACTCAACCTCGAAGATTCCAAAGTGTTTAACGAGAGCGGATTCTCGTGGGTGATGTAGTCGTACTCTTCCCGATCTCAAGATCGTGTAGACAATCCTTCCCAAGGCTGCGTTCGGCGCTCCCTTGCACGGTCACAGGTTCGGTACTCGACGAAGACCTTCCTCTCCCTTGTTCCAGCAGGCAACGGAGGTTGTAGCACTCTCCTCGCGATTCCGGCAGCACAACGGCGTGGTACCGGAAGTAGAGGGGAGATCTCGCAGGGCTTCGCCTTAAGCCGGAGCGAGTATGGTAGAGTATGAGAGAGTCCCTCGACGATCTAGGGTTTAGACACGCCAAGGAGGAAGCTTGGTCGGCGTCTAGGGTTACTAGGCGGCGGCGGCGGATTGACCTAGGGCGGCGGCGGCAGCAGGTGGCGGCGCCGGCGGCTTAGGGTTTGGAGGCGGGGATCTTGTGTGTCTAGGAGGGGAGCCCTGCCCCTCCTTTTATAGGTGGAGGGGGACGGCCAAGGGGAGGGGAGTCCCTCCCCAACTCGGCTTGGTGGTGCGCCGGCGGTGGGGAGGAGGGACTCCTCCCCAACTCGGTTTCCTCCTCCTTTTCCACTTCCCAAAAATAGCCGTTTGACTTTCAAACTTGGCGTTTGACTTTTCAAACAAGGATTTGATTTAATCCTCTATTTTGTTCAGCGATGACACTTAGTACATGATGCAATCATACCAACTTGATATAACACATTCATGTACCCTTCCCCTCCGGAGTGCCGGACATTCCGGAACCTTCTAGAACATTCCCGATGAAAACACCGGAATCATTCTCCAACTCCGAAACGGGACTTTCCTTATATGAATCTTATTATCCGGACCATTCCGGATCTCCTCGTGATATCCTGAATCCCATTCGAGACTCCGAACAACATTCGGACTCTTTCTCATCATTCCATAACTACTCAAACAACGTCGAATCCTTAAGTGTGTCTCCCTACGGTTCGTGAATTATGCAGACATGATCGAGACACTTCTCCGATCAATAACCAATAGAGGAATCTAGAAATTCATATGGCTCCCACATATTTCTATGATTACTTTGCGATCAAATGAACCACTTACATACGATATTAATTTACCTTTGTCTCACGATAGTTTACTTATCCGAGGTTATGATCGTCGGTATCTCTGCATACCTAGTTCAACCTCGTTACCGATAAGTACTCTTTTCTCGTTCCCGTGATATGTGATCCCTTGTGAGCCAGTCACATGCTTGCAAGCTAATTGGATGAAATTTCATCGAGAGGGCCCAGAGTATATCTATCCGTCATATGGATGGACAAATCCCACTCTTGATCCATGTGTTTCGACCAATACTTTCCGAACACTCAATGCCACCTTTATAGCCACCCAGTTACGGTGTGGTGTTTGATGTCATCAAAGCATCCATCCGGTAAAGGTGATATGCATGATCTCATGGTCGAAGGAATTAGATTACTACGTATCAGAAAGCATATAGCAATTGAACTATTAAAATGACTTGATCTTTATGCTACGCTTATCTATAGGAGTATGTCCACCATATCATTCTCCTAACGATATGATCTTGTTGTTAATAACATCTCAATGTTCATGATAGGGAAACCACAATCATCTATTAACTAACAAGCTAGTATTATATAGAGGCTTTACTAGGGACTTCAAATTAAGTTTACAAATCACACAAGTATTAATGTTTCCTTGTTAATACTTTTATAGCATGAATGTAAACATTTATCATAAACACAAAGATATAATAATAACTACATTTATTATTGTCTCTAGGGCATATCTCCAACACGAAGATGTCATATACACACTGGGGTCTGCTGACCCTAATGGAAGTTAGCAATCCCTTCATTAACTAATACTAATTATTGTCTGTTTTATCAAAATAACCCTAGTAAAATATAGATAATATAGAGCTGACCCCAATGAAATTTTTTTCTAGCTTCATCACTGGTTGTAGCAGAAGTTGTTGGGCTGGCCTAGATGCTATTCTTGTCAGTGATGGGACTTGATGTGCCCATCACCGCTAAAGGTATCTAAGATGACAACTCTCCCATCCTGGAAACCCTCAATGGGACTGGCCTCTGGGATTTAGAGGCACGCCTGACAACAACGTGCTTATCTTCTCCGGATTTCCTAGGAATGGACAGAGGAATTGACTTAGAGGCTGGCATATAACCTGCAGCCATATGCCAACCCCTTATGTCGACCTCGTCCATGATAACTTGGCCTTGGTGAACGTGTACACAAGAAACAATATATGTTATGCCGACATAACTTTGTATGCCAGCTTGGGTATGTCGGCCTTTGTCGGCCACTTTATGTCGGTCAATCTTAGTCCTGGTCAAAATTATCTTTATACCATTGCTTGACCCTATTGGGAGTCATCCCCCAACAAAAGGTGGGACGCGATGGTCTAATTTCAGGCGGGGTCATTCGAAATCTAAGCGGGACAAGCGAAAAGAGTGGAGCGAAACGATAAATCGGTCGTGGGATCTGGCAAATGTGTATTGTGGCGCATACAAGCGCCACAAATCACAAGATAGAGGCAAAACAAGTCCGCCGCGATTGCCCATTCGCTGCACATCTAACTATCGCAGGTACTTTTCACTTGTGTTGCCCCAAAAATCTGTCGTGTATGGGGTATTTTTGTAGTGCTTTTTCATGCGTTTCTTTCTGGTGTGTGATACGCCGGAAACGTATCTATAATTTTTTATGTTCCATGCTTGTTTAGTATCTACTTTGCTTTGCTTTGTCTACACTTTGAGGTGTTTTTATATATTTTCTGGTATTAACCTATTAACAAGATGACATAGTGCCATTTGCCTGTTTTCTTCTGTTTTTGGTTCCAGAAAGGTAGAAAATCAATATTCTCGGAATTGGATGGGATAAAAGCCAAAGTCAATATTTTACCGTGGGGAACACGAAGCCAAAATACGAGACGGACGGGAGCCACCAGGGGCCACACCTCCTGGCCGTGCGGCTAACCCTAGCCCGTGCCTGGGAGGTGCGGCCGCCCTGGCTGCCCTCCTGTCTCGCCTCTTTGCCTATAAATACCCCCGATACATAAACCCTAAGTATCTGATCAATATTCCACGAAACCGTCTATAGCCGCCGCCACCATCGTCCCTAGATCGGGGGGATCTGAAGCTCTTCCCGGCACCCTGCCGGGGGGAGATCATTTCGGAGGCCTGCTTCTTAATCATGCTAGCCTCCGGTATGAAGTGTGAGTAGTTCCACCTTGGACTACGGGTCCATGTAGTACCTAGATGGGTGTATCTCCTCCTTTATGCTACCATGTTTAGATCTTGTGAGCTCCGTTCATGATCAAGATCATCTATTCGTAATCATGCATGTTATGTTTACGGGGATCCGATGGATATTGAGATTACTATGTCAGATTGATTAATGGTTTTGTCTTATTGATTCTATCATGTCTATGTTGTTTGTGATCTTGCATGCTCTCCATTTCTAGTAGTTATCTTGGCCAAGTAGATGCTAGTGACTCCAAGAGGGGGTATTTATGCTCGATAGTGGGTTCATGCCTCTATTTAATCTAAGGGAAGTGACATAAATATCTAAGGTTGTAGATGGGTTGTTTCCACTAGGGAGAAAACAATGGTATCTTGTTCATGGAATAAGTGGATTGTTTACCTTACACACTTTGCTTAAAGCAATTATCCGTTGCTTGCAACTTAATACTGGAGGGGGTTCGGATGATAACCTGAAGGTGGATTACTAGTCATAGATGCAGTTGGATGGTGGTCTATGTATCTTGTTGTATTGCCCAATCGAATCTCATAGGATCATGAATGTCTAGTATTGCATTGTTATGCCTTGCTCAGTCCTGTCAATTGCCCCACTGTAATTTGTTTACCCAGCATTCCATGTTTGTTTATCTTAAGGAACACCTCTAGTGAACTATGGACCCCGGTCGAATATTTACCATTGATACATCTTCCACTTTTACTGTTTACTTTCTGCAAACCACTACTACCTTACACACCATACAGTTAATCCTTTATTTTCAGCAAACCGGTGAGATTGACAACCTCACTATTCGTTGGGGCAAAGTCTTGAGTTTGTGTTGTGCGGGTTTCCAAGTTGCTAGAAACACCTTTGAGTCGTTTCCTTCCTCCTACTGGTTTAATAACCTTGGTTTCTTACTGAGGGAAAACTTTTTGCTGTGCTCATCATACCTTCCTCTTGGGATATCCCAACGAAGCATTCACACACCATCAAGACTTTTTCTGGCGCCGTTGCCGGGAGGCTAAGGACGTCATCACAAGGGGACTCCTTCATAACCTTTCTCTTTACTTTGTTTTTGTTTTGCTTAGTTTCTTTTGCTTGGTTTTGTTTGCCTCTTTTTATCAAAAACTCGAAAAAATTTAGTTTAGTTTGGTTTGCTTTCTCTTATCAAAAACACAAAAAAATTAGTTCCTAGTCTAGTTGCTCCTGCTGTTGGCTTGCTCCATTTTTGCCAAAATGAACTCTGCTGAGAACACCAAGTTGTGTGACTTCACTAGCACAAACAACAATGATTTCCTTACTACTCCTATTGCTCCACATGCTCCTGATGCTACCTTTTATGAAATTAAGCCTGCTTTATTGAATGTTGTGATGAGAGAGCAATTTTCTGGTGCTAGTTCTGATGATGCTGCTGCCCACCTTAATAACTTTATTGAACTTTGTGAGATGCAAAAATATAAGGATGTAGATGGAGATATTATTAAGCTCAGGTTGTTTCCTTTCTCCTTGAGAGGAAAAGCTAAGGAATGGTTGCTATGCTTGCCTAGAAATAGTATTGATTCTTGGATTAAGTGCAAAGATGCTTTTATTGGAAAATACTATCCTCCTACTAAGATTATATCTATGAGAAGTGAAATAATGAAATTTAAACAACTTGATAATGAACATGTTTCTCAAGCTTGGTAAAGAATGAAATCTTTGGTTAAGAATTGTCCCACTCATGGACTTACTGCTTGGATGATTATCCAGACTTTTTATGCAGGTTTGAACTTCTCTTCAAGAAACATGTTGGATTCAGCTGTTGGAGGTACCTTTATGAACATCACCTTGGGTGCTGCAACAAAACTCCTTGATGATATGATGGTTAATTATTCTGAATGGCACACTGAGAGAGCTCCACATGGTAAGAAGGTAAATTCTATTGAAGAAACCTCCTCTTTGAGTGATAAGATTGATGTTATCATGGCTATGATTGTTAATGGGAAAGCTCATATAGATCCTAATAATGTTCCTTTAGCCTCTTTAGTTGCTCAACAAGAGCAATTTTATGTGAACTTCATTAGAAACAGCAATTTCAGCAACAATGCCTATAGGAATAATTTTGGTAGTAACAACAATTATAGATCTTATCCTCCTAATAATGGCAATACCTATGGAAACTCCTACAAAAATACTAGAAGTGCCCCCTTTGAACTTTAAGTCATGCTCAAATACTTTATTAGTAAACAAACCACTTTCAACAAGACTATGGAGGAAAATCTTTTGAATGTTGAGAAAAATATTTCCTCTTTGTCTGAAGCACAGTCCTCTTTGATTAATAAAATGGTTGCTAAACCTGAAACCTTGGAAAGTACCTTTGTTGCTAATCATGCCATACAAGTTACCATTGATGAAAATGTAAGACTGTTAGCCCAACTACATGCTAAGTGGGAAAGATAAGCTGAAATTGCTAGAAACAATAGTTGTGCACTATTACCACCACCAATTGTGATGCCACTAAACCACAAGAAGTCCCCATTCCTCCTACCACAATGCCTAAACCCAATGAGTCTACTACTAGTGATGCTAAGTTTGATTTTGATCTTGATGGTTGCAATATTTTTGAAGTGATTATGTTCCTACAAAAGCTTGCTAGAAGTCCTGATGCTAGTGATATGAATGTGGCTTTCACTAAACACATTACAGATGCTCTTATTAAAATTAAGGAAGATAAGTTGAAACACGAAGCCTCTATTCCTAGGAAAGTACAAGATAGTCAAGAACCCATTATTAATATGCAAGTGAATGACTTTGATCTCAAAGCTTCATGTGACCTTGGTTCTAGTGTCGCTATTATGCCTAAACAGATTTATGAAATGCTTGATTTGCCACCTTTGGAAGATTGTTATTTGGATGTCCCACTTAATGATAATGCTAACAAGAAACTCATGGGGAGTGTTAATAATGTTCTTATTATGGTTAAAAATGCTTATGTCCCTATTGATTTCTATGTTTAGGATGTTGAATACAATGCTTCTCGACCTATTACTTTGGGAAGATCTTTTCTTACAACTGTTGGTGCCATCATTGATATGAAAGAAGGCACCATTAAATATCAATTTCCATTCAATAAAGGTATAGAACACTTCCCTATGAGGAGAGAGAAGTTGCTTTTTGCTCCTCCTTTGAAAGCAAGGTTTGATGTTAATGCTTCTTCATTTGAAAATACTTGATTCTTGCTTCTTGTGCCTAACTTAAAGGCATTAAAGAAAAGTACTTATTGGGAGATAACCCAAAAGTTTTCTTGAGTCTTGGAAGTTATTACTTTAGTAATGACCTCTCCTTATCCTTTTTATTTGCTTCTTGTGCCAAGAATAACCTCTAATGAGAGGGAAGTAAGATTTGGAGAGTTGTTGTCCCAAAACAGATTTTTGTGCTCCACCATAAAAATTCGTGAAGAATCTCTATAAGTCGGATTGAGCTAATATTTTCTGAATAAATCCCCCAGTATGTTAGATAACTTTTTTTAGTTCAACACTTTTTTATTTGAGCAACAGTAGGTCTTCGAAAAAATTGTTTTCTACCTGCTGGTCTCTTTTGACAAATTTCTGCCATTATATGCATTTGCTTCTTATTGATTCCATTTTGGGTTCTTTTTGGGAAATTGAGCTTTTTGAGGAAATTGATACAGTAGCTTGTGTTTTTAGTGAAAGTTTTGATGTTCTAAAGCTAAACCCAAAGGTCTATTATCTTTTGAATACACTAATGTTGCTAATGAAGATTGTGTGAAGTTTTGTATGAAGGAAAATTTTCAGGTGTAGAGAGAGAATGATGTAATGAGATGAAGAATGGACAAAAGCTCCAGCTTGGGATGCCACCTGTGTCACCCCAAGAAATATTCAAGAGGTACAAGCATCAAATCTTGGGGATGCCCAAGGCATCCCCTTCTTCATCAATAAAAATCTCAGGTCTTTCTAGACACTTTGTTTTTATTATTTCATGCACTGTTGTGTTGTTCTTGGAGCGTCTTAGTTTTCATTTAGTTTGCTTGAATAAAGTAGTTTGGACCCCCGTTCTCGCTGTGTTGTTTCAAATAAGTTGATTGGTGTTGGAGAGGAGTAGAAAGTTCTTGCTTGAATAGTACAAGAGGAGCTTGCTTTGACTGTGACTTAGACTTTATCATGTCATTCTATATGTTGTTTTGAATTTATGCTTAGTGATTATTGTTGTAGCATGACTTGTTCCAAACAATTGGGATTGCTTAGTGTACCTTGAAGGAATCATGCGTTGTTTTAGCATACAAAAGCATAGTATTATGGTATTCTCCTTTGATGCTTTGTTTGGGTTGACTTGGCACATGCTCACACCATGTTATGACTATGAAAAAGTCACCATAGACTCTACGATCATTTAGTCCTTGACTTGTAGTACCACTTTATGCTTTGATTAGTAATGTTTTGTCGCTCTATATGATTAAAATGGCCATTATTGCTCTCTTAGTTGGTCGCCCAGTCTTTTGCTAGCCTCCACTTGTATGAGTAAGCTCTACTCATGCATCCAACTCCCAAGAAACCAAGTTATTCCAAAGTGTCCACTATAAATTCCTATGCATGGTGTGTTACACCATTCCAAGTATATTCTTGTTTTCATCTATCTTCCAATTAAAAAGTATTTTGTTATGTGAAAATTTAGTGATTAAAGCTTTCACAAACTTGATGGAACACTTTATTTTTTTTGCCCCTAATAAACTTGAACCATTGTGTCATCTATGTTGTATATGTTTGCACTTATACATTGGAATTAGCAGAACCATGCTATCATAGGGAACGCTTTCAACATTGCACTTGTACTTTGTACAAAGTTGATATCATGCTCTTTTGTCTATGGATGTCGTTGGTGTGAATAAAAGGGGAGCTTGTAAGTCCATGGAGTTATGTATGTGTGTTAGAGAAACGCCTGGGCCGCTAGCCTAAGCCATGCCTAATCATGGTGGAAACTTGCAACATCACCATAATGACATCTATGAAGCTTTCTTCTTATAAAAAAAGAGACATATTGAAAAGAGGAAAGAGAGAAAAAAACACCATTTTATCATGGTAAATAAGAAGATTGCTGAGATGCTCATTGTCTGCTTGCCTTGTCATTTTGATTATGGGATACTCCGGTATCATGTGCAAGGGGTACCCCATTGGCGGTTCTCTATGATACACATGTACTTACTATGACAAGAACTTACAGGTGACTAAAGTTGAGTAGCATGAGGATCGGCCCTCGTATTCAAGGGACATGAGATTGCCAACTTATACTTTGTCAAGCATATACTCCATAGTTTGTTCACTTTAACCTTAATCACTTCAAGATGCTTATGATAGGGGCAATGAGTGCTGAAAGCTAATAAGTACCATAATTTTTGGAAGCTCTTTTTGAAACTTGAAACCCCTGCTTCCCTTTATGAAGGGCCTTTCTTCCACTATATTGAGTCTCCATCATCTACCCTTAGGCACCAGTTAAGATAGCATAGTTGCCATTCTTAGTTCTATGTGCATTGTTCCAAAACTTATTGATTGATGCATATTGTTGATATTACTTGTTCTTGTGCTATTTGTATCTGGTCACTCTTATGAACTTTGAAGGTGTCCCATCCATCTATTTGCTACTCCATGAGGGACAAGCTGAATGCCACTATGCTATGTTTTCTGTATGTGAAACAAACAAACGTTTTTTAATGCATGTTATTCATGATCTTTGTTTGTAACCTTTCATGTTGCATGCATAGTTCCACCTTGGACTACGGGTCCATGTAGTAGCTAGATGGTTGTATCTCCTCCTTTGTGCTACCATGTTTAGATCTTGTGAGCTCCATTCATGATCAAGATCATCTATTTGTAATCATGCATGTTATGTATACGGGGAACCGATGGATATTGAGATTACTATGTCAGATTGATTAATGGTTTTGTCTTATTGATTCTATCATGTTTGTGTTGTTTATGATCTTGCATGCTCTCCGTTTCTAGTAGCTATCTTGGCCAAGTAGATGCTAGTGACTCCAAGATGGGGTATTTATGCTCGATAGTGGGTTCATGCCTCTATTTAATCTAAGGGAAGTGACAGAAATATATAAGGTTGTAGATGTGTTGTTGCCACTAGGGAGAAAACAACGGTGTCTTGTTCATGGAACAAGTGGATTGTTTACCTTACACACTTTGCTTAAAGCAGTTATTTGTTGCTTGCAACTTAATACTGGAGGGGGTTCGGATGATAACCTGAAGGTGGATTACAAGTCATAGATGTAGTTGGATGGCGATCTAAGTATCTTGTTGTATTGCCCAATTGAATCTCATAGGATCATGAATGTATAGTATTGCATTGTTATGCCTTGCTCAGTCATGTCAATTGCCCCGATGTAATTTGTTTACCCAGCATGCCATGTTTGTTTATCTTAAGGAGAACACCTCTAGTGAACTATGGACCTCGGTCCAATCTTTACCATAGATACATCTTCCACTATTACTGTTTACTTTCTGCAAACCACTATTACCTTCCGCACCATACAGTTATCCTTTGTTTTCAGCAAACCGGTGAGACTGACAACCTCACTATTTGTTGCGACAAAGTCTTGAGTTTGTGTTGTGTAGGTTTCCAAGTTTCTAGCAACACCTTTGAGTCGTTTCCTTCCTCCTACTGGTTCGATAACCTTGGTTTCTTACTAAGGGAAAACTTGTTGTTGTGCTCATCATACGTTCCTCTTGGGGTCTCCCAACAAAGCGTTCACGCACCATCAATGTGACCAAGGCGATAGTGCCACAAATATGTGGTGTTTGATCTAGCTATTTTGAGGATCTTAGCATCAACATTGTGAACATCATTACCACCATCAAGATTCATAATGAATAACCCATATGCAATGGCTTCAAATCCATAAACATATTATTAAAACAAATGGAATGACCATTTTTCTCACACTTGAAATAATATCCATCTTGCATCTAACATGATACTTGGAGAATGTTCTTGCTTAACACTGGAATACAATAACAATTATTGAGTTCCATTATGAATCCTGCAGGTACACATGAGGGCATGATGCCGATGACTTGAGTAGAGATTCTTACTCCCGACACACGTCTCCACCTCATTCTTTCCCATCTTCCTTGTTTTCTAAAGTTCTTGTATCAAACTTCAAATGTGGGAAAATGATTTGCTATCAAATACCCATGACTTAGAATGAGGGCAAGTCAAGAATCTATCAATAACATGCACAACTATTGTACATTTTATATTCTCTACAGACTTTTCTTTTTTTGTTATCATCTCATGATTTGCATCCTTTTGTATTTTGGCCTTCGCAACCTTTAACATGGCAAATAATGTTCTTGTTTTTTTCCATCCCAAACATGTTGTAATGCATCACAAAACCATTGTATAATGGGGGTGTAGCAAGTACAAGAGCAGTGTCGAGCGTAAAAGAGTGTGGAAGTCATAATGACGAGGTTTAATCTCGTCAATGCCCATTGTTATGGACTTGGGTTTTGGAGAAGATGGGGATGCTGGAGATCGTGGCACGGTTAACAGACAAGCAACCAGGGGACACGAGATTTACCAAGGTTCAGGCCCCCGGAGGGAAAACCCTACTCCTGCTTGTCTGCTCTTGATTACGGCGAAACCGAAGGTTACAGGGTGCGCAGATTCGATCTAGCGTGGAGGTGTGTGCGAAAGTATGAGTCGAGATCTGTAGATCTGTTGTGGTCTAGTCTATCGGGGGTTATGGCGTGTGTAGGTCGTGTCCTCCTCGTTGGACCCTCCTAGCCTTTATATATGGGGGGGCTAGGTCTCAGGTACCGATACGAGTAGGTTACAAGTTGTATTCAAACTCTAGTATTGAGCTTTCCTTGCCTTGTGCGCTTGGGAGTCCGTGTCCATATGGGCTTCATAGCAGCCGAACCGCCATAGGCGTCATGGACCCTGGTAGGTCGTCGAGTGGGTCTTCCGTCGGGCTGGACCAGGTATGCTAACATCGGGTACCCATAGGGCATATCCATGTCAGTAGCCCCCGAGTCTCCATCCGAAACGTAGATTCGGGTGGAGACTTAGTTGTCTTGAACCTTGTATTTGGATGTCGGAGTCGAAAGTTGTGTCGAGTGCGAAGCACTTCACCTGAAAGTTCATCGGTTCAGCTGAATTTGTTCGGTTGTTGTAAAGGAATCGACATCATGGACGTAGTCAACACAATGGACTATAGGGTGCGCGACCAGCGCTCCCTATGGGAGTAGCCCCCGAGTGTCTGTTCGAGTCGTAGACTCGAGCAGAGACTTTAACTCAGCCGTTGTTCAGCTCCAGGTCCGTAGGACACAAATTTTTCGGATGCTTGAATCCATCCTCCCTATGGGAGTAGCCCTCGAGTCCGTAGTGGAGTCGAAGACTCGGCGTAGGACTCGAAGAAAATAGGTCATTGGCGTAGTACGCTATTCATGCTTCGAGTGCGCGGCCAGCGCTCCTGATAGGAGTAGCCCCCGAGTGTCTAGTCGAGTCGCAGACTCGAGTGGAGACTCATGCAAGGAGAAACCACTGACCCGGAAGTGCATCGAGTCAGCGTCTCATGCATAAGGAGCCAAGAATCGATGATGCAGTCGGAGTTGACGTAGTGGAGTCGTGCGGCGTTTAGCCGGAAGGACTCGACGTTGCGGATGAAGTCGACGCCGTTTCTTCTGTCGGGTGCGCGGCCAGAACCACTCTTGTCGATGATTGATGTGGTCATCCGAGGAATGCTTCGACTCGGGTCTTGGCGTCTGTTGGCGTGACTGGCGCTGGTCGACTCCGTTGGAGGACCCGATAGAATAGCTCAATGCAGTCGACATCCTTGTAAGCTACAGAAAACATAAAAAGTTATGAAGTACTTGTATATTGTAAAGAATATTTGTCTGTCGGCTTGCATAGTAAGATTCTGGTGCCGATCGAGTCGACACTTTCGCATTGTATGCTAGGCCTTTTCGTTAGCCTGATTACCCTTAGTCTCAGTACCTTGCCGAGGCACTCGGAGTTCAAGGATTCGACGATCAGGCAGAATCAGCTACTCGGGCTGTCGCGTTCGAGGTGCTCGAGTGCGTGGAGCCGATGGCACATTAGGTTACTCGAAGAGGGAGAAGCCCCCGAGTGTTTCGAGTGCGAGTTAAAAAAGAAATCAGCTCTAAGTAGAGGGAAACTTAGCTTTATTGGTAGTTGTGGAGAAGTTGACGTGGTAGTGGATCACGCGGCGGACGTAGTCGACGCGGCGGACCACGGTCATAGCAGCTACGGGTTTCCGAAGTTGATGGTAGTAGAGAGCTCCGCATCCGAAGATTGTCGCAATCGAAGACCACACTGGGTTGTCGCATCCGAAGGATGCAGCGGGTCACCGAAGTCGAAGGCCAAACAATTCGTCGGAGCCGAAGACCGCCGCAGGTCGCTGGAGCCGAAGGCCACAGTTGGTCACGCGGTGGAGGGAGCCCCCGAGCCCCCGAGTCGTTGGAGCTGAAGATCGTAGAGGATCGCCGGAGTTGAAAATTTTCGGCGGGTCGCGCGACGGAGTCGTCACAGCCCCGAGCGTAGTGTCAATGTGGTTGATGTAATTAAGACGGCATCTGAGAGCCGATGCGGCGGACCGAAATCAACGCGGCAGCGGGTCGCCGAGGCCATGGTGGTAGCAGATTAACGCAGTCGAAGATTTAGCGGGTCACCGGAGTCGAAAGAGCCACAAGTCTAAGGTTGTTGAATACTTGTTGGACGGAGTAGATGTAGCGGACACGTACTCGACATGGCGGATGTGATCATGTGGCGGACTTGTAGTCGATGCGGATTTTTATGCTCCCGTCAACGCGACCTTGTAAAAGAATCGCTACGCGACCTTGCCGCAAAATCCATGCAATCTTAGTTCATCATGTACCTCCGTAAAGAGAATTAGCCCATTAAATAGACCAATAATTGACCTCATGCAGAGAACCGTGTACGCATTAGGTGTTTTAACCAGATCAATTTCAGCCGAGATTTTAACAGAACTTGTTGTCTTGCTCTCCATAAGGTTGAATACCAAGATGACCAAATCACGTCCAGCATGCGAGTAAAGATTTGGATCAGCTGAGTTGCTTGCATCAGGAACCGTGCGCATGTTGGAGCGATGGGACTGCGGGTTGATGGAGATGTCGATTTCTTGGCTGCTGTTCGATCATGTCCTCCACGACAACACGCTTGGGCATCGATGAGTCTGGACGTTTGTACGAAAAGATCTTCTTCATGGGATTTAAGGCGTGATGAACTCGTCGAGACCAAAACGGATCTGATCGCTCACGTTCGCCGGATTGCTGCTTGGTGAAGAGGGAGTTAGCCGCAACGACGTGGATGAAACGCCAGATGCAATCTAGCCATCATTGACGGTGAGGTATCTCGAACGATGATGCGTGGGAGCCGCAGTAGATCTGTTTTCCGGAAACTGGCGAATCGTAGATTGCTTCGGATGGGACCGTCACGATCGCACAATCAGCGCCCCCAGTTTCCACAGACGGCGCCAATTGACGAGGTTTAATCTCGTCAATGCCCATTGTTATGGACTTGGGTTTTGGAGAAGATGGGGATGCTGGAGATCGTGGCACGGTTAATGCACAAGCAACGTGGGACACGAGATTTACCCAGGTTCAGGCCCCCAGAGGGAAAACCCTACTCCTGCTTGTCTGCTCTTGATTACGGCGGAACCGAAGGTTACAGGGTGCGCAGATTCGATCTGGCGTGGAGGTGTGTGCGAAAGTATGAGTCGAGATCTGTAGATCTGTTGTGGTCTAGTCTATCGGGGGTTATGGCGTGTGTAGGTCGTGTCCTCCTCGTTGGACCCTCCTAGCCTTTATATATGGGGGGGCTAGGTCTCAGGTACCGATACGAGTAGGTTACAAGTTGTATTCAAACTCTAGTATTGAGCTTTCCTTGCCTTGTGCGCTTGGGAGTCCGTGTCCATATGGGCTTCATAGCAGCCGAACCGCCATAGGCGTCATGGACCCTGGTAGGTCGTCGAGTGGGTCTTCCGTCGGGCTGGACCAGGTATGCTAACATCGAGTACCCGTAGGGCATATCCATGTCACATAAAGCTTCAAGTTTCTTTGCATAACCAATCATTTTGGTCTCATGCTCTCTTAGTGAGCTTCCTTCTATCATCTTGCATTCATATTACATTAGGTCCTTGTTATCTCATAACCTTTGGTCCACTGATACATAGCATTCAAATCTACAATCATATCATAAGCACTAGCATTTCCAAAATGCAGTTGTAGTTATGTATCCATGCAAGCAAGGATCAAGGTTTGAACTGTTAAATAGTCCAATATTTTGATGACATATTCACTAATCTCTTGAGCTGCCTCAATTGCGGGTAGGGGTGCATCAAGAACATATTCTTTCGTAACATCTCTGAGGACAGCCCTCAGTGTATGGGTTCAATCAACATAGTTATTTCATTTTAGAGTTATTTTTTCAATCTCAAACATAGGGGTAAAGCAGGCCATCATTCTATAACTCAAAGAAAATTCTCATTCGAATTTATTCATAATTAAGATTATTGGTTGTTTAAACTAAATTACACTCCTAGTTAAATTAATATCCTTCCTAATTGATTCTAAGTGATTCAAGATACATGAAGAAATTGTTGCCATTGCTGGGAATATCACCGATGACAAAAATCTCGACTAGTAGGCCAACTTGCCTATTACATCTCTATGTAATTCTTGTTCATATTTTAATGGGTTTGCTCTGAGGTCATGAGTTTCATGCATGAACGTCAAGTCAACCAAATGAATTTGCTGCACAAACTTTTCATACCCGCATGTGATAAGTTTGTCATACCCAAGGGGATCCCGACGCACCCGAGAAGGACACAAGGTATCTCTCCACTGTCTGATGTGTAAATTCCATCTTGGAATATGTTGTGCTACATCATACTTTCCCAACATATCTGAAAGACAAATGTTATGATCACCTGGTGAAAGGTGAGGTTGGGAATCTACCAAGACATGCCTTCCACTATGAAGGACAACTAATATCATCATAGTCTAAAGACAAAGTAATGTAACAACAATAAGATATACCAACAACAAAATGATGATGTTTATATTTTAGTAGATCATATGACTTGGGTTGGTTCAACATCCTTGTTCAGCCAACAATATGCCATCATTGTCAAATAGTACCTTCATTACAATAACTATACCATGATCTAGTGTCAGAGATTTGTCTCCGCAGGGTATCTTGCTAAGTAGGATAGAATCAAACACAGGGGCTGAACACAATCTCTCCAAGACCTTTGAATGACCTTGGATAGGAATAACAAGAATCACGGCAAGGAGGACCCAACGAGTTCACCCAGGTTCAGGCCACCATGTGGTGTAAAACCCTACTCCTCCTTTGTTGTATTGCTTGTATCACTTGGCGAGGTTATATATAATAGAGGCTAATCAGGCGTGCTCCTGGAAGCAGAAAGCTAGGGTTTCCCCTATGGAAGAAGATGTCTCCTACGGTACCACACCCCTCCTTTAAGGCGTCCCAGTCCTCTTCCTGCCAAATTGGTGGGAAGGGTTCCCACATGGCGACATGGAAGGGGGAAGGTGAGTCAAATATGCTTCTCTCCACCTTTGTCACTCTCTCCATGTCTCCGTAGAGAGGGAGGTGGTCCCTCTGTTTTACAGTCTTGTTGGCCACTCTTGGCTTGGAGAAGGGGAAAGCCTCTCCCTTGGAGGGGAAATTGATGCCTTTCTTGTCTAGTAGTAGGATGCGGGGACAATTGTATTCACGAGGATAATAATTACTCCTTCCCTTGGTGCACAAGCATTCCTGCACGACTTTTGTGACTTAGGCGTGGGGGCGTGAAAATGCCTCGCATTGCATCCTCCGCGAGACATTTACATCTTCACGAGGGCTCTCCTCGAGGAAAGTCTTACCTAGTGCCTTCGCCCAAGGACACCCCTTGGAGCTTTCCAATGATATCTCTTCGAGGCCCATCATCCACCCTGATGCAGAGGTCCAGCAGTGGATCGTCCAGGGCACCCTGGTTGCCATTGGCCCGACATCTAGAAAACTTGATCATCTTTGACAATGAGCCAGTCTTTCCCATGATACTAGGAATACTTGGTGTTTATAATTTTACACGTGCTCCTAAGTTTTCATTTGATTCTCTCAAACAAGACACATAGTAGTTATATTGTAAAGAATAAAATACAACTATGAGTAAAGGGAATAGTGAATAAACATTTATTTTTCTCTAGGGCATATTCCTAACACATCTCCACCTAGGCCATCATGAAAGCACTACTCCTATGGTAAATAAGGCAGGGCGAAGGACAGAGAAATATCTAGTTGTATCCTAACTACAACGTGGTAGGGTCTATGGCTAGTGCAGGTGGAACCCTCACTAGTGGCCTGACATGGCGGGAGAAGACAAAACATAGGAACACAAAGGTGCTGAAGTCTGAAGACCAAGGCAAAGGGATGAGACAATATGGTGGTGTAGCCTTGTCACATGCCATCCCTCGGTATCATTGTGAGGGAGCCATTTGTAAGTACTGTATGGATCCTAGGCCATTGTGGTAACTTCTTCGACTCTAAAATGAGGACAATGGCCCTGGATAAAGGAGAGGAAGAGAGGTTCTAGGCTAGGGTAGGTGAGGAGATATTAGGAGGAGAGCTCTAATCCTTCTAGGAGAGGAAGATCAACGATGGAGCGCCCCTAGCAGTAGTTCATCCCTTGCCTAGGAACCCTATAAAGGGACTATATCCCCTATAATACACATCACAGTTCATACAATCATAGGCAATACGATCAAACATGAAGGGTGTAGGGATTTTAGCCTCCAGGGGCCTGAACCTTAGTAAAACCTTTGTGTTCTTGAGTTCTTGTAACTAGAGATAAACCTTGGATGTTCTTGCCACCCCACTACCAAACAAATAAAGGGGATATAAACTAATTTGTATGTCCGTTGTTCCCACACATGACAACGTCCGAATCGGCAAAACTCAATGCCTGAAGTCAACCGATGAGCAGAGTCTCATGAATAAGTTTACACACACCTCAGCCATTGGATTGATCATGCATTCCATGATAGATGGTTCCTATTCTTTAAGTGTTATGAGAAAGTTTCATGCTGATCCAGGCGAGTGCCACTAGATAGCGGTGAAGAACATATTGAAGCATCGAAAAAGAACTAAAGATATATTTCTAGTTTTTGGCGATGCTGGAGAGCTAAGTGTAAGGGGTTACACAGATGCGGGCTTCCAAACCGACTCAGATGACTCTTGATCGGAAGGGGGTAGCGATCTGACGATTTTCTTGTCAGTGGACTCGGCCAACACAGGAGGCGCTAGAATCGCAACCACCACAACGAGTATAACTTTGAGGATCCAGCTACCTAGAGTGGTCCGCTCACTCGTGGTCGCCTCGACGCGTTTCGCATCGTCCATGTAGGCTCGATTACGCATCTTTCTTGCAACGGGCGACGACCTCAAGAAATACCGTCCTGACCAGACTGAGTGTGTGTTATTGTGCTGGCTAGCCATGAACAATGAACTTCTACTTAAGCTGAAACTATAATTTCGGTTGCATTGTAGTGTGTATGTTCGATGGTGCTACGTCGTTGTGTCGTTTGCTAGTTATCTTGCAGGTACTCTCGACACACGAGTATCAATGGGCACGTCGCACGCCACGGAGCCCCTGTTTGTTTGGTTTATTAAAGTAACAAATACTAAAAGTGGCATGATTGTTGGTGTCCATAACCATGAAAACATACACGAAAGAATAACTCGAAGGATGTGATAAAAAGAAAAATATATATTTTTTGCTTTATTTCTCTAAAGTTTTATACTCTTCGAGTATTTCAACCCAAGAAACTAGTCAAGCATGTGCTACAAAGAAGCTTAGTGCAATACTTAGCAGACTTCCAATGCGTCATAAATAAGACACTATTTCACGCCAGTATCACTATGTTTACTTATATGATTAAGCATCACAATAATTGTGCCTATCCTCCACAACAAAATTTAAACCAAATGTACCTTTAGATTCTATCTCTTCATCAAAAGAAATAAATGAGATAAACTAAATATTTCGTACAATTAGCAAAACTTTATTCTGGATATTATGAGAGCAATCTATTTCTATGACACAAATCACAATTTTCTTGCAAGGATACATATTTAAGTACTAAACCAGTTCAATTTTATTTAAACAACAAATACATAAATTGGTATATGCCACTAATTTATACTTTCTAGATATGTATGCCTAGTGCATACAATTAAAACGCATAAAACAAGGAGGGTTGAACAACTTGAATGATGTTACAAAAAAACAAAGGTAGACGTAAGCCATGTTCTTTTTCATATTGAAACAAAAGATAGGCTCTCCTTCAATTTAGTGAACTAGCTAGTCAAGTCAACTCTGGGATGAAACGGCCAAATGCAACACTTGGTAGAGTTTTAATGCGTCGTAACAGAAACATGATTTCACGCAAATACCGCCAATTTCTCGAGAAAGCCCCACATAATTACAATGTCGTGTCTCTTGTGCTTACCATGCACCACGAAAATTAAAACCAAATGCATTGCTACTACTTTTATGTACTACAACAATAGAAATCAAATATTCCCTACATCCCAAATTAATTGACGCATATTCATCTCGAATGCATATATCTAGACGATTTTAATGTGTAGATACATGTAAATCTAAACAAAATCGGCGTCGGCTAATTTGGGACAGAGGAAGTAGCTATATGCAGGTAGCACAAACAATACCTTTTTATGTTAACTATGAGCTGTGTTATGTATGCGTGTATCCTCCGAATGCAGAGGCCAGATGATGTTTTTGCATTGTACTTAAGAAGAAGGCTTATTAGAATTATTATTATTTAGAGAAGAAGGTGTCGCTGCAAAGATACAAGTACTAGAAACAAATATGCAGAGTACACATGTGCACAAACACAAGGCCAGGCTCCATTCGTTATCACCGTATTTCCGACGAGACTGTTTAGAATGTCGACCGGGTCAGTCCCGGCCCATGAGGGGCGCTGAACCCCGCACTCATCCAATCCGAAAGCAAGACAGGGAAGAAAAATTCTAGAGAGAGAGAGTAGAGAAGGAGAACAAGAAGCCTGTCCTTCCGGCGTCCCTCTCTCCCTCACACAGCGCTCCCCCATAAAAAAAGGGTGCAGTGGTCTACAGAGGCATGGATGGAGAGAGAAAGGAGAGAGGAGCCCAAGCCCTGGGGGCATGGGGGGAAAAGAATCCCAAGCGCACGAGCTCACACAGCCTTTTCAGTCCAACAAACAAAATCAGATCCATCAATCTTCCCCTACAATATACTACCTACATGCATGTACGGTTAATCTTTTTCTAGTATATGTCTCTCAAATAATATTTTCTTTGTGCGTGTGTGTGTATATATAATACATGTAGAAACAAAACCATACTTGCTTTGACTCCTCCACTTTCCTATCTATCTTATTAATAGTGCTGGTACTAAGTGTCATTTTCTCATACTTGGTGATGCCTGCCCCTCCTAATTAAACAACAAGATAATAACCTCACGTTCTCTATGTGTCTCTCACTAGAGTTTCTCTCTCTACCTTTTTATACTAGTAGCAATAAGGAAGGACAGCACAAGAAACCAATTTATCCCTGGTGTCTCTCATGTTTGGAGGTTGAGAGAGAGAGAAACAAAGTAGAGAGAGAGAGAGAGAAAGAACGAAGTAGTAGTAGTAACTCCAGTACTAGAGACAGATACAAAAGGAGACAGCACCCCCGCCCCCCAAGCTGCAAGGCCAAAGCACAAGCATTCGAAAACAAAGAACACCAAGAACCTTCTCCCCCGATCCTTCCTTCCTTCCTTACTTGTTATCCGACGACCTAGCTACCTCCAGGCACACGCGCGCGCGCGTGTAATCGATCGAGACCCGGCGCCTGCGCGGTGGTCGGTGGGAGAGATGGAGGCGAGCTCCGCGGCGTCTCCGGACCTCTCCCTGCACATCAGCCTGCCCAGCAGCGGGCCGCCCACGGGCTCGGGGCCCGGCGTCGGCGGGCGCGGACCTGTCGGAGGGGGAGGCGGGGATCCCTGGAGGAGGCTGAACGGCTCCACCGCGTCGACGGAGCTGTCGCTGTCGCCGCCCCTCCTGGCGGCCGAGCACGAGGGCGCCGCGTTGCCGTGGCGGCACAGCAGGCCGTCGGCGGCCGCCGCATCTTCCGTGGCCACGACGTCTGCCGGCGCCGCGCTGATGACCATGCCGATGCTGCAGCCTCTCGACTCGGGTGTCGGCGGCGTGTCGGTGTCGCCACCAATCCGGGGGATACCAATCTACAACGGCGCGGGGGGCTTCCCGTTCCTGCCGCCGGCGCCTGGGGGAGGAGACGGCCACCATCATCTCCCCAAGGTCGGGTTCTACAGCTCCTACCCCGCGACGTGGCCGTCCTCCCTGGGATCCACGTCGCCGTCCTCTCTCGCGCCGGGGGCGGCGCCACCCGCTAATTCCTTCGACCCCACGGTGCCGTTCCTCTCCCCCGCCGCGCACCACAGGATGCTTTCGGCCTCCGGCAGGCTCAACGGCATGCTCTCCGACACCCTCCGCGCCTACGGCGCCCCCGGCGGCGGGATGGGCATGGGCATCACCGGGCACCACCACCACCACCTCCACGGCTCCCAGCCCTTCGGCCTGGCATCCCGGTTCATGCCCAAGCTCCCCGCCAAGCGCAGCATGCGCGCTCCCCGCATGCGCTGGACCAGCACCCTGCACGCCCGCTTCGTCCACGCCGTCGAGCTCCTCGGCGGCCACGAAAGTACGCTACGCGTGACACTCAATCTCTCCACCGCCGACTAGCTAGCGATCATTCCCACCGGCCTGATCGATCAAAATCTCATCTTTCGCAGGGGCGACGCCCAAGTCCGTGCTGGAGCTCATGGACGTGAAGGATCTGACGCTAGCGCATGTCAAGAGCCATCTCCAGGTAATTTCCCAAACCCGATCAATCCCTCCCGCTCCCGGTGTTCTCGCAAGCAACCCGCACCCTCGCTTCGTCTTCTTGCTCTTCTCCTCCTTGTTTGGGTCAGACAGGAAAGCCAATGCAGTAACTCCTGAGTTAGTGAAGAAACTGCCATTCTTGGAGGTAGGAGAGAGAGAGAGTGAGGCCAGTGTTTGGGGATGTGTGTGAGAGAGAAAAAGTTGCCATCATTACTCAATAATGCAATGTATGTGCATCTGTGCGCGCCTACCTAGCTAGCGTATGTGTTTGCGTCTGTGTGCACGGCCCAAAGCACTCACCTCCACGAAGAGAGAGAACCAGAGGACAGAGAAGAACAAGAGAGAGGAGAGAGAAAGCTGCTGGGCTAGGAGGAAGGGTCCAAGGCGAGGGCATGGCATCATAGTATTTCCCCTTGTCCATTTCCCGCTGTTGTCTTGCGCGCCGATCCACCTGTTGATCCATTTGCTTGTCTCTTCCCCGGCGGCCCTAAACTGACGATTGCTGCAATTCCTTCCTTGTTTTTTTGTTTCTAAATTTTTTTTTGCCTTCTGTTCTAAGTCTGCTGCATGCCACTTTCAGATGTATCGAACCGTCAAGAGCACTGACAAGCCTGCAGCCTCCTCAGGTAATCCTTCTCATTGCCATCTATATATAATATCTCGCAAATCCTTCCCATTGTTGTCGTCTATGCCTCGCCTTCTTGCTGCTAATCAATGGAGTAAGACTGCGCTAACTTATCACGCTCTGTCGGTGGCTGGCAATGGCATTGTGCGTTAACCCTTCAGGAGGCCCTACCGACGGCGGCGGCTCCGGGGACGACGACTTCCCCAGCGCCGGCCAGGCCGGGTCCGGCGGCGACAACAACATGTGCCCCAGCAGCAGGCCGTTCCCGGAGCAACGTTCCACCTCCGAGGGCGCGGCGAGCTCTGTCGGCGTGGGGGACATGGACCAGTCCTCCGCCGGCAACACTAGCACAAGGTGGAGCAACTCCTCAAGGTACGTACGTACCACAGCTCAACTCACATGACAAACCTACATGTGAATGTTGTGCATACATCATCTGTTCATCACATCTACCCTCTCTTTGCTTCACACCTTTTGCTTCGCTTTTACATATCTTTGTGTCTATAGATAAGATAACAACGTATCATTATTAGATAATTAACATTGTGTGTTGGGTTTAGTTTTGCCGTGTTTAAACTGCTCGCTTGAGCCCAAAGGAAGGCCACATTGGCACCTGAGAAAAGGGTTGTGAGTACTAGTATTTAACCAGGATAATAATTGCACAAGTAAGTGTGTAGATCATCATCTGGTGATGGCTAAAGCTTAAAAGAATGTTTTTGGGGCACACACTCACACCTGGATGGGAAGGTACACACAGCAGGGCTGCCTATCTATAGGTGGCCGGCCAATGTTGTGTCACACGGAAAAGACCAAAAGGTCACACCTCCCTTCCATTGACTTGAGCAGCCACAGCCGCTTCTCCTCTGTGTTTTATTTATTTTATATATAAAAACATGTTGTGTGAGTTTTTGTGTGTGTAGGTTCTCGGGTTTTGTCCATTGTCTTCTTCTCCGAGTCTCTCTCTGCGTCAATCCTAGGGTGGTGGCTAGGTAGCTGCATTATCTTTTCTTATCAATGCATGGCTCTGATTCCAGGGGGGGTGGGGCTTTGACCTGACATGCCCTATTGCCTAGGAATATGTAACCAAGGACTTGCTGCATTCTTGGTTCTTTCCACCTCCCTCCTCCCGTCACCTCAAGGCCTTTTTCACTCCTATTTCGTACCCAAGTTACTACTCAAGTTTCGGACTACCATCAGCATTTCCTTCACTAAATAAAGATGCATGATTTGTTCTGCATAATACTACTTAATTAAACAATTTTCTTAACTTGAGAAGCCGTCTAGGGACAGCTTGGAAGCAAGTACTGCAGTTCAAGCTGTCCCTGCCTGCACTCGCTTTTCTTCTTTACCCTCTACTACTACATCTTCGGTTTCTTCCCATCTTTTCCTCAAGTTGCATTCCAGTTTGTTCATTGCTTTCCATTATCACATCTCTTCAATCATTTTGTCATCATCAAAATATATATATCCCCATTGCCCTCACATTGTTTTGCCACTTTAGGTTCAGCCATTTCATGTCAGATTTTAAGAGAGACGGCCAAGCCCATAGTAGATTATATTTAATTTTTCAAGAACACATTTTTAATTAGTAGCACCCCTTTTTAAAATTAAATTAAACCATAGGTTGGGTTTATGTAATTAACTTATTTCAAACAAAAAAATGAGGTTAAATCAATTGATTGAAAACCATAGGTCTTGTTTATCCAGTTAATTATTTGCCCCGTCATTTTACTTCCCCGCTTGTTGCAAAATTCAGGGTTTAGTTCAATGGTGAGGGTAGTTAAAAATTAACTTTTCCGATCATCAAGATAGTTGCATTTAGACATTGTTCCTAGATAAAATTTGATCAACGCTGGTGAGAAGCATTCCAGTTTTGAAATATGTCACTTGCTGTGAGAATGCCAATCTTTTTTTTTCATTTTGGACACCTGATCAAGTGTTTTTTTTATTCTTATGCTAATTTTAATAAAAGAGAGACTCAAAGAAGCATGTGTTTCTCCTTACAAAATGGTAGATATGCATATTGGTTTCTGTAGCTAAGTAGTATATAAATAGATTATATCATGCACTTTACCACTGCATCCGAAGTCGCCACAAACTAGAACAACTTACAAAATAATGTTGTGCTTAATTAGAACAGATCCAAACAGATATAAGTAGGTATACAAAGTAGTGTATCTATGATTGATATTATTGACATGCAAAGTCTACCGGGCCCTCAATGTTAACAGTATACGTTTGTTCCTATCAAGACAAAAGCACTTTAGAACGGTTTGGTACTGGAGTTGTTGTTATATGTTTATAGAGTAGTGATAAAGGAAGGACACTTTCCCTTGATGTACCAAAATCACGCGTACACTGAGAAAAAGAACAGAAGTATCAATTTCAAGATCTCCAACATGTGGGCCATAGTCATATACAAAATCTCTCTCTCTTCTCTCTCTCTCCATTTGCAAAGACTGTAGTGATCAAGATACTATATGACAACAATCCAAAAAAAAAGGTACAGTATGACAATGCATACTTACAAATCTATATTTGCATGTTGCCATTAAAAACACCAGTGAGTAGTACATCAGCTCTTAGCTGTGATGCAAGATTTGCATGCCAACAAATAGCTACTTAGCTGTTCGTTGCTGTTTTTTTCCTGTGTTTACATCAGTTCTAGCCTAGCTAGACTTTTAACTTTTCAATCCATTCTCACTTAATGAAAAAATAAGCCTGGGTGCTTTTTGGTAAATAATAATAATTGTTCCTAGTATTTAGGAGGCATGAGAAAATTAGGATTAGTCCACTTCCTGGGCGCATTAGATTCTTTGCTTGTATACATATCTCTCTCTTTAGCTGAAAATTCTCTTAGCACAGCAGCAACACCTAGCTTGCTGATGACGACGAGGTCCTGTACATGCCATTGCACTGCATACGATCGACTGTGCCAAAACCGGAGCGTCTTTTAAGGGCTTTTGTTTGCCTAGAAAGAAGCCATATGTGTAACGAACCGATCAGGGAGGAGCAACTGTTGTTACTCTCTTTAGCCAAAGCTAACTATGACTATATATACTGGGCATTGTGTGCGTCCATGCATGTTCCTACCTGCAGTAGCAAAACTTGCCATACATATAGATACACGCGCGCATGCCCAGTTGTAGAATTGCAGGAGACCTACTTTTACTATTCGGTCCTCATATGCATGCCTCGGGCTGCAGGCTGATGCTTATATATATACATGTAAAAACATATATGCATGTGGTATCTTGATTCGGAAAGGTAGCTGCTGGTAACAGAGATGAACTTTGCTGAATTGGAAATTCACTCTTCTCCTTCAGGGACCCCTGGCTGTCCTCCAATTCTTGCAACATGGACGCTCATCGCTCCATAGGGCTGTCTTCCCCAATGGAGGTACGTTTGCTGCATACCTGTTACAGTACCATTCTTCTTTCGTTCTCAACAATTCTGCATGCTTTTGTTGATCCTTGTGCGCATGCATCCATGTGTTCTCCAGAACATGGAGCCGTGCAGATCGAGCGGGTCGCAGGTGTCGAACCATGAGCTGAGCAGCCCGAGCCTGGAGTTCACGCTGGGGAGACCTGACTGGCACGGCGCAGACCATGACTAGCATATGCCAGCAGCAGCAGCAGCATCAAGCTTACAAAAAAAAAGGAAAGCTAATTTTCGGTCCGAGATAATACACCCGGCCGTAGCAGTGGTCATCTGTTAGTTGAGTTTGCCCCCCAAAATTCCTCCGTCGGCGATCGGTGGAGAAGTCGTCAGATACTTTCAGCAGGAGAGGAGAGAAGAGGATCATCGGAGGAGCGTTAGCCGGCCAAAGCTATATATACAGCTGATCGATCTCTGTTAGTTACTTTTGGGTTGTTTTCGTCCTAGCTATATATCTTTTGCCGGCTCATGCATGCAATATGTTTCTCTAGCCAGCAGCTAGTAGAATAGTTTTTATATCTCATCATATATTTAGTTTTGCTTCCTTGTTCGGTGGCGAGATTATTGCAGTAGTAGTCGCAGGTAGTGTGTGGGTGTGTGTGTTTTTGGGTGTGTGCATGTGTGAAAGGGCGTGTTGTACGTGGACCGTATCATGAGCACATGGAAAGTTGGAAAGGCCCAATAGAGAGAGAGAAGAAAAAAAAAAGTAGGAATGAGTTGTGGTGAAGCAATCTGTGGCGGAATGATTTGATCAACGATCCCCCTTTTGTGCGTGTGGCGCATGTTCTTTCTTTAATCACTGCAGGTGCTTGCTTGCTTGCTTGCTTGCTTTAATCCCTCTGCTGGCTAGCTAGCTTTCTTTCACCTCGCTAGCTAGCTAGCTCCCACTTGGTCGTGTCAGCCGGTCAGCTAGCCACGGACATGAGGAGGAACCTGCTCGCTCTTTTGCAGCACCGCCCAAGTGTGAACCGCACACTCGTTTGACTGGACACACACCACCTGCAGCATGTTGATTTAGTAAAGGACCAAACTTTACCACATCAGTAGTCATTATCAGTGACTCGCATTTCACACGCATGTTGATCTAAATTCTAAACCCATGGCAATGCAAAGCCATCGTCGCCTTCGTCTCCGGGAGTACCGGCCGCCGGCCTCCCTGATCGTCGGTTACTCGCCCTGGATGGAATGATCGATGGCAATTGGCATGGTGGTGGTCCAGTCCATCGAGATCGACCGAAGGAAGTACGCTGCCATGAACCCCGCCGCTTGGGACGGGGACGTTTGGCGCAACCAACCACGTACGCATGCATCTGCTGACATGCATCATCCAAGCGGAGCCACCACATGTGTCGACACGCGCGCATCCATCGGTACCAGCCAAATTATAGCTGCCTGCCATGAATGAATGAATGACGAGCATCTGGTCACAGGTGCCGCCCGCCCCGCGGGCGACGCCATGAATGTACTATATGAGATCATGACAGCAACAGCCCGGCCGCCGGAGGTAGGAGTAGTAGCAAGGTGTTATCTGACCAACAAGGGGATATATGTGCGCTACGTGTTTGGTGCCAACTCGATCGGATGTAGATCGATAGCCAGCGGTCCAGTGCGTGCGCCCGCGCGTGATTATTGGTCAGGATCCATGGTGGGGATGTCGTTGAAAAATGCCTGCGCCCCCAGGATTAAGCTACTAGCTAGCTAGCGCTGATTCCGATTGAGCCAGCCACACCTGCTGCCGTGAAGGCCGGCCTAGCTACCTGTACCAACCATCGACCATCATCTTCCCTACCTAGGACAATGCATGCATGGGTGGATGATCATCCGATGAGCTAGCCAGATATATTTTCAAGTTAACTGATTCGGTACAAAAGAAGAACTTGTTATAGTGCTCGATCGGCAGAAAAGTAAATAAACCCCACTACTGCATTATGCAGATTCGCTTGAACAAGCCATCTAATCAGAGCAGACGGATCATGTGTACTACTAGGTGCTGCATGCAAAACTTCGCATTGGTCCGCCCGTCACCGACAGGTAGGCCGGCCAGGGCGATGCGCGCCTCCGGCTTTGCACCTTCCATCCCATCCCATCCCATGGGGGAAAAGCAGGTGTTCATACTATGAAGCTAGGTAGCTAGGGAGGCTAATCTTGGGTAAAGTGGGCAACAGACAGAGAGGACTCGTACTAATTTCCGCCTGGTTCCTGCGTGGTGAGGCACTTTTGATTTGACAACCATAGGACTGCCTGCCTTGCCTGCCTGCCCGAGACTGAGTGACTGAGTGACTGATTGACCCAAAACGTTTAATGTGCTAGTAGTACCAGTAAACCTCAAGCCACTGCAAGCCCCAGTACGTACGAGTACCACCACCACGCTACTACTACTACGATCGATCCCAATCTTCGCCCACACACTTTGCGAGAAAGAGAGAGAAAGAAATTCTTTTCAAGCAAGGGCGGAGGGGTCGAAAGGAAGGTCCCCTACTAGCCACTGCCCCAGCCAGGGAAGGGATGTATGTGGCTCGTCGGGGGGAAAAGAAAGAAAGAAAGAAAGCGTCGAGGAAATGGGGGGAGGAAAAAAAAAGGAACAGCCCAATCATAAAGCAATGGATTGCAAAATCATTTTTTCCAGTCCCCCCATGTTTCTCTGTCTCCTCATTCAAGTCATTCTATTGTTCCCTCCTCCTCTGTCGGCCCTTTTGCCCAGCCTCTCTGACAATATAGAGAGAGAGAGAGAGGGGAGATGAAGAGAAAAAAAATGAAAAATAAAATAAAAGGGTAGTGATAGAAAAGGGGAAGCAAGCGAGCTGCAGCACAAAGGAAAATAAATGGCGGCACTGTGGAGCATCTCTGTCCGTTTTTAAATGCCATGTCCTCCCCTGTTAAGTTCCATCTCTCTCTGAATTCTGAAACACTCTCTCTCTCTACCTCGCAAGCTCTTAACGTCGGAACAGTGGCCGCTCCCTCTCCGTGGAACTGTAGTGGGGGCCCGGGGGGAGACGTGGGCTAGTTCCTGATGATGCACTGTGTCCACGAGAGGGAGAGGGACTGGAACTTCGAACTGGGCATTTATTTGCATGGGGCCTTTTCGGCCCCGTGCAGATGGGGGGTTGCTGCGGCCCTTTGTTTGGACCACCCCCAGCCACTGTTGCCCATTCATCACCGTATGACCTGTACATGTGGAGTGGACTTCCATTGGAGCGACGGCTAGTACTTGGCATCTCCCTTGCACTAATGTCCACTGTTTTGTCCCAAATCATCCACCGAAATTCAGCATTGTCCATTGAAGTGGATTTGGAATTAGTTTTCTTGGGATGTATTTTATTTTGTTTTAAATATTTTCAGTTATCCAAGATAAACAATTCATTAGGTTCTAATTACTCCCCATATTACCTTGTCACGGGAATGGAGGTACGACCTGGCGGCTCAGGTTAAGTCGTCGTAGTAGTCGTAGTATCATGCATCACACTTCGATGAATAGGTTTTCTACTAATTGAGTTCCCAGCTTGTTGTTAGGTTGTCCTTATTTTGTTCCTTAACATAGTGGTTTTATAATAGTTTTATTATACGCACCCCTATATGTATAAGCTAGCAAACATTCTCTTCTATCATTAAAACTGTTGGGCCACGCAGAGATAAACTTTTTTGCTACACGGTGAACCCAAGATCTAGTCGAGGCAGAAGGCCACGAAGATTACCACTAGACGCATGGTTGCGGTTTACTGATGAAGCCCGTCTATTGATGCAGTGCAATCCCACGATCATCGAAGTGTTGAACATACAGTACCTCTACTGGTATCCGCACGTACGAGGAGGACCTCCGACAGCGGAATGCTAGGTCCGGTGCGGCGAATGGACTGAATGGGGCTAGAGTTTTTCGGTGACCTAACATACCACTGCATGGTGTAGTACACTATAGTCGTTTACATAACACTAATGAAACACCGTTTACTAGTATTACATCCCTCATAGTGGTACAACAGAAACACAGCGGGTCCAATACATGGCTAAAGGTTACAACTCACTCTATACACAAGATCCAGAGAACACTCTAGGTGAAAGAGAGAGAAAGAGCTTCTTACAAAGAAAAATCAAAGATAAACAACGCAAGAACTATTATACTATTAACACTAGTATTTTAACTAAGGGGTTGGCATTGCTGCTATTGCAATACTCTACAGAAATAGGTTCTTTGGCTAGAGGGTATATTCCTATCTAACCAGTAACTTCGTCTTCACTTGAGTTGATGTATATGTTGACTTCCTTGTCTTCATTGAAGATCTTTAGCTTTGGATGATGATTCCTGAAGCATAACTTGATGTAGATGTTGTCTGTACTGGCTTTAGAATCTAGCAAGGGTTAAGAAGATACGTTGAGTACGAGCGTACTCAGCAAGTTCACTAGAAAAGGAGTGTTTGATGCACTATATCTACATCCATAGACCATAGGTCGTAGGCAATGCAGGTTTTCGTTAACATTTCTTCAAAGGTTGCTTTTATTCTGAAAAGCTATGTCCGTCAGACTTCACGGGTTTACCAGAACTTTCATGGAGTTTCTTTCCCGCCGTGTTCGCAGCTCCTTCCCAGAACAGGGAGTAACAAGTTATAGTTCTTACACTCTGCAGAGGTGCGTTACTTTAACCATGAGAGATCAACTCTTTGTTGCACAACTGGGCAGCTTATTCCCGTCCACAATTCCATGATGTGGGGCCCAGAAGATGATCCAAGCCAATCACTGCCCCCTTCGCGACCTCGCATGCCTCCTTGGTGTACACCATGCCCACATATTGGATTACGACAATGATTTGTATAGACCGTTAGATGCCAAAACTATCGTGGGACATTGAGGGTTCCCACCCATATGATGCATATCCTCTACAAATTACCAATTAATATGCACGCTACGAGGATAACAGCCACGACATGCACATCCGGCTAGATGCGAGAGGAAGAAGATACAGCTGACTTATCCGTCCCATTCCAAATATCATGGTTAACGCATGATATACGACGCAAGAATCACTGACGATATTGGTTGTTAAGTCCTAGATAATATGTTCCTTTACCACCGGAACTTTCATAGTAATTATTATCTCATGGTAAATAACCTATAATCACATTATTATGAAAATAGTGTTTTCGAATCTTTTTCAAATGCAGGTGATGACAACACTTCATTTGTAAAATACTTTACAGAAAATAATCAAAGGACATGAGCAAGTGTGAACTTGCCTTTTGTGATTGTAAGAGTATGCACTCACGGTCTTCAAGACAATATAAGATCCAATATCTGAAATCAGCATCATTGGTCCGGTAAGGACTAATGTTTAAAGAAGCAAGATGCTCTTATGCATAAGTAATATGATGTATTTTATAAACGCGGATCCCGGGGATAACGTTGTTCTAGGGTTTGGATACTAGAATGATGTCTTTGGAATGTGTTGTACTTTTATTAAGTTTCACACGTGTGATTCTTGTTAAGGCTTGTGAGTGTGTGAAACAATATATACTGATAATAACATAAAACAATGAGATACACACCAGCGTGAAATGTTACTCAAGATTGCTTACATTATAATTGTTTATCCTTAAATTTTACTTTACAAGTAATGGCTTTAATAAGGAACTTAAGTGTTTACAATCCTAAGTATACAAGTAAAGTTTGAAACAATGTGATTGTGATTAATTATCATCTGTTGATTATAATGAGAATTCCTTGAATTTAATTTGTTAAGAGTTGGAGATATTATTATAAGGTTTGTTGATTGAAGTGGAAAAATGAATAACTTTTGAAGAAAACATTCCTTTTCTAAGGTCTAAACAATCTTTGTGGTTAATCAAATATGATCAAGGTTGTTTGTGCTTGCTTGAATAGTTTAGACTTGAGATGCTTTATGACTTAACTATAACAGACCAAAGTTAACTATAAAACATATAACAACGTCTTTAGTATTATATTTAGAGTCTTATAGACTAAAGTTAACTTTAAAACATAGATGGTTTAAAAGTGTAATGCCTATGATATTTGTACCTTGTGTACCTGGTAATGTTTCCTTAAGGTTACTTAAGAACGGTTATACTTTTACTTGGTGTAGTGGTTTCTTGATTTTATAATGGAATAGTATCATTTACCTTTTTATAGATGGGTGGTTATAGTTTATAGAAAAAGAAATAATATTACTTAACTACTTATTGACTTACTATAGTGTTGTGATAGTTTTGTAATCTGGTGGTTGAAGTATATGGAAAAGATTGGATTTAGTCACAAATTATTCTTGGGGATTTTATATTGGATAAGGATCCTTTTGGAAAATAATCTACACTTATGGTTGAAAGATAATTCAATAAAATGGTATTTATAATGTTTTGAACCATTATGACTTCATATTATTAATATTCAAGACTAATATTATTTATTAGACTTAATTTAATAATTTTAGAAATATTAACAAATTTTATTTACCTTTATATAAATTAATAACTAAGGAAATAGGTTTAAATTCAAGTTGCTAAGGTGTTTTAATTTTTTTATTTACCTCAGAAGTGGATTATTATATTTATAACACGTAGGTATTATTTTTGTGCTCATTTTGATATATTACATTTATTTTTATGATTTTTAAATAATAAGATATGATTTTTATAAGATTTATTAATTTATAAATACTTAATAAATAATAAATATTTAATTAAGTGCAATAATAATGTATGATTATAGTTTTAAATTATAGCTCTTATTTTTCTAGGATTTTTAGTATTTTATTTATATTTTTAATAATTACCATTATTAAAATATGAATTATCAAAGTTTCATTACTTATAAAATATTCATTTAAATAATAATTATTTTTATAACTATTACAATAATGTTTGATAATAATTTTAATTGATAGATTTTATTTTTCTAAACATTTTCATATATTATACATATTTTTCTGAATTACAAATCAAAAGTTATTAATTAAACAAGATTTAATCATTTATTTCATTTCAGGAATATTGATATTTGAATTTATATAGTTTTATCAATTTACTAAACAGAGAATACCTTTTTGTACTGAGGCTAAACCTACCCAAGGTCACTAACCAGTGGGCCAGTGGCCACATCATCATCCACGCATGCAAAGACTAGGTCAAACCACGATGAGGTGGCAAAATGTCATCAGCATGATGTCATGCTGACATCAACTCGGCCTCCACCACCAGAGAATGGTCACCGACAGCGAACCACTGTACTCCGGTGAACAAGGGTACAGAGATGCGTAAGCTTACCATGATGACGATAGAGAGGCTGAGGAGACTTGGGGAGGCGTGACGACGGCGAATTGACGATAATGGCCATGGCAGCCGATGAAAAGGAACGCTTGATTTCACATGATTCCTGACGTGCTAGCTTCCGTGCTTGGTTCTAGGTGAGTAAGACCACGACGGTGTGTTCAACGGTGGCTTCCACGAGGCGAGGGGTGGTCGGACCTAACCGGAACGACGAACTCCGACGAACTAGGGCTTCGAGTGAGGAAGAGAGATGGGTCTAGAGAGCGAGATTGAAGATGAGATTGGTATGAGAGGATAGAGGAGGACGCGGCGATCTTATCTACTCCTCATAGGGTCGGCGGTGAGCATCACGTCGATTCATCTTGACGACAAAGCGGCATCGGTAGGCGCAAATGCACATGTGCATGAGGATGACGACGACAGCGATTTGCGTAAAATCGACAATTCTTTCCTCTCAACCCGCGATCCTTCTTCGGTCCCACCCGTCAGTCATAGAAGAGGACGAGCTGGGCTGGCTGCTGGGCCTTTGTAGAGTGAGCGGTAGATAGAGAGAAAGAAATGGGCCACGGCCAGAGACTGTTTTTTATTTGTTTTTCTTTTCTGTTTTACTTTTCAGATTTGTATTTTAATCTTTGATTTGAACTTTTCTAACAAAGTTTATTTCCTGAATACTTGCAGCAACAATTGGTATTGATTGAGATTCATTTTGTAAACCTTTATGATAAATATTTTATATTTCTTTATTTTCTTTATATGAATCCCTTTTAATATTTTGTAGAATCCTTTGTTATTAATTTTCTTTCTATACTAAACCATGGCTTTATTATTTGATATTTCCTTCTTTGTTTATAAAACTTAATTCTAGATAGCTCATAGTTTGAATGGAAATTTTTATATAATGATCCTATACCATTATTTAATGCATGATATACAAAGGAAATTAATTTGGTTAATATTACTCCCATTAATTTAGAAAATGGCAATGTATATATTCTATTATGATTAACGAAGAAGTTTAGGGTTTGAATTGTAAGTGTTTACCCTAGGATTTAGGGTTCTTAATTTACTTATGTTCTTTTGTTGATGTGAGTAAAGATTTAATAGCTAAGCATATTGTCTTTTGTTTGTGATCTTTAATGATATCACCTTTTAAAATAGAAAGTTATTAATTAAAATGTCTTATGGAAAAGAAATTGATAACAATATCTCCTAAACACATATGGTTAAGACAATTGGAAATGATAAAGATGTGCTTATATGATTTGCTATAGGAAAATATTCCTATAAGGTGATATGGAGATAAGATGATGGATCAATAACATGAAATGGATATTATGTTTGGTTTGAGATTTAAAGTTAGGTGTTTACCAAGAATTTCTATCTTCCATAATTCACAATCCTGGACTTCTAATTAAGGAATTCCTTTCCTAGATATACTACTTCTTCCTATCCATCATCATGGTTAACATGATGAACTTTACTTCACAAGAATATTCTTATCCACCTTTTGTTCTCCTAAATCCATTTAAAAATCCAATGAGCTTGACACTAAAGCTTTTATAGTTTTCTCATATCCATACCTAGTTATATCCACTACTCTACTGTTGATAACCTCCAATCCAACAAGTAGTTCCTTCAAACTCCACGCATACTCTTCCTTAATCATCTGTCACTAATATTTCTCCAGTAGATGTATACATCAAACTACTTTTCTCTAAAGCTTACTATCCTTTAAGAGGAATAACACTACTTCCATAACTCCATGCTACACTAGCTTTAATTTAATCATACTATCTTACATTTACTTTACTCTAATAACTCATACTCCAACCTCACATTAGATTAATGTGACTTATAATGACCACTCTAGCGTAACGTATCTATACTAGGGTTTCAATCATGTTCTACCCACCAATGTCACTTATATAGGATATAAGTATTCAATCTTGGTGAGTAAGGCATGATCATTATAATCCTTTAATCATTTATAGCTTAGGTTTCAGTTGGCTAATCAAGGATTCATCAATACAACCTTACAATTGTATTGGAATTATCTTCTTAGTACCTCTTATTGGATTAAGGCTGTTTTTCATGGCCTATGCCCAATTGATCCAATAGAATTACTTCTGGTAACTATCTTCAGGATTCATCCTTGTAATCTTCTTTACTACCATATAATTATATATTCCAATAACTCTTCTATCATTTCAGGAGTGAGTTTAAATCCATCAATTATCATATTGATTTGATTCTCTTCAATCCCTCTCATCCTATAGATGATATCTAAAACTAGCATTACTATTTACCTCTTCTTAGTTGTTTCTTTATAGGCACTAAAGTATATGCTAAGATATGTTCAAGAGTTGATAGATTAAGAATTGGTGAATCAATAATTGATTTCTCAACATTGATGAACAATAGATATTGGAATATATCTCAATAGACTTGGTTTCTTTCCTACCCAGTCTCACTAAAGAGTTAAAGTTAGGTATTACCATGATACTCATGGTATAATTGGATAAGAAATAAATAAGTCAAGGGTGAATTATTACATTCTTATTACTGGGGTTACATTCTTAACTTGGTATTCATGAGTTATTGTGATGAATATTATGATATGATACCTTAGGGATCAGATATCAATCATTAGGCAATGCATTAAAATTTAATTTTTATTATATTTGATCTACCCTTGGATCAATTTACCTTTACCCAAAATAATGTTTTTATCAAAGGTCATATTGAAACTTATCGCAGTCAACTTGATGATCTACTTCAATTACATCAAGTTAAGAGAAGCTTCAATCACTTTGACAAGTTTTTATTTAAAAGCGCGAAAATTATTCGTATTTTCTATGCATGAATGCAATGCACACATCTGGGTTCAGCTTATTTCTAAGCTCTAATGCTGGGATGTTACAGTTTTCAACACATGGAGTGGTCTAACTGTGCCCTTGGGCATCCTATGCCCCACTATATATGCAGTGTAAGTGGACTCCACAACATTTGTGGCCCATACACTAAGGTACTATACAGGTCATTGCGAGTCAAGACCTCATCTTAAGACCCTGTCTAACTCGCAAACCTAGTTCGTGTCCGGTTCAGGTCCAACCTTCTCCTGCTCTTAAGTGTGTGACCTTGTATGCTCATGGCGACCTGGACATGATTGGAGTCCGACTCGCAATCGATCAATCGGTACGTGTTGACTCCCAAGTACCAAAGAGTCATGATGGCATACCCTTCAATGTGACTTAGGTCTTAGTCTCTTTTGCCTCACGATGTACCCGAATAAATGGCATCCCTTTAATAGCTCAACTCTCTTCTTCATCTGTGATTTATGATTCATCCAACTAACACGTAGTCGATTGTCTCGGTTGACATTTAACCGAGTCGTGCATGGCCATGCTTCTGAATCATATCACACGAGAGGGCCCAGAGAATATCTCTACAGCCCGAGGGAAAAAATCTCATCTTAGTTATCCACATCACTTAGCTTGATTCTCGGTCGACTCGAACTCTCCGTGTTTATAACTGTCCTATTATAGAACCTAAGTCGGTGATCCACAACTCGTATTGCGTGACAATCTCAGGTCTAAAGATTACATTGATTGAGACATACAAATGATGATTGGTTCGTTGTATCTCAATATGGGTCAGTCTGACTCGCCAAACTCTTTAGTTGAATCCGTGTAAGTCAAAATGACATCAGCATCCCTATGACAAGTGGAACCGAGTCATCAGCCGACTTTCACATTATTCTAAGTTGTGTATGTTGGATATATGCCCAAGAGGCAATAATAAAGTGGTTCTAATTATATTTGTGTGTTTATGATAAATGTTTACATCCCATGATATAATTTTATTGACAGGAAACATTAATACTTGTGTGTTTTGTAAACATAAAAGAGTCCCTAGTAAGCCTCATGTTAAGCTAGCTTGATGATTAATATATGATCATGGTTTCCTGGTCATGGATATTGGATGTTATTAATAACAATATCATATCATTAGGAGAATTATGTGATGGACACACATACCCATAGTAAGCATAGCATAAGATCAAGTCATTAAGTTCGTTTTGCTACAAGCTTTCACATACATAGTAACCTAATCCTTCGACCATGATATCATGTTAATCACCGTCACCAGATGAGTACTTTGATCACATCAAACGCCACTTCCATAACTGGGTGGTTATAAAGGTGGCATTGGGTATTCTGAAAGTATGTGTTGAAGAACATGGATCAAGAGTGGGATTTGTCCATCCATATGACAAATAGATATACTCTGGGCCCTCTCAGTGGAATGTCATCCAATTGGCTTGCAAGCATGTGACTAGGTCACAAGGGATGTCATGTCACGAAACGAGTAAATAGTACTTATCGGTAATGAGGTTGAACTAGGTATAGAGATACCGACGGTCAAACCTCGGATAAGTAAAGTATCACGCAACAAATGGAATCGGTATCATATGTAAATGGTTCATTCGATCATTGAAGTCATCGTAGAAATATGTGGGAGCCATATGGATTTCCAGATCCCTCTATTGGTTTTTGATCGGAGAGGTGTATCGATCATGTATGCATAGTTCACGAACCGTAGGGAGACACACTTAAGGATTCAATGTTGTTTGAGTAGATATGGAATGTGAGTTGGAGACCGAATGTTGTTCGGAGTCTTGGATTGGATCCAGGACATCACGAGGAGATCCAGAATGGTTTGGAGAATAAGATTCATATAAGGAAAGTCAATTTCCGGGGTTCGGAAATGTTTTTGGTGTTTTGACCGGGAGCTTCTAGAATGTTCGGATAGCTAGTAATTAGAACCTCATGAATCGAATTAACCTTGGATGAAACCTTCCCCAACTCGGCTAAGAGGGAGAGTTGGAAACTTCCCCCCAAAGATTTCCCTTCCTTTCCAAACTTGGGTTTGAATTTTCAAACTAGGGTTTGACCCTAATTCTTTGGTAGCCGGATTTTCCCATTTTGGGCTTTGGCGCGGCTGGACCTAGTGTACCCCTGCGGCATGCCTCAGGCCAAGTGTCCCCTCCCGGGGCAGTGGACCCACTAGTGGTCCCTCTAGAACATTCTAGAAGCTTCTAGTCAAAATACCGAAAACATTTGTGAACCCCGAAAATTGACTTTCCTTATATGAATCTTATTCTCCGCACCATTCTGGATCTCCACGTGATGTCCTGGATCCAATCTGAGACTCCGAACAACATTCGGTCTCGAACTCATATTCCATATCTACTTAAACAACATCGAACCTTAAGTGTGTCACCCTACGGTTCGCGAACTATGCAGACATGATCGAGACACCTCTCCGATCAATAACCAACAGCGGGACCTGCAAATCCATAATGGCTCCCACATATTCAACGATGACTTCGTGATCCAAGAACCATTCTCATACGACATTGATTCCCTTTGTCGCATGACACTTTTACTTATCTGAGGTTTGATCGTCGTTATCTCTATACCTAGTTCAACCTCGTTGCCGATAAGTACTCTTTACTCCTTCCGTGATATGACATCCCTTATGACCTAGTCACATGCTTGCCAGCCAATCGGATGACATTCCACCGAGAGGGCTCGGCGTATATCTATCTGTCATATGGATGGACAAATCCCACTCTTGATCCATGTGCTTCAACACATACTTTTAGAATACCTAATACCACCTTTATAACCACCCAGTTAAAGAAGTGGCGTTTGATGTCATCAAAGTATCCATTCGGTGATGGTGATTAACATGATCTCATGGTCGAGGGATTAGGTTACTATGTATTTGAAAGCTTGTAGCAAATGAACTCTAAATGACTTTATCTTATGCTATACTAACTATAGGAGTGTGTCCATCACATAACTCTCCTAATGACACGATCTTGTTATTAATAACATCTTTATGTCCATGATCAGGAAACCATGATCATATATTAATCAACAAGCTAGTTTAATAAGAGGCTTACTAGGGACTCTTTTATGTTTACAAAACACACAAGTATTAATATTTCTAGTTAATACAATTATAGCATGTTATGCAAACATTCATCATAAACACAAAGATATAATAATAACCATTTTTATTATTGCCTCTTGGGCATACATCCAACAGTCTCCCACTTGCACTAGAGTCAATTATCTAGATTACATGGTAATATACCTAACACCCATGGCGTTCTGGTGTTGGTCATGCTTTTCCCTAGGTAGAGGTTTAGTCAACAGATCTGCCACATTCAGATATATGTGTAGTTTGCAAATCTTTATGTCACCATCTTGGACATGCCCGCGAATAGCATGAAAATGTAGCTTGATATGATTCAGCTTCTTGTGTGACCGTGGCTCCTGTGCATTGGCTATGGCACCCTAGTTATCACAATAGATGGCCATCGGGTCCAACGCACTAGGAACCACACCAAGATCCATAATGAACTCCTTCGTCCATATTGCCTCTTGTGAAGCCTCCAAAGCAGCTATGCATTCCGATTCAGTTAAAGATCTCGCCACAACGCCTTGCTTAGCACTCCTCCAGCTCACTGCTGCACCATTCAAAGTAAATACGTATCTAGACTGTGACTTAGAGTCATCTGGATCGGTGTTCCAACTAACATCGGTGTAACCATTTACAACAAGCTCTTCATCACCTCCATAAGAAAGAACCATATCCTTAGTATTTCTCAAGTACTTTAGGATATTTTTGACCGCTATCTAGTGATCCACTCCTGGATCACTTTGATATATTATAGTCAAAATAACAACATATGCAATATCTTGTCTTTTACACAACATGACATACATGATAGAACCTATGGCTGAGGCATAGGGGGTTTTGCTCATCCTCTCTCTATCTTCTGCTGTAGCTGGACTTTGAGTTTTACTCAAGGTCGTTGTCGTGGTATTGCACGGCAGATGCTACTGGGGGTAGCTTACGTAGAGGGATCAAGGCGACGTAGGAGAATCCGGGAGCGAGATTGGCACACGATGTACCCAGGTTCACGTCCCCTCGGTGGAGGATCGCTACGTCCTGCTATCAATCCAGTATATGATCATAGATTGGTTTACAATGGAGTCGCCGGAGGCGGTGGGGGAGACTAGATCTAATATGACGTACCCCTTGGGGGTGCCCCTGGTGGCTTTATATATGCAGTCATCTAGGGTTTACAAGTGCACTAATGGGCTTTCTATTGGAGTCGCCGTCTTGGGCCTCCAGTCGGCACCACTCGTCTGGGTCCAGCATGCGCCGCCGTCAGACATGAAGTCGACCCGCTCAGGGCTAGGTTCCAGTCGGCTTGACCCAGCTGGCGAATCCGCTTCGTGGGTATACCCCGATTGGTATTCCCCCATCAGTAGTCCCCGAGCGCGTTGTCGATTTGACGCAGGCTTGAGGCAGGGCGCGAAGAGTCTTGACGATGGGTCGTGGCGAGTCGGCGACGAGCTCCTAAACAGAGAAAAGAATCATGAAGCGGGAGGCGGTCGGCGTGAGCCAGTCTGTGATGACCAGTTGGCGAAAGACATAGGGTGTCGGTGAAGCCCCTAGTTGCGACGATTCTCCGAACATGGAGCATGCCGAGTCCCCGAGCGCGGCGAGGGGCGAGGTCGAGTGACCGTAGAGTGCCGAGTTCCCAAGCGCGACGAGCGGCGAGGTCGAGCGACCGGCGGGCGCCGAGTCCCCGAGCGCGGCGAGGGGCGAGGTCGAGCGACCGGCAAGCGTCGAGACCCCGAGCACGGAGAGCGACTAGGTCGAGCGACCGGCGAGCATCGAGGACGAGCAACCGACGGGCGCCGAGTCCCCGAGCACGGAGAGCGGCGAGGTCGATCGACCGGCGAGTGCCGCTGTCTGTAGCGCGCTGAGTCCCCGAGCGCGTCGAATACGCGAGGGATAGTCCGTGGTGACGAATCGAAGAGGGAGAGCCGCGGTCGTGCAACCACGCATACATGCAGCATGCCTAGGAGTAGTCCCCGAGGCTCGAGTTGGCTTGTAGAGGCGACTCGAGGCTCATATTTTGAAAATAGTAGTGGTTGTTGCCGAGTGTGGCGAATGGAGAGGTCGATCGACCGACGGGCGCCAAGTCCCCGAGCGTGGCGAGTCCGCGAGGGGAGAGTCCCCGAGCGTGGCGAGTCCACGATGACTGCGAGTCCCCGAGCGTGGCGAGTCCACGATGACTGCGATTCCGCGAGGGGAGAGTCCCCGAGTGCGGCGAGTCCACGATGACTGCGAGTCCCCGAGCGTGGCGAGTCCACGATGACTGCGATTCCGCGAGGGGAGAGTCCCCGAGTGCGGCGAGTCCGCGATGGTTGCGAGTCCGCGAGGGGAGAGTCCCCGAGTGCGGCGAGTCCGCGATGGTTGCGAGTCCGCGAGGGGAGAGTCCCCGAGTGTGGCGAGTCCGCGATGATTGCGAGTCCGCGAGGGGAGAGTACCCGAGTGTGGCGAGTCCGCTGGCGATTGCGAGTCCGCGAGGGAGAGTCCCGAGTGTGGCGAGTCCGCGGCGATTGCGAGTCCGCGAGGGAGAGTCCCGAATGTGGCGAGTCCGCTGGCGATTGCGAGTCCGCGGTGATGTTGATTTGCGCTGTTTTGTTAGCGAAGTCTCGTCTTGGCCGGGGGCCGCATGGCGACTCCAAAGATGGCTCTCGGCTTGGCGTTCTTCCGGACGATCCGAGGCTCGGTTTTAGTCCTCGTCCATGATTTAGCCGCGAGTCGCACTGTCTAAGGTTGAGGAGGACATGGTGCTGTCTGTTTAGCACTACCATTTATCTTGGCCCGGAAGGCCAGTCGAGCAAGGCGACTCCAATGATGGCTCTCGGTTAGCGTTTTTCGTGGACGATCCGAGGCTCGGTTTGCGAGTCCTCGTCCGCACTACTTGGCCATGCGAGTCGCTCTTTCAAAGGTTGACAAAGGCGAATAGATTTTCCCCGGGGGGGAGAGACACCCAGTGGTGAGTCCATGCAGCGTGGCACGCGACCCTCTCTGGCGACTCGGACGATGAAAGTCCCTTAGCAGGCACGGCGTACGCATTCGACGTAGCCGGAAGGAGTCGACGCGGCGGACACGGGGTCGACGCGGCGGACGGAGGTCGCGCTATGGCGATGTCGACGCGGCGGACACGGGGTCGACGCGGCGGACGGAGGTCGCGCTATGGCGATGTCGACGCGGCGGACACGGGGTCGACGCGGCGGACGGAGGTCGCGCTATGGCGATGTCGACGCGGAGGTCGCGCTATGGCGACGTCGGACACGGCCGCGGCGGGCGGAGGTCGCGCTATGGCGATGTCGGCGCGGCGGGCGACGGGCGGCGGACACGGGTCGGCGACGGAGGTCGCTATGGCTATGTCGGCCTTGGCGGACACGGGGTCGACGCGGTGGACGGAGGTCGCGCTATGGCGATGTCGACGCGGCGGACACGGGGTCGACGCGGCGGACGGAGGTCGCGCTATGGCGATGTCGACGCGGCGGACACGGGGTCAACGCGGCGGACGGAGGTCGCGCTATGGCGACGCGCCAGGTGAGTGCGCAACGGGCGAGTCCCCGAGCCTAGCGAGTCCGCGTTTAAGCGTGTCCGCGTTTTAGGCGAGGCCTGGAGCGTGGCGAGTCGGCGAGCCGGAAAAATAAAGAGTCGGCGATGGGCGAGGCCGTGAGAGGCGAGCTCGCGATGGCGAATTCCCGAGCGTGGCGAGTATGCGAGGGCAAGCTCGCGAGGGCGAGTCCCCGGGCGTGGCGAGTCCGCAAGAGGAGAGTCGTCCGCGCCTCGGCGAGCGAGTCTCCGAGCGCAACGAGTCCATGCTGATGCATCGGTTGTCCACCAGGGATTAATGATCCGGCGCGTGAAAAACCACATACACAGATTAGATCAGTTTCAATAAATTAATTTAGAATAATGAATGAACAAGGTTTAGATTGAATAAAGGAAACCCATCAATGGTAGAATTTCTCCACGCTTGGGCGTGTATTGGAAGATATGGTGGATGGAAGATGTGGTGGATCCAGCCGCGCGTGCACGCTGGGACACTGTCATGCGACTTAGGGATTGCCGACTTGATTTTGCTTTGTTGTATAGTTCATGTCTTGATCGGTGCGTTCGAACCAGGGGCTGAGTTAGCTTCCGCTGCCGTGTATCGCTCTTGAGCGTGGGGTGTTACGGCACCGAGCCGCACGAGACCAGGCGCCGCCGCCAGATCGGATCAGCTTGCCGATGGACCAATTCAATAATATATCCCCTTAATCTTACAAAGCATGGATCAGTCAATACGTATAATCAGCATGCGTACGTGCAAGTTTAGATCCGATCAAGATAATCAGTTGACAAAGTAATAAAAAGATAGGATTGAACTGAAAACTTAGCTTCCGGCAAGAAACAATCGCTCGCGCACTCATGTCCGAGGACGGCGATCGGCTTGAACGAAATTGATGTGATCTTAGGGATCCCGCCCGGATTATCACCCTCCAAGCACCGCTAGCCCCACGGTGGGCGCCAACTGTCGTGGTATTGCACGGCAGATGCTACTGGGGGTAGCTTACGTAGAGGGAGCAAGGCGACGTAGGAGAATCCGGGAGCGAGATTGGCACACGATGTACCCAGGTTCACGTCCCCTCGGTGGAGGATCGCTCGTCTGCTATCAATCCAGATATGATCATAGATTGGTTTACAATGGAGTCGCCGGGCGTGGGGAGACTAGATCTAATATGACGTACCCCTTGGGGGTGCCCCTGGTGGCTTTATATATGCAGTCACCTAGGGTTTACAAGTGCACTAATGGGCTTTCTATTGGAGTCGCCGTCTTGGGCCTCCAGTCGGCACCACTCGTCTGGGTCCAGCATGCGCCAGTCGCCGTATTGGGCGAGTCGACCCGCTCAGGGCTAGGTTCCAGTCGGCTTGACCCAGCTGGCGAATCCGCTTCGTGGGTATACCCCGATTGGTATTCCCCCATCAGTCGTATTGGGCAACATGGGCAAGAACCATTTCTTGCTTTCTTCCATTCCAAACTTCTTTAGAACCTTGTCCAAGTATGTACTTTGTGAAAGCTCTATTAAGCGTCTTGATCTATCTCTATAAATCTTGATGCCTAAAAGGTATGAAGCTTCGCCAAGATCCTTCATTGAAAAACTATTATTCAAATAGTCTTTGACACTTTTAAGAAGTTCTATATCATTCCCAATCAACAATATGTCATCCACATATAGTAATAGGAATGCTATAGAGCTTCCACTCACTTTCTTGTAAATACAAGCTTCTCCATAAGTTTGCATAAATCCAAAGTTTTTGATCACCTTATCAAAATGTTGATTCCAGCTCCGAGATGCTTTCTTCAATCCATAAATGGACCACTGAAGTTTGCATACCTTGTTAGCATCTTTAGGAACTACAAAAACTTTGAGTTTTACCATATACAACTCTTCTTCAATGTCACCATTGAGGAATGCCGTTTTGACATCCATCTGCCATATCTCATAATCGTAATATGCAGCGATTGCTAACAAAATCCTCACAGACTTTAGCTTTGCTACCAGTGAGAAAGTCTCATCGTAGTCAACCCCTTGAATGTGTTGCAACCCTTTCACGATAAGTCGAGCTTTATATACGATTATATTACCATCAACATCTATTTTCTTCTTGAATATCCATTTGTTCTCGATAGCCTTGCGGGCATCCGATAAGTCCACCAAAGTCCACACTTGGTTTTCGTACATGGATCCAATCTCGGATTTCATGGCTTCTTGCCATTTGTTGGAATCTGGGCTCATCATTGCTTCCTCGTATGTCGCAGGGTCGTTGGTGTTGTCCACCAACATGACATTCATAACAAGATCATACCATTATAGAGTGGTATGAACCCTCGTCGGCCTGCGAGGTTCAGTAGGTTCAGTAGTAACTTCATTCAAAGTTTCATGATCATTATCATTAGCTTCCTCTCTTATTGGTGCAGGAGGCACAAGAACGTCTTCCGGTGACGCGCTACTCTCAAATCTGAGAGAAGGTTCAACAACCTCGTCGAGTTCTACTTTCCTTCTAGTCACTTCTTTCGAGAGAAACTCCTTCTCAAGAAAGGATCCATTCTTGGCAACGAAAACTTTGCCTTTGGATCTATGATAGAAGTTATAACCAATTGTTTCTTTAGGGTATCCTATGAAAACGCATTTCTTCGCTTTGGGTTCAAGCTTGTCGGGATGTAACTTATTTAAATAAGCTTCGCAACCCCAAACTTTAACAACAACTTAGGTTTCTTACCAAACCACAATTCATACAGTGTCGTTTCAACGAATTTAAATGGTGTCCTATTTAAAGTGAATGTGGTTGTTTCTAATGCATAACCCCAAAATGATAATGGTAAATCTGTAAGAGACATCATAGAAAGAACCATATCTAAGAGAGTTCGATTACGATGTTCGGACACACCATTACGTGTGGTGTTCCCGGTGGTGTCAATTGTGAAAGTATTTCGTATTTCTTTAAATCCATGCCAAACTCGTAACTTAGATATTCACCTCCACGATCATATCGCAGAAACTTGATCTTCTTGTTACGTTGATTTACTACTTCACTTTGGAATTCCTTAAACTTCTCGAAAGTTTCAGACTTATGTTTCATAAAGTAGATATACCCATATCTACTCAAGTCATCCGTGAAAGTAAGAACATAACGATATCCACCGCGCGATGCCACACTCATTGGACCGCACACATCGGTATGTATGATCTCCAACAAGTCCATAGCTCGCTCCATTATTCCAGAGAATGGTGTCTTAGTCATTTTTTCCATCAGACATGCTTCACATCTTTCAAGTGATTCAAAATCAAGTGATTCAAGGAGTCCATCAGAATGGAGTTTCTTCATGCGCTTCACTCCAATATGACCAAGACGGCAGTGCCACATGTATTTCATTTGTTTAGCATCTATATTATGAACATGTGTATCACTACCATCGAGATTCAATAAGAATATACCATCCATCTCAGGCGCATGACCATAAAAGATATTACTCATATAAATCGAACAACCATTATTCTCGGACTTAAACAAGTAACCGTCTCGAAATAAACAAGATCCAGATATAATGTTCATGCTTAACGCAGGCACCAAACAACAATTATTTAGACTTAAAACTAATCCCGATGGTAGATGAAGAGGGAGCGTGCCGACAGCGATCAAATCAACCTTGGAGCCATTTCCAACGCGCATCATCACCTCTTATCTTGCTAGTATTCGCTTATTCTACAGCACCTGTTTTGAGTTACAAATATGAGCAACTGAACCAGCATTAAATACCCAGGCACTAGTAAGATACACATCAATAACATGTATATCGAATATACCTTTCTTCTTGATGTTGCCATTCTTCAGATCCATCAAGTACTTGGGGCAATTCCGCTTCCAGTGACCTTCACCCTTGTAGTAAATGCACATAGTGTCAGGCTTAGGACCAGCCTTGGGCTTCTTAGTAGGCGCGGTAGTTTTCTTGACGCCCTTCTTGAAGTCACCCTTCTTCTTAGGATTGCCTTGCTTCTTGAAATTGGTGGTCTTATTGACCATCAACACTTGGTGCTCTTTCTTGATCTCCACTTCCGTAGACTTCAACATGGACAAGAGTTCAGGCAATGACTTATCCATGTGCTACATGTTGTAGTTCATCACAAAGTTCTTGTAACTAGGTGACAGTGATTGGATGACACGATTAATACCCAACGCATTAGGAATCATTATTCCCAAATCTGCGAGTTTATTTGTGTGCCTAGACATTTTAAGCACATGCTCGCTAACGGAGCTGCCCTCTTCCATCTTGCAGTTAACGAACTTCTCGGAGGCTTCATGGCTTTCCACGACCGCGTGAGTCTCAAATATCATTTTGAGCTCATTGACAATATCATGAGGGTCGCGGTTCTCGAAGAGCTTCTGAAGCTCCAATTCCAAACCATACAAGATGGCACACTGAACTATGGAGTATTGGTTCATTCGAGTGAGGTAAACATTTTTCACCTCATCGGTAGCATCATTTGCAGGAGGGTCACCTAGCGGTGCATCCAGCACATAGGTCAACTGACCAGCATTAAGGACAATCCTCAAGTTGCGGAACCAGTCTGCGAAGTTGCTTTCATTGTTTTTCAACTTTTCTTTCTCTAGTAACACACTAAAATTGATGGTAGGAGCCGCCATGATCTACAACATATTTATAAAGAGTTTAGACGAAGTTTATGATGAATTGAGTTCATATTTAATTCTTAAATTAACTAGGTGAACTCCCACTCAAAACAACATCTCTCACATTGTTTTAGTGATCACACGAACCAAATCCACTACACCAAGTCCGATCATCACGAGAGATGATGTAGCTTCAAAGGCGAACAATCAACATGTTCATCATATCAATCATATGACTCATGCTTTACCTTTCGGCATTCCATGTTCCGAGACCATGTTTGTACATGCTAGGCTCGTCAAGGTTAACCTTAGTATCTGCATGTGCAAATCCGGCTTGCACCCATTGTATGCACACATAGAATCTATCACACCCGATCATCATGTGGTGCTTCGAAACGATGAGTTTTAGCAATGGTGCCTACTAAGGATGAACACTTTATTACTTGATATTTAGTGAGAGGTATCATCTTATAATGCTCCGCCACAATCTAAGCAATACATGATGCATAAAAGGATTAACATCACATGCAATTCATAATATGTGATATGATATGGCCTTTCTTCTTGTGCCTTTGATCTTCATCTCCAAAGCACGAACAAGATCTCCATAATCACCGGCGTGGCGTCAAGGTCAATGGCGTCGCTTCATGGTTGTCCTCCACCAACACCAACTATTACAACTACTTGATGAATAGACACGCGGGTCTTAACAAAATTTAAATACAACCATAAGGCTCCTGTCGGTTGCCAACTTACAATAAGGATCATTGCATGCATCAAATACAATCACAATCACATCATGTCCATATCACATCACAACACATGCCCTGCAAAAACAAGTTAGATGCCGCTAATTTTCTTTGCATGTTTTACGTGGCTTGGGCTTTCGAATAAGAACTGTTCTTACCTACGAACATGAACCACAATGTTGATACAAGTATTGTCAAGTGCCCGTTGTAAATTGAATCTTCACTATGGTGGGAGAGGTAGACACCCACAAAGCCACTTGTGCAATGCAATTTGCACGTTGGGCATGGAGAAAGTCTCATGTACGATGACATGTAAGGTTAGCCCATGCCGCTTCATCCCACCATCCCGTAAGATGCAAAGTACACAAAAAGAAAGCGACAACAAAAGCATCAACTCCCACAAAACCATTGTGTTCTACTCATGCAACAGATCTACCCATAGAGTTGGCTCTAATAGCATTGTAGGGTTCGTAGCATGGAAAACAAAAAAAATCTATCGCGTGAACACACAAAACCAAGATCTAATCTACGAGATCGGTGCAACGAGATTGTAGAGAACTAACCCTCAAAGATCCAAAGTGTTTAACGAGATTCGGATCTCATGGTTGATGTAGTCGATCACTTGCTGCTCTCAATCTCGCGTAGACGATCCTTTCGGCGCCATATTCCGTCAGCTCTTCCGCAGTCGATCACACGTATAGTAGCCGATGAAGACCTTCCTCTCCCTTGTTCTAGTAGGGTATCGAAGGTTGTAGATCTCCTCGGAATCCCAACAGCACGGCGCCGTGGTGGTGGTGGTGGAGGAGGAGATATTTCTGCAGGGCTTCGCCTAAGCCGGAACAGTGTGGAGGAAAGAGGGGTGCGGCGGCTAGGGTTGTAGGCGCCAAGGCTTCAGGTGCCAAGGGGGCGCCCCACCCCTCCTTATATGGGAGAGGGGACAGCGGCCAAGGCCTCCCTTCCCTAGCCAAGTTGCCCCCAACTCGGCTAGGAAGGGGAGAGTCCCTCCCCAAATCAGCTAGGAAGAGGGGAGTTTTAAACTTGCCTTTCAAGTTTTCCATTTCCTTCCCAAACAAGGATTTGACTTTTCAAACTAGGATTTGACTTTTCAAACCAGGGTTTGACCCTTTCCTCTAGTCCTTGGCCGAGTTTCCCTAGGGCATGATGCGGCCAGCCCCTTAGGGCATGGCGCATCCCAAGTGCCCCCTCCTGGGGTGGTGGACCTTCCAGAACATTCTAGAAGCTTTCGGTCAAAACACCGAAAACATTTCCAAACCCCGGAAATTGACTTTCCTTATATGAATCTTATTCTCTAGACCATTCCGGATCTCCTCGTTATGTCCTGGATCCAATCCGAGACTCCGAACAACATTCGTTCTCCAACTCACATTCCATATATACTCAAACAACATCAAATTCTTAAATGTATCTCTCTGCAGTTTGTGAACTATGTAGACATGATCGAGACACCTCTCCAATCAATAACCAATAGAGGGATCTAGAAATCCATATGGCTCCCACAGATTTCTACGATGACTTCATGATCGAATGAACCATTTACATACGATACCGATTCCGTTTGTCGCCTGATACTTTACTTATCTGAGGTTTGATCGTCGGTATCTCTATACCTAGTTCAACCTCATTACCGATAAGTACACTTTACTCGTTCCATGACATGACATCCCCTGTGACCTAGTCACATGCTTGCAAGTCAATTGGATGACATTCAACCGAGAGGGCCTAGAGTATATCTATCTGTCATATGGATGGACAAATCCACTCTTGATCCATGTGCTTCAACACATACTTTTGGAATACCTAATGCCACTTTTATAACCACCAAGTTACGGAAGTGGTGTTTGATGTCATCAAAGTATCCATCCGGTGATGGTGATTAACATGATCCCATGGTCAAAGGATTAGGTTACTATGTATTTGAAAGCTTGTAGCAAATGAACTCTAAATGACTTGATCTTATGATATGCTAACTATAGGAGTGTGTCCATCACATCATTATCCTAATGACATGATCTTGTTGCTAATAACATCTTTATGTCCATGATCATCTATTAATCAACAAGCTAGTTTAACACGAGGCTTACTAGGGACTCTTTTATGTTTACAAAACACACAAGTATTAATGTTTCCGGTTAATACAATTATAGCATGTTATGCAAACATTCATCATAAACACAAAGATATAATAATGACCAGTTTTATTATTGTCTCTTGGGCATATCTCCAACAGAGGAAGGACTTGGTGATCTTGATGGTCGACACGAAATACATGGACGCCGACAAGAATGCGTGGTGTGTTGATCAGCACGCTCAGATCATCTCTGAGAACCGAGTGACCGCCAACTAGAAAAGTATCCCGACACCGGCCCCTACCCCAACCTCGATCGTCACCTAGGCCATGTTGGAGATATGCCCTAGAGGCAATAATAAATGTAGTTATTATTATATCTTTGTGTTTATGATAAATGTTTACATTCATTCCATAATAGTATTAACAAGGAAACATTAATACTTGTGTGATTTGTAAACTAAAATAGAGTCCCTAGTAAAGCCTCTTTATAAATACTAGCTTGTTGGTTAATAAATGATTGTGGTTTCCGTATCATGAACATTGAGATGTTATTAACAACAAGATCATATCGTTAGGAGAATGATATGATGGACATACTCCTATAGATAAGCATAGCATAAAGATCAAGTCATTTTAATAGTTCAATTGCTATATGCTTTCTGATACATAGTAACCTAATTCCTTTGACCATGAGATCATGCATATCACCTACACCGGAAGGATGCTTTGATGACATCAAACACCACACCGTAACTGGGTGGCTATAAAGGTGGCATTGAGTGTTCATAAAGTATTGGTTGAGACACATGGATCAAGAGTGGGATTTGTCCATCCATATGACGGATAGATATACTATGGGCCCTCTCGGTGGAATGTCATCCAATTAGCTTGCAAGCATGTGACTGGCTCACAAGGGATCACATATCACGGGAACGAGAAAAGAGTACTTATCAGTAACGAGGTTGAACTAGGTATGTAGAGATACCGACGATCAAAACCTCGGATAACTAAACTATCGTGAGACAAAGGGAAATTGGTATCGTATGTAAGTGGTTCATCCGATCGCAAAGTAATCGTAGAAATATGTGGGAGCCATATGAATTTCCAGATTCCTCTATTGGTTATTGTTCGGAGAAGTGTCTCGATCATGTCCGCATAATTCACGAACCGTAGGGAGACACACTTAAGGATTCGACGTTGTTTGAGTAGTTATGGAATGATGAGTAAGAGACCGAATGTTGTTCGGAGTCTCGAATGGGATCCGGATATCACGAGGAGATCCGAATGGTCCGAATAAGATTCATACAAGGAAAGTCTTTGAGGTTGGAGAATGGTTCGGTGTTTTCATCGAGAATGTTCTAGAAGGTTCCGGAATGTCCCAGACCGGGAGGAAGGGTACATGAATGTGTCATAACAAGTTGGAATGATTGCATCATGTACTAGGTGTCATCGCTGAACAAAATAAAGGGTTTAATCAAATCCTAGTTTGAAAAGTCAAACGCTAATTTGAAAAGTCAAACGGCTATTTTGTGAGGTGGAGGGAGAGTAGGAAACCTACTTGGGGAGGAGTTCCCTCCCTCCACCGCCGGACCACTTGGAGACCGAGTTGGGGAGGGACTCCCCTCCCCTTGGCGCACCCCTCCACCTATATAAGGAGGGGCAGGGTGTAGGGTTTCGTAGCATGGAAAACAAAAAATTTCTATCGCATACAAACAAACAAGCCAAGATCTATCTACTAGATTGTAGCAATGAGTCGATGGAATAACTCACCCTCGAAGATTCCAAAGTGTTTAACGAGAGCGGATTCTCGTGGTGATGTAGTCGTACTCTTCCCGATCTCAAGATCGCGTAGACGATCCTTCCGGCGATGCGTTCCGGCAGCGCTCCATGATCGGTCACACGTTGATGCAGGACGAAGACGTTCCTCTCCTTGTTCCAAAGAAAACGGAGGTTGTAGCACTCTCCTCAAGATTCCTGGCAATGTGGTACCTAAGTAGAGGGAGATCTCGCAGGGCTTCGCCTTAAGCCGGAGCGAGTTGTTGGAATTATGCCCTAGAGGCAATAATAAAGATGTTATTATTATAATTCTTGTTCATGATAAAGTTTATATTCCATGCTAGAATTGTATTAAGCGGAAACTTTAATACTTGTGTGGTTTGTGAACAACACCGTGTCCCTAGTACGCCTCTATGTACTAGCTCATTGATCAATGATGGTTAAGGTTTCCTAACCATAGACATGAGTTGTCAATTGATAATGAGATCATATCATTGGGAGAATGATATGATGGATGGACAAACTAAGCGAAGCAATTAGATCGTTTCATCGTGTTCATCTTTGAAGCTTTTCCTATGTCAAATATTGTATTCCTTAGACCATGAGATAATGCAACTCCTGGTACGAAGAAAGCTTTGAGGTCATCAAAGCGTCATCCTATGAGAGGGTGATCATAAAGGTGTCTCTCAGGTGATCGGAAAGTATCTGTTGGGTTGTATGTATCGAGATGGAATTTGTCCCTCCCAATTCGGAGAGATATACTTCGGGCCCACTCGGTAATCAACATCAACACCGCTTGCAAGCATGTGGTTAAGGAGTTAATCACAAAGTGATATCGGATTACGAAGCAGTAAAGTACTTCTGTGAGCGAGATTGAACTAGGTATGATGCAAGCGATCGAATCTCGGGCAAGTAAAATATCGCGAGACGAAGGGAATATATATATGGGATTGATTGAATCACGGCATCGTGGTTCATCCGATATGATCATCGATGAATGTGTGGGAGTCAATATGGGTGCAGACCCCTCATTGATTATTGATAGAAGATCATGTCGCATATTCTCGAACCGCGGTCACACACTTAACGTATCTCGACGCTAGGATAGATTGGATAATTGGTTTATGAATTTTTGTTCGAGTCTCGGATGGGATCCGGGATATCACGAGAGGTTCCGTAATGGTCCGGAGAATAAGATTCATATAAGGCAGTGCAGTTTTTGGAGTTCAGAATTGTTCCGGGTTAATCGGTATTGTACCGGAAGCTTCTATAACCTTCCGGAAGGGGACCGACGTGGCCCCACCTTCCGGGAGGGGGCATGGGCCTATGAGGGAGTGTTCTGGCCGCATTGGGCCAGGGGCACAAGGCCCCATAGGGCCCAGCCAATCCTAGATAAGTTTAAACTCGTTTAAACTAGAGATAGGATTTCTAGATAAGGGAGAGTTTAAATCGTTTAAACTAGAGATAGGATTTCTAGATAAGGAAGAGTTTAAATTGTTTAAACTAGAGATAGGCTTGGAGGAGGGGCAAGGGCTGGCCGCCCCCCCTCTATATATAGAGGGGTGGTGCGCCCTCTCCCCCCAACTACACACCTTCCTCCAAGCCCTAGCATCCTTGCTACCTTCCTCTCCCTCCCGATCGTTTGTGGCGAAGCCTGCTGCAGAAATTCTCCACCATATACACCACGCCGTCGTGTTGTAGATCCAATCTATCTCTCCACCATACTCGCTGGTCCGAGGAAGGAGGAGTCGAGGTGCTGCGTGTGCATCTCACGGAGGCACCGCCACTTGTGGTGCTAGATCGGATCGGATCGCGAGGAGGAGAATGCGACTACATCACCCACGTTCCGACGAGCGTTCGCTGTCTTGAATCTTCAAGGGTATGAAGATCTAATCCAATCTCTCGTTGTTTGCATCTCCTAGATTAGATCTTGGCTTTCCCTCTGTTCGCTCGTAGAAAATTTTGATTTACTATGCCGCGAAACCCTTCGATGGTATCGAGCTAGATCTATGCGTAGATGTGTTTCACGAGTAGACGCAACATGGTTGTTGCGAGCGTTGATGTTTTCTGTTGCAAGCCTCCTTTTGTGTTCTTCTTATGGCGGGATAGTGAGATTGAAGCGGTCCAGGCCAACCTTACGCGACGTCGTTCGAGACCGGCTCCGCACTTGACGTGTGGCTTGTTCCACACATGCGGCTGGTGGATGTCGATTTCTCTCACTATAGTTGTCATGGGATTAACACGGAGTTTGGCAACCATAATATCACCGTTGTGGCTTTCCGTAGGTAAGAATCGTTCTTAGCATCTACTCCCATAAGCCACGTAAAACATGCAACAACAAAGTAGAGGCGTCTAACTTGTTTTGCAGGGGTTTTTGTGATGTGGTATGGCCCAAGATGTGATGTGTATATTGTACGATGATCATGTTTTGTAATGTTTCACGACTTGCATGTCGATGAGTACACAACCAGCAGGAGCCATATGGTTGTCTTTATAATTGTGTATGACCTGCGAGTCAACTTCTTATACGCCATGTAATAGCTTTACTTTATCGCTAAGTAGTTAGCAATAGTTGTAGTTGCTATTCGTGGTGGAGGCAATCATGGTGGAGTGATGGAGATCATGCCGGAACGCACAAGATGGAGATCATTGCGCGAGGATTGGCTATACCATGTCACATAAAGTTATATGCATGTGATGTTTATCCCTTTTATGTATCTTATTATGCTTAGATCGCGACGGTATCATTATAAGATGATTCCTCACTTAAAGATCAAGATAAAAACTGTGTTCTCCCCAAGTATGCACCGTTGCGAAAGTTCGTCGTGTCCAAGCATCACGTGATGATCGGGTGCTATAGACTCTACGCTCACATACAACGGGTGCAAGCCAGTTTTGCACACGCGGAAATACTTGGGTCTAACTTGACGAGCCTAGCATGTACAGACATGGCCTCGGAACACAAGAACCGAAAGGTTAAGCATGAGTCATATGAATGATATGATCGACACTTCGTTGTCCACCATTGAAACCACATCTCTTCTCGTGATGATCGGATTAGGTGTGGTGAATTTGGATCGTGTTCACTAAACAACTTGAGGGATGTTGAATTTAGTGGGAGTTCATCTAGTAATTTGATTAAGTTGAACTATTTATCATGAACATAGTCTAAATTGTACTTGCAAATACTGTAGATCACATGGCCAAATCCAACTTCAACGTTTTTGCTGAGAAGGAAAAGCTTAGAAACAATGGGTCTAACTTCACCAATTGGTTCCGTAATCTAAGAATCATTCTGTCATGCGGACAAAGGACTATGTCCTTGGTAAGCGTTAGGTGACCCCCCGCTACTGGCCGGTGATGAGAAAAGCTCTGTCATCGCAGAAAGATGATTATGGTGTGATTAAGAGCACCATGTTGTTTGCTATGGAACCGAGCTTCAAAATCGTTTTGAAACCTATCCGGGCCCTTTGAGATTCTCGAGCTGAAAACCATGTTTGAGACTCAAGCCCGTTTTGAGAGATATGAGATCTCAGAAGTTCTTTAAGCGCAAGATGGAGGAAGGGAGTTCCGTTAGTGAGCACGCCATAAAGATGTCGGGCTACACTCAACGCCTTGAGCAACTGGAATGCACGATTCCAGAGGAGCTCAAGATTGACAGGGTTCTGCAATCACTCCCTCCCAGCTACAAAAGTTTTGTAGTGACTCATAATCAGATTGGTTCCACTAATACGATCACCGAGCTCTTCGCAAAGCTGAAGGCTGCGGAAGTGGACATCAAGAAGGATAATCATGTGTTGATGGTCAACAAGCCCTCCTTTAAGAAAGGTAAGGGAGCAAAGAAGCCCTTCAAGAAGGGCGGCGCAAAGCGCAATGCCCCTGCTGAGAAGAAGCTAAGGTCTGGTCCTAAGCCGGACACTGAGTGTTTCTATTGCAAGGACAGGGGTCACTGGAAGCGCAACTGTCCGAAGTACTTAGCGGACAAGAAGGATGGCACCATCAAAGGTATATTTGATATACATGTTATTGATGTTTTCCTTACTAGCCCTCGTTGTAGTGCCTGGGTATTTGATACCGGTTCAGTTGCTAATATTTGTAACTCGAAACAGGAGCTACGGAATAGACGGCGGCTTGCGAGGGATGAGGTGACGATGCGCGTTGGCAACGGATCAAGAGTTGATGTGATGGCCGTCGACGCTCTCCTTAGTTTTACCTTCGGGATTAGTTTTAAACCTTAATAAGTGTTATTATGTACTGCGTTGAGCATGAACATTATTTCGGATCGTGTTTATTGCAAGACGGTTATTCATTTAAATCGGAGAATAATGGTTGTTCTATTTATATGAGTAACATCTTTTATGGTCATGCACCTCTTGTGAATGGTTTATTTCTTCTAAATCTCGAAAGGGATGAAACACACATCCATAACATTGAGGCTAAGAGATGCAAAGTAGATAGTGATAATACTACTTATTTGTGGCACTGTCGTCTAGGTCATATTGGTGTAAAGCGCATGAAGAAACTCCATTCTGATGGACTTTTGGAGTCTCTTGATTTTGAATCATTTGACACATGCGAACCATGCCTCATGGGCAAGATGATCAAACCCCCGTTCTCCGGTATGATGGAGCGAGCAACGGACTTGTTGGAAATCATACATACCGATGTATGCGGACCGATGAGTGTTTGATGCGCGGTGGATATCTCTATTTTCTCACTTTTACCGATGACATAAGTAGATATGGGTATATCTATTTAATGAAACATAAATCTGAAACGTTTGAAAAGTTCAAAGAATTTCAGAATGAAGTGGAGAACCATCGTAATGAAAGATTAAGTTTCGCGATCCGATCGTGGAGGTGAATATTTGAGTTATGATTTTCTCACGCATCTTAAAGCAAGTGGAATCGTTTCACAACTCACGCCACGGAACACCACAACGCAATGGTGTGTCGAGCCGGAATCGAACCCTATTAGATATGGTCCGATCAATGATGTCTCTTCTTGATTTGCGTTATCATTTTGGGGTTATGCATTAGAAACCTGCATTCACTTTAAATAGGGCTCCATCTAAATCCGTTGAGACGACACGTATGAACTGTGGTTTGGTGCTAAACCTAAGTTGTCGTTTCTTAAAGTTTGGGGATGCGAAGCTTCGCCAAGAAGTTGATGCGGACAAGCTTGAACCCAAAGCGGAGAAATGCATCTTCATAGGATACCCTAAGGAAACTATTGGGTATACCTTCTATCACAGAACCGAAGGCAAAGTGTTTTGTCGCAAAGAACGGTTCCTTTCTTGAGAAGGAGTTTCTCTCGAAAGAAGTGAGTGGGAGGAAAGTAGAGCTTGACGAGGTTATTGAACCTTCTCTTGAATTGGAGAGTAGCGCACCTGAAATTGTTCCAAAGGTCACCGCACCAACAATAGAGGAAGCTAATGACAAGGATCATGAAGCTTGGACGATCTTTCTTGAGCGTCGCAGTCGACAAGGTCGCGTGCCCCTCCCGAGTGGTACGGCAACCATGTCTAGACTGTCTTGTTAGTAGAAGACGGTGAACCTACGAACTATGAGGCGATGATGAGCCCGGACTGAGAAATGGCTGGAAGCCATGAAATCCAATTGGGATCCATGAGCGAAAACCAAGTATGGACTTTGGTGGATCCTCCTAGCGACCGAAAGGCCGTTGAGTGCAAATGGATATTCAAGAAGAAAACGGACGCGGATGGTAATGTTACCGTCTATAAAGCACGGCTTGTCGCAAAAGGTTTTCAACAAGTTCAAGGTGTTGACTACGATGAGACTTTCTCTCCCGTAGCGATGTTTAAGTCCATTCGGATTTTATTAGCAATTGCTGCATTTCATGATTATGAAATATGGCAGATGGATGTCAAGAATGCTTTCCTCAATGGGAACATTGATGAAGAGTTGTATATGATGCAACCCGAAGGTTTTGTCGATCCTAAGGATGCTGATAAAGTATGCAAACTTCAGCGTTCCATTTATGGACTGAAGCAAGCATCTCGGAGTTGGAACCTTCGTTTTGATCAAGTAATCAAGAGCTTTGGATTTGTTCCAAATTTCTACGAAGCTTGTATCTACAAGAAAGTGAGTGGGAGCTCGGTGACGTTTCTGGTACTATATGTGGATGACATATTGATTATCGGAAATGACATCAACATGCTTAACGATGTGAAGAGTTATTTGAACAAGTGTTTTTCAATGAAAGACCTAGGTGAAGCTGCTTATATATTGGGCATCAAAATCTATAGAGATAGACAAAGACGCCTGATAGCTTTAAGCCAGAGTACATACCTAGACAAAGTTCTGAAAAGGTTCAGAATGGATAAGGCAAAGAAGGGTTCAGTGCCTATGTTGTCAGGTAAGATATATAGCAAGGCTCAGTGTCCAGCTACGGTAAATGATAGGGAAGCTATGAGCAAAGTGCCTTATGCCTCGGCCATAGGTTCCATCATGTATGCCATGCTGTGTACTAGACCGGATGTGTCCAATGCTCTTAGTTTGTGACGAGATATCAAAGTGATCCGAGTGGAACATGGACAGCCGTGAAGAACATCCTAAAGTACCTAAATAGAACTAAAGAAATGTTCTTAGTCTATGGGGTGATGAACGACTTGTCGTAAAGGTTACGTCGGCTAGTTTCGACACCGACAAGGATGATTCTAAATCTCGGACAGGATACGTGTATATTTTGAATGGAGGAGCTGTGTGGAGAAGCTGCAAGCAAAGCATGATCAGGGATCTACAGAGAAGCGGAATACATGGCTGCTGCAGAAGCGTCAAGTGAAGGAGTTTGGATCGAAACTTCATCATCGAAGCTTGGCGTGGTTCCAAGTGCATTGGACCCACTCGAGATATTGTGTGACAACACTGGCGCCATAGCACTCGCTAAGGAACCAAGATATCATCCAAAGACCAAGCATATCAACCGCAAGTTTCATATAATCCGAGATTATATGGCAGATGGAGATCTGAAGATTAGCAAAGTACATACGGATCTGAATGTCGCAGATCCATTGACTAAACCTCTTCCACGTGTAAAACATGATCAACACCTCAGTGCCATGGCTGTGAGATTGTTGCCAAATGTAAACTAGATTATTGACTCTAGTGCAAGTGGGACACTGTTGGAATTATGCCCTAGAGGCAATAATAAAGATGTTATTATTACAATTCTTGTTCATGGTAAAGTTTATATTCCATGCTAGAATTGTATTAAGCGGAAACTTTAATACTTGTGTGGTTTGTGAACAACACCGTGTCCCTAGTACGCCTCTATGGACTAGCTCATTGATCAATGATGGTTAAGGTTTCCTAACCATAGACATGAGTTGTCAATTGATAATGAGATCATATCATTGGGAGAATGATATGATGGACAGACCCAAACTAAGCGAAGCAATTAGATCGTTTCATCGTGTTCATCTTTGCGAAGCTTTTCCTATGTCAAATATTGTATTCCTTAGACCATGAGATAATGCAACTCCCTGGTACCGGAAGAAAGCTTTGAGGTCATCAAACGTCATCCTATGAGAGGGTGATCATAAAGGTGTCTCTCAGGTGATCGGAAAGTATCTGTTGGGTTGTATGTATCGAGATGGAATTTGTCCCTCCCAATTCGGAGAGATATACTTCGGGCCCACTCGGTAATCAACATCAACACCGCTTGCAAGCATGTGGTTAAGGAGTTAATCACAAAGTGATATCGGATTACGGAACGAGTAAAGTACTTGCTGTGAACGAGATTGAACTAGGTATGACGGTACCGACGATCGAATATCGGGCAAGTAAAATATCGCGAGACGAAGGGAATATATATATGGGATTGATTGAATCCTGGCATCGTGGTTCATCCGATATGATCATCGATGAATGTGTGGGAGTTAATATGGGTGCCCAGACCCCGTTGTTGATTATTGATAGAAGATCATGTCTCATATTCTCGAACCCGCAGGTCACACACTTAACGATCTCGACGCTAGGATAGATTGGATAATTGGTTTATGAATTTTTGTTCGAGTCTCGGATGGGATCCGGGATATCACGAGAGGTTCCGGAATGGTCCGAGAATAAGATTCATATAAGGCAAAGGCAGTTTTTGGAGTTCAGAATTGTTCCGGGTTAATCGGTATTGTACCGGAAGCTTCTAGAACCTTCCGGAAGGGGACCAACGTGGCCCCACCTTCCGGGAGGGGGCATGGGACTATGAGGGAGTGTCCTGGCCGCATTGGTCCAGGGGCACAAGGCCCCATAGGGCCCATCCGATCCTAGATAAGTTTAAACTCGTTTAAACTAGAGATAGGATTTCTAGATAAGGGAGAGTTTAAATCGTTTAAACTAGAGATAGGATTTCTAGATAAGGAAGAGTTTAAATTGTTTAAACTAGAGATAGGCTTGGAGGAGGGGCAAGGGCTGGCCGCCTCTATATATAGAGGGTGGTGCGCCCCCAACTACACACCTTCCTCCAAGCCCTAGCAGCCACTTTGCTACCTTCCTCTCTCCTCCCGATCGCTTGTAAGCCCGCCGCAGAAATTCTCCACCATATACACCACGCCGTGTTGTAGATCCAATCTATCTCTCCACCATACTCTCTGGTCCGAGGAAGGAGGAGACGCCGAGGTGCCGTGTGCATCTCACGGAGGCACCGCCACTTGTGGTGCTAGATCGGATCGGATCGCGAGGAGGAGAAGCGAGTACGACTACATCACCCACGCTTTTAACGCTCACTGCAGCGAATATTCAAGGGTATGAAGATCTAATCCAATCTCTCTCGTTGTTTGCATCTCCTAGATTAGATCTTGGCTTTCCCTCTGTTCGCTCCGTAGAAAATTTTGATTTACTATGCCGCGAAACCCTTCACGAGTATGGTGGACTATGAGAGAGCTCCTCAGCGATCTAGGGTTTAGACACACCAAGGAGGAGGCTTGGCCGGCGGCTAGGGTTAGCTAGGCGGCGGCTTGCCCTAGGGCGGCGGCGGCTGCAGGAGGGCCGACGGCTTAGGGCTAGGGTTTGCGGGTGGAGGTGTTGGGTGCTAGGAGGGGCAGCCCTGACCCTCTTTATATAGGTGGAGGGGCCGCTCCAGGGGAGGGGAGACCCTCCCCAACTCGGTTTCCCAAGGGGGGCGGCGGTGGAGTGGAGGAACTCCTCCCTAACTCGGTTCCACCTTCCCCTCCACTACCCAAAATAGCCGTTTGACTTTTTCAAATTGGCGTTTGACTTTTCAAACTAGGATTTGATTAAACCCTTTATTTTGTTCAGCGATGACACCTAGTACATGATGCAATCATTCCAACTTGTTATGACACATTCATGTACCCTTCCCCTCCGGAGTGCTGGACATTTCGGAACCTTCTAGAACATTCCTGATGAAAACACCGGAACCATTCTCCAACCCCGAAACAGGACTTTCCTTATATGAATCTTATTCTCCGGACCATTCCGGATCTCCTCGTGATATCCCGGATCCCATCCGAGACTCCGAACAACATTCGGTCTCTTACTCATCATTCCATAACTACTCAAACAACGTTGAATCCTTAAGTGTGTCTCCCTACAGTTCGTGAATTATGCAGACATGATCGAGACACTTCTCCGAACAATAACCAATAGAGGAATCTGGAAATTCATATGGCTCCCACATATTTCTACGATTACTTTGCGATCGAATGAACCACTTACATACGATACCAATTTCCTTTTGTCTCATGATAGTTTACTTATCTGAGGTTATGATCATCGGTATCTCTGCATACCTAGTTCAACCTCATTAGTGATAAGTACTCTTTTCTCGTTCCCGTGATATGTGATCCCTTGTGAACCAGTCATATGCTTGCAAGCTAATTGGATGGCATTCCACCGAGAGGGCCTAGAGTATATCTATCCGTCATATGGATGGACAAATCCCACTCTTGATCCATGTGTCTCAACCAATACTTTCCGAACACTCAATGCCACCTTTATAGCCACCCAGTTATGGTGTGGTGTTTGATGTCATCAAAGCATCCATTCGGTAAAGGTGATATGCATGATCGCGTGGTCGAAGGAATTAGGTTACTATGTATCAGAAAGCATATAGCAATTGAACTATTAAAATGACTTGATCTTTATGCTACGCTTATCTATAGGAGTATGTCCACCATATCATTCTCGTAACGATATGATCTTGTTGTTAATAACATCTCAATGTTCATGATAGGGAAACCACAATCATTTATTAACCAACAAGCTAGTATTATAAAGAGGCTTTACTAGGGACTCTATTTTAGTTTACAAATCACACAAGTATTAATGTTTCCTTGTTAATACTATTATAGCATGAATGTAAACATTTATCATAAACACAAAGATATAATAATAACTACATTTATTATTGCCTCTAGGGCATATCTCCAACAGTTTCCCACTTGCACTAGAGTCATCTAATCTAGATTACATGGTAATATACCGAACACCCATGGCAGTTTGGTGTTGGTCATGTTTTGCCCTCGGGAGAGGTTTAGTCAACGGATCCGCCACATTCAGATCTGTGTGTAATTTGCAAATCTTTATGTCCCCATCTTGGACATGTTCTCGAATAGCGTGAAAACGTAGCTTGATGTGCTTCAGCTTCTTGTGTGACCTTGGTTCTTGCGCATTGGCTATGGCGCCCATGTTATCACGGTAGATAGACATTGGGTCCAACGCACTAGGAACCACACCCAGCTCTGTAATGAACTCTTTCAGCCATATCGCTTCTTGTGAAGCCTCCGAAGCAGCCATGTATTCCGATTCAGTTGAAGATCTCGCCACAACGCTTTGCTTTGCACTCCTCCAGCTAACTTCTGCACCATTCAAAGTAAATACGTATCCAGATTGTGATTTAGAATCATCCGGATCGGTGTTCCAACTAGCATCGGTGTAACCATTAACAACGAGTTGTTCATCACCTCCATAAGAAAGAACCATATCCTTAGTTCTTCTCAAGTACTTAAGGATGTTTTTGACCGCTGTCCAATGATCCACTCCTAGATCACTTTGATATCTGCTAGTTAAACTAACAGCATATGCAATGTCGGGTCTAGTACATAGCATGGCATACATTAGAGATCCTATGGCTGAGGCATAGGGAGTCTTACTCATCCTTTCTCTATCTTCTGCCATTGTCGGACATTGAGTTTTACTCAAGGTCGTATTGGGCAACATGGGCAAGAACCCTTTCTTGCTATCTTCCATTCCAAACCTCTTTAGAACTTTGTCCAAATATGTACTTTGTGACAATGATATTAGGCGTCTCGATCTATCTCTATAAATCTTTATGCCTAATATGTAAGCTGCTTTGCCAAGATCCTTCATTGAAAAACTATTATTCAAATATTCCTTGACACTATTAAGAAGGTCTACATCATTCCCAATCAACAATATGTCATCTACATACAGTATTAAGAATGCTACAGAGCTCCCACTCACTTTCTTGTAAATACAAGCTTCTCCATAAGTTTGTATAAAACAAAAACTTTTGATCACCTTATCAAAACGTTGATTCCAACTTCGGGATGCTTGCTTCAATCCATAGATGGACCGTTGAAGTTTGCATACCTTGTTAGCATCTTTAGAACCGACAAAACCTTTGGGTTGCATCATATACAACTCTTCATCAATATCTCCATTGAGGAATGCTGTTTTGACATCTATCTGCCATATCTCATAATCATAATATGCAGCGATTGCTAACATAATCCTCACATACTTTAGCTTCGCTACAGGTGAGAAAGTCTCATCGTAGTCAACTCCTTGAATTTGTAAACCCTTTATGCATAAGTCGATCTTTATAGACAGAACATTACCATCAAGATCTGCTTTCTTCTTGAAAATCCATTTGTTCTCGATACCTTCCGCCATCCAGTAAGTCCACCAAAGTCCATACTTGGTTTTCGACATGGATCCAATCTCGGATTTCATGGCTTCTTGCCATTTATTGGAATTTGGGATCATCATCGCTTCCCATATGTCGCAGGTCATCGGTGTTGTCCACCAACATGACACTCATAACGGATCATACCAATCGAGTGGTACGAGTTCTCGTTGACTGCGAGGCTCAGAGCAACTACAACCAAGTTTCATGATCATCATCATTAGCTTCCTCTCTTATTGGTGCAAAGACAGAACTTCTTTCGGTCTGCGCGCTACTGTAATTTCGAGAGAAGGTTCGACAACCTCGTCGAGTTCTACTTTCCTTCCAGTCACTTCTTTCTAGAGAAATTCCTTCTCTAGAAAGGATCCATTCTTGGCAACGAAGATTTTGCCCTCGGATCTATGATAGAAGGTATACCCAATAGTTTCCTTTGGGTATCCTATGAAGACGATTTTCCGCTTTGGGTTCAAGCTTGTCCTCAGTAACTTCTTTACATAGGCTTCGCAACCCCAAACTTTAAGGAACGACAATTTAGGTTTCTTCCCAAACCATAATTCATACGGTGTCGTTTCAACAGATTTAGATGGTGCCCTATTTAAAGTGAATGCGGCTGTTTCTAATGCATAACCCCAAAATGATAGCGGTAAATCTGTAAGTGACATCATAGAACGAACCATATCTAAGAGATTTCGATTACGACGTTCGGACACACCATTACGCTGTGGTGTTCCCGGCGGTGTCAATTGTGAAAGTATTCCGCATTTCTTCAAATGCTCGCCAAACTCGTAACTTAGATATTCACCTCCACGATCAGAATGTAGAAATTTAATCTTCTTGTTACGTTGATTCTCAACCTCACTTTGAAATTCCTTAAAATTTAATCTTCTTGTTACGTTGATTCTCAACCTCACATTGAAATTCCTTAAACTTCTCAAAAGTTTCGGACTTATGTTTCATGAAATAGATATACCCATATCTACTCAAGTCATCCGTGAAGCTAATAACATAACGATAACCACCGCGTGATGCTACACTCATTGGACCACACACATCGGTATGTTTGATTTCCAATAAGTCCGTAGCTCGCTCCATCATACCAGAAAATGGAGTCTTAGTCATTTTACCCATCAGACATGCTTCGCATCTATCAAGTGATTCGAAATCAAGTGATTCAAGAAGCCCATCGGAATGGAGTTTCTTCATACGCTTCACTCCAATGTGACCAAGACGACAGTGCCACATATAGGTCGAGTTATCGCTCGATTTCAAACGTTTAGCCTCAATGTTATTAATATGTGTATTTCCACTATCGAGATTCAACAAGAATAGACCATCTATCAAAGGTGCATGTGCATAAAACATATTACTCATATAAATCGAACAACCATTATTCTCGGACTTAAACAAGTAACCGTCTCGCAATAAACAAGATCCCAATATAATGTTCATGCTTAACGCAGGCACCAAATAACAATTATTTAAATATAAAACTAATCCCGATGGTAGATGAAGGGGTAGCGTGTCGACCGCGATCACATCAACCTTTGATCCGTTTCCCACGCGCATCGTCACCTCGTTCTTCGCTAGCTTTAATTTATTCTGCAGCACCTGTTTCGAGTTACAAATATGAGAAACCGAACCAGTATCAAATACCCAGGCACTACTACGAGTACTAGTGAGATACACATCAATAACATGTATATCGGATATACCTTTCTTCTTGATGTTGCCGTTCTTCAAATCCGCCAAGTACTTTGGGCAATTCCTCTTCCAGTGACCTTCTCCCTTGCAAGGTAAAGCACTCAAGATCGTGCTTGGGTCCAGCCTTGGTCTTCTTCGTCGGCGCGGTAACTTTCTTACCACCCTTCTTGAAGTGTCCCTTTTGCTTAGACTTGCCTTTCTTGAATTTGGTGGTCTTATTGAACATCAACACTTGGTGCTCTTTCTTGATCGCCACTTCTGCAGATTTCAACATGGCAAAGAGTTCTGGCAACTGCTTGTTCATGTTTTGCATATTGTAGTTCATCACAAAGTTCTTGTAACTTGGTGGTAGTGATTGGAGGACACGGTAAATCCCCAAAGCATTAGGAATCACTATACCCAAGCTTTGAAGTTTGTTTGCGTGCCCAGACACCTTAATCACATACTCACTGACGGAGCTGCCCTCTTCCATCTTGCAGTTAAAGAACTTTTCAGAAGCCTCATAGATCTCAATTGCCGCATGAGTCTCAAAGATCAATTTGAGATCACGGACAATATCATGTGGGTCTGAATTCTCAAACCTTTTATGAAGCTCCGATTCTAAACCATACAAGATAGCACACTGAACTGTGGAGTACTGAGTCTTCCGAGCGAGGTAAACATTCTGTACTTCATCGGTAGCAGTAGCTGCAGGTGGGTCACCCAGCAGTGCATCCAGCACATAGGTCAAATTACCAGCTGTGAGGACAATCCTCAAATTGCGAAACCAATCCGCGAAGTTGCTTCCATTTTTTCAACTTTTCTTTCTCTAGGAACGCCTTAAAATTGATGGTAGGGGCCGCCATTGATCTACAACATATTTGCAATAGTTTAGACTAATTTTATGACAAATTGAGTTCTAATTAATAGTTAAATTAATCTAGGTGAACTCCCAATCAAAACAATATCCCTCACATTGTTTTAGTGATCACACGAACCAAATCCACCATATCAACACCGATCATCACGAGATTTGATGTAGCTTCAATGGCAAACAATCGACATGTTCATCATATCTACTATATGATTCATGCTTTACCTTTCGGTGATCCGTGTTCCGAGACCATGTCTGTACATGCGAGGCTCGTCAAGATCATGTAACACCCTCAGAATCGGACCTATGCAAGTTTTAGCGAAATCCGCCAAACCCGCATAGAAACGATTCAAAGGTGCCCACCAGGCACTTTCGTGCGGGTGGAAAACGAAGTAATAACATTACACAACAGTCCTCGATGGGACCCACAGAACAGATGTTTATACAACAGCGACTCCAAGAGTCAAGAATACAGATATAATATACAAAGATCCAAATCACCTTGAAAGGATAGAGCGTCCGACTACGGACAAGATGCAAATGGGGCTAAGAACCCTGAAGAATAACCAATGGCGTCCATAACCCTGCCCAGGCCAAGCCGGAAGGGTAACCCTGCTAACGACGTCGATCTCAAAACCTGCTTAAACAAAAGGGGTGCCGACAAAGGGCAAAGGAAAAAGAGGAGCGTCGATCGAGGCCAAGACACGAGTCTAGAATTCGGCGGTCCTCGCCTACATAGGTATGGTGGACTGAAGCGGCAGCGGCAGCATGCACTAAACAAATTATAGAGACTCGGTACAACTGGCAGCAATCAGAGAGGGGTGAGAGGGACCTATTCGGATCCAGCCTGATACTACCATCAAACAAACCCATCCTGGCGTTTCCCCCTCGAGACCAATCGAGGAAGTCAACCGAGGAACTCACACCGTTGGCAGTTTTATTTATTCAGTTATCGTTGCGGCAATTACTAGTCAGATGTAGATAATCATTCTGATAAAATAAGCAGTGGGCACTTTTAGTTGACCATTCCGTTATAGTTGCAGCAATTACTAATCAGATACAGATAGCATGATATAATCCCAAAACCCAGCGGTTGTTGGTACTTTTATTCAGCCATTCCGTTGTAGTTGCAATACTTACTAGTCAGGTACAAAGGTCGCAAGTTTACGCCCAAACAAGCAATTGTGGGCGTATTATTTAGCCATTCCATTATAGTGAAGCTGATTACTAGTCATTATAAAGTCAAATTTATAGCAATAAACTTTAGTTATGCTTGTCTATGGTCGAGATATCGTGCTCCAAGTCGCCCATAACATGACACGGCTTTCGAAAGTTTTACCCATCCGGTGCACCAATAGCAACATACGCCGATCAACCTCTAAAACCAACTCAAAACCCAACGAGGATTTCACGACTAAGCAATCACAGGATTCAAAATATTTCAGGGGCCACCCTTGAGTCTACCCGAACGGTAAGCAAGCTCCGAGACGGACTCAAGGTTTGGGTAGACGGTCAGGAACGATCGGGAACCCGAAGTGTGGCTGGGCTTGTCGACACATGGAATCGTGTCCCGATCCTAAATAAGACAAAGGTGCTCCTCGCACAATTTAAATACATAAGTAGCATGGCATAAGTACAGGATCGTAAATAAAACCTCAAACTAGTTTGTGGCCCCAAGAAATAAGACTGAATCAAGCTCTGGCTCAGGGGGGTCCCATATACCTCCGGATGTGGATAGCGCGATAAATCAAGGAACAGTATCAAGTACTGGGTCCCACGGACACAAGTGGGCGTTCGGAAACCAAATATTTTCTATCACCCACCGATGCCTATGCTTACTTCAATTTTAGTTGTTAAACAGGAATTAAAGTGAACGGTAAGTAAAACTATGATCATCTCCAACATCAACATGTGGCAATACATCAACAAATGTGGCACTTGACGGCACGCAACGACACTTGAGCAAGATCACGACGCCGCAAGTCCAACTATCTACCAAACAACAGGTAATAGGATGTGTCCAAGGCAATATAGGGCTGCACGGTATATCACAGGTACGGAAACTAAAGCATCGCAACACAGATAGCAATAGATCAACAGGAGGGAATAAATACTATAAAAGTAAGATAGGTAGAAAGGGGGAGATGCTCGCCTGAAAACATCGTCGAAGGTTCAACCGAAGATCGGGTCGACACTCGCATCAACTCAACGGCCTTATCCGCGAAGAACCAAAACACTAGAGGAGACACCGGATGCACTATTTAATATTATGGCAGAAGATCGGCATGATGCATGTATGATGCATGACATAGCAAGATGCGATGCAATTAGGTCATGTTAAGCGGAACCGGGTGTCCCGACAATTAAATATATGGTTCAAGTTGTTTGGCTACCCCGCAAATTAAATGTGGTTTTAGCATGGCAAAAGATAGCACCGGTTCGCTACACAAATTTAAATGAGGCCAATATGAGACTAGAATTGCCCGCATATGGGCCCCATATTTAATTATAAGGTGAATCGGCATAAGGCCCCCAAACCACATGACAAATATGCATGCATGAACATTTAATATGCAACAAGTTGTTATTACGTTATAAAATAGGGTTCCGGGAAGGGGTTCACACATTAGGGTTCGGCCGAACTTGGGGTTCCGGGGTCCGGGGTTTGTCAGGCTCCGGGGTCCGGTCTCGGGTTCAGGGTTCGACGGATCGGTCTCGACGGAAACGCTCTCGGATGACGGAGGTAGGTCTTGGCGTATCTGGGTGGAAGGGCTTGGTGGTTCTGGCTTCACTTGTCAGTGCCGGACTCGGTTGCGGTGGATCTTGGCCATGTCGAAGTTCTTGCCGTAGGTTCGTCGAGGCCACCGGTTCGGTACGGTCTTCATATTGTAGATCTTGTTGGGTCCCACGGGGTCGATCTTGCCGTTGCGAGGGTCTTGTCGGGCCCGCGCCATCGAGTCGGTCTTGGCGTCCGGGGGTTCGGTCTCAACACCGGGGTCGGTCTCGGGGTCTCGGACGCCGGATCGGGTTCGGGTCAACGAGGTCGGCCGCGAGAAGATCATGACGCGCCGACGGTTCGGTTTCCGTGAAGGTCTTGTGGTTCCCACTTCGAGAAGATCTTGCGGTTTGGGGTCTCCACATCCAACAGCTTAGTACCAACTTGGTACTACGTAAATCGCACCGTTGGAGGCAGAGAACTCGCTGCGGGGAACGGGTCGGGCGAGACGGGCGCCGAGGCGGGCGGCGCGGGCGGCGGAGAGGGAGTCATGCGGCGGGAGGCGGGGTCGCCGGGCGAGGGGAGGGTTTTGGACGGCGGGACGGGCGGCGGATGTGGCGAGGTCGGCGGTGACGCAGCGACGGAGACGCCGGGACCAAGGCGGCGGCCGGGCGAGCGAGGGGGCGCGGCGACGGGAGAAGCTCGCCGGGCAGCGATCGCGAGGAGGGCAGAGCTGGGAGGCGGCGCGGCGTGGGGAACATCAGGCGGCGCGCCGCCGGAGAGGCGGGGACGGGAGGCTGGGCCGGCGGGCGGAGGCGAAGCGCGAGCAGACGCCAGGAGGCGTGGCCTCGACGGAGGCGGGAAGGCCGGCTGGCCGGGGAGGAGGCGGGCGACGACGCCGGAGATTCGGCGCGAAGCGCAGTGGGTGCGCGACGGGCGGGCGCGGCGGCGCGGCGCGCTTGGGAAGACCGAGGGCGGCGGAGTCGCGGGACCTGTGGAGGCGACGGAGGACGGGATGCGAGGTTCGTGGTGGGCGCGGAGCGCTGCTGGGAGGAGCTGCCACGGGCCGGAGGAAGAGAGGAGCGCGTGAGCGGGCGGTGGACGCGTGGGAGAGAAAAGGGGAGGGGAGAGAGGCGCGTGCGTGTGGAGAGGGAGAGCGGGGCACGCGGGCCACGGGTGGCCAAAAGGGACCGGGGTGGGTGGTTTGACCAGGTGGGCGGGTCCAGGGAAGTTGGGGGAAGGTGGGGCGCGTGTGGCCGGCTGTGGTTGGGCCAGAGGGGGTGGGGGGCCCAGCGGTCAGGGGCTGAGTGGGTGGGGCGCGTGTGTGGGTGTGCTGGGGGTGGTCAGGTGTGTGTTATGTGTGTGATTGCATGTGAGGGAGGGGAGAGGGAGAGGTGGCAGCATAGGATTGGTTGAGGGGAGGGAGAGGGTGAGGTGGCGGCCAGGGATTGGGTGGGGTGAGGTGGCCGGTGGGTGTGGGTAGATAGGTTGGTAGCTTTAGGATTTAGGTTGGGCCGATTATAATTTCCTGGGGGTGGTCGTTCGGGTCGGGTCGGCCCGTTCGACTGCCCCCACTAAAAATAATAAATATTTTCATTTATTTCAAACACGGCTTTTGCAAACCGATAGCGGTCAAAAGAAAACAATCCGGTGACCCGGGTTTGGCGTTTGAATAAAAGACGGGGCGTTTAGAAAGCATGAACCGGTTTTTCCGAAAATAATTTTATGCAAGCAAATGCAAAATGATGACGATGCTCAAATGCAATGTGGCATGATGACATGAGCATGCGTTCATGATGATGCAATGCACAAAACAACGCGATTTTCTAGTAGTGGTTTTGCGGGATGCCACAATTCGACACCACTAACAATGGATCTCGCCCTCGAGATCCGCCTCATGGTACCGGAAGGAAGGTCGGCGGTTCGCTTCTCGTGTAGATCCTCGCGACACCACTAACGAGGGTTCCTTCTTCATCTGGGAATCGGCGACACCACCAACAAAGGGTCGTTGTTCCTGATCGTCGAGAGAACACTCCGGAGAAACAAAGGACGAAGGTAGAGGTATCAAACGATAAGGCCACCTGTAACTTCCATTAGAAGAGGAAAAAGTTACATTGATCCACCCGTTCGATGTACAGAGCGAACAGTAAGAGTCGGGTAGGGTGATCAGTCCATCCCGTACCCACACTATCAACTCTATACATGAGTAGGAGAATCGGGCAACTCAACTCTCGAGATTTAGACTGAAGATCTTCATAGGCGGTTTCCGGAACAAAGGGATGATGCCAGCAGAAATCGTATGAAAGACACAATGATTAGGTTCCGCGATGGTTCCATTGGCATGAACAACACATGCTCAAGGTATACTCCAACTTCACCACTGCTCGTCCTTCTCTCATATGTTTTTCAACGACACCGATATCCAAAGAAGGAACACATATGGATAAAGAGCTCAAGAACAAAAGATTGGAGGAAGGGTACAATGCATGTTGCAGATTGATGATCGTAGCACCTCCGCTACAAAAGGGAGAAAGCGAGACCTCAAGGTACGACGGAAACCCAACCACGAGAAATCCCGGACTCAAGAGAGGGAAGAGAGCGGATTCGTAACACGAGAGGTAAGAGGAGAATAGCAGAGGGTAAGGAGTAAAATTAGACCTAGTAACTATCCAACCGATTTTTCAAAATAGTTTTGACACTCTACTTGCCGTTAGCTAGGTTATCCTACAGTTGGACTTGTGGGGTATCCAAACCGCCGAGCTCGATACCACTCAGAACACCCTCGAATCGGACCTATGCAAGTTTTAGAGAAATCGCCAAACCCGCATAGAAACGATTCAAAGGTGCCCACCAGCACTTTCGCAAGGTGGAAAACGAAGTAATAACATTACACAACAGTCCTCGATGGGACCCACAGAACAGATGTTTATACAACAGCGACTCCAAGAGTCAAGAATACAGATATAATATTCAAAGATCCAAATCACCTTGAAAGGATAGAGCGTCTGACTACGGACAAGATGCAAATGCGGCTAAGAACCCTGAAGAATAACCAATGGCGTCCATCACCCTGCCCAGGCCAAGCCGGAAGGGTAACCCTGCTAACGACGTCGATCTCAAAACCTGCTTAAACAAAAGGGGTGCCGACAAAGGGCAAAGGAAAAAAGAGGAGCCAAGATCGAGGCCAAGACACGGCGAGTCTAGAATTCGCGTCCTCGCCTACATAGGTATGGTGGATCAAGCGGCAGCAAGATGCACTAAACAACCTATAGAGACTCGACAACCGGGCGGCAATCGAGAGGGGTGAGAGGGACCTATTCGGATCCAACCGATACTACCATCAAACAAACCCATCCCGGCGCTTCTCGAGACCAATCGAGGAAGTCAACCGAGGAACTCACACCGCTGGCGCTTTATTTATTCGATTATCGCTATGCAATTACTAGTCGATGTAGATAATCATTCGATAAAATAAGCAAAGGCACTTTTAGTTGACCATTCCGTTATAGTTGCAGCAATTACTAATCAGATACAGATAGCATGATATAATCCCAAAACCCAGCGGTTGTTGGTACTTTTATTCAGCCATTCCGTTGTAGTTGCAATACTTACTAGTCAGGTACAAAGGTCGCAAGCGACGCTCCAAACAAGCAATTGTGGGCAGTATTATTTAGCCATTCCATTATAGTGAAGCTGATTACTAGTCATTATAAAGTCAAATTTATAGCAATAAACTTTATTTATGCTTGTCTATGGTCGAGATATTGTGCTCCAAGTCGTCCATAACCGCGGACAGGGCTTTCAGAAAGTTTTACCCGGTCGGGGTGCACCAATAGCAACACACGCTCGATCAACCTCGGAAAAACCAACTCAAAACCCAACGAGGCTTTCACGACTAAGCAATCACAGGATTCAAAAATATTTCAGGGGGCCACCCCTTGGAGTCTACCCGCAACGGCAGCAAGCTCGAGACGGACTCAAGGTTTGGGTAGACGGTCAGAACGATCGGGAACCCGAAAGTGTGGCTGGGCTTGTCGACACCGCGGAATCGTGTCTCGATCCTAAACAGTACAGTGTGCTCCTCGCACAATTTAAATACATAAGTAGCATGGCATAAGTACAGGATCGTAAATAAAACCTCAAACTAGTTTGTGGCCCCAAGAAATAAGACTAAATCAAGCTCTGGCTCAGGGGGGTCCCATATACCTCCCGGATGTGGATAGCGCGATAAATCAAGGAACGGGTATCAAGTACTCGGGGTCCTACGGGACACAAGTGGGCGTTCGGAAACCAAATATTTTCTATCACCCACCGATGCCTATGCTTACTTCAATTTTAGTTGTTAAACAGGAATTAAAGTGAACGGTAAGTAAAACTATGATCATCTCCAACATCAACATGTGGCAATACATCAACAACTGTGGCACTTGACGGCACGCAACGACACTTGAGCAAGCGACTACGACGCGCAAGTCCAACTATCTACCAAACAACAGGTAATAGGATGTGTCCAAGGCAATATAGGGCTGCACGGTATATCACAGGTACGGAAACTAAAGCATCGCAACACAGATAGCAATAGATCAACAGGAGGGAATAAATACTATAAAAGTAAGATAGGTAGAAAGGGGGAGATGCTCGCCTGAAAACATTGTCGAAGGTTCAACCGAAGATCGGGTCGACACTCGCATCAACTCAATGGCCTTATCCGCGAAGAACCAAAACACTAGAGGAGACACCGGATGCACTATTTAAGATTACGGCAGAAGATCGGCATGATGCATGTATGATGTATGACATAGCAAGATGCGATGCAATTAGGTCATGTTAAGCGGAACCGGGTGTCCCGACAATTAAATATATGGTTCAAGTTGTTTGGCTACCCCGCAAATTAAATGTGGTTTTAGCATGGCAAAAGATAGCACCGGTTCGCTACACAAATTTAAATGAGGCCAATATGAGACTAGAATTGCCCGCATATGGGCCCCATATTTAATTATAAGGTGAATCGGCATAAGGCCCCCAAACCACATGACAAATATGCATGCATGAACATTTAATATGCAACAAGTTGTTATTACGTTATAAAATAGGGTTCCGGGAAGGGGTTCACACATTAGGGTTCGGCCGAACTTGGGGTTCCGGGGTCCGGGGTTTGTCAGGCTCCGGGGTCCGGTCTCGGGTTCAGGGTTCGACGGATCGGTCTCGACGGAAACGCTCTCGGATGACGGAGGTAGGTCTTGGCGTATCCGGGTGGAAGGGCTTGGTGGTTCTGGCTTCACTTGTCAGTGCCGGACTCGGTTGCGGTGGATCTTGGCCATGTCGAAGTTCTTGCCGGAGGTTCGTCAACCCCACCGGTTCGGTACGGTCTTCATATTGTAGATCTTGTCGGGTCCCACGGGGTCGATCTTGCCGTTGCGAGGGTCTTGTCGGGCCCGCGCCATCGAGTCGGTCTTGGCGTCCGGGGGTTCGGTCTCAACACCGGGGTCGGTCTCGGGGTCTCGGACGCCCGGATCGGTCTTTGGGGTCAACGAGGTCGGCCTCCGCGAGGAAGATCATGACGTGCCGACGGGTTCGGTTTCCGTGAAGGTCTTGTGGTTCCCACTTCGAGAAGATCTTGCGGTTTGGGGTCTCCACATCCAACAGCTTAGTACCAACTTGGTACTACACAGAAATCATGCACTGTTGGAGGCAGAGAACTCGCTGCGGTGGGCTCGGGGTCGGGCGAGGACGGCGCCGAGGCGGGCGGCACGGGCGGCGCGCGGCCGGAGAGGGAGTTTCACAAGGGAGGCGGGGGTCGCTGAGGGGAGCGGATCGGACGGCGGGACGGGCGGACAGGCGAGGTCACGGCGACGCAGGCCGACGGAGACGCCGGGACCAAGGCGGGCCGGGCGAGCTCGAGGGGCATGGCGACGGGAGAAGCTCTCGGCCGGCAGTGATCAAGGAGGAGGGCAGAGCCGGGAGGCGGGCGTGGGGAAACTGGGCGCGGCCGCCGGAGGGCCGGACGGGAGGCCGGGCGGCGCGGAGGCGAAGCGCGAGCAGACGCCGGGAGGCAGGCCTCGGGAGAGGCGGGAGGCGGCCAGGCTGGCCGGGAGGAGGCGGCGACGCTGGAGACGGCGCAGATGTGGGTGCGCGACGGCGCGCGGCTTGGGAAGACCGAGGGCGGCGGAGTCGACGCGGGACTCAGGAGGCGACGGAGGCCGGGGATGCGAGGTTCAGTTGGGCAGGGCGCGCGAGCGCGGCTGGGAGGCTGGCCGGAGGTGGAAGAGGAGCGTGGCGGTGGATGCGTGGGAGAGAAAAGGGGAGGGGAGAGAGGCGCGTGCGTGTGGAGAGGGAGAGCGGGGGCAGGGGTACGCGGGGCCACGGGGTGGGCCAGGTGCGGGACCGGGGTGGGTGGTTTGACCAGGTGGGCGGGTCCAGAGAAGTTGGGGGAAGGTGGGGCGCGTGTGTGGGTGTGCTGGGGGTGGTCAGGTGTGTGTTATGTGTGTGATTGCATGTGAGGGAGGGGAGAGGGAGAGGTGGCAGCATAGGATTGGTTGAGGGGAGGGAGAGGGTGAGGTGGCGGCCAGGGATTGGGTGGGGTGAGGTGGCCGGTGGGTGTGGGTAGATAGGTTGGTAGCTTTAGGATTTAGGTTGGGCCGATTATAATTTCCTGGGGGTGGTCGTTCGGGTCGGGTCGGCCCGTTCGACTGCCCCCACTAAAAATAATAAATATTTTCATTTATTTCAAACACGGCTTTTGCAAATCGATAGCGGTCAAAACAAAACAATCCGGTGACCCGGGTTTGGCGTTTGAATAAAAGACGGGGCGTTTAGAAAGCATGAACCGTTTTTTCCGAAAATAATTTTATGCAAGCAAATGCAAAATGATGACGATGCTCAAATGCAATGTGGCATGATGACATGAGCATGCGGTCATGATGATGCAATGCACAAAACAACGCGATTTTCTAGTAGTGGTTTTGCGGGATGCCACAGATCAAACCTTAGCTTCCGCATGAGCAAATCTGGCTTGCTCACGTTGTATACACTTGCGGAATCTAACACACCCGATCATCACGTGGTGCTTCGAAACAACAAGCTTTAGCAACGGTGCTTACTAAGGATGAACACTTTGGAACTTGAAATTCATGTGCATGAGGGATCATCTTATAATGCTACCGTCGTTAACTAAGCAATACAAGATGCATAAAGGATTAACATCACATGCAATTCATAATATGTGATATGATATGGCCTTTCTTCTTTGTTCTTCTAATCTCCATCTTCAAGCACGAACATGATCTCCATCATCACCGGCATTGCATCAAGGTCAATGACGCTTCTCCATGGTTGTCGTCCACCGGCTTCAACTATTACAACTACTTTGAATAGACACGCGAGTCTTAACAAAATTAAAGACAACCATATGGCTCCTGCCGGTTGCCAACTTACAATAAGGAACATTGCATACATCAAATATAATCACAATCATGGCCATATCACATCACAGCACACCCCTGCAAAACAAAGTTAGACGCCTCTACTTTCTTTGCATGTTTTACGTGGTTTGGGGCTTTCAATAAGTGTCGTTCTAACTTACGAACAAGAACCACAACATTGATACTAGTATTGACAATCACCCGTTGTAAATTGAATCTTAACTATGCTGGGAGAAACAGGCACCAAGAAGCCACTTATGCAATACAAGTTGCATGTCAAGCGTGGAGCAAGTCTCATGAACGATGTCATGTAAGGTTAGCCCGGGCCGCTTCATCCCAACATCCCGCAAGATGCAAAGTACACAAGAAGCGATCGACAATAAAAGCATCAACGCCCACAATGACCATTGTGTACTACTCGTGCAATAGATCTACATATAGACACGGCTCTGATACCACTGTAGGGTTTCGTAGCATGGAAAACAAAAAAATTCTATCGCATACAAACAAACAAGCCAAGATCTATCTACTAGATTGTAGCAACGAGTCGATGGAATAACTCACCCTAGAAGATTCCAAAGTGTTTAACGAGAGCGGATTCTTGTCGGTGATGTAGTCGTACTCTTCCCGATCTCAAGATCGCGTAGACGATCCTTCCCAAGGCTGCTAAGAAGGCCCCGCAATCGATCACACGCTTGGTACTGACGAAGACCTTCCTCTCCTTGTTCCAAAGAAGCTGGAGGTTGTAGCACTCTCCTCGTGATTCCTAAGACAACGGCGTACCCAAGTAGAGGGAGATCTCGCAGGCTTCGCCTTGCGGCGAGTATGGTGGAATATGAGAGAGCTCCTCGGCGATCTAGGGTTTAGACACACCAAGGAGGAGGCTTGGCCGGCGGCTAGGGTTAGCTAGGCGGCGGCGGCTTGCCCTAGGGCGGCGGCCGCAGGAGTGCCATGGCTTAGGGCTAGGGTTTGGGTGCAGTGTTGGGTGCTAGGAGGGCGCCCTGCCTCCTTATATAGGTGGAGGGTCGCCAGGAGGAGTCCTCCCCAACTCGGTTTCCCAAGGGGGCCGGCGGTGGAGGGGAGGAACTCCTCCCCAACTCGGTTTCCACCTTCCCCTCCACTTCCCAAAATAGCCGTTTGACTTTTTCAAATTGGCGTTTGACTTTTCAAACTAGGATTTGATTAAACCCTTTATTTTGTTCAGCGATGACACCTAGTACATGATGCAATCATTACAACTTGGTATGACACATTCATGTACCCTTCCCCTTCAGAGTGCCGGACATTCCGGAACCTTCTAGAACATTCCCGATGAAAACACCGGAACCATTCTCCAACCCCGAAACATGACTTTCCTTATATGAATCTTATTCTTCGGACCATTCCGGATCTCCTCGTGATATCCCGGATCCCATCCGAGACTCCGAACAATATTCAGTCTCTTACTCATCATTCCATAACTACTCAAACCACGTCGAATCCTTAAGTGTGTCTCCCTACGGTTCGTGAATTATGTAGACATCATCGAGACACTTCTCCGAACAATAACCAATAGAGGAATCTGGAAATTCATATGGCTTCCACATATTTCTATGATTACTTTGTGATCGAATGAACCACTTACATACGATACCAATTTCCCTTTGTCTCATGATAGTTTACTTATATGAGGTTATGATCGTCGGTATCTCTACATACCTAGTTCAACCTCATTACTGACAAGTACTCTTTTCTCGTTCCCGTGATATGTGATCCCTTATGAACCAGTCACATGCTTGCAAGCTAATTGGATGACATTCCACCGAGAGGGCCCAGAGTATATCTATCTGTCATATGGATGGACAAATCCCACTCTTGATCCATGTGTCTCAACCAATACTTTCCGAACACTCAATGCCACCTTTATAGCCACCCGCCATTGTGGTGTTTGATGTCATCAAAGCATCCATCCGGTAAAGGTGATATGCATGATCTCATGGTCGAAGGAATTAGGTAACTATGTATCAGAAAGAATATAGCAATTGAACTATTAAAATGACTTGATCTTAATGCTACGCTTATCTATAGGAGTATGTCCACCATATCATTCTCCTAACGATATGATCTTGTTGTTAATAACATATATGTAACATCCCTAAATTCATATTCCAAAACTCATTCATATCATCCTTGCATTCATCATCATTTAGGGTTTTTATCAAAAACATTTCAGAAACAGGAGCAATTGTGGCTCAATATTCTATGTATGAAAACCCTAGCATTTGTGCTACATACTATTGGGAAAGATGCTGCTATTCATGCAGAATGTTTTGAATTCAAACTTAAGTGGTCTCAAAAGCTTGAGCAAAATATCAAAGCAAAATATGAATTAAAACAAATTCTATGCCTATTATCACACATCTCATAAAGGCATAGTTTTAATTTATTTTCAAAAGACCCAAGTGTTCTGAAGTGTTCAGATGTGTTTGACACTCATTTAAGAACAAGTTTTATTTTACAAAAATTCTGTAAAGCTTTGGATTCAAACAGATTTGAATTTGGGTTTAAAACCATTTCGAAATTCAATCAAAAAGAAAAGGAATTAAGAGGAAAAATAACCAAACCAAAAAAGCCGACCAGCCAACACGGCCCAAATAGCCCAAAGAAGACCCACCCTGAACTGCTTTTCTTTACCCACCCCCGCACCCACCGAGCGACTGACAGGAAGGACCCGCTCCCACTCCCCTCACTCGCTGACAACCGTGGCCCACTCGAGTATCATCGTCTCCACCCGCACGACCAGTTCATCCCCAAATCAGCGCGGTTGTTTCCTGTTTGATTGCGCAGCTTAAATTGCTAAGGCACGAGTAATTCGCTAACGACAGGCTACTTAAACCCCTCCGTCTCTCTCTTCTTCCCAACTCCCAAGCCCAGCGCCAGTCGCACGCATTGCTCTCAGAAACCCGCTGTCTCCGACGAGCTGCAGCCATAATTCCGCCACCTCCTACCACCCTCTACCTCCGCTTCACACGAGCAGACTCGCTTGACCTCACGACGCCTAGTACTTCCGGTTCGCGCGATGACCCGTAACGGCTACACAAACGTCGACCGCCACCGCCTCCACTCAACTCCGCGAGCTCCGTGGTAAGTCTAGACCGCCAAACCCTCCTTCACACGCATCTTCGCCGCGATCTTCTCGCATCCGACCACATCCTGTTTGCCTCCTAGTGATCTACAACGCCGCCCGCTTTCGAACGGAACCACCGCCGCCAGACTCAACTCCGACAAGGAATTGTCGCCGATAAAGACGCCTTCGCAAACCGACGCTACCTTGAGCTTCGTGGCGCGAATCTGGTATGACCTTCTCCTCTCGCGGACGACCTGAACGCTTAGCGCCGCCAGAGACCGAAGCGCCCGTCATGACGCCGCGCGCCGCCAGGACATGGTCGCTTGCTCGCGCGCCGTTGGATCTTGATCCAGGCGTTAGGATAGATTCATTAAACGGCGAAGAGGTACGCGATCTGGAACGTGCGATCTGTTTAGATCCTACGGCTGCAGAGCTCGATCCGGTGTGAACCGGTACGTTCCAGTCACAACACGACGCGTGGCTAGGAACAGATCTAAAAATAGATTTTAAATCAGAATTTGATCCAAATTTCAAATGCTTATAACTTTTGAATGCCACGTTGGAATTTTGTAAACTTTATACCGTTGGATTTAGTGAATCAAGGCCTTTCTGATTATGCAAAGTGTTTAACAAATAGTAACCATTAGAATGACTTTATTTGTAGAAACATGTTTAAGACTATTTTTGAGTGTGGATTTAGTTTAGTAAATTGTTTTAGGGATAAATAAGGTTAGTTGGCAAACTAGTGACTTGTTAAGTTTCTGTAAACATGCACATGCTTGGTAGAGTTTTCAAAATCACCATTTAGTAAATTCTTGCATGCATGCATTCATATTATTTTTGATTGTATATAATTGTGAGTAATTGTGTGCTACAAATTTTATGTAGATTTTGCTAGTGATTGTGATTGTGAGGAGTGCTACTCTCCACATTACCAAGGCAAGTGATATTTTCATGAATATTTCTATCCTATGTTTTGTACTAGCATTAGATATTTTGCTAAGTCTTGCATGCTATTTTTGCCTAGTGCTAAGTTGGGAAACCCTAAGTAGTGTAGAATTGTAGAATTTCTAGAGAATTTACCTAAGTTAAGTTATCCTACCATGCTTAGCCTAGCTATATAGCAAACAAGGGTTGGTGAAAATCTATACTTACTATGATGAAAATATTTCTAAGTCATGAGACTTATACTTTCCTAATAAAACCACTAAGTCAAATGAACCTCCTGGGTGGAATGGAAGGAATGGGTTATGTTGAGTGGTTACACAAGGCCATGGACTTGGGTTGTGTATCTCACTTGTGGTATGCCACCCAGGCACAAAGGGATTTGGAGGCCAAGTGTTGAGAAAGCTTACAAGGCAACCACTTGGCAATATGGGCTCGCCATGATCATATAGGTTGCTAGAACTTAGTCATTTGGACAGTTGGTGGTAGTTGGGATGATAGGTTGGAGCGCCCCATTTGACTAAGGAAAAGCTTCTGAAGGTTCCTGTCTTGGGAAACCAAGTCTGGTGGGGAAAGTGCACAACCTCTGCAGATGGAAAACCTAAGTACTTAGCCTAGTCCAAGGTAATGGACAATTTGAGCATCAAGACATGGAAGCTACAAGAATCTCATCACTCCAACTTCTAAGTAAAATTTGTGGGTGAACAAGGGTGAAGGACCCCAATGTCTATTGGTGGTTCCTTGGGAAGTTTTTGATAAAGAAAAACTTAGTGATTTCAACTAATAGGTAAAACCTATTTTCAAGCAAAGCAAACCAAGCTACACTTAGCCAAATTGCATATAGTAATATAGTCCACCTAAAATATACTAAGGTATCACTTGCCAATACAATTCAAATGTATTGACCCTTGTGGTCAGAACTTGTAATGTTGCAGGTTTGATTGATTTTAGTGAAGATTGATTGATTAGGATTACAAAGTCTACAACCAACATCTGCCTGTGGCACTTTGAAGATGAAGGACCCATGCTTATAGTTAATCCGCTGCAATATAATGTAATAGCCAAATGAGCTATGTATGATGTAATAAAATTATGTTATTCCTGGTTATAAAGTTATATTATGACCTTTGTTTCTTGATATTACATCTTAACTGTGGATGCTAGCTATTGATCCAGGGACTAGCATTGCAATCACAGGGATCCATTCCTTTATAAAGGAGGGTCTAATGATGGTATCGAGCACCGTGTTGCCTGTAGGATTATGACCCTAGGATTTGAAAATCCACTAAGGAAAAAATTTCAACTACTTCTACACTTGTCTATTCTTCTCGTAAAACTTTTCTAATCTTTTCATTCTCAACTCCATTTGTAGATGAACTCCATCAACGAAGCCGTGAATAAAGGACCACTCATGACCATGACCTTGGAGTGTGAAACTGAGTTTCCCAATATTCTCAAGGACCTCATGGTGGCAATGGAAGCACATGGTGCAGCTGTGTACAAGGGCTTTCCAGTGATGGATGAAGGAGTGGAGTATTGGTGGGTGCAACTTCGCTTGTACAAAAACAAGGAAGACAACCACAAAGAAAGGGGATTCGCATGTACACCAACACCGAATGCACACCACATTCTTTGAGTCAGCCAGAGATGCAGCTTGGAGGACTATCAAAGAACTAAGTGCTAGAGTCAAGTGCAGGATGCTCAACCTCCAAAAAGACTTAGAGAAAGAGAAGGAACTTACCCAAGAGTTGGAAGCCACCAACCAAGAGTTAAGGGGAGACATAATAGACTTAGTGATGGAATCATGTGAACAAGATAGGTGGATTGCCTCTAGGAACATTGTGATAGCCACCAGATCCAGTGAGATAGGATTGTGAGCACACTTCGTTAGTTGGACCACCGTCTATCACATTATTTTCCAAAATGATACCTTGAATAAGTTTGGACCTTGATTGATGTAATGGATTCATGTATGCATGACTTGTGTGATTTTGTGTTCCAAGGATGTGTATGTGATGTTTGTCTTTGTTTATCTTAAATTATGTTATTCTAACTTTTCAATCTTATAAATAGATGCCTATTACCATCAGCACTATGGAGGAGTTCCAGGTTACCCGTTTCGGTCCTTGTATCATCGAGCTTACCACTTTGCTCGATCTCCCTCTTCCCACCATCACGGTGTACCCACTCACCAAGTTCGAGAGGAAGGACCTCTGGGGCTTCAAGGTGAACCAGCCCGGATGCCAGACAGAGCCCACTACAGAGACCATCGTCTTCAAGCTGATGCACGACGACAGGGAGAGAGGCATGGAGGTAGTCATGCAGGACCTGATAGGACGTCTGTTAGGCCGTCACTCCCGACAGGTTAGGGGCACTTCCACGCCTTCTAAGACGTGAAGTTGATGGAGAGTCCATCGACTTTGAGGACGACTCGAGACGCGCAGAGCCGATACGTCTCTATCTCCGTGACTTAGAGTCTCTCCTCGTGCACGTGGACATGGACAGAAACGTCATGCTCGGAATGACGAAGCTCAGTGCGACTTCGCGAGAAGGACAAGCTTTTCGCATGAGGATGAGATGATCAAGGAAATGGAGACAAAGTTCGAGGCCTAGGACCGCAAGTTCAAAAGTCGAGAAACGCCCAGTGATAGGAACAAGAAGATCCGGGACATGACCGAGGAACCAAGTCCAAGGATTTTGAGCGAGCAGCAGATGGTTATTGAGAGGCTTTGCTCACGTAAGAGGGCTCTCAAGACCAAAGTCGATTCCTTGACCACTACGATTGAGGAGAACAAGACATGATGGAGAACGCAGGTCTTACCTTCACGAGGAGGAGATTGATGTTGATGAGTAGACTTGACTACTCGTTTATCTTTCATATTCGTACTTGTTATTTGTGAACTTATTATTGGACCATCCGACATGTGGATGGATTGCCACTTGTGTGTTTTATTTCCAGAACTTTGTTATTCCGATGTTGAGTTTTTATCCTTGAGTTTCATGTTATGTGTTTGCTTGTGATGTATTGTGCATAAAACATCTATGGGTATCTCATTCTTATCTATTTGAACAAACCACAGATGCCTCCCCGTCGCGCAAACCCCAACCCCAATAACATCACCCCGGAAATGCAACAAATGATGAATGCGCAAACACAGCTTATGCAGATGATGACAACATTCATCCAAAACCATAATAACAACAACAACCCCAATAACAACAACAACCCCAACAACAACAACAACAACCCTCCGGGTTTTGATATGCTCACCAGATTTCTGCGTTTGAGGCCAGCAAAGTTTTCGGGGACGATCGATCCCATGGTGGACAATGACGCTACGCTCGTGAACAAAGATTTAGTGACCGTGGGTCGCACGGATGCTGAAAAAGTCGTTCAAAGACATCTGTTGGAAGGACCAGCCGCCACATGGTGGGACAACTTCCAAATCACCACTCCTATTGATGAGGTGACTTGGGCTATCTTTGAAGATGGCTTTCAGATCGCTCATATCTCATCGGAATGATGAGCCCGAAAATAAAGAGTTTCACAACTTGAAGCAAGCGCCACCGCATGCGGGTGAATACATAGAAGAGTTCAACAATCTGGCACGCTATGCACCGGATGAGGTTGACACGGATGCCAAAAGAAAGGAAAAGTTTCTGGAAGGCTTGAATGATGAGCTGAACCTATAGTTGTCTGTGGCATATGTTCCAACTTACCAGTCTTTGTGTGACAAGGCTGCTATTTTGGAGAGTAAAATGAAACAAGTCGAGAGTAGGAAAAGTAAACACTTCGACAAGCACAGCTCGGGATCGTCTCACAAATGATCTCACTATGATGACAGTGGCAGCTCAGGATCCCATAAGCATGGGAAATTCAACAAGCACCACAACCACAACCGTCATGACAATAAGCATCATCGCAGTCATGACAATGATAAGTACAAGAACCACAAGAGTGGACATAAGAGCCACCACAGTGGGAATGGTAGTGGAAGTGGAAGTCAGCATGCTAAAAAGGACATCAGTCAGGTTGAGTGCTTCAAATGCAAGAAACTGGGGCATTATGCTAATGAGTGCCCTGAGAAGAAAGTTGAAGGACCTAACAAGCCCAATCCTTTTCGTGAAGGACACAGGTTAACCACATCAATGTGGAGGAGGTCTATGAGGAGCCCGATGCCGTCTTGTAAGTTCGCTCAATTCCATTCCAGATTTGTACTCTTTGACACGGTGCATCTCATTCATTCATATCAAAAGCATTTGTTGATAGAAATGGGTTTGCATCTGAAAACATTGGTTGTCCAATAAAATTTAGTTCTCCGGTGGAGACATGATAGTAAGTCTTGGATGCCTATCTTGTCATAGAGTTTGGAAAGCATAAGTTTCAAAGTGAGCTCGATAATCCTAGATTCCCAAGGACTAGACGTAATTTTGGGAATGGATTGGATGGCTAAGTATGAAGGAGTACTAGATTGTGCTAATCGTCTTCATTGCACTCACAACCCCTAGGAAAAAGAATAAAATTCAGGTCAAACTTTGAATCCAAAGGAAGTCAATTCTCTTAAGGGGTTAGCATGGATAGTGTGCCAATTGTGTGAGTATCCTGATGTATTTCCTAAGAATTACCAGAATGCCACCGGATAGAGATGTGGAGTTTCTAATAGATTTGGTACGTGTTCGGACCAATAGCTAAGAGACCATACAAAATGTCAGTTGATGAACTGAAGGAACTCAAAAGCAACTAGGGAACAGTTGCGTAAAGGGTTTATTCAACCAAGTTCTTCATCTTGGGGAGCCCCAGATTGTTCAGAGAGAAGAAAGATAGAAGCCAAAGGTTATGCATAGATTACCGTTCTCTCAACGAGGTAACTATCGAGAACAAATATCCTTTGCCTAGAATCAATGACTTGTTTGATCAGCTAGAGGGAGCATGTGTGTTCTCAAAGATTGATCTTCGGTCAGGCTATTTTCAACTCAAGATAAGAGAGCAAGACATACCTAAGACAAAGATTCACCACAAGGTATGGATTGTATGAATACACTAGTGATGCCTTTTGGTTTAACCAACGCTCCAGCGTACTTCATGAATATGATGAACAAAGTGTTCATGGAATTCCTTGACAAGTTTGTTGTCGTTTTCATCGATGACATCTTAGTCTACTCCAAGAGCAAGGAAGAACATGAAAGACACTTACGCTTGATACTTGAAAAGTTAAGAGAGCACAAGCTTTATGCCAAATTCAGCAAGTGTGAGTTTTGGTTAGAGGAAGTTGGTTTTCTTGGTCATGTTATGACAAAGGAAGGTGTGGCAGTTGATCCTGCTAAAGTTTCAGCTGTGACTGAATGGGAATCTCCTAAGAACGTAAAAGAAGTTCGCAGTTTCCTTGGTTTAGCAGGTTACTACAGAAGGTTCATTGAGAATTTCTCAAAAGTTGCTAAGCCAATGACGAAATTGTTAAAGAAGGACAAGAAATTTGCATGGTCTGAAGGATGTGAAGTCAGTTTCCAAGAATTAAAGAAGAGACTTGTAACAGCACCAGTTCTATGTCTGCCAGATTTGGAAAAAGATTTCCAAGTATATTGTGATGCGTCTCATCAAGGTTTGGGTGCCGTACTTATGCAAGACGGTAAAGTTGCGGCCTATGCCTCGAGACAACTCAAAACTCATGAAGTAAACTATCCTACTCATGATTTGGAGTTAGCCTCTGTCGTTCATGCACTCAAAACATGGAGACATTACCTTTTGGGAAAGCGATGTGAAGTGTTCACCGATCATAAGAGTTTGAAGTATATCTTCACCCAGAAGGAAGGAGACAAAGGAGATGGCTAGAACTTATCAAGGATTACGACTTGAGTTTGCAATACCACCCCGGTAAAGCAAATGTAGTAGCAGATGCTCTAAGTCGTAAGGCATTCGTAAATGGCCTTACCAAAGGTGAATTGCCAGATGACTTGTGTAAGCAATTCAAAGAACTCAGATTGGAGATTGTGCCAGAAGGACATCTTATGACTTTGGATGTTCAACCCACTCTGTTGGATAAGATTAAAGAAGCCCAAAAGACGGATAAATAAATCGAAGATATTAAGGAAATGATTAGTCAAGGGAAAGCTAAAAGTTTCCATATAGACAAACAAGGTGCTTTATGGCACGGGAAACGTATTTGTGTTCCACAAAACCCGGAGTTGCGGAAACTGATTCTACAAGAAGCTCACAACTCTCCGTATTCTATTCACCCGGGAAACACCAAGATGTACATGGATATGAAAGAAAGATTTTGGTGGAACAATCTCAAAAGAGATATTGCCGAACACATTGCTTTGTGTGATGTGTGTAGTAGAGTAAAAGCGGAGCATCAGAAACCAGCAGGTTTGCTTCAACCACTGCCTATTCCTGAGTGGAAGTGGGAAAATATAGGTATGGATTTCATTACCGGATTACCAAGGACCAGGTCAGGGTATGATTCCATATGGGTAGTAGTGGAAGCCTAACTAAAGTGGCTCATTTTATACCCGTGAAGACGACTTATACGAGTGCCAAGTTAGCCAAAATCTACATGAACAGAAATGTGTGCCTTCACGGTGTGCCTAAGAGTATTGTGTCTGATAGGGGAACACAGTTTACTTCTCACTTTTGGAGACAGCTTCATGAATCTTTGGGAACGAGGTTGGAATTCAAAGACTTTTTCATCCTCAAACTGATGGAAAAACAGAAAGGACTAATCAGATTCTTGAAGACATGTTGAGAGCATGTGCCCTAGACTATGGAGCAAGTTGGGATGAAAGTTTGCCTTACGCAGAGTTCTCTTACAATAATAGTTACCAATCTAGCATTGGGATGGCACCATTTGAGTTCCTCTACGGAAGAAAATGTACCACCCCATTACTATGGAATGGTGTGGGAGAAAGAAGTTTATTTGGACCTGATCTTATAAAAGACGCCGAAGAGAAGATCAAATTGGTTAAGGACAGGTTGAAGATATCACAGTCCCGACAGAAAAGCTACGCGGATTCCAAGCGTAGAGAAGTCACCTACGAAGTTGGGGATAGAGCTTATCTTAGAGTGTCACCGCTTCGTGGAGTGAAAAGATTTGGAGTCAAAGGAAAGTTGGCACCAAGATATGTTGGGCCATTTAAGATTCTAAGTCGCAAGGGAGAAGTTGCATATGAAGTTGAATTGCCGAGTCTCGCTCACCGTCCATAATGTGTTTCATGTGAGTCAGCTTAAAAAATGTCACCCAGAGATGGAAGAATCATCTTTGAAGGATACCATACCCTTGGAAGAAGTCCAACTAGAAAGTGATCTCACCTATGAGGAAAAGTCTGTCAAGATTCTTGAGACTGCAGAAAGAGTCACAAGGACAAAAACTATCAAGATTTGCAAAGTGCAATGGAATCATCATTCCGAAGAGGAAGCAACATGGGAGAGAGAAGATGATCTTCGGAAAGACCACCCTCACCTATTTGCTAGCCAATCCGAATCTCGAGGGCGAGATTCATCTTAAGGGGGTTAGATTTGTAACATCCCTAAATTCATATTCCAAAACTCATTCATATCATCCTTGCATTCATCATCATTTAGGGTTTTTCTCAAAAACATTTCAGAAACAGGAGCAATTGTGGCTCATTATTTTATGTATGAAAACCCTAGCCTTTGTGCTACATACTATTGGGAAAGATGCTGTTATTCATTCAGAATGTTTTGAATTCAAACTTAAGTGGTCTCAAAAGCTTGAGCAAAATATCAAAGCAAAATATGAACCAAAACAAATTCTATGCCTATTATCACACATCTCATAAAGGCATAGTTTTAATTTATTTTCAAAAGACCCAAGTGTTCTGAAGTGTTCAGATGTGTTTGACACTCATTTAAGAACAAGTTTTATTTTACAAAATTTCAGAAGCTTTGATTCAAACAGATTTGAATTTGGGTTTAAAACCATTTCTGGAAATTCAATCGAAAAGAAAAGGAATTAAGAGGAAAAATAACCAAACCAAATCGGCCGACTCCAACACGGCCAATAGCCCAAGAGCTCCCACCCCACGAACCGCTTTTCTTTACCCACCCCGCACCACTGGCGACTGACAGGAAGGACCCGCTCCCACTCCCCTCACTCGCTGACAACCGCGGCCCACTCGAGTATCGTCGTCTCCACCCGCACGACCAGTTCATCCCCGAATCAGCGCGGCTGTTTCCTGTTTGATTGCGCAGCTTAAATTCGCGTTAAGGCACGAGTAATTCTCGCTCACGACCAGGCTACTTAAACCCCCTCTGCCCCCTCTCTCTTCTTCCCCAACTCCCAAGCCCAGAGCGCCCCCAGGCTGCACGCATTGCTCTCTGCAAACCCGCCGTCTCCGACGAGCTACAGCCACAATTCCGGCCACCTCCTACCACCCCTCTGCCTCTGCTTCACACGAGCAGACTCCGCTTGACCTCACGCATCGCCTAGTACTTCTTGTTCGCCCGCGCGTGACCCAGAACGTCGGCTACACAAACGTCTGACCGCCACCGCCTCCAGCCTCAACTCCGGCGAGCTCCAGTGGTAAGTCCAGACCGCCCCAAACCCTCCCCTTCACACACGCATCTTCGCCGCGATCTTCTGCATCTGACCACATCCCCTGTTTGCCTCCTAGTGATCTACAACGTCGCCTTCGACCTCGAACTGAACCACTTGTCGCCAGACTCAACTCCGACAAGGAATTGTCGCCGTGACAGCACGCCCCTTCGCAAACCGACGCTACCTTGAGCTTCAGCAGCCTCGCGAATCTGGTATGACCTTCTCCTCGCAGACGACGAACGCTAGCGCCTCAGAGACCGAAAGCGCCGCTCGGCCGACGCTACCGCCAGACATGGTCGCTTGTTGCGCTGTTGGATCTTGATCCAAGCGTTAGGATAGATTCATTAAACGGCGAAGAGGTACGATGGAACGTGCGATCTGTTTAGATCCTATGGCTGCAGAGCTCGATCCGGTGCGAACCGGTACGCGCCAGTCACAACACGACGCGTGGCTAGGAACAGATCTAAAAACAGATTTTAAATCAGAATTTGATCCAAATTTCAAATGCTTATAACTTTTGAATGCCACGTTGGAATTTTGTAAACTTTATACCATTGGATTCAGTGAATCAAGGACTTTCTGATTATGCAAAGTTTTTAACAAATAGTAACCATTAAAATGACTTTATTTGTAGAAACATGTTTAATACTATTTTTGTGTGTGGATTTAGTTTAGTAAATTGTTTTAGGGATAAATAAGGTTAGTTGGCAAACTAGTGACTTGTTAAGTTTCTGTAAACATGCACATGCTTGGTAGAGTTTTCAAAATCACCATTTAGTAAATTCTTGCATGCATGCATTCATATTATTTTTGATTGTATATAATTGTGAGTAATTGTGTGCTACAAATTTTATGTAGATTTTGCTAGTTATTGTGATTGTGAGGAGTGCTACTCTCCACATTACCAAGGCAAGTGATATTTTCATGAATATTTATATCCTATGTTTTGTACTAGCATTAGATATTTTGCTAAGTCTTGCATGCTATTTTTGCCTAGTGCTAAGTTGGGAAATCCTAAGTAGTGTAGAATTGTAGAATTTCTAGGGAATTTCCCTAAGTTAAGTTATCCTACCATGCTTAGCCTAGCTATATAGCAAACAAGGGTTGGTGAAAATCTATACTTACTATGATGAAAATATTTCTAAGTCATGAGACTTATACTTTCCTAATAAAACCACTAAGTCAAATGAACCTCCTGGGTGGAATGGAAGGAATGGGTTATGTTGAGTGGTTACACAAGGCCATGGACTTGGGTTGTGTATCTCACTTGTGGTATGCCACCCAGGCACAAAGGGATTTGGAGGCCAAGTGTTGAGAAAGCTTACAGTGCAACCACTTGGCAATATGGGCTCTGCCATGATCATATAGGTTGCTAGAACTTAGTCATTTGGACAGTTGGTGGTAGTTGGGATGATAGGTTGGAGCGCGTCCATTTGACTAAGGAAAAGCTTCTGAAGGGTCCTGTCTTGGGAAACCAAGTCTGGTGGGGAAAGTGCACAACCTCTGCAGATGGAAAACCTAAGTACTTAGCCTAGTCCAAGGTAATGGACAATTTGAGCATCAAGACATGGAAGCTACAAGAATCTCATCACTCCAACTTCTAAGTAAAATTTGTGGGTGAACAAGGGTGAAGGACCCCAATGTCTATTGGTGGTTCCTTGGGAAGTTTTTGATAAAGAAAAACTTAGTGATTTCAACTAATAGGTAAAACCTATTTTCAAGCAAAGCAAACCAAGCTACACTTAGCCAAATTGCATATAGTAATATAGTCCACCTAAAATATACTAAGGTATCACTTGCCAATACAATTCAAATGTATTGACCCTTGTGGCTGTAACTTGTAATGTTGCAGGTTTGATTGATTTTAGTGAAGATTGATTGATTAGGATTACAAAGTCTACAACCAACATCTGCCTGTGGCACTTTGAAGATGAAGGACCCATGCTTATAGTTAATCCGCTGCAATATAATGTAATAGCCAAATGAGCTATGTATGATGTAATAAAATTATGTTATTCCTGGTTATAAAGTTATATTATGACCTTTGTTTCTTGATATTACATCTTAACTGTGGATGCTAGCTATTGATCCAGGGACTAGCATTGCAATCACAGGGATCCATTCCTTTATAAAGGAGGGGTCTAACAGATGGTATCAGAGCACTGTGTTGCCTGTAGGATTATGACCCTAGGATTTGAAAATCCACTAAGGAAAAAATTTCAACTACTTCTACACTTGTCTATTCTTCTCGTAAAACTTTTCTAATCTTTTCATTCTCAACTCCATTTGTAGATGAACTCCATCAACAAAGCCGTGAATAAAGGACCACTCATGACCATGACCTTGGAGTGTGAAACTGAGTTTCCCAATATTCTCAAGGACCTCATGGTGGCAATGGAAGCACATGGTGCAGCTGTGTACAAGGGCTTTCCAGTGATGGATGAAGGAGTGGAGTATTGGTGGGTGCAACTTCGCTTGTACAAAAACAAGGAAGACAACCACAAAGAAAGGGGATTCTGCATGTACACCAACACCGTAATGCACACCACATTCTTTGAGTCAGCCAGAGATGCAGCTTGGAGGACTATCAAAGAACTAAGTGCTAGAGTCAAGTGCAGGATGCTCAACCTCCAAAAAGACTTAGAGAAAGAGAAGGAACTTACCCAAGAGTTGGAAGCCACCAACCAAGAGTTAAGGGGAGACATAATAGACTTAGTGATGGAATCATGTGAACAAGATAGGTGGATTGCCTCTAGGAACATTGTGATAGCCACCAGATCCAGTGAGATAGGATTGTGAGCACTTGTTAGTTGGACCACCGTCTATCACATTATTTTCCAAAATGATACCTTGAATAAGTTTGGACCTTGATTGATGTAATGGATTCATGTATGCATGACTTGTGTGATTTTGTGTTCCAAGGATGTGTATGTGATGTTTGTCTTTGTTTATCTTAAATTATGTTATTCTAACTTTTCAATCTTATAAATAGATGCCTATTACCATCAGCACTATGGAGGAGTTCCAGGTTACCCGTTTCGGTCCTCGTATCATCGAGCTTACCACTTTGCTCGATCTCCCTCTTCCCACCATCACGGTGTACCCACTCACCAAGTTCGAGAGGAAGGACCTCTGGGGCTTCAAGGTGAACCAGCCCGGACGCCAGACAGAGCCCACTACAGAGACCATCGTCTTCAAGCTGATGCACGACGACAGGGAGAGAGGCATGGAGGTAGTCATGCAGACTGATAGGACGCGTCATAGCCGTCACTCCCGACAAAGTTAGGGCACTCACTTCCACGCCTTCTAAGACGTGATGTTGATGGAGAGTCCATCGACTTTGAGGACGACTTCGAGACGCAGCAGAGCCGATACGTCTCTATCTCCGTGACTTAGAGTCTCTCCTCGTGCACGTGGACATGGACAGACGAACGTCATGCTCGGAATGACGAGCTCAGTGCAGCCATGAGAAGGACAAGCTTTTCGCACAGCAGGATGAGATGATCAAGGAAATGGAGACAAAGTTCGAGGCCTAGGACCGCAAGTTCAAAAGTCAGGAGAAACGCGTCCAGGATAGGAACAAGAAGATCCGGGACATGACCGAGGAACTGAAGTCCAAGGATTTTGAGCTGGAGCAGCAACAGATGGTTATTGAGAGGCTTTGCTCACAGAAGAGGGCTCTCAAGACCAAAGTCGATTCCTTGACCACTACGATTGAGGAGAACAAGACCGCGATGGAGAACGCAGGTCTTACCTTCGTCGAGGAGGAGATTGATGTTGATGAGTAGACTTGACTACTCGTTTATCTTTCATATTCGTACTTGTTATTTGTGAACTTATTATTGGACCATCCGACATGTGGATGGCTTGCCACTTGTGTGTTTTATTTCCAGAACTTTGTTATTCCGATGTTGAGTTTTTATCCTTGAGTTTCATGTTATGTGTTTGCTTGTGATGTATTGTGCATAAAACATCTATGGGTATCTCATTCTTATCTATTTGAACAAACCACAGATGCCTCCCCGTCGCGCAAACCCCAACCCCAATAACATCACCCCGGAAATGCAACAAATGATGAATGCGCAAACACAGCTTATGCAGATGATGACAACATTCATCCAAAACCATAATAACAACAACAACCCCAATAACAACAACAACCCCAACAACAACAACAACAACCCTCCGGGTTTTGATATGCTCACCAGATTTCTGCGTTTGAGGCCAGCAAAGTTTTCGGGGACGACTGATCCCATGGTGGACAATGACTGGCTACGTTCTGTGAACAAAGATTTAGTGACCGTGGGCTGCACGGATGCTGAAAAAGTCAGGTTCGCAGCACATCTGTTGGAAGGACCAGCCGCCACATGGTGGGACAACTTCCAAATCACCACTCCTATTGATGAGGTGACTTGGGCTATCTTTGAAGATGGCTTCGATCGCTCATATCTCATCAGGAATGATGAGCCTGAAAAATAAAGAGTTTCACAACTTGAAGCAGCGCCACCGCAGCGTGGCTGAATACATAGAAGAGTTCAACAATCTGGCACGCTATGCACCGGATGAGGTTGACACGGATGCCAAAAGAAAGGAAAAGTTTCTGGAAGGCTTGAATGATGAGCTGAACCTATAGTTGTCTGTGGCATATGTTCCAACTTACCAGTCTTTGTGTGACAAGGCTGCTATTTTGGAGAGTAAAATGAAACAAGTCGAGAGTAGGAAAAGTAAACACTTCGACAAGCACAGCTCGGGATCGTCTCACAAATGATCTCACTATGATGACAAGTACTCAGATCCCATAAGCATGGGAAATTCAACAAGCACCACAACCACAACCGTCATGACAATAAGCATCATCACAGTCATGACAATGATAAGTACAAGAACCACAAGAGTGGACATAAGAGCCACCACAGTGGGAATGGTAGTGGAAGTGGAAGTCAAGATGCTAAAAGGACATCACCAAAGGTTGAGTGCTTCAAATGCAAGAAACTGGGGCATTATGCTAATGAGTGCCCTGAGAAGAAAGTTGAAGGACCTAACAAGCCCAATCCTTTTCATAAAGGACAGGTTAACCACATCAATGTGGAGGAGGTCTATGAGGAGCCTGATGCCGTTCTTTGGTAAGTTCGACTCAATTCCATTCCAGATTTGTACTCTTTGACACGGTGCATCTCATTCATTCATATCAAAAGCATTTGTTGATAGAAATGGGTTTGCATCCGAAAACATTGGTTGTCCAATAAAATTTAGTTCTCCGGTGGAGACATGATAGTAAGTCTTGGATGCCAGATCTTGTCATAGAGTTTGGAAAGCATAAGTTTCCAGTGAGCCTGATAATCCTAGATTCCCAAGGACTAGACGTAATTTTGGGAATGGATTGGATGGCTAAGTATGAAGGAGTACTAGATTGTGCTAATCGTCTCGTTGCACTCACAACCCCAGAAGGGAAAAGAATAAAATTCAGGTCAAACTTTGAATCCAAAGGAAGTAAGCTGAATTCTCTTAAGGGGGTTAGCATGGACAGTGTGCCAATTGTGTGTGAGTTTCCGGAAGAATTACCAGGAATGCCACCGGATAGAGATGTGGAGTTTCTAATAGATTTGGTACCAGGTTCTGGACCAATAGCTAAGAGACCATACAAAATGTCAGTTGATGAACTGAAGGAACTCAAAAAGCAACTAGGGGAACAGTTGCAGAAAGGGTTTATTCAACCAAGTTCTTCATCTTGGGGAGCCCCAGTATTGTTCGTAGAGAAGAAAGATAGAAGCCAAAGGTTATGCATAGATTACCGTTCTCTCAACGAGGTAACTATCGAGAACAAATATCCTTTGCCTAGAATCAATGACTTGTTTGATCAGCTAGAGGGAGCATGTGTGTTCTCAAAGATTGATCTTCAAAGCTATTTTCAACTCAAGATAAGAGAGCAAGACATACCTAAGACAAGATTCACCACAAGGTATGGATTGTATGAATACACGGTGATGCCTTTTGGTTTAACCAACGCCCCAGATACTTCATGAATATGATGAACAAAGTGTTCATGGAATTCCTTGACAAGTTTGTTGTCGTTTTCATCGATGACATCTTAGTCTACTCCAAGAGCAAGGAAGAACATGAAAGACACTTACGCTTGATACTTGAAAAGTTAAGAGAGCACAAGCTTTATGCCAAATTCAGCAAGTGTGAGTTTTGGTTAGAGGAAGTTGGTTTTCTTGGTCATGTTATGACAAAGGAAGGTGTGGCAGTTGATCCTGCTAAAGTTTCAGCTGTGACTGAATGGGAATCTCCTAAGAACGTAAAAGAAGTTCGCAGTTTCCTTGGTTTAGCAGGTTACTACAGAAGGTTCATTGAGAATTTCTCAAAATTTGCTAAGCCAATGACGGAATTGTTAAAGAAGGACAAGAAATTTGCATGGTCTGAAGGATGTGAAGTCAGTTTCCAAGAATTAAAGAAGAGACTTGTAACAGCACCAGTTCTATGTCTGCCAGATTTGGAAAAAGATTTCCAAGTATATTGTGATGCGTCTCATCAAGGTTTGGGTGCCGTACTTATGCAAGACGGTAAAGTTGCGGCCTATGCCTCGAGACAACTCAAAACTCATGAAGTAAACTATCCTACTCATGATTTGGAGTTAGCCTCTGTCGTTCATGCACTCAAAACATGGAGACATTACCTTTTGGGAAAGCGATGTGAAGTGTTCACCGATCATAAGAGTTTGAAGTATATCTTCACCCAGAAGGAAGGAGACAAAGGAGATGGCTAGAACTTATCAAGGATTACGACTTGAGTTTGCAATACCACCCCGGTAAAGCAAATGTAGTAGCAGATGCTCTAAGTCGTAAGGCATTCGTAAATGGCCTTACCAAAGGTGAATTGCCGATGACTTGTGTAAGCAATTCAAAGAACTCAGATTGAGATTGTGCGAAGGACATCTTATGACTTTGGATGTTCAACCCACTGCTGGATAAGATTAAAGAAGCCCAAAAGACGGATAAATAAATCGAAGATATTAAGGAAATGATTAGTCAAGGGAAAGCTAAAAGTTTCCATATAGACAAACAAGGTGCTTTATGGCACGGAAACGATTGTGTTCCACAAACCCGGAGTTGCAAACCGATTCTACAAGAAGCTCACAACTCTCCGTATTCTATTCACCCGGGAAACACCAAGATGTACATGGATATGAAAGAAAGATTTTGGTGGAACCATATCCAAAGAGATATTGCAGAACCCATTGCTTTGTGTGATGTGTGTAGTAGAGTAAAGCGAGCATCGAAACCAGAGTTTGCTTCAACCACCGCCTATTCCACGAGTGGAAGTGGGAAAATATAGGTATGGATTTCATTACCGGATTACCAAGGACCAGGTGTCAGTATGATTCCATATGGGTAGTGGAAGCCTAACTAAAGTGGCTCATTTTATACCCGTGAAGACGACTTATACGAAGTGCCAAGTTAGCCAAAATCTACATGAACAGAAATGTGCCTTCACGGTGTGCCTAAGAGTATTGTGTCGAGGGGAACACAGTTTACTTCTCACTTTTGGAGACTTCATGAATCTTTGGGAACGAGGTTGGAATTCAAGATCGCTTTCATCCTCAAACCGATGGAAAACAGAAGGACTAATCGATTCTTGAAGACATGTTGAGAGCATGTGCCCTAGACTATGGAGCAAGTTGGGATGAAAGTTTGCCTTACGCAGAGTTCTCTTACAATAATAGTTACCAATCTAGCATTGGGATGGCACCATTTGAGTTCCTCTACGAAGAAAATGTACCACCCCATTACTATGGAATGGTGGGAGAAAGAAGTTTATTTGGACCCTGATCTTATAAAAGACGCTGAAGAGGAGATCAAATTGGTTAAGGACAGGTTGAAGATATCACAGTCCCGACAGAAAAGCTACGCGGATTCCAAGCGTAGAGAAGTCACCTACGAAGTTGGGGATAGAGCTTATCTTAGAGTGTCACCGCTTCGTGGAGTGAAAAGATTTGGAGTCAAAGGAAAGTTGGCACCAAGATATGTTGGGCCATTTAAGATTCTAAGTCGCAAGGGAGAAGTTGCATATGAAGTTGAATTGCCAGAGTCTCACACCGTCCATAATGTGTTTCATGTGAGTCAGCTTAAAAAATGTCACCCAGAGATGGAAGAATCATCTTTGAAGGATACCATACCCTTGGAAGAAGTCCAACTAGAAAGTGATCTCACCTATGAGGAAAAGTCTGTCAAGATTCTTGAGACTGCAGAAAGAGTCACAAGGACAAAAACTATCAAGATTTGCAAAGTGCAATGGAATCATCATTCCGAAGAGGAAGCAACATGGGAGAGAGAAGATGATCTTCGGAAAGACCACCCTCACCTATTTGCTAGCCAATCCGAATCTCGAGGGCGAGATTCATCTTAAGGGGGTTAGATTTGTAACATCCCTAAATTCATATTCCAAAACTCATTCATATCATCCTTGCATTCATCATCATTTAGGGTTTTTCTCAAAAACATTTCAGAAACAGGAGCAATTGTGGCTCATTATTCTATGTATGAAAACCCTAGCCTTTGTGCTACATACTATTGGGAAAGATGCTGCTATTCATGCAGAATGTTTTGAATTCAAACTTAAGTGGTCTCAAAAGCTTGAGCAAAATATCAAAGCAAAATATGAATTAAAACAAATTCTATGCCTATTATCACACATCTCATAAAGGCATAGTTTTAATTTATTTTCGAAAGACCCAAGTGTTCTGAAGTGTTCAGATGTGTTTGACACTCATTTAAGGACAAGTTTTATTTTACAAAAATTCTGTAAAGCTTTGGATTCAAACAGATTTGAATTTGGGTTTAAAAACCATTTCTGGAAATTCAATCAGAAAAAGAAAAGGAATTAAGAGGAAAAAATAACCAAACCAGCCAAACTGGCCGACCCAGCCCAACACGGCCCAGCTAGCCCAGCAGCTCCCACCCCCACGAACCGTTTTCTTTACCCACCCCCGCACCCACCAAGCGACAGAAGGACCCGCCCACTCCCTCACTCGGCGACAACCGCGCCCACTCGAGTATCGCGTCTCCACCCGCACGACTGTTCATCCCGAATCAGCGGCTGTTTCGCTTGATTGCGCAGCTTAAATTGCGTTAAGGCACGAGTAATTCTCGCCACGACCAGGCTACTTAAACCCCTCTGCCCCTCTCTCTTCTTCCCAACTCCCAAGCCCAGCGCCCAGGCTACGCATTGCTCTCAGAACCCGCCGTCTCCGACGAGCTACAGCCACAATTCCGCCACCTCCTACCACCCTCGCCTCGCTTCACACGCAGACTCCGCTTGACCTCACGCATCGCCTAGTACTTCTTGTTCGCCCGCGCGTGACCCAGAACGTCGGCTACACAAACGTCTGACCGCCACCGCCTCCAGCCTCAACTCCGGCGAGCTCCAGTGGTAAGTCCAGACCGCCCCAAACCCTCCCCTTCACACACGCATCTTCGCCGCGATCTTCTGCATCTGACCACATCCCCTGTTTGCCTCCTAGTGATCTACAACGTCGCCTTCGACCTCGAACTGAACCACTTGTCGCCAGACTCAACTCCGACAAGGAATTGTCGCCGTGACAGCACGCCCCTTCGCAAACCGACGCTACCTTGAGCTTCAGCAGCCTCGTGCGAATCTGGTATGACCCTTCTCCCTCTCGCAGACGACCTGGAACGCTAGCGCCTCCGTAGACCGAGCGCTCCGCCGCTCGCTGACGCCGCGCGCCGCCAGGACATGGTCGCTTGCTTGCGCGTCGTTGGATCTTGATCCAAGCGTTAGGATAGATTCATTAAACGGCGAAGAGGTACGCGATCTGGAACGTGCGATCTGTTTAGATCCTATGGCTGCAGAGCTCGATCCGGTGCGAACCGGTACGCGCCAGTCACAACACGACGCGTGGCTAGGAACAGATCTAAAAACAGATTTTAAATCAGAATTTGATCCAAATTTCAAATGCTTATAACTTTTGAATGCCACGTTGGAATTTTGTAAACTTTATACCATTGGATTCAGTGAATCAAGGACTTTCTGATTATGCAAAGTTTTTAACAAATAGTAACCATTAAAATGACTTTATTTGTAGAAACATGTTTAATACTATTTTTGAGTGTGGATTTAGTTTAGTAAATTGTTTTAGGGATAAATAAGGTTAGTTGGCAAACTAGTGACTTGTTAAGTTTCTGTAAACATGCACATGCTTGGTAGAGTTTTCAAAATCACCATTTAGTAAATTCTTGCATGCATGCATTCATATTATTTTTGATTGTATATAATTGTGAGTAATTGTGTGCTACAAATTTTATGTAGATTTTGCTAGTTATTGTGATTGTGAGGAGTGCTACTCTCCACATTACCAAGGCAAGTGATATTTTCATGAATATTTATATCCTATGTTTTGTACTAGCATTAGATATTTTGCTAAGTCTTGCATGCTATTTTTGCCTAGTGCTAAGTTGGGAAATCCTAAGTAGTGTAGAATTGTAGAATTTCTAGGGAATTTCCCTAAGTTAAGTTATCCTACCATGCTTAGCCTAGCTATATAGCAAACAAGGGTTGGTGAAAATCTATACTTACTATGATGAAAATATTTCTAAGTCATGAGACTTATACTTTCCTAATAAAACCACTAAGTCAAATGAACCTCCTGGGTGGAATGGAAGGAATGGGTTATGTTGAGTGGTTACACAAGGCCATGGACTTGGGTTGTGTATCTCACTTGTGGTATGCCACCGGGCACAAAGGGATTTGGAGGCCAAGTGTTGAGAAAGCTTACAAGGCAACCACTTGGCAATATGGGCTCTGCCATGATCATATAGGTTGCTAGAACTTAGTCATTTGGACAGTTGGTGGTAGTTGGGATGATAGGTTGGAGCGCGTCCATTTGACTAAGGAAAAGCTTCTGAAGGGTCCTGTCTTGGGAAACCAAGTCTGGTGGGGAAAGTGCACAACCTCTGCAGATGGAAAACCTAAGTACTTAGCCTAGTCCAAGGTAATGGACAATTTGAGCATCAAGACATGGAAGCTACAAGAATCTCATCACTCCAACTTCTAAGTAAAATTTGTGGGTGAACAAGGGTGAAGGACCCCAATGTCTATTGGTGGTTCCTTGGGAAGTTTTTGATAAAGAAAAACTTAGTGATTTCAACTAATAGGTAAAACCTATTTTCAAGCAAAGCAAACCAAGCTACACTTAGCCAAATTGCATATAGTAATATAGTCCACCTAAAATATACTAAGGTATCACTTGCCAATACAATTCAAATGTATTGACCCTTGTGGCTGTAACTTGTAATGTTGCAGGTTTGATTGATTTTAGTGAAGATTGATTGATTAGGATTACAAAGTCTACAACCAACATCTGCCTGTGGAACTTTGAAGATGAAGGACCCATGCTTATAGTTAATCCGCTGCAATATAATGTAATAGCCAAATGAGCTATGTATGATGTAATAAAATTATGTTATTCCTGGTTATAAAGTTATATTAGGACCTTTGTTTCTTGATATTACATCTTAACTGTGGATGCTAGCTATTGATCCAGGGACTAGCATTGCAATCACAGGGATCCATTCCTTTATAAAGGAGGGGTCTAACAATATCAATGTTCATGATTGGGAAACCACAATCATTTATTAACCAACAAGCTAGTATTATAAAGAGGCTTTACCAGGGACTCTATTTTAGTTTACAAATCACACAAGTATTAATGTTTCCTTGTTAATACTATTATAGCATGAATGTAAACATTTATCATAAACACAAAGATATAATAATAACTACATTTATTATTGCCTCTAGGGCATCTCTCCAACACAGGGCTGCCCCTCCAAGGACACAACACCACGTCCCGCAAACCCTAATCCTAGCCGTCGGCGCCGCCACCTCCTGCTGCCGCCGCCTAGGAAAACCGTAGCCGCCGGTCTTGCTCCTCCTTGGTGCGTCTAAACCCTAGATCACCGAGGCTCTCTCTCTCTCATAGTCCACCATACTCGCTCCGGCTTAAGGCGAAGCCCTGCGAGATCTCCCCTCTACTTCCGGTACCACTTTGTCAGGCCGAATCGAGGAGAGTGCTACAACCTCCATTTCTTTGGAACAAGGGAGAGGAAGGTCTTCGCCAATACCGAATGTGATCGATCGCGAAGCTGCTTAACGCAGCATGCCGAAGGATCGACTACGCGATCTTTAGATCGGCAAGAGTACGACTACATCACCCACGAGAATCCGCTCTCGTTAAACACTTTGGAATCTTCGAGGGTGAGTTATTCCATCGACTCGTTGCTACAATCTAGTAGATAGATCTTGGCTTGTTTGTTTGTATGCGGTAGAAATTTTTTGTTTTCCATGCTACGAACCCCTACAGTGGTATCAGAGCCGTGTCTATATGTAGATCTGTTGCACGAGTAGAACACAATGGTCATTATGGGCGTTGATGCTTTTGTTGTCGATTACTTCTTGTGTACTTTGCATCTTGCGGGATGGTGGGATGAAGCGGCCCGGGCTAACCTTACATGACATCGTTCATGAGACTTGCTCCACGCTTGACATGCAACTTGTATTGCATAAGTGGCTTTGCGGGTGCATGTTTCTCCCAACATAGTTAAGATTCAATTTACAACGGGTGATTGACAATACTAGTATCAATGTTGTGGTTCTTGTTCATAAGTTAGAACGACACTTATTGAAAGCCCCAAACCACGTAAAACATGCAAAGAAAGTAGAGGCGTCTAACTTTTTTTTGCAGGGGTGTGCTGTGATGTGATATGGCCATGATTGTGATTATATTTGATGTATGCAATGTTCCTTATTGTAAGTTGGCAACCGGCAGGAGCCATATGGTTGTCCTTAATTTCTGTTAAGACCCGCATGTCTATTCAAAGTAGTTGTAATAGTTGAAGCTGGTGGACGACAACCATGGAGCGGCATCATTGACCTTGATGCAATGTCGGTGATGATGGAGATCATGTTCATGCTTGAAGATGGAGACCGGAAGAACAAAGAAGAAAGGCCATATCATATCACATATTATGAATTGCATGTGATGTTAATACTTTATGCATCTTGTATTGCTTAGTTAACGATGGTAGCATTATAAGATGATCCCTCATGCACATGAATATCAAGTTCTAAAGTGTCCACCCTTAGTAAGCACCGTTGCTAAAGCTTGTTGTTTCGAAGCACCACGTGATGATCGGGTGTGTTAGATTCCGCAAGTGTATGCAACGTGAGCAAGCAAGATTTGCTCATGTGGAAGCTAAGGTTTGATCTTGACGAGCCTAGCATGTATAGACATGGTCTCGGAACACGGATCACCGAAAGGTAAAGCATGAATCATATAATAAGATATGATGAACATGTCGATTGTTCGCCATTGAAGCTACATCAACTCTCGGTGATGATCGGTGTTGATGTGGTGGATTTGGTTCGTGTGATCACTAAAACAATGTGAGGGATATTGTTTTGAGTGGGAGTTCACCTAGATTAATTTAACTATTAATTAGAACTCAATTTGTCATAAACTTAGTCTAAACTATTGCAAATATGTTGTAGATCAATGGAGGCCCCTACCATCAATTTTAATGCGTTCCTAGAGAAAGAAAAGTTGAAAAACAATGGAAGCAACTTCACGGATTGGTCCCGCAATTTGAGGATTGTCCTCACTGCTGGTAATTTGACTTATGTGCTGGATGCATCGCTCGGTGACCCACCTGCAGCTACTGCTACCGATGAAGTAAAGAATGTTTACCTCGCTCGAAAGACTCAGTACTCCATAGTTCAGTGTGCTATCTTGTATGGTTTAAAATCGGAGCTTCAGAAAAGGTTTGAGAATTCAGACCCACATGATATTGTCCGTGATCTCAAATTGATCTTTGAGACTCACGTGGCAATTGAGAGCTATGAGGCTTCTGAAAAGTTCTTTAACTGCAAGATGGAAGAGGGCAACTCCGTCAGTGAGCATGTGCTTAAGATGTCTGGGCACGCAAACAAACTTCAAAGCTTGGGTATAGTGATTCCTAATGCTTTGGGGATTTATCGTGTCCTCCAATCACTACCACCAAGTTACAAGAACTTTGTGATGAACTACAATATGTAAAACATGAACAAGCAGTTGCCAGAACTCTTCGCCATGTTAAAATCTGCAGAAGTGGAGATCAAGCAAGAGCACCAAGTGTTGATGGTCAATAAGACCACCAAATTCAAGAAAGGCAAGTCTAAGAAAAAGGGACACTTCAAGAAGGGTGGTAAGAAAGTTACCGCACCGAAGAAGAAGACCAAGGCTGGACCTAAGCCTGATACTGAGTGCTTTTACTGCAAGGGAGAAGGTCACTGGAAGCGGAATTGCCCAAAGTACTTGGCGGATTTGAAGAACGACAACATCAAGAAGAAAGGTATATCCGATATACATGTTATTGATGTGTATCTCACTAGTACTCGTAGTGCACAGGTATTTGATAATCGGTTCGGTTGCTCATATACAGAACTCAAACAAAAAGGTATCAAACGGAAGCTAGCGAAGAACGAGGTGACGATGCGCGTGGGAAACGGATCAAAGGTTGACGTGATCGCGGTCGGCACGCTACCTCTTCATCTACCATCGGGATTAGTTTTATACTTCAATAATTGTTATTTGGTGCATGCGTTAAGCATGAACATTATATCGGGATCTTGTTTATTGCGAGACGGTTACTTGTTTAAGTTCGAGAATAATGGTTGTTCGATTTATATTAGTAATATGTTTTATGCACATGCACCTTTGATAGATGGTCTATTCTTATTGAATCTCGATAGTGGAAATACACATATTAATAACATTGAAGCTAAACGTTTGAAATCGAGCGATAACTCGACCTATATGTGGCACTGTCGTCTTGGTCACATTGGAGTGAAGCGTATGAAGAAACTCCATTCCGATGGACTTCTTGAATCACTTGATTTCGAATCACTTGAAAGATGCGAAGCATGTCTGATGGGTAAAATGACTAAGACTCCATTTTCTAGTATGATGGAGCGAGCTACGGACTTATTGGAAATCATACATACCGATGTGTGTGGTCCAATGGGTGTAGCATCGCGTGGTGGTTATCGTTATGTTCTTACCTTCACGGATGACTTGAATAGATATGGGTATATCTATTTCATGAAACATAAGTCCGAAACTTTCGAGAAGTTTAAGGAATTTCAAAGTGAGGTTGAGAATCAACGTAACAAGAAGATTAAATTTCTACGTTCTGATCGTGGAGGTGAATATCTAAGTTACGAGTTTGGCGAGCATTTGAAGAAATGCGGAATACTTTCACAATTGACACCGCCGGGAACACCACAGCGTAATGGTGTGTCCGAACGCCGTAATCGAACTCTCTTAGATATGGTTCGTTCTATGATGTCACTTACAGATTTACCGCTATCATTTTGGGGTTATGCATTAGAAACAACCGCATTCACTTTAAATAGGGCACCATCTAAATCCGTTGAAACGACACCATATGAATTATGGTTTGGGAAGAAACCTAAATTGTCGTTCCTTAAAGTTTGGGGTTGCGAAGCCTATGTAAAGAAGTTACAGCCAGACAAGCTTGAACCCAAAACGGAAAAATGTGTCTTCATAGGATACCCAAATGTGGCATCCCGCAAAACCACTACTAGAAAATCGCGTTGTTTTTGTGCATTGCATCATCATGACCGCATGCTCATGTCATCATGCCACATTGCATTTGAGCATCGTCATCAGCATGTATATTATTTTACTTGAAACTATGTTGCGAAAGTCTACTGTTTTCTGAAACTAGCCCTCCTTCTATTTCAAATTAAACCCCGGAGGCTTCCGGATATTTTGATTGTCTAAAAATTAATTACAAGAGTTTATCGCAAATTAAATAAAATTTATATTATTTTTAGGGCGATGAGCGGGCGATTCGACCTTCGACCACCCCTGAATAAAATCGGTCCACCAAAATCCTAAGGCTACCCAACCTATTCTACCCACCCTCCAGCCACCTCACCCCACCCAATCCTCTCTCGCCCCCTCACCTCTCACCCTTCCCCCCCCACTTATCTGCTGCCACCTCACCCCTCTCCCATCTCTCTCTCCCCACCTTTTGCCACCCCCACCCAGCAACCCCACCCCAAGCACACCCAGCCGGCTCCCAGTGCCACCACCCAGTCAACACCACCCCACCCTGCCACCTGGGCCCCACCTGGCCCCCGTCTCTGCCTCTTCCTCTCTTCCCCATGAGCCCCGCCCCACGTTCCTCTCTTCCCGCGACCTCCCCGCCCACCACACCCCCTGCCCCCCCCCCCTGCCGGCCTCCTTGGCCGCCGCCACACCCGCCCGCCTTCACTCACAGCCCCCTCCCTCCGCCTCGGCCGCCCCCTCCGCCCTTCCTCCGGAGGTCCCCTGGGCCTCGCTCCGACCCGAGCCGCCACCTCTCCCTGGCGCCTCAGCGCCACCTCGGCCACGGCCTCCAAGGCTCATGGGCGCGTCCCTCACCGCCGCCCTTCCTCTCCGGCCCCTGGCTTGTCGACCTCGCCGACTGCGTCGCCCTTCCAACCTCGGCTCGCCCTATCGACGTGCTCGCCCGGTGGTCCGCCCACTCGAACATGGTCCCAGCTTTTTGCAAGTATGATGTTGGCGTGGAGATGTTGGTGTTCTTGATCGAGACCTCGGTGGGTGTACCAAGTTTGGGCAATGATAACGATGCTCGGGCCCCATGCCAAGATCTTCAAGAACATGCCATCCGACAAGTTCGCCATCGACCACCATGACGCCAAGGTCGCCTACGGACCGCAAGACCGTTCCTCAAGCAAGATAGATCCTGAACCCGGTGCCGCGCCAAGATCTCCTTCACAGACGCGGAACCGATGCCCCGTTCACGGAGTCCAAAGACCGATACCGCCGAACCAAGTCCTGCTTCCCGGTTGCGACAAGACCCCTTCCCACACCGATCCCGATCCCGTCGAGCCGTTCCCCGTCGAACCCTGAGACCGATCCCCGAACCCGAACCCCGGAACCCCAAGATCTGCCGAACCCTAATGTGTGACCCCTTTTTCTCGAGCCCTATTTTATAAATGTAATAACAACTTGTTGCATATTAATTGCCATACTTGCATGCATATTTGTGTGGTATGGGGGCCTTATGCCGATTCACCTAATAATTAAATATGGGGCCCATATGCGGGCAAATCTAGTCTTATATTGGCCTCATTTAAATTTGTGCATCGAACCGGTACTATCTTTTGCCATGTTCAAACAACATTTAATTTGCGGGGTAGATAAACAACTTGAACCATATAATCATTTGTCGGGACCCCTGGTTCCACTTAATATGACCTAATTGCATCGCATCTTTTCCATGTCATACACCATGCATGCATCATGCCGGTCTTCTGTCGTAGTATTAAATATTGCATCCGGTGTTTATTCTAGTGTTTTGCTTCTTCGCGGATAAGGCCGTTGAGTCGATGTGAGCTTCACCCCGATCTTCGGATGAACCCTTCGACAATGTTTTCAGGCGAGCATCTCCCCCTTTCTTCCTATCTTACTTTTCTAGTATTTATTCCCTCCTGTTGATCTTTGCTATCTGTGTTGCGATGCTCTAGTTTTCGTACCCGTGATATCCATTGCAGCCATATATAGCCTTGGACACATCCTATTACATTGTTTGGTAGATAGTTGGACCCGCGTCGTAGTCGCTTGCTCAAGTGTTTTTAGCGTGTCGTCAAGTACCACAGTTGTTGGAGAAGTGCCGACGTTCAATGTTGGAGATGATCATGGCTTTACTTTTCGTTCACTTTAATTCTGTTTAACAACTAAAATTGAAGTAAGTAAGCGAAACCGGTGGGTGATAGATAATGTTGGTTTCCGATCGCCACTTGTGTCCCGTAGGACCCCGAGTTCTTGACACTGCTCAGATCGAGCGCTAACCACATGTGGGGAGATATGGGCCCCCATTGATTATTACCTGATTTCAAAGTATTGTCTTTGGGGCCACAAACTAGTTTGAGGTTTTATTTACTATCTGTACTTATGCCATGCTTTACCGCTTTATTTACGATTGTGTGAGGAGCACACTGCATCGCTTAGGAAGCGGAGTGTTTTCGGTATCGACAGTCCCGCTTTGGGATTTGTCGTTTTGACCACTATCGCAAACCCCGAGTCCATCTCGAGACCGGCCGACTTGCGGGGTAGACTTAGGGTGGCCCCGTGCTTGCTTTGGGTCCAGGAACGCGTCATGACTTAGGCCCCGCCACATACCGATGGGTGTATGTTAACGATCCGGCAAAAGGGTCAAGTGCTTGTGGATACTTTGGTGCACCCTAGGTTAAATCTTTTCGAGAAGCCGTTATACGTGGTTATGGACGACTTGGAGCAAGGTTTGATCATAGACAGCTATAACTAAAGTTTATGTTATAAATTGACTTGTATCCTATATGACTAGTAATCAGTTTCACTATAACGAATGGCTAAATAAAAGTACCAACAAGCTTGGGTTTTGGGGTTATCTCATGCTAATTGTATCGACTAGTAAGTGTTGCAACTATCACGGAATGGTCAACTAAAAGTGCCCATCGCTTACTTTATCGGGATGAATCTCTAAACGACTAGTAATTGCTGCAACGATAACGAATAACTAAAGCGCCAACCGTGTGAGTTCCTCGGTTGACTTCCTCGTTTGGTCTCGAGGGGAATACCAGATGGAATTGTTTGGTGTTAGTATCACCGTTCGGATAGGTCTTTCTTACCCTCTCGATAGCCGCCATTATATCGAGTCTCTATAGGATGTTTAGTGCATCTTCTTTGCCGCTCGATCCACCATACCTTTGTGGCGAGGACCGCCAATTCTAGCCTCGCTGTACTAGCCTCAAGATCTTGACGCCTCTTTTTTCCTTTGCCCTTTGTCGGCACCCTTTTGTTTAAGGGTTTTGAGATCGACCGTTAGCGTGGTTACCCTTCCGCTTGGCACAGGCAGGGTTATGGACGCCATTGGTTATTCTTCAGGGCTCTTAGCCCCATTTGCATCTTGTCCGTAGCTGGACGCTCCCTCGTTTTCAAGGTGATTTGGATCTTCGTATTGTATATCTGTATTCTTGACTCATTGAGTCGCTGTTATATATATCTGTTCTGTGGGTCCCATCGAGGACTGTTGTGTAATGTTATTACTTCGTTTTCCAACCGCACGAAAGTGCCTGGTGGGCACCTTTGAATCGTTTCTATGTGGGTTTGGCGGGTTTCGCTAAAACTTGCATAGGTCCGATTCTGAGGGTGTTACACCAAAGGAAACTATTGGGTATACCTTCTATCATAGATCTGAAGGCAAAATCTTTGTTGCCAAGAATGGATCCTTTCTAGAGAAGGAATTTCTCTCGAAAGAAGTGACTGGAAGGAAAGTAGAACTCGACGAGGTTGTCGAACCTTCTCTCGAACTTGCGAGTAGCGCAACACCGGAAGAAGTTCTTGTGGTGCCTGCACCAATAAGAGAGGAAGCAAATGATAATGATCATGAAACTTTGGTTATAGTTGCTATAGAGCCTCGCAGGTCAACGAGAAATCGTACCACTCCTGATTGGTATGATCCTGTTATGAGTGTCATGTTGGTGGACAACACGATGACCCTGCGACATATGAGGAAGCGATGATGAGCCCAGATTCCAATAAATGATAAGAAGCCATGAAATCCGAGATTTGATCCATGTACGAAAACCAAGTATGGACTTTGGTGGACTTACCGGATGGCCGGAAGGCTGTCGAGAACAAATGGATTTTCAAGAAGAAAACAGATGCTGATGGTAATGTTACTGTCTATAAAGTTCGACTTGTCGCAAAAGGGTTTCGACAAATTCAAGGAGTTGACTTCGATGAGACTTTCTCACCTGTAGCGAAGCTAAAGTCTGTGAGGATTATGTTAGCAATCGCTGCATATTACGATTATGAGATATGGGAGATGGATGTCAAAACAGCGTTCCTCAATGGAGACATTGATGAAGAGTTCTATATGATGCAACCTAAAGGTTTTGTCGATCCTAAAGATGCTAACAAGGTATGCAAACTTCAACGGTCCATCTATGGATTGAAGCAAGCATCCCGAAGTTGGAATCAACGTTTTGATAAGGTGATCAAAAGTTTTGGTTTTATACAAACTTATGGAGAAGCTTGTATTTACAAGAAAGTGAGTGGGAGCTCTGTAGCATTCTTAATACTATATGTAGATGACATATTGTTGATTGGGAATGATGTAGACCTTCTTAATAGTGTCAAGAAAAATTTGAATAATAGTTTTTCAATGAAGGATCTTGGCGAAGCAGCTTATATATTAGGCATAAAGATTTATAGAGATAGATCGAGACGCCTAATATCATTGTCACAAAGTACGTATTTGGACAAAGTTCTAAAGACGTTTGGAATGTAAGATAGCAAGAAAGGGTTCTTGCCCATGTTGCCCAATATGACCTTGAGTAAAACTCAAAGTCCGACAACGGCAGAAGATAGAGAAAGGATGAGTAAAACTCCATATGCCTCAGCCATAGGATCTCTGATGTATGCCATGCTATGTACTAGACCCGACATTGCATATGCTGTCAGTTTAACTAGAAGATATCAAAGTGATCCAGGAGTGGATCATTGGACAGGCGGTCAAAAACATCCTTAAGTACTTGAGAAGAACTAAGGATATGGTTCTTTCTTATGGAGGTGATGAACATCTCGTTGTTAATGGTTACACCGATGCTAGTTGGAACACCGATCCGGATGATTCTAAATCACAATTTGGATACGTATTTACTTTGAATGGTGCAACAGTTAGCTGGAGGAGTGCAAAGCAAAGCATTGTGGCGAGATCTTCAACTGAATCGAAATACATGGCTGCTTTGGAGGCTTCACAAGAAGCAATATGGATGAAAGAGTTCATTACAGAGCTCGGTGTGGTTCCTAGTGCGCTGGACCCAATGTCAATCTACTGTGATAACATGGGCGCCATAGCCAATGCGCAAGAAGCAAGGTCACACAAGAAACTAAAGCACATCAAGCTACGTTTTCATGCTATTCGAGAACATGTCCAAGATGGGGACATAAAGATTTGCAAAGTACACACAGATCTGAATGTGGCGGATCCGTTGACTAAACCTCTCCCGAGGGCAAAACATGACCAACACCAAACTGCCATGGGTGTTCGGTATATTACCATGTAATCTGGATTAGATGACTCTAGTGCAAGTGGGAGACTGTTGGAGATATGCCCTAGAGGCAATAATAAATGTAGTTATTTTTATATCTTTGTGTTTATGATAAATGTTTACATTCATGCTATAATAGTATTAACAAGGAAACATTAATACTTGTGTGATTTGTAAACTAAAATAGAGTCCCTAGTAAAGCCTCTTTATAAATACTAGTTTGTTGGTTAATAAATGATTGTGGTTTCCCTATCATGAACATTGAGATGTTATCAACAACAAGATCATATCGTTAGGAGAATGATATGATGGACATACTCCTATAGATAAGCATATCATAAAGATCAAGTCATTTTAATAGTTCAATTGCTATATGCTTTCTGATACATAGTAACCTAATTCCTTCGACCATGAGATCATGCATATCACCTTCACCGGAAGGATGCTTTGATGACATCAAACACCACATCGTAACTGGGTGGCTATAAAGGTGGCATTGAGTGTTTAGAAAGTATTGGTTGAGACACATGGATCAAGAGTGGGATTTGTCCATCCATATGACGGATAGATATACTCTGGGCCCTCTCGGTGGAATGTCATCCAATTAGCTTGCAAGCATGTGACTGGCTCACAAGGGATCACATATCACGGGAACGATAAAAGAGTACTTATCAGTAACGAGGTTGAACTAGGTATGTAGAGATACCGACGATCAAAACCTTGGATAAGTAAACTATCGTGAGACAAAGGGAAATTGGTATCGTATGTAAGTGGTTAATTCGATCACAAAGTAATCATAGAAATATGTGGGAGCCATATGAATTTCCAGATTCCTCTATTGGTTATTGTTCAGAGAAGTGTCTCGATCATGTCCACATAATTCACGAACCGTAGGGAGACACACTTAAGGATTCGACGTTGTTTGAGTAGTTATGGAATGATGAGTAAGAGACCGAATGTTGTTCGGAGTCTCGGATGGGATCCGGTATATCACGAGGAGATCCGGAATGGTCCGGAGAATAAGATTCATATAAGGAAAGTCCTGTTTCGGGGTTGGAGAATGGTTCCGGTGTTTTCATCAGGAATGTTCTAGAAGGTTCCGGAATGTCCAAAGCACTCGGAGGAAGGGTACATGAATGTGTCATAACAAGTTGGAATGATTGCATCATGTACTAGGTGTCATCGCTGAACAAAATAAAGGGTTTAATCAAATCCTAGTTTGAAAAGTCAAACGCCAATTTGAAAAGTGAAAAGGTTATTTTGTGAGGTGGAGGGAGAGTAGGAAACCTACTTGGGGAGGAGTTCCCTCCCTCCACCGCCGGCCCACTTGGAGACCGAGTTGGGTAGGGACTCCCCTCCCCTTGGCGCGCCCCTCCACCTATATAAGGAGGGGCAGGGCTATCCCTCCAAGGACACAACACCACGCCCCGCAAATCCTAATCCTAGCCGCCGACGCCGCCACCTCCTGCTGCCGCCGCCGCCTAGGCAAACCCTATCCGTCGGCCTTGCTCCTCCTTGGTGTGTCTAAACCCTAGATCACCGAGGCTCTCTCTCATAGTCCACCATACTCGCTCCGGCTTAAGGCGAAGCCCTGCGAGATCTCCCCTCTACTTCCGGTACGACGCCGTTGTGCTGCCGGAATCGCGAGGAGAGTGCTACAACCTCCGCTGCCTGCTGGAACAAGGGAGAGGAAGGTCTTCGTCAAGTACCAAACGTGTGACCGACTGCGGAAGCGCTGCCGGAACGCAGCACCGGAAGGATCGTCTACGCGATCTTGAGATTGGCAAGAGTACGACTACATCACCCACGAGAATCCGCTCTCGTTAAACACTTTGGAATCTTCGAGGGTGAGTTATTCCATCGACTCGTTGCTACAATCTAGTAGATAGATCTTGGCTTGTTTGTTTGTATGCGGTAGAAATTTTTTGTTTTCCATGCTACGAACCCCTGCAGGCCAGCACCACCGTTCCGCCGCCAGCGACCCCGGAGGTGCCTCCTACCGCGGCGGATGATCCCCTCCACGTTTTATTTTCGTGTTCCCCGTATGTTTATTTTGGTCACTAAAGGACTTGTATTCCGGTGATTTGTGGTGATTGCATCGCCTGAACTATGCAGTGACCGGTGGCGGCAAACTATGTTTTAATTTTTGGTGATCTTTTGAAAATTTGAATTTGCAATTGCGATTTGGGGGGCTATTTAGGGGCAACTGATGGAAGGCGGTGACCCCCAATAGGAGGTGTCTGCGCCGGCACCCCCCCCCCCCATAAGGCCAAACGCCAGACCCCGTATGGGGGGAGAGTGGAGATTCTCTTAACTTAGTGGTTTTATAGTAGTTTTGTCATATGCACCCATATATGTAGAAGCTAGCAAACATTCTCTTCTATCATTAAAATTATTGGATCATGAAGAGATAAACAGAACTTTTTCCATACGGGGTGAACCCAAGATCTAGCCGAGGTAGAAGGCCACGAGGATTACCACTAGACGCGTGCTTGCGGATTATTGATGAAACTCATCTATTGATGCAGTGCAGTTTCACGATCCGATTCAATCCCACGATCGTTAAAGTGTTGACGTACAACACCTCTTCCAGTATCCACACATGTGAGGAGGAGATTCGACGACAGACTGCTAGATCAGGTGCGATGGCTGGACTGAATGGGGTTAGTGTTTCCAACTCATGGAGTGGTCTAACCATGTACTTGGACATCATGTGACCCACTATATATAGGCAGTATAAGTGGCCACCACAACATTTGTGGCCCATACACTACGGTACTATACAGGTCATCACGAGTCAAGACCTCATCTCAAGACCTCGTCTTAAGACCTTGTCTAACTCACAGACCTAGTCCATGTTTGGTTCAGGTCCGGCCTGATCGACATACCTGATCTTGCTCTTAAGTGTGTGACCCCGCACGCTCATGGCGACCGGGACACGATTGGAGTCTGACTCGCAATCGATCAATCGGTAGTGGATTTTAGAAGAATGTGCCGACTCCCATGTACCAAAGAGTCATGATGACATACCTTTCAATGTGACTTAGGTCTTAATCCCTTTTGCCTCACGATATACGTTATTGAGTTATAGGCGAATAAATGCCATCTCTTTATTAGCTCCACTTTCTTCTCGATTCATGATATGTGATTCATCCGACTAACTATTAGTTGATCGCCTCGGTTAACACATAACCGAGTCTCGCATGGCCATGCTTTCAAATCATATCACACGAGAGGGCCCAGAGAATATCTCTCCAGCCGGTGGGGAAATATCTCATCTTAGTTATCCACATCACGCAGCTTGATTCTCAATCGACCCGAAGCAATGCCTTTATAACTGCCTTATTACGAAACAATGTTTCACAAAACCTAAGTTGGTGATCCGCAACTCATATTGTGAGACAATCTCAGGTCTACGGATTACATCAATTGAGACATACAAATGATGACTTATTTGCTATATCTCAATATGGGTTTGTCTGACTCGCTAAACTCTTTAGCCGAATCTGTGTAAGTTGGAATAGCATTACCATGCCTAGAATAAGTTGAACCGAGTCATCGGCCGACTTTCATATTAGTCTAATTTTGTATCCAACATAACCTCAATGGCTAAGGACATCTATTATAAACAACATAAATATATAGTGTTGGGTTCGCAACATAGAAAACAAAAAAAATCCTATGATGGAAATAGTATACGCCATGATCCATCTATATAGATACAATCAACGGGTGGATATACGTCCATAGAGTACATACCCTTGAAGACCTACAAAGCTTTACGAGTATGGACTCGTTGGTGATGTAGTTGATCTCTTGTCGATCTCAAGATTGTGTGGAAGTCCGGCAGCACCGCAACTTAGCGGAGCATCCGAGATCGCACACACATACGGGACCCCGACAACCTCCACGACCTCGATCCAGCAGTGCAGTGAAAGCAGCAAATCCTCGCTCCAGAAAAATCCACCAAGAACATGTATCTCTCTAAGCCGAGACCATGGGGGAATAGTACTAGAGGGGGAGAGAGATCCTTCATAAGGACGTGTGAGTGAGAAGGAGGGAGAGGGGGACTTTTATAGGAGGAGGGGCAGCCCCTTCCCTTGTCCGGCGGCCAAGGTGGTGCCCCCACCTCTTCCTCCATTCATGTGAGTGGAGCTCCCACTCACCCATTTACCTCTCCATTTCCTCCACTCAAAATCCATTAAATTTCCACCAAATTTAATGCAATCTCTCATTAAATAAAACTATTTTATTTTTTAATCAGTTTTTTTCAATTACATTAATTAACAAAAATTCACATAAAACCCCTTACTACATTTCAATTTCACATGTATAACCAATTTCAACAATTTCACCCAAAACAATTCTGGTTTCCGTTGAAATAATTCGAGTGCTTTGATATTATTTTCCTAACAACTCATTTGCTCCAAATATTGTCGATATACCTTAAGTGTGTCACCCTACGGTTCGCGAATAATACAGACTTGATCGATACCTCTCTCCGGTCAATAATTAGTAGCGGGACCTGGAGATCCGTACTGACTCCTACACATTCAACGATGACTTCTTGTGATCGTGAGAACCTTAACATTGTAACTAAACCCTTTTGTCTCGCGATATTTTACATGTCTGAGATTCGATCATCGTTATCCCCATACCTAGTTTGATCTCGTTACCGACATGTACTCTTTTCTTGTTCCCGTGATATAACATTCTAGTGATCCCCATCACTTGCTTGCAAGCTATATCAATGCGATATCACCGAGAGGGCCCATAGTATATCTCTCTGTCATTTGGATGGACAAATCCCACTCCTTATCATGAGCCTCTACATAACATTATCGTAGTATTTGAAACCACCTTTATAGTCACCCTGTTACGGTGTGATGTTTGATGTTATCAAACTACTCTTCATATGTTAGTGATTGACATGATCTCATGGTCTAAGGACTAAAGTTACTTATAATGATGTTATAGAAATTTAAACATAATGACTTTGATCGTATTACTATACTTCGGATGAATATTCATCACATTATTCCACCAATGTTGTGACCTCGTTATTAACAACATCCAATGTCCATCATCATGAAACCTTGATGATCATGTTAATCAACAAGCTAGTTTATATGAGAGGCATAGCTAGGAACACTTTATTTGTTTATTAAACACACATGTATTAACGTTTCCTTTTTATACAATTATAGTATGTGAAATAAACATCTATCATATTCATGGAATACAATAATAACAACAACTTTATTATTGCCTCTCGGGCATATTCCCTTCAGTCTCCCACTTGCATAGAGACAATAATCTAGTTTACATTGTGATAAATATAACACCCATGGAATTTTGGTGTTGATCATGTTTAGATCTGGGGAGAGTTTTATTCAACGGATCTGCTACATTCAGATACGTGTGTACTTTATAAATATTTATATCTCCATTCTTAACATGCTCACGGTTGGAGTGAAACCGACGCTTGATATGCTTGGAATTCTTGTGAGACCTTGGTTCCTTGGCGTTGGCTATGGATCCATTATTGTCTCAATAGATCACCATTGGTTCCAATGCGCTAGGAACCACACCCAGTTCCATTATGAACTCTTTCATCCAAACTGCTTCCTATGCTGCTTCCAAAGCAGCAACATATTTCGCCTCCGTTATTGATCCCGCCACCACGGGTTGTTTGGAGCTCCTCCAACTAACTGGTGCTCCATTCATGATAAATACGTATCCAGATTGAGACTTAGAGTCATCCGGATCGGTGTCGAAGCTAGCATCGACATAACACTTAGCGACGAGCTCTTCTTCACCTCCGTACACGATAAACATATCCTTAGTTCTTCTTAAGTACTTAAGGATATTCTTGACCGCTATCCAGTGTTCCGAACCTGGATCAGATTGGTATCTACTAGTCAAACTAATAGCATGTGCCACATCCGGTCTTGTACATAGAAAGGCATAAATTATAGGGCCTATGGCCGAGACATAGGGGATCCTATCCATTATTTCTCTTTCTTCCGCCATAGCCGGACTTTGAGTCTTACTCAATGCCTTGCCTTGCAACATAGGTAAGAACTCTTTCTTACTTCCATCCATTTTATACTTTTTTAAAATCTTATCAAGGTATGTACTTTGTGATATCCCAATTAGACGTTTTGATATATACCTGTAGATCTTGATGCCTAATATATATGATGTTTCACCAAGGTCCTTCATCAAAATTTTGTTGTTTAGATCACTTTTAACCTTATTTAAAAGATCTATATCATTTCTAATCAATAATATGTCATCCACATATAATATTTGAAATACCACAAAGCTCCCACTCACTTTCTTGTAAATGCAAGCTTCTCCGTAAGTTTGGAGAAATCGAAACCCTTTGATCACCTCATCAAAACGGAGATTCCAACTCTGGGATGCTTGCTTCAGGTCCATAGATGGATCGCTGCAGTTTGCATACCTTGCTAGCATCTTTAGGATCTACAAAACCCTTTGGTTGTACCATATACAACTCTTTCTCAATATTACCATTGAGGAACGCGGTCCATCTGCCAAATTTCATAATCGAAAAATACAGAAATTGCTAACATAATCCTAACCGACTTTAGCATCACTATGGGAGAGAATGTCTCATCGTAGTCAACTCCTTGAATTTGTCGAAACCCCTTTGCGACAAGTCGAGCTTTATAGATGGTCATGTTACCATCAACATCGGTTTTTTTTTTAAAATTTATTTATTCTCAACGGCCTTTCGGTCGTGAGGTAAGTCCACCAAGTTCCAAACCTGGTTTTCATACATGGATTCCATCTCGGATTGCATGGCTTCTAGCCATTTGTTGGAATCCGGGCTTATCGTCGCTTCTTCATACGTCGCAAATGTGTCCACTGGTCATTTCGAAGTTCTATCCACTACAAATGTGCCTAGAAATGAACAATGTGTGAAATACGCGAAATAATACTAACATGATCTACATGCACTATATTCTTAAAGCAAGCTTCATTCCTAATTCTCCAAAGGGTCCATAACACTCTAGCTATCCCAGCAGCTATATATCAAAGGCTAAAACTTCTTTTTTTTCATATAAGCCAGAACCCATTCACAAACATCCTCAGTTCTAGAAGTTAAATTTTCCACATCCAAAGTACAGGCTACCACATCCCACACATACCTATTAGGTAAAGCACACTCAAAAACCAAACGATTAATTGTTTCTTTGTAGTGGCAGAATCCACAAGTTTTTATACCTATTCAACCTCTCTTGACCAAATTATCCTTAGTAAGAGTAGTCTTCCTAAAACGAAGCCAAATAAGCACTTTCACTCTGACAGGAATCTTAGCAAACCAAAACAAAAAAGGGAATATCAACATATATAATGGGTCTTCAATTCCAAGTCTCGTACATAGATTTAACAGAAAAATGCCAATAATCTTCTCCAACAACCATCTACAACTATCTGGCGGGCCCAGGATTTCTAAAGTGTGTATTCAAAGTTTAAAAGGACACACAAAAAAATTAATAGCATAAAGCCTAGTTTTTGCATATATACTATGCTTATAGAATCATACAGTTCTAACTGCATATTACATATCTCTTAAAAAAGAACTATATAGTGCAACGAATATATGAAACAAGTTGGGACCAATATATAAACGTGTGTACTATATACATAAAGACCGGTATTAAATTGCATGTACTAACGCCTAGGAATTTAGGCCAGTCCCGGATACCAGGCTAAGACATTTGTAGGTACCCCTATTGTAGTTGCTAGCAATAGTTATTCCCATTTAAAAGTATATACATATTTTTCAATCTATTTGTTTTTCTAAAACTGTCCCAGATCCTTCTCGGAATGAACACAAGATCAAAGAATTCTATGCAATTTTGCATTTCCAGGCAGTAAATAACATGAATTTGATCAAATTATATAAGTTCCAACTGTTCAACATAAGAAAAAAGAAAAATCTGGAATATATAGAGGACAAAAAATGTTAAAATAAATAGAAATATTACAAGTTATAGGGTAACCTTTCGCTCCTTTAAGGCTTGAAAACTAGTGATAATGTCCTCATCCTTAACTTGCAAGAAGAATTCTCTCTCAATGAATGTTACCAAGCAACCATTCAAAAACCTTTGGCCCATCTTGCTTCTTAGCTTGTTTTTGATAAAATTCATTGAAGAAAAGACTCTCTCAACACCAGCAGTTGCAACAGGCAAAACTAGCACCAATTTCAGAAGTTTGTAAACTATGTCATACCGAAGGACCCGATCTGTTCTAACAAACATCATAGAAATTTGTGCTAGACTACTCAAATTTGCAAAGTTTTCATCCTTACTCACATCATTAATATAGCGGTTCAGTTGAAAAGGAAGCTGGATCAGTTCTTCAAATTCAAAATCGTGAGGATAAAATTCAGCAAGCCTAACCAAGTTATCAACATTGAAAGCAGAGAATGATTTGGCTGGACTGAATGATGCCATGCATCTAAGTAGCTCCGTGTTTACCTCATCAAATCTGCTATTAAGCTCCTGGAGTTGCCTATCAATGACACCCAAAAACATGTCAGCATGAAACCGGTGGTAATTAATGGCATCTTTATAGAATCTCTTTGCTCTTTGTATAGGTTTGTACTTCCCATCCATGTCAACAACTTTGAGATGGTGCTTCACACAAAAATAAGTGACTGTATCAAGAAATTCTTTCCATCCAGCATCATCTCTCAAAACATCCAATTCTACCTTTGTGTCAGCCAGAAGGTCCATTGCATTCACAATATCCTGATCCCTCCTTTGCAAAGCATTGCAAAATCCATTTGTGTATCCAAATATTTCATTCATCAAGTGCAACAAGAAAACAAATTCAAATGACTCAAATACTTCCAACATAGTTTGAGCTCCTAAAGCTTCAACCCCTTTACTTTCTTTCCCAACCCTGAAAAGAACTTTCTTGATAGCGGGATACAAATGCATAACATGCATTACAGTTCTGTGGTGAGATCCCCATCGTGTATCACCTGGCCTAGATAAGCCCATTTCTTGATTCAAACCTTGGCCACTTTCAATTTCACCTAATTTCAATGCTTGAATCATATACTCGGCTTGAGCTATGCGAAGCATGCGGATATTTTTACAGGACATCCCGAGGACATTCAACAAATACGCTAGTTGTCCAAAGAACCATTGACAATCAATATTTTCCTTAGCAACAGCAACAAGGGTTAGTTGAAGCTGATGGGCAAAGCAATGAACATAATAAGCTGAAGGTGAATCTGCCATAATTAGTTTTTTCAAACCGTTCACATGACCCTTCATGTTGCTAGCTCCATCATACCCCTGCCCACGGATCTTAGATAAGGGCAACTGATGTCTAAGAAGTAAAGACTGAATTGCTTCTTTAAGAGTCAATGATGCGGTATCTTCAACTTGGACAAGACCAAGAAATCTTTCAACTGGTTCTCCTGATTTATTGACAAAACGCAAGCAAAGAGCCAATTGTTCTTGTTGATATGCATCACTAGATTCATCAGCAAGAATTGCAAAACACTCATCACCAAGTTCCTCGATGATAAATTTAGTTGTTTCAATAGCACAACTAGTAATGAGTTGTTTCTGAATTTTGTGGTCTATCATTTGACAATTATGTGGAGCATTTTCTAGAACCACCTTATTTACTTCTTCAAAGTTACCTGCCAGCCATTGCAAAAGTTCCTTGAAATTCCCTTTGTTTTTTGAATCTCTCGACTCATCATGACCACGAAAAGCCAACCCCTGACGCAAGATATATCTTATGCACTTAAGTGACCATGTCAAGCGAGCTAGATATTGAGCCTTGAACTGTGCGGTGTGTGAGGCAATGGACTCACGAATTGATGCTTTAGGTGTTATGAACATATTATATTTCTCTTCGGCTTCAGAATGAGCACTATTGATTTCACCAGCATGCCTACGAAATCTAGCTTTCATGTTCCAATTTCTAAACTCTCCATTAATGAAACTATCTCCACCAGCAAATTTAGTGCCATCTTTGAATAAATAGCAAACAAAGCAATATGCAGCATCTCTATCTACACTATATTCAAGCCACTTAAACTCATCAAACCACTTTGGTTGGAAGCGACGCATACCTCCACACATATGTTGGGGGAAATCCTCCTTCTTCATCTTGGGTCGACAAGGCCCCAATGCGATATATGCCCTTCTAACTGAATCTTGGCCTTTGACATCATACCTTGATATTGGACTCCTCAATCCAGGATCATGCTCAATGTCATAAACACCGTCATCATCATATTCATCACCATCACTTGACTCATCACCTTATGATATTTCCCCATTCTCCGCCTCTGTGCTAGCAGCTCTCTCCGGTTCCGGTGGCATACTTGTCCCACTCCCGCTGCCATCTTGTCCGAATATCACCAATTGTTTGCATTGATTTTCAGGTTGACTTTCAGTTTGATTTTCAGTCAGTTTCTTCTTTGCTTTAGCTTTTTCCAAAAAAGCCCTCAAATCAACAGTAGGACCTGACTTCCTCTTCATCTTTCAGAACAATGCAACCTATACAAAATTCAAAACGAAAACAACAATAAGATGTACTGAATTTCGGCTTGTTAATCAGATTTCAGAACAAAAGGTGCTCTGAATTTTTAGCGTATCTCTACAACCGAACAAAAAATCAAAGAAGTGTGGGTCTGAATTATGTACCTGGTTCTGGTGAGCTGATGCGGAGCCGGCTCCTGGCGTACGCGTACTACGATCGAGGGCGGCAATACACGACAGAGGCGCTGCGGGCAGCAGGCTGCCGGCTGCGGCGGCCGCGCTAGGGCTTGGGGGCGAGGAGGCGTGAGATGCGTAGGCCGGAGGGACTGAGGGAGGCGCTATCACGAGAATTCCTTCGTCGCCGCCGCAAAATCTCGTCTAGGATTTGGGTCAATCGATCGGCGGTGCCGGTAATCAGGTGCCGATCAGGAGCAGAGTTAGTTACAGGAACGGCTCACGTCTCTACTCGGTACGTGTGGTGTGGCCAGCCTGGGCGTGGTTAGAGCCAATTGGGCCGAAAGTTAGCTGGGCCATATGGAGTGAGTTGCTTTTGTTACGTGAATACTCCGGCATGTGCTTTATTTTCGATTTTTCTTATGCATATATGTCCTATATATTATGTATATGTAGTTTTTAGTCAAAAAAATTGGGTATGCATCTGATAATATCATTAACTACACAAATATTTCAACTTACTCTCAGACTATTGATCGATGCATAGAGTTTGACGTCCATATTCTTCCACATACTACCCAGACCATCGCCCTGAATCCTATGGCTGCCATAGCATGCTACACGCAGGCCGCTGATACGTTAATCAGCTCGTGTATAATTAAGCGCGTAACAGCCAGGGGCTGTGCGCGGACACCGATCGCTCGGACGGGCCGATGGCTACTAGTAGTGCCTAGTGTAGCGTACGTTCAAAGGGGCCGTAAACGCGAAAGCTACTCGGCGTACGTACGTACAGTAGTAGTAACAGTCGTACGTACTACCTGGCTGGTTCCACTGTGCAGTGCAGTGTATCTGTTCATGTACGTGCTACTCGTGGGTAGCTTAGACAAGAGTATGTATGTGTAGGCCAGCAAAGAGGAAAGGGCCCACTTCCAACCGCTTCACTGTACCGCGCGCACATTCCCGTGGGACGGAACGGGAGAGTGACCGTGCGTACGTATTACTATAGGCGATAGCCCCGACGGTATAAATGTAGCCTAGAAGAAAAGTTTGACCGGCCTGTGCGTGCCTTGGCACATTTGGCACTGTTTGACCGTCACGTTTACTGTTTCAGAAGAGCGATGGGCGAGATTTTCTTTTTTTGTGCAGCTGGTCTTGCCTCTTTTTTTTATGACGTGGAACTCATCGATTCCGTTTAGAATGATACAGTGGTAACCGTTTCGGCCGAAATCATGCATATGGGCTCTGTGGGCCTAACATACTGGAATTGGTCTGGTAGGAGGTGGCCATCGTGAGGTGATATAAGCCACTCCACTCCGTGCGGGAAAAATGCTAACTTTCGCTTCGTGCGGCGCACGGTGCTAGAGTTGCCTGAAGCCCATTTTATCTTTAGTTTTGTTTCTTTCTTTTTATTCTATCTTTTTTTTTCTCTTTTTAAGTTTAGAATTTCATAAATTTGTTCATGACTTTTATAAATATTCGTGTTTTTACAAAATGTGTTTATGTTTTGTGAAAAATGTTTACTTTTGAAAATTTGTTCACGATTTGAAAACTTTTTATGATTTTTTTGAAAATATTCCTGTTTTTAAAAAACTTGTTCATGATTTTCAAATTTGGTTCATGGCGTTCAAAATTGGTTAATGATTTTGGCAACTAGTTCATGTTTTTCAAAAAACAATTAATTATTCAAAAATGCTCATTTTTTTTAGAAAAACTTGTTCACGATTTTCGAATTTGGTTCATGATTTTATAAAATATTTTCACTTTTTTAAAAAAATTGGTGGTTATAACTAAAAATGTTTATATTTGAAATTCGCTCATATTCATACATATACAAATTTGAAAAAAATAAGAGAACAAAAAAAGACAACATACCTACACACAAGCGAAGGAACCCAAGGAAAGGAAGGATCGAACCATGAGAACGAATGGACAAGGCTATCACCTTTTTTGGCCGGATCTTCCAATATTTTTTTAAAAGCTGTTCACTATGCGCCCCCACCCCATCAATCAGTCCAGTGGTTGACCCTAAAATGGTTGTTGACTTTGTATAAGTCCAAAAAATCGAAATAAACAGCTTCAAATTTCTTGGATGAAAACCTTGTTCCCTCACGCTCGCCGCTACTAATGGGTTTCCTTCCTTCAGCTACTTAGATGTTTCAATTTGCTAAATTTGAAAAGTCCAAAGAGGGTAGACTAGCCACAGAGCTTGGATATGGTGGCCGGCCCATGTTGAGCTTGCCGTAGGCAACGCGAGCCGAACATATGCCGTGGGAAGCGGCCTATAGCACCTCCCCTCCTTGCGGCCCTAGGAGTCGTGTTTCCCGCGAGGTGTATGGTTTGGCCCATACGAAGACGTAGTTCGTTTCAATGCTTTTATCTCTAGATTGTTTGTTGTTTCCGCTGTTAAGTATACTGCTGCTTCTAATCGACATGCACGCCACATTTTTTACTTAGATTAGTTGAACAACTACATAATAAAACATGATAGATTCAAAAAATTGTTAGCATTTATTATTCAAAAACTATGAACAAATTTTTGAAAAATCATGAATATTCTTTTAAAAATAAATCTTTTTGAAAAAAATCATGAACCATATTTTGGAACTTTTTTTAGAAACAGAAACAAATTTGCGAAAATTATGAACCAAATTTTGAAAAAACAAGATTTTTTACCAAAAATAGAAGAAAATTTTTTAAATTCATAAACCAAATTTAAAAATTCATAAACCAATTTCAAAATCATGAACCATTTTTTTGGAAAACGAGTTCATTTTATAAAAAATAAAAAAATTGGGAAATCATGAAATAAAATTTTAAAATACATGAACCAAATTTTAAAAAACAATATTTTTTTCTAGATATAATAAACGGCTTTAAAAAAACCAAAAAAGGAAAAAAAAGAAAACACCACCACTATGGAATAGGCCGGCCCAACAGGAAGGAGCACATGTGCGCCTGAGCCACCCGCGCACATGAGCCTCACAGATTAAACAACCGCACCCTTGGCTGTCGGCCCGGCGTAGATGCACAAGAAATCTTGCACGGGCTCAAAGAGAAAAGAATGTGATACGAGTGGCGGCTGTGTGGGCCTAATATACTGGAACTTGTCTTGTGGGAGGCCTCAAATTAAACGGCCGCACTTCTCCGCTGCACTCGTGGCCGTCAGGCCGGCGTAGACGCACACGAACGTAGTACTCCGTACTGTGCAAGCAGCGCAAGGATTTCTGTTCTCTACCCAGTGCCCACGGCGGAGAATATTGGCGTCTCCGTCTAATCTTTCAAGCCGCGTGACCGGGCCAAGAAGGAGCGGCCGGATTGATTTTTTTTCGTCCATTTTTCTTGGTTTTTTGATTGATTTTATTTCCTTTCCATTATATTTTGTTGCGAACAATCCACTAATCTATTCATAATCCTAAATAGTGGTATAAGGAACACCAAAAGTAATAAAAACTATAAACACGTACTTAGAGCACCCAGGAGAGACTATAAGCACCCGAGCGAGCCGAAGGCGCGCCGCCGTCCTTTCCCTCCCTCACTAGAAAGGGCAGAGCTTGTTATTGTAGATCTTACTATGGTACACATACAAGACAATAAGTTGTTCTGCTAAAGTCCTAAAGCATCGGCACACAAAAGCAACAACCGTCGACAATAAAGAGAAACATAGATAGGAAGGAACATCAACCAAAACTAGCGAAATCCGCTAGAGATACACCTCCACACACCCTCTAACGATGCTAGACGCACCATCAAGACAGAGGGCTTAGACATGAAGTGCTTTATTCCATCTTCACGCAACTGCCACCATGCAATCCTAAGTAGGATACAAACCCTAACCAAACTGAAAAAACATCAAGAAACCGAGTGCCTCCATGGCCTAAGGCCACAAGTGGTGAGGAAGATCGGCGGTGGCGCCGATGGGAGAAAAGAAACCGTATCACCTGTGTCTCCCTAGAGTTGGGAATGGAGGGTGATCTCGTGAACATTTCCATTCCTTTACATTCAATTTTAAAAAATATCTTATACTATATTTTATATTAATTTTCTTATTTATCTTTTGGATTTTTTAATTCCTTTTGGCCACTATTTGGTTATTTTATTATATTAGCATCAATAGGTTTTTTCATAAACAAGTCCTTGCTAAGGCTTCCATCCGCTATGCTTTTTTTATGTTTTGTTCAAATAGTATTTTTTATGCTCGATGTCCATATGAACTTCTAAATTATGGGTTGAGTTAATTTCACATCCCAATATGATATTACTGTGCCCAAACAATTTTCCATATAGCATTACAAATTTTAATTAGTTATGGATATCAAGTCAACTCATTGCAAAGTGGACACATGTTGCCTCAAAACCAATTATATTTTTTTGCTAATAATATGATAGCACAAGGATATAAAATATATGGAATTTTCCAAGTAGCATGGAGTAAATTGTAATTGAAGGTATCAATTCATATGGTTGTTAAGTTATTTCTCGGTTAATCATAAATTTAGTGATAAAACAAGGGGGTAACTCCAAGGTGAGCTTGAGCCTATGTGAGAAGATTTTTTTCAAAACATTTAACATTTTTTCTTAAATAATCACACGTAGGGTGATTGAGAATTATGTCCATCAAAAAAGGTTTTTGGCATATTGTTGTATCTTTGTACCATATGAATAGGAACAAGTTTTATGCCGTACATAATACAATTTTATTACCACCTTATCTTTATCGTTTTAGTAGAAAAGGACGGAAATCTCTCTTTTTCATGAATCTCAACTGGGCCTATCCTCCCGACCCCTCCTCCTCCCAAGACCATGGCGGCGCTGCATGACCGGCGGCCTCCTCCCGCCAAGCCCTCCCTCCCGTGGTCTCTCCTCCCCGCCGCCCGGATCGTCGCCAGGCAAAGACCTAGGGCGTGACGGCCCCCCGATCGCGATCCGCAGAAGGCGGCGTCCATCCCAACGGTTTGGCGGCGGTTTGTGTTGACGGCGGCGGTGATCCTCGGCCCGGCAAAGGCGGCGGTATCCGGGCTAGCCGCGATTTGTCCGTCTTGGACGCCTTGCGCCAGCGACCGGGCCTTGTCCGTGACACTAGGGCGCTTGGGGCATCTGCCCCCGGCATGGTGGTGGTGGCCTCCTTCTCCGTCGTAATGGTCGACCGGGTGGTCTTGCCATCTTGCGACGGATCCTGCTAGTTTCCGGCGGGTGGCGTGGGGGCTGCTGGCTCAGTTTCAATAAAGAAGGTAGTCCTGGATCCCTCTCAAGCCAAGACGATGATCTGCCGGATGTTGGTCTCCATTGATCTGGTTTCTGTGTCGTGTTCCGGAAGGCTCCGCCGGCGAACTCCATAAGTGCTATCATGCCGTGAGTTTGCTGGAAGGATTGAATTCGGTCGTATGCACCCATGTTTTACCCTGACCGTTTAGTTTCAGAGGGTGTGCTTCTAAGCTTTGTTGGCTGTTATTATCATGGGGCATGTTCTCGTTCCATGGTGCTGGCGAAGAAAGTCATGGAGACCGAGATCTAAGGACAGACAAGGGTGGTTCGAGTCTGGGTGGTGATGAGGAATTGGCTAGATGAGTTGTGAATTGGAGCAGTGACATGCAAGTGGGGGCGACTGCACAGGAAAGGTTCATGGTCCTACCTCTCAGGGTGAAAACCCAAGGTCTGGTCTTAATTGGTTATGCCTAGCAATGGCTGATACGTCGGAAACGTATCTATAATTTTTTATGCTCCATGCTTGTTTAATATCTACTTTGTTTTGCTTTGTCTACACTTTGAGGTGTTTTTATATCTTTTCTAGAACTAACCTATTAACAAGTTGCCATAGTGTCAGTTGCATGTTTTCTTATGTTTTTGTTTCCAGAAAGGCAGAAAATCAATATTCTCGGAATTGGACGGGACAAAAGCCAAACTCAATATTTTACTGTGGGGGACACGAATCTAGAAGACGAGACAGAAGCAAACAGGCCAAACCCCTAGGCGCGTCCGAGGTGGGCTCAGGCAAGGTGGTGTGGCACCCCTGGTCGCCTCCCAGCCTCGCCTCTTCGCCTATAAGAAGCCCCTGATGCAGAAACCCTAAGTACCCGATCAAAACTCCACGAAACCTTTTGTAGCCACCGCCACCGTCTTCCCTAGATCGGGGGGATCTGAAGTTATTCCCGGCACCCTACCGGAGGGGAAATCATCCCGGAGGCCTTCTCTCCGGTATGAAGAGTGAGTAGTTCCACCTTGGACTATGGGTCCATGTAGTATCTAGATGGTTATATCTCCTCCCTTGTGCTTTCGTGTATAGATCTTGTGAGCTCCGTTCATGATCAATATCTAATCTATTTGTAATCATGCATGTTGTGTTTACGGGGATCCGATGGATATTGAGATTACTATGTCAGATTAATTAATGGTTTTGTCTTTATGATTCTATCATGTCTGTGTTGTTTGTGATCTTGCATGCTCTCCGTTGTTAGTAGCTATCTTGGACAAGTAGTTGCTAGTGACTCCAAGAGGGGGTATTTATGCTCGATAGTGGGTTCATGCCTCTAGTTTCCAAGGGAAGTGACAGAAATCTCTTCGGTTGTAGATGTGTTGTTGCCACTAGGGAGAAAACAACGGTATCTTTTTCATGGAACAAGTGGATTGTTTACCTTACACACTTTGCTTAAAGTAGTTTTCTGTTGCTTGCAACTTAATACTGGAGGGGGTTCGGACGATAACCTGAAGGTGGACTTCTAGTCATAGATGCAGTTGGATGGCGGTCTATGTATATTGTTGTATTGCCCAATCGAATCTCATAGGATCTTTTTGTTTGGTATTGCATTGTTATGCCTTGCTCATTTCCTGTCAATTGCCCTGTTGTAATTTGTTTACCCTTCATGCCATGTTGTTTATCTAAGGAGAGCACCTCTAGTGAACTATGGACCCGGGTCCAATCTTTACCATTGATACATCTTCCACTATTACTTGTTTACTTGCTGCAAACCATTACGTTCCACACCATACGTTTAATCCTTTGTTACAGCAAATCAGTGAGCTTGACAACCTCATTGATTCGTTGGGGCAAAGTCTTGAGTTTGTGTTGTGCAGGTTTCCACGTTGCTTGCAACACATGTGTGACGTTTCCTTCCTCCTACTGGTTTGATAACCTCGGTTTCTTACTGAGGGAAAACTTGTTGTTGTGCTCATTACACCTTGCTCTTGGGGTTTCCAACGAAGCATCCCACGATAGTGCTAGGCATCATCAAGCTTTCTGGGGCCGTTGCTAGGGAGGCTAAGGACGTCTTCACAAGGGGAGTCCTCCATAACCTTTCTCTTTACTTTGTTTTTAGTTTGCTTAGTTTCTTTTGCTTGGTTTTGTTTTCCTCTTTTCAAAAAACTCAAAAAAAATAGTCTAGTTTGGTTTGCTTTCTTTATTCAAAAACATAAAAAAATAGTTCCTGCTCTAGCTGTTGCTGCTGTTTTTGGCTTGCCCACGTTTGCCAAAATGAACTCTACTGAAAACCAAATTGTGTGACTTCACTAGCACCAACAACAATGATTTCCTTAGCACACCTATTGCTCCACCTGCTCCTGATGCTACCTTTTATGAAATTAAGCCTGCTTTGTTGAATCTTGTGATGAGAGAGCAATTTTCTGGTGCTAGTTCTGATGATGTTGCTGCCCATCTCAATAACTTTGTTGAACTTTGTGAGATGCAGAAGTATAGGGATGTAGATGGAGATATTATTAAGCTCAAGCTGTTTCCTTTCTCTTTGAGAGGGAAAGCTAAATAATGGTTGCTATCTTTGCCTAGAAATAGTATTGATTCGTGGACTAAGTGCAAAGATGTTTTTATTGGAAAGTACTACCCTCCTGCTAAGATTATATCTATGAGAAGTGATATTATGAAATTTAAACAACTTGATAATTAACATGTTGCTCAAGCTTGGGAAATAATGAAGTCTTTGGTTAAGAATTGTCCCACTCATGGACTCACTGCTTGGATGATTATCCAGACTTTTTATGAAGGTTTGAATTTCTCCTCAAGAAACTTGTTGGATCCAGCTACTGGAGGTACTTTCATGGGCCTCACTTTGGGATATGCAACAAAGCTCCATGACAATATGATGGTTAACTACTCTGAATGGCACACTGAAAGAGCTCCACATGGTAAGAAGGTAAATTCTGTTAAGGAAACCTCCTCTTTGAGTGATAAGATTGATGTTATTATGGCTATGCTTGTTAATGGGAAAGCTCCTCTAGATCCTAATAGTGTTCCCTTAGCCTCTTTGGTTGCTCAAGGAGAGCAAGTTGATGTGAACTTCATTAGAAACAACAATTTCAACAACAATGCCTATAGGAATAATTTTGGTAGCAACAACAATTATAGGTCTTATCCTCCTAATAATGGCAATTCCTATGGAAAATCCTACAACAATGCTAGAAGTGCCCCCTCTGAACTTGAAGTCATGCTCAAAGACTTTATTAGTAAACAAACTGCTTTTAACAAGACCGTGGAGGAAAAGCTTTTAACTGTTGAGAAGAATATATCCTCTTTGTCTGAAGCACAGTCCTCCTTGATTAATAAAATGGCTGCTAAACCTAAAACCATGGAAAATACCTTTGCTACTACTCATGCCATACAAGTTACTATTGATGAAAATGTTAGGTTGTTGGCTCAACTTCATGCTAAGTGGGAAAGGGAAGCTGAAATTGATAGAAACAATAGTGTGTGCACTATCACCACTAAACCACAAGTAGTCCCTATTCCTCCTCCTATTATGCCTAAGCCCATTGAGCCTACTACTAGTGATGCTAAGTTTGATTTTGATATAGATGGTTGCAATATTTCTGAAGTAATTATGTTCTTGCAAAAGCTTGCTAGAAGTCCTGATGCTAGTGATACGCATGTTGCTTTTACCAAATACATTACAGATGCTCTTGTTAAGATTAAGAAAGAGAAGCTAAAACACAAAGCTTCTATTCCTAGGAAAGTAGAAGATAGTTGGGAACCCATTATTAATGTGCAAGTGAATGACTTTGATCTCAAAGCTCCATGTGATCTTGGTTCTAGTGTCTCTATTATGCCTAGGAAGATTTATGAAATGCTTGATTTGTCACCTTTAGAAGATTGTTATTTGGATGTCCCACTCAATGATAATGCTAAGAAACTCATGGGGAGTATTAATGATGTTCTCATTATGGTTAACAATGCTTATGTCCCTATGGATTTCTATATTTTGGATGTTGAATACAATGCTTCTTGTCCTATTACTTTGGGAAGACCTTTTCTCAGAACAGTTGGTGCCATCATTGATATGAAAGAAGGCACCATTAAATATCATTTTCCATTCAAGAAAGGTATTGAACACTTCCCTATGAGGAGAGAGAAGTTTCGTTTTGCTCCTGCTTTGAAAGCAAGGTTTGATGTTAATGCTTCCTCATTTGAAAATACTTGATTCTTCTTGCTTCTTGTGCCTAACTTAAAGGCGTTAAAGAAAAGTACTTGTTGGGAGATAACCCAAGAGTTTCCTTAAGTCTTGGAAGTTATTAATTCAGTAATAACCTCTCCTTATCCTTTTTATTTGCTTTTTGTGCCAATAATGACCTCTAATGAGAGGGAAGTAAGATTTGGGGAGTTGTTGTCCCGAAACAGATTTCTGTCCTCCACCATAAAAATTCGTGAGGAGTCTATGTAAGTAGATTGAGCTAAAACTTTACGAATAAATCCCACAATATGTTAGCTAACTTTCGTTAGTTAAACACTTTTTTATTTGAGCAATAGAAGGTCTTCAAAAAAAACGGTTTCTACCTGCTGGTCTGTTTTGACAGATTTCTGCCATTATTTGCATTTGCTTCTTATTGATTCCTTTTTGAGTTCTCTTTTGGGGAATTGAGATTTTTGAAGGAGTTACTACAGTAACTTGTGTTTTTAGTGAAAAGTTTTGCTGTTCTAAAGCTTTGCCTAAGTTCTAATATCTCTTGAATACACTAATGTTGCTAATGAAGATTGTGTGAAGTTTTGTATGAAGGAAAAATTTCAGGTGTAGAGAGAATGATGTAATGAGATGAAGAATGGACAAAAGCTCAAGCTTGGGGATTCCACCCCGTTGTCACCCCAAGAAATATCCAAGAGGTACAAGCGTCAAATCTTGGGGATGCCCAAGTCATCCCCTTCTTCATCAATAAAACGCTCGGGTCCGTCTAGATACTTCGTTTTTATTGTTTCATGCATAGTTGTGTTGTTCTTGGAGCGTCTTAGTTTTCATTTGGTTTGCTTAGTTTGTTTAGTTTGCTTGAATAAAGAAGTTTGGATCCCCGTTTTCGCTTTGTTGTTTTGCAAATAAGTTGCTTGGTGTTGGAAAGGAGTAGTAAGTTCTTGCTTGATGGTGCAAGAGGATCTTGCATTGACTGTGACTTAGACTTTAGAATGACATGCTAGGTGTTGTTTTGACCTTATGTTTAGTGATTATTGCTGTAGCATGTCTTGTTCCAAACAATTGGGATTGCTTAGTGTGCCTTGAAGAAATTATGCGTTGTTTTAGCATGCAAAAGCATAGTATTGTGGTATTCTCCTTTGATGCTTTGTTTGGGTTGTCTTGGCACATGCTCACACCATGTTATGACTATTACAAGTCACCATAGCCTATATGATCATTTAGTCCTTGACTTGTAGTACCACTATATGCTTTGGTTAGTAATGCTTTGTTGCTCTGCATGATTATGGACATTATGCTCTCTTATTTGGTTGCTCCCAGTCTTTTGCTAGCCTCCACTTGTATGAGTAAGCTCTACTCATGCTTCCAACTCCCAATAAATCAAGTTATTCCAAAGTATCCACTATAATTCCTATGCATGGTGTGTTACACCATTCTAAGTATATTCTTATTTTCAGCTATCTTCCAATTAAAAAGTATTTTGTTATGTGAAAACTTAGTGATTAAAGCCCTCACGAACTTGATGGCACACTTTATTCTTTGCCCCTAATAAACTTGAACCATTATGACAACTTTGTTGTATATGCTTGCACTTATAAGTTGGGAATTAGCAGAACCGTGCTGTCACGGGGAACGTTTTCAACATTGCACTTGTACTTTGTACTCAGTTGATATCATACTCTTTTGTATATGGATGTCACCGGCGTGAAATAAAGAGGGAACTTGTAAGTCCATGGAGTTTGTATCCCATGTTAGAGAAATGCCTAGGCTGCTAGACTAAGCCATGCCTAATCATTTTGTTATGTGAAAACTTAGTGATTAAATCCCTCACAAACTTGATGGCACACTTTATATTATTTGCCCCTAATAAACTTGAACCATTGTGTCGTCTATGTTGTATATGCTTGCACTTATACATTGGAATTAGTAGAACCATGCTGTCACGGGGAACGTTTTCAACATTGCACTTGTACTTTGTACTCAGTTGATATCATGCTCTTTTGTCTATGGATGTCACCGGTGTGAAATAAAGAGGGAACTTGTAAGTCCATGGAGTATGTATTTTGTGTTAGAGAAACGCCTGGGCCGCTAGCCTAAGCCATGCCTAATCATGGTGGAAACTTGCAGCATCACCATAGTGAGCTATCTATAAAGCATCCTCAATAAAAAGCTATGCATATAGTAAATAAAAAGATTGCTGAGATGCTCATTGTCTGCTTGCCTTGTCATTTTGGTTATGGGATAGCTCATGTACCATGTGCAAGGGGTACCCCGTTGGCGGTTCTCTATGATACGCATGTACTTACAATGACAAGAACTTACAGGTCACTGAAGTTGAGTAGCATGAGGTGTGGTCCTCGTATTCAAGGGACTTGATATTGCCAACTTATACTTTGTCAAGCATATACTCCATAGTTTGTTTACTTTAACCTTAATCACTTCAAGATGTTTATGATAGGGTCAATGAGGGCTGAAAGCTAACAAGTACCATAATTTTTGGAAGCTCTTTTTGAAACTTGAAATCCCTGCTTCCCTTTACAAAGGGCTTTCTTCCACTATATTGAGTCTCCACCTTCTACCTTTAGGCACCATTAAGAGAGCATAGTTGTCATTCTCTGTGCAGTGTCCCAAAGCTTATTGATTGATGCATATTGTGATATTACATGTTCTTGTGCTACTTGTTTCTAGTCACCCTTGTGAACTTTGAAGGTGTCCTATGCATCTATTTGCTACTCTATGAGGGACAAGTTGATTGCCACTATGCTATGTTTTCTGTATGTGAAACAAACAAACGTTTTTCAATGCATGTTATTCATGATCTTTGTTTATAGCCTTTCATGTTGCATGCATAGTTACTATGTCCTATTGTTATAACTCCATCTTTCATGCACATGTTTAGAGTTCTTTGATCCCAGCTTTCAATGCTTGCAAATGGTTTGATCTTGGTTTTGATGGTGCATGTCACCTCAAAATTATTCTTTTTATCACTTACCTACTCGAGGACGAGCAGGAGTTAAGCTTGGGGATGCTTGATACGTCGAAAACGTATCTATAATTTTTTATGCTCCATGCTTGTTTAGTATCTATTTTGCTTTGCTTTGTCTACACTTTGAGGTGTTTTTATATCTTTTCTGGAACTAACCTATTAACAAGTTGCCACAGTGCCAGTTGCATGTTTTCTTCTATATTTTGTTCCAGAAAGGCAGAAAATCAATATTCTCGGAATTGGACGGGACAAAAGCCAAAGTCAATATTTTATCGTGGGGGACACGAATCCAGAAGACGAGACGGAGAAGAAAACGAGGGCGGCCAAACCCCCTTAGGCGCGGCCAGGGGTGGGCCTGCGCCTGGGCAGGGTGTGGCCACCCTGGTCGCCTCCCGACCTCGCCTCTTCGCCTATAAGAAGCCCCCGATGCAGAAACCCTAAGTACCCGATCAAAACTCCACGAAACCTTCTGTAGCCGGCGCCACCATCGTCCCTAGATCGGGGGGATCTGAAGTTCTTCCCGGCACCCTGCCGGAGGGGAAATCATCCCGGAGGCCTTCTCTCAGGTATGAAGAGTGAGTAGTTCCACCTTGGACTATGGGTCCATGTAGTAGCTAGATGGTTGTATCTCCTCCCTTGTTCTTTCATGTATATATCTTGTGAGCTCCGTTCATGATCAAGATCTAATCTATTTGTAATCATGCATGTTGTGTTTGCGAAGATCTGATGGATATTGAGATTACTATGTCAGATTTATTAATGGTTTTGTATTTATGATTCTATCATGTATGTGTTGTTTGTGATCTTGCATGCTCTCCTTTGTTAGTATCTATCTTGGCCAAGTAGTTGCTAGTGAATTCAAGAGGGGGTTTTATGCTCGATGGTGGGTTCATGCCTCTAGTTTACAAGGGAAGTGACAGAAATCTCTTCGATTGTAGATGTGTTGTTTCCACTAGGGAGAAAACAATGGTCTCTTGCTCATGGAACAAGTGGATTGTTTACCTTACACACTTTGCTTAAAGTAGTTGTCTGTTGATTGCAACTTAATACTGGAGGGGGTTCGGACGATAACCTGAAGGTGGACTTCTAGTTATAGATGCAGTTGGATGGAAGTCTATGTATATTGTTGTATTGCCCAATCGAATCTCATAGGATATTTTTGTCTGGTATTGCATTGGTATGCCTTGATCAGTTCCTGTCAATTGCCCTGCTGTAATTTGTTTACCCTTCATGACATGTTGTTTATCTAAGGAGAGCACCTCTAGTGAACTATGGACCCCGGTCCAATCTTTACCATTGATACATCTTCCACTGTTATTTGTTTACTTGCTGCAAACCATTACCTTCCACCATACATTTAATCCTTTGTTACAGCAAACCAATGAGATTGACAACCTCACTGATTCGTTGGGGCAAAGTCTTGAGTTTGTGTTGTGCAGGTTTTCACGTTGCTTGCAACACCTGTGTGACGTTTCCTTCCTCCTACTGTTTCGATAACCTCGGTTTCTTACTGAGGAAAAACTTGTTGTTGTGCTCATCACACCCTGCTCTTGGGGTTTCCAACGAAGTGTCCCACAACAGTGATGGGCGTCATCAATGGCCTTGTTGAAGGTATTGTTTTGAGAGTGTGGACTTTCTTCAGGGTGAAAACCTAGATCTTTGATCGGGCGATGACGGTGTTTGTGCACTGTTCCCTTCTTGGAGGTGCCGTTTTTGGAGAAGCTGGAATTCTGGTGCTATCTTGGTGGTGGTAGTACTGTTGTTTCAATGAATGTGTCACTATAGCGGGACTTTTATTTTTTGCAATTCTTCTTTTTTTTTTGGTTGTGTGCATCCTGTAGCCGCTAGGGTAATGCGTTATTGCAGAGGCTGGGTGTAATTGGTATCATCTATTAATATATGCTCCTTTCCAAAAAAAATGAATCTCAACTAGAACGCAAAGTGTCCATCATTTTTTTTTCGGAATTTAATATTATGTAAAAAATCATACTTTTGTAAAAAAATGAACTTTGACATAGTTTTCTATTATACCAGATCAATATAGTCTGATCATCATGGCATATAATTTCATAGTGTATTTGTTTAGTATTATGATATTTTTCTATAAACTTCGTCAAACTTTTAAAAAATTGCTTTCTGATAAAAAATGTGCACTATGACATGGAGAGAGTATTAAATAAAGAGCGTGTGTGCTCTCCTAAATATTTGTGCGAAGATGCTATCTCATACAGAAGGAAACTGTTAATTTTTTTTGTCTAAATAGGCTCAGCCTATTTATTATATACCAATAAATTTCTGAAATCCTAGAGGCCTATTTGACCCATTCATGCAAGGCATTAGCTGGAACAAAAGTTTAGTCACACATTGCTAGTTGGATGGAAGTTGGACAAACTTATAAGGGATATAAGTGCCAAGTTTGTGTATAAGCTATACAACCTCGCAAGTCACATACGACTGCAGAAGTGAGAAATTTAACATCACTAGAGCTTATACATTATGATCTTTGTGAGATAAATGGTGTGTTGACAAAAGGTGGAAAGAAATATTTCATGACTTTGATCAATGTCTCTACAAGATATTTTCATGTGTATCTTGTAAAATCAAACAACGAGGTTTTGAGTTTTTTTAAAATCTATAAAGCTGAAGCAGAAAATCAACTTGATCGAAAGATTAAGAGGCTTAGGTCTGATCGTGGTAGAGAGTATTTTTCTAAGGAGTTTGATTCCTTTTGTGTGGAACATGGCATTATTCATGAGAGGACGCATCCCTATTTACCCCAGTCAAATGGAGTAGCCGAAAGAAATAACCATACTCTAACAGATTTGGTTAACGTCATGTTAGACACATCGTCTCTCTAAGGAATGGTGGAGGTGGCACTATTGACTGCGTATCATGTCCTAAACCGAGTTCCCACAAAGAACAAAGAAATTACTCCATTCGAAGAAGCAGAGAAGAAAAGATTAAAACTCTCTTACTTACGTATTTGGGGTTGTTTGGCAAAGGTTAATGTATGAATCACCAAGAAGCGCAAGCTTGGACCAAAAACCATTGATTGTGTTTTTATGGGCTATGCTTTTCATAGCATTGGTTATATATTTCTGATAGTAAAATCTGAAGTACCTCACATTCATGTTGGTACAATCATGGAGTCGACTAATGCGACTTTCTTTGAGGATATATTTCCCATGAAGGATAAACCTAACTTATCAAATCCAGAGATACCTAGTTCATATAATCAAGAATTTGCTACAACTTCTGAACCTACCATTCCAATTTAACACTCTGAAAGTCCTAAGGAGGAGGATAATGAAATTCCTAAAAGGAGAAAGAGACAGAGGACTGCAAAGTCCTTTGGTGATGATTTCATTGTGTACCTTGTGGATGATACTCCCACTTCTATTTCCAAAGTATATGCATCTCCTAATGCTGACTACTGAAAGGAAGCCGTCCATAGTGATATGGATTCCTTCTTAGCTAATGGAACATGGGAGATCACCGGTCGCCCTTATGGGTGCAAACCTATAGGATGCAGGTGTGTGTTTAAGAAAAAGCTTGGGCCTGATGGTACCATTGATAAGTACAAGGCACGACTTGTGGACAAAGGTTATACTCAAAAAGAAGGTGAAGACTTCTTTGACACTTACTCACATTTCCAGATTGACCACCATTCGAGTACTACTTTCATTGGTTGCCTCTCATGGTCTTCTCGTTCATCAAATAGACGTTAAGACATCTTTCCTAAATGGAGAGTTGGATGAGGAAATTTACATGGATCAGCCAGATGGTTTTGTAGTAAGTGGTCAAGAAGGAAAGGTGTGCAAATTGTTGTAGTCTTTATATGGATTAAAACAAGCTCCTAAGCAGTGGCATGATAAGTTTGAAAGAACTTTAACTGCTACAGGATTTGTTGTAAATGAAGCTGACAAATGTGTGTACCATCTCCATGGTGGGGGTGAGGGAGTCATCCTTTGTTTGTATGTTGATGAAATACTGATTTTTGGAACCAACCTTAACGCAATTAAGGAGGTCAAGTATTTCTTACCTCATTCTTTTGAGATGAAGGATCTGGGAGTAGCTGTTGTTATCATGAACATCAAGCTATTGAGATATGATGATGGTGGGATTACGTTGCTTTAGTCTCACTATGTGGAAAAGATCTTGAGTCGTTTCGAGTATAGCAACTTCAAGTCTTCTCCTACACCATATGATCCTAGTGTGTTGCTTCGAAAGAATCGAGGAAATGCTATAGACCAGCTTATATACTCTCAAATTATTGGTTTGCTTATGTATTTAGCTAGCGCCATGAGGCCTAACATCGCCTTTGCTGTGATCAAACTCAGTCGATTTGTTTCAAATCCAAGAGATGATCACTGGCATGCTCTTGAAAGAGTTATGCGCTATCTAAAAGGCACTGCGAGCTATGAGATTCACTATACCGGGTATCCGAGGGTACTAGAGGGTTGTAGTGATTCAAATTGGATATCTGATGCTGACGAGATAAAGTCCACGAGTGGATATGTATTCACACTTGCTGGTGGCGCTGTTTCTTGGAAGTCTTGCAAGCAGACCATCTTAACGAGGTCAACTATGGAAGCATAACTCACAACATTAGTGAAGGGAATATGCCCTAGAGGCAATAATAAAGTGGTTATTATCGTATTCCTTATTTATGATAAATGTTTATTTTGCATGCTATAATTGTATTAATACGGAAACGTTAATACATGTGTGTTTAATAAACAAAAAGAAGTTCCTAGTTATGCCTCTCTTATAAACTAGCTCGTTGATTAACAAGATGATCAAAGGTTTCCTGATCATGGACATTGGATGTTGTTAATAACAAGGTCACAACATTGTTGGAATGATGTGATGAACATTCATCCGAAGTATAGCATTACGATCAAAGTCATTGAGTTTATATTGCTATAACAACTTACGAAGTGATCCTAATCCTTAGACCATGAGATCATGTCAATCACTAACACCGGAAGAGTTTATTGATAACATCAAACGTCACACCATAACTGGGTGATTATAAAGATGACTTCAGAACTACTAAAGTGTTATGTTGAGGCTTATGGATCGAGATTGGAATTTGGTCATCCTGATGACAGATAGATATACTCTAGGCCCTCTCGGTGATATCACATTGGTTAGCTTGCAAGCAAGTGATTTGATCACTAGAATGTTATATCACGGGAACGAGAAAAGAGTGCATGTAGGTAACGAGATCAAACTAGGTATGGAGATACCGATAATCGAAACTCGGACATGTAATATATCGCAAAACAAAGGGATTAAGATACTAGCACAAAAGGTTCCGACGATCACAAGAAAGTCATCGTTGAATGTGTGGGAGTCAGTATGGGTCTCCAGATCCCGCTTATGATTATTGATCGGAGAAGGGTCTCGATCATGTCTGCATTATTCGCAAACCGTAGGGTGGCACACTTAAGATACACCGACATCCAATTGGAGCAAAAGTTTCATGCCGGAAAGAATAACAAGCACAGGAATTTATTTCACTAGATACCAAAACGGGTTTTCGGGTGAAATTGCAGAAAGTGTTTTTGCATGTGAAATGAAATACTAGCAAGGGGTTATATGAGAATGTTTGTTATTAAAGTAATTGACAAAATTCTGAATAAATAAAAGGAGTTTTATTTAAGAGAGTTTGCATTAAATTTGGTGGAAATTTAATGCGAATTTGAATGGGTTTTTTGAGTGGAGGGAATTGAAAGGCATTTGAGTGAGTGGAGTGTCCACCCACATGAATGTGGAAGAGGTGGGGGCAGCCTCCATGTCTGGTGCCATGCCCCTTGGGTGCCCCCTCTCATCCTCTCAAAGCACACCTCCTCGTGAAGGATCTCTCTCCCCCTCTAGTATTTATCCCCCATGGTCTCGGACTAGCGAGATACATGTTCCCGGTAGCTATTCGGCAAGAAAGAGTTGTGCTTACGCTGCATCGCTGGAGCGAGGAGGCAGAGGTTGCTCGGTGTCTTGTACGTGTGTGCGAGCACGGATGCGTTGCTGTTTTGCGGCGCTAGGACTTCCTCTCGATCTTGAGATCAGCAAGAGATCATCTACATCAACCACGAGTTTGGACTCGTTAATATTTGTCGGTCTTCAAGGGTATGTTCTCTACGGATGTATATCCGCCCATTGTTTGTATCTAGTAGATAGATCTTGGTACATAGTTGTTCCCATCGTAGGAAAAATTGTTTTCTATGCTGCGAACCCTATAGTGGTATTAGAGCCGGATCTATGCGTAGATGCTTTGCACAGGTAGTACACATATGAGTATGTGGGCCATGATGATCATTTTATTGCTTCTTAGTTGTACTTTGGATATTGGTGGCATAGTAGGATGAAGCGGCCCGGACAAACTTTACATGTCCTCGCACATGAGACCTGTTCCATGCTTAACATGCAACTAGTTTTGCATAAGTGGCTAGCGGGTGTCTGTCTCTCCTACTATAGTTAATATCTAATTTGCAACGAGTTGTCAACAATTTGGTTATCCTCGTTGTGGTTCATGTTCTTAGGTAAGAACGGTTCTATCTTTGAAATCCCTAAGCCACGTAAAACTTGCAATAGATAAATTAGAGGCGTCTAGTTTAGATTGTTTCTAGGCTAGTGTCATGATATGGTGATGTTGTAAGTAGAAGTATAAGTCGATACTCTTACAACACACATAACGTGTAAGTTCCATAGACCTTGGCCTTACACATATAGGTATGTAAGTGATCATACCACGATGCACATGATGGAGATCAAATGCGGGAACCATATCATTTCACTTATTAACATGTGATGTTTGTTGCATCTTATATTGCTTGTTTGGAGTTTTATTAGCATAATAAGATGATCCCTCGTTTAGATATCAAGATAAAAATGTGTTCTTCCTTAATTATGCACCGACAATGTTTCGTCACTTCAAGACATCACGTGATGATCGGGTGTACTTGAATCCACGAGCATATCTCGGGTGTAAGACAGTTACACATGCGAATACTAAGGTTCTTACTTGGCGAGCCTAGCATGTACAGACATGGCCTCGGAACACGGACCGAAAGGTTAAGCATAAGTCATATGGTAGATATGATGCCCATTTGATGCTCGCCTTTGAAGCTACACCAACTCACGTGATGATCAGACTTGGTGTAGTGGATTTGGTTCATGTAATCACCAAAAAGACACGAGGGATGTCGTTTTTGAGTGGGAGTTTATTTCTAATTTGGATTAGTAGAACTAAATTTATCATATATTAAATCAAAGTGAATTTGCATAATTTGTTGTTTCATTGGCATTCGTTCACCACCTTATGCTTAGTTGTAATTGAGATAATAGAACTATAGAATTCTGGATATTTACTTTACGAACTGGTATCGTATTGTGTTGAGTGTCAATCTAAAGTTTAAAGTCCTATTGCAAACTTTTAGCAAACTCTGTTTACTCCGTGAAATTTAATAATTGGTATTAAATCGATAGTAACAATTCCAGTGTTAGTATCTTAAGTATCATGTTTGCCTCCATGATTCTTGATTGTTTTAATGTCAAGTTTATCTAGGAGCTGAAACAATTGTTTCAGAAACCATCATGTGTGGCAGATATAACGATATCTGAAACAATGTTTTGGTTGCAATATGATAGAGTATAATATATGTTCTCATATTGAATGAGAATTTGCAAAGGTTGGAGATGCTAGACATCCTAATCATCCAAAATGGTTTTGGAAAGTAATGTTATACTCACAACTCTCCTTTATAAGCTACATTAGCTTGATCATGAAAGTCTTCATGATAAGGATGAATATAGATGTATGTAAAGTGTTTACTATACTAAAAAGATTACTGAAGAATGGATTTTGAAAGACTACCGATCATTTGATGATGGTGATCTACTTCAAAGTGCAAGTCCAAAGGTATTATTATTTGAATATACACGCTTTGGACTATGTGTCATGTATCTGTTGGAATTATGCCCTAGAGGCAATAATAAAGATGTTATTATTATAATTCTTGTTCATGATAAAGTTTATATTCCATGCTAGAATTGTATTAAGCGGAAACTTTGATACTTGTGTGGTTTATGAACAACACTGTGTCCCTAGTACGCCTCTATGGACTAGCTCATTGATTAATGATGGTTAAGGTTTCCTAACCATAGACATGAGTTGTCGATTAATAATGAGATCATGTCATTGGGAGAATGATATGATGGACAGACCCAAATCAAGCAGAGCAATTAGATTGTGTCATCGTGTTCATCTTTGCGAAGCTTTTTCTTATGTCAAATATTGTATTCCTTAGACCATGAGATAATGCAACTCCCTGGTATCAGAAGAAAGCTTTGAGGTCATCAAACGTCATCCTATGAGAGGGTGATCATAAAGGTGTCTCTCAGGTGATCGGAAAGTACTTGTTGGGTTGTATGTATCGAGATGGGATTTGTCCCTCCCAAGTCGGAGAGATATACTTCGGGCCCACTTGGTAATCGATATCAACACCGCTTGCATGCACATGGTTAAGTAGTTAATCACAAAGTGATATCGGATTACGGAACGAGTAAAGTACTTGCTGTGAACAAGATTGAACAAGGTATGCCGATACCAACGATCGAATCTCGGGCAAGTAAAATATCGCATGACGAAGGGAATATAAATATGGGATTAATTGAATCCTGGCATCGTGGTTCATCTGATATGATCATCGATGAATACGTGGGAGTCAATATGGGTTTACAGACCCCGCCGTTGATTATTAATAGAAGATCATGTCTGCATATTCTCGAACCCATAGGGTCACACACTTAACGTGCTTCGACGCTAGGATAGAATGGATAATTGGTTTATGATTTTTTGTTCGGAGTCTCGAATGAGATCCAAGACATCACGAGAGGTTCCATAATGGTCCGGAGAATAAGATTCATATAAAGGAAAGCAGTTTTTGGATTTCGGAATTGTTTTAGAATGTTCGGTATTGTACCGAAAGGTTCTAGAAGCTTCCGGAGTGGGACCAACGTGGTCCCACTTGTCGGAGGGGGTGTGGGCCTACGAGGGAGTGCCCTGGCTGCATTGGGCCAGGGGCACAAGGCCCTAGAGGCCCAAATGCCAAACCCTAGGGACCTTCTAGAAGGAAGACTTGCCCCACTCCACCCTTGTGGCCGGACCTAGGGCTTGGAGGAGGGGGCCAGCCCCCTATATAAGGTGGTCAGTGCACCTCCCCCGAAACCCTAGCCACCATCTGCGGCCTCCTCTCTCTCTCTCTCTCCGGTGCGGCGAAGCCTGTAAACTCTCCACCATTGCACCACGCCGTCATGTTGTAGATCCAATCCATCTCTCCACCCCACTTGCTGGACCGAGGAAGGAGGATACGTCGCGGTGCCGTACGTGTGCATCTCTCAGAGGCGTCGCCACTTGCGGCGTTGGATCGGATCGGATCGCGAGGAGGAGAAGGCTAGTACGACTACATCAACCACGTTATGTTGAACGTTCCGCTGTGCGATTTCTTCAAGGGTATGAAGATCTCATCTATCCCTATCTTTGATTGCATCTCCTAGATTAGATCTTGGCTTTCCCGTTCGCATCCATAGATTTTTTTTGATTTACTATGCTGTGAAACCCTTCAGTGGTATCAGAGCTAGATCTATGCGTAGATGTGTTTCACGAGTAGAACTCAACATGCTTGTTGCGGGCGTTGATGTTTTCTATTGCAAGCCTCTTGTTGTGTACTTCTTATGACGCAGGATAGTGAGATCGAAGCGGTCCAGGCCAACTTTACGCGACCTCGTTCGCGAGACCGGCTCCGCACTTGACGTGTGACTTGTTCCACACATGCGACTGGTGGATGCCAGTTTCTCTCACTATAGTTGTCATGGGATTTACACCGGATGTTGGCAACCATAATATCACAGTTGTGGCTTTCTGTAGGTAAGAATCGTTCTTAGCTTGTTACTCCCATAAGCCACGTAAAACATGAAACAACAAAGTAGATGCGTCTAACTTGTTTTTGCAGGGAGTGTTTATGTGATATGGTATGGCCCAAGATATGATGTGTATGTTGTATGCAATGATCATGTTTTGTAATATTTCACGACTTGCATGTCGATGAGTACACAACCGGCAGGAGCCATATGGTTGTCTTTATAATTGTGTATGACCTGTGTGTCAACTTCTTATACGCCATGTAACAGCTTTACTTTATCGCTAAGTAGTTAGCAATAGTTCTAGTTGCTATTCGTGGTGGAGGCAATCATGGTGGAGTGATGGAGATCATGCTGGCACGCACAAGATGGATATCATTGCGTGGATATTGGCTATACCATGTCACATAAAATTATATGCATGTGATGTTTATCCTTTTATGTATCTTATTATGCTTAGATCGCGACGATAGCATTATAAGATGATTCCTCACTTAAAGATCAAGATAAAATTGTGTTCTCCCCATGTATGCACCGTTGTGAAAGTTCGTCGTGTTCAGGCATCTCGTGATGATCGGGTGCTATAAACTCTACGTTCACATACAACGGGTGCAAACCAGTTTTGCACACGCGGAAATACTTGGGTTTGACTTGACGAGCCTAGCATGTACAGACATGGCCTCGAAACACACGAACCGAAAGGTTAAGAATGAGTCATATGAATGATATGATCTACACTTTGTTGTCCACCATTGAAGCCACATCTTTTCTCGTGAAGATCGGATTAGGTGTGGTGAATTTGGATCGTGTTCACTAAACAACTTGAGGGATGTTGAATTTAGTGGGAGTTCATCTAGTAAGTTGATTAAGTTGAACTAGTTATCATGAACATAGTCTAAATTGTACTTGCAAATTTTGTAGATCAAATGGCTAAGTCCAACTTCAACTTCAACGTTTTTGCTAAGAAAGAAAATCTTAAGAACAATGGGTCTAACTTCACCAACGGTTCCATGATCGAGAATCATTCTCATTTGGCGGACAAAAGGACTATGTCCTTGAGAAAGCGCTAGGTGACTCCCCCGCTATAGATGCGTCGGCTGATGAAAAAGCTGTTTATCAGTCGCGCAAAGATGATTATGGTGTGGTTAAGAGCACCATGTTGTTTGCTATGGAATCGGACCTTCAAAATCGTTTTGAGGAGTTCGCCGGGCCTTTTGAGATTCTTGAGGAACTGAAAACCATGTTTCAGACTCAGGCCCGTTCTGAGAGATATGAGATCTCTGAGAAATTCTTTAACTGCAAGATGGAGGAGGGGAGTTCTGTTAGCATGCCATTAAGATGTCAGGCTACACTCAACGTCTTGAGCAACTAGACTGCAAGATTCCAGAAGAGCTCAAGATTGACAGAGTCCTGCAATCACTCCCTCCTAGCTACAAAGGTTTTGTAGTTAATCATAATCAGATTGGTTCCACTGATATGATCACTTAGATCTTCGCTAAGCTGAAAGCTGCGAAATTGGACATCAAGAAATATAATCATGTGTTGATGGTCAACAATCCCCCCAGCTTTAAGAAAGGTAAGGGTGCAAAGAAGTCCTTCAAGAAAGGCAGCGGCAAGCGCGTTGCCCCTGCTGAGAAGAAGCTCAAGTCTGGACCTAAACCGGACACTGAGTGCTTCTATTGCAAGGACAAGGGTCACTAGAAGCGCAACTGTCCGAAGTACTTAGCGGACAAGAAGGCTGGCACCATTAAAGGTATATTTGATATACATGTTATTGATGTTTACCTTACTAGCGCTCGTTGTAGTGCCTGGGTATTTGATACTGGTTCAGTTGCTAATATTTGTAACTCGAAACAGGAGCTACGGAATAGACGGCGGCTAGCGAGGGATGAGGTGACGATGCGCGTTGGCAACGGATCAAGAGTTGATGTGATGGCCGTCGGCACGCTCTCCTTAGTTTTACCTTCGGGATTAGTTTTAAACCTTAATAAATGTTATTATGTGCCTGCGTTGAGCATGAACATCATATCTGAATCGTGTTTATTGCAAGATGGTTATTCATTTAAATCGGAGAATAATGGTTGTTCTATTTATATGAGTAACATCTTTTATGGTCATGCACCTGCTGTGAATGGTTTATTTCTTCTGAATCTCGAAAGCAATGAAACACACATCCATAACATTGAGGCTAAGAGATGCAAGGTAGATAGTGATAATTCAACTTATTTGTGGCACTGCCGTCTAGGTCATATTGGTGTAAAACGCATGAAGAAACTTCATTCTGATGGACTTTTGGAGTCTCTTGATTTTGAATCATTTGACACGTGCGAGCCGTGCCTCATGGGCAAGATGATCAAAACCCCGTTCTCCGGAATAATGGAGTGAGCAATAGACTTGTTGGAAATCATACATACCGATGTATGCAGACCAATGAGTGTTTCGACGCGCGGTGGATATCGCTATTTTCTCACTTTTACTGATGACTTAAGTAGATATGGGTATATATATTTAATGAAACATAAATCTGAAACGTTTGAAAAGTTCAAAGAATTTCAGAACGAAGTGGAAAACCATCGTAACAAGAAAATTAAATTTCTACGATCCGATCGTGGAGGTGAATATTTGAGTTATGATTTTCTCACGCACTTAAAGCAAGCGGAATCGTTTCGCAACTCACGTCACCCGGAACACCACAGCGCAATGGTGTGTCTGAACGCCGGAATCGAACTCTATTAGATATGGTGCGATCAATGATGTCTCTTACAGATTTTCCGTTATCATTTTGGGGTTATGCATTAGAAACCGATGTATTCACTTTAAATAGGGCACCATCTAAATCCGTTGAGACGAAACCGTATGAACTATGGTTTGGTGCTAAACCTAAGTTGTCGTTTCTTAAAGTTTGGGGATGCGAAGCTTACGTCAAGAAGTTGATGCCGGACAAGCTCGAACCCAAAGCGGAGAACTGTTTGGGTATACCTTTTATCACAGATCCGAAGGAGAAGTGTTTGTCGCAAAGAACGGATCCTTTCTTGAGAAGGAGTTTCTCTCGAAAGAAGTGAGTGGGAGGAAAGTAGAGCTAGACGAGGTTATTGAACCTTCTCTTGAGTTGGAGAGTAGCGCAGCACCTGAAATTGTTCCACTGCCGTCTGCACCAACAATAGAGGAAGCTAATGACGAGGATCATGAAGATTCGGACGATGCTACTACTGAACGTCGCAGGTCTACAAGGTCACGTGTCCCTCCTGAGTGGTACAATAACCCTGTCTTAACTGTCTTATTGGTAGACAACAGTGAACCTGCGAACTATGAGGAAGCAATGATGAGCCCAGACTCTGAGAAATGGCTAGAGGCCATGAAATCCGAATTGGGATCCATGAGCGAAAACCAAGTATGGACTTTGGTGGATCCTCCTAGCGACCGAAAGGCCGTTGAGTGCAAATGGATTTTAAAAAGGAAAACGGACACAGATGGTAATGTTACTGTCTATAAAGCACGGCTTGTTGCGAAAGGTTTTCGACAAGTTCAAGGTGTTGACTACGATGAGACTTTCTCTCCCGTAGCGATGTTTAAGTCCATTCGAATTTTATTAGCAATTGCTGTGTTTCATGATTATGAAATATGGCAGATGGATGTCAAGACTGCGTTCCTCAATGGCAACATTGATGAAGAGTTGTATATGATGCAACCCGAAGGTTTTGTCGATCCTAAGGATGCTGATAAGGTGTGCAAACTTTAGCGTTCCATTTATGGACTAAAGCAAGCATCTCGGAGTTGGAACCTTCGTTTTGATCAAGTGATCAAGAGCTTTGGATTTGTTCCAAATTGCTACGAAGCTTGTATCTACAAGAAAGTGAGTGGGAGCTCAGTGACATTTTTAGTACTATATGTGGATGACATATTGATTATTGGAAATGACATTGATATGCTTAATGATGTGAAGAGTTATTTGAACAACTGTTTTTCAATGAAAGACCTAGGAGAAGCTGCTTATATATTAGGCATCAAAATCTATAGAGATAGACAAATACGCCTAATAGCTTTAAGACAAAGTACATATCTAGACAAAGTTCTGAAAAGGTTCAGAATGGATAAGGCAAAGAAAGGTTCAGTGCCCATGTTGTCAGGTAAGATATTGAGCAAGGCTCAGTGTCCAGCTACGGTAAACGATAGAGAAACCATGAGCAAAGTGCCTTATGCCTCGGCCATAGGTTCTATCATGTATGCCATGCTATGTACTAGACCGGATGTGTCCAATGCTCTTAGTTTGACGAGCAGATACCAAAGTGATCCAGGAGTGGAACACTGGACAACCGTAAAGAACATCCTAAAGTATTTAAATAGGACTAAAGAAATGTTCTTGGTCTATGGAGGTGATGAGCAGCTCGTCGTAAAAGGTTACGTCGACACTAGTTTCGACACAGACCCGGATGATTCTAAATCTCAGACAGGATGCGTTTATATTTTGAATGGAGGAGCTGTGAGCTGGAGAAGCTGCAAGCAAAGCGTGATTGCGGGATCTACAGTAGAATCGGAATACATGGCTGCTGCAGAAGCGTCAAGTGAAGGAGTTTGGATCAGAAACTTCATCACTGAGCTTGGTGTGGTTCCAAGTGCCTTGGACCCACTGGAGATATTATGCGACAACACTGGCGCCATAGCACTGGCTAAGGAACCAAGATATCATCCAAAGACCAAGCACATCAACCGCCGATTTCATATAATTCGAGATTATATAACATATGGATATCTGAAGATTAGCAAAGTACATACGTATTTGAATCTCGCAGATCCGTTGACTAAACCTCTTCCACGAGCAAAACATGATCAGCACCTTAATGCCATGGGTGTTAGATTGTTACCAGATGTAAACTAGATTATTGACTCTAGTGCAAATGGGAGACTGTTGGAATTATGCCCTAGAGGCAATAATAAAGATGTTATTATTATAATTCTTGTCCATGATAAAGTTTATATTCCATGCTAGAATTGTATTAAGCGGAAACTTTGATACTTGTGTGGTTTATAAACAACACCGTGTCCCTAGTACGCCTCTATGGACTAGCTCATTGATTAATGATGGTTAAGGTTTCCTAATCATAGACATGAGTTGTCGATTAATAATGAGATCATGTCATTGGGAGAATGATATGATGGACATACCCAAATCAAGCAGAGCAATTAGATTGTGTCATCGTGTTCATCTTTGCGAAGCTTTTTCTTATGTCAAATATTGTATTCCTTAGACCATGAGATAATGCAACTCCCTGGTATCAGAAGAAAGCTTTGAGGTCATCAAACGTCATCCTATGAGAGGGTGATCATAAAGGTGTCTCTCAGGTGATCGGAAAGTACTTGTTGGGTTGTATGTATCGAGATGGGATTTGTCCCTCCCAAGTCGGAGAGATATACTTTGGTCCCACTCGGTAATCGATATCAACACCGCTTGCATGCACATGGTTAAGTAGTTAATCACAAAGTGATATCGGATTACGGAACGAGTAAAGTACTTGCTGTGAACAAGATTGAATGAGGTATGCCGATACCAACGATCGAATCTCGGGCAAGTAAAATATCGCATGACGAAGGGAATATAAATATGGGATTAATTGAATCCTGGCATCGTGGTTCATCTGATATGATCATCGATGAATATGTGGGAGTCAATATGGGTTTCCAGACCCCGCCGTTGATTATTAATAGAAGATCATGTCTGCATATTCTCGAACCCGTAGGGTCACACACTTAACGTGTTTCGACGCTAGGATAGAATGGATAATTGGTTTATGAGTTTTTGTTCGGAGTCACGGATGAGATCCAGGACATCACGAGAGGTTCCGGAATGGTCCGGAGAATAAGATTCATATAAAGGAAAGCAGTTTTTGGATTTCGGAATTGTTTCAGAATGTTCGGTATTGTACCGGAAGGTTCTAGAAGCTTCCGGAGTGGGACCAACGTGGCCCCACTTGTCAGAGGGGGGCGTGGTCCTACGAGGGAGTGACCTAGACGCATTGGGCCAGGGGCACAAGGCCCCATAGGCCCAGCTGGCCAAAACCCTAGGGGAAACCCTAGGGGACCTTCTAGAAGGGGGGGGGGAAGACTTGCCCCCACTCCACCCTTGTGGCCGCCGGCCCTAGGGTTTGGAGGAGGGGCAAGGGGGCCGGCCAGCCCCCTATATAAGGTGGGAAGGGGGCTCACCCTCCCCCCACCCCGAAAACCCTAGCCGCCATACTGCTGCCCTCCTCTCTATCTCTCTCCCGACTGCGTGTAGGCGAAGCCCTGCCGCGGAAACTCTCCAGCATTGCACCACGCCATCGTGCTGTAGATCCAATCTATCTCTCCACCCCACTTGCTGGACCGAGGAAGGAGGAGACATCGCGGTGTTGTACGTGTGCATATCTCGGAGGCATCGCCACTTGCGGCGTTGGATCGGATCGGGTCGCGAGGAGGAGAAGGCTAGTACGACTACATCAACCACGTTTTGTTGAACGTTCCGCTGTGCGATTTCTTCAAGGGTATGAAGATATCATCTATCCCTCTCGTTGATTGCATCTCCTAGATTAGATCTTGGCTTTCCCGTTCGCATATGTAGAATTTTTTTGATTTACTATGCCGCGAAACCCTTCAGTATATGGCACCACTGTTGATGTTGATAGATTCTTTTAAAAAGGAAAAGGAAATGCTGAAAGAGAATCTACAAAATATACTTGGCAGAAAAGAAAAATTAGAAATATCCAATTTAGGTATATAGATGATATACATGTTATGGTTGTATTCTTTGCTTGTTAAACAATGTGGTTCTTTGGTATTGGATACTGAATTGGTTGGTATGAAATTTCATACGAAACGACGCAATTCATAAACCACAATGGCCTAAATAACTAGCAAGAGAATATGTGATGATGTTCATCGAAAACAAACACGTTGTTTGTATTTCTCGTTGACATCAAAGCTTGACTTCAAGATTTATTTTAATAATTTTTATTTAAATAAGGTATTATGAGAACAAAGGTTGTTCAAATAATTACTGTATTCCATATAAGATGGATGATTTACAAATCTAGTTGGAGAAATCGCATCCATAAAAACTAATGCTAAAATGTCGTAAGACAAATGATTGAAAGATCACTTACAAAGTGACATCGTTGTTTAAATTATATTGGAAAGAAAACATGAAGAATCTCCATATTTATGGATTTTTGGAGTCTTTGATTTGATCAAATGACGCTTGTGAGACTTTCCTCGGGATAATTAAAACTTCGTTCAAAGGCCAAATAAGAACAAATGACTAAATATTGGAATTTATACATATCGATGTATGTAGTCCATTATGTATAGTCGTAAGCGATGGATTTCAACTTCATATGCTTTCTCCAGAAATTTGAGTGAATATTCACTTAATGAGAAAGAAGTATGAAATATTTGAAAATGTTCAAAGACTTTCAAGATGAAGTGGAAAATCATTGTAACAAGAAAATAAACGGTTTATGATTTTATCATAAGGGATTTATTTGAGTTGCAAGTGTAACAAGAAAATAAATGATTTATGATTTTATCATAAAGGGATTTATTTGAGTTACAAGTTTAGCAAAAACACCTAGATTTGCATCTCCCGAAACACCATAGGAATATGGAGTGTTTGAGATTTGTAATGAAACCTTGTGTGACATGGCTGAATCAAAGGTGTTATTTATAAAACTGCCATTATGTTCTAAAAGATTAAAGTTTTAGAGACTACCGCTTTTACATTGAAAAGAGCTCCATCTTGATCCGTTGAAATGACACCATATGATTTATGGTTTGGGGTAAAACCCAAGTTGTCCTTTCTTAAATTTGGTATGCTAAGCATAAGTAAGATGTTTACAACCAAAGTCGGATGAGCATGTATTTGTAGGTTATTTCAAATAATAATTGATTATTCCTCCATAACAACAAGGACAAAAGGGTTTGTCGCTTGAAACGTGAAGTTTCTTGAAAAAGAAGTTTTTACAAAAGGTTAAGTGGGAGGACACTAGAACTTTGATAAGGTTAACGAACCTTAGCTAAATGTGCTAAGTTGCGTAGTGCCGAAAATCATTCCTGAGGCTGCCATAATGATCATAGCTTATGTGTCTCGAAGGTTGTGGTCACGGAGATCTAAGTTCTTATTGAACCAAGTAGGTCGGATAAACAATCAAATCTTGAGATTTGAGAGTAAATCATTATTGTTTGACAATGATGAACCGACTACATACGAAGAAGCGATAATGGGCCCTGACTCTATCAAATGGCTTGAAGCCATAAAATCCGTGATAGTTCCATACACGAGAAATCAAGTTTTGAACTTGGAAGACCCTCCGGAAAGGTGTAAAAACCTATCGATTGTTTTTGGATCTATAAATAAACAGACATGGATGTTTCACATCTATGAAATAATCAACAGGTCGGTAAAGTATTTTACGACAATGTTCAAGGAGTTGACTATGACAAGATTTGATCTTTCATAGCGATATTTAGTCTGGACAGATTAAAGTAGCAACCACTACATATAATTTGGTATAAGGTAGATGAATAAACAAAACAAAATTCTTCTATAAAGAATGGTTACCTAGGACGTGTACAAGACACGGTCCAAAGGGTTTTGTTAAATTCAAAGGATGCTAAAAGGGCATGCAAACTTCAATGGTTGAAGTAAGCATCGCGGAGTTAGAATCTTCACCGTGATGAAACTGTTAAAGAAGTTAAATTTTATCACGAGACGATGAAGATACTTGCATTTGCAAGAAATTAAGTGGGAGCACTAAGACACATTTCTAATACATTATGTGGATGACATCTTGTTGATTAGAAATGATGTATCTTTTATAGACAAAGGTTAAGAATTTCATTTCGATGAAAGACTTAGGCAAAACCCGAATATTTAGCATGAATGTCTATAGTGGATAGTCTGTGAAGCTAATATGGTTATGCCAAACGTACATATATGAGATATTGAAGGAGTTCAATATAGAAATGAAAAGAAATGATTCTTGTCACATGGAAAGGAATTGAATCAAGATTCAAGTGTATCGACACTTGATAAGTGAAACAAGATTCAAGTGCTTTGACACTTGATGAGTGAAATCACAAGGATGTTTTGATCAATCATACCATGATATGTACACATCCAGATATGTCCTATGCTCTAAGTGTTATGATCATATACTAGAATGAATCATAAAATGATCATTGGACGATAGTGATGATATTCTTATGATCTTCTGGAAGAACTAAGAATATATTTGTGTAGAGGTGACAAACAATTACAAATATTTCATTGTAAAGCGTTACATTGATACTAGTTTTGTCACAAGATACAAATTAAGTTTATCTCAATTTAAACTATGGGTGGCACATTGTAATGGAAAGGAGATTCCATGATGGATTTGGATGAATTCCAAAGTTAAGACATTATGATGGATACTACAACAAAAGGTTAAGTATATGATTGCTATAGTCGCAACAAAGGAGGGAATTTGTGTCAAGTATTTTATTATCAAACTAATGTGTGGTTCGCAATGGGCTAACACTAAAGATATAGTGTATGACAATAGTATCGACATGATTTAACCCCAAGTAACTAAAGGTCTCACCAAAAGGCCAAATTTATACAATGCCATCTCATTGGAGAATGAGTGATGCATGAAGACGCAAAGACATGCAAATACACATGGACCAGAAGCGTCAGATCCATAGATTATGTTAATCACTTGCAATTGCGTATATGGAATACCAGAAAGCCATGGGTGTTCAATACGGAAAGTTTCTAAGCTAGATTATTGTCTCTAGTGCAAGTGGGAGACTGAAGGAAATATGCCCGAGAGGCAATAATAAAGTGGTTATTATTGTATTCCTTATTTATGATAAATGTTTATTTTGCATGCTATAATTGTATTAATATGAAAATGTTAATACATGTGTGTTTAATAAACAAAAAGGAAGTTCCTAGTTATGCCTCTCTTATAAACTAGCTCGTTGATTAACAAGATGATCAAAGGTTTCCTGATCATGGACATTGGATGTTGTTAATAATGAGGTCACAACATTGTTGGAATGATGTGATGAACATTCATCTGAAGTATAACATTACGATCAAATTCATTGAGTTTATATTGCTATAACAACTTACGAAGTGATCCTAATCCTTAGACCATGATATCATGCCAATCACTAACACCGGAAGAGTTTCTTGATAACATCAAACGTCACACCGTAACTGGGTGATTATAAAGATGGCTTCAGAACTAATAAAGTGTTATGTTCAGGCTCATGGATCGAGAGTGGAATTTGTTCATCCCGATGACGGATAGATATACTCTGGGCTCTCTCGATGATAAAACATTGGTTAGCTTGCAAGTAAGTGATTTGATCACTAGAATGTTATATCACGGGAACAAGAAAAGAGTGCATGTCAGTAACAAGATCAAAATAGGTATGGAGATACCGATGATCGAATCTCAGACATGTAATATATCGTGAAACAAAGGGATTAAGATACTAGCGTAAAAGGTTCCGACGATCACAAGAAAGTCATCGTGGAATGTGTGGGAGTCAGTATGGGTCTCCAGATCCCGCTTCTGATTATTGATCGGATAAGGGCCTCGATCATGTCCACATTATTCGCGAACCGTAGGGTGGCACACTTAAGAGACACCGACATCCAATTGGAGCAAAAGTTTCATGTCGGAAAGAATAACAAGCGCATGAATTTATTTCACTAGATACCGAAACGGGTTTTCGTGTGAAATTGCAAAAGGTGTTTTTGCATGTGAAATGAAATACTAGCAAGGGGTTATATGAGAATGTTTGTCATTAAAGTAATTGACAAAATTCTGAATAAATAAAAGGAGTTTTATTTAATGAGAGTTCGCATTAAATTTGGTGGAAATTTAATGGGAATTTGAGTGGGTTTTTTGAGTGGAGGGAATTGAAAGGCATTTGAGTGAGTGGAGTGTCCACCCACATGAATGTGGAAGAGGTGGGGAAGCCTCCATGGCTGGCGCCATGCCCCTTGGGTGCCCCCTCTCCCCTATAAAAATCCCCCTCTCATCCTCTCAAAGCACACCTCCTCGTGAAGGATCTCTCCCCCCTATAGTATTTATCCCCCATGGTCTCCGAATAGCAAGATACATGTTCCCGGTGGCTATTCGGCAAGATAGAGTTGTGCTTCCGCTGCATCGCTAGAGCGAGGAGGCGGAGGTTGCTCGGTGTCTTGTACGTGTGTGCGAGCACGGATGCGCTGTTGTTTTGCGGCGCTAGGACTTCCTCTCGATCTTGAGATCGGCAAGAGATCGTCTACATCAACCACAAGTTTGGACTCGTTAATCTTTGTTGGTCTTCAAGGGTATGTTCTCTACGAATGTATATCCGCCCGTTGTTTGTATCTAGTAGATAGATCTTGGTACATAGTTGTTCCCGTCGTAGGAATTTTTTTGTTTTCTATGCTGCAAACCCTACAATTAGACAGAACCACTATTGAAGCAGACTGGCTTCATGAAGTCTTGATTAACTTACCTGTGGTTGAAAAACTAATACCCGCAATTCTTCTGAACTGCGATAATCAAACTGTGATTTTTAAAATAAATAGTTCTAAGGATAATTTGAAGTCATCAAGACATGTGAAGAGGAGACTGAAATCTGTCAGGAAAATGAGAAACTCCGGAGTTATTGCATTGGATTATATCCAAACATCTAAAAACTTGGAGATTCCTTCACAAAGGGTCTATCACACAACGTGATAGAAAACACGTTGAAAGAGATGGATATGAGACCGACAATATGAGTTCTCCATTGTAGGGGTTCGTAGCATGGAAAACAAAAAAATTCTACCGCATGCACACAAACAAGCCAAGATCTATCTACTAGATTGTAGCAATGAGTCGATAGAAGCACTCACCCTCGAAGATTCCAAAGCGGTTAACGAGAGCATATTCTCGTGGGTGATGTAGTCGTACACTTTCCGATCTCAAGATCGCGTAGACGATCCTTCCGGCGCTGCGTTCCGGCAACGCTTCCGCAGTCGGTCACACATTCGATACTCGATGAAGACCTTCCTCTCCCTTGTTCCAGCAGGCAGCGGAGGTTGTAGTTCTCCCTTCGTGATTCCGGCAGCATGACGGCATGGTGTCGGAAGTAGAGGGAAGATCCCGCAGGGCTTCGCCTAAGCCGGATGCGAGTTATGGTGGATTAGGGTTTCCCGGAAATCTAGGGTTTAGAAATCCGGGAGGAGGAGGAGGTGCCGGTGGCGGCTAGGGCGGCGGGTCGGCGGCGGCGGGCTCGGGTGGAGAGGGCTTGGAACTTGTGTGTTGTGTTGGGGCAGCCCTCCCCTCTATTTATGAGAGGGGGCAGCATTGGGAGGGGTGGGTTTGAATCCAAACCCAAACCCAAGTTGGACTGAGAGAAGGACTTGTTTCTTCCCCCACTAGGAAACCATTGTTCCAGTTTGACTTTTCAAACTTCTGTTTGACTTTCAATTTAGAGCTTTATTTCTCTCTCGCATATGCCAACACCAAGTGACCTTGGATATGATCCAATCATTCCACATACCCATGACACATTCATGTACCATTCTCCTTCCGGACCGGTGAACCTTCTAGACCCTTCTAGAACCTCTCTGATGAAATCATCGGAAACTTTCCCGAACTCCGAAATAGGACTTTCCTTATATGAATCTTATTCTCCGGACCGTTCCAGATCTCCTCGTGATATCCCGGATCCCATCCGAGACTCCGAAAAACATTCGGTATCCCTATTAACATTCCATATCTACTAAACAACATCGAATCCTTAAGTGTGTCTCCCTACGGTTCGTCAATTATGCGGACATGATCGAGACACTTCTCCGATCAATAACCAATAGAGGAATCTTGAAATTCATACGGATCCCACATATTTCAACGATTACTTTGTGATCGAATGAACCACTTACATACGATACCAATTTCCCTTTATCTCACGATAGTTTACTTATCCGAGGTTTTGATCGTCGGTATCTCTGCATACCTAGTTCAACCTCGTTACCGATAAGTACTATTTTCTCGTTCCCGTGATATGTGATCCCTTGTAAGCTAGTCACATGCTTGCAAGCTAATTGGATTATATTCCACCGAGAGGGCCCAGAGTATATCTATCTGTCATATGGATGGACAAATCCCACTCTTGATCCATGTGCCTCAACCCATACTTTCCGAATACTCAATGCCACCTTTATAGCCACCCAGTTACGGTGTGGTGTTTGATGTCATCAAAGCATCCTTCCGGTGATGGTGATTAGCATGATCTCATGGTCGAAGGAATTAGGTTACTATGTATCAGAAATCTTATAGCAAACGAACTATTAAAATGACTTGATCTTTATGCTACGCTTATCTATAGGAGTATGTCCATCATACCATTCTCCTAATGATATTCTCTTGTTATTAACAATATCTCAATGTTCATGATCGAGAAACCACGATCATCTATTAATCAACAAGCTAGTATTATAAAGAGGCTTTACCAGGGACTCTAATTTAGTTTACAAATCACACAAGTATTAATTTTTCCTATTAATACTATTATAGAATGAATGTAAACATTTATCATAAACACAAAGATATAATAATAATAACTGCTTTTATTATTTCCTCTAGGGCATATCTCCAACATCCATAGTGGTAAACCACTCTATGTGATCGGAGTTCCTGTGAATTAGAATTGGAAGACAAGCAGTTGGTTAGCTGAGAGGAAAGTATTCCTACTTTAATATACACCACTCCATAAAGATGCAATACTTTCCTATTCTACACGGCAGGTTGATTTATTATCTTAATGTGTTCCAAGTGGCTTATCTTAAGGAGAGATGTTTTCCTGCAGAACATATTTTGAAGAACACACCTATATGAGTTTGACTGTTAAACGTCACAGTCTATGAGAGTAGGGTGCTCTCTAATAAACTCATGAAAGGCTATGGAGTATGACGCATAAGCTCCACCCACGGGGAAGTCCCATGGTATCCTAGTATCGGTCAAGACTTTGTGTGAAGCTAGGTTCGCAACAAACTTGCAGTTCAAGGCATAGTCCACTGTACAAGTTGTTGCAGCCTAGTAACATAAATCTCTAGGTGGAAGTTCAACTTAGCAGTCTCCTTTACAGTACCGGTATATTAACAATGTTTTGGAACCAAAGGCAAACTTTATGTGCCTCTAGGATATGGTGGGGGATTGTTGAATTTTCGCCTAAATAGCCCAACCCATTTATTATATATCAATAAATTCCTAAAATCCTAGAGGACCATTATTTGGCCTATTCATGCAAGGCAAGAGCTGGAACAAAAGTTTAGTCACACATTGCTAGTTGAGTGGAAGTTGGACCAGCTTATAAGGAGAGCTCTTCCATCACATGTACGAGCTTGAGAAAAGAAATCATATACACGCGCGCTCCTCCTCCTCGCTCGCATCACTATGCCTCACGTCACGACACGAGCGCGCCGTGGGTGGCGGGAATCTCGTCGAACCAAGCTTTATTTTGCCACGCATGAATGGTATATAAACAGTTGTACATAAGCTAAAACGTTTTGCTTGAGTGGGTTTTTAATACGAACTAAGAGGAAATGAATACAAACTGAGTGGAGGCTATCCGGTTGACTGCCGCCTGTTCGCTTCAACTTTCGCCTCTTTGTTTCATCTCCTGCGCAGCCTGTCTGCCTTCCCTCTAAGCTTATAAGAGAGAGGTTGCGCCTCCTCTCAGACACACTGTCGCACATCCCTTTATGCCTCCAGTTTCAGATTGTTGCGCTAACTAGTCTTTCCCATCATGTCTTGCAGCGTGCACCGCGAGCCGGGACAGTAGGCCTCCGAGACCCCGCTACTTCCAGTCCTGTACGGGAAAAGGGCGATAAGGTTTTTGGGAAGCGCTATTGACGCGACTACTGGCTTCATCACAGACTCCTTCATAGATAGCGATAGCGTCGACGTCTTCCCTAACGAGGACTTCTTTCCCGACATCAGCAACCTCTTCCTCGACGACATGGCTGACGACGGTACCAACACGAACGTTGGCGGTTCCTCTGTTGCTGTTGTGATGTACATCCTCTTTCTCAACCTTGTTATAGTCGTACCTTAAGTTATATGCCTTGAAATACGTTTGGTTATCTGCCTTAATCTGTATTCGCTATTTCACATGATTAGTCTAATTTTTATTATTCTATTCATGTTTCATCTAGCGTTTATTATGGTTAATTCTCTTGGTAAATTGATCTATTATTCAACAGAAACAGTTAATTATTCATATTTTATAAACAAATTAAGCTTTTGGGTAACAGTTATTTTTATCGAATGGGCTAACTGTTCCCTTTTCTAAGGATCTACGCATCGAGATAATTTTCTTCCAAAAAAATAGTTAAAGGGGAAAAGTATTTATTCAGATCAACGGGGAGCTTTACTGCATAATATATTCAGCAGTATAGATACCAGCCAGGGAAGTAAGCTGCAGATATAGGGCCTGTTTGGTTGCACTTTAGCTTATCTGAAAGCAACTGTGCGGTGTGGGCGGTGGCAAAGCAGCCGTTGGCTGTGTGTTGTGAGAAAGCCAAAAAAGCTATTTGGCAACGTCCTTGTGCTCCAGCTCCTGCTCAGCCCGTCGCTGTCGATGGAGAGAGGGGGCCGTGGAGGAGCTCCAGCCTTGACTTGCTGCGGATGGAGAGAGGGACAGAGGAAGCTGGTAGGGAGGCGGGGAAGGGGAGAGGATGGGGGCGGTCGTCGGGGGTGCAGTTCCTTCGGTGGCCGCTTGTCCGCCTCGAGCTGCTGTGGTCGGGAATGGAGTCGGGATGGCGGAGGCCCGTGGGAATAGACGAGGACGTCGGCGGCCGACGGGAAAGCGACAAGGACGACGGCGGCCGACGGGAACAGATGATGGCGGCCGGCGGGAAAGAGACGGGGACGGCGGCGTACGGGGGGAATAGACGAAGGAGGCCGACAGAACGAGACGGTCGCCCGGGGAGCTCGCCCTCGGGCCTCCACCAGCGAGGCGGCGGCGCACCCACCGAAGATTGGGATAGGATTTGGGGAAGATGGGGTCAACAATTGAACGCGGCCGTCGCGAACGCAAGAAAAGCACCTCTGGACGTGCTTTGCCAGGAAGGTGATTTGCCGTGGCTTTTAGTCAAAAGCACGCTCGGTGGAGCAGGGGTGAGCATAAAAAACCGAAATCGAACACCGAAACCGAATTAACCGGAACCGAAACCGAATACACCAAACCCGAATTAGCCGAAACTAATTTCGGATTAACCGAATTTATAAATATTAATTTGGTTTTGACTCTGTGTTAACCGAAATAACCGTACAAACCAAAAAATATACGGTGACAGAGCTAAATATATTTGTGATTCTGTCCCAAACGTTCATTACTGTACGTAGATACTAACTCATGCGACAAAAATACATGCATGCAAAAGCTGCCAGGTAGCCCATGCATGGTCACATGTCTCCGGCCATATGCACGTACATGTTCGTGGTTTAACTGTCAATTGTGTCTATGAATTTTGTTGGAAGCCTTTCAATTGTTTTCCTGTTTCATATATAATCATGTAATTTAGCTGAACTCTCAACACATATAATTTGTTGAATATATACGGCTTGGAAGATAGACATTATTTTTTGAACGAGCAAGATAGACATCATGCTTATTATGTTCTTTTTCTACACATGCGTTCAAGACATCAGCTAGCCATGTATTTCTTTAGTTACTCGCCGAGCCGGAGGTTGCTTTCGGTGTGCCGATGAGTGGTTTAGCTCGTATGGATCTCACATAAATTATGGCACAGTGTTGTTATTTTCAGAAGTTCGGTTAAAAACCGAACACCAAACCGAATTATCCACTAACCGAACTATCGATTAATTAAAAAACCGAAATAATTTCGGTGCCTATTTTGTAGAAACCGAATTATAAAAAAAACGAACCGAATTAACCGAAAAAACCGGATGCTCACCCCTACGGTGGAGTATGCATTTGGTTGGGCTTTTGCTTATAAGCCAAAAAAGCCACAGCCAAAAGTGCAACCAAACATGCCCATAAACTCACTTCAAAGCGTAACCTGGCTTCAGCCAAACATGAGCTTCGTCGTTGAACTTCCTACGTTGATGGCCAAAGAGAGCTCGAGTGAAATGTTGTTATTTGTCAAAAAAAAAAGAGTGAAATGTTGTTATTTGTCAAAAAAAAAAGTGAAATGTTGTTGTCCTGCTAGGACCTCCTGAATGCCAAGGTGTCTTGTCTGTACTGTACTGTAGATTCTTGATCATCCCAAGGAGTCCTGAGCTACCTGGACCTCTCCGATGTTCAGATCAAAAGCGAGCGACGAGGCCTCGCGACAAGCCAGAGCTTCCATCATAGCCCGATCAGCATTCAGCAATGCCTTTGATAACCATCGATTATGCATCTCTGTAGACACCATGATCATCTCGGTGCACAGCGGCTACAGTGCCCCTGCCGCCGGAGCGAGGCACAACAGTACGCCGCCAACTGAGTACGCGTCCGAATTAGCTATCTACAGGTCTGTTAGAAATTACTGAACGAAAGCCATGCATGGAGGGCTCTGAAATCCCTGCTCGTGAACAGCACGCCTCCCAGCCCAAAGTGATACCAGAGCTTTGGTGAAAGCTGTGTGTGAGACAACAACCATAGCTTTGCGTAAGGAATAAGATTCACATTGTAAATTGTTCCGTGTCCGTGGCTTCCACCAGCATCAAAGCCCACGCACAGCGAACGGAACAGCAACAGTCCGCTGCCGCAATACTCCAGGTATACTCTACTGATTGTCCATTATTTCTCCAATGCTCAGGGCTCGCCGTCGAGCTAAATCCTCCCGCCGGCGTTTACGGCCTCTTTAATTCATAGGAAAGGAAAACCAAAGCAATAGGAAAGGGATAGGAATAGGAAAAGATGGCGGGTGTAAAACTTTCTTCGTTCCTTGTGCATAGGATTCAAACAATGAGGTCTCTGTGAATTTTTCATTTCTTTTATGTTTTGCCTTGAAGTTAGACCATCTAGTTTTTCTTTGTGCCATTTCTATGAATCAAAGAAGCGAACAATGACATCTATGCAAACAAAATTAACCCTTCATAATTCCTTAATGTTTCCTCTAAATCAAAGGAAGGGGCCGCTGCCGTTTTCTCCATTCGGCCCTGAGCAACAAATACAATCGTCACGACTTCAGCTGGGTTCATCAGTACAATCCAAAAGGCCCATTGTCCAGATTCTGCACTAGGCCGCACCTTCCGTTAGAGTCCCAGTCTCGCAGACCATATTTTCCACACCTATCTGGCTCAGGCGCAAAAAGCCAAACGGGCTGGGCTTTTTGGCCAGCGGGCCAGGCCTGGGCCGCATATCTGTAGCCCGTGCGCAACTCGGCTGTGCTCGGGCCTGAAAAAGTTCAAAACAGGAAAGGTCCGGCCTGGCGGCCAAACAATCCGGTGGTTCTCTGCATGTTCGGGCTGGCTTGGGCCGGTATTTTTGGCCCGCTGGCCAGGCCGGGCTCATGCCTAGGTTTTGTCCCACGGGCTTTTTCAGGCCCGGCCCAAAAAACGCCCAGCTATAGGCGCAACTAGTTTTAACTGACGCCACGCCGTCGTGCAAACAATCGAAGTAGTACTCCATTGTCTGTCGTGCAAACAATGAAGTACTATCCATCGCCCACAAATCTACACGACTGAAACAACTGAGCTCGCCGAAGGATGTTGGAGAAGATATCACAAATGTCCGGTAGTACATGTTTCCTGGGGAGTCTGATCCACGACATAACTGCTCGAGCGCTGCGGCTAGGTCTGCATCTCGAGGAATCAAACTCAACATTGAATCCCGACGCAATAAACCCGGCAACTTATTACACTATCCTGTTTCCCAAAACCCCGAGCACTGCGTCAGCACTGTGCAGTCAGTTGGACCGCGTGCTGCTGCTGCTGCTACCTGCCCGTGTGTGTGACTGCAGTATCATCATCAATGTATATTACTCATACACCTCTGAATAATACTACAGTAACTTGTAAACAAAGCAGCCAATCGAGCCACAGATGCCCCCTCGAAGCTCTGCTTCTGCAGCAGCAGCTGCAATGCGAGTCCCGGCCATCAGCTCGTGCGTGTGGGTGTCATATGGGTTGTTGGACTTTGGGAGATGAGGCTGGTGACGAGGACAGCTTGCCGCAACTGGTTGTTGTTCAATGTCTAGGATTAGGGTCCCCAAATACCAAACCTTGGACGTATTTGCTGGACGGCCCGTGATGATCGAAAGCAGGTTTCTGCAGCGCTGTCGGAATTTATCTATAGTTGTTACTGAACGACCGGCGTCGCACCCCGCGCACGCTCTCCGTGCGGAGATATATAGGCCGTCCGCATAGGATTAGGATGGTGATCGTACCCGGCCATCAAGGATCTCTAGTGGGAGAGGGCATTCCATCTACATCGATATCTCTATGGTGACTTTGTTTGTCTTATAAAGCTCCAAAACTCTGGGGCCTTTGTGCGGCTTGCGCGCACTCATGTAGTTCTGTAGTTTGGAGGGCTTCATCGTCGCAAGATGTAATGGAATTAGTTGCTCAAGATCCCGATAAACTTCTCGTATGGTATCCGGGACAACGATCTCACTCATCCCATAGTTGGCTTTATTAATAGAGTCGCCAACGATGATCCATGGCCACCAGAGAGGAATAGAAATTTCTATTTTCATCGGTCCACCTCATCTCCCTAGCCGTTACAAAGATGGGAAACGAATCGAACAACAAAGTGGGAGTTACAGCTTATGTTCCTTCTTTCTTAGATTTATTACGTGCCGCCAATGGTGGCATATGTGGGACGGAGATAGTGTCAGACGAAGGGCTCCATCGTCACTCAAGAGCTGTCGTCATCATCTACTCCATAAAGCTTGTGGTTCTGACGATTTTCTACTTTTTTTGTGATTTCTGTTTTCTTCGTGAGGCTTGCCCCCCTAAACAAATAAACTCAGCGCCAGCGGGTTTTGGGTTCATACTTCCGGTAGAGATCCGGATGGAGATGGAGACCGTACTGGGCCTATACGAGAGCGGAATACGGAATCGTCGGCGTGATCGTACGTAACCTGCCGTGATACTGTACGCTTTAATATTGCCACACACCCAAATAAGGCCGCGGTAGTATGTATGGTTTTTTTTATAGATGTACGGTTGTTTAGTTTCAAATGTAAATTCGAAAATCATAAAAATTAAAATAAATAAATAAAAATATATATATATATATTCATTTGTAAGAACTAAATATTAGCATGTACCATAATTTTAAGGTGATTCCGAAAAGGTCTAAAAAATCGAGTCGTTTAAAAAGCTACTCCCTCCGACCCATATTAGTTGACTCAAATTTCTAGATACGAGTGTATCTAACACTAAAACTTGACTAGATACATTCATATCTAGATGATTCTACGTCAACTAATATGGGTCGGAGGTAGTAGTATAATTGATCCCAAAAAGTGTGTCTGTAATTCTTTATTTTTTCAAACTTTACAAAAACCCTTAAAATTTACCACACGTGCTAGCATAGAGAGATAAAGCCATCTTACGGTGCAAAAATGACCGCCAGAGTATCGGAATTCCACAAAAACTTGCATCTGACCCTAGCATATGTCCACAACTGTGGTACAATGTCCATAGATGGAATAAGTACCTCCCGGGGGTGACCGTCCTGCTACGCATGCCTTGGCGCTCACTGAAGCTCTAGACCTATAGGAGGAATCTCCTGCTATGGGTCAAACAGACAAACAGACAAAAACCGGTAGAATCTTGAGCCCAACCTTGGTTTAACTTGTTTCTACGGACTAAACGAACCTAAATAAACAAAAAGTCCATTGATCAACCCTCATATGGAAAAAGCTAGGGGTAGATCTACGGGCCCCACAAACTAGGGTTTCGCTGAAAAATTTACCGCTAGGGCGCCGGAATCCCAAGAAAACTTGCATCTGACCCTAGCATATGTCCACACCTTTGGTACAATGTCCATAGATGGAATGAATACCTCCCGGGTGTGACGGAAAAAGTTTGCCGAACCATATTCCCATGACGTCGAATAGTGCCGGATTTGGCCCAACTTTCATTTGATGTTCCTAGGCCAAACCCGGGGCGCTGCGAACCGTATGGGAACGCCGGACGCAGCAGAATCGGCGAAAATAAAACCAGCTTGTCGTCCTTCCCTGTCAGCCTGTGAAGCCGAGCCATCCTCATCCTGTCGCCTCGGCTCCCGCGATGGACCGTCGATCAATGACCGCCCGTCACGTCGGCCATGCGTCGTTGTAATGGCGCGCCACTTCCGGCTCGCCTTCCTGCCGTTTACCCTTTTCCCGTCCATGCCGCTACACCCCCCTGCCTTCGCCGCCTTTTCCTCTTTTGGCTATAAATGCCGACGCCCCTCGTCGGTTCAAAGCACACACTCTCACACCTCCCAATCCCCACCCATAAGCTCGAGAACATCACCGTCGGCGACCTCCCTAAGATGTGCTACCCCCCTCGCTCGCCACCGTCGGTCGCCCGAAGCCATGCGGTGGCCAACTGGCTGCCGAGGAGGATGGCCTCCCTCTCCTCCTCTTCGTTGGCGTCACGCTCATCCGCTCGTCGCCGGCGCAGTCACCCCGCGCCCGCACACTCATTGTGCCTCCGCTCTGGCCGGTGAAGCATGAGGTCGAGTCGCCGGTCCGCTCGTCGCCAAGGACGCGCTCACGCGGCATCGTCAACAATGAGGGTCGTGCTCCGACGCTGCCGACTGATTGGCTTAACCTGCGCACGCCGAAGACAGAGCTAGCAGACTGGGCCGTTCCCGTCGATGAGGACGCGTTCGTCATGAAGATGGCGATGGAGCGCTCCCTCAATGACGTGCCGCCTGCGCCTGGTCCAGGGCCAACCGGGAGCAGGAGGAGGCCAACCGCATCCGGCGCCATCAGGAGCAGACCGAGCGTGAGGTCGATCTGTTCGCACGCCAGGAGCGCGCCTATCAGAGCATGCCACTCATCGTCCTCGACGACGACATCGGTCTCTCGTCTCAGCCGTGGCGCTACGGCGATGCCGGCCAGGGTCTCTCGTCTCAGCAGCCGCCGAGCCACGACGATGACACGCAGGACGTCGACTACACCTTCTTCTACCGTAACTTCGGCATGTGAGCGGCGCCCGGCGACATCGGATCGGCATCGGCTAGGCCTAGTTGTATTTTCTAAGTTTTTTATTTTTTCTTTAGCCTGATGTAGTCAAAATTCATGTGATTGTCCAAATTTGACGTAATATGTATGAACTCGCCCAAATATTAATGAAATCGCCTATATTCATCCATATTTTGCCGAGTTTGCCTAAAATTCGTACAAAACCAGGAACTCAGAGCAAAAACGCGAGTGAGAAACTGGACGTTCCTAGGCCGAATGTTATATCCATCCAGTGCTAAATAGCGCCGGAATTGGACCTGAAAATGCCAAATAAGTGAAAATGCTCTTATAAAACAGATATAAGAAAATATTTCAAACATAAAAAGCCAAGACGACCCAACTGGACCGGCCCATTGCTTCCTATGTACGCCTTTCGGTCCAGCGATGGCGACCGATTATGATCTGCGTGACCAAGAGCCGTCTGTATGTCCAACCGGTCACGTACGATCCCACCCGTATCCTACTGTCGTACATATAGCTAGTACAATGTTCATCTTTACCCGGTTTCCATCCGGAGCACAAACCCAAAACCCGCTGAAGAGCCTAGAATTCTTTGTCTAGGGGGGATACCGAAGCAAGAGTCTTTCTTCATTGGTGTTGGGCTTCTAAGTATGGTTTTGGTTAACATGCCTTACCCTAGCCACAACGTGTTTAATATAACGATCTAATGTTCCCACCTCTTAGGAGGAGTCAATCACGCAACTCTTCAAAACCCATAGGGTTATTCCACCATGTGCATGTCTGGTCTTGTGTTCCTTTTCCCACCAGAGGCCGAGAATTATCAGGATGCAAGCGACTAATCAAGAAATATGGACTTAATTGTCAAGATGAGAGTTGCTAGGCTAGAAATATGTAATCGAAGTATTCTACGAATTAAATAGGTACTCCCTTCTTTCCATAACGAGTATATCTAATTTAGTAATCAGCAACACTTATTTTGGATTCGAGGAGTTCGTACTAAATCAATGACACTTGTTATGTATCAGAGCGAGTAGTTTTATTAGAGGTTCGTTGAACGTTTTACGGTTTCGTTTCTATGAAATGGAACCGATCTTTTTTCCGAAGAAAATGAAGTTTTATTAGGGGTGTTCATTTTCGATTATCTTGTCCTTGCTCAAAAAACATATCTGGTTCATCAACCGATCACTGACTAGTAGGTCCATCAACCGATCCAATTTGGTTCGTGCGATCGTGTAGAGCAACGTTCTGTCCACGGAAGAAATCACCCTCATAGAAGAACTCGTCGGCAGCGGCCAGTTTCCTCTAACGGCCACCAATCCACCATCATCTGTGCAGGGAACGACTTCCCTCAGGCACATGTAGCGCTAGAATCTTTCCTAGCCGGTGAACCTTTGCTCCAGAATCCCTGACAAAATCGAGCGGCTCCCGTGCCCACACCCACACACGGTAGACGGTACCCGTCTCCCTTTCGAGGCCACCATGCATGTGGCGCCACCGGCGCTGGAGCCCAGCGTCGTACCTCCCTACGCCGCGACCAACAGTGCGATCCACCGATGAAATGAGAACCTTGCGTGCGTCGCGAACGGCGCTGAGATGGATCACGAGCCTACGACGATGCGATTCGACGGCGAGCGGCCAGACGCACGCGATCGAGCTGAGACGGAACGGGACGGGACGACATCGCGGTACGGGGAATCTTTCTTTTCTTTTCTTAACCAGCTCAAAATTAACGTTGTCGAATTGATCATCATCGATGGCACGGACTGAATGATGGTCCAGAGGAGACAATGAACGCTAAAAGCTAACTCACCCACCCCCCGATCCATGGCGGATGGGGCAGGGCAGGGCGGGAGTACAATGCGCGCGCGCGTGAGCTGCGTGCCCGGCCTTCGTGACAAACAACGGGAGGGGCTTAAATTCCGACCGGTCTCCACCGCGCACGGCACCCCAGTCACCCTGGCGAGTACGTACGCCGCCCCACCCGCCTCCTAATCTATACACAGCCTGGAACATCTCACTGCCGGAACGCCATGCCGCGACGGATGGGCGCGCCGGCCGCGCGGGATCACATGGCGACGTCGGAGCGGCGGCCGCGCCCTCCGCGGCGGTGCCGGTGGTCGCCGCCGTACCTCATCCCGTCCGGGCCGAACAGGCGCGGGAGCACCCTTGCGTCGCACTCCGACAGGGCGACCGGGTACCGGAGGCGGTCGTGGCAGTAGGAGTAGGACATGTGGCCGCGCCTGAACGCCGCCATCTCCTTGCGCTGCGCGGCGGACAGGGAGGCGGTGGCCTCGTACCAGGGCGTGCCGCACGCCGCTGCCGGGTTGACAGGGCAGCCCTGCATCACGAGGTCGGCGAACTGGGCGACGAACGGCGCGTACTTGTAGTCCACCCTGTAGCGGCCGCCGAGGGTGGCCCAGGCGGAGCCGTCCCAGATGGTGGCGTAGAGGGACATGGGCTTGGAGGGGAACGCCGCGCCCATGGCCTTCGTCCTCGCCACCTCCCTGATCGGCGTCTCGTCCACGTAGAATCTGCACACGAATGTCAGTCAGTGCAACTCGGCGGATTCATCTGTTCACGGAAAATGAAATAGTAAAAAATTATGAATTATTTTCTTCTGTACGAGTATATCTATTAATGCGCGATATCGTCATCGATTCTCTTCGGGGAAAGGAATCCAGGCAATGCGCATCGAAACAGGCGCAAAGATCTTAGAAAGGCCCCAAATTTGCCAAGGTCAGAGGGGGGTGGTGACACAAGCAGCAGCAGGCAGAGCAAAAGAGGCAAAGGAAAAGGAGCGCCAAAGGCAAGGCAGCAAGAAAGGAAGAAACGTTCCCCGTTTCTGCTTGCCAACACCACGAGCGTTCAGGAATCCAAACCAGCACCCCAAAAAATCACGCCCCAAAATTAATGTGCACACACTTATTATTCCTCTTCTCGGAAGTAGACCAAGCAGAAGGGCGTGAGAGAAGCAGAAACAGAGGAGCAAAGAAGAGTGAGAAACAGAGGAGGATTGTGTTAGAGGAGGAGGATTTGGGATTGGGGAAGAACAGATGGTGGGTGCTCACATGATGCGGCGTTTGGTCCAGAGGATGGAGTAGTGGTGGAAGTCGTCGGTGGGGTCGAAGGGGAGGTCGTAGCGCTCCTCCCGGCCGGCGCTGGTGCTGCCGTTGCCGTACACGTTGGTCTGCACCCGCCAGTCGCGGCCGCGCACGTTGCCCAGGAACTCGAAGTCCAGCTCGTCGTGGGTCTTCTCGTACCTGTCGCCGTTCGTCAGCTGCATGCCAACACACAAACAAACAGAGGAACGAGGAAGCATTATTTTTTACATTAGGGGGCGATCAATTTCTTCACTGATTATATATCTGCAGTTTTTCTTATGGGTGGTTGCAGAGAGTAGGGAGAAGTCGGTGAACGTACGTAGAAGGCGACGACAACGCCGGCGGCGTAGTCGGCGGGGAGCTTCACGGCGGCGCTGAAGAATCCGTGGAGGAAGAGGTCCTGGGAGGCGAACCCGGCGCCTGAACAGAGAGGAGGAAGACGAATAAGCGGTTTTGCCCCTAAAATTAGTAAAATCGCACCAAGAGCCTCCCACTACATACTGAACCGAAGGAAAGGGACCGATTCGAGATATTGAAAAGCGCAATGCGCACCCCAGACAGCGCCGAAATAGCATAGAGGGGGCCGTGAAGATGGGGAGTACTCACCGGTGGACTGGTCGAGGGAGAGGTGGACGCGCTTGCCCTGGCCGCGGAGGGCGAGGTTGTTGCTGCCGAAGATCTGGGTGTAGCCCTCGTCGAAGGCCATGGGGCGCACGCCATGGAGCGGCGGCGGCTGCCTGGCCTCGCCGCCGTGGCCCAGCAGTAGGACGACGAGGAGGGGGAGGAGCAGGCGGGATGAGCTGGATGCCATCGTCTCCTTCGCACCTCCGTCCGTCCCTCTCGGCTCTGTGTGCCTCTGAGCTCTCTCGGCTCTGTGCCTCTCTCTGCACACGACGCGGCCGTGATAGGGGGCGGTTTTATTGTGATGGGCCTCCTGCGTCAGGTCTCTCTCTCTCTCTCTCTCTCGCGAGCGCCTTTTCCTCGGGCCGCGAGCTGCGAAAGAAACGTTTGAATCAGTCCTTGCGGTCCGGGCGGGCCCAGCGTCCCGTGTCTTGGATTCCTGGGGCGTGGGCCCTCTATCTACACATCGACGTACGCGACCATTTTCTTTCCATGCAGCAACATTCAAAAAATAATACAACTAGTGCTTGCACTCTGTGGTGGTGGTTCAGATAGTTGGGGACTACTATTATGCATCGCTGTTCCAAGTCTTTGAGCGTGTCACGCCGCGGGAAATTATCTTCGCTATCACCCCGTACCCGTAGGGCATAGATACAGACGTTTCACGGTTCAGCCAAATCCTTATTAGCTAGTAAGATGCATATCCATACAATTCTACTCTCTTCATTTTAAAATATAAGATGGTTTAGCTTTGTAAACAAATGCATCTAGACATCTTTTATAGTGTGAGTTAGGAATGAACCACACACTAAAACAGATCTAGATATATTTGTTTTATAGAACATAAAACACCTTATATTATCAAATGAAGGTAGTTATTAATAAATTGGTAACATGGCATACTAATTAATAAAGAAAGGAAGAAAGATAATAACTTAGAACAACTCCAACAGCCCGTCGGTAAAACCGCAAGTTTAGTTCGGGAGCCCGTGCACGCAACTCCATCAGCAGTGCTAGAATCATGCGCGTTTAAAAGTTCCGCCGCATGTGGGATATCACGACATTCAGGAGCGGGATATTTTGGGCGTCATCTTTCGCGCGCTATAAACCGAACGCTTGCGTATTGCTCAACCGCTGCCGAAGGTTCACTCCCGCGCCCATCTCGCCCGCTTTCCGCTTGATAGACGCCTCGCCACCGCGCCAAAGCCCCTTTTCCGCCTCATCGAGCGCTTGCTTTCGGCGTCGTCGAAAGGCGCTGCCACACTCGTCGTTCGGCTTCCGTGGGGTGCACACCCGCCCCAACTGCATGTTCTACGTTGAGATCCGCGGCGACGGCAACCACATCATCCTCGGCACATTCGAGACGGCGCACCAGGCGGTGCACGCATTCGACGTGACAACTTGGCGCCTCGGCTGTCCGCTCGCATAGGGGAACTTCCAAGACAAGCAGACGGAGATGCTCGCACCATCGTCGCGCCTTGTCGCCGAGTCAGGGCCGGCCCTGAGATTTTAGGGGCCCAGGGCAAAATTAAAATTTAGTGCCCCTTGCTATTTTTTTTGATATATGCGTATGAAATGATAAAGAATAAATACTTCAAGTATACCCATTTGCAATATTTATATAAAAATGACAATGTTTACATATTACCTGGAAAATTTATCCGTGTATTTCTAGAAGCGAAGTCAATGACAATGGAATCAATATCAATCTCGTCCAAAAACTTCTTCTCGATGCCGGATCATAAATATCCACACTAATTGGATCCAAATCAACAGTAGCAAATTTTGTAGAAGATGAATCAAATGCGATATCATGATCACTTACATTGTTATTACACGCCTTGATGTCATCGTTCTCCTTTGTACCGATATCATCCTCTAGATCAACATTACTCTGATCTTCAATAAGAACTAGTGCTAACTCAACTGGATTCCTCGAAGTGCTCGTGTTACCCTTTAAAATTTTATAAAGGGATCCTCTCTATGAGTCATTCAACTTCTGTTCTTCCTTCCTATTTTTCTTTTTATTAGCACCGGAACCAGGTGTCATAACCAATTAACCACACTAAAAATATAAAAAATAACTACTAATTAGAACAAAAATTAGGGGCAACGTTAGACTGTAAAAGACTGGGATGAGAATTTCAGAATTCGGACCTGCAGACGTTGAATGGCCAAGGCTAGACGAGAGGCAGGCCGCAGACAGAGGGCGAGGGTGCAAGGCGATAGGCGACCATCAGCCGACGGGCAACGGCTTGATGCTTGCCGCGTGCAGGCGTTTCTAGGATCGAGAGCGCAGCGTCGAGTTGAGATCGAGACAGGAACCGGCGTGTGGTACGATACGGTCAAAGAGACCGATAGATGATCTGATCACAGATTATGTACATGCTGCCGTGATGGACTCCAAATCTGAAATATGTGTGTGCCTAGCAAAGTAGAGGGTCCAATCTATTCTAATAGAAAACTCGAAACTGCTATTTTTTATTTTTTTTCTAATATTTATTATAGTCTATATATGCAGCACATGTCCGCGGAGGGCCCCCTAAATTTTGGGCCCGGGGCGGCTGCCCCTCGGGTCCCCTCTCAGGGTCGGCCCTGCGCCGAGGAGGAGAAGTGGCGCCACGCCACACAGCTCTGGCACCTCTACCACGTCGAGGAGGACGAGCGTCTCAGGGTGGAGTGGGTTGCCCACTTCCTGGAGGACATTGACACCGGATTGACTTCTACGCGCAGAGGAAGGAGAAGTGCAAAGCACGCCACCAGGCGTTCAGCGCAGCTAGCCGGCCCACGGACGATCAATGACGACGACGACAAGCGTTGGCTAGACCAGTTCTATCAACACAGGTGGAGTCCTCGACTGAGGATGAATTCGATTACGACCTGTAGGCATCGAAGATACCACCTTTGACAGGGCGAAGCATAGTAAAATGTTGGGTTGCACTATGTTGAACTTTGTTTGATGCACCTATGTAAAATATATCTAGTATACTTTTAGTCTATTTTTTTTAGTTTGTTTGATCTATATTTGGTGTAGATACGTGAAAATATGTGTTTCAGCGCGCTACATTTTCCTATTTGTTGGGCGCTGCTAAATAGTGTTTCCGCTCAACAGTCTATTAGCGTTGCACGATATATCTGGTTTTTAGAGCGTCGGATTTTATTAAAATTGCTCTTAGCTAGTTATCATAGTATCACACATAACTAGACAACATGAGTCTACAACGTAATAAAATAGATCTTGTACGATACCACATAAATATTATTGTCCACTTTAAAGTTCATAACATGGACTAGTAACAAAGACATGTTACCACTAGTCCAAATTATTTAGCACTATGACAGTCAAAATTTACTTTGGCTTCTAGGTGTAGATGCATGGCGGAAATGACGTACTTTAAAATGTTTTAAAATTTAGAAAAAGTACCCGGGTGTACATGCCGATATTCTTGGTTTGTACACGAAATTTCATAAAGAAAAGACATTTTATATGGCTTCTATAAAAAAGACATTTTTTTGTGTTGTAAAGTAGCTTTTCACAAGACATAATTTTGTCATTTTACAAAGACCACAAAAATTATCTTTTTGTCGCAAAAACTTTGTGTGAGAATATAGCATATCCAGATATACACCCAGGATTTTATTTCGAATTTTTTAACATTTTAAAATTCATATAAAATATTTTTTTTATAATAGGTTTATCTAGACCGGAAGCCAAAACCCCATATCCAATAGTTTACGAGTAACTCTGAAATCCAGTTACATGGTACTCCGGCAGCTTCACGTGATTATTCTCAGCATAAAGCGAAGCGTTTATTAGCAGCAACACATATAATTCTCGTGTCCTCCCTCTGTGGGAAAGCGAGTGCCTTTTTCTTAACTGCGGACACAGACGGGACACGGCCTCGGGTTGGCTGCTTGCTCTTGGACGTACTCTTACGCCGTGCCAGTGCGCCACTTGCGGTCGCTGGGTCCATTGAGTTACGTGCGAACGGAACCTCGAGGTAAAAATTCCAAACATTTTTGTACAGTACTGCTCTGTACTGATTTTTATTTTGCCAGGAGAGGTAGGTTTAAGAGGGGTACTGGTGGTACACGACAGAGTATCTTGGAGATGTATATGTGCAGCCGGAGTAAAATACTGCTTCTACTCGCATTTGTTCGAGACCAACTTTGAAACGAGAAGTGCTCTCCGGGGCGCACGTACTTCAAAAAAAAAACTTGTATTTGAAATGGTATGAAAGTAGAAAAATCAGTTCGGGTCTCGGGCACCAGAGCTTCTGGTGACGAAAATATATTTTAAAATTTAATCACTATCGACATAATCTCTAAAAGAATCCACACACCTAGTAATCTGCATGTGTATTTCACCGGTAAATATGTGTAAAATAAATCAAAAGAATGTGACCTGAGGAAAAAGATAAGAATTTTAGGTGTGTTTCTACACTTTCTTATTTTGCTTTTTCAACCCCTACTCCTTATTTTTACGGACACGTCCAACAATTTTTTTAAAACCTTTTCCTCTGGTAATGAACATTCATTGCATGCATGATTTCTTCAGAAACTTTTATGTAAGAATTTGTTACAACAATATCTCTGTACACCAGGGGCACTGGTGCCCAGAGCAAAAAGAAAACTTGACTCTCCAAGTTCATGTGGGTTTCCATGGGGCTAAAAACAAGTGTAAAAGGGTTTGCAGACTGAAGTGTTGGTGATGTAGAAGGGAATACATGGCATCCCAAACTTATGGTTTTCACTTATTTCGGACTGTCCTTAGTTAAGTTTTTTTTTGTTCCCTATGAAAAAACTCCACCAAAAAGAACCTCTCATTCTTTTCTCTGCGGGAGATATTAGTGCCATAGTATATTTCTAAGCTACTGGACAAACTTCAAAACCACTTCTGTTCAAATATCCATAAGGATTGATTAAGTGAGTATCATCCAAAAATATTTTAAGACCAAAACAGAATAATATTTAAGCTCAAAGACACACTCTTACAATTAAATACATTCTGTGTTTTCAAAAAGAGCAACGGGAAAACGTATTTTTGGGGGCAACTTAAAATGACTGAAAAGTCTAAAATTTTTGAGCATGGAAGGGACTAACATATGTAGCCTACCGAAAGCCTTTTTTTACAGTCATATAGTTAGGCTTGATCCCTTCTTTTTTGTGAATCCATTATCCTAAGAGCTATTCCTTATCTTGATGGTGTTCTTCTTTCTTGTAAAATGGTCCATGCACTTCTTGTGTGAAACTAAAATCTTAGATTCCCCTCTCTAGCATCAACGATAGCACCAAGCCACACGCAACAAAAGACGTTGGCGAGGGGCTTAAGATGATGATAAAATCCTCGGTGATGGATGTTTGCAAGGCGCAATAGAGATCCCAACAAAGGTGCCAAATATAGGCCTTGATGGCATCACACTACATGTACCAATTCGTTGAGACTCCAATCGTGGAGTGTTGTAGCAAGTGTCTATATTTCCAACAAAGATGACTCGGGTGATTATCGAATATAGGGATCTCCTAATGTCTCATTCTCCATTTTCAAACAATGCATGTAAAACACAAACAAGATGTCTTGTATCATCAACTGAATCATGGTGGTTCTCAAGCAACAACGGAAGAGCATGGGTGTCCCCACCTGTGGTTTTGGTAATTATTGAATATCACTATGGACTAATGTTTGCATTGAGTAACAGTTGAAGTTTTTGTCCATATGCAATGCTTGTAGACCATATGTTGAATGCAAGGTAAAAAGATGAAGAATGCAAAGAAGATCAAGTGATTAACATGGTAATATTCAAAAGGAGATCCAAAAATGGTCAAGTGAGACTTACGCCTATTGCAAGTATGTCTTGGAGAAGAAATTGAGTGAGCAGTCATGTTTACCCTCAAGACATTATATTGAATAGAGAAGATAAGATATGGGGTTGATCTAGACAAATTGCAAGTTCAAGGAGGGAATCCCACAAAGATCATATATGATTTAATCTTGTCGTCCATTTGGGGACAATGGACATGTGAATATGTTCCTAAGAGAGGCTCTACCATAGTGGATTATGGAGAAGCAATTTGCGAGCTTTCACCAACCAAACACAATCAAGAATGATGGTCCATCTTGAGAAAGACAAGATCATAAACATCTAGCTCGCGTGGAATACGCAAGGCTATTGTATGATCTTGATAGGTTTCCCATTTTACCTGTCATATGATGTTAGTTGTATCATGATGTTATTTCACAGGCTGGGTTATATAATTGTTAGATGTACTATCAAGAGGATATCTCAGAGTGAGTATCCTAATCTCATCGTTTGTAGAGAGATCAAACATTTGCGTCCTTGCCATCATATTTATTGGTTTCTATTTGAATCTTACACATGAGAGGATTTAGATCTTGTGGTTATATTCAGAACAAGCCCAAGTTCATCAAAAAAGGGACTTCGAATGAAAAACTTACTGAGTTTTTTATATTGGAGATTTTATGGGTTCTTCACTTAGGGTGGTCTCACACCTCCCTATACTTTGTATATTCTCCATTTTGGTACTTTTTGTTGGATAGTGCTTGTCGTAATCTTTCCAACAAATTTTATTTCATCTTATTCCGAGTTCATGTTTTCAAGATATAATAGTTTTGGTTTCAGTTGTTTAAGCAATTTTCCAGCGTGGAGATTCCGGTGTGTTTAGACAGGAGTCTTCGCTGTGCAAACACTAGAGAATCCGGCCCAAACACCTAAAAACTCAATTCTAAAAATTTCATCATCTTATACCCCTGGATGCGGTGTGTAGTGTGACTCATTTTAGTTGGTCGGGATATTGACCAGAGTTTCGGTACAAAAAGTGGTGAGGTTGGAGTCTTTGGGCCCCCTATACCAGAGTCTCTCATGCAAGACTAGAGTCTCATGTTTCTCTAGTCTGAAGTCACCGGTGTTAGTAGCCTGCAACGGTTACTTTTTAGGGGACCTATAATAGGCCCCTTCTTCCCCAAGTGGCAGTTGCTTATGCAATTTATCTCTCCTCCATTGTTGAACTTGAAGCTCTTACCCTATCTATCTATTCCTCCAATTATTTTTGCATCTTTTTGGGAGAAAATAGAGATGAGGTCTGATGTCTACGCACTTCTATTCTTGTAGATAGTTGTTGGGTCTCCAAGTGCAGAGGTTTGTAGAACAACAGCAAGTTTCCCTTAAGTGGATTACCCAAGGTTTATCGAACTCAGGGAGGAAGTGGTCAAATGTATCACTCTTAAGCAACCATGCAATCAAGATACAAGAAGTCTCTTGTATCCCCAACACACCCAATACACTTGTCAAGTATATAGGTGCACTAGTTCGGCGAAGAGATAGTGAAATACAAGTAGTATGGATGATTATAAGACAACGGTGCCTGAAAAGAGCTTTTGACGGGGAGGAAAAGGTTGAAGATGTCCTGTATATCCCCGGCAACGGCCCCAGAAAAGATCTTGATGGGTAGGAAGAGACTAAAGGCGAACTAAAATAAGGATGAAAGCAAGCAAACATCTAACATATCTAGTTGAAAATGGTGTTTCAATGTTTAGAAACAAGGCCTAGGGATCATACTTTCACTAGTGAACACTCTCATATAAATATCTTCTCTTCATGATACTACTCTGAACTACTCTCGGTTGGACAACTCTAATCCACGGTAGGGATACAAAAGCACTCCTTAAAGTTCACAATCCTCATCTAGATAACCCCACACTGTCACCTTGAGCGCTAGATGGTTCCTTCAAACACCACAATTTCAGAAAGACATCCAACTCAAAATATACTCATGACAAGTATTTATATAATATTTAACCTAAGTGCCACACGGTGTGCACGCTGTCACTTTCACACACGTGGGGAGAGCCGGAGATCTATTAAAGCACGTGAGTAGCAGAGTAGATCTACTTGATTACAAAGCTTATGATCACCATAAGATCACACATAGATAGAGAGATGAACACATAGCTACCGGTAGAGCCCTTAGCCTCAAGGAAGAACTACTCCCTCCTCATCATGGGAATCAGCAACGGCGATGGAGACGGTGGTGGAGATCGATGGAGATGGCTCTAGGGGCAATTCTCTGTCCCGGCAGGGTGCTGGAACAGAGACTTCTGTCCCCTGAATCTCCCCTTCGGTGGTGGCAGTGTTGCGGAACTTTTCGTGGATGTATGCTGGATTCTTCTAGGGTTTTCTCCTCGGGGGCTTATTACAGGCAAATGGGAAAGGCGAGGAGGGGTCCAGGGGAGCCACACCCCTGGTGGCGTGGCCTAGGTGGGCCTGCGCCACCCTAGGGTGTGCCACCCTGGTGCCCTACTCCGTCTCTGCTTCGCGTTTTCGTATTGCTCCGGGAAAATAGTAACTTTGGCTTTTGTCCCGTCCAATTTCGAGAATATTCATTTTTAAGCTTTTCTAAAACTAAAAATAGCAGGAAACGGGCAACTGGCACTGCGGCATCTTGTCAATAGGTTAGTTCTAGAAAGTGTATAAAAATACCTCAAAGTGTAGACAAAAAATAAGATAGTTGGCACAAAATAAGCATGGAGCATCAAAAATTATAGATACGTTTACGACGTATCAAGGTCTAGATCTACATTTTTGAATAGATATATCTTCTTAGTGAAGGCCATATTGGGATCAAGATTTTGGAGAAAATTGGATTCTTATCTTATGTTCTTCATCTCTTATTCCTTTATATATTTTGTAACCTTGATGGAATTTGGAAGTGTAGGACTTGAGCACTTGTGTTCTTGCCTTTGCATTTGGTGCATCAGTTTGAGTTTTCTACGAGGATTCGTGGAAATAAAAGTTGAGAAGCTTATTATTCTTGGCTCCTTGGACCCTAGATGGCTTGGTGACTTGGTGGCCCTACCGAGCTGAAGGGAAAATGCCCGAGAGGCAATAATAAAGTGGTTATTATCGTATTCCTTATTTATGATAAATGTTTATTTTGCATGCTATAATTGTATTAATACGGAAACGTTAATCATGTGTGTTTAATAAACAAAAAGGAAGTTCCTAGTTATGACTCTCTTATAAACTAGCTCGTTAATTAACATGATGATCAAAGTTCCCTGATCATGGACATTGGATGTTGTTAATAACGAGGTCACAACATTAGTGTAATTATGTGATGAACATTCATCCGAAGTATAGCATTACGATCAAAGTCATTGAGTTTATATTGCTATAACAACTTACGAAGTGATCCTAATCCTTAGACCATGAGATCATGTCAATCACTAACACCGGAAGAGTTTCTCGATGACATCAAACGTCACACCAGAATCGGGTGATTATAAAGATGGCTTCAGAACTACTAAAGTGTTATGTTGAGACCCATGGATCGAGAGTGGAATTTGTTCATCCTGATGACGGATAGATATGCTCTGGGCCCTCTCGGTGATATCACATTGATTAGCTTGCAAGCAAGTGATTTGACCACTAGAATGTTATATCACGGGAACAAGAAAAGAGTGCATGTCGGTAACGAGATCAAACTAGGTATGGAGATACCGATGATCGAATCTCGGACATGTAATATATCGTGAAACAAAGGGATTAAGATACTAGCGTAAAAGGTTCACACGATCATAGAAGTCATCGGAGTCAGTATGGATCTCCAGGTCCCGCTACTGATTATTGATCAGAGAAGGGTCTCGATCATGTCTGCATTATTCGCGAACCGTAGGGTGACACACTTAAGGGATACCGACACCATTCAGAGCAAATGATATGTCAGAAAAAGAAAAGGAAAGCGTAGGAATTTATTTCACTAGACACCGAAACTGTTTCGGTTGAAATTGCTGAAACTGGTTCTGCATGTGAAATAGAATACTAGCAAGGGGTTTTATGTGAATGTTTGTTAATTAAAGTAATTAACAAAATTCTTAATAAATAAATAAAATAGTTTTATTTAAATGAGAGCTTGCATTAATTTTGGTGGAAAATTAATGCATGTGAGTGGAGAGGTTTTTATGTGAGTGGAGCTTCCACCACATGAATGAGGGAGAGGTGGGGGAACCCTTCATGGCCGGCGGCCATTCCCCCTTGGGATGCCCCATCCCCTATAAAAGGACCCCCTCCTCTCACTTGTCTCACACACCTCCTCGCGAAGGATCTCTCCCCCCTTTTAGAATTTCCCCATGGTCTCAGATCAGCGAGATACATGTTCCCGATGGATTTTTCTAGAAGGATTTGTTGCTTCCGCTGCTTCGCTGGAGCGAGGACGCGGAGGTTGTCGGGGTACCCATACGTGTGTGCGATCACGGATGCACCACTGCTTTGAGGTGCTGGACTTGATCGTGCTGGACCGACTGGACCAGATGGACTTCATCACGATCTTGAGATCCGCAAGCGTTCGTCTACATCATCCACGAGTACAACCTCATTAACGCTATTCGGTCTTCGAGGGTATGTATTCTATGGATGTATATCCACCCGTTGCTTGTATCTAGAAGATAGATCTTGGTACTTAGATGTTCCCATCATAGGAAATCTTTTGTTTTCTATGCTGCGAACCCTACAGTGGTATCAGAGCCGGATCTATGCGTAGATGCTTTGCACGGGTAGTACACATATGAGTATGTGGGCGATGAAAATAATTTTATTGCTTCTTAGTTGTACTTTGGATATTGGTGGCATAGTGGGATGAAGCGGCCCGGACAAACTTTACATGTCCTCGCACATGAGACCTGTTTGCATAAGTGGCTAGCGGATGTCTGTCTCTCCTACTATAGTCAATATCTAATTTGCAATGAGTTGTCAACAATTTGTTTATCCTCGTTGTGGTTCATGTTCGTAGGTAATAACGGTTCTATCTCGAAAGCCCTAAGCCACGTAAAATTTGCAATGGATAAATTAGAGGCGTCTAGTTTAGATTGTTGCTGGGCTAGTGTTATGATATAGTGATGTTGTAAGTAGAAGTATGAGATGATACTCTTACAACATACATAACGTGTAAACTCCATAGACCTTGAATTTACACATAAAGGTATGATAGTGATCATACCATGATGCACATGATAGAGATCATATGCGGGAACCATATCATTCCACTAATAAACATGTGATGTTTGATAACATCTTATATTGCTTGTTTGGCATTTTATTAGCATAATAAGATGATCCCTCATTTATATATCAAGATAAAAATGTGTTCTTCCTTAAGTATGCACCGACAATGTTTCGTCACTTCAAGATGTCACGTGATGATCGGGTGTACTTGAATCTGCGAGCATATCTCGGGTGTAAGACAGTTACACACGCGAATACTAAGGTTCTTACTTGGAAAGCCTACCATGTATAGACATGGCCTTGGAACACGGACCGAAAGGTTAAGCATGAGTCATATGTTTTGATATGATGACCATATGGATGCTCGCGTTTGAAGCTACACTGACTCACGTGATGATCGGACTTGGTGTAGTGGATTTGGTTCATGTAATCACCAAAAAGACACGAGGGATGTTGTTTTTGAGTGGGAGTTCATTTCTAATTTGGATTAGTAGAACTCAATTTATCATAAATTAAATCAAAGTGAATTTGCATAATTTGTTGTAGTCATTGGCATTCGTTCACCACCTTATGCATAGTTGTAATTGAGATAATAGAACTATAGAATTGTGGATATATACTTTACGAACTGGTATCGTATTGTGTTGAGTGTCAATCTAAAGTTTAAAGTCCTATTGCAAACTTTCAGCAAACTCTGTTTACTCCATGAAATTTAATAATTGGTATTAAATCGAGAGTAACAATTCCAGTGTTAGTATCTTAAGTATCATGTTTGCCTCCATGATTCTTGATTGTTTTAATATCAAGTTTATCTAGGAGCTAAAAGAATTGTTTCAGAAGCCATCGTGTGTGGCAGATATAACGATATCTGAAATAATGTTTTGGTTGCAATATGATAGAGTATAATATATATTCTCATATTGGATGAGAATTTACAAAGGTTGGAGATGCTAGACATCCTAATCATCCAAAAGGGTTTTGGAAAGTAATGTTATACTCATGATTCGCCTTTATAAGCTACAGTAGCTTGATCATGAATGTCGTCATGATAAGGGTGAATAGAAGATGTATGTAAATTGTTTACTACACTAAAATATTACTAAAGAATGGATTTTGAAAGAACACCGATCATTTTGATGATGGTGATCTACTTCAAAGTGCAAGTCCAAAGGTATTATTATTTGAATATACACGCTTTGGACTATGTGTCATGTATATGGCGCCACTTTTGATGTTGATAGATTCTTTTAAACAGGAAAAGGAAATGCTGAAAGAGAATCTATAAAATATATTTGGTAGAAAAGAAAAGATTGGAATTATCCAATTTAGGTATATAGATGATATACATGTTATGGTTGTATTCTTTGCTTGTTAAACAATGTGGTTCTTGGGTATTGGATACCGAATTGGTTGGTATGAAATTTCATACGGAACAACGCAATTCATGAACCACAATGGCCTAAGTAACTAGCAAGAGAATATGTGATGATGTTCATCGAAAACAAACAAACCGTTGTTTGTATTTCTCGTTGACATCAAAGCTTGACTTCAAGATTTGTATTAATAATTTTTATTTGAATCAGGTATTATGAGAACAAAGGTTGTTCAAATAATTACCGTATTCCATATAAGATGGATGATTTACAAATCTAGTTGGAGAAATCACATCCATAAAACCTAATGCTAAAATGTCGCAAGACAAATGATTGAAAGATCACTTACGAAGTGACATCGCTGTTTAAATTATATTGGAAAGAAAACATGAAGAATCTCCATATTCATGGATTTTTGGAGTCTTTGATTTGATCAAGTGACGCTTGTGAGACTTTCCTCGGGATAATTAAAACTTCGTTCAAAGGCCAAAGAAGAACGAATGACTAATATTGGAATTTATACATATCGATGTATGTAGTCCATTATGTATAGTCTTAAGCGATGGGTTTCAACTTCATATACTTTCTCCGAAAATTTGAGTGAATATTCACTTAATGAGAAAGAAGTGTGAAATATTTGAAAATGTTCAAAGACTTTCAAGATGAAGTGAAAATCATTGTTACAATAAAATAAATGGTTTATGATTTTATCATAAGGGATTTATTTGAAATACAAGTGTAACAAGAAAATAAATGAATTATGATTTTATCATAAAGGGATTTATTTGAGTTGCAAGTTTAGCAAAACACCTAGATTTACATCTCCCGAAACACCATAGGAGTATGGAGTGTTTGAGATTTGTAATGAAACCTTGTTTGACATGGTTGGATCAAAGGTGTTATTTATAAAACTGCCATTATGTTTTAAAAGATTAAAGCTTTAGAGACTTCCGCTTTTACACTGAAAAGAGCTCCATCTTGATTCGTTGAAATGACACCATGGAAGTTATGGTTTGGGTAAAACCCAAGTTGTCATTTCTTAAATTTTGCTATGCCAAACATAAGTAAGATGTTTACAACCGAAGTCGGATGAGCATGTCTTTGTAGGTTATTTTGAATAACAATTGGTTATTCCTCCATAACACCAAGGTCAAAAGGGTTTGTCACTTGAAACGTGAAGTTCCTTGAAGAAGAAATTTTTCATAAATGTTAAGTGGGAGGACAATAGAACTTTGATAAGGTTAACGAATCTTAGCTATATGTGCTGAGTTGCGCAGCGCCAAAAATCGTTCCGAAGGCTGCCATAATGCTCATAGCTTATGTGCCTCAAAGGTTGTGGTCACGGAGATCTAAGTTCCTATTGAACCAAGTAGGTCGGTTAAACAATCAAATGCTAAGATTTGAGAGTAAATCATTATTGTTTGACAATGATGAACCGAATACATACAAATAAGCGATGATGGGCCCTGACTCTGTCAAATGGCTTGAAGCCATAAAATCCATGATAAGTCCATACACGATAAATCAAGTTTTGAACTTGGAAGACCCTCCGGAAAGGTGTAAAAACCTATCGGTCGTATTTGGATCTATAAAGAAACATACATGGATGTTTCACATCTATGAAATAGTCGACATGTCGTAAAGTATTTTATGACAATGTTTAAGGAGTTGACTATGACAAGATTTGATCTTTCATAGCGATATTTAGTTTAGACGGATTAAAGTAGCAACCACTACATATAATTTGGTATATGGTAGATGAATAAACAAAACAAAGTTCTTCTAATAGAATGGTTACCTAGGACGTGTATATGACACGATCCAAAGGGTTTTGTTAATTAAAATGATGATAAAAAGGGCATGCAAACTTCAATGGTTGAAGTAAGCATCGCGGAGTTGGAATCTTCACCATGATGAAAAAGGAGTTTTTCATCAGGAGACGATGACGATGCTTGCATTTGCAAGAAATTAAGTGGGAGCGCTAAGACATATTTCGAATACATTATGCGGAGGACATCTTGTTGATTAGAAATGATGTATCTTTTATTGACAAAGGTTAAGAATTTCATTTCGATGAAATACTTAGGCAAAACCCGAATGTTTAGCATGAATGTCTATAGTGGATAGACTGTGACGCTAATATGGTTGTGCCAAACGTACATATATGAGATATTGAAGGAGTTCAATATAGAAACGACTAGAAACGGTTCTTATCGCATGGAAAGGAATTGAATCAAGATTCAAGTGTATCAACACTTGATAAGTGAAATAAGATTCAAGTGTTTTGACACTTGACGAGTGAAATCACAAGAATGTTTTGATCAATCATACCATGATATGTACACATCTAGATATGTCCTATGCTCTAAGTGTTATGAGCATATACCAGAATGAATCATAAAATGATCATTGGACGATAGTAAGGATATTCTTATGATCTTTTGGTAGAACTAAGAATATATTTGTGTAGAGGTGACAAACAATTACAAATAGTTCATTGTAAAGCGTTACATTGATACTAGGTTTGCCACAAGATACAAATTAAGTTTATCTCAATTTAAACTATGGGTGGCACAATGAAATGGGAAGAAAGTTTCCATGATGGATTTGGATGAATTCCAAAGTTAAGACATTGTGACGGATACTACAACAAAAGGCTAAGTATATGACTGCTATAGTAGCAGCAAAGGAGGGAATTTGTGTCAAGTAGTTTGTTATCAGACTAAGGTGTTGTTCGCAACGGGCTAACACTGACGATATATTGTACGACAATAGTATCGACGTGATTTAAACCCAAGGAACTAAAGGTCTCACCAAAAGACCAAATTTATACAATGCCATCTCATTAGAGAATGAGTGATGCGTGGAGACGCAAAGACATGTAAATACACACGGACCTGAAAGTGTCAGATCCATAGATTATGTTAACCACTTGTAATTGCGTATATGGAACACCAGAAAGCCATAGGTGTTCAATACGCAAAGTCTTCAAACTAGATTATTGTCTCTAGTGCAAGTGGGAGACTGAAGGGAATATGCCCGAGAGGCAATAATAAAGTGGGTATTATCGTATTCCTTATTTATTATAAATGTTTATTTTGCATGCTATAATTGTATTAATACGGAAACGTTAATACATGTGTGTTTAATAAACAAAAAGGAAGTTCCTAGTTATGCCTCTCTTATAAACTAGCTCGTTGATTAATATGATGATCAAAGTTTCCTAATCATGGACATTGGATGTTGTTAATAATGAGGTCACAACATTAGGGTAATTATGTGATGAACATTCATCCGAAGTATAACATTACGATCAAAGTCATTGAGTTTATATTTCTATAACAACTTACGAAGTGATCCTAATCCTTAGACCATGAGATCATGTCAATCACTAACACCGTAAGAGTTTCTCGATGACATCAAATGTCACACCGTAACTGGGTGATTATAAAGATGGCTTCATAACTACTAAAGTGTTATGTTGAGACCCATGGATCGAGAGTGGAATTTGTTCATCCCGATGACGGATAGATATGCTCTGGGCCCTCTCGGTGATATCACATTGATTAGCTTGCAAGCAAGTGATTTGATCACTAGAATGTTATATCACGGGAACGAGAAAAGAGTGCATGTTGATAACAAGGTCAAACTAGGTATGGAGATACCGATGATCGAATCTCGGACATGTAATATATCGTGAAATAAAGGGATTAAGATACTAGCGTAAAAGGTTCACACGATCACAGAAGTCATCGTTGAATGTGTGGGAGTCAGTATGGATCTCCAGGTCCCGCTGCTGATTATTGATCAGAGAAGGGTATCGATCATGTCCGCATTATTCGTGAACTGTAGGGTGACACACTTAAGGGATACAGACACCATTAAGAGCAAATGATATGTCAGAAAAAGAAAAGGAAAGCGCAGTGAAGAGGTTTTATCTCGTCAATGCCTATTGTTATGGACTTGGGTTTTGGAGAAGATGGGGATGCTGGAGATCGTGGAACTGTTAACAGACAAGCAACCAGGGGACAAGAGATTTACCCATGTTCAGGCCCCCGGAGGGAAAACCCTACTCCTGCTTGTCTGCTCTTGATTACGGCGGAACCGAAGGTTACAGGGTGCGCAGGTTCGATCTGGCGTAAAGGTGCGTGTGCGGAAGTATGAGTCGAGAGATCTAGGACGTGCCCTCCTGGCCTTTATATAGACTTAGGCAGGTCCCGGGCATAGTCCTAGTCGGTTACAAGTTCTAGGGTTTTACCCCTTTGAATTTCCTATCTATGCTAGTCTTGCTCTCCAAGGATCCGAAGGTGTCATGGGCCTTGGCCACCCGAAAATCTTCATGGGCCAACAGATGTCTTATGGGCCTTCCTTGGCTGGACCAGTATGTCAAGTCACGCACTGTAGGGTATAACCATGTCAGTAGCCCCCGAGTGATCAGTCGAATCGTAGATTCGGCCGAGGACTCTTCCATCCTTTGGGTGCAACTATGTATTAATAGTATATGTGTGTAGGGATTCTTGATGCGTGTGCCTGACTCACCCGACGGATCAGGGTCAGTTAACTGTCTTAGGACGAAACAACACGATCTTATTCAGGTTCGAGTCCCTCAACTCGGACCTGGAACATATGCTGGCATAATGCGACTCAGGCCGCGGAGGACTTACAGGTGTGGAATTCCAGTGATTTTAATTGATGTACCCAACGCGTCCGTCGGGATTTTTCATCGCACCTGCTGGCACGGATTCATACTAGCAGAGTGTAGTCGGGTGCGTTGCCAGGCCATCAGATGATATATGTAGGTCTTATCTTTGTGTCGCAGACACAACATCCGAATGTTTTAAAGGGAATATGCCCTGAGAGGCAATAATAAAGTGTTTATTATGTGTATTCCAAGTATATGATATATGTTTATTTTGCATGCTATAATTGTATTAATAAGGAAACGTTAATACATGTGTGTTTAATAAACAAACAGAAAGTTCCTAGTTATGCCTCTCTCATAAACTAGCTCGTTGATTAACAAGTTGATCAAGGTTTCCTGATCATGGACATTGGATGTTGTTAATAACGGGATCACAACATTAGTGTAATGGTGTGATGAAAATTCATCCGAAGTATAGCATTACGATCAAAGTCATTGAGTTTATATTTCTATAACAACTTACGAAGTGATCCTAATCCTTATACCATGAGATCATGTCAATCACTAACACCGGAAGAGTTTCTTGATAACATCAAACGTCACACCGTAATGTGGTGATTATAAAGATGGATTCGTAACTAATAAAGTGTTATGTTGAGGCTCATGGATCGAGAGTGGAATTTGTTCATCCCGATGACGGATAGATATACTGGGCCCTCTCGGTGATATCACATTGATTAGCTTGCAAGCAAGTGATTTGATCACTAGAATGTTATATCACAGAACGAAAAGAGTGCATGTCGATCTAGATCAAACTAGGTATGGAGATACCGATGATCGAATCTCGGACATGTAATATATCGTGAAACAAAGGGATTAAGATACTAGCGTAAAAGGTTCCGACGATCACAAGAAAGTCATCGTTGAATGTGTGGGAGTCAGTATGGGTCTCCAGATCCCGCTTCTGATTATTGATCCGAGAGGGGTCTCGATCATGTCCGCATTATTCACGAACCGTAGGGTGACACACTTAAGAGACACCGACATCCAATTGGAGCAAATGTTTCATGCCGAAAGAATGAATAAGCGCAGGAATTTATTTCACTAGATACCGAAACAGGTTTCGGGTGAAATTGCATAAAGTGGTTATGCATGTGAAATAGAATTCTAGCAAGGGGTTATTTGTGAATGTTTGTCATTAAAGTAATTGACAAAATTCTGAATAAAATAAAAGAGTTTTATTTAATGAGAGTTTGCATTAAATTTGGTGGAAATTTAATGGGAATTTGAGTGGACTTTTGAGTGGAGGGATTTTAAAGGGCATTTTGTGAGTGGAGTGTCCAACCACATGAATGAAGGAGGGGGGGCAGACCATGGCGGGCCACCCCTTGGGTGCCCCTCCTCCTATAAAAGGAGCCCTCCTCACTTGTCTCTCACACCTCCTCGTGAAGGATCTCTCTCCTCTAGAATTTATCCCCATGGTCTCGGACTAGCGAGATACATGTTCCCGGTGGCTATTCGGCAAGAAAGAGTTATGCTTCACGCATCGAAGCGAGGAGGCGGAGGTTGCTCGGCCTCGAACGTGTGTGAGCATGGATGCGGCTGATTTGGCGCTAGGACTTCCTCTCGATCTTGAGATCGGCAAGAGATCGTCTACATCAACCACGAGTTGAACTCGTAAGCTTTGTCGGTCTTCAAGGGTATGTTCTCTATGGATATACATCCGCCGTTGTTTGTATCTAGTAGATAGATCTTGGTATATAGTTCACATCGTAGGAAATTTTTGTTTTCTATGTCGAACCCTCAAAGGGTACCAGAGCCGGATCTATGCGTAGATACTTTACACGGTAGTACACATATGAGTATATGGCGATGATGATCATGTTGTTGCTCCTTTGTTGTAATTTTGGATATTGGTGGCATAGTGGGATGAAGCGGCAACAAACTTTACATGTCCTCGCACATGAGACCTGCTCCACGCTTGACATGCAACTAGTTTGCATAAGTGGATAGCGGTGTCCGCTCTCCTACTATAGTCAATATCTATTTTGCGAGTTGTCAACAATTTGATTATCCTCGTTGTGGTTCATGTTCGTAGGTAAGAACGGTTCTATCTCGAAAGCCCTAAGCCACGTAAAACTTGCAATGGATAAATTAGAGGCGTCTAGTTTAGATTGTTGCTGGGCTAGTGTTATGATATGTTAGTGTTGTAAGTAGAAGTATGATATGATACTCTTACAACACACATAGCGTGTAAAATCCATAGACCTTGGATTTACACATATAGGTATGATAGTGATCATACCACGATGCACATGATAGAGATCATCTGCGGGAACCAATCATTTCACTAATAAACATATGATGTTTGATAGCATCTTATATTGCTTGTTTAGCCCTTTGTTAGCATAATAAGATGATCCCTCATTTAAATATCAAGATAAGAATGTGTTCTTCCTTTAGTATGCACCGATTATGTTTTCGTCGCTCCAAGACATCACGTGATGATCGGGTGTTCTTGGATCCACGACCATATTTCGGGTGTAAAACAGTTACACACGCGAATACTAAGGTTCTAACTTGGCGAGCCTAGCATGTATGACATGGCCTTAACACGGACCGAAAGGTTAAGCATGAGTCATATATTTGATATGATGCCCATTTGATGCTCGCCTTTGAAGCTATACCGACTCACGTGATGATCGGACTTGGTGTAGTGGATTTGGTTCATGTAATCACCAAAAGGTACGAGGATGTCGTTTTGAGTGGGATTTCATTCATAATATGGATTATTTGAACTCAATCTATCATACACTTAGTCTAAACTTTACAAATTCTATTGTAGATGGCACCACCGCTTAATTTCAATGTGTTCATGGAGAAAGAGAAACTAGCAACGAACGGTAGCAACTTTACCGAATGGGCCATGAATTTGAGGATTCTCCTCTCTGCACAAAAGCAATATGTGCTAGAAGCGCCATTAGGCCCCCACCTTTTGATGATGCCCCGACGAGGAGAAGAATGTCTATCGGACTCGAGAGGACCACAACTTAGTTCATTGCGACATATTGTATGGGCTAGAGCCGAACTTCAAAGCGTTAAACGGCAATGCATTTGATACAATGGGTGAGTTGAAAATGATTTTCGACACATGCTCAGAGAGAGCTACAACGCCTGTAAAAGTTCTTTAGCTGCATGATGGAAGAGCACAACTCGTTAGTGAGCATGTACTCAAGATGTCGGGTTACGCCGATAAGCTTGTGTCCTTGGGAATATCGATTCCCATTGACTTAGGCATCCATCGTGTTCTCGGCATCGCCACCTAGCTATAAGAGCTTCGTGATGAACTATAATATGCAAGGCATGAAGAAGTCTCTCCCGAGCTTACCAATGCTTAAACTAAGTGGAGATCAAAAGGAACATCAAGTGTTGATGATCAATAGGAACACCGGTTTCAAGAAAGACAAGAAGGGAAAACGGAGGGAAGTAAGGGCAAGCTTTGCTGTCGCTGAAAAGAAACCCCGAGTTGGACCTAAGTCGATTCCGAAGTGCTACTATTGTAAGGGATCCCATCGGAAGAATCGCCCCAAGTATCCGCATAAGAAGGCCGCAAGGCAAACAAAGGTATATATGATATACATGTTATTGATGTGTACTTGACTAGTGCTCGCAGAGCACCCGGTATTTGATACCGTTCAGCTAATATTTGTAACTCGAATCGTGGGTCAACAAGCGACCGCTAGCAAGGGGTGAGGTCAAGATGCGTGTCGGCAATGGATCAAGTGTTGATGTGATCGTCGTCAGAACTCTGCCTCTCCACTTGCCATCGGGATTAGTTATAAACTTGAATAAATGGTATCTGGTGCCTGCACTGAGCATGAACATTGTATCTGGATCGTGTTTGATGTGAAGTGGTTATTCATTTAAATCCGAGAACAATGGTTGTTCCATTTATATGAATGAAATCTTTTATGGTCATGCACCGATGATGAATGGTTTATTTCTATTAGATCTCGATGATAATGTTTCACATATTCATAATGTTGATGCTAAAAGGATTAAACTTAATGATGATATATCCGCATATATGTGGCACTGCCGTCTAGGTCATATTGGCGTTAAACGCATGAAGAAGCTCCATTCGGATGGACTTTTGGAATCACTTGATTATGAATCATTTGATACATGTGAGCCATGCCTTATGGGCAAGATGACTAGAACGCCGTTTTCCGGTTCAATGGAACGGGCGACAGATTTATTGGAAATCATACATTCTGATGTATGTGGTCCAATGAGTGTGTCTGCGCGAGGTGGATATCGTTATTTTGTTACTTTCACGGATGATTTGAGTAGATACGGTTATATCTACTTGATGAAACACAAGTCTGAAACCTTTGAAAAGTTCAAGGAATTTCAGAATGAAGTGGAAAATCATCGTAATAAAAGATCAAATTTCTATGGTCCACCGTGGAGGTGAGTATCTAAGTTACGAGTTTAGCACTCACATGAAAGAGTGTGGAATTGTTTCACAACTCACACCGCCGAACACCATAGCGAAATGGTGTGTCGAACGTCGTAATCGTACTTTATTAGATATGGTTCGATCTATGATGTCTCGACGGACTTGCCGTTGTCATTTTGGGGTTATGCACTAGAAACCGCATTCACTTTAAAACGGGCACCATCTAAATCATTGAAAAGACACCGTATGAATTGTGGTTTGAAACAAACCTAAGTCATCATTTCTTAAAGTTTGGGGATGCGATGTTTATGTGAAGAAACTTCAACCGGATAAACTCGAACCCAAAGCGGAAAAATGCGCCTTCATAGGATACCCTAAAGAAACTATTGGGTATTCCTTCTATCACAGATCCGAGGGCAAGGTTTTTGTTGCCAGAATGGATCCTTTCTAGAGAAAGAGTTTCTCGTGAAAGGTGTGAGTAGTCAAGGTAGAACTCAAGAGGTTGTGGAACCTTCTCTTCAAAGTATGGCGAGTAGCGCAGTAGGAAGTTGTTCCGAGTTGGCTCCACCGCTGAAGAGGGAACTAATGATAATAATCATGAAACTCCGAAAGAGAGTACTCAAGAACCTCGCAGTCAAACAGACGCTGCAGCTCCCGAACAGACGGAAATCCTGTCATGAATTTCATGGTTGATGAAAATGATGACCCTGCGACGTATGAAGAAGCGATGATGAGCCCGGATTCCAACAAATGGTTAGAAGCCATGAAATCCGAGATGGAATCCATGTATGAAAATCAAGTTTGGAACTTTGTGGGATTACCTCACGACCGAAAGGCCGTGGAGAACAAATGGATTTTCAAAAGGAAAACTGATGCTGATGGTAATGTGACCGTCTATAAAGCTCGACTTGTCACAAAGGGGTTTCGACAAATTCAAGGAGTTGACTACGATGAGACTTTCTCTCCCGTAGTGATGCTAAAGTCAGTTAGGATTATGTTAGCAATTGCTGCATATTTCGATTATGAGATATGGCAGATGGATGTCAAAACCGCGTTTCTCAATGGTAATATTGAAGAAGAGTTGTATATGATACAACCAAAGGGTTTTGTCAATCCTAAGGATGCTAACAAGGTGTGCAAGCTTCAGCGATCCATCTATGGATTGAAGCAAGCATCACGAAGTTGGAATCTCCGCTTTGATGAGGTGATCAAAGAGTTTGGATTTGTCCAAACTTATGGAGAAGCTTGTATTTACAAGAAAGTGAGTGGGAGCAATGTGGCATTTATGATATTATATGTGGATGACATATTATTGATCGGAAATGATATAGATCTTTTAAACAGTGTTAAAAGTTATCTAAACATCAAATTTTCAATGAAGGACCTAGGTGAAGCGTCATACATATTAGGCATAAAGATCTATAGAGATAGATCTAGGCGCCTAATAGGGCTATAGCAAAGTACATACCTTGATAAGATTTTAAAGAAGTTTAAAATGGACTAAGTAAGAAGGGTTCTTACCTATGTTGCAAGGCAAGACATTGAGTAAGACTCAAAGTCCCATTTCGGAAGAAAGAGAGATAATGGACAAAGTCCCCTATGCTTCAGCCATAGGCTCTATAATGTACGCCATGCTATGTACAAGACCGGATGTGGCACATGCTATTAGTTTGACTAGTAGGTACCAATCGGATCCAGGTTCAGAATACTGGATAGCGGTCAAGAATATCCTTAAGTACTTACAAAGAACTAAGGATATGTTTCTTGTATATGGAGGTGAAGAAGAGCTCATCGCTAAGTGTTATGTCGACGCTAGCTTTGACACCGATCCGGATGACTCTAAGTCTCAATCCGGATACGTATTTCTCATGAATGGCGGAGCGGTTAGTTGGAGGAGCTCCAAACAACCTGTGGTAGCGGGATCAACAACGGAGGCCGAATATGTTGCTGCTTGAGCGGCTCGAAGCGATTTGATGAAGGAGTTCATATCCAACTAGGAGTGGTGGCAAACGCTTGGACCCAATGGTGATCTATTGTGACAACAATGGTGCCATTGCCAATGCCAAAGAGCCAAGGTCTCACAAGCATTCCAAGCATATTAAGCGCCGGTTCACTCCATCCGAAAGCATGTCAAGGATGGAGATATAAAGATTTAGAAGTACATACGGATCTCAATGTAGCGATCCGTTGACTAAAACTCTCCTAGAGCAAAACATGATCAACACCGAACTCAATGGGTGTTAGATTTATCACTATGTAACTAGATTATTGTCTCTAGTGCAAGTGGGAGATCAAGGAATATGCCCGAGAGGCAATAATAAAGTGTTTATTATGTGTATTCCAAGTATATGATAAATGTTTATTTTGCATGCTATAATTGTATTAATACGGAACGTTAATACATGTGTGTTTAATAAACAAATGAAAGTTCCTAGTTATGCCTCTCTCATAAACTAGCTCGTTGATTAACAAGATGATCAAGGTTTCGATCATGGACATTGGATGTTGTTAATAACGGGATCACAACATTAGTGTAATGGTGTGATGAACATTCATCCAAGTATAGCATTACGATCAAAGTCATTGAGTTTATATTGCTATAACAACTTACGAAGTGATCCTAATCCTTAGACCATGAGATCATGTCAATCACTAACACCGGAAGAGTTTCTTGATAACATCAAACGTCACACCGTAATGGGTGATTATAAAGATGGATTCGAACTAATAAAGTGTTATGTTGAGGCTCATGGATCGAGAGTGGAATTTGTTTATCCCGATGACGGATAGATATACTCTGGGCCTCTCGGTGATATCACATTGATTAGCTTGCAAGCAAGTGATTTGATCACTAGAATGTTATATCAGAACGAGAAAAGAGTGCATGTCGATAGCGAGATCAAACTAGGTATGGAGATACCGATGATTGAATCTCGGACATGTGATATATCGTGAAACAAAGGGATTAAGATACTAGCATAAAAGGTTAACGATCACAAGAAAGTCATCGTTGAATGTGTGGAGTCGGTATGGGTCTCCGATCCGCTTCGATTATTGATCCGAGAGGGTCTCGATCATGTCCGCATTATTCACGAACCGTAAGGTGACACACTTAAGAGACACCGACATCCAATTGGAGCAAATGTTTCATGCCGAAAGAATGAACAAGCGAGGAATTTATTGCACTAGATACAAACAGTTTTCGGGTGAAATTGCATAAAGTGGTTATGCATGTGAAATAGAATTCTAGCAAGGGTTATTTGTGAATGTTTTCATTAAAGTAATTGACAAAATTTTGAATAAAATAAAAGAGTTTTATTTAATTAGAGTTTGCATTAAATTTGGTGGAAATTTAATGGGAATTTGAGTGGACTTTTGAGTGGAGGGATTTTAAAGGGCATTTTGTGAGTGGAGTGTCCACCCACATGAATGAAGGAGGGAGGGCAGCCCCATGGCGGCACCACCCCTTGGGTGCCCCTCCTCCTATAAAAGGAGCCCCTCCTCACTTGTCTCTCACACCTCCTCGTGAAGGATCTCTCCCCTCTAGAATTTATCCCCATGGTCTCGGACTAGCGAGATACATGTTCCGGTGGCTATTCGGCAAGAAAGAGTTGTGCTTCCGCTGCATCACCGGGCGAGGAGGCGGAGGTTGCTCGGTGCCTCGAACGTGTGTGCGATCACGGATGCTGGCGATTTGCGGCGCTAGGACTTCCTCTCGATCTTGAGATCGGCAAGAGATCGTCTACATCAACCACGAGTTGAACTCGTTAAGCTTTGTCGGTCTTCAAGGGTATGTTCTCTACGGATATACATCCGCCCGTTGTTTGTATCTAGTAGATAGATCTTGGTATATAGTTCACTTCGTAGGAATTTTTTTGTTTTCTATGCTGCGAACCCTACATGTTTATCACCGCGGAGGTGTTTCGGGTGGCCAAGGAGATCGTTGCTCACTCAGCGTTTTGTTGGAGCAAAGTTTCCGAAAAGTTTTTTGCATTCGAATCCGAAAGATCGCAGTCGAAGATATCATAGGGTAAGCGACTAGCGCTCCCTATGGGAGTAGCCCCCGAGTGTCTGTTCGAGTCGTAGACTCGAGCAGAGACTTTAGTTCAAGCATTATTCAGTTATTAAGTTCGTAGGACACGAAAATTTTCAGATGCTTAAATTCATCCTCCCTATGGGAGTAGCCCCCGAGTCCGTAGTGGAGTCGTAGACTCGACGTAGGACTCGAAGAAATACTTTGTCTTTATTCATCTTCCGGGTGCGCGTCCAGCGCTCCTGATAGGAGTAGCCCCCGAGTATTTAATCAAATCGAAGATTCGAGTGAGTACTCTTAGGTGTGGAGCCGAAGAATTGTAGTTGGTGCTAGTATAGATTTTCATGACATCAGTGCTGACGATCAATGACCTCAAGCGTCTGCTACGCCAGAGATGACTTGACTGGACGAACGTGGGTCCCACTTGCTGACTTTGAATTGACCGGTCACGCGCGGCGTGGAGATAATTACGGCGTCTCCTCGATTTCCGCGCGTAGTGGACGGCGTGGTAACGACGGTTCGTTGTGATGTTGACACGTGTACGGTCAGATCTACCGTTGGCGTTAGGTCTTCTGGATGGACGGCTGTCGTGCATCGTCTTTGCTGTTATAATCATTGGGAAAAGTCGCGGTTTGTTTTCACCGCATCAGTTCTTGTTTTCACTGCCTCCTTGTGCTCTAGCGATTCTTGCTGCACGCTGGTATTTCCTTCCACATTTCCGTCGTTGTTTCTGCGTTTTCACCGCCGGCGCCGCCGTAGCGCCATGGGGAAACCAAAGAAATCGTCATCTGCGGTTGGGACCAGCGCCGCCGGAGGAAAGAAGGGCACCACCGCTACTCGTGTCACCGATGGTGGCTAGCGGCGATCAGAGACGCGGGAGAGCGATCTCCGCAAGCTTCGCGAGCGAGGCCTGATCCCGCAAGATAGGGAGGCCGTCAAACTCCCCGGCAATGAGGTAATCCCCCATCCCCCATCTGGGTATCGGATTATGTTTCTCGCCTTCGTTATGCGTGGGTTTTCTTTTCCAGTCCACAACTTCCTCCGTGGACTGCTCTTCTTCTATGGGATTCAGCTTCATCATCTGTCTCCCAATTCTCTTCTCCACATTGCTTGTTTTATCACTTTTTGCAGTTGGCTTGGCATTGAGTCGCACTTTGGCCTCTTCCTAAGCTCTATTCCGTGGAGAGGCAATCTGGTCGGATGGTGTGTATCTCATTGGGGTTGCATCATCTCCCTTAGTCCCAATCTTCTCTTTTTCTTTTTCCATGTCCGATCATCAAGATCTTGGCGGAGGCGATGGTTTTATATCCGCGAATCCGTAGTGCCCGGGCAAGATTTTGGTCTTGTTCCCTTTGACCCCTCCCAAATGAGTGAGAAGAAAAGGTCTTGGAAAAACCAAATCTTGGATGGTGAGGTGGCGGAGATAGAGGCCCTTTACCGTCGGGTGGAGGATCTCCAGCTGATTCCGGAGAAGGAGGTGAACGGTGTGGACACCATCCGAACGTTTCTTGAGCGTCGGGTGCATCCTCTCCAAGCGAGGGCGCACCCGATGTTTCTTTATTCTGGGCGCCGTGATCCGACGAGGGTTTCGACTGAGAAAATCTCCGAGGGGGATCTTGACAGGGCCCTTCGCATTCTTGAAGTTCAAGGCGGAGAAAAATCCGGGAAGTCGCTAACTCCTCCATTTTCTTCGACGTTGGTCATACCGCGGGTGTAGATTTGTGCATGTAGTGCTTTTTTGTCGGCTGTGTATTTATTTTCTTTGTTTGCTAACAAAGTTCCTTCTGATTTTGCAGAGCTTCAAAGTGCCGGGCATGGTACCGCCATTGCCCGAAAAGTATTCGAATGCCCCGGATAATGAAGTGGTTGAGTCCGTGTCCGAGCTGCCGTCGGCGCGATCTCCGGCGGAGGATGCCGACGAGTCGAGTGAGGACCATACACGCAAGCGTTCACGGAGCTCCAGCGAGTCTTCGGATGCCTCGACTCCTCCGACTCCCAGAAACCCTCTGGGCCTTGAGCGTCATAGTGACGGTCATGGAGGTTCTTCCTCTCCCCTTCCCGCCATTCCTGTGCGGGCTGTAGCGTCGCACCCGCCAGCGAAGCGGAAGAAGGAAGAAAAGAAGGAGGAGAAGAAGGAAGATAAGAAAGAGAAGAGGGCCCGAAGGACTCCTCCTGTCTTCGACCTGAGCTCACTAGGCTCGTAAGTTTCTTTGTTGTACTACTGTCCTTGTTTCTTCATGATTTTTGCACTTGTGCTGATTGGTTCGTATGCAGGCATTCCTCCCACGATTCCTCCAGTGATGGTGCACGGGAGATGATGGGAGAGTCGAAAATTGCGTCTCCTCCTCCTCAGACGGTGGCGACTTCGGGTGGCGCGGCTCCGGATCCTCCGTTGCAGGAGGTGCAGGTGGTCGCGCCTCAGAATTTCGCAGGCGGTCCTTCGGAGTCGCCATCAGAGCATGTAAGTTTCTCTGCTTCATGTCACGGGGGGAGCCCCCGAGTGTCTTCATGTGCGAATGTTGTTTTTACTCCTTTGTGTTGGGCGTAGCCCCCAAGTCCTTTTCTTACTGCTATTTCTTTTTCTTTAGCCTTTTGTGCAGGAGGCCAAGCGGTGTGAGGCGCTTGGCGCTGGAAGCGAACCTTCGGCAGCTTCAAGGTACCTATCTTCCTTTTAGTGCCTCTCTTATTTATCCTGGTCCTGTTCTTTGACACTTGCTTGTCTTGAATGCAGAGGAGCATAACACTTCTCTCCGTGAGGTCGACGTTCTCAAGAAGAGCCTTGGTAAATCGGGAAGGCGAAGCCGTTGGCCGAAGGCATCTCGAGCTAGAACTGACTAAAGCAGCCGAAGCGAAGGAGCGTCTGCAGCAGGAGGCCGCGGATCGTGAGGAGAAGCTGGCCACTGTTGCGGCTGCCCGTGAAAGAGAGGTAGCAGCGAAGCTCATGGCTGTCGCCAAGGCTATTTTGGGTGAGTGCTAGATTTGTGCTTTGTTTCTTCATGCCTCGTGTCTTATTCTGTGCTGCTTTTCTTCATGTCTTCCTTCTTATTTTTTTGTCTCAGATGCCGCAGGCATCGAGTTCGACCGCGGTGCTCTAGAGCACGGGAGTGCTCTAGATGATGCTACTGTGGCGGTCGAAGACCGCTGCAGCACCGTCGTTAGCTCCCTTGCCAAGGCGAGGAGGTCCTTGGCCGCTTCTACAAGGAGCTTGTTCCTAAGGGCGCGGCCCTCGATGATGTGGATGTTCTGGCGGAGAAGCGCCTGCGGCGTACAAGCGCAAGCAGAAGGGCATAGGCGCGTCCGTCGGGCTGGCGATGGCCTTGGCGGCTGGAGTGGAGCTGGATCTGCCCCAGATCACCTCCCGGATGCCGACGGCTGCAGATGGATCCGAGGTAGCCGTTGCTGCCTACTCTGCTCGCTGCAAGCGATATGGGCCCAAGCTCATTGATTTCTCGAGTACGCATCTTGCGCAGGGCGGGCCAAAGCTAAGCGCCGGCTCCGTGGCGACTCAGGGTGCCGGGTCTTAGGCGTTGTAGACGTAGGGTAGTTTGTAGTCTACTTTTGTTGTAAATATCTTGAAGAACACCATCCTTGTGCCACGTAGTGGCCTTATATGTTTAATGAATTCTTCTGAGTTGTGCTCTATCATTGTCTGAAATGTGTTTGTCCCTTTCTTTTTCTGCTGCTCTAGGTTCCTTGGTCTTGACCACTGACACTCAAATCGCAATGCTGCGACCATCTTTGGATGATTCCTCGCAACTCACCTTTCTTTGGGATCGTGTGCGTAGTCTGGAGAGGGAGTTGCTCGGGTTACGCAGTCATGCCGGCGTTTGGAAGTCCAAGGCGGATCGTGGTGCAGCCAGAGAGGAGTACTTGATGGCGGGCTGGTTCGGTCCGAGCATTGCAATGTAAGTTGTTCTTTGGTTGCTGTAGCTCGGTTCTTGGATGGGCCTACTGGCCTTACTCTTATTTTGTGCGATTATCGCAGTGCGAACCTTGCTCAGGAAGAAAAAGTGTCGTGCCGGGTCAATTGCTTGACTCAACAGGACATGGAGGCCGGCGGCTTCTTCTGGATGGATCGTGATTGCTCCATGGCTCTGGCGACGGTGCAGGATCGTGTTCATCAAGTTTCGCGGGTGCTCCGCAAGTGCAGACATTGCTTGCCTTGGTGCTGCACGTCATGTTCCCTTGGATGCCGTACCGACAAGCCTTGCGGGTCTTCTGTCGAAGTTTCGGAACGTGAGCAATGTCAAGGAGTTGGTGCGGCAACAGCTTGTCGCAGGAGTGAAGGCTGCTTTGTCTCTTGTGAGGTTGCACCGGTCTGACGTGGATTTGGCTGTTGGGCCACCTCTTCGCCCTGATGGTGGTGAGTGGGACATGCGTCCGCATTACGCAGTTGTAAGGCAGTATGCCGAACAAGTCGTAGATTTGTTTGAGCAGCGTGCTCAGGTTATTCTTCGGAATAGGTAGAACCTAAAAAAAGAGATAGATGTAAAATTTGTATATTTCGGCTGGGCGTGTTGTGCCCTTTGTTGTAAAGGTTTGTTTGTTGTGAGCACGCAGTGCTTTGATTGAGTACGTGTCCTTTTCGTTTGCCTGACGTTATCAGCTACTCAGGTGTACACGTTTGATCCTCAGTCGATGAAATCGTGAGGTGGGGGGGAGCCCCCGAGTGCGTTTGTAGCATGTAGTAAAGTTGCAAAAGAGCGAACTGAAGTTTTGGGGCGATACACTTAGCTTTATTTATATCGTAATGGAGGAGGTACATTGTTCGGCTGAGTAGCCTTGGCTGAAAGCCTTATTGAAAGTAAAGGGGTAGGTAGCTAGGGATAGAATCGTCGCAGGTGCGCGATATTCCATGGGTTGGAGTATGCGACTCCAGACTCCACGTGCTTGAGGCGATAGGCGCCACCTGGGATGACTTCGGTGATGACGTAGGGTCCTTCCCATGGTGACTCGAATTTATTCGGTCGCTTTTGCTTGAGTCGCAAGACGAGGTCTCCTTCGACGAAGGACCTTGGGCGCAGCCGGCGGCTGTGGTAGTTGCGGAGACTCAGCTGGTACACCGCCGATCGAGCTGCTGCTATGTCCCGTGCTTCGTCGAGTGTGTCGACAGCGTCTTCGAGTGCAATTGTGGATTCGGCTTCGATGTAAGCGACGACCCGTGGGGCCTGGTGGCGTACCTCGGCTGGTAGCACGGCCTCGCCTCCGTGTACCATGAAGAACGGTGTGTAGCCGGTGGATCTGTTTGGCGTAGTTCGTAAGCTCCACAGGACGGATGGTAGCTCTTTCGTCCAGGCTCCAGCTTTTTGTTCGAGTGAACTTATGAGGCGCTTCTTGATGCCGGCGCCGATTAGGCCGTTGGCCTTTTCCACTTGCCCGTTCGTTTGCGGGTGCGCCACGGAGGCGTACGTGATGTTGATCCCAAGGCCTTCGCAGAAGTCCTGGAATTCCTCGGAGATGAAGTTCGATCCGTTGTCGGTGATGATCTTTGTGATGCGCGAACCTAGACAATGGACTCGAAGAACTTGGCAGTTTTGCCTTTACGGTTGGTGACCGGCATGGCCTCGATCCACTTGGTGAATTTGTCGATCGCAACGGGAGGAAGACGTGTCCTCCTTTCGAGGATTTTGGCGGTTCGATCATGTCGAGGCCCCATTGAGCAAAAGGCGGGCTATGGGTATGGGTCGAGCTCGGACCCGGTGCGTCGGTTTGTCGGTGAACCGTTGGCATCCGTTGCATCTTGGACGATGTCCTTGCGTCGCTCATGGCCGTTGGCGAGAGAATCCTCGTGAGCTTTGGCGACAAGGAGCGGTCACTGCGTGGTGGCCGCATATGCCCTCATGGATGTCTTGGAGTATGGCTTTGCCGTCGTCGATGGTGACGCACCGTTGTAGTACACCGTGATGTTGCGCTTTCGCCGTTGATGATGGTGAAGGCTTCGACCGACGAGATATGCGCCGCATCTGCTTCTGTCGGCGATTCTCCGTTTATCAAGAACTAGAGGTATGGTCGCGTCCAAGTTTCTTCGACGCCATGACCTGCATTAGGTTGACCATGGCTACCTCGTGTCCGATTTTCGGGTCCTTCGTGTCCTTCGCAGCGTAGCTCCGAGTGTTCTGCTTCTTCGGGTGATCCCTTGGGGAATTTCCGCTTGATGGAGGCACGCAGATCTGTTCGAGGAACACACCTGGTGGCACCTTTGCGCAAGTGGAGCCGATGTTGGCGAGTCTGTCGGCTTCATCGTTGCTTTCTCTTCCAACGTGTCGGAGCTCGCAGCCGTCGAATTCTCCTTCGAGTGCGTTGTAGAGTGCGCGGTACGCGATCATGTTTTCGGCGTGTGCATCGCACTCATTCATCGTCTGCTGGACGACGAGGTTGGAGTCACCGTAGATGACCAGGCGCGTTGCGCCGCATATCTTTGCCATCCTCATGCCATGGATGAGGGCTTCGTATTCGGCCTCGTTGTTGGACGCTCGGAATTTCATCCGAAGGACGTACTTCATCTTGTCGCCTTGCGAGGAGGTCAGTATGACCCCTGCCCCTACTCCGGCTTCACGCTTGGAGCCGTCAAAGTGCATCGTCCATGATTGCGACATGTCTGGGGTGTCTGGCAGCTGCAGCTCCATCCAATGTACCAGGAAGTCTGGAAGTACTTGAGATTTGATTGCGAGTCGCTTCGTGAGCGATGTCCGGGGTGACGATTCGATGCCCACGGGGCCACCGTCCGTGGCCTCTGGATTATTCAATATGTTGTTCGGGGTGCCTCGTTGGCGACCATCACTTGGTGCTCACAGAGTAAAGGCTCGACGTCGAGCCGTCATGAACACGCCGTAGGCTAACCCAGTAGTGAGGATACCTCTGCTTTGTTGGTGTCGATTACCTGTTGAGGTAGTAAATTGGCGCTGGACCCGTGGGTCTTGCCTTCTTTGGTCGTTACAACCGCGATGCGGTCTTGACCACTGGTGTGTGGCTGCTATGTCTGGCGCAGCAGGCTCGCTCCTTTGGCATGACCGGGCGGTGAGGTGGAGAAGCCGCTTGAGGCTTTCGAATGCATCGTTGGCTTCCTAGGCCCACTCGAATTTATGCGCTGCGTAACAGCTGGTTGAATGGTAGGGCCTTCTCGCCCATGCGGTGATGAACACCTTAGCGCCGCTATTCGCCTGCGAGCTTTGGGCCTTTGAGTTTTTCGCTTCTCCATCGTCATGATGGCTCGACTTTCTTCGGGTTCGCCTCGATCCCTCGTTGAGAGATGAAGTACGGCGGTGACCGATGGGACGCCGAAGGCACACTTTTCGGGATTGAGCTTGATCCTGTAGCGATCAAGGTTGTCGAACGTCTTGCGGAGATCGTCGATAAGTGTCCTTGCCTCCTTGTTTTTTATTACTATGTCGTCGACATAGACTTGGACGTTGCGACCGATCTGGTCCTTGAGGCAGGCCTGCATGCATCGCTGGTACGTGGCACCCGCGTTCTTTAGCCCGAAGGGCATTGTGTTGTAACAGAATACTCCGAACGGTGTGATAAACGCCGTTTTTTCCTAATCTTCGACCTTGAGTCGAATCTGGTTATAGCCTGAGTAGGTGTCGAGGAAGGAGAGTTTCTCGCAACCTGCAGTCGTATCGATGATCTGGTCGATCCGAGGAAGAGGGAAGTGGTCCTTTGGGCAGTGTTTGTTTAGTGACGTGAAGTCCACGCACATCCGTAGGATGTCCGTGTCCTTCTTTGGGACCATCACTGTGTTTGCAAGCCACTCGCTTTCCTTGATTTCCCTGATAAAGTCTGCAGCGAGCAGTCTATTGATTTCCTTGCCGATAGCTTCGGCTCGTGGCTCCGACAATCTCCGGATGGACTACTTGACTGGCTTGGTGTCTGGAAAGACATTGAGTGCGTGCTCGGCGAATTCCCTGGGAACTCCTGGCATGTCCGCAGGACACCGGTAGATTTCCAGCTCTCACGGAGGAATTCGTGGCGCGCCTTCCTCTTGAGCCGAGGTCGATTAGCGATCGGGGCGTCTTGAGGCATCCGTCGGATGGACCTGTACTTTTTTGGTGTTGACGGTGGAGTCGAAGGACATGTCAGGTGCGTTCTGCCTTGTGACTGGGGGTACCCCATTGTCCGTCACCTCGCGGAGCCTTACAAGCTTGTCTTGCATGCCGAAAGACTGGGAGATTTTGTTGAAATCCCGGTCGCATTGGTCCGATCGGGTGAAGCTCCCGTGGACTGTGATGACTCCCCTTGGTCCTGGCATCTTGAGTAGTAGGTATGCGTAGTGTGGGACGGCCAGGAGCCTTGCGAATGCTACACACCCCAGGATGGCGTGGTATTGCGACGACCAGTCCACCACTTCGAATTCTAGACACTCCTGCCGAAAGTTGTCCGGCTTCCCGAAGATGACGTCGAGCCCTATTTTGCCCAGGGGGAATATGCCCTTCCCTGGGACAATGCCGTGGAACGATGTGTCTGATTGTTCCAGGCTGCATTGCGGGATCCGCATAGCTGCTAGAGTGCCTGCGAATATTAGGTTGATGCCGCTGCCGCCGTCCATGAAGACGCGACTCATCTCGAAGCCTCCGATTTGCGCCTCCAGCACCAGGGCAGCATGACCTGGGCGAGGGATCTGGCAAGGGTGATCCGCGCGAGTGAATGTGATGCAGGACTCCGATCCGCTGAGGTACTCGGGGATTGCAGGCGGAGTTGCCACGACCAAGTTGATTTGTCGGGTGATTTTCTTCTGCACCCTATTTGTGGGGCGTCCCTTCTAGATCATATTTAGTGCTCCTTTTGGTGGGGGGTACCCGATCCCGGCGTTGTTCTGCGTTGGTGCGACTGGTTGGTTTGGGCCTCCAATAGGCAGCGATGGAGGAGCTCCGTGTGCTACTTCTCCTGGCGCAGGCGCGTTTCCGAACGCAGGGATTGGGTCTTGTTGCCTCATCTGCACCATGCTTTCGCTGAGTTTCTGGAACTCGCGGCAGTCCTTGAGCATGTGGCTGGCTTTCTTTTTGCCATCCTGTTTGTCGATGTAGAAGTGGATGGTGCATGGACCCAAAAGTTTGTAGAATGCTGAGGGTCCGTTGTCGCGGTCGCGGTGTTGCCACGACTGTGCTGGTCGTCCGCTGTCGTGGAAGTTTCCTCCGCGGTATCCTTCGTTGTTGCGGCTGTTGTCGTTGCGGCGATAGGCGTAGCCGGCCGCGACCATGTCGGGTCCGTCGCGGTCCTCGTAGACGCGCGATCTCCTCTTGCTGCGGCGTTCCCGTCTTCGGCCGAGTCGTCCTCTTCATCCGATTGTGCACGGTGAATGCAATCTTCGCCGTCAGCCCACCTGTTGGCGATGTCCATGAGGTGGTCGAGTGTCTTGGGCTTGACGCGCCCAAGTTCCTCCTTGAAATCTTGGCGTTTGACGCCGTATATAAAGGCGTCGATGGCCCTCTCCTCGGAGATATGTGCTGCAGAGTTCTTGGTGGTAGACCAGCGTAATATGTACGAGCGAATAGATTTGCCAGTTCTCTGAGTGCAGGCTCGCAACTCTTCGATTGAGGCGGGCCTCTTGCTGGTGCCCTTGAAATTTCGGATGAAGCTGTAAGCTAGCTCCTCCCAACTTCGGATGGACCCTGATGATAAGCTGCTGAGCCAAACCCGCGCTGCGCCTGTCAGCTGCAGCTGAAGGCATTGCATGGCGGTTTCTTTGTTACCGCCGTGCAGCTTGACGGATGAAAGATGGTCGCTGAGCCAAGATTTTGGATCTCGCGTGCCGTTGAACTTCGGAGTATCCGAAGGAAGCTTGAAATTGTGTGGCATCTGTGTTCGCCGAACGGATCTGCTGAAGCATCGAGCTCCGCAGAGTTCTCCTTCATCTTCATCCATCTCGGACTCGGACGAGCATGCGCGTTTGGCTCGTGCTTTGTCGATTTTGCGCTGTGTTAGCGCGTCTCTGGAGTCGTAGTCGCGTTTATGACGATGCAAGCTCTTCTTCCTTCGAGGAAGGTCATGCTCCTCCTTCTCTTCGGATGAAGGGGTGGGGCTCCGGTCGCGCCTGGCCGGAGCTTTCTTCTTCGGCTCCGCAGGAGCATCTTCGTGGAGCGCAGCCCCGACGAGTCTGAGTCCGGTGAGTGCGGACTTATGCATGGCTCTTTTTGGGTCCCCTTCCGGAGGTTGGTGGGCCGCGAGATACGCAGTGGCTGCCATGATCGCAGCTTGCGGTGTCTTCGGGATGATGTTTCCGTCGGCATCCATATCCATGAACGATGTGTGGAGAGTTCGGGTCACATCACGGCGCTCCTTGGGATCCATGTTCTCCACCCGCGAGCGGTGCTTGTTTCCCTGGTTTCCGTTCGTGCTAGATCCGGGTGCCATGGAGAAGAGCGCAGCTCGTCGCGCGCTGGACTCAGAGGCTGCTTGATTGCGTTTGTCGAGCGTCTCCTGCATCTTGACTTGCTTCTTGTGCTCCTCGATGAGGAGGTAGTGGTATGCCATCAGTAGGTCACGTGGGGAGTCCATATGCAGGACTATATGCGCTGCGGCACGGCGTGCTGGACCCATCCTTCTTTGCTAAGTTGGATGGCGTGGCGTTGTTTTCCCCTTGGTGGGGGTGGATTCTTACATTCCGCCGTTTCGCCGTTCATCCTGCGGGTTGGGGTTCGTGTTGGGCGGCGGGTTAGGCGTTCTTTGCTCTGGATAGCTGGCGCATTGGTAGCTTCGTGATTGGTCATTGCTACCGCGACTTCGGATCCGGGCTGTAGGTCCCTTCATCCAAAGGTGGATCGCACATATCGGAGTTGCAGCTGTTGCTGTCGTCGAACTCATCTGTCGATGGTGATGTGCGCAGCACGGGGTGTGGAGACCACGAGGCGGTCCTGATTTATGGCACGGGCACCCGCTCAGGAAGGCGGAGGGTGTCAGTTTGTCCCACCTGGAAGCAGAAGCTCCCGAACAAAATTTCGAGTCCGTCGCCTACGGGCTCGAAATCCTTCATGGTGGCCGGCGAGTGGGCGGTGAAGTCGAAAGCGCCGAAGAGGAGGTGATTCTCCATCGCCGCGGAGTTGTAGATCGATCGGGTCGGGACCGTCACGATCGCTGTCAGCAACCCGATTCCCACTGACGGCTCCAATTGGCGAGGTTTTATCGTCAATGCCCATTGTTATGGACTTGGGTTTTGAGAAGATGGGGATCTTTGGAGATCGTGGAGCAGTTAATGACAAGCAACCGGGGTTCTGAGATTTACCGAGTTCGGGCCGGAGGAAAACCCTACTCTGCTTGTATGCTCTTGATTACTGGCGGCCGAAGGTTACAGTGCGCGATTCGATCTGGCGTAAAGGTGCGTGTCTTGAAGTATGAGTCGAGAGATCTAGGGCGTGCCGTCACTGGCCTTTATATAGACTTAGGCAGGTCCGGGCATAGTCCTAGTCGGTTACAAGTTCTAGGGTTTTACCCTTTGAATTTCCTATCTATGCTAGTCTTGCTCTCCAAGGATCCGAGGCGTCATGGGCATTGGTACCGAAAATCTTCATGGGCCAGCGTATGTCTGCGTGGGCCTTTCTTGGGGTGACCGGGTATCTTTGAAGTCACGTGCAGTGAGTATAACCATGTCACGCAGGAATTTATTTCACTAGACACCGAAACTGTTTCGGTTGAAATTTCTGAAACTGGTTCTGCATGTGAAATGGAATACTAGCAAGGGGTTTTATGTGAATGTTTGTTAATTAAAGTAATTAACAAAATTCTGAATAAATAAATAAAAAAGTTTTATTTAAATGAGAGCTTGCATTAATTTTGGTGGAAAATTAATGCATGTGAGTGGAGAGGTTTTTATGTGAGTGGAGCTTCCACCACATGAATGAGGGAGAGGTGGGGGCACCCTCCATGGCCGGCGGCCATGCCCCCTTGGGCTGCCCCTCCCCTATAAAAGGACTCCCTCCTCTCACTTGTCTCACACACCTCCTCGCGAAGGATCTCTCTCCCCCTTTTAGAATTTCCCCATGGTCTCGGATCAGCGAGATACATGTTGCCGGTGGCTTTTTCTGGAAGGATTTGTTGCTTCCGCTGCTTCGCTGGAGCGAGGGCGCGGAGGTTGTCGGGGTACCCGTACGTGTGTGCGATCACGGATGCACCACTGCTTTAAGGTGCTGGACTTGATCGTGCTGGACCGGCTGGACCAGATGGACTTCATCACGATCTTGAGATCGGCAAGCGTTCGTCTACATCATCCACGAGTACAACCTCGTTAACGCTATTCGGTCTTCGAGGGTATGTATTCTATGGATGTATATCCACCCGTTGCTTGTATCTAGAAGATAGATCTTGGTACTTAGATGTTTCCATCGTAGGAAATTTTTTGTTTTCTATGCTGCGAACCCTACACGAGCTCAATCATTATGGTTTAAAATTTGGTGGATTTCTTCGTAGCCTCCAATTAAGTAGCGAAGATTGCCGCAAATTTGTACGGGTTCGGTGACCATCCTGTCTTACTGGATCTCTACATATTGCATTGTCTGTGAGCGCGAGGAGAATACAGTAAGCAATCGTGGCGCTTGGGGAGCTTTAGCCTCCACACTGCTCCAATGTAGATTAAATTCTATGGGGAATTCAACTTCGAGGTATATCATCGTCTTCATTTGACTAGTTTATTTCTAGACTAGAGATCTTTACTTATACATTTTACTTTGTGATAGTATTCTTGGTTGAGTTATACACCGCATATGTCTCTCCTTTTCTTCGCACGATCGTGTATTGTGGCATGGGCCACCAAGTGTTGGAAAGTTGTTGCTTCCTCCGAGTATGCCTTAGCAATTATCCAGGACGGTGTGAAACCGTCAACATAGTGTCACACATAAATGTGTCCTTGCACGAAGTCTCCTACATGTTACCATCACACCAGATAGACGAACGTAAAACGAGAGCGTTTTCTCCCCGCTCAGGTTGGCAATTCTGTCTCCGCTCCCACGACCCTAGAATACGTTGTATTGTTGCTCCCAGACTTCTCCTATCTATGTTGTCACTGATCAATATCTTGCATGGCCGTGTCACGGTTGACGCATAATGTGACTTCTAAAATTAAGGTACTTTTTATTTGCATGATTTTTGAAAAGGAGGAATTAGGAAAACCACCGGAATCGGATGATGTATTCTCTTGTATATAACCCTTTAAGTAATAAAGTGCCCATTACAAAAAAAATCTTTTATGTCCTATGATATTAGAGAGCTACAGGAATTTGGATAAAGTTTGTGTCTAAATCACAAGAACAATAAAAAACTAACATGAGTTGAAGTGGATAAGAAATTAACAAGAGCAATAGCCTCTAACATGAACAAGATAGTATGGAAGACGTATGTACCATCAAATACAAAATTCGTTGCTTCGCTTGCAATACAAAATAGATTATGGTCGGCGGACCGTCTTGAGAAACGGGATGGCACAATTGTGGGATGTGCCCTTTGTGCAAGCAAACCACAAAGTCAGTTACTCACCTATTTTTCAAGTGTCGCTTCACTAGAAAGCTTTGGTTTGGGGACTCATAAAGATTAGATGAATATTCCGGAAATCTCTTTTTTCTCACGGAGTGCATTTGCACCCATTGTGAGAAAACATATTTTAAAATGTTAAAAAATCAGAAAAAACTCTACATATACATTCAAACATTTCATGTCCGTTTATAATTTTTTAGGATGAAAGAACATTTTATGTGTCATGTATAAAAAAGACAAAAAATGTCATGTGAGTATGACTATTCACATAACATTTTTTTGTCTTTTTTGCATGGGACACGTAAAATGTTATTTCATTCCTAAAACTTGTAAACTAACATAAAATGTTTAAATATACATGTAGCATTTTTTTCAAATTTTTAACATTTTAAAATATGTTTTCTCACAATGAGTTCAAATGCTCCCGTTAGCGGAATATCCAAGTATTCATTCAATTCAATCGACCCAATGGGAAGGCCTCACAATCAAAAGTTGGTGGTCAACTATGGCAGAGCATCCAAGCCCAAACCACGGAGCTATTTCCTCCCTTACTTGACTTATTGGGAAATATGGAATGAAAGAAAAAAATGGTCTTCCACAACAAGCATGCACCTCCATTTGTGCTTGTAGATAAAATTAAGAAAGAAACCCATTTGTGGGTCTTAGCGGGCACTAAGCAGTTGAGTGAAATTATACCGGGAGAGTACACTTTTATAATTTTAGAATCGCTACATTTTTTGTAAAATTTCTTCTCAATTAATTGATTGGGGCAAAGTTTTTGCCCCGGTGTTGAAAAAATTGTGGATGGAAAAAATCTCCAAAGTGAGTGCAAAGAAATCGTTTGAAGAAATCTCTAAAGATTGCAATCATTTTGAATCAAACGACTTCTATAGGGAAAAAGTCTAAGGATCCAAATCCTCTAAAACCTTGCACAATTCTTCTAAATCAATTTCGCAAAAAAATTCTTCTAAATCAAAGGAGGACTAAAAAAGAAGACAACGGATGAATGACCGGCCTCACAGTTTACGTCTCTTTAACGGTTTATGTTTTGCATCCCGGCTAAGTACGATGAATCGGTAGATCATAAGCGTGCTTAAACTCTATGGGCTGCTCCTGTCCTGGGACGATATGAGGGCATACTATGAAGCTAAGGCACCACCTCATGCATTTCACTCAGTCACGAGGAGTAATATATGCACCTTAATTATTTAGTTTCATTAATTAGCATATGTAGTACTCGAAGACGGCCATCATTTGGTTCATTGAATGATGTGTACGTTAATTATGCCAAAATCCTGGTTACGACAGTGTCGCCGCCAATCTCAAAAAAGGGACAGTGTTCCCGCCATTATCAGTTCCGAACATTGCTGCGAATTGAACTGGTTGATTGATCAACCTGCAATTAATATTGCTGAACTCTACACTCCACTTAAAACCTACAAAAGTGTCATATTTGCGTTGTTTTGAAGTCTTCTTGCCATCAGAAGTCAACCTGACGAGAGAGCAGACTTCCTTCCATGCTCTCCTCTATATAAGCGCGATGCTGAAGATACATTCACTCCACACGATCACATTCTCCAGCTCTCGAACCACGAGATCCTTTCTTTTCCTTCTCTCAAAAAGCAATGGCGAACGCCGCCCACCTTCTCCTCACGGTGCTGGTCACCACCACCGTCATCGCCTCTGCCACGGCCACAATCAGCAACAGCCCAGCGCTGCCGGCGAGGAGGAGCCGTTTCCTGCTAGTTGGTGGCACTGTCCACCCTCCTCTGCCAACTTATTACGACTGCTCCAAGAAGTCGCCGGAAGCATGCCTCGCGCCGGGGAGCGCCGGGACGACGTGCTGCAGCGGCCAGTGCGTGGACACCGTGGCCAGCGCCGAGCACTGCGGCGGCTGCAACAAGGCGTGCAAGCACGGCCGGACGTGCTGTGACGGTCACTGCGTCGATCTGCTCGCCGACAAGAAGAACTGCGGCAGCTGCTCCAACCAGTGCAGTAAGAAGTGCAACAATGGCTTCTGCAATTATGCGGAGTAAAGAAATTACTACTTCAGCGTCATCGTGTGTGCGAGTGTTCTGCTACTATCAAGCTATGAAGCTAGTACTAATTCATAACACGGCCAGCGAGACAGGGTGCCACGCAATCCAAATGATATCCCGGCGCTTAAGTAGTGATGGCTGGAAGATACAGGATCGGCCAGTTTGCTACTGAATTGTACTCCATTGAACTTACTCTATGAATTCTACTAGTAAAAAAACTTACTTTATGTACTTTTGCGAGGATGCTGTGCAGAAACTAGTGGCATGTTTATTAAAGCAGATTATAATTTGAGTAGCTAACAACAACACTATAATGTGCTTCTTCCGTTCTAATTTTTTTGGCGCCTTGCAATACGGGCGGTCAAACTTTTACATCTTTGAATCATTTTCTTCTGGTTGGTACAAATAGTATCACTAGATATATTAGAAAAGGAAATCGTATTCTTTGTTGTCATATTGATAAAGAAACAACACAGAGTTAAGAGTTCCACGACTGTGATGTCTTTTAGCTCGAGCTACATGTATCTCTAGTCTTTTCAAAAAATCGATAACATCTAGAGTTTCAAAATTCCTGAAAGCGTCCGGTTGTAATTAAAGATTTATTTCATAAACATGTAAAATCTCAATACGAAATACCTTATAGAATGAGCTAGAAATTCATGAAAGTGTCCGGATGTAATTAAATATTTATTTCACAAACATGTAAAATCTCAATACGAAATACTTATAGAATGAGCTATATATACAAAAATGACAAAAATGTCGATATGAGTAAAGTGAATGATTCACATTTTCAAATCCAAAAATATTGTCATATTTGTGTAGGTTAGAGTAGTATACATGCTTACGTACTTCTAGTTTTGTTATTTCTAATTGAAATAAAATTTTAAAAACTGAAAAAAAAAACTACATGTTGCTTGAGCTCCAAAGTGAACTTCTCGAGTTTACCGTATTTTATAACAAAGCATATGCTAAAAAAATGTAACTACCAACATCCATATTTGGAAAGGAGTTTGTGTAACTAGGTGCTCGTCAAAACCATACTGTGTATTTAAAAAATAATTGAGATGATATACACATGTCGGTAAACTAATATCAACAAATGTGACCATTTGTGACATAGATACAAAACTTAAGTGAGTAGTACTCGAGGGAAAGCATATAAATGTGGCTTAACTGCCAGATTATCGTAATCCCTCCTAACGAGAACAGGTTCTTAGGATTTGACTCTCATCAAGGTAACACATATATGAACTTGAGGTTGTTAGATGTATATATTTGTATTGTAATTTCCCCACATGTCAGGAGGCTTCCTGCATATTTACACTTATTATATATTGTGGCCTTTGGCCCGAGAAGAATACAAGTTGCCGATTCTTAACATGGTATCAGAGTCACGTTAGCCTCGTCCTCTTTCTCGCAACTTCGTCGGCCGCCACCGTCCCTGTCGCCGCCGGCCTTGCCGTCGTCGCCGCCGGTCGCCGCCTGTTTTGCCCCGTTTCAGATCTGGATCGAGCTGGTCGCCGTTTCAGATCTGGATCGATTTGCGTCCAGATCGGAATTCTTTTTGGTCTCAGATTGGAACTTCTTGGTTTCAGATCGAAACTCACCAACTCCGTCGTTGCTCCTGCCTCACGCAACTCCTGCCTCACGCCAAATCGTCGGGTCCCGTCTCGCCACTGCTGGGAGCCAACTCCCCACGTCATCGCCTCTGCCCGCCGTCCACGCGGGACCAGCCCCGACACCACGTCCCTGTCGCCGCCTGTGCAAGACCCTGCCCCACGTCACTGCCTCTGCCCGCCGTCCACGCGGGACCAGCCCCGTCCCCATCCACGCGGGACCAGCCCTGACACCATGTCCCTGTCGCCGCCTGTGCAGGACCCTGCCTCTTCAGCGGAAGCCAGATACCATCACTACCTCGGGCCACGCGGGACCCGCCTTGACCCGCCTCTGCTGACACCGTCGGGAGCCAGATCCCATCGCCTCGACGAGCTGCTGGCCCACTGTCTACCTCGCCCGAGTCCCGAGCAGCACCCTGCGTGCTGGCCACATCTCGTCCGTCTCACTCGCCTTCTCTTCCGGTCTCGATTTCCCCCGGAATAGGTTCGTGCCGCCCCGATCTACCTTGTTCCAGTGCTCAGATCATCGGTGGTGCCCTATTCTAGGCGGAATTGGCCGGAGATTGCTGGTTTGCGAGCTTTGACTTTCAGTCAGATCTAGTCAAAAAGAGAGAGAGAGAGAGAGATGTCTTCTTCATCGGGTTATGTTGCGATTTCTCGCTGCCCGGTGATCTTTGATGGCGCGAATTATCCTGATTTCGCTGCCTTTATGCGCGTTCACATGCGCGGTCTCCGTCTTTGGGGTGTGCTCTCCGGCGAGGTCTCCTGTCCGCCGTGCCCCCTGCTCCTGTGGCTCCTCTTCCACCGACGCCGATTGTTCTTGGCGCGGATGCTTCTCAGGATGCCAAGGATGCTGCTCAGAGTGCTGATGGTAGTGCTATTGCTGCTTATGACTTGAAGTTCAAGCAGACTCTTCTGATCTTGAGGCCTATCGCCACGCTCTGACTGCCTACACGTAGTGGGTTGATGAGGATGCTTTCGTCTTCTTCTGCTTTGTTCTCACCTCGATGTTACCGATGTATGTTCTTTGAGTTCATGAGTCTCCCTACTGTTGCCGCTCAGTGGGCACATCTTCGTCAGCGCTATCAGCCGTCTGGGGATGCTCTTTACCTGTCTGTGGTTCGCCAGGAGCATGCTCTTCAGTAGGGTGATTCCACTATTGATGAGTTCTATACTCAAAGTACTGCTATCTGGCGTCATCTTGATTCTCTCTGTACTGCTGTTTGTGGCACATGTTCGTCTTTGCCAGTTGTCTTTCAGTTTGGAGTTTCACCGCATCTATGAGTTTCTGTCTCGGCTCCGCCAGGAGTTTGAGCCCCGGCATGCTCAGCTGAATGCTCATGGTCGTGTTCCACTCTCTGAGGTGTTGTCTGAGCTTCAGGCTAAGGAGACCCATCTTCGTGGTGCTGGTCTTCTTGCGGTTCCATCTGTGCTTGCTATTCGTGGTCCTCCTATGCCGTCTGCTCCCTCGATTCAGCCGTGGTCCTCTATGCCGCCACCGATACTACCCACTCCTCCACGTCAGGGTCAGAGTTAGCACCGGCGGTCTTAGGGTCCGAGTCAGCACCAGCAGTCTCAGGGTCAGAGTCAGCACCAGCAGACTCATGGTCAGGGTCGCCGTGGTTCTCTTCGTCACTGCTCTTACTGTAATAAGGATGGCCACACTTGGGCCACCTGTTATACACGGGATCCCAGTCTACTTCAGCAGCACCAGGCTCGTGGGCAGTCGGCCCCTTCTTGTGATTGCTCTCTCGATCGGGACATTATCGAGTCTTGCGGTGCTTCTTTGCTGGGATCTTCTTGACGAGCCTTCTTTGGTTATGTGATTCTTGAGCCTTCTTGTGACCACCACCTTCTACGGTCAGTGCGTCCCCATGGTATCTGGATTCTGGAGCTTCCTTTCATATGACCTCGGAGTCTTCTTTTCTGTCCGCTCTTAGTTCTCTCCCTTCTCATGTCCGTGTTTTCACGGCTCATGGTACCTCTCTTCCCGTTTCTAGTCAGGGCACCCTTTCTACTTCTTTTTTTTTCTGTTCCTGATATTTCTCATGTTCCTCTTCTTAAGATGAATTTGTTCTCTGCTAGCCAGCTTCCTCTGACTCTGGTTGTCGCGTCATTCTTGATGCTGATTCTTGTGTTGTCCAGGACCGTCGTACATAGGCCCTGGTTGGAGCTGTCCCTCGCAGCCGTGAATCTTCAGGACTTTGGGAGTTATACTGGCTTCGTGTTCCTTCCGCTGCCACTTCATCTGCCAGTTCTTCTCTGGTCGTCGCCTCTGCTACCAGCTCCTTTCAGCAGTGACATCACCGTCTTGGTCACCTTTGTAACTCTCGCCTGTCGTCATTAGTTCATCGTGGTCTTCTTGGGTCTGTCTCAGGAGATGGGTCTTTGCATTGTCAGGGATGTAGGTTGGGTAAACAGATTCAGCTTCCCTATCCTACTAGCGCGTCTGTATCTCAGCGACCTTTTGATTTAGTTCATTCCGATGTTTGGGGTCCGGCTCCTTTTGCTTCGAAAGGGGGCCATCGCTACTATATTTTATTCATCGATGATTTTTCTCGGTACACTTGATTGTATTTCATGCGCTCTCGCAATGAAGTGCTCTCCATATATCAGCGTTTTGCGGCCATGGTCCGTACTCAGTATTCTACCCCCATTCGTGTGTTTCGTGTTGATTCTGCTGGTGAGTATATCTCCCAGATGTTGCAAGGTGTTCTTGCTGAGCAGGGCACCCTTGCTCAGTTCTCCTGTCTTGGCGCACAAGCCCAGAATGGCGTTGCTGAGCGTAAGCATCGTCATCTTCTTGAGACCACTCGTGCCATGATGATTGCTTCTTTTCTCCCGCCGCATTTACGAAATTTGACTTCGTCGGCTTACCTCATCAATATTCAGCCGTCTGCCGCCTTGCAGGGTGGTATCCCTCTTGAGCGCCTATCTGGACAGTCTCCAGACTACTCCATGCTTTGCTTGTTTGGTTGTGTTTGCTATGTTCTCCTTGCTCCTCGCGAACGCACCAAACTAACCGCTCAGTCCGTTCAGTGTGTCTTCCTTGGATACAGTGATGAGCATAAGGGCTATCGCTGTTGGGACCCTGTTGGTCATCGAATGCGTATCTCTCTAATTTTACTTTTGATGAGACGCGTCCTTTTTATCCTCGTCCCACCGCTGGTACCTACCCGGTGGAAGATATCTCTTTTCTTCTCTTTCCTGACACACCTCCTTCTACTCCTATTGTGTCTTCTTCAGGATCTCCTCCCCCTGTCGTCTCTTCTTCGACACCGTCCTCCTCTGCTTCGTCTAGTTCTCCTAGTTCTCCTTGTTCTCCGGAGTCTTTCTCTGATATTCCTTGTTCATCGTCGTCTCCTGAGTCGTCTTCCTCTGATGAGCTTCCCTCTACTCGTACTGTTCGTCAGCGTCGTGCCCCCAACCATTACTCTCCTAGTCAGTATGGTCTTTCTGTTGCCTCTGAGCCGACATCTTATCGGGATGCTGAGCATCATCCTGAATGGCAGCTGGCCATGGCTGAGGAGATTGCTGCGCTTGAGCGCACTGGCACCTGGGATCTTGTTTCTCCCCCTCCCGGTGTTCATCCTATCACGTGTAAGTGGGTATATAAGGTTAAGACCCGCTCTGATAGATCTCTTGAGCTCTATAAAGCGCGTCTTGTGGTTCGTGGTTTTCAGCAGGAGCATGGTCGTGACTATGATGAGACCTTTGCTCCTGTGGCCCATATGACCACTGTGCGTACTCTCCTTGCTGTTGCTTCTGTTCGTCACTGGTCTGTGTCCCAGCTTGATGTTCAGAATGTCTTTCTCAATGGTGAGTTGAGTGAGGAGGTTTATATGCAGCATCCTCCTGGGTATTGTGTTCCCGAGGGGATGGTTTGTCGTCTCCGAAGTTCTCTTTATGGCCTCAAACAGGCCCCTCATGCCTGGTTTGAGCGCTTTGCTTCTGTAGTGACTGCTGCTGGTTTCTCCCCTAGTGCTCATGATCCAGCGCTGTTTGTTCACATTTCTCCTCATGGACGCACTCTTTTTCTTCTTCTTCTTCTTCTTCTTCTTCTTCTTCTTCTTCTTCTTCTTCTTCTTCTTCTCTATGTTGATGATATGATCATTACTGATGATGTTTCTGAGTATATCGCCTTTGTTAAGGCTCGTCTTCGTGATCTGTTTCTTATGACTGATCTTGGTCCTCTTCGATACTTTCTTGGGATTGAGGTTTCCTCCACTTCTGATGGCTTTTACATCTCTCAGGAAAGGTATATTCAGGATCTTCTTGCTCGTGCTGCTCTTGGGGATGAGCGCACGGTTGAGACCCCTATGGAGCTTAATGTTAAGCTTCAACCTACTGACGGTCATCCTCTTCCTGATCCGACGCATTATCGTCATCTTGTTGGAAGTCTTGTTTATCTTGCTGTCACTCGTCCCGACATCTCTTATCCTGTTCATATTCTGAGTCAATTTGTTTCTGCTCCTACCACTGTTCACTATAGTCATCTTCTCCGCATTCTTTGTTATCTTCGTGGTACGATCACTCGTCGCCTTTTCTTTCCTCGTTCCAGCTCCCTCCAGCTCCAGTGCTATTCGGACTTCATTGGGCGAGTGATCGCCGGATCGCCGTTCACTTTCTGCTTACTGTATGTTTCTTGGTGGTTCGCTCGCTTGGAAGACGAAGAAACAGACATCGGTTTGCCGTTCGAGTGTTGAGGCTGAGTTGCTTGCTATGGCCTTATTGACTGCTGAGGTGACCTGGTTACGGTGGTTACTTGCGGATTTTGGGGTCTCTATTACCACACCCACTCTGGTTTTGTCTGACAGTATAGGTGCTATTAGTGTTGCACGTGATCCGGTCAAGCATGAGCTTACCAAGCATATTGGTGTTGATGCTTTCTATACACGTGCTCAGGTACAGGCTCAGGTTGTTGCGCTTCAGTATGTGCCTTCAGATTTACAGTTGGCGGATTTCTTCACGAAGGCACAGACCAGAGCGCAACATGATTTCTTACTCTCCAAACTCAGTGTCGTGGATCCACCATGAGTTTGAGGGGGGTGTTAGATGTATATATTTGTATTGTAGTTTCCCCACATGTTAGGGGGCTTCCTGCATATTTACACATGTACCTATAATATATATTGTGGCCTTTGGCCCCCAGAGTAATACAAGTTGCCTATTCCTAACAGAGGTAGCATGAAGCATTATGGTTGGTATGGTGCTTTGTTGCTTTGTATGTTGAAGACTGTGCTTTCGGCACTCTAGAAGTCACATGGGTATCATCGATTGGTCCAATACAACACGAACATACAACCATGCTTATGTTCAATGTGGCATTCTGATAAAATAAAAATACAATAATAGTGCTCACCTTGAAATATGGATACCATCTCTCGCTGGTGTGTATCTTCCTTGTGGTGTTTGACCACATCGTGGCTTAATCATTTCTTACCTGAGCTCCCAATTTGCACAGTAAACTTTCTTGAAATAGCGGGATATTGTCTCTATGAATCTTCTGAATGTGATGTAGATCACTTTAAACCTCCGCTTGTGACCTACAACATGAAGAAACATAGCAACTTGATCTTCCACAGAGGTGCAGATGCTATCCTGCAACAATTTTCCCTCTCTAAACTTTTAGATAAGTTCATAGAAGTGCCATGTTTCATTCGAAGCATTTGGACATCCTCTACATCATTCAAGTTGTGAATGTAATTTAGATTGGCAATCCTCTCCTAATCTCGGACTAGCATAGAGCCATATGTTACTGATTGATATGCAGCAGACTTAACCGCTCTCTTTGTGAAGGAGTGGGTCTGATTCAGACACCTCCCTTATTCAAAATGGGTCGGCCCGGAGTGTGCCCGAAAGGCCCACAAACGCATTCCAGTTCATAAGCGTTGGTCGCTATAGCTTTTCGTATCGGAGTAAATGACACCGTGAGTCACTCAACTTGTCCAGCATGTGCATTTAAGTCACACATCTTAAAAGCCAAATTAACCGGTCACACAACTTGCAATCATGTGCACCTGTGGTCACAAACATGTCTGCTCGCTGGTTTTTGACAAAAAAAAGGTGACATGTCCAACACGTGAGTGTAAAAGCAGACAGACTTTTGCAAAAACTACCCTACATTTCTGTCTTGTTACATAACGATTCAATCACCACGTAGTTCACCCCTATTTTTTGTTTCAAATTACGATTCCCCTGTATGTGGGGCCCATTTGTTAGTGATGGAAGAAGTATTCAAAATAATTGAACCGTGTCGGATTCAAATTGTTGATCTGCAGGTGCGACAAGCATAGCCTAGCCACTACACCAAACAACCTTGTTCTTATATTACTCCAGTAGAATACCTGTTGAAAATATAAGCAAATTACCATAATATTTAATCCGAAAAAAGTAATAATAAAACATGACTATAAGTGCTGGAATTAATCTAATCATGTATACTAGCAGAATAGACGAACGGATCATGTTCAACCAGAATAAGCAGATCACATCTATTCCAAGAGCTAGTACAAGAAACGCAATGCCCGAACTAGATAGGAGCAGTTACGTGCGGTCTTTGGAGGAGGAATCGGATTCGCGTTCAGGTTGGGGTTGAGGTTCGCGTTGACACCAGCGTCGTCAACCATGGCGTCGATGTAGAGGCTGCTGATGTCCGGGAAGAAGTCCTCGTCGGAAAAGTATTGGTCGGTCGACGTGATGCCGTCAGTAGTCGCGCAGACGCGCTCCCCAAAAACCTGATCGCCCCTCACCCGTCATGAGTTCACGAGGCGGTGGTTCAGGAGCCCCTGCCGTCGTCCGTGCCGCCCGGAAGAGGGATGGAGAAGGTGTAGCGGCGCCAAGGTTGGAGGCGAGAGATGTGTATTTTCGTATTAGGCACAATTCCATACCATGGCCTTGACGTGGCGTGGCGGGCGGAGGAGGAGGTGCGCGCGTGCATGCCACTCCTCTTCACTCTCTTTAGGAGGTAGTGAAACACTCCACTATATATATTGGTACAACTCCCTCTAAACTAGCAAGGTGGGACTAAACTTTGGTGCCACCCCTTGCTAGGCATGAATGGGCCAAGAGAATTTCAGAATTTGTATTAGGCTATGGGCCAAGGCCCACCCAAATTTCAACAATCCCCACAAATTCTCATAGGCACATATCATCACATCACATCAATCAGTTTTAGAGCATTGTTTATATACCGGTGCGAGGTGGAGACTGTTAAGTTGAACTTCCACTTAGAACTTCATGCTACACTAGATTGCAACTTGAATAGTGGACTATGCCTTGAACTACAAGTTTGTGCGCACTAGTTTCACATAAGGTCTAGACCGTCTGAGGCTAGTGAAGCTTCTCCATGGTTTGGAGCTTATCGTCATACTCCATGGCCTTTCATGAGTTTATTAGAGCACCCAACTCTCACGGACTGCGACGTTGTGATCGAGACTCATATAGGTGTGTTCTTCAAAAGATGTTACGAGGACAACATCTTTGCTTAAACAAGCCACTCGAGAACACATTAAGGTAAATACCAACCTGCCATGCAAAATAGGAGAGTATTGCATCTATACGGGTGGTAGTATCTTTGTAAGGATACTCTCCTCCCAGTTGACCAACAACTTGTCTCCCAACTCTACTTCACGGGATCTTCGATCACATAGAGCGGGTTACCACTGTGAGCAACTCAAAAAGTGGGTCTCAAACTCATCTCCCTCGATGCATTATCTATCACATTACGTGATAGACCCTTTGTGAAGGGATCTGCCAGATTTTTAGATGTTTGGATATAGTCCAATGCAATAACTCCGGAGTTTCTCATTTTCCTGACAGATTTCAATCTCCTCTTCACATGTCTTGATGACTTCATATTGTCCTTAGAACTGTTTACTTTTATGATCACAGTTTGATTATCACAGTTCATAAGGATTGCGGGTATTGGGTTTTCAACCACAGGTAAGTTCATCAAGAGTTCATGAAGCCACTCTGCTTCAACAGTGGATGTGTCTAATGCTGTGAGTTCTGCTTCCATAATTGACCTCGTTAAGATGGTTTGCTTGCAAGACTTCCAAGAAACAGCGCCACCACCAAGTGTAAACACATAACCACTCGTGGCCTTAGTCTCATCAGCATCAGAAATCCAGTTTGAGTCACTATACCCTTCAAGTACCCTTGGATACCCGGAGTAGTGAATCCCATAGCTCGCGATGCCTTTCAAATAACAAAACCCTTTCAAGGGCACCAATGAACATCTCCGATTTGAGACAAATCGACTTAACTTGCTTACAGCAAAGGAGATGTTAGGCCTCGTGGCAGCTAAATACATAAGCGAGCCAATAATCGAGAATATCTCGGTGATCTTTAGCATCCTTAGGATCTCCGATTCTTTGAACCAACACTCTAGGATCATATGGTGTAAGAGAGGATCTACATTCGCTATACCAAAGCGACTCAAGATCTTTTCCACATAGTGAGGCCGAAGCGTGTTATCCCACCATCATCATCTTTCGGCTTGATGTTCAATATCACATCGACCACTCCTAGATCTTTCATCTCAAAACAACGAGATAGAAAGTCTTTGACCTCATTGATAACATTAAGATTGGTCCCGAATATCAGTATATCATCAACATACAGACATAAGATGACTCCCTCGCCCCCACCATGGCGATAGTACACACACTTGTCAGCTTTGTTTACAATAAAGCCTTCATCAGTTAAAGTCCTTTCAAACTTCTCATGCCCTTTTAGGTGCTTGCTTAAGACCATACAGAGACTTCAGTAACTTGCACACCTTGCCTTGTTGACCATCTATCACGAATCCATCCGGCTGATCCATATAAATTTCCTCATCTAACTTTCCATTTAGGAAAGCCGTCTTAACGTCCATTTGATGAACGAGAAGATCATGCGAGGCGACCAAGGATAGCGATACTCGAATGGTGGTCAATCTAGCCACAGTGAATAAGTATCAAAGAAGTCTTCGCCTTCTTCGGTATAACCCTTGGCAACAAGGCGTGCCTTATACTTCTCAATAGTACCATCGGTCTAAGCTTCTCCTTAAACACCCACTTACATCCTCTGTGTTTGCACCCATAAGGGCGATCGGTAATTTCCCAAGTTCCGTTGCTATGATGGAATCCATCTCACTGACGGCTTCTTTCCGATTCGACATCTTGAGATGCATAAGCTTCGAAATAGAAGTGGGAGTATCATCCGAGGTATACAATGAAATCATCACCAAAGGACTTAGGTCCTTTGTCTCTTACTCGGTAGGAGCTTCTTTGTTATCCTCCACGGGATTATCGGTGTTCTATCGAAATGGTGGGTTCAGGAATTGTGATTAATTCTTGACTAGATAAACTAGGCATCTCCTGATTTGATGAACTAGATGAATCTTTCATGGGAAAGATGTCTTCAAAGAAAGTCGCATCATTCGACTCCATGATTGTACCAACATGCATGTCAGATACCTGAGATTTCACTATCAAAAATCTATAGCCAATGCTATGAAATGCATATCCCAGAAAGACACAATCCACGGTTTTTGGTCCAAGCTTGCGCTTCTTGGGTATCGGCACATTCACTTTCGCCAAACAACCCCAAGTTAGTAAGTAGGAGAGTTTTAGCCTTTTCCTTTCCCATTCCTCAAATGGAGTAATGGTTTTGTTCTTTTGGGGAACACGGTTTAGGACATGACACGCAGTATTTATCGCCTCCCCCCACCATTCCTTGGATAGACCCGATGTATCTAACATGGCGTTAACCAAATCAGTTAGAGTACGGTTCTTTCTTTCGGCCACCCCATTTGACTAAGGTGAGTAGGGAGGCGTCCTCTCATGGATAATACCATGCTCCGCACAAAAAGAATCAAATTCGTTGGAAAAATACTCTCCACCACGATCAGACCAAAGTCGCTTAATCTTTCGATCAAGTTGGTTTTCTGATTCAGCTTTATAGATTTTGAAGTGATTAAAAGCTTCATCTTTAGATTTCAGAAGATACACATAACAGTATCGAGTGGAATCATCAATTAAAGTCATGAAATATCGCTTTGCACCTTTTGTCAACTCACCATTCATATCACAAAGATCTGAATGTATTAGTTCTAGTGGTGCCAAATCTCGTACCTCGGCAGTCTTGTGAGACTTGCGAGGTTGCTTAGCTTGCACACATACTTGACACTTGGAACTTTTGACAGTAGTAAATTTCGGAATTAAATTCATATCGGCAAGCCGCGTCATGCACCCAAAATTAATATGACAAAGTCGTGAATGCCAAATATTGGATTCACTATCATTGCAAACATGATTAATAACTTGAGTACATAAGTCTGACAAAGATAAGCGGAACAAGCCTCCGCACTCATAACCCTTTCCAACAAATTGTCCACACTTAGAAATTACAACTTTATTGGACTCAAAGACTAACTTAAAACCATCTCGACACAGAAGAGATCCGCTGACGAGATTCTTATTGATTGAGGGAACGTGCTGCACATTCTTCACCGACGATCTTCCCAAGTAAACTTCGATCCACCGTACCAACACCTTGAGCGAAGCACGTGAGCCGTTTCCCATCGGCATGGATCCAGATTCGACCGATAAGAAGAGAACATGGAAATATCATCACATACATGTATATTTGCACGGTGTCTATCCACCAATCGGTGAATTACAAACTGAAAGAACAGTGGAAATATACTGGTACCAGCATCCTTCATCTCAATATCACCAAGAACAACATTAGCGGACTTGCCACTATTTCCATGTGGACGCTTGTCAAAGCGATTGGGGCAGCTAGGAGCCCAATGATTAGGATCACCACAGACATGGCAGGATCTTTTCTTCTTATACTCAGTCTTCTTCTTGAAGTTGGTAGTCTGTGCGGCCTTGTTTTTGCCATCAAACTTTCCTTTTCTATCAGACCTGTTCTTATTCTTGAACTTGTGGGACTGGAAGTTGTTTTTCTGCACTACATGTGCGCTAGAACTTCCATCAAAGCCTCAAGGACGTGTATCTTTTGCTCTCGCCTTTTCTTCAACATGAAGAGATCCGATGAGATCCGAAACAGAAAACTCCTGTCTCTTATGTTTCAGAGAGGTAGCAAAGTTCCTTCAAGAAGGAGGAAGCTTGGCAATAATGCCTCCGGCCACGAACTTGTCCGGTAAGTTACACTTGAACTGCTCGAGTTCTTCGGCAAGGGACTGTATCTCATGAGCCTGATCCACGATGGCACGGTCATCAGTCATCTTGTAGTCATAGAATTTCTCCATGATATACAGTTCAGTGCCAGCATCCGAAACACCAAACTTGGCGTCCAGTGCATCCCACGCATCCTTGCCATTATCAAATGACATATAGGTGTCAACAATGTTGTCACCAAGAATATTGAACAAAGCCCCCATAAACATGGTGTCGACTTTCTGAAACGCTTCCTCCTAAACAGGAGAAAGGTCTCCCTCAGGTTTGTCAAGAGTGGCGCTATAGCAGCCTAGGTTTTTGAACCATAGAACTGCTCTCGTGCGCCATCTCTTATAATTGACACCGTCAAAAAGAGACGGCCTTGTAGCCGCGGCTAAACCAGTTGAATTCAGTTGCCTATAATCAGGTTTTTGGATTGTTGAAAATATAAGCAAATTACCATAATATTTAATCCAATAATAAAACATGACTATAAGTGCTGGAATTAATCTAATCATGTATACTAGCAGAATAGACGAACAGATCATGTTCAACCAGAATAAGCAGATCACATCTATTCGAAGAGCTAGTACAAGAAACGCAATGTAAACCGAACTAGATAGGAGCAGTTAAATGCGGTCTTTGGAGGAGGAACCGGATTCGCGTTCAGGTTGGGGTTGAGGTTCGCGTTGACACTAGCGTCGTCATCCATGGCGTCGATGTAGAGGCGATGTCGGAAGAAGTCCTCGTCGGGAAGGTGGTCGGTCGACGTGATGCCGTCGATGATCGCGGACGCTCCCAAAACTGATCGCCTCACCCGCATGAGGTTCACGAGGCGGTGGTTCCGAGGCCCTCTGTCGTCGTCGGTGCCGAAAGAGGGGATGGAGAAGGTGTAGCGGCGGCGCAAGGTTCTGGAGGCAGATAGATGTGTATTTTCTCGTATTAGGCACAATTCCGCAAACCGCGGCGCGCGCGCGTCGTGACGAGACGGGCGGCGGAGGAGGAGGAGCGCGCGTGTATGCCACTCCTCTTCACTCTCTTTAGGAGGTAGTGAAACACTCCACTATATATATTGGTCCAACTCCCTCTAAACTAGCAAGGTGAGACTAAACTTTGGTGCCACCCCTTACTAGGCATGAATGGGCCAAGAGAATTTCAGAATTTGTATTAGGCTATGGGCCAAGGCCCACACCCAAATTCCAACAATACCTATATAACAGATGGATATATTAGTAAAAAGACTTTTTTCTTTTCGCAACCCTACACGTACAAATAGATTCATTATATTTATCTTTTTAACACTAATTACAAGAATTGGGCCTACTTGTTTTCTTTATAGACGCAACACACACACATATTTGCGCTATCTATGGTTTTCTATAAAATGTTCATATAGTTATATAAATATTCGTAAATTCACTTTAGAGGACGGGCTCACTTGAGCCCCTTTTTGAATTTTTCAAAAACTATCAAATATTTTCAAAAAATATACCTACGTGTAGCCACTAATATGAAATACATGTATGCAAATATTATTACGAGTGCAGAAAAAAGATAAATATCATAAAATTTGGAAAAAAGGAGGTCCATTTAAAATTACACTATTTACTGTTTACGTTTAGATCTGAAATCTTCACTTTTTTACCGAGGATAGAATACAAAATATTTTCACATGAGTTTTCATATACGTGTATTGTAAATCATATTGACAAAAAAAATATAGAGAGCTTTTTTTGCAAAAGTCTATCTGCTCTTACCCTCACGTGTTGGGCACGTGACCGTTTTTTTTCAAAAACCGCCTAGTAGAACGGTTTGTGACCACGAGTGCACATGATTGTAAGTTGTGTGACCACGAGTGCACATGATTGTAAGTTGTGTGACCACGAGTGCACATGATTGTAAGTTGTGTGACATGTTAGTTCTGTTTCTAAGATGTGTGACTTAAGTGCACATGCATGATAAGTTCAGTGACCCACAGTGACATTTACTCTATCGTACCACCTCATTTCTTTATTTATCATCGATCCATCAATGGAACTTGACAATGGATTTTGCTCATCGATCATGTCTGTCTCTTAACAGAGATGCGATGTTCCCATCTTAACCCTCGGGTTTGTCCGACTTGTTCATTCTGGTCGATGCATGATACAGCTCGTGATGCTTGGAGGCCAGCAGTATGTCTGTATTCGAGTTCTTAAGATTTAGCTCCCCATAATGCCGACGAAATATGGACTAGATATCCAACAGGAAGTCAATACATCTGATTAGGGGCACTCTTCTTATAGTACTCCCTCTGTTCGGGATTATAGGTCCTACGCGCATACCTAGATTATTAATTTGACTAACAAAACATAACTTATATATCATAAAAATTATACCGTTAGAAAATATAATTTCTAAAGTTTCTAATGATATAATTTTTATGTTATACTATTTATATTTTATTGTTCAAATCAGCAACCTAGTTATCCGTGCGGGACTTATAATCCCAAACAGAGTGAGTATAACCCAGCCAAGGAAATGATGTCGCTGATATACTTGTCTAAACAACCTGATAGACAGTAGTAGCAGTATTTATATAAGTTCAGTCTAGTGCAAAGGTTCATGTGTTTAGATTCTATAATTAACTACGGGATGCGCACCTGTGTGAGTAATCAAATGCGGGCACATAAAAGGGGACGATAGCTATCCGTTTTCCGGGACCTTGGTCTCTGACGTGCACCGCTTTATTAAGACATGATGCTAAGAGTCCACGTGATCAACTGATCATTCGGACAATGTCATAATGGGATCAGGCACAAGGGGATAAATTGAGATCTGCTGGTATGTAAGTACTCCCTCCGTTCAGAAATAACTGATTTGAGTGTGTTTAGATTGAAATGTATCTAGATACATTTTAGTGTATAGATACATTTGAATCTAGACAACCTAAAATCAGTTATTCCCAGACAGAGGGAGTACAACTTACTATTCAGCGGTGCGATCTTGTGAGGTTTGCAGGATCCTATGATTTGATGCTAGTTATAAAAATATGTGCCAGCTTGTGAGGACGAGAGTAGGAGAAGAATATGTACTTAAGTCCATTTTGAAGAATATTATTGCTCCTATGAACTGTCTCAATATATGTATGATTGGTGTCTAGATTAGTACAATGTTGTGTCGGTTGGGTACATTGTCACTCCATTTTCCATCTTTTTTGAAGTTATAAGATGATGTGAGGATTTTATATAACTAGCATGGTGGCCTTCGCAAATGCGAGGGCACCACCTTTAGTTGTTTTTAAAGAAGTCAGAAGTGCATCGTATTTTTCCCGCAAAAAAGAAGTGCATCGTATTTTGTATGTCAAAACTGATAAGAAAATATCTTCACATTTGTGGACTCAATATAATCTGATTGAAAGTAAGACATTATATAGCCACTGTATGTACATATATGCTAAATAGATTTCACGTGCATAGAAAAGATCTTTAATCACATTTCATTTCTGGGTCAAAGATTATTAGGATATTTTGGATACACTACATTAGTGAATATATGTGAAGTTTGTGTGTGAGATTAAATTTGTATATGCATTTGGAGTGTAAACCATGAGGTAGCTAGTTACGGGGAGAAACATTCAGATTGTTAAATAATTATACTTTACTTGAGCAATGAACCCTGATATTTAGACCATTTGGATGGAACAGAGACTGTATATTTTTATCCTCATTTATATATAGGTTGAATAAATATTAAGAATTTTAATTCTACTTTACAAGATCTTTTTATCTATTGTCCCTTAATTTGTCATGAAAATACAAGATATTGTCATGTTATTTGAAATACATGACATCTTAGGAATGGTCAGTCTAATATATACGACTTGGACCATTAGTGTTCAGTCTAATATTAGACCATTAGGAATGGTCAGTCTAATATATACCTAATTTTTGGTATTGATACTTCTGTAGTGGTATCATTGCTCTATCTCAAGCAACCATGTTCTTAATAATCGCGACCACCGATTGTACACCATATCTTTAACCTGATACTATTATGTTTCTCTTACTCTAGTCGTGCTAATGTGTTATTGTTGACTCTGTCCTATGCACATGTATCGTAAGGTTATATAGGCAAATACACCTATTCACTATATCATACACCTAAGGTAAGGTGGCACTCACACATTTTGATTTAATAAAACGCCTTTTCAGCTTTAGTAATCAAACTATACTATCCTTGAATGATGTTTATATATGACATTTAAGTGAAATGCATCATCTTTGGATTCTAGCATATTTATTTTTAACTATTAAGAACTTGATACACTTTAGGAATATTTGTTGTTAATTGTTAAAACTTGATGTAGTTTAGTAACACCTATCAGTTGTGATATGTTCATGTGCAAATTATGATGATCTATTGACATTGATTTGTTATTGACTATGATTTGGTTTGTGTAAAATTATGATAAGATGTTGTTTTTATTTCTACACATAGCAAAATTTGTTATTTATGATCTATTAATAAAATAGGGTTTGCTTGTTTGACCCAAATGTTTTCCTTCCGCTAGAACTTCTAGGACGTCACTTTATCTACCATATTGTACTTTGCATGTCATTTTGTATGGTAAGTAGTCTTCCTTTGCGGCGCGGATAGTTAAAATTATGAATGATGCATTAACAATCATATATTTCATTGCACTAATGGATATATGTATAGGTTGGTTCATATAACTTTTTATATTGTACTATGCTTTGATTCTGTTACTTAAAATGGGAGTATTTATTGATCATGAAAGATTGCCACGAGGGAAGTTTAGATATTTTCTATAACAATAATCATTGCCTTGAGTATGTTACTATACAAATCAATAACAAATATAAGTTTCCATGAGTTTTTATTCATATTAGATTTTGTGAGGATGTTATTTTTCTTATGTTAGTGCTAAAGTTCGATGCCTTCTATTGTCAAAATATTTAGGGCCGCATAAGTCATCCAGAACTGAGCCTTTTTTCAAAATGGGGTAATCCAGACCTTTATATAAGAAAAGGAGCCTAGATACTTCTTTGACTACGAAGTTAGCTTTGCTTCGAACCTTCTCTTTCCATTTTCATTGAAAATACACTTGTGCTTCGGTGTCCCCCCCCCCCTCCCTTCAAACTTTGATAAACAAAAACTCGATACCGATTCGTTGCAAAGAATGTACAAACCCACCCTAAGCCCGTATGGTCCTCTTAGACATATACTCACCATACACGTATGTTCACGTGTCCGTGGGAGGTGGAAATGGGGAGTTATATAACAACGGCAATAAAAATTCAAAATTTGGCATGCAAAGACATAAATCACGATAATGGGAGGTGGGATCAACCGGCGGAAACGTGAAGTATACCCATATTGACCGAGTACACCTATATGGAGGTATACATGGCCTGAATATGAGTTTCGACAGGGCCAAAAGGAAAACTTTTCCATTCAAACTTAAATTTGAGGGGAGGGGGACACCGAAACACACCTCTTGAAAATAACTTATTTCAATCCCCCCATTTACTTTCAACAGCTAATTAAGGTTCTGGGAGATGAGAGAAGCACTAATCATTTTCTAGATTGTAGTTTATGTATGTTTTGTTGATGTTTTTTTGTCACAATGCCTTGGTGGTTGATAAGGTGATGTAAATTTGGTATTTCTATACGTATCGAATTTTATGGTGCAGTACTTCGTGGAACTCGTGGTTCTCATGGCTTGTCTTTTCAACATTTTTTTGTCATAGTTGGCAATTCGGCGATAGAGTGGTTGGACATGCTGTCTTGCAAGGATCATGTCTCTCGAATAACCATGTCTCCGATGACTTAGGTCTTACTCTTGGAAGTCAATCACATTTTCAATACATGTGAGGTTAATTAAACTCTTAAAATCCAGTGTTTTTAGCTTTATATGTATTTGGTGCTATATCTATATATGTATATATATGTACGTGTCAATAGTCTAATTTTATAGTATCTGATATTTTTTCTTGCATGTCAATAGAACTCTTGTTATATTATATCGTAACGCATGGACGTGTAGCCTAAATAAAACATATCCTTTTTGAAACAGAGATAATCTATTTTGGAGTACTAAGCTAGCTCATTGATCACGGTCTGATCAATCTAGTGACCAAGCTATAGCTAGCTAGTAAGATGGAAACGATCATAGCACCCGGTCTTTAACTTTTCTTATATAGCAATGCATGGACACGTACGGACCAATGCTTCTCTTTTTTGTTTTTTTAAATGTCTTCGTGAGTTACACGGCTTCTTATCAACTTGACTCATATTACACAACATGACCGGCCTGTGTTTTTTTTTGAAATGTCTCCGTGAGTTACACGGCTTCTTATCAACTTGACACGTATTACACAACATGACCGTCCTGTCACGACTCGTAATCTACAACTTTGAATAAATTATAACCATAGATTATACATCTAACGGTTCAAATAATTTTGATGATGTGGGTTAACGTGATGCCTCGAAAAACAACCTTATATTGCTTTTAGTATATAATAGATGTTCTTTGCCTTTTATTAATTGTTATGTCATATAATCATTCAAATATATCCTAAAGTTACACATGAAATCGTTTTCAAACATGTATCATGCTCATACTCTCATACAAATGCAATACATCACATTGACCATCCAAATGGGATTTGGCATTCAACTAGGATATCAAATCTAGGTTCCAAATATCTAAACATCCAAACAAATTTTTTGGCTTTGATCTCAATTCTAATATCCCTGGAGATTGATATATATTCCACTGAATGCAATGCTAAGCCTTCCAATACAAACATCCAAACGGACCCTAAATGATCACTCGCACGAGTCGTTGCTGCAAGAAATGACTCAGATCGATTGTGCCTGACGACTGTTCTGTCATTCCGTTTATTTAGTGTTTACCCGTCCTGCTAGCTAAGTTATCTACATACTGATGAGTGTATGTAATGTAACGATAGGGGTAAGGTGAAATGGCATCATTCCAACAGCAATGATACTACGTTGAGATGGCCATCGAGTGCCATGCCTTCTTCTGGTCATGATTTCAGATATCGTGTAACTGCAAACCATATACCTTCTCCTGATGCATCTGTGATCGTGCCTAATTAACTGAAGGAACAAGCCATTTGGTGTGGCTATAATCATGATTTGAATCACTGTTCGTGACTCGTGCTAAGAGCCGCATCTACACATGGTCTGAAAAAATTGCCCTTCATCATGGCCAATAACGTCTGCTCCATCGAGTGCTGATGATCGCGTATGCACACAATAGGATCCCAATGGTTCCAAGCTTTCGATCATGATATCTGTACTCCGAGCTCCGGCGCTATCATGGTTGGAGATCGATCAAGGGCCTAGAATGGCGCTGCGTAGGAGGCCCGGGCGCCCCGGTGTGCAGGTCATGCGCTCGCTTCCCTATACGCGCGGGCACGGCCCGTTGTCCCAGCTAGGTCTGTGCAAAAACGGTTTCACGGTTTATACTAGATTACTTTTTTTTTTGCACTAGCTCGGTACTGAGAAATGGATTTGTGAAGCAAATGAACTAACCTAGTATTAACCTGTTTGCACGGTTTCAACAGTTTGTGTTTTTGCACAGGCCTAGTCCCGGCCATACTCCTGTTCCCATGAAGTCCTTTTTCGCAGCGCTATGTGCGTTCAGCCGTGCAAACTTGGTAGGCCGCATTGCGTCAGGCCATGCCCTAGAGAGAAGAAAATGGTCCGATTGATTGTCCGGACTCATTCCGTGTTGTGGCCCGCACACGCCTCAAAGCACCGTTGGGAACCGCCTTTCGTCGGGTGCTGGACTCAGCTTAGGGGATCTACCATGTTTTTCCCAAACCCTTGTCTATCCTTCCCTAGTTCCTTTTATAGGAAAGGGGGAAAAAAGGTAAGGAGAGAGGAGTGCTCTGACGTGTAGCAGTCACCCGTCGAGTACTTCTCGACGTGTGTCTATCCGCACCCCCCCTCCCCCCCACCACACACACACACCTCCTAGGACCTCGTGTAAAGCGTTGCCAGGAGGAAGAGAAACTACCCCTACGCTAGAAGATTGAGCCTGGTCCTCTCGGCTTTCGAGCCATGCCCTACGCCGCGTGGGAGTGAGGGGCCCCTGTTTCCCTTACTCCGACAGCGTCTCCTGCATGTTACCATCACGATGGATAAACGAACTTATTACAAGAGCATTTTCGCTCCCCGCTCAAGTTGTCTCTTCCGTCTCCATCACCCACAACCCGAGGAAAAATTATATGGTTGCTCCAATTCTTATGGATATGGACCACACCCTTGTTGGGATGACTGTGCTACCAAGATAAATCTAATGCTTAGGTACCCCTTTAAATAAGTCCCATCTATCTACTATAGTCTTATCTTATCGATGTTTTCATTGATCCATATGTCTCATGGTCGTGTCCCGGTTGACACATAACGTTACTAGTGAACTTAAGCAAACATTTGATTTGCATGATTTTTTTTTGGAGCAATCGGAAGAAGCTCTGTCTTTTTATTAAGTAGAAACAGAATTTGTCAGTTTATGACGAAAACTGGAAAAAAAACCGATACATGGGGCATGTTTATATTAATGTGGAACATGCCAAAACCACAGGACCAAAAAGCGAGGAAAAACATTTGATTTGCATGATTCTCCAAACGCAGAAATAGGAAAAATAAAAAAATTCATTCAAAAGAGAGTGAAAAGTACCATTTGAAGAAATTTCTTAGGATTGTAATTAATCCTTCTCGAAATAGGCTTTCGCCCCGCTATATTAATATAGCACACACACTGATACAAGAGTTCGAACAAAGAAAAGCTAGGGCAACATCACAAACATGACCAAAGAAAAAGAAATGAAGACAATGGTGAATTGACAGAAGGTGATGACTCACGATCGCTGCGCCCTCCAACTTATGCCCACCACGCTCCCAAGCATCCCATAGCATCGAGTATGAAGCAGCACCTTTAAGAAGGGGAGCACCATCGACACGGAGCTACTGTCCGGACGCGCTGGCCCTAGGGTTTCCCCTGACACTCAGAGTAAAGTGGATAGAGGCTTCCCAAGACGCCCTCCAGGAAGGAATGGTGCCACTCGAAGGCAGCACCGCGTCAGGGTCGACGACCCGACAGTAATTAATCCTTCTGACTCAAATGACTTTTATAGGAAAGAATTCCAAGGATCCAAATCCTCTGAAACCTTACATAATTCTTCTGAATCAAAGGAGGACTAAAAAAAGAAGACAGCGGATGAATGACCGGCCTCACGGTTTACGTCTCTTTAATGGTTTATTATGTTTTGCATCCCGGCCAAGTACGATGAATCGGTAGATCATAGGAGCGTCCTTAAACTCTACGGGCTGCTCCTGTCCTGCCTGCGGGATATGAGGGTATACTGCAGAAACTAAGGTACCACCTGATGCATTTCACTCAGACACGTAGGAGGAGCACGTCTAGCACGCGAACACGGCCATCATTTGGTTCACTGAATCATGATTATGCCAAAATCCTTGTTATGTGGAGATTTAATGTTACGACAGTGTTGCCGCCATTTTAGTTCCGGACAATTGCTGTGAACTGGGTGATCAACCTGCAATTGATACTGCTGATCAACTCTACTCTGCATACAAAAGTGTCTCCTTTGCGTTGTTCTGAAGTCTCCTTGCCATTAAAAGTCAACCTGACGAAAGAGCAGACTTGCTTCCTCGTCAATTCTGAACTCTCCTTGCTTCCATGCCATCTTCTATATAAGCGCGACGCTGAAGATACATCATGCATTCACTCCACACGATCAACATTCTCCAGCTCTTGAACCACCGGAAGACACGAGCCATCCTTTCTTTTCCATCTCTCAACAATGGCGAACGCCGCCCACCTTCTCCTCACGGTGCTGGCCACCGCTACCGTCATCGCCTCTGCCACGGCCACCATCAGCGCCAGCCAAGCGCTACCGGCGAGGAGGAGCCGTTTCCTGCTAGTTGGTGGCACAGTCCACCCTCCTCTGCCAACATATGCCTGCTCCATGAAGTCGCCGGAAACATGCCTCACGCCGGGGAGCGCGGGGACGACGTGCTGCAGCGGCCAGTGCGTGGACACCGTCGCCAGCGCCGAGCACTGTGGCGGCTGCAACAAGGCGTGCAAGCACGGCCGGACGTGCTGCGACGGTCACTGCGTCGATCTGCTCTCCGACGAGAAGAACTGCGGCACCTGCTCCAACCAGTGCAATAAGAAGTGCAACAACGGCTTTCTGCGACTATGCGGAGTAAATACAATTACTACATCAGCGAGTGTTCTCTTAAGACTTGTTCTACTGCAATCAAGCTATATATGAGGCTAGTAATTCATAACACGGCCAGCGAGACAGGGTGCCTCAAAATCCAAATGATATCTCGTCGCTTAAGTAGTGAAGGCTGGAAGATACATGATCAGAACAGGAACATATATCTTGATGAAGGGCCAGTTTGCTACTGAACTGTATTGAACTTACTTTATGAACTCTATCTACTAAAAAAACTTACTTTATGTACTTCTGCGAGAAAAAAAAAAAGAAACAACGGAGAGTTAAGAGTTCCACGAGTGTGATGTTTTTTCAGCTCTGAACTACATGTATCTGGTTTTTTGACAAAAATGTGGATATGAGTAAAGTGAACACTACACATTTTAAAATCCCAAAAAAATTGTATTTTTTGTGTAGGTCAGAGTAGTATACATACTTACGTACTTCTAGATTCTTTTTTTCTGATTGAAGAGAAAATTTTAAAATTTCAAAACAAAAAAACACCCTACATGTTTCTTGTGCTCCAAAGAGAATTTCTCGAGTTTCGCATATTTTATAATAGAGGCAATGCTCAAAGAAAGATGTAAGTAACAACATGCATATTTGGATTGACATTTTCGATAAATAGCATATATTAATATGCAAAGATACCAATTACATTCAGTCTCTGCAACAACGCAATGCCCTACCGGCCTTACGGATACACACATTTCCAAAAAAATGATCTATTCCTTTTAGCACCAGTACTAACACCACCATGATAGCACCAGAAGTCTAGCTCCTCCAAAAGCGACACCTACAAGAAGGAAACAATGCACAAGTGTCGTTGTCGCCATATTATAGATCTTAGGTTTTCACCTTGGAGGAAGTCCTTGCTCATAAAACAATGCCTTCAACAAGGTCATTGCAAGGCAAAAGAAATTAAGGTTTGACCTTGGATTTTCACCCTGAAAGATAAGAATTTGAACATCTCCTGTGTTGTCGCCCCCACTTACGATGCTGGTGCTCCAAATCAAGAATCACCAAGCCAATTCCTTATCGCCACAAAGACTCGAATCACTAATGCTACTCCTCTAATCTCGGCTTTCATGATATTCTCCGCCAGCTGACTTCACCATGGAACGAGAAAGCGAGCCCCATGATGGTAACAACCAACAGAGCTTCGTGGCGCTTCCTCTGAAACCAAACAGTCAGAGAAAAACATGGGTGAGCACTACCAAATCCCACCCGATCCAACAATCTCCAAGCCTAAATCGCCCAATTAAGTTTGTTGTTGGAGCCTTCCACACCACGACACACCAGCCAGATCGATGGGGACAGAAATCTGGCAGATCATCATCTTGGCGCGAGATGCAACCCTATTACCACCGCCTTTATTCAAGTAGAGCTAGTAGCCCCCATGCCACCCTCCGGCACCCTGTTGGATCTGCCACTCCGAACCTCACCGGCCAGGCCAACATCAAGGAAGAGGATGACAGAATAGGGCGATCTTCCGTCGGATCCGAACGAATCACGTAGCGAGGAGCCCCTGCCACCAGTTAATGCACCGTCGTGGAATACCTCCGCCACCACCTGCATTCCACATGCGCCGCCCCGGCGATGGACCTCCTCATGCATAGGAGACTGTCGGAGCTCGCAGCGCGAGGCGATCCGGGAGGGAGGGAAACGGAATGGAGGAGGGAGACGAATGGCGGTGGGATGGTGGCGGTTACGGTGGCGGTGGTCTCTTGGGAGGGCTGGTCTCCAAATGCGAAAGCAGTTTGTGTAACTATAGGTGCCCGTCCAAGCCATAATGTTATATTTAAAACAATTGACATGATTTATACATGTCGGTAAACTCATTCAAAAAAATGTGACCATTTGTGACATAGATAGAGCAGTCAAAACTTAAGTGAACAGTACTCGAGGGAAAGTATGTAAATGTGGCTCAAAAAAACCAGATTACCATAATCCCTCCTAACGAGAACACGTGCTTGGGATTTGACTCTCATCCAACTAACACATATCTAAATTTGAGGTCAAAATCAATAGCATCAAACATTCTTGTTAGTATAGTGCTTCCTTGCTCTGTATGTAAAAGATAAAAGATTATGCTTTCGACACTCTAGCATTCGCATGAGTACCATCTATAACACCAATACAATCATGTCATGGCACGAACATCAATCATGCTTATGTTCAATGTAGTGTTTTGATGAAATGAAAATACAGTAATAGTTCTCACCCTGAAATATGGATACCATCTCCGGCTACTTCGTATCTTTCTTGGTGTTTGACCACATGGGTGGCTTGATCATCTCTTATTTGAGCTCCCAACTTGCATACAAGACTTGCTTGAAATAGCGGGATACTGTCTCTATGGATCTCGTCGATGTGTTGTGAATCACTCTAAACCTATGATTATGACCTACAACATTAAGAAACATAACTACTTGATCTTCCATATATGTATGGACGCTATTCTGCAACAATCCTCCCTCTAAACATTTTGACAAGTTCATAGAAGTGGCTCATTTAATCAGAAGCATTTGGATAACCTCTACGTCGTTCTAGGTGTAGATGTAGTTCAGGCTGACAATCCTCTCATGAAGTCGGACCAACATATGGAACCATATGTTACTGATGGATAGGCATCATATTTAACCGCTCTCTTGTGAGGGAGTGGGATCCAGGTCTAAATCTCAGCTATTAGTATTGTTGCCTAATGGATCAGATTCTTCCTGTCAATCTATTCAATTTGATCTAGCATGAGTGCTCGATAAATCTACCCCACAGGCTATAAACTAATGGTGGGGACAAAAAGTAGGAGATGCGACGGTGGTTTACTTTTGTCGTGGCAAATGAGGGAGTGTAGTAAGGGTCAGAGGAAGAAGAACCCGTGGCTTTGATGAAGACTCCACCACGAATCCCACGTTGAAGACGAAGGAGACAAGCTGCTGCGACAGAAAGGGGGAACCGTCTCGTGCCAGAAACAAAGGAGACAAGCTGCTGCGATAAACAAGGGCGACATTTCCGTGCCGGAGTTGAAGAAATCATCCGATGAGGGAGATCACCGTCCTGTCGGCGCCGCTGGTGTTAAAAGATAAAATGGGGATTTTTTTCTACTCTGTGCTAGGAAGTTTCCTAAAAGAGGAGGTGAGACTTGTTAGATGTGTATATCTGTATATTGTATTTCCCCATATGTTAGGGGGCTTCCTGCATATTTGCCCTGTACCTGTAGTATATATTGTGGCCTTTGGCTCCAGAGGAATACAACTTGTCTATTCCTAACATGGTATCAGAGCCGGTTTTAGGGTTCCCGTACCCACCGGTCCTCTGCTTGTGATCGCCGCCGTCAGCTCGCCCCGGCCTCCGCCGGTTCCCGTTCTGACCGCTTGCGTCGTCCTCTGCTTCCCAGATTGGAGTTGTCCTGCCAAACCTCTGCATCTTCGGTTGGATCTGCACCCTCGTCCGCCTCAACCCTCCAGCAATCTCCTACTGTCGATCGGGCCCCGCCATCGCCGATCGGGCCCCGCCATCTCGTCTCGCACCCGCCGATCTCGCACGCGAGGGTCCCGCCACTGCTCGCGTCTGCCTTGCATCTCGTCGACGGCACCGCCACCCACGCCGTCCGGTCGACTGGCCAGCACGGCCGTACTCCTCCATCCACGCACCTACACACCTATACCCGTCCTCCGTTTTATACCTCCACCCGGTCGATCTGACCCGCGGTCACTAACTGACTAGGCCCCCGCAAAGACGGGCCTCCACTCCATCGCTTCGTATGGCAGTACGCGATTTAATCGCCTGGCCCGCCTCTCTCCGGCTGCATCTCTCTGTCCGGATTTCGTCTGCTGACGTCTGGCTACGTCAGGCCCGGTCAGATCTACTTCTGATCTGATCTATAAAAAAAAAGTCCGACGCAACCAAAAGTCCGAACTGATGGAAAGGGTTAGTACAATCCACTTATACACTTCAACACCCCCTCTCATGTGTGACCAAAAGTCTGAACTGATGGAAAGAGTTAGTACAATCCACTTATATACTTCAACACCCCCTCTCATGTGTGACCAAAAGTCCGAACTGATGGAAAGGGTTAGTACAATCCACTTATATACTTCAACACCCTCTCTCACGTGTGACGGGGAGAAGTCAGCACGTGCAACCGGAAGAGAGCGACGACGCGCGAAACTCACGTATAACTCAAGAGGCCTATACGTGGACACAACAACAATTTTAGGATAAATTGCGTCAGGACTCGAACTCAAGACCTTAGGCTCTGATACCATGTCAAGCTTCATGCACTAACCAACGCAACCAAAAGTCCGAACTGATAAAAATAGTTAGTACAATTTACTTATACACTTCAATAAGACTAAGTTTTGCTGCAAAACCCAGCCGGCAATTTTGGTTCTCCCTCAATCTCGCTCGGGCTCCCGCGGCAACGACATTTCCTCTTTCCACACCGCTAACGGGTCTGGCGGAGGATTGCTTTTAGCATCGTGCGGGCTGCAAGACGTACGCCTTGATATCCATCGACCTGATTTTTTGCATCCAATGGATCTGTTTTGAGGGAAGGCATACTAGTTTCGAAACATTGGTTGCCGTAGCTTTTCGTAGCGTCTCATCCATAGATTGATGGAATTTTTTTTTTGCGGGTATAGATTGATGGAACTTGACAATGTATTTTGCTTATCGATCCTGTCCTGTCTCCTAACAGAGATGTGACGTTTATGTCTCGACGACCGTCGGATTTGCCTGACTTGTTTATTCTGGTCGATGCATGATACAGCTCGTGATGCGTGGAGACCGGTAGTAGGTCGGTAAATGTTAGTACTGTACTTATGTCGGTTCTGTATATGCATTTTCTCTGTCATGTACAGTGTAGAGTGTACCATCAGAAACAGCAAAGCAAGCATCAGAGATGAAAACAAATAATTATGGTATATGTCTGTATTCGAGTTCTTGAGGTTTAGCTCCCCAGAATGCCGACGGAATATGGACTAGATATCCAACAGGAAGTAAATACTCTGATTAGGTGCACTCTTATATTATATAGACCAGCCAAAGGAAATGATGTCGCTAATATACTCGTCTAAACAACCTAGATACTAGACAGTAGAAATATTTATATTACTAGTTCAGTCTAGCGCAAAGGTTCATGTGTTTAGATTCTATAATTAACTACGGGATGCGCACCCCGTGTGAGTAATCAAATGGGGGCACACATAAAAGGGCACTATACCTTTCCGTTTTCCAGGACCTTGGTCTCTGATGTGCGCCGCTTTATTAGGACATGATGCTAAGAGTCCACGTGATCAACTGATTCATTCGGACAGTGTCATAATGGGATCAGGCGCAGGGGATAGAATGAGATCCGCTGATTTCTACGGAGTACAACTTACTAGTATTCAGCGATGCGAGCTTGTGAGTGAGGTTGCAGCAGGATCCTATGATCATTCGCACGAGTCGTTGCTGCAAGAAATGACTCGGTCGATTGTGCCCATTCGCACTGTTCTGCCATCCTGTTTACTTGGTGTTTACCCGCCCTGCTAGCTAAGTTATCCACATACTATTGAGTGTATGTAACCATATGGTTACCAAGGTGAAATGGCATCATTCCAACAGCAATGATACGTTGGGATGGCAATCGAGTGCCATGCCTTGTTCTGGTCATGATTTCAGATATCGTGTAACTGCAGACCATATACAGTACCTTCGCATGGATGGCCAATGACGTCTGTTCCATCGAGTGCTGATCATCGCGTATGTACACAAAAGGGATCCCAATGGTTCCAAGATTTCGATCATGATATCTGTACTCCGAGCTCCGGCGCTATATCATGACGATCGATCGATGGCCTGGAATGGCGCTTTTTTTTGGTTTCAGATAAACTGCTGAACTGGAAGGACACAGGGTAGGAGGCCCGGGCGCCCCGATCTGCAGGCCATGAGTTCGATGAAACTGCCGTCAGAGTGTGAGACTCATTCGATGAGTTTTTATGGGCTTATGGTCATTCGACCCAGCCTGCATCCGGGAGGGGTAACTGGCCCTGTATGTTAGCACGGGCCGCGAATTTCGCAGCCTTTGGGCCCATAAGCTGAGAACAAATCAAGAACGCAGTGATGTTTGCGTGTGTACCATTGGTCTTGCCAGTAGTATTCATCAGCGAGTAATCCGGTTTGGAAAGTTCTGTGGCAGTTGAGAAGTCTATGGAAAATAAAAGTGTTCGTATGGCGTGGACTCCATGGTATTGTACCATTGAAATACATCTTGGTGAACCGCCATGTGGGGGCAAGTGGCCAGTGTCCAATCTGTAACCAAGCACCTGAAGATCTGCTTCACTTGCTTTTTCCAGTGCAATACTGCGAGAGAGATGTGGACTTTGTTTAACCTGAACACAGTAACTGAGGAGGCCACATCATTCGATCGTTCGGGTTCAGCGGTTCTGGAGTTCTTGCTGCGATAGGAAGCCACTCGTTGCTCCATTGTTCTGACTCAACCGACACCGTCGCAGCTTGCTCAGGTCAAGAAGCATGGTGGGATGAATCCTGTGCCTTTTTTGTTGATTGTGTTGATTGTGTTGATTTGGTCTCACTTATTGGGAAGGTCAAGTTCAAGCATTGTCTGGGAGAAGCCAACGAAGTTGCTGCTCATGATTTCTTGTACATGGGTCGTCGATGAACTCGTGGCTTTAAACTTGTTAATGATGCTAGTACTATTGTTAGCAATTAATAAAATCCCACAACAGAGTCTTATTGCCCTCAAAAAATAATACTAACCCAATAAATCACAACTGCACTATCGTCAGCAGTGAACATCCGGCGTCACTTCCAGATTTCCCGCTGGAATCACGTGAATCTTCCAACTGATGGCGCAAAGGTTCGGCTTGCGACGGAGGGCCTGAACATACCGGTACAGTAGTAATACACTCTGAATGATATGTCATCGAGTCCAAGTGGCCACTGTGCCTATGCGATTGACTCACGTGCAACAGGAGAAATTAGTCAAAAGTGACAACGTGCAACAGGAGAAATTCGTCAGAAGTGACAAAAAGAAAGTGTCAGCTGACAAAAAATTGCGCATCCAGGGAATCGAACCCTGGTCAGTACCGTGGGAGGGTACTATGATACCACTACACCAGATGCGCTTGGTGCTTAAACTTCTATCTCCTTATGTATTCAACTGGCACAGGAGGGCAGGTCATTACGTGCTCCACTGGTGCACTTCCAACCAGTTAACCATACCACTTAACACCACTGACTGGATCAGTTATACGAAATAGCCTTTCGCCCCGCTTTATACATAAAGCAACCGTCCAAACCAATAAGTATCCAAGAGTCACAAGTAAGTAAAACACGAATGCTGGGGCCACAGCACAAACCGACCCAACAAATGACAAAGGGAAAGACGACAACGAAGGAAGGGGCCATCATGCCCGCCGAAAGGACGCCGAGGTGGAGCGCCGGCCTAGGGTGGGAGGCGCCTGGCCGCCTCCAAGAGCTGGCGGAGGGTAGCGTCCAGCCGTGCCTTGTCCCGCTGCCTACACAACGGGTACAAGAGCTGCAGAGAAGCCAAAAAGCGGAAAACCGAGTCAGAGGCACGTCTAGGGAGAATCTTTTCAATGACCATCTTGTTCCGAATGTTCCATAGGGACCATGACATCGCCGCAAACACTAGCCAGAATAGGCGTCGGCCTTCCCAGGCCGGTTTGCGTGCGAGTCCAGAAATTCACCGAGATCATGGCCGCCCACCGCCAGAGCCTCTCCGTGAAGTTCCACGAAACCGGCCATGGACAGGTGAACAATATGTGGGTGCCCGTTCGGATCCCGCATAGTGGACATAACCCATCCCCCGGCCCCTGTCTCTTGGTCACCTCCACCCCCGAAGGGAGCCTATCGCGAAGGAGTTGCCACACAAAGATTTTTATCTTCAGTGGGAAGGGGGCCTTCCACAGGGGCTTGGTCCAGGGGAGAACCGTGCGGCCAAAGAGGGCCCGATAGGCCGACCCAACCGAGAAGGAGCCTGAGGGAGTGAGGTTCCAAGAAACCCTATCGGGTTCGTCCGCCAAGGAGGTTGGGAGCTCCGCCCTAAGTTCCCTCCACGCTGGGCTTCTCGGATCAAGGTACGCCGGAACGAGATGTTCCATGTACCTTCCAGCGCGGAGGAGGCTACACGAAGCGTTGGATCGGAACAAATGGCGAAAAGGCTCGGGTACACCTCGCGAAGCGGACGATCCTTGAGCCAGGAGTCCAGTCAGAAGATGGTCCCCTCCCCATTCCCAATGGACACCGAGACCCCAAGCCTGATCGCGCTCTTGGTCTCCTGGATGGAGCGCCAGAACTGGGAGCCGTCGAGGCGGTCGCACCCTAGAAGAGGACGGCCGCGCAGGTACTTGGCCTTAATGAGCTTGAGCCAGAGGCCTCCCTCGTTGCGGAGGATGCGCCAAACCCATCTAAGCATCATGGCTTTATTGAATTGGCGGGATGCGAGAATACCTATGCCCCCAAAATCCTTGGGGGCACAAATGTCAGCCCACTTGACCATGTGGTATTTCTGGCGACCCAGGGGGTCTTGCCAGAAGAACCTCGACAGCTCCTTGTCAAAGGCCCCATGCAACCCCTCGGGGAGGAGATACATGCCCATCATGTACATGGGCAGGCTAGACAGGCAGGAGTCGATCAAGACGGTTTTGCTACCTTTGGATGTGAATCCCACACCGTGGTTCGACCGAGCACACCGTCCACGAGGTCCAGTACTGATCAGATCCTGGTATCGGACCGCATCCCTAGGTAAGTTATGGGAAGGAGGTCACCGACAATTAAAGTTATCACTATCCTCCGCTTTCGTCACGAGAGAAGCCTAGTGCGATAATATCACTCTTGTCGAGTTGATGCGAGGCCGACATCTCCGGAAGCACGGGGAGGAACTTGAGGTTCGCAATGTCCAATGTTGAGCCTTCAATCATGATCATTGTGTCATCGGCATTAGAGTCGGGTGATACCCTCACAGGATAAGGTGGCCCACCACTCCGGAGATGTGGCCAGCCGCCTTGGCTTTGTCAAGCATCTCCGCGAGGGTGTCCACCGCCGCGTTGAAGAGGAGGGGGGACAGGGGATCGCCCTGGCGGACCCCACACGCCGGGAGGAAGTAGGGTCCAATCTCACCGTTGATGTTAATCGTGTTACTCCCGGTCATAACGAATTGCATCACCCAGGTGATCAAGCGGTCGTCAAATCCTCGTCTAATGAGGACCTGTCTGAGCACTTGATCCAGACGATCGTAGGCCTTCGAAGTCTAGCTTCAAGAAGATGCCCTTGACGTCTGGACTTGATCTCATGGATGATCTCATGGGCGCTAAATCCATCATGTATCAATCGCCCTTGAGGAAGGCGAATTGATCTTGATGGGTGAGGCGCCCAAGACCGAGCCAAGGCGACGCGCAAACTTTCGCGAAAAGCCGTTGAATAACATTTAGGACTGTGATGGGCCGGAATTGGCGGATGTCCGAGGCCCCTATCACTTTAGGGATCAAGGTGATCACCCCCAGATTTAACCGTCCCATCACGAGAGTCCCTGTGAAGAATTCCTGGAACATGGGCATAATGACCGGCTGGAGTTCCCTCCAGAAAGTCTGGAAGAAGACAACGGGGAGGCCATCAGGGCCCGGGGCGGAGTTGGCCTTCATGGCCTTCAGCGCCCGCTCAACCTCCACTGGCAGGAACGGAAGTGTGAGCTCCGCGTTCTCGTCGTGATGACCCCCTCATCGGCCAAAAGTCCGCTGCCAACGCGACCCTTGTGGGGGGACCTACCGAGAAGAGCTCCTTGTAAAAGGAGTAGATATGGGAGGAGAGCGCCCCTGCCTCCTCGATGAGGCTATCCCCGTCCCAAAGGCAAGGGATCGAGCATTTCCTACGGCGACCATTGGCCACCGCAAGGAAGTATGTCGTGTTCGCATCCCCCTGGAGGAGCCAGTTTTGACGGCTGCGCTGCCGCCAAAACAGCTCCTCGCCCTGGTAGATCTTAACCAGCGAGGTCTCTAAGGCATAGCGGTGGGACCACTCGTCCACGGATAATCCCACCGAGTCTGCCGCCAGGTCCAGGGAACGGATCTCGTCCAGCAGCGCCCCCTTCTGGAGCCTCGTTGTTGCGCCTAGATTGGCCCCCCAGCCCCTCATGAACTGTCGTGTAGTTTTAGCACAGTGGTGCCACACGTCCACAGCATTAAAACGCCTGGGAGGGTTAGCTGCCGCCGCTAACCACTTGGCCTGGACCGCCTCCACGAAACCCGGCTGGTGGAGCCAGAAGTTCTCGAAGTGGAAGCGGTTCAAGCGAGGTGGCGAGTGTTGGAGATATGCCCTAGAGGCAATAATAAATATATTTATTATTATATCTTTGTGTTTATGATAAATGTTTACATTCATGCTATAATAGTATTAACAAGGAAACATTAATACTTGTGTGATTTGTAAACTTAATTTGAAGTCCCTAGTAAAGCCTCTATATAATACTAGCTTGTTGGTTAATAGATGATTGTGGTTTCCCTATCATGAACATTGAGATGTTATTAACAACAAGATCATATCGTTAGGAGAATGATATGATGGACATACTCCTATAGATAAGCGTAGAATAAAGATCAAGTCATTTTAATAGTTCAAGTGCTACATGCTTTCTGATACATAGTAACCTAATTCCTTCGACCATGAGATCATGCATATCACCTTTGCCGGATGGATGCTTTGATTACATCAAACACCACCGTGGCGGGTGGCTATAAAGGTGGCATTGAGTGTTCGGAAAGTATTGGTTGAAACACATGGATCAAGAGTGGGATTTGTCCATCCATATGATGAGATAGATATACTCTGGGCCCTCTCGGTGAAATGTCATCCAATTAGCTTGCAATCATGTGGTGGCTCACAAGGGATCACATATCACGGAACGAGAAAAGAGTACTTATCGTACGAGGTTGAACTAGGTATGCGAGATACCGACGATCATAACCTCGGATAAGTAAACTATCGTGAGACAAAGGGAAATTGGTATCGTATGTAAGTGGTTCATTCGATCGCAAAGTAATCGTAGAAATATGTGGGAGCCATATGAATTTCCAGATTCCTCTATTGGTTATTGTTCGGAGAAGTGTCTCGATCATGTCCGCATAATTCACGAACCGTAGGGAGACACACTTAAGGATTCGACGTTGTTTGAGTAGTTATGGTATGATGAGAAAGAGACCGAATGTTGTTAGGAGTCTCGGATGGGATCCGGGATATCACGAGGAGATCTGGAATGGTCCGGAGAATAAGATTCATATAAGGAAAGTCTCGTTTTGGAGTTCGGGAATGATTCCGGTGTTTTCATCGGGAATGTTCTAGAAGGTTCCGGAATGTCCGGCACTCCAGAAGGGAAGGGGTACATGAATGTGTCATTACAAGTTGGAATGATTGCATCATGTACTAAGTGTCTTCGCTGTCCAAAATAAAGGGTTTATTCAAATCCTAAATTGAAAAGTCAAACGGCTAGTTTGAAAGTCAAACGACAAGTTTTGGAAAGAGGAGGAGGAGTGGGAAACCGAGTTGGGAGGAATCCTCCTCCAACCCGGCAAGACCACCCAAGCCGAGTTGGGGAGGGACTCCCCTCCCTCCCCTTGGCCGGCCTGCCCCTCCACCTATATAAGGAGGGGCAGGGCTCCCTCCTAGTACACACAACTCCTACTCCTCCAAACCCTAGCCCCAAGCCGCCGCCGCCTCCAAGCCGCTGCCGGCCCCTACGGCACCAACTCGCCGCCGCCTAGCTAAAACCTAGCCGTCGGCTTGTCCCCTCCTTGGTGTGTCTAAACCCTAGAACACCGAGGACTCTCTCATACTCCACCATACTCGCTCCGGCTTAAGGCGAAGCCCTGCGAGATCTCCTCTCTACTTCCGGTACCACGACGTTGTGCTGCCGGAATCGCGAGGAGAGTGCTACAACCTCCGCTGCCTGCTGGAATAAGGGATAGGAAGGTCTTCGCCAGTCGAACGTGTGACCGATCATGAGCGCCCAGGAATCTGTTAGGAAGGATCGTCTACGCGATCTTGAGATCGGGAAGAGTACGACTACATCACCCACGAGAATCCGCTCTCGTTAAACACTTTGGAATCTTCGAGGGTGAGTTATTCCATCGATTCGTTGCTACAATCTAGTAGATAGATCTTGGCTTGTTTGTTCGTATGCGATAGAAAATTTTTATTTTCCATGCTACGAAACCCTACAGTGGTATCAGAGCCGTGTCTATATGTAGATTTGTTGCACGAGTAGAACACAATGGTCATTGTGGGCGTTGATGCTTTTATTATCGATTGCTTCTGTTGGAGATATGCCCTAGAGGCAATAATAAATATAGTTATTATTATATCTTTGTGTTTATGATAAATGTTTACATTCATGCTATAACAGTATTAACAAGGAAACATTAATACTTGTGTGATTTGTAAACTTAATTTGAAGTCCCTAGTATAGCCTCTATACTTCACTAGCTTGTTGGTTGATTAATGATTGTGGTTTCCCTATCATGAACATTGAGATGTTATCGACAACAAGATCATATCGTTAGGAGAATGATATGGTGGACATACTCCTATAGATAAGCATAGCATAAAGATCAAGTCATTTCAATAGTTCAATTGCTATATGCTTTCTGATACATAGTAACCTAATTCCTTCGACCATGAGATCATGCATATCACCTTTACCGGATGGATGCTTTGATGACATCAAACACCACACCGTAATGGGTGGCTATAAAGGTGGCATTGAGTGTTGGAAAGTATTGGTTGAAACACATGGATCAAGAGTGGGATTTGTCCATCCATATGACGGATAGATATACTCTGGGCCCTCTCGGTGGAACGTCATCCAATTAGCTTGCAAGCATGTGACTGGTCACAAGGGATCACATATCACGGAGCGAGAAAAGAGTACTTATCGGTAACGAGGTTGAACTAGGTATGCGGAGATCGACGATCATAACCTCGGATAAGTAAACTATCGTGAGACAAAGGGAAATTGGTATCGTATGTAAGTGGTTCATTCGATCAAAGTAATCGTAGAAATATGTGGGAGCCATATGAATTTCCAGATTCCTCTATTGGTTATTGTTCGAGAAGTGTCTCGATCATGTCCGCATAATTCACGAACCGTAGGGAGACACACTTAAGGATTCGACGTTGTTTTTGAGTAGTTATGGTATTATGAGAAAGAGACGAATGTTGTTGAGTCTCGGATGGGATCCGGGATATCACTAGGTGATCCGGAATGGTCCGGAGAATAAGATTCATATAAGTAAAGTCCGTTTGAGTTCGGGAATGATTAGGTGTTTTCATCGGGAATGTTCTAGAAGGTTCGGATTGTCGGCACTCAGGGGAGGGTACATGAATGTGTCATTGAATGATTGCATCATGTACTTAGTGTTCTTGCTGTTCCAAAATGAAAAGTCAAAGCGCGGTTTGAAAGTCAAGCAGCTAAAGCGAGCTGTGGAAAAGCGAAACTGTGGGAAACAAGCAAGAGGAGGTTGAAACCAACTTGGAGGAGGTCACTCTCCTCCAAGCCGTGACCAGCCCTAGGCCTAGTTGGGGAGGGACTCCTCCCTCCCTCAGCGCCAGCCCCTCCACCTATAAAAGGAGGGGCAGTGCCTCCTCCTCTAGACACAAGTTCCTATCCTCTAATCTCCGGTTTAGAGCCGTTTTGGTTTAGAGCTTCTAATTGCTTTAGCCAGCGGTTTAGAGCCTTCTAATTGGTGTGTCTAATCTCTAGACCACTAATAGCCCTCTCATACTCCACCATACTCGCTCGGCTTAAGCGAAGCCTGGGATTTCCTCTCTACTTAGGTACCACCGTTGTCTTCAGGAATCGCGAGGAGAGTGCTACAACCTCCATTCTTTGGAACAAGGGAGAGGAAGGTCTTCGTCAATCGAACGTGTGACCCTCATGCGGGCGCTGCGGAGCCTTGGGAAGGATCGTCTACACGATCTTGAGATCGGAAAGAGTACGACTACATCACCCACAAGAATCCGCTCTCGTTAAACACTTTGGAATCTTCGAGGGTAAGTTATTCCATCGACTCGTTGCTACAATCTAGTAGATAGATCTTGGCTTGTTTATTTGTTTGCGATAGAAATTTTTTGTTTTCCATGCTACGAACCCCTACATCTTCTTGTGTACTTTGCATCTTGCGGTATGTTGGGATGAAGCGGCCCGGGCTAACCTTACATGACATCGTTCATGAGACTTGCTCCACGCTTGACATGCAACTTGTATTGCATAAGTGGCTTTGCGGGTGCCTATTTCTCCTAGCATAGTTAAGATCCAATTTACAACGGGTGATTAACAATACTAGTATCAATGTTGTGGTTCTTGTTCGTAAGTTAGAACGACACTTATTGAAAGCCCCAAACCACGTAAAATATGCAAAGAAAGTAGAGGCGTCTAACTTTGTTTTGCAGGGGTGTGCTGTGATGTGATATGGCCATGATTGTGATTATATATGATGTATGCAATGTTCCTTATTGTAAGTTGGCAACGGCGGAGCGGATGGTTGTCTTTAATTTATGTTAAGACCCGCGTGTCTATTCAAAGTAGTTGTAATAGTTGAAGCCGATGGACGACAACCATGGAGAAGCGTCATTGACCTTGATGCAATGCCGGTGATGATGGAGATCATGTTCGTGCTTGAAGATGGAGATCGGAAGCACAAAGAAGAAAGGCCATATCATATCACATATTATGAATTGCATGTGATGTTAATCCTTTATGCATCTTGTATTGCTTAGTAGACGACGGTAGCATTATAAGATGATCCCTCATGCACATGAATTTCAAGTCATAAAGTGTTCACCCTTAGTTAGCACCGTTGCTAAAGCTTGTTGTTTCGAAGCACCACGTGATGATCGGGTGTGTTATATTCCGCAAGTGTATACAACGTGAGCAAGCCAGATTTGCTCATGCAGAAACTAGGGTTTGATCTTGACGAGCCTAGCATGTACATACATGGTCTCGGAACATGGATCACCGAAAGGTAAAGCATGAATCATATAGTAGATATGATGAACATGTCGATTGTTCGCCATTGAAACTATATCAACTCTCGTGATGATCGGTGTTGATGTGGTGGATTTGGTTTGTGTGATCACTAAAACAATGTGAGGGATATTGTTTTGAGTGGGAGTTCACCTATATTAATTTTATTATTAATATGAACTCAATTTGTCATAAACTTAGTCTAAACTATTGCAAATATGTTGTAGATAAATGGCAGCCCCTACCATCAATTTTAATGCGTTCCTAGAGAAAGAAAAGTTGAAAAACAATGGAAGCAACTTCGCGGATTGGTTCCGCAATTTGAGGATTGTCCTCACAGCTGGTAATTTGACCTATGTCTTTGGATGCATTGGGTGACCCACCTGCAGTGATGCTCGATGAAGTAAAGAATGTTTACCTCACTCGAAAGACTCGATACTCCAGATTCGGGTGCTATCTTGTATGGTTTAGAATCGGAGCTTGAAAGGTTTGAGAATTCAGACCCATATGATATTGTCGAGGATCTCAAATTGATCTTTGAGACTCATGCGGCAATTGAAAGCTATGAGGCTTCAAAAGTTCTTTAACCGCAAGATGGAAGAGGGCAGCTCGTCGGTGAGCATGTGCTTAAGATGTCCGGGCACGCATAAACAAACTTCAAAGCTTGGGTATTGTGATTCCTAATGCTTTGGGGATTTACCGTGTCCTCCAATCACTACCACCAAGTTACAAGAACTTTGTGATGAACTACAACATGCAGAACATGAACAAGACGTTGCCAGAACTCTTTGCCATGTTGAAATCTGCAGAAGTGGAGATCAAGAAAGAGCACCAAGTGTTGTTGGTCATTAAGACCACCAAATTCAAGAAAGGCAAGTCTAAGCAGAAGGGACACTTCAAGAAGGGTGGTAAGAAAGTTACCACGCCGACGAAGAAGACCAAGGCTGGACCTAAGCCTGATACTGAGTGCTTTTACTGCAAGGGAGAAGGTCACTGGAAGCGGAATTGCCCAAAGTACTTGGCGGATTTGAAGGACGGAAACATCAAGAAGAAAGGTATATCTGATATACATGTTATTGATGTGTATCTCACTAGTACTCGTAGTAGTGCCTTGGTATTTGATACTGGTTCGGTTGCTCATATTTGTAACTCGAAACAGGTGCTGCAGAATAAACGGAAGCTAGCGAAGAACGAGGTGACGATGCGCGTGGGAAACGGATCAAAGGTTGATGTGATCGCGGTCGACATGCTACCTCTTCATCTACCATCGGGATTAGTTTTATACTTAAATAATTGTTATTTGGTGCCTGCGTTGAGCATGAACATTATATCGGGATCTTGTTTATTGCGAGACGGTTACTTGTTTAAGTCCGAGAATAATGGTTGTTCGATTTATATGAGTAATATGTTTTATGCACATGCACCTTTGATAGATGGTCTATTCTTATTGAATCTCGATAGTGGAAATACACATTAATAACATTGATGCTAAACGTTTGAAATCAGCGATAACTCGACCTATATGTGGCATCGTCTTGGTCACATTGGAGTGAAGCGTATGAAGAAACTCCATTCCGATGGACTTCTTGAATCACTTGATTTGAATCACTTGAAAGATCTGAAGCATGTCGATGGGTAAAATGACTAAGACTCCATTCTACGGTATGATGGAGCAGGCTACGGACTTATTGGAAATCATACATACCGATGTGTGTGGTCCAATGAGTGTAGCATCGCGTGGTGGTTATCGTTATGTTCTTACCTTCACGGATGACTTGAGTAGATATGGGTATATCTATTTCATGAAACATAAGTCCGAAACTTTCGAGAAGTTTAAGGAGTTTCAAAGTGAGGTAGAGAATCAACGTAACAAGAAGATTAAATTTCTACGTTCTGATCGTGGAGGTGAATATATAAGTTACGAGTTTGGCGAGCATTTGAAGAAATGCGGAATACTTTCACAGTTGACACCGCCGGGAACACCACAGCGTAATGGTGTGTCCGAACGTCGTAATCGAACTCTCTTAGATATGGTTCGTTCTATGATGTCACTTACAGATTTACCGCTATCATTTTGGGGTTATGCATTAGAAACAGCCGCATTCACTTTAAATAGGGCACCGTCTAAATCCGTTGAAACGACACCATATGAATTATGGTTTGGGAAGAAACCTAGATTGTCGTTCCTTAAAGTTTGGGGTTGCGAAGCCTATGTAAAGAAGTTACAGCCGGACAAGCTTGAACCCAAAGCGGAAAAATGCGTCTTCATAGGATACCCAAAGGAAACTATTGGGTATACCTTCTATCATAGATCCGAAGGCAAAATCTCCGTTGCCAAGAATGGATCCTTTCTAGAGAAGGAATTTCTCTCGAAAGAAGTGACTGGAAGGAAAGTAGAACTCGACGAGGTTGTCGAACCTTCTCTCGAAATTGCGAGTAGCGCAGCACCGGTAGAAGTTCCTGTGGTGCCTGCACCAATAAGAGAGGAAGCTAATGATGATGATCATGAAACTTCGGCTGAAGTTGCTACAGAGCCTCGGAGGTCAACGAGAACTCGTACCACTCCAGATTGGTATGATCCCGTTATGAGTGTCATGTTGGTGGACAACACCGATGAACCTGAGACATATGAGGAAGCGATGATGAGCCCAGATTCCAATAAATGGCAAGAAGCCATGAAATCCGTGATTGGATCCATGTACGAAAACCAAGTGTGTACTTTGGTGGACTTACCGGATGGCCGGAAGGCTGTCGAGAACAAATGGATTTTCAAGAAGAAAACAGATGTTGATGGTAATGTTACTGTCTATAAAGCTCGACTTATCGCAAAAGGGTTTCGACAAATTCAAGGAGTTGACTACGATGAGACTTTCTCACCAGTAGCGAAGCTAAAGTCTGTGAGGATTATGTTAGCAATCGCTGCATATTATGATTATGATATATGGCAGATGGATGTCAAAACAACATTCCTCAATGGAGACATTGATGAAGAGTTGTATATGATGCAACCCAAAGGTTTTGTCGATCCTAAAGATGCTAACAAGGTATGCAAAATTCAACGGTCCATCTATGGATTCAAGCAAGCATCCCGAAGTTGGAATCAACGTTTTGATAAGGTGATCAAAAGTTTTGGTTTTATACAAACTTATGGAGAAGCTTGTATTTACAAGAAAGTGAGTGGGAGCTCTGTAGCATTCTTAATACTATATGTGGATGACATATTGTTGATTGGGAATGATGTAGACCTTCTTAATAGTGTCAAGGAATATTTGAATAATAGTTTTTCAACGAAGGATCTTGGCGAAGCAGCTTACATATTAGGCATAAAGATTTATAGAGATAGATCGAAACGCCAAATATCATTGTCACAAAGTACATATTTGGACAAAGTTCTAAAGAGGTTTGGAATGGAAGAAAGCAAGAAAGGGTTCTTGCCCATGTTGCCCAATACGACCTTGAGTAAAACTCAAAGTCCGACATCGGAAGATAGAGAAAGGATGAGTAAGACTCCTATGCCTCAGCCATAGGATCTCTAATGTATGCCATGCTATGTACTAGACCCGGCATTGCATATCTTTGTTAGTTTAACTAGCAGATATCAAAGTGATCCGAGTGGATCATTGGACGTGATCAAAAACATCCTTAAGTACTTGAGAAGAACTAAGGATATGGTTCTTTCTTATGGAGGTGATGAACACTCATTGTTAATGGTTACACCGATGCTAGTTGGAACACCGATCCGGATGATTCTAAATCACAATGGATCGTATTTATTTTGAATGGTGCGATTAGCTGGAGGAGTGCAAAGCAAAGCGTTGTGGCGAGATCTTCAATGAATCGGAATACATGGCGCCTTGAGGCTTCACAAGAAGCGATATGGATGAAAGAGTTCATTACAGAGCTGGGTGTGGTTCCTAGTGCGCTGGACCCAATGTCTATCTACTGTGATAACATGGGCGCCATAGCCAATGCACAAGAACCAAGGTCACACAAGAAGCTGAAGCATATCAAGCTACGTTTTCACGCTATTCGATAACATATTCAAGATGGGGATATAAAGATTTGCAAAGTACACACAGATCTGAATGTGGCGGATCCGTTGACTAAACCTCTCCCGAGGGCAAAACATGACCAGCACCAAACTGCCATGGGTGTTCGGTATATTACCATGTAATCTAGATTAGATGACTCTAGTGCAAGTGGGAGAATGTTGGAGATATGCCCTAGAGGCAATAATAAATATAGTTATTATTATATCTTTGTGTTTATGATAAATGTTTACATTCATGCTATAATAGTATTAACAAAGAAATATTAATACTTGTGTGATTTGTAAACTTAATTTGAAGTCCCTAGTAAAGCCTCTATATAATACTAGCTTGTTGGTTAATAGATGATTGTGGTTTCCCTATCATGAACATTGAGATGTTATTAACAACAAGATCATATCGTTAGGAGAATGATATGATGGACATACTCCTATAGATAAGCGTAGCATAAAGATCAAGTCATTTTAATAGTTCAAGTGCTACATGCTTTCTGATACATAGTAACCTAATTCCTTCGACCATGAGATCATGCATATAACCTTTGCCGGATGGATGCTTTGATGACATCAAACACCACACCGTAACTGGGTGGCTATAAAGGTGGCATTGAGTGTTCGGAAAGTATTGGTTGAAACACATGGATCAAGAGTGGGATTTGTCCATCCATATGACGGATAGATATACTCTGGGCCCTCTCGGTGAAATGTCATCCAATTAGCTTGCAAGCATGTGGAGCTCACAAGGGATCACATATCACGGAACGAGAAAAGAGTACTTATCGATACGAGGTTGAACTAGGTATGCGAGATACCAGCGATCATAACCTCGGATAAGTAAACTATCGTGAGACAAAGGGAAATTGGTATCGTATGTAAGTGGTTCATTCGATCGCAAAGTAATCGTAGAAATATGTGGGAGCCATATGAATTTCCAGATTCCTCTATTGGTTATTGTTCGGAGAAGTGTCTCGATCATGTCCGCATAATTCACGAACCGTAGGGAGACACACTTAAGGATTCGACGTTGTTTGAGTAGTTATGGTATGATGAGAAAGAGACCGAATGTTGTTCGGAGTCTCGGATGGGATCCGGGATATCACGAGGAAATCCAGAATGGTCCGGAGAATAAGATTCATATAAGGAAAGTCTCGTTTCGGAGTTCAGGAATGATTCCAGTGTTTTCATCGGGAATGTTCTAGAAGGTTTCGGAATGTCCGGCACTCCGGAAGGGAAGGGGTACATGAATGTGTCATTACAAGTTGGAATGATTGCATCATTTACTAAGTGTCTTCGCTGTCCAAAATAAAGGGTTTATTCAAATCCTAAATTGAAAAGTCAAACAGCTAGTTTGAAAGTCAAACGGCAAGTTTTGGAAAGAGGAGGAGGAGTGGGAAACCGAGTTGGGGAGGGAATCCCTCCTCAAGCAAGCGCACCACCAAGCCGAGTTGGGAGGGACTCCCTCCTCCCTTGGCCGACCGACCCTCCACCTATATAAGGAGGCAGGGCTCCTCCCTACACACAACTCCTACTCCTCCAAACCCTAGCCCCAAGCACTGCCGCCTCCAAGCCTGCCAAGCCCCTCTGACCTCACTCGCCGCCTAGCTAAACCCTAGCCGCCGGCTTGTCCCCTCCTTGGTGTGTCTAAACCCTAGAACACCGAGGACTCTCTCATACTCCACCATACTCGCTCCGTCTTAAGGCGAAGCCCTGCGAGATCTCCCCTCTACTTCCGGTACCACGCCGTTGTCTTTGGGAATAGCGAGGAGTGCTACAACCTCCCATTTTCTTTGGAACAAGGGAGAGGAAGGTCTTCGTCAGTACAACGTGTGACCGGCTGAGGGGCGCTAGGAGCAAGCCTTGGAAGGATCGTCTACGCGATCTTGAGATCGGGAAGAGTACGACTACATCACCCACGAGAATCCGCTCTCGTTAAACACTTTGGAATCTTCAAGGGTGAGTTATTCCATCGACTCGTTGCTACAATCTAGTAGATAGATATTGGCTTGTTTGTTTGTATGCGATAGAAATTTTTTGTTTTCCATGCTACGAAACCCTACAGCGAGCTCCCCCCAGTCGATAGGAGGAGAGGGCTGTGGTCCGAGCCTACCCTGGTAAGCGCCCGAAGGGAACAAAGAGGGAAGGCTACCTCCCAATCAGCCGAAACCAGCACACGGTCGAGGACACTTCTGACGGGATCCACCCCGTTGTTCGTCCACGTGAACCGGGCACCCACTCGCGTGATCTCTCTAAGAGCGAGATCAGCGATACAGTCGTTGAACATCCGCATGCGCGGTATATCCACATTGTGGGTGCTCTTGTCCGCGTGGGAGTGGATCAGGTTGAAGTCACCCGCGACCACCACCGGGATGGAGCAGCGCTCGACCTTGGCTTTCAGTTCCTACAGGAAGGCAGGGGAACGACTATGATCCGCGGGGCCATAGACGATAATGACCTCCCAATGGAGGCTGGATCGTCTATGGGTGAGGGCCATGCTCACAAAGAATTCCCCACGGTCCATATCATCCACCTCAAAGGTATCCTCCTTGACGCCAAGAAGGATGCCCCCAGAGTGACCCGACGCTGGTAGCCAGTTCCAAGCGAATTTGTGTCGTGACAAGCCTTGGAGTTCCGATATCTGGAAGTCTTGTTTGATCGTCTCTTGGAAGCCTACAATGTCGACATTTTCCTGGCGCATGTAGTCCTTTATTTGGCGTTTGCGACCATCACTACCAAACCCCCTAATGTTCCAAATGAGAGCGATGATAGCTGGCCAATTCATTGGATAACATTCTGGGGTTTGCTCCCCTTAGGGGGGACGGATCGTGTCCTTACTGCGGGTGGAGGTCTGGAGCCCGGTCTCGGCGGCCTCCCGAGTGATCCCCCCTCTAGGGGATCTCACAGGTGGCGGGCCGTGAGGCGCTAAGGAGAACCCACCCTCCTGGAACCGGGATCAGATGTCCCAGTTCCTGGTGGTGTCGAGGTTTCCCCATCTTTGGGCCTTGGCGTGTCTGGCAGCTGGCCGAGGGATCCCTCGTAAATCTCCTTAGCTCTAATCGCCTCAATCTGCTCAAGTCTCGGGCCCCGCTCCCCGCGGAAGACCACGCCACTGTCTGCAGCCACTTGGGCGAGGTGCTCAAGTGGAAAGTCATCTAACACCGAGAACCTGGAGCCTGACGAGGACGGGAGGGAAGGAGGTGGAGGGGCTTTCTGAGAAGTACCTAGGTCAAGGTTGCGGGCGGCCGTCCTCTGGGACGCCAGCTGAGACACCGTGGGCACCACCCCCGGGCTCTCCGCCCTGACACGCGCCAACCGTGCACTGTGGCGCGACGGAGGGGGCACAAGGCGGGGCTGGCGAGCCTTGGAGCCGGCAGCAGGGGTGATGGGGAAGACCGCCGCCGGCTCGTCAGGGTGGGGTGCCGGGGTCGCGGGAACCAACGCAGGAGATCCCCGGGGTGGGGCTGGAGTGGACCCCGGGGAGAGCGCGTAGCAGAGGACGCCGGGGGAGCGGGGGGATGAGGGGGCAGTGACCACCATCCCCACGCTCGCGGAATCTGGATCAGACTCCATCAAAGACTCCTCCTGAGTCATGCCGAGGGCCTCCAAGGTGAGCGAGTCCATAGCCATGTGACCAGAGAACCCCTCGGCCAGACCGAAGTTGGAACCGTACTGAGCGAGGAGGGTGGAGGGGCTCTGAGAGGCTGGCTCCAGAGGAATCTGGTGGGTCGTAGCTAGAGCATCGGAGGTCGTACCGCTGGAGGGGGAGCCGGGGGAGAGGGGGCTGGGGTCCGAGACTCCCCTCCCAGCTCATCATCGTCAGAGTCCTCCCCTGATGAGCTCCCACCTCCAGAGGAGGGCTCGCCTGCGGGAGGGACCGAGGGTGGGCGAGGGAGTCCGTCGGCGTCCTGGTCCTCCTCCAGCTCAACTGTCAGGATCCTCCCCTCCATGCCGAAGTAGAAGGGTGGGAGGGGCCCTGGTAGAAGAGCTGGGTCAGGGCAGAGCACCTGCATGCGGATCGGGCCCGATCCCACGCGAGAGGCCTCGTCCACCATCACCAGCTTGCCCACTGCGAGGCAGGCTCGATGATGGGAGCGTCACGCCTGGGCCTCCTCAGCGAAGCCGAGGATCCGAACCCACACCGCCGAGAGGGTCGAAGACGTCGCAGGGTGGGCGGTCGAGGGCTCGATGGAGATCCGCACCCTGCTGGTCGGGAGGGTGAGAGCAGTGCTGCAAGCGCTGATGGAGAGAATCTCGGCCGATGGGAAGGTCACCGCGAACTGGGACGGGGAGATCTCACGGGCGCTCCAATCATGCCAGCATCATCGGTGAGCTCCTCTGAATGAACTCATGAGATCACCACCGATTCTAGGAGCTCCTGCCCCGCAATCACCGTGACCAAGGCCAGGTTCTTGGGCACCGTCATCGCCACCCCTCCAATGTCGATGTAGTAGAACCCCCCTGCAATGGAGTGCGCGAGGTACTCCATTCTTGAGGCCAGTCTTGAGGAGGGTGGGGCCGAGGCGGTCTTGGGTGCCCGGTGACGGCCGCGGGATTCTTTTTCTTCTTCTTCTTCTTACTCTTCTTCTTTTTCTTCTTTGCCGGCTCATGAACACAGTGACTTGTCGGCCGGGCGGCGAGGCGGGGACCTCCTATCCTCCGCCAGGCCGGCAAATCTGTCAGCCGTTGCTCCGCGCGCCGACCATCCGGGGATGGCGCCTTGTGGGGTCCCTCCCGTCCCGTGTGCCCGTGATGGACAAGCGGGCGCTGCCCCCCGCGCGGGGGCGTCCGTTCCTGTCCACAGGAGGCGGGAGCTAGCACGTCATGCGAGGCGAGGCGAGGTAGTGGCGGCCGGCGACTGGCGGCGGTAGGCAGCGCCCGGCTTGTGAGGAAGCGGCGGCGGGGAGCGGTGGCGGCGCCGGGGAGGAGAGGCGCGCTTGCGAGACCGTCTCGGAAATCGTCATGGGGCCAGAGCCTTGGCCGCGCCAGGCGGCGGCGGAGGTTGCAGCGCGAGGAGGTTGAGGGTGGCGGCGGGACGGACGAGGCGTGGGGTGAGGAGACTGCATGCGTCGAGCGGCGCCTAATCGGCGAATCCCGACCGGGCCGGGCAGCCAGGTGGCCATCCATGGCGCCTGATCGGCCCATAATCGGAAATCTTGGCCCTTGACCGATGCAGGAAGGGCGGTGATGGGCCCAATTCCAACCACCGCCCACCGGTGAGCGAAGGGACACAGGCGTCCGAGGGGCGCCATGGCTGAGAATGGCCACGGCGCCAGGAGAGGAGGCCAGGCGACCCAATGAACCCTCCGCCGCCAAGACTGACCGCCTGCCGGGCCAAGACGCCCGCGTCGGCGAGCGCATCCTCGGGCGAGCCACCGGCGAGAGGATGGGGCGGCGGGGCGCGCACACACTGGGAGGCGGACATAGCGAGCCATCCCCGGAAACTCTGCCAGCGTAGGGGAAGCCGGGGGGAGCAACGCCTAGCTCCGCCGCCCTCCTCTTCCTCCTCGACCTCGTCGGCGTCGGCCAATGGCGACCCGGATCTTCAAGCTCCCGTGGCGTCGTTGAGCGGCAGACGAGGATTCAGCCGGGGCTTGCCTCCCCTGGCGGCGGGCGCCGTGATCTCTGAACCAAAGGCATGGCCTTTGCCAAGAGGAGGGCGCTTTGGTTGGGAGGCGGCCGCCGCGCTGCGGCGGGCCCAGACGCCGGCGAGGCGGAGGAGCTCGGGCGCGCGGCGTCAATCACGCAGCGGCGCTAGGCGCCGGAGGGCGCGGGGCGAGCGTCGACGCCATCTCCTGGCCCTCACAAAGTTGCTCACTGACTGGATCAGTTAACCCGAGCAGGATGAAGCATTGCCATCAGATCCAGATGAATTCTTTCTTCGATCGAGTCATCATCGACTAAAGCGTACGTACGTGAGCAAACCATGTCGACACCTCCTGTTTCACAGACCCACAACTTACCGGATAGCACGATCACGCTAGAGGTAGCCCCACTGTGGCACTGACTATCTCCCTCCAGAAGATCCCCAGATTCACAACGCTACACGCGATACAGGACAAACCGCGCTGCCATGCGTTCATCCAAACTGTGCCAACCAAGCCACGTTGATGATTCATTGTTTAAGTACACCACGCGCCGAACACAGGCTGATTCGCTCGGGCCAACTGCTCCACGCGCGCGCGCCATGAATCATGCCGCGATCGGGAAAAGCGAGAATTGAAAGTATTGCCGTGCGGCCATGTCACGGCCGGCCCCTGGCCTCATGCGCCCCGCCAGCTTGTGCCCGGCACACGCAAAGGGGCGAGACACATATCCGTAGCCTTTTGTTTAGACTTGTAGTTGGCCAGTGGTCACTCGCTCGCTCCGGTAGCTTTAATAATTTGATCTGTGACTCCATCTCCTGCACTGCACGGCCATTTCCCGTGTGGGTTCCTTTCAGATGTCAACATGTACAGCACAAGGTGGCCGCGAGCAGGATATCCATGTCTCGAACATGCGAAAAAAATATTGCAATGATCGACTAGCAAAGAGATAAACTCTCGCCAGGCAAAGAGCCACGATTACAGTGGAATCTGCAGTGCGACAGTGGCAAGTGGGCGTCAACGTTCGATGGAGTACGTGGGACTTTGCCGAGACGAGAAAGAAAGCCGCTTTGGAGCCAGCCGGACGCTTCCAAATCCTCCAGCTCAGCGTCGCTCGTCCGTTTCGCGTTGTTGGCTTGCTCTTTCTCTCCCCAAAAGCGGCGGTGGGCAGGTCTGGTCACCTCATCACCAAAAATAAAGGGAAGAGATGCAGGACAAGGGCGTGAAGGCGTGTGGTTGCCACACTCCCCTACTGGCGTAGATCAGCTCCGACGTCCCCCTGTCCCCTCGTCGCTAGCAACGGCACCCACCCCCACCCAAATAATTCAAATCCCTTTTGTGATCCCTTGGTCTTGATCTTTCTTGTAGTAGTGATCTGTTCATCCTTGGGTCCGTGAAGAGGAAGAAATCGAACGGAGTATGATTAGCTAGCTATCTTTCATACTAGAACAAATCAGTTCTGATATGTGGACGTATAAGCAGGACTGGATGCTTAGGGCATCTCTAACCGATCTCCTAAAAATCGGTTAGATAAGTAAAAATACGCAGCGGCGGTACCTAACTGAACTTCTTAAACGGTTAGAGGAGTAAAATTATACTCATCGGAGAAGTAAAAGTGGCGGCCGACTCCTAAATTTACTTCTTCGAGGCCACTTCCGAGAAAACCTCCAGCCTCCCGACCCGTTGCACCCATTCTCGCCGGCGACCCCCATACCCCGCAGCCCCCACCCCTGTCCCTGCGCCGCCCTCCGGCCTACCTCTCAGTCCCTCTGTCGCCTCTCGCCATCGTCAAAATCGACGGGGAGACCTAGTTTTCGCCGGCCGCCGCCCCGATTTGCTCCAAATCAGGCTCCGTCGGCGTCGATTCATCGCAAGCCGGAGCCGGCGTGGCCTCCGGTGACCACGGAAACTTGGAGTTGGCTCTCAGGAGGCCGGACACAACCAATGTCACATCGCGGCTCGCCCCCCTCCTCCTAGCCCACCACAGATCCCGCCTCCCCCGCCGCCCACGACAGGTTTCGTCTGCGCGCGGGATCTTTGACCGGAGTTGGAGGATGCAGGGTTGGCGTTCGTTGATGCTGCTGCCGGAAATGGATCGCCGGCACCGCCGGCCGCACCAACATAAGATGGAAAAGGTGATTTTTCCCCCTATTTTCCGTCATGTAAAATTTGAGCACAAGAAGCCGTGGCTTATTTGATTTTTGTTACAAATGAAGTACTAGGACTTCTACATGGACCGAGGATGAATACAATGAGTTGTATTTTGCATGGCAACATAAAATTCTTGTAGATGACGCAATATACGAAGTGAGTGGTGTTCGTCCGCCATTGCAACTTTTTGGGGAGAAAATTCATAAGAATTTCAATGAAAAGACAACCAGAGATGGTAGATCGCTTTCATCGATGTTAAATAGATGACAAATTCTTGTTATGTGTTCTAATGCATAACAAAAACACTTTGGGGTTTGTGCTAGTTTCTATCGGGTTGCATCGGTATCTATGGGGTGCAGGCCCGTCTCCAGAATTTGGGGGCCCTGGTACGACTTATAAAAATGGGGCCTTAATTTTTTTACATACTCAAGAACTAGTATAACAAAATCACACTTTTAATTTATATTGTATAACTTCCGAAAAATATCAAATATTCATCCTAAAATAATAAATATAGCATCGAAGAAATAAAACGAACCTCATGATCTACCAAAAAGCATCATCCGCCGGGTATTTATTGAAATAAAATCTTCAACCCGCCGGGTATTTGTTGAAATAAAACGAACCTCATGATTTGTCTATCTCAGAAATTTAAAAATCAACAAGAGGATTCATTGATTCATCGACTAGAAGTAGATGAGTAGAGTTATAGGAAATCAGGTGTGAGTAGCAGCATAGATTATTTCTACTGTGTATGTACTACCGCTGCATGCGATCTTTACCTGCTCCGATCTACAGTGTATGTATGTACTCCAACAGATCTTTACCTGCTACATGCGATGCGATAGCTGACTCGCTGATGGGCCTCATCGCTGAGGTGCTGAGCTGATCGGTGATCGCTGATCGGCTGATCACTGTGATTTCCTTGGACAGGCTGGGCGGCGGCATAGGCGGAACATCTTGCCGGCAAAGGGTCGTGACTTGCGACGGTAGCTGCGGCGGCGATCTCGGAAGCGGCGTGAGTCACGAGCCGTCGAGCGAGCAGGAAGAGGCGATCTTGCCATCCAGCGGTGGCGGCGACGATTTACTGCTGCTTTGGGCTTGGGTTGCGACTGAGGGCTGCACAAAATTGGGGGCCCTCCAAAATCGGGGGCCCAGTTCGGTCGAGCACATGGAACCTGTGCATCGACGGGCCTGATAGGGTGAAGTATGTACTCTCTATGTATCAATTGTATCAAGTTGTATCGGTATCTATGTTAGGTGTATCGAGACGTACCGGAATCAAAACCTATGGTAATATATTTGTTTATATCGACCTATTTATATTGTAAATGATGAAAAATAGTTTACTTCTCTAAAAGGGTTCGGTTAGATGCCGACCACCTTTAAAGGAGTACTTTTACTTTTTAAAAGTTTACTCCTCTATTTACGCCTCTAAAGGCGTGTGGTTGCCACACTCCCCTGCTGGCGTAGATCAGCTCCGACATCCCTTGTCCCCTCGTCGCTAGCAACGGCACCTACCCCCACCCAAATAATTCAAATCCCTTTTGTGATCCCTTGGTGTTGATCTTTCTTGTAGTGATCTGTTCATTCTTGGGTCCGTGAAGAGGAAGAAATCAGATAAGTATGATTATCTAGCTATCTTTCATGGAACAAAATCAGTTGTGATACGTGGACATGTAAGCAGGACTGGATGCTTAGCATGCAGCACCTGATCAACCAAACCATGTTTTCTTTCTGTAATTGCAAAACGTAATCAAAATTGGATAGCCACCGAATACCACTTACATGTGTCCGTTCAGACGCATGACCTAGGCATTTGTCTCTAGCCTCCCACCCGTGACCTGCACATCAAAACAAACAGCATGGCGTGAGCACATATAAACATAGTAATTTTGTCTACTAGTTCTTCACGGTAATCCAGTAGCAGCTGGACTAATTAGGCCGGCCTGTGGCGGGCACACGCAAAGCTAAGGGGCGGGCGGGACATCTGAAAGATGAGCTGCAACAACCGCGCGCATGGTGACTCACTCACATTATTTTGGAGTTTCAGACCGGAGGGTTGCTCTTGGTTTGGCCTTTTTTGCTATACTTTGCATTTTTTTTCTCTTAGAAAATGAGTACCTTAGCTTTCACAGTCTTCAAATGGCTTTTATTCCTCGAGATAGTACAAGGAAGATCGACTGATTGCCTATCTATAGCCATCCTTGCCACATGCAACATGTTGAAGTGTATAAGTAGATTGCACCAGCCCTTTCCATCAGTTCGGATTTTTGGTTGCGTTGGCTAGTGCATGAAGCTTGATATGGTATCAGAGTCTAAGGTCTCGAGTTCGAGTCCTGGCTTTCGCAATTTATCATAAAATTGTTGTTGACCCCTCTATGTTCACGTATAGGCCTTTTGAGTCATACGTGAGTTTCGCACGCCGTCGCTCTCTTCCGGTTGCACGTGCTGATTTCTCCCCGTCACACGTAAGAGGGGGTGTTGAAGTGTATAAGTAGATTGCACCAGCCCTTTCCATCAGTTCGGACTTTTGGTTGCGTTGGCTAGTGCATGAAGCTTGACACAACATACCTTGAAAGAATTGAAGGATTTTGATATGGTATTTGAATGCCGGGGAATTGGAAATACTGTTTTTCTTGCAGCTTTGCCATGTTTGTAGTGACAATCCCAATGTAAAACACAAACCCTAACAAAACAATAATTAGATCGTAACTCTGCTAACAAACCAACGGTGGTGCAAAAGACACATGTTAGTTACTGATTCTGTGCTGGCAAGGTTTACTCAGTTTTCTCATAAGAGAAAATACAAAGTCATGATGCATTGGGATCGAGGATTGGGGACGGTGGCGCCAGCGGATGGCGACGAGCTTTACGGGCCCAATCTAGGTCCAAGCGGATTCTCTTGGGACTCGTGTGCCCTCGCATGGGCTTTACGGTCCGCTGGGTTTGGTTGAACCAATTGGGACTGGTATGCCTAGTTGCCGCGTCCGGTCGACTACCCCTTAGGGGTGAAGGTTGTTTCCTCCCGCTCGGCTACAACACTATTGGCCCTGATTTAAGATTCCTTACACCGCCATCATGCAGGCCTAGTGACGGTAGCTTAGATGAGATGATGATGGCGGTTTCATGACAGTAGTGGCGTATGCTGGTTGGCAACCAGTTTGGTGGTGTCGAGGCCTCGACCTTGCAGGGCTGCTTTGCATGAGATTGTTTGGGGGTTGTGGTGGTGTTTTTTCGGGACAAATCCTTGTCGTCTCGATCGACGACGTGGTGACGCCTTCGGCTGGCACCATTCGTTTCTAGAGGACGACGTGGCTACCTTATGTATGCTCTCCCTCTGTGCGACGGGGAAACCCTAGGATCAGTTGGTCTAACTAGAAATGTATCGCTTCTCTTATTGAAGGTGTTGCTTGGTACTTGACGCTTCGATGCTAGGAGCATGGTGGAACATCGTCGGAGGGTGTAGCGATTGCGGGTCACCGTCGCTTAGTTGATCCGCCTCCGTTTCCACTTTGTTTCTTCTCTTCTTTTGGGCTCATTTTTGTGTCGCCTTAGCATCGTCTTGGGCCCGCCAGAAGGTGTTTGTGTTGCGTGTGTTCGGTGGCCTACCTGTAGCGGCGTGCTCCCGGAGGAAATGTCGACTTTTAAGGCGGCGATTGCCATCTTCTTGACGTGTCTTCTTTGGTGACCTTTTCCTAAAGCTTGCGTCTTTCATATGGTTGGTGGTGTGGCCCACAAATGTCGTTGTGTTTCTCTTATGCAGGGGGTGTTTGTGCTCGATGTTATCTTTCTTAGCAACTAGGGTGAGCTATTGTGCCTCTTGATGGTACGACGCCCTTTGAACCAGGGCAAGAAGGCATGGGCCTTCTTCCGAGGTGGTGACGAATGTTGACGATGGCGGGACTTTCTCCGGTGACGGGTCTATCTGCACGGCGGCTTTTTTTAAAATAATACATTTTTTATTTAATTTCACAAATAATACACGAAACGGGGAATTTGCAAATCTAATGGACAGCCGTCCGTTCAAAAGACGACGGGGGTGGTTCTTCTTTTGAAAAGACGACGCGTTCCATCTTTGTTTAAAAGAACGACTGCCCCAGACTGTCGTCTGTTCGAAATACAAAGGTGGTGGTTGTCTGTTGGAAAGACAAAGGATGGTGTCGTCTTTTGAAATGAAGACGGCGGCATTGATCATGCAAACTACGTACACGTCCAAATACGTTTTAGGTTTCGGACTATTATTTCACGCCGTTTCTCCCGTCGTCTCTTCCCGCTGATTTTTCTCGCCACTCATTCCCGCTGATTTTTCCCGCCGAGTTTTCCCGCCAGTACTTCCCGCCTATTCGGTTCGGTGCCTCTATAAATCCGGGCAACAAGATGTATATTTTCACCCAGTTCATCTCTTCCTCCTCTTACTCTCTCATTTCCCTCCTCTCCTCTCCTCTTGCTCTCGCATTTCCCTCCACTCCTCTCTACTATGACCGACGCGTTTCCCTGGCCGGCACAGATGTCCGTTGAGCTTTTCCAAGAAGCCAAAAATGTTATGATAGGCGATGAACCAACCCAATGGGAGACGGTGGTAAGGAACTATGATGCTCTCGTTATGCTTGGCAAGGAACTTCATCGGAGAGGGTGGAAACTGAAGACCCCAAATCAGGTACGAGCAGAGCTTATCAGGTTCCAGGCAAGGTGGGACAATCTCAACTTCAAGAGTGAAGCTCACATGATGGAGCGGGCTGAGGCACCTTGGGCCTGGATAGAAGAGAGCGAAGATGAGGATGATATCTTCATGCCGCCACCCGTTGGAAGCAAGACGAGAGCTGAGTGGGACAAGAGGCAGGAGAAGAAGAAAGCGCAGGCCAAGAAGAGTCAAGCTGACATGATGGAGCAGGTTGCGGCACCTAGGGCCAGGATAGAAGAGAGCAAAGATGAGGATGATATCTTCATGCCGCCACCCGTTGGAAGGAAGGCGAGAGCTGGGTGGGACAAGAGGAAGGAGAAGAAGAAAGCGCAGGCCAAGAAGAGCAAGTGCGAGGGATCGTCGAAGGGAAAGGGCGAGGCATCATCGAAGGGAAAGGGAAAGGCATCATGCTAGGGATAGATAGGATTCAGTTTATGTACTGCAAGTTATGCTGAACTGTGCTGCAAGCTATGTTGAGTAGTTTGTCGAATAAAATCGTGAAATAATAGAATGGTGTCTCATATATAGGTAGATATATGTCTTATACATAGATAAATGTCTGATACATAAGTAGATATCACTGGTGTCGACGACGAGGTGGCGGAGGCCTCGGTGTACTTCATCCATATCTGTGGGGTGGCATCACATCACGGCGAGGTGCAGTTGACCATTCACCTTGATCCTGTGTATCCTGTGTGGGGATAGGTGGTGGAGTACCTGCTGATACTGGCCAAACCAGTCTACCTACTCATGTTGTGTCTGCTGATCATGGTCGTCAGTAGTGTCCCATGAAACGGAGTCTCCTGCCAGTGTACAAGAAATTAAGTACTGAATAATGTCATACTGCATCTAACAATAGTAGAAAGGGACAAACTTACCATGAGGATGAGATTATGGTCGATAAACGAAGTCCATGTAGGGGATCTGCTGCTGCTGCCACTATTCGAAAGTAATCTGGTTCTGCTGTCACTGGTCGATATTAAACTGCGATTGCTGCCACGGGTCGGAAGTAAACTGTGATTGCTGCCACCCCCAGCCTCCAGCCTGGTCTAGAGGTGGTGCTCTCGGCGGTGCCTGCTGTGGGAGTCATGGACGAGGCCCGTGGTGGAGTGGAGGAGAAATATGCTCCTCGTGCCATCCCGAGCCTCCAGCCTGGTCTGGAGAAGGTGGCTACTGCATGGGTGGACGTTGGGCGCGCTCCTCCATGGATCGACGTGGTGGGCGCTGCTGCGTGGAGCGACGTGGGGTGCGCTCCTCCACCAAGTGACGCGGTGGGCCATGTCTTTCGGTGTTGAAAAGGCGTCACGAGCTGGTGCACGTGATGGTCGCGTAGATACGCCGCAGCTTCTCCTCGACCCGCCAGACAAAGGACTGAGCCTGCTGACGGGGCACAAGAGGAACGGTCGAAAGCGATCATCCGTACTGAGCCACCTTAGTCTGTAGCTCCCACGTCATGTTGGCCTGCATTTGTCTCATAGTTAAGTATGCATTACATAGCACTCATGTTGATTATGCTCTAAATAAAGTACTTACCGCTGACTGTTTGGACTCCAGTGTTGATTGGCTAGGGTATATCTCATCTTCATGTGCGTGTGGCACGGAATGGGACGTAGCCGTGTCATCGACATGTACCTCTGTAAGTATCCGTGGAATAGATCCATATCAAACGGGCCAGCGTGCCACACTTGTGTTGGTGCATTCTGCCACTCGTTGACGTAAATCCCCACCCGTTGGAGCCATTGAGTGGCGGTCTTGTTAGTTTTCCGAGAGTACCTGTCATTAGAATTTGTTAGACCATCATTAAAGAACATAGATGAAGTATAAGACACATTCCTTATGTACATATATTTACTTACGTGTGCACGACATCTGGAAGGGGAACATCCGGACGCGGGGGATCTACCATCTAGCAAATACCGAACTGTCGCATGACCCTCTGTTGAGACATCTCCTCAACTAGGCAATCGAAGATGATCTTCGATTTAGTCAGCCAGTACTCTCGTTCTCTAGTGCACATAATAGATAACCCGCCGGGATATCGTGTGTGTCGTGTCTGCAGGGTGTACGGCTCCCAAATCACGACATCCTCTTTCAGTGTGTCGAACTGCTTGGTGAACGATGTACAGCATCTAACGACTTTCTCTCCCGCGAAACGACACTGCATGACAAAATAGTTGTTAGTAACTTTCATATTATAGTACCAGAAGTACAATTTATTAAGACATTACACTGACCTTGCGACGGGTCCAGTGAGTGCCAAATGTAGGCAAGTCAATTTGCTCTTCGTCGAACAGCAGGTCAGAGTGGTAGACAATTATTTCATGTTCCTGGTTGCAGACTATTTGGTTGACACTTACTTCTGGACGGCCGATAGGGAACCTCTCTCATGACCACAGTTGCAGCAACAATGGGCATCCTAGCAAGACAGAACTTTCCCTGGTTAACTGGCAAGCATTGCATAAACCTCGGTACGTAGTTGTTAAGACAGCTGAACCCCAACTCCACTGTGTGCATTCTTCCTGGCATGTCGCCTCCGCGATCCTTCTAGCAAAATGGATGTAACGCGCTCTAATGGTCGACACGTGGTTCTTAGTGGCCTCAACCAAACGAAGGGTAAGATCCCAGCCCACTTCAATCTACATAAGAAGATAGCACAACAGTTTAGTTAGTCTAGCCCATAAATATCCCAACAACAAGAGAAATAAATATCACATGCATCTGAAGCAAATCAGGGTGTATGCACCAGTTCGACATGGGAGTGCGAGACACTAGGTGCTTCAAGGTCCCCGGGTTAGCATCCAGTACCGTCGACCGATGCTTTCTATCTATGTCAGCATTCAGCAAGGATCCTGCCATTTGCCCATTACAAATTTAAGACATAGTTCCACAGATATTATAAATTTAAGACATAGTTCCACACATATTACAAATTTCAGACATAGTTTCACACATACTACAAATTTAATACACAGTTCCACACATATTACAAATTTAAGACATAGTTCCACACATATTACAAATTTAAGACATAGTTCCACACATATTACAAATTTAAGACATAGTTCCACACATCTAGTTTCTTCCCCCGCCTCTTCTTCCTCTGCCTCTTCTTCCTCGGCTGCCACGTCCACGAGGAGCAGCTTCCTCGCAAACCAATGTCAAATATTATTATGATGACACCTTCATTTTTAAGACCCGTTTCATGGACATTGACCACTCAACGATTGCTTCCTGTAGATGTCTCTTGCTAGGATATAATGCACCCAGAGAGATGTTGTTCGCGTGGTACTGCCACGCTGAATCATGCCCATCGTTCACAGTCGTTGCTGCTGTGTTGTCATTATTCCATGATGCCGGAATAGGTTGTCCGATCTCTTCTTGATCAGACTCGCCAGAATCATCAGCCATATCACTGTTGCCTTTTGAGTCTTCGGCTTCCATTTTATGTTGCAACAAACCATCATATATCTCGTCCTCATCAGCTTCGCCACTGAATATGTCTTCCCCTAATCCTTCACCACCGTCCTCCGATACATAACCATCACCCCTGGTGTGTGCATAGCTACTGTGACTTGATTCATAACCGCCGCCACCCTCTTGGCCCTGACTACTCTGGCCATGATCATAACCACCTCCAGCATGACCGGTCTGACTGCTCTGGCCATGATCATACCTAGCCTCTTTCTCCACAGGTATCACTAAGAGACTAGGGTTAACTACTCTTTTCTGGCAATCTTGCACAAATTTGATCCATTTATGTTGCGCTTCTATTGGGCTTAAATAAAAATTAGGGGTTTGCCTTGACTTAGTCCATAAAGCATGCACACCGACAATATGGGTCGGAGGGAGCCCTAAACGAGCACATAACCAAGTAACGAGCATTGTTTCAGGATTCTGAAGTACTCCATCCATAAAATTAAACTCGCTCAAATCAACTCCGTGCTGGTCTGACGAAACCAACACCATAGAAGAACCTAAACACTATATTATTTGACATAATTTTCGACCTAAAAAATACAAAAAATAGTCAAATACACGTACATTGACACATAATACTCTACAAATATCTTGCATCTAACAGACTCCATCAAAGGCTACCTATAAACATACACACATGACTGCAATTAGTAAGAAATTAGGGTTTACCTTGAGCGTGCGAAGTCCTGCCGTGCAGCAGCCTCGGGTCAACGGATCAGCACCTCCACCATGCACCTTCCTCAAGTCCCAGCACCAGCCTTCACCATGGCCATTGCTCAACAAGAACACCACGAGATCCCTCCACCAAAACGACTCAAATCACTACACCAGGCTATCCCATTAGTAGATCGGGACTCTACTAGCTTGCTAATATATTATAGCACCGAGTTTGGATAGAAATCTGGGAAAAAAATCGGTGCAGCACCTGGTGAACGAGAGGAAGTAAGAGGGAAAGAGGAAGAACAACGAGAGAGAAGAGGGGAGGACGACGACGGGCAGGCGCGTGAGCTATATGCTGGGGCGCGTCGTCCATTCCAAGGACGAAACATCCTTCGTCCGTTCAACGGACGACGCCCTGCACCCCTGTCGCCCGACAGCGCTGCACCCCTGCCGCCCCGACAACGTCATGTCTGTGTCGTCTTTTCGATAAAAGAAGACAACCGTGTCGTCTTTTGAATAAAGAAGACGGGGCTGTCGTCTTTTGGAATAAAGAAGCAGCCGGCTCGTCTTTTAAAACGGACGACGGTCCATAAGATTTGCAACATTTACATTTCGTGTATTATTTGTGAAATTAAATTAAAAAATGTATTATTTAAAAAAAAAAGTAGCTGCATGGCGTCCTCTCCTATCTCCCGATCATGCCGATGATCAATGGCCTCGAAGCCCAAGCTGTAATTTTTTGTTTTCATGTGCTTGCTTATTGTTTGTTGCCGGTGAGCTGATATCTCGTCACCATCTACCTATTGTTTTGGCGTTATTAATTTAAAGCAGGGCTTCGGCCTCTAGTTTAGAACATGAGCTGCCATGTGCTCATATAACAACAGAAGGGGAGACTGCAAGGGCTAAAAAGTTGAAATCCCAGCTCAACAAAAGATGCCCTTCCGGTTCTTCCAAAAGGCATTAACCATTTCATTCACTAGAGTGCATCTCCATGCATTAAAACAGACATGATTATTAAACAAAACTATGGCACGGTTCAATTCAGGACATCCCTCCCGCGAGGGGGCTAAACAGGACAAAAAGTTCAATTTGTAGCCTTGTTTGGGATCTCTGTGTGTCTAGGTGCAATGTATTTTAAGTGGAGATTTATCCCAGATTCCCAGCCGAAAGTTTGGCAACGTTAGTGCGGGGAGCTAACCAGAGTCAGTGCGCCCACCCCACGGCGCGCGTGGCGCGTGCGGCGGCGGCAGCTGCTAGCGACCCCGCCCCCCGCCTTTCCGGACTCCGCCTTTTGTCGTCGCGGCTCGTGCCCGGCACACGACAGCCCGCCTGCGTGTCACCGCCGCGCCCACGCGTCCGGCTTCCGGCGCCGATCGCGATCGGCGACCTCTATCACCAGTCACCAGTCACCACCCTCTTGGCCTCTTGGACGCACATGGGCGTCTGCTGGATGCCTGGACGCATGCGTTAACTTCTGAAGCCATTTGTTCTGTTGCCCGTTTTCATCTACTCGTTTTTTCTTCCCCGTTAGAGTTGATTGCTCGTGAAGCTTAGCACGTTCGGTTAACTTTGCTGCTGTCCTGTTACCGTGATGGCTCCTGTCAGCAGATGGGATCACCATGTCAACATGTGGCACATTCAGACCCAAAAGTTAGGCTAGGATGCGGGTATGTCGTGTCCATCTTTATACTAGTGGCTAGCAAATCCGTCTCGCCGCTAGTCTAGGTTGCTGCTAGCACCGATATTTTTCGGGTGAGGGTCATAGGTTGTGTTTCTGGTCTAGAGTCAGTAGGGAGCATTAAGCGTGTGGTAAGCACGGTCTAGAGTCAGTAGGGAGCATTAAGCGTGTGGTAAGCACGCTTTGATCGTAGCAAGGAGTGAAAACCTTCTCCAGAGCATGACAAACGATTGGGATCTGCTTGTCCATGTACTCCCTCCGTGCTCAAAAGAAGCGATAGATTTAATTAAGTTTGTATGTATCTAGATATAGGTTTTAGTGTCTAGATGTACACGAATTTAGTCAAATCTATGACATTATTTTTAGGACAGAGGTAGTAGTAAATTACTACACGTCTCAAGATTCGAAAAGAGGAACTTTATAGTCTACACCGCTTACGTCAAACTTGCGTCAAACTTACGTCACACGTGTACTAACTTATAAGCGCTCCTTTGATTCGCCCGAAGAAAAAGTATAGAAATATGAAACATATACTAGGATTGAAGTGTCATGTCTATTTAAAATCCTACGGAAAGAGATTTTTTTATTATAGCGGAATGAATTTTTACACGAGGTCCCACCTAATGCAATATTTCTATAACAAATTACCCTAGAAGTTTCTTATAGGATTTGTTCCTAAGATATATGATCCCATGAATCAAACATGTTCTACTGGAAAATTTTCATAAGATCTCAATCCTCCATAACTCATGTGAAATCATATAACTTAGATCCATAAAACTGAGTTTTAGAAGTTTAATTGTAACAATTTTATTTTTTGGGGAAACTTAGCAATTGGCCATATTATTTGACGAGAGATTAAACTACCTCCGTCCCAAAGAATAAGGCTTTTTAAAAAAAGTTGAACTATGTAAAGTTTGACATGTTTTTAGAAAAAATACTAATATTTGCAATATGAAATCCATACCCTTTGATACATTATGAAACACTAGATTTAGTGGTATGCCTTCGCGCATGATCCTGAGATAATTTAGCGATTATATGTGAGCAAAAGTAATATTGTGTTTTTAGTTTTTGCCAAATTGATGACCATAGCATCAAGGCTCAAATTTGGTATACGATTTTATATGAGATTATAACTGAATAAAAATATGAATAAAATTAAAAAGATATGTTGATAGTAAGAGGTGATCCACCGTGGACCACTACAGCAGAGAGGTGCCAGCTGGTTTCTACCCCGATGATAAGAGGAACTGAGTAGTTGCGAGCATGTTTTCAAGACCGGGCATGGAAAGATAGATGGTACTGGACCTCACGACCAAAGGTGATGCATAAATTCAGTATGAAAGTATAGTATGTATGGACTATCTACCTTAGTGTGTTGTCGGTTGTCTAGGAGCACTCGTCTAAGTATCTTGATCTGTTCGTCCTATGTACTTCAGTTTGCTATCATCTAGTGTTATTTTTGGGGCCATGATTATAAGTCTTGTTTATGGTTTAGAGTGACTCCTCGAAATAGTCTTTCGTCCCGCTATATTAATATAGCAACCACCGGATACAACGATACAACTGTTGGGGCCTCAGCACAAGCAAGCCCAAAAGGAAATAAAAAGGAAACACAAAAGAAAGAAATGCCAACAACGGTAGATCGACTAAACAATGACAGTTCGCAATCGCTGCGCCCTCCAAGATATCCTACCACGATCCTAAGCCTCCGAAGCGACGCGTATCAAGCAACACCTTCAACAAGGGATGCGACAATGACGACGTTGCTGCCCGGACTGACCTAGGGTTTTCCCCTATACGCAGAGGTCAGCGGGAAAGGGGTACACCCGATGACCTTCAATAAGGAGTGGTGGCACCCGCAGGCGTGATACGTCGGAAACGTATCTATAATTTTTGATGCTCCATGCTTGTTTTATACCTACTTTGCTTTGCTTTGTCTTCTTTGAGGTGTTTTTATATCTTTTCTGTAACTAACCTATTAACAAGTTGCCATAGTGTCAGTTGCGTGTTTTCTTCTGTTTTTGGTTCCAGAAAGGCAAAAAATTAATATTCGCGGAATTGGACGGGACAAAAGCCAAAGTCAATAACTTTACGTGAGGGACACGAATCCAGATGAGGGACGGAGAGGCACCAGAGGGTGGCCAGACCCCCCTGGGCGCGGCCAAGCCTGGCCCACGCCTGGGGAGGGTGTGGGCCCTCTGGACACCTTCTCGGCCTCCCCCTTCGCCTATAAGAAGCCTTCGACCCAAAAACCCTAGGGGATCCATAAGAAATCCACGAAAACATCTATAGCGCCGCTGCCACCGAAGGGGAGATTCGGGGGACAGAAAGTCTCTGTTCCAGCACCCTGCCGGGACAGAGAAGTGCCCCTGGAGCCATCTCCGTCGAACTCCATCGCCATCTTCATCACCGTTGCTGATTCCCATGATGAGGAGGGAGTAGTTCTTCCATAGGGCTAAGGGCTCTATCGGTAGCTATGTGTTCATCTCTCTCTCTATGCATGATCTTGTGGTCATGAGCTTTGTAATCAAGTAGATCTACCTTGCTACTCAAGTGCTTCAATAGATCTCTGCTCTCTCCATGTGTGTGAAAGTGACAGCGTGCACGCCATGGTGGCACTTAGGTTTGAGTCTACATAAATACTCTTTATGCTTTAGCAGATCTATGTTTTTCCCCACGTGTGTAAAAGTGACAGCGTGCATACCGTGTGTGGCACTTTGGCTAGATTGAATATTTGTTATGAGTTATATTTGGAGTTGGATGTCTCTATGAAATTGTGGTGTTTGTTGGAACCATCTAGCGCTCAAGGTGACAGTGTGGGGTTATCTAGATTGGGAAAGGCCCTACCGTGGATTAGAGTGTCCAACCGAAGAGTAGTTAAGAGTAGTATCATGAAGAGAGAATATTTATATGAGAGAGTGTTCAATAGTGAAAGTATGATCCCTAGGCCTTGTTTCTAAACATTGAAACACCGTTTGCTACTAGATCTGTTGCATGTTTGCTCGCTTCCTTCTTATTGCATTTAGTCTTTACCTTACCATCAAAGCTATTTTCTAGCACAGTTACCACTTGTATTTCACTATCTCTTCGCCGAACTAGTGCACATATACACCTGACAAGTGTATTATGTGTGTTGGGGACACAAGAGACTTCTTGTATCTTGATTGCAGGATTTCTTAAGAGGGAATACCTTTGACCACTTCCTCCCTGAGTTCGATAAACCTTGGGTAATCCACTTAAGGGAAACTTGCTGTTGTTCTACAAACCTCTTCACTTGGAGGCCCAACAACTGTCTACAAGAATAGAAGTGCGTAGAAATCAAGCTCTTTTCTGGCGCTGTTGCCGGGGAGGTAAGGTAAAAGGTACTCACATCCTCCGGTGTGAGTGCTCGAAGTTATTTCTTTTAGATCCTGCAATTTTGTCTTTTTGTTTCTTGTTTTCACTAGTTAGGCTTAATGGAAAACAACAACAAAATTAGAGAGCTCTATAGCATTTATCTTGAGTTAGGACATGAAGTGTTTGAAGAGAAAATTAAAAAACCTATGAAACTTTATTTGCATGCTAATAGAAATGTTATTAGTATGAATTTTTGAACACCATTGTTACTAATGGTATGGAAACATCTAAGCTTGGGGAAGCTAGTTTTTAGGAGAAAGATCTTTTTAGCTCCCCAGCCTTAGGGAAGAAAATTTGCTCTGATTATACTTTATCTCCCATATGTGGTAATTCTAATGATACTTGTGATATTTTAAATCCACATACTGAAAGTGTCCCTTTTAAAATATCTATTGAAATTGTTGAACGTGTTATGAATAACTGCTATTTTGGAGATGGAACTGTCCATCCTAGTGATCATTTACTCTTTATACGTTAATTATGCGAGTTGTTCAAGTGTGCAGGTATTTCAATGGACCAAGTTAAGAGGAAGCTATTCCCTTTCTCACTTAGGGATAAAGCAAGAGAGTGGTATTAGCTACTTGATGATCCTCATCATTTGGAGTGGAAGGAACTTGAATCTCTCTTTTATTCTAAATTTTATCCTCCTCATGAAATTCATAAAGATAGGAATTATATTTATAATTTTCATCCTCATGAGGGAGAAAGTATTTCCCAAGCTTGGGGGAGACTGAAGTCACTAATGCTCAAATGTCCCATTCATGATCTCCCCAGTAATGTTATTATCAATAATTTTTATGCAAGGCTTTCAGGACATTACAAGGACTATCCGGATACCTGTTTAGAGGGATCCTTCACAAGTAAGGAGGTCAAGGCTAAGTGGGATCTTCTTGAAACAATTCAAAGCAATACCGAAGGTTGGGATAACGAAAAGGTAAAAAAACTAGGTATAAACTATGAGTATGATTGCATTAAGTCTTTCGCTGAAACTGCTAATTTTCAAGATCTTAGTGCTAGATATGGTATTGATCCTCAAATTCTTGTTAAATATTATGGAGCCTTTGCTTCCCATATTAATGCTCCTAAATAAAAGTGGGACATGTATCACGAACCTTTTAAAGACACTTGCATGGAAATGAAAATGTTATTAATGGTTGCAATAAACATGCTCAGATTTCTAAAAGTACTATTTCTTATAAGCATGTTGATTTTTGTGGTATGCATAGACCTTGTGAGAAGAATCAAACAGAAGAAGAATATTGTATCACCCATTGGAATGAAAAAAACTAGAAAGTGGTATAAGGCTCTAGATGATCTTGGGAAAAAAGTTTGTGCCCTCTATCCTTTTATTTGTGAACTTTGCTTTGAAGTGGGTCATTTCAATTTTCAATGCTCAGGCCATAATAATCCTGCAAGTTTGTATTGTGATAACATGATCACTGATAATCAACATGATGAACATACATTATTTTTGGGGTGTGAAGAGTTATCAAGAAAAACCTCTTTGATAAACATGAGTACTTTTGATATGAATAGCGTCCTGCATCGTTGTCATATTTATTGTGTTGAAAACTACCACGCAAATAATTACATACAAAATCTTATAAAAGATGATATTTTACCAAATTATGACAGGACTGATATGTGTTTTGATCTTATTAATGAAAAGGAGGAATCCTTCAAAGTTTCTTCTATTGTCTCTAACAATAAACCAGGGTATGTGGAGAAGCTTCCTTTCAAGCCTCTCCCTCCTAAAGAGGAGAAGAAGGAGAAGAAGAGGAGTAAAAGGATAGAGGAAACAGTATCTTCCCTTAAGCATGTTACTCCTACCATAGTTTTTGCTGGTGAGTCTAAAATAGATGATGTTCCTATGCCTGTTACCTATATTAGTGATCGTGATTGGGAAAAGCATACTACTTTTGATATTTAAAATCTCTTTGGTACCAATTCTAAAAATGATGATATTAATAATTGATGTGCTATTAGTGCTATCCATGTTCCTTCCAATAATGATATGTTTACAAATGAACACACTTGGGCAGATAGTTATTCTATTGCTTATGATGATTACAATGATGAATATGATATTTTCAGTCCACCTACTATTGAGGAGAAAAGTAATTGTGATTACAATATGCCTCCTATATTTGATGATTGTGGTGATGAGAATAATAATGATAGCTATTTTGTTGAATTTGCTGCCACTATGATTAATAAGAATGACTATTCTTATGTGGAGAGTAATAATTATTATATGCATGTAGCTCATGATAAGATTGTTTCTTGTGATAGTTATATTGTTAATTTTTTTCATGTTGCTACTGAAAGTTATTATCAGAGAGGTAAACATGGTTTTATGCATCTCAATAATATTAAGTTTCCCCTCTCTATGTTGAAAATTTTGAAGTTGCACTTCTTTTGTTTTCCTATACTTGTTGCTTTGTGCTTTCATGGCTTGTTTCTTTACAAGATTCCTATGCATAGGAAGTGGGTTAGACTTAAATGTTTTTTGAATTTTCTTCTTGATGCTCTCTTTTACTTCAATTCATATTTCTTATGTGAGCATCTTCTCAGACTATCAAGCCTAACTTAAAGGCGTTAAAGAAAAGTACTTGTTGGGAGATAACCCAAGAGTTTTCTTCAGTCTTGGAAGTTATTACTTCTGTAATAACCTCTCCTTATACTTTTTGTTTGTTTTTTGTGCCAAGAATGACCTCTAATGAGAGGGAAGTAAGATTTGGAGAGTTGCTGTCCCAAAAACAGATTTTTGTCCTCCACCATAAATTTTTTGGAGGAGTCTATGTAAGTCGGATTGAGCTGAAAATTTACGAATAAATCCCCCAGTATGTTAGATAACTTTAGTTAGTTCAACACTTTTTGATTTTAGCAACATAAGGTCTTCGAACAAATCGGTTTCTACATGCTAGTCTGTTTTGATAGATTTCTGCCATTATTTGCATTTGCTTCTTATTGATTCCTTTTTGGGTTCTTTTTGGGAAATTGAGCTTTTTGAGGGAATTGCTACAGTAGCTTGTGTTTTTAGTGAAAGTTTTGTTGTTTTAAAACTAAACCCAAAGGTCTATTATCTTTTGAATACACTAATGTTGTTAATGAAGATTGTCTGAAGTTTTGTATGAAGGAAAATTTGAAGGTGTAGAGAAAGAATGATGTAATGAGATGAAGAATGGACAAAAGCTCAAGCTTGGGGATGCCACCCCGTGTCACCCAAGAAATATTCAAGAGGTACAAGCGTCAAAGCTTGGGGATGCCCAAGGCATCCCCTTCGTCATCAATAAAAATCTCAGGTCTTTCTAGACACTTCGTTTTTATTGTTTCATGCATTGTTGTGTTGTTCTTGGAGCGTCTTAGTTTTCGTTTTTGGTTTTTGTTTGCTTAGTTTGCTTGAGTAAAGTTGGTTGATCACAACACACCTTTTTGGAGAGAGACACACTCTTTTTCATTGCCTATAACACTCTAGTTTTCACTCTTATTGTTCTGTGAGTGTTCTCTTTTGCTAGCACTGTGTTTAGCCTTAGTTTTCTTGAGCTTTCAGCTTAGAACTTTTTAGTTCTTCTTTGTGGATTTGTGAGACAATCTCACTGATCTTTATTGATTATTATCTTTGTGGGTTGTTTCAAATAAGTTGCTTGGTGTTGGAAAGGAGTAGTAAGTTCTTGCTTGTAAGTGCAAGAGGAGCTTGCATTGACCGTGACTTACACTTTAGCATGATATGCTAGGTATTGTTTTGACCTTATGCTTAGTGATTATTGTTGTGGCATGTCTTGTTCCAAACAATTGGGATTGCTTAGTGTGCCTTGAAGAAATTATGCGTTGTTTTAGCATGCAAAAGCATAGTATAGTGGTATTCTCCTTTGATGTTTTGCTTGGGTTGACTTGGCACATGCTCACACCATGTTATGACTATGAACAAGTCACCATAGCCTCTATGGTCATTTAGTCCTTTACTTTTAGTACCACTCTTTGCTTTGATTAGTAATGCTTTGTTGCACTGTATGATTATGGCCATTATTGCTCTCTTATTTGGTTGCTCCCAGTCTTTTGCTAGACTCCACTCGTATGAGTAAGCTCTACTCATGCTTCCAACTCCCAAGAAACCAAGATATTCCAAAGTGTACACTATAAACTCCTATGCATGGTGTGTTACACCATTCCAAGTATATTCTTGTTTTTAGCTATCTTCCAATTAAAAACTATTTTGTTATGTGAAAACTTAGTGATTAAAGCCCTCACAAACTTGATGGCACACTTTATATTCCTTGCCCCTAATAAACTTGAACCATTGTGTCATCTATGTTGTATATGCTTGCACTTATACGTTGGAATTAGCAGAACCGTGCTGTCACAGGAAACGTTTTCAACATTGCACTTGTACTTTGTACTCAGTTGATATCATGCTCTTTTGTCTGTGGATGTCACCGGTGTGAAATAAAGAGGGAACTTGTAAGTCCATGGAGTTTGTATTCTGTGTTAGAAAAACGCCTGGGCCGCGAGCCTAAGCCATGCCTAATCATGGTGGAAACTTGCAGCATCACCATAGTGACATATATGAAGCATTCTTCTTATTAAAAAGAGAGACACATTGATAAAAGAGGAAAGAGAGAAAAAACACCATATTCCCATTGTAAATAAGAAGATTGCTGAGTTGTTCATTGTCTGCTCGCCTTGTCATTTTGGTTATGGGATAGCTCCTGACCATGTGCAAGGGGTACCTCATTGGCGGTTCTCTATGATATGCAAATACTTACAATGACAAGAACTTACAGGTGACTGAAGTTGAGTAGCATGAGGGGTGGCCCTCGTATTCAAGGGACTTGAGATTGCCAACTTATACTTCGTCAAACATATACTCCATCTTTGTTCACTTTAACCTTAATCACTTCAAGATGCTTATGATAGGGGCAATGAGGGCTGAAAGCTAACAAGTACCATATTTTTTGGAAGATCCTTTTGAAACTTGAAATCCCTGCTTCCTTTATAAAAAAGGCCTTTCTTCCACCATTATTTGAGTCTCCACCTTCTACCCTCAGGCACCATTAAGAGAGCATAATTGTCATTCTGTGTGCAGTGTTCCAAAGCTTATTGATTGATGCATATTGTGATATTACTTGTTCTTGTGCTACTTGTTTCTAGTCACCCTTGTGAACTGTGAAGGTGTCCTATGCATCTATTTGCTACTCTATGAGGGACAATCTGATTGCCACTATCCCATGTTTTCTGTATGTGAAACAAACAAACGTTTTTCAATGCATGTTATTCATGAGCTTTGTTTGTAGCCTTTCATGTTGCATGCATAGTTACTATGTCCTATTGTTATCCATCTTTCATGCACATGTTTAGAGTTCTTTCATCATAGCTTTCAATGCTTGCAAATGGTTTGATCTTTATTGTGAGGGTGCATGTAACCTCAAAAATTATTCTTTTTATCACTTACCTACTCGAGGACGATCAAGAGTTAAGCTTGGGGATGCTTGATACGTCGGAAACGTATCTATAATTTTTTATGCTCCATGCTTGTTTTGTATCTACTTTTATTTGCTTTGTCTTTCTTTGAGGTGTTTTTATATCTTTTCTGGAACTAACCTATTAATAAGTTGCCACAGTGCCAGTTGCCTGTTTTCTTCAGTTTTTGGTTCCAAAAAGGCAGAAAATCAATATTCTCGGAATTGGACGGGACAAAAGCCAAAGTCAACAACTTTCTGTGAGGGACACGAATCCAGAAGGAGGGATGGATAGGCACCAGAGGGTGGCTAGACCCCCTGGGCGCGGCCAAGCCTGACCCGCGCCTGGGGAGGGTGTGGTCCCTCTGGACGCCTCCTTGGCCTCCCCCTTCGCCTATAAGAAGCCTCCGACCCAAAAACCCTAGGGGATCAAGAAGAAATTCACAAAAACCTCTATAGCGCCGCCGCCACCGAAGGGAAGATTCGGGGGACAGAAAGTCTCTGTTCCGGCACCCTGCCGGGGCGGGGAAGTGCCCTTGGAGCCATCTCCATCGATCTCCATCGCCATCTTCATCACTGTTGCTGATTCCCATGATGAGAAGGGAGTAGTTCTTCCTCGGGGCTAAGGGCTCTACCGGTAGCTATGTGTTCATCTCTCTCTCTCTATTCATGATCTTGTGGTCATGAGCTTTGTAATCAAGTAGATCTACCTTGCTACTCAAGTGCTTCAATAGATATCTGCTCTCCCCATGTGTGTGAAAGTGACAGCGTGCACGCCATGGTGGCACTTAGGTTTGAGTCTACATAAATACTCTTTGTGCTTTAATTGATCTATGCTTTTCCCCACGTGTGTGAAAGTGACAGCGTGTATACCGTGTCTGGCACTTTGGCTAGATTGAATATTTGTTATGAGTTATATTTGGAGTTGGATGTCTCTATGAAATTGTGGTGTTTGTGTTGGAATTATGCCCTAGAGGCAATAATAAAGATGTTATTATTATAATTCTTGTTCATGATAAAGTTTATATTCCATGCTAGAATTGTATTAAGCGGAAACTTTAATACTTGTGTGGTTTGTGAACAACACCGTGTCCCTAGAATGCCTCTATGGACTAGTTCATTGATTAATGATGGTTAAGGTTTCCTAACCATAGACATGAGTTGTCGATTAATAATGAGATCATATCATTGGGAGAATGATATGATGGATGAACAAACTAAGCGGAGCAATTAGATCGTGTCATCGTGTTCATCTTTGTGAAGCTTTTCTTATGTCAAATATTGTATTCCTTAGACCATGAGATAATACAACTCCCTGGTATCGGAATAAATCTTTGAGGTCATCAAACGTCATCCTATGAGAGGGTGATCATAAAGGTGTCTCGGTGATCGGAAAGTACACATGGGTTGTATGTATCGAGATGGGATTTGTCCTCCCAAGTCGGAGAGATATACTGGGCCCACTTTAATCGATATCAACACCGCTTGCAAGCATGTGGTTAAGGAGTTAATCGCAAAGTGATATCGGACGGAGCGAGTAAAGTACTTGCGTGAACGAGATTGAACTAGGTATGGCATGCAAGCGATCAAATCTCGGGCAAGTAAAATATCGCGAGACGAAGGGAATATATATATATGGGATTGAATGAATCCTAGCATCGTGGTTCATCCGATATGATCATCGATGAATGTGTGGGAGTCAATATGGGTTTCCAGACCCCGCTGTTGATTATTGATAGAAGATCATGTCTGCATGTTCTCGAACCCGAAGGGTCACACACTTAACGTGTCTTGACGCTAGGATAGATTGGATAATTGGTTTATGAGTTTTTGTTCGGAGTCTCGGATGGGATCCGGGACATCACAAGAGGTTCCGTAATGGTCCAGAGAATAAGATTCATATAAGGCAATGCAGTTTTTGGAGTTCGGAATTGTTTCGGGTTAATCGGTATTGGACCAGAAGCTTCTAGAACCTTCCAGAGGGGGACCAACGTGGCCCCACCTGTCGGGAGGGGGCATGGTCCTATGAGGGAGTGCCCTGGCCGCATTGGGCCAGGGGCACAAGGCCCCATAGGGCCCAGCCGGCCAAACCTAGGGGAAACCCTAGGGGAGCTTCTAGAAGGAAACTTGCCCCCCACTCTTCCCTCCTTGGCCGCCGGCCTAGGCTTGGGGGAGGGGCTAGGGTTGGCGCCCACCCCTCTATATAAAGAGGGCTGGGGGTGCACCCCCCCACACCTCCTCCTCAAGCCCTAGCCGTCCTGCTGCCCTCCTCTCTCCCTCCGCACGTGGCGAAGCCTGCCAGAGAAACTCTCCACCACTTGCACCGCGCCGTCGCGTTGTAGATCCAATCCGTCTCTCCACCATACTTGCTGGACCAAGGAAGGAGATGACGTCGAGGTGCCGCACGTGTGCATCTCTCGGAGGCATCGCCACTTGCGGTGTTAGATCGGAGCGGATCGCGAGGAGGAGAAGCGAGTACGACTACATCACCCATGTTCCGACGAACGTTCCGCTGTGCGAATCTTCAAGGGTATGAAGATCTCATCTAATCCCTCTCGTTGTTTGAATCTCCTAGATTAGATCTTGGCTTTCCAATTCGCATCCGTAGAATTTTTTTGATTTACTATACTGCGAAACCCTTCAGTGGTATCAGAGCTAGATCTATGCGTAGATGTGTTTCACGAGTAGAACGCAACATGGTTGTTGCGGGCGTTGATGTTTTCTATTGCAAGCCTCTTGTTTGTGTTCTTCTTATGACGCGGGATAGTGAGATTGAAGCGGTCCAGGCCAACCTTACGCGACGTCGTTTCGAGACCGCTCCGACTTGACGCGTGTGGCTGTTCCACATGCGGCTGGTGGATGCCAGTTTCTCTCACTATAGTTGTTATGGGATTTACACCGGATTTTGGCAACCATAATATCACCGTTGTGGATTTCCGTAGATAAGAATCGTTCTTAGCTTGCTACTCCCATAAGCCACGAAAAACATGCAACAACAAAGTAGAGGCGTCTAACTTGTTTTTGCAGGGAGTGTTTTCTGTGATATGGTATGGCCCAAGATGTGATGTGTATATTGTTTGCGATGATCATGTTTTGTAATGTTTCACGACTTGCATGTCGATGAGTACACAACCGGCAGGAGCCATATGGTTGTCTTTATAATTGTGTATGACCTGTGTGTCAACTTCTTATACGCCATGTAATAGTTTCACTTTATCGCTAAGTAGTTAGCAATAGTTGTAGTACTTGGGTTTAACTTGACGAGCCTAGCATGTACAGACATGGCCTCGAAACACATGAACCGAAAGGTTAAGCATGAGTCATATGAATGATATGATCGACACTTCGTTGTCCACCATTGAAACCACATCTCTTCTCGTGAAGATCGGATTAGGTGTGGTGAATTTGGATCATGTTCACTAAACAACTTGAGGGATGTTGAATTTAGTGGGAGTTCATCTAGTAATTTGATTAAAAGTTGAACTAGTTATCATGAACATAGTCTAATTTGTACTTACAAATATTGTAGATCAAATGGCTAAGTCCAACTTCAACTTTAACGTTTTTGCTGAGAAGGAAAATCTTAGAAACAATGGGTCTAACTTCACCAACTGGTTCCGCAATCTGAGAATCATTCTCTCTGGCGGTCAAAAGGACTATGTCCTTGAAAATGCGCTAGGTGACGCCCCTGCTGTAGATGCGCCGGCTGATGAGAGAGTTGTCTATCAGTCGCGCAAAGATGATTATGGTGTGATTAAGAGCACCATGTTGTTTGCTATGGAATCGGACCTTCAAAATCGTTTTGAAGACTATCCCGGGCCCTTTAATATTCTTGAGGAGATGAAAACTATGTTTCGCACTCAGGCTGACGAGAGATATGAGATCTCTGAGAAATTCTTTAACTGCAAGATGGAGGAAGGGAGTTCCGTTAGTGAGCACGCCATAAAGATGTCGGACTACACTCAACGCCTTGAGCAACTGGACTGCAAGATTCCAGAGGAGCTCAAGATTGACAGGTTCGCAATCACTCCTCCCGGCTACAAAAGTGTTGTAGTGACTCATAATCGATTGGTTCCATCGATATGATCACCGAGCTCTTCGCAGTCAAGGCTGCGGAGGTGGACATCAAAAGGATAATCATGTGTTGATGGTCAACAAGCCCCCACCTTCAAGAAAGGTAAGGGTGCAAAGAAGCCCTTCAAGAAAGGCGGCAAGCGCGTTGCCCTCGCGAGAAGAAGCTCAAGTCCGGACCCAAGCCGACATCGAGTGCTTCTATTGCAAGGACAAGGGTCACCGGAAGAATCGTTCAAGTACTTAGCGGACAAGAAGGCTGGCACCATCAAAGGTATATTTGATATACATGTTATTGATGTTTTCCTTACTAGCCCTCGTTGTAGTGCCCGGGTATTTGATCTTTGGTTGCTAATATTTGTAACTCGAAGCAGAGCTACGGAATAGACGGCTTGCGAGGGATGAGGTGACGATCTAGCGTTGGCAACATATCAAGAGTTGATGTGATGGCCGTCGACGCTCTCCTTAGTTTTACCTTCGGATTAGTTTTAAACCTTAATAAGTGTTATTATGTGCCTGCGTTGAGCATGAATATTATTTTGGATCGTGTTTATTGCAAGACGGTTATTCATTTAAATCGGAGAATAATGGTTGTTCTATTTATATGAGTAACATCTTTTATGGTCATGCACTGTTGTGAATGGTTTATTTCTTCTAAATCTCGAAAGGATGAAACACACATCCATAACATTGAGGCTAAGAGATGCAAAGTAGATAGTGATAATACTACTTATTTGTGGCATCTGCCTAGGTCATATTGGTGTAAAGCGCATGAAGAAACTCCATTCGATGGACTTTTGGAGTCTCTTGATTTTGAATCATTTGACACATGCGAACCATGCCTCATGGGCAATATGATCAAAACCCGTTCTCGATATGATGGAGCGAGCAACGGACTTGTTGGAAATCATACATACCGATGTATGCGGACCGATGAGTGTTTCGACGCGCGGTGGATATCGCTATTTTCTCACTTTTACCGATGACTTAAGTAGATATGGGTATATCTATTTAATGAAACATAAATCTGAAACATTTGAAAAGTTTAAGGAATTTCAGAATGAAATGGAGAACCATCGTAACAGAAAGATTAAGTTTCTACGATCTGATCGTGGAGGTGAATATTTGAGTTATGATTTTCTCACGCATCTTAAAGCAAGCGGAATCGTTTCGCAACTCACGCCACCCGGAACACCACAACGCAATGGTGTGTCTGAACGCCGGAATAGAACCCTATTAGATATGGTCTGATCGTTGATGTCTCTTACTGATTTTCCATTATCATTTTGGGGTTATGCATTAGAAACTGCTGCATTCACTTTAAATAGGGCACCATCTAAATCCGTTGAGACGACACCGTATGAACTGTGGTTTGGTGCTAAACCTAAGTTGTCGTTTCTTAAAGTTTGGGGATGCGAAGCCTACGTCAAGAAGTTGATGCCGGACAAGCTGGAACCCAAAGCGGAGAAATGCGTCTTCATAGGATACCCTAAGGAAACTATTGGGTATACCTTCTATCACAGAACCGAAGGCAAAGTGTTTGTCGCAAAGACCTTTCTTGAGAAGGATTTTCTCTTGAAAGTAGTGAGTGGGAGGAAAGTAGAGCTAGACGAGGTTGTTGAACCTTCTCTTGAATTGGAGAGTAGCGCATCACCTGAAATTGTTCTAGTGCCGCCTGCACCAACAATAGAGGAAGCTAATGACAAGGATCATGAAGCTTCGGACGATGCTGCTACTGAATGTCGCAGGTCGACAAGGTCGCGTGCCCCTCCTGAGTGGTACGGCAACCCTGTCTTGACTGTCTTGTTGGTAGAAGACAGTGAACCTACGAACTATGAGGAAGCGATGATGAGCCCAGACTCTGAGAAATGGCTAGAGGCCATGAAATCCGAATTGGGATCCATGAGCGAAAACCAAGTATGGACTTTGGTGGACCCTCCTAGCGACCGAAAGGCCGTTGAGTGCAAATGGATTTTCAATAAGAAAACGGACACGGATGGTAATGTTACCGTCTATAAATCACGACTTGTCGCGAAAGGTTTTCGACAAGTTCAAGGTGTTGACTACGATGAGACTTTCTCTCCCATAGCGATGTTTAAGTCCATTCGGATTTTATTAGCAATTGCTGCGTTTCATGATTATGAAATATGGCAGATGGATGTCAAGACTGCGTTCCTCAATGGAAACATTGATGAAGAGTTGTATATGATGCAACCCGAAGGTTTTGTCGATCCTAAGGATGCTGATAAAGTGTGCAAACTTCAGCGTTCCATTTATGGACTAAAGCAAGCATCTCGGAGTTGGAACCTTTGTTTTGATCAAGTGATCAAGAGCTTTGGATTTGTTCCAAATTTCTACGAAGCTTGTATCTACAAGAAAGTGAGTGGGAGCTCGGTGACATTTCTGGTACTGTATGTGGATGACATATTGATTATTGGAAATGACATTAACATGCTTAACGATGTGAAGAGTTATTTGAACAAGTGCTTTTCAATGAAAGACCAAGGTGAAGCTGCTTATATATTGGGCATCAAAATCTATAGAGATAGACAAAGACGCCTGATAGCTTTAAGCCAGAGTACATACCTAGACAAAGTTCTGAAAAGGTTCAGAATGGATAAGGCAAAGAAAGGGTCAGTGCCTATGTTGTCAGGTAAGATATTGAGCAAGGCTCGGTGTCCAGCTATGGTAAATGATAGAGAAGCTATGAGCAAAGTGCCTTATGACTCGGCCATAGGTTCCATCATGTATGCCATGCTGTGTACTAGACCGGATGTGTCCAATGCTCTTAGTTTGACGAGCAGATATCAAAGTGATCCAGGAGTGGAACACTGGAAAGCCGTGAAGGACATCCTAAAGTACCTAAATAGGACTAAAGAAATGTTCTTAGTCTATGGAGGTGATGAACATATCGTCGTAAAAGGTTACGTCGACGCTAGTTTCGACACCGACAAGGATGATTCTAAATCTCAGACAGGATACGTTTATATTTTGAATGGAGGAGCTGTGAGCTGGAGAAGCTGCAAGCAAAGCGTGATCACGGGATCTACAGTAGAAGAGGAATACATGGCTGCTGCAGAAGCGTCAAGTGAAGGAGTTTGGATCAGGAACTTCATCACTGAGCTTGGCGTGGTTCCAAGTGCATTGGACCCACTGGAGATATTGTGTGACAACACTGGCACCATAGCACTCGCTAAGGAACCAAGATATCATCCAAAGACCAAGCATATCAACCGCAAGTTTCATATAATCCGAGATTATATAGCAGATGGAGATCTGAAGATTAGCAAAGTACATACATATCTGAATGTCGCAGATCCATTGACTAAACCTCTTCCACGGGTGTGAGATTGTTGATATGGATAATTGCTTTATGAGTTTTTGTTCGGAGTCTCGAATGGGATCTGGGACATCACGAGAGGTTCCGGAATGGTCCGGAGAATAAGATTCATATAAGGCAATGCAGTTTTTGGAGTTCGGAATTGTTTCAGGTTAATCGGTATTGTACCGGAAGCTTCTAGAACCTTCCGGAGGGGGACCAACGTGGCCCCACCTGTCGGGAGGGGACGTGGGCCTATGAGGGAGTGCCCTGGATGCATTGGGCCAGGGGCACAAGGCCCCATAGGGCCCAGCCGGCCAAACCTAGGGGAAACCCTAGGGGAGCTTCTAGAAGGAGGGGGGAAACTTGCCCCCCACTCTTCCCTCCTTGGCCGCCGGCCTAGGCTTGGGGGAGGGGCTAGGGTTGGAGACCACCCCTCTATATAAAGAGGGCTGGGGGTGCACCCCCCCACACCTCCTCCTCAAGCCCTAGCCGTCCTGCTGCCCTCCTCTCTCTCTCCCTCCCGACTGCACGTAGGCGAAGCCCTGCTGCAGAAACTCTCCACCACTTGCACCACGCCGTCGCGTTGTAGATCCAATCCGTCTATCCACCATACTTGCTGGACCAAGGAAGGAGAAGACGTCGAGGTGCCGCACGTGTGCATCTCTCGGAGGCATCGCCACTTGCGGTGTTAGATCGGAGCGGATCGCGAGGAGGAGAAGCGAGTACGACTACATCACCCACGTTCCGACGAACGTTCCCCTGTGCGAATCTTCAAGGGTATGAAGATCTAATCTAATCCCCCTCGTTGTTTGCATCTCCTAGATTAGATCTTGGCTTTCCCGTTCGCATCCGTAGAATTTTTTTGATTTACTATGCTGCGAAACCCTTCAGTTTGTTGGAACCATCTAGCGTTCAAGGTGACAGTGTGGGGTTATCTAGATTGGGGAAGGCCCTACCATGGATTAAAGTGTCCAACTAGAGAGTAGTTAAGAGTAGTATCATGAAGAGAGGATATTTATATGAGAGAGTGTTCACTAGTGAAAGTATGATCCCTAGGCCTTGTTTCTAAACATTGAAACACCGTTTGCTACTAGATTTGTTGCATGTTTTCTTGCTTCCTTCTTGTTGCCTTTAGTCTTTACCTTACCATCAAAGCTATTTTCTGGCACCGTTACCACTTGTATTTCACTATCTCTTCGCCGAACTAGTGCACCTATACACCTGACAAGTGTATTTGGTGTGTTGGGAACACAAGATACTTCTTGTATCTTGATTGCAGGATTGCTTGAGAGGGAATACCTTTGACCACTTACTCCCTGAGTTCGATAAACCTTGGGTAATCCACTTAAGGGAAACTTGCTGCTGATCTACAAACCTCTTCACTTGGAGGCCCAACAACTGTCTACAAGAATAGAAGTGCGTAGACATCAAGGCGTCACCCTGTCGGTTTCGGTAGACTGAAAAGGATGTCTCCTAACCCCAAAAAACCACTACCCCACACGCTCCGTAGGCTTCCACCCATCCACGCCGCCCACAAACATGTGCCACCAAGGTTTTGAAGCCACCATCATCGTCTCACTTGAACTGATGCAGAGCCTCGAGGACGAAAAACTTGTAACAACATGTAATGGGGACGACAGTGCCATGATGCATCGCTGAGTTGATGTAGGAGCGCTTTGTTGGGAACCCCAAGAGCAAGGTGTGAAGCATCACAACAACAAGTTTTCCCTCAGTAAGAAACCGAGGTTATCGAACCAGTAGGAGGAAGGAAACATCACACAGGTGTTGTAAGCAACACGGAGACCTTCACAACACAAACTCAAGACTTTGCCCCAAGAAATCAATGAGGTTGTCAAGCTCACCAGTTTGCTGTAACAAAGGATTAAATGTACCGTCTGGAAGGTAATGGTGGTTTTCAGCAAGTAACCGGGTAACAAAGGAAGATGTATCAATGATAAAGATTGGGCCGGGGTCCATAGTTCACTAGAGGTGCTCTCCTTAGATAAACAACATGGCATGAAGGGTAAACAAATTACAACAGGGCAATTGACAGGAACCGAGCAAGACATAACAATGCAATTACTAGTCAGAAAGATCCCATGAGATTCGATTGGGCAATACAACAAGATACATAGACCGCCATCCACTTTCAGGTTATCATCCGAACCCCCTCCAGTATTAAGTTGCAAGCAACAAACAACTGCTTTAAGCAAAGTGTGTAAGGTAAACAGTCCACATGTTCCATGAACAAGAGACCGTTATTTTCTCCCTAGTAGCAACAACACATCTACAACCGAAAAGTAGTTCACTTTGTCCTTCGTGTCGTCCAATTCCGAGAATATTTCTTTACTAACTTTTCTGAAACCAAAAATAGCAGAAAACAGGCATCTGACACTGTTGCAACTTGTTAATAGGTTAGTACCAGAAAACATGTAAAAAGCACCTCAAAGTGTACACCAGTAAAGCAAAGTAGATACTAAACAATCATGGAGCATAAAAAATTATAGATATGTATCCAACGTATCATGCCACAGCCGACGGGAGGGAGCTACCTCCACCTCTGTCGCGGTAGTCGATCGGGCGCAACAACAAGGGCACACCAAGCCCGAACAGTCCCAGCCGAGCCCAGATTGGGCATGTGAAGCCCCTGCTGCCGTGTTGCACTAGACCGGTTTAGCACCGTTGACCCCTAGAACCGATCATCCCGAGCCCACCTCAAGAAAGCGGTGCCACCCTACAGATCGTCCGGTCTGAACAGACCCAGATGGGCCCAGATCTAGGCCGAGCGGGCACCATCGGCCAACTGCACGAGGAGCACTACTCCATTGCCAAGCAGCGTCGCCGACCGCATCATCTTCCACCCGTGGCCACCGTGACGCTGTCGGACTCGTCATTGGCCGGAAGACACCGCCACCGTCCGCCCTAGCCCGACCCTAGGGTTCCAGCACGCGGGGAAAGCAGCAAGCACCGCCACCGCCGACACCACGGCGCTGACACAGGCCGGCGCAGGAGGGGGCTAGAGGAGGAGCTGGCGTCGAGGGAGTCAGATCCGGCCGCCGGTCAGGAGGCGACGCGGGGTAGGTGATGGTCAGGCGAGCCCTTGGTGCTGGCTATCACTCGCACTGTCTATGGTCTAGAGTGACTAGAGAGCACTAAGCATGTGGTAAACACGCTCTGATCGTAGCAAGGAGTGAAAACCTTCTCCATTGCATAACAAACGATTGAGACCTGCTTGTCCATGTACTCTCTCCGTGCTCAAAAGAAGCAACAGATTTAATTAAATTTGTATGTATCTAGAAAGGTTTTTATGTCCAGGTATACGAATTTAATCAAATCTATGACATTATTTTCAGTACAGAGGTAGTAGCAAATTACTACACACCTCGTGATTCGAGAAGAGGAACTTCACAATCTACACCGCTTACGTCAAACTTGTGTCAAACTTACGTCACACACGTGTACTAACTTATAAACGGTCCTTTGATTCACAGAAAGAAAAGGTATAAAAATATGAAACATATAAATGTTTGTCGAAGGCGTAGGAAGGTGTGCACTCTAACCTATATATATATATATATATATATATATATATATATATATATATATATATATATATATATATATATATATATATATATATATATATATATATAGTTTATTGACACACGTTCTCAAAGGGGATTAGAACCAGATTAGCATTTCTAACCGAGAACATGCAAGTTTCATTTTCTAAACAGCAACAAAAAAAACTTCCTAAATAGTACAAAAATGGTATATATTTGTGTGTAATACACGTTGCGGCCAGCTTGCTGCTTGCCTAATTTATCATATTTATCATCATACCTAAACTAGGATGGTTCCATGCATTTTGAATACTTGTTGAAGCAAAACCAGGGGCAAGATTCCTCTTTTCTGGCACACCTTAATCAATGACGATAATATTTACCAACCAAATTCACATAGCACCAGCATAGTCCGTATAGAAGGAATATGCACATATGCAGTGGCAAACAAGATTTTGAACTGCTTTGCCGCTGTGTAGGCAGACTCCTTTTTCTCCCTACAAAACCACGAAAATAAATACCAACAGAATCACGCAGACTCACCACACATTCACACGAGACCATGCGGGAGAAAATCCCCAGATTACCCCGACTCTCCCATGTCCAAACATGACATTTCACCAGGCCTCTAATCCCCCTATAAATCCCCCCCTCAACCCCCACCAAAACCTCACAGCTCCCAAGTCCCAACATACCACCGCGAGCTACTCCCAGTACAATCCTCGGATCGCCGATTCGCACGCCGCCCGAGAAGATGGTGAAGCTTGTGCAGGACGAGGAGAACCAGAGGCTGCTCCTGGACGACCACAAGGAGAAGCACTTCACCTCCGGCGAGGTGGTCCGGGACATCATCATCGGGGTGTCCGACGGCCTCACCGTGCCATTCGCCCTCGCCGCCGGCCTGTCCGGCGCCAACGCGTCCTCCGCGCTCGTGCTCACCGCCGGGCTCGCCGAGGTCGCCGCCGGCGCCATCTCCATGGGGCTCGGAGGGTAAGGAGAGAGAACAAAATCTTCTTCCTTTTTCTGGGTGTATAGCATACGTTTCCTTTAATTAATGGCATTTGTTTCTCCCGCGATTACTCATTAATGGCACGCATGCATGCTGCTGTGCTGGATGCTTAATTAGCTAATTCTGGATTTTTTGTCTTTGCTACTTTTGCAAAGGGTTGGTGCATGTAGATCTCGGTAGATTTCAGTTGTAGTTTCTCGTTCTCAAATGGAAAATTACCGAAAGTTGGAGTACTAGTACTGTTCTTGATGCCAAGAATCGAAGGGAGAGACTACTCATAATAATGCCCTTGGCATAGAAAGGAAAGAAAAGTAAACTCTTGATAACTTCCACTAGCTCTGCACGGTGTCACCACTGTGATTCTTGACTCTTGAGTACAAAAAATACATCCTCCATGTGAATATATAGTTTCCTAATTTCTGTCGAGTAAAAAAATACATCGTGCCGGAGTAAGTGCTAATTTTGGTAGTATACCCTATTTTCCTGCATTATTTAATTTATTTATTAGTACTAGCAGGAGTACTATTCTGTCTTTGTGCCAGTACAGTAACAGCTGACTAGGGAATTGAACAGTTAATTTAGAAAACAATACTAAAACAGTTATGTGCCAGTGTGGCAGTGCCCCGCCAAAATGATTTAATACCGTCCACGACACACTGACACGCACAGCTACGGAGAAATTTGACTGGTACTCCATATAGGAAACTGAGATTATTTTCAAAACACGCATTTAGAACACTGGCAAATTTTCAGCCACATATATATGCATTTTTCCGCAACCAGATGAGCAAATTTTCTTGAAGCAAACTGTTACAGCTGATGTAAATTGCATGTACTAAGATCAAAGGCCTTTTGTTTTATAGCGGAATCCGTATTCAGTCTGATGCCAAAGTGCTTGTATTAGTAAGCACTTCTGTAAGCTAACAGAATTAACGCGGTAAAATCCAAGGGCTAAAGGTGCACTCGCTCGCTCTCTGATTGTCAGGTACCTCGCCGCCAAGAGCGACGCCGACCACTACTACCGGGAGCTGCAGCGCGAGCAGGACGAGATCGACACCGTTCCCGATACTGGTGAGAGCCCCATCTCTCTCCGTGACGACACTGGCATTTTTTTTTTTTTTGAAGAATGACAGACACACAATTTGATCTTTTGTCTAATCTGATACGATCTGATCGGATCTCACGACTGAAACGGGTTTCCCATGCGCAGAGGCCGCCGAGATCGCGGAGATACTCTCCGAGTACGGGCTGGGCCCCGAGGAGTACGGGCCCGTCGTCACCTCCCTCCGCAACAACCCCAAGGCCTGGCTCGAGTTCATGATGAAGTAAGTCATCACCAAAGCCCACCCAGCCCACTACTTCTTTTTTTCCTCTTTCCGATTATATAATCACTCGACTGACCGCCGGGGATCTCTGTATGCGCGCAGGTTCGAGCTGGGGCTGGAGAAGCCGGACCCGCGGCGCGCGCTGACGAGCGCGGCGACGATCGCGCTGGCGTACGTCGTCGGCGGGCTGGTGCCGCTCTCGCCCTACATGTTCGTGGCGTCGGTCGACCGCGCCATGCTCACCTCCGTCGTCGTCACGCTCGCCGCGCTGCTCTTCTTCGGATACGTCAAGGGCCGCTTCACCGGGAACCGCCCGTTCCTCAGCGCCATCCAGACCGCCGTCATCGGCGCGCTCGCCTCCTCCGCCGCCTACGGCATGGCCAAGGCCGTCCAGGCCGTCTGATTGGTTCATCGACCTCGCGCTGTAGAACGGGGCTACGTGCCAAGATCAAGAAGAAATAAGTGCAGCTAGCTACCTACCTACCTGTGTACTGTAAGAAATGTATTGTTGCCGTAGTCGATTGGTAGCTGCACGTGCAAGGCTCTAGTGTTCGATCTGGTAAGTGTACTGCTAGCTCAAGTGTTCGATCATAGTTTTTGCTGTTTGTAATCCCCGCAGAAGAAAGCAAGTCAGTACTACTATTTGTAAGACACAGGTCGCATTATTTAGGTGCGGCTGTATCTGTGATGGGCTTTGAATCTGCTGCCAAATCCTCTAAGCGGAGGCCCAGCTTGCGTTTCTGAAGTGAGTAGCGTTTGTCTGAATTCATTCGCATATTCTTTTTTTGCCGCTTGCATAATAATATACCCCCATGACCCGAATTAGATATCGCGCGTACGTATTTATTTAAAATTCACATATATTTATATAATAAAATATATCTAGATACTCCCTTCATACCGGTTTATTGGACTAATACGGAGCTCAAAAAATATATTTGACTATAAATTTAACCAATAAATATGTCACAAAAATTATATCATTGGAAAGAGCTTTTAAATATCAATCCAATGGTATAATTTTTTTGATAAATAACTTATGTTTTGTTGATAAATTTTATGGTCAATTTTTTTTCTTAAACTCCGTGTTAGCCTTAAAAACCGGTATGGAGGGAGTAGATGAATATATAGACAAATCTATGATACTTACCAAATTCGAGACATCGGGAGTATATAAGATATAAATGAACCAATATCTTGGCCGTATCTTCGTCGGCAATGGTGGTGAGGGAGTCAACCAACATGCGAGACGCACTTTTTTTACAGCAACAGAACCCTGCCTCGGTACCGATCATCATGAAACCCTCTCATCAAGTTTTTACAGTCGCAAAGCGCACAGGCTTCTGGTATTCAGAACTGTTTCAGACAGCAGCCAGGGAGTACGAGACATACTTTTTCCCTAGTCAGCTGCAGAATCCTCTAGTGGAGGCCCAACTAGCGTTTCTCAAGTGAGTTCGTTTGTCTGAATTCATTCTGACAAAAAAAAATTGCCGCGAACTCTCACATTACTGAATAATAGTACTCCACCTTGGCTGGCGATGGTGGTGACAGAGTTATTACAGCCGGAACCCTGCCCGGTTCCAATCATCATGAAACCCCGTGATCAAGTTTTTACAGCCGCAGAGAGTTCAGGTTTCTGGTGTTCAGAACTGTTTCACACTATCAGGGAAGGGAGTAGCACCAGCACGAGACACGCTTTCATGCTTCAAGCTCACACAATTGTTGCCTCTTTAAATTGCTGCGCTCGAGAGGGTCGAGGCAGAGGTCGCAGTGCACCCGCACACGAGGCAGGACTTCATTATTAAAATTTCAACAATAATAGGGTGTTCTTTTTGCCAAATTTTTTTTAGCCTAGTCAGCATGACAACTGTGAAACTGGTTCGACGTGCGCCGTTTGTGACATTGAGTGCTCAATTTGCCACGTTTTGTGTAGCGGATAAGCACTTCTCAACTTCAGGCACCTTTTATTCTTTGGAATTCAACTTCAGTCGCTAGTTTGCACATATGTTGCTACTTTTGACTCATCACTACTAGAAAAACGCCTATTCGTGGCGCACCTGAAAAGGCCTTCTGTGGCGCACTAGCAGTGCGTCACGGGCCTCGCGCTACGGCTATCTCGTAGCCGTGGCGCACTGCATGGTGCGCCATGGTTATATTGAGATAGGCGTGGCGCACTACCAGGTGCACCACGGGTAGGGGTACAGGTGCGCCACGGATGTTTTTTTCAAAAATCAAAAAAATAAATGCAAAAAACACCCTCGTTTTGAATTGCAAAAGCAATCGGGTCCGCATCGCCGCCGTCGTGTCGCCTCGCCGGCAGGGAGGTGGCCGTGGCCACGACCTACCACCGCAGGGAGGTGCGGGAGGCCATGGCCTTGCTACTCCTCGCCGGCATCGAGGAAGAGAGGCAGTGAGGTGTGGCTGGAGAAGGGAGGAGGTTGCCGCAAGGAGAAGGAGGTCTTCGGTGGTCGCCGAGCTCGCTGCCGCTCTTCGTGGACTGCAAGGGAGGAGGAGGAGGAGGCCGCAAGGAAGGAGGTCGCCGCCGCCATGACTGCAAGGAGGAGAAGGTCGCCGCCGCCATCGCCATCACATCGCCACGGCAAGGGAAGGAGGAGAAGTAAAGGAGGAGGAGGAGAAGAGAGAAGGAAAAGGAGGAGGGAGGAGAATGAAAAAGAGAAGAGGGAGGGAATAGGGGTAGGTGGGCGGGGTGGTGATTCAAATTTGAATCCCGCCCAAGATTATCCGTGGCGCACTAGGTGGTGGTGCGCTACGGCTAAGTTGCCTTAATTTTTTTTTCTGCAGCAAAAAATCTTGTTTTTCCCATAACTTTTTACTCTTTTCGAATTTTGAGATTCTAAAAAATCGCTAAACGACCTAAAGGGGTTGCAAGCGGATCTGGAATCTCGTTCTGGTCATTTTGGTATATTATACGTTTTTTTTCGACATCGTATGCAAAAATTACGGCCTTTTTACCGTGGCATGACAAGTCGAAACTCATGTTTGTTAATTTTACTAGAAGCTATACCACATTACCTACCTAAATATGAAAGGATTTAATTTTTTGAAGTGTTTATCATTTTCTTTTATTTTTTGCAAAGTCTAAAAAGACGATCCACGGGAGGGGGGGGGGGGGGGAGTTGGTGCAGGATAGTTAGGCGTATGGCAGCAGGGCAAGGTGCCCTACTACTAAGTTTATACATCCGTGGGGCATAGTGCGCCACGGATGTGCCTGGCCGTTTCACAACAGAGAGGGGCATGCGCTTAGGCGTAGTACACCCCCTCCATGTGCGCCACAGTTGACACTAACAACCGTAGCGCACCTACCCTATGTGTGCTACGGATGTTTGGCGTGCGACCAACAAGGCCCTGGCCCACACATATCTGTGGCGCACTATGGTCATGTGCGCCACGCTTACGGCAGTTAGCCGTAGGGCACCTGTGGGCAGTGCGCCACGCCTATTTTACCCGTGGGTCACCACTAGCACGTGCGCCACGGATGTGTGGATTACCTATAGCCGTTTTCCTAGTAATGTGTGATGCGATCATCTCCTTTTAAATTTGGAGTGGTTCTTCTAAGTTCACTAGCAACGTACTAAGAATTATGAAATGTGGGAATGCACATATCAATTGATAATAGAAGAAAACAATAGAAGAAACTATTAGTTTGGACAAAATCAATTGATAATAGCATTAGTCTGTACCTCCCAAAGGTTAAAAACAGGATTTTAGATTAGAACGGTCCGAAATAACACAAAGAGCCTTCAAATATTGAGTGGAAGGCCTTCCAAGCACCGATCCCATAGTGGTTTCCCTTTCTCGCCTTTTCTACTCTACCCAGTAAGTGACTGGATCTATAGTATATGTAGCTAGTAAAGATTAAAGAACAACCACAATATTTTAGACTAGGTTAGCGATTTGATTTCAGCCTCCTAGGTTCACCAAGGGGCATCTACAAAAAATAGTATACCAAGGGGCGCTATCAACGGGGGCCGGGTGGTTTCTTTTCATAGCAAAAAGGAGATTTGATGTTGCTATATTGGATATCTACTTCACGGTCGTAAATGACCGCGACTTGAGCTTAATTAAAAACGACAAGGCTACTACACGTACGAATGAATTTTCACTACATAGTTCATCTGTTTCTTCAACATGTAGCTCAACCAGGAGAGGTTACATTATTTTATAGTCATGTTTATTGTGGGTGAAATTAACAAGGAAACGTAAAATATTGTGTAGACCTCAGAATATTAAATCCTAGAATGGGGCTGGATCTCCTACATGTGCCTTGATTAAAAACAATACCGCTACTACACGTATGGATGAATTTCTACTACATAGTTCATTGTTTTCTTGAACAAGTATGCCAACCAGGAGATGTTACATGATTTTATAATCAATGTTTATTTGAGTGAAATTAGCAAGAAGTCATAGTACTAGTGTAGATCTCAGAATATTAAATCCTAGAATGGAACAGGATCTCCTACATGTGCCTTCTAGTAAGTAGCACAATGCCTCACATTTATTGGTAGGGGATATCTACATTTAAATGGCACATGAAAAATTATTTGAGTAAGGGGGCCATTGCCCCCCTTAGCCCCAACCCATTGAGTATTACATAGTGGTTGGAAGCTCATTTTCTCTATTGGAGTAACATCTAGTGGACTAGGAGCTCTGTGACTATGGTTGCAACTTGCAAGGGTGTCACATTGAGCACGCGCTGGAGTGGATCATACACGACGAAGGAACGAGCGAGATTGACTACCCCTACATGGGAGTCAAACGTTTGTCGCCTCCTAAAATATCAGTATGCTATTATATCCACTTGTAATAAATATATCCTCTGGTTATTTATAAAAACATACGTCTACAACTCTAATATGCTTCGATACAATGGAGCCACTATCACTGGATATGAGCTAGTGGGGAATTGCAACGAGCATGCAATGATGCTCGATAGACCTTCTCAACCGGTGATTACGTACATCGGTGTTATCTTAACTGTCTTTGAGGAGTCTCGCGGCGGCGTCTTGGAGGGTCCCTGCGGTATAGCTCTGGACCATAACCTTCAATTGGTAGATTATGGACCGGACAAGGGTGGATTCTTCTATATCATCGGGAATTCCCGTGGAAGAAACTGTTGTGAGGATGGCTATATCTTTCCCAAGAAAGATGTGCAACCATGTGGTTGTGTGTATAGTTTAAAATAGCCGTCTATTCCATTTAGCGGCTGTTTTTCAGAGGCTATGAAAGGCTATAGCGCAACTATAGCAGGATATTCCGTTTTTGTGTATTTTTAAAAATAGAGCAAAATCCAGTCAAATCTTGTTAAAAGAAGAAAAACTCCGACTCAAACAAGATTCGAGCTACAACTCATACAACCATTCAACACAAGTTAGTATTCAACCAAATTAACTCACAAGTTTTATTAAATCAGACTGAACATAAAATTCAAAAGAGGGAATCAAAAAGGAGAAAAGAAGAGAAATTCATAAAGCAGAAGTTTAGCGACTATTTTGGAGTCTAATTTAGAGCTAAATCGGGATATACCTGGCTATTATCGGCTATTCTTTGTAACATATGAAGGACCTAGCTGCGGTGCGAGGCTTTATCATGTGATTTGTTGTGTTTTATCGTGACATCCTGGTTTAAATGTAAATTTGGGCTTCCTCCAATTGAACAAATTACCTTTTCTTGTTTCCCCCACAAGAGATTCGGGACATAATCGTTCGACACAATTAAGAAGAAAAAGTTAACGCAAAAAAAAGTTAACACGACGTGAAAGAACTGTGGGCTAATACATGTATAGGGAGTATACTAGATTGTGAACCACCCCTGACCTTTTATTTCTCGTGAGATGCATTCATCACACAAAAACACGCGTCTATCGGATTGAGCATCGGGTGGTCAAAGAGCATTTCACGTCTCCAAGTTGCCGAGTTGGCCGATATTGGTGGTAATCAATGGATATATTTTGATTCATGGTGGACACCACTAATTAGTGCAGTATATTCCTATTACATTCGGTGTGCTTGGCCGTGCCAATGGTTTATGCCATGATATGTTGTATTTTGCTTCAACTTTCATCGATCGGAGAAAGGCTGGCACTCTCATCTTTATCTACGATCGACAAGTAAGATTCGAGATGCCATCATTCATTTTTGAGAGATAAAATCTCGTGTTAACCTGACAATCTAGATTTTAACGCATTAACTACTCCCTCAGAACTATAATCGGGGTCGCCTCATCTACTACTGTACCGTTGTAGTAGTATCCTCGCATGCTCGGAGGGAGATTTCGGAGACGGCGGTGACGGGCACAGGAGTCAAAGCGAGTTTAATGCAAACAGTTTTTTTTACAAGAAGAGAGAACGGGAAAGGAGGGGCAAACTCGGAAGGTTACCGATCTACATCCATTCACGCCTTATTCCTTGAGGAAAAACCTGAAATTTTTTTACGCCCTATTCGTTGGGATAGAGGGAGTAACATTTGTTGATATGCGTACATAGTACTATTAGCCGTAGGGCCCAAGAGGTCAATTTTGCCTAGGGCCTCGTAAAATATAGAGCCAGCCCTGTTTATAATAAGTATTTAGTATAGAAGGAATAGCTTAGCTGCCGATGAATCGGTCCAGTATCTTCCGGAGCAGCGTTGAGTTTGGGCTCCTTTCGCCAGGTGGTTTGCCAAAACGATGATATATATGGCTGGGCAGGCCGGCCATCCACGCGTATGTGTTCATGCAAAGAAAAGCTACACGGCTCTGCGTGTTGGCGTTTTTCGTTGGATCACACCGATAACTTCATGGATGGTGATCTGGTCAAACCCGAGCCGTGGCGTCCTGTGGCAGGAGACGCGCAGTTTTCTTTCTACTAGTAGAAGCGTTCTCTCGACCGAACCTATCCGTACTTTCTGCCTCATTCAGGCAAGTGACCAATCATGCGTGCCATGGAGGCAATAATATGGTTTGGTTCTCGAAGCAAAGGCGCCGTATAGGCTGCTGCAGAAGGCTACGAAGCCTATAAACGAAGCAGACACCCAATCCACCGGAGGTCATGTGGCTAATCCTGGGTCTCACCTGAATCTAATCATCTGTTTATATGTGGTGGAGTCGCTGGACAGGTTCAGTGGATCTGTGCGGTTCTGGCCCCGATCGAACGAACACTCTCCCGGCTGTCCCTTCTCGTCAAAAAACAAGAACGGTACAGTAGTAGATGAGGCGACTCCACCACAAATAAAATACTACTCCTAAGTGTTTTCTTAGCAAATGGCTATTTAAACTTCTAAACGAGAAAGAAATGTTTTTGGAGTAGTACTGTTTGTAAGGCAAGTTGCATAATTTAGATGCGGCGGTAACGTGATGGACTTTGAATCTCCTGCTGAATCCTCTAAGCAGAGGCCCAACTAGCATTTATGTAGTCAGTAACGTTTGTCTCAATTCATTCCCATCTTTTTTTTGCCGCGAATTCTCGTTCTCATACATCATCGAAAGAGACATGCTTCCCACTATATTAATATAGTAACCACGATTGACACCACAATTGGCCATACAGCACAATGCCCAAAAAAAAGCGAAAAGGAAAAAAAAGAGAAAAGAAAGCCGACAATAGCGGCTTGACGAAAATGAGGATGACCAGCAACCACAGCGCCCTTCGAAGGATGTCCACCCCGATCCTAGCGCTCTGAAGCGTTGCGTACCAATCAGCACCTACAAGAAGGAAAGCGATAACAACGACTGTGCTGTCCGGACTGGTCCTAGGATTTTCCCCGATACGCTACAGGAGGTTGGGAAGACATACACCTGACGCCCTTCAGAAAGGACGGAGACACCCGCAGGCGTCGCCACGTCGCTGTCAAGATGACAAGGATTTCTTCCGACCCCTCAAAAACCACACTCCTGAATGCTTCGAATTGCCCCACCAAGCTCGCCGCCCACCGGCACACACCACCATGGTTTTGCAGTCACCACCGTCGTCTCACCATGAGCCACGATGTGAGGCTGGTATGACCAAAAGAGGACCTCGGCAGGGGTCAGCATCCGCGGGAGGGAACTACCTCCACCGCCAGAAGGCGATAACCGACCGAATATAGCAGCAAGGGCAAATCAGATCCTCTCTGGCCCGGCCGAGCCCAAATGGACTCGTGAATACCTGCCGCCGCACTGCAGCAAGGGTATCACCATCGCTACCAACCCTAGCGCTAGGACCTACTCCCCCATCCACCACTGGATCCGCCGCCACCGCAGATCCCCGCCGCCAAGCAGCAGCGCCATCGCTACCGTGCTCACTCGGGCAAACCGGACCGCCATCGGTTTGAGAAACACTACGCCGCATGTTGAAGAGGCACGCAATAGTGTACCAATGGCACACCGAGGAAGCCAGCCATAGGTCTAGATCCGCCTGTTCTAGGACCTGTTGAGACTACGAGAGGTGAGGAAGACATACACCTGATGCCCTTTAGAAAGGAGACGGCGGCACCCGACATATTTCGTCAGATCACACTAATCGATAACTTCATGATGCACCAAAGGGATGCTGATCTGGTCAAACCCGAGCCGTGGCGACCTATGGCAGTAGACGCACAGTTATCTTTCTAAAAGCGTTCTCTCGACTGAAACTACCCGTATTGTCTCCTCATTCAGGCAAGTGACCAATCATGCGTGCCATGGATGCAATAATATGGTTTGGTTCTCGAAGCAAAGGTGTCGTATAGGCTGCTGCAGAAGGCTATCTACCCGAACTTTCTCGTCTCTTCCACCAACCCCTCCCCTTGAGAGTCGACTCTAGTCACCCGGCCCGATCTGAAGCTCCCATCGACGGTGTCGCCGGCCGGCGGAGGTGGAGGAGAGGAGCCGGCCTAAGTGGAGTAGATGGTAGGTTTAGATGTTGTAGTTTTTGTGCCATAGTGCCGACTGGGAGTAGGTTGCCGGGCTCCATCGGCCGGGTCCGGTGCGTCCTCTGCTTCGTCTTCCTCAACGCTCTTCTCTGGTGGCAAGAGTGGCGGCGCGAAGGAAGCTCGGAGCGTGGCATCTCCGCCAATAAGTCCGTCTTCCCCTCTTCTCGGAGGCCGCCCGTTATGACGCTTCGCCGCGGTGTCAGGCGGTCGCTGGAAATGACCTGGGTCAAGCCATCGAGGTGGTGGCTAGGCGCCGGATGCAGATCTGTTGAAGCCCCCTTGAATAAGCGGTTCTGCCCGGCATGGCTTCATCGCTATCATCTTCGCTCGCCTCTCCAAGCCCGTGGCAGGAGCTCTGGATCTGACGGTGAAACATTTTTATTGTTGCGATGTGGGTGCGCCTCTGCTACTCTGGTCCTTCTATTGGACCCGTTTCCCTTCTTCTCTTCAAGCGCCAAGGCGGCGATGGATGAAGAAACTAACGAATTGGGCGTCAGACTGGGGTGGTGCTGGAGTTCTAGAACCATTCTGCTTCGGAGCATCTCCTCTGCTTCTTTCAAGAAGCCGAAATTCTTGGCCAAGAAGGCCTTTTTTACGTCAGTAAGCTCCGGCAAGACTTCAACCTCCACCGAGAGGCCCTTTTCGGGCGCAGCTGTTGAGGGCTTCGCCGGGCCAGGGGCAAGTGGTCGCGTCCCCGCCACTGTCCATGGCTGCAACATGCTGAGCTCGCTGCTCCATAGTGGAGAAGAGGAAGGACTAGAATGCAATTTCCAATCTTTTAGCAAGGTCCTTTCTACATATGCTAAGAACGTATGTGTTATTTTCTTATTTCATGAGGCCCTTTGTAACCTTTATACCCCTCCACTGCTGTATTAATACATGGTTCTAGCCCCTTCTGCGGCACTCCGCCGTTCAAAAAAAAAAAAAGCTACGAAGCCTATGACACCCAATCCACCGGAGGTCATGTGGCTAATCTTGGGTCTCATCTCCTTCGCCCGCTTATGGCCAGGTTCAGTGGATCTGTGCAGCTCTGGCCCCGATCGAACGAACACTCTCCCGGCTGTCCCTTCTCGTCAAAAAACAACAACGGTACAGTAGTAGACGAGGCGACCACACTCGCCTAGTTGGAGTTACTTTCTCCACAAATCAAACCTAACATCCGATCTGGCCGGCCGGGGATCGCGTGCGACAATTATTTGTCAGAAAGAGATGGCCGTGCAGGGATAGGGGGATGGCCGTGAGGATGTGGCTACTGCATGATGTGCAAATGGGTGCCCAGTGACCGTGCGTCCGTGTGTATAGCCTCATGTGCAAAATGCTACTTCCTCTGCCTCAAAATAAATTCTTAAATTTTTTAAAATTAAATAAACCTATATACTCCCTCCGTTTCAAAATATAAGATGTTTTAGGTTTGTGAAACAAATGTATCTAGACTTGTTTTAGTATTTAGGTTCACTCAACTTAGAGGTGAATCTACACATTAAAAGAAGTCTAGATTTATTTTCTTCACAAACCTAAAACATCTTATATTTTGAAACGGAGGGAGTACTAAATAGTGTCTAGATTTATACTTATTTTGACAAATCTGAGACTTTTATTTTAAGACTGAAGGGAATAGTAACAATGGATATGTTTCCTCATGATCCTGCTTTCAATAGTAAAATAAAAAATACAAAACGAAAAAATTACGAAATAAATTTTTGCATGCAGAGAACACACATTTGTATGTGCATGCCAAATTTCATAATGAAAATCAAAAGTATGTAGTTTACTCGGAAATGACAAAGTTTCAAATGAACAATATAAAAGAAAGCTTAAGTTTTCGGAAAGATACGTAATTTAAGAACAAGATAAGTATAATCATGATCAGGAGTACCAGGTTCTGAAATTTCACTCTCATTTGCAGTCTAGGTCAGTATGTATACGAAGTTGCTCTTCAGTACGTGTTCAGAATATAGATATGCCTATTTCCGCACTAAAGCGAGGATACATCCATGCGGATGTTATTTGCTTATTATCGTGCACCTCAAACAAAGGTGGCTGTTAAGAATGTTGAAGTTTCAATTAAAGTCTGAAATTTTTCGCCATTCTCGTACATTCAGATAAGCATAGATTAACGTCTAAATCAAGCTACAAACCCATCACTTCCCCACACTTGTTCAAGTAGAAGGCCTACCATGAGTGTACATTGCACGGTTAACTTTGATTGACGAAGGACCCTACGGTCGTTTATGTAGGAATAAATCTTACCAGACCGGATCTATTGATAGACCTTCTATGCCTCACATATGTCCTTCTTTTTTCAGTTTTTAGTATTTTTTATCTATTTAAAATTGAATGGGGCACTTGGTTGGTTAGGGACGAGAGGATAAGGGCACGTGCTTGTAGCTTAATTAGCTTCCATGTGAACCGCCTTATGGCCAGGGAGGATATATATATATATACCCACCTAATTGCTTATATATATATGACGCGGATTTGCTACTCACGGGCGTAGCTGCGCATAGGCAGAGCACCGTTGGATTTAGGGATCAAATGCATGCAACCTTTAGATTGAAATGGGGTGGAACATGGATGAGCTAACGGTGTTAGTTTGTGCATGAATGCAAGAATCTAGGGTTTGACATGGGTTTCAAATTAACACATTGTTTTGGCTACAAAAAATTTAGCATCTAAAATGAGAAGGGATTGAGAACAAGGATTAAATAAGTTAGGGTTTCTCAGCATGTTGTCCGTTAGGGTTTGCCTCACCTAAACGAAATTAGATAAGCTTTGTTTTGCATGTTGCTCGTTAGGGTTTGCCTCATGCAAACGAAATTAGACAAGCTTTGTTTTGCTAGGGCTTCATGCATGATATATATCGACGCGGATTTGCTACTCACGGGCGTAGCTGCGCATAGGCAGAGCACCGTTGGATTTAGGGATCAAATGCATGCAACCTTTAGATGGAAGTGGGATGGAACATGGATGAGCTAACGGTGTTAGTTTGTGCATGCATGCAAGAATCTAGGGTTTGGCATGGGTTCCAAATTAACACACTATTTTGGCTACAAAAAATTTAGCATCTAAAATAAGAAGGGATTGAGAATAAGGATTAAATAAGTTAAGGTTTCTCAGCATGTTGTCCGTTAGGGTTTGCCTCACCTAAACGAAATTAGATAAGCTTTGTTTTGCATGTTGCTCGTTAGGGTTTGCCTCATGCAAACGAAATTAGACAAACTTTGTTTTGCTAGGGCTTCATGCATGTAGTATATTAGGGTTAGGGTTTACCTCATGTTGTATATTAGGGTTTGCCTAACCAAAACGAAATTAGATAAGCTTTGTTTTGTTAGGGATTCATGCATGTAGTATATTACTGTTTACCGTGTAGTATATTTGGTTTAATGTTTACCGCATGTTGCTTGTTAGGGTTTGCCTCGTGCAAACGAAATTAGATAAGGTTTGTTTTGCTAGAGCTTCATGCATGCATGCCAAATGAACACTAACGGCGTTAGTTCTTAGACAAATCCTGGGTCTGGATACATGTGCTCCCTATATCAGAAGAGGATAGAATCAACGGTGGATAGGCTATGCGCAGCTATGCCCGTGTTTAGCAGGCTATTTCCCATATATATATATATATATACACGACAGGACTATTCAGAAACACCCCCTTAAGAGGTTCCTAGATAAGCTTATTCAGGAACACCCACCTAAATACCCTTCCCCACCTAACCACTTTCTTCCTCGTCACATCTAACCCCCACGCCACCGACCTCATCTGTCCCCAGCGCCGTCGGCATCCTCCGCCGCGGGAGCCACCCGCCGGCCTCCTCTACACCAGTCACCGTCGCGGCCTCCTCCGCCTAGTCGTTGCCACGGCCTCCTCCGCACCAGGCATCGCTGCACCCTCCTTCCCGCGTGCCACCGTGGAATCCTCCGCCCCGCGTGTAGCCGGCCTCCTCCATGCTCACCTCACCCGCGCGTCGCCGACCTCCTGCGCCCTACTCGCCGCCGGCCTCCTCCGCACCAGGCGCCACCGTGACCTCCTCCTCGCGCGCCACCGCAGCCACCGCAGCCACCTCCGTCCCGCGCGTATCCAACCTCCTTTGCACCCTCTCCCCCATGCGTGGCCAGCCTCCTCGGCCCAGCGTGCCGTCAGGAAGTTAACTAGTAGAAAAGAGGGAGTTAACTTGTACAGACGGGGAAGTTAAGAAGGGTCGGAGAAGTTAACTTGCACATGCGTAAGTTAACATTCAGTCCGTGAAAAAACACACACAAAATCGATTGTCCATCAGAAAGTTAACTAGCATAGAAAGAGGGGGTTAACTTGTACACACGGGACAGCTAAAATGTTTACGGAAGCTAACTTGCATAGGTGAAAGTTAAGAAAGAGGTAGTTAACTTGCGCACATGAGGAAGTTAAGAATGGTCGCGGAAGTTAACTTACACAGTGAAAGTTAACATTCACTATTACTGTTACATACTGGAAGTTAACTTAGAAAGAAAAAGAAATTAACTCGTGCTCGCCTGGAAGTTAACAGAGGGTTCCTGGTGTTCACGTGAACAATAACAACGAGTTCTTGAATAACAGAGTTTCAGAAAACATGGAAAATCGATGCTCCGCCAGGCAGTTAACTAGCATAGAAGATGTAGTTAACTTGCGCACATGAGAAAGTTAAGAATGGTCGTGGAAGTTAACTTACACAGTAAAAGTTAACATTCACTATTACTGTTACATACTGGAAGTTAACTTAGAAAGAAAAAGAAGTTAACTCGTGCTCGCCTAAAAGTTAACAGAGGGTTCCTGGTGTTCACGTGAACAGTATCAGTGAGTTCCTGAATAGTTATTCAGAAAGTGGTTCTTGAATAGCAGAGCTATATATATATATTTATATCTAAGCCCATATGAGGCACCATGGTACCCAGGCACCAAATATGTATTTCGTACATACTCGAGATGTACATACCTAAGATTTATATATCTAAAATATACTTATCAAAGTTATATATACCTAGGTATCACATACCTAAGGTATACGTATCTAAGTTGTATATATAAACACATATTCTGAATACGTACATGATACCTAGATATGTGTAACTTAGGTATATGATACCTAGGTATGTGTAACTAGGGTACGTATATCCTCAGGTATGTGTGGTTCAAAGTAAAACATACGTGTATTGTGTACGGTGCCTGGGCACCAAGGTGCACCAGTCATTATATATATATATATATATATATATATATATATATATATATATATATATATATATATATATATATATATATATTAGGGAAATAGCCTTCTAAACACGGGCATAGTTGCGCATAGCCTATCCACCGTTGATTCTATCCTCTTTTGATATAGGGAGCACATGTATCCAGACCCATGATTTGTCTAAGAACTAACGCCGTTAGTGTTCCTTTGACATGCATGCATGAAGCCCTAGCAAAATAAAGCTTGTCTAATTTCGTTTGCATGAGGCAAACCCTAACGAACAACATGCAAAACAAAGCTTGTCTAATTTCATTTGCATGAGACAAACCCTAACGAGCAACATGCAAAACAAAGCTTGTCTAATTTCGTTTGCATGAGGCAAACCCTAACGAGCAACATGCAAAACAAAGCTTGTCTAATTTTTTTTGCATGAGGCAAACCCTAACGAGCAACATGCAAAATAAAGCTTGTCTATTTTCGGTTGCATGAGGCAAACCCTAACGAGCAACATGCAAAACAAAGCTTATCTAATTTTGTTTGCATGAGGCAAACCCTAAGGAGCAACATGCAAAACAAAGCTTATCTAATTTCGTTTAGGTGAGGCAAATCCTAACGAACAACATGCTGAGAAACCCTAACTTATTTAGTCAACCCTAACTTATTTAGTCTCTATTCAACTTTCCTTCCTCATTTAAAAAACTAGGTGGAACCGGTTATTGCTTTCTTCCCTCTACCTCATCTCTCCTCGTGCACTTTTGTTTAGTACGTACCATTGCTTTCTCTAATCACAAGCTATTGTTTTACATCGTTATTATGGACCGGTTATTGTTTTACAAAAAAATGTGGAGGGATGCGCGCGACAAGTAACTCTCTCCCGCCAAAAAACAAGACACTAAACCACTTAGATGAAAATTTAGGGTTTGCATAGTACCACAAACCTTCACTAGGGTTTGCATACTATGTAGAACTCATTTTAAGCCTTGTTGACTTATCTTTCTATTTTAGATGCTAAAAGTTTCTTTGCCAAACAACGAGCTAAAATTTTTAGGGTTTTCACGAGCCCCTAGGCATTGCATGCATGTACACACACGCGGTGCTGCAAACGCTGTTAGGGACCGTTACTACTTTCAAGAGCCAGCCATTACCATCTAAACTAGTAGTGTATGTGATCTCTTTATCCAACGGTCCTAAGCCTATGCGCAGCTATGCCCGTGTGTAGCAAATCCGCGTCGATATATATATATATATATATATATATATATATATATATATATGCGCCAGCTATTAGAGAGAGAGAGAGAGAGAGAAAGAGAGAGACCCTATTCAACATCCAGGGTGCAGAATAGTTATTTTGCACCCAACATATTTTTACGCTGTTAGATTTAAAAAATTATGTTTTGTATACGAATAATTGTGTTCATATATTCATCATAACCAAAAAAATTGACACAAAAAATAAAGTTTATGAGTCATTATAGTGTAAAAAACACCAAAAATATGTCTTTTACGTCGAATTTTTTTACGGCATGTAAACAAAAAAATTATGTTATTTATAAATTTTATTATGTTCTTCTCGACTTACGAAATAATACAAAATTTACATTACGTAAAAATAATATACGGTTCTAAAGATAGAGGGTGGGTGTAGAATAACTATTCTACACCCTGGGTGTCAAATAACGCCACCCTATATATATGGTATATATATATATATATATATATATATATATATATATATATATATATATATATATATATATGCGGATTTGGTACGTCCATCCTCGCTAGAGGAAGCATCTATCACCACACATGTGCTTCGCGATGCGTACCCAATGTCTATTCTTTTTCTTTTCCAATTTACACCAAGTATTATGAAACTACTTTCTCATACCTAGCATATCACATGCACAAGCAAAAGAGGAAACTTGTCATAGTATGGCAATTCTATTTTGGTGGTGTTCACAGCTTTTGTTTGAATCTTGGTTTGAAAAACTGTTAAAAAAAGGTAGTAAACAGTTCAGTAGTGGCTGACTTCTGTCGTCGACCACCAGATCTGTCGTGCGTATAGGCCCGTTTTGAAATTCAAACACTGTACCGCAGGCATGGGCTGGCATGCTTCGGTACTTAATTCGGGCGATCCGGCCTCATGAGGGTGCCGAATACCGATGGGCCAGAACAGCGATGGTAACCACCGTTAGCGTCTCATCCGGTAGGATCCTGCTAGAAGGTTACTCGGTGGCGATTTGCATGACAACAGATCTCCCAGATTCGGAGTGCCGAACTAGCAGCTGATAATCCAGTACCACCTTCGATATGATTCGGAAGCCCTAGATTCTTCTCTGGATCAAAACATGCCTCATGCTACAGTCGTGGCCCAAATCCTTATTCGGCCAAGAAGAAAGAGCGCAGCTGTCGGCCACTGCCGCGCCGCCCTTTCTGGTGAATCGCCAAACCCCAGATGGCGGAGCCGCCCACCGGAGTGTGTCCCGTCCGTCGCAAGGAGCCGCGAACGTGTGTTCCCCCGGTGAGTATTTTCCGTCAACAACCGCTACCCTCGGCGTCACCTACGCCCGCCTCCCCTGTAGCCTGCTCACGGCCTCCCCTGTCGCCGTCTAACGCGACTCTGACCAGAACATCGCGTATGCCCTGCAGGTAACTGTGGAAGAAGAGTATGCTCTAAATCTGCTGCCACCACCTAGTGGGAGGCCTCCGTTCCTGCTTCATTTTGTGGCGCCCGTGAGGCCTCGCAGCCGCCCTACGCTCAGCTGCTTTCGCGCGCCGCCCGTCCGTTGGTTCCGCATCAGGCCCAACCCGCTCGATGCCTCCACCAAGATCCATTTATGCCTGAGCGGATGCATGTGCTCCATGCACGCGGCGGTGCGCTTTCTCTGCTGGAGGCATGGAAGATGTGGAGCTTTGTGGGCACCAGTGCATGGCTTGTGTTTGTTAAAATGGCCAAACTCACTGGAGTACTTGGTCGTCATTTCTTTTGGTTCTTCTAGCAGCCCGCACAAATGAACATATACTACATCACAGGTTAGCTAGTGTCGCGTATGAGAGAGAGAGAGAGATTTAATGTCTCCTCTATGTAATATGATGCTTCTTGAGGGCTCAAAATATTGGAAATTATCTCTGTTTGATGTGTTCTAGAAAGTATGTTTCATCTCCCAGAAAATGAGAAATATGTACTTTGTAGTGCTTACTTCAAACAATTGCATTCCGTTACCATCGGTGGAGGCATAATCTTTTGCTTTCTCCGGTTGGGTGAAAATGAGAAGTATTTTGGTTATTCTTATATCTAGCAGTGTGAAAAATCATACTCGTTCCTTTCATGTTGGATATTTTGGATAAACTATACAAAGATTCGGTTACTGTTGCTTCAACTATAAGGTCACAAATGTTCTCACGGTTCCTATTTTTTCAGAATACGTTGATGGCAGTTTCACAACTTGCAGTGCGATATGAATTAAGGAATAAGGAGATAGAATATCAATGAGCTACTATGTTCAGTATTTCTTCGGCTCTATGAGAATGGAAAAAATGTTTTAAGCCCCTAGGATGGAAACAAAATGATGGATATGCATCACACCAGGATATGATTTTGACGAATTAGGGAACTTTAAGTGCCCATGCCGTCTCATTTCGGTCCCACACATGGCTAGATTCGGTTCGTCATCTGTATTCCGTATCAATGATAAGCCGGCCACATGTTTCGGTACCACTCGTGGCTATATTCGGTTCCTCGGACATGTACCGAATAAGTGGTGGGACAGTTGCGTATTGGTTCCGTACCATCGAGATGTGCCGCTAGGGGATGTGGTTTTACGAATTAGGGAACTATAAGTGACCATGCCCTCCCGTTTCGGTACCACTCATGGTTGGATTTGGGTCCTCGGCCATGTTATATATCAGTGATAAGCTTGTCGTGTGTTTCGGTACCACTCGTATTCGATTCCTCGGTTGTTTACCGAAAAAATGGTAGGCCAGTCGCGTATTAGCTCGGTACCATCGATATGCGTCGCCTAAGGATGTGGTTTACGAATTATGAAACTTTAAGGGACCATGCCCTCCTGTTTCGGTACCACACATGGCTAGATTCGGTTCTTCAGCTGTGTTTAGTACCACTCGTGGTTAGATTTCGGTATCTCTATCGTGCTCCGAATAAGTGGTAGGATAGTCCCGTATTGGTTCGGTACCATCAAGATGCGCCACCCGGGGGTGAGGTTTTACAAATTAGGGATCTTTAAGTGCCCATGACCTCCCGTTTCGGTACCACCATGGCTAGATTCAGTTCCTCGGTTGTGTTCCGTATCAGTGATAAGCCAGTCACATGTTTCGGTACCACTCGTGCATAGATTCATAGGTTACTAAATAGTAGCGATTAACAATTGCATTGACCAAGGCATGATAAAATTGCAGCAATTTAATCAGATATGAGGAGTAACCTTGTATAGATTTCTAAATGAGAAATATTCAACACCATTTGGTAGCCCGGCCATTTGGTACTGAGAGGACTGAATGGCCAGTGGAAGCCTACAAGGGTTGGACCTAACTATCCCTAGAAGGCAAATATTTGAATTGGACCTGTTAACATTGCACTTAAATGCACACATTCCGTCCAACTTCGGTACCAAGTGTTATATTAATACTATAGGTTAAACAATATTAATATGAAGTGTTGAATTAGGTACCAAGTGTTATATTAATACTATAGGTTAAACAATATGGACAAACTTCAACGGACTTGTTAAGCACACTTCAGAAAAACACATTCAGCACTCTAGGCCATCTTGATCCAGCACTTCAACTTACTAAGTTCCAATGCATCCCGTTTTGGTATCATACATGGCTAGATTTAGTTCCTCATCCGTATTTTGTATCAATGATAAGACGGTCGCATGTTTTGGTACCACTCGTGGCTCGATTCGTTTCCTCGGACATGTATCGAATTAGTGGTAGTCCAGTCGCGTATTGGTTTGGTACCATCGAGATGCGCCGTCCGGGGTTCTGTTTTTACAAATTAGGGAACTTTAAGTGCCAATGCCCTCCCGTTTCGGTACCACTCGTGGCCGGATTCAGTTCCTTGGCCATGTTCCGTATCAGTGATAAGCTAGTCGTGTGTTTCGGTACCACTCGCGGTTAGATTCGGTTCCTCGGCCGTGTACCGAAAAGTTGGTAGGTCAGTCGCGTATTGGCTCGGTACCATCGAGATGTGTCGCCCAAGGATGTGGTTTTACTAATTAGGGAACTTTAAGGGACCATGCCCTCCTGTTTCGGTACCACACGTGGCTAGATTCGGTTCTTCGGCTGTGTTACGTAACAGTGATCAGTCAAGTGGTTCAGTACCACTCGTGGTTAGATTTCGGTACCTCGATGTGTCTGCGAATAAGTGTAGAGATCCGTATTGGTTCGGTACCATCGAGATGCGCCATCCGGGGGGTGAGGTTTACAAATTAGGGATCTTTAAGTGCTCATGACCTCCCATTTAGGTATCACACATGTCTAGATTCGATCTTCGGTTGTGTTCTGTATCAGTGATAAGAGAGTCACATGTTTCGGTACCACTCACTGATAGATTCATACGTCATTAAATAGTAGCGATTAACCTTTGCATTAACCTAGGCATGATCGATAACAAAATTGCAGCAATTTAATTAGACATGATGGGTAACCTTGTATAGATTTCTGAATGAGAAACAGAAAGGATTCGACCTGGTCATCAAGAGATTACATCAAACACAAACTGACAAACATAGCTATAAATATTCAACGAGGTGCTACTTGATTTCATTATGCATAACAGTGATAAAACCTAATCAGGGTGCCCTGGATTCGTGGATCACTACACTGAACAGCTAAAATGACAACGTGGAACATCATCAGGCTTGAAACCTTCCTCCTATTCAAGCCATCAGAGTGTGATGCATTGGACTCGAAATCGTCAAGCCTTCGGATGGTCGATGACACAAATCACGGCTTGCAAATCTCTAGTTTGTGCTCAAGCTGATGGATCCTCCACTTGTAGTTGATCTTAGCATCACACGTAGCAGCTTCGAGTTCTCCGGTGCGCCTCCGGACGATGGTGTTGACGAAGTCCAACAAGCGCTCCTCCTGGATCCCAATGAAGCACCGCAAGCCAAGAAATAAAGATCTAAAGGGATGAGTGCATTATCTGAATTGAACAATCTACTCACGAATGACTTTCGACATCTGAACAACCGTTTGCCTCTGCTGATTGGTGAGAAAAAAATACAAGCATGTCTAATATGTGAATCTTGATTATTCGGTACCTAGGTTGTGCTGGCCGAAAGGATGAAAAGTTTCTAGGTGCGCACGTACCAAAGAACTCTCACCCAATCAAGCCATGTATACTGTTGTATGCGAGGAGTGCAATGGATAGCCGTTCTGAACTTCCTTGTATATCTGAATTTTGGTCGGTGGTTTTCCACATTGACAACCATAAATTCAGAACTCTCATGATCCCAACATGCAACACAGCTAGCCTCATCACTATGGAAAAGTTGGCAGCAATTATGAAATGATAACAACTAACGAATTCATTTACCTAAACATGATCACTAAGAAAAAAGTTTGCAGCAAAGGTCATCGGTCAAGAGTGTACAGGTAACCATCGATGAGTCAAAACACTTCCCAACGCATGTACACTAGTGTGGTGCGGTCTGCAATTAGTTCCTGGATTGGCTAGATCCAATTTTTAAACTAGATATTCCTTTCCTTAGCAGGCAACTAACTCAGAACTGCAGCCCTGATATATAGCTTACAGCCACTTAAATTAAAATTCAGATCCAATGATTTTTACCGAACAAAACCCACATCAATAACATGGCCAACATAACTTGCATTGCTTAGCAGTTTATTAGTCGGTAAAAGAAATCTATCACCGCACCATGGGCCTGTATTAAGGGAATCTAGCTAGCAGAACATGTCTACAAAGCCAACCATCAGATTCCTATACTACTTAGTGCATCTACTAGATTGGTTGACAGGAAGCAATCACAAGATAAAGGAATCGTAATATATGGCTCAGATCTTTGAAGGGAGAAATCTACTCACCGATGGCATCCAGAAGTTAAAGAAGCATTTGCCTCTGTTGTTGTCCTTTGTGTAGGTGAACCGCGCCGCTGGCTCCCAGCAGGCGCACTGAAGAAGACCATCGCCGCTGTACTCAACAGACGCCGGCGTCTGGATTGAACAGCTGGCTGCCCTGGAACAAGGTGTGGCAGACACGGAATAACGGTGAGCGCAAGGGAACCGGGTCTGTGCTGGCCCCGCGGGATGGCCGCCGACCGTGGGGGATTGCGGGAGAGGAAGCCGGAGGGATAATGGTGGGGAGCGGTAGGGGAGCCGGTGGTGGCGACGATTCTAGGAAAATGCGGGAGGGAACTGGACGGGATCTGGGCTGGGTTGCCGGAGGTGGGATCTGAGACGGGGGAGGTGGCTGATGCTATTTATTGGGGTTCGCCAACGGTCACATTCTCCGGCAAGTGCTCCCTGCGACGGTCCATGCCCGTGAGCACTGCGGCGCCGGTAGCAGACGCAGGCTAGTCTGGTAGGCAGCTGACACGCCAGACGCAGAGCCACAGTGCACGGTCAGAAAGTCCTTCATAGAAATACCTCTTTAGGATATAACGGGTGTACTAGATAAAGAGCAAAAGTGAAAATATTCTCTCAACCTGCGTGTATCTCCAAGCGAACGAACGGTGCAAGATGCTTCCTCCGAAGAGGATGGACACACAAGGAGTTTTGTCTCTCTCTCTCTCTCTCTCTCTCTCTCTCTATATATATATATATATATATATATACACACACGACAGGACTATTCAGAAACACCTACTTAAGAGGTTCCTAGATAACCTTATTTAGGAACCCCCGCCTAACTACCCTTTCCCCACTTAACCACTTTTATCTTAGTTGCATCTAACCCCCCGTCGGCCTCCTCTCTTCCGCGCGGCGCCGTCCACCCTCCTTCCCGCACATGGCCGGCCTCCTCTTCCCAGCACACCGCCGGCCACCCTTCTCCCCCGCGCGCCTCCGCGCCCTCCTTCCTAGCCTCCTCTGGCCCCGTCCCCACACCTCTGGCCATATCCCCCGTGCGCCCTCCTCTCCCACGTGCTGCCGGCCTCCTCCGTCCCTGTCCTGTGCCGCTGGCCATCTCACCCGCGTGTAGCCGCGCCCTCCTACCCCGCGCGCTGTCGGCCTCCTACGCCCCCGGTTCCCTGGCCGCCGGCCATCTCCTCCCTCCTCCAGCACGTTGTCACCCCACCCTCAACACCTACCTCTAGGCGCGCGGCGTGGCTTGGCCCCGGTCTAGATCCTCTAGCGGAGCGCCATGGCCTAGCCTAACTTCTCCGAAGGTGCAGATGCATCATTCTGGTAACTTCTTCGTAAGGAAGTTAACTTGCATTGTAGAGGGAGTTAATTGTCGTGCACGGAAAAGTTAACTTCTTAAAAATACAGTGAACTTGACTTTCATAAAAATCCATGAGGGTTAACTTCCTTTAAAAAATGGAAGTTGACTTTCATAAAAACATGGCGTTTTGCTCTTATGAATCATATGGAAGCTAAATTTAATAAAGACTATAGGAGTTAACTTTCTTAAAGTTAGAAGTTAATCCGACTAAAAATCGTGCAAGTTAGCTCTTAAAAATGGGAAGTTAACATTCGAACCGATAGGAGTTAAGCCGTAGAAATCCTGAAGTTCACTTCCTTCGCAGCCTAAAAGTCAAAAAGGCTCATGTTTAGTTAAGAAATGCATTAGGCAAAAGTTAATTTACACACACGGAGAAGTTAAGAGGAGTTTCTGAATAGTTAACTTCCTTTGATATAATAGGAATTTAACTTCTAATTGAAACCATTGAAGTTAAGTTTCTTTAAAAAGATGTATCGTGGCTGGAAGTTAACTAACACGTATAAATGAATTTCTTAACACATAGAAGAGGTAGTTAACTTGTGCACATGAGGTAGTTAAGAATGGCCGTGGAAGTTAATATACAGTCCACGAAAGCACGAAATATCGATGCTCCGTCAGGAAGTTAACTAGCATAGAAGAGGAAGTTAACTTACGCACATGAGGTAGTTAAGAATGGTCGCGGAAGTTAACTTACATAGTGAAAGTAAACATTCACTATTACTGTTATATTTTGGAAGTTAATTTAGAAAGAAAAAGAAGTTAACTCGTGCTCGCCTAGAAGTTAACAGAGGGTTCCTGGTGTTCACGCGAATAGTAACAGGGGGTTTCTGAATAGTTATTCAGGAAGTGGTTCTTCAATAGCAGAGCTATATATATATATCGACGCGGATTTGCTAAACACAGGCAGGCGTAGCTACGCATAGGCTTAGGACCGCTGGATAAAGAGATCACATACAATGCTAGTTTAGATGGTAATGGCTGACTCTTGAAAGGAGTAACGGTTCCTAACGGCGTTTGCACCACCGCGTGTGTGTACATGCATGCAATGACTAGGGGCTCGTGAAAACCCTAAATTTTTAGCTCACTGTTTGGCAGAGAAACTTTTAGCATCTAAAATGGAAAGATAAGTGAACAAGGCTTAAAATGAGTTCTGCATGCAAACGTTTCCTGCTGTGCATCACGTGACTCTTAGCATCTAAAATGGAAATATAAAGTGAACAACGCTTAAAATAAGTTCTACATGCAAACGTTTTGAAATGAAAAACACGAACTGGGTTGGCGGGTTGAAAAGTCGAAGCAAAACAAGTGTTGTTTGAGGTAGGGTTATGCATGCACATGCATGTTGGGCATAAGAATCAATAGTTGTTCGACTTAGGGTTGACGGGTTGAAAATTCGAAGCAAAACAAGTGTTGTTCGAGGTAGGGTTCTGCATGCACCTGCATGTTGGGCATAACAATCAATAGTTGTTCGACTTAGGGTTCCGCACTGACCTAAGGTTGGGCATCGAAAGCAAATACTAGTTGTTCTCCTTAGGGTTTGTGGGGGACATCACGTTCGGACGTCATTTAGGCATTGTTTTATTTGGGGAGGCTGGAGACGATGTATGGGCAGAGGACTTTGTGCGTGGTTGTAACGCTGAGTTGTTACTAGAAAGAGGACGATGTTGCTATGTCTGATTATTGTAGCGAAGTAGCTATAAAAATGTGGCGTGACAACTAGAAAGGGGATTGTTCTTGAAACAATTTTTTTGAGATATTTTTGTTTTGGTTTTTCTCATTCGGAGTAGGTGTACAGAAATAAATATCCGGGGTTTTGGGTACAATTTCGGTTTTTGATCTGTTGAGACGATAAAAAAATCCCAAAAACGGCGGCAAATTTTGATACAACGAGGTTTTAACGAAAGTGGATAATAGAGTACCGAATAGTGCACACCTTCGATTACAACAACTAGTTTTTCCAGCAATGTGGTACTAATTCAAAACTTTAAATTTTACATGTTGGAACAAAAATACTGGAAACTAGTAAAACTAGTCGTCTAATTCTTCAACAAATTGTGGCGGGATGCTTCCTGAATTGTTCTTAAGGTGTAGCATGTAGAAAAGTAAGTCGGTCGATGTTGGGCAATCCTTCGATGGCTGAAAGTAAGCATTGAAAAAATATAATGCAATTAGTAACTACTTCTTGCATACACAATCATATTATGGGAGATGGTAAACATCAAAAAAATGGCGTGTCATGCTCACAGCAGTCAGTCGACCTCCTTGTACAACAAATGAGCAAGGAAAGTTGAAGAGAGACTAAATAAGTCAGGCTATGGCCAACAGCTAGTACAACAAGATATAACTTGAGAGCCTTACATGCAATAGCTACCTAAAGCAACGGGCATGCAAAATCTGAGAAGCTAAGTTGGTTTAGGGTTTTTTGCATGTCTTTGACTATGACACATTGGGTTCAGCGCAATGGAATAAGGCATGCATGCAATGCCTAGGGTTTCTCACGTCCCAACAGCTTACTTTGTTTAGGGTTTTTGGCATTACACATTGGGTTCAACGCCAATGAAATAAGGCTTAGTTTGGTTAGGGTTTAGCGCATGTAGTATATTAGGGTTTGCCTCACCTAAATGCAATTTGATAAGCTTTGTTTTGCTAGGGATTCATGCATGCATCAAAGTACCACTAACGGTGTTACTATTGAGCCAACGTCTGGGTCTGGAAACATGTGCTCCCTATATCAAAAGGGAGATAATTAACGGTGGATATGCTATGTGCACCTATTCTCGTGTGTAGCTCGCTATTTCCCCGACGCGGATTTTCTACTCACAGGCGTAGCTGCGCATAGGCAGAGCACCGTTGGATTTAGGGATCAAATGCATGCAATCTCTAGATGGAAGTGGGGTGGAACATGGCTGAGATAACGGTGTTAGTTTTGTGCATGCATGCAAGAATCTAGGGTTTGGCATAGGTTCCAATTTAGCACACTGTTTTGGCTACAAAAGTTTTAGCATCTAAAATGAGAAGTTTTAGCATCTAAAATGAGAAGGGATTGAGAACAAGGATTAAAACAGGTTTTGCATGTAGAAGCTTTAGACTATGTGCCATGCAAAAGAGTGCCCTAACAAAGGTTGTTTTGGTATGTGTTTGGTGGCCGCATGCATCCATGAGAATGTGAAAAAAACGAAACAAAGATTGTTTTGTTTATTGCGGCGGCAATGAAATAAGGCTTAGTTTGGTTAGGGTTTACTGCATGTAGTATATTAGGGTTTGCCTCACCTAAATGAAATTTGATAAGCTTTGTTTTGCTAGGGCTTCATGCATGTAGTATATTAGGGTTTACCATGTAGTATATTAAGGTTAGGGTTTACCGCATGTTGTATATTAGGGTTTGCCTCACCTAAATGAAATTTGATAAGCTTTGTTTTGCTAGGGCTTCATGCATGTAGTATATCAGGGTTTACCGTATAGTATATTAGGGTTAGGGTTTACCGCATGTTGTATATTAGGGTTTGCCTCACCTAAATGAAATTTGATAAGCTTTGTTTTGCTAGGTCTTCATGCATGCATCAAAGGAACACTAATGGCGTTACTATTGAGCCAACATCCTAAGTCTGGATACATGTGCTCCCTATATCAAAAGAGGAGAGAATCAACGGTGGATAGGCTATACGCAGCTATGCCAGTGTTTAGCTGGCTTTTTCCCATATATATATATATATATATATATATATATATATATATATATATATATATATATATATATCGACGCGGATTTGCTACACAAAGGCGTAGCTGTGCATAGGCTTAGGTTCGTTGGATAAAGAGATCACATGCAATGCTACTTTAGATGGTAGTGGCTGGATCTTGGAAGGACTAACGGTTTATAACGGCGGTTGTACCACACCGTTTGATTCCATGCATGCAATGCCTAGGTTCCTGAGAAAACCCTAATTTTTTAGCATGCTGTTTGGCAAAGAAACTTTTAGCATCTAAAATGGAAAGATAAAGTAAACAAGGCTTAAATTGAGTTCTGCATGCAAACGCTTCGTACTATGCAAATCCTAGTGAAAGCTTGTGGTAGTATGCAAACCCTAACTTTTTATGTAAGTGGTTTAGTGCCTTATATTTTTGGCATAAAAAATTTCCTTGTGCTTAGGGAAAGCAATGGTACGTACCAAAAAAATGTGCCGACGGCAACGCCGTGCACGACGAGGGATGAGGTAGAACGAAGAGAGCAATTGCCTATTCCACCTTATTTATCAAATGAGCAAGGAATTTTGAAGAGAGAATAAATAAATGAAGCTTGGGTCGGCAACTCATAAAATAATACATAAAGTGAAAAAATGTTAACTTCTGCATGCAATAGCTACCTAAAAGGAATAAGGCTTATCTAAGGCTTATTTGGGTTAGGGTTACAACACGAAATAAGGTTTGACTCAAAAAGGAATAAGGCTTGTTTGGGTTAGTGTTACAAAACGAAAATAAGGCTTATTTGGGTTAGGATTTTGCTTATGTCGTACATTAGGGTTTGACTAAAAAGGCATGAAATTAGATAAGCTTAGTTTGCTCGGTTTTCATGCAAGTCATGAAGTAACGGTGTTACTTAGCATCAAATGAGAATCTAACGTTTTGGGTCAGGAAACATGTGCTCCCTATATCAAAAGGGGAGAGAATCAACGGTGGATAGTCTATGCGCAACTACGCCTGTGTTTAGTATAGGGTGGCGCTATTTGACACCCAGGGTGTAGAATAGTTATTCTACACCCACCCTCTATCTTTAGAACTGTATATTATTTTTACGTCACGTAAATTTTGTATTACTTCGTAAGTTGAGAAGAACATAATAAAATTTAAAAATGACATAATTTTTTCTGTTTACATACCGTAAAAAAATTCGACGTAAAAGACATATTTTTGGTGTTTTTTACACTATAATGACTCAAAAAAATTATTTTTGTGTCAAATTTTTTGGTTCTGGTGATTATATGAACATAATTATTCGTATACAAAACATAATTTTTTAGTCTAACAGCGTAAAATTATTTTGGAATAACTTTTCTGCACCCTGGGTGCTGAATAGGGTTTCTATATATATATATATATATATATATATATGTTACGTCATATGTTCATTAAAATAAAACATTTTGGCAAACCTTCTCATCCTTCTTCTCGAAATAGGTTTCCGTCCCGCTTGATATATAAAGCAACCATGTCCATACAAAATCCACGACACAAGTACGGCCTGAAGTCAAGAAAAGCCCATAGAAAACGTTGGGGCACCAACACAAGTATGCCCAAACAAAAAGAAAAGAAAAAACAACGGGGTATATAAGTCCTCAAGGGAGTGAGACCGACCGGCCAGAGGGCGACGATAAGTGTCATGCTGCCACTATTAGATCCTGCAGCATGCCATACAGCCAATCCCTATCGCTCGCTTATATCGGGTACTACTGCTACAAGAAAGTCAGGAATTTGAATACCGAGTCAAAGGCATGTCGTAAGAAAACACGTTCTATGACCATGCTATTGTGTATATTCCATAAGGGTCCAGGTCATAGCCAAAAAAACCAACCAGAAGAGGCAGGTTCTCCTCCCGTTGTGGTTTGCTTTAGCTTCCAGGAACTCTTCAAGGTCCAAAGCCTGCCACTCGGGCTCTGGAGCCTCTCCTACAAAGCTCCATAGGAAGCAGACAGTGGGACAGGTAAAGAGGATGTGGGTCCCTGTCTCAGGGACCACACACAGAGGGCAAAGGACATTTCTGAGGCTATTGCGCTTTGCACTGCCCACACCCGAGTGAAGGCGATCCCTCGATAGCTGCCACATGAAAATCTTGATTTTCAGGGGCAAGAGGGCCTTCCAAAGGGCTTGTCAACATGCGGGGTCCAAGTTGTCCTGCGAATGCATGATGGTGTCGAAGTTTCATGCAATTGCCGGATTTCGCAAAGTTGGGCTGCCAAACACTGAGAGGGCCCATTTCGAGCCAAACTCATCCCACCCCTGCCAAATTCAAATATTCCATCAACTACCCGTTGAAGGAGACATTCGGGATCTCCATGTCACTAGTCTGTCCGTAACGCAAGCGCCAAGTCGGCAACTAACATGGCTATTACCTATCGGGTCCCTATGATCAGTTACTCTAAGCGCATAAAGGCTTACAACCCATGAAGCCCAAATAAATCCAAAAAGTATCCGACGGAATAAAAACTTGTCTTGACGATCAAGAAAGAATCATGAATCGACATAGAGTTTGTATTGTACTTGCAAACATGTAACCTCTCCGGATACGACTCTAGAACCCAGCTTGTCATATAAAGGCTGGGAGGACCCGACGGAGAGGGCACCTTAGTTTTCCAGCAATCTGCCATAAGCTAGATCGAAACTAGTAAACCGACGACTCTGTAACCAAGCTTTCTTCATAATCAGATTGAATCGACTTTCTTGTTTGTCTGATCAGTCAACAAAATCCCTAGTGTTCTCTTTTCCACAAAACCCTAAGAGCATCTCCACTCGTTGGCCGAACCCAGGCCGAAATCCGGACCTTTTTTCGGTCGGACGGCGCAAGTTTTCGGCCTGGGTACGCCCAGTTTCCCACTCGGCTACCCAGGCCGAGTACCCAGACGGACACAAAATGGCTATATATTTGAATCTGCATAGTTCCCGCCGGCGAGTGCTCAGCCACAAGGTGTTCGACAGATGCGCCTACATGTTCGGCGACATATTTTTATTACATAAGGGGAAACACGATCAGTCGTCGATGGGGATGGGCTCCTGCGGCGTGGACGACGCGTCGTTGTCGTCCATCTCGCCGGCGAAGGCCCCAGGGTTGGAGGAAGTCAAAGAAGAGCTCGGCGTGGGAGCGTTCGGCGCAGGGGAAGGGGAAGGGGACGCCGTGGTCATGCCCTCCAGGATGGCCTGATGTTGCGCCAAGTACCAGGCCTTGACCGACGAGCTCATCTTCGACGTGTCCTCGCCGCCCATGAGGAACTTGAGGTCCGTGTGGCGCTTCTTGGCGGTGTAGTTGGCCTTCTTCTCGGCGAGGCTGGCTTTCTTGTCGGCGAGGCTGGCCTTGATGAGGGCCACATTTTCCCCTTGTGTCTCCATCAGCTTCTTCCAGCACTCCTCGCTCTTCTCAGCCCTCTTGTCGGCCTGCGCCCTTGTGTCAGCGAGGCATTTCTCGATCGAAGCCTGGAGACGCTCGGCGGGAGGTCCGGCGGCCTTGAGCATCTTCGCCTTCATTTGGCCGAGCTCAGGTCTTCCTTCGCTGACAGCAGCAGGCGGGGCCTCGGGGTTGTAGACGTCATCCTTGCTCTTGGACAGACTCAGGCGAGTGTCCCGCCACTACTCGCAATGCTCGATCTTCTCAAAGACATGATGAAACTTGAACTCCATCTTCATGTCCTCTCGATGACGAGGTTTAATCTCGTCAATGCCCATTGTTATGGACTTGGGTTTTGAAGAAGATGGGGATGCTGGAGATCGTGGCACGGTTAACAGACAAGCAACCAGGGGACACGAGATTTACCTGTGTTCAGCCCCGAGGGAAAACCCTACTCGCTTGTCTCGCTCTTTGATTATGGCGAACCCGAAGGTTCTGGGTGCGCAGATTCGATCTGGCGTGGATGCATGCGAAAGTATGAGTCGAGTTGCCCTAGGACGTGCCCTCCTGGCCTTTATATCGACTTAGGCAGGTCCCGGGCGTAGTCCTAGTCGGTTACAAGTTCTAGGGTTTTACCCCTTTGAATTTTCTATCTCCTCTAGTCTTTCTCTCCAAGGATCCGAAGACGTCATGGGCCTTGGGCACCAAAATCTTCATGGGCGGCAGATGTCCGCCGTGGGCCTTCTTTGGGCTGGACTAGGTATCTTTGAAGTTACGTATCCGTAGGGTATAACCATGTCAAGAGCCTCGGTGATCAAATAATCAGATTCCGAGGACTCTTCCATCCTTCGAGCAGCTATATGTTAATAGTATATGTGTGTAGGGATTGTTGATTCGTGTGCGACTCACCCGATGGATCGTGGTCGATTAACTGCCTTGGACGAAACAACACGATCTTCTTCAGTTCGGGTCCTTAACCCGGCTGGAACATATGTGGCGTAATTCAACTCGAGCCACGGAGGACTTATAGGAGTGGAATTCGGTGATTTTAATTGGTGTACCCAACGCGTCCGTCGATTTTTCATCGCACTGCCTGCACGGATTCATACTAGCAGAGCGCCTTGAGTGCGTTCCGTGCCATCGATGATATCTCAGAGGTCTTATCTTTGCGTCGCAGACGCAGCATCCGAACATTTATCACCACGGAGGTGTTTCGGGTGGCCAAGGAGATTGTTGCTCACTTAGCGTTTTGTTGGGGCAGAGTTGCCAAAAAAGTTTTTGCATGCGGATCCGGAAGATCGCAGTCGAAGATTTCATAGGGTGCACGACCAGCGCTCCCTATGGGAGTAGCCCCCAAGTGTCGGTTCGAGTCGTAGACTCGAACGGAGACTTTCAGTTCAAGCATTGTTTCAATCATTAGGTCCGCAGGGCTCGAAAATTTTCGGATGCTTAAATCCATCCTCCCTATGGGAGTAGCCCCCGAGTCTGTAGTGGAGTCGTAGACTCGACGTAGGACTCAGATAAGTAATTTTGTCCTCATTTGTCTGTCGGGTGCGCAGCTAGCGCTCCTGATAGGAGTAGCCCCCAATTATTTAGTCGAATCATAGATTCGAATGAGTACTTTTAACTGTGGAGCTGAAGTGGTGCTAGTATAGCTTTTGATGACGTCAGTGCTTACGATCGATGACCTCAAGCGTCTGCTACGCCAGAGATGACTTGACTGGACGAAGCGTGGATCCCACTTGCTGACTTTGAATTGACCGGTCACGCGCGGCGTGGAGATGATTATGGCGTCTCCTCGATTTCCGCACGTAGTGGACGGCGTGGTAACGACGGTTCGTTTTGGTGCTGACACGTGTACGGCCAGATCTACCGTTTTCGTTAGGTCTTCTCGATAGACGGCCAGCGTGCGTCGTCTTCGCTATTTTTCACCGCAGCAGTTCATCTATTCACTGCCTCCTCGTTCTTGAGCTATTCCGGCTGCGCGCTGATAGTTTCCTCCATATTTCCTTTGTCTTTCTTCGTTGGCAACGCCACCACCGCCTTAGCGCCATGGGGAAAACAAAGAAATCCTCATCTGCGGTTGGGACCAGCGCCGCCGGAGGCAAGAAGGGCACCACCACTGCTCGCGTCACCGACGGTGGCTGGCGGCGATCAGAAACGCGGGAGAGCGATCTCCGCAAACTGTGCGAGCGGAGCCTGATCCCAAGATGACGACGGGCCGAGACTCTCCGGCAATGAGGTAATCCCCGCCCCCATCCGGGTATCGGGTTATGTTTGTTGCCTTCATGATTCGCGGTTTTCTTTCCGGTCCATGACTTCCTTCGTGGATCGCTTTTTCTATGGGGTTCAACTCCATCATCTGCTCCCAACTCCCTTCTCCACATTGTGTGTTTTATCACGCTTATGCAGTGTTGGCTTGGTATTGAGTCGCACTTTGGCCTCTTCCTAAGCTTTATTCCGTGAAGAGGCAGTCTGGTTCGGATGGTGTGTATCCCATTGGGGGTTTCATCATCTCCCTCAGTCCCAATGTGCAATTCTTTTCCTTTTCCATGTCCGAATCTGTCCAGTACTGGCGGAGGAAATGGTTTTACATCCGTGACTCCGTACTGCCTAGGAAAGATTTTGGTCTCGTTCCTTTTGACCCCTCCCAATTGATTGAGAAGAAAAGATCCTGGAAAAACCAAATCTTAGACGGTGAGGTGGCGGAGATAGAGGCCCTGTACCGTCGGGTGGAGGAGATCCAACTGATTCCTGAGAAGGAGGTGAACGGTGTCGACATCATCCGGACGTTTCTTGAGCGTCGGGTGCAGCCTCTCAAAGTGAGGGCACATCCGATATTTCTTTACTCTGGGCGCCGTGATCCGACGAGGGTTTCGAGTGAGAAAATCTCCGAGGTGGAACTTGACAAGGCTCTTCGCGCGCTGTTAAAGTTCAAGGCCGACGAAGAAATCCCGGGGAAGTCGCTGACTTCTCCCTTTTCTTCGACGTTGGTCGTACCGAAGGTGTAGATTTGCGCACGTAGTGCTCCCCTTTTGTTTTTGTCAGCTGTGTACTTTTTCCTTTGTTTGCTAATAAAGTTCCTTTTCCTTTTGCAGAGCTTCAAAGTGCCGGGCATGGCACCACCGTTGCCCGAAAGGTATCTGAATGCCCCGGATAATGAAGTGGTGGATTCCGTGTCCGAGCTACCGTCAGCGCGATCCCCAGCGGAGGATGCCGACAAATCGAGTGAGGACCATTCGCGCAAGCGATCACGGAGCTCTAGCGATTCGTCAGATGCCTCGACTCCTCCGACTCCCAGAAATCCTCTGGGCCTTGAGCGTCATGATGATGTTCATGTGGGTTCTTCCTCTCCTCTTCCTGCCATTCCTGTGCGGGCTGTTGCTCCGCACCCGCCAGCAAAGCAGAAGAAGGAAGAAAAGAAGGAGGAGAAGAAGGAAGAAAAGAAGGAGGAGAAGAAGGAAGAAAAGAAGGAGGAGAAGAAGGAAGAAAAGAAGGAGGAGAAGAGGGCCCGAAGGGCTTCTCCTATCTTCGACCTGAGCGCGTTGGGCTCGTAAGTTTTCTTGTTGCCACTGTTGTCCTTTGTTCCCTTGTTATTTTTGCACCTGTGTTGATTGGTTCGTGTCAGCAATCCTCCGACGGCTCTAGTGATGGTGCGCGCGAGATGATGGGGGAGTCGAACATTGCGTCGCCTCCTCCTCAGACGGTGGCGACTTCTGGTGACGCTGCGCCAGTTCCTCCTGTGCAGGAGAGGCTGGTGGTTGCGCCTCAGAATTTCGCAGGCGGGCCTGCGGGTTCGCCTTCGGAGCACGTAAGTTTTTCTGCTTGATGTTACGGGGGGAGCCCCCGAGTGTCTTCGTATGCTGATGTTGTTTATGCTTCTTTGTGTTGGGCGTAGCCCCCAAGTCCTTCTCTTACTACTATTGTTCTTTGCAGCCTTTTGTCCAAGAGGCCAAGCTGGTGGAGGAACGCTGACGCCGAGGCTAAATCGCGACACTTCAAGGTATTCGCCTTTGTAGTACTTCTCTTGCTTATCCTGGTCCTGTGCTTTGACACTTGCTTGTTGTAAATGCAGAGGAGCATAACGACTCTCCGTGAGGTCGATGCTCAAGAAGAGCCTGGCCAATCGGAGGGAAGGCGGCCGGTGGTGCGAGAGAGCGCGAGCTGGAGCCGACAAGGCAGCCGGCGAAAGAGCGTCTGAGCAGAGGCCCCAGATCGTGAGGAGCAGCCACCTTTGCGGCTGCTCGTGAAAAGGGGTGGCGAAGCTCATGGCTGCTGCCAAGGCTATTTCGGTGAGCGTTAGCTTTGTACTTGCTTCTTTTTCTGGATCTTCTTCTATGTTGCCTTTCTTCATGTTTTCTTCTTTTTGTCTCGATGCCGGCATCGAGTTCACCACGGTGCTCGGAGCAGAGTGATCTAGATGATGCCACCGTGGCGGTCGAAGACCGCAAAGACCGCTCGTCAACTCCCTTGCCAAGGCGAAGAGGTCCTTGGTCGCTTATACCAGAGCTCTTCCAAGGGCGCATCCCTTGAAGATGTGGATGCCTGGCAGGGCTCTGTCGGCGCTACCGCAGCGTATAAGCGCAAGCAGAAGGGCATCGGCGCGTCCGTCGGGCTGGCGATGGCCATGGCGGCTGGGGCAGAGCTGGACCTGCCCCAGATTACTTCTCGGATGCCTACGGCTACGGATGGATCCGAGGTAGCCTTCGCCGCCTACTCCGCTCACTGCAGACGATATGGGCCCAAGCTCATTGACTTGCTGTCTTAGTATGCATTGTGGCAGCAGGGCGAGGCCAAAGCTAGGCAGTCTGGTTCTGAGGTGACTCAGTGTCCTCCGCCTTAGGCATAGTAGACGTAGGGTAGTTTGTAGTCTACTTTTGTTGTAAATATCTGTTATAGTACCATTATTATGCCACGTAGTGGCCTTATATATTTTAATGAATTCCTCCGAGTTGTGCTCTATCCTTGGCTGAATGTCGGTGTGCCTTCTTTTTTTCTGCTGCTATAGGGCCCTTCGGGTGCTGACCCAGTTGACACTTCATCCGGAAGGCCCTTGCGACCATCATTGGATGATTCCTCGCAGCTCGCTTTTCTTCGAGATCGCGTGCGCAGCTTGGAGAGGGATTTTCTTGAGTTACGCGGTCGCACCGACGTTTGGAAATCCAAGGCAGACCGTGGTGCAGCCAGAGAGGAGTATTTGATGGCGGAGCTGGGTCGGCTGTCCGAGCAGCTGAAATGTAAGTTGATCCTTCTTTCGGGCTGTAGCTCAGTTCTTCGGGTGAGCCTGCTGGCCTTATTCTTGTTTTGTGCGGTTGTCGCAGGTGCCAATCTTGATCCGAGGGAAGAAAAGGAGCGTATCGCTGTTCGAGTCAATTGCTTGACTCAACAGGACATGGAGGCCGGCGGCTTCTTCTGGATGGATCGTGATCGCGCCATGGTTCTGTCGACGGTGCAGGATCGTGTCTACCAGGTTTCGCGGGTGCTTCGCCAGGTGCATACATCACTTTCCTCGGTGCTGCACGTCATGTTTCCGTTGGATGTCGTGCCAACGACCCTTGCAGATCTTCTGACGAAGTTTCGGAGTGCCAGCAATGTCAAGGAGCTGGTGCGGCAGCAGCTCCTCGCAGGGGTGAAGGCTGCCTTGTCTCTTGTGAGGGTGCACCGCCCTGACGTAGATTTGGCTGCTGTGGCGACTGGGCCACCTCCTCGACCAGATGGTGGCGAGTGGAACATGCGTCCGTATTACGCGGCTGTAAGGCAGTATGCCGAACAAATTATAGATTTGTTTGAGCAGCGTGCTCAGGTTATTATTCAGTGGTAGGACCTGAAAATAAACAGATAGATGTAAAATTTGTATATTGTAGCTGGGTGTTTATGTGCCCTTTGTTGTAAAGGTTTGCTTGTTTGTGAGCACGCAGTGCTTTGATTGAGTACGTGCCCTTTTCGTTTGCCCTGGCGGTCACTACTGTGTGTACACGTCTGGTCCTCAGTCGATGAAATCGTGAGGTGGGGGGAGACCCCAAGTGCGTATGTAGCATGTAGTAAAGTTGCATAAAATGGTCAACCAAGGTTGAAGCGGACACTTAGCTTTATTTATATCGTAATGGAGGAGGTACATGGTTCGGCCGAGTAGCCTTGGCTGAAAGCCTTATTGAAAGTAAAATAGGGGGGTTGGTTGCTACGGGTAGAATCGTCGCAGGTGCGAGATGTTCCATGGGTTGGAGTATGCGACTCCAGACTCCACGTGCTTGAGGCGATAGGCGCCACCTGGGATGACTTCGGTGATGACATAGGGTCCTTCCCATGGTGAATCGAGTTTGTTCGGTCGCTTTTGCTTGAGTCGCAAGACGAGGTCTCCTTCGACGAAGGACCTTGGGCGCAGCCGGCGGCTGTGATAGTTGCGGAGACTCTGCTGGTACACCGCTGATCGAGCTGCTGCTATATCCCGTGCTTCATCGAGTGTGTCGACGACGTCTTCGAGTGCAGCCGTGGACTCGGCTTCGCTGTAAGCGACGACTCATGGAGCCTGGTGGCGTACTTCGGCTGGTAGCACGACCTCAGCTCCGTGCACCATGAAGAACGGTGTGTAGCCAGTGGAGCTGTTTGGCGTAGTACGTAAGCTCCACAGGACAGACGGTAGCTCTTTCGTCCAGTTTCCAGCTTTGTGCTCGAGTGAGCTCATGAGGCGCTTCTTGATGCCGGCGCCGATTAGGCCGTTGGCCTTTTCCACTTGCCCGTTTGTTTGCGGGTGTGCCACTGAGGCATACGTGATATTGATCCCGAGGCCTTCGCAGAAGTCCTGGAATTCTTCGGAGATGAAGTTCGATCCGTTGTCGGTGATGATCTTTGTCTTGTCGCCAAACACAGTAGACAATGGATTCAAGAACTTGACGGTTTTGCCCTTCTGGTTGGTGACTGGCATGGCCTCGATCCACTTGGTGAATTTGTCGACTGCGACCAGGAGGAAGACATGTCCTCCTTTCGAAGATTTTGGCAGTTTGCCGATCATGTCGAGGCCCCATTGGGAAAAAGGCCAGGCTATGGGTATGGGTCGGTTCGACCCAAAGTGCGTCGGTTTGTCGGCGAACCGTTGGCACCCGTTGCATCTTCGGACGATGTCCTTCGCGTCGCTCATGGCCGTTGGCCAGTAGAATCCTGCTCGCAGAGCTTTGGCGACGAGGGAGCGACTGCCTGCATAGTGGCCGCAGATGCCTTCATGGATATCTTGGAGTATGGCCTTGCCGTCGTTGATGGTGACGCACCGTTGCAATACACCCGTAATGCTACGTTTGTACAGCTCGCCGTTGATGATGGTGAAGGCTTTCGATCGACGAGATATGCCCCGGGCATCTGTCGGGCTGTCAGGCAATTCTCCGTTTGTCAGGAACTGGAGGTATGGACGTGTCCAAGTTTCTTCAACTGCCATGACCTGCATCAGGTTGACCATGGCAACTTCGGTATCCAACTTTTCGGGATCCTTCATGACCTTCGGGTAGCGTAGCCCCCGAGTGTTTTGCTTCTTCGGGTGATCCTTTGGGGAATTTTCGCTTGATGGATGGCATGCAGATCTGTTCGAGGAACACACCTGGTGGCACCTTTGCACAAGTGGAGCCAATGTTGGCGATTCTATCGGCCTCCTCGTTGCTCTCTCTTCCAACGTGCCGAAGTTCGCAGCCGTCGAATTCTCCTTCGAGTGCGTTGTATAGCGCGCGGTATGCGATCATGTTTTCGGCGTGTGCGTCGCACTCATTCATCGTCTGTTGTACGACAAGGTTGGAGTCACCGTAGATGACCAGGCGCGTTGCGCCACATATTTTTGCCATCTTCATGCCATGGATGAGGGCTTCAGATTGACCTCGTTGTTGAGGCTCAATTTCATCCAAGAATGTACTTCATTTTGTCACCTTGCGGGAGGTCAAGATGACTTCCTGCCTTCGCGCTTGGAGCCGTGAAATGCATTGCCAGGCTGACATATACGGGGTGTCGAGCAATGCAGCTCCATCCAGTGTACCAGGAAGTCTGGAAGGACTTGAGATTTGATTGCGTGTCGCTTCTCGTAGATGATGTCCAGGGGTGATAGTTCAATGCCCCACAGGGCCACGCGTCATGTGGCCTCTGGGTTATTCATGATGCTGTTTAGGGGTGCCTCGTTGACGACCATCACCTGATGCTCCTGGAAGTAGTGGCTCAGTCGTCGAGCCGTCATGCCGTAGGCCAGCTTCTGGTAGTGCGGGTACCACTGTTTTGTTGGAGTGAGAACCTCGCTGAGGTAGTAAATTGGGCGTTGTACCCCGTGGGTCTTTCCTTCTTCGGGTCGTTCGACCACGAGTACTGTGCTGACCACCGGGTGTGTGGCTGCTATGTCTGACAGGGGCTCGCTCTTTTGGCGTGACCAAAGCGGGCGAGGTGGAGAGGGCAGCAGAGGCTTTCGAATCGTCGTTGGCTTCGGTGTCCACTCGAACTTATGCGCCTTGCACCGGTAAAATGGTAGGGCCTTCTAGCCCATGCGGTGATGAACCTGCTTAGTGCCGCTACTCGCCTGCTGTGCTGAACTCCCTTGAGGTTTTCGGCTTCTCCATTGTCATGATAGCTTTGATTTTCTTGAGTTCGCCGATCCCTCGTTGAGAGATGAAGTACCCGAGCAGGTGACCGAGGGGCCTTGGCGCACTTTTTGGATTGAGCTTGATCTGTAGCGATCAAGGTTGTCGAACGTCTCGCGGAGATCGTCGATAAGTGTTCTTGCCTCCTTGGTTTTTATGACTATGTGTCGCCGACATAGACTTGGACGTTAACCGATCTGGTCCTTGAGGCGGGCTGCATGCATCGCTGATACGTGGCACCGCGTTCTTTAGCCGAAGGGCATTGTGTTGTAGAGAATACTCGAGCGGTGTGATGAACGCCATTTTCTCTTGATCTTGACCTTGAGTCGAATCGGTTATAGCTTTGAGTAGGCGTCGAGGAAGAGCTTCTCACAACTGCAGTCGAATCGATGATCTGGTCGATCCGAGGTAGAGCGAAGTGGTCCTTTGGGCAGTGTTTATTTAGTGACGTGAAGTCCACGCACATCCGCAGGATGTCCGTGTCCTTCTTGGGACCTTCACCGTATTACCCGCCCACTCGCTTTCCTTGATTTCCGGATGTAGTCTCACGAGTAATCTGTTGATCTCCTTGCCGATAACCCGCTCGTGGCTCGACGGTCTTGGATAGACTTGGCGGCTTGGTGTCAGGAAGACATTGAGTGCGTGCTCGGCGAATTCCACAGGAACTCTGGCATGTCCGCGGGACACCAGCGAATATTTCCAGCGCTCACGGAGGAATTCGGCGGCGCGCCTTCCTCTTGATCTTTGAGGTCGTTGGCGATCGCGCCGTCTTGGAGGCGTCTGTCGGATGGACTGCACTTTCTTGGTGTTGACGGTGGAGTCGAAGGACATGTCGGTGTGTTACGCCTTGTGAGGGTAGCCATTGTCCGTCACCTCGCGGAGCCTTACGAGCTCGTCTTGCATGCGAAGGCGGGAGATTTTGTTGAAATCCACATCGCATTGGTCCGATCGGGTGAAGCTCCGTGGGCTGATGACGCCCTTGGTCCTGGCATATTGAGTAGTAGGTATCGTGGTGTGGGACGGACAGAACCGTGCGAATGCTACACGTCCCAGGATGGCATGGTATTGCGATGGCCAGTCCACCACTTCGAATTCTAGGCGCTCCTGTCGAAAGTTGTCTGGCTTCCCGAAGATGACGTCGAGCCCTATTTTGCCCAGGGGGAAGATGCCCTTCCCTGGGACAATGCCGTGGAACGTTGTGTCTGATTGTTCCAGGCTGCATTGCGGGATCCGCATAGCTGCTAGAGTGCTTGCGAACATTAGGTTGATGCGCCACCGTCCATGAAGACGCGACTCATCTCGAAGCCTCCGATCTGCGCCTCCGGCACGGTGGCAGCATGACTGGGCGAGGATCTGGCAAGGGTGATCCAGCGAGTGAATGTGATGCGGGACTCCGATCCGCCGAGGTACTCGAGGATTGCAGCGGAGTTACTGCCAGCCAAGTTGATTTGTCGGGTGATTTTCTTGCACCCTATTTGTGGGCGTCCCTTACGTATCATATTGAGTGCTCCTTTTGGTGGGGTATGCGACCCGACGTTGTTTCTTGTTGGTGCGGGGTTGATTTGGGCCTCCAATAGGCGGTGGAGGAGCTCGTGTGCTATTTCACTGGCGGGTGTGTTTCGAGCGAGGATTGGACCTTGTTTCCTCATCGCACTATGCCTTGTGAGTTTACGGAACTCGCGGTAGTCCTTGAGCATGTGGCTAGCTTTCTTTTGCCATCTTGTTTGTCGATGTAGAAGTGGATGGTGCATGGACCCAAAAGTTTGTCGAATCTTTGAGGTTCGTTCTCGCGGTCGCGGCGTTACCGCATGCGTTGGTCGTCCGTTGTCGCGGAAGTTTCCTGCGGTATCCTCATTGTTGTCATTGTCATTACGGCCGGCGTGGCGCTCTGCGACCATGTCGAATACGTCGCGGTCCTCGTGAACGCGATCTCCTCTTCTTCGGAGTTCGCGTCTTTGCCGTAGTCATCCTCTTCATCGATTGCGCCCGTGGATGCAATCTTCGCCCGTCTAACCGCCGGCGATTTCCATGAGCTGGTCGAGTGTCTTGGGCTTTACGCCCAAGTTTCTCCTTGAAGTCTGGGCGTTTGATGCCGTCCTGAGGCGTCGATGGCGCTCTTCGGAGATGTGTCTGCGGATTTCTGGTTGTAGACCAGCGTAGTATGTCTGGCGAATATATTCACCCGTTCTCGAGTGCAGGCTCGCAATTCTTCAATTGAGGCGTCTTGGTGCCTTTGAAGTTTGATGAAGCTGTAAGAGCTCCTCCCGGCTGGATGGATCTCGATGATAGGCGCTAAGCGGACCAGCTGCGCTGTTAGCTGCAGCTGAAGGCATTGCATGGCGGTTTATTTGTTGCCTCTGTGAAGCTTGACGGATGACAGATGGTCACTGAGACAGGACTTTGGATCTTGCGTGCCGTTGAACTTCGGAGTATCCGAAGGAAGCTTGAAGTTGCATGGCATCTGTGTTCGCCGGACGGATCTGCTGAAGCATCGAGCCCCGCAGAGTTCTCCTTCGTCTTCATCCATCTCAGATTCAGACGAGCATGCGCGCTTAGCGCGTGCTTTATCGATCTTGTGCCGTGTAATCTTGTCTCTGGCGTCGTAGTCGCTTTTATGGCGGTGCGAGCTCTTCTTCCTTCGAGGAGGATCGTGCTCCTCTTCCTCTTCGGATGAGGGGGTGGGACTCCGGTCGCGCCTTGCCAGAGATTTCTTCTTCGGTTCTGCAGGAGCGTCTTCGTGGAGCGCAGCTCCAATTAGTCCTAGTACGGTGAGTGCGGACCTATGCATGGCCCTTTTCGGGTCCCCCTCCGGAGGTGGGTGAGCCGCGAGATACGCAGTGGCTGCCATGATCGCAGCTTGTGGCGTCTTCAGGATGATGTTGCCGTCAGCGTCCATATCCATGAACGATGTATGGAGTTCGGGTCACGTCACGCCGCTCCTTGGGGTCCATGTTTTCCACCCGAGAGGCGGTGCTTGTTTCCCTGATTTCCATTTGTGCTAGAGCGGGTCCCATGGCGGAGGCGCAGCTCGTCGCTTGGACTCGGAGGCTGCTTGCGTTGTCGAGCGTCTCCTGCATCTTGACTTGCTTCTTGTGCTCCTCGATGAGGAGGTAGTGGTATGCCCTCAGCAGATCACGTGGGGAGTCCAGAGGTAGGACTATTTCGCCTGCGACGGCGCGGCGTGCTTCGACCCATCCTTCTTTGCTAAGTTGGATGAGGTGGCCACTATTTTCCCCGTTTTCGCCGTTTCCACCGTTTTCGCCGTTTCTGTCCTGCGGGTTGGGGTTGGGCGGCGGGTTAGGCGTTTCCTCGTCAGTTTGGATGACTGCGGCGCACAGATAACGCCTGCAGATTGGTTGGCTGCTGCCGCAGCTTTCGGATCCGGAACCGTAGGTCCCTTCATCCGAAGGTGGATCGCACAGATCGGAGTTGCAGCAGCTGCTGCTGTAGAACTCATCTGTTGATGGTGACATGCGTGGCACGGGGTGTGGAGGCCATGAAGCGGGCCTGATTGATGGCACGGGCACCCGCTCAGGGAGGCGGAGGGTGCCAGTTTGTCCCACCTGGAAGCAGAAACTCCCGAACAAGATTTCGAGTCCGTCGCCTACGGGCTCGAAATCCTTCATGGTATCCGGCGAGTGGGCGGTGAAGTCGAAAGCGCCGAAGAGGAGGTGATTCTCCGTCGCCGCGGAGTTGTAGATCGATCGGGTCGGAACCGTCACGACCGCACAATCAGCAGCCCTTATTCCCACAGACGGCGCCAATTGACGAGGTTTAATCTCGTCAATGCCCATTGTTATGGACTTGGGTTTTGGAGAAGATGGGGATGCTGGAGATCGTGGCACGGTAATGTACAAGCAACCGGGGACACGAGATTTACCTGTGTTCAGGCCCGGAGGGAAAACCCTACTCCCGCTTGTCTCGCTCTTTGATTACGGCGGAACCGAAGGTTCTGAGGTCGCAGATTCGATCTAGCGTGGATGCGTGTGCGAAAGTATGAGTCGAGTTGCCCTAGGACGTGCCCTCCTGGCCTTTATATAGACTTAGGCAGGTCCCGGGCGTAGTCCTAGTCGGTTACAAGTTCTAGGGTTTTACCCCTTTGAATTTCCTATCTCCTCTAGTCTTGCTCTCCAAGGATCCGAAGACGTCATGGGCCTTGGCCACCCGAAAATCTTTATGGGCCAGCGTATGTCTGCCGTGGGACTTCTTTGGGCTGGACTAGGTATGCTGAATTTACGTATCCGTAGGGTATAACCATGTCACTCGAAACAAAAGAAGTGCACGGCGCAGCTACAAAATGAAAGTGTGTCAAGTTGTCCATATTCACGAGTGTGTCAAAAGAGTGCACGACAAAGTTAACGTTCGAGAGTACCTTGTTGTCCATGTTCTCCCCAGTGGCTTGTGTGCGGTCGACTTCTTACACGCAGCTGTGCCACTTGCTGCACTTTGTTTGGATGATTGCCCAGTGGTTCGTTATTGCCTTCTCCCCTCGCTCCATGTGGATCTTGCGATACTTTGGATCGCAGAGGCTTCGCTCGTCGAATGTTGCCTTCATGCGTCACCAATAATTTTCAGAATTTTGGTTCACACCCGTTATCGGATCCATGCTAACCGTCTTCCAAGCCTTGGCGAGGCAGGTGTCCTCGGCCACGGTCCATTTGAGCCGAGCGTCCACCGTCTTCTTCCCCTTCTTGCCTTTCGCCTCAGTCTTGGTGTCCTCGGCATCGACATCGACAAGGTCCTGGGACTAGATGCTGCGCTCGGTGTCGGCCCGGGTCTGCTCTTCCGTGAATAAGGAGGCGTGTTTGGAGGCCGAGCCTGTTGCGATCAGGTCCTCCATGTATACATCAGCCGTCATGCCGGCCGGAAGGGCGCCCGGCATTCCGCCGAACAGGTTGCGCGTGTCGGCCTCGCCGAAGGTTGCGCCGAAGGTCAGCGAACCGCGGCGAAGAGTGGGGCTTGCATACGCCGGAGAGGTGGAGTAGGGGAGGTTGATGTCGAAGCCGAAGGCCGAAGGAGGGCGCAGCGCAGGGCAGGGGAAGAGCATGTTCGGGTTGAAGCCGTCGTCGAACTCCGGCGATGAGGAGTACCTCTGGCGAGCAGCTGCCTGGCTCTCCTGGAAGTTGGCCGGCGAGATCGGCGAGAAGCCGGCGAGCGAGGCGACGCTGGCCTGGCTCCCCTAATCGGGTGGGTACGGGGCAGCCATCAACGCCGAATGCGTCGCCGCCGCCTGCTTCGCCTTCGCCGTCGCCTGTTCTTCCGTCGCTTCCTTCACCATTGCCTTCTCCTCCTCCGCTTGCTGCTGCCGGAGCTTCGCCCTCAACTTCCTCTCCTTCCGCTCGGTCGACGAGATCTGCCTGGTGTGCTGTGGCATCCCGCAAAACCACTACTAGAAAATCGCGTTGATTTTCTGCATTGCATCGTCATCATCATGCATTGTTTGCATAAAACTATGTTCGCAAAGCCCGTTTTGTTTTCTAAAACGCCCCCTCTTTATTCAAACATCAAAACCGGGTCCCCGGATTATTTTGTTTTGTCCGCTGTCGGAATTGCAAAAGCGCTGGTTGAATAAATAATTTATTTTGTGGGGGCAGTCGAACGGGCCGATTGACCCGGACGACCACCCCCGGGATTTTAAATCGGTCCACCAGACAAATCCTACAGCTACCAACTAACCTACCCAGCCCTCCCCTCCACATCACCCCATCCTATCAGTGTTCGCCACCTCACTCCTCACCCTCACCCCCAACCGTAAAACGCCACTTGGCTGCCACATCACCCTCTCTCTCACCTGCCTCCACCAACCACGCACTCACACAGACACACGCTCAAGACGATCCCCACGCCGCCCCTGGGCCCCACCTCCTCCTCTCTCTCACGCGTCCCACCGACCCCGTCTTCTTCCTCCTTCCACCACGCTGCCCTCTCCCTCTCCCCTCGGCTCCTCCTCCCTCCCTTGCCCGCTCAGGCCTTCCCGCCTCCGCCCTCGCCGCGTGCGCCCTCCAACCTCGCTGAGCTCGTCCACCCCCCTCGCCGCCTCCTTCTCCCCCTCTGCCGCCGCCCACGCCGCCGCCCGCCACCTCGCGCCTCGCCCTCCTCCCGCTGCCCGAGCCCGCCCGGGTCAGCTCAGCACAAGGCTTGCGCCGTCGCCGCCTCGCTTGTGCAGGCAGCGGTCCCAAGGCCTCTCCTCTGGAGCCCGCCAGGCGCCTCCGCCCCTCCGCGCCTCTCCCGTGGCGACCCCCTCCTCCCTAGGCTCCGCGCCCGCCCTCTCAAGCGTCTGCCGCTCGCGCCGCCAGTCACCACCAGCCTGTCGCCCCAATCCCTGGCGGCCCAGCCCTGCGCTACCGCCCCTTCGCCAAGCGTATCGCGCTCCCCTGGCCGACCGCCCGCCCGCCTCCTCGGGCGCCTCCGGCTGAGCGCTGCCGCCCGGCCTCAACCAGTCGCCCGTCCTCCTGAATCTCCTTCTCCGGCCAGAGCCACCTCCCCGTCGCCCCGTCCGTGGCCGTCCGCCGTCCGCCGTCCAGCGCGAGTGGGCCAAGGGGAAGAACAGTACATCCACGACCATGCGTGGATGTGTTGGTGCTTGCGTGTGGTACCAAGTCGATACGAATCACGGATACGATGCACATGCCTTGTCTCGAGCTCGTCAACGCCATCTACACCGAGGCTGTGTGCATCCGAACACCTTGGTGACAACCCAAGTCCGACTTCGACCACCGGCGCCGAATTTCGAGAACTTCGACCTAGAACCCCAAGGCGAGAACACCGGACTCGAAGCTCACCATCACGAGATCGACGCCGTTTCAAGTACTTCCTCGACATTGAGTCGAATGCCAAGATTAACCACCGCACCGAAGGCCGATCCGTGCCGGTGCCGTGCCAAGATCTTGAAAAACCCGGTGCGAACAAGTTCGCCATCGACAATTGAAACCGCACCTTCCAAGATCTTCGCCCGATCCGGCAAGCCTCCATCCCGGTTCGCCAAGTTCGTCTACCCGAACGCCAAGATCCACCGATCAAGACCACGGATCCCGGAGTCCAAGAACGCTTGTGAACCCGGACCACTGTCGAACCCGGAACCCCAAGATCGTCGAGACCCCTCGATGTGTGAACCCCTTCCCGAAACCCTAATTTCATAATATAATACAATTGTTGCACATCAAATCATTCATCTCGCATGCATATCATGTGGTTTGGGGGCCTTATGCCGATTCACCTAATAATTAAATATGGGGCCCATATGCGGACAAATCTAGCCTTATATTGGCCTCATTTAAATTTGTGCATCGAACCGTTGTCATCTTTTGCCTTGTTAAAACAACATCTAAATTGCGGGGCTTCTAAATAACATGAACCACCTAATTAATTGTCGGGACCCCGGTTCCGTTTAATACTGTCTAATTGCATCGCACTCTTGCCATGTCATGCATCATACATGCATCATGCCGATCTTCTGCCGTAATCTTAAATATTGCATCCGGTGTTTATTCTAGTGTTTTGCTTCTTCGCGAATAAGGCCGTTGAGTTGATGTGAGCTTCGCCCCGATCTTCGGTTGAACCTTCGACAATGTTTTCAGGCGAGCACCTCCCCCTTTCTACCTATCTTACTTTTATAGTATTTACTTCCTCCTGTTGATCTATTGCTATCTGTGTTGCGATGCTCTAGTTTCCATACCCGTGATATCCCTTGCAGCCTTATATTGGCTTGGGCACATCCTAATACCTGTTGTTTGGTAGATAGTTGGACTTGCGCGTCGTAGTCGCTTGCTCAAGTGCTGTTGCGTGTCGTTCAAAGGCCACGATTGTTGATGTATTGCCGCATGTTGGCGTTGGAGATGATCCTAGTTTTACTTATCGTTCACTTTAAATTCTGTTTAACAACTAAAATTGAAGTAAGTAGAGGCATCGGTGGGTGATAGATAATATTTGGTTTCGAGCCCACTTGTGTCCGTAGGACCCCGAGTACTTGATACTGTTCCTTGATTTATCGCGCTATCCACATCCGGAGGTATATGGGACCCCGAGCGAGCTTGATTCATCTTATTTCTTGGGGCCACAAACTAGTTTGAGGTTTTATTTACTATCTGTACTTATGCCATGCTACTTATGTATTTAAATTGTGCGAGAGCACCTGCTTGTCTTTAGGATCGGGACACGTTTACTGCGGTATCGACAAGCCCAGCCACACTTCGGGTTCCCGATCGTTTATCGTCCACCCAAACCTTGAGGCCGTCTCGAGTCGGCTAACCGTTCGCGGGATCTACTTAAGGGGTGGCCCCAAATATTTCTGAATCCTGTGATTGTTCAGTCGTGAAAGCCTCGTTGGGTTTTGTTTTGGTTTTTCCGAGGTTGATCGAGCGTGTGTTGCTATTGGTGCACCCCGGCCGGGTAAAACTTTCTGAAAGCCGTGTCCGCGGATATGGACGACTTGGAGCACAGTATCTCGATCATAGACAAGCATAACTAAAGTTTATTGCTATAAATTTGACTTTATAGTGACTAGTAATCAGCTTCACTCTAATGGAATGGCTAACTAATACTGCCTACAATTGATTGTTTGGAGTGTCGCTTGCGACCATTGTACCTCACTAGTAAGTATTGCAACTACAACGGAATGGCTGAATAAAAGTACCAACAACTGCTGGGTTTTGGGTTTATCTCATGCTATCTGTATCTGAGTAGTAATTGTTGCCACTATAACGGAATGGTTAACTAAAAGTGCCCACTGCTTACTTTATCAGGATGATTACCTAAACCTGACTAGTAAATGCTGCAACGATAACTGAATAAATAAAACTGCCAACTGTGTGAGTTCTTCGGTTGACTTCCTCGTTTTTTTCTCGAGGGGAAACGCCAGGATGGGTTTGTTGATGGTAGTATCAGGTCGGTTCCGAATAGGTCTTTCTCACCCCTCTCTGATAGCCGCCCGTTGTATCGAGTCTCTATAGGTTGTTTAGTGCACGCTGCCGCTTCAGTCCACCATACCTATGTAGGCGAGGACCGCCGAATTCTAGCCTCGCTGTCTTGGCCTCGATCGACGCTCCTTCTTTTCCTTTGCCCTTTGGCACCCCTTTTGTTTAAGCAGGTTGAGATCGGCGTCGTTAGCGTGGTTACCCTTCCCTTGGCACAGGTGGTTATGGGCGCCATTGGTTATTCTTGTGGCTCTTAGCCTCATTTGCATCTTGTCCGTAGTCGGACGCTCTATCGCTTTCAAGGTGATTTGGATCTTTGTACCGTATATCTGTATTTTTGACTCCTGGAGTCGCTGTTGTATATATATCTACGTGGGTCCCATCGAGGACTTGTGTAATGTTATTACCGTTTTCCACCCCGCGAAAGTGCTGGTGGGCACCTTTGAATCGTTTCTATGCGGGTTTGGCGGGTTTCGCTCAAACTTGCATAGGGACGATTCGAGGGTGTTCTGAGTGGTATCGAGCTCGGTTGCGATACCCCACAAGTCGACTGTAGGATAACCTAGCTAACGGTAGAGTGTCAAAACTATTTTTGCAAAATCGGTTGGATAGTTCCGATTAGGTCTGATTTTACTCCTTACCCCTCTGCTATTCTCCTCTTACCTCTACGCGTTTTGAATCCACCTCTTATCTTTTCTTGAGTCGAGAATTCGTGGTTGGGTTTCCGTCGCACCTTGTGGTTTCGCTTCCTCCTTTGGTAACGGTGTTGCTACATCGATCTTCCCGCTATCGAGGAATCCTTCGTTGGGTGGACTTCGTTGTTCTTCCTTGTGCCTCCGGTGGTTTTCGGCGACGACATCATCTCGCCGGATCCGATGCGAGTGCATCACTCCTTTGATCCGAACCTCGCTTGTCGAGATCTTGATCTGAATCTTGAGGGTTGTTTGCATAATCTATCGTCTTATGCGAGTAATGCTTTGAGTGCGGGATGGAGTCGCGACCATACCACTACTCTTATCATTTGCTTTGTATATTGAATGGTGGATCGATGCAATTTTACCCCGTCCATGAAAGTTAGAGGTGGCCTTACCTTTAACTTCGTCCGTTGTTTTCTGGAGTGTTCTCTTGACGATCACGGACAACGACCTCTTGTTAGTGGTGTCGCGAAGATCTACATGAAGCGAGAAGATTCAGATCGCCGGCCTTCCCTCCGGAACCATGAGGCGGATCTCGAGGGCGAGATCCCTTGTTAGTGGTGTCGAATTGTGGCATCCCGCAAAACCACTACTAGAAAATCGCGTTGATTTTCTGCATTGCATCGTCATCATCATGCATTGTTTGCATAAAACTATGTTCGCAAAGCCCGTTTTGTTTTCTAAAACGCCCCCTCTTTATTCAAACATCAAAACCGGGTCCCCGGATTATTTTGTTTTGTCATTTGCCGAATTGCAAAAGCGCTGGTTGAATAAATAATTTAATTATATTATTTTTGTGGGGGCAGTCGAACGGGCCGATTGACCCGGACGACCACCCCCAGGATTTTAAATCGGTCCACCAGACAAATCCTACAGCTACCAACTAACCTACCCAGCCCTCCCCTCCACATCACCCCATCCTATCAGTGTTCGCCACCTCACTCCACCCCTCACCCCACCCAACCAGAAAACGCCACTTGGCTGCCACATCACCCCCTCTCTCTCTCACCCTGCCTCCACCAACCACGCACGCACTCACACAGCACACACGCCCGCACCGATCCCCACGCCGCCCCTGGGCCCCACCTCCTCCTCTCTCTCACGCGTCCCACCGACCCCGTCTTCTTCCTCCTTCCACCCTGCCGGCGCTCTCCCTCACCTCCGGCTCGCCTTCCCTCCGCCGCACGCTCACTGCCAGCCTTCCCGCCTCGCCCTCGCTGCCATGGCCGCCCTCAACCTCCACGAGCTCGGCAGCCTCCCCTTGCGCCGCTCCTCCCTCTCCACCCGCCGCGTCTCGGCGTCCACCGCCAGCGCCCGGGCCCTCGCCCCTCCTCCTCCCCGAAGCCCCAGTGTGTCCAGCCACTGCCGGCGCCCGTCACCGCCTCGCCCAGGCGGGTCAGCGCCCGCCTCCCCTCTGAGCCAGCCAGCCGCTCCGTCCTCATGGCGCCTCTCCCGGGCCGGCCCCTCCTCCCAGCTCAGCGTGCGCCCGCGTCTGCAAGGCCGTCTCCGCGCTCCGGCCGCCAAGACTCACCCAGTCGCCGTCGCCCCCAAGCCCGCCATCGGCCCGACGCAAGCCGCTCTGCCGCTCTGCGCCCGCTCTTGCGCTCGCGCTCCCGACCGCCCGCCCGCCTCCTCGGCGCCTCCAGCAGCTGCCTGCGCCAGCCTCAACCAGCGTCGCCCCTCCCTCGGCATCTCCGTCTCGGCGAGCCACCTCGCCCGCCGGCCTCCCGTCGCCCGTCGTGGCCGTCCGTCGTCCGGCCCCGTAGCGAGTGGGCCAAGGGAAGAAACGGTACATCCACGACCATGCGTGTATGTGTTGGTGCTGCGTGTGGTACCAAGTCGATGTCGAATCCTGGATACGATGCAGCCTTGTCTCGAGCTCGTCAGCATCTACACCGAGGGCTGTGCATCCAAACACCTTGGTGACAACCAAGTCCGACCACCACCGGCCGAATTTCGAACGACCTAGAACCCCAAGGCGAGAACACCGTGCCAAGCTCACCATCACGAGATCGACGCCGTGTCAAGTACTTCCTCGACATTGGGTCGAATGCCAAGATTAACCACCGGACCAAGGCGATCCGCATCGGTGCCGCCAAGATCTCGAAAACCCGGTGCAGAACAAGTTCGCCATCGACAATTGAAACGCACCTTCCAAGATCTTCGCCCGATCAAGCGCCCTCCATCCGGCGCCAAGTTCGTCTACCCGAACGCCAAGATCCACCCCGATCCGAAGACCCTGGATCCCGGAGTCCAAGAACGCTTCCGTCGAACCCCCGGACCCTGTCGAACCCCGGAACCCCAAGATCGTCGAGACCCCTCGATGTGTGAACCCCTTCCCGAAACCCTAATTTCATAATATAATACAATTGTTGCACATCAAATCATTCATCTCGCATGCATATCATGTGGTTTGGGGGCCTTATGCCGATTCACCTAATAATTAAATATGGGGCCCATATGCGGACAAATCTAGCCTTATATTGGCCTCATTTAAATTTGTGCATCGAAACGTTGTCATCTTTTGCCTTGTTAAAACAACATCTAAATTGCAGGGCTTCTAAATAACATGAACCACCTAATTAATTGTCGGGACCCCGGTTCCGTTTAATACTGTCTAATTGCATCGCACCCTTGCCATGTCATGCATCATACATGCATCATGCCGATCTTCTGTCGTAATCTTAAATATTGCATCCGGTGTTTATTCTAGTGTTTTGCTTCTTCGCGAATAAGGCCGTTGAGTTGATGTGAGCTTCGCCCCGATCTTCGGTTGAACCTTCGACAATGTTTTCAGGCGAGCACCTCCCCCTTTCTACCTATCTTACTTTTATAGTATTTACTTCCTCCTGTTGATCTATTGCTATCTGTGTTGCGATGCTCTAGTTTCCGTACCCGTGATATCCCTTGCAGCCTTATATTGCCTTGGACACATCCTAATACATTGTTTGGTAGATAGTTGGACTTGCGTGAGTCGCTTGCTCAAGTCTTGTTGCGTGTCGTCGATTACCACGATTGTTGATGTATTGCCGCATGTTGACGTTGGAGATGATCCTAGTTTTACTTATCGTTCACTTTAAATTCCTGTTTAACAACTAAAATTGAAGTAAGTAGAGGCATCGGTGGGTGATAGATAATATTTGGTTTCGAGCCACTTGTGTCCGTGGGACCCCGAGTACTTGATACTGTTCCTTGATTTATCGCGCTATCCACCTCAGGAGGTATATGGGACCCCACGAGCTTGATTCATCTTATTTCTTGGGGCCACAAACTAGTTTGAGGTTTTATTTACTATCCTGTACTTATGCCATGCTACTTATGTATTTAAATTGGGCGAGGAGCACACTATACTGTTTAGAATCGGGACACGTTTACACGGTATCGACAAGCCCAGCCACACTTTCGGGTTCCCAGTCGTTTATCGTCGTCCACCCAAACCTTGAGGCCGTCTCGGAGTCAGCTAGCTTCGTTGTGGGATCTACTTAAGGGGTGGCCCCCTGAAATATTTCTGAATCTGTGATTGTTCGATCGTGAAAGCCTCGTTGGGTTTTGTTTTGGTTTTTCGAGGTTGATCGTGTGTTGCTATTGGTGCACCCGCGGGTAAAACTTTCTCAAAGCCGTGTCGCGGATATGGACGACTTGGAGCACAAGATCTCGATCATAGACAAGCATAACTAAAGTTTATTGCTATAAATTTGACTTTATAGTGACTAGTAATCAGCTTCACTCTAATGGAATGGCTAACTATCGCCTACAATTGATTGTTTGAGTGTCGCTTGCGACCATTGTACCTCACTAGTAAGTATTGCAACTCTAGCGGAATGGCTGAATAAAAGTACCAACAACTTTGGGTTTTGGGTTTATCTCATGCTATCAGATCGAGTAGTAATTGTTGCCACTATAACGGAATGGTTAACTAAAAGTGCCTTACTTACTTTATCGGGATGATTACCTAAACGACTAGTAAATGCCGCAACGATAATCGAATAAATAAAAGCTGCCAACCGTGTGAGTTCCTTGGTTGACTTCCTCGTTTGGTCTCGAGAAACGCCGGGATGGGTTTGTTGATGGTAGTATCAGTCGGTTCGAATAGGTCTTTCTCACCCTCTCGATAGCGCCGTTGTATCGAGTCTCTATAGGTTGTTTAGTGCACGCTGCCGCTAACGCCACCACCATACCTATGTAGGCGAGGACCGCGAATTCTAGCCTCGCTGCATCGCCTCGATCGACGCTCCTTCTTTGTCCTTTGCCCTTTGTCGGCACCCTTTTGTTTAAGCAGGTTGAGATCGGCGTCGTTAGCGGTTACCCTTCCGCTTGGGCAGGGTTATGGGCATTGGTTATTCTTCGGGCTCTTAGCCCCATTTGCATCTTGTCCGTAGTCGGACGCTCTATCGCTTTCAAGGTGATTTGGATCTTTGTACCGTATATGTATTCTTGACTCATGGAGTCGTGTTGTATATATATACTGTGGGTCCCATCGAGGACTGTTGTGTAATGTTATTACTTCGTTTTCCACCCGCACGAAAGTGCCTGGTGGGCACCTTTGAATCGTTTCTATGCGGGTTTGGCGGGTTTCGCTCAAACTTGCATAGGGCCGATTCTGAGGGTGTTACATGTGCTCCCTCTTCTCCCACTCCACCGAGGACATTCACTCCGGCTTGGTCGGCGGCGCTCTCGGCTTCCTCGCCTTCTTCTTCGTCGGACCCTCGCCGAGGATCGATCTGGGTTGGACGAAACTCTTGGGCGGCATGTCGGGCGCGGTGATCGACGGGCTTCGGGTGTGGGGGGAATGGGGAAGAAAGGCGGGAGGAGGGAAGAAAAGGGCAGGGAGCTCGGCGAATTGGCGTGAGTGGTGCCTTCTCTCATCGGCATGACCTGCACACGCTTTGTTGAGTCCCGGCGTTCAGGCGTCGGGATCCTGGGTACGGCCTGGGTAGGCCGGACCAAAACACGCCGAAATCCGGACGAAAATAGGTCCTTGGGTACGCGACTGGGCAGATTTTCGGCGTCTCGACCAAAATTCAGCGTCCGGACGGGCGTCCTGGGTAGGCGAGTGGAGATGCTCTAAGTCCATAACCATGGGCATTGCTGAGGTTACCCCACGTCAATTGGCGCCGTCTATGGGAAATATGAGTGTTGGAGCCATGGATTCGGCGGTTTCCCCTTCACCAAGCAACAACCCGACAATCAAGGTCACCGAGGTCCATTATGATCTCATTGATCCGTTACCACCCACCCTGACATGGTTATACCCTACGGGTACATGACATTAGCATATCTGGTCCAGCCCAAGGAAGGCCCACAAGAATATACGCGGCATGTGAAGATTTTCGGGTGGCCCAATCCCATGACATCTTTGGATCCTTAGAGAGCGAGACTAGAATAGATAGAATATTCAAAGGGGCAAACCCTAAACTTGTAACCGACTCGATCTATGCCACAGACCTGCCTATCTCTATATAAATGCTAGGAGGGCACGACGAGGAGGACATCCTTTTCACCGCATACACACCTCCACGCCAGATCGCATCTGTGCACCCCTGTAACCTTTGGTTCCGCCGTAATAAAGAGCAGACAAGCAGGAGTAGGATTTTCCCTCCGGGGGCCTGAACCTGGGTAAATCTTGTGTCCCCTGGTTGCTTGTCTCTTAACCGTTCCGCGATCTCCAGCATACCCATATTCTCCAAAACCCAAGCTCATAACAATGGGCATTGATGAGATGAAATCTCGTTAATTGGCGCCGTCTGTGGGAACAAGGGCGCTCTTCGCCTCCTAGAGCGGGTGCCAGTGCCATCAATCAGGCCCGCCTCATGGTCCCCGCATTCCAGCGTGCTACGCATGTCAACGCTGACAGATGAGTCATACGACAGCAGCAGCTGCAACTCAGATCTGTGCGGCCCCCCGTCGGATAAAGGAACCTACGGTTCCAGATCCAAAAGCTGCGGCAAAAGCGATCCAATCTGCGGACGCTACCAGTGCGCCGTGGTCATCCAAAGCGACATGGAGCAACAACCACTAGGCTTGGGTGCCCACGTGCCGCCACCCAACCCAGAGGGTGAAAACGGAGGAAACACGAGACAACCATCCCTCCTACCCAACGAGGGTGACGCTGTCGCCTACAATCGAATCAACCTCAACGAGGATGGATGGCGCCAGGCACGCGAAGACATCGTGGGCAATAAGATCCTACCCGTGAACTCTTCACGTGACCTGCTGATGGCATACCAACTTCTCCTCATCGGCGAACACAACAGGCAGGTGCAGCTGCAGGAGGATCTCGACAAACGCAAGCAAGCAGCTTTGGAGTCTAGCGCGCAGCGAGCTGCTCTCTCCGCCGCTGGCGGCTCCAGCTCGCACGACAACAATGCCAACAAGCATCGCTCTCACACAGAGCACATGGATCCCGCTGCACGTCGCGAGGTCACCCGAACCCTCAACACGTCCTTCATGGAGATGGACGTCATCGGCAACGTCATCCGAAAACGCCGCAAGCTGCAATCATGGCAGCCACCACATATCTCGCGTCCCATCCACCTCTGGTGGGGGACCCAAAGAGATCTATGCACAAGTCTGCACTAGCCGGACTCGGACTCGTCAGAGCTGCGCTCCACGAGGAAGCTCCTACGGAGCCAAAGAAGAAGGCTACGGTCAGTGACATGGTTATACCCTACGGATACGTAACTTCAGCATACCTAGTCCAGCCCAAAGAAGGCCCACGGCAGACATACGCTGGCCCATGATGATTTTAGGGTGGCCAAGGCCCATGACGTCTTCGGATCCTTGGAGAGCAAGACTAGAGGAGATAGGAAATTCAAAGGGGTAAAACCCTAGAACTTGTAACCGACTAGGACTACGCCCGGGACCTGCCTAAGTCTATATAAAGGCCAGGAGGGCACGTCCTAGGGCAACTCGACTCATACTTTCGCACACGCATCCACGCCAGATCGAATATGCGCACCCTGTAACCTTCGGTTCCGCCGTAATCAAAGCGGAACAAGCGAGTAGGGTTTTCCCTCGGGGCTGAACACAGGTAAATCTCGTGTCCCTGTTTGCTTCTGCATTAACGTGCCACGATCTCCATCCCCATCTTCTCCAAAACCCAAGTCCATAACAATGGGCATTGACGATTAAACCCCGTCAATTGGCGCCGTCTGGAATTGGGGCTTGGGGCTGCGGTCGTGACGGTTCCGACCCGATCGATCTACAACTCCGCGGCGACAGAGAATCACCTCCTTTTCGGCGCTTTCGACTTCACCGCCCACTCGCCGGATACCATGAAGGATTTCGAGCCCGTAGGCGACGGACTCAAAATCTTGTTCGGGTGTTTCTGCTTCCAGGTGGGACAAACTGGCACCCTCCGCCTCCCTGAGCGGGTGCCCGTGTCATCAATCAGGCCCGCTTCATGGGCTCCACACCCCGTGCCACGCACGTCACCATCAACAGATGAGTTCTACAGCAGCAGCAGCTGCAACTCCGATCTGTGCGATCCACCTTCGGATGAAGGGACCTACGGTTCCGGATCCGAAAGCTGCGGCAGCAATAACCAATCTGCGGCGCTATCCGTGCGCGCCATCCAAACCGACGAGGAAACTCCTAACCGCCGCAACCCCAACCCGCAGGACGAAGCGAAGCGGGAAAGCGGTGGCCACCTCATCCAACTTAGCAAAGAAGGATGGGTCGAAGCACGCCACAGTTGCGGCGAAATAGTCCTACTCTGGACTCCCACGTGATCTGCGAGGGCATACCACTACCTCCTCATCGAGGAGCACAAGAAGCAAGTCAAGATCACGAGACGCCGACAAACGCAAGCAAGCAGCCTCACGAGTCCGGTCGCGACGGCTGCGCTCTCCGTCATGGGACCCGGCTCTAGCACAAACGGAAATCAGGAAAACAAGCACCGCCTCGGGTGGAAAACATGGACCCCAAGGAGGCGGGCGTGGCGTGACGAACTCTCCATACATCGTTCATGGATATGGACGCCGACGGCAACATCATCCGAAGACGCCACAAGCTGCGATCATGGCAGCCACTGCGTATCTCGCGGCTCACCCACCTCGGAGGGACCCGAAAAGGGCCATGCATAGGTCCGCACTCACCGGACTAGGACTAATTGGGCTGCGCTCACGAAGACGCTCTGCGGAACCGAAGAAAGCTCCGGCGCGGTAGCGGAGTCCCACCCCCTCATCCTAAGAGGAAGAGGAGCACGATCTTCCTCGAAGGAAGAAGAGCTCGCACCGCCATAAAAGCGACTACGACGCCAGAGACAAGCTTACACAGCACAAGATTGATAAAGCACGCGCTAAGCGCGCATGCTCGTCTGAATCTGAGATGGATGAAGACGAAGGAGAACTCTGCGGGGCTCGATGCTTCAGCAGATCCGTCCGGCGAACACAGATCCCACGCAACTTCAAGATTCCTTCGGATACTCCGAAGTTCAACGGCACGCAAGATCCAAAGTCCTGGCTCAGTGACCATCTGTCATCCGTCAAGCTTCACGGAGGCAACAAAGAAACCGCCATGCAATGCCTTCAGCTGCAGCTATCAAAGCGCATGGGTCCGCTTAGCGATCTATCATCGATCCATCCGAAGCTCGAGGAGCTCGCCGCCTTCATCCGAAACTTCAAAGGCACCAGCAAGAGGCCCGCCTCAATCGAAGAATTGCGAGCCTGCACTCAGAGAACGGGTGAATCTATTCGCTCCTACATACTACGCTGGTCTACAGCCAAGAACTCCGCAGCACACATCTCCGAAGAGCGGGCCATCGACGCCTTCAGGGACGGCGTCAAACGCCCAGACTTCAAGGAGAAACTTGGACATGTAAAGCCCAAGACACTCGACCAGCTCATGGAAATCGCCAACAGTTGGGCGGGCGAAGATTGCATCAGCGGCGCAATCGAGAAGAAGAGGACGACTACGACGAAGCGACGCCGCGCAAGAGGAGATCGCGCGTCTGAGGACGCGACGGACCCGACATGGTCGCGGCCGACCGCCGATCGTAATGACAACGATCGCAGCGGAGGATACCGGCGGAAACTTCCGCGACAACGGACGACCAACGCAGTCGTGGCAACGCCGCGACCGCGAGAACGAACCCTCAGCATTCGACAAACTTTTGGGTCCATGCACCATCCACTTCTACATCGACAAACAAGATGGCAAAAAGAAAGCTAGCCACATGCTCAAGGACTGCCGCGAGTTCCAGAAACTCAGCGAAGGCATATTGCAGATGAGGAAACAAGCTCCAATCCCTGCGTTGGAAACACACTCGCCAGTGAAATAGCACGGAGCTCCTCCGCCGCCTATTGAGGCCCAAATCAACCAGTCGCACCAGCATCAAAACAACGTCGGGTCACATACCCCCACCAAAAGGAGCACTCAATATGATCTGAAGGGGCCCACAAATAGGGTGCGTAAGAAAATCACCCGACAAATCAACTTGGCGTGTCAACTCACGCAATCCACGAGTACCTTAGCGGATCGGAGTCCTGCATCACATTCACTTGCGCGGATCACCCTTGCGGATCCCTCGCCCGGTCATGCTGCCCTGGTCGGGGCGCAGATCGGAGGCTTGAGATGAGTCGCATCTTCATGGACGGTGGCGGCGGCATCAACCTAATGTTCGCAAGCAATCTAGCAGCTATGCGGATCCCAATGCACTGGAACAATCGAACACAACGTTCCACGGCATTGTCGAGGAAGGCATCTTCCCTGGGCAAAATAGGGCTCGACGTCATCTTGAAGCGGACAACTTTCGGCGGAGCGCCTAGAATTGAAGTGGTGGACCGGCCGTCGCAATACCATGCCATCCAGGGCGTGTAGAATTCGCAAGGTTCTGGCCGTCCCACACTACATACCTACTACTCAAGATGCTGTGACCAAGGCGTCATCACAGTCCACGGAGCTTCACCCGATCGGACCAATGCGATAGGGATTTCAACAAAATCTCCCGGTCCTTGACATGCAAGACGAGCTCGTAAGGCTCCGAGGTGACGGACAATGGGCTACCCCGGTCACAAGGCGAACACACCCGACATGTCCTTAGACTCCACCGTCAACACCAAGAAAGTGCAGGTCCATCGGACGACGCCTCAAGGCGGCTGATCGCCAACGACCTCAACCGCGCATAGGAAGCGCTCGTCAATTCCTCCGTGGCCGGAAATATTACGGTGTACTACGGACATGCCAGAGTTCCTGAAATTGCCGAAGCACGCACTCAATGTCTTCCGGACACCAAGCCATCAGCGGTCTATCCAAGGCTGTTGAGCCACGAGCGAAGCTATCGGCAAGGAGATCAACAGATTACTCGCAGAGACTTCATCCGTGAAATCAAGGAAAGCGAGTGGGTGGCAAAATCGGTGATGGTCCCAAGAAGGACACGGACATCCTGCGCGTCGTGGACTTCACGTCACTAAATAAACACGCCCAAGGACCACTTCCCTACCTCGGATCGACCGGATCATCGATTCGATTGCAGTTGTGAGAAGCTCTCCTTCCTCGGCCTACTCAAAGGGCTATAACCAGATTCGACTCAAGGTCGAAGATCAAGAAAGCGCGTTCATCACACGTTCGGAGTATTCTACAACACAATGCCGCCGGGCTAAAGAACGGTGCCGCATGCGGCGATGCATGCGAGCTGCCTCAAGGACCGGATCGGTCGCAACATCCAAGTCTATGTCGCGACATAGTCATAAAAACCAAGGAGGCAAGAACACTTATCGGCGATCTCCGCGAGGCGTTCGACAACCTTGATCGCTGGGATCAAGCTCAATCCAAAAAGTGCGCCTTGGCGTCCCTCGGTCAGCTCGGTACTTCATCTCTCAACGAGGGATCAAAGCGAACCGAAGAAAATCAAAGCTATCATGACAATGGAAGGCGAAAAACCTCAAGGCGTTCAGCGGCTCGCGGCGGCACTAAGGTGTTCATCGGCCGCATGGCGAAGGCCCTACCATTTTACCGGCTTGCGCCAAGCGGAACAAGTTCGAGTGGACACGAAGCCAACGACGCGTTGAAAGCCTCAGCGGCTCCTCTCCACCTTGCCCGTTTGGTCACGCCAAAGAGCGCGAGCCCATTCTTTGTACATAGCAGCCACACACCGTGGTCAAGATAGTACTGCGTGGTCGAACGACCCGAAGAAGGCAAGACCCACGGTACAACACCCAATTTACTACCTCGGAGGTTCTCACTCCAACAAAAGCGGTACCCGCTACGAGCGGCCTACGGCATGACGGCTCGACGGCAGAGCCACTACTTCCGGGAGCATCGGTGATGGTCGTCAGCGAGGCACCCTAAACAGCATCACGAACCAGATGCCACATGATGCGTGGCCACAGGGGCATTGAACTATCACCCGGACATCATCTACGAGAAGAGACACATAATCAAATCTCAAGTCCTTCCGGACTTCACGGTACCTTGGATGGAGCTGGCTGCCTCACACCCAGATATGTCACGATCTGGACAATGCATTTCGGCGGCTCCAAGCGCGGCAGGGCGGGGGAGTCATCTTGACCTCCCGCAAGGTGACAAAATGAAGTACATTCTTGGATGAAATTGAGCCTCCAACAACGAGGCGAATCTGAAGCCCTCATCCATGGCATGAAGATGGCAAAAATATGTGGCGCAACGCGCCTGGTCATCTACGGTGACTCCAACCTTGTCGTACAACAGACGATGAATGAGTGCGACGCACACGCCGAAAACATGATCGCATACCGCGCGCTATACAACGCACTCGAAGGAGAATTGACGGCTGCGAACTTGACGCGTTGGAAGAGAGAGCAACGAGGAGGCCGATAGAATCGCCAACATTGGCTCCACTTGTGCAAAGGTGCCACCAGGTGTGTTCCTCGAACAGATCTGCATGCCATCCATCAAGCGAAAATTCCCCAAAGGATCACCCGAAGAAGCAAAACACTCGGGGGCTACGCTACCCGAAGGTCATGAAGGATCCCGAAAAGTTGGATACCGAAGTTGCCATGGTCAACCTGATGCAGGTCATGGCAGTTGAAGAAACTTGGACACGTTCATACCTCCAGTTCCTGACAAACGGAGAATTGCCTGACAGCCCGACAGATGCCCGGCGCATATCTCGTCGAAAGCCTTCACCATCATCAGCGGCTGTACAAAGCGTAGCATTACGGGTGTATTGCAGCGGTGCATCACCATCAACGACGGCAAGGACATACTCCAAGATATCCATGAAGGCATCTGCGGCCACCATGCGGCGATCGCTCCTCGTCGCCAAAGCTCTGCGGCAGATTCTCTTGACGCCATGAGCGGCCAAGGACATCGTCCGAAGATGCAAGTGCCAACGGTTCGCCGACAAACCGCACACTGGTCGAACTTCGACCCATACCCATAGCTGCCTTTTTCCCAATGGGGCCTCGACATGATCGACAACGCCAAAATCTTGAAGGAGGACATGTCTTCCTCCTGGTCGCGATCGACAAATTCACCAAGTGGATCGAGTCCATGCTCACCAACGGAAGGGCAAAACCGCCGTCAAGTTCTTGAATCCATTGTCTACGGGTTTGGCGTACAAAGACATCATCACCGACAACGGATCAAACTTCATCTCCGAAGAATTCTAGGACTTCGCAAGGCCTCGGGATCAATATCACGTATGCCTCGTTGGCACACGCAAACAAGCGGGCAAGTGGAAAAGGCCAGCGGCCTAATCGCGCTGGCATAAAGCGCCTCATGAGCTCACTCGAGCACAAAGCTGAAAACGGACGAAAGAGCTACCGTCATCTGTGTAGCTTACGTTTCGCCAAACAGCTCCACCGGCTACACACCGTTCTTCATGGTGCACGGAGTCGAGGCTACCAGCAATCGCCACAGGCTCCGCAGTCGTCGCTTCAGTGCCGAGTCCACGGTGCACTTTCGAGCCGTCGACACACTCGACAAAGCACGGTGGTGCCATGCCCGGCACTTTGAAGCTCTGCAAAAGGAAAAGGAACTTTATTAGCAAACAAAGGAAAAAGTACACAGCTGACAAAAACAAAAGGGGAGCACTACGTGCGCAAATCTACACCTTCGGTACGACCAACGTCGAAGAAAAGGGAGAAGTCAGCGACTTCCCTGGGATTTCTTTGTCGGCCTTGAACTTCAACAGCGCGCGAAGAGCCTTGTCAAGTTCCACCTCAGAGATTTTCTCACTCGAAACCCTCGTCGGATCACGGCGCCCAGAGTAAAGAAATATCGGATGCGCCCTCGCTTGGAGAGGCTGCACCCGACGCTCAAGAAACGTCCGGATGATGTCGACACCGTTCACCTCCTTCTCAGGAATCAGTTGGTGATCCTCCACCCGACGGTACAGGGCCTCTATCTCCGCCACCTCACCATCTAAGATTTGGTTTTTCCAGGATCTTTTCTTCTCAATCAATTGGGAGGGGTCAAAAGGAACGAGACCAAAATCTTGCCCAGGCAGTACGGAGTCACGGATGTAAAACCATTTCCTCCGCCAGTACTGGACAGATTCGGACATGGAAAAGGAAAAGAATTGCACATTGGGACTGAGGGAGATGATGAAACCCCCAATGGGATACACACCATCCGAACCAGACTGCCTCTTCACGAGATAAAGCTTCCGGAAGAGGCCAAAGTGCGGCTCAATACCAAGCCAACACTCGCAAAGCGTGATAAAACACGCAATGTGGAGAAGGGAGTTGGGAGACAGATGATGGAGTTGAACCCCATAGAAAAAGAGCAGTCCACGAAGGAAGTCATGGACCGGAAAAGAAAACCCGCGAATCATGAAGGCAACAAACATAAACCGATACCCAGATGGGGGACGGGGGATTACCTCATTGCCGGAGAGTCTCGCGGCCGTCGTGTCATGCGGGATCAGGCTCCGCTCGCACAGTTTGCGGAGATCGCTCTCCCGCGTTTCTGATCGCCGCCAGCCACCGTCAGTGACGCGAGCAGTGGTGGTGCCCTTCTTGCCTCCGGCGGCGCTGGTCCCAACCGCAGATGAGGATTTCTTTGTTTTCCCCATGACGCTAAGGCGGTGGTGGCGTTGCCAACGAAGAAAGACAAAGGAAATGTGGAGGAAACTATCAGCGCGCAGCCAGAATAGCTCAAGAACGAGGAGGCAGTGAATAGATGAACTGCTACGGTGAAAAACAAACCACGATTTCACCAGGAATTATAACAGCGAAGACGACGCACGCTGGCCGTCCATCGAGAAGACCTAACGCCAACGGTAGATCTGGCCATACACGTGTCAGCACCAAAACGAACCGTCGTTACCACGCCGTCCACTACGTGCGGAAATCGAGGAGACGCTGTAATCATCTCCACGCCGCGCGTGACCGGTCAATTCAAAGTCAGCAAGTGGGACCCACCCTTCGTCCAGTCAAGTCATCTCTGGCGTAGCAGACGCTTGAGGTCATCGATCGTTAGCACTGACGTCATCGAAAGCTATACTAGCACCACTTCAGCTCCACAGTTAAAAGTACTCATTCGAATCTATGATTCGACTAAATACTTTGGGGCTACTCCTATCAGGAGCGCTGGCCGCGCACCCGACAGACAAATGAGGACAAAATTACTTATCGGTCCTCGTCAGTCTCGACTCCACTACGCACTCGGGGCTACTCCCATAGGGAGGATGGATTTAAGCATCCGAAAATTTTGAGTCCTGCGGACCTAATGATTGAAACAATGCTTGAACTGAAAGTCTGTTCAGTCTCGACTCGAACAGACATGGGCTACTCCCATAGGGGCGCTGGTCGCACCCTATGAAATCTTCGATCGCGATCTTCGGATCCGCATGCAAAAACTTTTGGCAACTCGCCCCAACAAAACGCTAAGTGAGCAACAATCTCCTTGGCCACCGAAACACCTCCGAGGTGATAAATGTTGAATCTTGCGTCTGCGGCGCAAAGATAAGACCTCAGATATCATCGATGGCCGGCAACGCTTTGACTGCGCTCGCTAGTATGAATCCGTACCAGCAGTGCGATGAAAAATCGGGACGCGTTGGGTACACCAATTAAAATCACGAATTCCACTCCTATAAGTCCTCCGCGCCTGAGTTGAATTACGCCAAGATATGTTCGAGGCCGGGTTAAGGGACCCGAACGAAGAAGATCGTGTTGTTTCCTCCTAAGACAGTTAATCGACCACGATCCGTCGGGTGAGTCGAGCTGCGCATCAACAATCCCTACACATATACTATTAACATATAGCCGATGCCGAAGGATGGAAGAGTCCTCGGTAATCTACGATTCACCGATCACTCGGGACTCTTGACATGGTTATACCCTACGGATACGTAACTTCAGCATACCTAGTCCAGCCCAAAGAAGGCCCACGGCAGACATACGCTGGCCCATGATGATTTTCGGGTGGCCAAGGCCCATGACGTCTTCGGATCCTTGGAGAGCAAGACTAGAGGAGATAGGAAATTCAAAGGGGTAAAACCCTAAAACTTTTAACCGACTAGGACTACGCCCGGGACCTGCCTAAGTCTATATAAAGGCCAGGAGGGCACGTCCTAGGGCAACTCGACTCATACTTTCGCACACGCATCCACGCCAGATCGAATCTGCGCACCCTGTAACCTTCGGTTCCGCCGTAATCAAAGAGCAGACAAGCAGGAGTAGGGTTTTCCCTCGGGGCTGAACACAGGTAAATCTCGTGTCCCCTGGTTGCTTGTCTGTTAACCGTGCCACGATCTCCAGCATCCCCATCTTCTCCAAAACCCAAGTCCATAACAATGGGCATTGACGAGATTAAACCTCTTCAGTCAGATTCAACCATAGCCCCACACACTCATCAGACGAAGAGGAAGACGAGCACGATCTACCTCGACGACGCAAGAGCCCAAGACGTCGCAGCCGCGACTGCGACGCTCGAAACGACCTTGCACAGCGCAAGGTCGATAAGGCACGTGCCAAGCGCGCGTGCTCAGACGAATCCGAAGAGGACGATGACGGAGAAACTTGGGCGTGTCAAGCCCAAGACACTCGACCACCTCATGGACATCGCCAATAGGTGGGCAGATGGCGAAGATTCCGTCCATCGAGCACATTCAGATGAGGAAGATGACTACGGCCGCAGACGCGAGTGCCGTAGCAATCGAAGATCGCGCGTCTACGATGATCGCGATGGGCCCGACATGGTTGTGGCTGGCTACGTCGAATGCCGCAACGAAAGCAACTGCATCAGCGGCGGAAACCGTGGAAGCAAGTTCCTCGACGGAGGATGCCCCGCACAGACGTGGCAATGTCACAACCGCGACGATGAGCCCTCGGCATACGACAAGCTGTTGGGCCCTTGCACCATCCACTTCTACATTGACAAGCAGGATGGCAAAAAGAAGGCCAGCCACATGCTGAAGGATTGCCGTGAGTTCCAAAAACTCAGCGAGGGTTTCACCCAGATGCGATGACAGATCCTGAACCCTGGGTTCGGACCCGCACCTGCACTAGGTGACATCGCCCACGGAGCTCCTCCACCACCACCCGTGGGACCTTCGAATCAAGCAATCGCACCCGTGCAAAACAACAGCGTAAACGGGTACCCCGCGCCGAAAGGGTCCTTAATGATCCAAAAAGGGCGCCCAACAAACAGGGTGCAAAATAAGATCACCCACCAAGTCAGCCTGGCTGTGACCGCTCCACCAGCCATCCCTAAGTACCTTAGAGGTTTAGAGTCCTGCATCACATTTAGTTGTTCGGACCACCCCCGCCAGATCCCTCGCCCAGGTCATGCTGCCGCGTCTTCATGGACGACGGTAGCGGCATCAACCTGATGTTCGCTAGCACCCTAGTAGCAATGCGGATCCCGTTGTGCAGCCGACACAACGTTCCACGACATAGTCCCAGGGAAGGGCATATTCCCCTGGGAAAGATATGGCTCGACTTCGTCTTTGGAAAACCCGAAAAATTTCGGTGTGAGCGACTCGAGTTCGAAGTGGTGGACTAGCCATCACAATACCATGCCATCCTCGGGCGCGTGGCATTCACAAGGTTCCTGGCAGTACCGCACTATGCGTACCTGCTACTCAAGATGCCAGGAGCTAGGGGCGTCATCATGGTCCAGGGCAGCTTCACCAGATCCGACCACTGCGACAGAGACTTCAACAGAATCTCCCAGTCGTTCGCCATGCAGGAGGAACTCATAAGGCTTCGGGAGGTGACAGACAACAGGGCACCCCAGTCTCCAGGCAAAACGCACCTGACATGTCATTCGACTCAATAGTCAACACGAAAAAGGTGCAGGTCCACCCAATGGACCCCTCCAAGATGGCGTTGATCGTCAATGACCTCAGCCCCGCATAGGAAAGCGCACTCGTCGAATTCCTCCGTGAGCGCTAGGAAATCTTTGCCTGGTGTCCTGCGGACATGCCAGGAGTTCTAAGGAATTCGCCGAGAATGCACTCAATGTGTTTCCAGACGCCAAGCCCGTCAAACAGTCCATCCGACAATTGTTCGAGCCACGGGCCGAAGCCGTCGGAGTCAAAGTCAACAGACTGCTCGACGCCGACTTCATCCGGGAGACAAGGAGAGCGAGTGGCTGGCAAACACTGTGCTGGTCCCTAAAAAGGACACGGACATCCTGCGGATGTGCATGGACTGCACATCGCTCAATAAGCACTACCCTAAGGATCACTTCCCTCTCCCTCGGATCGATCAGATCATCGATTCGACTGCAGGATGCAAGAAACTCTCCTTCCTCGACGCTTACTCAGGCTACAATCAGATTCGAATAAAGGTCGAAGATCAGGAGAAAACAACGTTCATCACGCCGTTCGGAGTATTCTGCTACAACACAATGCCCTTCGGGCTGAAGAACACAGGTGCCACGTACCAGCGATGCATGCAGTCATGCCTGAAGAACCAGATCGGCCGCAACATACAGGTCTATGTCGACGACATAGTCGTCAAGACAAGGGAGGCCAAGACATTGATCGACGATCTCCACGATACTTTCGACAACCTCGACCACTACAATATCAAGTTGAACCCATAAAAGTACGCCTTCAGCGTCCCATCAGGTCAACTACTTGGCTACTTCATATCCCAGCAAGGGATCGAGGCAAACCCGAAGAAAATCCGGGCCATACTGGCCATGGAGAAGCCAAAGAACCTCAAAGGTGTCCAGCAGCTAGCTGGGAACATCGCGGCGTTGAGCAGATTCATCAACCGCATAGGTGAGAAGGCCCTGCCTTTCTACCAGCTGCTACACAAAGCAGAAAAATTCGAGTGGACACATGAAGCAGACGACACATTCGAAGATCTGAATCGGCTACTCTCCACCTCACCCGTCCTGGTCACACCAAAGGAGCGCGAGCCTCTGCTGCTATACATAGCAGCCACGCATCAGGTGGTAAGTACCATGCTCGTGGTCGAATGACCCGAAGATGGCACATGGGGTCCAACGCCCAATCTACTACCTCAATGAGGTATTGACACCAACCAAACAGAGGTACCCTCACTACCAGAAACTCGCCTACGGCGTGTTCATGACGGCTTGTCGGTTGAGCCACTACTTCCAGGAGCATCAGGTGATGGTCGTCAACGAGGCACCACTATACAACATCCTGAATAACCCCGAAGCTATAGGACGCGTAGCCCTGTGGGGCATCGAGCTATCCCCTCTAGACATAGTCTATGAGAAGCTCCATGCGATAAAATATCAAGTCCTCCCGGACTTCCCCGTCCACTGGATGGAGCCATAGCTACCGGACACCCCGGATATGATGCAGTCATGGACGATGCACTTTGACGGCTCCAAGCGCGAGGCTAGAGCAGGAGTCGGCGTCATATTGACGTCCCCGCAAGGCGACAAGATGAAATACGTCCTCCGGATGAAATTTCGGGCCTCCAACAACGAAGACGAATATGAAGCCCTCATCCACGGTCTGAATATGGCCAAGATCGGCGGCGCAACGCGCCTAGTCATCTACGGCGACTCGAACCTCGTCGTCCAGCAGACGATGAACGAGTGCGACGCACACGCCGCTAACATGACCGCGTACTACGCGCTCTACAGCTCACTCGAAGGAGACTTTGACGGCTTCGAGCTTCGCCACGTTGGAAGGGAAAGCAACGAGGAGGCCGATAGACTCGCCAACATCGGCTCCACCTGCGCGCGGGTGCCACCAGGTGTGTTCCTCAAAAAAATCTGCGTGCCTTCCATCAAAAGGAAATTCCCCAAGGGATCACCCGAAGAAGCAGAGCACTCGGGGACTACGCTACCTGAAGGACAGGAAGAACCCGAAAAGCTCGACACGGAGGTCGCATTGGGCAACCTGATGCAGGTCATGGCAATTGAAAAAACATGGATGCAGTCGTACCTTCGGTACCTGATAGACAGAGAACCGCCCGATGACCCGACAGATGCCCGACACATATCTCGCCGGTCCAAGGCCTTCACCATCATCAATGGCGAGCTGTACAAGCGCAGTATTTTGGGTATATTCCAATGGTGCGTCACCATCGGTGACGGTAAAACCATCCTCCAAGACATCCATGAGGGCATCTGCGGCCATCATGCGGGCAGCCGCGCCCTCGTCGCCAAAGCTCTACGAGCTGGGTTCTACTGACCAACGGCCATGAACAATGCCAAGGACTCGTCTAGAGGTGCAATGGCTGCCAGAGGTTTGCGGACAAACCACACGCACCAGGGTCGAAGCTTAGGCTCATACCCTTTGTCTGGCCCTTCGCCCAATGGGGCCTTGACATGATCGGCAAACTGCCCAAATCCTTGAAAGGAGGCCACGTCTACCTCCTGGTCACAGTCGAAAAGTTCACCAAGTGGATCGAGGCCATGCCTGTCACCAACTAAAAGGGAAAAACGGCCGTCAAGTTCTTCGAGTCCATCGTCTACAGGTTCGGCGTGCTGCACAACATCATAACGGACAACGGGTCGAACTTCATCTCCAAAGAATTCCAGGACTTCTGCGGAGGCCTTGGCATCAACATATCATACGCCTCTGTGGCGCACCTGCAAACCAACAGATAGGTCGAAAAGGCCAACGGTCTTGTAGGCGGCGGCATCAAGAAACACCTACTCAGCCCACTTGAACGGCTTGCGGGAGCCTGGGCAGAAGAGCTACCCTCCATCCTCTGGAGCTTGCGCACAACGCCAAACAGCTCAACTGGCTACACACCCTTCTTCATGGTACACGGAGCCGAAGTCGTGTTACCTGCAGAAGTGCGCCATAAGGCCCCACGGGTCGTTGTCTACAATGAGGACGAATCGACGGCCGCACTCGAAGACGTCGTCAACACACTGTATGAGGCATGTGACATAGTCGTGGCTCGCTCGGCGGTCTACCAGCAGAGCCTCCGCAACTATCACAACCGAAGGCTGCGCCCAAGGTCCTTCATCGAAGGAGACCTCGTCCTATGACTCAAGCAAGAGCGGCTGAAAAAGCTTGAGTCACCCTAGGAAGGACCCTACATCATCACCGAAGTCATCCCAGGTGGCGCCTACCACCTCAAGGACGTCAAGTCAGGAGTTGCATACTCCAACCCATGGAACATCGCACAATTGTGACGCTTCTACCCCTAGCTATCCCTCTTTACTTTCAATAAGGCTACTCAGCCGAACAATGTACCTCCTCGTTACGATATGAATAGAAGCTAAGTGTCTCGCCTAAAAATTTATCCTTTTTCTTACATTACTTTCTGTTACAACACACTCGGGGGCTCCGCCTCACCTCACGACTTCGTCGACTGAGTATAACGCATGTAAACCTGAGTAGCTGACCACGTCAGGCTAACGAAAAGGGCATGCATACAACCAAGCACCACGTGATACTACAAATAACCTTTACAACAAAGGGCGCAACAAGCCCACTCGAAATATATACAAGTTTTACATCTATCTTTTTTATAGGGCCTACCTATTCTGAAGGATCACATGCGCCTGATGCTCAAAAATATCTACAATCTCTTCGGCATACTGCCTAACAGCCGCGTAATGTGAGCGCATGTCCCATAGGCCACCATCTCGTCGAGGGGACGGCCCAGCCGCCACAGCCGCAAGATCAACATCAGGATGATGGATCTGAACAAGGGAAAGGGCGGCCTTCACCCCCGCAACTAGCTGGTGACGCACCAACTCCCTGACGTGACCCACATCTCGATACTTCGCTAGCAAACCCCAGAGTCGAAGGCGCCTCATCAAGGGGGAACATGACGTACATAATTGATGCCAGAGAAGTCTTCACCTGCCTTAGCACCCGTGACACCTGATGAGCACGATCCTGCATAGTCGCAAGGACCGTGGCCTGGTCACGGTCCATCCAGAAAAAGCCTCTGACTTCCATATCCTGTTGGGTTAGGCAATTGATCCGAACTGCAACGCGCTCCTTCTCCTCCCTGGGAACAAGGTTGGCACCTACAGAAAATACAGAGTAATACGACATGCAAACAAGGCGCATCCAAAAACGAGCAGCAACTTAAGAAAACTTACACTGTAGCTTCTCGACCAACTGCCATAGCTCCCCCATCAGATACTCCTCCCTGGCGGTAGCTCGCTCCGCTTTCGACTTCCACACGTCCGCGTGGCCTTGGACGCCATCTCCTTCTCAAGTCTGTGGATGCGGTCACGAAGAAAAACAAGCTACGACGCATCATCCAAAGATGGTCGCGGCTGAGGGGCAGACGAAGCATTAACGAGAGCCTCACCCGAAGGTTCCTAAAGGAAAACAGGCAAGAATATGAACAACACATGACTGGGCAACAACTCGAAGCATTATTTATATACATCAAAAGCCACTACGTGGCACAAGTAGAAGTTGTTCATCACCAAAAGCGTACAGTACAAAGGAAGACACTATCCTAGAGCTACAACAATGAAGCCTAAGAAGCCGCATCCGGATTGGCCTTGGAGCCAAAATGACTGCCCCCTGGTTTCTCCCAGCTACCTTGTCGCATAGTCCGCCAGCAGGTCGATAAGCTTCGGACCATACCGCTTACAACGAGAAGAGAAGAGAGCAAAGGCTACCTCGGAGCCGTCAGGAGCTGTAGGCATCTGGGAGGTGACCTGCTGAAGATCCATTTCCACTGCAGACGCCATAGCCATGGCCAGCCCCACGGAAATGCCGATGCCCTTCTGCTTGCGCTTGTAGGCCACAGGGGCATCCTCTGACAACGCATCCGCCAGAGAATCAACATACTCAAGGGCAGCGCCCTTGGGCATGATCTCCTTGTAGAAACGTTGGAGAACCTCCTTGGCCTTGGCTAGGGAGCCAACAGCAGTGCCGTAGCGATCTTCGATCGCTGCGGTGGCATCATCCAAGGCGCTCCCATGCTCCAAGACATTGCGGTCAAACGCAATTCCCGAAGCATCTGGCGCAAAGAAAAACAAACACGAGACGAATAAGGACATGAAGGAAAATGCAGTCAAAAAATCGAGCAGACCAATTACAAGCAAGAAACATACCGGAGAAGGCCTTGGCCACAACCATCAGCTTCTTGGCCACCTCCTTCTCGCGCGCAGCCGCAACAGTTGCGAGCTGCTCTTCACGATCCGAAGCTTCTCGCTGCAGGCGCTCCTTGGCCGCGGCGGCGTCAGCCAACTCTTGCTGCAGGCGCTCCTTCTCCTCCATGGCATCCGCAGCCTGCTTATCCGCACGACCGAGGCTCTTTTCAAGAGCGTCCAGCCGACGAAGGTCCGCATTATTCTCATCTGCCAAGTATCAAGGACGCACATGAACAACACAAGCTACATTTCAGGCAACAAGTAACAAAGATAAAAGCGAGAAAGACACGTACCTTGGAGCTGCTTCATGCTGGCTTCCAGCGCCAGATGCTGCTGAATAAGCAGATTCGCACTTTGCACAAAGGGCTGTGGAAAAAAGCAGAAGCGAAACAATCAAGAGAGAATCAAGCACAAGGCTCGGGGACTGCGCCCTGAAACAAGCAAAAACGTCGAACAAAACAACCCGAAACAGGCTCAGGGCCCCCCCAGGGAAAAGAGGAAGAAACAACTTACATGCTCAGACGGGGACTCCGAAGGTCCAGGTGCAGTCTTATGAGTGACGACCACTCGAGCCTCCTGCGGCGAGGGGTTCGGAGCAGCGCCCCCAGAGGTGGCCATCGTCTGAGAGGAAGGAGCCGTCGGCTTCGACTCCCCTACGGTCTCCTGGGAATCCTCACTAAGAGAACCCTCCGAGGAGTGGCTGCAAGGAAAACATTCATCACAGCAAGAAGAAAAATGCACAAGACAAGAACGAAGAGCATCCGAAGGTACTTATGATTCGATGTCACTCAAATCAAAAAACGGACAGCGCCCTCTCCCCTTTCTTCTTTTTATTCTTCTTCTTGGCCGGCTGCTGCGGCGCCATAGACCGCAGAGGCACGACCGGGAACGGTGAGGAGGAAGCGTCATCATCCCAGCTATGGCGCATGAGGAAGGGTGGATCCCTAGGCGTTGGCGGAGTCGAGGCACCCGAAGACTCGCTCGAGCTTCGCGCCCGCTTTAGGGTATGCCCCTTGCTCTCCTCGTGAGCTTCGTGAGTGGGCGACTGCGCCGGTGGCAGCTCAGATTCGGAGTCCGCCTCCTCATTATCGGGCGCTTCCCCATATTTCTCCGGCAAAGGAGGCATGGACCCCGTAACCTTGAGGTGCTGCAAACAAAAATAATGAACAAGTGTCAGACACTACAACAAGCAAAAACATACAGCAAAAGCGCAACGTGCACGACGCAATCCTAACCTTCAAGGCCCCTTTAGTGGCGCTAAGAGGGGGGTCCGCGATTCCCCCGGCAGGTCCTCGCCAGCCTTGTACTTCAGCAGAGGGCGGAGGGCCCTATCAAGGTCACCCGAAGATGATTCCTCGGATGACACTCTTGTGGGATCACTCGGACCGACGTAGAGAAACATCGGGTGCGCCCTAGCTTGAAGGTCTGCACCCTACACTTGAAGAAGGTGCGGATGATGTCAACCCCGTTGACCTCCTTGCCTGGCACCAGTTTGAGAGCCTCCACCCGCTGGTAGAGCATCTCCACCTCCGCCACTTCGCCTTACAAGATGTGGTTTTTCCACAATGTTTTTTGGACGATCTTCTGCTCAGAGTCAAAGGGGGAAAGACCAAATTGTTGATCGTCCAGCTTGACATCGTGGATGTAAAATCACTTGCGACGCCAATACTGAACGGACTCACAAACAGAGAGGGAGAAAAACTGGACAAAAGGGCAAAGAGAGATGATGCAGCCGCCGATCGGATGGACTCCGTCGGAGCCGGATTGTCTCTTCACGGAATAGAGTTTTCGAAAGAGACCAAAGTGAGGCTCGATGCTGAGCCAGCACTCGCAAAGAGTGATGAAACACGCAATGTTGAGAAGGGAATTGGGAGATAGATGATGAATCTGAATCTCGTAGAGAAAAAGGAGCCCACAAAGGAATTCGTGGGCAGGGAGAGAAAACCCACAAAGAACGAAGGCAACAAAGATCACCCAAAAACCCATGGGTGGGCGAGGGATTACCACATCGCCGGGAATCTTGATGTCCTCCTTGTTTTGCGGGATTAACCCCGCGTCGTGCAGCTTGCGCAGGTCGGTGTCGCGCACGTCAGAGCGCCTCCACTTGCCATCGGTGTTGCGCGCAGGGGCGGTAGCTTTCTTGCCTCCGGCGGCGGCGCTCGAACCCTCTCCAGCGGATGCTTTCTTTGATTTCACCATGACGGAGCATCATCGATGGCGATGTGCACGCAGAAATGAAGAAGGGAAAGAACGAAGAATGTCCAGTGCACGAGAGGAAGATCTCGTGAGAATAGAAGGAGTGGAGAAAGCAAATGGCAAAGGCTGAAAACAAATCACCATTTTCCCCACATTTATAGGGATGAAGACGATGATCCGGAGATGTTCATCCAGAAGCCCTAACGCCAGGCACAGATCCAACCGTGCACATGTCAACACAACAGCGAACCGTCGCTCGCACGCCGTCCACTATGCACGGAAACCAAGGAGACTCCGTAATTCTTGCCACGTCGCGCACGACCAGTCAATTCCAAGTCATAAAGTGGGACCCACGTTCGTCGAGTCACGTCATCGCTGGCGCCACAGACGGTTGAGGTCACCGGTCGTCAGCACTGACGTCATTAAAACCACACCAGCAATGGTAAGAAATCTTTGGCTGACAACTAAAAGTACTCACACGAATCTGCGATTCGAGCAATTAATCAGGGGCTACTCCTATCAGGAGCGCTAGCCGCACACCCGAGGCATGACTAAGGTACTACTATAGGGTTTCGTAGCATGGAAAACAAAAAATTTCTATCGCATACAAACAAACAAGCCAAGATCTATCTACTAGATTGTAGCAACGAGTCGATGGAATAACTCACCCTCAAAGATTCCAAAGTGTTTAACGAGAGCGGATTCTCGTGGGTGATGTAGTCGTACTCTTCCCGATCTCAAGATCGCATAGACGATCCTTCCGGCTGCGTTAAAGCCGCTCCTGCAATCGGTCACACGCGTTCGGTGCTCGACAAGACCTTCCTCTCCTTGTTCCAAAGAAAATGGAGGTTGTAGCACTCTCCTCGTGATTCCTGGACAACGGCGTGGTACCGAAGTAGAGGGAGATCTCGTGAGGCTTAAGCCGGAGCGAGTATGGTGGACTATGAGAGAGCCCTCGATGATCTAGGGTTTAGACACCGAGGAGGAGGCTTGGCCGGCTAGGGTTGCTAGGCGGCGGGCGGTTTGCCCTAGGTGCAGCTAGGGTTTAGAGGTGGGGATCTTGTGTGTTAGGAGGGGCAGCCCTGCCCCTCCCTTTATAGGTGGGAGGCGCGGCCAAGGGGAGGGGAGTCCCTCCCCAACTCGGCTTCAAGGTGGGCCGACGGTGGAGGGGAGAAACTCCTCCCCAACTCGGTTTCCACCTCCCTCTCCACTTCCCAAAAAATAGCCGTTTGACTTTCAAATTGGCGTTTGACTTTTCAAACAAGGATTTGACTAAACCCTCTATTTTGTTCAGCGATGACACTTAGTACATGATGCAATCATACCAACTTGATATAACACATTCATGTACCCTTTCCCTCCGGAGTGCCGAACATTCCGGAACCTTCTAGAACATTCCCGATGAAAACACCGGAACCATTCCCCCAACTCCGAAACAGGACTTTCCTTATATGAATCTTATTCACCGGACCATTCCGGATCTCCTCGTGATATCCCGAATCCCATCCGAGACTCCGAACAACATTCGGTCTCTTTCTCATCATTCCATAACTACTCAAACAACGTCGAATCCTTAAGTGTGTCTCCCTACGGTTCGTGAATTATGCGGACATGATCGAGACACTTCTCCGATCAATAACCAATAGAGGAATCTGGAAATTCATATGGCTCCCGCATATTTATATGATTACTTTACGATCGAATGAACCACTTACATACGATACCAATTTCCCTTTGTCTCACGATAGTTTACTAATCCGAGGTTATGATCGTCGGTATCTCTGCATACCTAGTTCAACCTTGTTACCGATAAGTACTCTTTTCTCGTTCCCGTGATATGTGATCCCTTGTGAGCCAGTCACATGCTTGCAAGATAATTGGATGACAATTCACCGCGAGGGCCCAGAGTATATCTATCCGTCATATGGATGGACAAATCCCACTCTTGATCCATGTGTCTCAACCAATACTTTCCGAACACTCAATGCCACCTTTATAGCCACCCAGTTATGGTGTGGTGTTTGCTGTCATCAAAGCATCCATCCGGTAAAGGTGATATGCATGATCTCATGGTCGAAGGAATTAGGTTACTATGTATCAGAAAGCATATAGCAATTGAACTATTAAAATGACTTGATCTTTATGCTACGCTTATCTATAGGAGTATGTCCACCATATCATTCTCCTAACGATATGATCTTGTTGTTAATAACATCTCAATGTTCATGATAGGGAAACCACAATCATTTATTAACCAACAAGCTAGTGATGTATAGAGGCTTTACTAGGGACTCTATTTTAGTTTACAAATCACACAAGTATTAATGTTTCCTTGTTAATACTATTATAGCATGAATGTAAACATTTATCATAAACACAAAGATATAATAATAACTACTTTTATTATTGCCTCTAGGGCATATCTCCAACAGTCTCCCACTTGCACTAGAGTCATCTAATCTAGATTACATGGTAATATACCGAACACCCATGGCAGTTTGGTGCTGGTCATGTTTTGCCCTCGGGAGAGGTTTAGTCAACGGATCCGCCAGATTCAGATATGTGTGTACTTTGCAAATCTTTATGTCCCCATCTTGGACATGTTCTCGAATAGCGTGAAAACGTAGCTTGATGTGCTTCAGCTTCTTGTGTGACCTTGGTTCTTGCGCATTGGCTATGGCGCCCATGTTATCACAAGATGATAGACATTGGGTCCAGCAGAGGAACCACACCCAGCTCTGTAATGAACTCTTTCATCCATATCGCTTCTTGTGAAGTCTCCGAAAAGCCATGTATTCGATTCAGTTGAAGATCTCGCCACAACGCTTTGCTTTGCACTCCTCCACTAATCGCCGCACCATTCAAAATAAATACGTATCCAAATTGTGATTTAGAATCATCCGGATCGGTGTTCCAACTAGCATCGGTGTAACCATTAACAACGAGTTGTTCATCACCTCCATAAGAAAGAACCATATCCTTAGTTCTTCTCAAGTACTTAAGGATGTTTTTTACCGCTGTCCAATGATCCACTCCTAGATCACTTTGATATCTGCTAGTTAAACTAACAGCATATGCAATGTCGGGTCTAGTACATAGCATGGCATACATTAGAGATCCTATGGCTAAGGCATAGGGAGGCTTACTCATCCTTTCTCTATCTTCTGCCGATGTCGGACTTTGAGTTTTACTCAAGGTCGTATTGGTCAACATGGGCAAGAACCCTTTCTTGCTACCTTCCATTCCAAACCTCTTTAGAACTTTGTCCAAATATGTACTTTGTGACAATGATATTAGGCGTCTCGATCTATCTCTATAAATTTTTAGGCCCAGTATGTAAGCTGCTTCGCCAAGATCCTTCATTCAAAACTATTATTCAAATATTCCTTGACACTATTAAGAAGGTCTACATCATTCCCAATTAACAATATGTCATCTACATATAGTATTAAGAATTCTACAGAGCTCCCACTCACTTTCTTGTAAATACAAGCTTCTTCATAAGTTTGTATAAAACCAAAACTTTTGATCACCTTATCAAAACGTTGATTCCAACTTCGGGATGCTTGCTTCAATCCATAGATGGACCGTTGAAGTTTGCATACCTTGTTAGCATCTTTAGGATCGACAAAACCTTTGGGTTGCATCATATACAACTCTTCATCAATGTCTCCATTGAGAAATGTTGTTTTGACATCCATATGCCATATCTCATAATCATAATATGCAGCGATTGCTAACATAATCCTCACAGACTTTAGCTTTGCTACTGGTGAGAAAGTCTCATCGTAGTCAACTCCTTGAATTTGTCAAAACCCTTTTGCGACAAGTCGAGCTTTATAGACAGTAACATTACCATCAGCATCTGTTTTCTTCTTGAAAATCCATTTGTTCTCGACAGCCTTCCGGCCATCCGGTAAGTCCACCAAAGTCTATACTTGGTTTTCGTACATGGATCCAATCTTGGATTTCATGGCTTCTTGCCATTTATTGGAATCTGGGCTCATCATCGCTTCCTCATATGTCGCAGGGTCATCGGTGTTGTCCACCAACATGACACTCATAACGGGATCATACCAATCTGGAGTGGTACGAGTTCTCGTTGACTGCGAGGCTCAGAGCAACTACAACCCAAGTTTCATGATCATCATCATTAGCTTCCTCTCTTATTGGTGCAGGCACCACAGAACTTCTTCCGGTCTTTGCGCTACTCGCAATTTCGAGAGAAGGTTCAACAACCTCGTTGAGTTCTACTTTCCTTCCAGTCACTTCTTTCGAGAGAAATTCCTTCTCTAGAAAGGATCCATTCTTGGCAACGAAGATTTTGCCTTCGGATCTATGATAGAAGGTATACCCAATAGGAGTAGGGTTTTCCCTCCGGGGTCCTAAACCAGGTAAATCGTGTCCCCAGTTGCTTGTCCTAACTGCCCGTTCCGATCTCCAAAGACCCCATCTTCTCCAAAACCCAAGCTCATAACAATGGGCATTGACGAGATGAAACCTCGTCACATCCCTTTATTGGCTCCCATCGATTTCGACCAGGAGACCGATCTCATTATCAGAAGTTCCCACATTCGCGTGGGGGAATCTAAGGACCTCTGCCTTTTGGCTCCAATCTACTCGGATCCGTCGGCCACATCTGCATCACCTACGCCCGCATCCTCCATCAGGTCAACTGGAAAGGCCGCAACCAAACCGACAGATGTCGATAAAAACCGCGGAAACTCCACAGATCTGGAAGATTTGGCTGATCTATACGACGGTCTCTCTTTCATCTCAGACTCACAGTCAACACTGCAGCGCAACCCAAGTTCATCAAGCATCGTTCTCGATAAAGCTGAAGAAAGCGTCAACTCCAGAATCAGGAAGGGCAAATCATACCAAGAGCAAGATCCCTGGGACTTCACTGGTTCGCAAATCAGTGTCTCCTATGGGTACGACAACGATGACAGCCAATCATACATCATGCACCACCAAGTGTGCGCGATCCTAGAAGAAGGAGAAACCTTAGCACCCGTGGACTCCAATGGTAACCCGATCCTTAACCCTGACGATATTTTGTCGGATGCCAACCCAGGGCGTCGCGAGGATAGACATGACCCGCCCGTGGGCGACCGTCGCGTTATACCAAGAGAAGGAGAGCGCGAAGGCGAGCACATAACACTTCGGCTACCTCCGACAACCTGGCAGTAGGACCGAGACGTCATTTCGGGTGTGGTACCAATGACAACGGATGCCACACGAGAAGAATTGATGGATTATCAGTATCTGTTGCACCAAATTTTCCAGAAGAATCTCGGGTAACTGTGATGGGCTTTGAATCTGCCGCCGAATCCTCTAAGCCAAATCCCAACTAGTGTTTCTGCAATGAGTAACTTTTGTCTTAATTCATTTTTTCTAGAATACACCCTCAAAGTTGTATCAATCACATGTCAAACGGTAGTTATAACACCGAAACAACGGCAGGCCACGCCGTCAACAGAGGTGACAGCTCCTAACTGGAAGACTCAGCGACTACTCGTCATCTAACCACTCTATAGACACTGTCTTAATTCATTCACATATTTTTTTGCCGCCTAAATAATAATACCCCTACGTCCCCAATTAGATGTCATATATTTATTTAAATTGACATGTATCTTATATAATAAAATATATCTAGATATATCAGTATCCAGACGAGTTTATGATAACTAATTCGAGACAGCGAGAGTATATAAGATATAAATGTACCGATATTTTGGCCGTATCTTCGCCGGCCATGGTGGTGTGAGAGTCAACAAACATGCAAGACACACTTTTTTTACAGCAACAGAACCCTGCCCCGGTTCCAATCATCATGAAACACTCTCATCAAGTATTTACAGTCGCAAAGCGTACAGGTTTGTAAGATGGATTGGCTTATTGCTTGAACCACTTGTACATAAACTTGTTCTTTCTATCTAATCGAACGGCAGATCGACTGTCTTTAACCTTAAAAAGCGTACAGGTTTCTGGTATTCAGCTGCAGAATCCTCTAGTGGAGGCCCAACTAGCGTTTCTCAAGTGAGCTTGTTTGTCTGAATTCATTCTGACATTTTTTTTTTTTGCCGTGAACGCTCACATTACTGAATAATAGTACTCCCTCCTAACAATATTACTTGACTTGGATTTGTCAAAATTTGAATGAACCTATATACTAAATAGTGTCTAGATTCATCCAAATCTAGACAAATTTGAGTCAACTAATATGGGTCAGAGGGAGTAGTAACATTATGCAAATAAAAAAAATTGCAACATTACCCGATATAAATTTCACGATGTCTTGGCTGACAATGGTGGCGACAGAGCTTAACAGCCGGAACCCTGCCCGGTTCCGATCATCATGAAAACCCGTGATCAAGTTTTTACAGCCGCAGAGAGTTCGGGTTTCTGGTGTTTAGAACTGTCTCACACTATCAGGGAAGGGAGTAGCACCAGCACGAGACACGCTTTCATGCTTCAAGCGAACAATGCTTTCGAGAGGGTGGAGGCAAAGGTCGCGGTGCAGGACGAGACACGCCTTCACGAGGCAGGACTTCTTTGTTAAAAGTTCAACAATGATAGGGTGTTCTTTTTGCTAATTCTTTTTTAGCCTAGTCAGCGTGGCAACTGCGAAACTGGTTCGTCGTGGGCCGTTTGTGACATTGAGTGCTCACTTTGCCATGTTTTGTGTAGCGGATAAGCACTTCTCAACTTCAGGCACCTTTTTTTCTTTCGAATTCAACTTCAGTCGCTAGTTTGCACATATGTTGCTACTTTGTTGACTCGTGATGCGATCATCTCCTTTTAAATTTGGAGTGGTTCCTTTTAAATTTGGAGTGGTTCTTCTCAGTTCAGTAGCAACGTACTAAGAATTATGAAATGTGGGAATGCACATATCAACTGTGAAAACAATAGAAAAAAGCATTAATTTCGAGAAAATCAATTGATAATAGCATTAGTCCTGTCATCAAATTACCTCCAAAAGGTCAAAAACAAAATTTTAGATCAGAATGGTCCGAAACAACACAAAGAGGCTCCAAATATTGAGTGGAAGGCCTTCCAAGCACCGATCTCAGAGTGGTTTTCCTTTCTCGCCTTTTCCACTCTACCCAGTGAGTGACTGGATCTATAGTATATGTAGCTAGTAAAGATTAAAGAACGGTCACAATATTTTAGACTAGGTTAGCGATTTGATTTTAGCCTCCCAGGTTCATCAAGGGGCATCTACAAAAAAATGTTATACCAAGGGGCGCTATCAACGGGCCAGGTGGTTTCTTTTCATAGCAAAAAGGAGATTTGATGTTGCTATATTGGATATCTACTTCGCGGTCGTAAATGACGGTGACTCGAGCCTTAATTAAAAACGAGACAGCTACTACATGTATGAAGGAATTTCCACGACACAGTTCATCTGTTTCTTCGACATGTAGCTCAACCAGGAGAGGTTACATTATTTTATAGTCATGTTTATTGTGGATGGAATTAACAAGAAATCATAAAATATTGTGTAGATCTCAGAATATTAAATCCTAGAATGGGGCCGGATCTCCTACATGTGCCTTGATTAAAAACGAGACCGCTACTACACGTATGAATGAGTTTCCACTACATAGTTCATTGCTTTCTTGGACATGTAGGTCAACCAGGAGATGTTACAGGATTTTATAATCAATGTTTATTGTGGGTGAAATTAACAAGAACTCGTAATAGTGTAGATCTCAGAATATTAAATCCTAGAACAGAGCCAGATCTCATACATGTGCCTTCTAGTAAGCAGCACAATGCCTCACATTTACTGGTAGGGGATATCTACATTGAAATGGCACATGAAAAATTATTTGAGTAAGGGGGCCATTGCCCCCCTTAGCCCCAACAAAGCTCAACCGTTGTGTAAATTTATTGGTTTCTATTACATAGTGGTTAGAAGCTCTTTCTTTCTATTTGGAGCAACATCTAGTGGACTAGGAGCTCTCTCACGATGATTGCAACTTGCAAGGGTGTCACATTGAGCAGGCTCTACAATGGATCATATATAACGGAGGAGGAAGACTAACTAGCCCTACATGGGAGTCAAAGGTTAGTCGCCCCCTAAAATACCAGTATACTATTATATCCGCTTGTAATAAATATATCCTCTTATTATTTATAAAAACAGACATGCTAGTGCAGGCCCTACAACTCTGATATGCTTCGATGCGGCGGAGATACTATCACTGGATATGAGCTAGTGGAGAGTTGCAACGAGCATGCAATGATTCTTGATAGACATGCTAAACCGATGACTATGTACGTCGAACTTAACATTCTTTGTGGAGTCTAGTGGCGGCGTCTTCGAGGGTTCCTGCAGTACGTATCTGGACCATAACCTTTAATTGGTAGATTATGGACCGGATAAAGGTGGATCCTACTGTATCACCGGGAATTCCGTGGAAAAAACTGTGGTGAGGATGGTGAAAGTGCAAAGGACGTCGTCTAGAGGGAGGGTGAATAGTCTTTTAAAATTATTATAGTTTAGTCTCAAATAAATACGGAATAAAACTAGCGTTTAATTTATTGAGCATAAAACCTAACCACTAGGTTCACCTAAGTGCACCAACAACCTATGCTAAGCAATACAAGCAACAAGGAGATAGCAAGATATAATACTTCAAACATGGAGGCTATCACAATATAAAGTGCATAAGTAAAGGGCTCGGTTGAGAGATAACCGATGGACGCGGAGACGAAATTTTTTCTGCCGAAGTTCATTTTCAAAGAAACTACGTCTCCGTTGGAGAGATGCGATGGCGCAATACTCTCCGAATACCACAAATGGCTCACCTTGAGGTGTGGTGGCTCGATGCTCAGCCAACGCCACACAAGGCCTCACCCCGAATGCGAAGGCACGCAACTCATCGACGCCACAAAAGGCTCACCCTATTCTTTCGAGTGCGCACCATAAAAGGCGGGCACTCGCTCCACTATGGGACACTTGAGGGCGGTCACCGAACCCGTACAAGATTGGGGCTATCTCCACAACTCAATTGGAGGCTCCCAACAATAAAGTCATTGATACTTCGGAAACGTATCTATAATTTTTAATGTTCCATGCTTGTTTAGTATCTACTTTGCTTTGCTTTGTCCACACTTTGAGGTGCTTTTCATATGTTTTCTGGTACTAACCTATTAACAAGTTGCCACAGTGCCAGTTGCCTGTTTTCTGCTGTTTTTGGTTCCAGAAAAGCTAGTAAGGAAATATTCTTGGAACTGGATGGGACAAAAGCCAAAGTCAATATTTCACCAAGGAGAACACGGAGTCCAGAGGAGAGACGGAGGGGCACAACAGGGCGGCTGCACCCCCCCAGGCATGGGCCCACCCTGGGCCGCACCTAGGAGGGTGTAGGCCCCCTGGCCGCTTCCCATCCTCACCTCTTCGCTTATAAGAAGCCCCCGATGCCTAAACCCTAAGCATCCGATCAATATTTTACGAAACCGTCTGTAGCCTCCGCCACCATAGTCCCTAGATCAGGGGGATCTGAAGCTCTTCCCGGCACCCTGCCGGAGGGGAGATCATCCCGGAGGCCTTCTTCTTCATCATGCCAGCCTTCGGTATGAAGTGTGAGTAGTTCCACCTAGGACTACGGGTCCATGTAGTAGCTAGATGGTTATATCTCCTTCTTGTGATTTCATGTCTAGATCTTGTGAGCTTCGTTCATGGTCAAGATCTCATCTATTTCTAATCATGCATGTTGTGTTTGTGGGAATCTGATGGATATTGAGATTACTATGTCAGATTGATTAATGGTTTTGTCTTATTGACTCTATCATGTCTGTGTTGTTTGTGATCTTGCATGCTCTCTGTTGTTAGTAGCTATCTTGGCCAAGTAGTTACTAGTGACTCCAAGAGGGGGTATTTATGCTCGATAGTAGGTTCATGCCTCTATTTAATCAAGGAAAATGATAGAAATCTCTAAGGTTGTAGATGTGTTGTTGCCACTAGGGAGAAAACAACGGTCTCTTGTTCATGGAGCAAGTGGATTGTTTACCTTACACACTTTGCTTAAAGCAGTTGTCTGTTGCTTGCAACTTAATACTGGAAGGGGTTCGGATGATAACCCAAAGGTGGACTTCTAGTCATAGATGCAGTTGGATGGCGGTCTATGTATCTTGTTGTATTTCCCAATCAAATCTCATAGGATCTTTATGTCTAATATTGCATTGTTATGCCTTGCTCAGTCATATCAATTGCCCTGCTATAATTTGTTTACCCAGCATGCCATGTTTGTTTATCTAAGGAGAACACCTCTAGTGAACTATGGATCCCGGTCCAATCTTTACCATTGATACATCTTCCAGTGTTACTGTTTACTTGCTACAAACCATCATCACCTTCCACACCATATAGTTAATCCTCTGTTACAGAACCAGTGAGATTGACAACCTCACTGTTAGTTGGGGCAAAGTCTTGAGTTTGTGTTGTGCAGATTTCCGTGTTGCTTGCAACAACTTTGAGACATTTCCTTCCTCCTACTGGTTCGATAACCTCGGTTTCTTACTGAGGGAAGACTTGATGCTGTGCTGTATCATACCTTGCTCTTGGGGTTTCCCGACAAAGCGCTCGCGTTGATGCAACGCCACCAAGATTTTCTGGCGCCATTGCCGGGGAGGCTAAGGACGTCTTCACAAGGGGAGTCCTTCTCAACCTTTCTCTTTACTTTGTTTTTGGTTTGCTTAGTTTATTTTTCTTGGTTTTGTTTGCCTCTTTTATCAAAAACTCCAAAAAAATTAGTATAGTTTGGTTTTCTCTTATCAAAAACACAAAAAAATTAGTCCCTGCTCTAGTTGCTGGTCTGTTATTGCCTTGCTTGGTCATGCTTTCTATCAATAGATGGTTTCTTTGAAACTAGTTTTTATTGGCAAGGTGGGTGCACGGAAGAAGAAAAATATTATTATAAGGAACACCGTTTATCACAAAAAGGGAAACACTTATGGGAGCAAATTGATAAATTGAATACTATTGCTAGAGAGGTGTGCTCTACTTATAATGTTACTTATTGCTATGATAAATCTTGTTGTTGTAGAAGGTATAAACACCTACATTTTCAATGTGAGTATAATGATAATGTTACCATATCTTCTTATGTTAAAGGAAATTATGACTTTTATGATGTGGAACAAATTGAAGAATTTATTGCCTTTAAGGGTGCATTTGAACTTGCCAGTTTGCTTAAAAATCCTGATGATGCACCTTATGAATATGAGGTTTTTGAGATACTTAAATTTTGCTTTGATAATTACAAGGAAGAAAATGGCTATATTCTTGAATATTTTAATAGATGTTTTCCACAAATGGAAGAGACTAATGCCTTGCAGGAGCCTGTGGAAGAGAAATTGTTGAAACTGAAAGCTGATTAGATAAAAAAGAGGAGGAGAGTGATGAACAAAAGGAGGAAGAATGGATCTACCCATGCCTACCTTCTAATGAGAGTAACTCTTTACCTCTTATATTATTTTATTGCCCCCCATGCTTGCCAAACGAGGATGAATGTTATGTTCATGTGGATCCTTTTGAAATATCTACTTTGGCTAAAACCTGTGAAGGTTTTAATACCACTATTTTTGATCTTGATAGAAATTATGTGTTTGTAGATCATGAAAAGCATGCTTTATGTGATAACTATATTGTTGAGTTTATTCATGATGCTACTAAAAATTATTATGAGAGAGTAAAGTATGGTTGTAGAACTTTTCATGGTACCGAAACACCTCTCTATGTGCTGAAAGTTTTGAAGTTACTCTTGTTTTATCTTCCTATGCTTGTCACTTTGTTCTTTGTGAATTTATTTGTGTACAAGATTCATATGCATAGGAAGAGGGTTAGACTTAAATGTGTTTTGAATTTGCTTCTTGATGCTCTCTATTACTTCAATTCATGTTTCTTATGTGAGCATCTTCTCAAACTTTCTTGTGCATAACTTAAAGGCGTTAAAGAAAAGTACTTATTGGGAGATAACCCAAGAGTTTCCTTGAGTCTTGGAAGTTATTACTTCAGTAATGACCTCTCTTTTTGTTTGCTTTTTGCGCTAAGAATGACCTCTAATGAGAGGGAAGTAAGATTTGGGGAGTTGCTGTCCCGAAACAGATTTATGTCCTCCACCATAAAAATTCGTGATAAGTCTCTGTAAGACGGATTGAGATGAAAATTTACGAATAAATCCCCCAGTATGTTAGCTAACTTTCGTTAGTTCAACACTTTTTTATTTGATCAAAAGGTCTTCGAAAAAATCGGTTTCTACCTGCTGGTCTATTTTGATATATTTCTGCCATTATTTGCATTTGCTTCTTATTGATTACTTTTTGGGTTCTTTTTGGGAAATTGAGCTTTTTGAAGGAGTTTCTATAGTAGCTTGTGTTTTAGTGAAAAGTTTTGCTGTTCCAAAGCTAAACCCAAAGGTCTATTATCTTTTGAATAAACTAATGTTGCTAATGAAGATTGTGTGAAGTTTTGTATGAAGGAAAAATTTCAGGTGTAGAGAGAGAATGATGTAATGAGATAAAGAATGGACAAAAGCTCAAACTTGGGGATGCCACCCCGGTGTCACCCCAAGAAATATCCAAGAGGTACAAGCGTCAAAGCTGGGCATCCCCTTCTTCATCAATAAAAAGCTCAGGTCTTTCTAGACACTTCGTTTTTATTGTTTCATGTACTGTTGTGTTGTTCTTGGAGCGTCTTAGTTTTCGTTTGCTTGAATAAAGTAGTTTGGACCCCCGTTATTGTTGTTTTATTTCAAATAAGTTGATTGGTTTTGGAAAGGAGTAGAAAGTTCTTGCTTAAAAGTGCAAGAGGAGCTTGCATTGACTGTGAATTAGACTTTAGCATGTCATGCTAGGTGTTGTTTTGACCTTATGCTTAGTGATTATTGCTGTAGCATGACTTGTTCCAAACAATTGGGATTGCTTAATATGCCTTGAAGGAATCATGCGTTGTTTTAGCATGGAAAAACATAGTATTATGGTATTCTCCTTTGATGTTTTGTTTGGATTGACTTGGCACGTGCTCACACCATGTTATGACTATGAACAAGTCACCATAGCCTCTAAGATCATTTAGTCCTTGACTTGTAGTACCACTCTATGCTTTAATTAGTAATGTTTTGTCTCTCTCAATGATTATGGCCATTGTTGCTCTCTTAGTTGGTTGTTCCCAGTCTTTTGCTAGCCTCCACTTGTATGAGTAAGCTCTACTCATGCTTCCAACTCCCAAGAAACCAAGTTATTCCAAAGTGTCCACTATAAATTCCTATGCATGGTGTGTTACACCATTCCAAGTATATTCTTGTTTTTAGCTATCTTCCAATTAAAAAGTATTTTGTTATGTCAAAACTTAGTGATTAAAGCTCTCACGAACTTGATGGCACACTTTATATTCCTTGCCCCTAATAAACTTGAACCATTGTGTCATCTATGTTGTATATGCTTGCACTTATACGTTGGAATTAACAGAACCATGTTGTCATGGGTAACGTTTTTAACATTGCACTTGTACTTTGTACACAGTTGATATCATGCTCTTTTGTCTATGGATGTCGCCGGTGTGAAAAGAAATGGAGCTTGTAAGTCCATGGAGCTATGTATTTTGTGTTAGGGAAACGCCTGGGCCGCTAGCCTAAGCCATGCCTAATCATGGTGGAAACTTGCAGCATCACCATAATGAGCAATCTGTGAAGCATCCTCAATAAAAACCTATGAAAATAGCAAATAAAAAGATCGCTGAGATGCTCATTGTCTGCTTGCCTTGTCATTTTGGTTATGCGATAGCTCCTGTACCATGTGCAAGGGGTACCCCGTTGGCGGTTCTATATGATACACATGTACTTACAATAACAAGAACTTACAGGTGACTAAAGTTGAGTAGCATGAGGTGCGGCCCTCGTATTCAAGGGACATGAGATTGCCAACTTATACCTTGTCAAGCATATACTCCATAGTTTGTTAACTTTAACCTTAATCACTTCAAGATGCTTATGATAGGGGCAATGAGGGCTGAAAGCTAACAAGTACCATAATTTTGGAAGCTCTTTTTGAAATTTGATATCCCTGCTTCCCTTTGTGAAGGGCATTTCTTCCACTATTATATTGAGTCTCCACCTTCTACCTTTAGGCACCACTTAAGAGATCATAGTTGCCATTCTTAGTTCTATGTGCGGTGTCCCAAAACTTATTGATTGATGCATATTGTTGATATTGCTTGTTTTTGTGCTATTTGTATCTAGTCACTCTTATGAACTTTCAAGGTGTCCTATGTATCTATTTACTACTCCATGAGGGACAAGCCGAATGCCACTATGCCATGTTTTCTGTATGTGAAACAAACAAACATTTTTCAATGCATGTTATTCATGATCTTTGTTTGTAGCTTTTCATGTTGCATGCACAGTTACTTTGTCTTATTGTTAGAACTCCATCTTTCATGCACATGTTTAGACTTCTTTGATCCCAGCTTTCAATTCTTGCAAATGGTTTGATCTTGGTTTTGATGGTCATGTCACCTATAAAATTATTCTTTTATGACTTACCTACTCGAGGACGATCAGGAGTTAAGCTTGGGGATGCTTGATACGTCGGAATCGTATCTATAATTTTTGATGTTCCATGCTTGTTTAGTATCTACTTTGCTTTGCTTTGTCCACACTTTGAGGTGATTTTCATATTTTTTCTGGTACTAACCTATTAACAAGTTGCCACAGTGCCAGTTGCCTATCTTCTACTGTTTTTGGTTCTAGAAAAGCTAGTAAGGAAATATTCTTGGAATTGGACGGAACAAAAGCGAAAGTCAATATTTCACCAAGGAGAACACGGAGTCCAGAGGAGAGACGGAGGGGCACAACAGGGCGGCTGCACCCCCTAGGCACGGGCCCACACTGGGCCGCGCCTAGGCAGGGTGTGGGCCCCCTGGCCGCCTCCCAGCCTCGCCTCTTAGCCTATAAGAAGCCCCCGATGCCTAAACCCTAAGCACCCGATCAATATTCCACGAAACCGTGTGTAGCCGTCGCCACCATCGTCCCTAGATCGAGGGGATCTAAAGCTTTTCCCGACGCCCTGTCGGAGGGGAGATCATGTCGGAGGCCTTCTTCTTCATCATGCCAGCCTCCGGTATGAAGCGTGAGTAGTTCCACCTTGGACTACGGGCCCATGTAGTAGCTAGATAGTTGTATATCCTCCTTGTGCTTTCATGTCTAGATCTTGTGAGCTTCGTTCATGATCAAGATCTCATCTATTTGTAATCATGCATGTTGTGTTTGCGGGGATCCAATGGATATTGAGATTACTATGTCAGATTGATTAATGGTTTTGTCTTATTGACTCTATCATGTCTGTGTTGTTTGTGATCTTGCATGCTCTCAGTTGTTAGTAGCTATCTTGGCCAAGTAGTTGCTAGTGACTCCAAGAGGGGGTATTTATGCTCGATAGTGGGTTCATGCCTCTATTTAATCAAGGGAAGTGGATTGTTTACCTTACACACTTTGCTTAAAGCAGTTGTCTGTTGATTGCAACTTAATACTGTAGGGGGGTCGGATAATAACCCAAAGGGGGACTTCTAGTCATAGATGCAGTTGGATGGCGGTCTATGTATCTTGTTGTATTGCCCAATCGAATCTCATAGGATCTTTATGTCTAGTATTGCAATGTTATGCCTTGCTCAGTCCTGTCAATTGCCCTGCTGTAATTTGTTTACCCAGCATGCCATGTTTTTTATCTAAGGAGAACACCTCTAGTGAACTATGGACCCCGGTCCAATCTTTACCATTGATACACCTTCCACTGTTACTGTTTACTTGCTGCAAACCATCATCACCTTCCATACCATATAGTTAATCCTTTGTTACAGCAACCAGTGAGATTGACAACCTCACTGTTAGTTGGGTCAAAGTCTTGAGTTTTTGTCGTGCAGGTTTCCATGTTGCTTGAAACACCTTTGAGACGTTTCCTTCCTCCTACTGGTTCGATAACCTCGGTTTCTTACTGAGGTAAGACTTCCTGTTGTGCAGCATCATACCTTGCTCTTGGGGTTTCCCGAAGAAGCGCTAACGTTGACACAGCGCCACCAGCCACAAAAGGCTACAACGCCACAAAAGGCCAACAAAGCCACAAAAGGCTACAAGACCACAAAAGTTCAACAAAGCCACAAAAGGCTACAAGGCCACAAAAGGTCAACAAGACCACAAAAGGTCAACAACCCAACCACACAACCGTCTAGGGTTCCAAGAACCCAAGAGTAACAAGCCCACAAGCTTGTACTCGCCGAATCTCCGAGGAGAACTCAAACCTATGCAACAAATGCAAGAGGCAAGTCCTTATCTCTCAAATTCCACCAAAGCTACAAAAGCTACTGGGGGAATAAGAGAGGAAGAACACAAGAGGAGAACACAAAACTCTCCAAGATCTAGATCCCAATGATTCCTTCATAAAGAAGGGATTTGGCTTGGGGGGATTGTAGATCTAGATATCCTCTCTAAAATCTCTCAAAAAGATGCAAGAATCATAGGAAGGGAAAGGGAGAGGGAAATATCTTCAAGGTCAACAATGGAGGAGAGAGAGAAAGCCAAGAACCAAGAAAAGAGCTAGTACCCATGAAGGGAAAGAGGAGCCTCTTTTAAAGGGACCCCAGATCTGCCCGTTATGGGCAATCGCGACCCTGGACGGAAGTTCTGGTGGGAGGACGGAAATTCCGGTGGCACACAACCAATGATTAGAAAACTGCAATGCGAGAAACTGAAAACACGAGCCTGGTCGAAACTTCCGCCGGTCCACCAGAACTTCCGGTGGGAACGGATACCTTTGCCTTGAGCATCCCACTTAAACTTGATGTAGACCGTCTTGTTCTTCTAAAGTGGGAACACCTTTCTTGTTTGCTCTTGCTCGCTCTTGCGTGATGAAGACTTGGAAATTCCCCCCCCCCCCATACTCCATGGGGAAATCTCTTCTTGAACTTGTCTTCATCACCCCATGATCACGAGGATGGCAAGATTCAAGAATGAGATTTTCTAGAGATGGCGCATCTTGAGCTTGACCTTCTTTATCCCTTCTTGAGGTTGATCCATCTTGATACAACTCTTTGCACTTGTCTTGATCAACCTTCAAGCTCGTTCTTTCTTCATCTTTCAACCTTGAGACCAACACATGGCCCAAGCGATGCCAATGGACAAACCTACAAGTGAAACTCAATTTACACATTAGTACATAGAGATTGTCATTAATTAACAAAACCACACATGGGGCATACATGCCCTTTCAGATGTCTATATCTTCCCCAAAAAACCCGTGGGTTGTGTGTCTTGGAAATTTCTGCTCCTCATTTATCATGTGATTTGTTGTGTTTTATCATGACATCCTGGTTCAAATATATATTATTATGGTTTGTACCTCCAGTGGTGGAGTTTGGTTGGAGCCAAGGGGGCCCTTGCCCCCTAGCTATTTGTTTGTTAAATAGAAGTACACTACATCGGTTCAAATCTATTATCTTGTGTTCTATACAATATTGTACCCTGGTAATCCACGGGGACCGATTGGAGTACCACCCCAACCAGAGAGGAACCCTTTTGTTATAAGGAAAAAGTCCTCAATAAATGGACGGTTAGATTGTAGTGGTACTCCGCCTCTCTGGTTGGGCACGCGCGACATCTGATCGAGAAGACCCCTTTGCTTCCTCGCCGGCGTGGAACGACGAGGATCTAGTCACCTACATATTGAAAAGGCAGCGTGCTGTCCAAATTCCATGAAATCCTGCTCCGAAGAGGTCGGATACAAAGGGCGCATCATGCTCTGTCTCCAAGTTGTTCAGACTTCCGATGGAAGACGAGATATGTCATGGTAGTGATGTGATGTCTCCTGTGGATTAATTGGGATAACTACACGAAGTATAAGCTTAATCCATCTATGATTCAAATACTTTTCCATGTCCATATTAATGGACTTAACTTTGTCTAGATATGAATGCATCGAGTCTAAATAATTAACTAAATAAGTATGAATCTATCTAAAGTTGATGCTATTAATATGAACAGGAGGGAGTAATGCATCTTTGGTGAATTTTTTCACCGGATGTCCCCGGAGATAGCACCCCCTGGTGGCGACTCTAGCATATATCAGTGGCTTCACTTCTTAGGGCTCCTTTGATTTATGGGATATGAGAAGTGTAGGAATAGGAAACTCATAGGATTGGGAAGTCATAACTAGTTGAATCCTATGGAAAGAACAATTGTCTTTGATTGTGGTAAAGGAATTTTCCATGAGCTCCAACCTCATGCTTTTTTCCTATGGATTTTACACTACAAGATTCCTATGGGATTAATTCCTATAGGATATGATCCTTTGAATCAAACAACCTTTGTAGGAAAATTTCTATAGGATTCTATTCCTACAAAAATCCTTTCACAATCCTATGAATCAAAGGAGGCCTTAGGGTATGTTTGGTTTTAGGCCAACGTTGGCCTTACCAAAAAGTTGGCATGCTCGTGTCCATCGGTTGCTGCTTGTTGGCCACCAAAATTTTGCCTAGCCCAAGCCCACCCCGTCCAACACCATGTATTTTTCCGCCAATCGTTGGTCATTCGAGGGCGCCAGAATCACTCGCCCAAAAAATTGGTCATGCCAGCGAATTGGCAGGACGTGCGCGGGCGTGAACCAAATGTACCCTTAGCTCCGCACAATCCCGTGGGTTTGTTGGTTCTGTTCTTGCTATCGTCGTCGGGCCTTTCTAGCTGCCTGCGATTAATTAGGAATTAGATATAATTTAATTTTAAATTTATATCACATAATAAGGGTTTGTTTGATTCGTAGAAGTTGCATAGGAATTGTGTAGGATTTGAATCCTATGGGAATTTTTCTATGTAATTGTTTGATTCATAGGAACACATCCTATAGAAATTAATCCTATAAAAATCTTGTAGTGCAATTCCTATAGAAAAGAAATATTACATCAGACCTCATAGAAAAAATCCTTTGCTACATATCAAACAGAGTTCCTTTTCCCTAGTCCAGTTTGCATGTGATAATTTTGTTTTGACCCGTCGAAACCCATATACAGGCCATATATATCTCCGTATAAGTATACTCGGTCGATCTAGGTATACTCCACATTTCAACCGGCTAATCCCACCTCCCCTTATCACGATTTACGTCTTTGCATGTCATGTTTTAAAATTTTGTTATCACGGCTATATATATCTTTCGATTTCCGTCTCTGCGTGTACGGCGAGTACACTTCTGAGCTACCATACAGGCTTTAGATGGGTTCGTACGGTCTCCAAAATAAATCGATATCGAGTTTTTTTTGTCAAAGTTTGAAGAGGAGGGGGAATACCGAAGCAAAAGTGTGAGTTACGAGTGAGGTCTTGACACCCCCTCACCTCTTCTTTGATCTTCTTTGGCCCCTTCTATAATTTTGGTCAGGCTCCTGCCACGGTGTACACATATCCCTCCCTGTCGCAACCTTGATATATACTTACAATAAGAGGGAAATCTAAGTAAAGTTAAAAAAAAACGCTAGTCCGGATCTTTGGAAAGGCTTGAGTTATAAAATGTGATGTTGCATCTTTGCACTAAACCGCGAGTTTCACCTTTCGTCGGCCAATGGAGTTTCTAGACATTGCGCTCACGATAAACACTTTCTCACCGATCAATCTCCCCCAGCCCAATCGCAAGCTTCCTCCGATTGAAAAAATTATCTCTTCTTATTTCCCCTGCAAGAGATTTGGAACAGAAGTGGTAACGTTAGACACAATCAAGAAGAAAAAGTTAATGCAAAAAATGTTAACACGGCGTACGTGCAAGAACTATCGGCTAATACATGTGTAGGTGCCGGCGGCGGCGGGGCGCCTTCGTCCTCCTGCGCGGTGGGAGGGTCGCGGGGCCTCTCTCCGGGCCGGAGCCTGCTCCTCCCGCTAGGGCGCAGGGTGGCGGCGGCCAGCGCCTGCTGGCGTCTGCGACGGGCGGCGGCGGGCGTTACGCCGAGCGTCTTGGCGCGTGATCCGCAGCGGCAGCATGGCGGCGTTCACCGCGCTGGCGGCGGCTGGTCGGCGGCTCGGGCGGCGTTCGGGCTGTGGCGGCGGCGGCCATGGGGCTGCTGGCCGTGGTGGTTACCAAGGCTGGGCTTTGCTTTGCCCGATGGGCAGGCGGGCTCGAACCGGGCACAGCGGGCCTCGGTAGGCGGCGTGGTTGGTCGGCCGGCGGCGTCCTCAGAGGTGGCTGGGGCGACATGGTGGCGGGGCCGCTCCCCTTGGCGGCGGGGCTGCCGTGATGGCCGGAGTTCGGCCCAGGCCAGATCTGGGTTTGAGCGGGCTGGCTCGGACCGGTGTGTCTTGGAGGGATTTCGGAGCGTCTTGGGCTGGGGCTCGCGGGGCTGATGGCACGTCTTCTGCGGCGCCACGGTGAAAGCTTCACGGGCCCATCCGGCCCGGCCGGACCTTTGGCTTCTTCGGGGGTAGCTGTGGCGATGTTCTCCGTGCTGCAGCGTGGCGGTGAGAACTTTACGAGCCCTTCCAGGGCTCGGCCGGGCCTTCGGCCTGGTGTGTTCTTGCGGCCGCGTCCGGCCGGCACCCACCATTGGCGGCGGAGGAAGTCCTCCGGCGGGATAAGCATCTGCCGCCCTCCAGTAGCTTGTGGCTAGGTGTGCTTGGACCGCGGCGTCCGGTCGGTTACCGTCCCTGGCGGTGGAGGTTGCGCCCTCCCACGTGGTGATAGTTCCGCTTCCCCGCGCCTTAGGTTGCCTCCTTTCGGTCCGTCCGACCCCGTAGGAAGTGTCGTGGTGTGGCGGCGATGGTGTTGTCAAGATCGTGGTGGCGCATGTTGGTGGGCGGCGTGGTTGGTGGTGTGCTTCGGCTTGCCCGGGGGTGTGGTTGTTGGGATTGGGCGAAATCCCTGCCGGCCTTGCCGGCCCTGACGCGGTGACGCCTGCGGGTGCCACTATCCTTCTTGAAGGGCGTTGGGTGTTCCCTCTACCTGCTTCCATTGCGTACCGGGGGAAACCTTAGGATTCGTCCGGGCAGCAGCGTCGACATCGTCGCTCCCCTTCTTGGAGGTGTTGCTTGGTACGGGGCGAGTCGGAGTACGAGGAGTGTGGTAGTCATCCTCCGGTGGGCGCAGCGGTTGCGCGACTTCGTCGTTTTCGTCGCGCCGGCATTGTCGGCATTGTTTTCTTTTCTTCTTTCTCTTAGGTTTTCTTTTTTTTTTGGGCTTTGTTGTGCTGTTTGCCCCAGCGTTGGTCTCGTGGTTGTCCTTTGGACGTTGTGCTGTCTGGCCCAGCAGCGGTCTCACCGGTGTGTTTTATTTATAAAACGGGGCGAAAGCCTATTTCGAGAGAGAGTATATTGGATGGTGAATCACCCCTGACTTTTCCTTCCTTGTGACATGCATTCATCTGACAAAAGCATCGGGTGGACAGAGAGCGTTTCCTGACTCCTCCAAGTTGCCGAGTTGGCTGATATCGGTGATCAGTGGATATTTCGATTCATGGTGGACACCACTAATTAGTATATTCCTGTTAGATCCGGCGTGCTTTGTTGGCCGCGCCAATGGTTTAGGCTTATATTTTGCTTCAACTTTCATCAGAAAGAAGGTCGGCGCTCTCATCTTTTATCTACGACAAGATTGATTCGAGATGCCATCACTCGTTCCTGAAAGATAAAATCTCATGGTAACCTGACAATCTAGATTTTTTCCCGCGTTAAACTAGCTTATTGCTGCTGATGATCCGTACATTCGGTCCAGTATATTCCTGAGCAGTGTTCAGTTCGGGCTCCTTTCGCCAGGTGGTTTGCCAGAACGATGATACATCAGGACAGCTATGGCCGGGCAGGCCGGCCATCCATGAGTGTTTGTTCATGCAAAGAAAAGCTACACGGCTCTGCGTGTTGGCGTGTTTCGTTGGATCACACATGCCATGCCAGTCTCCCGATAACTTGATGATGCACCAAATGGATGGATGCTGATTTGGTCAAACCCGAGCCGTGGCGACCTGTGGCAGGAGACGCACAGTTCTTCTGTTTCTAGAAGCGTTCTCTCGACAGAACCTACCCGTACTGTCTGCCTCGTTCAGGCAAGCAGTGACCAATCATGCGTGCCATGGATGGATGCATATATCATATGAATGCAGCATATGGTATCTCCAAGCAAAGGCGCCGTAAAGGCCGCTGCAGTACAGAAGGCTACGAAGCATCTAAACGAAGCACACACCCGATCCACCGGAGATCATCTGATTATATGTGGTGGAGTCGCCGGGCAGGTTCAGTGGATCTGGCCCCGATCGAACGAACACTCTCCCGGCTGGCCCTTCTTGTCAAAAAAACAACAACAACAAGGGTACAGTAGTAGATGAGGCGACCACACTGGCCTAGTTGCCTAGTTGGAGTTACTTTCGCCACAAATCAAACCTAACATAACATCCGATCTGGCCGGCCGGATCGGGTGCTCCTGTTCTCACAGTGAGCGACAATTATTTGTCAGAAAGAGATGGCCGTGCGGGGATAGCTAGGGTGATGGGCGTGAGGATGTGGCTACTGCATGATGTGCAAATGGGTGCCCAGTGACCTTGGTCGCTATGTAGGAAGTTGCTCTCCGGCACGTGCTCGGAATATAGATACGCCTGTTCCCGAAAACTAAAGCGAGGATACATCCATGCGGATGTTCTTGCACCTCAAACAAGGTGCTAAATGATCTCGAGCATGCGGCGGGTTGTTAAGAATGTTCGAGTTTCAATTAAAATCTGAAAACAAGGTGCCGTGGTGTCTCAAGTTTTCCCCGTCCTCGGACGTTCAGATAAGCATAGATTAACGTCGAAATCACGCTACAAACCCATATATAGCTTCCCCATACTAGTTCAAGAAGACGGCCTACCATGAGTGTGTACATTGCACGGTTAGCTTTGATTGATGAAGGACGACCCTACGTCGTTTATGCATGGGGCATTGGGTTGATTAGGTACCACAGGATTAAGGCACGTGCTTGTATCTTATGTTATATGTTGATCCAAATTCTATAAAGTATAGGCCAACTTCTGACGAGTGGAGTGAGACCCGTCGTCGGAGGCTTGGTATGGTACGGATCGTCGAAGACCTAGGTTTCTATCGATATATAAACCCCTTGTAAACCACCGATTAGGAGGAGTTGCATCTGTAAAATCCCCGGCGTTTGTAAACACTCTCCGATATAGTAAAGTTTCGCTGGCTGGCGCCCGTGGTTTTTTCCTCTCTTTGTTGGAGAGGTTTTCCCATGTTAAATATGTGTCCTCTTGCTGTGATTTCGTTTTCGTTCTTTCTTATTTACTTGTCGCACTTATACCAGCTTAATTAGCTTCCATGTGAACCGCCTTATGGCCATAGAGATAGATATATGTTACGTTATCTGTTCATTAAAATTATTAAACATTTTGGCATACCTCCTCCTCCTCCTCCTCCTCGAAATAGGTTTTTTCCCCGTTTTATATATAAAGCAACCACGTCCATACAAGATCCACGACACAAGTATGGCCCAAAGACAAACCAAAGAAAACATTGGTGCACCAGCACAAGTATGCCCAAATGAAAAAAAAAACAAAAAAACAAAGGGGGATACAACTCCTCAAGGGAGTGAGATCGATTGGCTAGACGGCGACGATAAGCGGCGTGCTGCCACTAGTAGATCCTCCAGCATGCCATACAGCTGATCCCTATCGTGCTGCCTACAACGGGTACCACTGCTTCAAGAAAGGCAAAAATTTGAATACAGAGTCAGATGCACGTCACAAGAAAACAAGCTCTATAACCATGCTATTGTGTATATTCCATAGGGTCCAGGTCATAGCCAACCAGAGGAGACGCCTCCTCCTGCCGTTGTGGTTTGCGTTAGCTTCCAAGAAATCTCCGAAGTCCAAAGCCTGCCACTTAGTCCCTCGAGCCTCTCCTGCAAATCTCCATAGAAAGCGGGCAGCGGGACAAGTAAAAAGGATGTGGGTCCTAGTCTCGGGAACCACACATAGAGGGCAAAGGACATTTCCGAGGCCATTGCGTTTTGCAACCTACACACCCGAGGGAAGGCGATCCCTGAGTAGCTTCCACACGAAAATCTTGATTTTCAATGGCAAGGGGGCCTTCCAAGGCGGGGATTTTCATGACAAGGCGATCCCTCTGGAGAGGGCTCTATAATCCAATCTAACCATAAAGACCCTCGAAGGGTCCAGGTACCATGAAACCGAATTCAGAGCGTTCGAGACGACATGAGGGAGAGATTTCATAACCCTTCCCAATCTAAGGTCTCCACCAGATTCAGGGTGCAACGGAATTGGATGTCCCATGTCCCCTCATGGGCAACCAAAAGAACCAACACCATCGGGTCTGAGAAAATCGCAAAAAAGTGTCGTGTACTCAAACATTATGGGATGGTCACCAAGCCAGGGATCCAGCCAGAAGAGGGTACCCTCCCCATCCCATATGGAGAAGGTGGCTCCCATCCCGATCTCGTGGTTAATATCTTGGATTAATCTCCAAAACTGATATCACTCCTGACATTCGTAGGATAGAAGTGGACGACCCCGAAAGTACTTAGCTCGAATGAGCTGTAGCCAGAGCCCCCCATCCCTGCCAGGATCCTCCATACCCAACGCACCATCAGCGCCACATTCATATGGCGAGATGACATGATACCTATTGAAAGGGCATGTGTGCCTCATGTATGGTTTTGGTAATTAATGACAATATCTATGGACTAATGTGTGCATTAAGTTACACTTGTAGGAACTGTTCATTGGCATTGCTTGGACCATGTGTTTGTTTCAAGATAGAAGAAATGAAGAATAAGAAGCAATGTCCAAGAGATTTGGGCCTTTTGGAATCATGTTGGACAAGAAGAAGAATCAGAATAAATAAAATAAGATCAAGTGTGTCTTGAAGAATAAGAAGATAAAGTTCTGCATGCAGTTCTTCAAGACATCTAATACGTCAGAAACGTATCTATAATTTTTGATGTTCCATGCTTGTTTAGTATCTACTTTGCTTTGCTTTGTCTACACTTTGAGGTGTTTTTATATGTTTTCTGGTACTAACCTATTAACAGGATGCCACAGTGCCACTTGCCTGTTTTCTATTTTTGGTTCCAGAAAGGCAGAAAATCAATATTCTCGTAATTGGACGGGAAAAAAGCCAAGTCAATATTTTACCGTGGGGAACACGGAGCCAGAAGACGAGACGGAGGAGGGCCTCGAGGGGGACACACCCCCTAGCCGCGTGGCTAGGCCTAGCCCGCGCCTAGGGGGTGCAACCGCCTCGGGCACCCCTCGTCCTCCCTCTTCACCTACAAGATGCCACGATGCCTAAACCCTAAGTACCCGATCAATATTCCACGAAACCGTCTGTAGCCGCCGCCACCATCGTCCCTAGATCGGGGGATATGAAGCTCTTCCTGGCACCCTGCCGGAGGGGAGATCATCCCGGAGGCCTTCTTCTTCATCATGCCAGCCTCCGGTATGAAGCGTGAGTAGTTTCACCTTGGACTACGAGTCCATGTAGTAGCTAGATGGTTGTATCTCCTCCTTTGCGCTTTCATGTCTAGATCTTGTGAGCTCCGTTCATGATCAAGATCTCATCTATTTGTAATCATGCATGTTGTGTTTGCATGGATCCGATGGATATTGAGATTACTATGTCAGATTGATTAATGGTTTTGTCTTATTGATTCTATCATGTCTGTGTTGTTTGTGATCTTGCATGCTCTCCGTTGTTAGTAGCTATCTTGGCCAAGTAGTTGCTAGTGACTCCAAGAGGGGGTATTTATGCTCGATAGTGGGTTCATGCCTCTATCTAATCTAAGGGAAGTGACAAAAATCTCTAAGGTTGTAGATGTGTGATGACCCACAAGTATAGGGGATTGCGACAGTCTTTGAGGGTAGTATTATCCAATTTATTGATTCGACACAAGGGGAGCCAAAGAATACTTGCAAGCCTTAACAACTGAGTTGTCAATTCAGCTGCACTTGGAAATAGTTCTTGCTCACAAAAGTTTATCAGTAGCAACAGTTTGTAGTAGCAACAATAAAAAAAAGCAGCAATAAAACAGGAGCAATAGTAACAGTAGTATCAAACAGTAGGATATGAGCGCGGTAGGCATAAGGATGGATGAACGGGCGTTGCATGGACGAGTCTAAACATGTAACTTTAAGATCTAGGTCAATTGCAGATAAATAATAATAAGCATCCAAGTGCCAAACAATCATAGGCATGAGCTCCATATATAGTCATGCATGCTCGCAATGAGAACTTGCACAACATCTTTTGTCCAGCTATCCCGTTGCAGCAGGGTCTCAAGGGAACTACTGGCAATTAAGGTGCTCCTTTTAATAGAGCACCGGAGCAAAGAATTAACACTCCGTGAACGCATGTCATCCTCACATCACAGCCATCCCCTCCGGTTGTCCCAATTTCTGTCACTTCGGGGCCTTTGGATACGGACAGTGATATGTGTACACAACTTGCAGATAATATCACAAACAATACTATCATAATGATTCAATAATAAGTTCAGATCTGAGATCATGGCACTCAAGCCCTAGTGACAAGCATTAAGCACAACAAGTTGCAACAAAGTCAAATAGCACTAATAGAGATACTAGGCACCATGCCCTAACAATCTTATTCGATTATATGATAGAACTCATCCAATCCCTACCATCCCCATAGCCTACAACGAGGGATTACTCACTCATGGATGAGGGAAACATGGATGGTTGATGGAGCGGCGTTGGTGATGACGATGGCAATGATCCTCCCCAAATTCCCCGTCCCGCCAGGATGCCAGAACGGAGTTTCTGGTTCCGAATCTTGGTTTCTGGTGGTGGCGGTGCAGCGGAACTATTTCTAGAAAAATGACGAACACCCCTCGGTTTTTAGGTCAAGAGGCGTATTATAGGCGAAGAGGGAGGCCGGGGGGATGCCTGAGGTGGCCGCACCCCCCAGGAGCGGCCAAGCCTAGCCCACGCCTGGCAGGGGTGTGGGCCCCTCAGGCCTCCACTCCGTCTCGTACTCTGGCTCTGTGGATCTTCTGGTGAAATAGGATTTTTGGCATATTTTTTAGGATTTTTCTAATAGTTGATTTTCTGCACAAAAACTAGGCATCAAGGTAACTCTGCTGAAAATAGTGTCAGTCCGTGTTAGTTGTATCCAAATCACACAAGTTTAGAGTAGAAACAATAGCAAAAGTGTTCGGGAAAGTAGATACGTTTTGGACGTATCAACTCCCCCCAAGCTTAGCTTATTGCTTTTCCTCAAGCAATTCAGTTGAAAACTGAGTGCGATAAAAGAACTTTCACGAACACATTTTGCTACATATGATGTAAATATTCTCAGCACATGAGTAGATACTTAAACCATTCATAATAAGAAGTATGCAACTAAGTCTACTCAATAGTCATTGCAAGATATGAAGAGAAACTAACTCAATAATAATAAGTAGCATGAAACATAAACATAAGCAACATTGCAATGCTCATAAGAAGGTATGATAGAGTGGTATCTCGCTTGCCTTTGTTTGTAGAGCACAATATAAATGCCAAGTCACCTCTGAAGTTCAAGTGAAGACTAGAAGTAAAGATATCAAAGATACAAGCATCAAAGTCATGACATAATTAACCAATTTTTGAGACAAACACAAGAATGACAACTATGCTCTCAAGAAGTTGCTCATAGGATAAGTGGTGACTCAATAAGGAAGTGAAAAGGTTTTGAAAAGTTTGAAAGGATTCCAAATTCTAAAAGTAAGGTACTCATTAGCTTTGAGCTCGCATTGCCCCCTATCATAGGAATCTTTACATGGTTAAGGTGAAAGTGAGGTCCAATATGAGTTATATGCTTGACAGACCATAAACTGGAAATCTCATGTCCCTTGAGTACGAGGGCCGCTCCTCATGCTACTCAACTTTAATTACCTGTAAGTTCTTGTCATCGTAAATACATGTGTATCATAGAGAACCGCCAACGGGGTACCCCTTGCACATGATACATGAGCTATCCTGTGATCAAAATTACAAGGCAAGCAGACAATAAGCATCTCAGTGATCCTTTTATTTGCTATTTCCATAGGTTTTTATTGAAGATGCTTCATAGATTGCTCATTATGGTTTGCTGCAAGTTCCCACCATGATTAGGCATGGCTTGGGCTAGTGGCCCAGGCATTTCTCTAACACATATATATAACTCCATGAACTCACAAGCTCCCATTTTATTTCACATCGATGACATCCGCAAACAAAATATCATGATATCAACTGGATATGTATCCATAAGTGTTGAAAGCGTTCCCCGTGACATCACAGTTCTGCTAATTCCCAACCTATAATTTGCAAGCATATAACTTTCATGGACAAGTCACAATGATTCAGGTTTATTAAGTGCAAGAAATAAAGTGTGCCATCAAGTTCGTGAGAGATTTACTAACTAACTTTCTCAAAGCAGTCAAATATTTTATTTGGAAGAAAACTAGGCATAATGAATATGCACTGGAATAGCAAATGATGCTAATAGGTAGGTATGATGGACACTGTTGGCAAAATTGGTTTTGGGAAATTGGATGCACAAGTAGAGCTCATACTCAGTGCAAGTGAAGGCTAGCAATAGAGAGGGAGCGACAACCGAGAGAGCAATAACTGTCCTAATCATGCTTGCAACAAAACATGACTAATTATGGCATGAAAGTGACACAAGAACTTTGAGGCAAAATAAATCATCAAGGCTTACTAACTATTGTTTAGTCATATGCATGTGTGAGCATGTGCCAAGTCAATTCACATGAAACATTTAGAGGAGGATACCACAATATCATGCCAATTTATGAATGGAACAATGCAAGCAAACATTCATATGACATGCTACAAACTATTAGCAAGATGGAGATAATCACAAGCAAGCAAGAACTACTAAGCATCCATAATAACATACACCTTACATGAACAGACTAAGCATGCTCACAATGATGAGTATATGTATAAAAATGAAAACAAATAGAGTTTGTTACCATCCTCTTACCACACCTCAAGTTGTCTTAATCTTCATTATTGCCCTTCACTTGTATGACTTAAATAATAACATGAAACCAAAATCCACTGTGGACGGCTGAACCCTGCAAAGAACTCACAAAACCAAAGAGGAACAACAAATATTTTTGGTGTTTTCGATTTTTTTAGCAAACTAAACAAAGCAAAAACAAACAAAGCAAAATATTTTTGGATTTTTCTTTTAAGGCAAACCAAAACTAAAAAGCAAAGAAACAAACCAAGAGAAACAAAGAAAATATTTTGGTATTTTTGTGTTTTGACAAAGCAGAAACAAAAATCAAAAAGAAAGCGAAACAATGGATATACAAAGAACTGACGAAACATGATATATAGATGAGTGGGATGTCAGTATACCTCCCCCCAAGCTTAGGCTTTTGGCCTAAGTGGGGCTCAACTCCATGGTGACCAAGTGGGTGCACCTTCCTAGTACGACGAGGAGGCCCCTTCGTCCTGGTAAGCGCTCGAGGACTCCCCTGTTGTAACACCCTCAGAATCGGCCCTATGCAAGTTTTAGCAAAACTCGCCAAACCCGCATAGAAATGATTCGAAGGTGCCCACCAGGCACTTTCGTGCGGGTGGAAAGCAAAGTAATAACATTACACAACAGTCCTCGATGGGACCCACAGAACAGATATATATACAACAGCGACTCAAAGAGTCAAGAATACAAAAATACGGTACAAAGATCCAAATCACCTTGAAAACGATGGGCCCGACTACGGACAAGATGCAAATGGGGCTAAGAGCCTCAAGAATAACCAATGGCGTCCATAACCCCGAGGCCAAGCCGGAAGGGTAACCCGCTAACGGCGTCGATCTCAAAACCTGCTTAAACAAAAGGTGCCGAAAGGGCAAAGGAAAAAGAAAGCGTCGATCTTGAGGCGACACGGCGAGGCTAGAATTCGGCGGTCCTCGCCTACATAGGTATGGTGGACTGAGCGGCAGCGGCAGCATGCACTAAACAACCTATAGAGACTCGATACAACTGGCGGCTATCAGAGAGGGGTAAGAAAGGCCTATTCGGATTCCACCTGATACTATCATCAAACAAACCCATCCTGGTGTTTCCCCCTCGAGACCAAACGAGGAAGTCAACCGAGGAACTCACACAGTTGGCAGTTTTACTTATTCAGTTATCGTTGCAGTAATTACTAGTCAGATATAGATATTCATCCTGATAAAGTAAGCAGTGGGCACTTTTAGTTAACCATTCCGTTATAGTTACATCACTTACTAATCAGATACAATTAGCATGAGACAACCCCAAAAACCCAAAGAGTTGTTGGTACTTTTATTTAGCCATTCCGTTGTGGTGAAGGCATTAGTCATATCGCATACAAGTCAATTTATAACAGTAAACTTTAGTTATAGTTGTCTATGATCAAGCACTGTGCTCCAAGTCGTCCATAACCGCGGACACGGCTTCTCGAAAAGATTTAACCCTGCAGGGTGCACCAAAGTATCCACAGGCACTTCGACCCTTTTGCCGATCGGTTAACATACACCCATCGGTATGTCGGGGGCCTAAGTCACGACGTTCCTGCACCAAAGCAAGCACGGGGCCACCCCACTAAGTACACCCACAACGGTCGGCCGGTCTCGAGACGGACTTAGGGTTTGCGACAATGGTCAGAACGACGCAGATCCCCAATCGGGACTGCCGACATGAAAACATTCCGCTTCCTAAACAGTACAGCGTGCTCCTCACACAATCGTAAATACATAAGTAGCATGGCATAGGTACAGGATAGTAAAAAAACACCTCAAACTAGTTGTGGCCCCCAGTACAATACTTTGAAATCAGGTAATAATCAATGGGGGGCCCATATCTCCCCACCTGTGGTTAGCGCGCTAGATCTCGGAACAGGTGTCAAGAACTCGGGTCCTATGGGACACAAGTGGGCGTTCGGAAACCAAAACTTACCTATCACCCACCGATGCCTCTGCTTAATTCAATTTTAGTTGTTAAACAGTAATTAAAGTGAAACAATAAATAAAGCCATGATCATCTCCAACGTCAACATGCGGCAATCCTCCAACAATTGTGTTACTTGACGACAAGCAAAACACGTGAGCAAGCGACTACGACACGCGGGTCCAACTATCTACCAAACAACAGGTAATAGGATGTGTCCAAGGCTATATATGGCCGCAAGGGATATCACGGGTACGAAACTAGAGCAACGCAACACAGATAGCAAAGATCAACAGGAGGGAAATAAATACTAGAAAAGTAAGATAGGTAGAAAGGGGGAGATGCTCGCCTGAAAACATGTCGAAGGGTTCATCCGAAGGTCGGGGTGAAGCTCACATCAACTCAACGGCCTTATCCGCGAAGAAGCAAAACACTAGAAGAAACATCGGATGCAATATTCAATACCCGGCAGAAGATCGGCATGATGCATGTATGATGTATGACATGGCAAAGGTGCGATGCGATTAGGTCAATATTAAGTGGACTCGGGGCCCCGACATTAATTAATTGGTTCAATTTGTTTACCTACCCGCAAATTAAATGTTGTTTAGCAAGACAACAGATGGAACCGGTTCGCTACACATGTTTAAATGAGGCCAATATAAGGCTAGATTTGTCCGCATATGGGCCCCATATTTAATTATTAGGTGAATCGGCATAAGGCCCCCAAACCACAGATATGCATGCGAGATGACAATTAAATATGCAACAAGTTGTTATGTTATAGATTAGGGTTCGAGGAAAAGGGGTCACACATCAGAGGGGGCTCGACGATCTTGGGTTCCGGGGTTCGGGGTCGGTCTCAGGGTTCAGGGTTCGGCGAGGTCGTTCTCGGACTCAGGGGTAGGTCTTGGCGCATCCGGGGTCTTCAGGTCACGTTGTCGGTCATGGCGTTCGGGACGAAGCACTTGTCGCATCGGGGTTCTCGGCGGACTCGGTGTCCGGGGTGAAACACATGGCGTTCCTTGTCTTGTCGAAGGCCTTGACGGTATCGGGTTCGGACTCCGGATCCGGGCACGGTCTTAGCGCTCCGTCTTCAGTGTCGTTGGCGAACTTGGGCTCGATACCGGGGGTTCTTCGGTTCGTCGGGTACGGGCTCGGCGTCCGGGGGAAGGAGTTCTTATCGCACGGTGTCCGAGAGTTCCTCCAAAAACCGTGGCGCGTCCGTGAGGCGATCTTAGCGTCGGTCATCCTCGGGGTCGAACTTGCGGGTCATGTATACGGAAGATCTTGTGGGCTCGATGTCCGGGAGGCAGATCTTGGAGTCCAGGCCGGAGGTCTTGTCGGTGGTCTTCGGGTCCGTCCCGGTCGTCAATCGGACAGACCCGCACATCTGTTCTTGGAGCATTTTCGTCTTGTCAGCATCCGGGCGACGGCAGACGATATACGTGCCCAAACTCTCGATTCGCTGAGGCCACGCGGTGCCGGTCTCTGAGCTCGACGAGGGGTGGGGCGGCGCTGCAGGGGGTCCTCACGGGGGCGCGCTGGAGGATGGCGAGCTCGGCGGAGGCTGCAGGGCAGAGGCGACGAGGTCCAGCGGGAGGGGAACGGGCCGGCGGGCAGCGGCGGTTCGGGAACGCGAGGGCGAGGCGGTCGCGGCCGGGCTTGATGGGGAGGTCCGCCGGCGAGCTGGGCCGGAGGAGGGGGTGCGCGGAGTCGTCGGCGGGGCGCGCGGACGGCAGGCGGCCCGGGTTTTGGCTGGCCGGGCGCGCAGGGAGAAGGGTCGGGCAGGTTGGGCGATCATGCGAGCGGAGGTGGCGCGGCGGCGTGAGGCGACGGAGCACCGGTGGGAGGCGGCCTGCTGGTCGGGGTAGCTGCGACGGCGGAGGAGCTGGGAGCGGGCGGTCTGGCGCGGGCGAAAGGCCGAGGAGCGTGGGCGCAGCGGGCTTGAGGCCAGCGGGCGAGGTGGTCCGCGGCGAGCTCGGTGGTGGCTTGGCGAGGACGGAGGCCGGGACGGGGCGAGGTCGGGCAGCGGCGGCTTGAGGCGGCGGGCGCGAGTCTGCCGCGAGAGGAGCGGGAGGGAGCAGGGCGGCGGGGAGCGAGGAGGAGGAAGGGAGCACGCGGTGGGGAGGAAGAAGAGGAACAGGGGCCGGTAGGTGGGTGGGCGTGGGGCCCAGGGTGGGTCCCATGGGAGAGAGGCGGTCGGTGGCAGGCCAGCGCTGGGTGTGGCCGGCGTGGGGAGGTGGGATCCGTGGTGGGGGAGTGGTGTGTTGTGTGGTGTGGGGGGGTGAGAGGGAAGAGAGAGGAGGGTGAGCCAAGTGGCAGCTCATGGTTGGGGGTTGGGCGGGGTGACGTGGCGGCCTAGGATAGGTGGGGTGAGGTGGCCAGGGGGTGTGGGTAGGATATCTGGTAGGTTTAAGATTTGAGGCGGACCGATCTGTTTTATACGGGGGTGGTCGTTCGGGTCGGGTTGGCCCGTTCGACTGCCCCCACTAAAAAAATAATATAATTTTTATTTGTTTAATTGGACCGTTTGCAAACCGTTCCCGGCCAAAACAAAATAATCCGGCGACCCGGGTTTTGCGTTTGAATTAAGATGGGGCGTTTTAGAAAACAAAACGGGCTTGCGAAAAAATAGTTTTGGCAAACAATGCATGATGATGACGATGCGATGCACAAATTCAACGCGATTTTCTAGTAGTGGTTTTTGCGGGATGCCACAATTCGACACCACTAACAAGGGATCTCGCCCTCGAGATCCGCCTCATGGTACCGGAAGGAAGGTCGGCGATCTGCGTCTTCTCGCTTCGTGTAGAACCTCGCGACACCACTAACAAGAGGTCGTTATCCGTGATCGTCGAGGGAACACTCCGGGAACAAAAGGTCGAAGGTAGAGGTATCAACAAATAAAGCCACCTCTAGCTTCGATGGAAAGAGGGAACCGATGCATTCTCATCAACTTCAATGTACAAAAGAGAATAGAAAGGGTAGTCGGCATGGGGGCCAATCCATCACGCACCCAAACTATTACTTTGCACAATCAGTAGAAAAGAGTGCAACCATTCTCGGAGTCAGACTGAAGATCTCGACAAGCGAGGTTAGGAGACAAAGGAGTGATGCAGACTCTGCATCGGATCCGGCGTAGATGATGTCGTCGCGTCGGGAAAACACCGGATAGCGCAAACAAGGAACAAGACGGATACCACAGCAGACGGATCACTCAGATAGCATGAAGACCAGATGTAGCAACACCGTTATCCAAGGAGGAAGCGAAACCCTGAAGGTACGACGGAAAACCCAACCACGAGAAATCCTGGACTCGAAGAGAGAGAAGAGAGCGGATTCAAAACACGTAGAGGTAAGAGGAGAATAGCAAAGGGGTAAGGAGTAAAGTCAGACCTAACCAGAACTATCCAACCGATTTTCAAAAATAGTTTTGACACTTCTACTTCGGCCGTTAGCTAGGTTATCCTACAGGCTGGACTTGTGGGGTATCGCAACTGCTGAGCTCTGATACCACTCTGTAACACCCTCAGAATCGGCCCTATGCAAGTTTTAGCAAAACTCGCCAAACCCGCATAGAAACGATTCGAAGGTGCCCACCAGCACTTTATTTCGCGGGTGGAAAGCAAAGTAATAACATTACACAACAGTCCTCGATGGGACCCATGAGCAGATATATATACAATGACTCAAAGAGTCAAGAATACAAAATACGGTACAAAGATCCAAATCACCTTGAAAGCGATGGGCGTCCGACTACGGACAAGATGCAAATGGGGCTAAGAGCCAAGAATAACCAATGGCGCCCATAACCCCGAGCCAAGCCGGAAGGGTAACCGCTAACGCGTCGATCTCAAAACCTGCTTAAACAAAAGGGTGCCGACAAAGGGCAAAGGAAAAGAGGAGCGTCGATCGAGGCCAAGACATAGCGAGGCTAGAATTGGCGGTCCTCGCCTACATAGGTATGGTGGATCGAAGGCGGCAGCATGCACTAAACAACCTATAGAGACTCGATACAACTGGCGGCTATCAGAGAGGGGTAAGAAAGGCCTATTCGGATTCCACCTGATACTATCATCAAACAAACCCATCCTGGCGTTTCCCCCTCGAGACCAAACGAGGAAGTCAACCGAGGAACTCACACAGTTGACAGTTTTACTTATTCAGTTATCGTTGCAGTAATTACTAGTCAGATATAGATATTCATCCTGATAAAGTAAGCAGTGGGCACTTTTAGTTAACCATTCCGTTATAGTTACATCACTTACTAATCAGATACAATTAGCATGAGACAACCCCAAAAACCCAGCAGTTGTTGGTACTTTTATTTAGCCATTCCGTTGTGGTGAAGCTGATTACTAGTCATATCGCATACAAGTCAATTTATAACAGTAAACTTTAGTTATAGTTGTCTATGATCAAGCACTGTGATCCAAGTCGTCCATAACCGCGGACACGTCTTCTCGAAAAGATTTAACCCTGCAGGGGTGCACCAAAGTATCCACAGGCACTTCGACCCTTTTTGCCAGATCAGTTAACATACACCCATCGGTATGTCGGCGGGGCCTAAGTCACGACGTTCCTGCACTCCAAAGCAAGTCGGGGCCACCCACTAAGTACACCATAGAAGTCAGCCGGTCTCCGAGACGGACTTAGGGTTTGCGACAATGGCTGTAAACGACAGCAGATCCCCAATCGGGGACTGTCGATACCGCGAAAACATTCCGCTTCCTAAACAGTACAGCGTGCTCCTCACACAATCGTAAATACATAAGTAGCATGGCATAGGTACAGGATAGTAAAAACACCTCAAACTAGTTGTGGCCCCCAGTACAATACTTTGAAATCAGGTAATAATCAATGGGGGGCCCATATCTCCCCACCTGTGGTTAGCGCGCTCGATCTCGGAACAGGTGTCAAGAACTCGGGTCCTACGGGACACAAGTGGGCGTTCGGAAACCAAAACTTACCTATCACCCACCGATGCCTCTGCTTAATTCAATTTTAGTTGTTAAACAGTAATTAAAATGAAACAATAAATAAAGCCATGATCATCTCCAACGTCAACATGCGGCAATCCTCCAACAATTGTGTTACTTGACGACAAGCAAAACACGTGAGCAAGCGACTACGACACGCGGGTCCAACTATCTACCAAACAACAGGTAATAGGATGTGTCCAAGGCTATATATATGGCAAGGGATATCACGCACGAAACTAGAGCAACGCATAACACGGATAGCAAAGATCAACAGAGGGAAATAAATACTAGAAAAGTAAGATAGGTAGAAAGGGGATATGCTCTCCGAAAACATGTCAAGGGTTCATCCAAGGTCGGGTGAAGCTCACATCAACTCAACGGCCTTATCCGAAGAAGCAAAACACTAGAAGAAACACGGATGCAATATTCAATACCCGCAGAAGATCGGCATGATGCATGTATGATGTATGACATGGCAAAGGTGCGATGCGATTAGGTCAATATTAAGTGGACTCGGGGCCCCGACATTAATTAATTGGTTCAAGTTGTTTACCTACCCCAAATTAAATGTTGTTTAGCAAGACAACAGATGGAACGATTCGCTACACATGTTTAAATGAGGCCAATATAAGGCTAGATTTGTCGCATATGGGCCCCATATTTAATTATTAGGTGAATCGCATAAGGCCCCCAAACCACGAGATATGCATGCGAGATGACAATTAAATATGCAACAAGTTGTTATGTTATAGATTAGGGTTCGAGGAAAAGGTTCACACATCAGAGGGGCTCGACGATCTTGGGTTCCGGGGTTCGGGGTCGGTCTCAGGGTTCAGGGTTCGGCGAGGTCGTTCTCGGACTCAGGGGTAGGTCTTGGCGCATCCGGGGTCTTCAGGTCACGTTGTCGGTCATGGCGTTCGGGACGAAGCACTTGTCGCATCGGGGTTCTCGGCGGACTCGGTGTCCGGGGTGAAACACATGGCGTTCCTTGTCTTGTCGAAGGCCTTGACGGTATCGGGTTCGGACTCCGGATCCGGGCACGGTCTTAGCGCTCCGTCTTCAGTGTCGTTGGCGAACTTGGGCTCGATACCGGGGGTTCTTCGGTTCGTCGGGTACGGGCTCGGCGTCCGGGGGAAGGAGTTCTTATCGCACGGTGTCCGAGAGTTCCTCCAAAAACCGTGGCGCGTCCGTGAGGCGATCTTAGCGTCGGTCATCCTCGGTGTCGAACTTGCGGTTCATGTATACGGAAGATCTTGTGGGCTCGATGTCCGGGAGGCAGATCTTGGAGTCCAGGCCGGAGGTCTTGTCGGTGGTCTTCGGGTCCGTCCCGGTCGTCAATCGGACAGACCCGCACATCTGTTCTTGGAGCATTTTCGTCTTGTCAGCATCCGGGCGACGGCAGACGATATACGTGCCCAAACTCTCGATTCGCTGGGGCCACGCGGTGCCGGTCTCTGAGCTCGACGAGGGGTGGGGCGGCGCTGCAGGGGGTCCTCACGGGGCGCGCTGGAGGATGGCGAGCTCGGCGGAGGCTGCAGGGCAGCGGCGACGAGGTCAATGAGGGGAACGGCCGGGCGGCAGCGGCGGTTCGGGAACGCGAGGCGAGGCGGCCGGGCTTGACGGGAGGTCCGCCAAGCTGGAGGAGGGCGACGGAGTCGCCGGGCGACGGACGGCAGGGCGGCTCGGGCTCGGGGCTGGCGGCGCGCAGGAGAAGGGTCGGGCAGGTTGGCCATGGCGAGCTGAGCGGCGGAGGCGGTGAGTGGGCAGGAGCACCGGCGAGGGGCGGCACTCATGGTCAGGAGTAGCTGAGGCGGAGGTCTGCGAGGCTGGCGAGGCGAGAGCGGGCGGCGGTGGCACAGCGGGCTTGCGCCGGGCGACGGGCGAGGTGGTCCGTGGGCGAGCCTGTGGTGGCTTGGCGAGGACGGAGGCCGGGACGCGGGCGAGGTCGGGGCGGGCCAGCTTGAGGCCAAGGCGCTGAGCCGCTTGAGGAGCGAGGCGGGAGGAGAGCTGGGGCGGCGGGAGCGAGCGGAGAGGAAGGGAGCGCTGTGGGGAGGAAGAAGAGGAACAGGGGACGCGGTAGGTGGGTGGGGCGTGGGGCCCAGGGGTGGGTCCCGCGGGGAGAGAGGGCGGTCGGTGCGTGGGCCAGGCGCCAGGGGTGGGGCCAGGGTTGGGTGTGGCCGACGTGGGGGAGGTGGGATCTGGTGGGGGGGAGGCTGTGTGGTGTGTTGTGTGGTGTGTGGGGGCAGGGTGAGAGGGAAGAGAGAGGAGGGGTGAGCCAAGTGGCAGCTCATGGTTGGCTGGGGGGTTGGGCAGGGTGACGTGGCGGCCTAGGATAGGTGGGGGTGAGGTGGCCAGGGGGTGTGGGTAGGATATCTGGTAGGTTTAAGCTTTGAGGCGGACCGATCTGTTTTATACGGGGGTGGTCGTTCGGGTCGGGTTGGCCCGTTCGACTGCCCCCACTAAAAAAATAATATAATTTTTATTTGTTTAATTGGACCGTTTGCAAACCGTTCCCGGCCAAAACAAAATAATCCGGCGACCCGGGTTTTGCGTTTGAATTAAGATGGGGCGTTTTAGAAAACAAAACGGGCTTGCGAAAAAATAGTTTTGGCAAACAATGCATGATGATGACGATGCGATGCACAAATTCAACGCGATTTTCTAGTAGTGGTTTTTGCGGGATGCCACACCTGTGTAGTGCACAGAGGGGTTATATGAGGGTGCGTCCCCCTGATATTGCTCATGGAAGCCAAGAATGCACAGCTTCTCATCCATCTCCTCCTTGGAGCGTGACAAAGGTCTCTGGGAAATACTGAACAAAGTGGTTTGGGGTAGAGGGATCTCTCTCTTCCCCGTCAGTAAACATCATTCTATAAACCAGGCTCTCAAGGGTAGAGCCAACAGTGACAAAGTGATGCTCTTTCATAGTAGCAAGATCAAGCCTCTGAGGGGCCAAAACTGTATCATTTGGATCAACATCAAGGTCCAAGGCAACAACAACACGAGCAGCAATAATTCCCCCATAAATGGGTCCCTTAGCCGCTAAGCGACGAGCAATGAGAGAGCCAAGATTGTACCTAGTTTCATTGTTGAGCGCAACAGCTATGAAGGCCAAATGATAGTTGGAAATATTACTAGTGTTCTCCCTACCAAGAACACTAGTGACAAGATAATAAGCAAAGGACCTGATAGCTGGGAGTTGAATATTTCTTATCTTTCCCCGTTGGGCTCTATGGTCATCATCATTAGTTATCCCGTGGTAGAGCTCCAACAAATCAGTTGGTTGAGCTGGAATCTTCTTCACCGTCCCAGTTGTGCCAAGACCTAGGATATCAAAAAATTTCTTCAATGTCATGGTGTAAGGCCTGCCATAATTTTTGAAAGATACATCTGGTTTAATATGCTGTTAGAAAAAGAAAAGCTCTCCACAAATGTTTTAGTGAGCATAGCATATTGCACGCTCTCATCCTGCATATAACTTATTAGTACAACCCTCCGAACCAAGGTTAGAAAATCCTCAAGAATCCCAGATGCCCGCAAGAAGGTTGGACAAGGAAAGGTGGAAGGGTGCGCATCCCCCTCATCTCCTTCATTGCCAAATCATGGTGTAATGAGACCCTCATTGTATGAGGGCCAAGCTCGGGAGGATGATCTTGAAGGCGTTGCCCTCCTAGGTGCATCATTCTCAAATATTTCACCAAATGTGTGGTTGTCCATGACCTCTTATTTCTGAATTTTTTTGACAAACATCAAACCAAGTGATTTCTAAGTTGATAAATGATGAGAAACTACTATGGGAACTTGCTAGAGGGCTACACATGCATAAAATTTTAATCTCCAAGCATAGAAAAATTATGCAAGCTCACACAACCTGACACCTATAGCAGCAAAATACTCAAGATACAATCTATCAATCACAAATCTAATTGGACAAGCGGAGGAGGCATATACCAAGGAGCAATCCCTCCAAAAATCAGCAGCAAAGATGGGCTGACCAAGGAGATCGAAAATCGGGAGCAAGAATAGCAAGAACTCGAGCTTGAGAAAGTTTTCCGGTGTTTTTCGGGAGAGAGAAAGAAGATGGCTGGGAGGAGGCACCTTGGAAGGCCACAGGTCGGCCACACCCCTACCAGATGCGCCCCTGGGGCTGGCCGCGCGACCAGGGGTGTGCTGGCCTGGGGTGGCCCCCTGGGTCACTCCAGGTGTCCCTCTGCCCCTTTTTTCGAGGAAAAAATTATTTTGAATTTTCTGGGATTTTTCGGGAAACTTTATTTTTGGCCAATTTTCAGGGTATGAAAATTGATTTGCTCGCAGAAAAGACTTTTTTAGAAGAAGCAAAAGCAAACAAAAACCAAACTACAGAAATTCTAAGACACTCTAACAAGCAAACAACTAAAGGTAACAAGAGAAAAAGCAAAGACTAGGAAGGAGAAAAGTAAAAGTGAGCAGGTATAACCATAGTGGAAACATTATTTTGTTCATTAAAATCCCTTTGTTAACAAGGTTGATCAAGTCTTGTTACCAAAACAATCTTATATGAAACAAAACTTTGCATTCCACTATATGATTATGTTACCTCAAACTTGATAGCAATAGTCCCAATCATAATAGTTTCAGAACTTTCTTGTGGAATGGGACAATATATTTCTCCAACTTTGATGCTCTCAATATTTTCAATGGAATTCAGGCAATAGCTCTTAGCAAACTTCTTGGAGAAATAGACAGTATGTTCTTCGTCATTAATATTAAATTTTACTTTCCCTTGATTACAATTGATGACAACACCTGTAGTATTAATAAAAGGTCTCCCAAGAATAATAGACATATTATCATCTTCAGGCATTTCAAGCACAACAAAATCAGTTAGAACCAAGCAATTATGAGCCACTTGAACAGGAACATCCTCACATATACCAACAGGAATAGTAGTTGACTTATTAGCCATTTGCAAAGATATATCAGTTGGTATCAAATTTTCTAACTAGAGTCTATTGGAGAGAAAAAGGCATAACACTAACTCCAGCTCCCAAGTCACATAAAGCAATTCTAACATAATTATTCTTAATAGAGCAAGGAATAGTCGGTATACCTGGATCACCAAGTTTCTTTGAAACCTTACCATTGAAGGAATAATTAGCAAGCAAAGTAGAAATCTCCTCATTAGGAATCTTCCTTTTATTAGATACAATATCCTTCATATACTTTGTATAAGGAGCCAACTTAATAGCATCAGTCAAAGGAATTTGCAAAAATTAAGGTTTCATCCATTCACAAAACTTGTTGTAGTGTTCTTCCTGCGTTGACTTGTGTTTCTTACCTGGAAAAGGCATAGGTGATGGCACCCAGTACTTGTCGTGGGACGCTTCGTTGGAAACCCCAAGAGCAAGGTGTGATGAGCACAACAGCAAGTTTTCCCTCAGTAAGAACCGAGGTTATAGAACCTGTAGGAGGAAGGAAACGTCTCAAAGGTGTTCCAAGCAACGTGGAAACCTGCACAACACAAACTCAAGACTTTGCCCCAATGAATCAGTGAGGTTGTCAAGCTCACCGGTTTGTTGTAAAAAAGGATTAACCGTATGGTGTGGAAGGTGATGAATGGTTTGCAGCAAGTAAACAGTGGAAGATGTATCAATGGTAAAGATTGGACCGGGTTCCATAGTTCACTAGAGATTCTCTCCTTAGATAAACAACATGGCATGAAGGGTAAACAAATTACAGCAGGGCAATTGACAGGAACTGAGCAAGACACAACAATGCAATACCAGACAAAAAGTATGAGATTTGATTGGGAATACAACAATATACATAGACCGCCATCCAACTACATCTATGACTAGTAGTCCACCTTTGGGTTATCATCCGAACCCCCTCCAGTATTAAGTTGCAAGCAACAGACAACTTCTTTAAGAAAAGTGTGTAAGGTAAATAATCCACTTGTTCCATGAATAAGAGACCGTTGTTTTCTCCCTAGTGGCAACGACACATCTACAACCGAAGATATTTATGTCACTTCCCTTGGAAACTAGAGGCATGAACCCACTATCGAGCATAAATACCCCCTCTTGGAGTCACTAGCAACTACTTGGCCAAGATAGCTACTAACAACGGAGAGCATGCAAGGTCACAAACAACACAGACATGATATAATCAAATAGATAAAACCATTAATCAATCTGACATAGTAATCTCAATATCCATCGAATCCCCACAAACACAACATTCATGATTACAAATAGATTAGATCTTGATCATGAACGGAGCTCACAAGATCTATACATGAAAGCACAAGGAGGAGATATAACCATCTAGCTACTACATGGACCGGTAGTCCAAGGTGGAACTACTCATGCATCATACCGGAGAAGAAGTCCTCCGGGATGATCTCCCCTTCAGCAGGATGCCGGGAAGAAGTTCAGATCCCCCCGATCTAGGGACGATGGCGGCGGCTATAGACGGTTTCGTGGAGTTTTGATCGGGTGCCTAGGGTTTCTGCATCTGGGGCTTCTTATAGTAGAAGAGGAGAGGCTAGGAGGCGGCTACAGGGCCCACACCTTCCCCAGGCACGGTCCAAGCTTGGCCGCGCCCAGGGGGGCCTGGCCGCCCTGTGGCGCCTCTCCGTCTCCCCTCTAGACTTCGTGTCGCCCACGGTAAAATATTGACTTTGGCTTTTGCCTGTCCAATTCTGAGAATATTGATTTTCTGCCTTTCTGGAACCAAAAACAGAAGAAAACAGGCAACTGGCACTGTGGCAACTTGTTAATAGGTTAGTTCCAGAAAATATATAAAAAAACCTCAAAGTGTAGACAAAGCAAAGCAAAGTAGATACTAAATAAGCATGGAACATCAAAAATTATAAATACGTTTCTGACGTATCAAGCATCCCCAAGATTAACTCCTGCTCGTCCTCGAGTAGGTAAGTGATAAAAAGAATAATTTTTAAGGTGACATGCACCATCAAAACCAAGATCAAACCATTTGCAAGCATTGAAAGCTGGGATCAAAGAACTCTAAACATGTGCATGAAAGATGGAGTTCTAACAATAAGACAAAGTAACAATGCATGCAACATGAAAGGCTACAAACAAAGATCATGAATAGCATGCATTGAAAAACATTTGTTTGTTTCACATACAGAAAACATGGCATAGTGGCAATCAGCTTGTCCTCATAGAGTAGCAAATAGATGCATAGGACACCTTCAAAGTTCATAAGAGTGAATAGATAAAATTAGTACAAGAACAAGTAATATCACAATAAGTTTTGGGGCACTGCACATAGAACTAAGAATGGCAACTATGCTCTCTTAATGGTGCCTAAAGTTTGAAGGTGGAGACTCAACATAATAGTGGAATAAAGGCCCTTCATAAAGGGAAGCAGGGATTTCATGTTTCAAAAAGAGCTTCCAGATATTATGGTACTTGTTAGCTTTAAGCCCTCATTGCCCCTGTCATAAGCATCTTGAAGTGATTTAAGGTTAAAGTTAATAAACTATGGAGTATATGCTTGACAAAGTATAAGTTGGCAATCTCAAGTCCCTTGAATACGAGGGCCACACCTCATGCTACTCAACTTCAGTCACCTGTAAGTTCTTGTCATAGTAAGTACATGCGTATCATAGAGAACTGCCAACGGGGTACCCCTTGCACATGGTACATTAGCTATCCCATAACCAAAATGACAAGGAAAGCAGACAATGAGCATCTCAGCGATCTTTTTATTTACTATGTGCATAGATTTTTATTGAGGATGCTTCACAGATAGCTCACTATGGTGATGCTGCAAGTTTACACCATGATTAGGCATGGCTTAGGCTAGCAGCCCATGCGTTTATCTAACACAAAATACATAACTTCATGGACTTACAAGCTCCCTCTTTATTTCACACCAGTGATATCCATAGACAAAAGAGTATGATATCAACTGAGTACAAAGTGCAAGTGCAATGTTGAAAACGTTTCCCATGACAACATGGTTCTGCTAATTCCAACGTATAAGTGCAAGCATATATAGCATAGATGACACAATTATTCAAGTTTATTAGGGGCAAAGAATATAAAGTGTGCCATCAAGTTTGTGAGGGTTTTAATCACTAAGTTTTCACATAACAAAATAGTTTTTAATTGGAAGATAGATGAAAACAAGAATATACTTGCAATGGTGTAACACACCATGCATAGAAATTTAGAGTGGACACTTTTGAATAACTTGGTTTCTTGGGAGTTGGAAGCATGAGTAGAACTTACTCATACAAGTGGAGGCTAGCAAAAGACTGGGAGCAACCAACTAAGAGAGCAATAGTGGCCATAATCATGCAGAGAGACAAAACATTACTAATCAAAGCATAGAGTGGTACAACAAGTCAAGAACTAAATGATCATAGAGGCTATGGTGAGTTGTTCATAGTCATAACATGGTGTGAGCATGTGCCAAGTCAACCCAAACAAAACATCAAAGGAGAATACCACAATATTATGCTTTTGCATGCTAAAACAACGCATAATTTATTCAAGGCATACTAAGCAATCCCAATTGTTTGGAACAAGACATGCTACAGCAATAATCACGAAGCATAAGGTCAAAACAACACCTAGCATGTCATGCTAAAGTCTAAGTCACAGTCAATGCAAGATCCTCTTGCACTTCCAAGCAAAAACTTTCTACTCCTTTCCAACACCAATCGACTTATTTGAAATGACACAGCGAGAACGGGGGTCCAACTACTTTATTCAAGCAAACTAAACAAACTAAGCAAAGCAAACGAAAACTAAGACGCTCCAAGAACAACACAACAGTGCATGAAACAATAAAAACGAAGTTTCTAGACAGACCTGAGCTTTTTATTGATGAAGAAGTGATGCCTTGGGCATCCCCAAGCTTTGACGCTTGTACCTCTTAGATATTTCTTGGGGTGACACCAGGGTGGCATCCCCAAGCTTGAGCTTTTGTCCATTCTTCATCTTATTACATCATTCTCTCTCTACACCTGAAATTTTTTCCTTCATACAAAACTTCACACAATCTTCATTAGCAACATTAGTGTATTCAAAAGATAATAGACCTTTGGGCTAAGCTTTGGAACATCAAAACTTTTCACTAAAAACACAAGCTACTGTAGTAACCCCTTAAAAAATCTCAATTCCCCAAAAGATAACTCAAAAAGGAATCAATAAGAAGCAAATGCAAATAATGGCAGAAATTTGTCAAACCAGACCAGGAGATAGAAACCGATTTTTTATGAAATCTTCTATTGATAAAATCAAGAAGTGTTGAAGTAACGAAAGCTATCTAACATACTAGGGGATTTATTCGTAAATTTTCAGCTCAATCCGACTTATAGAAACTCCTCACGAATTTTTATGGTGGAGGACAGAAATCTGTTTTGGGACAGCAACTCCCCAAATCTTACTTTCCTCTCATTAGAGGTCATTCTTGGCACAAAAAGCAAACAAAAAAGATAAGGAGAGGTCATTACTGAAGTAATAACTTCTTAGAGTCAAGGAAACTCTTGGGTTATCTCCCAACAAGTACTTTCCTTTAACGCCTTTAAGTTAGGCACAAGAAGCAAGAAATCAAGTATTTTCAAATGAAGAAGCAACTCTCTTGTTCTTTCCTTTCTTACCTTTCTTCTTCTCTTCAGGAAAAATATGATTGCTTACTGGAGGAGAAAAATGCATAATGACTTTTCCCACATCTATTATTGCTCCAAGGTGTTTCAGTAGGGATCTTCCAAGTGTGATATGTCCTTTGCCTACACATTCAATAACAAGATAATTAGTAGACACCATTTTCCCTGAGATTTTTGTAAACACACCTTCAGCTATTCCAATGGGCAATAAAGTGGCATTATTAGTAAGAGAGATTTCTCTCCTCCTTTAGAAATCCCACAAAGACTCATAAATATCTTTAGGCATGAGGCAAAATTCAGACATGATATCACAACAAGCATAAAAAGTGTAGTATTTATAGAGACTTTGATTATGGGAAACCACTTTGAAGGCTCAGAATTTATTGGAACATAATCATGGTATGCCCTAAATTTGTGATAGCAACTATTCATAGCAGCAATACTGGTCTCAAGAGTGTTCAACCTGGCAAAAATATCTATGAAAGAGGAATCAGACTTGCCAGGAGTATTATAAATTATAATAATTTTTTATGGCATCAAAAGCTTCATCCTCAGTACATAGCAAAATATATTTCTCAGCCACAACATCCAAATCATATCTATAATGAAGATCAATACCGCGGTAGAAACTATCAATAACCAAGCTAAGACTCATCTTAGGCTGAGTTTCCCTTTGTAAAGCAGAGATTCTAGACCAAGCTTCTTTAAAACTCTCTTCACTTTTTTGCTTAAAAGTAGAGATCTCTTCCATAGGTGAAATAAAGATTGGTCCAAAACCAGATATGTTAGCAACTAGGGTAGGAACTAATTTTTTGTGTGTGTTTTGAATAGAGAAAGCAAACCAAACTAGACTAATTTTTTTTGGAGTTTTTGATAAAAAGAGGCAAACAAAAACCAAGCAAAAGAAACTAAGAAAACTAAAAACAAAGTAAAGAGAAAGGAAGTGGAGGACTCCCCTTGTGAAGAGGTCCTTAGCCTCCCTGGCAACGGCGCCAGAAAAATCCTTGATGGCGCCCAGTACTTGTCGTGGGACGCTTCGTTGGAAACCCAAGAGCAAGGTGTGATGAGCACAACAGCAAGTTTTACCTCAGTAAGAAACTAAGGTTATCGAACCAATAGGATGAAGGAAACGTCTCAAAGGTGTTGCAAGCAACTTGGAAACTTGCACAACCCAAACTCAAGACTTTGCCCCAATGAATCAGTGAGGTTGTCAAGCTCACCGGTTTGCTGTAATAAAGGATTAACTGTATGGTGTGAAAGGTGATGAATGGTTTGCAACAAGTAAACAATGGAATATGTATCAATGGTAAATGTTGGACTGGGGTCCATAGTTCACTAGAGGTGCTCTCCTTAGATAAACAACATGGCATGAAGGGTAAACAAATTACAACAGGGCAATTGACAGGAACTAAGCAAGGCACAACAATGCAATACTAGATAAAAATATCCCATGAGATTTGATTGGGCAATACAATAATATACATAGACCGCCATCCAACTACATCTATGACTAGTAGTCCACCTTTGGGTTATCATCTGAACCCCCTCCAGTATTAAGTTGCAAGCAACAGACAACTGCTTTCACCAAAGTGTGTAAGGTAAACAATCCACTTGTTCCATGAACAAGAGACCATTGTTTTATCCCTAGTGGCAACAACACATCTACAACCGAAGAGATTTCTGTCACTTCCCTTGGAAACTAGAGGCATGAACCCACTATCGAGCATAGATACCCCCTCTTGGAGTCACTAGCAACTACTTGGCCAAGATAGCTACTAACAACGCAGAGCATGCAAGATCACAAACAACACAGACATGATAGAATCAAATAGACAAAACCATTAATCAATCTGACATAGTAATCTCAATATCCATCGGATCCCCGCAAACACAACATGCATGATTACAAATAGATTAGATCTTGATCATGAACGGAGCTCATAAGATCTATACATGATAGCACAAGGAGGATATACAACCATCTACCTACTACATGGACCCGTAGTCCAAGGTGGAACTACTCACGCATCATACCGGAGAAGAAGGCCTCCGGGATGATCTCCCCTTCGGCAGGGTGCTGGGAAGAACTTCAGATCCCCCGATCTAGGGACAATGGTGGAGACGGATACAGGAGGTTTTCGTGGAGTTTTGATCGGGTGCCTAGGGTTTCTGCATTAGGGGCTTCTTATAGGCGAAGAGGCGAGGCTGGGAGGCGGCCAGAGGGCCCACACCCTCCCCAAGCGCGGGCCAGGCTTGGCCGTGCCCAGGGTGTCTGGCCGCCCTGTGGCGCCTCTCCGTCTCTCCTTTGAACTTCGTGTCGCCCACGGTAAAATATTGACTTTGGCTTTTGTCCTGTCCAATTCCGAGAATATTGATTTTCCCTTCGAACCAAAATGTAAGAAAACAGTAACCGCACTGTGGCAACCTGTTAATAGGTTAGTTCCAGAAAAGATATAAAAACACCTCAAAGTGTAGACAAAGCAAAGCAAAGTAGATACTAAACAAGCATGGGACATAAAAAATTATAGATACGTTTCTGACGTATCAATAGGTTTCTACACCCAAGGTTCTCTTTATTTACCATGTTTATTAGCAATAAAATCTTCCTTAGTGTACCTAGTGTTCTTAGTGTGCTTTTCAAGTTCTTCCTCGACTTCCTCCTTATCAGGAGCATCATTTTTATCATTACCACTCTTAGTTTCAGCATCAGAGACAGATATACTATTAGGATCTACAGCAAGTTCAAGTGGTTCCTCAATTATTTTATGTTTTTCTTTTTCTTTCTCTTACGAGGAATACCACTACTTTCACCTTGTTGATAATCCTGCTCAATTCTTTTAGGGTGTCCTTCAGGATATAAAGGATCTTGAGTAGCTATACCACTCCTAGTTCTAATTCCATAAGCATGTTTATCTCCTGAGGCATTAACTAGCATATCCTTTTGTACCTTAGCAACTTGATCAATTTGAGTTTGAACCATTTGAAAGTTTTTACAAAGCATCTTAATTTCATTAGAAGTTCTTTCCACAATATCTTTCAACTCTTTAATAGCTCTAGAGTTTTCCAATAAATGATTCTGAACTTGTTTATTAAAATTACCTTGTTTAACAATAAATGTGTCAAGTTCCTCTAAGCATTGATCAGGAGGCTTACCATAGGGAATGTCACCTTCATCAAAGTGGAGAGAGTGTACCTCAATAGTAGATGAGTGGGGAATTGGCTTACATAATTCTTCTATAGGAGGTAGATTATTCACATCTTCATCTCTAATACCTTTCTCCTTTAGACTTCTTAGATTCCTTCATCACTTCATCATTTAATGCAATAACTCCCCTCTTCTTTGGTTTGGGTATTGGATCTGGTTCAGGAGTAATAGGCTCAGGTGTATTTAACTCAGTTGAAGTTCAATCATCATAATTCTTGCTTATTTTAGCCATTCATTCTTCAACATCTGTAGGAGTTCTTTTCCTGAAAACACAATAAGTAAAGCTATCTAGGTATGTCCTAGAATCATCAGTTAGTCCATTATAATAAATATCAAGAAGCTCATTTTTAGGCAATGGACATCTAGGATGTGCATGAATCAAGGCACAGAACCTTGTCCATGACTCAGGCAATTTCTCTTCTTCTCCCTGTTTAAAATCAAAAAGTCGCTGCAAAGCAGCATGTCTCGCACTAGGAGGAAAATATTTTTGGAAGAAATAAGCAATCAAACAATCATGACTATCAATGGAACCAGGAGGTAATCTATTAAACCAAGCCCTAACTTCTCCTTTTAGTGAAAAAGGGAAGATCTTAGTAACAAAGTACTTGCGCATCTTAAAATCATCATAGAATAAAGCACTCATAGTAGAAAGCTCATTCATATGAGACACAACACTCACTCTCATTCCCACAAAAAATTATTTCTCAACAATGTCTAAATAGGATAAATCAAGAGACAAATCATAATCTTTATCTTTAATATCTATGGGATAGGTGGCAAACTTAGGATCAGAGGACAGTTTAGGAATAATAGTACCTCTCGCAAGGAGGCTCTTAATAGCACTAGTACCATGTGTGTTTTGGCACTCTTCAATAAATTCATCAGTAAACTCAATGTAACCATCATTAATATCATATCTCTCTCTAGACTCAGGTGAGCTAATAGGTGTAACAGTGTCTTCACTAGGAGTTTTAGTATTTCCTAGACTAGCCATAGTAACATCTAGGAAAGAACCTAATGAACCACTCGCATCAAGCACAATAGAAGTAACATCATGAGTATCAAAAGCAGTTTCAGATTCAGTAGTAGTAGCAGTGTGTGTAGCATGTGTATGTGGTGGTGTTGTAACAAGCTTACTTATAACAGACGGTGAATCAAGAGCAGCCGAGGTGTTTAGGACTATACCTCTTCTTGTAGTGGATGGTAAAATAGGAAACTTTCCATCACGAGACTTCCCCATGATGAAAGGAGTAGCGGTGAACAATAAAAGATCCAAGTGAACTTACAAATAAAGCTATGCTCCCTGGCAACGACGCTAGAAAATAGTCTTGGTGACCCACAAGTATAGGGGATCACAACAGTCTTCGAGGGTAGTATTACCCGATTTATTGATTCGACACAAGGGGGGTCAAAGAATACTTGCAAGCCTTAACAACTGAGTTGTCAATTCAGCTGCACCTGGAAATAGTTCTTGCTCACAGAAGTTTATCAGTAGCAACAGTTTGTAGTAGCAACAACAAAGTAACAGCAGTAGTAAAACAGGAGCAATAGTAACAGTAGTAGAAAATAGTAGGATATGAGCGCGGTAGGCATAGGGATGGATGGACAGGCGTTGCATGGACGAGTCTAAACATGTAACTTCAAGATCTAGGGCAATTGCAGATAAATAATAATAAGCATCCAAGTACTAAACAATCATAGGCATGTGCTCCATATATAGTCATGTGTGCTCGCAATGAGAACTTGCACAACATCTTTTGTCCAGCAGCCCGTTGCAGCAGGGCCTCAAGGGAACTACTGGCAATTAAGTTGCTCCGTTTAATAGAGCACCGGAGCAAAGCATTAACACTCCGTGAACACATGTCATCCTCACATCACAGCCATCCCCTCCGGTTGTCCCAATTTCTGTCACTTCGGGGCCTTTGGATCCGGACAATGATATGTGCACACAACTTGCAGATAAGATCACAAACAATACTATCATAATGATTCAATAATAAGTTCAGATCTGAGATCATGGCACTCGGGCCCTAGCGACAAGCATTAAGCACAACAAGTTGCAACAAAGTCAAATAGCACTAATAGAGATACTAGGCACCGTGCCCTAACAATCTTATTCGATTACATGATAGAACTCATCCAATCCCTACCATCCCCATAGCCTACAGCGGGGTATTAATCACTCATGGATGAGGGAAACATGGATGGTTGATGAAGAGTCATTGGTGATGACGATGGCGATGATCCTCCCCAAATTCCCTGTCCCGGCAGGGTGCCAGAACGGAGTTTCTGGTTCCGTATCTTGGTTTCTCGTGGTGGCGGCGCAGCGGAACTCTTTTTGGAAAAACGACAAACACCCCTCGGTTTTTAGGTCAAGAGGCATCTTATAGGCGAAGAGGGAGGCCGAGGGGGTGCCTGAGGTGGCCGACCCCCCCCCACCCAGACGCGTCCAGGCCTGGCCTGCGGCTAGCAGAGGTGTGGGCCCCTTAGGACTCCACTCCGTCTCATACTCTGGCTCCATGGATCTTCTAGTGAAATAGGATTTTTGGCATATTTTCCGGGATTTTTCCTCATAGTTGATTTTTTGCACAAAAACTAGACACCAAGGTAACTCTGCTGAAAACAGCATCAGACCGTGTTAGTAGTATCCAAATAACACAAGTTTAGAGGACAAACAATAGCAAAAGTGTTCGGGAAAGTAGATACGTTTTGGACGTATCAATGTGTTGTTGCCACTAGGGAGAAAACAACGGTCCCTTGTTCATGGAACAAGTGGATTGTTTATCTTACACAATTTGCTTAAAGAAGTTGTCTGTTGCTTGCAACTTAATACTGGAGGGGGTTCGGATGATAACCCAAAGGTGGACTTCTAGTCATAGATGCAGTTAGATGGCGGTCTATGTATCTTGTTGTATTGCCCAATCGAATCTCATAGGATCATGATGTCTAGTATTGCATTGTTATGCCTTGCTCAGTCCTGTCAATTGCCCTGCTGTAATTTGTTTACCCAGCATGCCATATTTGTTTATCTAAGGAGAACACCTCTAGTGAACTATGGACCCCAGTCCAATCTTTACCATTGATAGATCTTCCACTGTTATTGTTTACTTTCTACAAACCACTATTACCTTCCACACCATACAGTTAATCCTTTGTTATAGCAACCAGTTATATTGACAACCTCACTGTTCATTGGGGCAAAGTCTTGAATTTGTGTTGTGCAGGTCAGTTGCTTGCAACACCTTTGAGACGTTTCCTTCCTCCTACTGGTTCGATAACCTTGGTTTCTTACTGAGGGAAGACTTGTTGCTATGCTCTTCACACCTTGCTCTTGGGGTTTCCCGATGAAGCACTCTCAGGATCCATCAACATCATCCTAATGGATTTATAAGAAATGAAGCGCAAGATCAAATGCTCCATCTCTAGCAGAACACATGCTTGAAGCTGTCCATCCTTGGTGATCATGGTTTGATGAAGAAAATTTCAAAGAATTGGTTTCCCCATGGTGTATGGGGGATCAATTTGAAATTCTTCATCAATCAAGCACGAGCGAAAGCAATGATGAAAAATGTTCCATCTTGAGGAGGAGAAGAGATCGTATACATCGAGCTCAAGTGAAATGCTCAAGGCAAAGGTATGATTTGGATAGGTTTTGCCTTTTGCCAGTCTCATGTTGTTAGTTAGGACACTGATTTAGAGGATAGATAAACGTACTATCAAGAGGGGCTCTCGAGTGAGTAACCTCCATAATTTTCTGTTGCGTTTTTTATTTGGAGGTTTTATCGGTTTTTGATTTATAGATAGGTTAACCCCTTCATCATTTGATTCTACACTCCCTTGATGGACTATGATGGCTACATGTATGATCTTTTAGATCTTGTTGCTATATTCGAAGCGATACCAAGATCATCAAAATCACAGTCCGGATGCAAAAGTTATGGTCGTTTTCGTATTGGTTTTTTTGTCAGTTTTCGAGGGGGCGGGGACTCCGGTGTTGCACCTAGGAGACTCTAGCCCAAATTCCAGCCTAGACTCTAGGGGTGTACTAGGAGCTTCTGGAGACTTTTCCGGAGTTCTATCCAGAGTCTGGACCCTGGAGACTTAGGTCCGAAAGGCCGGAGACTCCGGGATAAGTGCTCTCCAACGGCTAGTTGGCGTGAGGGACCTATAAAATGCCCTATTTTTCCTCTTTGTACTGATTGCTTGCTCTCCCTCTCTCCTCCATTGTTTCTTCCTTCAAGAGCTTGCAAATACTCTCAGTCCCTCCAATATTAGTTGAATCTTTTTGGGGGTTTTGAAATGGGAGATCTATATTTACAACTCCACCAATCCATCTCTCCTCTATGTGAGGGGAACATCTTGGGGTTTATTTTGTGGATTTCCTCTTGTATTCTTCCTCTCTTATTTCTCCAATAGCTTTTGTAGCTTTGGTGGAATTTGAGAATGAAGGACTTGCCATTGCATTAGGTGAATCGGTTTAAGTTCTCCTCGGAGAATTTGGTTGGTGAAATCAAGAAGCTTATTTCTCTTGGGTTCTTGGAACCCTAAACGGTGTTGTGATCTTTGTGGTGAGTTTTTGGGGCCTCCAATTAAGTTGTGGACCTCTCCCCAAGTTAGCGGCCTTGGTGGTGATTATTAGGAGCCTCCAATTAAATTGTGAAGATTGCCCTAATCTTGTACATGTTTGGTGACCACCCTCAAGTGTTCCATAGTGGACCAGGTCCTTGTTGTGCGACAGGTGCTCGGAAGAATAGGGCGAGGCCACTTGTGGTGCTGGTGATCTTAGTACCACCCATCCCTCCAACGTGATGTACTCCCTTGTAGGGAGGAACTCGGTAAAACATCGTCGTCTCCGCTTGTCTCGGTTATCTCTATATCCAAGCTTTTTCTTATGAACTTTACATTGTGATAGCCATAGTGCTCGAGGTTATCTATCTTGATATTGTAACATCCCAAAAATATAAAAATTGGATCATCAAACTCTAATCATCAAAATTTAGGATTAACAAAAACTTTTCCAAATAAAAATATGAAAGCATGCATGTGTGTAGGCATGACAATTTGGATTCTTTTGAATTGCCATGATTGTGTGTTTCTTTGATTGTAAAATGATTCTTAGGTGAAATAAACATCATCTAAACAATTCCCACACTTCTCCCAAAGACAAATAAATCAAAACAAACAAAATAAGGGAATGGTGACTTTGGCCAAATTAACTCCCATGCCTACTTTGGCTATCTCTAACTTTCAGAACTTAACAGAAACTTGTTTGGATCTTTGCACCCCTTGATAGTACTCATAACAAAGTATCAAGGCCCACCTTGTGATCATCCAAAAACATTCAAATGCATAGTTTGATTGACAGTTTAAAATTGAATCTATTTCATATGGGAAGATCCCACTTTTTCAAAAACCACTCAAACAAGCTCAACTTTCGAAACCCAAACATCTACAGACTCACCAGCACATGCCTAGCACACCCACCAAAAATCTTTTAAAAATTCAAAACTTGAACTCATGCGGCCATTTCATCAAACACCTTACAGATTCAAATCAACAAAATCAAAACACTATAGTGTGCAGTGTTTTGGGCCTAACTTGTTCCCTCTCTGGACACCACTAGCCTTAGTAGATCATCTAACAACCTAAACTAATCTCTAGCACCACTGTGAGCTTGCCTTGTCATCAATGGTGAGCAGGCCGAGCCTCACCTTGCCACCCACATGTCGACAGCGAGCTAGTAGAAGCACCAAGCCTATCCAACATGTCTGGGAGCAAGCCAGCACCCCACCGCCACTCCCTGTCCCAGCCGCGAGCGATGCCAGCCCTTGGACCACACGCACAGACCATGCCAACCTTCTCTGCAACCATGCCGAGAGCGCGCCCCGTGCGCCACGCTCGACAGACGCCCACGGACCGCGCGCCCCCCTCGCCGCGTGCATACGTGATCACCACCGTCCCAGCAACCCCGCAGACACGCCCGTTCGCCGTCGCGCAGACCACGCGCACTATGCGCCATAAAAACTTCCGTCGGGCACGCTCAGAGCACGCAGCGTTCCGACCAATCGGCACCGCCCCACGCCTCGCCACCACGCCGTTGAGCTTCGCCAGGGATCACAGCACCACCCTCTACCGTCGCCCACGCCGATAGCCCTCTGTGCCGTCGACCATGATAAGCTCAGCTTGCGCCCGTAGGTCCCCTCTCGCCGCTATAAATAGAGGCCTCCCCCGCTCGAATTCATCACACCATTCCATTCCCCTCTCACCCAGAACCACCCCGACTCAGTCCCGGAGCAAGGCGAGCAGCGCATCGCCGGAATTTGGACGGAGCCCGCCGCTGCTGGATAAGAAGGAAGCCAGCGATTGGAGCCACCCCAGGAGAAGCTGCCGGTACCAGGAGGTTCGCCGTCGTCGACTTCGTCGTTCGCCCGCCCCACCGACCCTCGCCTGAGCCCCGATGAGCCTCCCACGACCCCCACCTGCCGCGTTAGGGTTCTGTCTCGCCGGCTCTGCCCGACGTGGACGATGCACCAGAGCCGTTGGATTAGAACTAGATCCAACGCACCACGTTGCCCCGTACCACTTCGCGTTTAAAGAGCCACTGACTGGTGGAACCCCTGTCGATTGAGCCCGCGTCGAGTTACAGGCGGCCCATTAGAAGTTCCCTTGAGCCGATCGTTTGAATTTAACTTTTCCATTTTAATTCAAACATAGTTCTGTACCCAGTTTCAAAAATCAACCCAACTCGATTCAGTGAACCAAATTGAATGAAACCAATTTTGTTAGAAAGGTTTTGAAATGCTTAATCCAAGCCCGTTGGATCCAAATCATTTGAATCTATAGATCAACCTTGGTAAAAATAACAAGGTAGAAGCTTTTCTGCATTCAAACATTTTTCAAATTTAAACTATAATAGCTTTGGAGTTGATTCCAACTCTCAAAAATCACATTTTATCATACCTTTCAGAATATATAAAAACATATGGGTTTACTTACAGAAATAATATTCAAGTAATAAAAGGATGCCACATAGGCATTTTTAGTCATTTATTTTTATTTAAAATAAAAGGTTAAATCTTATTAAATTGTGACACCACTTTAAATCACATTTCCATGTACTGAAATGTGTGGTGATGACATGTGTCAACATGATCCCATGTTTGGTTTGGAGAATATTAAATCTTAAGTAGTTTTTCAATGAGTAGAAATTACTTTTCTAAAAATAAAAGAAATTAAACCATGCTTTAATCTTGTAATGTTAGTGATGATGCTAGATCATCTATAGGACCCTTTTGTGTGATGATTGAAAATAGTTAAGTGTTGTTTGTGATTGTGTACCTCGTATTTATTCATAGATGCTAGTACCGACCAAGGATACGAGGAGAAAGGAGGATACTACGAAGAAGAAGCCGAGAAGAACTTCAACCACTGCTCTGCACAAGGCAAGATAACACTTGCAAGATACTCTACTTTAGCAAGCCATACTAATCAACTTGACCTATGCAAGCAAATACTTGCTTGTTACCATGCCAACTATATGCCTTAAGCATATGTGATCATACCCACTTGATAACCCCATTCCTAGTTTTACTTACAAGTTTTATACTTTATTCCTTTATCAAAGCTATTACTTAGAGCTTACTTAAGTGAATTTGTAGATTCTAGAAAGATAATTGAAGGTTGCATAAAGAGCATAAAACTTGGCCTAAGCTAGATAATCTTTATGTCATCCTAAGGCATGAGATTGAACTTAGTAAAACTCCACTAGTTTACCACCCCTCATTAGTACTTACCCCCACTTGTAGATGCTAGTGCTAAGCATAAAACTTGATCAACGTTAGATGGGAATACTTGGTGGAAAATGGTTATGAAAACCTTGGAATGATGGATCATTCTATTGAGATGTTTTGACATGTGTTTCCAAACACCAGATGATTTTGGTGATGAAAATGTTGAGGCATGAGCCTTATCCCTTTATAAAACTGATGGTTGTCTGGATGTGATACCATTCCAATTTTACCGTACAACCACAATACCCGAAAATTGGGTAGGGCTTGACTGGAAACTTATATACCTTAGTATTAGTTCCCTCACGGCCAAGGTCTGAGCTGAGGCTACCTTGTGAAGATTGTCCACCTGTGCAGTACCAAAGATGACAGTTGGTCATGGTTGGGAGGCCAAACTCACAGGAGAGGTGCTTATACTAGGGCGTGTAATTGAAAGGTTAGGATTGATTATCTGCATACTGGGTATGGTGAATTCAGGATTTGTTCCTAACGGATATATCGAATGTTGTGGTGAAAGTGTACAATCTCTGCAGAGTGTCAAACTATTCGAATAGCCGCGTCCGCGGTTATGGACAGTTGGAGTGGCCATACTGTTCCCCCGTCAGATGTTTTCAAAATGACTTGTGAAATAAATTAAGATTTTGACTTGACCACAACAGAGTTGTGATATGAAATACAAGTTCCCACTTAGGTGTTATAAAACTTCAACTAGCATTCTTTGCTTCTGAACTTAGTAGAGGTAAATCTGGATTTTTACAAAACAACCCTAGAGCTTAGTGTCCTATTACAAAAACCCCTTTCACTTGTTAGTCTTAGTTTGCGAGTACTAAAAGAGTACTCATGGCTTTGTCCCTGGCTATTCCCATAGCCAGACTATGAAGAGGAATACCAGGAGGATGGACCCCAGGAAGGTTACGTCAACTAGGATCATCTCCCATCGTCAGCATTGCATGTGACCCCGAAGATGGAGCTTCGCCTACGCTACCGTTATTATTACGTATTCTGCTGCTTGAATTGTATTAAGAACTGGATCATGAGATCCTTATTTGTGTAAGACCTTATGTATGGTTTGTAATGGATGATGTACTATGGTATCCAAATCTGTTATGTCTCGCAAAAATGGTAATCCTGGGATTGCGATGTATGGCATAACAGGCATCTGGGATTAAAAATCCGGGTGTTGATAGCTATCACCTTGTTGCTTGTTTTTCTTAGCATAAGTTGTTGGTGGACATAGGTTAACCATAGTATATATAGGCTTTGTGCTTGACAAAGTAAATTCTAGTTTTATTCCGCATTTATTAAGTACATCTCGTAAAAGTTTTAAACCGCCTATTCACCCCCCCTCCCTCTAGGCGGCATGTGTGTTATTTCAATTTGTATTAGAGCGAGGTATCTCATTGTTAGGCTTCACCGCCTTGAGAGTAAAGATGTCGACTAGGAGATTAGTGCATAATTCCTTTTATATGTATGATGGCACAAATTGTGATGTTTGGAAATTTTACATGCTTGATTATTTCTAGAGTATACACCAAAATATTAAGGGAATTCTAGATATGGGTTTTTATCCTCCTATGGATCCCCAAAATCAATATTTAGAGGAGAAGATAAACTCTTATATAGATGCTCGAGCTACTGAAGTGTTTTTACTTGTTGTGAGCAATATAGTTATTTTTTCAATCATGCCTTATCGGAGTTCTCATGAGATTTGGAACAAGCTTCAAGAAAAATATGATGTGTCCAAAATTATCGAGGAATATTGTCATCTTATACCACTTCACCAACATGTGATTTGTCACAAGGTAATGATATGGTGAGTGGTAATAAAAATTGCAATGTGGATAGTGAGCTTACTATTGGTAATTTGTCTTCTCTATCTCGTTGCAATGTCTTATCTTTGGACCTTAACACTTCTAACACTTATAATTCCTTACATGCATGTGTTACAAGTCCTTGCATATCTTGTAGAAATGGCTTGAATAAATCTCATGATGATATGCATGTTTTTTATTGCCATGACAAAAATGCTTCTATTTCCTCTAGTACTTGTGTTGCTAACCATGTAGAGGAAATAAAATATTCTATGGGGCAAGATAGGGTTTTGAACGGAGCTTTGTGCTTGACAAAGTAAATGCTAGTTTTATTCTGAATTTGTTAAGCTCATCTCGTAAAAGTTTTAAACCGCCTATTCACCTCCCCTCTAGGCGACATCCATGTCCTTTCACCTATGCTCCCAAGCTCCTTGGGGGCGCAAATGTCTGCCCACCTTACCATATGGTACTTTTGGCGTCCATCCGCCGCTTGCCAGAAGAAGCGGGGGAGATCTTTGTCAAAATTGCCATGCATAATTTTACTTACCATATGGTACTCTTGAAGCAAGTAAAACCCCATGTAAGATCTAGAAACAAACCTCTTAATGCATAAATTTAACATACCACCCTTTAGTGCAATAGGACTGAAAAAGCCCACTTAGAATGCAAGCTTCGGTTACTGCATGATGGTAAGACTCTTAACGTTGAGATAAGATGGAAATTGGTAAATCAAGCTAGCAAATCCAAGGTGTGCACCAATTTTAGCGATGTGGCTCACTATGTGATTAGGAACATTATCATCAAGGACTGATAGTATGGTTTGTCTTTATAAGATAAATATAATCCATCTTAAACATGGGACTTACTCATAAACAACACGCTCAGACTTCCTCATTCATTTTAGGTATTTTATATAAGACATTGACATAAATCTTTAAGATGATATTCTAACAATTAGTTTATATGCAAACATATTACCTTAAATACAAATATTTACGCCCTACAAACTATATCATGATAAATCTATTAATATCATTTTGATGTTTTGGATGCTTGATTTTGTTATAGATGGCCAAACCTAATATATGGACTAGTAAGAATGCAAAAAAAAAAAGAGCCCAACTTACTTGGTTAGGAGAGTGGATCTTCAACTTACTCACTCAGTTCAAGGCATCACTAGTGGCGTTTGAGTAATTATTATTATTAAAAATTATGAAGTCCTCCTCTACTTCTTTACAAAAAGTATTAAAAACCGTACCCTATGAATATTGTATAGCATCTCTAGCAGATGTCAAATGGTCCAAAATTGGCCATCCATGTTTCTATAGCTAATAATCCAAATATGCATCTTGTGTATCTCTTTCTTCTCTAATAGATCATCCATATTCGATCATTCACTTTTTCTACTGCATATTTTAACAGTATATCACGTACCTATCACTTTTCAAATCCTCTATAATTTCAACAACAATAATTCCTACAACTATGTTTCATGGGCCTATACATATCACTCCCTCTCACACCTCTCCCACATCTCAAGCTGTGGGTCCTCTGATATTTTCTCCCCATCTTTGTCTCCCCTTTCCCACAACACAATCAGTTTGACAACAAACTTTGTTTTGGAGCTGCTCAAGAATTCATTATGTTGTACTTATTTAATGATGTCAAACACAATCTTGAAGCATTCATGGACACGAAGAGGATAAGCTTGACTGTATTGCATGTCCACTCTCCTACTTATTGTATGAAGGGAAATTATATGCTTAATTAAGCTGCAAGTATTACATTAAAAAGTCACATCCTCCCGTTATCCTAAAATAAGAAGGCACCGTTGACCTTTTTTGGTTTTGAAGGTTTAAACTTGACTATGATTTTCACTTTTTATATGTATACAATATTAATACAATACATAAATTTAAAAGCACGACTATCCTATATGCACATGCTCAATTGAGCTTCGACATACTTGATAGAGTATTTTAGCAGTCAAAGTCGTGCATTAAAAACTATGCAAAGGCAAGCCTAATATTGTAAGAGCATCTCCAACACATGCCCCAAAATAGCGCAGCGCTATCCTAACCACCAAATTGCACAACGCGCTCTATACCTCCTTCAGCAGTGACGCGAAAATAGCGCGCGCGCGGGCTTCTGCGCTATCTGGGGTGCCAAATCTCCCGCGTCGCCTAGCGCGCGCTACAAATGCCGCGCGGCAGCGCTCGCCAACCGCCACACATGCTCACTCTGAAACTTTCTCCCCTTCTTCTCCCTCGCGCGCCGCATCCCCTTCCACTTCCTAGCGCCGCCATGCCGCCTCGCCGCCGCTCCGCCTCGGGTTTCCGCGGCATCCGTCCGCGTCCAACGGCCTCTTCTACGCGGAGATCCACGTCGGCGGCGTCCTCCTTACGCTCGACACCTTCGAGCATCGGGAGGAGGCCGCCCGCGCGTACGATGCGGCGGCGTGGCGCCTCGGCCGCCCGCGGCGCGAGATGAACTTCCCGGAGACCCGGAGTCTTGCGGAGACGGAGTTCCTCGTGCCGGCGCCTGCGCTCGTCATGGAGGAGGACCGCCGGCGTCACCGCACGCTTCAGCGGCGCCTCCTCGTCACGGAGGCCGGCGAGTACGCCATGGCGGAGTGGCGCCAGCGCTTTCCGCAGGACGTGGCGGCGGAGCGCAACTTCTACGCCCAGGGGAGGACCGCGCGGAGGGCAGAGCGCAAGGACCGGTGCCGGCAGTTCATCAACGACCAACTGGACTTTCAGCAGACGATCCCAGATGACGATCCACGCTGGGACAACTTGTGGCTCTCTGAGGTGTCGGAGGACACCGCGTCCGACGAGGAGTAGTCTAGCGCTTTATTTTCTGTTTATATGTATAATTATCGAATGTTCTATTTTCTGTTCGTAATGTTCTATTTTCTGTTCATCCAAAAACTACTTTTTTATACAATTTTTAGATTCTATGTTCTATTAAATTATGCGCACGTGCGGTTTGTGCGCTGCATTATAGCCCGCCTAGAGAGGGCACTCTCCGTGCTGTATTTTTCCGCACCCGTTTACCGCCTTCGGAAAAGACTTTGCTAAAATAGTCGTGTGTAAACACTCTAGCACGCGTTGTACCCAGATTTTTGCATGCAGCAGCATCTGGTGGAGATGATCTTAGACATGGAGTTGCTATCATGCACACACTTCCTGAACAAGTTACCCCATGGACAAAATAGTTCGTAATAACAAGATACATGCAGTCCATAGCAACACATTCCGCTAATTGTTAATCACATATAATTACTTGATAATGAACTAGGTTCGAAAAACAGTTGTACTATTAGGATATGTACAGTGCTTGGTAAGTTGCAAGCTAAGAAGATAAAAAGCATGTAACGCAATTTGTTATCTCTTGATACCGTTTACAACCGTTAATATTTGTCCCCTCCTAAAATTATTACACGATTAAATTTAGACTTAAAAGGTGTGGCAAAGAATAAGAGACGACATCTCGTACTATTGAGAAAATTGAAAATACAAGGACGTTTATGATTTTATAAGAGATCTTCTCTTAACTAAGAGGAGACACCCCTTTCCCCTTGTTTCCGTTTTCCTCTCCTTGAACTCAGTAGTCATGTTACATGACAATATTGAGATTACCCGCAAAAGAAAGATAATATTGAGATAAAGCCTTTTGCAACCCTTAGAGCAAGTATAATAAGGATGAATCAGCTGGCTATAAGATTTAAAATACTATTATATTTATATTGAGTTGGCAGAGAGAATAGGAAAGAGAAAGAAAGTGGTATCTCATACAAGAGTCGGCTCTTGCACGTGTTTCTAGAAACTTTGTAAGATTGAAAGGTGTACCATATATTAATAAGTAACATATTTTTGTAACTAACTATTATACATGTTGACTATAGATAAAATGAAAGAGTCTTATAGTTAGCAGTCAGCTATACTATTGAACTTGCTTTTATAGTTTTAATCCATTGTTACCATATCTACTTTGCTTTTATAGTTTTAATCCATTGTTACCATATCTACTGCTCGGGAGATAAGACGTTTGAGGCTGTAGAAGTTTTTTCTTCCAACCAACTGAAATTCCACCACACGCAAAAGCAACACCCAATCTTAGCTTCGAGATGGAATCAAATCTATAGGCAGAGGAAAAGTTAAACGTAGGTGCCCGAAATTCAAACCGGCCGTTCTATCCTCCCCTCTGAAAAGGCGGAGCATCGATGCAACTGCGAGGTGCGCCGGCGCGAGATCTCTGTCAGCGGTGCTGTTTGCGAGCAGGGTTTACTACGACTGTTAGTCGGCAACGGCAGCAGTCAACCGACGCATGCCCTGCTGGCGCCATGCCGTCGCGCCTGCGCGCGTCAGGATATTCCGGCCGCATGCGGCCACGTCGTCGACGTCGTCTCCCCGGTAAGGTCAGCGTCAGCTCGGATCTTTCTCCGATTCTCTCCCACTCGTACTCCTCGTCGTGAAAGGTACGGGCAAACAAACCCTACGAAAAATGTGCGAGCTTTGGGTGCGTGCATGTAAATGTAATCCTCGTCTTCTTTTCCACTGTGAAAAAATGTATAGACAGTCTTGTTTGGCCCGTTGCTTGGCTTTGCAGATATGCACGGAAATAATAGGAATGAAAATAGAGCGAAAACGGAATTTTGGAAAAGGAAAATAGAAACTGAAAATTATTAGTGGAAACGGATAAAAAAAGGAAACAACGTTTTTCGATGCAACAAACTTGGAAATGGAATTTCTATTCCGTCTAATATGGAATTGTCGTTTTCTGTTGATATCCATGATCAAATCCAACCAACTACGTGACCTTGTCAAGCCAAACTTGTACCGTGGCTCGTCCCAAAACCCGTCCACCATGTAATATGCATTCCATGAGGCTTTCACGATTTACTTTTCCCTGTTTCCTTGTAAACCTAGCATCTTGCTAGAATTAGGGAACAATTTTGTTAGTTTGCTTGAATGTTTAAGATATTTTGCATGATTCAATACTTCTCTTAGTTTCTAGTAATCTGCATCGTTCTGTGTCCATACTGTATTCGGTCTGTATCTATTTTTAATAATATCTCTTTTCGTTTATGTTTCCGGGTTTCTGCATTTGTATCCGTTTCCATAAAAAATATATAAAAATATATAGCATCACTCAATTTCGTTCGTCTCCGCTCCGTGTTCATCCATAGAAATAAGGACGTAGGCGAACATCTTTATATGCATGGAGGCGTGTATGCCAACTTATTCTCACAACCCACGTACCCATTAGTCCTTCATTAGTTTGATCCATACATAATTTGAGCGGGTTGTCTGCCTCGTCCGGCGATCCATACATAATTTGAGTGGGTTGTCCGCCTCGTCCGGTGGCCGGACGGCCTGCATGGGAGGACAGCTGTTAGGCCATTAGGGCATTAGGGCATTTCCAATTTATTCTCACAACCCACGTACCCATTAGGCATTTCTAGCGGCCGATCCAAATGGTCTGCCGCGTTTGAGTCAATCCCTATGGATGGGAGGACAGCTGTAGAACGGCCCAGCCGACGACCAAAATGGACCAACTCGCACGAATTGATCCATCTGTGTCACGGTTGTGTCGTCCCGGTCAGTTCATGTTCTCTATTGTCCTCTCCTTGGCCACCATGGGCCCTCCCACAATGGCACATAAGGCACACTCAAGCCACTCCCTGCCCACAAACCCTCGCCTACCATCTCCACCGCCATTGCCTTCGCCACATCCCGCTTGGTCAGCAGCCACTTTTTCGTGTCGCCGTCTTGCACCATCGCTAGAAGAGATTGTTGGCAGTTTCTGACCCGGGTCATTGTAGCGAGTGTTCCCTCTAATATCCATCACCACCGTAGCCTGCACGTGTTGCCGAAATTGTGCGGATTCATACTGACACAAGCAGTGGCCAGTACTCTACGCATGCCAAACGCTTGGGTGGGGCACTAGCCCGTACTCACAACCTGCTTGTCCATTTGCCGGAAGCATTTGAGGTATGTTGGCCAGCCAATTTTAGTTATCTAGGTACGTACCAGAATTAGCATGGACATTGACGGGGGTTATGCTTGTACAGATGGCCAGCAGTCGAGCAATTGAGTTCTTTTACAAAAATGTCATAGGATCATCGTCGGGAGAGGAGTCGGATGGTGAGACCCAACTTTTTCTTGAGGCTGCAAGCATGGTGAGCGACCAGTACCTGCTGCCGCCGCGTAGGGGTGGCTCACCGATGAAGCTCTTAACCAACTTAGATCGCGAGCGAGAAGCTGACCACATACGATTTAAAGAGAAGGCATTTCGTCGCCACTATAGGATGTAAAAAAAGCTGCTCTTGGAGATTATCAATGGCTTGAGGGATTACTCTGACTACTTCGTGGCAAAGTTTGATTGTACCAATAAGGTTGGTTTCTCCTCTTACCAAAAATGTTCCGTGATCGTTCGTCATCTTGCATATGGAGTACTAGGTGATCTCACTGACAACTACATGCGCATGGCGAGTCCACATACCATGAGACCATGTACCGGTTTTGTAGGGCATCTATTGCAGTGTTTGACGGAGTTTATCTGAGAGAGTCAAACACCAAAGATGTCGCCCGTCTTTTTCCATCAACGAGAGTAGGGGTTTTCCTGAGATGCTGGACATCATAGACTGTATGCATTGGCAGTGAAATAACTATACTTTTGGTTGATAAGGGTAGTTCAAAGGGCATGGGTAGGGGTGCACGGTTATATCGGAGGCTATTGCTTCACATGAGCTATGGATTTGGAACTCCTTTTTTTGCCATGGCAGGATCAAACAATGATATCAATATACTTCAACGCTCTCCGGTATTTGCTAGGCTTGTAGAAGGCAATGCTCCTCGGGTTTTCTATGCGGTCAATGGTAATTTTTATGATATGGGCTATTATCTAGCTAATGGAATCTATCATTCCTGATTCACCTTTGTGAAGACAGTATGCAACCCTAAAGATGAGAAATGTAAGAGGTTTGCGAAAGAGAAAGAGCCTCCTAGGAAGGATGTGGAGCAAGCATTTGGTGTGCTTTAGTCAAGTTGGGCTATTATTCGGTATCCTGCTAGAACCTGGAGCATCGAGAAGATGTGGGACATGATGATTGTTTGTGTGATCATGCACAAATTGATCGTTGAGGACGAGCATGATGACAACATCTATGATCAAGGATGGAATTTTCAGGGTGAGTTGGTTGACCCCGAGTCAGAGCTAGCATCTTGGAAAGAGTTCATGCATCTGGATCATACTTTGCGTGACCAAAACATGCATGACCGGCTTCAAAACGATTTGATTGAGCATATATGGGCTTATGCAGGGAAGCAACATGGTTAATCCCCTTATTTGTTTAATGTAATTCAAATTTTGTTTGGTTGTTTGTGTAAAACTATCTGGTTGTGAACTATTCATATTTATGAACTGCTTTTATTTAATCTATTCCACCTATTTATTGTTTTGTACTGTCAAAGAGAGAAAAGAATTGGCCAAATGACCAGCGTTGGCCACCACGGATAGGATGGGCTGTGCCGCTGTGCGCACTGACCACGACCCAAATTTTGCCCGTGGACTGACCCATCTAGACAAAATCAGACGATTTGCATTGTCAATTTGGATCGGCCAATAAAAATACCCTGGGAAACAGCAATTCTGACCTGATCGGTCACAACTTTCATTCGATGCGCCTCTTTATTTAATTAATTAAGTTTATTAACGGGCATCCATATCATGATCAGCTGCATGCAAACGTTCTTTTTTTTCTTATCTCAGGACGATGCATACAAAAGACAGACTTCTAAAATACAATTGGCATGAAAGTATAAAGTGGTTCTTTCGATCGCAACGAGGTCATCAAAGACTTCTTTAATTGCAAATTTACCCACTTTATATGACCAGTTATCCAAATAGTTTATAACTTGTATTAATCACATGGGGTTCTTAAAGTTTTTAGCAACCGGTTACATGGTATATTAATTACAGGTCTAGAATTCTCATCATGGTAAGAACGTTTGTCGTTATTTAGCCGCTTTGGCTATGTTAAAATTACAAAGTTTTTAATGATAAGATTTTTTTCTCTCATGCGGATTGTCTACCGATGCACCAATATTTTCTGTTCATGGCCGTCTCAACCTGTTTCCGAGCCATGTTGTGACATGTGTGGTCAATTGTGTGGTCAATTGACCACACATGATTTTGACAAATCCTTTGTATACAACCCTATATCATGGAAAAATATATTATAAAATTAATGAAAATACATGTATTTGATATCATAGAGTTAAAATGGCACCACAAACTTGACGTCCTGGCTCCGCCACTAGTCTCCACAACGCGTGGAGAATCGAAACATATTTATGAGGGTTTCTACAAGGTTGGAGGACTCGACGAGGAATAATTTTATCCAATATGAGTGCCAGTGTGATTTACGGATTAGTCCTCTATCATCTTAAGCGGTCTACAGTTTTTTGGTGATTACTCGTATTTCATATTGTTTCCCTTTTTGTCTGGATTTGTTGCTGTGCATCTTAGAGCGTGTTTGGTTGCTTGGGGTCCAAATATCTCGTTTTTCCCACTTGGACCGGTGGATGCCGCATGGGGGAGATTGAGCTTGGGCCAAGTTAGACAGTTCATTTGGTTGAACATATCTAGTTTTCCTGTAATTTTGGCAAGTTGTTTGGTTGCCAAGATAACTGATTTTGTGTCGTTTGATGCAAATTTCTGCATGTTTGGTTGCACATGCCATAGTGACGTGATCACCACTTTTCACAGCTGGTGATGTTACCATGTAACAGCACATAGGCAGCAAACTGAACTAGCAGTTTCAAGCAAGAGGCAAATGAAACTCGCAGTACCAAATTACCACCCTAGCTACTAGCAAATATGAGTTCATGATAATGTTATCTAGCTACTAGCAAATGACAGTTCACCGTAATATTACCTAGCTACTACGAATGAATGTTTTACACCCACGTCAGGAGTTGTTCATGGGACACAAGTACAACACTTCAACAAACCAGCTTCTTCATCTTCTTCAGATCCTATAGTTTCCTCTCGTCGCCCACATGTTGAGCGACCACTTTTGTCTCCTACTTTTCAAGCAGCACAATCGTTATGGGCAACACCATGGCCACCGTCAATGTCATTGTCGTTAGGAATGACTTCTTCCTCCTCCAAGAAGTACTCATAGGCGCCAAATTGTAGGATCCAATTGTGCAAAATGCAACAGACAAGAACAAGCTTAACTTGGGTGGAGAAAGAGTGGAAGGTCTTCTGATCAAGGATCTTAAACATGTTCTTCAGAGCAGGGAAGACCCTCTCAACCGTGACTCCTTGGATAGTTCCTAGCAGAGAACTCGTTGAGATGGTACCTTGTTGAACTAAAGGTGTAGGGGTTCGTAGCATGGAAAACAAAAAAATTCTACCGCATGCACACAAACAAGCCAAGATCTAACTACTAGATTGTGCAACGAGTCGATTAGAGTACTCACCCTTGAAGATTCCAAAGCGGTTAACGAGAGCAGATTCTCGTGGGTGATGTAGTCGTACACTTTCCGATCTCAAGATCGCGTTGACGACCCTTCCGGCGCTGCGTTCCGGCAGCGTTTTCGCAGTCGGTCACACGTTCGGTACTCGATGAAGACCTTCCTCTCCCTTGTTCCAGCAGGCAGCAGAGGTTGTAGTTCTCCCCTCGCGATTCCGGCAGCACGACGGCGTGGTGTCAGAAGTAGAGGGATGATCCTGCAGGGCTTCGCCTAAGCCGGAGCAGGTTATGGTGGATCTAGGGTTTCCGACGAACTAGGGTTTAGAGGGCCGGAGAGGAGGAGGCGTGGCCGGCGGCGCTAGGCGCGGCTAGGCGGCGGCTGGCGGTGCTGGGGGCGGCGGCTCGGTTGGGAGGGGCTGGTCTTGTGTGTCTCTTGGGGCACCCCCTCCCCTCTATTTATGAGAGGGAGGGCGGCTTGGGAGAGGGAAGTTGATGTCTACGCACTTCTATTCTTGTAGACAGTTGTTGGGCCTCCAAATGCAGAGGTTTGTAGAACAGCAGCAAGTTTCCCTTAAGTGGATCACCCAAGGTTTATCGAACTCAGGGAGTAAGTGGTCAAAGGTATTCCCTCTCAAGCAATCCTGCAATCAAGATACAAGAAGTCTCGTGTGTCCCCAACACACCCAATACACTTGTCAGGTGTATAGGTGCACTAGTTCGGCGAAGAGATAGTGAAATACAAGTGGTAACAGTGCCAGAAAACAGCTTGACGGTGAGGTAAAGACTAAAGCAAGCAAACATGCAACAAATCTAGTAGTAAACAGTGTTTCAATGTTTAGAAACAAGGCCTAGGGATCATACTTTCACTAGTGAACACTCTCTCATATAAATATCCTCTCTTCATGATACTGCTCTTAACTACTCTCCGGTTGGACACTCTAAACATCGGTAGGGCTATAACAGCACTACTCAAAGTCCGCCTTCCCCAATCTAGATAACCCCACACTGTCACCTTGAGCACTATATGGTTCAAACAAACACCACAATTTCATAGAGACATCCAACTCCAAATATAACTCATAACAAATATTCAATCTAGCCCAAGTGCCACACACGGTATGCACGTTGTCACTTTCACACACGTGAGGAAAAGCATAGATCTATTAAAGCACAAAGAGTATTTATGTAGACTCAAACCTAAGTGCCACCAAGGTTTATCGAACTCAGGGAGGAAGTGGTCAAAGGTATTCCCTCTCAAGCAATCCTGCAATCAAGATACAAGAAGTCTCTTGTGTCCCCAACACACCCAATACACTTGCCAGGTGTATAGGTGCACTAGTTCGGCGAAGAGATAGTGAAATACAAGTGGTAACGGTGCCAGAAAACAGCTTGACGGTGAGATAAAGAATAAATCAAGCAAACATGCAACAGATCTAGTAGCAAACAGTGTTTCAATATTTAGAAACAAGGCCTAGGGATCATACTTTCGCTAGTGAACACTCTCTCATATAAATATCCTCTCGTCATGATACTACTCTTAACTACTCTCCGGTTGGACACTCTAATCATCGGTAGGTCTATAACATCACTCCTCAAAGTCCGCCTTCCCCAATCTAGATAACCCCACACTGTCACCTTGAGCGCTAGATGGTTCCAACAAACACCACAATTTCATAGAGACATCCAACTCCAAATATAACTCATAACAAATATTCAATCTAGCCAAAGTGCCACACACGGTATGCACACTGTCACTTTCACACACGTGGGAAAAGCATAGATCTATTAAAGCACAAAGAGTATTTATGTAGACTCAAACCTAAGTGCCACCATGGCGTGCACGCTGTCACTTTCACACACATGGGGAGAGCAGAGATCTATTGAAGCACTTGAGTAGCAAGGTAGATCTACTTGATTACAAAGCTCATGACCACAACAAGATCATGCATAGAGAGAGATATTGAAAGGGCATGTATGCCCCCATGTGTGGTTTTGGTAATTAATGACAATCTCTATGGACTAATGTGTGAATTGAGTTTCACTTGTAGGTTTGTCCATTGGCATCGCTTGGGCCATGTGTTGGTCTCAAGGTTGGAAGATGAAGAAATGTCCAAGGGCTTTGGGCCCATTGGAATCATGAAGAAAGAAGGAGCTTGAAGGTCGATCAAGGCATGTGCAAAGAGTTGCATCAAGATGGATCAACCTCAAGTAAGGATGAAGAAGGACGATCTCAAGATGCGCCATCTCTAGAAGATCTCATGCTTGAAGCTTGCCATCCTCGTGCTCATGGAATGATGAAGACAAGTTCAAAGAAAAGGTTTCCCCATGGAGTATGGGGGAGCATTTTTCAAGTCTTCATCAAACAAGAGCGAGCAAGAGCAAACAAGAAAGGTGTTCCCTCTATAGAAGAACAAGACGGTCTACATCAAGTTCAAGTGGGATGCTCAAGGCAAAGGTATGTTGATAGGGCTTCTCTTTTGCCGGTCTCGTGTTGTTAGTTGGGAGACCGGGTTTAGGATAGATAGCCGTACTATCAAGAGGGTCTCTCAAGAGGGTGTCTCGTTTGCATCGTTCGGAGAGAGCTCAAACCTTTGCATTCATATCATCATCTTTCTTGGTTATTATTTGGTTCTTGTCCATGAGAGTATCTAGATCTTGTGGTCACCATCGTAACAAGATCTATCTCATCATCTAAGGGTTTCACTTGCATATCTTATTGCGGTTTTTGATCTTGCGAGTTTTTCGGCTCCACACCTTGGGGGATAGATCACATATATATTCATGATATTTTCTCCCAAGGTGATATCCAAAATTGGTTTCATCCCGTTTGGAGTACGGATGCAAAAGTTATTGCGTTTCTGGTTTTCTGGTTTCTGGAATTTCCCTGACCGGAAGTTCCGGCTTCCCACCGAAAGTTCCTCTAGGGCATCTTTGCCGCCGAAAGTTCCGGTGGAAGTTCCAGGTCTTCTTCCGCTCACGCTCATTAACCTTCCGTTTTGAAGCGTTCTATTTGCCGGAACTTTGTCGGAACTTGCATCGGAAGTTCACCGGAACTTCCGATCTGTTTTGACCGGAACTTCCGGGTGTGCTTATGGAGCGGGCGTCAACGGTCTGATGACCGTTGGAGCCAGGCTGGGCGGAACTTCCGCCCAGAGCCGGAACTTCCGGCCATGATTCGTTTTTTCAGTTTCTCGCTCCGCAGTTTTTGACCGATGGCTGGGTGCCACCGGAACTTCCGGCCTCCCACCGGAAGTTCCGTCCAGGTGTCGCGAATGCCCATAACGGGCAGATCTGGGAGCCCTTTAAAAGGGGCTCCTCTTCCCCTTCGTGGGCACTAGCTTTTCTTCTTGGTTCTTGGCTTTCTCTCTCTCCTCCATTGTCAACCTTGAAGAAGCTTTCCCTCTCCCTTTCCCCTCCTATGATTCTTGCATCTTTTTGAGGGATTTGAGAGAGGAGATCTAGATCTACAATCCCCCCAAGTCAAATCCCTTTTTTGTGAAGGAATCATTGGGATCTAGATCTTGGAGAGTTTTGTGTTCTACTCTTGTGTTCTTCCTCCCTTATTCCCCCAATAGCTTTTGTAGCTTTGTTGGAATTTGGGAGAGAAGGACTTGCCCTTGCATTTGGTGCATAGGTTTGAGTTCTCCTCGGAGATTCGGCGAGTTCAAGCTTGTGGGCTTGTTTCTCTTGGGTTCCTTGGAACCCTAGACGGTTGTGTGGTTGGATTGTTGACCTTTTGTGGTCTTGTATCCTTTTGTGGCGTTGTTGGCCTTTTGTGGCATTGTTGGCCTTTTGTGGCTTTGTTGTTGGGAGCCTCCAATTGAGTTGTGGAGTTAGCCCCAATCTTTTACGGGTTCGGTGACCGCCCTCAAGCGTCCCATAGTGGAGCAAGTGCCCTCCTTTTGTGGTGCGCACTTGGGAGAATAGGGTGAGCCTTTTGTGGCGTCGGTGAGTTGCGTGCTTCCGCATCCGGGGTGAGGCCTTGTGTGGCGTTGGGTGAGCATCGAGCCACCATACCTCGAGGTGAGCCATTTGTGGCGTTCGGAGAGCATTGCGCCATCGCACCTCTCCAACGGAGACGTGGCTTCTTTGGAAGTGAACTTCGGGAAACAAATCTTCGTCTCCGCGTCCATCGGTTATCTCTCAACCGAACCCTTTACTTATACACTTTACATTGTGATAGCCATCGTGCTTGAAGTATTTATACCTTGCTATCCCCTTGTTGCTTGTATTGCTTAACATAGGTTGTTGGTGCACCTAGGTGAACTTAGTGGCTAGGTTTTGTGCTCAATAAATTAAACGTTAGTTTTATTCCGCATTTACTTGAGCCTAAACCGTAATAATTTTAAAAGCCTATTCACCCCCCCTCTAGGCAACTACCTTTGTACTTTCAGATATGAACACATAGCTATCGGTAGAGCCCTTAGCCTCGAGGAAGAACTACTCCCTCCTCATCATGGTAATCAGCAACGGTGATGAAGATGGCGATGGAGAATGATGGAGATGGCTCCGTGGGCACTTCCCCGTCCCGGCAGGATGCCGGAACAGATACTTTATGTCCCCCGAATATCCCTTTCGGTGGCGGCGGCGCTACAGAGGTTTTTGTGGATTTCTTCTGGATTCCCTAGGGTTTTTGGGTCGTAGGATTCTTATAGACATATGAATCAAGGTTGGTGGGGGTCCAGGGGTCCCACACACCCTGTGGGCGCCTCTAGGGCTTACCCGTGCCTAGAGGGGGTGCGGCCACCCTGTGCCCCCCCTCTCCGGCTCTGCTTCATGGTTCCGTGTTGCTCCAGGGAAAATAATGACTTTGGCTTTTGTCCTGTCCAATTCCGAGAATATTGATTTTCTGCCTTTCTGGAACCAAAAACGGAAGAAAACAGGCAACTGTCACTGTGGCAACTTGTTAATGGGTTAGTTCCAGAAAGTGTATAAAAATACCTCAAAGTGTAGACAAAACATAGGACAAATGATACAAAACAAGCATGGAACATCAAAAATTATAGATACGTTTACGACGTATCAGGAGTTTGAATCCTTCCCCAACTCCCTCTCCTTGTTGGCTTGTGGTGGAGGGAAAGAAGGATTCTTTCCTTCCTCCACCAGGATACATTGTCCCAGTTTGACTTTTCAAACTTGCCTTTTGACTTCCAATTTGGAGCTCAATTTATTTCTTATAAATGCCCAACCAAGTGACCTAGGACATGATGCAATCATTCCACTTATTCATGACACATTCATGTACCCTTCCCCTTCTGGTCCGATGAACCTTCTAGACCCTTCTAGATTATTTCGGTGAAAACACTGGAATCATTCCCGAACTTCGGAATTGGACTTCCCTTATATGAATCTTATTCTCCGGACCATTCCGGATCTCCTCGTGATATCCAGGATCCCATCCGAGACTCCGAACCATTCGGTCTCCCTACTTATATTACATATCTACTAAACAACATCGAATCCTTAAGTGTGTCTCCCTACGGTTCGTGAATTATGCAGACATGACCGAGAATCTTCTCCGATCAATAACCAATAGAGGAATCTAGAAATTCATATGGCTCCCACATATTTCTATGATTAATTTACGATCAAATGAACCACTTATATACGATACCAATTTCCATTTGTCGCGTGATAGTTTACTTATCCGAGGTCTGATCGTCAGTATCTCTGCATACCTAGTTCAACCTCGTTATCGATAAGTACTCTCTTCTCATTCCCGTGATATGTGATCCCTTGTGATCCAATCACATGCTTGCAAGTGAATTGGATGACATTCCACCAAGAGGGCCCAGAGTATATCTATCTGTCATATGGATGGACAAATCCCACTCTTGATCCATGTGCCTCAACACATACTTTCTGAACACTCAATGCCACCTTTATATCCACCCAGTTACGAAGTGGTGTTTGATGTCATCAAAGCATCCATCCGGTGATGGTGATTAGCATGATCTTATGGTCGAAGGAATTAGGTTACTATGTATCAGAAATCTTATAGCAAGTGAACTATATTAAATGACTTGATCTTTATGCTACGCTTAACTATAGGATTATGTCAATCACATCATTCTCCTAATGATATGACCTTGTTGTTAATAACATATCAATGTCCATGATCAGGAAACCATGATCATATATTAACAACAAGCTAGTTTAACAAGAGGCTTTACTAGGGACTCTTTTATGTTTACAAATCACACAAGTATTAATGTTTCCGGTTAATACAATTATAGCATGGTATGTAAACATTTATCATAAGTATGAAGATATGATAATAACCACTTTATTATTGCCTCTTGGGCATATCTCCAACAGAAGGGTGGCAGAATTCCAGGCTAGCAGGCGTACCCAGCATCTGCAAGGTAGAATTTGCCGTCAGGGAGCTTCATGCCATCAGGTCTGCTAAGGTTGTCTGCCAGAATCGTGACATCGTGGGCATATCCTTCCCACCCGGGAAGCACATATGTGAACTTCATGTCGAAATGAACGGAGGCAAGCACATTTCAACTAGGGTAGTGCTTCCTCTCCCTATATGCAGCTTGCTTAGATTTCGGCACTCTAGCCATCACATGAGTGCCATTTCTCCAATATAATCTTGGCATTACACAAATGTTAGCCGGCTATCCAATACAATCATCCAAAGAAGAACATGCTAGAGTTGCTCACCTTGAAAAAGGGGAACCATCGACCGTTTCCATGTATCTTTGTGGGGATTTGACCAGATGGTGGCATGATCATCTCCTCTCTCAGTTCTCCAACAACATTCAACACCTGATGGAAACACCAGGAAATTGTCTCGGTTGATCTTCTCCATGTGTTTTGGATCACTCGGAATTTCTGGTTATGGCCTAGAACATGAAGAAACAGAGCCACCTACTCTTCGATACAGCAGTTGATGATGTCCTTGAGTTGCCCCCTAGACCTGAAAGTCTGCACAAGATGGTTAAATGGGGATCTTCTCATCCTGAGCATGGCAATAGGATCCACATCGTTGTTGTTGTGGATGTGGTTCAGATTTGCCATCCTCTCTCTGTCGCGCTGCATCAGGGGACCATACTTCACGGTCGGCATGTTATGCCTAGCAGCCGCTCTTCGGTAGATCGGTAACATCATGCCTGAATCACAGCGACTAGAGAAGCTGCCTGGATGATAAGCTTCAGTTGCTGGCCCTAAACAGAGTGGCAATGCGTAAACACGGTGTACGGACTACCCTAATGTCGAGCTAACTACCTTGGTAAAAAATGTAGAGAGGAGTCATGGTTGTTACCTTCATGCTGGTGGCCGTCGAGGACCTGCCGCGAGCGGAGAAGAACACGGGGGAGTAGTCGGCGCCACAGACCTGTGAGCCAGCAGACCCGGAGTTGGGCTGTAGATGCCAGCCGGAGTGTGCTTAGAAGCTGCTGCCGGAGATCTAAATCGCTACCACCGCCGCACAAGAGGAAAATGGGGAGGGATTTTTCTTCATGCGGGAGGCGGCAACATAAGAGGGAGGTGAGCCTAATTTTCACACCATCCGGCGCTGCGATTCTTTCGGCTCCTGACATCTCCCTGTTGCCTCCTCGCGCACGTTGTTCCTCCCCTTGTTCTTGCCAGGGTCTGTCCCGATGAAAACGCTCAATTTTGGCGTTCCTCCGGAGCCAAGATGAGAGGTTCTTTAAGAACCGTGCGGGCCAAATCCGCGGCATGCCGCAAGACACCAAACAGGCTTGTTTCTTCTGGCCCGGTGCGAGGAACGACAATCGTGCCAACCAAACACGCCCTTAGTTATGTAAAGGCTGTGTGCAATGCTTTAAATTTTTAAATAATAAATCGCCCCTTATAAAAGAACATACCAAAGCTTAATTTAAGGGTGTGTTTGGTAGCCCGGGTGAGCTATCTCATCTCATACAAGCTGAGTTCAGCTAAGTTGACTACATACAATTGGATTTTGTTGCATTGTGTTTGGTAGCCTGGGTGAACTCAACCGAGCTGGGTTAGTATCTTGTTTGGTAGCCTATATAAGCTGAGCACATAAATAAGAAGCAACGAGGTCCCTAAGAAGATAATTTAAAAGCAATCAGGACCCTACACAGAAATTTGAGTGCAATCAGGTCCCTACAGCAAAGTTAAAAAGCAACCAAGTCCCTGAAAGTAAAATTAAAAAGCCATCGAGTCCCTGAGATATGCTCCCACAGATCCGTCGATGTGCTCGCGCTGGCCGCCGGTCATCGTCGATGGACTAGCTCGCCGGGCAACGCTTGTCAGGAAGTGTAGTGCTGGCCTGCATCGAGGAGGCGGCGACGGCGCTCGTCAAGATGGGCGGTGGCAGCCTGCATAGAGGAGGCGCGGCGCTCGTCGGGATGGGAGGCGACCGTGCTCCTCAAATTGCGTGCTGGTAGCTATGGGCGGCGGCGCGACCTTCCGTTGCTTCGCGGCGCGGGAGAGGGGCCGACGCGGGAGGAGGAGATTCGCGGCGGCGCGACCTACTGCTGCTTCGGTGGCGCGGGAGAGGAGAGAAAGGAGGGCCGACGCGGGAGGAGGAGCTTCGGCGGCAGCGGCGGGGCCCAGCATCCCTTGCTCCTGCTAGGCCGGCGCGGGGGGGAGGAGAGCCAAGGGCGGCCGCCGTGGAGGAAGCGAGGAGGCGCGGGGTGGGCGGTTGCGATGGAGAGCGGTTCGGGAGGGAGAACTGGGGGTCGGGCGCTTGACCCCTGCTGGATTCAGTCCAGGCGCGGGGCGCGGGGGAGGATTTTCGGGGCGAGGTCAGCCCTGCCCACATCTGGCTTCGTTTCAACCATAGCAGGCAGGGCTGAGAGGGCGTTTTCGTGCGAGGTGGACAGGGCGGAGGAAAGAAACCCGGGCTAACAAACACCTAAAACTTGGCGGAGACGAGATTTTCTGGGTTGGACCGAGCTAACAAACACACCCTAAGTGTATGCTCACAAGAAAGAAAACCTTTTCTGTAGTAGTATCAAGTGTTGTCTTCCATGCTTCATGTTTCAGATGATTTTTCTTGGTGACTGGTTGTTACCAACATGGATTTATTGCATACACATAATTGGTTGCTACATGGGTGTGTTTGAATCGTTGTGATGTTTTATGTGTATTTGGCATACCATACGCAAAAATACTACTACAAAACAATGTTGCATACATACAAAGTTGTTGCATGGAAGGAGGTTATGCTGCAACGGTCTCATGATTGAGATCTCACACTTAAGTGTAATCGAACTGCGTGGGAGGTACCAATCAGGACTAATCTCCGCCAACTGACCCCTAGGGTTGCCAAAAAATAATGAAATGCAATACATATCCAATACAATTAATAATAAGTCCACATAAGAATCAACATGCTAGGAGGGTGGTTGAGTGTCTAAAAAATGTGAAATATTTTTTCGGTGGAGAGCGACATTCCAGTTAATAGCAAAACACATGTGATGACTTCGTCTATCTCTAAATCCGATCCGCCGACTCAACCTCTAAAAGATACTCATTATGATAGGGTGTGCATATATGAGTTCATAACTATGAGCGCATGCGTTTGTAAACTGCTATTTCTAAAAAAAAATCCACAAGGCATGTACATGATATCCCAATTCACATATATTTAGACCGAGATACACTATGTATGATCAAGTCTCATTGTTTCTGGCTTGGTAAGTTGTTGTGTCCGTGCCACCATCCAACTAAATCCGCCAGTTTTGTATGTCCATCTCATTCATGCCAATCATTTACGTCATCTTTATCCTAATTTGTTTCATTGTTTGAAATAATCAGAAATAATTGTGCCGACACATCTGTTGCAGCACTGACAATGATCTCCAGCACATCAGTGTTCAGAAATCATGAGTTAGTGAGATGCCATTATCAGGTGTCCTTTGAGAAACCAACGAGGCTAGCTAGCTACTAGCTAGCTTAACAGGACGTTAGGTACATAGGTTACACATGCGAGTAAAAAAACAGAATTGCATTATTTTAATAATTGAGTTAGCCTTTAGTAGTTTTCTACCCAAATACTTCCTCTGTGTAGAATACATTTTAGCTTTGTAAAATAAATATATCTAGAAATTTTAATGTATTCATTCCGAACATCTACAAACATATACATTAAAAGACGTCCAGATACATTTAATTTACAAAGTTAAAATATCTTATATTTCTGAACGAAGGGAGTAGTATACTAGCTCTGTTCTAAAATGTAAATATTTTTATAGGCTAAAACGAAGACATCTTATATTCAGTCCAAAACGTTCTTGGTAGTATGTCTTTTTAGAACGGAGGGTTGATTGATATCTATAGCAAGAACTCGCCAAATAGGTCATGGTAGTAAGTTTGAAGGGTTGACTGATATATATCCTGCAGAAAATTGCCTTGTACACATGTTTCATCTCATATATGTATGTATCTTTGTCCGACTATGTGTGAGCATGATAGGGCATCTCCACTGGCACGACCCATTTGGGACAGCAATGTGTCCAAAATGGTCTGTTTGTGCCGGCTCAATTCGTTCGGGCCACGGATGTGCCCAGACGCATTTTGATCCTCTAGCCCGGTGTCAAGGATTGACGCGACCGAGTTAATGGCGACTTCTCGTCACCAATCGCCCTGCCGGCTTCCTGCATGCCTTAGGGTTCCTGCCCTCGCTAGCTCCAGTTTACCGCCTGCGTCGTGGCGGTTTCATTCCCACGACCAGAAATCTCCCATATCGGACCGGACATTTTCCACACAGACCGCGAGCTATAAATATGGACATAGCCGTGGTATTTGCACCAACCAAAGCTCACCATCTATGCCTCTTCGTAAGATCACCACATGGTCCAGCTCTAGGAGATGGTGCATGTCTGCTTTATGGAGTGTTCCGAGCACGACGTGGAGGTGGAGGCCGCCGAGTTGGCTTGTCAGTATGCGGAGGAGGAGGTGGATGACATGGGTATGATCTGTCGAGTCTCTGTTATTGGCATACCTGGTACAGATCTAGGACAAGTCCCATAAGGCCCATACATAGCCAAAGGTTCTGGAAGCACCCGAAGCCCGGGAACCATACATGACAATCAAGGCAAAACCCAAGATGTAGCTGACATAGTCACAAATTTACCTTTTATTTTGTAACCGACCCGTGTTGGACTTTGAGACCCATCCTATCATATAAAGGCTGGGAGGATCCAACGGATAATCTACTCATATCAAATCGTTGTAAGCTAGATCGCATCTAGCAACTCGGCGACTTTATATTCTCCATCAATAAAGATCAGACAAGTAGAAAGTAGGGTTTCCTCTACGAGGCCCGAGTCTAGGTAAACTTGCCTCCTTTGTTTATCTAATAAGACGATAAAATCATCAGCGCACCCCATTTCCCTGAAACCCAAGTCCATAATAATGGACATTGCCAAGGTTACCCCTTGTTAGTGGAAGGTTTCGAGAAGCAAGGTGCGGAGGCCCAGAAGGCGTTGGAGGACATGATGGAGACAGTGGCGCGTGAGGAGGCCACAACCGTGGTGCGCGATCTACGCCACTCTGTGGCCCGGGAGGTAGTGGAGGCAATACTAAAGTGGTTATTATCGTATTCCTATTTATGATAAATATTTATTTTACATGCTATAATTGTATTAATACGGAAATGTTAATACATGTGTGTTTAATAAACAAAAGAAAGTTCCTAGTTATGCCTCTCTTATAAACTAGCTCGTTGATTAACAAGATGATCATAGGTTTCCTGATCATGGACATTGGATGTTGTTAATAACGAGGTCACAACATTAGTGTAATGGTGTGATGAACATTCATCCGAAGTATAGCATTACGATCAAAGTCATTGAGTTTATATTGCTATAACATCTTACGAAGTGATCCTAATCCTTAGACCATGAGATCATGTCAATCACTAACACCGGAAGAGTTTCTTGATAACATCAAACGTCACACCGTAACAGGGTGATTATAAAGATGGATTCAGAACTACTAAAGTGTTATGTTGAGGCCCATGGATCGAGAGTGGAATTTGTTCATCCCGATGACGGATAGATATACTCTGGTCCCTCTCGGTGATATCACATTGGTTAGCTTGCAAGCAAGTGATTTGATCACTAGAATGTTATATCACGGGAACGAGAAAAGAGTGCATGTCAGTAACGATATCAAACTAGGTATGGAGATACCGATGATCGAATCTCGGACATGTAATATATCGTGAAACAAAGGGATTAAGATACTAGCGTAAAAGGTTCCGACGATCACAAGAAAGTCATCGTTGAATGTGTGGGAGTCAGTATGGGTCTCCAGATCCCGCTTCTGATTATTGTTCCGAGAGGGGTCTCGATCATGTCCGCATTATTCACGAACCGTAGGGTGACACACTTAAGAGACACCGACATCCAATTGGAGCAAATGTTTCATGCCGAAAGAATGAACAAGCGCAGGAATTTATTTCACTAGATACCGAAATAGGTTTTCGGGTGAAATTGCATAAAGTGGTTATGCATGTGAAATAGAATTATAGCAAGGGGTTATTTGTGAATGTTTGTCATTAAAGTAATTGACAAAATTCTGAATAAAATAAAAGAGTTTTATTTAATGAGAGTTTGCATTAAATTTGGTGGAAATTTAATGGGAATTTGAGTGGACTTTTGAGTGGAGGGATTTTAAAGGGCATTTTGTGAGTGGAGTGTCCACCCACATGAATGAAGGAGGGGAGGGGGCAGCCGCCGGCCACCCCCTTGGGTGCCCCCCCTCCTCCTATAAAAGGAGCCCCCCTCCTCACTTGTCTCTCACACCTCCTCGTGAAGGATCTCTCTCCCCCTCTAAAATTTATCCTCCATGGTCTCGGACTAGCGAGATACATGTTCCCGGTGGCTATTCGGCAAGAAAGAGTTGTGCTTCCGCTGCATCGCTGGAGCGAGGAGGCGGAGGTTGCTCGGTGCCTCGAACGTGTGCGAAAGCACGCGGATGCGCTGCTGTTTTGCGGCGCTAGGACTTCCTCTCGATCTTGAGATCGGCAAGAGATCATCTACATCAACCACGAGTTTGGACTCGTTAAGCTTTGTCGGTCTTCAAGGGTATGTTCTCTACGGATATGCATTCGCCCGTTGTTTGTATCTAGTAGATAGATCATGGTACATAGTTGTTCCCATCGTAGGAAAATTTTTGTTTTCTATGCTGCGAACCCTACAGTGGTATCAGAGCCGGATCTATGCGTAGATACTTTACACGGGTAGTACACATATGAGTATGTGGGCGATGATGATCATGTTGTTGCTCCTTTGTTGTAATTTTGGATATTGGTGACATAGTGGGATGAAGCGGCCCGGACAAACTTTACATGTCCTCACACATGAGACCTGTTCCACGCTTGACATGCAACTAGTTTGCATAAGTGGATAGCGGGTGTCTGTCTCTCCTACTATAGTCAATATCTAATTTGCAACGAGTTGTCAACAATTTGGTTATCCTCGTTGTGGTTCATGTTCGTAGGTAAGAACAGTTCTATCTTCGAAAGCCCTAAGCCACGTAAAATTTGCAATGGATAAATTAGAGGCGTCTAGTTTAGATTGTTGTTGGGCTAGTGATATGATATGGTGATGTTGTAAGTAGAAGTATGAGATGATACTCTTACAACACACATAACGTGTAATCTCCATAGACCTTGGACTTACACATATAGGTATGATAGTGATCATACCACGGTGCACATGATAGAAATCTTATGCGGGAACCATATCATTCCACTAATAAACATGTGATGTTTGATTGCATCTTATATTGCTTGTTTGGCGTTTTATTAGCATAATAAGATGATCCCTCATTTAAATATCAAGATAAGAATGTGTTCTTCCTTTAGTATGCACCGATTATGTTCTCGTCGCTTCAAGACATCACGTGATGATCGGGTGTACTTTAATCCACGAGCATATCTCGGGTGTAAGACAGTTACACACGCGAATACTAAGGTTCTTACTTGGCGAGCCTAGCATGTACATACATGGCCTCGGAACACGGACCGAAAGGTTAAGCATGAGTCATATGTTTTGATATGATGACCATATGGATGCTCGCCTTTGAAGCTACGCCGACTCACGTGATGATCGGACTTGGTGTAGTGGATTTGGTTCATGTAATCACCAAAAAGACACGAGGGATGTAGTTTTTGAGTGGGAGTTCATTTCTAATTTGGATTAGTAGAACTCAATTTATCATAAATTAAATCAAAGTGAATTTGCATAATTTGTTGTAATCATTGGCATTCGTTCACCACCTTATACATAGTTGTAATTGAGATAATAGAACTATAGAATTCTGGATATTTACTTTACGAACTGGTATCGTATTGTGTTGAGTGTCAATCAAAGTTTAAAGTCCTATTGCAAACTTTCAGCAAACTCTATTTACTCCGTGAAATTTAATAATTGGTATTAAATCAAGAGTAACAATTCCAGTGTTAGTATCTTAAGTATCATGTTTGCCTCCACGATTCTTGATTGTTTTAATATCAAGTTTATCTAGGAGCTGAAAGAATTGTTTCAGAAACCATCATGTGTGGCAGATATAATGATATCTGAAACAATGTTTTGGTTGCAATATGATAGAGTATAATATATGTTCTCATATTGGATGAGAATTTACGAAGGTTGGAGATGCTAGACATCCTAATCATCCAAAAGGGTTTTGGAAAGTAATGTTATACTCACGATTCTCCTTTATAAGCTAAATTGGCTTGATCATGAAAGTCGTCATGATAAGGATGAATAGAAGATGTATGTAAAGTGTTTACTACACTAAAAGATTACTAAAGAATGGATTTTGAAAGAATACCGATCATTTTGATGATGGTGATCTACTTCAAAGTGCAAGTCCAAAGGTATTATTATTTAAATATACACGCTTTGGACTATGTGTCATGTATATGGCGCCACTTTTGATGTTGATAGATTCTTTTAAAAGGAAAAGGAAATGCTGAAAGAGAATCTATAAAATATATTTGGCAGAAAAGAAAAGATTGGAAATATCCAATTTAGGTATATGGATGATATACATGTTATGGTTGTATTCTTTGCTTGTTAAACAATGTGGTTTTTGGGTATTGGATACCGAATTGGTTGGTATGAAATTTCTTACGGAACAACGCAATTCATGAACCACAATGGCCTAAGTAACTAGCAAGAGAATATGTGATTATGTTCATCGAAAACAAACAAACCGTTGTTTGTATTTCTCGTTGACATCAAAGCTTGACTTCAAGATTTGTTTTAATAATTATTATTTAAATCAGGTATTATGAGAACAAAGGTTGTTCAAATAATTACCGTATTCCATATAAGATGGATGATTTACAAATCTAGTTGGAGAAATCACATCCATAAAGCCTAATGCTAAAATGTCGCAAGACAAATGATTGGAAGATCACTTACGAAGTGACATCGCCGTTTAAATTATATTAGAAAGAAAACATGAAGAAACTCCATTTTCATGGATTTTTTGGAGTCTTTGATTTGATCAAGTGACGCTTGTGAGACTTTCCTCGGGATAATTAAAACTTCGTTCAAAGGCCAAAGAAGAACGAACGACTAAAATATTGGAATTTATACATATCGATGTATGTAGTCCATTATGTGTAGTAAATGGCGATGTGTTTCAACTTCATATACTTTCTCCGGAAATTTGAGTGAATATTCACTTAATGAGAAAGAAGTATGAAATATTTGAAAAACGTTTTCAAAGACTTTCAAGATGAAGTGGAAAATCATTGTAACAAGAAAAATAAATGAATTATGATTTGATCATAAAGGGATTTATTTGAGTTACAAGTGTAACAAGAAAATAAATGAATTATGATTTTATCATAAAGGGATTTATTTGAGTTGCAAGTTTAGCAAAACACCTAGATTTACATCTCCCGAAACACCATAGGAGTATGGAGTGTTTGAGATTTGTAATGAAACCTTGTGAGACATGGTTGGATCAAAGGTGTTATTTATAAAACTGCCATTATGTTTTAAAAGATTAAAGCTTTAGAGACTACCGCTTTTACATTGAAAAGAGCTCCATCTAGATCCGTTGAAATGACACCATGGAAGTTATGGTTTGGGGTAAAATCCAAGTTGTCATTTCTTAAATTTTGGTTTGCTAAACATAAGTAAGATGTTTACAACCGAATTCGGATGAGCATGTCTTTGTAGGTTATTCCGAATAACAATTGGTTATTCCTCCATAACACCGAGGACAAAAGGGTTTGTCGCTTGAAATGTGAAGTTTCTTGAAAAAGGATTTTTTCGCAAAAGTTAAGTGGGAGGACAATAGAACTTTGATAAGGTTAACGAACCTTAGCTAAATGTGCTGAGTTGCGCAGCGCCGGAAATCGTTCTGGAGGCTGCCATAATGCTCATAGCTTATGTGCCTCAAAGGTTGTGGTCACGGAGGTCTAAAGTTCCTATTGAACCAAGAAGGTCGGTTAAACAATCAAATGCTAAGATTTGAGAGTAAATCATTATTGTTTGACAATGATGAACCGAATACATACAAAGAAGCGATGATGGGCCCTGACTCCATCAAATGGCTTGAAGCCATAAAATCCGTGATAGTTCCATATACGAGAAATCAAGTTTTGAACTTGGAAGACCCTCCGGAAAGGTGTAAAAACCTATCGGTCGTATTTGGATCTATAAAGAAACAGACATGGATGTTTCACATCTATGAAATAGTCGACATGTCGTAAAATATTTTACGACAATGTTCAAGGAGTTGACTATGACAAGATTTGATCTTTCATAGCGATATTTAGTCTGGACGGATTAAAGTAGCAACCACTACATATAATTTGGTATATGGTAGATGAATAAACAAAACAAAGTTCTTCTAATAGAATGGTTACCTAGGACATGTACATGACACCATCCAAAGGGTTTTGTTAATTCAAAGGATGCTAAAAAGGGCATGCAAACTTCAATGGTTGAAGTAAGCATCGCGGAGTTGGAATCTTCACCGTGATGAAAAAGAGTTTTCATCAGGAGACGATGAAGATGCTTGCATTTGCAAGAAATTAAGTGGGAGCGCTGAGACATATTTCTAATACATTATGTGAAGGACATCTTGTTGATTATAAATGATGTATCTTTCATTGACAAAGGTTAAGAATTTCATTTCGATGAAAGACTTAGGCAAAACCCGAATATTTAGCATGAATGTCTATAGTGGATAGACTGTAACGCTAATATGTTTATGCCAAACGTACATATATGAGATATTGAAGGAGTTCAATATAGAAACGACAAGAAACAGTTCTTGTTGCATGGAAAGGAAATGAATCAAGATTCAAGTGTATCGACACTTGATAAGTGAAACAAGATTCAAGTGCTTTGACACTTGATGAGTGCAATCACGAGAATGTTTTGATCAATCATACCATGATATGTACACATCCAAATATGTCCTATGCTCTAAGTGTTATGAGCATATACCAGAATGAATCATAAAATGATCATTGGATGATAGTGAGGATATTCTTATGATCTTTTGGAAGAACTAAGAATATATTTGTGTAGAGGTGACAAACAATTACAAATAGTTCATTGTAAAGCGTTACATTGATACTAGTTTTGTCACAAGATACAAATTAAGTTTATCTCAATTTAAACTATGGGTGGCACAATGTAATGGAAAGGAGATTCCATGATCGATTTGGAAGAGTTCCAAAGTTAAGACATTGTGATGAATACTACAACAAAAGGCTAAGTATATGACTGCTATAGTAGCAGCAAAGGAGGGAATTTGTGTCAAGTAGTTTGTTATCAAACTAAGGTGTGGTTCGCAACGGGCTAACACTAAAGATATATTGTATGACAATAGTATCGATGTGTTTTAACCCCAAGGAACTAAAGGTCTCACCAAAAGACCAAATTTATACAATGCCATCTCATTGGAGAATGAGTGATGCGTGGAGACGCAAAGACATGCAAATACACACGACAAGCGTCAGATCCGTAGATTATGTTAACCACTTGCAATTGCATATTTGGAACACCAGAAAGCCATAGGTGTTCAATACACAAAGTTTTCAAACTAGATTATTGTCTCTAGTGCAAGTGGGAGACTGAAGGGAATATGCCCGAGAGGCAATAATAAAGTGGTTATTATCGTATTCCTATTTATGATAAATGTTTATTTTACATGCTATAATTGTATTAATCTGAAACGTTAATACATGTGTGTTTAATAAACAAAAGAAAGTTCCTAGTTATGCCTCTCTTATAAACTAGCTCGTTGATTAACAAGATGATCATAGGTTTTCGATCATGGACATTGGATGTTAATAACGGGATCACAACATTAGTGTAATGGTGTGATGAACATTCATCCGAAGTATAGCATTACGATCAAAGTCATTGAGTTTATATTGATATAACATCTTACGAAGTGATCCTAATCCTTAGACCATGAGATCATGTCAATCACTAACACCGGAAGAGTTTCTTGATAACATCAAAAGTCACACCGTAATGTGGTGATTATAAAGATGGATTCGTAACTAATAAAGTGTTATGTTGAGGCCCATGGATCGAGAGTGGAATTTGTTCATCCCGATGACGGATAGATATACTCTGGGCCCTCTCGGTGATATCACATTGGTTAGCTTGCAAGCAAGTGATTTGATCACTAGAATGTTATATCACGGGAACGAGAAAAGAGTGCATGTCGAATTTGAGATCAAACTAGGTATGGAGATACCGATGATCGAATCTCGGACATGTAATATATCGTGAAACAAAGGGATTAAGATACTAGCGTAAAAGGTTCCGACGATCACAAGAAAGTCATCGTTGAATGTGTGGGAGTCAGTATGGGTCTCTAGATCCCGCTTCTGATTATTGATCCGAGAGGGGTCTCGATCATGTCCGCATTATTCACGAACCGTAGGGTGACACACTTAAGAGACACCGACATCCAATTGGAGCAAATTTTTCATGCCGAAAGAATGAACAAGCGCAGGAATTTATTTCACTAGATACCGAAACAGGTTTTCGGGTGAAATTGCATAAAGTGGTTATGCATGTGAAATAGAATTCTAGCAAGGGGTTATTTGTGAATGTTTGTCATTAAAGTAATTGACAAAATTCTGAATAAAATAGAAGAGTTCTATTTAATGAGAGTTTGCATTCAATTTGGTGGAAATTTAATTGGAATTTGAGTGGACTTTTGAGTGGAGGGATTTTAAAGGGCATTTTGTGAGTGGAGTGTCCACCCACATGAATGAAGGAGGGGAGGGGGCAGCCCCCATGGCTTGCGGCCACCCCCTTGGGTGCCCCCTCCTCCTATAAAAGGAGCCCCCCCTCCTCACTTGTCTCACACACCTCCTCGTGAAGGATCTCTCTCCCCCTCTAGAATTTATCCCCCATGGTCTCGGACTAGCGAGATACATGTTCCCGGTGGCTTTTCGGCAAGAAAGAGTTGTGCTTCCGCTGCATCACTGGAGCGAGGAGGCGGAGGTTGCTCGGTGCCTCGAACGTGTGTGCGAGCACGGATGCGGCTGTTGTTTCTTGGCGCTAGGACTTTCTCTCGATCTTGAGATCGGCAAGAGATCGTCTACATCAACCACGAGTTTGGACTCGTTAAGCTTTGTCGGTCTTCAAGGGTATGTTCTCTACGGATATACATCCGCCCGTTGTTTGTATCTAGTAGATAGATCTTGGTACATAGTTGTTCCCATCGTAGGAAAATTTTTGTTTTCTATGCTGCGAACCCTACAATTATCTCCACCAGCACCATCATCACCACTCCGTCCCGCTGTAACAATCATGTTGAATCTTGCATTAGTTCTTAGGAGAAACTTTCCCGGTGTTAATTACTATTGTAGTTGATGCTTGTGAGTGGAACCATTGGATTATTGTTTATGTTCAGATTGTTATTCATCACCATATCATATTTTATCTTGATCCATATGATGTCTCATGAGTAGTTCATTTAGTTCTTGAGGACATGGGAGAAGTCATGTTGTTAGTAGTGGATTTGTGTTGAGTTATTATTCAATGGTTTAGTATTTAAGTTATGGTGCTATTCTTCTAGTGGTGTCATGTGAACATCGACTACATGATACTTCACCATTTATGGGCCTAGGGGAATGCATTGTGTATTTGGATACTAATTGTTGGGTTGCCGGAGTGATAGAAACCTGAACCCCCATTAGGACACCTTTGCACAAGGGGGCGTAGGATCTCAGAGTTTAAGTCTGTTGTTAGGTTTATATCTTAATTACTTTCCTGTAGTTGCGGATGTTTGCAGGGGGTTTAATCACAAGTATGTATTAGTCCAAGTAAGGTCGGTACATTAGCACAGGTTCAGCCACACAACACTTACAACACCAAAGAAGAGTACTCAGCTATATGAAGCGAAAGAACTTGACAGAATTCCCATGTGTCCTCGAGAACGTTTGGTCCTTATAAGTATTTCCATCGGCTTGTCCTTTGCTAAGAAAGGATTGGGCCACTTGCTGCGTTTGTTCGTTGTCTTTATTACTTGCACTTTGTTTTGTTGCTTTATCAAAAAAACCTAAAAATCCATTTGCTAAGTATTTACAGAGAGTTCCTGCTCCATACCACTAGTCAACACCTTCTGCTCCTCGTTGGGATCGACACTCCTATTTATCGAAAGTACTGCGATACACCCCCTTACTTGTGGGTCATCAGGGACGATGAGCAATGGACTATCGTCAAGTCCTACCATACCATGCACCACAACATTGATGGTCATGCATTCATGGTTATCGAGAGGGTGTCCAGATCAGAGGCGCTGGATAGCCTATTGGGGACCGAAGAGAGGACACGAAGACGCGCAATGGCAGAGACACGATATAGTGAGGCACGCGAGACGGAGGCGCGCGCTGTTGGGGAGGCCGAGAGGGTAGCGCGGGAGGGGAGGGACCACTGGGCTGTAGGGTTTGCAGCATGGAAAACAAAAAAAATTCTATTGCATGAATACACAAAAGCCAAGATCTAATCTACGAGATCGGTGCAACGAGTTTGTAGAGAACTAACCCCTGTAGATCCAAAGTGTTTAACAAGATCGGATTCTCTTGGTTGATGTAGTCAATCACTTGCCGTTCTCAAGATCGTATAGACAATCCTTCCGGTGCCACATTCCGGTAGCGCTTCCGCATTCGTTCACACATATGGTAGTCGATAAAGACTTTCCTCTCCCTTGTTCCAGCAGGGCAGCGGAGGTTGTAGATCTCCTCGAAATCCCAACATGACAATGGTGTGGTGGTGGTGGAGGAGAAGAGATTACTGTAGGGCTTCACCTAAGCCAGAGCAGTGTATGGAGGAGAGAGGGGAGGTGTCGGTGGGTAGGGTTTTGGGCGAGGGTGTAGGGGGCGCCCCCACCCCTCCTTATATGGGTGGTGGGGCGGCGACCAGGGTTCCCAGCCCTGGCCGAGTCCACCCCCAACTCCTCATGGCCGGCGGCAAGGAGAGGTAAAGGGAAACCTTTTCCCTCAAGGTTTCCTTTCCTTCCTCCACTAGGATTTGACTAGTCAAACTAGGATTTTCTATTCAAACTAGAGTTTGTATCTCTCTTCCTAGTCTTGGCCGACTTGACCTAGGGCTTGACGCCGCCAAGCCCACTAGGGCATGGTGCATCCCAAGTCCCCCATCCATGGTGGTGGACCTTCCAGAACCTTCAAGAATCTTCCGGTCAAAACATCGAAAACATTTCTGAACCGTAGAATTTGACTTTCCGTATATGAATCTTATTATTCGGACAATTTCGATTCTCCTCGTGATGTCCTGGATCCAATCCGAGACTCTGAACAACATTCGGTCTCCAACTCATATTCCATATCTACTAAACAACATCGAATCCTTAAGTGTGTCTCCCTACGATTTGTGAACTATGCAGACATGATCTAGACACCTCTCCGATCAATAACCATTAGTGGGATCTGGAAATCCATAAAGGCTCCCACACATTTATACGATGACTTCGTGATCGAATGAACCATTTACATATGATACTGATTCCCTTTGTCACGCGATACTTTATTTATCCGAGGTTTGATCGTTGGTATCTCTATACCTAGTTCAACCTCGTTACTGATAAGTACTCTTTACTCATTCTGTGATATGACATCTCTTGTGACCTAGTCACATGCTTGCTGATACGTCCAAAACGTATCTAATTTCCCGAACACTTTTTCTATTGTTTCTCCTCTAAACTTGTGTGATTTGGATACAACTAACACGGACTGACGCTGTTTTTAGCAGAATTACCTTGGTGTCTAGTTTTGTGCAGAAAATCAACTATCAGGAAAAATCACGGAAAATATGCCAAAAATCCTATTTCACCAGAATACTCACGGAGCCAGAAGATGAGATGGAGGAGGGCCACGAAGGGGCCACACCCCCTGGCAGCACGGGCCAGGCCAGGCCGCGCCTGGGAGGGGTGTGGCCACCTCGGGCACCCCCCTCGGCCTCCCTCTTCGCCTATAAAAATCCTCTTGACCTAAAAACGAGGGGGGTTCGACATTTTTCCAGAAAAAGTTCTGCTGCACCGCCACCACCAGAAACCGCGATTTGGAACCAGAAACTCCGTTCTGGCACCCTGTCGGGATAGGAAATTTGGAGGGGATTATCGCCATCATCACCGACGCCTATCCATCAACCATCCATGTTTCTCCCATCCATGAGTGATTAATCCCCCGCTGTAGGCTATGGGGATGGTAGGGATTGGATGAGTTCTATCATGTAATCGAATAAGATTGTTAGGGCATGGTGCCTAGTATCTCTATTAGTGTTATTTGACTTTGTTGCAACTTGTTGTGCTTAATGCTTGTCACTAGGGCCCGATTGCCATGATCTCAGATCTGAACTTGTTATTGATTCATGATGATAGTATTGTTTGTGATCGTATATGCAAGTTGTGTACACATATCATTGTCCAGAACCAAAGGCCCCGAAGTGACAGAAATTGGGACAGCCAGAGGGGATGGTTGTGATATGAGGATCACATGTGTTCACGGAGTGTTAATGCTTTGCTCCGGTGCTCTATTAAAGGAGTACCTTAATTGCCAGTAGATTTCCTTGAGGCCCCGCTGCAATGGGCTGGCAGGACAAAAGATGTTGTGCAAGTTCTCATTGCGAGCGCGTATGACTATATATAGAACACATGCCTATGATTGTTTAGTACTTCGATGCTTCTTATTTATATGCAAATGCCCTTGATCTTGAAGTTATATGAATAGTCTCGTCCATGCAACGCATGTCCATCCATCCCTATGCCTACCGCACTCATATCCTACTGTTTGCTACTGTTGTTACTATTGCCTTTGTTTTACTGCTGATGTTACTTTGCTATTGCTACTACAAAACTATTGCTACTAATAAACTACAGTGAGCAAGATTATTTCCAGGTGCAGTGATACGTCCAAAACATATCTACTTTCTCGAACACTTTGCTATTGTTTCTTCTCTAAACTTGTGTGATTTGGATATAACTAACACGGACTGATGCTATTCTCAGCAGAATTACCTTGGTGTCTTGTTTTTGTGCAGAAAATGAACTATCAGGAAAAATCCTGGAAAATATGCCAAAAATTATATTTCACCAGAAGATCCACGGAGCCAGAAGACGAGACGGAGAGGAGTCCTGGGGGACCACACCCACCCCAGGCGCGGGCCCACCACTGGCCGTGCCTGGAGGGGTTGTAGCCACCCCAGGCACCCCCTCGGCCTCCCTCTGCGCCTATAAGTTGCCTTCCGACCTAAAAACCGAGGGGGGTTCGATAGTTTTCTAGAAAGAGTTCCGCTCCGCCGCCGCCACCAGAAACCAAGATTCGGATCCAGAAACTCCGTTACGGCACCTACGGACCGGAATTTGGAGAGGATCATCGCCATCGTCATCACCAACGCATCTCCATCAACCACCGATGTTTCCCTCATCCATGAGTGAGTAATCCCCCGTTGTAGGCTTGGGGATGGTAGGGATTGGATGAGTTCTATCATGTAATCGAATAAGATCTGTTAGGGCATAGTGTCTAGTATCTCTATTAGTGCTATTTGACTTTGTTGCAACTTGTTGTTCTTAATGCTTGTCACTAGGGCCCGAGTGCCATGATCTTAGATCTAAACTTATTATTGAATCATCATGATAGTATTGTTTGTGATCTTATCTGCAAGTTGTGTATACATATCATTGTCCGGATCCAAAGGCCCCAAAGTGACAATAATTGGGACAACCGGAGGGGATGGCTGTGGTGTGAGAATCACATGTGTTCATGGAGTGTTAATGATTTTCTCTGGTGCTCTATTAAAAGGAGCACCTTAATTGCCAGTAGTTCCCTAGAGGCCCCGCTGCCACGGGCTGGCTGGACAGAAGATGTTGTGCAAGTTCTCATTGCGAGGACGTATGACTATATTTGGAGAACATGCCTAGGATTGTTTAGTACTTGGATGCTTGTTATTATTTATCTGCAATGCCCTAGATCTTGAAGTTACATGTTTAGGCTCGTCCATGCAACGCCCGTCCATCCATCCCTATGCCTACCACACTCAAATCCTATTGTTACCGTTACTGTTACTATTGCTCCTGTTTTGCTGTTGCTGTTGCCAAACTGTTGCTACTGATAAACTTCCGTGAGCAAGAACTATTTCCAGGTGCAGCTGAACTGACAACTCAGTTGTTAAGTCTTGCAAGTATTCTTTGGCTCCCCTTGTGTCGAATCAATAAATTGGGTAATACTACCCGCGAAGACTGTTGCGATCCCCTACACTTTTGGGTCATCATGCAGCTGAATTGACAACTCAGTTGTTAAGGCTTATAAGTATTCTTTGGCTCCCCTTGTGTCGATTCAATAAATTGGGTTATACTACCCTCGAATACTGTTGTGATCCCCTATACTTGTGGGTCATCAAGACTATTTTCTAGCGCTGTTGCCGAGGAGCATAGCTTTAATTGTAAGTTTACTTGGATCTACTATTGTTTGCTGCTATCCTTTTCATCATGGGAAAGTCTCGTGATGGGAAGTTTCCTTTTTTACCATCCACTACAAGAAGAGGTACAGTCCTAAACACCTCTACTGCTCTTGATTCACCATCTGTTATAAGTAAGCTTGTTACACCACCACCACATACACATGCTACACACACTGCTACTACTGCTAAATCTGAAATTGCTTCTGATACTCATGATGTTACTTCTACTGTGCTTGATGCAAGTGGTTCATTAGGTCCTTTCCTAGATGCTACTATTGTTAGAACTATTTTGGGAAACACTGAACTCCTACTGAAGACACTATTACTCCTGTTAGCTCACCTGAGTCTAGAGAGAGATATGATATTAATGATGGTTACATTGAGTTGACTAATGAATTTATTAAAGAGTGTCAAAACACACACAGTGCTAGTGATATTAGGAGTCTCCTTGAGAGACGTACTATTATACCTAAACTGTCTCCTGATGCTAAGTTTGCTACTTCTCCCATAGATATTAAAGATAAGGATTATGATTTCTCTCTTGATTTATCCTATATAAACATTGTTGAGAAAGAACCTTTTTGTGGGATTGAGAATGAAAAGGTTGTGGCACATATGAATGAGCTTTACACTATGAGTGCCTTATTCTCTAATGATGTTAAGATGCGCAAGTACTTTGTTACTAAAATCTTCCCTTTTTCACTAAAAGGAGAAGCTAAAGCTGTAGGGGGTCGTAGCATGGAAAACAAAAAAATTCTACCGCATGCACACAAACAAGCCAAGATCTATCTACTAGATTGTAGCAATGATTCGATAGAAGAACTCACCCTCGAATATTCCAAAGCGGTTAACGACTGCAGATTATCATGGGAGATGTAGTCGTACAATTGCCGATCTCAAGATCGCGTAGACGATCCTTCCGGCGCTGCGTTTCGGCAGCGCTTCCGCAGTCGGTCACACGTTCGGTACTCGATGAAGACATTTCTCTCCCTTGTTCCAGTAGGCAGCAGAGGTTGTAGCACTCTCCTCGCGATTCCGGCAGCACGACGGCGTGGTGTCGGAAGTAGAGGGGAGATCTTGCAGGGCTTAGCCTTAAGCCGGAGCGAGTATGGTGGAGTATGAGAGAGGCCTTGGTGATCTAGGGTTTAGAGGGCACCAAGGGGAGAGGTGTAGCCGACGGCTAGGGTTTGGGATACCCCAACTCGGCGACTTGGGAGGAGATCCCTAGGTGGTGGCGGCAACAACACTTGGTGGTGGTGGTGGCGCCTTAGGCTAGGGTTTTTTGAGGTGTAGGGAGAGGGGGCACCCTACCCCTCCTTATATAGGAGGGGAGAGGCGGTTTGGGGAGGAGTGATTCCTCCTCCAACTCCTCCTCATGGACGGCGGGTGGGAGGGAGTGGGACTTCCTCCCCAAGTAGGTTTCCTACTCTCCCTCCACCAAGCAAACTTCAGATTTGACTTTTCAAATTGGCGTTTGACTTTCAAACTTGGATTTTATTTCTCTCTCCATATCGCCCAGCCAAGTGACCTAGTACATTATGCAACCATTCCACATTGTCATGACACATCCATGTACCCTTCCCCTCCGGAGTGCCGGACCTTCCAGACCCTTCTAGAACATTCCTGGTGAAAACACCGAAATCATTTCTGAACTCCGAAACAGGACTTTACTTATATGAATATTATTCTTTGGACCATTTCGGATCTCCTCGTGATATCCCGGATCCCATCCGAGACTCCGAACAACATTCGGTCTCTTACTCATCATTCCATAACTACTCAACAACATCGAATCCTTAAGTGTGTCTCCTTACGGTTCGTGAATTATGCAGACATGACCGAGACACTTATCCGATCAATAACCAATAGAGGAATCTGCAAATTCATATGTCTCCCACATATTTCTATGACTACTTTGCGATCGAAAGAACCACTTACATACGATACCAATTTCCCTTTGTCTCACGATAGTTTACTTATCCGAGGTTTTGATCGTCGGTATCTCTGCATACCTAGTTCAACCTCGTTACTGATAAGTACTCTTTTCTCGTTCCCGTGATATGTGATCCCTTGTGAGCCAGTCACATGCTTTCAAGCTAATTGGATGATATTCCACCAAGAGGGCCCAGAGTATATCTATCTGTCATATGGATGGACAAATCCCACTCTTGATCCATGTGCCTCAACCCATACTTTCCGAACACTCAATGCCACCTTTATAGCCACCCAGTTACGGCGTGGTGTTTGATGTCATCAAAGCATCCTTCCGGTGATGGTGATTAACATGATCTCATGGTCAAAGGAATTAGGTTACTATGTATCAGAAAGCTTATAGCAAATGAACTATATTAAATGACTTGATCTTTATGCTATGCTTAACTATAGGAGTATGTCCATCATATCATTCATCTATTGATATGACCCTGTTGTTATTAACCAACAAGCTAGTTTAACAAGAGGCTTTACTAGGGACTCTTTTATGTTTACAAATCACACAAGTATTAATGTTTTCAGTTAATACAATTATAGCATGGTATGTAAACATTTATCATAAGAATGAAGATATGATAATAACCACTTTATTAGTGCCTCTTGGGCATATCTCCAACAGTCTCCCACTTGCACTAGAGTCAATAATCTAGTTTCAAACCTTTGTGTATTCAACACATATGGCTTTTCGGTGTTGTATGTACACTATTGCTAGTGGTCAACTGATCTTCGGATCTGACACTTCCAGGTCCGTGTGTAGTTGCATGTCTTTGCGTCTCTACGCATCACTCATTCTCTAATGAGATGGCTTTGTATAAATTTGGTCCTTTGGTGAGACCTTTAGTACTTTGGGGTTAAAACATATTGATAATATTGTCGTACAATATATCTTCATAGTACTATCCTGCTGTGAACCACACCTAGTTTTATAACAAACTACTTGACACAAATGCCCTCTTTTGCTGCTATTATAGCAGTCATATACTTAGCCTTTTGTTGTAGTATCTGTCACAATGTCTTAACTTTGGAACTCATCCAAATACATTATGGAACTTACTTTTCATTATAGCGTGCCACCCTTAGTTTAGATTGAGATAAACTTAATTTGTACTTTGTGACAAAACTAGTATCAATGTAGTACTTTTACAATGAACTAACCATCTATTTGTCACTTCTACAAAATAATATACTCTTAGTTCTTCCAAAAGATCATAAGAATCTTACTATTGTCCAATGATCATCTTATGAATCATTTTGGTATATGCTCAAAACATTTAGAACATAGGACATATCTGGATTTGCACATATCACAGTATGATTGATATAAATACTCTTTGTGATTTCATACATCAAGTATCTATCTATACTTGAATCTTTGTTTCACTTACCAAGTGTCAATACACTTGAATATATCATCAATATTGAACTCATTCAATCTTTTTTGTGAGACAAGAACCTTTCTTGTAGTTTCTATATTGAACTTATTCAATACCTCATCTATGTACTTTCGGCACAACCATATTAGCGTCTATTAATGCCAAATATTTGGGTTTTGCCTAAGTCTTTCATCGGGATGAAATTCTTAATATGTGTTAATAAAAGATACATCATTTCCAATCAACAATATGTCTTCCACATAATGTATTAGAAATATGTCTTAGCGCTCCCACTTAATTTCTTGCAAATGCAAGCATCTTCATTATCTTCGATGAAATTAAACTCTTTTAACAGTTTCATCATAGTGAAGATTCCAACTCCGCGATGCTCACTTCAACCATTGAAGTTTGCATATGCTTTTAACATCCTTTGAAATAACAAAACCCTTTGGACCATGTTATGCACACGTCCTAGGTACCAATTCTATTAGAAGAACTTGTTTTGTTTATTCAACTACCACATAACAAAATTATATGTAGTGGTTGCTACATTAATCCGTCTAGACTAAATATCGCTATGAAAGATCAAATCTTGTCATATACAACCTTTGAACATTGTTGTGAACTCTTTCCCAACATGTCGACTATTTCATATATGTGAAACATCCATGTCTATTTCTTTATATATCCAAACACGACTGTAAGGTCTTACACCTTTCTTGAGGGTCCTTCAAGTTCAAAGCTTGATTTCTCGTGTATGGAACTATCACGGATTTTATGGCTTCAAGCCATTTTATGGAGTTAGGGCCCATCATCGCTTCTTTCCATGTAGTCCGTTCATTATTCTCAAATAATGATTCAACCCTCAAATATTGGTATTTGATTGTTTACCCGACCTACTTGGTTCAATAGAAACTTTGACCTCCGTAACCACAAGCTTTGAGGCACGTGATCCATGAGCATTGTTGTTGCGTCCGAAACACTTTTCGGTGCTGCGCAACTTTGATCATATAGCTAAGGTTCTTTTAACCTTATCAAAGTTCTATTGTCCTCCCACTTATCTTTTCACGAAAAATTCCTTCTCAAAGAAACTTGACGTTCTAAGCGACAAACACTTTTGTCTCTGATGTTATGGAGGAATACTTAACAGTTATTCGAAATAACATACAAAGACAGGTTCATCCGACTTTGGTTGCAAACATCTTTCTTATGCATAGCATACCAATGTTTAAGAAAGGACAACTTGGGTTTTATCCCAAACCATAACGTTATATGGTGTCATTTCAACGGATTATGATGGAGCTCTTGTTAGTGGAAAAACGGTAGTCTCTAAAGCTTTTAATCTTTAAAAATAATGGCAGTTTTATGAATTACACCTTTGATCTTACCATGTCAAACAAGGTTTAATTACATATCTCGAACGCTCCATACTCTTATGGTGTTTCGGGAAATGCAAATCCACAGAACAATTCCTTAAATCTTAGGTATTATGCTAAACTTGTAACTCAAATATCTTCCTTTATGATCTTATCGTAAACTATTATATTCTTGTTACAATGATTTTTCACTTCATCTTGAAAGTCTTTGAACTTTTCAAATGTTTCTAACTTCATCCTTATTAAGTAAATATTCATATATTCACTCAAATTTTCAGAGAAAGCGTATGAAGTTGAAATCCATCGCTCTTGACTACACATAATGGACTTCATACAACAATATGTACAAGTTCCAATAAGCTAGTCATTCATTCCCTTTTGGCCCATGAACGAAGTTTTAATTATCTCTAGGAAAGTTCCACAAGGGTCATTTGATCAAAAATCAAAAGACTCCAAAATTCCATACACATGGAGTTTCTTCATGTTTTCTTTCCAATATAATTTAAACGGCGATGTCACTTCCTAAGTGATCTTTCAATAAATTTGTCTTTCGACATTTTTAGCACTAGTTTTATGGATGTGATTTATCCAACGAGATTTGTAAATCATCCATCTTTTATAGATTACAGCAATTATTTGAACAACCCTTTTGTTCTCATAATACCTGATAAAACAAATCTTGAAGGCAAGCTTTGATGTTTAACGAGCAACACAATAACCCTTTATTTGTTCTCGATGAACATCATCACATATTCATTTGCTAGTTACTTAGGCCATTGTGGTTCATAAATTGTGTTGTTTCGTATGACGATTCATACCAACAAATCCAGTATCCAATACTTAAGAACCACATTATTTAACAAGCAAAGAATACAGCCATAACACGTATATCCTCTATATACTTAAGCTAAACAATTCTAGTCTTTTCTTTTCTACCATATATTTATGAGATTCTCTTTCAGTATTTCCTTTTCTGTTTGAAATAATCTATCATCAATAGTGGAGCCATACACATAACACATAGTCCAAAGCGTGTATAGTTAAATACCAATGTCTTTGGACTTGCACTTTGAAGTAGATCACCATCATCAAATGTTTGGTGTTCTTTCAAATTCCTTTCTTTAGTAATCTCTTGGTGTAGTAAACATTTTACCTACATCAAATATTCACCCTTATCATGGAATTATTCATGATCAAGCTACTTTAGCTTATAATAGTGAATCGCGAGTATAATGTTTCTCTCCAAAACCTTTTGGAGGATTAGGACAACTAGTGTCTCCAACCTTTTGTAAATTCTCATCAAATATGAGAACATAAACTTTGCCATATTATACTCTATCATGTTGTAACCAAAACATCATTTCAGATATCGCAATATCTTCCATACATGATGGTTTCTGAAACAACTCTTTCAACTCCTAGATTACCTTGATATTGAAACTATCTTTAGAATAACAAGAATCATGGTGATAAACATGATACTTATATACTAACATTGGAATTGTTACTCTTGATTTAATACCAACTATTAAACTTCACGGAGTAATCGAAACTTACTGAAAGTTTGCAATGGGACTTTTAAACTTTAGATTAACACTTCAAAGACAATACGATACCAGTTCGTAAAGTAACTAACCAGAATTCTATAGTTCTATCATCTCAATTAAAACTAAGCGCAAGGTGGTAAATGGATGCCAATGACTACAACAACTATGTAAATTCACTTTGATTTAATTTATGATAAATAGTGTTTAACTCTTAATCAAATTGCTGTTGAACTCCCACTCAAAACAATATCCCTCACATTGTTTTAGTGATCACACGAACCAAATCCACCACATCAAAACTGATCATCACGAGAGATGATGTAGCTTCAAACGCGAACAATCAACATGTTCATTATATCATCTATATGACTCATGCTTTACCTTTCGGTATCCCGTGTTCCGAGACCATGTATGTACATGCTAGGCTCGTCAAGATCAAACCTTAGCTTCCGCATGAGCAAATCTGGCTTGCTCACGTTGTATACACTCGCAGAATCTAACACACCCGATCATCACGTGATGCTTAGAAACAACGTGCTTTAGCAACGGTGCTTACTAAGGATGAACACTTCAAAACTTGAAATTGTGTGCTTGAGGGATCATCTTATAATGCTACCGTCGTGAAATAAGCAATACAAGATGCATAAAAGGATTAACATCACATGCAATTCATAATATGTGATATGATATGGCCTTTCTTCTTGTGCTTCCGATCTCCATCTTCAAGCACGAACATGATCTCCATCATCACCGGTGTGGCGTCAAGGTCAATGGCGTTGCTTCATGGTTGTCTTCCACCAGCATCAACTATTACAACTACTTTGAATAATAGATACGCAGGTCTTAACGGATTTAAAAGACAACCATATGGCTCCTGTCGGTTGCCGACTTACATTAAGGAACATTGCATACATCATATATAATCACAATCATGGCCATATCACCTCATAGCACACCCCTGCAAAACAAATTTAGACGCCTCTAATTTTTTTTGCATGTTTTACGTGGTTTGGGGCTTTCAATAAGTGTCGTTCTAACTTACGAACAAGAACCACAACGTTGATACTAGTATTGTCAATCACCCGTTGTAAATTGAATCTTAACAATGTTGGGAGAAACAGGCACCCGCAAAGCCACTTATGCGATACAAGTTGCATGTCAAGCGTGGAGCAAGTCTCATGAACGATGTCATGTAAGGTTAGCCCGGGCCGCTTCATCCCACCATCCCGCAAGATGCAAAGTACACAAGAAGCAATCGACAACAAAAGCATCAACGCCCATAATGACCATTGTGTTCTACTCGTGCAACAGATCTACATATAGACACGGCTCTGATACCACTGTAGGGGTTCGTAGCATGGAAAACAAAAAATTTCTACCGCATGCACACAAACAAGCCAAGATCTATCTACTAGATTGTAGCAACGAGTCGATAGAAGAACTCACCCTCAAAGATTCCAAAGTGGTTAACGAGAGCGGATTCTCGTGGGTGATGTAGTCGTACACTTGCCGATCTCAAGATCGCGTAGACGATCCTTCCGGCGCTGTGTTCCGGCAGCGCTTTCGCAGTCGGTCACACGTTCGGTACTCGATGAAGACCTTCCTCTCCCTTGTTCCAGCAAGCAGCAGAGGTTGTAGGACTCTCCTCGCGATTCCGGCAGCACAACGACGTGGTGTCGGAAGTAGAGGGGAGATCTCGCAGGGCTTCGCCTTAAGCCGGAGCGAGTATGGTGGAGTATGAGAGAGGCCTTGGTGATCTAGGGTTTAGAGGGCACCAAGGGGAGAGGTGTAGCCGGCGGCTAGGGTTTGGGATACCCCAAATCGGTGACTTGGGAGGAGATCTCTAGGTGGTGGCGGCAGCAGCACTTGGTGGTGGTGGTGCCTTAGGCTAGGGTTTTTTGAGGTGTAGGGAGAGGGGCGCCCTACCCCTCCTTATATAGGAGGGGAGAGGAGGTTTGGGGAGGAGGGAGTCCTCCTCCAACTCCTCCTCATGGCCGGCGGGTGGGAGGGAGTGGGACTTCCTCCCCAAGTAGGTTTCCTACTCTCCCTCCACCAAGCAAACTTCAAATTTGACTTTTCAAATTGGTGTTTGACTTTCAAACTTGGATTTGATTTCTCTCTCCATATTGCCCAACCAAGTGACCTAGTACATGATGCAACCATTCCACATTGTCATGACACATCCATGTACCATTCCCCTCCAGAGTGTCGGACCTTCCAGACCCTTCTAGAACATTCCTGGTGAAAACACCAGAATCTTTTCCGAACTCTGAAACAGGACTTTCCTTATATGAATCTTATTCTCCGAGCATTCCGGATCTCCTCGTGATATCCCGGATCCCATTCGAGACTCTGAACAACATTCGGTCTCTTACTCATCATTCCATAACTACTCAACAACATCGAATCCTTAAGTGTATCTCCCTATGGTTCGTGAATTATGCAGACATGACCGAGACACTTCTCCGATCAATAACCAATAGAGGAATCTGGAAATTCATATGGCTCCCACATATTTCTACGATTACTTTGCGATCGAATGAACCACTTACATATGATACCAATTTACCTTTGTCTCAAGGTAGTTTACTTATCCGAGGTTTTGATCGTCGGTATCTCTGCATACCTAGTTCAACCTCGTTACTAATAAGTACTCTTTTATCGTTCCTGTGATATGTGATCCCTTGTGAGCCAGTCACATGCTTGCAAGCTAATTGGATGACATTCCACCGAGAGGGCCAAGAGTATATTTATCCGTCATATGGATGGACAAGTCCCACTCTTGATCCATGTGCCTCAACCCATACTTTCCGAACACTCAATGCCACCTTTATAGACACCCAGTTACAGCGTGGTGTTTGATGTCTGTAGGGGTTCGTAGCATGGAAAACAAAAATTTTCTATCGCATACAAACAAACAAGCCAAGATCTATCTACTAGATTGTAGCAACGAGTCGATGGAATAACTTACCCTCGAATATTCCAAAGTGTTTAACGAGAGCGGATTCTCGTGGGTGATGTAGTCGTACTCTTTCCGATCTCAAGATCGCGTAGACGATCCTTCCGGCGCTGCGTTCCGGCAGCGCTTCATGATCGGTCACATCGTTAAATTTTCGAAGACCTTCCTCTCCCTTGTTCCAAAGAGCGGAGGTTGTAGCACTCTCCTCGCGATTCCGGACTGCACGTGGTCTGGAAGTAGAGGAGATCCCAGAGCCTTGGCCGGGCGAGTATGGTGGAGTATGAGAGAGAGCTATTAGTGGTCTATGGATTAGACACACCAATTAGAAGGCTCTAAACCGCAGGCTAGAGCAATTAGAAGCTCTAAACCAAACCGGCTCTAAACCGGAGATTAGAGGATAGGAACTTGTGTGTAGAGGAGGAGGCCTGCCCTCCTCCTTTTATAGGTGGAGGGCTGGCCAGGAAGGGAGGAGTCCTCCCAACTCGGCCTAGGCCAGCCCGGCTTGGAGGAGAGGACTCCTCCTCCAAGTTGGTTTCAACCTCCTCTTGCTTGTTTCCCACAGTTTCCTGTTTCCACAGTTTTACTTTCCACAGTTTCTGTTTTAGCCGTTTGACTTTCAAAGCTGGCGGTTTGACTTTTCAGTTTTGGAACAGCAAGAACACTTAGTACATGATGCAATCATTCAATGACACATTCATGTACCTCCCCAGGTCTTGGGACAATCCGGAACCTTCTAGAACATTCAGATGAAAACAGGAATCATTCCCGAACTCAAACGGGACTTTCCTTATATGAATCTTATTCTCCGGACCATTCCGGATCACCTCGTGATATCCGGATCCCGTCGAGACTCGAACAACATTCGGTCTCTTTCTCATAATACCATAACTACTCAAACAACGTCGAATCCTTAAGTGTGTCTCCTACGGTTCGTGAATTATGCGGACATGATCGAGACACTTCTCCGAACAATAACCAATAGAGGAATCTGGAAATTCATATGGCTCCCACATATCCACACGATTACTTTGCGATCGAATGAACCACTTACATACGATACCAATTTCCCTTTGTCTCACGATAGTTTACTTATCCGAGGTTATGATCGTCGGTATCTCTGCATACCTAGTTCAACCTCGTTACCGATAAGTACTCTTTTCTCGTTCCCGTGATATGTGATCCCTTGTGAGCCAGTCACATGCTTGCAAGCTAATTGGATGACATTCCACCGAGAGGGCCCAGAGTATATCTATCCGTCATATGGATGGACAAATCCCACTCTTGATCCATGTGTTTCAACCAATACTTTCCGAACACTCAATGCCACCTTTATAGCCACCCAGTTACGGTGTGGTATTTGATGTCATCAAAGCATCCTTCCGGTGATGGTGATATGCATGATATCATGGTCGAAGGAATTAGGTTATTATGTATCAGAAAGCTTATAGCAAATGAACTATATTAAATGACTTGATCTTTATGTTATGCTTAACTATAGGAGTATGTCCATCATATCATTCATCTATTGATATGACCATGTTGTTAATAACATCTCTATGTTCATGATCAGGAAACCATGATCATATATTAACCAACAAGCTAGTTTAACAAGAGGCTTTACTAGGGACTCTTTTATGTTTACAAATCACACAAGTATTAATGTTTCCGGTTAATAAAATTATAGCATGGTATGTAAACATTTATCATAATAATGAAGATATGATAATAAACACTTTATTATTGCCTCTTGGGCATATCTCCAATAAAAGCTTGTTTAATAGATTACCTCCTGGATCCATTGATAGCCCTGATTGCTAATTTCTTTCAGAAATATTTTCCTCCTAGTGCTAGACATGCTGCTTTGCAGAAACTTTTTGATTTTAAGCAGGGAGAAGAAGAGAAATTGCCTGAGTCATGGACAAGGTTATGTGCCTTGATTCATGCACATCATGGATGTCCATTACCTAGAAATGAGCTTCTTGATATCTATTATAATGGACTAATTGATGAATCTAGGACATACCTGGATAGTTTTGCTGATTGTGTTTTTAGGAAAAGAACTCCTGCAAAAGCTAAAGAATTAATGGCTAAAATAAGCAAGAATTATGATGATTGGACTTCAACTGAGCCAATTACACTTGAGCCTGCTACTCCTGACCCAATTGTGCCTGTACCAACTCCAACACCAACACCAAGAAAGAGGGGAGTGATTGAATTAAATGATGAAGTGATGAAAGAAGCTAAGAAATGTCTTAAGGAGAAGGCTATTAGATATGAAAATGTGAATAATTTACCTCCTATAGAAGAATTATGTAAGCCAATTCCCCACTCATCTACTATTGAGGTACACTCTCTCCAACACTTTGATGAAGGTTATATTCCCTATGGTAAACCTCCTGATCAATGCTTAGAGGAACTTGACATTTTTATTGTTAAACAAGGTAATTTTAATAAACAAGTTCAGATTCATTTATTGGAAAACTCTAGAGCTATTAATGAGTTGAGAGATATAGTGGAAAGAACTGCTAATGATGTTAAAATGCTTGTTAAACACTTCCAAATGGTTCAAACCCAAATTGATCAACTTGCTAAGGTACAAAAAGATATGCTAGTTAATGCTTCTAGAGATAAACATGCTTATGGAATTGGAACTAGGAGTGGTACAGCCACTCAAGATCCTTTATATCCTAAAGGACATCCTAAAAGAGTTGAGCAGGATTCTCAACAAAGATATTGTCTCTAATAAAAGGAAGATTCCTAATGAGGAAATTTCTACCTTACTTGCTAATTATTCCTTCAATGGTAAGGTTCCAAAGAAACTTGGTGATCCAAGTATTCCAACTATTCCTTGCTCTATTAAGAATAATTATGTTAGAACTGCTTTGTGTGATTTGGGAGCTGGAGTTAGTGTTATGCCTTTTTCTCTCTACAAGAGACTCCAGCTAGAAAAGTTGATACCAACTGATATATCTTTGCAAATGGCTGATAAGTCTACTACTGTTCATGTTGGTATATGTGAGGATGTTCCTATTCAAGTGGCCCATAATTGCTTGGTTTTAACTGATTTTGTTGTGCTTGAGATGCCTGAAGATAATAATATGTCTATTATTCTTGGGAGACCTTTTCTTAATACTACAGGTGCTGTCATTAATTATTGTAATCAAGGAAAAGTAACTTTTAATATTAATGACAAATAGCATACTGTCTATTTCCCCAAGAAGATTGATAAGAGATATTGCCTGAATTCCATTGAAAATATTGAGAGCATCAAAGTTGGAGAAATATATTGTCCCATTCCACAAGAAAGTTTTGAAACTATTATGATTGGGACTATTGCTATCAAGTTTGAGGTAACATAATCATTTTGTGAAATGCAAAGTTTTGTTTCATATAAGATTGTTTTGGTAACAAGACTTGATCAACCTTATTAACAAAGGGATTTTAATGAACAAAACAATGCTTTCACAGTGGTTATACTTGCTCACTTTTATTTTTCTCCTCTCCGGTCTTTGCTCTTCCTGTTGTTAGCTTTAGTTTTGTTAGTTGTTTGCTTGTTAAAGTGTCTTAGAACTTCTGTAGTTTTGGTTTTGGTTTGCGTTTTGTGTCTTTCAAAAAACTTTTTTTGCGAGAAAATCAATTTTCATAGCCTTAAAATTGGCCAAAAATAAAGTTTTCTGAAAATTTCCAAAAAAAATCATATTAAATTTTTCCTCGAAAAAGGGGAAAAGGGGCACCTGGAATGGCCCAGGGGGACCCACTAGGCCAGCACACCCCATGGTGGCGCGGCTAGCCCCAAGGCGCTCCTAGCCTGGGTGGGGCCCACCTGTGGCCCTCCAAGTTGTCTCCTTCCAGCCACTTCTTTCTCTCTCTTGAAAAACAACGAAAAAATTTCTCAAGCTCGAGTTCCTGTTGTTCTTTCTCCCGATTTTTGATCTCCTTGCTCATCCTATCTTTGTTGCTGATTTTTGGAGGAATTGCTCTCCGGTATGTGCCACTTCCCCTTGTCCAATTAGATTTTTGATTGGTAGTTTGTATCTTGAGTATTTTGATACTGTAGGTGACATGTTGTGTGAGCTTGCATGCTTGTTATATTCTTAGAGATTTCATTTTGATGCATGTTTAGCCCTCTAGCAAGTTCCTATAGTAGTTCCTCATCATTTATCAACTTGGAAATCACTTGGTTTGATATTTGTCTAAAAATTTCAGAAAAGAAGATGAGTGCATAGCAACTGAATCAACATGAATTGATGGTACTTGATCCAATGAAAGTCCATCGTGAGGAGGAAGTTTTCTCTTCCATTTATCCATGCCCTGAATTTATGCGAGCTGCGGGGATCTTCTAGGATTTCCAGACTATGATTTCTAATGCAGGGTTGGAGCAATTCGTTGGAGAATAACCATATCAATATGTTAGGCTAACCATGGCTGTGGTGCATCACTTTCGGTTTAGTTGGTCCTTGTCTAATCCCATGGTCCACTATAAAATTTACAACATAGTTGTCGACCTCCCTTTCGTTGATTTTTGTGCAGCTATTTGAGTGCCACAGTGGGGATCTTGTGAGAAGATTAGAGAGAGGACTAAGCCACTCATGGATTTACATGATGAAATTTCCCAAGGTTGCGACTTCTCAAAAGAAAGTGGTAAAATTCGGAACATTAAGTTCCCATCCATTAGATATTTTTCCTATTTCATTACCAAGTGTGTTCTGGCTAGAAATACTTCTAGAAAAATTATCTTTATTTGATCTAGATTTTATTTCAGCTACTTTGAATAGGGATATAACTTATAACTTGGGTGCTCTAATTGCTTTCTTTCTTGCTACTAACCGTGAGGAGGGTCGAATTTGTGGAGGTCTCATTGCTTCTCGTTTGCTAGCTTTTCATGGTTTAGAGGCTCATCATTCAGATTTTCAGTTCCCCTTAGAGAGACTTGATCTCAATTCCATGGTTCAGCATAAGTTTGTTTTCTCTTGGTCTACTTTGAGTGATTTACAGTATGAAATATCCTTTGTCAAGTGTGGTTGGAGAGGGGGTAGATCTGAGAAAGTAGTCTCTTTGCCTGCACCTACTTTGTTTAACTTTGATAACAGGCAAGGATGGTCACTCACGGAATATATGTGGCGGAGCTCTCCCGGCAAGAGGATAATGTTGGAGAGGGTGCCGAAGATGATTTGGTTCAGCCCTCCAACATGGGGGAGTCTTCATACCAACAACCCTCCTATGATTGGGGCGCTTCTTCTTCTTCTTCTTCTTCGCGGGGGTCTGATTATGATCATTCCTACGATGACCCACCAGCTTGGGGTTACTACCCGCGCTATTGAGCCCCACTTAGGCCAAAATCCTAAACTTGGGGTGAGGTATAGCGACATCACACTCATCTGTATATCATGCTTCGTTGGTACTTTGCATATCCATGTTTCTATTTCTTTTTGGTTTTTGTTTCTCCTTTCCCAAAACACAAAAAGACCAAAAATATTTTTGTTGTTTCTCTTGGTTTGTTTCTTCGCCTTTTTGCTTTGGTTTGCCTTCAGAAAAATCCAAAAAGATTTAGCTTTGTTTGTTTTTGCTTTGAGTGCTTGCTTTAAAAAATCGAAAACACCAAAAATATTTGTTGTTCTTCTTTGGTTTTGTGAAGTTCATTGCAGGGTTCAGCGGTCCTCAGTGGAGTTTGGTTTCATGTTATTATTCAAGCCACACAAGTGAAGGGAAATAATGAAGATTAACGAAAACTTGAGGTGTGGTAATAGGCTGGTAATGAACCCTGTTTGTCTTCATTTTTGTACATATACTCAACATTGTGGGCATTCTTAGTCTGTTCATGTAAGGCATATGTATTTATGGATGATTAGTAGTTCTTGCTCTCTTATGATTATCTCCAGCTTGCTAATAGTTTGTAGCATGTCACATGAATGTTTGCTTGCATTGTTATATTCATAACTTGGTATGGCATTGTGGTATCCTCCTCTGAATGTTTCATTTGAATTGACTTGGCACATGCTCACGCATGCATATGACTGAAACAATAGTCAGTTAAGTCTTGATGATTTATTTTGCCTCGGAGTTCTCGTATCACTTTTATGCCATAATTAGTTCTGTTTTTTCACAAGCATGATTATGACAGTTATTGCTCTCTCGTTTGTCGCTCCCTTTCTATTGTTAGCCTTCACTTGTACTGAGTATGAGCTCTACTCGCGTTTCCAACTCCCCAAAACCAATATTGCCAAAAGTGTCCACCATACCTACCTACTAGCATCATTTGCTATTCCGTGCATATTTATTATGCCTTGTTTTCTTCCAAAGAAAATATTTGCTTGTTATGAGAAAGTTAGTTAGTAAAGCTCTCACGAACTTGATGGCACACTTTATTTCTTGCACTTAATAAACCTAAACCATTGTGAATTCCCATGAAAGTTATATGCTTGCAAATTATAGGTTGGGAGTTAGCACAACCGTGCTGTCACGGGGAACGCTTTCAACACCTGTAATTATTTACCGAGTTGATATTATGCTCTTTTGTTTACGAATGTAGTCGGTGTGAAATAAAAGGGGAGCTTGTAAGTCCATGGAGTTATGTATATGTGTTAGAGAAACACATATGCCGCTAGCCTAAGCCATGCCTAATCATGGTGGAAACTTGCAGCATAACCATAATGAGCAATCTGCGAAGCATCCTTAATAAAAACCTATGCAAATAGTAAATAAAAATATTGTTGAGATGCTCATTGTCTTCTTGCCTTGTCATTTTGATATGGGATAGCTCATGTATCATGTTCAAGGGGTACCCAATTGGCGGTTCTCTATGATACACATGTATTTACTATGACAAGAACTTACCGGTAACTAAAGTTGAGTAGCATGAGGAGCGGCCCTCGTACTCAAGGGACATGAGATTTCTAGTTTATGGTCTGTCAAGCATATAACTCATATTGGACCTCACTTTCACCTTAACCATCTAAAGATGCCTATGATAGGGGCAATGAGAGCTCAAATAATGAGTATCATACTTTCAGCATTTGGAAGCATTTCAAATTCTTCAAAACCTTTTCACTTCCTTATTGAGTCACCACTTATTCTATGAGTACCTTCTTGAGGGCATAGTTGTCATTCTTAGTGCGATGTGCTTGTCTCAAAACTTGGTTAATTATGTCATAACTTTGATGCTTGTATCTCTGATATCTTTACTTCTAGTCTTCACTTGAACTTCAGAGGTGTCTTGGCATTCATGTTTTGATCCACCATCAAAGGCAAGCGAGATACCACTCTATCATATCTTTTTATGAGCATTGCAATGACTATTAAGTAGACTTAGTTGCATGCTACTTATTATGAAACATAAACATAAAATTATTATTATTGAGTGGAAATCTCTTCATAGCTTGCAATGACTATTAAGTAGACTTAGTTGCATACTCCTTATTATGAATTGTCTAAGTATCTACTCATGTGCTGAGAATATTTACATCATATGAAACGAATTTGTTCGTGAAAGTTCTTTTATCGCATTCAGTTTTCAACTGAATTTCTTGAGGACAAACAATAAGCTAAGCTTGGGGGGGTTGATACGTCCAAAACGTATCTACTTTCCCGAACACTTTTGCTATTGTTTCTCCTCTAAACTTGTGTGATTTGGATACAACTAACACGGACTGACACTATTTTCAACATAATTACCTTGGTGTCTAGTTTTTGTACAGAAAATCAACTATCAGGAAAAATCCCGAAAAATATGCTAAAAATTCTATTTCACCAGAAGACTCATGGAGCCAGAAGACGAGACGGAGGAGGGCCACGAGAGGCCCACACTCCCTGGCCGTGCGGGCCAGGCCAGGCCGCGCCTGGGAGGTGTGTTGCCACCTCGGTCACCCCCTCGGCCTCCCTCTTCGCCTATAAGAAGCCTCTTAACCTAAAAACCGAGGGGGGTTCGACGTTTTTCGAGAAAGAGTTCTGCTGCGCCGCCACCACCAGAAACTCCGTTCTGGCACCCTGCCAGGACGGGGAATTTGGAGGGGATCATCGCCATCATCATCATCACCGACGCCTCTCCATCAACCATCCATATTTCCCCCATCCATGAGTGAGTAATCCTCCGCTGTAGGCTATGGGGATGGTAGGGATTGGATGAGTTCTATCATGTAATCGAATAAGATTGTTAGGGCATGATGCCTAGTATCTCTATTAGTGCTATTTGACTTTGTTGCAACTTGTTGTGCTTAATGTTTGTCACTAGGGCCCGAATGTCATGATCTTAGATCTGAACTTGTTATTGATTCATGATGATAGTATTGTTTGTGATCTTATCTGCAAGTTATGTACACATATAATTGTCCAGAACCAAAGGCCCCGAAGTGACAGAAATTAGGACAACAGGAGGGAATGATTGTGATATGAGGATCACATGTGTTCACGGAGTGTTAATGCTTTGCTCCGGTGCTCTATTAAAAGGAGTACCTTAATTGCCAGTAGATTCCTTTGAGGCCCTGCTGCAACGGGCTGGCGGACAAAAAATGTTGTGCAAGTTCTCGTTGCGAGCACGTATGACTATATATGGAACACATGCCTATGATTGTTTAGTACTTGGATGCTTTATCTTATTTATCTGCAAATGCCCTAGATCTTGAAGTTATATGAATAGTATCGTCCATGCAACACCCGTCCATCCATCTCTATGTCTACCGCACTCATATCCTACTGTTTGCTACTGTTGTTACTATTGCCTTTGTTTTACTGCTGCAGTTACTTGGGTATTGCTACTACAAAACTGTTGCTACTGATAAACTACTGTGTGCAAGATTATGTCCAGGTGTAGCTGAATTGACAACTCAGTTGTTAAGGCTTATAAGTATTCTTTGGCTCCCCTTGTGTCGAATCAATAAATTGGATTATACTACCCTCAAAGACTATTGCAAGCCAAATTGGATGACACCCGCCGAGAGGGCTCAGAGTATATATATATCCGTCATATGGATGAACAAGTCCCACTATTGATCCATGTGCTTCAACACATACTTTCATATCTAATGTCACCTTTATAACCACCTAGCTACGAAAATGGTGTTTGATGTCATCAAAGTGTCCCTCTGATGATGGTGATTAACATGATCTCATTCGAAGGATTAGGTTACTATGTATTTGAAAGCTTATAGCAAACAAACTCTAAATGACTTGATGTTATGCTATGCTAACTATAAGAATGTGTCCATCACATCATTCTCCTAATGACATGATCTTGTTATTAATAACATCCAATGTCCATGATTAGAAAACCGTGATCGTGTATTAATCAACAAGCTAGTTTAACAAGAGGCTTACTAGGGACCATTTTATGTTTACAAAACACACAAGTATTAATGTTTTCGGTTAATATAATTATAGCATGTTATGCAAACATTTATCATAAACACAAAGATATAATAATAACTATTTTATTATTACCTCTTGGGCATATCTCCAACATGGGCATCCGAGATGGAGACGATATTGGCTCGCGAGGCCGACACACACAAGAGGACGATGTTTGCGGCAACTGAACGTCGTGATGGTAGCAGAGACCACCACCATGCTACGTCAGCAGGAACACACCATCTCGAGAGCGGACCTCGTAATCGACGGGGCCGAACCCTCTGATCATGGGTCGCGGGACGGCGAGGAGTAGATGACCATCGTCATTTTGTTTAATTAGATGTAAGTCTTGGTATAACTGGCTATCAATCTAATGAAAACAATTATCTATGTTAATGTGCCACATACATACGGGCATCAGCGGATGACACTGGTATTCGGTCCACGACGTGTTTGGGCAGACATTCACAACCAAAATTTGATGAGGAAATGGCTCAAGCCGGATGTGTCGACCTGTCTCCGTGTCTGTTTCACGTGCACACTTTGTCCTCCCGCGTGCAGTGTCTGGTTCACGTGCACACTTTGTCCTCCCGTGTGCACGTATCGTTTGGGTCGGGCTCGTGGAGATGCCCTAAGAGCATCTCCCCTCGCCCTATACAGCGTTCGGCGCGCCTTGATTTTGGGTCATATGGGGGGGCGTCAAATGCGTTCACGATATTGGGGGCGTTGCTTCCTAGCCGTGCTCCCCATACAAAATATTCAAACATTTTAAAATACAAAAACACATCAATATCACTGCAGTTCAAACATGCTTGTACAATTTTTTTTTGAAAAAAACTAAACCCTAGTGGCGGCCCCGACCACGTCCAAGGCGATGGTACATCGCCGCCGCATAGTCGCCGTCGTCGCTGGGCTCCTGCTTCGGTGGCGGCATGGTGCTGCAGCCCTGGCCCGGATCGTCGTCCTAGCTCGAATAACCTGCCCCGTCGTCGTCGCCCTCAAGGTTGATGGCGCGGGGAAGGGGGGGTATGCGCTGGGTGGTGGCGCGGCAAGCGAGGTGGGAGGCGAACAGGATGCATCGGCTGCTCGTCTACAAAAGGCTAATCAGTGGGCAGCAGCGCCATTACTAGGGCGCGGTAGGCGAGGAGGAAGAAGGACCAATCGCGGACCGAACGCGTCGGCCGCTGACGCTGACAGCGGTGGCCCGCGATGACCAGCCGTTTCGCACGCCTTTCCGCCAGAAACGCGGCATCCAACGCCCCCGCTAGCCCCCCGGGTTGGGTTCGGTCGGGGGCGCCGAATAACAAAACGGGCAGCGCCAGCGCCAAAACTAATTCGGGGGTGGCTGGGTGTGAATTCGCCCGCCGGCGCCCCCGATAGCCCTTAAATTCGGAGATTCTCTTACCTCCGATTATCTAGCTTGTATTGCTATGTATTTTGTCAACTTTATTGATGCATAATTATTGAGTACAAAGATAGCCCAAATATTTACATATCGTGACGACCAAATCATCAAGTATTATGTACATACACACGTGAACCTCAACCAACTCTAACTTTAATTCAGTTGTTAAACAACATGAAAGAAAGCATCTATGGTGGGAAGCACAATGCTTAAAAATGCGAAGAAGATAACTCATGAACAAGAAGATGTCGTTGTCAAAACTGGGACAAAGGACGATAGCTTGAAGCTTAAAAAAAAAGGGACGATAGCTTGGTTCGTCCGCTAAAGTGTAAAATAATCTAATAATATACACTTATGTTTGGATGCACCCAAATAAAACTGGATAACACAGTGTGCTCTTAGCTACATCCTGCTAATGGTACCGCAGCTATCCATAGAAATTGAGAAAAGGCGTGGAGATAACAAAGGCAGGCACGCAAAGCACTAAGCAGAACCATCCAAATGTCGTTGATTATTTTTCTTGCTTGCTTGTACTAATTATTTTCCATCTTTATCTTATCCAACCTTAATTGTCGTATGCAACTACGGTTAGCCACACCTATATTGATGATGTATGTGTATAAACCAGACGTAAACTTCCTCCCTACCCTTAGTGAGACGGCTAGCAACGGTCTTAAAGTGAGGAAACAAATCTAAGTTCATTAATTTGGATCGGAGGAAATATGATATTGTTTGAGAGTCCTTTCTATATAGACACTATTTTGCTGGACTTTTTGAGGGTAGTCAAATTCGTCAATTCTCGCAACTAGTGATCTAAAATTTCACGTTAGGCAAGACCTAATATGTATTCACTTTAACAACGTCAGACCTTGAAAAATATAATGTACGTGGTGGAAAATATCACATATACCTATGTTTCACTGTGCTTATTTTCTAAAACTTAGAAACAAATAGATTTGTATAAAAACACGCAAATATATTGATTTGAAACTTACCCATGCATGTAAAGTTCCGTTAACTAATATGATCATTGGGGTGACCTCTGCACCTAGTCTTACAAAACTAAAACTTTATTATCCAAACTTTGGCTAAGAAAAATACTCACCAAGACCCAAAAAATGACATATATATCCTTATATAGTTGAGTTTTAGCACAATCCAAATAAAACCACAAAATCTGGACTCCTTGCGCTCCTCCGTGTGTTAACTATGCATCAGATAATAGTTGAGAACATGCATGAAAGCCGGCCATCTCAATTATACACCGTGAGAAATAGGCATTTTGGTTATTGAAAAATGAAACTTCAAGCGGCCATTTTAAAAAAGTAATCGCTACCTCGGTCCTAAGGAATAAGGGTTTTCGTTTTGCGTGTTTTTTCTTTAATCGAGATTTACTCTAAATATATAAAAATATTGGTATAAAATAGTATTATTAGAAAGTATGTTTTAATACAAATCCAATTACTAATTTTATATAATATAATTAAATTTTAATTACTCTATTTATTAGGTCAAACTTTGCTTTAAAATATGGGTACACCTTATTCTTCGAAACGGAGGGAGAATATTCTATGCCGGGAACAAATACGTAGCAGAAACAACTGCGCGAACCCATGTCGGCCGTCCTACTACCGATTTTCTTTTCAAAATACCGTATGAGAAATCCCGAAACCACAACAAAATGTGGTTTCCACCTTGTTCTTTTTTCCGTGGACTTTTGGGCGATGTGAACGCGCTGCCGTGTATCCCTCCTGTCGGAAGCGACAGCCGGGCCGCAGCACGCGCCGAGGCGCCCTCAGCGTCCGACACGTATGGCCTCGCACGTGCGCGAGAGGACGCCCTCCCCAGTGGGCCCCGCCCCCTCCCACCGATCTCATCCAATGCGGCCGGATATATCTCCTAGGAGCAGCCCCCGGATCCTCTGCGCCGCCGCCTCCCCTGCGGAACCTCCACCCACCGTCCGATCCCGATCGAGCGGCCACCAGCACCGGAGCCACACAGTACGGATCGGGAGAGCCCAGAGCGGCCGTTGGCTCATTCGCAGATAAGATCGCGGCTGCTGCCGCTGCCGCCCGCGGTACTGTCCGCGTTTCTCCGGCAGCACCCCTGGGTTTCCACGGAATTGCCGAGGCGGACGAGGGTGGGAGGCCCTTATCCTATCTAGGAAGAAGAAGACTTTTGTTGTGGAGCGTGGAATTTTTGTTGGATGTGGCTAGGCGTGATGTGATCTATGGATGGATGAGATCGTATTAACGCATGCAACCACGTCATTAATTTCTATCAATAGCTACAGATGAGGATAATCTAAAGCCAGGAGGTCGCCATCGTGGCAGAAAATAGTAAAAGTCTATAGAAAAATATAGCACAGTAAAAGTTTGATTTGGGAACCAGGGAGTTTTTGTCCTGCAAGCAAACCTTTGGTAGTCCCCATGCAGGGCAAGAAATATCAAATTACTCTTTTGTTTCATAGCTTTTGTCATGACGATTTTGTTCTTGTTTAAACTTATATATATAAACCGAAATAACGACAAAAACTATGAAGCGGAGCAAGTACTAAACCTTTTTTCTAGAAGGAGATTAATCTGCAAAGTATTCCATGCAGGCCAAGAAAGTATTCCATTTAATCTTTTTGCAGAGAGATAGATGATGCTGTGTAAAGTTCATACTACTAGCAAACGGATAATGTTGATCCCTGATGGAGTATATAATACTACTAATTTTCTGTCACCTGGTTTATCTTGAATATTTTGGCGTTTGTTAGGTGGCATGCACGCAGACGCAGGGCGGCAGCCCTGGAAGTGCAAATATGTATATCATCCAGGGGCTGTTACCGAAAAACTCCGATTATTATAATCCATGTGTGTGTCGAGGCAGAGGCCGCGTCCTGGCATTTGCAAGCTCATCAGACCTGCTCTGCTCCGCTCGACCACTCGCCGCCAGCTCGGAAGGGAAAAAATAGAGAAAGAAAAGGAGCAGCCTCAGCCTGCCTGCCTTCCGAGCTGGTTCTCTCCTTCTCCCATTACTTATAGTCATAGATCCCCAGCCCTTGCGATCCTCAAGAGCCACCGCCGCGCGCGAACCGAGGATCAATCCCACCTCCTGCCACTGCTTCACACTCGCTCGTCACTCCCCCTCCACCACCGCGTCCGGCTTTCCCAATCCGCCCAGTTCTTCTTCCTTTCCCCTGAAATTTCATCCCGAGTGGGAAGCTAAGAGAAAAATATTATCTGTTTCTTCTTTCAATCTTTCCTCGCTGCTAATGCCGGTCCAAGAACTGGACGCGTTGTTCTTTGCTTATCCTGCCGCGACGATCTGTCGGTATAGTGGCCGTGTGGGCGGCGGGAGGAGCAGCACCTGAGAGATGTCGTTGCCGCCGTGTTGTTGTTCTCTTTGACCGAAAGGTGCCGCTCCTTTCCGGAAAGGGCAGATTTGTTTCTGTGCTTCTGGCGAGTTCCACCGCGTGATTCGATTCCTTGCCTTGCTAAATCTCGCCAGGATTTCTTCCGCCTTGGAGTGGACTCGCAGCAGATCCTTTTCCTCTCTGTCCGGCCATTCTTACTCGCCTCCTCTGCTCTCTGCAAGTCTTTCCAGTTCTTTTTTTGGCGAGAGACTGTTGTGTGACTCTGTCAGTGAAGGATCACATCTGGGAGGGGAGGATCTTGGTTTGGTGTGGACGGAATGGCGTCGAGATCCTACTCCGACCTCGTGGAGCTCGCCTCCGGCAGCGGCGAGGAGCCGCCGCTGCCATCGCTCGGCCGCAGCCGGATACCGCGCGTGGTGACGGCGCCTGGCATTGTGCCCGACCTCGACTGCTCTGACGACGATGACGCCGACGCCGCCTCGGCGGCTTCAGACCAATCCCCCCACGCGCCGAGGGAGCGCACCATCATCGTGGCCAACCAGCTCCCCATCCGCGCCTCCCGCCGCGCCGGCGGCGGCTGGGAGCTCTCCTGGGACGAGGACAGCCTCCTGCGGCAGGTCAAGGAGAGCCTGCGCGCGCACCACGGCCGCGCCGACATGGAGTTCGTCTACGTCGGCGGCCTCCGCGACGACATCCCGGTGGCCGACCAGGACAAGGTCGCGCACGACCTCTTCGAAGGATTCCGGTGCGTGCCCACCTTCCTGCCTGCCGAGCTCCGCTCCCGCTTCTACCACGGCTTCTGCAAGCAGCAGCTGTGGCCACTGTTCCATTACATGCTGCCACTGTCGCCAGAGCTCGGCGGCCGCTTCGACCGCACGCTCTGGCAGGCCTACGTGTCCGCCAACAAGATCTTCGCCGACAAGATCCTCGAGGTGATCAACCCTGACGAGGACTTCGTCTGGGTGCACGATTACCATCTCATGGTGCTGCCCACCTTCCTGCGCAAGCGCTTCAACCGGGTCAGGCTCGGCTTCTTCCTGCACAGCCCGTTCCCGTCGTCAGAGATCTACAAGACACTGCCGGTTCGCGAGGAGCTGCTCCGAGCATTGCTCAACGCCGATTTGATTGGGTTCCACACCTTTGACTACGCTAGGCATTTCCTGTCTTGCTGCAGCAGGATGCTCGGGCTGAAATATGAGTCGCAGAGGGGATACATTGCACTGGAGTACTATGGACGGACTGTTACCATCAAAATACTGCCTGTGGGAGTACATTTGGTGCAGCTGCAGTCAGTGCTCAACCTCCCGGAGACCGGGGTCAAGGTCGCCGAGCTTCTCAAACAGTTCTGTGATCGGGACCGGATTCTGATGCTTGGCGTGGATGATATGGACATCTTCAAAGGTATCAGCTTGAAGCTTTTGGCATTTGAGCAGCTCTTGATTCAGCACCAAGAGTGGCGGGGAAAAGTGGTGTTGGTACAGATCGCCAATCCGGCCAGGGGGCGGGGAAAGGATGTACAGGAGGTGCAGGATGAGAGCTATGCAATGGTGAAGCGCATCAACGAGGCATTTGGGCAGCCAGATTACCAGCCAGTGATACTGATCGATAGACCGCTGCAGTTCTATGAGAGAATGGCATACTATGTCGTCGCCGAGTGCTGTTTGGTTACCGCGGTGAGGGATGGCATGAATCTTATACCCTATGAGTACATCATTGCCAGGCAAGGGAATGAGAAGATCGATAGGATCCTGGGTCTCAGCCCTTCCACAAGGAAGAAGAGCATGCTTGTCGTGTCAGAATTCATTGGCTGCTCACCCTCCCTGAGTGGCGCGATCCGGGTGAACCCTTGGAACATTGATACGGTGGCCGACGCAATGGACTCTGCCTTGGAGATACCTGAAGGTGAGAAGGTTCTTAGACATGAGAAGCACCACAAATTTGTGAGCACGCATGATGTCGGATACTGGGCAAACAGCTTCCTGCAAGACCTGGAGAGGACTTGCCAGGACCACAACAAGAGGCGTTGTTGGGGCATAGGATTTGGGCTCAGGTTCAGGGTTGTAGCCCTTGATACAAGCTTCAAGAAGCTCGCGGTCGAGCAACTCGTCTCGGCCTACCGGAGGACAACCAGGCGCGCCATTCTCTTGGACTACGACGGCACGCTGATGCCTCAGACATCGTTCGGCAAGAACCCAAGCTCCAAAACGATAGACATGCTGAACAGCCTTTGCCGCGACAAGAACAACATGGTCTTGCTTGCCAGCACGAAGACTCGGGCGACCCTGAGTGAGTGGTTCTCGCCGTGTGAGAACCTGGGGCTTGCTGCTGAACATGGCTACTTCCTCAGGTAAATCCCAGTTCTTCTTTGGAAATGCTGAATTGATGACACACACCTTCTACTGTTGGAATGAAAATACAGTACTCCTATGTGATTTTGTAGTGAAAATTTAACCTGTAGTGCACATGCTGATCATTGTGTTTCTGCTGTAGGCTGAGAGGAGATGCAGAGTGGGAGACATGCGCCCCGGCAACAGACGGCAGCTGGAAGCAGATCGTGGAGCCTGTGATGAAAACCTACACGGAGACGACAGACGGGTCAACCATCGAGGACAAGGAGACGGGCATCGTCTGGTGCTACGAGGACGCCGACCCTGATTTTGGATCTTGCCAGGCCAAGGAGCTCCATGACCACCTGGAGAGTGTCCTCTCTAACGAGCCGGTTTCGGTCAAAGCTGACGTGAACCATGTCGAGGTGAAGCCACAGGTGAGTTTGAGATATACCAGAATTGTATTTTTGGTTTCTTTACTATACTAGAGTTAGTGTCACATTACAGCAGTCGTGTAACTAACTGAAGCACTACTGATCAATCAATGTTCTGTTCTTTGTGTCTCAGGGTGTGAACAAGGGCCTGGTGGCGAAGCGTCTGCTGTCCACAATGCAGGAGCGAGGCGTCCTGCCTGACTTCATCCTGTGCATCGGGGACGACCGGTCGGACGAGGACATGTTTGAGGTGATCACGACGGCCGTGGACGGCCCGTGCCTGGACCCCGAGGCGACGGTCTTCGCGTGCACCGTCGGCCGCAAGCCCAGCAAGGCCAAGTACTACCTGGACGACCCCGCCGACATCGTGCGGCTGATCCAGGCCCTCGCCAACGTCTCCGACCAGTCTTCGCAGGGCGCTGCTCCCCCTTCTTCCTCTTCTTCGTCCGCCGACTCCGACACCGCGTTGAGGTGAGGCAAGACCGCATCTTGGGAAGAAGAAAAAAGGAGGAGAAGGATCATCGTCGCCCGCAGCAGCAGCAGCAGCTCCCCAGCCAGGGCGTGCGTTCTCTAGGAACGGTGGTGGACCGTGCCACATCGCGTGCGTGCCCTGGGATTTGTCTCTCGTAGTCGTAGCCGATGTGTATGTACATAAACCCTGTCTGTCGAACCTGCTTTTCTGGAATGAAATTTCGCCGCCACTGCTGGCTGCTCCCCCGAAGATCTCTGGCCGCTTCTAATCTGCACGTTGTGTTTCTTCTTGTGGGCCGTCGCGCACGGGGGTTTGGTTGGTGCCGGCTGCTTGCCCTGCTTTCCACCTTTCCTCGCCGGCTGGTGGAGGCGCCAATAATTTGCCCTCGCTCACATTATCACATACATTCCTCCTCTGTTCCGTCTCGTGCTCTGCTACTGTGCTCCGTGCGTCCATCCATAGTGCTCGGTGTGTGTGCGTGTATGTCGTTCATGTGTGGGGTTTCGGATAATTGGATTGGGGGTCTTTTGATAGTAGTAGTAGTAGTGTTGTAGCGTCGAGGCCGAATGATGGGTGGTGACACGACAATGGTGGTAGCAGGGGGTGGAGAGGTGGTTGGCCGGGCTTATGGTCTTATGCCATATGGGGTAACAAAGCCTCCTGGGGTAAGATAATCAACTAATCATCATCCACGCTACACTAGCCATTGCTAGATGATCCGATAGGCTACGGCGCCATGCTGTGGTTTAGTGCTGCAAGTGGCAAGGGATCCTCTACCTGATTCGAATTAGAGCAAGGCCTTTCTCGTCTCCACCTCCGTTGCCTGGGGTTGTTTATTTAGGAATTAATTAATCAGGATAGATAGATAGATGCAACCCAACGGCGGCAGGTTTCGGCCGGCACGGAGCACCTGGTAGGTTTTGGAGCATATGCTGGTCTTCCATCCTCGGCGGCGACCGAGAGCGCCCGGCACGTCAGGGAGCAGGTCACTCGTAGGCGCAGAGGACAAATCCTTGGTTCCGCATCATCGCTGCCCTGCCCTGCCCGGGGATGGATATAGAGATAGAGATCTCGTCTGGCTAGCGTGGTCGACGACCGAGCGGTCGCGACGCGACGACCCGGGTGGATCGTGGATCAGGTCAGCCAGCGACGTCGCGTTGCGGATTAATATCATTATCGCGCTCGGGCAGGTCGGCGTTTCCAAGGGGAGGCACGAGGCTGGCTTTGTCCTCGTCCTTCGCCTACAGGCTACAGGTGTGTGGGCGCGCGCGCGCGCATCGGCCAGCGTCGTCCAAACCTGTCGTTGTCTGTCGACTGTCGTGAGGGATGATCGAGAGGATAAGAGCGTCTCCACTCGTTTGGCCGAACCCAGGCCGAAATCCGGACCAATTTTTTGGCGCAGAGCTTTCATTTCGCGTCTTTCGGTAGTTTTCAGTCGTTTTCGCTACAATTCGGCTTAAATTCGGCTAAAGTTAGTTCAAATTTCGGCATAGTTCGTTATACGATGAATACAGAACACTTTAAGACCAAAGTTTGGCGAAATTTTAAATAGAGTTCGCGTACTGTAAACATAGTTCGGCCTGCAATAAAATTACAACATATTTCGGCCTGCAATAAAATTACAACATATTTTGGCCAAGTTCGGCCAGTTCATGCTCAGTATCTACGTCGTGTTGCCCCTGCGTATCCATAGGTGCTCGACAAGATCATCCTGCAGTTATTGATGCATCGCCGGATCTCGGATCTCGCCCTCGTCAGAGTCAGTGGACAGTACCTCGTCGCCGTCGGAGTCCATGGCCGAATCCGGCCAATGTCGAACACCTAGCGGGCGTGGGGTGGGCGCACGGAGCCGGCTGCAACTATGGCGAGGTAGGTAGGTCGGCGGCGGAGAAGGCGTGGAGCTGGGCGTCAACGACGGCGAGCGTAGCTAGAGGCGTGGGCATGTCTCGGCGCGGGGGAGCTCCGCCGGCGAAGTCATGGCGACAGAGCTCTTCGCGGTAGTCTGGACGAGTGGAGTGGGTGGAAATGAGACTGTCTCGCGACAGAGCTGGCCCACACCCTTTTTTGCGGCGTCCGGCGTCCCCGGGGCGTACCCGGAAACCTGAGTTCGGCCTGAGTAGGCCGGACCAAAACACGTCCAAATCCAGATGAAAACAAGTCCCTGGATACGCGATTGGGCCGATTTTCGGCGTCCGGACTGGATTTCGGTGTCTGGAACGACGTCCTGTGTAGGCGAGTGGAGATGCTCTAAGCAGCGCGAGATCAGCTCGCGCGTCCGGCTGACGACTTCATCAGGCAAATAAGGGCACGTACAATGCGGTGACGTCAGACTTCTCTTATGCTTGCCACGTTGGGTTTTTGCTTAGTTGGAGGAGAGAGAAACAAGAGAGAGAGAGGATTGTCTTTTCTTAGCTAAGGGATGATCTTTTAGCAATAAGAGAAGACTATTTTTCTCCATTGTATCATATGCCTTCTCTTAGTCAACCAATTTTTTTACTAAAAATATTTAATTCTTATTAATTGCTAGAGATAGCAATAAGAGATAATGCATTGTATAAGTTATATATTGTGTTTTCTCTAAATAATATGGAGAGCTAAAAAAAAACATGCTTCTCTAGCATTGTACATGCCCTAATAACATGGCGGTTGACCCCTTCTTTTCGGGACAGATGTGGCATCCGGGGACGGACGGACGGACAATAATCCGTGTTAAGATAACAGTGATGGACCTCTGGCTAGCCTTTGCCTAAGGAAAACGATACTGCTCCCCCGGGGGATTCGATCCCCCGGGTCGTCACGCTCGCACGTGAGGCAGCGTACTCATAAGATTGTGGTGGACCCTCTCTGTCTTATCATTTCCTTTTAACTTCTTGCTGTTTCTTCTCGCATGAAACCAGGCTCGCGTCTTAAGCTTCCAGCCCACGCGCCACCGCCGCCAGCTGCCAGCGCCGTCGCTCGCCGCGGTCTTGCAGACGCCGACTACATCTCAACGACGTCAGCTCACCGGAGCACCGTGTCGTCATCCTGCTCCACCTCGCCGGAGCGCCGCGCCGCCATCCCGCTCCACCGCGCCCCCACGTCGCAGCACGCGCCGCTGGCGGCACCTCGCTGGAGCCTCCATACACCTCGCGCGCAACATTGCATGCACCTCCTGCGGAGCACGGCCTGCCTGCACACGCCGGAGCGCCGCCACATTGGTGTTGTTATGTTGGTGGTGCCACTGACGCTGACACTGCTACCTATTGCTACTGACGTTGCTACCTACAACATAAAGATTTGCTACATGGGGTTATCGACGCTGCTACCTACTGTCACTGAGGTTTGCTACATGGGGTTAGTTGTGCTGCTTTCTACTGCCACAGTTGTTGCTACCTACGGCGTCAAGATTTGCTACGTGTGGCTGGTGGTGGTGCCATAAGTGTGTCTTTGGTTTTGCTACAAGGTGATGCTATAATAGTAGCAAATTTTTGTTATTTCTCTTCTATGTTTTTGCTATAATAACATAAAATATTTGCTACGACATTTTCAACGAAAGTCCTCAGCAAAGTCGGTTTTGCTACGGCAGGCACCGGTGATGTCTCCGGCGAGGTTGTTCTTTTTGCTACATTAGTACTTTTTTTTGCTACAACCGTTTTGTGGTTTTGCTACAATAGCGCAAAGTTTTTGCTACAAGGTCTCCAGCGAGATCTCCGGCGAAATTCTCCGGTGAGGTCTCCGGCGAGTCTCCGGTGATATCGGGTTTGCTACATTAACATAACTTTTTTGCTACACGGTCACCGGCGAGATCACCGGCAAAATCTCCGGCGATGTCCATTCTAATTTTTCATTTTTTTAGACCAAATCGTTTTTTGCTACAATGTAGCAAAAGCGGGGAAAATGTAGCAAAAGCGGGGCAAATATAGCAAAAGCAGGATTTTGAATCCAAAAAAAGGACACGTGGTTGGCTGGGGACCCGGGGGATAAAAAGCACAGATCCCCGGGGGACGCGTAGGTCTGCCCTTTGCCTAATCCTTATCTTGACGCCTGGTCAAGTTCTGTAACCGCAAAAAAAAAGTTCTGTGCATCTTCGAGTATTCGTTGCAGAAAATAAAATAAACAAATCTAGTACAGCAGGCCGGGTGTATTAAAGATAAGACAGGAACGGATAACCATTAATTTAATCGAGAGAACGAAAAGATAGATTGATTTCAAGTGTGGATGATTACAAGGCTCAAAATGTCTGGATATAGTATGGGGCAAGTGGTTTTTTCTTTTTGCAAATAATCATTGCATTACTCAAAGAGCATGAGGAGATACAACAATACAACATCTTGGCAGGTTTTCCACTAAGCCATCCGGACCAGAGGCTAGCCAAACTGCCATACGACCATTCAACCTACCAAAGTTCGCTATCAAATGACTATACTATTACTAGTATTCTGAATTCTACTGACATGAGCAATCCAACACTGACAGTCCTTTAGCAAGACTTTAATCTCTTCAATAATGGAGGAATTAACCGATTCGATCCACAGCTTGATCATGTGGTTATTATGTGGCCATGGAATATTAACTCAACTATATAACAGTTTGAAATGTTACAGTGGTAACTTCCCCAGCACAAAAAACATTAGGATACAGACATCAATAAGTTCAACTTTCTATCCAGAAGACCATATAGCACTATGGTCTACCTGTATGAACATTTCTATCAAATATATATGCTGCACATGGGTAAACTGAGGAAACACGGTAATAGCATGTTACAGTAAAGATAATGAAAAATTTCGACGTGCCTGGGAATGGCTCTGTAGCAGCGAACTCCGTATCTGGTCTGAAAAACGAAGCTAGGAAACAGAAGCCGAACTGCAATTCAAACTCTGGAAATAGAGCATTCATCTTGACACTGCTAAAACGCCTAGGCATGGCTGCACAAAATGTCCACAAGTAATGCTGGTAGAAAGCAGTTCCCCCTGTACATCCTTGGGCCTCTGGGAGAAAAATGCCCTTACTCCAGTGCAGTATACAGGTAGTACTAAATCTGTGCAAAGAGGAGCTCATTCCACATATCTGGTATACCGGGAAGGCACCAGTGCAAGCAGTCGTTGATACCCGTCGGAGCTCTCAGAGTACGGTTCGACATATGCGCCTCGTCTCTTAGTTTTGAGATGGCGGTAATATCCAAAAGCTTGACCCGGGTTCCGTTTACAGCGCGCTCCGCCTGCAGGTCGCTCGAATGGTCCTGCAGGACCTCGCTTCCGTTAGAGAAGGGGACAGCGTTGCCGCAGGTTCCCCCCGTGTTCCAGTCGCCGTTTACGAAATGCCTCGGAGACAGTGTCCTCAAAAACGCCTTCAGGTGGGGCCGGCTCACGAGCTGTGAATCCACCCATCTGGCGATGCTGTACAGTGTGAGATTCTTTGCACGGGTGAGGTCTGCAAGTGTGCCTTCCCCTACGGGCTTCCCATCAGCATACAATTCCCAATGATTTCCAGTGAATTTCCCTCTGTTCCAGTGATGACCTGTGTTGAGTACTAGAACATCGAAAGAGGGGAGGTACTTTTTCAAGAATGTTACTGGCCGATCAAGATGCAATGCAACGCTAGTCGCTGGATTTGTTGTGTTCAAAGGTTCCAGTTCAGATAGACTAGCAGACCAGTAGTAGAGGATAGTGGTGTTAGTCCCTGGAAATCGATAAGCCCACCCATCAGGTCTTAAGGCACCTGGAGCTTTGACGAGGCCATATTTCCATCCAACATCTTCAACCTCAGAGCTGTCTTTACCACCTGTCACCATACACATCATGGACTGGAATTGCTGTCTACCGAGCGAATCACCCACAAAAGCAAGAGTTTTATGCCTCATCCTGTAAGCTAGTATGTTAGAAGAAGTCCAGCATGTAAGGTGATGCACAGTTAAAAATAGCACAATACCTTTTCAAAAAGTTAGGCCCTGAAAACTCAGGCATCTCACAACCATGTGGCTGCCACCGGTAACTCTCATAGAAGAAATCTGTGCGTTGCATCATTCGACAAGCCCACATTTTTGACAGCCATTGCTTGCACTCATTACCGGAATAGAGAGGTCGCTTCTCATCTGCCACCCACTTCCCCTTCGCATAGTTACAGTCTACAAAGTAACAACAGCATTATATTAGGCATAAGAAATTAATCTTCAGGATTCAAGCTCTGGACATCTACGGATGATGAATTCCATGTTTGGAAACAACTAATCAGAAACAGCCTTCCAATGCTCTAGGTGAACGGGCCAGGTTATCATGATGCATATTGTCCATTAAAAATAAGACAGGTAACCATTTGATTAATCGAGAGAACGAAAAGATAATACTAAGTAGCATATCACACGAGATGTTACCTTTGTTCCGTCTGGTTATACTTGTCTGAGTTTGGTTGTTATAAGCTGGACCTGCAGCCCCAATTAGAGTCGATACATTATCTCCAAGATGTTCCAGTGCCTGCTGCTGCTGTAGGAAACCTGATTCCAGGAGGAGGATACAGACAAGAATTCAGCAAAAGCAGCATAGAGTAGATTCTGAATCGGCAATCAAAGTAATAAACAAAGCACAGTAGTGACTATACTTAAAAGGGTATACCTTGGGAAAAAACTTTCAGCTGTTCTGATGTTGTGCCCAGTAACAAAAGAATCGGCACAACGAGGAGAACCAGAAGGCCGAGGCATAGCTTGTTGACAAGAAGCCTATGCAGAACACCGCCTTTCATCCCAGGAAGGCAGCATAAGACCTCACCAGGCTCCTCCAAGGGAACTCAGATATTGCTCAAAATCGTCTACACCAAAATATACCCGGCAAATGAGAGCAGTATGAGGCACAACAATTTAAGTAGAAACTGGCGATCAATACTATCGTGTAATCAGATTGCAAAGCACAAATGCTGAGGTCAAGTTCCACACAGAATCATAGATGATGGGCTATGTAAGAGACATAAAACAGTACGAGGACCACCAAGGGAAGGAATTAGCACTGAGCTAGAAACTACTTAGAGTACTGAAATTAACTTCCACCACCAATTTGTAGTACTGAAACTAGACAACACAACCATTTCTGCTAATAAAGTTTCGAGATACTGAGCAATTCTAACACCAGGATCAACCAAACCTTTCTATTTTCCTCGAAGGGAAATTATCCCAGATTGCACCACAAATCGAAGTGCAGGCCAGATGACATTGAGACAAAAGCTGAGCGTTTGTTCCATGTGACGCAAGCAGCAGAGCATGTTCTACAACGACACTCTCTATGCATTGTATCTTAAGTTAATCTAGCTGGATGAAATAGATATATGTAGATACAACTACCCCAGTGGATGGTATCTTGGAGTCGTATATAAAAAGATCTTAATTAAGATGTTCTGTGATCAATACTAGCAAATATCATTGTGGCCTATTTGTTGCATGTATTAATGATTCATGGTTGGAGAAGCCAGAGAATGATCACATTTAGAATGATGCAAGAGGACTGTTTGATCCTAGCTTCCATTCACGTTGCTCATTTCCTAATTCTGAAAAGAGATTTGTCTATACATTCAACTAGTGTTCACGTATATAGGAACATGTATCTCCTATATGGAGTATGGTGATGGAATAGAATGCACGGACAGACACATATAAGTACATCACATCCAAGCTAACAAATGAGTTCAGATGCACAGTTCAGTACAAACTACAAAGTTCAAGTCCAGGTTGATGGAATAAAAAAAATCTCAGGTCACAACCAAAAATAAGTGTTCACTGATGCATCTGCGGAGCATCTGCAAAATAAAACTTTTCATTTTTCGATCCAGCCTAATTCTAGAATTCAGGAGCCAACATTTCTGAAGCAAACGTCATATTGGAAAATACACCCAATTTGAGAAACCTAAGACGAGCTCCAGCAAAGTCGATACACCTTAATTTTTAGATTAAATTTTAATTTTTTTAGATAAAAGATACACCTTAATTTGATGGGACAAAGCTAAGAAGGAATTTACATATTAAATTGGCAGCTACTAGGAACAAGAAATCATCATAATTGCTATTCTCTCAAAAAATACTACCTCTATCCCAGTTTATAAGACTTACGCGTATATCTAGGCCGTCCGCATGAGCTATATAATATGAATTATATAATATAAAAATTATATTATTAGAAAATATAACATTTGAAGTTTCTAATAGTATAGTTTGTATCTTATGTATCTTATGCTAAGTTGGTTAATTTATCGACCTAGAAATACGCGTAGGTCTTATAGACCGAGACGGAGGGAGTACCCCAGTTTTCTTTACAGAACAACTTTACTGAGGGCAAATAATCAAGCTAAATAACATTAATATCTCAAAAAGGACTAAAGGCAGATTGCTTGCATCTGAATCCAGGCTACAGATCAGTTATTTATTTTCAGCATATCAATAGGCTGAATTTCGTCAGCAGGCCTCAGGAGGGATTACATCTGTATATGTAGGAGCCTCAACTATATTTTCCCTAGGAAGCAGAAACGCACCAGGCGTTTTTTTTTTTTTTTTTGCAGGAGACAAAAAAAGGCAGAACTTTACAGACAAAGAGCTGTCAGATTTTGCTGTAGAGTCTAGTTCACAATCAGGATTCTCCGGGTACTTTCAGTACATCATATATATAGAGTAGTTAAGAAATATATATGTTTTATTGACTGATCTGTAAAATAGCTACAATCTATACGCGTAGAATTGAAGTTATCTGCAGCTTTCTACAACCTCAACACCTGGAGAGCTAAGTCCATTATAAATCTGATAAACACCCACTCTACAAACAATTTCTTTGATAATTTACCCATGTCGAAGTTTTAACCATAATCCATTTCCCCACATGTTCTTCTACAACCTAGACGCCTAGAATATCCCGAAATTCTCAGAGCTCAATTCCCCAGAGCCAGCACAAACTGAAACCAACTAGTACATACCGTTGATTCGGCGACGAGCTACCGCAGCCCAGCAAGCATCGGAGGCCGCGAAAGAACACGCCAGGTGTGGAGCCGCCGGAGCTAGTCCGCTCGCCCCTTCCCTGCCCCCTTCTCCCAGCGAGATATATGTCTCTTAGGCGGCGTGGAGTGAGGGGGAGAAGGCCGCGGCGTCTTGGGGGCGAGGAGCAGCCGTGGGCCGAGGGTTGGGCGAGGAGGGAGATGGCGGCGGCGGCAGGGGCGAGGATGGGAGCGCCTCGGCGGTTCTGGCAGGTTCTGGCGTCCTGCCCGCGCGAGATCAAGAGCCGGTGGGGAGAGGAGGGGGTGGAGCACGGCACGGGAATCGGGCGATTAATTCGGGCCAGACAGGTTTCTTTACTTGGGGTCGGTACGGTTCGTGCGTCGTCGTCCTCCCGCACGATCGCTCATGTTCCGCCCCTTGGCCGCGCAATCGATAATACTACAGTACTAGATCGTGATGTTCCGCGTTCATCCCGATTCTCCATAGCGACGGTCGCTCGTGCTGCCTCGTGTTCCCCATTCATCCCAGTTCTCTAGATCGATCTCCTAGTTATTTATAATCCAAAATGTCAAACAGTACAGCGGAGTTGCGTTGTTAGTCGACAATGCAGAATCTTGGAATCCAACCGCTAATAAATGCAGGTGCCTGAATAATCTTATGAGAGTTTCATTTACCTTCTTGCTAAATGTAGTTTCAGTTATTTTTGTGTGGAATTTCAGTAATTGTTGTGGAGTTTGGGTTACTTGTGTACTGATTCTTTGATCTGCTACAAAAAAAAAAGCTTATGTAGAGGTTCAGTCACATTTTCACTCGGACAAAAAAAAATTCAGCCACATTTTTTGTACTACTTGCAATTGTCTTTGTGCAGTTTCACTTTTTTGGGGTTGCATTGCACTTTGACAATATTTTTTATGTTTGTTGCACTTGCATTTTTTTCTGCAGTTACAATGCAATCTTTTTTGGATGAGATATTACTACTATATTATTTATGCAACTAAAAGTTAATTTACAGACCACAAAAGTGACCGAACTTTGAAATTTTCAATCACTGGCATCGTGCACACTCCTAGAAAGTTGTTGGTTTGGTTGGAAAGGAGCCTACCAGAGACATACGAACCAACTAAAAAAATAAGAAATGTATATCAACTAGAGCATCAATTGCGTTTGTCATCTCGAATTGTTTAGAAATCATCAAAGCATGCTGAAGTTGTTTGTTCTAAATTCTAATGACTCATCACCACAACACAAAGTGGATCAACTTCTTAAAGATGTAACCTAACCGTGTTACGCCACCTAACCATCACTCAAAATACATGGAAGTGACTTGAAACTTTTTAAAGATGTAACCTAATAATACCACCGGAAAATATTGAAAAAGTGCCCAAACTATTTTCCTTGGTATATCATTTGGCATTGGGCCCCAAAATTCTTGGAGAAGGCCCTAGGGCTACCGATGTTTTTCATCTAGATGATGTTTGACGAATTGTGAGGTAGTTTTTTTTCTTTGCGGAATCTAGTACAAACGCAGACGCTCACAAATACATACATACATATATACATACATACATACATATATACATACACTCATCCCTATGAACGTACACACACCTCGCTGTCGACGAAAATGCCGCCTCCCACTGAAGAATATTCTGCCTTTTTATGAGATACCGACGTGTCAAACCTGGGGTTTGGGCTAAGGTGCCACTGCAATCCTAACGATCCAACCATAGGTTGGTTCTAATGAGGTAGTTTTTCAATCATACTCCGATAAAGCTTACTATTGGACTTGATTATTATCACTTGCAAGGGTGGAGTTGCTCTTGGCACTTCCCTAGTTTCTCCTGAAGCGTCTTCCCTAGGCGAGCTCAAAGTTTAGCTGAGGTTGGGGAAGAAGGCCTCTATGGAAATTTCTCCCTCGTGCCATGACCTGCCCGTTGCCGCAGCCTCATGTGTCGTCTTCTTCTGGGAGTGAGATCATGGCTTCGTGATCATGCTTGCAAGAGTTGTGTGGGATTCGGTTCCTCCTGAAGGGAATATGTCCTAGAGGCAAATAGTAAAAGATTTATTATTGTCATATCCCAATAAGTTCGTACCAGTTTCATATTATGCTATAACTGTATCAAGAGAAAATATTGATATAGGTGTGATATGAAACATATGTCCCTAGTAGCCTCTATTTATACTAGTTCGTTGTTCAATCGATGGTCAAAGGTTTCCTGATCATGTTGGTTCTTCGGCACCAAGTTGACAACGAGGTCATATCATTGGTGAATGATGTGATGGACATTTCCTCAAAGATTGCGACACGATCAACGTCACAAAGTTCATCATTGCAATAGTCAGAAACATAGTCCCATTCTCCTTAGACCGTAAGATCATATTAATCACTATCTCTCGAGGCTGCTTTGACTGCATCAAACGTCACTCAGTGAAATGGTGATTATAAAGGTGTATGTTGGATATCCGGAGGAACAGGTTAAGTCCTATGTATCAAGATCGGGATTTGTTCACCTAGTGACGGGTAAGATACAGTTAGTCCGACTTGGTGAGATTACATCCATAATGTTGCAACATGTGACTAGGTCACGAGGATGTAATATCGCGGTAACAAGTAAACAATACTTATCGGTAATGAGATTGAACAAGGTATGAAGATACCTAACGATCGGATCTCGAACAAGTAGTATCGAAGAAACAAAGATAAATGGACTCGACGTTTACAGTTCAAACAACATCATCATCTAGAATGCACAGGGACCATCATGGGCATCCCGGTCCCGCTGTTGATCATGATAGAGATCATGTCGGTGCCATTCCTGAGACGTGAGGGGGTCCACTTAAGGGTACGGTGAGATGGAGATTATCCGTAAGTTGGAATCATAGTAGAGAAAGTCGGAATTATTCCGCAGAGATAGATCCAAAGTTGTTCGAAAAAATAAAGGAAACCCGAAAAGTTCTGATGAGAGGACCGGAATAGTTTCAGAAAGTTCCGAAGTTGTTCGGAGGGTATAGAAGGGGAACCAAAAGGTATTTTGGGTCAAATCGGATTTTTCAATATGTATTTAAATATTAATTAATATAATTAATATTAAGTATAATATTATAATCTAATTTAAAAGATTATTCCACTAATGAGCCAAGTTTCCTAGGGAAAAGGGCTCATGAGGGAAAACAAAGAGAGAGGGACCTAGCCCATGCGCCTAGGGTTTGGTGGGCGCTTAGGGCTATCCCCTCCCTTGGTCGACGACTAGGGTTAGGGTTTGGGGGACCCTAGGACTGCCCCCTCCCTTGGCCGCCGTCGCTCCCCCCTTGGCTGTTGCCTGGATGGCTTGGGGAGGGACAAGCCTGCCCCTCCTCCCCTATATAAAGAGGCCCCCTCTCTCCCGTTGGAGGAACACACCAATACAATAGATCCCATGAGGGAGCTCTCCTCCTCTCCAATCTCTCTCTAGTTGTCTCCATGCGTTAGTAAGGCCGAGGGTTGTTCGCGCAAGAGACGACGCATCTGCAGCACGTCGTTGCACTGCGGGGATTCCAAGCCGAAGATCTACTTCCGCACTCCCGGCGGGATCACGGAGACGGAGGTCTCCTCGTACATTGTATGTGTATGAAGCCACGAGGTGCAACACTTGGGGCACTTTGGATGTCGTGAGCCGGACTGCTGCATGGTGATGGAGCAAGGGGTGACCTGCGAGGAGCTTCACGACCTTGAGGTCAGATACGAGCACGACTACTTCAACCACGTTATCCTCGGAACTTTAACGGCTTTCGGACTATAAGGGTATGTATCCAAAAACTCTCGGTCGTTACTGCATTACTAGTAGATAGATTTTGGGCAGAAGGGCGATCCGACATAGGAATTTTTTTCTGCACCGGAACCCCAACACCTCCCCTATCGGTGGTGCATCTAGTGGTGGACTCAATTGGGTCCACGACAGTGGCTTCCATGCCATCCTCATTGGATCCCAGCAAGCTTCTTGTCTTCGTTGACTCCAAGGCCCTCTTTGCAAAAGAGCTTTGTGACATTCTTGTAGTTTGGAGATGGAAAACCCTAGATCTAGAAAAGGGATTGCTTGCCTCCTATCTAGGAAGGATAAGGGGAAAATCAAGAAGGTGAAATAGTATCTCAAGAGAAAAATAAGAAGAGTGGCACCACAAAGAAGGTGTTTGCAGCTGCTTGATGGATGGTTCTCATCTTTTCGGGTTATCGTGTCCGTGAATTTTATTCATGTGTTTTCAGTGGGGTTTTCTTTTGCGATTTGGTGAGCTTACTAGTTCGTCTATGCTTATGGACGTGGAATCCTTGGATGAATAGGTTCAGGACACGATCAGCTGGTGATTTGAAGCCTTGGGGGATATACGGCCAGCTCGGCCTACTTGCTGCATTTTGAGGGGTCTATAGCCTTGAATGTCGCCCCTGTGATTTTGATTGGTTGAGCCTCTGGTAAGTGTCATTTTCTTTTGACTGCAACGACAAACATGGTTCTCATGACTTTTGTGATGAGTGATGTTTCTTTCCAACATTGTCCAAGGGAGGTAAACCAGTTGGCTCATGAATTAGCTAGACATGTCTTTGAATCAAAGGAGAGCTTTATTTGGGAGGGGGATCTCCCTGAGGAGTTCATGTGTTTTGTAATAAAATATGTAACTATATTTGGATTTCAGCAGCAAGTTTCTGAAGCACTCTTTTCCTTACCAGGGTACCTACAGGGACTGGAAGGTTTTTAATGAGACGGCTTACTTGCTTAATATATTGAATGTTTCCCTAAAAAAAACAGGGTTCTCATGACTTGTGCCAGGAAAATGAGTACTTCCGTCCACTATGTATTAGAAATCTAGAGATGCATATGCACCTAGTGATGGAAGTGGGTCAACAATAGGATAACATCCACTCTCTTTAGTTTAACAAAGTGAAATAACTTTGTGATGACATCATCATTTTGAAAAAGTTAGTTCATCTTTTTGAATTAAAAAGAGGAAAAGGGTACCTAATGGTGACCCACTTCCATCTACATATGCACCTTCTTGTGGAATGCACTTGGGCTAGGCAGATTTGGAGCAAGCTTGCTCAGATATTCCACCTCCCGTTCTTCTACCCATCTTTATGAGGCCACATCAATCAGGGAACGACTTTGTCTCGCCATCGCTGGTGCGGTGGAACTAGGAGATCTAGCTAGAGTGTGATCGGCGTAAGTTTCATCGTGAAGATCTTTCGATGGTACCTTTAGAGCATCTCTAGCAAATATCGCAAAAGTGGTCAAACCCGCAAAAATAACTGTCTTTTGCAGTTTTAGTTGAACAATACGCACCGAGTAGATCCAGTAAAAGTGGTCGGACCCGCAAATTTTTTGCAGTTTTCCACATACCAACCCCTCTGTACACCAAATATCCAGTTTCCGAGTCTGTTTTTGCGGTGAACTAGAAAGCAGTCAATGCTTATCGAGTCATAAATTTCAACACCAACCACTCCGGCCGGCGCCGGCACTGGCACCTCATGAGCTCGATTTCATGACGAGGGAGCTCGATTCCACTATGAATCTATGATTCCTACTGAGGAGATTCAATTCTACGAAATTTTTGGGCACAAACCGTTGATTCGTCGTTGATTCCAGCCGCCATGGTCAGTGAACCGATCTCGGCAAGGTTGTCAAGAGGTCCAAGGGGTCGGACAGAGCAGCGTAGTAGTGAGGTAGGGCGGAGCAACGAACACACGCGTGCCATGGTCCAATCCGTCCAGTGCCTAGAACATCCACCACCTCCAACCCATACAGTGCCTAGCATATCCATGGCCTAGCTAGCTAGCTGCACAAGTACTCGGCGGCACATAACACAGCAGCGACGCCCAGAACAGGCAGGGGGAGCACATCAGGGGCTGTGAAGAAGACGATCGAATATTCACGGAATATTCCGTTTTGCGGTCTATATACAGGGTCTGTTCTATCGGGACATAAATCCTATCGCAAAACAGAACGCAAACAATTTTTATGGTTCCGAATTTTGTAGTATGTGTTAAAGATGCTCGTAGTGCGGCGTATTAGAGACGAAGTTACTCTTTGGAGGTCAGGGCCTCCTTCCCCTTTATCCCGGCTGAGGCATGTCTCTCTGGGTGATCCGTCCTTAGTTTTTCTTTTGGTCCGTCTGTACAAAACCCTTATTTTTATCAATGAATTTAGCAGCCTTTTTAGCATTCATCAAAGAGAAACGTCGATGCTACATTATTGCCGACCAGCCGTGATGTCTTTCATTGCAGCCGACATGAGAAACTTCAGGCAGAAAGTGGCATCAACTGTTCTCCAATTTAAGTAGCATCAAATGGCATCACCTGCTGCAGTGTTGATGATTTAGAAATGCAGTATGCAAGCCCACTTTAACCTGAGTGGTACTTTGCTTCTTGCAGAAAACGACCGAAAATACAACAATGCCATCAGTGTTCCAGGTGTCCAATCTAGGAAACTCAGCGTGTTGAGAAGATGTATGGTAAATTGGTACTTAATCCAAGTACATAATGAAATTGCTGACATCTATATGATTGACAAAAGAACATACTGCATTTCTTCTTTTCTATGCCGCAAATGTTAGTAGCATACCTCGTAAGCGAGGCACAATTTGACCAGGCCAAACGATAGCAAACATTTCGCAGCTAATTGCGTCCACACTCCATTATTATACTCCTTCGGTTCCTCCGTCTAAAATTTGGATAAATCTACATGTTAAATAGTGTCTAGATTTATCTAAACTTTGCTAAATTTGAGACATCTATTTTAAGACGGAGGGAGTGCGTTATATTTTCGAGCATAAAAAAATCTGAAATAAATTATGGATATTGCTTATGTCTGTAATCCAAGTTAGTGAACTCAAATTTGACTAAATTCGAATATAGCTAGTTATATTTTAATTCTAGATACATTGGAGGCTGGACAAAAATGTTTATCGAAAAAATGTCACTGAAGCTGCTGAAGCTGGGCGCCAGGGCAACCAGTCAACCAGTGCCGCCGGTACGGTCAACTCCCGGCCGCCGGCGCTGTTCTCCTTCCACGTACGTATGTTCCCAGTCATTTCCGGTCGTCGTCACCGCTGACGAGTGTTTCGCTTTGCGAGGAGAACGTGGCATCAGCCAAGCGACAGCGAAGCTAAACAACCAGACGAGCGACAAGTTTGTTCAGCATCCTCTTCGTTCCACAAAGTCCAGACAAATCTTCTCTCCTCGAGCACTCGAGCCGGAGCAGGGGCATTCAGCAAGAAGTGACCCCCACGAACGATGGGATCCGACGTCGTCCACAGCGGCGGGTGCCACTGCCGTCGCGTGCGGTGGCAGGTGGAGGCGCCGGCGAGCGTGGTGGCGTGGATCTGCAACTGCTCCGACTGCTCCATGCGGGGGAACACCCACTTCGTCGTGCCCGCCGGCAAGTTCGCGCTCCAGCCGGGCGCCGACGAGTTCCTCACCACCTACACATTCGGCACCCACACGGCCAAGCACATCTTCTGCAAGGTCTGCGGCATCACCTCCTTCTACATCCCGAGGTCCAACCCCGACGGCGTCGCCATCACCGCGGCCTGCGTCGACCCGGGCACCCTGGCGCACGTCGAGTACAGGAAGGCCGACGGGAGGAACTGGGACAAGTGGTTCGCCGGGAGCGACATATCCGAGTTCTCCAAGCCGGCTCCCGCCCCCGCCGCCGAGTAGGACCTGGTCAGTGTCAGTGTTCGGTTCAGGTGGGTTTTCAGGTCAGTTTGGTTAGTGGTTGCTGCTTGAATTCCTGTCCTTGGAAACTCTGTGAGAATAAATCAATAATCCACACTTGGATGTGCACTGTGCGTTGCGCTTGATGCATGTTTAGATTCAGTTTTCTTCTGCTTAATTCAATAGCCATGAGATGAGATGATTGAGCCCAAAAAAGATGAACTTGATGAGTATATATTCCAATCTGAGTAAAATTCAGGATTAAACACGCAGAGAACTGCAACAGTTTCAGTTGTGCTTTGCCTAGAAAGGCAGAGATATGATACTACTGGTCTACCTGTCCTCATGATCTTAGTCAAGTGCTACTGAAATCTTGGTCAGAACTCAAGCACCGCATGCACTGGAAGCAGAGTTTTTCTTTCATTTGACTCGAAACAATGTCTTAACAAGCTTCATACTCAACACGGAAGAAAATGAACATACAAATACTAGTATTACTTACTAAGTTTAACAGGTGACCGTTACTCTCCAACACAGAAGTTAATTTACATGAAGAGATGAACTGAGGAGATGCTTCTAGTATCTGTAATCTCTCCACGGAGAGATGCCGAGACTCTGCCAAAGATGCCAGGTTGCCCTACGAGCTCGTGGCTTTTCAGCACGGTGTTCTGGCGATCATCCATGGCTTCTCCAACAGAAGATTTGAGAGCAGCAGGCGAATGTTGAAGGCCATGGCTAATGGATGCTAAGCTCAATAGCTATGATACAGCTCTCAGATGGTGATACCACGAGTTGCAATGGTGTATTAACAGACCAGCTTGAGATCGAGAGGGGAGCATTAGTCTTTTTGTAGGCTTGATGGAAGGGATATCCTTAGCATATTCTTTGAGCACAAACTTGTAGAGTCCTTTTAGGCTTTACCCCTTTTATGGTTCTGTCGTTTATGCTTCACAAAGCAAATGGTCATCTATAGTGCAGGGTTTCTCGCTCAGTGTAGAACTTGTGGGTGACTGAAAAAAAGAAACCATCTGCATTTCTTTAAACAAAGTTAATGGCACTTGTTCGTGATGGGTCCTATGTAGTAGTTGGTCCCAGTCATCAAAACACACTATGTGGTGGTGCAAATACCACGCGTATGGTCTACTAAGAAATAACATTGTACAAACTATTCATTTTCAATAATAAAAGCGTGACATTGTAGGTAGAGAATGTCGAAGATTTTGTATAAGTATTTTTTTAGGGATTCTGCATAGTTTCTTTCATGAATGATCAAAGATATCAGATGACATGATAGTTTGGTTTCTGCGTTGTTTTCTGGATCTAGGTCCGAGAGATATTATATGGTGAACCCGTGCAGGTGTTTTCCTGATTGTCAGGGCCTCCTCATTCCAGTTTGTGAATAGGATGGCTAGTCTCGTATGAAATGATTCAGAAAGCCAAATGCGCAAATCCCCTTTACAGATATGACATTTTGTGGATAATACACCGTAATGTTATTGTGACATAAAAAACCAGTTCAAACGTCAGTTGTGGGGAAACTTCTACTGTCATCTGTTCTTTGAGCGAAACACTTCAGCATTTGTTTTTCAAGTGTCCAGCGGCTAAATTCCTTGTGGTGTATACGCTTGACCCTCTGTGTATCGGTATCAACAAATGCATACGGTACTTTGTTTGGCCTCAGGAACTAAACTTTGCAACTAGTTGCATCCGCTCCTGGACATTGGTTACGATTGTTTCTGGTACATCTGTAAATTTTCATCTGAAATGGTTGTTTCTGGTACATCTGTAAAGTTTCATCTAAAAATGTTGTTTCTGGTACATCTGTAAAGTTTCATCCGAAAATACGACAATACGTGGCCAACACAAAAAGATAAATGATATCCGAATCGCGGTGTCCGAGTCTGTTATTAAAACCACTATAGGATCACCTAGCCTAGACAATCACGGTAGTCTTTCTCTGTTCATAATCTTGAGAAGATACTCAGAGGGAGAGGGAGATCCGAGAGGGATAGAGCGTTGTATACATGCTCCTTGGCTCGATGAACTCGAGCCGGTGGACATGGCGGAGGGGCGACGGCGTGGGCGTGGGCAGACAGTGGCGGCGGCGGCAGTGGTGCTTCCTGTCGCTCACGCTAACCCTAGATCGGTAGGGATGTCGGTGGGGTGTACGACACAGTGATCAACCTCGTATCGTGCGCTGTCGAACCCTGCCCTTTATATATAGCGCGGCGATAGGGGCCCACCAACCATAAATCGTTGGGCGCCCCTGATCAAGGCGCGAGTCAAGGGGTGTTCGGGCCGTTGGGCCCTGATCGATTGAGATCAATCTAACATTCTATCCCTTGATCTCAATTTTACTTTTAACTTTATTCTTTGTACTTTACTCGTTTCATCATGGATCAGTACATAGAGCATGTTTTATCATCACAACTCAATTGCCGATAGAATCAGACAGCCACTATACACTTTTCTGTTTTGAAACAAATCCTGTTACTTTTGGGCATCTGTAGTCGAGGAATCATAGACTTTCCCTTAATCTTATGTCGGCTAAGTGTTCTTTGAACATATTGGGTGGTAAGCCTTTCGTTAGCGGATCCACGAGCATAGCCTTTGTCCTTATATGCTCGAGACTTGTAGTTTGATCCTGGACTTTATCTTTTACAACATAATACTTTATTTCTATTGTCTTTGTAGCATTACTCGACTTGTTGTAAGCATAAAATACTACGGACTCGTTGTCATAGTATATCTTTAGTGGCCTGCTAATGCAGTCTACCACTCTCAAGTTGGGTAGAAATTTATTTAGCCATAACGCCTGCCCCATGGTCTCATAACATGCTATAAATTCTGTATACATCGTAGATAATGCAACTATTGACTGTTTGGCGCTTCTCCATGAAATAGCACCTCTTGCGAGAGTAAAGACATATTCTTTCGTGGACTTTTTATCATCTCTGTCTCTCGCAAAATCTGTATCTGAATACCCTCTTATTTCTAGGGAATCAGATCTTTTATATGTTAGCATGAGGCCTTTTATGTCGTGCACATAACGTAAAGCTTTTTTTACCATTTTCCAGTGCTCCATGCCTGGATTATCCTGATATCTACCGAGTACCCCGGTGATAAAATCTAAGTCAGGACGAATGCACACTTGTGCATACTGTAAGCTTCCAACAACCGGAGCATATAGTACTGCTTTCATTTGATCGATCTCATATTGGTTCTTTGGACATTGAAATTTTCCAAAACTGTCGCCCTTGACTATATGAGCAGGTGTGGTATTACTCGCATGCATATTGTATTTTTTTAGAATCTTTTCACAATATGCCTTCTGTGATAGTCCTAACACCCCATTCTTTCTATCTCGGTGAATTTCTATGCCCAAAACATAAGAAGCTTCACCAAGATCTTTTATATCAAAATTTGAGGACAAGAACTTATTTGTTTCTAGTAGTAGACTGACATCGCTGTTAGCAAGCAAGATATCATCCACATATAGAATTAGGAAAATGTATTTCCCACTTTTAAACTTTGCATAAATGCAGTTGTCCTCAACATTCTCTTTAAATTCAAATCTTTTGATTATACCATTGAACTTTAAATACCACTGTCTAGAGGCTTGCTTTAACCCATAAATGGATTTTTTTAGACGACATCCCATATGTTCCTTCCCTTCCATGAAAAAACCCTTGGGTTGTTTCATGTAAACATTCTCTTCTAAATCTCCATTTAGAAATGCCGTCTTTACATCCATTTGATGCAACTCTAAATCAAAATGCGTAACTAGTGTCATTATGATTCTGAAAGAAACCTTATATGAGACCGAAGAAAAAGTCTCATTGTAATCTACCCCTTCTATTTTCGTAAATCCTCTTGCCACAAGTCTTTCTTTATACTTTTTTATATTCCCATTGGAGTCATACTTTGTTTTGTAGATCCATTTGCAGCCTACTGTTTTGACTCCTTTAGAAATTTCTTCTAAGTCTCAAACATCATTGGAACTCATCGATTTCATTTCATCTTCCATTGCCTCCAACCACTTGGATGAGTGAGGGCTTCTCATGGCTTCTTCATATGAGGCGGGATCACCTTCCATATGAACTATTCATGTGTTATAAACTTTATAGATTTCTTTCGAAATGGTTGGTCTTTTTGCTCTTTTAGACCTCCTGAGTTCCTAGGACTCTTGCTCATTTCATGCCTCAGGTTCTGACATATTTTCTGTGTGTGGCTATTCCGGCTCCCTTTCGTGCTCAGCAGTGGGTTCTGACGGCTCCTGACGGACAGGTTCTGAACCTTCTCACATTGTTGTCACGTGTGGAGTCACAATATGTGCCAACACCACAACCTCGAGGGTTGCCGATGGGGGCACAACAGGTAGCAATAAAATGGCTCCTGAGTCATCGGATTAGGTGCATGCACCCTATTCTCCTTAAGATCAATTTTCCGAGCTACCATGCTCCCCCTCGTCAATTCGTCCTCCAAGAAGACTACATGTCTCGTTTCTACAAATTTGTGTATTTGTCAGGACAATAGAAACGATAACCTTTTGATTTATCGGGATATCCAATGAATTGGCAAGTCACTATTTTGGGGTCTAACTTTGCAATATGTGGATTAAAAACTTTTGCCTCAGTTGGGCTCCCCCAGACCCTCAAGTGGCGCAGAGGGGGGACTCTGCCTGTCCACAACTCATACGGTGTTTTGGGCACCGACTTGCTTGGTACTCTGTTGAGAATGTGAATGACGATTTTAAGTGTCTCCATCCATAATACAATGGTAGGGTGGAATAACTCGTTATACTGCGCACCATATCCATAAGAGTACGGTTACGCCTTTCAGCTACTCCATTTTGCTGAGGTTCGCCCGACATAAAATACTGGGCGACTATTCCATTTTTCTGTAAAAATCTTGCAAAAGGTCCAGGTACTTGACCATATGGAGTGTGCCGACCGTAGTACTCCCCCCAGGTCGGACCGGACTATTTTAATTCTTTTATCATGCTGATTTTCAACTTCAGCTTTGAATATCTTAAATTTATCCAATGCCTCGGATCTTTCTTTTATTAGATAAATATAACCATATCGGGAGTAATCATCTATAAATGTTATGAATGAGTCATAGCCATCCATACTTTTCACAAAAAATGGTCCACAAATATCAGTGTGAATGATTTCTAGTGTTGTTATACTTCGGTTTGCACCCTTTTTTAATTTGCTTTACATAATTTCCTTTTATACAATATATGCATTGTTCAGTATCTAAGAACTCTAACGGAGGAAGAATATCATTTTTAACGAGGCTTTCTATTCTTCCTCTCGAAATATGGCCTAATCGACAGTGCCATAACTTCGACGAGTCCTGAGTTCGCTTTCTTTTCTTTTGTTCTTTGTTCGACAAGAAAATGTGCTTACTCACATTACACACAGAATGCACTTTTTCACGTAAGGATAACAAATAAAGCTCATCGTGAAGTAAACCAATACCCACACAAGAATATTTAAAGCATATGGCACACTTGCCATGTCAGAAATAACATTCATATCTGTGTGCGATACAATTATTGAGTTTCTGTGAAGCGAGGGAACAAATAAAACATCTCTAAGCAGAATAATGAAACCATCAGCTAGCTCCAAGGAGATGTCGCCAACAGCTTCAACTTCTGCTTGAACTCCATTCGCGACTTCAATGCATCTTTCTTTTCTTTGCATAGTCCTTGTCGAATGGAATTCCTATAAATAATTTGTAACATGAACAGTTGCACCTGAGTCAATCCACCAAGTAGATTTTGAAAACTATGTATACATGGATTCATTTACAAAATAAACTGTATCTATACCTTTCTTTGCCATTATGGCCTTGAGCCAATTTAGGAAATCCTTCTTGAAGTGCCCGGACTTCTTGCAGTGGAGACACTGGTCTCTATCCACTGGGAGACTCTGTTGATGATACTGTTGGGGAGCTTTGCCATGTGGCTTGGAGGGGGAACCGCCTTGGTTGTTGTTGTTATAGTTTCTTTTCCTGTTGTCCCTCACATAGTTCAGTGAACCACCATGAGCGGACTTGAGCCTTTCATCCTCTTGCACACACATACCAATGGTCTTTTCAATGTCCTATTTTTAGGGGACATGTTGTAGTTGATCACAAAGTTCTCAAACTATTGAGGCAGTGAAGCCATGACAAGGTGAACAAGCAGAGCAGGCTTGAGCTCTAGATAAGCATCCATGGGCTTTAGTTTAGCAGCCATGTTGCTCATCCTCGGTATGTGCTCCCTGATGCCATGTGCACCTCCTGTGTACTTTTCTGTGACCAGCTGTTTGAGCAGCTGAGTGGCATACATCTTTGAAGAGCCAGTGAACTGACTCTTTATGTTTTCCAGAAACTCCCTAACGGAAGTGCAATCTTCGATTGAGCCCACAATGGCGTTCTCTTTATTGGCATTCTGCCACTTTTGCTTTTCAAGGGTGTAAGCCATCTCCACTGGAGCATGGTCCCTTTGCTTTTTCTCCCATGCAGCATCATCATCATATGTCTCTTCAACTGGCTCTTTTGGCTTGACTGGTTATGGAGTGTCCACAACCTAGTCAACCTCGACACACACAAATGCCAGGTCCACTTTGTTTCTCCACTCAGTGTAGTTGTCACCCCTGAGCATCGAAACATCCTTGAGGCAACTCATCAAGTTGTAACCTCCTAAAATCCACAAAGATGTGAGATAACAGAAACAATTGCATGTATTAATCCAATGTTGGTATAAATTAAACATACAACTGTTTGTGCAATTCAAACTATATTATTGTTGGGGAAAAATAGAGATAAATGCACCTTTAACACATAGTAAAACAAATTATGATCATGCTATTAACAATGTTGGTCATATAATAACAGAATTATAATCACCTTTAATATCATCTTATCACATCATAAAAAAATTTAATTGTCACTTTATTGCATTTAAGAAATTACTTCAACTATTTGCAGCGGAAAAATGAATAAAATTCATGAACTCTCAAACTTTACAGAAATATTTCTGTCACTTTTGATTTCTCTAAACAAAATTTTTGTTGGAATATTTTGAATAGAAAAAACTATACAAAATTTTCTCAAAAACTGAACAAAAACTATTAAAAACTTTGCTCTGGAAAAATAACAAAGAGGGCCGTCATGCCAGCGGCCCATAGCCCGCCAACGTGCTTCTCTTTGCGCGCCGTTCTGGGCGGCAGATAGCGGCCTGCTAGCTTTTGTGCCAGTGGCCCAAAGCCCGTCTAGGCTCGCCGCCGCCCAACCCTGGCCGTCGGATTAGATCCGACGGCCGTCCGTGCGTTTCGCCAGGTCAAAACGACCTCGAACCGAACCCGACAGAAAAACCCTAATCCTTTTTTGTTCCTGTCATCCTCCCTTCACTTCGTCCCGTGACGGCGTCGACCCGTGCGAGAGAAGACGGGCACGCGATGCCGGCGGCCCACCGGTGGCGGCGGCGCTCGACGGCACTCCCTCTTCCCCTTTTCTTTACCTTTCTTTTCCACCACCACCGCCACCAAGCCGAGATATGGAAGAGGACGCGATGGCCCCCCTGCTTCCTCGCGCCGACGATGATGCTGGAGCTGCGCGACATGCGCCTTTGCCCCCGAAAGGGTCTCTCTTTTGGCAGTGGCGGTGGCGTGGCCTCCTCCATGTCTGTGCCCTTCTTCCCAGATGCCCCTGCATAGGTGCGCATCGGGATCGAGAGGGGCAGGCGCGGCCATGACGGCGGCGCTCTTTGTCGGCAACGCCGGTGAGTACTTTTCCCCCTTCTTTTAATTCAGAGTTTTATCTTTTGACTTTTCTTTTGGGGATGAACTAGGGTTTCTTTTCCTGTGATTGCCTTTTACCGAAAAATCTAGGACTAGAGAGATGCTCTGGTACCAATATTAAAACCACTATAGGATCACCTAGCCTAGACAATCACGGTAGTCTTTCTCTGTTCATAATCTTGAGAAGATATTATGAGGGAGATGGAGATCCAAGAGGGATAGGGTGTTGTATACCCGCTCCTTGGCTCAATGAACTCGAGCCGGTGGCCATGGCGGAGGGGCGACGGCATGGGCATGGGCAGGCAGTGGCGGCGGCAGTGGTGCTTCCCGTCGCTCACGCTAACCCTAGATCGGTAGGGATGTAGGTGGGGTGTACGGCACAACGATCAAACTCGTATCGTGCGCTGCCGGACCCCACCCTTTATATATAGCGCGACAACAGGGGCCTATCAAGCATAATTCGGTTGAACGCCTCCGATCAGGGCGCGAGTCAAGGGATGATCGGGCCATTGGGCCCCGATCGATTGAGATCAATCTAGCAGCTGTCCGGCACAAAAATGGCAAGAAAATCCAAGAATTAAAGCATGTATAACACAATCTAAAAAAATAGACACTGAAGTACTGAAACCACATTGGAGATGGAAACTGCGGTAGTGAACCACATATAGTAGAACTAAAGCATGTATGTATAACACCCTCGATGCAAATTGCAAACTGAACCTGACAACAGAACATCACCGCTCCGCTCGACGGCCGGTTAGCTCCGCGGCCGCGCCGCCGGGTCTGGTTAGCTCGCCGTGTGGGGCCCTCTCATAAGTGGCATGACCCTAAGTCATGGCCGATTGTTGCGCTCCATAACCCTAAGTGGCAATGGCATGACTTCACATGGCAACCTATTGATGATATTTCTTCCTATGTCAGAGTTGGGATAGTGTCGTGTAACAACATGTTGCAGCTATTGTGTTTAACTTCTGGCAATTATATCTGAAGTAAATCATTTGAAAAATTCTTTTAAGACCATAAATTCCCCATTTTGGGAACTGCAATTTTTCACCATCTTTTTTTGTCAGTATCTTGTTTGGTGGCTCCATGAGACCATTTAAAACCAGTCAGTGTTGATGTCCAGTATATAGAACACCCTCCACCCACAGGAAAGGCTTTTTCTATCAAACTTGCCCAACTGGATTAACTAGAGATGGTCATAGGTATGTTTCCACTTGATACGTTTAGATGAGTGAGCACACCTAAGGGTGTGCAAAACCGGTTTCACGGTTTGGGCGGTTTAGGCATAGTGCATTTTTTTGTGCTAGTCCGGGAGTAAGGATTAAAAATGTGAAAGAAAATGTACTAGGCACTGCCGGCCGGTTTCAACGGTTTTGTATGGTTTGGTATTTTGCCCACCCCTAAGCACACCCATCGCTTGTATTCCAAGTTAATGGACTTATCTCTTAATTTCATCTACATCTTCAATTTTCCATAAATATGGACTGCCATGCATCAACTGTTATAATTAGAAGGATATGCACTTTAGGCCCAAGTTCAAAGCATCTTCAAAACCATTATATGCCAGGGAGGTAAATACACTATTGGAACCACATCTTGCACATCCGGAACGTTTTAGTCCTACAATTTGAAAATTGAACTATTTAGTACTTAAACTTGCATTTGGGGAGACATATTTAGTCCCAGCCAATCAGGAGACGCCGTTTGTTTGTCACCGTGTCCAGGTAACATTTGCAGTTTAGTCCAGTAGCTAATTTGATATAGCAAATGAGGCCTCAGTCATAATCCTGAACTGAAACTCTACGCGCGCCGCCGCTGAACTGAAATCCGCTGAACTGAAACTCCACACACGCGCACGGCTCGGCAACCCTGGCGAGCGGGTCGGCGAATGGCGGAGGACGCGGAGGGTTCCTCGGCAAAGACGGCCAGTCCCTCCCCACCTCGGCGCAGTCGGGACGGGCGGCAGATGGTCGGACGGGCGGGCGGCCAGGTCCCCTCCCCCACCTCGACGCGTAGGGCCGCCGCCGTCGCTTGCACGTGGGCGCGGAGGGGCGACAGTGGACGAGGCACAGACGTTGGACGAGGCGCTCCGCAACAAGGTAATGCTCCTGTATTTTCAGCTCGCATCGCTGGAGGAGCAAGAGGCGATGATGGAGCCCATGGGGTGGAGGCCGGAGCTCCCCTTGAACATCAGCTTGGAGGATCAGAATCGCATACTCAGGCTCGGTTGAACGAGTGTAGCACCTCTTGTAAATCCACTACTAGAAAATCGCATGTTAAATACAACTTTGTGCATCATCATGGCATCATGCATTTTTGGCTCTCGGAATATTTTAACTAAAAACTATTTTGTCTAAAACAATACCTCTTCTCTTATTTCAAAACAAGTCTTATGGTTATCTGTTAAACTATTTGTCTAAAAACTATTTGCTAAAAAAATTTAAAACAAAACAAATAGAATATTTTATAAATAAATAGTAAACCTAAATCTAGACCTAAACCGGTCAGGCCCAAAAGGCCCAACCGGTTGAACCCTAACCCTAACACCCCAGCCACCAAACCCTAGACCACCTACTCCCACCCACCGCCGCCGGTCACACACAAATATCACACTCGCGGCACACCCCACACCCGGTACATACCCCGACCCCACCCATGACCCCGCTTCCACCTGCGCGCGGCCACCTCCCGTCCCTGTACGAACCAAACCGCCTCTCCCCGCATCGGGATTCCCCTGTCCCCACCCCGACATCCACTCCTTGAACCCCACCTTCCTGCAACCCGCGCCCCATCCTCGTTTATCCCCATCTCGCGAAGCCCGCCGCCAACTGAATCCCGCCTCCAGGAGTCCCCCTCGCCTCCCCTCTCCTCGCCATGCGCTGCTGGCTGCCGAACCGCCACCGCTAGCGGGCCCTCAACCCCCGTCGGCCCCGAGCCCGACCCTCTCTCGCTCTCGAGCCGGCCCCGTTGCCTCTCCTGCTTCCTCTGGGCCGCGCTCGGTCCCCGCCGAGCAGCGCCTCCCCAGCGCTCGGACTGCCCTTTGCACCGTCTCCCTGAGCACCCCCTTTCCCCGTGCCCGCTGGAGGCCATCGTCGACCGCCCTCTGCGCTCCCTGCATCCCCTCGGGGGCTCGCCCCCGCCAAGCTCTGCCAGGAGCTCGCCGCGTCCTCCCGCTCTCCTCGTGCCTGGCCCGCATCGCCGTTGAGGCCGCCCCGAGCTGCCGTCGGCTTCCCGACGTACCCCCTCCTGCGAGCCGGCATCCCGTGTCGCCTCTGCGAGCTGATCCATCTCGACACGGTCCTGGTGCCTCCGTTGCAAGCCAAAGGCTGCATGTGTTGTGCAAGGTGGGGCTCATGAACCACGCAAGTACTTCGCCTTGCAAACAACACCGTCAGCAGGTCCTTGTTCCTGTTCCCGGCGATAGTTTGACTGTGTGGTGCTGTTGTATGCCCCTACTCAAGATCGACGACAACATGTGCATCGTCGGGTTCCTCATCTATGTTGTCGCCCGTGTGACCGATGTTTGGACGAGAAACCGAGGGGCTATACCAATGCCAAGATCTCCGAAGGTTCTATCGTTAACCAAGTTCACCAACGACCGCGATACCGACGTCACCTTCACGGATGCGACAAGGTCTTATTCCTGGATCCGATGACCGAAGGTCTTCTACATGGACGCCAAGTTCTTCTTCTCGATCCGAAGCCTCGACCCCGAAGACTGATCTGGCCCGAACCCCGTCAAACCCTAACCAAGATCGCCGAGCCCCTATGTGTGACCCTTTCCTCAAACCCCTATGTTATAAATGATATATCCTTGTTGTATATTAAATTGTCCATATTGCACACATATCATGGGGTTTGGGGGCATTAGGACGATTCACCCATAATTAAATATGGAGGCCATATGCGGGCTTTTCCAGTCTAATATTGGTCCCATTTAAAATTGTGTAGCGAACCGGTGATATATTTTGCCATGTTAAGACAACATTTAAATTGCGGGGTATCTAAAAAACATGAACCATCTATTTAATTGTCGGGACCCCGGTTCCGCTTAATATTGCCTAATTGCATCGCATCTGTGCCATGTCATATATCATACATGCATCACATCATGCCCGATCTTCTGCCGTAGTATTAAATAGTGCATCCGGTGTTACTTGTAGTGTTTGGTTCTTCATGGATTAGGCCGATGATTTGATGCGAGTGTCGACCCAATCTTCGGACGAATCTTCGATAATGTTTTCAGGCGAGCATTCTCTCCTTTTCTACCTATCTTACTTTTATAGTCTTTATTTCCTCCTGTTCATCTATTGCTATCTATGCTGCGATGCTCTAGTTTTCGTACCCGTGATATCCCTTGGAGCCATTAAATTGCCTTGGACACATCCTATTACCTGTTGTTTGGTAGATAGTCAGCCTTGCGAGTCATAGTTGCTTGCGCAGGTGTTGCATCGCGCCTTCGATGTTCCACAGTAGTTGGAGTAATGCCTTATGCTTAATGTTGGAGATGATTATAACTTAATTACCGTTTAATAACTAAAATTGAAGTAGGTAAATAATGCAGAGGCACAGGTGGGCAATAGATGTTATTTGGTTTTTAACCGTTCACTTGTGTCCCGTAGGACCCCGAGTACTTGATATATGTTCTTTGAATATTCGCACTATCCTCATGTGGGACCATGAATCCCCCTAGCAAGAGCTTGAGTCATATTTATTTCTTGGGGCCACAAAGTAGTTTGGGGCTTTATTACTATCTTGTATTTATGTCATGCTTTACTGCTTTATTTACGATTGCGCGTGGAGCGTCTGTAGGGGTTCGTAGCATGGAAAACAAAAAATTTCTATCGCATACAAACAAACAAGCCAAGATCTATCTACTAGATTGTAGCAACGAGTCGATGGAATAACTTACCCTCGAAGATTCCAAAGTGTTTAACGAGAGCAGATTCTCGTGGGTGATGTAGTCGTACTCTTTCCGATCTCAAGATCGCGTAGACGATCCTTCCGGCGCCACGTTCCGGCAGCGCTCCCGCAGTCGGTCACACGTTCGGTACTCGACGAAGATCTTCCTCTCCCTTGTTCCAGCAGGCAGCGGAGGTTGTAGCACTCTCCTCGCGATTCCCGGCAATGGCGGCGTGGTACCTAAGTAGAGGAGAGATCCTGAGGCTTCGCCTTAAGCCGGTGCGAGTATGGTGGAGTATGAGAGAGCTATTAGTGGTCTAGAGATTAGACACACCAATTAGAAGGCTCTAAACCGAAGGCTAGGGCAATTAGAAGCTCTAAACCAAAACGGCTCTAAACCGGAGGCTTTGGCTAGGGTTTAGATTAGAGGATAGGAACTTGTGTGTCTAGAGGAGGAGGCACTGCCCCTCCTTTTATAGGTGGGAGGGGCGGCCAAGGGGAGGGGAGTCCCTCCCCAAGTCGGACTTGGTTGGCGCGCCGGCTTAGAGGGACTCCTCCCCCAAGTCGGTTCCAACCACCTCTTGCTTGTTTCCCACAGTTTCCTGTTTTAGCCGTTTGACTTTTAAACTGGCCATTTGACTTTTCTGTTTTAGGATTCAATTTAATCCTTTATTTGGAACAGCAAGAACACTTAGTACATGATGCAATCATTCAATATGTAGTGACACATTCATGTACCCTCCCCGGTCTTGGACAATCCGGAACCTTCTAGAACATTCCGATGAAAACACGGAATCATTCCCGAACTCAAACGGGACTTTCCTTATATGAATCTTATTATCTGGACCATTCCGGATCACCTCGTGATATCCGGATCCCATCCGAGACTCGAACAACATTCGGTCTCTTTCTCATAATACCATAACTACTCAAAACAACGTCAATCCTTAAGTGTGTCTCCTACGGTTCGTGAATTATGCGGACATGATTGAGACACTTCTCCGAACAATAACCAATAGAGGAATCTGGAAATTCATATGGCTCCACATATTTCTCGATTACTTTGCGATCGAATGAACCACTTACATACGATACCAATTTCCCTTTGTCTCACGATAGTTTACTTATCCGAGGTTATGATCGTCGGTATCTCTGCATACCTAGTTCAACCTCGTTACCAATAAGTACTCTTTTCGTTCGTGATATGTGATACCTTGTGAGCCAGTCACATGCTTGCAAGCTAATTGGATGACATTTCACCGAGAGGGCCAAGAGTATATCTATCCGTCCTATGGATGGACAAAACCCACACTTGATCCATGTGTCTCAACCAATACATTCCGAACACTCAATGCCACTTTTATAGCCACCCGATTCTACGGTGTGGTGTTTGATGTCATCAAAGCATCCATCCGTAAAGGTGATATGCATGATCTCATGGTCGAAGGAATTAGGTTACTATGTATCAGAAAGCATATAGCAATTGAACTATTGAAATGACTTGATCTTTATGCTACGCTTATCTATAGGAGTATGTCCATCACATCATTCTCCTAATGATATGATCCTGTTGTTAATAACATCTCTATGTTCATGATCAGGAAACCATGATCATATATTAACCAACAAGCTAGTTTAACAAGAGGCTTTACTAGGGACTCTTATTTTAGTTTACAAATCACACAAGTATTAATGTTTCTGGTTAATACAATTATAGCATGGTATGTAAACATTTATCATAAGTGTGAAGATTTGATAATAACCACTTTATCATAGACAACTATAACTAAAGTAGTGCTATAAATTTGACTTTATAATGACTAGTAATCAGCTTCACTATAATGGAATGGATAAATAAAAGTGCCAACAATGCTGGTTTGGGTTGTCACCTGTTTCCATTGTATCTGACTAATAAGTATTGCAACTACAACGGAATGGCTAAATAGAAGTACCAACAGCTGCTGGGTTTTAGGATGCCTCATGCTATATGTATCTGACTAGTAAGTACTACAACTACAACGGAATGGTTAACTAAAACTGCCCACTGCTTATTATATCAGGATGACTCATGTTATCTATATCTGACTAGTAATTGCCACGACTATAACGAAATGAATAAAACTGCCAATTGTGTGAGTTCCTCGGTTGACTTCCTCGTTTGGTCTCGACGGGGAAATACCAGGATGGGTATGCTTGGTGATAATTTCAGGTTGGATCCGAATAGTTCTTTCTTATCCCTATCTAATAGCGGCCCATTGTATTGAGTCTCTATAGGTTGTTTAGTGCATGCTGCGCTGCCGCTTCAGTCCACCATACCTATGTAGGCGAGGACCGTCGAATTCTAGTCTCGTCGTGTACTGGCCTCAGTACTGACCGCTCTCTTTTTTCTTTGCCCTTTGTCAGCACCCCTTTTGTTTAAGCAGGTTTTGAGATCGACGTCGTTAGTTACCCTTCCGGCTTGGCCTGGGCAGGGTTATGGACGCAATTGGTTATTCTTCAGGGCTCTTAGCTCAATTTGCATCTTGTCCGTACTCGAACGCTGTATCATTTTAAAGGTGATTTGGATCTTTGTATTGTATATCTGTGTTCTTGACTCCTTGAGTCATTGTGGTATATATCTGTTCTGTGGGTTCCATCATGGACTATTGTGTAATGGTATTACTTCGTTTTCCACCCGCACGCAAGTGCCTGGTGGGCACCTTTGAATCCTTTCTATGCGGGTTTGGCGGGAATCGTTAGAACTTGCATAGGGTCGATTCCGAGGGTGTTACAACGAGAGTAATGGCTCTGCACCTCCATGAATTCGCAGCAGGACCCAAGGATCTGGGAGGAGGGAGATGATTGGGGTATATTTATAGGGGAGGTGCATTGGATTGATTCACCATCTGGGAGCAAGGTCTGTACTGAATTTTGCTGCTGTACTGAATTGCATTGTACTAAATTTTGTGCTGTTGTACTGAACTTAACTTCTTTCCTTTGCAGGTTACTTCCCTTGTCCCAAGAATAAGCAGATGGGAAATGGAGCACGACAATGCAATGTTGGTGAGGAAGTTTGCTGAAATGGAGCTGTAACTAGGTAAAATGAAAGAAGAGAAGAAGAAGATGGTGAAGAAGATGAGAAGCAGAAAAACAACATAGGATTAGGATGCTCCTTGTGATAGCACTGTTATGATTCTTCTTTCTGCTTGTTGTTGCCAGTAGGGCATTTGCATAGGATGTTTAGGTGTGGGAGAAACTATATCGGTTGCAAATCCCAGTAGGGCATTTGCCAATAGTGCTGCAATGAAATATGTACTCTATGTACTCTGTTAATTTGCCAATAATGCTGCAATGAAATATGTACTCTGTGTACTCTGATAATTCTGAAATAAAATACAGTGCACTCTGTTAATTCTCTTTATTCTGAAATAAAATATATGTCCATGTCATGATGTGTGCTTGTGATTCAATTTGTGTGTGAGCTCATACTATGTGCCAGTAGGGCATTTGCCAGTAGAGCTATTTTCCATGTTGATTTGTATGTGAGCTCATACTAGAGTATGGATGTAATGCATGTCATGTAATGCTTGAAATTTTAATATATCCAGTTATGTACTGCATTTTCGGATGCAAATCCACAATCATATTGCAATAACCACAAAGAACAAAAATAATTGTCTATAATCCATAGAATCCACAAAATCAACTATAATTGTCTATAATCCACTATGTGCACAAAATCAACTATAATCCACCGTGTCCACAAAATCAACTATAATTGACTACAATCCACAAAACAATATATAATTGACCATAATCCAGAAAAACAGAAATAAATCTATATAGTCCACAAAACACATATAACTTCAGTTGAGCAACACGAATCCACTAAATTTGTGGTGCATTTTGACTTAAAGGAAATTCCTCAACTTCAGAATCATGTAGCCGTTGATTCAGTTTTGTTATAGCACTTCTTTAGGCATCATGACCATGTGCTTCTTTGGACTGTACACTTGCTCTCCCTCTTTTCCATGTACTTCCTGATTCTATAATAGCTAGACTTTTTCCTCTACCTATGTCTCTGCCTCTTACTCCTCTTCCCCTCAACTGTCCTCTACTTGAAGATGTTGTCAGTCTATCTCTTGATGCTGGAAGACTGTCTCTTGCATTCACAACAAATGCACTTTCTGGTAGCGGGCCAAGAAATCTCTCCATAGGCACATGTTGTCTTTCCTGCCAACATAATTAAACCCATAAGTACAATGCCTAAATAATTAAACATAGATGAAATATGAAATGACAGTTACAATAAACCTCTGCTTGCATTCTGAAAACCATGTTGTCTTCTTAGTTTGTAGGGTCCATTGATGGATGAGGGACATGTGGGATGACATGCTGGTGAAGAATGAATTTGAGTTTAGCACATTCTAATAGTTGACTAGCAGTAATGAACATTTGGTAAAAAAACACATGTGTACCTCCACAAGTTCTGGAATGTCTATCTCATCATCATCTGTAACAATACCATTTCTCCTTTGCTCTGCAAGGTTTTCCCTATATTTTTTATGACCCTTCTTGTTGTGCCCTACCTTCCCATATTGTGAGCAGTGAATAGTGACCCCTGCCTTTGTGAACACTTTCACTCCATTCTTTATTTTCTCCTCAGGTGCCTTATTTTTGTTTTTCTTAGGCCTGCCCATGACTTTGGTAAACAGAGGTGGATGAATTGTTGGTGCATTCATTTTTTCCCAAAACTCTCTCCCTCTCATTGGCACCAAGTTGAATGCATATGATATGTAGTATGCATCTATTGTGTAGCATTCATGCACAAGATTTTCAGGATTGATGTTCTCCTTTCTGCAGCAAGCTATAGCATGGTGACAAGGAATGCCACTTAGCTGCCACCTTTTGCAATCACATTTCTAGCTTGAAAATTGACATTGTAATCTCTCTCAAACTCATGGCTGTTGACAGAGTAAAGATAATTACCTGCTGGAGTAAAACCACACTCATTACTCCAATCTGTGAATTTATCTAACTTCTTCTTAATCTTTGGACAAATTCTTCCTATCCACTTGGTGGCTTCTCTCTGCTCGGTTTCTATTCTTTGCATAATCTTATAGAAAATTGTCTCAATCATGGATAGGAAAAACATTTCTCTGGCTTCTACAATGTAGCTATTGAAAACCTCTGAATGGTTATTCAACAGCATGTCACACTTTGGGAACTCACTAAAAAGGCCTTAATCCATGTCTGTGGCACAAGCTCTTCAGCCCATGCATATGCTTGGATACTATCTGCCTTCAGCTTGTCCATGCTTATCTTCCACTTTGGAATTAAAGTTGACCTTGCAATTGACCAAATATCATTCTTTAATGTTTCTCCTCTATGCCCTACCCTTTGGAAATTTTGAATCAAACACCTTACACAAAATCTATGTTCAGCATCTGGTAAAATTTTCTCCACAACATTAATTAGACCCTGCAAACAAGTTTGGTTTCAGTAATTCATTTCATTTTGTTTGAAACAAAGACATTAATCTAGTAAACAAGTATTTAATATTTCATACCTTCTGCCTATCACTCGTTATTGTCCAAGGTGAAGTGTTGGTAATTTTCAGGTCCTCTTTTAGATTTGTTAGAAACCATTCCCAAGAACTAGTGCACTCAACCTCAATAGGTCCAAAAGCTATTGGGAATATGCAGTCATTTTGGGTCTATTCCTACTGTTGTCAGAAGAACACCTTTGTATTTTTTTAATATGGCAACCATCCACACAAATTAGGGGCCTACAACCAGCAAGGAACCCCCCTTTTGCAACCATCATAACTCCAATATACAGTGGCAAGATGCTCTATGTGCTCAGTGTTGTTGGGATCATTTACTCTATTAGTAGTAATGTAAAATGTGGATCTATGATTAGTTCTCCTCAGTTCATGCCCATAATCAAACAACTGGTTGAACTGTATTGCCTTATCACCATGGATCACTTGCAAAGCATCTCTCCTTGCTCTGGAAAGCTTCCACCAAGGAGGGCTCATTTTGAATTCTCTTGTTACTTTTGCAGCAAAAGAACCAAGACCTAGTTTCTAGTTATCTCTGAATTCATGCAAGAACTTTTCTACAAGTATTTTGACTGTAATTGCTTTAATTGGCCAGGATCCCTCAAAGATATGCTTTGCCTCATATGAAGTGACAACAAATCCACCAGTTCTTTTTTCATCATTGCTTGCTTTTATGAACCAAGTGCAATTTTCTGCAGCACAATGTGCATCAAACCTCCTTCTATCATTCTTGGTTTTCTTGATTTTCTTTCTATTCCTAATGCTATATGTGCCAATTTCCTTCCTCAACTCTTCGACACCACTGAACTTCATGCCAATCCTGAATGTTGGATTGTCCATGTCAACATCAACATTAAATGGCTTTATCATGTTTCTCAAATGTTGCTTACCATCTTCTTCTGTTGCAAGCTCAATATCCTCAAGAGCATCACCATCTTCTATGTCATCCACTATATCCATCTCATTATGATCATTGACAGATTTGTCAATATTATCAGCATAGAGATCATCATCACCAGACTCGGCATTGTAATCACTATCAATGAAGTCACTATCATCTGCACTTGAGCTTCCTATGCCAATCTTCTTCTTCCTCATCTACTTCACTCATTACAGCATTACTTGAAGACTGGATATTCTGCCTTGGAGCTTGTGCAGGGCCTACACTACTTGAACACTCATTATTCTGCCTTGAAGTTGGAGCAGGACCAGAAGTAGGTGCTCTAGTTGGAGCAGGACCAGAATCAGGTGATCTAGTTGTAGCAGGACCTGGATTCTGTGTTGTACTTGGAGCATGACCTGCATTAGGTGCTGGAGTAGGAGGAGCTGCAGTAGGTGCTGGAGATGGATTCACAATCACCTCTGGTCTTAACCCCTTAATGAAATTAGTGTGATTAACATATAGAACTAGAGTCTTCACTGTCCAGCTGGTATTGATCATTTTCCTGGTGTCTGCTTGTTTCTCTACTACAAACAGGCCATCTCATAGATCCTTTCCTTGCAGCAACCAATAGACAGTCAACCTCTCACTTCTAGCATATCCCAAAATCCTCAATATTTCATCAATCCAAAAGTTGGACCAAGTATCAGCTGTGCAATAATCAAAATAATCTGTAGTAGCACATACATAATCCATCTGCACTCCTGTACCATAGAAAAATCCATTGTGAACAACTTCAACAATAAAGCTCGCAGTCTCTTCTCGTGGAAACATTACTGCAAATTACAAGTGTACTAGTGTAAGTTCAGTCAGAGTCAATATTCAGTTACAGTGTACATACAATTAATGTCAACATTCAGTTCGAATCCAATTCAACTAACTGCATAATGCTCTCTTCTTCTAATTCAGTTATACAATGTAAACAAATTCCAGGCAATTGACACAAAAATTCTGCATGTGCAATGCCTGAATTCTGAATTTTTCGTGATTACAGTGATTGAATTTTCCACATCCACACCAAATCTGAATTTTGCATGATCATCACTCCCTACCAAACCTGCAACGATTCTTCTAGTAACTACACAATTTTTTTGCATGATCATACACTAGCTAATTTCCGACGATTTCGATCCCCAATTGCTATCACCGCTGCACCGATCAGAGGTGCTCAACCTCAGGAGAAACAGAGGTGGCCAGAGGAGAAACAAAGGTGGGAGAGAAACATACCATACGGGGGGTGTCTTCTCCATGCTGCCTCAACCTCATGGCGGATGGATCTGAGATGGCGCCGCAGATGAACTCGTCGTCGCCAACCACCTGCTCCGCGACTCGCGCGTCCAGGAGGAAAAGATCACAAGGAGTGATCGCAGGAGGCAACTTTCCATACAACATGTCCGGAGATCGTGGGAGGGTTTTTTCGTAAAACTGTCATCGCTAGCCTCGTTTGCTATATCAAATTAGCTGCTGGACTAAACTGTAAATGTTATCTAGACACGGTGGCAGACAAACGGCATCTCCTGATTGACTAGGACTAAATATGCCTCCCCAAATGCAAGTTTAAGTACTAAAAAAATTCAATTTTCAAATTATGGGACTAAAATGTTCGAGATGTGCTAAGCCGTCGGTGTAGACTTGACGCCGTCACGTCACGGCTAATCCCTACGGCGACGGCCCGGTCTACGCCAACTGTTGCCGTCGGTCTAATCATCCTACGCCGACAATAAAACTAGACTGACGAGTCGCGTGTTCCAGCTGCCTGGCCCAGCCACCTTCGCCGATGGTTTCGACTTTTTGCCATCGGTATAGAGATTGGCCGTTGGCGTATGGCTTTATTACCGTAATGTTTACTGGATACGAGCTTCATCTTTTGGAGGCACATCATTGAGAGTTGGCCAAAACGTAATTATTTTGGCCTCTTTCAAAAGGAATATTTGAGAACACAACAGGATTCATCTGATTTTTCCACGTAGTCGGAATTCCGGTGTACTGCCGGTAAAGATAGATACTCGTTTCGTTTGGAAATATAAGATGTTTTAGATTTGTAAATGAGATATATCTAAACATCTTTTCATGTCTAGATTCGCTTGAACCTATACACTAAAAAATATTTAAATATATTTCTTTTACAAACCTAAAACATCTTATATTTTTAAACGGAGAGAGTACGTTACAAGCATAAAATACTCCTCGACATTCGCTTCTTCCCGGAAAGACTTTGGGCAGCAGGTCCGACTAGTACTAGTACCCCCAATTCTTACCGTCGAACTCCGTGACCTGGACGCGCGCGACGGTGCCGGCATCGATGCAGGCCACGGACAACGCGACCTCGCCGGGGTTCCCGCGCTGCTTGTAGAAGGAGGTGATCCCGCACACCTTGCAGAAGATGTGCCTGGCCGTGCCGGTGCCGAAGGTGTAGGTGGTGAGGAACTCCTCTGAGCCGTCCCGGAGCCTGAACCTGCCGTTGGGCACCGTGAAGTAGGTGATCCCGCGCATGGCGCAGTTGGAGCAGTTGCAGGTGCCCGCCGCAAGGCTCGCCGGCGCGTCCGCCTCCCACCGCACGCGCCGGCAGTGGCAGCCGCCGCTGTGGACGACGACCGGCGGGTCGGGTTCGCAGGAGCTCATGCTCTTGGTAAGGCTGCTGAAGTAGCAGGGGCAGGGCTGTTCTGGGTGCGGCGGAACAGGATGGATGGAAATGACTTCTGTTGATTCAGCTTCGTGGTTGGTGGCTTTATGAAGTTTTTCTTCCAATGCAGCATGGGCCGCTGCTGGAAATATATGTCCCGATCCCGATGGCTGATTTTCCTGGCACGTACGCATCTCTCTGATTTCTCAACTGCGTCACTCGTTACGTCAGTGTATTACCAGGAGGAGAGCTGGAAAGGAAAAAGTCTAAAATAAATCTTGAACCAGTAGTCAAAAGCTAAATCGAACCCGAACTCCCAGTCCCTAAAATCGGCACTCCGAACTTCTGAATCCAGGTCTATTTTAATCCCTGAATATGTTTGGCGGCACCGGGAAATAACAATCCTGGCCGGAATAACTATTCAGTCTCACTTACAATATGGGTCCACCTGTCATATCCATCTTCCTCCGTTGTCTCTCTGGAATTCTCCGATCTCTTGGCTGGTGGCCGAGACGGACAACACTCTGATTCCGCGGATCCCCGGTCTACATCCCCCGTCCCATGCATGTGAGCTCCCATTCACGGAATGCAGAGCCAATCGCTAACTTTTGAACATCAATTACCTCAATTTCTTGACATTCTGATTAATCTGAACGGTAGGCAATACGAATGGACTTGAGTTTGTAGTCAATTGCTTGCCCAGGAGCAAGCGAAAATCCTTGGCGTGGTAGCTTGGGAGGGCCAGGCCACATGGCCGCCTGGCCTAGTGCTGTGGCACCTCAGTGCCGGGCAGCAGTGCGCGCCGGCCATGGTGTCCGCCGGCTTGACTGGGCACGCACGTGGCGGAGAGAGGCACGGCCGTGCGGTGCTGCTGCTTGGTGTGCGTGCACGAGGCCCCGATTCAGCTCACTGTCCCTTCCTTTTTTTCCAATTGTTATTGCACGGAAGATGGGGGAGATGAATATGACATGTGGGTCTACATTGTTAGCGAGACTAGAAAAATATTTAGTTTAAGATTTTTTTATATCTAATGTGTACTCCCTTCGTTTTAAAATATAAGATATTTTAGTTTTGTGAAACAAATGTATCTAGACTACTTTTAATATATAGGTTTAATCAGGTTTGTAGTGAATTTACACACTAAAACAATTCTAGATATATTTTCTTCACAAACCTAAAACAGCTTATATTTTAAAATAGAGAAAGTAAAACAGATTCAGGGTTAGAATAGAGCGGGATTTGATTTTAGGGATTAAGAGTTCGGAGTTTGATTTAGCTTTTGCCTATGAGTTCAAGTTTATTTTGGACTTTTTCCAGCTGAAAAACCCAACCGAAACTAGCCCAGTTAGAGCCCCACTAGCTTCCAGGCAGGCCCTCGTTTTTTTTAGAGCCTGGTTATGTTATGGAAGTGTTACCACGTTGTGCTCTCTTATATATTTTACAAATGCACTAGCTTCAAACCCGGTTGCAAAGGTAGCCAGGCTGACATCTGAATTACCCAAGAAAAGCCCTCATAAAACCATCGGGCTGTTAGATTTTGCAGTGCGCTGGACTGACGCTAGAGGACCAAAACGAATCGTAAGGCGCAAACACTAAAGCAACATCCAAACATTTCACTCACTGGCTACAATCTACATCATCTACAACGGTGGTTTGTGCCTCTTCAATCCTCGAGCTAATAAGCAGCGGCTCAAACTGGACAGAATGGCGCTCCGTGCCCAGAGACCGAAGGAGCTCATACTCGCACACAACTTTCGGTGCCCTAGACTTCTCCATCAGAAGAATGCCCTCAGCTAGCTTCTGCTCACCGTCGTCGACTCCTGACAGATGGTTACCACATACAAGGTTTGGCTTTTGCAGTCGACCATCTCTAGCTTGCACAGCGGTGCAGCTCGTGATGAACTTCTCTGTGGCATTTATTTTCAGGTTCTGAGTCGTTGGAATGGAGACAGTTTCGTTGTTGGCCGGGTAATAGCATGGCATCCCCAGTTCGGATTCAATCCTGCCCTTCAAGAAGGCCATCTGAGGCTTCTCGCCGTGGACAAGAATCACGTGGCTGGGTGAAAGAAACTCTGTAAGATCCATGATCCCTTTGGAGTCTGTGTGAGGACTGAATGACAGCTGATGGATCTGGTGCACAGAACGAGAAAAACGCTGGTATCATCAGAGGATATAAGAAGCATAATAATCAGAAAGAGGATAAGCTTATACACAGGAAATATACACTACAAAGGCTACCAACCAAGATTTCAAGAAAAGTGATTCATTACGCTACAGTCCTGAACTAATGCTGTTACCACGTAGAGCTAACTTGTTGAACAGTCCGCAACAGTACAGTGAACTTGTAGGAACTTGAGAATGCGCAATAAGCAATAACCATATGCAAATACAGTGAACTTGTAGGGGACATACGAGATATTATTAAGACAGTAAAGCACTAAAGATGGGCTAGTGGTGAATAATGAGTAATGACACAAGATGCTGAAGAATATTATCAAACAAATGTCAAGACAATATGCACTTCCTATGTAACTTTACTGTAGACTGAGAGAACTGTAAATGAAGAAAGGGTAACCTGACATCTGACATCAACATGGGTATCCTTGTCTATATCGATCTTGGTAGGTTTTCCAGACATCAACTTGTGGCCAATGGTTCCGGCAACACAATATCTGCATGGAAAAAATAAAGGTAACATTAAACACAAATATCACAGCTCACATATTGTAAACAAGCACAAAGTTTTCCCTACTTGAGTACTTTCAGTGACAAGGAAAATTAGAATTTAATCAAAACCAAAGCAGAAAGATGTGACTGCGTGTATAAATTATAAAGCAATATATTCAACTCCTGACAGAAAGACATCATGTCCAAGCAGGTAAGCATTCACCAAAGCAGAAGGCATGGTAGACTTCCCCTGTTCTCCACTACAGCAGTACTAACAGCCCAACATAAGCAACTTATTCAATAAATAAGCATACATGTTCCTACACCATCAGTGAACATGGTAAAAACAGTAAATTTGAAAGTTATTAAGAGAAATACCCTGGAAGTGTAACCAGATTTTTTTCTGATGGAGCCCATCTCTTAAACACCTCAAGAGAAAATCCACCGCTTATCATACCAGGTGTTGCAAAAAGTACACAGGGTCCAGGATCATTAATGAATGAACGCTCAAAGTGGCTAACTGCAAAATGAGAAAACCTTCAATACTGAGGAAATTGGAATGAAGCCAAAAAATAATAATCATCCGGTTGAAGAGTGCACAAGTTAAGTTAGGTGATGAGTTTTAGTGGATGAATGGACATAATATCCAGTAGATTCATTTCTATTTTTTCTGATAAGCAGGGCAATTTTTCTTATAGCACAAAAGATCATAGTGCAGGCAGTCATATAAAGGATGAACTGAACATAAGATTCTTAATCAAATGTGCTTTCTATTTATTTTGCATATGGTTGGCTGAGAATCTATTTCAAGACCATACCATGCTTGAAGTCAAATGGGTTGTGAACTGTGTAGCTGTCCTTGATCTTTTGGCTAGTCCATCCAATAAGCATCTTGTAGTACATGTTAGCTTGAATGGTTAAACCTACAGAACAAATATAATCTCAAATAAATAAGATATATTCATAAAAGTAAGTTTGACCAAAACACACATACCAGCTGAGAAATATATAGGAATCTTCAAATTCATCCTTTCCCAATAATCGTCCAGTAATATGCATAGCTCCTGGCACACATAAGAACAGTGCGTCCCATGTAAATGGATGTGCTATTTATCAAAGTTTTGAACAGTGTATTCCCAAGGAAATTTATTTTCAACGGGAACCTACTCATTTAAGCGAGTACCGATAATAGTTCATCAAAATTTTCTTTCATCCGCACAAATAAGTGAGAAGAAGTGGGGGTACCTGAGCTCTTCCCAAAGCAAATGCTGGAATTAGAACTTTACCTCCTCCAGAAACACATTTATGGACCTACAGAAAACATACTATCACTGAGTAGCAAAGATAAATTCAAATGATGTTAATTTACATTCTTGGAGAATTGCAGATTGCACTTAATTTGGTGAATATTAACTTCCTAGATGGTATTTGTGCTACATGAAAGTCGGGAGGCCACAACCATCAGTACTGATAATTATCTTGATCCACCAAGATAGTAAACATGCAAATAATATCTACAAGTTGAATATAATGGAAGTGTCGAGATTGAGGTTTTATACCGCTTTTAAGAACTCCCTCTCCCGAGCATGCTTTGAGTCGCGTACAGTTTTAGCATACGTAGACCTGCAGATAGAAACTTCAACTTAGTATTTACACACGAAAAGAAATATCCATACTAACAAACAGTACTGTTAATGTCTGCCTGTAATGAAAGAACATCAAGACAACACGGCCCTAAACCCAAGAAAAATGAAGAATTGTTGTTTTTATTTGAACATTAGCCAAATACACAAACTATTTAGTACTAGATGCGATTTCCAGCAGTAGCCAACTGATATTCAGGTTAGCACAGTGGTTTTACTTACATACATCAACCAGCTACTGGTGACTGGTGTAGCAGTTTGGAAACATCGCATAACTGAAGATACTGTGCAGTGTAATGTCACGAAAAAGAATGGGATAAAAAAAACCTGCTCCCCATGTGGTGGCCTCTAATAGGGCATAATATCTCAACACACTAGGTCAACAATCCAAGAAATTTGGAGATAGCATAGAAAAACAAAATTGCAATTAGAGTTAGAACATACTCAGTTATTAAGAGATCCAACTTCAGACGATCAATTTGCGCTGCTCCAAGATGTCTGTCTGGTGTCATATTGTAATCCCCGGTGTAGACCATAGCAGCATCTCCAACTTTTGCATAAATCATTGCAGCTCCCAAAACCTTGAGTTTGGAATAATAACTAGATCAGGAAGAGCAGAGATGAACACTCATCTTATCTAAGAAATAAAAAATATTATTTCCCTCCGTCCCAAATTAATTGACTCAGCTTTGTCTAAATACGGAGGTATCTAGACACGAAAACGTCGATACATAGGTATGACTGAAAAAGCTGACTCAGCTTTGTCTAAATACCTGCGTATTTAGAAAAAGCTGAGTCAATTAATTTGGGACAGAGGGAGTACAAGATACGAGAGAAACATAGGTATAAGAACATACATGTCCAGCATAATAGGCACGGATCACAAGGTCTCTATCTACTTGAATGGTTTGCTTCAAGTCTACAGGTATGACTGAAAGGTCAAATATGAAAAGCAAATGAGGATTATCAGCCATGCACACTTTTGTGGCGGCATTAATTTGTAAGTAGACCAGTTAAAGAAATGTTGAAACCTAACATCACCTTTCTTCATACAGCGCTGAATGTCTTCATAGCTATATTGTTCTTCCTCTCCTCTGTGATCTACCATTACTTTCCTATAATCTTCCAGCATCAATGGAGCTAAAGCCTTTGTTGGGTACTGTTTGAGACACAAGTTTTACTTATAAGATAAAGATCACTTGGAAAATAATAATTATTGAAGTCATGAAACATCTAATACAAATTTAATCACTTATCTAAATACCCAAATGACAAGTATTCAGCTTAACGTGCATACGAACATGATATCCACTATCTCGTAACTTCAAAAGAATTTCAAAAACTTTCGTCACCCCCGAGTTTCACTCAGTTGCAACATTTGGCCTATTTCTCAAACACTATTTACACGGCAAGGTATTCCAGCTAGCTCTAAAATTTAACAACCCCCAATACAACATCTATTCCCTGACCAGTAACCACATGAACAAAGCCAGGCATACAAGAACAGTTGGCAAAAGTCACCAAAGTTCAGCTTACCGTCATGTAAATCGGACCATTGTACCCGCAGACCTCAGTGAAATACGGCAGCGCCCCAATATGATCCAAATGGCTGCAAGAGACAATCTTCAGAAGTAAACCAATCTTGCTAGCAGTTGAAATAAATCAAAACACAGGAACTAGAAACGATTTGCCTACATACAAGTGTGTGATGACCACACAAGAAATGGCAGAGGTGAAGTCGGCGGCGCCGGGGGCGGCCGCAAGGATGCGCGCGAAGTCAGGGTAGCGCTGGGAATCGTGGTGACCCATGTGCATGCCGCAGTCAAACATGACGCGCTTCCCGCCCATGGTCACCACCACGCAGCTCTTTCCCACCTCCTGCCCTGCCCCTGCCATACACACGGCACATACACAAACAAACAATATTATCCAGTGTGATTTCAATCGATCAAATAGTGTGAAGGGGAGGGGCTGTGGTTGGTAGGTCACTCACCTAGCACGAGACACTCAATGGCCATGGCTGGCGGCTGGCTGCAACAGAGCCGAGCGTCGTTCTGGAGGGAGGGACTAGGGCAGTCTGGGGAGCGGCGACTGGCTGGTTGGTGGTAGCGCAGTGGCGGGTCTAGGATTGGAGCAAGCCCCTGGCCACAAACTAAGGGCAAAAAAAGCTTCTAAAAAAACACTGCAATAGAACGAGTTGTATGGGTATGGTTGCAAAGATAACATAGTATACTTTCAAATCCATTGTTATCTTTTATTCCTAAAACATGAAATTTATTACTCCCTCCATCCAGAAATAACTTGAGTTTGTCTAGATTCGAATGTATACACTAAAATACGTCTAGATACATTTGAATCTAGACAACTGAACGGAGAGAGTACTAACAAATGTTAAATCAACAAATCTGTTCACTGTTCAGTTACAAATAAATCCAACTATCCAATTGAACTGGAGAAGGAATTACCTAGCTGAGGCCTGAGGGGAAACCTCAGCAGAGCGAGGCGCAATCAGCAATTCAGCAGTGCAGTTCAGAACGTCAGCAACAACCAGAGACGAAGGTTGGAGCAGAACCCTCAGTAATCGGGCGTCCCGGGCGGGGGGGTTGTGTGGCGGCGCAGGACCGGACAGGACGGGCGGGTGGCGCCTCGTGGAGGACAGGCGGCGGCGGACAGGCAAGGAGAGACGGGGTACGGGTGCGGCCTGCTCTGGCGTGGGCGTGGCAGCGCCGGCACGGTCAGCGAAGCGAGCGAGAGGAGGCAGGGTTTCGTCGCTGTCGACCAAGGCAAGAGTGAGCGACATGGGCCAGCCCTGGGCTGCGCCGCGGGCCAATGTTTTCTCATCATAGATGGTAGGCCAAGAAATGGTTGCGCCTAGGGCTGTCAAAAAAGTTCGGCCTTGACAAACAGTGCGAGTTCGACGCGTTAACAGCTCGGCTCGAGCTTGATTCGTCTCTCTAACAAACCAAACTCAAGCCTATTTTCGAGCTCGCGAGCTTAGACGAGCTGAACTCAAACAGTTCGATAAAGCTCGTGATTTTTGTACAGACGCAAAATTGAGACTACTATTATTATTCCATCTGCTGTAAGACCGCTAAAATAATTATGCTGGCATGTTGGCACTATATTACTATTATGTGAAAATACTATTATATGAGACTCCGAGCCATTTCTGCTATTCCGTTTCCAAGCTTTACTATTTTCTTGCTATGTAGCTGCATGTCTAACTTTGGATGTACTAAAATTTTCTTACCGAGCTTCAACGAACCGAGCTCAAGCCTACTCGAGCTTTGGTCGAGCCGAACTCAAGCTTAGATATAGGCTCGAAGTTCAACCTAGGCTCGCTCGAGCTCGGCTCGAGCTTCTACCGAGCTCGAGCCGAGCCTAACAATGTCGCTCGAGTTCGGCTCGTTGACAGCCCTAGTTGCACCCTTCTCTATTTGACTTGAGTTTTGACAACCGCGATCCACAGAAAAAGGAGCACAGGAGACCGGAAAAACTATTTTTCCCGGGTGCGATGACAAACGAAGCAATTATTTGACATGGAAATCTGGAATCGCACACACAAACACTTAATAAGAGCAAGACACATCCATCGAACCATAAAAAAGCGTTGAAGTGTCATTTTTTGCTCGGTTTTACTCGGGTTTACTCATGGCAAGAACAGAAACCACAAATCCAAATTATAAAAACTTGAATTTCGAACATTCGCGAGAGATTTTAGATGTTCATATGTACATAGCCGTGATCATAGGTACAAAAGGCACAAATTAGACTAAATTAAAAGGGATCTGCCGTCGCCGCCAATAAACCCTAACCCGCACCCAAAATTGGGCTCACCAGAGCCTCATGGAGCGGCGGCGACGCTCCCGTCGGCGGATTCAGAGCTCATCGTCGGAGAGGGCGAAGGCGATGTTGGAGCCGAGGTCGACGTACTTGTCGTCCTGTGCCGCTCGCAGGAGGCCGCCCCGGAGCTTCTTCGCGCTGTGTGATGACCCAGCATACCACTTCATGTTATAATATACTATAGTCGTGGACATAACACTCATGGAGTACCATTCCGCAAATATTACATCCTTAGAGTGGTACAACAGAAACAAAGCGGGTCCACGTCATACATTATCATTATAAAGAAAAATAGGTGGATTATATTATAATTTATGTAGTGAATTTCAAGTTTGTTAAATATGATTATTTATGAATTGTTAATGGTTTGCAACAAATAACTTTGTAAATCTCTAACTTATAGTTAGTTAAAGATTTTAAAAGAATATTATAAAGTTAATTGTTTACACTTGGATTATATCCCCAAATTATGATTATAGGTTTAAACTACTTAGATTCAAAAGATTATGTTTTGAATAAGATCATTTCTTACTTAGGAAAGAATTTAACATAATTAACAAAATAGCTATTTTATTTTAATAATTTAGATAAATGAAGTTATACGATCTAGGAACTTTAAAATGTTTTTATAATAATATTCTTAGTATTTTTCTAGTAATTATACTTGTTTGAAATCCTACAAATGAATTTTATTTATTTTTAGGAATTATCTTTATTTTTTTAAACAAAATCTTAATTATTTAATATCTTTAAATATTTGTTTTAAAATTTATTTGTAAAATTTTAAGTTAGTATTTTTATGAGGTAAGAGATTTCTTTTTATTCATAAAAATGATTTTTATTTATTTTTAAGAATTTTTCTAAATTTATTAAATTTTCATTTAGATAATTAAGGGTGTTAATATTTGGTTGCACTTTGTTTCACTTAAATAAATAATATTATATTTTTCTTAGATAGATATTATTTTAATAAACATTTTGAGGTATTAAATATTTTTTTAGGATATTTCTACCTTTTTCTGGAAATTGAAATGTTTAGAGGGTATTTTGGTGATTTCCTTTACTCTTTTATTCTTTTTTTCCTAAACAAACTAAATTTGGCCCATTGGCCCATCTAATCCAACCCGGTCCAATTGGGCTTGGGGTCAAACCCCAGCCCCGGCCACAACTCACACCCTCCTCTCACCAAACACACACGCACGCTCCTCTGCCTCTCCTTCCTCTCACACGCATGCGTCATGCCGCTACTCGGCCGTCATTGTGGCAACCCATGCACTTCATTGCGCTGCCTTGTCACCTCCTCCTCCTATGCTCTATCCCCACCAGCGCCCCCTCTTTCTGTTCCCAACCGCGACGCCATGGCTAACCCTAGGTCTCTGTCCCAGCTCCGGTCGTTGTGGATTTGCCTCGATGCTCCTTCTGTCGGCGTGGCTCCGCCCCTTTCTCCTTCTCTACTAAATCCTTCTATTACTCCTCTCCCTATTCGGTGGGACGGGTGCTCAACCGCAACCCTGATGCCCCCCTGGTTCACGGTGGCTTTGATATGATGTAGATGACGGTGTCAGTTGTGTAGGTTTGCAGATTCCAGCGGTGTGGCTTGGCGAAGTGCAGAGCAAGGCGGTCTCTGTGCCGCAGGTGGATGTGGTGATGGTGTTTGTGCACGGTGAAGTCCTCCCCGTGTGTACGCCGTTGTGGTCGCGCGAGCCCTGCCTCGCCACACTGCGGTGGTTGTGCCTTGGGAGCCAGGTGCACGCCCAAATGTTTATCTTCCTCCCCCTCTTCCTTTCTCTCAAACCTCTCTGTCACATTATTTTACGCTGGTGTATATACATGGTGATGGATGGATATCAAGTTTTCTAGTGGCTTAGTAGTGTTGTAGATCAATCTTGTTTTGTGGATCTTGCTGTGGAATTTGGGTTAAGTTTAAGTGGTGGTTTGCTGGACATATATTAGATTGTGATGTTGGTTAGATGGTCATTAAGGTGATGTTTGTTGTGGTTGATCATGTGCTAGTGGCTTGGTCTTGAATTAGGAGTAGTGGATCTATTGGTGTTTGATCTATGACAATACATCTCTGAATCTTTCAAAGATGCTCTAACTTGTTCCCTAACAGTGTGCAATTTCAATTAACCTATCAACTGAATATCTGAGCTAGCTGATAAGCTATGTTTTTGATAGATTCCCAACTTGTGTGTGTGCTTGGTAGAGAATATATTCAGCTAATGGCTTAGCTGAATCTTGGTTGTGTTGAATAGAAAAATGATTTGTTCTTTTATTTGATATGATTCCTAGTGACCAACACTAAGAAAATGATTTGGCTTACAGGTATAATTGCATGTGAAACAGTGGATGATTTAGTTAATGTGAATGGTGACTTTTGCTAATATGGTCATGCTATTGTGATGCCTCCTTGGAGTGTACACAATAGCCTAATCATTCCTAGCATGATTAGTTGTCATTTGTACAGTGAAGCAATTTATGGATGTGATCCCTAGAACTTATACTAGGAAAATGATTATTGTTAATTGAGTTGCTATTGTTGCTAGAGAGAAAACTTCTGTAATATGGCTATTGAAAGGATACGGATGTCGCCTAGAGGGGGGGTGAATAGGCGATTAAAACTTTTCCTAGAGTGTCTCAACAAAGGCGGAATAAAACTAGTGTTTACTTTGTAAAGCACAACCTAGAAACAACTAAGGTTTACCTATGTGCACCAACAACTTATGCTAAGAAATACAAGCAACAAAGTGATAGCAAGATATATATTACTTCAAGCACGAAGGCTCTCACAATGTAAAGTGCATAAGTAAAGAGCTCGGGTATAGAGATAACCGAGGCACGCGGGGACACCGATATTTTACCGAGTTCCTCCCAACATGGAGTACGTCTCGTTTGGAGAGGGGGTGGTATCAAACCACCAACGCCACAAAAGGCCCCCCTTATTCTCCGGTGAATCTCACCCCGTTGGTATTGATCCACGCTTCCACTATTGGTGCACTTGTCGGTGGCAACCGGAACCTCACACAAGGTTGGGGCACAACTCCATAACTTAATTGGAGGCTCCCAACAAACGCCACAAAAGGCCTCAACAAATGCCACCAAGGCTACAATGCCACCAAGGCCACAAAACCGTCTAGGGTTCCAAGAACCCAAGAGGGACAAGCTCCAATGAGCAATTCAAACCAAATCCTCCGAGGAGAACCCAAACCGATGCAACAAATGCAAATGGCAAGAACACCACAAAGATGCTCAAATCCCTCACTCTCAAGTTCCAACAAAGCTACCAAAGCTATTGGGGGAACAAGAGAGGAGAAATCAAAGAGAGACACAAAATCCCCCAAAATCTAGATCCCCAAAGATGCACTCACAAAGAGATGAATCGGTTAGGTCAAAATGTGGGGCTAGATCTCCTCCAACAACCCCTCAAATATATGCACGAATCAATGGAGGGGTGTGTCGAAATCAAGCTTAAGGAGTAGAGCAAATGAGGGCAAAGCTTGGGCAAGAAAAGGAGGAAGAAGTCACACTAAATAAAAATGGGGCAAAGCTATTTAAAGAGAGGGGCTGATTCTGCCCGTTGGGGCAATTTTCGACTTAACGGTAGTACGGATGCGACCGGTACTACCGGACCGAATAAATCAAATCGGGTCGCAAACGAACTAGCGAGCCAGAAGAGGAAAGAGCAGCGATGCATTTGGCGCAAGACAAGCGGCAAAGCAGCGTCTGTGCTTGAAGATCGCATGCGAAGAAGAATAACACGCGCCAAGAAACAGCGCAAGCGAAGGCGCAGCGTGGGCTAGCTAGGGCAGCAATGACAAGCGAGTCAGCGACATGCACGCTACCGCAGAATGCGGCGGCGGGCAAGAATGCAGCAAGATGCAATGAAAGCGAGGCAGCTTACACGAGCACGCCAGCGAAGCGACAGCGGCTGGCCAGCCCACCACGCGAAGCGGCCGGCGTGAGTGAAGAGCGGCGGCGAGCGGCGGCAAGTGCGTGGGGCAGTCAACGCAGTAGCGATCCGACGGGACTGCCCACCCGGACGGTATTACAGGGCCGCATAAAAAGGTACCTAGCGAGGCAGAAAGAAATCAGGCCGTTTTTAGGCCCGGGCGGTAGTACCGGATTTAGGTACCTAGCGAGGCAGAGAGAAATCGGGCCGTTTTTAGGCCCGGGCGGTAGTACCGGCCCGTCCGGACGGTACTACCGCTTGGCCCAGAAAACAGCCTAACATGCAAATATTCAAACGGCAATAACTTTTGACTGGAAGCTCCGATTGACCCGGTTCAAATTGCTCCCAATAAAAAGTGGAAATATTGATTATCACCAAGTGAGAAAGTATCAAGTAGAATAATGTGATATACCTCACTTGGTGAGAAACCGAAAAGCCGCATAAATCAAAATCGCAACAAGATACAAATGGGAGATCCGATTTAGATGAACAAGAGCTTGTTATGGAGATTACCACAAGCTCTATATCATCACATGGATAAGACCAAATAACAACCAAATATGATGATGCAAGTATGCAAAGGTTTGAGCTCTCTCCAAACGATGTGACCGAATTACTCATACGAGAGCCCCTCTTGATAGTACGGTTATCTATCCTAAACCCGGTCTCACACACACAACGTGAGACTGGCAAAAGGGAAAACCTATCAATATTATACTTTTGCCTTGAGCATTCCACTTGAGCTCGATGTAGACGATCTTGCCCTTCTCAAGATGGAACGCCTTCCTTAATTCCTCATCATCGACCTCGCATATTGAGCTTGCCCAACAAATCTTCTTTGCATTTCATTGACCTTGAAGCCAACACATGCTCCAAGCGATGCCAATGGACAAATCCTACAAATATAACTTAATACACACATTAGTCCATAAAGATTGCCATTAATTACCAAAACCACACATGGGGGGCCAACATGTTCTTTCAATCTCCCCCATTTTGGTAATTGTTGACAATCCCTTTAAGAGGGTTTATATAAGGAATTTTAATGAATAAAATGATAATACCAATATCAAATACTACAAAAGTATGTGATATTGGTACCACCATCATATATAGAGCAAACTCCCCCACAATCTATGCATGTGTGATGAACTTGAATTTCATTGCATATATTGTCAATCATTATCATTGGTGGAGTTTCCTCTATATAAACCACATGTTAGGCAACAACAAAGATGCAAGAGCATGAGAAGTAATGCACAAGAACAAACTCAATGCATAAACCAACTTCCCTTAAACCCTCTAAAACTTCTCCCCCATTGGCATCGATTGCCGAAATGGGTGACAAGTTCTAGAAGGCAAATATAGTAATAATTCCTCCAAAGGTGTGACTTCGCACATATACAATGATGAATACTTGGGAGGGAGTATAACTATATCGAGGACCCGAAGATTGCACAAATAAATTCAAATAATGCAAGCAACTACAAGGTCCGACAAACCAATTTGAAAACAACAAATGAGTCCAAATGGAAACAACAAGATATTATGATATGAGCAAAAGAGTGTTTTAAATAACAAATAGAGAAGCTCCCCAAGGTTTGTGCACAATTCAAAATAAATGTATTGGAATACATAATGCACAAATATGGAATCCTTGCTCCCCCATAAACATTTAAAACACAACAAATGTGAACGAATGCAAATGAGTAATATTAAATGAATTAGATGAGCTCCCCAAAGAGAATGCACCAATTATGATAATTGCATTTGGGAACGAGGTGCATAGTCATGGACTCCTCACTCATCCAAATTCCTTTAACAATACAAGACATGAAAGAACAAATATGAGTGTCCGAATATGCAAACAAGGGGAACAAGCACTCATAGGAAAATAAATTTGGAAGCCACGGAAGAATCAAAAGGAATAGAAAGGTGGTCTCCAAGGATTAAAAATCAACTAAAATTATCTTCTCATATGAGTATATGTCTCTAAGTGGAAAATATCACATAGACATACTCCAAAGAAGAAAAATGCACACATAAATAAAATTATACAAGAAAGCACATGAAAGGCAAAAATGAAGTCATAACATATACCAATAAGATTTTTGCTTCAAAGCACGGCCAAAGGCTCAAATATATCTTATTGTAGACTAATGAGCTTCAAATACTAACACACTACATATATTACAACTATCACCAAGGGAAAGGATAAAGTTGGAATATATGGAGAAAGGCAAAAAGTATCATAAGAGAAAATGGACTAGCAAAATCTCACTATTGCACATGAGAGAAGTTGAGGAAATGATAGGCAACAAAATTGCTAGATTGACATATTTGGGATTGGAGGATCATATGCATGATTTTGTACAGTCCTAATTGTATGCACTCATCTCAACTTATACACATATACAATAGAGAGTCCTCTTAATAGCATGGCTAGAGATACAACAATAAATACACAATCAAAGAAACCATGACAAGATGCAACCTACAAAAGGTTGGAAGCAATATAAATATGCATGATCAAGAGATACTTGTTACCGAGATATAATTGGTAGGATGTAGAGGATATGAATTCATTGATCATCCTATAGCTTGACTCAACTTTTCATGTATGCACCACTTCTTCAAAATTGAAAGACAAGCATCCAATATATCTCCAATGTACCTAAAACACAATTAAGTACAAAATGGTCCCCAAACTTATTGGGTCCAAAGTAGTTAGAGAAACTACAATAGATAGGAGAGACTCCACATAATTATATGCACATTGATATGAAATTGAATTTCATGCACAACTTAGCCGATGGGAATTGGTGGAGTTTCCCTTATATATTGGATCAAAGAAAACAAGCATGCCATAATATAATCATATAGTAAATATGCATGCATAAAGCTTTCAAGAACCAAAAATGAGATACAATTTGAACAAAAACACCAAGTAAACCGAGATGGCACACACAAGAGTGTGACAAGACATGTGGTGTCCAAATTGTATCAAAGAACCAATTCAACACATGAACGATCACATGTTCAACAAATGAACTAGGCTAAGGCCAAAAGAGCAAAAGATATATAGAAATAAAAATGCTCAAGGATTTATCTCATTATAAAATGGTCAAATCATGAAACAAGGAATGAGAAAAAGACCAACTCCCAACAAAAAGCAAGGTTCCAACAAGAAACCAAACTCCCCAAACTTCTCATGATGGCACAAAATACCAAAACGAAAAGATTGAGGTTCCAAGCACATAAAAACCCGATATGGATCAAAACAAAGAAGCATAAATGTGAGTGTTCTAAATAATATAGGATAGCTCCCCCATGGATAGTGCATTATGTAGGATTTTCCTTTTGAATGCAAAATGCACACAAATGGGATCATCACTACTACCTACATTAAATAAAACACAAGAGGATACCAATAAAATAAGAAGATCCAAAAAGTAGCAAGGAATACATGGGAGCACACAAAACATTTTCTTGGCCAAAGATTGGACAATATTAAGCAAAGGCCAAAGTGAATATGATCAACAAATTCTACCATAAATTACTCATTGTCCAAGGACAAGAAATATTGGGAATAATTTTCCCAAGGTAGCTTGCATAGATATCCAGGATCATAGTCACAACAAGAAGCATATAACTAAATATAAGAATTGAGCATGATGCTTCGAACAAGATTCTTGGTAGCTTCCAATAGTCACACAATCACTAGTGATTAGAGTAACTTGAAGCAAATGGTTTCCATGATGATATAGAGATCTAAATATGAGGAAACACATACCAAGAAACACTCTCATATACAAGATCCAAAATATGATCAACAACAACATTCAAGCAAATTGGAACTTGTATGAGCAAATGTGTCACATAGGCGCTAGATAATTATCAATATCAATTCTAAGTGACACAACCTCGAATATTCACATTTTTTAGGATTGTAATATGCACTAAGCATATGGCTCCCCCATAATGTGATACTACCATAAAACCAACGCAAGGCAAAGGATACAAATAGAGATAATTAATGGACATTATAAACTTAAATTTCTCATGAGACTTGTACCACATAGAGACTAGACAATAATCCAATATAAATACTAGGTGGTATTCCTCATGTACACACATTTTAGGATTGTGGAATGCCCAAGCATAACACTACCCCCAAAATGGGATAATCCATTAATTTCTCACAAGAGCCAAATAAGATATCAAATATAATCAAGAAAGGCTCAACCACAAGAAACACACATACATGGAGTTCCACCTAATCATACACAAACATGCTTGATACCTCAAGATAATTAAGTGGAAAGAACAACATGTACAAAATCATGGAACATACAAAACCAACACATGCACAAGGGGGCGAGTAACTTTCAATGTAAAGAGTTTAGCATATGTTACCACAAGGATGAACATTGGAAATATAATAAAATCATGATAATCCAAATGGCTTGGCTTGACAATAATAATTGATGAAGATCCCTCAATTCTTCATAATGTAGCCAAGACTCCAATGCCCTCCAAAACACACCTATTGATCAAGTTTTGGCTTGTTGGTCCCCAACCAAGTTGGGTCCTAAGAAGTTAGTCACAATAGGCTTGGCAAGCCAAATGGTTCTTTTCTTGACACCACATTGAGCACCAACAAATTTGGAAAACACATTGCCAACCTCATCCTTACGAAGTGAATAAGCATCATCAATCAAGATAGGATGGGATGAGGAGATACCAATAGTGCATGAGGAAGAAATGTGCCCCTTCTCGCGGCATATGTAGCAAGTTCTACTCTTGCCATCTTTATTCTTAGGTGAAGCCACAACTCGAGGGATAGCTCGAGTAGTCCTCTTAGGAAGGGGCCCATTAGTGACTTGAGGTGGAGCTTGAGGCCGCTTCCCTTGTTGCTTCACACTAAGAGACTTTTTCTTCAATGGGCAAGATCTAACGTGGTGCCCTTCTTCCTTGCACTTGAAGCAAACAATGTTGGCCGGATTCTTGACTTGATCTTGGCCATTATTCTTGTTGTCTTTGTGCTTCAACTTGATAGTGGACTTGTTCTTGACATTGGAGTTGAATCCAAGCCCACTCTTGTCATTGGGGGATTTTTGCACACTCAAAATTTTGTTGAGTGTGACCTTCCCTTGTTGACCCTTTTTCAAGTCATTCTTCAAAGTGTAGGGTTTCGTAGCATGGAAAACAAAAAATTTCTATCGCATACAAACAAACAAGCCAAGATCTATATACTAGATTGTAGCAACGAGTCGATGGAATAACTTACCCTCAAAGATTCCAAAGTGTTTAACGAGAGCGGATTCTCGTGGGTGATGTAGTCGTACTCTTCCCGATCTCAAGATCGTGTAGACGATCCTTCCCAAGGCTCCTAGCAGCCTCCGCAATCGGTCACACGCTTGGTACTGACGAAGACCTTCCTCTCCCTTGTTCCAAAGCGGCGGAGGTTGTAGCACTCTCTCGCGATTCCTAAGAAGACAACGGCGTGGTACCGGAAGTAGAGGGGAGATCTCGCAGGGCTTCGCCTTAAGCCGGAGCGAGTATGGTGGAGTATGAGAGAGCTCCTCGGCGATCTAGGTTTTAGACACACCAAGGAGGAGAGGCTAGAGCCGGAGGCTAGGGTTTGGGGCACCCCAAGTCGGCGGCTAGGGCAAAACCCTAGGGGTCGGCGGTGGCTATGGTGGTGGCGCCAAGCTAGGGTTTGAGGAGAGGTACTTGTGTGTACTAGGAGGGAGCCCTGCCCCTCCTTATATAGGTGGAGGGGCCGGCGGCCAAGGGGAGGGAGGGGAGTCCCTCCCCAACTCGGCTTGGGTGGTGCGCCGGCTTGGGGAGGAGTACTCCCTCCCCAACTCGGTTTCACCTTCCTCCTCTTTTCCTCTTTCCAAAACTTGTTGTTTGACTTTCAAACTAGCCGTTTGACTTTTCAATTTAGGATTTGAATAAACCCTTTATTTTGGACAGCGAAGACACTTAGTACATGATGCAATCATTCCAACTTGCAATGACACATTCATGTACCCTTCCTCCTCAGTGCTGGGACATTCGAACCTTCTAGAACATTCCCGATGAAAACACCTAATCATTCCCCAACTCAAACGGACTTTCCTTATATGAATCTTATTCTCCGGACCATTCCGGATCTCCTCGTGATATCCCGGATCCCATCCGAGACTCCGAACAACATTCGGTCTCTTTCTCATTCATTCCATAACTACTCAAACAACGTCGAATCCTTAAGTGTGTCTCCCTACGGTTCGTGAATTATGCGGACATGATCGAGACACTTCTCCGAACAATAACCAATAGAGGAATCTGGAAATTCATATGGCTCCCACATATTTCTACGATTACTTTGCGATTGAATGAACCACTTACATACGATACCAATTTCCCTTTGTCTCACGATAGTTTACTTATCCGAGGTTATGATCGTCGGTATCTCTACATACCTAGTTCAACCTCGTTACCGATAAGTACTCTTTTCTCGTTCCCGTGATATGTGATCCCTTGTGAGCCAGTCACATGCGTGCAAGCTAATTGGATGACATTCCACCGAGAGGGCCCAGAGTATATCTATCCGTCATATGGATGGACAAATCCCACTCTTGATCCATGTGTTTCAACCAATACTTTCCGAACACTCAATGCCACCTTTATAGCCACCTAGTTACGGTGTGGTGTTTGATGTCATCAAAGCATCCATCCGGTAAAGGTGATGTGCATGATCTCATGGTCGAAGGAATTAGGTTACTATGTATCAGAAAGCATATAGCAATTGAACTATTGAAATGACTTGATCTTTATGCTACGCTTATCTATAGGAGTATGTCCACCATATCATTCTCCTAATGATATGATCTTGTTGTTGATAAAATCTCAATGTTCATGATAGGGAAACCACAATCATTTATCAACCAACAGGCTAGTGATGTATAGAGGCTTTACTAGGGACTTCAGATTGAGTTTACAAATCACACAAGTATTAATGTTTCCTTGTTAATACTATTATAGCATGAATGCAAACATTTATCATAAACACAAAGATATAATAATAACTACATTTATTATTGACTCTAGGGCATATCTCCAACAGTCTCCCACTTGCACTAGAGTCATCTAATCTAGATTACATGGTAATATACCGAACACCCATGGCAGTTTGGTGCTGGTCATGTTTTGCCCTCGGGAGAGGTTTAGTCAACGGATCCGCCACATTAAGATCTGTGTGTACTTTGCAAATCTTTATATCCCCATCTTGGATATGTTCTCGAATAGCGTGAAAACGTAGCTTGATATGCTTCAACTTCTTGTGTGACCTTGGTTCTTGCGCATTGGCTATGGCGCCCATGTTATCACAGTAGATAGACATTGGGTCCAGCGCACTAGGAACCACACCCAGCTCTGTAATGAACTCTTTCATCCATATAGCTTCTTGTGAAGCCTCCGAAGCAGCCATGTATTCCGATTCAGTTGAAGATCTCGCCACAACGCTTTGCTTTGCACTCCTCCAGCTAACTGCTGCACCATTCAAAATAAATACGTATCCAGATTGTGATTTAGAATCATACGGATCGGTGTTCCAACTAGCATCGGTGTAACCATTAACAACGAGTTGTTCATCACCTCCATAAGAAAGAACCATATCCTTAGTTCTTCTCAAGTACTTAAGGATGTTTTTGACTGCTGTCCAATGATCCACTCCTGGATCACTTTGATATCTGCTAGTCAAACTAACAGCATATGCAATGTCGGGTCTAGTACATAGCATGGCATACATTAGAGATCCTATGGCTGAGGCATATGGAGTCTTACTCATCCTTTCTCTATCTTCTGCCGATGTCGGACTTTGAGTTTTACTCAAGGTCGTATTGGGCAACATGGGCAAGAACCATTTCTTGCTATCTTCCATTCCAAATCTCTTTAGAACTTTGTCCAAATATGTACTCTGTGACAATGATATTTGGCGTTTCGATCTATCTCTATAAATCTTTATGCCTAATATGTAAGCTGCTTCGCCAAGATCCTTCATTGAAAAACTATTATTCAAATATTCCTTGACACTATTAAGAAGGTCTACATCATTCCCAATCAATAATATGTCATCCACATATAGTATTAAGAATGCTACAGAGCTCCCACTCACTTTCTTGTAAATACAAGCTTCTCCATAAGTTTGTATAAAACCAAAACTTTTGATCACCTTATCAAAACGTTGATTCCAACTTCGGGATGCTTGCTTCAATACATAGATGGACCGTTGAAGTTTACATACCTTGTTAGCATCTTTAGGATCGACAAAACCTTTGGGTTGCATCATATACAACTCTTCATCAATATCTCCATTGAGGAATGCTGTTTTGACATCCATCTGCCATATCTCATAATCATAATATGCAACGATTGCTAAAATAATCCTTACAGACTTTAGCTTTGCTACTGGTGAGAAAGTCTCATCGTAGTCAACTCCTTGAATTTGTCGAAACCCTTTTGCGACAAGTCAAGCTTTATAGACAGTAACATTACCATCAGCATCTGTTTTCTTCTTGAAGATCCATTTGTTCTCGACAGCCTTCCGACCATTTGGTAAGTCCACCAAAGTCCATACTTGGTTTTTGTACATGGATCCAATCTCGGATTTCATGGCTTCTTGCCATTTATTGGAATCTGGGCTCATCATTGCTTCCTCATATGTCTCAGGGTCATTGGTATTGTCCACCAACATGACACTCATAACGGGATCATACCAATCTGGAGTGGTACGAGTTCTCGTTGACCTCCGAGGCTCTGTAGCAACTTCAACCGAAGTTTCATGATCATCATCATTAGCTTCCTCTCTAATTGGTGCAGGCACCACAGGAACTTCTTCCGGTGCTGCGCTACTCGTAATTTCGAGAGAAGGTTCGACAACCTCGTCGAGTTCTACTTTCCTTCCAGTTACTTCTTTCGAGAGAAATTCCTTCTCTAGAAAGGATCCATTCTTGGCAACGAAGATTTTGCCTTCGGATCTATGATAGAAGGTATACCCAATAGTTTCCTTCGGGTATCCTATGAGGACGCATTTTTCCGCTTTGGGTTCAAGCCTGTCCGGCTGTAACTTCTTTACATAGGCTTCGCAACCCCAAACTTTAAGGAACGACAATTTAGGTTTCTTCCCAAACCATAATTCTTACGGTGTCGTTTCAATGGATTTAGATGGTGCCCTATTTAAAGTGAATGCGGCTGTTTCTAATGCATAACCCCAAAATGATAGCGGTAAATCTGTAAGTGACATCATAGAACGAACCATATCTAAGAGAGTTCGATTACGACGTTCGGACACACCATTACCTGTGTGGTGTTCCCCGGTGTCAATCAGTGAAAGTATTCCGCATTTCTTCAAATGCTCGCCAAACTCGTAACTTAGATATTCACCTCCACGATCAGAACGTAGAAATTTAATCTTCTTGTTACGTTGATTCTCTACCTCACTTTGAAACTCCTTAAACTTCTCGAAATTTTCGGACTTATGTTTCATGAAATAGATATACCCATATCTACTCAAATCATCCGTGAAGGTAAGAACATAACGATAACCACCGCGCGATGCTACACTCATTGGACCACACACATCGGTATGTATGATTTCTAATAAGTCCGTAGCTCGCTCCATCATACTAGAAAATGGAGTCTTAGTCATTTTACCCATCACACATGCTTCGCATCTTTCAAGTGATTCGAAATCAAGTGATTCAAGAAGTCCATCGGAATGGAGTTTCTTCATACGCTTCACTCCAATGTGACCAAGATGACAGTGCCACATATAGGTCGAGTTATCGCTTGATTTCAACCGTTTAGCCTCAATGTTATTAATATGTGTATTTACACTATCGAGATTCAACAAGAATAGACCATCTATCAAAGGTGCATGTGCATAAAACATATTACTCATATAAATCGAACAACCATTATTCTCGGACTTAAACAAGTAACCGTCTCGCAATAAACAAGATCCCGATATAATGTTCATGCTCAACGCAGGCACCAAATAACAATTATTTAAGTATAAAACTAATCCCGATGGTAGATGAAGGGTAGCGTCGACCGCGATCACATCAACCTTTGATCCGTTTCCACGCCGCATCGTCACCTCGTTCTTCGCTAGCTTCCGTTTATTCTACAAAGACCTGCTTTGAGTTACAAATATGAGCAACCGAACCAATATCAAATACCGCACTACTACAGTACTAGTGAGATACACATCAATAACATGTATATCAGATATACCTTTCTTCTTGATGTTGCCGTTCTTCAAATCCGCCAAGTACTTTGGGCAATTCCGCTTCCAGTGACCTTCTCCCTTGCAGTAAAAGCACTCAGTATCAGGCTTAGGTCCAGCCTTGGTCTTCTTTGTCGGCGTGGTAACTTTCTTACCACCCTTTTTGAAGTGTCCCTTCTGCTTAGACTTGCCTTTCTTGAATTTGGTGGTCTTATTGACCAACAACACTTGGTGCTCTTTCTTGATCTCCACTTCTGCAGATTTCAACATAGCAAACAGTTCTGGCAACTGCTTGTTCATGTTCTGCATGTTGTAGTTCATCACAATAACTTGGTGGTAGTGATTGGAGGACACGGTAAATCCCCAAAGCATTAGGAATCACTATACCCAAGCTTTGAAGTTTGTTTGCGTGCCCAGACATCTTAAGCACATGCTCACTGACGGAGCTGCCCTCTTCCATCTTGCAGTTAAAGAACTTTTCAGAAGCCTCATAACTTTCAATTGCCGCATGAGTCTCAAAGATCAATTTGAGATCCTCGACAATATCATATGGGTCTGAATTATCAAACCTTTTACAAGCTCCGATTCCAAACCATACAAGATAGCACACGAACTATGGAGTACCGATTCTTCCGAGCGAGGTAAACATTCTTTACTTCATCGAAGCATCACCGGAGGTGGGTCACCAGCGTGCATCCAAAGACATAGGTCAAATTACCAGCTATGAGGACAATCCTCAAATTGCAGAACCAATCCGCGAAGTTGCTTCCATTGTTTTTCAACTTTTCTTTCTCTAGGAACGCATTAAAATTGATGGTAGGGGCTGCCATTGATCTACAACATATTTTCAATAGTTTAGACTAAGTTTATGACAAATTGAGTTCATATTAATAAAATTAATCTAGGTGAACTCCCACTCAAAACAATATCCCTCACATTGTTTTAGTGATCACACGAACCAAATCCACCACATCAACACCGATCATCACGAGAGTTGATATAGTTTCAATGGCGAACAATCGACATGTTCATCATATCTACTATATGATTCATGCTTTACCTTTCGGTGATCCGTGTTCCGAGACCATGTCTGTACATGCTAGGCTCGTCAAGATCAAACCTTAGTTTCCGCATGAGCAAATCTGGCTTGCTCACGTTGTATACACTTGCAGAATCTAACACACCCGATCATCACGTGGTGCTTCGAAACAACAAGCTTTAGCAACGGTGCTAACTAAGGGTGAACACTTTATGACTTGAAATTCATGTGCATGAGGGATCATCTTATAATGCTACCGTCGTCTACTAAGCAATACAAGATGCATAAAGGATAAACATCACATGCAATTCATAATATGTGATATGATATGGCCTTTCTTCTTTGTGCTTCTCCATGGTTGTCGTCCACCGGCTTCAACTATTACAACTACTTTGAATAGACACGCGGGTCTTAACATAAATTAAAGACAACCATATGGCTCCTGCCGGTTGCCAACTTACAATAAGGAACATTGCATACATCAAATATAATCACAATCATGGCCATATCACATCATCAGACACCGCAAAACAAAGTTAGACGCCTCTACTTTCTTTGCATGTTTTACGTGGTTTGGGGCTTTCAATAAGTGTCGTTCTGACTTACGAACATGAACCACAACATTGATACTAGTATTGTTAATCACCCGTTGTAAATTGGATCTTAACTATGCTAGGAGAAAGCAGGCACCCATAAATCCACTTATGCAATACAAGTTGCATGTCGGCGTGGAGCAAGTCTCATGAACGATGTCATGTAAGGTTAGCCGGCTTCATCCCAACATACCGCAAGATGCAAAGTACACAAGAAGCAATCGGCAATAAAGCATCAACGCCCACAATGACCATTGTGTTCTACTCGTGCAACAGATCTACATATAGACACGGCTCTGATACCACTGTAGGGTTTCGTAGCATGGAAAACAAAAAATTTCTATCGTACAAACAAACAATCCAAGATCTATCTACTAGATTGTAGCAACGAGTCGATGGAATAACTCACCCTCGAAGATTCCAAAGTGTTTAACGAAATCGCATTCTCGTGGGTGATGTAGTCGTACTCTTCCCGATCTCAAGATCGCGTGAGCGATCCTTCCGTTGCGTTCCTAAGCGCTCCCGATCGGTCACACGTTTGGTACTGACGAAGACCTTCCTCTCCCTTGTTCCAAAGAGGCAGCGGAGGTTGTAGCACTCTCCTCACGATTCCAAGAGACAACGGCGTGGTACCGAAGTAGAGGGAGATCTCGCAGGCTTCGCCTTGCCGAGTGAGTATGGTGGAGTATGAGAGAGCTCCTCGGTGATCTAGGTTTTAGACACACCAAGGAGGAGAGGCTAGAGCCGGCGGCTAGGGTTTGGGGCACCCCAAGTCGGCGTCTAGGGCAAAATCCTAGGGGGTGGCGGCAGCTATGGTGGTGGCGCCAAGCTAGGGTTTGAGGAGAGGTACTTGTGTGTACTAGGAGGGAGCCCTGCCCCTCCTTATATAGGTGGAGGGGCCGGCGGCCAAGGGGAGGGAGGGGAGTCCCTCCCCAACTCGGCTTGGGTGGTGCGCCGGCTTGGGGAGGAGGACTCCCTCCCCAACTCGGTTTCACCTTCCTCCTCTTTTCCTCTTTCCAAAACTTGACGTTTGACTTTCAAACTAGCCGTTTGACTTTTCAATTTAAGATTTGAATAAACCCTTTATTTTGGACAGCGAAGACACTTAGTACATGATGCAATCATTCCAACTTGCAATGACACATTAATGTACCCCTTCCCCTCAGTCTTGGACATTCCGGAACCTTCTAGAACATTCCTGATGAAAACAACGGAATCATTCCCCAACTCCGAAACGGGACTTTCCTTATATGAATCTTATTCTCCGGACCATTCCGGATCTCCTCGTGATATCCCGGATCCCATCCGAGACTCCGAACAACATTCGGTCTCTTTCTCATTCATTCCATAACTACTCAAACAACGTCAAATCCTTAAGTGTGTCTCCCTACGGTTCGTGAATTATGCGGACATGATCGAGACACTTCTCCGAACAATAACCAATAGAGGAATCTGGAAATTCATATGGCTCCCACATATTTCTACGATTACTTTGCGATCAAATGAACCACTTACATACGATACCAATTTCCCTTTGTCTCACGATAGTTTACTTATCCGAGGTTATGATCGTCGGTATCTCTACATACCTAGTTCAACCTCGTTACCGATAAGTACTATTTTCTCGTTCCCGTGATATGTGATCCCTTGTGAGCCAGTCACATGCTTGCAAGCTAATTGGATGACATTCCACCGAGAGGGCCCAGAGTATATCTATCCGTCATATGGATGGACAAATCCCACTCTTGATCCATGTGTTTCAACCAATACTTTCCGAACACTCAATGCCACCTTTATAGCCACCCAGTTACGGTGTGGTGTTTGATGTCATCAAAGCATCCATCCGGTAAAGGTGATGTGCATGATCTCATGGTCGAAGGAATTAGGTTACTATGTATCAGAAAGCATATAGCAATTGAACTATTGAAATGACTTGATCTTTATGCTACGCTTATCTATAGGAGTATGTCCACCATATCATTCTCCTAATGATATGATCTTGTTGTTGATAAAATCTCAATGTTCATGATAGGGAAACCACAATCATTTATCAACCAACAGGCTAGTGATGTATAGAGGCTTTACTAGGGACTTCAAATTGAGTTTACAAATCACACAAGTATTAATGTTTCCTTGTTAATACTATTATAGCATGAATGCAAACATTTATCATAAACACAAAGATATAATAATAACTACATTTATTGTTGCCTCTAGGGCATATCTCCAACACAAAGAAGTTACTTGAGCCTTGATCTCTTTGATTTCCTCTACATGGTTAGTTTCAATACAAGTACTAGAGGAAGTAGATGCTACATTGTTAGAGCAACAAGGCATGGAATGTAATTCATCACGAGATATAGCATGGTTGTGAGAGGATGAATTACAAGGACTAGCACATGGCAATATAACATTTGGAGTAGATATAGTGGTAATGTCCACATGAGGCCCACTAGATGTTACCTTTGACATGATGGCCTCATGAGCCAACTTTAGCCTACCATGGGAGACTAGGAGATCCTCATGCGAGCTTGAGAGCTTATCATGGATTTCTTCTAATTTCCCATAGTTGCTAGTTAGCAAAGCAAGTTGAGCCTTTAGCTCAACATTCTCCTTCAAAATAGATGCTTCACAAGAAATAGAGTTAGTAGCACAAGCATCATTACTATTAGCAAGAGGTGTGGGCAACTTGTCAAGCTCTTTTGAATATGAGGCTTTAAGTTGCTCATGTGACTCGGTGAGTTTGATGAGCTCACCCTTTATGATCCTAGATCCATTTTTGAGGTGCTCAAAATCCTCAACAAGTTTAGCATAAGCAACTTCAAGTTCATCATTTTTAATCTTGAAGAAGTTAGCCACCGCAAGTTCTCTATCATGGCATTCCTTTACTCTAGATAATTCTAGAGTAAAAGTCTCCTCAAGAGATTATTTGGTGGTTTGTTCTTCTTCGAGGGAGTCCTTTACTTGAGCAAGTTCATTAGCATATTCACGCTCAAGTGCAAACTTTTCATCAATTATGTTTTCTTGCTCCTCAATAAGATCATTGCCTTCTATAGCATAATTAAAGATTTCAAGAAGGTTGGAGGAAGCAAGTTTATTTTTGTAGAGAGCACTATAGACAACCTCTCCCATTTTCTTAATAGAGGTAATATCATACTTACCTCTATAATCATCATTATCATTCTCAACCTCATCATCATCATCATGAGATACAATGGGATCCAAAGAGGTTACCTTTGTTCCCTTAGCCATAAGGCACATGTGAGAACCGGAAGAAGGTGATGATGAGATTGCACTTGTAGCTCTCTTCAAGACCTTGTCTTGGCCCATAGAATCTTCATTTTCCTATACATGGTTAGCAACACAAGCACTAGAGGAAATAGAAGCATTTTTATCATGGAAACAAGAAAACATGAGCATATCATCATGAGATTTATTTAAGTCATTTCTACATGATATGCAAGGACTATTAACACAAGCATGTGAGGGATTTTGAGTGCTAGAAGTGTTAAGGTCCAAAGATAGATCATTGCAACTAGATAGATATGAGGGATTACAAATAGTGAACACACTATCCATATTGCAATTTCTATCGCCACTCACCATATCATTACCTTGTGAAAAGTCACATGTTGGTGAAGTGGTAGAGGATGAGAACTCATCTCGACCGGAAGTGGAAGCAACACAATCATCCTCAATAATGTTGGACTTGCTATATTTATCTTGAAGCTTGGTCCATATCTCACGAGCGCTTGAATAAGGCATGATAGAAGAAAGAACTACATTGCTCACAACATGCACAAGAATTTTAGTAGCTAGAGCATCTATATGAGAGTTCAACTTCTCCTCTAAAGATTCGTTTTGGGTATCCATAGGAGAAGAGAAACCCACATATAGATAGCCCTCGATAATTGGGTGAATATCCCGAAATAAATTAAGCATGCGAATTTTCCAAACATCATAATTTGTGCCATCGAATGTGAGCGTGTCCTTGTGCACTAATCCCCTAGCCGACATCTTTACTCTCAAGGCGGTGAAGCCTAAAATGAGAGACCGGGCTCTGATACCAATTGAAAGGATACGGATGTCTCCTAGAGGAGGGTGAATAGGCGAGGCTCAACAAAGGCGGAATAAAACTAGTGTTTACTTTGTAAAGCACAACCTAGAAACAACTAAGGTTTACCTATGTGCACCAACAACTTATGCTAAGCAATACAAGCAACAAAGTGATAGAAAGATATATATTACTTCAAGCACGAAGGCTATCACAATGTAAAGTGCATAAGTAAAGAGCTCGGGTATAGAGATAACCGAGGCACGCGGGGACACCGATATTTTACCGAGTTCCTCCCAACATGGAGTACGTCTCGTTTGGAGAGGGGGTGGTATCAAACCACCAACGCTACAAAAGGCCTCCGTTATTCTCCGGCGAATCTCACCCCAATGGTATTGATCCACGCTTCCACTATCGGTGCACTTTTCGGTGGCAACCGGAACCTCACACAAGGTTGGGGCACAACTCCATAACTTAATTGGAGGCTCCCAACAAACGCCACAAAAGGCCTCAACAAATGCCACCAAGGCTACAATGCCACCAAGGCCACAAAACCGTCTAGGATTCCAAGAACCCAAGAGGGACAAGCTCCAATGAGAAATTCAAACCAAATCCTCCGAGGAGAACCCAAACCGATGCAACAAATGCAAATGGCAAGAACACCACAAAGATGCTCAAATCCCTCACTCTCAAGTTCCAACAAAGCTACCAAAGCTATTGGGGGAACAAGAGAGGAGAAATCAAAGAGAGACACAAAATCCCCCAAAATCTAGATCCCCAAAGATGCACTCACAAAGAGATGAATCGGTTAGGTCAAAACGTGGGGCTAGATCTCCTCCAACAACCCCTCAAATATATGCAAAAATCAATGGAGGGGTGTGTAGAAATCAAGCTTAAGGAGTAGAGCAAATGAGGGCAAAGCTTGGGCAAGAAAAGGAGGAAGAAGTCACACTAAATAAAAATGGGACAAAGATATTTAAAGAGAGGGGCTGATTCTGCCCGTTGGAGTAATTTTTCTGGACGGAACGGTAGTACCCGATGCGATCGGTATTACCGGACCGAATAAATCAAATCGGGTCAGGCAAACACGAACTAGCCAGAGCCAGGAAGAGGAAAAGCAGAAACGTCAAGATGCAACCGGCAGCGCAGCTGGGCCAGGCAAATAAGCCCAAGATGCCGAATGCAAGATCGCATGCCAGCAGCAACGCTCAAGAATGGCAAGATGCAGAAGAATGCCAGCGTGGCAAGATGCAACCAGCAGAAGATCGCATGCGCCAGCGAAGCGATCAACGCTTGCTCAAGCATGCAGCGTGCGCAAGCGGGAGGCAGCGGAACGTGGGCAAGGCGGCCAGCGGCAAGAAGCGAAGGCATATGCGCGCTACAGCAAGAATGCGGCGGCGGCAAGAAGCTGGCTAAGCGCATGCAATGAAGGAAGTGCAGCCAGACACGAAAGACACGAAGCGAGGCAGGCTGGGGCCCACCATGCGAAGCGAAGCGCGGCCGCAAGTGAAGAGCGGCGGCGAAGCGGCGGCGCGCGTGCAGCGTCAACGCAGATCGGCGGCACTGCCCACCCGGACGGTACTACCGGGCCGGCCGGTACTATCGCAAAAAGGTACCTAGCGAGGCAGAGAGAAATCGGGCCGTTTTTAGGCCCGGGCGGTAGTACCGGCCCGTCCGGGCGGTACTACCGCTTGACCCAGAAAACAGCCTAACATGCAAATATTCAAACGGCAATAACTTTTGACTGGAAGCTCCGATTGACCCGATTCAAATTGCTCCCAATAAAAAGTGGAAATATTGATTATCACCAAGTGAGAAAGTATCAAGTAGAATAATGTGATATACCTCACTTGGTGAGAAACCTAAAAGCCGCATAAATCAAAATCGCAACAAGATACAAATGGGAGATCCGATTTAGATGAACAAGAGCTTGTTATGGAAATTACCACAAGCTCTATATCATCACATGGATAAGACCAAATAACAACCAAATATGATGATGCAAGTATGCAAAGGTTTGAGCTCTCTCCAAACGATGTGACCGAATTACTCATACGAGAGCCCCTCTTGATAGTACGGTTATCTATCCTAAACCCGGTCTCACACACACAACGTGAGACCGGCAAAAGGGAAAACCTATCAATATTATACCTTTGACTTGAGCATTCCACTTGAGCTCGATGTATACGATCTTGCCCTTCTCAAGATGGAACGCCTTCCTTAATTCCTCATCATCGACCTCTCATATTGAGCTTGCCCAACAAATCTTCTTTGCATTTTATTGACCTTGAAGCCAACACATGCTCCAAGCGATGCCAATGGACAAATCCTACAAATATAATTTAATACACACATTAGTCCATAAAGATTGTCATTAATTACCAAAACCACACATGGGGGGCCAACATGTTCTTTCAGCTATGCTGTTGTGGAACCTCCTTGAGAGTGAGCATAAAAGCATAGATCATTTACATGTTCTATTATACTTTTATTTAACAGAATGGTGGTCTATGTTCTTGCCAATGATACCAAGTCTGAGGCTTAATTTTTGTTGCTCATGGTCATATGTTGTTGTTGCTTTTTAGTTGGCCTTGCAACTTAGTTGGCTAATGTCCAACTAATGTTAGTAAGACAGTGATCATATGATTCCTAGTCATTTTTAGCTAGGAAAAGGATTATGTGGTGCTATTCTCTTGTGCTATGTATATTCAATAGTGGAATGCCACTGTGATGCCTCCTTTAGGATGGAACACAATGATTTTCCACTAATGGATCTGCTAGACTTTCCAAGTAGAGTGTGGAAAAAAAGATACCATCTAGTTTGTATGATCTAGATGCACCACCCTACTATTTGATCTTGGTCCATGATGCACAAGGCTGAGGCCAATTCTTTCTAAGATAAGAACAGATACTGGTTGGCTTTTAACAACTCTAGGATGAATTTAGTGTAGCATTTCTACACTATACTGAGAGCTCTCTCTCTTACCCAAAATCCATCTTGGAAAAACAATAGGAAAACAATTGATATTAAATACTTTGGTTGTCTTAGAGATGAATACAAACCTGATGTTGAGCAGTATATGTTGATGCTTGATGTGTCTTAAATTGATCTTGAGTAGCTCTTCCTGATGCTGTGGTTTTGATCTTGTTGACCTTCTCCTCCCTGATCTGCTACTGGCCTCCTTCTTGATATTCTCCTCCTCCTCCTGATATTGTTTGATCCTGACCTACATCTGGATGGCTCATTGAAGCAACCAGATTGCTAGGAATACAGATTAAAACTAGGGTGGTTGATATGTGTTGGTTGTATTGGTTGTTTCATACTATGGTGAAGAAATGAATGTGTGTTCTTGAGAAGAACATGTAGTGTGAATAGAACTGAATGGATGTGGTTATGAAACAGTTTGGAAGGAAGCTAGAGCAATGTTTGCTTTGCTGTTATGGCTATGTACTTATCCTTCTCACACATCATCCTCTGTGTTGACAACACATATGCATGCATGTGGTGTAAGCTGTGTGTGAGCTTGCCTCACCCAAATGGATCAGATCAAGTAAAAGGCTTGATATTTTCTGATGGTTTGACCTTTACTATTTACTTGCTTGGTGAAATTTGCCCCATTTAATTGTTAATGATGTTGTGCTGAGACAAGTAATACTGATAAGAACAGATATTGTTTCTGGTGAAATTCGCCCCTGCTCAATAAGGCTCTATGATGTAGTGAACAGTGCAACTCACTATTAGACTGAGAGCACTAACCCCAATCCCAATCCTTTATTTCTTTTTGTCTTTGTTTGTAGGTAACAAGGAGTATAGGAACATCAATACTAGATAGGAATTTAGTTGTAGATGTTTTTTCTTTTTATCCCTTTTTGTAATTTCCTTTTCTATCAAGAAATTATGTAAGGATATTATAATGCATTTGTTTATCTTATTATAATTGTATTCATCTCTTATTATTCCTTTATTGAAAAAGGATAATGTAATTTATGTATATATTCTTTTAAAAAGAATTCTTCTGTTTGTTTAATTATTGTAATTCATTTTCTGTTTTCTTTATTCACTTATTTGTTTCATTGTAATATTCCTTTATTCTTTTATTATAAAAGAACATTGTAATGTTGGATTTTAATAATCTTTATACTTTTATTTATAATACTTGCATTTGTATTATTGTGAATAATTATTTATAAGTCAAATTTCTCCGCTCGTAACTCTAGAAAACAATAGAGGTCATGTCAAAATTCATCTCACTCCCCTTCTGATGACACTAAACCTAATTCATCGGAGTGAGAATTCTGATCACTCTAGTCTTTTAATTTGGCGAAAAATTTTCCCGGATTTTCAGATGCATGCATGCAGATGCACAAAATCCTAAATCTACCCTTCGTTTAGTCCTAAATGCTGGGATGTTACACGCGGTATTCGCGATCGCGGGCGAGCCCCTGCTCGAGTAATATGTTGTCGATGTCCTCGTCGCGGCGTCGACCTTGGCCTCGGTGATGCTCCGCTGCTAGATGACCTCCATGAAACGATCGAAGGATGCCTCGTCGGTGGTGTAGTCGGCGATGGTGATGACGCGGCCCTCCTGGAGCTCCTCCTCCTCTTCTTCCTTCTTCAACAGCGGTATAGGAGTTCGCGGTGCACGCGAGGAGCTTCCCTCCCCCCACATGCGGCTGTCGAACTCCTCTGTCTCGCGGCGGATAAGGGCGACCGGCACCGACGTGCGGTGCTTCTTGTAGTGGAGGGCGGCGCGCTTGCGCGTCGCGTCTGCGCAGACAAACTGACGACGCTCCTCCTCCTAGGCGGGGGTGAGGCCACAGTAGCGCGAGGAGGCAGGCGGCATACGGCCGTGACGGAGTCCACAACGGTCCATCGGCGACTACCGGTGGCGGATTTAGTGCGCGTGCCGAGGAATTTCTTGCTGGAGCTCGGCGATTTGAGCGGCAAATGCGCGACGGAGGCGTGGGTGGGGGGGGCGATGGCGAAAAGAGGGGTCAATATCCACAAAATGCCCTCGGACCCAGAATTATATAGTTCTAGGGGGTGGATTTTTTGACCCCCCAAAAATATTCTAGGTCGGGCTCCGTTTGTGGTGTCTGCTCGGGCCAAAAAACACGGCTCGGCTCGTAAACCCGCCGGAATTATATGGGTGCGGCGGTTTTTTGTTTCTGCTAGAGATGCTCTAACAACAGACCACCGATTCATTGAATTTACGTGTCTTTGAGCAGGTGATCACTTCTTCGATGGGAAATGATACATATCATCCGGGGATGAAACATTTTCATCCCCGTGTCATCCTGTCTTCGACAACGCCCAACTCAAAGATGCAATCGCCGTCAGCGCCTCCCACGTAGCCGCCAATGCTTTCGCTGCCATGCCTCTGCTCCCGCGCCTCGCCGCCGCCCTAGCTGTGTTGCTTGCAGCCATGTCCGCGCCACCATGGCCTGCTCGCCGGGATGACGGGGGATCGCCTGCCATGCTTACTGCAAGCCGGTGTCGAGGACAAACGGGGGCTCGCTCGCCGTCCGTAATTCAGGTAGCATCCCGCGCCGTCACGCCCCTCCGCCTCACGACCCCGCGCGCATCCATTGTCGCGCACCTCTGCTTCCGCTCCTCGTCGCGCGTTCTGCATCCTCTGTCTCCCCCAATGCACCCGCGGATGCTCTGATGCTCATAGCCATGGCTGCACCGCCATTGGCCTGCTCATCGGTGCTCCTTGCCTCGTCAGGATGACTAGGGATCGCCTGTTGTGGGTAGTGCTGGCGTCATGGACAATAGGGTCTTGCCTACCGTACGTAATCCAGGTGGCGTTCAGGATGACGGGTCAGTGAAGAGTGCATTGCTACCGAAGGCTAACAATGTTGCTACGTACGACATCAAGACTTGCTACATACGATCGATGACGGTGCTGCAAGCGGTGTCGGGTTTTGCTAAAAGGGATTTGCGGCGGTGCTACAAGTGAGCATTGTGTTTTGCTACAAACGGTGTGAAGCCCTACTACACAGGCACAACAACCTTGCTACAGAGGCACGATGACATCTTCTCCGGTGACATCGTGTTCTTCATCGACGGATCATTTTTGCTCTAATTATTAATTTTTTTTGCTACAACAGCGTAAATTTTTTGCTATAAAGTCTCCGACGAAATTGGTTTGCTATTGTAGCAAATATTTTTTACAAACACTGTGGTGATGTCTCCAGCAAAGTTGGTTTTTTTGCTATAGATGTTGAACTTTTTTGCTACATCTATTTTCTAGTTTTGCTATATTGGCACAAAGTTTCTGCTACAATGTCTCCGGCGAGGTCTCCGGTTAGGTCTCCCAGCAAAGTCAGTTTCGATATTGGAACAAACTTTTTGGCTACAAAGTTTCCGGCAAGGTCTCAGGAAAATCTCCGGTGAGGTCTTCTATGAGATCTATATTTTTATTTTCTTGTCTCGTAAATAAACTGTTTTTTTCACATATAGCAAAATCAAGATTTTTTATAGTAAATAGATATGTTTATAGCAAAAGCGGAATTTGGTGGCTTTTTAGAAAACATGTGTCAAAGGGGATCGGAGAAATATCCCTGAGATACGTAGCACGCCCTTCCTCAATTGGCCAAACGACACGCGTCCACATTCGTTACTGTTTCTATACCTCGTGGCACGGTTCCTGACCTATTTGAGCACGTATTTATTAGAGCATTTCCACTCGTTCGACATTCTTAGGCCAAAACTCGAGGCTATTTAGAGTTATATAGATGTAATTTTCGGTTTAGAAACAACCATTTTTCACTCGTGTTCCCAATCAAATCCAGGATCCGGCGACATAATTAAAAAAAAGTTTCTGCAAGCGAAATCTCGTCCAAAGGTTTTCGACAGAAATCGCCCAAAATAGTTCAATAGAAAGTCACCCAAAGAGGTTCGACGATCAAATATTATAAAAAAGGCATGAAATTCGGCGATCATTCGTCGAGAGGAATGGGTTCCTCTGCCTGGTCTGCTGCGACAGGACCTGTCGCCGGGTCCTAGGAGGTGGAGGCAAAGCTCGGCGACGACGTAGTGGCAGAGGCGGTCGGCACAGAGCTCGGCGTGTTGGTGGCAAGGATGTCCTCGTCCTAAATGGCGTTGCGGAACGCCATGTATTAGGCCTTGACCTAGGGGTCATCGCCGAGGTGTCTTCGACGCCCATGAGGAACTGAAGGTATGTGTTCCTCTTCTTGGCGACAAGTTGGCCTTGAAGAGGTCGAGCTTCCTGTCTTGGTTTTGTAGCAATGATGGCGCCCAGCACTTGTCGTGGGATGCTTCGTTGGAAACCCCAAGAGCAAGGTATGAAGCAGCATAGCAGCAAGTTTCCCTCAGTAAGAAACCGATGTTATCGAACCAGTATAAGGAAGGAAACGTCACACAGGTGTTGCTAGCAACGTGGAGACCTGCACAACACAAACTCAAGACTTTGCCCCAACGAATCAGTGAGTTTGTCAAGCTCACCGGTTTGTTGTAACAAAGGATTAAACGTATGGTGTGGAAGGTGATGGTTTGCAGCAAGTAAACAAGTAACAGCGGAAGATGTATCAATGGTAAAGATTGGACCGGGGTCCATAGTTCACTAGAGGTGCTCTCCTTAGATAAACAATATGGCATGAAGGGTAAACAAATTACAGCAGGGCAATTGGCAAAAACTGAGCAAGGCATAACAATGCAATTACTGTAGGGTTCGCAGCATAGAAAACAAAAAATTTCCTACGATGGGAACTATGTACCAAGATCTATCTACTAGATACAAACAACGGACAGATGTATATCCATAGAGAACATACCCTTGAAGACCGACAAAGCTTAACGAGTTCAACTCGTGGTTGATGTAGACGATCTCTTGTCGATCTCAAGATCGAGAGGAAGTCCTAGCGCCACAAAGCAGCAGCGCATCCGTGCTCGCACACACGTACAAGACACCGAGCAACCTCCGCCTCCTCGCTCCAGCGATGCAGTGGAAGCACAACCCTTTCTTGACGAATAGCCACCGGGGACATGTATCTCGCTAGTCCGAGACCATGGGGGATAAATTCTAGAGGGGGAGAGAGATCCTTCACGAGGAGGTGTGAGAGACAAGTGAGAGGAGGGGCTCCTTTTATAGGAGGAGGGGGGCACCCAAGGGGGTGGCCGCCGGCCATGGGGGCTGCCCCCTCCCCTCCTTCATTCATGTGGGTGGACACTCCACTCACAAAAATGTCCCTTCAATTTTCTCCACTCAAAAGTCCACTCAAATTCCCATTAAATTTCCACCAAATTTAATGCAAACTCTCATTAAATAAAACTCTTTTATTTTATTCATAATTTTGTCAATTACTTTAATGATAAACATTCACAAATAACCCCTTGCTAGAATTCCATTTCACATGCATAACCACTTTATGCAATTTCACCCAAAAACCTGTTTCGGTATCTAGTGAAATAAATTCCTACGCTTGTTTATTCTTTCGGCATGAAACATTTGCTCCAACTGGATGCCAGTGTCCCTTAAGTGTGTCACCCTACGGTTCGTGAATAATGCGGACATGATCGAGACCCTTCTCCGATCAATAATCAGTAGCGGGACCTGGAGATCCATACTGACTCCCACACATTCAACGTTGACTTTTCCTGTGATCGTCGGAACCTTTTACGCTTGTATCTTAATCCCTTTGTTTCACGATATATTACATGTCCGAGATTCGATCATCGGTATCTCCATACCTAGTTTGATCTCTTTACTGACATGCACTCTTTTCTCGTTCCTGTGATATAACATTCTAGTGATAAAATCACTTGCTTGCAAGCTAACCAATGTGATATCACCGAGAGGGCCCAGAGCATATCTATCCGTCATCGGGATGAACAAATTCCACTCTTGATCCATGATTCTCAACATAATACTTTAGTAGCTTTGAAGCCATCTTTATAATCACCCAGTTACGGAGTGACGTTTGATGTCAACAAGAAACTCTTCCAGTGTTAGTGATTGGCATGATCTCATGGTCTAAGGATTAGGACTACTTCGTAGTTTGTTTATAGCAATATAAACTCAATGACTTTGATCGTAATGCTATACTTCGGATGAATGTTGATCACACCATTACACTAATGTTGTGATCTCGTTATTAACAACATCCAATGTCTATGATCAGGAAACCGTGATCATCTTGTTAATCAACGAACTAGTTTATGAGAGAGGCATAACTAGTAACTTTCTGTTTGTTTATTAAACACACATGTATTAAAGTTTCCGTATTAATACAATTATAGCATGCAAAATAAACATCTATCATATACTTGGAATACACATAATAAACATTTTATTATTGCCTCTCAGGGCATATTCGCTTCAGTCTCCCACTTGCACTAGAGACAATTATCTAGTTACATTGTGATGTATCTAACACCCATGGAGTTCTGGTGTAGATCATGTTTTGCTCTAGGGAGAGTTTTAGTCAACGGATCTGCTACATTGAGATCCGTATGTACTTTACAAATCTTTATATCTCCATCCTTGACATGCTCGTGGATGGAGTGAAACCGGCGCTTAATATGCTTGGAATGCTTGTGAGACCTTGGCTCTTTGGCATTGGCAATGGCACCATTGTTGTCACAATAGATCGCCATTGGGTCCAATGCGTTTGCAACCACACCTAGTTCGGATATGAACTCCTTCATCCAAAGCGCTTCTGAGCCGCTCAAGCAAAGAACATATTCGGCCTCCGTTGTTGATCCCGCCACCACAGGTTGTTTGGAGCTCCTCCAACTAACCGCTCTGCCATTCATGAGAAATACATATCCGGATTGAGACTTAGAGTCATACGGATCGGTGTCAAAGCTAGCGTCGACATAACACTTAGCGACGAGCTCTTCTTCACCTCCGTATACAAGAAACATATCCTTAGTTCTTCGCAAGTACTTAAGGATATTCTTGACCGCTTCCAAAGTTACAACACGGATCCGATTGGTACCTACTAGTCAAACTAATAGCATGTGCCACATCCGGTCTTGTACATAGCATGGCGTACATTATAGAGCCTATGGTCAAGCATAGGGACCTTGTCCATTATCTCTCTTTCTTCCGCCGAAGCCGGACTTTGAGTCTTACTCAATGTCGTGCCTTGTGTCATAGGTAAGAACCCCTTCTTACTATCTTCCATTTTAAACTTCTTTAAAATCTTATCAAGGTATGTACTTTGCGATAGCCCTATTAGGCGCCTAGATCTATCTCTATAGATCTTTATGCCTAATATGTATGACGCTTCACCTAGGTCCTTCATTGAAAATTTGTTGTTTAGATAACTTTTAACACCGTTTAAAAGATCTATATCATTTCCGATCAATAATATGTCATCCACATATAATATCAGAAATGCCACATTGCTCCCACTCACTTTCTTGTAAATACAAGCTTCTCCATAAGTTTGTACAAATCCAAACTCTTTGATCACCTCATCAAAGCGGAGATTCCAACTTCGTGATGCTTGCTTCAATCCATAGATGGATCACTGAAGCTTACACACCTTGTTAGCATCCTTAGGATCGACAAAACCCTTTGGTTGTATCATATACAACTCTTCTTCAATATTACCATTGAGAAACGCGGTATTGACATCCATCTGCCATATCTCATAATCGAAATATGCAGCAATTGCTAACATAATCCTAACTGACTTTAGCATCGCTACGGGAGAGAATGTCTCATCGTAGTCAACTACTTGAATTTGTCGAAACCCCTTTGCGACAAGTCGAGCTTTATAGACGGTTACATTACCATCAGCATCAGTTTTCCTTTTGAAAATCCATTTGTTCTCCACGGCCTTTCGGTCGTGAGGTAAGTCTACCAAGTTCCAAACTTGATTTTCATACATGGATTCCATCTCGGATTTCATGGCTTCTAACCATTTGTTGTAATCCGGCCTCGTCATCGCTTCTTCATACGCCGTCGCAGGTCATCATTTTCATCAACCATGAAATTCATGACAGATTTCCGTGACAACGGAGTCGACGCCCCGCTTGACTGCGAGGTTCGTAGTACTCTCTTTCGAGTTTCATGATCATTATCATTAGTTCCTCTTCAACAGTGGAGCCAACTCGAACAACTTCCGCCAAGGCTACTCGCCATACTTTGAAGAGAAGGTTCAATAACCTCTTCGAGTTCTACCTTCCGACTACTCACACCTTTCGCGAGAAACTCTTTCTCTAGAAAGGATCCATTCTGGCAACAAAAACCTTGCCCTCGGATCGTGATAGAAGGAATACCCAATAGTTTCCTTAGGGTATCCAATGAAGACGATTTTTCCGCTTTGGGTTCAAGTTTATCCGGTTGAAGTTTCTTCACATAAACATCGCATCCCCAAACTTTAAGAATGACAACTTAGGTTTGTTTCCAAACCACAATTCATACGGTGTCTTTTCAACGGATTTAGATGGTGCCCGATTTAAAGTGAATGCAGCAGTTTCTAGTGCATAACCCCAAAATGACAACGGCAAGTCCGTCAGAGACATCATAGATCGAACCATATCTAATAAAGTACGATTACGATGTTCTGACACACCATTTCGCTGTGGTGTTCCGGCATGTGTGAGTTGTGAAACAATTCCACACTCTTTCATGTGAGTGCTAAACTCGTAACTTAGATACTCACCTCCACGGTCGGACCGTAGAAATTTGATCTTTCTATTACGATGATTTTCCACTTCATTCTGAAATTCCTTGAACTTTTCAAAGGTTTCAGACTTGTGTTTCATCAAGTAGATATAACCGTATCTACTCAAATCATCCGTGAAAGTAACAAAATAACGATATCCACCTCACAAACACACTCATTGGACCACATACATCGAATGTATGATTTCCAATAAATCACGCCTGTTCCATAAAACGGCGTTCTAGTCATCTTGCCCATAAGGCATGGCTCACATGTATCAAATGATTCATAATCAAGTGATTCCAAAAGTCCATCCGAATGGAGCTTCTTCATGCGTTTAACGCCAATATGACCTAGACGGCAGTGCCACATATATGCGGATATATCATCATTTAGTTTAATCCTTTTAGCATCAACATTATGAATATGTGTAACATTATTATCGAGATCCAAAAGAAATAAACCATTCATCATCGGTGCATGACCATAAAGGATTTCATTCATATAAATGGAACAACCATTGTTCTCGGATTTAAATGAATAACCACTTCGCATCAAACACGATCCAGATACAATGTTCATGCTCAGTGCAGGCACCAGATAACAATTATTCAAGTTTATAACTAATCCCGATGGCAAGTGGAAAGGCAGCGTTCCAACGGCGATCACATCAACGCTTGATCCATTGCCGACACGCATCTTGACCTCACCCCTTGCTAGCGGTCGCTTGTTTCGCAGCCCCTGATTCGAGTTACAAATATTAGCAACTGAACTGGTATCAAATACCCAGGTGCTACTGCGAGCACTAGTCAAGTACACATCAATAACATGTATATCATATATACCTTTGTTTTGCCTTGCCGGCTTTCTTGTCTGCCAAATACTTGGGGCAGTTGCGCTTCCAGTGGCCAGTCCCCTTACAATAGTAGCACTCGGTATCAGACTTGGGTCCAACTCGGGGTTTCTTTTCAGGCACGGCAACAGGCTTGCCGCCCTTACTTCCCTTCCGTTTTCCCTTCTTGTCTTTCTTGAAACCAGTGTTCCTATTGATCATCAACACTTGATGTTCCTTTTTGATCTCCACTTCTGCAGTTTTAAGCATTGACAGAAGCTCGGGGAGAGACTTCTTCATGCCTTGCATATTATAGTTCATCACGAAGCTCTTATAGCTAGGTGGCAGAGACTGCAGAACACGATGGATGCCTAAGTCAATGGGAATCGATATTCCCAAGGATACAAGCTTATCGGCGTAACCCGACATGTTGAGTACATGCTCACTAACGGAGTTGTGCTCTTCCATCATGCAGCTAAAGAACTTTTCTGAAGCGTTGTAGCTCTCTACAGCAGCATGTGTGTCGAAAATCATTTTCAACTCACCCATTGTATCAAAAGCATTGCCATTTTAGAAACGCTTTCGAAGTTCCGGCTCTATCCCATACAATATGCCGCAATGAACTAAGTTGTGGTCCTCCTGACGAGTCTGATAGACATTCTTCTCCTCGTCAGGGGCATCATCTAAAGGTGGGGGGCCTAACGGCGCTTCTAGCACATATTGCTTTTGTGCAGCAGAGAGGAGAATCCTCAAATTCATGGCCCATTCGGTAAAGTTGCTACCGTTCGTTGCAAGTTTCTCTTTCTCCATAAACACATTGAAATTAAAAGCAGGTGGTGCCATCTACAACAGAATTTGTAAAGTTTAGACTAAGTGTATGATAGATTGAGTTCAACTAATCCATATTACGAATGAACTCCCACTCAAAAACGACATCCCTCGTGCCTTTTTGGTGATTACATGAACCAAATCCACTATACCAAGTCCGATCATCACGTGAGTCGGTGTAGCTTCAAAGGCGAGCATCAAATGGGCACCATATCTACTATATGACTCATGTTTAACCTTTCGGTCCGTGTTCCGAGGCCATGTCTGTATATGCTAGGCTCGCCAAGTTAGAACCTTAGTATTCGTGTGTGTAACTGTTTTACACCCGAAATATGGTCGTGGATCCAAGAACACCCGATCATCACGTGATGTCTTGGAGCGACGAAAACATAATCGGTGCATACTAAAGGAAGAACACATTCTTATCTTGATATTTAAAAGAGGGGTCATCTTATTATGCTAACAAAGTGCTAAACAAGCAATATAAGATGCTATCAAACATCACATGTTTATTAGTGAAATGATATGGTTCCCGCATATGATCTCTATCATGTGCACCGTGGTATGATCACTATCATACCTATATGTGTAAGTCCAAGGTCTATGGATATTACACGTTATGTATGTTGTAATAGTATCATCTCATACTTCTAGTTACAACATTACCATATCATAACACTAGCCCAGCAACAATCTAAACTAGACGCCTCTAATTTATCCATTGCAAGTTTTACGTGGCTTAGGGCTTTCGAGATAGAACCGTTCTTACCTACGAACATGAACGACAACGAGGATAACTAAATTGTTGACAACTCGTTTGCAAAATAGATATTGACTATAGTAGGAGAGACATACACCCGCTAGCCATTTATGCAAACTAGTTGCATGTCAAGCGTGGAACAGGTCTCATGTGCGAGGACATGTAAAGTTTGTCCGGGCCGCTTCATCCCACTATGCCACCAATATCCAAAATTACAACTAAGGAGCAACAACATGATCATCATCGCCCACATACTCATATGTGTACTACCCGTGTAAAGTATCTACACATAGATCCGGCTCCGATACCACTGTAGGGTTCACAGCATAGAAAACAAAAAATTTCCTACGATGGGAACTATGTACCAAGATCTATCTACTAGATACAAACAACGGGCGGATGTATATCTGTAGAGAACATACCCTTGAAGACCGACAAAGCTTAACGAGTTCAACTCGTGGTTGATGTAGACGATCTCTTGCCGATCTCAAGATCGAGAGGAAGTCCTAGAGCCGCAAAGCAGCAACGCATCCGTGCTCGCACACACGTACAAGACACCGGGCAACCTCCGCCTCCTCGCACCAGCGATGCAGCGGAAGCACAACCCTTTCTTGACAAATAGCCACCGGGAACATGTATCTCGCTAGTCCGAGACCATGGGGATAAATTCTAGAGGGGGAGAGAGATCCTTCACGAGGAGGTGTGAGAGACAAGTGAGAGGAGGGGCTCCTTTTATAGGAGGAGGGGGGCACCCAAGGGGGTGGCCGCCGGCCATGGGGGCTGCCCCTCCCCTCCTTCATTCATGTGGGTGGACACTCCACTCACAAAATGTCCCTTCAATTTTCTCCACTCAAAAGTCCACTCAAATTCCCATTAAATTTCCACCAAATTTAATGCAAACTCTCATTAAATAAAACTCTTTTATTTTATTCAGAATTTTGTAAATTAATTTAATGACAAACATTCACAAATAACCCCTTGCTAGAATTACATTTCACATGCATAACCACTTTATGCAATTTCACCCGAAAACCTGATTCGGTATCTAGTGAAATAAATTCCTGCGCTTGTTTATTCTTTCGGCATGAAACATTTGCTCCAACTGGATGTCAGTGTCCCTTAAGTGTGTGACCCTACGGTTCGCGAATAATGTGGACATGATCGAGACCCTTCTCCGATCAATAATCAGTAGCGGGACCTGGAGATCCATACTGACTCCCACACATTCAACGATGACTTTTCATGTGATCGTCGGAACCTTTTATGCTTTTATCTTAATCCCTTTGTTTCACGATATATTACATGTCCGAGATTCGATCATCGGTATCTCCATACCTAGTTTGATCTCGTTACTGACATGCACTTTTTTCTCGTTCCCGTGATATAACATTCTAGTGATCAAATCACTTGCTTGCAAGCTAACCAATGTGATATCACCGAGAGGGGCGAGAGCATATCTATCCGTCATCGGGATGAACAAATTCCACTCTTGATCCATGATTCTCAACATAATACTTTAGTAGCTTTGAAGCCATCTTTATAATCACCCAGTTACGGAGTGACGTTTGATGTCAACAAGAAACTCTTCCAGTGTTAGTGATTGGCATGATCTCATGGTCTAAGGATTAGGACTACTTCGTAGTTTGTTTATAGCAATATAAACTCAATGACTTTGATCGTAATGCTATACTTCGGATGAATGTTGATCACACCATTACACTAATGTTGTGATCTCGTTATTAACAACATCCAATGTCTATGATCAGGAAACCGTGATCATCTTGTTAATCAACGAACTAGTTTATGAGAGAGGCATAACTAGGAACTTTCTGTTTGTTTATTAAACACACATGTATTAACGTTTCCATATTAATACAATTATAGCATGCAAAATAAACATCTATCATATACTTGGAATACACATAATAAACATTTTATTATTGCCTCTCAGGGCATATTCCCTTCAATTACTAGTCAGAAAGATCCTATGAGATTCAATTAGGCAATACAACAAGATACATATACCGTCATCCAACTACATCTATGACTAAAGTCCACCTTCAGGTTATCATCTGAACCCCCTCCAGTATTAAGTTGCAAGCAACAGACAACTGCTTTAAGCAAAGTGTGTAAGATAAACAGTCCACATGTTCCATGAACAAGAGACCGTTGTTTTCTCCCTAGTAGCAACATCACATCTACAACCGAAAAGATTATTGTCACTTACCTTGGAAACTAGAGGCATGAACCCACTATTGAGCATAAATACCCCCTCTTGGAGTCACTAGCAACTACTTGGCCAAGATAGCTACTAACAACGGAGAGCATGCAAGATCACAAACAACACATACATGATAGAATCATAAATACAGAACCATTAATCAAACCAACATAATAATCTCAATATCAATCGGATCCCCGCAAAGACAACATGCATGATTCCAAATAGATTAGATCTTGATCATGAACGAAGCTCACAAGATCTATACATGAAAGCACAAAGGAGGAGATACATCCATCTAGCTACTACATGGACCCATAGTCCAAAGTGAAACTACTCACACATCATACAGGAGAGAAGGCCTCCGGGATGATCTCACCTCCGGCAGGATACCGGGAAGAACTTCAGATCCCCCTTGATCTAGGGACGATGGTTGCAGCGGCTATAGACGGTTTTGTGGATATTTGATCGGGTACTCAGGGTTTATGCATCGGGGACTTTATAGGCGAAAGGGGAGGCCGAGGCGGCGGCCAGGGGCTGCAAACCCTAGCCAGGCATGGGGTAGGGCCCACCCTCGCCTTGGGTGGGTCTGGCCCCCCTGGCTGGCCCTCCGTCTCCCCTCTGGACTTCTTGTTCCCCATGGAAAGTGATTGACTTTGACGTTTGTCCCGTCCAATTACGAGGATATTTCTTTACTAGCTTTCCTGAAACCAAAAACAGTAGAAAACAGGCATCTGGCATTGTTGCAACTTGTAGTAGGTTAGTACCAGAAAACATGTAAAAAGCACCTCAAAGTGTGGACAAGTAAAGCAAAGTAGATACTAAACATGAATGGAGCATAAAAAATTATAGATGCATTTCCGACGTATCAACATCCCCAAGCTTAAATCCTGCTCGTCCTCGAGTAGGTAAGTGATAAACAGAATAATTTTTGAGGTGACATGCACCCTCACAATAAAGATCCAACCATTTGCAAGCATTGAAAGCTGTGATCAAAGAACTATAAACATGTGCATGAAAGATGGAGTTCTAACAATAGGACATAGTAACTATGCATGCAACATGACAAGCTTCAAACCAAGATCATGAATACCATGCATTGAAAAACATTTGATTGTTTCACATATATAAAACATTGCATAGTGGCAATCAGCTTGTCCCTCATAGAGTAGCAATATAGATGCATAGACACCTGCAAAGTTCACAAGGGTGACTAGAAACAAATAGCACAAGAACAAGTAATATCACAATATGCATCAATCAATAAGATTTGGAACATTGCACATAGAATGACAACTATGCTCTCTTAATGGTGCCTAAAGGTAGAAGGTGGAGACTCAATAATGGTGGAATAAAGGCCTTTTTATAAAGGAAGCAGGGATTACAAGTTTCAAAAAGAGCTTCCAAAAATTATGGTACTTGTTAGCTTTCAGCCCTCATTGCCCTTATCATAACCATCTTGAAGTGGTTAAGGTTAAAGTGGCAAAGCTGGAGTATATGCTTGACAAAGTATAAGTTGGAAATCTCAAGTCCCTTGAATACGAGGGCCACACCTCATGCATACTCAACTTTAGGTCCAGGTAAGTTCTTGTCATTGTAAGTATTTGCATATCATTGAGAACCGCCAACGGGGTACCCCTTGCACATGGTACATGAGCTTTCCCATGACCAAAATGACAAGGCAAGCAGACAATGAACATCTCAGTAATATTTTTTTACCATATGCATAGATTTTTATTGAGGATGCTTCATAGATAGATCATTATGGTGATGCTGCAAGTTTCCACCATGATTAGGCATGGCTTAGGCTAGCGGCCCAGGCGTTTCTCTAACACATTATACAAACTCCATGGACTTACAAGTTCCCTCTTTATTTCACACTGGTGACATCCATAGATAAAAGAACATGATATGAACTGAGTACAAAGTACAAGTGCAATGTTAAAAACGTTCCGTGACAGCACGGTTCTGCTAATTCCAACTTATAAGTGCAAGCATATACAAGAAAGTTGTCACAATGGTTCAAGTTTATTAGGGGCAAAGAATGAAGTGTGCCAACAAGTTCGTGTTGGCTTTAATCATTAAGTTTTTACATAACAAAATAGTTTTTAATTGGAAGATAGCTGAAAACAAGAATATACTTAGAATGGTGTAACACACCATGCATAGGAGTTTATAGTGGACACTTTGGAATAACTTGGTTTCTTGGGAGTTGGAAGCATGAGTATAACTTACTCATACAAGTGGAGGCTAGCAAAAGACTGGGAGCAACCAACTAAGAGAGCAATAATGGCCAAAATCATGCAGTGCAACAAAGCATACTAATCAAAGCAAAGAGTGGTACTACAAGTTGTAACACCCTCAGAATCGGACCTATGCAAGTTTGAGCAAAATTCGCCAAACCCGCATAGAAACGATTCAAAGGTGCCCACCAGGCACTTTCGTGCGGGTGGAAAACGAAGTAATAACATTACACAACAGTCCTCGATGGGACCCACGTAAGATATATATAATAAACGACTCAAAGAGTCAAGAATACAGATATAATATATACAAAGATCCAAATCACCGTGAAACGATATAGCGTCCAGCTACGGACAAGATGCAAATGGGGCTAAGAGCCCTGAAGGATAACCAATGCCCATAACTGCCTGGCCAAGCGGAAGGGTAACCCCGCTAACGGCGTCGATCTCAAAACCTGCTTAACAAAAGGTGCCGACAAAGGCAAAGGAAAAAGAGGAGCGTCGATCGAGGCCATGCAGGCTAGAATTTGGCGGTCCTCGCCACATAGGTATGGTGGATCGAGCGGCAAAGATGCACTAAACAACCTATAGAGACTCGATACAACCGGCGGCCATCGAGAGGGTAAGGAGACCTATTCGGATCCAACCTGATACTATCATCAAACAAACCCATCCTGGCGTTTCCCCCTCGAGACCAAACGAGGAAGTCAACCGAGGAACTCACACAGTTGGCAGTTTTACTTATTTGGTTATCGTTGCAGCAATTACTAGTCAGGTATAGATAACCGTCCTGATAAAGTAAGCAGTGGTCCCTTTTAGTTAATCATTCCGTTGTAGTTGCAGCAATTACTAATCATATACAGATAGCATGATGTAATCCCGAAACCCAGCAGTTGTTGGTACTTTTATTCAGCCATTCCGTTGTAGTTGCAATACTTACTAGTCAGGTACAATGGTCGCAAGCGACACTCCAAGCAAGCAATTGTGGGCAGTATTACTTACTCATTACGTTATAGTGAAGCTGATTACTAGTCATTATAAAGTCAAATTTACAGCAATAAACTTTAGTTATGCTTGTCTATGATCGAGATACTGTGCTCCAAGTCGTCCATATCCGCGGACACGACTTTCAGAAAGTTTTACCCGCCGGTGCACCAATAGCAACACACGCCGATCAACCTCGGAAAAACCAAATCAAAACCCAACGAGGCTTTCACGATCGAACAATCACAGATTCGAAATATTTGGGGCCACCCTTGAGTACACCCGCAACGTAAGCAAGCTTGAGACGGACTCAAGGTTTGCGTCAATGGTAGAAGCGATCGGGAACCCGAAACTCGGGTGTCGATACTGCGTAATCACTCCGCTTACCTAAACAAGACAAAGTGCTATCTGTCGCACAATTTAAATACGAAAGTAGCATGGCATAAGTACAGATCGTAAATAAAACCTCAAACTAGTTTGTGGCCCCAAGAAATAAGACCTGAATCAAGCTCGCTCGGGGGCCATATACCTCCGGATGTGGATAGCGCGATAAATCAAGGAAGTATCAAGTACTCGGGGTCTTACGGGACACAAGTGGGCGTTTCGAAACCAAATATTTTCTATCACCCACCGATGCCTCGCTTATTTCAATTTTAGTTGTTAAACGAAATTAAAGTGAACGGTAAGTAAAACTAGAATCATCTCCAACATCAACATGCGGCAATACATCAAGAATCGTGGCATATGACGACACACATCAAGACTTGAGCAAGCAACTACGACGCGCAAGTCCAACTATCTACCAAACAATGGTAATAGGATGTGTCCAAGGCAATATAAGGCTGCAAGGGATATCACGGTACGAAAACTAGAGCAACGCAACACGATAGCAATATATCAACAGAGGGAATAAAGACTATAAAAGCAAGATAGGTAGAAAGAGGAGATGCTCGCTGAAAACATTGTCAAGTTTCAACCAAGATCGGTAAGCTCACATCAACTCAACGGCCTTATCCGCCAAGAAGCAAAACACTAGAAGAAACACCGGATGCACTATTTAATAAACGCGAAGATCGGCATGATGCATGTGTGATGGATGACATGGCAAAGGTGCGATGCAATTAGGTCATGTTAAGTGGAACCGGGGTCCCGACAATTAGTTAGGTGGTTCAAGTTGTTTAGAAACCCCGCATTTTAAATGTTGTTGAACAAGGCAAAAGATAGCACCGGTTCGCTACACAGATTTAGATGAGGCCAATATGAGACTAGATTTGCCCGCATATGGGCCCCATATTTAATTATGCAGGTGAATCGGCATAAGGCCCCCAAACCACACAATGTGCATGCGAGTATGACAATTCAATATGCGACAAGTTGTTATTATATTATAAAATAGGGCTCGAGGAGAGGGGTCACACATTAGGGGTCTCGACGAACTTGAGGTTCTGGGGGGTTCGGGGTCGGTCTCAGGGTCCAGGGTTCGACGGGTCGGTGAGGTTCGGATCTGGGGTTCGACGGGATCGTTCTCGGCCTCCGGGGTCGTTCTCGGATTACTGGGGTAGTTCTTGTCGCGTCCGGGAGGCAGGACTTGGGTCGGTGTCGGGCGCGTCGGATTCTTCCGGGTCGATGCCGTTCTTGTCGTCATGCAGATCTTGTCGGGTCCCACGGGGTCGAGCTTGCCGTTGCGAGGGTCTTGTCGATACCACGCCATCGAGACGGTCGTGGAGTCCAGGATGAAGTACTTGTCGTTCTCGAGGGAGTACTTGTCGCACATGTGGTCTTCGGGTTCCCTGTCGATGATCTTGTCGTCGAGAAGAACTTGTCGGGTCCGCGTATCGGGTCGGTTCTGGCATCCAGGGCGAAGTTCTTGGCGTCCTACAGTTCCATGTTGACGACCTTGCTTTCCCCGATGGAGAACTCTGTGTGTCCGTGTCGGGGTCCTTGTCGGGGTCCTCGGCTTCGGGGCGATCTGGGCGTCGTGTTCTCGACTGACTTGGTGTCCGAGATGGAGGGCTCGTCGTCCGGGGATCCTCCGAGTCCGTGGTGCGTCCGTGAGGAAGAACATGGTATGTCGAGTGTTGTTCTTGTCGTTTGCCGAACTTGTCATCGTGGCGGTTTCTTCTTGCGGTGTCGGTAGGTCTTGGGCGCGACACGAGTTGTCGGGACCGTGCCGGCCACATGGTACATGCGGTGGCTGAACTTGCTGATGGAGAAACACGTCTTCGACAGGCATGGAACACACGGGGCGGTTGGCGCATGTATGGGCGCCGAGACGAGGCGAGGATGGCCCGCGGTGCAGACGGAAACGGCCCCTGGCGATGCGACGCCGAGCACGTCCGGGCGCGGCCAAGGAGGGGAAGGCGGACGCTGGACGAGGAGCCTTGATGCGTGGCGGCGGGCGCAGGTCGGCGTGGTTGGGAACTGCGGCGGGCTCGGCTTGTAGGCGGGCGGTCCAGCGGCGGCTATTGACGGAGGCAGGCGAGGATGGGGCCTCGAGGCGGTGGCGGGGCGCGAGGCGCGGAGGGGGTGCAGCTGGCGGGCCGGCTTGGGGAAGACCACGGGGAGGCGAGGCGGCCCGTCGCGAGGAGGCGGGCGCCAGCGAGGCGGGGCGTCGAGTCAGCCTTGGGCGGGCCGAGGCGTGGAGGCGACAGGTGGGCAGATGGTTCTCGAGGAGGAGGCGAGGGCGAGGGGTGCCTCCGTGGAGGAGGGTTGGTCATGGAGCAAGCAGCCAGAGAGGAGAGGAGGGAGGTAGACGAGCGGAAGGAAGGAGAGAGGGCGGCGGGGTCTGCGGGGGGAAGGAGAGAGGCAGAGGACAGGGAGCGGGGTAGGGTCGACGGACGATGAGGGGGACCGCCGGTGAGAGGAGACGGGGCGGGAGAAGCTTGGAGAGGAGGGAGGCAGGCGCGGTGTGCGTGCGCGAGGAGGAAGAGGGTGCGGGAGAGAGCCGTGGTGGGGGCCGCGCGTGGTGGGGGTCGGTGTGGGGCAAGGTGGAGAGGGGGGTGGACCGGGTCCAAGGCTGAGTGGAGAGAGGAGGAAGTTGGGGGTGCCAGGTGGCGGTTTGGGGTTGGTTAGGGGAGGGAAAAAAGGTGAGGTGTCAGCGTCTGGTTGGCCAGGGTGATGTGGCTGTTTGTTTGGGTAGATAGGGATGGGTAGCTTTAGGATTATGGGTGGGACTGGTTGGACCGAATTTAAAAACCTGGGGGTGGTCGTTCGGGTCGATCTGGCCCGTTCGACTGCCCCCACTAAAAATAATATAATTTTTATTTGTTTTGTTAACACCGTTTACAAACCGATAGCACTCAAACAAAAATAATCCGGAGACCGGGCTTTGCGTTTGAATTAAGATGGGGCGTTTGGAAAACAAATCGGGCTTGCGAAAATAGTTTTGACAAACAACATATGATGATGACGATGCAATGCACAAATTCAACGCGATTTTCTAGTAGTGGTTTTTGCGGGATGCCACACAAGTCAAGGACTGAATGATCATAGAGGCAAATGGTGACCTATGAGAGTCATAACATGGTGTAAGCATGTGCCAAGTCAACCCAAGCAAAGTATCAAAGGAGAATACCATAATAATATGCTTTTGCATGCTAAAACAACACACAATTTCTGCAAGGCACACTAAGCAATCCCAATTGTTTGGAACAAGACATGCTACAACAATAATCACTAAGAATAATGCTAAAACAACACCTAGCATGTCATGCTAAAGTCTAAGTCACAGTAAATGCAAGATCCTCTTGCACTTCAAGCAAGAACTTACTACTCCTTTCCAACACCAAGCAAACTTATTTGCAAAACAACACAGCGAGAACGGGGGTCCAAACTACTTTATTCAAGCATACTAAACAACCTAAGCAAAGCAAACAAAAACTAATACGCTCCAAGAACAACACAACTGTGCATGAAACAATACAAACGAAGTGTCTAGACATACCTGAGCTTTTTATTGATGAAGAAGGGGATGCCTTGGGCATCCCCAAGCTTTGATGCTTGTACCTCTTGGATATTTATTAGGGTGACACCATGGTGGAATCCCCAAGCTTGAGCTTTTGTCCATTCTTCATCTCATTGCATCATTCTTTCTCTATACCTGACATTTTTCCTTCATACAAAACTTCACACAATCTTCATTAGAAAAATTAGTGTATTCAAAAGATATTATACCTCTGGCAAAGCTTTGGAACAACAAGTATTTTCACTAAAAACACAAGCTACTGTAGTAACACCTTCAAAAATCTCAATTCACCTAAAGAGAACTCAAAAAGGAATCATTAAGAAGCAAATGCAAATAATCGCAGAAATCTGTCAAAACAAACCAGCGGGTAGAAACCGATTTTTCGAACATCTTCTGGTTCTCAAATCAAAAAGTGTTGAACTAAAGGAAGTTAGCTAACATACTGGGGGATTTATTCGTAAATTTTGATCTCAATACGAGTTACAAAGACTCCTCACGAATTTTTTAGGTGGAGGAAGGAAATCTGTTTCGGGACGACAACTCCCCAAATCTTACTTCTCACTCATTAGAGGTCATTCTTGGCACAAAAAGCAAAAAAAAAAGGATAAGGAGAGGTCATTACTGAAGTAATAACTTCCAAGACTCAAGGAAACTCTTGGGTTATCTCCCAACAAGTACTTTTCTTTAACGTCTTTAAGTTAGGCACAAGAAGCAAGAAGAATCAAGTATTTTCAAATGAAGAAGCAACCTTATTGTTCTTTCCTTTCTTACCCTTATTCTTTTACTTAGGGAAGATATGATTGCTTACCGGAGGAGAAAAGTGCATGATGCCTTTTACCACATCTATTACTGCCCCAAGGTATTTCAGTAGAGATCTTCCAAGTGTGATTTATCCCTTGCCTACACATTCAATAACAAGATAATCAGTAGTCACCATTTTTCCTGAGATCTTTGTAAACACACCTTAAGCTATTCCAATGGGTAATATAGTGGCATTGTTGGTAAGAGATATTTCCTCTCCTCCTTCAGTAAGCCCCCAAAGACTCAAGGAATCATAAATATCTTTAGTCATGAGACAAAATTCAGACATGATATCACAGCGAGCATCAAAAAGTGTAGTGTTTATTGAGACTTTGATTGTGGGAAACCACTTTGAAGGCTCAGAATTTATGGGAACATAATCATGGTAAGCCCTAAGCGTGTGATAAAAACTATTCATAGCAACAATACCGGTCTCAAGAGTGTTCAACCTAGCAAAAATATTTGTGAAAGAGGAATCAGACTTGCCAGATGTACCTTAGATCATGATTAATTTCCTTATGGCATCAAAAGATTCATCCTCAGTACATAGCAAAAAATCTTTCTCAGCCACAACATCCAAAGCATATCTATAACGAAGAGCAATACCGCGGTAGAAACTATCAATAACCAAACTGAGGCTTGCCTCACGCTCAGTTTCCCTCTGGAAAGCAGAGATTCTAGACCAAGCTTCCTTAAAAATTTCTTCACTTTTTTTCTTAAAAGTGGAGATTTCTACCATAGGGGAAATAGAGGTTGATCCAAAACCAGACATGGTAGCAACTAGAGCAGGAACTAATTTTTTTGTGTTTTTGAATAAGGCAAGCAAACTAAGCTAGACTATTTTTTTTTGGAAAGAGGCAAACAAAACCAAACAAAAGAAACAAAGCAAACTAAAAACAAAGTAAAGAGAAAGGAAGTGAAGGACTCCCCTAGTGAAGACGCCCTTAGCCTCCCCGGCAACAGCGCCAGAAAAAGCTTGATGGCGCCCAGCACTTCTCGTGGGACGCCTCGTTGGAAACCCCAAGAGCAAGGTATGAAGCAGCACAACAACATGTTTCCCTCAGTAAGAAATTGAGGTTATCGAACAAATAGGAGGAAGGAAACGTCACACAGTTGTTTCTAGCAACGCGGAGACCTGCACAACACAAACTCAAGACTTTGCCCCAACGAATCAGTGAGATTGTCAAGCTCACCGGTTTGCTATAACAAAGGATTAAATGTATGGTGTGGAAGGTGATGGTTTGCAGCAAGTAAACAAGTAACAGTGGAAGATGTACGATACGCTGGAAACGTATCTATAATTTTTTATGCTACATGCTTGTTTAGTATCTACTTTGCTTTACTTGTCCACACTTTGAGGTGCTTTTCACATATTTTCTAGTACTAACCTATTAACAAGTTGCAACAGTGCTAGATGCCTGTTTTCTGCTGTTTTTGGTTTCAGAAAAGTTAGTAAAGAAATATTCTCGGAATTGGACGGGACAAAGGAAAAAGTCAATAACTTTCTGTGGGGAACAAGAAGTCCATAGAAGAGTCGGGGAGGCGAGCCAGAGGGGCCAAACACCCCCAGGCGTGACCACAGGTGGGCTTGCGCCTGGCTAGGGTTTGGTGCCTCTGGCCGGCCCCTCGGTCTCCCCCTTCGTCTATAAGAAGCCTCTGATGCAGAAACCCTGAGTACCCGATCAGAAATCCACGAAACCATCTATAGCCGTCGTCACCATCGTCCCTAGATCAGGGGGATCTAAAGTTCTTCCCGGCACCCTGCCGGAGGGGAGATCATCCCGGAGGACTTCTCTCCGGTATGATGTGTGAGTAGTTCCACCTTGGACTATGGTTCCATGTAGTAGCTAGATGGTTGTATCTCCTCCTTTGTGCTTTCATGTATAGATCTTGTGAGCTCTGTTCATGATCAAGATCTAATCTATTTGTAATCATGCATGTTGTGTTTGCGGGGATCCGATGGATATTGAGGTTCTTATGTTGGTTTGATTAATGGTTTTGTCTTTATGATTCTATCATATTTGTGTTGTTTGTGATCTTGCATGCTCTCCATTGCTAGTGGTTATCTTGGCCAAGTAGTTGCTAGTGACTCCAAGAGGGGGTATTTATGCTCGATAGTGGGTTCATACCTCTAGTTTCCAAGGGAAGTGACAATAATCTCTTCGGTTGTAGATGTGTTGTTGCTACTAGGGAGAAAACAACGGTCTCTTGTTCCTGGAACATGTGGACTGTTTACCTTACACACTTTGCTTAAAGCAGATGTCTGTTGCTTGCAACTTAATAATGGAGGGGGTTCGGATGATAACCTGAAGGTGGACTTATAGTCATAGATGTAGTTGGATGACGGTCTATGTATATTGTTATATTGCCCAATCAACCTCATGGGATCTTTCTTACTAGTAATTGCATTGTTATGCTTTGCTCAGTTCCTGTCAATTGCCCCGCTATAATTTGTTTACCCTTCATGCCATGTTGTTTATTTAAGGAGAGCACCTCTAGTGAACTATGGACCTCGGTCCAATCTTTACCATTGATACATCTTCCACTGTTACTGTTTACCTGTTGCAAACCACCATTACCTTCCACACCATATGTTTAATCCTTTGTTATAGCAAACCGGTGAGCTTGACAACCTCACTGATTCGTTGGGGCAAAGCCTTGAGTTTGTGTTGTGCAAGTCTCCGTGTTGCTTGCAACACCTGTGTGACGTTTCCTTCCTCCTACTAGTTTGATGACCTCAATTTCTTACTGAGGGAAACTTGCCGCTGTGCTGCTTCATACCTTGCTCTTGGGGTTTCCAACGAAGCGTCCCATGACAAGTGCTGGGCGCCATCAAGCTTTTTCTGGCGCCTTTGTCGGGGAGGCTAAGGACGTCTTCACTAGGGGAGTCCTTCACTTCCTTTCTATTTACTTTGTTTTTAGTTTGCTTTGTTTATTTTACCATGTTTTGTTTGCCTCTTTCCACCCCCCCCCCCCGCCAAAAAGTCTAGTTTGGTTTGCTTGCTTTATTCAAAAACACAAAAAAAATTAGTTCCTGCTCTAGTTGTTGGTCTGTTATTGCCTTGCTTGGTCATGCTTTCTGCCAATGGATGGTTTATTTGAAACTGGTTATTATTGGCAAGGTGGGTTCACGGAAGAACACAAGTATTATTATAAGGAACACTGTTTGTCACAAAAAGGGAAACACTTATGGGAACAAATTGATAAGTTGAATACTATTGCTAGAGATGTGTGCTCTACTTATAATGTTACTTATTCCTTTGATAAGTCTTGTTGCTACAGGAGGTATAAACACCTACCTTTTCAATGTGAGTATAATGATAATATTAGCATGTCTTCTTATGTTAAAGGAATTTTTTGACTTTTATGATGTGGAATATATTGAGGAATTCATTGCCTTCAAGGGTGCATTTGAACTTGCTAGTTTGCTTGAAAATATTGATGATGCACCTTATGAAAATGAGGTTTATGAGATACTTAAATTTTTCTTTGACAATTACAAGGAAGCAAATGGCTATATTCTTGAATATTTTAATAGGTGCTTTCCACAAATGGAAGAGACTAATGCCTTGCAGGAGCCTATGGAAGAAGAAATTGATGAAGCTGAAAGCTCATTAGATGAAAAAGAGGAGGAGAGTGATGGTCAAGAGGAGGAAGAATGGATCTACCCATGTCTACCTTCTAATGAGAGTAACTCTTTACCTCTTACATTATTTTATTATCCTCCATGCTTACTAAAGTAGGATGAATGTTATGTTCTGGTGGATCCTTTTGAAATATCTACTTTGGGTAAAACCTGTGAAGGTTTTAATCCCACTATCTTTGAGCATGATAGAAATTATGTGTTTGTAGATCATGAAAAGCATGCTTTATGTGATAGCTACATTTTGAGTTTATTAATGATGCTACTGAAAAATTTTATGAGAGAGGAAAGTATGGTTGTAGAAGTTTTCATGGTACTAAAACACCTCTCTATGTGCTGAAAGTTTTGAAATTACTCTTGTCTTATCTTCCTATGAATGTCAATTTGTTCTTCATGAATTTATTTGTGTACAAGATTCCTATGCATAGGAAGAGGTTTCGACTTAAATGTGTTTTGGATTTGCTTCTTGATGCTCTCTTTGACTTCAATTCATATTTCTTATGTGAGCATCTTCTCAAAATATCAAGCCTAACTTAAAGGCGTTAAAGAAAAGTACTTGTTGTGAGATAACCCAAGAGTTTCCTTGAGTCTTGGAAGTTATTACTTCAGTAATGACCTCTCCTTATCCTTTTTGTTTGCTTTTTGTGCCAAGAATGACCTCTAAAAAGAGGAAAGTAAGATTTGGGGAGTTGCTGTCATGAAATAGATTTATGTCTTCCACCATAAAAATTCGTGAGGAGTCTCTGTAACTCGGATTGAGCTCAAAATTTACTAATAATTCCCCCAGTATGTTAGATAACTTTCGTTAGTTCAACACTTTTTTATTTGAGCAACAGAAGATGTTCGAAAAAATCGGTTTCTACCTACTGGTCTGTTTTGACAGATTTCTGCCATTATTTGCATTTGCTTGTTATTGATTCCTTTTTGAGTTCTCTTCAGTTAAATTGAACTTTTTGAAGGAGTTACTATAGTATCTTGTGTTTTTAGTGAAAATCCTTATTGTTCCAAAGCTTTTCCAGTGGTCTAATATCTTTTGAATACACTAATGTTGCTAATGAAGATTGTGTGAAGTTTTGTATGAGGAAAAATTTCAGGTGTAGAGAGAGAATGATGCAATGAGATGAAGAATGGACAAAAGCTCAATCTTGGGGATTCCACCATGGTGTCACCCCAATAAATATCCAAGAGGTACATGCGTCAAAGCTTGGGGATGCCCAAGGCATCCCCTTCTTCATCAATAAAAAGCTCAGGTCTATCTAGACACTTCATTTTTTGTATTTCATGCACACTTGTGTTGTTCTTGGAGCATCTTAGTTTTCGTTTGCTTTGTTTAGTTTGTTTAGTTTGATTTAGTAGTTTATACCCCCGTTCTCGCTGTGTTGTTTTGTAAATAAGTTTGCTTGGTGTTGGAAAGGAGTAGTAAGTTCTTGCTTGAAGTGCAAGAGGAGCTTGCATTGACTGTGACTTAGAATTTAGCATGACATGCTAGATGTTGTTTTAGCATTATGCTTAGTGATTATTGTTGTAGCATGTCTTGTTACAAACAATTGGGATTGCTTAGTGTGCCTTGAAGAAATTATGCGTTGTTTTAGCATGCAAAAGATAGTATTGTGGTATTCTCCTTTGATGCTTTGCTTGGGTTGACTTGGCACATGATTACACCATGTTATGACTCTCACAAGTCACCATTAGCCTCTATGATCATTTAGTCCTTGACTTGTAGTACCACTCTTTGCTTTGATTAGTATGCTTTGTTGCACTGTATGATTTTGGCCATTATTGCTCTCTTAGTTGGTTGCTCCCAGTCTTTTGCTAGCCTCCACTTGTATGAGTAAGTTATACTCATGCTTCCAACTCCCAAGAAACCAAGTTATTCCAAAGTTTCTACTATAAACTCCTATGCATGGTGTGTTACACCATTCCAAATATATTCTTGTTTTCAACTATCGTCCAATTAAAAACTATTTTGTTATGTGAAAACTTAGTGATTAAAGCCCTCACGAACTTGATGGCACACTTTATTACTTGCCCCTAATAAACTTGAACCATTGTGAAAGGATACGAATGTCGCCTAGAGGGGGGGGGGTGAATAGGCGATTAAAACTTTTCCTAGAGTGGCTCAACAAAGGCGGAATAAAACTAGTGTTTACTTTGTAAAGCACAACCTAGAAACAACTAAGGTTTACCTATGTGCACCAACAACTTATGCTAAGCAATACAAGCAACAAAGTGATAGCGAGATATATATTACTTCAAGCACGAAGGCTGTCACAATGTAAAGTGCATAAGTAAAGAGCTCGGGTATAGAGATAACCGAGGCACGCGGGGACACCGATATTTTACCGAGTTCCTCCCAACATGGAGTACGTATCGTTTGGATAGGGGGTGATATCAAACCACCAACGCCACAAAAGGCCTCCCTTATTCTCCGGTGAAATCTCACCCCAATGGGATCGATCCACGCTTCCACTATCGGTGCACTTGTCGGTGGCAACCGGAACCTCTCACAAGGTTGGGGCACAACTCCACAACTTAATTGGAGGCTCCCAACAAACACCACAAAAGGCCTCAACAAATGCCACCAAGGCCACAATGCCACCAAGGCCACAACACCGTCTAGGGTTCCAAGAACCCAAGAGGGACAAGCTCCAATGAGCAATTCAAACCAAATCCTCCAAACAGAACTCAAACCGATGCACCAAATGCAAATGGCAAGAACACCACAAAGATGCTCAAATCCCTCACTCTCAAGTTCCAACAAAGCTACTAAATCTAATAGGGGAACAAGAGAGGAGGAATCAAAGAGAGACATAAAATCCCCCAAAATCTAGATCTCCAAAGATACACTCACAAAGAGATGTTTTGGTTTGGTCAAAACTTATATCTAGATCTCCTCCAACAACCCCTCAAATATTTGCAAGAATCAATGGAGGGGTGTGTAGAAATCAAGCTTAAAGAGTAGAGCAAATGGAGGCAAAGCTTGGGCAAGAAAAGGAGGAAGAAGTAACCCCAAATGAAAAGGGACAAAAGACTTATATAGGTCTAGCCAAAATATGGCCGTTGGGGCAATTTTTCTGGGCTGACCTGTAGTACCGGATTAGGCCAAACACAGGACGAACAGCCAATGACGAGCGAGAGAGAGAAGCGGCCATGCGGCGAGTAGCGAGCATGGGTCGAAGCCAACAAAGCAAGCGCCATGATACAACAAGCAAGCGCGAAAGCAGCATCAGTGAAGAGGCAAGAGGCGCCGGGTAGCGCGGCGGCGAAAGAGCGTGGCGGCCAATATGACATGCCAGTCAACAGAAAAGCGGCTGGATCTGGATGAAACATACCATACGGAAAACGAATGCGGGCCGGTACTACCTGCCCATCCCAAGCGGTACTATCGGGCCGTCGAGTACCGGAAAAGGTACCTAGCTAGACAGAAACGGGCCGTTCGGGGCCGGGTGGTAATCGTCCGTCCGGGCGGTACTACCGCTTGGCCCAAAAAACAGACCGACAAGCAAATATTTAAACGACAATAACTTTTGAGTGGAAGCTCCGATTGACCCGATTCAAATTGCGTTGGATAGAGGGTGACAAGGGCTTCCCAATGAGAAAGTATCAAGTAGAATAATGTGATATACCTCACTTGGTGAGAAACCGAAAAGCCGCATAAATCAAAATCGCAACAAGATACAAATGGGAGATCCGATTTTGATGAACAAGAGCTTGTTATGGAGATTGACACAAGCTCTATATCCTCACATGGATAAGACCAAATAACAACCAAATACGATGATGCAAGTATGCAAAGGTTTGAGCTCTCTTCAAACGATGTGACCGAATTACTCATACGAGAGCCCCTCTTGATAGTAGGGTTATCTATCCTAAACCCGGTCTCACACACACAACGTGAGACCGGCAAAAGGGAAAACCTATCAATATTATACCTTTGCCTTGAGCATTCCACTTGATCTCGATGTAGACGATCTTGCCCTTCTCAAGATGGAACGCCTTCCTTAATTCCTCATCATCGACCTCGCATATTGAGCTTGCCCAACAAATCTTCTTTGTATTTCATTGACCTTGAAGCCAACACATGCTCCAAGCGATGCCAATGGACAAATCCTACAAGTATAACTTAATACACACATTAGTCCATAAAGATTGTCATTAATTACCAAAAGCACACATGGGGGCCCAACATGTTCTTTCACATTGTGACAACTTTGTTGTATATGCTTGCACTTATAAGTTGGAATTAGCAGAACTGTGCTGTCACGGGGAACGTTTTCAACATTGCACTTGTACCTTCTTCTACTCAGTTGATATCATGTTCTTTTGTCTATGGATGTCACCGGTGTGAAATAAAGAGGGAACTTGTAAGTCCATGGAGTTTGTATCCTGTGTTAGAGAAACGCCCGGGCCGCTAGCCTAAGCCATGCCTAATCATGGTGGAAACTTGCAGCATCACCATATTGAGCTATCTATGAAGCATCATCAATAAAAAGCTATGCATATGGTAAATAAAAAGATTACTAAGATGCTCATTGTCTGCTTGCCTTGTCATTTTGGTTATGGGAAACCTCCTGTACCATGTGCAAGGGGTACCCCGTTGGCGGTTCTCAATAATATGAAAATACTTACAGTGACAAGAACTAACCTGGATCCAAAGTTGAATATGCATGAGGTGTGGCCCTCGTATTCAAGGGACTTGAGATTGCCAACTTATACTTTGTCAAACATATACTCCAGCTTTGCCACTTTAACCTTAACCACTTCAAGATGCTTATGATAGGGGCAATGAGGGCTGAAAGCTAACAAGTACCATAATTTTTGGAAGCTCTTTTTGAAACTTGTAATCCCTGCTTCCTTTACAAAAGGCCTTTCTTTCACCACTATTGAGTCTCCACCTTCTACCTTTAGGCACCATTAAGAGAGCATACTTGTCATTCTGTGTGCAGTGTTCCAAAGCTTATTAATTGATGCATATTGTGTTATTACTTGTTCTTGTGCTATTTGTTTCTAGTCACCCTTGTGAACTTTGCAGGTGTCCTATGCATCTAATTGCTACTCTATGAGGGGCAAGCTGATTGCCATTATGCTATGTTTTCTGCATGTGAAACAAACAAACTTTTTCAATGCATGTTATTAATGATCTTTGTTTGTAGCTTGTCATGTTACATGGATAATTACTATGTCCTACTGTTAGAATTTCATCTTTCATGCACATGTTTAGAGTTCTTTGATCCCAGCTTTCGGTGCTTGCAAATGGTTGGATCTTTATTGTGAGGGTGCATGTCACCTAAAAAATATTTTGTTTATCACTTACCTACTCGAGGACGAGCAGGATTTAAGCTTGGAGATGTTGATATGTTGGAAACGTATCTATAATTTTTTATGCTCCATGCTTGTTTAGTATCTACTTTTCTTTACTTGTCCACACTTTGAGGTGCTTTTTACATGTTTTCTGGTACTAACCTATTAACAAGTTGCAACAGTGCTAGATGCATGTTTTCTGCTGTTTTTGGTTTCAGAAAAGTTAGTAAAGAAATATTCTTGGAGTTGGACGGGACAAAGGACAAAGTCAATAACTTTCCGTGGGGAACAAGAAGTCCAGAGGAGAGCCGGGGAGGCGAGCCAGAGGGGCCAAACCCCCCTAGGCACGGCCACAGGTGGGCTCGCGCCTGGCTAGGATTTGGTGCCCCTGGCCGGCCCCTCGGTCTCCCTCTTCGCCTATAAGAATCCCTCGATGCAGAAACCCTGAGTACCTGATCAGAAATCCACGAAACCATCTATAGCTTCCGTCACCATCGTCCCTAGATCAGGGGGGGTCTGAAGTTCTTCTCGGCACCCTGCCGGAGGGGAGATCATCCCGGAGGCCTTCTCTCTGGTATGATGTGTGAGTAGTTCCACCTTGGACTATGGGTCCATGTAGTAGCTAGATGGTTGTATCTCCTCCTTTGTGCTTTCATGTATAGATCTTGTGAGCTCTGTTCATGATCAAGATATAATCTATTTGTAATCATGCATGTTGTGTTTGCGGGGATCTGATGGATATTGAGGTTATTATGTTGGTTTGATTAATGGTTTTGTCTTTATGATTCTATCATGTCTGTGTTGTTTGTGATCTTGCATGCTCTCCGTTGCTAGTGGTTATCTTTGCCAAGTAGTTGCTAGTGACTCCAAGAGGGGGTATTTATGCTCGATAGTGGGTTCATGCCTCTAGTTTTCAAGGGAAGTGACAATAATCTCTTCGGTTGTAGATGTGTTGTTGCTACTAGGGAAAAAACAATGGTCTCTTGTTCATGGAACATGTGGACTGTTTACCTTACACACTTTGCTTAAAGCAGATGTCTGTTGCTTGCAACTTAATAATGGAGGGGGTTCGGATGATAACCTGAAGGTGGACTTCTAGTTATAGATGCAGTTGGATGACGGTATATGTATATTGTTATATTGCCCAATCAATCTCATGAGATCTTTGTGACTAGTAATTACATTGTTATGCTTTGCTCAGTTCCTTTCAATTGTCCCGCTGTAATTTGTTTACCCTTCATGCCATGTTGTTTATTTAAGGAGAGCACCTCTAGGGAATCGTCTTGCTGAGAGCCGTGGACCATCCTTTTTTCGCTTCATTCGGCATTGCCAGGCGATTACCAGCGCCCCGGGTTCGGCCTATGAACCCTGGATATAAAATAAGCTAAATCCGACGAAAACTAGATGTATGGGAACTAAAACGTCTTAACGAGGCCCTCCTGAAAATATTGTTGGAGATGCTCTTGTTCCTTGGGGCACTCCTCCATAGGACGACCGCTTGTGTTCACATGAAGAGTAGCTAAAATGTTATTTTCTTTCTACTCCCTTAGTCACGGTTTGGAGGGCATTTTAGGAGATTGTTGGAACCTAGGTGGGTGCTGATTGGGCCAGATGATGTAATTACTCAATGGAAACAAGAAGTTTAGGCGTATGCATTGGTGGAGTTGCATGCAAAAATTAATTTGTTGACTGCATGGAGTAGGAAGTAAGGAGAAAAAAGAGGGACATTAATTGTATAATTAAGTATAACGCGCCTTGAAGAAGAGGAGTTTTGAAAATGCATGGCTTTTAATAGACACGCTCCAAACCATGACGGAGTAAATATATAGTTTTGTGCCGCCGGCAAGTCTGGCCATAAAAATTTAGGATTTAGTTCATTTTTTTCTCGCTCATTGAGCAGCTTAGCAGCGTCTACCGGTTTGAGTTGGTTACTTTCTTTAATTAGATTGAAAGTTAGGATTTAATCTGTAAAAGAAAATGAACTAGCACCTTATCGACCAGTTTGGACGATTTGTCCGTTTTCAGTTTTTGCCCATCCTTATAGCATCTCTACTCGGCTATCCAGGACGTCGATCTGGATGCCGAATTTATGAAAAACGGTCAAGTCGCGTTTCCAGGAACCTCATTTTTTTTTTCCGGATTTGGCCAACTTTTGTCCGAACTTTTCAGCCCATTCTCAGGATCCCGGAACTCCAGATGAAGCGAACCCGACGAAAAAAAACGAAGCGGCGTGAGGACCCGCCTAGTAAGCGACGGAAGCCGAGTCGTCGTCATCCTCGGAACCACGCGGCGACCGCTGGACAATAACTGCCCATCGCATCGGCCACGCGTCGCCGAAGTGCCGCGCCACCGCCGCCACCTTGACTCCCGCGACGGACCGGAGGCCACTAACTTCCCCCCGTTTTCCCCTTTCCCGCCCTCACCGCTACACCCCTCCCGCCCTTGCCGCCCATCTCGGCCTATATAAGTTGGCGGCATCGCCGACTCATTTCACTCACCTCAAAACGCTCCTCCACTTTCCCTCCATAGCTCCCCAACTCCGGTGAACTCTGAGTTCTCCTTCCCCGCAGACCATGGGCGAAAGGTACCCCGGCGACCCGGCGGCGGCGAATGGCTTCGGCCGCCGCACCCTCCAGTCTTGGGAGGCGCGCATGTTGTACGAGGCGGGCTACATGGCGCCGTCGGACATTCGCCTCCCAATTGGATGGAAGCTCAGCGCCGGTGGGATCCCTATCCCGCCGGAACCGAAGCCCGAGGAGCTCGACGACGAGATAGCGGCGGCCATCGCCCCCATGGACGACCCGGTCCTCGCCGAGGATCCGGGCAACCGCGTCTTCTGGGAGCAGCATCTCGCCGAGCGGTGGCAGCATGCGCTCACCCTCCACGAGGGGCCGCCGGGCTTGCTGCCGAAGATGAACAACGCGGCTGGGCGCCGCCGCTTTTGGAGCGTTCCCGGGCGCACCCTCGCTGCCGTGCTGGAGCACATCCACGCCGGCAACGAGCCCCGCCTCGCCTTCCCCCGCAACCCCACGCCGGCGGCTAGGTAGGGGCGGCCCCTTCCGGCCAACTGGCTGCCGAGGAGGATGGCCAGCCTCTCCTCGTCGTCCTCCCATTCGTCGGGCTCCACACCGGTGGATTCGCTGCCGCTCCGGCCCGTTAAGCGGGAGCCGGAGACGTCGGTCCATTCGCCGCCGAGGACCAGGTCGCGCGACATCGTCATCAATGAGGCGCGCGCTCTGACGCCGCCCACTGGTCGTCTCCTCCTCCGCCGCCGAAGCCGAAGCTGCAGGACTGGCCGGTGCCGGTCGAAAAGGAGGCTTTTGCCGTCAAGATGGCGATGGAGGAGTCCCTCCGGGAGGCGGCGCCGCAGCCGCCGGTGGAGCCGTCCTCGTCGGACATCCTGGAATGCTCTAGGATGGATCGAGGAGAGCAGGCGGCGCACCACCGCAGAAGGCCAAACGCCAGCCTGGTTCGCCGTTCTCGCCACCAGATCGCTACTGCGCCCTCGACGACGACGACGAATCCGGCCTCTCCTACCAGCCGTGGAGGTGCGGCGACGCCGGCCAGGGGAGATCCTGCCCGCAACATCCGCCGAAGCGGCGATGACGGCGGCGAGAACGATGGCGGGCGATCCGGCACGCCCTTCGCAACAACCCGGCATGTAGAAGCGACGACAACATCGGCGAAGGCGACGACAACGGCTTTTTTAATTTTTTTTAGTTTATTATCTAGTACTGTAATTTAAATTAGATATAATCCGGCTATATTCGCCCATTTTTAATGAAATCCACCTGAATTTGCCAAACTCGTCTGAAATTTAGCCGAACACGAAAACCCAGTCTAGGAACGCGAGCGGGAAACTCTACGTTCCCAAGCTAAAATCAAGTTTCGTCCGATCAAACTTTGATCCGAATTTCGGTCTGGTTCGTCCAACCGAGTGGCGATGCTCTTATTCCTTAGAGCTTCCTTTTTCCACGGGTGAACCTTCTTCTTTCTTTGGTTTTTTATGGAATCATGAGTCCTTTTCTATTTAAGTTTTGACAACCTCTATCCAAAGAAAAAGGACCACAGGAGACAGGACACTTTTTGTTTTCGGGTGTCGTGATACACGAATCAATTATTTGACATGGAAATCTTAAATCTCACACACAAACGCATGCGGAAATAACAACACACCAACGACTCGTTGACTTCACTTGGCGGTAAGCCGGTGACCACTCGGCCAAACGACGCGCGTCGACATCCCGGCCGTAGCACAAGCTAAGCGGCGTCGGCCTGCAGGTGGCTGCCGGCGACGTCGATGACGAAGCGGTACCTGACGTCGTTCCTCTCGAGCCGCTCGATGGCGGTGTTGACGTAGTCCATCTTGACGACCTCGACGTCAGCAGTGATGTCGTGCTTCCCCGCGAAGTCCAGCATGGCCTGGCAGTCGGCGACGCTGCCGGTGCCGTTCCCGGCAATGCGCTTGCCGCCCCCGATGATGGCGAAGGCCGGCAGCTCCATGGGCTTGCTGGGCGCGCCCACCACCACCATCTGCCCCATCGGCCTCAGCAGGTCCAGCAGTGGGACGATCGGGTGCCCTGCCGACACCGTGTCGATGATGCCGTCCATCGTGCCCGCCGCCGCCTGCAACCAAGAACAACAACGTGTCTGGCGCGTCAATGGCAAGCAAGAATCCTACTACTATGTCGCGCGTACGCAGGGACGTGAGTCAACGAACGGAGGGAGGCAGATTATATAGCAGTCGTGACCTTCATTTGGTCGGGGTCGTTGCTGACGAGGAAGGCGTCGGCGCCGAGGCGGTCGAGTGCCTCCTCGCGCTTCCTCTCGGACGTGCTGATGACGGTGACGGTCATCCCGAAGGCCTTGGCGAACTTGACGGCGACGTGGCCGAGCCCGCCGAGGCCGACGACGCCGAGGTGCTTCCCGGGGGTGTTGAGCCCGTACCGGACCATGGGGCTGTACACGGTGACGCCGGCGCAGAGCAGCGGCGCGGCCCCGGGCAGGGGCAGTGTGTCCGGGACGTGGAGGACGTAGTCCTTGTTGACGACGAGGACGTCGGAGAATCCGCCCTGGGTGGTGGCGCCGTCTCCGTCGACGCCGTTGGAGGTGAGCACCAGGGTGGGGCAGTAGTTCTCGTACCCTTTGCCGCAGCTGTAGCAGGTGCGGCAGGAGTCGATGAAGTAGCCCACGCCCACCGTCTCGCCGGCCTTGAAGTTCTTGACGCCGCTACCGACGGTGGTGACGACGCCCACGATCTCATGCCTGCATATGCGCCAGCAGCAACAGAAACCGTGAGAATTCCCACACAGATATATGCAGCTCCACCATGGTTGGTTGGTTGAAATCGATCCGGAGACAATAATTTGTGGATTTGGCTGGTTTGCTGCTCACCCGGGGACGATGGGGTAGAGGGCGTTGCCCCAGTCGTTCTTGATGATGTGGAGGTCGGTGTGGCAGATCCCGCAGAAGAGCACCTTGATCGTCACATCGTCGTCCTTGGGAACGCTGTCGTACGTCGTGCATGGAGGAATTCATTCATCAGGTCGGCACAAGAAACAGAGGTGAACTGGCATGAAATCAAGGAATTGGATAGAGCAAGAGACCTTCTTGAGAAGCTGTAAGGGGAGAGGTGACCGGAGGCGTCCCTCGCAGCCCAACCGAGCGCAGGCAAGCCTTCTGCCATTGTTGACTCCTTGCTCTGCTTCTTTCACTTCTAGTAGTAGCTACTTCGATTTCCTGTTCAGAGGGCAGAGTGACAGTGCCAGGCCCGGAGATGGGCATAAATAGACAGGCGTACGAGTAGGCCTGGACGTCAGATAGTACGCATCTCCTTCATGAGGACGTCAGGTACTACGCATCCCCGGCTGCTACGGCATCAGATTCAGAACGGGAACACGTCTGTCTGTCCCAGAATCCCTTGCTCACTTTCGTCAAATAAAAATAATTAGATAAACAAAAGAATTCATGATCAACCTAGTTTTCCACACTTCCATTTCTTTTACAGGATAGATAGACTATACCAGCGGACAGCGGTGGCGCGATCTCGTCCATCCGAAGAAGAACAAGGGGGGAGACTATTAGTGGAACTAGTTTAGTCACTAACCAAGCAGGCCCTACCAACGATGGAGATGGTGCAGTTGGGCCAGTCTTGTCGCGGGATCGACCTTTTCAAAACTCTGCCAAGATGTAGGAGAACCACACTTTCGGTGAATGACCAAACAACATGTTATTAAAAAAGGATAAATATCTTCCTCAACGCACTGGGCCAATTAGGCTGTCCATATAAAAGCATATCGAAAGAAATGATCGCTGCCTGTGAGGGTGACCGGCGAATGATTCTACGTGTCTGGACATAACCGACGATTCAGTGGAAGAACCTCACCTACCACACATGCTCGCTACCAGCCCGAATAACCTCATCCAAATTCATCGGCAGTATTTTTTTTTATCTCGAAATGGATATCTTATATTTGTCAAAATTTAGATAAATCTAGGTACTCTCCTTGTCTCAAAATAGATGTCTTAGATTTATTAAAATTTAGATACTATCCGTCTCAAAATAAATATCTTAAATTTATCAAAACTAGCATGGTGCAAATATGAGGGCATCATTGTTAATATGCCAAAGATGTTAAATGTTTATTTTCTTATCTTATGATTTGCTTCTCAAGCTACGTCGTTCATTCTAAAATACACAATGTTTTAGATATGGATTTAAACATTTTTTACAAAAAAAATGCACGATCATTTTTTTCCAGCTTGTCACCCCTCAAGCATATTCAACATTTTTATACTACCGTTTGTCTATAGAGAAGGGAACATCTAACTTTTAGTTGGCTAGGATTTTTTTTTATAGAAACTCAACCGTGTATTCATTGATGGCATTATATTAGAATTGATGTTTGTGTTGAGGACTAACATGTTCAAATCAGGCATATGATCTAACTAACATTGAACTTATACACTTATAAATAATTATTGTATGATGCATTTATAGATGTAAATATATGTTCAGTTGTTGTTACTTATCAAGTTGTACTTACAATGATCTTCTGGTGTATCAGTTATTAAGTGTCATGAAGATATAATTCATGAGATCTGATTAGATACTCTTACAAAGGTCTAACCGGTATCTATTTTCGTAAGGTTATGAAGAATTGGATGAGGTGCAGTCTATTTATGTACAATTGTATAGATCCATCTTAGGTAAATATATGTAGATATACCAAACACTATTTACATATATGCATCTAATGGACATGACTCGTTTATGTACATTTATATAGGGTGATAAGTTTAGGTATGATTATGTGGGTCTAGCGTCATGATATACTAATAAAGTAATGTCCATCAAATCGATGAATCAATATTTTAATTTTCTTTGATCAAATTTTTAGCTTGACTCGTGTATTATTTATATAATTATCATAATGTAAACCCCTTGTTTTTTTGCATGGAATGTAAACCCCTTCTTAAGAAGTGATAGCATGCAATGTTGCAATTACAAACTTTTGAGCTTCGTATATCTATGAATATGATGCCCACAATGGGAAATACAAGTAGCTTCCGTCGGGGTTTCGATTCCTAGTGGTAAACTTTATATAATTTGGAGGCTTTTGACCACAGTCTGATGGGCTAACAACATCAGGAACACACAAAGTATACAACTTCAGGTTCCGAAAAGAGATATGCAGTAACAACCTTACTTATTGTTGATTTTGTACCGATTGGAGTGTAACGTACTCAAAGTATTTGTGGGGCTGACCGGCTTCTGGGAAGCCAGGAAGCAGAACGTCACCTCTTCGCGAGGATACATGGCTAAGTGTGAGTGTGGAAATGTATTTATATGATCTTTCAACCTCTCCCCCATGGGATGTGGGTTGGATATTTATATGAGTCGTGACCTCATCCTCTGGTGGTTGTGGGCATGTCTCCATTTTGTACAAGGTCCGATACAACTTATACACCGTGGCCCACGCTGGATGTCATGGCTTTACATGGAGCGGTACCATCTACAGTTTTAGTCAACACACATGATGACTTCGAGGTCCTCCACCCATGATTGATTGTGATACGACCGGACGATATCAACTGTTGGAGATATGCCCTAGAGGCAATAATAAATGTAGTTATTATTATATCTTTGTGTTTATGATAAATGTTTACATTCATGCTATAATAGTATTAACAAGGAAACATTAATACTTGTGTGATTTGTAAACATAATTTGAAGTCCCTAGTAAAGCCTCTATATAATACTAGCTTGTTGGTTAATAGATGATTGTGGTTTCCCTATCATGAACATTGAGATGTTATTAACAACAAGATCATATCGTTAGGAGAATGATATGGTGGACATACTCCTATAGATAAGCGTAGCATAAAGATCAAGTCATTTTAATAGTTCAATTGCTATATGCTTTCTGATACATAGTAACCTAATTCCTTCGACCATGAGATCATGCATATCACCTTTACCGGATGGATGCTTTGATGACATCAAACACCACACCGTAACTGGGTGGCTATAAAGGTGGCATTGAGTGTTCGGAAAGTATTGGTTGAAACACATGGACCAAGAGTGGGATTTGTCCATCCATATGACGGATAGATATACTCTGGGCCCTCTCGGTGAAATGTCATCCAATTAGCTTGCAAGCATGTGACTGGATCACAAGGGATCACATATCACGAAGCGAGAAAAGAGTACTTATCGGTAACGAGGTTGAACTAGGTATGCAGAGATACCGACGATCATAACCTCGGATGAGTAAACTATCGTGAGACAAAGGGAAATTGGTATCGTATGTAAGTGGTTCATTCGATCGCAAAGTAATCGTAGAAATATGTGGGAGCCATATGAATTTCCAGATTCCTCTATTGGTTATTGATCAGAGAAGTGTCTCGATCATGTCCGCATAATTCACGAACCGTAGGGAGACACACTTAAGGATTCGACGTTGTTTGAGTAGTTATGGAATGATGAGAAAGAGTCCGAATGTTGTTCGGAGTCTCGAATGGGATTCAGGATATCACGAGGAGATCCAGAATGGTCCGGAGAATAAGATTCATATAAGGAAAGTCCCGTTTCGGAGTTGGAGAATGGTTCCGGTGTTTTCATCGGAAATGTTCTAGAAGGTTCTGGAATGTCCGGCACTCCGGAGGGGAAGGGTACATGAATGTGTTATATCAAGTTGGTATGATTGCATCATATACTCGGTGTCATCGCTGAACAAAATAGAGGGTTTATTCAAATCCTAGTTTGAAAAGTCAAACGGCTAGTTTGAAAGTCAAACGACTATTTTTGGGAAGTGGAAAAGGAGGAGGAAACCGAGTTGGGGAGGAAATTCATATGGCTCCCACATATTTTTGCAGGTTGGGTAGAAATATGTGGGAGCCATATGAATTTCCTCCTCCCCACCGCCGGTGCACCACCAAGCCGAGTAGGGGAGGTACTCCCCTCCCCTTGGACGGCTCCCTCCACCTATAAAAGGAGGGGCAGGGCTCCCCTCCTAGACACACAAGATCCTCTCCTCCAAACCCTAAGCCGCCGGCGCCGCCACCTGCTGCCGCCGCCGCCCTAGGGCAAACCGCCACCGCCGCCTAGCAACCCTAGCCGCCGGCCTAGCCTCCTCCTCGGCGTTTCTAAACCCTAGATCGTAGAGGAACTCTCTCATACTCCACCATACTCGCTCCGGCTTAAGGCTAAGCCCTGCAAGATCTCCCCTCTACTTCCGGTACCACGCCGTTGTGTTGCCGAATCGCGAGGAGAGTGCTACAACCTTCGCTGCCTGCTGGAACAAGGGAGAGGAAGGTCTTCGTCGAGTACCGAACGTGTGACCGACTACGGGAGCGCTGCCGGAACGCAGCGTCGGAAGGATTGTCTACGCGATCTTGAGATCGGGAAGAGTACGACTACATCACCCACGAGTATCCGCTCTCGTTAAACACTTTGGAATCTTAGAGGGTGAGTTATTCTATCGACTCGTTGCTACAATCTAGTAGATAGATCTTGGCTTGTTTGTTTGTATGCGGTAGAAATTTTTTGTTTTCCATGCTACGAAACCCTACAGTGGTATCAGAGCCGTGTCTATATGTAGATCTGTTGCACGAGTAGAACACAATGGTCATTGTGGGCGTTGATGATTTTATTGTCGATTGCTTCTTGTGTACTTTGCATCTTGCGGTATGTTGGGATGAAGCGGCCCGGGCTAACCTTACATGACATCGTTCATGATACTTGCTCCACACTTGACATGCAACTTGTATTGCATAAGTGGCTTTGCGGGTGCCTGTTTCTCCAAGCATAGTTAAGATTCAATTTACAACGGGTGATTAACAATGCTAGTGTCAATGTTGAGGTTCTTGTTCGTAAGTTAGAACGACACTTATTGAAAGCCCCAAACCACGTAAAATATGCAAAGAAAGTAGAGGCGTCTAACTTTGTTTTGCAGGGGTGTGCAGTGATGTGATATGGCCATGATTGTGATTATATTTGATGTATGCAATGTTCCTTATTGTAAGTTGGCAACCGGCCATATGGTTGTCTTTAATTTATGTTAAGACCCGCGTGTCTATTCAAAGTAGTTGTAATAGTTGAAGCCGGTGGACGACAACCATGGAGAAGCGTCATTGACCTTGATGCAATGGCGGTGATGATGGAGATCATGTTCGTGCTAGAAGATGGAGATCGGAAGCACAAAGAAGAAAGGCCATATCATATCACATATTATGAATTGCATGTGATGTTAATCCTTTATGCATCTTGTATTGCTTAGTAGACGACGGTAGCATTATAAGATGATCCCTCATGCACATGAATTACAAATCATAAAGTGTTCACCCTTAGTTAGCACCGTTGCTAAAGCTTGTTGTTTCGAAGCACCACGTGATGATCGGGTGTGTTAGATTCCGCAAGTGTATACAACGTGAGCAAGCCAGATTTGTTCATGCGGAAACTAAGGTTTGATCTTGACGAGCCTAGCATGTACAGACATGGTCTCGGAAAACGGATCACCAAAAGGTAAAGCATGAATCATATAGTAGATATGATGAACATGTCGATTGTTCGACATTGAAACTATATCAGCTCTCGTGATGATCGGTGTTGATGTGGTGGATATGGTTCGTGTGATCACTAAAACAATGTGAGGGATATTTTTTTGAGTGGGAGTTCACCTAGATTAATTTTATTATTAATTTGAACTCAATTTTTCATAAACTTAGTCTAAACTATTGCAAATATGTTGTAGATCAATGGCAGCCCCTACCATCAATTTTAATGCGTTCCTAGAGAAAGAAAAGTTGAAAAACAATGGAAGCAACTTCGCGGATTGGTTCCGCAATTTGAGGATTGTCCTCACAGCTGGTAATTTGACCTATGTCTTTGGATGCACCGCTAGGTGACCCTGCGGTGATGCTGCCGATGAAGTAAAGAATGTTTACCTCACTCGGAAGACTCAGTACTCCACAGTTCAGTGTGCTATCTTGTATGGTTTAGAATCGGAGCTTCAGAAAAGGTTTGAGAATTCAGAACCATATGATATTGTCGAGGATCTCAAATTGATCTTTGAGACTCATGCGGCAATTGAAAGCTATGAGGCTTCTGAAAATTTCTTTAACTGCAAGATGGAAGAGGGCAGCTCCGTCAGTGAGCATGTGCTTAAGATGTCTGGGCACGCAAACAAACTTCAAAGCATGGGTATTGTGATTCCTGATGCTTTGGGGATTTATCGTGTCCGCCAATCACTACCACCAAGTTACAAGAACTTTGTGATGAACTACAACATGCAAAACATGAACAAGACGTTGCCAGAACTCTTTGCCATGTTGAAATCTGCAGAAGTGGAGATCAAGAAAGAGCACCAAGTGTTGTTGGTCAATAAGACCACCAAATTCAAGAAAGGCAAGTCTAAGCATAGGGGACACTTCAAGAAGGGTGGTAATAAAGTTACCACGCCGACGAAGAAGCCCAAGGCTGGACCTAAGCACGATCTTGAGTGCTTTTCTTGCAAGGGAGAAGGTCCTTTGGGCGGAATTGCCCAAAGTACTTGGCGGATTTGAAGAACGGCAACATCAAGAAGAAAGGTATATCGATATACATGTTATTGATGTGTATCTCACTAGTACTCGTAGTAGTGCACAGGTATTTGATCTTGGTTGTTGCTCATATTTGTAACTCGAAGCAGGTCTTTGCAATAAGGAAGCTAGCAAAGAATGAGGTGACGATGCGGCGTGGGAAACGGATCAAAGGTTGATGTGATCGCGGTCGGCACGCTACCCCTTCATCTACCATCGGGATTAGTTTTATACTTAAATAATTGTTATTTGGTGCCTGCGTTAAGCATGAACATTATATCGGGATCTTGTTTATTGCGAGACTGTTACTTGTTTAAGTCCGAGAATAATGGTTGTTCGATTTGTATGAGTAATATGTTTTATGCACATGCACCTTTGATAGATGGTCTATTCTTGTTGAATCTCGATAGTGGAAATACACATATTAATAACATTGAGGCTAAACGTTTGAAATCGAACGATAACTTGACCTATATGTGGCACTGTCGTCTTGGTCACATTGGAGTGAAGCGCATGAAGAAACTCCATTCCGATGGACTTCTTGAATCACTTGATTTGAATCACTTGAAAGATGAAGCATGTCGATGGGTAAAATGACTAAGACTCCATTCTCGGTATGATGGAGCGAGCTACGGACTTGTTGGAAATCATACATACCGATGTGTGTGGTCCAATGAGTGTAGCATCGCCATGGTATCGTTATGTTCTTACCTTCACGGATGACTTGAGTAGATATGGGTATATCTATTTCATGAAACATAAGTCCGAAACTTTCGAGAAGTTTAAGGAATTTCAAAGTGAGGTAGAGAATCAACGTAACAAGAAGATTAAATTTCTACGTTACGATCGTGGAGGTGAATATCTAAGTTACGAGTTTGGCGAGCATTTGAAGAAATGCGGAATACTTTCACAATTGACACGCCGGAACACCACACGTAATGGTGTGTCCGACGTCAGAATCGAACTCTCTTAGATATGGTTCGTTCTATGATGTCACTTACAGATTTACCGCTATCATTTTGGGGTTATGCATTAGAAACAGCCGCATTCACTTTAAATAGGGCACCATCTAAATCCTTTGAAACGACACCGTATGAATTATGGTTTGGGAAGAAACCTAGATTGTCGTTCCTTAAAGTTGGGGATGCGAAGCCTTGTAAAGAAGTTACAGCTGGACAAGCTTGAACCCAAAGCAGAAAAATGCGTCTTCATAGGATACCCGAAGGAAACTATTGGGTATACCTTCTATCATAGATCCGAAGGAAAAAATCTTTGTTGCCAAGAATGGATCCTTTCTAGAGAAGGATTTTATCTTGGAAGAAGTGATTGGAAGGAAAGTAGAACTCGACGAGGTTGTCGAACCTTCTCTCGAAATTTCGAGTAGCACAACACCGGAAGAAGTTCCTGTGGTGCCTGCACCAATTAGAGAGGAAGCTAATGATGATGATCATGAAACTTCGGTTGTAGTTGCCACAGAGCCTCGCAGGTCAACGAGAACTCGTACCACTCCAGATTGGTATGATCTCGTTATGAGTGTCATGTTGGTGGACAATACCGATGACCCTGAGACATATGAGGAAGCGATGATGAGCCCAAATTCCAATAAATGGCAAGAAGCCATGAAATCCGAGATTGGATCCATGTACGAAAACCAAGTATGGACTTTGGTGGACTTACCGGATGGCCGGAAGGCTGTCGAGAACAAATGGATCTTCAAGAAGAAAACAGATGCTGATGGTAATGTTACTGTCTATAAAGCTCGACTTGTCGCAAAAGGGTTTCGACAAATTCAAGGAGTTGACTACGATGAGACTTTCTCACCAGTAGCGAAGCTAAAGTCTGTGAGGATTATGTTAGCAATCGCTGCATATTATGATTATGAGATATGGCAGATGGATGTCAAAACAACATTCCTCAATGGATACATTGATGAAGAGTTGTATATGATGCAACCCAAAGGTTTTGTCGATCCTAAAGATGCTAACAAGGTATGCAAACTTCAACGGTCCATCTATGGATTGAAGCAAGCATCCCGAAGTTGGAATCAACGTTTTGATAAGGTGATCAAAAGTTTTGGTTTTATACAAATTTATGGAGAAGCTTGTATTTACAAGAAAGTGAGTGGGAGCTCTGTGGCATTCTTAATACACTACAAGGATTCGGGCCTATTGCAACAACGAGATTCGTGGCAATAAGTGCTGAATTGTGGCAATAGGTACCTATTGCCACGACATGACTTTCGTTGCTAAGCGTTGCGATAGGATGCATGGTAATAGGTTATTGCCACAAAAACCAAATTGTGGCAGGAAAGCGTGCTATTGCAACAACCATGTGACATGTTGCCACAATTTTTTCAAGCGGCAACACATGCTTAATGCTACAATTTGGTTCGTCGTGATAGCTTAATGCAACAGCCATCAAAACCGTGGAGATTGTTTGTTTGTGGCAGTAGGCGCTTGTGGCAATAGCCTATTCCAACAACACTTGTTTCGTGGCGCATGCACTTTCGTGGCAATAGCCAATTGTTGCAATAGACCCGAACCCTATAGCAACAACTCTTGTTTTTGTGGGTACACCTTTTTCTCCACAAACCCTATGTTTGTGGCATTAATTTATTGCAACAACTCTCCAAACACGGTAACAAAAAATTGTCTGCCAGCGACGGGCTCAAAAGACCCATTAGTGACAAGTAAGATGCCCATCACTAGTAAGGTGTCACTAGTAAAAAGTATTAGTTTATTATCGACAGTCGTTTATTTGTGCCTGTCACTGCTTTGTTTTCAGGATTCAAATAAAATACAACTACAAATTTATACATACAGTCAGGTACCATTACATTCTGTAACTCATCCATAACTTCATTAACTTCATATAGTTCACAAAATTCATCTACAATTCCATAAAGGCCATCTAAGAGAGTCCAGTCACCTATTTGGTTTGATCCCACAACTTGCAAGCACAATGAAACATAAACTCAAATGGGTGTGACTACAACCTGTCAAGCGTACGAAGTCAGGGATAAACACAGTACTTGTATAATCTTGCATAACACACACATGGCTATGAAGAAAGCTCGCCAAACTTTGACATCCAAGAATATGAATGTTTCTCTTGCTTGTTTTCCAGTAGCGCTGGTGGAAAAATACGCCCTGTAACATGACATGCACACACGAACGTGAGATAAAAACTAAGCCACAAAAATTCATTTCCACAAAATATAAATAGGATCTGAACTTATATTGTTCTAAAGAAAAGTGTAGTCTGTACAATCAAAATAATCAGAACATGTTTTTACTCTTATGCAACTTCTGAAGTTGATAGCACAAACTATTTCAGCTCATAGAGACAATCAGTATTGATTTTTATTTGCAACTAGAAGCTCGTGTGTATCATCAAGTCCAGGTGTCTGTGTTCAAATTATTGCTTAGCTGTGCCTCTAAAATTTATTCTACTCCATCAGTCTCAAAATAGATGTCTCATTTTTTTAAAAATTTGGATGTATCTAATATTAAATAATGTTAGATACATCCAAATTTAGACAAAATTTTGACATCTATTTTAAGACAGAGGAAGTACAAAATTTAAACGTAAACTTGTTTACTTCAGCGGTCACAAATTATCCTACCTGACAATTTTAGGTAACTCGTATCTACCACATAATTATCTCTAGTAACAATATATTTTCTTTTTGAATGCTCGCGACAGTAGACTAACAAGGATAATATATTTTCAGGGAAAGAAAGAGAACCCACGATCCAAGTAGGATTACAGAACATAGAAGCAATTTCGACCTATGTATGGCAGAATATAACAGTACCTGAACACACTGATGGGCGACGGCAGATGTAACATTGCTATTGAAAGTAAATTGACCCTGATCCTGCTTATCTTCTGGCTCAAATATATTATGGATCCTGTCCATTAAGTTAATATCAGAAACATTCAACATTACACCCAGGAAAAACGATGGAAGTGTTTTCATTGTAAATAAAAAGTCCACCTCGGAAGAAACTGACCTGCCGTGGTATTTGGATCTGTACACTAATTTACTCTCCATGAATCAGACCACTCGTCAGCACATTCAAGCATCCAGCATGGAGATTCTTTCTTCGATCAAATTCTCCCTCAAATCAGAACCATTCTCTAAAATTCCAATTGCCCAACAACAATCTCACAGCCAATTTCAACCCAAATCTAAAATCGCAAACGAATCCCAATACTGGATTGGGGCAAGGGTGATAGTGTTATCACCATATTTTGGCCAAAGGCGGGGATGGGCCGTGATCAAGATGGGCTTGGAGGATACATTATTCAACGTGTTGTTGGATCGGCCTAGTGCGTAGATTTGGGCTGAATTGCCCGTGTATCTTGTATCTTAGTAGGATTCGTATTTGTTTAGGTTCCGTTTATGTTTAGATAAAGATAGAGTTGTAGAGTTATTCCAAAAGTAGAGAGTCTCCGGACTATAAATATGTACCTAGGGTTATTGAAAGAGGAGGACAATCACGTTCACAACAAACACAATCTCGGCGCATCGACACCCCTTGTTTCTAGGGTTTTTCTCGGGTAAGTGCCATGCTGCCTAGATCGCATCTTGCGATCTAGGCAATATTTACTTATGCGTTATCCGGTGTTACTCGTACTGAAGCCTTGTTGATGGCGGGTAACACCTTTACCACAGATTTGTTAGAGCTAGCATCGATACTTTTACTATGATTGCTTATTTATGCTACCTCTAGCTATCTCGCCGTCTTTGCACCTTCTCCCGGGTGTGAAGGTGGCATCTTGCTTGATTTCTGCTTAGTTGATTTGATCTGTTATAGTTGTGCCTTGTTCATCAAGGTTTAGTTTAATATCTACGTGATTAGGCCTCACAAACGGGTTGAACGATCCGTAATGTCGTAAGGTATGGTTTATTGATCTTAGAGGGGCGTTAGAATTGACGTTATGTTGGTTTTTAGGCCTTCTCTAGGATCAGTTTTCTACTATTTTTCGTATCTATTAGGCTTAACTACGCGTGGGACGTTCCGGTTGCGTGGTGAAAACACCAAACTATCGTAGATCGATTTAGCTTGTAGTAATTAAGCAAAACCCCATGTTATCATAGATCCAATGCAGAGCCATGGGGATAATCGGCTCTGAAAGCCGATTTACAGGGAAACCTGGGAGCCGATCACGGCTCGAATTTTACGTATACTTGTTTACCGTGCAGGAAACCAATCGGAGCAATCCATCACCTTCCTGACCAGGTATAGGTCAGGTGGCACGCCCTCGAACCAAGACAGGACGCGTGCGTGCCGGAAGATTTGCGGGCCGTTGACCGAGGGACCAGGGCCCACCAGCCGCTCTGGGAGCCTCCCGGCTCTTCGTGTTGCTCGTCGCTGCCCGCCGGTGAGTTTTGACAGGCAACACATTCTGGCACGCCCGGTGGGACCTTCAACAACGTCTACATCAATGTCCGACGCTGCGATGGAGAACAGGCCGGTCACGTACGACGAGCTTCCTGCTGAGCACAAAGCGAAGTATGACGAGATCAAAGGGCTCTTCGAAGCCGACCTCATCGGCTCTTTCGAGAGGACCCGTACGCGTGGCATCAAGTGGAAGGGATTCTCCCCCGAGGGTGCTCTCGATGAAGTAGATCTGTCTGTTCGCCGGAGGAACGCTCGAGGCTCTGACGAGGAGGTCAACTACATGGTGGCTCATTCTCTACACCGCCACTCGAGAGCACAGTGAACGCTTTCGAGCGGGTCGCGGTTCGCGTGGTCCAGGAGATCATGAAACATCAGTACTCTCCGTCGGGGCCCACTTTAGGAACCCACCAAGGAGAAAGACCGCTCCACACCAGGCCGCAACTGCCATTCACACTCGCGGCTCCAGAGCCGCCAGGATCAGCGGCATACATTGTCTACAAGGCTGGAGGCGATCCAGGTGATTGCCAATTCCTGTTCGAGCCACCCAAGGAGATCCCGCATGGGTACATATGTGCCTACGTGCCGGACTGCAACAACTTGGCGCGCACCAGCCAGATCGCAACCGCAGGAGTCTCCGCGGCAGGGGTTCCTGCTGCAGGATCTTCAGGAGCAGGCGTTCCTGGAGCAACGATGTCCGGGATGGACGCTGACAAACAGGCGTGGCTAGCCAAGTATGCCACTGGAACAAGCCATGAGAATCCAGCCCCTGCAGCTCAAACAGTGGACCAAATCACTACCATCTTGAGAGATCAGTTCGGCTTCGTGCCGAAAAGCGCCTGTCGGCTACTCAAAGCCGTACCCCAACGAAGTTTGACCTGATTCCACTACCGCCCAAATATAAGCTCCCAGTTCTCAAGATTCAGCGGTCGAGGGGTCAAGCTCGATCGAGCACGTGGCCGATACAGCACAGCTAGGCATGATTTGACATCGGATCAAATGCGCGTGAGATTTTTTGCACAATCTCTAAGGACCAGCCTTTGGGTGGTACACCTCGCGCCACTGATTCAATTCGCACTGGAAGCAACTAGAAGAACAGTTCCACATCGGTACCATTCGGAGGCTACCGAGGCTGGCATGGCGGACACTGGCGCAATCTGAAGCGGGAGAAATCTGTAGCGAATACATCCAGCGCTTCAGACCATCAAGAACAGATGTTACTCGGCTCGTTTAAGCGAGAAGGAAGCAATCGAGTGGCGGTGTTGGGACTCTTAGCACACATCAAGGATATGGCTTTCGGTGAGTACAACTCACTGCACACATGGCCCGAACGGCGATGTATGAACAACGCCACCACGAGTTATACCAAGACAGTTCAAGCGGCCCGTAAGCTGGTCGTTCTGAAGAAGATGATCCTACACAAGACCAGGAGGTGGCCGTGGCCGAGTGGGCTCGGGGCGAACCCGTGTCCGCAAGTGGGTGAAACAATGAGGGCCTTTGAAAGGGTTTGACTTGACGTGAGCAAAGCCGGCGGATATTCGATTTCTTTGAAGAGAAAGCGGTGAGGTTACCCGAGGGCCACAAAATCCCTACCGCTCAGGAGATGAACGGGAGACCATACTGCAAGTGGCATCATTCGTTCACCCACACCACCAATGATTGCAAAGAGCTACGTCGCCAAATCCAGATGGCAATAGAACAAGGCCGCCTGATCCTCGGCCAGTTCGCCATGAAAGTGGACACGAACCCGTTCCCCGGTGTCAACATGATAGAGCTCAGTCGCTCCGCGAGACGTCAACTGGACTTTTCGTTCGGTGTCAACATGGCTGGGTCTGGGTACCACCATGGCACGTACAAGGAAGGAGGTGATCACTCTCGGGGCAAAGAAAGAGAGAAGGCTGGTCCACGCGACCGGCCCAGCCACGATAACGGGCGATACTTAACAGAGGAACAGGTGAGGAGGGTGCGGTATCAGAAGCCACATTCCACGCATCTCCTTAATAAGTATGAGCGTCAGCGTGATCAACGGCGCCAGCTCGATGGAGACAATGAAAGACATGGGCACCTCGCCAGGAGACCACCCAAAGAGAAGGAAGGCGCAGACAAACATTGGGATTGCCCCTTTTTCAAGCATTGCTGGGACGTGGGAATGAGCCGATTGCCTCATCGACAAGCGCCTGAATGTGGACAACAAAAGAAGGACACGAGAGGCGATGTCGGTGTTGAACGTCTAGGACCTCTCCAACCTCGAGCCGTCCCAAGGAGTCCACTCGGGCCAAGGGCTTTGGGAGGCCAGGATGACAAAGAAGAAGACAGGTTTCACCGTCCAAGGTGGTGCCCGATGGACTCGAGACACCCAGAGCGTAGAGTGCAACGGCTGCGTCACTTAGAAGAGGCTGAGCGCAGATCTCCACGCTAAAGAAAGCACGGCCTGATCGGCCCGTCAAAGTAAAGCGGACTCTAGAGGAGGGCCGCGCCAAGGAAAGAGTGGCGCCCAAGCCAATAAAAGCGATGCACGAGCATCGGGCACAAACATGGTGTTCATACTCCCGCGGAGTTCTGCGCCACGAACCAATATGCTACCAAGAGTACGGTTTGGCTGCGCCCACGGCGATTATCTTTGAAGCCACGAGAAAAGGGTTACAAACATCGAAAGCCGTACTGCGGGGCTACATCAATGGACAACCGTCGGCAAGATGTTGGTGGACACCGGGCGGCGATTAATATCATGCCATACTCCATGCTACGACGTTTGGGGCGCTCCACTGCGGACTGATCAAAACCAGCGTCACGTTAAGCGACTTCAACGGCCGTCTTCGGAAAGGCGTTACGAGCGTGGATCGACCGTGGGTAGGAAAACCATACCCACGTCATTTTTCGTGAACAGCAAAATTACCTCGCCGTCTTGCTAGGAAGGGATTGGATCACGCTAATCGTTGCATTCCATCCACGATGCACCCTGTCTGATGGGGACGGGATGAAGTGGAGGTCGTCCATGCGAGCGATTCTATCGAGGTTTCCATTGCTGGCATGAACATCCGGGAAGCGAAGACCAAGAGCCGATCTCTGGAATCAGTTTGGGCTGTGGCGCATTGAAGCGTCAAAAAGCGGGGTGAGGCTGGTCTTATCCACGGCACAGAGTAGAAAGGTCCACGATCATCGTAGTACGGCCGATCCTCGCGATCGGCCACAAAAATAAAAGCAACGATCATACGACAAGCGGATCATGTAGTAGCCGTAGCGAGGCATCGCCATTGTAAAACCATGAGGTGTCGCCACCCTCGACTAACGCAATCAAAGGGGACGATTCAGGCAATCGGCCCAAATTATTTTGTTGTCCTCACCCTCTTGCCACCTGTGTTTAGCATCGACCGACGGTGACGGAAAGCTTGGGTATGGGTTCACATCCGATGAACTGGAAGAGATTGACATTGGTCACGGGGATAAGCCACGACCAACATTTATCGACAAAAAGTTAGATCCGGTCTGCGAGGCCCAATGATCGCCTGTTGAAACGATACCGGCATCGCTTCACGGGACTACATGAAATGCCAGGTTAGCAGAGCATCATTGAGCATCGGCTCCCATCGAAAAAAGGATTCCGCCATTTCAGCGAGCACGGCAAATGAAGGCGAAATTCGAAAGAAGTCAAGAAGGAGGTCGAGAAAATGTTGTGACCAAGTTAATCGGGCCATGCGGTATCTTTGAATGGATTTCTAGTATAGTGCATGTAGAGAAGAAGGATGGCCAATGGCGGGTCGCCATCGATTTTCGGGATCTCAACAGGGCTACCCCAAAGGATGAGTATCCGATGCCGGTAGCAGAGACGTTAATCAACGCAATGCTGGTCACAAGATCTTAAGTTTCATGGATGGCAATGCTGGTTACAACCAAATTTTTATGGCTCGAAGACATACACAAAACCGCATTCGAGTACCAGGTTCGGTGGGGTTATTCGGTATGTGGTCATGACGTTTGGACTAAAGAATGCGGCGCCACATACCGAGGGCCATGAATTATATTTTCCACGACCTGATCGGCAAGCTGGTGGAAATCTACATTGACGTGGTGGTCAAGTGCGCTTCAGCGCAAGGGCACTTGGGCGATCTACAACGCGTCTGGACCGAACAAGAAAGTTCGCCTCGGGATGAATCAAGAAGTGTGCCTTGAATGCGGCGGTCGTTCTGGGTTTCTTGGTCCATGAGCGCGGATTGAGATCGGCTGAAGAGTAAGGAGGCGGTCACGAACAATGAAGCCACCACTACAAAGAAAGAGCTGCGATCTCTCATCGGCAAGATCAACTTCGTCGACGATTCATCTCTAACCTGTCAGGAAGGATAGAGCCGTTCATGGGGCTCGTGAAAATTAAAGCTGACGAGGAATTCCGCTGGGGGGCCGAACAACAACGGGCCTTCGACGAGAGCAAAGAATAACTGACAAAGCCGCCAGTGCTAGTTCCACCCACCGGACAAACCGTTCTACATTTACTTGTCGATGGTGACACGTCCATCGCCTCGATGGTGGTACAGGTGCATGATGGGCTAGAGCGAGTATTCTACATAAGCGAAGGATGCTGGGCCTTGAGACGAGGTATCTGATTCGACAAGTTGTGCCTCTGCCTGTTTTTCACCTGCACCAAGCTGCGCCACATCTTGCTATCAGCAGAGGTCATCATCATATGCAAGTCAGACGTCATAAAGCACATGCTATCGGCTCCTATGTTAAAAGGCCGATTGGGCAAGTGGATGTTTGCATTATCAGAGTTTGACATCCGGTATCAACCCGCGAAAGCTGTTAAGGGACAAAGGCTGATCTTATTGCGGAGGATCAACACTAACATAGACCTTGTCCATAAAAGCGTGGGCTATGTTTTTCGACGGATCAGTTTGTGACGATGGCTGCGGCATAGGCATTTTGCTCGTGTCGCCCCGGGGGGCAACATTTTCCTTCTCCATCAGGTTGTCTACCCTTCGCACCAACAATGAAGCGAGTACGAGGCAATACAAGGGATGGAGTTACTCCTCGGCGGAGGCGGAGGTGGAAATTTTGGTGACTCGAAGTTGGTGATTTCCCAACTCACGGAGGAGTACAAGTGCGAGGCGAGTCCCTCTTCCCATTATGGTTGCACTGCCGTGAGTTGATGGCACGATTCCGATCGTAAACTTCGCTGGATCCATGATCGCAGAACATAGAGGCAAATGATCTTGCAGATGGCTTCGGGCTATAAAGAGGCGGAGGAGCCGATATTCGGTCTGACTCACGGAAGCCGACGGTGGAGCCGATATCTTCAATTACTTGAAGGATTCGGCTCGGGGCACCTAAACGGATAAGGTACGAGCCATGAAGTATGTGCTTATTGGGGACGAAATGTTTTACAGGACCTGGAAGGATTATTGCTCAAATGTGCAGGAACAGCCGAGGCTAATCGGCTCCTACACGAGGTACATGAAGGCGCTGTGGGACTCACCATCGGCTCATAAGATGAAGTGGTTGATCAGAGATCAGGGTTTTATTGGCCTACCATGCTCGAGGACTATTTTAAGTACTACAAAGGGTGTCAAGCATGTCGATATTTGGAAAAATTCAGATGGTACCCGACAAGAATGAATCCCATCATCAAGCCTTGGCCATTCCGAGGTTGGGGCATGGACATGATCGGCAAGATCAATCCTCCGTCAAGCAAGGCCACATGTGGATCTTGGCCATCACAGATTATTTTACCAAGTGGGTGGAAGCCGTCCCTATGAAGTCAGTAAGTTCAAAAGATGTCATCGATTTCGTGAAAGAGCACGTCATTCATAGGTTTGGGATTCCCCAGACTATCACAACCGATGGAGGTTCGGTTTTTATTTCTCACGAGTTCAGAAAGTTCTGTGAGGACACAGGGATTAAGCTGATACGGTCATCTCCGTACTACGCTCAAGCAAATGGGCAGCAAGCTGAGGCGTCCAACCAGAGTCTTATCAAGCTGATCAAGAGGAAAATCGATGAGCACCCTAGGCGTTGGCATGAGGTTTTATCAGAGGCTTTATGGGCTTATCGCATGTCGTGCCATGGGGCGATAAAAACCTCTCCGTACCATCTGGTCTATGGTCAAGAAGCCGTATTGCCTTGGGAAATTACGGCTGGATCGAGACGTGTTACTTTTCAGAATGAGCTAACGACTGAAGAATATGCAACTTTGATGAGTGACAGTGTGGAAGATGTGACTGAGCTTAGGCTGTGGTCGCTTGAGAAAATAAAAGAGAACAAGACTAAAGTAGCTCGTGCCTACAACAAGAAGGTGAAGCCAAAGGAGTTCCACGTTGGAGATCTGGTATGGGAAGCTGTGTTGCCCTTGGGTACTAAGGACGCAGCATATGGTAAATGGTCTCCAAATTGGCACGGGCCGTACAAGGTCGACCAAGTTTTAAGAGGAGCAGCGTACATGCTTGAGCGGTTGACGGTGAAAAATTTCGATGGCGATCAATGGCGACATCTCAAGAAGTATTTTCCAAGCATGTGGGATATGAGACAATAAAACTTGAGGGGCGATCGTGAGATCGGCTAAGTCGATTGGCAGCAAAATGTGGGGGCGGCGTTGAAAATCGGCGAATAAAAAAAACATCGGCATAAGTTACCAGCTTGCTGCACATGCAAGCTATCGAGGAAATGCCTTGAGGCGTGGAGAGCATCGACGACGAACTCGATTATTTCAACCGTCATCATCATCCTTGCTGGTCAATAGTTGTTCGTTCAGGCACATTTTCGATGGGCAATTGAGGTTTGGATCGCCCGTTTGAAAAAAAGAAGGACAGTCGCCTATTTTGAAAAGGGGTCGCAGTTACCGTTTCGCACCAAGAAGTGGCCGTTTGATGTGCCTAAAGATGCGACCAAATTTTCACCAACGTTCGTGGCGCTAAGGATGGTGCAATGAAACCATACGGTGTCAACGTTTTGGTTTCGGAGAAGCCGATGGGTGGTCATCGGCTCTTTGCGATTGAACTGTTGGACTTAATACGTGTAGTATGATGAGAGCCGATACGGTGTCATCGACTCTTTGGCAGCGACCTATTTTGGCTATCGGCGAAATTAGGGGCAAACAAGCAAGGAGAAGCTTTGGGAAGCAGTTCTCATTCATTTAAAGATGATCGATTGCAAAAGGATGGTCGATTACAAAAGGAGTCCTGCTACTAATGCTCTGCTACTAAATCCTAATCGAGGCCGAGGTCGTCATTTGCTGCCGCCGCCGTCCTCCTCGCTTCTTGCCTTGCTACCGGCGTCGTCTTGCCACTCTTGAGGAAGCCGGTAGGGGCCTCCTCGTCCTCGTCTTCTTCATCGTCGTTGTCTTCGGACCCGGCACGGAAGTACTTCACCGGCTGGTACTCCTCGGAGGAGGTGTCCTCCTCCTCCTCTTCTTCCTCTTCTTCAGAGGAGTCGACGCCATCCCAGGACATGGCGTCGTCGCTGCTGTCCGCCTCCGCTCCCGTCGGCGAGGCGAAGGTTCTCTTCGCCGTCTGTCGAGACGCATCGTCCTCGACCCGAGACAAAAGTCAACCCTCTCGTCCCACCATTGTGGGCGAGAGTGTTATCTTGCCGTCGGGTGTTCCGGAGTTGGTTCGCGATCACTGAGGCTATTGGAGGCGTGGGAGGACAGACCGGAGGAAGCAGAGGAGGCCATGGCGAGAAAGAGGGTTTTTTCCGGCGATGGGAGAGGGTTTTCTGGCAACTGGAGGAAGATGGGGACGGCGAACTGTTCAGGCTGATTTAAATAAGGGGAATAGTGGACAGACGGTTCAATGCCATGGCGGTTTCCCAGATTGCACTGCCAAAATCGTCAAATCACGCGCTGCGCAGGAGTTGAGAAGACAGGGCATCATGATGAAGGGGTAGTGTGACGGTGCTGTTCTGCCATACATTCTGTCGACGCGCAGCCCGATGAAAAAAAAAAGAAGAGGAGAAGAAGAGGAAAAAACGCACAGAGTGGTTTTGGAATTATCATTGCCAAAACCAGGGGGGCATGTGTTATCACCATATTTTGGCCAAAGGCGGGGATGGGCCGTGATCAAGATGGGCTTGGAGGATACATTATTCAACGTGTTGTTGGATCGGCCTAGTGCGTAGATTTGGGCTGAATTGCCCGTGTATCTTGTATCTTAGTAGGATTCGTATTTGTTTAGGTTCCGTTTATGTTTAGATAAAGATAGAGTTGTAGAGTTATTCCAAAAGTAGAGAGTCTCCGGACTATAAATATGTACCTAGGGTTATTGAAGAGGAGACAATCACGTTCACAACAAACACAATCTCGGTATCGCCACCCCTTGTTTCTAGGGTTTTCTCGGGTAAGTGCCATCGCCTAGATCGCATCTTGCGATCTAGGCGATATTCTATCGTTATCCGGTGTTACTCGTCTGAAGCCTTGTTGATGGCGAGTAACACCTTTACCACAATTTGTTAGAGCTAGCATCGATACTTTTACTATGATTGCTTATTTATGCTACCTCTAGCTATCTCGCCTCTTTGCACCTTCTCCCGGGTGTGAAGGTGGCATCTTGCTTGATTCTTAGTCGATTTGATCTGTTATAGTTGTGCCTTGTTCATCAAGGTTTAGTTTAATATCTACGTGATTAGGCCTCACAAACGGGTTGAACGATCCGGTGTCGTAAGGTATGGTTTATTGATCTTAGAGGGCGTTAGGAATTGACGTTATGTTGGTTTTAGGCCTTCTCTAGGATCAGTTTTCTACTATTTTCGTATCTATTAGGCTTAACTTCTGGCGTGGGACGTTCGGTTGCGTGGTGAAAACACCAAACTATCGTAGATCGATTTAGCTTGTAGTAATTAAGCAAAACCCCATGTTATCATAGATCCAATGCGAGCCATGGGGATAATCGGCTCTGAAAGCCGATTCTGAGGAAACAGGAGCCGATCACGGCTCGAATTTTACGTATACTTGTTTACCGTGCAGAAACCAATCGAGCAATCCATCACCTTCGACCAGGTATAGGTCAGGTGGCATCTCGAACCAAGACAGACGCAGCGTGCGTGCGGAAGATTCTTGGCCCGTTGACCGAGGGACCAGGGCCCACCAGCCGCTCTGGGAGCCTCCCGGCTCTTCGTGTTGCTCGTCGCTGCCCGCCGGTGAGTTTTGACAGGCAACAGAGAGAGCTTGAGGAAAAATTGAAAATAAGCCAATGGACAATATAGAATTGGATTTATTAACTCCCGAACCTTATCATTCCTCGTGGCTGGGTGTAGAGGCCTCGGGGTATGGATGGCGTGTAGGCTGCGGTAATGGGAGGAAGCTTTGGCGGCGTCTGCGCTATAAACCGGCTCCATGGACGCCCGTGAGTCTGCCTTATCGGCGTCGGCTCCATGGACGCCCTGGCGAGTGAGACTAGTGGCGTGAGCCTTGCGGTGGGAGGACTAGCGTCGGCGGCGTGGATGCCAAAGCGGCTGATCTGAAACCGTGTGCACCTTCTATACTAGCAGAACACAAGTACGAAAGGATGGGCCATCTGCCTTGTAATACTTCTCCGGAGGAGGCGCAGCCCAGTGCGTGGGTGGGCGGCCAGGTGTGTGGTGGTCGGCTCTCACTAAAATTGGAAAATGATACCGGTTAACGCAGCGCAAAAGTGGTGGGGCTCCCATCCACAGTCTGTCTCTACTTTTTTTTTGCGAAAGCACGGTCGGTCTCTACTGCTTTGTCATATTCTTCTTTCAACACGGCCCAATTCCTCACTCTGCCGCCAGGCCATAGTCGCTTGTCTCCACTACCGTTGCACCTCTCACATCCTGCGTGCCACCGCTGAGCCACGCACGCGCCTCGCTGGCGTCCATCGCCTCACTCGTTGTCGGCGGAGCTCTATGTCTTTGGAGGACGTTGGGCTCCTCCATAGCGAGACGACGGTGCTGCTAGGGGAGCGACGGGTCTGGATTGCATGGGCTAATCTTGTAAATATTTTTAACATTCTCAGGAGATTGGCCGGAGCCAGCATGGCCTCCATGACTTCGCCCATGGAGGTGGCCCACGTGAAGGCTCGTTGTTGACTATATGGAATATCGTTGCAATATATTGTTCTTTATTGCAACAGTAGCGGGTTGTTGTAATATCCTCTTCGTATTGCCATTGATACAGAACTTGTTGCAATAAACAATAGTTATTGTAACACGGTGAAATTGAGGCGAAAAATATACACTATTACGACAAATATGTATTTTTGTTGCAATAGTTATACAATTTTTTGCAACAAATTTACACCTATCGTATCATGACAGAGTTGTCGCAATATCTTTCTAAATATTACCATGAATAACTAATTTGTTGCGAGACCTAGTTTCTATTGCAACAAAATAACTAACTCGCGCAACGGAATTTTCTTGTCGCAATATCAGAGCCATATTGCAACGACCATGTGGTTTGTTGCAATACAGATCCTCTATTACAACAAAAAATATTATTTATCGCGACAATACTCACTTATGGCAATATGTACATCCTATTACCACGATCAGGAAATCTATGGCAATATTGTGTTTTATTGCAACAAAATGTCATTGCAGCAATAAATATTGTTGCAATAGACCGGATTTCCTGTAGTGATACTATATGTAGATGACATATTGTTGATTGGGAATGATGTAGACCTTCTTAATAGTGTCAAGGAATATTTGAATAATAGTTTTTCAATGAAGGATCTTGGCGAAGCAGCTTACATATTAGGCATAAAGATTTATAGAGATAGATCGAGACGTCTAATATCATTGTCACAAAGTACATATTTGGACAAAGTTCTAAAGTGGTTTGGAATGGAAGATAGCAAGAAAGGGTTCTTGCCCATGTTTCCCAATACGACCTTGAGTAAAACTCAAAGTCCGACATCGGCAGAAGATAGAGAAAGGATGAGTAAGACTCCCTATGCCTCAGCCATAGGATCTCTAATGTATGCCATGCTATGTACTAGACCCGACATTGCATATGCTGTTAGTTTAACTAGCAGATATCAAAGTGATCCAGGAGTGGATCATTGGACAAATGATCAAAAACATCCTTAAATACTTGAGAAGAACTAAGGATATGGTTCTTTCTTATGGAGGTGATGAACAGCTCGTTGTTAATGGTTACACCGATGCTAGTTAGAACACCGATCCGGATGATTCTAAATCACAATCTGGATACGTATTTATTTTGAATGGTGCAGCAGTTAGCTAGAGGAGTGCAAAGCAAAGCGTTGTGGCGAGATCTTCAACTGAATCGGAATACATGGCTGCTTTGGAGGCTTCACAAGAAGCGATATGGATGAAAGAGTTCATTACAGAGCTGGGTGTGGTTCCTAGTGCGCTGGACCCAATGTCTATCTACTGTGATAACATGGGTGCCATAGCCAATGCGCAAGAACCAAGGTCACACAAGAATCTGAAGCATATCAAGCTACGTTTTCACGCTATTCGAGAACATATCCAAGATGGGGATATAAAGATTTGCAAAGTACACACATATCTGAATGTGGCGGATCCATTGACTAAACCTCTCCCGAGGGCAAAACATGACCAGCACCAAACTGCCATGGGTGTTCGGTATATTACCATGTAATCTAGATTAGATGACTCTAGTGCAAGTGGGGGACTGTTGGAGATATGCCCTAGAGGCAATAATAAATGTAGTTATTATTATATCTTTGTGTTTATGATAAATATTTACATTCATGCTATAATAGTATTAACAAGGAAACATTAATATTTGTGTGATTTGTAAACATAATTTGAAGTCCCTAGTAAAGCCTCTATATAATACTAGCTTGTTGGTTAATAGATGATTGTGGTTTCCCTATCATGAACATTGAGATGTTATTAACAACAAGATCATATCGTTAGGAGAATGATATGGTGGACATACTCCTAGAGATAAGCGTAGCATAAAGATCAAGTCATTTTAATAGTTCAATTGCTATATGATTTCTGATACATAGTAACCTAATTCCTTCGACCATGAGATCATGCATATCACCTTTACCGGATGGATGCTTTGATGACATCAAACACCACACCGTAACTGGGTGGCTATAAAGGTGGCATTGAGTGTTCGGAAAGTATTGGTTGAAACACATGGATCAAGAGTGGGATTTGTCCATCCATATGACGGATAGATATACTCTCTGGGCCCTCTCGGTGAAATGTCATCCAATTAGCTTGCAAGCATGTGACCGGCTCACAAGGGATCACATATCACGGAGCGAGAAAAGAGTACTTATCGGTAACGAGGTTGAACTAGGTATGCGGAGATACCGCGATCATAACCTCGGATGAGTAAACTATCGTGAGACAAAGGGAAATTGGTATCGTATGTAAGTGGTTCATTTGATCACAAAGTAATCGTAGAAATATGTAGAGCCATATGAATTTCCAGTTCCTCTATTGGTTATTGATCGGAGAAGTGTCTCGATCATGTCCGCATAATTCACGAACCGTGAGACACATAAGGATTCGACGTTGTTTGAGTAGTTATGGAATGATGAGAAAGAGTCTGAATGTTGTTCGGAGTCTCGAATGGGATTCGGGATATCATGAGGAGATCCGGAATGGTCCGGAGAATAAGATTCATATAAGGAAAGTCTCGTTTCGGAGTTGGAGAATGGTTCCGGTGTTTTCATCGGGAATGTTCTAGAAGGTTCCGGAATGTCCGGCACTCCGGAGGGGAAGGGTACATGAATGTGTTATATCAATTTGGTATGATTGCATCATATACTCGGTGTCATCGCTGAACAAAATAGAGGGTTTATTCAAATCCTAGTTTGAAAAGTCAAACGGCTAGTTTGAAAGTCAAACGGCTATTTTTGGGAAGTGGAAAAGGAGGAGGAAACCGAGTTGGGGAGGAGTCCCTCCTCCCCACCGCCGGCGCACCACCAAGCCGAGTAGGGGAGGGACTCCCCTCCCCTTGTCCGGCTCCCTCCACCTATAAAAGGAGGGGCAGGGCTCCCCTCCTAGACACACAAGATCCTCTCCTCCAAACCCTAAGCCGCCGGCGCCGCCCTAGGGCAAACCGCCGCCACCGCCTAGCAACCCTAACCGCCGGCCTAGCCTCCTCCTCGGCGTGTCTAAACCCTAGATCATCGAGGAACTCTCTCATACTCCACCATACTCGCTCCGGCTTAAGGCGAAGCCCTGCGAGATCTCCCCTCTACTTCCGGTACCACGCCGTTGTGCTGCCGGAATCGCGAGGAGAGTGCTACAACCTCCGCTGCCTGCTGGAACAAGGGAGAGGAAGGTCTTAAATCGATACCACGCGTGTGACCGATTGGGGGCGCGCTGCCGGAGCATGGCGGAAGGATCGTCTCTGCGATCTTGAGATCGGGAAATGCGACTACATCACCCACGAGAATTCGCTCTCGTTAAACACTTTGGAATCTTCGAGGGTGAGTTATTCTATCGACTCGTTGCTACAATCTAGTAGATAGATCTTGGCTTGTTTGTTTGTATGCGGTAGAAATTTTTTGTTTTCCATGCTACGAAACCCTACATCAACATGCTCTGATCCATCACATATTTGTACGGTTGCAAGAAGGTCGTCGTGGCATCTAGTCTGCCCACTCTACTCTAACAACCCACTCCACCATTGGACCCTAAGAATTTGGCGAACCTTAGTGCCTTCTATCTTCCATGGGGAGCCTGTTGTAGCAATGTGGAAGAACTTTTATCCGCCTTCTGAGATGTCTTCCCTTTCTTGGTACTAGGTATACCAGGAATCCCTCACTGCCCACTTTTAATTAGTAATTCTTGTGGGTGTTTAATGACTCAAAAAACATCACAAAATATTTTTTCCTAAATATACCTTGGTAATAAAATTGATGAAAACACAATTATGTATGCCAACTAATTATTCACCTTGTACATTGTTTATTTTGATATTACTCTCTCCATTTCAAGGAATAAGGCTTATATTTTTTTATAGTCAAGGACTTCTAATTTGACCAATGTTTTGAACAAAATATGGAGAATTACAATACCAAATCAATGCTAATAGGTTAACCATAAAATAAACTTTTATAGTATATTTATTTTATATCGTAGATGTTGATATTTTTCAATATGTTTGGTCAACATTAGTAAGGTTTGATTTTTGAGAAACCTTATAAGCCCTATTCATTTGAGTGGAGGTATTATACGTTTAAGTTGTGTTGGGCCAGTGTAAAGTAAAAAATGATGATTAATGGATAAAAATATAGAGGTTCATGAAATGTACAGTTGATCTATAAGCTTAGTGATACCTTTATATTTGAAGATTGACACCACCATGTAGTCTCATCTCTTATCTAATATTGAAGGTTGGCTCCCAAGTTGTGATAGCAACACACTTGGTGGATCTATTAGTCTAACCTTACATCATTGGTTTTCTAATATGTGTTGAATAAAGAAACATTGATGTGCCCGTATGCCATTTGGGGGAATTGTTTTCTCTGTGGAAACTCCCTTGCATTTTATATTGTGTGATTATATTGCCATTGCACTGAATGATTATAATATAAGGGTCCGCCTAAGGCTTAGTTGATTCAGAAACCCCTTATTTTTCACTCGACTTTACATATTTATTCATACCGATCTAGGAGTATAATATTTAGCGTGACTACAATAATTTATTCATATAGTGCAAAACGATATAAATGATCAGTCTATGGTTGTCGGTTGAGAAAACTTTAGTTCTAATTCAACTTTACAAATTTGTTTACACACCTATAAATATGACATTGTGATATAATATTTGTTTGTACATCTGAAATATGTTCACATTCATGTAATAATATTCACCTAGTTCAAATATAATATATAAATTGTTTTCATGGTTGAAAACAGGTGGAATCCCACCGGGTTCTCAACGTGGGATCGACACTTCTGAGTGTCAACTAAGATGTAAGAAACTCTATAATGAGAATAGCAAAACAATAATTTTAACTTACATATATGCTTCTTATTTCTGTGCCAATATATAGAAATCTATAGTAATGTTCTAATATACTTTGCTGTTCTACATGATGTCCACTCGATTATTAGGTTCAATAATGCGATAGTACATTGGAAATTTTGGTTTGAATTTTTTCCTCAGCGGCTCTCGGGTGACTCGTGGATGCTGATCCATTAACCGTGAGAAATATTTACCTATGTCACCAAATTGGTAAGCGAGAGGACTTTTGCATTCTGCTAAATAATTACCTTTTGGTGAGAGTGCATGCATGCAATCAGCTACCCGGGGGTGATCTTTCTTTTTAAGTTGTGAACCGCGATATCAGGCTATGTCAAGATGGTCCTCACAACGATCTCGGTCTTCTATACTTGTATGAACATCTGCCTAATTATATTAGGTTTATCTCTAGTACATGATTGAACATTTTCCAACAGTTCCTGAGGGCGAGTGAGAAAACATAAAAGAAAAAATAATTTTATGAACTATATGGATGGCTGTCGTTTCCCTTTTTTTTCTGTGGTAGGATCTTATTCAATAAATACTTGGGCACTCTGGCTCTTTATATTATAAAAGAAAACATAATTAGGTATTTAACACAGGATGAAACATTGCATATATCACACTGATCATCATCATCGACCCATATTAGATATATATACACTGCATGCATGGAAGATTCGGACCTACATTCTCTAATTGTCACTCGTTTCTGCAATTGAAAACCACTACTCCCTTGAACCGCTGCTGTTAGAACAATACAAATCCAAGATTTCACAAATTTAAACGCTGCTGTTAGAACTTAGAACAATATAATTGGAGGTTTGATCATGGCAAGGTTAAAAACTGTATGGCAATGAGCTTTTACAATTCAACTTTCAATTTCTCAACTCATCTAACGAAACACCTTGAACATATCATTTATTTTTAAATACCTAGATAAGCGCATCTTACATTCTACACCAAACAATTCTCGACATGTGCAGATTCAAAAGTCCGATGACTCTTCTTCTATGGCTAATCGTGCTGCAATTGAGAAACCATCGGAAAAATAAACTTCCATCTAATGCTATATTCAGAGTAGCCATCTAATGGTCTGCGTCACATGAACGAACCTGGAGGTTGCAAGATTTAGATTCATCGTCTCGTCTCAGAGTGTACTGTACCTTGAAACGCTGCACCAAACTGATTCATCTCGTGGAGGGTGTCTGGTGGCCGCGAGGAAAATTAGCGGCAGCAATAGCAAGGATGTCGAAGACGGGGTCGTCGCACTCCATGTCGTTGGCAGTGCAACGTCCATGGCAGATCTTGGAATCCTAGAAACAGCGTTCCATACAAGCCACGACGATGGGCAAATTGTACTGGCCTCCGGCTGCCCACGGCCAGGACCGGCATGCAGCACGGCACACATGGTAGTAGCCATGAGACCCATATCTAGATCGATTAGAGAAAGGTATGAGGCGCGCGAGAGAGATAGGCATCTAGGTGTGCGTTGCTTTTCCGTGTATGTTGTCTGCATGATGCCTGACCAAAGGTTGAGACCCGTGATGTATTGGCGCCGTGGGTCGTATTCCTATGTCTGTGACGTGTTGGAGCCAACTTCTTTTCATATGTTGCGTTACACTAATCCACTAAATAATCATGGCCTTAAGTTATATATCTAATGGTTAATATAATTTAGGTGATGTAGATTAACCTGGTGTCTCGAAACACCTCCTTATATTGCTTTTAGTATATAATAGATTTGAATAAATCAAGATATTATCTCCTTTACAGTCTGCAATTTCATCACGTCAAGCAGAAACCGAACTAGGAACTATAAAATTTAAAAATGCATTTGCACAAAATTTTAGTGACTTGGTATCGATCGCAGTTTGCAAACAACGAGAGATTTCAGTGCATGCATCCATAATTAAGCTAAATCTACACAAAATAGCATTAGATTCATCACCGCCACCTAAACCCTAATCTAGGACACCACACTAGAGCCTACGGACATGACGACGACGAGGTGGTGAGGTTCACTCGTTGTCGGAGGCGGGGTCGATGGTGTTCTGCAGCCCTTCCGCACGACAGCGCCTCCTCGACGGTTTTGTAGCAATAAGGTGTTAAAAATAAATTGGACTTGGTCCAAGTGCAATTTCAGATCTCTCAAATAGATCTCAAAGACTCATGTATTTTAAAATTTGTAGGTCCACTGTCTAGTCTCACGTTGATAATGGAAGGGACCGAGATCAATAGTGAAGTCTCGACCTCGTCATACCACTTAGTGATGGAATGAGGAGAAAAAAGAGAACACTAGTGCATTCGACTGGCCAGATCGGGCTCGGGCACGGATAGACGCTATCGGGTGACATGCGAGTGAATGATGCAGCTTTCTTTCACCATTTAGAGTTTTTTAAGCAACCACATATTTTATTAATTGAAAATTAATTTACATGAAGAGCATATATTAATACTAAAAGACAGACCATGATAAAATAATTATCCTAAAAACATTATAGATAAAAATCTAAGAGATCGAGAAATACAAAACAACCCCTAAGATTCCTGCAACCACCAAATCGGAAGAGACACCGAGCCTCCATCATTACAAGATCAAAAAAGCATCATCGTTATTGTGAGTCGATGAACAGGCATTGCTGCACGCAGCGAGGCATGTCGTTGTGGCACGTCAACCGGAGACTTCCCGTGCTGTCTTGGACCAAGATATGTCGCCTCTCATCAACGAAGTAGGAGAGGAATGGCAGATCTATCACCTCCAAGCCAACATCCTTGCTCCAGAGAAACCACCTCGCCTCAGCCGCCAGTGCCATCACGGATAAAGATGAGAGCCATCGACACAACAAGAAACTCCCGCTAGATCTGAAGAATGGCGAGAAGATCAAGCAGTCGATCTGAAGGACCGACTAGAACACATTTCCATCAACTTTGATGCTTCGTCGTGAAGGACGCATCCGATGTGGGAGTAAAGTTGAGGCAGATTTATTTGCTCATGCGCTGCTCCCACCACCCTAACAGCGCACCACAACAGACATGCCCTAACCCTAACTATTAGAGGGAGAAACGAGGCCCCCTTCCTCTTGTCGTCGGAGCGGCAAGCGGAGGGACAGGGAATCACCGTTCCTGCTGGCTGAGATCTCGAGGAGTTTCTTTGTCGTCGCTTGTTAGGAAGGTAGAGGGGGGAGAGTGTTTAGTTTGGGTAAAAAAGTGAGTTCGCCATTTAGAGTTTGGGCTTATTGGCTGTTAACTTACGGTTAGAAAAACCTAGACAACCGTCAACCACACAAAAAAAAAATTAAGAGTTTCACCTCATTGTTTGTGCCTCTACCATAGTCTACTTCGTCGTGCACCAGCCATCGGGAGACTAGGTCTCCGGAATCTCTAGCTCATCTTGTATGGAAGATGATGAATTAGGCTTTTGGAAAGTGCTTCTCCCGTTATTCACTATGGGTTTCCATCTTATTCGGACGGTCTTCACCAACATTATTTTCAACAATGTCACCATTGCAGCAGCTACATTGACTTCATCTACAAACATATGTATGTGCGACTTTTTTTTATTTTTTCACAAAGGCACAACCTTATATCTCTCCACAAAGGCACAACCTTATATCTTTCTATCTCTCCCCTTCGTGGAGATTTCTCCACATACTATTGGGATTTGCATAGGGCAAATAAAAAAGTTTCATCCTATTGAAACCACCAAGATCAATCTATAAACAAACACGAGAGATATTGGATCTATAAATCACCAACAATGTAGCAAAGATTTGTTCCTTGATGAAGTAGTTGATGCAAATATCAATGGAGAATCAAAGAGATGATCCCTCTGAAGGTACACATGTACGTTCATCCTGATCTAGCAGAGCTTCGCCGTCTAGGCCTCAGCAATGCCAGAGTATCCAAGCATCCTCGCGTCATGTATGGGAGAGATGGATCTCACGGGAGCGCGAGGAGTAGCTAACCCTATGGAATGAGTACCTAGAGATCTGCCCCTCCCTCCTTTATATAGGAGGAGGGGAGAGGGATGGGGTGCCCTAGGGTTTCCCCTAGTGTGGCCGACAGCTAGGGTGGCGTTTCCCCATATGGAAAGTAAATATGTACATCATAAATGTAGATCATTCTCTCACCTTTATGCATGATATTATATCTTCATAATTAATGTGAGATATATCCCCATATCTCAGTTAGAAGATTTAATCCAAAATTTTCTAAATTAGTTCCAAGAAAAATAGGAAGTCTTGGTAAATAACAATGGAGGGACATGTGCCATCCATGATGGGCCTAGGTGGCCCATGTCTCAACCTTCTCATGGGATTCACTTCCAGCCCATTACCTCGACAATCTAGAACTATTACGAAGTATTTTTCTCATACACATATACTTAGCATACTTTATAGATCTAAGATCCATTCAGCTTGTAAACCCGCGGGTTCGATATTACTATGCAGACATGACCACGAAACTCATTTCTAGACAATATTCAGTACCGGGGTTTGGCCACCCATGTTGACTCCCCACATAAACACGAAATAATATAGCAAACTTTTTTTCTTCGTACACGTTTCCATTTTCTTCACGATACATAACAACACCTGAGGTGAGATATATAATTATTCTTATGAATCGACTATTTGATCATTATACCAAGTTAATCTCGTTAATGATTTGTTCTCTTTTCTTGTTTATGTATTCTAATTTCCTAGCGATTCACATCAAGCTATGTCTGGCTAGGCAATAATGGATATTATAATACTAAGATGGACCGAAGACCAAATGTCACTCTTGAACCATCGAGTTTCTAGACATAAATTTTAGAAGTACTGAAATGCCACCTTTATAGTCACCTAGTTATAGGTGATGTTTGATTAGCAATCAAAGTAAATCTTATGGTATGAAGTCATAAGATGTTCTCATCGTCCAAGGATACAACTGTACAAAACAAGTTACGATAAAACCAATAACCGTGTGACGAAAATATCTCTTAGTTTATCGTATGATTGGGTTTGTTCAACGTCCTTGTTATTCTAACAATACGCTCTCATTATTTTTGACATCCTTGTTGCAATAACTATGTCATAATCAGAAAACGTGATCATCAAACGACACATGATCTTGTCCAAGAGGCAGGACTAGGAACACTTAGTGTTTATTTATCTACACGTGTTTGTGAGTTTTCTTTGGATGTCATCTTCAATATTCACAACAGTTACACCATAAAGATATAAACAATAATAATAAACATGGAATACATAATAATTTCCTCTAAGACATATTCCCTTCAGATACATACGTAGGAAGGCTGCGGAGATCTCCCCGTGTAGTTGATCGTATGGGAAGATGAAGCTCTCACGGATTTGATAGCTAGATGTGTGCATACCGGTGGAGAGATTGCACATGTGATCCTTGCATGAGATCTTAACATGAGAATCGACAAGTTCTTCATCAACAGTACTCACCAACTTCTTCCACTCCAAAGTTGGTAAGATGATCTAGATCCAATCTCGTTCTTGCAAATGTAAGCGAGTCTATATAAATACTAACTATAGACAGTGACATATTGTCAACTTATTTAACTTGCAAGACAAAAGTTCTAGAAAAAAGTAAAGAATAATACCAATGATTCAATTTATACCCTAGAAGTTTCAACAACAATGATTACATAGTTATGAAACTACTATTAAGATATTTGTTATGTCGTGCTCTTTAGAGATCTCACCATCAAAACATATATGCTACATAGTTTATGTAGTTATTAAATAATAATTGCAGGATAAACTTTTGTTGCAAAATGTAGTTTCAATTTCACATAATACAAGTTTATTTGAAGATATACATCAACGTTATGCAACTACATCTTAACAATATTGTTTTGCGGTAAACATTGCCAAATAAAGAATGTAAAATATATTATAGGACTAAAATGATTTATAGAAAGTACAAAATTCTAGTATAATAGTACCTTAAGAAATAAATTATAATAACCAAAATGCATTATTTAGGTAAGCCACAAATCATCTGTTTCTAAGCCTGCCCATCAATGACTACGTCACTATGCTACAATTGGGGAAAAGACGATGTGAGCAACATGACCATGCCACACATGGAGAAATAGCTATCGTCGTTACGTTTAAGTTTTTCTAGAAAAATGCTTGACGAGTTTAGATATGGCGAGGAGAAACGAGAGGTGAGAGGAATGGGGCAGATGATTCGAGAGCGTGGAGGCATGGGGTCGGGTACCCGGCAGACGCATCAAGGGCCGTGTGATGCTCGATAAGCCGGGGTATGGAAGGTGGTAAGGGCTGGCGGGGCTCGAGGATGGCCCTGAGATGGAGCACTTTCAAGGGCGCAATCTTGACGGAGAAAAAGTGGTGGAAACGAATTTAGATAGTTTGATTTGTGGTGCTCAAGCTAGTTAGTTTTTTTCAATCAGGCAATTACTAGTTAGTTTTTTGAATAATAGAAAGATAGTTCTATGTTCATTAATTAATAGAGTTTATTATTTGTTTCAAAATGGGGAAAGATCACTCTGGCCTATGCATCCAAGTGATGCAGCAACATTTTTATTGGATTATTCACAAACACCTTACAAGAAAAATTACAAAGATAATATCAAAGCCACCATACTAGCTATTGAAGGGTTTCGTGGCATAGTAAATCAAAATTTTCTACGGATGCGAACAGAGGGAAAGCCAAGATCTAATCTAGGAGATGCAAACAACGAGAGAGATTGGATTAGATCTTCATACCCTTGAAGATTCACAGTGAACGTTAGCGCGGAACGTGGGTGATGTAGTCGTACTCGCTTCTCCTCCTCGAGATCTGATCCGATCTAGCACCACAAGTGGCGGTGCCTCCGTGAGATGCACACGTGCAGCACCTCGACGTCTCCTCCTTCCTCGGACCAGCAAGTATGGTGGAGAGATGGATTGGATCTACAACACGACGGCGTGGTGTATATGGTGGAGAATTTCTGCAGCAGGGCTTCGCCTACAAACAGTCGGGAGGGAGAGAGGAAGGGAAGCAGGGCGGCTAGGGTTGGAGGGGAAGGTGTAGGGGGTTGGTGCGCCCCCACCCCTCTTTATATAGAGGGGGCGCAGCCCTAGCCCCTCCCCCAAGCCCAAACCGGCGGCCCCAAAGGATAAGGAGTGGGGGGCAAGGAAACCCCTCTTCTAGAAACTCTATCTCGAGTTTAAACCTCTCTAGGCCGGCTGGGCCCTATGGGGCCTTGTGCCCCTGGCCCAATGCGGCCAGGGCACTCCCTCATAGGCCCATGCCCCCTCCCGGAAGGTGGGGCCACGTTGGTCACCTTCCGGAAGGTTCTAGAAGCTTCCGGTACAATACCGATTAATCCGGAACAATTCCGAACTCCAAAAACTGCACTGCCTTATATGAATCTTATTCTCCGGACCACTCCGGAACCTCTCGTTATGTCCCGGATCCCATCCGAGACTCGAACAAAAACTCATAAACCAATTATCCAATCTATCCTAGCGTCGAGACACGTTAAGTGTGTGACCTGCGAGTTCGAGAATATGCGACATGATCTTCTATCAATAATCAACAGCGGTGCTGAAACCCATATTGACTCCCACACATTCATCGATGATCATATCGGATGAACCACTATGCCAGGATTCAATCAATCCCATATATATATTCCCTTTGTCTCGCGATATTTTACTTGCCCGAGATTCGATCGTCGGTACCGTCATACCTAGTTCAATCTCGTTCACAGCAAGTACTTTACTCGTTCCGTAATCCGATATCACTTTGTGATTAACTCCTTAACCACATGCTTGCAAGCGGTGTTGATATCGATTACCGAGTGGGCCCGAACTATATCTCTCCGACTTGGGAGGGACAAATCCCATCTCGATACATACAACCCAACAGATACTTTCCGATCACCTGAGAGACACCTTTATGATCACCCTCTCATAGGATGACGTTTGATGACCTCAAATCTTTCTTCCGATGCCAGGGAGTTGTATTATCTCATGGTCTAAGGAATACAATATTTGACATAAGAAAAGCTTCGCAAAGATGAACACGATGACACGATCTAATTGCTCTGCTTAGTTTGGGTTTGTCCATCATATCATTCCCCTAATGATATGATCTCATTATCAATCGACAACTCATGTCTATGGTTAGGAAACCTTAACCATCAATGATCAATGAGCTAGTCCATAGAGGCGTACTAGGGACACGGTGTTGTTCACAAACCACACAAGTATTAAAGTTTCCGCTTAATACAATTCTAGCATGGAATATAAACATTATCATGAACAAGAATTATAATAATAACATCTTTATTATTGCCTCTAGGGCATAATTCCAACAGTCTCCCACTTGCACTAGAGTCAATAATCTAGTTTACATTTGGCAACAATCTCACACCCATGGCCGAGGTCTTGATCATGTTTTACACGTGGAAGAGGTTTAGTCAATGGATCTGCGACATTCGGATCTGTATGTACTTTGCTAATCTTGATCTCCATCTGCTATATAATCTCGGATTATATGAAACTTATGTTGATATGCTTGGTCTTTGGATGATATCTTGGTTCCTTAGCGAGTGCTATGGCGCCGGTGTTGTCACACAATATCTCTAGTGGGTCCAATGCACTTGGAACCACGCCAAGCTCGATGATGAAGTTCTGATCCAAACTCCTTCACTTGACGCTGCGGCAGCCATGTATTCCGCTTCTCTGTAGATCCCGCGATCACGCTTTGCGGCTTCTCTAGCTCACAGCTCCTCCATTCAAAATATACACGTATCCTGTCTGATTTAGAATCATCCTTGTCAAAACTAGCGTCGGCGTAACCTTTTGACGAGTTGTTCATCACCCCATAGACTAAGAACATTTCTTTAGTCCTATTTAGGTATTTTAGGATGTTCTTCACGGCTGTCCAGATGTTCCTCTGGATCACTTTGATACCGCTCGTCAAACTAAGAGCATTGGACACATGCGGTCTAGTACACAGATGGCATACATGATAGAACCTATGGCGAGGCATAAGGCACTTTGCTCATAGCTTCCCTATCATTTATCAGAATGGACATTGAGCCTTGCTCAATATCTTACTGAAAACATAGGCACCGAACCTTTCTTTGCCTTATCCATTGAACCTTTTCGAACTTTGTCTAGGTATGTACTATGGCTTAAAGCTATCAAAGCGTCTTTGTCTATCTCTATAGATTTTGATGCCCAATATATAAGCAGCTTCACCTAGGTCTTTCATTGAAAACACTTGTTCAAATAACTCTTCACATCGTTAAGCATGTTAATGTCATTTCCAATAATCAATATGTCATCCACATATAGTACCGTAAAGCGTCACCGAGCTCCCACTCACTTTCTTGTAGATACAAGCTTCGTAGCAATTTGGAACAAATCCAAAGCTCTTGATCACTTGATCAACGAAGGTTCCAACTCCGAGATGCTTGCTTGATCCATAAATGGAGCCTGAAGTTTGCATACTTTACCAACATCCTTAGGATCGAAAAACCTTGGGTTGCATCATATACAACTCTTCATCAATGTTTCCATTGAGGAACGCGATCTTGACATCCATCCGCCATATTTCATAATCATGAAATGCAGCAATTGCTAATAAAATCCGAATGGACTTAAACATCGCTACGGAGAGAAAGTCTCATCGTAGTCAACACCTTGAACTTGTCGAAAACCTTTCGCGACAAGCCGTGCTTTATAGACGATAACATTACCATCCGTCCGTTTTCTTCTTGAAGATCCATTTGCACTCAACAGCCTTTGGTCGCTAGGAGGGTCCACCAAAGTCCATACTTGGTTTTCGCTCATGGGTCCCAATTGGATTTCATGGCTTCTAGCCATTTCTCGAGTCCGGCTCATCATCGCTTCCTCATAGTTCGTAGGTTCACTGTCTTCTACTAACAAGACAGTCAAGACAGGGTTGCCGTACCACTCAGGAGGGGCACGCGACCTTGTCAACCTGCGACGTTCAGTAGCAGCATCGTCCGAAGCTTCATGATCCTTGTCATTAGCTTCCTCTATTGTTGGCGCAGGCGGCACTGGAACAATTTCAGGTGCTGCACTACTCTCCAATTCAAGAGAAGGTTCAATAACCTCGTCTAGCTCTACTTTCCTCCCACTCACTTCTTTCGAGAGAAACTCCTTCTCAAGAAAGGAACCGTTCTTTGCGACAAACACTTTTCCTTCGGTTCTGTGATAGAAGGTATACCCAATAGTTTCCTTAGGGTATCCTATGAAGACGCATTTCTCCGCTTTGGGTTCGAGCTTGTCCGGCATCAACTTCTTGACGTAAGCTTCGCATCCCCAAACTTTAAGAAACGACAACTTAGGTTTAGCACCAAACCATAGTTCATACGGTGTCATCTCAACGGATTTAGATGGATCCCTATTTAAAGTGAATGCAGCGGTTTCTAATGCATAACCCCAAAATGATAACGGCAAATCAGTAAGAGACATCATTGATCGGACCATATCTAATAAGGTTCGATTCCGGCGTTCAGACACACCATTGCGCTGTGGTGTTCCGGGTGGCGTGAGTTGTGAAACAATTCCGCTTGCTTTAAGATGCGTGAGAAAATCATAACTCAAATATTCGCCCCCACGATCGGATCGTAGAAACTTAATCTTTCTGTTACGATGGTTCTCCACTTCATTCTGAAATTCTTTGAACTTTTCAAAAGCGTTTGATTTATGTTTCATTAAATAGATATACCCATATCTACTTAAGTCATCGGTAAAAGTGAGAAAATAGCGATATCCACCGTGCGTCGAAACACTCATCGGTCCGCATACATCGGTATGTATGATTTCCAACAAGTCCGTTGCTCGCTCCATCATACCGGAGAACGGTGTTTTGATCATCTTGCCCATGAGGCATGGTTCGCATGTGTCAAATGATTCAAAATCAAGAGACTCCAAAAGTCCATCAGAATGGAGTTTCTTCATGTGCTTTACACCAATATGACCTAGAGACAGTGCCACAAATAAGTAGTATTATCACTATCTACTTTGCATCTCTTAGCCTCAATGTTATGGATGTGTGTTTCGTCCCTTTCGAGATTTAGAAGAAATAAATCATTCACAAGAGGTGCATGACCATAAAAGATGTTACTCATATAAATAGAACAACCATTATTCTCCGATTTAAATGAATAACCGTCTTGCAATAAACACGATCCAGAAATAATGTTCATGCTCAACGCAGGCACATAATAACATTTATTAAGGTTTAAAACTAATCCGAAGGTAAAACTAAGGAGAGGCGTCGACGACCATCACATCAACTCTTGATCGCTGCCAACGCGCATCGTCACCTCATCCCTAAAGCCGTCTATTCCGTAGCTCTGTTTGAGTTACAAATATTAGCAACCGAACCAAGATCAAATACCGAGCACTACAACGAGGGCTAGTAAGGAAAACATCAATAACATGTATATCAAATATACCTTTGATGGTGCAGCCTTCTTGTCGCTAAGTACTTGGACAGTTGCGCTTCGATGATCCTTGTCCTTGCAATAGAAGCACTCGATTCCCGCTTAGGACCGGACTTGAGCTTCTTCTCAAAGGGCGAAGTCGTTTCACGCCCTTCTTTAAGGGATTCTTTGCTCCTTACCTTTCTTAAAGGAGGGCTTGTTGACCATCAACACATGATTATCCTTCTTGATGTCCACCTCCGCAGCCTTGACTTTGCGAAGAGCTCGGTGATCGTATCGATGGAACCAATCGATTATGAGTCACTATAAAACTTTTGTAGCTGGGAGGAGTGATTGCAGAACCACTGTCAATCTTGAGCTCCTCTGGAATCGTGCATTCCAGTTGCTCAAGGCGTTGAGTGTAGCCGTCATCTTAATGGAGTGCTCACGGCGTAACTCCCTTCCTCCATCTTGCGTTAAATAACTTCTCGGAGATCTCATATCTCTCGAGCGGGCTGAGTCGAAACATGGTTTCAACTCTTGAGAATCTCAAAGGGCCCGGGATAGTCTTCAAAACGATTTTGAAGTTCCGGTTCCATAGCAAACAACATGGTGCTCTTAATCACACCATAATCATCTTTGCGCGACTGATAGACAGCTTTCTCATCGGTAAGCCTTGATTGCTGAGGGGTCACCTAACGCTTTCCCAAGGACATAGTCCTTTTGACCGCCAGAGAGAATGATTCTTAGATTGCGGAACCAATTGGTGAAGTTAGACCCATTGTTTTTAAGCTTTTCCTTCTCAGCAAAAACGTTGAAGTTGAAGTTGGACTTAGCCATTTGATCTACAATATTAGCAAGTACAAATTAGACTATGTTCATGATAACTAGTTCAACTTTTAATCAAATTACTAGATGAACTCCCACTAAATTCAACATCCCTCAAGTTGTTTAGTGAACACGATCCAAATTCACCACACCTAATCCGATCTTCACGAGAAGAGATGTGGTTTCAATGGTGGACAACGAAGTGTCGATCATATCATTCATATTACTCATGCTTAACCTTTCGGTTCATGTGTTCCGAGGCCATGTCTGTACATGCTAGGCTCGTCAAGTTAGACCTAAGTTTTTCCGCGTGTGCAAAACTGGCTTGCACCCGTTGTATGTGAGCGTAGAGTCTATAGCACCCGATCATCACGTGATGCTTGGACACGACGAACTTTCGCAACAGTTCATACTTGGGGAGAACACAGTTTTTATCTTGGTCTTTAAGTGAGGAATCATCTTATTATGCTACCGTCGCGATCTAAGCATAATAAGATACATAAAAAGATAAACATCACATGCATATAACTTTAATGTGACATGGTATAGCCAATCTTCGCGCAATGATCTCCATCTTGTGCGTTCCGGCATGATCTCCATCACTCCACCATGATTGCCTCCACCACGAATAGCAACTACAACTATTGCTAACTACTTAGCGATAAAGTGAAACTATTACATGGCGCATAAAAAGTTGACACACAGGTCATACACAATTATAAAGACAACCATATGGCTCCTGCCGGTTGTGTACTCATCGACATGCAAGTCGTGAAACATTACAAAACATGATCATCGCATACATTATACACATCACATCTTGGGCCATACCATATCACAGAAAACACTCCCTGCAAAAACAAGTTAGACGCCTCTACTTTGTTGTTGCATGTTTTACGTGGCTTATGGGAGTAGATGCTAAGAACGATTCTTACCTACGGAAAGCCACAACGGTGATATTATGGTTGCCAAACTCCGGTGTTAATCCCATGACAACTATAGTGAGAGAAACTGACATCCACCAGCCGCATGTGTGGAACAAGCCACACGTCAAGTGCGGAGCCGGTCTCGCGAACGACGTCGCGTAAGGTTGGCCTGGACCGCTTCAATCTCACTATCCCGCGTCATAAGAAGAACACAAACAAGAGGCTTGCAACAGAAAACATCAACGCCCGCAACAACCATGTTGCGTTCTACTCGTGAAACACATCTACGCATAGATCTAGCTCTGATACCACTGAAGGGTTTCGCGGCATAGTAAATCAAAATTTTCTACGGATGCGAACAGAGGGAAAGCCAAGATCTAATCTAGGAGATGCAAAAAACGAGAGAGATTGGATTAGATCTTCATACCCTTGAAGATTCGCACAATGAGCGTTTCGGAACGTGGGTGATGTAGTCGTACTCGCTTCTCCTCCTCGAGATCCGATCCGATCTAGCACCACAAGTGGCGGTGCCTCCGTGAGATGCACACGTGCAGCACCTCGACGTCTCCTCCTTCCTCGGACCAGCAAGTATGGTGGAGAGATGGATTGTATCTACAACACGACGGCGTGGTGTATATGGTGGAAAATTTCTGCAGCAGGGCTTCGCCTACAAACATTCGGGAGGGAGAGAGGAAGGGAGAAGGGCGGCTAGGGTTGGAGGGGAAGGTGTAGGGGGTTGGTGCGCCCCCACCCCTCTTTATATAGAGGGGGGCGCAGCCCTAGCCCCTCCCCCAAGCCCAAACCGGCGGCCCCAAAGGATAAGGAGTGGGGGGCAAGGAAACCCCCCTTCTAGAAACTCTATCTCGAGTTTAAACCTCTCTTGGCCGGCTGGGCCCTATGGGGCCTTGTGCCCCTGGCCCAATGCGGCCAGGGCACTCCCTCATAGGCCCATGCCCCCTCCCGGAAGGTGGGGCCACGTTGGTCCCCTTCCGGAAGGTTCTAGAAGCTTCCGGTACAATACCGATTAATCCGGAACAATTCCGAACTCCAAAAACTGCACTGCCTTATATGAATCTTATTCTCCGGACCACTCCGGAACCTCTCGTGATGTCCCGGATCCCATCCGAGACTCCGAACAAAAACTCATAAACCAATTATCCAATCTATCCTAGCGTCGAGACATGTTAAGTGTGTGACCCTGCGGGTTCGAGAATATGCAGACATGATCTTCTATCAATAATCAACAGCGGGTGCAGAAACCCATATTGACTCACACATTTATCGATGATCATATCGGATGAACCACGATGCCAGGATTCAATCAATCCCATATATATATTCCTTCGTCTCGCGATATTTTACTTGCCCGAGATTCGATCGTCGGTGCATCATACCTAGTTCAATCTCGTTCACAAGAAGTACTTTACTCTGTAATACGATATCACTTTGTGATTAACTCCTTAACCACATGCTTGCAAGCGGTGTTGATATCGATTACCGAGTGGGCCCGAAGTATATCTCTCCGACTTGGGAGGGACAAATCCCATCTCGATACATACAACCCAACAGATACTTTCCGATCACCTGAGAGACACCTTTATGATCACCCTCTCATAGGATGACGTTTGATGACCTCAAAGCTTTCTTCCGATACCAGGGAGTTGTATTATCTCATGGTCTAAGGAATACAATATTTGACATAAGAAAAGCTTCGCAAAGATGAACACGATGACACGATCTAACTGCTCTGCTTAGTTTGGGTCTGTCCATCATATCATTCCCCTAATGATATGATCTCATTATCAATCGACAACTCATGTCTATGGTTAGGAAACCTTAACCATCATTGATCAATGAGCTAGTCCATAGAGGCGTACTAGGGACACGGTGTTGTTCACAAACCACACAAGTATTAAAGTTTCCGCTTAATACAATTATAGCATGGAATATAAAAATTATCATGAACAAGAATTATAATAATAACATCTTTATTATTGCCTCTAGGGCATAATTCCAACAGCTATAGCATGCTACCTCCACAATCATGATGAAGGGGGTGACCATAAACAGGGCCAACATCCTGACATCAAACTAATGCAATAGAGTTTATCGTAACACAAAGAGAAAGGAAAAACAAAGTGACTTCTCTGTAAAAGAAAAAAATGCACATAGATTCAACCGGGGTCAAAGGGTGCTCCTTAATATTAGTCCACTAGAGAGATCGGTGCCCCTTCCCTTTCCATAGCCTGGTTTCATGCTGATTGTAGTTTACTGCGTATTACGTAGTCGACTGACTGTTTTTTTTGTCAAAAATGTGCCTATTTTTTTCTTCCAAAGCTCAGTAAATCAGGTTGTTAGCACAGGCGCAGATTCCTTGTTTGTCAATAATGCTGCCTTTCTCACCTTCCTGTATCAGCTGCAAATGGTTGTGTCATGACCATTCCAGGACTAGGGGCTTAGAGCATCTCCACTAGCATTCTCAGAAGTGTCTTTTCAGGGTGTTTTTTCATCCGGATGGCGAAAAATCATCTAGTCGTGTTTTCAGAGGCACAATTTTCGTCGAATTTGGCCCATTTTACATCTGGGTTCATAGGCCAAACCTGGGGCGCGGGAACCGCCTGGGAACGCTGGATGAAGCAAAAACGGTCGTCCAACCCTGTCGGCGACACAGCTCGTTCCCCACCGCAATTCAGCTCTCCCTTGGTATAGAGCTTTCCCCCAGCTGCCCCCTCGCCACCATGTCATCACCGGCACCCCGCCCCACTCCGCCGAATCCACGCCTATAGAAAGGTCCGTCGTTGCCACATCCCTTTCCCACGGCCTAGGCCTTGTTTTGCCTTCTCCAGCCTTCACCGCAGCTCGGCTTTGTTCCCATCTCCCGCCCACCTCGCCTGCAAAGTGTTTGGCATTTTGCCGATTCGGCCATGGACTCTGACGACGAGAAGATGTTTGCCCTATTGCTGGAGGAAGAGACCGCTGCGACCGCCGAAGATGAAGAGCACATACAGATCCTCGCCTAGCCCGACTGTACACGCAGATTGCAGTGTCGAAGTGTGTAGGCTCGGTGAATGGTCGCCAGAAGGGCAAAACAAGGCTGCAGATGGAGGGCTACTGCTTGTTGTACGCCGACTACTTTGCCGATGAGCCGCTGCATGAAGAGGCCGTGTTTCAGTAACGTTTCAGGATGTGACAGAAACTCTATCTCGAGATCGTGCATGCCATCCAGGAGTTCGACCCCCTATTTCATATGCAAGAAGGACTACACCGGCATGGTAGGATTTTTCTCACTACAGAAGTGCACAGTGGAGATGAGGTTGCTTGCATACGGAGCACCGGGTGACAGTGTCAATGACTATCTTCGCATGGTCGAGTCCACCGCCATCGATTGCTTGTATAGAGTCTGCAGGACAGTGATTGCAGTTATTGGACCAGAATACTTGAGAACACCAAATGCTAAAGATACTGCTCGGATCCTCGCCGTCAATGAAAGTAGAGGATTTCCTAGGATGCTTGGAAGCATCGACTGCATGCATTGGCACTGGAAGAACTGTCCATTTTCTTGGCAAAAGACCACAAAGAAGGTTGCACTGTGATACTCAAGGCAGTTGCTACACATGATCTTTTCCTTTTTGGCATGACAGGATCGAACAACGACATCAACGTCCTCCATTCCTCAAATGTCTTTGCCAAGATTATTGAGGGTCATGCTCCCCTTGTGAACTTTGAGATCAACGGGCACGACTATAACAAGGGCTACTATCTTGCAGATGGCATCTATCCAAGATGACCAACATTTGTTAAGACTAGCTCAAGCCCGATGCTCCCTAAGCATGCTCAGTCTGCCAAGGAACATGAAGCTTGCATGAAGGACGTGGAGCTGACATTTGGTGTGCTCCAACAGAGGTTTGAAGTTGTCTGGTTCCATGCTATGACCTGGTCGAAAGATCAGATGTGGGAAATGATGAATTGTTGTGTGACTTGCACAACATGATCATTAAGGATGAGCGGAAGCATCTGGTGGTTGGTCAAGAAGGACGAGCCATACTACAGACATGGACATCTTGCAAAGCATGATCACTAGGTGCCGGCATTATGGGTTGCCTTCATCGATATGTGTGAGGAGATCCGAGACCCGGCATTGCATCAACAACTGCAGGATGATCTGGTTGAGAAAATATGGATACGCAAGGGCAAAACTTAGATGCCGAACATGATATGGCCAAACTAGGTTGTATTTCAGTCTATGGCGAACTATACTAAACTTTGTTGTGTTTAATTTCATACCGCGAACATTACTCTGTATTCGTATTTATGCTGAATTCAGGAGAAATGTCGCCGATTTTGCCTTGCCTAGAAACCACGCCTGAAAACACAAGTAGAAAACTGGCTATTCCCAGATCGAAAGTTACATCCATCCGACGCTATTTAGCGCCGGATTTTGTCCTAGAAACACCAAAAGAGTGGAGGTGATCTTAGGGAGTCCTACTTGAAGACGATGACAAGCGTGCTCCAAATGCATCTGCTGTATGGGAATTCAGTGAAGCGCGGTCTCGAGATTTTTTAGATAGAATGGACAAAAATACTCAATTGCCCCATTGACATTGTAGCAGTTTATCAATGGTGTACACCAAATTAACTTGCATCGGCCTGGTGCCAACCCCTTCCAGATTATAGCAAGCCAGTCTTGGCTGCCCCCATGAAGTGAAGCAGATTTCGCCGAGTACTCATCATGTTTACCAAAGCGCCATTGGATCATGTCCGGCGTGCATGTGAGGTTAATTAAGATCTTTTCTGCAAGGGCCTACTATTGCGGTATATGCTGAATATCCATATTGGTCCTCAGGTCTAGCAGCCACCTCAGCGATTCTAAAGGCAATGGTATGTATCGGAGTGGTGATATCAACATGATGCCATCCATGTGCTGACCCAAACTAAAATAATTGTAAAAAAAAAATTGAAACTTGTAAAACATTTGCTACTATTAAAAATGTTTCACAAATATTTCACAATTTCACTCTTGTTTCAGTTCTATTTCAATTTTGTTTCAACTAGTAGGTTTTGCGATAAAAAGAAGGCAAACGTCTCGCCAATCTCAAAGCACTACGTGTAGTGGATGCAACACCAACAAATACTGTTGCGGGTAGAAACAAGTTTTCGCCACCTCTCGTTATCAAGCGCATCATGAAAGTGCAGTCTTCATCGGGGCAATGTTCGCTAGAACCGTGTCGAAGATCCATATGTACATCAAGAAACGTTCCATCTTGCCATCACCGAATGTAATTTTGGTAGTGGTATTGAATAGTAATATGTCCTGCTTATTGCATGAAATCTCTATTGTTTGGGGGTAAAATAGTGTAATTTTCCTATTCTAAACCTTGTAGAATTTTTTAGTAATATTTTATCTAAAGCTTAAGCATGAAGCTGACCCAGCCAGCCGAGGCTACTCCCACGCGCGCCTTTCTGAGCCATAGGATCATAGACGTGAGCCATCATGGTCCGTCCGTTTTGGTAGATAGAAGGAGTAAGTGCTACACCATTTTTATCTCTACCCTCCCCTTACGTATTGGGCCCACTTGACGTTGTTTTATGGAGTCATAGCTGGGTGAACGGTTCATCCGGTGAAAAAAGTTAAGTGCACGACCCTTCTCTCCATCTCCATTCCCCTTTATCTCCAGAGTTAGCCGCCCCTCTCCATTAATCCCGCCACCACTCCGCTGGAAGCCCATCGGTGCGCCTCATCGGCCTCCCCAGCCTTAGGCTAGCCGATACAGCTCTCTCACCCTCCTCCCATTCGACTCCCCTTCCGGAGCAGCCGTCCCGCGCCTCCAATTGCCACCACACGCAAACCCTAGCCCCTCTCCTGCCGCCCAACACCGCCGATGGTCCAGGCATCACTTGACATCTCCTGCTCCTCTGCCACCCCCACCGTCCTCCTACACAGCGTGGCCCTTCTCCTGCTGCCCCTGATGTCTATGCACTTCTATTCTTGTAGACAGTTGTTGGGTCTCCAAGTGCAGAGGTTTGTAGAACAGCAGCAAGTTTCCCTTAAGTGGATTACCCAAGGTTTATCAAACCTAGGGAGGAAGTGGTCAAAGGTATTCCCTCTCAAGCAACCCTGCAATCAAGATACAAGAAGTCTCTTGTGTCCCCAACACACCCAATACACTTGTCAGGTGTATAGGTGCACTAGTTCGGCGAAGAGATAGTGAAATGCAAGTGGTAACGGTGCCAGAAAATAGCTTCTGACTTGTTGTTGACGTGGGGTAATGGTGCCAGAAAAGAGCTGATGGCATGGAGGAAAGGTAAAATCCCAAAACCTCCCCGGCAAATGGAACAAAGATGGAAGTAAGCAAACATGCAAAAGATCTAGTAGCAGACAGTGTTTCAATGATTAGAAACAAGGCCTAGGGATCATACTTTCACTAGTGAACACTCTCTCATATAAATACCCTCTCTTCATGATACTACTCTTAACTACTCTCCGGTTGAACACTCTAATCATTGGTAGGGCTATAACAGCTCTCCTCAAAGTCCGCCTTCCCCAATCTAGATAACCCCACACTGTCACCTTGAGTGCTAGATGGTTCTAACAAACACCACAATTTCATAGAGACATCCAACTCCAAATATAACTCATAACAAATATTCAATCTAGCCAAAGTGCCACACACGGTATGCCCGCTGTCACTTTCACACATGTGGGGAAAGCATAGATCTATTAAAGCACACAGAGTATTTGTGTAGACTCAAGCCTAAGTACCACCATGGCGTGCATGCTGTCACTTTCACACACATGGGGAGAGCAGAGATCTAATGAAGCACTTGAGTAGCAAGGTAGATCTACTTGATTACAAAGCTCATGACCACAAGATCATGCATAGAGAGAGAGATGAACACATAGCTACCGGTAGGGCCCTTAGCCTTGAGGAGAACTACTCCCTCCTCATCATGGGAATCAGCAACGGTGACGGAGATGGTGGTGGAGATCGATGGAGATGGCTCCGGGGACACTTCCCCGTCCCGGCTGGGTGCCGGAACAGAGACTTTCTGTCCCCTGAATCTCCCCTTCGGTGGCAACGGCGCAGCAGAGGTTTTCGTGGATTTATTCTGGATTATTTAGGGTTTTTGGGTCGAAGGCTTCTTATAGGAGAAGGAGGCAAGGTCGATGGAGGGTCAGGGGGCCCACACCCTCCCCAAGCGCCTCTAGGGCTTGCCCGCGCCTAGGGGTGTGGCCACCCTGTGGCCCCCCTCCGGCTCTGCTTCATGGTTCCGTGTTGCTCCGGAAAAAATAATAACTTTGGCTTTTGTCCCGGCCAATTCCGAGAATATTGATTTTCTGCCTTTCTGGAACCAAAAAAAAGAAGAAAATAGGAAACTGGCACTGTGGCATTTTGTTAATAGGTTAGTTTCAGAAAAGATATAAAAACACCTCAAAGTATAGACAAAGCAAAGTAGATACAAAACAAGCATCGAGCATCAAAACTTATAGATACGTTTCCGATGTATCAAGCATCCCCAAGCTTAACTCATGCTCGTCCTCGAGTAGGTAAGTGATAAAATAATAATTTTCGAGGTGACATGCACCATCAAAACCAATATCAAACCATCTGCAAGCATTGAAAGTTGGGATCAAAGGACTCTAAACATGTGCATGAAAGATGGAGTTTTAACAATAGGACAAAGTAACTATGCATACAACATGAAAGGCTACAAACAAAGATCATGAATAACATGCGTTGAAAAACATTTGTTTGTTTCACATACAGAAAACATAGAACAGTGGCAATCAGCTTGTCCCTCATAGAGTAGCAATATAGATGCATAGGACACCTTCAAAGTTCACAAGGGTGACTAGAAACAGATATCATAAGAACAAGTAATATCACAATATGCATCAATCAATAATCTTTGGGACACTACACATAGAATGACAACTATGCTCTCTTAATGGTAACTAAAGGTAGAAGGTGGATACTCAATATGATAGTGTAAGAAAGGCCCTTCATAAAGGGAAGCAGGGATTACAAGTTTCAAAAAGAGCTTCCAAGAATTATGGTACTTGTTAGCTTTCAGCCCTCATTGCCCCTATCATAAGCATCTTGAAGTGATTAAGGTTAAAGTGGCAAAGATTGAGTATATTCTTGAAAAATTATAAGTTGGCAATCTCAAGTCCCTTGAATACGAGGGACACACCTCATGCATACTCAACTTCAGTCACATGTAAGTTCTTGTCATTGTAAGTATTTGCATATCATTGAGAACTGCCAACGGGGTACCCCTTGCACATGGTACATGAGCTTTCCCATAACCAAAATGAAAAGGCAAGCAGACAATGAGCATCTCAGCAATATTTTTATTTACTATATGCATAGATTTTTATTGAGGATGCTTCATAGATAGCTCAATATGGTGATGCTGCAAGTTTCCACCATGATTAGGCATGGCTTAGGCTAACGGCCCAGGCGTTTCTCTAACACAAAATACTTACTCCATGGACTTACAAGTTTCCTCTTTATTTCACACCGGTGACATCCATAGACAAAAGAGCATGATGTAAACTGAGTACAAAGTACAAGTGCAATGTTGAAAACGTTTCCCATGACAACATGGTTCTGCTAATTCCAATGTATAAGTGCAAGCATATACTGAAGGAAATATGCCCTAGAGGAAATCATAGATATGATTATATTTCATATGTATCCATGAGTTATTGTAATGTTCCTTGAATATACCTATCAGGCAACTTGTATTGATTGGCAATTATGTGAATTGTTTGTGAAACTCTTTACTTGTATGGTTATTTAATAGTTGTCTCTAGTCGGAGTTCATGTGAGGACACACGTGAATATTAGACTAGCACATCGATTGGTCAATGACTATGTTTCGCAAGTCATAGACATGGAGATGTCAAACCAATGATGTGGACACATGTTATGAACATGGGGTTGGACTGACCCAACTTGAGACTGGCAATTAGACTTGTAGCTCTCTCTACACATCGTTTACGTTTTGTACTTAGACCTGAGGTTGTCGCATGTACTTGAGATGTGGATCGACCTACTTTGGGGCTATCAGACGCTACTCCGTAACTGGGTAGTTATAAAGGTAGTTTTCGGGTTTGTCCTGAAGCATGCTGCAAGGCATGGTCAATCAAGATGGGATTTTCCCCTCTCTACTTGAGAGATATATCTCTGGGCCCCTCGAGTGATCGGATCCAGAAATGCATGGCCGTGCTACATAAGGTTAAGAGTTAACCTAGTAAAGGGATTCCGAATCACAGTATCGAGAAAGGGAGGTCATCTTGGAGCTAGACCAAATATCGTGAGGCAAAGGGAAAAACATGTACTAAACCTTGTGATGGTTCGTCCGATATGATCTTTGTATGCGTTTAGGAGTTGGCATGTCTTGCTAGAGGCTGCTACCAAATATTGACAGAATAAGTGTATTCGTGTCATGTCTATACGCATATGAACCTATAGGGTCACACACTTAAGGGGCTGGAAGTCTAATGAGGATTGGATCCGAATTAGACCAGGCTTAGGCTACTAATGGGATGCTAATGTAGAAGCCCACTAGGGACGCCTATATAAGAGAGGGTGGGGCGAGATGACCAAGGTTAGACCTTAGACCATTCCACCCAGCCGCCACTCCTCACGCCTGTGTTGCACGCGTGGACCTAGCAGTTCGGCGTCTGACGCTTCCACCCCGCACGTGTGGATACCTCGGAGGCACTGCATCTGTAGCGCTTGGACGAGCCGCGCAAGGGGAGCTGCTCGTGGGATGAGGACAAGGAGGATATGTGGAACGTCTGCACTGCCTCAACGCGCTTCATCAATTCCGCAACTGCGCGTCTAGTGGTAATCCCGTGATCTATGACAACAGTAATCCTGGTTTACGCGGTAGAAATTTTTGATTTGCACTAGTGTAGCCTACCTGTATCCCTTCAGTGGTATCAAAGCTGATGCTGTTCAGTTATAGGTTCGGGATGTTTGCATATGGTGATATGCAGATTGATATGAATGATGTGATTGTTTATATGGCGGTGTTTCAGGATTGATCTATGATCTTGCTTTCCGTGATCGTGATTCTGAGGTTGTCGAACGACTTACCCCTGCCGGTCGGTTTCCGCCATCGGGGTAGACAGTGACACATAAATCATGTTGAATCACGCGAAGATCAATATGATTGATCGAATCAGAACCTAGATCTAAAATCAATGTACCGAGATCAAAGGAGTTTGATTGAATCGGGACAGGAGTCGGTTTATGGTAAATTTGATTTGTCGATCAAATCCTTAAAGAAAATTGTGAAGATTCGATCTCTCATTTTCATGGTTTTTATGCATAACTTGTTTTTTCAGGATGTATGTGATTAGTATGGCCCATATATGTATGTTATGCATGTACGGAATTTTGCATGACTTGCGTGTCATGAGTAGGGCAACACGGCTGGAGCCATATGTGTTGTCATTTATTGTAATGGCCTGCATGCCAACTTGTGATGATCCCAATACTATATAATTTTGATTACTAGCTGTTAGGAGTAATAGCTTGTATTAGTTCTTGGAGTACTCGTCACTTGGAAGATGGCTCACATGGAACATGAAGATGGATATCATCATGGTGGACAGGTTCTATGGCGATGGAGATCACCATGAGAAAATGGGCCATACTGTTTCACAACTATGTGAATGCTATTCTTATGCGTTTTACTACTATGCATGCTTAGTGGATAGAAGTAGAACGATCCCTCACAAAGTTTAAGTTAAACCATGCCCTCCCAACCAAACCTTGCACCATCCTATGCCCTATACAATCGTCGGTGGTCCTATGAAATTAGGGTGCCGCGGGTTTCCTTGGCTGGATGGGTTTGTATCGGATACCTACACGCATAAGGGTTGGTGAGCTTGACAAGGTCATATTAACAGTTAAGGACCTTGGGGCATAAAGGTTGGGCGCCTATTTTTGACATAGAGATGTCACCCAACAACATGAGTCATATATGATATGATTAGCAAGTGTTGCTTACCAATTTAACTTGTCTTCTAGCAGTGATGCTAAAGCTCACTAGTCGACTTGTTAATTGTGGATCTTGAATCACTTAGTATCAATAGAGGGATATTGATTTAAGTGGGAGTATATGCTATTAAATTGTTTAATATGTTTTACTCTTTCATGGTTACATGGCTTAGTATTTTGCATGTTTTATGTTGTAGATCAATGGCACCGAACACTACATCACCTTTTTTTTGCGTTCGATTCTTGACAAAGATAAACTAAATGGAACAAACTATTCGGATTGGGTCCGTAACCTGAGAATTGTTCTTAGGTCTGATAAAAAGGAAACAGTTCTGGATACCCCAATCCCTGATGAACCTGCTGTTAATGCATCTGCTGCCCTAAAGAATGCCTACAAGAGAGCATGTGATGATTCTCTTGAGGTTAGCTGCCTTATGCTTGCATGCATGGAACCTGAACTCCAAAATAAGTTTGAGGATCAGGATGTGTATGATATGATCGTTGCGCTTAAGGACATGTTCCAAGATCAGGCAAGGACTGAGAGGTACAATGTTGCCAAGTCCTTTGTCGAATGCAAGCTAGCAGAGGGAGCAGTTGTAGGCCCCCATGTGATCAAAATGGTTGGTTACAGTCAGACTTTGGAAAAGATTGGTTTTACACTAGGCCAAGGGTTGGCCACTGACTTCATTTTGGCGTCTCTTCCATCCAGCTATGGGCAGTTCATTTCAAACTACCATATGCATGGGGTGGAGAAGGGCCTTAATGAATTATGTGGGATGCTTAAAACAGCAGAAAGTGACATGAAGACGTGTGCAAGGCATATCCATGTGATGGCTGTGCAGAACAAGCCTAGCTTCAAGAAAAAGGGTAATTCTTGGAAGAAGAAGAAGGGCAAGGCTAAGGATACGATCCCTAAGCCTGCACCCAAGCAAAAGGCTGGACCTGTAGAGGACACTGAGTGCTTATTTTGTCATGAACCTGGCCAATGGAAAATAAACTGCAGCAAGTACCAGGCTTCTTTGAAGAAGAGTGGAAGTAAGAGTACTTCCCACTCAGGTACGCTTGTTGTAAATGTTGTGGACATTCTTCTCGCCGATTCCTATGTTAACTCTTGGGTATTTGATACCGGATCGGTTGCTCATATTTGCAATTCGATGCATGGGCTAATAAGGACCAGAGAAGTGCAGAAAGGTGAAGTGGATTTTCGCGTCGGAAATAAAGCAAGGGTTGCTAAATTGTTCGTCGGCGTCATGCAACTTCACCTTCGTCAGGATTTATTATGGAGTTGAATAATTGTTATTACATTCCAAGTATGGGTTGAAACATTTTATCACCTTCATGTTCGGTGAGGGATGGTTATTCATTCGCGAGTGCAAACAATGGTTGTGTAATCTCTAAGAATGATATGTTTATGGCTAATGCTCCCATTGTGAACGGGTTATTTATTTTAAATCTTGATGATGCATCTGTTTACTGTTAGTGCTAAAAGGCTTCGGCCTAATGATTTGAGTCCTACTTATTTATGGAATTGTCGTTTGGGGCATATAAGTGAAAAGCGCATGAAGAAGCTCCATGGTGATGGTCTTCTAACTTCGTTTTATTTTAAATCATACGAGACATGTCAGGCTTGTTTACTTGGAAAGATGACCAAGTCGCCTTTTTCGGGTTTACCCGAGAGAGCGACAGACTTGTTAGAATTCATACATACTGATGTATGTGGACCAATGAGCACGACAGCCAGAGGAGGATATCACTACTTCATTACTTATACTGATGATTTCAGTAGATATGGTTATGTCTACTTGATGAGGCATAAGTCTGAAACTTTTGAAAAGTTCAAGGAGTTTCAGAGTGAAGTATAGAATCAACGTGGCAAGAAAATAAAGGCCTTGCGATCTGATCATGGAGGTGAATATTTGAGTCACGAGTTTAGCGATCATCTTAAGAGTTGCGGAATTGTTCCACAACTTACGCTGCCCGGAACGCCTCAAAGGAACGGGGTCTCCGAATGGCATAATCGAACTTTGTTGGACATGGTTCGATCGATGATGAGCCAGTCGGATTTGCCATTGTCATTTTGGGGTTACGCTCTAGAAATGGCAGCTTTCACACTTAATAGGGTACCATCTAAATCCATAGTGAAGACACCATATGAGATGTGGACTGGAAAGAATCCCAGTTTGTCTTTTCTAAAGATTTGGGGTTGTGATGCATTTGTCAAGCGGCTTCAGTCGGACAAGCTAACACCCAAATCAGATAAGTGCATTTTCGTGGGATATCCGAGGGAAACCTTAGGGTATTACTTCTACAACCGAGAAGAGGGCAAAGTGTTTGTCGCTCGTAGCGGTGTTTTCCTAGAGAAAGAGTTTCTCACAAAGGGAACAAGTGGAAGGTCGGTGCGACTTGAAGAAGTTCAAGATGAGCCAGTTGGGGATGCTTCTATGAGTGATGCTATTGTAGCAGAACAAGTTGAGGAACCCGTGGCAACGGAAGCACCACAACCACGAAGGTCGGCGAGGCTCCGCAAAGCACAGGAATTATTATTGTTAGACAATGATGAGCCTGCGACCTATGCAGAAGCGATGGTGGACCCAGACTCTGAGAAATGGCTGATCGCCATGATATCCGAGATAGAGTCCATGGGAGACAATCAAGTTTGGAACTTGGTTGACCTGCCTGATGGTTTTAAAGCCATCGAGTGCAAATGGATCTATAAGAATAAGATTGATATGGATGCAAATGTTCACATCCATAAAGCTCGACTTATTGCAAAATGTTTTTGACAAGTTCAAGGAGTTGAGTACAACGAGACTTTTTCGCCCGTAGCGATGCTTAAATCTATACGGACTATTCGAGCCATCGCTACACATTTCTACTATGAAATTTGTATATGATGCAGCCCGAAGGTTTTGTTGATCCAAACAATGCTGGAAAGGTATGTAAACTTATGAAGTCCATTTATGGGCTAAAGCAAGCATCTCGGAGTTGGAAAATTCGATTTGATGAAGTTGTAAAGGAGTTTGGCTTCATCAAAAACGAACAAGAACCTTGTGTTTACAAGAAGGAAAGTGGGAGAGCGCTGGTATTTCTAATCTTATATGTAGATGACATATTGCTGATTGGAAATGACATTCCTATGCTCGAGTCTGTTAAGACCTCATTGAAAAATAGTTTTTCAATGAAGGACTTAGGAGAAGCGGCATATATTCTGAGCATCGAGATCTATAGAGATAGATCAAGGAGGCTAATTGGATTAAGCCAAAGTACATACATTGACAAAGTGTTGAAACGGTTCAGCATGGAAGAGGCTAAGAAGGGGTTCTTGCTCATGTCTCACGGCATTAAACTCAGCAAGACTCAGTGTCCTTCGACTACTGATGAGCATGAGCGCATGATTAGGGTTCCATATGCTTCGGCTATTGGATCCATCATGTATGCGATGATATGTACTCGCCCAGATGTTTCCTATGCTCTAAGTGTTACGAGCAGATACCAGGCTGATCCAGGTGAAGGTCACTGGACAGCGGTAAAGAACATCCTTAAGTACTTGAAAAGAACTAATGATGTGTTCCTAGTTTATGGAGGTGAGGATGAACTCGGTGTAAAGGGTTACACAAGTGCGAGTTACCTTAACGACTCAGATGATTCGAAATCGCAATCAGGTTATGTGTTTGTCATGAATGGTGGTGCTGTGAGCTGTAAAAGTTCCAAGAAAGATACGGTGACCTCCTCTTCAACATAAGCTGAATATATTGCTGCCTCGGAGGCCGTAAAGGAAGCTGTTTGGATTAGGAATTTCCTGATCGCTCTCGGTGTGGTTCAGGGCGCGTCCAATCCCTTGGACGTTTATTGTTACAACAATGGTGCTATTGCACAAGCCAAGGAACCTAGACAGCACTAGAAGAACATCAACATCCGCATGCATTACCATCAGATCCGTGAGTTCTTTGAGGATGGTAGTGTCATGATATGCAAAATACACACGAACTCAAATGTTACTGATCCATTGACTAAGCCTCTCCCGCAGCCCGCGCATGAGGCGCACACAAGAGCAATTGGTATTAGATACATTTTAGATTGACTCTAGTGCAAGTGGGAGACTGAAGGAAATATGCCCTAGAGGCAATCATAGAGATGATTATATTTCATATGTATCCATGAGTTATTGTAATGTTCCTTGAATATCCATATCAGGAAACTTGTATTGATTGGAAATTATGTGAATTGTTTGTGAAACTCTTTACTTGTATGGTTATTTAATAGTTATCCCTAGTCGGAGTTCATGTGAGGACACACGTGAATATTAGACTAGCACATCGATTGGTCGATGACTATGTTTCGCAAGTTATAGACATGGATATGTCAAACCAATGATGTGGACACATGTTATGAACATGGGGTTGGACTGACCCAACTTGAGACTGGCAATTAGACTTGCAACTCTCTCTACACATCGTGTACGTTTTGTCCTTAGACCTGAGGTTGTCACATGTACTTGAGATGTGGATCGACCTACTTTGGGGCTATTAGACGCTACTTCGTAACTGGGTAGTTATAAAGGTAGTTTTCGGCTTTGTCCTGAAGCATGCTGCAAGGCATGGTCAATCAAGATGGGATTTGCCCCTCCCTACTTGAGAGAGATATCTCTGGGCCCCTCGAGTGATCGGATCCATAAATGCATAGCCGTGCTACATAAGGTTAAGAGTTAACCTAGTAAAGGGATTCCGAATCACAGTATCGAGAAAGGGAGGTCAGCTTGGAGCTAGACCAAATATCATGAGGCAAAGGGAAAAACATGTACTAAACCTTGTGATGGTTCGTCCGATATGATCTTTGTATGCGTTTAGGAGTTGGCACGTCTTGCTAGAGGCCGCTACCAACTATTGATAGAATAAGTGTATTTGTGTCATGTCTATACGCATATAAACCTATAGGGTCACACACTTAAGGGGCTGGAAGCCTAATGAGGATTGGATCCGAATTAGACTAGGCTTAGGCTACTAATGGGCTGTTAATGTAGAAGCCCACTAGGGACTCCTATATAAGAGAGGGTGGGGCGAGATGACCAAGGTTAGACCTTAGACCATTCCACTCAGCCGCCACTCCTCATGCCTATGTAACTATGTTGCACGCGCGGACCTAGCAGTCTGGCGTCTGACGCTTCCACCCCGCACGTGCGGATACCTCGGAGGCGCTGCATCTGTAGCGCTTGGACGATCCGCGCAAGGGGAGATGCTCGTGGGACGAGGACAAGGAGGAGACGTGGAACGTCTGCACTGCCTCGACGCGCTTCATCAATTCCGCAACTGCGCATCTAGTGGTAATCCCGTGAGCTATGACAACAGTAATCCTGGTTTACACGGTAGAAATTTTTGATTTGCGCTAGTGTAGCCTACCCGTATCCCTTCATATACAACAAAGTTGTCACAATGGTTCAAGTTTATTAGGGGCAAAGAATATAAAGTGTGCCATAAAGTTCGTGAGAGCTTTAATCACTAAGTTTTCACATCACAAAATAGTTTTTAATTGGAAGATAGCTGAAAAACAAGAATATACTTGGAATGGTGTAACACACCATGCATAGGAGTTTATAGTGGACACTTTGGAAAAACTTGGTTTCTTGGGAGTTGGAGGCATGAGTAGAGCTTACTCATACAAGTGGAGGCTAGCAAAAGACTGGTAGCAACAAACTAAGAGAGCAATAATGGCCATAATCATGCAGTGCAACAAAGCATTACTAATCAAAGCATACAGTGGTACTACAAGTCAAGTACTAGATGATCATAGAGGCCATGGTGACTTGTTCATAGTCATAACATGGTGTGAGCATGTGCCAAGTCAACCCAAACAAAGCATCAAAGGAGAATACCATAATACTATGCTTTTGTATGCTAAAACAACACATGATTCCTTCAAGGAACATTAAGAAATCCTAATTGTTTGAAACAAGTCATGATACATCAATAATCACTAATCACAAGGTCAAAACAAGATCTAGGATGACATGATAAAGTCTAAGCCACAGTCAAAACAAGCTCCCTTTTGTACCACTATAAGCATGAAACTTTCTACTCTTTTCCGACACCAAACAACTTATTTGAAACAACTCACAAAGATAATAATCAATAAAGATCAGTGAGCTTGTCTCACAAATCCACAAAGAAGAACTAAAAAGTTTTAAGTTGAAAGCACAAGAAAACTAAGGCTGAACGCAGTGCTAGCAAAAGTGAACACTCACAAAACAATATTAGTGAAAACTAGAGTGTTCTAGGCAATGAAAACAGAGTGTGTCTCTTTCCAAAAGAAGTGTACTGTGATTAACCAACTTACTCAAGCAAACCAAACAAAATAAAACTAAAAACAAAAACAAAGACGCTCCAAGAACAATACAACTGTGCATGAAACAATAAAAACGAAGTGTCTAGAAAGACCTGAGATTTTTATTGATGAAGAAGGGGATGCCTTGGGCATCCCCAAGCTTTGACACTTGTACATCTTGGATATTTATTGGGGTGACACCGGGGTGGCATCCCCAAGCTTTAGCTTTTGTCCATTCTTCATCTCATTACATCATTCCTTCTCTACACCTGCAAATTTTCCTTTATACAAAACTTCACACAATCTTCATTAGCAACATTAGTGTATTCAAAAGATAATAGACCCTTGGGTTTAGTTTCAAAATAGCAAAACTTTCACTAAAGACACAAGCTACTATAGCAACTCCTTCAAAAATCTCAATTCCCCAAAAGAGAACTCAAAAAGGAATCAATAAGAAGCAAATGTAAATAATGGCAGAAATCTGTCAAAACAGACCAGCAGGTAGAAACCGATTTTTTTCAAAGACCTTATGTTTATCAAATCAAAAAGTGTTGAACTAACGAAAGTTAGCTAACATACTAGGAGATTTATTCGTAAATTTTCAGCTCAATACAACTTATAGAGACTCCTCACGATTTTTTATGGTGGAGGATAGAAATCTGTTTCGGGACAGGAACTCCTCAAATCTTACTTCCCTCTCATTAGAGGTCATTCTTGGCACAAAAAGCAAACAAAAAGGATAAGGAGAGGTCATTACTGAAGTAATAACTTCCAAGACTCAAGGAAACTCTTGGGTTATCTCCCAACAAGTATTTTTCTTTAACGCCTTTAAGTTAGGCTTGATAGTTTGAGAAGATGCTCACATAAGAAATATGAATTGAAGTAAAAGAGAGCATCAAGAAGCAAATTCAAAACACATTTAAGTCTAACCCACTTTCTATGCATGGGAATCTTGTAAAGAAACAAGTCATGAAAGCACAAAGCAATAAGCATAGGAAAGCAAAACAAGTGCAACTTCAAAATTTTCAACATAAAGAGGGAAACTTAATATTGTTGAGATACATAAGACCATGTTTCCCTCTCTCATAATAACTTTCAGTAGCATCATGTATAAAATTAACAATATAATTATCACATAAAACATTTTTATCATGAGCCACATGCATAAAATAGTGGGAGCAAATTCTTATTATTATCCACATAAGCACAGTCATTCTTATAAATTATAGTGGGAGCAAATTCAACAAAATAGCTATCATTGTTATTCTCACCACCATAATCATCAAATATAGGAGGCATATTATAATCACAATAAATTTTCTCTTCAATAGTAGATGGACTGAAAATATCATACTCATCATTGTAATCATCATAAATTGGAGGTTTGGTATCATCATAAGCAATAGAATAGCTATCTTCCAAAACTGGGGAACTAAAAAGACCATTTTCATAAAAACTAGCTTCCCCAAGCTTAGACGTTTCCATAGCATTAGCAACCATGGTGTCCAAAAAATTCATACTAATAACACTTCTATTAGCATGCAAATAAATTTCCATAGGTCTTTTAATTTTCTCTTCAAACACTTCATGTACTAACTCAAGATAAATACTATAAAGTTATCTAATTTTTTTGTTGTTTTCCATTAATCCTAACTAGTGAAAACAAGAAACAAAAAGACAAAACTGCAGAATCTAAAGGAAATAACTTCGAGCACTCACACCGGAGGATGTGAGTACCTTTTACCTTACCTCCCCGACAACGGCGCCAGAAAAGATCTTGATGTCTATGCACTTATATTCTTGTAGATAGTTGTTGGTCCTCCAAGTGCAGAGGTTTGTAGAATAGCAGCAAGTTTCCCTTAAGTAGATTACCCAAGGTTTATCGAACCTAGGGAGGAAGTGGTCAAAGGTATTCCCTCTCAAGCAACCCCGCAATCAAGATACAAGAAGTCTTGTGTCCCCAACACACCCAATACACTTGTCAGGTGTATATGTGCACTAGTTCGGCGAAGAGATAGTAAAATGCAAGTGGTAACGGTGCCAGAAAATAGCTTCTGACTTGTTGTTGACGTGGGGTAACGGTGCCAGAAAAGAGTTGATGGAGTGGAGGAAAGGTAAAATCCCAAAACCTCCCCGGCAAACAGAACAAAGATGGAAGCAAGCAAACATGCAATAGATCTAGTAGCAAACAGTGTTTCAGTGCTTAGAAACAAGGCCTAGGGATCATACTTTCACTAGTGAACACTCTCTTATATAAATATCCTCTCTTCATGACACTACTCTTAACTACTCTCCGGTTGAACACTCTAATCATTGGTAGGGCTATAATAGCTCTCCTCAAAGTCCGCCTTCCCTAATCTAGATAACCCCACACTGTCACCTTGAGAGCTAGATGGTTCCAACAAACACCACAATTATATAGAGACATCCAACTCCAAATATACCTCATAACAAATATTCAATCTAGCCAAAGTGCCACACACGGTATGCACACTGTCACTTTCACACACGTGGGGAAAGCATAGATCTATTAAAGCACAAATAGTATTTATGTAGACTCAAGCCTAAGTGCCACCATGGCGTGCACGTTGTCACTTTCACACGAATGGGGAGAGCAGAGATCTAATAAAGCACTTGAGTAGCAAGGTAGATCTACTTGATTACAAAGCTCATGACCACAAGATCATGCATAGAGAGAGAGATGAACACATAGCTACCGGTAGAGCCCTTAGCCTTGAGGAGAACTACTCCCTCATCATCATGGGAATCAGCAACGATGATGGAGATGGTGGTGGAGATCGATGGAGATGGCTCCGGGGGCACTTCCATGTCCCGGCAGGGTGCCAGAACAGAGACTTTTGTCCCCCGAATCTCCCCTTCGTTGCCGCAGAGGTTTTCATGGATTTCTTCTGGATTATTTAGGGTTTTTGGGTCGGAGGCTTCTTATAGGCGAAGGAGGCAAGGTCGATGGAGGGCCAGGGGCCTACACCCTCCACAGGCGCCTCCAGGGCTTGCCCGCGCCTAGGGGGAGGGGGAGTGCGGCCACCCTGTGGCCCTCCTCCGGCTCTGCTTCATGGTTCCGTGTTGCTCCGGAAAAAATAATAACTTTGGCTTTTGTCCCATCCAATTCCGATACGGCGTCCGTCCATCCATGAGAAGGACAACTATGGGTTGTCCCTCCATACGAGCAGCCACTGCCACGACGAGGTGAAGGGATGCTGCTAGACAACACCCCACCGACCATGCAGTGCTCCGTCGTTGACCTCACACCCATTTTCTCTCTCGGTGATGGGATTCTGCCATTCTTTTTGTATATGTGCAAGTGTGCCGACAACTGTAGCTAGATTGGGATGATGGTGGTAGATCCTGGGCCACAAGGTGTTTTTCACGTGGCCCCTAATTCAAAGAAAAGTGTGCTACGACATCACATCTTTAGAGATAGATGGGAGAATGTATATGGTAGAGAACTAATGAAATTTGTGACAAGTATAATGGAAGTTGCAATATTGTAGTGTGATTGTTTGATTTCTTGATTTTTCATATTCAAAAAATTCGCCACCGAAACAATGGAGTATAGCCGCCGGCGGACGCAGCGGCAGTTGCAGCTGTTTGCCTCATTCGGCTAGCCGAGTGGCCTTCTGCATCCTAGACAACTACTGCTACAAAGTCAGTGACGAGGTGTTTCAGTGTTCTCCAAATCACGCTAATCCAGAGAGCATGGTGTTGTTGTCGTCCGCACGGCTTCCCGATTCGGTTCCTGGTTTTGTGCCTATGTTAGATCGCGTGGAGGAGCTCCCTTGTTTTAGTCTCCGGTGCGATCAGCATCCTTTGTCACCCTATAACATTCTGTGCTCCGCTGGCTCGCTATTGTCACTGGCACACAGGTATGCACGCTGGTCCCTTTTAATTTGTGTCCTCTTATCTTTTCATATGTCAATTTTTAGCATTGAATTCCTTGTGTATTGAAATGACTAATCTTTGGTGTCACGGTCAAATGCTTTTAAGAACACACAAAACAACTTTAGAGTTTACAATGGTCATAGTAACATGTGCTATTTTGTGTGCTGATTTAGAGGATAGTCTGTTGATCAAATGCTTAGAAATATGGCCAAGAATTAAGTCACTTGCACAATTTTTTATCTGTTCTTCTGTCTCCAGCTTATATTTTTACTGTCTCATGGTGCCTTTTTACATTGTTCTGAATCAAAGTGTCTCATGGTTTTCAAAGTGATTGTCTGCATTGTAATAATAGTTATAAAAAAGGTATAGGTAAACATAGACTCATATGTAAGGTTCCGGTTATGATATTTTTGGCATGTGGTGCCCGTTTTTTCATGTTGCATGTCGCACTTGTTGAGTTCATGCATGGATGGACGTTAACGAGACTTGTGTTTGATACACTATAGAAAACTATAAAACCATGTATTAAATTACCTTTTTGAGGTATTGTATTAAATGTATTTTTTTATTGAGAACGTCGGGCCGATAAGGCGATATTGTGATTGAGTGAGACAGTACCACATACTATATGTTAAGACAATTTCGTTTTTTGTTGGGAAGAATTGAAATTACACTTTAGGGAGAGTTGAGAATTATTTTCATGTAATTTATGCACAGTTGACCTGAGAAAATTACTTGAACGGGCTAGCAATGTCCAGTCACTTTATATATAAAGTGCAGGTTTCATATATGATACATTCCCGGTAGTTTTGTTATTTGTCGATTTGGATGACGGATTTCCTATATCTAATTCGAAACTCAAACACTGAGCCAGAATCTCCAATTGCTATTATAGGGTAAACTTTTAGTATGAAAAGATATTATGCACTAAAAATTCAGATTCTACTTGGATCTTGAGAATCAGTGTAAGTATGCTCTTAGTTGTGATCGCACCTCATGCATAAGATTAGTTATACAAGAGCATGATTTAAGGATCAATGTTAAGGAGATAATGTTTTGTAGACAAAAGAAAGATATCTTTCATAGGCATGGATATTCTTTTCGTATCCAACAAGCACTGTATAATATGTTTGTGTATGTTAGACATGGTTATGACTACCTATTTGTAAGATGTATTTTTCCTATTTCCGCACATATATATATACACTTTCAAGTTTAAGTGAATATACATTTCCATTTGTAACTCTAACTGTTTTGCCCTGTCTTGCCTTGAGTAGCATGTTAATGTCTATTGTGTTCAGTTTTTTTGCACCATATTGTTAAAATATATGGCACAAATGCCTTGGGCAAACCAAGACAGTCTATAATTGAGCATTGATGTATAAATCTGTAAGAAAAACTTAGAAACTGTCTTAAGACCGAAGAAAGTGTGCTAGGGGCTGGGCTGGAGCAGTTCATTTGTATTCAGAGTTGTATCTTGCTTCACTATGTAAATGAACATCTTCAAGAAAGTGTTCCATGCAACGTTTAGTTGTGCTTATTGGTATTTTTCTGAAATTATGCATAATACTTTGAGAAATGTGGTATGTGGTTTTTGCATACAACTTATTGACATCAAATTTTCAACTAATCGTTGCTGGTCCACATGCAGTAAGAGTGTGAGGCCGAGCTAGCAACCACATCAGGGGGAAAGGAGCGCCTACATGAGTTAAAGGAGAGGGAGTTGCACGATGAGGATGAGGATGACGTGCCAGAAATGCAGGCGCGTGTCAATTTTTATGGCATCGATGGTGGTAGAATGAGGGGTGAACTTCTGAGAGGAGTTAAAGGAGATCTGCATCCTGCAACCCCTCTCGCCGCTGTTACCAACCGTTCAACTTCATTGTTGGTTGATAGGGACTACCATAGTGCTCTGGAACTTACATGCTCATTTGCTCAGGTGGCATTGATAAACCTTACTTTCTCATTGTGCCTTTTGAAAGTACCATGGTTACACTTCTAAATTTTTCTATATATGCTTCTATAATTACACTTATGAATTTTTGTTTGGGTGTTTAAAAGTAAGAGGGAAGGCAAATTTGAGTGTTGTTGCTATGAGATACAATTAGAATTGCAGGTATTTGTCTTGATATAGCTATATATTGGTATACGCTCGAGAGAATAATTTGCGTGAAATTGATCCCTGGAGTATTGTTTGTTATTTTATCTATCATACCGAGTTGAAGAAAAATCAGTGTGATATAAAAATATCAGGATTTTGAACTCATCCTCTTGCATCCTATTGTGATATTGGGTGTTAAATGAAACGGTGGATCAGATAGATAGTTTTGGCCAAACCGCGTGATATGTCGGAAACATATATCTAATTTTTGACATGCTTGTTTAGTATCTACTTTGCTTTGATTTGTCTACACTTTGAGGTGTTTTTATATGTTTTCTGGTACTAACCTATTAACAAGATGCCACAATGCCAGCTGCCTGTTTTCTTCTGTTTTTGGTTCCAGAAAGGCAGAAAATCAATATTCTCGGAATTGGACGGGACAAAAGCCAAAGTCTGTATTTTTTCATGGGGAACATAGAGCCACAAGACGAGATGGAGGTGGGCCTCGAGGGGGCCACACTCCCTAGCCACGCGGCCAGGCCTGGCCCACGCCTGGGCGGGTGCAGCCGCCTCGGGCACCCCCTCGGCCTTCCTCTTCATCTGAAGCTCTTCCCGGCACCCTGCTAGAGGGGATATCATCCCGTAGGCCTTCTTCTTCATCATGCTAGCCTCCGGTATGAGGTGTGAGTAGTTCCACCTTGGACTACGGGTCCATGTAGTAGCTAGATGGTTGTATCTCCTCCTTTATGCTTTCATGTCTAGATCTTGTGAGCTCCGTTCATGATCAAGATCTCATCTATTTATAATCATGCATGTTGTGTTTACGGGGATCCGATGGATATTGAGATTACCATGTCAGACTGATTAATGGTTTTGTCTTATTGATTCTATCATGTCTATGTTGTTTGTGATCTTGCATGCTCTCCGTTGTTAGTAGCTATCTTGGCCAAGTAGTTGCTAGTGACTCCAAGAGGGGGTATTTATGCTCGATAGTGGGTTCATGCCTCTATTTAATCTAAGGGAAGTGACAGAAATCTCTAAGGTTGTAGATGTGTTGTTGCCACTAGGGAGAAAACAACAGTCCCTTGTTTATGGAACAAGTGTATTGTTTACCTTACACACTTTGCTTAAAGTAGTTGTCTGTTGCTTGCAACTTAATACTGGAGGGGGTTCGGATGATAACCCAAAGATGGACTTCTAGTCATAGATGCAGTTGGATGGCGGTCTATGTATCTTGTTGTATTTCCCAATCGAATCTCATAGGATCATGATGTCTAGTATTGCATTGTTATGCCTTGCTCAGTCCTGTCAATTGACCTGCTCTAATTTGTTTACCCAGCATGCCATATTTATTTATCTAAGGAGAACACATCTAGTGAACTATGGATCCAAATCCAATCTTTAACATTGATACATCTTCCACTGTTACTGTTTACTTTCTGCAAACCATGATTGCCTTTCACACCATACAGTTAATCTTTTGTTACATCAACCGGTGAGATTGACAACCTTACTGTTTGTTGGGGCAAAGTCTTGAGTTTGTGTTGTGCAGGTCTCTAAGTTGCTTGCAACACCTTTGAGACGTTTCCTTCCTCCTACTGGTTCGATAACCTCGGTTTCTTACTGAGGGAAGACTTGTTGCTGTGCTTTTCACACCTTGCTCTTGGGGTTTCCCAACGAAGCGCTCTCAGATGCCATCACCGCAGAAACAATTGATTTTAACGTATCCATGAAGGTCGCTACCAGATCATGTTTTAGCTCTCATAGTCTCATGTTCCATGACCAAGGTATCCAAAAGGTTTATTGCATTTTCATCAGGTAAGGTGCTACTTGGTGGTTAATAAGTACCATTATGTTCCTATTAGTAGAGACTTCGGAATGATTCAACTGGCATATCAATATACATCGACATGGTGATTTTTGCCACTTCTCCTTTGAAGTTAGATTATATCCTCTATAAAATGTCTGACACAAAAATCAATCAATCCAAATGCTTTTCATGTATGAGTGATGATCTGGATTTTTTTTGTCAGTCAACGGAATCATTTCTTGATTTTGAGCAAATTTGTTCTTCTTCCGTAGATGATCATTTTGGGAAACTTTAGCAAATTCACACTCCCTGCATCTTTTGTAGGTTTTACTCCCACTACTGGTTATATGACAGTAGGTTTAGCTTTTCGATTTTTTCCACTACTATTGTGAACTCATGGTATAGTTCAGCCTGAAGGTTTTTTATTCGTTGATCTTGACTTTATAAGGGTGTTAGTACAAGGGTGCTAGATATGCTCTAAAGGCAGATTGTCTTACTAACTTTGCTGCTCTTCTCTATCATGTAATTTTATTTGTATCTTTCTCCTTCATGTAATGTGGCTTTGTTGTTTGTGATGTGTTCCCCCATGTTAGCTGGCATGGCAGAGCGTGCTTAATCACTATTTAGTTTATGAGCAGCATTAAACTAAAACCAAAAAGAACTTAGGCCATTACAACGACAGTGACTCTAGCATAACCACATGCAAGTCCACCGCCCCTAGCACATAGTGCCAAAACGTATTATATGCGACGCGGCGGAAACGCACATTTCCACCTATTTGTCTAAAAGCTGGGGGACAGTGGTCCGTGCTGACCTCGACATAGCTCCGCCACTAGGTCTCGCACTGGCCATTGCGCTTGCTCATGTGTTCCAGGTGAAGGCTTGGATTGTAATACATCCAAAGCAGTACGAGCTCCTATCGCAGAAATGCAATTCTAGCATGCACGTTAGGTCCCGTGCATGCTAGAGACGTCCATATGCTTCTTTTGCTTTGAGATTTGCACAAAAAAAATCTTTTGCATGCACATAGTACAACATCTGACAATTTTATGGCACTCTCTCTCACTTCTTTTAACTCTCAATACTAGATTTAAAAGAGTCATATAATTTAAAATAATTATCTGATTAAAAATCTTTTTAAACCAACGTATTTATTTTTATTAAATCTTTTAAACAAGCCCAAAATTAATAAAATTGAAAATTTAAATTTCGAAACATAATGAAATGTCATGATTCACAATGAAACATATTGTATTATTGGTCTCTTGTTTTTCTTTAATATATTTTATTTTTTCAACTCGAAGGATTTTGTCAACTATTTTCTAATTATGATGAAAAAAGTTTGAAACATAAAGAAAGAGACTGTTTTAGTAATAAAAAACCACCAAGTTTCATATAATTTTTTTTGTTTTATCAATTTTAAAAATCGATTTTTAAATATTGTCAAAATATAGATAATATTAGTCTTATTTTGAAGCTCTCTCCGTTAAAAACCCAGATGTGCAAACGGTTTTTAAAATGAACTTATAATTAAAAATCTATAAGCGTTTTAAATTATATCACAATATGAAAGAAAATAGACTAATCTACGTAAAGATTGCATGCAACAGAAGAGAGAGAGGGTGGGGCCATGCATGCTATATAGCGTGCACGCCAGGATCGCCGTGATCGCCGATTGTCTTGAACGACAGTAGTTACTATAAGCTCCTTTTGGTGATTTAGCGGGTACTGTTACTACAAGCTCTGCACACATTCGTCGAAGAAAACTAATATTTTTTATCGAAAAGGACCATATATTAATATCACAATATATCAATTACATCCGGTCTCTGCAACAACGTATTGCCCTAACGACCATACGAGTGCAAAAAAAAAGAATTATAAAAAAAGTCCTACTACAGTGATCCATTCGTTAAAACAACGATAATACCACCACTAAGACAGCACTAGAAGTTCAGCTTCTCTAAACGCGATGTCTTTAAGAAAGAAACAATACATGAACACTTTCATCGTTCAATCATTGATCTTATGTTTTCACCTTAAAGAAAATTAACATACTACCTCCGTCCCGGAGCTTAAGGTTTATATTTTTTTTCAAAAGTCAAACTACGTAAAATTTGACTAAGTTTTTATAGAAAAATAGGTTTCAAAGAATTGGTTATTCTAGCTTATGCTGTTGAGCGGAGGCTGCCGGCGACATCAATGACGAAGCGATAGCGGACGTCGTTCTTCTCAAGCCGCTCGAGCGCCGTGTTGACGTAGTCCATCTTGATGACCTCCACCTCCGCGGTGATGCCGTGCTTCCCGGCGAAGTCCAGCATGGCCTGGCAGTCCCTGATGCCGCCGACGCAGTTCCCGGCGATGCCCTTCCCGCCCGGCACGATGGCGTACGCCGGCAGCTCCAGCGGCTTGGTCGGCCCGCCCACGAAGACCATCTGCCCCATCGGCTTCATGAGCGCGAAGAGAGGCGAGATCGGGTGCCACGCGGACACGGTGTCGAGGATGCCGTCCATGGTGCCGACCGCCTTCTGCATCTGCTCGGGGTCCCGGCTGACGAGGAACTCGTCGGCGCCGAGCCGCTCCAGGGCCTCCTCACGCTTGCCGGGCGACGTGCTGATGACGGTGACCTTCATGCCGAAGGCCTTGCCGAACTTGACGGCGACGTGGCCGAGGCCGCCGAGGCCGACGACGCCCAGGTGCTTCCCGGGGGCGTTCAGTCCGAAGCGCATCATGGGGCTGTACACGGTGACGCCCGCGCAGAGCAGCGGCGCGGCCCCGTCCAGCGGCAGCCCGTCGGGCACGCGCACCACGTAGTCCTGGTTGACGACGATGGCGTCGGAGAAGCCGCCCTGGGTGACCGCGCCGCCGTGCTCGCGGTCGATGCCGTTGGAGGTGAGCACCATGCCGGAGCAGTAGTTCTCGTATCCGTTCCCGCAGCACTCGCAGGAGCGGCAGGACCCGAGGAAGTAGCCCACGCCCACCGTCTCGCCGGCCTTGAACTTGGTGACGCCGCTGCCGACGCTGGTCACGACGCCGAGGATCTCGTGCCTGCTCCGACAGGGAAAAGGGTTAAGGCCATTGCTTCACTGCATTGCCACCTCGCGTTTGATTTGAACCTTGATGGATTGAATTACCCGGGAACCACGGGGTACATTGCGGTTCCCCACTCGTTCTTGATGGTGTAGAGGTCAGTGTGGCAGATCCCGCAGTAGAGCACCTTGATCGTCACATCGTCGTCTTTCTGAGCCCTGAAATTGTGATTAACCAGCTGACCGGAGTCCATCAACTGAAGAAAGCTAAGAAGGCAGATGTCTGAACATTTCATGTATCCCAACTCCGTCAGATTACGCCTAACTAAAGACCTTTTTGGCGTGTGTTTTGATTATTACTGTAATTTTTCTCTTGTGAGACACTGTCGTTTCGTATCCATCATTTGGACCTGGAATCCTGAAATTTATTTTGCAACTCTATCCCTATATTGTTTGGTTAGCACGGAATTGAACCGTTATTTTATTTGACAAATTCATTAGAATATCCCCATGTGTGAATTCAATTCCTCTCTTAGACCCGTCATTTTCAAATGCCCATGACAGCCAAACACGTGAGTGTTTTTAGAATCATGATATAAATGAAATGAATATCTATGTGCCAAACGTCCACATGGATGATGGATCTAGCTTCTCCGTGTAAATGCAACCCGTGGTAGATTCTCAGTCACAGCACGAACTCGGCAGAGATACGCGCGAGGAAAGCAGAGTGTGGCACGAAGAGGCAGAGCACAGCATGCAAAGACACGCACCTTCTCGAGAAGTCGAACGGAGAGAGCACGCCGGAGGCGTCCCTGGCCGCCCAACCAAGCGCCGCGCTGCCTTGGGCCGTCTCCGCCTGCACCCCCACCTCCTTCGCCGTCGCCTTCGCCCTGTGCAGCTGCAGGGTTCTTGCCGGCGATGCTACGGCGAAGGCTCCGCTGCTGCCGCTGCTCCCAGGATACCTGGGCTCAGTGCGCGAGAAGCGGGCGCCGAGTCCACCGGGGAAGAATCGCAGGGAAAGAACCGAGCTGCGCAGCTGAAAATGATGCGACATGACTACGCCCCCGGCCCTGCCCTGCGATTGCGCGACGCGCGTTTGGTTGGTAGAGAAGAATCTGAGATTCTGAGTTGAGGACGCAGGGGACAAGTGCGCACGTGCTGGGTAGTACTCTGTCGTCTGAGCGTTCGTAAGCTCATTGGTTGCGTCGGATAAGAGGGATCCATTGGCTGGGGCCATGCGCCGGTACTAGGAAACCAGAGAAACTAGAAGACTATCTTTTTTTTCTTTTAATATATATACACGCAGCCTAAGCACTTTGATTGTTCACCAACACACATCGTCACAAAATCGGGCTCTCATAATAGCCCACCGCGAGAGCATAAAATGTGCAAGCAGACCTCTTATCAGTCCTGAAGTCATAAAATAACTGTTACTTTATAGTTTCGGTCGGAAAAAATGGCCAGTCCCGGCACCGCAAAACATTTCGGCCTATTAAATTTTTTACGGGGGAGAGAAAAACACCCCTAGCCGGTAGATACACGGTTTTTGCCTCCAACCCGATGCCACCCCTTATCCCCATTTGCTTTGGCGGGAGGGACATTTTTGCCGCGTCATTACTTCCGCCGCCGTCGTCGATCTCCCTTTCCCCGCCTCGCCCGGCGTCCCTGCGTCGCTCCACCGATGCCATGGACCCCCAACAGATGTCACCAAGCCCTAGCGAGATCGCACCGGCGCTAGTGACCCCTTCGTCCCCTTCGCCAGATCTGGCAACTGTCGCCCCCTCCGCCACACCCGTCCCCGCAGGCACCGTATACGTGAACGGTAAAAAGAGAATATTTCTAAGTCAAGGACTTGTGTTTTGTTTAATAAAACAACTAAGTGAATGAATCACCTGGGTGGAATGGAAGGAATGGTTTGTGTTGAGTGGTTCACAAGGCCCATTTCTATGGTTTACCTTTGTGTATCTCACTTGTAGATGGCCACCCAGGAACAAAGAGATTTGAGATGTCAAATGTTGAGAAGCTTCAAGTGAAGCCACTTGGCATTATGGGTTCTGCCTAGATCACATAGGTTGCAATAACTTAGCCAAATGGACAGTTGGTGGCAGGGGTTTGATAGGTTGGAACGCGTCCATTCTGGTCTAAGGGAAGGCTTCTGACAGATCTTGTCCTGGTGAAACCAAGTCTTGTGGGGAAAGTGCACCACCTCTGCAGAGTGTAAAATCTAAGTACTTAGCCATGTCCCTGACAAAGGACAATTTGAGCATCAAAACATGGAAGCTATCAAGAATCTCCTTATCCAAATTTTTAATCTTGTGGTTGAACAAGGGTTGAAGGATCACCAATATCTATTGGGAGATTCCTTGGGTGATTTTTGTCAAGCAAAAACTTAGTGTTTTGAAATGATAAGGAAAATCTATTTTGAGCAAAGCAAGCCTAAGCTCCACTTATCCAAATGCATATAGATGATAGACTCCACTATATTATCATAGTGTCACTTGCCAATACAATTCAAATGCATTGACACTTGTGGCTGTAACTTATTATGTTGCAGGTTTGTTTGAGGTTAGTGAAGTTTATTGATTAATTCCTTTCTAATGGTGCTTAAATCTAGTGATACCTCCATTGATTATATTTTTGCAGTACTTGCATCCATCTTGATGAGAGTTTTTATATTTTTTGGCAAGAATGCATACGCACATGCAGGATCCTTTATTTTAGAGTAAAAGGGATTCATCCCTGGTTCCATTGCAAGCACGAAGCAGAAGTAGTCTGATAGAGCGAGATATAAAGAAACAGAGGCCCACACCGGCTAATCCTAGCGTGACGCAGGAAAGCAGTAAAAGCTAGAACAAAAGCAAGCAGATTTTTCTTTTGGCTAGTAGCTAAATCGAAAACGACAAGGCATCCAACTAGAAGATCACAGGAGGATTAGCTATCCCAGCAGCTGACCGACGATCTTGGTCTGCGAAGACAGCTCCAGGATGCTTGTTCCGTGTTTCATCTTCTTCAGCGGCATGTTTCCAGTGGCCGGAGATCAGCAGCCAGGATCTAGAGGAGATGCTGGACTGAGCGTGATCTTTGCGCCCCAGATGGTGGTGCTGCGTGCTGGCGATCCTAGTGAAGCTCGGAGATTTTTCAGGCCATCTAGTATACCGTCGAGGAGGCGCGCCTGTGCCTTGTGGGAAGGGCTCAGCCATGTTCCAGGGGGAGAGGGGCTGTCCGTTTTGTTGACAGGAAACTGCAGAATCCTCAATCCTTCCACCCTCTGCAGCTTCTGATCTTGGAGAAGGATCTTCCACCTCTGGACCGAGTTCAGAAGCCTTCTCCACACCTGTTTGATATGTGTCCACAAAACACCATTAAAGACCAAATCATTCCTGTATTTCCGGAGTCCACATGGCAGCAGAGCAGATAACATTAAGAGCAGCATTTTTATTATTAGAAACCCAAAATCTAGCTACAGATTCAGAGGATTACCCAGTATCTATTTCAAAGAACTCAGAAATGATTGACCAGGTATTTTGAGCTACAACACAATCAAACAACAGGTGGTGAATGTTTCGTTCTCGGAGCAGAACAGACATTCCTCAGGTTTCATAATCTTTCTTTTCCTAAGGTTGTCCCTGGTCATAATTTTATTATGTGAGACAAGCCAAAGGAAAATGTGAATCCTAGGGGAATTTTCAGTTGCCATAAAGAGGGAATGGAAACTGGGTAAATCCCCCTAAAGTTGATAACATGCAGGACCTGTTGTGTGCCGATGAAGTAGGAGTAGCGGATGCTGATGCAACTGTTGCCATGACGAACTGCACACATAAAAAGATTGCTTAGCTGCTACATGCATGTAATCAGCCTAAAACCATGCACTAATCAATAGATGCACTAGTTCTAGTTGTGAAGTTTGCTACTAGATTACTAGTTCTAGTGGAGTACTACTTGAACAGGGCTCCTGTAGTAATTGAATGGGAGCATGCGAAATTACAAAGTGCAAATTAATTTGAAAACCCTTGCATGTAGGTGAGTGTGTGCTGCACACCGGAGTATATCGATCTAGCAGTGGCCACATGAAGTTGGCCACAACCACCTCTCCTCGGGAATGGAGTTGTTCATGTTGTTGTCGGATGGCACGTCGCCTCACGGCCGTTGACCACACCAACCGCTGGCTGCCCATGTATGTCACAGCTGCTGCCGTAGGCACTAGCCCTAAGAGAGACATAGTAGAGGACACAGGATGACATGAATGAGCTAAGAAGAGATTTCGGCCGCATCTGCCGTTCGCCGTCGACCCTGGTGGGGGCCGGGCGCTTCCTCCTGGCGGCGCGTTCTCGCAGATCGCGCGCTCGGCCACGCGGGCCGGGTCGTTCTCGTCGTCGAAGTTCGTGGCGCTACCGATCGTGGGGTTCAGCGTGACTGATTCGGCTGGTGGTAGCGCTGACAGCTCTGGCGTCCACCGCCGAGGCGAATTTTCGCTCGGCTTGCGAATCGCCTCCGCCACCAAAGTGAGTTCCTCGACCTCCGTTGTCGTGGCGTTATGAGGGATCGGGGTGGAGAAGGGATCCTCCGGCGGATCGGTGCCGGTCGCCATGTAGGTCGCGGCGTGGCGACCGATACCGTCGCGGAGATCGGCGGAGTTTTCCGATCCGGAGTCGAAGTCGAAGATCCCAAGGATGGAGGGATCCTTGAAGTCTCCCATGTTGGAGACCTGGGTGATGGAGCCCGCGGGTGAAGCCGCGGTGATGGATCCGGCGAGTGACGCCCGGGTCGCCGAGTTGGCGTCGTAGTTGAAGGCCGCGTCTTCCGCGGCCGCGGAGTTTTTGACCACGTTGCTGCGGGCCGAGTTGTACTCGGAGGCGAGACGATGGATCGTGCGGACCTGGCTCTCGGAGAGCCGGTTGCGTGGCGGATGACATGGTTATACCCTACGGGTACGTGACTTCAGCATACCTGGTCCAGTCCAAGGAAGGCCCACCGCAGATATACGCTGGCCCACGACGATTTTCGGGTGGCCAAGGCCCATGACGCCTTCGGATCCTTGGAGAGCAAGACTAGCATAGATAGGAAATTCGAAGGGGTAAAACCCTAGAACTTGTAACCGACTAGGACTATGCCCGGGACCTGCCTAAGTCTATATAAAGGCCTGGAGGGTACGTCCTAGATCTCTCGACCCATACTTTTCGCACGCACCTTCACGCCAGATCGAATCACGACCTCAGTAACCGGTTCCGCCCGTAATCAAGAGCGCATAAGCAGTGAGTAGGGTTTTCTCCGGGCCTGAACTCAGGTAAATCTCGTGTCCCCTGGTTGCTTGTCTGTTAACCGTGCCACGATCTCCAGCATCCCCATCTTCTCCAAAACCCAAGTCCATAACAATGGGCATTGATGAGATTAAACCTCGTCAATTGGCGCCGTCTGTGGGAATCGGGGCTGCGGATTGTGCGATCGTGACGGTCCCAACCCGATCGATCTACAACTCCGCGGCGACGGAGAATCACCTCCTCTTCGGGACCTTCGACTTCACCGCCCACTCGCCGGCCACCATGAAAGATTTCGAGCCCGTAGGCGACATACTCGAGATTTTGTTCGGGAGCTTCTGCTTCTAGGTGGGACAAACTGGCACCCTCCGCCTTCCCGAGCGGGTGCCCGTGCCATCAATCGGGCCCGCCTGCTACGCACGTCACCATCGACAGATGAGTTCTACAGCAGCAGCAGCTGCAACTCCGATCTGTGCGATCCACCTTCGGATGAAGGGACCTACGGTTCCAGACCTGAAAGCTGCGGCAGCAGCGAACCGATCTATGAGCGCTACCTATGCGCCGCGGTCATCCAGGATCAACAAACGCCCAACCCGTCGCCCAACACGAACCCCAACCCGCAGGACGGGAACGACGGAAACGGCGGGAACAGAAGAAGCCAATCCCCCCCCACCCGAAGGGGAAAACAAGGGCCACGTCATCCAACTTAGCAAAGAAGGATGGGTACAGGCACGTCGTGCCGTCGCAGGTGACATAGTCCTGCCTGTGGATTCACCACGCGACCTACTGATGGCGTACCACTACCTCCTCATCGAGGAGCACAAGAAGCAAGTCAAGATGTAGGAGACGCTCGATAAACGCAAGCAAGCAGCCTCCGAGTCCAGCGCGCGACGAGCTGCGCTCTCCGCCATGGCACCCGGCTCTAGCACGAATGGAAATCAGGGAAACAAGCATCGCTCGCGGGTGGAGAACATGGATCCCAAGGAACGCCGTGATGTGACCCGAACTCTCCACACGTCGTTCATGGATATGGATGCCGACGGCAACATCATCCCGAATACACCACAAGCTGCGATCTGGCAGCCATCACAGATCTCGGCCCACCAACCTCCGGAGGGGGACCCGAAAAGAGCCATGCATAAGTCCGCACTCACCGGACTCGGACTCGTCGGAGCTGTGCTCCACGAAGACGCTCCTGCGGAGCCGAAGAAGAAAGCTCCGGTCAGGCGCGACCGTAGCCCCACCCCTTCATCCGAAGAGGAAGAGGAACACGACCTTCCTCGAAGGAAGAAGAGCTCGCATCGCCATAAACGCGACTACGACGCTAGAGACGCGCTTACATAGCGCAAAATCGACAAAGCGCGAGCTAAACGCGCATGCTCTTCCGAGTCCGAGATGGATGAAGATGAAGGAGAACTCTGTGGAGCTCGATGCTTCAGCAGATCTGTTCGGCGAACAAAGATGCCACGCAATTTCAAGCTTCCTTCGGATACTCCGAAGTTCAACGGCACGCAAGATCCAAAATCTTGGCTCTCGTGATCATCATCATCTGTCAAGATGCACGGCGGTAACAAAGAAACCGCCATGCAATGCCTCCATTGCGGTGACAAAGGCCGCGGGTCCGCTCAGCCTATCATCAGGATCCATCCAAAGTTGGGAGGAGCTAGCTTACAGCTTCATCCGAAATTTCAAGGGCACGAGCAAGAGGCCCGCCTCAATCGAAGAGTTGCGAGCCTGCACTCAGAGAACGGGGGAATCTATTCGCTCTTACATATTACGCTGGTCTACCACCAAGAACTCCGCAGCGCATATCTCCGAGGAGAGGGCCATCGACGCCTTCAGAGATGACGTCAAACGCCAAGACTTCAAGGAAGAACTTGGGCGTGTCAAGCCCAAGACACTCGACCACCTCATGGAAATTGCCAGCTACAGACGGCGAAGATTGCGCCCAGCGCAATCGATGAAGAGGACGACTACGGCAAGGCGAACGCCGCAGAAGAGGAGATCGCGTGTTCACGAAGACCGCGACGGACCCGACATGGTCGCGTTGGCTACGCTCGCCGCAACGACAACAGCCGCAACAACGGAGGTTACCGCGGAGGAAATCTCGAGACAATGACGATCATCACAATCGTGGCAACGCCATGATCGCGACAATGGACCCTCAAGATTCAAAACTTTCGTCCATGCACCATCCACTTCTACATCGACAAGCAAGATGGCAAAAGAAAGCCACCACATGCTCAAGGACCGCGAGTTCCAAACTCAGCGAAAGCATGGCGCAGATGAGGCAACAAGCCCCAATCCTGCGTTCGAAACGCACCCGCCAGAGAAATAGCACACGGAGCTCCTCCTCCGCCACCTATTGGAGGCCCAAACCAACCGCACAGCAAGAAACAACGCCGGTCGTATACCCCCACCAAAGGAGCACTAAATATGATCGGAAGGACGCCCACAAACAGGGTGCGTAAGAAAATCACCCGACAAATCAACTTGGTCGTGGAAACTCCACCGCAATCCCCGAGTACCTCGGGATCGAGTCCCGCATCACGCTCACTCGCGCGGATCACCCTTGCGGATCCTCGCCCAGTCATGCTGCCACAGTGCCGGAGGTGCGGTCGGAGGCTTCGAGATGAGTCGCGTCTTCATGGACGGTGGCAGCGGCATCAACCTAATGTTCGCAAGCACCGCAGCTATGCGGATCCGCAATGCAGCTGGAACAATCGACACAACGCTCCACCGCATTGTACCAGGAAAGGGTATATTCCCTGGCAAAATAGGACTCGACGTCATCTTCGGAAAGCTGACAACTTTCGGCGGGAGCGACTGACCGGGTGGTGGACTGGTCACAATACCACGCCATCTGGGACGTAGCATTCGCAAGGTTCTGGCCGTCCCACACCACGCATATCTACTACTCAAGATGCCGGACCAAGGCGTCATCACATCCATGGAAGCTTCACCCGATCGGACCAATGCGACGAGGATTTCAACAAAATCTCCCGATCTTTCGGCATGCAAGAAGCTTGTAAGGCTCCGAGGTGAGACAACGGCTACCCCACCACAAGGCGTAACGCACCGACATGTCCTTCGACTCCACCGTCAACACCAAAAAGTACAGGTCCATCCGACGGATGCCTCAAGACGGCCTTGATCGCCAATGACCTCAAGATCAAGATAGGAAGGCACGCTCGTCGAATTCCTCCGTGAGCGCTGGGAAATCTTCGCCTGGTGTCCTACGGACATGCCAGGAGTTCCCAGGGAATTCGCCGAGCACGCACTCAATGTCTTTCTAGACACCAAGCCAGTCAAGAAGTCCATCCGAAGATTGTCGGAGCCACGAGCCGAAGCTATCGGCAAGGAAATCAATAGACTGCTCGCTGCAGACTTCATCAGGGAAATCAAAGAAAGCGAGTGGCTTGCAAACACGGTGATGGTCCCGAAGAAGGACACGGACATCCTGCGGATGTGTGTGGACTTCACGTCACTAAATAAGCATTGCCCAAAGGACCACTTCCCTCTTCCACGGATCGACCAGATCATCGATTCGACTGCAGGTTGCGAGAAACTCTCCTTCCTCGACACCTACTCAGGCTATAACCAGATTTGGCTCAAGGTCAACGATCAGGAGAATACGGCGTTTATCACACCGTTCGGAGTATTCTGTTACAACACAATGCCCTTCGGGCTAAAAAACGCGGGTGCCACGTACCAGCGATGCATGCAGGCCTGCCTCAAGGACCAGATTGGTCGCAACGTCCAAGTTTATGTCGACGACATAGTAATAAAAACTAGATAGGCAAGGACACTTATCGACGATCTCCGCGAGACGTTCGACAACCTCGATCGCTACAGGATCAAGCTCAATCCCGAAAAGTGCGCCTTCGGTGTCCCATCAGGTCAAATCCTCGGGTACTTCATCTCTCAACGAGGGATCGAGGCGAACCCGAAGAAAATCAAAGCCATCATGACGATGGAGAAGCCGAAAAACCTCAAGGGCGTCCAGCAGCTCGCAGGACGAGTAGCGGCGCTAAGCAGGTTCATCAGCCGTATGGGCGAAAAGGCCCTACCATTCTACCAGCTGCTGCGTAAAGCAGACAAGTTCGAGTGGACACCAGAAGCCAACGATGCATTCGAAAGCCTCAAGCGGCTCCTCTCCACCTCGCCCGTTTTGGTCACGCCAAAGGAGTGCAAATCCCTGCTGCTGTACATAGCAGACACACACCAGGTGGTCAGCACCGTACTCGTGGTCGAACGACCCGGAGAAGGCAAGACCCACGGGGTCCAGCACCCAATTTACTACCTCAGCGAGGTACTGGCACCAACAAAGCAGAGGTACCCTCACTACCAGAAGCTAGCCTACGGCCTGTTCATGACGGCTCGACGGTTGAGCCATTACTTCCAGGAGCACCAGGTGATGGTCGTCAACGAAGCACCCCTGAATAATCCAGAGGCCACAGGACGGGTGGCCCTGTGGGGCATCGAACTATCACCCTTGGACATCGTCTACGAGAAGCGACACGCAATCAAATCTCAAGTCCTTCCGGACTTCCTGGTACACTGGATGGAGCTGCAGCTGCCAGACACCCCAGACATGTCGCAATCCTGGACAATGATTTCGACGGCTCCAAGCGCGGCCGGGCGAGGCGAGGTCATCTTGACCTCCGCAAGGTGACAAGATGAAGTCGTTCTTGGATGAAATTGAGCCTCCAACAACGGCCGAATCTGAAGCCCTCATCCATGGCATGAGGATGCAAAAGATATGCGTGCGCAGCGCTGGTCATCTGGTGACTCCAACCTCGTCGTCCAGCCAGACGATGAATGAGTGTGACGCCACGCCGAAAACATGATCGCGCATCTGCGCTACAACGCACTCGAAGGAGAATTCGACGGCTGCGAACTTCGGCACGTTGGAAGAGAGAGCAACGAGGAAGCCGATAGACTCGCCAACATCGGCTCCACCTGCGCAAAGGTGCCACAAGGTGTGTTCCTCGAACAAATCTGTGTGCCATCCATCAAGCGTAAATTCCCCAAGGGATCACCCGAAGAATCAGAGCACTCGGGAGCTACGCTACCCGAAGGACACGAAGGACCCGAGAAACTGGACACAGAGGTAGCCATGGTCAAACTAATGCAGGTCATGGCATTCGAAGAATCCTGGACACGACCGTACCTCCAGTTTATGATAACCGGAGAATTGCCTGACAGCCCAACAGACGCCCGACGCATATCTCGCCGGTCAAAAGCCTTCACCGTCATCAACGGCGAGCTGTACAAGCGCAGCATCACGGGTATACTTCAACGGTGCGTCACCATCGACGACGGATTCTACTGGCCGACGGCCATGAGCGACGCAAAGGACATCGTCCGACGATGCAATGGATGCCAACGATTCGCCGACAAACCGCACACACCTGGGTCCGAGCCCAGGCCCATACCTATAGCTTGGCCTTTCGCTCAATGGGGCCTTGACATGATCGGCAAATTGCCAAAATCCTCGAAAGGAGGACACGTCTTCCTCCTGGTTGCGGTCGACAAATTCACCAAGTGGATCGAGGCCATGCCAGTTACCAACCAGAAAGGCAAAACTGCCATCAAGTTCTTCGAGTCCATTGTCTACAGGTTCGGCGTACCACACAGCATCATCACCGACAACGGATCGAACTTCATCTCCGAAGAATTCCAGGACTTCTGCGAAGGCCTTGGGATCAACAACACATATGCCTCAGTGGCGCACCCGCAAACGAACGGGCAAATGGACAAGGCCAACGGCCTAATCGGAGCAGGCATCAAGAAGCGCCTCATGAGCTCACTCGAACACAAAGCTGGAAATTGGACGAAGGAGCTACCCTCCGTCCAGTGGAGCTTACGAACTACGCCAAACAGCTCCACCGGCTACACCGTTCTTCATGGTACACGCGAAGCCGTGCTACCGGCACGCCACCAGGCCCCACGTCGTCGCCTCTGCCAAGTCGAATCCACGGCTGCACTCAAAGACGCCAGCCGATACTCGACGAAGCACGGGATATAGCAGCTCGATCGGTGTACTAGCGAGTCTCGCAACTACCACCGCCAAGGTCCTTCGTCGAAGGAGACCTCGTCTTTCGACTCAAGCAAAAGCGACCGAATAAATTCGAGTCGCCATGGGAAGGACCCTACGTCATCACCGAAGTCATCCCAGGTGGCGCCTATCGCCTCAAGCACGTGGAGTCTGGAGTCGCATACTCCAACCCATGGAATATCTCGCACCTGCGACGGTTCTATCCGTAGCAACCTACCCCTTCTTTTACTTTCAATAAGGCTTCCAGCCAAGGCTACTCAGCCGAACAATGTATCTCCTTCATTACGATATAAATAAAGCTAAGTGTCTCGCCCCAAAACTTCGTTTCACTATTTTCTGCAACTATACTATATGCTACAAACGCACTCGGGGGATCCCCCACCTCACGATTTCAACGACTAAGGGCCAAACGTGTACACCTGAGTAGCTGACAACGTCAGGCAAAAGAAAAAGACACGTATCCAATTAAAGCAATGCGTGCTCACATACAAATAAACCTTTACAACAAAGGGCACAACACGCCCAGCCGAAATATACAAATTTTACATCTCTCTCTTTTTACAGGTACTACCTATGTTGAAGAATAACCTGGGAACACTGCTCAAACAAATCTACAATCTGTTCGGCATACTGCCTCACAACCGCGTAATGCGGACGCATGTCCCACTCGCTACCATCAGGGCGATGAGGTGGCCCAGCAGCCACGGCAGCCAAATCCACATCAGGCCGGTGCAGCCTCACAAGAGACAACACAGCCTTCACCCCTGCGACAAGCTGCTGCCGCACCAACTCCTTGACATTGCTTACGTTCCGAAATTTCGACAGAAGACCCGCAAGGTTTATTGGTGCGGCATCCAAAGGGAACATGACGTGCAGCACCGAGGAAAGCGATGTCTGTACTTGGTGGAGCACCCGCGAAACTTGATGAACACTATCCTGCACCGTCGCCAGGGCTATGGCGCGATCACGATCCATCCAGAAGAAGCCGCCGGCCTCCATGTCCTGTTGAGTCAAGCAATTGACCCGAACAGCGACACAATCTTTTTCTTCCCTCGGAGCAAGATTTTGCACCTGCAGCAATCGGACAAAATAAGAGAAAGGCCAACAGGCTCACCCGAAGACCAGAGCTACAGCTCGACCAAGGAACAACTTACATTGCAGCTGCTCGGACAGACGGACCAACTCCTCCATCAAGTACTTTTCTCTGGCTGCGCCACGATCCGCCTTGGACTTCCAAACGTCGGCATGACCGCGTAGCCCGAGCAACTCCCTCTCCGGATCATGACACGATCCGAAGGAAAGTAAGCTGCGAGGAATCATCCAGGATGGGCAGCGGCGTTGCGGAGGGCGTCAACGGTCGAGACCAAGGAACCTAGAGCGGCAGCTAAAGAAAGGAACACAAACATTCAGCCAAGGATGGAGCACAACTCAGAGAAATTCATTGAATATATAAATCCACTACGTGGCACAAGGATGGTGTTCTTCAAGATATTTATAACAAAAACAAACTACAAACTAGCCTACATTTACTATGCCTAAGATGCAGGAGCCTGAGTTGCTTCGGAGCCAGACTGCCTAGCTTTGGCCCCACCTTGCCGCAGATGCATACTCGAACAACAAATCAATGAGCTTGGGCCCATATCGCTGCGGCCGAGCGAATAGGCAAAGGCTACCTCAGATCCATCCGCAGTCGGCATCCGAGAAGTGATGCGGGATCGCCGCTCCAGCCGCCATGGCCATCGCCATCCCGACGGATGCGCCGATGCCTTTCTGCTTGCGTTTATACGCCGCAGGCGCTTCGGCTGACAGAGCCTCCGCCAGAGCATCCACATCTTCAAGGGTTGTGCCCTTCGGGACAAGCTCCTTGTAGAAGCGACCAAGGACCTCTTTCGCCTTGGCAAGGGAGTTGACGACGATGTTGTAGCGGTCTTCGACCGCCGCAGTGGCATCATCTAGAGCACTCCCGTGCTCCAGAGCACCGCGGTCGAACTCGATGCCTGCGGCATCTGAGACAAAAAGAAGAAAGACATGAAGAAAAGCCGCATAAAAGACAACCCGAAGGAAAAGAAAAGAAGTACAAAACTAGTACTCACCCGAAATAGCCTTGGCAGCAGCCATGAGCTTCACCGCCACCTCTTTTTCGCGAACAGCCGCAACCATGGCCAGCTGCTCCTCACGATCTGCGGCTTCCTGCTGCAGACGCTCTTTCGCTTCGGCTGCCTTAGTCAGCTCTAGCTCAAGGCGTTCTTTCGCACCAATGGCGGCTCCGGCCTTCTGCTCCGATTGACCAAGGATCTTCTTGAGAGCGTCAACCTCACGGAGAGACTTGTTATGCTCCTCTGCATTCAAACAAACAAATGTCAAAGAACTAAACCAGTATACATAAGAGAAAAGTCAGATAGATACCTTGAAGCTGTCGAAGGTTCACCTCCAGCACCAGGCGCTCTTGCACAAGCCGCTTGGCCTCTTGCACAAAAGGCTGCAGAAAAAGAAATGTCAGTAAGAAAAGGGCTTGGGGGCTACGCCCAACACAAAGGAGTAAAAACAAGATTCACACACGAAGACACTCGGGGGCTCCCCCCATGAGGCAGGAAAAACTCACATGCTCTGATGACGACCCCGAAGGACCGCCTGCGAAATTCTGAGGCGCAACCACCTGCACCTCCTCCAACGGAGGATCCAGAGGCGCGTCACCTGAAGTCGCCACCGTTTGAGGTGGAGGAGACGCAATTTTCGACTCCCCCATCATCTCCCGTTCACCATCACTGGAGGAATCATGGGAGGATTGCCTGCATACAAACCAATCAGCACAAGTGCAAAAATCACGAAGGAACAAGGGAAACAGTATAACAAGAAAACTTACGAGCCCAATGCGCTCAGGTCGAAGATAGGAGAAGCCCTTCGGGCCCTCTTCTCCTCTTTCTTCTCTTCCTTCTTCTCCTCCTTCTTTTCTTCCTTCTTCCGCTTTCTTTGGCGGGTGCGCTACAGCCCGCACAGGAATGGCAGGAATAGGAGAGGAAGAGCCTCCATGAACATCATCATGACGCTCAAGGCCCAGAGGGTTTCTGGGAGTCGGAGGAGTCGAGGCATCCGAAGACTCGCTGGAGCTCCGTGATCGCTTGCGCGTATGGTCCTCACTCGACTCGTCGGCATCCTCCGCTGGAGATCGCGCTGACGGTAGCTCGGACACGGAATCGACCACTTCATTATCCGGGGCATTCAGATACCTTTCGGGCAATGGTGGTACCATGCCCGACACCTTGAAGCTCTGCAAGATGAGAAGGAACTTTGTTAGCAAACAAAGGAAACAAATACATAGCCGACAAAAAAAGGGGGAGCACTACGTGCACAAATCTACACCTTCGGTACGACCAATGTCGAAGAAAAGGGAGGAGTCAGCGACTTCCCCGGGATTTCTTCTCCGGCCTTGAACTTCAGCAGCGCGCGAAGGGCCCTGTCAAGATCCCCCTCGGAGATTTTCTCACTCGAAACCCTCGTCGGATCACGGCGACCAGAATAAAGAAACATCGGGTGCGCCCTCGCTTGGAGAGGCTGCACCCGACGCTCAAGAAACGTTCGGATGATGTCCACACCGTTCACCTCCTTCTCAGGAATCAGTTGGAGATCCTCCACCCGACGTCTGAGGCCTCTATCTCCGCCACCTCACCGTCTAAGATTTGGTTTTTCCAAGACCTTTTCTTCTCAATCATTTGGGAGGGGTCAAAGGGAACAAGACCAAAATCTTGCCCGGGCACTACGGAGTCGCGGATATAAAACCATCGCCTCCGCCAGTACTGGACAAATTCGGACATGGAAAAAGAAAAGAAGAGAAGATTGGGACTAAGGGATATGATGCAACCCCCAATAGGATACACACCATCTGAACCAGATTGCCTCTTCACGGAATAGAGCTTCCGGAAGAGGCCAAAGTGCGGCTCAATGCCAAGCCAGCACTCGCAAAAAGTGATAAAACAAGCAATGTGGAGAAGAGAATTGGGAGACAGATGATGCAGCTGAATCCCATAGAAGAAGAGCAGTCCCCGAAGGAATTCATGGACTGGATACGAAAACCCACGCAAAACGAAGGCGAGGAACATAACCCGGTACCCAGATGGGGGACGGGGGATTACCTCATTTCCAGGAAGTTTGACGGCCTCCGTATCTTGCGGGATCAGGCCCCGCTCGCGCAGCTTGTGGAGATCGCTCTCCCGCGTCTCTGATCGCCGCCAGCCACCATCGGTGACACGAGCAGCGGCGACGCCCTTCTTTCCTCCGGCGGCGCTGGTCCCAACCGCAGATGAAGACTTCTTTGGTTTCCCCATCACGCTACGGCGGCGCCGGCGGTGAAAACGTACAAAGGACGACGGAAATGTGGAAGGAAATCCCAGCGCGAAGCAAGAATCGCTCGAGCACAAGGAGGCAGTGAAACACAAGAACTGGTGGAGTGAAAACAAACCACGGTTCCCCTCAATGATTATAACAGCGAAGACGACGCATGGCAGCCGTTCATCTAGAAGACCTAACGCCAACGGCAGATCTGGCCGTACACGTGTCAACACCACAACGAACCGTCGTTACCACGTCGTCCACTACGCGCGGAAATCGAGGAGACGCCGTAATTATCTCCACGCCCCGCGTGACCGGTCAATTCAAAGTCAGCAAGTGGGTCCCATGTTCGTCCAATCAAGTCATCTCTGGCGTAGCAGACGCTTGAGGTCATCGATCGTCAGCACTGATGTCATCAAAAGCTATACTAGCACTTTCTTCGGCTCCACAGCTAAGAGTACTCAATCGAATTTTCGATTCGACTAAATACTCGGGGGCTACTCCTATCAGGAGCGCTGGCCGCGCACCCGGAAGATGAATAACAATAAAGTATTTCTTCGAGTCCTACGTCGAGTCTGCGACTCCACTACGGACTCGGGGGCTACTCCCATAGGGAGGATGGATTTAATCATCCGAAATTTTTTGAGTCCCACGGACCTTACAACCGAACAAATGCTTGAACTAAAGTCTCTGCTCGAGTCTACGACTCGAACAGACACTCGGGGGCTACTCCCATAGGGAGCGCTGGTCGCGCACCCTATGAAATCTTCGACTGCGATCTTTCAGATCAGCACGCAAAACTTTTTGGCATCTCTGCCCCAACAAAACGCCGAGTGAACAATGATCTCCTTGGCCACCCGAAACACCTCTGCGGTGACGAACATTCGGATGCTGTGTCTGCGACACAAAGATAAGACCTGCAGATATCATCTAACGGCCTGGCAACGTACATGACTACGCTCTGCTAGTACAAATCCATGTCAACAGGCGTGATAAAAAATCCCGACGGACGCGTTGGGTACGTTAAATAAAAATCACTGGAATTCCACTCCTGCAAGTCCTCTGCGGCCTGAGTCGAATTACCCCAGCATATGTTCCAGGTTCGAGTTGAGGGACTCGAACTTGAAGAAGATCGTGTTGTTTCGTCCTGAGACAGTTAACTGACCCTGATCCGTCAGGTGAGTCAGGCACACGCATCAACAATCCCTACACACTTATATTATTAATACATAGTTGCACCCGAAAGATGGAAGAGTTCTCAGCCGAATCTACGATTCGACTGATCACTCGGGGGCTACTAACATGGTTATACCCTACGGGTACGTGACTTCAGCATACCTGGTCCAGCCCAAGGAAGGCCCACCGCAGATATACGCTGGCCCACGACGATTTTCGGGTGGCCAAAGCCCATGAAGCCTTCGGATCCTTGGAGAGCAAGACTAGCATAGATAGGAAATTCGAAGGGGTAAAACCCTAGAACTTGTAACCGACTAGGACTATGCCCGGGACCTGCCTAAGTCTATATAAAGGCCTGGAGGGTACGTTCTAGATCTCTCGACTCATACTTTTCGCACGCACCTCCACGCCAGATCGAATCTGCGCACCCTGTAACCTTCGGTTCCGCCGTAATCAAGAGCAGACAAGCAGGAGTAGGGTTTTCCTCGAGGGCTGAACACAGGTAAATCTCGTGTCCCCTGGTCGCTTGTCTGTTAACCGTGCCACGATCTCCAGCATCTGCATCTTCTCCAAAACCCAAGTCCATAACAATGGGCATTGATGAGATTAAACCTCGTCAGCGGCGACTCGCGGATGCGAGCCGAGTCCTCCGAGGCGATGACGTCGGTGAGGCCGACGAAGAGGCTGATCGTGCCAACCGGCAGGATCACGCTGTGCGTGACGGGTCGCGCCGCCGGGACGTAGCTGCTCGGCAAGATCTGAAGCATCTCGCCGATCGCTATCATGCGGCCGGTGGCGACCGTCTCGTTGATGGGCAGATTGGATCTCGCCGCAGAACACCGGCCAGGCCCCACGGTGGGCGCCACTGTCGTGGGAATGGTCATGGCAGATGCTGCAATCGGCAGCGAGTAGTAGAACAAGGGGCAAGGGCGGTCAGCCATCTGCGGTGCGAGATGAGGGCGGAGACACAGGGTTTTACCCAGGTTCGGCCCCCGGAGGGTAAAGACCTACTCCTGCTAAATTGTATTATGATGGTGGTATAATGGGGCGAGCTCGGCGGCTAGGCGGCGAGTCACTTGGGTGTGTGATGGAACGTATCTCTACACGCCCTGTAGGGAGGTTTATATAGACTCTCCTTCCCTAGGGTTTTCATATCTCAACCGAATCAGTTAAGGCTTCGGTACTCGTTTAACCTAATCCGATTAGGCCTATCTACTTTGGGCCTTGACTTCCATCGCTTGGATCCACACCGGCCTTGATCCGGGTCGTACTCCACTCGCCAGTTCCTGGGCCAATCGAAAACGTCCTACTGGGTATACCCCGGTATGCATATCCCCATCAAAGGGCCCTGCTTTTGGTAGTTGGACCTGGTTACAACTTGGTCATATCGATTGACATATCTGAGAGCCGATATTTTGGCTTATTTATTGAAAGTGACCTTTATGATACAATATGGTACCAGCATTGGTGGGTGCCCAAACATATCTGCAGATATTTAATCGCACATTACTGATATTTTAAACCTAGCTAGTTTACACATAAGTTCTGAATTGTTGAATATATATCCCCCCCCCCCCCCCCCCCCCCCCCCCCCCCCCCCCCCCCCCCCCCACACACACACACCACCCCCACCCCCACCCATACACACACCACCACCACGGCACCACCACCAATTTCTTAAATAGTTATACGTAAGTTCTCGAATTTTTAAATTAGATCCATCTTTTTCTAGGATTTGCCTATGCGACCACAATACATTTTGAGTGAATTTTGTTGACCAGAGAGTGTTTGTTCTTCGACAATCCTTTCGATCCTCAGCTCTTTTGATTATGGCGAATTCTTTTTTTTTTTCCTTCATGGGGGACGATCCCTCACTTTTCTTCAGATTTGTTGCAACCAAACAAGCACTCAGTTTTCTGATATCCTTTGCAGGTTTCGCTGACTTGCGTAGACTGAATGAAATCTGAAGATTGGGAGCTGTAATGCAAAGAACAACATAGTTGGGCATGATGATAAATCCATGTGTTCCTTTTTGAGGATCTGTACTAATAACGTACTTTTGCATCTTGCCAAGAACCAACATTGCTGGGTATGGTGCTCGTGGAAATTGTTAATGACTGGGATGTGGTGTTATTGGAATAGAACCTCCTGGGAAGAGTCGAATAGAAAATGAACGGGTTGTGCTATTTGTGGAACCTACTGGTGGAGTTGAATTGTTAATGACTGGGATGTGCTATGAAAAGAATGATTGTCTTGTGATCTTTGTTGTTGTTGTCGGGTCCATAATCATAGCCATCGTTTGTCTTTTGAAAAGCTTCAAATGCCACACTCGAAGCAATATCGATCATTTTGCCAAAGCACATTTTCTGTTTATTTGGATTAATTAAAAAAAGCTGTTGATTGAAAGGTTGCCTTGTTTAGCACAAAATCAAAAAGGATTACTCAACACGCCCTCTTCCATGTACGGTAAAAAGAACATGCCAACAATTCTTTTATTACACAATAAAGTGCATAAACTACACAGAACAAATATACTCTAATACTAGGTCAAAGGACAGGAAACAAATCCTACATCAATTTAACGCTAGAACAAGGGTTTACTCCTTGATGCTTCTTGCACAGTACCCGCTCTGTTTCATAATGTAAGATGTTTTAGCTTTTTGAAAATAATGTATCTAGACATATTTTAGTGTGTAGGTTCGGAAAGGCTCGCTGCGAATCTACACACTAAAAGATGTCTAGATATGTTACCTCCACAAAACTAAAACATCTTATATTTTAAAACGAGGGAGTACTTCAAAGCCCTCAAGTCAGTCAAATAGCGTTCGCTTGGCGCCATAGGCCAAGGCAACGAGAACAGACAAACGCAGTAAGGCCTTCCGCTGTAGCTTGTCCCTGTATGTTAAAAGAGACCGCAATCAGTATAAAAAAAGAAAAAGGAAAGAATACATACCCAGACCAGTGTACCGCTTGTTTACCTGTTTACCTGTCCATACGTTCTTTATATTTTTGCAGCCCAACTAGAATATTACCCGCTAGCCGAGCATTCTCACGCTCGGTATGTATCATCTTGTCCAACTTAATATCAATCCTTCTTTTGAAGGATTCATGTGTTTCATCTGTATGATTTCTTTGTTCCATGTTGTGTTTTGATCCAGGAAGCTGGACAAAAATGAAATTGCTACGCAAGATATGTCACATGAACATCAAAATAAATACTTCCTCCGTCTAAAAATAAGTGAATTCACTTTGTCTAGATACACATGTATCTAACACAAAATAGAAGAAAACTTATAATCACACCAAGATAGAAAAACAGGCTTTCATAATTCAACAGTGTCTTGCAGCTCGAAAAAAGTACTACCTCTAATCCATAATAATTGTCGTTGACTTAGTACAAAGTTGCACTAAATCAGCGACACTTATTATCTATTACTGAGCACCATCAGAGTATATATGCATTTGAATGTAGTTAGGAACCCAACAAGATATGCAACTTGGGATTTTATAATCTTGGCTTGCGTGATTTACATGATGAATTATTAATATAATTTTTAATGATTGAATGTACAAAAATCAGAAAGGTGGCAGGGACATGTCAAATCCTTCATCCCTGGAGTTGCAGGTAAGACAAATGAAAAGAAGCAGTGCTACAATATTCAATTGACTTCAACTACCTCTTCGTATCTGCTCTTCGTATCTGAAGAAAAACAACAAAGTTCCAAAATTTTGCTTGTCTGGTAGAGAGTAGTGAAACTAGGTATTCGGTGTTAGTACAGGATACGACAAATCAATCCATGGCTTGGATCAGATAGAGGGGCTGATATAGCTGAGCTGACATAAGTAAACTAATGTTAGGAAATGCGAAGTGTTTTACAAAGATGACTCCTGGAGTCGTGCTGTTTGATGACTGCGCAACTCCTCCAGTACTATATCCAACTAATTGCTATTGCAAACACAACAGATAACATAGAAGGCTCAATGGTGTAAGTCAAAGTGAAACAGAGCTATTGTTAAAACTAAATTAAAAACCAGCAGTGCTGTTTTCATAATAAGCCGCAGTACTATGTGCAGATAAAAAAAGCAGATACTTATTATAAATAATTGTGAAATATATATTATATACCATCAACAGACTTCATATTAAAAGCATACTGTATCCTGCTAAAAAAAACAATAGATGCAGCAAGCATGACTGCACAAGTTGCAAGTCAGATTCTGACCTATCAGGCTGTGTGACAACTCGGCTTTGTTTGCAAACTGAAAACATTGGATGGCGGTGAGTTAGATGCAGATAGTGACGACTAACTCCAATATTTTCCATAAAGTACATAAATCGTAAGTTACTTTACTCTGACCAAATAAGAAGTGAATAGTTTTTTTTTTTAAAATACCCTCTCCAACCCAAATTGATTGTCGCAGATTTAGGCAAAATGTGGCCTCAAATCTGTCTAGGTTCAGTGAACCTGCGCAAACTAATTTGCATCAGACGGAGTAGTTAATAGGACAAGCTTAGGAATGGCCAGTATATGGGATTGTGTTTGGTTTGCAGTTCAGGAATCAATCCACATTAAGACGGTGACAATTCATGGGGTCTCCATTACCGTAGGTTTCACGAGGCTCAAACACTCTGTCTTAGTTTCACTGCAGAAGACCAAGGAGATGAAGAAAGAGAGTTGCTGCCTGCTAGATCGACAGATTACCATGGACACAGTTTACCTTATTCATTTAAAAGCAGACTTAGGTTAAGAACATCACTAGTTTGCCATGTTACAACCATCATTATGTTCTTTAGAATGTAATCCAGTACTGAAATCCTTGGAAAATAGGATCTTTGGAGGTATACCTTAAAGTTCTCCTGTGGTAATTACACAAGGAAGGATTACCCTCAGTTGTAAAATAAGTTGACAAAAAAAATACCCCCTCCGTTTCTAAATATAAGGTGTAAAGTTTTTGGCACGGAATTAAAGAACGAACGGGAGGGTAAGATACACAAGTTTTAGGCAAGATTACACCTCACTAATTGACATGAGAAAATAGAGGAGCTTGCCTGAGATAAAGAAATGTAATCAAATCCCTAAACATATTATCCAAACAAGTGTTTCCCAACAATCTCATAATAATCAACTTAGCAGACCCTGTCGTGAGAAAACCAGAACTTACAAATGTTGCTCGTCTTATAAAAATACAAAGTTAACTCGTGAATAAATTCGAAGTAACCCCATTAAATTATGTGCATTTTTTTCTAGATAAAAGGCACGTTTATTAAGTTTACACCCGGGCTCTGCATATCCAAGTATGTGCAAGTGAAGACGGTAACCAAGATCCTATATACCACCCAAAACAATCCCCTCCAAGGAAAAGCAAACAACATAGGGGTTCTTATTGAGCTAAAAAGAATCAGAACTTTCTCAAGATAATGGGGCAAAGATACACGTATCGTATAATTATAAATTAAAACTGAAGGCTGGGTTGCCTAATTTCACACATCAATGAAACCCTAGCTGAAGGGGCGCGGGATTTACCTTATTCTTCACGGTCCCTCCAGCAGAATCTGAACTCAAGAGGCGTCGGTTACCAAGGAGAGACACGGCCGGTCTCCGGGAGAAGGATTGTCTTGCGGCCGACCGGCGGAGCGCGCCGGCGGCGGAACGGAGGAGCAAAGACGCCATAGTTTACTCAACGCACCGTGGAAAGGGGTCGTGTGTAGACTAGATTTGGGGCCTGCCTGGGCTGGGCTATTGGGATTTGGGACTTGGGAAGACTCTGCGTTGGTGCCTAGTATTAATATATACTTGCTATCTAAAATCTGAACATTGCCAATACAGACTGGGGGTACGTACAGCAGAATACGACTGGATCGGGCCCTTGCCAATACAGACTGGAGTTGTTTGTATCCAAATGCGACTCTTTATCATAAAACAGCGGCAACGTCTGATCATTGCCCAATCTTACTTCAGCTTGAACCAGATATTATGCGACAACAACAGAAATCTGGTTTCAAGTACGAGGTGTTGTGGGAGAGACATGCTGATTTTCGTGATGACTTGGTGAGTCAATGGGCCGGAATTCCTGAAGCCCAGACAGCTGGGGCACTGTCGAGTAAACTGAGAGAACTATCGACCTCTTTGACTCAGTGGAGTGGCCGTAAAATTGGGAATGTGCGGAAGGAAATCCGAAAGCTTAAAGGCGAGCTGGAAATCTTACGGAATGCTCCTCAGAGAATAGGGCCATCACATGCAGAAATCAAGATCAATGATAGACCGGTGGAACTATATCACATGGAGGAGATTATGTGGCGTCAAAGGTCAAGAATACAATGGCTATCAGAAGGTGACAAAAATACTAAATTTTTCCACCAAAGAGCTAGTATGCGTCGAAGGAAAAATAAAATAAAAAAGTTGTCTAGAGTGGATGGTACGATCACAGAAGATGTGAAGGAGATGGAGGAGATTGCGATTTCTTTCTATCGTGACTTGTTTACATCCGAGGGGACAAGTGGTGTTGATGAGGTGATTAACACGGTACCGGTAAAGGTGGATGCCGAGATGAATCTGAGGCTGACTGAGCCATATACGCAGAAGGAAGTAAAGGAAGCATTATTTCAAATGTTTCCGACAAAGGCCCCGGGCCCGGATGGTTACCCAGCTCATTTCTTTCAAAGGCATTGGCATATATGTGGAGGGGAAGTAACAGATATTGTCCTCAAGATCCTACGTGGGGAGGAAAGTGTTGATATCATTAATGAGACAAATCTGGTCTTAATTCCAAAGGTACTTGATCCCGCTAATCTCACACAGTTTCGTCCTATAAGTTTATGTAATGTGCTGTACAAAATTGCATCGAAGACTGTGGCGAATAGATTGAAGGTTATTCTTCCGGGAATTATTTCTGAAGAGCAATCGGCGTTTGTCCCTGGAAGGTTAATCACTGACAATATCATATCTGCTTATGAGTGCTTACATTTTATGAAGCGGAATAAAGCGAAAAAGAATAGATATTGTGCTCTAAAGCTGGATATGATGAAAGCTTATGACAGAGTGGAGTGGAGCTATTTGAGAGCTATAATGACCAAGTTGGGTTTTGCACCAGCGTGGGTTAATCTGGTTATGGGTTTATTAAGTTCCGTCAAGTTTTCTGTACTTCTCAATGGTACAAGACTAGAGGAATTTAAACCTTCAAGGGGTATTCGGCAGGGAGATCCAATCTCTCCATACTTGTTCTTGTTGGCAGCAGAGGGACTTTCGTGCCTGTTAAAAAGTAAAAGTCAGTCATCGAACCTCAATGGAATTACAGTGGCTCAAACGGCTCCGCCGATTAGTCACTTGCTTTTCGCAGATGACAGCCTGCTGTTTGTCAAGGCCAATGGTGATGGAGCGAGGGAGATTATTTCTGCTTTGAATAGCTACTGTAAGGCATCTGGCCAAAGCATAAATCATTCAAAATCATCGGTGTTTTTTAGCAAAGGATGTCCAGAGGCTCTGAGAGAGGACATTAAAGGAATTCTCAATGTTCCAAATGAATCTCTTTCCGAGAAATATTTGGGAATGCCTTCCGATGTTGGTAACTCCAAGAATGGGGCCTTTAAATTTTTGAAGGATAGAATCTGGAACAAAGTGAGAGGATGGATGGAAAAACTATTGTCCATGGGAGGTAAAGAAGTGTTGATTAAATCGGTGGCACAGGCAATTCCCGTATACTCCATGTCCTGTTTTAAACTTCCTCGTGGGCTATGTGAACATATCAACTCTTTGATCCGGAAATTTTGGTGGGCGATAAAGAAATGAGAAAGGAAAACTAGCTGGGTGTCCTGGGAGGTAATGGTAAGGCCCAAGTTCATGGGAGGTCTGGGCTTTAGAGACATTGAGCTTTTCAATCTTGCGATGTTGGCAAGGCAGGCCTGGCGCATTCTAAAGGAACCTAACTCGCTGAGTGGAAGGTTACTTAAGTCTCGGTACTTTCCAAATTCATATTTCCTTGAGGCCGAACTTGGGAGCTCACCCTCGGCAATATGGAGATCAATCCTTGATGGTAGGGAGGTTTTAAAGCAGGGTTTGATAAAAAGAATTGGCGATGGCAAGACTACGGAGGTATGGAATTGTCAATGGATTCCTAGGGATCACAATTTGAGGCCGGTGGTCTGTCTACCTAGTACAGATCCACTTGAAGTCTCGCCTTACTGGGTTAGTAAGCTCATTGATCACACATCAGCTACATGGAACCGTGCTAAGCTAGAAAGATTCTTTCTCCCAATGGATGTTCATGACATTTGTGCTATACCTCTATGTACCCGTCTGGTTAAGGATTTTTTATCATGGAATTATGAGAAGAAAGGGGTGTTTTCAGTACGATCTGCTTATAGGATGCTTGTTCAAACTAAGTACAGAAGGGAGGCATGGCTGGAAGGGAACGCTGGACCATCAAACAATGAAGCGGCTGAGAAGACCTGGACAAAAATATGGTCAATTCAGGTCCCGTCAAAAGTTAAGGTTTTCTTGTGGAGGCTGGCTCAACAATCCCTACCTTCCGCTGATCTATTGCACCACAGAAATATGGCTACTACCAGTTCTTGCAAGATTTGTGGTAGGGAGGATTCATGGAGACATTCTCTGTTAGATTGTCATATGGCCAGGTGTGTCTGGGCATTAGCGGATGAGGAAATGGTAGAGCATATGAATATGACAAATGAACCGGATGCGAAAAGATGGATATTCACAATGATTGATTCTTTGTCTCATTCGGAGTTTGTCTCCCTTGTAGTAACTCTATGGGCGATATGGTATGCTCGCCGGAAGGCTATACATGAGGAGGAATTTCAGTCGCCAATGTCCACACACTTATTTGTGCAACGATTCGTCTCTGAGCTTAATAATTCAAAACCTAAAGATGATCGCCAACAGCAAGCAGTGAAGCAAGCATGTGTGAGCCGTCCTTGGACTCCACCCCCTGTGGACCATGTGAAAATTAAAGTGGATGGGGCAGTATCCATGAATTCAGGCATTGGATCTTTTAGTGTTGTTTGTAGAAGTGAAGCTGGGTTTTATTTGGGATCATCGGTAATGGTCTGCCCTGAAATTACTGATCCAACAATATTGGAGACATTGGCCTGTAGAGAAGCTTTAGCTTTAGCCTCTGATTTGTACTGTCAGAAAGTGGTCGTTTCTTCCGATTGCAAAGGAGTTATTGAGGATATCCAGAAAGGCATTGGTGGAAGGAATGAAAGTATCATAAAAGAAATTGGAGCAATGGCAAAGGATTTTGGTTCCTGCTCTTTCATTTTTGAAGGAAGAGTGTCAAATATGGAGGCACATTGTCTCGCAAAACATGCTTTAGGCCTAGATGTTGTCCGCCACATATGGCTGGCTCATACTCCTTTGGAGAATGTTATCCTTGTAAACATTATTAATCAATAAATAAAGTGTGTTCTGCCCTAAAAAAAAAATCTAAAATCTGAACAGGTGATTCCGGGCAGGATCCGTCTTTTTTTGACGAAATACGGGGAGGATCCGTCGGCTTCTCGTATTCTTTTGGCCGTCAGCTTCTCGTTCCATTGTTGATCTCAATTGTTCGCTCTTTCACGCTACTAGTATTTTTTTTAAGACTAGAAGGAGAGCCGTTGATTTCCAGCAAAACCGGAAACACAGTACTACACGGCAACAAGCCAGAGCGAGCTAAAACCCAACCCAAAAAAAAGGCAGGTAGGGAAAGTGCCGAAACGAGATCCGAAGCGCCTAGCTCGTCCTCGCGAAAACTCGCCCCTTCACCTGCGCGTCGAAATTAGGTCCGAATGCCAAAAACGGTCCAGTCGCATATTCAGGGACATGTTTTTGTTTGGATTCGAGACCGAACCTAGATTGCCTGCTCTTGGCCTCCCCTTCTGCCTCACCGCGTACTCAGCCAGCAAGTCAATCAACTTCGGCCCATAACGTTTACAACAGGCAGCGTAGAGGGCGAAGGTTACCTCAGATCCGTCAGCAGCCGTTGGCATCTGTGAGGTGACCTGATGAAGATCCAGCTCCGCTCCAGACGCCAGGGCCATCGCCAGCCCCACGGATGCACCTATGCCTTACGCTTATGCTTATGCGCGGCGCATCGGCCGACAACAAGATCCACCAACAAGTCGACATCCTCGAGGGCGACGCCCTTGGGGACGAGCTCCTTGTAGAGGCGCCCAAGAACCTCCTTGGCCTTGGCAAGTGAGCCGGGCACGGTACTGCAGCGGTCTTCGACCGCCGCAGTGGCATCATCCAGAGCACTTTCGTGCTCCAGGGCACCGCGGTCAAACTCGATGCCTGCGGCATCTAAACAAACGGAAGAAAAAACGTGAATACCAAGCAAAACAAGAAAGACAAGGAAGCCGAAAAGGAACAGACAAAATCACTCACCCGAAATAGCCTTGGCAGCAGCCATCAGCTTGTCGACTACCTCCCTCTAGAGCGAGGCCGCAGCGGTGGCAAGTTTCTCCTCGCGGTCCATAGCCTCCTGTTATAGGCGCTCCTTGGCCGCAGCTGCGTCGGCTAGCTCCTGCTCGAGGCGCTCCTTCCCACCAACGACGTCCTCGGCTTTTTTCTCCGCTCGCCCAAGGCTCTTTTTGAGAGCATCAAGCTCGCGGAGGGCGGTATTATTTTCCTCTGCAAACAACAGAACACTTATCAGATCAAAGGAAAGGGAAGCAGAGGAAGACGATAAAGACCAACTCATGAATGTACCCTGAAGCTGCTTGAAGCTGGCCTTCAACACTAGGTGCTGCTGCACCAGCTGGTTGGCGCCTTGCACAAAAGGCTGAAACAAGACATAACTTGTCAAAATAAAGGCTCGGGGGCTGCGCCCAAGGAACGAGCAAGGCAAATTACACATACGAAAAAAATGCTCGGGGGCTCCCCCGAGGCACGTACAAAAAGAATGGCATGATCATCAGATCATTCGACAGATGCTCGGGGGCTCCCCCCGAGACACAAAATCAAAATGATCAGTAGATCATCCGAAAACGCTCGGGAGCTCCCCCCGCGGCAAGAGCGAAAACACTTACATGGTCAGACGGCGACTCCGAAGGTCCGGTTGTAGTCTTATGGGGGACAACCACCCGATCCTCCTGCGGAGAAGGGTTCGGAGCAGCGCCCTCAGAGGTGGCCACCGTCTGAGGAAGAGGAGGAGCAACCTTCGACTCCCCAACCATCTCCCGAGCGCCATCGCTGAAGGATCCATCGGAAGAGTGGCTATAGAAGAAAACATCAGACAAGTACAAGCGAGCAAAATCAAAACAGAGCAAAAAGCAACTGGATAAACTTACGAGTCGAGATCGCTCAAATCTAAGACAGGCGGGGTCCTCCTGCCCTTCTTCTCTTCCTTCTTCCGCTTCGCCGGCGTCTGCGGCGTCACAGCCCGCACGGGCACGGGCGGAATAGGAGAGGAAGAGACATCATGACCCCCACTATGACGCTCAAGGTATGACGGGTTCCTAGGGGTCGGCGGAGTCGAAGCATCCGACGCTTCGCTCGAGTTCCGCGTTCGCTTTCGAGTCTGCTCCTCGCTAGACTCAAAAGTTTCTTCCGCTGGTGATCGCGCCGAGGGAAGCTCAGACATGGAATCCACTACATCATTGTCCGGTGCATCCGGAAATAGTACGGGAAGTGGACGCGACAAGCCCGGTACCTTGAACTCCTACGCAAAAGAAACAAACTTTTACAACAAAAGCAAGTGCAAGCAAAACACAGTTGAAAAAAGCGCCACGCGCACGCCCCAGATCTACACCTGCGGAACCGGACGAGAGGCGGCGAACGGAGGAGTCAGCGACTTCCCCGGGAGATCCTCTCCAGCCTTGAACTTCAGCATCAGCCGAAGAATCCAATCAAGATCCCCCTGGAGAACTCTTCAGCCGAAACCCTAGTAGGATCGTGGCGACCAGAATAAAGGAACATCGGGTGCGCCCTATCCTGGAGCGGCTGCACCCGATGTTTGAGGAAGGTGCGGATGATATCCACACCGTTCACCTCTTTATCCGGAATCAACTGAAGATCCTCCACCCGACGATAGAGCCCCTCTATCTCCGCCACCTCGCCATCCAAGATGTGGTTCTTCCAGGACCTCTTCGGCTGGATTTTCTAGGAAGGGTCGAAAGGAGCAAGTCCAAAGTTCTGTCCGGCCACTGTGGAGTCGCGGATGTAAAACCATTGCCTCCGCCAGTACTGGACAGATTCAGACATAGAAAAGGAGAAGAAGAGAAAGTTGGATTTGAGGGAAATGATGCAGCCGCCGATGGGATAAACGCCATCGGAGCCAGATTGCCTCTTCACGGAATAGAGCTTCCGGAAGAGGCCAAAGTGCGGCTCGACACCGAGCAAGCACTCGCAGAATGTGATGAAGCAGGCAACATGAAGAAGAGAGTTCGGTGAAAGATGATGAAGCTGGATGCCATAAAGGAAAATCAATCCACGGAGAAAATCGTGGATCGGGAAAGAAAGGCCCCGAAGGAGAAAAGCGATGAACATGACCCGAAACCCAGCGGGAGGACGGGGAATTACCTCGTCGCCGGGAACTCTGACGACCTCCCTATCCTGCGGGATCAGACCCCGCTCACGGAGCTTGTGGAGGTCACCCTCACGCGTCTCCGATCGACGCCAGGCACCATCGGTGACGCGAGTGGCGGCGGAACCCTTCTTGCCGCCGGCGGCAGCACTAGTACCAACTGCGGTGGAGTCTTTCTTGTACTTCCCCATCGCAGTGCGGCGGCGACGACGATGAGCACGCAGAAACAAAGATGGAAAGGTTCAAAGAAATTCCAGCGCGCAGCAAGGAAAACTCAAGAAGATGGAAGCAGTGAAACAGGAATGGCTGCGATGAAAACAAACTAACTTTTCCCCAATGATTATAAGGACGAGGACGATGCACGACGACCGTTCATCGGGAAGACCTAAAACCAACATCCAAATCCAACCGTACACGTGTCGGCAAGCAGCGAACCGTCGCTCACACGCCGTCCACTATACACGGAAATCGAGGCGACACCGTAATTATCTCCACGCCGCGCATGACCAGTCAACTCAAAGTCAGAAGGTGGGACCCATGTTCGTCTAGTCAAGTCATCTATGGCGCCGCAGACGCTTGAGGTCACCGATCGTCAGCACTGACGTAATCAAAAGCTATACTAGCAACAATTACAATTCTTCGACTACACAGCTAAAAGTACTCACTCGAATCTATGATTCGACTAACTACTCGGGGGCTACTCCTATCAGGAGCGCTAGCCGCGCACCCGAAAAACGATTAACATACTACACCATTGAACTATTCTTCGAGTCCTACGTCGAGTCTACGACTCCACTACGGACTTGGGGGCTACTCCCATAGGGAGGATGGATTCAAGCATCCGAAAAATTTGTGTCCTACAAACCTAAAAGTCAACAAAAATTGAATTAAAGTCTCTGCTCGAGTCTACGACTCGAACAGACACTCGGGGGCTACTCCCATAGGGAGCGCTGGTCGCGCACCCTATGAATTCTTCGACTGCGATCCTGCGGATCAGTATGCAAAAAACTTTTCGGCAACACTGACCCAATTAATGCTAAGTGAGCATCGTCCTCCTTGGCCACCCGAAACACCTCCGCGGTGATAAAAATTCAGATGCCGCATCTGCGACGCAAAGATAAGACCTACAGATACCATCTGATGGCCTGACAACGCACACGACTGCGCTCTGCTAGTGAGAATCCGTGCCGGTAGGCGCGATGAAAAATCCCGGCGGACGCGTTGGTTACATCATTTAAAATTCACTGGAATTCCACTCCTGTAAGTCCTCCGTGGCCTGAGTCGAATTACGCCAGCATATGTTCCGGGTTCGAGTCGAGGGACTTGAATCTGAAGAAGATCGTGTTGTTTTGTCCTAAGACAGTTAACTGACCCTGATCTGTCGGGAGAGTCAGGCACACACATCAACAATCCCTACACACTCAAATCGTTCTCTAGACAAACAGAGATAGCTGCACCCGAAGGATTGAAGAGTCCTCAGCCGAATCTACGATTCGACTGAACACTCGGGGGCTACTGACATGGTTATACCCTACGGGTACACGATCTTAGCATACCTAGTCCAGCCCAAGGAAGGCCCACGAGAACATGCGCCAGCCCATGAAGACTTTCGGGTGGCCAGGGCCCATGACGCCTTCGGATCCTTGGAGAACAAGACTAGAGTAGATAGAATATTCAAAGGGGCAAACCCTAAAACCTGTAACCGACTCGATCTGTGCCTGGGACCTGCCTATCTCTATATAAATGCTAGAAGGGCACGACGAGGAGGGAACTTCGCATACCACCGCATACACACCTCCACACCAGATTGTAGGGGTTCGTAGCATGGAAAACAAAAAATTTCTATCGCGTACAAACAAACAAGCCAAGATCTATCTACTATATTGTAGCAACGAGTCGATGGAATAACTCACCCTCGAAGATTCCAAAGTGTTTAACGAGAGCGGATTCTCGTGGGTGATGTAGCCGTACTCTTGCCGATCTCAAGATCGCGTAGACGATCCTTCCCAAGGCCTGCGTTAAAGGCGCTTCCACAATGATGGTCACAAGTTTGGTACTCGACGAAGACCTTCCTCTCCCTTGTTCCAAAGAAAGCAGAGAGGTTGTAGCACTCTCTCATGTGATTCTGGACACGACGGCGTGGTACCGGAAGTAGAGGGGAGATCTCGCAGGGCTTCGCCTTAAGTCAGAGCAAGTATGGTGGACTATGAGAGAGGCCTCGGTGATCTAGGGTTTAGACACACCAAGTAGAGGGAGCTAGGCCGGCGGCTAGGGCAAGTAGAAGCCCCAACTCGGCGGCTTGGGAGAAACCCTTGGGCGGCGGCGGCGGTTTGGTGGTCGGCGGCTAGGGTTAGGGTTTAGAGGGGCAATGTGTGTTCTTGGAGGGGCAGCCCTGCCCCTCCTTATATAGGTGGAGGGGCCGGCCAAGGGGAGGGGAGTCCCTCCCCAACTCGGCTTCAAGTCCATTTGTGGAGGAGGGACTTCCTCCCCAAGTAGGTTTCCTACTCTCCCTCCACCAAGCAAAATAGCCGTTTGACTTTTCAAATTGGCGTTTGACTTTTCAAACTAGGATTTGATTTATCCCTTTATTTCGCTCAACGATGACACCTAGTACATGATGCAACCATTCCAACTTGTTATGACACATTCATGTACCCTTCCTCCTGAGTGCCGGACATTCCGAACCTTCTAGAACATTCCGATGAAAACACCTAACCATTCTCCAACCCCGAAACATGACTTTCCTTATATGAATCTTATTCTCCGGACCATTCCGGATCTCCTCGTGATATCCCGGATCCCATCCGAGACTCCGAACAACATTCGGTCTCTTACTCATCATTCCATAACTACTCAACAACGTCGAATCCTTAAGTGTGTCTGCGTACGGTTCGTGAATTATGCGACATGATCGAGACACTTCTCAACAATAACCAATAGAGGAACTGAAATTCATAAGGCTCCCACATATTTCTCACGATTACTTTATGATCGAATGAACCACTTACATACGATACCAATTTCCCTTTGTCTCACGATAGTTTACTTATCCGAGGTTTTGATCGTCGGTATCTCTGCATACCTAGTTCAACCTCGTTATCGATAAGTACTCTTTTCTCGTTCCCGTGATATGTGATCCCTTGTGAGCCAGTCACATGCTTGCAAGCTAATTGGATGACATTCCACCGAGAGGGCCCATAGTATATCTATCTGTCATATGGATGGCCAAATCCCACTCTTGATACATGTGTCTCAACCAATACTTTTCGAACACTCAATGCCACCTTTATAGCCACCCAGTTACGGTGTGGTGTTTGATGTCATCAAAGCATCCTTCCGGTGATGGTGATAAGCATGATCTCATGGTCGAAGGAATTAGGTTACTATGTATCAGAAAGCATATAGCAATTGAACTATTAAAATGACTTGATATTTATGCTACGCTTATCTATAGGAGTATGTCCATCATATCATTCTCCTAACGATATGATCTTGTTGTTAATAACATCTCAATGTTCATGATAGGGAAACCACAATCATTTATTAACCAACAAGCTAGTATTATGAAGAGGCTTTACTAGGGACTTCAATTTAAGTTTACAAATCACACAAGTATTAATGTTTCCTTGTTAATACTATTATAGCATGAATGTAAACATTTATCATAAACACAAAGATATAATAATAACTACATTTATTATTGCCTCTAGGGCATATCTCCAACAGTCTCCCACTTGCACTAGAGTCAACTAATCTAGATTACATGGTAATATACCGAACACCCATAGCAGTTTGGTGTTGGTCATGTTTTGCCCTCGGGAGAGGTTTAGTCAACGGATCTGCCACATTTAGATATGTGTGTACTTTGCAAATCTTTATGTCACCATCTTGGACATGTTCTCGAATAGCGTGAAAACGTAGCGTGATGTGCTTCAGCTTCTTGTGTGACCTTGGTTCTTGCGCATTGGCTATGGCGCCCATGTTATCACAGTAGATAGACATTGGGTCCAGCGCACTTGGAACCACACCGAGCTCTGTAATGAACTCTTTCATCCATATCGCTTCTTGTGAAGCCTCCAAGCGACCATGTATTCCGATTCGGTTGAAGATCTCGCCACAACGCTTTGCTTTGCACTCCTCCAGCTAATCACGCACCATTCAAAGTAAATACGTATCCAGATTGTGATTTAGAATCATCCGGATCGGTGTTCCAACTAGCATCGGTGTAACCATTAACAACGAGTTGTTCATCACCTCCATAAGAAAGAACCATATCCTTAGTTCTTCTCAAGTACTTAAGGATGTTTTTGACTGCTGTCCAATGATCCACTCCTGGATCACTTTGATATCTGCTAGTCAAACTAACAACATATGCAATGTCGGGTCTAGTACATAGCATGGCATACATTAGAGATCCTATGGATGAGGCATAGGGAGTCTTACTCATCCTTTCTCTATCTTCTACCGTTGCTGGACTTTGAGTTTTACTCAACGTCGTATTGGGCAACATGGGCAAGAACCCTTTCTTGCTATCTTCCATTCCAAACCTCTTTAGAACTTTGTTCCAATATGTACTTTGTGACAATGATATTAGGCGTCTCGATCTATCTTTATAAATCTTTATGCCTAATATGTAAGCTGCTTCACCAAGATCTTTCATTGAAAAACTATTATTCAAATATTCCTTGACACTATTAAGAAGGTCTACATCATTCCCAATCAACAATATGTCATCTACATATAGTATTAAGAATGCTACAGAGCTCCCACTCACTTTCTTGTAAATACAAGCTTCTCCATAAGTTTGTATAAAACCAAAACTTTTGATTACCTTATCAAAACGTTGATTCCAACTTCGGGATGCTTGCTTCAATCCATATATGGACCGCTGAAGTTTGCATACCTTGTTAGCATCTTTAGGATCGACAAAACCTTTGGGTTGCATGATATACAACTCTTCATCAATGTCTCCATTGAGGAACCCTGTTTTGACATCCATCTGCCATATCTCATAATCATAATATGCAGCGATTGCTAACATAATCCTCACAGACTTTAGCTTCGCTAGTGGTGAGAAGGTCTCATCATAGTCAACTCCTTGAATTTGTCGAAACCCTTTTGCGACAAGTCGAGCTTTATAGACAGTAACATTACCATCAGCATCTGTTTTCTTCTTGAAAATCCATTTATTCTCGACAGCCTTCCGGCCATCCGGTAAGTCCACCAAAGTCCATACTTGGTTTTCGTACATGGATCCAATCTCGGATTTCATGGCTTCTTGCCATTTATTGGAATCTGGGCTCATCATCGCTTCCTCATATGTCGCAGGGTCATCGGTGTTGTCCACCAACATGACACTCATAACGGGATCATACCAATTAGGAGTGGTACGAGTTCTCGTTGACCTGCGAGGTTCTGTAGCAACTACAACCGAATTTTCATGATCTTCATCATTAGCTTCCTCTCTTATTGGTGCAGGCACTACAGGAACTTCTTCCGGTGCTGCGCTACTCACAAGTTCGAGAGAAGGTTTGACAACCTCATCGAGTTCTACTTTCCTTCCAGTCACTTCTTTCGAGAGAAATTCCTTCTCTAGAAAGGATCAGTTCTTAGCAACGAAGATTTTGCCTTCGGATCTATGATAGAAGGTATACCCAATAGTTTCCTTTGGGTATCCTATGAAGACGCATTTTTCCGCTTTGGGTTCAAGCTTGTCCGGCTGTAACTTCTTTACATAGGCTCCGCAACCCCAAACTTTAAGGAACAACAATTTAGGTTTCTTCCCAAACCATAATTCATACGGTGTCGTTTCAACGGATTTAGATGGTGCCCTATTTAAAGTGAATGCTGCTGTTTCTAATGCATAACCCCAAAATGATAGCGGTAAATCTGTAAGTGACATCATAGAACGAACCATATCTAAGAGAGTTCGATTACGACGTTCAGACACACCATTACGCTGTGGTGTTCCCGGCGGTGTCAATTGTGAAAGTATTCCGCATTTCTTCAAATGCTCGCCAAACTCGTAACTCAGATATTCACCTCCACGATCAGAACGTAGAAATTTAATCTTCTTGTTACGTTGATTCTCCATCTCACTTTGAAATTCCTTAAACTTCTCGAAAGTTTCGGACTTATGTTTCATGAAATAGATATACCCATATCTACTCAAGTCATCCGTGAAGGTAAGAACATAACGATAACCACCGCGCGATGCTACACTCATTGGACCACACACATCGGTATGTATGATTTCCAATAAGTCCGTAGCTCGCTCCATCATACCAGAAAATGGAGTCTTAATCATTTTACCCATCAGACATGTTTCGCATCTTTCAAGTGATTCGAAATCAAGTGATTCAAGAAGTCCATCGGAATGGAGTTTCTTCATATGCTTCACTCCAATGTGACCAAGACGATAGTGCCACATATAGGTCGAGTTATCGCTCAATTTCAAATGTTTAGCTTCAATGTTATTAATATGTGTATTTCCACTATCGAGATTCAATAAGAATAGACCATCTATCAAAGGTGCATGTGCATAAAACATATTACTCATATAAATCGAACAACCATTGTTCTCGGACTTAAACAAGTAACCGTCTCGCAATAAACAAGATCTCGATATAATGTTCATGCTTAACGCAGGCACCAAATAACAATTATTTTAAGTATAAAACTAATCCCGATGGTAGATGAAGAGGTAGCGTGCCGACCGCGATCACATCAACCTTTGATCCGTTTCCCACGCGCATCGTCACCTCGTTCTTCACTAGCTTCCGTTTATTCTCAAAGACCGCTTCGAGTTACAAATATGAGCAACCGAACCAAGATTATCAATACCAGCACTACTACGAGTACTAGTGAGATACACATCAATAACATGTATATAGGATATACCTTTCTTCGTGATGTTGCCGTTCTTCAAATCCGCCAAGTACTTTGGGCAATTCCGCCCAAAGGACCTTCTCCCTTGCAGCAAAACACTCAAGATCGTGCTTAGGTCCAGCCTTGGTCTTCTTCGTCGCGGTAACTTTCTTACCACCCTTCTTGAAGTGTCCTTTGCTTAGACTTGCCTTTCTTGAATTTGGTGGTCTTATTGACCATCAACACTTGGTGCTCTTTCTTGATCTCCACTTCAGAGATTTTAACATGGAGAAGAGTTCTCAATCGCTTGTTCATGCTTTGCATATTGTAGTTCATCACAAAGTTCTTGTAACTTGGTGGTAGTGATTGAGGACACGGTAAATCCCCAAAGCATTAGGAATCACTATACCCAAGCTTTGAAGTTTGTTTATGCCCATACATCTTAAGCACATGCTCACCGAGAGCCCTCTTCCATCTTGCAGTTAAAGAACTTTTCAGAAGCCTCATAGCTCTCAACTGCCACGTGAGTCTCAAAAATCAATTTGAGTTCACGGACAATATCATGTGGGTCTGAATTCTCAAACCTTTTCTGAAGCTCTGATTCTAAACCATACAAGATAGCACACTGAACTGTGGAGTACTAAGTCTTCCGAGCGAGGTAAACATTCTTTACTTCATCGGTAGCAGTAGGTGCAGGTGGGTCACCCAGCGGTGCATCCATCACATAGGTCAAATTACCAGCACTGAGGACAATCCTCAAATTGCGGAACCAATCCGCGAAGTTGCTTCCATTGTTTTTCAACTTTTCTTTCTCTAGGAATGCATTAAAATTGATGGTAGGGGACGCCATTGATCTACAACATATTTGCAATAGTTTAGACTAAGTTTATGACAAATTGAGTTCTAATTAATAGTTAAATTAATCTAGGTGAACTCCCACTCAAAACAATATCCCTCACATTGTTTTAGTGATCACACGAACCAAATCCACCACATCAAAACCGATCATCACGAGAGTTGATGCAGCTTCAATGGCGAACAATCGACATGTTCATCATATCTACTATATGATTCATGCTTTAGCTTTCGGTGATCTGTGTTCCGAGACCATGTCTGTACATGCTAGGCTCGTCAAGATCAAACCTTAGCTTCTGCATGAGCAAATCTGGCTTGCTCACGTTGTATACACTTGCAGAATCTAACACACCCGATCATCACGTGGTGCTTCGAAACAACAAGCTTTAGCAATGGTTCTCACTAAGGATGAACACTTTAGAACTTGAAATTTATGTGCATGAGGGATCATCTTATAATGCTACCGTCGTTAACTAAGCAATACAATATGCATAAAGGATTAACATCACATGCAATTCATAATATGTGATATGATATGGCCTTTCTTCTTTGTGCTTCCGAACTCCATCTTCAAGCACGAACATGATCTCCATCATCACCGGCATTGCATCAAGGTCAATGACGCTGCTCCATGGTTGTCGTCCACCAGCTTCAACTATTATAACTACTTTGAATAAACACGCGGGTCTTAACAGAAATTAAAGACAACCATATGGCTCCTGCCGGTTTCCAACTTACAATAAGGAACATTGCATACATCAAATATAATCACAATCATGGCCATATCACATCACAATACACCCCTGCAAAACAAAGTTAGATGCCTTTAATTTCTTTGCATGTTTTACGTGGTTTGGGGCTTTCAATAAGTGTCGATCTAACTTACGAACAAGAACCACAACGTTGATGTTTGAACTATCAAGTGCCCGTTGTAAATTGGATCTATACTATAATGGGAGAGACAGACACCCGCAAATCCACTTATGCAATACAAGTTGCATGTTGAGCATGGAGCAAGTCTCATGAACGATGTCATGTAAGGTTAGCCCGGGCCGCTTCATCCCATCATACCGCAAGATGCAAAGTACACAAGAAGCAATTGATAATAAAAGCACCACGCCCACAATGACCATTGTGTTCTACTCAGGTCAACATCTACATATAGACACGGCTCGATAATCGTAGGGGTTCGTAGCATGGAAAACAAAAATTTCTACCGCATACAAACAAACAAGCCAAGATCTATCTACTTGATTGTAGCAACGAGTCGATGGAATAACTCACCCTCAAGATTCCAAAGTGTTTAACGAGAGCGGATTCTCGTGGGTGATGTAGTCGCATTTGCCGATCTCAAGATCGCGTGAGACGATCCTTCCGGCCATGCTACGTTCAGCGCTTCCATGATCGGTACACATTCGGTACTCGACGAAGACCTTCCTATCCCTTGTTCCAGTAGGCAGCGGAGGTTGTAGCACTCTCCTCGCGATTCCGGCAGCACGACGGCGTGGTACCGGAAGTAGAGGGGAGATCTCGCAGGGCTTCGCCTTAAGCCGGAGCGAGTATGGTGGACTATGAGAGAGGCCTCGGTGATATAGGGTTTAGACACACCAAGTAGAGGGAGCTAGGCCGGCGGCTAGGGAAAGTAGAACCCCCAACTCGGTGGCTTGGGAGAAACCCTAGGGCGGGGGCGGCGGTTTGGTGCCCGGCGGCTAGGGTTAGGGTTTAGAGGGGCAGTGTGTGTTCTTGGAGGGGCAGCCCTGCCCCTCCTTATATAGGTGGAGGGGCCGGCCAAGGGGAGGGGAGTCCCTCCCCAACTCGGCTTCCAAGGCCGGCGGTGGAGGGAGAGGGACTTCCTCCCCAAGTAGGTTTCCTACTCTCCCTCCACCAAGCAAAATAGCCGTTTGACTTTTCAAATTGGCGTTTGACTTTTCAAACTAGGATTTGATTTATCCCTTTATTTCGCTCAGCGATGACACCTAGTACATGATGTAACCATTCCAACTTGTTATGACACATTCATGTACCCTTCCCCTCCGGAGTGCCGGACATTCCGGAACCTTCTAAAACATTCCCGATGAAAACACTGGAACCATTCTCCAACCCCGAAACAGGACTTTCCTTATATGAATCTTATTCTCCGAACCATTCCGGATCTCCTCGTGATATCCCGAATCCCATCCGAGACTCCGAACAACATTCGGTCTCTTACTCATCATTCCATAACTACTCAACAACGTCAAATCCTTAAGTGTGTCTCCCTACGGTTCGTGAATTATGCGGACATGATCGAGACACTTCTCCGAACAATAACCAATAGAGGAATCTGGAAATTCATATGGCTCCCACATATTTCTACGATTACTTTGCGATCGAATGAACCACTTACATACGATACCAATTTCCCTTTGTCTCACGATAGTTTACTTATCCAAAGTTTTGATCATCGGTATCTCTGCATACCTAGTTCAACCTCGTTACCGATAAGTACTCTTTTCTTGTTCCCGTGATATGTGATCCCTTGTGAGCCAGTCACATGCTTGCAAGCTAATTGGATGACATTCCACCGAGAGGTCCCAGAGTATATCTATCCGTCATATGGATGGACAAATCCCACTCTTGATCCATGTGTCTCAACCAATACTTTTCGAACACTCAATGCCACCTTTATAGCCACCCAGTTACAGTGTGGTGTTTGATGTCATCAAAGCATCCTTCTGGTGATGGTGATAAGCATGATCTCATGGTCGAAGGAATTAGGTTACTATGTATCAGAAAGCATATAGCAATTGAACTATTAAAATGACTTGATCTTTATGCTACACTTATCTATGGGAGTATGTACATCATATTATTCTCCTAACGATATGATCTTGTTGTTAATAACATCTCAATGTTCATGATAGGGAAACCACAATCATTTATTAACCAACAAGCTAGTATTATGAAGAGGCTTTACTAGGGACTTCAGTTTAAGTTTACAAATCACACAAGTATTAATGTTTCCTTGTTAATACTATTATAGCATGAATGTAAACATTTATCATAAACACCAAGATATAATAATAACTACATTTATTATTGCCTCTAGGGCATATCTCCAACACAGATTGCATCTGTGCACCCCTGTACTTTTCGGTTCCGCCGTAATCAAGAGCAGACAAGCAGGAGTAGGGTTTTCCCTCCAGGGGCCTGAACCTGGGTAAACCTCGTGTCACCGTGTTGCTTGTTTGCTAACCGTTCCGTGATCTCCAGCATCCCCATCTTCTCCAAAACCCAAGCTCATAACAATGGGCATTGACGAGATTAAACCTCGTGATGCTCCCCCTATGGAATTTGAGATCAGAGGGCACCACTACAACAAGGGATACTATCTAGCAGATGGCATCTATCCAAGATGGCCAACATTTGTGAAGACTGAAGACTATCTCAAACCCAATGCTCCCCAAGCATTCTCACTTGCCAAGGAACAGAAAGCTTGCAGGAAGGACGTGGAGCGGTCATTCGGTGTGCTCTAGCAGAGGTTTGTAGTTGTCCGGTTCCCTGCTATGACCTGGTCGAAAGATCAGATGTGGGAAGTGATGAACTTTTGTGTGGCCTTGCACAACATTATCATTGAGGATGAGAAGAATGATCCAGTGAGTTTGCTCGAGGAGAACGAGCCATACTAAAGACAGGGTCCTCTTGCTGAGACTGATCATCAGGTGCCTCCAACCTGGGCTGCATTCATCGCCATGTGTCAGGAGATCAAGACCCGGCGATGCATCAACAGCTGCAGGATGATCTTGTTGAGCACCTATGGATACGCAGGGGCAACACGTCGTAGATGCCCAACATGAACTAGCCGAACTTGGCCTAAATATGTTGTACTTTCACTGCAGGCCGAACTATGTTTACATTTATGCCAAACTATGTTTAAAATTTCGCTGAACTTTGGCCGTAAAATGTTCTGTATTTATTGTATGCCGGACTATGCCGAAATATAGATGAACTTGAGCCAAATTTGAGCCAAATTTAAGCGGAAATGGGTGTTCCGGGAACTCGGATTGGGTACGAGAGTGGGAAACTGGGCGTACCTAGGCCTAAAACTTGCGTCGTCCGGCCAAAGTTTGGTCCGGATTTCGGCCTGGGTTCGCCCAACGAGTGGAGATGCTCTAAGGGTATGTTTGGTAGATGGGATATTCCTATCTCAATCAACTATTTGTTGTTTGTTAGACTAGGTAGTGCTGAACTCATGCGAAAAGGCCCCTCGGCCATTCCGACTTGCGAAGCTCAAATCGGGCTTCTCAATTCGACCGAGCTGAGCTCATCCTACAAACTACTGTTCACAGACCACATGACCCCTTCGACCCCCCGACCCCGTCCTATCCTCTCCCCCGCGTTAGGTCGCCCTCCTCCCCTCTCCTCCTCTCTGTCCTCTCCGGCACCGGACGCCCTTTTCCCGTGTCGTCCACCCTCCTCTCGCGCCCCCGTCCTCCTCTCCCGTCGGCCGAGCAGGATCAAGGAACATCGTGTCCCTCGTCCTTCCCCCATGCCGAGGATGAGAAGCTCCCCTGTCGGCCCTTCTCCCGCTGTCGTGGTGGTGGCACGGAAGATGCCATGGGTAGGCTAAAGTATGGGGCCAATGGATGCTAGAGGGATCCGGGGAGGGAAGATGTAGTGATTTCTACACTCAAATGCTCAACAAATAAAGCTCTATTCCTCTTCTCAATGAATACAAGTGCTCCAAGAGCTGTCTCATAGAGAGGAAGAACACTACTACACGAGCCTTACGACGTAGAATGAATCGATCCCCTTCTTAGGAGCCAGCGTCCCCCTTATAAAGGGGTGCCTTGGTTTCTTCTAGGGCTAACGTGGCAAGCATATCCTTGGAATATGCTTGTCCCAATATGGTAACTCGGCGGCCTCCTTTCCGGTCGCCCTTCTATCGGCAGCAATGTTCCAGAGAGCTTCACATGCGCGCCTCGGGCTTCCTTACTGTCACCTCCATGACGCTATTCTTCCCTTCTGCTGCTCTGCTCCTTGTCCTTTGTGATTGGATCTGTCTAGATTCCTCCTAGATAGTGACTAGGGTTTGACTATAGGCACCTCCTTCTCCTGCAAGCTTGATGTTATTCGGCCTTGTCTCGCATAACTCGGCTCGGCCTACACCTGCATTCAAGTTAGTCAGACTCATTCGGCCGACTTTACTCATATGTCGGCCGGATAAGACGTTACTCATTCTACACTTGTCATGGCCCTGCTTATCTCGGCCGACTCTTATATGAACCGGCCGACACAAACAGTAACTCAGCTCACGACAAGGGAAATTTCATTCGTATTTCCCCTGTCTTGACCCTATCCGGGGTCACCTCCCCAACATTAGTCCCTGAAGCTGGTGTGGTCCTACCTGAAATCTCGGCCGGGCCACATCAGTTTCCCAACATACTTCTCTCTCTTTATTTCCGAGTTACTTCTTTCTGTTCGAGGTATCCGTGCAGCTTCCTGAGCACGCCTCGTCCTACGTGTACCACTCATCATTTTTCTTCTAGTTTTTTGTTCCTCTACAGTGTCTACTGACAAGCTATAGTGATTACTGCGCCCGTCGCGTCGGCGCAGTGACACCTCGAGTACCGCATCGGTCAGGAGGCCCGATCCCCTCCTGCGTCGTGTGGTCTTCGGTGTGGCTCCACTGGTTGTGTGCGGTTCCGCCACGCGCGCGATTATGCGGTTATCGTGGCGCACCCACGATCCCACTACCGCTAATACTGCGCGGTTATAAAGAGGGGAGTGGGGCCTTCGTTTGCCCTTCTTCCTCCTCCTCGCGCTAGTGCCTCCGTTCGTGCGCTAGCGGCTGTGCCATTGTCTACCTCCTCGACGGTCACGCTGCTGTTCTCCTGCTCCGATGACCTCACCGCCGTGCCCTCGCTCCGTCGCCTTCGCTGGTGAGTTATCCTACGGCACCGCCGCTAGGTTTCTGCCCTAGACATTCCTTATGCTTTCCTATATTCCTTGCGGCGGTTCTTCTTTGTTCCGCCGCCGCGCTCGTTAGAATCACGACGGGGCCCCGCACCTCTAGGCTTCTCCCCGCCGCTAGTTCCTCCTCCGTTGATTCCTCCGACAAGCCCATGTCTAGTTCTGCCAGCGGAGCCCTCATCAAGGAGGATGACTTGGCGTCCGGTCTAGAACGGGGTTCTTGGCAGGGTTCCACTGTCACTCGTCGTGAGGTCGAGTGGTTAATTAAGACGCACCAGATCCCTGCCGAGGGAAGCTGTCGCTTGCCCGACAAAGAATCCTCTCCAGTGCTCAACGAGGGAGAGCATGTAGTTTTCATGTCCCACTTTGCTCGTGGGTTCGGCCTCCCCCTTAGCGATTTTGCTAGGGGGTTCCTCGATTACTTCGGCCTTCAGCCGCATCATCTGCCAACCAATGCTATCGCCTCTTTGTCAGCTTTTATCTCGGCTTTGGAGGGTACTTCGGCCTTTGGCCCTCCGTACATGTCTGGTCCAAAATTTTCCAAATCCGATCTAATGTCGTGCCGGACAAATCTCTTCACCCTTTCGAGAAATCTCTTACCCAATGCGGGGCTGCGTCCATTACGCCTCGGAGAAATTCTGAGTTCCCGTGTGTCACCAGCATCGAGTCTTGTAGGAAATGGCATAGATCATTTTTCTATGTCAGAAACAGTGGGAAAGAAGATAAGATTTGGCTCCCCGCTTTTTCTATCGTCCCCCCTTCCAAGAAGAATTGGAACTACAACCCTAGGAAGAGCCATGCTTTGGCCGAGGCATTTGAGATTCGGCTCAAGGAATTAATCCGCGCCAGGCTCCACGGTGAGGGTCTGATGACTGCATTCATCAGCAGCCGAATCTGCCCTTTTCAGCTTCGCTCTCACAAGCTTTGTTACATGAGTGGTCCTCTCGACCCCAACCGAGTTTCAACGGTTGATCTCGACGACTATCATATTTATAAGTATGTCTGAGCTATCTTCAAGACCGATATGCCGGAGGAGTGGGCATGGGGACTAAAGCCATTCACTCGCGGGAATCCCCCTCCTCAGGTAAATTTACGCTTTGGTGTTTGCTTACGAGTTGCCTTTGTGATTGCTCTTTTTCTAATCCTACTTTATTTTTTCTCTCGCAGAGGTTTGCGGAGCAAAAGACTGAGGATGCCGAGGTCTTGGCTCTTCCGTGGACTGCAGATCGGAATACCCCGGATAATGGGGAACCTGACTTGGAGGAGTTCGTCCCTAAGTCGGATGTTGCTCCGGTTCGCGCCCGTGGCAAGACCTCGGCCCACGCAGATGAAGGTGACTCGGACGACGTCCAAATTCTTGTGGTAGTTGCCGTGGTGCCTATCTCTTACGCATTTCCGGCTCCTACTTTCCCAGCTAATCCAGCTGGTCAAGTGCACGACGCCGAGCCTCTTGCTTCTCAAGCTCCTGCTACCTTGAAGAAGCGCACCGCTCCGGCAGATCCCTTCGGTGCTGCCCCCAAGAAGCGAGTGAAGAATTCTGCACAGCATATTCCGAGGCGTAAAACCATGCCTGCGGTTACTGGGTGAGTTTACTTTCATTTGTATTTCTTGTTTCTCTCTTTCTGTCTATTGACTCGACTTTTTTGTCTTTCGCAGTGCTCCTCTCTCCACAAAGCCTAGTGGTCCGAGTATGACGACCCATACTACTCGGACGGCTTCTCCTCCAGAAGATACTCGGGTTCCCAGTCCTCCACGTGTTGATTCTCCTCCTGCACCAACACATATGTCGCCTGGACAAGATTTTCCTATTGACCCCACTGTTACTACCGGCATAACTCCCACACCGGATCATCCGGTTGAGCCTGTTGCTCCTGTCTTCACCAGCGAAGTTTCCCCCAATGATCCCTTGATCACCACAACTCCAACTGCTACTCCTTTTCCATCCGAGGATATCACCACCTCGGCCCCCTTGGAGGTTTCAGTTCCTCCTGCCCCCTAGGACGTGATTCATAGTGCTGAAGTTGCTGCCCCTCCCGAAGTCTCTACTAAAAGTAGGAAGACTGTTGTTACTAAATCTTCGACATCTCAGAAAGGTCCAGCCTCCTCTTCTCAGCCCAACATAGCTGATGCACTTTGCAAGGGAGCTTCCTCCGCTAAGCCTGTTGTCACTCCTGCTGCCGACACTCAACTTACTCTTCACAAGAGTCCGGTGACGGTGGTGGTAACACAACGGGCCCGAGGTAAAGTGCTGACTCACACTGATAACGGAAACAGCCTCGGCTCCTTGGTGGAATATGCCAATAACTGGAATGCCGCAAATCAACTTGAAGGCAATCCGAGTAGCCAACCATTCCAGCTTTCCGACATTAGCAGTCGCTTGCACATGGCTGCCAAAATTGTCCTTGTTAGTGACAAGATGAATGAGGTAAGTGCTTTCATTGATACTTTGTCTATCATTCAAATGGTATCATATACACTAGTCCCCGAAGCTTGCAACCGGATAACTTGTTGTTCGTTTGGAAGCTTTGTCAGGCATCAAATCTCATGACTCGAATTAGCCGTGATATCCGAATCAAGTTTTACTCAGTTCGGATTTTCTTTAGCTTTAAATATCTAGCCACTTTGATATAAGTCAAGTTACACTTAGGTTGGGTCTGTTTTAACTTTGAATATGTAGCCACCTAGATCCGAGTCAAATTTTATTTGATTCAGATCTGCTTTAACTTTGAATATCCAGCCACCTAGATCTGAGTCAAATTTTATTTGATTCGGATCTGCTTTAACTTTGAATATCCAGCCACCTAGATCCGAGTCAAATTTTATTTGATTCGGATTTGCTTTAACTTTGAATATCCAGCCACCTAGATCCGAGTTAAATTTTATTTGATTTGGATCTGCTTTAACTTTGAATATCCAGCCACCTAGATCCGAGTCAAATTTTATTTGATTCGGATCTGCTTCAACTTTGAATATCCAGCCACCTAGATCCGAGTCAAATTTTATTTGATTCGGATCTACTTTAACTTTGAATATCCAGTTTTGTAACCTTCTATTATATCTAGGTTGCTCATGATCGGCGGACTACCGAATTTCAAAGGTTGCTCTTTGCCCACAAGAAACTGCAAGAAAAATTTGAGAAGGTTGTTCCCGTAGTGAAGAAAACTGGTAATTTGATAAATCTTTGATCTGTTCCTTAAGTTCGTAACATTTTTGGCTTGTCGTGCTAACTCACTCTTTGCTGGTGTGTAGCTAGTATCAATAATCTGAATACCCTCCTTACCAAGAAAGTTGACGCTCTTGAAGGTTGGTTCCTCGTTTGTGGTTTTTAATTTGTTAGTTCTTGTCCGAGATGAATATTGGGTTTCTTACAGCCTTCCGGCTTTGCTATAGCCGAGTTACACACATTTGTAGCATCGCATCAAGAATGCATACCTATGCCTGATATGATGCTGCATTTTTTAGAGCAAGCTGCCACTCATTCGGTGCAACTCAAAGAAAAAGATGATGAAATAACCCGGTTACGCGCCGAGGTTGAGTTTCTCAAGCTTTCCCAGAAATCCGAATTGGAAAAAGTTGATCAGGAATTCTCTGAAGAAAAGAACCGACTGAGCCTACAGTTGCAGAAGGATAAGGAGCTTCTTGACGTTGCCGAGCTAAAGAACCAGGCGATGAGCGAGGAGATCGCTCTTTTCGAGAAGAGTAGGGCCAATTGGTCCCTGGATCTCCATAAAATGTTGAGTTACATCCATCGTAAGTCTCCGCCTATGGCCAAGTTATCTTCTTCCCTCTTATTTTTAACTAATATTATTTCCTTTTGTATAGATCATTTTCTAGAGGCAAAACCTGTGAGCACTAAAGTTGTGATCGCTGCTCATGAGCGCCGAGGCGTCCCCGTTGGGCCGAGTCAGGAATATTCAATGGAAGACTTCCTAATTGCCGTCGGTGCTGCTATTGGACCAATGAAAATCATGGGAAGAGATCTGGTGCAAGCGGCTATCCAGGCCTACCATGTTCTTTGGCCGAACACTTCTAGAACGCCTGAGATTGATGAAATTGAAGTGCTCGTGTCGAGGCTGATGGCATCTCAGACCCGACTTAATCTCTAGGGAGAATCTGCTGGGAGGGCTGGTGCCGACATGGCCCTTACGGCCGTGTTGTCTTGGTATGAGGATATTTCCCTCGATACTCTGATGCATCTGCGCACTGGATCTCCTTGGGTTGAAAATCCGGAGTTTGTTGCTCGCCGCCAAGCTCGTGCCTTCCAGCTTATCGAGTATGCTAACTTGCATAATTGGATCGAAGGGCCGAGTTTCCTTCTCAATCCAGCCGATGATGTCGAAGTTGAAGATGCATCGGGTGATGACTCAGCCGATCAGGATGAATCGGAGGGTGATTCGGATAATTCCCGTGATTCAAAAGATAGCTCGGGCGAGGATGGCGACACGCGATCGTCCTCTAAAGGCACTGAAAACTCTCAAGCTCAAAATGATGTCTCTCGGTATCCGGAGCTTGCGCCCGAGGTTAGTATGGCTTCCGTTGAAACCGAGGTAACGTCGGCTGATGCCCCAGCTACTTCGGAGCGCCCAGTTGCTAAAGATACCCTCCTGAAGGAGACCGAGGTCCCTCCTTCAGCGTCCGAGATACCCATGCCCGATGCTCCTGACAATGCTACTGCCGCTTAAGGGTTGTTTGGCCTCTTCTGGTGTTTAGGCTTGAAAAACTTCGATTTTCTTTAAGTCCCCGGCATGTCGGGCATATGATGTTTGTGAAACAATTGACCGTCTTTTGTGTGTGGTATGAACCTTTTTGCCTTGCGCCGCTGAGGCATTGGTGATGGTAACTATTGTCATTTCGTCTAAGTTAAGCTATCTGTTTCATATCTTTGCCTTGCCCAACTTTAATTTCGTAAGGCCGGATCGTATTCTCCCATGTAGTTGACCTTCGTCCGACATCTATCTTGCTTGCCCTTTGTAAACTTGGTTGTATAGTTGTTGTTTTCGCGATTTGTATTTGAAGTATAATGCTCCAACCTCATAGGTAGGCTTGTATCCCTTATCATACTTCGACTTGATGAGGTTGTTACCTCTAGAAATCGTTAATCATTTTCTCCTTGTTGTTCCGTTGTCGATCGAGGCACGTTTATGTTGCATCTTATGAATTATGGGCAGCGAATTGGGGTAGTCCCCGAGTTTCTGCTGAAGCTATCGAGCTCTTACATGAATGGAAGAAATTAATGAGCGGTGTAAATCATCCCCGAGTTATCCCTTGGGTCGCTGAAGGTTTATATCTGTTTAGATAATATCGAATAACACGAAACAGTCCTCGAGTTACAAACTGGGTTGCCGAGATAATTCATAGCTCAATGCAGAGAATACCACGGGGCAATCCCCGAGTCATTGCTCGAGGTGCCGAGGTTTAATACATATTTCAAAACAAGAAACAATCATGGGGCAGTCCCCGAGTCGATGCTCGAGGTACCGAGGTTTAAAGCATAATCCGAAATAAGGGATAACACGGTGCAGTCTCTGAGTCACTGCTCGAGGTGCCGAAATTTAATACATAATTCAAAATAGGAAATAACACGGTGCAGTCCCCGAGTCACTGCTCGAGGTGCTGAGGTTTACTACATAGTCTTAAAAAATAGAAACAACATTGTGCAGTCCCTGAGTCGCTGCTCGAGGTGCCGAGGTTTAATACATGCTGGATATTCCAACTTGATGCATCGCATCACGACGTACAACATATGGCTTCTAAGTGTAGAACGGGCGAAGTAAGGCTATATTCCATGGTCTTTTTGATTCGTCTCCGGCCTTATTTGCCTTATTCTTCTCTGGTGGCTGAGCGTCGATCAGGTAATATGCATCATTGTGCAATTCTTTACTCACGATGAATGGTCCTTCCCATGGAGTTGAGAGTTTGTGCATGCCGGCTGTGCGTTGCACTAGTCAAAGAACCAAGTCTCCTTCTTTAAAAAATCTTGGATTTACTTTTTTTCTATGGTATCGTCTGAGGTTTTGCTGATGAACAGCTGATCTTGATAATGCCAATTCCCTTGCTTCCTCTAGCAGATCCACATCGTCTTGCCGTGATACTTCGTTTACTTCGGCCGTTGTGTATTGGATTATTCTTGGCGAGTCATGCATTATGTCGGCTAGAAGCACATCTTCTGCCCCGTATACCAGAAAGAAAGGGGTATACCCAGTCGACCTGTTTGGGGTGGTCCTGAGGCTCCACAGTACTGCTGGAAGTTCCTCAATCCAGCATCCTGCCGACCTTTGCAGTGGCTCGATAAGTCGGGGTTTTATTCCTGACAATACCAGTCCATTTGATCTTTCTACTTGCCCGTTTGATGCTGGGTGAACCACTGAGGCAACATCTAGCCTTATGTGCTTTTCTTGGCAAAATCTAGCAAAGGCTCCTTCAGCAAAATTTGTGCCATTATCTGTGATAACACTGTGTGGATATCCATATCTCAAGAGAATATCTTTTAGGAATTTTACCGCTGTTAGTCCATCACACTTTCTTATTGGTTTCACCTCGATCCACTTTGTGAATTTGTCCACCATGACTAGAATGTGAGTCATTCCGCCTCGGGCTGGTTTGAACGGACCTACCATATCCAAACACCATATAGAAAAAGGCTAAGTGATTGGTATTGTTTTTAACTCGGATGAGGGCAGATGTATCTTGCTGGCGTATCTTTGGCAACCATTACATTTTTACACTAATTATTTTGCTTGCTTTAATGCCGTCGGCCAATAAAACCCATGCCTAAATGCTTTGGCCACTAAAGATCTTGAAGAGGCGTGATGCCCGCATTCTCCCTGATGTATATCCAGGAGTATTTCCTGTCCTTCTGCCGAGTCAACACATCTTTGTAGTACGTTCGTGGCGCTTCTCTTATACAGCTCATTGTTTATGATTGTGTAAGCTTTTGCTCTTCTTACTATTTGTCTAGCCAGTACTTCATTACTCAGCAAGATTGCCTCCTTAAGGAATGAAAATATGGGTTGCGCCATATCGGCATGATTTTCTCTCAGATAATTTCACTGTCGATTTCCATATTTTCCGCCGACATAATAGCTTCGGATTTTTCTGTGTTCGCTCGCGCGATGGCCGGGTTAACCTTCAGAAAATCTGGGTCGCATTCTTTGTCGATTTCCATTGGCACACTCCCTTCTTTCAATTCTCCCGAGATACGAATTGACTCAAATTCTGGTGATGGTGTAATCAATGGTTTTCTCAGGTGCTCTGGGCAATACCTGGGGGAATTGACTGCCTAGTTGATCCGAGTTTTGACAGTGTGTCCGCGACGTCATTTTCCGCCCGAAGTATATGATGAAACTCGCATCCATCGAAGTAACCACTGAGTTTTTGCACATGAAATCTATATAGGGCCATATTCGCATCTAGTGCGTCCCAATTGCCTGATACTTGTTGTACTACTAGATCTGAGTCCCCATAGCATATGATCCGACGTATACCAATCTCTTTTGCCATTTTTAACCCGTGGACGAGTGCTTCATACTCGGCTACATTGTTTGACGCAGCGAAATGTATCTGCAGCACATACTTCAGCTGATCTTTTTTCGGCGAAGTTAATACTATCCCTGCTCCCAAGCCATTTCTCAGCTTGGATCCATCAGAATGCATTGTCCAATAGTTCGGATCTGGCAATGGTGGTTCATATTGTACCTCGGCCCAATCCACAAAAATGTCGGCTACTGCTTGAGATTTGATTGCATCTCGCCTATCGAATTGCGGAGCATAAGGTGATAACTCGATTGCCCATTTTGCTATTCGGCCACTTGCATCCTTGTTGCTCAATATCTCGGCTATGGGTGCTTCATAAATCACTTTTATTGGATGCTCTTTGAAGTAATGTTTGAGTTTTTTTGCCGACATGTATACTCCATAAGCCATCTTCTGGTATTGCGGGTAGTTCTGTTTTGAGGCCGATAATACCTCTCTTAGGTAATATTCTGGCCTTTGAATTGACTTATCCCCTTCATTCCGTTCCACGACAACCACCGCACTTACCACTCTGTTAGTGGCGGCTACATAAAGTAACATAGGTTCTTTTGATAATGGAGAAGCCAAGATCGGTGCTGTGACCAACATCTTTTTTAACTCATGAAATTTATTATCTGCTTGTGGTGTTCAGATGAATTTATCAGATTTTTTCATCACATGAATTTTTTTACATCATTAAGACACCTCGACAGTTCCATTTTTTCAACTGCGCGGATTTTAGTTGGATTTGCCTCTATACCTCGGTTGGACACGAGGAAATCGAGTAATTTTCCAACCGGCACACCGAAGGTACATTTTTCCGGGTTAAGCTTCATTCGGAATCTTCTCAAGTTCACGAATGTTTGTCGAATATCATCAATGAGCGTTTTGCTCTCGTTGGTTTTTATAACCATATCGTCTACATATACTTGTACATTTTTTACTATCTGGTCATGTAGACACTTTTGCATGCATCTTTGGTATGTTGTTCCTGCATTACGCAGGCCGAATGGCATGGTATGATAGCAATAAGCCAGACGGGTAATAAACAGCCTTTATTTGATCGGCGGATTTAACAAAGATTCGTGGAAACCGAATCTGGCGTCTACAAATGACAATAGCTCACAACCAGCGGTCGAATCAATGACTTGGTTTATCCTAGGTAAAGGAAAAGGATCTTTGGGACACGCCTTGTTTAGGTTCGTGTAATCGATACACATTCGCCATACGACGGCTACATTCGAGTCATCCTTTTTGTTTTCCACTGACACCAGATTTGATAGCTAATCGGGGTGAAGCACTTCCATGATGAACCCGGCCGCAAGGAGCCGAGCTACCTCATCCCCTATTATTTTTCTCCTGTCTTCGGCTAAGCGGCGGAGAGGTTGCTTCACCGTCCTTGGTCCTGGCCTTACATGCAAAGAGTGAAGTTGGTGAGCTCACCTTCCTATTTGGCATCTAGGCCGACACCAATCATGATGGTGCGCTCTGGGAACTGCTCATCTATCTGGATCTTTTTTGTCTCTTTAGTCGGCTGGAAAGAAACACTTCCATGGGGGTTGGCCAGTGCCGGCATATTCAGCTATGCCGACTGAGACAGAGCCGCTACCTCCTGAATCCTTCTTTTTTCTCTCGCGATTACCAATGACTCGGCCAGATTAGATCCGGCCGAAGCACAATCCATTGACTTTCTGTAATCTCTGGCTACTATTATCACCCCTTGTGGTCCGGGTAACTTCATTTTCAGATAAGTAATGTGGCAGCTGCTCATGAACTTAGCCAATGTTGGTCGTCCGAGTAAAGCATGATAGCAACTTTCTAGGTCCACCACTTGAAATTCCAAATTTGCGCTCTGCAATTCTCCCTTGTGCCAAATAATACATCTACTAAGGACTTTCCCGATGGGTTCACACGAAAGTCCCGGCACTATTCCATGGAACGTGGTTCTTGTGGATTGCAGCATATTCTGTGCTATTCCGAGTTTGTGCATTGTATCTTTGTACATGATGTTGATACTACTCCCATTGTCAATGAGTACTTTTGAGAATTTCACATTAATGCTGGGTCCGACAAATGTCGGATCTAGTATGAGTGCATATGACCCTGGATTCGGCATTATCTTCGGGTGATCTTTTATGCTCCAGGTTACTTCTTGATCGGACCAAGGCACGTATCTTGGTACCGCCAGCATAACAGCACTTCCATATGTCGGCGTTGTACACTCTGCCTATCTTGCTGTTCTATTGTGAACACACAATATGATTGATGATGCTCCCTGTAATCATTGCGTCCGTTGTTTCCGGGGTTTGCCCTTCCATCTTGACCTTGATTTATCACTTGATGCACTGCATCCCTCCAGTCCGAGTTGTCATACCTCGAAGGAGGTGGTGGTAACATTAACTGATAAGCATTTGCTCCTGTTAGCTGTGGCTGCTGTTGTTGTTGTACTTGATGAGGGGGCGCTTGCATGCCCGCCGTGTTCCCCATAGCATTTTTCATCTAGGAACATTGACGAGTTGTATGATTAGCCGGCTTGGCCGGGTTTGGATTGTGGAGTTTACATGGTTGATCCAACATGGATTCAAATGTGTACTTCGGCCTCTCCTGCCATTGCTTCTTCTGTTCTGGTGTCCACTGCCTTTTCCCTTCATTCCTCGACGTCCACTGCTGAGGGTTGTTCTTCTGTCGCTGACTGTTTCCATGACTCGGCAGGTCTTGTACTACCGCTGCCACCTGATTGGAAGCATATCTGTAATCCGGTCTTTCTTCCCTTCTTCTACCTTGGAATTCGTTGCGCCTCGATGATCCGGCTGCATCTCTTGCATATTGATCTTGATGCTCCCGATGCTCTGCCGACGTTAATTATGGTTGCGTCGGATCCCCTAATGCATAGGAATCTGCTATCCTGATGGTCTCTGCCAAGGTGGTAGGCATATCCCTTTGCAGCCTTTGCCAAAATACACTCCTATATCGGCAGCCTTGAGCAAACCAAGCTATCGCTTGAGACTCTATGACCCCTTCGCATGAGTTTCTGAGGTTGCACCACCAAGTCAAGAATTCCCTATCTGTTTCATTTGGCTTTTGTTTTCACATAGCGAGCTGTTGAGGCCTGTTCGGCCTCTTGTAAGTACTGGTGAAATTGCTGACAAACATTTCTTCAAAATCTAGCCAACAGTTGATACTACCTGTCGGCAGATTGTTCAGCCATACTCTGGTTGGTCCTTCTAGCATTCTTGGGACGTATCTCACCGCCCATCGTAAGTTTCCACGAGCTATTTTTACTGTAGTGGCATAGTCAATCAACCAATCCCGTGGCTTTGTGCTCCCGTTATATGTTTTTGGGCCCCTTGCCAATTGGAAGTTCGGCACTGGTGGTTCGCCCATGATCCGAGGTCCGAAACATGCCGGACCTGGCCGACCCTGTTCTTCTAATAATTCGGATCGATATATCTATCCAGTTTTAGTCTTGCGTCACTCAACGTCAAGTTTATGTAAACGATCCTCTCTTGTATTTCATAATGGTTATTCCCACCATGTTCTGCATGCTCCATATCCGAATAACCATCATTGTACCTATCATTTGCCTGATTATGCTGAGCTAGTCTCACTTCTCGATCTTGCCGAGGTTCATATCTCGGTTGAGGATTAGGTGGAGGGTTTCTCCTTCCCTCCGCCGGGTTATTGTTTTCATGATTTCCCCTTCCGAGGTCTCCGTGCCCCTTGTTAGCACGTTCGGGGTTTCTATCTCTACTGTTACCTCGGCTGCCGTTGCCTCTATTTTCATTGACCTTTCCGGCAACCGCCGGATCATACGGAACAATTTGCTTATTTCTTTTTCCTGAGGTCACAACTCTATCTTTTCGCGCGTTGTTCCCGGGTGAGGATGCTGCTGTCGCAGATAATGCGGGTGCTGCTCCAGCCGAATGAACCATACGCGAGGCTCCCGGTCTCGCCGGGTCAGCCCTTAGCATTTCCTCATTATACTGATTCGCAATACGCACTATCTCATTCACTCTTTCTTGTTGTTTCTACTGGGCTTCCCCGCTTAATCCTTCCAGTTCCAAAGCAGCGACATTCGCCGCCCTTAGGTTCTTTGTCGGGGTACTATACCTTGGCAAGCCTAGATCGACTGAATCACCTCCACGAGCTTCATGCTCTTTATTCATATCATTCATGAGGTTCTTTCCTCTCAATCTCAATTCATCTACCCGCTCGGGGGCCACATCCAGTTTGTTTGCCTTAGCATATTCTCGCAGGGTCCTGTTCAAGGACTCCCGCAAGGCCGACACCTTTTTTGCCTCTACCAGTACATTTTGTCTAGTTTCTTCTAACTCCGCCTGGGCGTTAGCCGGATAAAGTATCGGCGCCACAGGCGTGGTTAGATTATCTATAGTTGCCTGGAGAATATTCTCTGGTCTTTCCAGAGGTGGCCACCTTACCCTTGCCGCCTTTGGGGTCGTCTCCTGCACCTCGGCTGACTTGGCTGCTGGCGGATCTACCTCGGTGGGCTGTGGAGCTTCTTTCTTCATGGTCACCTATCCTCCTGCCGTCGGGTCCTTGCTTGGTCTGGCGCCTACTCCTGCCGCCTGTGCTGCGGCTGTCACCATCACCTCGACGCTGCCGACGGGGCGTGCTCCACGCGGACCGTTAGCAGCACTGAGGGGAGGCTCTCTTGCATCAATAACTCGATGAGGATATACGCAGGAGGTGTCGACGCTGACGTAGACCTTGTGCGTGCCCAGGTTGATGAAGACACCGTTGCACGGAGGTGCTTTCCTCCTGAAGCTACCCGCGTTATCTCTGACATAGTCCCAGAGATCAAATCTCTGGACTAAGCCAGAGACAACCCGCTCGCCGGTGTGGATGAAGTTTCCCGTCCGGATCTTGACTCCAGCTAGCACCGCTGCTGGCCCCATGGTGGGCGCCAACTGTCGTGGTGGTGGCACGGCAGATGCCATGGGTAGGCTAAAGTATGGGGCCAATGGATGCTAGAGGGATCCGGGGAGGGAAGATGTAGTGATTTCTACACTCAAATTCTCAACAAATAAATCTCTATTCCTCTTCTCAATGAATACAAGTGCTCCAAGAGCTGTCTCATAGAGAGGAAGAACACTACTACACGAGCCTTATGGCGTAGAATGAATCGATCCCCTTCTTAGGACCCAGCGTCCCCCTTATAAAGGGGTGCCTTGGTTTCTTCTAGGGCTGACGTGGCAAGCATATCCTTGGAATATGCTTGTCCCAATATGGTAACTCGGCGGCCTCCTTTCCATGTCGCCCTTCTATCGGTGGCAATGTTCCAGAGAGCTTCACATGCGCGCCTCGGGCTTCCTTACTGTCACCTCTGTGACGTTCTTCTGCCCTTCTGCTGCTCTGCTCCTTTGTGGCATCCCGCAAAACCACTACTAGAAAATCGCGTTGTTATTGTGCATTGCATCATGATGACCGCATGCTCATGTCATCATGCCTCATTGCATTTGAGCATCGTCATCATCTTGCATTTGCTTGCATAAAACTATTTGCGGAAAAAACTGTTCTTGTTTTCTAAACGCCCCGTCTATGTTCCAAACGCAAAACCCGGGTCTCCGGATTATTTTGTTTTGTCTGCTATCGGTTTGCACAAGCCCTGTTTTAAACAAATAAAATATTTAATTATTTTAGTGGGGGCAGCCAAACCGGGCCGATCCGACCAAGTCGGCCACCCCCAGAATAAAACGGTCCACCCAAACTCTAAATCCTATCCCCACCCAATCCTAGTCTACCCACCTATCCTAGCCTGCCACCTCACCTTCCCTCCACCTCACCACACCCATCGCCACCTCATCAATCCACCCCCAATCCCCCCTCTCTCCTCTGCCCACACCCACACACAACTTTCCTACCCCCTCTCCCTTACAGCCTGGCCCCACCCCAACCCGCTGCCACCTCACCCCCAACTCCCTCCCTCACCCCCACACCGACCCACTCCCTCTCTCCTCCCTGCCACCCTGGTCCCACCACCCCTGGACCCTCACCCTCTCCCTCTCTCCTCCTCGCCCGGCCCCACCCGCAGGGACACACGCAGCAGCCTCCCCGTGTGGCCCCACCCGGCAGACCCTGGACCCGTCCCCGTGCCCCGGTCCCACCCCCCACCTCCCGCTTCCTCCTCTCTTCCCACGCCCCCGACACCCTCCTCTCCCCGCTCCTCCTCCTCCGCCACCTGCCTCCACCCCACCTCGCCCGTCCCCTCCTCCTCACTGCTCCGCCTTCTTCCCTCCCTCCGTGGCCACCGCCTGCCTTCTCTCTGCCTCGCTCCCGCCTGGCCTCCCTCCCTCCTCCTCTCCGGCCTCGCTGTCCCGCCCGCCTCGAAGCTCCGCCATCATGGCCACCCTGAGCTCCCGCCGCCCTCCGCTCTCGCGAGCACCTCCTCTGCCCGATCCCCACACAGGGCCGCCGCCTGCACCTCCTCCTCCGCCTCGCGGTCGCGCCTCCGCCTCTATCGCCAGGCCTCGCCAGGCGCCACCATCCCCGTGCCATCGCCCCGCGGAGCTTCCCCTTACCCGTCAAGCTCCGTGCCCCCCTTCCGTCGAGGCCGCCACCGCCTCCAACTCGTGGCCAGCCCCCCCGTCGGCCTTGCCGCCGTCTTCACTTCGCTCCGTGGCGGGCCCCTGCCTTGGCGGCCCTCGCTCGTCGTCCACCCTTCCCGAACCCCGCCGACCTCTCTCGTTCCACCCGCGGGCGCGCCTCTCCGAGCCCGCGCCGCCGTCCTCGTCGTGCCCACCGCCAGCGACCACCGCGGTTCGGCCCTGCTCCGCGTCGTCTTGCCGCCAGTGAGCCCGCGCGCCACTCCCCGACTCCGTTCTGCGCGTGCGCAAGCGCTGCTGCCCGTCATCGCCAGGCACCGCCGACGCCAATCGGGACCGACATCGACCTCCGGGGTCCGGAACCCGAAGACGGCGATACACAACCCCAAGATCTCCTTCCTGGGAACCTCAAGACCTTCGTCACACATTAAAGGACCCGAGAGATCATCTACACGGACGTCATGATATTCGATGCAGGACTGCTCGTGGATCGGTACCAATGCGAGAAGCTCGAAGCCCCGTTGCCAGGCCCGGATGTTTCAAACGCGAAGATCTGCTTCATGGATCCGAGACCGATCCGGAACACCGAGTACTTCACCCCGGACATCGAGACCCTGGACGACAAGTTCTCCTTCCCGAAAACATTGACGCTCGCGCGACAAGATCTACTTCACGGATCCGAAGGCCCCGATACCCGACCCACTCAAGTTCGCCATCGACGACAAGATCGGCACCGACCAGGGCGAGCCCGATGCGCCCCCGACGCCAACCAAGTCCTGCTTCCCGGTTGCGACGAGACCTCCTTCCCGTACCAATCCTGATCCCGTCGAACCCTGAACCCCGAGACTGAACCTCGAACCCCGGAACCAAGTTCGTCGAGACCCTCTAATGTGTGAACCCCTTCCCGAAACCCTATTTTATAATATAATACAACTTGTCGCATATTAATCATTCATCTCGCATGCATATTTGTGTGGTTCGGGGGCCTTATGCCGATTCACCATATAATTAAATATGGGGCCCATATGCGGACAAATCTAGTCTCATATTGGCCTCATTTAAATTTGTGTAGCGAACCGGTAACTTATTTTTCCATGTTAAGACAACATTTAAATTGTGGGGTATCTAAACAACTTGAACCATATATTTAATTGTCGGGACCCCGATTCCGCTTAATATGACCCAATTGCATCGCACCTTTGCCATGCCATGCATCATATCATAAGCATGCCGATCTTTTGCCGTAGTATTAAATAGTGCATCCGGTGTTTATTCTAGTGATTTGGTTCTTCGCGGATAAGGCCGTTGAGTTGATGCGAGTGTCGACCCGATCTTCGGCTGAACCTTCGGCAATGTTTTCAGGCGAGCATCTCCCCCTTTCTACCTATCTTACTTTTATAGTATTTATTCCCTCCTGTTGATGTATTGCTGTCTGTGTTGCGATGATCTAGTTTTCGTACCCGTGATATCCCTTGCAGCCTTATATTGCCTTGGACACCTCCTATTACCTGTTGTTTGGTAGATAGCTGGACTTGCGCGTCATAGTCGCTTGCTCAAGTGCTGTTGCGTGTCGCCATGTACCACAGTTGTTGGAGTGTTGCCGCATGTTTAATGTTGGAGATGTTCATGGCTTTAATTATCGTTCACTTTAATTACTGTTTAACAACTAAAATTGAAGTAAGTAAGCAGAGGCACAGGTGGGCAATAGATGTTATTTGGTTGTTAACCGTCCACTTGTGTCCCGTAGGACCCCGAGTACTTGATACCTGTTCCTTGAATTTTCGCGCTATCCACATCCGGGAGGATTATGGGACCCCCCTGAGCCAGAGCTTGATTCGGTCTTATTTCTTGGGGCCACAAACTAGTTTGAGGTTTTATTTACTATCCTATACTTATGCCATGCTACTGCTTTAATTACGATTGTGCGAGGAGCACCTGTACTGTTTAGGATCGGGACACGTTTTCGCGGTGTCGACAAGCCCAGTTTTGGGTTCCCAGTCGTTCACAGCCGTCCACCCAAACCTCGGGTCCGTCTCGGAGTCAGCTAACTTTGTTATGGTGTACTCAAGGGTGTCCTGAAATATTTCTGAATCCTGTGATTGCTTTGTCGTGAAGGCCTCGTTGGGTTTTGATTTGGTTTTTCCGAGGTTGATCGAGTGTGTGTTGCTATTTGTGCACCCCTGCAGGGTAAAACTTTCTGAAAGCCGTGTCCGCGGTTATGGAAGACTTGGAGCACAGTATCTCGATCATAGACAACTATAACTAAAGTAGTGCTATAAATTTGACTTTATAATGACTAGTAATCAACTTCACTATAATGGAATGGCTAATAAAACTGCCAACTATTGCTTGTTTGAGATGTCGCTTGCGACCATTGTATCTGACTAGTAAGTATTGCAACTACAACGGAATGGCTAAATAAAAGTACCAACAACTGCTGGGTTTTGGGACATCTCATACTAATTGTATCTGACTAGTAAGTGTTGCAACTATAACGGAATGGTTAACTAAAACGGCCCACTGCTTATTTTGTCAGGATGATTATCTAAACCTGACTAGTAATTGCTGCAACGACAACTGAATAAATAAAACTGCCAACTGTGTGAGTTCCTCGGTTGACTTCCTCGTATGGTCTCGAGGGGGAAACACCAGGACGGGTTTGTTTGATGATAGTATCAGGTTGGTTCCGAATAGGTCTCTCTTACCCCTCTCTGATCGCCGCCAGTTGTATCGAGTCTCTATAGGTTGTTTAGTGCATCTTTGCCGCTGCCTTGATCCACCATACCTATGTAGGCGAGGACCGAATTCTAGCCTCGCTGCACTGGCCTCAAGATCGACGCCTCCTTTTTTCCTTTGCCCTTTGTCGGCACCCTTTTGTTCAGGTTTTGAGATCGACGTCGTTAGCGTGGTTACCCTTCCGGCTTGGCACAGGGGTTATGGACGCCATTGGTTATTCTTCAGGGCTCTTAGCCCCATTTGCATCTTGTCCGTAGTCGGACGCTCTATCATTTTCAAGGTGATTTGGATCTTTGTATATGAAATCTGTATTCTTGACTCTTGGAGTCGTGTTGTATATATCAGTTCTGTGGGTCCCATCGAGGACTGTTGTGTAAAGTTATTACTTCGTTTTCCACCCGCACGAAAGTGCCTGGTGGGCACCTTTGAATCGTTTCTATGCGGGTTTGGCGGAAATCACTAAAACTTGCATAGGGTCGATTCTGAGGGTGTTACAGAGTGGTATCAGAGCTCAGCAGTTGCGATACCCCACAAGTCCAGCCTGTAGGATAACCTAGCTGACGGCCGAAGTAGAGTGTCAAAACTATTTTTGCAAAATCGGTTGGATAGTTCTGATTAGGTCTGATTTTACTCCTTACCCCTCTGCTGCTCTCCTCTCACCTCTGCGTGTTTTGAATCCGCTCTCTTCTCTCTCTTCGAGTCCAGGATTTCTCGTGGTTGGGTTCCATCGTACCTTCAGGGTTTCACTTCCTCCTTTGGTAACGGTGTTGCTACATCTGGCCTTCATGATATCCGAGGAATCCTTCGTCCGGTGGACTTCTCATTGTTCCTTCTCGTGCCTTACGGTGTTTTCCGACGCGACGACTTCATCTACGCCCGATCCGATGCAGAGTCTGCATCACCCCTTTGTTTCCGAACCTCGCTTGACGAGATCTTCAGTCTGAATTCCGAGAGTGGGTTGCATATTCCGCCTATTCGTGTGCAGAGTAATGGATTGGGTGCGCGATGGACTGATCACCATCCGACTACTCTTATCATTCGCTCTTGTACATCGAATCAGTGGATCCAGCGATTTTACTCCGTCCACGGAAGCTAGAGGTGGCTTTATTTGTTGATACCTCTATCTTCGACCTTTTTGTTCCCGGAGTGTTCTCTCGACGATCACGGACAACGACCTCTTGTTAGTGGTGTCGCGAGGAACTACACGAAGCGCGAAGGATCAGACCGCCGACCTTCCTTCCGGTACCATGAGGCGGATCTCGAGGGCGAGATCCATTGTTAGTGGTGTCGAATTGTGGCATCCCGCAAAACCACTACTAGAAAATCGCGTTGTTATTGTGCATTGCATCATGATGACCGCATGCTCATGTCATCATGCCTCATTGCATTTGAGCATCGTCATCATCTTGCATTTGCTTGCATAAAACTATTTGCGGAAAAACCTGTTCTTGTTTTCTAAACGCCCCGTCTATGTTCCAAACGCAAAACCCGGGTCTCCGGATTATTTTGTTTTGTCTGCTATCGGTTTGCACAAGCCCTGTTTTAAACAAATAAAATATTTAATTATTTTAGTGGGGGCAGCCAAACCGGGCCGATCCGACCCAGTTGGCCACCCCCAGAATAAAACGGTCCACCCAAACTCTAAATCCTATCCCCACCCAATCCTAGTCTACCCACCTATCCTAGCCTGCCACCTCACCTTCCCTCCACCTCACCACACCCATCCCCACCTCATCAATCCACCCCAATCCTCCCTCTCTCCTCTTCCCACACCCACACACAGCTTCCCTACCCCCTCTCCCTTACAGCCTGGCCCCACCCCAACCCGCTGCCACCTCACCCCCAACTCCCTCCCTCACCCCACACCGACCCACTCCCTCTCTCCTCCCTGCCACCCCGGTCCCACCACCCCTGGACCCTCACCCTCTCCCTCTCTCCTCCTCGCCCGGCCCCACCCGCAGGGACACACGCAGCAGCCTCCCCGTGTGGCCCCACCCGGCAGACCCTGGACCCGTCCCCGTGCCCCGGTCCCACCCCCACCTCCCGCTTCCTCCTCTCTCCCCACGCCCCCGACACCCTCCTCTCTCCCCGCGTCTCCTCCTCCCTCCGGCCACCTGCCTCCACCCCACCTCGCCCGTCCCCTCCTCTCACTGCGCTTTCGCTCGCCTTCTTTCCTCCTCCGGCACCGCCTCCTCCTCTCTCCCGCTCCCGCCGCCTCTGCTCCTCTCCGATCACGCCGCTGCCCCCTCACCAAGAAGCTCGCCACCACGAGCGCCAGCTGCGAAGCTCCCCGCCGCCGCCCTCCGCTCTCGCGAGCACCTCCCCTCTGCCGATCCCAGGCCAGCCAGGACCCCGCCACCGCACCTCCTTCCCTCCGCGCCTCCCCGCCGGTCGCCCCTCCTCCGCCTCTGCCGCCCGCGGCCAGTACGCCAGGCGCCACCATCCCCGTGCCATCGCCCCGCGGAGCTTCCCCTTACCCGTCAAGCTCCGTGCCCCCCTTCCGTCGAGGCCGCCACCGCCTCCAACTCGTGGCCAGCCCCCCCGTCGGCCTTGCCGCCGTCTTCACTTTCGCCTGGCGGCCTCGCTTGGCGGCTCGCTGCCGTCACCTTCCCGAACCCCGCCGACCTCTCTCGTTCCACCAGGGCGCGCTCCGAGCTCAAGGCCGCTCCTCGTCGTGCCACCGCCAGCGACCACCGCGGTTCGCCCTGCTCGCGTCGTCTTGCCGCCAAGGAGATCACTCCGACTCCTGCTCGTGCTGCGTGCGCCGTCATTATCGCTAGGCACCGCCGGCGCCAATCGGGACCGACATCGACCTCCGGGGTCCGGAAACCGAAGACGGCGATACACAACCCCAAGATCTCCTTCCCGGGAACCTCAAGACCTTCGTCACACATTAAAGGACCCGAGAGATCATCTACACGGACGTCATGATATTCGATGCAGGACTGCTCGTGGATTGGTACCAATGCGAGAAGCTCGAAGCCCCGTTGCCAGGCCCGGATGTTTCAAACGCGAAGATCTGCTTCATGGATCCGAGACCGATCCGGAACGCCGAGTACTTCACCCCGGACATCGAGACCCTGGACGACAAGTTCTCCTTCCCGAAAATATTGACGCTCGCGCGACAAGATCTACTTCACGGATCCGGAGGCCCCGGTACCCGACCCACTCAAGTTCGCCATCGACGACAAGATCGGCACCGACCAGGACGAGACCGATGCGCCCCCGACGCCAACCAAGTCCTGCTTCCAAGTTGCGACGAGACCTCCTTCCCGTACCAATACCGATCCCGTCGAACCCTGAACCCCGAGACCGAACCTCGAACCCCGGAACCAAGTTCGTCGAGACCCTCTAATGTGTGAACCCCTTCCCGAAACCCTATTTTATAATATAATACAACTTGTCACATATTAATCATTCATCTCGCATGCATATTTGTGTGGTTCGGGGGCCTTATGCCGATTCACCATATAATTAAATATGGGGCCCATATGCGGACAAATCTAGTCTCATATTGGCCTCATTTAAATTTGTGTAGCGAACCGGTAACTTATTTTGCCATGTTAAGATAACATTTAAATTGTGGGGTATCTAAACAACTTGAACCATATATTTAATTGTCGGGACCCCGGTTCCGCTTAATATGACCCAATTGCATCGCACCTTTGCCATGCCATGCATCATATCATAAGCATGCCGATCTTTTGCCGTAGTATTAAATAGTGCATCCGGTGTTTATTCTAGTGATTTGGTTCTTCGCGGATAAGGCCGTTGAGTTGATGCGAGTGTCGACCCGATCTTCGGCTGGACCTTCGGCAATGTTTTCAGGCGAGCATCTCCCCCTTTCTACCTATCTTACTTTTATAGTATTTATTCCCTCCTGTTGATCTATTGCTGTCTGTGTTGCGATGCTCTAGTTTTCATACCCGTGATATCCCTTGCAGCCTTATATTGCCTTGGACACCTCCTATTACCTGTTGTTTGGTAGATAGCTGGACTTGCGCGTCGTAGTCGCTTGCTCAAGTGCTGTTGCGTGTCGCCATGTACCACAGTTGTTGGAGTGTTGCCGCATGTTTAATGTTGGAGATGTTCATGGCTTTAATTATCGTTCACTTTAATTACTGTTTAACAACTAAAATTGAAGTAAGTAAGCAGAGGCACAGGTGGGCAATAGATGTTATTTGGTTGTTAACCGTCCACTTGTGTCCCGGGACCCGAGTACTTGATACTGTTCCTTGAATTTTCGCTATCCACATCCGGAGGATTATGGGACCCCGAGCGAGCTTGATTCAGTCTTATTTCTTGGGGCCACAAACTAGTTTGAGGTTTTATTTACTATCCTGTACTTATGCCATGCTACTGCTTTAATTACGATTGTGCGAGGAGCACCTGTACTGTTTAGGATCGGGACACATTTTCGCGGTGCCGACAAGCCCAGTTTTGGGTTCCCAGTCGTTCACAGCCGTCCACCCAAACCCCGGGTCCGTCTCGGAGTCAGCTAACTTCTTTGCGGGTGTACTCCAAGGGGTGGCCCCCTGAAATATTTCCGAATCCTGTGATTGCTTTGTCGTGAAGGCCTCGTTGGGTTTTGATTTGGTTTTTCCGAGGTTGATCGAGTGTGTGTTGCTATTTGTGCACCCTCAGGTAAAATTTCAAAGCCGTGTCCGCGGTTATGGACGACTTGGAGCAAGATTCTCGATCATAGACAACTATAACTAAAGTAGTGCTATAAATTTGACTTTATAATGACTAGTAATCGCCTTCACTATAATGGAATGGCTAAAAACTGCCAACAATTGCTTGTTTGAGATGTCGCTATACCATTGTATCGACTAGTAAGTATTGCAACTACAACGGAATGGCTAAATAAAAGTACCAACAACTGGGTTTTGGGACATCTCATACTAATTGTATCTGACTAGTAAGTGTTGCAACTATAACGGAATGGTTAACTAAAACGGCCCACTGCTTATTTTGTCAGGATGATTATCTAAACCTGACTAGTAATTGCTGCAACGACAACTGAATAAATAAAACTGCCAACTGTGTGAGTTCCTCGGTTGACTTCCTCGTATGGTCTCGAGGGGGAAACACCAGGACGGGTTTGTTTGATGATAGTATCAGGTTGGTTCCGAATAGGTCCCTCTTACCCCTCTCTGATCGCCGCCAGTTGTATCGAGTCTCTATAGGTTGTTTAGTGCCACTACAAGAAATGTGTTATTCTATGACCTTCTAATAGTGACCGTGAACAAAATCGTCATAGAGTTATGACGATTTTGCATGAGATGGTCGTAAGCAGTTCAAGAGGGCCTATACCCGAGAAAATTACGACGATTTTGCTAAAAATCGTCATAGTTACTTTAGATGAAATCGTCATAATCTGGTGGAAGAAGCCAATGGTGTTACTTGTAGCTCACTATGACGATTTTAAATCGTCATATTCTCCAAATTAGGATAACTTGAAATGAGTAGTCGACCACATCAACAATTGCGCCTATGTGGCGTGCCTATGTGTCAGTTTTTTACATGTCTTATCCATGTGTAAATATTCGCTCATATGTCAATATTTATTAGGATTATATTAGTCAAATAGAGACATACGAATTATTAGGTATAATTTAGTATAATTATATTAATATATATTTTTAATAGAAAACTCGAAATTTATATTACATAAATAGGAGAATTATTAGTCAAAAAAGTATCTGTAGAGGGGTTTAAACCCACGACCAAGCGGTCAAACAAGGTCAAGCGTAACCAATAGGCCAACCAACTACTTCTGTACATTTACAATCGCAACGTGGTTTTAATCGCAATGTCTTATACCTTTTTCAAAGTATTTGTGTCGATTCTTTGTGAGTTGCATGCAACCAATCAGAACATAGAACTACTTTTCTCACGGATGACCCATGTAAAATCAAAATATGAGCCGTCTAGCTCCAAACTCACTCCCACCACCCATTTCCCTCCGTCTATTACAATTTCTCCCGCCTAGCCCACTCCCCAAATTTTTGCTGGAAATGACGGAAACACCCCACCATCGCATTGCTGCACCACAAAATATCTAGGGGCAATTTCGTGAAACTATACACCTGCCAATAACTCCACGGGAACCGCAGTCTCCTTCGAACCCTAGCTGATTCTCCCACAACCCTAATCTCACACATAGGCAGCCTCTCCTCTCCCCCCGCAGCCGCCGCCCCCACGTCGGTTGTACTCCGCCATCGCGGCCACGCCGGTTGCTCTCCACCATCGCCGCCACCTTCCTCTTCGGCTAGGAGCTTCCCCGAAGAATCTCACCAACCGCACCGCACCAGATCTTCTCCCCTCATCGCTGCCGCCACCACCACCTACCTCCTCTCTTTCCTTCCTATCGCGTCAGATCGACCGCGAGGCCTCCCGAGCCAGATCCCCATCGATCGAAAGCCCTCAAGATCCTCCCTTATCCTTCCAACCCCGCATCGACCAGAGCCCTCCCGAGCTAGATCCCCACCTCTTCGTGGGCTAGCCGCCAGACGCTCCTCCTTCCCCTATGCCGCCGGGAGCCTCATCGTCGAGCACTGGCCTGAGCGTCCACTTGAGTACCTCACCTACTTGAGGACCGGCCATGGTGGTGGGGTGGGTGGGGTTACCGCCACGGCTCCTTCACCGAGCTCGAGGACGCAGATGCTATCGAGAACTCATTGCTATGGAGGGAGGAGGCAGTGGAGATAGGGAGGTCGCCAGGTCGCCAACGCCCACTCCTTCATCATCAAGCTCCATTCTGTGGTTCTTTCAAGGGTCGCAAGAACACATCAAGCTCCAAGATCTCATCCAGGAGTCTGTTAAGTTGGTTCAATTATCTTTAAACTGATATGAACAAGGCGTAGGTTCAATTAGATTAGAACCAATCAGTTTTGACATAGGTTTGAATTTGTGTATACATTTATCAGCAAGAGTGCATACGTACTCTTTATTCTTTTCAGTTTGATGGTCACATGACACTAAGTTTTTGTGGTTATGCTTGTCCGCTTAATAAATGGACCTTGCCAATTGACGGTTTTTCTTAGAACAAGGTCTGGGAAATTCTATTGGTCAACTCGTGTGGTTAATCACACTTCCATTCCTTGCAGTACAGCCGAACTAGAGGAAGAAGAGACATGATTATCCATACATTTGTTATTGTTGCCGACTAACATCACTTTGGGTTGTTGATGACATTATTTGAGGTACTTCTTATATAAAATAAGAAGTTCTTGAATATTCACCGCTAGGATATTTTCTTCAGCTTCACTACTAGGGAAACAATACGTAGAAATGCTTTGCATCATGCGATATATTTATATTAATCTTGTGACTATTAGGCCATTATATTCTGCTTCCGTAGAAGGTAAAGGATAATGGAATTTTCTACTATAATTTTAGTCATCGAGTACAAGGTAAACTGCTCCTACTATTTATCTATCAGAGGTGCTACTAGTTTTTAGGAGTACCTTCTATGTTCTATATGATGATAATCTTAGCAGACCCCATTCCTTAATCGATAGCAGCTAGATTCATGTTCTTGTGCCGTGGATAAAATCTACACTACATGTTTCTTTCTTGGTTTATTTATTACTGAGTTGCTGGTCTCACTTGTATGTCACTTGTATCCTCCATCGACCTCAAGTCATCATCTTATAATCTTCTTGCTATAGATTAAGTATCCATCCCTCTTCTACAAAGAATGTTATGACCAGATATCGTATTCCTTAATTTGTATCATGTGTAGACTTGCTTCTACGGTTCCTTCTTTAATATATTCTTCTTGTGTAATCAGTAGCATAAATGTATTCTTATTCTTATATTTGTGCACTTCTTATACAAGAAATAGACTTGCTTCAGCTTTCTTCTTTCTATTCATCGGAGATATGCTATACAAAGACACTTCCTCTAGTAGCGAAGACGGTAGGAAATGACCTCTAGCGTGGTAAGGAGAAATGTAATTTGTAGTTAGCAATGATCTGTACCAAATGTTAGATGTTTCACTTGTTTATTTTGTTAAGGTTTTAGAGTAATTTGCAGATCTTTACTAAAGAAATTACCTAGTTATCCCTCATATGCCGTGTTACTATTTGGGTGCTGCTGCTTTTCATATTTTACCCACATAATAGTTTCAATAGACTTACTTTTTAAATAAAGGCTTTAACTTATCACTTCTATTGTTGCTTAACTAAGTTTAGCATGACTGATATATCGATACATGCTTGTAGCAGGCTACTGTGAATTTAGAAGACGTGGAGATTGCAGGTACGCCTTCAATCTGCGAGGTCAGTTCTCTTGTTCGTTGCATCTACCTTGACATCGGATGTATCATGCAAGCTCCTCGCTAGTGAGTTCCGCATCGTCCACCGCAACATGATTCCAGTTAGATGGATTGATTACACCCTCCTGCATTTGAGTTTGATGGATTGTTCATTTTGATTTATCCGATGCTAGCTTTGATGGTAAATTTAGTCTGATTAGATGATAAGTTTAGTCTGGTTATCTCACGGTGTTTTTTGTGTGGACAAACATCTTGTATCCATGTTCGGGTTATCTCGGACCAAGATCTCCTGCTAGCTGTGTTTCTCTCCTATATCACCGCATTTTCTAGTGTCTATTAATTATCACGACCTATGTCACTCCTTCAAAATCAAATATATGAAAAACTTTCCATGACAACCGTAAACAAACACATGTTATGTTTAACTTTATGAATTGGTACCATGGCTAGTTTCTATTCATATGTCTATACAAAAGGATGAGAAAATGATGATTACATCATGCTTGTTTATCTGTTGTCATGTTTGTTTATGTACATGTTTGAGAGGTTATCTTGATGTTCAAGTTGCTCGAGCCGAACAACTATCGCCTTTGTCCTATAGTTGATAGATGAAGGATGGTCCGATTCTCAAATTTGATATCTTTGGTCCCTCTTTTGTGCATTATTAATGTCAATTACTAAAGTATTACGATGTTTGTTTGTTTGTTTATCTCAGAGGATGTTTGAGACAAATACAACAACATTGCAAGAAAGAATGTCCTTCTGAGGAAGTTACATGGTGTCATCTCCGCTTAATTGTAATAGTACTATTGTGTGTGAACCGGTTGTAATAGGACTATTGTGTGTGAACTGGTTGTATGTCATGGTGTCTTGTAATTCAAATGGAGTCAGATCTATTCAGTTATTTAGATTCTACCTACTGTTTCATTGTATATTTATTAGAAAATTTACCTTATTTAATATGTGTTTGATATATATAATTGGGCAACTAAACCTATTTAATATGTGTTTTGTAACAAGGCCATGGCCCATAAAATTCTGGATAAAAAGCTTGAAAATATACAATTAATGGACGTGAAAGGGACAAAGCCCACCAATAGTTGATCCTAAAAAGGCCACGGCCTAGAAGAATAAAATGGTCTTGGCCCATATAAGAAACCAAACTAGACTGGGCCGAATTTGCATTGCGACGGTCCCATTTCGTCATAGTTTTGCGACGTCAAATCGGCCACGTAGGATCTGACCTGGCTTAGCTAGATGGTCCATGACGATATTGAATCGTCATAGAAGTTATGACGATCAATATCGTCATAGACAGTTATGACTATTTTATAAAAAACGTCGTTATAGTTCATTTGCGACGCTCAGCTTTCGACGATCTTATTTTCGTCATAGGATCGTCATAGATGGACTAATGTGACGATTCTGTGACGAAAATGGAGGGTCATAGAAGCCCAGATTCCTTGTAGTGTGCATGCTGCCGCTGCCGCTTCAGTCCACCATACCTATGTAGGCGAGGACCGCCGAATTCTAGCCTCGCCGTGTCTTGGCCTCGATCGACGCTCCTCTTTTCCTTTGCCCTTCGGCACCCTTTTGTTTAAGCAGTTTTGAGATCGGCGTCATTAGCGTGGTTACCCTTCCGGCTTGGCACAGGCGAGTTATGGACGCCATTGGTTATTCTTCAGGGCTCTTAGCCCCATTTGCATCTTGTCCGTAGTCGGACGCTCTATCATTTTCAAGGTGATTTGGATCTTTGTATATTAAATCTGTATTCTTGACTCTTGGAGTCGTGTTGTATATATCAGTTCTGTGGGTCCCATCGAGGACTGTTGTGTAATGTTATTACTTTGTTTTCCACCCGCACGAAAGTGCCTGGTGGGCACCTTTGAATCGTTTCTATGCGGGTTTGGCGGAAATCGCTGAAACTTGCATAGGGTCGATTCTGAGGGTGTTACATCCTTGTCCTTTGTGCTTGGCTCTGTCTAGATTTCTCCTAGCTAGTGACTAGGGTTTGACTATAGGCACCTCCTTCTCCTGCAAGCTTCATGTTATTCGGCCTTGTATCGCATAACTCGGCTCGGCCTACAACTGCATTCAAGTTAGCCAGACTCATTTGGCCGACTTAACTCATATGTCGGCCGAATAAGGCGTTACTCATTCTACACTTGCCATGGTCCTGCTTATCTCGGCCAACTTTTATATGACCCGGCCGACACAAACAGTAACTCCGCTCACGACAAGGGAGATTACATTCGTCTTTCCCCTGTCTTGACCCTATCCGGGGTCACCTCCCCAACACCCGCCCTCCATCTGCAGCGGCGCCTAGCCTCTGCTAGCTCCTCTCATCGGCGCCCAGGCCAGCCTCTTCGCTTGCTCTCTCACCGCCGCCCAGGACAGTTCCCTCGCATGCTCCTCTCGCCGACGCCCAGTGCCAAAGCCCAGCCCCAACGCCACCAGATGCACGCAACCACACCGGCCCTTCTCTCGCGCTCCATATGTAGTGGTGCGTACTCTGTGCTCTCCTCTCAACGGCGCATAGGCCGTCCACCGTGCTTGCTCCTCTCACCGGCGCGCCTCGTCGTGTGCTCCTCTCACGGACGCTCAGCGCCAACGCACAACCCAACGTGGCCAGATGAAGGAGACCACACCGGCTGAGGACCAGATTGCTTTTTATTTTTATTTTTATTTTCTAGGTTCTGTGTGTAAGAATTTTGGACTTGTTTGAAATTTTAATTTCTTATTAAGAGGATTCTATAAAACATTTCAGCTCACCATATCTCAACACACACGGTCTAGCAAACAACATCTCATCTCAACACATGCTGGCTGCCAAACACACGAAAAAATCTCAGCCCAACTATGCTAGGGTCGGCATGTATGAGTAGAGATAGACAATCTAGGTTGACCCGGGCTACCAAACACACCCTAAAGCTCTCCTAAAGGGGTATCGGGGTGTCGGCGATCAAAATCGTGTTCAGTCGGTCCCCCAATCTTTTTTTCATGCCAGCACGGTCTGGTTTGTCATCCGGCGTTCTTAGGTCAAACCCAACCCACATGGAGGGGGGCTAGTGGGGGCGCCAGATGAAGATAAAAACAACGCGGGTCAGCCCTGTCAGTGAGATAGACGGCTCGTCTCCCGAACGTCTTCTCATCGACGCGGCGGCGAAATTGCTCGCCAACGTGTTCTCCCACCATGCTCTTCCCGCCTTTTCCATCGCTTTTCGCCCTTTTCTCGCTATATGAAGGCATGGAGGACAGTCATTGCAGATCTATACCATGACCAGACCTCACACCCTCTATCGCAATATCTAGGGCAACGTCAGGAGGTGCTACTTTCGCTAGTAGGTCCAACACACAGCCATGCCTGGCTGTTGTCGTTCCCCGCATCGCCCACCGCCCGCAGGAGATCCATGGCACCTGTTCCTGCCTCTCCCTGGACCCCACCACACTGACTCGGCATGCTCCGACATGGAGTGCATTGACTCCGATGACTCCGGCATATCCAACACCGACGAGCTGGGCTAGGACAGTTCCAACACCGAGTCCGACGAGCTACTCGAATAGCGGGTGACCAACCGCCGTATTCGGCATGTGGACCAAAGAGCGCTTTCACGACCGCCAATACCCCATGGGCCGGCTTACTAGACCACGAGCAAGCCTTACGGGTGGGACATCTTCTGCAAAGTTTTCCTGCTGGAGCACCGCCGGCTGCAAAAACTTGACCACATCCACATACGTTTCCTCTATTTGTCGCGTAGAGAGCCCAACGACGCTGACTTGCATGCCAGGAACGACTGAGCAAAGGAGCAGGCCGACACGTAGCTAGCGAGATACAACTCGTTGTTTGACCTTTGGGGCGTCGCTCTCCTGGCGAGAGCAGCGCCTTAGGTCGCCGGAGGCGTTAGTTTATATTTTCTTTTCAATGTAAAAGTTGAAGTGTGAATGTAAAATTAAAGTGTTTGAATGTTTGGTTATTTTTTTTGTGTGTGTGGGGGGGGGGGGGCACGACTAGGAGCCAACGCCTTGATACGTTGGAAACGTATCTATAATTTGTGATGTTCCATGCTTGTTTGCTTCTACTTTGCTTTGCTTTGTCTATACTTTGAGGTGTTTTTATACCTTTTCTGGAACTAACCTATTCACAAGTTGCCATAGTGCCAGTTGCCTGTTTTCTTCTGTTTTTGGTTCCAGAAAGGCAGAAAATCAATATCCTCAGAATTGGACAGGACAAAATCCAAAGTCAATATTTTACGGTGGGCGACACAAAGTACAGAGGAGAGACGGAGAGGCGAGCCAGAGCCGCCACACCCCCTAGGTGCGGGTGGGCCCACCCCGCGCCTGGGCATGGTGTGGGCTCCTTGGTCGCCTCCCAGCCTTGCCTTTTCGCCTATAAGAAGCCCCCGATGCAGAAACCCTAGGCACCCAATAAAAACTCCACGAAACCTTCTGTAGCCGCTGCCACCATCGTCCCTAGATCGGGGGGATCTGAAGTTCTTCCCGGCACCCTGCCGGAGGGGAGATCATCCCGGAGGTCTTCTTCTCCGGTATGAAGCGTGAGTAGTTCCACCTTGGACTACGGGTCCATGTAGTAGCTAGATGGTTGCATCTCCTCGTTGTGCTTTCATGTATAGATTTTGTGAGCTCCGTTCATGATCAAGATCTAATCTATTTGTAATCATGCATGTTGTGTTTGCGGGGATCCAATGGATATTTAGATTACTATGTCAGATTGATTAATGGTTTTGTCTATTTGATACTATCATGTCTGTGTTGTTTGTGATCTTGCATGCTCTCCGTTGTTAGTAGCTATGTTGGCCAAGTAGTTGCTAGTGACTCCAAGAGGGGGTATTTATGCTCGATAGTGGGTTCATGCCTCTAGTTTCCAAGGGAAGTGACAGAAATCTCTTCGGTTGTAGATGTGTTGTTGCCACCAGGGAGAAAACAACGGTCTTTTGGTCATGGAACAAGTGGATTGTTTATCTTACACACTTTGCTTAAAGCAGTTGTCTGTTGCTTGCACACTACTAGGAAAACGGATATAGGTAATCAGCACATCCGTGGCTCACATGGTTGAAGTGCCCCACGGCTAAAACAGGCGTGGCTCACCTGTGGGCAGTGCCCTACTAATAACTAGAACAACCGTGGCGCACATGACTATAGTGCGCCACAGATGTGTGTGGGCAAGGGCCCTGTTGGCCACACGCCAAACATCTGTAGCGCACTATAGTCATGTGCGCCACGGTTGTTAGGGTCATCTGTGGCGCACGTGTGCACGTGCGCCACGCCAAGCGCATGCCCTCTCGCTGCAAACGGCCACAAACTTGGCGCAGATTGCCTAGTGCGCCACAGGTAAAACATCTGTGGCGCACATGGAGTAGCGCCACAGATGTTTGTACTCCCGTGGCGCACTAGGGCCGTGCGCTTGATGTGTCGATTCTTTAGACAGCACTTTATGTGCACATGTGTGACCACATCCACCACCCCACACTTCACTTTCCCCTTCTTCTTCCTCCTTAGATCTAGTCGGGATCTTCTCCTTCCCACCTCAATTTCTCCACACATTCACCATTTTTAGCATGTAAAACTTGCTTTGGATGTTACATAAGTAATAGAGGAGGTCTCGGTCTCTCATCTATCCTTCTCCTGGCCGATGCTGCACCTCTCCTTTCCATCTTTCTCGCGATCGGTCTCTCATCTCGGTAAGTTGTCCATGTAAGGATGTGTTCATGTGTATATGGATGATGTGCTCATATGTATGTAGATGATCGATGCTCATGATGTGTGTATGTGGAGAGGATCGATGGTCATATGTGTGTGTATATGGAGAGTATCGATGATGCTCATGCATGTGTACTATGGAGAGGATAATGATATGTTCATGTGTGTATGGATCGGTCTCTCTCTCTTGTGTTTGTATGTGAACAAGTTGCCATTTGTTTTGCCAAAATGTTGATTCATTTCCATTTTGGCAAGACTTTGGCATTTCGCAAAGGTCCTAATTTTAGGATAGGTCATGCCGAAATTTTCTATCGACCATTGCATGCATGCATTCATTATGTGGTTCTAATAGACTTCAAAATTGTACCGTGTACATCGTGGAGGCAAAAATGGTCCGCATAATGAGCGAAGGCATTGTGGCTAGATTTTTGAAATGTGCGACGGCCGACATGATACGGAATAACAAGACAAATATAAGATGTCCGTGAAGAAAATGCAAACTCAACTGGGTGATCGACCCAGATTCCAGGAATCAGAGCGCACTCGCCCGCCATGGTTTCATGGATGGATACACTCGTTGGATAAGCGACGTAGATGATGGAGACGGTGAAGAAGGTGGCCAACATGGCGATGATCATCATCACGGCGAGAACGGGCGAGATGATGAAGAGTCTCCGGAGATGGTGAAGGTGCGAGGCATCGGGATGATGATGATCTAGATGCGGAGGAGCGACGATGGAACAACGTCGGTAGTGCGGGACCCTTATGTGCAAGAGCTGCTTCTCAAGCGCATTTAGTAACGCCAGGCTGCCGCTAGAGAAAGCCAAGCTTGCAACTTGAGAAAGACGGTTACTCTATTGTATGAAGGATGCAGTCCGATGATACCCGGTTGAATGTAACGCTCAAGGCTATGGAGATGAAGGCAAAGCACAAATTGAGCGACGCAAGCTTCAACGATATGATGGCATTCTGGCACGATCGTCTCCCGGAGGGGAACACATGTCCAACTAGTATCGAGGATGCCAAGAAAATCGTCCTCTCGATCTACCGCACGTTAGATATCACGTATGCATCAACGATTGCATCATTTATCGGGGCGAGGACGTGGAGAAAACCACATGTCCGTTGTGCGGCGTGAGTCCATACAAGAAAGGGAAGAAAGCACCTCGAAAAGTGGTATGGTACTTTCCTATCACTCCTCGTCTGCAGCGCTATTTCGCGGACCCTAAGCGAAGCTCATGCGATGGCATGCGGAAAGGAAGAAGCCGAGATGATGATGACCCGAAAGGATGAGCTCCGACGCACCCTTCGATGCTAGCGGTGGAAAGCATTGGACCTCGAATTCCCAAATTCGGTGGAGATTCGAGGAACATCGGGCTTGGTGCGAGCACCGATGGACTCAATACGCTCGTTCGGTAGCGAAGACGCACATCACTTGGCCCGTGTTTTATGGATGTACAACCTCCTCCATGGTTGTGCATGAAGAAGAAGTACATACAAATGAGTATGCTAATTCAAGGGCCGAAACAACCTGGTACCGACATCAATCTGTATCTCGGCTGTTGAAAGAGGAGCTAGCCACGTTATGGGAATCTGGAGCCAATACTTACGACGCCACACACAAGATTATTTCACTATGAGAGCCGCGTTGGTCACTACGGTGCAAGACTATCCAGGTTGCGGGTATATCTCGGGGCAGGTTATCCAAGGATTCTGCGCATGCGTTAGGTGCATGGATAACACAAGCTATCTCCAACTAGAGAAAGATACAGGGTCATCGAAAACCGTGTTCATGGCGCACCGGAGGTGGCTCGACAAGAATGATCCATGGAGAAAACGTGGAGACCTGTTCGATGGCAAATCCGGGACCCGAGGAATCCCAGAGCGTAGGAGCAGCGAAGAAGTGGAAGAGTTGCTTTAAAACCGGAAAGATTGTCCTAATCACGGAAAGAAGCGAAAGAGGCAGAACAAGACAAGCCGCTAATGAAGGTATGGAAAACAAGGTCTTTTCGAGTTGCCATATCGAAGTTTCTCCACGCCTCATAGCCTCGACATCATGCATATCACGAAAACGTGTGCGAGAGTCTGTCGCCACCATAATCAACATGCGGATAGGACGAAAGATGGTCCAAAGCAAGGCACGACTGATATGCTTGGGTATCCGGAAGGAGCTTCACGGAGGACACACTACTCGATGATCGGAAGATGACGATGATGAGTCGGAGACGACACAAGGTCGTCGGAAGGGTAAAAGTTCAAGAAGAACGAATACGCCTCCTTCTTGCTTCACTCTAAGCCGTGATGAGATCAAGCTTTTTCAAGTGCCTTCTAGGAGTCAAATTTCCTTACGGCCACGCGGGCAAGATAAGCAGATACCTAGACGAGCGGTGAGGTTCGATGGCATGAAGTCTCACGACTGCGTGCTAATGACGCAGTACTTCGGTCGCACTAAGAGGGATAATGGACGAGCACGTCCGTGAAACGTTATTTGGCCTATGCAAGTTTTTCGACATCATCTCTAGGAAGTCGATTGGCTTGAATCAGCTCGGAAGGCTACATGAGGAGATCGTGGTGATACTATGTGAGCTTGAGGTCTACTTCCCACCCGCATTCTTCGACATTATGGTGCATCTGCTGGTCCATGTCGTGGAGGACATCGTACAACTCGGGCCGATGTTCCTCCGCAGCATGATGGCGTTCGAAAGGATGAACGGACACATCAAAGGATACGTTCGCAACAGGTCCCGTCCAGATGGAAGCATAGCCAAGGGCTTTCTGTCCGAAGAGTGCATCTCTTTCTGCATGAATTATCTAGACATCGAGAACCTCCGGTCTTCCCGCCATGACACCTTGGCAAGATCGACGGATCTGGTCACCGAGAGGGTCGCCGACATCGCATGCATTTCGATTTTTGACGCAGACTTTGATCGAGCAAACCTCGTCGCGCTACAAAGATTTAGAACTGGTCGATCCTTGGGTGCATAGCAAAAGGTTAATCGAGACGAATCATGTGACCGGGGCATACAGAGACGCAGGAGAAATAATCAAAGAGCACAACTCAGATTTCACGCGTTGGTTTAGGCGACGCCTTGATAATCCCCGCCGCATTCTTCCGACACGGAAAAGATCATATTCACCTTGTCGCAGGGACCGATGCAAAACCCGGTGACCTATCGGCGATGATATCAACGGCTACACATTCTACACGGAGGAAAAGGACAACAAGTGTGATTATCGAACTCAGCGTAACATCGGAATTCTACACCGATGACAACGTGAAGGAAAGATTCTACGAAAGAATCGAGGAGATCTGGGAGCTCGACTACTGTGGAGAAAAGGTGCCGATGTTCCGTGTCAGATGGGCAAAGAGCGTCGAAAGAGAAGACCGGTATTTCACAACCATGGTTATACCCGAAGCAGCCAAATCCAAGGCCGCCAGTGCAAACGTGGCCGCGAAAAATGAACCATGGGTACTGGCTACCAAAGTGGACCAATGTTTTTTCATTACCGACCCGACAAAGCCTAGCCGTGTTGTCGTGAGGAGAGGAAAAAGAAACATCATCGGAATGGATGGAGTCGCCAACGAGCAAGACTTCGACCAGTACGGTGACCCAAAGATTGAAGATGACGATGACTACGATGCAACAACATACATCACAAGAAGAAAAAGGACAACCCTACCCAAAAAAGGTAGCCCGTTCGAAAGAAGAAACATTAAAGTGCCGGGGCTAAATTATTCAACCGCGACAAAGAAGGGAAAAAAGATTGTAAAACGCTAGCTCAAAAAATATTGTAAAACGCGTGGTCGAAAAATATTGTAATATTCATGGACAAATTATTATGAAATTTAGTTATACTTTGAATCATATTTGTAACACTTTTATGACATATATTATCACTTTTCAGCATTTTTGGAATATTTAAAAGTATTTTAAAAACAAAAAAAACCTGTATGGCATATATCACCACTTTTGGGCATTTTTTGGAACATTTAAAAGTATTTTTAAAATAAAAATAAAAAAGTGGGGCACCAGGATTCGAACCTGGGTGCTCATAGTTTAGAATAGAGTAGTGGGCAGAACCAGTGGGATAGACAAGAGTTGTTGCTAGAAGGAGCGCTGGACACTTGTTATAGAGTGGTTAGATCCCAGATAGGCGTAGCGCACTAGCCCGAGTGCGCTACAGATATCCGTAGCGCACTCTGGCATAGTGCGCTACGCCTATCTGGATTGTATCCACGTCAACATTCCCAACTCTCCCCATCTCACACACTCATCAATCCCCATCTCTCCCGCCGCCGCTGTGCTCGATCTGCCAGCCGCGGCCTGGTGATGGTCTAGTAGTGCTGAGAAGGCACTACTGCAAGCAATATAAACTTGTATTTGCATTCTGGTGATGGTCTAGTAGTACTGATCCTGGTGATGGTTTTAGTACTAATCAGAAGCATGTTGTCATATTTGTTGTCATATAAACTTGTATTTGCTTTCTATCACATAATGACAGGTGCTATAATCTGCATGTATTTGCTTGCTGTCATTAATGACTTGATATAATCCGTGGTGATATAATTGTAGCAATTGAAATTGTGCTGGTGCTTGTATATGAAGCACTTTATTATGTCGTGTATGCAGGTTCTTGTATGAAACGAGTCCCGATTTTTGCCGGAATGTTGATTAACTTCCGTTTCGGCAGAAATCGGGCACTCCTAGTTTAAGAAAATTAGCAAGGGTCATGCCTGATTTGTCCGTGCATGTAACCAATTATTTGGTTTGTATTAGTGCAAACATGTGTGACAACGACGAGGCTGGATGTTCTAAGGGCATCGGTGAAGGAGAACTCGAGACCTCGAATAAACAATTGACATTCGAGGCGGCCAGCGTCGAGAAGACGATGAAGAATACCATCCTTCGGAGAGCGAGGATGATGAGATGGAAGACGCGGAGGAAGAATCCGAAGGAACGGCGGACGATGAAACCACTGATGGCGGCGAGGGCACAGGGAGTGGTAGCAACCCTCAGAAGAAGAAGAAGAAGCCGAAGGAACGGCGCCCGAACACGGTCGGCGGCCGTGGAGGAAATTACGAAGTGAGCCCATCGGGGTTCCTTTGGAGCCCGCCTTGTCGTCAAAGGGTACGGTGGGCAAGTGGCGGCGATCACCGGACAACCATCTCGATCAACACCGAGAATCTCCGGCATAAAGATAATGGCCACTTGCACACTCCTCTTCGAGAAGTCGCACGAAGATACAAGTTCCCGCTAAGTATCGAACACAAATTATCATGGGAACGAAGTAAACAAATCCGCCTCACAAAGATGAGCACCGCCTGCCACCGGAGAACCCGGATAAAGAAGAAGATCTATAAAGAAGGCAAAAGTCTCGAGGAGATCCAGAAGATTGACCCGCATATCACCAAGATCGATTGCGGAGTTCAAGGAGAGGTGAATCGAAGAGCACCGCCAGTAATCGGGAAAGGTGCCGCAGCGATGAATATAGGTCATCACCATCTCGGATCTAGTGGATACGAACATGAGGCCAAATGGAATAAGGAGGACGAAGAGTATATATTCAAGGATAGAAAACCCTTTGCTAAATTCGAACCCGGCAGGTTCGAAACTTCATCGAGCCGTTACCATGTGGACCCAAAACCAAACAACTCACCGCGGATCCTGCGGTGAAGGAATTCGAGGAAATTGTGGTAAGTATAATCTAATTACCACGGATCAACTCGATTGCAATCTAATCGATGATCTAAATGATTCATTGTTACTTCTTCTGCAGGAGGAGGAAATTGTTGCTAGTCATGGATCCTGTGGTTCCTCATCCCGTGGGTCGACGGCCACCCGGTGGGATAACCCTTTTAACAGGGCGATGAACCGGGCCAAGAAAATAGAGCCGGTTACAAAGAAGCTGTCGTCGGCTGGCCGTCTGGCCGGCCTCGGGGGTAAGAATTGGGTGGATCATTTTGGTCCACCGCCGAGGATGCATGTGGCTCCGTCGGGAAGGAGCGAGGAGGAAAACCGAGAGGTTCAAGAACTTAAGGCACAAGTGGCGCGGATCCCGCAGATCGTCCAAGACAACCTGGCAATCACCCTTACGTCCTTCCTGCTTACCTTGGTGGAGTCAATAGCGAACTGGAGTGCGGGTGGTCGAGTAGGGCCGTGCCCGATTCCAAGCATGGTCAGCAGCCACTCGAACAACACGGCGCCGACGAATCAGGCAAACTACGTGTTCGTGACTCCGCCCGCTAGCACCGCGGCGCCGCAAGTGTTGGTGACTCCCCCTGCCATCACCGCGGCGCCGGAGTACATGTTGGTGCCCCCCTTCCATCGTCGCGGCGGCACCGGAGCTCCAAGAACCCGTCGGTAGGGAGAATACACCGGCGGCCAGCACCGCGCCATCAAGCAGCCCTTCCGTCTCTTTCACGCCCGTCGCCGTATGCGGTGCGTCGACATTAGCCGATCTCGACGCCATCACGGTAAACAAATTGCTTTAATTACCGCCTTTCATGCCATCTATATATTACTCTTGTGGCATCTCGCTCTGACGACGCCGTACATGTTTTCTGCAGACGGATGTTCCTTGCACTCTCTTATGCTACGTGAACAACGAGCTGAGGGATGTTGCCAAGGGTACCATCGTTCAACCCTTGCAGCGCACGTTCCACTCAAAGCCGATGCCAGATAGCGTGCACAGGGTTAAAATTAGTCGGGTGCTAAGGGGCTGCGACGACCTGGAACCTCCCATTCAACCCCCAGGAGCGGATGAAGAAGAGCCGTCTGTCCTCAGAAGTTGCTTCGGCTTGTTCTTGCTATGGCCAAAGAGCATGATCCGTTTGGGGACGGCGGGGGCCATCACGCCACAGACAACAGCACCGCCTGTCGTGCCAGCGACAAGCGGTGGCAAGGCCCCCTTACCGCCCTCGCCGTCACCTCCACGCGGTGGGTCGGATGATCATGTTGATGATATGCACATGGCGCAGGATCCGGCCGAGGACGACGAAGACTGGAATGATCACTTCTTCAGCACTCAGTTTGGCAACGAAGAAGACCTAGCTGGTGGCCCCACAGAGAAAGCCACTATCACCAAGCGTCTGTTTGGTTCTCAGGAGACGCCTCCAGCTTGCGCCTTTACAGAGCCAGCTGATACAACCAACCGGCCCTTTATTCTAAGCCCTGACACACTACATAGGGCGGTGCTCGATTATGTGCCTGCCCGCTCTCCAAAAGGAAAAAAGGGCAGGAAAAGAAAATCTAGCAGCTCGAGCCAGCCGGTGGCGTCAACAACTGCGAATCCGATCAGGTTTCGGGACGGGCCACCAAGACCCGAGGGTATTATGTGGAGGATTCATGTGGTGGGTGAGCCCATGCTACCTAAGAATTTGCGGAAGCTCGCCAGTTCGGAACTGCAGAGTGTGCATGACGGCGTGCTGACGATAGAGAGACGCCTTCTATCGGAGAAAGATCCCTCGCACCCGGTATTCGTGGTTAAGGTGCCACCAGGCTTGGGCTTCACGACACGCCATGGATCTGTTCTTCCCGCGGTTCGAGGACATCTTCAATATGTTCCACCTATACCCTGCACTATACCATGGTCCGCTCTTTCTCTCATCCGCCATGCAGATCATTAGAGAGAACACCGGCATCGCTATAGTGGACCCCTACTACATGCGTGACGCTGCTTGGGTTCCCCGAACGACGTATCGTGGCCTCGTACCTAAAAAGAATCCTCGTGGCGAACAAGACAAAGGAATACATTCTCGTGCCTTACTTTCCGAGTAAGTCGTTATTCACTCGCCACCGTCGATTGGCTTTATTAGATCATCATCATTCTTTTCCAACACATTCCATTTGAATTTTTTGCAGAGATGAACACGACGCTCATCTCCTTATCGCCAAGCATTCCCACGCCACGTATTTCGACTGGGAGTCTAGAAAAGAAGAAAAACTACGACAAGATCAAGGAAGTTCGGATGATGCTCACCGGCTTTGCCTCGACGAAGGCACCAGCGTTCGCGTAAGAAGGTCAAGTTTGGCGCACGTCTTCAACCACGTAACGGAGTTCCCTGCGTGAAGCAGCCGGAAAACAAGAAGAAGGAAGCCTACTACGCACTCCATCACATGAGGCGTTCCTACTTGACCAGCGAATTCTGCTGCGGATCATCTCAAGCAGTGGCGAAGCAAAGGCCAAGATCAATGATTCGGATATTAGACAAGAGATGTATCGCATCCAGCAGCCAGCTTTGGGGCAATCATCTTCGTGATGTCATGACTTCGGGGATCTTCTACGAGGAAATATTCGAATAACCGTGACATAGAAGATCGCCTAGAGATGCGTGGTGACTATAGGAAGTTCATGACAAGGCAGGCCCTCCGTTCCCTAAGCCGAGCAAGAAGGCTTGATGTTGGCCTAGTTGTAGTTACAAACTATAGATGACCTTTGTGTGTGTGTGTGGACAACAAGTGAACTTATTTTGCTTATTATTATATATCGATCAATGCTTGGTTTTTTTGCTTACTCTTTGGTCCTTTGCTCATTTTGGTCCTTCTTTTTCCTTACTTTTTTGAGAATAATGCCGATGATTGAAATGTCGTGGCACACTATATATGAATGTGCTACGATGGGATGTGAGCCTTGTGATATGCACAAGTCCGGTCTTGTGCATCCTACTTGGCTCACAGTTCCATCGTAGCATATTCCTGTGTCCAACGACCTATGTATATATATGAGGCATTCTTTTCGAGTTATTTTTGTCTTTTTCGAGAATATGCCGATGATTGAAATGTCGTGGCACAATATATATGTGAATGTGCTATGACAGGATAGTTAGCCTTGTGATATGCACAAGTCCAGGAATTGTGCATCCTACTTGGCTAACTGTTCCGTCATAGCATATTCCTGTGTCCAACGACCTAGCTAGTTATATATGAGGCATTCTTTTCAAGCTACTTTGGTATTTTTCGAGAATAATGCCAATGATTGAAATGTCGTAGCACACTATATATGTGAATGTGCTACGATGGGATTGTACGCCTTGTGCTATGCACAAGTCCAGGTGTTGTGCATCCTACTTGGCGTACAGTTCCGTCGTAGCATATTCCTGTGTCCAACGACCTATGTATATATGTGAGGCATGATTTTTGAGTTACTTTGGTATTTTTCGAGAATAATGCCGATGATTGAAATGTCGTGGCACACTATATGTGAATGTGCTGCGATGGGATTGTTCGCCTTGTGCTATGCACAGGTCCAGGTGTTGTGCATCCTACTTGGCGAACAGTTCCATCGTAGCATATTCCTGTGTCGAACAACCTAGTTATATATGAGGCATGCTTTCTGAGTTTGGTCTTTTTGATTTAGGAGTACTTTCTATAAGTGTATCTTCATATGCGACTTTAATTATATATGTTTTTTTCAATAGTCGGTTAATTATTATTGTCAACTTATAGATGACGTGGTACGTCGTGTACAAGGGACGGGTTCCCGGAGTCTACGATGATTGGGAAGACTGCCGGAGACAGGTGCACCGTTTCAGCGGCAATAGCTACAAAGGGTACAACACTATGGCGGAGGCGGAAGCTAGATACACGCGCTATCTAGCGGGAGTTAGGACAAGGAACCGGATGAAGACCTACACCTTCGTCGCGGCGGTGATCATGCTTATCTTCTTTGGTTATTTATCCTGCGTTTGTGTCTAGCTAGTTAGTTTAGATGTCTAGGCGAGCTTCCGAGCTCGAACTTGTTCGATCGACACATGTATTAGCATGTCACAAACTACTACTTTGTAACATGATCGAAACAATGTAACTTAGACTATGTATTCATGTATGAGACTTATCTATATGTATTTGTTTCAATCTTGTTTTTCATATTGAGTATTTATATATATAATTGTATATCTTGTATCTCTGTGTGTATATCTGCTGTAATATTGTATATAATCTGTATTGCATATAATCTGGCTCGGAAATTAAAAAAAAACAAAAAATACATCTGTGGCGCACATGGTCTACCTTCTGTGGCGCACTACACCTAAAGCGCACCATGGAAGTTTAGTGGCGCACTAGGTAGTGCGCCACAGAAGATCCCAGGGGTAGCGCACCATGCCAAACTTCTGTGGCGCACTAGGGCGCGCACGCCTATCTCTGCACAACCGTGCAAGATTAGGCAGGCGCCACGAGAGAGAGATAGCCGTGGCGCACTGCTAGTGCGCCACGGATGGACATTTCTGGTGCACCACTAACGGCCTGTTTCCTAGTAGTGGCAACTTAATACTGGAGGGGGTTCGGATGATAACCTGGAGGTGGACTTCTAGTCATAGATGCAGTTGGATGGCGGTCTATTTATATTGTTGTATTGCCCAATAGAATCTCATAGGATCTTTTTGTCTGGTATTGCATTGTTATGCCATGCTCAGTTCCTATCAATTGCCCTGCTATAATTTGTTTACCCTTCAAGCCATGTTATTTATCTAAGAAGAGCACCTATAGTGAACTATGGACCCCGTTACAATCTTTACAATTGATAAATCCTCCATTGTTACCTATTTACTTGCTGCAAACCATTACCTTCCACACCATACGTTAATCCTTTGTTACAGCAAACCGGTGAGCTTGACAACCTCACTGATTCATTGGAGTAAAGTCTTGAGTTTGTGTTGTGCAGGTTTCCATGTTTCTTGCAACACCTTTGAGACGTTTCCTTCCTCCTACTGGTTTGATAACCTTGGTTTCTTACTGAGGGAAAACTTGCCGCTGTGCTGCTTCACACCTTGCTCTTGGGGTTTCCCGACGAAGTGCTTCCCAGCACCATCACGCCTCCCCTGTGGAGATGCTCTCATTGCATTGGAATTCATCTCGCGCTATTTTGCACATTTTGATTGGCCAAGTGATGTTATTGTTGTGTGTGTGGTGACAACGGATACCTTATTGAGCCGATTAATAGCTGGTTCAACAAAAAAAGACATCCACAACATGTGCGGACATCCACAATACCGGAGGAAATGACAGAAAACCACCACATTTGAGGTAGCGGTGACACAGAACCACCAGCTGGAGACACGACGACACATAACCACCACTTCATGGTCTAATTCCGTCTTAGACCACACGACCCCACCTGGCAGGATTATGTGGAAGGTTGTGGATGGTCGTGGCCGATAGCCATTAGGTATATGGGGTAGGGTGTACGGATCGGTCAGTTTCCCACTACTCTATTAACTACATTTCTCGTGGTCGGAAGGAAATGGCGACATGAGGCAGTGGTGGTTGCTTCCTTGGTGGTTTGGCGGCCGGTGAAGGTGAACAGGCGGCACTCCTGGCGCCAATGCATCCACGCGTAGTGTGGGAGAATGCTTGGACCTCGGGGGCGGCAATTCATCGTTTGACCCGATGAGCCCCTATGTCTCCGATAGCGGGTAAGCGATTACTTCTTTCTAGATCGAAATAGGGAAATTTATCTAGTAGGGTTAGTTGCAATCTCAAATTATCTCTGTTGTACTGCTATCTATCCTGAATTTAGCATACTTTTGAATTCAGGTTAGAGTTAGATATGTGGGAGCTATTCATTCAGTTCAATGGTGTCAAATTTTTCCAGAAAACAGTGCCTAGGTCTGACATTAGATATCCTAATTTGCTAGCACTAATGGATAATGAGAGATATGGAATCTATGACTCCATGTACTATGTGAACGATGAGGCTGACGGTTTGAATGGGTTAGATAAAGTGGACATCAACTATAAGGTGGAGGAGATGATCGGGAAGTATGAACACATAAAGAATTTGGTACTAACTGCCATGAGGGACAAAGGAAGAAACCATGCTATCGTTGTTTCACCTATGAAGAGGAGGAATGAAGAGACATTGCAAGATAAATCCTATAAAATTCAAATAGATCATGAACCAAAGTAGGATCAGCCTATTCCTTATCAGATGCAGACATAGGGAAAGTGTGTACTTGCGGTGACCCAGCATACCACTGCATGATGTAGTACACTATAGTCGTTGACATAACACCAATGAAACACCGTTCACTAGTATTACATCCCTCAGAGTGGTACAACAGAAACACAACAGGTCCAAGACATGACTATAGGTTACAACTCGACTCTTTACATAAGATCCAGAGAACACTCTAGGTTAAAGAGAGAGAAATAAACTTCTTACAAGGAAGAATCAGAAATAAAAAATTCATAAATATCATGCTAATAAGATTAGCATCTAACTATTTGGCTAGTATTGTTGCTATTGCAATACTCTAAACAAGTAGGTTCTATGGCTAGAGATTATATTCCTATCTAATCGACAGCTTCGTCTTCACTTTAGTTGATGTATATATTGACTTCCTTGACTTTATTGAAGAGCTTGAGCTTTTGATGATGATTCCTGGAGCATAACTTGATGTAGACGTTGTCTGTACTGGCTTCAGAATCTAGCAAGGGTTAAGAAGATACGTTGAGTACGAGCGTACTCAGCAAGTTCACTAGAAAGGAGTGTTTGATGCACTATATCTACAGCCACATACCATAGGTCGTAGGCAATCTAGGTTTTTGTAAACATTTCTTCAAAGGTTGCTTTTATTCTGAAAATCTATGTTCGTCAGACTTCACGGGTTTACCAGAACTTTCATGGATTTCCTTTCCCGCCGCGTTCGTAGCTCCATCCCGGAACAGGGAGTAACAAGTTATAGTTCTTACACTCTGCAGATGTGCGTTACTTTACCCATGAGAGATCAAATCCTTGTTGCACAACCGGGCGATCTTTCCCGTACACACTTCCTATGGTATGGGACTTTAAAACTGATTAATATATTTTTAATAATTTTCTTGTGTAATATATTTTTCAAGACTTTAAAACTGATTTGTATTTATTTTTAAGTATTATTCTTATGTTTATAAAATTCCATCAAGGATTAAATGTCTTTGAATATTTACTTCATATTTTATTTATAAAAAAATAGGCTAGTATTTTTATAAAATAGTATATTTATTTTATACACAAAAATGATTTTTATTCATTTTTAGGATTTTTCCTTATTTTATGAAATTTCACTTTGGATTTAGTGGTGTTAATATTTATTTGTTTTATATTTATTTTAAACAAATAAATTTATATATTTTTTTATTAGGTAGATCTTATTTTTATGATGATTTAAATATTTTAGATGTATTTCTATGATTTTTCTATAATTCTTTAGAGCTTTAATTGTCAAAAGGCATTTTGGTAATTTTTATTTTATTCTTTAATTTTCTATTTTATTGAAATCTGGCCTATTTGAGTTGGGCACATGGGCCTACTCGGCCCAACTAAACCGGGCTTGGGGTCACCTAGACCCCCGACCCACTCTCTCTCTCATCCAACACACGCCACACACGGCCTCTTTCTCTCAACCCCTGCCTGCGTGCGATGTCGTCGCCGCCCACTGCACCCCCGGCAGACACCGGTCGTCTCCACCATTGTTGTCTGCTGGCGCTGCCTCTCTATGGTATTCTCCGCCAGTTCCCCCTATCCTCGACCCCAGCAAACTCCTGCGCGGGCCCCTGCCTCCCGGTTAACCCTATCTTGTGTGTGACGGGTGCGCCGGCGTACGCCTCCGGCTGCTTCCAGGGCTCCGGCCACTCTCCTCTGCCTCCTAGTCCTTCCTTGCATCGACCACGACCTGATGCTGGTGCCCTTCCCATGGTTTTGGGAAACCATGACTGCTGCTGCCTATGTCGTGGCATCCTAGTGCTCTCCGCTGTTCTGCAATTCATCTTCTTCCTCTCTTCTTGTCCAACCTCAATTCGATGCTGGAGGGACGGCAAGCTAAAGTGCAACCCCAATGGCCACGACTTGTTGCTCTTGTTTTGATTCCCGTGGTGGTGTTTTGCTAGTGTTGCTGCTAATGGGACGGCGATGCTACCGTCATCGCAGCCTCGTAGATGTGCTGCTACCTGCCTTAGTCACGCCTACGCTCCAGGTGCTCGACACCCACGGTGAGTTTTATTGTGATCGGCCTTCGAGCCGATGAACGGATTTAGGTATGGGGCTAGGATTGTGGAGATGGTCAGTGGCTAGTGGGATATGATATTCTGGACATGTGTTGTATCCAAGGCTTTCTTTAGTTAATCTAGTGATTATTAACTTATTACTTGTAATGGAATTCAAGTTTGGATGATTAGTAGTTCCTGGCATGCTTTGCTTGAGCTAGTTAATCACTACCCTAAATATCAGAAAAACATGTGCTAAAGGCAGTGTCCCAATTTGGATGAAATGATTAGCCAAGCATTTGTGAAGCATTACTTAGCAATCTTGTTGTATTCATATGTTTATGGATCCTAGGATGGTGTTTATTATATAATGTGGATATGATAGTTATTAGCTGCTAATGGATATAATGATATTTATAACCTTCACTGGCACATGTGGTAGTGAAGTTGTATTCTAGATCCTTGGTTTTGTATCTAAGAAATTTGCTTCTCAAGCAGATTTGCTTGGCTATGGACTTGTTGTAAGTTGTAAGCCTATTTACATGATGATGATGGCTATCTCCAATTGATTCCTGATATTTATACTTAGGAAAATGATATGAAAAAATATGTTGTGTACTAACAGATGACCAGGAAAACTGTAATCATTTCTTATATATCCCTCTGTGACCTTGCTTAGCAATCCTCTTACTGTTGCCAACAATATAGTGGCTTTTACTGCCCTTTGGTTTGCTACTTTGATGTTTTATTCTGGAGGTGTATATTCCAATACAGCAAGATTTGCTAGTGTTGGTGGCTAACTTTACTTAATAGATGTATACAAAAGATTTGGTAAACTGGACATATGGTTTAGTAATGATCTTGGTCCCTTATTGTATATATTCACCTAGAATTATTAAGTTGAATTTTTATCTATCCAGGATGACAGAAGTAAAGCTTAAATGATCTCTAGTTGATTTTAACTAGAGAAATGATTTAAGAAAGCTTCTAATGGTTTGAAAACCTAAGTTTCTTCTACTAGTATACCTTGATGGCTTTTATTGCTGTGAGCCTATTACTGTGATGCCTCTTTGGAGTGTACACATTAATAGGTTATAGTGATACTGATGTGCAATACTATATTAAGTGGAGAATTATGTAGATAACTGAAGTAGTGGTTGTTCTTTGCTTTAGAACCCTATTGTGGCGTCTCCAAAGAGTGCACAATAGCAGTTCATAGTGACATGATCTACTGCTGTAGTATCTGAAAAACAATGGACAGTTGGTTGCCAATGATGCAAAGGCTAGGGCAAATTATTGGATTTAGAAGAAATGATTTTATTGTTGCCTCCTATTTTAACTTAGTGATGATATAGACATGCCACTTGTATGCTAGACTGAGAGAATCTTGCCATCCAATCCTCCTAGATGAAAATCTAGTTGAACGGTAGATGGACCAAGTGGGTGCGTATTATTTCTCTAGTACTCCCAGATCTGTATGCATGATTTAGGAATACATGCAACATGACCTAATGTGTATTACAGATGATTGTTACCTGCTGTTGGTGAGTGGACAGATAGGCTTGTAATGGGGCTGCTGATGATCTTGTGGTAGTTTTGGTGTTGCTTCAGATCACCTGTTGTAACTTGTTCTTGTAACCTTCATCTCCTAGCTCCTTTTGGCTGCTTGCCTGATCTACTCCTCCTTGTCCTAACTATTGGATGGCTTCTTGAAGCAACCATAAGTTGGATGAGGTTTTGTTGGGATGATCTATGTATTCTTGGGTGATGATAGGATGGTAAGATGGAGAATGTGCTCTGAAGTGTGGAGGTGGAATGGTAGCTTGATTGCTACGGCTGGTTCACCCCTTTGTGTACATGGATTTCTTTCTTGTCTCCTTCCTAGGATTGCTGCTGCGTTGACAACAGTTATCTGCATGCTGATGTGCAAGCTGCTTACAAGTGGGACCTAAGGTCCAAGTTTCAATTGTGTAGATATTTTCTGGTGGATATGATCAAGTAAAAGTGAGCTTTACTGTTTGGCTGGATCATCTTCTTTATCCATGGTGAAACTTGCCTCTCTCCTTACTTGGTGAAATTTGCCCCTACCTATGATGCATCAGTTCTGAGGCTAACATTCTGGATAAGAACAAATTTTTACATTGGCCCCCTTTTTGAATAATACTCAATGATGATTCAAAGCATATCATTTGTATGCCAAATCTAAGAGTAAAAATAATATACTAACCCTCTTTTATTCTTTATTGTTTTTTGTTATCTTTTGTGTTGTTTTACAGGGATCAAGAATCAGGAATATAAAGAGTGGATTTAGAAGACGAAGAAAATGAAGATGACTTTAGTTTTAAATTTTACTTTATTATTTTGTAATTCACTTTTTCTTTTGTGAAGTAATAAGCATTGTTATAATTGTAATAAAGGAATTATTTTTTATTTATTAATTCTTCTTTTGTAAAGAAATATTGTATTGTTTATTTTATTCAATAAAGTGTACTAGTTTTCTTTTTATTTTATAATGCATTTTCAAAGACAATGTAATATTTATATATGCTTGTAATAAAGAATCCTTTTAGTTATTTATTTATCTAATTCATTTTTATATTTAATTGTTTTATAATAATTTACTTTTATTCTTTTATTGTAATAACAATGAAACATTGTATTCTATAATAAAGTGTTTCATTATTCTTGGAACTAATTAAATATTTATATCTTACTTATAAATAAGAATTCAATTCTTATTTATTATAATTATTCATTTCATTCAATTTTGTCTATTAATTACGACTTACAATTATTGTATCTTTTCATAAATAAGAGTTCACCTAGTATCTCTTATTACAATTTAATTTACAATTATTACTCTATTTCAAACTCTTTTTTATTCAAATTCATCAATTAAATATTCGAATTTGAATTGCCTTACCCTCAAACACAAAAGTATAGTAGAGGTCGTGTAGAAATCCATCGCACCTGTCCTGATGTTTCCATCAGAAGAAGAGAGATCTCGATCCCTCTACAGCTTCTTTAGTTTTGCGCAAAAATTCCCCGGATTTTCTGATGCATGAATGAAATGCACACACATGTGTCCTGCCTATTTTTAGCTGCTAATCCTGGGATGTTACAGACTCTCCCCCTTAAAATAAACTTCTTCATCGAAGTTCATACTCTCTTGTGTTTAGGAATGAGGAATTACAAATGTATTGGTTACGACATTTCTCAATTCCATAGTAACCTCAAATGGGAATAATTATAGTATCCCATATCTAGATCTTTTCCTTGAATTCTCATATACTTGGAAATTTCCAACCTGTTGTTTACAATACCCCAAATTTCCTTTTACTATCATCCCTTAGGGATATTTCCTTATTATGAACTCCTTAATTTGGAGTCTCTTCTTTAGTTCATTTACCTGATTAGGTATCCTAATCCAACTCCTTTACTTGATCATCAAATTTCCTTATTATACTATATAAGGTATTGGAAGTCTCACTAAAACAAGGTTTTAAATTTTATTAGTCAATAGCTGTGGCCAAAATATTAACTTTTGATTTGTGATGGTATGGTTTATACTGGTAGTCCTTTTGAAGATTGGATTTGAACTCATTTAGTCCATACCCATTGGAATTTCTTGTTCCTCTATACATGTCTAATTTGATGTGATTATTCACTCTTAAAGATCACTTAAGAGTTGTTTCCTCTAGAATTAGTTCATTAGAATTAATCTATTCTATCTCCTTCAAGCTTTTACCTTAGCAGGCTTTAGATAATCTTTCCTTATTACCTTAAGAACTTCTTTAACTTCCAATTATTAACTTAAGGTTTGAGTACTACTACCTTGAATTAAATTTCGATCTTTCATCCAGACATACTTAAAAGAGGACTTTTCTGATGATTTACTTTTAACCTTATAAAAATAAGGCTTTCTGTTGTTGTAGATTAGTCCTTCTTCTCCAACCTTTAATCGGAAAGTCCGATAATGATACTTTCATTTCTAATGTTTTACTCTCCCCCTTAGGGTTTACTAATAGTCTTCAAACTGTCTATATAGTATTTATTGGCTTTATAATTAGAATATTTGTCTCTATCCAGCTTATACTCTACCTAGTTAGGGTCTTATGAAAGATTGTACGGTGTATCCACACAATTGTGGATATCCAAAGTGAATCTTTCAGCATTATTTGTCTTACTTACTATTCAGACATTTTCACTTTGATAGGTCGACTTCGTGAAGCGCCTCGAAAGACGGTCGCTTTAATGTTTATACTCCTTCATGTATTTCTTAACTTAGGCCAAGATTTATGCTCTTTATGCAACACTAAGATGATCTGGTTAACTAAGTCAACCAAATATCAGCTGCATAAAAATTTCCAGCTGCGAACCATTCTAGGGTATATGAATTACCCTACGGGTTTTCGACGTATTACTGGAATTCTCTCTAAATTGTCAGAGCTTGAATACCATTTTAGTTCCAAGACTTCTTGTCTGCACCTATTCAAGATACTTCCATGAACTTGGTACTACTATTTTATTAAATGCTTAGCAACATTACCTATTTTAGGTGAAATTATTTTCATCACTTCTTGTTGCTCCTTATATTTAGCTTCATTCTTCATGTAAATCTTCATCTTGGTCTTCGGAACTCGTCACTCCCTTACGCGAATTCCCTTTTTCTATCTAGGTCTATAACATCAAGTATTAACTGGATGTTGCAACATGCATTTGCACACCAAGTCAAACTTCATGTACGGATCTAGTCAATCAAGAAGATCCAAGAAAAACCAATAAATCCAAATGTGGTACATATAACACACAATATTCTAAGCCCAAAATATAGTAGTTAAGTATAATATCTCTAGAATTCAGGCTTAGTTGTGTGGTATATGATACCTCCTCGTATAGGTTTACATTGTGATACGTAGCACATAGGGGTCAAACTATTCTTTATCTCAATATTTACCCAAATTTCTCAATTGCAACAGGATAATTTTTAACAAAGTGGTCTCAATTTCGTTTTGACTAACCTTTAGTCTCACTCTTGTCATGATTAACTATAACCAACCTTTATTATTTAGTAAACCGATCTCACATGATCATTCCGAACGACTAATGAGTTTCTATTTAACACCTAAAATTGAAGATTATCACAAATTTATGACACCCATGACTTCTATCAAAGTTCTATCATGTTATTTTCTTACTCTATTACAAGATAATATACTAATTACATTTTATATTTATACTCTCATCATGGTTTCGGAACTAATATCACCATGATCTTGTTATATTTTACCTCTTCATCATGATTTAGGAGCTAATCTAACCATGATGAGTTTGTTTCTCACTACACTATTATTAAATCTTAACATAGTTTCACTTCATCACATAGAATTCTCAAGTGAATCCCACATGATTACTACTCGTTACATCAACATTTATTCTGATGATATTCATCATGTTATCTTTGGTTAACAAATAACAATAAAATTCCACCGTGCTACTTGAATTCTAGAGTTAGGCTACACCATTAAGACCATTTCAATTGATGTCTTAAACTCGATCCTAATTTACTATGGCCAATTGACTTTTCTACAGTATCTTGGTGGATTATATCTCCATTGGAAGACACTAAATAGCACTATATTGAGAAAAGATAAATTAATTACTACTAAGAAAAAATGACTTAAGTATCTAGTGACAAAGTTATCCTCAAGTGGATACTTCTCAAAAGTCATCACAATATTTGGTTTAGATAAGATGGCTTCTATTGTCACTATCCAACCTACAGATCTTCCTAAAAGGGTTTTAATCCTAAGGTCAAAGCATATGCTCTGATACCAACTGCGGTGACCTAGCATACCACTGCATGATGTAGTACATTATAGTCATTGACATAACACCAATGAAACACCGTTCATTAGTATTACATCCCTCAGAGTGGTACAACAGAAACACAACAGGTCCAAGACATGACTATAGGTTACAACTCGACTCTTTACATAAGATCCAGAGAACACTCTAGGTTAAAGAGAGAGAAATAAACTTCTTACAAGGAAGAATCAGAAATAAACAATTCATAAATATCATGCTAATAAGATTAGCATCTAACTATTTGGCTTGTATTGCTTCTATTGCAATACTCTACAGAAGTAGGTTCTATGGCTAGAGATTATATTCCTATATAATCGACAGCTTCGTCTTCACATTAGTTGATGTATATATTGACTTCCTTGACTTTATTGAAGAGCTTGAGCTTTTGATGATGATTCCTGGAGCATAACTTGATGTAGACGTTGTCTGTACTGGCTTCAGAATCTAGCAAGGGTTAAGAAGATACGTTGAGTACGAGCGTACTCAGCAAGTTCACTAGAAAGGAGTGTTTGATGCACTATATCTACAGCCACAGACCATAGGTCGTAGGCAATGCAGGTTTTTGTAAACATTTCTTCAAAGGTTGCTTTTATTCTTAAAATCTATGTCCGTCAGCCTTCACGGGTTTACCAGAACTTTCATGGAGTTCCTTTCCGCGTCGTAGCTCCTTCCTAAGGGAGTAACAAGTTACAGTTCTTACACTCTGCAGAGGTGCGTTACTTTACCCATGAGAGATCAAATCCTTGTTGCACAACTGGGCGATCTTTCCCGTCCACACTTCCTATGGTGTGGGGCCCAGTAGATGATGCAAGCCAATCACTACCCCCTTCGCGACCTCGCATGCCTCCTTGGTGTACACCATGCCCACCCATTGAATTACGGCAATGGTTTGTACAGACCGTTAGATGCCAGAACTATCGTGGGACGTTGAGGGTTCCCACCCATATGCTGCATATCCTCTACGAATTACCAATTAATATGCACGCTACGAGTGATAACAGCCACGACCTACACAACCGGCTACATGCGAGAGGAAGAAGATACAGCTGACTTCTCCGTCCCATTCCAAATCTCATGGTTAACGCGTGATATAAGGCACAAGAATCACTGGCGACATTGGTTGTTAAGTCCTAGATAATATGTTCCTTTACCACCGAAACTTTCATAGTAGGTTATTACCTCATGGTAAATAACCTATAATCATATTATTATGAAAATAGTGTTTTCTAACCTTTTTCAAATGCATGTGATGACAACACTGGATTTGTAAAATACTTTACAGAAAATAACCAAAGGACATGAGCAAGTGTGAACTTGCCTTTTGTGATTGCAAGATTATGCACTCACGGTCTTCAAGACAATATAAGATCCAATATCTGAAATCAGCATCATTGGTCCGGTAAGGACTAATGTTTAAAGAAGCAATATTCTTTTGTGCATAAGAAATGCTATGCATGTTGGATAACTCCCAAAGTGAATCCCTAATACTTTGAGTGAAGTGAGTTTAGGTATTTCTTTCAATAGTTGGTTCATCTTTAAATTTTACTTTATAGGAAATGCATTATAAGGAATTTAAGTCTTGATATATAAGATATAGAAGTAGAGTGCAATAGTAATCTAAGATTGAGATTAGTTTCTATTTGGTTGTTATGATGAAAGTTTATGTATTGGAATACTAAGGTTTTAAAAACTATCATAGAGTTGTTGCTTGAAGTGGAAAAAAGAATAACATTTGAAGAGAATATTTCCTTTCTAAGGTTTAACCAATCTTTATTGTTAATAGAACATGATCAATGTATTTTGGTGTTTGTTTGATTAGTTTGAGCTTGAGATGCTTTATGTCTTAAGTATAATAGACCAAAGTTAACTATAAAAACATAAGTGATTTATTAGACATGATGTTTATAAGCTTTGAGAATAAAGTTAACTTTAAAAGGGTAAGTAAACTTAAAGTGTAACATGTTTTAATTATTCCCAAGTTTAAAATTATGATGAGTATGACTAAGGTGTGGAATTATTCACTTTATATTTAAGTGAATGATTAAATTGAATTTGTTTTGCTATTATGAAAACAATATGCAATTATTAGATGAAAGTATAATTTGGATGATATTATTAATGTGTTAGATTTAAAGTCATGTTAATTATTATTTAGATATTAAAGTTTTGATATTTCTAAAGAAATATAATTAGTTCTTATTTAAGAATTGTTTTTAAAGAATTTTCAAACTAGATAATAGACAAGTATTTATTACTTTAAAATATTAAAAATCTTTCTAATATTATATTTAATAATTTTCTAGTGTAATATATTTTTTAAGACTTTAAAAATGATTTTTAATTATTTTTAAGTATTATTCTTATGTTTATAAAATTCCCTCAAGGATTAAATGTATTTGAATATTTACTTCATATTTTATTTATAAAAAATTAGGGTAGTATTTTTATAAAATAGTATATTTATTTTTATACACAAAAATGATTTTTATTCATTTTTAGGATTTTTCCTTATTTTATGAAATTTCACTTAGGATTTAGTGGTGTTAATATTTATTTGTTTTATATTTATTTGTTTTATATTTATTTTAAACAAATAAAGTTATATATATATTTATTAGGTAGATCTTATTTTTATGATGATTTAAATATTTTAGATGTATTTCTATGATTTTTCTATAATTCTTTAGAGCTTTAATTGTCAAAAGGCATTTTGGTAATTTTTATTTTATTCTTTAATTTCCTATTTTATTGAAATCTGGGCTATTTGAGTTGGGCACATGGGCTGACTCGGCCCAACTAAACCGGGCTTGGGGTCACCTTGACCCCCGATCCACTCTCTCTCTCATCCAACACACGCCACACACGACCTCATTCTCTCAACCCCTACCTGCGTGCGATGTCGCCGCCGCCCGCTGCACCCCCGGCCGCCACCGGTCGTCTCCACCATTGCCGTCTGCTGGCGCTGCCTCTCTATGGTATTCTCCGCCAGTTCCCCCTATCCTCGACCCCAGCCAGCTCCTGCGCGGGCCCCTCCTCCCGGTTAACCCTAGCTTGTGTGTGATGGGTGCGCCGGCATACGCCTCCGGCTGCTTCCAGGGCTCTGGCCACTCTCCTCTGCCTCCTAGGCCTTCCTTGCGTCGACCACGACCTAATGCTGGCGCCCTTCCCATGGTTTTGGGAAACCGCGACTGCTGCTGCCTATGCCGTGGCATCCTAGTGCTCTTCGTTGTTCTGCAATTCAGCTTCTTCCTCTCGACTTGACCAACCTCGATTCGATGCTGGAGGGACGGCAAGCTAAAGTACAACCCCAGTGGCCACGGCTTGTTGCTCTTGTTTTGATTCCTGTGGTTGTGATTTTGTGGTGGTGTTTTGCTAGTGTTGCTGCTGATGGGACGGCGATGCTGCCGTCATCGCAACCTCATAGATGTGCTGCTACCTGCCTTCGTTACGCCTATGCTCCAGGTGCTCGACACCCACAATGAGTTTTATTGTGACCGGCCTTCGAGCCGATGAACGGATTAAGGTATGGGGCTAGGATTGTGGAGATGGTCAGTGGCTAGTGGGATATGATCTTCTGGACATGTGCTATATCCAAGGCTTTCTCTAGTTAAGCTAGTGATTATTAACTTATTACTTGTAATGGAATTCAAGTTTGGATGATTAGTAGTTCCTGACATGCTTTGCTTGAGCTAGTTAATCACTACCCTAAATATCAGAAAAACATGTGCTAAAGGCAGTGTCCCAATTTGGATGAAATGATTAGCCAAGCATTTGTGAAGCATTACTTAGCAATCTTGTTGTATTCATATGTTTATGGATTCTGGGATGGTGTTTATTATATAATGTGGATATGATAGTTATTAGATGCTATTGGATATAATGATATTTATAACCTTCACTGGCACATGTGGTAGTGAAGTTGTATTCTAGATCCTTGGTTTTGTATCTAAGAAATCTGCTTCTCAAGCAGATATGCTTGGCTATGAACTTGTTGTAAGTTGTAATCCTATTTACATGATGATGACTATCTCCAATTGATTCCTGATATTTATACTTAGGAAAATGTTATGAACAAATATGTTGTGTACTAACAGATGATCAGCAAAACTGTAATGATTTCTTATATATCCCTTTGTGACCTTGCTTAGCAATCCTATTACTGTTGCCAGCAGTATAGTGGCTTTTACTGCCCTTTGGTTTGCTACTTTGATGTTTTATTCTGGAGGTGTATATTCCAATACATCAAGATTTGCTAGTGTTGGTGGCTAACTTTACTTAATAGATGTATACAAAAGATTTGGTAAACTGGACATATGGTTCAGTAATGATCTTGGTCCCTTATTGTATATATTCACCTATAATGATTAAATTGAATTTTTATCTGTCCAGGATGACAGAAGTAAAGCTTAAATGATCTCTAGTTGATTTTAACTAGAGAAATGATTTAAGAAAGTTTCTAATGGTTTGAAAACCTAAGTTGCTTCTACTAGTATACCTTGATGGATTTTATTGCTGTGAGTCTACTACTGTGATGCCTCTTTGGAGTGTACACATTAATAGGTTATAGTGATGCTGATGTGCAATACTATATTAAGTGGAGAATTTTGTAGATAACTGAAGTAGTGGTTGTGCTTTGCTTTAGAACCCTATTATGGTGTATCCAAAGAGTGCACAATAGCAGTTCATAGTGACATGATATACTGCTGCAATATCTAAAAAACAATGGACAGTTGGTTGCCAGTGATGCAAAGGCTGAGGCAAATTATTGGATTTAGAAGAACTGATTTTATTGTTGCCTCCTCTTTTAACTCAGTGATGATATAGACATGCCACTTATATCTAGTCTGAGAGAATCTTGCCATCCAATCCTCCTAGATGAAAATCTATTTGAAGGGTAGATGGACCAAGTGGGTGTGTATTATTTCTCTAGTACTCCCAGATCTGTATGCATGATTTAGGAATACATGCAACATGATCTAATGTGTATTATAGATGATTGTTACCTGCTGTTGGTGAGTGGACATATAGGCTTGTAATGGGGATGCCGATGATCTTTTGGTAGTTTTGGTGTTGCTTCAGATCACCTGTTGTAACTTGTTCTTGTAACCTTCATCTCCTAGCTCCTTTTGGCTGCTTTCCTGATCTACTCCTCCTTGTCCTAACTATTGGGTGGCTTCTTGAAGCAACCATAAGTTGAATGAGGTTTTGGTGGGATGATCTATGTATTCTTGGGTGATGATAGGATGGTAAGATGGAGAATGTGCTCTAAAGTGTGGAGGTGGAATGGTAGCTTGATTGCTACGGCTAGTTCACCCCTTTGTGTACATGGATTGCTTTCTTGTCTCCTTCCTGGGATTGCTGCTGCGTTGACAACAGTTATCTGCATGCTGATGTGCAAGCTGCTTACAAGTGGGACCTAAGGTCCAAGTTTCAATGGTGTAGATATTTTCTGGTGGATATGATCAAGTAAAAGTGAGCTTTACTATTTGGCTGGATCCTCTTCTTTATCCATGGTGAAACTTGCCTCTCTCCTTACTTGGTGAAATTTGCCCCTGCCTATGATGCATCAGTTCTGAGGCTAACATTATGGATAAGAACAAATTTTTACATTGGCCCCCTTTTTGAATAATACTCAATGATGAGTCAAAGCATATCATTTGTATGCCAAATCTGAGAGTAAAAATAATATACTAACCCTCTTTTATTCTTTATTGTTTTTTGTTATCCTTTGTGTTGTTTTGCAGGGATCAAGAATCAGGAATATAAAGAGTGGATTTAGAAGACGAAGAAAATGAAGATGACTTTAGTTTTAAATTTTACTTTATTATTTTGTAATTTACTTTTTCTTTTGTGAAGTAATAAGCATTATATAATTGTAATAAAGGAATTCTTTTTTATTTATTCATTCTTCTTTATTCTCGTGTGAATCAAACCACCAGCGGGATCAAACCACCAACGCCACAAAAGGCCTCCCTTATTCTTCTGTGAATCTCACCCCAACGTGATCGATCCACGCTTCCACTATCGGTGCACTTGTCGGTGGCAATTCGGAACCTCTCACAAGGTTGGGGAACTTCTCCACAAATCAATTGGAGGCTCCCAACAAACAAGCTTAGGGAAGGATCCACAACTTAATTGGAGGCCCCAAGTAATCCAAGAACCCGAAAACCCACTAAACCGTCTAGGGTTCCAAAAACCCAAGAGTAAAAAGCTTCTCACCTATCACTCAATCGAATCCTCACCGAGAACTCAAACCTATGCACCAAATGCAATGGCAAGAACACAAGTAGTGCTCAAATCCTTCTCTCCCAAATTCCACCAAAGCTACAAAAGCTTGTGGGGGAATAATAGAGGAAGAACAATGGAGGAAATCCACAAAAGACTCCAAGATTTAGATCTCAATATGTTGCCCTCACTTAGAGGAGAGATTGATTGGTGGGATTGTAGATGTAGATCTCCTCTTTAAAATCCCTCAAGAATATGCAAGAATCATAGGAGGGATTGAGGGGAAGTAAGCTCAAGAAGGTCAACAATGGAGGGGAAAACTTGCAAGAATGGTTAGGTAACCATTGGGGGAAGAAGGACCCCTTATATAGGTCCTCCAAAATCCAACCATTGAAGCTCTGGAGAGCACGGGCTAGACATTCCGGCTCTGAATGGCAACCATACGACTGAAATATGAGATTTTCGTGCGACACCAGAGTGTCCGGCGTGTTCACCCCGGACATTCCGCCCAAGGCAAAACTGACAGAAATAGCAAAACTGAAACGACCATAACTTTTGCATCTGGACTCCGATTTTGATGATCTTGGGCTTGTTTTGAAGATAGTAACGAGCTCTACAAGATCATGCAGAGAACCATCATATTCCAGCAACGGAGGATAGAACCAAATGATGAAAGGTTTAACCTATCAAAAAAGACAAACCGGTAAAACCTCCAATATCAAAAACGCAATAGAGAATGCATATGAAATCCGTTCTTGATGAACTTGAGCTTGTAATGGAGATTAACACAAGCTCCAAATCCTCTCATGTATAAGCACCAAATAGGAACCAAGAAATATGATGCCAAGTATGCAAAGGTTTGAGCTCTCACCGAGGGATATGATCAAGTTACTCACTCGAGAGCCCCTCTTGATAGTACGGTTACCTATCCTATAAACCGGTCTCCGCAACTAACACCATGGGACCTGTAAGAAATAAACCTTATCAAGAACATACCTTTGCCTTGAGCATATTCCACTTGATCTTGATGATAACGATCTTGTCCACCTCAAGATGGGACACCTTTCTTGATTGCGCTAGCTTGGTGAAGTCCTGCAAATTGCTCCCCCATACTCACTATGGGAGAGCCTCTTTTTTAGGAATATATTCACATATCCATGGTCACCATAATTATGGCAAGCCCCAAGCATATGATATTCTAGATATGGCACATCTTTAACTTGCACCACATTTCTTCTAACTCCATTTGGATGATGCCTTGAAGATACACATGAGGAACTCTATCTTCTTCTTCAAGACACCCTTAATCTTCTTTTCTTTATTCCTATCCTTAATTTCTTCTTTCTTTATTACGTTGGTGTATTAAAGTTACACAAGCGGTATCACTCCATATATTCTTCAAGACACACTTGCTATAGGCTCAACTCTCACATGACCAATCTTTGGATCACTCCTTGAACACCTTGATCATCACTTGATCTTCTTCATTTTCTTCTTATTTTGACCTTGAAACCACCACATGGTTCAAGCATTGTCAATGGAAAATTCCTACAAGTGCAACTTGATACAAGCATTAGTCCATATAGATTGCCATTAATTACCAAAACCACACATGGGGGCCCACATGCTCTTTCAATCTCCCCCATTTTGGTAATTGATGACAATCCCTTTGAGAGGGTTTACATAAGGAATTTAACGAATAAAATGGTAAAACCAATATCAAATGCTACATAAGTATGTGATATTGGTACCACCACAATATATAGAGCATACTCCCCCACAATACTATGCATGTGTGATGAATTTGAATTTCTTTGCATAGATTGCTAATCATTATCATTGGTGGAGTTTCCTCTTTATATACCACATGCTAAGCAACAACAAAGATGCAATATCATGAAAGGAAAATGCTTAAGAACAAACTCAATGCATAAACTGACTTCTCTTAAAACCTCTAAAACTTCTCCCCATTGGCATCGATTGCCGAAATGGGTGACAAGTTCTAGAAGGCCAATATAGTGATAAATCCTCCAAAGGTGTGCATTCGCACACATTCAATGATGAATACTTGGGAGGAAGTAGAACTATATCAAGGACCCAAAGATTGCCAAAATAAAGAAAATAAAATAAGCATCAACAAATGAAGCAAGCAATTACAAGGTCCGACAAACCGATTTGAAAACAACAAATTAGTCCAAATGGAAACAACATGATATTATGAGATGAGCAAAAGAGTGTTTTGAATGACAAGTAGAGAATATCCCCAAGATTTGTGTAAAAGTTAAAATAAATGCATTAGAATACATAATGCACATATATGGAATCCTTGCTCCCCCATAAGCATTTAAGGCACAACAAATGAGAAAGAAGACAAATGAGCATTATTAAATGAATTAGATGAGCTCCCCAAAGATAATGCACCAATTATGATAATTGTATTTGTGAACAAAGTGCATAATCATGGAATCCTCACTCATCCAACTTCATTTAACAATACAAGACATGAGAGACCAAATATGATAAGCATAAAGTGATACTATATAAATAAAATTAGGAAGCTTCCTAAGGTATGTGCAACATTAGGTTTTTGTATGTGAATACAATGTGCACAACATGGAATCCTCACTTCCTATATTTTACTTATAAAATAACTTTGTGAAAATGATCATATACCAAGACATAAAATTTGCAAGAAACACATGGTTGAGTAATAGGTAAGAGACAACATACTAGCAGGCTCAAACACAAGGATGTGTGAGATGCATGACAAAGCATATTATAAGACTAGTACAAGGATGACCATTGTGTATCAACATAGTCTTCAATGAATGATATTGCTTAGTATGACCATACAACACACACAAAATAAGGAAGATATCAAAAAATAGAGGAGTATGATGTCTCGTGTGTATAAGTTTCTACGTAGACAATCTCACAAAGATATTTATCCACAAAGAAACATGTACACACAAAATAGATACTAAAATAAATAGAGAAATATATATAAAATGAAGTCATGACAATACCAATAAGATTTTTCTTGAAAGCATAGCCAAAAGCTCAAATATATCTTATTGTACATCGATGAGCTTCAACAACCAACACACCCCATACATTACAGCTATCACCAAGGGAAATGAGAAAGTTGGAATATATGGAGAAAGGCAACAAGTATCACTCTAACAAGGAAAAATCAAGTAGCATAATCTCACTATTGCACATGAGAGAATTTGAGGAAAAGATAGGCAATAAAATTTCTAGATTGACATATTTGGGATTGGTGGATCATATGCATGATTTTTTATAGTCCCAATTATATGCACTCATCTCAAATTATACACATTTACAATAGAGAGTTCTTTTAAAAGCAAGGCTAGAACCACACAAATACAACTACAAAAATTCATGCCAAGATGCGACCTACAAAAGGTTGGAAACAAGATAAATATGCATGAGAAAGAGATACTTGTTATCGAGATATAATTGGTAGGATGTAGAGGATATGAATTCATTGATCATCCTATAGCTTGCCTCCAATTTTCATTAACACACCACTTCTTCAATATTGAGAGACAAGCAACCAATATATCTCCAATGTACCTAAAACACATTTAAGTACAAAAATGGTCCCCCAACCATATTGGGTCCAAAGTAGTTAGTGCAACTACAATACATAGGAGAGACTCCACATAATTATGTGCATATTGATATGAAATTGAATTTCATGCACAACTTAGCCGATGGGATTTGGTGGAGTTTCCCCTATATATTGGATCAAAGAAAGCAAGCATGCCATAATATAAACATGTAGTAAATATGCATGCACAAGGCTTTCAAGAACCAAAAATGAGATAAAATTTGAACAAAAACACCAAGTAAACCGAGATGGCACACACAAGAGTGTGACACGACAAGCGGTGTCCAAATTGTATCAAAAAACCAATTCAACACATGAAAGATCATAAGTTCAAAAATGAACTAGGCAAAAGCCAAATAGCAAAAGATAGATAAAAATACAAATGCTCAAGGATTTATCTCATTCTAAAATGGTCAAAAAGTGAAAAAAGAAATGAGACAAACCAACTCCCAAAAATAGTAAGGTTCCAACAAGTAAACCAAACTCTTCTAACTTTTCATGATGGCACAAAATACCAAAACGAAAAGATCAAAATTCCAAGCACATAAAACCCGATATGGATCAAACAAGGAAGCATACAAGGATTGTTCTAGATAATATAGGAGAGATCACCCATAAGTAGTACATTATCTAGAATTTTTTTTTGAATGCAAAATGTACACAAATGAGATCATCACTACTACCTATATTAAATAAACACAAGAGGATACCAATAAAATAAGAAGATCAAAAAGAAGCAAGGAATACATGGGAGCAACACAAAACATTTACTTGGCCAATGATAGGATAAAATTAATCAAAGGCCAAAGTGAATATGATCAATAAATTCTACCATAAATTGAGTACTCATTGTCCAAGGACAAGAAATATTGGGAATGATTTTCCCATGGTAGCTTGCATGGATATACAAGATCACAGTCACAACAAGAAGCATATGACAAAATATAAGAATTAAGCTCGATGCTTCGAAAGAGATTCTTGGTAGCTTCAATAGTCACACAATAGCTAGTGATTAGAGTAACTTGAAGTAAATGGTTTCCATGAGGATATAGATATCTAAATATGAGGAAACACATACCAAGAAAAACTCTCACATACAAGATCCAAAATATGAGCAATAAAGGCATTCGAGCAAATTGGAACTTGTATGAGCAAATGTGTCACAAAGGAGCTAGATAATTATCAATATCAGTTCTAAGTGACACAACCTCTAATATTCATATTTTCTAGGACTGTAATATGCACTAAGCATATGACTCCCCCATAATGTGATACTACCATAAAACCAACACGAGGCAAAAGGATACAAATAGAGATAATTAATGGACATTATAGAACTTAAATTTCTTATGAGAAACATACCACAAATAAATTAGATAATATTCCAATATAAAATCTAGGTGGTATTTCTCATGTACACACATTTTTAGTATTGTGGAATGCCTAAGCATAACACTTCCCCAAAATGGGATAGTTCATTAATCTCTCACAAGAGCCAAATAAGATACCAAATATAACCAAGTAAGGCTCAAACAGAAGAAACACACATACATGGTGTGCCACCTAATCATACACAAATATGCTTGATACCTCAATATAATTAACTGGATAGCACAACATGTACAAAAGCATGGAAGATACAAAACCAACACATGCACAAGGGGGCGAGTAACTTTCAATGTAAAGAGTTTAGCAAATGTTACCGCAAGGAGGAACATTGGATATATAATGGAATTATGATAATCCAAATGGCTTGGCTTGACAATAATAATTGATGAAGATCCCTTAATTCTTCATAATGTAGCCAAGACTCCAATGCCATCCAACAATACCTATTGATCAAGTTTTGGCTTGTTGGTCCCCAACCAAGTTGGGTCCTAAGAGGTTAGTCAAAATAGGCTTGGCAACCCAAATGGTTCTTTTCTTGAACCCATATTGAGCAACAACAAATTTGGCAAACACATTGCCAACCTTATCCTTACAAAGAGAATAAGCATCATCAATAATGATAGGGTTGGATGAGGAGATACCAATAGTGCATGAGGAAGAAATGTGCCCCTTTGCATGACATATGTAGCAAGTTCTTCTCTTGACATCTTTATTCTTTGGTGAAGCCATAACTCGAGGAAGAGCTCGAGTATTCCTCTTAGGAAGAGGCTCGTTAATGACTTGAGGTGGAGATTGAGGCCGCTTCCCTTGTTGCTTCACACTAAGAGGTTTTTTCTTCAATGGGCAAGATCTAACATGGTGCCCTTCTTCCTTGCACTTGAAGTAAACAATGTTGACCAAGTTCTTGACTTGGTCTTGGCCATTCTTCTTGTGATCCTTGTTCTTCAACTTGATAGTGGACTTGTTCTTGACATTGGAGTTGAATCCAAGCCCACTCTTGTCATTGGGGGATTTTTGCACACTCAATATTTTGTTGAGTGTGGTCTTCCCTTGATGACCGTTTTTCAAGTCATTCTTCAAAGAAGTGACTTGAGCCTTGAGCTCTTTGATTTCCTCTACATGGTTAGTTTCAACAAAAGTACTAGAGTAAGTAGATGCTACATTGTTAGAGCAACAAGGCTTGGAATGTAATTCATCACGAGATATAGCATGGTTGTGAGAGGATGAATTACAAGGATGCACATGGAATTATAACAATTGGAGTAGATATAGTGCCAATGTACACATGAGGCCAGTAGATGTTACCTTTGACATGATGGCCTCATGATCTAAGTTTAGCCTACCATGGGAGACTAGAAGATCCTCATGCGAGCTTGAGAGCTTAACATGACTTTCTTATAATTTCCCATAGTTGCTATTTAGCAAAGCAATTTGAGAGCTCAACATTCTCCTTCAAAATAGATGCTTCACAAGAAATAGAGTTAGTAGCACAAGCATCATCACTATTAGCAAGAGGTGAGGGAAACTTGGCAAGATCTTTTGAATATGAAGCTTTAAGTTTCTCATGTGACTCGGTGAGTTTGATAAGATCACCCTTGATGACCCTAGAGCCATTTTTGAGGTGCTCAAAATCCTCAAGAATTTTAGCATAAGCAACTTGAAGCTCATCATTTTTAATATTGAAGGAGTTTGCCACCACAAGTTCTCTATCATGGTATTCCTTTACTCTAGATAATTCTAGAGTAAAAGTCTCCTCCAGAGATTCTTTGGTGGTTTGTTCTTCTTCAAGGGAGTCCTTTAGTTGTGCAATTTCATTAGCATACTCACGCTCAAGCGCAAACTTTTGAGAAATAATATTTTCTTGCTCCTCAATAAGTTTCTTGCCTTCAACAGTACAAGTCAAGATTTCAACGAATTTGGAGGAAGCAAATTTATCTATATGAAGAGCGGAAAATACAATCTCTCCCATCTCTAGAATAGCAGCAATATCATACTCAACTAGATGATCATCATAATTATCATTCTCAACCTCATCATCATTATGAGATACAATGGGATCCAAAGAGGTTACCTTTGTTTCCTTATCCATAAGGCATATGTGAGAACAGGAGGAAGGTGATGATGAGATTACACTTGTATCTCTATTCAAGACCTTGTCTTGACCCATAGAATCTTCATTTTTCTCTACATGGTTAGCAACACAAGCACTAGAGGAAATATAAGCATTTTTTAACATGGAAACAAGACAATATGAGCATATCATCATGATATTTATTCAAGTCATTTATACATGATATGCAAGGACTATCAACACAAGCATGTAAGGAGTTAGTAGTGCTAAAAGTTTTAAAGTCCAAAGATAGATCATTGCAACTAGATAGATATGAGGGATTACAAATAGTAAGCACACTATCCATATTGCAATTACTATCACCACTCACCATATCATTACCTTGTGAAAAGTCACATGTTGGTGAAGTGGTAGAAGATGAGAACTCATCTCGACCGGAAGTGTAAGCAACACAATCATCCTCAATAATGTTGGACTTCCTATATTTATCTTGAAGCTTGGTCCATATCTCATGAGCACTCGAATAAGGCATGATAGAAGAAAGAACTACATTTCTCACAACATGTAAAAGAATTTTAGTAGCTAGAGCATCTATACAAGAGTTCATATTCTCCTCTAAAGATTCGTTTTGGGGATCCATAGGAGAAGAGAAACCCATATATAGACTTCGCTCGATAATTGGGTTAATGTCCCGAAATAAATCAAGCATGCTAGATTTCCAACTATCATAATTTTTGCCATCGAATATGAACATGACATTGTGCACAAATCCCCTAGCCGACATCTTTACTCTCAAGGCGGTGAAACCTAAAATGAGAGACTGGGCTCTGATACCAATTGAAAGGATACAGATGCTGCCTAGAGGGGGGGGGGGGGGGAATAGGCGGTTTAAAAACTTTTCCGAGAGTTGATCAACAAAGGCAGAATTAAACTAGCATTTACTTTGGCAAGCACAAACCTAGAGCAACTAGAGTTCACCTATGTTCACCAAACAACTTATGCTATGCAACACAAGCAACAATGGGATAGCAAGATATAGATTACTTCAAGCACGAAGGCTATCACAATGTAAAGTGCATAAGTAAAGAGCTCGGGTATAGAGATAACCGAGGCACGCGGGGACGACCATATTTTACCGACTTCCTCCCAACATGGAGTACGTCTCGTTTGGAGAGGGGGTGGTATCAAACCACCAACGCCACAAAAGGCCTCCCTTATTCTCTTGAATCTCACCCCAACGGGATCAATCCACGCTTCCACTATCAGTGCACTTGTCGGTGGCAATCCGGAACCTCTCACAAGGTTGGGGCACTTCTCCACAACTCAATTGGAGGCTCCCAACAAACAAGCTTGGGGAAGGCTCCACAACTTAATTGGAGGCCCCAAGTAATCCAAGAACCTGAAAACCCACCAAACCTTCTAGGGTTCCAAGAACCCAAGAGTAAAAAGCTTCTCACCTTTCACTCAATTGAATCCTCACCGAGAACTCAAACCTATGCACCAAATGCAATGGCAAGAATACAAGTAGTGCTCAAATACTTCTCTCCCAAATTCCACCAAAGCTACAAAAGCTTGTGGTGGAATAAGAGAGGAAGAACAATGGAGGAAATCCACAAAAGACTCCAAGATTTAGATCCCAATATGTTCCCCTCACTTAGAGGAGAGATTGATTGGTGGGATTGTAGATCTAGATCTCCTCTTTCAAATCACTCAAGAATATGCAAGAATCATATGAGAGATTTAGGGGAAGCAAGCTCAAGAAGGTCAACAATGGAGGGGAAAACTTGAAAGAATGGTTAGGTAGCCATTGAGGAAGAAGGGCCCCTTATATAGGTCCTCCAAAATCCAACCGTTGCAGCTCTAGAGCGCACGGGCCGGACATTCCGGCCAGTTTACGGGTGGTATCCGATATGGACATATGAATGGAAATCATACGACTAAAATATGAGATTTTCGCTTGACACCGGAGTGTCCGGCTTGTTCACCCCGGACATTCCGTCCAAAGCAAAACTGACAGAAATAGCAAAACTGAAATGACCATAATTTTTGCATCCGGACTCTGATTTTGATGATCTTGGGCTCGTTTTGAGATCATGTAGAGAACCATCATATTCCAGCAATGGAGGATAGAACCAAATGATGAAAGGTTTAACCTATCAAAAAAGACAAACCGGTAAAACCTCCAATATCGAAAACGCAATAGAGAATGCATATGAAATCCGTTCTTGATGAACTTGAGCTTGTAATGGATATTAAAACAAGCTCCTAATCCTCTCATGGATAAGAACCAAATCGGAACCAAGAAATATGATGCCAAGTATGCAAGGTTTGATCTCTCACCGAGGGATACGATCAAGTTACTCACTCGAGAGCCCCTCTTGATAGTACGGTTACCTATCCTATAAACCGGTCTCCCCAAATAACACCATGAGACCTGTAAGAAATAAACCCTATCAAGAACATACCTTTGCCTTGAGCATATTCCACTTGAGCTTGATGATAACGATCTTGTCCACCTCAAGATGGGACACCTTTCTTGATTGCGCTAGCTTGGTGAAGTCTTGCAAATTGCTCCCCCATACTCACTATGGGAGAGACTCTTTTTAGGCATATCTTCACATATCCATGATCACCATAATTATGGCAAGCCACAAGCATATGATCTTCTAGATATGGCACATCTTTAACTTGCACCACATTTCTTCTAACTCCATTTGGATGATGTCTCGAAGATAGACATGAGTAACTCTATCTTCTTCTTCAAGACACCCTTAATCTTCTTTTCTTTATCCCTCTCCTTAATTTATTCTTTCTTTATTATGTTGGTGTCTTAAAGGTACACAAGCGGTATCACTCCATATATTCTTCAAGACACACTTGCTATAGGCTCAACTCTCACATGACCAATCTTTGGATCACTCCTTGAAGACCTTGATCATCACTTGATCTTCTTCATTTTCTTCTTCTTTCGACCTTGACACCACCACATGGTTCAAGCATTGCCAATGAACAATTCCTACAAGTGCAACTTGATACAAGCATTAGTCCATATAGATTGTCATTAATTACCAAAAACACACATGGGGGCCCACATGCTCTTTCAATTGTGTTCAAAGATGTTTACCAATTCAAAGAAGCTCTTGCTAGACTACACATTGTCCGGGTAAGGAACTTTCATTACCACATAAACTGCAAGGACATGATAATTGTTGACTGCCCTCATAAATATAAGTTTGGATGTGAATTTTACATGTGAGCATCTCAGATGAAGAGTGAGCAGACCTTTTGCATTAAGAAATTACACCTACAACACACATGCATAACTGATCCTACTAGTACCGGGGTGAACTCAAAGTGGACAAGCAGTGTATATGTTGACAAATTTAGGTATCACCCCAATACTTGCATCACAACTTTGATGGGTTTGTTGCATAGAAAACAAAACAAAAATCTACGATTGCAACTGCCAAGATCAAATCTAGGTAATACTTGTAACGCTTTTGGAAAGACTCACCCTCGAAGACCGAAAGTGGGATAACATTTGCGCAAACAAACGTGATTGATGTAGAATGTATACGTTCGTACTCAAAGGTCGTGAAACCAATCAGCGCCACAATCGGGCAGAACTTCCGTAATCGGTCACACGTACAGCGTGACGATGACCTCCGTCCCTTGCTCTACTTGGAAAGCGGAAGAAGTGGATCCACGAAAACTCTAGCAGCACTACGGCATGGGGGTGGTGATGGTGGAGAAGGTCTTGAGTAGGGCTTCGCCTAAGCACCGTACTCGCGATAGTGGAACAACTAGCAAGGGAGAGAAGATGCCAACAAAAGGACGTATGAGAGGAATGGAAAGGTGTGTGAGGGAGGAGTAAATTAAAAAAACCACCACAATTGGGACAAGGGTAACAACCCTTCACACAAAAACCACCAAAAAACATGCATTTTGGTGGGTGTTTACTATCCTGGCCCCAATTGTGGTGGTTTTTTGTAATTTACTCGTGAGGGAGGGGTCTCCACCACCTCACCACCTCCTTTTATAGGGGGAGTGTAACATCCTGATTTTTTTTACGGATTGATTTTTTTTAATAAAGTGACAAAGGATGTCTCAGTGAAATAAAATAAAATAATATTTTGTTTTGTGTTTCTTAAATCAATTCTAACTATCTTGGAATTATTTTGACTTATACAAAGAGACTATTTTCTCAAAATTTCTTTAGGACTGTTATTTGAAGCTGTCTTTAAATTGCTATTTGGATGTGCTTTTAAATTGCCAATTTGTTTCTTATTTGATTCTTTTCAAAGAAATTCTATTGGCCCGAACCACACTCGTGTGATGCCATGCATGCCTAGCTATGTGTATATATCATGTTCCCTCTCATCTTGTTTTTATTGGCCGAGCTAAATACCGTGTATATGTATACGTCTGTTAACCACATGAGTAGACTGAGTGAAGTGTACGTGTGTACAATCGGCTGAAGCGATGTTTCTTCTTGGTCTTCCTTCACCCAGCGCACATGCACATGGTGCTTTCTCCGTGTCCCTTTCTCATGCATGTAACTAGCAGTAGTACTCCCTCTGTTTTAAAATATATAAAATAAGTTTAGATATTTTTTTTCACAAATCTAAAACATCTTATATTTAGAGTGAATCTAGCACTAGAGGAAAAAGGTCTATCCGTTCGCGATCCCTCGGAGCATTAGTCCCGGTTGCGCCACCAACCGGGACTAATGCTGGCACGCGTCCCGGTTGGAGCGGACACGGGGCCAGGGGCATGCGTCCCGGTTGGTAAGGGGCATGCGTCCTGGTTGGAGCCACCAACCGGGACTAAAGGTTTGGCCACAGCCACGTGGCGTGGCACGCACCTTCACTAGTGCAGAGCCCCCCCTTTAACTCCGGTTGGTAGGGCCCTCTAACAGCGGTTCCCCAACCGCTGTTGAGGGTTCGGTGTTAGAGGGGGGGGGGGGCCTTTAACACCGGTTCTTATACGAACCGGTGTTAAAGGGTGGCGCACGTGGGGCTGCAGGCTCAGCCCTTTAACACCGGTTCGTATCTGGAACCGGTGTTAAAGGTCTTCTGTGACAGATTTAGGCGTTTTCCTGCGGCGAGAACTCATCGCAGGAAAACGGCTAATTCTGCGCGGCAGACTGCCTCTGCCCGTTCGGCGTATTTACGGGGGCGAGGAATCGATCGAGCGGTATACACATAAATCGTCATCGGTACATACGAGTACATGAATAATTAAGCAACTATTATTATACACAAACATCGCCATCGGCACATACATCGCCATCGGCACATACATCGTCATCGTTCATTTTGGTGGATATCTAAAGAGTTCTCGCAGCGTGACGACCTCATCAAGTATGAACCGCAATTCCTCTTGAATGGCTCGTATGCGTTCAAATGGTAGGAGTTGGTCCCGCATCCGTTCGATCTGAATATATATGAAGAATGGGTCGTCAATATATATATAAGAATAAAACTCAACACAATTGATGGTAATAAAATAATGTTGTGGACTTTGTTTACTTACTCTAAGTTGTTCTAGTGCGGCTTGGCCCGTCGCACATATCGTGTTGTGAATGAACTCGCAAACATAGTACCCACATAAGTTATTGCCGTATCCCTGATGCGCGCACTTTACGAGAATAGAGAGTTCAATCAAAATAATAATCAATAAAGCATGATATAATGGAATTGGAAGCTAGCTAGTATTACTTACATTTTGGTCTACAAATTTTAGTTCTTCTGACCATTCACCCACGGCCCTGCCCGTGAACATTTTCCAAACCCTGTTCGACAAAGAAAATGGATAAAGGAGTAATTAATTACTTATTGTCACGAAAGTTGCCGATCTAGTGCGATAATATGATTGAAATTACCTCTGGAGCATCTCTCTAAAGTCTGCCCATAGCTCTTTTTCTTTTCGTAACGAGTCCATGACAAGGACTTTTCCTGAGTCGGGTTGAATGACTAGCAGAATAAAGTGGAACCTACGCGCATAACTCATCATCGTTACACTTAACATCGAGTAAGCCAAATGAATGTGTACAAGAGAGAGGGTAAGAGTACTCACGAGAAGTTGTAAGGCAATAGTATTTCCCTTTTGGTTTGTTGTCTCGAAAGACTTTAGCAAGTAATCTTCTTTGCCGGGTTTGTCTCTTACCACTTCTTCATGAACTCTATTTGGGTCAACGAACCCAATGTCAAAAGGGCCTCCTTTCATGCATTCCATAACCTTTTTCCTGCATAATAGTATATACATATATGGTGAGCATATATATATACATGCAATTAATGAAGTGAATGAGATGAGATAAAAATTACAGAAATAGTACTTACACACAATAAAGGCTGATGGCAGATTTGTCGAGTTCCTTCTGATTGAATAGAAAATGCAAGTCTTGAATGTTGAAGTTGATCGCGTCGTCTCCGCACAAGAAAATTTGATCTCTTATATGCGCCGTGATCCATTCTTCTTTTCTCGTCTTGCAGAAATGAAGGTACCACTTGTGCAATTTTCGCATCTTTGTTGGTAGATTCTTGAGCTCCTCTTTCTTGACTAGATTCTTCCCATACTTCCATGGCTGTATGGGGTTGACATCGCATTTGGGCAAGTTGTCTCCCATGACGTTCAAGTATGCAATGTAAGTCATCCCCATCTCATTGGCCTTTCTTTGTAGCTCTGCCTCGTAATCATCTCTACGGAGGAGCGTCCGTTTGTCAAACATTTGAGCGGGCGCATGATTGGTTTTCTGCTCTCCGAGCATGGGAACTGTTTTCTGGGGTGCCTCACGACTGCTACTTTCAGTCTCCCTACGGCGCCTTGCATCCGCCTTCAAAATCTGGCGCTCGTAGTCCGGCACAAGTGGGGTTTCAGGTTTCAAAAGATTTTTGTAAAACTTCTCCACCATCGCCGGATCTATTTTCTCCTTTGGCTCAGCCCGTCTAGGTGCAAATAATTTCTTGACCTGTTCTCCCGAGATCCTATTGGTCTCCTCGTTGCTGCGATTCCACGGTAAAACCGGCAATGTCTTGGCGGAAGGCTGCGGGACGTAGTTTTTTGAACTCTTTGGCGTACGGTTTCCTGCGGATTTCTTTGTGGCGATTACCGATGCTCCTCGTGGCAGTGCTCTTCCGCTTCTGTTGAGGAGATGGTCTGAAGCACCGGGATGGCCGACGGCGGAGATGGCTGCCGCCAGGAGATGGCTGCCATGAGAGATGGTGACGACGGGGAGATGGCTGCCAGAGAGAGATGGTGACGGAGATGGCTGCCTTGAGGAGATAGCTGAAGCTCGGGCTGACGCCGCTTGAAGCGGCGGGGTGCAGTGACCTCAATTTGGAAGCACAATGTGTTCCTTCTTCCAAAGAATGGTTGTTTTCACGCAAATTTGAGTTGAGTTTCCTTCACCGTAGCATGGTCAAGCTGTGCTTCCTCATATTCTTTCACAACCTCATCCACCCGACAATAGCATAGCCATCTGGAATCGGTCGCCAGTGGTAAGTTCCACCAGCTACGGGAGGTAAGGCATAGCCGACACCACCTTAATGGATAAGCCCATTAATCTCACATGCAGCTCAGTGTTCGCTCTCCGTGACCTCATCAACGGGTATCGAGGACCCGTCATTTCAAGCGTGGGCTGCACGTTCTCCGTGGAAGCCACACCGCTTTTCAGATCCGGCGGGCAGCTTCCAATGCAGCTCTTCGTGCCGAGATGAGCCGGTAGCTTGATGGCTCATTGTGCATTCACTTGCGTCTGCTACCGCAAGTGCATGTTCTATCTGTCATCCGCTCAGACGCTCTTTTTCTTTTCTACCGCGCCATGTAAGAGTCGCTCCAACGGCAAACCCATCCTTCCATGTCATACCCCCGTGCCTCGTGCATGTCCAGGTGTTCTTTTTACCGATGGCGTGTGAGCTGGTCATTCTCTCCGTCGGGATGTAAGGTCCGTGGATGTTTCCTCGTATGCCGTGATGAGTTCAAAGACGGGTTTGGCAAGGATGGTTGGGAAGATACACAATCCTGTTTAGGTCCAACCTTGCCCCGATTCCATAGAACCAAGTCTTTGCACATAGGTCCCACCCATCCGTCTGGGTGTGATCCTCTCTCACGCAGGCCCTCTCGGCTTCCTCCCACTTAGGCCTCGAGATATGTAGCCACCGACCCGTCCTCCGGTGATATTCCTTCTTCAGGGCATTAAGCGTATTGGTTTCTGACCTCTTTTTAGCTATAGCACTTTTTTTATATGTCTCAAATTCGGGCCAGTGAGGTCTTATCTTCGCATAATATGCGTCTTCGAAATCTGGAGTCTCGCGAGCTTTGACAAATTTGTTCAATTTTGTCTTCAAGTTGCGGAAAGCCTCAGCCATCTTCTTTAGAGTCCACTCTTTGACCTTTTTCTTTATAACCGGGTTGTTTTCATCCTCCTCTGGCGGAAGGGTGAAATTTACCAACAAAGAATTCCAAAGCGTTTCTTTGGATCTGTCATCGACAAAGGTACCGTCGCCCTTCTTTGGCTTATTCCAATATTCAATTATGATTGGGATTTGGTCCCTAATAATAACTCCAGCCTAACGTATAAATTTGTCTGCGGCCTTCTTGGGCTCCATCGGCCTGCCATCAACACGGACTGCTTCGATCGTGAACTTTGCACGATCTTTCAACCGCTGGCTCGCGCCTCGCTTGCTCTTTTTCGTAGAAGATGGTTGCTGGCTGGTCGATCCAGAGGGCTAAAAGAAGAAATAAGCGTTAATTAATACATGTAGAAGAAGATTGTTGGTGGAAGTCAGCTGAGGCTTAATCAATGCATATACACTACAAGAAATGTGCTATACTATGACCTTTTGATAGTGACCCCGAAAGAAATCGTCATAAATTTATGACGATCTTGCTGCAGTTGGTCATGAGCTGTTTGGAAGGGGCAAATGATAGCAAATGCATGACGATTTGTCCCAAAAACGTCTTAAATTATTTACACGAAATCGTCATAAGCTGGTGTGTACTGTTTGGGGCCTTGTTTGGAGCATACTACGACGATATCAGCCGTTGATGTGAACTTGATGAAAGGTGGGATGGTGGTCTGTAAAAATTTGGCGTGGATTGATGACCTGGCATCCATCGCGCGCGTATAGTGCAAAATTTTCATTCGCACGCTACGCACTCAAATCCCCGCGCCGACCCCTCCATCCTCTAAAGTCTAACCCTAACCCTTATCCTTCTCACCGCGGCCGCCACATAGCATAAGTGACCATCTCCGCCGCCCACTTCGTCCTTGAACTCCTCACCACGTCGGCCACCCAGATCCTGCGCCCCTCCTCCCCTCCACCCATCACGCCCACCGATTAACCAAGGCAAGAAGAGAAGGAGAGAGAGGCGAGAAGAGCTTCAAGAACGCCGTGAGCACGCCGAGCCGTGTCTGCGCCACCGGTGGAGGAGGGTCGGGTTGCGCATCTCCAATCATTCTTTGGCGGGCGAGGAGGAGATGGCCACACAACCAGAACGTCGTAAGCTCCGCATCAAGACGCTAAATGAACAGAGGTGAGCGAGCGGAACTCGGGGATCTCGGGGATCTTGTCTCATTTTGCTATGACTTTCCCAATTTCTCTTTGATTGGTCTGTCCCAACAGAAATCTGAAGAAAGATTTGTTTTGGTATCGATTTGGTGTGGTTTTTCTCGTTATTGGTCTGCAGCTTCCGACAAATCGAAATTCTCATGGTATTGTTTTTCGTTCACATTGCAGTGCTTGGTGGTGGTGTCCCGCTGGGAAAGCGTAAGGCCGCCATGGTGGCAGACAGACCAAGCCCGGGAGTCTCACGACATCGGCAACCTCCGCGTGGCAAGGGTAAGGTAGCGAAACCGACCAGTTCCAAGATGCATGATTCCCTTTGTTTCTATGGAATTTTCCACTCACGCGTTCTTGGGAATAAACAGAAGAAGCATCTCCAGGGCGGTGAATGCTCACCGCCCGTGACCAGGAACTTTGGTGCTCGATTGATTAAGAAGGCGGAGAAAGCCAAGGTACCGTCCCTGCTTCGCCCTTCCCTCTATCCGGCGCTAATTTAGTCTCGTGTTAATCAATCGTCGCTTTCGCTGCAAAATCCGGCGAGGCTGGCGGTGAAGCTTGCCCTCCTCCCCGAGCACGTCATCGAGATCAGCTCCGACTCACGTGAGCAAGTCGACGGAGGAAGCTTCATCTGTCTAAGCAATCGAGGAAGAAGGCGATCAACACCCTTACCATCCTCTCGGCACGCTCCAAGGTGCATACAATCATCCATGAAAACACCGCCTGTTCAAAGATCATAAACCCGTGAAAAGCATCAGTTGGGTGCCTCAATGGATATGGTTAACACTATTATATATGGTATGTCGTTGGGTGCCTCAATGATATGGTTTCTATGAGCAAAGCATCCTTGAATATGCCACAACGGGTAAATCTTTTAAATGTGGAGATAATTTGGAAATAAAGATGGCATTTAATGTTTTATAAACCAACAAATAGCATGCTTTTAGATTTTAGTTATTTTATTGAGCTTGGTGTGTCCAAATTAAGTGGAATGTTTTTTTTGCCCTTGCTGGTTTTCCCTAAATCATGAACACGGATAGAAAATTAGTTGTTTTGCAGTTTCTACAACATCATGAGGTGCGTTAATCTTCCTCCTCGAATGATGGCTGAGTTGCATTCCCGTCCTTTCTCTGCTCCTTCATTGAATTCAAGTATCTTGCCTAACACGTTTATTCATGGAGTCGATGGGAATCGAAACGACTACCGCCAATGTGGTTCATATAAGTAATTTAAAATAACTGTGAATCACTAGAGAAAAGGTGCCATGATGATCAGATGAGACACTGATGTGCTCCTTCCATGTAGTCAAACCTGCATGAGGAATTCTAGGTGGTTCAACTAATATCAAATCTGGCTTCAAGGTATGCATGGATAATGCAGGAAAGTTTGTTATATTCCCCTATAAAAGTATACATATGTATATCATGGTGTTCCCTTCCTCATTAGAACAGCTATTATGAATTCATGGTAAATTATATGTGCATTTTTACTAAATTACTCCTTTATAAATGGTTTGCTTTTTTAGATCATTTTCTGAATGAAAAATATCATAAATGCATAATCAATCTTACAAATATGTGGTTTAGCTCCCTGGCTCATGGATCATGATGATGATCCTTGTCGTTCTGATACTGGAGCAATTTCTCCTTATTCTCAATTATTACTGGAGTACTCTATTATTACGTCCACCGGGTCGTTTTGACATTATTGTGAACTGTCTCGATGCGACCATCTGAAGGTGCATTATTTTTATCCGACTATCTTTGAAGTCTCAGAATCGCTGATTTCTTCTTCCTTTAGCATTGTTTTTCGTGTTTGTATTTCTGGCTCGTGGCTACTAATTTACCATGTGAGGATTGTTTCCACGTATAGATGATCTCATATCAGATCTATAGAAATGGATCAACATGTAGTTTTATGCTTATATTGTTATATATTTTTCCTTGGTAGCAAAATGTATATATGTTGTGATCCATGCGAGCTACATATATATCTTTTCAGCTTGGTAGTAATATATTTAGTTACTTGTTGCAGCGTAAGAAAAGAACATTCAAGTTAGGTTCTGATATATTTAGTTACTTGTTCCATTGCGACAATTTTATTTTAAAATTGCATGAGTAATCGCTATGGATCTGCACAATGGACCTTTCACGAAAATTTAGAGTTCACATGTACAAGGTATTATGACGGGATCAATACAAAATAGACCGAACGGTGATGAATGAGCTAATGGCATGTGGCTTACGAGCACCCACAAACTGTTTTTAAGCTAGGTTATTAAACATTTATATTGAACTGATCAACACACTTCCCTTACCTGCTATGGCCAAATTTCAGCCTGCCTTTTAAAATGCCAAATTACCAATCCTTCTCCATATATGTACTCTTGCAGTTGTACAACCTAAAATTAAAAGGTAGAGAAAATTGAGGACATCTACAAGTGCATTTTTTTCTTTTCCAAATAGCCAATACCTATATCAGTACCTCGTGCATGCTCTTGTCATCTAAAGAGTATTTACATGGTCCTGCTGCTGTTTGATTAGCTATGTACTATGTCTCCTCTATTATACACCTAGATTCAAAACCTATTTAATTATACACATATGTCCCTTATTTATCGTATACCATGTGTTGAGTGATTATCCCTGTCATCTTACCTGTTTCATGTTGTCTGGCTTTCTCTTTACTAGGTGCATATCATGGATGTTCTTGTAATTCGACAGAAGGTTTTACTCGATGCCATGCTATGTCTGAACTTTGTTGAATCTGAACATCTGACCTGTTACTATATATCAGAGCTAGAGTGTTATGCAAATCGCTCGTTTGATGACGAGTTCATTTCCAACATAGATGAGTGATTGCTTTACACTACTTACATGTCTCTTTGTATATACCTTTGTGACTGCTCCAGTCAAACAAGAGCTAGGTCGCAACATCGGTGTGTAGTTTCTAAGGCACGGGTACAATATGCCTAACGTTGTTTCAGACTATAGGCAAAATACCTGAAAATAATTTTGAATTTTGTTATGCTGACTTTCTTATTTTTCCTATACAAGTTGTCCATGTATGTCTAGCTTCAATCACCCGTGAATAACACTTTCAGGTTCATGGACAACCAGAATCCGATGGAGATAAACATGTTAAATACATGGTCACGCATCTATAGTATCTTGTTGTATATTTCATCCTAGCTTTTATGTCAACAATGTCCATTAATACATGCGTATGAACACTTGATATTTACATTCAATGTTTATGAACACTTCCAATGTAGATGAACTGCACGTAAGCTTGTTTTATTTCAGTAATGATCATTCTTGTATGGTTGGTACCAGTGATTTCCGTTAGCGTTTGTATGGCTGGTACGTAAGATTGTTTGTGTTTTGTTTTGTCTCTGAGGAGGGGTTTAGGAAGGACTACAAGGAGAAGCACCCCAACAACAAGCTTGTCCCTGTGGTGCGACTCTCTTCCCTTGCATCTATATATTCTTGTTGGTTGATTGATGCATCCGAAACTTAATCTCCGAGGATTAGATACTATTTTGATTCAGTATGAGAAGAAGAAATATATGGTTAGTAGTGTGTTATTGATAGTAATCTGCCTAGGTGGAATTCGTAGCAGCTTTTACTTGGAGTTTTAGACCATAAGTCTATGCAGTTTGCAACTATAAGTAGTCAATAGTCTATGCAGTTTGGATATGACGCAAAAAGTCTATGCAGTTTGCAACTATAAGTAGTCAATAGTTGGATATGACTCTGTTATTGGTTGTATAGCCGCTGCTACATCATTTTGAAGCTAGGCATGCATGTTTTGTGCATGTACAAGACTGTCTATTGTTTTTTATTTGAATACATGTTTTTGTACTTGAAAACTGTTATGGAAATGGACTTACCATAGCTAATATGCTGCTATTTATTTATCCAATTCGTATCACTTATGCTAGTTTTTCTGTTTGACAGAAATAAGAAGGACGAAGGAGGATATTTCGAAGTTCTTGGATGTGGTATAGGCCAGCAACAAGGGCGCCATAAGGAGTAGTAGGGAGCTATGCTCCGTGCCGATCCATGCTAATCTGGAATGTTTACATCTGCGATTATTTGGTTATTGTGTATCAATTTTGGCTGCTTTGTTCTTTGTATCTCATCATGTATATATACTATATCGCCTATTTATATCATATAGTGTTATATGATGATCTGGTCACATGTCTCGTTATATCGAGGTCCTGTTATACCGCTACCTCGTGGGTGCTCATATTTAAATTCTAGATGTTAAATTGTTGTGTTGTGTAAAATATATATTTGGAAATGTTCTTTGGGATGGTTTGGTAGTAGCTTCGAACTGTCGATATAAAAAGGCTACATGGAATTAGAAAAAAGGCTGAAAAATAAAAGAGAAATCGATATGCGAATAAAGGCCCAAAAGGAATACACCCTAATAAAGCCATGGCCCATAGAAGAAATGTACCATAAAAGGCCACGACACAAAAAATAAAAGGCGAGAATTATTGGGCTGGCCCATAGACCACCATAATGGATTGGGCTGATTCCGATTTAAGACGATTTAATTCGTCACAATTTTGCCACGTAGGATCGACCACGTAGGATCGACATGGCATGGCTAGATGGCGTGATTTATATTGAATCGTCATAGACGTTATGACGATCCAATATCGTCATAGATGCTATGACGATTTTATCAAAAACGTCGTTATAGTTCATTTGCGACGCTCAGCTTTCGACGATCTCAAAATCGTCATAGAATCGTCATAAATAGACTACTATGACGATTCTGTGACGAAAATGGAGGGTCATATATTGCCATATTCCTTGTAGTGATACCTCGCCGGACTTTGTAACCATTAAATTGCGTTCACCGGAGTCTTCATCTTCTCCATGACTAGTACTTAAGCTGTCGTCATCATGTCCCTCCAAGTTCAGATATTGTGAGGTGTCCTCATCAATAATGTTCTCCATTATTTCTTCTTCTTCAAGGTTTCTACTAAGTGGATCCATAGTTTCTAAAACAATAATATTATCTAGAGTAAGAGTGTAAACATTCAAGTGGACTTGGATTTATACACAAATATACATATTATTCATACCAAAATACACAAATGAAATTAAAACCCTAAGGATGCTTGATCATTTTAAACGAGTTCCGAGGGGTCCAAACCCTAATTCGGAGAAATCTGATGCATATGAGAGGGCTAGCTACAGTGGTCGACCGGAGGTGGCGGCGTTGGAGAGCGACCTAGGGAGCGCGGTAGCGTGATCGGCCTACCTAAACGGCGTTGTTCGAAGAGGAGGCCGAGGCAAACATTATAGCGACGGAAAACAACTTGGCAGAACAGATACAATGTGGAGGGGATGTCCCCAAGATAGGCCCCATACCGAGGGGGGATGCCACATCGGAGCTCGCTCCGATCTGGAGGACGACGAGGGGGGACAGGATGCGGGGCGAGGAATCGGGAAGAGCTGGAGATGAGGGGAGAAAGAGAAGGCTGCGGTCGTCATACGCTGCGTCGGGCGGTAACGCCTCGCCCTTGGCGTCGTCACGATTCCTCGCATCGCCTTCCTCACCGTGGTCGAGTGAACGCTGGAATTTTAATTTTCTTCGACAAAATTGGCCCTACTTTTCTAATTGCATCGTCTTGGTCTGCCCCGGATGCCGACCTCCGGTGCCACGCTATCTGTAATTGCATCGCCTTGGTTCGCCCGGATGCCGACCTCCGTCTTGCATCGTTTTGTTACTAGATGTACCAAGGAAATTCGTGTAATCGTGCTCATAGTTACCGACTAAATTTTCAAATAGTGATTAACATGGCTCCGTAACAAATTTGTGCTAGTTCTAAGTAACAAAGGTACTAGTACTATACAACACTGAAGCCACGGTTAGCCAATCTCACCGGACCGACGAATCACGAAGGGCGAGGGCGAGGGCAAGGGCGAGGACGCGGCGCGCGCTCGGTGGCGGTGGCGGTGGCGGTCTTCGGCGGTGGCGGTCTTCGGTGGTGGCGGTGGCGGTCTTGGGCGGTGGCGGCGACTGGTGGCGGTGGCGGTCTTGGCGGTGGCGATGGCGGTGGCGGTGGCGGTCTTGGGCGGTGGTCCGACGGCGAAGCGCGACGGCGAAGCGGCGTAGCTTCCGCAGCCTTCGATGGCGGTGGCGGTCTTAGGCGGTGGCGGTCTTGGGAGGTGGCGGTGGCGGTGGCGGTCCGACGGCGAGGGCGCCGGCTAGCTCCGACGGCGAGCGCGGCGCGCGGCTGTTCTCTTCTCTCTGCGGCTGCTCTCCGGCGGTTTGATCTGGCACGGTGGAAGAAAGGAGCGAAGGGGCGCATTTAATACCCCCCTTTAACACCGGTTCGTGGCTGGAACCGGTGTTAAAGGGGGAAATTCATTCTTGCGCCAAGTATTTTTTTAACACCGGTTCGACCACGAACCGGTGTTAAAGGGCTGTCTTGTGAACGAATAATGCCCGCTTAACACGGTTCTGCCGGAACCGGTGTTAAAGGGAGGGGCATTTATTTCATGCATTAAAGGGGCTTTTAATTAAAATATGATATGAATTTAGAAAATTCATATCTTTTTCATTTCAACTCGTAAAATATGAATAATATATCATAATTTTCAGAAAAATAATATCTATCCATTCATGTAAATCATTTTATATTTACTTTACATGATATTTTTAAAATAATTAAAACACTTATTTCATGCATTAAAGGGGCTTTTTAATTCAAAAATATGATATGAATTTAGAAAATTCATATCTTTTTCATTTCAACTCGAAAAATATGAATAATATATCATAATTTTCAGAAAAATAATATCTATCCATTCATGTAAATCATTTTATATTTACTTTACATGAAATTTTTAAAATAATTAAAACACTTATTTCATGCATTAAAGGGGCTTTTTAATTCAAAAATATGATATGAATTTAGAAAATTCATATCTTTTCATTTCAACTCAGAAAAATATGAATAATATATCATAATTTTCAGAAAAATAATATCTATCCATTCATGTAAATGATTTTTATTAGATCAAATCATATTTTAATGCCGCATCTTTTGTATTAACATTTTTGAATTGATTGGATATTTAAATGTCGCATCTTTTGTATACACTTGAATCTCACCAAGCCTCTCTCAACTTGCATTGTTTTTTGATCAATGTGTTGGTGGTTTTTTGAATTAGCCATTTGGTGGTTGCTTCACAAAACCGTCCGTTTTTTATGCTCGGAAAATGGAAAATGCCTTGATACATGGCCAGATTAAGTAACAATCGGCCGAAATGGAACTGAAAATTAAGATACATGGCCAGATTAAGTAACAATCGGACGAACTGGAACTGAAAATTAAGATACATAAAAGAACTGAAAATTAAGATACATGGCCAGATTAAGTAACAATCGGCCGAACTTGTTTCGGAATGTTGGAGTGATTCAGTCATGCTCCTGCCTACACCTGTAATACTCGCCACTGTAGTCGTCGTACTCGCTGCCGCCGTCATCGCTGTCGTCGACGGGGTAGCCGTAATCGAACCCCTGGAGAGTACGCGTGGGCTGTACTTGAGGGTAGCGCGTGGGCTGTACTTGAGTGTAGCGCAGACGGGGTTAGAGTCGTGGCGGTGTCATAGGCCATGACACTGGAGAGTCCGACCGCCACCATAGCCGGCCTCGTTGAAGTTAGGAGGTGGGCGTCCTCCTCGTGCTGGCGGCGCCTCGTGCCAATCCACGAAGAATGCTTCCCAAGTAGGGAAATAGTCGGGATGCCATCGGGATTCCTCCATGCTCGGCGTGAGCTCAAGTAGTAGTGGTTCGTGATGGCCATCCGGCGCCACACCTAGAGGGACAGGAGGAACTGCACGCCTCCGATGCTCGAGATCCACCGACGGGGACACAGAGGCAGGCAGCGGGGTAGTTCGAGCGCAAAGCGCCTCCGCCTCCCAGGGGTTAGTGCTACGGTGGAAGCCATGGGAAAGAGTGATGAGGTTGCGAGATATGAGTCTAGAGATGTGCAATGACAATGGAGGCCAACCCCTACATATATATATAGTGAACTAGCGGGAAGAACTGGAGGGAAGAAATCGGGAAGAAAAATGGCGGGAAGAAGGCGGGAAGAAAAATGGCGGGAAAAAATGGCGGATGAACCTTTAGTCCGGTTGGAGACACCAACCGACTAAATATGAACTTAGTCCCGGTTGGAGACACCAACCGACAAAACACGAGTCAAGACTAATAATAGGGGTGAGTGCATGTCGACATTATGTCGTCGGCGTGTACCTTGTCTGGATGGTGTCACCAACCGACTAAAGATGAACCTTTAGTCGGTTGGAGACACCAACCGACTAATAATAGGGTGAGTGTCGACATTATTTTGTAAGTGTCAACACTATGTCGAGCTGCTTGTACTATAAATAGGCATCCTTGTGAGTCCAGTCCTCCAGCCAGTTTGAGGCAGGGACACCACTCTGACCAGATTCGGGAGATGCTTGAGCCCAGTCCTCCGGCATCTCCGAGAAACTGGTCATAGAGGCACTCCCTAATATGTGAAATTAGTTAGCTCCCAGGTGTATTGATCTAGTTAGAGAAGTTACAAAGCTGCAAGATGGTTTTCGAGAGCAGGGACACCACTACGGCCAGTTTCAGGGAGATGCCGACGGAGCCTAGTCCTCCGGCATCTCCAAGAAACTGGTCATAGAGGCACTCCCTAATATGTGACCGCGCGCGTTTGGAGATCAGATCTTAATGGTAAGTACGAATCGGGACAACTTCTTCTCATAGTCCCGGTCCATCCACAAAACATGACTAACACTCAAGACATGTATTAATATTAAAAACATGAACTAGAGTTACATAATATGAGCATGAACTTCTTGGCATATGCCCTTCCTTATGATCGCTTCAGACGTAACCATGGAGCATCTTCTTTACTTAACGGAATGCTTGGGTCAGTTTTCCTTTGTGAAGGCGGAATTTCATCAAACTTATTATAATCTTGACATGTCCATCTTGTCCTCGATTCCCGATGTTTCTTTTCCTGAAAGAACTATGTGGCCTTTGGCTCATCATATGATGTATTCGTTTGCATATTTTTTCTTTTTTTGGTCTAGAGGACATGTTCTTCACATAGAAAACCGAGCCACATCATTGGCTAGGGCGAATGGTTCGCCTAAGTTCTTCATAAGATTGTTGAGATCCGTTGTCATTCCGCTTCTTGTCTACCTCAACCCCTCCTCTGTTAGCTTGACCCATTTGCATCGAAACAAGGGGACCTTAAAATTAGGTCCATAGTCAAGTTCCCATATCTCCTCTATGAACCCATAATACGTGGTCTTTGCCCATTGTCTTCTTTGCATCGAGCGGACACCACTCTTTGGTTGGTGCTCTTTTATCTTGGCCTATCGTGTAAAATGTATTCCCATTTATCTCGTACCCTTGGAAAGTACATATAGTCGAAGATGTTGTCACAGCCAACAAGTACGGTGATCCCTAACAGTGGTGTTATTCGTGAGAAGTCTTTGCGACCGCCAAAACTCGCCATGTGTTCACTTATAATCCATTCATCGATCGCCCGGTGTTTGAGGCGTATTAAATTCTTGTGTTCATTGATATCGGGGAACCAAGATAGATCTTTGTAAAACCGTGTAGTGTGCTTGATTGAGAGAATGCGTCCCTACATATCATTGCTTTACATCCTAGGGTGCCTTTTCCACGCAGTCTCCCTCATGTCGTGATTACGGAACACCAATCTCCTTAAGGTCGTGAATAAAATCAACCACGAACTCAATGACCTCCTCTTACATAGCCCTTGGAGATGCTTCCTTCGGCCTAGCACGGTTATGAACATATTTCTTTAAGACTCCATGTACCTCTCAAAGGGAACATATTGTGTAGAAATACAGACCGAGAATGGCAATCTCTTCTACTAGGTGAACCAGAGATGCGTCATAATATTGAAGAAGGATGGTGGGAACACCAACTCAAAGTGACAAGACATTGGGCCACATCTGCTTGTAACCACTGGTAGGCTTTACGGATCGATTACCTTCGAGATATTGCATTGAGGAATGCACATAGCTTCACAATGGGTACTCGAACATTTTCGTAGAAGCCCCTCAATGCAATCGGAAGCAATTGTGTCATAATCACGTGGCGTCATGAGACTTTAGGTTTTGGAATTTTTCTCGCCATATTTATTATTCCCTTTATATTCGACGAGAAGCCGACGGGACCTTGATCTGCTCGGACATTCAAAAAGATTTCCTTCTCGCTTTGGTAAGAGCGTAGATGGCATGAGTTAAGTGGCATCGTTTACCATTCGTTCTCGGGATGCATAGGCTCTTCAGGGCCTTGACGCGTTCTTGGTCTGTCGTGCTTCCGGTGTATCTTTTGTCTTCCCATACACTCCTAGAAAGCCTAGCAGGTTCACGCAAACATTCTTCGTCACGTGCATCACGTCGATTGAAGCGGACCTCTAAGACTTTCCAATAGGGTAGGTCCCAAAATATAGATTGCTTCTTCCACATGGGCGTGTCCGGCATCGTCATTCGAACGGATAGACTGCCAGACCTTTTCCAAAGATTACTTCTAGGTCCTTGACCATACCAAATACCTCCTCACGGTCGGAGGACAGATTCCTCCGGGTTACGCCAGACGTTTGAAATGCTTGCCTTTCTTTCTTCTTGGATGCGAGTTGGAAGAAATCGGCGATACCCTAGGTACACAACCTTCTTACATTTATCCAAATATACACTTTCGGTATCATCTAACAGTGTGTGCATGCATTGTATCCCTTGTTTATGTTCCTGAAATGTTACTAAGAGCAGCCAATCATTGATGGTTCGAAAAGCAATGCTCGTGGTCAAATGGCTCCCCTTTGTGCTCATCCCACATACGTACACCTGGTTTGGCCCCACCGTAAAAGTTCTTCAACTAATGGCCTTAGGTACACATCAATGTCGTTCCGGGTTGCCTCGGGCCTTGGATGAGCACCGGCATCATAATGAACTTCCTCTTCATACACAACCAAGGAGGAAGGTTATAGATACATAGGGTCACAGGCAGTCTTGTGTAGAGCTCTGCTCACCAAAAGGATTCATGCCGTCGTACTTAGACCAAACCTTAAGTTCCTTGCGTCACGTGCGAAGTCCAGGTACTCTCGCTCGACTTTGCTCCAGTGTGACCCATCATCGGGGTGTCTCAACATCGCGTCTTTCTTACGGTCTTCCATGTGCCATCGCAACAACTTGGCATGCTCTTTATTTACGAAGAGGCGTTTTAACCGTGGTATTATAGGAGCATACCACATAACCTTGGCGGAACCTTCTTCCTAGGGGCCTCGCCCTCAACATCGCCAGATCGTCTCGTCGATCTTACACCGCGATGCGGTGCATCGGGCATGCATCCAAATTCTCGTACTTCTCACCGCGGTAGAGGATGCGATCATTAATGCAGCATGTATCTTCTACACGTCTAATCCTAGAGGGTAGACAACCTTCTTTGCTTGGTATGTACCGTCGGGCAACTCATTATTTCTTGGAAGAAGATTCTTCATTTTACCAACAACTTTGAAAATCTTGTCGGTCACACCATTCTCTGCCTTCCATTGCAGCAAATCCGATTGGCACCTAGATTTTGTATGCCATCTTCGCAAGTTGGATACAACAATGTTTTGTTATCCTTTCACATCTGCTCCAGCTTCTCCTTCTCCTTTTCAGTTTCACATTCTTCCTTTGCATCAAGAATGGCCCGACCAAGATCGTCATCAGGGCCCATCCTCCCTCTTGATCTTCATTATCTACCTCCGTTGCATTATCATCATATTCGGGATACATATTATGATAGTTTTCATCATCCTCTTCTTCTTCGTTGTCTTCCATCACAACCCCTTTTTCTCGTGCTTGGTCCAACAATTATAGCTGGGCATGAAATCGGATCGAGCGGTGGTTTTGAATGGTTCGTATTTGAGTAGTCTTTCTTGTTCGACGGTGAACACACGGACAGACATAAAACCATTGTGACCACGGTTTGCATTAGCCACAACGATAAAATTTTGGATGCCCGTAATGTACTCGGAAGTGCGGCGGTCACCGTACATCCATTGCCGATTCATCTGCATTAATATGTAGTATATATCAAAAAATAATAGGGAGATGACCATTTATATATATAGTACATCAATGACACATGAAACTATAGTTGCCTTGACCTCGGCGAGACGGAAAGAGCAACAAGAAAGCTTATTTTGAGCTCTCGGGCATTTCACCGAATACCTCTAGTGCATATGAAAAAAACACAAACTAGCACTCTTCACACCCTCTTGCTAGGCTCCAAAATGTGAAAGAATGGAAGAGTGGGGTGTGTGTGGGCTGGGGTGGTGTCTTATAGCCCCCCTTTAACACCGGTTCGCCACGAACCGGTGTTAAAGGGAATGTGCGCACAGTGTAGGGACCTTTAACACCGGTTCGTGCCACGAACCGGTGTTAAAGGGGGGCTCCTTTAATGCCGCAGAGGCCACGCTGGTACGGCCCTCCCTTTAACACCGGTTCGTAGAAGAACCGGTGTTAAAGCCCCTTTTCGGGATCAACAAAAGCCCTCATTTCCACTAGTGCTTTAGTCCCGGTTGTTGGCTTCAACCGGGACTAAAGACCCCTGCTCTCTATAAATGCAACGCCCCAGCCCCCTCTGCCTCCACTCTGTTTTTTCGAATGGTGGAAGGTGTGAGGGGGTGTGCTAGTTTTTTATCATGCATGCATTGAAGGTGTTTGTTGAAATGTTTGAGTGAATAATCCCGTTGAATTTCTCATAGAACAAAAATATAGAAGGTGTCCGAGACGCACTTGAGCTTTCTCCTCTTTATTTCCCTCGATCAAGGTTAGCAATCTTATCTTTTCTAGGTCATTGATACAATTCATGTGTCGGTGTGAATTGGTTATTTCACTATTTATGATGTCCTGTTTTTTGATAAACTTACTTATATGATGCAGATGAACGGTCGAATGGATGTACGGTAACGGCGGGTAGCAGTTATATCAAAGCGTGGATAAATTTATCGATGTGGCTACGGCAAACAAAGAGAATGGATTTATCGTTGTCCATGTGTTCAATGTCGGAACAACAAGGAGTACTCTTCCTCGAAAATCATTCGCGGCCACGATTATGAAAGGTTTCATGCCAAACTATAATTGCTGGACCAAGCACGGGAAAGAGGGGTTATGATGGAAGATGGTGAAGAAGAAGATGATGATAACAACTATCATCATATGTTTCTGAATACTGATATCGCAATGGAAGACAATGGAGAGGAAAGAGGTGAAGAACGGGCATCGGATGAGAGCCGGTGATGAACTTGGTAGGGTCATTTCGATGCAAAGCAAGACTGTGAAATGAAAATGAGAAGTTGAAGTTAGAGGGCATGTTAGAAGATCACAAGAAATTATTGTACCCAAATTGTGAAGATGGCGGCACAAAGCTCGGTACCACACTGGAATTGTTGCGATGGAAGGCGGTGGTCTAACCGACTCCTCATTTGAAAAGATGATGAAAATAATGAAGCCAAGTTTCCAAACATAACGAACTTCCCGAGAGTACCTCGAAGCAAAGAAGACTCTCATCCGGGATTAGATGTGCAAAAGATACATGCATGCATTAATGATCGCATCCTCTACATGATAAGGAGTATGAGAATTTAGATAAATGCCGGTATGCAGCGTTGCGGTATAAGATCGACGAGATGACCTTGGTGATGTTGAGGAGAGCCCCTCGGAAGAGGGTTCTGCTAAGGTTATGTGGTATGCTCCTATAATACCAAGGTTGAAACGCATGTTCGAAAAGAAAGAGCATGCCAAAGTTGTTGCGATGGCACAAAGAAGACCGTAAGAAAGACGGAAGTTGAGACACCACCGATGGGTCACTGGAGAAAAATCGAGAGAGACTTCCCGGACTTTGCGGTGACGCAAGGAACTTATGGTTTGGTCTAAATCGGATGGCATGAATCCTTTTGGGGAGAGCTGCGATCCACACCTAGCCCGTGATTCTATGTATCTACAACCTGCCTCCTTGGTTGTGCATGAAGCGTAAGTTCATTATGATGCCAGTGCTCATCCAAGGCCCAAAGCAACCGGGCAACGACATTGATGTGTACCTTAGGCCATTAGTTGAAGAACTCTTACAGTTGTGGGGAAAACCGGTGTGCGTGCGTGGGATGAGAACAAGCAGAGCCATTTAATCTCGAGGTTGTTATTCGTAACCATCAATGATTGACCTGCTCTTAGTAACCTTCGTGACGGACAAACAAAGGATATAAGGCATGCACCCTTTGTTTAGATAATACCAAAGGTACATATTTGCATAAATGCAAGAAGGTTGTGTACTGGCGAATCGACGATTTCTTCCGACCAATCATCCGTAAGAAAGAAAGGCAAGCATTTCAAAGGTGAGGCGGATCACCGAAGAAGCCTGAACTCCTACTGGTGATGATGTATTTGGTATGGTTAAGGACATAGAAGTAATCTTTGGAAAGGGTCCCGCGGTCAATCGGTTCGAGCGCGTCGCTCTGGACACGCACCCATGTGGAAGAAGAAATCTATATTTTGGGAGCTGCCATATTGGAAAGTCCTGCGTGTCCGCTCTTCAATCGACGTGATGCACTTGACGAATCTGCGTGAACCTGTTAGGATTCCTAGGAGTGTATGGGAAGACAAAAGATACACACAAGCAGGAGGACCAACAAATTATGAAAGACCCAAAGAACATGCATACTGCTAACAAGACGGATAAAGGCGTCACTTAAGTCGTGCACTATGCTCTTACCAAAGCGAGAAGGAAATCTTTTTGAAGTCCTTCTGATATCAAGGTGCCGTCGGCTTCTCATCTAATATAAAGGGATAATAAATATGGCGGAGAAAAAGTTCCAAAACCTGAAGTCTCATGACTCACGTGATTATGACGCATTGCTTCGATTGCATTGAGGGGCTTCTAGGAAAATGTTCGAGTACCCATTGTGAAGCTGTGTGCATTCCTCAATGCAATATCTCAGAAGGTAATCAATCCAGATATTCTGCCAAGGTTACAGAAGGATGTGGTACAATGTCTTGTTAGTTTTGAATTGGTGTTCCCACCATCCTTCTTCAATATTATGACGCATCTCCTGGTTCATCTAGTGGAAGAGATTACTATTCTCGGTCCGGTATTTCTGCACAATATGTTCCCCTTTGAGAGGTTCATGGGAGTCTTAAAGAAATATGTTCATAACCGTGCTAGACCAGAAGGAAGCATCTCCAAGGGATATGGAACAGAGGAGGTCATTGAGTTTTGTGTTGACTTTATTCCTGACCTTAAGCCGATTGGTGTTTCTAACTCGCGGCATGAGGGAAGACTAAGTGGAAAAGGCACGCTGGTAAAGAAAGCAATGATATGTAGGGATGGGGATTCTTTCACTAAAGCACACTACACAGTTCTACATAATTCCACCTTGGCAGCTCCGTATATCGAGGAACACAAGAATATTGTACGCTCCAAAACCGGGAAGCTGAATCATGGATTGAGATGAACACATGAAGTCTTTTCGGTGGTTGGATGCGGACACATCTCTAGAATGACACCACTGTTGGAGATCAGCTATACTTGTTGGCGCGTCACCATCTTCTAATGTATTGAATTTCCAAGTGCGAAATAAATGGGAATACATTCTACGATCGCCCAAGATAAAAGAGCACCAACCAAAATAGTGGTGTCCGCTTTGATGCAATAGACGAGAATGGACAAAAGGACACATATTATGGTTACATAGAGGATATATGGGAACTAGACTATGGAGTCTCTTTTAAGGTCCCTTTGTTTCACCGCATAAATGGGTCAACTTGAATGGGGAAGGGGTAAAGATAGACCGGTTATGCGGAATGACAACAATGGATCTCAACAATCTTGGTTATAGAGATGAACCATTCGTCTTAGCCAATGATGTGTCTCGGGTTTTCTATGTGAAGGACATGTCCCCGGACGAAAAAAGAAAAAATATGCAAACGAATACATCATATGATGAGCCAAAGCGTCACATAGTTCTTTCAGGGAAAAGAAACATCGTGGGAATCAAGGACAAGACAGACACGTCAGAAGATTATAATAAGTTTGATGAAATTCCGCCCTTCACAGTGAAAACTGACCCAAGCATTCCGTTAAGTAAAGAAGATGCTCCATGGTTACGTCTGAAGCGGTAATAAGGAATGACATATGCCAAGAAGTTCATGCTCATATTATGTAATATCTTTCGCGGTTTGTGGCCTTTAGTCCCGATTTTGTAGTCTCAGTTTTTTATATTAATAAATGTCTTGAGTGTTAGTCCCGTTTTGTGGCTGTACTGGGAGTGCCTCTATGACCAGTTTCTTGGAGATGCTTGGGAGGGGGATCGGCGACATCTCCTGGCAGCTGCGATGGTGTCCCTGCTCAAAACCATCTTGCAGCTTGTAACTTCACTAAGTAGATCAATACGCCTCGAGCTAACTAATTTCACATATTAGGAGTGCCTCTATGACCGATTTCTCGGAGATGCACGAGGACTGGGCTCGTCGGCATCTCCCTCAACGCCGCATGATGGTGTCCCTTCTCGAAAACCATCTTGCAGCTTGTAACTTCACTAACTAGATCAATACGCCTCGGAGCTAACTAATTTCACATATTAGGAGTGCCTCTATGACCAGCTTCTCGGAGATGCCGGAGGACCAGGCTCGTCGGCATCTCCACAGAACTGCATGATGGCGTCCTTCTCGAAAACCATCTTGCAGCTTGTAACTTCACTAACTAGATCAATACCTCGGAGCTAACTAATTTCACATATTAGGAGTGCCTCTATGATTTCTCGGAGATGCGGAGGGCCCGCTCGTCGCATCTCCACGAACTGGCCGTAGTGGTGTCCTGCTCTCTAAAACCATCTTGGAGATGCCTCAAACTGGCTGGAGGACTGGACTCACAAGGATGCATATTTATAGTACAAGCAGCTCGGCATAATGTCGACACTCACGACATAATGTCGACACTCACCCCTATTATTAGTCTTGACTCATCTTTAGTCGGTTGGTGACACCATCCGGGACAAGGTACAAGCCATACGACATAATGTCGACACCCACCCTATTATTAGTGTTGCACGGCCCACTGCGCAATCCCTTGATCGCGGTTGGTTTCTCCAACGGGACTAAATATGAACCTCTCTTTATATAGGCATTTCCCTCTATTTATTAAGTAACACTTAAGACATTTATTAATATTAAAAACGGGACAAACCGGGACTAGCTAACACTCGGACTAAAGCCGCCTTTAGTCATAATCATGCCTAGTCCTATAGTGCAGCTTGAGGTCTTCATCGTCGTCATCATCATCGTCATCGTCACCTGCCACTCCGGGGATCCTCAGCCCAGCCATGGTATATACTGGGGCCATTCCAGCCTCAGTTCACGGCGGGTGGGAAAGTCTCTGGAAAGCGATGCCGCTACCGCAAACGGTGTGGGCCTGTGGCGGGTGGACTCGTGGGCCGTGGCGAGGATGGTCTCCCGCGATGTAGCGCATCACTGATGATAGTATGGTTCGCCCACCACGCACGACGGCCGACCGTTGTGGTTCACCGGTGGCGGGCCATCACCCTCGTACTGAGCTCCCTTTCCGCCTATTAGCGAAGAAGGCATTCCAGTGTCGTGGTTGTCGGGATCCCACTGGGATCCATCCGCTTTCGGCGTGAGCTCGTGGTAGAAGTGGTTTGTGATGGCTGGCGTGCGGAACCTTGAGGGGCGGGGACAGAACCCCTCGGCCTTCGACATCCAGCCGTGGCGGCCGTAGCCAGCGGACAAGGTAGTTGGGCGCCTGCCTCGGTCTCCTCGAGGTCGAATGGCCCGGTAGGCGTTATCCATTGTTCTAAGAGAGGAAGGTGTGGATGTGGATAGCCATGACACGATCACCCTAAATATAGAGGAAAGGCGGAAAACTTGGCGTGAAGCTTTGGGAAATGGCGGAAATATCTTTAGTCTCGGTTAGTGACTACATCCGGGACTAAAAGCTCTAGTAGAAAGGCGGAAAACTTGGCGGGAAGAGGTGGGAAATGGCGGAAAATATTTTTAGTCGGTTTGTGACTACATCCGGGACTAAATGTGTTGAACAATGATCATGTTTGAAAAACCGTCACAAAATGACCTATCATGTTCGAGGTTTCATGGCTTTTCGGTCCAAATGACCGATGTTATGTCTTGAATCACGGCATAGTTTGTGATGTTGTGCCCATATTATGCATGTGTGTGGACATTGGTATGGAGAACAATGTTGCAGAGGAAGTTTTCCTTTTTGTCGCACGGAAAAGCCCTTTTCCATTTTCCGAAGCATAAAAGCAGGTCGTTGTGAAGTAACCACCAAAATGCCGTTTCACAATGCTACCGTCCATTTTCCTAAAATACTAGACCACCTTACATGGACTATCTCCCAACCGTACATCTCAAACCTTTTCGTCCATCCCGTAAAAAGGACAAATGTCTGCTTGAATCGGTAGGAAGTGGGTTTTGTACTACGTACATGATCTATCGCGTGATTTAAAAAAAAATCATTTTAGACTCGCAATATGCGGTTTCTTGAGAGATCCAATGCAAGTTCTAACGATGCGTCCCTATCTTCATGCACGGTTCAACCATAGTTAGAAATTCGGATAATTCAAAGCGGGCATAATAAATTCAAAAAATCCGAACAATGAAAATCCTCCGTGGTGTCATATTATGTTACATAGTTGAAAGGAAAAATACCAGACTTGGTATATTGATCATGTTTCGAAAAAACCTTCACAAAATGACCTATCATGTTCGAGGTTTCATGGCTTTCGGTCCAAACGACCGATGTTATGTGCTGAATCACGGCATAGTTTGTGATGTTGTGCCCATATTATGCATGTGTGTGGACATTGGTATGGAGAACAGTGTTGCAGGAGGAAGTTTTCCTTTTTGTCGCACGGAAAAGCCCTTTTCCATTTTCCGAGCGCAAAAGCGGGTCGTTTGTGAAGTAACCACCAAAATGCCGTTTCACAATGCTACCGTCCCATTTTCCTAAAATACTAGACCACCTTACATGGACTATCTCCCAACGGTACATCTCAAACCTTTTCGTCCATCCGGGTAAAAGGACAAATGTCTGTAGAATCGGTAGGAAGTGGGTCCGGTTTGTACTACAGTACATGATCTATCGCCCGTGATTTTTGAAAAATCATTTTTAAACTCGCAATATGTGGTTTCTTCAGAGATCCAATGCAAGTTCTAACGATGCTCGTCCCCTATCTTCATGCACACCGGTTCGACCATAGTTAGAAATTCAGATAATTCAAAACGGGCATAATAAAATTCAAAAAAAATCCGAACAATGAAAATCCTTCGCGTGGTGTCATATTATGTTACATAGTTGAAAGGAAAAATACCAGATTTGGTATATTGATCATGTTTCGAAAAAACCTTCACAAAATGACCTATCATGTTCGAGGTTTCATGGCTTTTTTGGTCCAAATGACCGATGTTATATGCTGAATCACGGCATAGTTTGTGATGTTGTGCCCATATTATGCATGTGTGTGGACATTGGTATGGAGAACAATGTTGCAGGAGAAAATGGTTTTGAATTATTTATTTAAATCCAAACACTTTTTATGTTTAAATTTTTTTAAATTCCAAATTAATATTTAAAATATAAGTTAATTCATTTTAAAAGGTTACATTAATTATTTTTTAAAAATAGAAAATGGTTTTGGATTATTTATTCAAATCCATACACTTTTATGTTTAAAGTTTTTCTAAATTCCAAATTGATATTAAAAATATATAAGTTAATTCATTTTTAATTGTAAATGGTTCATATTTTAAATGGTTACATTAATTATTTTTAAAAATAGAAAATGGTTTTGAATTATTTATTTAAATCCAAACACTTTTTATGTTTAAAATTTTCTAAATTCAAATTAATATTCAAAATATAAGTTAACTCATTTTAAAGGTTACATTAATTATTTTTTAAAATAGAATATGTTTTTGAATTATTTATTCAAATCCATACACTTCTTATGTTTAAAGTTTTTCTAAATTCCAAATTGATATTAAAAAAATATAAGTTAATTCATTTTTAATTGTAAATGGTTCATATTTTAAATGGTTACATTAATTATTTTTTAAAACAGAAAATGGTTTTGAATTATTTATTCAAATCCAAACACTTTTTATGTTTAAAGTTTTCTAAATTCCAAATTAATTATCATTTAAAAACAATACAAATTTAAACCCCAAAATAAAAATAAAGGCGGGAGAGAAAATACGAAATTTTTTTGAAAGCAGGGAATATGTCGGTTGGAGCCACCAAGGGACTAAAGACTTCTAGCGCCAACCCTTGGTCTTTGAAAATTTTGGAGTATAGGTCCCGGTTGGTGGCTCCAACCGACGTGATGACTTAGTCCCTTGGAGCCACCAACCGGGACAAAAGGTCCTTTAGTTATAACCGGTGCCCTCCTCTTCTTCTTCCCCATCTCCTCCTCTTCTCTTCTCGCAGCCTTGTCAGCTGCCGTGCACGCCTCTAAGCCGCCCTCGCCCATCCAAGCGTCAGAAGCTTCGCCTCGTCGCCCGAGGCTTCTCCATGAAATCGGCCCTTCGCTCCCAATCGCCGCCGACCCTCGAGCCCGACGATCGCCGTCGATTCGTCGGCTCCCGACCTCGCCTCGCCTCCCGACACCACCACGCACACTGGTGAGTGCTGGTCTCGTGGACCCTCTCTCGCCTCTCGCTCTGGTTCATCCTCCCGTCGACCACCTTACCACCGCGCCACGTCGTCGTGCTCTCTCTTGGTGACCTTTTGAGGCGCCCGCTACTCTTTGGCTCGCCTCAACCTCCTCTCTCTAGCAGCATGCCGCGCCCTAGATCGCCCATAACGCGTTCCCCATCACCGTCCTGCAAGCCACCGGTGTGGCGTCACCCTGCATCAGCGACCAGCCCAGGAGCCACTTTGCCTGCATGGCTTTCCTATGTGGCCTCGGCCCATTGTCAACATCTCAGCTAGCCCAGTAGCAGTGAAAAATGCCCCCCTGAACCACTTTTGCTTGTGTGGCTGCTGAGGTGGCTCTGGGCCCCTCTGTCAGTCATTGTGGCTAGATATGCCTGCGGTGTAAAAACTTTAACCAGCTTTTAATAATTTCAGAAATAATTATAATCTTATAAATTCAATAACTTATAATCTATAAGTCATAAAAATATGAATAATATATCAAAATGTTCAGAAAAATGAAACCTAGCTATCTAAGCTATAAACATGCATTGTTCAACAACTTAAATTACAAGTTTAATTAGAGGAACAAATCCACCCCTCTCATGTGTTCCGGAGTTTCTCTGAGTTAGGTTTTTCACCCCTCGGAACCCCGATTAAATCGTCGAGCATTTCTTAGGGTTACATTCCAATGCAAATTAACTTGTCATATCATCATACTTGCTTGAGCATTGCATCGATGCCATGTGTTGATTGCTTCCCTTTCTTTTTGGTGTTTGGATTATTAGGTTTATTATTAGTTAGGTATTATTAGGTTTATTAATTAGTTTGGTATTATTGGTCTTACCACTGGTCGATCCGTGGGTAGCCCAGACCGATTCACATTTTCAAGCAACTTAGGTGCATGTGGGTTCGACGATGTGCCTATCTACTACACGGTTTCCTTTCTCTTCATTTTTATTATTGTGTATGTATATATTAGGGTTTTCTCGAATTAGGGTTTATATCTCTCAACACCGTACTTAACTTTATCCTTTAGCCGCTTTGACTTATTCGTTTTCCACCTATGCGAAAATATGGACCCACACGTCGAGACGAAGAAAAGGAAGAGTTGATCCAAGGTGTGATCCGTGGGAAGATAATTTAGGCGTATCAACGTTTACGAACAACTCCGGTGAGGGTGATCCTCTTTTACCGGAGTAGACAACTTGTTTGAGGTTGAAGGTGTTGCCTTCCATGAGGGAAAGGTGATGCCTTGTGTAATCGAGAATCTGACCGCTCGGCGAGGTGCATGTAATATAAATCAATTCATTAATTAATCATCGATATCTATATAGAAATAATGTGACGATCTTTCTTCTTTTAGCCCTCCGGATCGAAGGAATTTCTTGAAAAAATGAGCGAGGCCCAACCAAAAAGTTGCAAGACCATGAGAGGTTCAGATCGAAGATCTCATTGGCAATGACGGCAGACGGCTCCGAAGTTGTCGCAACCAAATTTGTGGCACAATGCGAATCGTTAGGGACTTAATCCGATCACCATTAGAAATTGGAATAGGCCTGCTAATGCGGATGAAGAGGAACATGTTTATTTGTCCCTAACCACGCCAAAGATTTACCGTGGAAGAGGCTCATGGTTAATTTCAAACTACGAAGATAGAGCTGGATCCAAATGCGGAGGATCCAGATTGAGGACGCTTACAACATGGGAGAGCCATGGAGGCTAAGGTCGTGAGTGGGCTTTGAAGAAGATGGCCCATGTTTCACCAAGCTGGAAGAAAAGATTGCACCTTGACTATGTCGTGAAAAGAAGACTCGATTTCAAGAATATTCAGTTTGAGAAGATAAAACCATTCGGGATGAGTTTGTGGAATACAAGAAATCGAGAAAAAGCTAAGAAAATGTAAAACGAATAAGCTGAATCTTGCTAAGAAGAAGGATCACCATACTATGGGGCAAGGTGGCTCTGAGGTTGGCATTCCTAAGTGGGAGAAACTTGAGCAGGCTGCGTGATAAAAGATCACCCAGAGGCAGGCGATTGGGTAGAGCGTGCAAGGAATTGGTTTTACGGGCATGGGGGCACGTTGGACTCGGAAGGAGGTGTATATATAACATACGACATAAAGAAGACCCCTTGCCAATCGAGAGGATCGTAAAAGCGATAAAGGCTGTTAAAGATGGGGACTTCATTCCCGATAGAGAGAATGATGAGCTCACACTCCCTTGGAAATAAGGAACATGATGGACGAACACGAGGCACAATAGGCTCCCAATCATGGAGGACTGGTTTCAAGAGAGGAAGAAATATCTGATAGAAGCCGTCGGAGGAGTAAGGACATGGCGGTTGAAGCGAAAGTCGAAAGAGCGAATGCGTTTAATTGAAGAACGATTAAAGCAACAACAAGATGAAATTAACACACTTAAAGAGCAAAGTACTACGGCCCATCTCAAGAAGACACCGCATTCGATGCTACCGCCTATCGAATAATCGAAAAGCGATGTGGCTTCCACCGAGGTCCCGGGTGATGACAATGGCGATGCCGATGATGCACCGACGATGGCTCCTGTTGGCTACCAGTGGATGATATCACGTAGATGACACCTTGTGAGCTACATGTAAAAGTTGTGAACATATCAATGAAGGTGGCGGTCTATGCCTTACCAATTGGACCCACACCAACTTACCACCGTCGTCCGGTTCGAGAGGGCTACGCTGTTGTCGGTGGATGAAATCATGCCCACCTTTGAGGTTTTGGATCTTCACTACCCTCTTGGTGAAGGGGATGTGATCGTCTGGGTGGCAAAAACGTCACCATTCTATGTCCGAAGGATTGTATCGTGTCAAATCACGCCAAGGCCATCTTCGCGCCGCCTCACCCGTCTCGGCAATTAAATCGCCGCCATGGCAGTCTTCGTCGCCTCACCCGGCTCGTCGCCTCACCAATCTCCGGTCAGCCATCGCCCGGGAGCCATCGCACGCCTCGGGATAAAAAGCGTGGCGTACCGCTCTTGTCGTCGTAAGCGATCTCCGAACGTAAACAAGAGCCTCTTCCAAAAGTACCAACGGTTCCTCCCAAGAGAGCTTATGATGTATTGAAGAGGAGATCGCGATCGTTGATGCGGAAAGCAATGCGTTTTCGATAAGGAGGCCGAAAGAGCCAGAGTTCCCAGACCAAAGAAGAAAAGGCCAAAGTGTTGAAAATGCTAAAGAATCTTCATCAACCCGAGCCAAAGCTGTCATCGACTATGAGCGTTCTATTCTCAAGTCACATGCGGCACAAAAGCCTCAAGAGCAAGATCTTGATGCAAGCGGAAATCTGTTGCCCATTTCGGAGAACAAGCAAAACAGACTTGCGCCCCTCTCAAGGTGATTTCTCAAACCAATGTGGGGTCGAGCAAATATGGGGCGAAGCGGTATGATCCGGTAGTTGCAATGTCTGGATAAGATGTCGCTGCTCAAGGTATGAGTATTGCCGATACTTATCCCGATTAGAGTTCTTCCCGTGAGTGAAGTAGCATACAAATACCAAGATCGGAAAACCTCTCGTCAAACCTGAGGAGGTAAACAATCTTCCAACAAAAATGCGAAGATTGCATAAGCGGTACATGCATGCCACAAGGGCGGGGCTAAGCGGATAGTCTTTGGGTTACAAAAATCATCATGGGAAAGATAAGGATGACATGATATCCATTGAATTTGATGAACTATTTCAATTATTCAATCAAGACGCCTTGGACAAATCGATCATCGATGCCTATTATGCATAAGTACTAATTCGTAATTAATTTAGTCTCCAGCTATATTATTTTGTTTATTGCATGTATATAATCATCTTTGTAATATGCGTAATGAAGATTCTCGAATGCGAGAGGACAAATCTATGACATTGGCTTCATTGACCCATATTGGGTTCATGAAGCTAATCTCAAAATAAGCCCCGTGATACTGAGAGGATAATATAGTACCGCGTTAAGGTTTCAAGAAACCAAAAGGAAATACTATTTCCTTACAACTTCCGATGAGTGTTATTGTCTTGTATACACTTTCTATTTAAACTTACGATGTTAAGTATATAATTGATTAGTTCTGCATTCGCAGTACCACTATATTCGTTAATCATTCAACTTGACAAAGGCGTGTACTAGTCATGGACTCGAAACATAAACACCTTGAGACGTGGAAGGACATGCAGATACTTCTCCAGCAGTAATTCTAATCATTACGACACTATATCGGCAACGTTCGTGAATTTTATGATATCAAGTACTTAATAACTTATTTTATTCGTTTTCTACGCCGGGCAGCGCTTGGAAACGGTTCACCAAGAAGGCTAGTGGTGTTTGGAAAGAGGAGCTTACATTTTAACCACTAGATGTAAGCACCACTAGCTATATCCGCGCATCTCTTGGATTCTAGTTTTGATACAGTTATTATCATGCTTGATTATTATTTTGATTGAACTCTGTTCTCGTAAAGTGCTTGACGCAGGGACCAGGTAACAATCTATGTAGATACTATGTATGCGAGTTCATCCGGCAGACGTGCGATGAGAAGGGCAGAAATTTAGAGCAACTCCACGTACGTAAACAATTTCTATAGTTTTTAATTACAATCAAATTGTGTTTAGTTTCATATTCATATAGGCTGACTCCTTTTTTAAATCAGATCGAACGTCTACGGGACGGTCTTCTGCCAAAGGATCGCATACAAGAAATTCAGAAGGAATTGGCGGGATTCTTGGATGCAGAAGTCCTAAACACACAAGGGGAATACTACTCGGCTGTGTATAGACAATATGAATTGTAAAAATAGCAACTTTCAAGAAATTGGCCGGTAGCATCGAATAGCAACTTTTATATGTAGTGCATGAACTCGATCCGTGTATTGAATGTAATGTTGTCATGATGATCATGTGTAATATAAGGTTCCTTCGTTGATAAGTGCAAAACACTAAATAAACAATAAAACAACCTAAATGAATTCTCTGCCGCGGCACAAAAAGTGGCGAAAATGCTGCCGCGACAACAAAATGTGCCAAAATGAATTCTACGCTTGGCAGAAATGGCCAAATCTACGCACGGCAGCAGGTTATTAGTCCCGGTTCGTGTTGCTCCACCCCCCTCGCGCTCTGATGCCGCCACGTGTGCCCCATTTGTCCCGGTTGGTGGGGCAACCGGGACTAATGGTTAGAGCTTTAGTCCCGATTGCCCCGTCCCGGTTGGGCAACCGGGACTAATGGCCCTTACCAACCGGGACGCATGGGCCCTTTTCTACCAGTGTAGACATTAAAATAAGTCTAAATATTTTTTTTACAAATCTAAAACATTTTATATTTTAAAACGAAGGGAGTACATCGACTCTTATAGTCTTATTCTATTTTATTTATTTATTAGCGATGCATCACTCCAACCAGCCAAGCGAAGCGTCATCTTCCGCATACCAGCACCGCGCTGCTCATCTTCCGGCACCGCACGCCCGCACAGCCAGCTAAAGTGCACGGACGACCTGAAACAGCAGCTCGCCGAAGCATCTGGCCACCGCCTCGTCTCTTCCTATAAATCGTGGAGTCGCCTTCCCTTCTCTTTTCTTTCCATCACTGCCTCCACCTCGCACCTTAGCTCGCCTCACCAGACTTCAATCTCACAGAACTTTGCCCAGAGCACTGTCGGATGCCGCCGCCGTTCCTGGCAACTCTAAGAGTCCAGTAACCTATAGGACCGAACTGCTTCACCACCAGAACCGAGAGGAAGAGGAGGAGAACCTGTAGAGGGAACCAAACAATCAATCCATGAAGCACAGCTTACCAAGTTCTCCACAGCTTGCCAAGTTCTCCATCTAGTGCAGCAAAATCTGAAACTTTTCCGGACGTATTCAGCGCCCGGTGAGAATCGAAGCCATTCATTTTAACCGTAGTCTCATCTCACCTGCCACTAATGGAGAATAAGGCTCTTGTCTCGGTTTGTAAGGGGTTTTAACCCCGGTTGCTCAACTGAAATGGGGCAATCGAAACTAAAGCTCTCACCCTTTTGTTTCGGTTGCGCTACAGACCAGGACTAAAAGAGTTTCATGTGGCCGTTCTCGGTTACGTGGGGGAGGACCAAACGTCCTGATTCGTAATACGAATCGGGACAGATGATTCTCTGCTGCAGCAGCATTTTGGCCATTTTTTGTATCGTGGCAAAGAATTCATTTTGTATTTTTTGTATTTTTCTTTTTATTTTATATTTTGCACTATCAATGAAGGAACCATTATATTACACAACATCATCATGAATATAGAGATTGAAGTGTTGAACATATTACATTCGATACACGAGTTTCATGCATATATATACAAAATAATCTATGCATATATATACGAAATAATGAAATAATCTCTTTTTACGGTCCCTATTGCTTTATATATCGAACTCCACATGGTATTCTCCTTTTGGTTATAGGATCTCTTCATCTAAAAATCCCGCCAATTCCTCCTGAATTGCTCGTATGCGATCCTTTGGCAGAAAACCACCCCGCAACCATTCGATATGATTTAAAAAAGAAGTCAACATATATGAATAAAACTAAACACAATTGATGGTAATAAAAAACCATGACTATTGTTTACGTATGTAAAGTTTCTCTAAATTCTGACCTTCTCACAGCACGTCTGACGAATGAAATCGCATGTGACACCCCCGAGATCAGGGCTAAATAAATCTCAGACCTTCGTCTGACATAAGCTTAACCTTGAGCTTGGGAATATCCAGTAAAGAATCGGTAACACAACAGTGACCCTACGACACAAAATTTATTACCACAAGCTCATGACTGAGCAAAGAACCAAATTATTATAAGCAGATGTCACTGACCACAAACATCAAATAATGGAAGTCAAATTATACTATTAAGTATAGAAAACTTAACATATGGCGTAAGAGGTCTGAAGCATAATGATAACATCCTAGCCCATAGATTCCAGGCTGCCAGTCGAGAATCCCAAGCTACTCGTCGGTGTCGACGTCGTACGGAACTCGTCTTCAGGGGAACACTTACTCTTATACAAAATTATTAACAAAGCAAGGGTAAGTACAAAGTGTACTTCACAAGACTTATGGCTGGTGGAGTTGTTTTGCATAAATTCATCTTTGTTTATAAAACAAGAGGGAGAGAAATCACGTCTAATTAGATTATTTTAAAAGGGGATAAGAGAGCGACATCTCCGAAGTATTGATCATCATATTTTAATATCCACCAAATCATCATCATCGAACCTTATCTAGGATCACCCCCTCGTACCGAAGCACACGTTGATCTTCAAAGTTTTACGATTAGGTTAATGTTCTCTATGATCTTAGAATTCGGTCACCAAGTGTTCATAACCGTGAACACGACTTTTCGAAAAGATTTAACCCTACATGGGTATACAACTTTACCCACACGTACCAACCGACGACTCTTAATGCAACATGATTAGCTCTCTTCCTTGGAAGGCCGACAGAGGGTGGTTGACCACGAACTTTACTTGCTTTCGCTGAGACCATGATTCATGCCCTAAGGATGATTCCTCCGTAACGGGTCAAATCCCGAAGCCGGTCCCTAGAGATGTGAGGCAAAGTTGGTTTACGAGGGGTTCCATCAACCCCAAGCAACCCTGATCACACTTACCTACCTGTTATGAATGCACCTCCTTCACCGCCTTCGAGAAGATCCAAAATGCATGTCGAATGGAACGCTCGAACTATGTGACTCATGGAATCTACTAGGCAAGTTAGTCAATCGAGGGGTTCCCAAGCCCCGTGTGGTTGTACGCTCGTCTCGGTTCCAAAGGTAAGAACTCAGTTCCTAGTGGTGGCGAGCATGTGACTAGAAAAAAACACATCCCACCGTGGCGTCCCATACAAGCCTTAGCATATTTAACCTTGATCACCTCTGATCTCATCTCATCATGTTCTCCTGTCATACTAGATTATCTGCATCTGATATATCATCTGGATGAATGATGACTGCAAGTGCACATATCGTTTGTAGCCAGTTTCGAAATAAAGATATCGACCCCACAGGGAGTAGAAGTCTAAAGTCTAAGAATTCTTGAATTAAATACGAAAATAGAAATGCTAAAATAAAGTTCTAAGTGACAATATAAAATGCGAGTATTGTGTAAAAAGGTGTTTTGGGGGGTTTTGGTATAAGAGAACAATAAGTAAAGTAAAGAAAACTGAATACAGAAAGTAAGTATCGCCTGTGTAAAAGAGATGTGAAACTGCGGTGGGAAAAGCATTCTCAGGGATTAGCGAATATGCCACTAGCATTATAAAGGGCTAAGGTAAAGATTATTATCATGAACATTCTTAACTATGTATGTGTGGGAGGAACTCCGTATTTGGACAAAAAGGCAGCAACCACTGCTCACATCATCCTCATAACCACAGCAGACATCAATCAATATCAATTGAATTACTGCTCTATTAAGGGACTTAATCCCGCAGGACATATCCCATGGCATGGATAGTGACGAGGGTTCGACTCATAAATGCCCATTGTTATGGACTTGGGTTTTGGAGAAGATGGGGATGCTGGAGGTCGTAGAACGGTTAACAGACAAGAAACACAGGGACACGAGATTTACCCAGGTTCAGGCCCCTGGAGGAAAAACCCTACTCCTGCTTGTTTGCTCTTGATTACGGCGGAACCGAAGGTTACAGGGGTGCGCAGATGCAATCTGGCGTGAGGTGTGTATGAGGTGAGTTGAGAGATCCTTCTCGTTGCACCCTCATGGCCTTTATATAGATAGTCCAGGTCCCGGTATAGGTCGAGTCGGTTACAAATTAGGATTGATACCCTTTGAAATTCTATCTATTCTAGACTTGTCCTCCATGGAGTCGAAATCTCCACGGGCTTGGGCCACCCGACTTCATGGGCTACATGTCCTTACGTGGGCCTTCCTTCGGCTGGACCAGGTATACCAATATCGTGTACCCGTAGGCTATATCCATGTCATTAGCCCCCAAGTGTTTAGTCGAATCATAGATTTGGCTGGAGACTCTTCAATCTTTCGGGTGCTTGGTAGTTTAAGCCTATTTTACAAGGAGAAATGTTTAGTTCATAGGGATTTTTGATGCGTGTGCCTGGCTCACCTGACGGATCAGGGCCAGTTAACTGTCATAGGACAAGACAACACGATCTTCATCAAATTCGAGTCCCTGGCCTCGAATTTGGAACGATTGCTGGTGTGATTCGACTCAGGCCGTTGTGGTCTTACAGGAGTGGAATCCTACTGTTTTTTCAAGTGATGTACGCAGGATTTTCATCATGCCCGTTGACATGGAAACTTACTAGCAGAGCGCAGTCGGGTGCGTTGTCAGGCCATCAGTCGGTATCTGTAGGTCTTATCTTTGCATCGTAGACACAACATCCGAAATTTTATCACCGCAGAGGTGCTTCAGGTGGCCAAGGAGACTGCTTATCACTTAGCATTGATATGGGCAAAGTTGCCAAAATATTTTTGTCATATTAGATCCGAAGGATCTCAGTCGAATAATTTATAGGGTGCGCGACCAGCGCTCTCTATGGGAGTAGCCCCTGAGTGTCTGTTCGAGTCATAGACTCGAGAAGAGACTTTAGTTCAGTCGTTTACATTATTAGTGTGAAGGACACATTTTTTCGGATACGCTCCCTATGCGAGTAGCCCCCGAGTCCGTAGTGGAGTCGTAGACTCGACGTAGGACTCGAAGATACTTTCGACTTGACGAGCAATTTCTTAGGTGCGCGGCCAGCACTCCTGATAGGAGTAGCCCCCGTGTAGTTTCTCAAATCGTAGATTCGAGTAAGTATTTGCATGATCAGTCGAAATCTTCGAGCCATTGCTAGATTTTGTCTTGATGACGTCGGTGGTGACGATTGGTGATCTCAACCGTCTGCGGGAGCAGAAATGATGCGACGGGACGGTCGTGGGTCCCACCACCTGACTTGACATTTACTAGTCACGATTAGGCATGCCGTAAGTTATGGAGTCTCCTCGGTTTCCATGCGTAGTAGACGGCGTGCTGGCTATGGTATGTTTTGATGCTGACACGTGTACGGTGAGATCTGATTTGCGCGCTAGGGCTTCCTAATCAACGGCTCCAGTGTGTCTTATTCGTCCTTTTATACCACGGAAAAATAGTGTTTTTTACCCATCGCCATTTTCTCTTGCCTCGTCTCCATTGCCACCATTTACTTTACCCAAAAATATTGAACACGGTTATCAAATTACAATCACCAAAATTTAGGGTTAACAAAAACTTTTGTTAATTAAATCATATGAATGCATGTGTGTATGTGATGATTGTATGAAAGCATGAATAGACTTGTGTGATTGTTATAAATATCAAGGAATGGTTTAAAGATGAAAACAAAATCATCTAAATCAAATCCAAGCAGAAACAAATCAAAGGAAATTCAAAAACCAACCAAAGGAAAATGGTCATTTTTGCCAATCTTGCTCACTAGACCACTTTGAGTGTTTCTAGTCCAAGATTTCAAACAGAAACAATTCCAAATCTTTTCACACCTTGCTAGACCAAGTAAAAGTGAACCAAAGTCCACCTTTCAAACTTACAGAAACATTTGGCAACTTGATTCAAATGACAATTCAAAATTGAATCTAGTTCATATGGGAAGATCACCCAATTCTCAAAAACCATCCAAACCAATTTCCCTTGACCTTTCCAACTAACCAGAGACTACTGAGTATGTAACTAGTGCACCCACCAAGTTTGAACCAAAAATTCAAATTCAAATCTCTTTCGTCCATTTCATCAAACACCTTGCAAACACAAACCAAACAAACAACAAACACTATAGTGAGCAGTGATTTGGCCTAACTTGTTCCCTCTCTAGCTCATAGCAAACATTTAGTAGATCATCTAGCTTAGTTAACAAGCTCTAGCACCAATGTGAGCTTGCCATTTCCATCAATGGTGACCATGCCGAGCCTCACCTTGCCACCCCTTGGTCGACAGCAAGCTAGGAGCAACACCAAGCCTAGCCACCATGTCTGGGACACTGAACACCGTCCATCGCCACCCCAGTTCAACGCCAACAAGAAGCAAGCCACTGGACCACTCTAGAATCGCCGCACGCCTATGCCTCTGCGCCATGTCGAGAGCGCGCCAGAGCGCTGCGCTCGGCACGCACCCACAGACCGCGCGCCGCCCTCGCCGTGTGCAAGCATGATCACCTCCGTACCAGGAGACCACCAGATAACCCTGTTCGCCGTCGCGTGACCCGTAGCCGCGGTGCGCCATAAAACTTCCTGTCGGACCCGCCCAGAGCACCGCAATGTTTCGACCGTTTCGCACCGCCCCACGCCACGTAACCACGCCGTTGAGCTTCACCAGGGAGCACAACATTGCCCCTACCGTCGCCCATTCCATTAGCCCACTGTGCCGACGACCACGACGAGCTCCATCCACACCCGTCGGTCCCCTCTTGGCACTATAAATAGAGGCCACCCCCGCTCGATTTATTCACACCATCACACTCCCCTCTCTCTCAGAACCACCCCCACTCATTCCCGGAGCAAGGCGAGCAGCAGGTCGCCGGAATTTGGCTGGAGTCTGCCACGGAGGAGGAGAAGAGGAGCCAGCGATTGGAGCCGCCCCAGGAGAAGCCGCCGGTACCAGGAGGTTCGCCGTCGTCGACTTCGTCGTTCTTCCCTGTCGCCGACCCTCTCCTGAGCCCCTGTAGACCCCCACTAGCCACGCTAGGGTTCTGTCTCGCCGGAGTTGCCCGCCGGAGACGATAGGTCGTGTCCGTTCGATTAGAGTTTGATCGTGCGGTCTAGATCACCCCGTACCACTTCGTACCCCCTATCTCACTGACTGGTGGGGTCATCCACTTAAAATCACCCGCGCGTGCGCTGTGCACCGTAGGCCGGCCCATTTATATTCCCGCGTGACCCAGTAGTTTGAATTTAGGTTTATGCATTTAGTTTCAAACATAGTTCTGTACCCAGATTCAAAAATCAACCCAGGTCGATTCACTAAACCAAAATGCATGAAACCAATTTTGTTAGAAAGGTACTGGAATTATTAATCCAGGCCCGTTGGATTCAAACCATTTGGAATTCTAGATCACCTATAGTAAAAATAACAAGGCAAAAGCTTTTCTACATTCAAACATTTTTAAAAATTCAACCACAAAAGCTTTTGAGTTGATTCCAACTCTCAAAAATCACATTTAACAAGACCTTTCTGAATATATAAAAATATCTAGGTTTACTTGCAGAAATAATGGTCAAGCAATAAAATAATGCCTCATAGGCCATTCTAGTCACTTTATTTAATTAAAATAAAAGGTTAAACCTTATTAAATTGTGACACCACTTTAAATCACATTCCCATGTACTGGAATATGTGGTGATGACATGTGTCAACATGATCCCATGTTTGAGTTGGAAAATATTAAATCTTAAGTAGTCTTTCAATGAGTAGAAATTACTTTTCCAAAATAAAATAAATAAGACAAGTGCTTGAATGATTGTCATGTTTGTTATGATGCTAGATCATCTAGTGAAAACCTTGGTGTGATAAATAAAAGTAGTTAAGTATTTTTTGGTGATTATGTACCTCGTATTTATTTATAGACGCTAGTACCGACCAAGGATACGAGGAGGAAGGAGAATACTACGAGGAAGAAGCCGAGGATAACTTCAACCACTGCTCTGCACAAGGCAAGCTATTGACTTTGTAAGTTAACCCTTGCATGACAACTATGCAAACTAGATGCCTTAAGCATATGTGATTATACCCACTTGATGATACCAAATTCCAGTTTTACTTACAAGATTAATTATTTTAGTTCTTTATCAAATATTTCTATTAGAGTATACTTAGTGACTTGTAGAGCTTAGAAATATTATTAAAGGTAGCATAAAGAGCATAAAACTTGACCTAAGTTAGATAATCTTGATGTCATCCTGAGGCATGAGATTGAACTTAGATAAGATAAACTTTTTTACCACCCTTCATTAGTGTTTACCCCCACTTGTAGATGCTAGTGATAAGCATAAAAACTTGATCACTTTAGATGGGATTACTTGGTGAAAATAGTTATGAAAACCTTAGAATGATGAGTCATTCTACTAAAATGTTTTGACATGTGTTCTTGAACACCAGATGATTTTGATGATAAAAATGTTGAGGCATGAGCCTTAGCCCTTTATAAAACTGATGGTTGTCTAGATGCGATACCATTCCAATTTTACCGTACAACCACAATACCCGACGAATTGGGTAGGGATTGACTGGAAATTTATATACCTTAGTATGGGTTCCCTTGCGGCCAAGGTTTGAGCTGAGGCTACCTTGTGAAGATTGTCCACCTGTGCAGTTCCCAAGATGACAGTTGGTCATGGTTGGGAGGCAAAACTCATAGGAGAGGTGCCTATACTAGGGCATGTAATTGAAAGGTTAGGATTGATTATCCACATACTGAGTATGGTGAATTCAGGATTGTTCCTGATGGATGTATCGATTTTGTAGTGAAAGTGTACCACCTTTGTAGAGTGTGAAACTATTCGAATAGCCGCGTCCGCAGTTTTGGACAGATGGAGTGGCCATACTGTTCCATTGTCAGATGTTTCAAAAATGACTGGTGAAATGATTTATGAATTTGACTTGACCACAACAGAGTTGTGATATGAAATTCAAGTTCCCACTTAGGTGTTATAATACTTTCAACTAGATTTCTTTGCTTCTGAAGTCAGTAGAGATAAATCTGGCTTTTGCAAAACAACCTAGAGCCTAGTACTACCTACTCAAAAACTACTTCACTTGTTAGTAGTAGTTTGCGAGTACTTAAAGAGTACTCATGACTTTGTCCCTGGCTATTCCCGTGGCCAGACTATGAAGAGGACTATCAGGAGGACGGACAGCAGGAAGGTTACGACAACTAGGATCATCGCCCATCGTCAGCATTGCCTGTGACTATGAAGATGGAGTCTCGTCTACGCTACCGTTATTATTACGTTATTCCGCTGATATGATTGTATTAAGACTGGATCATGATATCCTTTATTTGTTGTAAGACCTTATGTATGGTTTGTAATGGATGATGTACTGTGATATCCAATCTGTTATGTCTCGCAAAAATGGTAATCCTGGGATTGCGATGTATGGCATAACAGGCATCTGGGATTAAAAATCCAGGTGTTAACACTTTGCGTTGCGCGTTGGACATTCTCCGCACCTTTCCTTCCTTATTCCTCTGTTCACATCGCCGCACCCACCTCTCCAAGATGGGCAAACCAAAGAAGACAATGGGTGCTGGAGCAGGATCGAGCGCCGTCGGCGCTGGCAAGAAGGTCGTCGCCATGGCCCGCATCACGAACGGCGGGTGGAAGCACACAGAGATGCGCGAGGCGGATTTGCGCAAGCTGCGTGATTCCGGCCTTGTCTCCAAGGAGAAGGATGACATTGTCCTCCCCGTTCAAGTGATAATTTCTTGCCCACCCGAAGGGTTTCAGGTGATGTTCTGCGCTTTTATCGTCTGGGGTCTCTCTTTGCCCGTCCGAATTCCTTCGTGGACTCCTTTTTTTCTACGGGATTCAGTTGCATCATCTGTCTCCCAACTCTCTTCTTCATATTGCATGTTTCATCACCTTGTGCGAGTGCTGGCTCGGTATCGAGCCGCACTTTGGCCTCTTCCGGAAACTCTATTCCATGAAGAAACAATCCGGTGCCGGTGGTGTTTATCCGCTCGCCGGCTGCATCATTTCCTTCCGCTCCACCGTTCAATTCTTCTCCTCCATTTTCGAGTCCGTCCAGTACTGGAGTAAGAAGTGGTTTTACATATGTGACGTCAAACTGGACGGTCAGCATTATGATCTCCCCCCTTTTGACACCAACCAAGAGATCATCCGAAAGAGGTCGTGGAACAACGATGTCTTAGAGGGTTGTCAACACCCGGATTTTTAATCCCAGATACCTGTTATGCCATACATCGCAATCCCATGATTACCATTTTTGCGAGACATAACATATTGGTACCATAGTCCATCATCCATTACAAACCATAATAAAGGTCTTACAAATAAAGGATCTCATGATCCAGTCTTAGTACAATCAACGCGGCCGAATAATATAATAACGGTAGCATGGGCCAAGCTCCATCTTCATGGTCACAGGCAATGCTGACGATGAGAGATGATCCTAGTTGTCGTAGACTTCCTGTTGTCCATCCTCCTGATAGTCCTCCTCATAGTCTGGCCACGGGAATAGCCAGGGACAAAGCCATGAGTACTCTTTAAGTACTCGCAAACTATTACTAATAAGTAAAGAGGTTCAAGTAGGAATACTAAGCTCCAGGTTGTTTTGCAAAAAACCAGGTTTACCTTAACTGAGTTCAGAAGCAAAGAAAACTAATCTAATGTTTAATAACACCTAAGTGGGGACTTAGTTTTCATGTTCACAACCCTGTTGTGGACAAGTCAAAGTCATGATTCATTTCAGAAGTAATTTTGAAAACATCTGACGACAGAACGGTATGGCCACTCCAACTGTCCATAACCGTGGACATTGCTATTCGAATAGTTTGACACTCTGCAGAGGTGGTACACTTTCACCACAATATTCGATACATCCGTCAGGAACAATCCTGAATCACAATACTCAGTATGCGGACAATCAATCCTAACCTTTCAATTACACACCCTAGTATAGGAACCTCTCCTATGAGTTGGGCCTCCCAACCATGACCATCCGTCATCTTGGGAACTGCACAGGTGGTCAATCATCACGAGGTAGCCTCAGCTCAAACCTCGGCCGCAAGGGAACCCATACTAAGGTATATAAACTTCCAGTCAAGCCCTACCCAAATTCGGGTATTGTGGTTGTACGGTAACATTTGAATGGTATCGCATCCGAACATAACCATCAGTGTTTATAAATGGGCTAAGGCTCATGCCTCAACATTTTCATCATCAAAAATCATTTGGTGCTCATAGCACATGTCAAAACATATCATTATAATGACTCATCATTCCAAGGTTTTTATAAGCATTTTCACCAAGTATTCCCATCTAAAGTGATCAAGTTTTATGCTTAGCACCAGACACTAAGGTTGGGGGTAAACACTAATGAGGAGTGATAATCAAGTATGACTTATATAAATTCAATCTCATGCCTTCGGATAACATCAAGTTCTATCTAACTTAGGCCAAGTTTTATGATCTTTATGCTACCTCTAATAACTTTCCAAAATATACAAGTCACTAAGTAATCATAAATAAGGAGCTTTGATAAATAAATAAGATAATAAAGCTTGCTAGAAAAATTAGGATTTGGTATAATAAAGGGTATAAGCAATTATGCCTAATGCATCTTGCATAGGTTAAATAGTGGGTTTAGGCTTGCAAGTAATACTTGCATGGTTTTAGCTTAGCTTGCTAAGATAGTAGCATGCCTTGTGCAGTGTAGTGGTTGAAGTTTTCCTCTGCTTCTTCCTCGTAGTAGTCTCCATCCTCTTCGTATCCTTGTTCGGTACTAGCGTTTAGAAATAAATATGAAGTACACAATCACCAAACAATACTTAACTACTTCTATTCAACACACAAAGGTTTACACTAGATGATATAGCATCATCACACTCATCACAAGAATTAACGCAATAGTTTTATTTATTTCATTTTAGAAAAGTAATTTCTACTCCTTAAAAACTACTTAAGATTTAATATTCTCCACTTAAAATATGGGATCATGTTGACACATGTCATCACCACATATTTCAATACTTGGGAATGTGATTTAAAGTGGTGTCACAATTTAATATTGTTTAACCTTATTATTTTAATTACTTAAGGTGACTAGAAATGCTTATGGGGCATTCTTTTAATACTTGTCCATTATTACTGCAAGTAAACCTAGATATTTTTATATATTCAGAAAGGTCTTGTCAAATGCGATTTTTGAGAGTTGGAATCAACTCAAAACATTTACGGTTAAATTTTGAAAAATATTTGAATGCAGAAAAGTCTCTGCCTTGTTATTTTTACTATAGGTGATCTATAATTTCAAATGGTTTGAATCCAACGGGATTGGATTAAGAATTTCCATACCTTTCTAACAAATTTCATGCAATTTGGTTCAGTGAATCTCTTTGAAATGATTTTTGAATCAACAGACAATACTAGGTTTGAAACTAAATAAACAAATTCTAATTTGAACTAACTGGGTCGCGCGGGAATTCTAACTAGGCCGGCGCACTGCGCACCGCGCGCGCGCGGGGGATGGTTAAGTGGTGTCCCCACGCGTTAGTGAGACGGGGCTTGGCTAAGGGGTACGGGCTAACTACGACCGTAGGATTAGACTAAGGATCAACAGCTCACGGTCATCGTCCTCGTCTAACAAAACACGACGGGCTCGAACCCTAGCGCGGCCAGTGGGGGTCTGGGGCGGCTCACAGGGGATTAGGCGATGGTCGACGATGGGGGCGAACGACAAAGTCGATGACGATGGTTCTCCTAGTACTGGCGGCTCCTCCTGGGGTGGCTCCAATCAACGGCGCCCTTCTCCTCCAGCAGCGGCAGGCTCCAGCAAAATTCCGGTGAAGGGGAGCTTGCCTTGCTCTTGGAATGAGTTGGAAGGATCAATGAGAGGTGGGGAGTGGAATGGTGTGAAGAAAATGAACGGGGAAGGCCTCCTTTTATAGGAGAGCGAGAGAGGCCGAGCGGCATGGGCAGTGCTCATTGGGATCGGGGTTACAGCAAGCTATGGGCATGGCTGAAGGTAGGGGACGGTGCACGGTCTCCTGGCGGTCCTCAAGGGCTTGATGGCGCGGCAAGGAGAGGTGCGGTTCGGTGGGAACGCATTGGTGCGTTGAGCGGCACTAACAGCATTTTTGACGACGCATAGGCGCTCCTGGTCGTGCGACGGCGAACGGGGGTGTCTGGTGGTCTCCTGGATGGTGGTGATCATAGGCACGGGCGGCTGAGGCAAGACACGGTCTGTGCGAGCATGTTGAGTGTGGCGAGCTGGCACGCTCTGTACATGGCAGAGACAAACTGGGTGCATGCGTTCTCGTTGGTCCACTGCTTGGCAGGGCTCCAGGGTTGGGCAGGGGTGGCGGTGGACGGTGGCGTGCTTCCTAGACATGGTGGCGTGCTTCCTAAACAAGGTTTGGCAAAATTACTGCTCAAAACAGTGAAGTTTGGCCAAATTTGTTTTCTGCCTCCAAGTGTTTGATGAAATGGCTACAAGAAATTCATATTTGAATTTTTGGATGAAACTTGGGGAGTGTACTGGGCACATACTAGGGAGTATCTGGTTGATTAGATTTGTCAAGGTGAACTGGTTTGGTGGGGGTTTGAGAAATGGTGATCTTACCATATGAACTATATTCAATTTTAAATTGTCCTTGGCATAGATTTGTAAATTGTTTCTGTGGGTTTGCAAGGTGGGCTTGGGTTCACTTTTACTTGGTCTAGCAAGGGGTGAAAATAATTGGATTGGTTTTTGTTAGAAATCTTGGACTAGAAACACTCAAAGTGGTCTAGTGAGCAAGATTGGAAAAAGTGACCATGAGCTTATTTTGTTTGTTTTTGAATTTCTCTTGATTTGATTCTTCTTGGAAATGATTTAGATGATGTTGTTTTCATCTTTAAACCAATCCTTTCCATTCATAACAACCACACAAGTCCATTCAAGCATCCAAGCATTCATCACATACACACATGCATTCATAAAGATTTTAATTAACAAAAGTTTTTGTTAACCCTAAATTTGAGTGATTGGAATTTGATAACCTTGCTTAATATTTTTGGGATGTTACAAACCTTCCCTCCTTAAAAAAATCTCGTCCCGAGATTTGAGAAAAAGAAAACTAGGATTTAAAGAGATCTGGAAACTCCGTCCTAATGTAATCTTCTCTCTCCCAGGTAGCTTCTTCTTTAGTGTGGTTACTCCACTGGATCTTGAGAAACTTGATACTCCGGGTCCTGGTGGTTTTGAAAGCTTCCTCCAAAATACATATGGGTTCTTTGGGATATGTTAGGTCATCGTTGATCTCTATGGTTTGGTGATCAATATTCTTGAAAACTTCGTTCTTCTCCAGGACTTCTAGGAATTTGCGAAGTAACAAAAGATGGAACACATTATGCATGGCTGATATCTCCTCTGTCAGTTCTAGTTGATATGATACTTCTCCTCGACAATTCAGAATCTTGAAGGGTCCGATATATCTGGTGGCTAACTTTCCTTTGAGATGGAAACGTTACATTCATTTCAAAGGTGACACTTTGAGATACACAAAATCTCCAATATTGAAGGCTAGGTCTCGACGTCTCTTGTCGGCATAACTCTTCTGTCAGGATTGGGCGATCTTGAGGTGCTCATGGATCTTGTGAACTTTCTCTTTGGCTTGTCGTAGGATGTCGGGTCCGAAAATCTGACTCTCTCCTACTTCCGACCTATTCAAAGGGGTAATACACTTCCTTCCATACATGAATTCAAATGGGGCCATTTGCAAACTAGCTTGGTAACTGTTGTTGTATGAAAATTCTGCGAAAGGCAGACAGTCTTCCCATTTTGATCCATATTCCAACACACAAGCTCTCAACATATCCTCGAGTATCTGATTTACTCGCTCCGTTTGTCCATCAGTCTGAGGGTGATAAGCTATGCTGAAATCTAGTCTTGTTCCTAATCCTTCTTGGACTTTCTTCCAAAATCTCGAGGTAAACTGGGTTCCTCGATCCGACACAATGTTCTTGGGGACTCCATGCAAACCAACTATTCTAGCAATGTACAATTCTGCTAGCTTCGAACTCTGGTAAGTGGTCTTGACTGGTAAGAAATGCGCTACTTTGGATAGTCTATCGACTATGACCCAAATAGAGTCATTTCCCCTACTAGATGTAGGCAAACCGGTGATAAAATCCATTCCTACTGAATCCCATTTCCATTCCGGAATCTGCAATGGTTGCAAAAGTCATGCGGGTCTCTAATGTACCGCTTTGACTCTCTGACAGATATCACATTTGGCTATGTAGCTTCCAATTTCTCTCTTCATCTTATGCCACCAAAATTGCTCCTTCAAATCCTAATACATCTTCGTTCCTCCGGGGTGGATAGAATAAAGAGTATCATGGGCTTCTTTCAAAATAGCTTGCTTCAACTCTGAATCTGCTGGTACATAGATACGTCCTTTGTACCACAAAACTTCTTCATCTTTGGTGAATCCGGGTACTTTCCCTGTACCGATACGACGTTTGATTCTATCGATACTAGCATTTCCTTTCTGCGCCTCCTTGTGACTGATCAAAGTGGGTTTAAGTTCTATGCTATCCAAAAATCCTTCACTTACTAGCTCCATTCTGAAATCTTCCAACTCCTTGTGCAAACTTGGTTGCTCCTTCAGAATCATAGAGTTAAAGCGACACAACAATCTACTAAGGGCATCTGCTACCGCATTGGCTTTACCGGGGTGATAGTGGATGTCAAGATTGATACGTCGGAAACGTATCTATAATGTTTGATGTTCCATGCTTGTTTAATATCTACTTTGCTTTGCTTTGTCTATATTTTGAGGTGTTTTTATATCTTTTCTGGAACTAACCTATTAACAAGTTGCCACAGTGCCAGTGGCCTGTTTTCTTCTGTTTTTGGTTCCAGAAGGCAGAAAATCAATATTCTCGAAATTGGACGGGACAAAAGCCAAAGTCAATATTTTATCGTGGGCGACACGAAGTCCAGAGGAGAGACCGAGAAGCAGGGCCAGGGCGGCCAAACCCCCCTAGGCGCGGCCAGGGGTGGGCCCGTGCCTAGTCAGGGTGTGGGCCCCTTGGTCGCCTCCTAGCCTCGCCCCTTCGCCTATAAGAAGCCTTCGACCCAAAATCCCTAAGGAATCCGTCATACTTCCAGAAAAAGTTCCGCTGCACCGCTGCCACCGAAGGGGAGATTGGGGGATAGAAAGCCTCTGTTCCGACACCCTGCCGGGACGGGGAAGTGCCCCCGGAGCCATCTCCATCGATCTCCACCACCATCTCCATCACCATTGTTGATTCCCATGATGAGGAGGGAGTAGTTCTTCCTCAGGGCTAAGGGCTCTACCGGTAGCTATGTGTTCATCTCTCTCTCTCTATGCATGATCTTGTGGTCGTGAGCTTTGTAATCAAGTAGATCTACCTTTCTACTCAAGTGCTTCATTAGATCTCTGCTCTCCCCATGTGTGTGAAAGTGACAACATGCACACCATGGTGGCACTTAGGTTTGAGTCTATATGAATACTCTTTGTGCTTTAATAGATCTATGCTTTTCCCAATGTGTGTGAAAGTGACAACGGGCATACCGTGTGTGGCACTTTGGCTAGATTGAATATTTGTTATGAGTTATATTTGGAGTTGGATGTCTCTATGAAATTGTGGTGTTTGTTGGAACCATCTAGCGCTCAAGGTGGCAGTGTGGGGTTATCTAGATTGGGGAAGGCGGACTTTGAGGTGTGCTGTTATAGCCCTACCGTGGATTAGAGTGTCCAACCGGAGAGTAGTTAAGAGTAGTATCATTAAGTGAGAAGATAATTATATGAGAGAGTGTTCACTAGTGAAAGTATGATCCCTAGGCCTTGTTTCTAAGCATTGAAATACCGTTTGCATCTAGATCTATTGCATGTTTGCTTGCTTCCATCAGTTTGCCTTTAGTCTGTTCATCCACGCCATCAGCTATTTTTTGGCACTCACACACGTTCACCCACGTCAACAACAAGTCAGAAGCTATTTTTTGGCATCGTTACCACTTGTATTTCACTATCTCTTCACCAAACTAGTGAACCTATACACCCGACAAGTGTATTGGGTGTGTTGGGGACACAAGATACTTCTTGTATATTGATTGCAGGATTTCTTGAGAGGGAATACCTTTGACCACTTCCTCCCTAAGTTCGATAAACCTTGGGTAATCCACTTAAGGGAAACTTGTTGCTGTTCTACAAACCTCTGCACTTGGAGGCACAACAACTGTCTACAATAATAGAAGTGCATAGACATCAAAGATCATAGTCCTTGATGAGCTCTATCCATCTCCTTTGCCTCATATTCAGCTCCTTCTGGGTGAAAATATACTTCAGGCTCTTGTGATTAGAATAAATCTCACAGCGGTTTCCCATGAGGTAGTGCCGCCATGTCTTCAAGGCTAAAACTATGGCTTCTAGTTCAAGGTCATGGGTAGGATAATTCTGCTCATGCTACTTAAGTTGTCGGGATAGATAAGATATGACTTTGCCTTCTTGCATTAGCACACATCCGAGACCGATCTTGGATGCGTCACAAAACACATCAAAAGGCTTTGTAATATCCGGCATGATCAAGATTGCGGATGAGATCAATCTCTTCTTAAGGTCTTGAAAACTTGCTTCACATTTGTCCGTACATTCAAACTTCTTATATTTCTTTAACAATTGGGTCATGGGTCTTGCGATACTTGAGAATCCTTCTACGAACTTGCGGTAATATCCTGCTAATCCGAGAAATGCATGAACTTGGGTTTGGGTGGTTGGGGCTAACCATTCCTCAACATCCTTAACCTTGGCGGGGTCAACAGCAATTCCTCCTGCCGACACGATATGTCCGAGGAATCCTACCTCAGAATTCACATTTGCTAAACTTGGCATACAACTGATGCTCCCTAAGGGTTCCAAGGACGGTCCTCAGGTGTAGCTCATGTTCTTCTTCTAATTTGGAATAGGTCAGAATGTCATCGATGAAAACAATGACAAACTTATCCGGGAATTTCATAAAAATCTTATTCATGAGGTTCATGAAATAAGCGGGGGCATTGGTTAATCCAAAATACATGACAGTTGTCACATCCCAAGATTTTCCAAATCTTGTAATGTGAAAATAAATGAATTAAATAAAACTTTGTTTAATTTTCAGAGCTAGAAGAAACTTTTTGAATTCAATTGGAACTTCAAACCCATTTAAATTAAATAAAATCCTAAAAGGATTCATAAAGATAAACATTTAATAAAGGAAATTAAAAATGTTTTGGAATTACTATTATTGGATCCTTTAATAAAAGATTTGGTTTTTAAAAAGAAAAGGTGGATTTATAAATAAAGATTATTTAATAAAGCCAAATTAAACCTTGACCAAACTTTGGGAATTAAAACATTTAGTTTTTGAATAAAAATAACAAAGGTTTATTTAAAATAAAATAATAAGGAATTAATATCCAAATTTTATTCAAATAAAAGGTTTTACCATTTTAATTAAAACATCAAAACTTATTAAATTGTTTTAAATAGGTTTTCCAAGTATTTTATATTCTCTAATAAAACCTACTAAAGTGTTTGGGCTTTATTTTAGATTTCAAAATAAATATCTCAATAAAACAAATCCTATTGGATTTAATAATGAAAGTCTATTATATTAATTAATAATGGACACTAAAATGATTTAAAATATTATTTTATTTTGGAGTGTTGGATTATGTTGATGGACAGAACCAAAAACACAATGCAAAGTTTAATGATTGTTTGAATTGTTGAATTATTTGAATGCTTGAATAATTGTTTGAAATAACAAATCAGGAAATAGAAATAGAAAAAGAATTAGACAGAAAAAAAAATAGAATGTTTCAATCCGCCCAACTAACCCAAAGACAGCCCACCTAGCCCACTGTTCCTCCCCGAACCGTTTTCTCCACCGCAAACCTAACCCACACTCTCACCGGTGGACCTCCTCCTCGTCTCTTTTCCCACCGACGCAACGGCCCCACTCCACCGTTCTCCTTCCCCACTCCCACGACCGTTCTTCCTCCCTTCGCCAACGCGTTGTGCTATTGATTCGTGGCTTGATTACGCCTTAACACGGCCACCATAACTCGCGCGATCAAGCACATAAGCGCCAGCCTCCCTCTTCCGCTTCCCCAGACGCCCCTCCTCGACACGCCCCAGGCGAGAATTTTGCCCAAGACTTCTCCTGTCTCCGACGACCGTTCTCGCCGATTCCGGCCAACACACTCCACCTCCTGACTTCCTATGCAACCTAGCAACCTCCCCACTCTTTGGAGCATCTCCTAGTACACTTCGTTCAACCGCGGGCGCCCCAGGAAGCCGTCTTCGACAAAAATTCTGAGCGCCGCCGTCTGTCTCGCCTCCGTCGAGCTCCTCCGGTAATTCTAGACCACCCCGACCCCTTCCGTTCACGCACACGTCATCTCCATGGTCTCCTGCATCTGATCACGATCTTATCTTGCCTCCTGGTGAACCACAGAGCCGTCTTCGACTTCGACAAGCGTCTGGCCGATACCAACTCCGGCGAGCAATCGCGCTTCTAGCGCCCTTGACGGACAAGTACCACGTTGAGGATCAGCGGCGTCGGAATCCGGTGAGCATCTCCACACCCTTCTTTGCCTCTGTACGCGGCCGCCATCGTCGCTCGCCGCCACAGCGCCCGCCCGTCTAAGGTCAATCACCCACAGCCATCCGATCCCGATCCGACGGTTACGATAGAATGTTAGCGAAGAGGTATGCGTCGATCTGAGCCGCGCGATGATAATTAGATCCAATGGTCAGCGTCGCCGATCCGGCCGAACGGTATCGACCAATGAAACAATACCACGTGTCACCTATTTGGTTTAAAAACAGATTTGAAATCTGATTTAGATAGGATTTTCAAACCCTTATAACTTTTGATCCACACGTCCAAATTTGGCAAATTTTATATCAATGAAATCAGGAGAACAAGCCCTAGCCAACCATGGCCTTAGTTTGACAAATAGTATCTGTTAGCTTGTTTGAATTTGCAGAAACATTTGTGTACTTGTTTAGATTAGAAATTTTTTTTAAAAATGATTTTTGCATTAAAACCTTTGCAAAATGGTTTGTTGTGATCTTACTGACCCTAGGAACCAACCCTTGGTGTTAGAAATGATTTTTGTAAAATTTAGGTTAGATTACTTGACTTAGTCATTTTCTAGCCAAATAAAAGGAATAGTTTTTATTATAAAAATGTTTATGGAAAGAAAACTTTGAGAAAATGGTTTGGACCAAACCTACTGACCCAAAAACACTAAACTTTGCAATAGCAACTCAATTGTTGAACAACTTAAGAGTTTTGCCTTAATAAAAACATTTTATACCACATGAAATGATGAATGGATTTAAAGATAGTTTCTGGAAAAAACCCTCTTGCTAATGACTTTGCCACTTTGGTAAATGACCAATTTGGATCTTACAAAGTTTAGAAACCCCATAGACACCCCTTTGCAAAATAAAACTATCTTGTGCATGCTTCCATGCAAGAATTGGTTTCCTTTGTCTTATGTGTGTGAATTTGTTTGATTGATTTATTGGTTTGGAATGCTAGTTGATTTTGTGTCTACTTGATTGACATGTAGTGAAGTTAGAAAGTGTGAGACTAGCAAGATCAAGGAGTGAACCACCATTCCCTACCAAAAAGTCAAGTGATGCTTCATACTTTTTGTCCCACTACTTTTTCTATACATTAGTGATTTTACTAAATAAACTTGCATGGATTTTGCTAAGTATAGATCTTGCTATAGGAAAACCTAGTAGATGAATCCTTAGTAGGATTTTCCTAAGTTAAGATTCCTACTACTATCAAGCTTAGCCTAGCTATTAGAAAACATGGGTGGAATATATATTCACACTATGGAAAAATCTTTAAGACTAAGGACTTATGATTTGTTTAATAAAACAACTAAGTTAATGAATCACCTGGGTGGAATGGAAAGATTGGGTTATGTTGAGTGGTTCACAAGGCCATGGACTTGGATTGTGTATCTCACTTGTGGTATGCCACCCAGGAAACAAAGAGATTTGAGATGTCAAATGTTGAGAAGCTTCAAGTGCAACCACTTGGCAATATGGGCTCTGCCATGATCATATAGGTTGCAAGAACTTAGCCAAATGGACAGTGGGTGGTAGTGTTTGATAGGTTGGAACGCGTCCATTTTGGTCTAAGGGAAAGCTTCTGAAAGATCTTGTCTTGGGAAACCAAGTCTTGTGGGGAAAGTGCACCACCTCTGCAGAGTGTAGAATCTAAGTACTTAGCCATGTCCCTGGTAAAGGACAATTTGAGCATCAAGACATGGAAGCAATCAAGAATCTCATCATTCAAATTTCTAAAGTTAAAACTTGTGGATTGAACAAGGGTTGTTTGAATTCTTCAATCATTGATGGAGAGATGGCTTGGTACAAGGATCTTGAAATCTTTGATTGAGGAAATGATTTTGTCAAGCAAAAACTTAGTATTTTCAAAATGATAAGAAAAATATATTTTGAGCAATGCAAGCCTCAACTCCACTTAGCCAAATGCATATAGATGATCGACTCAACTATATTACCATAGTATCACTTGCCAATACAATTCAAATGTATTGACCCTTTGTGGCTGTAACTTGTATGTTGCAGGATTTGATTGATTTTAGTGAAGATTGATTGTTTCGGATTACAAAGTCTACAACCAACATCTGCCTGTGGCACTTTGAAGATGAAGGACCCATGACTATATTTATTCCGCTGCAATGTAATGTAATAGCCTAATGAGCTATGTTTGATGTAATAAAATTATGTTATTCCTGGTTATAAAGTTATAATATGACCTTTGTTTCTTGATATTACATCTAAACTGTGGATGCTAGCTTTTGATCCAGGGACTAGCATTGTAAAACACAGGAGGCCTCTACCTTATTAGGTTGGGACCCCTAGAACAGTGTACTCATACAGTCCATATCTGGTGGTAAAGACAGTCTTTGGAATATCCTCTGCGCGAATCTTGAGTTGATGATAACTAGTTCTAAGATCAATCTTAGAAAACACTTTGGCACCGGTTAACTGGTCAAACAGGTTACCTCCATCTTTCTTTTCACGAACAGGACAGGTGATCTCCATGGCGAGGCACTTGGTTGAATCAGTCCTATCTCCAGCATAGCATCCAGTTGCTTCTTCAGCTCCACTAATTCAGACGGGTTCATACTAAGAGTGACTAGATACAAATAGCACAAGAACAAGTAATATCAACAATATGCATCAATCAATAAGTTTTGGGACAATGCACATAGAACTAAGAATGGCAACTATGCTCTCTTAACTGGTGCCTAAAGGTAGAAGGTGGAGACTCAATATAATGTTGGAAGAAAGGCCCTTCATGTAAGGAAGCAGGGATTTCAAGTTTCAAAAAGAGCTTCCAAAAATTATGGTACTTGTTAGATTTCAGCCCCCATTGCCCCTATCATAAGCATCTTGAAGTGATTAAGGTTAAAGTGAACAAACTATGGAGTATATGCTTGACAAAGTATAAGTTGGCAATCTTATGTCCCTTGAATATGAGGGCCGCATCGCATGCTACTCAACTTTAGTCACCTGTAAGTTCTTGTCATAGTAAGTACATGTGTATCATAGAGAACCGCCAACGGGGTACCCCTTGCACATGGTACAGGAGCTATCCCATAACCAAAATGACAAGGCAAGCAAACAATGAGCATCTCAGCGATCTTTTTATTTACTATTTGCATAGGTTATTATTTAGGATGCTTCACAGATTGCTCATTATGGTGATGCTGCAAGTTTCCACCATGATTAGGCATGTATTAGGCTAGCGGCCCAGGCGTTTCTCTAACACAAAATACATAACTCCATGGACTTACAAGCTCCCTTTTTATTTCCCACCGGCGACATCCATAGACAAAAGAGCTTGATATCAACTGTGTACAAAGTACAAGTGCAATGTTGAAAACGTTCCCCATGACAGCATGGTTCTGCTAATTCCAACGTATAAGTGCAAGCACACATAACATACATGACACAATGGTTCAAAGTTTATTAGGGGGAAAAATATAAAGTGTGCCATCAAGTTCGTGAGAGATTTAATCACTAAGTTTTCACATAACAAAGAGACTTTTTAACTGGAAGATAGATGAAAACAATAATATACTTGGAATGGTGTAACACACCATGCATAGGAATTTATAGTGGACACTTTGGAATAACTTGGTTTCTTGGGAGCTTGGAAGCATGAGTAGAGCTTACTCATACAAGTGGAGGCTAGCAAAAGACTGGGAGCAACCAACTAAGAGAGCAATAATGGCCATAATCATGCAGAGCGACAAAACATTACTAATCAAAGCATAGAGTGGTACTACAAGTCAAGGACTAAATGATCATAGAGGCTATGGTGACTTGTTCATAGTCATAACATGGTGTGAGCATGTGCCAAGTCAACCCAAACAAAACATCAAACGTGAATACCACAATACTATGCTTTTGCATGATAAAACAACGCATGATTCCTTCAAGGCACACTAAGCGATCTCAATTGTTTGGAACAAGTCATGCTACAGCAATAATCACTAATCATAAGGTTAAAACAACACCTAGCATGACATGCTAAATTCTAAGTCACAGTCAAAGCAAGCTCCTCTTGCACTATTTCAAGCAAGAACTTTCTACTCCTTTCCCACACCAATCAACTTATTTGAAACAACATAGCGAGAACGGGGGTCCAAACTACTTTATTCAAGCAAACTAAACAAACTAAGAAAAGCAAACGAAAACTAAGACGCTCCAAGAACAACACAACAGTGCATGAAACAATAAAAACGAAGTGTCTAGAAAGACCTGAGCTTTTTATTGATGAAGAAGGGGATTCCTTGGGCATCCCCAAGATTTGACGGTTGTACCTCTTGGATATTTCTTGGGGTGACACTGGGGTAGCATCCCCAAGCTTGAGCTTTTGTCCATCCTTCAGCTCATTAAATCATTCTCTCTCTACACCTGAAAATTTTCTTTCATACAAAACTTCACTCAATCTTTATTAGCAACATTAGTGTATTCAAAAGATAATAGACCCTTGGGTTTAGCTTTGGAACAGCAAAAATTTCACTAAAAATACAAGCTACTGTAGCAATTCCCTCAAAAAGATCAATTTCCAAAAAGAACCCAAAAAGGAATCAGTAAGAAGCAAATGCAAATAATGACAGAAATCTGTCAAAACAGACCAGCAGGTACTGTTGCTCAAATCAAAAAGTGTTGAACTAATGAAAGTTAGCTAACATACTGGGGGATTTATTCGTAAAGTTTCAGATCCATACGACTTACAGAGACTCCTCACAAATATTTATTGTGGAGCACAAAAATCTGTTTCGGGACAGCAACTCCCCAAATCTTACTTCCCTCTCATTAGAGGTCATTCTTGGCACAAAAAGAAAACAAGAATGGATAAGGAGAGGTCATTACTGAATTAGTAACTTCCAAGACTCAAGAAAACTCTTGGGTTATATCCCAACAAGTGCTTTTCTTTAACGCCTTTAAGTTAGGCACAAGAAGCAAGAAATCAAATATTTTTAAATGAAGAAGCATTAACATCAAATCTTGCTTTCAAAGGAGGAGCAAAAAGTAAATTCTCTCTAGGGAAGTGTTCAATACCTTTCTTGAATAGAAATTGATATTTAATGGTGCCCTCTTTCATATCAATGATGGCACCAATAGTTCTAAGAAAAGGTCTTCCCAAAGTAATAGGACAGTAAGCATTGTATTCAACATCCAAAACATAGAAATCAATAGGGACATAAGCATTGTTAACCATAATGATAGCATCATTAACACTTCCCATGAGTTTCTTCTTAGCACTATCATTAAGTGGGACATCCAAATAACAATCTTCCAAAGGTGGCAAATTAAGCATTTCATAAATCTTCCTAGGCATAATAGAGACACTAGAACCAAGATCACATGACGCTTTGAGATCAAAGTCATTCACTTGCATATTAATAATGGTTCCCAACTATCTTATACTTTCCTAGGAATAGAAGCTTTGTGTTTTAACTTCTCTTCCTTAATTTTAACAAGAGCATCTGTAATGTGTTTGGTGAAAGCAACATGCATATCACTAGCATCAGGACTTCTAGCAAGCTTTTGCAGGAACATAATCACTTCAGAAATATTGCAACCATCAAGATCAAAGTCAAACTTAGCATCACTAGTAGTAGGCTCATTGGGCTTAGGCATTGTAGGAGGAGGAATAGGGACTTCTTGTGGTTTAGTGGCATACATATTAGTGATGGTACACACACTATTGTTTCTAGCAGTTTCAGCTTCCCTTTCCCACTTAGCATGAAGTTGGGATAACAGTCTAACATTTTAATCAATAGTAACTTGTATGGCATGAGTAGCAGCAAAGGTACTTTCCATGGTTTCAGGTTTAGCAGCAATTTTATTAATCAAAGAGGACTGTGCTTCAAACAAAGAGGAAATATTTTTCTCAACATTTAAAAGCTTTTCCTCCGCAGTTTTGTTGAAAGTGGTTTGTTTACTAATAAAGTCCATGAGCATGACTTCAAGTTCAGAGGGGCGCTTCTAGCATTGTTGTAGGAGTTTCCATAGGTATTGCCTTTATTAGGAGGATAAGGCCTATAATTGTTGTTACTACCAAATTTATTCTTATAGGCATTATTGTTGAAATTGTTGTTTCTAATGAAGTTCACATCAACTTGCTCTTCTTGAACAACGAAAGAGGCTAAAGGAACATTATTAGGATCTAAAGGAGCTTTCCCATTAACAAGCATAGCCATAATGACATCTATCTTATCACTCAAAGAGGAGGTTTCTTCAACAGAATTTACCTTCTTACCATGTGGAGCTCTCTCAGTGTGTCATTCAGAATAATTGACCATCATATTATTAAGGAGTTTTGTTGCAGCACCTAAGGTGATGGTCATAAAGCTACCTCCAGCAGCTGAATCCAACATGTTTCTTGAAGAGAAGTTCAAACCTGCATAAAAAGTCTGGATAATCATCCAATCAGTAAGTCCATGAGTGGGACAATTCTTAACCAAAGATTTCATTATTTCCCAAGCTTGAGAAACATGTTCATTATCAAGTTGTTTAAATTTCATAATATCACTTCTCATAGATATAATCTTAGCAGGAGGGTATTACTTTCCAATAAAAGCATCTTTGCACTTAATCCAAGAATCAATACTATTTCTAGGCAAGGATAGAAACCATTCTTTAGCTTTTCCTCTCAAGGAGAAAGGAAACAACTTGAGCTTAATAATATCTCCATCTATATACTTATACTTCCGCATCTCATAAAGTTCAAAAAAGTTATTGAGATGGGCAGCAGCATCATCAGAACTAGCACCAGAAAATTGCTCTCTCATCACAAGATTCAACAAAGCAGGCTTAATTTCATAAAAGGTAGCAGCAGGAGCAGGTGGAGCAATAGGAGTGCTTAGGAAATCATTGTTGTTTTTGCTAGTGAAGTCACACAACTTGGTGTTCTCGGCAGAGTTCATTTTGGCAAAAGTGGAGCAAGCCAACAACAACAGCAACTAGAGCAGAACTAAAAAATTTGTGTTTTTGATAAGAGAAAGCAAACCAAACTAAACTAATTTTTTTGGAGTTTTTGATAAAAAAGAGGCAAACAAAACAAAGCAAAAGAAACTAGGCAAACCAAAAACAAAGTAAAGTGAAAGGTTGAGAAGGACTCCCCTTGTGAAGACGTCCTTAGCCTCCCCGCCAGCGGTGCTAGAAAAAGGCTTGATGAGTGCAGCAGCACTTTGTTGGGAGACCCTAAGAGGAAGGTATGATGATCACAGAAAAAAGTTTTCCCTCAGTTAGAAACCAAGGTTATCGAACAGTAGGAGGAAGGACACGACTAAAAGGTGTTGCTAGCAACTTGGAGACCTACACAACACAAACTCAAGACTTTTTCCCAATGAACAGTGAGGTTGTCAATCTCACCGATTTTCTGTAACTAAGGATTAACTGTATGGTGTGGAAGGTAAAAATGGTTTGCAAAAATTAAACGGTAAACAATGGAAGATGTATCAATGGTAAAGATTGGACCAGGGTCCATAGTTCACTAGAGGTGTTCTCCTTAGATAAATAAACATGGCATGTTGGGTAAACAATTACAGTAGGGAAATTGACAGGACTAAGTAAGGCATAACAATGCAATACTAGACATCATAATCCTATGAGATTCGATTGGGAAATATAACAAGATACATAGACCGCCATCCAACTGCATCTATGACTAGAAGTCCACCTTTGGGTTATCATCTGAACCCCCTCCAGTATTAAGTTCCAAGCAACAGACAACTTCTTTAAGCAAAGTGTGTAAGGTAAACAATCCACTTGTTCCATGAACAAGAGACCGTTGTTTTCTCCCTAGTTACAACAACACATCTACAACCTTAGAGATTTCTGTCACTTCCCTTAGATGAAATAGAGGCATGAACCCACTATCGAGCATAAATACCGCCTCTTGGAGTCACTAGCAACTACTTGGCCAAGATAGCTACTAACAACGGAGAGAATGCAAGATCACAAACAACACAGACATGATGGAATCAATAAGACAAAACCATTAATCAATCTAACATAGTAATCTCAATATCCATCGGATCCCCGCAAACACAACATGCATGATTACAAATAGATGAGATCTTGATCATGAACGGATCTCACAAGATCTAGACATGAAAGCACAAAGGAGGAGATACAACCATCTAGCTACTACATGGACCCGTAGTCCAAAGTGGAACTACTCACGCTTCATACCGGAGGCTGGCATGATGAAGAAGAAGGCCTCCAGGATGATCTCCCCTCCGGCAGGGTGCCGGGAAGAGCTTCAGATCCCCTCGATCTAAGGACGATGGTGGCGGCGGCTATAGACGGTTTCGTGGAATATTTATCGGGTAATTAGGGTTTAGGCATCGGGGGCTTCTTATAGGAGAAGAGGCGAGGCACAAGGGCCAGGGCACACCACCAGGTCTTGACCTAGGGTGGGCCGCAGGGAGTGCAACGCCTGTGGCTCCCCTCTGTCTCTCCTCTAGACTCCGTGTTATCCTCGGTGAAATATTGACTTTGGATTTTGTCCCGTCCAATTCCGAGAATATTCACTTACTAGATTTTCTGGAACCAAAAATAGGAGAAAACTGGCACTGCGGCAACTTGTTAATAGGTTAGTACCAGAAAACATATAAAAACACCTCAAAGTGTGGACAAAGCAAAGCAAAGTAGATACTAAACAAGCATGGAGCATCAAAAATTATAGATACGTTTCCGACGTATCAGTTTCACAAGTCATATGACCGGAAGCTCGTCTATTGTTAAGGAGTTAAGACCAAATGATGATCAAATATCCGTGACATATGCCGACAAGTCAAAGTCTAAGGTAATGGGTCTTGGCAAGGTTGTGGTTGCCCACGATATTACACTCGTGGACGTCATGCTTGTTGAGACCCTTGGTTATAATTTACTTTCAATCCGTGCTCTTGGAAAGATGGGATTTGCCGTCTTTATTGATGATGATATTGTGGTGCTCATGTGGAGCAAGTCTCTCAAGGTCTCTTTTGTTGGGTATGTCAAAAATGACTTTTATATGGTGGACTTTTCGGGGCAAACCACTACAAGTGCGACGTGCTTATTCGGAAAGGCCGATGTGGGTTTGTTATGGTATCGCCGTCTAGCCCACGTAAATATGAGAACTTTGCAAAGTCTCCACAAGGATGGCCATATTGTTGGACTAAAAGAAAATGTTTCCTTTGCCAAAGATCATGTTTGCAGGGCTTGTGTTGAAGGAAATATGCATGATTCTCCCCACAAGCCAAACAACTACATCAAGTCCAAGAGGATCTTGGAGCTCCTTCATGTGGATCTCTTTGGACCTCCATCTCATGCAAGTCTTGGTGGGAAGAAATATTGTTTGGTGATTGTTGATGACTATTCAAGATACTCATGGGTATATTTCTTCAAGTTGAAAAGTGAGACCCAAGAGAACTTCATCGACTTCATCAACATGGTTCAACGTCAATACAATGTCCCTGTGTTGATTATAAGAAGTGACAATGGCACCGAGTTTAATAAATACACCTTGAATGGATTTCTTAGTGATGGGGGGATAAAAAACCAATATTCCACTGCATATACCCCTCAACAAAATGGTGTAGCCGAGAGGAAGAACTGGACACTTATTGATATGGCAATGACCATGTTGGCGGAGTTTAAATCACCATACAACTTTTGGGACAAAGCAATATCCACCGCTTTCCATGCATCAAACTGGCTCTACCTCCACAAAGAATTGATCAAGACTCCATATGAAATACTTACTGGTAACAATCCCAATGTATCTTACTTCCGGGTGTTCGGTTGTAAGTGTTTATATGTCAAAAAGGGCGTTCGTTTGTCCAAATTCGATTCCAAAGCATTAGAGGGTATTTTTGTTGGCTATGGTCTCGAATCTCACACTTATAGAATCTATGATAAGCTCTCTGGAGCTATCATAGAATCTTGTGGTGTGAATTTTGTAGAATATGATGGTCCCCAAGGGGGGCGTGTTGAGGCTTGTGATGCAGATGATGAAATGCCTCAAGATTCCATCGAAAGAATGGGTGTGGGATTTATCCTCCCCGTTGAGTGAGGACCCACAAGTATAGGGGATTGCAACAGTCTTCGTGGGTAGTATTACCCAATTTATTGATTCGACACAAGGGGAGCCAAAGAATACTTGCAAGCCTTAACAACTGAGTTGTCAATTCAGCTGCACCTGGAAATAGTTCTTGCTCACAGAAGTTTATTAGTAGCAACAGTTTGTAGTAGCAACAACAAAGCAACAACAACAGTAAAACAGGAGCAATAGTAATAGTATCGGCAAACAGTAGGATATGAGTGCGGTAGGCATAGGGATGGATGGACGGGTGTTGCATGGACGAGTCTAAACACGTAACTTCAAGATCTAGGGAAATTGCGGATAAATAAGAATAAGCATTCAAGCACTAAACAATTATACACATGTGCTCCATATATAGTCATCTGTGCTCGCAATGAGAACTTGCACAACATATTTTGTCCAGCCAGCCCGTGGCAGCGGGGCCTCTAGGTAACTACTGGCAATTAAGGTGCTCCTTTTAATAGAGCACCGGAGCAAAGCATTAACACTCCGTGAACACATGTGATCCTCACACCACAGCCATCCCCTCCGGTTGTCCCAATTTCTGTCACGTTGGGGCCTTTGGATCCGGACAATGATATGTGTACACAACTTGCAGATAAGATCCCAAAAAATACTATCATAATGATTCAATAATAAGTTCAGATCTGAGATCATGGCACTCGGTCCCTAGTGACAAGCATTAAGCACAACAAGTTGCAACAAAGTCAAATAGCACTGATAGAGATACTAGGCATTAAGCCCTAACAATCTTATTCAATTGCATGATAAAACTCATCCAATCCCTACCATCCCCATAGCCTACAGCATGGATTACTCACTCATGGATGAGGGAAACATTGATGGTTGATGGAGAGGCGTTGGTGATGACGATGGCGATGATCCTCTCCAAATTACCCGTCTCGGCAGGGTGCCATAATGGAGTTTCTGGATCCGAATCTTGGTTTCTAGTGGTGGTGGCGTAGGGGAACTCTTTCTGGAAAAACGTCGAACCCCCCTTGGTTTTCATGTCAAGAGGTAACTTATAGGCGAAGAGGGAGCCCGAGGGGGTGCCTGGGGTGGTCGCACCCCCCTAGGCATAGGTTGGGCCCACCCGCGCCTGGCAGGGGTGTGGGACCCCCAGGCCTCCACTCCGTCTCGTACTCTGTCTCCGTGGATCTTCTGGTGAAATAGGATTTTTGGCATATTTTCCGGGATTTTTCATGATAGTTGATTTTTTGCACAAAAACTAGACACCAAGGTAATTCTGAAAACATACGGTCAAGTGTTAGTTGTATCCAAATCACACAAGTTTAGAGGATAAACAATAGAAAAGGTGTTCGGGAAAGTAGATACGTTTTGGACGTATCAACTCCCCCAAGCTTAGCTTATTGCTTGTACTCAAGCAATTCAGTTGAAAACTGAGTGCGATAAAAGAACTTTCACGAACACATTTGCTTCATATGATGTATATATTCTCAGCACAGGAGTATATACTTAAACCATTCATAATAAGAAGTATGCAACTAAGTCTACTCAATATTCATTCCAAGCTATGAAGAGAAACCAACTCAATAATAATAAGTAGCATGAAACATAAACATAAGAAACATTGCAATGCTCATAATAAGGTATGATAGAGTGGTATGTCGCTTGCCTTTTGTTTGTAGAGCACAATATAAATGCCAAGGCACCGCTGAAGTTCAAGTGAAGACTAGAGGTAAAAATATCAGAGATGCAAGCATCAAAGTCATGACATAATTAACCAAGTTTTGGAACAAACACAAGAATGCCAATTATGCTCTAAAGAGGGTGCTCATGGAATAAGTGGTGACTCAACAAGGAAGTGAAAAGGTTTTGAAAAGTTTGAAAGGCTTCCAAATGCTGAAAGTAAGGTACTCGCTAGCTTTGAGCTCTCATTGCCCCTATCATAGGCATCTTCATGTGGTTAAGTTGAAAGTGAGGTCCAATACGATTTATATGCTTGACAGACCATAAACTGGAAATCCCATGTCCCTTGAGTACGAGGGCTGCTCCGCATGCTACTCAACTTTGGTTACCTGTAAGTTCTTGTAATTATAAATACATGCATATCATAGAGAACCTAGGATGTGCCCGCACCCACCAGGGGTGTCGTGGCCTGGGGTGTCCCACTGGGTCACTTCAGGTGTCCCTCTGGCCCTTTTTCGAGGAAAAATTTATTTTTGAAATTTCTGGAAATTTTCGGGAAACTTTATTTTTGGCCAATTTTCAGGGAAAGAAAATTGATTTTCTCACAGAAAAAGTTTTCTAGAAGAAGCAAAAGCAAACCAATAACCAAACTACAGAAGTTCTAAGACACTCTAACAAGCAAACAACTAGCAAAACCAAAGCTAACAAGAGAAAAAGCAAAGACTAGGAAGGAGAAAAGTAAAAGTGAGCAAATATAACCACAGTGAAAGCATTGCTTTTTTCATTAAAATCCTTTTGTTAACAAGGTTGATCAAGTCTTGTTACCAAAACAATCTTATATTGTAGGGTCCCAATCTTTAATAAGATAGAGCCCCATGTGTTTACAATGCTAGTCCCTGGATCAATAGCTAGCATCCACAGTTAAGATGTAATATCAAGAAACAAAGGTCATAATATAACTTTATAACCAGGAATAACATAAGATTATTACATCAAACATAGCTCATTTGGCTATTACATTACATTGCAGCGGAATAACTATAGTCATGGGGTCCTTCATCTTCAAAGTGCCACAGGCAGATGTTGGTTGTAGACTTTGTAATCCTAATCAATCAATCTTCACTAAAAACAATCAAACCTGCAACATACAAGTTACAGCCACAAAGGGTCAATACATCTAAATTGTATTGGCAAGTGATACTATAATGGTATGGTGGAGTCTATCATCTATATGCATTTGGCTAAGTGGAGTTGAGGCTTGCATTGCTCAAAATAGATTTTTCCTTAACATTTGAAAATACTAAGTTTTTGCTTTGATAAAATCATCTTTCTCAATCAAAGGTTGAAGATCCTTTACAAGGCATCTCTCAATCAAAGACTGAAGATTTCAAACAACCCATGTTCAAACCACTTAACTTAGAAATTTGAATGATGAGACTCTTGATTGCTTCCATGTCTTGATGCTCAAATTGTCCTTTACCAGGGACATGGCTAAGTACTTAGATTTTACGCTCTGCAGAGGTGGTGCACTTTCCCCACAAGACTTGGTTTCCCAAGACAAGATCTTTCAGAAGCTTTCCCTTAGACCAAAATGGACGTGCTCCAACCTATCAAACACTACCACCCACTGTCCATATGGCTAAGTTCTTGCAACCTATATGATCATGGCAGAGCCCATATTGCCAAGTGGTTGCACTTGAAGCTTCTCAACATTTGACATCTCAAATCTCTTTGTTCCTGGGTGGCCATCCACAAGTGAGATACACAAGGTCAACCATAAACATGGGCCTTGTGAACCACTCAACCAAAAACCACCAAGCAAGCCCATTCCACCCAGGGGATTCATTAACTTAGTTGTTTTATTAAACAAAAACATAAGTCCTCAGACTTAGAGATTTTTCCATAGTGTGAATATATTTTACACCCATGTTTTCTATTAGCTAGGCTAAGCTTGATAGTAATAGGAATCTTAACTTAGGAAAATCCTACTAAGGATTCATCTACTAGGTTTTACTATAGCAAGGTCTATACTTAGCATAAATTCCATGCAAGTTTTACTTAGCAAAATCACTAATGCATAGTGAAATTAATGGGACAAAAAGTATGAAGCATCACTTGCCTTTTTGGTAGGGAATGGTGGTTCACTCCTTGATCTTGCTAGTCTCACACTTTGCTAAATTCACTACAAGTCAATCAAGCAAACACAAAATCAACTAACATTCCAAACCAAGTCAAACAAACAATTTCACACTCACAAAGCAATGGAATCTAAGTCATGCATAAGTATGCAAAGGATGGTTCTAATGCAAGGATGGTCTCCACTAGGTTTCTAAACTTTGTAAGGTCCAAATTGGTCATTTACCAAAATGGCAAAGTCATTAGTTAGAGGGTTTTGCCCAAAAACAATTTAAAATCCATTCAACATTTTATGTGGTGGAAATTAGTTTTATCAAATCTAAAACCTTTAATTCTTCACCAAAAAGTTTCTAACTCTCAAGACTTGGTATTTTGGGGTCAGTAGCTTTGAATCAAAATATTTTCCCAAAGTTTTTATTCCAAAATCCTTTTTCATAATAAAACCATTATCTTTACTTAGCTAGAAAATAGACTAATTCAATTAATCCATTCTAAATTTTTCCAATTTCATTTTCAAAAACCATGGGTTGGTTCCTTGGGTCAGTAAGGTCACAATAAACCATTTTGCAGAAGTTTTAACTCTAAAATCATTTTTAAACATTTTGCCTACTCTAAACAAGCTCACAAAAGAAACTGCAAAAACAAGTAAATTAACAGATACTATTTGCTAAACCAAGGGCATGGTTGGCTAGGTCTTGCTCTCCTGAATCCAACGACATAAAATTTGTAATTTTTGGACGTGTGGATCCAAAGTTACAAGGGTTTGAAGTTTGCATATAAATGTGATTCAAATCTGTTTTTAGATTTAATACTAGCCATGCGTCGCTGTTTCATTGGTCGATACCGGTTCGGTTGGATCGGCAACGTGGACCGCAGGATTTAGTTTGATCGCACGACACAGGGCGCGTACCTCTTCGCGGCTTAAGTGATCTATCGTAGGCGTTGGATTAAGATCCTACGGATGCTACTACTCGGTCACAGATGGTATTTCGCAGCGGTGGACGGCGGTGACGGCCAGACAAAGTGCTCGCGGTGGTTCTAGGAAGCAAGGAAGATGGAGGTGGCGCTTACCGTGTTCGCGAGGACGAGGTGGTCCTCGACGTGTGGTCGATGTGGCAAGGGGCGCACGGGTCAGGTGGAATCTCTCGCCGGAGTTTGTTCTGGCGGCGGGTGGCTCTGGTTGAGGTCGAGGACGTTGCTGCAGATCGCCCTAAGGCAAACCTAAGGCACGGTCAGATGCGCGGGATCAAGACAACGCTGTGTGCGTGAACGAGAAGTGAAGGGGCGGTCTGGTTCACCTGGAAAACGTCGTCGGAGAAGAAACAGACGGCTATTGTGAGCTTGTCAAAGCCGACGCCCGGGCGCCGCGTTGAATGAAGGGCACGGGAGAAGCGTCAGGAGGGGAAGCTGCCAAGATGCTCAGGAGGCTCGGGGTGGTGTGGCTTGGCCGGAATCGGTCGGAGACGGTGGTCGGAGCTGGGAGTGTCGAGTCTCAAATTGGGGCAGCCTCGGGCAGAGAGGAATGGCGGCGAGAGGAAAGGAGGGAAGATGCGACGCTTAATATCGCGATCACGGCGAGATTAACGCAGATTCTGTGAATTGAACGCGGCATTCAAAGGCAGAACGGCAATGAGGTTTGGGGTGACAGGTCGTCGGTGTGGACGATGAGCAGTAGAGGTGGGGTCCACCGGTCAGTGGGAAAAGAAATGAGAGTGAGGTCCACTAGTCAGTCTCGGCGCGGGTCAGATACGAGGTGCGAAACGTTTTCTTGCGGGGTGAAGAGACTGGGCGAGTTCACAGGCTCATTTGGGTTGGGTCGGCTTAAATCTTATTTTTTTCTGTTTCTGATTCTTTTTCTTTTTCTATTTCTATATTCTGTCTCAAATTTCAAACAATTTCCAAGCAATCAAAATAATTCAAATCTTTACCCAATTTTTGTAACTCTGAATTTAGTTCTGTTTAGTAACCTGAACCAAATTCTAAAGTCAAGATAATAATTTTATTTGTAGGTACATTATTAGTTAATAACATGGATCATGATTTATTAATCAAATAGGATTTGATTTTATTAATAAAATCTCCATTTGAAATCCAATTATTTTCAAAACCAAATCAGTAGGTTGTATTTGAAAATAAGGAATATTTAGAAAGCTTGTTTAAAATAAAATAACATTTTTGTTATAGGGTCCATTAATAATTAAATTAAATGGGCCTTATTTATTAAATCAATTAGGATTGGTTTTATTTGAATCCTTTATTTTGAAATCTAAAATAGTACCAAACCATTTAGTAGGTTTTATTTGAAAATATAAAACACTTGGGAAACTTATTTTAAACAAGTCTTGATGGTTTAGCAATAATAGAACCTTTATTAATAAAACTTGGATTTCAAATCCTTTTTGTTTTATGTTAGATAAACCTCTATTATTTTAATCAAAGTAAAACCCTTTTGTTTCAAAGTCCTGGCCAAGGTTTAATTAGCTTTTATAAAATGTTCTTCATTTACAAATCTACCCTTTTCTTTTGGGAAATCACAACTCTTTATTTAGAGATTCAAAATTGTATTTTCAGAATACTTATTTTCCCTTATTAATTGTTTTAACTTTTTAATTCCTTTTTAGGATTTTATTTAATCCCAATAGGTTGAAGTTCCATTTAAATTCAAAAAGTTTCTTCTGGCTCTGAAAATCAAACAAAGTTTTATTTTATTCATTTATTTTCACATTAATCAAACAAAATCAAACAAAGTTGGATTTTGGAAAATCTTGGGATGTGACAGGCTACCACCCTTAAAATAAATCTCGTCCCGAGATTTGGGAAGGTTAGGGTTGCAAGCAAGTTCAAAACAACTAGGGTACTACCACCCTAAAAAAAATTCAAACAAAAATTACATATTGCCCTTCTTGGGATTCCTGGAAAAACTTTCTCTAAGCAAACAGTGGCATTTGTGTCCTTAGTTTCCATGCTTGACTCATGGGCCAAGGTTGAGTTTCTCCATGGGCCTGTTGAACTTGTTCTTCATCTTCTTTGGACAGTTGCTTGCATAGTGTCCTGGGTTCTTACAATTGAAACAGTGGATATCTTGGAGTTCTTTGCGTTGTTCTTGTGGATAAGTTGCTACATAATGGCCTGGTTCTTTGCAGTTGTTGCACACCACTTGGTCAATTCCCTTATTTTTCTTGTTCTCTGGGCACTCACTAGAGTAGTGTCCCATTTCCTTACATTTAGGACATTGCACAAGGTTCATATCTGGTCTTGGCTTCTTGGGTTTCTTTGATCCTTTGAACTGGGTTGTCTTATTTGGGGGTATAAGGGGTCCTTTTCCTTTGGTAGACTTGGATCCTTCTTGTTTCCTTTGTTCCACCATGGAGTAGATAGGGCATTGGATAGGAGTATGATCGCTTCTTTCACATAGGTAGCAGGTAGCTTGAGAGGTAGGACATTGTCCAACAGGATGATTTTCTTCACAGTTTGGGCATTAACCTTCATGCTCCTTGGAAGTATGGTCCTTGTCTCCACAAATAATGCAAGCTAGGGCTCCATCTAGAATAACATTCTTGTCATCCTTGTTATCATAAACTCCTTTAGGATAGCTTTCTTCCATGTTGATCATTTGATTAGTCACCTTAAGCATCAGTTGGGATTGTTCTTCCAAAAACTTTTGCAGTGCTGGATCTTTATCACTATTGTTGGCTATGAACTGAGCTGTCAGTTGGTTCAACTGGTGTTGGGTTGCTATGAGCTCCTTCATGCTATCAGCTTGATTGGTGTTGGTGTCATCAACCTTGGATTCTTTGGGAGTAGTCATCTGTTTGGGGTGGGTAGAGATTAGAATATGCAAGATATTTCTAAGGACTCAATTTTAATCACACACATCACAATTCACACAAGCAATGTGCATGAAATCACAAGTCAAACATTTCACTCAAACAAGGTTCAAGCACATACTTAGTCAACAAAATATTTTTGTTCTACCACATAAATTGGTGGTTTTGACTTAACTAGTACATGGTGGTCCATCTATATGGTTCACTTGTGATCTTTCTGTAGAGGTCCCAACCTAATAAGGTAGATTCCTCCTGTGTTATACAATGCTAGTCCCTGGATCATTAGCTAGCATCCACAGTTAAGATGTAATATCAAGATACAAAGGTCATAATATAAATTTATAACCAGGTAGCTCATTTGGCTATTACATTACATTGCAGCGGAATAACTATAGTCATGGGTCCTTCATCTTCAAAGTGCCACAGGCAGATGTTGGTTGTAGACTTTGTAGTCCTAGTCAATCAAACAATCTTCATTTAAAAACAATCAACCTGCAACATTACAAGTTACAGCCACAAGGGTCAATACATTTTGAATTGTATTGGCAAGCTTCACTTCTATGTATAATAAGAGTGGATCCTATCATTATATGCATATTTGGCTAAGTAGAGTTTAAGGCTTATTTGCATAAGCAATATTTTATCATATCTTTTCAAAAAGGGTTTTAAGTCCTTTGTCAAATCTCTTTTCCAAGAATCCCTTGAACTCCTTGGTAGAAACTCAAGTGTTCAAGTCCTTGTCAAAATCTCTTGAGCCACTTGGTAACCCCAAGTGCAACAAGTTTTATGAAATCTCATGAGTTCCTTGGTAACCCCAAGTACATCATGCCCTTGAGCACCTTGGTAACCCCAAGTGCAACAAGCTTTAACAAAATCTCTTTGAATTCCTTGGTACCCCCAAGTGCATCAAGTTTTTATATTAGAAGTTGGAATGTCGAGATCTCCCATAGTTCAAACTTTAGTTGCTCAGTTTTGTCCATAACCAGGGACACGGCTAAGTACTTAGATTTTATTAACTTCTGCAGAAGGAGTACACTTTACCCACATGACACAATCCCATCTTGTTGGCACCAGTGGCCTACTGGATTAGTGCTCACCAAGATGGAGTACCGGCAGACTGAGAGTGTGACAAAGTCTTTCCAAAAGGTCCTCCCATACATCATTGCTAGCTTGTCTTCAGCCCCCATGAAGCATTCCAGATCCCCATGTCCGGTAACTAAAGACAATGTATGGGTCTTCCTAATGTAGTTGACTAAGCCAGAGCCATATTAGCATGTGGTTGCACACGAAAGCCACAATTGGAGAAACATGTTCAATCTCTATGTTTCCTAGGTGGTTTTATCTTGGAGCACAACACAAAGTGATTCCCATAGACATGGTTTCTTTTGTTGCCACCTTCTCCAAAACTTGAAGTATCCACCACCTAGGTGATTCATTGAGTCCTTGTTTTATTATGTAAATCACAAGTTCTTTTCTCAACCTTTGTAAAATCTCAACATGTATCTCTTTTCAAAACATAGCATGGATAATCATGTGCAACTTTAATATTTTACTAAGGAGTGTATAGGGAATCCTATTAGGATTTAGCATAGCATAAGTATAGAAATATCTTTTCATGCATGTTTTCAAAATCCACTAAGTATAATGAAAATAGTAGGACTTTTGAATGATAGTGTAACTTGCCTTTTTGGTAGGGAATGGTGGTTCACTCCTTGACCTTGCTAGCCTCACACTTTGCTAAACTCACTACAAGTCAAGCAAGCAAACACAAATTTAACTAACATTCCAAACCAAAGTCAAACAAACAATCTCATATTCACAAAGTAATGGAGTCTAGGTCATGCATAAGCATGTAAAGGATGGTTCTATTGCAAGTATGGTCTCCACTAGGTTTCTAAACTTTGTAAGGTCCACATTTGTCATTTTACCAAAATGGCAAAGTCATTTGCAAAAGGCTTTAGTTCATAAACCATTTTTAAAATCCAACCATCATTTCATGTGGTGAAAAATATTTTTATCAAGGCAAAACTTTATGTTTTTCACCAAGTGGGTTGTCATTTGCAAGACTTGGTGTTTTGGGTCAGTAGGTTTGGTTCAAAACATTTTCCCAAAGTTTCCTTGCAAAAACCATTTCCATAATAAACCTAATAATTTTATTTGGCTTGAAAATGGCTAAGTCAAATAATTCAACCCAAATTTTACCAAAATCATTTTTAGCACCAAAGGTTGGTTCCTAGGGTCAGTAAGGTCACAACAATTCATTTTGCAAAGGTTTTAACCTAAAAATCATTTTTAAACATTTTTTATGCTCTAAACAATCACACAAAAGAATCTGAAAAAACAAGCAGCCTAACAGATACTATTTGCTAAACTAATTCCACAGTTGTCTAGGGCTTGCTCTCCTGAATCCAACGACATAAAATTTGCAATTTTTGGACGTGTGGTTTGAAAGTTACAAAGGTTTGAAGTTTGCAAAATATTCTGTTTTCAAATCAGTTTTTAAACAGATCAGTGACACGCGACGCGTTTTAACTGGACGGTACCGGTTCGGGTGGATCGCGGGTTGCAGGCCGTTAGATCAAGTGGCATCGCACGTCGCTGGCTGCGTACCTTTTCGAGTTTAAGTGATCTAATCTCGCTCGCCCGATCTAGATCCTACGGTACTGGTTCGCTTGACCAAAAGTGAGCGGCGCCGACGGCGGCTAGTGGCGGCGCACGGCCAGGCGGTGGCGCTACGGTGGCTACAGGAAGCAAAGAGGGAAGACAAAGTGCTCACCAGAATCGCAGGGCTGTGGTGATGCTAGACGTGCTGTTGGCTTGACAAGGGGTGCTCGGGTACTGCGGCAATTGCTCGCCGGAGTTGGTTCTAGCGACGGGCGGCTCTGGTCGAGGTCGAGGACGTCACTGGAGATCGCCCTAAGGCAAAACGAAGGCGCGGTAAGATGCGCAGGATCAAGGCAATGCTATGTGCGTGATCGAGGAGTGAAGGGGCGGTCTGGTTCACCTGGTAAACATCGTCGGAGAGGTTTCAGACGGAGGCGTCGTCGGAACTTGTCAAAAGCCGACGCTTCGGGGCGCCCGCGGTTGAACGGAGGGCACGGACAGAGGCGTCAGGGTATGGGGAGCATGCATGCTTGGTCGATGAAGAAAGGGGAGGCAGTGTGTGGCCGGAATTGAGAGCTAAGCTCGTCGGAGACGGCGGCGGTGCAGAAGAGATTGGCGACAGCCTAGGCGATGAGGAGTGGCGGCGAGGGAAAGGGTGAGGAGAAGCTGGGGTTTTAACGCGCATGGTCAAGGCGATTAATGGTGGACGCATTAAGGCGTATTGAATCCATGAATCAAGGCCTGTGACGGTGAGGAAAAAGCGTGGTTCGGGTGGGAAGAAGGGGCGTGGTGTGGGGTCCTCTGTTCAGTGAGAAAGGAAGAAGCAGAGGGGTCCACATGTCATCGTCTGCGCGGGTCAGATAGTTGGTTCGAATCGTTTCCTGCGGGGAGGAGAGAACTGGGCTAAGTGGGATGTTGGGCTGGCTCAGTTGGGCCTGTCCTTTTCCATATTTTTTTCTGCCTTTTTGTTTTATTCTTTTCTATTTCTATTTTCTGATTTGATATTCAAACAATTGATTCAACCAACAATGCAAACCATTCAAACAATTCAAACATGTAATGAGCTTTTGGTTCTGTTTAGTAGCATAAACCAACTTCCAAAATAAAATAATATTTTAAATCTTTTTAGGTTCCATTTATTAATTAAATAAAATGGACCATGGTTTATTAATAAAATAGGGTTTGGTTTATTTAGTAAAATATCCATTTTAAATCCAAATATTTTCAAAACCAAATCAGTAGGTTTTATTTGGAAATAAAGAATACTTGGAAACTTGTTTAAAATAAATTAACATTTTTTTTTGGTCCATTAGTAATTAAATATAATAGACTTTCATTATTAAATTAACTAGGATTTGTTTTATTGAGTTATTTATTTTGAAATCTAAAATAAATCCAAAACATTTTAGTAGGTTTTATTTGTGAATATCAAATATTTGGAATACTTATTTTAAATAATAAGATTTGATGTTTCAATTAAATTGGTAAAACCTTTTATTTAAATAGAGTTTGGATAATAATTCCTTATCAATTTATTTAAATCATCTTTTGCTATTTTTATTCAAAACAAAACATTTATTTCTAAATATTGGTCAGAGTTTAATTTGGCTATATAAAATAATCCTTATTTATGAATCCACCTTTTCTTTTGAAAACCAAATCCTTTATTTAAAAGATTCCAAAACAGTAATTTAAAACATTTTAATTTCCTTTAATAAATGTTTAACTTTATGAATCCCTTTTAGGTTTTATTTTAATTCAAATGGGTTTGAAGTTCCAATTGAATTCAAAAGTTTCTTCTAGCTCTGAAATTCAAACAAAGTTTTATTTAATTCATTTATTTTCACATTACAAGATTTGGAAAATCTTGGGATGTGACACTTTCCATCATTCTTGGTTGCTTCTTCTTACATGAGATCAAGGTTTCCTTGAAAAAGACTCCTTGGTCACAAAACTTCAAGTGATGCAAGCTCCATCTTATTTTGCATTCCCTCAGTCTCTAACTCTTGAGTAAGATTTCCTTGTTTCACTTGTGGTCCTTAGTAGTTTCCAAGTTGGAAGTCCTTGGGAAATATGCTGAAGATGTTGAAGTCATTAGAGTTGAAGAAGTTGAAGTCATTAGAGTTGAAGAAGTCCTTTGCACATGGTGTAGTCTTTGGCCATGGGGTAGGTTTTTCCATCGAGTTAAAGTAGAAGAGAAGTAGTGTTGAAGCCAAAATGGTTTGAGAGAAGAGTTTACAAGAGTTTTTGTAAATAAGTTTTGGATCAAAATATAACTCCTATTTTTCTAAGGGTTTTTGTCCAATCCTAGGTTTATAAATCCTACAGGCAACACAATGCTCTGATACCATCTGTAGGGTCCCAATATTTAATAAGATAGAGCCCCCTGTGTTTACAATGCTAGTCCCTGGATCAATAGCTAGCATCCACAGTTAAGATGTAATATCAAGAAACAAAGGTCATAATATAACTTTATAACCAGGAATAACATAAGATTATTACATCAAACATAGCTCATTTGGCTATTACATTACATTGCAGCGGAATAACTATAGTCATGGGGTCCTTCATCTTCAAAGTGCCACAGGCAGATGTTGGTTGTAGACTTTGTAATCCTAATCAATCAATCTTCACTAAAAACAATCAAACCTGCAACATACAAGTTACAGCCACAAAGGGTCAATACATATGAATTGTATTGGCAAGTGATACTATAATGGTATGGTGGAGTCTATAATCTATATGCATTTGGCTAAGTGGAGTTGAGGCTTGCATTGCTCAAAATAGATTTTTCCTTAACATTTTAAAATACTAAGTTTTTGCTTTGATAAAATCATCTTTCTCAATCAAAGGTTGAAGATCCTTTACAAGGCATCTCTCAATCAAAGATTGAAGATTTCAAACAACCCATGTTCAAACCACAAATTTTAACTTAGAAATTTGAATGATGAGACTCTTGATTGCTTCCATGTCTTGATGCTCAAATTGTCCTTTACCAGGGACATGGCTAAGTACTTAGATTTTACGCTCTGCAGAGGTTGTGCACTTTCCCCACAAGACTTGGTTTCCCAAGACAAGATCTTTCAGAAGCTTTCCCTTAGACCAAAATGGACGCGCTCCAACCTATCAAACACTACCACCCACTGTCCATATGACTAAGTTCTTGCAACCTATATGATCATGGCAGAGCCCATATTTCCAAGTGGTTGCACTTGAAGCTTCTCAACATTTGACATCTCAAATCTCTTTGTTCCTGGGTGGCCATCCACAAGTGAGATACACAAGGTCAACCATAAACATGGGCCTTGTGAACCACTCAACAAAAACCACCAAGCAAGCCCATTCCACCCAGGGGATTCATTAACTTAGTTGTTTTATTAAACAAAAACATAAGTCCTCAGACTTAGAGATTTTTCCATAGTGTGAATATATTTTACACCCATGTTTTCTATTAGCTAGGCTAAGCTTGATAGTAATAGGAATCTTAAATTAGGAAAATCCTACTAAGGATTCATCTACTAGGTTTTACTATAGCAAGGTCTATACTTAGCATAAATTCCATGCAAGTTTTACTTAGCAAAATCACTAATGCATAGTGAAAGTAATGGGACAAAAAGTATGAAGCATCACTTGCCTTTTTGGTAGGGAATGGTGGTTCACTCCTTGATCTTGCTAGTCTCACACTTTGCTAAATTCACTACAAGTCAATCAAGCAAACACAAAATCAACTAACATTCCAAACCAAGTCAAACAAACAATTTCACACTCACAAAGCAATGGAATCTAAGTCATGCATAAGTATGCAAAGGATGGTTCTATTGCAAGGATGGTCTCCACTAGGTTTCTAAACTTTGTAAGGTCCAAATTGGTCATTTACCAAAATGGCAAAGTCATTAGTTAGAGGGTTTTGCCCAAAAACAATTTAAAATCCATTCAACATTTTATGTGGTGGAAATTAGTTTTATCAAATCTAAAACCTTTAATTCTTCACCAAAAAGTTTCTAACTCTCAAGACTTGGTGTTTTGGGGTCAGTAGCTTTGAATCAAAATATTTTCCCAAAGTTTTTATTCCAAAATCCTTTTTCATAATAAAACCATTATCTTTACTTAGCTAGAAAATAGACTAATTCAATTAATCCATTCTAAATTTTTCCAATTTCATTTTCAAAAACCATGGGTTGGTTCCTTGGGTCAGTAAGGTCACAATAAACCATTTTGCAGAAGTTTTAACTCTAAAATCATTTTTAAACATTTTTCCTACTCTAAACAAGCTCACAAAAGAAACTGCAAAAACAAGTAAATTAACAGATACTATTTGCTAAACCAAGGGCATGGTTGGCTAGGTCTTGCTCTCCTGAATCCAATGACATAAAATTTGTAATTTTTGGACGTGTGGATCCAAAGTTACAAGGGTTTGAAGTTTGCATATAAATCTGATTCAAATCTGTTTTTAGATTTAATACTGGCCACGCGTCGCTGTTTCATTGGTCGATACTGGTTCGGTTGGATCGGCAACGTGGACTGCAGGAGTTAGTTTGATCACACGACACAGGGCGCGTACCTCTTCGCGGCTTAAGTGATCTATCGTAGGCGTTGGATTAAGATCCTACGGATTCTACTACTCGGTCACAGATGGGCGGCGCTGCGCGGCGGTGGACGGCGGCGACGGCCAGACAAAGTGCTCGCGGTGGTTCTAGGAAGCAAGGAATATGGAGGTGGCGCTTACCGTGTTCGCGAGGATGAGGTGGTGCTCGACGTGTGGTCGATGTGGCAAGGGGCGCACGGGGTCAGGTGGAATCTCTCGCCGGAGTTCGTTCTGGCGGCGGGTGGCTCTGGTTGAGGTCGAGGATGTTCGCAGATCGCCTAAGGCAAAAACGAAGGCGGCCGATCGCGGGATCAAGACAACGCCTGTGCGTGACGAAGTGAAGGGACGGTCGGTTCACAGAAAACATCATCGGAGAAAGCGACGGCGGCTGCCGGAGCTTATCAAAGCCGACGCCCGGGCGCCATGTTGAATGAAGGGCGGGAGAAGCGTGGGAGGGAAGCTGCGTGCTCGGAGGCTCGGGGTGGTGTGGCTTGGCGGAATCGGTCGGAGACGGTGGTCGGAGCTGGAGTGTGTCGAGTCAAATTGGGGCAGCCTCGGGCGAGAGGGAATGGCGGCGAGAGGAAAGGAGGGAAGATGCAGCGCTTAATATCGTGCGATCATGGCGAGATTAACGCAGACATTCGTGAATTGAACGCGGCATTCAAAGGCAGCAGCGGCGAGGTTTGGGGGTGACAGGTCGCAGTGTGGACGATGAGCGGTGGTGGGTCCACAGGTCAGTGGGAAAAGAAATGAGAGTGAGGTCCACTAGTCAGTCTCGGCGCGGGTCAGATACGAGGTGCGAAACGTTTTCTTGCGGGGTGAAGAAACTGGGCTAGTTCCTAGGCCTGTTGGGCTGCTGGGTTGGGTCGGCTTAAATCTTATTTTTTTCTATTTCTGATTCTTTTTCTTTTTCTATTTCTATATTTTGTCTCAAATTTCAAACAATTTCCAAGCAATCAAAATAATTCAAATCTTCACCCAATTTTTGTAACTCTGAATTTAGTTCTGTTTAGTAACCTGAACCAAATTCTAAAGTCAAGATAATAATTTTATTTGTAGGTACATTATTAATTAATGACATGGATCATGATTTATTAATCAAATTGAATTTGATTTTATTAATAAAATCTCCATTTGAAATCCAATTATTTTCAAAACCAAATCAGTAGGTTGTATTTGAAAATAAGGAATATTTAGAAAGCTTGTTTAAAATAAAATAACATTTTTGTTATAGGGTCCATTAATAATTAAATTAAATGGGCCTTATTTATTAAATCAATTAGGATTGGTTTTATTTGAATCCTTTATTTTGAAATCTAAAATAGTACCAAACCATTTAGTAGGTTTTATTTGAAAATATAAAACACTTGGGAAACTTATTTTAAACAAGTCTTGATGGTTTAGCAATAATAGAACCTTTATTAATAAAACTTGGATTTCAAATCCTTTTTGTTTTATGTTAAATAAACCTCTATTATTTTAATCAAAGTAAAACCCTTTTGTTTCAAAGTCCTGGCCAAGGTTTAATTGGCTTTTATAAAATGTTCTTCATTTTCAAATCTACCCTTTTCTTTTGGGAAATCACAACTCTTTATTTAGAGATTCAAAATTGTATTTTCAGAATACTTATTTTCCCTTATTAATTGTTTTAACTTTTTAATTCCTTTTTAGGATTTTATTTAATCCCAATAGGTTGAAGTTCCATTTAAATTCAAAAAGTTTCTTCTGGCTCTGAAAATCAAACAAAGTTTTATTTTATTCATTTATTTTCACATTACAGGATTTTGGAAAATCTTGGGATGTGACATATATGAAACAAAACTTTGCAATCCACAAGGTGATTATGTTACCTCAAACTTAAAAGCAATGGTCCCAATCATAATAGTTTCAAAATTTTCTTGTGGAATGGGACAATATATTTCTCCAACCCCGATTCTCTCAATATTTTCAATGGAATTCAGGAAATAGCTCTTATCAACCTTCTTGGGGAAATAAATAGTATGCTCTTTGTCATTAATATTGAATGTTACTTTTCCTTGATTACAATTAATGACATCACATGCAGTATTAAGAAAAGGTCTCCCAAGAATAATGGACATATTATCATCTTCAGGCATTTCAAGCACAACACAATCAGTTAAAACCAAGCAATTATGATCCACTTGAACAGGAACATCCTCACATATACCAACAGGAATAGTAGTTGACTTATCAGCTATTTGCAAAGATATATCAGTTGGTATCAACTTTTCTAGCTAGAGTCTCTTGTAAAGATAAAAAGGCATAACACTAACTCCAGCTCCCAGATTACATAAAGCAGTTCTAACATAATTATTCTTAATAGAGCAAGGAATAGTTGGTATACCTGGATCACCAAGTTTCTTTGTAACCTTACCATTGAAGGAATAATTGGCAAGCAAAGTAGAAATTTCCTCATTAGGAATCTTCCTTTTATTAGAGACAATATCCTTCATATACTTTGAATAAGGAGGGAACTTGATAGCATCAGTCAAAGGAATTTGCAAAAATAAAGGTTTCATCCACTCACAAAACTTGTTGTAGTGTTCTTCCTCCTTTGACTTGTGTTTTTTACCTGGAAGAGGCATAGGTTTCTGCACCCAAGGTTCTCTCTCTTTACCATGTTTATTAGCAATAAAATCTTCCTTAGTGTACCTGGTGTTCTTAGTGTGCTTCTAAGGTTCTTCCTCAACTTCCTCCTTATCAGGAGCATCATTATTACCACTCTCAATTTCATCATCAGAGACATATATACTATTAGGATCTACAGCAGGTTCAAGTGGTTCCTCAACTACCTTATGTTTCTTTTTGTTTCTCTTACGAGGACTACCACTACTTTCACCTTGTTGTTAATCCTGCTCAATTCTTTTAGGGTGTCCTTCAGGATATAAAGGATCTTGAGTAGCTATACGACTCCTAGTTCTTACATAAGCATGTTTATCTCCTGAGGCATTAACTAACATATCATTTTGTACCTTGGCAAGTTGATCAAGTTGGGTTTGAACAATTTGAAAGTGTTTACAAAGAATTTTAATATCATTAGAAGTTATTTCCACAATATCTTTCAACTCATTAATAGCTCTAGAGTTTTCCAATAAATGATTCTGAACTTGTTTATTAAAATTACTTTGTTTAACAATAAAAATGTCAAGTTCCTCTAAGCATTGATCAGGAGGCTTACCATAAGGAATATCACCTTCATCAAAGTGTTGTAGAGAGTGTACCTCAATAGTGGATGAGTGGGGAATTGGCTTACATAATTCTTCTATAGGAGGTAGATTCTTCACATCTTCAGCTCTAATACCTTTCTCCTTTAGACATTTCTTAGCTTCCTTCATCACTTCATCATTTAATGCAATAACTCCCCTTTTCTTTGGTGTTGGTGTTGGAACCGATTTAGGCACAACTGGTTCAGGAGTAAGAGGCTCAGGTGTATTTAGCTCAGTTGAAGTCCAATCATCATAATTCTTGCTTATTTTAGCCATTAGTTCTTCAGCATCTGTAGGAGTTCTTTTCCTGAAAACACAATCAGCAAAGCTATCTAGGTATGTCCTAGAATCATCAGTTAGTCCATTATAATAAATATCAAGAATCTCATTTTTAGGCAATGGACATCCAGGATGTGCATGAATCAAGGCACAGAACCTTGTCCATGACTCAGGCAATTTCTCTTCTTCTCCCTGTTTAAAATCAAAAAGTCTCTGCAAAGCAGCATGTCTAGCACTGGGAGGAAAATATTTCTGTAAGAAAGAAGTTGTAGAGGTCCCAACCTTTAATAAGGTAGAGATCCCCGTGTTTACAATGCTAGTCCCTGGATCAATAGCTAGCATCCACAGTTAAGATGTAATATCAAGAAACAAAGGTCATAATACAACTTTATAACCAGGAATAAAATAGTTCATTACATCTTACATAGCTCATTCGCAATTTCTAACTCTAGGTTGATCTTGTTCTGGCTTAACGCGAGGTCAGACGTCGCGTCCGTGAGAACCGGATCAGACGACCCGCATGGAGAGGTGCTTTACGTCGCTATGGCCCAGCGCATAGCTTTTTTTGTTTGGACAAGCCAACGGTAACAATAGATCTTGAATTCTAAAAATTTAAAATGTTTTATAGCTCAAACAGTTTATTTAAATTAAATTTCGTTTTCACCGTTAGACTAGTCGTAATGAGATCTTCGAAACAAGATCTCATGTTGATATGTTTTGATGACTTTTTTTTTGAGGATGTAACTTTTTGCTAGATGTAACTCTCTCTGCTAACTGGGATGTAACTTTTTTGCTGGATGATGTAATTTTTTCTGCTAATTTAGATGTAACTTTTTGCTAGATGATGTAACTTTTTGCTGGATGTAACTTTCTGATAACTTGGATATAACTTTTTTTGTAAATTGGATGTAACTTTGATCGGATGTAACTTCCACAAATTTACATCCTCTAAAAAAATAGTCGAAACATATCGACATGGGATCTAGTTTTGAAGATCTCATCGCGACAAGCCCAACAGTAAAAACAGATCTTGAATTGGACAAAAAGTTTGATCTAGAAAACATTTCAAATTTTTGGATTTCGTAATTATATACGTGGGATAAAGTGCATGCAGTATGGCTTAGTAGTGTATCTTTTTTAGAATAAAGACAAAACTCATTTACTTTTTCTATTCCAAAAATAGAAATATTAGTAGGCTGTGTCTGAACTGACCTTATTTTTTGTTAAAACGAGGTCGACCTTGATATAGCCGCACCCTAGCTCATTTGGCTATCTCATTACAATGCAGCAGAAATAACTATATAGCATGGGGTCCTTCATATTCAAAGTGCCACAGGCAATCATGTTGGTTGTAGACTTGTAATCCTATTCAACACACTTCACTAACATCAAACAAACCTGCAACATAATAAGTTACATCCACAAGGGTCAATACATTTGAATTGTATTGGCAAGTGATACTATGGTAGTATAGTGGTAACTATCATCTATATGCATTTGGCTAAGTGGAGCTTAGGCTTGCTTTGCTCAAAATAGATTTTACTTATAAGTTGAAAACACTAAGTTTTTGTTTGTCAAAATCACCCAAGGCATCTACCAATCATTGATTGAAGATCCTTTAACCCTTGTTCAACCACAAGTTTTAAATTAGAAATTGAGATGAGGAGATTCTTGATAGCTTCGATGTTTTGATGCTCAAATTGTCCATTGTCGGGGACACGGCTAAGTATTTAGATTTTACTCTCTTGAGAGGTGGTGCACTTTCCCCACAAGACTCAACATGCATCGAGACAAGATCTTTCAGAAGCCTTCCCTTAGACCAAAATGGACGCGTTCCCAAACCTATCATCCCCTACCACCAACTATCCATCTGGCTAACTTATTACAACCTATATGATCTAGGCAGAGCCCATAATGCCAAGTGGCTGCACTTGAAGCTTCTCAACATTTGACATCTCAAATCTCTTTGTTCCTGGGTGGCTTTCCAGAAGTGAGATACACTAGGGTAGTCCATAAATATGGGCCCTGTGTAACCACTCAACATAACCCATTCACAACCATTCCACCCAGGTAATTCATTCACATAGTTGTTTTATTAAACAAAACACAAGTCCTTGACTTAGAAATATATCATAGCATGAATATAATACACCCTTGTTTTCTACTAGCTAAGATAAGCATGAAATTTGTAGGGATCTTAACTTAGGAAAATTTTACTAAGGCATCATCTACTAGGATTTCCCATGGTATAGCATACTTAGTAAAAATTCCATGCAAGTCCTACTTAGAAATATCTGAAGGGAATATGCCCTGAGAGGCAATAATAAAATGTTTATTATGTGTATTCCAAGTATATGATAGATGTTTATTTTGCATTCTATAATTGTATTAATACGGAAACGTTAATACATGTGTGTTTAATAAACAAACAGAAAGTTCCTAGTTATGCCTCTCTCATAAACTAGTTCGTTGATTAACAAGATGATCACGGTTTCCTAATCATAGACATTGGATGTTGTTAATAACGAGATCACAACATTAGTGTAATGGTGTGATGAACATTCATCCGAAGTATAGCATTACGATCAAATTCATTGAGTTTATGTTGCTATAAACAAACTACGAAGTAGTCCTAATCCTTAGACCACGAGATCATGCCAATCACTAACACCGGAAGAGTTTCTTGTTGACATCAAACGTCACCGTGAATCGGGTGATTATAAAGATGGCTTCAAAGCTACTAAAGTGTTATGTTGAGAATCATGGATCAAGAGTGGAATTTTTCATCCCGATGACGGATAGATATGCTCGGGCCCTCGGTGATATCACATTGGTTAGCTTGCAAGCAAGTGATGTGATCACTAGAATGTTATATCACGGAACGAGAGAAAAGAGTGCATGTCGTAACGAGATCAAACTAGGTATGGAGATACCGATGATCGAATCTCGACATGTAATATATCGTGAAACAAAGGGATTAAGATACAAGCGTAAAAGGTTCGACGATCACATGAAAAGTCATCGTTGAATGTGTGGAGTCAAGATGGATCTCGTGTCCCGCTCGATTATTGATCGGAGAAGGGTCTCGAACATGTCCGCATTATTCGCGAACCATAGGGTGACACACTTAAGGGACACTGGCATCCAGTTGGAGCAAATGTTTCATGCCGAAAGAATAAACAAGCGCAGGAATTTATTTCACTAGATACCGAAACAGGTTTTTGGGTGAAATTGCATAAAGTGGTTATGCATGTGAAATGGAATTCTAGCAAGGGGTTATTTGTGAATGTTTGTCATTAAAGTAATTGACAAAATTCTGAATAAAATAAAAGAGTTTTATTTAATGAGAGTTTGCATTAAATTTGGTGGAAATTTAATGGGAATTTGAGTGGACTTTTGAGTGGAGAAAATTGAAGGGACATTTTGTGAGTGGAGTGTCCACCCACATGAATGAAGGAGGGGAGGGGGAAGCCCCCATGGCCGGCTGCCACCCCCTTGGGTGCCCCCCTCCTCCTATAAAAGGAGCCCCTCCTCTCACTTGTCTCTCACACCTCCTCGTGAAGGATCTCTCTCCCCCTCTAGAATTTATCCCCCATGGTCTCGGACTAGCGAGATACATGTTCCCGGTGGCTATTCGGCAAGAAAGGGTTGTGCTTCCGCTGCATCGCTGGAGCGAGGAGGCGGAGGTTGCCCGTTATCTTGTACCTGTGTGCGAGCACGAATGCGTTGTCGCTTTAGGCTTAGGACTTCCTCTCGATCTTGAGATCGGCAAGAGATCGTCTACATCAACCACGAGTTGAAATCGTTAAGCTTTGTCGGTCTTCAAGGGTATGTTCTCTGGATATACATCCGCCCGTTGTTTGTATCTAGTAGATAGATCTTGGTACATAGTTCCCATCATAGGAAATTTTTGTTTTCTATGTCATAACCCTACAAAGGGTATCGAGCCGGATCTATGCGTAGATACTTTACACGGGTAGTACACATATGAGTATGTGGGCGATGATGATCATGTTGTTGCTCCTTTGTTGTAATTATGGATATTGGTGGCATAGTGGGATGAAGCGGCCCGGACAAACTTTACATGTCCTCGCACATGAGACCTGTTCCACGCTTGACATGCAACTAGTTTGCATAAGTGGCTAGCGGGTGTCTATCTCTCCTACTATAGTCAATATCTATTTTGCAAACGAGTTGTCAACAATTTGGTTATCCTCGTTGTGTTTCATGTTCCTAGGTAAGAACGGTTCTATCTCGAAAGCCCTAAGCCACGTAAAACTTGCAATGGATAAATTAGTGGCGTCTAGTTTAGATTGTTGGCTGGCTAGTGTTATGATATGGTAGTGTTGTAAGTAGAAGTATGAGATGATACTCTTACAACACACATAGCGTGTAAACTCCATAGACCTTGGATTTACACATATAGGTATGATAGTGATCATACCACGGTGCACATGATAGAGATCATATGCGGGAACCATATCATTTCACTAATAAACATGTGATGTTTGATTGCATCTTATATTGCTTGTTTAGCGCTTTATTAGCATAATAAGATGATCCCTCTTTTAAATATCAAGATAAGAATGTGTTCTTCCTTTAGTATGCACCGATTATGTTTTCGTCGCTCCAAGACATCACGTGATGATCGGGTGTTCTTGGATCCACGATCATATTTCGGGTGTAAGACAGTTACACACGTGAATACTAAGGTTCTAACTTGGCGAGCCTAGCATGTACAGACATGGCCTCGTAACACGGACCGAAAGGTTAAGCATGAGTCATATAGTTGATATGATGACCATTTGATGCTCGCCTTTCAAGCTACACCGACTCACGTGATGATCGGACTTGGTGTAGTGGATTTGGTTCATGTAATCACCAAAAAGGCACGAGGGAAGTCGTTTTTGAGTGGGATTTCATTCGTAATATGGATTAGTTGACTTAAATCTATCATACACTTAGTCTAAACTTTACAAATTCTGTTGTAGATGGCACCACCTGCTTTTAATTTCAATGTATTCATGGAGAAAGAGAAACTTGCAACAAACGGTAGCAACTTTACCGAATGGGCCATGAATTTGAGGATTATCCTCTCTGCTGCACAAAAGCAATATGTGCTAGAAGCGCCATTAGTCCCCCCACCTTTAGATGATGCCCCTGACGAGGAGAAGAATGTCTATCAGACTCGTCAGGAGGACCACAACTTAGTTCATTGCGGCATATTATATGGGCTAGAGCCGGAACTTCGAAAGCGTTTCGAAAATGGAAATGCTTTTGATACAATGGGTGAGTTGAAAATGATTTTCGACACACATGCTGCTGTAGAGAGCTACAACGCTTGTAAAATTTCTTTAGTCATGATGGAAGAGCACAGCTCGTTAGTGAGCATGTACTCAAGATGTCGTTACGCCAATAAGCTTGTGTCCTTGGGAATATCGATTCCCATTGACTTAGGCATCCATCGTGTTCAGTCTCTACCACCTAGCTATAAGAGCTTCGTGATGAACTATAATATGCAAGGCATGAAGAAGTCTCCCCGAGCTTCTATCAATGCTTAAAACTGAAGTGGAGATCAAAAGGAACATCAAGTGTTGATGATCAATAGGAACACCGGTTTCAAGAAAGACAAGAAGGAAAATGGAAGGAAGTGAGGCGGCAAGCGTTGTCGTGCTGAAAAGAAACCCCGAGTTGGACCTAAGTCCGATACTACTAAAAGTTATATTGTAAGGGGATCGCATCGAAGAATCGCCCCAAGTATTTGGTAGACAAGAAGGCCGGCAAGGCAAACAAAGGTATATATGATATACATGTTATTGATGTGTACTTGACTAGTGCTCGCAGTAGCACCTGGGTATTTGATACCGGTTCAGTTGATAATATTTGTAACTCGAATCAGGGGCTGCGGAACAAGCGACCGCTAGCAAGGGGTGAGGTCAAGATGCGTGTCGGCAATGGATCAAGCGTTGATGTGATCGTCGTCAGAACACTGCCTCTCCACTTGCCGTCGGGATTAGTTATAAACTTGAATAATTGTTATCTAGTGCCTGCACTGAGCATGAACATTGTATCTGGATCGTGTTTGATGCAAAGTGGTTATTCATTTAAATCCGAGAACAATGGTTGTTCCATTTATATGAATGAAATCTTTTATGGTCATGCACCGATGATGAATGGTTTATTTCTGTTAGATCTCGATGATAATGTTACACATATTCATAATGTTGATGCTAAAAGGATTAAACTTAATGATGATATATCCGCATATATGTGGCACTGCCGTCTAGGTCATATTGGCATTAAACGCATGAAGAAGCTCCATTCGGATGGACTTTTGGAATCACTTGATTTTGAATCATTTGATACATGTGAGCCATGTCTTATGGGCAAGATGACTAGAACGCCGTTTTCCGGTTCAATGGAACGGGCGACAGATTTATTGGAAATCATACATTCTGATGTATGCGGTCCAATGAGTGTGTCGGCGCGAGGTGCATATCGTTACTTTGTTACTTTCACGGATGATTTGAGTAGATACGGTTATATCTACTTGATGAAACACAAGTCTGAAACCTTCGAAAAGTTCAAGGAATTTTAGAATGAAGTGGAAAATCATCGTAATAGAAAGATCAAATTTCTACGGTCCGACAGTGGAGGTGAGTATATAAGTTACGAGTTTAGCACTCACATGAAAGAGTGTGGAATTGTTTCACAACTCACACCTGCCGGAACACCACAGCGAAATGGTGTGTCGGAACGTCGTAATCGTACTTTATTAGATATGGTTCGATCTATGATGTCTCTGACGGACTTGCCATTTTCATTTTGGGGCTATGCACTAGAAACTGCTGCATTCACTTTAAATCGGGCACTATCTAAATCCGTTGAAAAGTGTCACATCCCAAGATTTTCCAAATCTTGTTATGTGAAAAATAAATGAATAAAATAAAACTTTGTTGATTTTCAGGGTGAGAAGAAACTTTTTGAATCCAATTAGAAACTTTCAAAACCTATTTTGGATCAAATAAAATCCTAAAGGGATTTAAAAATATAAATAAACAATAAAGTTAAAAATATTTGGAAACACTATTTTTGGATCTTTTAATAAAAGATTTGGTTTTCAAAATAAAAGGTAGATTTATAAATAAAGATTATTTTATAGAGCCAAATTAAATCTTGGACAATCTTTTGAATTAAAATGTTTTGCTTTGATTAAAAGAATAAAGGTTTGTTTAAGTAAAATAATAAGGATTTAATATCAAATTTTATGTAAATAAAAGGTTTTACCATTTTAATTAAAACATCAAAACTTATTAAATCATTTTAAATAAGTTTTCCAAGTATCTTATATTCTCAAATAAAACCTACTGGAGTGTTTTGGTTTTATTTTAGATTTCAAAATAAAGATTTTAATAAATCAAAACTTATTTGATTTAATAACTAAGGTCCATTTTATTTAATTAATAAATGGATCCTAAAAAGATTAAAAATATTATTTTATTTTGGGACTTTGGTTTGTGTTGATTAAACAGAACCAAAACTCAATACAAGTTTGGTGAAAGTTTGTTTTGTTTTGGATGTTTGAATTGTTGATTGAAATTCAAAACAGAAAAATCAAAAGAGAAAAAGAAAAAGATTCAGAACAGAAAAAAATAGAATAAAGAAGACCCAGCCCAGCAGCCCACCTCTCTCCCCAGCGAATCGTTCATTTCTCACTCAGGAACTTAACCGCAGAGCCAATGACAGGTGGACCCAACTCCCCTCTCCTCTCTCTCGCTGACCAACCGACCCCACCCCTCCTGTTCATCGTCGTCACCCGCGATGACCTCTTCTCCCTCCCCTCGTCGCCGTTTCTGGCTGTGATTCCGCGGCTTAAAATCACCTTAATGCGGCCACCATTACTTGCAGTGATCACGCCCATTTAAACGCCAGCGTCTCCCTTCCATTTCCCCTCTGTCTCCTCCCCCAAGTGCGCCCCCAGGCTGCCGAATTTCGCCAGACACCGCCCACTATGCGACGACGCTCCGGCGAGGATTCCGGCAGCACCACGACACCCCTTACCTCCTCGAGCACGCAGCTGTGATCCCTATCTCCTGACGGACCTTTCCGCCATTTCGCTGGGCTATCCACGAGCCTCGGCAATGAGGACTCCAAGCGCCTCCACCGTCTGGTTTAACTTCGGCGAGTGCCCCAGGTAGTTTCCGTCCACCCCTTCCCCTCTAGTTCACGCACGCAAGTTCTACTCACCCTCACGTGTCTAACAGACCCCTTGTCTCGTCCTCCTGTGCCTTGTAGCCCTGCCCCCAACGTCGACAGAAGCACGCCCGACGCCGTGTAGACTCCGGTGAGCAATCCACATCGGACTAGAGCGCCCCTCGACAAACTGACCGCACCATGAGCTTCCCCACGATGTTGCGAACACGGTGAGCATACTCCCTTCCTTCCTCGCTTCCTGCATCGCCAGTTTCGCCGTCGTCTGACCGTCGCCGCCATGCGCAGCCGTCGAGCGCCGCCAGTTCTTGGCAAGTGGATAGGAGCCGTTCGATCCAGATCGAAGTGACGCGATTAGATCACTTAACGCTGAAAGGGTACGCAGCCAGTGCCGTGCGATTCAACTTGATCCAACGGTCTGCATCACTCGATCCAACCGAAACGGTATGGACGAATCAGAACACGCCGCGTGGCACAGATCGATTTAAAACAGAATTTGTAATCTGATTTAGATGTAGATTTGAAAACCTTATAACTTTTGATCCACACGTCCAAAATTTGCAAACTTTATATCAATGGAATCAGTGGAACAAGACCTAGCCAACCATGCAATTTGTTTAGCAAAAAGCTTCTGTTAAAATGATTGTTTTTGCAGAAACATTTGTATGCTTGTTTAGATTGTAAAAATTGTTCTAAAATGTTTTTGGCGATAAAATCTTTGGAAAATGGTGTTATTTGAACCTACTGACCATAGGAAACACTTTTCGGTTACAAAAATGTATTTGGTGAAAAAAAAGAATGATTCTTTGATTTAAAACCATTTCTAGTCAAATAAAAATATAGTTTATTTATTAAAAATGGTTTTGGAGGAAAACCTTTGGGAAATGTTTTGTTTTAAACTCTCTGACCCCAAACACCAAGTTTTATGGTTTTAAAACATATTTGGTGAACCCTATAGATTAATGCCTTTGTAAAAATATTTCTACACCACATAAAATGATGCCTTGTTTTGAAAATGGTTTGTGAAGTGAAACCTTTTGCAAATGACTTTGCCACTTTATAAAATGACCATTAGGTGTTTTACAATGTTTATGACCCATTAGGAACCACTTTTTCAAATAAAACAATCCTTGGCATGCTTGCATGCATTACTTTGACTTTATCATTTTATGTGATGTTTTGCTTGATTGGTAGATTGAGATTGTGCCTTGCTTGATTGAATTGTAGTGAATTTAAGAGTGTGATTGTTGCAAGGACAAGGAGTGAACCTATACTCTACCAAAAAGGCAAGTGATGCTTCATACTTTTGTCCCATTACTTTCACTATGCATTAGTGATTTTTCTAAGTAAAACTTGCATGGAACTTTTGCTAAGTATAAACCTTTCTATAGGAAAACCTAGTAGATGAAACCTTAGTAGAAATTTCCTAAGTTAAGATTCCTACTACTATCATGCTTAGCTTAGCTAATAGAAAACAAGGGTGGAAATATATTCATACTATGGAAAAATTTCTAAGTCTGAGGACTTATGTTTTTCTTAATAAAACAACTAAGTCAATGAATCACCTGGGTGGAATGGGATTTGATTGGTGGTTTTTGGTTAAGTGGTTACACAAGGCCCATGTTTATGGTTTACCTTGTGTATCACACTTGTGGATTGCCACCCAGGAACAAAGAGATTTGAGATGTCAAATGTTGAGAAGCTTCAAGTGCAGCCACTTGGCATTATGGGCTCTGCCTGGATCATATAGGTTGCAAGAACTTAGCCATATGGACAGTTGGTGGTAGAGTTTGATAGGTTGGAACGCGTCCATTTTGGTCTAAGGGAAGGCTTCTGAAAGATCTTGTCTTGGGAAACCAAGTCTTGTGGGGAAAGTGCACCACCTCTGCAGAGTGTAAAATCTAAGTACTTAGCCATGTCCCTGGTAAAGGACAATTTGAGCATCAAGACATGGAAGCAATCAAGAATCTCATCATCCAAATTTATAAATTAAAAACTTGTGGTTGAACAAGGGTTAAAGGATCTTCAATATTTGATTGAGAAAAATGATTTTGTCAAGCAAAAACTTAGTGTTTTCAAATGTTAAGGAAAAATCTATTTTGAGCAATGCAAGCCTCAACTCCACTTAGCCAAATGCATATAGATGATAGACTCCATCATACTACCATAGTATCACTTGCCAATACAATTCAAATGTATTGACCCTTGTGGCTGTAACTTGTTATGTTGCAGGTTTGATTGATGTTAGAAAAGTTTGATGATTAGGATTACAAAGTATACAACCAACATGTCTGCATGTGGCACTTTGAAGATGAAGGACCCCATGCTTATAGATATTCTGCTGCAATGTAATGTAATAGCCAAATGAGCTATGTAAGATGTAATAAAATTATGTTATTCCTGGTTATAAAGTTGTATTATGACCTTTGTTTCTTGATATTACATCTTAACTGTGGATGCTAGCTATTGATCCAGGGACTAGCATTGTAAACACATGGGACTCTACCTTATTAAAGGTTGGGACCCTTACAAAAAGACACCGTATGAATTGTGGTTTGGAAACAAACCTAAGCTATCATTTCTTAAAGTTTGGGGATGCGATGTTTATGTGAAGAAACTTCAACCGGATAAACTCGAACCCAAAGCGGAAAAATGCGTCTTCATAGGATACCCTAAGGAAACTATTGGGTATTCCTTCTATCACAGATCCGAGGGCAAGGTTTTTGTTGCCAAGAATGGATCCTTTCTAGAGAAAGAGTTTCTCGCGAGAGGTGTGAGTAGTCGGAAGGTAGAACTCGAAGAGGTTATTGAACCTTCTTCAAAGTATGGTGAGTAGCACAGCGCCGGAAGTTGTTCCGGAGTTGGCTCCACCTGTTGAAGAGGGAACTAATGATAATGGAAAAAAGAAATTCATGACAGGATTTCCGTACAGCTCGGGAGCTGCACGCGTCCTGCTTGACCTGCGAGGTTAGGTAGTACTCTCTTTCGGAGTTTCATGATCATTATCATTAGTTCCCTCTTCAACAGGTGGAGCCAACTCCGGAACAACTTCCGCAAGGCTACTCGCCATACTTTGAAGAGAAGGTTCCACAACCTCTTCGAGTTCTACTCCGACTACTCACACCTTTCATGAAACTCTTTCTAGAAAGGATCCATTCTTGGCAACAAAAACGATAGAAGGAATACCCAATAGTTTCTTTAGGTATCCTATGAAGACGATTTTTCCGCTTTGGGTTTATCCGTTGAAGTTTCTTCACATAAACATCGATCCCCAAACTTTAAGAAATGATAGCTTAGGTTTGTTTCAAACCACAATTCATACGTGTCTTTTCAACGATTTAGATGGTGCCCGATTTAAAGTGAATGCGCAGCTTCTAGTGCATAAACCCAAAATGATAACGGCAAGTCCGTCGGAGACATCATAGATCGAACCATATCTAGTAAAGTACGATTACGACGTCCGACACACCATTTCATTGTGGTGTTCCTAAGGTGTGAGTTGTGAAACAATTCCACACTCTTTCATGTGAGTGCTAAACTCGTAACTTAGATACTCACCTCCATGGTCGGACCGTAGAAATTTGGTCTTTCTATTACGATGATTTTCCACTTCATTCTGAAATTCCTTGAACTTTTCAAAGGTTTCAGACTTGTGTTTCATCAAGTAGATATAACCGTATCTACTCAAATCATCCGTGAAAGTAACAAAATAACGATATCCACCTCGCGCCGACACACTTATTGGACCGCATACATCAGAATGTATGATTTCCAATAAATCTGTCGCCCGTTCCATTGAACCGGAAAACGGCGTTCTAGTCATCTTGCCCATAAGACATGGCTCACATGTATCAAATGATTCAAAATCAAGTGATTCCAAAAGTCCATCCGAATGGAGCTTCTTCATGCGTTTAATGCCAATATGACCTAGACGGAAGTGCCACATATATGCGGATATATCATCATTAAGTTTAATCCTTTTAGCATCAACATTATGAATATGTGTAACATTATCATCGAGATCTAATAGAAATAAACCATTCATCATCGGTGCATGACCATAAAAGATTTCATTCATATAAATGGAACAACCATTGTTCTCGGATTTAAATGAATAACCACTTCGCATCAAACACGATCCAGATACAATGTTCATGCTCAGTGCAGGCACCAGATAACATTTATTCAAGTTTATAACTAATCCCGACGGCAAGTGGAGAGGCAGCGTTCCGACAGCGATCACATCAACGCTTGATCCATTGCCGACACGCATCTTGACCTCACCCCTTGCCGCGGTCGCTTGTTCCGACCCCGATTCGAGTTACAAATATTAGCAACCGAACCGGTATCAAATACCCGGTGCTATCATGAGCACTAGTCAAGTATACATCAATAACATGTATATCATATATACCTTTGTTTGCCTTGCCGCCTTCTTGTCTCGAGATACTTGGGGCGATTCGCTTCGATGGCGATCCCTTACAATAGTAGCACTCGAATCGACTTAGGTCCAACTCGGGTTTCTTTTCAAAGCGCAACAGGCTTGCCGCCTTACTTCCCTTCCATTTTCCTTCTTGTCTTTCTTGAAACCAGTGTTCCTATTGATCATCAACACTTGATGTTCCTTTTGATCTCCACTTACTGCGGTTTAAGCATTGGTAAGCTCGGGAGACTTCTTCATGCCTTGCATATTATAGTTCATCACGAAGCTCTTATAGCTAGGTGGCGTAGACCGAGAACACGATGGATGCCTAAGTCAATGGGAATCGATATTCCCAAGGACACAAGCTTATCGGCGTAACCCGACATCTTGAGTACATGCTCACTAACGGAGTTGTGCTCTTCCATCATGCAGCTAAAGAACTTTTCTGAAGCGTTGTAGCTCTCTACAGCAGCATGTGTGTCTAAAATCATTTTCAACTCACCCATTTTATCAAATGCATTGCCGTTTTCAAAACGCTTTCGAAGTTCCGGCTCTAGCCCATACAATATGCCGCAATGAACTAAGTTGTGGTCCTCCTGACGAGTCTGATAGACATCCTTCTCCTCGTCAGGGGCATCATCTAAAGGTGGGGGGCCTAACGGCGCTTCTAGCACATATTGCTTTTGTCCAGCACAGAGGAGAATCCTCAAATTCATGGCCCATTCGGTAAAGTTGCTACCATTCGTTGCTAGTTTCTCTTTCTCCATGAACACATTGAAATTAAAAGCAGGTGGTGCCATCTACAACAGAATTTGTAAAGTTTATACTAAGTGTATTATAGATTGAGTTCAACTAATCTATATTACGAATGAACTCCCACTCAAAAACGACATCCCTCGTGCCTTTTTGGTGATTACATGAACCAAATCCACTACACCAAGTCCGATCATCACGTGAGTCGGTATAGCTTCAAAGGCGAGCATCAAATGGGCATCATATCAACTATATGACTCATGCTTAACCTTTCGGTCCGTGTTCCGAGGCCATGTCTGTACATGCTAGGCTCGCCAAGTTAGAACCTTAGTATTCGCGTGGGTAATTGTTTTACAACCGAAATATGGTCGTGGATCCAAGAACACCCGATCATCACGTGATGTCTTGGAGCGAAGAAAACATAATCGGTGCATACTAAAGGAAGAACACATTCTTATCTTGATATTTAAATGAGGGATCATCTTATTATGCTAACAAAGCGCTAAACAAGCAATATAAGATGCTATCAAACATCATATGTTTATTAGTGAAATGATATGGTTCCCGCAGATGATCTCTATCATGTGCATCGTGGTACGATCACTATCATACCTATATGTGTAAATCCAAGGTCTATGGATTTTACACGCTATGTGTTGTAAGAGTATCATCTCATACTTCTACTTACAACACTACCATATCATAACACTAGCCCAGAACAATCTAAACTAGACGCCTCTAATTTATCCATTGCAAGTTTTACGTGGCTTAGGGCTTCGAGATAGAACCGTTCTTACCTACAAACATGAACCACAACAAGGATAATCAAATTGTTGACAACTCGCTTGCAAAATAGATATTGACTATAGTAGGAGAGACAGACACCCGCTAGCCACTTATGCAAACTAGTTGCATGTCAAGCGTGGAACAGGTCTCATGTGCGAGGACATGTAAAGTTTGTCCAGGCCGCTTCATCCCACTATGCCACCAATATCCAAAATTACAACAAAGGAGCAACAACATGATCATCACCGCCCACATACTCATATGTGTACTACCCGTGTAAAGTATCTACGCATAGATCCGACTCTGATACCACTGTAGGGTTCGCAGCATAGAAAACAAAAATTTTCCTACGATGTGAACTATATACCAAGATCTATCTACTAGATACAAACAACGGGCGGATGTATATCCGTAGAGAACATACCCTTGAAGACCGAAAAGCTTAACGAGTTCAACTCGTGGTTGATGTAGACGATCTCTTGCCGATCTCAAGATCGAGAGGAAGTCCTAGCGCCGCAAATCAGCCAAGATCCGTTTCGCACACGTTCGAGGCACCGAGCAACCTCCGTCTCCTCGCTCCAGCGATGCAGCGGAAGCACAACTCTTTCTTGCCGAATAGCCACCGGGAACATGTATCTTGCTAGTCCGAGACCATGGGGGATAAATTCTAGAGGGGGAGAGAGATCCTTCACGAGGAGGTGTGAGAGACAAGTGAGGAGGGGCTCCTTTTATAGGAGGAGGGGGCACCCAAGGGGTGGTGCCGCCATGGGGCTGCCCCTCCCCTCCTTCATTCATGTGGGTGGACACTCCACTCACAAAATGCCCTTTAAAATCCCTCCACTCAAAAGTCCACTCAAATTCCCATTAAATTTCCACCAAATTTAATGCAAACTCTCATTAAATAAAACTCTTTTATTTTATTCAGAATTTTGTCAATTACTTTAATGACAAACATTCACAAATAACCCCTTGCTAGAATTCTATTTCACATGCATAACCACTTTATGCAATTTCACCCGAAAACTGCTTTGGTATCTAGTGAAATAAATTCTGCGCTTGTTCATTCTTTCGGCATGAAACATTGCTCCAATTGGATGTCGGTGTCTCTTAAGTGTGTCACCCTACGGTTCGTGAATAATGCGGACATGATCGAGACCCTCTCGGATCAATAATCGAAGCGGATCGAGACCCATCTTGAATCCCACACATTCAACGATGACTTTCTTGTGATCGTCGAACCTTTACGCTAGTATCTTAATCCCTTTGTTTCACGATATATTACATGTCCGAGATTCGATCATGGTATCTCCATACCTAGTTTGATCTCGTTATCGACATGCACTCTTTTCTCGTTCCTATGATATAACATTCTAGTGATCAAATCACTTGCTTGCAAGCTAATCAATGTGATATCACCGAGAGGGCCCAGTATATCTATCCGTCATCGGGATGAACAAATTCCAATCTCGATCCATGAGCCTCAACATAACACTTTATTAGTTCTAATCCATCTTTATAATCACCTGTTACGGTGTGACGTTTGATGTTATCAAGAAACTCTTCCGGTGTTAGTGATTGACATGATCTCATGGTCTAAGGATTAGGATCACTGTAAGTTGTTATAGCAATATAAACTCAATGACTTTGATCGTAATGCTATACTTCGGATGAATGTTCATCACACCATTACACTAATGTTGTGATCCCGTTATTAACAACATCCAATGTCCATGATCAGGAAACCTTGATCATCTTGTTAATCAACGAGATAGTTTATCAGAGAGGCATAACTAGGAACTTTCTGTTTGTTTATTAAACACACATGTATTAACGTTTCCGTATTAATACAATTATAGCATGCAAAATAAACATCTATCATATACTTGGAATACACATAATAAACACTTTATTATTGCCTCTCAGGGCATATTCCCTTCATTAGACACGCCGAGGAGGGGGCTAGGCCGGCGGCTAGGGTTTCACATAGGCGGCGGCGGCGAGTGCCCTAGGGCCGGCGGCGGCTATGGAGGCGGTGGCGGCTTGGGGCTAGGGTTTAGAGGTGTAGGAACTTGTGTCTAGGAGGGGAGCCCTGCCCCTCCTTTTATAGGTGGAGGGGGCCGGCCAAGGGGAGGGGAGTCCCTCCCCAACTCGGATTGGTGGTGCGCCGACGGTGGGAGGAGGAAATCCTCCCCCAAGTCGGTTTCCACCTCCCTCTCCACTTCCCAAAAAATAGCCGTTTGACTTTCAAACTAGGTGTTTGACTTTTCAAACTAGGATTTGATTAATACCTCTATTTTGTTCAGCGAAACACCGCACATGATGCGATCATACCAACTTGATATAACACATTCATGTACCCTTCCCCTCCGGAGTGCCGGACATTCCGGAACCTTCTAGAACATTCCCGATGAAAACACTGGAACCATTCTCCAACTCCGAGACGGGACTTTCCTTATATGAATCTTATTCTCCGGACCATTCCGGATCTCCTCGTGATATCTCGAATCCCATTCGAGACTCCGAACAACATTCGGACTCTTTCTCATCATTCCATAACTACTCAAACAACGTCGAATCCTTAAGTGTGTCTCCCTACGGTTCGTGAATTACGCGGACATGATCGAGACACTTCTCCGATCAATAACCAATAGAGGAATCTGGAAATTCATATGGCTCCCACATATTTCTACGATTACTTTGCGATCGAATGAACCACTTACATACGATATCAATTTCCCTTTGTCTCACGATAGTTTACTTATCCGAGGTTATGATCGTCGGTATCTCTGCATACCTAGTTCAACCTCGTTACCGATAAGTACTCTTTTCTCGTTCCTGTGATATGTGATCCCTTGTGAGCCAGTCACATGCTTGCAAGCTAATTGGATGACATTTCACCGAAAGGGCCCAGAGTATATCTATCCGTCATATGGATGGACAAATCCCACTCTTGATCCATGTGTTCCAACCAATACTTTCCGAACACTCAATGCCACCTTTATAGCCACCCAGTTACAGTGTGGTGTTTGATGTCATCAAAGCATCCATCCGGTAAAGGTGATATGCATGATCTCATGGTCGAAGGAATTAGATTACTATGTATCATAAAGCATATAGCAATTGAACTATTAAAATGACTTGATCTGTATGCTACGCTTATCTATAGGAGTATGTCCACCATATCATTCTCCTAACGATATGATCTTGTTGTTAATAACTTCCCAGTGTTCATGATAGGGAAACCACAATCATCTATTAACCAACAAGCTAGCATTATATAGAGGCTTTACTAGGGACTCTTATTTTAGTCTACAAATCACACAAGTATTAATGTTTCCTTGTTAATACTATTATAGCATGAATGTAAACATTTATCATAAACACAAAGATATAATAATAACTATATTTATTATTGCCTCTAGGGCATATCTCCAACAATCTCCCACTTGTACTAGAGTCATCTAATCTAGATTACATGGTAATATGCCGAACACCCATGGCAGTTTGGTGCTGGTCATGTTTTGCCCTCGGGAGAGGTTTAGTCAACGGATCCGCCACATTCAGATCTGTGTGTACTTTGCAAATCTTTATGTCCCCATATTGGACATGTTCTCGAATAGCGTGAAAACGTAGCTTGATATGCTTCAGCTTCTTGTGTGACCTTGGTTCTTGCGCATTGGCTATGGCGCCCATGTTATCACAGTAGATAGACATTGGGTCCAGCACACTAGGAACCACACCCAGCTCTGTAATGAACTCTTTCATCCATATCGCTTCTTGTGAAGCCTCCGAAGCAGCCATGTATTCCGATTCAGTTGAAGGTCTCGCCACAACGCTTTGTTTTGCACTCCTCCATTAATCTGCGCCATTCAAAATAAATATTATCAGTTGTGATTTAGAATCATCCGGATCGGTGTTCCAACTAGCATCGGTGTAACCATTAACAACGAGCTGTTCATCACCTCCATAAGAAAGAACCATATCCTTAGTTCTTCTCAAGTACTTAAGGATGTTTTTGACCGCTGTCCAATGATCCACTCCTAGATCACTTTGATATCTGCTAGTGAAACTAATAGCATATGCAATGTCGGGTCTAGTACATAGCATGGAATACATTAGAGATCCTATGGCTGAGGCATAGGGAGTCTTACTCATCCTTTCTCTATCTTCTGCCGATGTCGGACTTTGAGTTTTACTCAAGGTCGTATTGGGCAACATGGGCAAGAACCCTTTCTTGCTATCTTCCATTCCAAACCTCTTTAGAACTTTGTCCAAATATGTACTTTGTGACAATGATATTTGGCGTCTTGATCTATCTCTATAAATCTTTATGCCTAATATGTAAGTTGCTTCGCCAAGATCTTTCATTGAAAAACTATTATTCAAATATTCCTTGACACTATCAAGAAGGTCTACATCATTCGCAATCAACAATATGTCATCTACATATAGTATTAAGAATGCTACAGAGCTCCCACTCACTTTCTTGTAAATACAAGCTTCTCCATAAGTTTGTATAAAACCAAAACTTTTGATTACCTTATCAAAACGTTGATTCCAACTTCGGGATGCTTGCTTCAATCCATAGATGGACCGTTGAAGTTTGCATACCTTGTTAGAATCTTTAGGATCGACAAAACCTTTGGGTTGCATCATATACAACTCTTCATCAATGTCTCCATTGAGGAATGTTGTTTTGACATCCATCTGCCATATCTCATAATCATAATATGCAGCGATTGCTAACATAATCCTCACAGACTTTAGCTTCGCTACTGGTGAGAAAGTCTCATCGTAGTCAACTCCTTGAATTTGTCGAAACCCCTTTGCGACAAGTCGAGCTTTATAGACAGTAACATTACCATCAGCATGTGTTTTCTTCTTGAAAATCCATTTGTTCTCGACAGCCTTCCGGCCATCCGGTAAGTCCACCAAAGTCCATACTTGGTTTTCGTACATGGATCCAATCTCGAATTTTATGGCTTCTTGCCATTTATTGGAATCTGGGCTCATCATTGCTTCCTCATATGTCTCAGGGTCATCGGTGTTGTCCACCAACATGACACTCATAACGGGATCATACCAATCTGGAGTGGTACGAGTTCTCGTTGACCTGCGAGGCTCTGTAGCAACTTCAACCGAAGTTTCATGATCATCATCATTTGCTTCCTCTCTAACTGGTGCAGGCACCACAGGAACTTCTTCCGGTGTTGCGCTACTCGCAATTTTGAGAGAAGGTTCGACAACCTCGTCGAGTTCTACTTTCCTTCCAGTCACTTCTTTCGAGAGAAATTCCTTCTCTAGAAAGGATCCATTCTTGGCAACGAAGATTTTGCCTTCGGATCTATGATAGAAGGTATACCCAATAGTTTCCTTTGGGTATCCAATGAAGACGCATTTTTTCGCTTTGGGTTCAAGCTTGTCCGGCTGTAACTTCTTTACATAGGCTTCGCAACCCCAAACTTTAAGGAACGACAATCTAGGTTTCTTCCCAAACCATAATTCATACGGTGTCGTTTCAACGGATTTAGATGGTGCCCTATTTAAAGTGAATGCGGATGTTTCTAATGCATAACCCCAAAATTATAGCGGTAAATCTGTAAGTGACATCATAGAACAAACCATATCTAAGAGAGTTCGATTACGACGTTCGGACACACCATTATGCTGTGGTGTTCCCGGCGGTGTCAATTGCGAAAGTATTCCGCATTTCTTCAAATGCTCGCCAAACTCGTAACTTAGATATTCACCTCCACGATCAGAACGTAGAAATTTAATCTTCTTGTTACGTTGATTCTCTACCTCACTTTGAAATTCCTTAAACTTCTCGAAAGTTTCGGACTTATGTTTCATGAAATAGATATACCCATATCTACTCAAGTCATCCGTGAAGGTAAGAACATAACGATCATTGGACCACACACATCGGTATGTATGATTTCCAATAAGTCCGTAGCTCGCTCCATCATACCAGAAAATGGAGTCTTAGTCATTTTACCCATCAGACATGCTTCGCATCTTTCAAGTGATTCAAATCAAGTGATTCAAGAAGTCCATCGGAATGTAGTTTCTGCATACGCTTCACTCCAATGTGACCAAGACGACAGTGCCACATATAGGTCGAGTTATCGCTCGATTTGAAATGTTTAGCCTCAATGTTATTAATATGTGTATTTCCACTATCGAGATTCAATAAGAATAGACCATCTATCAAAGGTGCATGTGCATAAAACATATTAGTCATATAAATCAAACAACCATTATTCTCGGACTTAAACAAGTAATCGTCTCGCAATAAACAAGATCCCGATATAATGTTCATGCTTAACGCAGGCACCAAATAACAATTATTTAAGTATAAAACTAATCCCGATGGTAGATGAAGGGGTAGCGTGACGAACGCGATCACATCAACCTTTGATCCGTTTCCCACGCGCATCGTCACCTCGTTCTTTGCTAGCTTCCGTTTATTCTGCAGCACCTGTTTCGAGTTACAAATATGAGCAACCGAACCAGTATCAAATACCCAGGCACTACTACGAGTACTAGTGAGATACACATCAATAACATGTATATCAGATATACCTTTCTTCTTGATGTTGTCGTTCTTCAAATCCGCCGAGTACTTTGGGAAGTTCCGCTTCCAGTGACCTTCTCCCTTGCAGTAAAAGCACTCAGTATCAGGCTTAGGTCCAGCCTTGGTCTTCTTCGTTGGTGTGGTAACTTTCTTACCACCCTTATTGAAGTGTCCCTTCTGCTTAGACTTGCCTTTCTTGAATTTGGTGGTCTTATTGACCAACAACACTTGGTGCTCTTTCTTGATATCTACTTCTGCAGATTTCAACATGGCAAAGAGTTCTGGCAACGTCTTGTTCATGTTTTGCATGTTCTAGTTCATCACAAAGTTCTTGTAACTTGGTGGTAGTGATTGGAGGACACGGTAAATCCCCAAAGCATTAGGAATCACAATACCCAGGCTTTGAAGTTTGTTTGCGTGCCCAGACATCTTAAGCACATGCTCACTAACAGAGCTGCCCTCTTCCATCTTGCAGTTAAAGAACTTTTCAGAAGCCTCATAGCTTTCAATTGCCGCATGAGTATCAAAGATCAATTTGAGATCCTCGACAATATCATATGGGTCTGAATTATCAAACCTTTTCTGAAGCTCCGATTCTAAACCATACAAGATAGCACACTGAACTATGGAGTACTGAGTCTTCCGAGTGAGGTAAACATTCTTTACTTCATCGGCAAGATCACCGCAGTGGGTCATCCAAATGCATCCAAAGACATAGGTCAAATTACCGTGTGAGGAAAATCCTCAAATTGCGGAACCAATCCGCGAAGTTGCTTCCATTGTTTTTCAACTTTTCTTTCTCTAGGAACGCATTAAAATTGATGGTAGGGGTTGCCATTGATCTACAACATATTTGCAATAGTTTAGACTAAGTTTATGACAAATTGAGTTCAAATTAATAATAAAATTAATCTAGGTGAACTCCCACTCAAAACAATATCCCTCACATTGTTTTAGTGATCACACGAACCAAATCCACCATATCAACACCGATCATCACGAGAGTTGATATAGTTTCAATGGCGAACAATCGACATGTTCATCATATCTACTATGTGATTCATGCTTTACCTTTCGGTGATCCGTGTTCCGAGACCATGTCTGTACATGCTAGGCTCGTCAAGATCAAACCTTAGCTTCCGCATGAGCAAATCTGGCTTGCTCACGTTGTATACACTTGCGGAATCTAACACACCCGATCATCACGTGGTGCTTCGAAACAACAAGCTTTAGCAACGGTGCTAACTAAGGGTGAACACTTTATGACTTGAAATTCATGTGCATGATGGATCATCTTATAATGCTACCGTCGTCTACTAAGCAATACAAGATGCATAAAGGATTAACATCACATGCAATTCATAATATGTGATATGATATGGCCTTTCTTCTTTGTGCTTCCGATCTCCATCTTCAAGCACGAACATGATCTCCATCATCACCGGCATTGCATCAAGGTCAATGAAGCTTCTCCATGGTTGTCGTCCACCGGCTTCAACTATTACAACTACTTTGAATAGACACGCGGGTCTTAACATAAATTAAAAACAACCATATGGCTCCTGCCGGTTGCCAACTTACAATAAGGAACATTGCATACATCAAATATAATCACAATCATGGCCATATCACATCATCGCACACCCCAAAAACAAAGTTAGACGCCTCTACTTTCTTTGCATATTTTACGTGGTTTGGGGCTTTCAATAAGTGTTGTTCTAACTTTAACATGAACCACAACATTGATACTAGTATTGTTAATCACCCGTTGTAAATTGGATCTTAACTATGCTAGGAGAAAGCACCATAAAGCCACTTATGCAATACAAGTTGCATGTCAAGCGTGGAGCAAGTCTCATGAACGATGTCATGTAAGGTTAGCCCGGGCCGCTTCATCCCAACATCCCGCAAGATGCAAAGTACGCAAGAAGCAATCGACAATAAAATCATCAACGCCCACAATGACCATTGTGTTCTACTCGTGCAACAGATCTACATATAGACACGACTCTGATACCACTGTAGGGTTTCATAGCATGGAAAACAAAAAATTTCTACCGCATACAAACAAACAAGCCAAGATCTATCTACTAGATTGTAGCAACGAGTCGATAGAATAACTCACCCTCGAAGATTCCAAAGTGTTTAACGAGAGCGGATTCTCGTGGGTGATGTAGTCGTACTCTTCCCAATCTCAAGATCGCGTAGACGATCCTTCCGGCGCTGCGTTCCGGCAGCGCTCCCGCAGACGGTCACACGTTCGGTACTCGACGAAGACCTTCCTCTCCCTTGTTCCAGTAGGCAGCGGAGGTTGTAGCACTCTCCTCGCGATTCTGGCAGCACAATGGCGTGGTACCGGAAGTAGAGGGGAGATCTCGCAGGGCTTCGCCTTAAGCCGGAGCGAGTATGGTGGAGTATGAGAGAGTCCCTCGACGATCTAGGGTTTAGACATGCCGAGGAGGGGGCTAGGCCGGCGGCTAGGGTTTCACCTAGGCGGCGGCGGCGAGTGCCCTAGGGCCGGCGGCGGCTATGGAGGCGGCGGCGGCTTGGGGCTAGGGTTCAGAGGTGTAGGAACTTGTGTCTAGGAGGGGAGCCCTGCCCCTCCTTTTATAGGTGGAGGGGGCCGGCCAAGGGGAGGGGAGTCCCTCCCCAACTCGGCTTGGTGGTGCACCGGCGGTGGGAGGAGGAACTCCTCACCCAAGTCGGTTTCCACCTCCCTCTCCACTTCCCAAAAATAGCCGTTTGACTTTTCAAACTAGGATTTGATTAATCCCTCTATTTTTTTCAGTGATGACACCGAGTACATGATGCAATCATACCAACTTGATATAACACATTCATGTACCCTTCCCCTCCGGAGTGCCGGACATTCCGGAACCTTCTAGAACATTCCCGATGAAAACACTGGAACCATTCTCCAACTCCGAGACGGGACTTTCCTTATATGAATCTTATTCTCCGGACCATTCCGGATCTCCTCGTGATATCCCGAATCCCATTCGAGACTCCGAACAACATTCGGACTCTTTCTCATCATTCCATAACTACTCAAACAACGTCAAATCCTTAAGTGTGTCTCCCTACGGTTCGTGAATTACGCGGACATGATCGAGACACTTCTCTGATCAATAACCAATAGAGGAATCTGGAAATTCATATGGCTCCCACATATTTCTATGATTACTTTGCGATCGAATGAACCACTTACATACGATATCAATTTCCCTTTGTCTCACGATAGTTTACTTATCCGAGGTTATGATCGTCGGTATCTCTGCATACCTAGTTCAACCTCGTTACCGATAAGTACTCTTTTCTCGTTCCTGTGATATGTGATCCCTTGTGAGCCAGTCACATGCTTGCAAGCTAATTGTCTGACATTTCACCGAAAGGGCCCAGAGTATATCTATCCGTCATATGGATGGACAAATCCCACTCTTGATCCATGTGTTTCAACCAATACTTTCCGAACACTCAATGCCACCTTTATAGACACCCAGTTACGGTGTGGTGTTTGATGTCATCAAAGCATCCATCCGGTAAAGGTGATATGCATGATCTCATGGTCGAAGGAATTAGATTACTATGTATCAGAAAGCATATAGCAATTGAACTATTAAAATGACTTGATCTTTATGCTACGCTTATCTATAGGAGTATGTCCACCATATCATTCTCCTAAAGATATGATCTTGTTGTTAATAACATCTCAATGTTCATGATAGGGAAACCACAATCATCTATTAACCAACAAGCTAGCATTATATAGAGGCTTTACTAGGGACTCTTATTTTAGTCTACAAATCACACAAGTATTAATGTTTCCTTGTTAATACTATTATAGCATGAATGTAAACATTTATCATAAACACAAAGATATAATAATAACTATATTTATTATTGCCTCTAGGGCATATCTCCAACAATTTCATGGTTGATGAAAATGATGACCCTGCGACGTATGAAGAAGCGGTGATGAGCCCGGATTCCAACAAATGGTTAGAAGCCATGAAATCCGAGATGGAATCCATGTATGAAAATCAAGTTTGGAACTTGGTGGACTTACCTCACGATAGAAAGGCTGTGGAGAACAAATGGATTTTCAAAAGGAAAACTGATGTTGATGGTAATGTAACCGTCTATAAAGCTCGACTTGTCGCAAAGGGGTTTCGAAAAATTCAAGGAGTTGACTACGATGAGACTTTCTCTCCCGTAGCGATGCTAAAGTCAGTTAGGATTATGTTAGCAATTGCTGCATATTTCGATTATGAGATATGGCAGATGGATGTCAAAACCGCGTTTCTCAATAGTAATATTGAAGAAGAGTTGTATATGATACAACCAAAGGGTTTTGTCGATCCTAAGGATGCTAACAAGGTGTGCAAGCTTCAGTGATCCATCTATGGATTTAAGCAAGCATCACGAAGTTGGAATCTCCGCTTTGATGAGGTGATCAAAGAGTTTGGATTTGTCCAAACTTGTGGAGAAGCTTGTATTTACAAGAAAGTGAGTAGGAGCAATGTGGCATTTCTGATATTATATGTGGATGACATATTATTGATCGGAAATGATATAGATCTTTTAAACAGTGTTAAAAGTTATCTAAACAGCAAATTTTCAATGAAGGACCTAGGTGAAGCGTCATACATATTAGGCATAAAGATCTATAGAGATAGATCTAGGCGCCTAATAGGGCTATCGCAAAGTACATACCTTGATAAGATTTTAAAGAAGTTTAAAATGGAAGATAGTAAGAAGGGGTTCTTACCTATGACACAAGGCACGACATTGAGTAAGACTCAAAGTCCGGCTTCGGCGGAATAAAGAGAGATAATTGACAAGGTCCCCTATGCTTCAGCCATAGGCTCTATAATGTACGCCATGCTATGTACAAGACCAGATGTGGCACATGCTATTAGTTTGACTAGTAGGTACCAAACGGATCCAGGTTCAGAACACTGGAAAGCGGTCAAGAATATCCTTAAGTACTTACGAAGAACTAAGGATATGTTTCTTGTATACGGAGGTGAAGAAGAGCTCGTCGCTAAGTGTTATGTTGACGCTAGCTTTGACACCGATCCGGATGACTCTAAGTCTCAATCCGGATACGTATTTCTCATGAATGGCGGAGCGGTTAGTTGGAGGAGCTCCAAACAACCTGTGGTGGCGGGATCAACAACGGAGGCCGAATATGTTGCTGCTTCAGAAGCGGCTCAGGAAGCAGTTTGGATGAAGGAGTTCATATCCGAACTAGGTGTGGTTGCAAACGCGTTGGACCCAATGGTGATCTATTGTGACAACAATGGTGCCATTGCCAATGCCAAAGAGCCAAGGTCTCACAAGCATTCCAAGCATATTAAGCTCCGGTTTCACTCCATCCGCGAGCATGTCAAGGATGGAGATATAAAGATTTGTAAAGTACACACGGATTTCAATGTAGCAGATCTGTTGACTAAAACTCTCCCTAGAGCAAAACATGATCTACACCAGAACTCCATGGGTGTTAGATACATCACAATGTAACTAGATTATTGTCTCTAGTGCAAGTGGGAGACTGAAGGAAATATGCCCTGAGAGGCAATAATAAAATGTTTATTATGTGTATTCCAAGTATATGATAGATGTTTATTTTGCATGCTATAATTGTATTAATACGGAAACGTTAATACATGTGTGTTTAATAAACAAATAGAAAGTTCCTAGTTATGCCTCTCTCATAAACTAGTTCGTTGATTAACAAGATGATCACGGTTTCCTGATCATAGACATTGGATGTTGTTAATAACGAGATCACAACTTTAGTGTAATGGTGTGATGAACATTCATCCGAAGTATAGCATTATGATCAAAGTCATTGATTTTATATTGATATAAACAAACTACGAAGTAGTCCTAATCCTTAGACCATGAGATCATGCCAATCACTAACACCGGAAGAGTTTCTTGTTGACATCAAACGTCACTCCGTAACTGGCTAATTATAAAGATGGCTTCAAAGCTACTAAAGTGTTATGTTGAGAATCATGGATCAAGAGTGGAATTTGTTCATCCCGATGACGGATATATATGCTCTGGGCCCTCTCGGTGATATCACATTGGTTAGCTTACAAGAAAGTGATTTGATCACTAGAATGTTATATCACGGGAACGAGAAAAGATTGCATGTCAGTAACGAGATCAAACTAGGTATGGAGATACCGATGATCGAATCTCGGACATGTAATATATCGTGAAACAAAGGGATTAAGATACAAGCATAAAAGGTTCCGACGATCACAGGAAAAGTCATCGTTGAATGTGTGGAGTCGAGATGGATCTCGTGTCCTACATCGATTATTGATCGGAGAAGGGTCTCGATCATGTCCGCATTATTCGCGAACCGTAGGGTGACACACTTAAGGGACACTGGCATCCAGTTGGAGCAAATGTTTCATGCCGAAAGAATAAACAAGCGCAGGAATTTATTTCACTAGATACCGAAACAGGTTTTCGGGTGAAATTGCATAAAGTGGTTATGCATGTGAAATGGAATTCTAGCAAGGGGTTATTTGTGAATGTTTGTCATTAAAGTAATTGACAAAATTCTGAATAAAATAAAAGAGTTTTATTTAATGAGAGTTTGCATTAAATTTGGTGGAAATTTAATGGGAATTTGAGTGGACTTTTGAGTGGAGAAAATTGAAGGGACATTTTGTGAGTGGAGTGTCCACCCACATGAATGAAGGAGGGGAGGGGGCAGCCCCCATGGCCGGCGTCCACCCCCTTGGGTGCCCCCCTCCTCCTATAAAAGGAGCCCCTCCTCTCACTTGTCTCTCACACCTCCTCGTGAAGGATCTCTCTCCCCCTCTAGAATTTATCCCTCATGGTCTCGGACTAGCGAGATACATGTTCCCGGTGGCTATTAGGCAAGAAAGGGTTGTGCTTCCGCTGCATCGCTGGATCGAGGAGGAGGAGGTTGCCCGGTGTCTTGTACGTGTGTGCGAGCACGGATGCGCTGCTGCTTTGCGGCGCTACGGACTTCCTCTCGATCTTGAGATCGGCAAGAGATCGTCTACATCAACCACGAGTTGAACTCGTTAAGCTTTGTCGGTCTTCAAGGGTATGTTCTCTATGGATATACATCCTCCTGATGTTTGTATCTAGTAGATAGATATTGGTACATAGTTCCCATCGTAGGAAAATTTTTTGTTTTCTATGCTGCGAACCCTACAATATCACTAATGCATAGTGAAAATAATGGAAAAAAGTGTCAACACCCGTATTTTTAATCCTAGATGCATGTTATGCCATACATCGCAATCCCAGGATTACCATTTTTGCGAGACATAACAGAATTGGATACCACAGTACATCATCCATTACAAACCATACATAAGGTCTTACACAAATAGGGATCTCATGATCCAGTTCTTAATACAACTTCAAGCAGCGGAATACGTAATATTAACGGTAGCGTAGGCGAAGCTCCAACTTCGGGGTCACATGCAATGCTGACGATGGGAGATGATCCTAGTTGTCGTAACCTTCCTGGGGTCCATCCTCCAGGTACTCCTCTTCATAGTCTGGCCACGGGAATAGCCAGGGACAAAGCCATGAGTACTCTTTAAGTACACGCAAACTAGTACTAAAAAGTGCAGGTTTTTTTTGGAAATAGGACACTAGGCTCTAGGGTTGTTTTGCAAGAAGCCAGATTTAAATCTACTAAGCTTAGAAGCAATGAATGCTAGTTGAAGTTTTATAACACCTAAGTGGGAACTTGTATCTCATGTCACAACTCTGTTGTGGTCAAGTCAAAGTCTCACTTCCTTTCACAAATCATTTTGAAAAGTCTGACGGGGGAACAGTATGGACACTCCAACTTTCCATAACCGCGGACGCGGCTATTCGAGTAGTTTGACACTCTGCAGATATTGTACACTTTCACCACAACATTCGATACATCCGCTAGGAACAAATCCTGAATTTACCATACTCAGTATGCGGATAATCAATCCTAACCCTTCAATTACATGCCCTAGTATAAGCACCTCTCCTGTGATTTTTGCCTCCCAACCATGACCAACTGTCATCTTGGGTACTGCACAGGTGGAAAATCTTCACAAGGTAGCCTCAGCTCAGACCTTGGCCGTGAGGGAACTAATACTAAGGTATATAAGTTTCCAGTCATGCCCTACCCAATCTTCGGGTATTGTGGTTGTACGATAAAATTGGAATGGTATCGCATCCAGACAACCATCAGTTTTATAAAGGGCTAAGGCTCATAACATTTTCATCACCCAAAATCATCAGGTGTTCGGAACACATGTCAAAACATCTCAGTAGAATGATTCATCATTCTAAGCTTTTCATAACCATTTTCACCAAGTATTCCCATCTAATGTTGATCAAGTTTTATGCTTAGCAATAGCATCTACAAGTGGGGGTAAGCACTAATGAGGGGTGGTAAACTAGTGGAGTTTCAACTAAGTACCATCTCATGCCTTAGGATGACATCAAGATTATATAGCTTAGGCCAAATTTTATGCTCTTTATGCAACCTTCAATTATCCTTCTAGTATCTACCATTTATTCCAGTAAACTCTAAATAAGAGCTTTGATAAAGAAATAAAGTAATAAGCTTGCAAGTAAAACTTAGGATTGGTTTGTCAAGGGGTTAGGATCATATATGCTTTAAGGCATATAGTGGGCATGGTAGCAAGCAGGTATTAGCTTGCACATTCAACTAGTAGTATTAGGCTTGCTAAAGTACAGTATCTTGCAAGTGTTAGCTTGCATAGGTATAGTATCAGCTTGCCTTGTGCAGAGGAGTGGTTGAAGTTCTCCTCGGCTTCTTCTTCGTAGAATCCTCCTTCCTCCTCGTATCCTTGGTCGGTACTAGCGTCTATGAATAAATATGATGTACACAATCACCAAACAATACTTAACTACTTGCAATCATCACACAAAAGGGTCCTATAGATGATCTAGCATCATCACTAATATTACAAGATTAAAGCTTGGTTTAATTCCTTTTATTTTTAGAAAAGTAATTTCTACTCATTGAAAAACTACTTAAGATTTAATATTCTCCAAATCAAACATGGGATCATGTTGACACATGTTATCACCACATATTTTAGTCCATGGTAATATGATTTAAAGTGGTGTCACAATTTAATAAGGTTTTACCCGTTTATTTTAATTAAATAAAGTGACTAGAAATGCCTATGGGGCATTCTTTTATTACTTGAACATTATTTCTGTAAGTAATCATATATATTTTTATATATTCTGAAAGGTATGTTTAAATGTGATTTTTGAGAGTTGGAATCAACTCGAAAGCTAATATAGTTTAAATTTGAAAAATGTTTGAATGCAGAAAAGCTTCTGCCTTGTTATTTTTACCATGGATGATCTACAGATCCAAATGAGTTGAATCCAACGGGCTTGAATTCAGCATTTCCAGACCTTTCTAACAAAATTAGTTTCATTCGATTTGGTTCACTGAATCGACCTAGGTTGATTTTTGAAACTGGGTACAGAAGTGTGTTTGAAATAAAATGAAAAGGTTAAATTCAAATAGCTGGGCTGCGCGGGAAGTGATACTGGGCCGGCCTGCTAAGCACAGCGCTTACAAGGGCCGGTTAATGTTGCTGTCCCCACGCGTCAGTGAGACGAGGGGGTGCGAAGCGGTATGGGGCGATGTGGTGCGTTCGATCTGGTTCTAATCCAACGGCTGAGAGTCATCATCGACGTTGGGCAACGCCGGCGAGACAGAAACCTAGCGCGGCCAGTGGGAGTCGTTGGGGGCTCACCGGGGTTCAGGCGAGGGTCGGCGAGGCGGGCGAACGACGAAGTCGACGACGATGAACTCCTGGTACCGGCAGCTTCTCCTGGGGCGGCTCCAATCACTGGCTCCCTTCTTCTCTAGTAGCGGCGGGCTCCGGTGAAATTTCGGCGATGCGCTGCTCGCCTTGCTCCGGGAACAGGGTGGCACGATCAGTGAGGAGAGGGGAGTAAGATGGTGTGCTCAATTCGGCTGGGGGTGGCCTCTATTTATAGTGGAGCGAGGGGACCAACGGGGCGCAAGGTGAGCTCGTCGTGGTCGACGGTACAGACGGCTATTAGCGTGGGCGACGGTAGGGGGCGGTGCAGTGCTCCCTGGCGATGCTCAACGACACGGTGGCGAGACATGGGGCGGTGTGGTTTGGTCGGAACGCGACGATGCTCTGCGCGTGCCCGACGGAAGATTTAATGGCGCTGCGCGTGGTCATGCGGCGCACGGCGTATCTTGCGTTCTTGGGACGATGATGATCATGTATGCATGCGGCGAAGGCGGCGCGCGGTCTGTGGGCGTCGGTCGAGTGTGGAATACGGGGCGCGCTCTCGGCATGGTTGCTGGCGATCTTGGCATGGTTCGTGTGTGTGGTCCAGGGGTTGGAAAGGTTCGAGCGGTGGACAGGGAGTGGCGGTGGGGTGCTGGCTTGCTCCTAGACATGTTGGCTAGGCTTGGTTCTTCTCCTAGCTCGCTGTCGACATGGGGGTGACAAGTGTGCACTCGGCCTGCTCACCATTGATGGTATTGCCAAGCTTACAGTGTTGCTAGAGGTTTGCACTTGAGCTAGATGATCTACTAAAGCCTAGTTGCAACCAAAGAGGGAACAAGTTAGGCTCCAATCACTGCTCACAATAGTGTTTGGATTTTTGAAGATTTGAATCTGCAAGGTGTTTGATGAAATGGCCGCAAGAATTCAAGTTTTGAATTTTGAAAAGATTTTTGGTGGGTGTGCTAGGTTGGTGCTGGTGAGTCTGCAATGCTTGGGTTTTGAAAGTTGAGCTTGTTTGAGTGGTTTTTGAAAAAGTGGGATCTTCTCATATGATAAAGATTCAATTTTGAATTGTCATTTAAACTATGCATTTGAAAGTTTCTGGATGATCACAAAGTGGGCCTTGATACTTTGTTATGAGTACAATCAAGGGGTGCAAAGATCCAGAAAAGTTTCTGTTAGGTTCTGAAAGTTTGAGACATCCAAAGTAGGCATGGGAGTTAAATTGGTCAAAATGATCATTCACTCATTTAGCTTTGTTTTGATTTATTTGTCTTTGAGAAAAGTTTGGGAATTGTTTAGATGATATTTATTTCACCTAAGCAACATTTTACAAGCAAAGAAACACATAAACAAGGCAATTCAAAAGAATTCAAAATGGGATGCATACACACATGCATGCTTTCATATTTTTATTTAGAAAAGTTTTTATTAACCCTAATTTTGATGATTAGAGTTTGATGATCCAAGTTTAGTATTTTTGGGATGTTACAAAAAGTATGAAGCACCACTTGCCTTTTTGGTAGAGAATATAAGTTCACTCCTTGATCTTGCAATAGTCACACTCTTCAAAGTTCACTATAATTCAATCAAGAATTCAAATAATTCATCACATAATAATAAAAAACAAAGCAATGCATGAAAGCATGCCAAAGATTGTTTTATTTGGAAAAGTGGTTTCTAATAGGTTATAAATATTTTAAAGCACCTATTGGTCATTTATAAAATTGAAACATTTGATACCAAGTTAGTGAAATGGCCACTTTAAATCATTTTTGTTTTGTTAGAAATGATTTAAATCAAAGTAATAATCTCTAGTGTTTGACAAATATATTTTTAAACACAAATGTTAGTGTTTTAGGTCAAGTGTTTAATATTAAAACCATTTGCAATAGGTTTTACCTATAAACCATTTTTTATATCCAAAACATGGTGTTTAGGGCCAGAGAGTTTAAATCAAACCATTTTCAAAAAGTTTTACTCAAAAAGTATTTTTAAACCATAATCAATATTTTTATTTAACTAGAAATGCTTCTATTCAAAGATTTATTCCTTATCATCACAAGATACACTTTTAAATCTAAAAGTTGGTTTTTATGGTCAGTAGGTTCAAAAAAATCCATTTATAAAAGATTTTACCCTAAAACAATTTTAGAATAAATTTTATACACAAAATATGCCTACACATGTTTCTGCAAAAACAATCAATATTACAAAAGCAAATCATTAAACAAGGGGCATGGTTGGATAGAATTCTTTTTCCTGATTCCAATGATATAAAATTTGCAAAATTTTGACGTGTAGATTTAAAGTTATGATTTTTGCAAGTTTAAACATTCAATAGAACAAAATCTGGTTTTTAAATTGAAAGCTGGGCCACGTGTCAAGATTTTACTGGCTGATACCGTTTCGGCAGGATCGTGCAATACACGCCGTAGGATTTAAGTTGATCTATGCGGCTCAGATGGATTCGTACCCCTTCACTTAAGTCATCTATCCTAGCCAACGGATCAAGATCTAACGGTTGACGTGGTAGTGACCAAAGATGGGCGGCGCGACGATGGTGGCTGGCAGCGGTGGCGCTCAGATGGTGACGGTGCCGGCGATACAAGAAGCGAGAGGAGGAAAGAAATAGCTCACAGTGATCATAGTGCGTTGCTGATGCTCAACATACTCGCGGGAAGGCAGGGGGCGCTCGGACGTGTCGTCGATTGCTCGTCGTAGTTGTTGTCGGCGTCGGGCGCTCACTGTTGAAGATGGTGGCGACATTATAGACCGTGCTAAGTCAAACAAAGGGTTGAGTTAGACGCGCACGAAGTCACCGGTCACATGCGTATCATCGGGAGGAAGAGGGGTGGTCAGAATGTTACCAGGGGCATCGCCGGAGTTGAGGCAGACGGTGGTGTCGCTCTGTCGTCGAGGTTGCCGAGCCTTTGGGGCTTGCGTGGAAGAGTGGAGGCTACGGGCAGATTCGTAGGAAGGTGGGGAACAGGCTCGTGGGGGTCTGGGAGGCAAGGGGAGGCAGGTACTGGCCGAAATCGGTCGGGGAGCTCGTCAGAGCCGTGGGTGTTCAAGTGTGAAATCGAGGCAGCCTGGAGGCGATATGGTGCGGGAGAATGGGGGAAAACGAAGAGGAGACCTGGGCGATTAAGAGGGCACGGTCGAGGGCGAGGTTTACTCACGCATTGAAGCGAATTAACGCGAGGAAATTACGTCTGGGAACGACAACGAGGTAAGGGGGATTTGGTCGCGGGAGGTTGAAGACGACGCTGATGTGGCATGGGGCCGGTGCGTCAGTGAGCTGAGAGGGTGGGGTTTAAGGTAAGAAATCGATTCGCATAGAGAGGGGGAGTGGGCTGCGCTGCTGGGCCTGCTGGGCTGGTCTCTTTCTTTTTTTTCTGTTTCCTTTTTCGTTTTCTATTTTCATTTTCTGTTTTGAATTTGTTCAAATGATTTCAACCCTCTTTTTAATTCAAAACTTTTCACAACTTTCAGTAAGTTTTACACTGGTTTATTTTTGTATTTTAAGGACCATTTTAGAATAATTATTTTATTCATTTATGGTTTATTATTTATTTAAATTAGAGAGTTGCCTTTATTCAAATAAGATTTTAATTATATTTTTAAACTCTTAATTGAATTCTAATTTCACCAAACCTTTTTCAGTATGTTTTATTTATTTAATAGGGTGTTTAAATAATTCACTTTGAATTATTTGGAATATTTTTAATATGATTTATTAATCATTTAAATTGGGCATTTGTCTTTATTCAAATAAAATCAAATATGGTTTTAATTCCATATAAATTTTATTCAATTGATTCTTTTATTCCATTTAAGTTAATTAAATAACTTTTATATTCTACTTGGGCAAATTCCAAACTATTATTTTCTCATGATTTAATTAATCATTTCTATTAGATATTTTGTCTTTATTTAAATAAATTGGACATTGTTCAATCCTTATGATTTTATTTAAATAATATTTTATTACTTTTATTATTCCATAATCTTTCATTTCATTTGTTTGGCCAAGATTTAATTTGGATTTTAAATATTCCTTATTTAATTATTTCTTTCTTTATCTTATAAAATCCATATCTTTTTATTTATAGATCCAAAATTGGTGATTCCAATTTGTAAAATCTTATTTAATATTTGTTTATATTTTTAAATCTTGTTAGGATTATTTTTCTCACAATTTTGTATGTATTTTAGATAGGTGCTTTATTAGCTTTGGAAATTATTCCCTTTTAACTTATTAAATTCATAAGTTTTTATCCATGGTTCCAAATTGAATGAAATTAATTTCTATGGTTTTATAATATTTTTATTTATCATTATTGATCATTTATATATGTTTGTTGACAAATTTTTATAGGGATTAGATCCATAGTCTTTGAGATATCTTGGAAACAATTTCTTCCATTAGGGTTTATGGTTTTGGTTTATTTTCCAAATGTTTAAATTTAAAGATACATTCATTGATGAATGCATTTCACTTGATTTGAATTTTGTTGGATTCCATTTTATTCAAAGTTTGTTCAAGATGAGTTTTGATGTTTTCATTTGGTATCAAAACGATTCTTTTCACCCTAAATTTCAACAATTAATTCTTTTGTTTTAATTATTTTTCACATATCAAAATTTGGAAAATTTTGGGATGTGACAGAAGCAATCAGGGCTATCAATGGAACCAGGAGGTAATCTATTAAACCAAGCCCTAGCTTCTCATTTTAGTGAAAAAGGGAAGATCTTAGTAACAAAGTACTTACGCATCTTAAAATCATTAGAGAATAAAGCACTCATAGTAGAAAGCTCATTTATACGAGCCACAACACTCTCATTTTCAGTCCCAAAAAAAGGTTCTTTCTCAACAATGTCTAAATAAGATAAATCAAGAAAGAAATCATAATCTTTGTCTTTGATATCTATGGGAGAGGTGGCAAACTTAGGATCAGAGGAAAGTTTAGGAATAATGGTACGTCTATCAAGGAGACTCTTAATAGCACTAGCACCATGTGTGTTTCGGCACTCTTCAACAAATCCATCAGTGAACTCAATATAACCATCATTAATATCATAACTCTCTCTAGACTCAGGTGAGCTAACAGGTGTAACAGTGTCTTCACTAGGAGTTTTGGTATTCCCTAGACCAGCCATGATAGCATCTAGGAAAGGACCTAATGAACCACTCGCATCAAGCATAGTAGAAGTAACATCATGAGCATCAAAATAAGTTTCAGACTCAGCAGTAGTAGCGGTGTGTGTAGCATGAGTATGTGGTGGTGTAACAAGATTACTTATAATAGACGGTGAATCAAGAGCAAAAGAGGTGTTTAGGACTGTACCTCTTCTTGTAGTGGATGGTAATATAGGAAACTTTCCATCACGAGACTTCCCCATGATGAAAGGAGTAGCAGTGAACAATAATAGATCCAAGTGAACTTACAATTAAAGTTATGCTCCCCGGCAACAGCGCCAGAAAATAGTCTTGATGACCCACAAGTATAGGGGATCACAATAGTCTTCGCGGGTAGTATTACCCAATTTATTGATTCGACACAAGGGGAGCCAAAGAATACTTGCAAGCCTTAACAACTGAGTTGTCAATTCAGCTGCACCTGGAAATAGTTCTTGCTCATAGAAGTTTATCAGTAGCAACAGTTTGTAGTATCAACAGCAAAGCAACAGCAGCAGTAAAACAGGAGCAATAGTAATAGTATCAGCAAACAGTAGGATATGAGTGCGGTAGGCATAGGGATGGATGTACGGGCGTTGCATGGACGAGTCTAAACATGTAACTTCAAGATCTAGGTTTATTGCATATAAATAAGAATAAGCATCCAAGCACTAAACAATCCTAGGCATGCGTGCTCGCAGTGAGAACTTGCACGACATCTTTTGTCCATCTAGCCCGTGGCAGCGGGGCCTCTAGGGAACTACTGGTAATTAAGGTGCTCCTTCTAATAGAGCACCAGAGCAAAGCATTAACACTCCATGAACACATGTGATCCTCACACCACAACCATCCCCTCTGGTTTTCCCAATTTCTGTCACTTCGGGGCCTTTGGATTCGAATAATTATATGTGTACACAACTTGCAGATAAGATCACAAACAATACTACCATAATGATTTAATAATAAGTGCAGATCTGAAATCATGGCACTCGGGCCCTAGTGACAAGCATTAAGCACAACAAGTTGCAACAAAGTCAAATAGCACTAATAGAGATACTAGGCACTAAGACCTAACAATCTTATTCGATTACATGATAGAACTCAGCCAATCCCTACCATCCCCATAGCCTACAGCAGGGGATTACTCACTCATGTATGAGGGAAACATTGATGGTTGGTGGAGAGGTGTTGGTGATGACGATGGCGATGATCCTCTCCAAATTCCCCATCCCGGCAGGGTGCTAGAACGGAGTTTCTGGATCCGAATCTTGGTTTCTGGTGGTGGCGGCGCAGTGCAACTCTTTCTGGAAAAACGTCAACCCCCCTCGGTTTTTAGGTCAAGAGGTAACTTATAGGCGAAGAGGGAGCCCGAGGGGATGCCTGGGGTGGATGCACCCCCCTAGGCGCGGGTTGGGCCCACCCGCGCCTGGCAGGGGTGTGGGCCCCCCAGGCCTCCACTCCGTCTCGTACTCTGGCTCTGTGGATCTTCTGGTGAAATAGGATTTTTGGCATATTTTCCGCAATTTTTCCTGATAGTTTATTTTTTGCACAAAAACTAGACACCAAGGTAATTCTGCTGAAAACAGCGTCAATCCGTGTTAGTTGTATCCAAATCACACAAGTTTAGAGGAGAAACAATAGCAAAAGTGTTCTGGAAAGTAGATACGTTTTGGACGTATCATTGAGGAACCCCTTATGGCGGATCGAGAAGAACTATGCTCTACTCAAGTGGAGCTCTCATCTTCACAACAACAATAAGCTCCATCTACCAAGGAGGACAAAGACCCAAGACAAAGACAAGTTGTGGACCCTCAACATGCTGATCAGGAAGATACTTCTAGTGAGATGGAGCTTGAGTCACCATTCTCCAGAATGTCAAGTGCTGCTTGGTCTATTTCACAAGGAAGATCCATACAATCTGCAATGATGAAGCTCAACTCCAATCTAGTAATGTGCCTGATCAAGACCAAGGTCAATCTTTGCCTCTTAATGAAGAGAATGATTCAGGTGATGATCAAGGTCAAGTTGATGGTCAAGACAAGGACCAAAATGATGAAGATGTCCCCCCAAGAAATAACAAGAAGATCGAAACTCGTCACAAAGCTAGAATGGATAGAATGTTGGAATTAAGAGACCACTCTCTAGAGAATGTGGTTGGAGATGTAAGGAGAGGAATGTCCACAAGAGCACAATTGAAGAGGTTTAGTGAACACCAAGCACACATCTCCATGATTGAACCAAAGAAAGTATGGGAAGCTCTTGAAAATTCGGATTGGTTGGAAGCAATGCACAAAGAGCTCAACAACTTTGAGAGAAATAAAGTATGGAAGTTAGTTGAGAAGCCAAAGGATTTCCTCAATGTTATAGGAACCAAGTGGATATTGAAGGATAAGCAAGATGAGCATGGAATTGTTGTAAGGAACAAGGCAAGATTGGTGGCATAAGGATTCTCTCAAATTGAAGGCATTGATTATGGAGAGACATATGCACCCATGGCTCACCTTGAGTCCATTCGTATCATTCTTGCTTATGCGGCACATCATAACTTTAAGTTGCAACAAATGGATGTAGAAAGTGCATTTCGTAATGGTCCATCGAATGTGTTGGTATATGTAAAGCAACCCCCGGGATTTGAGGATCCCAACTTCCGAAACCATGTCTACAAACGTGATAAGGCGCTCGATCTATGGGCTCAAACAAGCCCCCACGCACATGGTATGAGCACCTTACAGAGTTGTTTGACCGTGGGTTTGAGGTTGGGAAAATCGATCCCACTCTTTTTACTAAGAAGGTCAATGGGGAGATTTTTGTATGCCAAATATATGTTGATGATATTATCTTTGGCTCATCTGACAAAGCTTTTAATGATGAATTCTCAAAGCTTATGACTAATAGGTTTCGGATGTCTATGATAGAGGAGTTGAGAGTATTTCTTGGTTTTGAGACCAAGCAAGTAAGAGGAGGAAAACATTCTTCAACCGAGCCAAGTATACTCAAGATATGCTCAAAAGATTCAACATGAAAGATTTAAATGGTGCTCCTACCCCCATGGCAACAAAGACTCATCTTGAACTAAATCCAAATGGTAAAGATGTGGATCAAAAGGTATACCGGTCTATGATTGGTTCTTTGCTTTACCTTTGTGCATATAGACCCGATATTGTGTTGAGTGTAGGAGTGTGTGCAAGATATCAAGCGGCTCCTATGGAAAGCCATTTGATGGCGGTCAAGAGAATCTTTCGATATTTGGTTCATACCCCACACTATGGTCTTTGGTATCCTCGAGAGTCAACATTTGCTCTTTGTGGATACACGTACTCGGATTAGGCTGGTGATAAGGATGATAGAAAATCAACATATGGGGCTTGCCAATTACTTGGTAGGTCCTTGGTATGTTGGTCTTCTAAGAAGCAAAATTGTATATCTCTCTCCACCACCGAAGCCGAGTATGTGGCAGCTGCTAGTGCTTGCACTCAATTGCTATGGATGAGGCAAACTTTAAAGGAATACGGTGTCCATTGTGACAAAGTGCTCTTTTATGTGACAATGAAAGTGCTATCAAGATTGTCTACAATCCGTTGGATCACACAAGGACAAAGCATATTGATATTCGTCATCACTTCATTAGAGATCATGTTGCTCGAGGTGATATTGAGCTATCTTATGTGTCAATCAAAGACCAACTTGCCGACATCTTCATGAATCCACTTGATGAAGCAAGGTTTTGTTATTTGAGGAAAGAACTAAATATCATAGATTCAAGGAGCTTGACTTGATCACCTTGCATAATCACCTATGTCTTGACCCTTATTTGGTTTAGGTGTAGGCATGGAGATAGGGGAGTGCGGTCCTAATACATTGGACTATCCCTCCCCCCATAATGCCAACATTAAAGAAATTCAATTCTCTTAATATCATTTTGTGATATGTGAGCTTTATTGATGAGTAGTGGATATGAACCCAAGGATAATTCTTCGCGGTGTCATGCCACAAACTCTTATGTGGTGGCCTCGGCCACCGCCCTCTTCTTAGTGAAGAGTTTGTTCTTGGATTGTTTTGATTGGGACTTAACTATGCCATCTTTTTAGATCTTTTTTGACTTATTGGTCTTTTCACAGTACATCTTCTAAATCCCAGGCCTACTCTCACCTATAAACATGCTCCTCTTGACACACATTTGTCCAACACTTGAAACTAGTCTTTCTGGTTGAAGGGGGTCGGAGTGTCCACCCTGTACCAACCGGAGTGTCCGAACAGACCAGACTCTTCGCTTGATATAGACCGGACATTCCGTCCGGGCCAGACTATCCGGCGGATATCACCCGGACTGTCCGGCCCCAGCGGTTTCGTTCTGATATTACGGGTCAGGGAGAAGTGGATGGTTCAGTCCTCCTTCTCCCAACTCTCTCTTCCTCTCAGACTGCTGCCCCCGATCAAGAGCTTCACCGGGAGGGATCCTCCACCCTGGATCCTACCGTTGCCGCCGGCCATTAGCCTCCCTTTTCCGATGGGATCCGTTCCCCTACGGTGAAGGTCCCCATGGATGCCGGTATGATGCCCCTCTCCTTATCCATCTCTAGGGTTAGACTAGATGAACTTTTTGGGGAAATTTCTTACCTAGATCCATGGATACATCACATATGCGTGCAACCATACCCCTTGTAGTAGTTTTAGCAATCCCGATCTGTCCCAATTAAACACACCAGTGCATGCCAAAAAAATCACCAAGGTTCCAAGCATGTCTCAAGATACAGGGTGGACACTCGACCAATGGAATGTCCGTATATACGCACCGGACTGTCGGTCCAGGCGGAATCTCCGAGGCAGATTTTTCGAACTGTCCGGGGTGTGCAGTCAGTACATTTCCAGAATTACTTTGACTACTACATGTTGTTTGAATCTCGAGGAAAAATGTGCTTACCCCATATGTTATCCCTCTATTCTGATTTCACAGGTGGCTCTCGTCCTCGCCTTCCTTAGGCTGCTAAGAATACGGTTTCTCGCAGGTTCCGGTATGATGAAGAGCGCGACATTCATGTTGATCCTTCTATGGTTAGACAGGCTGCTCGAGACCGTGTCGCAGCAAAGCATGAGAAGGTTACTTAGCTAAAAAGAGATGAAGCCAAGCGGATGAAGTTTGAATCATTGACTACTCTGGGTGATTTGAGTACCGAGGAGTTTGTTGAGATGATACTTCAGCAATTCTACTCATTGTATCACACCCACAACTGATGAGCGCTTCTAGAGGAATGAGAAAGCCATGTTGTTTTCTGAGCTATACGGTAGCTTCAAGACTCCTACTTGTCCCATGAAGTGGTTGGACCTTGAGAAGCTTCGTTCTCTTTGGGTGACTGAGAAGATGGGGATGCACACCATCTTTCTGGCAAAAGAAGACTTCAATGTTGAGTTGGTCCAACATTTCTATGCCACTGTGGTCTTTGGGGAGACTACTGACATTCCTCCTGAGTGGATGTCTGGTACTACCAGGTGTCATTCCAACATGGTTCAATTTTCTCACGTCATTGGATTGCCTTTGAATCCCAATGCTCCCAGTGGTGTCTGGATGCATGTACATGGACAGTCATATGATAAGAACAGGATGGCCCCAATTTACTCTCAGAATGGTGTGGTTGGCCAAACCACCAATATCAAGCTCATCTACAACATATTGCTTCGCATGTTCCGCCACACTCTCACTCCCAAGGCTGGCAACAAGGATGAGATGCGAGGCGCTGAGATCAACCTTATGGCCCATTCTCACATCGTGTACACTAATGATCTAGCTCATCCAGGTGGTGCTATTGATGTCATGGACTTCATCTATCAGGATCTGTACAAGTGCATCACTGACAAGAAGTGCCCTTTGTATGCCCCTTATGTGATGAAGCTCATTGCTGCTCACACTCCAGTCACTCCCCTTCTCTATCATGGTCTTGTTCCTCACACTGTTGCTAAGCTACAGAGGAAGGGCGCCCTACCACCAAGGATCCTCGAGACTACCCTCCTGCTCAGGACATTTTTGAGGATGATGAGATAGATGTTGATGCCTCTGACAGTGACGGTTCTGAGGAGATACATGCGCCGGTGTCTCGTGTCCCTCGAATGAAGCATGCTAGCAATGCATATCGCTTCAACACCTCTAAGGAGGAAGTGCACAAGAAGGTGAAGAAGGCCTCTTGGTGGAAGAAGCTCCTCCTATGCCAGAACATTGACATTTGCCATGGACAGTATGATGCATACAAGGCAAACATGAATGTCATGAAGGAGCTCAAGCGGATCAACCAACCCATGGATGTTGATCCTTCTCAGTAGTAGGCATCTGATGGAACTATTTCCTATAGACACTGGAGTCAGGGACGTTAGACTGGTCCATGTTTGAGGATGTGTCCTCTTATTCTCGCCCTCACGGCCAGAGCTCGACTTAGGATGACTATGATGGTGAGGATGGTGATGAGGATGAGGATGATGACTTCAGTGGCTAGAGTCTGCCTTGGGGCATTTTAGTAGTGCTCTTTTCCCTTTTTCGTGTCTCGATGCCAAAAGGGTAGAAGTAGCCCCATATTAGGTTGCTACCAGGGATTTGCATGGGTACACGGGCTTCACGTTATTTCGATTTGCCTCTTTGAAGCTCCGTGTCTTTATATTATTCGTTTGAGAACTATGTTGTGTTGAACTTCGTTCTATGTGTTATGTGTGTTGTGACATGTGTACCCGGTTATGTTAAAGACTATGTTATGTCTAGCTTATCTATCTAGTCTTTATTATATCATGTCATAATTTGTTTTACCAATCTAGTGAGGATGTGATCCAAGGATGTGTGATCTTGTATTCAAATGCAAAGCTAAATTGGTCACACATCTAGGGGGAGCCTTACTATGTTGTGTAAAATCATTTATTGTGAATTTTTTACCTATCCTATATGCAAATCCTTGGGTTGTCATCAAACACCAAAAAGGGGGAGATTGAAAGCGCATTTATGCCTTTCATATTGTTTTGATGTTTGTTGACAACACTTGAATAGGTTTAATATATTGCTAAATGTTTCAGGATATATCAGAATCATATGTGCAATTTATACCCAAGGAAAAAAAGTCTCACTGGATCAAAATATGCACTGCCTATGCTCTGCCGGACTGTTTTGGCTGATATGGGTCGGACTGTCCGGCCACACCGGAATGTCCGGCCAAGTTCTGCCGGAGTGTCCGGCCCTGGCGAGTCGCCAGATTCCCCCCCCCCCCCGACGTGTGGACATTCTGTATGTCACTTTGGACACTACCCGGACAGTGGCCGGACTATAACATCCCAAAAATATTGATCATGATTATCAAATTCTAAATCAACAAAATTAGGATTAACAAAAACTTTGATTAAATAATAACCAAATGAAGGCATGTGTGTATATGATGATTGTGTGAATGCATGAATGGACTTGTGTGATTGATCTAAATAGCAAGGAATGGATTAAAGATGAAAACAACATCATCTAAAACATTTCCAAGCAGAAACAAATCAAGAGAAACACAAAAACAAAACAAATAAAGAAAATGGTCATTTTTGCCAATCTTGCTCACTAGACTACTTTGAGTGTTTCTAGTCCAAGATTTCAAACATAAACTTTTCCATTTCTTTTCACCCCTTGGAAGACCAAGTAAATGTGAATCAAAGCCCACCTTTCAAACTTGCAGAAACATTTGGCAACCCCATTCAAATGACAATTAAAAATTGAATCTGATTCATATGTGAAGATCCCACATTTTCAAAACCCAACCAAACCAGTGCCCCTTGACCAATCCAACTAACCCAAGACTCACTAGTATGTAACTAGAAAACCCACCAAGTCTGAATCCAAAATTCAAATTTGAATTTCTTGCGGCCATTTCATTAAACACCTTGTCAGCAGCAAACAAACAAACATCAAACACTATTTGTAGCAGTGATTTTGGCCAACCTTGTCCCCTATCTAGCTCACTCTACACTCTTAGTAGATGATCAAACTAATCTAACTAGCTTTAGCATCACTGTGAGCAAGCATAGCCATCAATGATGACCATGCCGAGAGCAACCTTGCCACCCCCATGTGGCCAGCGAGCTAGAAGAAGCTCTAGCTTCGCCAACCTTGTCTGGGACACACAGCACCGTCCACCACCACCCCCTGTCCAACGCTCGAGCCTTTCTAGCCACTGGACCACCCGCCAAGCACACGCCCAGTTTCTCTGCGAGCGAGCCGAGAACGCGCCAGAGCGCCGCACACGACACCAGCCCACAGACCGCGCGCCGCCCTCGCCCCTTGCATACGTGATATCCAGCACCCCAGCACCCCGCCAGATAGCCCCGTTCGCCGCCGCGCGAACCATGCATGTTGTGCGCCATTAAACTTCCCGTAGGACCCGCCCAAAGTGATGTGACGTTCCGACTGTTCCGCACTGCCCCACGCCGCGCCATCAAGCCGTTGAGCTTCGCCAGGAGGCAACGCACCGCCCCCTATTGTCGCCCATGCCATTAGCACGATGTGCCAACGACCACGACGAGCTCAGCCCGCACCCGTCGGTCCCCTTCAGGCACTATAAAAGGATGCCTTCCCCACTCGTTTCCTTCATACCAGTTCACTCCCCACCTTTCACTGATCACACCCACTCACTCCCGGAGCAAGGCGAGCACCAGGTGGCTGGAATTTCACCGGAGTTCACCGCTGTAGAGGAGGAGAGGCGCCGTCGATTGGAGCCGCCCCAGGAGGAGCTGTCGGTACCAGGAGGATCGCCGTCGTCGACTTCGTCATTCGCCCCCATCGCCGACCATCGCCGGAGCCCCGGTGAGACCCCGTCGACCCCCACTGGCCACTCTAGGGCTCAGCCTCGCCGTGTCCTGTTCAGGCGTGGACGATGAACCATAGCTGTAGGATTAGAACTAGAATGCACGACCTAGATCACCCCATACCGCTTCGCACCCCGCTGTCTCACTGACGAGTGGGGATAGTCAATTACTCAGCCCGCGCGCGCTGTGCGTAGTGGTCCGGTCCAGTTAAACCTTCAGCGCGACCCAGCAATTCAAACTTATATTTATTCATTTAGTTTCAAAATCGGTTCTGTACCTAGATTCAAAAATCAACCCAGCTCGATTCACTGAACCAAAATGCATGAAACCAATTTTGTTATACTTAAGTGCTTAATCCAAGACCTTTTGATTCAATTCATTTGGAGTTGTAGATCAACCATGGTAAAAATAACAAGGCAGAAGCTTTTCTGGATTCAAACATTTTTCAAAATTCAACCACAAAAGCTTTTGAGTTGATTCCAACTCTCAAAAGTCACATTTAACTAGACCTTTCTGAATATATAAAAATATATAGATTTACTTACAGAAATAATGAAAAAGTAATAAAAGAATGCCTCATAGGCATTTCTAGTCACTTTAATTAATTAAAATAAAAAGGTTAAACTTTATTAAATTGTGACACCACATTAAATCACATTCCCATGTACTGAAATATGTGGTGATGACATGTGTCAACATGATCCCATGTTTCAGTTGGAGAATATTAAATCTTAATTAGTTTTTCAATGAGTAGAAATTACTTTTCTAAAATAAAATAAATAAGACAAGTTCTTTAATCTTTGTGATAATAGTGAACCTTTGTGTGCTAAATAGAGTTGTTAAGAATTGTGTGGTGATTGTGTACCTCGTATTTATTTATAGATGCTAGTACCGACCAAGGATACGAGGAGGAACGAGGATACTACGAGGAAGAAGCCGAGGAGAACTTCAACCACTGCTCTACATAAGGCAAGCCTAATACTACCAGTTGACTTGGCAAGCTAACACTTGCAAGTTACCTTACCTATGCAAGCTACTGACTAAGCAAGCTTATACTTGCAACTATGCAAGCCTATACTTGCAAACTTGCAAGCCAAATACTACCAGTTGACTTGGCAAGATAACACTTGCAAGTTATCTTACTTAGCAAGCTAAGCTAAACCATGCAAGTTTTACTTGCAATCTTACACCACTTGATACCCCATCCTAGTTTTTCTTGCAAGCTTAGTTATTTTATTTCTTTATCAAAGAATCTCAGTTTGGTTTACTTAGTGACTTGTAGATATTGGAAAGATATTTAAAGGTAGCATAAAGAGCATAAAACTTGGCCTAAGTTAGATAATCTTGATGTCATCCTGAGGCATGAGATTGTACTTATTTAATTCACACTTGTTTACCACCCCTCATTAGTATTTACCCCACCTATAGATGATAGTGCTAAGCATAAAACCTGATCAACTTTAGATGGGAATACTTGGTGAAAATGGTTATGAAAACCTTAGAATGATGAGTCATTCTACTAAAATGTTTTGACATGTGTTCTTGAACACCAGATGATTTTGATGATGAAAATGTTAAGGCATGAACCTTATCCCTTTATAAACCTGATGGTTGTCTAGATGCGATACCATTCCAATTTTACCGTACAACCACAATACCCGGGAATTGGGTAGGGCTTGACTGGAAATTTATATACCTTAGTATGGTTCCCTTGCGGCCAAGGTTTGAGCTGAGGCTACCTTGTGAAGATTGTCCACCTGTGCAGTACCCAAGATGACAGTTGGTCGTGGTTGGGAGGCCAAAATCATAGGAGAGGTGCCTATACTAGGGCGTGTAATTGAAAGGTTAGGATTTATTATCTGCATACTGAGTATGGTGAATTCAGGATTGTTCCTGACAGATTTATCGAATTTTGTGGTGAAAGTGTACCACTTATGCAGAGTGTCAAACTATTCGAATAGCCGCGTCCGCGGTTATGGACAGTTGGAGTGGCCATACTGTTCCGTCGTCAGATGTTTTCAAAATGACTTGTGAAATGAATTTTGACTTTGACTTGACCACAATAGAGTTGTGATATGAAATTCAAGTTCCCACTTAGGTGTTATAAAACCTTCAACTAGTTTTCTTTGCTTCTGAACTTAGTAGAGGTAAATCTGAATTTTTGCAAAACAACCCTAGATCTTAGTATATCCTACTCAAAAACCACTTCACTTGCTAGTACTAGTTTGCGAGTACTTAAAGAGTACTCATGGCTTTGTCCCTGGCTATTCCCGTGGCCAGACTATGAAGAGGAGTACCAGCAGGAAGGACAGCAGGAAGGTTATGACAACTAGGATCATCTCCCATCGTCAGCATTGCCTGTGACCTTGAAGATGGAGCTTCGCCTACGCTATCGTTATTATTACGTTATTCCACTACTTGATTTGTATTAAGACTGGATCATGAGATCCTTATTTGTGTAAGACCGTATGTATGGTTCGTAATGGATGATGTACTGTGATATCCAATCTGTTATGTCTCGCAAAAATGGTAATCCTGGGATTGCGATGTATGGCATAATAGGCATCTGGGATTAAAAAACCGGGTGTTGACACGGACACTGGCCGGAAACTTTGCCAGGCCGGAGTGTCCAGCTGGCTGGACCTGACCGTCCAGCTCATACCGGCCGGACTGTCCGGGTTAAGTGGCTCCAACGGCTCTAATTTCAGGGAGGGGCCTATAAAAGGACCCCTTCTTCTACCTTAGGAGCTGCTCGACCAGGTCAAGAATAGCAGCACATTTTGAGCCACTAAATCCACAAGATCTCTTCACTCAACCATCCAAAGTCATTGATCTTTAGAGAATCGAAGGAGTAGGCCTTGATCTATAGCTTCACCAAGAGATATCTTCATTTCCCCCTCATTCACTTGAGGGCCCCTTGCTCTAGTATTTCTTTGGAAACACTAGCTTTTGATTTGGTTCTTACAAGCTTGTCTTTGATTGTTTGATAGCTTGCTTGTATTTGGGAGCCTCCAATTAAGTTGTCGATGTGTGCCCCGAACTTGTTGTAAAGGTGTCGACTTCCACCTCAAAGGTTGCCAATATAGTGGAAGAGGTGAATCGAACCCTTTGGAGTGAGGTTCATCGGAGAACAAGGGAGGCCTCTCTTGGCGTTGGTGGTTTGAAACCACCCCATCTCCAAACGTAGATGTACTTACCCTCAAAAGGAAGGAACTATGGGAAACAAATCCTTGTGTCTCCGCGTCCTCCACTTTGGTTACTTCTATCCTTTACCGCACTTTACTTTACTTGTTATTTCTTAGTGTTTGTGCTAGTTGGTGCTACTTTGACATATAGGTAAATTCACCTTAGTTGCATAATCTAGAGAATTTACCTTTCTTGTTAAACCCTAATTTGAAAAGGAAGAAAATTTGAAGTAGCACCTATTCACCGCCCCTCTAGGTGCCCATACGATCATTTCATTGTGTTTGCGGGGATCCGATGGATATTGAGTATTATGTCAGATTGATTATTGTTCTATCATGTCTATGTTATTTGTGATCTTACATGCTCTTTGTTGCTAGTAGTTACTTTGTCCAAGTACTTGCTTGTGACTCCAAGAGGGAGTATTTATGCTCGATAGTAGGTTCATGCCTCCAGTAATCTGGGAGAGTGACAGAAACTTCTAAGATTGTAGATGTGATTTCGCTACTAAGGAGAAAACAAAAATCCTTTGTCCAATGGCAATTGTATTGTTTACATTACACACTTTGCTTAATGCAATTATCTATTGCTTGCAACTTAATACCCGAGTATTGTTCGGATGATATCTCGGAGGTGGATTATTAGTCATAGATGTAGTTGGATTACGGTCTATGTATCATGTTGTAATGCCCAAATGAATCTCATAGTGATCATCATGTCATGTACATGCATTACTATGCATTCTCTATTTGTCAATTTCCCCGCTGTAATTTGTTCACCCAGCATGTTATTTATCTTATGGAGAAAACACCTCTAGTGAACTGTGGACCCTAGTCCATTTCTTCCCATTGATATTCCATCTAATGTTTACTGTTTACTTTCTGCAATTACCACAAGCAATTACTATCTTCCACACTATATGTTTAATCCTTTGTTTTCAGCAAAACCAGTGAGCTTGACAACCTCATTGATAAGTTGGGGCAAAGTATTTTGGTTGTGTTGTGTGCAGGTTCCATGTTGCTAGCAACATCTTTGGAAGTGGTTTCTTTCTCCTACTGGTTCGATAACCTTGGTTCTATAACTGAGGGAAAACTTGTTGCTATGCTCATTATTCCTTCCTCTTGGGGTTCCCAACGGGTTCTACAATCTACATCAACTGAGCCAATCGAGGCTTTTCTGGCACCGTTGCCGGGGAGAAAGAATATTTCTACAGGGGGAGTCTCTCACAACAATCTCTTTACTTTGTTTTTGTTTTGCTTTGTTTCTTTTGCTTTGTTTGGTTTGCTTCTTTTTATCAAAAACACAAAAAATTAGTTCCTACTTTGGTTGCTATTTTGTTTCCTTGTTCTTTTAGCTCATTATGTTGATCCCTAAGTTCACACTAAAAGACCTGTCAATAGGTAGTGGTTCTGTAACTAGGAAAGATAATATTGAAGAATTTTTTAATCATGTTAGTAAGCATAAATATATTAAGGATATATCCTTAGCAGAACATGCTCCAAATTATGAAACCGCTGCGGTTTATTTAGTTCACATATTGGAGGATAGGTTTGTTAACCTTAACCCAATGATGCAGCTAATGTTTCTTAAACTTCATGATATTGAGGACAATGAAAAGAGAGATTTTATCCTGGAAACTTTGCTTAAAGAATTTAATGATGTTGCTATAGAAGCTAGAAAGATCTTTGATCGTTTTAATATGCTAGGATCATGTGTAGATGTTATTGGTATACTATAAAAGTTAGAAAAAACTAAACCCAAAAATCGGGAGGAAATTAAAATACCAATACCTTTTAAACCTGTAGGAGTGCATGAAGCCTTGGAAAAGAATTTTGATTGGATTGTTCCTGAAAACCCATTTCATGAAAGTAGTGAACCCAAGAGTATTGAGAGAGGATCCTCTATAACTTATTTGGATAAGATAACTTTCCTTCTTGAAGATATTTCTGGTATTGATCTTAATGCTTCTTCATTCAGAAATACTTGATTATTGCTTTCTATGCCTACCTGAAAGGCGTTAAAGAAAAGCACTCTTGGGGGATAACCCAATTTTTATTTCAGTAAGTTTTTCTATTGCCGAGTCTTGGAAGTTATTCCCTCTGTAATAACCTCTCCTTATCCTTTTTATTTGGTTTTTGTGCCAAGAATAGCCTCTAATGAGAGGGAAGTAAGATTTGGGAAAGTTGTTGCCCCGAAACAGATTTTCTGTGCTTCGTTGTAAGAAATCATGAAAACTCCTAGAACATCGTATTGATCTAAAAAAATTGTGCGCATGCCCCTGGTATTTACCCAAATTTTTTTAGTTTTCACTTTTTGATTTGATCAATAGAAGATTTTCAAAAAAATCGGTCTTTACCTGCAGGTCTGTTTTGACAGATTTCTGCCATTATTTGCATTTGCCTCTTAAATCGATTTCTTTTGAGTTCTTTTGATCACTTGAGCTTTTAAAAGGAATTTCTACAGTATATTATGTTTTAATGGAAGTTTTACTTGAGTTGAAACTGAACCCAAAGGCTTATTATCGTGAATACACTAATGTTGCTAATAAATATTGTGTGAAGTTTTGTATGAAGGGAATTTTCAAGTGTAGGGAGAGAATGATATGATGATATGAAGTATGGACAAAAGCTCAAGCTTGGGAATGCCACCCGTGTCACCCCAAGAAATATTCAAGAGGTACAAGCGTCAAATCTTGGGGATGCCCAAGGCATCCCCTTCTTCATCAACAAAAATCTCAGGTTTTCTTTCAAGACACTATATTTTTTGCTTTATGCACTATATGTTGTTCTTGGAGCATATTTGTTTTTGTCTTTAGGTTTGTTTTGTTTGATACAATAAGTTGTTTGGACCCCAACACACTTCTTTTGGAGAAGTCACACCCCGTTCTTCATTGCCTAGAACACTCTAGTTTTCACTCTTATTGTTCTCCGAGTGTTCTCTTTTGCTAGCACTGCGTTTAGCTTTAGTTTTCTTATTATTATTGCTTAGAACTTTTTAGTTATTCTTTGTAGTTAGGTGAGACATGCTCTGTTGGGGAGGTGACCCCGGATAGGGTCAAGACAGGGGAAAGACGAAAGGAGTCTCCCTTGTCATGAGCCGAGTTACTGTTTGTATCGGCCGAGTCATGTAAGAGTCGGTCGAGATAAGCAAGGCCATGATACCTACAGAAGGAGTAACACCTTATCCGGCCGACATATGAGTTAAGTCGGCCGAGCGAGTCTGTCTAACTTGAATGTAGGTGAATGCTGAGCCGAGTTATGCGAGACTAGGCCGAGTAACACGAAGCTTGCAGGAGAAGGAGGTGCCTGTAGTCAAACCCTAATCACTGGCTAGGAGGAATCTGAACAGAGCCAAGCATAAAGGACAAGGAGAAGAGCACCAGAAGGGCAGAAGAAGGTCACGGAGGTGACAATCAGGGAGCCCGAGGCGCGCATGTGAAGCTCTCTGGAACATTGCCGCCGATAGAAGGGGGACAAGGAAAGGAGGCCACCGAGTTACCATATTGGGACAAGCATATTCCAAGAATATGCTTGCCACGTCAGCCCTAGAAGGAACCAATGCACCTCTTTATAAGGGGGACGTTGGATCGAGAGAGGGGGATCGATTCATTCTACGCCGTAAGGCCCGTGTAGTAGCTCTCTTCTTCCTGGAAACAACTCAAGGAGCACTTGTAGTCCTGAAGAGGAGAAATAAAGATCTACATGTTAGTCATTTCAGTGTAGAAATCTCTACATCTTCCCTCCCCGGATCCCACTAGCATCCATTGGCCCCATACTTTAGCCTACCCATGGCATCTTCCGTGCCACCACCACGACAGTTGGCGCCCACCGTGGGGCCAGCAGCGGTGCTAGCTGGAGTCAAGATCCAGACGGGAAACTTCATCCACACTGGCGAGCGTGTTGTCTCTGGCTTAGTCCAGAGATTTGATCTCTGGGACTATGTCAGCGATAACACATGTAGCTTCAGGAGGAAAGCACCTTCGCGCAACGGCGTCTTCATCAACTTGGGCACGCATAAGGTCTACGTCGGCGTCGACACCTCCTGCGTTTATCCTCACCGAGTTATTGATGCAGGAGAGCCACCCCTCAGTGCCGCTAACGGTCCGCGTGGAGCACGCCCTGTCGGTAGCATCGAGGTGATGGTCGCAGCCGCGGTACCGGCGGCAGGAGCAGGCGCCGGATCAAGCAAGGACCCGACGGCAGGAGGACAGGTGACCACGAAGCAAGCAGCCCCATAGCCCACCGAGGTAGATCCGTCGGCAGCCAAGTCAGCCGTGGTGCAGGAGACAACCCCAAAGGCAGCAAGGGTAAGATGGTCACCTCTGGAAAGACCAGAGAATATTCTCTAGGCAACTATGGATAATCTAACCACGCCTGTGGCGCCGATACTTGACCCGGCTAATGCTCAGGCGGAGTTAGAAGAGACTAGGCAGAAAGTATTGGTTGAGGCAAAAAAGGTGTCGGCCTTGCAGGAGTCCTTGAAGAGGACCCTGCGAGAGTATGCTAAGGCAAACAAACTAGATGTTGCCCCCGAGCGGGTAGATGAATTAAGATTGAGAAGAAAAAACCTCATGAATGATATCAACAAAGACCACGAGACTCATAAGGCTGATTCAGTTGATCTAGGCTTGCCGAGGTATAGCACCCCAGCAAAGAACCTAGGAGCGGCAAATGCCACAGCATTGGAGTTAGAAGGATTAACCGGCGAAGCCCGGCAGAAACAGCAAGAAAGAGTGAATGAGCTGGTACGCATTGCGAACCAGCAGAATGAAGAAATGCTTAGGGCTGACCTGGCAAGACCGGGAGCCTCGCGTATGGTTCATTCGGCTGGAGCAGCGCCCGCACTATCAGCGGCAGCAGCATCCTCACCCGGAAACAATGCGTGAAAAGATAGAGCAGTAACTTCAGGAAAAATAAATAAGCAAATTGTCCCATATGACCCGGCAGTAGCCGGAAAGGTCAATGAAAACAGAGGCAATGGAAGCCGAGGTAACAGTGGCGATAGAAACCCCGGCCGTCCCAACAAAGGCAACAGAAGCCGGGGTAATGGATACCTCGGAAGAGGAAATCCTGAGAATAATAACCCGGCAGAGGGAAGGAGAGACCCACCGCCCGAACCTCAGCCGAGGTATGTGCCTCGTCAAGAGAGCGAAATAAGACAAGCTCGCCATAATCAGGCAAACGAGGGGTACAATGATGGTTACTCGGATATGGAGTATGCAGGGCATGGTGGGAATAACCATTATGGAATACAGGAAAGAATCATTTACAGAAACTTGTCGTCAAATGATGCAAGGTTAAAACTTGACAGGTTATATCGGTCCGAGTTATTGGAGGAACAGGGTCCCCCTGGTCCGGCGTGTTTTGGACCTCGGATCATGGGCGAACCACCAGTGCCAAACTTTCAACTGGCAAGGGCACGAAAATATACAATGGGAGCACAAAACCACAGGATTGGTTGATTGATTATGCCACTTTAGTGAAAATTGCTAGTGGAAACTTACGATGGGCGGTGAGATACGTCCCACAGATGCTGGAAGGACCAGTCAGAGTGTGGCTGAACAATCTACCAAAGAAAAGATCAATGGCACATAGATTTTGAAGAGATGTTTGTCAGCAACTTCACCAGTACATATAAAAGGCCAAACAGGCTACATCAGCTCACTATGTGCAAGCAGAGGCCGAATGAAACAGATAGAGAATTCTTGACTCGGTGGTGTAACCTTAGAAACTCATGCAAAGGAATCATAGAGTCTCAAGCGATAGCTTGTTTTGCTCAAGGTTGCCGATATGGAAGTGTGTTATGGCAAAGGCTACAAAGAGATATGCCGACTACATTGGCAGAGAATATCAGGATAGCAGATTCGTATGCCTTAGGGGATCCGACGCAACCAGAATTAATGTCGGCAGAGCATCGGGATCACCAGGATCAATACGCAAGAGATGCAGCCGGATCATCGATGCGCAACGAGTTCCGAGGTAGAAGAAGGGAGGAAAGACCGGATTACAGATATGCTTCCAATCAGGTGGCAGCAGTAGTACAAGATCAGCCGAGTCACGTATAGCGAATGAAGAAAATGGTCCTCAGCAGTGGACACCGAGGAATGAAGGGAAGAGACATTGGACACCAGAACAGAAGAAGCAGTGGCAGGAAAGGCCGAAATACACATTTGAGTCCATGTTGGATCAACCATGTAAGTTTCAAACTCCAAACCCGGCCAAGCCGGCTAATCATACAACTCGTCAATGTGCTTGGATGAAAAATGCAATGGGGAACCCGGCGGGCATGCAAGCGAATCCTCATCAAGTGCATCAACAGCAGCAACCACAGCTAACAGGAGCAAATGCGCAGCAGTTAATGTTGCCACCGCCTCCTCCGAGGTATGATAACTCGGACCGGAGGGATGCTGTGCATCACGTGATAAATCAAGGTCAAGATGGAAGGGCAAACCCCGGAAACAACGGACGCAATGATTACAGGGAGCATCATCAATCATATTGCGTGTTCACGACAAAACAATAGGATATGCATAGTGTACAATGCCGGCATATGGAAGTAAATGCGGTTATGCCGGCGGTACCAAGATATGTGCCTTGGTCCGATCAGGAAATAACCTGGAGCATAAAGGATCACCCGAAGATAATGCCGAATCCAGGATCGTACGCACTCGTACTAGATCCGACATTTGTCGGTCCCAGCATCAATGTAAAATTCTCAAAAGTACTCATTGACAATGGGAGCAGTATCAACATCATGTACAAAGATACGATGCATAAACTCGGAATAGCACAGAATATGCTGCAATCCACAAGAACCACGTTCCATGGAATAGTGCCAGGACTTTCCTGCGAACCCATTGGGAAAGTCCGAGTAGATGTATTATTCGGCACAAGGGAGAATTGCAGAGCGGAAAATTTGGAGTTTAAAGTGGTGGACCTAGAAAGTTGCTATCATGCTTTACTCAGACAGCCAGCATTGGCCAAATTCATGAGTAGCTGCCACATTACTTATTTAAAAATGAAGTTACCCGGGCCACAAGGGGTGATAACAGTAGCCGGAGATTACACAAAGTCGATGGAATGTGCTTCGGTCGGATCAAACCTGGCCGAGTCATTGGTGATTGCAAGAGAAAAAAGGATTCAGGAGGTAGCGGCTCTCGCTCAGTCAGCACAGCTGAATATGCCGGCATTAGCCTACCCGCATGGAAGTGTTTCCTTCCATCCGACTAAAGATACAAAAAAGATCCAGATAGATGAGCAGTTCCCAGAGCGCACCATCACGATTGGTGTCGGCCTAGAAGCCAAATAGGAAGGCGAGCTCACCAACTTCTTCCGTGAGAATCGGGATATCTTTGCATGGTCAACTCAAGACCTGCAAGGTGTGCCGAGGGAGTTGGCTGAGCACTCTTTGCATGTAAGGCCAGGAGCAAGGCCGGTGAAGCAACCTCTTCGCCTCTTTGCCGAAGACAGGAGAAAAATAATAGGGGATGAGATAGCTCGGCTCCTTGCGGCCGGGTTCATCATGGAAGTGCTTCATCCGGATTGGTTATCAAATCCGTTGTTAGTGGAAAAGAAAAAGGATGACCCAAATGTAGTCGTCGTATGGCGAATGTGTATCGATTACACAAACCTGAACAAGGCGTGTCCCAAAGATCCTTTTCCTTTACCTAGGATAGACCAAGTCATTGATTCTACCGCTGGTTGTGAGTTGTTGTCATTTGTAGACGCGTATTCTGGTTTCCACCAGATACCGTTAAATCCGGCCGATCAAATAAAGACTGCGTTTATTACCCCGTACGGGGCTTATTGCTATCGCACCATGCCATTCGGCATGCGTAATGCAGGAGCAACATACCAGAGATGCATGCAGAAGTGTCTACATGACCAGATAGGAAAGAATATACAAGTATATGTAGACGATGTGGTTATAAAAACCAAAGAGAGCAAAACGCTACTGGATGATATTCGGCAGACGTTCACGAACTTGAGAAGGTTCCGAATGAAGCTTAACCCGGAAAAATGTACCTTCGGTGTGCCGACTGGAAAATTACTCGGTTTCCTCGTATCCAGCTGAGGTATAGAGGCTAATCCAACTAAAATCCGAGCAGTTGAAAAAATGGAATTGCCGAGGTGTCTAAATGATGTACAAAAATTCACGGGCTGCTTGGCCTCGCTGAGTCGATTTGTATGTCGGCTGGGGAAAAAAGCATTACCTCTATATCAACTGAAGAAAAAGTCTGATAAGTTCATTTGGACACCACATGCAGATAATGCATTTCATGAGTTAAAAAAGATGTTGGTCACAGCACCAATCTTGGCCTCTCCACTGTCAAAAGAACCTATGTTACTTTATGTAGCTGCCACTAACAGAGTGGTAAGTGCGGTGGTTGTCGTGGAACGGAATGAAGGTGATAAGTCAATACAAAGGCCGGTATATTACCTAAGCGAGGTACTATCGGGATCAAAACAGAACTACCCGCACTACCAGAAGATGGCTTATGGAGTATACATGTCGGCGAAAAAACTTAAACATTACTTCGAAGAACATCCGATAAAAGTGATTTGTGAAGCGCCTATAGCCAAGATACTGAGCAACAAAGATGCAAGTGTCCGAATAGAAAAATGGGCAATCGAGTTATCACCTTATGCTCCGCAATTCGATAGGCGAGATGCAATCAAATCTCAGGCAGTGGCCAACTTCTTTATGGATTGGGCCGAGGTACAATATGAGCCTCCATTACCAGATCCAAATTATTGGACAATGCACCTTGACGGATCCAAGCTGAGAAATGGCTTGGGGGCAGGGATAGTGTTAACTTCGCCGAAAAAAGATCAGCTGAAATATGTGCTGCAAATACATTTCGCCGCATCAAACAATGTAGCCGAGTATGAAGCACTCGTCCATGGGTTAAAGGTGGCAAAAGAGATCGGTATACGTCGGATCCTATGCTACGGGGATTCAGATATAGTAGTACAGCAAGTATCAGGCAATTGGGACGCATTGGATGCGAATATGGCCCTATATAGATTCCATGTGCAAAAAATCAGTGGATACTTCGATGGATGCGAGTTTCATCATATACCTCGGGCGGAAAATGATGCAGTAGACACACTGTCAAAACTCGGATCAACTAGGCAGTCAATTCCCCCAGGTATCGCCCTAGAGCACCTGAGAAAACCATCGATTACACCATCACCAGAGTCCAAGTCAATTCATATCTCGGCAGAATTGAAACAAGGAAGTGTGCCAATGGAAACCGACAAAGAATGCAACCCGGACTTTCTGAAAGTGAACCCGGCCATCGCACAATCGAATACAGAAAAATCCAAAGCGGTTATGTCGGCAGAAAATATGGAAATCGATAGTGAAATTATCCCAGAGAAAATCACGCCGGCATGGGCACAACCCATATTCTCCTTTCTTAAAGACGCAATCTTTCCGAGTAATGAGATACTGGCTAGACAGACAATAAGAAGAGAAAAAGCTTATACGATCATAAACAATGAGCTGTATAAGAGAAGCGTCACAAGCGTGCTGCAAAGATGTGTTGACTCGGCGGAAGGCCAGGAAATACTCTTGGATATACATTAGGGAGAATGCGGGCATCACGCCTCGTCCAGAGCTTTAGTAGCCAAAGAATTCAGGCATGGATTTTATTGGCCAACAGCGTTGAAGGAGGCAAAATAATTAGTAGAAAAATGTAATGGTTGCCAGAGATACGCCAGCAAGATACATATGCCCTCGTCCGAATTAAAGACAATACCAATTACTTGGCCATTTTCTGTATGGTGCTTGGATATGGTAGGCCCGTTCAAGCCAGCCCGGGGCAGAATGACTCACATTCTAGTCATGGTGGATAAATTCACAAAATGGATTGAGGTAAAACCAATAAGAAAATGTGATGGACCAACAATAGTAAAATTCCTCAAAGATATTATCTTGAGATATGGTTATCCACACAGTGTTATTACAGACAATGCCACAAATTTTGCTGAAGGAGCCTTTGCTAGATTTTGCCAAGAGAAACACATAAGACTAGATGTTGCCTCGGTGGCTCACCCAGCATCAAACGGGCAGGTAGAGAGATCAAATGGGCTGGTTTCGTCCGGAATAAAACCCCGGCTTGTCGAACCTCTGCAAAGGTCGGCAGGATGCTGGATCGAGGAACTACCAGCAGTACTGTGGAGCCTTAGAACTACACCAAACAGGTCAACAAGGTATACCCCATTTTTTCTGGTATATGGGGCAGAAGCTGTGCTTCCAGCCAACATAATACATGATTCGCCAAGAGTGACCCAGTACACAACTGCTGAGGTAAATGAGGTAGCTCGGCAAGACGATGTCGATTTGCTAGAAGAGGCCAGGGAGTTGGCATTATCAAGATCATCTATTTATCAGCAAGACCTCCGACGATATCACAGCAAGAAAGTCAATCCAAGAGTTTTTAAAGAAGGAGATTTGGTTCTTTGGCTAGTGCAGCGCACAGCCGGCATGCACAAACTATCACCCCCATGGGAAGGACCACTCATAGTGAGTAAAGCATTGCACAATGATGCATATTACCTAATCGATGCTCAGTCACCAGAAAAGAATAAGGCAAACAAAGCCGGCGATGAATCAAAAAGACCGTGGAACATAGCTTTACTTCGCCCATTCTACACTTAGGAGCCATATGTTGTACGTCCTAATGTGACTCATAAAGTTGGAGTATCAAGCGTGTATCGAACCTCGGCACCTCGAGCAGCGACTCGAGGACTACACAATGTTGTTTCTATTTTTTAAGACTACGTAGTAAACCTCGGCACCTCGAGAAGTGACTCGGGGACTGCATCATGTTATTTCTTATTCTGAATTATGTGTTAACTTTTAGCACCTCGAGCAGTGACTCGGGGACTGCACCGTGTTATTTCTTATTTTGAATAATGTGTTAAATTTCAGCACCTCGAGCGGCGACTCAGAGATTGCACTGTATTATCCCTTATTTCGGATTATGCATTAAACCTCGATACCTCGAGCATTGACTCGGGGACTTCACCATGATTGTTTATTATTCTAAAAATGTGTATTAAACTTTGGCACCTTGAGCGATGACTCGGGGACTACCCCGTAGTATTATCTGCATTGAGCCATGAATTATATTTCGGCAACCCAGTTTGTAACTCGGGGACTGCTGCATGATCCTAAATATTCTTTGAAAGAGCATTTTCCTATCCCTCTAATTTTTGATGTTTGATAACAACACACTTATCGGTTTAACCGTGTGCTAAGTGTATCACAGGTTTGATAAGGGGTGGCACAAATATTGGCATATCAATACTCTTTGCAAAAAACCATTGTGTCAACCGGTAGTACCGGAACTACGACCGGTACTACCGCTGACACCCAGATTACCGTTCCACCGTTTGGCACCGTGCAAAACTGTTAAGGGTGTGTTCTAGTCAGTACCACCCGGTACCACGGAGCGGCACTACCGGTCCAACCGGTAGTACCTCTTGCGACAAGCGGTTCTACCGCTTGACACGGTCGTACCGCTCGGCTGTACCGGGCCGTTCTGAAGAACATTCACTCCTCTCCGTTTTGGCCAGTACCAAGCGGTACTTGGTACCGATACTACCACCCAGACCAGTAGTACCGCGTCATACGACCGGTACTACCGCTTGGGGGTAGTACCGCAAGGGTGATACCGCCCAAATCTGAAGCAGGCTAGACGAACTGAAGCATCTCCGGTACCTGGTCCGGTACTTGACCGGTAGTACCGCTTGCAAGCGGTACTACCGCTTGAGGACCGGTACTACCGGTGCATTAATGACTCCAACGGCCATATTTCGTGGAGGGGTATAAATACCCCTCCACCTACCTTGGGACAAATTGCTCAGCTCATTTAAGTCAAAGACCACCATTGGAGTCCATTGGAGCCACCCAATCTTCAAGATCTCCTCATTCCACCACCCAAAGTCCTTGATCTTTGGGGAATCGAAGGAGTAGGCCTCGATCTACTACTTCACCATAAGAGATCTTCATTTCCCCCTCATTTCATTGAGGGCCCCTTTGCTCTAGTGTTTTCTTGGAAACCCTAGTTCTTGTTTTGGTCCTTACAAGCTTGTCTTTGATTGCTTTGACAGCTTGCTTGTATTTGGGAGCCTCCGATTAAGTTGTGGATGTGTGCCCCAAACTTGTAACGGTGTCGGCTTCCACCTTGAAGGTTGCCGATATAGTGGAAGGTGAATCGATCCCGTTGGGGTGAGATTCATCGGAGAACAATGGAGGCCTCTCGTGGCGTTGGTGGTTTGAAACCACCCCCTCTCCAAACGTAGACGTACTTCCCCTTAAAAGGAAGGAACTACGGGAAACAAATCCTTGTGTCTCTGAGTCCACTTTTCGGTTACTTCTATCCTTTACCGCACCTTACTTACTTGTTACTACTTTGTGTTGTGGTAGCCCTTGCATAATTGTCATATAGGTAAATTCACCGTAGTTGCATTATCTAGAGAATTTACCTTATTGTCAAACCTTAATTTGAAAAGGAATAAAATTTGAAGTAGCACCTATTCACCCCCCCCCCTCTAGGTGCCCATACGATCCTTTCAATTGGTATCAGAGCCTCGGCTCTTTATTCAGGCTTTACCACCTAAGAGAATATGGGTAGAAACGAAGGGGATGGTGGTAGTGAGCCGACACCGGTGACCATGGAAGATCTCAAAAACTTGGAAACAAGATTGAGCTCTTCCTTGGTCAACGAAGTCAAGAATATGCTCGAGCAAAAGACAAAGAAAGCTCATCACCCCCATCTCCTCAAGAGGATCAACCATCCATTTTACCTAAAGGGAATACATCGGTATCCCCCGAGGGTATGGTGGTGGGGGGTAAACTTGACAACGTTAATTCCTCCACACACAATGATGGTGGGAAGGGTGAGCACCGTGACTCATGGTACTCTCCCGACCCTCCAGTCCCTCACCCTCATGTATATAATAGAGGTGATCCACCTAAGCTTGAAGAATCTGCTACTTTTGCTCAATGGTAATCACTAATGAGGACTCATATGCGCAGCTCTTGCATTAAACTATGGAACATCATCGAGCATGGACTCTTTATTGGGGATCCAAACAACTGACAAGAAGAGAGATTGTTAATTCTCAACTCAATGCCACTGCTTTGCATATGATTCAACAAGGTTTGGGGACAAAGGATATCCACACATTGAGCACATTAGCATTGCCAAGGAAGCTTGGGATGCTCTCACTGTGTTGTTTATTGGAAATGAGAGTATGAGGAGGAACCAATATGATGCTCTAAGCAATGAAGTCGAAGGCTTCTACATGAAAGAAGGTGAAGATCACGAAGACATGTACCGAAGGCTCAAGACCACCACCACTGCTTTTAGGATGTGGGTGCCTCACATGTGGATGATGCATGGATAAAAAGGAAATATGTGAGTGCACTCATGCCTTTTGAGTCCACCGACTTGAAGAGCCTACAAGGAAGACACAACTACCATCTCATGACCTCAAATGAAGTTATGCAAGAGATGGCTGCTTTCAAGGTTGCCGCCAAGAATGCCAAAGATGCCCGTGCTCGTGCCCTTGGTATGAGCAATGTTGTCAATGTTGCTTTGAAGGCCAAAGTTGTGGACCATGGGGATGAAGATGATAGTGATGAAGGTCTTTCCATGGACCATCCCGATGAAGTCAAGATTGCTCATGGTCAATATATGGCTTTCTATGCAAAGAACTTTTGGAAGAACCCCGCCAAGGCCAAGATGGAAATGGAACGGAGAAGCAATCCAAATGGGAAAAGAGAGAATACCACAAGGTTGAGAACTTGCTTCAATTGTGGTGACCGCTACCACTTTGTGGCTAGTTGCCCCTATGAGAAGAGAGAAGATCATGGTGGTAAGCTTGTGTTGAAGAAGACTCTCAAGGGACCGTACAAGAAACCTTTCATCAAAAAAATCCCATCAACAAGACGGGAGAAATTGTCTTGATCACTCATGAAGAGTACTCCTCTGACAATGAAGATGATGAAGATGACGATGAGGAAACTTCTCATGGTGTGGCTGCTCTTGCCACCACCTCTACTCCGACATTCTCACTCTTCGATTCTCCAAATGAGAACTCTTCCACCAAGAACGCCACCTGCCTTATGGCAAGAGGAACAGAGGTATCTTCATCATCCCGCTCTACTCACTTAGATAATGATGAAATTGATGATGAGATGTCTCTTGATGTTAAAAAGGAATTAATTGCCTTTGATGAGTTTATGACTAACCTAGAAGGTGGTGATAAGATAAATTTTGGAAACATCTTAGATCAACTATCACATACTCAAGAGCTTCTAGATGTAAGATGTAAACCATGGCATGAACATATGATTGAGCTAGAGGCTTTAAACAATGCTCTAGAAGAAGAACAAGAAACTAGGTTGTCACTTGAATTAAAACTTGAAGGCTTGATGAGGCAAATGACATTATTGTTAACAAACTCATCAAAGAGCGTGATCATTCTATTGCTAAATACAAAAGGGCTAAAAAGGACAAAGTTGAGTTTGGTGTGGTTCATGAAAAACTTGCCAAGGACTTTATTTTGCTTAACAAGGATCACAAGGCCTTGGAGAGTGAACTCTTGTCACTCACAAAGTCCCATGAAACATTTCAACACCCAGATTTTTCAATCCTAGATGCCTGTTATGCCATACATCGCAATCCCAGGATTACCATTTTTGCGAGACATAACAGAATTGGATACCATAGTACATCATCCATTACAAACGATACATAAGTTCTTACACAAATAGGGATCTCACGATCCAGTTCTTAATACAACTTCAAGCAGCGGGATACGTAATAATAACGGTAGCGTAGGCGAAGCTCCATCTTCGGGGTCACAGGCAATGCTGACGATGGGAGATGATCCTAGTTGTCGTAACCTCCCTGGGGTCCATCCTCCAGGTACTCCTCTTCATAGTCTGGCCATGGGAATAGCCAGGGACAAAGCCATGAGTACTCTTTAAGTACTCGCAAGCTAATACTAACAGGTAAAGGGGGTTTTGGATAATAGGACACTAGGCTCTAGGGTTGTTTTGCAAAAGCCAGATTTATCTCTACTAAGTTCCGAAGCTAGTCACAATTTTATAACTCCTAGGTAGGATCTTGTAACTTAGGTCACAACTCTGTTGTGGTCAAATCAAAGTCTCAATTCATTTCACAAGTCATTTTGAAAAGTCTGACGGGGGAACAGTATGGCCACTCCAACTGTCCATAATCATGACGCGCTTTTCAATAGTTTGACACTCTGCAGAGATTGTACACTTTCACCACAACATTCGATACATCTGTCAGGAACAAATCCTGAATTCACCATACTCAGTATGCGGATAATCAATCCTAACCTTTCAATTACACGCCCTAGTATAAGCACCTCTCCTATGAGTTTGGCCTCCCAATCATGACCAACTTGTCATCTTGGGTACTACATAGGTGGACAATCTTCACAAGGTAGCCTCAGCTCAGACCTTGGCCGTGAGGTAACTAATACTAAGGTATATAAGTTTCCAGTCAATCCCTACCCAATATTCGGGTATTGTGGTTGTACGATAAAATTAGAATGGTATCGCATCCAGACAACCATCAGTTTTATAAAAGGGCTAAGGCTCATGCCTCAACGTTTTCATCACCAAAATCATCAAGTGTTCGGAAACACATGTCCAAAACATTTCAATAGAATGATCCATCATTCCAAGGTTTTCATAACCATTTTTCCACCAAGTAAACCCATCTAAAGTTGATCAAGTTTTATGCTTAGCACTAGCATCTACATGTGGGGGTAGTACTAATGAGGGGTGGTGAACTAGTGGAGTTTCAACTAAGTACAACCTTATATCTTAGGATGATATCAAGGTTTCTAACTTAGGCCAAATTTTATGCTCTTTATGCAACCTTCAGAATCTTTCTAGTATCTACAAGTCACTTAAGTCAACTCTAAGTTAAAGCTTTGATAAAGAAATAAGGTAAGAAGCTTGCAAATAAAACTAGGATTGGTTTATCAAGTGGGTATGATCACATATGCTTAAGGCATATAGTAGGCATAGTAACAGGCAAGTATTTACTTGCACAAAATCAGTATAAGCTTGCTAAATTGCAAGTGTTAGCTTGCATAGGTCAACTTGATTAGTAAGGCTTTCCTTGGGCAGAGCAGTGGTTGAAGTTCTCCTCGGCTTCTTCTTCGTAGTATCCTTCTTCCTCCTCGTATCCTTGGTCGGTACTAGCATCTATGAATAAATACGAGGTACACAATCACCAAACAATACTTAACTACTTGCAATCCTGTAACACCCTCAGAATCGGCCCTACGCAAGCTTTAGCGAAACTCGCCAAACCCGCATAGAAAAGATTCGAAGGTGCCCACCAGGCACTTTCGTGCGGGTGGAAAGCAAAGTAATAACATTACACAACAGTCCTCGATGGGACCCACAGAACAGATATATATACAACAGCGACTCGAAGAGTCAAGAATACAAATATAACATACAAAGATCCAAATCACCTTGAAAATGATAGAGCGTCCAGCTACGGACAAGATGCAAATGGGGCTAAGAGCCCTGAAGAATAACCAATGGCGTCCATAACCCTGCCCAGGCCAAGCCGGAAGGGTAACCCTGCTAACGGCGTCGATCTCAAAACCTGCTTAAACAAAAGGGGTGCCGACAAAGGGCAAAGGAAAAAGAGGAGCGTCAGTACTGAGGCCAGTACACGGCGAGGCTAGAATTCGGCGGTCCTCGCCTACATAGGTATGGTGGACTGAAGCGGCAGCGGCAGCAAGCACTAAACAACCTATAGAGACTCGATCCAACTGGCGGATTTCAGAGAGGGATAAGAGTGACCTAACCGGATCCAACCTGAGGCTATCACCAAACAAACCCATCCTGGTGTTTCCCCCTCGAGACCAAACGAGGAAGTCAACCGAGGAACTCACACGGTTGGGCAGTTTTACTTATTCAGTTATAGTTGCGGCACTTTACTAGTCAGGTTTAGATAATCATCCTGATAAAGTAAGCAGTGGGCACTTTTAGTTAATCATTCCGTTATAGTGGCAGCACTTACTAGTCAGATACATTTAGCATGAGATAACCCAAAACCCAGCAGTTGTTGGTACTTTTACTTAGCCATTCCGTTGTAGTGAAGCTGATTACTAATCATATCGGATACAAGTCAATTTAAAACAGTAAACTTTAGTTATAGTTGTCTATGATCAAGCACTGTGCTCCAAGTCATCCATAACCGCGGACACGGCTTCTCGAAAAGATTTAACCCTGCAGGGGTGCACCAAAGTATCCACAGGCACTTCGACCCTTTTGCGGATCGGTTAACATACACCCATCGGTATGTCGGCGGGGCCTAAGTCACGACGTTCCCGCACCAAAGCAAGCACGGGGCCACCCCACCGTCGACACCATAGGAGTCGGCCGGTCTCGAGACGGACTCGGGGTTTGGGTGGGCGGTACAGCGCACGTCGCCCAAACGGGGCTGCCGGCACCAGCTGAATCGTGTCCCTATCCTAAACGATGCAGTGTGCTCCTCGCAAACGTAAATAAAGCGGTAAACATGGCATAAGTACAGGATAGTAAATAAAACCTCAAACTAGTTGTGGCCCCAAAGACAATACTTTGAAATCGGTAATTATCAATGGGGGCCCATATCTCCCCACCGTGGTTAGCGCTCGATCTCGGAACAGTGTCAAGAACTCGGGTCCTCGGGACACAAGTGGGCGTCGAAACCAAATCTTACCTATCACCCACCGATGCCTCTGCTTAATTGAATTTTAGTTGTTGAACAGGAATTAAAGTGAACGATAATTAAAGACATGATCATCTCCAACGTCAACATGTGGCAATTCCTCCAACAATCGTGGTAACGGTCGACACACAAACACTTGAGCAAGCGACTACGACACGCGGGCCCAACTATCTACCAAACAGCAGGTAATAGGATGTGTCCAGGGCTATATATGGCTGCAAGGGATATCACGGGCACGAAACTAGAGCATCGCAACACAGATAGCAAAGATCAAGGGAGGAAGTAAATACTATAAAAGTAAGATAGGTAGAAAGGGAGATGCTGCTTTGAAAACATTGCCGAAGGGTTAACCGAAGATCGGGGCGAAGCTCACATCAACTCAACGGCCTTATCCGCGAAGAACCAAAACACTAGAAGAAACACCGGATGCAATATTTAATACACGGCAGAAGATCGGCATGATGCATGTATGATGTATGGCATGGCAAGGTGCGATGCGATTAGGTCATATTAAGCGGAACCGGGGTCCCGACAACAATTATATGGTTCAAGTTGTTTAGCTACCCGGCAATTTAAATGTTGTTTAACAAGGCAGAAAGTTTCACCGGTTCGCTACACAAGTTTAAATGAGGCCAATACGAGACTAGATTTGCCCGCATATGGGCCCCATATGTAATTAGTAGGTGTACCGGCATAAGGCCCCCAAACCACAGACAAGGATGCATGCATGAATGACAATTTAATATGCGACAAGTTGTATTATGTTATGAAATAGGGATCGAGGAAAGGGTTCACACATTAGGGGTCGCGACAGTCTTGGGGTCCCGGGGTTCGGGGTTCGGTCTCAGGGTCCAGGGTTCGACGGGTCGGCGAGGTTCGGATCTGGGGTTCGACGGGATCGTTCTCGGCCTCCGGGGTCGTTCTCGGTTTACTGGGGTAGATCTTGTCGCATCGGGGTCTCGATGTCCGGGGAGCAGATCTTGGGTCAGTGTCGGGGCGCATCGGCTTCTTCCGGGTCGGTGCCGTTCTCGTCGTCGCGAAGGTCTTGTCGGGTTCCCAAGTCGGGTCGGTCTTGGCTTCGGGGTGAAGAACTTGGTGTCCGGGCGGAGTGCTTGTCAAATCCGTGAAGAAGAGCATGTCGGTCTACGGGGTTCGGCCTCCGGGGCGATCTTGGCGTCGGGTTCTCGACTTCGCATCCTCGGGAAGTGCTCACGACAACCGCTTGTCTTGGTCTGTAAAAGAGCTTGTCGTCAGGTTCTCTGGGTCGATGGAGATCTTGGCGAGGAAACTAGGGTTTGCGGGTCCGATGACCGGTGTCGAACTTGTCGTCTCCACGCCCATCTCTTAGCACCACTTGGTACTACACAGGGACTTGCACGGTTGAAGGCGGTTGACATCGGTGACGACGTGGCTCAGGGTGAGCGGCGACGGCGGATGGGGCTGCTACGGAGGGCCCAGGCAGCGCTTGAGGCGGCTCAGCGGTCCATGCAGAGAAGGCGAGGCCCCAGCGGAGGCTTCTGGCGAGGCAGGGCTGGCGGGCAGGGTCGGCAAGGTGCAGGCGGCTCGGGAGGCGGGGAAGAACGCGACGCTGGCGGGCCATGGCGTCAGCGAGGTGAGGTAGAAGGGCAGCGTGGCGTTGGCAGGGAGCCGCCGGGTGAGGCGAGGCAGCGGGAGCGCTGGCGGGCGGCGAGTTCGGCCGGGCTTAGCGGCGGGCGGCGGGACCGTGCCAAGGAGGAGATGGTTGGGCGGCGGCGGCGGCGTGCTTGAGGCAGGCGGGCGCACGGGGTCGGGCGGCGTGGCGAGCCGAGGAGCTCCGGCGGCGGAGGTGGCCAGGCACGGGCGAAGGGATGGAGGCGTCGGTTCGCGGAGGGAGGCCTTGAGGAGAGGGGTCACGGGAGGGCGTCGCCGAGGAGGAGGCGGGCGGCGGAGTGCCGAGAGGCGGGGTCGGGGCAAGGTTGGGGACAGGCGGGGGGGAGAGAGGGGCTGCGTGGGAGATGGGTCCGGGCGTGGGGCCGGTTTGACTGGGAAAGGGGAGAGGCAAGTGGGAAGTGGGGCTGGCTCGGGTGGGGCCCAGGGGCAGTGGCAGGAGTGGGTGGGTGGCTGCTGCGTGCGGTGTAGTGTGTTGTGTGTGAGTGGTTTGGGCTGTGAGGGTGTGAGGGAGAGAGAGAAGAGAGAGGGGGCTGATGTGGCAGGGGGGGATTGGGTAGAGGGAAGGGCAGGGTGACGTGGCGGCCTAGGATAGGTGGGGGTGAGGTGGAGGGTTGGGCTGGGTAGGTTTCCGGGTAGACTTAGGATTAGAGGTTGGACCGATCTGTTTTATACGGGGGTGGTCGTTCGGGTCGGGTTGGCCCGTTCGACTGCCCCCACTAAAATAACTGAACTTTTTATTTGTTTTAAACGGGCCGAAAGCAAACCGATAGCGGCCAAAATAAAATATTCCGGGGACCCGGTTTGGTGTTTGAATTAAGACGGGGCTTTTTAGAAAACAAAACGGCTTTGCGAAAATAGTTTTAGCAACAATGCATGATGATGACGATGCAATGCACAAATTCAACGCGATTTTCTAGTAGTGGTTTTGCGGGATGCCACAATTCGACACCACTAACAAGGGATCTCGCCCTCGAGATCCGCCTCATGGTACCGGAGGAAGGTCGGCGATCTGCGTCTTCTCGCTTCGTGTAGATCCTCGCGACACCACTAACAAGAGGTCGTTGTCCGTGATCGTTGGGAGGACACTCCGGGACAAAAAGGCGAAGGTAGAGGCATCAACAAATAAAGCCACCACTAACTTCAGCGGAAGGAGTAAATTGCATCGATCCACCATTCAATATACAAAGCAAATGATAAGAGTAGTGGTATGGTCGCGACTCCATCCCGCACTCAAACCATTACTCTGTACACGAATAAACAGGTTATGCAACCAACTCTCAGGATTCAGACTGAAGATCTCGACAAGCGAGGTTTGGAAACAAAGGAGTGATGCAGACTCTGCATCGGATCTGGCGTAGAGGATATCGTCGCGTTGGGGAACACCGGAAGGCACAAACAAGGAACAAAGAATGGTACCACAGACGAAGGATTCCTCGGATGGCATGAAGACCGGATGTAGCAACACCGTTATCAAAGGAGGAAGCGAGACCCTGAAGGTACGATGGAAACCCAACCACGAGAAATCCTGGACTCGAAGAGAGAGAAGAGAACGGATTCAAAAAACGTCGAGATAAGAGGAGAATAGCAGAGGGGTAAGGAGTAAAATCAGACCTAATCAGAACTATCCAACCGATTTTCAAAAATAGTTTGACACTCTACTTCGGCCGTTAGCTAGGTTATCCTACAGGCTGGACTTGTGGGTATCATAGCGCCGAGCTCGATACCACTCTGTAACACCCTCGAGAATCGGCCCTACGCAAGCTTTAGCGAAACTCGCCAAACCCGCATAGAAGCGATTCAAGGTGCCCACCAGCACTTCGTGCGGGTGGAAAGCAAAGTAATAACATTACACAACAGTCCTCGATGGGACCCACAGAACAGATATATATACAACAGCGACTCGAAGAGTCAAGAATACAAATATAACATACAAAGATCCAAATCACCTTGAAAATGATAGAGCGTCCTACGGACAAGATGCAAATGGGGCTAAGAGCCACGAAGAATAACCAATGGCGTCCATAACCACCTTGTGCCAAGCCGGAAGGGTAACCCTGCTAACGCGTCGATCTCAAAACCTGCTTAAACAAAAGGGTGCCGACAAAGGGCAAAGGAAAAGAGGAGCGTCACTCGAGGCCAAGACAGCGAGACTAGAATTCGACGGTCCTCGCCTACATAGGTATGGTGGACTGAAGCGGCAGCGGCAGCAAGCACTAAACAACCTATAGAGACTCGATCCAACTGGCGGATTTCAGAGAGGGATAAGAGTGACCTAACCGGATCCAACCTGAGGCTATCACCAAACAAACCCATCCTGGTGTTTCCCCCTCGAGACCAAACGAGGAAGTCAACCGAGGAACTCACACGGTTGGGCAGTTTTACTTATTCAGTTATAGTTGCGGCACTTTACTAGTCAGGTTTAGATAATCATCCTGATAAAGTAAGCAGTGGGCACTTTTAGTTAATCATTCCGTTATAGTGGCAGCACTTACTAGTCAGATACATTTAGCATGAGATAACCCAAAACCCAGCAGTTGTTGGTACTTTTACTTAGCCATTTCGTTGTAGTGAAGCTGATTACTAATCATATCGGATACAAGTCAATTTAAAATAGTAAACTTTAGTTATAGTTGTCTATGATCAAGCACTGTGCTCCAAGTCGTCCATAACCGCGGACACGGCTTCTCGAAAAGATTTAACCCTGCAGGGGTGCACCAAAGTATCCACAGGCACTTGACCCTTTTGCGGATCGGTTAACATACACCCATCGGTATGTCGGCGGGGCCTAAGTCACGACGTTCCTGCACCCAAAGCAAGCACGGGGCCACCCCACCGAGTCGACACCATAGAGTCGGCCGGTCTCGAGACGGACTCGGGGTTTGGGTGACGGTGCAGACGATACGCCCCTCAAACGGGGACTGTCGGCACGCTGAATCGTGTCGATCCTAAGCAGTACAAGGTGCTCCTCGCACAAACGTAAATAAAGCGGTAAACATGGCATAAGTACAGGATAGTAAATAAAACCTCAAACTAGTTGTGGCCCCAGTACAATACTTTGAAATCAGGTAATTATCAATGGGGGCCCATATCTCCCCACCGTGGTTAGCGCTCGATCTCGGAACAGTGTCAAGAACTCGGGTCCCACGGGACACAAGTGGCGATCGGAAACCAAATCTTACCTATCACCCACCGATGCCTGCTTAATTCAATTTTAGTTGTTAAACAGGAATTAAAGTGAACAATAATTAAAGACATGATCATCTCCAACGTCAACATGTGGCAATTCCTCCAACAATCGTGGTACTGGTCGACACACAAACACTTGAGCAAGCGACTACGACACGCGGGCCCAACTATCTACCAAACAAAGGTAATAGGATGTGTCCAGGCTATATATGGCTGCAAGGGATATCACGATGCGAAACTAGAGCATCGCAACCACGTATAGCAAAGATCAACAGAGGGAAGTAAATACTATAAAAGTAAGATAGGTAGAAAGGGAGATGCTGCTTTGAAAACATTGCGAAGGTTAACCAAGATCGGGCGAAGCTCACATCAACTCAACGGCCTTATCGCGAAGAACCAAAACACTAGAAGAAACACGGATGCAATATTTAATACGGCGGAAGATCGGCATGATGCATGTATGATGTATGGCATGGCAAGGTGCGATGTGATTAGGTCATATTAAGCGGGCGGGGTCCGACAACAATTAGATGGTTCAAGTTGTTTAGCTACCCCGCAATTTAAATGTTGTTTAACAAGGCAGAAAGTTTCACCGGTTCGCTACACAAGTTTAAATGAGGCCAATACGAGACTAGATTTGCCCGCATATGGGCCCCATATGTAATTAGTAGGTGTACCGGCATAAGGCCCCCAAACCACAGACAAGGATGCATGCATGAATGACAATTTAATATGCGACAAGTTGTATTATGTTATGAAATAGGGTTCGAGGAAAGGGTTCACACATTAGGGGTCACGACGGTCTTGGGGTCCCGGGGTTCGGGGTTCGGTCTCAGGGTCCAGGGTTCGACGGGTCGGCGAGGTTCGGATCTGGGGTTCGACGGGATCGTTCTCGGCCTCCGGGGTCGTTCTCGGTTTACTGGGGTAGATCTTGTCGCATCGGGGTCTCGATGTCCGGGGAGCAGATCTTGGGTCAGTGTCGGGGCGCATCGGCTTCTTCCGGGTCAGTGCCGTTCTCGTCGTCGCGAAGGTCTTGTCGGGTTCCCAAGTCGGGTCGGTCTTGGCTTCGGGGTGAAGAACTTGGTGTCCGGGCGGAGTGCTTGTCAAATCCGTGAAGAAGAGCATGTCGGTCCACGGGGTTCGGCCTCCGGGGCGATCTTGGCGTCGGGTTCTCGACTTCGCATCCTCGGGGAAGTGCCTGTCGCTGTCTTGAGTCGAGTAAAGAGCTTGTCGTCCGGGGTTCTCTGGGTCCGATGGAGATCTTGGCGAGGGGAAACTAGGGGTTTGCGGGGTCCGATGACCGGTGTCGAACTTGTCGTCTCCACGCCCATCTCTTAGCACCACTTGGTACTACACAGGGACTTGCACGGTTGAAGGCGGTTGACATCGGTGACGACGTGGCTCGGGGTGAGCGGCGACGGCGGATGGGGCTGCTACGGAGGGCCCAGGCAGCGCTTGAGGCGGCTCGGCGGGTCCGCGCGGAGAAGACGGCAGGGGCCCCTGGCGGAGGCGGCTTGCAGGCAGGGCCGCGGAGCTGGCGGGCCGGGGTCGGCAAGGTGCGGGCGGGCTCCGGGGAGGCGGGGAAGAACGCGAGGGCTGGCGGCCAGCGGCGTCGAGGTGAGGGCAGCGTGGCGTTGGCAGCGAGGAGCCGCTTCGGGTGGCGAGGCGGCCGAGGCGCGCTCTGGCCAGGCCGGCGAGGTTCGGCAGTCGGGCTTAGCGGCGAGGCGGGGCGTGGCCAAGGAGGGAGATGGTTGGGCGGCGAGGGGCGGCGTGCTTGAGGCAGGCGGGCGCCTGGGGTCGGGCGGCGTGGCGAGCCGAGGAGCTCCGGGCGGAGGGTGGCCATGGCGAAGGGGATGGAGGCGTCGGTTCATGCGGAGGGCGGCCTAGGGAGAGGGGTCGCCGGGAGGGCCGGCCAGAGAGGAGGCGGCGGGCGGCAGGGTGCCAGAGGCGAGGTCGGGCAAGGTTGGGGACAGGCGGGGGGGAGAGGGGGGCGGCGGGGGAGAGGGGTCCGGGCGGGGGGCCGGTTTGACTGGGAAAGGGGAGAGGCAGGTGGGAAGTGGGGCTGGCTCGGGTGGGGCCCAGGGGCAGTGGCAGGAGTGGGTGGGTGGCTGCTGCGTGCGGTGTAGTGTGTTGTGTGTGAGTGGGTTGGGCTGTGAGGGTGTGAGGGAGAGAGAGAAGAGAGAGGGGCTGATGTGGCAGGGGGGATTGGGTAGAGGGAAGGGGCAGGTGACGTGGCGGCTAGGATAGGTGGGGTGAGGTGGAGGGTTGGGCTGGGTAGGTTTCCGGGTAGACTTAGGATTAGAGGTTGGACCGATCTGTTTTATACGGGGGTGGTCGTTCGGGTCGGGTTGGCCCGTTCGACTGCCCCCACTAAAATAACTGAACTTTTTATTTGTTTTAAACGGGCCGAAAGCAAACCGATAGCGGCCAAAATAAAATATTCCGGGGACCCGGTTTGGTGTTTGAATTAAGACGGGGCTTTTTAGAAAACAAAACGGCTTTGCGAAAATAGTTTTGGCAACAATGCATGATGATGACGATGCAATGCACAAATTCAACGCGATTTTCTAGTAGTGGTTTTGCAAGATGCCACAAATCCTCACACACAAGGGTCCTATAGATGATCTAGCATCATCTCTAACATTACAAGGTTAAGGCTTGATTTAATTCCTTTTATTTTTAGAAAAGTAATTTCTACTCATTGAAAAACTACTTAAGATTTAATATTCTCCAAACCAAACATGGGATCATGTTGACACATGTCATCACCACATATTGTAGTCCATGGTAATGTGATTTAAAGTGGTGTCACAATTTAATAAGGTTTTACCCTTTTATTCTAATTAATTAAAGTGGCTAGAAATGCCTATGTAGCATTCTTTTATTACTTGAACATTATTTCTGCAAGTAAACCTATATATTTTTATATATTATGAAAGGTATGGTTAAATGTGATTTTTGAGAGTTGGAATGAACTCAAAAGCTATTATGGTTTAAATTTGAAAAATGTTTGAATGCAGAAAAGCTTCTGCCTTGTTATTTTTACTAAGGATGATCTACAGATACAAATGACTTGAATCCAACGGGCTTGGATTCAGCATTCACAGACCTTTCCAACAAAATTGGTTTCATTCAAATTGGTGCACTGAATCGATCTGGGTTGATTTTTGAAGTTGGGTACAGAAGTGTGTTTGAATTAAAATAGAAAATATTTAATTCAAATCACTGGGCTGCGCGGGAAAAGTTAACGGGCCAGCATGCTAAGCGCGGTGCTCCCACGGGCTTCTTAAGTGGGTGTCCCCACTCGTCAGTGACACGGGGCTGGGCGAAGCGGTATGGGGCAACGTGGGTCGTTCGATCTGGTTCTAATCCAACGGCTGGGAGTCATCATCGACGCGAGACAACGCCGGCGAGAACGAAACCTAGCGCGGCCAGTGTGGGGTACTGGGAGCTCACCGGGGTACTGGCAAGGGTCGGCGAGACGGGCGAATGACGAAGTCGACGACGGCAAACTCAGGGGTAGTCGCGGCAGCTCCTGGGTGGACGAAATCGATGGCTCCCTTCTTCTCCAGAGGAGGCGGGCTCCGGTGAAATTCCGGCGGGGTGGTGCTCGCCTTGCTCTGAGAACGGTGTGGCACGATCAGTGAGGAGAGGGGAGTGAGATGGTGTGAAGAAATCGAGCGGGGGTGGCCTCTATTTATAGTCAACCGAGGGGACCGCCGGGGCGCACGGTGAGCTCGTCGGGGGCGATGTTACAGGCGGCTATTGGCATGGGCAAGGGTAGGGGACGGTGTGGTGTCTCCTGGCGATGTTCAACGACATGGTTTTGAGGCATGGGGCGGTGCGGCTTGGTCTGGAACGGGCGATGCTATGTGTGGCAGAGGCGGCGTCTTCGATGGAGAGTGGTGGCTATGCGTCACGGGGCGGCGAACGGGGATGTCTGGCGGTCTCCTGGGTCGGTGGGGATTGTGTATGCACGCGGCGAGGGCGGCGCGCGGTCTGTGGGCTTCGGTCGAGGGTGGTTCTCTGGCGCACGCTCGGCATGGTCTCTGGCAGTCTAGGCGCGGTTACGCCTTGTGGTCGAGCTTGGCAAGGCTCGAGCAGTGGATAGGGAGTGGCGGTGGACGGTGGGCTGCCTCCCAGACATGCTGGCTAGGCTTGCTGCTGCTCCTAGCTTGCTGTCGACTATGGGGTGTCAAGGGTGTGCTCGGCTGTTCACCATTGATGGCAATGGCAAGCTCACAGTGGTGCTAGTGCTTGGTTAATCTTGCTAGATGATCTACTGAGCTGGTTGTGAGCTAAATGGGGAACCAGTTAGGCAAGAATCACTGCTCATAATAGTGTTTGATGTTTGTTTGATTTGTGTCTGCAACCTGTTTGATGAAATGGCCGCATGAAATCAAGTTTTGAATTTTGAAAAGATTTTTGGTGGCTTTGCTAGATTGGTGTTGGTGAGTCTGCAGATTCTTGGGTTTTGAAACTTGTTTGAGTAGTTTTTGAAAAAGTGGGATCTTCCCATATGATAAAGATTCAATTTTGAAATGTCATTTAAACTATGCATTTGAAAGTTTCTAGATGATTACAAAGTAGGACTTGATACTTTGTTATGATTACATTCAAGGGGTGCAAAGATCCAAAAAAGTTTCCATTAGGTTCTGAAAGTTTGAGACAGCCAAAGTAGGCATGAGAGTTAAATTGGTCAAAGTGACTATTCATTTAATATATGTGTTTTGATTTACTTGTCTTTAGGAAAAGTGTGGGAAATTTTTTAGATGATGTTTATTTTACCTAAGAAACATTTTACAAGCAATGACACAATCAAACAAGGTGGTTTAAAAGAATTTCAAAATCAATGCATACACATATGCATGCATTCATAATTTTAATTAGAAAAGTTTTTGTTAATCCTAATTTTGATGATTAGAGTTTGATGTTCCAAGTTTAGTATTTTTGGGATGTTACAAAACACTTCAAACTCAATTGGCCAATATTCCTTCACCTAGTAACTTCATTCCATCTAGTAGCACAACTATTCTTGAAGAGAATGCTAGGTTGAAGGGGAGCTTGCTAAGGCCACATTTCCACAAGGCAACAAGTCCATTGATGATCTTTTGAGCAAGCAAAGTCGTAGTGGTGATAAAGGGGGCATTGGTTTTGTTTCCAAAACCAAGAAGAAGAAAAATAAGAAGAAGAAGGACAAGCCCGCACAAGAGACCAACAAGACCATTGTGGAAAGTAAGACCACAAGTGGTAAAACTATGTCTCATGATGATTTTGCGGGAAGTGCTAACCCTCACTATGTTCTAATGCGTGATTATTATGGTGATGTGTATGCACAATATGTTGGCCCATATGATGGTTATATTGCTTGGTCTATTTGGGTTCCCAAGACCCTTGTTGCTAACAAAAGAGGACCCATTGAAAAATGGGTACCTAAAAACTAGCTTGATCTTTTGTAGACTTATGCTTCCGGAGGGTCAAAATGGGTGCTCGATAGTGGTTGCACAAGTCATATGACCGGAAGCTCGTCTATTGTCAAGGACTTGGAGCCAAATGATGATAAAATCACCGTCACATATGCCGACAAGTCAAAGTCTAAGGTAATGGGTTTCGGCAAGGTAGTGGTGGCTTACGACATTACACTCGTGAATGTCATGCTTGTTGAAACCCTTGGATACAATTTACTTTCAGTCCGTGCTCTTGGAAAGATGGGCTTTGCCGTCTTTGTTGATGATGATATTGTGGTCCTCATGTGGAGCAAGTCTCTCAAGGTCGCTTTTGTTGGGTACGTCGAAAATGACTTGTATGTGGTGGACTTTTCGGGGCAAGCCACTGCAGGTCCGATGTGCTTATACGGAAAGGCCGATGTGGGTTGGCTATGGCACCGCCGACTAGCCCATGTCAATATGAGAACTTTGCAAAGTCTCCATAAAGAGGGCCATATTGTGGGACTAAAAGAAAATGTTTCCTTTGCCAAAGATCGTGTTTGCAGGGCATGTGTTCTAGGGAAGATGCATGACGCTCCTCACAAGACCAAGAACCAAATAAAGTCTAACAAGATCTTGGAACTCCTCCATGTGGACCTATTTGGCCCTCCATATCATGCAAGTCTTGGTGGGAAGAAATATTGTTTGGTGATTGTTTACAATTTTTCAAGATACTCTTGGGTCTATTTCTTCAAGTTGAAGAGTGAGACCCAAAAGACTTTTATCGACTTCATCAACTTGGTTCAACGACAACACAATGTTCCCGTATTGATTATAAGAAGTGACAACGGCACCGGGTTCAAGAACTACACCTTGAATGATTTCCTTAGTGATGAGGGGATTAAACATCAATATTCCGCTGTATACACCCCTCAACAAAATGGTGTGGCCGAAAGGAAGAACCGGAATCTTATTGAGATGGCTAGGACCATGTTGGCGGAGTTTAAATCTCCATACAACTTTTGGGCCGAAGCCATCTCCACCGCTTGCCATGCTTCAAACCGACTCTACCTCCGCAAGAAAATCAACAAGACTCCATATGAGATACTTACCAGTAACAAGCCCAACATATCTTATTTTCGGGTGTTCGGTTGTAAGTGTTTCTATCTCATCAAAGGTGTTCGTTTCTCTAAATTCAATTCTAAAGCATTAGAGGGTATTTTTGTTGGCTATGGTCTCGAATCTCACACTTTTAGAATCTATGACAAGATCTCCGGAGCCGTCATAGAATCTTGTAGTGTGACCTTCAAAGAATATGATGGTCCGCAAGGGGGGCGTGTTGATGCTTGTGATGCAGATGATGAAATGCCTCAGGATGCCATAGGAAGAATGGGTGTGGGATATATCCGCCCCGTTGAGGAACCCCTTATGGCGGATCGAGAAAACTATGCTCCACTCGAGTGGAGCCCTCATCTTCACAACCTCAACATGATCCATCCACCGAAGAGGACATTGACTCAAGCCAAAGACAAGATGTGGACCCTCAACATAGTGATCAATGTGTGAACTCTAATCAAAGGGAGCTTGGTCCATTCGATGGGTTTTCAAGTGGTGCCAAGTCAATTTGTCAAGGAAGATCCATCCAAACTGTTTTGAGAAAAGCTCAAATTGATGCTAGAAGAGCACTTGATCAAGACCAAGGTCAATCCTTGCCTCTCGTGTAGGGGTTCGTAGCATGGAAAACAAAAATTTTCTATCGCATACAAACAAACAAGCCAAGATCTATCTACTAGATTGTAGCAACGAGTCGATGGTATAACTTACCCTCGAAGATTCCAAAGCGTTTAACGAGAGCGGATTCTCGTGGGTGATGTAGTCGTACTCTTCCCGATCTCAAGATCGTGTAGACGATCCTTCTAGCGCCACGTTCCGGCAGCGCTCCCGCAGTCGGTCACACGTTCGGTACTCGACGAAGACCTTCCTCTCCCTTGTTCCAGCAGGCAGCGGAGGTTGTAGCACTCTCCTCGCGATTCCGGCAGCACAACGGCGTGGTACCGGAAGTAGAGGGGAGATCCCGCAGGGCTTCGCCTTAAGCCGGTGCGAGTATGGTGGAGCTTATGAGAGAGGCTATTAGTGGTCTAGTAATTAGACACACCAATTAGAAGGCTCTAAACCAATTAGAAGGCTCTAAACCGCTGGCTAAAGCAATTAGAAGCTCTAAACCAAAACGGCTCTAAACCGGAGATCTAGAGTAGAAAGTTATGTGTCTATGGGAGGAGCCCTGCCCCTCCTTATATGGGAGGGGTGTCTTGGCGCCAGGGAGGAGGAGTCCTCCCAACTCGGCCTAGGGCTGGCGCGGCTGGAGGAGTCCAACTCCTCCTCAGTTGGTTCCAACTCCTCTTGCTTGTTTCCACAGTTTCTTGTTTTGGCTTGACTTTCAAACCGGACATTTGACTTTTCTGTTTAGGATTCAATTTAATCCTTTATTTGGGACAGCAAGAACACTTAGTACATGATGCAATCATTCAATGAGCAATGACACATTCATGTACCCTTCCCCCGAGTCGGACAATCCGAACCTTCTAGAACATTCTGATGAAAACACCTAATTATTCCCGAACTCAAACGGACTTTCCTTATATGAATCTTATTCTCCGGACCATTCCGGATCACCTCGTGATATCCGGATCCCATCCGAGACTCCTAACAACATTCGGTCTCTTTCTCATAATACCATAACTACTCAAACAACGTCAATCCTTAAGTGTGTCTCCCTACGGTTCGTGAATTATGCGGACATGATAGAGACACTTCTCCTAACAATAACCAATAGAGGAATCTGGAAATTCATATGGCTCCCACATATTTCTCTCGATTACTTTGCGATCGAATGAACCACTTACATACGATACCAATTTCCCTTTGTCTCACGATATGTTACTTACCCGAGGTTATGATCGTCGGTATCTCTGCATACCTAGTTCAACCTCGTTCGATAAGTACTCTTTCTCGTTCCGTGATATGTGATCCCTTGTGACCAAGTCACATGCTTGCAAGCTAATTGGATGACATTCCACCGAGAGGGCCCAGAGTATATCTATCCGTCATGTGGATGGACAAATCCACTCTTGATCCATGTGTTTCAACCAATACTTTTCGAACACTTAATGCCACCTTTATAGCCACCCGATTCGGTGTGGTGTTTGATGTCATCAAAGCATCCATCCGTAAAGGTGATATACATGATCTCATGGTCGAAGGAATTAGGTTACTATGTATCGTAAAGCATATAGCAATTGAACTAATGAAATGACTTGATCTTTATGCTACGCTTATCTATAGGAGTATGTCCACCATATCATTCTCCTAACGATATGATCTTGTTGTTGATAACATCTCAATGTTCATGATATGGAAACCACAATCATTAATCAACCAACAAGCTAGTGAAGTATAGAGGCTATACTAGGGACTTCAAATTAAGTTTACAAATCACACAAGTATTAATGGTTTCCTTGTTAATACTATTATAGCATGAATGTAAACATTTATCATAAACACAAAGATATAATAATAACTACATTTATTATTGCCTCTAGGGCATATCTCCAACAGTCTCCCACTTGCACTAGAGTCATCTAATCTAGATTACATGGTAATATACCGAACACCCATGGCAGTTTGGTGTTGGTCATGTTTGCCCTCGGAGAGGTTTAGTCAACGGATCCGCCACATTCAGATCTGTGTGTACTTTGCAAATATTTATATCCCCATCCCGGATATGTTCTCGAATAGCATGAAAACGCAGCTTGATATGCTTGACTTCTTGTGTGACCTTGGTTCTTGCGCATTGGCTATGGCGCCCATGTTATCACAGAGATAGACATTGGGTCCAGCACTTGGAACCACACCCACTCTGTAATGAACTCTTTCATCCATATCGCTTCTTGTGAAGCCTCCAAGCACCATGTATTCCGATTCAGTTGAAGATCTCGCCACAACGCTTTGCTTTGCACTCCTCCTAAGCTTCTGCACCATTCAAAATAAATACGTATCCGGATTGTGATTTAGAATCATCTGGATCGGTGTTCCAACTAGCATCGGTGTAACCATTAACAACGAGCTGTTCATCACCTCCATAAGAAAGAACCATATCCTTAGTTCTTCTCAAGTACTTAAGGATGTTTTGATCATTGTCCAATGATCCACTGGATCACTTTGATATCTGCTAGTTAAACTAACGGATATGCAATGTCGGGTCTAGTACATAGCATGGCATACATTAGAGATCCTATTGGTTGAGGCATAGGAGTCTTACTCATCCTTTCTCTATCTTACGCCGATGTCGGACTTTGAGTTTTACTCAAGGTCGTATTGACAACATGGGCAAGAACCCTTTCTTGCTTTCTTCCATTCCAAATCTCTTTAGAACTTTGTCCAAATATGTACTTTGTGACAATGATATTTGGCGTTCGATCTATCTCTATAAATCTTTATGCCTAATATGTAAGTCGCTTCCAAGATCCTTCATTGAAAAACTATTATTCAAATATTCCTTGACACTATTAAGAAGGTCTACATCATTCCCAATCAACAATATGTCATCCACATACAGTATTAAGAATGCTACAGAGCTCCCACTCACTTTCTTGTAAATACAAGCTTCTCCATAAGTTTGTATAAAACCAAAACTTTTGATTACCTTATCAAAAGCGTTGATTCCAACCGGGATGCTTGCTTCAATCCATAGATGGACCGTTGAAGTTTGCATACCTTGTTAGCATCTATAGGATCGACAAAACCTTTGGGTTGCATCATATACAACTCTTCATCAATGTCTCCATTGAGGAATGCTGTTTTGACATCCATCTGCCATATCTCATAATCATAATATGCAGCGATTGCTAACATAATCCTCACAGACTTTAGCTTCGCTACTGGTGAGAAAGTCTCATCGTAGTCAACTCCTTGAATTTGTCGAAACCCTTTTGCGACAAGTCGAGCTTTATAGACGATAACATTACCATCAAGATCTGCTTTCTTCTTGAAAATCCATTTGTTCTCGATGACCTTCCGTCCATCCGGTAAGTCCACCAAAGTCCATACTTGGTTTTCGTACATGGATCCAATCTCGGATTTCATGGCTTCTTGCCATTTATTGGAATCTGGGCTCATCATCGCTTCCTCATATGTCCCGGGGTCATCGGTGTTGTCCACCACCATGACATTCATAACGGAATCATACCAATCTGGAGTGGTACGAGTTCTCGTTGACCTCCGAGGCTCTGTAGCAACTTCAACCGAAGTTTCATGATCATCATCATTAGCTTCCTCCCTTATTGGTGCAGGCACCACAGGAACTTCTTCCGGTGCTGCGCTATTCGCAATTTCGAGAGAAGGTTCAACAACCTCGTCGAGTTCTACTTTCCTTCCAGTCACTTCTTTCGAGAGAAATTCCTTCTCTAGAAAGGATCCATTCTTAGCAACGAATGTTTTGCCTTCGGATCTATGATAGAAGGTATACCCAATAGTTTCCCTCGGGTATCCTATGAAGACGCATTTTTCCGCTTTGGGTTCAAGCTTGTCCGGCTGTAACTTCTTTACATAGGCTTCGCATCCCCAAACTTTAAGGAACGACAATTTAGGTTTCTTCCCAAACCATAATTCATACGGTGTCGTTTCAACGGATTTAGACGGTGCCCTATTTAAAGTGAATGCGGCTGTTTCTAATGCATAACCCCAAAATGATAGCGGTAAATCTGTAAGTGACATCATAGAACGAACCATATCTAAGAGAGTTCGATTACGATGTTCGGACACACCATTACGTTGTGGTGTTCCCGGCGGTGTCAATTGTGAAAGTATTCCGCACTTCTTTAAATGCTCGCCAAACTCGTAACTTAGATATTCACCTCCACGATCAGAACGTAGAAATTTAATCTTCTTGTTACGTTGATTCTCTACCTCACTTTGAAACTCCTTAAACTTCTCGAAAGTTTCGGACTTATGTTTCATGAAATAGATATATCCATATCTACTCAAGTCATCCGTGAAGGTAAGAACATAACGATAACCACCGCGCGATGCTACACTCATTGGACCACACACATCGGTATGTATGATTTCCAATAAGTCCGTAGCTCGCTCCATCATACCAGAAAATGGAGTCTTAGTCATTTTCCCATCAGACATGCTTCGCATCTTTCAAGTGATTCAAAATCAAGTGATTCAAGAAGTCCATCGGAATGGAGTTTCTTCATACGTTTCACTCGATGTGACCAAGGCAGCGATGCCACATATAGGTCGAATTATCGCTTGATTTCAAAGCGTTTAGCCTCAATGTTGTTGATATGTGTATTTCCACTATCGAGATTCAATAAGAATAGACCATCTATCAAAGGTGCATGTGCATCAAACATATTACTCATATAAATAGAACAACCATTATTCTCGATTTAAACAAGTAACCGTCTCGCAATAAACAAGATCCCGATATAATGTTCATGCTCAACGCAGCACCAAATAACAATTATTTAAGTATAAAACTAATCCCGATGGTAGATGAAGGGGTAGCGTGCCGACCGCGATCACATCAACCTTTGATCCGCTTCCACGCGCATCGTCACCTCGTTCTTCGCTAGCTTCCGCTTATTCTGCAAAGCACTGCTTTGAGTTACAAATATGAGCAACCAAACTAGTATCAAATACCCGTGCACTACTACGGTACTAGTGAGATACACATCAATAACATGTATATCGATATACCTTTCTTCTTGATGTTGCCGTTCTTCAAATCCGCCAAGTACTTTGGGCAATTCCGCTTCGAGGACCTTCTCCCTTGCGGTAAAAGCACTCGAGTTTAGGCTTAGGTCCAGCCCGGTCTTCTTCGTCGGCGTGGTAGCTTTCTTACCACCCTTCTTGAAGTGTCCTTTGCTTAGACTTGCCTTTCTTGAATTTGGTGGTCTTATTGACCAACAACACTTGGTGCTCTTTCTTGATCTCCACTGCAGATTTCAACATGGCAAAGAGTTCGCAACGTCTTGTTCATGTTACGCATATTGTAGTTCATCACAAAGTTCTTGTAACTTGGTGGTAGTGATTGGAGGACACGTAAATCCCCAAAGCATTAGGAATCACTATACCCAAGCTTTGAAGTTTGTTTGCGTGCCCGGACATCTTAAGCACATGCTCACCGACGAGCTGCCCTCTTCCATCTTGCAGTTAAAGAACTTTTGAAGCCTCATAGCTTTCAATTGCCGCATGAGTCTCAAAAATCAATTTGAGATCCTCGACAATATCATATGGGTCGACTCTTCAAACCTTTTCTCAAGCTCGATTCTAAACCATACAAGATAGCACACTGAACTATGGAGTACCGATTCTTCCGAGCGAGGTAAACATTCTTTACTTCATCGGAAGCATCACCGCAGTGGGTCACCAATGTGCATCCAAAGACATAGGTCAAATTACCATTGTGAGGACAATCCTCAAATTGCGGAACCAATCCATGAAGTTGCTTCCATTGTTTTTCAACTTTTCTTTCTCTAGGAACGCATTAAAATTGATGGTAGGGGCTGCCATTGATCTACAACATATTTGCAATAGTTTAGACTAAGTTTATGACAAATTGAGTTCAAATTAATTAATGAAATTAAACTAGGTGAACTCCCACTCAAAACAATATCCCTCACATTGTTTTAGTGATCACACGAACCAAATCCACCACATCAACACCGATCATCACGAGCGTTGATATAGTTTCAATGGCGAACAATCATCATGTTCATCATATCTACTATACGATTCATGCTTTACCTTTCGGTAATCCGTGTTCGAGACCATGTAGTACATGCTAGGCTCGTCAAGATCAAACCTTAGTTTCGCATGAGCAAATCTGGCTTGCTCACGTTGTATACACTTGCAGAATCTAGCACACCCGATCATCACGTGGTGCTTGAAACAACAAGCTTTTAGCAACGGTGCTAACTAAGGGTGAACACTTTATGATTTGAAATTGATGTGCATGAGGGATCATCTTATAATGCTACCGCTGCCTACTAAGCAATACAAGATGCATAAAGGATTAACATCACATGCAATTCAATATATATGTGATATGATATGGCCTTTCTTCGTGCCTCGATCTCCATCTTCAAGCACGAACATGATCTCCATCATCACCGGCATTGCATCAAGGTCAATGGCGCTTCTCCATGGTTGTCGCCCACCGGCTTCAACTATTACAACTACTTGGAATAGACACGCGGGTCTTAACATAAATTAAAGACAACCATATGGCTCTGGGTTGTCGACTTACAATAAGGAACATTGCATACATCAAATATAATCACAATCATGGCCATATCACATCATCACACCCCGCAAAACAAAGTTAGACGCTTCTACTTTCTTTGCATATTTTACGTGGTTTGGGGCTTTCAATAAGTGTCGTTCTAACTTACGAACAAGAACCACAACATTGATACTAGCATTGTTGATCACCCGTTGTAAATTGGATCTTAACTATGCTAGGAGAAACATGCACCCGCAAAGCCACTTATGCAATACAAGTTACATGTTAAGCGTGGAGCAAGTCTCATGAACGATGTCATGTAAGGTTAGCCCAGGCCGCTTCATCCCAACATACCGCAAGATGCAAAGTACACAAAAAGCAATCTACAATAAAAGCATCAACGCCCACAATGACCATTGTGTTCTACTCAAACAGATCTACATATAGACACGGCTCGATACCCTTTGTAGGGGTTCGTAGCATGGAAAACAAAAATTTTCTATCGCATACAAACAAACAAGCCAAGATCTATCTACTAGATTGTAACGCAGTCGATGGTATAACTTACCCTCGAAGATTCCAAAGCGTTTAACGAGGATTCTCGTGGGTGATGTAGTCGTACTCTTCCGATCTCAAGATCGTAGACGATCCTTCCACGTTCGGCGCTCCCGATCGGTCACACGTTCGTACTCGCGAAGACCTTCCTCTCCCTTGTTCCGGTGAGCGGAGGTTGTAGCACTCTCCTCGCGATTCCGGCATGACAACGCGTGGTACCTAAGTAGAGGGAGATCCCATGAGCTTCGTAAGCCTTATGCGAGTATGGTGGAGCTTATGAGAGAGGCTATTAGTGGTCTAGTAATTAGACACACCAATTAGAAGGCTCTAAACCAATTAGAAGGCTCAAAACCGCTGGCTAAAGCAATTACAAGCTCTAAACCAAAACGGCTCTAAACCGGAGATCTAGAGTAGAAAGTTATGTGTCTATGGGAGGCCGCCTCCTTATATGGGAGGGGGTCCTTGGGCGCCGGGGAGGAAGGAGTCCCTCCCAACTCGCCTAGGGCGCCGCCTGGAGGAGTCCAACTCCTCCAAAGTTGGTTCCAACTCCTCTTGCTTGTTTCCCAGTTTCTTGTTTTGGTTTGACTTTCAAACCTGGACATTTGACTTTTCTGTTTTAGGATTCAATTTAATCCTTTATTTGGACAGCAAGAACACTTAGTACATGATGCAATCATTCAATGAGCAATGACACATTCATGTACCCTTCCCCAGTCTTGGGACAATCCGGAACCTTCTAGAACATTCGATGAAAACACCGAATTATTCCCGAACTCAAAGCAGGACTTTCCTTATATGAATCTTATTCTCCGGACCATTCCGGATCACCTCGTGATATCCGGATCCCATCGAGACTCCTAACAACATTCGGTCTCTTTCTCATAATACCATAACTACTCAAACAACGTCGAATCCTTAAGTGTGTCTCCCTACGGTTCGTGAATTATGCGGACATGATCGAGACACTTCTCCGAACAATAACCAATAGAGGAATCTGGAAATTCATATGGCTCCACATATTTCTCGATTACTTTGCGATCGAATGAACCACTTACATACGATACCAATTTCCCTTTGTCTCACGATATGTTACTTACCCGAGGTTATGATCGTGGTATCTCGCATACCTAGTTCAACCTCGTTCGATAAGTACTCTTTTCTCGTTCCGTGATATGTGATCCCTTGTGACCAAGTCACATGCTTGCAAGCTAATTGGATGACATTCCACCGAGAGGGCCCGAGTATATCTATCCGTCATGTGGATGGACAAATCCACTCTTGATCCATGTGTTTCAACCAATACTTTCCGAACACTTAATGCCACCTTTATAGCCACCACCGATTACGGTGTGGTGTTTGATGTCATCAAAGCATCCATCCGGTAAAGGTGATATACATGATCTCATGGTCGAAGGAATTAGGTTACTATGTATCAGAAAGCATATAGCAATTGAACTAATGAAATGACTTGATCTTTATGCTACGCTTATCTATAGGAGTATGTCCACCATATCATTCTCCTAACGATATGATCTTGTTGTTGATAACATCTCAATGTTCATGATATGGAAACCACAATCATTAATCAACCAACAAGCTAGTGAAGTATAGAGGCTATACTAGGGACTTCAAATTAAGTTTACAAATCACACAAGTATTAAGGTTTCCTTGTTAATACTATTATAGCATGAATGTAAACATTTATCATAAACACAAAGATATAATAATAACTACATTTATTATTGCCTCTAGGGCATATCTCCAACATATCGATGTAGAGGATGATTCTAATAATGATCAAGGTCAAGATGATGGTCAAGACGAGGATCAAAATGATGAAGAGGGTCCTCCAAGAAACAATGCGGAGATCCACGCTCGTCGCGAAGCTAGAAAGGAAAGAATGTTGGAAATAAGAGACCACACACTACAATATGTTGTTGGAGATCTAAGGAAAGTTATTTCCACAAGAGCACAATTGAAGAGGTTCAGTGAACATCAATCACACATCTCCATGATTGAACCAAAGAAAGTGTGGGAAGCTCTTGAAGATTCGGATTGGTTAGAAGCTATGCATAAAGAGCTCAACAAATTTGAGAGAAACAAAGTGTGGAAGTTAGTTGAGAAGCCAAAGGATTGCCGCAATGTTATTGGAACAAAGTGGATATTCAAGAACAAGCAAGATGAGCATGGAATTATAGTAAGGAACAAGGCTAGATTGGTTGCACAAGGGTATTCTCAAATTGAAGGCATTGATTATGGAGAGACTTATTCACCCGTGGATTGCCTTGAGTCCATCCGTATCCTTCTTGCTTATGCGGCACATCATAACTTTAAGTTGCAACAAATGGATGTAGAAAGTGCATTCCTTTATGTTCCTTTAAATGAATTGGTATATGTTAAGCAACCCCCGGGATTTGAGGACCCCAACTTCCCAAACCATGTCTACAAACTTGATAAGGCGCTCTATGGGCTCAAGTAAGCCCCACGCACGTGGTATGAGCACCTTAGAGAGTTATTGTTTGACCGTGGATTTGAGGTTGGGAAAATCGATCCCACTCTTTTTACTAAGAGGATCAATGGGGAGCTTTTTGTATGCTAAATATATGTTGATGATATTATCTTTGGCTCATCTAACCAAGCTTTTAATGATGAATTCTCAAAGCTTATGACTAGTAGGTTCCGGATGTCTTTGATGGAGGAGTTTAAAGTATTTCTTGGCTTTGAGATCAAGCAAGTTAGAGGAGGAACATTCTTCAACCAAGCCAAGTATACTCAAGATATGCTCAAGAGATTCAAAATGCAAGATTTGAATGGCACTCCTACTCCCATGGCTACAAAGACTCATCTAGAACAAAATCCAAATGGTAAAGATGTGGATCAAAAGGTATACCGGTCTATGATTGGTTCTTTTCTTTACCTTTGTGCATCTAGACCCGATATTGTGTTGAGTGTAGGTGTGTGTGCAAGATATCAAGCGGCTCCTAAAGAAAGCCATTTAATGGCGGTCAAGAGAATCTTTCGATATTTAGTTCATACCCCATTTTATGGTCTTTGGTATCCTCAAGGATCAACATTTGCTCTTTGTGGATACACGGATTCGGATTGGGCGGGGGACAAGGATGATAGAAAATCTACATCCGGGGCTTGCCAATTCCTTGGTAGGTCCTTGGTATGTTGGTCTTCTAAGAAGCAAAATTGTATATCTCTCTCAACCGCCGAGTATGTTGTCATTGCTAGTGCTTGCACTCAATTGCTATGGATGAGGCAAACTTTAAAGGAATACGGTGTCCATTGTGACAAAGTGCCTCTTCTATGTGACAATGAAAGTGCCATCAAAATTGCATACAACCCGGTGGATCACACAAGGACAAAGCATATTGAGATTCGTCACCACTTCATTAGAGATCATGTTGCTCGAGGTGATATTGATCTATCCTATGTTTGTACCAAAGATCAACTTGCCGATATCTTCACGAAGCCACTTGATGAAGCAAGGTTTTGCTACTTGAGGAATGAACTAAATATCGTAGATTCAAGGAGCTTGACTTTATTACCTTGCACTCTCACCTAATACTCGACCCATATTTGGTTTAGGTGTAGGCATGGACATAGGGGGAGTGCGGTACTAATTGATTGGACCATCCCTCCCCCCATTATGCGCAAAGTAAACAAAATCATTCCTCTTAATATCATTTTGTGATATGTGAGCTTAATGATGAGTTTCGGTAATGGACCCAAGATATATCTTCGTGGTGCCAAGCCGAGTATACTCAAATATGGTGGCCTAGGCCACAGCCCCTCTCAATCGAGAGGTTGATGTGCGTACTCGTGTTTGTCATCTTTGATTTGATTTTTACTCATGATTGTCATCTTGTGAATTGCCTTCATCGTTCTTAGTCTCATGCACTCTAGTTTGGTTTTGAACCTCTTTTTCCTCGATATTTAGAGTGCATGTGCTTACCATCTCACTTGTCTTAAACCAAGCCTCCTTACTCCCTCATGAAAACCCTCTCTCTATCTGCACAAGAATCACCGTTGTTTCCTGGCATTTGGAATCAGATGGGAGCGGTACTACCGGACCTGGGTAGTTCCCAGGTCATCTCCTGGAAGAACTGCTCCAGGAACGGTACTACCGCCCACATGTCCGGTACTACCGGTTGGGGAACCGGTACTACCGCTTTAGCAACCGGTACTACCGGTCGGCGTTTTCCTGGTATATATTGGACACGCGTGGAGAGGCACCCCTCAGTGCCTCATTCATCCCCACGCCCCCCACTCATACCCGCGCCGCCGCCGGAGACCGCGAAGCCGTCGGAGCCCTGCCAGGCCCTCCTCTCCCCGGATCCCCCTTGGATTCGGCCTCTTGGCGGGCTCCCACCTCTTTCCACCGCCATGGATCCCGGTACAACCGCCCTTTCTCTCTCCATTTGATTTTCTCCTTAGATCTAGGTTTTGGCTTAGATTTGTGGAGAAATTGACATATTGAAAGGTTGTACTGCCATATGCTTCCCTTGTTACCGAGTAGAATCATCTATTTACAGTTTAATGCCGTCAATTTGGTCCGTTTCCATCAGATCTGACGAACTTGTGCCGCTCAACCGGTAGTACCGGAACTTTTTCCGGTACTACCGCTTGCAAGCGGTACTACCGGTCGTCAGGTCCGGTAGTACCGGCCCAAACTGACCGCCTTTTTCTGCTTCATATTTGACTCTCTCGTTTGCTCCTTGATTCTTGTGCCCTTACCCCCTTGCTATCCTCCCTCGTGCTTTCACAGATGCAGGTGGTTCTCGGGGTGCACGCAAGCGTTCCAAGACTAGCCGTGAGATTGTTGAGGAAGAGACGGAGTCTGAGGAAGTGGTTATGCCACAGCCAAGACACTGTTCCAAGTTGCCTGCCACTCGAGGTGGTCGTGGGGGTCGTGAAGGGGTTACCAAGCACTCTGCTGGGCGTGGCAGCGCCCCTCCCTATCGCCCCCCTTCCACTGGGCATACCAAAAGTCTCAGCTCTGGGCCATCTGGGCCAAGGAAACTGTCAGACATCTCTGAGTCAGAGTTTAGGGCTCTCCGGATTGAAAATGCATACTCCCGCAACCGGAGCGAGGCTAGGGAAGAGAGTCTCTTCTATGATGATTTCCAAGAGCGTGTTTATCATGAGGTTCTTTTGACCAATATCCAGATGGTGGTGCCTCAGTAGTGGATTGACATGGGGCACATTGACAAGAATCTTGACTACTTTGTTGAAGCTAAGGAAATCTGCTCTCACCTTGGATTGTTCCCCATTATGGAGTTCCAGTATGACTATGATCCCCTTCTTATTTGCCAGTTTTATGCCACTGCACATTTCCACACTGGCCACACTCGGAAGATTACCTGGATGACTCAAGGTGCTGTCAAGGAAGCTACACTTGCGGAGTTTGCTGCAATCTTGGGGTATGAAGATCGCGGTCGGGACGTTCCTTGTGGTTTTCGCTGTCACATGAGGGATCATCCCTCCAAAAAGGATGTCCTTACACCTTTGTATATTCGGGGCTGTGGGGTTGCTGGCAAGATCAAGGATCTTCTCCCCACATATGACATTCTCCATCGCATTTTCCGTGAGACTGTTGCTCCTCGTGCGGGCAACAAGGATGAGATACATGGGTTCTCTGTAGACTTGTTGTTCAACACCTTCCTCAACCGAGACTCCGGCACTCCTCTTGATGTGTCAGGCTTCATATGGAATGAGATGGTTGCTGCTGCACACTCTCGGAGGGTTCCGCCAGTTGCTCCTTATATTATGGCCCTCATTGTGTCAAAGTGCCCCGTCATTGCTAGGACACTCTCCACTCGCTCTCTCATTGTGCACAGGTCAAAGGCACTCAAGATCAAGACACATGCTAAACCTCGCGTTGCGGCGGGTGAGGAAGAAGAGGATGACTCTGAGGATGCTGACAGTGGGCATGACACTGACTATGTTGCCTCCCGTCGCAAGAATGCTAAGCCCTCTTGGGCCAAAAGGATGACAGTCAAGCTCAAGAAGATATTTTGCTTCCAGGTTGACAACCAGAAGCGCATGTATGAGGCGCATGTGTATGCCAAGAAATCCAGTGCTCGGCAGAAGGACATGATGGCTGCTCAGGGTTTGACCGTCTCCGAGGGGTCCGAGACCAACATCACTCCAGAAGATCAGTGGATCTCTCAGCACAGCATTTGGGACGATGATGTCTCTTCCTGCTTGCGCCCACCCCTTACGAGGAGGACCTTGAGGATGAGGAGGAGGAGGATGAGTGACCGTTGGGATGGTAGTCTTGCACTTGTACCTTTTTGGCGTCTTGATGCCAAAGGGGGAGAAGTTGCACTTTAGGCACGGGTGTTGCATGGGAAGTCACAAGCTCGTTCTTATCTTGATCCTTTTATTGCTTGTGAACTTCGATTTCCCTCTAGTTATGTATGAGACTATGTTTTATGTGTGAAACTATGTGGTTATGTCTTGGATCCATCTTATGAGACTAAGTGGTTTATTTCATTGGATCCATCTTGTGATGATATGTGTTATCTATATATTTCTCATCACATGTTATTATGCAAAGGCATGATTTCAAATGCTAGTATCAATATTTATGCACCCATGTTGGGTTTGTAAAATAGAGGGGGAGGTTTGTCTCTACACATCTAGGGGGAGCTCCGTCTCTATTTTACAAACCTCGTATGCTTCCTATTTAAATCATCTTACAAAAGTGTATTGTCATAAACACCAAAAGGGGGAGATTGAAAGAGCATTTTCCTATCCCTCTGATTTTGATGTTTGATAACAACACACTTATCGGTTTAACCGTGTGCTAAGTGTATCACAGGTTTGATAAGGGGTGGCACAAATATTGGCATATCAATACTCTTTGCGAAAAACATTGTGTCAAGCGGTAGTACCGGAACTACGACCGGTACTACCGCTTGAAACTGGTACTACCGGTTCCAGTACCGTTTGGCACCCTGCAAAACTGATAAGGGTGTGTTCTAGTCAGTACCACCCGGTACCACGGAGCGGCACTACTGGTCCAACCAGTAGTACCGCTTGCGACAAGCGGTACTACCGCTTGACATGGTCGTACCGCTCGGCTGTACTGGGCCATTCTGAAGAACATTCACTCCTCTCCGTTTTGGCCAGTACCAAGCGGTACTTGGTACCGGTACTACCGCCCAGACCGGTAGTACCGCGTCATACGACCGGTACTACCGATTGGGGGTAGTACCGCAAGGGTGATACCGCCCAAATCTGAAGATTCACCCTCTGCTTCATCCTGATCGGCCGAATCATCATCCGAGGCATCTTCAAGTTCGACATCATCCGCCGGATTGGAAAGAAAACTCGGCCCTTCAATCCAGTTATGCACGTCAGCATACTCAATAAGCTGGAAGGCACGAGCTTGGCGGCTAGCGACGAACTTTGGATCCTCAACCGAACGAGAGCCAGTGCGCAGATTCATCAGAGTATCGAGTGAGATATCCTCGTACCAAGACAAAACGGTTGTAAGTGCCATATCAGCTCCAGCCCTCCCAGCAGATTCCCTCCAGAGATTTAACTGGGTTTGAGACAATCTCTCCACAAGTATTTTGACTTCGTCAATATCAGGCGTTCCCGAGGTATTCGTCCAAAGAACATGGTAGGCCCGAATGGCTGCTTGCACCAGATCTCTTCCCATAATCTTCATTGGTCCAATGGCAGCGCCGACGGTAATCAGGAAGTCTTCCATTGAGTATTCTGGACTCGAGTCTGCGGAGACACCTCGGCGCTGACGAGCAGAAATCACTGCCTTAGAGCTCACTGGTTTAGCTTCCGGAAAATGATCTACATGAAAGGAAAACATATCAGTTAAAAATAAGAAAGAGAAGAAAATAACTCGGCCACGGTAGGAAACTTACGATGAATATAACTCAAATTTTCTGGAGATCCTGGGTCCAGTCGGCCTTATTCTTCTCAAAGCGAGTGATTTCCTCTCTCATCGTCCAGTTCTTCAGCTCGGCAGATTCAAGGAGTTCCTTATCTTTCTGCAGTTGCAAGCTCAGTCGATTATTTTCTTTAGAGAACTCCTGATCAAATTTTTCCAACTCAGGTTTCTGCAAAAGCTTGAGAGACTCAACCTCGGCACGTAACAGGGTTATCTCATCATCCTTTTCTTTAAGTTGCGCCGAATGAGTGGCGGCTTGTTATAAAAAATGCAGCATCATATCAGGCATGGATATGCATTCTTGATGCGACAGTGCAAGTGTTTGTAACTCGGCTATACCAAAGCCGGAAGGTTATAAGAAACCCAGGATTTGTCTGGAACGAAAGTCAATAAATCACAAGACAAAAAGGATAACTAACCTTCCAGAGCGTTAACTTTCTTGGTAAGGCGGGTATTAAGATTATTGATATTAGCTGCATACCAGCAAAGAATGAATTAGCACGTCAAGCCGAAAATGTTAAGAACTTAAGGAACAATACAAAGATTTACTAAATTACCAGTTTTCTTCACCACGGGGAGAACCTTCTCATATTTCTCTTGCAATTTCTTGTGTGCAAAGAGCAACCTTTGAAATTCGGCTGTCCGCCTATCATGGGCAACCTAAGTACCAAAGTGAATTACACAACTGGATATTCAAAGATAAAACAGATCCGAGTCAAATAAAACTCAACTCGGATCTAGGTGGCTGGATATTCAAAGCTAAAACACATCCGAGTCAAATAAAACATAACTCGGATCTAGGTGGCTGGATATTCAAAGCTAAAACAGATCCGAGTCAAATAAAAATTAACTCAGATCTAGGTGGCTGGATATTCAAAGCTAAAACAGATCCGAGTCAAATAAAACTTAACTCGGATCTACGTGGTTGGATATTCAAAGATAAAACAGATCCGAGTCAAATAAAACTTAACTCGGATCTAGGTGGTTGGATATTCAAATCTAAAACAGCTCTGAGTCAAATAAAACTTAACTCGGATCTAGGTGGCTGGATATTCAAAGCTAAACAGCTCCGAATCAAATAAAACTTAACCCAGAATATGGGTGGACCACGGTCAATCCAAGTCATGCAGGAAATTGACTTAGCAAATAATGCATTTGAAGCCTAACAAAGCTTCCAAACGAACAACGAATTATTCGGTTGCAAGCTTCGGGGACTGGTGTATATATACTATTATTTGAATAACAGACAAAGTATCAACAGAAGCGCTGACCTCGTTCATCTTATCACTGTCAAGAACAATCTTAGCAGCCATATGCAAACGACTGCTGATGTCGGAAAGCTGAAATGGCTGGCTACTCAAATTGCCCTCAAGCTGATCGGCGGCGTTCCAGTTATTAGCGTATTCCACCAAAGAGCTGAGGCTGTTCCCACTCTCAGTACGGGTCAGTACTTTACCTTGGACCCGTTGGGTAACTACCGCCGTCACAGGACTCTTGTGAAGAGTAAGCTGAGTGTCAGCGGCCGGGGTGACAACAGGCTTAGCAGAGGAAGCCCCCTTGCGGAGTGCATCAGCTATATTGGGTTGGGAAGAGCTAGCCGGCCCCTTCTGAGATGCTGAAGGTTTGGTAACAACAAACTTCCTAGTCTTAGAAGAGGTTTCGGCAGGGGCAGCAACCTCGGCGCTAGGAGTGGCATCCTTGGAGGCAGGTGAAAGAACATTTTATAATCCCTAGTGTTTTGTGTGTTATATAACAATATCAAGGATTATTTAATGTGTGTTGAAGTGTTGCACCTCTCTTTGAGAAAAAGGGAAAAGATTCTGCCTTTGGGGGCGGATAATCCACCCCCCACCAGGGGCGGATAATCCGCCCCACCCTCTTCCCAAGCAGGCGCAAGCCCTAGAAGGGGGGCGGAGTTTTGGCCGGATTTTCTGGCCCCGCCGGATAATCCGCCCCTCAGGGGGGCCGGATAGTTCGCCTCCATGCTCATCGCCAAGGCGCAAGCCCCAGAGAGGGGGCGGAGTGTTGGCCAGACTTTTCGGTCTGGCCGGATAATCCGCCCCTTGAGGGGCCGGATTATCCCCCCCCCAAAGATCTTCACCGAGTTTTGCAGGCGCCAACCCTAGAGAGGGGGCGGAGTTTCCCCCGGAGAATCCGCCCTAGGGGCGGAGTTTTTCCAGGGGGCGGATAATCCGCCCCAAGTGGGGAGCGGATAATCCGCCCCCAAAGTTGTGCAATGGCCAGATCTGGGGAGGGGGTATTTAAGCCAGCCTTCCCCCTCCTTCCAGACCCCTTGATTCATTCGAAAAAGACGAGATCTGATCTGCAACCTTCATCCAAGAGAGCTCCACCTAGATCCACCCAAAGGCCCCGTCCCTTGGGGAATCGAAGGAGGAGAATTCGATCTTCATCATCAGCAATCAAGCGCTTCATCTCCTCTCCATTCATTTGGACAACCCCCGATCTAGTATTTCTTGCAAATACCTAGATCCTTGTTTTTGTTTATATTGATAAACCTTGTTCTTGTGGTATCTTGTTGTCATCTCGGGAGCCCCCAATTCGGTTGTGGGTGTGTGCCCCGATAGTGTTGTAAAAGGCACCGGTTCCCGCCTCGAAGGGATCCAATAGTGGAGAAGGTGGATCAGGCCTCTCGTGGCGAGATCCATCGGAGAATAGGGTGAGGCCTATTGTGGCGTGGTGGTCCTAGAACCGCCCATCCCTCCAACGCAGATGTACTTCCCTTAACAAGGAAGGAACTACGGTAAAACAAATCCCTGTGTCTCCGCGTGCTCCACTACGGTTTCCTCGCTCCTCTTTTTACGTGCTTAGTAGTTAGGGTTGCATATAAGGAAATTCTCGTAGTTGCATATCTAGAGAATTTACTTTGTGTCAAGCCTAAAATTGAAAAAGTATTAAAAATTGGTTAGCACCTATTCACCCCCCCCCTCTAGGTGCCCATACGATCCATTTCAATTGGTATCAGAGCCTCGGCTCTTATTTCGGGCCTAACCGCCTAAGAGAAGTATGGGTTCCAAGGTAGATGGGAGTGATGCTCCGGAGGTAGTCACCTTGAACGATCTCAAGACGTTGGAAACAACCTTGGTGAATTCAATGGAGGCTAAGATGGAAGAGATACGTCAATTGATAATGCGTCTCTCCACATCCACAGCATCACCTCCGTCTAACTCTGAGGATACCACTCTACAATCCAAGGAAATGGGTAAAACTGTTTCTAAAGATAACGAAGTGGTTGGTGATGACACTAGCAAGAGCTCCTCCTCGAAAAAGGATAGTGGTAAGGATGGATACAATGAGGTTTCTCATGTGTATTCCCCTGATCCACCTATTCCTCACCCACATATACATAATAGGGGTGATCCACCCAAACTTTCTGCATCTACTTTTACTCAATGGCAATTTTTGATGAAATCTCATGTGTGAAGTTCCTCCATAGAGTTGTGGAAGATCATCGAAAATGGTCTTCATGATGGAAACCCCAACAATCTCACAAGAAGAGAAGTGGTCGATAGCCAACTCAACGCTACAGCTCTACACATGATACAGCTTGGTGTGGGTGACAAAAATATGCCACACATTCAGCATCTTAGTATAGCGAAGGAAGCTTGGGATGCTCTCACCGATCTCTTCATCAGAAATGAAAGTATGAAGAGGAATAGATATGATGCATTGAGCAACGAATCTAAAGGATTCTATATGTTGGATGGAGAAGACCATGAAGACATGTATAGGAGGCTTAAGGCTATAGCCACAAACTTCAGAAATCATGGTGCCGCTCATGTTGATGATGCATGGATCAAGCGCAAGTATGTCAGTGCTCTTATGCCGTTTGAGCCCACAGATTTGAAAAGTCTCCAAGGTAGGCATAACTATCACCTCATGACATCCAATGAGGTAATGCAAGAAATGGCCGCCTTCAAAGTGGCTGCCAAGAATGCCGAAGATGCTTGTGCTCGAGCTATGGGGATGCAAAAAGGGGTCAACGTGGCCTTGAAGACTAGTGTGATTGATCATGATGAATATGCTCTAGAAGGTCTGGACTGTCCTGAGGATATAAAAAGGATTCATGGACAATACTTGGCTCTTTATGCTAGAAACTTCTGGAAAGATCCAGCCAAGGCTAAAGCTGAACTGGAACGCAAGAGTGGAGCATATGGAAGAAAAGAAAATAGTCCCAAGCTGAGAACATGTTTCAACGGTGGTGACCGGCTGCACTTCGTAGCTGAGTGTCCATATCAAAGTAGGGAAGATAATGGAGGAAGACTCATTTTCAAGGACAAGTCAAAGGCTCCACGCAAGAAACAGTTTGTAAAGAAGAATGCTCCTTTCAAGAAGAAACCAAAGATTGTTCTAGTGGCTCAAGAAGAATATTCATCGGGAAGTGAAGATGAGGACGAGGACGATAGCTCTCAAGAGGTGGCTGCTATAGCCACCACATCTACATCAAATTCTCTCTTCAACTCTCCGAACGAAAACATCATCAACAAGAATGCTACTTGTCTCATGGCAAGGAGCTCTGAGGTAACTTCTTCTAACTCTTCTTTTCCTAAGGCTATGATTGACATGGATGATCCTACTAGCCTTAAGGTTAAAGAAGAGATTATTGCTTTGGATTATTTCTATACTAACTTGCAAGGTGAGCACAAAGTTCGTTTTGAAGCTCTTATGGATCAGCTAACCCAAAACGAAGCTCTCCTTGAAGAAAAGGGCAGAATTGAAAGGGAGGATGCAATGGAAATTGCATCCTTAAAAAATGCTCTTGAAGAAGAGGAAGAGGCTCAGGTCTCTCTTGAAGAGAGGCTTGAGTCTATTGAAGAGTCACATGATGAAATTGTGACTAAACTTGTTAAGGAACGTGACAATGCTGTCACCAAAGCAAAGAAGTGAAAGAAGGAAAAGATTTACTTTGCGGCTGCTCATGATAGACTCTCCGAGGAATTGGAGAAACTTGAAAATGCTCACAAGGCGTTGAAAAACGAGTTCTCTATTCTCAATGAGTCACATGATCAGCTTCAAAGTCGATTGGCCAAATATGATACTCCTAGCTCATCCAACTCAACATATAGTAACAAGGAAAATGCTAGTGTGGAAAAAGAAGTGATCAAGGACATCACTCCCAAGGATAAAGGTGTGCTTGATGAAGACCTTGGCAAACAAAGGTCAAATCATGGTAAAGAGGGACTCGGGTATGTCACCAAGTCCAAGAAGAAGAAAACCAAGAAGAACAAGACCAAGAATGTGCAATCAAAGATAAGCACCGCTCAGAAGAATATCACAAAAGACAAGACTAACAATATTGGTTTTGCAGGGTCTCACAATCCGAATTATGAACTCTTTTGTGATGTCTATGGCGATGTTTACGCTTATTATGTCGGTCCAGTTGATGAATATATTGCTTGATCTATTTGGGTCCCAAAGACCCTTGTTACTAACATGAAAGGACCCATTGAAAAATGGGTACCTAAAACCAAGAAGTAATTTTCTTGCAGGGCTATGCTTCCGGTGGGTCGAAATGGGTGCTGGATAGTGGCTGCACTAGTCATATGACCGGAATCAAGGAGATCATCACGGAGATGCGTCCAAATCATGATAATATCACAGTCTCCTATGGTGATAAGTCTAAATCTCAGGTATTGGGTCTTGGCAAGGTTGTGGTTGCCCACGATATCTCTCTCGTGGACGTCATGCTTGTTGAGACCCTCGGTTACAACCTTCTTTCTGTTCGTGCCCTTGGCAAGATGGGTTTTGCTGTTTTTATCGATGATGATTTGGTGGTACTCTTGTGGAGCAAGTCTCTAAAGGTTGCTTTCGTTGGTTACGTCGAAAATGACCTGTATGTGGTGGACTTCTCGGGGAAAACCACTTCGAGTCTGATGTGTCTATTCGGAAAGGCCGACGTGGGCTGGCTATGGCATCGCCGTTTATCCCATGTCAACATGAGAACTTTGTAAAGTCTCCAGAAGGGTGGCCACATCCTTGGACTAAAAGACAATGTCTCTTTTGCCAAAGATCGTGTTTGCAGGGCTTGTGTAGAAGGAAAAATGCATGACTCTCCCCACAAGAGGAAGACTATTGTGTCATCAAAGAGGATCTTGGAATTACTTCATGTGGATTTATTTGGTACTCCTTCTCATGCAAGTCTTGGTGGGAAGAAATATTGTTTGGTCATTGTCGATGATTACTCAAGATACACATGGGTCTATTTTTTCAAGATGAAAAGTGAGACTCAACAAACTGTCATTGACTTTGACAATGAAGTCCAACGTCAACACAATGTTCCTATCTTGGCAATAAGAAGTGACAACGGCTCCGAATTCAAGAACTACACTTTTAATGAGTTTCTGAGCAAAGAGGGGATTAGACATCAATATTCCGCTGCGTACACCCCTCAACAAAATGGTGTAGCCGAGAGGAAGAACCGGACTTTGATGGACATGGCAAGATCAATGTTGGATGAATTCAAGTATCCTTATAATTTTTGGGCTGAAGCCATATCCACTGCTTGTCACTCATCGAACCGGCTCTACCTCCGAAAGATTTTGGACAAGACTCCATATGAAATTCTTACCGGTAACAAGCCCAACATCTCATACTTCAGGGTATTCGGGTGTAAGTGTTTCTTTCTTATTAAAGGTGCCTGTTTGTCAAAATTTGAGTCCAAGGCTTTAGAAGGTATTTTTGTTGGTTACGGTGCCGAATCCCACACTTATAGAGTCTACAACAAGCTCACTGGGATTTTTGTAGAATCTTGTAGTGTGGAGTTCGATGAAAATAACGGCTCCTTTGTAGGGCAAGTTGATGTTTGTGATGCAGATGTTGAAATACCCCAAGATGCCATAAGAAGAATGGGCGTGGGATTTTTCCGCCCCATTGAGGAACCCCTTGTGGCGGATCGGGAAGGACAATGCTCCACACATGTGGAGCCCTCATCTACACAAGATCAAGAAGCTCCTACTGTTGGAGAAATTCCTGCACCAACACCACAATCTGCTGAAGATCATCTGTCCCCTGGACAAGTTGGTAGTCCCAGGCCGGACTATCCGCCCCCTACAAGGGGCGGACAATCCGCCCCTGGCACTCCAACTCGTTCTAGAGGATCCGGAGGAGAAGCCAACAACTCTGAAGCTCCCAGGCCGGATTCTCTGGCCCCCGAGGGCGGATTATCCGGCCCTGGGTCTCCAACTCCTGTCAGACACTCTTAGGAAGAAGGCTCTGGTACTTCACCTCCCAGGCCGGATAGTCCGGCCCCTCCAAGGGGAGGATTATCCGGCACTGAAGAACAAACTCAGCAGCAATCTTCTCGTGTTAACGCAGACCAAGATCAGGGGAAAGGCAGTATTCAAGACAAGGATACAAATACTGATTCAACTCCTTCTAGAAACAATAAGGACATTGAGGCTCGTCGCAAGGCTCGTGCTGATCGGAACCTTGAACTAAGGGGTCACACTCTTGACAAGGTTGTTGGTGATCTACGACGAAGGGTATCCACTAGAAGAGAACTTGCAAGCTTATGTGATCATCAAGCTCACATTTCCATGGTTGAACCGAAGAAGGTTTTTGATGCTCTTGAAGACCCCAATTGGGTTGTTGCAATGCATGAAGAATTAAATAACTTTGAACGCAACAAAGTTTGGAAGCTCGTAGAGAAACCAAAGGATTGTCGCAATGTTATCGGCACCAAGTGGATCTTCAAGAACAAACAAGATGAAATGGCATTGTTGTGAGGAATAAAGCATGACTCGTGGCTCAAGGATTCTCTCAAGTGGAAGGAATTGACTTTGGCGAGACCTATGCTCCTGTGGCTCGTCTTGAGTCCATTTGTATCCTTCTTGCATATGCAGCCCATAATAATTTTAAATTACAACAAATGGATGTTAAGAGCGCTTTCCTTAATGGTCCTCTACATGAGTTAGTATACATCAAGCAGCCCCCGGGGTTTGAGGACCCCAAATTTCCGAACCATGTCTACAAACTCGATAAGGCGCTCTATGGCCTTAAACAAGCCCCACGTGTGTGGTCTGAGCACCTTAAAGAGCTTTTGCTAGACCGTGGATTCGAAGTTGGGAAAATCGATCCCACTCTTTTTACTAAGAAGGTTAATGGGGAGATTTTTGTATGCCAACTTTATGTAGATGACATTATTTTTGGCTCTACTAACCAAGCTTTTAACAATGAATTTTCAAAGCTTATGACTAAGAGGTTTGAGATGTCCATGATGGGTGAGCTGAGGTTCTTTCTTGGATTTGAGATCAAACAACTTAGAGAGGGAACCTTTATTAATCAAGCTAAGTACATCTAAGACATGCTCAAAAGGTTCAAGATGACGGATCTCAATGGCGTTGCTACCCCAATGCAAACAAAGTGTCATCTTGAGCTCAATCCCAAGGGTAAAGACTGGATCAAAAGGTATATTGATCCATGATCGGCTCTCTCCTTTACCTTTGCGCATCTAGGCCCGATATTGTGTTAAGTGTAGGAGTGTGTGCAAGGTACCAAGCCGCTCCTAAATAAATCCACTTAGTGGCGGTCAAGCGAATCTTCCGATATTTGGTTCATTCCCCAAATTTTGGGTTATGGTATCCCAAGGGTTCAAGTTTCTCTCTATGTGGTTACACTGATTCAGATTGGGCTGGTGACAAAGATGATAGTGAATCAACCTCTGGTGCATGTAAATTCTTGGGCAGGTCTCTAGTGTGTTGGTCATCAAAGAAACAGAATTGTATTTCACTCTCAACCACCAAAGCTAAATATGTTGTTGCTGCAAGTGCTTGTACACAATTGTTATGGATGAGGCAAACTTTAAAGTAATATGGTGTCAATTGTGACAAAGTGCCTCTATTATGCGACAATGAAAGTGCTATCAAAATTGCTTACAATCCCGTGCAGCATACAAGAACAAAACATATAGAGATTCGCAACCACTTTATTCGGGATCATGTTGCTCGTGGAGATATTTCTCTATCCTTTGTGAGCACGAAGAACCAACTTGCTGATATTTTCACGAAGCCCCTTGATGAAGTAGGATTTTGTTATTTGAGGAATGAGCTAAATATCATAGATTCGAGGAGCTTGGCTTGACTACCCTTGCACACTCACTTGCGCTTATTCATGTATTCTGTTTAGATGCGGGCATAGACATAGGGGGAGTGTGGTCCTAATTGATTGGGCCAACCCTCCCCCCATAATGCCGAAAGCAAGTAAAATTATTTCCCTTAATATCATTTTGTGATATGTGGGTCATTGATGAGCATTGGTTTTGAACTCAAGATACATCTTCGCGGTGTCATGCCATGCGCTCCAACATGGTGGCTTCGGCCACCGCCCTCTTCCTCGATAAGAGTTGGTTTTTCATGGGTCTCGTTGGATTTTCTTGCATATCTCATGTTCTTATGGAAAACACACTCAAATTTGGCTTTTGATTGATTTGATTCTTGCAAATTTGGGTGTGTAGTACCATCTCAGTTTGATGCTCTCAATCCAAGCCTTTCTCTCCCTCCTTGAACCATCTATTCTTGCACACAAGTCCTCTAAAACACCATCGAGGGGTTTGCTAGGTTGCTTTGGCCTAAATCTGTAATTTACAGAATTTCAGGGGGGGCGGATTATCCGCCTTAAGTGGGGGGCGAATTATCCGCCCCGGGCGAAATTGGCCCCTTATAGGCTGGGTCGGGGAGGGAAGGCTCAAACAGAGCAGCCAGCCCTCCCCCAACCCTACCTCTGCCCCCAACCGCCGCCGGAGCATCCGCCTCTCCCGGAGTCGATTCGACCACCGGATTCTCCGGGCTCTCCCCAGATCTTCTTCACCTCGCCTCCGGGTATCTTCTCCTCCGCGATTTTCCTCCAATGAGTGAGGGTAACTCCCTCATCTCTCTCCTTTTGTATGGGATGCATTTTATTTGGTGGAAATCTCGTTGTAGAAGGTCCTTGGTGTTGTTCCTTACATGCTAGAATCAGTAGAATTGCAACCCTAGTACCCGATCTGTTTTTCCATGGTAGATCTGGGCCAATCCAGAAAATTTCTGCGGGGGGCGGATTATCCGCCCCTGCCAGGGCCGGATAATCCGGCCTGGAGATTAAATTCTGGTATGTTTTGGTCCTGCTTCTACAATACACATCATTGGTTATGGGTTGCAATGCTACTCTTTCTCCGTGTTCTTTTCTGGACTTGTGTGTATGCTTATCTCCATGCTATCCCTCTAATGCTTTTCACAGGTGGTTCCAAGCCGACCAAGACCTTCGTACGTCGTTCTCGTGCCCGTTATCTCAAGCCTACTGCAGAAGGGAAGTTGCAAGGGCAAACAGTCTTGGCCCAATTACAAGGCTATGGACATTCTTCAGTATGCCACCATCCGCCGACTGATTATTATGATGAGGCTGAAAGTGATGGTCCCCCCGAGGACTCTATGTTTTGGAATGCCCACTTTCGGGCTATTCATGATGATGTCTATGCTACTCTCAAGCTTCGCCCTATGTGTCCCATCAATTTGACTGAGGATCAATCCAAGACAATGCTCATTGAGGCACTAGATGTGACCAACAAGATGGGGATGCACCACCTCATGACTATCCAATGCAACTATGATTCCTCTATGGTGCGGCAGTTCTTCTCAACTCTGGTGATTTGCGGTGATGAGCGCCATACTATGAAGTGGATGACAGGGACCACCATGATTCAGTCGGAATTTCGCACCTTTGGGCAGATTCTTGGTTATTCATTCCATGGCCGTGACACTCCTTCAGGCCACCGTATCATTTCTCCTCTGAACCCATCCAAGGATACTGCACTTGCTCCTTGCCTTTCTTCTGATGGTGTTGCTGGTACTTTCGCTGGCCTCTCTCCCTTGTATGCCTCCCTTTTTGGCATATTTAGGGACTGCGTCGCTCCTAGTGGTGGCAACAATGACAGGATCCGTGGCCACCTGGTTCCACTCCTTGCTTTTGCTCACGAGTGTGCCACCAACTCTGGATCAGCCACAGGTTACAAACTTGATGTCATGGACTATATTTATCATGAGATGACGGATGCTATGATCAACAGGCTCTCTATTCCTTATGATCCTTTCATAATGATGCTCGCCAAGCATATGTTGCCACATGAGGATTTTGGCACTGCTCTGGATGGAATTCACAAGACCAAGAAAATCTACAACAAGGCTCAGAAGACCCATCACCCTTCCACTGCCCCAGAGTCCTTCATGCGTGATGCTTGGGCTAGTGGTCGTCGTTCCACGGTGTCCCCAATGGCACGCGAGGTTAAGCAGCTCACTTGGTTCCAGCGGCACATTCTTTGCATGGGCATTGACACTCACAAGGGCCAATATGAGGCTTACATGAGGATCATGAGAGGGATCACACGCAGCAGCTTATTCTCCACCATATCTCAGGTGCCACTGGCCATCCACCTCCTCCCACTGCTCCGGATCCGTATGCTCAGTGGAACACCTCAGGGATCAACTATGGCGAGCTCGAGAGTTGCCTCTTTCCTCCTCCACCGAGGGCACCCACTCCTCCAGCTGATGACGATGATGATGAGTATGATGAAGAGGAAGGGGACGGGAATGACTACGACGAGGATGAGGAGGAGTGATCTACAGGGGCGTTAGCATCGCTCTTCTTACTTTTTGGCGTTTCTATGCCAAAGGGGGAGAAGTGGTTCTATTAGCTCTCGTGGATTTGCAAGGGTCGGGCGCAAGCATTTTTCTTCTAGTCGTTTTATTTGCTTGCTTGTGCCTTTTTTTTAGCGTGAACTTATTTTCTATTTGTGTTTGATTATGTAAGACTATGTCGTGCTCCACTATGTTTGGTACTATGTTTGGTATTCATGGAATTCTGGATTTATCTATTGTGGATCTCATGGAATTCTGGAATTATGGAGCATATTTGATGGCATATGGATTCATGGGATTATCTATGTATGCATCAGTATTGTTGGGATGTTCTTGGAGGCTATCAAACAAACTATGTTCTTTGGCTATATTCTCATCCCGGTGGTATGATCTTGTTTCCCAAACCACCTTGTTTCAATTATCTTTGTTATGGAAGTTATGTTCTCTCTAGTGTGTGTATTTGTATTCAAATGCAAATTTTAAATATGCACACATCTAGGGGGAGCGTCTTTCATTATTTAAGGTGGCATTAGCCGGTTTCATTGAAAATGATAATATTGTCATCTAACACCAAAAAGGGGGAGACTAAAATAACATTTTATAATCCCTAGTGTTTTGTGTGTTAGATAACAATATCAAGGATTATTTAATGTGTGTTGAAGTGTTGCAGCTCTCTTTGAGAAAAAGGGAAAGGATTCTGCCTTTGGGGGCGGATAATTCTCCCCTCCCTCTTCCCAAGCATGCGCAAGCCCCATAAGGTGGCGGAGTTTTGGCCGGATTTTCCGGCCCCTCCGGATAATCCGCCCCTCAGGGGGGGGCGAATAGTCCGCCCCCATGCTCATCGCCAAGGCGCAAGCCCCATAGAGGGGGCGGAGTATTGGTCGGACTTTCCGGTCTGGCCGGATAATCCGCCCCTGGAGGGGGCCGGATTATCCCCCCCCCCCCCCAAAGATCTTCACCAAGTTTTGCAGGCGCCAGCCCCAGAGAGGGGGCGGAGTTTCCCCCAGAGAATCCGCCCTGGGGGCGGAGTTTTCCCAAGGGGCGGATAATCCGCCCCCAAAGTTGTGCAACGGCCAGATCTGGGGAGGAGGTATTTAAGCCAGCCTTCCCCCTCCTGCCAGACCCCTTGATTCATTCGAAAAAGACGAGATCTGATCTGCAACCTTCATCCAAGAGAGCTCCACCTAGATCCACCCAAAGGCCCTGTCCCTTGGGGAATCGAAGGAGGAGAACTCGATCTTCATCATCAGCAATCAAGCGCTTCATCTCCTCTCCATTCATTTGGAGAACCCCCGATCTAGTATTTCTTGCAAATACCTAGATCCTTGTTTTTGTTTATATTGATAAACCTTGTTCTTGTGGCAGCTTGTTGTCATCTCGGGAGCCCCCAATTCGGTTGTGGGTGTGTGCCCCGATAGTGTTGTAAAATGCACCGGTTTCCGCCTCGAAGGGATCCAATAGTGGAGAAGGTGGATCAGGCCTCTCGTGGCGAGATCCATCAGAGAATAGGGTGAGGCCTATTGTGGCGTGGTGGTCTTAGAACCTCCCACCCCTCCAACGCAGATGTACTTCCCTTAACAAGGAAGGAACTGCGGTAAAACAAATCCCTGTGTCTCCGCGTGCTCCACTACGGTTTCCTCGCTCCTATTTTTACGTGCTTAGTAGTTAGGGTTGCATATAGGGAAATTCTCGTAGTTGCATATCTAGAGAATTTACTTTGTGTCAAGCCTAAAATTTAAAAAGTATTAAAAATTGGTTAGCACATATTCACCCCCCCCTCTAGGTGCCCATACAATCCATTTCACAAGGGGGCCGAGATGGTGACATCCTCGGCTGGAGTTGGAGTAGCAGCTGGAATTGTGGTGGTCAAAGGAATATCAGGGGAAACCTCGGTGATCATAACAGGGGCAACAGGTTCAACAGGATGATCTACTGGCGAAGTTATGTCGGCATTAACGGTGGGGGCTGTGGGTGCATCTCGTCGAGGCGATGTATGAGTCGGCGCAGGAGGAGAGTCAACACGAGAGGGACTGGGAGCCCGAGTATCCTCCGGGGGCGGAGGAGAAGGCGGACGAGTTGTATGGCTTGTCATACTCGGACCGCTTGGCTTGGCAGAGAGAGGAGCTCTGCGAAGGACAAAGAGTCAAATAAAAAGACAGAAAGAGAGAAACAAGGGGTACAAATAAAAATAAACTCACCCAGTAACCCCAGGCATGGGTTTACGCCTCGGAATATGCTGGGCAGACTTCTTCGTTCGCTTCTTGGGAGCGGCATCGGAGGGATCTGCCGGAGCGGTGCGCTTCTTCGAGGTAGCAGGAGCTTGAGAAGCAAGAGGCTCGGTGTCGTGCACCTGACCGGCCGAATTAGCTGGGAAAGTAGAAGCCAGAAATGCGTAAGAGATAGGCATCAAGGCAACTACCTCAAGAATTTGGACCTCGTCCGAGTCACCTTCATCCCCGTGGGCCGAGGTCTTGCCACGAGCGCGAGCCGGAGCAACATCCGACTTAGGGACAAACTCTTCCGAGTCAGGTTCCCCGCTGTCCAGGGTATTCCGATCAGCAGTCCACGGAAGAGCCAGAACCTCGGCATCCTCGGTCTTTTGCTCCGCAAACCTCTGCGAGAAAAGGAAACAAAGTAGGATCAGCAAAATAATAGTCACAAAGGTAATCCGGAAGAAAACACAAATGCATAAATTTACCTAAGGAGGGGGATTCCCGCGAGTAAATGGCTTCAGTCCCCATGCCCACTCCTCCGGCATATCGGTTTTTTAAAGATAGCTCGGACACGCTTATAAATGAGATAGTCGTCGAGCTCAACCGTCGAGACTCGGTTGGGATTGAGAGGACCACTCATGTAACAAAGCTTGTGAGTGCGAAGCTGAAAAGGGCAGATCCGACTGCTGATGAATGCGGTCATCAGGTCCTCACCACGGAGCCCGGCACGGATCAACTCCTTGAGCCGAATCTCGAATGCCTCGACCAATGCATGACTCTTCCTAGGATTGTAGTTCCAATTCTTCTTAGAAGGGGTGCCAATGGAAAAGGCGGGGAGCCGAATCTTATCTTCTTTTCCAGTGTTTTTGACATAGAAAAATGATCTATGCCATTTCTTTCAAGACTCGAGGCCGGCGACACGAGGGAACTCGGAATTTCTCCGAGGTGTAATGGACGCGGCCCTGCACTGGGTAAGAGACTTCTCGGAAGGGTGAAGAGATTTGTCCGATACGACATTAGATCGAATCTAGAAGAATTTAGACCAGACGGGTACGGAGGGCCAGAGGCCGAAGTACCCCTCTGAGGCCGAGATGTAAGCAGACAAGGAGGCGATAGCATTAGCCGGCAGGTGATGTGGCTGGAGGGCAAAATAATCAAGGAATTCCCTAGAAAAATCGCTAAAGGGGAGGCCGAACCCACGAGAGAAGTGGGACATGAAGACAACGTACTCAACTTTGTTGAGTACAGGAGAGGATTCTTTGCTGGGCAAGCGACAGCTTACCTCGGCAGGAATCCGACGTGTCCTAATAAACCACTCTATCTCACGACGAGTGACAGAGGAGCCCTGCCAAGAGCCCCATTCTGGTGTCATCATCCTCGATGAGCGCTCCGCTGGCAGAACTAGACATGGGTTCGCCGGAGGATTCAACGGAGGAAAGACTAGCGGCAGGGAGAGGCTTAGAGGCGCAGGGTCCCGTCGTGATTCTAAGCAAGCACGGCGGCGGAACGAAAAAGAACCGCCGCAAGGAATATAGAAAAGCACAAGAGGCGCCTAGGAAAGGAACCTAACGGCGGGACCGTAGAAAAACTCACCGGCGAAGGCGCCGGAGCAAGCGCACGGCGGTGAGGTCGTCGGAGCAGAAGAACTGCAGCTTCACCGTCGAGGAGATCGACAATGGCGCAGCCACCAGCACACGAACAGAGGCACGGGCGCGAGAGGAAGAAGGGCAGATGAAGGGGGAAAGTAAAACCATCTGGCCCTTCTCCCCTCCTTATAACCGCGCAGTCCTGGCGGTAGTGGGATCGTGGGTGCGCACGGTAACCGTGTAAATCACGCGTGTGACGGAACCGTTCGCTACTAAGTGGAGCCACGCCGAAGACCACACGGCGCAGGAGGGGATCGGGCCTCCTGACCGATGTGGTGCTCGAGGCGTCACTGCGCCGACGCGGCGGGCGCAGTAATCACTGTAGCTTGTCAGTGGGAACTATAGAGGAACAAAAAACTAGAAGAATAATGATGAGTGGTACACGTAGGACGAGGCGTGCTCAGGAAGTTGCAACGGATACCTCGAACAGAAAGAAGTAACTTGTAAATAAGGAGAGACGTATGTTAGGAAACTGATGTGGCCCGGCCGAGGTTACAGGCAGGACCACACCGGCTTCAGGGACTAATGTTGGGGAGGTGACCCCGGATAGGGTCAAGACAGGGGAAAGACGAAAGGAGTCTCCCTTGTCATGAGCCGAGTTACTTTTTGTATCGTCCGAGTCATGTAAGAGTCGGCCGAGATAAGCAAGGCCATGACATCTACAGAAGGAGTAACACCTTATCCGGCCGACATATCAGTTAAGTCGGCCGAGCGAGTCTGTCTAACTTGAATGCAGGTGAAGGCTGAGCCGAGTTATGCGAGACTAGGCCGAGTAACACGAAGCTTGCAGGAGAAGGAGGTGCATGTAGTCAAACCCTAGTCACTGGCTAGGAGGAATCTGAACAGAGCCAAGCACAAAGGACAAGGAGCAGAGCAGCAGAAGGGCAGAAGAAGGTCACGGAGGTGACAGTCAGGGAGCCCGAGGCGCGCATGTGAAGCTCTCTAGAACATTGCCGCCGATAGAAGGGGGACACGGAAAGGAGGCCGTCGAGTTACCATATTGGGACAAGCATATTCCAAGAATATGCTTGCCACGTCAGCCCTAGAAGGAACCAATGCACCTCTTTATTGTAGGGGTTCGTAGCATGGAAAACAAAAATTTTCTATCGCATACAAACAAACAAGCCAAGATCTATCTACTAGATTGTAGCAACGAGTCGATAGAGGAACTCACCCTCGAAGATTCCAAAGTGGTTAACGAGAGCAGATTCTCGTGGGTGATGTAGTCGTACACTTCCGATCTCAAGATCGCGTGAGCGATCCTTCCGCCATGCGTTAAAGCGCTCCTTGATCGGTCTGCGTTCGGTACTCGAAGACCTTCCTCTCCCTTGTTCCAAAGCGACGGAGGTTGTAGCACTCTCCTCGAGATTCCCAAGACTGTGGCGTGTACGGAAGTAGAGGGAGATCCCGAGGCTTCGCCTTAAGCCGGTGCAGTATGGTGGAGCTTATGAGAGAGGCTATTAGTGGTCTAGTAATTAGACACACCAATTAGAAGGCTCTAAACCAATTAGAAGGCTCTAAACCGTGGCTAAAGCAATTAGAAGCTCTAAACCAAAGCGGCTCTAAACCGGAGATCTAGAGTAGAAAGTTATGTGTCTATGGAGGAGCTGCCCCTCCTTATATGGGAGGGTTCCTTGGCCAGGAGGGAGGGAGTCCCTCCCCAACTCGGACCAGGGCTTGGGCGCGGCTGGAGTCCAACTCCTCCTCCAGTTGGTTCCAACTCCTCTTGCTTGTTTCCCACAGTTTCTTGTTTTGGCGTTTGACTTTCAAAGCTGGACATTTGACTTTTCTTTAGGATTCAATTTAATCCTTTATTTGGGACAGCAATAACACTTAGTACATGATGCAATCATTCAATGAGTAATGACACATTCATGTACCCTTCCCCGAGTCTTGGACAATCCGAACCTTCTAGAACATTCCCGATGAAAACAGGAATCATTCCCGAACTCAAAGCGGGACTTTCCTTATATGAATCTTATTCTCCGGACCATTCCGGATCACCTCGTGATATCCCGGATCCCATCCGAGACTCCGAACAACATTCGGTCTCTTTCTCATAATACCATAACTACTCAAAACAACGTCGAATCCTTAAGTGTGTCTCCCTACGGTTCGTGAATTATGCGGACATGATCGAGACACTTCTCCGAACAATAACCAATAGAGGAATCTGGAAATTCATATGGCTCCCACATATTTCTACGATTACTTTGCGATCGAATGAACCACTTACATACGATACCAATTTCCCTTTGTCTCACGATATGTTACTTATCCGAGGTTATGATCGTCGGTATCTCTGCATACCTAGTTCAACCTCGTTACTGATAAGTACTCTTTTCTCGTTCCCGTGATATGTGATCCCTTGTGACCAAGTCACATGCTTGCAAGCTAATTGGATGACATTCCACCGAGAGGGCCAGAGTATATCTATCCGTCATGAGGATGGACAAATCCCACTCTTGATCCATGTGTTTCAACCAATACTTTCCGAACACTCAATGCCACTTTTATAGCCACCACATTACGGTGTGGTGTTTGATGTCATCAAAGCATCCATCCGGTAAAGGTGATATGCATGATCTCATGGTCGAAGGAATTAGGTTACTATGTATCGTAAAGCATATAGCAATTGAACTATTTAAATGACTTGATCTTTATGCTACGCTTATCTATAGGAGTATGTCCATCACATCATTCTCCTAATGATATGATCCTGTTGTTAATAACATCTCTATGTTCATGATCAGGAAACCATGATCATATATTAACCAACAAGCTAGTTTAACAAGAGGCTTTACTAGGGACTCTTATTTTAGTTTACAAATCACACAAGTATTAATGTTTCCGGTTAATACAATTATAGCATGGTATGTAAACATTTATCATAAGTGTGAAGATATGATAATAACTCACTTTATTATTGCCTCTTGGGCATATCTCCAACAGTCTCTCACTTGCACTAGAGTCAATAATCTAGTTTCAAACCTTTGTGTATTCAACACCTATGGCTTTCCGGTGTTGTATGTACACGATTGCTAGTGGTCAACTGATCTCCGGATCTGACACTTCCAGGTCCGTGTGTAATTGCATGTCTTTGCGTCTCTACGCATCACTCATTCTCTAATGAGATGGCTTTGTATAAATTTGGTCTTTCGGTGTGACCTTTAGTTCTTTGGGGTTAAAACATGTTGATAATATTGTCACACAATATATCTTCATAGTATTATCCCTTTGTGAACTACACCTAGTTTGATAACAAACTACTTGACACAAATGCCCTCTTTGCTGTTATAATAGCAGTCATATACTTAGCCTTTTGTTGTAGTATCTGTCACAATGTCTTAACTATGGAACTCATCCAAAACCATTATGGAACTCACTTTCCATTATATTGTGCCACCCTTAGTTTAGATTGAGATAAACTTAATTTGTACTTTGTGACAAAACTAGTATCAATGTAGTACTTTTACAATGAACTAACCATCTATTTGTCACTTCTACAAATAATATACTCTTAGTTCTTCCAAAAGATCATAAGAATATCCTTACTATTGTCCAATGATCATCTTACAAATCATTCTGGTATATGCTCACAACATTTAGAGCATAGGACATATCTGGATTTGTACATATCACAGTATGATTGATATAAATACTCTTTGTGATTTCATACATCAAGTATCAATCTATACTTGATTATTTGTTTCACTTTACCAAATGTCAATACACTTGAATATATCATCAACATTGAACTCTTTCGATCCTTTCTGTGCGACAAGAACCTTTCTTGTAGTTTCTATATTGAACTCATCCAATATCTTGTCTATGTACTTCTGGCACAACCATATTAGCGTCTATTGATGCCTAATATTTGGATTTTGCCTAAGTCTTTCATCGAGATGAAATTCTTATCTTGTGTTAATAAAAAGATACATCACTTCCAATCAACAATATGTCTCCTACATAATGTATTAGAAATATGTCTTAGCGCTCCCACTTAATTTCTTGCAAATGCAAGCATCTTCATTGTCTCTGATGAAATTAAACTCTTTTAACAGTTTCATCATAGTGAAGATTCCAACTCCGCTATGCTTACTTTAACCATTGAAGTTCGCATATGCTTTTAGCATCCTTTGAATTAACAAAACCCTATGGACCGTGTTATGCACATGTCCTAGGTAACGATTCTATTAGAAGAACTTGTTTTGTTTATTCTACTACCATATAACAAAATTATATGTAGTGGTTGCTACATTAATCCGTCTAGACTAAATATCACTATGACAGATCAAATCTTGTCATAGTCAACCTTTGAACATTGTTGTGAACTCTTTCCCAACATGTCGACTATTTCATAGATGTGCAACATCCATGTCTATTTATTTATAGATCCAAACACAACTGTAAGGTCTTACACCTTTCTCGAGGGTCCTTCAAGTTCAAAACTTGATTTCTCGTGTATGGAACTATCACGGATTTTATGGCTTCAAGCCATATGACGGAGTCAGGGCCCATCATCGCTTCTTTGCATGTAGTCGGTTCATTATTCTCCAAAAATGATTCAACCCTCAAATCTTGGTATTTGATTGTTTACCCGACCTACTTGTTTCAATAGGAACTTAGATCTCCGTGATCACAACCTTTGAGGCACGTGAGCCATGAGCATTGTTGCTGCCTCCGGAACACTTTTTCTGCAACTCTGCACATATAGCTAAGGTTCTTTTAACCTTATCAAAGTTCTATTGTCCTCCCACTTAACTTTTCACGAAAAATTCCTTCTCAAAGAAACTTGACGTTCTAAGTGACAAACACTTTTGTCTATGGTGTTATGGAGGAATACTTAACAAAGACAGATTCATCCGACTTTGGTTGCAAACATCTTTCTTATGTATAGCATACCAATGTTTAAGAAAGGACTACTTGGGTTTTATCCCAAACCATAACCTTATATGGTGTCATTTCAACGGATTATGATGGAGCTCTTTTCAGTGGAAAAACGGTAATCTCTAAAGCTTTTAATCTTTAAAATATAATGGCAGTTTTATAAATTATACCTTTGATCTTACCATGTCAAACAAGGTTTAATTACATATCTCAACGCTCCATACTCTTATGGTGTTTGGAAATGCAAATCCACGAACGATTCCTCAAATCTTAGGTATTATGCTAAACTCAGTAACTCAAATATCTTCCTTTATGATCTTTATCATAAACTGTTTATATTCTTGTTACAATGATTTTGCACTTCATCTTGAAAGTCTTTGAACTTTTCAAATGTTTCATACTTCATCCTTATTAAGTAAATATTCATATATTCACTCAAATTTTCGAGAAAGCATATGAAGTTGAAATCCATCGCTCTTGACTACACATAATGGACTTCATTACAACAATATGTACAAATTCAATAAGCTAGTCTTTCGTTCCTTTTGGCCTATGAGCGAAGTTTTAATTATCTCTAGGAAAGTTTTACAAGCGTCATTTGATCAAAATCAAAAGACTCCAAAATTCCATCCATATGGAGTTTCTTCATGTTTTCTTTCAATATAATTTAAAGCGATGTCACTTCCTAAGTGATCTTTCAATCAATTTGTCTTTCGACATTTTAGCACTAGTTTTATGGATGTGATTCCTCCAACGAGATTTGCGAATCATCCATCTTTTATGGATTACGGCAATTATTTGAACAACCCTTTTGTTCTCATAATACGATAAAACAAATCTTTGAAGGCAAGCTTTGATGTTTAACGAGCAACACAATAACCCTTTATTTTGTTCTCGATGAACATCATCACATATTCTTCTGCTAGTTACTTAGGCCACTGTAGTTCATGAATTCTGTTGTTTTGTATGACGATTCATACCAACAAATTCAGTATCAAATACTTAAGAACCACATTGTTTAATAAGCAAAGAATATAGCCATAACATGTATATCATATATATACTTAAACTGAACAATTCTAGTCTTTTCCTTTCTGCCATATATTTATGAGATTCTCTTTCAGTATTTCCTATTCTGTTTGAAAGAATCTATCAATATCAATAGTGGAGTCATACATATGACACATAGTCCAAAGCGTGTATAGTTAAATACCAATGTCTTTGGACTTGCACCTTGAAGTAGATCACCATCATCAAATGTTTGGTGTTCTTTCAAATTCCTTTATTTATTAATCTCTTGGTGTAGTAAACATTTTACCTACATCAAATATTCATCTTTATCATGGAATCGTCCATGATCAAACTACCTTTAGCTTATAACGATGAATTACGAGTATAATGTTGCTATCCAAAACCTTTTGGAGGATTAGGATAACAAGTGTCTACAACTTTTCGCAAATTCTCATCAAATATGAGAACATGACTTTAGCCATATTATACTCTATCATGTTGCAACCAAAACTTCGTTTCAGATATCACAATATCTTCCACACATCATGGTTTCTGAAACAACTCTTTCAGATCCTAGATAACCTTGATATTAAGACAATCCTTTGAATATCAAGAATCATGGAGACAAACATGATACTTATATACTAACATTGGAATTGTTACTCTTGTTTTAATACCAATTATTAAACTTCATGGAGTAACCGGAACTTACTGAAAGTTTGCAATAGGACTTTTAAACTTTAGATTAACACTTCAAAACAATACGATACCGGTTAAATAAGTAATTAACCAGAATTCTATAGTTCTATCATCTCAATTATAACCAAGCGCAAGGTGGTAAACGGATGCCAATGACTACAACAACTATGCAAATTCACTTTGATTTAGTTTATGATAAATTGAGTTCTAATTAATAATTAAATTAATCTAGGCGAACTCCCTCAAAACAATATCCCTCACATTGTTTTAGTGATCACCTGAACCAAATCCACCACATCAAAACCGATCATCACGAGAGTTGATATAGCTTCAATGGCGAACAATCGACATGTTCATCATATCTACTATATGACTCATGCTCTACCTTTCGGTAATCCGTGTTCACGAGGCCATGTGCGTACATGCTAGGCTCGTCAAGATCAAACCTTAGTTTCGCATGAGCAAATCTGGCTTGCTCACGTTGTATACACTTGCAGAATCTAGCACACCGATCATCACGTGGTGTTTGAAACAACAAGCTTTTAGCAGGTGCTAACTAAGGGTGAACACTTTATGATTTGAAATTCATGTGCATGAGGATCATCTTATAATGCTACGTCGTCTACTAAGCAATACAAGATGCATAAAGGATTAACATCACATGCAATTCATAATATGTGATATGATATGGCCTTTTCTTCTTTGTGCTTCGATCTCCATCTTCTAGCACGAACATGATCTCCATCATCACCGGCATTGCATCAAGGTCAATGGCGCTACTCCATGGTTGTCGCCCACGGCTTCAACTATTACAACTACTTTGAATAGACACGGGTCTTAACATAAATTAAAGACAACCATATGGCTCCTGCGGTTGTCGACTTACAATAAGGAACATTGCATACATCAAATACAATCACAATCATGGCCATATCACATCCTTTGCACACCTGCAAAACAAAGTTAGGCGCTTCTACTTTCTTTGCATATTTTACGTGGTTTGGGGCTTTCAATAAGTGTCGTTCTAACTTACGAACAAGAACCACAACATTGATACTAGTATTGTTGATCACCCGTTGTAAATTGGATCTTAACTATGCTAGGAGAAACATGCACCATAAAGCCACTTATGCAATACAAGTTACATGTCAAGCGTGGAGCAAGTCTCATGAACGATGTCATGTAAGGTTAGCCCGGGCCGCTTCATCCCAACATACCGCAAGATACAAAGTACACAAGAAGCAATCGACAATAAAAGCATCAACGCCCACAATGACCATTGTGTTCTACTCGTGCAACAGATCTACATATAGACACGGCTCGATACATCAGTGGGGTTCGTAGCATGGAAAACAAAATTTTCTATCGCATACAAACAAACAAGCCAAGATCTATCTACTAGATTGTAGCAACGAGTCGATAGAGGAACTCACCCTCGAAGATTCCAAAGCGGTTAACGAGAGCAGATTCTCGTGGGTGATGTAGTCGTACACTTCCGATCTCAAGATCGTGTAGACGATCCTTCCAGCGCCACGTTCCGGCAGCGCTCCCGCAGTCGGTCACACGTTCGGTACTCGACGAAGACCTTCCTCTCCCTTGTTCCAAAGGCAGCGGAGGTTGTAGCACTCTCCTCGAGATTCCGGCAGACAACGTGGTACCTAAGTAGAGGGAGATCCCGAGGCTTCGCTTAAGCCGGTGCGGTATGGTGGAGCTTATGAGAGAGGCTATTAGTGGTCTAGTAATTAGACACACCAATTAGAAGGCTCTAAACCAATTAGAAGGCTCTAAACCGGGCTAAAGCAATTAGAAGCTCTAAACCAAAACGGCTCTAAACCGGAGATCTAGAGTAGAAAGTTATGTGTCTATGGAGGAGCCCCGCCTCCTTATATGGGAGGGGTTCCTTGGCCAGGAGGAGGGAGTCCTCCCCAACTCGGACCAGGGCTTGGCGCCGGGAGGAGTCCAACTCCTCCTCCGGGTTGGTTCCAACTCCTCTTGCTTGTTTCCCACAGTTTCTTGTTTTGGCGTTTGACTTTCAAATGGACATTTGACTTTTCTGTTTTAGGATTCAATTTAATCCTTTATTTGGGACAGCAATAACACTTAGTACATGATGCAATCATTCAATGAGTAATGACACATTCATGTACCCTTCCCCAGTGCCGGACAATCCGAACCTTCTAGAACATTCCCGATGAAAACAGGAATCATTCCCGAACTCGAAACGGACTTTCCTTATATGAATCTTATTCTCCGACCATTCCGGATCACCTCGTGATATCCGGATCCCATCCGAGACTCGAACAACATTCGGTCTCTTTCTCATAATACCATAACTACTCAAAACAACGTCGAATCCTTAAGTGTGTCTCACGGTTCGTGAATTATGCGGACATGATCGAGACTTCTCCGAACAATAACCAATAGAGGAATCTGGAAATTCATATGGCTACATATTTCTACGATTACTTTGCGATCGAATGAACCACTTACATACGATACCAATTTCCCTTTGTCTCACGATATGTTACTTATCCGAGGTTATGATCGTCGGTATCTCTGCATACCTAGTTCAACCTCGTTACTGATAAGTACTCTTTTCTCGTTCCCGTGATATGTGATCCCTTGTGACCAAGTCACATGCTTGCAAGCTAATTGGATGACATTCCACCGAGAGGGCCCAGAGTATATCTATCTGTCATGAGGATGGACAAATCCCACTCTTGATCCATGTGTTTCAACCAATACTTTCCGAACACTCAATGCCACTTTTATAGCCACCCTGTTACGGTGTGGTGTTTGATGTCATCAAAGCATCCATCCGGTAAAGGTGATATGCATGATCTCATGGTCGAAGGAATTAGGTTACTATGTATCAGAAAGCATATAGCAATTGAACTATTTAAATGACTTGATCTTTATGCTACGCTTATCTATAGGAGTATGTCCATCACATCATTCTCCTAATGATATGATCCTGTTGTTAATAACATCTCTATGTTCATGATCAGGAAACCATGATCATATATTAACCAACAAGCTAGTTTAACAAGAGGCTTTACTAGGGACTCTTATTTTAGTTTACAAATCACACAAGTATTAATGTTTCCGGTTAATACAATTATAGCATGGTATGTAAACATTTATCATAAGTGTGAAGATATGATAATAACTCACTTTATTATTGCCTCTTGGGCATATCTCCAACATTTATAAGGGGGGACGCTGGCTCCAGAGAGGGGGATCGATTCATTCTACGTCATAAGGCCCGCGTAGTAGCTCTCTTCTTCCTAGAAACAGCTCAGGGAGCACTTGTAGTCCTGAAGAGGAGAAATAAAGATCTACAGGTTAGTCATTTGAGTGTAGAAATATCTACATCTTCCCTCCCCGGATCCCACTAGCATCCATTGGCCCCATACTTTAGCCTACCCATGGCATCTGCCGTGCCACCACCACGACATGCTCTCTGGTCTTTACTGATTATTATCTTTGTGAGTTGTTTCAAATAAGTTGATTGGTGTTGGAAAAGAGTAGAATGTTTCATTCTTATGGTGGTACAAAAAGAAGCTTGTTTTGACTGTGACTTAGACTTTATCATGTCATGATAGATGTTGCTTTGACCATATTCCTAGTGATTATTGGTGTAGCATGACTTGTTTCAAACAATTGAGATTGCTTAATGTGCCATGAAAGAATCATGCATTGTTTGAGCATACAAAAGCATAATATTCCATGGATTTTGTATACGTGTTAGAGAAACACCTGGGCGGTTAGCCTAAGCCATGCCTAATCATGGTGGAAACTTGCAGCAAAACCATAGTGGCAATCTATGAAGCATCCTCAACAAAAAAAACTATGCAAATAGCAAATAAAAAGATTGCTGAGATGATCACTATTTGTTGCCTTGTCATTTTGATATGGGATAGCTCCTGTGTCATGGGGCAAGGGGTACCCCGTTGGCGGTTCTCTATGATACACATATACTTACAATGATAAGAACTTGCCTGTGACCAAATTTGAGTAGCATGAGGTCTCGGTACTCGTACACAAGGGGCATTCAATTTTCAATTTATGATTTGTCAAGCATATAACTCATATTTTCCCTCACTTTAACCTTAATCACTTCAAGATGCTTATGATAGGGGCAATGAGAGCTCAAGGCTAATAAGTACCATACTTTTTGGAAGCTTTATAAAACCATTTAATCCCTACTTCCCTCTATGAAGGGCCTTTCTTTTTACTTTTATGTTGAGTCTTCATCTTCTGTCTTTATGCACCAGTTAAGAGAGCATAGCTGTCATTCTGAGTTCAATGTGCATTGTCCCAAATCATATTGATTGATTCATAATTATGGTATTGCTTGTTCTTAAATTATTTGTATCTAGTCACCATTATGAACTTTTAAGGTGTCCTATGCATTTATGTTTTTCTATTCCATGAAAGACAAGCTGAATATCACTCTTGCTATGTTTTCTATATGTGAAACAAACAAATGTCTTTCAAAGCATTATTCATGATCTTTTGTTTGTGTAGCCTTTCATGTTGCAACATAGTTGTCTTATTGTTAGAAATATATCTTTCATGCTTATGTTTAGAGTACTTTGATCCCACTTATCAATGCTTTACAATACCTTGATCAAGATTGTGATGGTGCATGTCACCTCAAAAATTATTCTTTTTATCACTTACCTACTCGAGGACGAGCAGGAGTTAAGCTTGGGGATGCTAATACGTTGCAAACGTATCTATAATTTTTGATGATCCATGCTTGTTTTGCACCAATTATATTATGTTTTGTACACACTTTGTGGCATTTTTATGCATTTTCTGAAACTAACCTATTAACAAGTGTCGCAGAGCCAGTTCCCTGTTTTCTGCTGTTTTTGGTTTCTAAAAAACTAGTAAAGAAAAATTCTACGAATTGGACGAAAAAAGGCAAAGTTCCTATTTTTTCTGACACGACACGGAGTCCGAAGGAGATACGAAGAGGCGCCGTGAGGCAGCCACACCAGGGGGTCACGCGGGCTCACCCTAGGACGCGCCTGGCCATGGCATGGGCCCCATGGGCGTCCACCGACCTTGCCCCTTCGCCTATATAACCCCCCCCCCCCGAGGCAAAAACCGTAAGTACCCGATCAGAATTCCATGAAAAATTCTATAGCCTCCGCCACCATCGTCCCTAGATCGGGAGGGATCTGAATCTCTTCCCGGCACCCTGCCGGAGAGGGGAGATCATCCCGGAGGCCTTCTTCATCACCATGCCTGCCTCCGGAGTGATGTGTGAGTAGTTCATACTTAGACTATGGGTCCATATCAGTAGCTAGATGGTTGTTTCTCCTATTTTGTGCTACCATGTTTAGATCTTGTGAGCTGCTTATCATGATCAAGATCATCTTATTGTAATTCTACATGTTGTGTTTGTGGGGATCCGATGGATATTGACTATTATGTCGGATTGATTATTGTTCTATCATGTCTATGTTATTTGTGATCTTGCATGCTCTTTGTTGCTAGTAGTTACTTTGGCCAAGTACTTGCTTGTGACTCCAAGAGGTAGTATTTATGCTCGATAGTAGGTTCATGCCTCTAGTAATATGGGAGAGTGACACAAACTTCTAAGATTATATATGTGATGTTGCTACTAGGGAGAAAACAACAATCCTTTGTCCAATGGAAATTGTATTGTTTACATTACACACTTTGCTTAATGCAATTATCTGTTGCTTGCAACTTAATACCCAAGGGTTGTTTGGATGATATCCCAGAGGTGGATTAATAGTCATAGATGCAGTTGGATTACGGTCTATGTATCATGTTGTAATGCCCAAATGAATCTCATAGTGATCATCATGTCATGTACATGCATGGTTATGCATTCTCTATTTGTCAGTTGCCCCGCTGTAATTTCTTCACTCAGCATGTTATTTATCTTATGGAGAAAACACCTCTAGTCAACTATGGACCCCGGTCCATTTCTTCCCATTGATATTCCATCTACTATTTACTGTTTACTTTCTGCAATTACCACAGTCAATTACTATCTTCCACACTATACGTTTAATCCTTTGTTTTCAGCAAAACCAGTGAGCTTGACAACCTCATTGATAAGTTGGGGCAAAGTATTTTGGTTGTGTTGTATGCAGGTTCCACGTTGCTAGCAACACCTTCGGAAGTGGTTTCTTTCTCCTATTGGTTCGATAACCTTGGTTCTATAAATGAGGGAAAACTTACTGTTATGCTCATCATACCTTCCTCTTGGGGTTCGCAACGGGTTCTACATCAACTGAGCCACATCAGGTGCCCCTAAACTTCCTAGTAAGGAACGTGACATCCACACAAATAAATGGACGATAATGCTTGAATGCTTCAACACAAGGGCGGAAGCACCAAAATTATTGGCCGAACACTCGCCTTCGACTGTGCGAGTCTCGATTGGATGCAGCTGCACAATGTGCGTCATACCAGGTTTTCGATGTGCCATCGCCACCAATAACCTGGGTAGCCTTCCATATGCTTCCTCACAATCACCATAAACCATCTTCATAGCCATTTTATTAGCCCTCCAAGACTTTCCATGCTTGATATGATATTCAAATATGAGTTTCACAAATTGTACCAAAGAAGCCGCTTGCAGGGCAGGCGTAGCTTTGATGGCATCAGCACACCGGTGTGCAATAAAGGTAGCTGTCAGTTGCCGGTGCTTTTTTCCCTCTAGGACGGCATTGCCACATGTGTGTGGGCCTTCGTAGTTACTTATCTTCCACCAACCTTCAGGTTTCTTCTTCCTTGCCCAAACCTTTCAAGGAAAATCTTCATTCTCGCATATTAACACGTATCTTTCATTTTGGTCAGACTTGAACACTATGTAGGGTCCATGATGACGGCGTACTCCTGGAACCATACTTGCATGTCCAACATAGCCTTGAATTTTAGACCCAAGTATATCAAAGGTCGTGTCCTAGGTCGACTCTTTGCCTTGTCTTCGATGAGGAGCCTAGGCCGCTCCGGCGCATATTCCCGCAGGTTCGAGTCTTCCATGGCTAGGTGAGCCTCCCTAACATCCTTGAACTCGTGAACATTAGGATCTCTGCCCCACACCTTGACAAATGCATCGGTCTCCTTCTCCAAAAACTTGGGAACCGAACAATCATCATCCAAGTCCGCGGTGTAAGCATGTTCATACCCCTCGTCCTCTTCATTGTGATCTTCATAGGTATATGGATCTACCTCAAGCATGGAGGATGACACCAAAGATACACAAGGCAATGATGGAATGTTGATTGTCGAGATAGCTACAAACTCTTCCTCGATCGGCTCTAAGCTTTCAACATTCATTTTCTCCTCAATGATCTCTTCTCGTTCTCTTTCAACAAAACTTGGATGTACACTCCCTAGGGTTGCATCCATTTTTTATCCTCCATAATCTCCTACAAGTAATCTTCATCTTGTTGATTTTCTGTGTCACACACAGGCGGTTGGCTTGGACCCGCATCATACACATCCTCGGGACGGTCATCGTTGCTTCTTTCAAAAACCGAGGGCTACTTGTTCAATTTAATGAGAAGATGGGCATGGCCGGTGACCTCGATGGCAACTATGACCAAAGATTTTATTTGTGAGTTGCCCACTAGCTCTTTGTATAGATCCCACTCGTTGTCACCGTTGTTCGGTATTATCTGAGTATAAGATCTAGATCCACCCGCATCGTATCTCCTTTCCAACACAACTTCATCGCCTTTTCACTCCAACCAAGCGCGACCCTAACCTTGACAACAACCTCACTAATACTAGGACTTGCCGGAAAAAATATAATTGTTCTTTCCATATCCACAAACTCAACACCACAGTCTGATTGCACAACACGCCCACCGTGATGCACATGAAGGACTTTTGTGTAAGGCATCTATATTAATAGCCAAAATAAATTCCATAGCATCCATTAGAGAATGCATTATCCAACAAATTGCGACATTACATAATTACTAGACTAGCTATTAGACACAATTACGACAAGCAAACTAGCAAATTACTCAAAAATACCATTGATATGACACATAACTCTCATTATATCTTGCACGCAAACTAGCCAGTATGACTCAAAAATGTCAATATTATGACACATATACCTTGCAAATACCAATATACCTATGACACTCATATATATTGCAAATTCTTTCAACACAATAGTATCAATCTACATTATAAACACCAATCAATCTAGCAAAAATATTCCCAATGTATCCTATTACTACTTATACAAGCAATCAATCTAGCACAAATATTTCCGAATCACACAACAAAAATAAAACCTAATACTACAAATTTGGGGAAATTTGGGGGAGGGAGAGAGGGAAGGGGAGACAAACCTGAGAGGGGAGAGGACGGGGACGGGGAGAGGCCGGAGGTGGGCGGAAGAGGTGGGGATGGAGGAGCACCGGCCAGCCAAGAGGTGGGACAGAGGAGATGCGGCCGGACATCCCCGGAGGAGGAGGTGGAGGAGGTGCGATGACCGGATGTGGGGGGACAAGGTGGAGTAGGTGTGGCGGGCGACGTCGGAGTGGCCAGATGGAGGAGCCTGATACGTCCAAAACGTATTTACTTTCCCAAACACTTTTATTATTGTTTCTCCTCTAAACTTGTGTGATTTGGATACAACTAACATGGACTGACGCTGTTTTCAATAGAATTACCTTGGTGTCTAGTTTTGCGCAGAAAATCAACTATCAGGAAAAATCCCGGAAAATATGCCAAAAATCCCATTTCACTAGAAGACTCACGGAGCCAGAACACGAGACGGAGTAGGGGCCTGAGGGGCCAACACCCCCTGCCGCGCAGGCCAGGCCTGACTGCTCCTAGAGGGGGTGTGGTCGCATTAGACACCCCCTCGGACTCCCTCTTCGCCTATAAGTTGCCTTCTGACCTAAAAATTCAGGGAGGGGTCGACGTTTTTCCAGAAAGAGTTCCGTTGCGCCACCACCACCTGAAACCACGATTCAGAACCAGAAACTCTGTTCTGGCACCCTGTCGGGACGGGGAATTTGGAGAGGATCATCTTCATCATCATCAACAACGCCTCTCCATCAACCATCCATGGTTCCCCATCCATGTTTCCACATCCATGAGTGAGTAATCCCCCGCTGTGGGCTATGAGGATGGCAGGGATTGGATGAGTTCTATCATGTAATCGAATAAGACTGTTAGGGCATGGTTCCTAGTATCTCTATTAGTGTTGTTTGACTTTGTTGCAACTTTTTGTGCTTAATGCTTGTCATTAGGGCCCGAGTGCCATGATCTCAGATCTGAACTTATTATTGATCATGATGATAGTATTGTTTGTGATCTTATATGCAAGTTGTGTACGCATATCATTGTCCGGAATCAAAGGCCCCGAAGTGACAGAAATTGGGACAGCCGGAGGGGATGGTTGTGATATGAGGATCATATGTGTTCACGGAGTGTTAATGCTTTTCTCCGGTGCTCTATTAAAAGGAGCACCTTAATTTCCAGTAGATTCCCTTGAGGCCCCGCTGCAACGGGCTGGCAGGACAAAAGATGTTGTGCAAGTTCTCATTGCGAGCATGTATGACTATATATGGAACACATGCCTATGATTGTTTAGTACTTGGATGCTTTATCTTATTTATCTGCAATTGCCCTAGATCTTAAAGTTACACGTTTAGACTTGTCCATGCAACGTCCGTCCATCCATCCCCTATGCCTACCACACTCATATCCTATTGTTTGCTACTACTATTACTATTGCTCTTATTTTACTACTGCTGTTACTTTGCTATTGCTACTACAAACTGTTGCTACTTATAAACTACTGTGAGCAAGACTATTTCCAGGTGCAGCTGAATTGACAACTCAGTTGTTAAGACTTATAAGTATTATTTGTCTCCCCTTGTTCGAATCAACAAATTGGGTAATACTACCCTCAAAGACTGTTGCGATCCCCTATACTTGTGGGTCATCAGAGCCCGGCGACGGACCCCGGAGGAGGAGGTACGGCAGCGGGACGGGCGTGTGGGAGGAATGCACATGGATTCACAAGGAATGCGAGATGGTGGATTTTAACCCTTCTGTCGGCGCCGGCCACGTCGGCCCCGCAACACCCCTGCGTATCCACCTCGGCGCCATCGCCGAACTATGTTACCTCGGCGCCACTTCAAATGGCGTCGACGTGAGGGGTTATATTCCAAATTGGTTTCTCATCAGGATCAGATCCGGTTGAAGTTTCGTGAATTGGTTAGATTTGCAAAAAATACGAGCGTTCGAGATGCTCTTATAGGGCAAGTCAAAAACGGGCAAACCTGACCAGCGGGCCGTGCCTGGGGCGGGCCGGCCCAAGACACGCAAAAAATCCCGGCACGAGGCTTGACTGGCCATGCCCGGCCCGTGGCACGCGGGTGTCGTGCCCGTGCCGCCTTCCCGGGCACGCTGGCTAGCCCGGCATAGCCCGTTTAGTAGGTGTCCGGCGAATATTTTGAACAAATATGCAAAAAGGGGTGTCACGGGGTTCGAACCGCAGACCTTCTCTCCCGCGCTCCTCTCTACCACTGGAACACAGAAACTTAGCTCTTACAGTACAAATTAGAACGTTTTGAAGGCAAATTTCGACGGGCCAACAGAAAAAGGCCATGCCCAGCATGCCTAACGTGCCGCAGGCCACCCATGAAAAATCAGGGCTGGGCTCGGGCCTCAAAGCTGGGCACACATGCCGGGCCTGGCCCGTGCCGGGCTGGCCCGTTGGTCAGGTTTGGAAACGGGCCTGTCTTGGATGCTACACCCTAACAAACGCGCCCTAAGTGGACCTGAGTTGTATGGGCCCAACAAGCGACTCGGGAGTATTGCGGAGCGCTAGCGAGAGACCCCTTTCTTCTCCACGACGATGGCGGCGATGGCGGCGGCGGCCAGGAGGGCGTTGTCTAGGGTTTCTAGAATTCTGACCAGCGGTGGTGGAAGCGGTGGCGGTGGGTACGTTCGTATGATCTCAGGGAACAGGGATGGGGGCGACAAGGCTCTGTCTCACACGGAGAAATGGCTCTCCTCGTTAGGTGTTCAATCTTTTCTGCAGAAATGCTTGACGTGTCCTCTTGCTCGACTTTCAATTACATTCATAAAGTGAAAGTCCATGGAAGACACTAATTCATTGGGTGATTTGACAACGTCTCCAGCATTAGCTTTACTTCTTTAATGCCACACAAGCCATAGAGTAAATGTTTTTAGTTTATCCTCCGCCGGTAATTTACAATTTTCTTCTATGAAGTTTTGAGTATTCACACATGTAGTTAGTTTGAACCTGCTATGTTCAAGCTGCGCCCTTCTCCACACATTTTTTAGTTTCTTGCACTTGACAAAACAGTGGCCACCGCCCTCATCCAGTCTAAAGCAAAGGGGGCAACGAGTGTCTACCTGCATACCTCTGTGATGGAGCTTCATCCGCAGGGGTAAGCTGTTTGTAGACAAACGCCATAGGAAGTGAAGCACCTTACTTGGTAGGGGACCATAGTCTGCTCCAATAAAAATCACCATTCTTCTTCAGCTGCACTGGAAGAAGATGTTAGACATGAAATAGATTCACGAGCTGCGTTATCCACCGCAATGCTGTATTAACAGAAAATATACCTCTTTTATCATAGTGCCATGCCACGAAGTCATGAACATGCTCTTGGATTGGAATCTGGAGGATACTCTCTGCATCTTCAGAAGTAAAAACTCGCTTCACTAAGTCTTCCTTCCATTTATTTGAGACTGGGTCAATCAGTACACTAACTCTAGTTACCGAGTTGTTGCCCTTTTGGGTAATGACACTTCTAGTGCTGCCTCTAGGGATCCACGGGTCACACCAGATGTCAATGTTCTCACCACTCTCCAAATGACCCCCCTTTTTAGTAGTTGTACGCCTTTGAGTATGCGCTGCGCCAAACATAAGAGATGCCGCCCATTGGTCCATCTTCTAAAATCGAGGAATTTGGGTAGTACCTTGCCGAGAGAACCTTGGCACAAAGAGAAGAAGGGTTTTGGAGAAGCCTCCATGCCTTCTTTGCAAGCATGGCCAGATTGAAAGCATGGAAATCTCTGAACCGCAAACCTCCATTCCTTTTTGATGTTGTCAGTCTCTCCTAGCAGAGCCAATGCACCTTGTTTTCCTTATCCATTTGGCTCCAGCAGTACCTATTAATCATGCTGCTCAGTTCATCACACATGCCTTTAGTAATATGAAAGCACGCCATAGTGTACACAGGAATTGCTTGTGCAACAGCTTTTATCAACGTTTCACTGGCTTCGAAAGCAGCATCGCCTTCCACCCTTGAATCTTTCTCCAATAATGTCCTTCTAGTATCCAAAAGCCTTTGCTTTGGCTTTTCGAATATATGTTGGAAGACCTAAATATTTTGATGATAGGCCCTCCGATGTAATGTCCAGATTGCTCCTCAATTTATCCTTCTGCAAGGGCCTTGTATTTTTACTACATAGAATAGATGACTTGTCCTTGTTTATCATTTGACCTGAGCATGCTTGATATATATTCAGTATACGATTTACTTCATGGGTACTACTTTCATTAACCTCCATAAGCAGCAGCAATGAGTTGTCCGCAAAAAGAAGATGACTGACACTAGGAGCTACTCTGCATATCTTGATTCCTTTTAGTTAGCCATTCAGTCTGCATTGTGAAGCATGTCTGAAAACCCCTCTGCACATAAAAGGAATAAGTATGGGAGAGTGGATCTCCCTGGCGGAGGCCCCTTTGGGGTATAATTGTATCAGTGACGTCTCCATTCATCTTGCTCTGGTATTTAACAGTGGAAATGCACTTCATTATCAAGTTGACCCATTCCCTGTCAAAGCCCAGTATAAGCATCATATCCTTTAAGAAGAATCACTCAAAAAGATCGTTTGCCTTACTCATGTCAAGTTTTATCGCTACATATCTCACTGAACCATTTCTTTTCCTCTGCAAAAAGTGTGTTAGCTCATATGCAAGCAAAACATTATCTGAAATGAGTCGCGCAGGCACAAACGCGCTCTGGTTAGGGGAGATAAGATCTGGCAAGATAACCTTGAGCCTGTTAGCAATAATCACCTTAGATACCAGTTTGTACACCACATTATGTAAGCTGATTGGTCTGAGGTCTTTAATCTTAGTTGGGTTAGTATTCTTTGGGATTAGAACAATCAGTGAGTCATTCCATCCTTCTGGCATGTTCCCTCCTCTCAGAATATGCAGCACATCTTTGATAACCTGCTCCCCTATAGTATGCCAAAACCTTTTGAAGAAGGCTGCAGGCATCCCGTCAGGCCCCAGTGCCAAGGTCTCCAATGCAATCTAAGGCTGCTCTAACCTCTTCTTCAGTATACTCAGCACATAGGAAGTAGTCCATACCTTCTTACTTTTGGTTGCACGGCCTGTAATATTTCTTCATTGTCAGTCCCAGCCGTGGAGTAGAAAGTGTTAAAAAGTAATTTGCAATATGCTCCTTCAGTGAATCATCTCCCTCTACCTAGCTTCCATCACCCCTCTTCAATTTTGTAATTGTGTTTCTTCTTTTTCTTCTGAGGCAACGGCATGAATGAACACACTGTTCATATCTCCAGCTTGTAAACATTTAACTTTAGCTCGTTGCCTCCAATGAATATCTTGCTGGCATTCTAGGCGGTCCAATTTCTCTTGCAGAAAGTGTTCTCTTGATACTATGTCTTGGTTGATCTCACTCCTCACCTTCTCCAAGTCCTTCTTTAGATTTTTTTACTCTTTTATTTAGATCACCCAACACATTTGCGTCCCAGTTTCTTACGTCACCTGCGACCTATGAAGATCGCCGTGTCCGCTGGAACCGTGTTGAAGAGCCATCTGTCCATCCAGAAAAGTGCCATCTTGCCATCACCCAACGCAATTTTGGTAGCAGCATTGAAGCACCCTGTCCTGCTTGTCGCATGGAATCTTGAAGTGAGTCCATGGATTTTGTGGTGTCTTCCATTTTTGCCGAAGCCAACGCAAATGAAGAGTATTTTTTTTTTGGAAATGGGCGCTTTATTACTGTAGTAATTACACCCGGCCTCTGCATAGCTAGGATGCACACAGCCAAACAACCACAGTCTCGGTCGAAAACAAGAATAACTGGAATACAAAAAAATGTAAATGAAAGCATAGTTCTCTCAATTATCTAAGGAAGATCTATTCGCAGCGGTTGCTGCCATCCATGTCGGGAGAAGACATCTCGCGCCGTATCTTCCAACCGCCTACAAATGAAGAGTATGGCCGAAGGACGTGATGCAATGCACCCCGAGGCCTCCCAATGCCTTTGGCCTGCAAACTTGCTTCCAACTTACCCTGCATTTACCTCCACTGCATGTCTACTCGCCGGCCCAAAGCCAAGCTCGTCTCGCCGGTCGAGTTCTTTCCTTACCCAAGCCAGCATCTCATGGATCATCATCAGGTAAACAGCCAGGGAGGTGACCACGGAGTTTAGCATCTCTAATCTGCGCGCTTTGCTCATAAGACGTGCCTTCCACGTAGCTAGGTACCTGTAGACTTTGTCCAGCAACATCTGCCAGTCCGCTCTATTTAGCTTCTTAATTGACAGTGGCATCCCAAGGTAGATACATGGAAAATTTGTAATTGGGATCTGAATCTGGTCCAGCAAATCGGCAAGTTGCAGATTCTGGCTCTAGTTACTAGTTTACTGTTCATTCTGCCACTGCATAATATTGAATGCACTGTAATTTTGAAACCTGGATATTTGTCATGAGAGTAATTGTTGGTGAATTCTTTTTCTACTAGTTGCTGTTGCATTTCTATTACGAATATTTATCATTTTGTTTTATTATTGCAGTCTTCAGAAAAAGAATCGCCCATGGCTCTTGTCAACGCCATCCCTCCAATTCCCACAAAAGGCCGAATTGTTATTTGCTGTGGAGGTAAGCCACAGATTCATCAGTTTCTTAAGCTAGAGAGGATATTCTGGCCCCTGTGCTGCAGTGGTCTCATTATGTTGGCTTTAGCTTCACGTGTAGTCCAGCTCCACGGTTTGCTAGAGCTCTTACGTAATTCTCTCACGTACGACTTGTATGTCTTTAGGACACCATGATTTCCAGCTTGCAGAGATACTGATATCATGTACAACACACCTACTGTTTTCAGTATAGACTCCTCGGACTTTGATTCTTTTGATGCAAAACAAGGTAACTGCGACCACCACGAAAGGAATTCCTTGAAATCGCTGAACCCTTTAAGAGCACAGAAAAAAAATTCAGTGGAAAACATCTGTCTTGAGATTCTCTCCCAGGAATACTTGGCATGTCCATTATCATCTCGCCGAATTTCAGTTGGCAATAGCATTGCTTCCATATCTGTTTGGCTCCATGTATCCTTGGCATCTCCCTGATCAGGTTCTTCTGGTGGACGGCATGCAAACCAAGCAAAGCTATTTTCTTTTTTATGGAATGAGCAACAGCTGGTCCCAATACGAATCCCATCTGATTTCGTTCTCATGCACAGGGGGATAACTTCCGTGCATTTCTTTCAAATTTGAAAGATATTTTCTAAATATTGCATGTACCAAAATATCTCTTGTTGTTTGCACGCATGTACACAGAACCAAACTCATGTTTGAGACGCCCTCTGCTTATGCATGTCTTGGCTCAGTTTCATCTGCATTGCCAACACTCAGGCCCATGCACAACACATGAGAATTTCCCACCCAGCCTCAACGCTGCTGTTGCTCTTGCTGCACTTGCCGCCTCATCTGTGCTCGACTGCGTCTGCACTTTCTTGTGGCGCCCCCAGTGCTTCTTCTTGCTGAATCCCTAGTGCGCTAGCACCGTTTCTGTTACTTCTGCTGTGCCCACTGCTGTGGCTGCTGCGGCAACTGCTCGGCCGCGCTGCTACAGCCTTTTCTTCTAGCTGCAATGCCTCTTTCACTGCTGCTGCTTGTTGTTCCTGGTGCCGAAGTTGTAGCACCTGTTTTGTCAAACGGTACGCTTAACTCCATACCAAGTTGACAACAACCATCATATATGCTCTGGCCCTGCAAGCTTAGAAGAGCTCGTGCATCATCGTGATCTTGGCCATATTTGACGAAGGCCACAATCCTTGATCTTCCTGGAAAAATTTCAATGGTCTCCACTACTCCATAAGGATCGAATACTTGATGAATCAAATTATTCGTGATCTGGTAGACTACACGCTTAATTGTGCTGCGAAGTATCCTCCACGACATCTTCTCAGCAGTGAAAGCCATGGTGGTCGGCTCTGATACCAAATCCACAGTGGGATAACTACCGTCCGTGCATAAGATAGCCAGACCGTGTGGCTGCGAGGGGTCGGGTAGACATAGGTTTAGAAGAGAAAATAACCAGAGACAGATTAGATCGATTGGTCTTGCCTTTCTCCAACATGGATACATGTCATCCTTATATAATAGACGTTCAGCCCTTTACCTCTCCTAATACGATTAGACCTAGATCTTTCCTTATACAATTGCACTCTTTCCTAATCCTATACTTTCCTAATGGACTCTTACTATACTTCTCTTTCATGGACTTCTCCCACACTGCTATTCCTGCCTTGGTACACTAGACCCATGTCCACACCATAAACTCAATGACCTAACTTTATAATGAGTTAATGAAAGACTTAATGGAACAAAATGGTCTTTCTTTCAATTAGTCGAGGCATGGGCATACACTTACCCAAGTGATAGAATTTTGATCTCGCGGGTTTCCGAAGTTTGTGGCCAGCAGTGTTCTTCCTTGTTGTCCCTGATTTTATTATCTTCACGTCAATAAGTAATCTGATGAAATCTGCTAACTTTAAAATTAAGGAGTTGAGTGTTAAGAAAATAAATCACATGGAAATTGAAAATACCACTACTGACATACCTGGGTTTTATTGCTCTTTTTCTGAACGTTCTTGTGGTGTACCCTTGGTAGCAAACTCAAAATAATATCCTGGAAATTATGGGATGATCGTTTCGTGGAAATTGTCTTTGCTCCCGAGCTCTAGTGCTCTCTTCAATTAAAAAAATATCCAAAAATCATATTTAATAGTTTCAAAAAAATCTAAAAATAATTCTGGACATAGTCAATGATGTATCCCACAAGTATGCAAAGTCGCAACGTAAAATTCTTTATATTATGGGCTACACAAAAATGAAAAAATCAGATAAAAGTGGGGATTTGAAAATATTCATGTACAGATCCATACTTTTGTCATTTTTGTGTAGTTCAGAATACAAAGTATGTTTGAAATTGATGTTTTACACGTTTGTGTGACATCATTGGCTACATTCGGATATTGTCTTCATTTTTTTTAACTTGCAAATATGATTTTTTATAATTTTTAAAAACAAGAGGAGCACTGGAGCTCAGGAGCCAAAAATTTCCACTCATCTTTTCGCCTCTTTTACCTTTATATGGACAGGGCGTTATTTTGTAGATTCTACAGTATAGCTGGTAACACATGTCAGTATTACCCGAAGTTGATGGCTTTATTGTGGATCCTTCAGTTTGCTAGACATCTCACGTGCCTTTGATTGTCTATGAGTCCCGGGAGTGTACTGGACGTAAGTAGACGGCAAGATGAATGCGTTGTTTCACTTTTATCAGCCGGTCACCTCGTCGCCTTCGATGATGCAATTGCCAGGATCGTCTAGATGTTGATAGCTTGTCTCATGCCCTAGGTTTGCTGAGCTTGATGTGCCTTCGATAAACATGCATTGCGATCTTCCGGGCGTGGCAGGCTGCATGGATGTGTTTTTGTTGATAGGAGTTAGCGAGTTCTTGTGGAAATCCCCGTGTGGTCCTCCTTTTGCTTATGCTTTGGTTCTCTCGCCATGGCTAGTGATATTGCCTAAACCACTTGGTATTTGCCTTGTGCACGGCAGTTTCATACTTACCCCAAATCAAGCTTCTGTGTCCGTCCAGCGCACGGAATAAATCACCGGGGCCCACATGTGCATGCCTAGACTTTATTTATCTCCATTGTTGGGACATCCAAATTTATGCAGATAAATCTCAGCCGTTATTTGTCTTTCATTTTAATAATATAGTAGATTTGTTTTACCCGAAGCAATTTTTCTTGTTACAGTTTTTCTTGAAGCATCAATTCATTATGTTTAGTTTGCTAAAAACACTTATTATCTGAAATGTATTTTTGTTGGAGGCAAGTGATCATGTTAGTTCTTCATAGGTTGTCCATGGGCTAAAATGGTGAGAAATAATTGTTTGATTGGAAGCAAGTAGTTGTGTTAGTTCTTGATTGTCAATTGCATGCATATTTCCCACTTGGATTCCACTGCTGATTGCTTCATTTTAAAAAAAAAAATCATTATTCATAACAAACATTCCTTAAAATGTTGACATTGTTTAGGCAGTTGGGAGAGAACTGTCAGCCAAAGGAACACGGGCGATTGGGTGTAGTTGATTTAGGTGTAATGAACAAATGTTCAGTAGATGGTTATGGAAACTAGAGACTAGTGATGGTTTATGGCAAAGATTGATTGGAGGTAACATGAGTATAACATAATATGCTATCTATGTGTCATCTTAAACCTGATCGATCTCATTTCTGGCAATGTTTAATGAAAGTAAAGGGTACCTTCTTTATGTTTCATAAGAAAAAAGCAGGAAATGATTAAAGAACAAGATTTTGGGAGAACATCAGGATTGGTGATGTCCCTTTCATGAATAATTTTCCTATATTATGTGGTTTAACTTTTAGCTATATATAAGTGTGGCTAAAGTGTTTTGAATAAGGATGGGTGTGTATCAGATTTAGAAGAGTATTGTGGGGGAGAAACTGCTGCTTTGTGGATTCAGTTACAAATCATGTGTGTGGAAGTTAGTTTGTCTGATGAAGAAGATAGCCTTATGTGGACTCCTACCTAGATCTGGCATTTTTGTTGTTCCGTCCATGTATCTTTCCTTCAAAGTTTCCTAGGTTAGATGGTCACATAGGAAACTATGGTTTGTAAGAGTTCCTCTTAAGGTTAAGGTTTTCCTATGGTTGGTTGCTCATAATAGTATTTTGACAACTAATAGTACTCCCTCCGTCCCAAAATAGATGTCTTAGATTTGTCAAAATTTGAATGAATCTAGACACTATTTAGTATATAGGTTCATCCAAATTTTAATAAATCTAAGACATCTATTTTAGGACGGAGGGAGTACTAATAATTTAATTAACAAAGGGTGGCAAGGTAAAGAAACTAGATGTACTCCCTCCGTCCGAAAACCCGTCCGAAAATAAGTGACTTTCATTTGTCTAGATTCAAACGTATCTAGACGTATTTAAGAATTAGATAAATGTGAATCTAGACAATCCAAGTCACTTATTTTTGGACAGATGAACTAGTTTATGTGAATGTGATGAAAGTATAGATCATTTGTTTTTTACATGTTCTCTAACTACATATCTTCTTTGGTGAGTGATTAAATGTTCCTTTTGTAAGTTCACGAGAGAAGTTTGATGAGGTAGGTTTGTGGATCTGGAACTTTCCTGATTGGTGTTTTGGCTCCCATGTCAAATGAACCTATTATGAAAATACATAAAAATAAATTTAAAAATGTAAAAAAATTCTGAAAGAAAATTTTGCCTGTACATTCTATGTTCATACACAAGTTTCCGGGAAAAGGTATCATTTTTTGTAGTTTGCATAAAAAGACAAAAAATATCCCTAAATAGTCGTATTGGAGCATCGAAATTTGTCTTTTTTAATGGAACACGAAATACTTGTGTGTGAACATATAATGTCCGGATGTAAAAAAAATCTAAGTTTTTTGACATTTTGAAATGTTTTTTTAAACAATAGGTTCATATGTACCCGTGTGCCAAATTGTGTTGCATGGATAGCTGCTCTTATCTGGACTATGTGGTAAGCTAGAAATGTTGTTGTCTTCTTAATTTTTTCCTATAGGTTCTCGCAATATTGTGTTGCGTGTAAGCTTTTGTATTGGCTATCTCACTGGACTCATTTACAGAGACTAGCATGTGACAGTCTAATGTTATCGCAGCGCAACTGCTGTCCAAATTGGCGCTTGAAGCATTCAGCGCTTGCTACGGTTGGGCGCCTTCTAGAAGACGGAACGGAGATGGATAGAAGCTTTGAGCTGTGGACAGCAGTTGTCTAGATGGTTTCCTGATGGAATTTCGAGAAGACGGAATGGAGATGTATGCAATCTTTTCAGTGGGGTCGGTCCCTTTTAAGGAGCTTATTATGACTAGTATAGTAGATGGTTTTATTCTCATTATGTATACTTATATACTAGGTTTATTCAAATTTTAATAAATCTGAGACATCTATTTTAAGACGAAGGGAGTAATAGGGTTGACTGCGTTAGATGGAGCTGAAACAAAAACTGCTGTTGCCAGAACATATGTATTTAAACTACTCGTGTTTATCGGTTTCATTTTAGGACCTGACTACTTGGCGGCGTCGCCTCTTTGCGATCCCCCGGTGGTGCCGCGGACTGGTACACGCATGCTAGAAAAACCACATAGCGCTTCCCTATGGCTCGGCCCGAGTACGCAAGTACAACAATGGGTCTCTTGGGCTAAAGTGTGACATCTCATTGGTAAAAAAAATTCCTTTACATGACACTCTTTAAAAAAGCTCCCTGTTAGTCATTTCTCTCTCATTACTTATTAGTCATCATCCCATCATTTGCTGCTTGTAAGTTAGCTACTCCCTCCGGCCCATATTAATTGACTCAAATTTGTCTAGATTTGAATGAATCTAGACAATATTTAAATATAGGTTCATCCAAATTTTGACAAATCAAAGTCAATTAATATGGATCGGAGGGAGTAAAAAAGTTGGTGCTCTAAGACCTATCAGCAGAAGACAATAAAAAGAGAAAGTTGATGGTATAAAAGCAAGTACATAAATCCTAGTCAGCTGGCTATAAGGCTTAAACTAGTATTGTTTTGCTTAATTGGATAAGAAAAAAGATGTGGGCACTCATGCAATAGCCAACTCTTGTGCGTGCTCTTAGACACTATGTGAGTATATGAGTGAGCCATTGACATGTAAAGTATTAAATCTTTAAAAATAACTATTGTACTACTTAATTATAAGCTGACTACAGATGACCTTATAGCCGGCTTCCCGGCTAGACTATTGGAATTGCTCTAATAAGGACACTATAACCAAGATGCAACTCATATGCCTTTTATATCACACAACTGTTTGTAGTGTTGCTAAATTGTCAGATTAATTAGGACTAAATTATTGTCAAAAAAATTTAGAACTAAATTGCCGGATTAATTAAGAGCAATTTCCAGATTCATTAGGTGCGGGATTAAGTAGTATATATTACTAATTGTATGATTAAATATGTATTAACTGCCAGATTAATCCGATAGAGTTGCCGGATTACGAGATTACTTTAGGCTTAGCTTTTAGGTTTAATTAGAGATAAATACACCCGCGGTTCCATGACTTGTTCATTAGGTGCGATCAAGTCCCACTAATTGTAAAGTGTGAAACCGCGGTGCGTTAAGTAGGTTGCCCTGGATATACTCCCTCCGTTAGGAATTATAAGGCCTAAGAGTATTTTTTTAAATATTAGTAATTACAAGTTCTTTCTCATTTATTACCATCTCTCATCCAATGCATGGTCTTTTTTTTCTTTCTCTTCTCTTGCATATATAACTATTTGTGCATGTAGTAATCAAGAGAGTGAGTTATTGATTTTCTTAATCCTATCAAAATGGTCCATAGACCTTATAATCCCTAACAGAGGGAGTACGAGTCAATTTAGTCCGGACTGAGCCACGGTGGATACTGTCTTGTTGGAAATTTTGCACTTAAACCCTTCCGATAATCAGTTGTTCGCAACATGCGGTCCTCCCATCCAATAAACTGATAGAACGGCCTTCTCTTCGGACATCCACCTCGAGCGCTCCACGACGCGAGTTAAGACCCTGACCTCGAGCTCGCCGTGGCCATCACCGAGCTCGCTGCGACCGTCGTCTCCGTCGCGATGCTACCGGATTTGTACTACAGGGGCTATAATGAAGGATTGAAGGGCCTCCATACTACGGTATGCCTAATTTCTTTCCCCCGAGCTTCTTATCTCTTCCATGGCAGCGGGTTTTGCTAGGGTTTGAGGAGAAGTATGATCAAGAGGGATGTAGTGCTATTTTCCGCTGTAACTTGTATGTATAGGGTGCTAGTTGATGATTCCATCACTGCAGTGTTAGTCCTACTAGATGCTCTTATTTCGATCAGGAGCATCCATGTCTGAATCACAGCCACAAGAGCAGCTTCCTAGACGATAACTTTCACCTGTTGGTCCTAAACAGAGCGACATTGCATAAGCACTGTAGGTACTACCCTAATGTCGAGCTAACTACTTTGGTACTAATGTTGGGGAGGAGGCAAGACCGCGGTTCTTACCTTCATGGTTGGAGACATCGAGGACCTGCCGCAGGCGCAGAAGAAGGCGAGGGAGAAGCCCGTGTCGTAGATCTACGAGGCAGCAGATGGTGGAGTCAGAGAAGACGTGTGGGCTGGTGCCGAAATGGACATAGCAGCTGCTGCCGAAGATCTAAATCGCTGCTGCCACCGCCGCTAAAGCCGCCGCATAAGAGGAAAATAGGGAGGGATTTGTCTCTGAGCGGGAAGTGATAGCATAAGAGGGAGGTTAACCTACTTTTCGCGCCATAGGGCGCTGCAATCTTTTTCGGCTCCGGCCATCTCCTCGCTGCCTCCCCGTGCACGCCGTTCCTCTCCTTGCGTTGGCCAGCATCTGACTCGGTGAAAACGCTCGATTTTGGCGTTCCTCTGAAACCAGAATAAGAGCTGCTTTAAGCCGTGTGCGAGCCAAATTCAACGCCACACACCAAACGGCCTTATTTATTCGCGTTGTATACGAGAACAGCATATCCAGCCAACCAAACACGCCCTATGTTGATCTAGTCAGCGCCACAACTTCTCTCTTCCTCGCCACTGGCTTCTCGTCCCGACGACTGTATCTATTTGGTATTTTCTGGTTTGCCGTCCGGGACAGCGACAGTCTAATAACCAGGTGGTCAGATACTTTGAAGCCTTCAAGGTGTTGGTACGGCTGTACGCTCACACTGCTGAAAAAACGTCCATCCTGAAGTGGACTCGGCCGACTAACAAGACCCGGACCGTTTCAATGTTGGCAACGGCATAGTTAGAAATGTCAACATTTGGCAGTGCAGCAGTATCCAAAATTCCAAATTGTTGGGACCTTTTCTTTTTCGAATGTTGGCTGGGAACTTGAGCTTCCAGTTCTAAGATTGATGTACTTACTGTAAAACGATTTACAGATTGATGCAGTACTAGTATTTCTTGTGCCAGGAACATTAATAAGAAGAAAAACGAAGGAATGAACAGACTCTAGCTATGAACATGTTGAAGAAGAATTACAGCGTTGCAAAAGAAAGATTGCACCAACGAACTGAAACGAACAGCTACGGAAACGAATCACGGTGGAGAGACTTCCGAATGGTCGGCGGACACGCTGTGAAACTCGTCCGAATGGTCGGCCCCCTTCCGCTGCGCGCTCCCGGCGATATCCTCGATCCTCGCGGCGACTTCGGCCATCGCCGGCCGCGCGTCGGCCCGCTGCTCGGTGCAGTCCGTGGCGAGCTGCAGCAGCCGCACCATCTCCTCCTCCACCCGGGCCTCGTTGGCGATGGCGGCGTCGAACACCTCGCCCGTCCACTCTTCCTGCACCACCGTTCGCACCCACTGCGGCAGGTCCGCGGCGCCGTCGCTGCCCGGGACCGAGTTGGCGGGAGCCTTGCCCGTGAGCAGCTCCAGGAGCAGCACGCCGAAGCTGTACACGTCGGCCTCCCGCGACGCCCTGCGCGGGTCCGTGACCTCCGGGGCGCGGTACCCCGTGACGCGCTTCAGCGGCACGCCGGCGCCGACGAGCTGCACGAGGCCGTAGTCGGTCAGGTAGGCGCCACCGTCGCGCGCGTTGTCGGTGACCAGGACGTTGGAGGACTTGATGTTGCCGTGCGACGAGCCGGCGCCGTGGATGAAGGCAAGCCCCCGCGCGCACCCCTGCGCGATGCGCGCCCGCGCCGCGAAGTCGAGGCTGGCCGCGCCGTTTGGGAAGTGGAGGAGGGAAGATAGACCTTTGGCGCGGACGAAGTCGTAGACGATGAGCTTCTCCTCCTTGCTGTAGAAGTAGGAGCGGAGCGGCACCAGGTTGTCGTGGCGGAGCGCGCCGAGCGCCGCCACCGCGCCGCGGAACTCCTTCTCGGCGACGGGCATCTCCCTGAGCCGCTTCACGGTCACCACAGCGACGCCGCCCTCCAGCGTGGCGCGGTAGGTCGTGCCGAGCCAGCCCTTCCCGAGCACCTCGGCCGACGCGTGCAGCAGCGACTCCAGCTCGTAGGCCACGTCCGGCTCGCCACCCACGAACACCAGCTTCCTGGCGTTGCTGGCCGTCGTCATCTGATCGGAGCCCGATCGCGAACCCTTCGCTGCACTCTTCTCCCACCTCGCCACGGACACCGTCTCCGGTGACGCGTCATCGTCGCCGGTGGCCGCCGTCTCGGTGGACGTGTCGGCCTTCGTCTTGCGACGGCGGAAACAGAGCAAGAAGATGACGGCGAACACCACCAACAGCCCCACGACGGCACCAGCAACGGCGATGCCGACGATCGCGGCGGTCGAGAGCTTGCTGTCCTTCGCAGGAGCCGAAGGCGGCGGCAATGGGGACGGCGATGGTGGCGCTGTGCCCGCGCACGGGCTGAGAGGGGCGCCACAGAGCCCCGTCCCACTAAATTCATTAGCCGGCCTACCGGCGAGCGACGCGGGCACGGGGCCGTCGAGCTGGTTACCGGAGACATTGAACAGGGCAAGTTTCGGGAGGTCAAGGTCGGCCGGGAGGGTGCCGCTAAGATCGTTGTTCTCCAGGTACAGAGTTGCTAGCCGCGTGAGCTTATTGAACTCCGGTGATACGCTGCCAGTGAAGCGATTGTTGGAGAGCACGAGCCGCTGCATCAGCGCGAGCGAGAAGAACCCGTCGGGTATCTCGCCGGCGAGCCGGTTGCCCTGGAGGTAGAGGTACCGGAGCTCCGCGCAGTTGCCGATGTCGGCGGGGATCCCGCCTGAGAGCGCGTTGGAGTGGAGCGAGAGGGTGGTGAGCGCCGTGAGGTTGCCCAGTGTCCCGGGCGGCAACTGGCCGATGAGGTCGTTGCCCGGGAGCTGCAGCATGACGACGCGGGGATCCCCTCCTCCTCCGGTGGTGGTGGCGTTGGCGCACCTGACGCCGCGCCACCCGCACGGGGACGACGCCGACAGGTCCCATGGGAGGCCCGGGCCGACCGCGGCCCTGAACGCGAGCAGCGCCGCGCGGTCTGCCGCGAGGTCCGGGACGACGCGCCGGAGCGCGGAGCACCACAGCGCGACGACGTAGACTAGATGGAGCACCCGCATTGCCATTGCTATTGCTGCCTGCCGGTGAGCTGAATTGGAGCAGCCGTGACGATCGAGTTAGTTGCCGAATGCCGGTATAGAATGATCCTAGGCGTAGGCGACGTACGGGGGCTAATTTGAAATGCGGAGGGGGTTCGTTCGCCAATCGGCCGCCTACGTACTTTTGGTTAAGTACCGAATAATCTACAGAATAAAAAGTGGCAGTAGGTTTGCCGTGGAGGGGGCGTGGGGAGGCTACTGATATTATTATGGGAGGAAAGGAAGCCAGGTCAACCTAAACGCGGTTCCGGCGCGGCAAGGTGCATGATGCATGCATTGATGCGGCACGCCACCACACATCGGTAGCCACGGAACGGTTCGTGACAGTGATCCGGATGTGGACATGTGCACAAATCTGCCGCCCAATGGAAGCTAGCGTTCTGTGTTTTGCGTGAAAGGGGAAACGATGCGGGGGCAGGAATCGACTGATGTGTGATACAGCTTGGCCGGGAGAGGGTAGTAGATGTGGTTGCAGCTAGCGGAGCAAGCTGGTGGCCGGAGAAGACACGGCCGCGGCGGCCTTCCTCCATTTGGAGCGTTCCGGAGCGCGTCTGGACGGCGTCTCTTCTACGAAGGGACGTCGTCTTACTACCGGTACTGGTATTTGGCGACGAGGAGTAGGCCCAGCTTAATCAATCAACACGTCTTCCGCTACTGATTTTTCGCGGGGAGTGATTCGAACGTGTAGGAGCGTGGCGGGAGAGAGCTGGCGAGTCAGCGACGGGGAGTTGATCTTGAGCACATGGAGCGTACGTGCCTCGATAGTGGTGGACGACTAGCGAGCCGCGCGCGCCGCGCCGGGGGTTTAAATTACTAGTACTCCTACTACCATATGCGTCGTGATCGGCGTCGCGGCACCCGCGCGCGGGAAGACTGGACGTTCGAGCTGTACAAGTTCGTGCCGGAGCGTGCGGTCCGGAGAGGATGAGGAGGAAACGCGCGGACGCGCCGCTGCCGGAGATGTTACCGGCCGGCGCGGCGGCCGACGGGGGAAGTGTCACGTGCCCCTCCACGCACTCGTCGTCCGTTGTCTGCACACTCGACGTATGGACAGCACGGACTACCGGCAGATGAGCCGCAAAATTGACTATGAACTCCGTTGACGCGGTCCCGTTATTAACAGTTGACGTAGAATAGCAGCCGGGCTGAAATGGCCGGCAGGGCTAGCTGACCTTTTCGGTACCGTACGTACATGGCGCAACAGAAACACGTAGCGTGCAGAGTGACGCTGCTGCTAACTTTAGATATGCATTGCCCTTGCAAACCCTTTCAATCAACTTTGACTCTGTGATGCTAAACAGAAGCAGACCGAATGTGCTGCTAACGTCGTCAGCGTGATGCAGCTGAATGGAGGGCGGATCAGAATGAATGGGTCAGCTGCTATAGCATGTTCGGTGGGTAAACTATATAACCTTTCAGGTTTCAGTTCTGTCGTCGAGGGAGACTACACCGCTCTAGGGGCACTTTGCTAGGGGCACTTCTGAAAATGCCTCTAATGTTGTTAATTTAGAGCATTTTTGTTAAATGCCCCTAAATGTACTATCTTTAGAGGCATTTTCATCAAATTGTCCCTAAAGATACTACCTTTAGAGGCATTTTACCAAGTGCCCCTAAAGATAGTACTTTTAGAGGCATTTTCATCGAAGTGCCCCTAAAGATACTAGTTTTATAGGCATTTTGTCAAGTGCCCCTAAAGATACTACCTTTAGAGGCATTTTATTCAAAGTGTCTCTAAAGATACTACCTTTAGAAGCATTTTGTCAAGTGTCCCTAAAGATAATGAGGCATTTTGCAAATGCCCCTAAAGATACTATCTTTAGAGGCATTTTTAGCGAAGTGCCCCTAAAGATACTAGCTTTAGAGGCATTTTGCCAAGTGCCCCTAAAAATACTACCTTTAGAGGCATTTTCTTCAAAGTGCCCCTAAAGATACTAGCTTTAGAGGCATTTTGCCAAGTGCTCCTAAAGATACAGTGCCAAATGCCTCTAAAGATAATACCTTTAGAGGCATTTTCATCAAAGTGCCCCTAAAGATACTACCTTCAGAGGCATTTTGCAAAGTTCCCCTAAACTATCACAGCAATACTTGACAGCAAACATTGCAGGCAGGTCACGTCCACATTAGCAATAACATGAACTTAATAACATCCACATCAGCAATAACATGAACTTAATAACATCCACATCCACATCAGCATTAACATCCATAATACTTAGCAGTTTACATCTACATCCATAATACTTAGCAGTTCATAATACTTACCAATCCTACACATACTTAGTGCATCCACATCCATAACAACCTCTAGTGGATCCACATCCAAAAGAACTTAGTAGTCCATAACAACCTTCGGTCTAAACATCATTCTAATGCATCATGCATAATTACCAACCATACTTACCAGAAGATGTTGTCATCCAGCATAACTAGCTTCATGCTAAGAAGTAATATGCTGATAGTGGAAGATCTGTGATGAGAAGACTCAGCTTTACTTCTTTATTGATCCCGAAGCTCAAAAGGGAAATGTCTCTCGCATGAATCTTGTATAGCATCACTACATCGAACCATCCACTTATGATGATATCAATGTTTGACACACCCATCTTCATCCTAACAGAGGTATTGATGTTGCTTTGCATGTGTTCAACTTCCAAAGCAATTGGTTTACCAAGATACTTCTTCAAGTACCTACGAGTGAACTCAGCTCCAAGTTTCTATAGAAAATACAAAAAATTCAACAAATAATACACTTGCAATTAAGATTCTGCATACGTTTAAGTAAATATCATCTCACCATTTTGCATCTGTTATCATTGGTAGATGAACTTGTCATCTTGTAGACATAGTACTTGATTTTTGGCCTTTTCTAGATGCACCAGTCAACAAGAAAGGCCACATGTTCTTCTGTCAAATCCATTTTATTTCCAAACATGCACTATCTGTCAAATTCATATTCACCCATGATGCTAGGACCTGATACAACACATTGACAAACACACATGATTAAAAAGAAATAATAATACTTTGAGATTTCTTCTATGAATGCAGCAGCTAGGTAATTAAAATGCAACAGGTAGGTAGTTAAATAGTCCTAAACATTTTACAAACAGACATTGCATCTGAAAATATTAATATTACTTGATGATAAACTAATATAGATAAATAAAAGCAACTGACAAGAACAAGTGAGACTACATGATAAATAAAATACCATCCAATCACTTTATGGTAAATAAAATGCTTGTCTATGTGTCTGATGCTAGAAGTTAACTTACATCAAACAAATTTGTGATTAAGAAGATAGGTTCCATGCATATGTCTGAGGCTACTAATAAATCAAATTACATATTACAGGTAAAAAATTTAAAATAGCTTTTAACATGTCTGAAAAAGCACAACACACACAAAAAACTAACATTTTATTAACAATTGGTAGATTTATAAGCCAAGAAGTAACAACCAGCCAGCATTCATACCTCTATGCTGAAGAATCTCCTCAGGCTCACTCTCAGAGTTATTATAGCTCTCAGAGTTGTCAAAGCTAAAGGAGCTGCTAGAGTTGTCACTAAGGATAATGACAACATCGTTACCGGAGGTCCCCATCTGTTGCATACATGAAGAAATGTTCTGTCAAAATCTTATAAAGATATGTTATAAATAACAGACACAGAAGAAAGTACCAAACAGTATGTGCACTACCAAATTTTTGTAAGCATAGTTGAGCTTTAGATAGCAGATAACACAACTATTGAACTTTGCTCAATTTGAGCTCCAGACTGAGCTTTGTTGAATTAAAGTCAACCAAAACACTCACCTGGAACCCAAACAGAGCAAAGTTACTTAACATTGCATTTGGTTTATCACTGTAACATTAGAGCATTGCATTTCAGAACCTTTGTTTATAGCATTTGGTTTAGGAATGAAAATAACAATGTATACAGTCATTATGAATTCCAAGATATTACAGTCACTAAAAACACACCTGCAGTATACTTTAGCAATATCTTAAAAAAGATAATATAACATCAGGAACCACTAGATACTAGACATTATGAATCGACAATATATAGTTCATTAACAACCATTAGATCTTCATGAACAAATATATAAATTAACAAAGATTTAAATGAAGCAATAACATAAGGAAACCTAGATCTATAGTTACCAAAATCAAGTTGTAGTGACTGTAACTAGATCTATAGAAGGAAAGCTATATCAAGAACCTTGCGAAAAATTAATTTGTAGTGACTGTAAGTAGATCTACATAATGAGAGCTAGATCAAGATCTTGCCGTCTACTAGATGAAGATGAACCTTGCGAAAAATCAATGCAGCTACAGAAGGAAACCTAGATCAAGATCTTGACACTACTAGATCAAGATCTACATGAACATTGCAAAACAATAGATCTATATAAGGGGAACCAAAATGAGGATAGGAGAGGAGGAGAAAAGCTAGCCCCTTGCAGCCAGAACCTTGCGGCGGAGATGGAAGGAAGAAACCCTAAGCGAGTTTAGGCGGCAGCGACGACGACGCTGCTGCGGTGGGAGCGAGTGTGGGAGCGAGGGAAGGAAGAAACCCTAAGCGAGTGGGAGCGAGTGTGGGAGCTAGTGGGATACGGGCCGTATATATTGTTCACGTTTTGCAAAAAAAAGCACTCTTATTTCACCTGTGTTAACTTACAATCCTTCCACCTCGGCTCTGTAGTTCAATTCGGTTGCATACACACCCCTCTAGTTAAGTTTTTTTCACGGACAGTCCTTCCACCTGGGCTTCACTGCAAAATGGATTGCGGCCAGTCCTATTTAACACCGTTTCCTCCATCCGCGCTAGGATTTCTCCTCCTCATTTTCCCCTCTCCTCTTCGCGGACACTGCTAGGGTTTCGCCATGGAAGCTCTGCACCGCCGCATCCTGCAGATGCGCGAGCTCCAGCAGCGCGAGCGCTAGTCATCGGAGAGCCCACCCTGTGCCAGCCACCGTAGTGTTTCGACCGCCTTAAGCAATTAAGTTTTTTTAATATTTGGCCGCCTTAAGCAATTAAGTTTTTTTACTTTTAAATGCAATTAAGTTTTTTTTACTGTTAATTGCAATTAAGTTTTTTTACTATTTGGCCACCTTAAGCAAGAAATCCAAATGTTGTTGTGTTATTCATCACAACATGCAAGATAAGTTCTTCCAACAATTTATTAGCTACTTCCTCCGATCCATATTACTTGTCGTTGAAACGGATGTTTCTAGCACTAAAACATGTCTAGGTACATCCATTCTAGTGAGAAGCAATATGAATCAGAGGTAGTAATATTTTAAATGAAGCAAAAGGGATTTCTATATGAATTAGAGGGAGTAATATCAAACTCTTACCTTAGTTATCACAAAATGAATATTTTGTACTGATAATGTGTTTCATTTTTTATCTTTGAATAAATGCAGACAGTACAAATGGTAAGCCCAACTTTTGGAAGGCCCACTACTATTGGAAGGCCAATTTGGGCCAGCCATCGTGGGATCGTGGGAAGTGGGAGTAGATCCATCGTGGAAACTGGGAAATTTATAAAGGGAGGGAAACCGAAGAGACACACTTCAGTTCTCTCCGCCCCTCTCCCAAAGAAGTTCCCGGGAGCAAGTTGGTTCCCAAGAGCAGAGCAGTTTGTCCCCTCCAGATTGAGATTTCTAATCCCCTCTCCCTTCCAATTTCTTTTTGGTTTCACATTGGCGGACGTAAAGGGTGTGCCGGGTGTGCCGTGGCACACCCAGAATTTTTGGTTTTTTATTTATCTACTACTAATTAGTTTCCAAACCGAGCAAAGAAAAAAAAAGCAAAGGAAGGTATCGGGAAAGAGAGAGAGAGAGAGAGAGAGAGAGAGAGAGAGAGTCAGCGAACCTGTTCGCTCGTCGCTCAACTCCCGAGCCTCTCTCAGTAGCGGACAGCGGCGGCCGCCGCCCCCTCGCGGCCTCGCCGTCTCACCTCCCACCTGCGTCCCCTCGCCGTCTCACCTCCCCTGCAGGCCCTCTCCAACATCCCCTCGCCGCTCGCCGCTTGCACATCGGCTTCTTGCCGCTCGCCCCGTGGCCAGATCAAACGGAACGGAAGATCGGCCGGATTCCTGGCAGGTAAAAATCCCTACTCTTTATCTATTTTTTCCCCACAAATTTGTTGTGGAGAAGAGTGTAGACTGCCCAGGAATTTATCCCTATGTAGATTTCCCACGAAATCCTTCTAATTTATGCCTCGATCCCTATTTCCTACGTATCCTTGCCCACTGTATATTTGTGAAATTGCCTCGAATTTATCTCTATGTTTGTTGTAATTGTAGGAACAAGATTTATTATGAAGAGAAAAAGTGATAGTTATATTGCTACTCTTTTCCGGAATCATGAATCAAAGATTGTATCTTCTCCAGCACCCTTGGTTATAACTGATGAGCAAACCGAAGACGATGGGGTTTTCTTGAATTGTCTTCATTCTTCATCTCCTGTCCACATTCTGTCTGTCCAATCCGATACCGTGAGTGAAACTGAAAATGAAGATGGAACACCACATCCACCCTCATGATTCCTAGTGATGTAATTACTATTTGTGCCTTATTTTGTAATGTAAGAGTTTGTTCATGTTTTTGAGTATTGGAATCATGCACATTTGAAACAAATGTATTGAAGTACAATGTTGAGAATCAATTATCTATGCATATTACTCATTATCAAATTTGTAACACACATATGCTAGTGCCAAAAAAAAATTTGGAGTGTGCACACCCTCCAATTTATTCCTGGGTCCGCCACTGGTTCTAATCCTTCTTTGCTTCTTTATTTGCATAAGCTTTGCTCTTTGTTTCTCTAGATTCCATGTGCATTTCTATAGCTCGACGGTGAGTTTTGCATCTCCCTTCCATTCTATTTTTTGGTTTCCCTCTAATCTTTACTATGTTCTTCCTATCATTTTCTCCCCTCTAGATTTATTTTGATTATGAATCGATTCGATTCGATTAGACTTATCCTAGTTGTTTATTAGGTTTTACTGTTCATGGATTAGGGTTATGTATTACTGGTTATGGATTAGGGGTATGTATTAGGTTTTAGGGGCATCTCAGCTTTCTGGCGAGAATTACGTTGCGAGATTGATGCGCGCGGGAGCCAATCTTTATAATGGGAGAGGGTTCGGCGTTGTACTTGTTGCTACTTGTGGGATAGGGGACGTGGGCGAGCTCTTTTGCTCGTGCGCGACCTTATGGCGTGGGCTACACTGGAACACGCCCCATCCCATTTGCGTCGGCATCGAGCTAGCACGAGCTCGGTCATGCTCCTCCACCAACTGCAGCGTTCACACATCCACCAACAACTACGATACTAGTTGACATGTTTAATTAATTGGAGCACCGTTGGGTACATACCCACCGCAATTGGACAAACGGAGGACATTTGGTCCGTTCGTGTCCCCCTCCCGCAAGACACAAAAGTCAGACACCTTTTGTGTATGATTTGTGGTGTCCGTCGGAGATGCCCATATATGTACGTTCATAATTTTTTGGAAATAATTTTTATGTTCTCTATAAAATGAAAAAATCCGATGCTCCAACGTGACTATTCTTGGACATTTTTTCGTCTTTTTACACAAACCGCATAAAATAGTAATTAGTTTTCTTGATAACTTGTGTGTGAACACAAAATGTTCGTATTACATGCGGAATTTTCGTTCATAATTTTGTCAAATTTTAATTTTGTCTATTATGATCGGTGGCCTTACTTGTCTAATATGTAGTTAACTATTATTAGATTTCTTTGTAACCGATGTATTTCCAAAGCTGCTGGTTTGTGCAACAAAAAACCTAGAGTTGATGGTCCGTGCAACTCCTTTATCGAGAGTTACTGGTCTTTGCAATTTTTTCATAAGTAGATAAAGTTGAGAAAATATCCTAATTTTTCGAAATACCATGTGTAGTAGGGAGTACTCTAGTTCAGGAGACGAGGCCAAAAAGACATCTCAAATGTGAGGTGACCTTCTTACGCCACAAGTAAGGAACACCAAGGAAAAATGCTCCGCACACCAACTGATACTTTGTACTCTCTCTCCTGCCGTCGGGATGACAAAGGCCGAAGGAAGTGCGAAAGCGGCAAGGATGCGCCAGGAGGAAGGTCGGCATGCGGGAACGCTGGCTGCTAGATCCGGAGTCTCGTGGTCGTTCTTGCTCTTCTTGCGTCTGAATCACTATCACGCTAAGCGGTGGCTGACGGGTGGACCAGTGGCACGCACGAGACAGGAAACACTCTCGGTCTGCCCGTGTCCGGACCGATGTAACTGTTGCCTAAATTTGGTGCACGAATGGATCAAGCCGAACACGTCTGTCTAAATGGGTCATGCCGCTGCGACGCCGTGCACATTTCGTGTGGCCGTGTGGAGCGTTCAGTCGTGTTGGGTTGACCCAGTAAAGATACTCTAAACCCTTGGCAAATATTTTCTTTATTTCCAACTTATGCATGCGATCCAATTGAAAAAGCAGCCTACACAACGTTGCACATTTATTTTATTTTTCATTCCATCGGCCAAGAATTAATTAGCGTTTGTGGTAATCTGAAAATAGAATCATTGTACTTCCTCCGATCCATATTAATTGACTTTGATTTTTCAAAATTTAGATAAACCTATATACTAAATAATATCTAGATTTATTTAAATTTTAGATAAATTTAAGTCAATTAATATGCACCGAAAGAAGTACTTGAAGCAATTCGGCTCGAAAAATGCATTCGTTTGCATGCATGGATCAGCGTCCAATAGCCGCGTCCCGCGCCACCGCCAAACGGACGTATCCCGGCCAGCGTCCAGCACATGCAGCGTACAAGCTCCCTCCAAATAGTCCCACATCGAAAAACCAGTGAAGTTTCAACTGATTTATATACCATGCTGAATCAAACCGGATATCGTGCAGTCTTAACAATGATTCAAAGCCCACACAGGCCATTTCACGCTAAGCAAAGTATCGAATGGGCCACAAATCATCCGACGGCCCATCCATCTCAATTCTTCAGCTATATGGACGCGCGCTGGGAGGACTGAGGAGTAGCAGCACCCACGCGCGAGCAGAGGAGCACATCCAGGGATCAGAAAAAAATGCATTATAGACGGGCTGGCCCATTGAGAAAAGGCCAAAATAAAATTCTAACTTAAAAACAATTGTGTTTCTATTCCTGTAAGGAGGAAAATGATATGATTCCCCCGGGGGATCCCGTCGTCGCGTCCCCCGGGTTGGGAGCCGTTCGATTGGTTGAGCGAGGCGACGTTCGCGCTGCCGCCTACTCCTTCGTCGGCGACCGCGGCCGAGCGCCGCCGACTCCTAGGTGTGACCCTCTCCCCTCTCTAACCTCCCGTGCCATAGAAACCCTCTCTCATCTCTCTGACCCTCTCCCCTCTCTAACATCCCGTGCCATAGAAACCCTAGGCGATGAGACCGCCGACGACGACCGTGGCGGCAGGAGGGAGCACCTCCGGCGCGCGACAATGTTCAGGTATTGCCTTTTGTGCTTGCAATTGTTGCCGTACCGAAGGATTTTTCGAGGATTTTGTGCTTGCAATTGTTGCCCCGAGGGAATTTGGTGTGTGATGTGGGGAATTGATGTGTTGAATTGATGTGCTAACTAGTAATAGTTGTTGCTTTGTGCCATGTTGTGTTCTCTTGTTGATGAAATGTACTCTTGTTGTAGCATGACTATGCTAATTTGGTAGTAGAAATTTGCTAATTATGTAGTAGAATTGTGCTACTCTAGTTGTATCATTTTGCTAATTATGTAGTAGAATTGTGCTACTCTAGTTGTATCATTTTGCTAATTATGTAATAGAATTGTGCTACTCTAGTTGTATCATTTTGCTAATTTAGTAGTAGAATTGTGCTACACTAGTTGTATCATTTTGCTAATTTAGTAGTAGAATTGTGCTATTCTAGTTGTATCATTTTGCTAATTTAGTAGTAGAATTGTGCTATTCTAGTTGTATCATTTTGCTAATTTAGTTGTTCTTTTGGTAGTAGCATTTTGCTAGCAGTTATGGTAGCAATTTTTAGTAGTAGCATTTTGCTAATTTAGTAGTTGGATTTTGCTATATGTAGCTACCAGTTATGCTACCAGTTGTATTTTTGCTACCAGTTATGCTAGCAATTTTTAGTAGTAGCAATTTTTAGTAGTAGCATTTTTGCTACTTTCGTAGTTGCATTTTTAGTTGGTTGCTACATGTGGAGGTTAAGGTCACACCATAACCATACATGTTTCTATTTTCCTTTTGCTGCAGGTTGCTGCTGTTGATAAGAGCCAAAAGGGCAAAAAGGTTGTTGTGAACCGCAAGAAAGTTGGCGAGGGAGCGAGTAATGTCAAGGAGGATATTTGGATGTCGAAGGACCGTTTCGGTGCCAAGCGTTTGAGTATCCTTGCGGACAACCTTTCTCCAGCCAAGAAGCAGATTATTCAGTCAAAGAGAGTTCGAGCATTGTTGAATGTTGCACAATTTAGGATTCCTAATGAGCTTACGGATTTTGTTGCTGCACATACTTATGCTCGTCTCCGTGAGTACAAGCTTCGGAAGAACCAGATGGTGTTTACCACGGATATGGTGAGGAAAGTGTTTGGAATCCGCTGCGGGAGCAATCATATTGATCTTTCTATTACTGAAGGTGCAGAGCTTGATGATATTCGAGCCCTCTACCATGGTGGGAAGAAGAGGGCAGAGTTAGCAACTGCTATCAATATCTTGAAGAATTGTCTTGTCTGAGATGAAACCATCATTCGCACTTGGGATCTTGTTTCCACAGCCCTTGTTGTTGCTCCAAAAAGCTCAAACCATGTTAACTTGGAATATGTTGGTCTCATGGCTGACCCAACCAAAACAGATGAGTATGCTTGGGATGAGCATTTGTTGGGTTTGTTGATGCAAACTGTGAGCAATATTCAGAAGAAGAAGAAGCAAGCACATGTTCTTCCAAAGGACTGTAGCAAATTTGAGTTTTGGATAACTGGCCCATTCATTCTTCTTGGTGTAAGTTATATCCCATCTTTTATATTTGTTTGTAGCGGTTTACAGCATTTGTTTTGCTACTACTAACTTTAATTGGCCTCTTTTTGTAGATTGCTTATATGGATCATTTGGATTTCCCACCCTGCGATCACACTTTTGACAAGTCATTGCCTAGAGTATGCTCTGTCAAGACCAGTGACTTCACTTTTGTTGTACAACATGACTCGGATAGGAAGATTTTATCGAACAAAACTGTTTTTGGCAGGAGAGATGTAATGTTCTTTCCAGCACCACAAACATTCTATTCATTCGTTAATCCTCTTAATGTTAACATTACTTTTTATTGTGTGTAGTTCCTCCCATTGTCTGCAACACCTTATGGTACTGCTCCTGGTTATGATGATTTCAACAAACCTGCTCCAGTGGAAGATGTTGATGTTAATCCTTCTGCTTCATTGAATGAATGGCTAAATTTCCCTAGCAGCCGTGATTTGCGGTGTATGAAATTGCTACTGAACTGTTTTTTGATTGCTACTTCAGTGCATTTGATTTTGCTACTTAGCTACATTGCTCTGCTACCTCTTTTTGCAATCAGTGAACATGTATTATAGGTTTTGCTACTTTAGTGTATAGGTCTTGCTACTTTAGTGTATAGGTTCTGCTACTTTAGTTTACAGGTTTTGCTACTTCAGTTTACAGGTTTTGCTACTTTAGTGTATAGGTTTTGCTACTTCAGTTTACAGGTTTTGCTACTTTAGTTTATAGGTTTTGCTACTTTAGTGTTTTAGTTTTGCTACTTTAGTTTACAGGTTTTGCTACTTTAGTGTATAGGTTTTGCTACATTAGCTTTATGAATTTGCTACTCCTTATGCGTTAGCCTCGGTGTTAGGGTACCGAGGCGGAGTCGCCGTCGACGCGATAGCGGCGACTTGCCCTCATGCCTAACTCTCGAGGTTTCGCTCGTGACGACGCAGAAGCGTCAATGGCGACACCGAAACACCGGACTAGAGTTTACGCTTTATGTATGTTGACGACTTAGGGTGGGGGTGGTGGATAAGTTACCCCAAATTATCTACCCGTATGCAAAAGAAGCTTAATAGAATTTTATTACACAATATTTTTCGAGGATTAAATGCGTCTGTGTGACAGTGCAAATAACGAATCCGAGCCGCTATGCTTAGAATTTCATCATTTATCTTGTTTCTGGTTTTCTAACTTGCTTCTAATGTTTGCTAACAGGTTCCCGCTCGTTTCAAAACATTGTATGAGAAGCACAAGGCTATTTTTGAAGCAGATGTTGATGTGACAATGAAGAACCTTTCTGCTGGATTGAAGCGCATGCAGGCTCAACGCATTGCTGCCCTTTTGGTTGATGTTGAATCATCAAGTAAAGAAGAAGAAGCTGGACCAAGTGTTGTTTTTCCAACCAAAAGTACAGCAGATGATGATCAGCTGCAGGATGATGATGGTTCGACGAGGATGATGAGAAGCTTTATGCTACATCGGAGCCCGAGGACCATGGTGTTCTTGCGGTACCGCTAAGGATCTTGATGGTGATGCGATGATGTTGTGGAGAAAGGTGGTCTGCAGATGCTTCTATGGAGCAAGGTGGTCCTGTAGCAACAAAACATGTCGATGTTCCTCAAGTAGCAATAATCATTGATTCTATGAGCAAGGAGCCGATGCTACCGAGCGTAGGATGTTGTTAGCAGCGGGTCTCCAATTCATAGCCCCAGGAAGGATATTTCTGATGAAGCTTGGGCCAATGCTCCGGACAAACCCCCGTTTGATCTTTTCGAGCCTGGGACCGATGAGTATGCAGAGTTTTGCATTTCACAGTCTCTCCCACCTTCCTGTGATGCCCCAACCGGTGCCGTGACCACTGCCTCTGATGCCTCTGAGAGTATTCCAGCATCACCAGTGGATCTTGTGTAACACCCTCAGAATCGGCCCTATGCAAGTTTTAGCAAAACTCGCCAAACCCGCATAGAAACGATTCGAAGGTGCCCACCAGGCACTTTCGTGCGGGTGGAAAACAAAGTAATAACATTACACAACAGTCCTCGATGGGACCCACAGAACAGATATATATACAACAGCGACTCAAAGAGTCAAGAGTACAAATATACGGTACAAAGATCCAAATCACCTTGAAAACGATGGGGCGTCCGACTACGGACAAGATGCAAATGGGGCTAAGAGCCCTGAAGAATAACCAGTGGCGTCCATAACCACCCGAGGCCAAGCGGAAGGGTAACCTGCTAACGGCGTCGATCTTAAAACCTGCTTAAACAAAAGGGGTGCCGACAAAGGGCAAAGGAAAAGAGGAGAGTCGATCTTGAGGCCGATTACGGCGAGGCTAGAATTGGCGGTCCTCGCCTACATAGGTATGGTGGATCAAGCGGCAAAAGATGCTCTAAACAACCTATAGAGACTCGATACAACTGGCGGATATCAGAGAGGGATAAGAATGACCTAACCGGACCCAACCTGAAGCTATCACCAAACAAACCCATCCTGGTGTTTCCCCCTCGAGACCCAAACGAGGAAGTCAACCGAGGAACTCACACAGTGGGCAGTTTTATTTAGTCAATTATAGTTGCGGCACTTTACTAGTCAGGTTTAGATAATCGTCCTGATAAAAATAAGCAGTGGGCACTTTTAGTTGACCATTCCGTGACAGTTGCAGAACTTACTAGTCAGATACATTTAGCATGAGATAAACCCAAAACCCAGCAGTTGTTGGTACTTTTACTTAGCCATTCCGTTGTAGTGAAGCTGATTACTAATCATATCGGATACAAGTCAATTTATAACAGTAAACTTTAGTTATAGTTGTCTATGATCAAGCACTGTGCTCCAAGTCGTCCATAACCGCGGACACGGCTTCTCGAAAAGATTAAACCCTGCAGGGGTGCACCAAAGTATCCACAGGCACTTCGACCCTTTTTGCCAGATCAGTTAACATACACCCATCGGTATGTCGGCGGGGCCTAAGTCACGACGTTCCCGCACCAAAGCAAGCACGGGCCACCCACTAAGTACACCAGAACAAAGTCGGCCGATCTCGAGACGGACTTAGGGTTTGCGTCAATGGTCAGAACGACAGCCAGATCCCCAATCGGGACTATCGATACCTGAAAACATTCCGCTTCCTAAAGCAAGACAGTGCTCCTCACACAATCGTAAATACATAAGTAGCATGGCATAAGTACAGATAGTAAAACACCTCAAACTAGTTGTGGCCCCAAGACAATACTTTGAAATCGGTAATAATCAATGGGGCCCATATCTCCCCCGTGGTTAGCGCTCGATCTCGGAACAGGTGTCAAGAACTCGGGTCCTACGGGACACAAGTGGGCGGTCGGAAACCAAATATTACCTATCACCCACCGATGCCTCTGCTTCATTCAATTTTAGTTGTTAAACAGTAATTAAAGTGATCAATAAGTAAAGCCATGCTCATCTCCAACGTCAACATGCGGCAATCCTCCAACAATTGTGGTACTTGACGACAAGCAAAACACTTGAGCAAGCGACTACGACACGCGGTCCCACTATCTACCAAACAACAGGTAATAGGATGTGACCAAGGCTATATATGGCTGCAAGGAATATCACGGGTACGGAACTAGAGCAACGCAACACAGGTAGCAATAGATCAACAGGAGGGAAGTAAACACTATAAAAGTAAGATAGGTAGAAAGGGGGAGATGCTCGCCTGAAAACATCGCCGGAAGGTTCAATCAAGATCGGGCGGCCACATCAAATCAACGGTCTTATCCGCGAAGAAGCAAACACTAGAATAAGCACCGGATGCAATATTTAATACAACGCAGAAGATCGGCATGATGCATGTATGATGCATGTCATGGCAAGGGTGCGATGCAATTAGGTCATATTAGGTGGAACCGGGGTCCCGACATCAATTAGATGGTTCAAGTTGTTTAGAAACCCCGCATTTTAAATGTTGTTTAACAAGGCAAGATTATGGTACTGGTTCGCTACCCGAGTTTAAATGAGGCCAATATAAGGCTAGATTTGCCCGCATATGGGCCCCATATTTAATTATTAGGTGAATCGACATAAGGCCCCCAAACCACAGACAAGTATGCATGCAAGGATGACAATTTAACATGCAACAAGTTGTTATGTTATAAAATAGGGTTCGAGGAAAAAGGGGTCACACATCAGAGGGGGCTCGACGACCTTGGGGTTCCGGGGTTCGGGGTTCGACAGGGTCCAGGGTTCGACGTGTCGTTCTCGGATTCCGGGGTTAGGGTCTTGGCGCATCCGGGGTCTCGGTGTCCGGGGTGAAGCACTCGGCGTCCTCGAGGGAGTCCTTGTCGCACATGTGTCCTTCGGGTTCTATGTCGATGATCTTGTCGTCGAGAAGAACTTGTCGGGTCCGCGTGTCGGGGCGCGTCGGGTTCTTCCGGGTCAATGCCGTTCTCGTTATCGCGGAGGTCTTGTCGGGTTCCCAAGTCGGGTCGGTCTCGGCTTCGGGGTGAAGAACTTGGTGTCCGGGCGGAGTGCTTGGCGTTCTGCGTCGGTGTCCTTACCGCCTGGGTTCTCGAGCATCACATCCGGGAAGGAGATCTTGGCGTCCCATGTAGAAGGCCTCGAGGTTCCATCTTGATTAACGATGTCAAACTTGATCTCGGTCATCGGGTCTTGGTCTTCGGGGAGGTGGAACTTGATGGCGAGGTGTGCACAGGAACACGAGACCTCGTCGGCACCGCAACATCTTGGTTTGGTCACCAACGCCACCACAAAACACACTGCAAGACAACAGCTTGCACCGCGTTCGTCTGCTTGGATCGACCCCGTGAGGCGCGGTACCGAGGAAAGGAGCAGGAACCACCGGTCGCAGCAGCGCACCGGGTGGACTCGGCGGCGGAGGACGAGAGGCTAGGGTCGGTCGGGCGAGCTGCGGAGGCGGAGAGGGTCCGCGAGCGGCGACGGGACCGCGCTCGAGGCGGCGCCAGCGGCGGGTCGGCCATGGAGGAAGATGGCGGAGAGGGCGCACGGCGAAGAGGAGCAGAAGGCGCAGCGAGGAGGAGGAGGCGGCGGAGGCGGCTCTGCAGAGGCGGGCCGGGCCGAGCACTGGGAGGAAGGAGGCGGTGAGGCGAGCAAGCGGAGAGGGGGCCGAGGAGGAGGGACGCCTGGCCAAGGAGCTAGATGGCTGGCCGCGAGCTGTGAGGGACTCTGAGGCGGCGGGAGAAGGAAGGTTGGGAAGGCGAGGCTGTGACAGGTGGCGCGAGGAGCGAGGGCGTTAAGGGCGCGGGAGGAGAGACGGCGGCGGGGAGGCAGGTCGCCGGCGGCGAGGGGAACCGCCGGGGGGAGGAGGGTGGTTGGGCGGGGATGCACGCGGGCTCGGGGGGGCTCGCGGAACAGGGGGGAGAGGACGCGGGGGATGGCACGCGGAACAGGGACGCGGCGGCAGGGGTGGGACCGCACGGGGTCGGGGGCCTGGCGTGCGTGTGTGATTGGTGGGGGGGGTTGTGTGGCCAGGGTGTGTTTGGGTTGGTGGGGTGAGGTGGCTGGGTGAGGTAGAATATCGGTAGGTTTAGGATTAGAGGCGACCGCTTTGTTTTATAATGGGGTGGTCGTCGGGTCGGGTTGGCCTGCTCGACCGCCTCACTAAAATAATTAAACCTTTTATTTATTTTAACGGGCCATATGCAACCGATAGCGCTAAAACAAAATATTCCGGGACCCGGTTTTGATGTTTGAATAAAGAGGGCGATAGAAAACGAAACGGGCTTTGCGAAAAATAGTTTTAGGCAAACAACACATGATGATGACGATGCAATGCACAAATTCAACGCGATTTTCTAGTAGTGGTTTTACGGGATGCCACAATTCGACACCACTAACAATGGATCTCGCCCTCGAGATCCGCCTCATGGTACCGGAAGGAAGGTCGGCGTTCTGCCTTCTCGCCGTGTAGATCCTCGCGACACCACTAACAAGAGGTCTTCGCCCTGTCACAAGAGAGCACTCCGGATAAACAACGGACGAAGTTAAAGGTAAGGCCACCTCTAACTTCCATGGAAGGAGTAAAATTGCATCGATCCACCATTCAATGTACATAAGCGAATGATAAGAGTAGTGGTATGGTCGCGACTCCATCCCGCACTCAAAGCATTACTATGTACACGAATAGACAGATTATGCAACCAACCCTCAAGATTCAGACGGAAGATCACGACAAGCGAGGTTCGGTTCAAAGGAGTGATGCACTGTGATCGGATCCGCGTAGATGATGTCGTCGCGTCGGAAACACCGGAAGGCGCAAACAAGGAACAAAGAATGGTAACACCGTAGACGAATTCCTCGGATGGCATGAAGACCGGATGTAGCAACACCGTCATCAAAGGAGGAAACGAAACCCTGAAGGTACGACGGAAACCCAACCACGAGAAATCCTGGACTCGCAGAAAAGATAAGAGGTGGATGCAAAACACGCTGAGGGGAGAGGAGAGCAGCAGAGGGGTAAGGAGTAAAATCAGACCTAATCAGAACTATCCAACCGATTTTGCAAAAATAGTTTTTACACCCTACTTCGGCCGTTAGCTAGGTTATCCTACAGTCGACTTCAGGGTATCGCAATCGCCGAGCTCGATACCACTCAGAACACCCTCGAATCGGCCCTATGCAAGTTTTAGCAAAACTCGCCAAACCCGCATAGAAACGATTCAAGGTGCCCACCAGCACTTTCGTATGGTGGAAAACAAAGTAATAACATTACACAACAGTCCTCGATGGGACCCACATAACAGATATATATACAACAGCGACTCAAAGAGTCAAGAGTACAAATATACGGTACAAAGATCCAAATCACCTTGAAAACGATGGGGCGTCCGACTACGGACAAGATGCAAATGGGGCTAAGAGCCTCGAAGAATAACCAGATGCCCATAACCTCGCCTGTGCCAAGCCGGAAGGGTAACCCCGCTAACGGCCGATCTCAAAACCTGCTTAAACAAAAGGGTGCCGACAAAGGGCAAAGGAAAAAGAGGAGCCAAGATCGAGGCCAAGACACGCGAGGCTAGAATTGGCGGTCCTCGCCTACATAGGTATGGTGGATCAAGCGGCAGCGGCAAAGATGCACTAAACAACCTATAGAGACTCGATACAATGGCGGATATCGAGAGGGATAAGAATGACCTAACCGGACCCAACTCGGTTATCACCAAACAAACCCATCTGGTGTTTCCTCGAGACCCAAACGAGGAAGTCAACCGAGGAACTCACACAAGGCGCTTATTTAGTCAATTATAGTTGCGCACTTTACTAGTCGTTTAGATAATCGTCCGATAAAAATAAGCGATGGGCACTTTTAGTTGACCATTCCGTGATGCTTGCGTAACTTACTAGTCGATACATTTAGCATGAGATAAACCCAAAACCCAGCAGCTTGTTGGTACTTTTACTTAGCCATTCCGTTGTAGTGAAGCTGATTACTAATCATATCGGATACAAGTCAATTTATAACAAGAACTTTAGTTATAGTTGTCTATGATCAAGCATCGTGCTCCAAGTCGTCCATAACCGCGACACGGCTTCTCGAAAAGATTAAACCTGCAGGGTGCACCAAAGTATCCACAGCACTTCACCCTTTTTGCCGATCGGTTAACATACACCCATCGGTATGTCGGCGGGGCCTAAGTCACGACGTTCCTGCACTCCAAAGCAAGCACGGGGCCACCCCACTAAGTACACCCGAACAAAAGTCGGCCGGTCTCCAGACGGACTTAGGGTTTGCGTCAATGGTCAGAACGACAGCAGATCCCCAATCGGGGACTATCGATACCGCGAAAACATTCCGCTTCCTAAACAGTACAGCGTGCTTCTCACACAATCGTAAATACATAAGTAGCATGGCATAAGTACAGGATAGTAAAAACACCTCAAACTAGTTGTGTCCCCCAGTACAATACTTTGAAATCAGGTAATAATCAATGGGGGGCCCATATCTCCCCACCTGTGGTTAGCGCTCGATCTCGAACAGTGTCAAGAACTCGGTCCCACGGACACAAGTGGGCGATCGAAACCAAATATTACCTATCACCCACCGATGCCTCTGCTTCATTCAATTTTAGTTGTTAAACAGTAATTAAAGTGATCAATAAGTAAAGCCATGCTCATCTCCAACGTCAACATGCGGCAATCCTCCAACAATTGTGGTACTTGACGACAAGCAAAACACTTGAGCAAGCGACTACGACACGCGGTCCCACTATCTACCAAACAACAGGTAATAGGATGTGACCAAGGCTATATATGGCTGCAAGGAATATCACGGGTACGGAACTAGAGCAACGCAACACAGGTAGCAATAGATCAACAGGAGGGAAGTAAACACTATAAAAGTAAGATAGGTAGAAAGGGGGAGATGCTCGCCTGAAAACATCGCCGGAAGGTTCAACTGAAGATCGGGGCGACGCTCACATCAACTCAACGGTCTTATCCGCGAAGAAGCAAACACTAGAATAAGCACCGGATGCAATATTTAATACAACGCAGAAGATCGGCATGATGCATGTATGATGCATGTCATGGCAAGGGTGCGATGCAATTAGGTCATATTAGGTGGAACCGGGGTCCCGACATCAATTAGATGGTTCAAGTTGTTTAGAAACCCCGCATTTTAAATGTTGTTTAACAAGGCAAGATTATGGTACTGGTTCGCTACCCGAGTTTAAATGAGGCCAATATAAGGCTAGATTTGCCCGCATATGGGCCCCATATTTAATTATTAGGTGAATCGACATAAGGCCCCCAAACCACAGACAAGTATGCATGCAAGGATGACAATTTAACATGCAACAAGTTGTTATGTTATAAAATAGGGTTCGAGGAAAAAGGGGTCACACATCAGAGGGGGCTCGACGACCTTGGGGTTCCGGGGTTCGGGGTTCGACAGGGTCCAGGGTTCGACGTGTCGTTCTCGGATTCCGGGGTTAGGGTCTTGGCGCATCCGGGGTCTCGGTGTCCGGGGTGAAGCACTCGGCGTCCTCGAGGGAGTCCTTGTCGCACATGTGTCCTTCGGGTTCTATGTCGATGATCTTGTCGTCGAGAAGAACTTGTCGGGTCCGCGTGTCGGGGCGCGTCGGGTTCTTCCGGTCAATGCCGCTCGTTATCGCGGAGGTCTTGTCGGGTTCCCAAGTCGGGTCGGTCTCGGCTTCGGGTGAAGAACTTGGTGTCCGGGCGGAGTGCTTGGCGTTGCGTCGGTGTCCTTACACCGGGTTCTCGAGCATCACATCCGGGAAGGAGATCTTGGCGTCCCATGTAGAAGGCCTCGAGGTTCCATCTTGATTAACGATGTCAAACTTGATCTCGGTCATCGGGTCTTGGTCTTCGGGGAGGTGGAACTTGATGGCGAGGTGTGCACAGAACACGAGACCTCGCCGGCACCGCAACATCTTGGTTTGGTCACCAACGCCACCACAAAACACACTGCAAGACAACAGCTGCAGACCGCTGCTCCGGCTCGCTTGGATCGACCCTGGAGGCGACGGCACCGAGGAAAAGGAGGGAACCACCGGGTCGCAGGCACGCGCAGGGTGGACTCGAGCGGCGAGGGACAGAGGCTAGGGTCGGTCGGGCGAGCTGCGAGGCGGAGAGGGGTCCGCGGGCGAAGCGGCACGGGACCGCGCTCGAGGCGGCGCGCCAGAGCGGCGGGTCGGCCATGGAGGAAGATGGCCGAGGGCGGGCGACGCCGGGCGAAGAGCGCAGCAGCGGGCGAGGGAGAGGAGGCGGAGGCGCGGCTCGCAGAGGCGGGCGGGCTGCGAGCACCGCTGGCCCGGAGGCGCGGGCGCAGTGGCGGGCGAGGGGTGAGCAAGCGGAGAGGGCCGAGGGGAGGAGGGGCCGGGCCAAGGGGAAGCTAGAGGCGCGCTGGCTGGCCGAGCGGACGCGGGAGTGGCTCTGCGGGCGAGGGCGAGCAGGAGAAGGAAGGTTGGGAAGGCAGGGGGCTGCGCGACGGGGTGGCGCGGGAGCGGCGAGGGACGTTGGGCGGCGGCGGGAGGAGAGACGGCGGCGGAGAGGCAGGTCGCCGGCGGCGAGGGGAACCGCCGGAGGGGAGGAGGGTGGTTGGGCGGGGATGCACGCGGGCTCGGGGGGCTCGCGGAAAAGGGGAGAGGACGCGGGGGATGGCACGCGGCAGGGACGCGGCGGCAGGGGTGGGCCCGCACGGGGTCGGCGGGGCCAGGGGACAGGGACTGGCGTGCGTGTGTGGTTGGTGGGGGGGTTGTGTGGCCAGGGTGTGTTTGGGTTGGTGGGGTGAGGTGGCCAGGGGGTGAGGGTAGAATATCTGGTAGGTTTAGGATTAGAGGCGGACCGTTTTGTTTTATACGGGGGTGGTCGTTCGGGTCGGGTTGGCCCGTTCGACTGCCCCCACTAAAATAATTAAACCTTTTTATTTATTTTAACGGGCCATATGCAACCGATAGCGGCCAAAACAAAATATTCCGGGGACCCGGTTTTGATGTTTGAATAAAGAGGGGCGTATTAGAAAACGAAACGGGCTTTGCGAAAAATAGTTTTAGGCAAACAACACATGATGATGACGATGCAATGCACAAATTCAACGCGATTTTCTAGTAGTGGTTTTACGGGATGCCACAATTCGACACCACTAACAATGGATCTCGCCCTCGAGATCCGCCTCATGGTACCGGAAGGAAGGTCGGCGTTCTGCGTCTTCTCGCATCGTGTAGATCCTCGCGACACCACTAACAAGAGGTCGTCGTCCTTGTTCGTCAAGAGAGCACTCCGGATAAACAACGGACGAAGTTAAAGGTAAGGCCACCTCTAACTTCCATGGAAGGAGTAAAATTGCATCGATCCACCATTCAATGTACATAAGCGAATGATAAGAGTAGTGGTATGGTCGCGACTCCATCCCGCACTCAAAGCATTACTATGTACATGAATAGACAGATTATGCAACCAACCCTCAAGATTCAGACGGAAGATCACGACAAGCGAGGTTCGGTTCAAAGGAGTGATGCGCACTACGATCGGATCTGGCGAGATGATGTCAAGGCCGGAAACACCGGAAGGCGCAAACAAGGAACAAAGAATGGTAACACCGTAGACGGATTCCTCGGATGGCATGAAGACCGGATGTAGCAACACCGTCATCAAAGGAGGAAACGAAACCCTGAAGGTACGACGGAAACCCAACCACGAGAAATCCTGGACTCGCAGAAAAGATAAGAGGTGGATTCAAAACACGCTGAGGGGAGAGGAGAGCAGCAGAGGGGTAAGGAGTAAAATCAGACCTAATCAGAACTATCCAACCGATTTTGCAAAAATAGTTTTTACACCCTACTTCGGCCGTTAGCTAGGTTATCCTACAGGCTGGACTTGTGGGGTATCGCAATCACGAGCTCGATACCACTCAGAACACCCTCGAACGGCCCTATGCAAGTTTTAGCAAAACTCGCCAAACCCGCATAGAAACGATTCAAGGTGCCCACCAGCACTTTCGTGGGTGGAAAACAAAGTAATAACATTACACAACATCCTCGATGGGACCCATGTAATATATATATACAATGACTCAAAGAGTCAAGAGTACAAATATACGATACAAAGATCCAAATCACCTTAAAACGATGGGGCGTCCGACTACGGACAAGATGCAAATGGGGCTAAGAGCCTCAAGAATAACCAAGCGCCCATAACCCCTTAGCCAAGCGGAAGGGTAACCCGCTAACGGCGTCGATCTCAAAACCTGCTTAAACAAAAGGGTGCCGACAAAGGGCAAAGGAAAATAGGAGCGCCGATCGAGGCCAAGACACCGCGAGGCTAGAATTCCAGGTCCTCGCCTACATAGGTATGGTGGATCAAGCGGCAGGCAAATGCACTAAACAACCTATAGAGACTCGATACCGGCGGATATCGAGAGGGATAAGAATGACCTAACCGACCCAACTCAAGCTATCACCAAACAAACCCATCCTGGTGTTTCCCTCGAGACCCAAACGAGGAAGTCAACCGAGGAACTCACACAGTGGGCAGTTTTATTTAGTCAATTATAGTTGCGGCACTTTACTAGTCAGGTTTAGATAATCGTCCTGATAAAAATAAGCAGTGGGCACTTTTAGTTGACCATTCCGATGCTTGAAGAACTTACTAGTCAGATACATTTAGCATGAGATAAACCCAAAACCCAGCAGTTGTTGGTACTTTTACTTAGCCATTCCGTTGTAGTGAAGCTGATTACTAATCATATCGGATACAAGTCAATTTATAACAGTAAACTTTAGTTATAGTTGTTTATGATCAAGCACCTTGCTCCAAGTCGTCCATAACCGCGACACGGCTTCGAAAAGATTAAACCTGCAGGTGCACCAAAGTATCCACAGCACTTGACCCTTTTGCGGATCGTTAACATACACCCATCGGTATGTCGTGGGCCTAAGTCACGACGCTCCTGCACCAAAGCAAGCACGGGGCCACCCACTAAGTACACCCGCAACAAAGTCGGCCGGTCTCCGAGACGGACTTAGGGTTTGCGTCAATGGCTGTAAACGACAGCAGATCCCCAATCGGGGACTATCGATACCGCAAAAACATTCCGCTTCCTAAACAGTACAGCGTGCTCCTCACACAATCGTAAATACATAAGTAGCATGGCATAAGTACAGGATAGTAAAAACACCTCAAACTAGTTGTGGCCCCCAGTACAATACTTTGAAATCAGGTAATAATCAATGGGGGGCCCATATCTCCCCACCTGTGGTTAGCGCGCTCGATCTCGGAACAGGTGTCAAGAACTCGGGTCCTACGGGACACAAGTGGGCGGTCGGAAACCAAATATTACCTATCACCCACCGATGCCTCTGCTTCATTCAATTTTAGTTGTTAAACAGTAATTAAAGTGATCAATAAGTAAAGCCATGCTCATCTCCAACGAGACCTCGTCGGCACCGCAACATCTTGGTTTGGTCACCAACGCCACCACAAAACACACTGCAAGACAACAGTTGCAGCACCGCGTTCCGGTCTGGCTTGGATCGACCCCAGGAGGCGCACGGTACCGAGGAAAAGGAGCAGGGAACCACCGGGGTCGCAGGCAGCGGCGCACCGGGGTGGACTCGAGGCGGCGGAGGGACAGAGAGGCTAGGGTCGGTCGGTCTGGGCGAGCTGCGGAGGCGGAGAGGGGGTCCGGCGGGCGAGCGGCGACGGGGACCGCGCTCTGGAGGCGGCGCCCGCAGCGCGGGTCGGCCGCTGAGGAAGATGGCCGGAGGGCGCGGGCGACGCCGGCGAAGAGGAGCGTGGCGCGGCGAGGGGGGAGGAGGAGGCGGGCGGAGGCGCTGCTCGCAGAGGCGGGCGGGCGCGCAGCACCGCTGGCGGCCGAGGCGGGAAGGGCGCGCGCGGAGGGAGGGCGAGGGCGCGAAGGCAGAGGGCCGAGGGAGGGGAGGACGCCGGGCGGGAGCTAGAGGCGGGCTGGCTGGCGCCGAGCGACGCTGGAGGCTCATGGGCGAGGGCGAGGAGAAGGAAGGTTGGGAAGGCTGCGCAGCGGTGGCGCGGCCAGCGAGGACGCGGCGGCGGGAGGAGAGACGGCCGGAGAGAGGCAGGTGGGCGAGGGGAACCACGGAGGAGGCTGGCTCGGGGCTCATGGAAAAGGGAGAGGACGCTGGGATGGCACGCGAGGACGCCAGGTGGGTGGGCCTGCACGGGTCGGGGCCAGGGGATGCCCAGCGTGCGTGTGTGGTGGGGGGTTGTGTGGCCGGGTGTGTTTGGGTTGGTGGGGTGGCCAGGTGAGGGTAGAATATCCGTAGGTTTAGGATTAGAGGCGACCGCTTTGTTTTATAATGGGTGGTCGTCGTTGGGTTGGTTGCTCGACGCCCACTAAAATAATTAAACCTTTTTATTTATTTTAACGGGCCATATGCAACCGATAGCGGCCAAAACAAAATATTCCGGGGACCCGGTTTTGATGTTTGAATAAAGAGGGGCGTATTAGAAAACGAAACGGGCTTTGCGAAAAATAGTTTTAGGCAAACAACACATGATGATGACGATGCAATGCACAAATTCAACGCGATTTTCTAGTAGTGGTTTTACGGGATGCCACATCTTGCTCCTTTCGGATCTACTGAGCCTGCGACACCTGCTGTTCCCATTGCACCTGGTATGAACATTTTATTGTAGTTTCTTAGATATGCTTCCGCTTGTTTGCTTCTTAGATATGCTTCTGCTTGTTTGCTTAAGACACAATTGTTTTCTGTTTTTGTAGTTGTTGTTAACATTGAGTCAAGTGTTAAAGGAGATGCTAGCTCGGGTTTGTTGACACATCAGAAGAAGACAAGGTTTAAGAGGGCTGCCAAGGAGGAGCTCACACCTCCAAAGTTGAAAAAGATGAAGGTCTCTGAAGATGTAGAACAAAAATACTCCACATTTGTGATGAATGGTCGGAAATTCAAGGGCCATCCGAAGGATAGGGCACCGTAAGTTTATGTTTTTTGCTACTCTGAAGTAATGTTTTTGCTACCTTACATCTAGCTGATTGTTACATGTGTCAATGTGTTTTGCTACTTACTTTTTTCACTTGTAGGATACAGTTTTCCATTTAATCTTCTATATCTTGAACTACCTTACCTTATTTCATTTTTTTGCTACTTTACATTGAATTGTTTGCTACTTTAGTTCATAGTTTTTACTACCTGCTACCTTAGTTCATTCATTTTGCTATTGTACATTGAACTGTTTGCTACTTTAGTGCATAGTTTTTTGCTACTGTACATTGAACTGTTTGCTACTTTAGTTTATTGTTTTTGCTACTTTACATTGAACTTTTTGCTACTTTAGTTTACAGGTTTTGCTACTTTAGATTAAACTGTTTGCTACTTTAGTTTATTGTTTTTGCTACTTTACATTGAACTGTTTGCTACTTTATGTATAACTATCTGCTACATGTGCATTCCTTTGTGCAGGCCATTTTTTGTGGAGATTGGGCGGTATTATTGTTGCTACATAACTTTCCAAACATCGCTTCGGCCGCGCCAAAATCTAGATAGTGAGTTGATAAATGTTTGGATTGAGAAATTTAACCATGAGTCGGACATTGTTTGCAAGAAAAGTGCACGGCAGAAGAGGAAGTACGCTTTCACGCAGCACTTTGTGGTAAGTAGCACTTTTCTTGATCTTTTACTTGCTCAATATGCATATGATGTACTGCTAGCATTTTGCTACCTTTTGTGTGCTTGTGAACCAATACGTATAGTAGCAAATTTTACTTGCTTTTTGTCAGCCTCATACTACTTTCTATCCTCAACACAAAACAGGAGAAGCTTATTGTTGATCCAAAAGCATTCAATGCTAAAGCATGTATGGATGAGTTGAAAGAGCAGAATGCAAAGTTCAAGATTTTCAAGTGTGACCTTATGAGATAACATCCTTGCTTTCTATCTTGTTCATGTTTGCTTTCTATACAAGATGCTAAATATTAATTCATGTTTGAATGTAGCTATACTTTCCTATTGTGAAGTTCAACCATTGGGCAGTTCCCTGTATCAACCTAGTAGCAAAGCAGATGCATATTTTTGATTCAATGAAAGGGTCCAAAAATGCTAGTGTGATGGATGATTGTGCACGCAATCTGGTTAGTAATCTAGCTATACTTGTTCATTGTGTTTGCTACATTTATAGTTGGGCCTTTTTTGCTGCATATCATTAACCATGCAGTGTGTTTGCTTTGTTTTCCAGTTCGCAAACTTTGCAATTCTTGTGAAGCAATCAAAACAAGCAGACAATATCAACTTCGACACTTACCTGCTAACCAATCCTGATCACCCACAGCAAACTACCATGTAAGATTTTGCTCACCTTTTTTCAATCCTTGTCCTGATCACTAGTTTCAACTTTTGCTACATTATTGTTTTTAATTGCTACCTAAGTTTACAACTCTTGCTACTTTAGCTTCCTACACTTGCTACATCAGTTTCTGCTTGTTTTTTTACTAATCTATCTGTTTGTTTTTTGACAGATTTGATTGTGGATTCTTTAGCATGCTCTTCATGGAAAGCTTCACCGGCAAGGTCATGGCGGAGTTCGACAACAATGCTATACCACTTCTAAGGAAACTTCTTGCATCTGATCTGATTGAGTCAAGGCAAAACAAAGGATCATTGCTACAGCTGATGGAAGAAGAGTTACAGAAGAAGCATAGTTAGGTTGAAACTAATGTAATCGTTGAAACTGATGTCGTCCTTGTGATCTTATTTTGCACTTTGTAATGGTTCAAACTGATGTAATCGTGGATGTGTTTGTTGCTGCAGCATCTATGGATTATCTTTTGTGGATAGGTTATGTTGGATGGATAAGTGCTACATGTTTGGAATGGAAGCTTTTGAAGTTTGGAATGTTGATTATTGTCTTCTGAAGCTTCAAATAGTGTGATTGTTTTGATAAGTTTTGTACATGCTACATACATGCTGCATAAATGCTAAAAATGAGTATTTACCTAGACATGCTGTCAATTTTTTTTGGCCACCCCAGGTGTTAATTTGCTACATCTGTGTAGTCATATTGCTACATGCATAGAAATGGTGTGCTACCCAGGTGTACAAGATTTGCTACTAGGTTTAATGTAGCAAATATACCTATGACATTCATTCATAAGAACAAGTTTTGTCTATGGTAGCAATTTTATATACAAAATGCAGGCTGTATGCTCCAAAGTGGAAATATTTTTGCTACCAGCAATATTCTGTCATATCACAAAATTCATATCTTGCATCAAGATGATGCTACATCTATACTGTATGTATGCTACATAGTAATGACAAAAATGCTACTCTCTGGTAGTACATGTAGTTTCAACTCTATAGTTTCAACTCTATTTTCGCAGCATTCCCCGCAATCAGTGCTTCCATGGATACACATTGTTTGACGGTGTGACCTTCTTCATTGCAGTATGGGCATTTTTGCTTTCTTGGCTTTTTCTTCTTCGGCGTTGCATCAGTTTGCTTCTTCTTTGTCTCTTGAGCTTTTTTCCTTCTCTTGGCATTTGCTTCATAACGAATCTCAACCAATGGTTTGTTACGCTTCGACTTCTCGGTTGGTCTTCCTTTTGGCTTTACCCTCGCAGGGTTCTTGAGCGTGCTACTCGGAGCATCATTACGTTCTTCTTCTTGTCGTTGATTGTTTACACCATGTTGTGGAGGAATACTTTGCTCTTGTAGCAAAATTTCTGGCCCTCCTCCTTGCTTCTCTACTTCTTGCTCCTGTGTAGCATGTTGTGTGTTCCTCATATTTGCTACAAGACGCTTCACCTCATCAATCATCTTGGAAACAGCAACATATGTTTCATGAGTGAAGCAAGCATCCGAAGCGAGTTCATTCATCTTTCTGCACAATGCATTGTACTTGAGAGTATTGGTTCCTGGGATCCCAAATCTGATGGTATTTGTCCCGGGATCAGGTGCAGGCATTGTTGCTGCAGCAGACCATCTTCGTAGCATGTATCTCTCTGGAATTTGTTGGACATTCAAGTGCACCATCACCCTCACTATGTGCAGGCATATAAGGCCACACATCTCAAATGTGTTGCATCCACACTTGTAGCACTCATCATCTAACTTGACTTGCACCTGGTAGGTTTTGACACCATAACCAGGGTTTGGAATGAGATCAAAGCACATGCCTTCACCCTCAACCTGCATTGGATAAAACCTGGTAGATTTCTCAATCATCTTTTGGAATCTTGTGAAGATCTCCCTTGTGTAGAACTCCAGCCCCTGCTTTTCAATGTTGTAGCTGCAAAATAAGGTTTGTTTTTGCTGACTGTCAGGTTGGTGCTACATCAGGTGTTACATTATGCTACAACAGTTTAAAAAATCTGCTACCACAGATATAAAAAAATGCTACTTGGGAAAATCTGTCTGTAAAGAGAAAATCTCACCTTCCCCATAGTGGTGTTGTTGTTGTATCCATTGTGAATGTTGCATTGTCTTCTCTGTCTAGCATCAGGTTTTGGCACAACTCGTATTGCACGAAGTTCCAAATTGAGCCACTTGGGCGAACTAAAGTTTTAAAGTACGAGTTGAGGCCTTCAGATCTTCCTGTTGTGCTTGTGAAGGGAAAGAAACTTTGTCTGAAGTACACAGGTGCCCACATTTTTCTGCTCTTCCACATGTTCTGCAAATGAGTGTTCTCAGCCATAGCAAAAGTTTCCAACATATGCTGCCAGCATATCTCAAATTCTGCTACGGTGTCCGTGCTATAGATGCATGAGTAGAATGCTGCAGCAAAAGGTCTACCTTCTCTCAAGTGAGGTCCAAGCTTTGTTCTTGCTAATCGTAGCACATGGAAGATGCAACATCTGTGGACCGAATCAGGATATATGTTTGAAATTGCTGCAGCCATTGCTTGCTCTTGGTCTGTCATGATATGGTCTGGTGCCAAACCGTTCATTGCTTCCTTAAGTTTGGTGAATACCCAGCTGAATGTGTCTGTTGTTTCATCAGGTAGCAAAGCACATCCCAACACAATTGTCTGTGTGTGGTTGTTGATGCCCACAAGTGGATCAAAAGGCATGTTGTACTTGTTGGTACAAAATGTAGTGTCGAAAAACACCGAGTCCTTGTACTTGGGGTACAAGGCCCTTGTCCTGCCATCCACCCAAAAGAGAGCTCTCACGGCATTGTTTTCATCCACTTGCTTATCAAAGAAGAATATAGGGCTTTCTGCTTGTCTCCTTTCAAAGTACTCAATAGTCATTGACATGTCTCGCAGTGAAACTTCCTCACGTAGCATAGTCCTTATGTTGGAGACATCACGCTTCACAAAACCAAGGCACCTCGGGTCGCCTCCGTGCACACTTCCGAGGCATCCCATTATCTAAGCTGTGGTAATGTTTTGGTTGTGTAAAGTTTGGATGAACTAAAAGTCCTCCTCAGTAACCTTCCTATGAGACCGGTAGTACCGTCTTCTCCCAATTTGCTTCAGCAACTGGTGTGTGTGCTCTCCTTAAAATACCGTTACAGTCCATATTCAATTTCTCTTTCCAACGAGCATTCTATCTTTACAATCATGCCGCAACACCCTATTCTTCTGCCTCAAGTCTGCTACGTCCATTTTGAGTCCAGCTTGTTTGCTACGTGATTTCTGTGCACTGAAATTGCTCATGTCTATTGGACCTCCTTCTCCAGAACTATCCTTAGTAGCATTTTTTGCTTCGTCTACTGGTTTTCCGGCATGGACACACTCAAAAACCCTACTAAGAATTGCATCTTTTGGGGCACCTCTTGTTGTGCTATACTTGGTGTTACCAATCCGCGTACCAAACCCAAGTTTGAAAGCATAGTCATTGTATACTTGCTTCGCAACTTCAAGGTCATCAAATGTCATTCCAACATATGGTACAAGAGGCTGCGAGCAAATCTCTTCACCACCTTCTTCATCAACAAATGAAGCATTGCTACTAGCTGCACTTTCTGCTCTTGTAGCAAATTTTTGTCCAAATATTCCTGCAGCAGATTGTGGTGGAGCAATCTCGTAAGAAGATTGTGGTGGAGCAGCATATCCTTCAGGATCGTATTCATCATCAGGCTGGTTGAGGTCGAATCCTCCCAGTATACTGTCAGCAACAAACCCCTGCAATTTAAAAGAAAAAAGTTTAGGTCGAAACATAATGTGCTACATAAATGTACTGCATGTAGTATTATCCTAATTTGCTACATTAATGTGCTAGATCAACCTAATTTGCTACAATGTAGCACCACATGTGCCAAACTTTTTCTGCACTGTAGCACATTGTCCAGCAAAGCATGTTGTAATTTTTCTTTTGTTACAATGTAGCACCCTAATCTATTTTGAGGTTTTCCTGTCATCTGCCTAGCATGTTGCTACAATGTAGCACCCTAATCAATGCAGCAAAGCATGTTGTTTTCCTGCCATCTGCCTAGTAGCACCCTATTTTGCTACATATGTAAGTATTTCCTGCTACCATGTAGCACAGACATGACTAGTACTCTGTGTTTTGGTACTTGCTACTTGCTACTCTGTGTTTTGCTACTTGATACTCTGTGTTTTGCTACTCATGTCAAACAGATTGGCCCAGAAAACGATTTGTAGCAAAACAGAGGGACAACAATGGTGGAAACCTAATCTAGAGCTTACCGATGGTGCTGGAGGTTCTTCCTCAGGATTTTGATTGAAAAACACTGGAGTATTTGTGTGCTTGGCTAGATTAGGTTGCTGCGCTCGATTGGAGACATCGCTGCTTGAATCGAGCGCCGCGGTGAGAGGATTTGATCCCCACTAGAAGCTACGATTGGCGGCGGGATAAGGTGGTGAGGTGACCGGAGGGGTAGAGTATGGTCTCGAATATGGCTCATCTCCGGCGGTGAAGGAGATCGACGGCAGACTCTGTTGCTCGCGGGCGCCAAGACGCCGACTCCCAGCTGGTCAGCCTCTGTTTTGATACTCTGAAACGGTTTTTGCTGCGACGTAGCAAAAGCGGGCAATGGCTTCACTTGACGGTTTGATCGGGCGGTTTAGAAGTTTTGATCGGACGGCTCCGGACCCGGGGGATCGGGGGCAAATATCCCCCGGGGGACGTGTAGCGCCCTCCTTTCTCTAAATGGCTTTTGGGGCATTTCTCAAAGTGTCACTATATAAAATGCCTTAAATACATTTAGGGGCATTTCTCTTAATGTCACGAAAGGGTTAGAGCATTTTTCTTAGTATCACTAAGGCCATGTTCGATTAATCCATGTCTGAGGTGGATTGAAGTGTATTGGAGAGGATTAGAGGAACATTTGACTTACATGGGATCTAATCCACCTTGATCCATGCCAATCCCTCCCATTTCCGTAGTAACCGAACAAGGCCTATTGGGTTTTAGGGGCGTTTTTTAGAGTGCCACTAAAGGGTTTTAGAGGCATTTCTCTTAGTGTCACTAAAGGTTTTAGGGGCATTTCACTTAAAATGTCCTTAAAACTTTTAGGGACATGAGTATTAGTGTCATATTTCAAAGTGCCTCTAAAACCCTTTAGGAGCATTTTGATCACATATAGGGGCACTTTGAAGTGCCTCAAAATGACTACCGTGATGTAGTGCTAATGCTGTCGTACGTAGCGTCCGACCGATTCCAGTGACCGGCCCGCCGACGGAGTTCCTCCAAATCTCTAATCACTCTTCACTTCATGAAGAAGCTACGATGCCGACAACAGAATTGCCATCAGCTTAGGTCAATATGCCGTCGGCATAGGCCTAAGCCCACGGCTACCGTCTGCTTTGCCCCGTCGGCGAAACCTGCATCGGCATAGCTCCGCGGCCGCCGGCTTTGCCCCGATATGCCAACCGGTTGGCCACCCGTCGGCGATGTCGTGGTATTGACGGATGGCAACAGTTGGCTCCTCTAAAAAAAAAACCACACACACACACACGTGGCGCGCTTTGCTGGCTTGCGGGGCCAAAAAAAATGATGATCGATGGCTTGTTGTTGGCTTAGGGGGTATGAGCCTATGGCATTACCGTAGATTGGCGAAGCGGGTAGGGTTTGTGCTTAAGCCGGAGTTAAACATATGCTAGGGCCACGTGCAAGTTTTCCTGGCGCGGGTCTTGATTTCCAGCAAAACCCTAAATCGAGAGGCCCGTAGATATACCCCTTTAACCGGCCTTCAATGACGGTTAACCAATGGTCTTTTATCTTTTTTTAGATTAGGTCATAGCAACATAGTAGAACAAGTTTGATCCCAATATTTCACTAGATTCTTCCCGGTTGACCTGGCATGGGAGTTTCCTGCTACAGGTGCAGAACCTCTCTAAGTGTTATCGTATGCATGTGAACATGCTCGCACCCAGGAGCTACATTTTTCCTATTTAAGCATTCCAACACATTTGTAAACATATGTTAGCACCACATGCAAGTTTTTGAGGGATTTTAGCGCTCCGGTGCTCGACTTCCAGCGAAACCCTAGATCGAGATTTACTTTCTTAATATGGCTACTTGCTGGTGCTAACACTATTCACTCAAAAAGTAATATTTCAAAAATTGTCTCATTTTATGTGATATATTTCTAGAATGTTAAAGTAACATTTTAAAAACTAAAACATAAGTTAATTGTAGGTAAATTATGCAAGGAAAAGCACGACTCGGGATAAAAAGGGAAAAAAACAACAACGATGTCATATGTATGGCAGAGTGGCAAACAGGTTGCCACGTGGTGGCACATGTTGGGGCAGGCCTATGAAGACGACACTTCCGTCATCTTAGGTGACATGCGGCGGTAGATGGGCGCGCTGGTAGGCGTTGGGGGGACGGGGTTACGCCAACGGTAACGTAGTCGGCTTAGGTGCACGGGGTTACGCCGACAACAATGTCGTCGTCTTAGCTCTACCAAAGTGACACCGCTGGCACGCCGTGTTCGGAGAGGTGGAAGTGCCATGTGGTGGGTGTCTATACCGACGACCAATAGGCACCACGACTACCGTCGCATCTTAGCTGCAGGTAAGCTGACGGCCTTTCTATGCCGACGATGACCGTCGACATAGATCCAAGTATGCTGACGGCCAAACTATGTAGACCGTTATTTTTTGGCCATGTGTGTCTCTGGGCTATGCCAACTACCACTACTTTTGGTCGTCGGCATAGCTTCTGGCCATCGGTTTCTTGGCCCATTCATGTATTGCTTGGTACAACGATGTTGGAATTTCAAAAGAATATTTGCAAAGAAAAAGATATGTGCACACTCTTCTTCCTCTTTTAAAAGACTAGCACGGTGGCGCTCGCATCTTCAAGGGAAACATATGAGAATGTCGACAATTTTTTTGTAGTTCTATAGAAACTGAGTGTCAGAGATACTATTGTTAGATTGATCTCCCTCTCGAGTGGGCCTAACGGCCCATTAGGACCTTGATCCGCGTCCTGATTGCAGACGCCCAACCCTACATGGTTGACGGGCCCTTATTCACACTGCGCTATATAAAGAGGTAGGGGCCGCCGGCTCGTGTTACGAGGTTCACCACCAGCCGTACGACCCACCAAAAAACCCTGCCCGATCTAAGGGAGCACAAGAGTGTTGGAGATAAGCCCAAGAGGCAATAATAAAGTGGTTATTATCATATCTTCACACTTATGATAAATGTTTACATACCATGCTATAATTGTATTAACCGGAAACATTAATACTTGTGTGATTTGTAAACATAAAAGCGTCCCTAGTAAAGCCTCTTGTTAAACTAGCTTGTTGGTTAATATATGATCATGGTTTCCTGATCATGAACATAGAGATGTTATTAACAACATGGTCATATCATTAGGAGAATGATATGATGGACATACTCCTATAGATAAGCGTAGCATAAAGATCAAGTCATTTAATATAGTTCATTTGCTATAAGCTTTCTGATACATAGTAACCTAATTCCTTCGACCATGAGATCATGTTAATCACCATCACCGGAAAGATGCTTTGATGACATCAAACACCACATCGTAACTGAGTGGCTATAAAGGTGGCATTGAGTGTTCGGGAAGTATGTGTTGAGGCACATGGATCAAGAGTGGGATTTGTCCATCCATATGACGGATAAATATACTCTGGGCCCTCTCGGTGGGATATCATCCAATTAGCTTGCAAGCATGTGTCTGGCTCACAAGGGATCACATATCAAAGGAACGAGAAAAGAGTACTTATCGGTAACGAGGTTGAACTAGGTATGCAGAGATACCGACGATCAAAACCTCGGATAAGTAAACTATCATGAGACAAAGGAAAATTGGTATCATATGTAAGTGGTTCATTCGACCGCAAAGTAATCGTAGAAATATGTGGGAGCCATATGAATTTCCAGATTCCCCTATTGGTTATTGTTCGAAGAAGTGTCTCGATCATGTCCGCATAATTCACGAACCGTAGGGAGACACACTTAAGGATTCGATGTTGTTGAGTAGTTATGGAATGATGAGTAAGAGACCGAATATTATTGGGAGTCTAGGATGGGATCCGGGATATCACGAGGAGATCCAGAATGGTCCGGAGAATAAGATTCATATAAGGAAAGTCCTATTTCAGAGTTGGGGAATGATTCCGGTGTTTTCATCGGGAATGTTCTAAAAGGGTCCGGAAGGTCCGGCACTCCGGAGGGTAAGGGTACATGAATGTGTCATAACAATGTGGAATGTTTGCATCATGTACTAGGTATAATCGCTGAGCAAAATAAAGGGATAAAAAAAATCCTAGTTTGAAAAAGTCAAATGCCAATTTGAAAAGTCAAACGACAAGTTTGCTTGGTGGACGGAGAGTAGGAAACCTACTTGGGGAGGAAGTCATCCTCCCTCCACCACCGGCCAAGGAGGCCGACTTGGGGGAGGACTCCCTCCCCCTTGGCTGCGCCCTCCCACCTATAAAAGGAGGGGCAAGGGTGCCCCTCTAGAGCTACACCTCTCTCCACCAAAACCTAACCCTAGCCGCCGGCCATCAAGTCGCTGCCGCCGCCCTAGGGTTTCCTCCTTGCCACCGAGTTGGGGCCCTCCCCTTGCCCTAGACATCGGCCTAGCCCTCTCTCCTTGGTGCCTCTAAACCCTAGATCGCCAAGGCCTCTCTCATAGTCCACCATACTCGCTCCGGCTTAAGGCGAAGCCCTGCGAGATCTCCTCTGCCAGACGTGCGTATACCGAATCACGAGAGTGCTACAACCCTCGCCACCGCCGGAACAAGGAGAGGAAGGTCTTCATCGAAAATCGAACGTGTGACCGATCATGGGAACGTGGCCGGAAGGATCGTCTACACGATCTTGAGATCGGCAAGAGTACGACTACATCACCCACGAGAATCTGCTCTCGTTAACCACTTTGGAATCTTCGAGGGTGAGTTCCTCTATCGACTCGTTGCTACAATCTAGTAGATAGATCTTGGTTTGTTTGTTAGAGCAATGGGAAGTGCCGTCGATGCCCCGATGACCTGCACTTCGCATTGTTGCCTTAGCGCAGATCATCCCATGGCCAATGGCTCGAGCTCATCAAGCCAAGGAGAAGGTACTACTCCCCTCTCCCATCTCTCTATCTCTCACAGTGTACTGATGCAAGTATGAACACTAGACAAAGGTTACTCGGCTAGATATGCGCCTAGATGATCCTAGGATTCTATCAATGGTATCAGAGCATGCTAGGTTGTAGATCTTCATGGGTAGAAAGAAAAAGAAAGAGCAATCACGATCTAGAATCGAAAACAGAAAAAGAGAACAAACCCTAAACCTTACCACCGAAGTCACCATCGGCTGTCGCCTTGACACTGTCGACAAAGGGATAGCCCACCTTCGGGTGCAAATGGCACTATCACGAGATGGCGGCGCGCGTCTAGTGGGTCGAGCCCAGGAGGAGCACGCGTAGAAGGCCGTGGGCCAAATTCCATGTTCGGGCCATTTTGGGCCAGTTTCTTTGTTTCAGAAGCTGTTTTGATGAATTCTGTCTAGTTTTTTGACGAATTTCATCTAGTTTTTTATTTCTACTCAAACTGAACCAACAATACATTTTTTTAGAAAATAGAAAATTTAAAGAATGCTTCTGAATAGTATGTTTTCTTGAATTTTATCCATGCTTTCCGCTGCAAATAGTTTAAATTGGTGCTCTCTTTTAGTTTGATTAGAACTAACGGGAAAACTAAATTTTAAGAGCATGTTAAAGTGATTATTCTAATTATGATCATGTTATTTTATGACCAAGGTTGTTAATAACATAATCCTGATTTGTGGTTATTTGTGTACATTTATTTCTATTTTTTGCCCAACGGTGATATAGATTTAATTGCATAAACAATTGTATATTTTAGTTTTGACCAACATTTTTATTAATGCATGCAACTGTTGTTATGATCTCAGTTCACTGTGGTTTTTAGGAGGATACTACTTGATGCGATGAATCAAGGATGTTCCAACCCTTAGAGGTGATAACTACACTGAATGGAGAAAGAAGGTCGACTTGGCTTTCGTCTGTGCTGAGGTGGACTAGGTTGTCGACACCCCACAGCCCACCAAACCGACATAGCCAGTCAGAGATGATAAAGATGATGCTGCTGCTTGAGATAATAAGAAGAGGGATCATGCTTTGTTGGAGATGACATATACCCTAGAGAAAAAAAGTAGCTCACTACCAACAAAAGGTGTATGACTTTCATAAAGAACACGATTAAGAATGCTATTGTGGGCTAAATTGCAGAGTGTGCTTCCGTAGGAAAGTATCTTGAAAAGATAAAGACATTCCAAACATTTTCATCAAAACATTTTTTTGTTTGAATTTTTGTGTAAATGGGAAAACTACTAGGTGCACATACAGTCCAAACAGACCATGTCCATTTCTATCCGTGGGAGACCTCCAAACGGACCAAGTCAGACATTTTTTTGTTGTAGGGGTCTCCATTGGTTATTTTGCTCCAACAGCTTACCCATTTTCTAGCTACCCAAAACATAGTCGGATCCTCCGAAATTTACAAACTACACTTAGATCCCTATTTTTTACACCAAGAACCTTGCACATAAATATAAAAAAGCAATCAGGGACCTCCCGTCTCTCGTCGGAGCTGCGCTCATGCCACACCCCGGAATCACCGGAACAGCTTCCTGCCTAGGCGTTGCCCATGTTGCTACATACCTAAGACTCACATGTGTTGTCGCCTGGGCATGGTGGCCGGTGGTCGATGGGGAACACAGTCGGAGCTCGGGTCAGGAGCTTGCATGTGAGGTGCGATGGAGGGTTTGCAGTGCTCGCTGGTAGGGGGGCAGGTGGAGGAGCTCACATGTGGTGCGGCGGTGGAGCTGCACTCGGGTGTGGAAGGGACCCTACCATGACAAATCTGCACCGGCGTAGGCCGCCCATGTGGGCGGCCATGGCGGCTCGCTCCTGGCCAAATCCAGGGCAGCATGGGCACAAAGGAGGATGTCGTGTGGTGAGGAGGAGGAGGCAAGCGGATAGTGGCCCGCGGGCCGGTCGCTAGTGAGTGGAGGGACGGCGACCCCTGACTGCGTCGAGCAAGGCGGAAGAAATTTCCGCGTGGGCGGCTGAAGCACTCGCACGTGCATTTTTGCCGACGTGGCAATATATGGTTAAGAGTGCTCACTTACCCAAATTTTGTATCCATCTACCCATACATGGACACTATTTTGTTGTTTACAAGTTTGTTAAGTTGGTATTGATTCTACTGGTAGCTATTGCTAGTGTTGAAAGGGTTTTCTCCTCAATGAACTATGTGAACAATAAGATAAGGAACACAATAAGTGATGAATACTTGAACAAATTGTATGGTTACATTTGTTGAGAGAGGATTATTCAATCAATTAACTGATGAGGATGTCATCAATCTCTTCCAACAAGGCTATCACATAATTTCATTGTCATTTGTAATATAATGGATATGATCAAGGCTTTAATCAAGAGGTAATGCCTCAATGCTGAATTTTTATTGTACTTGGTGGTTATTTTAAAACTATTGTATTATCTCTTATGATTTTTGAATTGTACTTCAATGAAAAATATTAGTGTCTTATACTGTTTTGTGCTTCTTCTATCAATTGTTATAGTTCATGCATTGAGAAAAATGTACAATGAATACCCAGCAGCATTTTCTGGTGCCGCCACTGCTGGACACCTGTCTTTCTTATCGCCGCCAGTCACTGCACCAAAGGCAGCAGCCGCTGCCTTTGTACGTTTTTTAGACTAGCCGCGCGTTGGGACGGAAGAAGTTAGTCTTTGTTGTCATAATGCAACTTGAAGACAGTCATCAGTAAAAATAAAATGGCAGCATGCAATTGGTAGTGTCAGTAAAAAATGCAAATTTATTTTTCGAATGTCAATGGCATAGCACCACCAGAGCAATTAACACTCGTGCTCTCGCAGTTTTTATTTGTAGTCTTTGCACCGTCATTAACTCAAAGTTGCGCTGCTCATTTTTTTGTTATCCAATTATCTTTATCTAATACGTGCACTACATAATTAGTGTCCAGTGCATTGCCCTTAGTGTATGATTCTATCTAATATGTCATACTGCATTTTATTTAAAATGTTGCACATCAGAAACGTGTCTTGCAATCTCTATCTCGTGAAGACAAAAAATAAGCTCTGCGTGGAGAAAATTCCACCATCTTCGTTAGCAACGTTCAATCGCTTTGAATGCATCACTATTTTACATAAGTAATTAGACACATCAGCTTAGCCAGCAAGCTAGATTAAAGCACGCATCGGGAGAAAAAAATTTGACGCTCACAAAATAAGTTCTCGTTAATACAGGTACCGCATGTCACAGATTCTCGATTAAGCAATTAATTAAGCTGAGCAGATGATGGGAACACCATTAAAGGGAAACTTCTTCTTAAGAGCTAACCTCGACTCGTATGGACTACACTGTTAACTTCTTCTTAAGGGCTATATAGATAGCACGGGAGTATTATTTTTTCCAGAAGGAACGAGACAATTGATTAACTTTGGGCTTGCCTCTGGTTGATTTATCACTACGGGAATAACTAAATAGGCTGACGGCCTTTTTATACGCCGACGGCAAAATGTCGGGGCCGTCGGCCCAGTTTTGCGGTCGGCGTAGAATAAATAGGCCGACGGCCATCGTCGGCGTAAACATGACCGTTGGCGTAACCCATTGGGCTAACGGCAGAGCAACGGCGTTAAGTCTATTTTTCTTTTTTTGTCACATTAATCTTAGAAAAATCATAACTAAATCATTTAAATTCAGAAAAATACATATAATATATTAAAATTTGTAGAAAAATAAGATATATCTATATAAACTCAAATATTATATATTTTTATTCAAAAAAATACATAAAAATACAAATACTTTCGTATAACATATTTTTCATTTTCCAAGTCCAAAAAACGGGGTGTTTTGTGAAGCAACCACCAAAAGAAAGTTTCAAAATGATAATACCATATTTTTCAAAAATACTAGACCATATTGAATGGATAATTTTCCAACCTAGGAATCTCAAACATTTCCGTTCACCTCTCGTGAAAAAGATAAATTCCTGCTGAATCTGTAGGAAATGAGTTAGATTTGAACTACATATACATAATATGATGCTCATGATTTTTTGCAAAAATTATTTTTAGATTCACAATATGCTATTTCATCAGATATCTAATGCAAGTTTAGTGAGGCTCAGCCCCGAGCTAAGAATTTTCATGCCCCTCGATTTAGAAAGTTTGACGATAGTTTGAAACGGGCATAAAAAATTCAAAAACGATCGAAACAATGCAAAATCTTCGTGTGGTGTCATATTATGTGACATAGTTGCATGGAAAAATATAAAACTTGATATATTGATCGTGTCTCAAAAAACCTTCACAAAATGACCTATCTCAATCGAGGTTTTCTGGATTTCAGGTCAAATGACCAATGTTATTGCTAGAATCGTGATATAGTTTGCGCTAATGTGCCCATATTATGCACTCGTGTATATCATGGGATGGCGAACAATGTTGCATGAGGAAGTTTTCCTTTTCGTCGCACCAAAAAGCTATTTTTTATTTTTCGAGTGCCAAAAACGGGGTGTTTCATGAATCTTGACATAGTTTCAGTTGGTCTAATATTTAAAATTTATGATATATAATTAAATAGATGATAGGGATGTCATATTTGGATTCCTCTCATTTTTATGATCGATTTGGATATATTATTTGTCGAATTGCGATTTACGAATTTATAGATATGAATTATTCAAATTTAAATAAAAAGCAAAATAAATAGAATTTATTTTATTTTTATTTGAATTCAAGATTATTATTACTTATTTATTGTTGTTTACTCAAAAAATTGTATGAAATGTAAAAAAACAAATATGTCTAACATTATAGTGTAATGGTTAATAGGTTTGATATGATAATATTCACAACAAGTTCTAGTTTCTTTGTCGGAAGCTCATGTGGAAGGAACAAAGAAGTTAAGCGTCTTTGAAATTTGAGTAGTATTAGGATGGGTGACCGGTTGGGAAGTTTGACTAATTGTGTAATTTGACTTGAGACTAAGTATACTTAGAATTAAAAATGTCCATGTAAGATTAACAAGTTAAACAATACAAAAATGTTAAAAAAATTGAAAAAATCTAGGCCGACGGTAAAGCCGTCGGCGTAGCCAAACGGCCGTTAGGCATCTAGGTGGGCCCCATATGGTCTACGCCGACGGGAGGAGAGGCTACGCCTACGGGGTTGTACGCCGACGGCAGCCGTCGGACCAGCCTACGCCGACGGCATTTAGGGCCCACGCCGACGGGACCTGGCCGTCTGCGTATTCAGCTTCTCCTGTAGTGTATAGTAAAATTGGATGTGAAATTATTTTTTACCGTCAAACATACTGGCCCTCCGTTTCTAAAATAGATGTCTTAAATTTATCTAAAAAAGTTATGTAATATACACTAAATATTTCTAGATGTATCTAAATGTAGATAAATTTCCAAACATACATTTTGAGACGGAAGAAGGACTGTTTGTTCCACGGCAGTTTGTTTTGAAATTTATGTGTATCTTATTCATATCCTTGACGTGATGCGATTCACAACCCGTATATACAACAAATCAAATAAATCTTTGCAAAGTTGAGAGTCCACCGATTATCTTTGGCCAAAACTATACATATATATTCAATGATCTATAGTCCTCCCTCCATCTCAAAATAGGCGTAGAAAATTTGTAGATATATCTTTATACTTAATAGTGCCTATACAACTAAATTTAGATAAACTTATCATAAATATTTTAAGACGAAGGAAGTATAACAAATTGTTGATTATATATTAAAGATGAAGCAACAGAATTGTCGTCGCCACCGCAAGAAGGACGCAGGTGGACGACCGACTGAGGTCTATAGATGCAGCACTGCGCCCACGGTGTTGGTTGCTGTTGCCACCAACTGTCCGAGGGTCAAACACAGGCGGCGTCTCAGGCATGCCGCGTCCGTGTTCACCGCCTCCATTGCCATGGCCATGGCCACCATGGCCACCGTGACCTCCACCACCTATTTTGACGGTTGGCACCGAGATATTCGATTGGTCAATTCCTACAGATTTAGCCATTGGCCAGCGTAACCTGTTAGTGGCTTATGACAGATCGGAAGGCCATGTACAATGAAGAGTGTTTAGAGGTTTATAAAAACCAAACCGGTTTGATGGTCCGACCAGAAAAAACCTAAAACAAGTCGAAAGACCAAAAAACCCAGAAGAAGAAGACGTTGAACCTTCTAACGGATAGAAATAGCACCACACAAGATCCAATACCACTTGGCATCATCATGTTTTGTGATTACATATTGAAATGTATACTACATGTACCTTCTATGCTCATTTTGTTCTGAAATTTGTTAAAATTTTAATTAAAAAATAACCGTGTTTTGTAGCCGTCGAACTGGACGAACCGGTGGCCTGACTAGCGAACCAGTAAACCAGTCGCCTCACCGGTTCACTCATCGATCCGGTTTTAAAAACTATGACTGGGCGGCTAGTCTAACACTGATTATGTAGTTAACTTAGCAACCTCTTTTCAGAGTTTTTCTTATGAGGGAACCCTCTTTTCAGCTTCATTAATAGGGATTTTGAGAGAAAAGACAGAGAGAAACTTGTAGTTCGTTCACATCCTCAACAAACAATATACATCTGAAAATCTTTCCAGATAATTTCAAAACCTCTGCCCGTTCTCGTTGTTTCTCTCTATCTTAAGGAAAGGAAAGGTGCATTATGCTAGTGTACCATGGCAGTATGCTACAAAACGGGAATGCAACGAGCAAACTTGTGCTGAAGGCAGAACGAGACAGAGATGGGGGAAGCGGATACCTATGCCTTGGCCACCTGCGCGAGCATCAACTGCACGAGCACCCCCAACAGCAGCCGATAGGAAGACAACGAGGAGGAGGAGGAGGAGGAGGAGGCGCTGCCTCCGGATGAGCTGCTCCATTAGAACCCAGATTCGGACCAGCCAGCTTCCAACGGCAACAGATCTGCTAACGTGAACCTGCATTTAGCGATCCCAGCATTTGGTAGCTATTAGATGTATATGTGCCTCCGTTTGCCTACCTGACCTGACTACCTCGTCATCTCAGCAGCCTAAGCTAAAAGCGGTCGACGGAGAGAAAAGAAAAAGGAATACGTGTGGAGGCAGAGATGCTCCCTATCTGCTATCTCTACCTATACTATCCGCTGCCCGCTGGATATGCGTCCGTGTGTGACCCACATCCACGTGTGAACCGAACCCGCTGGTTCTTTCTGTTTCTCGCGCGGCCGTGGGTGTCCTGTGGTGCAGCGTGGACACGTACCGAAATGTATAATGTATGTGTGTATTTTTTTTTCAAGATATTTGTTTTTTTAGATTGCTCACCACATATACCATGTGGTAACGTATGTGTGTATGGCCATGAAACTTGTTGCGTTTGGCGCTACATACTTGCCTGTCACTAGAGCATCGAACAGACGGCATTTTGGACACATAATATGTCGCTTTCTTTTTCCCCGTTTGGGCGTGTCCGACGGCTGCGCCAAAACGGACGAGCAAAAAATAATATATTAAATAATTATCTATCTATCTATCTATCTATCTATCTATCTATCTATTTACTAATTTTCTTCGAGGTAGGTTAGTCAAACACGTTTTCATCCGTCAAAAAGATATTTTTAACCTCTAGCCATTCGGTGATATTACGGGCACTGCCACCGCAATCAAATCTCGTTTGTCTCTCTTCTTTGCCAACAGGGATGCACCGCCTATGGGGTCCGGCTCCGCCCGGAGTCACGCCGCCGAAGGTAACCGCTTCTGTCCTCTTTCTCCTCCAGCGAGGCAGACGACCGCAGTTCACGTATGACGGATGGCCAAGGAGGGAGTGGTGGTCCGGCCTCCCACCTCCCGCAGCCAAAGGCGGCCAGCACCAAACGGGCACGAGGAAGAGCATAGGCACGACGAGCGGTCTTCCGAAGCACCCGGAGATTAATTTCTTCTTATTTTACAACTTCGATTTGGTTTCCTGCTATGCTACTCCTACTCTCAATTCCTACGGAGGCAATTTAATTGCTAGGGATGGGTATACTGGGCGACGAGGTGGTGAAATCCGGCATGCTGACGCTGGCGGTGACCACCGAAGGCACGTTCAGCTGACCCCAAGGACCCAGGTTTCTTGCTTAAGTCTGCTGATATCTGTCAATTTTTCGTTAGTTCTCCAACGACACAAATTGGCGGATAAACTGAAGAAGGCAAATCAGTTGTTGTAATGGTGCCTTGTGTTGGCAGATGGCTTACACACACGTTTGCCTGCTACTCCATCTGTTTTGAAATATAAGATGTTTTATCTTTATAAAGCGCAAATGTATCTAGACTTCTTTTAGTAAGTAGGTTCACTCAAATTTAGAGTGAATCTACATGCTAAAAGAAGTCTAGATACATTTCTTCACAAACATAAAACATCTTATATTATGACTGAAGTTATATCTGATAAGTACCTTGGTCCTTCGGTGGTGGGTCTTGATCGGATGGAGACCTTTATTTATCTACCGGAGCGAATCATTGAAAGGCTTAATTTAAAGGATCAAACGAGAGATTCTTATCTCTAGGAGGTAAAGAAATATTATTGACGGCTATAATTCAGTCTATTCCAGTGTTTGCTATTGAGGTGTTCAAGATACCCAGGCAACTTTGCAAGGAGATTAATGATGCAATGGCTGGTTTTTTATGGGGAGATACCGATGGAAAAGTGCCCATGTGATGAGAGCCAAGTATTGGCCCGATGGAAAAGTGCTTAAGGCTACGCCAAAGAAAGGTTCTTCTTTGTTTTGGCAAAGTATTGTGACAGGGTTACAAACCTTTAAGCGGGGCCATATATGGAGGATTTGATCAGGAACAAATGTTAACATCTAGGAGGATCATTGGATCCCTACTAGTCCTACAAGGATGCTACAAACACGACGTGGCCAGATCCGTCTTCGAATAGTGGATGAGCTTATTGACCCCTACACGCATACATGGGATGAGGAGCTTATTCGAGCGAATTTTATGAGTATTGATGCAAAAAGTATTCTTAGGATCCCCTTGAGTGTACATACGACTGAGGATTTTGTGGCTTGCTACAAGACTAAATCATACTTTTTTAGTGTTTATCTGCATATTATGTTCAAAGGGAACACCAGTTTGGACATAATTCCAGAAGAATTGATGGGCAATGGTCTTCTAGCTTAAACCTGGTATGGGATAACCTTTGGAAGCTTTAAGTAAAAAAAATCTCGTGGAGCGCCCTTTATGGAGTAGTGCTAGGGATGGAAATTTTGGCGTCGAGGCACATCAAGATTAATGCACGGTGTCCTATCTATAAGCTGGACCAGAAGATATTAATCACCTACTGTTTTCATGTGCACGAGCAAGAGAAGTGTGGGTGGAATTGGATCTGTAAGAAATCATAGAAGAGGCATTGTTAGTTGATCGATCTGGGTCTGTTGTTCTAGAGTATATCTTATGCAGCCCGGAGAAGATATCACCCCTACTTGATCACTTACAACTTTGAGAACTGGTACATTTGGTTGCAGAGGAGGGAGTTTGTGAAGGGAGAAAATGTAGCTACTCCTACTAGATCTGCTTTTGCTATTAATGCAATTGCAGCAAATTTTGATGCGGCTAAAACCGGTGCTAAACAGAAAGAAGTGGAGTGGATTAAACTCTATGCAGGAGCTTACAAACTGTAGGTGACGCTACATTTCACAATGGTGATATGGTGCTAAAGGTGCAGTTTTATGAAATTATAAAGGTAAAGCTATGACAGGCTCGGCTTGCCCCATATATCATGTGATCAGTCCAGCTACAACAGAGGGTATTGCACTTCTCAAGGGTCTAGAACTATTGGAGCAACCGGGATGTACCAAGGTGACAGTGGAATCAGGGGCAGAGCTAGAAACAGCGCAAGTCCGGTGCTAATACTAGGTTAATGGTGCTAATTACTTAGGATTTTCATGTTTATAGCCTTGAATGCAATGCATGCTTCCTTACACTGTAGCTGTTAGGCCGGTGCTACAGCACCGGTAGCACCACCCCTAGCTCCGCCCCTGAGTAGAATCTAACTCCCTAGAACTAATACAATCTTGCAAGTCAGAAATTCTGGTTGCCGTAGTTAGCCCCACGGCTGGCTCTCTCCTTTTATTAACAAAACAACGTGTACAATAAGTTACAATTGGGTTAGGATCCGGTTGTTTAAACCGGATACAACTATACCTCTAATACACCCCCTCAATTTAAACTGTCGTGAACAAGGTTAAGATTGGAACTAAAACGACTAAGCAGCTGACTAGAAACAGGCTTAGTAAACATATCAGTGAGCTGATCTCCAGAGGCAATGAAATGAACGTTGAGAGTACCTAGAGCAACTTTCTCGCGAACAAAATGGAAATCAACTTCGATATGCTTGGTGCGAGCATGAAACACCGGGTTAACAGACAAGTAAGTGACGCCCAAATTATAACACCATAAAACTGGAGGCTTGGACTGATGAACTTCGAGCTCCTTGACTACTGACTGGATCTAGGAGGCTTCAACAGTGCCATTTGCAAGAGCCTTGTACTCCGCTTCGGTGCTGGAACGAGATACGGTGGGTTGTTTGCAAGAGATCCAAGAAACTAAGTTGGGCCCGAGAAATATAGCAAAGCCATCAGTGGAGCGCCGATCATCAGAACAACCCGCCCAATCAGCATTGGTATAGATATTTAGAAGAGTAGACGAAGACTTCTGAATGAGCAAACCAGTAGAGAAAGTGCCCTGGACATATCGAAGGATCCGCTTCACTGCATCATAATGTGTTGAGGTGGGCCGAGCAAGAAACTGACAAACCTTGTTGACCACATAGGTAGGACATGTCAACGTCAGGTACCGGAGACCACCCACTAAACTCCTATATCGGAAAGCATCATCAACAGAAAGAGAAACACCATCATCACGTGAGAGCTTGACAGACGTCGACATCGGAGTACTGACATGACGACAACCCTCCATGTGGGCGCGATGAAGAAGATCCCAAGCATACTTATGCTGATTTAACCGCATGCCCGCAGAGGTGTAGGAGGCCTCAATGCCTAGAAAGTAATCAAGACGTCCAAGATCCTTAATAGGAAATGTCTGAGCCAAAGTGTGCACAAGAAGATCCACAACATCCCGAGAGGAGCCTCATATCTTCACACTTATGATAAATGTTTACATACCATGCTATAATTGTATTAACCGGAAACATTAATACTTGTGTGATTTGTAAACATAAAAGAGTCCCTAGTAAAGCCTCTTGTTAAACTAGCTTGTTGGTTAATATATGATCATGGTTTCCTGATCATGAACATAGAGATGTTATTAACAACAGGGTCATATCATTAGGAGAATGATGTGATGGACATACTCCTATAGTTAAGAGTAGCATAAAGATCAAGTCATTTAATATAGTTCATTTGCTATAAGCTTTCTGATACATAGTAACTAATTCCTTCGACCATGAGATCATGCTAATCACCATCACCGGAAGGATGCTTTGATGACATCAAACACCACACCATAACTGGGTGGCTATAAAGGTGGCATTGAGTGTTCGGAAAGTATGTGTTGAGGCACATGGATCAAGAGTGGGATTTATCCATCCATATGACAGATAGATATACTTTGGGCCCTCTCGGTGGAATGTCATCCAATTAGCTTGCAAGCATGTGACTGGCTCACAAGGGATCACATATCATGGGAACAAGAAAAGAGTACTTATCGGTAACGAGGTTGAACTAGGTATGCAGAGATACCAAAAATCAGACCTCAGATAAGTAAACTATCGCGAGACAAAGGGAAATTGACATCGTATGTAAATGGTTCATTCGATCACAAAGTAATTGTAGAAATATGTGGGAGCCATATAAATTTATAGATTCCTCTATTGGTTATTGATCGGAGAAGAGTCTCGATCATGTCTGCATAATTCACGAACCGTAGGGAAGACACACTTAAGGATTCGATGTTGTTTAGTAGATATGGAATGTGAGTAAAGAGACCGAATGTTGTTCGGAGTCTCAGATGGGATCCGGGATATCACGAGGAGATCCAGAATGGTTTGGAGAATAAGATTCATATAAGGAAAGTCCAATTCCGGAGTTTAGGAATGGTTCTGGTGTTTTCACCGGAATGATCTAAAAGGGTCTAGAAGGTTCGTCGATCTGGAAGGGGAAGGGTACATGGATGTGTCATGACAAAGTGGAATGGTTGCATCATGTCCTAGGTCAATTGGCTGGACACTTGGAAGAGAGAAATCAAACTCTAATTTGAAAGTCAAAAGGGCAGTTTGAAAAAGTCAATCTGGGACAATATTTCCAAGTGGAAGGAGAGAAGGATTCTTACCTAGGGAAGGAATCCTCCCTCTCCCTTGGGCCGGCCACATGAAGTGGAGTTGGGGGAGGACCCCTCCCCCTTGGCGCCTCCCCACCTATAAAAGGAGGGGTAGGGCACCCTCCTTGGACACACAAGAAACCTAGGTTGGTCGCCGCCCCCTCTCTAGTTGCGGCCAATCTAGATCTCCTCTAAACCGCTACCAACTAGCTAAACCCTAATTGCTAGCTACCTCTAAACCTCGGCCTATAAACCCTAGATCCCTGCGGCTCCCTCTACTCCACCATACCCACTCCGTCTTAGGCGAAGATCTGCGGTATCTTCCCTCTACTTCCGACACCACGCCGTCGTGCTGCCGGAATCGCGATGAGAGAACTACGACCTCTGCTGCCTGCTAGAACAATGGAGAGGAAGGTCTTCATCGAGTACCGTACGTGTGACCGACTGTGAGAGCGCTGCCAGAACGCGGCGCCGGAAGGATCGTCTATGTTGGGGATATGCTATACGGGTATCCTCATAGCATGTATCCTATCCTGATAATCCGGGTGGCCCACAGTTGGTAGCATGGCCCATGGCCTGCTGGGCGGCCCAGTTAGATGGATCCAGAAGGGAGGCCCGTGTCGGATAAAGGAAGGCTATGGTGGAGTCATCGACGTACCCGGAGCCTTGGAGTACACGACACGCAAGACTAGTAATAGACGGTGTAGGACTCTATAACCTGTCCGGCTAGGACTTTTCCCTATAACCCTAGGACCTGGTGACTATATAAGTTGGGCCTATGGGAGCCTTTAGGGCACAACCAAGTAGCGATTAGCATACACCTCGCATAGCGAACCTATCTCTGTAACTCCGCGTATTGCCCTTACAGTGATTTATAGCAGGAGTAGGATTCTGCCACTGTTGTGGGATCTGAACCTGGGTAAGTTGTGTTACCGCACTGCCAATCAGTCCGCCTTCCCCACGCCTGTAAACACGCATGTGAGGATCCTCCATGGCGTGCTGTCGGCAATACCACGACGTTGGCGCCACCGTGGGTAAGAGGGGCTTCTTCGGTCAATGGCGAGGACCAAGATCTTCGCAGGAATCGGCGAAACCGTAGCCATCGGTCGTGTTCTCTTCTCTGGCAACATTCCGATCGTCCCTCCTGACGAGTTCTGGATCCCGGTGAAGACGAACCCTACGCGGTGTTCGATCGTTCCTATCGGAGACGTCCACCTCTTCATTGGCGAAACCGACTCTGGCACTAGTTCCCTGGGAGTCGGAGGAGCATCAAGGCCCGCACGGACCGCCTACGGGCAGGATACGTTCGTGGAAGGATCAATGTCGGATCTCTCTTTGGAGTCTGCCGGCAAAGATCAGGTAAATTCAAGGCCCACCCAAACCGCCCCTGTGCAGGATATAACGGTGGAAGAACACTGCAAGTCCACCGGCTTCGTCCGTGCGTCTGGACAGCAGAGATCCAAGTTCGTCGGCGTGGTTACCATCTTCGATCTAGCGTGTTGCGTTTAGAGAGAGGGCGAAAACCCCCGCGATTACCTGGCTAGGTGGCTCCGTATATGAGCTGATCTGGCCCACTACCCCAATGATGATGCTATGTATCACTTCTCCGGCATTATCTAAGACGGCAGCAGGCGTCGGAACGCCTTACCTTCGAAGGCATGGTGAATACCATCAACAACTACGCGGAAGCTGAAGCGGCAGCTCAGACAACGTTTGCGCTCATCAACGTTGCACCTCCACCCCCCGTCATCGAGGAAGTCATGGCACCCTCCGACTCTGTGATTGACGCGCTATACGCCGACTTCACTGTAGACTCAGAGGAGATAGATTTTAGTCCAGAAGAGCTAGACTCCGCCATGCAGGAGGTGGAGGAGGAGTACACGCGCGACGAGCAAGCCAACAATGTCGTCACATCGTGAGAGGTGTTCGTCACTATCGGGACGGCGATGGATGAAGATCAAACCGGACGAGCTCCGCCTACAGCTCTAGACAAAGGGAAGGTACCACCTGTTGCTGACGACATTGATCGCGCAAAGGTCATGCCCCTCCGCCTAATCGAGTGCAACAGCCGCAGGAACTCGGCACCAACCCGAGCAACAACAACACCGCAAACTTGCCACCTCTGGCATCTACGTCTGCTGTTGCCCAAGTTATTCCAGCTGATAGAGTGATGTACGACAATCTCCTCGTTGAGCCACTGACCGTATCTCATATCCGGAACGTGACCCAGCTTGAGGAGAAGCGCCAGTAGCTGCTAGAGGAAGCGCATGCCATCACAGAGCAAGGCTCTAAGCTAGATCGAGATCTGGTCAATGCGCAGAAATTGCGGGCATCATGCCGCTCCTCGATCGTTGGTTGCGAAAGCCTTCCGGCAAGGATTCTACTGGCTGACCGCGAAGGCGGACGCCGACAAGCTGGTTGAGACATGCATGGGATGCCAGTATTATGCCCGACAACCACATGTTCCTGCTAAAGAATTGCGAACAATACCAATAACTTGGCTGTTTGTAGTCTGGGGGCTAGACATGGTGGGACTGTTACAAACGACACCATGTGGATTTACACATCTGCTAGTAGCAGTTGATAAATTCACTAAATGGATAGAATCTAAACCCATTAGAAAGCTTGATGGGGCAATTGCCCTCAGGTTTGTCCGGGATCTAGTGGTGAGATTTGGTCTCCCACGTAGCATTATCACCGACAACGGCAGCAACTTGTCACTCGGAGAAGTGGAGGCTTATTGTTGGGAGAAGGGCATCCGACTTGATCTTGCATCTGTGGCACATCCACAATCCAATGGTCAGGTTGAGCGAGCCAATGGATTAATTCTGCAGGGGATCAAGCCACGTCTTGAGGCACCGCTACATAGAGCAGCTGGAGCCTAGGCGGAAGAATTGCCATATTTGCTGTGGAGTTTACGAACCACACCCAATAGAGGGTATCTGCCAAGGAGTCCCGTTCCTGTTGGAGGAGCTTGTACGCTTCATGATGACGTTGGTTCTGCTTATCGGCAGCTTTCTTCTGATCTTTTAAGATCGAGATCTCCTCCTTCAATCGGTTCATTTCCTCAGTGGAGGAGTCCTGCAAGGCTTTCATTGATTCCTCATGCATTTTCAGCATGTCCTTCTTCTCCTGCTTAAGGATTTTGTTCTCGCTATCCAGCTCTTGGATGTGCTTGGACTGCTCGACAATGTCCTTAGCCTTGGCAATGGTTTCTTCAAGTCGGCGAAAGCAAAGTACACAGTGAGTACTCGGAGAATACACAAGTTCAAGTCGGAATAAAAAAAGAAAGGAAAAATAGACGCTTGCTCTTGATGATCTGTTCCTTCAAGAAGGCAGTTTTACCCTTTTCGGCTTCCAGGTCCGCGCGCATCTTTTGGTACTTGTCGTTGGCCATGCCCCTCCGAGCATTCTCGTTCTGTGGAAAAAGAAGAATTAAACATTGTTTGGCCTACTTGGAGCATCTAGCCGGAAACTTTCCACCTAGACGCTCGGGGGCTACAACGAGAGTTTTTAACTTAGCAATATGCTTGGTCTTTCTTTAAGCATCTAGTCCGAACTAATTCAGTTTTCGATTAGAAGCTTGGGGGATACAGTATAAAGTTTTTAACTCGGATGTATGCTTAGCTTTTATTTAAGCATCTAGTCAGAACTAATTCAGTTACAACTAGAGGCTTGGGGGCTACTGCGTATGCTACTCTTAAAGCATCTAGTCGGAATAATTCATTCAAACTACATGCTTGGGGGCTACAGTGAGAAGTTTTCTACTTTAGTCACTCTTAGAGCATTCAGACGCAAAGACCTATGGTTTTCCATCTAAATCCTCGAGGGCTACAATGGGATACTCATATGAAATACAAAAGGCAAATAAAACTTACAAGTGCAATGATCTTTAGGTTGGTAGCACTCTCAGCCAGCAGCTTGCCAAAGGATACACTGTTTCCTTGCAAGATCTCTGCTTACCGGAGAAGCTCCTCCAGACCGCACATCGAAGATGTAGGCTCCGCAATAGGAACCAGAGCAGTGCTACTCGGTGTAAGAACCGGATAGACTATCTTTGGATACTTTATGGTTTTCTTGGGTGCGGGGGCGCCGCCTTCGGCAGAAGTACCAGCTTCCACCACCGCCTTACCGCTACCGATGGCATCCTTAGTCGGAGCTTCAGCCATTTGGTGTGCGACACTCTCCTGCATCGCCTGCTCGCCGATAACAGCAAGCTCTGTAGAGGCACCTGAGTCCACTTCCATGGCGGAAGGGCCAGGTGCTTCCTTAGATTGTGAGCTTGTCGGAGCGGAGGAAGTCTTGACGATGGGAGTGACAGGGGCGATGGTGGGAGATGCGTCGCGATGCAGCATGTCCTTGATGGTTCTATAAGCCCCCGATGTTTTGGAGGTCTTATTCAAGATGGTCATGGCTTTCTTCCTGAAACATGCAAAATGCATAAGTACAAGAATAAGACAGATAAATAGACAAGGTCGGAGAGAAAGAAGCTTACACAAGAGGGGGTGCTTTAGCAAAAGGGATCCCGGTAACTTTTCTCTTCTCCGCCTCCAGGGCGGCGGTAGTCGTTTTGGAGGCTCCACCCTCCGTCTTCTTCTTCTTTCCTCCGTCGGCAGCGTCAGAGGTGGAGATCTTCCGCTTTCGCGCCAATGGAGCATCGTCGTCGGACACAACCGTGACTTCCTTCATCTTTGGATCATAGATTTGAGGAGCCATGATGTCCTCATCTATGTCACTAAGCTGTTAAGTGAGAAGTTACCGTGTTAGACAAGATGGTAATGGCTAGACAGAAGAACTGGAGTATATGTCATACACGAAAGATATACAATTACCTTTGGGCACTTGCTCTCTACGAACATGTCTTAGGTGATGGTGAAGCCACGCTTCTTGTCCTTCACCTTGACGATGTCCTTGAGGAGAAGCTTGACGGAGTCGCTCGAGAAGTTGTCAACGGAGATATGGAGGCTATCCCTTCTATCGTTGGTATACTCGTGCATCAGCTTCGCGCGGTGCTGCAGAGGCTGGATTCGCCTGATGAACCAGCACATGGCTAGGTCCAAGCCGGTCAAACCCGTTTCTATGAACCATTCTATCTGCCTTATAGCGCGGGAAGCTTCGGTGTCAGAGGGAAGGGAGGCCTGGGATCTCCATGTCGAGGCTTCGGTGGCGGCTCCATCGACGAAGTCCGGGTACGTTACTTCTCAGTTATCCAAAGGGATATCTGGATCGTAGAAGTAAGTACGTTGCTAGTTCTTGCAAGACTCGTGGCCAACGATGTCGGGGAACCGCCGGCCAGGACGGATCTTGAAGCTAATGGTGCCGCAATTACTAAGTTCATCCTTGCTGGCCCCGGCTTCACGCTTGACGGTGAAGAAATACATAAAGAGATCTAGCCTAGGCCTAATCCCTAGGTAACCCTTGCAAAGCGCCGTGTAATTGCTAAGCGCTAGGATACTGTTGGGAGAAAGGTTTTGAAGCTGTACTCGGTAGTGGTTCAAGACGGCAAGGAAGAAGTTAGAGATGGGCAGGGAGACGCCGCGTACCAATTGTGCATTGAGGTACACCTTTTCTCCGGATTGGGGAGAAGGTGTGACCTCGCCGGCCGGCGCCGCCCACCAGGCGAGCCCCTCCGTCGTGGGGAGGTATCCCTCGACGATCAACTCCTTAATATCACGGTCCATGATGTCCGAACCGCACCAATCGCCTTTGTGGGAGTTGTTGTCCTCCTCCAGCAGCTCCAGCGCCGATGGATTGTGGTCGCCGCCGGTGGTCTAGACCACCGCAGAGACAGGGATGACCAGGCCCTCTGGGGGCACGATGACGGAGCTCGCTGGCTTCGCCGCGGCTTCGCCCGACGCCGCCATCGAGGGAGAAGAGCCGATGCTGGCCATTGCGTGTGTTTGGAGGGGACTAGCGAGATTGGGAGTTAGGGTTTTTCGCAAGGTTGCGCGGAGAGCTCGAGGGGGCATTCGCTGGAGGAAGAACATGATGCGAGGAGAGAATGAGGTGAAAAGTAAATATTTTCACCGCGGTTACTATTTATGATCTCCAGCATCAAGATTCGTGTATCTTGATCGGACGGTTGCCGCGTAGACAACGTGTGTGCGGACATGCGCGGAAATTTTGCCACGCCTCAACCGTCACCGCCAACGCTTCGTATCGCTCGCGCGGGAAAAGTGGACATGATTGCGTTCTCTGCATGTGTGAGTTACGAGGCGTTGCTTGAAGGGAATATGCCCTGAGAGGCAATAATAAAATGTTTATTATGTGTATTCCAAGTATATGATAGATGTTTATTTTGCATGCTATAATTGTATTAATACGGAAACGTTAATACATGTGTGTTTAATAAACAAATAGAAAGTTCCTAGTTATGCCTCTCTCATAAACTAGTTCGTTGATTAACAAGATGATCATGGTTTCCTGATCATAGACATTGGATGTTGTTAATAACGAGATCACAACATTAGTGTAATGGTGTGATGAACATTCATCCGAAGTATAGCATTACGATCAAAGTCATTGAGTTTATATTGCTATAAACAAACTACGAAGTAGTCCTAATCCTTAGACCATGAGATCATGCCAATTACTAACACCGGAAGAGTTTCTTGTTGACATCAAACGTCACTCCGTAACTGGGTGATTATAAAGATGGATTCAAAGCTATTAAAGTGTTATGTTGAGAATCATGGATCAAGAGTGGAATTTGTTCATCCCGATGACGGATAGATATGCTCTGGGCCCTCTGGGTGATATCACATTGGTTAGCTTGCAAGCAAGTGATTTGATCACTAGAATGTTATATCACAGGAACAAGAAAAGAGTGCATGTCAGTAACGAGATCAAACTAGGTATGGAGATACCGATGATCGAATCTCGGACATGTAATATATAGTGAAACAAAGGGATTAAGATACAAGCGTAAAAGGTTCTGACGATCACAGGAAAAGTCATCGTTGAATGTGTGGGAGTCAGTATGGATCTCCAGGTCCCGCTACTGATTATTGATCGGAGAAGGGTCTCGATCATGTCCGCATTATTGGCGAACCATAGGGTGACACACTTAAGGGACACTGGCATCCAGTTGGAGCAAATGTTTCATGCCGAAAGAATAAACAAGCGCAGGAATTTATTTCACTAGATACCGAAACAGGTTTTCGGGTGAAATTGCATAAAGTGGTTATGCATGTGAAATGGAATTCTAGCAAGGGGTTATTTGTGAATTTTTGTCATTAAAGTAATTGACAAAATTCTGAATAAAATAAAAGAGTTTTATTAATGAGAGTTTGCATTAAATTTGGTGGAAATTTAATGGGAATTTGAGTGGACTTTTGAGTGGAGAAAATTGAAGGGCCATTTTGTGAGTGGAGTGTCCACCCACATGAATGAAGGAGGGGAGGGGGCAGACCCCATGGCCGGCGGCCACCCCCTTGGGTGCCCCCCTCCTCCTATAAAAGGAGCACCCCTCCTCACTTGTCTCTCACACCTCCTCATGAAGGATCTCTCTCCCCTCTAGAATTTATCCCCCATGGTCTCGGACTAGCGAGATACATGTTCCCGGTGGCTATTCGGCAAGAAAGGGTTGTGCTTCACCGCAGCTGGGCGAGAGGCGGAGGTTTCCCGGTGTCTTGTACGTGTGTGCGAGCACGGATGCGCTGCTGCTTTGCGGCCCTAGGACTTCCTCTCGATCTTGAGATCGGCAAGAGATCGTATACATCAACCACGAGTGAACTCGTTAAGCTTTGTCGGTCTTCAAGGGTATGTTCTCTACGGATATACATCCACCCGTTGTTTGTATCTAGTAGATAGATCTTGGTACATAGTTCCCATCGTAGGAAAATTTTTGTTTTCTATGCTGCGAACCCTACAGTGGTATCAGAGTCGGATTTATGCGTAGATACTTTACACAGGTAGTACATATATGAGTATGTGGGCGATGATGATCATGTTGTTGCTCCTTTATTTTAATTTTGGATATTGGTGGCATAGTGGGATGAAGCAGCCCGGACAAACTTCACATGTCCTCGCACATGAGACCTGTTCCACGCTTGACATGCAACTAGTTTGCATAAGTGGCTAGCGGGTGTTTGTCTCTCCTACTATAGTCAATATCTATTTTGCAAGCGAGTTGTCAACAATTTGGTTATCCTCGTTGTGGTTCATGTTCGTAGGTAAGAACGGTTCTATCTCGAAAGTCCTAAGCCACGTAAAACTTGCAATGGATAAATTAGAGGCGTCTAGTTTAGATTGTTGCTGGGCTAGTGTTATGATATGGTAGTATTGTAAGTAGAAGTATGAGATGATACTCTTACAACACACATAGCGTGTAAACTCCATAGACCTCGGAACACGGACCAAAAGGTTAAGCATGAGTCATATAGTTGATATGATGCCCATTTGATGCTCGCCTTTGAAGCTATACCGACTCACGTGATGATCGGACTTGGTATAGTGGATTTGGTTCATGTAATCACCAAAAAGGCACGAGGGATGTCGTTTTTGAGTGGGAGTTCATTCGTAATATGGATTAGTTGAACTCAATCTATCATACACTTAGTCTAAACTTTACAAATTCCGTTGTAGATGGCACCACCTGCTTTTAATTTCAATGTGTTCATGGAGAAAGAGAAACTTGCAACGAACGGTAGCAACTTTACCGAATGGGCCATGAATTTGAGGATTCTCCTCTCTGCTGCACAAAAGCAATATGTGCTAGAAGCGCCGTTAGGCCCCCCACCTTTAGATGATGCCCCTGACGAGGAGAAGAATGTCTATCAGACTCGTCAAGAGGACCACAACTTAGTTCATTGCGGCATATTGTATGGGCTAGAGCCGGAACTTCGAAAGCGTTTTGAAAATGGCAATGCTTTTGATACAATGGGTGAGTTGAAAATAATTTTCGACACACATGCTGCTGTAGAGAGCTACAACTCTTCAGAAAAGTTCCTTAGCTGCATGATGGAAGAGCACAGCTCTGTTAGTGAGCATGTACTCAAGATGTCGGGTTACGCCGATAAGCTTGTGTCCTTGGGAATATCGATTCCCATTGACTTAGGCATCCATCATGTTCTACAGTCTCTGCCACCTAGCTATAAGAGCTTCGTGATGAACTATAATATGCAAGGCATGAAGAAGTCTCTCCCGAGCTTCATCAATGCTTAAAAGCTGCAGTGGAGATCAAAAGGAACATCAAGTGTTGATGATCAATAGGAACACGGTTTCAAGAAAGACAAGAAGGAAAAGCGGAAGGAAGTAAGGCGGCAAGCGGTTGCAGCGCTGAAAAAAACCCGAGTTGGACCTAAGTCGATACGAGTGCTACTATTATAAAGGGATGCCATCGGGCATAAGCGCCCCAAGTATTCGCGGCGACAAGAAAGCCGGCAAGGCAAACAAAGGTATATATGATATACATGTTATTGATGTGTACTTGACTAGTGCTCGCAGTAGCACCTGGGTATTTGATACCGGTTCAGTTGCTAATATTTGTAACTCGGATCAGGGGCTACGGAACAAGCGACCGCTAGTAAGGGGTGAGGTCAAGATGCGTGTTGGCAATGGATCAAGCGTTGATGTGATCGCCGTCGGAACGCTGCCTCTCCACTTGCCGTCGGGATTAGTTAAAAACTTGAATAATTGTTATCTGGTGCCTGCACTGAGCATGAACATTGTATCTGGATCGTGTTTGATGCGAAGTGGTTATTCATTTAAATCCGAGAACAATGGTTGTTCCATTTATATGAATGAAATCTTTTATGGTCATGCACCGATGATGAATGGTTTATTTCTTTTGGATCTCGATAATAATGTTACACATATTCATAATGTTGATGCTAAAAGGATTAAACTAAATGATGATATATCCGCATATATGTGGCAATTGCCGTCTAGGTCATATTGGCGTTAACGCATGAAGAAGCTCCATTCGGATGGACTTTTGGAATCACTTGATTATGAATCATTTGATACATGTGAGCCATGCCTTATGGGCAAGATGACTAGAACGCCGTTTTCGGTTCAATGGAGCAGGCGATTTATTGGAAATCATACATTCTGATGTATGTGGTCCAATGAGTTTGTCGGCGCGAGGTGGATATCGTTATTTTGTTACTTTCACAGATGATTTGAGTAGATACGGTTATATCTACTTGATGAAACACAAGTTTGAAACCTTTGAAAAGTTCAAGGAATTTCAGAATGATGTGGAAAATCATCGTAATAGAAAGATCAAATTTCTACGGTCCGACCGTGGAGGTGAGTATCTAAGTTACGAGTTTAGCACTCACATGAAAGAGTGTGGAATTGTTTCACAACTCACACCTGCCGGAACACCACAGCGAGATGGTGTGTCGGAACATCGTAATCGTACTTTATTAGATATGGTTCGATCTATGATGTCTCTAACGGACTTGCCATTGTCATTTTGGGGCTATGCACTAGAAACTGCTGCATTCACTTTAAATCGGGCACCATCTAAATCCGTTGAAAAGACACCGTATGAATTGTGGTTTGGAAACAAACCTAAGCTGTCATTTCTTAAAGTTTGGGGATGCGATGTTTATGTGAAGAAACTTCAACCGGATAAACTCGAACCCAAAGCAGAAAAATGCGTCTTCATAGGATACCCTAAGGAAACTATTGGGTATTCCTTATATCACAGATCCGAGGGCAAGGTTTTTGTTGCCAAGAATGGATCCTTTCTAGAGAAAGAGTTTCTCGCAAAAGGTGTGAGTAGTAGGAAGGTAGAACTCGAAGAGGTTATTGAACCTTCTCTTCAAAGTATGGCGAGTAGTGCAGCGCCGGAAGTTGTTCCGGAGTTGACTCCACCTGTTGAAGAGGGAACTAATGATAATGATCATGAAACTCCAAAAGAGAGTACTACCGAACCTCGCAGGTCAAGCAGACGCTGCGACTCGAGCTATACGGAAATCTGTCATGAATTTCATGGTTGATGAAAATGATGACGTATGAAGAAGCGATGATGAGCCCGGATTCCAACAAATGGTTAGAAGCCATGAAATCCGAGATGGAATCCATGTATGAAAATCAAGTTTGGAACTTGGTGGACTTACCTCACGACCGAAAGGCCGTGGAGAACAAATGGATTTTCAAAAGGAAAACTAATGCTGATGGTAATGTGACCGTCTATAAAGCTCGACTTGTCGCAAAGGGGTTTCGACAAATTCAAGGAGTTGACTACGATGAGACATTATCTCCCGTAGCGATGCTAAAGTCAGTTAGGATTATGTTAGCAAATGCTGCATATTTCGATTATGAGATATGGCAGATGGATGTCAAAACCGCATTTCTCAATGATAATATTGAAGAAGAATTGTATATAATACAACCAAAGGGTTTTGTCGATCCTAAGGATGCTAACAAGGTGTGCAAGCTTCAGCGATCCATCTATGGATTGAAGCAAGCATCACGAAGTTGGAATCTCCGCTTTGATGAGGTGATCAAAGAGTTTGGATTTGTCCAAACTTATGGAGAAGCTTGTATTTACAAGAAAGTGAGTGGGAGTAATGTGGCATTTCTGATATTATATGTGGATGACATATTATTGATCGGAAATGATATAGATCTTTTAAACAGTGTTAAAAGTTATCTAAACAGCAAATTTTCAATGAAGGACCTAGGTGAAGCGTCATACATATTAGGCATAAAGATCTATAGAGATAGATCTAGGCGCCTAATAGGGCTATCGCAAAGTACATACCTTGATAAGATTTTAAAGAAGTTTAAAATGGAAAATGTTAAGAAGGGGTTCTTACCTATGACACAAGGCACGACATTGAGTAAGACTCAAAGTCCGGCTTCGGCGGAAGAAAGAGAGATAATGGACAAGGTCCCCTATGCTTCAGCCATAGGCTCTATAATGTACGCCATGCTATGTACAAGACCGGATGTGGCACATGCTATTAGTTTGACTAGTAGGTACCAATCGGATCCAGGTTCGGAACACTGGAAAGCGGTCAAGAATATCCTTAAGTACCTGCGAAGAACTAAGGATATGTTTCTTGTATACGGAGGTGAAAAAGAGCTCGTCGCTAAGTGTTATGTCGACGCTAGCTTTGACACCGATCCGGATGACTCTAAGTCTCAATCCGGATACGTATTTCTCATGAATGGCGGAGCGGTTAGTTGGAGGAGCTCCAAACAACCTTTGGTGGCGGGATCAACAACGGAGGCCGAATATGTTGCTGCTTCAGAAGCGGCTCAGGAAGCAGTTTGGATGAAGGAGTTCATATCCGAACTAGGTGTGGTTGCAAACGCGTTGGACCCAATGGTGATATATTGTGACAACAATGGTGCCATTGCCAATGCCAAAGAGCCAAGGTCTCACAAGCATTCCAAGCATATTAAGCGCCGGTTTCACTCCATCCGCGAACATGTCAAGGATGGAGATATAAAGATTTGTAAAGTACATACGGATCTCAATGTAGCAGATCCGTTGACTAAAACTCTCCCTAGAGCAAAACATGATCTACACCAGAACTCCATGGGTGTTAGATACATCACTATGTAACTAGATTATTGTCTCTAGTGCAAGTGGGAGATCAAGGAATATGCCCTGAGAGGCAATAATAAAATGTTTATTATGTGTATTCCAAGTATATGATAGATGTTTATTTTGCATGCTATAATTGTATTAATACGGAAACTTTAATACATGTGTGTTTAATAAACAAACAGAAAGTTCCTAGTTAAGCCTCTCTCATAAACTAGTTCATTGATTAACAAGATGATCACGGTTTTCTGATCATAGACATTGGATGTTGTTAATAACGAGATCACAACATTAGTGTAATGGTGTGATGAACATTCATCCAAAATATAGCATTACGATCAAAGTCATTGAGTTTATATTGCTATAAACAAACTACGAAGTAGTCCTAATCCTTAGACCATGAGATCATGCCAATCACTAACACCGGAAGAGTTTCTTGTTGACATCAAACGTCACTCCGTAACAGGGTGATTATAAAGATGGCTTCAAAGCTACTAAAGTGTTATGTTGAGAATCATGTATCAAGAGTGGAATTTGTTAATACTGATGACAGATAGATATGCTCTGGGCCCTCTCGGTGATATCACATTGGTTAGCTTGCAAGCAAGTGATTTGATCACTAGAATGTTATATCACAGGAACGAGAAAAGAGTGCATGTCAGTAACGAGATCAAACTAGGTATGGAGATACCGATGATCGAATCTCGGACATGTAATATATCGTGAAACAAAGGGATTAAGATACAAGCATAAAAGGTTCAGGCGATCACGAGAAAAGTCATCGTTGAATGTGTGGGAGTCAAGATGGATCTCCGGTCCGCTATCGATTATTGATCGGAGAAGGGTCTCGATCATGTCCGCATTATTCGCGAACCGTAGGGTGACACACTTAAGAGACACGGCATCCAGTTGGAGCAAATGTTTCATGCCGAAAAGAATAAACAAGCGCAGGAATTTATTTCACTAGATCTGAAACAGGTTTTGGTGGAATTGCATAAAGTGGTTATGCATGTGAAATGGAATTTCTAGGGGTTATTGTGAATGTTTGTCATTAAAGTAATTGACAAAATTCTGAATAAAATAAAAGAGTTTTATTTAATGAGAGTTTGCATTAAATTTGGTGGAAATTTAATGGGAATTTGAGTGGACTTTTTAGTGGAGAAAATTGAAGAGCCATTTTGTGAGTGGAGTGTCCACCCACATAAATGAAGGAGGGGAGGGGGAAGCCCCCATGGCCGGCGGCCACCCCCTTGGGTGCCCCCCTCCTCCTATAAAAGGATCCCCCCTCCTCACTTGTCTCTCACACCTCCTCGTGAAGGATCTCTCTCCCCCTCTAGAATTTATCCCCCATGGTCTCGGACTAGCGAGATACATGTTCCCAGTGGCTATTCGGCAAGAAAGGGTTGTGCTTCCGCTGCATCGCTGGAGCGAGGAGGCGGAGGTTGCCCGGTGTCTTGTACGTGTGTGCGAGCACGGATGCTTGCTTATGCGGCGCTAGGACTTCCTCTCGATCTTGAGATCGACAAGAGATCGTCTACATCAACCACGAGTTGAACTCGTTAAGCTTTGTCGGTCTTCAAGGGTATGTTCTCTACGGATATACATCCGCCCGTTGTTTGTATCTAGTAGATAGATCTTGGTACATAGTTTCCATCGTAGGAAAATTTTTGTTTTCTATGCTGCAAACCCTACATTGCTGACCCACGTCTACGTCGCCCTAGATGACATAGGCAGATGAACCATCACATCATAAGATTCCGCCCTGGACGGATCCAATCCGGCTACGGAAGAGTATGATGGAAGATTCAGCAATTCTCTGACTTACAAATTAAAGACGGAGAAAACCTTGCAAGGTTCTTTGGGAGGACTACAAGATATTGCTTGACGATTTGCCGACATCCATCTAGACGGAGCATTCCACATGAAGAGGCAAGACGGCGCAAGATCTTGGAGTTCTCTGGGGGCTACTGTTGGGGATATGCTATACGGGTATCCTCATAGCATGTCTCCTATCCGGATAACCCGGGTGGCCCACAGTTGGTAGCATGGCCCATGGACTGCTAGGCGGCCCAATTAGATGGATCCAGAAGGGAGGCTCATGCCGGATAAAGGAATGCTACGGTGGAGTCACCGACGTACCCGGAGCCTTGGAGTACACGACACGCAAGACTAGTAATAGACGGTGTAGGACTCTATAACCTGTCCGACTAGGACTTTTCCCGGTAACCCTAGGAACTGGCGACTATATAAGTCGGGCCTATGGGAGCCTTTAGGGCACAACCAAATAGCGATTTGCATACACCTCGCACAGCGAACCTATCTCTGTAACTCGGCATATTGCCCTTATAGTGATTTATAGCAGGAGTAGGATTCCGCCACCATTGTGGGATCTAAACCTGGGTAAGCTGTGTTACCTCGTACCCGTCAACCGTCCGCCTTCCCCCACGTCTCTAAACACGCACTATGTGGACCCCTCCATGGTATACTCGTCGGCAATACCACGACAATCTATGCGATCTTGAGATCGGCAAGTGAACGACTACATCACCCACAAGAATCTGGTCTCGTTAACCGCTTTGGATCTTTGAGAGTTAGTACTCTATCAACTTGTTGCACCGATCTAGTAGATAGATCTTGGCTTGATCATAGATTAGATCTTGATTGTGTGTTCATGCGGTAAAATTTTTTGTTTTCCATGCTACGAACCCCTATAGTGGTATCAGAGCCGTGTCTATATGTAGATCTGTTGCGCGAGTAGAACACAATGGTCATTGTGGGCATTGATGCTTTTGTTGTTGATTGCTTCTTGTGTACTTTGCATATTGCGGTATGTTGGGATGAAGCGGACCGGGCTAACCTTACATGACATCATTCATGAGACTTGCTCCACGCTTGACATGCAACTAATATTGCATAAGTGGCTTTGCGGGTGCCTGTTTCTCCCAACATAGTGAAGATTCAATTTACAACGGGTGATTGACAATACTAGTATCAACGTTGTGGTTATTTTTCGTAAGTTAGAACGACACTTGATGAAAGCCCCAAACCACGTAAAACATGCAAAGAAAATTAGAGGCGTCTAACTTTGTTTTGCAGGGGTGTGTTGTGATGTGATATGGCCATGATTGTGATTATATATGATGTATGCATTGTTCCTTATTGTAAGTCGGCAACCGGCAGGAGCCATATGGTTATCTTTTAATTTTGTCTAGACCTGCGTATCTATTATTCAAAGTAGTTGTAATAGTTGATGTTGGTGGACGACAACCATGGAGCGACGCCATTGACCTTGACGCCACGCCAGTGATGATGAAGATCATGTTCATGCTTGAAGATGGAGATCGGAAGCACAAGAAGAAAGGCCATATCATATCACATATTTTGAATTGCATGTGATGTTGATCCTTTTATGCATCTTGTATTGCTTAGTTCGAGACGGTAGCATTATAAGACGATCCCTCTCACAAAATATCAAGTTATAGAGTGTTCGTCGTTAGTAGGCACCATTGCCAAAGCTCGTTGTTTCGAAGCACCACATGATGATCAGGTGTGTTAGATTCTGCGAGTATATACAATGGGAGCAAGCCAGATTGCTCATGCGGAAGCTAAGGTTTGATCTTGACGAGCCTAGCATGTATAGACATGGTCTCGGAACACGGAATACCGAAAGGTAAAGCATGAGTCATATAGATGATATGATAAATATGTTGATTATTCGCCTTTGAAGCTACATCATCTCTCGTGATGATAGGTTTTGATGTGGTGGATTTGGTTCATGTAATCACTAAAACAATGTGAAGGATATTGTTTTGAGTGGGAGTTCAACAGTAATATGATTAAAAGTTGAACACTATTTATCATAAATTAAATCAAAGTGAATTTGCATAGTTTTTGTAGTCATTGGCATCCGTTTACCACCTTGCGCTTAGTTATAATTGAGATAATAGAACTATAGAATTCTAGTTAGTTACTTTACGAACTGGTATCGTATTGTTTTGAAGTGTTAATCTAAAGTTTAAAAGTCCCATTGCAAACTTTCAGTAAGTTTCGATTACTTCGTGAAGTTTAATAGTTGGTATTAAATCAAGAGTAACAATTCTAGTGTTAGTATATAAGTATCATGTTTGTCTCCATGATTCTTGATATTCAAAAGATCGTTTTAATATCAAGGTAATCTAGGAGTTGAAAGAGTTGTTTCAGAAACCATCATGTATGGAAGATATTGCAATATCTGAAATGATGTTTTGGTTACAACATGATAGAGTATAATATGGCAAAGTTTATGTTCTCATATTTTATGAGAATTTACAAAATGTTGGAGACACTAGTTGTCCTAATCCTCCAAAAGGTATTGGAGAGCAACATTATACTCGCGATTCACCGTTATAAGCTAAAGTAGCTTGATCATGAATAATTCCATGACAAGGGTGAATATTTGATGTAGGTAAAACGTTTACTACACCAAGAGATTACTAAAGAATGGAATTTGAAAGAACACCAAACATTTGATGATGGTGATCTACTTCAAAGTGCAAGTCCAAAGACATTGGTATTTAACTATACATGCTTTGGACTATGTGTCATGTATATGGCTCCACTATTGATGTTGATAGATTCTTTCAAACAGAAAAGGAAATACTGAAAGAGAATCTCATAAATATATGGCAAAAAAGAAAAGACTAGAATTGTTCAGCTTAGGTATATAGAGGATATACGAGTTATGGTTGTATTCTTTGCTTGTTAAATAATGTGGTTCTTAAGTATTGGATACTGAATTTGTTGGTATGAATCGTTATACGAAACAACAGAATTCATGAACTACAATGGCCTAAGTAACTACCAAAAGAATATGTGATGATGTTCATCGAGAACAAATAAAGGGTTATTGTGTTGCTCGTTAACATCAAAGCTTGCCTTTAAGATTTGTTTTATCAGGTATTATGAGAACAAAAGGGTTGTTCAAATTATTGTCGTAATCCATAAAAGATGGATGATTTACAAATCTTGTTGGAGAAATCACATCCATAGAACTAGTGCTAAAATGTTGAAAGACAAATTTATTGAAAGATCACTTAGGAAGTGACATCGCCGTTTAAATTATATTGGAAAGTAAACATGAAGAAACTCCATGTGGATGGAATTTTGGAGTCTTTTGATTTTTGATCAAATGACGCTTGTGAAACTTTCCTAGAGATAATTAAAACTTCGTTCATAGGCCAAAAGGGAACAAATGACTAGCTTATTGGAACTTGTACATATTGTTGTATGAAGTCCATTATCTTTAGTCAAGAGCGATGGATTTCAACTTCATATGCTTTCCTCGAAAATTTGAGTGAATATATGAATATTTACTTAATAAGGATGAAGTGTGAAACATTTGAAAAGTTCGAAGACTTTCAAGATGAAGTGAAAAATCAATGTAACAAGAAAATAAAGAATTTATGATAGGATCATAAAGGAAGATTTTTAGTTGCAAGTTTAGCATAACACCTAAGATTTGAGGAATCGTTCCGTGGATTTGCATTATTAATACTTGTGTGATTTGTAAACAAAAAAGAGTCCCTAGTAAAGCCTCTTGCTAAACTAGCTTGTTGGTTAATATATGATCATGGTTTCCTGATCATGAACATAGATATGTTATTAACAACAGGGTCATATCATTAGGAGAATGATGTGATGGACATACTCCTATAGTTTAGCGTAGCATAAAGATCAAGTCATTTAATACAGTTCATTTGCTATAAGCTTTCTGATACATAGTAACCTTCTTTCAACCATGAGATCATGCTAATCACCATCACCGGAAGGATGCTTTGATGACATCAAACACCACACCATAACTAGGTGGCTATAAAGGTGGCATTGAGTGTTCGGAAAGTATGTGTGGAGGCACATGTATCAAGAGTGGGATTTGTCCATCCATATGACAGATATATATACTCTGGGCCCTCTCGGTGGAATGTCATCCAATTAGCTTGCAAGCATGTGACTGGCTCACAAGGGATCACATATCACGGGAACGAGAAAAGAGTACTTATCGGTAACTAGGTTGAACTAGGTATGCAGAGATACCGACAATCAGACCTCGGATAAGTAAACTATCGAGAGACAAAGGGAAATTGATATCGTATGTAAATGGTTCATTCGATCATGAAGTAATCGTAGAAATATGTGGGAGCCATATGAATTTCCAGATTCCTCTATTGTTATTGATCGGAGAAGAGTCTCGATCATGTCTGCATAATTCACGAACCATAGGGAGACACACTTAAGGATTCGATGTTGTTTAGTAAAGAGACCGAATGTTGTTCGGAGTCTCGGATGGGATCCGGGATAACACGAGGAGATCCGGAATGGTCCGGAGAATAAGATTCATATAAGGAAAGTCCAATTCCGGAGTTCGGGAATGGTTCCAGTGTTTTCATCGGAATGTTCTAGAAGGCTCTAGAAGGTTTGCCAATCTGGAAGGGGAAGGGTACATGGATGTGTCATGACAAAGTGGAATGGTTGCATCATGTCGTAGGTCACTTGGCTGGACACTTGGAAGAGAGAAATGAAACTCTAATTTGAAAGTCAAAAGGGCAGTTTGAAAAAGTCAAACTGGGACAATATTTCCAAGTGGAGGGAGATAAGGATTCTTACCTAGGGAAGGAATCCTCCCTCTCCCTTGGGCCGGCCACATGAAGTGGAGTTGGGGGAAGACTCCCTCCCCCTTGACGCCTCCCCACCTATAAAATCAGGGGTAGGGCGCCCCCCTTGGACACACAAGAAACCCTAGGTTGGCCGCCGCCCCCCTCTCTAGTTGCCGCCAATCTAGATCTCCTTTAAACCGCTACCAACTAGCTAAACCCTAATTGCTAGCTACCTCTAAACCTCGGCCTATAAACCGTAGATCGTCGGGGCTCCCTCTACTCCACCATACCTGCTCCGGCTTAGGCGAAGCCCTGCGGGATCTCCCCTCTACTTCTGACACCACGCCGTCGTGCTGCCGGAATCACGAGGAGAGAACTACAACCTCTGCTACCTGCTAGAACAAGGGAGAGGAAGGTCTTCATCGAGTACCGTACGTGTGACCGACTGTGGGAGCGGTGCCGGAACGCGGCGCCGGAAGGATCGTCTACGCGATCTTGAGATCGGCAAGTGAACGACTACATCACCCACGAGAATCTGCTCTCGTTAACCGCTTTGGATCTTCGAGGGTTAGTACTCTATCAACTTGTTGCACCGATCTAGTAGATAGATTTTGTCTTGATCATAGATTAGATCTTGATTGTGTGTTCATGCAGTAGAATTTTTTTATTTTCCATGCTACGAACCCCTACAGTTGGAGGTGAAACCGAGCTCATGTAACTTATCACTCAGCCATGCATACCAGGCATGAGATGATTGCTTCAGTCCATAAAGAGCATGCTGAAGCTTGCAAACATGGTGAGGATAGCGAGAGTCCTCAAAACAAGGAGGCTACTGCATATAAACATCTTTCTCAAGAAATCCATGGAGAAAAGCATTGCTGACATCAAATTGTCGAAGACACCACCCTCGAGACACGGCAAGAGACAGAACCCGACGAATTGTAACTGGTTTAACCACTGGACTGAATGTATCATGATAATCAATGCCGTGTTGTTGAGTGAAACCACGAGCAACTAACCGTGCCTTGTTCTTGTCAATGGAGCCATCAGGCCAAAACTTCGTCTTGAAAATCCATTTGTTGCCAACAATATTGACACCAAGGGGACGTGGAACTAGACGCCATGTCTGATTACGCTGAAGAGCAGCAAATTCATCTTCCATTGCATTGCGCCAGGCTGGTTCAAAATGAGATGTACGGTGCGAAGTAGGAACCGCTAGAAGCGCTCGACGACGATAAGGATCATACCAAATTGTACCATCGGTGTATGTCTTGGGGCGATGCATGTCGTTGCGACGACGCATGACCATCCGGTGGCTGGAGGTCGGTGGAGGTGGAGATACCGCGGCAGGAGCGAGGTCGCTGGCACGAACAGGTGACGCGGGGGGCGCGGGCGGAGTAGAGGCCGGCTCGGGCGACGTGGAGGCCGGCGCTGGCGAGGCCTCGTCGCGGCGGGACGTGCCAGAGGTAGCCGGCCCATCAGGCTCCTGGGTTGGGCTGGGCGGACGCAATGCCACCCGAGCCAAGCTTAAGACGTGCCCGAGCCGAGGGGCGATCTTGGCGCGCTTGACGAGGCATGCACGTCGATCGGATCGGCTGCGGGGACCACTTCCTGCAAAGGTAAATCACAAGACATACCAGGCAGGTCAACTTGTAACAAGGACATGTCATATGTACGCATATTAGGACCCTGAATAGCTGGTTCTTGTGCAGGATAAGTGACAGATGCAAAGCAGAGACATCAACAACAACACCGGGTGTCGCAAAAGGAAAAATTGTTTTATCGAAAACGACGTCTCGGGATATATAAATGCGACCAGTGCTATGATCAAGACACTTATAGCCCTTATGCATAGGACTATAGCCGAGAAAGACACACATCTTGGAGCGGAACTCTAGTTTATGGAAATTATACTTGCGTAGACTAGTACATCCAAAAGTGCGAAGAAAAGAGTAGTCTGGGGCCTGATTTAATAGTTGCATGATGGGGGATACATTGTTAAGCACATAGGATGGCATTTGATTAATCAGATTACACGCGGTTAGAAAAGTTTCATCCCAATAGCGCAATGGTAGTAAAGAGTGAGCAAGAAGGGCCAGGCCAGTCTCGACAAAATGTCGGTGTTTGCGCTCTACTATGCCATTTTGTTAGGATGTGTGTGGAAACGATACACGATGAAGGATGCTAGTGCGACGAAAATAGATACTCTCCACCCCAATCGGACTGCACGACACGGATCTTAGTGTTAAGAAAAAGCTCGACAAGGGTTTGAAAAAGATAAAACGCAGCTTCAACATCAAACTTGTGTTTAATAAGATAAATCCAACAATGACGGCTGTAATCATCAACAAAACTAACATAGTATTTCTATCCTTTAGAGGAGGCTAAAGCAGGACCCCAAACATCAGTGTGAACTAGTTCAAGAGGTGCAGTAGAAAGATGGAACTGAGAATAAGGTAACTAATGAATTTTAGCACGTTGACAAGCATCACACACTGACGTATCAAAAACTGAAGTACACATATCAAAAACTGAAGCACAGGAAAGAGAATTGTTCTTGACAATATCGTTAACTATATTATTGGAAGGATGACCAAGCCCGTTGATGCCATTGACTAGAAGAAAGCTAGACACTAGACGTAGCATGCCAAGTAGACGTGGAGACTCGATGGAACGGAACAGGATAGAGACCCTCTCGGCTTCTACCTTGAAGAACGATTTTCTTCGTGACGTTGTCCTTAACACAAAAGAAATTATGATAAAATTCAATGAAAACATCGTTATCACTTACGATCCTACCAAGAGAGAACAAATTTTTGCTGATATTAGGAACATGAAGAATATTTTTGAGAGCAAGGGAATGCATAGGACCAGCTAAACGAGAGTGACCAATGTGCGAAATAGACAGACCTGCACTGTTGGCGACTTGAACTTGGTCTCTGCCGGGGTATGGCTCGTGGACATGGAGTCTGTCCATGTCGTTGGTGAAGTGGTCGATGGCGCCCGTATCCATGATCCAGTGTGGAGGAGTATCGTGCTGGCCATGGCCGGTGGAGGCTGCGTTGCCGGAGCGAGAGTCGTTGGCTTGATACAATTGGCTGAAGCGATTGCGACTTGCTAGGGCTCCATGTCCCCAGATGCCACAGATCTGGCAGCTCGTGCGACCACGCCACCTGCCAGCACCATTGTTGCGGCCACCATCTTGGCCGCCTCCACCTTGGCCGCCACCACCTTGTCCACCGCCTCCCTGGCCGCCGCTAGTGCGACCGCCGTTGCGTGCGCCCTGTGTACCGCCACCGCCTTGATAGCTGACGCCTTGGCCGTAGTAGCCACCGCCTTGGTAGCCACCGCCTTGGCCCTGGTATGCTCGACACCCCTGTCAAAGACTCGTCGCCACCATAGCGACCAGTAAACGACCGTGGCGTTAGCGCAACGCTGGAGGAGGCAAAGTCGAGAAATGACGCCGACTCCAGATCATGCATGGCCCCATGGGAGACAAGCATTGAGTAGAAGTCGGTCAGTTGGATGACGGCGTCAGGGTTGGTGTTGGAGTAGACATTGAGGGATGCCTGAAGGGAGGAGAAGGCGACACCGAGACCAACGAGGATGTAGTCAATCAGCTCATCGTCGGGGAGAGGAGAGCCGACGGTGGCCATGGCGTTGGCAAAACCCTTCATGTGATGGAAGTAGTCAGCCCCGCCCATATCGTTCCGCTTCGTCGTCGCCAGCTTGCGACGGTACGCGCGAACGCTCGCCCGTCCCTGGGCGGAGAACATGGAGCTAACCGTGCTCCAGACCGATCTAGCCGTCGTGCGCCCAATCATCTAGGCGAGGATGTCCTCGGTCATGGATCCGAGAAGCACGCTCATAACACGCAGATGAGTGTGTGGCCATGTGGTGTACTCGGGGTTAGTGATGGTGACCGCGTCCTTGCCGGTGCCGGTGGTGATGGTATTCGGCACGGGAAGGCTACCATTGATGAAGCCGAGATGATCGGATCCAGCGTGGTTGGGGATGACCTGGGTTTTCCAAAGGAGAAAATTGCTCCGATCCGGACGGACGATGATGGTGTCGGAGCTGGAGGTCGTGGGGTGAGAGCCGGAAGTGGAGGAGCCGGCGGCGGAGAACGTGGAGAGCGACATGGCGGCGGAAAACAGGAACCCTAGAGCCTCTCGCTCTGATACCAAGTCAGAAATTCTAGTTGCCGTAGTTAGCCCCACGGCTGGCTCTCTCCTTTTATTAACACAAAACATGTACAATTAGTTACAATTGGATTAGGATCTGGTTGTTTAAACCGGATACAACTATATCTCTAATATTGCAATGTATTGATCGAAGACTCGAAGTGTGGAGTCCATATTCTCGGATCATGGCTAAATGTTTCTTGAAAACTAGCACTATGTCGGAGATCTCCTTTAGACACTGTCCAAGAGATGCTAACGAGGTGGCGCAGGAGCTAGTGAGGAATTCGTTCATCACGAAAGAGAATATAGTGTGGGATGGTGATCCTCCCATGTTTTTATTGTCTTTTCATTATTCGTGATGTAACCGGCTTATCAAATCAATAGAGTCACCAGACATCCTTTAAAACAAATTATTTAGACAGTACCGGACGACCGATCTCTTCTCGTTCCTTGGCAGTGGGCCACAATATACCTGTCGCCGATCAGTCCACACGTTTTTTCTCTCCCGAGTCCCAACACCATGACTCGCAGAAAAGAAGCAAAAGAAAGAAGGAAAACGACTTGCACGATTAATACATGTGTCGGAAGAAAAGAAGAGCCGCCGTGGCGTGCCTTTCCGATAGAGTTGAAACGACCGCTCGGAAGGCACCCCACGTCTCCGGCCCGCCGCCGTCGCTCTCGTGCGGAAATCAACTCGATCGCAAGCGAACCCGGACCCGACAACCACCGCCTTCCTAGCTCTCTTCTCCCCGTCCCCACGCCTCTCTATAAATCGCGACCTGAGACGGCAAGAGACTGTGCAACCGTGGGCCGTCCAGCAGATTTTTAAGTTAGCGTGTACGTGCGTGCTCCATGGTGAGATCCCCGTTCGTTCTTGTTCCGATGGAGGGGAGGACGCTGAGGGAGGAGGATCGGGAGCAGGAGCAGCGGGAGGTGCTGCTGATCCACAGCCAGGTGAGCCGGATCAAGCGGGAGGACGAGGAGACCCGGGAGCACCTGCTGAAGCTGCAGCTCCTGGAGACGAGGCCGGCCGCCGGCGGCGTTCGCGGGCGGGAGAGATCGCCGCCGGCCTCCCGCTCTCTGTCACCGCTCCGGCGCGCCGGGGACGCGGTGACGGTCGGGGACTGGGCCTAGCTAGCTGCCTTGCCTGGCCTGGCCGGCCGGTGTGTTGTAAATATATGTATGTAGGCGTGCGAGTTATATATGAGTCTTGCTGTAATGATGCCTGTCCATGCATGTCCTCTGCGTGCATGGAACCAGAGCTTAGTTGAGTGACTCGGTTACATGCTGTGGATCTTGTCGATTTCTCTTGAACACATGTCGTGTTGTAGATACCAAAGTTCTATCAGTACTTACTTCTTCCATGTTTAATCTTGATCTTTTGTTTCTTCCAATAATTGGAATCTTTGTAGAATTAGGCATGGACATTCGTAGATGACATTGTCAAATCGGTCCGGCATGAATGGCAATGCGCACTCCAGCCCTGAGTCTACAGCGACTCAGAGCAGAGGATGCATCAGAGAAGGCAGCGGACGAGGGCCACGGACTGTGGTAGCCAACGTTGACTCGGAACTAGCTGTTGGGTCCGGACTCCGGATGCGTATCTTCCGACCAAGAAGAGGACCCGCAACCGGCGCGTGCAGTGCACGTGTGGTAGTCAGGTGGGCCGTTCTGTGCACGTGGTCGAACCGGAGTCGCAGCTTTTGACACGCAGGAGAAGAAACGTTAACGAAAAGCCGCTAGCTGCAATAATTCAACGCCGTTTCCACAGTTTTTTCCCAACCTGAGTTGCTCTTGCTGACACGGCGTGCAGCCAGGAGAAGCCTCCATCAGCTTCGCCTCCACGTCGCGGCAGCAAGCGGGGTGACGTGTCCACGTCACAAACGCAATCAAGCCACTTGCTGGACACGTTGGACGGTTCGTTTGGTTAGAAGTGTTGAGGAGGATGTTCTAGGACCGGGATAGTTGGAACTTGGAAGGTTAGCTGCACCGCTGCATGACAGAGTTCACCGGCCAGGTTTTGCATCATCATCACCGGCTGTTTTGCATCATCATTCGTCAGATTCGTCGAAAGAGTCTGTTTGGTCTGTGTCCCCAACTCACCCTACCCAAATATTGGTCATGCCAATTGACGTACCCCTGTTTGGTTCGTTTCCAATTTTTTGGCTGCCTATGGCCCTTGTACCAATATTGGTAGGGCAGCTACGGGCAAGAACCAAACCTTAGAGCATCTCCACTCGGTTGAGGCATTTTCAGGTTTAAATTTTGTTCCGGATGTACTAAATTTATTTAGATGTATGAACTTTTTTAGCTTGGGAATTGACATTTCCCCGCGGTGTTCCCAGGACGACGTCGGTGCGCGCGAATGGCCAGGCGTAGGGGACGCCGAGGGTGTCGAGCGCGCACCGCCACCATGCCTGCGGGCCATGGTTGCTACCACCCTCGCCCTCGGCTCGCCTTCCTCTCCCATTCATGGACGAGCTCCACTCCTGCTCTTGCGCTTCCCGTTCTTGAGGAAGAGGGGAGCTTGACTCGGCGGCCTCAGCGAACGAGAAGGGGAGAGAGATGGAGAGAGAGAGGCACATGTTAGAGACAGATTGGGCGAATCGTTTATCCGGCGTTCCCAGGACATTTTCAGCGTACCGGAATCGGTCTGGAAACATAGGTATATTTGGGGCAAAAAGTGCAATAATGCTAGACTTACGGTAGAACTTGTTACGGGATGATCTTACGGGATTAGGTGTCAATCAATCGTGATTCTGGCTGAGGAAAAAACGGAACAACCGCTCCACGCTCACCAATCAGGCTGAATCACCTGGTCTCCGTAAGTTCAGTCCGTAGAAACATTCTGTAGGTGTAGCATTGCCGCAAAAAGTGGCATGAAAACGCCTACTGAAAACGTTATTGGACCATTTTATATGAATCTCAATAAAATAACGCTTTAAAAATAGCCTCTTAAGAATGCTAGGAAGATGCTCCTAGGATTCACGGTGGGGTCATCGATAAACCGTATCCAGATTTTTCTTGTATGGATAGATAATTGGGTTGTCCAACACCTCTGCGCCACGAATACGTCTCATGCTCATGCGACGGCTATCTTTGGAAACTTCTCTTTTGCATTGCATCCATGCATGCGGTTATAAAGATTCTTTTGATTTCACATTTTAATTTTTTTTTGAGAATTTCTCTTTTGCACTGCATGCATGCATGCGCAAGTACGGTCATCAAGATTTTTATGATTTTCGATTTTTAAAAATGCAAAACTACGGTCATCAAGATGATTTTGATTTTCGATTTTAGAAGTGTTATAGCTCCGATGGAGGATCCACTTTCACCATTAGATTACTTGTGCCCAGATTTCGACACTAAATCCATATTGTTATGTTTCGATAAATTATTTTTATCAGAAATTGCCTAATTATTATCATGCATTTACAAGATTATCACTACTTAATTATCACATTAGAAATAACTACTTTTATTAGACTTTTCTCACATATTTGCACTTCGTTTCCGGATTATTAAAATAAAAAGGAAAAGATAAAGAAAAAAAAGAAAAGAAAAAAACAACGGGCTAGGCCCATCACAGTGTGGGGGTGTGAGGGGTTGTGTGTGTGTACGTACTTGGTCGGTATATATAAGTTTTTCCACGGCAAACCCTATATGCCGACCAGGTCACTCGTTACTGCACGCCGCACACCTCTGCGGCCGGTATGGCCCAGCCTGGCCGGCCCAGTTAGCGGTTTATCAGTTTTCCTTTTTCTTGTTCTTTTTTTTTTCAGTTTTCCTTTTGTTTTTTACAATATTTTTATGACTATGAATATTTTTAAAATAATTAAATTTTGAAACTTATGCATATTTTTAAATTTGCAAATTGTCCATATTTGGAAATTGTCAAAGAAAAATTATTTAGATATAAAAATATTTAAATTGTAAAACTATAAATGTTTAATTTTTAAAAATTTCGAATTTAAAAGTTTAATAAAAATGTTCAGATTACGATTTTTATTTTTTTTGAAAAGGTTTAAGACTTCAAATATGACATAGTTTAAACATGTTCAAATTTTAAAACTATTTGAAATTTGAATAATATTCTGACACTTGTCTAATTCCGAAAAACAAAAAATCAGGAAAAAACAGTAGAAAAAACGAAAAGTGAAAATGAAAACAAAGAAACGCCTGATGGGCCTCGCCCTAAAAGGTCACCGCACGACGAACGGATGTGTGGCGCCCCGCACAGCGCCGGTTTAAGCGGCATATAGGAGCTTCCTTTTTCAAGTCCTTGGTGTGTACATACTGAACAAATCCATGTACGTGTAATTGCTCTTGGACAATTTAGAAATTAGGCCCATTTTGTTATCCCCTTAACTGTGAATGCACATATTAGATACGGTCCACGCCCAACTGTCGATACTCTCCATTCGGTTCAGCCCAACATGGTCCTAGTTCTCTAACTACGAGTCTATGAGCACCAGAAGTGACTATATGTATTCTAAAAAAAAACAGAAGTGACTATATTCCCCTAAAAAAAGACCAGAAGTGACTATATATTGTGTTTTGGGCTACATAAAAAGACAAAATTTAGGTAAAAAGATACATATTTCTAATCTTATTTACTGTCAGAAATTGGTCTTTTTTTTTCTGTAGCCTAAAATAGAACGATTTTTATACTGAAATTTCATACAAATATATGGACCATGTACGTGTATTCCCGAGGCTTTTTAAAATATTTTTTTTGAAACCCAAAAGTAATATTCTTTAATTTTTTTAAACGGATGCCCATGTGCACCAAATCTCCATTCTCTCACATATTCTCAAAAATAATAATCAGAAGTGACGAGCACAATCTGCAATGTACAATATATCGTTTTGCTTATGGTGAGGTTGCAAGTACAGCTATTTGGTATGGAAGTTGGTTTCTTGAAAAAAAAAGAAACTATGATCGCTATGGATGTAGCGTACCGAGAGAAGATTATGTCCATAAAAAGGAAATGATGTTTCCTGCTGCACATGTACGATGAACTACTACACGTTTTGATGTTTGCTAGGGTGGCAATCGGGACAGATTGCGGGCTGAAAGTTTTAACTAAGCCAGCTTTAATTTTTCCACCTCACCCAACTCATTTTTGTCTAGATTTGAGTTTTGGAGGACTAAAAGCGGGTGGTGCCGCCTGCAACCCTAATGTTTGCTACTAGTAGTATCTAATAAACTACAAGTTGCTATATTAAAAATATTAATATGCATGTGGAGTATAAAAGAAAAGGTCCAACAAAGAAAACGGTTTTTAAATGCACTAGTAGAAAACAGGCCTTTCGCTCAGGGGCCGAGACTAATGGCCCGTGTCGGACGATCCAAGCCACCCAGAACCATAGGTCCCGGTCCGTTAGACCCCAATAGTCCCGGTCTGAGACACAATCGGGATTAAAGGGCCCTGTCCCTGCCGCTCGCTGGGGGCACCTCTTTAGTCCCGGTTTGTATCTCCAACCGGGACTAGTGGCCTGGCCCTATATATATGCACAACCCCCTCCTCCTCTCAGCTATTTTTTTCTGGTGGGAGAGAGTGTTGTTGTGCTATTTTTTTTCTTATTCATACATATGCACTAGAGGTGTTCGGTGAAATGTCCATTAGAGCGATGCGAGTTTAGGTCACACAAGACAGACATGATATGAGGTGCCCGAGCCACACTTAAGTTTTCTCATCTTTGTTTCCAAGTGTAATAAAAGGTTAGCAACTATTTTCCCATTTAGACTGTGCGATACTAATTTTAGCATAGTGATTGCGTTTGACATATATTTGTATGATACAGATGAGCCATCCATGGATGTACGGTTACCGACGCTCCGCCGCTTTCAGAGAAGGCGTGTGTTCTTTTTGAGTTGTGGCCGAGGAAAAGAAGCGGCGGGATGGTTTTATGTGTTGTCCATGTGTTGACTGTAGGAATGAGAAGGCTCACACTTCCGCAAGAGTCATTCAGAGCCACCTGCTTTGGTCTGGTTTTATGTTCGGCTATAATGTTTGGACCAAACACGGAGAAAGAGTGGTTGTGATGGAAGACGGCGATGAAGAAGAGAACGATGATGACAACTATCGATCTATGTTCCCTGAATACGCTGATACCGCAATGGAAGACAATGAATAAGAAGGAGGTGAAGAACGGGAACCAGACCGGCCCGCTGATGATCTTGGTCGTCATTTCGATGCAAAGCGAGACTGCGACACAGAAAAGGAGAGGTTGCAGTTTGAGCAGATGTTACAGGACCAGAACAAATGGTTGTACCCAACTTGTGAAGATGGCCAGAAGAAGCTGGGTAGCACACTTGAATTGCTGAAGTGGAAGGCAGAGACCGGTGTGACTGACTCGGGATTTGAGAAGTTGCTGGTACTCATAAAGAGGTTGCTTCCAAGAAATAACGAATTGCCCGCCAGTACATACGAAGCAAAGAAGTTCGTCTGCCCTCTAGGATTAGATGTGCAGAAGATACATGTGTGCCCTAATGACTGCATCCTCTACCGCGGTGAGAAGTACGAGAATTTGGATAAATGCCCGATATGCACTGCATTGTGGTATAAGATTAGAAAATATGACCCTGGTGATGTTGATGGCGAGCCACCCAGGAAGAGGGTTCCTGCCAAGGTGATGTGGTATGCTCCTATAATACCACGATTGAAACGTTTGTTCAAAAATAAAGAGCATGCCAAGTTGTTGCGATGGCACATAGAAGAACGTAAGAAAGACGGGATGTTGAAGCACCCCGCTGATGGTCGACAGTGGAGAAAAATCGAGAGAGACTTCCCAAACTTTGCTGGTGACGCAAGAAACTTATGGTTTAGTCTAAGTACAGATGACACGAATCCTTTTGGGGAGTAGAGCTGAAGTTACATCACCTGGCCCGTCACTCTATGTATCTATAACCTTCCTCCTTGGTTGTGCATGAAGCGGAAGTTCATTATGATGTCAGTGCTCATCCAAGGCCCGAAGCAACCCGACAACGACATTAATGTGTACCTAAGGCCATTAGTTGATAAACTTTTATATTTGTGGGCTGAACCTGGTTTACGTGTGTTGGATGAGCATAGAGCCATTCGACCTACGACCATTGCTGTTCGTAATCATCAATGATTATCCTGCTCTTATTAACATATTAGGACAAACGAACAAGGGATATAATGCATGCACACACTGTTTAGATGAGATTGAAAGTATATATCTGGATAAATCTAGGAAGAATGTGTACCCGTACAATCGTTGTTTTCTTCCGCCCAGACATCCGTTAAGGAAAAAAGGCAAGCATTTCGATGGCGAGGCAGATCACCGGAAGAAGCCCGCCCCCCGTACTGGTGCTGATGTATTTGGTATGGTCAAGGATTTAAATGTAATATTTGGAAAGGATCCCAGAGGACAACCTATTTCGAAAGACGCCGACGGACACGCACCCATGTGGAAGAAGAAATCTTTATTTGGGAGCTACCCTATTGGGAAGTCCATGAGGTCCGCTCTACAATCGACGTGATGCACGTGACGAATAATCTTTGCGTGAATATTCTAGGATTCTTGGGCTTGTATGGAAAGTCAAAAGATACACCGAAAGCACGGGAGGACCAACAACGTCATAAAGGACGAGACGGCAAGCATCCATGGCAGTTTCAAGGGCCTACCAGCTACGCTCTTACAAAGGAAGAGAAGGAAATATTTTTTGAAGTCCTTTTCAGTATCAAGGTCCCGTCTGGCTTCTCGTCTAACATAAAGGGAATAGTAAATATGAAAGAGAAAAAATTCCAAAACCTAAATTCCCATGACTGCCACGTGCTTATGAAGCAATTGCTTCCGGTTGCATTGAGGGGGATTCTACCGAAAAATGTTTGGCTGGCCATTGTGAAGGTATGTTCATTCCTCAATGCAATTTCTTAGAAGGTAATTGATCCAAAAAGTCTATCAGGGTTACATATTGATGTGGTCCAATGTCTGGTCAGCTTCGAGTTGTTGTACCCTCCATCTTTCTTCAATATTATGATGCACCTCCTAGTTCACTTAGTCGAAGAGATTAGAATTGTTGGTCCTGTGTTTCTACACAATATGTACCCCTTCGAAAGGTTCATGGGAGTCTTAAATAAATATGTCCATAACTGTGCTAGGCCAGAAGAAAGCATCTCCAAGGGCTATGGAACAGAGGAGGTCATTGAGTTTTGTGTTGACTTTCTTCCCGACCTTAAGCCGATTGGTGTTCCTGAATCTCGGTATGAGGGGAGGATGACTGGAAAAGGCACACTAGGAAGGAAAACAATGGTATTGTATGGACAGAGATTCTTTCAATAAAGCACACTACACAGTTCTACACAATTCCACCTTGGTGGCTCCGTATATCGAGAAACACAATATTATTATACGCCCGGAAAACCCGGGGAAGCCTGACTCCTCGATTAAAGTGGAACACGAGGACACTTTCGGCGGTTGGTTGCAGAAACATCTCATGAATAACAACACCGTTGAAGATCAACTGTACTTGTTGGCACGGTTACCATCTTCGACTATATGTACTTTCCAAGGGTACGAGATAAATGGTAATACATTTTACACGATCGCACAAGATAAAAAGAGCACCAACCAAAATAGTGGTGTCCGCTTTGATGCAATAGATGACAATGGGCAGAAGGACACGTATTATGGGTACATAGAGGAGATATGGGAACTTGAGTATGGACCTACTTTTAAGGTCCCTGTGTTTCGGTGCAAATGGGTCAAGGAGGAGGGGTACATGTAGACGAAAAGTATGGCATGACGATAGTAGATCTCAACAATCTTGCGTACATGGATGAACCATTCGTCCTAGCCAACGATGGCCATTCGTCCTAGCCAACGATGTGGCTCAGGTTTTCTATGTGAAGGACATGTCTACTAAACCGAGAAAAAGAAATTAGCAAAATAATACATCGTCCGATGAGCCAAAGCGCCACATAGTTCTTTTAGGGAAAAGAAACATCGTGGGAGTGGATGACAAAACAGATATGTCAGAAGATTATAATAAGTTTCATGAAAACCCGCCCTTCAAAGTGAAAACTGACCCAAGCCTCATGTTAAATGATGAAGATTCTCCATGGCTACCGCACAGAAGAAAACGCCAACACTAGATAGGGATGTTGGTGTAATATATTAAACCTTTTATGTAATCATATTGTGAATCATATTGCCGCCGAGTCGACTACGAGGATGCGGGATGGGAATCCTAAAGTAGGCGGCGAGGAATGTGTGTATGTGTGGGTGGCCATGACGGGCGCACTATAAATAGAGGGAAAGGGTGGGCCAGGCTAGGCCAGGCATCACTAATAATAGGGGTTGAACCTTTAGTACCGGTTGGAGAAACCAACCGTGACTGAATGGATTGTGGTAGGCTGGGCCAGGCAGCACTAATAATAGGGGTTGAACCTTTAGTCCCGGTTGGAGAAACCAACCGCGACTGAAGGGATTGTGGCAGGCTGGGCCAGGCAACACTAATAATAGGGATGAACCTTTAGTCCTGGTTGGAGAAACCAATCGCGGCTGAAGGGATTGCGGCAGGATGGGCCAGACAACACTAATAATAGGGTTGAACCTTTAGTCCCGGTTGGATGAACCTTTAGTCCAGGTTGGAGACACCAACCGGGACAAAACACGAGTGAGCACTAATAATAGGGGTGAGTGTCGAAATTATGTCGTCAGTGTCGACACTATGCCGAGCTGCTTGTACTATAAATAGGCCAGTCCTCCAGCCAGTTTGAGGCATCTCCAAGATAGATGGTTTGCGAAAGCAGGGACACCACTATGGCCAGTTTTAGGGAGATGCCGCCGGAACCCAGTCCTCCGGCATCTCCAAGAATCTGTTCATATAGGCACTCCCTAATATGTGAAATTAGGTTAGCTCCCAGGAATATTGATCTAGTTAGAGAAGTTACAAGTTGCAAGATGGTCTTCGAGAGCAGGGACACCACTACAGCCAGTTTTAGGGAGATGCCGCCGGAGCCCAGTCCTCCAGCATCTCCAAGAAACTGGTCATAGAGGCACTCCATAATATGTGAGATTAGGTTAGCTCCCAGGCATATTGATCTAGTTAGAGAAGTTACAAGCTGCAAGATGGTCTTCGAGAGCAGGGACACCACTACGGCCAGTTTCAGGGAGATGCCGCCAGATCCCAGTCCTCCAGCATCTCCAAGAAACTGGTCATAGAGGCACTCCCTAATATGTAAAATTAGGTTAGCTCCCAGGCATATTGATCTAGTTAGAGAAGTTACAAGCTGCAAGATGGTCTTCGAGAGCAGGGACACCACTACGGCCAGTTCCAGGGAGATGCCGCCGGAGCCCAGTCCTCCAGCATCTCCAAGAAACAAGTCATAGAGGCACTCCCAAATATGTGAGCGCACGTGTTTGGAGATCATATCTTCATGGTAAGTACGAATCGGGACAACATCTTCATAGTTTGGAAAAGTCGTAGTACGAATCGGAACTAAAGGCCCCCCTTTAGTCCCGGTCCAACCATAAAACGGGACTAATACACTCAAGACATTTATTAATATTTAAAAACTGAGACTACGGAATCGGGACTAAAGGCCCCCTTTAGTCCAGGTCCAGCCACAAACCGAGACTAACACTCAATACATTTATTAATATTAAAAATTGGTACAAACCAGGACTAGCTAACACTCAGGACTAAAGTCGCCCCCTTTAGTCATAATCATGCCTAGTCCTATAGTACACAGCTTCAGGGTCTTCTTCGTCATCGTCATCGTCAGCTGCCACTCCGAGGATCCTCAGCCCAGCCATGGCATATACCGGGGCACCTGCCACTCCGGCCTCGGATTCACGCCGGGCGAGTGGACTTGTGGGCACCGCAGACGAGGATGGTCTCCCCCGACGATGTAGCGCATCATGCCTATGATAGTACGGTTCGCCCACCACAGACGGCGGCCGACTTCGTTGTGGTTCACAGGGGGCGGCCATCACCATCGTACCTGGCGATCTCCCTTTCCTGCCGGTTAGCGAAGAAGGCATTCCAGGTGTTGTAGTTGTCAGGATCCCGCTGGGGATCCATCCGCTGCTCCGGCGTGAGATCGTGGTAGAAGTGGTTCGTGATGGCCGCCTGTCGGGCGGAGCCTTGAGGCACAGGAGGGACAGGAACACCTCCAGCGCCCAGCATCCAGCCGGCGGGCGACCGATAGCCTGGTGGGCAAGGGTAGCTTGAGGCGCACAATGCCTCGGTCTCCTCGAGGATCAGAATGGCCCAGTAGGCGCTATGCATTTCTATGAGAGAGGAAGGTGTGGATGTGTGCATAACCATGGTGCGGTCGGCCTATATAGATGGAAAGGGCGGAAAAACATGGCGGGAAGCGGTGGGAAATGGCGGGAAATATTTTTAGTCCCTATCAGTGGCTACAACCGGGACTAAAAGCTCGGTTCAGAGGAAAGGGCGGAAAAACTTGGCGGGAAGCGGTGAGAAATGGCGGGAAATATCTTTAGTCCCTGTTAGTGGATACAACCTGGACTAAAGCTTATTCAGAAAATAGATTTGGATTAATTATTCAAATTCAATAACTTTTCATGTTGAAAGTTTAGTGAGATTCAAAAATATGCAAAAAAATAATAGTTAATGCATTTTTAAATTGATAATGGCAAAATGGTTAATAATTTGACTATTTAAAATAATTATTTGATAAAACAGAAAATGGATTTGGATTAATTATTCAAATTCAAGAACTTTTCATGTTGAAAGTTTTGTCAAATTCAAAAATATGCAAAAAAAACATAGTTAATGCATTTTTAAATTGATAATGGCAAAATGGTTAATAATTTTAATATTTCAACTAATTATTTGATAAAATAGAAAATGGATTTGGATTAATTATTCAAATTCAAGAACTTTTCATGTTGAAAGTTTTGTCAAATTCAAAAGTATGCAAAAAAAATAGTTAATGCATTTTTAAATTGATAATGGCAAAATGGTTAATAATTTGACTATTTAAAATAATTATTGATAAAACAGAAAATGGATTTGGATTAATTATTCAAATTCAAGAACTTTTCATGTTGAAAGTTTTGTCAAATTCAAAAGTATGCAAAATAAGTATAATTTAATTGTTTTAAATGATATATTGGAAAATTTGAAAAAAAAGCACAGCGCGCTGGGGGTTTTGGCCTGGAGCGCGCAAATTTGGGCCTTTAGTCCCAGCCCAGGTTACCAGCCGTCACTAAAGGTCTGGCCCCAGCGCGCGAAAATGAAACACCCTCCCATCTAGTCCCGGTGTGTGGCACCAGCCGAGACTAGAGACCCCCTTTAGTCCCGGCTGGTGCCACGCACCAAGACTAGAGGGGAGGGGGTATAAAAGTAGCCCTTCTCCCCCAGTGCATTCCACGCACCGGGAGAAGTGGAGGCCAAATCGCGCAATAACGCCGCCAGGCTGCCAAAATTTTTCGCCGGCGCCGTCGACGAACTGCGCCTCTGTCGGCCGCCTGAACCGCACCTCCACCTTCCACGCCGGCCGCCCGAGCCGGCCGCGCCTCCCCGCACCTCTCTCTCCCCCGCGCCCACCTCCAGACCACTGCTGCCACCACCGCGCCACCGGCCACCTCTCCAAGAACTGCAATATCAAAAACTGCTAAACCGGGCTTGCATAGGGTTAGGTATAGTGTATATTTTAATTAGGATTATGATTATATTTTATATAGGTTTATGTTATATGATTAATTAGTGTATATTATGATTATGGTTATAGTTATAGTTTTAGTCAAGTGTAAGTTTATTTGTGTATATTATGATTGTGATTAATTAGTTTTAGTGTATATTATGATTATGATTAATTACTGTATATTATGATTATGATTATTATGATTTTAGGTATAGTTATATTTTATATCTGCTCCTCTCTCGGGTTTTTATATAGTTATGATTTTTATATAGTTTCAGTGTATATTATGATTATGATTAATTAGTGTATATTATGATTATGATTATTATGATTTTAGGTATAGTTATATTTTATATTCGAAACTCTCTCGGATTTTTCAGTCAAGTGTAAGTTTTGTAGGGGTTCATAGCATGGAAAACAAAAAATTTCTACCGCATGCAAACAAACAAGCCAAGATCTATCTACTAGATTGTAGCAACGAGTCGATAGAGAAACATACCCTCGAAGATTCCATAGCGGTTAACGAGAGCAGATTCTTGTGGGTGATGTAGTCGTACTCTTGCCGATCTCAAGATCGCGTAGACGATCCTTCCGGCGCTGTGTTACGGCAGCGCTTCCGCAGTCGGTCACATGTTCGGTACTCGAAGAAGACCTTCCTCTCCCTTGTTTCAGCAGGCAGCGGAGGTTGTAGCACTCTCCTCGCGATTCCGGCAGCACGACGGCGTGGTACCGGAAGTAGAGGGGAGATCTCGCAGGGCTTCGCCTTAAGCCGGAGCGAGTATGGTGGACTATGAGAGAGGCCTTGGCGATCTAGGGTTTAGAGGCACCAAGGGAGGAAGCTTGGCCGGCGGCTAGGGCTTGGGGAGAGCCCCAACTCGGCCTCTAGGGCTTGGGAGAGCCCCAACTCGGCGGCTAGGAGAAACCCTAGGGCGGCGACGACTTGCAGGAGGCCGGCGGCTAGGGTTAGGGTTTTGGTGGTGTTGGGTGTAGGGAAGAGGGGCAGCCCTGCCCCTCCTTTTATAGGTGGGAGGGCGCGGCCAAGGGGAAGGGAGTCCTCCCCCAAGTCGGCGTTCGGTGCAGGAGGCCGGCGGGTGGAGGGAGAGGAACTCCTCCCCAAGTAGGTTTCCTACTCTCCCTCCACCAAGCAAAACTGTCGTTTGATTTTCAAATTGGCGTTTGACTTTTCAAACTAGGATTTGATTTTCCCTTTATTTTGCCCAGCCATGATACCTAGTACATGATGCAACCATTCCACATTGTCATGACACATTCATGTACCCTTCCCCTCCGGAGTGCTGGACCTTCCGGAACCTTCTAGAACATTCCCGATGAAAACACCAGAATCATTCCCCAACTCCGAAACAGGACTTTCCTTATATGAATCTTATTCTCCGGACCATTCTGGATCTCCTCGTGATATCCCGGATCCCATCCGAGACTCCGAACAACATTCGGTCTCTTACTCATCATTCCATAACTACTCAACAACATCGAATCCTTAAATGTGTCTCCCTACGGTTCGTGAATTATGCGGACATGATCGAGACACTTCTCCGAACAATAGACAATAGAGGAATCTGGAAATTCATATGGCTCCCTCATATTTCTACGATTACTTTGCGATCGAATGAACCACTTACATACGATACCAATTTCCCTTTGTCTCACAATAGTTTACTTATCCGAGGTTTTGATCGTCGGTATCTCTGCATACCTAGTTCAACCTCGTTACCGATAAGTACTCTTTTCTCGTTCCCGTGGTATGTGATCCCTTGTGAGCCAGTCACATGCTTGCAAGCTAATTGGATGACATTCCACCGAGAGGGCCTAGAGTATATCTATCTGTCATATGGATGGACAAATCCCACTCTTGATTCATGTGCCTCAACCCATACTTTCCGAACACTCAATCCCACCTTTATAGCCACCCAGTTACGGTGTGGTGTTTGATGTCATCAAAGCATCCTTCCGGTGATGGTGATAAGCATGATCTCATGGTCGAAGGAATTAGGTTACCATGTATCAGAAAGCTTATAGCAATTGAACTATTAAAATGACTTGATATTTACGCTACGCTTATCTATAGGAGTATGTCCACCAGATCATTCTCCTAACGATATGATCTTGTTGTTAATAACATCTCAATGTTCATGATAGGGAAACCACAATCATTTATTAACCAACAAGCTAGTATTATGAAGAGGCTTTACTAGGGACTTCAATTTAAGTTTACGAATCACACAAGTATTAATGTTTCCTTGTTAATACTATTATAGCATGAATGTAAACATTTATCATAAACACAAAGATATAATAATAACTACATTTATTATTGCCTCTAGGGCATATCTCCAACAGTATCCCACTTGCACTAGAGTCATCTAATCTAGACTACATGGTAATATACCGAACACCCATGGCAGTTTGGTGTTGGTCATGTTTTGCCCTCGGGAGAGGTTTAGTCAACGGATCCGCCACATTCAGATCAGTGTGTACTTTGCAAATCTTTATGTCCCCATCTTGGACATGTTCTCGAATAGCGTGAAAACGTAGCTTGATGTGCTTTAGCTTCTTGTGTGACCTTGGTTCTTGCGCATTGGCTATGGCGCCCATGTTATCACAGTAGATAGACATTGGGTCCAGCGCACTAGGAACCACACCCAGCTCTGTAATGAACTCTTTCATCCATATCGCTTATTGTGAAGCCTCCGAAGCAGCCATGTATTCCGATTCAGTTGAAGATCTCGCCACAACGCTTTTCTTTGCACTCCTCCAGCTAACTGCTGCACCATTCAAAGTAAATACGTATCCAGATTGAGATTTAGAATCATCCGGATCGGTGTTCCAACTAGCATCGGTGTAACCATTAACAATGAGATGTTTCTCCATAAGAAAGAACCATATCCTTAGTTCTTCTCAAGTACTTAAGGATGTTTTTGACCGCTGTCCAATGATCCACTCCTGGATCACTTTGATATCTGCTAGTTAAACTAACAGCATATGCAATGTCGGGTCAAGTACATAGCATGGCATACATTAGAGATCCTATGGCTGAGGCATAGGGAGTTTTACTCATCCTTTCTCTATCTTACGCGTTCTTTGGACTTTGAGTTTTACTCAAGGTCGTATTGGGTAACATGGGCAAGAACCCTTTCTTGCTATCTTCCATTCCAAACCTCTTTAGAACTTTGTCCAAATATGTACTTTGTGACAATGATATTAGGCGTCTCGATCTATCTCTATAAATCTTTATGCATAATATGCAAGCTGCTTCGTCAAGATCTTTCATTGAAAAACTATTATTCAAATATTCCTGGACACTATTAAGAAGGTCTACATCATTCCCAATCAACAATATGTCATCTACATATAGTATTAAGAATGCTACAGAGCTCCCACTCACTTTCTTGTAATTACAAGCTTCTCCATAAGTTTGTATAAAACCAAAGCTTTTGATTACCTTATAAAAACGTTGATTCCAACTTCGGGATGCTTGCTTCAATCCATATATGGACCGTTGAAGTTTGCACACCTTATTAGCATCTTTAGGATCGACAAAACCTTTGGGTTGCATCATATACAACTCTTCATCAATGTCTCCATTGAGGAACGCCGTTTTGACATCCATCTGCCATATCTCATAATCGTAATATGCAACTATTGCTAACATAATCCTCATAGACTTTAGCTTCTCTACTGGTGAGAAAGTCTCATCGTAGTCAACTCCTTGAATTTGTCGAAACCCTTTGCGACAAGTCGAGCTTTATAGACAGTAACATTACCATCAACATATGTTTTCTTCTTTAAAATCCATTTGTTCTCGACAGCCTTCCGGCCATCCGGTAAGTCCACCAAAGTCCATACTTGGTTTTCGTACATGGATCCAATTTCGGATTTCATGGCATCTTTCCATTTATTGGAATCTGGGCTCATCATCGCTTCCTCATACGTCGCAGGGTCATCGGTGTTGTCCACCAACATTACACTCATAACATGATCATACCAATCAGGAGTGGTATGAGTTCTCGTTGACCTGCGAGGTTCTGTAGCAATTTCAACAGAAGTTTCATGATCATCATCATTAGATTCCTCTCTTATTGGTGTAGGCGCCACAAGAACTACTTCCGGTGTTGCGCTACTCGCAATTTCGAGAGAAGGTTTAACAACCTCTTCAAGTTCTACTTTCCTTCCAGTCACTTCTTTCGAGAGAAATTCCTTCTCTAGAAAGGATCCATTCTTGGCTACGAAGATTTTGTCCTCGGATCTATGATAGAAGGTATACCCAATAGTTTCCTTTGGGTATCCTATGAAGACGCATTTTTCCGCTTTGGGTTCAAGCTTGTCCGGCTGTAACTTCTTTACATAGGCTTCGCAACCCCAAACTTTAAGGAACGACAATCTAGGTTTCTTCCCAAACCATAATTCATACGTTATCGTTTCAACGGATTTAGATGGTGCCCTATTTAAAGTGAATGCGGCTGTTTCTAATGCATAACCCCAAAACAATAGCGTTAAATATGTAAGTGACATCATAGAACGAACCATATCTAAGAGAGTTCGATTACGACGTTCGGACACACCATCACGCTGTGGTGTTCCCGGCGGTGTCAATTGTGAAAGTATTCCGCATTTCTTCAAATGCTCGCCAAACTTGTAACTTAGATATTCACCTCCACGATCAGAACGTTGAAATTTAATCTTCTTTTTACGTTGATTCTCCACCTCACTTTGAAATTTCTTAAACTTCTCGAAAGTTTCGGACTTATGTTTCATGAAATAGATATACCCATATCTATTCAAGTCATCCGTGAAGGTAAGAACATAACGATAACCACCGCACAATGCTACACTCATTGGACCACACACATCGGTATGTATGATTTCCAACAAGTCCATAGCTCGCTCCATCATACCAGAAAATGGAGTCTTAGTAATTTTACCCATCAGACATGCTTCGCATCTTTCAAGTGATTTGAAATCAAGTGATTCAAGAAGTCCATCGGAATGGAGTTTCTTCATACGCTTCACTCCAATGTGACCAAGACGACAGTGCCACATATAGGCCGAGTTATCGCTCAATTTCAAACGTTTAGCTTCAATGTTATTAATATGTGTATTCCCACTATCGAGATTCAATAAGAATAGACCATCTATCAAAGGTGCATGTGCATAAAACATATTACTCATATAAATCGAACAACCATTATTCTCGGATTTAAACAAGTAACCGTCTCGCAACAAACATGATCCAGATATAATGTTCATGCTCAACGCAGGCACCAAATAACAATTATTTAAGTATAAAACTAATCCCGATGGTAGATGAAGAGGTAGCGTGCTGACCGCGATCACATCAACCTTTGATCCATTTCCAACGCGCATCGTCACCTCATTCTTCGCTAGCTTCCGTTTATTCTGCAGCACCTGATTTGAGTTACAAATATGAGCAACCGAACTAGTATCAAATACCCAGGCACTACTACGAGTACTTGTGAGATACACATCAATAACATGTATATCGATATACCTTTCTTCTTGATGTTGCCGTTCTTCAAATCCGCCAAGTACTTTGGGCAATTCCGCTTCCAGTGACCCTCTCCCTTGCAGTAAAAGCACTCAGTATCAGGCTTAGGTCCAGCCTTGGTCTTCTGCGCCAGTGCGGCAACTTTCTTACCACCCTTCTTGAAGTTTCCCTTTTGCTTAGACTTGCCTTTATTGAATTTGGTGGTCTTATTGACCAAAAACACTTGATGATTCTCTTTCTTGATCTCCACTTCTGTAGATTTCAACATGGAGAAGAGTTCTGGCAACGTCTTGTTCATGTTTTGCATATTGCAGTTCATCACAAAGTTCTTGTAACTTGGTGATAGTGATTGGAGGACACGGTAAATCCCAAAGCATTAGGAATCACTATACCCAAACTTTGGAGTTTGTTTGCGTGCCCAGACATCTTAAGCACGTGCTCACTGACGGAGCTGCCCTCTTCCATCTTGCAGTTAAAGAACTTTTCAGAAGCCTCATAACTCTCAACTGCCGCATGAGCCTCAAATATCATCTTGAGTTCACGGACAATATCATGTGGGTCATGGTTCTCAAACCTTTTCTGAAGCTCCGATTCCAAACCATACAAGATAGCACACTGAACTATGGAGTACTGATTCTTCCGAGTGAGGTAAACGTTCTTTACTTCATCGGTAGCATCAGCTGCAGGCGGGTCACCCAGCGGTGCATCCAACACATAGGTCAAATTACCAGCATCCTCAAATTGCGGAACCAATCCACGAAGTTGCTTCCATTGTTTTTCAACTTTTCTTTCTCTAGGAACGCATTAAAATTGATGGTAGGGGCCGCCATTGATCTACAACATATTTGCAATAGTTTAGACTAAGTTTATGACAAATTGAGTTCTAATTAATAGTTAAATTAATCTAGGTGAACTCCCACTCAAAACAATATCCCTCACATTGTTTTAGTGATCACACGAACCAAATCCACCACACCAAAACTGATCATCACGAGAGTTGATGTAACTTCAATGGCGAACAATCAACATGTTCATCATATCTACTATATGACTCATGCTTTACCTTTCGTTGATCCGTGTTCCGAGACCATGTCTATGCATGCTAGGCTCGTCAAGATCAAACCTTAGCTTCCGCATGAGCAAATCTGGCTTGCTCACATTGTATACACTTGCAGAATCTAACACACCCGATCATCACGTGGTGCTTCGAAACAACAAGCTTTATCAACGGTGCTTACTAAGGATGAACACTTTAAAACTTGAAATTTATGTGCATGAGGGATCATCTTATAATGCTACCGTCGTTAACTAAGCAATACAAGATGCATAAAGGATTAACATCACATGCAATTCATAATATGTGATATGATATGGCCTTTCTTATTGTGCTTCCGATCTCCATCTTCAAGCACGAACATGATCTCCATCATCACCGGCATAGCGTCAAGGTCAATGGCGCCGTTTCATGGTTGTCGTCCACCAGCTCTAACTATTACAACTACTTTGAATAGACACGCGAGTCTTAACAGAATTTAAAAACAACCATATATTCTCGCCGTTGCCAACTTACAATAAGGAACATTGCATACATCAAATATAATCACAATCATGGCCATATCACATCATAGCACACCCCTGCAAAACAAAGTTAGACGCCTCTAATTTTATTTGCATATTTTACGTGGTTTGGGGCTTTCAATAAGTGTCGATCTAACTTACGAACAAGAACCACAACGTTGATGTTTGAACTATCAAGTGCCTGTTGTAAATTGGATCTATACTATAATGGGAGAGACAGACACCCGCAAAGCCACTTATGCAATACAAGTTGCATGTTGAGCGTGGAGCAAGTCTCATGAACGATGCCATGTAAGGTTAGTGTGGCATCCCGCAAAACCACTACTAGAAAATCGCGTTGTTTTTGTGCATTGCATCATCATGAACGCATGCTCATGTCATCATGCCACATTGCATTTGAGCATCGTCATGTCATCTTGCCTTTGTTTGCATAAAACTATCTTCGAAAAATCTATTTTTGTCTTCCGAACGCCCCGTCTTTACTCAAACACAAAACCCGGGTCTCCGGATTATTTTGTTTCGTGTACCAATGGATTTCAAAAGCCCCGTTTTAAATAAATAAAATATTTAATTATTTTTAGGGGGCAACCAACCGGGCCGATCCGACCCAGTCGGCCACCCCCAGTACCAAATCAGCCTGTCTAATTCCTGTTCCTACCCAACCCTAGACCAACCTTTTCCTACCTACATCTAATCCTACCCATCCCCTCCACATCACCCCCACCAACCAGTGCCCGCCACCTCATCGTTCCCTCCACCTCATCACTCCTCTCCGCCACCTCACCAATCCCAGCCTCCACCCCACCTGTCAACACCTTCCGGCCCCACTCCCACTTCCCCAACCGACTGACCCACAGGCGGGCCCCCACCGCCACCTGGCCAACCCCCCTCTCTCTCTCTTCCCCCTGGCCCCACTCCCTCCCTCACGCACCAGCACACACGCGACGCGCCCCACCCCGCTTCCCCCAGTCCCACCCACTCGACCGACCCCCATCGCTCTTCCTCCCCTGCGACCCCCACCCCTGTCGCCTTACTCACCTTCTGCCGCCTCCATCCCGAGCCGCCTCCTCGCGTCCCTCATGAGACCGCCGTTGGCCGAGCTCCCCGCCGCCTGGGGCTCCCTCCTTCCCTCTCCCGGCGGCCGCCCACCTCTTCCTCCCCGACGCCCGCTCCTCGGCTCCGACCTCCCCACCGCGTCGCCCCACCTCCACAAGCTCCGGCGACCCTCCTCTGCCACTGCCGCCGCCTGACGCCACCTCCGCTGCCTCTTCCTCGCCTCTGCATCTCCGCCTCGAGCCCGACCGCCTTGCGTCTCTCCCGTCCGTCGCGCCACCACCGCCCTCGGCGCCCGGCCGGCTGACCGTCGCCGGTCACCTCATCTCCGGCCACGCCGTCTTCCCGCCTCACCGCTGCCGGAGGTCCTCCCCGCCGCTCGAGTCCTCCGCTCGGCCTGCTCCCGTCGGCCCGCCGCCTCCCTCGCGAGCCCTCGCCGCCGCCGGCGAGCCCGCCTCTCCCGCCTGCCTCGCCGCCGCTGCCTCGCTGGCCGCGCCTCCCGCCCCCGAGCGCCTTCCTCGGTGCTCCTCCATCGCGCCTCCCGCAACCGTCTACCACTCCGCCGGCCCCATCTACTTCGCTCATGAAGGCTGTCGCTGGGCCCACGCGACCGCGTCGCAAGCCTCCCTCTCCTCTCCGCCAAGGACCCTCCTCGGTCTTCTCTCCTGAGACGCCCAGCTGATGCTGTGAAGAGCTAATGCGATATGGTGGTTTGAGTTGTTGGTAAAATTGGTGCAGCGGTATACAACCAATGTGAGATGCCGCGCGTCTGACTCGAGAACTTCGTCATAGAACCCAGAGATCTCCTACGCGGACCATCGAGACCTCGCTCCTGGAGTCCGAAGACCGAACCCGAACCATAGCACGCCAAGTTCTACTTCCAACGAGTTGACCGATGATCGAGATGGCACCCCAAGGTCTTCATCCCGGTGCGACAAGTACTTCCTCGAAAACGCCAAGATCTTCATCCCGAACGACAAGACCGATGACATGGCCCGACGACCCGACAAGACCTTCGTGACAACAAGATCGGCACCGACCAGGGCGAATCCGATGCGCCCCGACACCGAACCAAGTCCTTCTACGCAGAACGCCAAGATCTACTCTGTTATCCGAGAACGATCCCGCCGAGACCGAACCCCAGATCCGGACCCTGAGACCAACCCCGAACCCCTCGGAGCCCAAGTTCGCCGAACCCTAATGTGTGACCCTAAGCCCCTATTTTTATAATAATAATATATACTTGTTGCATATTAAATTGTCATACTCGCATGCATATTGTGTGGTTTGGGGGCCTTATGCCGATTCACCATATAATTAAATATGGGATCCACATGCGGGCAAATCTAGTCTTATATTGGTCCCATTTAAATTTGTGTAGCGAACCGGTGCTATCTTTTGCCATGTTAAGACAACATTTAAATTGCGGGGGTTCTAAATAACTTGAACCGTTTAATTAAATGTCGGGACCCCGGTTCCGCTTAATATTGCCTAATTGCATCGCACCTTTGCCATGTCATACATCATACATGCATCATGCCCGATCTTTTGCCGTAGTATTAAATAGTGTATCCGGTGTTTCTTCTAGTGCTTTGCTTCTTCACGGGTTAGGCCGATGAGTTGATGCGAGTGTCGACCCATTCTTCGGATGAACCTTCGGCAATGTTTTCAGGCGAGCATCTCCCCCTTTCTACCTATCTTACTTTTATATAGTATTTATTCCCTCCTGTTGATCTATTGCTATCTGTGTTGCGATGCTCTAGTTTTCGTACCCGTGTTCTCCCTTGCAGCCTTATATTGCCTTGGACACCTCCTATTACCTGTTGTTTGGTAGATAGTTGGACCTGCGCGTCGTAGTCGCTTGCTCAAATGCTGTTGCGTGTCGTCAAGTACCACAGTTGTTGGAGTTTTGCCGCATGTTTAATGTTGGAGATGATCATGGCTTTAATTACTGTTTAATAACTAAAATTGAAAGTAGGTAAATGCAGAGGCACAGGTGGGCAATAGATGTTATTTGGTTGTTAACCGTCCACTTGTGTCCCGTAGGACCCCGAGTTCTTGACACTGTTAGAGATCGGTAGCGCTAACCACGGTGGGGTGTATAGGCACCCTCATCGATTTAGTACCGATTCCATCAGCATCTTTGGGGCCACAATTAGTTTGGGGCTTTATTACTATCCTGTACTTATGCCATGCTTTACCGCTTTATTTACGATTGTGCAATCTTGCACTTGTACTTTTAGGTAAGCGGAGTGTTTTCGCGATGTCGACAAGCCCGAGTTTCGGGTTCCCATTCGTTACTGACCATTGTCACAAACCACGAGTCCGTCTCGGAGACCGGCCGACTTCGCTATGGTAGCTTAGTGGGTGGCCCCCGTGCTTGCTTTGGTGCAGGAAAGCGTCGTGCCCGAAACCCGCTCGACTTTCCGTTGGGTGTATGTTTGGGGTTCTTGTACCTACCTGATCCGACAACAAGGGTGTAGGTGCGTGTGGAAACTTTGGTGCACCCCTGCAGGGTTTAATCTTTTCGAGAAGCCGTGTCCGCGGTTATGGACGACTTGGAGCACAGGTCTCGATCATAGACAACTATAACTAAATTTTACTGCTATAATTTGACTTGTATCCGATATGACTAGTAATCGCCTTCACAACGGAATGGCTAAATAAAAGTACCAACAACTGCTGGGTTTGGGGATATCTCATGCTAATTATATCTGACTAGTAAGTGTTGCAACTACAACGGAATGGTAAACTAAAAGTGCCCACTGCTTATTATATCAGGATGACTATCTATACCTGACTAGTAATTGCTGCAACGATAACCGAATAAATAAAACTGCCAACGGTGTGAGTTCCTCGGTTGACTTCCTCGTTTGGTCTCGGGAAATACCGGGATGGGTATGTTTGGTGGTAGCATCGTTGGTTCGAATAGGTCTTTCTTATCCTCTCGATAGCCGCCATTGTATCGAGTCTCTATAGGTTGTTTAGTGCATGCCGCCGCTTGGTCCACCATACCTATGTAGGCGAGGACCCGAATTCTAGCCTCGCCGTGTCTTGGCCTCGATCGACCGCTCTCTCTTTTTCCTTTGCCCTTTGGCACCCTTTGTTTAAGCAGGTTTTGAGATCGGCGTCGTTAGCGGGGTTACCCTTCCGCCTGGCACAGGCGGTTATGGACGCCATTGGTTATTCTTCGGCTCTTAGCCCCATTTGCATCTTGTCCGTAGTCGACGACGTATCATTTTCAAGGGATTTGGATCTTTGTCAGATATTCAGTATTCTTGACTCTTTGAGTCGTTGTTGTATATATATGTTTTGTGGGTTCCATCGAGGACTATTGTGTAATGATATTACTTCGTTTTCCACCCGCACGCAAGTGCCTGGTGGGCACCTTTGAATCGTTTCTATGCGGGTTTTGGCGGAAGCGCTGAAACTTGCATAGGGCCGATTCTGAGGGTGTTACAGTTAGCCCGGGCCGCTTCATCCCATCATACCGCAAGATGCAAAGTACACAAGAAGCAATTGATAATAAAAGCACCACCGCCCATAATGACCATTGTGTTCTACTCGTGCAACAGATCTACATATAGACACGGCTCTGATACCACTCTAGGGGTTCGTAGCATGGAAAACAAAAAATTTCTACCGCATGCAAACAAACAAGCCAAGATCTATCTACTAGATTGTAGCAATGAGTCGATACATAAACTCACCCTCGAAGATTCCAAAGCAGTTAACGAGAGCAGATTCTCGTGGGTGATGTAGTCGTACTCTTGCCGATCTCAAGATCGCGTAGACGATCCTTTCGGCGCTGCGTTCCGGCAGCGCTTCTGCAGTCGGTCACACGTTCGATACTCGATGAATAACTTCCTCTCCCTTGTTCCAGCAGGCAGCGGAGGTTGTATCACTCTCCTCGTGATTCCGGCAGCACGACGGCGTCGTACCGAAAGTAGAGGGGAGATCTCGCAGGGCTTCGCCTTAAGCCGGAGCGAGTATGGTGGACTATGAGAGAGGCCTTGGTGATCTAGGGTTTAGAGACACCAAGGGAGGAAGCTTGGACGGAGGCTAGGGCTTGCGGAGAGCCCCAACTCGGCGGCTAGGAGAAACCCTAGGGCGGCGGCGACTTGCAGGAGGCCGGCGGCTAGGGTTAGGGTTTTGGTGGTGTTGGGTAGGGGAGGGCAGCCGCCCTCCTTTTATAAGTGGGAGAGCGCGGCCAAGGGGAAGGGAGTCCTCCCCCAAGTCGGCCTCCTTGGCCGGCGGGTGGAGGGAGAGGAACTCCTCCCCAAGTAGGTTTCCTACTCTCCCTCCACCAAGCAAAACTGCTGTTTGACTTTTCAAATTAGCGTTTGACTTTTCAAACTAGGATTTGATTTCTCCCTTTATTTTGCCCAGCCATGATACCTAGTACATGATGCAACCATTCCACATTGTCATGACACATTCATGTACCCTTCCCCTCCAGAGTGCCGGACCTTCCGGAACCTTCTAGAACATTCCCGATGAAAACACCGGAATCATTCCCCAACTTCGACACAGGACTTTCCTTATATATATCTTATTCTCCGGACCATTCCGGATCTCCTCGTGATATCCCGGATCCCATCCGAGACTCCGAGCAACATTCGGTCTCTTACTCATCATTCCATAACTACTCAACAACATCGAATCCTTAAGTGTATCTCCCTACGGTTCGTGAATTATGCGGACATGATCGAGACACTTCTCCGAAGAATAACCAATAGAGGAATCTGGAAATTCATATGGCTCCCACATATTTATACGATTACTTTGCGATCTAATGACCACTTACATACGATACCAATTTCCCTTTGTCTCACGATAGTTTACTTATCCGAGGTTTTGATCGTCGGTATCTCTGCATACCTAGTTCAACCTCGTTACCAATAAGTACTCTTTTCTCGTTCCCGTGGTATGTGATCCCTTGTGAGCCAGTCACATGCTTGCAAGCTAATTGGATGACATTCCACCGAGAGGGCCCAGAGTATATCTATCCGTCATATGGATGGACAAATCCCACTCTTGATTCATGTGTCTCAACCCATACTTTCCGAACACTCAATGCCACCTTTATAGCCACCCAGTTACGGTGTGGTGTTTGATGTCATCAAAGCATCCTTCCGGTGATGGTGATAAGCATGATCTCATGGTCGAAGGAATTAGGTTACCATGTATCAGAAAGCTTATAGCAATTGAACTATTTAAAATGACTTGATCTGTATGCTACACTTATCTATAGGAGTATGTCCACCATACCATTCTCCTAATGATATGATCTTGTTATTAACAACATCTCAAATGTTCATGATCAAGAAACCATGATCATCTATTAATCAACAAGCTAGTATTATGAAGAGGCTTTACTAGGGACTCTAATTTAGTTTACAAATCACACAAGTATTAATGTTTCTGGTTAATACTGTTATAGCATGAATATAAACATTTATCATAAACACAAAGATATAATAATAACTACATTTATTATTGCCTCTAGGGCATATCTCCAACAAGTTTATCGGTGAAGGGCATGGGCACGGCTAGGTGTCGAGGCCTAGGGTTAGGGTTAGGGTAATTATTGTAACCGGAGTTAGGGTTAGGGTGTTGGTGCTCGGTGGTGACCAGAGTTAGGGTTAGGTTGATGGTTCTCGCGGGAAGCCGCTTAGTCGCCCGCCTCTCTCGTGGACACCATCATCGGCCACCGCCACCGCACCTCCGGGTTTAGGGTTTAAGTTTTATTTGTTAAGTTCAAATAAATATTGTGTGCATTTTGCAGGAACTATGGGTCCACCTAGTCCAATCCACAGAGACCTAGATTCAGAACACTTCCTCGAGGATATGATTCACGATGCCGATGAGGGATCTACCTCGAGGTATCTGAACTCATCCGGTGAGTGAGAGGAGACCAACAGACAAGAGGAAGAAGCCCATGGACGTGTAACGCAAACCGACGAGGAATATATATGATGTCCGATGATCGTCACTAGATGTACCTAGTTGTATATATATTATGTTGACGAATGTTTCTTCTCTTAAGCCTCTACATCGAGCAAGAAAACCAAGCGCGGAGCATCCAAAAAATTGCCCCAGGGTACTGTTTATGAAATTACAGAAGTTTCAGCAGACGATGAACCATTGGAACCAAAGAAAACAAAAAAAATATTTGTACAACAATGTAGAGTTGTTGCCAGAGATCGCACCCCGATCACTGTTCGAGAGAGGAATAAGCCCAAAGAGGCGGAATGGAGTGATGTGTATATCGACGATAGGTTCAAAGAGGAACTTTTTAATGACCTCATGGCACATTTGAAGATGCTAGAATGTGACACTAAGGACGATACAGCTGAAATGAGAAAGAAAGTCAAGCAGTTTGCACTGAATAAGATGGCCGAACTATTCAAGAACTTGAAGAAGTCATTATGGCAATAGTAGCAGAAGGACAATAAAACCCCATTAATCGAAGGCTATCTAGCGAAGCAGCAGCCTTACTGGGATGCATTTGTGCAGTATAGGTTGTCAAGAGTTGCAGAGGAAAAGTCTAAAAAAACAAGATAAATGCTACGAAGAAGAAATATCACCATAACATGGGTCCAGGGGGCTACGCGGCTGCCATGCCTAAGTGGGATGCAAAAGAGAAAGAGCTTCATGATAAAAGGGATCATTTCAGAACCAATTCGCGAAGAATGGGATTTGAGGGCAAGAAATTGGTTCCTTGGGCATGGGAGTACATATGACGAACTTACAGGGGACCTTGTTTGCAGTGATGGGATAAAGGTACCCAGGAGTACATGGATAAAAGTGGTGAAAGATATTAAAGATGGAATAAAACAGTTTCATCCCGATAGAGAGAAAGACTTGCTGACCTTGGTCCTCAGGAATCGCGAACATACAGGACGATTTCGAGGCCTTGACGGGAGTTTCACGTGGGAGACTAGGTTTCCTAAGGACCAAGGTACCTATAGAAGCCGAGCAAGAGCAAAGCAGCGATAGGAGGAGGAGGAGGCAGACAAGTTCAACCAGCTGCTAGCAAGACTTGACAACCAGCAGTAGCAGATCAACGAACTTAGAGGAATAGTGCGCTTGCAAGATCCTCCACTCGATATTACCGCCAACCCATCTCAGCGGAGAAGCAGCGTCGCTGAATCGTAGGTCCTGTCTAACGATGCATCCTATACAAATGGCGGTCCTGGCTACCCCGTGGATGGAATTAAGGAGCAGATACCTTGTGAGCTCCATAATAAATTGAAGAACGTATCTGTGAAGGTGGCGGTCGGATCGGCTTTGCCTTGTCCGCCTGACGCATGTTGGCATGCCCGTGAGATTCCACCTGGCTATGCTAAAGTCGAGATGGATCAAATTGTAAAGGAGTGGGTGTCAATGGAGCTTGACATCCCTGGACCTGAAGGTGAGATCACACTCGGAGAAGTACTTGGTGGGATCATTCTCTGGGACAAGAACAACATATGGTTTCCAGACTCGGCCCCAAGGATAACACTACCGCCTCCAAGTCGTCGCAGGTCTCCTTCACCTCCACCTCCACCTCCATCACCTCCAAGAAGCCCACCCCATGATGACTACGACCACCACATCCCGAGTCCATCTCGATCTCCGTTGCAGGCTCAGCAGTCTTCGCCGCCCGCTAAGGATATTAAGCGGAAGCGTGCTCCGTCAGTGAGTACTAAAGGACGCGGCAGCCCAAAACAGAAAATGTCGCCCCTCCCAACAGTGCCTCGTCAGAATCTTCCCATCAGACCTTACGATCGTACCGATGCGAAAACTTCAGTGATAGCAAAGGCCGAAGTGGCGGCGCATTTTGAGAAGAAGAAACCCGAGCCCGCTCCGGTATAAACCGAGAAGCAAAAGGCATATGCACTTGATTTTCTGAACATAAAATCGAAATATGAGTTGTACCATAAGCCAGATGACTATCTACGCACACTTCAGAAAGAAGTGGCGAAGAGCAAATCAAGCAAATCAAGTGCAAGTGGTAAAAAAATCAGCAAGCATAGGTGCAAGCGGGACCAAAACTGCAATCAGTAAAAAATCAGACGTTCCCCTTCTCGGACAACAGGCAAAACAAACGATCGCACCCCTCAAGGTGGTTTCACAAAGCATTCCACTCCTCGAACAACAGCCACTAGATATGTCAATAGCTGCGGAGTTGGCGGCCAACATGGAAATTATTCTTGATGAACTGTTAGGCCCCCAACTCGACCTTCTACCCAAGATGCCAATAGCCCCTAAATATGTCGCAGGTGAGGATTTGGTCAGCAATGAGAGGCTGAGAGAACTACCAACACAAATGTGGAATCTCCATCAATGGTACTCGGCGGTCATGAAGCAGGAGAGAATAATGATCGTAGCCAAAGTCCCACCCGAGTACTACTTCAGACCCGAAGAGGTACATATTGAGTTTTCATAACTATTCCAGTTATACCATCTCGACGCCGTGGACAAATCCATCCCAGCTGCTATTGTTTGTAAGTTGTTAAATTCATTGTCTACATGTTCAGTTTTTCAGTTGTTTAGTTTAGAACATGTAATTATCCTTATTATGCAGAATGAAGATCCTGGAATGTAAAAGAAAAAGAATCTACAATATTGGGTTCGTTGACCCAGATAAAATGCATATAACCACGCTAATGCATAACCCCGAGGAGATGGAGGAAAACATTCTAAGGTTTTTAATGGAACAAAACCCTAAACCCTAAACCCTAAACCCGAGGAGTTACTAAACCCTAAACCTTATATATAAATGTTTGCAGCTTCCACTAGGTTCTGCTAGACATTCAACTTGATAAGGGAAGAGTTAATGTCATGGACCCATCAAAGAGAAACCTGGAAGATTTCCGCAGCATGCAGGACATGCTCCAGAAGTAAGTTTCACGCTATATCGGTCTCTTCCGTTGATTTACTAAGATATCAGGTAATGAATAACTCATTCATTCATTTTCTTCGTCGGGCAAAGTTTGGATCCGGTTCAAGCGCGAGGTTACCGGTGTATTTAGTGAGAAGCTGACGTTTAGGACAGTCTCGGTAAGTAGCACGTGATATGTACGCGCATCTCTTTATTTATAGTTTTAATACAATAATGATGCTAGATTGTTATTTTGATTAAATTCTATTCTTGTAAAGTGCGCGAGGCAGCCACAGGGGTCAAATCTATGTGGATTCTACGTATGCGAGTTCATTCGCATGTTTACCACCGAACACAATGATTCTAGAGTCGATGTAAGCAATGCATTCACACCATCATTTTATTATCGTCACATTTTGTTATCATGATTGATATTCATATTGATCTCATTTTTCTTATATATAGTTCGAGAGAATGCGGGATCACTACTACCAGCACAACGCGTACTAGCAATTGCGAAGGAGCTGGCAGGATTTATTGTCAAAGAGATCGTAGACGATGCCGGAGAATTTAGTGTGAATAGGCGCTACTGATATCCATGTAATCGAACAGACGTGCTCTAGTCCCGGTATTTTGTGATCTCCATGTAACTATGTAAATTGTATATATTTGTATGCTCAATATCATAATACAAGTTATCTTATATATGCACAAATGTATACGATATGTGGTGGCGTAGAAATATTTAAAAACTATGTTGAAATGAAAAATAAGTAAATAAAACAATAAAAAATGAAATCTGCGGGCAGAGAGAAGGCACAAATGCTGATGCAGACAACCACTAGTCCAAGGTAATGCTCTGCCGCGACAGAGAAAATGGGGAAAATGCTGTCGCGGCAGAGACCCACTAGTCCCGGTCCTTAACACCAACCGGAACTAGTGGGGGTGCACCACGAGCGCGCAGGGACAGCCACGTGGACATCCACTAGTCCTGACTGGTAAATAGGCCGGGACTAATGGTGGGCCTCTAGTCTTAGTCCCGGTTCAAAAACCGGGACTAAATGCATTTATGACCCGGGACTAGAGGCCCTGTTTCAACTAGTGAATGGGGAGTACTTCTTCTTAATGAGTGGTGGCAACTAAGCATGGAACAGTAAATCCAAAATATTTGGGTTTTAGTTCAAAGTGTAGAAAATACACGAATGAACACGGGTACTAGTGAACCAGATTTTCAAACCATCCAAAAAGTCGTATTTGTACGTTTCAGATTTTTTTTGAATATATCATGCACGCACATACTGCCTTGAAACTTACTCGTGCAAAAATTGCCTTATTCGAAGTATAGGTTGTATAGGTTTACACATCGGCTCTTTCATTTGCAGCCTTGTAGGATATTTTTCCATTTCCCATGTGCGCAAAATTCTTCCAAAGCGGCTCCAAATCTGGTTAATTGAAGTTCATTGCTGGTTTCCAGATTAACGGGATTATTGTTATTACGTGTTCGTTTCCATGAACCTTGGCCTGTTATCACGGTGTTCCATGGGTGCAGAAATGTGAGGCTTGTGTTGTGAATTTGAAACCCTCATATGGGATTAACTATTGTAGGCCCCTTGACGCAACGATAGCTCCTTTTATCTCGAGTAGAAATGGTCCATTTAATCTTAAATATAAATGGTCAATGCTGATTATTTTACATTGCAACTTCTGCCATAACATTTTGTTATTCACACGTGTCTTTACAAGATTGGATTGAACAACGGAAGTACATATTTTACTGCCGGACTGGTAGGAAAGCAGCATATATATAATAATGTATAGTTCTTTTATCTACTGTAGTAGAAATGGTCCGTTTTATGTTGAGTAGAAATGGTCAAGCAGGGTAATCAGTTTACTTTGCAACTTCTGGCATTATATCCCTTTAGGGCATCCTGGCATAATATTTTTGTAAGTAGCATGTGGCTTTGCAAGAACCGGTTGTGCCATGGAAGTGCTTATTTTACGGGTTATGCTTATTTTACAAGCAACCTGGTGATTATTTTGTGTTTTGATTTCGTCTTCCGATGATCATTTCGAGATTTCAGGACCTTGAATGTTTCTCCACACACACAGGTCCAGCGACTTTGACCTGCGCTGCTGCATTATTCAGATGGAGAAGGAAAGTCTGGAGAACGCGTTTCATGCCTTGTTTGCTTCTCGGCTAACATTTCAGGAGGAGAATGCATGTTGGCTTGAGTATTTTTTTTAAAGAAGCATATATTAATATAATATATATTCAACCTCTACAACAACGTATTGCCCTAGCGGCCATATAGATACATACGGCCAAAAAAGAAAGAAAAATTTAAAAAAAGAAAAGTCCCGCTATAGTTCATCATTATTAAAACAGTGGTACTAACATCACCAAGACAATATCAGAAGTCCATCTTCTCTAAAAACGACGTCTCAAAAAAGGAAAGTGCACAAACATCGTCATCTCCTGAGCCCGATCAAAGACAAAATAATCTTGAAAGTAATGTTTCATGCTTAGTTGCCACCACTCATTACTGTTCCATGCAACAATAATAATTTTGGAACAGTACTTCTTCTTCCATGCAACAAACACTCCTCCACGAGCACCGCCGCCCTTCCTCCATGACGAGCGCGGCTAGCCGCCGTCGACCTTCCTCTACAACGAGCGTGGCCAGCCACAACCGACAGCTCCACAGGCAGCCATGGCCAGCCACGGCCGATGCGAGCACGGCCACGTCCAACTCCTCCACAGAGACCAGATTGCGTTTCATTTTTAGCTTTAGGGGTCATTGTGCAAATTTTAGACCTCCTCGGCAATTCTCACCACATGCAACCCACCAAACAACAGACACACTCAGCTTGTCTCAACAAACACAAGGTACCAAACACGCGAGAAAATCTGAGGTCAGCTTAGCTAGCGGGTACTCCCTCCGTCCGCAAATAAATGTATGTCTAGCATTTAAAATTTGTCTCAAAAAGAGTGTATATCTACAATACCAAGACATTAAATAAATGCAATTAGCTCCTCATAATCACTCCCCCACCTCATCCTCCAATCTCTATTCTTCTCCTCCATAACATCCACCAATTCTCATTCTTCTCTTTTCTTGATAATGGATAAAGCCTCATAAAGAAGAGAAAGAACTAATTTGTCTAATATTTTCTAGATGTATACTTATTTGCGGACGGAGGGAGTAGATAGCTATTCTCCACTGGCCCATGCTACCAAACACACCCTATATAGAGGCTGCTTATAGAGGGGATTCGTGACTGAAACTCGGCCAAAATTGTTCTTCAGAGGCGGGATGAATGCAGACTTTATGGACTTCCAGTCAGCAGAATGTAAGGTACAGAATGTCTTGGTTATCTGACGAAAGTCCATGAAACGTACTCTACAAAAAGTTTCGGCCTGAGTTCCAGCAAGTCAGTCTGATGGAGATGTTGCAAAGGAGAGCACATTCTGAAGAGGTGCGGTCCGGGATTCCTCGTAGCTAGCATCATGTCACACTGGACGTACTGGAGAGCCCCCTCAAAAATAAAATAGGTTTGAATGTGTCATCTGTGATAGGACGGGGAACACTTTTCTGATGCTTGTGAGATAGTACACACAGAGAGAAACTAACTACGGCTGCTGGTAACCCCCACCGTTCATCAGTGGATTCCAAGGCAAGCAGCGCAGTAGGGCTGTTCCAAACGTCCAACCCCCTTTGGCCTTTGCCCCTTGCCATGAAGTGAAGGGTACTCCTGATAACTGACGACGGCAGTTTCACACTCCACGGAGTAAGCAACGCATCCCTGTCTGTCTCGAATGATCACCCCTGGTGTAAACCGTAAGATCATGCCGTTCACATGAACGCCGGCGTAACGCAGCGAGATCCGGCGACACGCGGCCCGGGGCTCGGATCGTAGTTTCAGCTAATGTGCGTGTGTGTGTTGCATCTGGATACTCATCAGAGATCAGCAAAAGAAGAACCGGATGCAGTCAAAGGGTTCGCCTTCTTGCATGCGTGCGTGCGTGCATGCTGTTGAGGTTGCTCAGGGACACAATCTTTGGACCACCCACAGGGCTGCTGCTCATGCAGCTCGTCCCTTTCCTCACTTTCTTTACGTGGAAGTGTGGCTCAATGGTTGCACAAGGCTAATTATGACAAATGGTAAACTCACCCTTAGTTAACCATGCAGAGATTACCTGTCTTGACAAAATATCAGTCTCCCTGCTTATCGTTTTTAAGTTTATTTCATGGTGTCAAGGCATCGAGAAGAAGACCAAGCTAAATTGTACGACCAATCAGTCCCTGTCACCAACTGCAGCAATTGTCCACGGGTTACTGCAAAATTCCTTCTGAAAATGATTAATCCTAAGCAACATTGGACCGCCCATGATGATTGCAAGGTTGTACTCATGTTCATTGGTTAAGAACACTTACATAATGCATCCTGCTCAACTCTACTGAGATTAATATATGTATGTTCTGACAGAAACCAAAGAAGCTTCTGCCTGAGGGTTCTACCTTCCAGAGTTCAAGACTGGCGAGTTGGATGAGAAATGATATACGCACTAGTAAATACATGAGCTTCTGGAGGGAAGAGAATGGACGAACTCCGGTTAGTAGACCAATGTATTATTATGTAGTATCAGAAGTGACAGAGAAAGGATGCCAGCATGTCTTGCTCGCGAGGGTCAGTCAACTGACCACTGATCTTTGATGTCATGCTCCTGAAGTCCTGGCTTCTATAAACTTAATACTACTACTACAGAGTACTTCACTTGTTTCCCCTTGGTTGGCTATTCTTACCTGATATACAAGGTCGGTAATTTGGAATAGCAAATCACCTCCTTTGACGAAAAAACATCGATGTCATTGTTAATTTCTGGACGTGTTTGATCAGGCGCGTACCGATTTTCCGTGGACCGTGATTCGCTACGAACACCGTATTTTGTTGACAAGATGTTCCACTATCTTATGGAAAGTGGGTATGTGATCATTAGTAAATACGAGTGCAATGTGTACGACGAAGAATGTCAGCAAAACACACTCGTGAGTTGTGACTGAATTTGTTCAAGATCTTGACGTGCGGCTGCCAAGTGCCATTGTCAACCCCAACGCTCCTCCACGGCATTCAGTCAAGGTCTCCAACCTATCAAAATCCTGTCCAGAAAGGATTCAGAAGACTGCGGCTGCGGCTACGGACCTCTGAATTGTTGACTGCGGCTTAATCATTTGTATCCAAATCACGTTTATTAACAATATCCCGTTTGCAGGTGACACCCTGGATCTCTTAAGTAATATAACCGGACTGAACTCTTCAAAGGTCAGCTTCACACAGCAACCGCGTCTCTCAGTTCAGGAAGATAAAGATGCTAATTACATCACCAAGAAAAGGTCATAAGGTAGGATTGGTCATGAGCTTGATAAAATATTGATCCAGTATGGTTGTTCAACTCTACCGAGTTCATTTTGGTCTTCTAAATACTGTTTGGTTAAATCATTTAATTTTTGCAGCTTAACTTCCAATCTTGCAATGGAAGTTTCAGCTCTGTCTAGTTGATTTTCGTCTTCCAATACTGTATGCTTAGATATTTTGAATTTATCTCTGTATTTCCATCCTTTTTCTGGAAAAGGAGGACGAAACCGCTGGCTAATGAATTGATTGAGCGATGCACACAATTATATAGTATGTGTTATTTGAAAAAATCCAAACAAAACTGTTATAAGCACAACAAAGATAACAAAGAATAAAAAGAGAATCACAGCAAGAAGACACAGATTTAACATGAAAAAACCTGTTCAACAAAAAGAGGAAAAACCATGGGCGTCAGCCGGCGAAACTTCACTACAATAGGAAGTATTTACGCAACGCCGGGGATTTTCACAGATACAACTTATCCCAGTCGCCGGCTTACAAGAGATATATATAGCGGTGGAAATCTATATCTTCAACGATCCGTACGGTCCTCGCTCCGCTCGTCAGAAGTTAGCCAACTTAATGAATTTGGATCATACTTCAACATTTGTATGCACGGGAGATAGGGGGCATAGGGATAGTGGTTTTTTCATCGAGCTAATTTGACTTTATGCCCACATTTGATGTGATGATTTATACGCTTTAGTCCAAGCCTCCAGCGACGGGTCTCATTCCGCTCGTCAGAAGTTAGCCCTTTTAATAAATTTGGGTCATACTTCTACAAAAACATACTTGATGCTGAATAAATCGGCATAAATAAAGAAAATGAAAACACGAGGCCATCCGCACAAGACATGATTCACCATAGCATATCCAAAGTTGGACACAAATCCTATGAGCGTGAACCAATCCACTAGTCAAGAGACACGTGAAATGAAAAAATGTGCAGTGCTTCAAGAGGGAGCCTTCAAGAAGGAAAATCCACTCACAAGCCGATATTGGCTAGTCCAACCAATGTCATACCAAGTCATGCCGGGCATAAAACCCGAAACCTGAGCCCCGAACCGGTTTGACCCGGCCCCGAACCCGTTTGACATGGACCCGCTAAACCCGATACAATTCTCGGGAGTCTGATCTGGAAACCCGAAATTAGTTCGGGATTCTCGGGTTTCAGCTGCGGGTACCCGTTTGGCCCGAAAGGCCCGAAGAGTATTGGAAAAATCTGCTAGTCGCCTAGTCCCTCATTCCCCAGCCCAGTAAACTCCCGCTCGGCCCAAGCCCAACTAACACATCTGTAACTACCTCGGTGAATTACGCTCCTAGATACAAGCCTGGATGAGCGGTAGTGGTTGAAATAGTACGGTGGGGCCCCAAAAGCCACTCACGGGTAGACCTTTCGGCCGTCCCAACCACTACCATCTCAACGGGACTCAGACGGGCGGCGAATCGGCGAGCGAAGGATCAACTACATACACAAGTGGGTATGTATGCAAGCCACCATACAAGAGTACATCAGAGCCATACCATCTAGAAAGAAAGGAAAATATAGCAACGCCATACGGCAAGATTCAAATGACCTAGATAGATCTAATATTTTAGGATAATTCCTCATACAACACACATCAGAGTATCATGCGGAAGCGGCAAACAAAATCCGAGTACGGATAAGAAGCAAATCGGCATAAGATGCCATAGAAATAAGCACATCCCAACCACAGGTCTCACGGATCCCCGTTCCCGGAATCTCTACACCGAACGATCGTTGCCCACGTCATCGGCTTCTTCCACCCAAGATCCGTCTGTGAGGGTACTGTTCATCTGAACCAATAATTTATCGTGTGAGACCCTAAGGGTACTCAAGAAGTCTTAATGCCTCTAAAGGGGACACAACCTGGGTGACGAATTGCAGCGAAAGATAAACCCTAGCAGTTCTACGATAAACGCTAACCACCCGCCTAACCAATGATGAGCGGATGTCCGTGAATTAAGAACAACGATTATAATAGTAATTTCATCGATCCATCCTCCTCGCTACCAACGAGGAAGCGGACGAACAACCCCATCCGTTGGCAATTTTATTAACCATTCCATGAGTATTGCACTATTTACTAGACAAATTACTTAGTCGATTAAGGCGGTACTTTAGTTATGCTTGTCTATGATCGAGAACTGCTCCAAGTCGTCCATATCCGCGGACACGGCTTTGAAAGTTTTACCGGGTGCACCAATAGCAACACACGCCGATCAACCTCGGAAAAACCAAATCAAAACCCAACGAGGCTTTCACGTGAACAATCACGAGATTCGTAAATATTTCGGGGCCACCCTTGGAGTACACCGCAATGAGTAGGCTAGCTCGAGACGGACTCAAGGTTTGCGACAATGGTACAGAACGACGAGATCCCCAATCGGGATCACGATACCGCGAAAACATTCCGCTTACCTAAGCGATGCTGTGTGCTCCTCGCACAAACGTAAATAAACAGTAGCATGGCATAAGTACATGATAGTAAATAAAACCTCAAACTAGTTTGTGGCCCCAAGAAATAAGACGGAATCAAGCTCTGGCTCAGGGGGGTCCCATATACCTCCCGGATGTGGACAACGCGATAAATCAAGGAACAGGAATCAAGTACTCGGGGTCTTACGGGACACAAGTGAGCAGGAAAACCAAATAGCAGATGTTGCTCACCGGTGCCACTTTCATTAGTTATCCCATTACTACTCAGGTTAAGTTATTTAAGTACCTCGTTATCCATCTGACTCTCACAAACCCTACACATGCTGTTCTACGACTCGCATGGCTCAAACAACTCCTGTAGTAATGTCTCATGGGATGGAGGAACAAGCTTGGTGGAGTTTAAAAGTAAAGGCTATGCATGCTTGGGATTCAATTTAATGCAATCGCGACTCAATGATGCAAGAATAAGATAGAGGCAATAGGTATTGTATGTATGCAAGCATGTGGAAGTGCTTGCCTGACAACTCAGTTGAAGCGAGGGACGGATCTGGATAGTGCTCCTGGTTCTCTTGATATAACCCCTGCTCAGTGTCTATCCGAGAAAAACCAAACAAACAAGGCCAACATGAATATAGAGCACAAGCATATGAATAAGATGCGTCAAGCAAACAATCATGCCATGATGAATGATGCACAATTTACATGGCAATAAGGTAGCATGGCATGGTGAGGTGTGGAAGACAAGTAATAACATTTTGATGGGGTTTTGGATCACATTTTGTTGTCATAACAATTGCTGTTTACTATATATTTATATGATGCATGCTGCAATTGAAGTCATGGATAACATAAACAGAAAGGCCTCGTCGAGCTGATCATTTTAGACATATCGTTTGTTAAATTTGGAATTCTAAATCAAAAGTTATTGATTATTTAAGTTCCAGTGGCATTGTGGTAATTTAATTCAACTTGGAATTTAAAATGTGCAAAAGGCAATTTGGATGGCATATTTGAAATCCTCTCATTTTTCTGGTCCAGAAACATATACCATATGTATTATTTGAGTTTGTTTTCCAAAAGTTATATTAAAACTGAAAATGAATTTGAATTTAAATAATTGAATTTAGTTTTTGAATTTAAACAGACAACTAGCCAACTTTGCACCCAGGCGTAGCTAGCCCCAGACGCTGACAGGGGGACCGGCGCTTACCCGGACCCACATGCCAGTGGTTGGGAGGAAAGTGGACCGCGGGTTAAATAAACAAAACCAGAGGATTCTTTTTATAAAACGCACCCTGAGACTGACGGTGGGGCTCCGGGGACCGCGGGTTGACAAAAAGGTTTTGGGGGGGGTTTGTGCAAAGCGGACCTCGGTACTGTTTTTCTTCCACTGAACTGAACAGAGAGTGCGCGACGGACGCCAGCAGCGCGGCCATGGGGTTCGAACGCGGGACCGCTGGCTCGCGCAGAGGGCCTGAGCCACTGCGGTAGGCTTGGGGTAGGTGACGGTGAGGTGGGCGCGTGCTAGATAGGGTTAGGCGGCGCGTGTTAGCGGCAGACGCTCGCGAACTCTGGCGCGCGGAGGCTGCTCGACGTAAGGACCGCCGCGTCCAGGAAACGACTGGGAACGGGAGGATGTCTGGGAGGCGGGGGTGCTCACCGCGGGTGTGCTGGTGCAGATGGTTCGGGCAGGGGCGCGCTTGATCGGCGTCGAGGCAGACGGTGGCCGGTGCTAGGGTTCCGCGGCGACGTCGACGTGCAGGGCTACTGGGGGGCGTCTCCTCCTCGCGGCTGGGTCCGGGGGCGACGCAGAGGTTCCACGCGACCACGCCGACACGCTCTCTCCCGCCTGCGCCTCCTGGATCGATGACGACGACGGAACCCGACGGTGGCCGGCGCTCAGAGGTAGACGGTGGCGAGGGTGAGGGAAGAGGGGAGGCGAGGCCTCTGGGATGGATCTGGGGTGGGGTAGAGAGAGGGGTAGATAAGGCGGAGGGGAAGAGGGTGCCGTGGTTGCCGTGTGGGGTAGCTGGCGATAAGGGTGGCCTCGGCCACCTTTTTTTCCACCTTCTCACGTGCTCGGTACGGCCAGGCAGGGCAGGGTGGCTTCCAGGTGGGACCAGGGGGCGAGGCCAAGGAGGCAGGGCAGGCTCGGTGTAGGGCTTCCAGGCAGAGAGATAAAGAGGGGAGGGAGGAGCTCGGATTGGGGTGGTGGTAGCCTCGGCTAGGGTTGGAGCTAGGGTAGGAAGTAGAGGGGGTATGGCTCGGGTAGGGTTTAGGTTGTAGCTAGGTTAGGAGAGGGAGGAGATATGAGGGAGGATACTTAGGGTTTAGAGAGAGGGGGGTGTGGTTTAGATTAGAAGGAAGTGTGAGGGTTAACATAAACCAACACAAGATTAAAAAGAGGGTGTGATGGGGTGGTTTAGAGAGGGTGGAAAAGAGAGGAGAGAGGAGAGAAGAGAGAATGGTTTAGGGTTTACTTTGATTCATGCATTCTCCAATTAAAGACCAAGCAAGATCAAAAGAAAAGAGGTAGGGAGAAGGATGGGGGTTTAGGCTATGCTCACACATGATCACATGTGTATGCATGGAGTATGGTGATTAGGGTTTAGCTATAGGGGGATAGAGAGGTAGATGGTGTGGTGAAGGATTCTACAAGCCAAAACAAAATTGAAACAAAGGATAGATGATCCATGCAAGCAAAGCCAAAAACATTCCAAAGTCAAGAAAAAGGTGGCACTTGCATGGCCCATGCAACCAATCATTGCCATGTAGTTATATTGTGAAAACAACATTAATTCATGTGGCATTATTCCTTGCATTCCCAAAAGGTGGGCAAAGGCCAAGCAAAAGATTATGGTGGAATCCAACCAACCAACATGAGCTAGAGGTAAACTCAAATAAAATGCCAAGCTCATATTAATTGGATGGTGGAATTATAAGGTGGTGAAAGAAAGGTGGTGGAGTTGTTAAGAGATATGCCCCCAAATCAACTTGGGCATTTAACAATATATTAAGAACCAAGTACAATATCAAGAGGCAACTACAATTAATAATGCACATGAGATAAGAACCAAACAAGAAGGGGTTTTATATGATGCTCAAATGCAAGGTGGCATGATGACATGAGCATGACATGGTGATGATGCAACAATTATATGTTGGAAGTGGCCCTTTATTACTAGAACAAGTAGCATTACAGGTGTTAGACAACTGGGATGCTACAACCTCCCCATGCAGCCATGCAGTCACAACGCAAACCCTAGCAGTTCCACCGCAGACCGCACCCAAATCCCCCATTCGGCCATCCTCACTCACCCGTGACCCGTCGACGCCCGTATGGCCGTACCCTAGCGGCGCCAGGCGCCAACGCCTCACGCCGCCGGCTCGCCTGAGCTCGAGGCGAGGACAGGAGGAGGCGAAGACGGGAGGACGCGAGGACGCCTCATGCCTGTGAGTCTGCGACTCGCCTGAGCTGCGCCGCACCTTCACCTGCTCGTCGCCGGCTCTACCGATCTGGAATACCAGCCACGGCTTCGGCTTCAACTTCAACAAAGGGAACCGAAGAATCTACTACTGCTGCTGTAAGTCCTCTGTCCTCCTCTACTTGTTCTAGACCCCTAGCTTGCACTGAATGATCTTCTAGTAGCATCCTTGATCGATATTTAGACCCCTAGCTTGCACTGAGTGATCATATTTAGACATCATATTTGTTCTAGACCCCTAGCTTGCACTGAGTGATCATATTTAGACAATTAGACATCATATTTGTCCTCTGTCGCGGTGTGCATCCTTGATATATTTAGACATCCTTGCACTGAATGTTTTTGCGTTGTTTTAGTTTTAGTACCAACATTAGTACAAGTAAAACAAATAATGTTTGTTGTATACTTGCCTTGTAGATGACTGAACCTGAAACAGCCGTGGATGAAATGGAAACTGATAATGTACATCCATCACCATCAAATGAACTGGTCGTCACCTCTGGCTCACAGCCATCAACTGGTCGTTCTTCATTTATTTCACCGACAACAGCAGCACAACAATCACAGTCACAGAAGCAACAAGCAACTGAACACGTGGTCGTTGATTTGGAGAAGAAGGAAACTACTACAAAACAAGGAAGGAAGCAGATGGCTGTAAGGTCTGATTGGTGGGAGCACTCGAGCAAATCAAGGATAAAGCTAATGTTGTGCAGGCTGGCAAATGCAAATATTGCTCTCGTACTATCAAGGATGAATCAAAGCAGTATGGTACATCATCTCTGAAGAAGCACTTCTATGCTTGCAGGCGTAATCCTCATAGGAATGACAAAGATCCAGCTCAAGCCGTGCTTCAATAACTCTAGGAGAAGCCCCTGGTAATCATAAGTTTGACCCCGAAGCTATTAGGAAGGCCTTTACTGAGATGATCATTGAAGATGAGCTGCCTTTTGCTTTTGGTGATAAGGAAGGCTTTAGGAAATTTGTGGCCAAATCCTGTCCAAGATTCAATGTTCCATCTAGAAGAACCACCACAAGAGATGTGGTGGCCTGTTACTTCAAAGAGAAAGCTGTGCTCAAAAAGTTCTTCAAAGATTCGTGTCAGATGGTATGCCGAACAACAGATTGCTGGACATCTCAGCAGCAAGATGGATACATGAGAGTGACAACAAGCTTTATTGATGAGAATTGGAATCTACATAAGAAAGTCATAAACTTCTTCTTGATAAAAGGGCACAAAGGTGAAGATATTGGAAAGAACTTGATGAAATGCCTGGCTGAATGGGGTCTCGAGAGAGTTATGACCATCACTGTTGACAATGCAAGCGCCAATGACGGTGGTATTGGGTATGTGAGGAGGCAGCTGAACAAGACACCAGGCAGCACCGTAGCAAAGGGGAAGCATATGCACATGAGGTGTAGTTCACATATCCTCAACCTCGTTGTGCGTGATGGCATTGGCATAAAGTAAGTCGCCCCCTCAGTGAAGAAAGTAAGAGGAGCTATTATATATATTAGAGCTGGTGGCACTAGATTGGGGAAGTTCAAGGAAATTGTAGAAGAAGAGAAAGTGGACAGCAAAGTATTTCTAAAGAATGATGTCCCAACTAGGTGGAACTCCACCTACATAATGCTTCGAGTTGCCAATATGTATGAGAAGGTCTTCACGAGGTTAGCCGATGAGGATTTTAGCTATAGATATGCTCTATCTGAAGAGAATGATGGCTTTGAATGCCCAGATGAAACCGAATGGGAGAATTCCAAGAAGATGGAAGAATTTATGGGTCACTTCTTTGATATCACAACTCGTGTACCTGCTAATCTGAGTGTCACTATCCATACTTTCTTTCATGAGATTGCAGAAGTTCGGTTATTGATTTCAAGTTGGCTTGAAAGTGAAGACGCTTTGCAAGTGACAATGGGTGAAAGAATGAGCGACAAATTTAACAAATATTGGGGCGTTTGGCACGTCAACACCAAGGAAAGTACAAATTAATTGGAGAGTGAAGTGCAGATTGAAAAGGGCAAGAAGACAAAAGGAAAAGAGAAGGTAAAGGAAAGGGAGAATATTAACTTGTTGATCTTTATTGCAACAGTTCTAGATCCAAGATACAAATTATCTGAATACACTAAGGCTGGCATTGAAGAAATTTTTGGACAAGAAAGTGGACAACTTGTTTAGACAGATGTTAACACCTGTCTACTTGACTTGTTTGAAGAGTATAGGAAGAATTATGCTCCAAGTGAAGTTGAAGGAACATCTAAAGTGGCTGTGCATGACCCAAGTGTGGCAAAAGTGGGGAGAGGAAGCATGTTGAAGGACAGAATTGCCAAGAAGCTGAATATGAACAATGGTACAAGTTCTAACACCCAGAGTGAACTTGAGAAGTATCTTGCTGAAGCTTGCGAGTCTACCGAAGGCAAGTTTGACATTCAAGGTTGGTGGAGGCTGAATGCAGCTCACTTTCCTGTCTTGGGGCCTTTGGCACGTCATGTGCTTGCCATACCCATATCTTCGGTAGCTTCGAAGTCAGCTTTCAGCACAGTTGGGCGTGTATTGGGTGACTTTCGAACCTCACTTACTCCATTCATGTTGCAAGCTCTTGTGTGCGGACAAGATTGGCTACGAAGGTCTACTCCTATTGACATCCAGGAGAATATGGAGGACTAGCTAAGTTGGAAAAGGGTAAAAAAACTGTCTGACAATACTTCTACTCTGATTGCATCATGCATTCATTCCAATAATGTCTAACTTTTTGCTTGCTGCATGCGTGTTGACTTGTTTGTAGATTTGATAGAAGAATTCGGTGTCAAAGGAAAAGACAAGAGTGACATGGCATGCTCTTCTAAATCTGTAGTAAGCTAGTCCATCTCCAAACCTTGAGGTAAAAGAATTATCTTCACTAGAAAGAACAAGCAAAAAAACAAGCATGTACATATAGTTCTGTAGATACTAGATAGTAACGACTAATGAGTAATGACTAATGAGATGACATTTTAACTTGTGCAATGTGCAGCCATGCAGCAACGTGGACTTGATTGCAAGCTTTCTAGTTTATATGGTGGAACTTGTCCAATGTGAATAAGTGAAGGCCTTTTGCTTTTGAATTGTATTGTGTTCTGTGACTTCGAATTGGGATATGAACTTGTCAAAATGGTGCCGAATTGTTGCACATTACTATCATTGTACTGTGTTTTGCTGTCATATATTCTTTATTTGTTGTCATGCTGTCGAAATGGTGCAGAATTGTTGTCGAAATAGTGCAGAATTGCTGCGAAATCTGCTTACAATTTTGTATATTGTATACTGTATAGTTTGAACTGTCAGTTTCTCTAAGTGTCGGGTATTTCGGGATTACCCGGACCCGAACCCGAATTTCCGGGTACCTGAAATGTCGGGTAGGACATTTTCCCCAAGGTTTTCAGGTGACATTTCCTGGAACCCGAATTACACTTTATCCGAACTACCCGACCCGAAAATTTCCGGTGGACCCGAATGCCCAACATGAATTGATGGGTTTCGCAGCATAGTATATCAAAAAAATTCTACGGATGCGAACGGGAAAGCCAAGATCTAATCTAGGATATGCAAACAACGAGGGGGATTAGATGAGATCTTCATACCCTTGAAGATTCGCACAGCGGAACGTTCGTCGGAACGTGGGTGATGTAGTCGTACTCGCTTCTCCTCCTCGCGATCCGATCCGATCTAACACCGCAATTGGCGATGCCTCCGAGAGATGCATACGTGCGGCACCTCGACGTATCCTCCTTCCTCGGTCCAGAAAGTATGGTGGAGAGACGGATTGGATCTACAACGTGACGGCGCGGTGCAATTGGTGGAGAGTTTCTACAGCAGGGCTTCGCCTACGTGCAGTCGGGAGGGAGAGAGAGAGGAGGGCAGCAGGGCGGCTAGGGTTGTGGAGGAGGTGTGGGGGGAGGGTGCGCCCCAGCCCTCTATATATAGAGGGGTGGGCGCTAGCCCTAGACCCTCCCCCAATCCCTAGGCTGGCAGCCAAGGAGGGAGGAGTGGGGGGCAAGTTCCCCCCCTTCTAGAAGCTTTCCTAGGGTTTGCCCTAGATCTGGCCGGCTTGGCCCTATGGGGCCTTGTGCCCCTGGCCCAATGCGGCCAGGGCACTCCCTCATAGGCCCATGCCCCCTCCCGTAAGGTGGGGCCACGTTGGTCCCCCTCCGGAAGGTTCTAGAAGCTTCCGATACAATACCGATTAACCCGAAACAATTCCGAACTCCAAAAACTGCATTGCCTTATATGAATCTTATTCTCCGGACCATTCAGGAACCTCTCGTGATGTCCCAGATCCCATCCGAGACTCTGAACAAAAACTCATAAACCAATTATCCAATCTATCCTAGCGTCGAGACACGTTAAGTGTGTGACCCTTCGGGTTCGAGAATGTGCAGACATGATCTTATATCAATAATCAGCGGGTCCGAAACCCATATTGACTCCCACACATTCATCGATGATCATATCGGATGAACCACGATGCCGGGATTCAATCAATCCCATATATATATTCCCTTCGTCTCGCGATATTTTACTTGCCCGAGATTTGATCGTCGGTACCGTCATACCTAGTTCAATCTCGTTCATAGCAAGTACTTTACTCGTTCCGTAATCCGATATCACCTTGTGATTAACTACTTAACCACATGCTTGCAAGCGGTGTCGATATCGATTACCGAGTGGGACCGAATTATATCTCTCCGACTTGGGAGGGACACATCCCATCTCGATACATACAACCCAACAGGTACTTTCCGATCACCTGAGAGACACCTTTATGATCACCCTCTCATAGGATGACGTTTGATGACCTCAAAGCTTTCTTCCGATACCAGGGAGTTGTATTATCTCATGGTCTAAGGAATACAATATTTGACATAGGAAAAGCTTCGCAAAGATGAACACGATGACACGATCTAATTGCTCCGCTTAGTTTGGGTCTGTCCATCATATCATTCTCCATATGATATGATCTCATTATTAATCGACAACTCATGTCTATGGTTAGGAAACCTTAACCATCATTAATCAATGAGCTAGTTCATAGAGGCATACTAGGGACACGGTGTTGTTCACAAACCACACAAGTATTAAAGTTTCTGCTTAATACAATTCTAGCATGGAATATAAACTTTATCATGAACAAGAATTATAATAATAACATCTTTATTATTGCCTCTAGGGCATAATTCCAACAGTCTCCCACTTGCACTAGAGTAAATAATCTAGTTTACATTTGGCAAAAATCTCACACCCATGGCACTAAGGTGCTGATCATGTTTTACACGTGGAAGAGGTTTAGTCAATGGATCCGCGACATTCAGATCTGTATGTACTTTGCTAATCTTCATATCTCCATGTTCTATATAATCTCGGATTATATGAAACTTGCGGTTGATATGTTTTGTCTTTGGATGATATCTTGGTTCGTTAGCGAGTGCTATGGCGCTAGTGTTGTCACACAATATCTCCAGTGGGTCCAATGCACTTGGAACCACGCCAAGCTCAGTGATGAAGTTCCTGATCCAAACTCCTTCACTCGGCAACCTGCGACCATGTATTCCGCTTCTACTGTAGATCCCACGATCACGCTTTGCTTGCAGCTTATCCAGCTCACAGCTCCTCCATTCAAAATATAAACGTATCCTGTCTGAGATTTAGAATCATCCTTGTCGGTGTCGAAACTAGCATCGACGTAACTTTTTACTACGAGTCGTTCATCACCTCCATAGACTAAGAACATTTCTTTAGTCCTATTTAGGTACTTTAGGATGTTCTTCACGGCTGTCCAGTGTTCCACTCCTGGATCACTCTGGTATCTGCTCGTCAAACTAAGAGCATTGGACACATCCGGTATAGTACACATCATGGCATACATGATTGAACCTATGGCCGAGGCATAAGGCACTTTGCTCATAGCTTCTCTATCATTTACCGTAGCTGGACACTGAGCCTTGCTCAATATCTTACCTGACAACATAGGCACTGAACCTTTCTTTGCCTTGTCCATTTTGAACTTTTTCAGAACTTTATCTAGGTATATACTCTGGCTTAAAGCTATCAGGCGTCTTTGTCTATCTCTATAGATTTTGATGCCCAATATATAAGCAGCTTCACCTAGGTCTTTCATTGAAAAACACTTGTTCAAATAACTCTTCACATCGTTAAGCATGTTAATGTCATTTCCAATAATCAATATGTCATCCACATATAGTACCAGAAATGTCACCGAGCTCCCACTCACTTTCTTGTAGATACAAGCTTCGTAGCAATTTGGAACAAATCCAAAGCTCTTGATCACTTGATCAAAACGAAGGTTCAAACTCCGAGATGCTTGCTTCAGTCCATAAATGGAACGCTGAAGTTTGCATACTTTATCAGCATCCTTAGGATCGACAAAGCCTTTGGGTTGCATCATATACAACTCTTCATCAATGTTGCCATTGAGGAAAGCAGTCTTGACATCCATCTGCCATATTTCATAATCATGAAACGCAACAATTGCTAATAAAATCCGAATGGACTTAAACATCGCTACGGGAGAGAAAGTCTCATCGTAGTCAACACCTTGAACTTGTCGAAAACCTTTTGCGACAAGTCGTGCTTTATAGACGGTAACATTACCATCCGCGTCCGTTTTCTTCTTGAAGATCCATTTGCACTCAACGGCCTTTCGGTCGCTAGGAGGGTCCACCAAAGTCCATACTTGGTTTTCGCTCATGGATCCCAATTCGGATTTCATGGCCTCTAGCCATTTCTCAGAGTCTGGGCTCATCATCGCTTCCTCATAGTTTGTAGGTTCACTGTATTCTACCAACAAGACAGTCAAGACAGGGTTGCCATTACCTCGGGAGGGGCACGCGACCTTGTCGACCTGCGACGTTAAGTAGCAGCATCGTCCGAAGCTTCATGATCCTTGTCATTAGCTTCCTCTATTGTTGGTGCAGGCGGCACTGGAACAATTTTAGGTGCTGCGCTACTCTCCAATTCAAGAGAAGATTCAACAACCTCGTCTAGCTCTACTTTCCTCCCACTCACTTCTTTCGAGAGAAACTCCTTCTCAAGAAAGGAACCGTTCTTTGCGACAAACACTTTGCCTTCGGTTCTGTGATAGAAGGTATACCCAATAGTTTCCTTAGGGTATCCTATGAAGACGAATTTCTCCGCTTTGGGTTCGAGCTTGTCCGGCATCAACTTCTTGACGTAGGCTTCGCATCCCCAAACTTTAAGAAACGACAACTTAGGTTTAGCACCAAACCACAGTTCATATGGTGTCGTCTCAACGGATTTAGATGGTGCCCTATTTAAAGTGAATGCAGCGGTTTCTAATGCATAACCCCAAAATGATAATGGCAAATCAGTAAGAGACATCATCGATCGGACCATATCTAATAGGGTTCGATTCCGGCGTTCAGACACACCATTGCGCTGTGGTGTTCCGGGTGGCGTGAGTTGCGAAACGATCCCGCTTGCTTTAAGATGCATGAGAAAATCATAACTCAAATATTCACCTCCACCATCGGATCGTAGAAACTTAATCTTTCTGTTACGATGGTTCTCCACTTCATTCTGAAATTCTTTGAACTTTTCAAATGTTTCAGATTTATGTTTCATTAAATAGATATACCCATATCTACTTAAGTCATCGGTAAAAGTGAGAAAATAGCTATATCCACCGCGCGTCGAAACACTCATCGGTCTGCATACATTGGTATGTATGATTTCCAACAAGTCCGTTGCTCGCTTCATCATTCCGGAGAACGGGGTTTTGATCATCTTGCCCATGAGGCATGGTTCGTATGTGTCAAATGATTCAAAATCAAGAGACTCCAAAAGTCCATCTGAATGGAGTTTCTTCATGCGCTTTACACCAATATGACCTAGACGACAGTGCCACAAATAAGTAGTATTATCACTATCTACTTTGCATCTCTTAGACTCGATGTTATGGATGTGTGTTTCATCCCTTTCGAGATTCAGAACAAATAAACCATTCACAGCAGGTGCATGACCATAAAAGATGTTACTCATATAAATAGAACAACCATTATTCTCCGATTTAAATGAATAACCGTCTTGCAATAAACACGATCCATAAATAATGTTCATTCTCAACGCAGGCACATAATAACACTTATTAAGGTTTAAAACTAATCCCGAAGGTAAAACTAAGGAGAGCGTGCTGACGGCCATCACATCAACTCTTGATCCGTTGCCAACGCGCATCGTCACCTCATCCCTCGCAAGCCGCCATCTATTTCGTAGCTCCTGTTTCGAGTTACAAATATTAGCAACTGAACCAGTATCAAATACCCAGACACTACAACGAGGTCTAGTAAGGAAAACATCAATAACATGTATATAAAATATACCTTTGATGGTCCCAGCCTTCTTGTCCGCTAAGTACTTCGGACAGTTGCGCTTCCAGTGACCCTTGTCCTTGCAATATAAGCACTCAGTGTCCGGCTTGGGTCCAGACTTGAGCTTCTTCTCAGCAGGGGCAACGCGCTTGCCGCCGCCTTTCTTGAAGGGCTTCTTTGTACCCTTACCTTTCTTGAAGGTGGGGGGCTTGTTGACCATCAACACATGATTATCCTTTTTGATGTCCACCTCCACAGCCTTCAGCTTTGCGAAGATCTCGGTGATCGTATCAGTGGAACCAATCTGATTATGAGTCACTACAAAAGTTTTGTAGCTGGGAGGGAGTGATTGCAGAACCCTGTCAATCTTGAGCTCTTCTGAAATCTTGCAGTCCAGTTGCTCAAGGTGTTGAGTGTAGCCCAACATCTTTATGGCGTGCTCACTAACGGAACTCCCTTCCTCCATCTTGCAGTTAAAGAATTTCTCAGAGATCTCATATCTCTCAGAACGGGCCTGAGTCTGAAACATAGTTTTCAGCTCCTCAAGAATCTCAAAGGGCCCGGGATAGTCTTCAAAATGATTTTGAAGGTCCGATTCCATAGCAAACAACATGGTGCTCTTAATCACACCATAATCATCTTTGCGCGACTGATAGACAGCTTTCTCATCGGTAAGCACATCTCTGACGAGGCGTCACCTAGCGCATTTTCAAGGACATAGTCCTTTTGACCGCCAGAGAGAATGATTCTCAGATTGCGGAACCAGTTGGTGAAGTTAGACCCATTGTTTCTAAGCTTTTCCTTCTCAGCAAAAACGTTGAAGTTGAAGTTGGACTTAGCCATTTGATCTACAATATTTGCAAGTACAAATTAGACTATGTTCATGATAACTAGTTCAAATTTTAATCAAATTACTAGATGAACTCCCACTAAATTCAACATCCCTCAAGTTGTTTAGTGAACACGATCCAAATTCACCACACCTAATCCGATCTTCACGAGAAGAGATGTGGCTTCAATGGTGGACAACGAAGTGTCGATCATATAATTCATATGACTCATGCTTAACCTTTCGGTTCATGTGTTCTGAGGCCATGTCTGTACATGCTAGGCTCGTCAAGTCAAACCCAAGTATTTCCGCGTGTGCAAAACTGGCTTGCACCCGTTGTATGTGAACGTAGAGTCTATAGCACCCGATCATCACGTGATGCTTGGACACGACGAACTTTCGCAACGGTGCATACATGGGGAGAACACAATTTTATCTTGATCTTTAAGTGAGGAATCATCTTATAATGCTACCGACGCGATCTAAGCATAATAAGATACATAAAAGGATAAACATCACATGCATATAACTTTATGTGACATGGTATAGCCAATCTTCGCGCAATGATCTCCATCTTGTGCATGCCGGCATGATCTCCATCACTCCACCATGATTGCATCCACCACGAATAGCAACTACAACTATTGCTAACTACTTAGCGATAAAGCGAAACTATTACATGGCGTATAAGAAGTTGACACACAGGTCATACACAATTATAAAGACAACCATATGGCTCCTGCCGGTTGTGTACTCATCGACATGCAAGTCGTGAAACATTACAAAACATGATCATTGCATACAACATACACATCACATCTTGGACCATACCATATCACAGAAAACACTCCCTGCAAAAACAAATTAGACGCCTCTACTTTGTTGTTGCATGTTTTACGTGGCTTATGGGAGTAGCAAGCTAAGAACGATTCTTATCTACGGAAAGCCACAACGGTGATATTATGGTTGCCAAACTCCGGTGTAAATCCCATGACAACTATAGTGAGAGAAACTCGCATCCACCAGCCGCATGTGTGGAACAAGCCACACGTCAAGTGCGAAGCCGGTCTCGCGAACGACGTCGCGTAAGGTTGGCCTGGACCGCTTCAATCTCACTATCCCGCGTCATAAGAAGAACACAAACAAGAGGCTTGCAATAGAAAATATCAACGCTCGCAACAACCATGTTGCGTTCTACTCGTGAAACACATCTACGCATAGATCTAGCTCTGATACCACTGATGGGTTTTGCAGCATAGTAAATCAAAAAAATTCTACGGATGCGAACGGGAAAGCCAAGATCTAATCTAGGAGATGCAAACAACGAGGGGGATTAGATGAGATCTTCATACCCTTGAAGATTCGCACAGCGGAACGTTCGTCGGGACGTGGGTGATGTAGTCGTACTCGCTTCTCCTCCTCGCGATCCAATCCGATCTAACATCGCAATTGGCGATGCCTCCGAGAGATGCATACGTGCGGCACCTCGAAGTATCCTCCTTCCTCGGTCCAGCAAGTATGGTGGAGAGACGGATTGGATCTACAACGCGACAGCGCGGTGCAATTGGTGGAGAGTTTCTGCAGCAGGGCTTCGCCTACGTGCAGTCGGGAGGGAGAGAGAGAGAGGAGGGCAGCAGGGCGGTTAGGGTTGTGGAGGAGGTGTGGGGGGAGGGTGCGCCCCAGCCCTCTCTATATAAAGGGGTGGGCACCAGCCCTAGCCCCTCCCCCAAGCCCTAGGCCGGCGGCCAAGGAGGGAGGAGTGGGGGGCAAGTTCCCCCCCCTTCTAGAAGCTTTCCTAGGGTTTGCCCTAGATCTGGCCGGCTGGGCCCTATGGGGCCTTGTGCCCCTGGCCCAATGCAGCCAGGGCACTCCCTCATAGGCCCATGCCCCCTCCCGGCAGGTGGGGCCACGTTGGTCCCCCTCTGGAAGGTTCTAGAAGCTTCCGATACAATACCGATTAACCCGAAACAATTCCGAACTCCAAAAACTGCATTGCCTTATATGAATCTTATTCTCCGGACCATTCCGGAACCTCTCGTGATGTACCAGATCCCATCCGAGACTCCGAACAAAAACTCATAAACCAATTATCCAATCTATCCTAGCGTCGAGACACGTTAAGTGTGTGACCCTTCGGGTTCGAGAATGTGCAGACATGATCTTATATCAATAATCAACAGCGGGGTCTGGAAACCCATATTGACTCCCACACATTCATCGATGATCATATCGGATGAACCACGATTCCAGGATTCAATCAATCATATATATATTCCCTTCGTCTCGCGGTATTTTACTTGCCCGAGATTTGATCGTCGGTACCGTCATACCTAGTTCAATCTCATTCATAGCAAGTACTTTACTCGTTCCATAATCCGATATCACCTTGTGATTAACTCCTTAACCACATGCTTGCAAGAGGTGTCGATATGGATTACCGAGTGGGCCCGAAGTATATCTCTCCGACTTGGGAGGGACAAATCCCATCTCGATACATACAACCCAACAGGTACTTTCCGATCACCTGAGAGACACCTTTATGATCACCCTCTCATAGGATGACATTTGATGACCTCAAAGCTTTCTTCCGATACCAGGGAGTTGTATTATCTCATGGTCTAAGGAATACAATATTTGACATAGGAAAAGCTTCGCAAAGATAAACACGATGACACGATCTAATTGCTCCGCTTAGTTTGGGTTTGTCCATCATATCATTCTCCCAATGATATGATCTCATTATTAATCGACAACTCATGTCTATGGTTAGGAAACCTTAACCATCATTAATCAATGAGCTAGTTCATAGAGGCATACTAGGGACACGGTGTTGTTCACAAACCACACAAGTATTAAAGTTTCTGCTTAATACAATTCTAGCATGGAATATAAACTTTATCATGAACAAGAATTATAATAATAACATCTTTATTATTGCCTCTAGGGCATAATTCCAACATGAATTACCAAGGGATATCACGCCGAAAGAAATCTTCAAACCAACAGCTTTAATGAGAAAACAATGAACATAAGTCAGTGCTTTCCAGTAAAGCCAGAAGGCTAGATCATGGATTTTCACCCTGAGAGAATACAACGGCCTTCACTTGGGGGTTTGCAAGTCAAACTCGCTCTCTTGCGACGCCTTTAACTCACGAACGCGAGTCTGAATTATTCACCTTAACACATGTTATTTGAATTTTTCACTATTTTGAAATATGAAAAAAGATCCAAATCTAAAATGCCAAGGTCATCTTATTCAAAACCTCAATCATCACACCCATGTTTCCCACTTCACACCTCAGAACACACTGATCTTATAGAGTGAAAGGCGTGATCTCCCTCGACATAATCACCAGACCTACTTACAAGGAACTAGCTGACCAAAATACAAAAGGACGAAAGAAAGAGAGGGACATCACATCGATTTCGATTATTTATGCATCGTCGTCTAGTCAATGGTTGTCGTGCGTGACATGGAAACACCTAGCCACCGTCAGATACACCACTCTCATGTTGTTGCGTGTTAGGTCCTTGGTCTAGCTCGCGACCAACCGATAGCTAGCCTCAGCAACATTCACTAGTGGCGGTGAGGAAGAGGAGCATCGGGCATGACCTAGCCACCACACGAGATCGATCCAATGTCTAATGCATCGCACTAGATCCGCATGATCGAGCAATCCTAGCTGCCGTTGTGATGCATTAGCATGCCCCCGCCCTTGCATCTGGTTCACACCCAAGGGTATGGGGTCCATGCATTCTGACTAACACATCGACAAGGCAACCATCATTGCTCCTAATATATTGGGGGCAGCACTAAGCGGATAAGAGAAGGGTTCCCCCCGCTATTCTGGTGAAAGCCGCAGATAGTGGCGAGGGAGGGTTGGAGGGGGCGCTGGGGCGGCGGAGATAGGGTTTCCCTTGGTGTCGCCTCAAAGGATCTAAACGAGATCCACACAACATCTATCCTACCATGTATTCTACTGCGTTAACTACAACTCATGTAGGCGTGTCACCGAAAGTAACTCGCGTTAGAGCAACATTCGATAATCACACCCAGCAGACCTAAAGGCCGCAAAGTCCATTTTTTGGCCACCGGGAAGTCCGTCGACACTTGACACGATAGCACATGAACCTCTGATGCGTACACAAAGGAATATCCCGCCAACACCGTCAGGGGCAGACCCAGAAAAAATTCTGACTGGAGGCACACCTTCTATAAAATTGCAGACTTTTAGAATTTTTCATTCAAAACATGCACAAATACAAAGGAAATTCAAACTTTGAATGGGGGCCTAGGCCCCCACTCGGTTGTACTGGGTTCGCCCCTGAACATCGTGCACCATTGGCGGAGCTACATGCATGTCAGGGGGGCCACCAACACCCCCCCCTCTCCTAGAATTTTAAAAATCGTTGGAAGGGAATTTTTACTCCCTAGTATTCTTGTCCCAAATGTCATCCACCGATGAGTTTTACCCGCTAATTCCCTCCGGCAGCAAGGAGATGTGCATGAGTGGTGAGTGGTGACGATGGCTAGGTCTGTCCTGGATGAAAATCTTTGTATTAAGATGAAATTGTACAAGACGCGAAACCAAGCGAGAAATGGAAGCTTGGTATGGTCTCGATCTATGCAGCTTTATATACAATTACCTTTTGAATCTACTATTCTTCCGGGAGCATATGCATGGAAGCATTTCTTTAGATTACTCTGTAAACACTAGAATATTCCAACGATCAAAATCGTAAACAACTACTCCCTCCGTTTTAAAATATAAGATGTTTTAGATTTGTGAAGAAAATGTATCTAGACTTATTTTAGTGTATAGATTCACTCCAAACATGAGTGTCATGCCGGACATAAAACCCGAAACCCGAGCCCCGAACCCGTTTGACCCGGAACCGAACCCGTTTGACCCGGACCCGCTAAACCCGATACAATTCTCGGAAGCCTGATCTGGAAACCCGAAATTAGTTCGGGATTCTTGGGTTTCAGCTGCGGGTACCCGTTTGGCCCGAAAGGCCCGAAGAGTATTGGAAAAACCTGCCAGTCGCCCAGTCCCTCATTCCCCAGCCTAGTAAACTCCCGCTCGGCCCAAGCCCAACTAACACCTCCCCACGCAGCCACTCAGTCACGACGCAAACCCTAGCAGTTCCACCGCAGACCGCACCCAAATCCCCCATTCGTCCATCCTCACTCACCCGTGACCCGCCGACGCCCGTACGGTCGTACCCTAGCGGCGCCAGGCGCCAACGCCTCACGTCGCCGGCTCGCCTGAGCTCGAGGCAAGGAAGGGAGGAGGCAAGGACGGGAGGACGCGAGGACGCCTCACGCCTGCGAGTCTGCGACTCTCCTGAGCTGCGTTGCACCTTCACCTACTCGTCGCCGTCTCTACCGATCTGGAGTATCAGCCACGTCTTCGGCTTCAAATTCAACAAAGGGTAACGAAGAATCTACTACTGTTGCTGTTGTAAGTCCTTTGTCCTCCTCTACTTGTTCTAGACCCCTAGCTTGCACTGAATGATCTACTAGTAGCATCCTTGATCGATATTTAGACCCCTAGCTTGCACTGAGTGATCATACTTAGATATCATATTTGTTCTAGACCTCTAGCTTGCACTGAGTGATCATATTTAGACAATTAGACATCATATTTATCCTCTGTCCTCGCGGTGTGCATCCTTGATATATTTAGACATCCTTGCACTGAATGATTTTGGGTTGTTTTAGTTTTAGTACCAACATCAGTACAAGTAAAACAAATAATGTTTATTGTATACTTGCCTTGTAGATGACTGAACCTCAAACAGCCGTGGATGAAATGGAAACTGATCATGTACATCCATCACCATAGAAGGAATGCCTTTTGACAAAGATCCAGCTCAAGTTGTGCTTCAAATAACTCCAGGAGAAGCCCCTGGTAATCATAAGTATGACCCCGAAGCTATAAGGAATGCCTTTACTAAGATGCTCATTGAAGATGAGTTGCCTTTTGCTTTTGGCGAGAAGGAAGGCTTTAGGAAATTTATGGCCAAAGCCTGCCCAAGATTCAATGTTCCATCTAGAAGAACCACCACAAGAGATGCGGTGGCCTGTTACTTCAAAGAGAAAGCTGTGCTCAAAAAGTTCTTCAAAGATTTGTGTCAGATGGTATGCCGAACAACAAATTGCTGGACATCTCAGCAGCAAGATGGATACATGACAGTGACAGCAAGCTTTATTGATGAGAATTGGAATCTACATAAGAAAGTCATAAACTTCTTCTTGATAAAAGGGCACAAAGGTGAAGATATTGGAAAGAACTTGATGAAATGCCTGGCTGAATGGGGTCTCGAGAGAGTTATGACCATCAGTGTTGACAATGCAAGCGCCAATGACGGTGGTATTGTGTATGTGAGGAGGCAGCTGAACAAGACACCCGACAGCATCATATCAAAGGGGAAGCATATGCACATGAGGTGTAGTTCACATATCCTCAACCTCGTTGTGCGTGATGGCATTGGCATAAAGGAAGTCGCCCCCTCAGTGAAGAAAGTAAGAGGAGCTATTAGATATATTAGAGCTGGTGGCACTAGATTGGGGAAGTTAGAGGAAATTGTAGAAGAAGAGAAAGTGGACAGCAAAGTATTTCTAAAGAATGATGTCCCAACTAGGTGGAACTCCACCTACATAATGCTTCGAGCTGCCAATGTGTATGAGAAGGTCTTCACGAGGTTGGCCGATGAGGATTTTAGCTATAGATATGCTCTATCTGAAGAGAATGATGGCTTTGGATGCCCGGATGAAACCGATTGAGAGAATTCCAAGAAGATGGGAGAATTTATGGGTCACTTCTTTGATATCACAACTCGTGTATCTGCTAATCTGAGTGTCACTATCCATACTTTCTTTCATGAGATTGCAGAAGTTCGGTTGTTGATTTCAAGTTGGCTTGAAAGTGAAGACGCTTTGCAAGTGAAAATGGGTGAAAGAATGAGAGACAAATTTAACAAATATTGGGGCGTTTGGCACGTCAACACCAAGGAAAGTACAAATTAATTGGAGAGTGAAGTGCAGACTAAAAAGGGCAAGAAGACAAAAGGAAAAGAGAAGGTAAAGGAAAAGGAGAATATTAACTTGTTGATCTTTATTGCAGCAGTTCTAGATCCAAGATACAAATTATCTGAATACACTAAGGCTGTCATTGAAGAAATTTTTGGACAAGAAAGTGGACAGCTGTTGCCTGCCAAAACCCACCGGCGAGCAGCGACGAGCAACACGGAGAGCCGGGAGGCTCCAGGATCGCCGTGGGCCTGGTCCCCGGGCGACGGCCCAAAAACTCCGCACACGCCCCGCTTGGTTCGAGGCGTGCCACCTGACCTATACCGGTCAGAAGGTGAAGGATTGCTCGATTGATTTCTGCATGGTAAACAGTATACGTAAAATTCGAGCCGTGATCGCTCCTGTGTTTCCACGTAAATCGGCTCCTAGAACCGATTGCCCCATGGTTCTGCATTAGATTCATGATAACATGGGGTTTTGCTTGATCATTACAAGTTAAATCGATCTGACGCTTTAGTGTTTTCACCACGAATCGGAACGCCTACACGTAATTGAGCCTGGTATGTACAAAAGATGAAGAATATTAACCCTAGAGGAGGCCTAATAACCAACGTAAAGCCAATTACCGAACATCTTCTAGAACGAATAAGCCACGTCCTATGTACTCTTTGGATCGTTCAACCCGCTTGTAAGGCCTGATTACGTAGATATTAAACTAAACCTTGATGAACAAGGCACAACTATAACAGATCGAATCGACTAAATAAAGATCATAAGATGCTACCCTTACACTTGGGAAAAGGTGTAAGGGTAGCGAGATAACTAGAGGTAGCATAACTTCAACAATAATAATGAAAAGCCGATGCTAGCCTCAAACAATCTCGATAATGGTATTACTCGCCATCAACAACGCTCAAGACGAGTAAAACCAGGTAACGATAGATATCGCCTAGATCGCGAGATGCGATCTAGGCAGCATGGCACTTACCCGAAAGAAACCCTATAAACAAGGGGTGGCGATGCGCCGAGATTGTGTTTGTTGTGAACGTGGTTGTCCTCTTCTTTCGATAACCTTAAGTACATATTTATAGTCCGGAGACTCTCTACTTTTGGAATAACTCTACAACTCTATCTCTACCTAAACATAAACGGAACCTAAACAAACACGAAACCTACTATGATACAAGATACACGGGCAATTTAGCCCAAATCCACGCACTAGGCCGATCCAACAACACGTTGAATATATGTATCTTCCAAGCCCATCTTGATCACGGCCCATCTCCGTCTTTGGCCAAAATACGGTGATAACATGCCCCTGGTTTTGGCAATGATAATTCCAAAACCACTCGTGTTTTTTTCTTCTTCTCCTTTTTTTTATCGGGCGTCGGCTGAATGCGTGGCGTAACAGAATCGCCACGCTACCCCTTCATCATGATGCCTGTCTTCTCAACTCTGCGCGATTGCATGATTTGACGATTTTGGCAATTAAACTGGGAACCGCTATGGCATTGAACCGTCTCTCCACTATTCCCTTATTTAAATTACTTTGAACAGTTCACAATCCCCATCTTCCTCCAGTTGCGAAAACCCTTCTTCCTCCGCGAAAAAACCCTCTTTTCGCCATGGCCTCCTCGCTTCCTCCGGCGTCTTCCCATGCCTCCAACTCGATGAGCGACCGAGAGCCGACGCTGAACACTCCGATGGCGGCAGTAACACTCTCGCCCCACAATGGTGGGACGAGAGGGTTGGGACTTCCGGTCTGGTCGAGGACGACGTCCATGACCGACGGCGAGGAGGACCTGCAGCCTCGCCGATGGGGAACTGGAGGCGACAGCCGATGATGCCATGTCTCGACGGCGCCGACTCCTCCGAAGAAGAGGAGGAAGAGGAGGACACCTCCTCCGAGGAGTACCAGCCGGTGAAGTACTTCCGCACCGGGTCCAGCGAGGACGACGACGACGAGGACGAGGAGGCCCCTGCTGACTTCTTCAGCAGCAGCAGTGAAGACGACGCCGGTAGCAGCGCTGAGGATAGCGCACAAGACGGCGGCGACGGCAGCGACGACGACCTCGGCCTAGATTAGGAACCAGTAGTAGTAGCCGTAGTAGTAGTAGATCCCCTTTTGTAATCCGTCAGTCGCTTGTAAGCAATCTGCTTTTGAATGAATGAATGAAAAAATCCGTTTCTCGCAGATTGTCCTTCCGCCCCAATTTTATCGATAACATAAATAAGTCGATACTCCAGGAGCCGATAGCAACGCATCGGCTTTCACCTTATCATGTTTTCACAGTCAACCAAGCTACAACTCAAAGAGCCGATGCACATCAACTTTCCCCAAATTGTTGACAAGGTCAACTCACCGATATTTAGGCAAACCCAAACGGCCACCTCTTAGCCCCAAACGGTAACTGCGGCTCTCTTCAAAAGGCGACCTAGATCCCCAACTCCACCAACCAGATCGAGCTCACAGCAACAAGAACCCTCAATCCTCAATCTGCACAGATCCATCTCCGCCGGCAAACCAGATGGCAGAATCGTCCAACACCAATCCAGAGGTCTCCGGTCTGAAGGTACGCTTACCCTTCGCAGTCTGAACGCGATGTTAGAACTTGATGGCGAACACCTGAATTAATGCCTTTATTCCATTATTAAATTTTCTAGGTTTCAGACATCCTGCTGCTGCATCCTTCTCTCCCAAATTCTCTCTGTCTTGGCCCTCGTACAGATTCCAGTCCTGCCCATCTGATTTCTTGCGAAGCAAATAGAATCCCCTTCGTAAGCCAAGACTTAGATCTGAACTCTTGGGCCGACTGCTTGCGAGCCTGGCCTAATCCCCCTGAACATTGGGTTTCTTGGTTCAGTAGAGTAGCTAGAGCTTACCAATCCCAATGGGAAACTTTGGGAATAGCCGATGCCTTGCATCTATCGTTGTCTCCTCTTGAGAAACACGAGAATCTCCTCAAAACCATCGGCTACTTCTGGTCTGACGCTCTGAATTGTTTTATGTTTGGCCATGGCCCTATGTCACCAACCTTGCTAGACGTGGTGATGATTACTGGTCTGGATGTTACATCACCCAGCCCCTCTGCTTTCAAACTGACCACAGTCCCCTACAAACTGTCTTCCAAAACAGACTGTACAAGTTGGGGTGCTTATCTCCAACGCCATATGAAAACAAAGGGCCCTGTTTCAGAGAAAGAACATACAGCCTTTCTCAACTTCTGGCTAGAGCATTTCATCTTCTGTGGCCCTTCCCTGGCTCCCACCAAGAACTATCTTTCCTTGGCCTACGAACTGGCCAAAGGTACTCAACTTGGCATCGGCAAACTGTTCCTTGGAGAGGTCTATCGATATCTCCAGTTGATGTCTGTTAAGCTGTTCTCAGGCATAGCAATCAGAACAGGTGGACCTTGGTGGTTCATCCAGTTGTGGGCTCAGCTGTACTTCCAAAACCACATCCCAGACTTCCCCCTTCTGGCGAGTTGTACTTTCCCCGATGTTAAAGGGAAGCAAATCCGATGCACCAGCTATGGCCAAGCTTTGTATCGACTGCCAGGCAGTAAACTGGCCCCTCAAGAGGCGTCTAAATGGTTCAGTATCTTTTTCCAAGGCCTGGACAACCCCAACTTCTTCCCTTACATGGAAGAAGCAGAACACTTTGAAAATCCACTCTCCTTCAGGCTGGACAATTTTGCCGATGACACTAGCACTCGGCAACTCTTTTCCACCGTTATTCGTCCCTGTTTCCTTCCAGTTGGCATGAGCACATCCAACAGGATAATCAAACCTGGGTATGAATTCTACCGATCGTAGTGGCTCGTCAATTCGACCTTGGGCAAGTAGCTCCCACTTCTTTCTTCATCAACTCACGGTGTAGAGCCGACCGCCTGATCCTCTCACCGGTCGGAGGTGTTACTCTTTCTTTGATGCTCGCCCATCCCTATTCCAACGACCTCACCTTCTCTTCGTCAACCGACGGCTTCAAGACCGGTGGATGATGTGGAAAACTCATGCCTTCGGGAGGGCTCTGGGACCGTTGTTGAAACAGCTTGACGCCTCGACATCCCGTGGAGCAGTACCACTACGCAAATTCTCTTGATGCAGCTTGAAATTGATCCTTTACTAATTCATTTTTCTCCTTGCAGCAACAAGATGGCCCTGAGCCTACACACAATGACGGATCCTCTTCGAGCTCTTCCCGCCACTCCTGTGGTTCTTTTCTGCAAAGACTACGCCTCGAAAAATGTTATAATGCGAAACAATGATAACCCCAATCGGCTTCCAAGAAACCAATTCCTAAGTCACCCCTCGAGTTCCGACTAAAACTAGAACGATGGTGAGAAAGGTAGCTGCTAGGAAGACCTTGAGGCGCGGAGCCCTTCCCGCAATACCGCATGTAAGCTAATTCTGCATTGATCGATCCTTGTCATTCTTATATTCTTGCAAAAATGTTTACGCTTACTGGTTCCCCTCTTGTATAGGCTTCCGTCGAAGACACCTCCAGTGAGGATACCCAGATTAGTCGAGGAGAACTGGGCCCAACGGATTCCGAGAGGACAATCACACCGAACCAGATTCACCACCATCGGCTTCGAGAAAAAGGTCGGCTCTGAACCTGCGCCCGAGCATCGGTGGCGGGGTCATCTGCGGGTCCTAAGAGAGCTCGTAAGGACAACAAGCTTCTTCGTCGAGCCAGAGGTTTCGATAACCACCGTCCTTCAATTCTTCCCCTTGTTCCCCTTTTGTCGCCAATTTATCGTTAATTATACGCTGAGAACACCCTTCATGCGGATGATCGGGCGTCTTCACGGGACAGTGGCGATTAACGCCGGATCGGGAATCCCGAAGGTGTAGATGAACGGCTACCATTCTCGTCCAGCCTCCGGCAACCATACACGAACGATGGTCTCCTCCTCGGCTATCCCTCGACCTTAGGAGAATGCGTTCGTGTTCTTCGGCTCATTCTAGCATGTTTGGACGAGATCGACGCTTTTACGGTTGCCGAGTTGCGATCCTTCAAGTTTCTTGTCGTTCGACCACTGAATCCATCGAACCAACTCCCTCTGTTGCTCCGAGCCACTGGGGCCGCTCTACCTCAATTTCGGCGTCTTAAAACCTTGCTGTCCTCCTCGATCGGGGAGTTGATCGAGGGCTCTAAGGAAGTGAAGAGCGCCCTTGCCGAACTCCAGGGCCATCTTCCAGTAGTATTGCAGGTGAAGCTTTGGGCAGTTGCAAATTTGTCCTTCTTCGGGCCACGGGTGAGGTCGGCTCGTGAAAGGATCAACCTGCGCCATGCCCAACTTCCGTTGAAGGCCGATATTGCGGCGGATGTCGGCAGCTCAACGAGAAGAAGGCGTCCTCGACGCTAAAGCGGACACCTCCGTCGATGCCGAGAGCTCGCATCCTTGAAAAGGGAGTTGGAAGATCTTGAGGAGAAGGTCCGGGTGACTAAACAGCTCATTCGTGACAAGGAAGAATCCATAGCCCGTTCCCAAAACGAGGTGGAAGGCCTCAAAGCTCAACTGAAGACCGACCTGGCAGACATACGTGCCCTGAGCAAGCAGCTGGCGAAGGGCAAGGACGAAGATGACGAAGCTGAGATCGCCGAGGTGGATCGTGTCTGTACTGACGCCCTCCATGCCTTCGAAGAATTTCTTCAACAGCTGAACTAGCATCTGTTTGTAACATGTGTGAACCTTCAGAGTCGATGACCGTACATCGGCTATGTATTTTGCTTTTATTCGGCCGATTTTCAGAATCGGCCCCCCCATATTTTTACTGTCCATCATCTCACGTGCCTTTACTTAGACGATTTCATGTATCGTCCCCTCCAGTTTTACTGTCCAACATCCCACATGCTTGGGAAATATTTCTTGAGATGTTGACCGTTGACCGCCACTGGGAATTTCACGCCGTCCAGCTCCTCGAGCATGTACGCGTTTCCTCTTAAAACTTGGTCCATCCTTAGTCTCTAAGGATTTTCACCGCCCCACCGGATCACCCACGGAACTCCTTTGGCTTTGTTTCTTATCCGTTTAGGTGCCCCAGCCGAATCCTTCAAGTAATTGGAGATATCGGCTCTCCGATCGTCCGCTTCGTGAATTGTACACGAGCGTCACAGCCTAGCACATTCTTGCTGATAGATGTTGGTCGTGACTTATCCCCAGGACCAATGTCGATCTCTTCTAGCACATCAGCGGATGTAAACCCATACCCTAGCTTTCCGTCACCTGTCAAATCGACGCTAAACACAGGGCAAACGGTAGGTGAGGACAACAAAAATAATTTGGGCCGATTGCGTGAATCGGCCCCCTTTTTGCTTGCATCAGTGAAGGACGGTTTACACCTTATTATTTTATAGTGGCAGAGCATCTCTCTGCTACGACTACATGAGCTGCTTGTCGTATGATCGCTGTTTTTTTATTTTTTGTGGCCGATCGCAGGGATCGGCCGTACCACGGATGATCGTGGGCTTTTCTACTCTGTAAGGCCGGTGGATAAGACCAGCCTCACCCCGTTTTGTAGCTTCAATACGCCGCAGTCTAGATTGATTCGAGATCGGCTCTTGGTCTTCGCTTCCCGACGTTCATGCCAGCTATGGAAATCTCGATAGAATCATCTGCGTGGATGACCTCCACCGTCTCCATCCCATGGATCGTGCACGGTGCATAGTGGACGGATGCAGCAATTAGCGTGAATCCAATCCCTTCCTAGCAAGACGGTGTAAGTGCTCTTGCCTCTGACGAAGAATGACGTGGGTACGGTTTTCCTGCCTTTGTCAAGTCCACGTTCAAGACGCCTTGCATTCCCGGAAGACCCGTTGAAGTCGCTCAACGTGACGTTGGTTTTGATCGATCTGCGGTGGGCGTCCCAAACGTCGTAGCATGGAGTATGGCATGATATTGATCGCTCTCGGTGTCCACCAACATCTTCGACAGGTTGCCCATTGATGTAACCTCGCAGTGCAGGCTTTCGGATGTTTGTAACCCTTCTCGTGGCTTCTCAAAGATAACCCACCGTGGACCGCAATCAAACCGGTACCTTTGGTAGCTCGTCGGTTCTTGGCGCGAATTCGCGGAGTACAAACACCATGTTTGTGCCGATGTCTTTGCATCGGCTTTTACCGGTTTGCGCCACTCTTTCCTTGTCGGCGGTCTTCGCTTCCAAAGTCTGCCTCACTTTGACGGCGGATCAGGCCGTGCTTTCTTTAAAGCGTGGAATCTGCGCTTGAGATCCTCAAGTTACGCAGCGCTGCACTCTACGCTTCGGGTGTGTCGAGTCCGTGGACACCACCTTGGATGGTGATACCTGTCTTCGCCTTTGTCATTCTTTGGCTTCTCGAGGTTTTACGCTCGGCGGACTCCTGTGACGGCTACGGGGTGGAAGAGGCCCTAGACGTTTGAATCACGACACGGCCTCGTGTCACCTTCTGATCGCATTCCGGGCGGTTGTCGATCGTAGGCAATCGGCTCATTCCGCTGACAATACTTGAAGAAAGGACAATCCCAATGCCTGTTTGCGCCTTCCTTCTCTTTCGACGGTCCCCTAGCAAGGTGCTCATATCTTCGTCGTCTCATCGCGCCCGGTGACGTTGGTCATCTTGGCGCTCATACTTGTTAAGGAGATGCGTGGAATGTGGCTTCCGATATCGCACTCTCCTCACTTGTTCCTCTGCAATACCGCTTTGTCGTTGTGGCTGGGCGGTCGCATGGACTAGCCTCCTTTCTTTCCTCGCCCGAGCGACCACTGTCCTCCTTATGCGTGTCATGGTGGTACCTGCACCGCCATATTAATGCCGAACGAGAAATCCAGCTTACGCCTCGCGGAGCTTGAAGTTCTACCATGTTGACGCCGGAAATGGGTTTGTGTCCACTTTCATGGCGAATCGCCCAAGGATCGACGGCCTTGTTCTATCGCCATTTGGATTTGGCGGCGAAGCTCTTTTACTCGTTGGTGGTGTGGGTGAACGAATGATGCCACTTGCAGTATGGTCTCCGTTCATTTCTGAGCCGTAGGGATTTTGTGGCCTTCGGTAACCTCACCGCTTCTCCTTCAAGAGAATCGAATATCCTCTGCTGCTTTGCTCACATCAAGTCGAACCCTTTCGCAGCCCTTGCTTTGTTCACCCATTTGCGTGCCACAGGATCGCCCCGAGCCCATTCAGCTACGGCCACCTCCTGGTCTGTGTAGGATCTTCTTCTTCTGCATCGACCAGGCCTATCGGACGCTTGAATTTGTCTTGGTACAACTCGGTGGCGCTGTTCATACATCGCCGATTTAAGGCCATGTGCCAATGAGTTGTACTCACTTGAAATCAGATCCTTGATGGGTCTTGAGAGACCCAACACCGCCAGTTCGACCGCTTCCTTCTCGATTAAACGAGCCGAGTAACATCGGTTCTTGACGATCTGGCTGGATGTACTCGGCTCTGATTTCTCCTCACCGCGCTGCGCCAGTGCGCAATGCCAGCCTCGGTAGCCTCTGAATGGTACCGATGTGGAACTGCTCTTCCGGTTGCTTCCGGTATGAATTGAATCGGTGGTAGTGAGGTGTACCACCCAAAGGCTGGTCCTGTCGGAGATTGCGTAAAAATCTTACGCATCGATCCGATGCGAAATCATGCCTAGTTGTGCGGTATCGCTTATGTGCTCGATCGAGCTCGACCCTTCGACCCGCGAACCTTGAGAACTCGGGAGCTTATACTTGGGTGGCGGAATTAGATCAAACTTGTTGGGTACGGCTTTGAATAGCCGATTGTCCTTCTCTTCTCTTGACGCGAAACTGTCCCTCGTGATGGTACCGATTTGCTCCAATCGTTTGAGCTGTAGGGGCTAGATTCTCATGACTTGTTCCGATGGCATACTTGGCTAGCCACGCTTTGTTTGTCGGCGTCCATCCCAGCCATCGCTGCTCGGACACGCCCTAAAGATCCTGCCCAAGAACTCCGCCAGAAACTCCTGCGGTTGCAATCTGTTTGGTGCGTGTCGTTATTGCGATCCGGCACATAGGCGCATATATATCCGTGTGGGATCTCCTTAGGTGGCTCAAACAGGAATTGGCATCGCTGGGTCGCCTCCGACCTTGTAGACGACGTAAGCGCTGCTCCCGGCGGTTCGGAGCGGCAAGTGCGAGCAGGCTGTGGCACAGTCAGGCGGTCTTTCTCCCTGGTGAGTCCCTAAAGTAGGCCCCGACGGAGAGTACTGATGCTTCATGATCTCCTGAACTACGCGAACCGCGACCCGCTCGAAAGCGTTCACCAGGCTCTCAGAATGGCGGTGCAGAGAATGAGCCACCATGTAGTTGACTTCCTGTCGTAGAGCTCTGGTGCGCTCCTCCGAAGGAAGAGACAGATCCACCTCATTGAGAGCGCCCTCGGGGGAGAACCCCTTCCACCTGATGCCATGCTTACGGGTCCTCTCAAAAGAGCCGATGAGGTCTTCCTCGAAGAGAGCCTTGATCTCGTCGTACTTGGCCTTGTGCTCGTCAGGTAGATCGTCGTAAGTGACTGGTCTGTTCTCCATTGCAGCGTCGGATGTTGATGTAGACGTTGTTGAATGTCCCACCGGGCGTGCCAGAATGTGTTGCCAAAACCCACGGCGAGCAGCGACGAGCAACACGGAGAGCCGGAGGCTCCAGATCGGTGGGCCTGGTCCCTCGGGCGACGGCCGCAAAACTCCGACACGTCCGGCTTGGTTCGAGCGTGCCACGACCTATACCAGTCGAAGGTGAAGGATTGCTCCGATTGATTTCCTGCATGGTAAACAAGTATACGTAAAATTCGAGCCGTGATCGGCTCCCAGGTTTCCCTGTAAATCGGCTCCTAGAACCGATTGCCCCATGGTTCTGCATTAGATTCATGATAACATGGGGTTTTGCTTGATCATTACAAGTTAAATCGATCTACGACAGTTTAGTGTTTTCACCACGTAACTGGAACGTCTTACACGTAATTGAGCCTGGTATGTACAAAAGATGAAGAATATTAACCCTAGAGGAGGCCTAATAACCAACGTAAAGCCAATTACCGGAACATCTTCTCTAGAACGAATAAGCCACGTCCCTATGTACTACTGGATCGTTCAACCCGTTTGTAAGGCCTGATTACGTAGATATTAAACTAAACCTTGATGAACAAGGCACAACTATAACAGATCGAATCGACTAAATAAAGATCAAGAAGATGCTACCCTTACACTTGGGAAAAGGTGTAAGGGTAGCGAGATAACTAGAGGTAGCATAACTTCAACAATAATAATGAAAAGCTCGATGCTAGCCTCAAACAATCTCGATAATGGTATTACTCGCCATCAACAACGCTTGATCTGAGTAAAACCAGGTAACGATATAAGTGAATCGCCTAGATCGCGAGATGCGATCTAGGCAAGATGGCACTTACCGAAAGAAACCCTAGAAACAAGGGGTGGCGATGCGCCGAGATTGTGTTTGTTGTGAACGTGGTTGTCCTCTTCTTTCGATAACCTTAGGTACATATTTATAGTCCGGAGACTCTCTACTTTTGGAATAACTCTACAACTCTATCTCTACCTAAACATAAACGGAACCTAAACAAACACGAAACCTACTATGATACAAGATACACGGGCAATTTAGCCCAAATCCACGCACTAGGCCGATCCAACAACACGTTGAATATATGTATCTTCCAAGCCCATCTTGATCACGGCCCATCTCCGTCTTTGGCCAAAATACGGTGATAACAACAGCTTGTTTGGACAGCTGTTAACACTTGTCTACTTGACTTGTTTGAAGAGTATAGGAAGAAGTATGCTCCAGGTGAAGTTGAAGGAACATCTGAAGTGGCTGTGCATGACCCAAGTGTAGCAAAAGTGGGGAGATGAAGCATGTTGAAGGACAGAATTGCCAAGAAGCTGAAGATGAACAATGGTACAAGTTCTAACACCCGGACTGAACTTGAGAAGTATCTTGCTGAAGCTTGCGAGTCTACAGAAGGCAAGTTTGACATTCTAGGTTGGTGAAGGCTGAATGCAGCTCGCTTTCCTGTCTTGGGGCCTTTGGCACGTGATGTTCTTGCCATACCCATCTCTTCGGTAGCTTCGGAGTCAGCTTTCAGCACAACTGGGCGTTTATTGGATAACTTCCGAACCTCACTTACTCCATTCATGTTGTAAGCTCTTGTGTGCGGACAAGATTGGCTACGAAGGTCTAATCCTATTGACATCCAGGAGAATATGGAGGAATTAGCTAAGTTGGAAAAGGGTGAAAAAAATGTCTGACAATACTTCTTCTACTCTCATTGCATCATGTATTCATTCCAATAATGTCTAACTTTTTGCTCGCTGCATGCGTGTTGACTTGTTTGTAGAGTTGATAGAAGAATTCGGTGTCAAAGGAAAAGGCAAGAGTGACAAGGCATGCTTTTCTAAATCTGTAGTAAGCTATTCCATCTCCAAACTTTGAGGTAAAAGAATTATCTTCACTAGAAAGAACAAGCAAAAAAACAAGCATGTACATGTAGTTCTTTAGATACTAGATAGTAATGAGTAATGAGTAATGACTAATGAGATGACATTTTAACTTGTGCAATGTGCAGCCATGCAGCAACTTGGACTTGCTTGCAGCATCGGTGGCAGAATGGCGGTGAGCTTTCTAGTTTATATGGTGGAACTTGTCAGTGGCGGACCCAGGATTGGAGCAAGCCCCGGGCCAAAAACTAAGAGCCAGAAAAACTTCTAAAAAAACTCATGTAATGACACAATTTTTTTGGTACGATCACTAAGATGAGCATATATATATTCGTATCACTTGTTAACGATCCAAGAACACACACACACACACACACACACACACACACACACACACACATATATATATATATAAGAGACGACAAAAAAAAGAAATAGTAGTACAGGGATACAGAAGATAGTACCAATCAATGGTTTAGTTCATCCGAAACTTGAACATATTACCAAATCAATGGATTTATTATTCCGAGTCCAAATCTTCCATGACTTCATCAACCGTAGAAGAACCAATACCTTCAATAAATCAAACATTATTTCATTAGAAAGTACACAAACATCAAGTGAAATAGTCAATACATACAAATATGATAACTTACCAAAACGCCGAGGTAAAATTCCTCTATGGTTCTTGTATCCTTGAAAACGATATAGAATATCATCATCATTGATGGAGTGAAATACATCTCGCTCAATATAGCAAACCATGCTATAATCCATCCAATCATCACCCATTTTATTCCTCAACTAGGTCTTGATAATGTTCATAGCTGAGAAAGCTCTCTCCACTGATGTCGTTGCAACCGGTAAAATCAATGCCAACTCAATGAGACGATACACCAAAGGAAAAACTGTGTCTCACCGTCGAACCATCTTCACAGCAAGATTACCAAGTTCATGACAACTCACAAAATCTGAATCACCTCTAACATCAGCAATGAATGTCTCAAGTTGATTTCTAAGGAGAAAAGAAATATCATACATGGAGAAGTCATCAGCATACATCTAAGCAAGTTCAAACAATTTTGTCCTCATCAAAATTAGCAAATGAGTTCTTTGGATCAAGACAAGCAATGTACCTCAACAATTGAGTAGATTTTTCAGCAAAGCGGTTATTCAACTCAACAATAATTTGGTCATGGACAACATTGAATATTTCATATCTAAAGCGATGATAGTAGGTTACCATTGTACTTCCACGACCCCTTGAGCGACCTCGGTAGCATAAGATCATCCATGTTTGGCACTACAATGTTATATTTGATACAAAAGTCAGTTGTCTCTTTGAAGAGTTCATCCCAACCATGTTCTCTAATACCTTGAAGCTTCTCCAATGTTACACCAATCAAACTCACAGCACGAACAATGTTTTGATCTTTCTTTTGCAAACAATGTGACAACTCATTAGTTTTTCCCAATAGTCTGATCATAAGATGCAATATGAGAACAAATTCAAAGCTCCCCATCTGAGAAATCAAACCACCCGCTGTGGTTCTTTGTGTAAGACTTTCTCCATCATCATGAACATTCTCTAATACATGAATAACAGTTTCTCACATCATAATGAATCTACACAATGTTTTATGGTGTGTGCCCCACCTTGTGTCCCCGGGTTTTACAAGGTTGGTTGCTTGGTTTTTCCCTCTTCATGAAAAAATTGACCCAGACTCCAATTGACTAACAATAATGTCATGTTGATGTTGGTATCATGTCTTTTACAAGAAGCACTAACAGTGTTGACAATTAAAGTGGTGTGGTTAAAGAAATCCAATACAGAGGAACAACACTTGGCAACAGCAACAACCACTAACTGCAACTGATGGGCAAAGCAATGGATGTAAAATGCATATGGATTTTCATCCAATATCAACCTTTGCAACCCACGAAACTGCCCCCTCATGTTAGAAGCTCCATCATACCCTTGCCCTCTCAATTTAGACATACACAAGCCATGCTTAAGAAACATACCATCCAAAGGTTCCTTTAGTGAAGCGGCTTTCGTGTCAGGAACATGCTTTATCCCAATAAATCTCTCAATCACATAACCTTGTTTGTCAACATACCTACATAAGACAAAGAATCATAAGTAAAGAATCAATTAACTAACATGTAAATGACAAAACAACAAACAAGCTACTAACCTCAAGCCCATAGCCATTTGCTCCTTTATAGACCCATCTCTAGACTCATCAACAAGTAGAGCAAAATTCCTACCTCCAATATCGGAGATAATGGATTTGGTGGTCTCTTCCGCGCAAGCCCGACATATATCCTTTTGTATCTTATGACAAGTCATCAAATGGTTCCCACCAGCACTATCAAGCAAAGTCCTAGCATTAGGATCTTTTTTCTTGTACCAACTCATCATCTCCAAAAGGTTCCCCTTATTCTTTGAGCTCGGAGTCTCATCATGACCACGGAAAGAGAGTGCTTGCAACATAAGAAATCTGACAACACCTAAAATAATGATAAGACGAGCTTTGTATTCTAGTTTATATGGTGGAACTTGTCCAATGTGAATAAGTGAAGGCCTTTTGCTTTTGAATTGTATTGCATGCTGTGACTTCGAATTGGAATATGAACTTGTCAAAATGGTGCCGAATTGTTGCACATTACTGTCATTGTACTATGTTTTGCTGTCATATATTCTTTATTTGTTGTCATGCTGTCGAAATGGTGCAGAATTGCTGCCGAAATAGTGTAGAATTGCTACGAAATCTGCTTACAATTTTGTATACTGTATACTGTATAGTCTGAACTGACAGTTTCTCTGAGTGTCGGGTATTTCGGGATTACCCGGACCCGAACCCGAATTTCCGGGTACCCGAAATGTCGGGTAGGACATTTCCCCCAGGGTTTTTGGGTGACATTTCCTGAAACCCAAATTACACTTTACCCGAATTACCCGACCCAAAAATTCGGGTGGACCCGAACGCCCACCATGACATGAGTAAACCTATATACTAAAAGTAGTCTAGATATATTTGTTTCACAAAGCTAAAACATCTTATATTTTGAAACGGAAGGAGTAGTATACAATGTGTAATCGCCCTCTTATATTCAGATAAACTACAAAAATGCAAATCTTGCTACGACGGAAACCCTTGATTGACCACCAGTACAATTAGCAAGTTTAGAAGCTAAACAAATGGTAATGACTCGATGGACCTGACTAATTACTAGCCCAAAAACAATCCCGTTGAAAAACCCTTTGATTGAGCAACAAACGAGGATCCAAAATAAAAGCTTGAAAGCTTAGCAGGGCGGGCACTTTCAGAACACGCAAAAGGGACCCTCGAGCAGCAGCCGGGCCCAACATGCCAGTCACCGTGGCACCACGACATGTAACCGCATTAGTCAGCCCCTTCCCCGGACAGAGACTTGATCCAATGCTAGCACGCACATACACACGCTGCATTGCGATTTTTTCCCCCTACTTGCAGTTAGTCGCCAGTTGATGGTGCCTATGCCAAGCTTAGCTACCGGCCCCTTTGTCTTCTTCTCCCTTCTCCTATATAAAGGAAGGTGGCAATGGCGTCTCACATGTAACTACTAGAGCTAAAGCGCCATTTGGTAGCTACTACTGCCTAGTACTACCCAAATAAAGCCAAGTCCGAGGCTGCTCTCTACGAGCTTAATTAGTTGGCTACGACGTTGGTTGTTGGTGCTTTTCTTTTTTTGCCTTGTGAGTGAAGTGATCTTTGTGTGTGCAAGCTAGCTAGCAATGGGGAGGCAGCCGTGCTGCGACAAGGTGGGTCTGAAGAAGGGCCCCTGGACGGCGGAGGAGGACCAGAAGCTCGTCAGCTTCCTCATCGGCAACGGCCAATGCTGCTGGAGAGCCGTCCCCAAGCTCGCCGGTGGGTCATATGCAAAGAATTGTTACATGATGTGGATGTCACGACTCGCAGTAATAACCTTCCAGATTTTGACCAATGTTTTAACGTCTTGTTTGTTGCTTGGGTTTGTGTTGTGTGAACAGGGCTGCTCCGGTGCGGGAAGAGCTGCCGGCTGCGGTGGACCAACTACCTCCGGCCGGACCTGAAGCGCGGGCTGCTCTCCGACGAGGAGGAGCGCACGGTGGTCGACCTGCACGAGCAGCTCGGCAACAGGTGGTCCAAGATCGCCTCCCACCTGCCCGGCCGGACCGATAACGAGATCAAGAACCACTGGAACACGCACATCAAGAAGAAGCTGCGGAAGATGGGGATCGACCCCGCCACCCACAAACCGCTCCATCAGCCGCCGCCGCAGAGGCCTTCCGGCGGCGGCGACTCACCGGAGGAGAAGCTCCCGGCGGCTGAGGAGAAGCAGGCCGAGGCGGCCGCTGGAATGCAGTCAGGTGCCCACGACGACGACGACGACATGCTCGGCCCGGACGAGGTGCCGACCGTGATAAAACTTCTCGACGACATCATCCTGCCGTGCGACGTCGTCGCGCCGACACAGCTCCACAGCAGCTGCGGCACGGCTTCGTCACCAACCGAGTCGTCTTCGTCGTCCTCCTCCTCGTCGTCAGCGACGGCGTCAAGCGGTGGCTTCGAGGACCACTGGCTGCCGCAGTTCATGGAATGGCCGGAGGAGCCGATGTACGACATGACGGGGCTGGGGGACATGGTCGCCGCGCCGGCGTCGGCATGGGAGTTTGAGGACCCCTTCAACACCTACCAGAGGATCGAACTGTTTGAGCACCACGAGACATGGGCTTGATCGACCCAGCAGCACTTACTTCGACCGGAATATCTTTCTTATTCTTCAGTAATTGAAACCGTCATGCGATTGAGTGCATATATATTTTACGGCTGGTAAAAACTCCATCCTCGATGAGCCTAGTGGTCTTAGAACAAAATTTAGAGGTAGAAGTATGAAAATAAGTAAATGAAAATCAAGTGGTTGTGTGTGTACGAGAGAGACGTGCAAATCTACCCTGTTTTTTCCTTCTTCTTTTTTCATCTACTCATGTTGTTTCAAGATTTCTTTTAGGTGCATGGATGTGCCATGCACACACACATACGCATGCAGAGTTAAGAAAGGAATTTGAATAAATAAATGGATGAAAACGGTACATGTCTATATACACGCAAATCTAGAAACATTTGCTTGCGACAGTTAATATATATGGAACGGGGTGAATATTATTTATTTTATAAAATGTCAACCATGAGATTTGGTGCTTCGGGAATTGGAACAATCTCAAAAAAAAAAAGGTGAAACCCCAATTTTGTAACATTATTCCTTCAATACTCATCCCCTCTCCTTTATCTCTTGGTCTCTTTCTCTTCTTCAATGGAGGTTATTTAGTTTTAAGTTTTGTCTCGCTTCTCTTGGTGGTTTTGGGATATGAGGCTAAGAATTCACATTCACCCATTTGCAAACTGAAAAGTACCACTAGATCATAACCTTAATAGTGGTGGTTTCTTGCACATTTATGGGATGCTCGAAAGGAAACAAATTATCTCCACACAACACACATTTATTCCTCACGGGCGTTTGACTCGATTTTTTCTCTTAATGCCTTCCTCCAGTAGTGGTCTCCGTTGGTTCGGCAGCGTGACCGGACGGCCTTTGACGACACTCTTCGAGCCTTGAGGTCGGCATCGTCCCCCTTCACGGCGTTGCCTCGGGCTGGTCTCTCTCCCCGGGCGGGCGCTAGGGTGTTGTTGTGGCTCTGTCCTTTTCCTTTTTCTTTGGCCTTTGATGTGTTGTGGCCCTAGTGGATGTACACTTATTCTCCCTTTTCCCTTTTTGTGTTGGCCTTGGCCGGTGGGTGTGGTGGATGTTTGTAGGAACCTAAATATTGCTTTATTTATAAAGCGGGGCGAAAGTCTGTTTCGAGAGACAGACATGAGGAGGGTATCACATTCAATTCATGAGGAAGGCGATATCATGCTTGTGACCTTGGATGGATCTTCTCATTTGGAAATATCTTGGTCATCACGTCTGATCCATTGTCGTATGGATCTTAACAAGTGATGGCAACTTGGAATTCACAACATCTCAAATCCAATGGTTTCTTATAGTCATTGAACGAGTGGAGGATGCAGAAGACAACTTTGGGAAAAGGAAGAAGCATGCTTGCTACCGACGACAGTCCCTGACCTCCTCATCGGTGAAGGATCTCCCGTCATCCCCATGGAGCTCGAAGGAGGAAATGGTGTTGTAGGGCTTGGGTGGTGAGAGTGGTGGATGTAAATAGGGGGGGGGGGGGGGGGGGGCTCGAAGGGCGGTGAGCAAATTTCTCCGCCATATTTTTTATGCAGCGCGGAATTTTCGGCCACCTCCATGGTTAATGAACTCGTCCATCGTGGCTCCACGAAAACAACCGATTCGGCAATTTCTAGCGGGATGGGCTGTGGGACTCTTTGAGCATCAGGCGTCACGGCCTAATCATGTCTATGGGCAGTGGCGGACCCAAGAATTATTCCAAGCCTAGGCAAACACTGTATTTTAAGGCTAATGACACTATTTTTTAATCAAATTGCTATAAAATTAGACTTGTCGGTCGGCCGAAAGTCTGGGTGCGTGTGCGGGCTTAGGGACAGGCTTAGGGACAGCTAGGTCCGCGTATGCCTATGGGCAACCAAATAATTCAAATCTGCAGCCCGGTTGGGGGGCGATGTGGGCTACCAAACACTCATAGGACTAAACCCAATAAATTGTAGATTTCGAGTATAAATTGTTGTACTGAAAAGGCAACAGTGTGTACGAATGCCGACGCTTGAAAGCTACATCAAATTTTAATATAGTTGAATTTGATCAGAGCCAAGTCTTCTTATTTTACCATCATATAATTAATCCTATAAGAGACGTGTAGTAGAAACAGCACGTAGAAGACAAGTTAGGCATTACATTCACGCGAGTTGTGATCCGAGTTAGAATATACTGATTCGCAAAGGGTATCAAGTGAACTAACTAATATGTTACTCATGAAGTACTAGTAGACCTTTATTGGCGCTCCAAATTCACCTACTCACCGATAGATTTTTGGAGTTATCACGTTATGTCAACACTGTGTGCATAAGCATGTGTGTGAACATATTTGACGCACGTGTGTTCTCGTGAGAACTTTGCCTGTTTCAAGGCGTTGTCCTTTTGTCGTGTCGGTGACGAGGTTGCCCTCAAGGTTCCTTGTCGACGCCTCGGTCATCGGAACATGCACAAGTTTTCCTAGAATGCAGATTTCTTCACCATGCCGGGAGCGTATCAAGTCTGCTTCGCCTATAGTAGTCATGGCTTCTTCTCACGGGCGGTGGTCGAAGTCCAGCTAGTTAGGTGGAATGGGTTCACAGTTGGTTTTGTGTATGTGGTTGACGTGTTTTGGAGTGCTTGTTGCGCCGTCGGCGAGTGTGAGCTTGACCATGTTGGTTTCGCTTTCGAGAGGTTTTTTTTTGTGAATCACTTTCAAGAGGGTTTTACCCTAGTTGTATCGCTTTTCACTTGGTTTTCATAATTAAGTGGAGACTTTTTAATTAATATATCATGCAAAGCTTTTGCTTGCGTTTTAAAAAAAAAGAACTTTGTCCTTGTTGTCCAGAATCCAGGTCCTACATTGGTTGAGCTGAGATCTATTCGTCACTAGGCTAGACAAAAATCACTTACTGCATTAAACCGCACGTACATAACTACATAAGACATGCAAAGCTTTTGCTTGCGTTTAAAAAAAAAGAACTTTGTCCTTGTTGTCCAGAATCCAGGTCCTACATTGGTTGAGCTGAGATCTATTCGTCACTAGGCTAGACAAAAATCACTTACTGCATTAAACCGCACGTACATAACTACATAAGACATGATTTGATCATCTACAGGAAAACTACGGAAAGCGTAGCCAGCTAGCAAGGGCTTCTTATACTGCCGGCCTCCTAATAAAAAAAGGATATCGTAAATTTGTTTAAATTTAGATAAATCTATATTATAAATAGTGTCTAGATACATTTAAATTTAGACAAGCATACGATGTCCTTTTTACTAGGACCGAGGAATTACTAGTGATTGCAGTCATAAATCATAATATGTACTACTAGCGTGAGATATTTTTTTAGTACAAACACATCATGTGAATGCAACCGTAAAAAAAACATAACTCGTGTTTCAGGAAGAAAGGCGCACAATCAAACTGTCTGAACGAATACACAGCAAACGTGATACGCAGACTCACGAACTTTCAGCTATTGCCAAGATTGTATGCATGGTCCATCAGAGGAAGTTATAGATTTGGCTTTTGGTGAGAGGGGAGAATGATCTTTATACTTCCACTCTCACGACTAGTTGTGGAAGAGAGAAGTCAAACGTGTATACAACCCATGCATCCTGTCTCAAGTTTCCAAACAGCTCAAAACCTCCGCGACTGATTTGTGGTGTGGAGACGTACGCGAGATCGATCCTGCAGCCTCCTTCTGGATTCTACCCTGGGGAAGCCGGCCCAGCGGATGGCCGCCACGTGTACCGCAGGTTGGTCGTGCTCGTCATGATGCCATGGATCATGAGGGAATGCACCATGCATGGAAAGGGGGGAAAAAGGTCATGGAAAGTGTATTTTAGAGATCTTATCCGTTGTCTCCACTTGACGGCAGCCCTATGAGAGTCGTTAACGTGTCGATCTATTTGGAGGTGTGCTTGATAGATTTGCAGGGGTGCGCACACTGATCCTATGTTTCAGTGAGAAAACATAAAAACTTTTGTGAATCTAAAAAAAGAACATCAAAACTTTTGTGGTTGATCTCCAGCCTTGCCACAAATGATTGATTAGTTGATTAGACGTGTTGTGGCTCTTTTCGGTGCTTGATCTCGATCTCACTAGCTACCAACTCGAGAGACATGGTTTCAGTCTTTGCATATGCATGGGTTCATGCGTGGCATATCGGCATGAACGAACTCATATGAAAACATTAGTCGAACTAGATCGGCATTACTACATGCTAGTACGTACTAGCTAGATCTCGTCACCCCTGACCTCACGATGAGCTCATCAGCAGGCAATCCGTAGTGATGCACACACCCAGGGCCCATCCACTAGCTAGCTAGTTCCGATCGAAAGAACGAACAGTCTCTGCTGCCAGTCTCACACACGGAGTTGATCCATGTTTTGAACCTATATATATATATATATATTATTTGGTCCCGCGCAATGAGCACATGCATGCTAGTACTGGTTGACTAGTACAGCAAGACGCCCACACGAGCAGCATGCATTCGTGCGTGCAAAATATAGAATGCATAATTTTGTGCAGGTTTTCATGGGTTTGAATCGGAAATGTCAAAGGAAGATCGATCGACGTGGATCTCTCATGCACCGGCTGGTGAGTCACATACGTACTTAACTAGAGCGCCATTTGGGAGCTAGCACTGCCTGTTCAATGGCTTGACTTGACTATGTAACTTGCCGGAAGACTTGAGACTTTGCATACAGTATATTTATTTACTCTGTCTGGGTTTTCCAAGTTCCACGCATATACAAGTCCTCCGTTTCACACATGAAATTTCTGCCAAGTCATCCCCCAAAAACCCAAACCAAATCCAACAACACTCCCGTTCAAAAAAAATAAAATCCAACAACACTACTGCCACCATGCTAGCAGTTGACCATCAGCATCACTGTATAGTATATGTGCGTGCACTGTAGCATATGAGAGTAAATACTGTTCTGATCGCAAAAGCAAAAGAGCTCCATCGATCTTCAGTGGAGTACGTGCACGCCTTCCTGGAAAGGCCAACAGTAGAGCCAGCCAAAAGGGAAGCAGCAAGCTCACTGAGCTAATCCATGAATGACACCGGCCCCCTGTAAAACTCTCCCCCGACAAACCGATCTCCGGTACGATGATCACTCCTAGATTCGGCTTTGCACGAACGGGGAGAACTAGAGGAGAAGAATGCCCCATGCATCGTTAGTGGTGGAATAAACAACATCATCTCGCCAGATCAGGGATATGCGTATGCACGCCTTTCGATCGACAGCAAGAAAGAACTAGCAGCGGCACCTACTACCGAACCGCTCTCACTTTCCGGGCAACAGATGCCGAGTTCGTTGTGGTGAAAAAAGATCGGGACGGACTGCCCTTTGCAGAGAGCCGTAATCATGGGCTGGCCACCAATCAACGGGGAAGGAACGATGGCTTGCTAGTGCATATATAAAAGGTCGTCTTGGGTGTGGTGATGATTGAGATTAGTTTTGGGCACCATCCGGGAAGATGAACTTTGTGGTGACATGACATTCTGCCGGCGGCGTGGCCGTGTCGATCGCGTACGGGTTTAGTGGATATGCATACATCATGCGATCATGCGTTCGAGTTCGTCAACGAGACCCGCATAGGTTTCGAATTTGGGGGAACATTGCAAATGGCTTATTTGTGTTCCCAAAGCCGGGTTTTTTAATATTTTCTTTTGGAAATTATAAAAGAATAATAGTCAGCATTTTTTTCCGTGTCCCCCTTGACCCCCTCTTCCAAACTGCGGATTGGCCGATATGATAATTAAGTTTGGGTAATCTATTTTCAGACCGGTCGGTGGTTTGTAGAATCTGCCGGGCTAATTATTGTTGTTGATTGGATAGGAACGATCACTAAGGCATCAAATATGAACACACAAATCTGAGTCAGCTAAAGATCAAACCGGAAATTCAAAATATTTTATAGATCAAACCATTCGTCCGATTTTGAGTTAGTCGCGACGAGATCTTCGAAACTAGATCCCATATTAATATCTTTTGACGAATTTTTTTTGGACCAAAAAGTTATCCACCCCTAACACGTGAGTTATCCATGTCACAGTATGTAAGTTATCCATCCTATAACATATAAGTTATCCATCGTATAAACGGGTTGGATCGATGTGTTCTCGCATTTTTTATGTGGATACTATAATCTAGTTAATTGAGATATTGTTATTTAGGTGTCAGGGTATCGATATTTCATCGTCGTCGATGCGTTAACGGCGATAGGTGATGAAGCCGAGCCGTTAGACTACTCGTTATACATTATATTTATTCGCTACGACTTAGGATGGTGTGTGGTAGGGTATAACACCATATTTATTATGTCGATTGTCGACTCGGCGAAAATGGATCTCAAATTTAAAGAGTTCATATTTGTGTTTTTCGCATATAAAAAACTCAAACACATTACCCGTTCGTAGGATAGATAACTTATATGTTAACTGGTGGGTAACTTATATAGTACCGCCTGGACAACTTAGGTATTACATGTGGATAACCTTTTGGTCCGAAAAAACACATAACTCTTTCGTGGGGTGGATAACTTATGTATTATCTAGTGGATAACTTATATAGTATGGCCTTGATAACTTACGTCTTATATGTGGATAAACTTTCGGGTCCAAAAAAAAGTCGTAAAATCCTATCAATATGGGATCTAGTTTCGAAGATCTTGGCACGACTAGTTTAACAGTGAAAACGAAATTTAAATCGGATAAACTATTTGACCTACAAAACATTTTAAAATTTATTTTTCGTATTAGATTCCAATGACGTAAGAATTTTTGTTTATTCATGCCTAGAGACTAAATCATCATTAATTAGCTCTGTTTAGGAACAAAATCAATCTTAATTATTGCACAAAAATTGTTATTTCTAGAACAGTCGTTCTATAGCAACGTTCTTAAGTTTTCTATCTTGCAAGAATAGGGGTCTTCTATTTGGTAAGAATAGGGCACCGCCACACAAGCCTTGTGTGATAAGTACCCATCGCGCCAGCCCCGTGAGAAAGGAGCCCAAGACGACCTACACCACGACATTTTTTCAAATGGATGATTTATTACTTAATAGTAAGTTTACACCCGGCCTCTGCATAGCTAGCATGCACACAGCCGATCAACCACACAACTTAAGACCAAAGCAAAAGTACCAGAATTATAAATAATAATAATAAACGCAGTCCTCCGAACGCGCTATGGTAGATCTATCCGTAGATCACATTGGCATTCATGTCGGGAGAAGATATCCCTCGATGTGTCCTCCAATCACGTACAACCCTCCATAAACAAGTCGCGGGACTCCATATATTGGAGACTAGTCCAAGATCATAGGATAGCCGTGGCTCGATAGATAACCTGCAGGGAAAAAGACACAATATTATTAAAAATCTTGTCATTTCTACATAGTCAAAGTGACCAACTAATGGCAAGCGCTCTCACCCTAAATAAGGTCTCATATTTATCCTCAATCCTAATCGGCCAGTTGTCAAATACATTGACTACCGAACAAGGAGATAAACCAGAGACTACTTGGACGATTGACCATATAGCACGAATAAATTTACATTGGAAGAATAAATGGTGTATTGTCTCATTATTGTGACAAAAAATGCATTGTATACTTCCATGCATATTTCTTCTAACAAGATTATCTTTTGTGAGGATGACCCCTTTATGAAGATACCAAGCGAAAATCTTCGTTTTAAGGCGTATTTTCATCTTCCAAATTTTACTATTATCATCGATGTAACTACCTCGGTGAATTACGCTCCTAGTTACAAGCCTGGATGAGCGGAAATGGTTGAAATAGTACAGTGGGGCCCAAATGCCACTCACAGGTAGACCTTTCGGTCGTCCCAACCATTTCCAAACATCGGGACAAGAACGGGCGGCGTAATCGGCAGGCGAAGGGATCAACTACATACACAAATGAGTATGTATGCAAGCCACCATACAACAGTACATCAGAGCCATTCCATCTAAAAAGAAAGGAAATATATTGCAACATCATACGTCAAGATCCAAATATCCTAGATAGATATAATAGTTTAGGATATCTCCTCATACATCAAACATTAGAGTATCAGGCAGAAGCGGCAATCAAGATCCGAGTACGGATAAGAAGCAAATTGGCATAAGATGCCCCATAAATAAACACATCCCGCCCACAGATCTCACGGATCCCCGTTCCCGGAATCTCTACACCGAATGATCGTTGCCCACATCGTCCGTCTCCTCCACCCAGTATCCATCTTGGGAGTGTACCTGTTCATCTGAATCAAATAATTTATCGTGTGAGACCCTAGGGGTACTCAGCAAGTCTTTATGCCTCTAAAGGGGACACAACTTGGGGTGACGCAATTGCAGCAAAAGATAAACTCTAACAATTCTATAGATACGCGCTAACCATCCGCCTAACCAAAGATAGACGGATGTCCGTTAATTAATAACAACAGTTATAACAGTAATATTAACAGATCCATCCTCCTCCTCGCTTACCAACGAGGAAGCGGACGAACGCCCCCCCCCCCATCCGTTGGCAGTTTTATTAACCATTCCATGATTGTTGCACTATTTACTAGTCAGTTACTTATTCAAATTAAAGCGGTACTTTAGTTATGCTTGTCTATGATCGAGAAACTGTGCTCCAAGTCGCCCATAACCGCGGACACGGCTTTCAGAAAGTTTTACCCTGCAGGGGTGCACAAATAGCAACACACACTCGATCAACCTCGGAAAAACCAAATCAAAACCCAACGAGGCAGTCACGACAAAGCAATCACAAGATTCAGAAATATTTCAGGGGGCCACCCCATTAAGCTACCCACAACGAAATTAGCCGACTCCGAGACGGACTCAAGGTTTGCGTCAGTGGCTGTAAACGACTGGGAACCCGAAAATGTGACTGGGCTTGTCGATACCGCGAAAACACTCCGCTTCCCTAAACAGTACAGGTGCAGTACATCACACAATTTAAATAAAGCAGTAAAGCATGGCATAAGTACATGATAGTAAATAAAACCTCAAACTAGTTTGTGGCCCCAAGAAATAAGAATGAATCAAGCTCTGGCTAAGGGGGGTCCCATAATCCTCCCGGATGTGGATAGCGCGAATATTCAAGGAACAGGAATCAAGTACTCGGGGTCCTACGGGACACAAGTGAGCATGAAAAACCAAATAGCAGATATTGCTCACCGGTGCCACTTTCATTAGTTATCCCATTACTACTCAGGTTAAGCTGTTTAGGTACCTCGTTATCCATCAGACACTCACAAACCCTACACATGCTGTTCTACGACTCGCATGGCTCAAATAACTCCTGTAGTAATGGCTCATGGGATGGAGGAACAAGTTTCGGTGGGGTTTAAATGTAAAGGCTATGCAATACTTGGGATTCAATTTAATGCAATCGTGACTCAATGATGCAAGAATAAGATAGAGGCAATAGGTACTATATGTATGCAAGCATGTGGTAGTGCTTGCCTGGCAGCTCAGTTGAAGCGAGAGAAGGATCTGGGTAGTGCTCCTGGGTTTCCTGGTATATCCCCTGCTCAGCGTCTATTCGAAGAAGAACCAAACAAACAAGGGCCAACATAAATAAAGGGCACAAGCATAAGAATAAAATGCGACAAGCAAACAATCATGCCATGATGAATGATGCACAATTTGCATGGCAATAAAGTAGCATGGCATGGGTGAGGTGAGAAACAATAATAAAACACTTGGTTAATGTATTTAGGCATGTTTTACTCCCATAAACAGTTCTGATTATTCAATATTTATATGATGCATGCTTCAATTCAGATCATGGAATGCATAAACAGAAAGGTCTCGTCGCGCTAATCATTTTAGACATATCATTTGTTAAATTTGGAGTTATATATCAAAAGTTATTAATTAATTAAGAAAAGGGCATTTTATTGTAATTTTAATCAACTTGAAATTTAAAGTGTTTAAAATATATTTTGGATGGCATATTTGAAATCCTCACATTTTTCTGATTTGAAAACATATATTATTTGTATTATTTGAATTCATATTTTAAAAGTTATTTAAAAACTGATTTGAATTTGAATTTAAATCAAATTTGAAAAGTTTAAATTAAAACAGAAAACAGAAAAACCTTTTGTTACTCAGCCAGTCCTAGCCACAGCCAGACAAGTGGGCCAAGGCTGACTAGGACACACGCGTCCAGGAAAAAGCTTTTCTCACCGCGGGTTGAGCTAGCCTCAACGACTGACGGGTGGGACCGGCGTCCAGCGGGTCCACCACACGCGCGATCGGCCGAGCTTGCCACGCGCGATCCGGGAGTCGGTTAAGGGTCAAAGAAACCTAGGGGCCTATTTAGAAAAGCTTCTAGGAGGTGTAGATGTTAACTGACGAAACTGAATTGATCAACGCGAAAACTGCTAGCTGATTCGATTTTCGGATGAATATGGCGACCAAACCATAGAGAATTTAGCATCTGCGTAAAAACAAAAGTCATAGAGGGGATCACGATCTCCATATTTCATTCAGGGACATACACGGGAAAACTAGATTGGCGCTGGGTATAAGCCGATGAACAGAGAGGACAATGGGGGTGTTAACCGACGGAACTGTCAAAAACTCATCAACGCGATGCAGAGTTTTCTTCTAAGTTTCCCGGATGATTCCGAGCTCTACCGGCCACGGATTGGAGGGATATTTGCGGCATCTAAGAAAGAGTAGTGCCGAGATCTTCTAGGAGTAAAGCACTGCACTGGAAGATGACCGAGGCGGTTGGCATCTTGCGCTCAACATCGAGAAACCGAGTGTCATCTGACTGTCGAGCGCCGTCAGTTTTTGGCAGCGAGAAGTGCTGACCTTTCGGCGATGATTCCGAGAGCTACAGGGTACCAAACAAGGCGATCTTGGGCTCGTTAGAAAGAGGGAAACACCTTCTTTGCAAGGGTATGAACAGAGTCGCCACAGGTTGTCGGGGTGCGTCGGAAAACAAGGGGAAAAATAGGACTTGCACGGCTGCTATTGCTGTTCGACAGGCTGCGTGCGCGGCGGCTGCTATGGCTGCATGCGCGAGGCGGCCGTCATGCTGTGGCATGGCGAGGAGGGAGGAGAGGATAGGCGGGGGGTGAGGAAGATGCGGCTCGGTGACAGACTAACGCCAGCGTCAATGGCGGCTCACGGACAGATGACGACGGGGCTCCGACGATGGTGCACGTAAAGACAGAGAAGAAGAGCGGGGCAGGGAATCTAACCGGCGTGCTGCGAGAGGAGCAGCGGAGTCCAGGGAGGAAAGAGGATGGCGCCTTGGTAGTGTAGGCGGTGACGTCGGCCTGCGGGTGCACGACGTCCGGTAGCACGCACACAAACGTCTCCTCCATGCTTGGGGTCTCCCGCGGCTTTAGCAGGATGACAAGGCTCCTCCTTGCGGCTTAGGCTCTGGTTATGACGGTGTCCAGCGATTGGCGAAGCTTGAAAACGGCGGTACACGGTCATGGACACTGCTAGGGCTTGGCTGGAAGAATGGAGGGGCAAGAAGCAAATCGGGATCTGAGATGGAGATGGGGTTGGTTTTAGAAATCATCGGCTACCTTTTTATAAAAGATCTAGATAGGGAGGGGCTGCGGGTATAGCTGGGGTTGTTGCCTTTCTGGGAAAAAGCAGGAAGAGAGGATGGGAGGCTCACATGAAGGTGGTGGTTTTGCAAAAAGGAGAGAGAGAGAGGGAGAGAGAGAGAGAGCTTTCTATCTCTCTTCTTGCTGTCCACCGAGAGATGAGGGGGGACCAAGGAGGAGTGGTGGAGCTGGGCTTTACCTTCTTTCAATACATGACAAGGAGGAGGGGTAGCCATGTGGGGCATGCATGATAGAGAGAGGAGAGAGGCCGAGAGAGAGGAAGGGAGCTAGGGAGGCTCGGCTTAGGGTTTAGGAGGGAGGGTGAGATGAGAGAGAGATGAGGTATGGTGCTTAGGGTTTAAAGAGAGGGATTAGGTGGAGGGGTTTTCTTTTGTCAAGATCAAGCAAGAACATGCCAAGCTCAAACAAGATCTAGACAAGAAAAAGAGAGGGTGAGCTAAAAGGTGGTGAGGTATGGATGGAGATGGTTACATGGCCCATGCAAGTGCATTAAATGCCATGTCTTAATCTTGTGAAAACAAAATAATTAATCATGGCATTTATACATATGCATTCCAAAATATGGGGTAAGGGCCAAGCTAAGGATTTACATGAAAGTCCCAAGTGGAGTAGATGGGGATGATCATATTTGAATACAAATGGGACATGCTAGTGTGTAGGTGCCACTAGATATTTAGTAAGCCCAAAAATATCCCAACATGATAATAACCCCAAAACAACCCATATGGAAGCTAGGTAAAAGGTTCCACTCACAAGGCATGCAAAGGTGCCCATGTGGCTCTCATAAACCAATAATGTGGAAACAATATGGTGCCTATATGAGAGCATGTGGAGATAGAATTGGATCCATTCCAATCCACATGAGCTAGAGGTAAAACCAAATAAGTTGCAATGCTCATATATGGTGGAATGGTAGAATGATGGGGTTATGACAAGAAGGGTGGTGGAGTTAGTAAAAGATATGCCCCCAACTCAACTTGGACATTTAAACAATATATCAAGAACCAAATACAATATCAAGAGGCAAATACAATTTACAATGCATATGAGAGAAGAACCAACACAAAAAGGGTTTTATATGATGCTCAAATGCAAGGTGGCATGATGACATGAGCATGATATAATTATGATGCAACAATTATATATAGGAAGTAGCATTTATATAGACTAGGCTAGTATCATTGCAATTGTTAGACAATTCGGATGCTACAACTCTCCCCCACTAAACAAGAATCTCGCCCCGAGATTCCTAGGAAAAAGAAAACAACACAAGGAGAGGCGGGTGTTCGAATGAAGGTGACCCTCACGTTCCCAAGTTGATGAACAACGGAATGGTGCGACCACTACACCTTGAAAAACTTGCTAGACTTGTTGCGAGTCTTGCGTTTTGCTTGAGAAACAACGGGTTAGAAGAGTTGAAGGATTGTCATGAGACAAGAAGGATATGATGGACATAGCTCCGGTTTTCCCAAGAAACATGATAAAAGAATAGAACCACTTGTGAAAGGAAAAGAAAAGATGATGTATCATGAACAAAGAAAGACACACCGTTAAGATTAAAGATTTACTGATACTAGCGAGGATGAAATATTTGTCTCGCCGGAAGAAAGGAGCTAGATTGGAGAGGTTTTGAACCACTATTACAATAGCATCGTATCTTCTCTCGGATTTGAGAAAAGAAGTTCGGAAACAATATTGCCTTCAAACAATAGAGTCCCTTGATAACAGCAGAAAGATTTAGTTAGACATATTCGGATTAGATTCTTATTGCGCCGGTAAGAACCAAGGATCACGCAATTTAGGTGCGCAGATATAACTTCCAGAGATGGATGTGAAGCCAGATCATGGTGGAATCCCGAGAAGCAAAGAATATGGAGGATCTGGAGTTTATTTTAGAGATACTTATTGCTTTCTTTAGCCTTGAGGCTAACGCAATAGATTTGCGGCTGATGGCATCAACCATAATTGGCTTTACCACAGAGAAAGAATTGATGAAACAAAGGGAGAGATAGTTTCCTTTAATCTTGTTTGGGGATATCGAGCATCGGTAGAAAGACGAGGATAGAAAAAAGGTTTGCGTTTGTTTCCACCTGATAATTGAGGATTTTGCTCCGTGTAGAAAGGGTGAGATCATCAACAAGAGATTATTGATTACTTTCTTCGAAAGAGCACTCCGGAAAAACAAGGACGGAAGTAAAAATATCAAGGGATAAAGGCCACTTCTAACTTCCGTGGAATGAGTGAATCACATTAATTCACCAATTCAATGTACAAGAGTGAATGATAAGAGTAATGGTATGGTAGCTACTCCATCCCGCACTCAAAGCATTATTCCGCACATGAATAAGAAAATCACGCAACCCAACTACCGAAACAGACTGAAGGTGTTGGCAAAAACTCATAGAACTCCGTTAGAAAACAAGGATAGATGCAAACGATTCGCCGGATTCATAGATAGATAAAGATGATGATGTTGTCGTCATGTCGGAAGTACCAAGCCACCGGAAATATATAAAGGAAGATCACGGAGACAACTGCAAAATTTCACAGATATAGAAAAAAGATAGCACCTCTTGAACAGAAGGAATACAAGATCTGGAAGGTCTTCATGGCCTCCAGTGGATTGAGCATAGACGATAGAGCGAGAGGGTTTCAAGAGATTACTTAACGAGATTGAGGTGAAAGAACTCCATGTTCTTCTTGAAATGATTGAGAGAGATTTAGCAGCCTTGAGGAAATCTTCAGCGGAATGACGATGATAACTTGCCAGCAAGGAACAACTCCGGATTGGTTGAAGATGGAGGATGGAATTAACAATGGACTTGCTGATTCCAGAGTTGAATTAATGTATTTAGCATAAGGACGTGGTCGAGATAGGTGACTTCAAAAAGTCAGAATTCTCACTTTGAGACTTTGCACAAAGGCAGTGCTCACGAAGCTCGAGAGAAAGAGACACATATGATCTTCCATGTCCTTCCATAGATATCGAATATGCAAGCATATTATCAACATATACCACCATGGATTAACAAGATATTCCCAGAATACCAAGTTCAAGAGGCGGGAGAACAAACAAATGCTCGAAACACTTTCTGAGCTCAACGCTCTTTGAAAGATCAACGTTACGAGTAAGGACTCCTGTTGAAGAAGATGCGCTGACAGAATAGGTTAACTGATCCTTCGGAAGAAAAAGAGATGTCACATGGTTCACATTGTCGATCGGATCACCGGTTACAAAGATAAGGAGATCTTGGATAAGAACCGATGATAGCTCATACCTTAAGCAAAGCTATCAGAGACGAAAAGATGCAATTCCCTCGTATCTAGGAGAATTGTGCAGATATGGGGTTCAAAAAGATGTGCAGCATGATGGGCAGATGATAGACCGCCGTAGTGCTTGGAGAAACTCTGGATTGCCAAAGATGCTTGAATATGCATAGATATGATCACGGTATACTCAAAATCACAGGAGATAACCGTCACCATTTAGAGGATAGAGTTGATAGCATTTTCCATATTCCACTCAAGATAAGTGTCATATAGCTATGCCGAGAACCAAATTACAATCACCAGCATCGGATCGACACATGTTATGTAATTAGCCCAAGAGAATTGGAGATGAAATGAAACTCTAGGATTAAGCGCCGGTGACAAAAGAATGAGTTAGCATGGACATGCTGATAAAAGGGAGATAGATAATGTTTCACACACGACTGAAAAGGAGTGTGGAAGCATAGATGTATCAAAGAAAAAATTTCCGCATTTTTCGGCATTAAAATACCAATAGATGCGCAAAATCACCTATCAGGTAGAGATTAGCAACTGATGGTTTCACAGAATGTGGAGTTGCTAGAAGGAAGGACACCCTTAATAAGATGGCACCGGTTAACAAGGAGTCAGATAGATCGCGCCAGTATTCAAAAGCCTGTCAGTATGGAATGTACCAACAGTTGATAACCAAAAGGCCGATTGGAGATAACAACTTGGATGCAACATATAGACAAGGAAATACACACACACACACATTCTATGGGACTACGGAAACCCAGAACACGTGAATCCTAGTTTGAATTTTAAGAAGAGGATTGAAAACGTTACACTTCCTTACCAGAAAAGGGTGGTGGTTGGGTAAGAAGAAAAGTGGAAGCAGTCCTACTCCCGCGTTTTGTTTTTCCCTAGTATACATAGCTACCAAAAATATTTGCTAGACTGACAATGACCATTTGGCTGAGACCCTGAAGGTCGGGATGGCTCTGATACCAATTGTAACTACCTCGGTGAATTACGCTCCTAGTTACAAGCCTGGATGAGCGGAAATGGTTGAAATAGTATGGTGGGGCCCAAATGCCACTCACAGGTAGACCTTTCGGCCGTCCCAACCATTTCCAAACATCGGGACAAGAACGGGCGTGTCGGCGAAGGGATCAACTACATACACAAATGAGTATGTATGCAAGCCACCATACAACAGTACATCAGAGCCATTCCATCTAAAAAGAAAGGAAATATATTGCAACACCATACGGCAAGATCCAAATATCCTAGATAGATATAATAGTTTAGGATATCTCCTCATACATCAGACATCAGAGTATCAGGCGGAAGCGGCAATCAAGATCCGAGTACGGATAAGAAGCAAATTGGCATAAGATGCCCCATAAATAAACACATCCCGCGCACAGATCTCACGGATCCCTGTTCCCGGAATCTCTACACCGAATGATCGTTGCCCACATCGTCCGTCTCCTCCACCCAGTATCCATCTTGGGAGTGTACCTGTTCATCTGAATCAAATAATTTATCGTGTGAGACCCTAGGGGTACTCAGCAAGTCTTTATGCCTCTAAAGGGGACATAACCTGGGGTGACGCAATTGCAGCAAAAGATAAACTCTAACAATTCTATAGATACGCTCTAACCATCCGCCTAACCAAAGATAGACGGATGTCCGTGAATTAATAACAACAGTTATAACAGTAATATTAACAGATCCATCCTCCTCCTCGCTTACCAACGAGGAAGCGGACGAACACCCCCCCATCCGTTGGCAGTTTTATTAACCATTCCATGAGTGTTGCACTATTTACTAGTCAGTTACTTAGTCAAATTAAAGCGGTACTTTAGTTATGCTTGTCTATGATCGAAAGCGTGCTCCAAGTCGTCCATAACCGCGGACACGGCTTTGAAAGTTTTACCTGCAGGTGCACAAATAGCAACACACACTCGATCAACCTCGGAAAACCAAATCAAAACCCAACGAGGTCATGACAAAGCAATCACAAGATTCGAATATTTCGGGCGCCCATTAAGCTACCCAAGCAAGTTAGCCGACTCGAGACGGACTCAAGGTTTGCGTCGGTCAGTAACGACTGGGAACCCAAAATGTGACTGCACTTGTCGATACTGGTGAAAACACTCCGCTTCCCTAACAGACAGTGCAAGACATCGCACAATTTAAATAAAGCAGTAAAGCATGGCATAAGTACAGGATAGTAAATAAAACCTCAAACTAGTTTGTGGCCCCAAGAAATAAGAATGAATCAAGCTCTGGCTAAGGGGGGTCCCATAATCCTCCTGGATGTGGATAGCGCGAATATTCAAGGAACAGGAATCAAGTACTCGGGGTCCTACGGGACACAAGTGAGCATGAAAAACCAAATAGCAGATATTGCTCACCGGTGCCACTTTCATTAGTTATCCCATTACTACTCAGGTTAAGTTGTTTAGGTACCTCGTTATCCATCAGACACTCACAAACCCTACACATGCTGTTCTACGACTCGCATGGCTCAAACAACTCCTATAGTAATGGCTCATGGGATGGAGGAACAAGTTTCGGTGGGGTTTAAAAGTAAAGGCTATGCAATACTTGGGATTCAATTTAATGCAATCGCGACTCAATGATGCAAGAATAAGATAGATGCAATATGTACTATATGTATGCAAGCATGTGGTAGTGCTTGCCTGGCAGCTCAGTTGAAGCGAGAGAAGGATCTGGGTAGTGCTCCTGGGTTTCTTGGTATATCCCCTGCTCAGCGTCTATTCGAAGAAGAACCAAACAAACAAGGGCCAACATAAATAAAGGGCACAAGCATAAGAATAAAATGCGACAAGCAAACAATCATGCCATGATGAATGATGCACAATTTGCATGGCAATAAAGTAGCATGGCATGGGTGAGGTGAGAAACAATAATAAAACACTTGGTTAATGTATTTAGGCATGTTTTACTCCCATAAACAGTTCTGATTATTCAATATTTATATGATGCATGCTTCAATTCATATCATGGAATGCATAAACAGAAAGGTCTCGTCGAGCTAATCATTTTAGACATATCATTTGTTAAATTTGGAGTTATATATCAAAAGTTATTAATTAATTAAGAAAAGGGCATTTTATTGTAATTTTAATCAACTTGAAATTTAAAGTGTTTAAAATATATTTTGGATGGCATATTTGAAATCCTCACATTTTTCTGATTTGAAAACATATATTATTTGTATTATTTGAATTCATATTTTAAAAGTTATTTAAAAACTGATTTGAATTTGAATTTAAATCAAATTTGAAAAGTTTAAATTAAAACAGAAAACAGAAAAACCTTTTGTTACTCAGTCCTAGCCACAGCCGGACAAGTGGGCCAAGGTGACTAGGACACACGCGTCCAGGAAAAAGCTTTTCTCACCGCGGGTTGAGCTAGCCTCAACGACTGACGGGTGGGACCGGCGTCCAATGGTCCACCACCTTGACCCAGCCTGTGGCTTGCCACGCGGCAGATCCGGGGAGTGCGGGTTAAGGGTCAAAGAAACCTAGGGGCCTATTTAGAAAAGCTTCTAGGAGGTGCAGATGTTAACTGACGAAACTGAATTGATCAACGCGGAAACTGCTAGCTGATTCGATTTTCGGATGAATATGGCGACCAAACCATAGAGAATTTAGCATCTGCGTAAAAACAAAAGTCATAGAGGGGATCACGAGCTCCATATTTCGTTCAGGGACATACACGGGAAAACTAGATTGGCGCTGGGTATAAGCCGATGAACAGAGAGGACAATGGGGGTGTTAACCGACGGAACTGTCAAAAACTCATCAACGCGATGCAGAGTTTTCTTCTAAGTTTCCCGGATGATTCCGAGCTCTACCGGCCACGGATTGGAGGGATATTTGCGGCGTCTAAGAAAGAGTAGTGCCGAGATCTTCTAGGAGTAAAGCACTGCACTGGAAGATGACCGAGGCGGTTGGCATCTTGCGCTCAACATCGAGAAACCGAGTGTCATCGGATCGGCCCGTCGCTTTTGGCGAGAAGTCTTGACCTTCCGCGATGATTCCGAGCTACAGGTACCAAACAAGGCGATCTTGGGCTCGTTAGAAAGAAACACCTTCTTTGCAAGGGTATGAACAGTCGCCACAGGTTGTCGGGTGCGTCGGAAAACAAGGGAAAATAGGACTTGCACGGCTGCTATTGCTGTTCGACAGTCATGGCTGCTATGGCTGCATCTTGTGCGAGAGGCGCGCAAGGCATGGCAAGGAGGGAGGAGAGGATAGGGGCAGGCGGGGGTGAGGGGAAGATGCGGCTCCGGCTGACAGACTAAACGCACGCGTCAACGGCAACTCACGGACGAGATGACGGGGCTCCGACGATGGTGCACGTAAAGACAGAGAAGAAGAACGGGGCAGGGAATCTCACCGGCGTGCTGCGAGAGGAGCAGCGGAGTCCAGGGAGGAAAGAGGATGGCGCCTTGGTAGTGTAGGCGGTGACGTCGGCCTGCGGGTGCACGACGTCCGGTAGCACGCACACAAACGTCTCCTCCATGCTTGGGGTCTCCCGCGGCTTTAGCAGGATGACAAGTGAAAGAACATGTGTTCCCCCATGTGTGGTTTTGGTAATTAATGACAATGTTTTATGGACTTATGTTTACATTGAGTTTTACTTGTAGGATTTGTCCATAGACAATGCTTGAACCATATGGTGGCTTTAAGGTTGGAATAAGAATAAAGTGAAGAAGATCAATTGTTGATCAAGGTTTCTTAAGATGATCTCAAGTGTATCGTGCCATCCTTATGGTGATCATGGATATGTGAAGATATGCCTAAAAGAGAGGCTCTTCCATAGTGGAGTATGGGGGAGAATCTTCACCAAGCTAGTGCAATCAAGAAAGGTGCTCCATCCTAAGGTGTGGAATATACAAGGCAAAGGTTTGATTTTGATAGGGTTTCTTTATAACTGGTCTCGTGGTGTTAGTTGGAGATACCGGTTTATAGGATAGATAACCGTACTATCAAGAGGGGCTCTCAAGTGAGTAACTTGATCATATCCCTCGATGAGAGCTCAAACCTTTGCATACTTGGCATCATATTTATTGGTTCTTATTTGGTTCTTATCCATGAGAGGATTTAGATATTGTGTCAATCTCTATGACAAGCTTAAGTCCATCGAAAACGGATTTCTTATGCATTCTCTATTGTGCTTTCGATATTGGAGGTTTTACCGGTTTGTCTTTTATAGATAGGTTAAACCTTTCATCATTTGGTTCTATCCTCCATTGCTGTACTATGATGGTTCCCTGCATGATCTTGTAGAGATCGTTACTATCTTCGAAACAAGCCCAAGATCATCAAAATCGGAGTCCGAATGAAAAAGTTATGATGGTTTCAGTTTTGCTGTTCCTACCAGTTTTCAGGGGGGCGGATTATCCGGCCATGAGGGCGGATTATCCGCCCCAAAAATCCGCCCCTATACTGAGGGTCGCGCCGCGAAGTCCTTAGCCATTTTTTTGGTCCGGGGAACCCGGAATATCCAGGGGAGGGGCGGATTATCCGGCCTGAAAGGTCCCAAACGGTCATATTTCGTTGGGAAGGGGTATAAATAGACCCCTTCTTCCTCCTTAGGCCTGGGACTTGCATTCTCTCTCTCCTCCATTGTTTTGACCTTCAAGAGATTGCAAATACTCTCAATCCCGCCCATATTTCTTGAATCTTTTTGGGGGATTTTAAAGGGGAGATCTAGATCTACAACTCCACCAATCCATCTCTCCTCTATGTGAGGGGAACATATTGGGATCTAGATATTGGGGTTTCTTTTGTGGATTTCCTCGTGTGTTCTTCCTCTCTTATTCTCCCACTAGCTTTTGTAGCTTTTGTGGAATTTGGGAGAGAAGGACTTGAGCACTTCCTGTGTTCTTGCCATTGCATTTGGTGCATCGGTTTGAGTTCTCCTCGGAGGATTTGGTGAGTGAAAGTTGAGAAGCTTTTTACTCTTGGGTTCTTGGAACCCTAGACGGTTTGTTGGTGTTGCAGGTTGTGGCCTTGGTGGCATTTGTTGGGAGCCTCCAATTAAGTTGTGGAGAAGTGCCCCAACCTTGTGAGAGGTTGCCACACCGACAAGTGCACCGATAGTGGAAGTGTGGATCGATCCCGTTGGGGTGAGATTCACCGGAGAATAAGGGAGGCCTTTTGTGGCGTAGGTGGTTTGATACCACCCCCTCTCCAACGAGACGTACTCTCTTTATGGGAGGAACTCGATAATAAATCATCGTCTCCGCGTGCCTCGGTTATCTCTATACCGAGCTATTTACTTATGCACTTTACTTTGTGATAGCCTTCGTGCTTGAATTATTATATCTAGCTATCACATAGTTGCTTGTTTTGCTTAGCATAAGTTGTTGGTGCACATAGGTGAACCGTAGTTTACATAGGTTTTGTGCTTGACAAAGTAAACGCTAGTTTTATTCCGCCTTTGTTAAGCCCATCTCGTAAAAGTTTTAAACCGCCTATTCACCCCCCTCTAGGCGGCATCTATATCCTTTTAAATTGGTATCAGAGCCCGGTCTCTCATTTTAGGCTTCATCGCCTTGAGAGTAAAGATGTCGGCTAGGGGATTAGTGGACAATGACATGTTCTTATTCGATGGCACAAATTATGATATATGGAAAACTCGTATGCTTATTCATTTTCGGGACATGGACCCAAATTTGGAGCGTATTGTAGATATAGGTTTTTCTCCTCCTATGGATTTCAAAAATCTATCTTGTGAGGATGAGAAAAACTTATATCTCGATGCTCAAGCTTCTAATGTGCTTGTTAATGCTTTGAGCTATGTAGTTACCTCTTCAATCATTCCTTTTTGGAGCTCTCATGAGTTATGGACAAAACTTCAAGATAAATATGTTGTGTCCAATATTGTTGAGGATGATTGTATTGCTTCCACTTCCGGTCAAGATGAGTTCTCATCTTCTACCACTTCACCAACATGTGATTTTTCACAAGGTAATGATATGGTGAGTGGTGATAGAAATTGCAATTTGGATAGTGTGCTTACTATTTATAATCCATCATCTCTATCTAGTTGCAATGATCTATCTTTGGACTTTAACACTTCTAGAACTACAAACTTCTTACATGCTTGTGTTAATAGTCCTTGCATATCATGTAGAAATGACTTGAATAAATCTCATGATGATATGATTGTGTTTTCTTGTTGCCATGATAAAAATGCTTCTATTTCCTCTAGTGCTTGTGTTGCTAACCATGTAGAGGAAACCGAAGATTCTATGGGCCAAGACAAGGTTTTGAATGAAGCCACAAATGCAATCTCGTCTTCACCTTCTTCTGGTACCCACCTATGCCTTATGTCTAGGGATTCAAAGGTAACTCCTACTTTGAAACCCATTACCTCTTGTGATGAGGAGGATGTGGATAATGTGGAAGAAGAGCTTGATATTGATGACTTATATGAAAAGGGTGAGATTGTTTATCGTGTCGTTGTTAAGAACAATATTGCATGCTCTAACTTTGTTGAAATCTTGGACTTTGCTATTAAGAGCAAGGAACATATTGATAAGTTAGAAGCACAAATTGAGGAGCAAGAAAACATAATTGATGAAAAGTTTGCGCTTGAGCGTGAGTATGCTAATGAAATTGCTCAACTAAAGGACTCCCTTGAAGAAGAACAAACCACCAAAGAATCTCTTGAGGAGACTCTTACTCTAGAATTATCTAGATTAAAGGAATACCATGATAGAGAACTTGCGGTGGCAAACTCCTTCAAGATTAAAAATGATGAACTTGCCGTTGCTTATGCTAAACTTGTTGAGGATTTTAAGCACCTCGAAAATGGCTCTCGGGTCGTTAAGAGGGAGCTCATCAAACTCACCGAGTCACATGAGCAACTTAAAGCCTCATACTCAAAAGAGCTTGCCAAGTTGCCCTCACCGCTTGCTAATAGTGATGATGCTTGTGCTACTAACTCTATTTCTTGCGAAGCATCTATTTTGAAGGAGAATGTTGAGCTAAAGGATCAACTTGCGTTGCTAACTAGCTATGGGAAATTAGAAGAAAGTCATGTTAAGCTCTCGAGCTCGCATGAGGATCTTCTAGTCTCCCATGGTAGGCTAAAGTTAGATCATGAGGCCATCGTGTCAAAGGTAACATCTAGTGGACCTCATGTGGACATTAGCACTGTATCTACTTCAAATGTTATATTGCCATGTGCTAGTCCTTGTAATTCATCCTCTCACAACCATGCTATATCTCGTGATGAATTATATTCTATGCCTTGTTGCTCTAACAATGTAGCATCTACTTCCTCTAGTACTTTTGTTGAAACTAACCATGTAGAGGAAATCAAAGATCTCAAGGATCAAGTCACTTCTTTGAAGAATGACTTGAAAAAGGGTCATCAAGGGAAGGCCGCACTCGACAAAATCTTGAGTGTGCAAAAATCCCCCAATGACAAGAGTGGGCTTGGATTCAACTCCAATGTCAAGAACAAGTCCACTATCAAGTTGAAGCATAAGGGAAACAAGAAAAATGGCCAAGTTCAAGTCAAGAATCCGGCCAACATTGTTTGCTTCAAGTGCAAGCAAGAAGGGCACCATGTTAGATCTTGCCCATTGAAGAAAAAGCCTCTTAGTGTGAAGCAACAAGGGAAGCGGCCTCAAACCCCACCTCAAGTCATTGACGGGCCTCTTCATAAGAGGACTACTCGAGCTCTTCCTCGAGTTGTGGCTTCACCTAAGAAGAAAGATGGCAAGATAAGAACGTGCTACATTTGCCGTGAGAAGGGGCACATTTCTTCCTCATGCACTATTGGTATCTCCTCATCCAATACTATCATTATTGATGATGCTTATTCTCTTTGTAAGGATGAGGTTGGCAATGTGTTTGCCAAATTTGTTGGTGCCCAATGTGGTGTCAAGAAAAGAACCATTTGGGTGGCCAAGCCTATTGTTACTAACTTCTTAGGACCCAACTTGGTTGGGGACCATCTAGCTAAAACTTGATCAATAGGTGTTGGTTGGAGGGCATTGGAGACTTGGTTACATTATGAAGAATTGAGGGATCTTCATCTAGTGTAATTGTCAAGTCAAGTCATGTGGATTATATTGCCTCTACTATATATCCAATGTTCCTCCTTGCGGTAACATATGCTTAACTCATTACATTGAAAGTTACTCGCCCCCTTGTGCATGTGTTGGTTTTGTATCTTCCATGCTCTTGTACATGTTGTGATTTCCACTTAATTATCTTGAGGAATCAAGCATATTTTTGTGTATGATTAGGTGGCACGCCATGTATGTGTGTTTCTTATGTTTGAGCCTTTCTTGGTTATATTTGGTATCTTATTTGGCTCTTGTGATAGATTAATGGACTATCCCATTTTGGGGGAGTGTTATGCTTGGGCATTCCACAATCCTAAAAATGTGTGTACATGAGAAATTTAAGTTTTATAATGTCCATTAATTATATCTATTTGGATCCGTTGCCTCGTGTTGGTTTTATGGTAGTATAACATTATGGGGGAGTCATAGGCTTAGTGCATATTACAATCCTAAAAAAATGTGAATATTCGAGGTTGTGTCACTTAGAATTGATATGGATAATTATCTAGCGCCTATGTGACACATTTGCTCATACAAGTTCCAATTTGCTTGAATGCATTTATTGATCATATTTTGGATCTTGTATATGAGAGTGTTTCTTGGTATGTGTTTCCTCATATTTAGATCTATATATCATCATGGAAACCATTTGCTTCAAGTTCATCTAATCACTAATGATTGTGTGACTATTGGAAGCTACCAAGAATCTTGTTCGAAGTATCATGCTTAATTCTTATATTTTGTTATATGCTTCTTGTTGTGACTATGATCTTGGATATACATGCAAGCTACCTTGGGAAAATTATTCCCAGTATTTCCTGTCCTTGGACAATGAGTACTCAATTTATAGTAGAATTTATTGATCATATTCACTTTGGCCTTTGTTTAATTTTATCCTATCTTTGGCTAAGGAAATGTTTTGTGTTGTCTCTGAAGCCTTCCTTGCTTCTTTTGGATCTTCTTATTTTATTGATATCCTCTTGTGTTTTTCTTATTGTAGGTAGTAGTGATGATCCCATTTGTGTGCATTTTGCATTCAAAATAAAATTCTATATAATGTACTACTTATGGGTGAGCTCTCCTATATTATCTAGAACAATATTTTTATGCTTATTTGTTTGATCCATATCGGGTTTTATGTGCTTGGAAGTTTGATCTATTCATTTTTGTATTTTGTACCATCATGAAAAGTTTGGAGAGTTTGGTTTACTTGTTGGAACCTTACTCTTTTTGGGAGTTGGTTTTGTCCTTTTATGTGATTTATTGTATATCTTCCTTGTGTGTGCTTGTTTTGTTATGGGCATATGTCTTTGTGATGTTATCCATTTAGAAACATACACACATATGTGAAGATAATGTTAGTTGGTTTTTAATCCTTGGAGACCACCTTTCTATTCCTTTTGATTCTTTGGTGGCTTCGAAATTTAATTTCCTATGGGTGCTCGTTCCTATTGTTTGCATCTTTGGGCACTCATATTGTTCTCTCATGCCTTGTATTGTTCAGTGAACTTGTATGAGTGAGGATTCCATGATTATGCACCTTGTTCCCAAATGCAATTATCATAATTGGTGCATTATATTTGGGGAGCTCATCTAATTCATTTAATAATGCTCATTTATATTTTGTCTCATTTATTGTGCCTTAAATGTTTATGGGGGAGTGAGGTTTCCATATTTGTGCATTTTTGTATTGAAATACACTAATTTTAAAGTATGCACAAATCTTGGGGAGCTTCTCAATTTTATTTAAGCATTTATTTGATCTTTCATGTGTTGTGTTTTAAATTCTTATGGGGGAACAAGGATTCCATATTTGTGCATTATGTATTCCAATGCATTTATTTTAAAATTGTGCACAAATATTGGAGAGCTTCTCTATTTGTTATTTAAAACACTATTTTGCTCATATCATAATATCTTGTAGTTTCCATTTGGACTCATTTGTTGTTTTCAATTTGGTTTGTCGAATCTTGTGATTCCTTGCGTCTTTATTTTATTCCTTTGGCAATCTTTGGGTCCTCGATATAGTTCTACTCCTCCAAAGTATTCATCATTGTATATGTGCAAAGACACACCTTTGGAGGAATTATTACTATATTGGTCGTAGAACTATTCACCCATTTTGGCAATCGATGCCAATGGGGGAGATGTTTTGGAGGGTTTAAGGGAAGTTTGTTCTTAAGCATTTGCCTCTCATGCTCTTGCATCTTTGTTGTTGCTTTGCATGTTGAATATATAGAGGAAACTCCACCAACGGTAATGGTTCATCACACATGCATATATTGTGGGGGAGCATGCTCTATATATTATGGGCATACCAACATCACATACTTGTGTAGTATTTGATGTTGGCGCAACCTTTTTTTTTGTTAAGTTGATTATATAAACCCTCTCAAAGGATTGTCATCAATTACCAAAATGGGGGAGATTGAAAGAACATGTGTTCCCCCATGTGTGGTTTTGGTAATTAATGACAATGTTTTATGGACTTATGTTTGCATTGAGTTTTACTTGTAGGATTTGTCCATAGACAATGCTTGAACCATATGGTGGCTTTAAGGTTGGAATAAGAATAAAGTGAAGAAGATCAAGTGTTGATCAAGGTTTCTTAAGATGATCTCAAGTGTATCGTGACATCCTTATGGTGATCATGGATATGTGAAGATATGCCTAAAAGAGAGGCTCTTCCATAGTGGAGTATGGGGGAGCATCTTCACCAAGCTAGTGCAATCAAGAAAGGTGCTCCATCCTAAGGTGTGGAATATACAAGGCAAAGGTTTGATTTTGATAGGGTTTCTTTCTAACTGGTCTCGTGGTGTTAGTTGGAGATACCGGTTTATAGGATAGATAACCGTACTATCAAGAGGGGCTCTCAAGTGAGTAACTTGATCATATCCCTCGATGAGAGCTCAAACCTTTGCATACTTGGCATCATATTTATTGGTTCTTATTTGGTTCTTATCCATGAGAGGATTTAGGTATTGTTTCAATCTCTATGACAAGCTTAAGTCCATCGAAAACGGATTTCTTATGCATTCTCTATTGTGTTTTCGATATTGGAGGTTTTACCGGTTTGTCTTTTATAGATAGGTTAAACCTTTCATCATTTGGTTCTATCCTCCATTGCTGGACTATGATGGTTCCCTGCATGATCTTGTAGAGATCGTTAATATCTTCGAAACGAGCCCAAGATCATCAAAATCGGAGTCCGAATGAAAAAGTTATGATGGTTTCAGTTTTGCTGTTCCTACCAGTTTTCAGGGGGGCGGATTATCCGGCCATGAGGGCGGATTATCCACCCCAAAAATCCGCCCCTATACTGAGGGTCGCGCCGCGAAGTCCTTAGCCATTTTTTGGTCCGGGGAACCCGGAATATCCGGGGGAGGGGCGGATTATCCGGCCTGGAAGGTCCCAAACGGTCATATTTCGTTGGGAAGGGGTATAAATAGACCCCTTCTTCCTCCTTAGGCCTGGGACTTGCATTCTCTCTCTCCTCCATTGTTTTGACCTTCAAGAGCTTGCAAATACTCTCAATCCCTCCCATATTTCTTGAATCTTTTTGGGGGATTTTAAAGGGGAGATCTAGATCTACAACTCCACCAATCCATCTCTCCTCTATGTGAGGGGAACATATTGGGATCTAGATCTTGGGGTTTCTTTTGTGGATTTCCTCGTGTGTTCTTCCTCTCTTATTCTCCCACTAGCTTTTGTAGCTTTTGTGGAATTTGGGAGAGGGGGACTTGAGCACTTCCTGTGTTCTTGCCATTGCATTTGGTGCATCGGTTTGAGTTCTCCTCGGAGGATTTGGTGAGTGAAAGTTTAGAAGCTTTTTACTCTTGGGTTCTTGGAACCCTAGACGGTTTGTTGGTGTTGCAGGTTGTGGCCTTGGTGGCATTTGTTGGGAGCCTCCAATTAAGTTGTGGAGAAGTGCCCCAACCTTGTGAGAGGTTCCGGTTGCCACCGACAAGTGCACCGATAGTGAAAGTGTGGATCGATCCCGTTGGGGTGAGATTCACCGGAGAATAAGGGAGGCCTTTTGTGGCGTAGGTGGTTTGATACCACCCCCTCTCCAACGAGACGTACTCTCTTAATGGGAGGAACTCGGTAATAAATCATCGTCTCCGCGTGCCTCGGTTATCTCTATACCGAGCTATTTACTTATGCACTTTACTTTGTGATAGCCTTCGTGCTTGAATTATTATATCTAGCTATCACATAGTTGCTTGTTTTGCTTAGCATAAGTTGTTGGTGCACATAGGTGAATCGTAGTTTATATAGGTTTTGTGCTTGACAAAGTAAACGCTAGTTTTATTCCGCCTTTGTTAAGCCCATCTCGTAAAAGTTTTAAACCGCCTATTCACCCCCGCTCTAGGCGGCATCTGTATCCTTTTCAACAAGGCTCCTCCTTGCGGCTTAGGCTCTGGTTATGACGGTGTCCAGCGATTGGCGAAGCTTGACAACGGCGGTACACTGTCATGGACACTGCTAGGGCTTGGCTGGAAGAATGGAGGGGCAAGAAGCAATTCGGGATCTGAGATGGAGATGGGGTTGGTTTTAGAAATCATCGGCTACCTTTTTATAAAAGATCTAGATAGGGAGGGGTTGCGGGTATAGCTGGGGTTGTTGCCTTCCTGGGAAAAAGCAGGAAGAGAGGATGGGAGGATCACATGGAGGTGGTGGTTTTGCAAAAAGGAGAGAGAGAGAGAGGGAGAGAGAGAGAGAGAGAGAGCTTTCTATCTCTCTTCTTGCTGTCCACGAGAGATGAGGGGGGACCAAGGAGGAGTGGTGGAGCTGGGATTTACCTTCTTTCAATACATGACAAGGAGGAGGGGTAACCATGTGGGGCATGCATGATAGAGAGAGGAGAGAGGCCGAGAGAGAGGAAGGGAGCTAGGGAGGCTCGGCTTAGGGTTTAGGAGGGAGGGTGAGATGAGAGAGAGATGAGGTATGGTGCTTAGGGTTTAAAGAGAGGGATTAGGTGGAGGGGTTTTCTTTTGTCAAGATCAAGCAAGAACATGCCAAGCTCAAACAAGATCTAGACAAGAAAAAGAGAGGGTGAGCTAAAAGGTGGTGAGGTATGGATGGAGATGGTTACATGGCCCATGCAAGTGCATTAAATGCCATGTCTTAATCTTGTGAAAACAAAATAATTAATCATGGCATTTATACATATGCATTCCAAAATATGGGGTAAGGGCCAAGCTAAGGATTTACATGAAAGTCCCAAGTGGAGTAGATGGGGATGATCATATTTGAATACAAATGGGACATGCTAGTGTGTAGGTGCCACTAGATATTTAGTAAGCCCAAAAATATCCCAACATGATAATAACCCCAAAACAACCCATATGGAAGCTAGGTAAAAGGTTCCACTCACAAGGCATGCAAAGGTGGCCATGTGGCTCTCATAAACCAATAATGTGGAAACAATATGGTTCCTATATGAGAGCATGTGGAGATAGAATTGGATCCATTCCAATCCACATGAGCTAGAGGTAAAACCAAATAAGTTGCAATGCTCATATATGGTGGAATGGTGGAATGATGGGGTGATGACAAGAAGGGTGGTGGAGTTAGTAAAAGATATGCCCCCAACTCAACTTGGGCATTTAAACAATATATCAAGAACCAAATACAATATCAAGAGGCAAATACAATTTACAATGCATATGAGAGAAGAACCAACACAAAAAGGGTTTTATATGATGCTCAAATGCAAGGTGGCATGATGACATGAGCATGATATAATTATGATGCAACAATTATATATAGGAAGTAGCATTTATATAGACTAGGCTAGTAGCATTGCAATTGTTAGACAATTGGGATGCTACAATCGACTAGAATATCAGGTTGAATCAAAGCTCTATACGTTGAATCAACAGAAAATTTACCACTCTGTAGTAATTTTCATTTAAATTCGTCCACCCCCTCGGACAGCTATATCATGGATAATCTTAATAAAAGATTGTTCCAAAACACCAATCTAGGACCTATAAGACTTCTTCTGAAAGACACGTTAAGAGGAATAGTTTCCATTACCGTGTAAAGTGTATCCCCTTTGTGCCTAACTATCGAGTATAGAGCCAGATATTGTTCACAAAGAGAAGTTTGGCCAAGTCATTTATCTTCCCAGAACCTAATATGTGATCCATCCTTAATATTGAAAGCACCAAACCAGAATAACTGCTTTTTGGATGCTATTAGTCTAGTCCAAAAGTGTGAATCATCAGGTTTCCAAACCACTTGACACACAACTTTGGAGTTAACATACTTCCTCCATAGAATGGTTTGTCAGACTGTAAGAAGTTTGAAAATCCATTTACCTAGGAGAGCGGTGTTTTTGACTTGCAAATCATGTATGTCTACTCCACTGTATTCTTTGGGTCGGCAAATCACATTCCATCTGGTCAGTCAATATTTCTTTTTCTTACTATCCCCTTTGCCAAAAGAATCTTAAGCGGAAGTAATCCACTTTTATCGAGACACCTTTTGGTAACTGGAAAAATGATATCATATACGGTATCATGTTGGTGAGTACTGAATTTATGAGTACAAGTATTCCACCAAGGGATAGCAATTTACCTTTTCAGCTATTAAGAAATTTCTGAAGTCTTTCCTCAACGAGTTTCATTGAGCAATCATGAGACACTGATAGTGGATCGGTATTTCCAGATAATTGATTGGAAATTGCCTTGGCCACAGCCAAAAAGTTCGGCATATAGGTGGGCATCCTTTTGGGTCTCGCCAAAATAATACAAGTCACTCTTATAGAAGTTAATTTTCAATCCAGAGAGTTGCTCAAATGTTGATAATATTAATTTCAAATTTTTAGCTTTCTTCAGGTTGTGTTCCATAAATAAGATTGTATCGTCAAAATATTGAAGAATAGAGATTCTACCATCAACCAGATGTGGAACTAATCCTTCAATTTGTCCATCAGCCTTAGCTCTCTCAATAAGGATAGCCAACATATCAACCACTATATTAAATAGTATAGGCGATAGTGGATCCCCTTACCTTGGACCTTTTTTGGTCTGGAAGTATTTGCCAGTTTCATCGTTGATATTTATGTCAACACTTCCTCCAGACACAAAAGACTGGATGAGAGCACACCACTCCTCTGAAAAGCCTTTCATACGGAGTGTTTGCTGAAGAAAAAACCAATTAATTTTATCATAGGCCTTCTCAAAGTCAATCTTGAATAACACCCCATTTAATTTTTTTGAGTGTAATTCATGGACCGTTTCATGCAATATTACTACACCATCTAAGATGTTTCTCCCTTGCATGAAGGCAGTTTGAGAACGACGTATAACATGATCAGCTACTGAGTTTAGTCTAATCGCAACAATTTTTGTAAAAAAATTAAAACTAACGTTAAGAAGGCAGATTGGACAATATTGTTGTATACGTTCTGCATTATTAACCTTAGACAGTAAAATTATATTGCCAAAATTAAGTCTAAAAAGGTCTAGTTGACCAACTTTCAAAAACTCAAACAAGTGCATCAGGCCCCCCTTGATAACTTTCCAGAATTTCTGATAAATTTCCGCTGAAAAGCCATCCGGTCCTGGAGCTTTGTTATGTTCCCTTTGGAAAACTTCTTTCTTGACCTCCTCCAAATAAGAGGCGATCAGAAAACTGTTTTCCTCGGCCGAAACCTAGGTAATATCCTTTGTCTGGGACTCATCCAATAAAAAGGAGTTTTCCGGCGTTCCCCCAAACAAGGATTTGTAATAGCTTGTAACATAAGATTTTAGATGCTCTTGATCCTCAATTGTACCTTCATCCTGAATTAAAGAGTGAATAAGTTTCTTCTTTTGATTGCCATTAACAACAACATGAAAGTATCTTGTATTTGCATATCCTTCAAGGAAGAATTTAGCTTTGGAGCGTTGGTACTATTTGAGTTCTTCATCATGAAGAAGTCTGGCAATTTTCGCATTCGATTGGTTTTTAAGCTCAATCTCATATGCGGTCAAAAGCCTAACTTCTGCTGAAGCCTCTGAATCATTAATAATGGCTGAAAGGCGTGTTTTCTCTTTTTAAGGATTCTATCAATATGTCTGGCCCAACCACGAATGAATCTGTGTAAGGCACGCATTTTGTTGTTCCATCGTTGTATAGTTGTCTGACCACTAAACGGTTTCTCCCAAATAGCCTTCACCAAATCATGGAAACCATCACGATTGATCCATCCAAGTTCAAACTTGAAACTATTTTTGGATTTTCGTGGTGGCGTTCCAATAGATAATAGTAATGGAGCGCGATCCAATAAAGCCTCGATACGCTCTAAAGCACGAACAATTACCATAGAAAATTTGTCTTCCCATTCGATATCCATAAGCACTCTATCCAATTTTTCATATATAGGCTTCGGAAGTCTATTAGCCCAAGTGAACCGTCTTCCTAACATAGTCACCTCTCTTAAGTCCAAGTTATCAATGACAGCATTAAACATGAAAGACCAATGTTCGTCGAAACGGCCCCAACTTTTTTCATGAGGGAATTTTAGCAAGTTAAAATATCCACCTATAAGGATATGAGAGGGATTGTCTTTAGCCAGATTGACCAACTCTCATAGAAAGTCAGCTTTATAAACATCATGGGCAGCCCCGTAGACAACGGCTAGAGACCAAGCGAAATCATCAGCCTTGTTACGGATATGGAGTTCAATAAAAAATCTCCAACTGAACTAGCTAAGACTTACATAGTCTCAGACGCCTAATAGGATTCCCCCGAATCTCCCACGCCGCGGACGTGATACCCACGTAAAGTCTACTTCTCCAGAAAGGCGATTGAGTTGATCTTGTGATAAATCACGTCTACCAGTCTCAAAAATACCTAAAAAAATCCAACTTATGATCTCTCACACAATCGCAAAGAACAAACTTTTAGCCAAGTCACGAAGACCTCTGCTATTTGAGAACATGTCATTCATTGAGAAACAATTGGAGATTTGGCTACATGTGACATCTTGCGAGATTTTTGACTCTTTGATTTTCGACCAGAAGTTGTAAGCTCATATAATAAGCCCAATCCAGTCTCATTAAAGTCCACTTCTGATACTTCACCAACTAAGTGAGATAGGAGTTAACCATCTACTATGGCATGTAACTCCTCCTCCTCCATCGGCGAAGAATCGGGAACAACAGAGACCTTAGGAGTAACCGCTAAACGGTCAACCTCCATATGTATCAAAACAGAACTAGAAAAATTAACTTCCATTACAGATCTACCCAAACTTACACCAACATTAGCTAGCTTATAAACATTAGAAGGATTGGAGAAAGAAAGAAAGGATTTTGACGAGTTCAATATACCCTGCGAGTCAAAATTATTCTTCGCCTTCCTTCTCATGGCCTTGCCCATAAAGTCCTCGTCCGTAGCGGATGCCCCAAGGGCGTCAACTCCATGACGTGAGCTCCTGCGGGATGGGGTCTGCCCACAAAGTGCTGCACGCCAGTAGTAGTGGACAAACCCAACCCCGCCTGGGTCAGGCCGCCCCCTCCGACACCGGTCCACCAGCAGTGCTAGGCTGCCCCTCCTGGCCATCGGATCATCGCCATGGGGGAGCCGCCAACAGGCTGCGTTAGTGGCGCCATGGGCTGAACCACCATGGCCATGGGCGAACCACCTAGCGCCAGCTGGGGCCATAGACCAGCCCATGTTGTCGCCCCATCAGCATCGCGGTCGACCAACCCCTCCTTGGCTAGCCTCCATGCCGAAGACCCATCGACCACCTCCTGCAGTACCAGTACTAGCATCGGTTCCACCCGCCTAGGAATAGATCGACCCATCATGGTAGGTCTCTCGCGCGTGGGAGATACGGGAAGCGAAGAAGCACTAGCCTTTCTAGTAGAAACACAAGCTACATGCAATGCCTCCTAAAACTGTGACGGGAAGACACGAGGCGAACTCAGCATAGGTCTAGCACCATGCAAGCCACACGTGATAAGTACCCATCGTGTGAGCCCCGTGAGAAAGGAGCCCGGGACAGCCCACGCCACGACCTATCGCGCAAGCCCAGTGAAAAAGGAGCTAATCGCCCTAGACTTGTGTGGCTAAGGCACCCACATTGTGTAGCCAAAAGTGGTTCCATATTTTCCTTTTGGCTTTTGGAACCAGTTCCCTACATTGTGGAGGTGGTTCTAATTTGAGCAAAAAAAGGAACCGGAGCAAGAGGGTGCTCCGATGCCAAATGTGGTTCTAAATTGATTAGCCAACCTGCTTGTGACATGTGTCCTCTGCTTTCATATCTTAGACAAAAAAATAAGGCTATTCTTGTCAGGGTGGGACCGCATGGTGCAGGAATTTGGAATAGCTACATTGTGGAGCTGTAGCCAAATTGTACAGTGAAGCCAAATTCAGCTTTTTATCAGATTTAGCTATAGCAACATTGTGGCTGCCCTTAATTACCCGTTGCGTAAAGCCCGTGTGTGATAAGAGTAACCGCTTGGGACCACACCACCTTTCCCAAGGTCCGTTTTTTCAAAAATAGCTATAACCTAGATCCACATGGACCTGGTTCAGAGCTTTAGAAAAAAAATTCAAATAAATCACGCATGTAGTGTATTGTCTTGACTTACTCATCCAATTTTCAAGAAAAATATGTTTGTATGTGGCCTACACAAAAAAAGAGAGAAAATGGAAGTTTCTGCTTTTTCCTTGAACTGTAAAATTTGGCCCTTATATATTGTTGGTTGGATATTTTGTCTTTTTCACACAAGTTACATACGTTTGTATTTTAGTTTTAAACTTGACATGTACATACCGGCATACATCTTCTATAGGCATAATGAAAAATCTTACTATTGTTTCTTCAATTTCCAAAAAAAAACATTTTTATAAAAAATCACCAAGTCAGTACCAGGTAGGATTTTCGACCGCGGCCCAAATGCGAAGTGTCTATCGAACTTCCCACCGAGAGAATTGGGAGATGGCATGATTGGGCATGGCCTGACGCAAACACCGCCACTGAGGCCCACGCGCAGCCTGCTGAAGCACCCAACGGACGACGCAGCCGAGAGCCCACGAAGCAGCCCAATGCGGAACAGATTGAAGGCCAGAGAACGGCGTTTTTTCTACAGGGAATCAATCAAGCTGGGAACTGTTTCGCCATTGCTACGCAGAACTAACACTCAGCCAGCACCCTCTCTCTGACTCAGTTCTTGAAAAAACACTCAGCCAGCACTCTCTGGCCATTTCTTGCGAGCTGAGCGACGCACTAGCTCAGTTCCCATTCTGAGCTTATAACTCCATAACTGCAAGACCTGGTGTGCTGCAGTACTGGCATTGGAACCTTGTATTCAGCATTAACCCCCAAATAATCAGCTTCAGCAGCATCAAGCAGAGGCTCGATCGGGTGCACCTCGACGACAGCGTCAATGAAGCCGTCCAGCGTACAAGGCACCCTGCGTCCAACAGAGAGCCATACAAGAATCACCCATTATTATTCTTTACCAGTACAAGCTGTAGGACGTCCTAACTATTAGTCGTACCGCTAAGCCAAGAGAAGCTAGCTAGGTCGTCGTGCTAGCACCGCCTCCATATCAACGCCGGAGCTACGCGCCAAAGCCATCACCTGCGAAACCAAGGCGACACCAGAGGGAACATCGCCTCCAAGGCTTTTGGATACAAGCCAAAACGTCTCCCGTTTTGGCAGTTTTGGATGCGTCCATGGCGGCATTGCTTACTCAGAAACCTTTTCTTGTTTGTTGCACCGTATAAAAATCCAACCGGAGCAAAGGGGAAGCTGCAACTGCAAGCCACCACAGAGATGCAGCCTCAGCCTCAGCAGCACAGGTCGGCCATGCGGAGGGAGGATCGGAGAGCCGGCGAGATGCCTGCCCATCGGACCGAGAGAGGAGCGGAGTTGCCTCCTCGCCGGGCGGGCGAGGCGGATACCAGGAGAGCGGCGGCGGATTTGCCGCCCCGCCGGACGGAGAGGGCGGGAGGAGAGGTGGCCACTCGGCGGACGGCCGAGGCGCCTGCCCATCGGACCGAGAGGGCGGGTGAGGCGGACGCACGGAGAGCGGCGGAGCTGCCGCCTCGCCGGACGGAGAGGAAGAAGAGCCTGGAGAGCCTCCTCGACGCCCAGCCGGAAGCGCGGGGGAGACGCGGCGGCCCCGTGCCGGCCGGCGAGAAGGTGACCAACTTCCCCGGCCAGGGCCTCGAGTTCAAGAACCTGTCATACAGCGTCATCAAGAAGCAGAAGAAAGATGGGGTCAAGATCAAGAAGGAGGTGTACCTGCTCAATGACATATCCGGGCAGGCGCTCCGGGGGCAGGTCACCGCCATCCTCGGCCCCAGCGGCGCTGGCAAGTCCACCTTCCTCGATGCCATTGCTGGGAGGATCGCCAAAGGGAGCCTCGAGGGATCCGTCAGCATCGACGGGCGACCTGTAAGATTTTGACAGCTAGTACATGTTCAGGTCTCACCACGAGCTACACGGTGCACTTTCTGATGCTCGGAACTGAAACTTGTTCAGGTCACCACGAGCTACATGAAGCAGATTTCCTCTTACGTGATGCAAGATGATCAGCTGTTTCCCATGCTCACGGTGCTGGAGACGCTTACATTTGCAGCTGAAGTCAGGCTCCCGCCATCACTCTCAAGGGCTGAGAAGCTGCAGAGGGTATGGGAACTCATTGAGCAGCTTGGTTTGCAGGTAACACCCTTTAGAACCAAGAAGAATTCTATGCATCTCTGATTCGTAGCTAGATATGTGTAAATACAAACCGTTCAAATTATGCACTGCTTTGATAACATTTTGAATCTTAGCTGATCACAATAAACTCCTACAATCACCGTAGTAGTTCAGGACTTTCAAGTCCTTATGTTGCCCGTTTCCAGTTAGATATTTTCCATTAGAGCCGATCCATAATAAGTGTCGCTGATTTAGTACAAGAGCGAATACTATATTGCAATCCTATGCCCTCTCGCACACAAAAATGTGTCTCAACTGACATATAGTAGCAACAGATCACAACCAAACATCCCCGTAAAAAGCATCCGAACAAAACTACCCAAGCTTTATCATGTTTCCCAAGCAAAGGCTGAAGCAAGTCAGAAAAATAATCTGACAATATTTGTTCTACTGGAACTGCATGAAAATTGCACCTGAGAAAAATGGTAGATGCTTGACAGACATAACTTTCCAAATGCAGACAACAGCTCACACATACATTGGGGATGAAGGGGTACGAGGGGTCTCTGGCGGGGAACGTCGCAGAGTGTCGATTGGTACAGACATCATCCACAAACCATCACTGCTATTTCTCGACGAACCAACCTCCGGCCTCGACTCCACTAGTGCATACAGTGTGGTGGAGAAAGTGAAGGATATTGCAAAAGGAGGAAGCATTGTGCTCATGACAATTCATCAGCCATCTTTCAGAATACAGATGCTTCTTGACAGAATTGTCATCCTTGCAAGGTGATACAACTATCCATTTTATTCAACTTGGTGTTCTTAGAACCTGTTTAATTACGTACTGTCCGTTGAGTTTGTTAATGGGTAAACAACTTAAAATCATATTGGACTGTGTTATGCACACTTTCTAACTAGTTCCAATACTTTATCCAGGGGGAGATTGATCTATCTAGGCAACCCAGTCACACTTCCCACATACCTTGCTGGATTTGGCCGACCAGTACCCGATGGTGAGAACAGCATGGAATACCTACTGGATGTCATCAAGGAGTACGATGAATCAACACTTGGACTTGAGCCTTTGGTTGCTTACCAGAGGGATGGCAGCAAACCAAATGAAGCTGCAAAAACTCCGGTACCAAAAACACCAAGAACGCCATATCAGAAGTCAGTGCAGTTCCGACAGATCCAGCTCAAAAGCAACAACCACTTTTCACTTGCAAGCGCAACACCTCATGCTAACCCCTTCTCGAACTTCGAGTCGTACAACATTGATGATGAGGAGGCTGATTTTGACAATTCTCTTGAAAGGAAAACACGAACACCACTGCATAATATAGCTTCAGGCTACCATCCAAGATTAGCTTCAGATTTCTACAAGGATTTCTCCGTCTGGGTTTACAATGGTGTCGCAGGGACACCACAGCGTAGGCCTACTTGGACTCCAGCTCGAACACCATCAAGGACCCCAATGGCAAGCTACCCGCAAAGCCGTGTGACTACGCCACACAGGTCAATTCCTCCATCCCCCCAAGAACCAGTGTTCAAGGTAGAAGAGCCAACCTATCAGGAGTATGATCTTGGTATTGAGCCACTAGATGCACCCGAGGACGGGCCCAAGTTCGCCAATCCTTGGCTCAGGGAGGTCATCGTACTATCTTGGCGTACCGTGCTAAATGTTGTGCGCACACCGGAGCTGTTCCTCTCTCGTGAGATCGTTCTCACGGTCATGGCACTCATCCTTTCAACACTGTTCCATCGCCTCGGTGCTTCTGATTTCCTAACCGTCAACCGTATCCTGAACTTCTACATCTTTGCAGTCTGCCTGGTCTTCTTCTCCTCAAATGATGCGGTTCCGACTTTCATCCAGGAGCGCTTCATCTTCATCCGCGAGAGGTCCCACAATGCATATCGTGCTTCATCCTATGTGATCTCCTCCCTTATTGTCTATCTTCCGTTCTTCGCCATTCAGGGCTTCACCTTTGCAGTGATCACAAAGTTCATGCTCCATCTGAATAGTAGTTTGCTCTACTTCTGGATCATCCTCTTTGCATCACTCATAACCACAAATGCCTATGTCATGCTGGTGAGCGCACTTGTTCCGAGCTACATCACTGGCTATGCCGTGGTGATTGCGACAACAGCCCTCTTCTTCCTCACTTGTGGGTTCTTCTTGAAGCGATCAAAGATCCCTCTTGTCTGGCGTTGGCTTCACTATATCTCTGCAATCAAGTACCCATTTGAGGCATTGCTTGTGAACGAGTTCAAAGGAAGCCACTGCTATTTTGGCCAAGATAATCAGCTGTCACCGGGACCTCTGGGACAAATCAAGGACAGCGACCTTTTCACAGAACTGCACCTGAACAGAACAACATGCCCCCTGATAGGCCAGGATGTGCTCACCACCATGGATATCACAATGGACAGCATCTGGGTAGATGTTGCAATCCTCCTTGCCTGGGGTGTGCTCTATCGACTCTTCTTCTATGTGGTCCTGAGATTCTACTCCAAGAATGAGAGGAAGTAAATAGCTTTCCAGCAAAGGCATACCAATATCCATTTATGCCATCTCTGTTTGCGTGCATTAATTATCTTTCTTTTTTGATGGATACATTTGTTATCTATGCTTAAAACATTCCTAGCAGCTTAATCAATGTAAAAGAAAGTTTGTATTCAAAAGCATTGACTGAAAGACAGCATGAAATCATTTTTTTTATATTGCATTCAGGTATATGTAGGTAAGAGCACTTGGTAGTATTTCTATATAGGTCGAAAACAGGGCAAGACATTTTTTTATATTACTAGGAGGCTTTGGTCGATTCAGGAATTAAATTCTTGGCTGCATGTATTGTTACAGACAATAAACATTCTACATGAAAATAATGTAAATGCAAGTTTTACCATGAAAACCACACAAAAACAAAGGCAATACTACCAATTATCCTATCTATTTCTTTATTATGTTCCTAGCAGACACTACATTAATTATCAAAGAAAAGATCAAAAGAGACAAGAAGACTATAATGGCATCAACGTCAATCACTATAATAAATCTATTATAGGAGAAATATTTAAGAGATCAAATGAAGAATGTTCAAGTTATTTACTTTGAAAAATAATAGCAATAAAACATACTCCCTCCGTTCTAGTAAGTTCTAAATTGTAAGATGATTTAGCCTTTTTCTGAAACGCATGTATCTACACGCCTTTTAGTGTGTAGGTTCAGAGCAAAATGAGTGAACCTGCACATTATAAGGCGTTTAGGTACTGTGTTTCAGAAAAAAGCTAGAACAGAGGGAATATAAGAACATTGTTAGCGCAAGGTAGCATGGGCATGAACCTGAGTCACACTACTAATGAATAGTTCATTATAGACATTAGAAAAAGGAGATAAAAGATTCCTGTAAGGCCAACTTAGTTTGTAGCTAAACTTTCAGCAGATTGTAGCTACTTCTTATGGACCATCAAACTAACGTTACACTCTGGCATGTGCATATGCATATACCACCGCCAGTAAGGCACATACATGATAAATCAGCATGGAAATAACAAACAAACAAGGAAACAACAACGGTCAGATTTCCAACATGTAGGTCAACATTTATTCATAAACATACTTTACTGAGAGTTTTGAGTCACTGGAAGTACACCATAGAAGTTATGATAGCTCACTGTTTATGGTGAGCTATGCTGGGCAAGCTTCCTCTCAAGACCAGCCTTGTCTGCACCAACAACCTTATCGATCTCTTTGCTGTTTATCACAAAGGAGAATGTCGGGACACTGGTGACATTCCAGCGATGTGCAACATTTCCTAGTTCATCGATGTCCACCTTAAGAAAAACGACGTTCCGTTGCTTTTCAGCTAAGCTTTTGTAAACTGGACCCATGAAACGACATGGCCCACACCATGTCGCAGTGAAATACAGAATCACAAGCCTAGACAAGCTTGATGCAGCCTTAAGTTTTGCTTCAAATTCATTTGATGAGCGGATAGTGATCACATCACCTGGTAAAACATCACAAATATGTACGCATCAGACGCATTAAATTCCAGCAAAAACAATATTAATCACTTTAGTTTGCAGAGAAAACTGATCAGTGCACAGAACACCATATATACTTTGTAAGAAAAACTTTGTATATACGACCTTCTAATATTTGTATATAAATGTCTATGGAGAGAACCTAATAAACAAGCATAAAACAAACTTACCATCCTTTAGAACAGCAGAAGCAGCAGAAACCTGCGCACCACAATGCAAATGAAAACATATAAGTATACAGTATTTGCTTGAGTTATTAAGACAGATAGCACTGAGCCTGTACCTTGCTACGAAAAAACACACGAAAAAGTAAGGAGATAGACCAAGGTCATGAGGATTGTCAGAAGAGCCTTGATGTCATGGGACAGTGTGTGGTTAGTGTATATAATTATTTGTGTTCTTTTTTTTTTGCAAAAACTGCTGGCCCTACACATGAATATAAGAGTGCATTTTATTTATTGGATGTCTTTCCCATGACTGGTGGCCCCAAATGTGTGGATGGTTCTAGTTGTTTATTCAAGTCATTTGTAAGATGTTGGTTCCACCAATACCATATAATAGTGACGGGGGAGTGAACTAACCACTAACTCCAAACACTATAAGTACGAAAGATCACAGGAACACCTAACATAATCTGAATACTGGATCAAAGAGTTTCAGTCTTAATGATACAACACTAAAACTTGAATGAAGACACAAAAGAGGCCAGTTTTGTAGAGAGCTTTCACACTTTTATCAACCATTTGGGAAGATGATTTACCTCCTCAGCATGTTTACGCTTTCTTTCAATGTCAGCTTTTTTCATCTCCCTCTCTTTACGCAAGCGTTCATACTTTTTCTTGTGTTCTTCAATTTTGTGGACATTGGGTTCAACCTGTACATGGAATGCATGTCTGAGATACATTCTTAGTTTAAGCAGACGGGGTCTGTGTTCTCCCTACTCTCGTTAATTATTACCTTCTTAAGCTCTGCGCCAATCTCTTCATCAAAATCCAGTTTTGCTGCCAAGTGAAGGTCATGAGCAGCATCTTCCCACTTCCCAAGCATAGCTTTTGCCATCCCTCGTGATTTATACCCTTTAGCAGAATCTGGATTAATCTGAAAAGGTGACATTACACAGGAAGTAGCTCGATTATGAGTGTATATATGGACCGCAATGAGATTTACTATCCAAGAATTCACAAACCTGTAATGCTGCATCTGCATCACGAATTGCAGCATTTGGTTTCTGCATCTTCATAAAAACACCAGCTGCAATAAATTGCATCTAAGATAAGAGCGCCATATAAAGTTAACATCAAATAGACGATTGTATATAATAACTCTTAGTACCCCTGGTTGCATAGAGGATAGCTGAAGTGGGGTTCAGCAAGATGCCTTCTGTCAGGTGCTCGATTGCTTCGTTCAGATTACCTAATACACAAAATCCACACTGACTCAAATATCCAAATACGCGGAGAACCTTCGGTATGAAGCTTCACTCGACTACAAAAATCACATTCCATTCTCTTATATTCTAGATATGCAAATTAATTGCTGTACATTCCCATGATAATAATTAGACCTGCCCTCTGAAGGCACATATAACCTTTCCTCGGAGACTAATAATAACAAAAATAATAATAATTAAACATTGCCTTCTGAAAGCGCGTCAACACCCTTCTTTTTGTACAGCTGCGCCTTATCGCGCATCTCTTCAGAGACTTCAACCGATGGATCTCCCATCTATACAAGAAAAGTGAAAAGCAACAGCATCAATTCTTCATACCAACACAAACATATGATTCTATCAAAATCAGACTAACTATTCACCAAAATCCCGACCTTCTGTGGAAGATCATTGTCAGGCTCAACAATTTCCCCTTCAAACTCGATATCTGACTCCATAATCTCATCACTGAAGCTGCTCTCTCCTGCCTTCGCCATGCCTTCTACTGCCTTCTGCTAAAATTGTATTTCACTAAAACTCAATTAATCTCTAAATTCTTGTTTGAACAACTTGCAGAAAACAAATTAAAAGGAATAATTGCATGTAAGGTAAAAAAACAAAAATAATAATCGTGCACAGCAACAATGACCACATCTGTTAGGACGCAATCGACACATAATGAAGATACCACGAAATATTACCGGAACCCTTGCTCCGAGGCTGCAAACAGAACTAAGAGCATGTCAAGCACAACAAAACCAATAAAAGTAAATCAGGATAGAGAACAAGAGGAGGGAGAAACAGGCGCTAAAGTTTTGTCGAAGTGAAATCAGAAAACACAAGGTTTCTTGGATTTTTCCAGTAACTCTGGTGGCAACAGGATAAGCAAAGGATTCAATCGAGGGAGATCATAAACCTGAGGAGATAGTCCATGAAGAAGGAGAGGGAGGGGTGGTGGAGAAGACAAGGTTTGGAGCGACAGCGGGAGATGAGCAACTGCAGCTGGGCCACCCCCGCATCGTCCAGACTATCTTCCATCTCTGGTCACTTAAAATTGCAGGAGTTCTTCCCTCAAAGGATTGGTTATGGTGATAAACTCTGGGGGACAGGGGTCAATAGATTGTGATGGTGATGAACTATGGGTCACAGGGGTCAATGGATTGGTGATGCTGACGAACTCCGGATTGAGAGGGAGATCTAGATGTAGATGTACCTTTGCGCTGGTTTTCAATGTTTTTAATCTGATACATCGGCCATGGGTATTATATAGCGGATGTTGTCTTGTGTATAACTCTTGTTCAAAAAAAAGGGAAACAATTTAATGCGCTGTAAATGGTGTGTTTCATTTCCATATTATATTTTGTGAAATACTTCCATCACAAAATCGTGCTGAAATCGATTCTCGCAATAAATGTGTAGATACTATGCAAAATTAGCATAAAAGCCCAAATAGTGTAGGTGATATATTTTCAGAACATAAGAGCAGTGACGTGGACAACGTGACAACGTTTTTGAGCCGCGACTAAAAATTGAGTCGCCTCACCCTGTGACTCATGAATAGTCGACAAAAATTGTTGTATAGTCGCGAGTTGCCGTGATTTTTGGAAACAACTCGGTGACTATTCAGCGACTCGAGATCCATGAACGTGACAAATTGTTACGGTCTAGGATCATATGGCTGCATAAGATATGATTTGTGAGCTCATACAAATATAGAATTGCTACGAATTATTTTACGTGTCACGCACTAGACTACTGACTGTCAATTCCTCTACGAATGCAGTAGTAATATAAAGAGAAACCATATCTCAGAATTCAATTTGAGCTGTGAGCCAATGATTTTCCCATGTAATCAGGTTTGCATATTTGTTCAATTCTATGCTTTGAACATTGAAAGCGGCATTAACCATGACTAAATTGCATTCATATAAACTAGGGCTTTAGCAAAACAAAAAGGTTTAACTCTAGGAAAGAGGCGCACAGCTTTGCCCACCCCCCATGAGAATGAAGTAAACAAAAACGGCCATACTTAATCTGCAACCTGGAGAACCTAGTACTGCTCAAAATTTCAAATCTAGATGCTACAGTCACAGGCAGATGGACTACTTTATCAGCTCAAAAAGAACACGAGAATCTGTTCGCGTCAAATTCCAAGGACAACACACATGTTACGAAGGTGAATCGGTAGCCCGAGTTACCAAATCTGAGACTGGCGGCACAGTCAGACATGAAGACACTCTGCCACTACGTAGAAACACATCCTTGCTCAGATTTGCACTCCGCAGAGAGAGAATTCTAGGCGACGAGCATCAAGGAGGAAGCAAAGGCGCTCACCCTCGGTCCTGACGACTGTCGAGACGGTGATGATGAACGAGGACCCGGTGCCGCTGCACGGAGCAGTTCCTCGCAGTCCAGAGGCCCTCTGTTGCCGTCTGTGCCCAGTTATCTCGCTGGAGCACCAGCAACCCTAGCTAGACTCGCCCTTTCCGCACGCCGCGCCGCCGGCCGTAGGAACTTGATTATAGTCGGAGCTCGCGAGACTGTCTTGGAATCACGGACAAGCGGTACCAGTGTAGTCGCTAGGACAAGTTATTGGCCTTTAGTTGCCAAGCCCATATATCCCAAATTTGGCCCAAACATATCGAACCAAGCTCACGCTCCCATAAATATTTCGAAGCACAACGATATTCATACTACACACCGAAAGAAAAAAAAAACTGTGCACCCATACGAAAGGAATGGATATAGAGTGCACAATTGCCGTATTGCCCCTTGGTAGGTTTCAGAAGTTTAAGATTTAGTTTTTGAGGAAGAAAGTCCACTTATGGTCGCTAAACTTTTGAGAAAGTTCACTTTCTAAAACTTGTGACTTTATCAACCTCAAGATTTGTCGGCAAATTCTTCGGAGGTGCTCACGAGGGTAGAGTGTGCATACATTCATATGGATGAGCTTAATTTTGTGTTTGTGATTGTACTATGTTTTTCAAAAAAAAAAACTTTGTTTAGTCCAGAAAAGAATTTAAAGTCTTAAAAAAGTTTAGACCTTGTCTTACTCAAAGAAAACATTTAAAGATGTAATTGGTGTCCCCAAGGAGCTCTCACATACGTTTGGATTTTGGGCGTCAGATGGCGCCTCTGAGCACATCTTAGCCATTGATTGTTTACACCATGTCATATAAAAGGTACATCCCATCCGGTAAAAAACCTAGCCGCCGACTGCCAATCTCGCGTGTGCGCTCATGCTCACCTGCCCTTCCCAATACCCTCGTCTTCTATCTCTTAGCTGCTCGTTCTCTCCTCCTTCCTGACCTCCTCTCTCTCCCGCAGGTGATGGAAAAGAGGAGCACGCGCTGCAGCCGCGAGCGATGGCGACGAGGAGCATGCACTGCAATTGCTGCAGCCGCCAGCGATGGCGACGAGGAGCAAGCATCGCTGCAGACGCCGGTGATGGCGGTGAGGATCACACGTTGCAGTCGTCTTGGCCTGGTCACTGGATAGTGATCACATGACCGGACATGAACAATAATTGGTCCTGGCCATGTGAGCTATTTGCCTATTTCAACTTGCTTACTCTTTTTTTGTTGCTTTCTCTTGTTTTCTCCGAATATGATTGTTGTGCTTTTTTAATAGATATTTGGTTCAGACTATCTGAAAGGATCGTATGGGCACCTAGAGGGGGTGAATAGGTGCTACTTTAAATTTTATTCTTTTTCAAATTAGGGTTTGACAAGAAAGGTAAATTCTCTAGATTATGCAACTAAGGTGAATTTACCTATATGTCAACTAGCACCAACTAGCACAATACTAAGTAAGAACAAGTAAAGTAAAGTATGGTAAAGGATAGAAGTAACCAAAGTGGTGGACGCGGAGACACAAGGATTTGTTTTCCGTAGTTCCTTTCTTTTAAGGGGAAGTACGTCTATGTTTGGAGAGGGGGTGGTTTCAAACCATCAACGCCACGATAGGCCTCCCTTGTTCTCTGATGAACCTCATCCCAAAGGGTTCGATTCACCTCTTTCACTATATTAGCAACCTTCGAGGTGGAAGCCGACACCTTTACAACAAGTTCGGGGCACACATCCACAACTTAATTAGAGGCTCCCAAATACAAGCAAGCTGTCAAACAATCAAATACAAGCTTGTAAGAACCAAATCAGAAGCTAGGGTTTCCAAATAAACACTAGAGCATGGGTGGCCTCAAGTGAATGAGGGGGAAATGAAGATCTCTCTTGGTGAAGCTATAGATCAAGGCCTCCTCCTTTGATTCTCCAAAGATCAATGACTTTCGATAGTTGGATGAAGATATCTTGTTGATTTGGTGGCTCAAATGGGGTAGTTTTCTTGAGGGGGTCGAGCAGCTGGAGGAAGGGGATAAGGTCCCCTATTTATAAGCAGCCCCCTCCACTGAACCATTTTCTAACCATTGGAGAAAAGTCAGGCCGGAGACTCCGGCCTGCACACCGGAGATTCTGGTCCATCTTCGGTCTAGCCTCCGGACCAGCATACTGACTGACCAAGTCCTGCCGCGAGCCAAGTGGGCCGGAGACTCCGGTCTGAGCCTCAGATCGGAGACTCCGGTCAAGTCTCCGGACCGGCCATCTGTATGTCCCAGGCAGCAAACAGGGGCCTCCTCCGGGGATTCCTGCGGAAACTCCGGTCCACACCGGAGACTCCGGTCTAGAATTTCCAGGAACATGTAAATCTTTGCAGGGAACTTTCCTTAGATTAGAGGTCCTTTTCACTTTGCATTATATCAACCTGTAAACAATAGCATACTATAAAATGATCTACTTGTTGTTAACGAACACCAAAAGTGATTATGATAGTAAATGTCCTTTCAATCTCCCCCCTTTTGGTGTTCGATGATAACAAGTGATTTTGCATGGAATAATTTGCATAATAACGCTCCCCCTGACAATGTGCATTAAGATAAACAAGTGAAACATGCAAGATAGGTAGTACAAGGATAAATCACATAGTTCCATACGAGTTACAAACAAGTGGGAGCAACCACATAGTCACACACAAATAGCAAATAAACACGAAGTTCAAATATGGCAAATAAAAGCAAAGCAAATTGATACGTCCAAAACATATCTACTTTCTCGAACACTTTGATATTGTTTCTCCTCTAAACTTGTGTGATTTGGATACAACTAACACAGACTAACGTTGTTTTTAGCAGAATTACCTTGGTATATTGTTTTTGTGCAGAAAATGAACTATCAGGGAAAATCCCGGAAAATATGCCAAAAATGAAGGAAATATGCCCTAGAGGCAATCATAGAGATGATTATATTTCTTATGTATCCATGAGTTATTGTAATGTTCCTTGAATATCCATATCAGGCAACTTGTATCGATTGGCAATTATGTGAATTGTTTGTGAAAATCTATACTTGTATGGTTATTTAATAGTTGTCCCTAGTCGGAGTTCATGTGAGGACACACGTGAATAATAGACTAGCACATCGATTGGTTGATGACTATGTTTCGCAAGTCATAGACATGGAGATATCAAACCAATGATGTGGACACATGTTATGAACATGGGGTTGGACTGACCCAACTTGAGACTGGCAATTAGTTGTAGCTCTCTCTCTACACATCGTGTACGTTTTGTCCTTAGACCTGAGATTGTCGCATGTACTTGAGATGTGGATCGATATACTTTGGGGCTATCAGACGCTACTCCGTAACTGGGTAGTTATAAAGGTAGCTTTCGGGTTTGTCCTAGAGCATGCTGCAAGGCATGGTCAATCAAGATGAGATTTGTCCCTCTCTACTTGAGAGAGATATCTCTGGGCCCCTCGAGTGATCGGATCCAGAAATGCATGGACGTGCTACATATGATTAAGAGTTAACCTAGTAAAGGGATTCCGAATCACAGTATCGAGAAAGGGAGGTCAGCTTGGAGCTAGACCAAATATCATTAGGCAAAGGAAAATACATGTACTAAACCTTGTGATGGTTCGTCCGATATGATCTTTGTATGCGTTTAGGAGTTGTCACGTCTTGCTAGAGGCCGCTACCAACTATTGACAGAATAAGTGTATTCGTGTCATGTCTATATGTATATGAACCTATATGGTCACACACACTTAAGGGGTTGGAAGCCTAATGAGGATTGGATCTGAATTAGACCAGGCTTAGGCTATTAATGGGCTGCTAATGTAGAAGCCCACTAGGGACGCCTATATAAGAGAGGGTGGGCGTGCTGACCAGGGTTAGACCATTCCACCCAGCCGCCGCTCCTCACGCATGTGTCGCGCGCGCGGACCTAGCAGTCCGGCGTCTAACGCTTCCACCTCGCACGTGTGGATACCTCGGAGGCGCTGCATCTGTAGCGCTTGGACAAGCCGCAAAAAGGGAGTTGCTCGAGGGACGAGAACAAGGAGGAGACGTAGATCGTCTACACTGCCTCGACGCGCTTCATCAAGTTCCGCAACTGCGCGTCTAGTGGTAATCTCGTGATCTATACCAACAGTAATCCTAGTTTACGCGGTAGAAAATTTTGATTTGCGCTAGTGTGGCCTATCCGTATCCCTTCAAAAAATTATATTTCACCAGAAGATCCACGTAGCCAGAAGAAGAGACGGAAAGGAGGCTTGGGGGGCCACACCCACCCCCAGGCGCGGGCCCACCACTGGCCGCGCCTGGAGGAGGTGCAGCCACCCCAGGCACCCCCTCGGCCTCCCTCTGCGCCTATAAGTTGCCTTTCGACCTAAAAACGGGGTGGGGGTAGTTTTCTAGAAAGAGTTCCGCTCCGCCACCGCCACCAAAAACCAAGATTCGAATCCAGAAACTTCGTTCTGGCACCCTGCCAGGACGATAAATTTGGAGAGGATCATCGCCATCGTCATCACCAACGCATCTCCATCAACCATCAATGTCTCCCTCATCCATGAGTGAGTAATCCCCCACTGTAGGCTTGGGTATGGTAGAGATTGGAGGAGTTCTATCATGTAATCGAATAAGATTGTTAGGGCATAGTGCCTAGTTTCTCTTGTGCTATTTGACTTTGTTGCAACTTGTTGTGCTTAATGCTTGTCACTAGGGCCCGAGTGCCATGATCTTAGATCTGAACTTATTATTGAATTATTATGATAGTATTGTTTGTGATCTTATCTGCAAGTTATGTATACATATCATTGTCCGGATCCAAAGGCCCCAAAGTGACAATAATTGGGACAATCGGAGGGGATGACTGTGGTGTGAGGATCATATGTGTTCACGGAGTGTTAATGCTTTGCTCCGGTGCTCTATTAAAAGGAGCACCTTAATTGCCAGTAGTTCCATAGAGGCCCACGCCACGATGTAGACGGTAAGATGTTGTGCAAGTTCTCATTGCGAGCACGTATGACTATATTTGGAGCACATGCCTAGGATTGTTTAGTACTTGGATGCTTGTTATTATTTATCTGCAATGCCCTAGATCTTGAAGTTACATGTTTAGACTCGTCCATGCAACACCCGTCCATCCATCCCTATGCCTACCACACTCGAATCTCACTGTTTACCGTTACTGTTACTATTGCTACTGTACTACTGTGTTGTTGCTTTGCTGTTGCTACTACCAAACTGTTGCTACTGATAAACTTCTGTGAGCAAGAACTATTTTCAGGTGCAGCTGAACTGACAACTCAGTTGTTAAGGCTTGCAAGTATCTTTGGCTCCCCTTGTGTAGAATCAATAAATTGGGTAATACTACCCACAAAGACTGTTGCGATCCCCTATACTTGTGGGTCATCAAGACTATTTTCTGGCGCCGTTGCCGAGGAGCATAGCTTTATTTGTAAGTTCACTTGGATCTATTATTGTTCATTGCTACTCCTTTCATCATGGGGAAGTCCTGTGATAGAAATTTCCCTATTTTACCATCCACTACAAGAAGAGGTATAGTCCTAAACACCTCTGCTGCTCTTGATTCACTGTCTGTTGTAAGTAAGCTTGTTACACCACCACCACATACTCATGCTACACACACTGCTACTACTGCTGAGTCTGAAACTGTTTTTGATGCTCATGATGTTACTTCTACTGTGCTTGATGCGAGTGGTTCATTAGGTCCTTTTCTAGATGCTACTATGGCTAGTCTAGGAAATATCGAAACTCCTAGTGAAGACACCGTTACACCTATTATCTCACTTGAGGCTAGTGAGATTTATGATATTAATGATGGTTACATTGAGTTCACTGATGATTTTGTTGAAGAGTGCCGAAACACACATGGTACTAGTGCTATTAAGAGTCTCCTTGCTAGACGTACTATTATGCCTATGTTGTCCTCTTATCCTAAGTTTGCCACTTCCCCCATAGATATTAAAGATGAAGATTATGATTTCTCTCTTGATTTATCTTATTTAGATATTGTTGAGAAAGAACCTTTTTGTGGGACTGAAAATGAGAGTTTTGTGGCACATACGAATGAGCTTTCTACTATGAGTGCTTTGTTCTCTGATGATTTTAAAATGCCCCAATACTTTGTTGCTAAGATCTTCCCTTTTTCACTAAAAGGAGAAACTAGGGCTTAGTTTAATAGATTACCTTCTGGTTCCATTGATAGCCCTAATTTCTTGATTGCTTCTTTCTTCCAGAAATATTTTCCTCCCAGTGCTAGACATGCTACTTTGTAGAGACTTTTTGATTTTAAACAGGGAGAAGAAGAGAAATTGCCTGAGTCATGGACAAGGTTATGTGCCTTGATTCATGCACATCCTGGATGTCCATTACCTAAGAATGAGCTTCTTTATATTTATTACAATGGACTAACTGATGATTCTAGGACCTGCCTAGATAGCTTTGCTGATTGTGTTTTCGGGAAAAGGACTCCTACAGATGCTGAAGAATTAATGACCAAGATAAGCAAGAACTATGATGATTGGACTTCAACTGAGCTAAATACACCTGAGCCTATTACTCCTGAACCAGTTATGCCTGAACCATTTCCAACACCAACACCAAAGAAGAGAGGAGTTATTGCATTAAATGATGAAGTGATGAAGACTAAGAAGTGTATAAAAGAGAAAGGTATTAGAGATGAAGATGTGAAGAATCTACCTCCTATAGAAGAATTATGTAAGCCAATTACCCACTCATCTACTATTGAGGTACACTCTCTCCAACACTTTGATGAAGGTGATATTCCTTATGGTAAGCCTCCTGATCAATGTTTAGAGGAACTTGACACATTTATTGTTAAACAAAGGTATTTTAATAAACAAGTTTAGAATCATTTAGTGGAAAACTCTAGAGCTATCCATGAGTTGAAAGATATTGTGGAAAGAACTTCTAATTATATTAAAATGCTTTGTAAACACTTTCAAATGGTTCAAACCCAACTTGATCAACTTGCTAAAGTGCAAAAGGATATGCTAGTTAATGCTTAAGGAGATAAACATGCTTATGGAATTAGAACTAGGAGTGGTATAGCTACTCAAGATCCTTTATATCCCGAAGGACACCTTAAAATAATAGAGCAGCATTCCCAACAAGGTGAGGATAGTGGTAGCCCTCGTAAGAGAAAGAAAAAGAAACATAAGATAGTTGAGGAACCACTTGAATCTGCTGTAGATCCTAATAGTATATCTGTCTCTGATGCTGAAACTGAGAGTGGTAATGATAAAAATGAGTCTCCTGATAAGGAGGAAGGTGAGGAAGAACCTGAGAAGCACACTAAGAACACTAGGTACACAAAGGAAGATTTTATTGCTAATAAACATGGTAAAGAGAGAGAACCTTGGGTGCAGAAACTTATGCCTTTTCTAGGTAAGAAACACAAGTCAAAGGAGGAGGAACACTACAACAAGTTTTGTGAGTGGATGAAACCTTTATTCTTGCAAATTCCTTTGACTGATGCTGTTATGTTGCCTCCTTATTCAAAGTATATGAAGGATATTGTCTCTAATAAAAGGAAGATTCCTAATGAGGAGATTTCTACTCAACTTGCTAATTATTCCTTCAATGGTAAGGTTCCAAAGAAACTTGGTGATCCAGGTATACCAACTATTCCTTTCTCCATTAAGAATAATTATGTTAGAACTTCTTTATGTGATTTGGGAGCTGGAGTTAGTGTTATTCCTTTCTCTCTCTATAAGAGACTCCAGCTAGAAAAGTTGATACCAACTGATATTTCTTTGCAAATGGCTGATAAGTCAACTACTATTCCTGTTGGTATATGTGAGGATGTTCCTGTTCAAGTTGCTCACAATTGCATGGTTCTAACTGATTTTGTTGTGCTTGAAATGCCTGAAGATGATAATATGTATATTATTCTTGGGAGACCTTTTCTTAATACTGCAGGTGGCGTCATCAATTGTAATCAAGGAAAAGTAACATTCAATATTAATGATAAAGAGCACACTGTCTATTTCCCCAAGATGGTTGCAAAGAGCTATTTCCTGAATTCCATTGAAAATATTGAGGGCATCAAGGTTGGAGAAATATATTGTCCCATTTCACAAGAAAAATTTGAAACTATTATGATTGGGACCATTGATATCAAGTATGAGTAACATAATCACCTTGTGGAATGCAAAGTTTTGTTTCATATAAGATTATTTTGGTAACAATACTTGATCAACCTTGTTAACAAAAGGATTTTAATGAACAAAATAATGTTTTCACTGTGGTTATACTTGCTTTGTTTTACTTTTCTCCTTTCCAATCTTTGATCTTCGTCATGCCTAACTTAAAGGCGTTAAAGAAAAGTACTTGTTGGGAGATAACCCAAGAGTTTCCTTGAGTCTTGGAAGTTATTACTTCAGTAATGACCTCTCCTTATCCTTTTTGTTTGCTTTTTGTGCCAAGAATGACCTCTAATGAGAGAGAAGTAAGATTTGGGGAGTTGTTGTCCCGAAACAGATTTCTATCCTCCACCATAAAATTTCGTGAGGAGTCTGTACGTCGGATTGAGCTGACAATTTACGAATAAATCCCCTAGTATGTTAGATAACTTTCGTTAGTTCAACACTTTTTGATTTGAGCAACAGAAGATTTTCGAAAAAATCGGTTTCTTCCTGCTGGTCTGTTTTGTCAGATTTGTGCCATTATTTGCATTTGCTTCTTATTGATTCCTTTTTGAGTTCTCTTTTAGGGAATTGAGCTTTTTGAAGGAGTTGCTATAGTAGCTTGTGTTTTTAGTGAAAAGTTTTGCTGTTCCAAAGCTAAACCCGAAGGTCTATTATCTTTTGAATACACTAATGTTGCTAATGAAGATTGTGTGAAGTTTTGTATGAAGGAAAAATTTCAGTTGTAGAGAGAGAGAATGATGTAATGATATGAAGAATGGACAAAAACTCAAGCTTGGGGGGCACCCCGTGTCATCCCAAGAAATATTTAAGAGGTGCAAGCGTCAAAGCTTGGGGTGCCCAAGGCATCCCCTTCTTCATCAATAATAATCTCAGGTCTTTCTAGACACTTTGTTTTTATTGTTTCATGCATAGTTATGTTGTTCTTGGAGAGTCTTAGTTTTTGTTTTTGGTTTTCTTTTGCTTAGTTTGTTTTTGCTTTGTTTGATTTCTTTAAAAAATCAAAAACACCAAAAATATTTGTTCTTCTTCTTTGGTTTTGTGAGTTCTTTGCAGGGTTCAGCCGTCCTCAGTGGATTTTGGTTTCATGTTATTACTTAAGTCACACAAGTGAAGGGCAATAATGAAGATTAAGACAACTCGAGGAGTGGTAAGAGGCTGATAACGAACTCTATTTGTTTTCATTTTTGTACATATACTCATCATTATGAGCATGCTTAGCCTATTTGTGTAAGGTGTATGTCATTATGGATGCTTAGTAGTTCTTGCTTGTCTATGATTAGCTCCAGCTTTCTAATAGTTTGTAGCATGTCATATGAATGTTTGCTTGCATTTTTTATTCATAATTTGGTATGATATTGTGGTATCCTCCTCTGACTGTTCATGTGAATCGACTTGGCACATGCTCACGCATGCATATGACTAATCAATAGTTAGTAAGCCTCGATGATTTATTTTGCCTCAGAGTTCTTGTATCACTTTCATGCCATAATTAATCCTATTTTGTTGCAAGCATGATTATGACAGCTATCGCTCTCTCATTTGTCGCTCCCTCTCTATTGCTAGCCTTCACTTGCACTGAGTATGAGCTCTACCTGTGCTTCCAACCCTCCAAAACCAATATTGCCAGTTGTGTCCACCATACCTACCTATTAGCATCATTTGCTACTTCAGTGCATATTCCATATGCCGTGTTTTCTTCCAAAATAAAATGTTTGTCTGTTTTGAGAAAGTTAGTTAGTAAAGCTCTCACGAACTTGATGGCACACTTTATTCCTTGCGCTTAATAATCCTGAGCCATTGTGACTAGTCCACAAAAGTTATATGCTTGCTAATTATATGCTGGGAGTCAGCAGAACCGTGTTGTCACGAGGAACGCTCACTTTTTGGATATCTCATCCAGTTGATTCCTTGCTTTTTGTTTTCGAATGTCGATGATGTGAAATAAAAGGGGAGGTTGTGAGTTCATGGAGTTTATACATTGTGTTAGAGAAACGCCTGGGCCGCTAGCCTAAGCCATGCTTAATCATGGTGGAAACTTGCAGCATCACCATAATGAGCATATATGAAGCGTCCTCAATAAAAAGCTATGCATATGGTAAATAAAAAGATTGCTGAGATGCTCATTGTCAACTTGACTTGTCATTTTGGTTATGGGAAAGCTCCTGTACCATGTGCAAGGGGTACCCCGTTGGCGGTTCTCGATGATATGCATGTATTTACAATGACAAGAACTTTCAGGTGACCAAAGTTGAGTAGCATGCGGAGCGAACCTCGTACTCAAAGGACTTGGGATTTCCAGTCTATGGTATGTCAAGCATATGATTCAGAGTGGACCTCACTTTCACTTTAACCACATGAAGATGCCTATGATAGGGCAATGAGAGCTCAAAGCTAATGAGTACCTTGCTTTCAGCATTTGGAAGCCTTTCAAACCTTTCAAAACCGTTTTCACAACTTGATTGAGTCACCACTTATTCTATGAGCACCTTCTTGAGAGCATAGTTGTCATTCTTGTGTTTGTTCCAAAACTTGGTTAATTATGTCATGACTTTGATGCTTGTATCTCTGATATCTTTACTTCTAGTCTTCATGTGAACTTCAGAGGTGCCTCAGCATTTATATTGTGATCTTCAAACAAAGGCAAGCGAGATACCACTCTATCATATCTTATTATGAGCATTGCAATGTCGCTTATGTTTACGTTTCATGCGGCTTATTATTATTGAGTTGGTTCCTCCTCATAGCTTGCAATGACTATTGAGTAGACTTAGTTGCATACTCCTTATTATGAATTGTCTAGGCATCTACTCATGTGCTGAGAATATTTACATCATATATGAAGCAAAGTGTTCGTGAAAGTTGTTTTATCACACTCAGTTTTCAACTGAATTGCTTGAGGACAAGCACTAAGCTAAGCTTGGGGGGAGTTGATACGTCCAAAACGTATCTACTTTTCGAACACTTTGCTATTGTTTCTCCTCTAAACTTGTGTGATTTGGATACAACTAACACGGACTGACGTTGTTTTTAGCAGAATTACCTTGGTGTCTTGTTTTTGTGCAGAAAATGAACTATCAGGAAAAATTCCGGAAAATATGCCAAAAATTATATTTCACCAGAGGATCCACGGAGACAGAAGAAGAGACGGAGAGGAGGCCTAGGGGGCCCACACCCACCCCAGGTGCAGGCCCACCACTGGCCGCGTCTGGAGGGGGTGCAGCCACCCTAGGCACCCCCTCGGTCTCCCTCTGCGCCTATAAGTTGCCTTTCGACCTAAAAAATGGGGGGGGGGGGGTCGATAGTTTTCCAGAAAGAGTTCCGCTCCACCACCGCCACCAGATTATGAAACCAAGAAACTTCGTTCTGGCACCCTGCCGGGATGGGGAATTTGGAGAGGATCATCACCATCGTCATCACCAACGCATCTCCCTCATCCATGAGTGAGTAATTCCCCGCTGTAGGCTTGGGGATGGTAGGGATTGGAGGAGTTCTATCATGTAATAGAATAAGATTGTTAGGGCATAGTGCCTAGTTTCTCTTGTGCTATTTGAATTTGTTGCAACTTGTTGTGCTTAATGCTTGTCACTAGGGCCCGAGTGCCATGTTCTTAGATCTGAACTTATTATTGAATCATTATGATAGTATTGTTTGTGATCTTATCTGCAAGTTGTGTACACATATCATTGTCCAGATCCAAAGGCCCCAAAGTGACAATAATTGGGACAACCGGAGGGGATGGCTGTGGTGTGAGGATCACATGTGTTCACGGAGTGTTAATGCTTTGCTCCGGTGCTCTATTAAAAGGGGCACCTTAATTTCCAGTAGTTCCCTAGAGGTTCTGCCACGGGTTGGTAGATGTAAGATGTTGTGCAAGTTCTCATTGCGAGCACGTATGACTATATTTGGAGCACATGCCTAGGATTGTTTAGTACTTGGATGCTTGTTATTATTTATCTGTAATTCCCTAGATCTTTAAGTTACATGTTTAGACTCGTCCATGCAACGTCCGTCCATCCATCCCTATGCCTACCGCACTCGATCCCACTTTTTACTGTTACTGTCACTATTGCTCTTGTACTACGGTTGATGTTGCTTTGCTGTTGCTACTACCAAACTGTTGCTACTGATAAACTTCTGTGAGTAAGAACTATTTTCAGGTGCATATGAACTGACAACTCAGTTGTTAAGGCTTGCAAGTATTCTTTGGTTCCCCTTGTGTCGAATCAATAAATTGGGTAATACTACCCGCGAAGACTGTTGCGATCCCCTATACTTATGGGTCATCACAAATCCAATCCCAAGCCCATGCAAATCGATGACAATGTCTTCTCCCCCTTTGGCATCAAAATGCCGAAAAGGGAAAAGACCTAAGCTAGCGCCCCAAAAAATCAGTATTCCTCGTCATCATCATCCTCGTCCTCGCCGTCCTTATCCTGATCCTCATCATAGTCATCAGCATCACCATCTGGATCTGCAGTCCCTTTGCCGTGAGGGCGAGAGGGGGAGGTACCCTGCTACCCATATGCAGAGGTGACATCAGCAACGGTCTTCCAATCTACCAGACTGTCCTGCTGGGCATTCCAAGCCCCAAAGGAGAGAGTGTAGTCAGACTCAGTGGAAGGTTGAGCCCCATGCTCATCATTGTACTCATCCTCTCCTTCCTCATCATCCTCTTCTCCCTGAGCCTTAATTTCCCTGAGGATCTTCTCAATGCACCAGTTGCTCTTGTAGGAGGCATGCTGTTGCTTGCGGATGTCCACATTCATGCAACACAGAGTCTTCTCCCAGAAAGTGGCCTTCTTGACCTTCTCATGTACATAGTCACGGGTCATGGGAGGCATGGGTGCATTGGAGGCATTCTTCCTCCGAGGTCTAGGAGGAGAGGGGCCCTCTCAGTCTCAGTGATCTCCTCATCCTCATTGCCATAGGAACGTCTAGGAGGAGGCCCCATTCTCCCCTTCTTCTACAGTGATACTATAGTGTGCTTGGTGAGGTTGGGAGCCAAGCCAAGTGGGGAACCATGCGCTTGGGAGTTGATGAGCCTCATAACAAGTGGTGCATATGGAGGAGACTTCTTGTACAGAATGGTATGGAACATCTCCTCAAATATGAAGTCCATCACATCAATAGGATTTGCATCTGCCTCGGGGCCAGAATTGTGAGTCCGGTGGGTATGATAGAGTAGGTTGACCAGCCCACATCTAATAGCATCATCATTTCCAGCACTTGGTGAGATGGTATGACGGAATATCATCAACATCACATTGTAGAGGGGCTTGAGTCCCTTGGACCCCCCACAACACCCTCGCTGTCATACAAAGGAGCAAGCTTCATCTTGTTCTCCCCAAGAACTGTTGAGTGCATGCGCAACCCAACAGGAGTGGATACGCCATGGAAGGTCTCGAAGATGATATTGGCAAAGTCGTATAAATTTGCTGAGCAGCGGGTGGTTCCTGTCATCCAAGTCATGGTCCTGGATTGGTTAGATCTAAACACAACCGTGGCGTAGAAATGCTGCACAAGTGTGATGTTCTAGTCTTCACGGAGCTCTATCAAGTTGAACAACCCCAACTTCTCACAAATCCACAGTGCATCAGAGAAGTAGGGGCTGAGCCTCATCTTCTCAACACTCATATATTTCTGTGGGCACAGAGGTGGCTTCTTGAGCACACCATAAACATCTTTCATGAACACAACCCGCTCCTTCCCCCAGAAACGTGGATCCTCGCTGGTACGTGGCAAGTCATAGAAATCAGTCTTCCGCAGCTCACGGTACTCATTCTTTGACATGTGGGCCAAAGACTGAAGATTGACATATTTTGCCCTCCTCTTGGCACGGTTCTATTGCTCAGTCCTTTCCTGCTCCCTCCTCATATATGCTGCATCACAGGCCTGATGTCTCTGGTTGGACGGGGCATGATAAACTGACCTTCGGACTCATCATAGAGAGGATTGGCCCTTCTTGACTTGGCTTTGGTGCGAGGGGGACGACGAGAACCACCACCTGTGAATAGCAGTGAGGGAGATAGCATGGGGGTAAGCATATATGTCCCAAAGATGCATCACAAGAGTCTTGGGGCATTACATAACCTGTTTGAGTCACCCCACACTAGAGTCTCCGCATCTCACACCGGAGTCTCCGTATTAGACAGGAGTCTCCGGTCCTATGGACCAGATTCTCCGGCCTGGACCGAAGTCTCCGGCCCTAGGCCGGAATCTTTGGTCGGGAGGGTCGGGCATGACCTGGGAGGCTGCTGGTGAGGGTGAATCTAACAGATCAGGCAAGGGAACAAGACTAATGTACCAGTGTGCACGCAAAAAAGTGATTCCAATGGACAAAACAACACCAATCCTCAAAAAACAAATCAAGGGATGAACCCTAAGATAAAGAGAGGAGGAGAGGTACCAGATCTGTCCATGGGATGGATTCCACTGGTGGGAATGACCCAATGGAGGAGAGGAGGAGGTTGGCCGGCGGCACGGCGGATCCCGGTGGCTTGTTGACCTCCGGGGAGGAGTTTTGGAGGAGGGGGCGACGGGTTTGAGAGTGGGGAACGGGGGTGGATGAATGAAACTGATGTTTCAGTTCACCCCCCCTTTTAAGTGGTAGAAACCGTGTGGACCGAAGACTCCGGTCTACACCGGAGACTCCGGCCTACACCGGATACTCCGGTGCTAGTGCACCGGAGACTCCGATCCTCCTCGACCAAAAACTCCAGGTTTTGTGTTTGGGACATATATGAGAGATAGAGTGTTTTAAGACAAGGTATAGGCTTGGGTTAAGATGTTACGCTATGAAGAATCAATAAGAGCCATAGAAATTCACTAAAATATTCAAGAAAGCTCCAAATAGACACGAACCAAGAACCAAATCTTCACTAAGAAGAGGGCGGTGGCCGAGGCCACCATGTAAGAGTTTGTGGCATGAAACCGTAAAGAATTATCCTTGGGTTCATAGCCACTACTCATCAATGAAGCTCACATATCGCAAAATGATATTAAGAGAATTGAATTTCTTAATTTTGGCATTATGGGGGAAGGGATAGTCCAATGTATTAGGACCGCACTCCCCCTATTTCCATGTCTGCACCTAAACCAAATAAGGGTCAAGACATAGGTGAGTATGCAAGGTGGTCAAGTCAAGCTCCTTGAATCGATGATATTTAGTTCATTCCTCAAATAACAAAACCTTGCTTCATCAAGTGGCTTCGTGAAGATGTCGGAAAGTTGGTCTTTGGTTAACACATATGATAGCTCAATATCACCTCGAGCAACATGATCCTAATGAAGTGATGACGAATCTCAATATGCTTTGTCCTTGTGTGATCCACCGGGTTGTAGGCAATCTTGATAGCGCTTTCATTGTCACATAGAAGAGGCACTTTGTCACAATGGACATTGTATTCCTTTAAAGTTTGCCTTATCCATAGCAATTGAGTGCAAGCACTAGCATCTACCACATACTCGGATTCGGCGGTGGAGAGAGATATACAATTTTGCTTCTTAGAAGACCAACATACCAAGGACCTACCAAGGAATTAGCAAGCCCCAGATGTTGATTTTCTATCATCCTTATCACCAGCCCAATCTGAATCCATGTATCCACAAAGAGCAAATGTTGACCCTCGAGGATACCAAAGGCCATAGTGTGGGGTATGAACCAAATACCGAAAGATTCTCTTGACCACCATCAAATGGATTTCTTTAGTACTGCTTGAGATCTTGCACACACTCCTACACTCAACACAATATCGGGTCTAGATGCACAAAGGTAAAGCAAAGAACCAATCATGGACCGGTATACCTTTTGATCCACATCTTTACCATTTGGATTTAGTTCAAGATGAGTCTTTGTAGCCATGGGGGTAGGAGCACCATTCAAATCTTTCATGTTGAATCTTTTGAGCATATCTTGAGTATACTTGGCTTTGTTGAAGAATGTTCCTCCTCTTACTTGCTTGATATCAAAACCAAGGAATACTCTTAACTCCCCCATCATAGACATCCGGAACCTATTAGTCATAAGCTTTGAGAATTCATCATTAAAAGCTTTGTTAGATGAGCCAAAGATAATATCATCAACATATTTTGTCATACAAAAAGCTCCCCATTGACCTTCTTAGTAAAAAGAGTGGGATCGATTTTCCCAACCTCAAACCCACAGTCAAACAACAACTCTCTAAGGTGCTCATACCACGTGTGTGGGGCTTGTTTGAGCCCATAGAGCGCCTTATTAAGTTTGTAGACATGGTTTGGGAAGTTGGGGTCCTCAAGTCCCCGGGGTTGCTTTACATATACCAACTCATTCAATGGACCATTAAGAAATGCACTTTCTACATCCATTTGCTGCAACTTAAAGTTATGATGTTCCGCATAAGAAAGAAGGATACAGATGGACTCAAGGCGAGCCACGGGTGCATATGTCTCTCCATAATCAATGCCTTTAATTTGAGAGAACCCTTGTGCAACCAATCTTGCCTTGTTCCTTACTATAATTCCATGCTCATCTTGCTTGTTCTTGAATATCCACTTGGTGCCTATAACATGGCGGCAATCCTTTGGCTTCTCAACTAACTTCCATACTTTATTTCTTTCAAAGTTGTTGAGCTCTTTGTGCATTACTTCCAACCAATCCGAATCTTCAAGAGCTTCCCACACTTTCTTTGGTTAAATCATGGAGATGTGTGCTTGGTGTTCACTAAACCTCTTCAATTGTGCTCTGGTAGAAATTCCTCTCCTTAGATATCCAACCACATTCTCTAGAGAGTGGTCTCTTAATTCCAACACCCTATCCATTATAGCTTTGCGACGAGTGTGGATCTCCTTGTTGTTTCTTGGGGGGGGAGGGGTCTCTTCATCATTTTGGTCCTCGTCTTGACCATCAACTTGACCTTGATCATCACCGGAATCATTCTCTTCATTAAGAGGCAAAGATTGACCTTGGTCTTGATCAGACACACTACTAGAATTGAGTTGAGCTTGTCTCAAGGCAGTTTGTATGGATCTTCCTTGTGTAATTGACTTGGCAGCACTTGACATTCTGTAGAATGGTGACTCAAGCTCCTCCTCACTAGAGATGTCAACTTGATCAACATGTTGAGGGTCCACAACTTGTCTTTGGCTTGGGTCATTGTCCTCCTTAATAGATGGAACATGTTGTTGTTGTGAAGATGAGGGATCCACTTTAGTAGAGCATAGTTCTTATCGATTCGCCATAAGGGGTTCCTCAACGGGGCGGATATATCCCACACCCATTCTTCCTATGGCATCCTGAGGCATTTCATCATCTGCATCAACACGCCCCCCTTGGGGACCATCATATTGTTCGAAGGTCACACTACAAGATTCTATGACGGCTCTGGAGAGCTTATCATAGATTCTATAAGTGTGAGATTCGAGACCATAGCCAACAAAAATACCCTCTAATGCTTTGGAGTCGAATTTGGACAAACGAACGCCCTTTATGAGATAGAAACACTTACAACCGAACACCCGGAAGTAAGATATGTTGGGCTTGTTACCGGTAAGTATTTCATATGGAGTCTTGTTCAATTCTTTGCGGAGGTAGAGCCGGTTTGATGCATGGCAAGCGGTGGAGATGGCTTCGGCCCAAAAGTTGTATGGAGATTTAAATTCCGCCAACATGGTCCTTGCCATCTCAATAAGAGTCCGGTTCTTCCTATCAGCTACACCATTTTGTTGAGGGGTATATGCAGCGGAATATTGGTGTTTTATCCCCTCATCACTAAGAAAATCATTCAAGGTGTAGTTCTTGAACTCGGTGCCATTGTCGCTTCTTATTATCAACACGGGGACATTGTATTGACGTTGAACCAAGTTGATGAAGTCGATGAAGGTATTCTGGGTCTCACTTTTCAACTTGAAGAAATATACCCATGAGTATCTTGAATAGTCATCAACAATCACCAAACAATATCTCTTCCCACCAAGACTTGCATGAGATGGAGGACCAAAGAGATCCACATGAAGGATCTCCAAGATCCTCGTTGACTTGATGCGGTTCTTTGGCTTGTGGGAGCACCATCCATCTTTCCTTCTGCACACGCCTGATACGTCCAAAACGTATCTACTTTCTCGAACACTTTTCTATTGTTTCTTCTCTAAACTTGTGTGATTTGGATACAACTAACACGGACTGACGCTGTTTTTAGCAGAATTACTTTGGTGTCTTGTTTTTGTGCAGAAAATGAACTATCAGGAAAAATCCCGGAAAATATGCCAAAAATTATATTTCACAAGAAGATCCACGGATCCAGAAGACGAGACGGAGAAGGAGCCTGGGGGCCCACACCCATGCCAGGCGTGGGCCCACTACTGGCCGCGCCTGGGGGGTGCAAGCACCCCAGGCACCCCCTCGGCCTCCCTCTGCGCCTATAAGTTGCCTTTCGACCTAAAAACCAAGGGGAGGGGTCGATAGTTTTCCAGAAAGAGTTCCGCTACGCCTCCGCCACCAGAAACCAAAATTCGGATCCAGAAACTCCGTTCTGGCACCCTGCCAGGACGGGGAATTTGGAGAGGATCATCGCCATCGTCATAACCAACTCATCTCCATCAACCACCGATGTTTCCCTCATCCATGAGTGAGTAAATCCCCCGCTGTAGGCTTGGGGATGGTAGGGATTGGATGAGTTCTATCATGTAATCGAATATGATTGTTAGGGCATAGTGCCTAGTATCTCTATTAGTGCTATTTGACTTTGTTGCAACTTGTTGTGCTTAATGCTTGTCACTAGGGCCCGAGTGCCATGATCTCAGATCTAAACTTATTATTGAATCATTATGATAGTATTGTTTGTGATCCTATCTGCAAGTTGTGTACACATATCATTGTCCGGATCCAAAGGCCCCAAAGTGACAATAATTGGGACAACCGGAGGGGATGGCTGTGGTGTGAGGATCACATGTGTTCACGGAGTGTTAATTCTTTGCTCCAGTGCTCTATTAAAAGGAGCACCTTAATTGCCAGTAGTTCCCTAGAGGCCCACGCCACGGGCTGGTGGATGAAGATGTTGTGCAAGTTCTCATTGCGAGCACGTATGACTATATTTGGAGCACATGCCTAGGATTGTTTAGTACTTGGATGCTTGTTATCGTTTATGTACAAATGCCCTAGATCTTGAAGTTACATGTTTAGACTCGTCCATGCAACGCCCTTCCATCCATCCCTATGCCTACCGCACTCGAATCCCACTATTTACCGTTATTGTTACTATTTCTACTGGTTCACTGCTACTGTTGCTTTGCTGTTACTACTACCAAACGGTTGCTAGTGTTAAACTTCTATGATCAAGAACTATTTCAAGTTGCGGCTGAACTGACAACTCAGTGTTAAGGCTTGCAAGTATTCATTGTCTCCCCTTGTGTCGAATCAATAAATTGGGTAATACTACTCGCGAAGACTGTTGCGATCCCCTATACTTATGGGTCATCAAGACTATTTTCTAGCGCTGTTGCCGGGGAGCATAGCTTTATTTGTAAGTTCACTTGGATCTATTATTGTTCACTGCTACTTCTTTCATCATAGGGAAGTCTCGTGATGGAAAGTTCCCTATTTTACCATCCACTACAAGAAGATGTACAGTCCTAAACACCTCTGCTGCTCTTGATCACCGTCTGTTATAAGTAAGCTTGTCACACCACCACCACATACTCATGATACACACACTGGTACTACTGCTGAGTCTGAAACTGCTTTTGATACTCATGATGTTACTTCTACTATTCTTGATGCGAGTGGTTCATTAGGTCCTTTTCTAGATGCTACTATGGCTAGTCTAGGAAATACCGAAACTCCTAGTGAAGACACTGTTACACCTGTTAGCTCACCTGAGTCTACTGAGAGTTATAATATTAATGATGGTTACATTGAGTTCACTGATGATTTTGTTGAAGAGTGCCGAAACACACATGGTACTAGTGCTATTAAGAGTCTCCTTACTAGACGTACTATTATGCCTAAGTTGTCCTCTGATCCTAAGTTTTCCACTTATCCCATTGATATTAAAGATAAAGATTATGATTTCTCTCTTGATTTATCATATTTAGATATTGTTGAGAAAGAACCTTTTTGTGGGACTGAAAATGAGAGTGTTGTGGCTCATATGAATGAGCTTTCTACTATGAGTGCTTTATTCTCTGATGATTTTAAGATGCGCAAGTACTTTGTTACTAAGATCTTCCCTTTTCACTAAAAGGGGAAGCTAGGGCTTGGTTTAATAGATTACCTCCTGGTTCCATTGATAGCCCTAATTGTTTGATTGCTTCTTTCTTCTAGAAATACTTTCCTCCTAGTGCTAGACATGCTTCTTTGCAGAGACTTTTTGATTTTAAACAGGGAGAAGAAGACAAATTGCTTGAGTCATGGACAAGGTTTTGTGCCTTGATTCATGCACATCCTGGATGTCCATTACCTAAGAATGAGCTTCTTGATATTTATTATAATGGACTAACTGATGATTCTAGGACCTACCTAGATAGCTTTGCTGATTGTGTTTTCAGGAAAAGAACTCCTACAGATGTTGAAGACTTAATGGCTAAAAGAAGCAAGAATTATGATGATTGGACTTCAACTGAGCTAAATACACCTGAGCCTATTACTCTTGAACCAGATGTTCCTAAACCAGTTCCAACACCAACACCAAAGAAGAGAGGAGTTATTGCCTTAAATGATGAAGTGATGAAGGAAGCTAAGAAGTGTCTAAAGGAGAAAGGTATTAGAGCTGAAGATGTGAAGAATCTACCTCCTATAGAAGAATTATTTAAGCCAATTCCCCACTCATCTACTATTGAGGTAAACTCTCTCCAACACTTTGATGAAGGTGATATTCCTTACGGTAAGCCTCCTGATTAATGTTTAGAGGAACTTGACATTTTTATTGTTAAACAAGGTCATTTTAATAAACAAGTTCAGAATCTTTTATTGGAAAACTCTAGAGCTATCAGTGAGTTGAAAGATATTGTGGAAAGAACTTCTAATGATATTAAAATGATTTGTAAACACTTTCAAATGGTTCAAACTCAACTTGATCAACTTGCTAAGGTACAAAAGGATATGCTAGTTAATGCCAGGCCCGGCCTTGAGCCGGTGCAACCAGTGCAGACGCATAGGGCCACCCGATAGATAGGGCCCCTCACCTAGGTACGTTGTTGTGTATAGCTGTATATATATATCCGCTCAGCTCCCTTTCACTTGGATTTTTACCTACTCAAAATTAGCCCACGCGAGGCCTTTTGTAGGGGTCTCAACCTGATAATAAGGCAGATTCCTCCTGTGTTTGCAATGCTAGTCCCTGGATCAATAGCTAGCATCCACAGTTAAGATGTAATATCAAGATACAAAGGTCATAATATAAATTTATAACCAGGAATAACATAGTTTTATTACATCATACATAGCTCATTTGGCTATTACATTACATTGCAGCGGAATATCTATAAGTATGGGTCCTTCATCTTCAAAATGCCACAGGCAGATGTTGGTTGTAGACTTTGTAATCCTAATCAAACAATCTTCATTCAAATCAATCAAACCTGCAACATTACAAGTTACAGCCACAAGGGTCAATACATTTTGAATTGTATTGGCAAGCTTCACTTCTATGTATAATAAGAGTGGATCCTATCAACACATGCATTTTTGGCTAAGTAGAGTTTAAGGCTTATTGGCACAAAGCAATATTTTATCCTATCTTTTCAAAAATGGTTTTAGTCCTTTGTCAAATCTCTTTTCCAAGAATCCCTTGAACTCCTTGGTAGAAACTCAAGTGTTCAAGTCCTTGTCAAAAATCCCTTGAGCTACTTGGTAATCCCAAGTGCAACAAGTTTTATGAAATCTTATGAGTTCCTTGGTAATCCCAAGTACATCATGCTCTTGAGCACCTTGGTAACCCCAAGTGCATCAAGCTTAACAAAATCTCTTTGAATTCCTTGGTACCCCCAAGTGCATCAAGTTTTTATATTAGAAGTTGGAATGTCGAGATCTCCCATAGTTCAAACTTTAGTTGCTTAGTATTGTCCATAACCGGGGACACGGCTAAGTACTTAGATTTTATTAACTTCTGCAGAAGGAGTACACTTTACCCACATGTCACAATCCCATCTTGTTGCCACCAGTGGCCTACTGGATTAGTGCTCACCAAGCTGGAGTACTTGCATCGAGAGTGTGACGAAGTCTTTCCAAAAGGTCCTCCCATACATCATTGCTAGCTTGTCTTCAGCCCCCATGAAGCATTCCAGATCCCCATGTCCGGTAACTAAAGACAATGTATGGGTCTTCCTAATGTAGTTGACTAAGCCAGAGCCATAATAGCATGTGGTTGCACACGAAAGCCACAATTGGAGAAACATGTCCAATCTCTAAGTTTCCTAGGTGGTTTTCTTTTGGAGCCCAACACAAAGTGATTCCCATAAACATGGTTCCTTTTGTTGCCACCTTCTCCAAAAATTATAGTATCCACCACCTAGGTGGTTCATTGAGTCCTTGTTTTATTATGTAAAACATAAGTCCTTTTCTCAACCTTTGTAAAATCTCAACATGTATCTCTTTTCAAAATAAAGCATGGCTAAGCATGTACAACTACAATATTTTCACTAAGGAGTATATAGGGAATCCTATTAGGATTTAGCATAGCATAAGTATAAAATTGTTTTCATGCATGTTTTTCATAATCCACTAAGTATAATGAAAATAGTAGGACTTTTGTATGATAGTGTAACTTGCCTTTTGGTAGAGAATGGTGGTTTACTCCTTGATCTTGCTAGTCTCACACTTTGCTAATTTCACTACAATCAATCAAACAAGCATAGTATCAAGTAGCATTCCAAACCAATATTCAAACAACATTTCACACACACAAAGCAATGGATTCTAAGTCATGCATGGAAACTTGCTTAAGATGGTTTTATTCACAAGGGAGGTCTCCACTAGGCTTATAACTTTGTAAGGTCCACATTGGTCATTTACCAAAATGGCAAAGTCATTTGCAAAAGGCTTTAGTCCATAAACCATTTTTAAAATCCAACCATCATTTCATGTGGTGAAAAATATTCTTATCAAAGCAAAACTTTATGTTTTTTACCAAGTGAGTTGCCATTTGCAAAGCTTGGTGTTTTGGGTCAGTAGGTTTGGTCCAAAACATTTTCCCAAAGTTTTCTTTGCAAAAACATTTCCATAATAAAATCAATAATTTTATTTGGCTAGAAAATGGCTAAGTCAAATATTTCAACCCAAATTTCACCAAAATCATTTTTAACACCAAGGGTTGGTTCCTAGGGTTATTAAGGTCACAACAAGACATTTTGCAAAAGTTTTAACCCTAAATTCAATTTTTAAACAATTTTTCTACTCTAAATAAGCATACAAATGAATCTGCAAAATCAAGCAAACTAACATATACTATTTTCTAAACTAAGGCCACAGTTTGCTAGGGCTTGCTCTCCTGAATCCATTGATATAAAATTTGTAATTTTTGGACGTGTGGTTTGAAAGTTACAAGGGTTTGAAGTTTGCAAATAAATCTGTTTTCAAATTTCTTTTAAACAGATCTAGTGCCACGCGTCAAGTTCTTACTGGACAATACCGGTTCGGTCGGATTGATCTCTCTGGATCGTTGGATCTAAGTGGGATCGCACGGCACTGGTTGCTCGATACCCCTTCGCTCACTTTCTTTCCTAAACGTCAGATCCAAATCTAACGGTCCTAACTACTCTGACTATTAATCGGCGGCGCTGGCGGCGGCGCTCTGGCGGCAGTGCTCAGGCGAGGTGGTCGCCGGTGATACTGGACGCAAGGAAGAGAAGGAGAAGGCTCACCGTGATCGCAGGGTCGTGGGAAAGCTCGACGTGGTTGCGAGGAGGCGAGGGCGACTGGGTGGAACTAATTGCTCGCCGGAGTTGAAGACAACGTCGGACGGCTCTGTCCGTGGTCGAAGACGAGGCTACTGATCACGAAAAGACAACCAGAGGTCATGGTTAGTTGCGCAAAACCGAGGTGAGTGAGGGAGCGTGAACGAGGAGGCTCGGGGTGGTCAGTGTTTACCAGGGGAGGTCGTCGGAGAGGTTGCAGACGGCGGCTACCGGCTTGAGCTTGTCAAAGCCGACGCCGGGCGCCCATGTCGAACTAAAAGTGCTGGGAGGTGCGTCTGGGAGTGGGGGAGTTGCCAGTGTGCTCAGGGAGGCTCAGGGTGATGTGGTTTGGCCGGAATCGGTCGGAGACGGTGGTCGGAGCTGGGGAGTGTGTCGAGTCAAATTGGGGCAGCCTCGGGGAAGAGAGGGAATGGCGACAGAGGGAAAGGGAGGGGAAGATGCAGGCGTTTAATATCTTGCAGTCACGACGAGATTAACGCACGGCTTTACTGTGAATTGAACGCGGCATTCAAAGGCAGCAACGGCAGCGAGGTTTGGGGGTGACAGGGTCGCGCGGGTGTGGACGATGAGCAGTAGAGGTGGGGTCCACCGGTCAGTGGGAAAAGAAACGAGGAGGAGGTCCACCCGGTGAGGTGCGGTTTCTTCCGGGTGAATAAAACGCTTTGAGGCGAGGGTGAGGTGGGCTAGGTGGGCTGCTGTTGGGTTAGTTGGGCCAGATGGTGGGCTGTTCTATTTTTTCTGTCTAAATCTTTTTCTATTTCTAAATCTATTTTTATGATTTGAATTTCATCCAACTATTCAAGCATTCAAATAATTCAAACAATTGTAATGAGTTTTTGGTTCTGTTTATCAACATAAACCAAATCTCAAAATAAAATAATATTTTAAGATCCCTTCATTAATTAAATAAAAGGGTCCTTTATTTATTTAATATGGTTTGATTTATTTAATAAAATCTTCATTTGAATTCCAAACACTTTCAAAACCAAATCAGTAGGTTATTTGGAAATACAGAATATTTTGGAAACCTGTTTAAAACAAAATAACATCTTTATTTTAGGATCCATTTAATAATTAAATAAAATGGACCTTAGTTATTAAATCAAATAGAATCTGTTTTATTAAGAGATTTATTTTAAAACCTAAAATAAAGCTAAAACACTTTAGTAGGTTTTATTTGTGAATATCAAATATTTGGAAATCTTAATTTAAATAATTTAATAAGTTTTGATGTTTGAATTAAATTGGTAAAACCTTTTTATTTAACTAAGGTTTGGATATTAATTCCTTATTAATTTATTTAAATCAACTTTTGCTATTTTTATTCAAAACAAAAATGTTTTAAATCCAAAGCTTGGCCAAGGTTTAATTTGGCTTACAAAATAATCTTTATTTATGAATCCACCTTTCTTTTGAAAACTAAATCTTTTATAAAAATATTCCAAAATAGTAATTCCAAAATATTTTGTTTTCCTTTAAAATGTTTATCTTTTTAAATCCCTTTAGGATTTTATTTAATTCAAATGGGTTTGAAGTTCCAATTGAATTCAATAAGTTTTTTTCTGGTTCTGAAAATCAAACAAAGTTTTATTTTATTAATTTATTTTCACATTACAAGATTTGGAAAATCTTGGGATGTGACAGGCTACCACCCTTAAAATAAATCTCGTCCCGATATTTGGGGAGGCTAGGGTTACAAGCAAGTTCAAAACAACTAGGGTACTACCACCCTTAAAAATTTTCAAACAAAAATTACATATTGTCCTTCTTGGGATCCTGGGGAAATTTCTCATGGCAACTATTGCATAGTGACCCTTATTTCCATACTTGACTCATGGGCCAAGGTTGAGCTTCTCCATAGGCTTGTTCAACTTGTTCTTCATCTTTTCTGGACAATTGCTTGCATAGTGTCCTGGATTCTTGCAGTTGAAACAATGGATATCTTGGAGTTCTTTACGTTGCTCTTGTGGACAAGTTACTACATAATGGCCTGGTTCTTTGCAGTTGTTGCATACCACTTGGTCAATTCCCTTATTTTTCTTGTTCTCTGGGCACTCACTGGAGTAGTGTCCCATTTCCTTACATTTACGGCATTGTACAAGGTGCATGTCCTGTCTTGGTTTCTTGGGTTTCTTTGATCCTTTGAATTGGGTTGTCTTGTTTGGAGGTATAAGTGGTCCTTTTCCTTTGGTAGACTTGGATCCTTCTTGTTTCCTTTGTTCCACCATGGAGTAGATAGGGCATTGGATAGGAGTATGATCACTTCCTTCACATAGGTAGCAAGTAGCTTGAGAGGTGGGACATTGTCCAACAAGATGATTTTCTTCACAGTTAGGGCATTGACCTTCATGCTCCTTGGAAGTATGGTCCTTGTCCCCACAAATAATGCAAGCTGGGGCTCCATCTAGAATAACATTCTTGTCATCCTTGTTATCATAAACTCCTTTGGGATAGCTTTCTTCCATGCTGATCATTTGATTAGTCACCTTAAGCATCAGTTGGGATTGTTCCTCCAAAAACTTTTGCAGTGCTGGATCTTTATCACTATTGTTGGCTATGAACTGAGCAGTCAGTTGGTTCAACTGGTGTTGGGTTGCTATGAGCTCCTTCATGCTATCATCTTGGTTGGTGTTGGTGTCATTAACCTTGGGGTCTTTTGGAGTAGTCATCTGTTTGGGTTGAAGGAAAATTAGAATAGGTAAGATATTTCTAAGGAAATATTTCTAATCACACACATCATAATTCACACAAGCAATGTGTAAGCAATCACAAACCAAACATTTCACTCAAACAATGTTCAAGCACATACTTAGGCAACAAAATACTTTTGTTACACCACATAAGTTGGTGTGTTTTGTCTTAACTAAATTATGGTGGTCCATCTATATGGTTCACTTGTGATCCTTCCATCCTTCTTGGTTGATCCTTCTTGCATGAGATCATGGTTTCCTTGGAAAAACTTTTGGTCACAATACTTCAAAGTTGTTGATGGCTCTCTTATTTTGCATTCCCTCAGTCTCTAATTCTTGAGTAAGATTTCCTTGTTTCACTTGTAGTACTTAGTGGTATCCAATTTGGAAGTCCTTGGTGAATATGCTGAAGATGTTGAAGTCATTAGAGTTGATGAAGTTGAAGAAGTCCTTTGCACATGGTGTAGTCTTTGGCCATGGGGTAGGTTTTTCCATCAAGTTTTGAAATAGAAGAGAAGTAGAGTTGAAACCAAAATGGTTGAGTAAAGAGTTTACAAGTGTTTTTGTAAATAAGTTTTGGATCAAAATATAACTCCTATTCTTCTAAGGGTTTTTGTCCAATCCTAGGTTTACAAATCCTACAGGCAACACAATGCTCTGATACCATCTATAGGGGTCTCAACCTGATAATAAGGCAGATTCCTCCTGTTTTTGCAATGCTAGTCCCTGGATCAATAGCTAGCATCCACAGTTAAGATGTAATATCAAGATACAAAGGTCATAATATAAATTTATAACCAGGAATAACATAGTTTTATTACATCATACATAGCTCATTTGGCTATTACATTACATTGCAGTGGAATATCTATAAGTATGGGTCCTTCATCTTCAAAATGCCACAGGCAGATGTTGGTTGTAGACTTTGTAATCCTAATCAAACAATCTTCATTCAAATCAATCAAACCTGCAACATTACAAGTTACAGACACAAGGGTCAATACATTTTGAATTGTATTGGCAAGCTTCACTTCTATGTATAATAAGAGTGGATCCTATCAACACATGCATTTTTGGCTAAGTAGAGTTTAAGGCTTATTGGCACAAAGCAATATTTTATCCTATCTTTTCAAAAATGGTTTTAGTCCTTTGTCAAATCTCTTTTCCAAGAATCCCTTGAACTCCTTGGTAGAAACTCAAGTGTTCAAGTCCTTGTCAAAAATCCCTTGAGCTACTTGGTAATCCCAAGTGCAACAAGTTTTATGAAATCTTATGAGTTCCTTGGTAAGCCCAAGTACATCATGCTCTTGAGAACGTTGGTAACCCCAAGTGCATCACGCTTAACAAAATCTCTTTGAATTCCTTGGTACCCCCAAGTGCATCAAGTTTTTATATTAGAAGTTGGAATGTCGAGATCTCCCATAGTTCAAACTGTAGTTGCTTAGTATTGTCCATAACCGGGGACACGGCTAAGTACTTAGATTTTATTAACTTCTGCAGAAGGAGTACACTTTACCCACATGTCACAATCCCATCTTGTTGCCACCAGTGGCCTACTGGATTAGTGCTCACCAAGATGGAGTACTGGCAGACTGAGAGTGTGACGAAGTCTTTCCAAAAGGTCCTCCCATACATCATTGCTAGCTTGTCTTCAGCCCCCATGAAGCATTCCAGATCCCCATGTCCGGTAACTAAAGACAATGTATGGGTTTTCCTAATGTAGTTGACTAAGCCAGAGCCATAATAGCATGTGGTTGCACACGAAAGCCACAATTGGAGAAACATGTTCAATCTCTAAGTTTCCTAGGTGGTTTTCTTTTGGAGCCCAACACAAAGTGATTCCCATAAACATGGTTCCTTTTGTTGCCACCTTCTCCAAAACTTATAGTATCCACCACCTAGGTGGTTCATTGAGTCCTTGTTTTATTATGTAAAACATAAGTCCTTTTCTCAACCTTTGTAAAATCTCAACATGTATCTCTTTTCAAAATAAAGCATGGCTAAGCATGTACAACTACAATATTTTCACTAAGGAGTATATAGGGAATCCTATTAGGATTTAGCATAGCATAAGTATAAAATTGTTTTCATGCATGTTTTTCATAATCCACTAAGTATAATGAAAATAGTAGGACTTTTGTATGATAGTGTAACTTGCCTTTTGGTAGAGAATGGTGGTTTACTCCTTGATCTTGCTAGTCTCACACTTTGCTAATTTCACTACAATCAATCAAACAAGCATAGTATCAAGTAGCATTCCAAACCAATATTCAAACAACATTTCACACACACAAAGCAATGTATTCTAAGTCATGCATGGAAACTTGCTTAAGATGGTTTTATTCACAAGGGAGGTCTCCACTAGGCTTATAACTTTGTAAGGTCCACATTGGTCATTTACCAAAATGGCAAAGTCATTTGCAAAAGGCTTTAGTCCATAAACCATTTTTAAAATCCAACCATCATTTCATGTGGTGAAAAATATTCTTATCAAAGCAAAACTTTATGTTTTTCACCAAGTGAGTTGCCATTTGCAAAGCTTGGTGTTTTGGGTCAGTAGGTTTGGTCCAAAACATTTTCCCAAAGTTTTCTTTGCAAAAACATTTCCATAATAAAATCAATAATTTTATTTGGCTAGAAAATGGCTAAGTCAAATATTTCAACCCAAATTTTACCAAAATCATTTTTAACACCAAGGGTTGGTTCCTAGAGTCAGTAAGGTCACAACAAGACATTTTGCAAAAGTTTTAACCCTAAATTCAATTTTTAAACAATTTTTCTACTCTAAATAAGCATACAAATGAATCTGCAAAATCAAGCAAACTAACATATACTATTTTCTAAACTAAGGCCACAGTTGGCTAGGGCTTGCTCTCCTGAATCCATTGATATAAAATTTGTAATTTTTGGACGTGTGGTTTGAAAGTTACAAGGGTTTGAAGTTTGCAAATAAATCTGTTTTCAAATTTCTTTTAAACAGATCTAGTGCCACGCGTCAAGTTCTTACTGGATAATACCAGTTCGGTTGGATTGATCTCTCTGGATCGTTGGATCTAAGTGGGATCGCACGGCACTGGTTGCTCGATACCCCTTCGCTCACTTTCTTTCCTAAACGTCAGATCCAAATCTAACGGTCCTAACTACTCTGACTATTAATCGGCGGCGCTGGCGGCGGCGCTCTGGCGGCAGTGCTCAGGCGAGGTGGTCGCCGGTGATAGTGGACGCAAGGAAGAGAAAGAGAAGGCTCACCGTGATCGCAGGGTCGTGGGAAAGCTCGACGTGGTTGCGAGGAGGCGAGGGGCGCACTGGGGTGGAACTAATTGCTCGCCGGAGTTGAAGACAACGTCGGACGGCTCTGTCCGTGGTCGAAGACGAGGCTACTGATCACGAAAAGACAACCAGAGGTCATGGTTAGTTGCGCAAAACCGAGGCGAGTGAGGGAGCGTGAACGAGGAGGCTCGGGGTGGTCAGCGTTTACCAGGGGAGGTCGTCGGAGAGGTTGCAGACGGCGGCGCTGTCGGAGCTTGTCAAAGCCGACGCTCCGAGGCGCCCGCGGTCGAACTAAAAGTGCTGGGAGGTGCGTCTGGGAGTGGGGGAGTTGCCAGTGTGCTCAGGGAGGCTCAGGGTGATGTGGTTTGGCCGGAATCGGTCGGAGACGGTGGTCGGAGCTAGGAAGGGTGTCGAGTCAAATTGGGGCAGCCTCGGGGCAGAGAGGGAATGGCGACAGAGGGAAAGGGAGGGGAAGATGCAGGCGTTTAATATCGTGCAGTCACGGCGAGATTAACGCGCGGCTTTACTGTGAATTGAACGCGGCATTCAAAGGCAGCAACGGCAGCGAGGTTTGGGGGTGACAGGGTCGCGCGGGTGTGGACGATGAGCAGTAGAGGTGGGGTCCACCGGTCAGTGGGAAAAGAAACGAGGAGGAGGTCCACCTGTCAGTGAGGGTGCGGGTTTCTTCTGGGGTGAAGAAAAACGTTTCGGGGGCGAGGGTGAGGTGGGCTAGGTGGGCAGCTGTTGGGTTAGTTGAGCCAGATGGTGGGCTGTTCTATTTTTTTCTGTCTAAATCTTTTTCTATTTCTAAATCTATTTTTCTGATTTGAATTTCATCCAACTATTGAAGCATTCAAATAATTCAAACAATTCAAACAATTGTAATGAGTTTTTGGTTCTGTTTATCAACATAAACCAAATCTCAAAATAAAATAATATTTTAAGATCCCTTCATTAATTAAATCAAAAGGGTCCTTTATTTATTTAATATGGTTTGATTTATTTAATAAAATCTTCATTTGAATTCCAAACACTTTCAAAACCAAATCAGTAGGTTATTTGGAAATATAGAATATTTTGGAAACCTGTTTAAAACAAAATAACATCTTTATTTTAGGATCCATTTAATAATTAAATAAAATGGACCTTAGTTATTAAATCAAATAGAATCTGTTTTATTAAGAGATTTATTTTAAAACCTAAAATAAAGCTAAAACACTTTAGTAGGTTTTATTTGTGAATATCAAATATTTGGAAATCTTAATTTAAATAATTTAATAAGTTTTGATGTTTGAATTAAATTGGTAAAACCTTTTTATTTAACTAAGGTTTGGATATTAATTCCTTATTAATTTATTTAAATCAACTTTTGCTATTTTTATTCAAAACAAAAATGTTTTAAATCCAAAGCTTGGCCAAGGTTTAATTTGGCTTACAAAATAATCTTTATTTATGAATCCACCTTTCTTTTGAAAACTAAATCTTTTATAAAAAGATTCCAAAATAGTAATTCCAAAATATTTTATTTTCCTTTAAAATGTTTATCTTTTTAAATCCCTTTAGGATTTTATTTAATTCAAATGGGTTTGAAGTTCCAGTTGAATTCAATAAGTTTTTTTCTGGTTCTGAAAATCAAACAAAGTTTTATTTTATTAATTTATTTTCACATTACAAGATTTGGAAAATCTTGGGATGTGACACCTTTGGAGACATTGCGTTTCACGGGTGACTCGACCGCCGCATTTACTCCATGGCATCGACTTCTCCTCCTACCTCCTTGTTCTCCATCGACCATGTCCCCAATCACCGCCATCTATTATGCATCCTAATTTCCAGCCGTTTTGACGGACTTAATTGAGGATGAGATCAATTCATTGATTACTAAGAAATAATTATTAATTCATGGATTTGCAACAGTCCGTGCAATCCCCTTCTATTTATATAGCTTAGTCTATTCTTATTCATCTAATTTGATTCGATTTATCCACTTGTTCTTCCTCAGTTCCTTAATCCCAATAGATCTGACAGTGACAAAGGATTGAAGAAATGGGAAAACCTCATGCAGCAGGACAGGGGCTAGGGCGGCGGCAGCCAGGACGGGCAGTCAGCAGTAAGGATATTATCTATAGTGCTACTTAACAGCCAGGAGCTAGCAAGGCGGTCCAAGGGCAAGCCGGCGGCAAGCAACATTGAGCAGAGAGCAACGAGTCAAGTTTCATCATTGGTATTCATTTGTTTCAATTTTTAATTTCATGTCCTAATTCCTCTTGCATTTGTGTTCTGCTTGGACCTAAAGTGCAATATGTGGATCATGAGTTGATGTGCTATTTTGGTTTAGATGTCATTTCCTTGGACATATCTAGCTGCATTGTGAATTGAAGACTGTCATGAATAAGATCATGAGTAGATCCTATCATATAATGTATTCATCTAGAAATTAGAGAGAATTATGTTAAATATTTAAGTTTCTATAAATATATCAAACAACATCTGTATTATTTGTGTATAGGGCCCCATTTATTGTCTTGCACCGGGCCCCTGATATGTCAGGGCCGGCCCTGGTTAATGCTTCAGGAGATAAACATGCTTATGGAATTAGAACTAGGAGTGGTATAGCTACTCAAGATCCTTTATATCCTGAAGGACACCCCAAAAAATTGAGCAGGATTCTCAACAAGGTGAGAGTATTGGTAGTCCTTGTAAGAGAAAGAAAAAGAAACATAAGATAGTTGAGGAACCACTTGAACCTGCTGTAGATCTTAATAGTATATCTATCTCTGATGCTGAAATTGAGAGTGGTAATGATAAAAATGATGCTCCTGATAAGGAGGAAGGTGAGGAAGAACCTGAGAAGCACACTAAGAGCACTAGGTACACTAAGGAAGATTTTATTGCTAATAAACATGGTAAAGAGAGAGAACCTTGGGTGCAGAAACCTATGCCTTTTCCAGGTAAGAAACACAAGTCAAAGGAGGAAGAACACTACAACAAGTTTTGTGAGTGGATGAAGCCTTTATTCTTGCAAATTCCTTTGACAGATGCTATTAAGTTGCCTCCTTATTCAAATTATATGAAGGATATTGTCTCTAATAAAAGGAAGATTCCTAATGAGGAGATTTCTACTTTGCTTGCTAATTACTCCTTCAATGGTAAGGTTCCAAAGAAACTTGGTGATCCAGGTATACCAACTATTCCTTGCTCTATTAAGAATAATTATGTTAGAACTGCTTTATGTGATTTGGGAGCTGGAGTTAGTGTTATGCCTTTTTCTCTCTATAAGAGACTCCAGCTAGAAAAGTTGATACCAAATGATATATCTTTGCAAATGGCTGATAAGTCAACTACTATTCATGTTGGTATATGTGAGGATGTTCATGTTCAAGTGGCTCATAATTGCATGGTTTTAACTGATTTTGTTGTGCTTGAAATTCCTGAAGATGGTAACATGTCTTGGGAGACCTTTTGTTAATACTATAGGTGTTGTCATCAATTGTAATCAAGGGAAAGTAACATTCAATATTAATGACAAAGAGCACACTGTCGATTTCCCCAAGAAGGTTGTTAAAAGCTATTGCCTGAATTTCATTGAAAATATTGAGAGCATCAAGGTTGGAGAAATATATTGTCCCATTCCACAAGAAAATGTTGAAACTATTATGATTGGGACCATTGCTAACAAGCTTGAGAAAAGGGAAGTCATGGACCACCACACATTTGGTGATATATTTGAGAGCGATGCACCTAGAAGGGCAAGGCTTCCAAGGTCATCTACCAGTACTAGACCCTAATACAATGAGGATCTCATCACTCCGCGATTTGGTGACGAGGGAGATGAAGGGGATGCGCACCCCTCCACCTTTCCTTGCCAAACTTTCTTGCGAGCTGCTGGGATTATTAATGATTTTATGAATTTGGTTCAGAAGGCTGGACTAACAAGTTACATGCAGGATGAGAGCGCACAATATGCTTTGCTTACTAAAACATTTGTGGAGAGTTTCTCCTTTACTAATAGTGTGTTCAAGCCTGCTGTGTCTTTCAAAATTTATGGCAGGGCTCATTCTATGACTTTGAAGCAATTTTGCAAGGCCCTGGGACTTGGTACAACTAGGTCATCAAAGAATATTCCAGCTCTACCCGCTGATTTGTTGGAGCTTTACCGAGGAATAACCAATGATGATGACCGCAGAGCTCAGCGAGTGAAGATAAAGAACATTCAACTTCCAGCTATCAGGTACTTTGCCTACTATCTTGCCACTAGTGTTCTTGGTAGGGAGAACACTAGTAATATTTCCAACTATCAATTGGCCTTCTTAGCTGCTGCGCTCAACAATGAAGACAAGTATAATCTTGGTTCTCTTATTGCTCGTCGTTTAGCTGCTAAGGGACCCATTTATGGGGGAATTATTGCTACTCGTATTGCTACTGCCTTGAACATTGCTATTGATCCACATGATACAGTTTTGGCTCATCAAAGGCTTGATCTTTCTACCATGAAGGCGCACCACTTTGTCACCACTGGCTCTACCCTTGAGAACTTGGTTTATAGAATGTTGTTTACTGACGGGAGAGAGAGAGAGAGAGAGAGAGAGAGAGATCCCTCTACCCCAAACCACTTTGCTCAGTATTTCCCGGGGACCTTTGTCACGCTCGAAGGCGGAGATGGATGACAAGCTGCGCTCTATTAACTTCCACGGGCACTATCAGGAGGAATCACCATCATACGACCCCTCTGTGTATTACACGGGAGAGGCCTCGAGCTCATACTAGGACGAGGGAGCTTCCTCGCAATACTATGGAGGCGCATCCTCTTGGACACCATGGGATTGAGCCCCACTTAGTCCAAAAGCCTAAGATTGGGGGTGAGGTATACCGGCATCACACTCATCTATATATCATGTTCGGTCAGTTCTTTGTATATCCATTGTTTTGCTTTCTTTTTGTTTCTTGTTGCTTCTTTCTCAAAAACACAAAAATACCAAAAATATTTTCGTTGTTTCTCTTGGTTTGTTTCTTTGTTGGTTTGCTTTGGTTTGCCTTAAAAGAAAAATCCAAAAAGATTTTGATTTGTTTGCTTCTTATTTTTCTTTGTTTGCTTGTTTAAAAAATTCGAAAAAACCAAAAATATTTGTTGTTCTTGTTTGGTTTTGTGAGTTCTTTGCAGGTATTAGCCGTCCTCAGTGGATTTTGGTTTTTCATCTTATCATTCAAGTCACACAAGTGAAGGGCAATAATGAAGATTAAGACAACTCGAGGAGTGGTAAGAGGCTGGTAACAAACTCTATTTGTTTCATTTTTGTACATATACTCATCATTGTGATCATGCTTAGCCTGTTTGTGTAAGGTGTATGTCATTATGGATGCTTAGTAGTTCTTGCTTGTCTATGATTAGCTCCAGCTAGCTAATAGTTTGTAGCATGTCATATGAATGTTTGCTTGCATTGTTTTATTCATACTTTGGTATGATATTATGGTATCCTCCTCTGACTTTTCATGTGAATCGACTTGGCACATGCTCACGCATGCATACGAGTAATCAATAGTCAGTAATCCTCGATGACTTATTTTGCCTCGTAGTTCTTGTATCACTTTCATGCCCTAATTAGTCCTGTTTTGTTGCAAGCATGATTATGACAACTATTGCTCTCTCGTTTGTCGCTCCCTCTCTATTGCTAGCATTCACTTGCACTGATTATGTGCTCTACCCGTGCTTCCAACTCCCCAAAACCATTATTGCCAGATGTGTCCACTATACCTACCTATTAGCATCATTTGCTACTTCAACGCATATTCTATATGTCGTGTTTTCTTCTAAAATAAAATGTTTGTATCTTTTGAGAAAGTTAGTTAGTAAAGCTCTCATGAACTTGATGGCACACTTTATTCCTTGCACTTAATAATCCTGAACCATTGTGACTAGTCCATGAAAGTTATATGCTTGCAAATTATATGCTGGGAGTCAGCAGAACCGTGCTATCACGGGGAACGCTTTCAACACTTTTTAGATATCTCATCCAGTTGATTCCTTGCTCTTTTGTTTGCGGATGTCGATGATATGAAATAAAAGGGGAGGTCGTGAGTTCATGGAGTCTATACATTGTGTTAGAGAAACGCCTGGGTCGCTAGCCTAAACCATGCCTAATCATGGTGGAAACTTGCAACATCACCATAATGAGCATTTATGAAGCATCCTCAATAAAAAAGCTATACACATAGTAAATAAAAATATCGCTGAGATGCTCATTGTTTGCTTGCCTTGTCACTTTGATCACGGGATCGCTCCTGTATCATGTGCAAGGGGTACACCGTTGGCGGTTCTCGATGATATGCATGTATTTACAATGACAATAACTTTCAGGTGACCAAAGTTGAGTAGCATGCGGAGTGGCCCTTGTACTCAAGGGACTTGGGATTTCCAGTTTATGGTCTATCAAGCATATGATTCAGAGTGGACCTCACTTTCACTTTAACCACATGAAGATGCCTATGATAGGGGCAATGAGAGCTCAAAGCTAATGAGTACCTTCCTTTCAGCATTTGGAAGCCTTTCAAACCTTTCAAAACCATTTTCACAGCCTTGTTGAGTCACCACTTATTCTATGAGCACCTTCTTGAGAGCATAGCTGTCATTCTTGTGTTTGTTCCAAAACTTGGTTAATTATGTCATGAATTTGATGCTTGTATCTCTGATATCTTTACTTCTAGTCTTCATGTGAACTTCAGAGGTGTCTTGGCATTTATATTGTGTTCTTCAAACAAAGGCAAGTGAGATATCACTCTATCATACCTTATTATGAGCATTGCAATGTTGCTTATGTTTATGTTTCATGCTACTTATTATTATTGAGTTGGTTTCTCTTCATATCTTGTAATGACTATTGAGTAGACTTAGTTGCATACTATTTATTATGAATTGTCTAAGCATCTACTCCTGTGCTGAGAATATTTACATCATATGAAGCAAATGTGTTCGTGAAAGTTCTTTTATCTCACTTAGTTTTCAACTGAATTGCTTGAGGATAGGCAATAAGCTAAGCTTGGGGGAGTTGACACGTCCAAAAAGTATCTACTTTCTCAAATACTTTGCTATTGTTTCTTCTATAAACTTGTGTGATTTGGATACAACTAACACGGACTGACGCTGTTTTCAGCAGAATTACTTTGGTGTCTTGTTTTTGTGTAGAAAATGAACTATCAGGAAAAATCCCGGAAAATATGCCAAAATTATATTTCACCAGAAGATCCACGGAGCCATAAGATGAGACGGAGAAGGAGCCTAGGGGGCCCACACCCATGCCAGGCGCGGGCCCACTACTGGTCGCGCCTGGGGGGGTGCAAGCACCCTAGGCACCCCCCGGCCTCCCTCTGCGCCTATAAGTTGCCTTTTGACCTAAAAACCGAGGGGGGTTCGATAGTTTTCCAGAAAGAGTTCCGCTATGCCGCCTCCACCAGAAACCAAGATTCGGATCCATAAACTCCGATCTGGCACCCTGCCGAGACGGGGAATTTGGAGAGGATCATCGCCATCATCATCACCAACGCATCTCCATCAACCACCGATGTTTCCCTCATCCATGAGTGAGTAATCCCCCGCTGTAGGCTTGGGGATGGTAGGGATTGGATGAGTTCTATCATGTAATCGAATAAGATTGTTAGGGCATAGTGCCTAGTATCTCTATTAGTGCTATTTGACTTTGTTGCAACTTGTTGTGCTTAATGCTTGTCACTAGGGCCTGAGTGCCATGATCTCAGATCTAAACTTATTATTGAATCATTATGATAGTATTGTTTGTGATCCTATCTGCAAGTTGTGTACACATATTATTGTCCGTATCCAAAGGACCCAAAGTGACAATAATTGGGACAAACGGAGGGGATGGCTGTAGTGTGAGGATCACATGTGTTCACGGAGTGTTAATGCTTTGCTCTGGTGCTCTATTAAAAGGCGCACCTTAATTGCCAGTAGTTCCCTAGAGGCCCTGCTGCCACGGGCTGGCTGGACATAAGATGTTGTGCAAGTTCTCATTGCGAGAACGTATGACTATATTTGGAGCACATGCCTAGGATTTTTTAGTATTTGGATGCTTGTTATCATTTATCTGCAATGCCCTAGATCTTGAAGTTACATGTTTAGACTCGTCCATGAAACGCCCGTCCATCCATCCCTATGCCTACCACACTCGAATCCCACTGTTTACCGTTACTGTTACTATTGCTACTGTTTCATTGCTTCCATTGCTTTGATATTACTACTACCAAACTGTTAGTACTGATAAACTTCTGTGAGCAAGAACTATTTCTAGGTGCAGCTAAACTGACAACTCGGTTGTTAAGGCCTGCAAGTATTCTTTGGCTCCCCCTGTGTCAAATCAATAAATTGGGTAATAGTACCCACGAAGATTTTTGCGATCCCCTAAACTTGTGGGTCATCAACGCCCTGCAAACATGATCTTTGACAAAGGAAACATTTTATTTTAGTCCAACAATATGGCCATCCTTGTGGAGACTTTGCAAAGTTCTCATATTGACATGGGCTAGTCGGAGATGCCATAACCAACCCACATCGGCCTTTCCGAATAAGCACATCGCACTTGTAGTGGTTTGCCCCGAAAAGTCCACCACATACAAGTCATTTTCGACGTACCCAACAAAAGCGACCTTGAGAGACTTGCTCCACATGAGGACCACAATATCATGTAGGGGTCCCTACCCAATGTGGTAGATCCCTCCTGTGTTTTACAATGCTAGTCCCTGGATCAATAGCTAGCATCCACAGTAAGATGTAATATCAAGAAACAAGGTCAAAATATAACACTATAACCAGGAATAAAATAATTTTATTACATCATACATAGCTCATATGGCTATTACAATACATTGCAGCGGAATAATATAGTCTTGGGTCCTTCATCTTCAAAGTGCCACAGGCAGATGTTGGTTGTAGACTTTGTAGTCCTAGTCAATCAAACAATCTTCATCTAACAAAACAATCAACCTGCAACATTACAAGTTACAGCCACAAGGGTCAATACATTTGAATTGTATTGGCAAGTTTCACTTATGTATAATATGAGTGGATCCTATCCATACATGCATATTTGGCTAAGTAGAGTTTAGGGCTTATTTGCATAAAGCAGCATTTATCCTATCTTTTTCAAATTGATTTGTCAAATCTCTTTTCAAATCTCTTTTCCAAGTTCCTTGAACTCCTTGGTAGAAACTCAAGTGTTCAAGTCCTTGTCAAAAATTCATGAGTCCCTTGGTAACCCCAAGTACATCATACTCTTGAGCACCTTGGTAACCCCAAGAGCAACAAGCTTTATCAAATCTCTTTGAATTCCTTGGTACCTCCAAGTGCATCAAGTTTTTATATTAGAAATTAGAATGTCGAGATCTCCCATAGTTCAAACTTTAGTTGCTCAGTATTGTCCATAACCGGGGACACGGCTAAGTACTTAGATTTATTAACTTCAGAAGGAGTACACTTTACCCACATGACACAATCCCATCTTGTTGCCACCAGTGGCCCTCTGGATTAGTGCTCACCAAGATGGAGTAATCTTGGCATCGAGAGTGTGACGAAGTCTTTCCAAAAGGTCCTCCCATACATCATTGCTAGCTTGTCTTCAGCCCCCATGAAGCATTCCAGATCCCCATGTCCGGTAGTTGACTAAGCCAGAGCCATAATAGCATGTGGTTGTACACGAAAGCCACAATTGGAGAAACATGTTCAATCTCTAAGTTTCCTAGGTGGTTTTCATTTGGAGCACAACACAAAGTGATTGCCATAGACATGGGTCCCTTTTGTTGCCATTTTCTCCAAAACATGAAGTGTCCACCACCTAGGTGGTTCATTGAGTCCTTGTTTTATTATGTAAACACAAGTCCTTTTCTCAACCTTTGTAAAATCTCAACATGTACCTCTTTTTTTAAGACATAGCATGGCTAAGCATGTACAACTTTAATATTTTCACTAAGGAGTGTATAGGGAATCCTATTAGGATTAGCATAGCATAAGTATAAAACATTTTCATGCATGTTTACAAAATCCACTAAGTAAAATGAAAATAGTAGGTCTTTTGTATGATAGTGTAACTTGCCTTTTTGGTAGGGAGTGAGGGTTTTACTCCTTGATCTTGCTAGTCTCACACTTTGCTAATATCACTACAATCATTTAAACAAGCATAGTATCAAGTAACACTCCAAATCAATATTCAAACAATATTTCACACACTTAAAGCAATGGACTCTAAGTCATGCATGGGAACATGCTTAAGATGGTTTTATCTCAAGGGAGGTATCCACTAGGCTTTTAACTTTGTAAGGTCCACATTGGTCATTTACCAAGATGGCAAAGTTATTCACAAAAGCTTTTAGTCCATAAACCATTTTAAAATCTAAACATTATTTTATGTGGTGAAATTATTTTTATCAAAGCAAAACCTTATGTTTTTCATCAAGTGAGTTCCCATTTTCAAAGTTTGGTGTTTTGGATCAGTAGGTTTTGGTTCAAAGTATTTTCTCAAAGATTTCTTTACAAAAGCATTTCCATAGAACAAAACATTAGTTTTATTTGGCTAGAAAATGGCTAAGTTAAATAATTCAACTTAATTTTCACAAAAATCATTTTTAACACAATGGGTTGGTTCCTAGGGTCAGTAAGGTCATACAAATCCATTTTGCAAAAGATTTAATCCCAAAATCCATTTTAAACAATTTTTATACTCTAAATAAGTACACAAATGTTTCTGTAATTTCAGACAATCTAACAGATACTATTTTCAAAACCAAGGCCATGGTTGGCTAGGGCTTGTTCTCCTGATTTTATTGATATAAAATTTGTCAAATTTGGACGTGTGGATCAAAAGTTATAGAGGTTTGAAGTTTGTAATTAAATCAGATTCAAATTTCTTTTAAAACGAGATAGGTGACACGCACGCCTGGTTGGACGGTACCGGTTCGGGTGGATCACGCTGTGGGGCTGGATTAAGTCAGATCGGTGGTCCAGATAACGACTCCTTCGCGGCTTAAGTGTTCTATCACAGCGTTGGATAGGGATCGGCGGTGTTCGCTACACGACCATTCGCATGGCGCGGCGGTGGCTAGCGGCGGGTCGATTACGGCGCTTGGCGAAACAGAACGTTAGGAGAGAGGGGAGGATGCTCACCGTGATTGTAGAGCTATGGTGAAGCACGTCGTGTGGTCGGTGTGGCTCGGGGCGCACTAGGGTTGCGGCAATTTCTCACCAGAGTTGGAAACGGCGTCGAGCGGCTCTGGTTCTGGTTGAAGTCGACGCTGCAAATCACCCTAAGGCAAGTCAGGTATATGGTTAGGTGAGTAAGTCCGAGGCGAATATGCTCGCATGATCGAGGAGCGGAGGGGCGTCGGATTTCACCTGGAAACGCTGTCGGAGTTGGAGGCAGACGGTGGTCGTCGTGGTCGTCGTCGTTGGCGTCGCTGTAGATATCGAGAGGGCAAACCAAGAGCATGGTTAGTCGCGGGAGACCATGGTGGAGCTGTGAGCGTGAACTATAGGGCTTGGGGTGGTCGGCTCTTACCAGTATGCTTTGCCGGAGTAGAGGACAGACGGCGGCGCTTCTGTGCTTGGTCAAAGACGACTTCCTGGAATACCCGCGGATGAATGGTTGGTACAGGGAGGAAGGTATGGGAGTGGGTAAGCTTCCAGGGTGCTCGGGAGGTAAGGGGCGGTGTCGTGTTGCCGGAATCGTCACCGGAACATTGTCGGAGCAGAGGCGTTCCTGGTCGAAATTTGCTCGGCCTGGGGGCAGAGAGAGGGAGTGGTCTGGGGGAAATGGAGGAGAAGTCGCTGGCGTATAAGTAGGCGTCGTCGCAGGGGGAGTAAAGGCCGTGGTTAACGCGAATTTAAGCCGCAGTTTCAACGGCAGAAACGACCGCGCAATGAGGGGAGAAGGAGTCGCGGGGAGAACGATGAACAGAGTCGAGTGGGGTCCAGCGTCAGTGAGAAAAGAAGAAGGAGAAGAGGGGGCCACCGGTCAGTCTCTGTCTGAGTAGGTTTCTGAGTAAGAAAAGAAACGCTTCGGGGAAGGGGAGAAGTCTGGGCTGGATTGGCTTAGTGGGCTGGGCCTTTGCACTATTTTTTTTCTGTGTTCTTTTCTTTTTCTATTACTATTTACTGATTTGAATTTCAAACAATTCTCAAGCATTCAAAACAATTCAAATTTTCACCAACCATTGTAACCAAGAATTTGGTTCTGTTTATCAACATAAACTAATTATTAATTAAAATAATAATTTTATACTCTTTTAGTAATTAAATAAAATGGACTATGGTTTATTAATAGGATTTGGTTTAATTAATAAAATCTTCCTTTGTTATTTAAATATTTTTAAAACCAATTCAGTAGGTTTCATTTGAGAATATAAGTTACTTGAAATACCTGTTAAAATAAAATAACATCCTATTATAGGATCCATTAATAATTAAATATAATAGACTTTCATTATTATTTCAAATAAGATTTAGTTTATTTGAGATATTTATTTTGGATCTAAGTTAAAGTCAAAACACTTTAGTAGATTCTATTAGAGAATATAATATACTTGGAAAACCTATTTAAAATAATTTTAACAAGTTTTGATGTTTTTAGTTAAAATGGTAAAAACCTTTTATTTGAATAAAATTTGATATTACTTTCTTATTACTTTATTTTAAATAAACCTTTGTTATTTTATTCAGAACTAAATGTTTTAATTTCCAAAGTTTTAGTCAAAGTTTAATTTGGCTTTATAAAATATTTATAAATCCACCATTTCTTTGGATAATAAATCTTTTATTAAAGGATCTAATAAAAGTAATTCCAATACATTTTTAATTTCCTTTATTAAATGTTTTTTTTCTTTATGCACCCTTTTATTTTATTTATTTTAAATGTGGTTTGAGGTTCCAATTAAATTCAAAAAGTTTCTTCTGGCTCTAAAAATTGAACATAGTTTTATTTTATTCATTTATTTTCACATTTCAAGATTTGAAAAATCTTGGGATGTGACAGGCTACCACCCTAAAAATAAATCTCGTCCCGAGATTTGGGAAGGCTGGGGTTTACAAGCAAGTTCAATCAACTAGGGTACTACCACCCTTAAAAATTTTCAAACCAAAATTACATATTGGCCTTCTTGGGTCCTGGAATTTCTCTAGGTTAAACTTTTGCTTTGTTACTATGCTTGACTCATGGGCCAAGATTGAGTTTCTCCATAGGCTTGTTCAACTTGTTTTTCATCCTTTCTGGACAGTTGCTTGCATAGTGTCCTGGATTCTTGCAGTTGAAGCAATGAATGTCATTGAGTTCTTTACGTGGCTCTTGTGGACAAGTTGCTACAAAGTGACCTGGTTCATTACAGTTGTTACACCACACTTGGTCAATTCCTTTATTCTTTATGTTCTCTGGGCATCCACTGGAGTAGTGTCCCATTTCCTTACATTTACGACATTGTACAAGGCTCATGTCTTGTTTGGGCTTCTTGATTTTCCTAGATCCTTTGAATTGGGTTGTCTTGCTTGGAGGTAGTAGTGGTCCTTTTCCTTTGGTAGACTTGGATCCTTCTTGTTTCCTTTGTTCTACCATGGCATAGATGGGACATAGGCCAGGAGTATGATCACTTCCCTCACAAAGGTAGCAAGTAGCTTGAGAGGTAGGGCATTCTCCAACAGGATGGTCTTCATCACAATTGGGGCATTGTCCTTCATGCTCCTTGGAAGTATGATCCTTGTCTCCACAAATAATGCAAGCTGGAGCTCCATCTAGAACAACATTCTTGTCATCCTTGCTATCATATTCTCTTCTAGGATAATTTTCCTCCATGCTAATCATTTGATTAGTCACCTTAAGCATCAATTGGGACTGCTCCTCCAAAAACCTTTGCAGTGCTGGATCTTCATTACTATTGTTGGCTAGGAACTGAGTTGTCAATTGGTTCAATTGATGTTGGGTTGCTATGAGTTCTCCCAGGTTGTCAGCTTGGTTGGTGTGGGTGTCATCAACCTTGATGTTGGAGTCCTTTGGAGTAGTCATCTGTTTGGGTTTGAAGGAAGATTAGAATGGGCAAGTTATTCCTAAGGAAATACTTTTAATTTCACACATCACAATTCATACAAACAAGGTGTATGCAATCACAAATCAACCAATCACATTCAACTTTGCACTCAAGCGCATATTTAGGTAACAAAATATTTTTGCTACACCACATATGTTGGTGGGTTTGACTTAACTAAAATATGGTGGTCCATCTATATGGTTCACTTGTGATCTTTCTTCCCTTTGCATGAGATCATGGCTTCCTTGAGACAAACTCTTGGTTACAATACTTCAAAGTTGTTGACGGTTTCTTCTTATTTTGCATTCCCTTAGTCTCTAATTTCTTAAGTAAGATTTCTTTATTTTCTTTGTGGTCCTTAGTAGTTTCCATGGTGGAAGTCCTTGGTGAAGAGGTTGAAGATGTTGAAGTCATTAGAGTTGAAGAGGTTGAAGAAGTCCTTGCACATGATGTAGTCTTTGGTCATGGTTAGGCTTTTCCATCAAGTTGAAGTAGAAGAGAAATAGAGTTGAAATTAAAATGGTTGAGGAAAGAGTTTACAAGTGTTTTTTGTAAATAAGTTTTGGGACAAGAACAACTCCTATTTTTCTAAGGGTTTTTGTCCAACCTTAGGTTTACAAATCCTACAGGCAACACATTGCTCTGATACCATCTGTAGGGGTACCTACCCAATGTGGTAGATCCCTCCTGTGTTTTACAATGCTAGTCCCTGGATCAATAGCTAGCATCCACAGTAAGATGTAATATCAAGAAACAAGGTCAAAATATAACACTATAACCAGGAATAAAATAATTTTATTACATCATACATAGCTCATATGGCTATTACAATACATTGCAGCGGAATACTATAGTCTTGGGTCCTTCATCTTCAAAGTGCCACAGGCAGATGTTGGTTGTAGACTTTGTAGTCCTAGTCAATCAAACAATCTTCATCTAACAAAACAATCAACCTGCAACATTACAAGTTACAGCCACAAGGGTCAATACATTTGAATTGTATTGGCAAGTTTCACTTTATGTATAATATGAGTGGATCCTATCCATACATGCATATTTGGCTAAGTAGAGTTTAGGGCTTATTTGCATAAAGCAGCATTTATCCTATCTTTTTCAAATTGATTTGTCAAATCTCTTTTCAAATCTCTTTTCCAAGTTCCTTGAACTCCTTGGTAGAAACTCAAGTGTTCAAGTCCTTGTCAAAAATTCATGAGTCCCTTGGTAACCCCAAGTACATCATACTCTTGAGCACCTTGGTAACCCCAAGAGCAACAAGCTTTATCAAATCTCTTTGAATTCCTTGGTACCTCCAAGTGCATCAAGTTTTTATATTAGAAATTAGAATGTCGAGATCTCCCATAGTTCAAACTTTAGTTGCTCAGTATTGTCCATAACCGGGGACACGGCTAAGTACTTAGATTTATTAACTTCTGCAGAAGGAGTACACTTTACCCACATGACACAATCCCATCTTGTTGCCACCAGTGGCCTACTGGATTAGTGCTCACCAAGATGGAGTCTTGGCATCGAGAGTGTGACGAAGTCTTTCCAAAAGGTCCTCCCATACATCATTGCTAGCTTGTCTTCAGCCCCCATGAAGCATTCCAGATCCCCATGTCCGGTAACTAAAGACAATGTATGGGTCTTCCTAATGTAGTTGACTAAGCCAGAGCCATAATAGCATGTGGTTGTACACGAAAGCCACAATTGGAGAAACATGTTCAATCTCTAAGTTTCCTAGGTGGTTTTCATTTGGAGCACAACACAAAGTGATTGCCATAGACATGGGTCCCTTTTGTTGCCATTTTCTCCAAAACATGAAGTGTCCACCACCTAGGTGGTTCATTGAGTCCTTGTTTTATTATGTAAAACACAAGTCCTTTTCTCAACCTTTGTAAAATCTCAACATGTACCTCTTTTTTTTAAGACATAGCATGGCTAAGCATGTACAACTTTAATATTTTCACTAAGGAGTGTATAGGGAATCCTATTAGGATTAGCATAGCATAAGTATAAAACATTTTCATGCATGTTTACAAAATCCACTAAGTAAAATGAAAATAGTAGGTCTTTTGTATGATAGTGTAACTTGCCTTTTTGGTAGGGAGTGAGGGTTTTACTCCTTGATCTTGCTAGTCTCACACTTTGCTAATATCACTACAATCATTTAAACAAGCATAGTATCAAGTAACACTCCAAATCAATATTCAAACAATATTTCACACACTTAAAGCAATGGACTCTAAGTCATGCATGGGAACATGCTTAAGATGGTTTTATCTCAAGGGAGGTATCCACTAGGCTTTTAACTTTGTAAGGTCCACATTGGTCATTTACCAAGATGGCAAAGTTATTCACAAAAGCTTTTAGTCCATAAACCATTTTAAAATCTAAACATTATTTTATGTGGTGAAATTATTTTTATCAAAGCAAAACCTTATGTTTTTCATCAAGTGAGTTCCCATTTTCAAAGTTTGGTGTTTTGGATCAGTAGGTTTTGGTTCAAAGTATTTTCTCAAAGATTTCTTTACAAAAGCATTTCCATAGAACAAAACATTAGTTTTATTTGGCTAGAAAATGGCTAAGTTAAATAATTCAACTTAATTTTCACAAAAATCATTTTTAACACAATGGGTTGGTTCCTAGGGTCAGTAAGGTCATACAAATCCATTTTGCAAAAGATTTAATCCCAAAATCCATTTTAAACAATTTTTATACTCTAAATAAGTACACAAATGTTTCTGTAATTTCAGACAAGCTAACAGATACTATTTTCAAAACCAAGGCCATGGTTGGCTAGGGCTTGTTCTCCTGATTTTATTGATATAAAATTTGTCAAATTTGGACGTGTGGATCAAAAGTTATAGAGGTTTGAAGTTTGTAATTAAATCAGATTCAAATTTCTTTTAAAACGAGATAGGTGACACGCGGCACGCTCTGGTTGGACGGTACCGGTTCGGGGTGGATCACGCTGTGGGGCGTTGGATTAAGTCAGATCGGGTGGTCCAGATAACGTACTCCTTCGCGGCTTAAGTGTTCTATCACAGGCGTTGGATAGGGATCCAACGGTGTTCGCGCGCACGACCATTCGCGAGCGGCGCCGACGGTCAGATTGCGGCGGCGCTTGGCGAAACAGAACGTTAGGAGAGAGGGGAGGATGCTCACCGTGATCGTAGAGCTATGGTGAAGCACGTCGTGTGGTCGGTGTGGCTCGGGGCGCACTAGGGTTGCGGCAATTTCTCACCGGAGTTGGAAACGGCGTCGAGCGGCTCTGGTTCTGGTTGAAGTCGACGCTGCAAATCACCCTAAGGCAAGTCAGGTATATGGTTAGGTGCGTAAGTCCGAGGCGAATATGCTCGCATGATCGAGGAGCGGGGCGTCATTTCACTGAAACGCTGTCGGAGTTGGAGGCGACGCGGTGGTCGTCGCCGTCATCGTTGGCGTCAGTAGATCTCGAGAGGCAAACCGAGAGCATGGTTAGTCGCGGAGACCATGGTGGAGCTGTGGCGTGAACTATAGGGCTTGGGGTGGTCGGCTCTTACCAAGATGCTTTGCGGAGTAGAGGATGACGGCGGCTTCGTGCTTGGTCAAAGACGACTTCCTGGAATACCCGCGGATGAATGGTTGGTACAGGGAGGAAGGTATGGGAGTGGGTAAGCTTCCAGGGTGCTCGGGAGGTAAGGGGCGGTGTCGTGTTGCTAAATCACGGAACATCGTCGAGCAGAGGCGTTCCTGGTCGAAATTTGCTCGGCCCAGGCGAGAGAGGGAGTGGTGGGGGAAATGGAGGAGAAGTCATGGCGTAAGGCGTCGTCGCAGGGGAGTAAAGGCCGTGGTTAACGCAATTTAAGCCATGATTTCAGCGGAAACGACAAGCAATGAGGGGAGAAGGAGTCGCGGGGAGAACGATGAACAGAGTCGAGTGGGGTCCAGCGTCAGTGAGAAAAGAAGAAGGAGAAGAGGGGGCCACCGGTCAGTCTCTGTCTGAGTAGGTTTCTGAGTAAGAAACGCCGGGAAGGGAGAAGTCTGGGCTGGATTGGCTTAGTGGGCTGGGCGTTTGCACTATTTTTTTTCTGTGTTCTTTTCTTTTTCTATTACTATTTACTGATTTGAATTTCAAACAATTCTGAAGCATTCAAAACAATTCAAATTTTCACCAACCATTGTAACCAAGAATTTGGTTCTGTTTATCAACATAAACTAATTAGTAATTAAAATAATAATTTTATACTCTTTTAGTAATTAAATAAAATGGACTATGGTTTATTAATAGGATTTGGTTTAATTAATAAAATCTTCCTTTGTTATTTAAATATTTTTAAAACCAATTCAGTAGGTTTCATTTGAGAATATAAGTTACTTGAAATACCTGTTAAAATAAAATAACATCCTATTATAGGATCCATTAATAATTAAATATAATAGACTTTCATTATTATTTCAAATAAGATTTAGTTTATTGGAGATATTTATTTTGGATCTAAGTTAAAGTCAAAACACTTTAGTAGATTCTATTAGAGAATATAATATACTTGGAAAACCTATTTAAAATAATTTTAACAAGTTTTGATGTTTTTAGTTAAAATGGTAAAAACCTTTTATTTGAATAAAAGGTTAAATTTACTTTCTTATTACTTTATTTTAAATAAACCTTTGTTATTTTATTCAGAACTAAATGTTTTAATTTCCAAAGTTTTAGTCAAAGTTTAATTTGGCTTTATAAAATATTTATAAATCCACCATTTCTTTGGATAATAAATCTTTTATTAAAGGATCTAATAAAAGTAATTCCAATACATTTTTAATTTCCTTTATTAAATGTTTTTTTTCTTTATGCACCCTTTTATTTTATTTATTTTAAATGTGGTTTGAGGTTCCAATTAAATTCAAAAAGTTTCTTCTGGCTCTGAAAATTGAACATAGTTTTATTTTATTCATTTATTTTCACATTTCAAGATTTGAAAAATCTTGGGATGTGACATATCATCATCAATAAAGATGGCAAATCCCATCTTTCCAAGAGCACAGACTGAAAGTAAATTGTAACCAAGAGTCTCAACAAGCATGACGTCCATGAGTGTAATATCGTGGGCAACCACTACATTGCCAAAACCCATTACCTTAGACTTAGACTTGTCAGCATATGTCACGGATATTTGATCGTCATTTGGCCTTAATTCCTTGACAATTGAAGAGCTTCCAGTCATATGACTTGTGCAACCACTATCAAGCACCCACTTTGACCCTCCGGAAGCATATGTCTACAAAAGATCAAGCTAGTTTTTAGGTACCCATTTTTAAATGGGTCATGTTTTGTTAGCAACGAGGGTCTTGGGAACCCAAATAGACCAAGCAATATAACCATCAAATGGGCCAACATATTGTGCATACACATCACCATAATAATCACGCATTAGAACATAGTGAGGGTTAGCACTTCCTACAAAATCATCATGAGACATAGTTTTACCACTTGTGGTCTTACTATCTACAATGTCCTTGTCTTTCTCTTGTGCGGGCTTGGCCTTCTTCTTCTTGGCTTTGGAGAAAAAACCAATGCCCCCTTTCTCACCATTTGACCTTTGCTTACTCAAGAGGTCATCAATGGACTTGTTTCCTTTTTGGAAAGGTGGCCTTAGCTAGCTCCCCCTTCAACCTAACATTTTCTTCAAGAATAGTTGTACTAATATGTAGCACCCCGAGAAAACCACTAATATAAAATCGCGGTTGTTTGTATGTTGCGCATCATCATGACATCATCATGCATGTGTTTGACTAAACCTATTCCCCAAAAGCCTATATTGTTTTCTAATTATCCCCTTCTCTGTTTCAAATTGAAATCTTGGTCTTTCCGAATACTTTGTTTTGTCTAAAATTATTTATAAAAGGCCTCATAATTAAAACAGGAAAATTTATTAACATAAATATTTTTGTTCGGGGAAGGCGGCCCGGCCCGAAAACCAGGACACCTACCACCCGGCAGGCCCAGCCCATACCGTCTAGACCAAACCCTAGTTTTTCTCACCAAAACCCTAACCCTAAATCCTACCCCCACCTCTCTCACCCCCACTCCCCACTCCCCCTGCCGCCGCACGCACACACCCGACGCCCCAACCCGACCAACACACACACCCCGCGTACACCAGCCACACACCCAGCACACACGCCCCAGGCCCCCGATGCAGCCCCGGCCCCACCCCGTGATCCCCATCGCCCCGCTCCCGCAACCCCCGCCTCGCGCGCGGCCCTCCTCCCCCCTGCGAGCGCGCCTCCGCCGCCAGGCCATTCCCCGTCCTCTGCTCACCCCACCGTCCTGGGTTGCCCTCCTCCCTGGCTATCCCTCCTCGAGCCCGGCCTTCCACCAAGAGGCCGCCCTCTCGGACAAGCTCCCCGTCGACCACCTCGCCGCCGTGCTCTCCGGGCCGTCGGCATCCCTCTCTCCTCGCTGCCTCTCTGGCTCTCTGCCTCACCGGCCATGTCCCATCCCCCGCCACCAACCTTCCCTCCGCCAGCGTCCAGCAAGCTCACCGACGCCCCGTCCTCTGGCCTGCACCGTCGTCTCGCGGGCTCCCTCTCCTACGACCCGACCTCCCTCTGCCTTGCCTCGTCGCGCTGGCTGCGGCAGCACGTCGGTGCGCCATGACCCCGCCTTTCGGTGCTCCTCTATGTGGCCTTGGACGTTGTCGTACGTGCAGGGTGGATGTTCATCTGTGTTGCAGTGCTGTTGTGTACTCAACTCAGTCGACCTCGCGAGTTCCTGTGGTTTTGTGCTCGAGCCTAGGCCGGGATATGTTCTTGTTGTTGTGGTGATACCATGAAGACGAATCCAAGAATATGGTGTGGTAGCGTTGACGCGATGTGAGTGACACCTTCCAAATACCAGGTCGACACCGACACGCCAATCAAAGCCACGAGATACCTCAAGTTCCCCTACACGGACACGAAGATCGCCTACATGGACCCGATGGCCGAGACGCTGAGGACCCGATCCCGGAAGCGAAGTCTAAACCCTGGCACCGACTTCATGTTCTCCTTCACGGATGCAAGACCCCGTTCCCGGAGGTGAAGACCGACCCGGCCGAGACCGACCCCATCGAACCCCTAACCAAGATTGCCGATACCCCTATGTGTGACCCCTTTTCCGAGCCCCATATTTTTATAATATGATATTTCACTTGTTGCATCTAAAATTGTCATGCTTGCATACATATCATGTGTCTTGGGGGCTTTTGCCGATTCACCTCATAATTAAATATGGAGACCATATGCGGGCGATTCTAGTCCAATATTGGTCCCATTTAAATTTGTGTAGCGAACCGGTGATATATTTTGCCATGTTAAGATAACATTTAAATTGCGGGGTATCTAAACAAATAGAACTAATAATTAATTGTCGGGACTTCGGTTCCACTTAATATTGCCTAATTGCATCGCATTTTTGCCATGACATACATCATACATGCATCATGCCCGATCTTCTGCTGTAGTATTAAATAGTGCATCTGGTGTTTCTTCTAGTGCTTTGCTTCTTCACGGATTAGGCCGATGAGTTGATGCGAGTGTCGACCCGATCTTCGGATGAACCTTCGACAATGATTTTCAGGCGAGCATTCTCCCCCTTTCTACCTATTTTACATTTCTAGTCTTTACTTCCTCCTGTTGATCTATTGCTATCTGTGTTGCGATGCTATAGATTCCGTACCCCGTTATACTTTCCTATAGACCTTATATTGCCTTGGACACATCCTATTACCTGTTGTTTGGTAGATAGTTGGACTTGCGTGTCGTAGTCGCTTGCTTAAGTGTTGTTGCGTGTCGTCAAGTACCACCGTTGTTGGAAGCCTGCCATATGCTTTATGTTGGAGAGGATCATGGATTTAATTATCGTTTAATAACTAAAATTGAAGTAGGTAAATGCAGAGGCACCGGTGGGTAATAAACAATATTTGGTTTTAATCCACCTTGGTGTCCGTGGGACCCGAGATCTTGACACTGTTAGAGATCGAGCGCTAACCATAGGTGGGGTGTGGGCACCCCATCGATTAGTACCGATTTTAAAAATCTTGTCGGGGCCACAAAGTAGTTTGGGGCTTTATTACTATCCTGTACTTATGCCATGCTTTCTTTGCATTATTTACGATTGCGCATGGGCGCTTTGTATTTAGGTAAGCGGAGTGTTTTCGCAGTATCGACAAGCCCGATCACACTTCGGGTTCCCGATCGTTTACAGACCATTGACGCAAACCCGGTCCGTCTCGAGACCGTCCGACTTCGTTACGGGTAGCTTAGGGGTGGCCCCTGCTTGCTTTGGGTCCAGGAAGCGTTGTGTCCGAAACCCCGTCGACATACCGTTGGGTGTATGTTTTGTGATCTTGTACCTACCTGATCTGACAACAAGGGTGTAGGTGCGTGTGGGAACTTTGGTGCACCCCTGCAGGGTTAAATCTTTTCGAGAAGCCGTGTCGGCGGTTATGGACGACTTGGAGCACAGTTCTCGATCATAGACAACTATAACTAAAGTTTACTGTTATAATTTGACTTGTATCCGATATGACTAGTAATCAGCTTCACTAAAACGGAATGGCTAAGTAAAAGTACCAACAACTGCTGGGTTTGGGTTATCTCATGCTAATTGTATTTGACTAGTAAGTGTTGCAACTACAACGTAATGGTTAACTAAAAGTGCCCACTGCTTATTATATCAGGATTGCTATCTATACCTGAATAGTAATTGCTGCAACGATAACTGAATAAATAAAACTGCCAACGGTGTGAGTTCCTCGGTTGACTTCCTCGTTTGTCTCGAGGGGAAATACCAGGATGGGTATGTTTGGTGGTAGTATCAGGTTGGATCCGAATAGGTCTTTCTTACCCCTCTCTGATAGCCGCTAGTTGTATCGAGTCTCTATAGGTTGTTTAGTGCATGTCGTGCTGCCGCTTCAGTCCACCATACCTATGTAGGCGAGGACCGCCGAATTCTAGCCTCGCTGCACCGCCTCGATCTTGACCGCTCTCTCTTTTTCCTTTGCCCTTTGTCGGCACCCCTTTTGTTTAAGCAGGTTTTGAGATCGACGACGTTAGCAGGGTTACCCTTCCGGCTTGGCCTGGGCAGGGTTATGGACGCCAGTGGTTATTCTTCAGGGATCTTAGCTCAATTTGCATCTTGTCCGTACTCGGACGCTATATCGTTTTAAAGGTGATTTGGATCTTTGTAGTATACATATGTATTCTTGCCTCATTGAGTCGTTGTTGTATATATGTTTTGTGGGTTCCATCGAGGACTATTGTGTAATGATATTACTTCGTTTTCCACCCGCACGAAAGTGCCTGGTGGGCACCTTTGAATCGTTTCTATGCGGGTTTGGCGGGAAGCGCTAAAACTTGCATAGGGCCGATTTTGAGGGTGTTACATAATAGAGGGAATGAAATTACCAGGTGAAGGAATATTGGTCAATTGAGTTTGAAGCTTTTCATGGGACTTTCTGAGTGACAAGAGTTCACTTTCCAAAGCCTTGTTGGCCTTGTCAAGCAAACTGAAGTCCTCAGCAAGTTTTTCATGAACCACACCAAACTCAATCTTGTCCTTTTAGCCCTTTTATATTTAGCAATAGCAAGATCTCGTTCCTTAATGAGTCTATTCACAGTTAAATCATTAGCCCCATCAAGTTTTAGTTCAAGGGACATTCTAGTCTCTTGTTCTTCTTCTAGAGCATTATTTAGGGCTTCTACCTCAACCATGTGTTCTCTTCCTAATTTACATCATTCATCAAGAAGCTCTTGGGTGTGAGAAATTTGATTTAAGAGGTCCACAAAATGTCTTTTGTGTTCCCCTTGCAAGTTATTCATGAACTCATCAAAAGCAATTATTTCCTTTTTGACCTCAAGAGAAATTTCATCATCAATTTCATCATCAATTAAGGGAGTGGATTAAGCGAGTGGAGTGGGATGGTGATGATACCTACGTTCCTCTTGCCATAAGGCAAGTGACGTTCTTGTTGAGAGTATTCTCATTTGGAGAGTTGAAGAGGGAGGGTGTGGGAGTAGATGTAGTGGCTGTAGGGTTCGCAGCATAGAAAACAAAAAAATTCCTACGATGTGAACTATATACCAAGATCTATCTACTAGATACAAACAACGGGCGGATGTATATCTGTAGAGAACATACCCTTGAAGACCGACAAAGCTTAACGAGTTCAACTCGTGGTTGATGTAGACGATCTCTTGCCGATCTCAAGATCGAGAGGAAGTCCTAGCGCCAAAATCAGCCAGCATCCGTGCTCACACACGTTCGAGGCACCGAGCAACATCCGCCTCCTCGCTCAGCGATGCAGGAAGCACAACTCTTTCTTGCCGAATAGCCACCGGGAACATGTATCTCGCTAGTCCGAGACCATGGGGGATAAATTCTAGAGGGGGAGAGAGATCCTTCACGAGGAGGTGTGAGAGACAAGTGAGGAGGGGGGCTCCTTTTATAGGAGGAGGGGGGGAACCCCAAGGGGGTGGCCGGCGCATGGGGGCTGCCCTCCCCTCTTCATGTGGGTGGACACTCCACTCACAAATCTCCTTTAAATTCCCTCCACTCAAAATTCCACTCAAATTCCCATTAAATTTCCACCAAATTTAATGCAAACTCTCATTAAATAAAACTCTTTTATTTTATTCAGAATTTTGTCAATTACTTTAATGACAAACATTCACAAATAACCCCTTGCAAGAATTCTATTTCACATGCATAACCACTTTATGCAATTTCACCCGAAAACCTGTTTCGGTATCTAGTGAAATAAATTCCTGCGCTTGTTCATTCTTTCGGCATGAAACATTTGCTCCAATTGGATGTCGGTGTCTCTTAAGTGTGTCACCCTACGGTTCGTGAATAATGCGGACATGATCGAGACCCCTCTCGGATCAATAATCAGAAGCGGGATCTGGAGACCCATACTAACTCCCACACATTCAACGATGACTTTCTTGTGATCGTCGGAACCTTTTACGCTAGTATCTTAATCCCTTTGTTTCATGATATATTACATGTCCGAGATTCGATCATCGGTATCTCCATACCTATTTTGATCTCGTTACCGACATGCACTCTTTTCTCGTTCATGTGATATAACATTCTAGTGATCAAATCACTTGCTTGCAAGCTAATCAATGTGATATCACCGAGAGGGCCCAGAGTATATCTATCCGTCATCGGGATGAACAAATTCCACTCTCGATCCATGAGCCTCAACATAACACTTTATTAGTTCTGAATCCATCTTTATAATCACCCTGTTACGGTGTGACGTTTGATGTTATCAATAAACTCTTCCGGTGTTAGTGATTGACATGATCTCATGGTCTAAGGATTAGGATCACTTCGTAAGTTGTTATAGCAATATAAACTCAATGACTTTGATCGTAATGCTATACTTCGGATGAATGTTCATCACACCATTACACTAATGTTGTGATCCTGTTATTAACAACATCCAATGTCCATGATCGAAACCTTGATCATCTTGTTAATCAACGAGCTAGTTTATGAGAGAGGCATAACTAGGAACTTTCTGTTTGTTTATTAAACACACATGTATTAACGTTTCCGTATTAATACAATTATAGCATGCAAAATAAACATCTATCATATACTTGGAATACACATAATAAACACTTTATTATTGCCTCTCAGGGCATATTCCTTCGCCTCCCACTTGCACTAGAGATAATAATCTAGTTACATAGTGATAAATCTAACACCCATTGAGTTCTGGTGTTGATCATGTTTTGCTCTAGGGAGAGTTTTAGTCAACGGATCTGCTACATTGAGATCCGTATGTACTTTACAAATCTTTATATCTCCATCCTTGACATGCTCGCAGATGGAGTGAAACCGACGCTTAATATGCTTGGAATGCTTATGAGACCTTGGCTCTTTGGCATTGGCAATGGCACCATTGTTGTCACAATAGATCACCATTGGGTCCAACGCGTTTGCCACCACTTCTAGTTCGGATATGAACTCCTTCATCCAAACTGCTTCCTGAGCCGCTTCTGAAGCAGCAACATATTCGGCCTCCGTTGTTGATCCCGCTACCACAGGTTCTTTGGAGCTCCTCCAACTAACCGCTCCGCCATTCATGAGAAATACGTATTCGTATTGAGACTTAGAGTCATCCGGATCGGTGTCAAAGGTAGCGTCAACATAACACTTAGCGACGAGCTCTTCTTCACCTCCGTATACAAGAAACATATCCTTAGTTCTTCGTAAGTACTTAAGGATATTCTTGACCGCTATCCAGTGTTTCGAACCTGGATCCGATTGGTACCTACTAGTCAAACTAATAGCATGTGCCACATCCGGTCTTGTACATAGCATGGCGTACATTATAGAGCCTATGGCTGAAGCATAGGGGACTTTATCCATTATCTCTCTTTCTTCCGCCGAAGCCGGACTTTGAGTCTTACTCAATGTCTTGCCTTGCAACATAGGTAAGAACCCCTTCTTACTTCCGTCCATTTTAAACTTCTTTAAAATCTTATCAAGGTATGTACTTTGCGATAGCCCTATTAGGCGCCTAGATCTATCTCTATAGATCTTTATGCCTAATATGTATGACGCTTCACCTAGGTCCTTCATTGAAAATTTGCTGTTTAGATAACTTTTAACACTGTTTAAAATATCTATATCATTTCCGATCAATAATATGTCATCCACATATAATATCAGAAATGCCACATTGCTCCCACTCACTTTCTTGTAAATACAAGCTTCTCCATAAGTTTGGACAAATCCAAACTCTTTGATCACCTCATCAAAGCGGAGATTCCAACTTCGTGATGCTTGCTTCAATCCATAGATGGATCGCTGAAGCTTGCACACCTTGTTAGCATCCTTAGGATCGACAAAACCCTTTGGTTGTATCATATACAACTCTTCTTCAATATTACCATTGAGAAACGCGGTTTTGACATCCATCTGCCATATCTCATAATCGAAATATGCAGCAATTGCTAACATAATCCTAACTGACTTTAGCATCGCTACGGGAGAGAAAGTCTCATCGTAGTTAACTCCTTGAATTTGTCGAAACCCCTTTGCGACAAGTCGAGATTTATAGACGGTCACATTACCATCAACATCAGTTTTCCTTTTGAAAATCCATTTGTTCTCCACGGCCTTTCGGTCGTGAGGTAATTCCACCAAGTTCCAAACTTGATTTTCATACATGGATTCCATCTCGGATTTCATGGCTTCTAACCATTTGTTGGAATCCGGGCTCATCATCGCTTCTTCATACGTCGCAGGTCATCATTTTCATCAACCATGAAATTCATGACAGATTTCCGTCTGACCGTGAGTTGCACGTCTGTTTGACTGCGAGGTTCGGAGTACTCTCTTCGGAGTTTCATGATCATTATCATTAGTTCCCTCTTCAATTGGAGCCAACTCGAGAACAACTTCCGCTACTTGCCATACTTTGAAGAGAAGGTTCCACAACCTCTTCGAGTTCTACCTTCCGACTACTCACACCTTTTGCGAGAAACTCTTTCTCTAGAAAGGATCCATTCTTGGCAACAAAAACCTTGCCCTCGGATCTGTGATAGAAGGAATACCCAATAGTTTCTTTAGGGTATCCTATGAAGACGCATTTTTCCGCTTTGGGTTCGAGTTTATCCGGTTGAAGTTTCTTCACATAAACATCGCATCCCCAAACTTTAAGAAATGACAGCTTAGGTTTGTTTCCAAACCACAATTCATACGGTGTATTTTCAATGGATTTAGATGGTGCCCGATTTAAAGTGAATGCAGCAGTTTCTAGTGCATAACCCCAAAATGACAACGACAAGTCCGTCAGAGACATCATAGATCGAACCATATCTAATAAAGTACAATTACGATGTTCCGACACACCATTTCATTTGTGGTGTTCGGCAGTGTGAGTTGTGAAACAATTCCACACTCTTTCATGTGAGTGCTAAACTCGTAACTTAGATACTCACCTCCACGGTCGGACCGTAGAAATTTGATCTTTCTATTACGATGATTTTCCACTTCATTCTGAAATTCCTTGAACTTTTCAAAGGTTTCAGACTTGTGTTTCATCAAGTAGATATAACCGTATCTACTCAAATCATCCGAAAGTAACAAAATAACGATATCCACCTCGGCAAACACACTCATTGGACCACATACATCGAATGTATGATTTCCAATAAATCATCGCTTTGTTCCATTGAACCGGAAAACGCCGTTCTAGTCATCTTGCCCATAAGGCATGGCTCACATGTATCAAATGATTCATAATCAAGTGATTCCAAAAGTCCATCCAAATGGAGCTTCTTCATGCGTTTAACGCCAATATGACCTAGACGGCGATTACCACATATATGCGGATATATCATCATTAAGTTTAATCCTTTTAGCATCAACATTATGAATATGTGTAACATTATCATCGAGATCTAATAGAAATAAACCATTCATCATCGGTGCATGACCATAAAAGATTTCATTCATATAAATGGAACAACCATTGTTCTTGGATTTAAATGAATAACCACTTCGCATCAAACATGATCCGGATACAATGTTCATGCTCGGTCGAGCACGAGATAACATTTATTCAAGTTTATAACTAATCCCGGCGGCAAGTGGAGAGGCAGCGTTAAACGGCGATCACATCAACTTGATCCATTGCCGACACGCATCTTGACCTCACCCCTTGCTAGCGGTCGCTTGTTCCGACCCACGATTCGAGTTACAAATATTAGCAACCGACGGTATCAAATACCGGTGCTCTGCGAGCACTAGTCAAGTACACATCAATAACATGTATATCATATATACCTTTGTTTGCCTTGCCGGCCTTATTATCTCGCGGATACTTGGGCGATTCGCTTCGATGGCGATCCCCTTACAATAGTAGCACTTGGAATCGGACTTAGGTCCAACTCGGGGTTTCTTTTTTGAGCGCAATAGGCTTGCCTTACTTCCTTCCGTTTTCCCTTCTTGTCTTTCTTGAAACCGGTGTTCCTATTGATCATCAACACTTGATGTTCCTTTTGATCTCCACTTACGGTTTTAAGCATTGTGAAGCTCGGGAGAGACTTCTTCATGCCTTGCATATTATAGTTCATCACGAAGCTCTTATATCTAGGTGGCGAGGCGAGAACACGATGGATGCCTAAGTCAATGGGAATCGATATTCCCAAGGACACAAGCTTATCGGCGTAACCCGACATCTTGAGTACATGCTCACTAACGCTGTGCTCTTCCATCATCTTGACTAAAGAACGTTTACGGCGTTGTAGCTCTCTACAACATGTGTGTCGAAAATCATTTTCAACTCACCCATTGTATCAAATGCATTGCCGTTTTGAAACGCTTTGAAGTTCGGCTCTAGCCCATACAATATGCCGCAATGAACTAAGTTGTGGTCCTCCCGCGAGTCGATAGACATTCTTCTCCTCGGAGCATCATCTAAAGGTGGGGGCCTAACGGCGCTTCTAGCACATATTGCTTTTGTGCGTGAGAGGAGAATCCTCAAATTCATGGCCCATTCGGTAAAGTTGCTACCGTTCGTTGCTAGTTTCTCTTTCTCCATGAACACATTGAAATTAAAAGCAGGTGGTGCCATCTACAACAGAATTTGTAAAGTTTAGACTAAGTGTATGATAGATTGAGTTCAAATGATCCATATTATGAATGAACTCCCACTCAAAAACGACATCCCTCGTGCCTTTTTGGTGATTACATGAACCAAATCCACTATACCAAGTCTGATCATCACGTGAGTCGGTATAGCTTCAAAGGCGAGCATCAAATGGGCATCATATCAACTATATGACTCATGCTTAACCTTTCGGTCCGTGTTCCGAGGCCATGTCTGTACATGCTAGGCTCGCCAAGTTAGAACCTTAGTATTCGCGTGTGTAACTATTTTACACCCAAAATATGGTCGTGGATCCAAGAACACCCGATCATCACGTGATGTCTTGGAGCGACGAAAACATAATTGGTGCATACTAAAGGAAGAACACATTCTTATCTTGATATTTAAACGAGGGATCATCTTATTATGCTAACAAAGCGCTAAACAAGCAATATAAGATGCAATCAAAACATCATATGTTTATTAGTGAAATGATATGGTTCCCGTAGATGATCTCTATCACGTGCATCGTGGTATGATCACTATCATACCTATATGTGTAAATCCAAGGTCTATGGATTTTACACGCTATGTGTGTTGTAAGAGTATCATCTCATACTTCTACTTACAACACTACCATATCATAACACTAGCCCAGCAACAATCTAAACTAGACGCCTCTAATTTATCCATTGCAAGTTTTACGTGGCTTAGGGCTTTCGAGATAGAACCGTTCTTACCTACGAACATGAACCACAACGAGGATAATCAAATTGTTGACAACTCGCTTGCAAAATAGATATTGACTATAGTAGGAGAGAGACACCCGCTAGCCACTTATGCAAACTAGTTGCATGTCAAGCGTGGAACAGTCTCATGTGCGAGGACATGTAAAGTTTGTCCGGCTTCATCCCACTATGCCACCAATATCCAAAATTACAACAAAGGAGAAACAACATGATCATCGCCCACATACTCATATGTGTACTACCGTGTAAAGTATCTACGCATAGATTCGGCTCGATACCCTTTGTAGGGTTCGCGACATAGAAAACAAAAATTTCCTACGATGTGAACTATATACCAAGATCTATCTAATAGATACAAACAGGCGGATGTATATCCGTAGAGAACATACCCTTGAAGACCGACAAAGCTTACGAGTTCAACTCGTGGTTGATGTAGACGATCTCTTGCCGATCTCAAGATCGAGAGGAAGTCCTAGCGCGCAAATCAGCGGCATCCGTGCTCGCACACGTTCGAGGCACCGAGAAACCCCGCCTCCTCACTCCAGCGATGCGGTGAAGCACAACTCTTTCTTGCCGAATAGCCACCGGAACATGTATCTCGCTAGTCCGAGACCATGGGGATAAGTTCTAGAGGGGGAGAGAGATCCTTCACGAGGAGGTGTGTGAGACAAGTGAGGAGGGGGGCTCCTTTTATAGGAGGGGGGAACCCCAAGGGGGTGGCCGGCGCATGGGGCTGCCCCTTGCCCTCCCCTCTTCATGTGGGTGGACACTCCACTCACAAATCTCCTTTAAATTCCCTCCACTCAAAAGTCCACTCAAATTCCCATTAAATTTCCACCAAATTTAATGCAAACTCTCATTAAATAAAACTCTTTTATTTTATTCAGAATTTTGTCAATTACTTTAATGACAAATATTCACAAATAACCCCTTGCTAGAATTCTATTTCACATGCATAACCACTTTATGCAATTTCACCCGAAAACCTGTTTCGGTATCTAGTGAAATAAATTCATGTGCTTGTTCATTCTTTCGGCATGAAACATTTGCTCCAATTGGATGTCGGTGTCTCTTAAGTGTGTCACCCTACAGTTCGTGAATAATGCGGACATGATCGAGACCCCTCTCGGATCAATAATCAGAAGCGGGATCTAGAGACCCATACTGACTGCCACACATTCAACGATGACTTTCTTATGATCGTCGGAACCTTTTACGCTAGTATCTTAATCCCTTTGTTTCACGATATATTACATGTCCGAGATTTGATCATCGGTATCTCCATACCTAGTTTGATCTCGTTACCGACATGCACTCTTTTCTCGTTCCTGTGATATAACATTCTAGTGATCAAATCACTTGCTTGCAAGCTAATCCATGTGATATCACCGAGAGGGACCAGAGTATATCTATCCGTCATCGGGATGAACAATTTCCACTCTCGATCCATGAGCCTCAACATAACACTTTATTAGTTCTGAATCCATCTTTATAATCACCCTGTTATAGTGTGACGTTTGATGTTATCAAGAAACTCTTCCGGTGTTAGTGATTGACATGATCTCATGGTCTAAGGATTAGGATCACTTCGTAAGTTGTTATAGCAATATAAACTCAATGACTTTGATCGTAATGCTATACTTCGGATGAATGTTCATCACACCATTACACTAATGTTGTGATCCCGTTATTAACAACATCCAATGTCCTGATCAGGAAACCTTGATCATCTTGTTAATCAACGAGCTAGTTTATGAGAGAGGCATAACTAGGAACTTTCTGTTTGTTTATTAAACACACATGTATTAACGTTTTCGTATTAACACAATTATAGCATGCAAAATAAACATCTATCATATACTTGGAATACACATAATAAACACTTTATTATTGCCTCTCAGGGCATATTCCCTTCAGTGGCAAGAGCAGCCACACCACTTGATGTTTCCTCTTCATCATCATAATCATCATTGTCGAAGGATAACTCTTCATGAGTGATCAATACAATTTCACCCGACTTCTTATTGATGGGATTCTTCTTGATGAAGGGTTTCTTGTAAGGAGCTTTGGAAGTTTTCTTCATTACAAGTTTACCACCATGATCTTCTCTCTTCTCATAGGGACAACCCGCCACAAAGTGATAGCGGTCACCACAATTTAAGCAAGTTCTCAATTTAGTGACATTTTCTCTTCTTCCATTTGGGTTGCTTCTTCGTTGCATTTTCATCTTGGCATTGGCGGGGTTCTTCCACAAGTTCTTTGCATAGAAAGCCATATATTCACCATGATCAATCTTGACATCATTGGGGTGGCTCATGGAGAGGCCTTCATCACTATCATCTTCATCCCCATGTTCCACAACTTTGGCCTTCAATGCAAGGTTGAAAACATTGCTCATTCCAAGGGCTCGAGCACGGGTATCTTTGGAATTCTTGGCGGCAACCTTGAAAGTGGCCATCTCTTGCATAACTTCATTGGAGGCCATGAGGTGGTAGTTGTGTCTTCCTTGTAGGCTCTTCAAGTCGGTGGTCTCAAAGGGCACGAGTGCACTCACATATTTCCTTTTTATCCAAGCATCATCCACATGTGAGGCACCCACATTCCTAAAAGCAGTGGAGGTGGTCTTGAGCCTATGATACATGTCTTCATGATCTTCGCCTTCCTTCATATAGAAGCCTTCGACTTCATTTCTTAGTGCATCATACCGGTTCCTTCTCATGATCTCATTCTCAAAATACAACTCCGTGAGAGCATCCCAAGCTTCCTTGGCGGTGTTGAGGTGCTCAATGTGTGGGTAATATTTTGTACCCAATCCTTGTTGTATCATGTGCAAGGCGGTGGCGTTGAGTTGACTATTGACAACTTATATTGTTGTCAAGTTATTTGGATGCCTAATATATAGTCCTTGTTCAATGATGTTCCATAACTCAATACAAGATCCGCGCACATGAGATTTCATTATAGATTGTCATTGAGCAAAAGTAGATGCATCTAGCTTTGGTGGGTCTCCTCTATTGTTTATATGAGGGTGAGGAATTGGAGGTCGGGAGTGTACCATCCATGAGAGTCATGGTGCTCTCCCTTCCCACCATCCCTTTTTGTGGTGGAATTAGTGTTGTCTTGATTACCCCCCACCACCATACCCGTATGTGATACCGGGGCTCCTTAGGTAATGGTGGAATTTCCTCTTGAGGAGAAGGGGATGATGAGCCACCTTTATCTTCAACAAGTTGCTCAAGTAACTTATGCAATTATTTGATCTCGTTGGCCAAGGTGGAGCTCAATCTTGTTTCCAAGTTATTGAGATCCTCCATGGTCACCGAGGTGGTAGGCTCACCATCACCTTCCCCTTCTTTGCTACCCATATACTCTTAAGCGGTAAAGCCCGAATAGCCGAGTCTCTGATACCAATTGAAAGGATCATATGGGCACCTAGAGGGGGGTGAATAGGTGCTACTTTAAATTTTCTTCTTTTTCAAATTAGGGTTTGACAAGAAAGGTAAATTCTCTAGATTATGCAACTAAGGTGAATTTACCTATATGTCAACTAGCACCAACTAGCACAATACTAAGCAAGAACAAGTAAAGTAAAGTGCGGTAAAGGAGAGAAGTAACCAAAGTGGTGGACGTGGAGACACAAGGATTTGTTTCCCGTAGTTCCTTCCTTTTGAGGGGAAGTACGTCTACGTTTGGAGAGGGGGTGGTCACAAACCACCAACGCCATGAGAGGCCTTCCTTGTTCTCAGATGAACCTCACCCCAAAGGGTTTGATTCACCTCTTTCACTATAGCGGCAACCTTCAAGGTGGAAGCCGGCACCTTTACAACAAGTTCGGGGCACACATCCAAAACTTAATTGGAGGCTCCCAAATACAAGCAAGTTGTCAAACAAACAAAAACAAGCTTGTAAGAACCAAATCAAAATCTAGGGTTTCCAAAGAAACACTAGAGCATGGGGGCCATCAACTGAATGAGAGGGAAATGAAGATCTCTCTTTATGAAGATGTAGATCAAGGACTCCTCCTTCGATTCTCCAAAGATCAATGACTTTGGATGGTTGGATGAAGATATCTTGTTGATTTGGTGGCTCAAATAGGGGTAGTGTTCTTGAGGGGGTCGAGCAGCTGGAGGAAGGGGATAAGGTCCCCTATTTATAAGCAGCCCCCTCCATTGAACCGTTTTCTGACCGTTGGAGAAAATTCAAGCCGAAGACTCCGACCTGCAGACCGGAGATTCCGATCCATCTCCGATCCAGCCTCCGGACCAGCATACTAACAGACCAAGTCCTGCCGCGAGCCAAGTGGAACGGAGACTCCGGTCCAGCCCAACCGGAGACTCCGATCTGTGTAGGGGTTTGTAGCATGGAAAACAAAAAAATTCTATCGCATGCACACAAACAAGCCAAGATCTATCTACTAGATTGTAGCAGCGAGTCAATTAGAGTACTCACCCTCAAAGATTCCAAAGCGATTATTGAGAGCAGATTCTCGTGGGTGATGTAGTCGTGCACTTGCCAATCTCAAGATCGCATAGACGATCCTTCCGGCGCTGTGTTCCAGCAGCGCTTCCGCAGTCGGTCATACGTTCGGTACTCGATGAATACCTTCCTCTCCCTTGTTCCAACATGCAGCAGAGGTTGTAGTTCTCCCCTCGCGATTCCAGCAGCACGACGGCATGGTGTCGGAAGTAGAGGGAAGATCCCGCAGGGCTTCGCCTAATCCGGTGCGAGTTATGGTGGATCTAGGGTTTCCGATGATCTAGGTTTAGAAGGCCAGAGAGGAGGAGGAGGAGTCGGTGGCGGCTAGGGCGACGACGACGGGCCGGCGGCGCTAGGCGGCGGCGCACGATGGGGAGGGCTGGTTGTGTCCTCTTGGGGCAGCCCCTCCCCTCTATTTATGAGAGGGAGGGCAACTTGGGAGAGGAGAGTTTGAATCCTTCCCCAAACCTAAGTTGGGGAGAAATAAGGACTCTTTCCTTCTTCCACTAGGAAACTATTGTTCCAGATTGACTTTTCAAACTTGCCTTTTGACTTTCAATTTAGAGCTTTATTTCTCTCTTGCCAACGCCCAACCAAGTGACCTAGGACATGATCCAATCATTCCACTTACCCATGACACATTCATGAGCCATTCTCCTTCCGGTCTGGTGAACCTTTTAGACCCTTCTAGAACCTCTCCGAGGAAAACATCGAAACCATTACCGAACTCCGGAATCGGACTTTCCTTATATGAATCTTATTCTACAGACCATTTCAGATCTCCTCGTGATATCCCGTATCCCATCCAAGACTCCGAACAACATTCGACATCCCTACTTACATTCCATATCTACTAAACAACATCGAATCCTTAAGTGTGTCTCCCTACGGTTCGTGAATTATTCGGACATGATCGAGACACTTCTCTGATCAATAACCAATAGAGGAATCTGGAAATTCATATGGCTCCCATATATTTCTACGATTACTTTGCAATCAAATGAACCACATACATATGATAACAATTTCCCTTTGTCTCGTGATAGTTTACTTATCCGAGGTTTGATCGTCGGTATCTCTGCATACCTAGTTCAACCTCGTTACTAATAAGTACTCTTTTCTTGTTACCGTGATATGTGATCCCTTGTGATCCAGTCACATGATTACAAGCTAATTGGATGACATTCCACCGAGAGGGCCCAGAGTATATCTATCCGTCATATGGATGGACAAATCCCACTCTTGATCCATGTGCCTCAACACATACTTTCTGAACACTCAATGCCACCTTTATAGCCACCCAGTTATGTTGTGGTGTTTGATGTCATCAAAGCATCCTTTCGGTGATGGTGATTAGCATGATCTCATGGTCGAAGGAATTAGGTTACTATGTATCAGAAATATTATAGCAAACGAACTATTGAAATGACTTGATCTTTATGCTACGCTTATCTATAGGAGTATGTCCATCACACCATTATCCTAATGATATGATCTTGTCGTTAATAACATCTCAATGTTCATGATCGGGAAACCACAATCATCTATTAACCAAACAAGCTAGTATTACTAAGAGGCTTTACCAGGGACGAGTTTACAAATCACACAAGTATTAATGTTTCCGGTTAATACTATTATAGCATGAATGTAAACATTTATCATAAACACAAAGATATAATAATAACCATTTTTATTATTGCCTCTAGGGCATATCTCCAGCAGTGTCCCACTTGCACTAGAGTCAACCAATCTAGATTACATGGTAATATACCAAACACCCATGGCGGTTTGGTGCTGGTCATGTTTTGCCCTCGGGAGAGGTTTAGTCAACAGATCCGCCACATTCAGATCTGTGTGTACTTTGCAAATCTTTATGTCACCATCTTGGACATGCTCTCGAATAGCGTGAAAACGTAGCTTGATATGCTTCAGCTTCTTGTGTGACCTTGGTTCTTGCGCATTGGCTATGGCACCCATGTTATCATAGTAGATAGACATTGGGTCAAGCGCACTTGGAACCACACCGACCTCTGTAATGAACTCCTTCATCCATATCGCCTCTTGTGAAGCCTCCGAAGCAGCTATGTATTCCGATTCAGTTGAAGATCTTGCCACAACGCTTTGCTTTGCACTCCTCCAGCTAACTGCTGCACCATTCAAAATAAATACATATCCAGTTTGAGATTTAGAATCATCCGGATCGATGTTCCAACCATCATCGGTGTAACCATTAACAACGAGCTGTTCATCACCTCCATAAGAAAGAACCATATCCTTAGTTCTTCTCAAGTACTTAAGGATGTTTTTGACCGCTGTCCAATGATCCACTCCTGGATCACTTTGATATCTGCTAGTCAAACTAACAGCATATGCAATGTCGGGTCTAGTACATAGCATGACATACATAAGAGATCCTATGGCTGAGGCATAGGGAGTCTTACTCATCCTTTCTCTACCTTCTGTCATTGCAGGACTTTGATTTTTCCTCAAGATCGTATTGGGCAACATGGGCAAGAACCCTTTCTTGCTATCTTCCATTCCAAACTTCTTTAGAACTTTGTCCAAATATGTACTCTGTGACAATGATATTAGGCGTCTCGATCTATCTCTATAAATCTTTATGCCTAATATGTAAGCTGCTCCGCCAAGATCTTTCATTGAAAAACTATTATTCAAATAATCCTTGACACTATTAAGAAGATCTACATCATTCCCAATGAACAATATGTCATCTACATATAATATTAGGAATGCTACAGAGCTCCCACTCACTTTCTTATAAATACAAGCTTCTCCATAAGTTTGTATAAATCCAAAACTTTTGATTACCTTATCAAAACGTTGATTCCAACTCCGGGATGCTTGCTTCAATCCATAAATGGACCGTTGAAGTTTGCATACCTTGTTAGCATCTTTAGGATCGACAAAACCTTTGCGTTGTACCATATACAACTCTTCATCAATGTCTCCATTGAGGAACGCTGTTTTGACATCCATCTGCCATATCTCATAATCATAATATGAAGCGATTTCTAACAAAATCCTCACAGACTTTAGCTTCACTACCGGTGAGAAATTCTCATCGTAGTCAACTCCTTGAATTTGTCGAAATCCTTTTGCGACAAGTCGATCTTTATAGACAGTAACATTACCATTAACATCTTTTTTATTCTTGAAAATCCATTTGTTCTCGATAGCCTTCCGGCCATCCGGTAAGTCCACCAAAGTCCATACTTGGTTTTCGTACATGGGTCCAATCTCGGATTTCATGGCTTCTTGCCATTTATTGGAATATGGGCTCATTATCACTTCCTCATATGTCGCAGGGTCATCGGTGTTGTCCACCAACATGACACTCATAACGGGATCATACCAATCAGGAGTGGTACGAGTTCTCATTGACCTGCGAGGTTTCGTAGTAACTTCAACCGAAGTTTCACGATCAACATCATTAGCTTCCTCTCTTATTGGTGTAGGCGCCACAGGAACTACTTCCGGTGTTGCGCTACTCTCAAGTCCGAGAGAAGGTTCAACAACCTCGTCGAGTTTTACTTTCCTTCCAGTCACTTCTTTCGAGAGAAACTCCTTCTCTAGAAAGGATCCATTCTTGGTAACAAAGATTTTGCCCTCGGATCTATGCTAGAAGGTATACCCAATAGTTTCCTTCGGGTATCCTATGAAGATGCATTTTTCCGCTTTGGGTTCAAGCTTGTCGGGCTGTAACTTCTTTACATAAGCCTCGCAAACCCAAACTTTAAGGAACGACAATTTAGGTTTCTTCCCAAACCATAATTCATATGGTGTCATTTCAACGGATTTAGATGGTGCCCTATTTAAAGTGAATGCGGCTATTTCTAATGCATAACCCCAAAATGATAGCGGTAAATCTGTAAGTGACATCATAGAACAAACCATATCTAAGAGAGTTTGATTACGATGTTCGGACACACCATTATGTTGTGGTGTTCTCGACGGTGTCAATTGTGAAAGTATTCCGCGTTTCTTCAAATGCTCACCAAACTCGTAACTAAGATATTCACCTCCACGATCATATCGTAGAAACTTAATCTTCTTGTTACGTTGATTCTCTACTTCACTTTGAAATTCCTTAAACTTCTCGAAAGTTTCGTACTTATGTTTCATGAAATATATATACCCATATCTACTCAAGTCATCCGTGAAGGTGAGAACATAACGATAACCAACGTGCGATGCTACACTCATTGGACCACACACATCGGTATGTATGATTTCCAATAAGTCTGTAGCTCGCTCCATCATACCAGAAAATGGAGTCTTAGTCATTTTACCCATAAGACATGCTTCGCATCTTTCAAGTGATTCGAAATCAAGTGATTCAAGAAGTCCATCGGAATGGAGTTTCTTCATACGCTTCACTCCAATGTGACCAAGACGACAGTGCCACATATAGGTCGAGTTATTGCTCAATTTCAAATGTTTAGCTTCAATGTTGTTAATATGTGTATTACTACAATCGAGATTCAACAAGAATAGACCATCTATCAAAGGTGCATGTGCATAAAACATATTACTCATATAAATCGAACAACCATTATTCTCGGACTTAAACAAGTAACCTTCTTGCAATAAACATGATCCGGATATAATGTTCATGCTCAACGCAGGCACCAAATAACAATTATTTAAGTATAAAACTAATCCCGATGGTAGATGAAGAGGTATCGTGCCGACCGCGATCACATCAACCTTTGATCCATTTCCAACGCGCATCGTCACCTCGTTCTTCGCTAGTTTCCGTCTATTCTGTAGCACCTGTTTCGAGTTACAAATATGAGCAACCGAACCAATATCAAATACCCAGGCACTACTACGACTACTAGTGAGATACACATCAATAATATGTATATCGGATATACCTTTCTTCTTGATGTTGTCGTTCTTCAAATCCGCCAAGTACTTAGGGCAATTCCGCTTCTAGTGACCTTCTCCCTTGCAGTAAAAGCACTCAGTATCAGCCTTAGGCCAGCCTTGGTCTTCTTCGCCGGCGCGGTAACTTTCTTACCGCCCTTCTTGAAGTTTCCCTTTTCTTAGACTTTCCTTGCTTCTTGAATTTGGTGGTATTATTGACCAACAACACTTGGTGCTCTTTCTTGATCTCCACTTCCACAGACTTTAACATGGAGAAGAGTTTGGGCAACGACTTGTCCATGTTTTGCATATTGTAGTTCATCACAAAGTTTTTGTAACTTGGTGGTAGTGATTGGAGGACACGGTGAATCTCCAAATCATTGGGAATCACTATACCCAAGCTTTGAAGCTTTCTTGCGTGCCCAGACATCTTAATCACGTGCTCACTGGTGGATCTGTCCTCTTCCATCTTGCAGTTAAAGAACTTTTCAGAAGCCTCATAACTCTCAACTGCCGCGTGAGCCTCAAATATCATTTTGAGTTCACGGACAATATCATGTGGATCATGGTTATCAAACCTTTTCTGAAGCTCTGATTCCAAACCATACAAGATAGCACACTGAACTATGGAGTACTGATTCTTTCGAGTGAGGAAAAAATTATTCAACTCATCGGTAGTATCAGTTGCAGGTGGGTCACCCAGTGGTGTATCCAGCACATAGGTCAAATTACCAGCATTGAGGACAATCCTCAAATTGCGGAGCCAATCCGCGAAGTTGCTTCCATTATTTTTCAACTTTTATTTCTCTAGGAACGCATTAAAATTGATGGTAGGGGCCGCCATTGATCTACAACATATTTGCAATAGGTTAGACTAAGTTTATGATAAATTGAGTTCTAATTAACAGTTAAATTAATCTAGGTGAACTCCCACTCAAAAAAATATCCCTCACATTGTTTTAGTGATCACACGAACCAAATCCACCACATCAAAACCGATCATCACGATAATTGTTGTAGCTTCAATGGCGAACAATCAACATGTTCATCATATCTACTATATGACTCATGCTTTACCTTTCGGTAATCCGTGTTCCGAGACCATGTCTGTACATGCTAGGCTCGTCAAGATCAAACCTTAGCTTCCGCATGAGCAAATCTGGCTTGTTCCCGTTGTATACACTCGCAGAATCTAACACACCCGATCATCACGTGGTGCTTCGAAACAACGAGATTTAGCAACGGTGCCTACTAAGGATGAACACTTTATAACTTGAAATTTCGTGAGAGGGATCATCTTATAATGCTACCGTCACGAACTAAGCAATACAAGATGCATAAAAGGATTAACATCACATGAAATTCATAATATGTGATATGATATGGCCTTTCTTCTTGTGCTTCCAATCTCCATCTTCAAGCACGGACATGATCTCCATCATCACCGGCAAGGTTAATGGCGCCGTTCCATGGTTGTCGTCCACCAACATCAACTATTAGAACTACTTTAAATAATAGACACGCAGGTCTTAACGGAATTAAAATACAAACATATGGCTCCTGCCGGTTGCCAACTTACAATAAGGAACATTGCATACGTCATATATAATCACAATCATGGCCATATCACATCACAACACACCCCTGCAAAACAAATTTAGACGCCTCTAATTTTCTTTGCATATTTTACGTGGTTTGGGGCTTTCAATAAGTGTCGTTCTAACTTACGAACAAGAACCACAACGTTGATGCTTGAAATATCATGTGCCCGTTGTAAATTGAATCTATACTATGATGGGAGAGACATACACCCGCAAATCCACTTATGAAATACAAGTTGCATGTTGAGCGTGGAGCAAGTCTCATGAACAATGTCACGTCAGGTTGGCCCGGCCCGCTTCATCCCATCATACCGCAAGATGCAAAGTACACAAAAAGCAATTGATAATAAAAGCACCACCGTCCATAATGACCATTATGTTCTACTCGTGCACCAGATCTACATATAGACACGGATCTGATACCACTGTAGGGGTTCGTAGCATGGAAAACAAAAAAATTCTACCGCCTGCACACAAACAAGCCAAGATCTATCTACTAGATTGTAGCAACAAGTCGATTAGATTACTCACCCTTGAAGATTCCAAAGCGGTTAACGAGAGCAGATTCTCGTGGGTGATGTAGTCGTACACTTGCCGATCTCAAGATCGCGTAGACGATCCTTCCGGCGTCGCGTTTCGGCAGCGCTTCCGTAGTAGGTCACACGTTCGATACTCGATGAATACCTTCCTCTCCCTTGTTCTAGCAGGCAGCGGAGGTTGTATTTCTCCCCTTGCGATTCCGGTAGCACGACGACGTGGTGTCGGAAGTAGAGGGAAGATCCCGCAGGGCTTCGCCTAAGCCGGTGCGGGTTATGGTGGATCTAGGGTTTTCGGCGATCTAGGCTTAGAAGGCCGGAGAGGAGGAGGTGGAGTCGGCGGCGGCTAGGGCGACGGCGACGAGCCGGCGGCGGCGGCAAGCGTTGGCGGCAGCGCTAGGGCAGCGGCGACGACGCACGGTGGGGAGGGATGGTTGTAGTGCTTTGGGGCAGCCCCTCCCCTCTATTTATAAGAGGGAGGGCAGCTTCAGAGAGGGGAGTTTGAATCCTTCCCCAAATCCAAGTTGGAGAGAAAGAAGGACCCTTTCCTTCTTCCACTAGGAAACTATTGTTCCAGTTTGACTTTTCAAACTTGCCTTTTGACTTTCAATTTAGAGCTTTATTTCTCTCTCACCAACGCCCAACCAAGTGACCTAGGACATGATCCAATCATTCCATTTACCCATGACACATTCATGAACCATTCCCCTTCCGGTCAGGAGAACCTTCTAGACCCTTCTAGAACCTCTCCGATAAAAACATCGAAATCATTCCTGAACTCCGGAATCGGACTTTCCTTATATGAATCTTATTCTCCGAACCATTCTGGATCTCCTTGTGATATCCTGGATTCCATCCGAGACTCCGAACAACATTCAGCATCCCTACTTACATTCCATATCTACTAAACAACATCGAACCTTTAAGTGTGTCTCCCTACGGTTCATGAATTATGCGGACATGACCGAGACACTTCTCCGATCAATAACCAATAGAGGAATCTGTAAATTCATATGGCTCCCACATATTTCTATAATTACTTTGCGATCGAATGAACCATACATACGATACCAATTTCCCTTTGTCTCACGCTAGTTTACTTATCCGAGGTTTGATCGTCGGTATCCCTGCATACCTAGTTTAACCTCGTTACTAATAAGTACTCTTTTCTCGTTCCTGTGATATGTGATCCCTTGTGAGCCAGTCACATGCTTGCGAGCTAATTGGATGACATTCCACCGAGAGGGCCCAAAGTATATCTATCCGTCATATGGATGGACAAATCCCACTCTTGATCCATATGCCTCAACACATACTTTCTGAACACTCAATGCCACCTTTATAGCCACCCAGTTACGGTGTGGTGTTTGATGTCATCAAAGCATCCTACCGATGATGGTGATTAGCATGATCTCATGGTCGAAGGAATTAGGTTACTATGTATCAGAAAGCTTATAGCAAACGAACTATTCAAATGACTTGATCTTTATGCTACGCTTATCTATAGGAGTATGTCCATCACACCATTCTCCTAATGATATGATCTTGTCGTTAATAACATCTCAATGTTCATGATCGGGAAACCACGATCATCTATTAACCAAACAAGCTAGTATTACTAAGAGGCTTTACTAGGGACTCTAATTTAGTTTACAAATCACACAAGTATTAATGTTTCCGGTTAATACTATTATAGCATGAATGTAAAAATTTATCATAAATACAAAGATATAATAATAACCATTTTTATTATTGCCTCTAGGGCATATCTCCAACAGTCTGAGCCACAGAACGGAGACTCCGGACAAGTCTTCGGACCGGCCATCTGTATGTCCGAGGCAGCAAACAGGGGCCTCCTCCGAGGATTCATGCGGAAACTCCGATCCACACCGGACACTCCCAGCCAGACCGGAGACTCCGGTCTGGAATTTCTAGGAACATGTAAATCTTTGCAGGGAACTTTCCATAGATTAGAGGTCCTTTTCACTTTGCATTATATCAACCTGTAGACAATAGCATACTATAAAATGATCTACTTGTTGTTAACGAACACAAAAAGTGATTATGACAGTAAATGTCCTTTCACTATCCATGGGAACAAAGTTAATCGATTAAAACTTCATTGTGTTGATGCCTATCCAGACCATCCACGAGCTGTTTTGATTTCACTCAAGAATCGATATGACATGTGTACATCCTGAGTATGGATCGGTATGACACAGTGTCTCCTATACATTTTAAATTATATGTTCAACTGGAATTTCAAACTTAATTTGGAGAAAATGAAGGTCGACCTAACGAAGTATTCCCTGTTATCCAAATGGCACCGTCAACTGAGACCATATTGGTAGAGCTTAGGAAATAAATGGCATCATCACACAACCGAAATTTAGTGCTTGGCTCCAGTTCAGCCATATTGGTAGAGCATTCGGGTACTCTTTCTGGCTGTATGTATTTAGATTTTAACTATTTTTTGCTCCTATTGACGGGCTGAACTATAGGACAGTTGGCCACATCGTTACTACGCCATCAAACATAAATTCCATCGCCACATGCCTTGCTTCTCTGAACTATATGCAGGCAAGATATTATGGATTCACAGCTTTTGTTCACTAGTGGATAGTCAGTAGAATAGTATACAGAGCATGAAAGATATATACGGCTCTAGAGTGTATATTTAAAAAGTATATATAATATATTGTTTTGTCAACTAAATGAGGTTCAGGTGCTCACGTTGTTATTCTTATTTGCTTCAGTTTGTACAGATCAAGCTCGAGTAGTGCAACCATAGCTAGGAAAGTTAATGTGTGAGGTTGAAGAATGAAGATGGTGATAAGAGGGTCATGAAACTGAATTTGATAATTTAGCATCTTAACTGAGCTTGATAATTCCACACCTGCATCTCTTTGTGTCTTCAGAACATCATGCCTATTGTGTGCCCAAGCAGATGCTGACAAGGAGTGGAACGACAAGTTATTATAAATATATATTTTCCTATTCTGATTGTTGTATATAACCTTTTTCTACTCCGCTCATCTCATGATTTCATGTGTGTTATTCTAATTTCATCTATTAGATCTACAATTATATTTATTTGGTTAGGAATGTGTCCTTGGAGTGTTTTTATGATCCATGGGATTGTGCGTCAAGGCGTACCCTATATATATATATACATGTATTAGGTCCCTACTCGGGTCAATTATCAAAATTGAGCCTTGATTCTACGACCATCCATTTGCTAAAAAACATTATTAGTGTAATATTATTCGCTCACCTATAATCGCTAAGGTATGGTGAGCCAAGAAGATTATTTGCACCAGCTGTATACATGTTTCAAAGAACTCGGCCGCCTTTTGATGTTCCCACTGATTTTGGTGTTGTTGTTTATTTTATTGTCCGGCATGCGTTAATATATAAATCTTGTAGAGGTTCGTAGCATGGAAAATAAAAAAAATTATCACATGAACACACAAAAGCCAAGATCTAATCTACGAGATCGGTGCAATGAGTTCATAGAGTACTAACCCTCGAAGATCCAAAGCGTTTAACGAGATCGAATTCTCGTGGTTGATGTAGTCGTTTACTTGCCGATCTTAAAATCGCGAAGACGATCCTTCCGGCGCTGCGTTCCGACAGCGCTTCCACGGTCGGTCACAGGTTCGTTACTCGATGACGATATTCCTCTCCCTTGTTCTAGCAGGCAACGGAGGTTGTAGTTTCCTCGCGATTCCAGCAGCACGACGGTGTGGTGGTGGAGGTGGAGGAGTAGATCCTGCAGGGCTTCGCCTAAGCTGGAGCAAGTATGGTGGATTAGAGAGAGCCTCGGCAACTAGGGTTTATACACCGAGGGGAGGAGGTGGCCGGAAGCTAGAGAAGGGATAGGCGGCGGCAACTTGGAGCTAGGGTTTAGGGCGTCGGCGACTTGGGAGAGGCGGCGTCCTAGGGTTTTTGGGGTGTAGGGGTGTGGCGCCCCCTCCCCTCCTTTTATGGGTGGGAGAGGCGACAAGGGGGAGGCCGAGTCCTCCCCTAACACTCCTTGTGGCCCGCGGCTTGGGGAGGGAGAGTGGAACCTCTCCCATGTAGGTTTCCTTCCCTCCCTCCACTTGGACTTTGACTTTCAATGTTGGGATTTGACTTTTCAAATTGGAGTTTGAATACTCAAACTAGAGTTTGATCATTTCTCTTCCCATTGCCTAGCCAAGTGGCCTAGGGTACGATGCAACCATTCCACATTGGCATGGCACATTCATGTACCACCCCTCCGGGGTGGTGGACCTTCTAGAACCTTCTAGAAGATTCCAGTGAAAACACCGAAAACATTTTCGAACCCCGGAATTGGACTTTCCTTATATGAATCTTATTCTCCGGACCATTTCGGATCTCCTAGTGATGTCTCGGATCCAATCCGAGACCCCTAACAACATTCGGTCTCCAACTCATTTCCATATATACTAAACAACATTGAATCCCTAAGTGTGTCTCCCAAACACAAAGATATAATAATAACCATTTTATTATTGCCTCTTGAGAATATCTCCAACAAATCTGCCTTATGTAACTTTTTCAATTGTTATCATCGCTGAATTATAATGTTATTTGGAATCGTCTATCAATATCAACCTTGATGCTATAACCAACTGTCTGGTAAATATTTTTTGTCATTTATAATCACCAAATTGGCTCAAAACCAACGGGACTGTGCGCCAAGGCACACCCCTAAATCTAGTCGATGTGGACCACCCGACCGTATTGCTCGCTTGAAGCCGACGGGCTAGCTATGCCTTCTAGCTTGATGGAAGGATGAGGATGGTACGAATGGAGCATGAGATTCCTACGACGGGCGCAATAATGATGAATGCGATGAGAAGCGTGACAACGAAGGTGAGCTCAAGAGTATGGAGATGAGGAGGAGCTAGGGCGTGAGCTGCGGTGATGTGGAGACGAGCTCGAAAGTGGTCGCCTTAGCTTTCTTTGTAGTTCTTAGTGATGCTCGTGTTGTGATACCCCATTTTTCATTTGATTTGGTTCTTTCGGGATTGATCGAGTGTGTATGAAAATATTGGTGCACCCTTGCAAGGTAAATCTTTTCGAAAAGCCGTGTATATGATTATGGACTACTTGGAACAGAGTTTCTCAATCATAGACCAGTTTTGTCCTTTTCGACTCTTACGCCTTGCATTATCATTGAATGGTCCCTGGTTGGTTGTGGCAGTTGCAGGGATGTCATCGGATGCACGACCATCCCACTCATCGGCGTCTAGGTTGGCGTTGCCAACACGGTGGAGGTGGCCAGAGGTGGTCGACAACATCCACACCGTTCTGATATGCCTCGGGTTTCTGCCTCGTGATTGAGTAGCTAGGAATCCAAATTCTTTGCTTTCTTGGTGTCGGGACTTGTAGTTTGTATTGTGTTGTGACTAATTTGGGATGCAATGCACGTGTGACTTAATTTTGTAGCTTTGTTTGGATGTATAGGTGCATACACTAAGATAACACTTGTTTTGTTGTAACATAGACCTGACTGGAATATGATTGTAATACCGACCGCTTGTAGGGTATCTTCAGTGCATGGTTTTAGTCATTGCTTCACATTGTGTTGAAAGATAGTTTTTATTAGGAAACAAGCCTTAAACAAGTTGGCATAAACAAAATGATCAAAATAATGATACAATGTTGACAATAAAATGACCTTCTGGAATATTCCCTGTTGATCATTATTAATATTTATGAATTGACATTATGGTGTGTCCTTGAATGGAAAGAGGAAGATAAGAGCATGGGGTTGTAGAGAGATAGAGAGGGAAAATGCATTGTTTTATGAATTATAACATTGACAAAAGCAAATACACACAATGTAAACAATTCTGTCATTTTGTTTCACTTATTGCAACTTAGTTAACACTAATTATAACTAAACAACTAAAATACTTAAGTCAACTTGCACCTTAATTATTAGTGTCACCTGTTACAACCGTTATTCATCTAAATAACTTTATTGCTTTTTGTATAGTTTATAAATGCTATATTGGTTGTACCCAAAACGAAACAATGAAAAAACAACTCAATGCTAGAAGCTTGGTTTATGTTTTAGTGTTATCTAGATGTTCCAAAGTGACCATGGATGGAGCACATGACATGCACCCTAAAAAATTATAAGCCCTAAAGGATATGAAGGGAAGATTTGACCATGAAAGAACAAAGAAATGTGTAATACAATCAAATAAGGGAGAGGAGATGGGATTCAAGGATAATCCAGATACCACATGAGTTCTAGAAATTCTTAACTCTTATAATAAGATAAGAAGTTATACACGACAAATCTCTATTAGGATATTTATTAATTATTTATGTATGGAAATATATGGATCCTAATACTATTTCAATAGAGACAAACACACTAAATACCTCAAAACGATCGGAACTAGCCCATAGGTTAATGTGATTTCATCATATTTTAGGCAATATAAATAAAATATATTTTTTTCAACCAAAACTCATCTCTTTGAAAGAATTTGTGCTTCGAACCGTGTAACCACAACTTTGGAATTTGATACTAAGAAGAAAGTTGTGTTTTTATTCTTTTCTTCAAACATAGCAGAAAAATAAAATAGATTGTAGATTGTATAGGTTGCAAAATTAGTTACAATTCACTGGCAATCATAGGTATATAAAGGTAAAAATGTTTAGTATAAATTAGCAATAACTATTTTTTTCACCTTTCTTAGACTTAAGACTTGTTCTTTTAGGTAATTTGCTAGAAATAAGGTTTGCTAGCGTAACGTGATGTGAATTAGTCCAACTAATCCTTAACTGCTTGTTGCAGCTAGTTTAATGTGCTTGCTAATTAACTCTTGTCATTGTAATTTGAAAAAAATGATGCTGCATGTCCCAGCTTTATTTTGTTTAAACCACATTCATGCACTAGTCGCTTGCTTGGCTTTGTGGTTGATTATCATAAATGATAAAATTAATATGCATGATATTGACATCTTTTTGTTGGGGAAAACCGATGAAAAATAGTATCGATCATGCAATTCAACAAGGCAAAAAGTGGTGTTAGCTAGTTTGTGTATGCTGGAAGAATCCATCGAATAAGCCATAGGAAATCAGAAGCCATATATAAAGATTGAAATGTAATGATGGGAAATGCCGTTTTCCAGCCGTCTCAGTTACCTCTTCACAGATGGAACAAAACACCAGTCTTTGGGAAGAATAGTTCTTCTTGTACTAATATATGGACCTATTATTAATCAATAGATGAATGTATATTTGACGGTAGCTCTTTGGTGGGCGGTTGACGAGGGTTCGACTCAGCAATGCCATTGTTATGAACTTGGGTTTTGGAGGAGGGGACGCTGGAGATCGCGAACGGCTAACAGACAAGCAACATGGGACAAAGTATTTACCCAGGTTTAGCCCCCCAGAGGGAAACCTTACTCCTGCTTGTCTTCTCTTAATTAATGGCGAAGCCAAAGGTTTACAGGTGTGCGCAGATGAGATCTGGCAATGTGTATGCTAGGGTTGTGGATTGTGGTGTCTATTATACCGTTTCCTCCTTGTTGGACCCTTCTAGCCTTTATATACGGGGGATAGGTCTCAGGTACCAATACGAGTTGGTTACAAATTAGATTAGAATTCTAGTCTTGAAGATTTCCTTGTCTTGCGCGCTTAGGAGTCTGTGTTCATATGGGCTTCGTAACAGCCGAACCGTCATGAGCTTTATGGACCCTCATAGGTCGTCGAGTGGGCCTTCCGTCAGGCCGCACCAGGTAGGCTATAGTTGGTGTCTGTTGGACATACCTATATCAGCGGTCTTCCAGTATATTAGCGAACTTGGGAGCAAGAAGTGCTCTTCATGTAAGGAAAGCATGATGGCTAGACGAGCTTGATATTCCGACACCACCAAGACCACAAAACCATACACAAAGCATGAACTACATGTACGACATGGAAATTTTGGCAACGGAACCATTACTACACGTCATATGCTCATTCTCTTCTGATGTTGGTTCGTACTGAAGCAGAAAGGGAAACACATGCATGCAGATGCGTTTGAACGGGACATACCACTGATATGACTTCACATTTTGGCATGCCTTCAGTTTCTCCTAATGTATATCTCATTTTTACTTACTCAAACAACTCAGTGTTATTATAGCACTTACTGAAGGACGGGAAGACGGTACCAGTAAAAGGTAGCCACTAGCACACACAATATTTAGCAATTCAGATGAAAGCTGAAAAGTAGAAGCTGAATGCAGAGCAACTCCAGAGCAGATGGAATAAATCAAAGTTTTGTAAAGTTGCATAATCTCCTCAATAAGGCCACCAGTTCTGTGAATCTCGACTCTTTCCTGACGTTGCACAATCTCCTCGACGAGGCAGACGAGCTTGAGGCTCGACCTGTAAGAGCGGAGTGATGCGATGGACTAGCTGAACAGCGGCAGAGTGGGGAGCGGGCGCTCATGTGGAGTGGTTTGGATTTAGCGTCCCATGGAAATTTCAACTCGCTAGAATGGGCCGATCAGGATTTAGTTTTGGTTCCATTCAGTGTACCCTTATCTTCATGCCACCTGTTACACGTAAGAGTTTTTTATCTAAGCTAAAGTTTTGGACAGACCGATTGGCAAAACCAATCGATTAGCAAGCAGTCTAAGAGAACAATGTTGGTGCGAGTGCATGCCAACTGGGTTCAAGTCTTGATAGCTTCTCGTGACTCACAACGTTTTTCTATAAAAAATATGCTACCAAGGGTTAGTCTTGATTGATCATTCGATCTAGTTTATTTTATTTTATGATTAGCGAGGTGGTCCACGGTGAGCCAACCCTCCTAGCACTGCTGCCCTAACGAGTCTTCAACCATAGCTTAAAAATGCAAGATATGCGCTTAACATCTAACGTCGCTAGAACAGATCCCTCTTGGCTCCGCATAAGAGCATGATTAAACAAAGAGAAAGCTCAGGCGGCTGCTCAACGAGGAGGTTCATGCTTGTTAACTTACACTTACTTTTAGCACTTCTCTACCAGTTCTCTCTCTTAGATAATAATCTCCAACTCTTAGCACCGGTTTTCACTTCGTGTAGCAGCTTCTTCTTTTGTCTACTCAAACACTTCATCCATGAGAACTTATGGAGGCAGTGGTAGGTGTTGCCCCCCGATCCATCCACCTAGGTATGGGAAAGAACAAAAGTTGATATATACGATGGTATGGTCCTAACGACATCACCTTTCACTCAAAAACTGTATTGGTTCCTCTCTTTCCCTCTCACCTTCCCCATCTCCTCCCCCCCACTTCTCACTTAACTACCAAGAGGCCACCTCCTCCAAAAGAGACCGCCTCCTCATCCTAGCCTGGCTGGGACCATCCAAACCAAGCTAAAGCTATGAGGCGGCACCCCTAGGGCAATGTGTTGGCCATGCCCTAAGCACCGCCTCAGGTATGATTGAGATGGTGTCGAACAAGTGTAGATACTCCATGATTCACTAGACCTTTAGAGCACCGGAGATGTCACGCACTCCACCGACGTTGCGTCAGAGCCCCGCAGACAGTTGGGCAGACCAAAGGGATGTCCAACTTCAGTGACTTAGAGGTATGAAGTCTAGCTGTGACTTTGCTTCCATATATGTTGTGTTATGTTTAGAAAAAAATGAAAAAAAAATATAGTAACTCTTATATGTTGTATTATGCATTGTGGAAAAGTTCCGTGTACTTGTACATATGGTTTGTGAATAACAACATCATTCGAAGTTTTGGTATCAAATTGTGAATTCAAAATTCAAAATGCTCATAAAATAAAACCAGTATACTCTAGGAAACAATCATCTTATCTGGATATACAGTTTAGAAATAAACAACATTCTAAGTTTCAGACTCAAAATATTCACTCTCACTACTAGAAAAATGGTTGTTAGTGGCGCACATGGTTTCCCCTTCCGTGGTGCACTAGGGGTGCGCCATTAGCCGTACGCTACGGCTAAAAAGTGCATGTAGCGCACTGCACTGGTCCGCTGCGGTTATATGGGGTTAGGCGTAGCGCATAACCAGGTGCGCCACGGGTAGTGGAACAGGTGCGCCACGGCTATGTTTTTCAAAAAAACAAAAAAAAAATGCAAAAACACCCTCGTTTTGAATTGCAAAGCAATCGGGTCCGCGCATCGCTGCTGTCGTGTCGCCTCGCTGGAGCATGGTGGCCGTGGCCACGACCTACCACCGCAGGGAGGTGCAGGAGGTCGTGGCCGCGCTAGTCCTCGCCGGTATCGAGGAAGAGAGGGAGGAGGAGGTGTGGCTGGAGAAAGGGAGGTAGGAAGAGAGGGAGGAAGAGAAGAAGAGAGGGAGGAAGGAAGGTAGGAGAGGAGAAGGAGGTCGTTGTCGCTCGTCGTCACTGTAAGGAGGAGGAGAAGGCCGCCGTCGGCGTCGTCACTGCAAGGAGAGGAGGAGGCCGGAGCAAGGAGGAGGAGAAGGCCGCCGTCTCCGTCGTCACTTCAAGGAGAAGAGGAGGCCAGAGAGAGGAGAAGGGGAAGGAGGAGATGGAAAAGGAGGAGGAGAAGAGAGAAGGAAAATGAGGAGGGAGAAGAATGAAAAGAAGAAGGGGGAGGAAAGAATAGAGGGGTAGGTGGACGGGGTGGGGATTCAAAATTTTGAATCCCGCTCAACTTACTCATAGCACACTAGGTGGTGGTGCGCTACAGTTAAGTTGCCCCCTATTTATTTTGCAGGAAAAAACGAACATTTGACCGTAACTTTTTACTCTTTTCGAATTTTGAAAATTAAAAAAATCGCTAAACGACTAGTGGTGGTTGCCAGCGGATGCGAAATCTCGTTCTCATCATTTGGTATATTAAACGTATTTTTTTTACATCATATGCAAAAGTTATGTTGTTTTACCGTGACATGACCTTTTTTTTAGAAAAAATCAAATTATTGTTTGTTAATTTTCCTACAAACTAGACCACAGTACCTACCTATATATGAGAGGATTTTATTTTTTAAAGTATTTATCATTTTCTTTTAATTTTTGTAAAGCCTAAAAAGGCGATCCACTCGGGGAAGGGGGGTTATGGAGTTGGTGCATGGTACTTAGCCCTAGGGTACTAGGGCAGGGTGCCTTACAACTAAGTTTACCCAGCAGGCCGCAGCCCACACACCCGTAGCACACTAGGTCAATGTACACTACTACTAAGTTTCACATCTGTAGCCACCCTGACCTAGTGCGCTACGGGTACGTGGTCTGCGGCCACCTATGCCTTGGCCCACACCACACAGTGCATCACCTCCATGTGCGTCACGCTTACGATAATTAGCCGTAGGACACTTGTGGTTATTGCGTCACGTCTATTTTATCCGTGGAGCACCACTAGCACGTGTGCAACGGATGTGTGAATTAACTATAGGGTTTTCTTAGTAGTGTCTCTTGGTTGGATCTATTTTGGATGGCCGACAGGGGAAAGCAAAGTGACAGCTAGACTTTATACTCAAAGTCACTGAATCTGCATCAAAGTGGACTTTTCACGGGTATATTCGGTCAATCCTTCGTCTATACGAAGCTGATCGCTGAATCCTTTTAAGCATCCACTTCCCAAGTCGCCATTGGCAGAGTATCTATACATAGTCAAATTTACCCTCGAGTAGCGAGCCTTAGAAGCGCTCACTTTTTTTTTTCTCAGGCTGCTCGCTGGAAGGGTCAGATTCTGAACCTGTGAGCTCGGGTAGGAAAAATATGTTTTCAAAAAGAATAAACGATCACACCGAAGCAAGAACCATCGGGGTCTCGCCTTCTGGTTCTGGGGCAGTAGGGGAACCAATTTGATGTCTTCCTTCTTGGAACTCCAGCAACGGTACTACAGTGCATGGCAAATGATGAACATAAATGTAATCGTGTCTTGCCAGGAAGAAGTGCGGTCAGAGTGAGCCTAAGATAACTTCAGTGCTCATCAGTGAGATGATATTGCAGAAATGATGACACAAGCAATTACTGGAATAATTAATATTTGATAAAAAAAAAAGAACAGGCTAATAGAACATACATCCATTTATTATGGAGAATCTTGCATCTGCCCAATTTCAAGCAAAACCACCTAAAAGCCAGGACCCCCAGTTCTGGATGGTCGGGAGTAGTTATCTGAAACCCAGTACTGACCCAGTCATACAGATCTTAGATCAGATACTCATACAGATCTTACATAAAAAGCATTCACTGTGTGCAGAAATGTTGCCGACAATTGTGCAATAGACCAGAACATGTGCAAGTATGCAACAATAAGCTCTTGTATTCCGGAGCGAGCTAGTAAAGGTCATAAAACAGAGGAACAAGAACAGTACATTTCCTGATCGCTGAAATTTGTAAGCCTATAATTTCTTACTGCTAAATTAACTACTACTACTTCTTTCTGCAATACAATGGAGCAACAGCAAAACAAAATAACAACCAAGAGTCTGACAAGTGACAGCTCTCTTGTTAGTTAGGTGGGGTTGCACCAGCTAGACCAGCATCACAGCGAAAACTAAGAAAGAAGAACACCTCGTAAACATGAATAAGAACAGCATCAATAGCATGCCTATATCTCTCTGAGTCGATCCCACCTCCCTGCCTGGATGCAAAAGCTTTCCATGGTTTCGCATCACACAGCATGGCTGAGTCTATTGACATCGGGAGATTATCGGATCATATATGTAGGTTTGTACTTGGGCACTCCCCGCTAAAACTGATGTTTCTGGGCCGCCATACTGACTTCTCACGGTTGCTTGAGATGGTAATGCCTGTGATTGATGATTTGCTGTTCTCAATGGAGCTACCAACCGTGTCATTGCTCTCCATCGGGCTCTTGCCTGATGAGTACGGCGCAACAGTTGTCACCCTGTAAAATAAGCGTGCACAAATGAATATCAGCCTATCAACACAAATCAAGCTATGGTATATAACTAGCCAACTGTATGCAAGGACTTGTTTGTTCTAGAGCACTTGGGAGTAAAGAAAATGAATTCTGAGGTATACCTTTCTTTCCGTTTTTCCAAGAAGCGGGCAAGGGACGCCTTCCGAGCTTGAGGGACAGCTGCAACCAAAAAGAACACCATCAGCATCATCCAGTGTATCGATTCACAGAACATAATACTGAACATCATTAAACTAACAAGCAGCACAGGATGCACACGGTGAACATCCATACCTCTTGGCATAATCGCTTCAGCAGTGGTAGTGGCTAGTGTCACAGGATGGGTAGATGGTGGCTGACTTCGGAGAGGCATAACAGATTTTGGCACTGTCAAGTCGATGTTGGAGCTAGAAGCGCTCTTGGGGAGACATGGGGCTTGAGACACGCTGGAAATCGGTTTGGGAGGCGAAACACGCTGCTGCATCTGAGGTAGCATCTGCTTTGCAGGTGAAACCTCAGGTGCTGTGACTTTAGCTGGAGCGAAAAGATTTGCCTCCGGCCTGCGAGTAACTGTAGTGGGTGCACTTGGAAGAGACCCTCTGCCAGTGAAGAGATTTGCATCCGGACTGCGAGTAACAGTAGTGGGTGCACTTGGAAGAGACCCTCTGCTAGTGAAAAGATTTGCATCGGGAGGACTGCGAGCAACGGTACTGGGTGCGCTTGGTAGAGACCCTCTGCTAGCGAAGAGATTTGCATCCGGGCTCCGAGCAACGGTGCTGGGTGCAGTTGGAAGAGACCCTCTGCTAGCTAACACCATAAGTTCCTGAGCCTGCAACGGCGAGAAAACAATTATTCAGCTTAGGCAGGGGAACCTAAATGACCAGAATGACATAAAAATGCACTGTCTATGCAAAGAAAGTGTACCTTCTCTGCTGAAACGTTGTTGAATACATTGACTGAACCAGCATAGAAGATAGTCAACTGCGCCATCTTCGGCTTTGGCATGTTCCTTTTAGGAGCAAGACAATATATCAGTTCAGTACTGAATTTACAGCCATCTGATTTGCAAATCATCAGCCATAACAAACAGAGTAAAATATCTACCTTGCATACACACCAACTCTAGAAGCAGCGACCGCCGCGTTGTTCACGGCAAAAGGTGGCTGTTTGAACGGTCCACCAGCGGCGACGCCATTTTGTATGTTAGGTGAACTCTGGACCTTGAACATCTGGCTATTGGGATTGAGTGGAGATGACACTGGAGTCGCTCTAGCACCATTAGCAGCATGCTGCTGCTGTGAAGGATGCCCACCGTAAGCACCAGTAACAGCGTGCTGCCGCTGTTGCTGTTGTGGAGGCTGCCCACCGTAAGCACCATTAACAACATGCTGCTGCTGTGGAGTCTGCCCGCCGTAAGCACCATTAACAGCATGCTGCTGTTTCTGCTGCTGTGGAGGCGGCACGCCGTAAGCACCGCGGGTGGCGGTGTACTGCGGGCTGCCGTGGTTCTCAGCGCCAAACGACCTCTGCATAAGATGAGGAGAACCCAGAACAGTTAATAAGAACCCGCAGGGGATGAACGGTGATTGGTAAAATCATCATGCATAAATCAAGAGGTAGCAAATAAACTACCTGCTGCGTCAGTACACGAGAGGGCTGCTGCTTCTGGACGGCGTCGAAGGTGGAGAACTGGGCGAGCCCCTGCTGCTCCTCCCTGGGCGCCGACTGCCTGAAAGACATCACCGCCGGCGCGGCCCCGGCCCTGCTCGTCGCGAATGACCAGTCCATGGGCGGCGGTCCTCCTGCTCCGAAGTAAGCTGCGGATGGCAGAAACGATTCTGAATCAGGCTCGGACACCGGCGTACATATAGGGGGCGAGGATGGTGCGCATGAAGCGAAGCGCCACGGATCCGTTAGACATCCCCATCCTACCAGCGCGGCGCAGGCAGAGGCTACTCGAAACCAGCAAACGACACGGGCGCGCGCCGGAAAGATTTGGCGGGTCTCCCCCTCGATAGATCCTCGCTTCCTTGCGGCGCCAACCCTCTCGCCCGCATCGCATCGAGCGGTACGCGATTTGGCATGGCAAGGGGGGGCAGCCGAAAGGAATTCGGCAGCAGGCACACCTAATAACGCGCCCTGTTCTGTTCTGTTCTGTTCTCCCGGAAAGAAAAAGGAATGCGGAGGGAGGAACATGGGGGGCGGAAAAAGAAAGGCGGAAAAGAGAAGGCCGGGCACGGCATCGTTCTGGCGGTGGAGCGACGACGAGACGGGAGCCGGAACCGGAAGAGACGTATCCCACGCTCACGGCCGGGCATGCCGAACGGGGACTGGCTGGCAGCACATGGCCGAATCGAGAAACGGGAAAGACGGCGTAGGAGGACTGTTACCTGACTCCTTTCTGGTGGCGTCGTCCTCGGCGGCGCGCTGGCGCTGCTGCTGCTGCTGCTCGTTCCCTGCCGCGCCCATGAAGTCCCTCTCCATTCAAACCGGCTGGAGAAAGCGGTCTGCGGATTTGCCCTTATAGGCCGTAGTAGAGATAGAGATAGAATAAACGGGCGCACGCGCGCACTCGCACTGCTGCTACCCAAATCTCTGCCTGCCTCCCTCCTTCCTTCGTCCTCCTCCCTCCTCCACTCTCTCTCTCTCCTCTGCGGCGATGACGATGCTCGGCCTTGACCGCTCTTGTAGGGGAGGTGGTACTGTGGGTGTGCTTAGCGTCTGCTCATTTATTTTTAGCCGAGGAGGCTTGGGGTTAGATCGGGAGAAAAAAATGCGGGGAGAGAAAACAAATCGAGGGAAGAGGAAAAGAAAAGAAAAAAGGTGTGGTGAGCACGCACGGCGGTGACCGGATCTGGGCGCGTCGCCCTCGGCGGTAGCGCGCCCCACGTGGTCGGGCGCGAGCGCGTCCCGCTCCCACGAGCCCGCCACTGCTCGCACCGCCACTGACACCCGGTCAAACCCCACCATGGACCCCGCTCGTCGGCGACCACGCGCGGATAGAGTGGGCACTGCCCAGTTCTCCCCGGTGGCGGCTGCTGCAGTGGCGACACGTGCACCGCCGGCCGGATCACACGAGCCGAATTAGGTGGGGATCGGCCTCGTGCTATACTAGTACTAGTAGGGTTGAACAGTCAGTCAGTCGTGGCTGACGAGGCGGGGCCGGGGGCCGCGTACGGCCGGCGGGATTCTCTGCGCGTGGGTCGCCGGGACGAGCACGTGCTGCGGGTGAACTGCTGGGGACAGCGGCTCGTGGGAGACTTTTTGGAGTTTAGCCTAGAAAAAATAATGGGATATTGGTCTTTTCAAGAAGGAGGGAGGGACAGAGAGGACGGTAAGAGTGGGGGGATAAAATATGTTTTCGCGTCACCGGAGGAGGATCTCGTCTTCTTCTTTGGTGGGGTGGGGTGGGGTGGGGTGGTGTGGGGTGGCGTGCTGCCTCGGCTTTGTTTATCTTTTGTGGCCGTGACCATGTGGGCAACATGTTTTTTATACACTCCGATATTTGTACTCCACTTGTTTAAGTACGATGGAGGGGTTTGTTTATCCAATTCTTTATTGGGATTTGGTGATCAGCTGACGAGTGAAGCTGGCTTTTTTAAATGGGGGAGAAAAGCTATTTATTGAGGTGACGTGCAAAGACGTGTATGCCCTCAACAGGAGCTCATTGTGAGGCCCATTGTTGGACTTTCACATTTTATTTTATTTCACAAAAGGAGGTTCAGACCCATGCTTTCAATTGAAACGACGCATATGGCCTCTTCTATTTCTTTCATTCAACAATGACTAGGAAAACTTTATACAAAGCGATACTCCCTCTATTTCAAATTATTTCACACGCAAGTTTATCTAAGTGGGCTAGTGCTCTTTTATTTTTTATACAAAAAATTTCTAATTTTTTTAATTAGATAGTATGCAATGTGTACTACGTATTCCAAAAATCCTAGGAGGATGAAAAAGAAAATAGTACTGGCCCACCTAAATAAGCGTGCGTGAGGAGTAATTTAAAACAGAGGAAGTATACAGAGTTGTCAAAAAAAGTTGACACCACCACCAACGATAGAACAGACAGGGCCTAGTTCTACAAGACACCTTGGATGTTGTCAAGCCCGCCTCACCCGACGGCGCACCACGCTGCCCTACCAGAGAACAATACGTTGAAGCGCCGAAAAACTCCAGAAGGTACCATTGTTGCCAAGATCCGCCAAAGGAATGACACTACTGCTCTTCGTGGCATGAGTTTTTCCCGGCTGAATCATCCAAAGACGACTATGGGGTGTAGGAGGAGAGGCCAAGGCGGTCGAGACGCCTTGGGTTTCCCAGTGTTGCCCTAAAGGACGACGCGAGGGACGGGCTAGGGTGGTTGTCTATCCATGAAGATTTTTCGACACCTTCCCCAAAAAGTAAGTCATATAGTCTCATCTTAGGTTTAACCAAATTTATAGAGTACAAAAATCGACATTTCTTATACAGAATAAATATGCTAAGTATTTGATGGAGGATCAAGTGAAACCGATTTGTGCTATATATATTTTTTTTACCAAAGTTGTATAGTCAAAACTCAATATTGAATGTACGAAACAAATATATCAAATACGTCAACTGAAATTTATTTGGTATCGTAGATTTTTTTCAATAGAAAAATTCAAGACAAATTGATATACCACTATTTTGATTCCTTTGTCAATATTAGTAGAGATTTATTTGGAGTACTGCAAATAATGACTTAAGCCAAATTTTGGGGACTTGTTTGATTCGTTTCGTCAAGCTTACGTGTGAGACCGTGCAAGCAAGATTCCCGTCCGCACCCACGATTAATTAAGTAATCTGGTGAATCAGAGAAAAAGGTACTGGCCATGTGGAGCTACCACTAGACACTACTATACTCCACGCCAGTACCAAGAGTTAACATGCTGACCAATTTAAATATTTTGAATTAAGGTCCTAGTCAGTTGAGTAGGTTTAAGACATCAACATCGTAGTTTAGGTGCTTAGTTAACTTACGTGATGCAGGTCTGTCTCCCATACGTGGCGACGCCCGGTTGGCTGGCAACTATGTCGTACTGATTAGTTAACATTTAGCGTACCTTTGTGGCTTTGTTAAAGAGCTTTTTGCATCCTCCCATGCATGACGCATGTGCTTTTCTTCTCTCCGCGCCCTAGATCTTCGAGTTGGCAGGCTGCCAAGTTTCCAGAGCCGCCTCTGGACTAACCTTAACCAAGTCTTCAAGTCTTGCTTGATCTCTAGTGGCTGGTTACTCTTCTACCCCAAAAAGAAGGACTCATTAAATGATAATTTTGGTTAGTTTGGTGCCTAAGTTCTGAAAGCATTTGGTCGCAATATGCATACACACGAAATGTAACTAGAGACCTAGAGTTGACTTGAAGGTTAATCAACCCTTGCAAATGCAAGTCCACATATCACATATGGACATGGACACAATAAGAACCATTCGTGTCTGGTGGGAAAGTTCTTTTGGCACCCTAACTCCAATGCTCCCTGCACATTAAAAAAAATTAAAATTATATTTACAAGTTTCAAAAGATCTTGAAACAAAATCCTAAAAGTAGCTAATGATGTATCCTACGAACGTACTAAATCTTAATTTGGAATGTTTTGTATTTCAGCCTACACAAAAATAACAAACTCTTACTTTTTTGAGATTTGAAATCACTTTACTCAGATCTACAATTTTATCATTTTTATGTAGCTAAAAAACACACGTCATTTCCTATTGATATTTTGCACGAATGTGGTATACATCACCGGCTATGTCCTCGTTTATTTTAAGAATTTTATGAAACTTTAGAAATATGATTTTTGTGTTCTTAAGCGGGATCACTGGTGCCTATGTGCACCAAATCTCCACTTAGACCTTCACACAATATCTGTTTGACCAAATCAACACACGTAGAATCCCTTGGAGATATTATGTTGATATTCATCTTTTTCTTACTAAATTGGTACATTTAACGGTATTATCTTAGACCACATTCAACAAGATCAACAGACTTGCCTGCACATTGCAACAAGAAGGTACATGGGTTAGCTAGCATTTGTTGTACTCCCTCGGTCTTAAAATATATCTCTAAGATTTGTCAAAATTTGGTTGAACCTATATACTAAATAGTGTTGAGATTCATCTAAATTTTAATAAATCCGAGACATTTGTTTTGAAATGAAGGGAGTAGTATTTTACATGTAGTGGTGTAGTAGTAATCTCTAGTCTCGACGAGTTATTGAAGTCTTGTTATTACCGTGGTTTTAAATAGCGTCACTATAGCGTTTTGAGCAAGGTGCTGCTAATGAAGTTCATGTACTACAATCATTGCATAAATTTATTTTTATATCATCTTCGATGCATAAGTAGTATTTCCTCCGATTCTAAATAAGTGTCACGGTTTTGAACTAACTCTATTTCAAAATAACGACATTTATTTAAAATCGGAGGTAGTACATTATATACAGTCTATTTCCAACTAAAACGATGTTTATAGATCATCAAATCAAATCTGGGCATGAAGTCAAATTAGCTCGACGGAAAAACCACTAGCCCTAGCTTTTCCCGTGCATCAGTGCATGCAACAACATACTGCGTGCATTTAATGCGTCGCTTCATCGTACTCAACGTCACGAAAAAAATTGCACTGACTAAATAAATTGTGCGACTTGTGCAAACCGATATGGATACGTAATTAAATGCGGATCAGAGGACGGTGGGAAGGAATTGACCCTGATTATACATCTCCTAGAGATCTCGAAAATACTCAACGTGATCCAATTTAAAACCCAAAATTTGGACGAATGATTGATCGGTGATGTAGTACCGTGCCAGTTTGGACTCCACATATTTAATCATATAATTAATTTGAGTCTAGATGGGTAGCCTTAACAAATTAGCAAGTCAACACTATGAGTACCTGATTTCCTTTAGATGAGTACTACGTGAATTATTTTTGGTTACGTGGAGGCTGGAATCATTGAGGAAGTCTCTAGTGTGGACATATCGCTAAAGATAGTCTGCAGACCACACGTTATTATATTGTACGGGATGCTTGCAAGAAATAATTAGCTTGATGGAGGCACCATTGTTAATCTATTTCGAGCTGAGCGCTGCGGTGCATGCACCGAGCACGACCTTTATGGTCATGGTCCGTGGATGGCCAAAACATTATGTAAAGCAACCCTTTGAAATTTCTAGACTACGAGGGGTGGCACTCCTGTTACATACAGTAATGCTGAATGTATATAGACACCTGGCTGGGGACTATACGTATAGTTCCAAAAATCGACAGTAGCTTATCCATACAAGATAAAATACAGGTGCATGATAGGATTCAATAATGGTTATAGAAGAATCCAACAAGTCACACCCACATGTATGCGTCTGGATTGCTTGTATATTGATTATGGCCATTGTCACAAGGTATTCCATTTAATGCAAGTTTTGGCAAGATCTGTACACTTGTCGACCCTGAGGAAGCCCGCTCAAGCAAATACCCCATGCATACCATGTCGACAACTTATCTAGAGCTATATATTATTATATGGTTTAGGGTGCAATCATACTCTCGGACCAAGGCAACCTAACAAAAAAAAAGCACATGAAACAATCACACAAAACTTAGTGATCGAGACAGAAGGTACATCTATTATCACGTAAAATTCCAAGCACAATTCGACATTGAGAAAAAAAGGATGAATCAAGCCGTGTCAAATCCAAATTCTACATGAATTTGTTGTTTTGGCGTGTTGGCCATTATCCATATAGTTGGACTCTTTTTCATCAACGTACAAATCAAATTTGGATTTGAAATTGACAATATTGTAGAAATTTACCTACATTAAACTATCCTTGACTTCTTTTTTGTTACAATGACATAGCTTGTGAGTGCATCCTATGTACCACTTGATATATGTTATCATTCCACACTCACACCATCACAAGTATACTTGTCCTAGCATATGTTAGAGAATTATTCGAGATTAAATCAACCTCATTTAGATGTGCGTATGCATTGGCTCAGTTAACCTACACAATGAATATGGCAACTCCTTGAGGTCAAACCTAGAAGAACAACATTTCCCCCACCTCTACAGAAAAATTCCCTGCTATCTCCGTTTATAATTTTCAACTTAGAATATGGATAATTAATCTGAGAAATGAACTGCATATCAAAACTAGTGCCACCATTAGTGTTTGCTATCTTTTTTATTAAACTGGACAGATGCCATGTATTAAGATAGACCAATCCTTTACATGATCGTCCTTAATTAAAATAAGTCCATAGGGGAAATTGACGCTATCTTCCTCTCCTCCTGCATTTTTCAGTGGCGTTCTGTGAGCAAAGCTCGATGTTGCATCTGGTTCTCCGAACCACATAGGAGCCAGGAAAACGTTGTTGATGTGGCAACTAGGAATTCACCGGTCGGAAGCAAAAGACACCAACAACATTAATCTGAGAATCAGATACCATCAAGGAGAGGATAGTAGCGACGAGGGATGGCTAACCACCCTAGATATGCTAAGAGAAATCTTGAGAGACATGACCACACCAACTCACCGAAGAAGTCGAAGCTAGTCAATCCTCGCATGTCAAAGAAGAAACCAACATATAGAGCAAGGTAGACTACCTGAAAAGAATGAAGAAAAAAAGTAGATTCACAACTCTTGAAGAGCGGTGACAGATGATTAACTGTCCACGATGCCACCGACGAGGTGGACGGTGAACCGGGAAAACTTTATTCTTGTGTCGTACAATATTACCATCGCCACCATAATGTTGTTGTCGATTGAGATAACCCTAATGATGACCCACAAGTATAGGGGGGGTATCGTAGTACTTTCGATAAATAGGAGTGTCGATCCCAACGAGGAGCAGAAGGTATTGACTAGTGGTATGGAGCAGGAAATCTCTATAAATACTTAGCAAACAAATTTTTAGGGGTTTTCTGATAAAGCAAAGAAACAAAGTACAAGTAATAAAGACAACAAAAAATTGCAACAAGTGGACCAATCCTTTCTTAGCAAAGGACAAGCCGGTGGAAATACTTATAAGGACCAAACGTTCTCGAGGACACATGTGAATTCTGTCAAGTGCTTTCGCTTCAAATAGATGAGTAATCTTCTTTGGTGTTGTAAGTGTTGTGTGGGTAAATCTGTGCTAATGTACCAACCTTACTTGGACTCATACATACTTGTGATTAAACCCCCTGCAAGCATCCGCAATTACAGGAAAGCAATTAAGATATAAACCTAACCACAACCTTAAACTCTGAGATCCTACGATCTCTTGTGCAATGGTGTCCTAACGGGGGTTCAGGTTTCTGTCACTCCGTCAACCCCACAATTAGTAGTCAAATACACAATGCATTCCCCTAGGCCCATAAATGGTGAAGTATCATATAGTCGACGTTCACATGACACCACTAGAAGAATAGCACCACAACTTAAATACTAAACCATTGAATAATATCTCAACATAAATCCACTACTAACAACATGACTTCTCCCATGTCCTCAAGAACTAAACGAACTACTCACAAGACATCATATGGATCAAGACCAAAGATGATATGGTGATGGATAACAATCTGAACATAAACAATAATCCAATGGTTCCACTCACAAGTATCAACTACAATAGTAATCAACACCGGAAAAGTTTCCCCTAAGAACTATATAAGATTCAACACAATTGTTACATCGGGATGGAGTGGTGATGATGGTGCTGGTGGAGATGATGGTGTGGATGATGATGATGATCCTGATGAAGTCTAGATTGATGATGGTGTTGATGGCGACGATCTCCCCTCTCCGAGAAGGAATTTCCCCGACATAAATTTGTCTGCTGGAGAGCTCTTTCTCTCTCGGTGTTTTCCGCCTCACAGAGGCGGTGGAATCTTACTATGGTCGCTCCCCGTGTTTTAGGGTTTTGAGAGAAAGATATAGGCAAGAGGGCGGAGCCGAAGGTGGGCTAGGTGGGCCACACCCCCTGTAGGCGCGGCCCAGGGGTGGCCTGCGCCTGGGGGGTGTGGGCCCCCTGTGGCCCATCTCTGCCTCCCCTTCTGGCTTCCTTCGTCTTCTGGGAAAATATGATTTCCATAATTTTTCTGGTATTTTTCTGATCTTCGCGAAATTGCATCAAAACACCTCTTTATCCATCAGAATCCTGACTCCGACAGTTCATCCTCCAAGAATCATCCAACATGCAAAAACAGATGAAAATACATAAGTAACACCTCTTAATAAGAAATATATTAATGAATGAGGCAAATTATGATATAGAATGGTGATGCAAATTGGATGTATCAACTCCCCCCCCCCAATCTTAGACCTTCGCTTGTCCCCAAGCGAAAACTGATCTCAGTAAACATGTCCACATGTTTATGGAGTAAAGTGTCGATAAAAGAATACGGACAATAAGCATCACACTTACCATTACACAACTCATAGAAGAAAGCAACTCACCATTATATAACTTAGCTTACAACAAGTATTGGAGTCACAATAGAGATGCATAAAGGTAAATCATAATTGGGATTGACAAACTTTGTTCTTGGTTAGAGAACAGCTGGCAAACAGTTTCACAAATAAAGCTTTTGTAAAAGTTTCACAACAGGAGTACTGTTTGCTCAAACATAAAAGGTTTTTCACAATGATGGCTTTCAAAGTAATACTCAATAGATAGGAGTCTTGTGGAAACAAGGAAGATAAAGAACATGATTGAATAAATCATCATATGAATGCTTGAAACACAACAAATCAAATGCTTGCTGGAGATAGAGAGGAAGTAGGTTAACTGGCTCAACATAGAAATAGGAGAAAGGTCCCTTCATAGAGGAAAAAACAGGGATTTCTAGTCATAAAGAGCTTCCAAAAGATTATGGTACTTACTAGCTTTGAGCCCTCATTGCCCCTATCATAAGCATCTTGAGGTGATTAATGTTAAAGTGAACAAAGATGGAGTATATGCTTGACGAAATATAAGCTGGCAATCTCATGTCCCTTGAGTACGAGGGCCGCTCCTCATGCTACTCAACTTTAGTTACCGGTAAGTTCTTGTCATTGTAAGTGCATGTGTATCATAAAGAACCGCCAACGGGGTACCCCTTGCACATGATACAGGAGCTATCCCATAATCAAAATGACAAGGCAAGCAGACAATGAGCATCTCAGCGATCTTTTTATTTGCTATTTGCATAGGTTTTTATTGAGGATGCTTCACATATTGCTCACTATGGTTATGCTGCAAGTTTCCACCATGATTAGGCATGGCTTAGGCTAGCAGCCCAGGCGTTTCTCTAACACACATACATAACTCCATGGACTTACAAGCTCCCCTTTTATTTCACACCGACGACATCCACAAACAAAAGAGCATGATATCAACTAGATATGTATCCATAAGTGTTGAAAGCGTTCCCCGTGACAACACGGTTCTGCTAATCCCAACGTATAGATACAAGCATATACAACTTCGATGACACAATGGTTCAAGATTATTAGGGGCAAGAAAATAAGGTGTGCCATCAAGTTCGTGAGAGCTTTACTAACTAGTTTTCACATAACAAAATAATTTTTAATTCGAAGGATAGATGAAGCTTGAGAATTTGCTTGGAATAGGAATAATGCTATTAGGTAGATATGGTGGACACAAATGGCACAGGTTTGGTTCAAAGGGGTTGGATGCATGAGAAGTATGCCTTCTCAAAATAGGTTTTTGGCTAGCAAGGCTTGGTAGCAAGCAAAAGAGTTGAAGGAAACAAGGAAACCTACAAGTGATAAATCCAAACATGCAATCTTCCTTGATGACACAAAAGATCTTAAATAAAGAATACTAAGCTTATGAGCCAATCAAGAAAGAAAATAAATGATACAAAATACCTGTAAGATTTCTCTCTTTTCATTTCAAACCTCAAAAAGTGTTGCTACTAACCAGATCTCGGTTTGCCAAAAAGAATTTAGATCTACTTGATGCTCCCAAAGTGATACCAATACTGATCAACAAGATCAATCATATAATAGAGATTGCAAACTAAAATAAGAAGTGTAAAAAGTAAAAAATTAAACTTCTCATTAATATTCCATTAAGGCACTCACACCAAGGGATACATAGATAACCAACTAAAGGAGAGTTACTTCCACATGCAAACCAACCTATAAGATAACTTTTCTACCAAAGATATTAATCTACTAAAAAGGTAAAAGATAATGATGTGATACCGCGACACTCCCCAAGCTTGGAACAAGCCAAGGGGATGCCAAACCTGATGATGGATTACTCCTTCGGTGATGGTGGTGTTTTCTTGTCATCATCAAACTTCCAAGGCAAAGGTTCCCCATCCAAGAAGGACGTCCTGGTTTCCACAATCCTAAAACTAGAAGCAGATCTATTGTGATTAAATCTAGCCTCATACTCACAGTTTTGATTTTGTATGTCATAGAGTTGTGCTTGTAATTGGTTGGTGGTCTGACGGAGCGAGAAGATTTTGTCTCGGAGCTCATCAACCTCCTCCTCGTGCTTGGCGATGAGTTCTGAACTTATCTTATGGATGACATCCACTTCGCGTTCCGCCATCTTCTTGTACCTGAAAACTTCCTACTCAAATGCTTCCATCCTGTCCTCCAGATTGCCTTCTCCTTTAGGGCCTTGAACTTCTTTCATCTACACCTTCCCATCCTTCAGAATCAACTCCTTGGGATGAATCTTCAACTCATACATGTACGGGTTGATGACATCCGTAGAGGAATCCTCCATGGGTGATCCAGAGGAAAACATTGTGACTCCAAAACTAAGAATCTGCCTGATAGAAACAGATCGAAACAGAAACACGGCGAGAACACGATACACGAACCTCAGGGGATCCGGGGGGTTATATATTACGAAGTTTCAATGCATAAGGAAGGTACTGGTGCGAAAACAAGGCGGAGACGGAGCTCAGGGAGCTCACACCCCTCCAGGCGCGGCCAGCTGGGACCCGTGCCTAGGGTGGGTGTGGCCACCCTGGCCTCCATTTCCTCCTCTATTTCGTTCCATAACCCTCCATATGTAATAAAAACATAAAAAGATAAAAAGATAAGGTTTTCATGAACCTTTTGTTTGCACCACTTTTATGTATTCAAAGACGAACTCTGCAGACTCCTTTTCTCCTTCTCCTAGAAATTCTTTTTCTCACAAGGCATTACACAAACCTCAATGGCAACATTAGTGTAAGCAAAAACAATAAACCTTTAGGTACACACTTCGACTAAAATCCATCAAAACAAAAGATACTGTAGCAACTCCTTTCCAAAAACCTAAAAGAATCTGGAAAGGAATCAATAAAAGAGGCAAATGCAAATGGTGGCAGAAATCTGTCAAAACAGACCAGCAGGTAAAGATTGATTTTTTCGAAAACCTTCTGTTGCTCAAATCAAAAAGTGCAAAACTAATGAAAGTTGGTTAACAACTTCGAGAACAAGCAAAGAAAGATACATCTCTATCCGAAGTACTGAGCTCCTTCATGAATTTTTACAATGCAGCACAAAAATCTGTCCCAGGACAACCACTTTTCACAACTCCTCTACTTCTCAGAAGTAGTTGATCTTGACACAAAAACCAAAACAAAAAGGATAAGGAGCGGTAATTACTAAGGTAATAACTTTCAAGACTCGACAAAACTATTGGGTTATCTCCCAAAAAGTACTTTTATTTAATGCCTTTAAGTTAGGCTTGAAAAATTCAAAGATGCTCACATAGGAGATGAATATCTGAAGTGAAGGAGAGCATCGAGAAGCAAATAACTAACACATTTGAGTCTAACACACTTCCTATGCATGGGGGTATCATGAGAAAAAAATTGTTGAAACAAAAAGCCACTAGCATAAGAAGACAAAACAAATGCAGCTTCAAAGATTTCAACATAAAACGGGGAAACTTAACATTATTGAGATGCATAAAACCATGTTTCCCTCTCTCATAATAACTTTCAGTAGCACACTGAATAAAGTTGACAATATAACTGTCATAGGAAACAACTTTATCATCAGAATGAGCATACTTACAATCATCAAAAAGAGGTCCAAGGTCATAAATCGGATCGATAGAAGCAAGTTGTTCCATCCTGAAATCTTTATTAGGCAAGCTATTTTCACAAGGAGCTTTAGCAAATTTGGAAAACTTAAACTCATAAGAATCTCCATCAAACTTAGTCAAAACTCTTTGCTTTTTACAATCTATAATAGCTCCAGAAGTGTTCAAGAAAGGTCTACCAAAAATGATAGGACAAGTTTTGCTGGCTACTGAATTAAGCACTAGAAAATCAGCAGGATACTTAATCTTACCGTAGAGGACCTCCACATCTCTTACAATACCAATAGGGCAAATGGTTTCCTTATTAGTAAGGTGAATAACCACATTAATGTCCTCAAGCTCACAAGGACCAATTTCATGCATAATTTCCCTATAAAGCTCATAAGGAATAACACTAGAACTAGCACCAATATCACATAAACCATAATATCAATGATCACCAATTCTAACAGCACAGGGACACTAGATTTTCCAGCTTTACTAGGATGAGAAATAATATTAGAAGCGTCTTCACAGAAGAAAATGTTCCCATCCTCTATATTTCTAGTGACAAGATTTTTCACAATAGCTACCACAGGTTCAGTATTCATTTGCTCATCAGGTTCCACAGTTTTCTTTGTACCTTTGTTATTCACACTAATCATCATAGAATACTCCTTTACCTTAGCCGAGAAAGGTATTTTATCAACATAAGGTTCATGCAAAATATGATCAATAGTACAAACTTCGGTGCTTCTAACAGGAACATGACAAACAACATCTTTATAAGGTGCATGATACTTATTCCACTTCTTTTTAGGAATTTCTATGTAAGAGGCAAAAGCCTTAAAACAATTTGCAATACTTTGGGAGTCAATACCGTACTCATTACTAATATCACCAAAGTCATCAGTTCCCATAAAAGATTTTATGCATTCATAATCATAGTTTATACCTGACTTTCTCCCTTTGTCATTCTCCCAAGCTTTAGTGTTTTCTTGAATACATTCTAGGAGATCCCATTTAGCTTCTTCATACGTGTGAATGATCCAGCACAAGAAGCATCTAGTAAATCTTTATCATAAATAGAAAGCCTAGCATAAAAGTTATTGATAATAATATTGTTAGGGAGTTCATGAATAGGACATTTAAGCATTAGTAAGTTCAATCTCCCCCAAGCTTGAGCTGTACTCTCTCCATCACGAGGCCAAAAGTTATATATCATATTCCTATCCTTGTGAATTTCACTTGGAGGATAAAATTTAGAATAAAAGAGAGGTACTATTTCCTCCCATTCCATGGATTTCCATTCTTCAGCAGCTTATACCATTCTTCAGCTCACCCTTTCAAGGATATAGAGAGTAACTTCTTCTTAACCTGTTCAGCTGTGATACCTACACACTTAAACAACCCGCATAATTCATGGATAAAAAACAAATGATCACTAGGGTGGACAGTTCCATCCCCTAAATAATAATTATCCATAACACGATCAACAATACTTGTAGGTCTCTTAAAAGGATCTGTCTCAACAGGTGGTGGTTTTACTACCCTAACAGTGGTAGTAGTTTTCCCAAACAGAAAACAAAGTGGCTTATCCATATTGGAAACAAAGTAACAAACAGAAATAAAAAGCAATACTCACAATAGAAGTTTCCTTTACCAGTTCCACTCTTCAATAGAGCTTCACTCCCTGGCAACGACACCAGAAAATAGTCTTGATGACCCACAAGTATAGGGGGTGTATCGTATCACTTTCGATAAATAGGAGTGTCGATCCCAACGAGGAGCAGAAGGTGTTGACTAGTGGTATGGAGCAGGAAATCTCTGTAAATACTTAGCAAACAGATTTTTAGGGGTTTTCTGATAAAACAAAGAAACAAAGTACAAGTAATAAAGACAACGAACAATTGGAACAAGTGGCCAATCCTTTCTTAGCAAAGGATCAGCTGGTGGAAATACTTATAAGGACCAAACGTTCTCGAGGACACATGGGAATTCTGTCATGTGCTTTCGCTTCAAATAGCTGGGTAGTCTTCTTTGGTGTTGTAAGTGTTGTGTGGGTGAACATGTGCTAATGTACCGACCTTACTTGGACTAATACATACTTGTGATTAAACCCCCTGCAAGCAATTAAGATATAAACCTAATCACAGCCTTAAACTCTGAGATCCTACGCTCCCTTGTGCAATGGTGTCCTAACAGGGGTTCAGGTTTCTGTCACTCCACAACCCCACAATTAGTAGTCAAATACACAATGCATTCCCCTAGGCCCATAAATGGTGAAGTATCATGTAGTCGACGTTCACATGACACCACTAGAATAATAGCACCACAACTTAAATATTAAACCATTGAATAATATCTCAACACAAATCCACTACTAACAACATGACTTATCCCATGTCCTCAAGAACTAAACGAACTACTCACAAGACATCATATGGATCAAGATCAAAGATGATATGGTGATGGATAACAATCTGAACATAAACAATAATCCAATGGTTCCACTCACAAGTATCAACTACAATAGTAATCAACACCGGGAAAGTTCCCCTAAGAACTATGCAAGATTCAACACAATTGTTATAGCGGGATGGAGTGGTGATGATGGTGCTGGTGGAGATGATGGTGTGGATGATGATGATCCCGATGAAATCTAGCTTGATGATGGTGTTGATGGTGACGATCTTCCTTCTTCGGGAAGGAATTTCCCTGACAGAAATTTGTCTGCCGGAGAGCTCTTTCTCTCTCGGTGTTTTCTGCCCCGCAGAGGCGGCGGAATCTTTCTGTGGTCTCTCCCCGTGTTTTAGGGTTTTGAGAGGAAGATATAGGCGAGAGGGCAGAGCCAGAGATGGGCCAGGTGGGCCACACCCCCTGTAGGCGCGGCCTAGGGGTGGCCGAGGGGCTTGTGGCCCATCTCTGCCTCCCCTTCTAGCTTCCTTTGTCTTCTGGGAAAATATGATTTTCCATAATTTTTCTGGTATTTTCCTGATCTTTGCGAAATTGCATCAAAACACCTCTTTATCCATCAGAATCCTGAATCCGACAGTTCATCCTCCAAGAATCATCCAACATGCAAAAACAGATGAAAAGACATAAGTAACACCTCTTAATAAGAAATATATCAATGAATAGATGCAAATTATGATATAGAGTGGTGATGCAAATTGGACGTATCACCTAACTTCAAGTACCTAACTACAGCACCGAGCGCATGTCCAGGGTCCTCACCCCATCTGAGTCGGGTCTATGTGAGTTGGGGTCGTGTAAACCGAGTTTTCTCATGTGCTTGGTATATGTGTTTATGCTTTTTGCACTTGTTTGTAATATTTTGACTATGGATAAGATATTTGACAAAGAGAACTCAATAGCATATTGATTATTCTTTTGAAACTGTTAAATTGGTATTTAAATACACCTCAATTTGTTGGCGATTTTGTAAGTGTTAAAAACACTAGGAAACATGTATGGCGTAAACTTATAAACCATGGATGTACCATGAAAATCTACTCTAGAGCATATGTTGAAGATCCCACAGAAGTCGGAACAGTAAAAACACTTTGAGAAGTACTATAAATTTGACCCCAAAAATTAACCCCCTATCATGTAGGACTCATGGTTTCCCTATTTTTCTCCTTTTTCCCGTATTCTCCTCTCCTTCTTTTCCCAAAATGCCATTAGACTCAAGACCATGATCCCCGCATGTCATCACCGTGTGGCATAAAGCTAGCCCATCATTGCCTCTCCGTCGCATCCCTGGTACTTTGTTGCCTGCTTCTGGATGGCCTATTGATGAGTGCATATTTGTGTCATGTTTTAGATTATTACTTTGCATTGTAGTGGTAGGATCTTGGTATTTTACGGCGTTCGCGTGCACTTTTTATGTTTATTTTCACCATGATCAGATCAAATGATGGATATGATGGACAATAGAGTGAAAAGGATCTAAAAAAAACGTAAATTGCTTATTTGGGAAATATTAATAACACCAGAAGAAAACCCGAAGCAATTGGAGGATACAGAAGGTTTAACAACCAACTATACGACGGGAATAAATATTCCGGACGTATAATTGGCGCCAACAGTTCCTCCTCAAATAGTTTCACCTCGTGCAACTAGATCGAAGAGACGACATACAGAACACCCATAAATCGCTGAAACCTCACCTCCGGAAGGCATCTGGAGGGGGAACTCATCTACCGGGGATCCATCTTCGCCCAACATAGATCCAGGAGGCTAAGGCATCGATATTCATCATCAACCGCTGCATCACCACCATCTCCATCCATCCCATCTACAGCTTGTCTAAATCTTGTTGTATTTTCGTACTCATTGTGGATTTATACAAGTACTATTCATCTATAATAGATTCCATTGTCTTTGCCATGATGTTTATTGCCTCCATGTCTGAGTAAATCATTAGTTCTTGGGGAGCTGGAGAAACCCTAGTATTAGATTGGAATAAGATAAAGTTTATTATGATATTCATCGCTGTGACCATGTGTTAGATTGTCTTCATATTGATGTTGGGAGAAGTCGACCTCTCAATATTTGCCTCTTGTGGGGACTTGATGGAGGGAACTACTTGTTGGTAGACGGAGGTGTGTTAGCACTTACAATGACTATAAAGCTATTGGAACTTCTTACTTATCAACTTGGGAATCGAGGAAACTCACAAAAACACTATCAATGCCATGTGATACGTCGTGCGAGATCAAGTCCCTTAATAGCGCGATAATTCAATTGATGTTGATTGTTGTTTGTTGTGGTTATGAGGATGATGTGAGCAGTGGTTGTTGTCTATTTGTCCAAATACGGAGTTACTCCCACACATACATAGTTGAGAATGTTCATGATAATCTTTACCTTAGCCCTTTATAATGCTAGTGGTATCCGCTAATCCCTGAGAACGCCTTTCCCCACTGAAGTTTCAAATATCTTTTACACATGCGATACTTATTTTATGTATTTAGTTTTGTTTACTTTACTCATTGTTCTCTTATACCAAAAACCCCAAAACACATTTTTACACAATACTTGCATTTTATCTTATCAGTTAGAACTTTATTTAGCATTTCTATTTCAGTATTTATTTCAAGAGTTATTAGACTTCAGACTCCCGCTTCCTGTGGGATCGATATCTTTATTTCGAAACTAGATACAAATGATCTGCGCACTTGCAGTCATCAAGCTATTTTCTGGTGCCATTGTCGAGGAGCTAAGCATTGTAGGTCTTTTAATTTTTGCTTATTTACTTTAGTTTTTATTGAGTTTTGTTTTGGGTTACAGGTTTCTACCAACATGATGGAGTTTGAGCATATGACTAGTGCTAACGCACTCAGCCACTTTGGGAAGCCTTATGATATTTATAAAAGAGACAACTCCAACAAGAAGACAATGGGGTTTGAAATAAATCCTCTACCACTTGGTATTCTACACAAGAAGCAATTTACTGGAGATGAAGAAGATACTGATCCATATGAGCATATTGCATGCTTCAAAGATATATGTGGCACTTTCCAATTACCCGAGTATACTGCTAATGAGGTAAGGGTGAAACTCTTTAGTCAAACTTTGACAAGTATAGCTCTCTCATGGTATAGATCTCTACCCCCAAAAGCCACTACCACCTGGGATAATTTAGCTTCTGAATTTCTATCCAAATATTATCCTTTATCAAAATCTTTTGGAATCACAAGTCTTATAATGACTTGGAGAAAACCGTCCTAATGAAGGACTAGTAAGAGCTTATATAAGATTTAAAGAATTACTTAATAAATGTCTTCATCATGATTTGCATGAATGATATTTATTGCATATATTTTATGGCGATTTAATTGAACCTAATAAATTGAACTATACTCTTGCGCGAGAGGAGCTTTTATGGATTTATCCATAACCAAACTTTGGGATTTACTTAATAGTCGCGATCATAGATTTTCATGGAATTTTGGTCTAGGAAGTGAAGGAGGCACACAAATAGATTATGATTGTATTCATGACTATAATAAGAAGGGACATGTTAATGAATTATCTAAAGAACTTTATTTAGATTCAGATCTTGTGTTGCAAGTTGTTAAAGCTTTTACAGAACACATCAAAGCTTTGAAAGAGGGTTCGGCCAAGTATGATCCACCACCCAAACCTGAGAAGAAAAGAGAAGTTAAAGCAACAGTGGCCTCCCTAGAACCAATGTATGATTCCCTAACACTGCACAGAAGCATACTTTGGAATATGAACAGGTTAAGCGGTATTGGAGAAGAAAGAAGAGGAAGGTGTGCGAGAAATTGAAGAACATTTGGATGAAACCAAAGATTAAGAGGTAACCAAGGAAGCAATTATGGCTATGTATGCACATCGTAACATAGTTGAATTTGATGAAGATACTTCTGTATTGGTTGAAGGTAAAACTAAGGTAAAAGATGTGGGTAAGCCTATTCTTCCCTGCATATTTATAGAAACCTCGCATTATGGTCTATGTGATCTTGGCACCGCAGTTAATGTTATATCTTATGATTTTTATTTAGAAATAAAAGAAGAGATAGCACCGGCTATAATAGAAAATACTGATATGACAATCATGTTAGCCAATAATTTTTTTAGAATTCCAATGGGAGTAGTTGAAGATGAAACTGTCACAATTGGCAATAAAAATGTTCCTATCGATTTTGTAGTTGTTGATATGCCATCTGACACTCTTTGCCCAATCATATTTGGAAGAAACTTTTTGAGCGATGTAGGTGCCATAGTCGACTTCAAAAAGGATATTATATCTCTTAAGATTGGGAAAGCGAAAAAAGAATTCCACTTTTCCAAATTTAAAGACAAACCTCTACATATACACGAAGAAGAGAAAGAGAAAACAATTAAGGAAATGGCAGCTCTCTTCTTTAGTAATCAAGAAGAAGAAATAAATGAAGACTCCAATTGTGAAGAAATAATTATGGAGGACAGGTCTCTAAAAGAATCAGAAAGTGAATTTGATTCACTTCCCATTTTAGGACCTCCAACTGATGAGGCTTTTGAAGATCCAGAAAAGAGGGGGGTGAAGAATTACCACCCCCAGAATTAAAAACTTTACCAGATAATCTTAAATATAGATTTTTTGGATAATACTAATAAATTCCCTGTTATTATTAGTGCTAAACTTTCAGGTGAAGAAGAATAACTCATGAAGGTACTAAAGGAGTATCGCAAAGCCTTTGGGTACTCAATGGACGATTTGAAGGGCATTAGTCCCATGATAACCATCCATCGAATATTCATGGAGGAAGGTGCTAAACCAGTTGCAGAATTCAATAGAAGGCTAAATCCTAAAATGAAGGAAGTGGTAAGAAAAGAAATAGTAAGCCTACTGGATGCAGGTATAATCTATCATGTAAAAGAAAGTGAATGGATAAGTTCGGTTCATTGTGTTCCTAAGAAGGGCGGTTTTACTATTGTTCCTAGTGAAAACAATGAATTGATACCTACTAGAACTATTGTTGGACATAGGATGTGCATAGATTTCAGGAAATTGAACAAGGAAACTAGAAAAGATCATTATCCTTTACCATTCATAGATCAAAATTTAGAGAGGTTAGCAAACCACACACATTTTTATATTTATACGGATACTCTGGTTTTTCCCAAATAGTTGTTCATCCTGATGACCAACTTAAAACAACTTTCATTAGTCCTTATGGTTTACATGCTTACCGACGCATGCCTTTTGGTTTATGTAATGCTCCAGCTACTTTTCAAAGATGCGTGACTGCTATTTTCGCAGATTTCATAAAACTGATAATGGAAGTATTTATGGATGATTTTTCTGTCTATGGAACTTCGTTTACTAGTTGCTTGGATAATCTCAAAAGAATTTTTCAACCTTGAGAAGAAACCAATCTTGTTCTAAACAGGGAGAAGTGCCATTTTATGGTCAAAGAAGGCATAGTCCTTGGACATAAGTTATCAGGTAAGGGTATTGAAGTATATAGGGCTAAAGTTGAAGCAATAGAGAGAATGCCACAACCAAGGGACATAAAAGGTATAATAAGTTTTCTTGGTCATGTGGTTTTTTTTATAGAAGGTTCATTAGCAATTTCTCTAGAATTTTTAAACCTTTAACGAATCTGTTGTAGAAGGGGGTACTATTTAATTTTGATGATAAATACCTTATTGCCTTTGATAAACTTAAATATGCTTTATCTCATGCCCCTATTGAAAGGATACAGATGCCGCCTAGAGAGGGGGTGAATAGGCGGTTTAATTTTTTTCCGAGAGTGGATCAACAAAGGCGGAATTAAACTAGCATTTACTTTGTTAAGTACAAAACCTAGAACAACTAGGGTTCACCTATTTGCACCAACAACTTATGCTAAGAAAGACAATCAACTATGGGATAGCAAGATATATACTTTAAGCACGAAGGCTATCATAAAGTAATGTGCATAAGTAAGAGCTCGAATATAGAGATAACAGAGGCACGTAGAGACGATGATATTTTACCAAGTTCCTCCCAACATGGAGTACATATCGTTTGGAGAAGGGGTGGTATCAAACCACCAACGCCACAAGAGGCCTCCCTTTTTCTCCTGTGAATCTCACCCCAACGGGATTGATCCACACTTCCACTATCGGTGCACTTGTCGGTGGCAATCCGGAACCTCTCACAAGGTTGGGGCACTTATCCACAACTCAATTGGACGCTCCCAACAAACAAGATTGGGGGAATCTCCACAACTTAATTGGAGGCCCCAAGTAATCCACACACCTGCAAAACCACCAAACCGTCTAGGGTTCCAAGAACCCAAGAGTAAAAACGTCTCATGTTTTCAATCGAATCCTCACCGAGAACTCAAACCGATGCACCAAATGCAATGGAAAGAACACAAGAAGTTCTAAAGTCCTTCTCTCCCAAATTCCACCAAAGCTACAAAAGCTTGTGGGAGAATAAGAGAGGAAGACCAAAGGAGGAAATCCACAAAAGACTCCAAGATCTAGAACCCAATATATTCCCCTCACTTAGAGGAGAGATTGATTGGAGGGGTTGTAGATCTAGATATCCTCTTCCAAATCCCTCAACAATATGCAAGAATCATGGGAGAGATTGAGGGGAAGCAAGCTCAAGAAGGTCAACAATGGAGGGGGAAACTTGCAAGAATGGATAGGTAACCATTAGGGAAGAAGGGGCCCTTAAATAGGTCCCTAGAAATCCAACCGTTAGGCCCAAAAATCGTCCAGTCTGGAGTCTCCTGACTGGGACCGGAGTCTCCGGTGTACCCCAGGCCAAACAGGGATAATGTAGGGTTCCCAATCTTAGATAAGATAGAGCCTCCTGTGTTTACAATGCTAGTCCCTGGATCAATAGCTAGCATCCACAGTTAAGATGTAATATCAAGAAACAAAGGTCATAATATAACTTTATAACCAGGAATAACATAAGTTTATTACATCAAACATAGCTCATTAGGCTATTTCATTACATTGCAGCGGAATAACTGTGGTCAAGTGGTCCTTCATCTTCAAAGTGCCACAGGCAGATGTTGGTTGTAGACTTTGTAATCCTAATCAAACAATCTTCACTAAAATCAATCAAACCTGCAACATACAAGTTACAGCCACAAAGGGTCAATACATTTGAATTGTATTGGCAAGTGATACTATGGTAGTATAGCGGAATCTATCATCTACATGCATTTGGCTAAGTGGAGTTGAGGCTTGCATTGCTCAAAATATATTTTCCTTAACATTTTGAAAATACTAAATTTTTGCTTGACAAAATCATTTCCCTCAATCAAAGATTTCAAGATCCTTGTACCAAGCCATCTCTCCATCAATGATTGAAGAATTCAAACAACCCTTGTTCAAACCACAAGATTTTAATTTAGAAATTTGAATGATGAGATTCTTGATTGTTTCCATGTCTTGATGCTCAAATTGTCCTTTACCAGGGACATGGCTAAGTACTTAGATTTTACACTCTGCAGAGGTGGTGCACTTTACCCACAAGACTTGGTTTCCCAAGACAAAATCTTTCAGAAGCCTTCCCTTAGACCAAAATGGACGCCTCCAACCTATCAAACACTACCACCCACTGTCCATTTGGCTAAGTTCTTGCAACCTATATGATCATGGCAGAGCCTATATTGCCAAGTGGTTGCACTTGAAGCTTCTCAACATTTGACATCTCAAATCTCTTTGTTTCCTGGGTGGCATTCCACAAGTGAGATACACAAGGTTCCTGGCCTTGTGTAACCACTCAACCATTCTCCACCAAGCAAGCCCATTCCACCCAGGTGATTCATTAACTTAGTTGTTTTATTAAACAAAACTTAAGTCCTCAGACTTAGAATATTTTTCCATAGTGTGAATATATATTCCACCCATGTTTTCTATTAGCTAGGCTAAGCTTGGTAGTAGTAGGAAACTTAACTTAGGAATCCTACTAAGGATTCATCTACTAGGTTTTCCTATAGCAAGATCTATACTTAGCAAAATCCATGCAAGTTTTACTTAACAAAATCACTAATGCATAGTGAAAGTAATGGGATAGAAAGTATGAAGCATCACTTGCCTTTTTGGAAGGAAATGGTAGTTCACTCCTTGATCTTGCTAGTCTCACACTTCACTACAAGTCAAAAAAGCAAACACAAATTCAATCTACATTCCAACCAAAGTCAAACAAACAATTCTTCACACACACAAAGTAATGGGATCTAAGTCATGCATGGGAGCATGCACAAGATAGTTTTATTTTGCAAAGGGGGTCTCTATGGGTTTCTAAACTTTGTAAGATACAATTTGGTCATTTACCAAAGTGGCAAAGTCATTAGCAAGAGGGTTTTGTCCAAAAACTATTTTTAAATCCATTTATCATTTCATGTGGTGAAAAATATTTTTATTAAGGCAAAACTCTTAAGTTGTTCACCAAATGAGTTGCTATTGCAAAACTTGGTGTTTTTGGGTCAGTAGGTTTGGTCCAAACTATTTTCTCAAAGTTTTCTTTCCATACACATTTTCATAAATAAAACTATTCTTTTTATTTGGCTAGAAAATGACTTAGTTAAATAATTCAACTTAAATTTCACAAAAATCATTTTTAATACTATGGGTTGGTTCCTAGGGTCAGTAGGGTCACAACAAACCAATTGGCAAAGGTTTGATCTCAAAATTCATTTTTAAATGATTTTTCTAATGTTAGCAAGCACACAAAAGAATCTGCAAAATCAAAAAATTTATCAAATACTATTTGCTAAACTAAGGGTAGGGTTGGCTAGGGCTTGTTCTCCTGAATCTTTTGATATAAAATTTGTCAAATTTGGACGTGTGGATCAAAAGATATAGAGGTTTGAAGTTTGTAATTAAATCTGATTCAAATTTCTGATTTAAATCTATCTGGTGACACGCGACGGCTTCCTATTCGCGGGTACCGCTTCGCTGCGGATCACGCTCAGGTGCGTTGGATTAAGTCTAATCGTGCGGCACATATCGCTTGATACCCCTTCGCTTAAGTCGTTCTATCCAAGCCTCAGGATCAAGATCCAACGGTCCGAATCTATTGACCTAGAACTGGCGGCGGTGGATTCCGTCGCGCGGCGGCGGCGGCTCGGCAGTGGCATCGCCGGCGTTACCGGAAGCGAGAAAGAGAGAGAGGGGGCTCACCGGGTTCGTCGTGGCACGGGGATGCTCAACTTGCCACTGGTTGATGAAGGGGCGCACGGGGACGAGCGGAATTGCTCGCCGGAGTTGGTGGTACCTGACGGACGGCTCTGGTCGAGGTTGAAGATGAAGCTGTGATCCACGAGAAGGCAAACAGAGGACGGGGTTAGCTGCGCAAGATCATGGAAAGGATGAGTGCGTGAACGGAAGGGGTCGGGATAGTCTGAGTTCACCTGAAATGCTCAACGGAGCAATGGCAGACGGTGGCGCACTGGCGGTTGTCGTTGGCGAGGCTCAGAGGTGCCCGCGGGGAAACTGAGGTTACAGAGCGGTGCTCCTGGGAGTGGGAAAGGTGTGAGATTGGTCGGGGAGAAGAGGGGCGGCGAGGGGCTGCCGGATTTGGCGTCGGAGCGTCGTCGGAGACAGTGTAGTCGAAGAGAAATTGAGAGGGACTGGAGGCGTGCTCGGGGAAGGGAACAGAGGGGAACGAGAGAGGAGTCACTGGCGTTTAAGTGTGTGTGGTCGTGCGCCGCATCGGCATTGAAGCGAATTGACGAGGCAATCAACCAGCAGTAAACGGCGAGGAACGGTCGCTGCGGGTGGAGAAGAAGAACAGGGGAGTGGGGTCCTCTGTCAGTGAGTGAGAGAGAGAGAGAAGACGGGACCACCGGTCATTGACTCCATGGGCTGTTTCAGCAGTGAGGGAAAACGGTTCGGGGAGGGAAAGAATAGGAGCTGGGCTAGGTGGGCTGTTTGGGCCGGGGTAGTGGGTTGGGTCTGTTTTCTTATTTTTTTCTGTCTGATTCCTTTTTCTTTTTCTAATTCTATTTTCCTGTTTTGAAATTCAAACAACCAAACACATTCAAAATGATTCAAACAATCATCAAGCCTTTCAAATATGAATTTGGTTCTGCTTAACATCATAATTCACGTTCTAAAATAAAAATTATTTTAAATCTTTTTAGGTTCCATTTATTAATTAAATAAATGGATCATTAGTTAAATAAAATAGGGTTTGTTTTATTTAATAAAATATTCATTTAAAATCCAAATATTTTCAAAACCCAATCAGTAGGTGTTATTTGGAAATAAAGAATATTTGGAAAACTTGTTTAAAATAATATATTCCTTTTACCTTAGGGTCCATTAATAATTAAATAAAATGGACCTTAGTTATTAAATCAAATAGAGTTTGATTTTATTATTAAAATCTTTATTTGAACCTAAATATTTTCAAAATAAAATTAGTAGGCTTAATTTGGGAAGTATATAATATTTGGTAATTTGTTTTAAAGCAAAATAACCTTTTATTTTAGTGTCCATTATTAATTAACATAGTAGGCTTTCATTATTAAATCCAATAGGATTTGTTTTATTGAGATATTTATTTTGAAATCTAAAATAAAACCAAAACACTTTAGTAGGTTTTATTAGAGAATATAAAATACTTGGAAAACCTATTTAAAATAATTTATTAAGTTTTAATGTTCTAATTAAAATAGTAAAACCTTTCATAATAAATTTTGATATTAATTCCTTATTATTTTATTTTAAATAAACCTTTGTTATTTTTATTCAAAACTAAATGTTTTAATTCCCAAAGTTTGGTCAAGGTTTAATTTGGCTTTATTAGATAATCTTTATTTATAAATCCATCTTTTCTTTTGAATACCAAATCTTTTATTAAAGGATCAAGTAATAGTATTTCCAAAACATTTTTAATTTCTTTTATTAAATGTTTATCTTTATGAATCCTTTAAGATCTTATTTAATTCAAATGGGTTTGAAGTCCTAATTGAATTCAAAAAGTTTCTTCTGGCTCTGAAATTTAAACAAAGTTTTAGTTTATTCATTTATTTTCACATTACAAGATTTGGAAAATCTTGGGATGTGACAGATAATCTGGAGGACAGTCTATACGCGGTTTGGAGATAGACTGGAGATTTAGTCTGGAGTCTCCGGTCTTACAAAAGCTGGTAGAAAGACCAATACGAAAACAACTATAACTTTTGCATACAGACTCCGATTTTGATGATCTTGGGCTCGTTTTAAAGAGGACAATAAGCTCTACAAGATCATACAGAAAAACATCATAGTCAAGCAAGGTAGGATAGAACCAAATGACGAAAGGTTTAACCTCTCTTAAAAATACAAACCGGTAAAACCTCTAACATCGAAAACATAATAGAGATTGCATATGAAATCCGTTTTTGATGAACTAGAGCTTGTCATGGAGATTAAAACAAGCTATAAATCCTCACATGAGTAAGAACCAAATAATGGAAGGTTTTACCTATCTCTAAAATACAAACCGTTAAAACCTCCAAGATAAAAAACGCAATAAGGTATAAAAGGGAAATTTGTTTTTAATGCACTAGAGCTTGTTATGAATATTACCACAATATCTAGAACCTCACATGGATCAGATCCAAATAACAACCAATAAAGGATGTTGCTAAGTATTCAAAGTTTGAGCTATCTTAGAAATATATGATCGAGTTACTCACTTGAGAGTCCCTCTTGATAGTACGGTTATCTATCCTATAAACCGGTCTCCCCAACTAACACCACGAGACCGGTAAGAAAGAAACCCTATCAAGATCATACCTTTGCCTTGCGCATATTCCACTGGATCTTGATGTAGATGATATTGTCCTTCTCAAGATGGAACACCTTTCTTGATTTCTCTTGCACGCAATCGCTTGATGAAGACTTGCAAGTTGCTCCCCCATACAACATGGGGAAACCTTTACTTTGACCTTGTATTCATCGATCCATGATCACCGAGGATGGAAAGCTTCAAGCATGAGATCATATAGATATGGCACATCTTTAGCTTGCACAACATTTATTCTAACTCCATTTGGATGATGTCATGAAGATACACATGAGGAACTCTATCTTCTTATTCAAGACACCCTTAATCTTCTTTTCTTTATTCTTCTCCTTCATTTCTTATTTCTTTATTATGTTGGTGTCGTGAAGGTACACAAGAGGTACCACTCCATATATTCTTCAAGACACACTTGTTGTAGGCTCAACTCTCACATGACCAATCTTTGGATCACTCCTTGAACACCTTGGTTAACACTTGATCTTCTTCACTTTCTTCTTCTCCCAAACCTTGAAGCCAACATACGGTTCAAGCATTACCTATGGACAATTCCTACAAGTACAACTTGATACAAGCATTAGTCCATAGAGATTGTCATTAATTACCAAAACCACACAATGGGGCCCACATGCTCTTTTATCTATCATTAAACCACCCATTTGGGATATGACTTTTGATTTAATATGTGAAGCTAGTGATGATGTTGTAGGAGTAACTCTGGGACAACACATAGGTCGCAGATTTAACATTATACATCATGCTAGTAGAACTCTCAATAGTGCTCAAAAGAATTATCCTAAGGAAGAAAGAGAACTCTTTGTTGTATTTTTCTCTTGTGATAAATTTCGTTCTTATATAGTTGATGCAAAAGTAAGAGTTCATACAGATCATGATGGTTTAAAAGAAATCTTCTAGAGGAAGATTCATAAGCCAAGACTGATCAGTTGGATCCTTTTACTTCAAGAATTTGAGTTGCATATTATGCAGAGACAAGATTCAAAGGTAGTGGATGCAGCATATACATTTTCCCACCAAGACACCAATATTATCGAGGGGAGCTTTAGTCCTGGTGATTTTTGTTTTAAATAATTATTATATGAACTAAGGTCAACTCACAAAAAGAAGAAGTCCTTTGATGCGCTCAGATCAATGTAGAGCTTCGTTGGAAGACCCCAAGAGGAAGGTATGATGAGCACAACATCAAGTCTCCCCTCAGAAAGAAACCAAGGTTATCGAACCAGTACGAGGAAGGAAATGACTCAAAGGTGTTGCTAGCAACTTGGAAACCCGCACACCAAAAACTCAAGACTTTGCCCGAATGAACAGTGAGGTTGTCAATCTCACCGGTTTGCTGAAAACAAAGGATTAACTGTATGGTGTGGAAGGTAATAGTGGTTTGCAGAAAGTAAACAGTAACAGTGGAAGATGTATAAATGGTAAAGATTGGATCGGGATCCATAGTTCACTAGAGGTGTTCTCCTTAAGATAAACAAACATGGCATGCTGGGTAAACAAATTACAGCGGGGCAATTGACGGGACTGAGCAAGACATAACAATGCAATACTAGACATTCATGATCCTATGAGATTCGATTGGGAAATACGACAAGATACATAGACCGCCATCCAACTGCATCTATGACTAGAAATCCACCTTCAGGTTATCATCCGAACCCCTCCAGTATTAAGTTGCAAGCAACATATAACTGCTTTAAGAAAAGTGTGTAAGGTAAACAATCCACTTGTTCCATGAACAAGAGACTGTTGTTTTCTCCCTAGTGGCAACAACACATCTACAACCTTAGATATTTATGTCACTTCCCTTAGATTAAATAGAGGCATGAACCCACTATCTAGCATAAATGCCCCCTCTTGGAGTCACTAGCATCTACTTGGCAAAGATATATACTAGAAACGGAGAGCATGCAAGATCACAAACAACACAGACATGATAGAATCAATAAGACAAAACCATTAATCAATTTGACATAGTAATCTCAATATCCATTGGATCCCCGCAAACACAACATGCATGATTACAAATAGATGATCTTGATCATGAACGGAGCTCACAATATCTAAACATGGTAGCACAAAGGAGGAGATACAACCATCTAGATATTACATGGACCCGTAGTCCAAGGTGGATGTAGAGGTCCCAACCTTTAATAAGGTAGAGATCCTTGTGTTTACAATGCTATTCCCTGGATCAATAGCTAGCATCCATAGTTTAAGATGTAATATCAAGAAACAAAGGTCATAATACAACTTTATAACCAGGAATAAAATATTTCATTACATATTACATAGCTCATTTGGCTATCTTATTACAATGCAGCAGAGTACAATATATCATGGAGTCCTTCATCTTCAAAGTGCCACAGGCAATCATGTTGGTTGTAGACTTGTAATCCTAATCAACACACTTCACTAACATCAAACAAACCTGCAACATAATAAGGTACAGCCACAAGGGTCAATACATTTGAATTGTATTGGCAAGTGATACTATGGTAGTATAGTGGTGTCTATCATCTATATGTATTTTTCTAAGTGGAGCTTAGGCTTGCTTTGCTCAAAATAGATTTTCCTTATAAGTTGAAAACACTAAGTTTTTGTTTGTCAAATCACCCAAGGCATCTACCAATCATTGATTGAAGATCCTTTAACCCTTGTTCAACCACAAGTTTTTAACTTAGAAATTGGAATGAGGAGATCCTTGATAGCTTCCATGTCTTGATGCTCAAATTGTCCATTGTCGGGGACACGACTAAGTACTTAGATTTTACTCTCTCAAGAGGTGGTGCACTTTACCCACAAGACTCGACATGCATCGAGACAAGATCTTTCAGAAGCCTTCCCTTAGACCATAATGGATGCGTTCCCAAACCTATCACCCCCTACCACCAACTGTCCATCTGGCTAAGTTATTGCAACCTATATGATCCAGGCAGAGCCCATAATGCCATATGGCTGCACTTGAAGCTTCTCAACATTTGACATCTCAAATCTCTTTGTTCCTGGATGTCTTTCCACAAGTGAGATACACTAGGGTAGGCCATAAATATGGGGCCCTGTGTAACCACTCAACATAACCCATTCCTTCCATTCCACCCAGGTGATTCATTCACATAGTTGTTTTATTAAACAAAACACAAGTCATAGACTTAGAAATATTTCAAAGAATGAATATAATCCACCCATGTTTTCTACTAGCTAAGATAAGCATGATAGTAGTAGGGATCTTAACTTAGGGAAAATTCTACTAAGGCATCAACTACTAGGATTTCGCATGGCATAGCATACTTAGTAAAAATTCCATGCAAGTCCTACTTAGAAATATCACTAATTCATAGTGAAAATAATGGGACAAAAGTACGAAGCACCACTTGCCTTTTTGGTATAGAATATAAGTTCACTCCTTGATCTTGCAATAGTCACACTCTTCAAATTTCACTACAATTCAATCAAGGCACAAATTCAATCTAGCATTCAAACAATTCAACACATAAAATAATAAAAACAAAGCAATGCATGCAAGCATGCCAAGGATTGTTTTATTTGGAAAAGTGGTTTCTAATAGGTTATAAACATTTTAACACACCTATTGGTCATTTATCAAAGTGGCAAAACCATTTGATAACAAGTTAGTGAAAATGGCCACTTTAAATCCCTTTTGTTTTGCTAGAATTGATTTTATTCAAAGAATAATTTCTAGTGTTAGCCAAAATGTTTTTAAACACCAATATATGTTTAAAACAATTCCATTTGCAAAGGGTTTTATCCAAAATCCATTTTTAAATCAAAGCAACATTTTATTTTGTTGGAAATGCTTTTAAACAAAGTAATAATTTTCTAGGGTTCACCAAATATATTTTTAAATCCTAAAACTTTGTTTTTAGGGTCAGAGAGTTTAATTCAAACCATTTTCAAAAGGATTTACTCAAAAAGCATTTTTAAAACATATTCAACATTTTTATTTAACTAGAAATTCTTCAATTCAAAGGAATAATTCCTAAGTGTCACAAAATATATTTTTAAATCCAAAAGTTGGTTTCTATGGTCAGTAGGTTCAAAACAAACCTTTTACAAAAGATTTTACCCTAAAAAACATTTTTAGAATAAATTTTATACTAAAAAATATGCCTACACATGTTTCTGCAAAAACAACCATTTTTATAGAAGCATTTCACTAAACAAAGGGCATGGTTGGATAGGTTTCTTCTTGCTGATTCCATTGATATAAAATTTGAAAAATTGGGGCGTGTATATTTAAATGTATGAATTTTTCAAATCTAACCATCTAATAGAAATTTTTCTGTCTATTTAATCAAAACTGTGCCACGCGTCTTGATCTGATTTGCTGGTACCGGTTCACACAGATCTAGCTACGCGGTGCGTTGGATCTAATTAGAATCGTATGGCACAGATCAGCAGATACCCTTCCGACTAGGTTCTAATCTCAGCCAACAGATCAGCATCTAGTGGCTCACAGTGATTCGACCAGAGATGAGCAGCGCTGGGCAACGGCAAGCGGCGGCGGCACTCATGCGATGGCGTACTGGCGATTCTAGTAAGCGAGAGGAGGAGTGGGATGGATCACCAGGTTCGCCGTAGCATGCAGATGCTCAACGTGTTCTTGGTTGGCAAAGGGGCGCACGAAGCTGTTGGCAATTCCTCGCCGTAGTTGCTGTCAGCGTCGGGCGCGTCTGTTCATCGTCGGAGGAGAGGGTACGGGTCACGCCAAGACAAATAAATGATGCCGTTAGATGCATGCAAGAAAGGCGAACACGTGAGTAACAGTCAGAGGGGAGGGGCGGTCAGATGCTACCAGGGGGTGTCGCCGGAGTTGGAGCAGGAGGCGGTGGCGTTCTGGCGTTGACGTTGTCGACGCTAGGGGACACGCACGGTCGAGTGGGTGGTACTGGTAGGTGCAGGGTTTGATGGGGATCACGCTCGTGTGAAGCAGGTACTGTGGGGGTGAAGGTGTTGGCCGGAATCGTCACGGTGGCTCGTCGGAGCAGTGGGTGTTCAAGCGTGAAATTCGGGCAGCCTAGGGGCTCCGGTGGTGTGATGACTGGGGGGAAAGGAGAGAGAGGAGGGAGGCGATTAAATGGGCGTGGTTGCAGGGCAAGATTAACACGGCGTTTAAGCGAATTGATTCGAGCTTTCAATGGCAGAAACAACCAGGGAGAATTGGGGAACGGGTGATCGTGCAAGGAAGACGATGCCAGCGTGGCACGGGACCGGGGTGTCAGCGAGATGAGTGGGATGGTTCACGCGTGAGAAAAGGTACAGCCAGAGAGAGAGAGAGGGATTCCCCGGGTGGGCTACTGTTGGGCTAGTTGGGCCTGCTAGCTGGGTAGGTTTAGTTGGGCTGATTCTTTCCTTTTTTATTCAATTTCTTTTTCTTTTCCTATTTTCTTTTCCTGTTTTGAAATTTGTTCAAATAATTCAAACACCATTTGAATTCAGATCTTTACCAAACTTTCAGTAAGTTTCTATTCTGTTTAAACATGTATTTTAAATACCATTTTAGGAATAATTCTTTTATTCATTTATGGTTTATTATTTATTTAAAATAGGCACTTGCCTTTATTTAAATAATATTTTAAATATATTTTCAAACTCTTATTTAAATTCTAATTTTCACTAAACCTTTTTAGTAGGTTTTATTTATTCATTAGTGCAAATAATTCACTTTCAATTATTTAAATATGATTTATTAGTCATTTAAATTGGGCATTTGTCTTTATTCCAATAAAATCAAATATGGTTTTAATTCCATATAAATTTTATTTAAATGATTCTTTTATTCCATTTAAGTTAATTAAATAACTTTTTTATCCACCTTGGGAAATTCCATTTTATTATTTTCCCATGATTTAATTAATCATTTCTACTAGGGATTTTGTCTTTATTCAAATAGAATAGAATTTGGTTAATGTCATATTATTTTATTTGAATATCCCTTATCCCTTTATTTTATTTGATTTATCTTTATTTTATTTGCTTATGGATTTAACTCAAGATTTAAATTATCTTCCAAATAATTTTCTTGGGATTTATTATTTATGCAAATTGTCTTTATTTAAATAAAATTGGATATTGTTCAATCCTTATGATTTTATTTAAATAACCTTTCATTTGTTTAAGACTTAGCCAAGATATAATTTGGCTTTTAAATAATCCTTATTTATTTATTTATTTATTTATTTATTTCTTTATCTTATAAAATCCATATATTTTTATTTATAGATTCAAAATTGGTGATTCCAATTTGTATAATTTTATTTGATATTTGTTTATCTTTCTAAACCTCTTTAAGATTAATTTGCTCAAGATTTGGTATGGATTTTTAGATAGGAGCTTCATTAGCTTTGGAAATTAATTTCTTTATCTTATTAAATTCATAAGATTTTATCTATGGTTCCAAATTGAATGAAATCAATTTCTATGGTTTTATAATATTTTTGTTTATCATTTTGATCATTTATAAAATGATTTTTGCTGAATTTTTATATGGAACAAATACATAGTCTTAGGGAGATCTTGGAAATGATTTATTCCATTAGGTTTTAGGGTTTTGGTTTAACTTTTCCAAGTGTTTAAATTTCAAAATACATTATTGATGAATGCATTTCACTTGATTGAAATTTTGTTTGATTCCATTTTATTCAAATTTGTTCAAGAAGGGTTTTTGATGTTTCCATTTATAATCAAAAAGTTTCTTTTTACCCTAAATTTCAACAATTTTTTATTTGTTAATTTATTTTTCACATTTCAAAATTTGGAAAATTTTGAGATGTGACAGTGGAACTACTCACACTTCATACCGGAGGCTGGCATGATGAAGAAGAAGGCCTCCAGGATGATCTCCGCTCCGGCAAGGTGCTGGGAAGAACTTCAGACCCCCCGATCTAGGGATGATGGTGGCGGCGTCTACGGACTGTTTCGTGGAAGATTGATTGGGTACTTAAGGTTTCTGTATCGGGGGTCTTTATAGGCGAAGAGGCGAGGAAGGGGCCTGCAGGCCAGACTCCCAGGCTGGCCGGGCCCACCACGCTGTGTGGTGTGGCCCCTTGGTGGCTCCCCTCCGTCTCGTATTCTGGCTCTATGTTCCCCACGGTAAAATATTGACTTTGGCTTTTGTCCTGTCGGTAAAATATTGACTTTGTCTTTTTTCCCGTCCAATTCCGAAAATATTGATTTTCTGCCTTTTTGGAACAAAAAATAGAAGAAAATAGGCAACTAACACTGTGGAATCTTGTTAATAGGTTAGTACAGGAAAACATATAAAAACACCTCAAAGTGTAGACAAAGAAAAGCAAAGTAGATACTAAACAAGCATGGACCATCAAAAATTATAGATATGTTTCTGATGTATCATCCTTGTTGATGGAAGATCTTGTCACTCCCGACTAAATAAATGATAAGTGGGAGGTAAGTTTTCTTACTCTAATAAGTGATTTTCTTTCACGGTTTTCTTGTCTTCGAGTAGGTAAGTGATAAAAAGAATACTTTTTCAGGTGACATGCACCATCAAAATCAAGATCAAGCCATTTGCAAGCATTGAAAGCTGGGATCAAAGAACTCTAAACATGAGCATGAAAGATGGAGTTCTAACAGTAAGACAAAGTAACTATGCATGCAACATGAAAGGTTATAAACAAAGATCATGAATAACATGCATTGAAAAATGTTTGTTTGTTTCGCATACAGAAAACATGGCATAGTGGCATCCATCTTGTCCCTCATGGAGTAGAAAATAGATGCATAGGACACCTTCAAAGTTCATAAGAGTGACTAGATACAAATAGAACAAGAACAAGTAATATCAAAAATATGTATTAATCAATAAGTTTTGGGACAATGCACATAGAACAAAGAATGGCAACTATACTCTCTTAACTGGTGCCTAAGGGTAGAAGGTGGAGACTCAATATAGTGTAAGAAAGGACCTTCATAAGGGAAGCGGGGATTTCAAGTTTCAAAAAGAGCTTCCAAAAATTATGGTACTTGTTAGCTTTCAGCTCTCATTGCCCCTATCATAAGCATCTTGAAGTGATTAAGGTTAAAGTGAACAAACTATGGAGTATATGCTTGACAAAGTGTAAGTTGGCAATCTCATGTCCCTTGAATACGAGGGCCGCACCTCACGCTACTCAACTTTAGTCACCTATAAGTTCTTGTCATAGTAAGTACATGTGTATCATAGAGAACCTCCAACAGGGTACCCCTTGCACATGATACATGAGCTATCCCATAATCAAAATGACAAGGAAAGCAGACAATGAGCATCTCAGCAATCTTCTTATTTACCATGGGAATATGGTGTTTTTTCTCTCTTTCCTCTATTCAATATGTCTCTTTTTTTATAAGAAGAAAGCTTCATAGATGTCATTATGGTGATGCTGCACCACCATGATTAGGAATGTCTTAGGCTAGGACCCACGCATTTCTCTTACACACATACATAACTCCATGGACTTACAAGCTCCCCTTTTATTTCACACCGGCGACATCCATAGACAAATGAGCATGCTATCAACTGTCTACAAAGTATAAGTGCAATGTTGAAAGCGTTCCCTGTGACAACACGGTTCTGCTAATTCCAACGTATAAGTGCAAGCATATACAACATAGATGACACAATGAGTTCAAGTTTATTAGGGGCAAGAAAAAATTATTCTTTTTATCACTTACCTACTCGAGGACGAGCAGGATTTAAGCTTGGGGATGTTGATACATCGGAAACATATCTATAATTTTTTATGTTCCATGCTTGTTTAGTATCTACTTTGCTTTGCTTGTCTACAATTTGAGGTGCTTCTTACATGTTTTCTGGTACTAACCTATTAACAATTTGCCACAGTGCTAGCCGCCTGTTTTCTGCTGTTTTTGGTTTCAGAAAAGTTAGTAAAGAAATATTCTCAGAATTAGACGGGAAAAACGTCAAAGTCAATTACTTTCCGTGGAGAACAAGAAGTCTAGAGGGGAGCCGGAGAGGGGGGCTAGGGCGCCCAGACATCCCCTAGGCGCGGGTGGGCCCTGCCCCGCGCCTGGGAGGGGTGTGGGGCCCCTAGCCGCCGCCTCGGCCTCCTCCTTTGCCTATAATAAGCCCCCGATGCAGAAACCCTAAGCACCCGATCATATCTCCACGAAACCGTCTGTAGCCGCCGCCACCATCGTCCCTAGATCGGGGGGATCTGAAGTTCTTCCCAAGACCGCCGAGGAGATCATCCTTGAGGCCTTCTCTCTGGTATGATGTCTGAGTAGTTCCACCTTGGACTATGGGTCCATGTAGTAGCTAGATGGTTGTATCTCCTCCTTTGTGCTTTCATGTATAGATCGTGTGAGCTCCGTTCATGATCAAGATCTAATCTATTTGTAATCATGCATGTTGTGTTTGCGGGGATCCGATGGATATTGAGATTATTATGTTGGTTTGATTAATGGTTTTATCTTTATGATTCTATTATGTCTGTGTTGTTTGTGATCTTGCATGCTCTCCGTTGTTAGTAGCTATGTTGGCCAAGTAGTTGCTAGTGACTCCAAGAGGGGGTATTTATGCTCGATAGTGGGTTCATGCCTCTAGTTTCAAAGGGAAGTGACATAAATCTCTTCGGTTGTAGATGTGTTGTTGCTACTAGGGAGAAAACAACGGTCTCTTGTTCATGGAACATGTAGACTGTTTACCTTACACACTTTGCTTAAAGCAGTTGTCTGTTGCTTGCAACTTAATACTGGAGGGGGTTCGAATGATAACCTGAAGGTGAACTTCTAATCATAGATGCAGTTGGATGGCGGTCTATTTATCTTGTTGTATGGCCCAATCGAATCTCATAGGATCTTTCTGACTAGTAATTGCATTATTATGCCTTGCTCAGTTCCTGTCAATTTCCCTGCTGTAATTTGTTTACCGTTCATGCCATGTTGTTTATCTAAGGAGAGCACCTCTAGTGAACTATGGACCCCGGTCTAATCTTTACCATTGATACATCTTCCACTATTACTTGTTTACTTGCTACACCATTACCTTCCACACCATACATTTAATCCTTTGTCACAGCAAACCGGTGAGCTTGACAACCTCACTGTTTCGTTGGGACAAAGTCTTGAGTTTGTGTTGTGCAGGTTTCCATGTTGCTTTCAACACCTTTGAGACATTTCCTTTCCTCTTTCAGGTTCGATAACCTCGGTCTCTACTGAGGGAAACTTGCTGTTGTGCTCATCACACCTTGCTCTTGGGGTTCCAACAAAGTGTCCCACGTCAACACTGGGTGCACGCACCAAGATTTCTGGCGCCATTGTCGGGGAGGCTAAGGACGTCTTCACAAGGGGAGTCCTTCACTTCCTTTCTCTTTACTTTGTTTTTAGTTTTCTTAGTTTCTTTTGCTTGGTTTTGTTTGCCTCTTTTAAAAAAAACCCAAAAATTAGTCTAGTTTGGTTTGCTTGCTTTATTCAAAACACAAAAAAATTAGTTCATGCTCTAGCTGCTGCTGCTGTTTTTGGCTTGCCCACCTTTACCAAAATGAACTCTACTGAGAACACCAAGTTGTGTGACTTCACTAGCACCAACCACAATCATTTGCTTAGCACTCATATTGCTCCACCTGCTCCTGATGCTACCTTTTATGAAATTAAGCCTGCTTTGTTGAATCTTGTGATGAGAGAGTAATTTTCTGGTACTAGTTCTGATGATCCTGCTGCCCATCTCGATAGCTTTGTTGAACTTTGTGAGATGCAAAAGTATAAGGATGTAGATGGAGATATTATTAAGCTCAAGCTTTTTTCCTTTCTCCTTGAGAGGAAAATCTAAAGAATGGTTGCTTTCTTTGCCTAAAAATAGTATTGATTCTTGGACCAAGTGCAAAGATGCTTTTATTGGAAAGTACTATCCTCCTGCTAAGATTATATCTATGAGAAGTGACATTATGAAATTTAAACAACTTGATAGTGAACATGTTGCTCCAGCTTGGGAAAGAATGAAGTCTTTGGTTGAGAATTGCCCTACTCATGGACTCACTGCTTGGATGATTATATAGACTTTTTATGCAGGTTTGAACTTATCCTCAAGAAATCTATTGGATTCAGCTGCTGGAGGTACCTTCATGGGCCTCACTTTGGGGGCTGCAATAAGGCTCCTTGATAATATGATGGTTAACTACTCTGAATGGCATGTTGAGAGAGCTCCACATGGTAAGAAGGTAAATTTTGTTGAGGAAACTTCCTCTTTGAGTGATAAGATTGATGTTATTATGGCTATGCTTGTTAATGGGAAAGCTCCTCTAGATCCTAATAGTGTTCCCTTAGACTCTTTGGTTGCTCAAGAAGAGCAAGTTGATGTGAACTTCATTAGAAACAACAATTTCAACAACAATGCCTATAGGAATAATTTTGGTAGCAACAAAAATTATAGGCCTTATCCTCTTAATAATGGCAATTCCTATGGAAGCTCTTACAATAATGCTAGAAGTGCCCCCTCTGAACTTGAAGTCATTCTCAAGGACTTTATTAGCAAACAAACCACTTTCAATAAGACTATAGCGGAAAAGCTTTTAACTGTTGAGAAAAATATATCCTCTTTATCTAAAGCTCAGTTCTCCTTGATTAATAAAATGGCTGCTAAACCTGAAACTATGGAAAATAACTTTGCTACTGCTCATGCCATACAAGTTACTATTGATGAAAATGTTAGGCTGTTAGCTCAACTTCATGCTAGGTGGGAAAGGGAAGCTGAAATTGATAGAAACAATAGTGTGTGCACCATCACCACTAAACCACAAGTAGTCCCTGTTCCTCCTCCTACTATGCCTAAGCCTATTGAGCCTACTACTAGTGATGCTAAGTTTTAATCTGATATAGATGGTTGCAATATTTCTGAAGTGATTATGTTCCTACAAAAGCTTGCTAGAAGTCCTGATGCTAGTGATATGCATGTTGCTTTCACTAAACACATTACATATGCTCTTGTTAAGATTAAGGAAGAGAAGCTAAAACACAAAGCTTCTATTCCTAGGAAAGTAGAAGATAGTTGGGAACCCATTATTAATATGCAAGTGAATGACTTTGATCTCAAAGCTTCATGTGATCTTGGTTCTAGTGTCTCTATTATGCCTAGGAAGATTTATGAAATGCTTGATTTGCCACCATTGGAAGATTGTTATTTGGATGTCCCACTCAATGATAATGCTAAGAAGAAACTCATGGGGAGTATTAATGATGTTCTCATTATAGTTAACAATGCTTATGTCCCTGTTGATTTCTATGTTTTGGATGTTGAATACAATGCTTCTTGTCCTATTACTTTGGGAAGACCTTTTCTTAAAGTAGTTGGTGCCATCATTGATATGAAAGAAGGAAACATTAAATATCATTTTCCATTCAAGAAAGGTATTGAACACTTCCCTATGAGGAGAGGGAAGTTCCTTTTTTCTCCTCCTTTGAAAGCAAGATTTGATGTTAATGCTTCTTCATTTGAAAATAATTGATTCTTCTTGCTTCTTGTGCCTAACTTAAAGGCGTTAAAGAAAAGTACTTGTTTGGAGATAACCCAAGAGTTTCCCTGAGTATTAGGAGTTATTACTTCTTTAATAACCTCTCCTTATCCTTTTTGTTTGCTTTTTGTGCCAAGAATGACCTCTAATGAGAGGGAAGTAAGATTTGGGGAGTTGCTGTCCCGAAACAGATTTATGTCCTTCACCAAAACAATTAGTGAGGAGTCTCTGTAAATCGGATTGAGCTCAAAATTTACGAATAAATCCTCTAGTATGTTAGATAACTTTCGTTAGTTCAACACTTTTTGATTTGAGCAACAGAAGATGTCCGAAAAAAATCGGTTTCTACCTGCTGGTCTGTTTTGACAGATTTCTGCCATTATTTGCATTTGCTTCTTATTGATTCCTTTTTGAGTTCTATTTAGGTGAATTGAGATTTTTGAAGGAGTTGCTATAGTATCTTGTATTTTTAGTGAAAATACATGCAGTTCCAAAGCTTTGGCAGAGGTCTAATCTTTTGAATAGACTAATGTTGCTAATGAAGATTGTGTGAAGTTTTGTATGAAGAAAAAAAATTCAGGTGTAGAGAGAGAATGATGCAATGAGATGAAGAATGGACAAAATCTCAAGCCTGGGGATACCACCATGGTGTCATCCCAAGGAATATGCAAGAGGTACAAGCGTCAAAGCTTGGGGATGCCCAAGGCATCCCCTTCTTCATCAATAAAAAGCTCAGGTCTGTATAGACACTTCGTTTTTATTGTTTCATGCACAGTTGTGTTGTTCTTGGAGCGTCTTAGTTTTTGTTTGCTTTGCTTAGGTTGTTTAGTTTGCTTGAATAAAATAGGTTGGACCCCCGTTCTCGCTCTGTTGTTTTGCAAGTAAGTTGCTTAGTGTTGGAAAGGAGTAGTAAGTTCTTACTTGAAGTGCAAGAGGAGCTTGCATTGACTGTGACTTAGACTTTAGCATGACATGCTAGGTGCTGTTTTGGCATTATGCTTAGTTATTATTGTTGTAGCATGTCTTGTTCCAAACAATTGGGATTGCTTAGTGTGCCTTGAAGAAATTATGCGTTGTTTTAGCATGCAAAAGCATAGTATTGTGGTATTCTCCTTTGATGCTTTGCTTGGGTTGACTTGGAAAATGCTCACACCATGTTATGACTATGACAAGTCACCATTAGCCTCTATGATCATTTAGTCCTTGACTTGTAGTACCACTCTTTGATTTGATTAGTATGCTTTGTTGCACTGCATGATTATGGACATTATTGCTCTCTTAGTTGGTTGCTCCCAGTCTTTTGCTAGACTCCACTTGTATGAATAAGTTCTACTCATGCTTCCAACTCCAAAGAAACCAAGTTATTCCAAAGTGTCCACTATAAACTCCTATGCATGGTGTGTTACACCATTCCAAGTATACTCTTGTTTTCAGCTATCTTCCAGTTAAAAACTATTTTGTTATGTGAAAACTTAATGATTAAAGCCCTCACAAACTTGATGACACACTTTATATTCTTTGCCCCTAATAAACTTGAACCATTGTGACATCTATGTTGTATATGCTTGCACTTATACGTTGGAATTAACAGAACCGTGCTATCACGGGGAACGTTTTCAACATTGCACTTGTACTTTGTACTTAGTTGATATCATGCTCTTTTGTCTATGGATGTCACCGGTGTGAAATAAAAAAGGAACTTGTAAGTCCATGGATTTTGTATCCTGTGTTTGAGAAACGCCTGGGCCGCTAGCCTAAGCCATGCCTAATCATGGTGGAAACTTGCAGCATCACCATAGTGAGCTATCTATGAAGCATCCTCAATAAAAAGCTATGCATATAGTAAATAAAAAGATTGCTGAGATGCTCATTGTCTACTTGCCCTGTCATTTTGGTTATGGGAAAGCTCCTGTACCATGTGCAAGGGGTACCCCGTTGGCGATTCTCAATGATATGCAAATACTTACAGTGACAAGAACTTACATGGACCCAAAGTTGAGTATGAGTGAGGTGTGGCCCTCGTATTCAAGGGACTTGAGATTACCAACTTATACTTCGTCAAGCATATACTCCATCTTTGTCACTTTAACCTTAATCACTTCAAGATGCTTATGATAGGGGCAATGAGGGCTGAAAGCTAACAAGTACCATAATTTTTGGAAGCTCTTTTTGAAACTTGAAATCCCTGCTTCCTTTACAAAAAGGCCTTTCTTCCACCATTATTTGAGTCTCCACCTTCTACCTTTAGGCACCATTAAGAGAGCATAGTTGTCATTCTGTGTGCAGTGTTCCAAAGCTTATTGATTGATGCATATTGTGATATTACTTGTTCTTGTGATATTTGTTTCTAATCACCCTTGTGAACTTTGAAGGTGTCATATGCATCTATTTGCTACTCTATGAGGGACAAGCTGATTGCCACTATGCTATGTTTTCTGTATGTGAAACAAACAAACGTTTTTCGATGCATGTTATTCATGATCTTTGTTTGTAGCTTGTCATGTTGCATGAATAGTTACTATGTCCTATTGTTAGAACTCCATCTTTCATGCACATGTTTAGAGTTCTTTGATCCCAGCTTTCAATGCTTGCAAATGGTTAGATCTTTGTGAGGGTGCATGTCACCTAAAAAATTATTCTTTTTATCACTTACCTACTCGAGGACGAGCATGAGTTAAGCTTGGGGATGTTGATACGTCAAAAACGTATCTTTAATTTTTGATGTTCCATGCTTGTTTAGTATCTACTTTGCTTTTCTTGTCTACACTTTGAGGTGATTTTTACATGTTTTCTGGTACTAACCTATTAACAAGTTGCCACAGTGCCAGTTTCCTGTTTTCAGCTGTTTTTGGTTTCAGAAAAGTTAATAAAGAAATACTCTCAGAATTGGACGGGACAAACATCAATGTCAATTAGTTTCCATGGGGAACAAGAAGTCCAGAGGGGAGACGGAGAGGCGGGCTAGGGCGTCCAGACATCCCCTAGGCACGGGTGGGCACTGCCCTGCGCCTGGGAGGGGTGTGGGGCCCCTAGCCGCCGTCTCGCCCTTCCCCTTCGCCTATAAGAAGACCCCGATGCAGAAACTCTAAGCACCCGATCATATCTCCACAAAATCGTCTGTAGCCACCGCCACCATCGCCCTAGATCGGGGGGATCTGAAGTTCTTCCCGGCATCCTATCGGAGGGGAGATCATCCCGGAGGCCTTCTCTCCGGTATGATGCGTGAGTAGTTCCACCTTGGACTATGGGTCCATATAGTAGCTAGATGGTTGTATCTCCTCCTTTGTGCTTTCATGTATAGATCTTGTGAGCTCCATTCATGATCAAGATCTAATCTATTTGTAATCATGCATGTTGTGTTTGCGAGGATCCGATGGATATTGAGATTGTTATGTTGGTTTGATTAATGGTTTTGTCTTTATGATTCTATCATGTCTGTGTTGTTTGTGATCTTGCATGCTCTCCGTTGTTAGTAGCTATGTTGGCCAAGTAGTTGCTAGTGACTCCAAGAGGGGGTATTTATGCTCGATAGTGGGTTCATGCCTCTAGTTTCCAAGGGAAGTGACAACAATCTCTTAGGTTGTAGATGTGCTGTTGCTACTAGGGAGAAAACAATGGTCTCTTGTTCATGGAACATGTGGACTGTTTACCTTACACACTTTGCTTAAAGTAGTTGTCTGTTGCTTGCAACTTAATACTGGAGGGGGTTCGGATGATAACCTGAAGGTGGACTTCTTGTCATAGATGAAGTTGGATGGCGGTCTATGTATCTTGTTGTATTGCCCAATCGAATCTCATAAGATCTTTTTGACTAGTAATTGCATTGTTATGCCTTGCTCAGTTCCTTTCAATTGCCCTGCTGTAATTTGTTTACCCTTCATGCCATGTTGTTTATCTAAGGAGAGCACCTCTAGTGAACTATGGACCCCGGTCTAATCTTTACCATTGATACATCTTCCATTGTTACTTGTTTACTTGTTGCAAACCATTACCTTCCACACTATACATTTAATCCTTTGTTACAGCAAACCGGTGAGCTTGACAACCTCACTGATTCGTTGGGACAAAGTCTTGAGTTTGTGTTGTCCAGGTTTCCACGTTGCTTGCAACACCTTTGAGACGTTTCCTTCCTCCTTCAGCTTCGATAACCTCGGTCTCTACTGAGGGAAACTTGTTGCTGTGCTCATCACACCTTGCTCTTGGTGTTCCAACGAAGTGTCCCATGTCAACACTGGGTGCACGCACCAGGATTTCTGGCGCCATTGCCGGGGAGGCTTGACAAAGTGAACAAACTATGGAGTATATGCTTGACAAAGTATAAGTTGGCAATCTCATGTCCCTTGAATACGAGGGCCGCACCTCATGCTACTCAACTTTAGTCACCTGTAAGTTCTTGTCATAGTAAGTACATGTGTATCATAGAGGACCGCCAACAGGGTACCCCTTGCACATGATACAGGAGCTATCCCATAATCAAAATGACAAGGCAAGAAAACAATGAGCATCTCAGAAATCTTCTTATTTATCATGGGAATATGGTGCTTTTTTCTCTCTTTCCTCTTTTCAATATGTCTCTTTTTTTATGTAAGAAGAAAGCTTCATAGATGTCATTATGGTGATGCTACAAGTTTCCACCATGATTAGGCATGGCTTAGGCTAGCGGCCCAGGCGTTTCTCTAACACACATGCATAACTCCATGAACTTCCAAGCTCCCCTTTCATTTCACACTGACGACATCCATAGAAAAAAGATCATGATATCAACTGTGTACAAAGTACAAGTGCAATGTTGAAAGTGTTCCCCGTGAAAGCATGGTTCTGCTAATTCCAACGTATAAGTGCAAGCATATACAACATAGATGACACAATGGTTCAAGTTTATTAGGGGCAAGAAAAATAAAGTGTGCCATCAAGTTCGTGAGAGCATTAATCACTAAGTTTTCACATAATAAAATACTTTTTAATTGGAAGATAGATGAAAACAAGAATATACTTGGAATGGTGTAACACACCATGCATAGGGATTTATAGTGGACACTGTGGAATAACTTGGTTTCTTGGGAGTTGGATGCATGAGTAGAGCTTACTCATACAAGTGGAGGCTAGCAAAAGACTGGGAGCGACCAACTAAGAGAGCAATAATGGCCATAATCATGCAGAGCGACAAAAATTACTAATCAAAGCATAAAGTGGTACTACAAGTCAAGTACTAAATGATCATAGAGGCTATGGTGACTTGTTCATAGTCATAACATGGTGTAAGCATGTGCCAAGTCAACCCAAACAAAACATCAAAGGAGAAAACCATAATACTATGCTTTTGTATGCTAAAACAACGCACGGTTCCTTCAAGGCACACTAAGCAATCCCAATTGTTTGGAACAAGTCATGCCACAACAATAATCACTAAGGATAAGGTCAAAACAACACCTAGCATGACATGCTAAAGTCTAAGTCATAGTCAAAGCAAGCTCCTCTTGTACTACTCAAGCAAGAACTTTCTACTCCTCTCCAACACCAGTCAACTTATTTGAAACAACACAGCGAGAATGGGGGTCCAAAATAATTTATCCAAGCAAACTAAGAAAACTAAGCAAACCAAACGAAAACTAAGACGCTCCAAGAACAACACAAGAGTGCATGAAACAATAAAAACGAAGTGTCTAGAAAGACCTGAGCTTTTTATTGATGAAGAAGTGGATGCCTTGGGCATCCCCAATCTTTGACGCTTGTACCTCTTAAATATTTATTGGGGTGACACGGGGTGGCATCCCCAAGCTTGATATTTTTTCCATTCTTCATCTCATTACATCATTCTCTCTCTACACCTGGTTTTTTTTCTTTCATACACAACTTCACACGATCTTCATTAGCAACATTAGTGTATTCAAAATATAATAGACCTTTAGCTTTAGAACAGCAAAACTTTCACTAAAAACACAATATACTGCAGCAATTCCCTCAAAAAGCTCAATTTCCTAAAAAGAACCCAAAAAGGAATCAATAAGAAGCAAATGCAAATAATGGCAGAAATCTGTCAGAACAGACCAGCATGTCAAAACCGATTTTTTCGAAGACCTTATGTTGCTCAAATAAAAAAGTGTTGAACTAAATAAAGTTAGATAACATACTGGGGGATGTATACACAAAATATCAGATCAATATGACTTACAGAGATTCCTCATGAATTTTTACGGGGGAGCACAAAAATCTGTTTCGGGACAACAACTCCCCAAATCTCACTTCCTTTTCATTAGATGTTATTCTTGGCACAAAAAGCAAACAAAAAGGTGTAAGGTTCCCAACCTTTAATAAGGTAGATATCCCTGTGTTTACAATGCTAGTCCCAGGATCAATAGCTAGCATCCATAGTTAAGATGTAATATCAAGAAACAAAGGTCATAATACAACTTTATAACCAGGAATAAAATAATTTATTACATCTTACATATCTCATTTGGCTATCTCAATACAATGCAGCAGAATATAACAATAGCATGGGGTCCTTCATCTTCAAATTGCCACAGGCAGTCATGTTGGTTGTAGACTTCTAATCCTAATCAATAAACTTCTCTAATTTCAAACAAACCTGCAACATAATAAGTTACAGCCACAAGGGTAATACATTTGAATTGTATTGGCAAGTGATATTATGGTAATATAGTGGAGTCTATCATCTATATGCATTTGGCTAAGTGGAGCTTAGGCTTGCTTTGCTCAAAATATATTTTCCTTATCATTTGAAAACACTAAGTTTTTGCTTGACAAAATCATCCAAGGCATCTCCCAATAGAAATTGGTGATCCTTCAACCCTTGTTCAACCACAAGTTTTTAACTTTAGAAATTGGGATGAGGAGATTCTTGATAGCTTCCATGTCTTGATGCTCAAATTGTCCTTTACCAGGGACATGGATAAGTACTTAGATTTTACACTCTACAGAGGTGGTGCACATTCCCCACAAGACTTGGTTTCACCAAGACAAGATCTTTCAGAAGCCTTCCCTTAGACCAGAATGGACGCGTTCCAACCTATCATCCCCTACCACCAACTGTCCATTTGGCTAAGTTATTGCCACCTATATGATCCAGGCAGAGCCCATAACGCCAAGTGTCTGCACTTGAAGCTTCTCAACATTTGGCATCTCAAATCTCTTTGTTCCTGGGTGGCCATCCACAAGTGAGATACACAAGGTAAACCATAGAAATGGGCCTTGTGATCCACTCAACACAAACCATTCCTTCCATTCCACCCAGGTGATTCATTCACTTAGTTGTTTTATTAAACAAAACACAAGTCCTTGACTTAGAAATATTCCATAGTATGAATATATATTCCACCCTTGTTTTCTACTAGCTAAGCTAAGCAATAAAGTAGTAGGAATATTAACTTAGGAAATTCTACTAAGGTTTCATCTACTAGGATTTCCCATGGCATAGTATATACTTAGCAAAATTCCATGCAAGTACTACTTACAAATATCACTAATGCATAGTGAAAATAATGGGACAAAAGTATGAAGCATCACTTGCCTTTTTGGTAGAGAATATAAGTTCACTCTTTTATCTTTGCAATATTCACACTCTTCAAATCACTACAATTCAATCAAGCAAGCAATATTTCAATCTACCATTCAAGCAACACCACATAAAATAATAGAAACAAAACAATGCATGCAAGCATGCCAAACTTTGTTTTATTTATAAAAGTGGTTTATAATAGGTTATAAACATTCTAAAACACATATTGGTCATTTTATAAAGTGGCAAAACTATTTGCAAAAGATTTTACTTATAAATCAATTTTAAACCGAATCATTATTTTATGTGGTTGAAAACGCTTTTAGCAAAGTAATAATCTTTATAGAGTTCACCAAATACATTTTCAAATCATAAAACTTGGTGTTTAGGGTCAGAGAGTTTAAATCAAAACATTTCCCAAAGGTTTTCCTCCAAAATCATTTTTAACAATTAAACCATATTTTTATTTGACTAGAAATGTTTTAATTCAAGGTTTTATCCTTTTGCTTCACCAAATATGTTTTTGATACCACAAATTGATTTCTATGGTCAGTAGGTTCCAAACAAACCATTTTCCAAAGATTTTATCTCAAAATTCATTTTAGAACAAATTTTATATTCTAAATATGCCTACACAAGTTTCTGCAAGAACAAACAATTTAACAGAAACAATTTACTAAACAAAGGGCATGGTTGGGTAGGATTTATCTTTCTGATTCCATTGATATAAAATTTGCAAAATTTGGACGTGTGGTTTGAAAGTTATGCAATTTACAAATTTGGTCATCTAATAGACAAGTTTCTGTTTTTTAAAACAGTTTCCAGGCCACGTGTCGTGTTGCTATTTGCTGGTACCGGTTCGCATGGATCAAGCGATGTGAGGTGTTGGATCTAATGACGATTGTGCGGTACAGATCTATCCATACCCTTTCGGTTAAGTGAATCTATTGCGTCACTCCGATCCAGATCGGACGGTGCTCAGCACACTTGCCATCGAGTGGCGGCGCTGGCGGCGGCAGGTGGCGGCGCGCGGTCAGACGGTGGAGGTGTCGACGTTACAGGAAGCGAGAGAGAGAAGGGGGATGCTCACCGGGTTCGCCGTGGTGTGGGGATGCTCAAGGTGGTGGTAGCTCGTCGAGGGGCGCACGGTGCTGTTGGTGATTGCTCGCCAGTGTTGTCGTTGGCGTCGGGTCCGCTCTGCTGTGGTCGAAGGCGAGGCTACACGGCTCGGAAAGGAGAGGCAGAGAGCTTGTTAGATGCACAAGACGATGCTGAGTACATGAGCATCACAGAGATGGATAGGCGAGGTCGGATTTTACCAGTAGGGTTCGCCGGAGAGGTAGCAGACGACAGCAGAGTTCAGTCGAGGTGGTTGCCCATGTTCTGGGTCAAGCGCGGGCACGCTGAGGATGCAGAGAGGAGAGCCAGGGGGTGGGGAGCATGTTCTTGTGTTTGAGGAGGCTAGGGGCGACGTCGACTGGCCGGAATTGCCGCCGGAGCTCGTCGGAGACAGTGGCGGTCCTGGTGGAATTGGAGACAGCCTGGGGGCAGAGAGGGCCGGGTGAGAGAGGGGAAAGAGAGAGGGGACGCAGGCGATTAAGAAGGCGTGGTCGAGTGGGGGTTTAATGGAGGCAATAATGTGTATTGACGCCGGCTTCAACGGCCAGAAACGGCGAGGAGGTGTTGGGGGCGTGGTCACCGCGAGGAGGATGAAGCTGACGGGGCAGTGGGTCCTGGTGTCAACGAGAGAGGGAGAGGGGAAATGGGTTTGAGTGGTCAGCGACTTAGTGGGTTCGTTCGCGAGTGAAAAACGATTCACTGTGGGGAAGAAGGAGTGGCCTGGACTGGGCTTAGTTGGGCCTGCTGGCTGGGCTGAGTCCTTTTTTTTATTTTTTTTGTTCCTGTTTCTTTTTCTTTTTTTCCATTTCTTTTATTCTTTTTTGATTTTGATTAAACAATTCATACACTCATTTGAATTCAAACCTTTGACCAATTTTGTGAATAATCAAACACTGTTTATTACCACTTCCTAAAGTTAAATTTGGAATAAATCTTTTATTCTTTTAGTGTCTTTTTAATTATTTAAAGTAGGTCCTTGTATTAATTCATTCAAAATTTAATAATGTTTTTAAAATCCATTTGAATTCAAAATCCTTCCAAAACCTTTCAGTCAGTTTTATTTACTTAATAGGGTGTCAAAATATTCACTTAGAATTATTTGGAATATATTTAATATGATTCATAAATCCTTTGAAATGGGGTATTTGTTTTAACTCCAATGGAATTAAATATAGTTTTAATTCCCTAAATTTTATTTGGAAGATTTATTTAATTTTATTTAAGTTAATTAAACAACTTTTATTCCACTTGGGTAAATTCCAAAATACTATCTTCTCATGAATTAAATAATTATTTTATTAGAGATTTGTCTTTATTAAAATAGGGATAGAATGGTTAATGCCATTTTATTTGGAAATCCTTTATCCTTTTATTTTATTTGGATTTGGATTCTATTCATTCCATTTTCTTAATGGATTGGGCCAAGATTTAATTTGGTCTTTAAATATTTCTTATTTAATATTTATGTCTTTATCTTATAAAATCCATATCTTTTTATTTATAGATCCAAACTTGGTGACTCCAATTTGTAAACTCTTATTTAATATTTATTTATCCTTTTAAATATATTTAGTATTATTTGCTCACCATTTGGTATGGATTTATAGATAGATTCTTTACTAGCTTTGGAAATTCAATTTCCTTGTCTTATTAATTTCATAAGATTTTATTTATGGTTCCAAATTAAGTGAAACCAATTTCTATGGTTTTATAATATTTCCATTTGTCACTCTTGATCATTTTGAAATGTTTGTATGATCAATTTTTATATGGATTAAATCCATATTCTTAGAGATAACTTGAAAATGATTTCCTTACATTAGGGTTTTAGAGTCTTGGTTTATTCTCCAAGTGTTTAAATATCCAGATGCATTTATGAAGAATGCATTCCACTTGATTTGAATTTAGTTGGATTCAAACATTAACCAAAGTTTGTTCAAGTTGGGATTTTTTTTAGGTTTCCATTTAGAACAAAAGTTTCTTCTCACCCTAATTTTCAACAATTTTTATTTTGTTTATTTTATTTTTCACATAACAAGATTTGGAAAATCTTGGGATGTGACAGGCTACCACCCTTAAAATAAATCTCGTCCCGAGATTTGGGAAGGCTAGGGTTACAAGTTGGCTCAAAAGCAACTAGGGTACTACCACCCTTAAAGATTTTCCAACTAGATTACATCTTGGCTTTCTTGGGATCTTGTTGAAATCTCTCTGGGCAAACATCTGCATAGTGTCCTTTGTTTCCACACTTGAAACATGTGACAAGGCTGAGATCCTTCATAGGCTTTATCTTGTGCTTCAACTTTTCTGGACAATTGCTTGCATAATGTCCTTGGTTACCACAATTATAACATGTGATAAGATTGATTTCTTCACGTATCTCCTGTGGACAAGTTGACACATAATGGCCTAACTCTTTGCAGTTGTTGCACCATACTTGGATAATTTCCTTATACTTTTTCTTCTTCTCTGGACATTCATTGGCATAGTGTCCCATCTCTTTTCAATGGCAACATTGCACTTGGCTTTTGTCCTTCTTCTTCTTGGGTTTCTCCAAAGCTAGGAGTGCTTCTAGTTCATGCTCTTCATATCTTATCTCAAAGGTAGGAAAGTTTCCTGGCCTCCTTGATCTTTTCCTTGGATAATACATATGTCTCCTCTTTGGTCCTTTAAATTAAGTCATATTGCATGGAGGTGCAAGCTGAGATTTTCCTTTGTCTTCATCCTTCTTGGTAGACTTTGTTCTCTCATGGTAGTCTGCAATCAGTTGTTGCACTCCACCCTGTTTCCTTTGTTGAACTATGGAATAGATGGGGCATTGGATAGGGACATAATTATTTCCTTCACATAGGAAACAACTAGCTTGAGATGTGAGGCATTGATTATTTGGATGTTTCTCTTCACAATTGGGGCATTGATCTTCATGCTCTTTGGAAGTGTGATCCTTGTATCCACAAATATTGCAAGCTTGTGTTCCTTCTAAAATATCACCTTTGACATCCTTGTTGTCACAAACTTCTTGGGAAGGGTTGCCTCCCATGTTGATCATTTGATCTGTCACCTTATGCAACAATTGGGTTTGGGTTTCCAAAAACCTTTGCATGGTTGGATCTACCTCACTGGTGTTGGCTAAAAATTGAGCTGTCACTTGGTTCAACTGGTTTTGGGTTACTATGAGTTCTCTCATGTTGTCCTCTTGGTTGTTGTTGTTGTCACCATCCTTAATGTTGGAGTTTCTTGGAGTAGTCATCTGTTTGGGTAGGATTGGGATTAGAATAGGCAAAAAATTTCTAAGGAATCAATTCTAATCACACACATCACAATTTCACTCAAGCAATGTGCAAGCAATCTCAAACAAACACTCCACTCAAACAACAAGTTTCAAGCACATTTTTAGGCAATAAAGTATTTTTGCTACACCACATAGGTTGGTGTGTTTGATCTATACTTAATATGGTGGTCCATCTATATGGTTCACTTGAGATATTTCCATCCTTCTTAGTTGATTCTTATTGAATGAGATCATGGTTTCCTTGGGAAAATTTCTTGTGTCTTGGTCACAAAACTCCAAAGGTGATGATGATTCCTTCTAAGTTGTGTTTCCTTAATCTTCAAGTCTTGAGCAATATTTCTTGACTCATTTGTAGTCCTTAGTGATATCCAAGTGGGATTCCTTGGTGAAAATAAAGTTGAAATCACTTTAAGATGTTGAAGTCATTTGAGTTGATGAAGTCCTTTGCACATGGTGAAGTCTTTGGCCAAGGGGTAGGCTTTGTCCATCACGTTTGAAATAGAAGAGATGTAGAATCAAAACCAAAAATGGTTGAGGAAAGAGTTTACAAGATTGTTTGTAAATAAGTTTTGGAACAAATTCAACTCCTATTTCTCTAAGGGGTTTTGTCCAATCCTAGGGTTACAAATCCTACAGGCAACACAATGCTCTGATACCATCTGTAAGGTTCCCAACCTTTAATAAGGTAGAGATCCCTGTGTTTATAATGCTAGTCCCTGGATCAATAGCTAGCATCCACAGTTAAGATGTAATATCAAGAAATAAAGGTCATAATACAACTTTATAACCAGGAATAAAATAATTTTTTACATCTTACATAGCTCATTTGGCTATCTCAATACAATGCAGCAGAATATAACAATAGCATGGGGTCCTTCATCTTCAAATTTCCATAGGCAGTCATGTTGGTTGTAGACTTGTAATCCTAATCAATAAACTTCTCTAATTTCAAACAAACCTGTAACATAATAAGTTACAGCCACAAGGGTCAATACATTTGAATTGTATTGGCAAGTGATACAATGGTAATATAGTGGAGTCTATCATCTATATGCATTTGGCTAAGTGGAGCTTATGCTTGCTTTGCTCAAAATATATTTTCCTTATCATTTGAAAACACTAAGTTTTTGCTTGACAAAATCATCCAAGGCATCTCCCAATAGAAATTGGTGATCCTTCAACCCTTGTTCGACCACAAGTTTTTAACTTTAGAAATTGGGATGAGGAGATTCTTGATAGCTTCCATGTCTTGATGCTCAAATTGTCCTTTACCAGGGACATGGATAAGTACTTAGATTTTACACTCTGCAGAGGTGGTGCACATTCCCCACAAGACTTGGTTTCACCAAGACAAGATCTTTCAGAAGCCTTCCTTTAGACCAGAATGGACGCGTTCCAACCTATCATCCCCTACCACCAACTTTCCATTTGGCTAAGTTATTGCCACCTATATGATCCAGGCAGAGCCCATAACGCCAAGTGTCTGCACTTGAAGCTTCTCAACATTTGGCATCTCAAATCTCTTTGTTCCTGGGTGGCCATCCACAAGTGAGATACACAAGGTAAACCATAGAAATGGGCCTTGTAATCCACTCAACACAAACCATTCCTTCCATTCCACCCAGGTTATTCATTCACTTAGTTGTTTTATTAAACAAAACACAAGTCCTTGACTTAGAAATATTCCATAGTATGAATATATATTCCACCCTTGTTTTCTACTAGCTAAGCTAAGCAAGATAGTAGTAGGAGTCTTAACTTAGGAAATTCTACTAAGGTTTCATCTACTAGGATTTCCCATGGCATAGTATATACTTAGCAAAATTCCATGCAAGTACTACTTACAAATATCACTAATGCATAGTGAAAATAATGGGACAAAAGTATGAAGCATCACTTGCCTTTTTGGTAGATAATATAAGTTCACTCCTTTATCTTTGCAATATTCGCACTCTTCAAATCACTACAATTATATCAAGCAAGCAATATTTCAATCTACCATTCAAGCAACACCACATAAAATAATAGAAACAAAACAATGCATGCAAGAATGCCAAACTTTGTTTTATTTATAAAAGTGGTTTATAATAGGTTATAAACATTCTAAAACACTTATTGGTCATTTTATAAAGTGGCAAAACTATTTGCAAAAGATTTTACTTATAAATCAATTTTAAACCGAATCATTATTTTATGTGGTTGAAAATGCTTTTAGCAAAGTAATAATCTTTATAGAGTTCAACAAATACATTTTCAAATCATAAAACTTGGTGTTTAGGGTCAGAGAGTTTAAATCAAAACATTTCCCAAAGGTTTTCCTCCAAAATCATTTTTAACAATTAAACCATATTTTTATTTGACTAGAAATGTTTTAATTCAAGGTTTTATTCTTTTGCTTCACCAAATATATTTTTGATACCACAAATTGATTTCTATGGTCAGTAGGTTCAAAAAAAAACCATTTGCCAAAGATTTTATCTCAAAAATCATTTTAGAACAAATTTTATATTCTAAATATGCCTACACAAGTTTCTGCCAAAAACAAACAATTTAACAGAAACAATTTACTAAACAAAGGGCATGGTTGGGTAGGATTTATCTTTCTGATTCCATTGATATAAAATTTGCAAAATTTGGACGTGTGGTTTGAAAGTTATGCAATTTACAAATTTGGTCATCTAATAGACAAGTTTCTGTTTTTTAAAACAGTTTCCAGGCCACGTGTCGTGTTGCTATTTGCTGGTACCGGTTCGCATGGATCAAGCGATGTGAGGCGTTGGATCTAATGACGATCGTGCGGTACAGATCTATCCATACCCTTTCGGTTAAGTGAATCTATCGCGTCACTCCGATCCAGATCGGACGGTGCTCAACACACTTGCCATCGAGTGGCGGCGCTGGCGGCGGCAAGTGGCGGCGCGCGGTCAGACGGTGGCGGTGTCGACGTTACAGGAAGCGAGAGAGCGAAGGGAGATGCTCACCGGGTTCGTCGTGGTGTGGGGATGCTCAAGGTGGTGGTAGCTCGTCGAGGGGCGCACGATGCTGTTGGTGATTGCTCGCCGGTGTTGTCGTTGGCGTCGGGTCCGCTCTGCTGTGGTCGAAGGCGAGGATACACGGCTCGGAAAGGAGAGGCAGAGATCTTGTTAGATGCACAAGACGATGCTGAGTACATGAGCATCACAGAGATGGAGAGGCGAGGTCGGATTTTACCAGTAGGGTTCGCCGGAGAGGTAGCAGACGACGACAGAGTTCAGTCGAGGTGATTGCCCATGTTCTGGGTCAAGCGCGGGCAAGCTGAGGATGCAAAGAGGAGCGCCAGGGGGTGGGGAGCATGTTCTTGTGGTTGAGGAGGCGAGGGGCGACGTCGACTGGCCGGAATTGCCTCCGGATCTCGTCGGAGACAATGGCGGTCCTGGTGGAATTGGAGACAGCCTGGGGGCAGAGAGGGCCGCGCGAGAGAGGGGAAAGAGAGAGGGGACACAGGCGATTAATAAGGCGTGGTCGAGTGGGGGATTAATGGAGGAAATAATGTGTATTGACGCCGGCTTCAACGACCAAAAATGGCGAGGAGGTGTTGGGGGCGTGGTCACCGCGAGGAGGACGAAGCTGACGGGGCAGTGGGTCCTGGTGTCAGCGAGAGAGGGAGAGGGGAAATGGGGTCCAGTGGTCAGCGACTTAGCGGGTTCGTTCGCGAGTGAAAAACGATTCACTGCGGGGAAGAAGGAGTGGGCTGGACTGGGCTTAGTTGGGCCTGCTGGCTGGGCTGAGTCCTTTTTTATTTTTTTTGTTCCTGTTTCTTTTTCTTTTTCCATTTCTTTTATTCTGTTTTGATTTTGATTAAACAATTCATACACTCATTTGAATTCAAACCTTTGCCAAATTTTGTGAATAATCAAACACTGTTTATTACCACTTCCTGAAATTAAATTTAGAATAAATCTTTTATTCTTTTAGTGTCTTTTTTAATTATTTGAAGTAGGTCCTTGTATTAATTCATTCAAAATTTAATAATGTTTTTAAAATCCATTTGAATTCAAAATCCTTCCAAAACCTTTCAGTAAGTTTTATTTACTTAATAGGGTGTCAAAATATTCACCTAGAATTATTTGGAATATATTTAATATGATTCATAAATCCTTTGAAATGGGGTATTTGTTTTAACTCCAATGGAATTAAATATAGTTTTAATTCCCTAAATTTTATTTGGAAGATTTATTTAATTTTATTTAAGATAATTAAACAACTTTTATTCCACTTGGGTAAATTCCAAAATACTATCTTCTCATGAATTAAATAATTATTTTATTAGAGATTTGTCTTTATTAAAATAGGGATAGAATGGTTAATGCCATTTTATTTGGAAATCCTTTATCCTTTTATTTTATTTGGATTTGGATTCTATTCATTCCATTTTATTAATGGATTGGGCCAAGATTTAATTTGGTCTTTAAATATTTCTTATTTAATATTTCTGTCTTTATCTTATAAAATCCATATCTTTTTATTTATAGATCCAAACTTTGTGACTCCATTTTGTAAACTCTTATTTAATATTTATTTATCCTTTTAAATATATTTAGGATTATTTGCTCACCATTTGGTATGGATTTATAGATAGATTCTTTATTAGCTTTGGAAATTCAATTTCCTTGTCTTATTAATTTCATAAGATTTTATTTATGGTTCCAAATTAAGTGAAACCAATTTCTATGGTTTTATAATATTTCCATTTGTCATTCTTGATCATTTTGAAATGTTTGTATGATCAATTTTTATATGTATTAAATCCATAGTCTTAGGATAACTTGAAAATGATTTCCTTACATTAGGGTTTTAGAGTCTTGGTTTATTCTCCAAGTGTTTAAATATCCAGATGCATTTATGAAGAATGCATTCCACTTGATTTGAATTTAGTTGGATTCAAACATTAACCAAAGTTTGTTCAAGTTGGGATTTTTTTAGGTTTCCATTTAGAACAAAAGTTTCTTCTCACCCTAATTTTCAACAATTTTTATTTTGTTTATTTTATTTTTCACATAACAAGATTTGGAAAATCTTGGGATGTGACAAAAGGATAAGGATAGGTCATTACTGAGTTAATAACTTCCAAGATTCAATAAAACTCTTGGGTTATCTCCCAACAAGTACTTTCCTTTAACGCCTTTAATTTAGACACAAGAAGCAAGAATCAAGTGTTTTTAAATGAAGAATTAAGATCAATAATTGCAATCTCTTAAACTAGGAAAGGTATCTCATCAAAATGAGTTTTGGAGGATCCCTTCTCATCTCTCCTTGGTTCACTACTTTCATCAAAAGTATTTTCAGGAACAATCCAATCAAAATTCTTTTCTAAGGCTTCATGCATTCCAACAAGTTTAAAGGGTATGGGTATCTTAATTTCCTCTCTAGGTTTTGTTTTATCTAAAGTACCCATAACATCTACACATGATCCTAGCATATTAAAATGTTCAAATACCTTTTTGTCTTCCTTAGCAACATTATTGAACTCTTTTAGTAAAGTTTCTAGGATAAAATATCTCTTTTCAGGGTCCTCTTCTTCTTTTAGTTTGAGAAACAAAATTTGCATCATGGGGTTAAGGTTAACAAACTTAGCCTCCAACATATGAACTAAATAAGTTCTGCTATAGATCTATCCTCAATATCCTCATGTTTGCTAACATGATTAAAGAATTCTTCAATATTTTGTTTCCCAGTTATGGAGCCACTACCTAATGAAAGGTATTTCAGGGTGAACTTGGGGATCAACATGGTGAGCTAGAGCATGGTGACAACTAGAGCAGGAACTAATTTTTGTGTGTGTTTTTTATAAGGGAAAGCAAACTAAACTATTTTTTTTGAATTTTTGATAAAAATAGGCAAACAAAACCAAGCAAAAGAAACTAAGCAAAAAAACAAAGTAAAGAGAAAGGTTGAGAAGGACTCCCCTTGTGTAGATGTCGTAAGCCTCCCCGGCAACAGCGCCAGAAAAGCTTGTGATGGGCGTGTTGATGACGCCTTGTTGGGAGACCCCAAGAGAAAGGTGTGATGAGCACAACAACAAGTTTTCCCTCGGTAATAAACCGAGGTTATCGAACCAGTAGTATGGAGGAAACGACTCAAAGGTGTTGCTAGCAACTTGGATACCTGCACAACACAAACTCAAGACTTTGCCCCAATGAACAGTGATGTTGTCAATCTCATCGGTTTGTTGTAACAAAGGATTAATTGTATGGTGTGGAAGGTGATAGTCGTTTGCAACAAGTAAACAGTAACAGTGGAATATGTTTCAATGGTAAAGATTGGACTGGGGTCCATAGTTCACTAGAGGTGTTCTTCTTAGAAAAACAAACATGGAATGCTGCGTAAACAAATTACAGCAGGGCAATTGGCAGGACTGAGCAAGACATAACAATGTAATACTAGACATTCATGATCCTATGAGATTCGATTGGGCAATACAAAAATATACATAGACCGCCATCCAACTGCATGTATGACTAGAAATCCACCTTCGGGTCATCATCCGAACCCCCTCCAGTATTAAGTTGCAAGCAACAGACAACTGCTTTAAGAAAAGTGTGTAAGGTAAACAATCCACTTGTTCATGATGTTCCATGAACAAGAGACCGTTGTTTTCTCCCTATTGGCAATAGCATATCTACAACCTTAGAGATTTCTGTCACTTCCCTTAGATTAAATAGAGGCATGAACCCACTATCGAGCATAAATACCCCCTCTTGGAGTCACTAGCATCTACTTGGCCAAGATAGCTACTAGAAACGAAGAGCATGCAAGATCTCGAACAACACAGACATGATAGAATCAATAAGACAAAACCATTAATCAATCTGACATAGTAATCTCAATATCCAGCGGATCCCCGCAAACATAACATGCATGATTACAAAATAGATGAGATCTTGATCATGAACGGAGCTCACAAGATCTAAACATGATAGCACAAAGGAGTAGATACAACCATCTAGATACTACATGGACCCATAGTCCAAGGTGGAACTACTGACACTTCATACCGGAGGCTGGTGATGATGCTCGATGTGGCACTTCGTTGGTAACCCCAAGCGTAGGGTGTGAAGAGCAAGCAACAAGTTTTCCCTCAGTTGAGACCGAGGTTATCGAACCATAAGGAGGAAGGAAACGTCACACAGGTGTTGCAAGCAACGTGGAGATATGCACAACACAAACTCAAGACTTCGCCCCAACAAATCAGTGAGGTTGTCAAGCTCACCGGTTTGCTGTAACAAAGGATTAAATGTATGGTGTGGAAGGTAATGGTTTGCAGCAAGTAAACAAGTAACAGTGGAAGATGTATCAATGGTAAAGATTGGACCGGGGTCCATATTTCACTAGAGGTGCTCTCCTTAGATAAAAAACATGGCATGAAGGGTAAACAAATTATAGCAGGGCAATTGATAGGAACTGAGCAAGGCATAACAATGCAATTACTAGTCAGAAAGATCCTATGAGATTTGATTGGGCAATACAACAAGATACATAGACCGCCATCCAACTGCATCTATGACTGGAAGTCCACCTTCAGGTTATCATCCGACCCCCTCCAGTATTAAGTTGTAAGCAATAGACAACTACTTTAAGAAAAGTGTGTAAGGTAAACAGTCCACATGTTCCATGAATAAGAGATCATTGTTTTCTCCCTAGTAGCAACAACGCATCTACAACCGAAGAGATTATTGTCACTTCCCTTGGAAACTAGAGGCATGAACCCACTATCGAGCTTAAATACTCCCTCTTGGAGTCACTAGCAACTTCTTGGCCAACATAGCTACTAACAACGGAGAGCATGCAAGATCACAAACAACACAGACATGATAGAATCATAAAGACAAAACCATTAATCAAACCAACATAATAATCTCAATATCCATCGGATCCTCGCAAACACAACATGCATGATTACAAATATATTAGATCTTGATCATGAACGGAGCTCACAAGATCTATACATGAAAGCACAAAGGAGGAGATACAATCATCTAGCTACTACATGGACCCATAGTCCAAGGTGGAACTACTCACGCATCATACAAGAGAGAAGGCCTCCGGGATGATCTCCTCTCCGGCAGGGTGCCGGGAAGAACTTCAGACCCCCCGATCTAGGGACAATGGTGGCGGAGGCTATAGACGGTTTCATGGAGATTTGATCGGGTTATTAGGGTTTTTGCATCAGGGGCTTCTTATAGGCGAAGGGGAAGGCCGAGGCGGCGGCCAGGGGCCCCACACCCCTCCCAGGCGCAGGCATGGCCCACCCATGCCTAAGGGGGTCTGGGCGCCCTGGCCCGCCTCTCCGACTCCCCTCTGGACTTCTTGTTCCCCACGGAAAGTAATTGAATTTGACGTTTGTCCCGTCCAATTCCGAGAATATTTCTTTACTAACTTTTCTAAAACCAAAAACATCAGAAAATATGCAACTGGCACTGTGGCAACTTGTTAATAGGTTAGTACCATAAAACATGTAAAAAGCACCTCAAAGTGTGTACAAGTAAAGCAAAGTAAATACTAAACAAGCATGGAGCATCAAAAATTATAGATATGTTTCCGACGTATCAACATCCCCAAGCTTAACTCCTGCTTGTCCTCGAGTAGGTAAGTGATAAAAATAATAATTTTTGAGGTGACATGCACCCTCACAATAAAGATCCAACCATTTGCAAGCATTGATAGCTGGGATCAAAGAACTCTAAACATGTGCATGAAAGATGGAGTTCTAACAATAGGACAAAGTAACTATGCATGCAACATGACAAGCTACAAACAAAGATCATGAATAACATGCATTGAAAAGCGTTTGTTTGTTTCACATGCAAAAAACATAGCATAGTGGCAATCAGCTTTTCCCTTCTAGAGTAGCAATATATATGCATAGGAAACCTTCAAAGTTCACAAGGGTGACTAGAAATATATAGCACAAGAACAAGTAATATCACAATATGCATCAATCAATAAGCTTTGGAACACTGCACACAGAATGACAACTATGCTCTCTTAATGGTTCCTAAAGGTAGAAGGTGGAGACTCAATAATGGTGGAAGAAAAGCCTAATGAAACACTACATGATATAGTACACTATAGTCGTTGACATAACACTAATGAAACACCGTTCACTAGTATTACATCTCTCAAAGTGGTACAACAGAAACACAGCAGGTCCAAGACATGACTATAGGTTACAACTCAACTCTTTACACAAGATCCAGAGAACACTCTAGGTTAAACAGAGAGAAATAAACTTCTTACAAAGAAGAATCATAAATGAACAACTCAAAAACTATCATACTATTAAGACTAGTCTTTTAACTAATGGCATGGCATTGCTGCTATCGCAATACACTACAGAAATAGGTTCTTATGGCTAGAGATTATATTCCTATCTAATCAGTAACTTCGTCTTCACTTGAGTTGGTGTATATGTTGACTTTCTTGACTTCATTGAAGAGCTTTAGCTTCTGATGATGATTCCTAGAGCATAACTTGATGTAGACGTCGTCTATACTAGCTTTAGAACCTAGCAAGGGTTAAGAAGATACGTTGAGTACGATCGTACTCAGCAAGTTCACTAGAAAAGGAGTGTTTGATGCACTATATCTAAAGCCACAGACCATAGGTCGTAGGCAATGCAGGTTTTTGTAAACATTTCTTCAAAGGTTGCTTTTATTCTGAAAAGCTATGTCCGTCAGCCTTCATGGGTTTACCAGAACTTTCATGGAGTTCCTTTCCTTTTCCCGCTGCATTCGCAGCTCCTTCCCAGAACAGGGAGTAACAAGTTATAGTTCTTACACTCTACAGAGGTGCGTTACTTTACCCATGAGATATCTTAGCTTTGTTGCACATACGGGCCGCGAACCCGTTCACACATCCTTGGTGTGAGGCCCAGACTAAGACCCAAGCCAATCACTGCCTTCTCCGCGACCCTGCATGTCTCCTTGGTGTACACCAGCCCACCTATTGAATTACGACAATTGGCAGTACAGACTGTTCAGATGCCGGAACTATCGTGGGACGTTGAGGGCTCCCACCCATATGATGCATATCCTCTATGAATTACCATATAATATGCATGCTACGAGTGATAACAGCCACGACCCGCACATTCGTCTCCATGCGAGAGGGAAAAGATATAGCTGGCTTCTCCGTCCCATTCCAAATCTCATGGTCAACGCGTAATATACGACGCAAGAATCACTGGAGACATTGGTTGTTAAGTCCTAGATAATATGTTCCTTTACCACCGGAACTCTTATAGTAGGTTATTACCTCATGGTAAATAACCTATAATCATATTATTATGAAAATAGTGTTTTCTGACCTTTTTCAAATGCAGGTGATGACAACACTGGATTTGCAAAATACTTTACAGAAAATAATCAAAGGACATGAGCAAGTGTGAACTTGCCTTTTGTGATTGCAAGATTATGAACTCACGGTCTTCAATACAATATAAAAGATCCAATATCTGAAATCAGCATCATTGGTCCGGTATGGACTAATGTTTAAATAAGCAAGATGCTATTATGCATAAGTAATGTAATGCAATTTCGTAAACTCGAATCCCGAGATAATGTTGTTCTAGGGTTTGGATACTAGAAATGGTTACTTTAGAATGTGTTGTCCTTTTAGATAAGTTTAATACTTGTGCTTCTTATTAAGGCTGGTGAGTATGTGTGAAACAACATGTAAACATAATGGCATACAACAATAAGATATACTAATGAGATGTGCTACTCAAGGACTGCTTATATGAGAGTTATCTTATTTTCAAGTTTTACTTTGCAAGTAATGACATTTGTAAGGAACTTAGTGTTAACAATCCTAGGTATATAAGTAAAGCTTAATGTAATGTGATTATTATTAATTGCCATTTGATGTTTGAAGTGGCAAAACAAATAACATTTGAAGAAAAGATTTCTTTTCTAAGGTCTAAGTAATCTTTGTGGTTAATCAAATGTGGTCGATGTTGTTTGTGCTTGATTGAATAGTTTGGACTTGAGGTGCCTTACGACTTAATTATAATAGACCAAAGTTAACTATAAACACATAATAAGGTCTTTAACATTATACTTAAAGCTTTGTAGACTAAAGTTAACTTTAAAAACATAGATGAATTTAGGTTGTAATGCTTATGGTATTTGTATTTTGTTCACTTCATAATGTTTCCTTAAAGTTATTTAAGCATGGCATTACTTTTATTTGAGTAGTGGTTTCCTAATTGTTTAGTGGAATAGAATCATTTTCCTTTTTATGGATGAGTGGTTATAGTTTGTAAACAAGGAAATAATAGTACTTAACTACTTATGGATTCAATATAGTGTTTTGGTTTGTTTATAACTTGTAGTTAGAATATTGGAGTAGGTTTTATTTCACTACAAGGTTATTCTTGGAGATTTTATAATGGATAAGGATTCTTTTATAAAATAATCTACATTAATGGTTGAGAGATAATTTAATAAAATTGTATTTAAAGTGTGTTAAATCATTTTGACTTCCTATTATCAATATTTAAGATTAATATTATTTATTAGATTTTAATTAGTTAATTTTAGAATATTAGCAAATTTTATTCACACTTATATGAATTATTAACTAAAGAAATAGGTTTAAATTCAAGTTATTAAAGTGTTTAACTTTTTATTTAACTCAAAAGTGGAATATTATATTTTTAACATATAGGTATTATTTTTGTGATCATTTTGGTATATTACACTTATTTTTGTGATTTAAAAATAATAAGATATGATTTTTATAATACTTATTACTTTATAAAGACTTAATAAATAATAAATTTAATTAAGTGGAGTAATAATGCATGATTATAGTTTTAAATTATAATTCTTATTTTTCTAAGATTTTTGGTATTTTATTTATATTTTTTTAACATTTACCATTATTAGAATATGAATTATCAAAGTTTTATTACTTATAAAACCTTTATTAAATAATATTTATTAAATAAACATCATAATAATATTTGATAATAGTTTTATGTTGTAGATTTTATTTTTCTAAACATTTTCATATATTACACATATTTTTTTTGAATTATAATACAAAATTTATTAATTAAACATGATTTAATTATTTTACTATATTTCAGGAAATATTTATATTTGATATTATATTTTTTTATCTAATTCCTAAACAGAAAAGATGTTTTGTACCTGAGCCAAACCTACCCAAGGTCACTGATCATTGGGGTCGAGTACACCTCAGATGCCACATGGGCACAAATCAAGTCAATTGTGTTGACTGGGCTGAGGTGGCGTTGGCATGATGTCATGCCGACATCACCCAAGATGATCCTCACAGATTTGAGGATCAATCGATCGATCCAGAGTGCGGGTGGAGCTCTGGCTTAGTGTGTTATAACGAGCATGACGCGAGGAACCTAACCATAGCGGCGCCGCCCTGTTTTGACTCCCGCGGATGCATCAACGACGACGACCGACGGCGGCACACGACCAAACCCAATGACAGAGAGAACTAGGGCGAGAGGAAGGCAAGGGGAAAGTGCGGAGCATCGCAATCTCACCAGGATTGTAGTGAAACGGTTGTGGATACGTGAGGAGGTCGAAATCAACGGAGAGCTCGACGACCGAACTTCGGGAACGAGGATACAATTGACACTTCTTGGCCTCCTTCAGCCTTCGTGAAAGGGGGCAATCGGACTGGAAGAGCAAGAATATCTTGGGAGTGGTCTCAGTTGTCCAAGAGGAGCTCCAATTCGACGACATGAACTCATCCCGGAGCTAGGGTTTCGGGTCAGGGGAAAATAAAGAGAGAGATAGAAGGGAAATGATGCACGGAGATGTTCTACCGGCGGCGTAGGGTTATTTATAGGCGATGGGAAGCGGTGGCACGCATCGTGGCGTCGATCAGGCGGTCGCCGGAGCTCCACCGAGCTGCTTTGTCAACTCCCGGGGTTTTTAATCCTAGATGGTTGTTATGCCATACATTGCAATCCCAGGATTACCATTTTTGCGAGACATAACAGATTTGGAGATCACAGTACATCATCCATTACAAACCATACATAAGGTCTTACACAAATAAGGATCTCATGATCCAGTTCTTAATACAACTCAAGCAGCGGAATAACGTAATAATAAAGGTAGCGTAGGCGAAGCTCCATCTTCGGTGTCACAGGCAATGCTGACGATGGGAGATGATCCTAGTTGTCGTAACCTTCCTGTGGTCCATCATCCTGGTACTCCTATTCATAGTCTGGCCACGGGAATAGCGAGGGACAAAGCCATGAGTACTCTTTAAGTACTCGCAAACTAATATTAACAAGTTAAGGGGGTTTTTGTGGTAGGACACTAAGCTCTAGGGTTGTTTTGCAAAAAGCCAGATTTACCTCTACTAACCTCAGAAGCAAAGAAAGCTAGTTGAAATTTTATAACACCTAAGTGGGAATTTGAATTTCATATCACAACTCAGTTGTGGTCAAGTCAAGGTCTCAACTCATTTCACAAGTCATTTTGAAAACATCTGACGGGGGAACTGTATGGCCACTAATCGTCCATAATCATGACGCGGCTATTCGAATAGTTTGACACTCTGCAGATATTGTACACTTTCACCACAACATTCGATACATCCGTCAGGAACAAATCCTGAATTCACCATACTCAGTATGCGGATAATCAATCCTAACCTTTCAATTACACGCCCTAGTATAGGCACCTCTCCTGTGAGTTTGGCCTCCCAACCATGACCAACTGCAATCTTGGGTACTGCACAGGTGGAAAATCTTCACAAGGTAGCCTCAGCTCACACCTTGGCCATGAGGGAACCCATACTAAGGTATATAAGTTTCCAGTTAAGCCCTACCCAATTTTCGGGTATTGTGGTTGTACGGTAAAATTGGAATGGTATCGCATCAATACAACCATCAGTTTTATAAAGGGCTAAGGCTCATGCCTCAACATTTTCATCATAAAAATTATATGGTGTTCGGAAACACATGTCCAAAACAATTTAGTAGAATGACTCATCATTCCAATGTTTTCATAACCATTTTCACCAAGTATTCCCATCTAAAGTTGATCAATTTTTATGCTTAGAACTAGCATCTATAACTGGGGTTAAGTACTAAGGAGGGGTGGTAAACAAGTGGAGATTAATGAAGTTCAATCTCATGCCTTAGGATGACATCAAGATTATCCACTTAGGCCAAATTTAATGCTATTTATGCCACCTTCAATCATCTTTCTATAATCTACAAGTCACTTAAGTAAACTCTAAGAAAAGCTTTGATGAAGAAATAAAGTAGAAAGCTTGTAAGTAAAACTAGGATGGTTTATCAAGTGGTATAAGCTTGCAAGTAAAACTTGCATGGTTTGGCTTGCTAAGATAGTGGTATAAACTTGCTAGGTTGCAAGTGTTTGCTTGCCTTGTGCAGAGCAGTGGTTGAAGTTCTCCTCGGATTCTTCCTCGTAGTATCCTCCTTCCTCCTCGTATCCTTGGTCGGTACTAGCATCTATAAATAAATACGAGGTACACAATCACCAAACAATACTTAACTATTTTCAATCATCACACAAAGGTGTACTGTAGATGATCTAGCATCATCACCTATCATTACAAGATTAAAGCATTTGTCTTATTTATTTTAATTTGAGAAAAGTAATTTCTACACATTGAAAAACTACTTAAGATTTAATATTATCCAACTCAAACATGGGATCATTGTTGACACATGTCATCACCACATATTTCAGTACATGGGAATGTGATTTAAAGTGGTGTCACAATTTAATAAGGTTTAACCTTTTTATTTTAAATAAAATAAAGTGACTAGAAATGCCTATGTGGCATTCTTTTGTTACTTGAACATTATTTCTGTAAGTAAACCCATATGTTTTTATATATTATGAAAGGTATGATCAAATGTGATTTTTGAGAGTTGGAATCAACTCAAAAGCTCTTATGGTTGAATTTTGAAAAATGTTTGAATGCAGAAAAGCTTCTGACTTGTTATTTTTACCAAAGTTGATCTACATATCCAAATGATTTGAATCCAACGGCCTTGGATTACGCATTTCAGTACCTTTCTAACAAAATTAATTTCATGTATTTTGGTGTACTGAATCGAGCTGGGTTGAATTTTGAATCTATGTACAGAACTGTGTTTGAATTAAAATAGAAAAAATCTAAATTCAAACGGTTGGGTTGCGCGGGAGAGGTTAATGGGCTGGCACGATGTCACTCCGCAGTGCGGGGCTCAGCTGACAAGGGGGTTCCACCAGTCAGTGGCTCATAACACGCGAAGCGGTATAGGGCTGTGTGGTTCGTTGGATTAGAAGGGAGATCGACGGATGGGGATCATCGTCGATGATGAACATGTCACCGGCGAGATTGAACCCTAGCGGCTCAGTGGGGGTGCATAGGGGGCATACCAGAGCTCCAGCTATGACAGCAAGGCGGGCAAACGAACGAGTGGTCGACGACGAGCTCAGGGATGGTCGAGGCAGCTCCGGGGGTGGTCAAAATCAATGGCCCCCTTCTTCTCCAGAGGCGGCCTGCTCCGGCACAATTCCGGTGAGCTAATGCTCCTCGTGCTCCGGCTAGAGGGTGGAACGATCAGTGAGGTGAGGGGAGTGGAATGGTGTGCTTCAAACGGCTAGGGGTGGCTCCCTTTTATAGGCTCGATGGCGAGGCCGAGAGGGATGGGCAGGCGACGGTGGCGACATGGCTACGGGCTGCTAGAGGCATGGCTGAGGTTGGCGATAGACGGGCGGTCTCCTAGCGATGCTCTAGAGCTTAAATGTGTGCTTAGGGGCGGTGGCAATTGGTCAGGAACGTGCGGTGCTCTGCGCAGCAGAGGCGGCGTCTTCGACGGCGAGCAGTGGCTGTGAGGCACGGGGCGGCGAACGGTGGTGTCTGGCGTGTTCCTGGGATCATGGCGAAGTGGTGGGAACGAGCTGCGGTCGAGGGGCGGCGTGTGCACGCGTGCCTAGTGCGGCGCTCTGGGCGGACTCGGCACGTCGCAGTGGCACTAGACGTGCGGCGTTCCTGGTGGTCCATGGCTTGCACTGGCTCAGGAAGGGGATAGTGGGCGGCGGTGAGGTGCTGGCTACCTCCCAGACAAGGTGGGCACAGCTAGTTCTTCCTCTAGCGTGTTGTCCACCTTGGGGTGGCATGGTGAGGCTCGGCCTGCTCACCATTGATGGCAAGGCAAGCTTACAGTGGTGCTAGAGGTTTACAATTAAGTTAGATGATCTACTAGATGGTTGCTGTTAGCTAGAGAGGGAACAAGTTAGGCCAAAACACTATTAAAAACAGTGAATTTGATTTGGTTTAAATTTGCCTACCAAGTGTCGTGGTATTGCCGACGAGTACGCCATGGAGGGGTCCTCACTGTGCGTGTTTAGAGACGTGGGGTAAGGCAGACGGTTGATGGGTACGAGGTAACACAGCTTACCCAGGTTCAGATCCCACGACGGTGGCGGAATCCTACTCCTGCTATAAATCACTATAAGGGCAATACGCCGAGTTATAGAGATAGGTTCGCTGTGCAAGGTTGTGTATGAGATTGTGCCCTAAAGGCTCCCATAGGCCCGACTTATATAGTCGTCAGATCCTAGGGTTACAGGGAAAAGTCCTAGCCGGACAGGTTACAGAGTCCTACACCGTCTATCACTAGTCTTGTGTATCTTGCACTCCAAGGCTCCGGGTACGCTGGTGACTCCACCATAGCCTTCCTTTATTCGGCATGGGCCTCCCTTCTGGATCCACCTAACTGGGCCGCCCAGCAGGCCAAAGGCCATGCTACCGACTATGGTCCACCCGGGTTAGTCGGATAAGAGACATGCTATGAGGATACCCATATAGCATATCCCCAACAGTAGCCCCCGGAGAACTCCGAGATCTTGCGCCGTCTTGCCTCTTCTCGTGGAATGTTCCGTCTAGATGGATGTCGGCAAATCGTCAAGCAATATCTTGTAGTCCTCCCAAAGAACCCTGCAAAGGTTTCTCCGTCTTCTATGAGTAAGTCGGAGAAATGCTGAATCTTCCATCATACTCTTCCGTAGTCGGATTAAATCCGTCCATGCCAGAATCTTCGATGCGACGGATCATCTACCATGTCAGTTATGACGACGTAGGCTTAGGTCAGCGACGCCTCGTAACTCACACATGCAGAGAGCGCAATCATATCCGATTTTCCCGCGCGAGCGATACGAACCGTTGGTGGCGGCGGTTGGAGACGTGGCGAAATTACCGCGCACGTCCACGGACACGTCATCTACGCCGCAACCGTCCGATTAGCTGCATGAATCTTGACACAGAGTAAGATAAATAGTAACCGTGGGACACTTGCCACTTTTTTAGCCCATTCTCTCGCGTCATCATCATCTTCCTCCAGCCGCACGCCTCCTCGAGCTCTCCGCGGAAAACCTCGAAGAAACCCTAGCCTCTCTTTGCATCAGTCGCCTCCTCCAAGTCCTCCATGGCCATCAGCAGCTCCTCCCCGTCGATGGCGGCGTCGAGCGAAGCCACGACGAAGCCGGCGAGCTTCGTCGTCGTGCCCCCTGAGGGCCTGGTCATCCCCGCGTCGGCGGTGATTGAAACCACCGGCGGTGACCACAATCTGGCGGCGCTAGTGCCTCTGGAAGAAGAGCCACACTCGCACAAGGGCGACTGGCGTGGCTCGGACATCACCGACCGCGACATCCAAGAGATGGTCGCCGAAGGCTACCTCCCCGCGACGGAGGGGCTCTCCTGGCGGGCGGCGCCGGCCGGTGAGGTGACACCTTCTCCCCAAGCCCGAAAAAAGGTGTACCTCAAGGCTCAGCTGGTACGCAGCGTTTCCCTGCCCATCTCCCACTTCTTTTTGTCCGTCTTGAACCACTTCAAGGTTCAACCCCATAACCTCTCCCCCAATAGTATCTTAGTCCTTAGCAACTTCGCGGCACTTTGTGAGGGTTACCTAGGGATTACGCCTAGGTTAGACTTGTTCGTGTACTTCTTCACCGTAAAACGTGAAGCCGGACATAGTAGGGAGGAGCTTAGGAACTGTGGCACCATAAGCTTCAAGATCCGACCTGGCCGGCGGTTCCCCGACATCGTTGGCCATGAGTCGTGCAAAAACTGGCAACGGTCGTACTTCTACGGCCCCGAAATTCCTTTGGTGGGCCGAGAAGTGACGTACCCGGACTTCGTGGATGGAGCCGGCACTAAAGTTTCCACATGGAGATCCCATGCCTCTCTTCCCTCCGATCTCGACGCTTCACGCGCAATAAGGCGGATTGAGTGGTTCGTAGAGACGGGTTTGACCAGCTTGGACCTAGCCATGTGCTGGTTCATCAGGCGAATCCAACCTCTGCAGCACCGCGTGAAGTTCATGCACGAGTACACCAGTGATCGAAGGGATACCCTCCGGATCTCCGTGGATAACTTCTCGAGCGACTCCGTCAAGCTCCGTCTGAAGGACATCATCAAGGTGAAGGATAAGAAGCGCGACTTCACCATCACCTGTGACATGTACGTAGACGGCAAGTGCCCAAAGGTAGGTATTTATTTTCCGTGTATGACATTGCTCCAGTTTCTCCGTCTTCCCAGTGCCATCTTATTTAACACGGTGATTTCTCACTTAACAGCTTAGCGATCTAGATGAGGACAACCTGGCTGCCCAAATCTACGATCCAAAGATGAAGGAAGTCACGGTCGTGTCCGACGATGATGTCCCGTTGGCGCGAAAGCGGAAGAGCTCCACCTCTGACGCTGCCGACGGAGGCAAGAAGAAGAAGACGGAGGGTGGATCCTCCAAAAAGAGTACTGCCGCCCTGGAGGCGAAAAAGAGAAAAGACACCGGGATTTTTGCCAAAGCGCCCCCCCTAGTGTAAGCCTCTCATTCTCCGACATTGTCTTATCTATCTGTCTTATTCCCGTACCTATGCATTTTGCATGTTTCAGGAAGAAAGCCACAACCAGCCTCAAGAAGTACTCCAAGACTCTTGGGGCTTCTAGAAATATCAAAGATATGCTGCATCGCGACTCCTCCCCCGCCATCGCCCCTGCTACTCCTGCCATCAAGCCCTCCTCTACTCCGACAAGCTCTCAAGTCCAGGAGGCACCAGGCCCTTCCGCCATGGAAGTGGATTCTGGTGCCTCTACCGAACTCACTGTTGTCGGCGAGTAGGAGACGCAGGAGAGCGCTGCTCTTCAAATGGCTGAAGCTCCGGCTAAGGATGCCATCGGTAGCGGCAAGGCGGTGGTGGGAGCTGGTACCTCTGCCGAAGGCGGCGCCCCTACTCCCGAGAAACCCTTGAGTTCCTCAAGATAGTTTACCCGGCGCCCCGCCGAGTAACACAACTATGGTTCCCGGAGGAGTGCCATCTCCGACGTCTTTGTCTCGAGGAGCTACTCCGACAAGCGGATATCTTGCAAGGAAATAGCATTTTGGCAAGTCATGCCGAGAGCGCTACAAACCTCAAGATCATTGCACTTGTAAGTTTTTACTTTGCCTTCTGCATTTCATATGAGTATCCCACTGTAGCCCCCGAGGATGTAGACGGAAAACCATAGGTTTTGCATATATATGCTCTAAGAGTGACTAAGTTAGAAAAAACTCTCATTCTAGCCCCCAAGCATTTAGATGGAATGAATTACTCCGACTAGATGCTATAAGAGTAGCATACACAGTGTTCATAATTTTCAATGTTGTAGCCCCCAAGCCTCTAGTTGTAACTGAATTAGTTCCGACTAGATGCTTAAAGAAAAGCTAAGCATATTGATAAGTTAAAAACTCTCGCTATAGCCCCCGAGCATCTAGGTGGAAAATCTCCGACTAGGGGCTCCAAGCAGACCAAACAACGACTTAACTTTGTATTTGTTTCCACATAATCAGAATGCTCGGAGGGGCATGGCTAACGATAGAAGATGCGCGCAGATCTTGAAGCCGAAAAGGGTAAAACTGCCATCTTGAAGGAACATATCATAAAAAAAAAGAGTCTGTTTTCTTTTTGCGCATTTCCATCTTACTTTTGTGCCCATAATCTCCGAATACTCACTGTGTACGTGGTTTTCTCCGACTTGCAGAACATGTCGCCAAGGCCAAGGACATTGTCGAGCAGTCCAAGAATATCCAGCAGGAGGACAGCGAGAACAAGATCCTGAAGGAGGAGAGGAAGGAGATGCTGAAGATGCACGAGGATTCCATGAAAGCCCTGAAGGATTCCGCCTCCGCGGAGATCAATCGCTTGAAGGAGGAGCTTGCGATCCTAAAGGATCAGAAGCAAGCTGTTGATGAGCAAAACCTTCGCCATAGCGAGGCGTTTAAGCTCCTCCAACAAGAGAAGGAATCCTTGGCAGACACCGTCTGGCAGGCTAAGGCCAACATCTTCAGTAAGTGTCCTCCGCCTTGTATTTCTGTAGTATGGATACTTAGAGTTTATTGAACTCATGCGATCCTTGTCGGAATTTTCAACGCCTATGGGTTTAACCCGCTCGCCTCCTTCGGACAAGGAATGCATGGTTCTTGCTGGCAACTTCATCAACACCGCCATCGCCCAAGCCAAGGAGATTGCCAAGCCCCTCCAAATATATATCAAGGCATCGGACTCCGTGACGGCACGGAGATCCTGCCGGCCGGCCGAGCGTGTCGCGAACTAGAAGGCTTCATGCGCACGGGCTGGCGCAAGGATGGCGCTGTATATGGTGAAGGCACACTATGAAGATGCCAACATCGACACGGTGACCTCTAGTATCCCCGACGTGGATGATGACGGCAAGGAGATCGATCACGAAGCCATCATGTCATCACTCGCGGGTTATGACACCAGGGTTGCCGAGTTGGTGGACGTTGACGTCGTCGTGCCTAGGAACCTCATCGACAACGTCAACCAAGATTCCTCTGAGTCTCATCACAGCGCCGACGTCGAGGGTGATTCTCCTGCTGGTGATGATGCAGCCTCCAAGTCTCCTGTTCCAAAAGAGTGAAAAACACTTTGTAATTTCTGTTTCACCTTTGGTGTGTGCACTGGAAAAACTTGTTGATGTAATCTTAAGGCGAAAAACAATGGTTGTCGTATCCTGCTACTTAAGAATTAAGTCCTAGTATGTATATATTTTTAAGCAAGTGCTGGATTATCCATTACTCTGGTTCTTATGCTTGACTTTTCGTGAGTCGGAAGACTCGTTGTCGGAACCATGCACTTAGGTGATGATGACCAATGGCACCGTCAATAAACTGAGCACAAAATCGCCGACAATAAGTGCCGAAAGTCACTACTCCAGAATCCACATAAAAACAACAAAGAATGTGTAGACCGAAAAACTTAAGCTAACGCCCGTAGGCAGAATTTTCACAAGTGCAATCGCAAGACTTGTGCATAAAGGTTTTATATGATCCAAAAATGAACACTAAAGGAGGTAAAAGACGCAGCAATATGAGTGAACCAAAGAGCTTTATTTCATTGATCATATAAGAGGTACACAATTAGATAAAAGATGCTAAGTGTAGAAAGGATGTAGCTATGCTATGTTCCATGGCTGATCAAGCTTCGGGTAGTCATCATCCGGGTCACGTCGCTTACGCTTATGATCCTCGTTGGGTCTATCCTTGAGTTCACGATTGTCGACAAGGTAGTAAGACCCATTGAGCAGCGCCTTGCTTATGATGAACGGTCCTTCCCATGGCAGGGATAATTTGTGTGACTTCTTCTGCTTAAGTCAGAGTACTAAATCCCCCTCTTTAAACGAGCGATGCCGAACGCGGCGACTATGTTAGCTGCGTAGCTTATGCTGGTAGATGGCGGATCTTTGGCATGCCAAAACATGCTCCTCCTCGAGAAGGTCCACATCTAGGCGTCTGGATTCTTCAGCGTCATCTTCGTCGTAGGCGGCTATTATCGCCATATTTTGGCCAAAGGAGGAGATGGGCCGTAATCAAGATGGGCTTGGAAGATACATATATGCAACGTGTTGCTGAATCGGCCTTGTACGTGGATTTGGGCTAAATTGCCCGTGTATCTGTATATTGTAGTAGGTTACGTTTCGGTTTAGGTAAGAGATAGAGTTGTAGAGTTATTCCAAAGATAGAAAGTCTCCGGACTATAAATATGTACCTAAGGTTATCGAGAAAAGAGGACAATCACGTTCACAACAAACACAATCTTGGCGCATCGCCACCCCTTGTTTCTAGGGTTTCTTTCGGTAGTGTCATCTTTGCTAGATCGCATCTTGCGATCTAGGCGATTTTGCTTATGCTATTTGGTGTTACTCGTCAAGCCTTGTTGATGGCGAGTAATACTATTATCATAGATTTGTTGAGGCTAGCATCGTACTTTTACTATAATTGTTTAAGATATGCTACCTCTAGTTACCTCGCTACCTTTACACCTTTTCCGTGCAAGGGTAGCATCTTGCTGATCTTTATTTAGTTGATTCGATCTGTTATGGTTATGCCTTGTTTTCCAAGGTTTAGTTTGATATCCACGTAGTCAGGCCTTGCAAACGGGTTGAACGATCCAGTAGTACGTGAGGATATGGTTTGCTAGTTCGAGAGGAGTTGTTCCGGTAATTGATTTACGCCGGTTATTAGGCCTCCTCTAGGGTTAGTTTTCTATCATCTTTGTATCTACCAGGCTCAATTACGTGTAGGACGCTCCAATTACGTGGTGAAAACGTTAAACCGTCAGAGATCGATTTAACTTGTAATGATGAAGCAAAACCTATGTTAACATAGATCTAATGTAACCATGGGATAATCGGCTCTAGGAGCCGATTGTGGAAACCGGGAGCCGTCACGGCTCAAATTTTACGATACTTGTTTACCATGCGTGAAACCGATCAAGCAATCCATCACCTTCCGACCAGGTATAGGTCATGTGGCACGCCTTGAACCAAGCCGTGACGTGTGCGGAGTTTTGCGGCCGTTGCCCGAGGGACCAGGCCCACCAGCCTGGAGCCTCCGGCTCTTCGTGTTGCTCGTCGCTGTCACGGTGAGTTTTGACAACAACACATTTCGCATGCCAGTGGGACTTTCAACAAGATCTGATCAACATCCGACGCTGAGATGGGGATGCACTACCACGCACGACGAGCCGCTCGAGGAGTACAAGGCGGCGTATGATGACATCAAGGCTCTCTTGAAGCCGATCTCATCGCTCTTTTGAGAGGACCCGTAAGCATGGCATCGTGGAAAGGGTTCTCACCAAGGTGCTCTTGATGAGGTGGATCTGCATCCTTCGTGAGGAGCGCACTGTAGATCTCGCGTGAAGTCAACTACATGGTGGCTCATTCTCTTCACCGCCATTCCGAGCCCGTGAACGCTTTCGAGCGAATCGCAGTTCGCGTAGTTCAGAGATCATGAAACATCGCACTCTCGGGACCTACTTTAGGGACTCACCAGGAGAAAGACCGCCTGCACCAGGCCACAATGCCATTCACACTTGCAGCTCAGGCCGCCAGGGCAGGCACGTCGTCTACAAGGTTGGAGGTGACCCAGGCGATTGCCAGTTCCTGTTCGAGCCACCTAAGGAAATCCCACATGGATATGTGTGCACCTACGTGCCAGACTGCAATAACCTGACACACACCAACCAGATTGCGACCGCAGGGATTTCTGCGGCAGGAGTTCCTGGAGCAGGGCTTCGGAGTAGGCGCGTTCGAACAGGGATGTCCGGGATGGACGCCGACAAACAGCGTGGCTAGCCAAGTATGCCATCGAACGAGTCATGAGAATCTAGCCCTGCAGCTCAAACAGTGGAGCAAATCCGTACCATCTTGAGAGACCAGGCTTCGCGTCAAGAGAAGGACAATCGGCTATTCAAAGCCGACTTCAACGAAGTTTGATCGATTCCGCCACACCCAAGTATCGGCTCCCCGAGTTCTCAAGGTTTAGCGGATCGAAGGGTCGAGCTCGATCGAGCACGTGAGCCGATATCCGCACGCTTAGGCATGATTTCGCATCGGATCGATGCGCGAAGGTTCTTTGCACAATCTCCGACAGACCAGCCTTTGGTGGTACACCTCGCGCCACCGATTCGATTCAGACTGGAAGCAATCGGAAGAGCAGTTCCACATTCAAGATCATTCGTGAGGCTACCGAGGCTGGCATTGCGCACTGCACAGTACGACAAAAGCGGGAGAAATCGAGCCGAGTACATCCAGCGCTCAGATCGAAGAACAGATGTTACTCACTCGCTTAATCGAAAAAGAAGCCGAGCTGGCGTGTTGGGTCTCAAGACCCATCAAGGATCTGCTTTCAAGTAGAGTACAACTCATTGGCGACATGGCCCGTAAACCGACGATGTATGAACAACGCCACCGAGTTGTACCAAGACAAGTTCAAACGTCCGATAGGCCCGGTCGACATGTAAGAAGATGATCCTACAAGACCGGAGGTGGCCGTGGCTGAATGGGCTCGGGGCGATCCTGTCCGCAAATGGGTGAAGCAGGGGCCTGCAAAAGGGTTCGACTTGTGAGCAAAGCTGAGCAGATATTTGATTTATCGCTAAAAGAAAAGTACCGGTTACCAAGGCCACAAAATCCCTACGGCTCAGAGATGAACGGAGACCTTCTCGCAAGTGGCATCACTGCTCACCCACACCACCAATGACGCAAAGAGCTACGCCGCCAGATCCAAACAGTAATAGAGCAAGGCCGTCGATCTCGGGGCTTCGCCATGAAAGTAGACACAAACCCATTTCCGGCCAACATGGTAGAACACAGTCCTCCACGAGGCGTCACCGATTTCTCGCTCGATGTTAATATGGCGGTGATCCGGTACCACCATGGCACATACAAGGAGGAAGGCGGTCGCCTCGGGCAAAGAAAGAGAGGAGGCTGGTCCACGCGACCGGCCCAGCTACGATGACAAAGTATTTAATCGAGGAACAGTGAGAGCGTGCGATATCGAAGCCACATTCCACGCATCTCCTTAACAAGTATGAGCGTCAGTATGATCGACGTCGCCGGCGCGATAGAGACGGTGAAGGATATGAGCACCTCGCCAGGGGACCGTCAAAAGAAAAGGAAGGCGCAGACAAACATTGGGATTCTCCTTTCTTCAAGTATTGCTGGGATGCGGAATGAGCCGATTGCCTACAATCGATAACGCCTGAATGTGGACAATGTAAGGAGGACAAGGGCCGCCAGTGTTCAAGCGCCTAGGGCCTCTCCCACCTCGTAGCCGACATAGGAGTCCGCCGAGCAAAAGATCTCGAGGAGCCAAGGGATGACAAAGAAGAAGACAGATATCACCGTCCAAGGTGGTGTCCCGACGGACTCAGACACACCCAAAAGCGAGAGTGCAGCGGCAGAACTTGGAGGAAGCCGGCCAAGATTCCACGCTTTAAAGAAAGCACGACCGATCTAGCCGTTAAAATTGACGGACCTTGGAAACGGAAGATCGCCTAAAAGGAAAGAGTGGCGCCTAAACCGGTAAAAGCCGATGCAAAGACATCGGTGGCACAAACATGGTGTTCATACTTCGCCGTAGTTCTCGCCCAAGAACCAACGAGCTACCAAAGCAGTTTGATTATGCCCACAGGGTGATCTTTGAGAAGCCACGTGAGAGGGGCTACAAACATCCGAAAGCCCTGTACTCACGAGGTTACATCAATGGGCAGCCTGTCGAAGATGTTGGTGGACACCGAGCGGCATCAACATAATTCCATACTCCATGCTACGCTTGGGACGCCCACCGCAGATCCGATCAAAACCAACGCCACGTTAAGCGACTTCAACGACCAAACTTCGTAAACGCAAGGCGTACTAAACGTGGATCTCACCGTAAGAAAAACCATCCCCACGTCATTTTTCGTCAGAGACAAAGAAAAGCACCTACTGTCTTGCTAGGGAGAGATTGATTCATGCTAATCGCTGCATTCCATCCACGATGCACCAAAGGCTAATACAAAGGGATGGAGATGAGGTGGAGGTCATTCATGCAGATGATTCTATCGAGATCTCCATAGCGGCATGAACATCCGGGAAGCAGAAGACCAAGAGCCGATCTCGAATCAGTCTAGACGGCTGTGGCGCATTGAAGCTACAAAAACGGGTGAGGCTGGTCTTATCCACCGGCCCGACAGAGTAGCAAAGTCCACGATCAGATGCGTACGGCGATCCTCGCGATCGCCACAAAAAATAAAAAGAATCTTACGACAAGCGGAGCATGTAGTCGTAGCAGGAGATGCCCGCCAATGTAAAACACATAAGGTGTAAACTATCATTGACTAATGCAATCAAAGGGGCGAATATTCTGCAATCGCCCAAATTATTTTTGTTGTCCTCACCAACTGCTTGCCCTGTTTAGCATCGATTTAAGTGACGGAAAGCTAGGGTATGGGTTCACATCCGCCGATGAGCTAGAGGAGATCGACATCGGTCCCGGGATAAGCCACGACCAACATTTATCGCCAGAAGTTGGATCCAAGTCGGGGTCCGATGATAGCTCTGCTGAAAAATATCCAGATCGCTTCTCGGGACTATACAGAGATGCCCGGTTAGACAGAGTATCAGTGAGCATCGGCTCCCGCTTAAAAAAGGATTTCGGCCGTTCTAGCAACGAGCACGACAGATGAAGGCCGAAATTTTGGAAGAAGTCAAGAAAGAGGTCGAGAAAATGTTGACAGCCAAGTTAATCGTGCCATGCGGTATGTCAATGGATTTCTAGTATCGCACAGAGAGAAAAGGATGATACCGGCGTGTTGCCATAGATTTTCGGGATCTCAACAGAGCTACTCCAAAGGATGAATATCCGATGCCGGTAGCAGAAACGTTAATCAACGCAGCGGCTGGTCATAAGATCTTGAGCTTCATGGATGGCAACGCCAGTTACAACCAAACTTTTATGGCGCCAGAAGACATACACAAGACTGCGTTCAGAGTCCCAGGTTCGGTGGGGTTGTTTGAATATGTAGTCATGACATTTGATCAAGAATGCCGCGCCACGCACTAACGAGCCATGAATTACATTTTCCATGATCCGACGGCAAGCCGGTGGAAATTTACATCGATGACGTGGTGGTCAAGTCTGCTTCAGACAAGGACACTTGGACGATTCGCACGCGTCCTGGACCGAACAAGAAAATTCGGGCTACGGATGAATCCAAAGAAGTGTGCCTTCGGGGTGACGGCCGGTCAGTTCTTGGGTTTCTTGGTCCATGAACGCGGAATTGAGATCGGCCTGAAAAGTCAGGAGGCAGTGCGAACAATGAAGCCACCTACCACGAAGAAAGAACTGCAGTCCCTCATCGGCAAAATCAACTTCGTCAGAAGATTCATCTCCAATCTGTCAGGAAGAATAGAGCCGTTCATGGGACTGGTGAAAATTAAATCTGACGAGGAATTCCGCTGGGGGGCAGAGCAACAACAAGCCTTCGACGAGATCAAAGAATATCTGACGAAGCCGCCAGTGTTGGTTCCGCCCCAGCCGGATAGACCATTCTACATTTACTTGTCAGTAGCTGACACGTCCATCGCCTCAGTGGTGGTGCAAGTTTATGATGGGCTGGAGCGAGTTGTATTTTACATCAGCAGAAGGATGCTGGATGCAGAAACAAGGTATCCTGAGATCGACAAGTTGTGCCTCTGCCTGTTTTTCACCTGCACCAAGCTGCGTCACATCTTGCTATCAGCGGAGATTGTCATCATATGCAAATCAGATGTCATAAAGCACATGCTGTCGGCTCCTATGTTGAAAGGCCGACTCGGCAAATGGATGTTTGCGTTATCGGAATTTGACATCCGGTATCAACCCGCAAAAGCGGTTAAGGGTCAGGCATTGGCCGACCTTATCGCTGAAAGGATCAACACGAATATAGCAAATGTCTATAAGAGCGTGGGCTATGTTTTTCGATGGATCGGTTTGTGACGATGGTTGCGGCATCGGCATTTTACTCGTGTCGCCGGGCAACATTTTCCTTCTCCATCGGTTATCTACCTCTCGCACCAACAACGCCGAGTATGAGGCGATCGCAAGGGAATGGAGTTGCTCATCGAAGCCGGAGCGTAAGAGAAATTTTTGAGACTCAAGTTGGTGATTTCAACTCACGGAGGAATACAAGTGTGAGAGCGAGTCACTCTTCCCATTATGGCTGCATTGCCGTGAGTCGATGGCACAGCCCGGACATAAACTTCACCGATCCCACGATCGCAGAATACCGAGGCGAATGATCTTGCACAATGGCTTCGTGCTACAGACGAGGTAGGGAGCCGATGTTCAAAGTGCGCTCGAAGCAGACGATCGAGAGCCGATATCTTCAATTACTTGAAGGATTCGCCTGGGGCACCTAAACGGATAAGGTACAAGGCCATGAAGTATGTGCTTATTGGGGACGACATGTTTTACAGGACTCTGGAAGGGTTATTGCTCAAATGTCTAGGGACAGCCGAGGCCAATCGGCTCCTACACGAGGTACACGAAGGCGCCTGTGGAACTCACCAATCAGCTCACAAGATGAAATGGTTGATCAGGCGATCAGGGTTTTATTGGCCCACCATGCTTGAGGACTGTTTCAAGTACTACAAAGGGTGTCAAGCATGTCAGAAATTTGGGAAAATTCAGATGGTACCACAAGAATGAACCCCATCATCAAACCTTGGCCATTCCGAGGTTGGGGCATGGATATGATTGGCAAGATCAATCCTCCATCAAGCAAAGGCCACATGTGGATTTTGGCCATTACTGATTAGTTCACTAAATGGGGGGAGGCTGTGCCGATGAAGTCAGTGAACTCAAAGGATGGTATCAATTTTGTGGAAGAACATGTCATCCATAGATTCGGATTCCCAAACTATCACGACCGATGGAGGTTCGGTCTTCATTTCTCATGAGTTTAGAAAGTTCGTGAGGACACGGGATTAAGCCGATCGATCATCTCCATACTATGCTCAAGCAAATGGGCAAGTCAAGGCCCAACCAGAGCCTCATCAAGCTGATCAAGAGAAAAGTCGATGAGCACCCTAGGCGTTGGCACGAGGTTTTGTCAGAGGCGTTATGGGCTTATCGCATGTCATGCCATGGGGCGATAAAAACCTCGCCATACCATCTAGTCTATGGACAAGAAGCCGTATTGCCCTCGGAAATTACGGCTGGATCGAGACGTGTCACTTTTCAGAACAATCTAACAACTGAAGAATATGCAACCCTGATGAGTGACAGTGTTGAGGATTTAACTGAGCTCAGGCTGTGGTCGCTTGAGAAAATCAAAGAGAACAAGGCCAAGGTAGCTCGTGCATATAACAAGAAAGTGAGACCAAAGGAGTTCCACGTCGGCGATCTGGTATGGGAAACTGTGTTGCCATTAGGGACTAAGGATGCAACATATGGTAAATGGTCCCCAAATTGGCACGAGCCGTACAGGGTCGATCAAGTTTTAAGAGGAAACGCATACATGCTTGAGGAGCTGGACGGCGTGAAATTCCCAGTGGCGGTCAACGGTCAACATCTCAAGAATTATTTCCCAAGCATGTGGGATGATGGACAATAAAATGTGGGGGCCGATACATGAAATCAGCCAAATAAAAAACAAAATATATAGCCGATGCACAGTCATCGACTCTAGAGGTTCAAACTGTTACAAGTGTTCCGGTTTACATACGAAGCCATCAAGAAATGCCTCAAGGCGTGAGGGCGTCGACGGACACGATCCACCTCGGCGATCTCGGCTTCGTCATCTTCATCCTTGCCCGTCACTAGCTGCTTGTTCAGGGCACGTATTTCTGCCAGATCGGTCTTCAGTTGAGCTTTGAGGCTTTCTGCCTCGTCTTGGGAGCGGGCGATGGATTCTTCCTTGTCGCGAATGAGCTGTTTAGTCGCCCGGACCTTCTCTTCAAGATCTTCCAACTCCCTTTTCAAGGATGCAAGCTCGGCATCGAGAGGTGTCAGTTTTGGCATCCAGAGACGCCTTTTTCTCGTTGAGCTGCTGACATCTGTCTGCGATGTTGGCCTTCAGTGGAAGTTGGGCGCGGCGCAGACTGATCCTCTCACGAGCTAACTTCACCCTTGACCCGTAGAAAGACAGAGTTACAACTGGCCAAAGCTTCACCTGCAATGCTACTGGGAGTTGGTCTTTTGTTTCAGCCAGAACGCTCTTCACCTCCTCAGAACCTTCGATCAACTCTTCGATCGGGGAGGACAGCAGGGCTTTAAGACGCCGGAATTGAGGTGGAACAGCCCTGGCTTGTGGTTCATCAGCAGCAACAGAGGGAGTTGGTTCGATGGATTCAGGGTCGAACGTCAGCAAACCTGAAATATCACAATTCTGGCAGCCCAAAAAAGCGTCAGTATGCGTCCAAACGTGTAAGGATGAGCCGAAAAGAAGCTAACGATTCTCCTAAGATCGAGGGATAGCGGATGAGACGATCGGCTTGTGTGTGGTTGCCGGGGCTTGGCCAAAGTGGTAGCCGTTTCATCTGCGCCTTCGGGATTGCTAGATCCGCTTAAAGGCATCGGCACTGCCCCAGCTTTCCCACTAGAAACGTCAGTCGTCTGCAGGGAAGGTGCTTAGCCGATGTAAATAATGATTAATCGGTAGATAAAAGAAGTAAGTGGTAAGAGCGTGAAGGGTGATGATTTTTGAAACCTCCTGGCTCGACGAAGAAGCTTGCAGTCCTTTGCGAGCTCTTGGGACCTGGGCCCGCCCCGACCGATGCTCGGGGCGAGGTTCAGGAACCGACCTTTTCCTGGAAGCCGATGGTGATGAATCTGGCTGGCTCGGTGTGATGGTCCTATCAGAATCTGTTGGGCCTAGTTCTCCTCGATTGGTCTGAGTGTCCTCACTAGAGGTGTCTTCGACGGAAGCCTGTAAAAAAAGGAGAACCAGTAAGCACGAGCATGTCTGCAAGAATGGAAGAATGAGAAGGATTGACCAAGGCATGAATCAGCCTACATGCGAGCTTTCTGGAGAAGGGCTCCGGCGCCTCAAGGTCTTCCTGGCAGCTACCTCCCTCACCATCGTTCTTGTTTTAGTTGGAACACGAGGGGCAGCTGACTTAGGAGTTGCTTGGTTCTTGGAAGCCGATTGTGGTGTTATCGGCTGTTTCTGCATTATGACCTTTTTCAAAGGTGGCGAGTTTTTGCAGAAAAGAACCACAGGAGCTGGCGGAAAGAACTCGAAGGGGGATCCATCACTGTGCGTAGGTTCAGGGCCATCTTGTTGCTGCAAAGAGAAATAGTGGGTTAGTAGAAGAATCATTTGTGAGCTGCATCAAGAAATTTATAAGTAGTGGTACCTGTTCCACGGGGATGTCATAGTCAGCATCGAGCTGTTTCAGCAACGGTCCCAGAGCTCTCCTGAAGGCGTGAGTCTTCCACATCGACCACCAATCTTCAAAGCCATCGGTTGATGAGGCAAAGGTGAGGTCGTTGGGAATTGGGATGGTCAGAGCATCAAAGAAGGAATAACACCTTTGGATGGTGAGAGGATCAGGCAGGTCGGCTCTGCTCTCTGTAAGGTGGTGGAGAAAGAAATGGGGAGGTACTTGTCCAAGACCAAATTGACGAGCCACTACGACCGGCTGGTAGAATTCATACCCAGGCTTGATTATTCTGTTGGATGTACTCATGCCAACTGGAAGGAAACAGGGACGGATCACAGTGGAAAAGAGTTGCCGAAAAGCCGTGTCATCGGCAAAATTGTCTAGCTCAAGGAGAGTGGGTTTTCAAAATGTTCAGATTATTCCATGTAAGGAAAGAAGATAGGATTGTCCAGTCCTTGAAAGAAAATACTGAACCATTTAGATGCTTCCTGAGGGGTCAGCTTACTACCTGGCAGTCTATACAAAGCTTGGCCATAGCTGGTGCATCGGATCTGCTTCCTTTACATCCGGAAAGGTGCAACTCGCCAAAAGGGGAAGTTTGGGATGTGGTTTGAAAATACACCGAGCCCATAGCTGAATGAACCACCAAGGGCCACCTGTTTGACTGCTATGCAGAGAACAGCTTGACAGACATCAATGGAGATATCGAGACCTCTCAAGGAACAGTTTGCCGATGCCAAGTTGAGTGCCTTTGGCCAGTTCAGGCCAAAGAGATAATTCTTGGTTGGAGCGAGGAAGGGCCAGAATATGAAATGTTCCAATGAAGTTAAGAAAGGTGTGTTCTTTTTCCGTGACAGGCCTTTGTTTTCATATGGCGTTGGAGGTAGGCACCCAGTTAAATGCGATCTGTTTTAGAAGACAGTTTGTAGGGACCTTGTTCAGTTTAAAAGCGAGAGGGCTGGGTGATGTAACATCCGGACCAGTAATCATCACCACGCCTAACAGTTGGTGACATAGGGCCATGACCAAACATGAAGCAGTTCAGAGGCCGCAGTAAGTAGCCGATGGTTTTCGAAGATTCTCATGTTTCTCAAGGGAGACAATGACAAATGCAAGGCATCGGCTATTCCGTGGTTTCCCATTGGGATTGGTAAGCTCTAGCTACCTCCTGAACCAAGAGACCCAATGTTCAGGGGATTAGGCTCGCAAGGCGATCGACCCAAGAGTTCAGATCTAGGTCTTGGCTTCGAAGGATTCTGTTTGCTTCGCAAGAAATCAAATGGGCAGGACTAGATTCTCACGAGGCCAAGGCGAGAGAATTTGGGAGAGAAGGATGCGGCAAGAGAATGTCCGAAACCTAAAAATTTAATGGTGGAATAAGGCATTAATTCGGTGTTCGACATTAATTCGATCGTGTTCATACCGCGAGGAGTAGGCGTACCTTCGCAGGAGACCTCGGGTTGGTGTTGGATGATTCCGCCATCTAGTTTGCCGTCGGAGATGGATCTGCGCTTGGGGTCGAGGGTTCTTGTCACGGTGAGCTCAATCTAGTCGGTGGGCAATTGAGATCCGGTCGCCTTTTGAAGAGGGTCACAGGTTACCGTTTGAAACTGAAAGGTGGCCGCTTAGATTTGCCTAAGTATGCGACCAAGTTTTGACCTTGTCAACGTTTTTTGGGAAAGCCGATGCGTTGCCATCGGCTCTTTGAGATTTGACTTGTTTTGACTGAATGAACGCAGTGTGGTGAAAGCCGATACAGCACTATCGGCTTCTGGAGCATCGACCTATTTTGACTATCGGCGAAATTGGGTCGGAAAAGCAATCTTCGAGTTGGAAAAGTAATCTTCATTCATTCAAAAGCTGATTGCTTACAAAAGGCTGATTGATTACAAAAGGAAACCTACTACTACTACTACTAGTTCCTAATCTAGAGGCCGAGGTCGTCGCCGCTGTCTTCGCCGCCGTCTTGTCATTGCTGCCGCCGCCGTCTGCCTTCGCCGTCTTTGAAGAAACCAGCGGGAGCCTCCTCGTCCTCGTCGTCGTCCTCGGTGTCCTCGCTGGACCCGGCGCGGAAGCGCTTCACCGGTGGATACTCGTCGGAGGAGGTGTCCTCCTCCGACTCCTCCTCCTCGACGGAGGACTCGACGCCGTCCCAGGACCAGGCGTCGTCGCTGCTCTCCGCCTCCAGTTCCCCGTCGGCGAGGAACTGCAGGCCCTCCTCGCCGTCAGTCAGGGACGCGTCGTCCTCCGACCAAGCGGCGAAATCCCAATCCCTCTCGTCCCACCATTGTGGGGCGAGAGTCTCGTACGCCGCCGTGGGCGGGTGCTCCGGCGTCGGCTCCCGGTCGCTAATGCTGTTGGAAGACTGGGAGGAACGGGCGGAAGAAGAAGAGGCCATGGCGGAGGAAGAGGGTTTTTTCGGCGGAGGAAGAGGGTTTTCTGGCTACTGGAGGAAGATGGGGACTGCGAACTGCTCAGATGAATTTAAATAAGGGGAATAGTGGGAGGCGGTTCAATGCCGTAGCTTTCGAGAATGTGCCAAATCGTCAAATCCTGCACTACGAAGGAGTTGAGAAGTCAGGGCATCATGATGAGGGGGTGGCGTGACGATTCTGCTCTGCAACGCGTAACCCGATGTGAAAAAAAAGGGAGAAGGGAAGAACAAACATCAACAGAGTGGTTTTGGAATTATTATTGCCAAAACCAGGGGGGCATGTGTTATCGCCATATTTTGGCCAAAGGAGGAGATGGGCCGTAATCAAGATGGGCTTGAAGATACATATATGCAACGTGTTGAATCGCCTTGTACGTGGATTTGGGCTAAATTGCCCGTATCTCAGATATTGTAGTAGGTTACGCTTTCTTAGGTAAGAGATAGAGTTGTAGAGTTATTCCAAAGATAGAAAGTCTCCGGACTATAAATATGTACCTAAGGTTATCGAGAAAAGAGGACAATCACGTTCACAACAAACACAATCTCGCATCGCCACCCCTTGTTTCTAGGGTTTCTTTCGGTAGTAATATGCTGCCTAGATCGCATCTTGCGATCTAGGCAGTATTTTGCTTATGCGTTTTTTGGTGTTACTCGTACTGAAGCCTTGTTGATGGCGAGTAATACTATTATCATAGATTTGTTGAGGCTAGCATCTGTACTTTTTACTATAATTGTGTAAGATATGCTACCTCTAGTTACCTCGCTACCTTTACACCTTTTCCCGGGTGCAAGGGTAGCATCTTGCTTGATCTTTATTTAGTTGATTCGATCTGTTATGGTTATGCCTTGTTTTCCAAGGTTTAGTTTGATATCCACGTAGTCAGGCCTTGCAAACGGGTTGAACGATCCAGTAGTACGTGAGGATATGGTTTGCTAGTTCGAGAGGAGTTGTTCCGGTAATTGATTTACGTCGGTTATTAGGCCTCCTCTAGGGTTAGTTTTCTATCATCTTTGTATCTACCAGCTCAATTACGTGTAGGACGCCCAATTACGTGGTGAAAACGTTAAACCGTCAGAGATCGATTTAACTTGTAATGATGAAGCAAAACCCATGTTAACATAGATCTAATGCGTAACCATGGGATAATCGGCTCTAGGAGCCGATTCACGGAAACCAGGAGCCGGTCACGGCTCGAATTTTACGTATACTTGTTTACCATGCAGGAAACTGATCGAAGCAATCCATCACCTTCCTGACCAGGTATAGGTCAGGTGGCACGCCCTTGAACCAAGCCAGGACGTGTGCCGGAGTTTTGCGGGCCGTTGCCCGAGGGACCAGGGCCCACCAGCAGTTCTGGGAGCCTCCCGGCTCTTCGTGTTGCTCGTCGCTGCTCGCCGGTGAGTTTTGACAGGCAACAGCGGCAACTCTTGGTGCGTCGTGGAGGATGTCGGAAGGTAGGATGGCTTCTGCTCCATATACCATGAAGTAAGGGGTGTAGCCGGTGGATCTGTTGGGTGTGGTTCATAAACTCCATAGCACAGATGGCAATTCTTCCGCCCAGGCTCCAGCTGCTCTGTGTAGTGGTGCCTCAAGACGTGGCTTGATTCCCTGCAGAATTAATCCATTGGCTCGCTCAACCTGACCATTGGATTGTGGGTGTGCCACAGATGCAAGGTCAAGTCGGATGCCTTTGTCCCAGCAATAGGCCTCCACTTCTCCGAGTGACAAGTTGCTTCCGTTGTCAGTGATGATGTTGTGTGGGAGACCAAATCTCACCACTAGATCCCGAACAAACCGAAGGGCAGTTGCCCCATCAATCTTTCTAATGGGTTTAGCTTCTATCCATTTGGTGAATTTGTCAACTGCTACAAGCAGATGCGTAAATCCACACGGTGCCGTCTGTAACGGTCCCACCATGTCTAGCCCCCAGACTGCAAACGGCCAAGTTATTGGTATTGTTCGCAATTCTTCAGCAGGAACATGTGGTTGTCGGGCATAATACTGGCATCCCATGCATGTCTCAACCATATTGTCGGCGTCCGCCTTCGCGGTCAGCCAGTAGAATCCTTGCCGTAAGGCTTTCGCGACCAATGATCGAGGAGTGGCGTGATGCCCGCAATCTCCGAGATGGATCTCGCGCAGGATTTCCATACCTTCTAGCTGGGAAACGCACTTTAAGTATACACCAGTAGTGCTCCTTTTATAGAGTTGCCCATTGATTATGGTATAACCCTTTGCTTGTCGTACTATTTGCCGTCTTTCGACCTCGTCGTCGGGCAAAGTTCTGTGTTCGAGATACTCCATGAACGGTTTTGTCCAAGCCGGAGGGATCTTTGTCACCATGCTGACGAAAGAGTTAGCTCTATCCGGGTTGTCGATGTCGGCGCCCTTCGCGGATGGTGTGCGTAGATGCTCTAGGAAAACTCCTGGCGGAATTTGCTTGCGCCCTGATCCAAGCTTAGACAGTAGATCAGCCGCCTCGTTTTTCTCCCTAGGCACATACTTGACTTCATAGCCCAAGAAGCTCTTGGCTATCTCGTCCACTTCGTCGCGATATGCCGCCATCATAGGGTTCCGCGCGTTCCAGGTGCCATCCACCTGCTGGGCAACCAAGTCGGAATCTCCACAGCAAACTATGCGCTTGATGCCAATATCCTTGGCTACATGTAGTCCGTGAATGAGTGCTTCATACTCCGCCATGTTGTTTGTAGCCTCGAAGTGGATCTGCAGAACGTAGTGCAACTTGTCTCCTTTTGGTGACTGTAGCAGTACACCAGCCCTCGAGCCGTTGAGCAACTTTGATCCGTCAAAGTGCATCACCCAGTATTCTGGTTCTAGCAGCGGAGTAGCATCTGGCATCTCCGTCCAATCTGCAATAAAATCTGCCAAAGCTTGTGACTTGATAGCGTCGCGTCTCTTGTAGGTGATCTCGAAGGCGGCAAGTTCAATGCCCCACAGCGACCCTTCACGTAGCGTCATTTATTGATAATGTCGGACAGTGGAGTCTTGCTCACTACTGTGATTGGGTGCTCCTGAAAGTAATGCCCCAGCTTCCGAGAAGCGAGGAATACTCCATAAGCTATATTTTGGTAGTGCGGGTAACGCTGCTTGGACTCCGTCAAGACCTCGCTCACATAGTAAACTGGTCTTTGAACTCCGTGCTCGTAGCCTGGTTCCTTCCGCTCTACCACGACGACGATGCTAATAACCCGGTTGGTTGCCGCCATGTAAATTACCAGGGGCTCTCCAGGCTCGGGTGCTGCAAGGATGGGCGCTGATGAAAGAATATCCTTGAGCTGCTTCAATGCTGCATCTGCTTCGTCTGTCCATGTGAATTTGTCCGCCTTCTTCAGCAACTTGTACAGCGGCAAAGCCTTCTCTCCAAGTCGGCTGACGAACCGACTAACTGCTGCAACACAACCTGTTATTCGTTGAATGTCCTTTAGGCATGTCGGAAGGTTTATGTTTAAGATGGCCTTGATTTTCTCCGGGTTGACCTCGATTCCGCGCTGGGAAACGATGAAGCCCAACAATTTGCCGGCTGGAACCCCAAAGACGCACTTCTTAGGGTTGAGCATGATGTTGTATTTCAAAATATTATCAAAGGTTTCTTTTAAGTCGGAGATTAAGTCGTTTGACTTTTTAGACATCACCGCGATATCGACCACATAGGCGTGAACGTTCCGACCAATTTGCTCGTGAAGGCAACGTTCCATTGTCCGCTGGTAGGTAGCACGAGCGTTTTTCAGCCCAAAGGGCATCGTGACATAGAAAAACGTGTTGTATGGAGTAGTGAACGAAGTGGCCAATTGGTCCGACTTCCTCATCTTGATCTGGTGGTATCCTGAGTATGCATCGAGAAAACACAAAAGTTCCGAGCCAGTCGTCGAGTCAATGACTTGGTCAATGCGAGGCAAAGCAAACGGATCTTTGGGACATGCTTTGTTCAAGTCGGTGTAATCAACGCACATTCTTAATTCATTGGTTCCCTTTTTGGGGACAAGTACAGGATTGGCCACCCATCGGGTGTGAAGGACTTCTCTGATAAACCCAGCCTTAAGTAACCTAGCTATCTCTTTGCCAACGGCGCGTCTCTTCTTATCTCCGAAGCGTCGTAGAGGTTGTTTCACTGGTTTACATTTTGGATCTATGTTTAAGCTGTGCTCAGCAAGTTCCCTAGGTACACCTTTCATGTCGGCAGGTTGCCAGGCAAAGATGTCCCTATTCTCACGGAGGAACTCGACGAGCGCGCTTTCCTATTTGGGATCCAAGTTCGTCCCAATGGCGACGGTCTTGGAGGCATCGCCTACCACAAGTTCCACCGGCTTGGTCTCGATGGCGGCCTTGAACGCAGGAGCGAAGTCGGAGATCTGCTTCTTCGACGCGGGCATATCTGAGTCATTGACCTTGCTCTGGATCTCCTTGAATTCTTCGCTGTAGAGGACAGCTTCTGCAATGGCTGCTTCATTGATCTCGCAGTCCCTTGCCTTGGTAAAGCTTCCGGATACGGTGATGACACTGTTTGGTCCGGGTATCTTGAGTTTGTTGTAGACGAAGCATGGCTTGGCCATGAACGTGTGGAATATGTCGCAGCCGAGTATGACGTGGTACACGCTCTTGAAGGGGACCACCTTAAAGGTCATGCGCTCTTGGCGGTAATTATTAACTTCGCCAAAGGCTACCTGAAGCGTAATGCACCCAAGGGACCGGGCCTCCCGACCAGGAACTACGCCATGGAACACGGTGTTGGTCCGCCTTAGGTTTGCCTCCATCAAGTTCATGTTCGGTGTATCCGGTACATCCGTTGATCTTGCTTCCACTATCCACCATGCACTTGGTGAACTCCACGCCGTCAATCAATGGGTTGATGACCATGGCGTACTGGTTCTCCGTGGGCACAAGGTCTAGGTGGTCCGTCATGTCCCAAGTTATTGGAACCTCCGACCAGCACAGGTATTGGAGAACTGGGGGGAGAGTGGCCATCAGGATCCTTAGAGAGGTCTTCTGTTGTCGGACGGTGGGGGTGCCAAGGAAAGTGTGGTAGACTGGGGCCTTCTTTGCGAAGGGGTTCTTGCCCTTGTCGTCGCTCTTGGCGGCGTGCTTGGGGTCAACGTCCTCATCCATGTCACTTGAATCCTTGGACTCCTCCTCCTTCTTCTTCCCCTTGGCCTTGCCTCGTGGTCTGTTCTTCCGACTTTGCTTGTAGCCAGACTCCGGGTCTTCCTTGAGGTCGTTGACGAACTTGCAGTGTCGATTGGTATGGGTGGCCTTGTCGTTGGCGGAGAGGTGTACGAGGCATGGAATATCGCGGTACTCCTCGTAGGTTTGGGGAACACAGAGCGGCGCCGAGGTGGTCTCACTTCCTCGCTGCTGCCCGCGGCGCGCTCCCCTTCCTTGGCCATGTTGTCCGCCTTCTCCTCGTCCTGCAAAAGTCATAGCGACCATGTTGGTAGATTGCTTTTCTTCTGTAGTGGTTTTCCGCTTTGTACTGCTGTTCCTCCGAGCTTCGGTTGGAACGGCCGTTGCTGGCAAAGAGCCACACGCATCGTCGTCAGCAGCTGCGAACTCACTAGCTAACTGAATCATCTGATTCAAGTCAAGCTGATGATTGTCCTGCAAGCTCTTTAGCTTATGTCGGAGCAACGTACCCCTTTCCAACGCATCGATGAAGGCGGCCATGGTGGTCTGAGCATGCACTCCTGCGCAGGAATTTTTCATATCCAGCCAGCGGGAGAGGTAGGCGTGAGACGTCTCGTCTTTCTCTTGCACGCACAGCTGTAGATCGCCCAGAGTGTAGGGACGCTTGTATGTACCCTCAAAGTTCTTGGTGAATGCTTATTGCATATCCATCCAGTTGTAGAGAGATTTCTCCGGCAAGTCGTCAATCCATTGACGGGCCGTCCGTGCCAACATTAACGGGAGGTACTTAACGGCGACGTTGGGGTTGCCTCCGACAATCTCCACTGCGTTGCCATAGTCCTGCAACCATGTGGCAGGTTTGGCGGTGCTGTCATAGGGCTTGATGGTCTTGTCGATCCGGAAACCTTTGGGGTAAGTTGCGGACCGTATTGCAGGTCCAAAACAACATGGTCCTAGGTATGGTACTTCCCGGGCCTCGTGGATCTTATCGATCCGCGAGCGTGCATCGTACGGCTCCGGGTTCTTCTTATTGTTGTCAACAGGGGATGGGCTGCGTGAACGACGCGGGCCTCTTCCGCCATGGTGACTGCTTGGCGGCGATGGAGGCGGAGGTGGCGGTGGATTAGCCTTCTTGCTGTTACCCTCCTGCGACGCCTCACGCCTGTCACGGTTGCTTGTCGGACGCGGAGGGTCGTGGTGTGACCTGCCCTTGTGTCCTTGGTGGTGCTCTTCATCATGACGAGTCTGTGCCGTGTTGTCGCGGATGACGATACCACACTGCTTTGGAGGGGGCATATCCGTATGATGGTGAGCCTTGTAATCTTCCTGACGTCGGGGGGATCGGGGCGGTGCCGATGGGCGGCGAGGTCGGGCTTTTTCTCCGTGGTCGGAGGATATGGGGATAGCATCCTTCCTGTTGCGCGCATCCCTCCGTCTTCGTTCTTATGAACCCGTCTGTGATCCGACATCCTGAGGAGATCTGTCCCTTGGCGGTTTGTACTGGCTAGATCGGCAGAGCGCTGGGTCAGACTCAAGCCTCTGAGAGGTGGCTTTTTCCTGCTGCTTTACCGCCTTGGCCACTAGGTCATAGACCTGTTCTACAGCCTCAGGCGATCTATCCTACTACAGAAGGGTCTTGGCGACGGCGAGGTTAAGGAGTGGGGGTGGGCATCACCTGCTTGCCTTCACTATCAATGTATGGCTTGGCTTGTGCCTGCTTCGAGGGAGCCCATCCTAGGTTACGCCGTACACCAGGATCGTTGATGACGCGAGCCGGAGCCTTCTTAGCCTTCTGCTGCTGCAGCAGAGTCTTGTACTCGGCCTCCATTGCTTTGGCTTTCTCTATGGACTTCTGCGCGTTGACCAGATCTCGGTCGAGCTTAGCGCCTTGCTCTGCGATGGCTTGCGCCTCCTCCAGCAGCTGCTGGCGCTTCTCGTCAAGCTGAGTCACGTTCCGGATATGATCAACGGTTAGTGGCTCGACGAGGAGATTGCCGTACATCACTCTATCAGCTGGAGTAACATGGGCTGCTTTACGTGGATCTTTGGGCGGCAAGTTTGCGGTGCTGTTGTTGCTCGGACCGGTGCCGAGTTCCTGCGGCTGCTGCACTGGGTTAGGCGGAGGAGGCATGACCTTTGCGCGATCATCATCGGCAACAATTAGTGGCCCCTTCCCCTTTTCCAGCACCATAGGCGGAGCTTGCCCGGGTTGATCTTCATCCATCGCTGTCCCAATGGTGAAGAACACCCCTCGAGACATGACGGTGTTGTTAGCTTGCTCGTCGCGCGAGTACTCCTCCTCCATCTCCTGCATAGCGGAGTCTAGCTCTTCTGGACTGAAGTCTATCTCCTCTGAATCTGCACTGAAATCAGCATAAAGCGCGTCAATGACAGAGTCGGAGGGTGCCAGGACTTCCTCGATGACGGGCGGTGGAGGTGCAACGGCCTCGACGATGACTGGAGGTGGTGGTGCTGCTATGACAATGGCGGCGGCTGCAGAACGGAGGTTCTCCGTCTCTGAGCGCAAGCTCCATCTGGGCTGCCGCGTCAGCTGCCGCATAGCTATTGACGGTGCTCACCATCTCTACGAGGGTAAGGCGTCCTGTTGCCTGCTGCCGACGTAAAGAATGTCGGAGAAGCGTGCCATGGTCCAGTCCTTCCACGAAGTGATACAAAGCGTTATCATCGGGGTAGTTGGTCAGGTCGGCCCGTATACGGAGCGACCTGGCAAGGTAGTCGCGGGGTTTTTTGCCCTCTCTCTGAACGCAGCGCGCCAGGTCGAAGATGGTAACCACGCCGACGAACTTGGATCTCTATTGTCCAGACGCGCGGATAAAGCCGATGGATTTGTAGTGATCTTCCACCTTTATATCCTGCAGAGGGGCGGTTTGGGTGGGTCTTGAATTTTTCCGATCTTTGCCGGCAAACTCCGAAGAGAGATCCGACATCGATCCTTCCGCGAACGTATCCTGCCCGTAGGCGGTCCGTGCGGGTCTTGATGCTCCTCCGACTCCCAGGGAACTTGTTCCTGAGTCGGTTTCGCCGATGAAGAGGTGGATATCTCCGATAGTAACGATCGAACACCACGTAGGGTTCGTCTTCGCCGGGATACAGAACTCGTCAGGGAGGACGATTGGAATGTTGCCGGAGAAGAGAACACGGCCAATGGCTACGGTTTCGCCGATTCCCGCGAAGATCTTGGTCCTCGCCCGCTGAAGAGCCTGAAGTGCCTCTTGCCCCCAAAGGCGCCAAGCATCATGGTATTGCCGAATCGCCATGGAGGGTCCTCACGGTGCGTGTTTAGAGACGTGGGGTAAGGCGGACGGTTGGAGTGCAGGTAACACAGCTTACCCAGGTTCAGATCCCACGACGGTGGCGGAATCCTACTCCTGCTATAAATCACTATAAGGGCAATACACCGAGTTACAGAGATAGGTTCGTTGTGCGAGGTTGTGTATGAGATTGTGCCCTAAAGGCTCCCATAGGCCCGACTTATATAGTCGTCAGATCCTAGGGTTACAGGGAAAAGTCCTAGCCGGACAGGTTACAGAGTCCTACACCGTCTATCACTAGTCTTGTGTATCTTGCACTCCAAGGCTCCGGGTACGCTGGTGACTACACCGTAGACTTCCTTTATCCGGCATGGGACTCCCTTCTGGATCCACCTGACTGGGCTGCCCAGCAGGCCACAGGCCATGCTACCGACTATGGGCCACCCGGGTTAGTCGGATAAGAGACATGCTATGAGGATACCCATATAGCATATCCCCAACACCAAGTGTTTGATGAAATGGCCGCAAGAAACTTACTTTTGAATTTTGAAAAGATTTTTGGTGGGTGTTCTAGGCATGTGCTGGGGATTCTGTGGGTGCTTTGGTTTTGAAAATTGAGCTTGTTTGAGTGGTTTTTGAAATAGTGGGATCTTCCCATATGAGATAGATTCAATTTTAAACTATCCTTTAAACATAGTATTTGAATGTTTTTGGATGATCACAAAGTGGGACTTGGTACCTTATTATGAGTACTAACAAGGGGTGCAAAGATCCACAAATGTTTCTGTTAAGTTTTGAAAACTAGGGATAGCCAAAGTATGCATGAGAGTTAATTTGGCAAAAATGACCATTCACTTCATTTGTTTATTTTGAGTTGTTTGTCTTTGGGAAAAGTTTGGGAATTGTTTAGATGATGTTTATTTCACCTAAGAATCATTTTACAAGCAAATAAACATAGAACCATCGCAATTCAAAAGAATCCAAATTTTGAATACACACACATATGAATGCTTTCATATTTTTAGTTGGGAAAGTGTTTGTTAACCCTGATTTTGATGATCAGAGTTTGATGATCCAAGTTAATATTTTTTGGGATGTTACATGCTTCGCCGGCAGTGCTCGTTGTCACGAGAAAGAAGAAAGGGAAAATCGAAGGGGTATGCGGGCTTGTGGTGGGCTGGTGTTGGGCCGTTTGGGCTGTAGGGTGTTGCGTGTGAGCGATGGATAAGGTAGTGAGTGTACGATCCCTCCTTTGTAAAGGAAAAGTATCCCTGTGATTGCAATGCTAGTCCCTGGATCATTGCTAGCATCCACAGTTTAAGATGAAGTACACAGATACAAAGGTCATTTATTACATCCATTCCAGAGATAACATAGTCTTTACAACTCAAGGCCACAGGCCTAATACAAGAGTTTGAATAAGTAAATAAATATAAGTCTTCATCTTCATGTGCCACAGGCAAACATGTTGAGTGTAGACTCATGACACCTAATCCTCATCAGAGCAACCTGCAACATCACAAGTTACAGCCACAGTGGGTCAATACTTTGGAATAGTATTAGCAAGTGATACCTTAGTAAATTTTAAGTGGACTATATTACTATATGCAATTTGGCTAAGTGTAGCTTGGCTTGCTTTGCTCAAAATAGGTTTTTCCTATTAGTTGAAATCACTAAGTTTTTCTTTGTCAAAACTTTTCCCAAGAAACCTCCAATAGACATTGGGGTCCTTCACCCTTGTTCACCCACAAGTTTTTACTTAGAAGTTGGAGTGATGAGATTCTTGATAGCTTCCATGCCTTGATGCTCAAGTTGTCCATTGCCATGGACTTGGCTAAGTACTTAGATTTTTCCATCTGCAGAGGTTGTGCACTTTCCCCACCAGACTTGGTTTCCCAAGACAGGACCTTTCAGAAGCCTTTCCTTAGACCAAATGGACGCGCTCCAACCTATCATTCCCACTAACACCAACTGTCCAAATGGCTAAGTTCTAGCAACTTATGTGATCCAGGCAGAGCCCATATTTCCAAGTGGCTGCACTAGAAGCTTCTCAACACTTGGCCACTAAAATCCCTTTGTTCCTGGGTGGCTATCCACAAGTGAGATACACAAGGTAAACCATAGCCATGGGCCTTGTGTAACCACACAACCAAAATCCAACAATCAAGTCCCTTTCCACCCAGGTGATTCATTGACTTAGTTGTTTTATTAAGAAAAACATAAGTCCAAAGACTTAGAAATATTTTCATCATAGCATGTATATTTCACCAACCCTTGTTTGCTACTAGCTAGGCTAATCATGGCATAGATAGTACTTAACTTAGAAAATTTCCTAGCAATTCTACAACTACTTAGGATTTCCCATCATGGCATTTGGCAAAATAGTAGCATGCAAGACTTAGCAAAAATACTTCTAATGCTTGTATGAAAATATAGGGATAGTAATGTTCATGAAGTACCACTTGCCTTGGTATTTGGGAGAGTAGCACTCTTCACAATCACAATCACTAGCACCAAAGTCTACGCAAAGAATGGTAGCACAAAATTACACACAATTCATATACAAACATAAATATATGCATGCATGCAAAATGCTAAGTGATGATTTTTAAAACCCAACCAAGCAAGTGCATAGTACTGAATCATAAACAAGTTAAAAACTTTCTAAACCAAGTTTATTTTACACTAAAACAATTTCCTAAACAATTCCTATACTCAAAATAGTCCTAAACAAGTTTCTGCAAATAAAGTCATTTTAATAGAAACTAAACACTAAACACATTGCATAAACATAAAGGGCTTGTCTCCCTGATTCCAACGGTATAAAATTTGCTAAAATCTAACGTGGGAATCAAAAGTTACAAGCAAATCAAATTTGGATACAAATCTGATTTCAAATTATGTTTTAATTCAAACCCTAGCCACGTGTCTTAATCTTACTGGCGCGTACCGGTTCGCGTTGGATCACACACGCGAGTCGTAGGATCTAAGTGGCGATGCACGGTTCAGATCAAAACGTAACGCTTCGCTAAGTGGTTCTATCGCACGCGTTGGATCTAGATCCAACGGCTCTAGATCAAACGACCAAGGTCTGGCGGCGTGCGGCGACGGCGAGCGACGGAGCGCTCTGTCCGTGGCGGTGCTGGCGTTCTAGGTCGCCCGGGGAGGAAAGAGTGTGCTTACCAGAACCGCAGGGTCGAGGCGAAGCTCAACATGGATGTGGCTTGGCAAGGGGCGCACGACAGGGGCTGCTGGAGCTCGTCGGAGTCGTGCACGGCGTCGGGAGGTTGCAGACGATGTAGTTGCTGAGGTTACGCGTCGCCCTAGCACGAACCAGATGGATTAGGAGACGCGCAAAACAGTGGCGAACATCCTCGTATGCAAGAGGGGGCAAGGGGCGCTCTCTGCTTACCGTAATTGGTCGCCGGAGTTGAGCGGCGGCTCGGTCGGTTGCGGGCACGAACGGGGACGGCGTCCTGGGTCACGAGCAGGCAAGAGAAGAGTATCAGGAGATGCACGAGATCACGCTGGGCACGATAGTTTGAACCAGAGAAAGGGGGGCGGTCGAAGCTCACCGAAATCAGTCGCTGGAGGTCGTCGGTGCTGCGGGGTTTCGAGGTCGAATGCGCGCAGCCTGGTGGCGGAGTGAGCGAGGAAAGTGGGGGTAAATGACCGCGGCGGCGAGGGGTTTAAGTATCCAGAAGCGGGGCGAGGATTGCGTGCTGAATCAATGGAATTTAAGCGAGTTTTAATCGCGGCGTCATTGCACGGTGGTAACGGCGGAATGTGTCTGCGAGAAATTGGGAAGACGACGGCGGCGTGGAGGGCCGCTCGTCGTGCCGAATGCAGAGAGGGTGCAGGTGTCAGCGACTTGCTGGGTTCGTCCGCGCGTGCGAGAGAGAGAGAGGGGAGACGGGTGGGCTAGCTGGGCCGGTTTTGCTGTTGGGCTAGAATAGGAGCGCCGGCCTTTTTCTTTTTATTTATTCCTTTTCTATTTCTGAATTTATTTTTTCAGGAATGGTTTTCAAATGATTTCAAAAGCTATTTGAATTCAAATATTTTTGGGATTTTTGTAGTGTGCAACAGTCACAAAACTTGGCATAAAAACATGTGGTCACTTTGAGTTGGCTTGGTCATTTTTGGAAAAAACAAAATAACAGGGACATTGCACTTGGTTTGCAAATGTTTGAAAATGGTTTTTGAAACCACTTCTATTTTGTAAAATTTTGTTCTAACTCCACACTCAAACCAATCAACAAGGGAGACAAACAATCTAGGTTTATAACATTCAAGCTCTCAAATGGGGATGGGCATTTGATTTAAGTTTGCTCACATAAAATGATAGCACTATGTGCTTCTGTTTTCTTGAAATGAGTTTGAAATTGATCTCAATTCTATTTGCATGCATGAATGATATGCAATCTTTGAAATCATGATTTTAGGGATGTTACAGTGAGGATGTGGACCGTGGGCCATTGCTGACTGCTACTCCTTTTCCTTATCTTTTTTGTTTTCTGTTTTTTAATAATTTGTTTTCAATTCAAATTTCTTCAAGGTTTTTAAATACCATAATTTTTGTATAATATTTTAAATATTCCAAAGATAACAATACTGATTGATTGCTCTAATCATGTTGATATTTTTCAATGCTCAAAATTATATAAAAATTATTTATTGAATGGAATAAATAAGAATTACGGTTTTAGGGTTTTATTTCTAGATTTGTATCTTAATACTTGATTTGAACTTTTCTTTATGGAATTTATTTGCTAAATACTTGTAGCAACAATAAAGTTATTATGAATCAATTTGTGAACTTTTATTATATATTATTATATTTTCTTCATTTTCTTTATCTATATACTTTCCCTATTATTATTTGTGAGGCCTTTGATATGAATTTAATTGAGCTAATATCCACAAACTTATTGTAGAATGCCTTACTATTAAATACTGAGATTTTATTCTCATTAACTCATAATATTAAGGAAATCTTTATATGGTGAATTCTATTATTCAAAATCTAATAACAGGTGAATCCTAAACACCCTTCTTATTTTGAATAAGCATAATTCTTTTCTTGGAACTAGTTATTCACTACTTGCTTAAGTGTGATTAATATATGGATATAATATTGGGCATAATGGTTTATAGTAGTTTCCAGTTATGTGCTACACATGATTTAAAGGTTTGAAAGTGTAAAATATATACTTGAGTGATTTGCTACATGAAATTATTCTTATAAGACATTCTGGAAATAGGATGATAAATCACTCAGATGAAATGGATTTTATGTTTGGTTAAAAATTTAGGGTTTTAATGTTTACCTAGAATTCCTATCTTCCATAATTCACAATCCTAGGCTGCTAATTAAGGAATTCCTTTCCTAGATATATTACATCTTTATATCCTTCATCATGTGCTAACATGATGAGCTTTACTTTACAGAAATATTCTTATCCACCTTGTAAATCCAATGAGCTTGACACTGAAGCTTTCATAATCTTCTTATATTCATACTTGGTTATAACAACTACTCTACTGCTGATAACCTCCAATCTAACAAATGGTTACTTCTAAGTCCATTCATACTCTTCCTTAGTCATCCACCACTAATATTACTCAAGTAGGTGTCTATATCAAACAACTTCACCTCAAGTGTGAGTATTTACCAAGAGGAAACTACTACTTCTATAATCCAATGTTATTATAGCATCATCTTGATCATACTATCTTGTCTCTACTTAACTCCGGTATCTCATACTCCAACCTCACATTATATTAATGTGACTTGTCATGGATGACCTAGGATAATATATCTATACTAGGGTTTAATCATGTTTTATCCACCAATGTCACTTATACTTGATATAAGCATTCAATCTTGGTGAATAAGGCATGGTCATTATACTCCTTTGTGGTTTAAGTTTCCAGTTGGCTAATCAAGGCTTCATCAATACAACATTGCAGTTGTATTGAAATTATCTTCTTAGCATCTCTATTGGATTAAGGAATGTTATTCATGGACCATGCTTGCTTAATCCAATAGGATTACTCCTTGGTATCTATCTTCGGGATTCATCCTTATAATCCTATTTGTTAACATATTGATTTGATTTCCTTCAATCACCCCCATCATATAGATGATACCTAATATTAGCATTACCATCTACCTCTTCTTACTTTATTCTCTAAGGATTTAGAGTGATTGTTATGATAAAGAACATGAGTTGATAGATCAATAGTTAATAAGCTAAGAATTGGTGAATCAATAGTTGATTACTCAATATTGATGAACAACAGATATTGAGATAGGATTCCATAAGGATTGATATGGTAAGAAGGATATGTGGTGAATGGTCTTAAGTTGCTTTCCTTCCTACTTAATACAACTAAAGAGTTAGGGTTAAGTATTACCATGATGTTCATGGTCTAAATAGTTGAGATTTAAGATTTAGTTGTTACATTCCTATTACTTAAGTTATAATTATAACTTGGTATTCATGAGTTGTGTAATGAATACTAGGAGATGATTACTTAAGGATCAAATATAAATCGTTAAATAATGTATTAGGAATTTTATTACATTTGATCTACCCTTAGATCAAATCATGTTTACCCAAAAATAAGGTTTTAGCAAATGTCATATTGAAACTTATCACAGTCAACTTGATGATCTACTTCAATTCCATCAAGTTGAGAGAAGCTTCAATCACTTTGACAAGTTTTGTTCAAAAGCGTGAAAATTATTCGGATTTTCTATGCATGAATGCAATGCACACATCTGTGTTCAGCTTATTTCTAAGCTCTATTGTTGGGGTGTTATAGACTCTCCCCCTTAAAATAAACTTTGTCCCCAAAGTTCGTATACTCTCATGTTTCGGAATGAGGAACTGACATGTATTGGTTACGACAAATCTCATCTCCATGGTAACCTCAAATGGAAATAATTTTATAATTCCATATCCAAATAGTTTTCTTGTATTCTCATCCTTCTTGGCGATCTTCTAGTTGTTTTCTCCGATACTCCAAGGTTCCTTTTACTTTACTCTCTTAGGAATATGTCCTTATGTAACATCCCAAAAATACTAAACTTAAATAATCAAACTCTAATCATCAAAATTAGGGTTAACAAAAACTTTTCTAAATAAAATTATGAATGCATGCATATGAGTATGCATTGAATTTGAAATTCTTTTGAACCACCTTGTTTGTTTATTTCCTTGATTGTAAAATGTTTCTTAGGTGAAATAAACATCATCTAAAACATTTCCCACACTTTTCCCAAAGACAAATAAAGCAAAACAAATAAAATAAGGGAATGGTCATTTTGACCAATTTAACTCCCATGCCTACTTTGACTGTCTCAAACTTTCAGAAACTAATAGAAACTTTTCTGGATCTTTGCACCCCTTGAATGTACTCATAACAAAGTATCAAAGCCCACTTTGTGATCATCCAGAAACTTTCAAATGCATAGTTTAAATGACAAATCAAAATTGAATCTTTATCATATGGGAAGATCCCACTTTTTCAAAAACCACTCAAACAAGCTCAACTTTCAAAACCCAAGCATCTGCAGACTCACCAGCACCAATCTAGCACACCCACCAAAAATCTTTTCAAAATTCAAAACTTGATTTCATGCGGCCATTTCATCAAACAGGTTGCATACTCAAATCATACAAAATCTAAACACTATAGTGAGCAGTGATTGAAGCCTAACTTGTTCCCTCTCTAGCTCACAACCATCTCAATAGATCATCTAGAAAGTTAAACCAAGCACTAGCCCCACTGTAAGCTTGGCATTGCCATCAATGGTGAACAGCCGAGCACACCCATGCCACTCCCATGTCGACAACAAGCTAGGAAGAGAAGCAAGCCTAGCCAGCATGTCTGGGAGGCAGCCCACCGTCCACCTCCACTCCCTGTCCAGCGCTCGAACCCTGCCATCCATTGGACCACACGCACGGACCGCGCCCAAACCGCCAGCAACCATGCCGAGCGTGCGCCAGAGCGCCACCCTCGACCGAATCCCACAGACCGCGCGCCGCCCTCACCGCGTGCATACACGATCGCCACCGACCCAGGAGACCGCCAGACATCCTCGTTCGCCGCCCCGTGACGCCCAGCCACCGCTCGCCGTTGAAGACGCCGCCTCTGCAGCGCAGAGCGTCGCATGTTCCAGACCAAGACGCACCGCTCCACGCCTCGAAACCATGTCGTTGAGCATCGCCAGGGAACACCGCACCGCCCCTGCCTTCGCCCATGCCAATAGCCGTCTGTACCATCGCCCCCGACGAGCTCACCATGCGCCCCGACGGTCCCCTCGCTCCACTATAAATAGAGGCCACCCCCGCTCGAATTCTTCACACCATTCTACTCCCCTCTCCACACTGATCGTGCCACGCCTTTCCCGGATCAAGGCGAGCAGCGCATCGCCGGAATTTCACTGGAGCCCGCCGCCTCTGGAGAAGAAGGGAGCCATCGATTTCGTCCACCCCAGGAGTTGCCGCGACCACCGCTGAGTTCACCGTCGTTGAGTTCGTCGTTTTCCCACCTCGCCGACCCTCGCCTGCACCCCGGTGAGCCCCCAGCACCCCTCACTGGCCGCGCTAGGTTTCTTTCTCGCCGGCGTTGCCTCGCATCGACAATGACTCCCAGCCGTTGGATTAGAACTAGATCGCACGATCCACATCGCCCCATACCGCTTCGCACCCCCCCTGTCTCACTCACGAGTGGGGACACCCACTTAAGCAGCACGCAGAAGCGCTACGCTTAGCAGGCCGGCCCAGTAACTTTTGCCGCGCAGCCCAGTTATTTGAATTAAACCTTTTCCATTTTATTTCAAACTCACTTCTGTACCCAACTTCAAAAATCAACCCAGATCGATTCAGTGCATCAAATTGAATGAAACCAATTTTTTTAGAAAGGTCTGAGAATGCTGAATCCAAGCCCGTTGGATTCAAGTCATTTGGATCTATAGATCACCCATGGTAAAAATAACAAGGCAGAAGCTTTTCTGCATTCAAACATTTTTCAAATTTAAACCATAATAGCTTTTGAGTTGATTCCAACTCTCAAAAATCACATTTAACCATACCTTTCAGAATATATAAAAATATATAGGTTTACTTGCAGAAATAATGTTCAAGTAATAAAAGAATGCTACATAGGCATTTCTAGCCACTTTAATTAATTAAAATAAAAGGGTAAAACCTTATTAAATTGTGACACCACTTTAAATCACATTCCATGGACTAAAATATGTGGTGATGACATGTGTCAACATGATCCCATATTTGGTTTGGAGAATATTAAATCTTAAGTAGTTTTTCAATGAGTAGAAATTACTTTTCTAAAAATAAAAGGAATTAAACCAAGCTTTAATCTTGTAATGTTAGTGATGATGTTAGATCATCTATAGGACCCTTGTGTGTGATGATTGCAAGTAGTTAAGTATTGTTTGGTGATTGTGTACCTCGTATTTATTCATAGACGATAGTACCGACCAAGGATATGAGGAGGAAGGAGGATTCTACGAAGAAGAAGCCAAGGAGAAGTTCAACCACTGCTCTGCACAAGGCAAGCTTATACTGATATTGTGCAAGCCAATACTTGCAATCTTTATTAACTAAGTGGACCAATGCAAGCTAACCCTTGCAAGATACCCTACTGATGCCACAAACCATTACTTGTTACTATGCCCACTATATGCCTTAAGCATATGTGATCATATCCACTTGATAAACCCATCCTAGTTTTATTGGCAAGTTTATTACTTTATTTCTTTATCAAAGCTCTTACTTAGAGTTTACTGAAATAAATGGTAGATACTAGAAGGATACTTGAAGGTTGCATAAAGAGCATTAAACTTGGCCTAAGTTAGATAATCTTGATGTCATCCCAAGGCATAAGATTGAACTTAGTTAGAACCTACTAGTTACCACCCCTCATTAGTGCTTACCCCCACTTGTAGATGCTAGTGCTAAGCATAAAACTTGATCAACTTTAGATGGGAATACTTGGTGGAAAAATGGTTATGAAAACCTTGGAATGATGGATCATTCTATTGAAATGTTTTGGACATGTGTTTCCGAACACCTGATGATTTTAGTGATGGAAATGTTGAGGCATGAGCCTTAGTCCTTTATAAAACTGATGGTTGTCTGGATGCGATACCATTCCAATTTTATCGTACAACCACAATACCCAAATATTGGGTAGGGCTTGACAGGAAACTTATATACCTTAGTATTAGTTCCCTCACGGCCAAGGTCTGAGCTGAGGCTACCTTATGAAGATTGTCCACCTGTGCAGTACCCAAGATGACAGTTGGTCATGGTTGGGAGGCCAAACTCACAGGAGAGGTGCTTATACTAGGGCGTGTAATCCAAAGGTTAGGATTGATTATCCGCATACTGAGTATGGTGAATTCAGGATTTGTTCCTGACGGATTATCGAATGTTGTGGTGAAAGTGTACAATCTCTGCAGAGTGTCAAACTATTCGAATAGCCGTGTCCGCGGTTATGGACAGTTGGAGTAGCCATACTGTTCCCCCGTCAGACTTTTCAAAATGACCTGTGAAATGGATTGAGACTTTGACTTGACCACAACAGGGTTGTGATATGAAATACAAGTTCCCACTTAGGAGTTATAAAATTGTGACTAGCCTTCATTTGCTACTAGACTTAGTAGAGATAAATCTGGCTTTTGCAAAATAGCCCTAGAGCCTAGTGTCCTATTACCAAAAACCCCCCTTTTACTTGTTAGTATTAGTTTGCGAGTACTTAAAGAGTACTCATGGCTTTGTCCCTGGCTATTCCCATGGCCAGACTATGAAGAGGAGTACCTGAAGGATGGACCCCAGGAAGGTTACGACAACTAGGATCATCTCCCATCGTCAACATTGCCTGTGACCCCGAAGATGGAGCTTCGCCTACGCTACCGTTATTATTACGTATTCCGCTGCTTGATGTTGTATTAAGAACTGGATCATGAGATCCCTATTCGTGTAAGAACTTATGTATCGTTTGTAATGGATGATGTACTATGGTATCCAATTCTGTTATGTCTCGCAAAAATGGTAATCCTGGGATTGCGATGTATGGCATAACAGGCATCTGGGATTAAAAATCCAGGTGTTGACACCTTATTATGAACTTCTTAATTTGGGTATATTCTTTAGTTCATTTCCCTGATTAGGTATCCTAATCCAACTCCTTTTATTTAATCATCAAAATTTCTTACTATACTATGTAAGATCTAGGAAGTATCACTAAAATAGGGTTTTAAACTCTATTAAACAATAGCTATCATCAAAGGACTAACTTTTGATTTGTTATTGTATGGTTTATACTGGTAGTCCTTCTGAATATTGGTGTCGAACACATTTAGTCCATACCCATCGGAATTTCTTGTTCCTCTACACATGTCCATTTGGATATATTTTATTCCTTCTTAGTAAACACTTAGGGTTTACTTTCGAAAGTACTTTACAATGATGGATTCTTTTAACCTTTTGAAAATAAGGCTGAATGTTGGCATAGGTTAGTATTTCCTCTCCAACCTTTACTTGGAAAGTCAGATAACAATACTTCCACAAATTGTTTACTCTCCCCCTTAGGGTTTACTAATGGTCTCTAAACTTCCTATAGAATATTTATTGGTTTTATAACTAGAATGTTAGTCTCTGTTCAGCTTATACTTTACCTAATTAGGGTCTTATGAAAGATTGTACGGTGTATCCGCACAATTGTGAATCTCCGAAGTGAATCTTTCAGCATTATTTGTCTTACTTACTATTTGGACATTTTTTCTTTGATAGGTCTGACTATGCGAAGCGTTTTAGAAAACTGTCGCTTAATGTTTTATACTCCTTTAGGTCTTACTTAGATTAGGCCAAGTTTTATGTTGTTTATGCAACCATTAAGATGATCTGGTTAACTATGTCAACCAACACTGGCTACGGACAAGATACCAACTGTGGATCAGAATACCAACTATGGATCAAATACCAGTTGCGGATCATCCTATGTTGTAGGTATTACCCTACGGCTTCCAACATCCTTATGGCATTCTCTCTGAATTGTCAGAGCTTGAATACCATTTTGGTTCCAAAGCTTCTTCTATGTACTAATTCATGATGCTTTCATGAACTTGGTACTACTACTCCATTACTTCTTAGCAACATTACCTATTTTGGGTGAAATTAATTTCATCACTTTTTGTTGCTCCATATATTTTCTACAATAATCTTCCTTCTTATTGCTATTTAGCAATGATCTAAACTTGATCCATTCTTAAAATTGGATTGATACTCCTCATACTTGACTTTACCCTTAATGTAGGTCTTCATCATCGTCTTTGGAACTCGTCACTCTCTTACACGAATTCCCATTCCTATCTAGGTCTATAACATCAAGTAGTAACTGGATGTTGCAACATGCATTTGCACACCAGGTCAAACTTCATGTACAGATCTAGTCAATCAAGAAGATCCAAGAAAAACAATTAAATCCAAATGTGGTACACACAATATTCTAAGCCCAGAATATAGTAGTTGAGTATAATATCTCTAGAATTAAGGCTTAGTTGTGTAGTACTTGACACCTCCTCATATAGGTTTACATCATGATACTTAGCACTTAGGGTCAAACTATTATTTATCTCAACATTTACCCAAATTGCTCAATTGCAATAGGATAATCTTAAGCAAGGTGGTCTCAATTTCGTTTCGACTAATCTTTGGTCTCACTCTTGGTATGGCTAATATAACCAACCTATCATTATTTAGTAAACTAGCCTCACATGATCACTCCAAAAGAATAATCATATTCTATTTGCTAACTTAAACCAAAGATTATTAGAATTTAATAGCACTTATGAGTTATATCATAGTTCTATTGTGTTATTTTCTTACTTCTACTTTAGAATGATTTACTAATTACTGGTCATATTTACACTTATATCATGGTTTCGGAGCTAATCTCACCATGATCTTGTTATGTTTTACCTATTTATCATGATTCAAGAGCTAATCTAACCATGGTGACTTTGTTTCACATTACTCCATCATTAAATCCTAACATAATTTCACTTCATCACGTAGAATTCTCAAGTGAATCCCACATGATCAGTACTCATTACATCAACATTTATCCTAATGATACTCATCATGTTGTCTTTGGTTACCAACTGACACTAAGATTCCACTGTCTTACATGAATTCTAGGGTTAGGCTACACCATATAAGAGTACTTTAATTGATGTCTTACACTTTCCTACAGTATCTTGGTGGTTTATGTCTCCCTCGGAAGATACTAAAGAACACTATGCTTGAGAAAAGATAAAATAATTACTCCTAAGAAAGAATGACTTAAGCATCTGACTGAGGTGTGACAAGGTTATCCTCAAGTGGATACTCATCACAAGTCATTAGACTATTTGGTTTAGATAAGATGGCTCTTATAGTCACTATCCAACCTACAGATCTTCCTAGAAGGGTGTTAATCCTAAGGTCAAAGCATATGCTCTGATACCAACTGCAGTGACCCAGCATACCACTGCATGATGGAGTACACTATAGTCGTTGACATAACACTAATGAAACACCATTCACTAGTATTACATATCTCAGAGTGGTACAACAGAAACACAACAGGTCCAAGACATGAATATAGGTTACAACTCAACTCTTTACACAAGATCCAGAGAACACTCTAGGTTAAAGATAGAGAAAGAAACTTATTACAAAGAAGAATCAGAAACGAACAACTCAAAAACTATCATACTATTAAGACTAGTATTTTAACTAATGGCTGGCATTGCTGCTATCGCAATACACTACAAAAATAGGTTCTTATGGCTAGAGATTATATTCCTATCTAATCAGTAACTTCGTCTTCACTTGAGTTGGTGTATATGTTGAATTTATTGACTTCATTGAAGAGCTTTAGCTTCTGATGATGATTCCTAGGGCATAACTTGATGTAGACGTCGTCTGTACTGGCTTTAGAACCTAGCAAGGGTTAAGAAGATACGTTGAGTACGAGCGTACTCAGCAAGTTCACTAGAAAAGGAGTGTTTGATGCACTATATCTATAGACACAGACTGTCAACACCCGGATTTTTAATCCTAGATGCCTGTTATGCCATACATCGCAATCCCAGGATTACCATTTTTGCGAGACATAACAGATTTGGATATCACAGTACATCATCCATTACAAACCATACATAAGGTCTTACACAAATAAGGATCTCATGATCCAGTTCTCAATACAACTGAAGCAGCGGAATAACGTAGTAGTAACGATAGCGTAGGCGAAGCTCCATCTTCTTGCAGTCAATGATGACGATGGGAGATGATCCTAGTTGTCGTAACCTTCCTGCAGTCCATCATCTTGGTACTCCTCTTCATAGTCTGGCCATGGGAATAGCCAGGGACAAAGCCATGAGTACTCTTTAAGTACTCGCAAACTAATACTAACAAGTTAAGGGTGTTTTTGTGGTAGGACACTAAGCTCTAGGGTTGTTTTGCAAAAAGCCAGATTTACCTCTACTCAGTTCAGAAGCAAAGAAAACTGGTTGAAAGTTTTATAACACCTAAGTGGGAACTTGAATTTTATATCACAACCCTGTTGTGGTGAAGTCAAAGTCTCAATTCATTTCATAAGTCATTTTGAAAACTTCTGACGGGAGAAAGATGGCCACTCAGCTGTCCATAATCATGACGCTGTTATTCAATAGTTTGACACTCTGTAGAGATTGTACACTTTCACCACAACATTCGATACATCCGTCAGAACAAATCCTGAATTCACCATACTCAAGATGTCGGATAATCAATCCTAACCTTTCAATTACACGCCCTAGTATAAGCACCTCTCCGTGAGTTTGGCCTCCCAACCATGACCAACTGTCATCTTGGGTCTTGCAGTGGACAATCTTCACAAGGTAGCCTCACTCACCTTGGCGCGAGGAACCCACACTAAGGTATATAAATTTCTAGTCAAGCCCTACCCAATTTTCGGGTATTGTGGTTGTACGGTAAAATTGGAATGGTATCGCATCCAGACAACCATCAGTTTTATCAAGGGCTAAGGCTCATGCCTCAACATTTTCATCATCAAAATCATCTGTTGTTCGAGAACACATGTTAAAACATTTCAGTAGAATGACTCATCATTCTAAGGTTTTCAGAACCATTTTCACTAAGTATTCCCATCTAAAGTTGATCAAGTTTTATGCTTGGCACTAGCATCTACAAGTGGGGGTAAGTACTAATGAGGGGTGGTAAACAGGTGGGGATTAATTAAGTTCAATCTCCTGTCTTAGGATGACATCAAGATTATCTAACTTAGGCCAATTTTATGCTCTTTATGCTACCTTTAGTTATCTGTCTAGAATCTACAAGTCACTTAAATAAACTCTAAGAGAAGTTTTGATAAATAAATAAAGTATAAATCTTGCAAGTAAAAATATGGTTGGGTTCTCAAGTGGGTATGATCACATATGCTGAAGGCATATAGTGGGCATGGTAACAAGCAAGTAGTAGCTTGCATAATTGCAAGTAGAAGCTTGATAAAATAGGGTATCTTGCAAGTGTTATCTTGCTTAGTTAATAGCTTTCTCATTCAACTAGTAGTATTAGGCTGGCCTTGTGCAAAGCAGTGGTTGAAGTTCTCCTCGGCTTTTTCCTCGTAGTATCCTCCTTCCTCCTCGTATCCTTGGTCGGTACTAGCGTCTATAAATAAATACGAGGTACACAATCACCAAACAATACTTAACTATTTTAAATCATCACACAAAGGTGTGCTATAGATGATCTAGCATCATCACTAACATTACAAGATTAAAGTATTTGTCTTATTTATTTTAATTTGAGAAAAGTAATTTCTACTCATTGAAAAACTACTTAAGATTTAATATTCTCCAACTCAAACATGGGATCATGTTGACACATGTCATCACCACATATTACAGTCCATGGGAATGTGATTTAAAGTGGTGTCACAATTTAATAAGGTTTAACCTTTTATTTTAAATAAATAAAGTGACTAGAAATGCCTATGTGGCATTCTTTTAGTACTTGAACAATATTTCTGTAAGTAAACCCATATGTTTTTATATATTCTGAAAGGTATGAACAAATGTGATTTTTAAGAGTTTGAATCCACTCAAAAGCTCTTATGGTTGAATTTTAAAAAATGTTTGAATACAGATCCGAATGATTTGATTCCAACGGGCTTGGATTAAGCATTTCAGTACCTTTCTAACAAAATTGGTTTCATGCAATATGGTTCATTCAGTCGAGCTGGGTTGATTTTTGAAGCTATGTACAGAACTGTGTTTGAATTAAAATGGAAAAATCTAAATTCAAACTATTGGGTTGCGCGGGAGACGCTAATGGGCCAGCCAAGTGTCACTCCGCAGCACGGGGCTAAGCTGACAGGGTGGTCTACCAGTCAGCAGCTCATAACGCGCGAAGCGGTACGGGGCGATATGGGTCGTTGGATTAGAGTGGGGATCGACGGCTGGGGATCGTTGTCAATGACGGACCTGTCGCCGGCGAGCTCTAAACCTAGCGGCTCAGTGGGGGTGCATAGGGGGCATACCAGGGCTCCAGCGATGATGGCGAGGCGGTCAAACGAACGGGTTGTCGGCGGCGAGCTCAGGGATGGTCGAGTCAGCTCTGGGGGTGGTCGCAATCACCGGCACCCTTCTCCTCCCGAGGCAGATTGCTCAGGTGCAATTCCGGCGAGCTGGTGCTCCTCGTGCTCCGGCTAGAGGTGTGGGATGATCAGTGAGGTGAGGGGAGTGCAATGGTGTGCTGAAAATGGCTGGGGTGGCCTCCTTTTATAGGCTCGATGGCGAGGCCGAGAGGGATGGGAAGGCGACGGTGGCGACATGGCAACGGGCTGCTAGAGGCATGGCTGAGGATGGCAATCAACGCGCGGTCTCCTGGCGATGCTCTAGGACTTGAATGCGCGCTTAGGGGCGGTGGCAATCGGTCGGGAACGTGCGGTGCTCTGCGCGATACCGACGGCGAACTCCGCGGCATGTGGTGGCTACGAGGTACGGGCGAGGAAACGAGCATGTCTAGTGGTCTCCTGGGACGGTGGGGTCATGCTGGCGGGCGGCAAGGGCTCGAGGTGGTCGGTTTGAGTGGGAACGGCGCGTGCACGGTGGTGCGCGTCGGCATGGTCGACAGCGGCGCGGGCACGATGTTCCTGGCGGTTCTTGTCTCTGTCTTCGAGCTAGGGCTGGTTAAGAGGGGGCGGTGAGGCATGGGCAGCATGCTAGACAAGGTGGGCGCATCTAGTTCTTCCTCTAGCGTGCTGTCCACACTGGGGTGGCATGGCGAGGCTTGGCCTGCTCACCATTGATGGCAATGGCAAGCTCACAGTGGTGCTAGAGGTTAAAAACTAAGCTAGATGAGCTACTAAATGTTTGCTGTGAGCTAGAGAGGGGACAAGGTTGGCCAAATCACTGCTCAAAATAGTGTTTGTTGTTTGTTTGATTTGAATCTGCAAGGTGTTTGATGAAATGGCCGCAAGAACTTGAATTTTGAATTTTGAAAAGATTTTTGGTGGGTGTGCTAGGCATAAGCTGGAGATTCTGTGGGTGCTTGGGTTTTGAAAATTGAGCTTGTTTGAGTGGTTTTTGAAATAGTGGGATCTTCCCATATGAGATAGATTCAATTTTAAACTGCCATTTAAACTTAGCATTTGAATGTTTTTGGAAGATCACAAAGTGGGCCTTGGTACCTTATTATGTGTACTAACAAGGGGTACAAAGATCCAGAATTGTTTCTGTTAAGTTTTGAGTGCTAGGAATAGCCAAAGTAGGCATGATAGTTACTTTGGCAAAAATGACCATTCACTTCATTTATTCATTTTGAGGTGTTTTTCTTTGGGAAAAGTTTGGGCATGATTTAGATGATGTTTATTTCACCTAAGAATCATTTTATAAGCAATGAATCATAGAACCATGGCAATTCAAAAGAACTCCTAATTTAAATACACATACATATGAATGCTTTCATATTTTTAGATGGGAAAGCTTTTGTTAACCCTAAATTTGATGATTAGAATTTGTTGATCCATGTTTAATATTTTTGGGATGTTACAAACCTTCCCTCCTTAAACAAAATCTCGTCCCAAGATTTGAAAAAGGATGAAAAAGATTACCTAGGATTTAAAGAGATCAGGGAACTCCGTCCTGATGTGATCTTCTCGCTCACATGTAGCTTCTTCTTCTGTGTGGTTGCTCCACTGAATCTTGAGAAATTTGATGCTTCAGGTTCTGGTAGTTCTGAAAGCTTCTTCCAAAATACGGATGGGTACTTCGTGATAGGTCAGGTCATCGTTGATCTCTATGGTCCGGTGATCAATGTTCTTGAACACTTCATTCTTCTCCGGAACTTCGAGGCATTTACGAAGTAATGAGATATGGAACACATTGTGCATGGCTGACATTTCTTCTGGTATTTCCAATTGATATGACACTTCTCCTCGACGATTCAGAATCTTGAAAGGTCCGATATATCTGGGGGCTAACTTTCCTTTCAGCTGGAAACGCTGCATTCCTTTTAATGGCGACATTTTCAGATACACAAAATCTCCGATATTGAAAGCGAGGTCTCGACATCTCTTGTCAGCGTAACTCTTCTGTCTTGACTGGGCGGTCTTGAGGTGCTCATGAATCTTGTGAACTTTCTCTTCTACTTCTCGTAGGATGTCGGGTCCGAAAATATGACTCTCTCCTACTTCCGACCAATTCAAAGGGGTGCGGCACTTCCGTCCATACATGAATTCAAATGGGGCTATTTTGAAACTAGCTTGATAACTATTTTTGCACGAAAATTTTGCAAATGGTAGACAGTCTTCCCATTTAGATCCATACTCTAACACACATGCTCTCAGCATATCTGCAAACTATCGTGGGACGTTGAGGGCTCCCACCCATATGTTGCATATCCTCTACGAATTACCATATAATATGCACGCTACGAGTGATAACAGCCACGACCCGCACATCCGGCTCCATGCAAGAGGGAAAAGATACAGCTGACTTCTCCGTCCCATTCCAAATCTCATGGTCAAAGCGTAATATACGACGCAAGAATCACTGGCGACATTGGTTGTTAAGTCCTAGATAATATGTTCCTTTACCACCGAAACTCTTATAGTAGGTTATTACCTCATGGTAAATAACCTATAATCATATTATTATGAAAATAGTGTTTTCTGACCTTTTTTAAATGCAGGTGATGACAACACTATATTTGCAAAATACTTTACAGAAAATAATCAAAGGACATGAGCAAGTGTGAACTTGCCTTTTGCGATTGCAAGATTATGCACTCACGGTCTTCAAGACAATATAAAAGATCCAATATCTGAAATCTGCATCATTGGTCCGGTAAGGACTAATGCTTAAAGAAGCAAGATTCTATTATGCATAAGTAATGTAATGCAATTTCGTAAACTCGAATCCCGGGATAATGTTGTTCTAGGGTTTGGATACTGGAAATGGTTACTTTAGAATGTGTTGTAATTTTAGATAAGTTTAATACTTGTGCTTCTTATTAAGGCTGGTGAGTATGTGTGAAACAACATGTAAACATAATGTCATACAACAATAAGATATACTAATGAGATGTGCTACTCAAGGACTGCTTATATGAGAGTTATCTTATTTTCAAGTTTTACTTTGCAAGTAATGACATTTGTAAGGAACTTAGTGTTAACAATCCTAGGAATATAAGTGGAGCTTAATGTATGTGATTATTATTAATTTCCATTTAATGTTTGAAGTGGCAAAAAGAATAACATTTGAAGAAAAGATTTCTTTTATAAGGTCTAAGTAATCTTTGTGGTTAATCAAATATGGTCGATGTTGTTTGTGCTTGCTTGAATAGTTTGGACTTGAGCTGCCTTACTACTTAATTATAATAGACCAAAGTTAACTATAAACACATAATAAGGTCTTTAACAATATACTTAAAGCTTTGCAGACTAAAGTTAACTTTAAAACATAGATGAATTTAGGTTGTAATGCTTATGGTATTTGTATTTTGTTCACTTCATAATGTTTCCTTAAAGTTATTTAAGCATGGCATTACTTTTATTTGAGTATTGGTTTCCTAATTGTTTAGTGGAATAGAATCATTTTCCTTTTTATGGATGAGTAGTTATAGTTTGTAAACAAGGAAATAATATTACTTAATTACTTATGGATTCAATATAATGTTTTGGTTTGTTTAGAACTTGTAGTTGTAATATTGGAGTAGGTTTTATTTCACTACAAGGTTATTCTTGGAGATTTTATAATGGATAAGGATTCTTTTATAAAATAATCTACATTAATGGTTGAGAGATAATTTAATAAAATTGTATTTAAAGTGTGTTAAATTATTTTGACTTCCTATTATCAATATTTAAGATTAATACTATTTATTAGACTTTAATTAGTTAATTTAAAATATTAGCAAATTTTATTCACCCTTATATGAATTATTAACTAAAGAAATAGGTTTAAATTCAAGTAATTAAAGTGTTTAACTTTTTATTTAACTCAACAGTGGAATAATATATTTTTAACATATAGGTATTATTTTTGTGATCATTTTGGTATATTACACTTATTTTTGCGATTTAAAAATAATAAGATATGATTTTTTATAATACTTAGTACTTTATAAAGACTTAATAAATAATAAATATTTAATTAAGTGGAGTAATAATGCATGATTATAGTTTGAAATTATAATTCTTATTTTTCTAAGATTTTTGGTATTTTATTTATATTTTTTTAACATTTACCATTATTAAAATATGAATTATCATAGTTTTATTACTTATAAAACCTTTATTAAATAATATTTATTAAACAAACATCATAATAATATTTGATAATAGTTTTAAGTTGTAGATTTTATTTTTCTAAACATTTTCATATATTACACATATTTTTCTGAATTATAAAACAAAAGTTTTTAATTAAACAAGATTTAATTATTTTACTATATTTGACGAAATATTTATATTTGATATTATAATGTTCAGAAAAGATGTTTTGTACCTGAGCCAAACCTACCCAATGTCACTGATCAGTGGGGTCGAGTACACCTCAGATGCCACATGGGCACAAATCAAGTCAATTGTGTTGACTGGGCTGAGGTGGCGTTGGCATGATGTCATGCTGACATCACCCAAGATGATCCTCACAGATATGAGGATCAATCGATCGATCCAGAGTGCGCGCGGAGCTGTGGTTTGGTGTGTTAGAACGAGCATGACGCAAGGAACCTAACCATAGCGGCGCCGCCTTGTTTTGACTCCCGCGGATGCATCAACGGCGACGACCGATGGCGGCACATGACCAGACCCGATGACAGAGAGAACCAGGGCAAGAGGAAGGCAAGGGGAAAGTGCTAGAGCGTCGCAATCTCACCAGGATTGTAGCGAAGAGGTTGTGGAGACGTGAGGAGGTCGAAATCGACGGAGAGCTCGACGAACGGACTTCGGGAACGAGGATACAACTGAAGCTTCTTGGCCTCCTTCAGCCTTCGTGAAAGGGTTTAATCGGACTGGAAGAGAAAGAATATCATGGGAGTGGTCTCAGTTGTCCAAGAGGAGCTCCAATTCAACGACATGAACTCATCCCGGAGCTAGGGTTTCGGGTCAGGGGTAAATAAAGAGAGAGAGAGGGGAAATGATGCACGGCGATGTTCTGCCGGCAGCGCGGGGTTATTTATAGGCGATGGGAAGCGGTGGCGCGCATCGTGGCGTCGATCGGTCGGTCGCCGGAGCTCCACTGAGCTGCTTCGCCGGCAGTGCTCGCTGTCACGAGGAAGAAGAAAGGGAAAAAATCGAAGGGGTATGCGGGCATGTGGTGGGCTGGTGTTGGGCCGTTTGGGTTGTAGGGTGTTGCGTGTGAGCGACGGATAAGGTAGTGAGGTTGTGGACCGTGGGCCATTGCTGACTGCTACTCCTTTTCCTTATCTTATCTTTTTTCTGTTTTTTGATAATTTGTTTTCAATTCAAATTTCTTCAAGGTTTTTAAATACCATAATTTTTGTATAATATTTTAAATATTCCAAAGATAACAATACTGATTGATTACTCTAATCATGTTGATATTTTTCAATGCTCACAATTATATAAAAATTATTTATTGAATGGAATAAATAAGAATTAGGGTTTTAGGGTTTTGTTTCTAGATTTGTATCTTAATACTTGATTTGGACTTTTCTTTATGGAATTTATTTGCTGAATACTTGCAGCAACAATAAAGTTATTATGAATCAATTTGTGAACTTTTATTATATATTATTATATTTTCTTCATTTTCTTTATCTATGTACTTTCCCTATTATTATTTGTGAGGACTTTGATATGAATTTAATTGAGCTAATATCCAGAAACTTATTGTAGAATGCCTTACTATTAACTACTGAGATTTTATTCTCATTAACTCATAATATTAAGGAAATCTTTATATGGTGAATTCTATTATTCAAAATCTAATAACAGGTGAATCCTAACCACCCTTCTTATTTTGCATAAGCATAATTCTTTTCTTGGAACTAGTTATTCACTACTTGCTTAAGTGTGATTAATATATGGATATAATGAAGGGTTTCGCGGCATAGTAAATCAAAATTTTCTACGGAAGCGAACAGAGGGAAAGCCAAGATCTAATCTAGGATATGCAATCAACGAGAGAGATTGGATTAGATCTTCATACCCTTGAAGATTCGACATGAACGCTCATTTAATGTGGGTGATGTAGTCGCATTTCGCTTCTCCTCCTCGCGATCCGATCCGATCTAGCACCACAAGTGGCGGTGCCTCCGTGAGATGCACACGCAAAGACTCAGACGCCTCCTTCCTCGGACTAGCAAGTATGGTGGAGAGATAGATTGGATCTACAACACGACGGGCGTGGTTTATATGGTGGAGAATTTCACTGCAGGCTTCGCCTACAAACAGTCGGGAGGGAGAGAGGAAGGGCAGCAGGGCAACTAGGGTTTGGAGGCAAGGTGTAGGGGGGAGGGGGCGCACCAGCCCTCTATATATAGAGGGGGGCGGCCAGCCCTTGCCCCTCCTCCAAGCCTTGGGCCGGCGGCCAAGGGAGGGAGAAGTGGGGGGCAAGGAATCTCCCCCTTCTAGAAACCCTATCTCTAGTTTAAACGAATTTAAACTCTCTAGGATCGGCTGGGCCCTATGGGGCCTTGTGCCCCTGCACCAATGCGGCCAGGACACTCCCTCATAGGCCCATGCCCCCTCCCGGAAGGTGGGGCCACGTTGGTCCCCTTCCGGAAGGTTCTAGAAGCTTTCGGTACAATACCGATTAACCCGGAACAATTCCGAACTCCAAAACTGCACCTTTATATGAATCTTATTCTCGCACCACTCCGAACCTCTCGTGATGTCCCGGATCCCATCCGAGACCAACAAAAACTCATAAACCAATTATCCAATCTATCCTAGCGTCGAGACACGTTATGTGTGACCTCGGTTCGAGAATATGCGACATGATCTTCTATCAATAATCAACATGGGTCTGGGCACCCATATTGACTCCACACATTCATCGATGATCATATCGGATGACCCACGATGCCAGGATTCAATCAATCCCATATATATATTCCCTTCTCGCGATATTTTACTTGCCCGAGATTCGATCGTTTGCACTGGCCATACCTAGTTCAATCTCGTTCACAACAAGTACTTTACTCGTCCGTAATCCTATATCACTTTGTGATTAACTCCTTAACCACATGCTTGCAAGCGTGTTGATATCGACACGAAAGGGGCCCAAGTATATCTCTCCGACTTGGGAGGGACAATCCCATCTCGATACATACAACCCAATGAGATACTTCCGATCACCGAGAGACACCTTTATTATCACCCTCTCATAGGATGACGTTTGATGACCTCAAAGCTTTCTTCCGATACCGTGGAGTTGTATTATCTCATGGTCTAAGGAATACAATATTTGACATAGGAAAAGCTTCGCAAAGATGAACACGATGATACGATCTAATTGCTTCGCTTAGTTTGGTCATCCACCATATCATTCTCCAATGATATGATCTCATTATCAATTGACAACTCATGTCTATGGTTAGGAAACCTTAACCATCATTGATCAATGAGCTAGTCCATAGAGGCGCATTAGGGACACGGTGTTGTTTACAAACCACACAAGTATTAAAGTTTCCGCTTAATACAATTCTAGCATGGAATATAAACTTTATCATGAACAAGAATTATAATAATAACATCTTTATTATTGCCTCTAGGGCATAATTCCAACAGTCTCCCACTTGCACTAGAGTCAATAATCTAGTTTACATTTGGCAACAATCTCACACCCATGGCACTGAGGTGTTGATCATGTTTTACACGTGGAAGAGGTTTAGTCAATGGATCTGCGACATTCAGATCTGTATGTACTTTGCTAATCTTCAGATCTCCATCTGCTATATAATCTCGGATTATATGAAACTTGCGGTTGATATGCTTGGTCTTCAGATGATATCTTGGTTCCTTAGCAAGTGCTATGGCGCCAGTGTTGTCACACAATATCTTCAGTGGGTCGAATGCACTTGGAACCACGCCAAGCTCAGTGATGAAGTTTCTGATCCAAACTCCTTCACTTGACGCTTTTGCAGCAGCCATGTATTCCGATTCCACTGTAGATCCTGCGATCACGCTTTGCTTGCAGCTTCTCCAGCTCACAGCTCCTCCATTCAAAATATAAACGTATCCTGTCTGAGATTTGGAATCATCCTTGTCGGTGTCAAAACTAGCGTCGACGTAACCTTTTACGACAAGTTGTTCATCACCCCATAGACTAAGAACATTTCTTTAGTCCTATTCAGGTACTTTAGGATGTTCTTCACGGCTGTCCATTGTTCCACTCCTGGATCACTTTGATATCTGCTCGTCAAACTAAGAGCATTGGACACATCCGGTCTAGTACACAGCATGGCATACATGATGGAACCTATGGCCGAGGCATAAGGCACTTTGCTCATAGCTTCCCTATCATTTAGTAGAATGGACACCGAGCCTTGCTCAATATCTTACCCGACAACATAGGCACCGAACCTTTCTTTGCCTTATCCATTCGAACCTTTTCGTAACTTTGTCTAGGTATGTACTCGATTAAAGCTATCAGCGCCTTTTGTCTATCTCTATAGATTTTGATGCCCAATATATAAGCAGCTTCACCTAGGTCTTTCATTGAAAACATTTGTTCAAATAACTCTTCACATCGTTAAGCATGTTGATGTCATTTCCAATAATCAATATGTCATCCACATATAGTACCGTAAACGCCACCGAGCTCCCACTCACTTTCTTGTAGATGCAAGCTTCATAGCAATTTGGAACAAATCCAAAGCTCTTGATCACTTGATCAAAACGAAGGTTCCAACTCCGAGATGCTTGCTTCACCATAAATGGAACGCTGAAGTTTGCACACTTTATCGGCATCCTTAGGATCGACAAAACCTTCGTTGCATCATATACAACTCTTCATCAATGTTGCCATTGAGGAACGCAATCTTGACATCCATCCGCCATATTTCATAATCATGAAACGCAACAATTGCTAATAAAATCCGAATGGACTTAAACATCGCCACGGAGAGAAAGTCTCATCGTAGTCAACACCTTGAACTTGTCGAAAACCTTTTGCGACAAGCCGTGCTTTATAGACGGTAACATTACCATCCGCGTCCGCTTTTCTTCTTGAATATCCATTTGCACTCAACGGCCTTTCGGCCGCTAGGAGGGTCCACCAAAGTCCATACTTGGTTTTCGCTCATGGATCCCAATTGATTCCATGGCTTCCACCATTTCTCGTAGTCCGCTCATCATCGCTTCCTCATAGTTCGTAGGTTCACCGTCAAGACAAGATCGTCAAGCTTCATGATCCTTGTCATTAGCTTCCTCTATTGTTGGTGCAAAGCAATCGAACAATTTCAGTGCTGCGCTACTCTCCAATTCAAGAGAAGGTTCAATAACCTCGCCAAGCTCTACTTTCCTCCCACTCACTTCTTTCGAGAGAAACTCCTTCTCAAGAAAGGAACCGCTCTTTGCGACAAACACTTTGCCTTCGGTTACGGATAGAAAGTATACCCATCAGTTTCCTTAGGGTATCCTATGAAGACGCATTTCTCCGCTTTGGGTTCGAGCTTGTCCGGCATCAACTTCTTGACGTAAGCGTCGCATCCCCAAACTTTAAGAAACGACAACTTAGGTTTAGCACCAAACCACAGTTCATACGGTGTCGTCTCAACGGATTTAGATGGAGCCCTATTTAAAGTGAATGCAGAGGTTTCTAATGCATAACCCCAAAATGATAACGGCAAATCAGTAAGAGACATCATTGATCGGACCATATCTAATAGGTTTCGATTCCAGCGTTCAGACACACCATTGCGCTATGGTGTTCCGGGTGGCGTGAGTTGTGAAACGATTCCACTTGCTTTAAGATGCGTGAGAAAATCATAACTCAAATATTCACCTCCACGATCGGATCGTAGAAACTTAATCTTTCTGTTACGATGGTTCTCCACTTCATTCTGAAATTCTTTGAACTTTTCAAACGTTTCAGATTTATGTTTCATTAAATAGATATACCCATATCTACTTAAGTCAACGGTAAAAGTGAGGAAATAGCGATATCCACAGCGCGTCGAAACACTCATCGGTCCGCATACATCGGTATGTATGATTTCCAACATGTCCGTTGCTCGCTCCATCATACCGGAGAACGGGGTTTTGATCATCTTGCCCATGAGGCATGGTTCGCATGTGTCAAATGATTCAAAATCAAGAGACTCCAAAAGTCCATCAGAATGGAGTTTCTTCATGCGCTTTACTCCAATATGACCTAGACGACAGTGCCACAAATAAGTAGTATTATCACTATCTACTTTGCATCTCTTATCCTCAATGTTATGGATGTGTGTTTCATCCCTTTCGAGATTTAGAAGAAATAAACCATTCACAAGAGGTGCATGACCATAAAATATGTTACTCATATAAATAGAACAACCATTATTCTCCGATTTAAATGAATAACCGTCTTGCAATAAACACGATCCAGAAATAATGTTCATGCTCAACGCGGGCACATAATAACATTTATTAAGGTTTAAAACTAATCCCGAAGGTAAAACTAAGGAGAGCGTGCCGACGGCCATCACATCAACTCTTGATCCGCTAACGCCAAGATCGTCACCTCATCCTCGCAGTCACTGCTCATTCCGTAGCTCCTGTTTCGAGTTACAAATATTAGCAACTGAACCGGTATCAAATACCCAGGCACTACAACGAGGGCTAGTAAGGAAAACATCAATAACATGTATATCAAATATACCTTTGATGGTGCAGCCTTCTTGTCCGCTAAGTACTTCGGACAGTTGCGCTTCCAGTGACCCTTGTCCTTGCAATAGAAGCACTCAGTGTCCGGCTTAGGACCAGACTTGAGCTTCTTCTTAGCAGGAGCATTGCGCTTGCCGCCGCCCTTCTTGAAGGGCTTCTTTGCTCCCTTACCTTTCTTAAAGGAGGGCTTGTTGACCATCAACACATGATTATCCTTCTTGATGTCCACCTCCGCAGCCTTCAACTTTGCGAAGAGCTCGGTGATCGATGGAGCCAACTGATTATGAGTCACTACAAAACTTTTGTAGCCGGGAGGAGCGATTGCGAAACCTCAATCTTGAGCTCCTCCGAATCGTGCATTCCAGCTTGCTCAAGGCGTTGAGTGTAGCCCGTCATCTTTATGGTGTGCTCACTAACGGAACTCCCTTCCTCCATCTTGCGCTTAAAGAACTTCTCAAGATCTCATATCTCTCGAACGGGCCTGAGTCTAAACATGGTTTTCTCCTCGAGAATCTCAAAGGGCCCGGATACTCTTCAAAACGATTTTGAAGTTCTCGTTCCATAGCAAACAACATGGTGCTCTTAATCACACCATAATCATCTTTGCCGATCGATGACAGCTTTCTCATCACCGCGCAGCGATTCTGAGGGGTCACCTAACGCTTCCCAAGGACATAGTCCTTTTGTCCGCCAGAGTAATGATTCTTAGATTGCGGAACCAATTGGTGAAGTTAGACCCATTGTTTCTAAGCTTTTCCTTCTCAGCAAAAACGTTGAAGTTGAAGTTGGACTTGGCCATGTGATCTACAGTATTTGCAAGTACAATTTAGACTATGTTCATGATAAATAGTTCAACTTAATCAAATTGTCGATCATATCGAGAAGAGATGTGGTTTCAATGGTGGACAACAAAGTGTCGATCATATCATTCATATGACTCATGCTTAACCTTTCGGTTCTTGTGTTCCGAGGCCATGTCTGTACATGCTAGGCTCGTCAAGCTAGACCCAAGTATTTCCGCGTGCAGTAAATGGCTTGCACCCTGTATGTGAGCGTAGAGTCTATAGCACCCGATCATCACGTGATGCTTGGACACGACGAACTTTCCAACGGTGCATACTTGGGGAGAACAGTTTTATCTTGATCTTTATGAGGAATCATCTTATAATGCTACCATCGCGATCTAAGCATAATAAGATACATAAAAGGATAAACATCACATGCATATAACTTTATGTGACATGGTATAGCCAATCTTCAAGAATGATCTCCATCTTGTGCGTTAAGATGATATCCATCACTCCACCATGATTACCTCCACCACGAATAGCAACTACAACTATTGCTAACTACTTAGCGATAAAGTAAAGCTATTACATGGCGATAAGAAGTTGACTCGCAGTCATACACAATTATAATGACAACCATATGGCTCTCGCCGTTGTGTACTCATCGACATGCAAGTCGTGAAACATTACAAAACATGATCATCGTGATACAATATACACATCACATCTTGGGCCATAGCATATCACGGAAAACACTCGCAAAAACAAGTTAGACGCCTACTTTGTTGTTGCATGTTTTACGTGGCTTATGGGAGTAGATGCTAAGAACGATTCTTACCTACGAAAGCCACAACGGTGATATTATGGTTGCCAAACTCCGGTGTTAATCCCATGACAACTATAGTGAGAGAAACTGACATCCACCAGCCGCATGTGTGGTACAAGCCACACGTCAAGTGCGGAGCCGGTCTCGCGAACGACGTCGCGTAAGGTTGGCCTGGACCGCTTCAATATCACTATCCCGCGTCATAAGAAGAACACAAACAAGAGGCTTGCAACAGAAAACATCAACGCCCGCAACAACCATGTTGCGTTCTACTCGTGAAACACATCTACGCATAGATCTAGCTCTGATACCACTGAAGGGTTTCGCGGCATAGTAAATCAAAAATTTCTACGGAGCGAACAGAGGGAAAGCCAAGATCTAATCTAGGAGATGCAATCAACGAGAGAGATTGGATTAGATCTTCATACCCTTGAAGATTCGCATGAGAACGCTCTTTAACGGGTGATGTAGTCGTACTCGCTTCTCCTCCTCGCGATCCGATCCGATCTAGCACCACAAGTGGCGGTGCCTCCGTGAGATGCACACGTGCAGCACCTCGACGTCTCCTCCTTCCTCGGACCAGCAAGTATGGTGGAGAGATAGATTGTATCTACAACACGACGGCGTGGTGTATATGGTGGAGAATTTCTGCTGCAGGGCTTCGCCTACAAACAGTCGGGAGGGAGAGAGGAAGGGCAGCAGGGCAACTAGGGTTTGGAGGCAAGGTGTAGGGAGGAGGGGGCGCACCAGCCCTCTATATATAGAGGGGGGCGGCCAGCCCTTGCCCCTCCTCCAAGCCTTGGGCCGGCGGCTAAGGGAGGGAGAAGTGGGGGGCAAGGACTCTCCCCCTTCTAGAAACCCTATCTCTAGTTTAAACGAATTTAAACTCTCTAGGATCGGCTGAGCCCTATGGGGCCTTGTGCCCCTGGCCCAATGCGGCCAGGACACTCCCTCATAGGCCCATGCCCCCTCCCGGAAGGTGGGGCCACGTTGGTCCCCTTTTGGAAGGTTCTAGAAGCTTCTGGTACAATACCGATTAACCTGGAACAATTCGGAACTCCAAAAACTGCACTGCCTTATATGAATCTTATTCTCCGGACCACTCCGGAACCTCTCGTGATGTCCCGGATCCCATCCTAGACTCCGAAAAAAAAATCATAAACCAATTATCCAATCTATCATAGTGTCGAGACACGTTAAGTGTGTGACCCTGCGGGTTCGAGAATATGCAGACATGATCTTCTATCAATAATCAACAGCGGGGTCTGGGCACCCATATTGACTCCCACACATTCATCGATGATCATATCGGATGAACCATGATGCCAGGATTCAATCAATCCCATATATATATTCCCTTCGTCTTGCGATATTTTACTTGCCCGAGATTCGATCGTCGGTATCGTCATACCTAGTTCAATCTCGTTCACAGCAAGTACTTTACTCGTTCCGTAATCCGATATCACTTTGTGATTAACTCCTTAACCACATGCTTGCAAGCGGTGTTGATATCGATTACCGAGTGGGCCCGAAGTATATCTCTCCGACTTGGGAGGGACAAATCCCATCTCGATACATACAAGCCAACAGATACTTTCCGATCACCTGAGAGACACCTTTATGATCACCCTCTCATAGGATGACGTTTGATGACCTCAAATCTTTCTTCCGATACTAGGGAGTTGTATTATCTCATGGTCTAAGGAATACAATATTTGACATAGGAAAAGCTTCGCAAAGATGAACACGATGATACGGTCTAACTGCTTCGCTTAGTTTGGGTCTGTCCACCATATCATTCTCCAATGATATGATCTCATTATCAATTGACAACTCATGTCTATGGTTAGGAAACCTTAACCATCATTGATCAATGAGCTAGTCCATAGAGGCGTACTAGGGACACGGTGTTGTTTACAAACCACACAAGTATTAAAGTTTCCGCTTAATACAATTCTAGCATGGAATATAAACTTTATCATGAACAAGAATTATAATAATAACAACATCTTTATTATTGCCTCTAGGGCATAATTCCAACATATAATATTGGGCATAATGGTTGATAGTAATTTCCAATTATGTGCTACACATGATTTAAAGGTTTGAAAGTGTAAAAGATATACTTGAGTGATTTTCTACATGAAATTATTCTTATAAGACATTGTGGAAATAGGATGATAAATCACTCAGATGAAATGGATTTTATGTTTGGTTAAAAATTTAGGGTTTTAATGTTTACCTAGAATTCCTATCTTCCATAATTCACAATCCTGGGCTGCTAATTAAGGAATTCCTTTCCTAGATATATTACTTCTTTATATCCTTCATCATGTGCTAACATGATGAGCTTTACTTTACAGAAATATTCGTATCCACCTTGTAAATCCAATGAGCTTGACACTGAATTTTTCATAATCTTCTTATATTCATACTTGGTTATAACAACTACTCTACTGCTGATAACCTCCAATCTAACAAATGGTTACTGCTAACTCCATTCATACTCTTCCTTAATCATCCACCACTAATATTACTCTAGTAGGTGTCTATATCAAACTACTTCACCTCAAGTGTGAGTATTTCCCAAGAGGAAACTACTACTTCTATAATCCAATGTTACTCTAGCATCATCTTGATCATACTATCTTGTCTCTACTTAACTCCAGTATCTCATACTCCAACCTCACATTATATTAATGTGACTTTTCATGGCTAACCTAGGATAATATATCTATACTAGGGTTTAATCATGTTTTATCCACCAATGTCACTTATACTTGATATAAGCATTCAATCTTGGTGAATAAGGCATGGTCATTATACTCCTTTGTGGTTTAAGTTTCCAGTTGGCTAATCAAGGCTTCATCAATACAACATTGCAGTTGTATGGAAATTATCTTCTTAGCATCTCTTTTGGATTAAGGAATGCTATTCATGGACCATGCTTGCTTAATCCAATAGGATTACTCATTGGCATCTATCTTCCGGATTCATCCTTATAATCCTATTTGTTAACATATTGATTTGATTTCCTTCAATCACCCCCATCCTGTAGATGATACCTAATATTAGCATTACCATCTACCTCTTCTTACTTTATTCTCTAAGGACTTAGAGTGATTGTTATGATAAAGAACATGAGTTGATAGATCAATAGTTAATAAGCTAAGAATTGGTGAATCAATAGTTGATTACTCAATATTGATGAACAACGGATATTGAGATAGGATTCCATAAGGATTGATATGGAAATAAGGATACGTGGTGAATGGTCTTAAGTTGCTTTCCTTCCTACTTAATACAACTAAAGAGTTAGGGTTAAGTATTACCATGATGTTCATGGTCTAAATAGTTGAGATTTAAGATTTAGTTGTTACATTCCTATTACTTAAGTTATATTTATAACTTGGTATTCATGAGTTGTGTAATTAATACTAGGAGATGATTACTTAAGGATCAAATATAAATCATTAAATAATGTATTAGGGTTTAATTATATTACATTTGATCTACCCTTAGATCAAATCATGTTTACCTAAAAATAAGGTTTTAGCAAAGGTCATATTGAAACTTATCAGTCAACTTGATGATCTACTTCAATTCCATCAAGTTGAGAGAAGCTTCAATCACTTTGACAAGTTTTGTTCAAAAGCGCAAAAATTATTCGGATTTTCTATGCATGAATGCAATGCACACATGTGTGTTCAGCTTATTTCTAAGCTCTAATGCTGGGGTGTTACAACTTGTTAGCTTTTAGCCCTCATTGCCCCTATCATAAGCATCTTGAAGTGGTTAAGGTTAAAGTGGCAAAGATGGAGTATATGCTTGACGAAGTATAAGTTGGCAATCTCAAGTCCCTTGAATACGAGGGCCACACCTCATGCATACTCAACTTTGGGCCCAGGTAAGTTATTGTCATTGTAAGTATTTGCATATCATTGAGAACCGCCAACAGGGTACCCCTTGCACATGGTATAGGAGCTTTCCCATAACCAAAATGACCAGGCAAGCAGACAATGAGCATCTCAGCAATCTTTTATTTACCATATGCATAGCTTTTTGTTGAGGATGCTTCATAGATATCTCACTATGGTGATGCTGCAAGTTTCCATCATGATTAGGCATGACTTAGGCTAGCGGCCCAGGCGTTTCTCTAACACAGGATACAAACTCCATGGACTTACAAGTTCCCTCTTTATTTCACACTGGTGACATCCATAGACAAAAGAACATGATATCAACTAAGTACAAAGTACAAGTGCAATGTTGAAAACGTTCCCCGTGACAGCACGGTTCTGCTAATTCCAACGTATAAGTGCAAGCATATACAACAAAGTTGTAACAATGGTTCAATTTTATTAGGGGAAAGAATATAAAGTGTGCCATCAAGTTCGTGAGGGCTTTAATCACTAAGTTTTCACATAACAAAATAGTTTTTAATTGGAAGATAGTTGAAAACAAGAATATACTTGGAATGGTGGAACACACCATGCATAGGAGTTTATAGTGGACACTTTGGAATAACTTGGTTTCTTGGGAGCTGGAGGCATGAGTAGAACTTACTCATATAAGTGGAGGCTAGCAAAAAGACTGGGAGCAACCAACTAAGAGAGCATAATGGCCATAATCATATACAGTGCAACAAAGCATACTAATCAAAGCAAAGATTGGTACTACAAGTCAAGGACTAAATGATCATAGAGGCTAATGGTGACTTGTAATAGTCATAACCTGGTGTGAGCATGTGCCAAGTCAACCCAAGCAAAGCATCAAAGGAGAATACCACAATACTATGCTTTTGCATGATAAAACAACGCATAATTTCTTCAAGGCACACTAAGCAATCCCGATTGTTTGGAACAAGACATGCAACAACAATAATTACTAAGCACAATGCTAAAAAAACACCTAGCATGTCATGCTAAAGTCTAAGTCACAGTCAATGCAAGCTCCTCTTGCACTTCAAGCAAGAACTTACTACTCCTTTCCAACACCAAGCAACTTATTTGCAAAACAACACAGCGAGAACGGGGGTCCAAACTACTTTATTCAAGAAAACTAAACAAACTAATTAAAGCAAACAAAAGCTAATATACTCCAAGAACAACACAACTATGCATGAAACAACAAAAACTAAGTTTCTAGACAGACCTGAGCTTTTTATTGATGAAGAAGGAGATGCTTTGGGCATCCCCAAGCTTTGACACTTGTACCTCTTGGATATTTCTTGGGGTGACACCATGGTGGTATCCCCAAGCTTGAGCTTTTTTCCATTGTTCATCTCATTGCATCATTCTCTCTTTACACCTGAAATTTTTCCTTCATACAAAACTTCACACAATCTTCATTAGCAACATTAGTGTATTCAAAAGATATTAGACCCCTGGAAAAGCTTTGGAACAACAAGGCTTTTCACTAAAAACACAAGCTACTATAGTAACTCCTTCAAAAAGCTCAATTCACCTAAAGAGAACTCAAAAAGGAATCAATAAGAAGCAAATGCAAATAATGGCAGAAATCTGTCAAAACAGAAAAGCAGGTAGAAACCGATTTTTTCAAACACATTTTGTTGCTCAAATCAAAAAGTGTTTGACTAAATAAAGTTAGCTAACATACTGGGGGATTTATTCGTAAATGTTGAGCTCAATCTGAGTTACAGAGACTCCTCACGATTTTTTATGGTGGAGGACATAAATCTGTTTTGGGACAGCAACTCCCCAAATCTTACTTCTCTCTCATTAGAGGTCATTCTTGGCACAAAAAGCAAACAAAAAGGATAAGGAGAGGTCATTACTGAATTTATAACTTCCAAGACTCAAAGAAACTCTTGGGTTATGTCCCAACAAGTACTTTTCTTTAACGCCTTTATGTTAGGCAGAAGAAGCAAGAAGAATCAAGTATTTTAAATGAAGAAGCATTAACATCAAATCTTGCTTTCAAAGGAGGAGAAAAAATCAACTTCTCTCTCCTTGTCGTGGTATTGCTGACGAGTACGCCATGGAGGGGTCCTCACAGTGCCTGTTTAGAAACGTGGGGTAAGGCGGACGGTTGACGGGTACGAGGTAACATAGCTTACCTAGGTTCAGATCCCACAACGGTGGCGGAATCTTACTCCTGCTATAAATCACTATAAGGGCAATACGCCGAGTTACAGGGATTGGTTTGCTGTGCGAGGTTGTCTGAAGTTGATCTATGAACGTCTCTGATTGTGCCCTAAAGGCTCCCATAGGCCCAACTTATATAGTCGCCAGGTCCTAGGGTTACAGGGAAAAGTCCTAGCCGGACAGGTTACAGAGTCCTACACCGTCTATCACTAGTCTTGTGTATCTTGCACTCCAAGGCTCCGGGTATGTTGGTGACTCCACCGTAGCCTTCCTTTATCCGGCATGGGCCTCCCTTCTGGATCCATCTAACTGGGCCGCCCAGCAGGCCATAGGCCATGCTACCGACTATGGGCCACCCGGGTTAGCCGGATAAGAGACATGCTATAAGGATACCCATATAGCATATCCCCAACAGTAGCCCCCGGAGAACTCCGAGATCTTGCGCCGTCTTGCCTCTTCACGTGGAATGCTCCGTCTAGATGGATGTCAGCAAATCGTTAAGCAATATCTTGTAGTCCTCCCAAAGAACCCTGCAAAACTTTTCTCCGTCTTAAACTTGTAAGCCGGAAAAATGTTGAGTCTTCCATTGTACTCTTCCATAGTCAGATTGAATCCGTCTATGTCAGAATCTTCGATCTGATGTCTCATCTGCCCGTGTCAGCTAGGATGACGTAGGCTTAGGTCAGCGACGCCTCGTAACTCACACATGCAGAGAACGCAATCATATCCGATTTTCCTGCGCGAGCAATACGAACCGTTGGCGGCGGCGGTTGGAGACATGGCGAAATTACCGCGCACGTCCACGAACACGTCGTCTATGCGGCAACCATTTGATTAGCTGCACAAATCTTGACGCAGAGTAAGATAAATAGAAACCATGGGACACTTGCCACTTTTTTACCCCATTCTCTCGCGTCATCATCTTCTTCCTCCAGCCGCACGCCTCCTCGAGCTCTCCACGGAAAACCTCGAAGAAATCCTAGCCTCTCTTTTCATCAGTCGCCTCCTCCCAGTCCTCCATGGCCAACAGCAGCTCCTCCCCGTCGATGGCGGCGTCGAGCGAAGCCCAGGCGAAGCCGGCGAGCTCCGTCGTCGTGCCCCGAGAGGGCCTGGTCATCCCCGCGTCGGCGGTGATTGAAACCACCGGCGGTGACCATAATCTGGCGGCGCTAGAGCCTCTGGAAGAAGAGCCAGACTCTCACAAGGGCGACTGGCGCGGCTCGTACATCACCGACCGCGACATCCAAGAGATGGTCGCCGAAGGCTACCTCCCCACGACGGAGGGGCTCGCCTGGCGGGCGGCGTCGGCCGGCGAGGTGACACCTTCTCCCCAAGCCGAAGAAAAGGTGTACCTCAAGGATCAGCTGGTACGCGGCATTTCCCTGCCCATCTCCCACTTCTTTTTGTCCGTCTTGAACAACTTCAAGGTTCAACCCCATAACCTCTCCCCCAATAGTATCTTACTGCTTAGCAACTTCGCAGAACTTTGTGAGGGTTACCTAGGGATTAGGCCTAGGTTAGACTTGTTCGTGTACTTCTTCACCGTCAAACATGAAGTCGGACATAGTAGGGAGGAGCTTAGGAACTACGGCACCATAAGCTTGAAGATCCGACCTGGCCGGCGGTTCCCCGACATCGTCGACCACGAGTCGTGCAAAAACTGGCAACGGTCGTACTTCTACGGCCCCGACATTCCTCTGGCGGGACAAGAAGTAACGTACCCGGACTTCGCGGACGGAGACGCCGCTGAAGTTTCCACATGGAGATCCCAAGCCTCCCTTCCCTCCGACCTCGACGCTTCTCGCGCTATAAGGCGGATCTAATGGTTTGTAGAGACGGGTTTGACCGGCTTGGACCTAGCCATGTGCTGGTTCATCAGGCAAATCCAACCTCTGCAGCACCACGCGAAGTATATGCACGAGTATACCAGTGATTGAAGGGATAGCCTCCGGATCTCCGTGGATAAATTCTCGAGCGACTCCGTCAAGCTCCGCCTAAAGGACATCGTCAAGGTGAAGGATAAGAAGCGTGGCTTCACCATCACCTACGACATGTTCGTAGACGGCAAGTGCCCAAAGGTAGGTTTTTATTTTTCCGTGTACGACATATACTCCAGTTCTTCCGTATTGCAAATGTCATTTTATCTAACACGGTGATTTCTTACTTAATAGCTTAGCGACATAGATGAGATGAGCATGGCTCCTCAAATCTATGATCCAAAGATGAAGGAAGTCACGGTCGTGTCCGACGACGAAGCTCCGTTGGTGCGGAAGCGGAAGAGCTCCACCTCTGACGCTGCCGACGGAGGCATCAGGCCCTTCCGTCATGGAAATATCAAAGATATGCTGCATCACGACGCCTCCCCCGCCATCGCCCCTGCTACTCCTGCCGTCAAACCCTCGTCTGCCCCGACAAGTTCACAAGCTAAGGAGGCATCAGGCCCTTCCGTCATGGAAGTGGATTCTGGCGCCTCTACCGAACTCGCTGTTGTCGGCGAGCAGGCAACGCAGGAGAGCACTTCTTACCAAATGGCTGAAGCTCCGGCTAAGGATGCCATCGGTAGCGGAAAGGCGGTGGTGGAGGCTGGTACTTCTGCCGAAGGTGGCGCCCTTGCTCCCCAGAAACCCTTTGAGTTCCCAAAGATAGTCTACCCTGCGCTTATGCCGAGTAGCACATCTGTGGTTCCTGGAGCAGCACCAACATCTCCGACGTGTGGTCTTGAGGAGCTCCTCCACCAAGAAGATATCTTGCGAGCAAACAACATCTCCTTTGGCAAGCCGCTGGCCGAGAGCGCTACCAACCTCAAGATCATCGCACTTGTAAGTTTTACATTGCCTTTTTTATTTCATATGAGTATCCCACTGTAGCCCCCGAGTATGTAGACGGAAAACCATAGGTTTTGCATCTATATTCTCTAAGAGTGACTAAGTTAGAAAAAACTCTCACTGTAGCCCCCAAGCATTTAGATGGAATGAACTATTCTGACTAGATGCTTTAAGAGTAGCATACGCAATGTTCATAATTTTTCAATACTGTAGCCCCCAAGCCTTCTAGTTGTAACTGAACTAGTTCTGACTAGATGCTTAAAGAAAAGCTATGCAGATTCCGAGTTAAAAACATTACACTGTAGCCCCCAAGCTTCTAATCGAGAACTGAATTAGCTCCGACTAGATGCTTAAAGAAAAGCTAAGCATACTGCCAAGTAAAAAACTCTCGCTGTAGCCCCCGAGCGTCTAGGTGGAAAGTTTCTGACTAGATGCTCCAAGCAGACTAAACAACGGTTTTCCTTTTTTCCACAGAATGAGAATGCTCGGAGGGGCATGGCCAACGACAAGTACCAGAATATGCGCGCAGATCTTGAAGCCGAAAAGGGTAAAACTGCCATCTTGAAGGAACAGATCATCAAAAACAAGAGTCTGTTTTCTTTTTGCGCATTCCGTCTTGGTTTTGTGCCTTCATTCTCCGAGTACTTACTGTGTACATTGTTTTCTCCGACTTTGCAGAACATGTTGCCAAGGCCAAGGATATTGTCGAGCAGTCCAAGCACATCCAGCAGCTGGACAGTGAGAACAAGATCCTTAAGGAGGAGAGGAAGGAGATGCTGAAAATGCATGAGGATTCGATGAAGGCCCTGCAGGATTCCGCCCCCGCGGAGATTAATCGCTTGAAGGAGGAGCTTGCGATCTTAAAAGATCAAAAGCAAGCTCCTGATGAGCAAAACCAACACCATACCGAGGCGTATAGGCTCCTCCAACAAGAGAAAGAATCCCTAGCAGACACCCTCTAGCAGGCCAAAGCCAGCATCTTCAGTAAGCTTCTTCCGCCTTGTATTTATGTAGTCTGGATACTTTGATTTTATTGAACTCATGCGCTCCTTGTCAGAACTTGCACCTCCTATGGGTTTAACCCGATCGCCTCCTTTGGACAAGGAATGCATGTTTCTTGCCGGCAACTTCATCAACACCGCCATCACCCAAGACAAAGAGATTGCCAAGCCCCTCCAGATACACATCAAGGCCTCAGACTCCGTGGTGAAGTACTCGGAGATTCTGCGCCGAGCCCCCGAGCGTGTTACAAGCTGGAAAGCTTCATGTGCACGGGCTGGCGCAAGGATGGTGCTGTCAATGGTGAAGGCACACTACGAAGATGCCGACATCGATACGGTGACCCCTGGTATCCCCGATGTTGACGATGACGGCAAAGAAATTGATCACGAAGCCATATTGTCGTCACTCGCGGGTTATGATACCAGAGTTGCTGAGTTGGTGGACATTGACATCTTCGTGCCCATGAACACCATCGACAGCGTCAACCATGACTCCTCCGAGTCCCACCATAGTGCCGACGCTGAGGGTGATTCTCCCGCTGGTGACGATGTTGCTTCCAAGTCTCCTGCGCCAAAGGAATGAAAAACAACTTTGTAATATTTGTTTCATCTTTGGTGTATGCGCGGAAAAAACTTGATGATGTAAATTAAGGCGGAAAACAATGGTTGTTATTTCCTGCTACTTAAGAACTAGTTTCCAACATGTATATATTTTTTAAGCAAGTGCTCGCTTATCCATTACTTTTGGTTCTTATGCTTGACTTTTCGTGAGTCGTAAGACGGTCGGAACCATGCGCTTAGGTGATGATGCCCAATGGCACTGTCAATAACCCGAGCACAAAATCGCCGACAATAAGTGCCGAAAGTCACTACTCCAGAATCCACATAAAAACAACAAAGAATGTGTAGACCAGAAAAATTAAGCTAACGCCCGTAGGCGGAATTTTCACAAGTGCAAAACGCAAATCTTGTGCATAAAGGTTTTACATGATCCAAAAATGAACACTAAAGGAGGTAAAAGACTCAGAGATATGAGTGAACCAGAGAGTATTTCATTGATCATATAAGAGGTACACAATTAGATAAAAAATGCTAAGTGTAAAAAGGATGTAGCTGTGCTATGTTCCATGGCCGATCAAGCTCCGGGTAGTCATCATCCGGGTCACATCGCTTACGCTTATGGTCCTCGTTGGTCCTATCCTTTAGTTCACGATTGTCAACAAGGTAGTAAGACCCATTGAGCAGCGCCTTGCTTATGATGAACGGTCCTTCCCATGGCGGGGATAATTTGTGTGACTTCTTCTACTTAAGTCGGAGCACCAAATACCCCTCTTTAAATGAGTGATGCCGAACGAGGCGACTATGGTAGCTGTGTAGCTTCTGCTGGTAGATGGCGGATCTTTGGCATGCCAAAACGCGCTCCTCCTCGAGAAGTTCCACATCCAGGCGTCTGGATTCTTCAGCGTCATCCTCGTCATAGGCGGCAACTCTTGGTGCATCGTGGAGGATGTCGAAAGGCATGATGGCTTCTGCTCCATATACCATGAAATAAGGTGTGTAGCCGGTGGATCTATTGGGTGTAGTTCGTAAACTCCACAGCACAGATGGCAATTCTTCCACCCAGGCTCCAGCCGCTCTATGTAGCGGTGCCTCAAGACGTGGCTTGATTACCTGCAGAATTAATCCATTGGCTCTCTCAACCTGACCATTGGATTGTGGGTGTGCCACAGATGCAAGGTCAAGTCGGATGCCTTTCTCCTAGCAATATGCCTCCACTTCTCCGAGTGATAAATTGCTTCCGTTGTCGGTGATAATGCTATGTGGGATACCAAATCTCACCACTAGATCCCGGACAAACCTGAGGGCAGTTGCCCCATCAAGCTTTCTAATGGGTTTAGCTTCTATCCATTTAGTGAATTTGTCAACTGCTACAAGAAGATGCGTAAACCCACAAGGTGCCGTCTGTAACGGTCCCACCATGTCCAGCCCCCAGACTGCAAACGGCCAAGTTATTGGTATTGTTCGCAGTTCTTCAGCAGGAACATGTGGTTGTCGGGCATAATACTAGCATCCCATGCATGTCTCAACCAACATGTCGGCGTCCGCCTTCGCGGTAAGCCAGTAGAATCCTTGCCGGAAGGCTTTCGCGACCAACAATCGAGGAGCGGCGTGATGCCCGCAATCTCCGAGGTGGATTTCATGTAGGATTTCCATACCTTCTAGCTGGGAATCACACTTTAGGTATACACCAGTAGTGCTCCTTTTGTAGAGTTGCCCATTGATTATGGTAAAACCCTTTGCTCGTCGTACTATTTGCCGTCTTTCGACTTTGTTGTCGGGCAAAGTTCCGTATTCGAGATGTTCCATAAACGGTTTTGTCCAAGCTGGAGGGACCTTAGTCACCATGTTGACGAAAGAGTCAGCTCTATCCGGGTTGTCGATGTCGGCACCCTTCGCAGATGGTGTGCGCAGATGCTATAGGAATACTCCTGGCGGAATTTGTTTGCGCCCTGATCCAAGCTTAGACAGCAGATCAGTCGCCTCATTTTGCTCCCTAGGCACATACTTGACTTCGTAGCCCAAGAAGCTCTTGGCTATCTCGTCCACTTCGTCTCGATATGCCGCCATCATAGGGTTCCGCGCATTCCAGGTGCCAGCCACCTGCTGGGCAACCAAGTCGGAATCTCCACAGCAAACTATGCGCTTGATGCCAATATCCTTGGCTACACGTAGTCCGTGAATGAGTGCTTCATACTCCGCCATGTTGTTTGTAGCCTCGAAGTGGATCTGCAGAACGTAGTGTAGCTTGTCTCCTGTTGGTGACTGTAGCAATACACCAGCCCCCGAGCCATTGAGAAGCTTTGATCCATCAAAGTGCATCACCTAGTACTCTGGTTCTGGCAACGGAGTAGCGTCTGGCATCTCCGTCCAATCTGCAACAAAATCCGCCAAGGCTTGTGATTTGATAGCGTCGCGTCTCTTGTAGGTGACCTCGAAGGCGGCAAGTTCAATGCCCCACTTCGTGACCCTTCCTGTAGCGTCGCTGTTATTGATAATGTCAGACAGTGGAGTCTTGCTCACCACTGTGATTGGGTGCTCCTGAAAGTAATGCCTCAGCTTCCGAGAAGCAAGGAATACTCCATAATCTATCTTTTGGTAGTGCGGGTAACGTTGCTTGTGTAGGGATTCGTAGCATGGAAAACAAAAAATTTCTACCGCATACAAACAAACAAGCCAAGATCTATCTACTAGATTGTAGCAACGAGTCAATGGAATAACTCACCCTCGAAGATTCCAAAGTGTTTAACGAGAGCGGATTCTCATGGGTCTTTGTAGTCGATTTACTCTTAGATCTCAAGATCGCGTAGACGATCCTTCCGGCTGCGTTCGGCGCTTCCAATCGGTCATCGTTCGATACTCTACGAAGACCTTCCTCTCCCTTGTTCCGGCAGGAAGCGGAGGTTGTAGCACTCTCCTCGCGATTCCGGCAGCACAACGGCGTGGTACCGGAAGTAGAGGGGAGATCTCGCAGGGCTTCGCCTTAAGACAGAGCAAGTATGGTGGACTATGAGAGAGAGCCTCGGTGATCTAGGGTTTAGACGCACCAAGGAGGGGGCAAGGCCGGCGGCTAGGGTTTGACCTAGGCGGCGGCGGCTATGGAGGGCGGCGGTGGCTAGGGTTAGGGTTTAGAGGGCGTGGTGTTGTGTCCTTGGAGGGGTAGCCCTGCCCCTCCTTATATAGGTGGAGGGGGCGCGCCAAGGGGAGGGGAGTCCCTCCCCAACTCGGTCTCCAAGTGGGCCGGCGGTGGAGGGAGGGAACTCCTCCCCAATTAGGTTTCCTACTTCCCCTCCACCTCACAAAATAGCCGTTTGACTTTTCAAATTGGCGTTTGACTTTTGAAACTAGGATTTGATTTAACCCTTTCTTTTGTTCAACGATGACACCTAGTACATGATGCAATCATTCCAACTTGTTATGACACATTCATGCACCCTTCCCCTCCGGAGTGCCGGACATTCCGGAACCTTCTAGAACATACCCGATGAAAACACCGGAACCATTCTCCAACCCCGAAATAGGACTTTCCTTATATGAATCTTATTCTCCGGACCATTCTGGATCTCCTCGTGATATCCCGGATCCCATCCGAGACTCCGAACAACATTCGGTCTCTTATTCATCATTCCATAACTACTCAAACAACGTCGAATCCTTAAGTGTGTCTCCCTACGGTTCGTGAATTATGCGGACATGACCGAGACACTTCTCCGATCAATAACCAATAGAGGAATATGGAAATTCATATGGCTCCCACATATTTCTACTATTACTTTGCGATCGAATGAACCACTTACATACAATAACAATTTCCCTTTGTCTCATGATAGTTTACTTACCCGAGGTTATGATCGTCGGTATCTCTGCATACCTAGTTCAACCTCGTTACTGATAAGTACTCTTTTCTCGTTCCCGTGATATGTGATCCCTTGTGAGCTAGTCACATGCTTGCAAGCTAATTGGATGACATTCCACCGAGAGGGCCCAGAGTATATCTATCCGTCATATGGATGGACAAAGCCCACTCTTGATCCATGTGTCTCAACCAATACTTTCCGAACACTCAATGCCACCATTATAGCCACCCAGTTACGGTGTGCTGTTTGATGTCATCAAAGCATCCTTCCGGTGAAGGTGATATGCATGATCTCATGGTCGAAGGAATTAGGTTACTATGTATCAGAAAGCATATAGCAATTGAACTATTAAAATGACTTGATCTTTATGCTACGCTTATCTATAGGAGTATGTCCACCATATCATTCTCCTAACGATATGATCTTGTTGTTAATAACACTCAATGTTCATGATAGGGAAACCACAATCATTTATTAACCAACAAGCTAGTATTATAAAGAGGCTTTACTAGGGACTCTATTTCAGTTTACAAATCACACAAGTATTAATGTTTCCTTGTTAATACTATTATATAATGAATGTAAACATTTATCATAAACACAAAGATATAATAATAAATATATTTATTATTGCCTCTAGGGCATATCTCCAATAGTCTCCCACTTGCACTAGAGTCATCTAATCTAGATTACATGGTAATATACCGAACACCCATGGCAGTTTGGTGCTGGTCATGTTTTGCCCTCGGGAGAGGTTTAGTCAACGGATCCGCCACATTCAGATCTATGTGTACTTTGCAAATCTTTATGTCTCCATCTTGTACATGTTCTCGAATAGCGTGCAAACGTAGCTTGATGTGCTTCAGCTTCTTGTGTGACCTTGGTTCTTGCGCATTGGCTATGTCGCCCATGTTATCACAGTAGATAGACATTGGGTCCAGCGCACTAGGAACCACACCGAGCTCTATAATGAACTCTTTCATCCATATCGCTTCTTGTGAAGCCTCCGAAGCAGCCATGTATTCCGATTCAGTTGAACATCTCGCCACAACGCTTTGCTTTGCACTCCTCCAGCTAACTGCTGCACCATTCACAGTAAATACGTATCCAGATCGAGATTTAGAATCATTCGGATCGGTGTTCCAACTAGCATCGGTGTAACCATTAACAACGAGTTGTTCATCACCTCCATAAGAAAGAACCATATCCTTAGTTCTTCTCAAGTACTTAAGGATGTTTTTGACCGCTGTCCAATGATCCACTCCTGGATCACTTTGATATCTGCTAGTTAAACTAACAGCATATGCAATGTCGGGTCTAGTACATAGCATGTCATACATTAGAGATCCTATGGCTGAGGCATAGGGAGTTTTACTCATCCTTTCTCTATCTTCTGCCATTGTCGGACTTTGAGTTTTACTCAAGGTCGTATTGGGAAACATGGGCAAGAACCCTTTCTTGCTGTCTTCCATTCCAAACCTCTTTAGAACTTTGTCCAAATATGTACTTTGTGACAATGATATTAGCCGTCTCGATCTATCTCTATAAATCTTTATGCCTAATATGTAAGCTGCTTCGCCAAGATCTTTCATTGAAAAACTATTATTCAAATATTCCGTGACACTATTAAGAAGGTCTACATCATTCCCAATCAACAATATGTCATCTAAATATAGTATTAAGAATGCTACAGAGCTCCCACTCACTTTCTTGTAAATACAAGCTTCTCCATAAGTTTGTATAAAACCAAAGCTTTTGATTACCTTATCAAAATGTTGATTCCAACTTCGGGATGCTTGCTTCAATCCATAGATGGACCGTTGAAGTTTGCATACCTTGTTAGCATATTTAGGATCGACAAAACCTTTGGGTTGCATCATATACAACTCTTCATCAATGTATCCATTGAGGAATGCTGTTTTGACATCCATCTGCCATATCTCATAATCATAATATGCAACGATTGCTAACATAATCCTCACAGACTTTAGCTTCGCTACAGGTGAGAAAGTCTCATCGTAGTCAACTCCTTGAATTTGTCGAAACCCTTTTGCGACAAGTCGAGCTTAATAGACAATAACATTACCATCAGCATCTATTTTCTTCTTGAAAATCCATTTGTTCTCGACAGCCTTCTGGCCATCCGGTAAGTCCACCAAAGTCCATACTTGGTTTTCGTACATGGATCCAATCTCGGATTTCATGGCTTCTTGCCATTTATTGGAATCTGGGCTCATCATTGCTTCCTCATATGTCGCAGGGTCATTGGTGTTGTCCACCAACATGACACTCATAACGGGATCATACCAATCAGAAATGGTACGAGTTCTCGTTGACCTGCGAGGCTCCGTAGCAACTACAACCGAAGTTTCATGATCATCATCATTAGCTTCCTATCTTATTGGTGCAGGCACCACAGGAACTTCTTCCGGTGCTGCGCTACTCGCAATTTCGAGATAAGGTTCGACAACCTCGTCGAGTTCTACTTTCCTTCCAGACACTTCTTTCGAGAGAAATTCATTCTATAGAAAGGATCCATTCTAGGAAACGAAGATTTTGCCTTTGTATCTATGATAGAAGGTATACCCAATAGTTTCCTTCGGGTATCCTATGAAGACGCATTTTACCGCTTTGGGTTCAAGTTTGTCCGGCTGTAACTTCTTTACATAGGATTCGCAACCCCAAACTTTAAGGAACGACAATTTAGGTTTCTTCCCAAACCATAATTCATACGGTGTCGTTTCAACGGATTTAGATGGTGCCCTATTTAAAGTGAATGCGGCTGTTTCTAATGCATAACCCCAAAATGATAGCGGTAAATCTGTAAGTGACATCATAGAACGAACCATATCTAAGAGAGTTCGATTACGACGTTCGGACACACCATTACATTGTGGTGTTCCCGGCGGTGTCAATTGTGAAAGTATTCCGCATTTCTTCAAATGCTCGCCAAACTCGTAACTTAGATATTCACCTCCACGATCAGAACATAGAAATTTAATCTTCTTGTTACGTTGATTCTCAACCTCACTTTGAAATTCCTTAAACTTCTCGAAAGTTCCGGACTTATGTTTCATGAAATAGATATACCCATATCTACTCAAGTCATGCGTGAAGGTAAGAACATAACGATAACCACCGCGCGATGCTACACTCATTGGACCACACACATCGGTATGTATGATTTCCAATAAGTCCGTAGCTCGCTCAATCATACCAAAAAATGGAGTCTTAGTCATTTTACCCATCAGACATGCTTCTCATCTTTCAAGTGATTCAAAATCAAGTGATTCAAGAAGTCCATCGGAATGGAGTTTCTTCATACGCTTCACTCCAATGTGACCAAGACGACAGTGCCACATATACGTCGAGTTATCGCTCGATTTCAAACGTTTAGCTTCAATGTTATTAATATGTGTATTTCCACTATCGAGATTCAATAAGAATAGACCATCTATCAAAGGTGCATGTGCATAAAACATATAACTCATATAAATCGAACAACCATTATTCTCGGACTTAAACAAGTAACTGTCTCGCAATAAACAAGACCCGATATAATGTTCATGCTTAACACAGCCACCAAATAACAATTATTTAAGTATAAAAATAATCCCGATGGTAGATGAAGAGGTAGCGTGCCGACCGCGATCACATCAACCTTTGATCCATTTCCCACGCGCATCGTCACCTCGTTCTTCGCTTATTCTGCAAAGACTGTTTGAGTTACAAATATGAGCAACCGAACCAAGATCAAATACCGAGCACTACTACGAGTACTAGTGAGATACACATCAATAACATGTATATCGGATATACCTTTCTTCTTGATGTTGCCATTCTTCAAATCCGCCAAGTACTTTGGGCAATTCCGCTCAAAGGACCTTCTCCTTGCAAGAAAGCACTCAGTATCTGGCTTAGGTCCAGCCTTGGTCTTCTTCGTTGGCGCGGTAACTTTCTTACCACCCTTCTTGAAGTGTCCCTTTTGATTATACTTGCCTTTCTTGAATTTGGTGGTCTTATTGACCATCAACACTTGGTTCTCTTTCTTGATCTCCACTTCTGCAGATTTTAACATGGCAAAGAGTTCTGGCAACTGCTTGTTCATGTTTTGCATATTGTAGTTCATCACAAAGTTCTTGTAACTTGGTGGTAGTGATTGGAGGACACGATAAATCCCCAAAGCATTAGGAATCACTATACCCAAGCTTTGAAGTTTGTTTGCGTGCCTAGACATCTTAAGCACATGCTCACTGACGGAGCTGCCCTCTTCCATCTTGCAGTTAAAGAACTTTTTAGAAGCCTCATAGCTCTCAATTGCCGCATGAGTCTCAAAGATCAATTTGAGATCACGGACAATATCATGTGGGTCTGAATTCTCAAACCTTTTCTGAAGCTCCGATTCTAAACCATATAAGATAGCACACTGAACTGTGGAGTACCGAGTCTTCCGAGCGAGGTAAACATTCTTTACTTCATCGGTAGCAGTAGCTGCAGGTGGATCACCCAACGGTGCATCCTGCACATAGGTCAAATTACCAGCTGTGAGGACAATCCTCAAATTGCGGAACCAATCCGCGAAGTTACTTCCATTGTTTTTCAACTTTTCTTTCTCTAGGAACGCATTAAAATTGATGGTAGGGGCCGCCATTGATCTACAACATATTTGCAATAGTTTAGACTAAGTTTATGACAAATTGAGTTCTAATTAATAGTTAAATTAGTCTAGGTGAACTGCCACCCAAAACAATATCCCTCACATTGTTTTAGTGATCACACGAACCAAATCCACCACATCAACACCGATCATCACGAGAGTTGATGTAGCTTCAATGGCGAACAATCGACATGTTCATCATATCTCCTATATGATTCATGCTTTACCTTTCGGTGATCCGTGTTCCGAGACCATGTATGTACATGCTAGGCTCGTCAAGATCAAACCTTAGCTTCCGCATGAGCAAATCTGGCTTGCCCACGTTGTATACACTTGCGGAATCTAACACACCCGATCATCACGTGGTGCTTCGAAACAACAAGCTTTAGCAACACTGCTTACTAAGTATGAACACTTAAGAACTTGAAATTCATGTGCATGAGGGATCATCTTATAATGCTACCGTCGTTAACTAAGCAATACAAGATGCATAAAGGATTAACATCACATGCAATTCATAATATGTGATATGATATGGCCTTTCTTCTTTGTGCTTCCGATCTCCATCTTCAAGCACGAACATGATCTCCATCATCACCGGCATTGCATCAAGGTCCATGACGCTGCTCCATGGTTGTCGTCTACCAGCTTCAACTATTACAACTACTTTGAATAGACACGCGGGTCTTAACAGAAATTAAAGACAACCATATGGCTCATGTCGGTTGCCAACTTACAATAAGGTACATTGCATACATCAAATATAATCACAATCATGGCCATATCACATCACAGCACACCCCTGCAAAACAAAGTTAGACGCCTCTACTTTCTTTGCATGTTTTACGTGGTTTGGGGCTTTCAATAAGTGTCGTTCTAACTTACGAATAAGAACCACAACATTGATACTAGTATTGTCAATCACCCATTGTAAATTGAATCTTAACTATGTTGGGAGAAACAGGCACCCGCAAAGCCACTTATGCAATACAAGTTGCATGTCAAGCGTGGAGCAAGTCTCATGAACGATGTCATGTAAGGTTAGCCCGGGCCGCTTCATCCCACCATCCCGCAAGATGCAAAGTACACAAGAAGCAATCGACAACAAAAGCATCAACGCCCATAATGACCATTGTGTTCTACTCGTGCAACATATCTACATATAGACACGGCTCTGATACCACTATAGGGATTCGTAGCATGGAAAACAAAAAAATTCTACCGCATACAAACAAACAAGCCAAGATCTATCTACTAGATTGTAGCAACGAGTCGATGGAATAACTCACCCTCGAAGATTCCAAAGTGTTTAACGAGAGATTCGTGGGTGATGTAGTCATCTTTGCCGATCTCAAGATCGCAGAGACGATCCTTCCGCAAGGCTGCGTTAAGAAGGTGCTTCCTCGATCGGTCACACGTTCGGTACTCGACGAAAACCTTCCTCTCCGTTGTTCCAGCAGGCAGCGGAGGTTGTAGCACTCTCCTCGCGATTCCGGCAGCACAACGGCGTGGTACCGGAAGTAGAGGGGAGATCTCGCAGGGCTTCGCCTTAAGCCGGAGTGAGTATGGTGGACTATGAGAGAGAGGGTCGGCGATCTAGGGTTTAGACGCACCAAGGAGGGGGCAAGGCCGGCGGCTAGGGTTTGACCTAGGCGGCGGCGAGTTGCCCTAGGCGGCAGCTATGGAGGGCGGCAGCGGCTAGGGTTAGGGTTTAGAGGGCGTGGTGTTGTGTCCTTGGAGAGGCAGCCCTGCCCCTCCTTATATAGGTGGAGGGGGCGCGCCAAGGGGAGGGGAGTCCCTCCCAAACTCGGTCTCCAAGTGGGCCGGCGGTGGAGGGAGGGAACTCCTCCCCAAGTAGTTTTCCTACTTCCCCTCCACCTCACAAAATAGCCGTTTGACTTTTCAAATTGGCGTTTGACTTTTCAAACTAGGATTTGATTTAACCCTTTATTTTGTTCAGCGATGACACCTAGTACATGATGCAATCATTCCAACTTGTTATGAAACATTCATGTACCCTTCCCCTCTGGCGTGTCGGACATTCCGGAACCTTCTAGAACATTCCCGATGAAAACACCGGAACCATTCTCCAACCCCGAAACAGGACTTTCCTTATATGAATCTTATTCTCCGGACCATTCCGGATCTCCTCGTGATATCCCGGATCCCATCCGAGACTCCGAACAACATTCGGTCTCTTACTCATCATTCCATAACTACTCAAACAATGTCGAATCCTTAAGTGTGTCTCCCTACGGTTCGTGAATTATGCGGACATGATCGAGACACTTCTCCGATCAATAACCAATAGAGGAATCTGGAAATTCATATGGCTCCCACATATTTCTACGATTACTTTGCGATCGAATGATCCACTTACATACAATACCAATTTCCCTTTGTCTCACGATAGTTTACTTATCCGAGGTTATGATCATCGGTATCTCTGCATACCTAGTTCAACCTCGTTACTGATAAGTACTCTTTTCTCGTTCTCGTGATATGTGATTCCTTGTGAGATAGTCACATGCTTGCAAGCTAATTGGATGACATTCCACCAAGAGGGCCCAGAGTATATCTATCCGTCATATGGATGGACAAATCCCACTCTTGATCCATGTGTCTCAACAAATACTTTCCGAACACTCAATGGCACCATTATAGCCACCCAGTTACGGTGTGGTGTTTGATGTCATCAAAGCATCCTTCCGGTGAAGGTGATATGCATGATCTCATGGTCGAAGGAATTAGGTTACTATGTATCAGAAAGCATATAGCAATTGAACTATTAAAATGACTTGATCTTTATGCTACGCTTATCTATGGGAGTATGTCCACCATATCATTCTCCTAACGATATGATCTTGTTGTTAATAACATCTCAATGTTCATGATAGGGAAACCACAATCATTTATTAACCAACAAGCTAGTATTATAAAGAGGCTTTACTAGGGACTCTATTTCAGTTTACAAATCACACAAGTATTAATGTTTCCTTGTTAATACTATTATAGCATGAATGTAAAAATTTATCATAAACACAAAGATATAATAATAACTATATTTATTATTGCCTCTAGGGCATATCTCCAACAGCTTGGACTCTGTCAAAACCTCGCTCACATAGTAAACTGATCGTTGGACTCCGTGCTCATAGCCTGGTTCCTTCCGCTCTACCACGACGACGATGCTGATAACCCGGTTGGTTGCCGCCATGTAAATTAACAGGGGCTCACCAGGCTCGGGTGCTGCAAGGATGGGCGATGAGGAAAGAATCTCCTTGAGCTGCTTCAATGCTGCATCTGCTTCGTCCGTCCACGTGAATTTGTCCGCCTTCTTCAGCAACTTGTACAGCGGCAGAGCCTTCTCTCCAAGTCGGCTGACGAACCGACTAACTTATGCAACACAACCTATTAGTCGTTTAATGTCCTTTAGGCATGTTGGACGGTTTATGTTTAAGATGGACTTGATTTTCTTCGGGTTGACCTCGATTCCACGTTAGGAAACGATGGATCCCCACAATTTGTCGGCTGGAACCCCGAAGACGCACTTCTTAGGGTTGAGCATCATGTTGTATTTCCGGATATTATCAAAGGTTTCTTTTAAGTCGGAGATTAAGTCATTTGACTTTTTAGACATCACCGCAATATCGTCCACATAGGCGTGAACGTTCCGACCAATTTGGCCGTGGAGGCAACGTTGCATTGTCCGCTGATAAGTAGCACCTGCGTTTTTCAGCCCAACGGGCATCGTGACATAGCAAAATGTGCCGTATGGGGTAGTGAACGAAGTGGCCAATTGGTCCGACTTCCTCATCTTTATCTGGTGGTATCCTGAGTATGCATCGAGAAAACACAAAAGTTTCGAGCCAGCCGTCGAGTCAATGACTTGGTCAATGCGAGGCAAAGCAAACGAATCTTTGGGACATGCTTTGTTCAAGCCGGTGTAATCAACACACATTCTTAATTCATTGGTTCCCTTTTTGGGGACAAGTACAGGATTGGCCACCCATTGGGTGTGAAGGACTTCTGGGATGAATCTAGCCTTAAGTAACCTAGCTATCTCTTTGCCAATGGCGCGTCTCTTCTCATCTCCAAAGCGTCGTAGAGGTTGTTTCACTGGTTTGCATTTTGGATCAATGTTTAAGCTGTGCTCGGCAAGTTCCCTAGGTACACCTTTCATGTCGGCAGGTTGCCAGGCAAAGATGTCCCTGTTCTCACGGAGGAACTCGACGAGCGATCTTTCCTATTTGGGATCCAGGTTCGTCCCAATGGCGTTGACCTTTGAGGCATCGCCTACCACAAGTTCCACCGGCTTGGTCTCGATGGCGGCCTTGAACGCAGGAGCGGATTCGGAGATCTGCTTCTTCGACGCGGGCATCTCTGAGTCATCGACCTTGCTCTGGATCTCCTTGAATTCTTAGAGGGCAGCTTCTACAACGGCTGCTTCGTTGATCTCGCAGTCCCTTTCCTTGGTAAAGCTTCTGGATACGGTGATGATGTCGTTTGGTCCGGGTATCTTATGTTTGTTGTAGACGAAGCATGGTTTGGCCATGAACGTGTGGAATATGTCGCGGCCGAATATGACGTGGTACACGCTCTTGAAGGGGACCACCTTGAAGTTCATGCACTCTTGACGGTAATTATTAACATCGCCAAAGGCAACCTGAAGTGTAATGCACCCAAGGGACCGAGCCTCCCGACCAGGAACTACGCCGTGGAAGATGGTGTTGGTCCGTATTAGGTTTGCCTCCGTCAAGTTCATCTTATGTAGTGTATCCAGGTACATGATGTTGATGTTGCTTCCACTATCCACCATACACTTGGTGAACTCCACGCCGTCAATCAAGGGGTTGATGACCATGGCGTACTGGTTCTCCGTGGGTATAAGGTCTGGGTGGTCCGTCCTGTCCCAAGTTATTGGAACCTCCGACCAGCGCACGTACTGTGGAACTGGGGGGAGAGTAGCCATCAGGATCCTCAGAGAGGTCTTCTGTTATCGGACGGTGGGGGTGCCAAGGAAAGTGTGGTAGACTGGGGCCTTCTTTGTGAAGGGGTTCTTGCCCTTGTCGTCGCTCTTGGCGGCGTGCTTGGGGTCAACGTCCTCGTCCATGTCACTTGAATCCTTGGACTCCTCCTTCTTCTTCCCCTTGCCTTTGCCTCGCGGTCTGTTCTTCCGATTTTTCTTGTAGCCGGACTCCGGGTCTTCCTTGAGGTCGTTGATGAACTTGCAGTGTCAATTGGTATGGGTGGCCTTGCCATTGGCGTCGAGGTGTACGAGGCACAACATATCGCGGTACTCTTCGTAGGTTTGGGGAACGCGGAGCGGCGCCGAGGTGGTTTCACTTCCTCGTTCCTGCCCACGACCAGCTCCCCTTCCTCGGCCACGTTGTCCGCCTTCTCCTCGTCCTGCAAAAGTCATAGCGACCATGTCAGTAGATTGCTTTTCTTCTGGAGCGGTCTTCCACTTTGTACTGTTGTTCCTCCGAGCTTGAGTTGGAACGGCCGTTGCCGGAAAGGAGCCACGAGCATCGTCGTCGGTAGCTGCGAACTCACTAGCCAACTGAATCATCTGGTTCAAGTCAAGCTGGTGATTGTCCTGCAAGCGCTTCAGCTTATGTCGGAGCAACGTGCCTATTTCCAACCCATCGATGAAGGCGGCCATGGCGGTCTGAGCGTGCACTCCTGCACAGGAATTCTTCATATCCAGCCAGCGGGAGAGGTAGGCGCGAGATGTCTCGTCTTTCTCTTGCACGGACCGCTGTAGATCGCCCACAGTGCAGGGATGCTTGTATGTACCCTCAAAGTTCTTGGTGAATGCTTCTTGCATGTCCAGCCAGTTGTAGATAGATTTATCTGGAAAGTCGTCGATCCATTGACGGGCCGTGCCTGCCAACATTAACGGGAGGTACTTGACGGCAACGTTGGGGTTGCCTCCGGCAATCTCCACCGCGTTGCCATAGTCCTGCAACCATGTGGCTGTCTTGGCGGTGCCGTCATAGGGCTTGATGGTCTTGTCAATCCGGAAACCTTTGGGGTAAGTTACAGACCGTATTGCGGGTCCAAAGCAACGCGGTCCCAGGTATGGTCCTTCCCGGGCCTCGTGGATTTTATCGATCCGCGAACGTGCATCATACGGCTCTGGGTTCTTCTTATTTTTGTCAACAGGGGATGGGCTGCGTGAACGAAGCGGGCCCCCTCCGCCATGGTGACTGCTTGGTGGTGACAGAGGCGGAGGTGGCGGTGGGTTAGCCTTGTTGCTGTTACCCTCCTGCGATGCCTCACGCCTGTCACGATTGCTTGTCGGACGCGGAGGGTCGTAGCGTGACCTGCTCTTGTGTCCTTGGTTGCGCTCTCTGTCATGACGGGTCTGCTCCACGTTGTCGTGGATGACGATGCCGCACTGCTTTGGTGGGGGCATATCCATACGGTGGTGAGCCTTGTAATCTTCGCGATGTCGGGGAGATCGGGGCGGTGGCGATGGGCGACGAGGTCGGGCCTTTTCTCCGTGGTCAGAGGATATGGGGATGGCATCCTTCCTGTTGCGTGCATCCCTCCGTCTTCCTTCTGATGAACCCGGCTGGGACCCGACATCAAGAGGAGATCTGTCCCTTGGCGGCTTGTACTGGCTAGATTGGCAGAGCGCTGGGTCAGACTCAAGCCTCTGAGAGGTGGCCTTTTCCTGCTGCTTCACTGCCTTGGCCACTAGGTCATAGACATGTTCCCCTGCCTCAGGCGATCTATCCTGCTCCAGGAGGGTCTTGGCGACGGCGACGTTAAGGAGTGGGGTGGGCATCACCTGCTTGCCTTCACTGTCAATGTATTATTTGGCATGTGCCGGCTTTGAGGGAGCCCATCCTAGGTTGCGCCGTACACCAGGATCGTTGATGACGCGAGCCGGAGCTTACTTAGCCTTCTGCTGCTGCAGCAAGGTCTTGTACTCGGCCTCCATTGCTCTAGATTTCTCTATGGACTTCTGTGCGTTGACCAGATCTCGATCTAGTTTAGCGCCTTGCTCCGCGATGGCCTGTGCTTCCTCCAGCAGCTGCTGGCGCTTATCGTCAAGCTGGGTCACGTTCCGGATATGAGCAACGGTTAGTGGCTCGACGAGGAGATTGCCATACATCACTCTATCAGCTGGAGTAACTTGAGCTGCTGCAGACGTAGATGCCGGAGGCAGCAAGTTTGCGGTGTTGTTGTTGCTCAGGCCGGTGCCGAGTTCCTGCGGCTGCTGCACTAGGTTAGGCGGAGGAGGCATGACTTTTGCGCGATCATCGTCAATAGCAATAAGTGGCCCCTTCCCCTTTTCCAGCGTTGTAGGCGGAGCTCGTTCGGGTTGATCTTCATCCATCGCCGTCCCAATGGTGATGAACACCCCTCGGGATGTGACGGCGTTGTTGGCTTGCTCGTCGTGCGAGTACTCCTCCTCCATCTCCTGCATAGTGGAGTCTAGCTCTTCTGGACTGAAGTCTATCTCCTCTGAATCTGCACTGAAATCAGCATAAAGCACGTCAATGATAGAGTTGGAGGGTGCCAGGACTTCCTCGATGACGGGCGGTGGAGGTGCAACGGGGTCGAAGATGACTGGAGGTGGTGGTGCTGCTGCGACGATGGCGGCGGTAGGCAGTGGCGGCGGCTGCTGAATTGGAGGTTCTCCATCTCTGAGCGCAAGCTCCATCTGGGCTGCCGCGTAGCTGTTGACGGTGCTCACCATATCTTCGAGGGTAAGGCGTCTTGTTGCCTACTGCCGTCTTAAAGAATGTCGGAGAAGCGTGCCGCGGTCCAGTCCTTCCACGAAGTGATACAAAGCGTTATCATCGGGGTAGTGGGCTATATCGGCTCGTATATGGAGCCACCTGGCCAGGTAATCGCGGGGGTTTTCGACCTCTCTCTGAATGCAGCACGCCAGATCGAAGATGGTAACCACGCCGACGAACTTGGATCTCTGTTGTCCAGACGCACGGATGAAGCCGGCGGATTTGCAGTGATCTTCCACCTTTATATCCTGCATAGGGGCGGTTTGGGTGGGCCTTGAATTTTTTCGATCTTTGCCGGCAAACTCCGAAGAGAGATCCGACATCAATCCTTCCGCGAACGTATACTGCCCATAGGCGGTCCGTGCGGGTCTTGATGCTCCTCCGACTCCCAGTGAACTAGTGCCCGAGTCGGTTTCGCCGATGAAGAGGTGGATGTCTCTGATAGGAACGATCGAACACCGCGTAGGGTTCATCTTTGTCGGGATCCAAAACTCGTCAGGAGGGACGATCGGAACGTTGCCAGAGAAGAGAACACGGCCGATGGCTACGGTTTCGCCGATTCCCGCGAAGACCTTGGTCCTCGCCCGCGGAAGAGCCTGAAGCGCCTCTTGCCCAACGGTGGGCACCAACTGTCGTGGTATTGCCGGCGAGTACGCCATGGAGGGGTCCTCACAGTGCGTGTTTAGAGAATTGGGGTAAGGCGGACGGTTGACGGGTACGAAGTAACACATCTTACCCAGGTTCAGATCCCACAACGGTGGCGGAATCATACTCCTGCTATAAATCACTATAAGGGCAATACGCCGAGTTACAGGGATTGGTTCGCTGTGTGAGGTTGTCTGAAGTTGATCTATGAACGTCTCTGATTGTGCCCTAAAGGCTCCCTTAGGCCCAACTTATATAGTCGCCAGGTCCTAGGGTTATAGAGTCCTACACCGTCTATTACTAGTATTGTGTATCTTGCACTCCAAGGCTCCGGGTACGTTGGTGACTCCACCGTAGCCTTCCTTTATCCGGCATGGGCCTCCCTTCTGGATCCATCTAACTGGGACGCCCAGCAGGCCATAGGCCATGCTACCGACTATGGGCCACCCGGGTTAGCCGGATAAGAGACATGCTATAAGGATACCCATATAGCATATCCCCAACACTCCTCATAGGGAAGTATTCAATACCTTTCTTGAATGGAAAATGATATTTAATAGTGCCTTCTTTCATATCAATGATAGCACCAACTGTTCTAAGAAAAGGTCTTCCCAAAGTAATAGGACAAGAAGCATTGTATTCAACATCCAAAACATAGAAATCCATAGGTACATAAGCATTATTAACCATAATGAGAACATCATTAATACTCCCCATGAGTTTCTTCGTTGCATTATCATTGCGTGGGACATCTAAATAACAGTCTTCTAATGGTGGCAAATCAAGCATTTCATAAATCTTCCTAGGCATAATAGAGACACTAGAACCAAGATCATATGAAGCTTTGAGATCAAAGTCATTCACTTGCACATTAATAATGGGTTCCCAACTATCTTCTACTTTCCTAGGAATAGAAGCTTTGTGTTTTAGCTTCTCTTCCTTAATCTTAACAAGATCATCTATAATGTGTTTGGTGAAAGCAACATGCATATCACTAGCATCAGGACTTCTAGCAAGCTTCTACAAGAACATAATCACTTCAGAAATATTACAACCATCAATATCAAAGTCAAACTTAGCATCACTAGTAGTAGGCTCAATAGGCTTAGGTATAATAGGAGGAGGAATAGGGACTACTTGTGGTTTAGTGGTGATGGTGCATACACTATTGTTTCTATCAATTTCAGCTTCCCTTTCCCACTTAGCATGAAGTTGAGCTAACAGCCTAACATTTTCATCAATAGTAACTTGTATGGCATGAGCAGTAGCAAAGGTACTTTCCATGGTTTCAGGTTTAGCAGCCATTTTATTAATCAAAGAGGACCGAGCTTCAGACAAAGAGGATATATTTTTTCCAACAGTTAAAATCTTTTCCTCTATAGTCTTATTGAAAGTGGTTTGCTTACTAATAAAGTCTTTGAGCATGACTTCAAGTTCAGGGGGCACTTCTAGCATTATTGTAAGAGCTTCCATAGGAATTGCCATTATTAGGAGGATAAGGCCTATAATTGTTCACTATCAAGTTGTTTAAATTTCATAATGTCACTTCTCATAGATATAATCTTAGCAGGAGGATAGTACTTTCCAATAAAAGCATCTTTGCACTTAGTCCAATCAATACTATTTTTAGGCAAAGAAAGCAACCATTCTTTGGCTTTTCCTCTCAAGGAGAAAGGAAAAAAGCTTGAGCTTAATAATACCTCCATCTACATCCTTATACTTTTGCATCTCACAAAGTTCAACAAAGCTATTGAGATGGGCAGCAGGATCATCAGAACCAGCACCAGAAAATCGCTCTCTCATCACAAGATTCAATAAAGCAGGCTTAATTTCATAAAAGGTAGTATCAGAAGCAGGTGGAGCAATAGGAGTGCTTAGGAAATCATTGTTGTTGGTGCTAGTGAAGTCACACAACTTGGTGTTCTCAACAGAGTTCATTTTGGCAAAGGTGGGCAAGCCAAAAACAGCAGCAGCAGCTAGAGCAGGAATAAATTTTTTGTGTTTTTGAATAAAGCAAGCAAACCAAACTAGACTATTTTTTTGGGTTTTTTGAAAAGAGGCAACCAAAACCAGGAAAAATAAATAAAGCAAACTAAAAACAAAGTAAAGAGAAAGGAAGTGAAGGACTCCCCTTGTGAAGACGTCCTTAGCCTCCCCGGCAACGGCGCTAGAAAGTCTTGATGATGCTCGATGTGGCACTTCATTGGTAACCCCAAGCGTAGGGTGTGAAGAGCAAGCAACAAGTTTTCCCTCAGTTGAGACCGAGGTTATCGAACCAGAAGGAGGAAGGAAACGTCACACAGGTTTTGCAAGCAATGCGGAGATATGCACAACACAAAATCAAGACTTTGCCCCAACGAATCAGTGAGGTTGTCAAGCTCACCGGTTTGCTGTAACAAAGGATTAAACGTATGGTGTGGAAGGTAATGGTTTGCAGCAAGTAACAGTGGAAGATGTATCAATGGTAAAGATTGGACCGGGGTCCATAGTTCACTAGATGTGCTCTCCTTAGATAAACAACATGGCATAAAGGGTAAACAAAGTACAGCAGGGCAATTGACAGGGACTGAGCAAGGCATAACAATGCAATTACTAGTAAGATAGATCCTCTGAGATTCGATTGGGCAATACAACAAGATACATAGACCGCCATCCAACTGCATCTATGACTAGAAGTCCACCTTCAGGTTATCATCCAAACCCCCTCCAGTATTAAGTTGCAAGCAACAGACAACTGCTTTAAGCAAAGTGTGTAAGGTAAACAGTCCATATGTTCCATGAACAAGAGACTGTTGTTTTCTCCCTAGTAGCAACATCACATCTACAACCGAAGATATTATTGTCACTTCCCTTGGAAACTAGAGGCATGAACCCACTATCGAGCATCAATACTCCCTCTTGGAGTCACTAGCAACTACTTGGCCAAGATAGCCACTAACAACGGAGAGCATGCAAGAACACAAACAACACAGACATGAGAGAATCATAAAGACAAAACCATTAATCAAACCAACATAATAATCTAAATATCCATCAGATCCTCGCAAACACAACATGCATGATTACAAATAGATTAGATCTTGATCATGAACGAAGCTCACAAGATCTATACATGAAAGCACAAAGGAGGAGATGCAACCATCTAGCTACTACATGGATCCATAGTCCAAGGTGGAACTACTCACGCATCATACCGTAGACAAGGCCTCCGGGATGATCTCCCCTCCGGCAGGGTGCCGGGAAGAACTTCAGATCCCCCCAATCTAGGGACGATGGTGGCGGCGGCTATAGACGATTTTGTGGAGATTTGATAGGGTTCTTAGGGTTTATATAGGGGTTCGTAGCATGGAAAACAAAAAAATTCTACCGCGTGAACACACAATCAAGATCTAATCTATGATCAAGCCAAGATCTATCTACTAGATCGGTGCAACAAGTTGATAGAGTACTAACCCTCGAAGATCCAAAGCGGTTAACAAGAGCAGATTCTCATGGGTGATGTACTCGTTCACTTTCCGATCTCAAGATCGCGTAGACGATCCTTCCGGCGCCGCGTTCCGGCAGCGATCCCGCAGTCGATCACACGTACAGTACTCGATGAAGACCTTCCTCTCCCTTGTTCCAACAGACAGCGGAGGTTTTAGTTCTCTCCTCGCGATTCCGGCAGCATGACGACGTGGTGTCGGAAGTAGAGGGGAGATCCCGTAGGGATTCGCCTAAGCCGGAGTGGGTATGGTGGAGTAGAGGGAGCCCCGACGACCGTAGGGAGACACACTTAAGGATTCGATGTTGTTGAGTAGTTATGGAATGATGAGTAAGAGACCTAATGTTGTTCGGAGTCTCGGATGGGATCCGGGATATCATGAGGAGATCTGTAATGGTCCGGAGAATAAGATTCATATAAGGAAAGTCCTATTTCAGAGTTGGGAATGATTCCGGTATTTTCATCGGGAATGTTCTAGAAGGTTCCGGAAGGTCCGGCACTCCGGAGGGGAAGGGTACATGAATGTGTCATGACAATGTGGAATGGTTGAATCATGTACTAGGTATAATGGCTGGGCAAAATAAAGGGAGAAATCAAATCCTAGTTTGAAAAGTCAAACGCCAATTTGAAAAGTCAAACGACAAGTTTGCTTGGTGGAGGGAGAGTAGGAAACCTACTTGCAGAGGAAGTCCTCCTCCCTCCACCCACTGGCCAAGGAGGCCGAGTTGGGGGAGGACTCCCTCCTCCCAATCGGCGCCCTCCCTCCTATATAAGGAGGGGCAGGGCTGCCCCTCTAGCCTACACCTCTCACACCCCGAAACCCTAACCCTAAGCCACGCCACACCACCTGCTGCTGCCGCCGCCTAGGGCACCACCAACTCGCCGAGTTGGGGTGATCCCAAACCCTAGCCGCCGGCTACACTCTCCCCTTGGTGCCCTCTAAACCCTAGATCGCCAAGGCCTCTCTCATAGTCCACCATACTTGCTACGGCTTAAGGCGAAGCCCTGCGAGATCTCCCCTCTACTTCCGGTACCACACCGTCGTACTGCCGGAATCACGAGGAGAGTGCTACAACCACCGCTGCCTGCTGGAACAAGGAAGAGGAAGGTCTTCATCGAGTACCAAACGTGTCACCGATCAAGGAGCGCCGGAGCATACCTTGAAGGATCGCTTCTGCGATCTTGAGATCAGCAAGAGTACGACTACATCACCCACGAGAATCTGCTCTCGTTAAACGCTTTGGAATCTTCGAGGGTGAGTTCATCTATCGACTCGTTGCTACAATCTAGTAGATAGATCTTGGCTTGTTTGTTTGCATGCGGTAGAATTTTTTGTTTTACATGATACGAACCCCTACACATCCATGTACCCTTCCCCTTCCAGATTGACTAACCTTCTAGACCCTTCTAGAACATTCCGGTGAAAACACCGAAACCATTCCCGAACTCCGGAATTGGACTTTCCTTATATGAATCTTATTCTCCGGACCATTCCGGATCTCCTCGTGATATCCCAGATCCCATCCGAGACTCTGAACAACATTCGGTCTCTTTACTCACATTCCATATCTACTAAATAACATCGAATCCTTAAGTGTGTCTCCCTACGGTTCGTGAATTATGCATACATGATCGAGACTCTTCTCCGATCAATAACCAATAGAGGAATCTGGAAATTCATATGGCTCCCACATATTTCTACGATTACTTCGTGATCGAATGAAGCATTTACATACTATATCAATTTCCCTTTGTCTCGCGATAGTTTACTTATCCGAGGTCTGATCGTCAGTATCTCTGTATACCTAGTTCAACCTCGTTACTGATAAGTACTATTTTCTCGTTCCCGTGATATGTGATCCCTTGTGAGCCAGTCACATGCTTGCAACCTAATTGGATGACATTCCACTGAGAGGGCCCAGAGTATATCTATCCGTCATATGGATGGACAAATCCCACTCTTGATCCATGTGCCTCAACACATACTTTCCGAACACTCAATGCCACCTTTATAGCCACCCAATTACGGTGTGGTGTTTGATGTCATCAAAGCATCCTTCCGGTGATGGTGATTAGCATGATCTCATGGTCGAACAAATTAGGTTACTATTTATGAGAAAGCTTATAGCAAATGAACTATATTAAATGACTTGATCTTTATGCTATGCTTAACTATAGGAGTATGTCCATCACATCATTCTCCTAATGATATGACCCTGTTGTTAATAACATCTCTATGTTCATGATCAGGAAACCATGATCATATATTAACCAACAAGCTAGTTTAACAAGAGGCTTTACTAGGGACTCTTTTATGTTTACAAATCACACAAGTATTAATGTTTCCAGTTAATACAATTATAGCATGGTATGTAAACATTTATCATAAGCATGAAGATATGATAATAACCACTTTATTATTGCCTCTTGGGCATATCTCCAACAGTCTCCCACTTGCACTAGAGTCAATAATCTAGTTTCAAACCTTTGTGCATTCAACACCTATGGCTTTCCGGTGTTGTATTTACACGATTGCTAGTGGTCAACTGATCTCCGGATCTGACACTTTCAGTTCTGTGTGTAATTGCATGTCTTTGCGTCTCTACGCATCACTCATTCTCTAAGGAGATGTCTTTGTATAAATTTGGTCCTTTGTTGAGACCTTTTAGTTCCTTGGGGTTAAAACATGTTGATAATATTGGGCTTCTGATTCAATGGATCCCCAAAGGAATGAAAATATGGAGACAAATTAGATCGATGGCTTGGATCGACTGGTACCTTTTCGCGCGTGGGGATAGGATCGGGATTCATAAAATTTAGACCATGTATGTAATGCCCACCAAAGCCCGTATGAGCCTAAAGCATGTCATTTATCGGGTATTTTGTGCATGCGATTTGGAAACGTAAGTGTCCAACTCGAATACAACACTTGCACGTGTGCGCTAACATTGAAACACCGCGTACGTGGTTTAGGGTGACTTTTTTTAGACCCGTCGGTGGGATACCCTCACGCGCCTTCCTCTAATACGCACGGGGGAAATTCTACCCTTTGGGACATTTACAACTTTTCAGAGTAGGGGGTCTATGGAATCATACCTCATAATATTGTCGTACAATATATCTTCATAGTACTATCCCGCTGTGAACCACACCTAGTTTGATAACAAACTACTTGACACAAATACCCTCTTTTGGTGCTATTATAGCAGTCATATACTTAGCCTTTTGTTGTAGTATCTGTCACACTTAACTTTGGAACTCATCCAAATCCATTATGGAACTTACTTTCCATCATATTGTGCCACCCTTAGTTTAGATAGAGATAAACTTAATTTGTACTTTGTGACAAAACTAGTATCAACGTAATACTTTTACAATGAACTAACCATCTATTTGTCACTTCTACAAAATAATATATTCTTAGTTCTTCTAAAAGATCATAAGAACATCTTTACTATCGTCCAATAATCATCTTATGAATCATTCTGGTATACGCTCATAACATTTAGAGCATAGGACATATCTGGATTTGTACACATCACATCATGATTGATAAAGTACTCTTTGTGATTTTATCTATCAAGTATGAAAAATACTTGTATTTTTATTCAATCCTTCCTATGCAACAAGAACCTTTCTTGTAGTTTCTATATTGAACTCATTCAATATCTCATCTATGTACTTCTGGCACAACCATATTAGTGTCTCAAGTTATCCATATAGACATTGATGCCAAATATTCGGGTTCTGCCTAAGCCTTTCATCCAGATGAAATTCTTAACCTGTGTCAATAAAAATATATATCATTTCAAATCAACAATATGTCTTCCACATAATGTATTAGAAACATGTCTTAGCGCTCCCACTTAATTTCTTGCAAATGCAAGCATCTTCATTGTCTCCGATGAAATTAAACTCTTTTAACAGTTTCATCATAGTGAAGATTCCAACTCCGCTATGCTTAGTTCAACCATTGAAGTTTTCATATGCTTTTAGCATCCTTTGAATTAACAAAACCCTTTGGACCGTGTCATGCACACGTCCTAGGTAACCATTCTATTAGAAGAACTTGTTTTGTTTATTCAACTACCTCATCACAAAATTATATGTAGTGGTTGCTACATTAATCTATCTAGACTAAATATCGCATAATAAAAGATTAGATCTTGTCATAATCAACTCTTTGAACATTGTCGTGAACTCTTTCCCGACATGTCGATAATTTCATAGATGTGAAACATCCATGTATATTTCTTTATAGATCCAAATACGACTGTAAGGTCTTGCACCTTTTTAGAGGGTCTTTCAAGTTCAAAGCTTGATCTCTCGTATATGGAACTATCATGGATTTTATGGCTTCAAACCATTTGACGGATTTAGGGCCCATCATCGCTTCTTTGCATGTAGTCGGATCATTATTGTTAAATAATGATTTAACTCTCAAATCTTGGTATTTGATTGTTTACCCGACATACTTGTTTCAATAGGAACTTAGACCTCCGTGACCACAACCTTTGAGGCACGTGAGTCATGAGCATTGTTGCTGCCTCCGGAACACTTTTCGGCGCTGCGCAACTTTGCACATATAGCTAAGGTTCTTTTAACCTTATCAAAGTTATATTGTCCTCCCACTTAACTTTTCACAGAAAATTCCTTCTCAAAAAATTTGACGTTCTAAGCGACAAACATTTTTGTCTTTGGTGTTATGGAGGAATACTCAACGATTATTTGAAATAACATACAAAGATATGTTCATCCGATTTTGGTTGCAAACATCTTTCTTATGCATAGCATACCAATGTTTAAGAAAGGACAACTTGGGTTTTATCCCAAACCATAACTTTATATGGTGTCATTTCAACGGATTATGATGGAGCTCTTTTCAGTGGAAAAACGGTAGTCTCTAAAGCTTTTAATCTTTAAAATATAATGGGAGTTTTATAAATGACACCTTTGATCTTACCATGTCAAACAAGATTTTATTACATATCTCGATCACTCCATACTACTATGGTGTTTTTCGGGAAACATAAAACTATGGAACAATTCCTCAAATCTTAGGTGTTATGCAAAACTTGCAACAAAAAATCTTCCTTTATGATCCTATCATAAATTCTTTATTTTCTTGTTACATTGATTTTTCAGTTCATCTTGAAAGTCTTTGAACATTTTCAAATGCTTCACACTTTATCCTCATTAAGCAAATATTCATATATTCACTCAAATTTTTGGAGAAAGCATATGAAGTTGAAATCCATCGCTCTTGACTATACATAATGGACTTCATACAACATTATGTACAAGTTTCAATAAGCTAGTCATCCGTTCCCTTTGGCCTATGAATAGAGTTTTAATTATCTCTAGGAAAGTTTCACAAGCGTCATTTGATCAAAAATCAAAAGACTCCAAAATTCCATCCACATGGAGTTTCTTTATGTTTTCTTTCCAATATAATTTAAACGGCGATGTCACTTCCTAAGTGATCTTTCAATCAATTGTCTTTCGGAATTTTTAGCACTTGTTTTATGGATGTGATTTATCCAACAAGATTTGTAAATCATCCATATTTTATGGATTACGAAAATTATTTGAACAACCCTTTTGTTCTCATAATACCTGATAAAACAAATCTTGAAGGAAATCTTTGATGTTAACAAGAAACACATCAACACTTTATTTGTTCTCGATGAACATCATCACATATTCTCTTGCTAGTTACTTAGGCCATTGTAGTTCATGAATTGTGTTGTTTCGTATGACGATTCACACCAACAAATTCAGTATCTAATACTTAAGAACCACATTATTTAACAAGCAAAGAATACAGTCATAACACGTATATCCTCTATATTCCTAAGCTGAATAATTCTAGTCTTTTCTTTTCTGCCATATATTTATGAGATTCTCTTTCAGTATTTCCTTTTCTGTTTGAAAGAATCTATCAACATCAATAGTGGAGCCATACACATGACACATAGTCCAAAGCGTGTATAGTTAAATACCAATGTATTTGGACTTGCACTTTGAAGCAGATCACCATCATCAAATGTTTAGTGTTCTTTCAAATTCCATTCTTTAGTAATCTTTTAGTGTAGCAAACGTTTTACCTACATCAAATATTCATCCTTATCATGGAACTATTCATGATCAAGCTACTTTAGCTTATTATGGTGAATCGCTAGTATAATGTTGCTCTCCAATACCTTTTGGAGGATTAGGACAACTAGTGTCTCCCACCTTTTGTAAATTCTCATCAAATATGAGAACATAAACTTTTCCATATTATACTATATCATGTTGTAACCAGAACATCATTTCAGATATCGCAATATCTTCCATACATGATGGTTTCTAAAACAACTCTTTCAACTCCTAGATTACCTTGATATTAAAACAATCTTTTGAATATCAAGAATCATGGAGACAAACATGATACTTATATACTAACATTGGAATTGTTACTCTTGATTTGATACCAACTATTAAACTTCACGGAGTAATCGGAACTTAATAAAAGTTTGCAATGGGACTTTTAAACTTTAGATTAACACTTCAAAACAATACGATACCAGTTCGTAAAGTAACTAACCAGAATTCTATAGTTCTATCATGTCAATTATAACTAAGCGCAAGGTGGTAAGCGGATGCCAATGACTACAACAACTTTGCAAATTAACTTTGATTTAATTTATGATAAATAGTGTTCAACGTTTAATCATATTGATATTGAACTCCCACTCAAAACAATATCCCTCACATTGTTTTAGTGATTACATGAACCAAATCCACCACATCAAAACCGATCATCACGAGAGATGATGTAGCTTCAAAGGTGAACAATCAACATGTTCATCATATCATCTATATGACTCATGCTATACCTTTCGGTATTCCGTGTTCCGAGACCATGTCTGTTCATGCTAGGCTCGTCAAGATCAAACCTTCCGCATGAGCAAATCTGGCTTGCTCCCATTGTATACACTCGCAGAATCTAATACACCCGATCATCACGTGGTGCTTCGAAACAATGAGCTTTGGCGATGGTGCCTACTAAGGACGAACACTCTATAACTTGATATTTTGTGAGAGGGATCATCTTATAATGCTACCATCGCGAACTAAGCAATACAAGATGCATAAAAGGATTAACATCACATGCAATTCAAAATATGTGATATGATATGGCCTTTGTTCTTGTGCTTCCGATCTCCATCTTCAAGCACGAACATGATCTCCATCATCACCGGCATGGCGTCAAGGTCAATGGCGCCGCTCCATGGTTGTCATCCACCAACATCTACTATTAAACCTTCTTTGAATAATAGACACGCAGGTCTAGACAAAATTAAAATACAACCATATGGCTCCTGCCGGTTGCCAACTTACAATAAGGAACATTGCATACATCATATATAATCACAATCATGGTCATATCACATCACAGCACACCCCTGCAAAACAAAGTTAGACGCCTCTAATTTTCTTTGCATGTTTTACGTGGTTTGGGGCTTTCATCAAGTGTCGTTCTAACTTACGAAAAAGAACCATAATGTTGATACTAGTATTGTCAATCACCCGTCGTAAATTGAATCTTCACTGTGTTGGGAGAAACAGGCACCCGCAAAGCCACTTATGCAATACTAGTTGCATGTCAAGCGTGGAGCAAGTCTCATGAACGATGTCATGTAAGGTTAGCCCGGGCCGCTTCATACCACCATCCCGCAAGATGGAAAGTACACAAGAAGCAATCGATAACAAAAGCATCAACGCCCACAATGACCATTGTGTTCTACTCGTGCAACAGATCTACATATAGACACGGCTATGATACCACTGTAGGGGTTCGTAGCATGGAAAACAAAAAAAATCTACCGCATGAACACACAATCAAGATCTAATATATGATCAAGCCAAGATCTATCTACAACATCAGTGCAACAAATTGAGAGAGTACTAACCCTCGAAGATCCAAAGCGGTTAATGAGAGCAGGTTCCCATGGGTGATGTAGTCGTTCACTTGCCGATCTCAAGATTGCGTAGACGATCCTTCCGGAGCCGCGTTCCGGCAGCGCTCCCGCAGTCGGTCACACGTATGGTACTCGATGAAGACCTTCCCCTCCCTTGTTCCAGCAGGCAGTGGAGGTGGTAGTTCTCTCCTCGTGATTCCGGCAGCACGACGGCGTGGTGTCGGAAGTAGAGGAGAGATCCCGCAGGGCTTCGCCTAAGCCGGAGCGGGTATGGTGGAGTAGAGGGATCCCCGGCGATCTGGGTTTAGAGTCCGAGGTTTAGAGGTAGCTAGCAATTAGGGTTTAGCTAGTTGGTAGCGGTTTAGAGGAGATCTAGATTGGCCACAACTAGAGAGGGGGCGGCGGCCAGCCTAGGGTTTCTTGTGTGTCCAAGGGGGGCGCCCTACCCCTCCTTTTATAGGTGGGGAGGCGCCAAGGGGGAGGGGGTCCTCCCCCAACTCCACTTCATGTGGTCGGCCCAAGGGAGAGGGAGGATTCCTTCCCTAGGTAAGAATCCTTCTCTCCCTCCACATGGAAATATTGTCCCAGTTTGACTTTTTCAAACTGCCCTTTTGACTTTTTCAAACTGCCCTTTTGACTTTCAAATTAGAGTTTGATTTCTCTCTTCGAAGTTTCCAGCCAAGTGACCTAGGACATGATGCAACCATTCCACTTTGTCATGACACATCCATGTACCCTTCCCCTTCCAGATCGACGAACCTTCTAGATCCTTCTAGAACATTCCGGTGAAAACACCGGAACCATTCCCGAACTCCGGAATTGGACTTTCCTTATATGAATCTTATTCTCTGTACCATTCCAGATCTCCTCGTGATATCCCGGATCCCATACAAGACTCCGAACAACATTCGGTCTCTTTACTCAAATTCCATATCTACTAAACAACATCGAATCCTTAAGTGTGTCTCCCTACGGTTTGTGAATTATGCGGACATGATCGAGACTCTTCTCCGATCAATAACCAATAGAGGAATCTGGAAATTCATATGGCTCCCACATATTTATACGATTACTTCGTGATCGAATGAACCATTTACATATGATACCAATTTCCCTTTGTCTCGCGATAGTTTACTTATCCGAGGTCTGATCGTCGGTATCTCTGCATACCTAGTTCAACCTCGTTACCGATAAGTACTCTTTTATCGTTCCCGTGATATGTTATCCCTTGTGAGCCAGTCACATGAATGCAAGCTAATTGGATGAAATTCCACCGAGAGGGCCCAGAGTAAATCTATCCGTCATATGGATGGACAAATCCCACTCTTGATCCATGTGCCTCAACACATACTTTCCGAACACTCAATGCCACCTTTATAGCCTCCCAGTTACGGTGTGGTGTTTGATGTCATCAAAGCATCCTTCCGGTGATGGTGATTAGCATGATCTCATGGTTGAAGGAATTAGGTTACTATGTATCAGAAAGCTTATAGCAAATGAACTATATTAAATGACTTGATCTTTATGCTACGCTTAACTATAGGAGTATGTCCATCACATCATTCTCCTAATGATATGACCCTGTTGTTATAACATATCTATGTTCATGATCAGGAAACCATGATCACATATTAACCAACAATCTAGTTTAACAAGAGGCTTTAGTAGGGACTCTTCTATGTTTACAAATCACACAAGTATTAATGTTTCCGGTTAATACAATTATAGCATGGTATGTAAACATTTATCATAAGCATGAAGATATGATAATAACCACTTTAGTATTGCCTCCTGGGCATATCTCCAACAGTTTCTGCATCGGGGGCTTCTTATAGGCGAAGGGGGAGGCCGAGGCGGCGTCCAGGGGCCCCACACCCCTCCCAGGCGCGGGGCAGGGCCCACCCGCACCTAGGAGCGGTCTAGGCGCCCTGGCCTGCCTCTCCGACTCCCCTCTGGACTTCTTGTTCCCCACGGAAAGTAATTGACTTTGACGTTTGTCCCGTCCAATTCTGAGAATATTTCTTTACTAACTTTTCTGAAACCAAAAACAGCAGAAAACAGGCAACTGGCACTGTGGCAACATGTTAAAAGGTTAGTACCAAAAACATGTAAAAGCACCTCAAAGTGTGGACAAGTAAAGCAAAATAAATACTAAACAAGCATGGAGCATAAAAAATTATAGATATGTTTCTGACGTATCAGCTGGCATGATGAAGAAGAAGGCCTCCGAAATGATCTCCCCTCCGTCAGGGTGCCGGGAAGAGCTTCAGATCCCCTCGATCTAGGGACGATGGTGGCGGCGGCTACAGACGGTTTCGTGGAATATTGATCGAGTACTTAGGGTTTAGGCATCGGGGGGTCTTTATAGGCGAAGAGGAGAGGCAGGGGGTCGCCAGGGCAGCCGCACCCCCTAAGGCGCAGGCCCACCTTGGCTGCGCGTCCAGGGGTGTGGACCCCTAGTGGCTCTCCTCCATCTCATATTCAGGCTTTGTTTTCCCCATAGTAAAATATTGACTTTGGCTTTTGTCCCGTCCAATTCCGAGAATATTGATTTTCTGCCTTTCTGGAACCAAAAACAGAAGAAAACAACCAACTGGCACTGTGGCATCTTGTTAATAGGTTAGTACCAGAAAACATATAAAAACACCTCAAAGTGTATACAAAGCAAAGCAAAGTAGATACTAAACAAGCATGGAACATAAAAAATTATAGATATGTTTCCAACGTATCACATGATTACAAATAGATGATCTTGATCATGAACGGAGCTCACAAAATCTAAACATGGTAGCACAAAGGAGGAGATACAACCATGTAGCTACTACATGGACCCGTAGTCCAAGGTGTAACTACTCACACTTCGTACCGGAGGCTGGCATGATGATGAAGGCCTCCGGGATGATTTCCCTTCCGACAGGGTGCCGGGAAGAACTTCAGATCCCCCCGTTCTAGGGACGATGGTGGCGGCGGATACAGACAGTTTCATGGAAGATTGATCAGGTACTTGGTGTTTCTTTATTGGGGGTATTTATAGGCGAATAGGCGAGGCAGGGGGCAGCCAGGGCGACCGCACCCCCTGTAGCATCCCAATTGTCTAACAATTGCAATGCTACTTGGTCTAGTAATATAATGACTACTTCCTAGACATAATTGTTGCATCATCATTATATCATGCTCATGTCATCATGCCACCTTGCATTTGAGCATCATATAAAACTCTTTTTGTGTTGGTTCTTCTCTCATATGCATTATCAATTGTATTTGTCTCTTGATATTGTATTTGGATATTGATATATTGTTTAAATGCCCAAGTTGAGTTGGGGGCATATCTTTTATTCCACTCCACCACCTTTCTTTCACCACCTTATAATTCCACCATTCCATTATCCATGAGCTTGCATTTGATTTTCTTTTGGTATTTAATCTATCTCATGGGAGATAGGATGGATCTACTTCTATAAATTCTTTTGCTTGGCTTTATTCCACTTTTGGGAATGCATAAGAATAATGCCATGTAAATATTATTGTTTTCACAAGAATAAACATGGCATTAATTATTTTGCATGGGCCATGCAAGTATCACCACATTTAAGTCTTTTGGATTTTATCTGAATTCTTGAGTGGATCATCTCTCATCTCATCTCCACTTCTATTTTTTTTCCTCTTTTCTATCTTTGGCGTTCCCAAAATTCTCTGTTCAAAACTATCTGCAAGGTTCAAAAAGATTTGAAATAAAATGCTTGCTTGAATTTGAAACAAACAAAACAAATAAAAATAAAAAGAAGAAGGAATAAGAGAGAGGTTCATACCTGGCAGCAGTCCACCTTGGGCCCAACCGCAGCAGCCCAAGAGAGAGCAGCAGTCTACCAGTGCAATACCCTCCTCCGGCCCACCTTCCTCCACGGCCTGGTACCCCTTCGCTCCCCGACGCCGTCCTGTTCACCGTCTTCCCCTCGACCCCCCTTCTCTCTGCAGGAAAACGGGGGAGCAGGTAGGCGTCCACCCGCCGTTGTCCTCGTCACCCCGCACTCACCTGCCCTCCTTCTTATCCCCTTCGATCCTATCTCCAACCCTAGAGACCCCTCTCTGCATCCCGCGCCGCCATCCCCTCCCTCTTCCTCGGTTTCCACCCCTACCTGAGTGTAGCAGCGAGGAGAGCGTCACCGCGTCGTCGCCTTGATCACCTTCTGGAGCCGAAGGGCGTGCAGGCGGTCTTCGACGACAACCGCGTGAGCTCCAGGAGGAGCTGGACGTGGCGCCTCTGCTTCCTCTTTTTCCTGGCCGAGCACAGAACCACACCGCCTCGCCTCGACCATCTTCTTCCACCCCCGAACCCGATTCCGGCTGGAATTGATTGAGGTGAGGTTCAATTCTCCGTTCCCTTCTTCCTTGCATCATCTCCTTAGCGTAATCGCCGTCGTCGTCATTAGAAATCCCGCTCGGTACACGCCTGCTACCGCAAGTTCAGAACGAGATGTTCCTGGTATCCTAGTTCAGACCGTCAGTCTCGCGCGCCCCTGTTCCCGGCGTTTTTCCCGGCGATCGAGCCCTCCTCCGGAGAAACCCCAAACACGAAAGTTGTATCCCTATCGTCCCTCTACAACTTTCATTTTTGCGGCATCACAAAATTCCCAAAGGATTGCTCGCCATCTTCGACGCAAAATTGACTCAGCTCACAGCTTTTGCCAGATCTAAAATTCAGTTTCGTCAGATATCCATCTACGCTTTTCCATTTAGGTCCTTGAAGTTTTTTTTCCTCCCGACCCGCAATCCCTGGCCTGCACGCGCGCAGTGGGCCTCCCCGCTTGCTGGCCCACCTATCAGTGTCTTTGGCTGGGTCTGTCTGAGTAACAAAAGTATTTATAAATTCCTGTTTAATTCAAACTTTTCGAATTGATTCAAATTCAAATTTCAAATCTGTTTAAATATAAATTCATTCATAACTTTCAAATGGTTTGGAATTTGAATTCAAACCTTATATGAAATATGTTTTGTTTTTGAATGTTAATTCAAATCTTTAATCAAATATTTTCAAAACTAAATCAAACTAGTCAACCTTTGACTTTGACCCTATTTAATAATTTTGACTTAAACATAAATTTAAATTCATAAATCCAAATAATACAAACAATATATGTTTTCAAATCAGAAAAATGTGAGGAATTCAAATATGGCCTTCAAAATATATTTTGGACACTTTAAAATTCAAGTTGTTCAAAATTACAATAAAATTCCCTTCCACCTTAATTAATTAATAACTTTTGATTTATAACTCCAAATTTAACAAATGGTATGTCTAAAATGATTAGCTCGACGAGACCTTTCTGTTTATGCATTCCTTGTCCTGTTTTGTAGCATGCATCATACAAATATATTGTAAACAGCAACTTATTTGAGAATAAAACATGACTAAAACTCAATAAAATGATTTATTCTTGTTTTCTCACCTCAACCATGCCATGCTACTTTATTGCCATGCAAATTGTGCATCATTCATCATGGCATGATTGGTTGATTGTCGCATTTTATTCCTATGCTTGTGCACTTCATTTATGTTGGCCCTTGTTTGTTTGGTTCTTCTTCGAATAGACGCTGAGCAGGGGATATATCAAGAAACCCAGGAGCACTACCCAGATCCGTATCTCGCTTCAACTGAGCTGCCAGGCAAGCACTACCACATGCTTGCATACATATAGTACCTGTTGCCTCTATCTTATTCTTGCATCATTGAGTCACGATTGCATTAAATTGAATCCCAAGTATTGCATAGCCTTTACTTTTAAACCCCACCAAAGCTTGTTCCTCCATCCCATGAGCCATTACTACAGGAGTTGTTTGAGCCATGCGAGTCGTAGAACAGCATGTGTAGGGTATGTGAGTGTCTGGTGGATAACGAGGTACCTAAACAACTTAACCTGAGTAGTAATGGGATAACTAATGAAAGTGGCCCCGGTGAGCAATATCTGCTATTTGGTTTTTCCTGCTCACTTGTGTCCCGTAGGACCCCGAGTACTTGATTCCTGTTCCTTGAATATTCGCGCTATCCACATCCGGGACGCTTATGGGACCGCCTGAGCCAGAGCTTGATTCATTCTTATTTCTTGGGGCCACAAACTAGTTTGAGGTTTTATTTACTATCCTGTACTTATGCCATGCTTTACTGCTTTATTTAAATTGTGCGATGTACTACACTTGTACTGTTTAGGTAAGCGGAGTGTTTTCAGCATGTCGACAAGCCAGTCACATTTTCGGGTTCCCGATCGTTTCACCATTGGCAAACCTTGAGTCCGTTTGAGTCATTAACTTCGCTTGGGTAGCTTAATGGGTGGCCCTGAAATATTCTGAATCTGTGATTGCTTTGTCGTGAAAGCCTCGTTGGGTTTTGATTTGGTTTTCCGAGGTTGATCGAGTGTGTGTTGCTATTTGTGCACCCCTGCAGGGTAAAACTTTCTGAAAGCCGTGTCCGCGGTTGTGGACAACATGGAGCACAGTTTCTTGATCATAGACAAGCATAACTAAAGTACCTCTTTTAAATTTGACTAAGTAACTGACTAGTAAATAGTGCAATACTCATGGAATGGATAATAAAACTGCCAACAGATGGGGGGGTTGTTCGTCCGCTTCCTCGTTGGTAAGCGAGGAGGAGGATGGATCTGTTAATATTACCGTTATAACTGTTGGTATTAATTCACGGACATCCGTCTATCTTTGGTTAGGCGGATGGTTAGCGAGTATCTATAGAATTGTTAGGGTTTATCTTTTGCTGCAATTGCGTCACCCCAGGTTGTGTCCCCTTTAGAGGCATAAAGACTTGCTTAGTACCCCTAGGGTCTCACACGATAAATTATTTGATTCAGATGAACAGGAACACTCACGAGATGGATACTGGGTGGAGGAGACGGACGATGTGGGCAACGATCATTCAGTGTAGAGATTCCGGAAACGGGGATCCGTGAGATCTGTGGGCGGGATGTGTTTATTTATGGGGCATCTTATGCCGATTTGATTCTTATCCGTACTCGGATCTTGTTTTCCGCTTCCGCCTGATACTCTGATGTTTGATGTATGAGGAGATATCCTAAACTATATATCTATCTAGGATATTTGGATCTTGCCGTATGGCGTTGCAATATTTCTATTTCTTTTAGATGGAATGGCTCTGAGGACTGTTGTATGGTGGCTTGCATACATACTCATTTGTGTATGTAGTTGATCCCTTCGCCTGCCGATTACGCCGCCCGTTCTTGTCCCGATGTCTGGAAATGGTTAGGACGGCCGAAAGGTCTACCTGTGAGTGGCATTTGGGCCCCACCATACTATTTTAACCATTTTCGCTCATCCAGGCTTGTAACTAGGAGCGTAATTCACCGAGGTAGTTACAATTGGTATCAGAGCCATCCCGCCCTTCAGGGTCTCAGCCAAATGGTCGTTGTCAGTCTAGCAAATATTTTTGGTAGCTATGTATACTAGGGAAAAACAAAATGCGAGAGTAGGACTGCTTCCACTTTTCTTCTTACCCACCACCCACCCTTTTCTAGTAAGGAAGTGTAACGTTTTCAATCCTCTCCTTAAAATTCAAACTAGGATTCACGTGTTCTGGGTTTCCGTAGTACCATAGAAAGTGTGTGTGGGGGGGTGTAATTCCTTGTCTATCTGTTGCATCCAACATGTTATCTTTATCTGCCTTTGGTTATCAACTGTTGGTACATTCCATCTTGTGAGCTTTTGAATACCGGCGATCTATCGACTCCTTGTTAATCGGTGCCATCTTCTTAAGGGTCTCCTTCCTTCTAGCAACTCCACATTACAGAAACCATCGGTTGCTAATCGCTACGATAAGTGTTTTTAGCATCTATTGCTATTTTAATGCGAAAATGCGGAAAAATTTCTTTGATACATCTGTGCTTCCATACTCCTTTTCGATCGTGTGAAACATTATCTATCTCCCTTTTATCGACCTATCCATGCTAACTCATTCTTTTGTCACGCGCTTAATCCTAGAGTTTCATTTCATCTCCAATTCCCTTGGGCTAATTACATAACATGTGTCGATCCGATCTTGGTGATTGTAATTTGGTTCTCGGCATAGCTATATGACACTTATCTTGAGTGGAATATGGAAAATGCAATCACCACTATCCTCCAAATGGTGACGGTTATCTCCTGTGATTTTGAGTACACGATCATATCTATGCATATTCAAGCATCTTTGGCAATCCGAGTTTCTCCAAGCACTACGGCGGTCTATCATCGCCCATCATGCTTTGCATCCTTTTGAACCCCATATCCACAATTCTCACGGATACGAGGAATTGCATCTTTTAAATCTCTGATAGCTTTGCTTAAGGTATGAGCTATCATCGGTTCTTATCCAAGATCTCTTTATCTTTGTAACCGGTGCTCCGATCGACAATGTGAACCAGGTGACATCTCTTTTTCTTCCGAAGGACCAGTTAACCTATTCTGTCAGCGCATCTTCTTCAACAGGAATCCTTACTCGTAACATTGATCTTTCAAAGAGCGTTGAGCTCAGAAAGTGTTTCGAGCATTTGTTCGTTCTCCCGCCTCTTGAACTTGGTATTCTGGGAATATCTTGTTAATCCATGGTGGTATATGTTGATAATATGCTTGCCTATTCGATATCTATGGAAGGACATGGAAGATCATCTGTGTCTCTTTCTCTCGAGCTTCGTGAGCACTGCCTGTGTGCAAAGTCTCAAAGTGAGAATTCTGACTTTTTGAAGTCACCTATCTCGGCCACGTCCTTCTGCTAAATAGATCGCTCCAACTCTGGAATCAGCAAGTCCATTGTTAATTCCACCCTCCATCTTCAACCAATCCGGAGTTGTTCCTTGTTGGCAAGTTATCATCGTCGTTCTGCTGAAGATTTCCTCAAGGCTGCTAAATCTCTCTCAATCATTTCAAGAAGAACATGGAGTTCTTTCACCTCAGTCTCGTCAAGTGATCTCTTGAAACCCTCTCGTTCTATCATCTATGCTCAACCCACCGGAGGCCATGAAGACCTTCCAGATCTTGTATTCCTTCTGTTCAAGTGGTGCTACCTTTTTCAATATCTGTGAAATTTTGCAGTTGTCTCCGTGATCTTCCTTTATATCTTTTCGGTGGCTTGGTACTTCCGACATGACGACAACATCATCATCTTTATCTATCTATGAATCCGGCGAATCGTTTGCATCTATCCTTGTTTTCTAACGGAGTTCTATGAGTTTTTGCCAACACCTTCAGTCTGTTTCGGTAGTTGGGTTGCATGATTTTCTTATTCATGTGCGGAGTAATGCTTTGAGTGCGGGATGGAGTAGCTACCATACCACTACTCTTATCATTCGCTCTTGTACATTGAATTGGTGAATTAATGTGATTTCACTCATTCCACGGAAGTTAGAAGTGGCCTTTATCCCTTGATACTTTTACTCCCGTCCTTGTTTTTCCGGAGTGCTTTTTCGAAGAAAGTACTCAATAATCTCTTGTTGGTGATCTCACCCTTTCTACACGGAGCAAAATCCTCAATTATCTGGTGGAAACAAACGCAAACTCTTTTCTGTCCTCGTCATGCTACCGATGCTCGACATCCACAAACAAGATGAAAGGAAACTATCTCTCTCTTTGTTTCATCAATTCTTTTCTCTATGGTAAAGCCAATTATGGTTGATGCCATCAGCCGCAAATCTATTGCGTTAGCCTCAAGGCTAAAGAAAGCAATAAGTATATCTACAATAAACTCCAGATCCTGCATATTGTTTGCTTCTCGGGATTCCACCATGATCTGCCTTCACATCCATCTCTGGAAGTTATATCCGTGCACCTCAATTGCGTGATCCTTGGTTCTTACCGGCGCAACAAGAATCTAATCCAACGATGTCTAACTAAATCTTTTTGTTGATATCAAGGGACTCTATTGTTTGAAGGCAATATTGTTTCCGAACTTCATTTCTCAAATCCGAGAGAAGATACGATGCTATTGTCATAGTGGTTCAAACCTCTCCAACCTAGCTCTTTTCTTCCGGCGGGACAAAGATTCATCCTCTCTCGTATCAGTAAATCTTTAATCTTAACGGTGTCTTTCTTTATCCATGATACATCATCTTGTTCCTTCTTTCACAAGTGGTTACATTCTTTTATCATGATTCTTGGGAAAACCGGAGCTATGCCCATCCTATCCTTCTTGTCTCACGACAATCCTTCAATTCTTCTATCCCGTTGTTTCTCAAGCAAAACGCAAGACTCGCAACAAGTCTAGCAAGTTTTGCAAGGTGTAGTGGTCGCACCATTCCGTTGTTCATAAACTTGGGAACGTGAGGGTCACCTTCGTTCGAACACCCGCCTCTCCTTGTGTTGTTTTATTTTTCCTAGGAATCTCGGGGCGAGATTCTTGTTTAGTGGGGGAGAGTTGTAGCATCCCAATTGTCTAACAATTGCAATGCTACTTGGTCTAGTAATATAATGACTACTTTCTAGACATAATTGTTGCATCATCATTATATCATGCTCATGTCATCATGCCACCTTGCATTTGAGCATCATATAAAACCCTTTTTGTGTTGGTTCTTCTCTCATATGCATTATCAATTGTATTTGTCTCTTGATATTGTATTTGGATATTGATATATTGTTTAAATGCCCAAGTTGAGTTGGGGGCATATCTTTTATTCCACTCCACCACCTTTCTTTCACCACCTTATAATTCCACCATTCCATTATCCATGAGCTTGCATTTGATTTTCTTTTGGTATTTAATCTAGCTCATGGGAGATAGGATGGATCTACTTCTATAAATTATTTTGCTTGGCTTTATTCCACTTTTGGGAATGCATAAGAATAATGCCATGTAAATATTATTGTTTTCACAAGAATAAACATGGCATTAATTATTTTGCATGGGCCATGCAAGTATCGCCACATTTAAGTCTTTTGGATTTTATCTGAATTCTTGAGTGGATCATCTCTCATCTCATCTCCACTTCTATTTTCTTCCTCCTTTCTATCTTTGGCGTTCCCAAAATTCTCTGTTCAAAACTATCTGCAAGGTTCAAAAAGATTTGAAATAAAATGCTTGCTTGAATTTGAAACAAACAAAACAAATAAAAATAAAAAAGAAGAAGGAATAAGAGAGAGGTTCATACCTGGCAGCAGTCCACCTTGGGCCCAGCCGCAGCAGTCTACCAGTGCAATACCCTCCTCCGGCCCACCTTCCTCCACGGCCTGGTACCCCTTCGCTCCCACGCCCGTCTGCTCACCGCCTTCCCTCGACCCCCCCTCTCTGCAGAAAAGCAGGGGGAGCGGTGGCGTCCACCCGCCGTTGTCCTCGTCACCCCACTCACGCCTCCTTCTTATCCCCTTGATCCTATCTCCAACCCTAGAGACCCCTCTGCATCCCGCCGCCATCCTCCCTCTTCCTGGTTTCCACCCCTACGAGTGTAGCCCGAGGAGTCCGCGTCGTCGCCTTGATCACCTTCTCGGCGAGAAGGGCGTGCAGGCGGTCTTCGACGACAACCGCGTGAGCTCCAGGAGGAGCTGGACGTGGCGCCTCTGCTTCCTCTTTTTCCTGGCCGAGCACAGAACCACACCGCCTCGCCTCGACCATCTTCTTCCACCCCCGAACCCGATTCCGGCTGGAATTGATTGAGGTGAGGTTCAATTCTCCGTTCCCTTCTTCCTTGCATCATCTCCTTAGCGTAATCGCCGTCGTCGTCATTAGAAATCCCGCTCGGTACACGCCTGCTACCGCAAGTTCAGAACGAGATGTTCCTGGTATCCTAGTTCAGACCATCAGTCTCGCGCCCCTCGGCGTTTTCCGCGATCGAGCCTCCTCCGGGAAACCCCAAACACGAAAGTTGTATCCCTATCGTCCTCTACAACTTTCATTTTGCGGCATCACAAAATTTCAAAGGATTGCTCGCCATCATCGACCAAAATTGACTCGACTCACGACTTTTGCGGATCTAAAATTCATTTCACGATATCCATCTACGCTTTTCCATTTAGGTCCTTGAAGTTTTTTTTCCTCCCGACCCGCAATCCCTGGCCTGCACGCGCGCAGTGGGCCTCCCCGCTTGCTGGCCCACCTATCAGTGTCTTTGGCTGGGTCTGTCTGAGTAACAAAAGTATTTATAAATTCCTGTTTAATTCAAACTTTTCGAATTGATTCAAATTTCAAATCTGTTTAAATATAAATTCATTCATAACTTTCAAATGGTTTGGAATTTGAATTCAAACCTTATATGAAATATGTTTTGTTTTTGAATGTTAATTCAAATCTTTAATCAAATATTTTCAAAACTAAATCAAACTAGTCAACCTTTGACTTTGACCCTATTTAATAATTTTGACTTAAACATAAATTTAAATTCATAAATCCAAATAATACAAACAATATATGTTTTCAAATCAGAAAAATGTGAGGAATTCAAATATGGCCTTCAAAATATATTTTGGACACTTTAAAATTCAAGTTGTTCAAAATTACAATAAAATTCCCTTCCACCTTAATTAATTAATAACTTTTGATTTATAACTCCAAATTTAACAAATGGTATGTCTAAAATGATTAGCTCGACGAGACCTTTCTGTTTATGCATTCCTTGTCCTGTTTTGTAGCATGCATCATACAAATATATTGTAAACAGCAACTTATTTGAGAATAAAACATGACTAAAACTCAATAAAATGATTTATTCTTGTTTTCTCACCTCAACCATGCCATGCTACTTTATTGCCATGCAAATTGTGCATCATTCATCATGGCATGATTGGTTGATTGTCACATTTTATTCCTATGCTTGTGCACTTTATTTATGTTGGCCCTTGTTTGTTTGGTTCTTCTTCGAATAGACGCTGAGCAGGGGATATATCAAGAAACCCAGGAGCACTACCCAGATCCGTATCTCGCTTCAACTGAGCTGCCAGGCAAGCACTACCACATGCTTGCATACATATAGTACCTGTTGCCTCTATCTTATTCTTGCATCATTGAGTCGCGATTGCATTAAATTGAATCCCAAGTATTGCATAGCCTTTACTTTTAAACCCCACCGAAGCTTGTTCCTCCATCCCATGAGCCATTACTACAGGAGTTGTTTGAGCCATGCGAGTCGTAAACGACATGTGTAGGGTATGTGAGTGTCGGTGGATAACGAGGTACCTAAACAACTTAACTTTGAGTAGTAATGGGATAACTAATGAAAGTGGCCCGGTGAGCAATATCTGCTATTTGGTTTTCACTGCTCACTTGTGTCCCATAGGACCCCGAGTACTTGATTCCTGTTCCTTGAATATTCGCTATCCACATCCGGGAGGCTTATGGGACCCCCGAGCGAGCTTGATTCATTCTTATTTCTTGGGGCCACAAACTAGTTTGAGGTTTTATTTACTATCCTGTACTTATGCCATGCTTTTGCTTTATTTAAATTGTGCGATGTAACTGCTGTCTTGTTTAGGTAAGCGGAGTGTTTTAGGTGTCGACAAGCCAGTCACATTTTCGGGTTCCCGATCGTTTCGACCATTGGCGCAAACCTTGAGTCCGTTTGAGTCACTAACGTTCTTGGGTAGCTTAATGGGGTGGCCCTGAAATATTCTGAATCTGTGATTGCTTTATCGTGAAAGCCTCGTTGGGTTTTGATTTGGTTTTCAGGTTGATCGAGTGTGTGTTGCTATTTGTGCACCCTGCAGGTAAAACTTCAAAGCCGTGTCCGCGGTTATGGACGACTTGGAGCACAGTTTCTTGATCATAGACAAGCATAACTAAAGTACCGCTTTTAAATTTGACTAAGTAAATGACTAGTAAATAGTGCAACACTCATGGAATGGATAATAAAACTGCCAACGGATGGGGGGGTTATTCGTCCGCTTCCTCGTTGGTAAGCGAGGAGGAGGATGGATCTGTTAATATTACCGTTATAATTGTTGGTATTAATTCACGGACATCCGTCTATCTTTGGTTAGACGGATGGTTAGCGAGTATCTATAGAATTGTTAGGGTTTATCTTTTGCTGCAATTGCGTCACCCCAGGTTGTGTCCCCTTTAGAGGCATAAAGACTTGCTGAGTACCCCTAGGGTCTCACACGATAAATTATTTGATTCAGATGAACATGTACACTCACGAGATGGATACTGGGTGGAGGAGACGGACGATGTGGGCAACGATCATTCGGTGTAGAGATTCCGGGAACGGGGATCCGTGAGATCTGTGGGCGGGATGTGTTTATTTATGGGGCATCTTATGCCGATTTGCTTCTTATCCGTACTCGGATCTTGTTTCCTTCCGCTCACGATACTCTGATGTTTGATGTATGAGGAGATATCCTAAACTATATATCTATCTAGGATATTTGGATCTTGTCGTATGGCGTTGCAATATTTCTATTTCTTTTAGATGGAATGGCTCTGAGGACTGTTGTATGGTGGCTTGCATACATACTCATTTGTGTATGTAGTTGATCCCTTCGCCTGCCGATTACGCCGCCCGTTCTTGTCCCGATGTCTGGAAATGGTTAGGACGACCGAAAGGTCTACCTGTGAGTGGAATTTGGGCCCCACCGTACTATTTTAACCATTTCCGCTCATCCAGGCTTGTAACTAGGAGCATAATTCACCGAGATAGTTACACCCCCTAGGCGCGGGCTAGGCCCAGCCGCGTAGCCAGGGGGTGTGGCCCCCTGGTGGCTCCCCTCCGTCTCGTATTCTGGCTCCGTGTTTCCCACGGTAAAATATTGACTTTGTCTTTTGTCCCGTCCAATTCCGATAAGATTGATTTTCTACTTCTGGAACCAAAAACAGAAGAAAATAGGCAACTGGTACTGTGGCATCTTGTTAATAGGTTACTACCAGAAAATATATAACAGTACCTCAAAGTGTAGACAAAGCAAAGCAAAGTAGATACTAAACAAGCACGGAGCATCAAAAATTATAGATACGTTTCCGACGTATCATCCTTGTTGATGGAAGAGCTTGTCACTCCCGACTAAATAAATGATAAGTGGAATATAAGTTTTCTTACTCTAATAAGTGATTTGCTTTCATAGTTTTTACTACTAAATGTTTTGCCTTTGAATTCCTCTTGTTTTTTGAAGTTTTTGAGGTTTTTTTTTGTAACTATACGGGTGCAACTATAGAGCTGAAGAAAAATCTCCTGCCGTATAGTTGGTCGTTAAAGGTATTGTACCCTCTTTGCGAAATATTTTTTGATGTCCAGTATCTATACGGGCGCAACTATACGACTGGAGAAAAATCTCCGCCATATAGTTGATCGTTAAAGATTTTGTATCATCGACCCCTTTTCATTCTAATTTATATTCCTATAAAAAACTATTTTGTCAGTTCCTAGTCGGTAATCTAACTGACCTGGACTCGAGATATTTGGAAATATCTGCCTGGAACCAACTATACGGTTGGAACTATACGGGCCACGACCGTATAGTTGGTCGTTACGCGGCAGGACTCCTCCAAAATCATGATTTCTTTTTCTATTCTGTTTGGATTCTTTCCTTGGGCGTGAATTTGGTGTTTCGCACGAGTTTTACCGACCTTTGACCCCTATTATATACTGTCATTGTGCCTCTCTCTAATCACAATCACCAGGAACAAATATAGCTATGCTCTATCCCGTCCCAGGTCATGGAAAACCTCTGGGGATCATTGCTCCTATGGGACCTTTCTAGCAGCCCGTCTATGGAGGACGGCGATGAGGAGGTGGAGAGGTTTAGCCCGGGTACAAGAAGTACATCGAGCCAAGATTCTACAACAGTGATCCTGATGAAGGCTGGAGCGGCGTTTACATCAGTCGTGACGTCTATGGTCCCCGGGGATCGACTGGGCGACGATGAAAAGAACTCAAGAAGAGAGAGAAGGCCACAAGACTTATGTAAAAGGGTGTGTGGAGACGGCCAAGTTCATCATCACGGACCCTAGGCCACACAAGCATAAGGAAATAACTAACATTGGTGCAAGTGCTAGCAAGTAACCGACATTGCCCTGCTTGAGGCCTACCACTGGCGCTCATATGAGGGTGAAGCCTCAAGAGGAGTGGAGGAGCAGTTTCTACTTCCCCGGTCCATAAATAATGGATGAGGAAGAAGAAGTTATCCCCAGGACAAAGGATCGCGTGCGAGCACTAGAGATATATCAGAAGCAGGAGCTACTCCATCGCGTTGAAGTCCGTTATTGCCTCAAGGAGATAGAGAAGAAAGATGATCTTCTCCAAATGGTGACTAAACTCGCAGATAGGGTGGACACTTTGCAATCTGATTTGCGCAGGTGCTACAGCCGCATCACTGCTCTGGAGGATACCAACAAGAAGCTACACACCGCGGTTCTACATGCCATGGCGCCACAGTGACCTGCAATAAATCACGGTATCAAATAATCACGAGGGATTATTTGATCCCGCCTGGCTTGATTCCAAGTTTGGGGAGATCTTTAAGACCTCGTAATCTATATTAAGTATTTATTACTATTCTAGTTTTGCATTAGTTCGAGCTCATAAAGAAAGTTTGCATCATTGGAATTCCCTTCAGGAATAGTCGATCCCTTTTATAAAATTCTGAGTTTATTATAATATATGGAGCATTATTGAGTTTGAGTTTGTCTTATTGGATATATGAATGGCTTGAGTATAATTTTACTTGCACTTGATGATAGCAATAGGAGTCTTCCACACCATTGGTATTAATAGAACATACAAAGATAATTCGATCAATATGTTGTAGGTCAATGGTTTGATTTATAAGAGGATAAATCATCTAATTAGTTAAGATGAAAAAGAAAAACCTTGAACAAAGGAGAAATTATAAGTACTATCAAATAGAGTGAGAACAAGTTGAGGTAGAATACTCAAGTTATGAAGATGCTTCATATATATTTGGAATTTGGTAATTGAGTTCGTTAAACTTTGGATTCCTACATGAAGTGGAATGTATGTCTAGCTCCTTTGCGCGGCACTTAAACAAAAGTGTGAGCATGAATATATATAGAGAAATAATAAAATAAAGAGAAAGAAAAAGAGCGAATGTGCAAAGAGCAAATAGGCATATACCACTATATTGTAGTAAGATAAAAAGACGTTTGAGATTTTGAATCCCAAATGAATATGTTAATCCTAAAACAGTTGGGACTACCTCACTAACTCATTCGGTCGAACCGAATACTTTTATATCATGTTGAGAGTAATCTTTTGTGAACTGTTAATTGCTAAGGTGTGGAAGCCTGCTAATATTATTCGGATAGTTCGAGTAAGGTACTATTCATGAACTTATTTATATGCATCCTATATTATAAACACATGCTACAACTACCTTATTTATTTTATCGACTCAGCTTCATGAATATGAGGATTACATACATTAATCTAAACTAGCTCGAGACGAGCAAGAGTCTAAGCTTGGGGAAGTTGATGAGTGCATATTTGCATCATGTTTTAGATTATTATTTTGAATTGTAGTGGTAGGATCGGTATTTTACGGTGTTTACGCGCACTTTTTATGTTTATTTTCACCAAGATCAGATCAGATAATAGATACGATGGACACAATTCTTGGACCAGTTATATTGGAGTGAAAAGGAGCCAAATACAACATAAATTGCTTATTTGGAAAATATTAATAACACCAGAAGAAAACCGAAAGAAATTGGGAATAAATATTCCGGCCGTATAGTTCCCCCCGTATAGTTGGCGCCGACACCGCCTTCTCAAATAGTTTTACCCCGTGCAACTGGATCAAAGAGATGACATACAGAACATCCAGAAATCACTGAAACCTCACCTTCGAAAGGCATCTGGAGGGGTAACTCACCCACCGGGGATCCATCTTCGCCCAACGCAGATCCAGGAGGCTAAGGCATCAATCTTCATCATCAACCGCTGCATCACCACCATCTCCATCCATCCCATCTACATCTTGTCTAGATCTTGTTGTAATTTCCATACTCGTTGTGGATTTATACAAGTACTATTCATCTATGATAGAATCCATTGTCTTTGCCATGATGTTGATTGCCTCCATGTCTGTGTAGATCATTAGTTCTTAGGGAGATAGATAAACCCTAGTATGATACTGAAATAAGATAAAGTTTATTATGATATTCATCGCTGTGACCATGTCTTAGATTGTCTTCACCTTAACGTTGGGAGAAGTCGATCTCTCAATATTTGCCTCTTGTGGGGACTTGATGGAGGAAACTATTTGTTGGTAGACGGAGGTGTGTTAGCACTTACAGTGACTATAAAGTTGTTGGCACTCCTTACGTATCAGTTTGGAAATCGAGCAAACTCACAAAACACTATCCATTCCATGGGATACGTCATGCGGGATCAAGTCCCATAATAGAGCGGTAATTCAATTGATGTTGATTGCTGTCTGTTGTGGTTATGAGGATGATGTGAGCAGTAGTTGCTGCCTATTTATCCAAATACGGAGTTCCTCTCACACATACATAGTTGAGAATGTTTATGATAATAATCTTTACCTTAGCCCTTTATAATGCTAGTGGTGTATCTGCTAATCCCTGAGAACGCATTTTGTCACTGAAGTTTCAAATATCTTTTACACATGTGATACTTATTTTCTGTATTCGGTTTTGTTTACTTTACTCATTATTCTCTTATACCAAAAACCCAAAAACACCTTTTTACACAATACTCGCATTTTATCTTGTCACTTAAAACTTTATTTAGCATTTCTATTTCAATATTTATTTTAAGAGTTATTAGACTTCGGACTCCTGCTCCCTGTGGGATCGATATCTTTATTTCGAAACTAGCTACAAACGATCTGTGCACTTGCAGTCATCACCTATCACCGCCTCTCCTACTCGGTGTCGCTTCCAACCTTAAGCTAACCCACCGCCTAGATCCTTCAGGTGACTCCGTGCTTTCTACAAGTTTGCCCCACCCTTGCTCCGGCTCGCCCGTCCCTGTACCGCTGCTCTACGCCGAGCTCCTTCTCCATGCTTGAGTTTCTCCTCTGCACCACCGCTTTTGCACATGCCGAATTAGGTCGAAATTGGTCTGCTCCATCGAAATTTGGCCGACACGAGTCAATGTGGTGGATTTGGCCAGAAGGTTTGGTATGCGGTTGTTCGACCTAAAATTTCCTTCCTGCCATTTGCGGGGGACATAAAAAGGGCCCTGGTACTAGTGTTATGTTTGGATGTCGGTATTCGAGCAAGGAATTGGGAGTTGGAATCTGGTTTCCTAAATTTTGTTGTTTGAGTGTGTTTGGAATTGAAACTGAAATTGGTAGCTGAATTCCAAGGAATTGTACTACATCTAAAAGACCCCTTCTCCAATTCAGAGTCTCATCCCTTCGAATTGAGTGGAATTGCATGTGGATGCCCATATTCAACACATAGACATCTAAACAAAATAAAAAGACATGGACATCCAAATAAGAAATTGGAATTGACTCATCTCTTTGATTCCAACTGCCAATATGTTGTACAACGAAACAACAATCTAGAATTAACCGCTCATTTCAATACTTTTGTTGATTTGGTATTAACCTTAATTCAACTCGAAGCCCTCCAATATAGACATTCAAATGGAGCCTAGGTATATACTATTGGGCACACAATATCTTGGGTGTCTCCGAGGTAGTTGAACTTTGGTTGTTGGGCCCAGTTCTTAAAAAAATCGCAAAATTCTGTTATTTTACAGTTTTTGGCCGACTTGCAGATCAGCGATGCTGCAACATGTTGGGAAACTGGTTCTTTCCTTACGGTCTGAAAGAGATAATACAGTAACTCCAATCATTTTCTGGCTAGACGTCGACGTATGTGGTGGCGCGTGGCACGTGAAGCACAGTATACGGGGCACGCCGCAGACATGGACGGGTTGTTGCGGCGTAGCGCGTCCTCGGCGTACGACGGATCGGAAACTGTGGTTGGGCCATCGGCGTACGCTTCTGGTCGCGCTCCCGTCCACTGCACTGCCCGTCCCGTCCGTCCTCCACACCCACCCAACGCTCAAGACACACACATCCACAGTTTGCCAGATTCCAATCGTGACAGCAACTCCAGTACGAATCCGCCCGTGCCAACAAACTGCCCTATCGTGACAATTTGATGCTTTCCATCAGCTTAAAAAAATATATATACACTCTTAGTCCCACATTTTCCATCGCGCGTGCGTTTTAGTCTCATTTCAGTTTGACTAAACTCGTCCACCTTTATCGCCGCATTTTTTTCAAAATGACCTCTATATATTTTTCTTTTAAATTTATGCCCTTGGTGCGTACTATAGAAGGCCCACCTGTCAGTAGACTTAGAAATAAAATATTAAAACACTATAAAGTAAAGAGATTCGAACTCAGTACCTTAATAGTAGAAGGTAACCGCACAAACCAATACGTCGACACGTGGTGTTTTAATTTAGAGACCGTAATCTCTGCTATATAGCTTAGTTCCTTAATCTAGTAGCCAGCGTGTCTACAATGAATTTGAGTTTATTCTCAAAAGAAAGGAGATTAACTACTCGGCCCTCCCCCTCCCCATACGGCATCCGGCGTGGTTTTTTTATGGTCCGTATTGTAGGCGCCAGATAGATGAAAAAATTGGAGGTGTTGGCGGTAGGTTGTGCCCCTTATACAAAAAATTCAAACATTTGATATTCATACAAATACGGCAAATACGAAGCAGTTCAAACATGTTTGTATAAAATTTAAAAGAAAAATTAAACTAGTGGCGGTCACGGACGTGCCCACCTAAACCAAGGTGACGGTACATCTCCGTCGCGTAGTCGTCGGTGTCGTCGCTGGGCTCCTGCTTCGGTGGCAGCATGGTGTTGCAGCCCTGGCCTAGATCGCCACCGCCGCTCCAATCCGAGTAGCCAGCCCCGTCGTCGTCGCTCTCTAGGTCGATGAATAGGCCGAGGCGGCGCGAGTGCTCGGCCTGCTCACGCTGGTACACTCCGCTGCGAACAGCGAACACGTACATCATTGGCGGCACAGTCTCAAAGGATAACAAAACTGGTCGCACCGGCGTCAAATAAAATTTGGCAATGGGCTGGGCGTGAATTCAACTGCCAAAATTCCCGTTAGCCCTTTAGAGAGGTTTTAGGCCCTTCGAGTGAAGATGTTCTAAACTTGACATATAACGGTAGTTAGTAGCAGATATTTCTATAGGATAGTTGGTTCTTGATGACATGTATCTACGGTAAAAATAAGTTTGAAATTCGTTTCCCTACATCACAGTAGAAATTATTTTGTTTTCTTACTTTTACAACCACTGACAGGTGGATTCCTCTTTTGCATGCGTGTGTGCTTTTATGTTGTATAAAAAGTTACGTCTTCTAAGTAATCAACATTGTGTGTTGATGTATTGGTTTATGTGGTTTTGTAATTATATTAAGGTACTGAGTTCGAACCTCACTTCTTCCTAGATTTTAAACCATTTTAATAATTCAATTAAATTGGACGAAAATAAACCATTTTAATAATTCAATTAAATTGGACGAAAATACTTCCATGATGCACGTTGTGGAACTAGTGTTACTCACTTTGCAAGAAATAAGACTAAAACGCACCCATGATAGAAGATATGGGCTAAAATTGTATATACCTCTAAAAAAAATCTGATATTTTCCATCGGCATTTCGGCGAGGAGCTGTTGCGCATTTATTAGCCAAATCATGGCTGACGACAAACCCAGATCTCCTCGGGGTAACCACCGGTCATAATACGCCAGTGATGTTCACGTGGTGGACAGAAAAGAGAAGTATAATATGCCGAGCCTGACACCCATGTCTCGCCGGAGACGGGTCCAGCTCCCGGACGGTACGGCGCCACGTGATGGCCAGGAAGCCATGTCTTCCCATTTCAGGCAGGTACTCTGTTTTTAAGACTCTTTTATCTATTTTTTTTAAATTCAGTGTAAGCACACATCTACGATAAATATTATTTTCTCGCTAGGCAACTTGGGCGTCCATACTGAGCCACGGTGTCCACGAATAACGTGCTAACTTAGCCACTCCGGCCTGCCGGATCCACATGCTGCATATTTTTTCCATAAGTTGTACGGGTTAGCACGCACACGTCAGAAAACTGAACCAAAAAAGATCGGCTCCGTTTAAAACGGCGTCGACCTCTCTAGATTGCCCGTGCTGTCACGTGTTGGCGCCGACCTGTATAACTCCGGTTCCGTTTAAAATGGCACCGACCCCAGAATCACATTACGAATTAGTTTAATGAGAGGGTCAGATTCGGTTAAAGTTTCTTAAAAAAGTTAGATTTGCAAAAAGAACACCCATCTTGCCAATGTGGATTTGGTGAACCCGTATGTGTGTGAACTCGTTTTAAATAGCAGTAAAATAAAAAAATACGGCATAAATCATGCGTGGAAAATGTAAACGGTATGTGCAAGCAAATTGACACTAAAATACACTAGTATGTAACTTGTCCGAAAATGATAAAATGCACAAGCAACAATGTAAGGATTCGGTTTGTATCGTTTATACAGAAATATAAAGATTCATTTTCTCCTTTTATGCTGGCCATGCATGCGTCGTTTCTCAAAAATTTGCGTGAGTAAGAAGAAACTAAATATGTATGCACATGATTTGTTTTCTCTAAAACTTTGAAATATCATTTTTTTTTAGAAAACGGGTTCACCACACCGGAGTTCCCTTGGCCATTTTCGTTTTGTGGCCACGATTTGCTGAGCTACAACCCTACAACCACATGCCAGTTGTATTCCTTATCTTCAAACTTGTGTGTACAACGTCTAAACAAAAAATTGTGTATACATCCGTAGTTGATGTAGAACAATAGAGTGTATGTTATGTTAAAACTAAGCTTAGTGTTCATGTCGAATTGTTTGCATGGTGCCCTCCTATATCTTGCTAAGTACCTTTTCTAATGTAGTATGTTGACTACCCAAATTCAATCTTTCGTAGAATAATCTAATAAAATATATATTGTATTACACATTTTTATATGATTAAATTTCTATTGAAAGCACTTCTATGATTTTAATTTTCTCTTCTATATATTGGGTAAAATGACACATTTCTAGACCTATGTAGAGTGCAAAATTCAAAAAAATCACAGTCTCATTTTTGTGTAGTTCGGAATACAAACTATTTTGTGTTTGAGATTTTACAGGACTATAGAATAAGTCATTGTCAACATCTAGGATTTCTTCAAGATTTTATTTGAAATTTCCGAGTGTCGATTTCCAAAAAAAAATCAACAACGGGCTCCGTGAAACCCTTATGCAAAGCAATTCTTTTTACCATATAATAGATTATCTATTCATATCATATTCATTTTCTAATGATTCTATTCTCTAAATATGCAGTGAATAAAATTGGAAGTATATGACTTGGAGAAAGAACATTTGGAGCAATAGAAAAAAATGTCTTATCTCAGAGCTAAGAAAAGATATTTTTGTTAAAATAAGGCACACACCCATTTCAAATTTATCCCTATTCAAGATTTTGCCACCGATTAAAAGAAGACTCACATATTTTGATGCTAACATTTGGTCAAGACAAAAAAAGCTATCAAGTAGTTGTATCAAATTCCCTTGCAATACCTGTAATAGTTGCTATGTTCGCAAGGTTTTGCCAACATTTTGCAAAGCAATAGTTAGCCTACTTTTCGTTTTAGTTGTATCAGATCTAGATGTCACGTTTACACATATGCATGTGCATTTTTGTTAAAGAAATTTGCGAGACCCCATAATCTTCTAGATCTCCATCACTTGCAGGAAGGTTGTGTTTAGGAGGCACATTACATGATTATGTTTGTGATTGTTTGTGTGCGCGCACGTAGCTTACTATGGAGCGAAAGTGTTTGCACCAAGCATACAAAACACCTTTTCTAATCTTTGAATTGGATGCCTTTTCTTAGAGAATTAGTAATTGTAGTTTTGAGGCGACGTTCTTCATCGAACGGGAGGCATTGTGTCAGCCTATGAGTGGGGTGGGATGGTGGTATGGGTTCATCTATGTTGTACTCGGTATTTCTTGGAACAATAATATTCGTCAAGCACTACTTTAATGGACCGTGTTTTAGTATCTTGTTTATTTGTTTTGCTGAGGCATTGATGTGTGTTTAGTTCAGTAGGAGAAAATAAAGTGAGGTTGAACCTGATTTGTTTAATTACTAGAATGATAAATCAGCGTTGTAACGGAAATCTATTTGTGAATTTCATTATGCAAAGAAAAGGATATAAGACATGAAATAAAAGTTGTTTGTAAGATTGAATTAGGCATAATAGTTAGGACGCTAAAAATTGGTGATGTGGACAACTGAATGGATGAAAATCGACGACATGGATGGATTGTAGTATTTAGAGATAGACTGTCATTAATGGTAGTTAGTGTAAAAGATATTGACAATTACTCCCTCCCTTTAAACCGGGACGGAGGGAGTAGTATCCTTGGAAAATAAATGATATGTGTTGTTTACATGTAGAGTTAGACTATCACTAAAATGGTACTCCCTCCATCCCAAATTACTCTGCGTTTTAGGTTTGGTCAAAGTCAAACATGTTAAAACTTGACTCAATATCTTCGATAGAATAATAATATTTATAATATCAATTGTATACAATATAAAAATATGGTTTATGGCGAGTCTAACTATATTTATTACATATTATAGATATTGATATTTTTTTATATTCGTAGTCAAAGTTTATAAAGTTTGACTTTGAGTAAACCTAAAACGTAGAGTAATTTGGGACAGAGAGAGTAGTGGAGTTTTGTTTCATACTTCCATATATTTTTTCTCCCTTAATCTCTCTGTATAAAACTGGTTTTCTCCAAAATTTCGTTGAACATTCCCACAAACTATCCGGATATTGTAAAAATCCATGAGACGCGACATCTTATTCGGTGGGTTTCTGATCCTTCCCTTTCGTCTGAAAAGAGACTATAAATGGCTGTGTAGATAAGCATAGCCACCAGAACCATAGACAAGCTACATGTCACTATTGATTTTGGGGAGCATGACTGCTTGCCTAGATCGATCTCTTGCCGGTAAGGAGACATGAATAGCAACTGACCTAGGCTCTTGGTAGATCTTTAATTATTGCAAACCTGCCTCATTAAGAGGTCTAATTGAAGCATGCAAAGTGTGGCAACTTTCAGGACCGGTGGGAGCAGTAGATTGCACGTTACACCATCCACTTCAGCGAATCGGCATGCACCGATCCCGAGTGGCTTAATTGCAATCAAAATGCTCACCTTGCTCCAGCGAATTTGCATAGTAACTAGGTCCATTGTCGCACTATAGGTTCAACAGGTCATGTTTGTTCTCTCCGCATGCATGCTACTGGCCTCGGTGGAGACAAGAGCCTTCCTTGGTTTTAGCCAAATCTACATGGTGTAAGAAAAAGGTAAAGTTGTTGATTACAAGTAGCGCACGCCCTGCTTTATGCTTCATCTGTCCTAAATTGTAAGGTGTATTTCGCTATGCTAAGATAGTCTGGCAAAACATTTTTTAAATTATAACGGAGGTAGAGAAATAAAAGGCGTGACCGCGAACGAGGAGAGTTATGCAAAATTGGACGAGAGCTGGTTGTCAAAAAATTGGAAGAGCATGGCCGTAACCCTAGCGCTTCCCCGTAGAAACCCCCAATTCCTCCGCCATCACCGGCGTCGTCGTGGGCTCGTCACTACTCGGTTGCATGCTGCGTGAGGCAATGCAAGCGGCGGTGCAATGCGCTAGAGCAGTTGGTCCAAGGACCTATCTATAATTTTTATTACTACTTAAAACTCTTTGTACTGTAGTTGATGATTATTAATAGATCCGTGGAGTTTAAAAAAACAGACAAGTGGACATTTTTTATTGAGGTAAATTGGTAGATGGTCAAGTATTTCGGAAGTTTAAGACGAAAGAAGGTACTAGAGCTAGCGCAGAACCAATCCATTGATATATTTTTTTACAGGAATCTATTGATTTTTTAGGATAGCTGGTTAACCGCGTGCGATGCCCCGAGGCCGTACGAACGGCGAGTGAAAAAAGCCACTAGTATGGCGGGAAGATAAAAGCGGGTCAACAGTGAAGGAATAAAGTGAGGAGGAGCCGTACGGACGGCCCCCTTAATAACTCTGGTCTGGGTCTCGTTCAGATTCACTGTTCACCACAGTGCTCCCTGAATCGGGCGTTGAGGTTTGAACGACATCCGTCGACAGAAGAAAGACGAAGCACGTAAAAACGCGTCAGGGGCAACTCGTATACTATGTCCAGGGCCCAGAGGCTGAACGGGATCGAGATCGAGATCTGGTCTGGTCTGGCTGCCTCCCGTTTCGCATGCCGCGTGCGGTGCAGTATACTTGTAGTATATTGGTTTCCATTCTCACCCCTCCTCGGCTAGACCGTTTCATGGTCTTCCCTTTTGTCCCTCTCCAACCAGTCCATGGCTCCAACCGATCGTAGCCTAGCGAGTAGCAATGGACCGACCTCTCGCTCGTTGGTTTGGTTGATCATGAGCTCCCAACGGGCACTCCAAATGTTTCTTCGAGCTATCGCTAAGTAGCTCCAGGTGCGCCTACTTTTCTTTCACGAGAAGCGTTCGTGCGTAGTAGTACACCCTATATACCTTTTTGCGTAGCAAAACATGAGAAGCGCCTAGCTGCTAGGCTAGCGGTGCAGCGGCCGGCCGAGTGCACGTGTACACTCCATGTACGTGCCACGTCCCCGTCCTCGTGACTTACTCGCCAAGCAACGCGGCGCGCGCCGGCCGGTCAGTGGTCGACACCGGGTCATTTTCCGACGATGGACGCCGGTCGACCTCCGCCGTTAAAAATCACACGGAACGGAAAGGAAGGAGCCCCGCGTGCGTGCGTGCGCCGAGGCGGTATAAACCATCACCACTCGGCGCTCGTGGGCGCACGCGTACGTACGCGTCCCAGGGGCCAGGGACGGGGGACCTCTGCGCGCGGAGAGCGACGCGAGTTCGTACGGACGGGCGGGACCGGGGGACCTCTGCGCGCGGTGGTGGGGAAGTCACCCTCTGCTCGATCGGATCCGGGATCGTGTCTGTCCCTCCATCCGCTCCACGTGACGGTGGGTGGCCACGGCCGCGTCCGCGTTCCATTCCGATCCCATCCAATTCCCCCGCCCGCCCCCGCCCCCGCCCCCGCCCCCGCCCGTCGCGTCGCCGTCGTCGCCTCCGCGTCCTCCCGCCTTTTGCGCCTCCTGCGGAGCTGGCGACGACGGTCTCATCCGATTCCGATCCCACTTCGTTTTCGCCCACGTTCGCTCGGTTCCCCCGCCCCGCCCCACGCAAAACCGTGTGGGCCGTGGCCATTATTCCCTTTGGGACGGGACCACGCTCGTCGCTACCATCACGTGTGTGTGTGCGTGCGTGCGTGCGATCCTCGTCCGTCGCGGCGAAAACTCTTCCACGTTAATCTGGGTCGCTGATTAATCAAGGCTTGGATTAGAGCTATCACTTGCCGATCACATGTACTGCCTTGTTTCTGCTTCGTCCTGACCAGACATGTAATTAAGACGTCAAATGGCACAATTAATTAACTAGCCAACCCGGCAGGCTATCGTGCAATCAGCTCCCATTCTAGAATGGTTCTTCATCCATATAGAGAACTGCAGAGAACTGCCGAGCTAGTTTTTGGTGTGTGTGTGTGTACACAGAGAACTGCCATATATATACTTCATCCATCCCGAATTAGTTCTCATGGAACCCCATTATATGCTATTCATATATCCAAAGTCATACCTTTGCGGAATGGCTGGCCTCGGTCCTCTGATGATTCCGCACCACGAGTAATTCAAGTCATATATTTCTTTTTGTGTATGCCTTTTTATGCTCACTTGCCAAATAAAGCACGGCACAAAATCTTCTTTCCAATCAACATAGCGTGTGCTCCCCCTCCAATTATATGCCAAATGTTTATTGAGGAAAGTTCAATGCCTCGTTAAACAATAGGTTCGATGCTCGATCGCGTCGATCATGGCGTACATATACGTTGCATGAGATTGGATAGCAAATAAAGAAGAATTGATATACCAGTTAATTATATCGTGCAATCGACTCTCATTTTAGAATGGTTGTTTATACTATGGCTAATCTCACAAATCCTTCGCTAGCTGGGTTAGTTTTCAGTGTGCGTAGGGCACATCCATATATCTAGTTATAATTACATCAAAGAACTAGTACAACAACAAAAAAAAAGGCATATCTTCGATCGGAATAAAAGGGCTGGCCCCCGGTTCCCTGATGCTTGGGCACTACGAGCAAAGTCCTACATTTGTGTATGCCTTTTTATGCTCACTTGCGCAACAAAAGCACGGCACAAAATCTTCACTCCACACAAAATGTTTGCACCAAGTCGTGTGCACCCCGCTAATTATATGCCCATGTTTATTCAGAAAAGTTCAGTGACTGATTAAACAACAGGTTCGATACGATGTATTCCCTTTGTTTCAAAATATAAGATGTTTTAGCTTTGTAAAGCAAATGTATCTAGACTATTTTTAGTATGTAGGTTCACTCAAGTTTCAATTGAATTTACATACTAAAAGAAGTCTAGATATTTTTTTCTACAAACCTAAAATATTTTATATTATGAAACGGAGGGAGTAGCTGGTGCTCGCGTGTGTGATTCTCACCCATCGCGACGAAATTTCTTTCACGTTAATCTGGTTCGCTGATTAATTAAGGCTTGGATAGATAGATTTGTCCCCAGGGGCCACTTACCGATCACATGTATTGCTGTCTTGTTTCTGCTTCGTCTTGAGCAGACACCTAATTAAGACGTCAAATGGCATAATTAATTAACCAGCCAACCAGGCAGGCTATCGTGCAATCAGCTCTCACTTTAGAATGGTTGTTTATGAATCCTGGTATGATTTGCTAGCTGAGTGATGTCACAGATTTATATATTCGTATATGCTCCCTCCGTTTGGAAATATAAGATGTTTTAGGTTTATGAATGAGATGTATCTAGTGTTTAGATTCGTTTGAACCTATACACTAATAGGTGTCTAGATACATCTTCTTCACAAACTTAAAACATCTTATATTTCTAAACAAAGGGAGTATATCATACCTTTCGGAATGGCTGGGCTCGGTTCCCTGATTATTGTCCACCACGAGTTATTGAAGTCCTATATGTATATTTGTGTATGCCTTTTTATGCTCACTTGCCAAATAAAGCACGGCACAAAATCTTCTTTCCAGTTAACATATTTCGCACCAAGCGTGTGCTCCCCCCAGTTATATGTCCAGGTTTAACGAAGAAAGTTCAATGCCTCATTAAACAACAGGTTCGATGTTACTCCCTCCGTTTCAAAATATAAGATGTTTTAGGTTTGTGAAGAAAATGAATCTAGCCTTGTTTTAGTATATAGGTTTACTCAACTTTGGGATGAATGTACACATTAAAAAAAGTCTGGATTCGTTTTCTTCACAAATCTAAAACATCTTATATTTTAAAACGGAGGGAGTACATACTAGCTGCTGCCCACGTTCCACGAGCTCGCATCATGGCGTACATATACGTTGCATGGGATTGGATAGCAAATAAAGAAGAGTAAATTCTACTTTTTACTTTCTACTTATGTATTTGTGACAATAATTACCTTATGTAGTAAAAATTTATCTAAATTACCATGTTTGGAAACTTTAAACCCTTATTTTCTGATGCATATATATTGGGCAAGGTGTGAGGTAACGATTGAACTTCAAAATTATCGAGATAGCAATAAAGAATAAAACATTTAGTGCAGAGAAGAGTAGATATGATCGACGGTGATGTCCTCCGATCTTAACATATTTCGTGGCGGCACCTAACATGTCAGCCTTATCTAAAACAGGACAAAATCATGCTTAGAATTTTCTTAAATAGGACATTCGGATACAACTTTTATTAAAAAGGGTAATTAGTGTCTCAAATGCACAAATAGAGGGTAAAAAATGGAATTCACTCAATAAAGAAGAATTGACAGTTGTATCGTGCAGTCGACTCTCATTTTAAAATGGTTGTCTATACTCCCTCACTTTCAAAATATAAGATGTTTTAGATTTATGAAGAAAATGAATCTAGACTTTTTTTATTGTGTAGATTCACTCTAAAATTAAGTGAACTTACATACTAAAATAAGTCTAGATTTATTTTACAAAGCTAAACCATCTTATATTTTAAAACGGAAGGAGTATATACTATGGCTAATATCACAAATCCTTGATTATTAGATGGCTGGGTTAGTTTTTAATGTGCGTAGGTAAACATTCATATATATAGTTATAATTACATCAAAGAACTAGAACAAAAGTCATGCATATCTCCGATCGGAATAAAGGGGCTGGCCCCCGGTTCCCTGATGCTTGGGCACTATGAGCAAAGTCCTATATCTGTGTATGGCTTCTTATGCTCATCAGCGCAGTAAAGCGCGGCACAAAATCTTCTCTCCACGCAAAAATGTTTGCACCAAGCGTGCGCCCCGCTAATTATGCCAATGCTTATTCATGAAAGTTCAGTGCCTGATTAAACAACAGGTTCGATGCTATATAGCTGGTTCTCACGTTCCACAAGCACTAAAACAAACTCGCATCATGGCGTACATGTACGAATTGCATGTGATTGGATAGCACACGTAAAGAGTAATTGATAATAATACACCTAGCTAGAGGTTGACCTAACGAAGGGTTTGGAACAGCACAACAAAGCTGACTGAAAATCAATCATATATTCAGAATAAAAGGATTGCCCTGGGTTCCTGATGCTTGTGCACCACGAATAATTGAAGTCCTATATACTCCTATTTGTGTATGCCTTTTTATGCTCACTTGCCCAATAAAGCACGGCACAAAATCCTCTTTCCAATCAAGATATTTGGCACCATGGCGTGTGCTCCCCCAATTACGCGGCCCTTGTTTACCGAGGAAAGTTAAAATGACTGATTAAACAACAAGTTATAGCTGCCGTACATCGATGCCGCCGCCATCCAGCCGCCCCCGATCGGGTGTGTTACAATTGATACAATACATGTACGTAATTACAGAAGCTACACATAGTCTAACATACTCCAACGCATGTAATAGCCGACAAGGCTATCGTGCAATCAGCTATCATTACAAGTCCCTCAGTTCCCGAATGAGTGTCACAATAGATTTGTATTTATTTAGAAGTCATATCTTCGGAATAAAAGGATTGCCCCGGGTTCCTGATGCTTGTGCACCACGAGTAATTGAAGTCTTGTATATATATTTGTGTATGCCCAATAAAGCACGGCACAAAATCTTCTTTCCAATCAAGATATTTCGCACCAAGGCGTGTGCTCCCCCGATTATGCGGCCCTTGTTTACCGAGGAAAGTAAAATGCCTGATTAAACAACAAGTTCTAGCTGCCCGTACATATGCGCTGCATAGGATTGGTTAGCACATAAAGAAGAACTGATAATAATAATAATAATACAGTACCCTAGAGGCCTAGAACAGCAAAGCAAAGCTGACTGAAAATCGTTTAATTAATTAATTAGCTGGCGGGGAGATGCATGCATATGCATGATTCGGTCAAAGATTTTCTTCTTCTATTTAGCAGCCATAATTCGCACCAAATCTACAAGAGCTGGTTGGCGTCACGCTCTGTAAAGTAAAGCGATCGCGAGAGCCTCTGGTTCACGTAAAGAATTTGCAACCGGACCAATAATCCGCGAGCGGCGAGCTGGCTGGGCTCGTTGATTAATCATCAGATTATTAAGCGGATTTAGACCATCGTGGTCAGTAAACTAAGCGGGTGTGTGTGCGCTAGCAGCAGCTACGAGTTGGGGATTACTTAAACCGTAGGTAGTCGTACACATGCTCTGCTAAACAATTATTAGGGGTTTGCGAAGCGGGATGCGATCGTGGCCGAGTTGTTTATGGCCAACTTGGAGGATTTGGTGCGCGTGAGCTCATAGTACAAGCAAGTGGACACATGAAGCCATGGGTGTCCGTACAGACACTCCTTGCGCAATTGGTGCTGAAATGATTACCTCTTTTGTTTGTTCGAAAGAGGGCACCCAAAAGGCTTTACTACTGATTATACTACTCCCTACGTCTTAAAATAGATGTCTTAGATTTATTAAAATTTAGCTGAATCTAGACACTATTTAGTATATAGATTCATCCAAAATTTCATAAACTTGAGACATCTATTTAGGAACGGAGGAAGTACTACTTTATTTATTAGCCATGATTCTACTAGCTCCACGTACCAGCATTTGTTTTTTGAGGATAATGTACTGCCAGCATTTGTTAACGGAAGAAAAGCTCTGCGTTCTACAATTCCCATGGGTTGCTGGACAAATGAACCTGGGCCTCATCGTCGGCCTACCTAATTAGAGCTGGTTTCCGAGACGGTTAATCTCAACTGAAAAAAAAAACCTTGCTGTCGACCAGAGTCCAGACTCCAGACTGGGTCATATTCTCGGATCTTGACTGGGCTTGCGGTGAGACTTTGAGAGGCCCTGTGTCGTTGCAGTTCGTCTGGCCATGATCTTGTAATTTTAGCTCTGTTTTTCGCTAATTAACTAGCCACATTCTTATCTCTGAAAAAAACTAGGCATGTTCTTATTATACGGTAAAGCTTTTTCCCTTTTTCCAAAAAATTGAATAGTACAGGAATGCGCCTGGGCAAAACTGCGTTCAACCCTGTCAAAAGAAGATGCTCCCTCCGTTTCCAAATTAGATTGCATGTAAGATTTCATTAGAGTCAAACTGTATAATATTTGACTAAGTAGTTTAATACAACTATAAACTAGTTTATACGAGGCCAAATTAATATTATTAGAATTGTCTTAAAAATTATTTTCACAATATTTATATTTTATATCACATATATTCATATTATTTTACATATTTGTGGTCGAACTTTGCAAAGTTTGACTTGCACACAAAATTATGCGCAACCTAACATAGCATGGAGTGAGTATGAAGAAAAACAGAGCCACAACTTTCAGTCGTGTAAAAAAACAGACATAGGAAGCCTGAAAGGCATAATTTAGTTTTCACATAACACTGAAAGCTTCGAATGAAAAATAAAATAAAAACAGATCTTCAGCAACAAGAGATGTTTCAGACCAATGAACTGTGCAAACCCGAGGTAGTGAGGATATTGAATTAATGATTGCTCTTAGAGGTCGTTTGTCACCCAGGTATTCATTTTATTTAGTAGATATAAAATGAATACATGCATTTATTTCATTTATATTATAATTCCAAAAATATGTGTTTGGCTGTCACTGAAATTTAGAAATGATAGGTCTAAGATAGGAATCAGGTTTACGCATGGGGATATTTTTGATGGATTTGCTAAATGAAATGACGGCCAAATTCCATGCCAACCAAATAGCATAGGGATGGAATTGCAAAATGAGTTCTAGAATTTCAGGCCCAAATGATGGATACCAAACAACCTCTTAGATCCAAAAAAAAATCAAGAGAAGTCAATGTATTGTACAAGTTGCATAGCTCACTCATCACAGAGACATAGTTGACGGTCAGACAATCTGTAGTACAAAGTATTTGATTTTTTACCATATAAAGGTATGACAATTGCCAAACAATACATGTACCACTGTACCAGCCTATCGTCAACCTATCCTGTAGCAGAATCATGTATTCCTGTGAGTTACAACAATGTCAAGTCCAATGTAACAGAAGATTGAGGAGGGAATGGAGATCGGCAGTCCAACAATCAAGATGATGCAGCTGTAAATGGCTCACTAGCTTCCAGAAGGTTGTCAAGCAAACCGGTGAACACAACAGAATCAGTCTCGTTGGGCCTGAATTTGAGGAGAGCAGATGGCACTAGGCCTTCATCTTGCAGCGTGCGTGCACGCTCTCCTACATTTGGAGAATGAGGTAGCACACGTGACCTAGGGAGAGCTGGGCAGATAAGATCAAATTCCAAACCTGGCTGCTTCAAAGCTGATGCAACGAACTACATCAAAGAAAACAACAGATTAACCCAATGCTGCAACATCAGTAATCGCCATGGACATGTAATGCTACAAGAATACCGCTCTAAACACTACTTCCTCTGTTCCTAAATCAAAAACATTTTATATTAAGGAACGAAGGGAGTAATAAACAGTGTTGAGTAGCACAAGCAACAACATAAGATTAAGCACGGGAACAACTTCATGACTTGTACAAATATAAGGGCAATCTATAATGACCAAAAGTAGCTGGTATTAGCAGGATGTAAGAAAGCCGAGTTGATACTGTCTAAGGGTACTACAATGAGGCCATCCATTTAGCATTTGGTAACTTCACTATGGCTCATAACTATTATCATGCAATGAAAAAGGTCACTCTTAACATACCATGAGGTCTAGACAATGTGTGGCACTAGCAGTAGGTTTTATTCCCATGGTGTCAACGGATTCTGCAAGGTTTAATAGCAGCACTCACAATACATACCCCCTGTGGGACAGTGGATGTGCTTAGCTTTGCCAAAGATTTTATTCTACGTAGGATGAAACCCATCTAGGCATATGCTGAATCTAGAGATTGGACGTGAATAGCCAGTGGGGTTCAGAAGATGACACCATGCAATTTATATCCCACTAGACTCTACTGAAGTAGAGCTGATTTGACAACAATAACTCTGTTACTGCTGTATTTCCTTGTACGTTATCCTACACTGTAACATCATCAGACAAACTAATTCGTATCCACTAGCCTCTACTGAAGTGAGGCTGATTTGACAATCATAGTGCTGCCAATCTGGTATTTCCTTGTACGCTTTCCTTGAGGTTAGGGATTCCACTGGGGTCAGCCCACTGGGTCATATCACTTAGTTAACAACTTAATTGCTGGTTCACTTTCTAATATGAAACTGATTTTTTGTCAAGCAAATCAAGTAGAATGGGTCAGCCTGGCCCTGCCCACACTTGCATCCCAGCTTGGCGTTAAGAGATATAATGTGATCCAAAATGAGACCGAATCAGCGAAATCATTGAACATATTTATCTACTGATTTCTCACCCCGATCTCAATTAAGTGATGTTATAGAATTCTCATAGTTACCAAGGTACAGCTTTGACAATTAATTTGTCAGCTTCATATTATATCGAGAGGAACAGCAAATCATGCATCGAAGGTGACTGGTAAGTGCTTCACAAATTCCACTAGGTTAATTACACTTGGAGAGTTGACCGATCGTGCCAATTGCAAAAAATTAAATACCACAGAAAAATCATCAACTCATTCTGGATTAAGAGGTATAGACATGATACTCGAGGCGATAAATCATAAGGAAGAACAAGTATAGGGGGCAGGGGTGCAGAAATACCTCATATAGTGAACCAGTAGCTTCCGCTGGAAGGAATACACCCTGGAGAGTTACTCCATCAGGAAACTGAACTCGGATGACTGCTTGTTTGTACTTCTGTCGAGCAGCCAGTGCCTGCTTCTCCTTATATGACTTCGGAATTAGCAACCGAGATTGTTCTAGCCTTTCCCTCCTCATCTTTGCCTCTTTCGATACCTCCGCATTACTCAGTTGGTAGAAAGAATCTGGTGCGTCAGTTTCCGCAACAGAACTTCCAGGGACATTGAAGAATACCCGGATCTGCAAAGTTGTCATGCAAGTTCAGTAAGTAACAGTTCTATCGAGATCGAAATGAGAGAAACAGCAAACTACATCATGGAGAAACAATTCTAGAACAGAATATAAAAGGAGCACAGTGCATAGTCCTATATGCTGAAGTTGCAGGTATGACGAGAAATGACCTTACAGTAACTGCTAAATTCACCATTTGACGAAAAAAAAAATAAACAAATGATGACATGGCATGATACCAATGAATAAGATAAAGCCAGAGACCAAAGTTTTATGCTGAAGTTGCAGGTATGACGAGAAATGACCTTACAGTAACTGCTAAATTCACCATTTGACGAAAAAAAAAATAAACAAATGATGACATGGCATGATACGAATGAATAAGATAAAGCCAGAGACCAAAGTTATAGGTGGCAGTGACAGTCTAAGGATCTGACACTTCTGAAAGCTTTATACAAATGTATGATAAATGGAACTCCTCCGTTCCAAAATACTTGACGTGGTTTTAGTTCAAGTATGCCCCTGATACTGTTACATGTATCTTATTCCAAGATATTTGGAGGTACAGGCTGGGAGCCTGCGACATATAAATTTAGCTTCTTCAGTTGGAAGTTGCAACACTGTTACCTGAACACATACGTTCATCCCCAAAGGTCACATTGTACAAAAACAGAAGTCCAAATATCTGCAGCTAATATTCAATTAGGAATAAGAACCGACACTAAATTTGAACTAATTGCTGCATAAAATTTTGAATAGATGACTTTTTTAAAGAAAACCTATACAAAAATGTATATCTTATGCAGTGTTTCTCTTTATAAGGTTTAGAGAGCAGTATAAATATATCATTTCATGCAGTTTCCGAAAACAATTGAACATTGACAAGCTATACAGTACAGGTTTAGAACAAATGAAGAAACTTCATTTTACTTAAGAACTCAAAATCATAGATACAGAAAATGGGTCAGTACCCAAACAGGAATATACAAGTGTGAAACAAGAAGGATGGATAATACTTCAAGTACTTTCTTACATTTCTGATCTCCAACATATAATGTTAATATACAACTGCGCAAGTCTTACGGGGTTCAACAACATCTCACAGAAATGGTACCACGTTGCTAAATATTAGACATACCTATATCTGAATACATGGCTGGAGAAACCTAGTGATGATTTCAATTTATATGATTATATCTATGCTAAGTAATTTCTGTTTTATATGAAATGGAAAGGGGTGAAAGCCCGGTTGGAAAAAAAATCTGTCTATGCTAGATTACCCTGTTGATGATCTATGTTATAAAACAAATCTAGTTCGCAAATATTGCTTACTAGTATCTTCACACAAAATAAATCTATCATGAGTGTACCCACAATATTGTTATGTGAACAAACCAAAACACCATTGCAGTTCGATCCATTGACGGGAAACCATTGATATGACAAATTGATAGACTAGTGAATTAGAGACGTTGCTAAATATTAGACATACCTATATCTGAATACATGGCTGGAGAAATCTAGTGATGATTTCAATTTATATCTATGTCTATGCTAGCTTTCCCTGTTAATGATCTATGGTATAAAACAAATCTAGTTCTCAAATATTGCTTACTACTAGTATATTCACACAAAAGAAATCTAGCATGAGCATACCCACAATACTGTAATGTGAACAAACCAAACAACCATTGCAGTTCAATCCATTGATGGAAAACCATTGAGATGACAAATTAATAGACTAGCGAATCAGAGACGTGCTCACCTGCCGATCAACAATCTTGTTAACCTCCTTTTCCTCGTCGATTCCACTGCGGCAGCTCTCCTTGGACGCTGCCTCCACCGGAGTCTGTAGCGGGGCGGAAGGATGGGACCTCTCAAGCAGGAGCACAGCCTGCCTGATCCCGCCAAGCCTGACGTCGTCAGGCGTCGTGTCCATCACCGCAAAGAGCTCCCCGTTCTCATCCCCGATGGTGAACCCCACCGCCTCGAAGAGCTCCAGCCCGCCCTCCCTGTCCGCCACGGCCTCCTTGATCCTAGGGTTCCCGAGCCTGACCCTCCTGTACTTGTCGTTCCCGGGCTCATTGAGCAGGTTCCCGAGTAGCTTCTTCACCACCTCGACGGCGGCCGCGGGCGGGTTGCCCGCAAGGTACGCGGCCGCACGCGAGCGGGCGCCACCGGCCGCCGCGAGGCAGCCGTCGAGGTGCTCGGAGACGGCGTTCTCGGAGGAGAAGGCGTCGCCGCAGTTGGGGCAATCGACGGTGTCGCTGCCGATTGCATCTGGACGGCGGGAGGAGGAGACGAGCGGGGTGAAGGGGGTGAAATCGGAGGGTCCGGCTGGGCGCGAGGGCTGCTTCTTGGGGGGCGGCCTCGGGTTAGGGTTAGGGTTGGAGGAGCGGGAGGAGGAGGCGGAGGCGGAAGGGGAGGGACCGGAGCCGAGGACGTGGGAGGGGCCCTTGAAGGATGGGGCGGAGGAGGAGGTGACCTTCTTCATGAGATCGTTCATCTTTTCCTTCATCATGGCGGCGGCCGGGGGCGCCGAGGTGTAGGCGACGGCGGCGGATGAGGAGGAGGGGGGAGGGAATTGGGGCGTGGACGTGGAGTAGACTTGGTTGCCTCCGCGGTGTTGGAGGGGAAGAAGCAAAGCGACGAAGGCAGGTAGAGAAGAAAAAAAAGGTATGGGGTCAATGGAGATCCAGCTGGAAGAAATGAAGGAAATGGTGCTTCGCTGCCAAGGCATCTTCGCCAGATGGGCTGGCAAAGCGCGTGGTTCGACCACAAAAGTCTGTTGGGCATGATCCAGTCCGTATGTCAAATCTTTAGGCCGCACGGCCCAAGGCCTAGACTGACCAACTAATAATGGGCCTGACTTTACTAAGTTGCAACTGGACAGTGCAACCCTCTAAAAGAGGAACTGGACAATATCCCTATCTCTATCTCTATCTCTACTATCTAAAAAAAAGCTCGTGCTCCGTCGTCACATCGATACACCAAATTCTTCGTCAAACCATCTGTTGCCGACACCGATCACAGAGCATGGACAGATGGGCCCTCTCAAGGGCCAAACCTATTATCCTAAACCTCTTCGCTAATTATTATCTCCATGCACAAATCCATGAGCGCCCGCGTCCTCCGCCTCCGTATCCCCGTCGCCTGCCTCCACGGCCTCCACGAACAGGCGAGTCGTGAGACGCTCCCGATTGATACGCCAGCCGATGTGCCATGGGAGATGCAACATTGCCTCCCGAGTTGATGTCGTCGACTCTGTCTTTGCGCCATCCATGCCCATCCTCGTTGTCTCCGTTGTTTCTCAACCGTGGCTGCGCCTTGCGCCGCCCATGGACATCCATAGGTCGGTCGCCTCGCCCATCCTTCCTCCTCCAAAGACCCAAACCACATCCACCGAAGGAGAAGAACCAGAGGATGGATAGGCATGTGGCCCGCCACACCTCCTCGCCTCCTAAGCCGCCTTGCTTTGTTTGAGGTACGGTACTTGCGACCACACTTACTCTTGACCTCCACGGTCAAATGCGGCATAGAAACAACCGATACAGAAGACCTCCATCTCCTTGTTAGGACCACGACCCTTCATCCTTCCTCCTGCCCTGTTTGGATTTGGTCAGATTAATTAATGTTTCTCGTATTTCCTATATGTTTTTGTTAGATGTATATATCTGTATATTGTATTTCCCCCATATGTTAGGGGGCTTCCTGCATATTTTCCTTGTACATGTACTATATATTGTGGCCTTTGGCCCCCAGAGGAATATAACTTTGTCTATTTCTAACATGGTATCAGAGCCGGTTTTAGGGTTCCTGTGCCCACCGGTCCTCTGCTTGTAATCGTTGCCGCCGTCAGCTCGCCCCGGCCACCGTCGGTTCCCGTTCTGGCCGTCTGCGTCGCCACCACCCAGATCGGAATCTGCCAGCTTCCCTTCTGTTACTCGCGAAATTCGCCCCGATCGTCAATCCAATCTGCAACCCCTGCTGCGCTCCACACGTCTAGTACCGATCGGGCCTGCCCCGGCCGTCCTCTGCTCCACACGCGTGGCTGTCCTTCTCACGCGTGGCCGTCCTCTGGCCGTCCTCCACCCCTGCACACCTACACTCGCCGTCCTTGCACCTACACTCTGTCCTCTGGCCATCCTTCACCTCCTCTACACCTACCCACTACCGCCCGCTGTCACTGACAGGCGGGCCCTCACCTGCTGGCCCGTCCTATGGCCATCCAACAATCTCACGTGTGGATGTCCGTCCTCCACCCCTGCACACCTACACTCGTCGTCCTTGCACCTACACTCCATCCTCTGGCCATCCTTCACCTCCTCTACACCTACCCACTACCGCCCGCTGTCACTGACAAGCGGGCTCTCACCTGCTGGCCCGTCCTCTTGCCATCCTTCACCTCCTCTACACCTACCCACTGCCATCCGCTGTCACTGACAGGCGGGCCCTCACCTACTGGTCCGATCCAGATCTGATCTGATCTACAAAAAAAAAGAGATATGTCTTCTTCATCGAGTTATGTTGCGATTCCTCGCTGCCCGGTGATCTTCGATGGCATGGATTATCCTGATTTCGCTGCCTTTATGCGCGGTCTCCGTCTTTGGGGTGTGCTCTCCGGCGAGGTCTCTTGTCCGCCGTGCCCCCCTGCTCCTGTGGCTCCTCTTCCGCCGACACCGGTTGTTCTCGGTGTTGATGCTTCTCAGGAGGCCAAGGATCTTTGCCTTTCAGTCTTGATGATAGTGTTGTTGCTGCTTATGATCTGAAGTTCAAGCAGTACTCTTCTGATCTCGAGGCCTATCGACACGCTCTGACTACTTACACTCAGTGGGTTGATGAGGACGCTCGTGCTGCTGCTGTTCTCACCTCCAGTGTTTTGCCCCAGTATGCTGCTGAGTTCATGAGTCTTCCTACTGTTGCCGCTCAGTGGGCCCATCTTCTTCAGCGCTATCAGCCGTCTGGGGATGCTCTTTACCTATCTGTGGTTCTCCAGGAGCATGCTCTCCAGCAGGGTGATTCCACTATTGATGAGTTCTATACTCAGAGTGATGCTATCTGGCTTCAGCTTGATTCTCTTCGTACTGTTGTTTGTGGCACATGCTCGTGGTGCCAGATTGTGCGCTCGGATTTGGAGTTTCACCGCATCTATGAGTTTCTGTCTCGGCTTCGCCAGGAGTTTGAGCCCCGGCGTGCTCATGGTCGTGTTCCGCTTTCTGAGGCGTTGTCTGAGCTTCGGGCTAAGGAGACCCGTCTCCGTGGTGCTGGTCTTCTTGCGGTTTCATCTGTGCTTGCTACTCGTGGTCCTCCTATGTCGTCTGCTCCCTTGACTCAGCCACGGTTCTCTGTGCCGCCGCCGATACTACCCACTCCTCCGTGTCGTTCGAGTTAGCGGCAGCAGTTGTGGTCGAGTCAACATCAACAGCTTCAGTCGAGTCGCACCAAGGCAGTGGTCGTGGTCGCCGTGGTTCTCTTCGTCACTGTTCTTACTATAACAAGGATGGCCACACTTGGGCCACTTGTTATACACGGGATCCCGCCACGCCAAGACCGTGCTCGTGGGCAATCGGCTCCTTCTAGATCTTCGCAGCTTGCTCTCCGATCGGACATAATCGAAGTCTTTGTGGTGCGCTGTCGCTACGTGCTCTTCTTCGACGAGCATCGCTGGTTACATGCACGATTCTTCGCAACTGCATGACCACCACCTTCTACGATCGGTACATCCCCATGGTATCTGGATTCTGGAGCTTCCTTTCATATGACCCGAGTCTTCTTTTTTGTCCGCTTCGCTCTCCCTTCTCCCTGTTCGTGTTTTACATGATGGTACCTCTTCCCTGTTTCTAGTCGGGCACTCTTTCTACTTGTTCTTTTTACATTCTGATATCTCTCATGTCCCTCTTATTAAGATGAATATGTTCTCTGCTAGCCGCATCGACTCGTTGTCGCGTCATTCTTGATGTTGATTCTTGTGTTGTCCAGACCGACGCAGCGCTGGTTGGAGCCGGCCTCGCAGCCGTGACTCTTCAGACTTTGGGAGTTAGGCGCTTCTGTTCCTCCACCGCCACTTCCTCTGCCAGTTCTTCTCGGTCGCCGCCTGCTACCGGCTCCTTTCTCGGCATGGCATCATCGTCTTGGTCACCTTTGTGACTCGCGTCGTCTTTAGTTCATCGTGGTCTTCGGGTCCGCATCTCGGGATATGGGTCTTTACATTGTCGGGGTTGTAGGTTGGGTAAACATATTCACTTCCCTATCCTACTAGCGTCTCGTATCCCAAATGACCTTTTGATTTAGTTCATTCGATGTTTGGGGTCCGCTCTTTCGCTCGAAGGGGCCATCGCTACTATATTTTATTCATCGATGATTTCTCTCGGTACACTTGGTTGTATTTTATGCGCTCTAGTAGTGAAGTGCTCTCCATATATCAGCGTTTTGCGGCCATGGTCCATACTCAATATTCTACCCCCATTCGTGTGTTTCATGCTGATTCTGCTGGTGAGTATATCTCTCAGATGTTGCGAGCTGTTCTTGCTGAGCAGGGCACCCTTGCTCAGTTCTCCTGTCCTGGCGCACATGCTCAGAATGGCGTTGCTGAGCGTAAGCATCGTCATCTTCTTGAGACCACTCGGGCCATGATGATTGCTTCTTCTCTTCCGCCACATTTTTGGGTTGAGGCTGTCGCTACGTCCGCTTACCTCATCAATATTCAGCCTTCTGCCGCTCTGCAGGGTGGCATCCCTCTTGAGCGCCTATCTGGACAGTCTCCAGACTATTCCATGCTTCGCTTGTTTGGTTGTGTTTGCTATGTTCTCCTTGCTCCTCGCGAACGCACCAAACTGACCGCTCAGTCTGTTGAGTGTGTTTTCCTTGGATATAGTGATGAGCATAAGGGATATCGCTGTTGGGACCCCGTTGGTCATCGGATGCATATCTCTCGTGATGTTACTTTTGATGAGACGCGTCCTTTCTATCCTCGTCCACCGCTGGTACCTACCCGGTGGAGGATATCTCGTTTCTTCTCTTTCCTGACACACCCCCTCTGTCTCCTCCTTCTACTCCCATTGTGTCTTCTTTAGGATCTCCTCCCCCTGATGTCTCTTCTTCTACACCGTCCTCCTCTGTTCCGTCTAGTTCTCCTAGTTCTCCTCGTTCTCCGGAGTCTTCCTCTGCTATTCCTTCTTCTTCATCGTCGTCTCCTGAGTCGTCTTCATCTGACGAGATTTCCTCTACTCGTCCTGTTCGTCAGCGTCGTGCCCCCGCTCGTTACTCTCCTAGTCAGTATGGTCTTTATGTTGCCTCCAAGCCGACTTCTTATCGGGATGCTGAGCATCATCCTGAATGGCAGCTGGCCATGGCTAAGGAGATTGCTGCACTTGAGCGCACTGGCATCTGTGATCTTGTTTCTCCCCCTCCCGGTGTTCGTCCTATCACGTGTAAGTGGGTCTATAAGATTAAGACCCGCTCTGATGGATCTCTTGAGCGCTATAAAGCGCGTCTTATGGCTCGTGGTTTTCAGCAGGAGCATGGTCGTGACTATGATGAGACCTTTGCTCCTGTGGCTCATATGACCACTGTGCGTACTCTTCTTGTTGTTGCTTCTGTTCGTCACTGGTCTGTGTCCTAGCTTGATGTTTAGAACGCCTTTCTCAATGGTGAATTGAGTGAGGTGGTTTATATGCAGCCTCCTCCTGGGTATTCTGTTCCCGAGGGGATGGTTTGTCGTCTTCGACGGTCTCTTTATGGCCTCAAACAGGCCCCTTGTGTCTGGTTTGAGCGCTTTGCTTCTGTAGTGACTGCTGCTGGTTTCTCCCCTAGTGCTCATGATCCAGCGCTGTTTGTTCACACTTTTCCTCGTGGACGCACTCTTCTTCTTCTCTATGTTGATGATATGATCATTACTGGTGATGATCCTGAGTATATCGCCTTTGTCAAGGCTCGTCTTCGTGATCAGTTTCTTATGACTGATCTTGGTCCTCTTCGATACTTTCTTGGAATTGAGGTTTCCTCCACTTCTGATAGCTTTTACATCTCTCAGGAAAAGTATATTCAGGATCTTCTTGCTCGTGATGCTCTTGGGGATGAGCGCACTGTTGAGACCCCTATGGAGCTTAATGTTAAGCTTCAACCTACTGATGGTGATCTTCTTTCTGATCCGACGCGTTATCGTCATCTTGTTGGGAGTCTAGTTTATCTTGCTGTCACTCGTCCTGACATCTCATATCCTGTTCATATTCCGAGTCAGTTTGTTTCTGCTCCTACCACTGTTCACTATAGTCATCTTCTTCGTGTTCTTCGTTATCTTCGTGGTACGATCACTCGTCGCCTTTTATTTCCTCGTTCCAGCTCCCTCCAGCTCCAGTGCTATTCGGACGCTACGTGGGCGAGTGATCCTTCGGATCGTCGTTCACTTTCTCGCCATCGTGTGTTTCTTGGTGGTTCGCTCATTGCTTGGAAGACGAAGAAAGCAGTGGTTTCGCTCGAGTGTTGATGCTGAGTTGCGTGTTATGGCCTTGTTGATCGCTGAGGTGACTGGTTACGGTGGTTACTTGGATTTTGAGGTCTCTATTACCACACCCACTGGTTTGTCTCGACAAGACATGTGCTATTAGTGTTGCACGTGATCCGAGCTTACCAAGCATATTGGTGTTGATGCTTTCTATACACGTGCTCAGTGTGCTCAGTTGTTGTGCTTCAAGATGTGCCTTGATTCTGATTGGCGGATTTCTTTACGAAGGCACAGACTCGAGCGCAGCATGATTTCTTACTCTCCAAACTCAGTGTTGTGGATCCACCATGAGTTTGAGGGGGGGGGGGTGTTAGATGTATATATCTGTATATTGTATTTCCCCCATATGTTAGGGGGCTTCCTGCATATTTGCCTTGTACCTGTACTATATATTGTGGCCTTTGGCCCCCATAGGAATATAACCTTTTCTATTCCTAACAGTTTTTAACAGTTTTGATATGCGATTGTCGAGAGCATGAAGATGACGTCTATCTAATGTCGCATTTACTCATTAATTCACTGGTCAGCATCGAGTGTTGTGGATACTGAGCTTATGAACGTCCAAGGTCATGTGGTACCAAGGGAGGTATGAGACAGACACAATTGTAGTTTATTATCTATCAGTTTTTCACATGCTCTTGCAATAAATTCTGTTATTTTTAGATTTCTTATTACAGAAGCATCGAACAGAAGCCTAGCTTTGCTGGTAGCTGACAGATTTCAAGGAGATCCTTTTAAATCAAATCCATATTTATGTTCTATCTTTTGTCATGGTGATTGACAAGTTTCCATCAATAAACTTATTTGACCAAATGCTTACCTAGCTCCAGCCTCCCGTTGCACTATTAGTTATGTTTGTGATATCTTTTGACATGGTGATTGACAAGTTTCCATTATATCTGATATATGTGCGCATCGGTATCATTATTTTACTGCATGCTTTTTGACACAGGTGCTTCAGAAACAATGCTTTTGGTGCTATCCCTGGTTAAGCGAGCTTGGTGTTTTCTTGACGATGCCACTTTACGCCACAGGAAGGGAGGGTCTGCGAGGAGCCTTATGGACCAAGATCGTCAAGCATGTTCTCCCCAACAACCTACGCCTTGTGATTAAAGATCGTTATAAACAAGCTGAACTCGTTTTTTTTTACTTTTTTGTGCCATGGAACATTGTTCTGGTTTGCAGGTCTTAGACATAGAGGGGTCGTTTAAAGACAGGGTGACAAATGTAGTGTCCATTGGAATGGGTGAGCCCATGCTGAACCTGAAAGCGGTTTTGGAGGCACACAATGCTTCAATAAAATATTTTTGACCTGACAAGTAATTGGACTTCCTTTGTGCTCAATTAATTTTCATGAAATATTGCATCAGATATTACTTCTGATACCTTAAATAAGAAGCTCTTTGATATGTGTCCCATCATTAAACATGGAAATATTATTTTCAGGAACTAAAGATTGGGCAAAAGTAGATGATGAGTGGTCTGATCCCAGGAAATGAGTGAGCGGAGCCAGCCCAATTTCCGGGCTTCTCTGCACTGCTTGAACCAGATATCTGTCAGCTCTGAACCCTGGCTTGATTTGTTTTGCTGGTTAGAAACCTTTCTTTTCTTTGATTTCTCTCTGGTCTCTGACGTGAATCTTCGTTGCTCTCTTGTCCATCCAGTTAGTCTTCCACCAATTAGTTTCTGGTTGTTACCTACTCCCTCCGTTTCAAAATATAAGATGTTTTAGGTTTGTGAAGAAAATGAATGTAGACTTGTTTTAGTACGTAGGTTTACTCAACTTTGGGATGAATCTACACACTAAAAAAAGTCTAGATTCGTTTTCTTCACAAACCTAAAACATCTTATATTTTGAAATAGAGGGAGTACCTGATATGCAGCGTGGGAGCGAGATGAGGCCTGTGCACAACAACGTGGTGACACAGCGGCCACCGCCATTGTCTCGGTTGAGAGCGCACACAACCTACCTTGGAGCTGGTTCGTGCCTCTATCTATACCCTCCTGTGTGAATTGTATTACCGTCTATGTCTCTTTGTTATACCTCATAGAATAAGAGAAGGTATTGCAAGTGTTACTGCAATAAAAGGGGCATGCAATAGACAAGTGTTTGTGTTCTTTACATTGTGGTTAGACAGTTTTTTCAGGCTCCACCTTCATAGTACTTAGGATAGAAATCTGCAAGTAAAGTAGTAGCAATGTTTGAAAAGACGATCCAAAAGAGCATCGAAGTTATAACAAAAAGAAATCAGAATCTTAAAGTACTCTACATACAGTGCACATGTTCCTATTACCATAATTACCTGCCGTTTATATTCCTTACTAATTCAGCTCTCCCATGCACACGTTTTCTCCAAGAAAATGTAGGGAGAAGATGTCGATTGATCATGGTGTCTAAAAAGTCAATCGGGATGTCGTTTTCGTCATCCCCTTATCCACACAGCCAGTCTCTCTTAATTTGGTAATTGTCTGAATCTGGGTGTTATGTTTGAACCATACAGATTACCTAGCACATCTCTTTTCTCAACATAGAACAAAAAAAATCACTTCAAGTTTCTTTCTTGAAAACACTGTAATTATAGTAGAAGGGGAAATTCTTTCAAATGGCTTTTTTCAGATTTAGATTCTTTTTACCGGAAAATCTGTACTCCCTCTGATCCATGTTAATTGACTTTGATTTATCAAAATTTGAATGAACCTATATACTAAATAGTGTCTAGAATCATTTAAATCTAGACAAATTTGAGTCAATTAATATGGGCCCGGGGGAGTAGTTTTCTTATTATTAATTTTCTCCTATATATGGTTTTGTTTTAATCATCTGTAAAGGTCAATACATCTGGGTCTCCTCCCTTAAGTACCAGGGAAGCATCAGTGTCACTACTTATGGGACTTGATTTCTTAGGTGAATCTCGGGTCATACCAATCGAACAAACAGTAAATCTGTAATTGTTGGACTTGATTTTAGTTGCAATTCATTATGTATTTAAAACTTGTGCTAGCAATTGAGGGGGGTATGGCATGTAATTTTTCCATACGTTTGTATTTATGATGAATTGCGATCATTGTAACAATGACTAGGAAGAGAGGGGTTGCTTCTCATATGGTAAAAACTACAATTCAAATCCTATATGTGGAGATTTGAAAAGCATGCATGAGTCACATTTCTGGTCCCATATGTTCAAAGGGGCATGCACGTATGTTAACTGACTTGTCTAGGTTTTTTATTTTATACATAGATATCAGATTCTTGAGCAATGACTAGGTTGGTTTTGGTGTTAGGATGACTCAATACATTGGACTAATGAACTTTTTTGTGGCACCTTTTGCAGATTGGACAAGATCCTAATCCCCAGTTTCTTGTATAAGTCTTTCAAGATGAGCTGACAGGATCTTTCTTTCAGTAGCTTGTTCAAAGCAACTAATGTTATTCATTTGCATGTCTCTCCTCAGGAGGACGAGATTGTCAAGTTTTGCATCTCCTGTAATACAGAACACATGAGCATGGGCGGCATGTACAATGCAAGGTGTCTTAAGGAGATTCTTATAAAAATAAACTGGTTTTAACTTAAGCACATGTGCTTATTTGTACAAGGAAGATGGTTAACTAGACGCCTCTCCTATAAACATAAGCATTTGTGTTGTTTATTTGGTAGGTACCGCTCTAAGCACTCCCCATTGTACAGGTCCTTATGTCTTGTTAGATCTGAATCAAAGACATGTATTGTCCGATTGTTAAGCATATTTTTGTAAAATTTGCCATTGGTATAACATTTTTGACTAAAATGCTTGGGAAGATTAAGAGAGTAGTACTCCCTTCAGAAATAACTGAGTTGAAATTCTAAAACATGTTTAGATACATTCAAATTTAGACAAACCTAAATCAGTTATTTATGGACGAAGGGAGTACTTTCTTGTGCTATTTTTCACATTTCGAGGAGACATATTTCTGGGGGAGATGCTTTTATTTGTTAAACATATACCCCTTTTGACATGAGTGGAAGACCCATTTTCTGGTTTAAATTTAAGCATTTTATGTAGAAGTGTGTGTCCAGTCTTTCCACTTAGTCAAAAAGCAGCACGTGCTTTTTGTTTTATGGTGCAAGAAAGGCAAAGTGATTGATCAAAGCCATGAAGCATCTGCCTACCCTACAAAAAGAGCAATTACCCTACGGATGCCACATATGGGTAGAAAGAAATGAAGAACAATGGTAGGGTTTTTTCTAGAACAAACTGTTATATGCATTGCAGAAAATTGTAATTGTAGTTTTGAATATGCTATTTGTATATATATTTTTTTTTGCCAATGTATGAAAAAGATATTTCTTTCTTGTTGCTGCACACTATATTTTAGGATCAACAAAGTTATTGATGGCATTTACATATTAAAAGTGTGAAATATGACTAACATGGTGGAACATTGGCATATCACCTACAGAAAGAGACATGTGACATAGTGAAAGGGAGTAAAAGGGACATAAACGGCACATGTTATTGGTCGCTCGTAGAGTTACTAGAAGGGTAAAACGACACTCACCATGCTTGCGACGTTCAACAAAATAAAATCGTTACTTTTTCCGTGTTTTGTTTTTGCAATATAAAATCATCTTTCTTCATGTTTTGCTTTGTCGTGGCAACGCACGGGCATTTAACTAGTCTAAAAAAGGGTATAGTTGACACTCGAGAAACCATTTTTAGTCTTGACCTAGCTATCGGAGGAGACTACTCTCAATCAACAAAAAACAAAACAAAAATGTCAGAGGAGAGAGATTTGTATATTCCCCACACCTCCGAAGTAAAAGCATATTTATCCCTTAAATTCCTATATTTGCTCCTATTAATAAAAACAATTTCTAGTCGATCTCCTATACTTGTAAAAAAAAATCATTTGAACCAAACATAAGCGGATATAACCTAAATTATTCAATGTTCAAAACAAATTATTCGATATAATAAACCAAATTAACAAATGTAATAAATTAAACGGTTCAAAACCAAACACACCTAGGTCCGTATGAATTAAAGAGAATGGTAAAAGAGAAACTAAGAAGCGTTGTGGATGGGCCAGTCATGCTTAACAACATCATATTGGAGCTGAGTATGCATCTCCTTGTTCTCGGCAGATAGTTGTTGGGCCTCCAAATGTAGAGGTTTGTAGAACAGCGGCAAGTTTCCCTTAAGTGGATTACCCAAGGTTTATCGAACTCAGGGCGGAAGTGGTCAAAGGTATCCCTCTCAAGAAACCCTGCAATCAAGATACAAGAAGTCTCTTATGTCCCCAACACATCCAATATACTTGTCAGGTGTATAGATGCACTAGTTTAGCAAAGAAATAGTAAAATACAAGTGGCAACAGTGCCAGAAAAGAGCTTCTGACGAGAGGAAAATACTCAAGGCAAAAAGATGGAAGCACGCAAACATGTAACAAATCTAGATGCAAACGGTGTTTCAATGCTTAGAAACAAGTCCTAAGGATCATACTTTCACTAGTGAACACTCTCATATAAATATCTTCTCTTCATGATACTACCCTGAACTACTCTCCGGTTGGACACTCTAATCCATGGTAGGGCTACAAAAGCACACCTCAAAGTCCGCCTTCCCCATATAGATAATCCCACACTGTCACCTTGAGCGCTAGATGGTTCAAACAAATACCACAATTTCATAAAGACATCCAACTCCAAATATAACTCATGATAAATAAATATATAATCTAGCTTAAGTGCCACACACAGTATGCACGCTGTCACTTTCACACACATGGGAAAAATCATAGATCTATTAAAGCAATTGACTATTTATGTAACCTCTAGCCTAAGTGCCACCACGGCGTGCACGCTGTCACTTTCCCACACGTGGAAAGAGCCGGAGATTGTTTAAGCACTTGAGTAACATAGTAGATCTACTTGATTACAAAGCTCATGATCACAATAAGATTATGCATAGAGAGAGAGGTGAACACATAGCTACCGGTAGAGCCCTTAGCCTCAAGGAAGAACTACTCCCTCATCATCATGGGAATCAGCAACGGTGATGGAGATGGTGGTGGAGATCGATGGAGATGGATCCGGGGGCACTTACCCGTCTCTGCAGGGTGCCGGAATAAAGACTTTCTGTCCCCCAAATCTTCCCTTTGGTGGCAGTGGCGCAGCAGAACTTTTTGTGGATTTTTGCTGGATTTTTTAGGTTTTCTGAGTCGGGGGCTTCTTATAGACGAAGAAGGCAAGGTCGGTGGAGGGCCAGGGGGCCCACACCCCCTGGTGGCGCAGCCAGGGTGGGCCCGCGCCACCCTAGGGTGTGGCCACCCTGGTGTCCTCCTTCGTCTCGTCTTCGATTTTCCGTATCGCTCCGGAAAAAAATATGAACTTTGGCTTTGTCCCGTCCAATTCCGAGAATATTCATTTTTTAGCTTTTCTGAAACCAAAAACAGCAGAAGACAGGCAACTGGCACTATGGAATCTTGTTAATAGGTTAGTCCCAGAAAATGTATAAAAATATCTCAAAGTATAGACAAAACATAAGACAAATGATATAAAACAAGGATGGAGCATAAAAAATTATAGATACGTTTACGACGTATCACCTAGCCTCCACCGCCACTGCCCCATATCCACCTCCGCCCATCCCACCGCCGCCGGACGGTGCCGCCGGCAAAGACCGTGTGGCTAATGGAGGCAGCGGGATCTCATCCCATCGCGCGACGGCCCTAGACGACAAGTCGTGGCTGGAGGAGAAGGTAGCCGGGGAGGCGGCCCCAGGATCTCCGCGAATACGGGCGTCGAGGCAACGACCCGGGGATCCTGCGGTTCGGCATCATGGTGGCTGGTCCTAGGTGCTTGTGCTTGTAGTCGTCGGCTGCTTGGTGCCCATGTGAACTGTGGTGTTGGCAGCGCCTGCGGTCCGATCGGTGGTAGGTGGAAGCGGCCTGTTCTTCTCCGCGAGGTGCGGGTGGTGTTGGAGGTGCTCGCTGAGCGCTATGGGCTGCTTGTGGTGGTTGCAACTGGCTTGCGGCATGGGGGCTACTGGCTCAGCATGAATAATGCGGACGGTCCTTGGATTCCTCTCGCGGCAAGACGAATATCTGCTTGATGCCTGCCCTCGTTGATCAGGAGGAAGTGTCGAGTTCGAAAGGCTCCTCTGGAGAAATCCCATCGGCGCCTCATGCCTAAACTTTGCTGTATCGAATGGGATTCGTTCATGCGCACCCGTGGTTTTTACTGACCATTTGGTTTCAAAGGGAGCGTTGCAAAGCTCTGCTGTTTGTTATCATCATGGGACACACATTTCGATCCATGGTGAAGTCAGAGGTGGGAATGTCATGAAAGCCGAGATTTGAGGACTAACAATGGTGGTTCGAGTATTTTTGTCAATGAGGGCCTGACTTGGTGATTTGTTGCTCCTAGCAACGACATCGACAAGTGGAGGAGACGACACATGAGAAGTTCAAAGTCCTACCTTGTAGGGTGAAAATCCTAGGTCTTCCCTTAATTGGTTGTGTCTGGTAATGACCTTGTTAAATGCATTGTTTTGTGAGCGTTGATTTTCTTCAGGGTGAAAACATATGATCTATGATCGAGTGACGACGAAGCTTGTGCACTGTTTCCTTCTTAGAGACGTCGCTATTGGAGAAACTAGACTTCTGGTGCTGTTTTGGTGGTGTTAGTACTGCTGCTACATATAATGAATCATTATAGATGATTTTTCTTTTCTGTAATTAATTTTTTTTTTGGCTTTGTGCATCTGTATTGTTGTTAGGGAACTGCGTTGTTACAGAGGCTGAATGTATTTGGTATCTTTGCGATATAAATATATACTCCTTATAAAAAAATCTCCTTTCTCTCGATGTTTCGGTGCATTTCGAGGAATTTCTAAATTCATTTTGCTCATGCTCGGGCTGAACAGGTTCTTCATTTGAGATGTACCGATAGTTGTTCTCTGACATGTCTCGCTCATTTTCAATAATCATATTATGCAAGATGATGCAACATATCATCATAATCACCTAATTTAATCCAAATATATCATGTAACCACATAATTTACTGAATCCTAATTTACATTGGTAGTAATTAACACAGTTTCATGGGAAATGTAAACTACTAGGCTCCCATACATGTATGAGTTACGATGATAAAACAGATAGTTTCACCGTGAAGAACTTGGCTTCTCAATGCAAAACTGTAACAAGAAATTTCAGAAACCTCTTATCTAAGCACCTATGTGTGGCTCTCTTACTAACTAGCACTGTCAAGCCGAACAAGCCTTGGGCAGGTAGGATTACATGCAGAAATGGCACAACATGATCTGCTGTCAGCTGAGGTAGCAGCGATGCCGCGTTGCCCGATCACATCGCTTCCATGCACGTAACTGGGTCTTCCTCTATCTATGGGCACTAATATCTCAAGATCTTTGCTTCAGACAGTGATTCAACGTGTTGATGGGCGCTTACCCGGCAGGATTCCAAGATTGTTGACTTGTCTGCCGGGGGCACTGGGGCAGGGTTGATGTCTGCAAGACGGCACGGTGCAGCTTAACACTGACAGTGACAGCAGAAAAAATGGTAACAACAGGAAGGAAAGGCCCCTCGACTGCTGCCTTCTACAGTACTACCGATTCAGCGATCACGGAGACACCATGGTTAGCCGCTGATTGGTCTGTCATCCCAAACAGACACAATTTTTTCCTCTGGCTAGCCTGTCGCGGGAGACTGAACACTAGGGAAAACATGGTCAATAAGAAATGGAGTACCAATGCCGGATGCGGTATCTGCCCAACACTAGGGAAAACTGTTCACCACATCGCTCTACACTGCGAACAATCCAACTGCGTTTGGACGAAGTTTGGACCCCGTGATCTGGCCAGAAGATCAAGCACCATCCCGGAGTTTGTTCAAAAAGGACAGGAAGTTACAGGTTCAGAGACTTGGCAGGTATGCTTCGCGGCGTGCCTCCTGGGGCTTTGGGGATCAAGGAGCTTGGTGTTCAGCAACATTCACACAGCACGCGCACAACTGTTACGAGGAACTGCCCAAGACATCAGACTCTGGTCTCCCAGATCTGGGAAACTGCAAGCAAAGCTTCTGATCTGGGCTACTGTTCTATCGACCTAGTGTGTCAAGTTTACAGTTTTTTCCTTCTCTTTAGGTTAGGGCAAACACAAACCGGTGAAACCGTGGAAACCAGCTGCTGGAACCTTGGTTCATTTACTTTCACATCTCCAATCAAAACTTTCAAACTAGTACTGTACAAAAAACTGGACCAGGGGAAACCGGCCAAACCATCCAAACAGTTTTTGCACAGGCATTGCTTCTCTTTTTACCTCTCACTAGCCAGGTTGCGCCGAGGATGTGCATCACTGAAATCCCTCCACAAGACTCAGGACTGCTGTAACTATACAGTAGACATCTCTACTTCTTTAATTAAAAAAGCATGAAATACCTACTAGCAGCATGCCATGTGCTTCTGTGGCCTTACCAAAGGAAGAACGTTTACTACAGACATAGAAAGAAAAAAAATTATCAGTCTGTTTAAGGCATCCTAACATTGCTTAGTCGAATATATGACTTCCACAAGATTATTCAGTATACTAAAAAAAAGCAAGATTATTCAGAGTTTTGTACGTTGTATGATTGCAGGCACTTGCAGATTTTACACAAGTATCTGGAGAGCAGGTGATACCTGATACTGTTTGTCCAACAGTTCAAAGGCATCTTATAAACAAAGAAGTCTGCCATCACATAGTTATTATCCCACATTCAAATGAAATGCTGGATAATGAAATTCTGAAAGTCTGGAAGACCACAAACTCACAATCTACAAATGTTCAGAAGCACAGTCTAATCTATAAAACATGCATGGACCGCAGTGCTTATTAGAAGTAAAGACAATACCTATTCTCTATTTTGATACCAGTACATTATTATCTTTTCTTACAAACATGCAGGCATGGCGGCGGATAGTAAGATGAAACCAGGCATATGGACTTGCAAGCGATTCAAGGTTCAACATTTCTCAAAAGATTTAAACATCATTACACGTACTGGAGAACTTGTCAGACCTGATAATATTCATCCACGCTTGAAATCATCTCATAAGCAAGTACTAACAATATATGTAGTTTTTCGCCAAAAATCAACCTTGCCCTACTGGGAGCTCCGCCCCTGCTAACAGAGAAGACACAGCTGTTCCCACTGTTCAACTACCACAGTTTTATGATCAATGTAAACTAATACGCCATCATACATGTATGAGTTATGATGATAAAACAGGTTATTTCTTATAACTTGCAGCAGATTGTCTTAACGTGAAGAGCTTGTCTTTGGAGACAAAACTGTAAAATATTTTCCAGAAACCTTATCTTAGCACCTATGTGTGGCTCTCTTACTAACAGCGTCGGAGAGGCAGCGTTATATATAGAAATGGCACAAGTCAAAAGCATGAATCACCTGCTAGCAGCACGCTGGTGTGCCTCTATGGCCTGACCAAAGGAGGAAAGGAGAACATCCAAAGCAAATGAAGAATGTTTGCCACAGACATACATAGAAAGAAAAAGTGGATGACAAGATTATTCAGAGTTTCAGAGTATGATTTGCAGGCGCTTGCAAATTTTACACAAGTATTTGGAGAGTAGGTACGCTTGAGACTATTGGTCCAACACTTGAAAAGCATAGAGAAGTCCGCCTTCAGGCTATTTAACACATCCTAGCATTGCTTAATCAAGTAGATGACAAGATGATTAAGAGTTTCATAGTATGATTGTAGGCACTTGTAAATTTTACAGGAGTATCTGGAGAGCAGGTCATACTGATACTATTTGTCCAATATTTATTTTAAAGGATCTTATAAACAAGAGAAGTCTGCCATCACATAGTTATTTTCATACATTCAATTACCAATTGTGAAGGTAAACACAAAGCAGTTAGATAATGAAATTCTGGAAGTCTGGAAGATCACAAACTGACAACCTACAAGTGCTTAGAAGAACGGTTTAGCCTAGAACATGCATGAACCGCAATGCTTAGACCACTATCTCTATTTTCAGACCAATACATTATTGTCTTCTCAAAACACGCAGTGACATAAGTACATGCACACAGGCGGGCATGGCAGATAAAACAGAAAGAAGAAACCAGGCATATAGGATTGTAAGCAATTCAAGGTTCAAAGCATTTCTCAATTTTTTCATCCACACTTGAAAGCATCTCATAAGCAGGTAGTAAAAGAGAGGACACAGTTATTCCCACGATTCAACTACCAATTGAATGGAGAGACAAGAAGGCAACCACAAGCAGTCGGTACATAAAATTTCGTAGCCTGGGAAAGTTACCAAATGATTCGGATAATCACAAATTCAGTTAGAATCATCACAAATTCTACTAGCAATTGTCACAAACAAAAATGCTGGCAAGTCTGAAACACAGCAATGTGCAGAAAGTTCAGAAGCACAGCATTTAGAGTCAGATGGAGCCACTGCAATCTGAATCACACTGTCTTGATGGTAGGACCATGGGAAGCAGATGGAGATTCAGTTTTGAAAGAAAGGCGGGTCACCATCAACAGCATCTGTGTCCTGCATCGGGAGAATGTCGGGATGTAGAAGGAGGCTTTCTTCGAGAATGTGTCCGGAGAGGGAGGTCCGGTGGTCAGCAAGCTCGTACCTCTGGAGCTCATCTCCTAGGGCGTCGCACTGCAGCAGGATGCTCGGGCACTGCACCAGATCATTCCGGTCATGGGCTACGGCGAACACGCTGGCATTGTGATGGCAGCTGTTGTTACGGTTGATTTCCTCCACCGGCACACGGATGCTGTACAGGCGGCTCCAGATTTCGGTAATGTTGCTTCGGACCCAAACATCGACTGTTGCCGTGGACAATGAGATGGCGGTCATGGCGATGTGCTGGTCGATCTCAAACACCTGGCGGCCCGCGACGGGAACGTCCTCGCCGCCCACTTGGATGCTTGGAGGAGGAATCTGGATGAAGTACTCGTTGCGCCTGCGCGTGTCGAACACGAGTACGTCGCTGTTGTCCAGGGCAGCCTTGGGCGGCCAGTGCAGGTAGTCGCAGAAGAAGACGGGAGGGATCTTGCAAGAAGGAGCAATCCCCCTGCCCAGCACAAGATCAATCTGCTTGTCGGGCCCTGGACGACCAATGCATCTCCACGCCGGCGCGGCCGTGCCATGTGTACAGATCCAGTAGACGCAATCAGACTCCTCGCGCGCGCGGTCGTGGTACAGCACGTGGCACTCAAAATCTTCGCGGCCAGTCACGTAGAAGCCGATGATGTCGTTGTCGACGTGGATCGGCGGGAGGCGCGCCCAGCGGCGCGTGCAAGGGTTGCAGGCATAGAGCCTATGGCCGGAGGAGAGGAGGAGGATGCCAGCGCTTGAGCCGTGGATACTCAACGCCTCGTGGTTGGAGGGGCGGGTGTAGCGAATAACCGGCCGGGACACGCGGTTGCGGATGTCGACGGCGCGGAGGTTCAGGCGGATGAGCTTGGGGTCCAGGAAGAAGAAGAGCGGCATGGGCGTCCGGAAGTGGTGCTTCTGGTGGTCGAGGCGGAAGGCCTCCGTGCTGGTGATGTCGCGCCACAGCCTGCAGACCATGCGGCAGCGGGCGATCTCTCGGGCCGGCAAGCAGAGCAAGGCCAGGTCGAGGGCCATGTTGCCCGTGGATACCCATGCCGCCTCCATGTTGTTCAGTAGATTCCGCGGCGCCACGGCCCGTTCGAGCTCCATGCGCAAGGCCACAGAGGGGTGGATCCATCCGTACGAGACCGCCATGTCCAGCGCGTCGTGGTCATCCATCACCACCACCATGCCCGGCGCGGGAATCCATCCGGTACACCATGCGGCCTCAGCGGGAATCCACGCGTCCTGCGCCAGCGCCGCGGCAATCGCGGCTCTTTCTCCGTTCTGCGTCAGGGCCTGAGCAGGGACCCATGCCACCAAACCGTCGCCGTGGGACGACACCACCATGGCTAGCTCAGCCTCCAGCCCTTCACCTCCTCCGTTCGCCTCCATGGCCACCGAGTTGGTTGGGCCGGGTGTGGAGGCCGAGGCGGCGGTTATGCCAGGCTGGCCGACAGAGAGACGAGGAAAACGGAAATGGATTCGATTCGATTCGATCTGAGTTGGAATGGTGGGGGTTTCGGCGAGGTTAGGTGGCGGTGTCCTATTTATGAGCGAAGATCAGAGTCGAGACCGGAGAGACGGCTGCGGTGGACTGATGCGTACAACCCCATCTGCTCGCTCTGCTCCTTGGCCCAATTGCTGACCTACATTGATAAATGCAATGCAAAAGTATTCTCAGCAAAAAGAAAAACTGGGAAAAGCTCATATACGCGTTTATGCAAAAGTATTCTCAGCAAAAAAGAAAAACTGGGAAAAGCTCATATACGTGTTTATGCATGGTCGTAAGAGCATCCACTGCTTCGTTTAGGGCCGAAATTGACTTTTTTTACGACGAAACTCGGTTTCAGCCTGAAAACGCCGAGTTTTGTACCCTCCCAACATTAAAGCTTAGAAATAAGCTAAATCTAGATGTGTGCATTGCATTCATGCATAGAAAATCCGAATAATTTTCGCGCTTTTGAACAAAACTTGTCAAAGTGATTGAAGCTTCTCTCAACTTGATGGAAATGGAGTAGATCACCAAGTTGACTGCGATAGGTTTTAATATGACCTTTGCTAAAACCTTATTTTGGGTAAACATGATTTAATCTAAGGGTAGATCAAATGCAATGAAAGCAAACCATTACACATTGATTAATGATTATAATTTGATCCTTAAGTGATCACATCCTAGTATTCATTACAACAACCCATGAATACCAAATTAAGAATATAACCCAAATAATAAGAGTATAATAACTAACTTTTGATCTATTTTATCCTTATTTATTTCTACCATGTGGATCATGGTAACACTTCACCCTAACTCTTTAGTTAGGAAGGAAACCAAGCCAAGATCATTCACCACATATCTTTCTTTTCATATCAATCCTCATCATCTTTACTGAACTTATTCTAATACTTGTTGTTCATCAATGTTGAGTAATCAACTATTGATTCACAAATTCTTAAACTATCAATTCTTGATCTATATCGAGGCCATGTATATCTTTGTATATATGTACTCTGTTGAACTGGATATAATCCACGTTTCGGCCGGCTCATTCCACCTCCCATTATCGTGATCTAAGTCTTTACATGTCTTATTTAAATATTTTGTTTAAATATTTTGTTGCTGTTGTTGTTATATAGCTTCCGATTTTCGCCTTCCGCAGACACATGAGTATACGTGTCCGGTGAGTATACGTCTAAGAGAACCATACGGACTCCGGGTGGGTTCGTACAGTCCTCTAAACAATTGGTATAAGTTTTTGTTTGTCAAAATTTGAAAAGAAGGAGGGAAGGGGGGCGAAGCAAAAGTAATAATGGATAAGAAAACACCAATATCCTCAATGCCAACACAATGTAGAAACTCGGAATAGTAAGGGCATCTCTACCGGACCGACCCATTTCGAATACCGCACAAATCATACTGGCCCACACAGACACGAAAACAACTATTTTAGTCATTGTCCATTTGTATCAGGGGTGCCCAGCGGGCTCGACCCATTCTGGCCAGACACGACCAGCTGGCTTTTTTTCAAATATTTAACCAATTGGCAATAGATTTTGTCAATTGACAACAAAAATAGAAAATACATTATCACAAATTACCAATACCAAATATCATATTTTAAAGGCCATAGTACCGAATTATAGTGCAAAATAACATGAGTTTGGTAGAAAATACGCAAAATGGTAGATCTCATAGAAATAGATCATCGATGAGATAACTCTTGGCGACCATCATCATGAGCTTGGTCTCCTCGGCCATGATCTTGGCCTCGGCCTCCTTGGCCCTTAATCGGGCATTGGTCTCTTCCACCTCAAGAGCTCTCTTTGTGTGGTCAACGAAGCAACCCGTGGTGGCCTCTTTCTCTAGGTGGCGCCTCCCCTCCCTCTCGGCATTTGCCTTGTCCTTCTCCGCAAGCAACCCTTTCAAGGTCTCTTGCAATGAAAGTGTGGTGGCTTGGCGTTGGAGGTCTTGCTTGCTGGCCTCGTGGCCTCTTGGCCGAAGGGCACGACTATTGTGCGGGGCGCCTGTGCTTGGTTCACCATCGTCAAGGTCGGTGACATTCGACTCACTCACTCCCATGATTCCTCGAGCCTCCGATACTCTTTTTGTAGAGCACAAAGCTTGTTTATCACTTTGGGCATTTCTTGATCTTCATCCAACAACGGGCAAGGTGAATGGCTTCTTGCCGTACTCCTATTTGAAGTACTCCATGGCTTGGGTCACCTACACAAAAGGAAGAAAATCGCAATTATGCATCAATTGCAAATAGGACATATGTACAATGTAGATGCAAGAATGGCCTAGCCATTACCGTGTCTCCAATGTTGGTAAAGCTCACGGGGCGACCTACCACATTCTCATATGCACCACAAAACTTGTTACACTCGACAATGATGAAACCCCATCTCTTTTGAAGAGAGGTGCCATTATGGTCGCTATGGATGCAGTAGGGCTTGAACTTCTTGTGCTCGTAGTAGAATTTGAAGATGCACCACCAATATGTCGAGCCCTTTTTCTCACTACTAGCAATTGGATCTTGTCCAATTGCCATCCACATCTCACAAAGGATCTTGTCCTCCTTGACAGTGTACCCGTCGATCCTTTGGCTCTTCTTTTTTATCGTCCCGCCATGGTAGGCTCAACACTGGCATCGTCTTCATCCACATCCATGGCGTTGTTGCCAAAGATATTCTACCCTGACATTGGCCCAAAAAATGGATCTGCCCCAATGTCGAAGGCGGACATGGGGACTTCCTCATCATCGCAGTGGTCATTCATGGTTGTGGCCTCGCAGATCCTTTCATGCAGCACGACCTCGTCATCCTCTTCCCTAGACGAGAACCGATGCGGCAAATCGTCGAACAGTTCGCAGGGCGTACACATGATCGCTGCGGGGATCCCGCAGTGCCCCTTGCTGTGTTGTTGCACTATGTTGCCGGAGCCTAGGGTGCGGTTCATGTCGATGGATGTGGCTGCCAGTGGTGCAGGCTCATTCGACGACGTCGCTCTTGACCTGCCCAGCCGGGAATGCGATTGGTCGTGTGTGACGGCAACAACAGTGGGCGATCCTACATGTAATGGCGGCTGTGCGATGGCCAAGGTCATCAAGATCGTGGACAATGCACCTAGGACGATGCTCGATCCAGCCATTGACAAGACTTCCAGCGCGTCAGGGTTGTGGAGGAAAAGAAGGGCCTAGGAGGCTATACCAGAGGCGGCGGCTTCGGCGTTAGACTTAGCCCACATGTTGGCGACGACCTCGACGTGCTTGTACCTTGCAAGGGCGGATAGTGCTTCCTCCTTCCTTTCCTTCACCTAAGCACGATGGACAGTGCGCTTCCTATTCTACTCCGCCCGCTCCTCAGTTGTCTGCTCCTTCTTACCGGTCGGCATAGCCTTGGGATTGGCCACCCTCTTCACCTTTGCAGGATGTATGCTGGTTGCGGATGGGGCTGGATCGATAATGGCGGCGGTGTGGGTATCTAATACGTCGGAAACGTATCTACAATTTCTGATGCTCCATGCTTGTTTAGTATCTACTTTGCTTTGCTTTGTCTACACTTTGAGGTGTTTTTATATCTTTTCTGGAACTAACCTATTAACAAGTTGCCACCGCCAGGTTACTGTTTTCTTACATTTTTGTTCGAGCGTAGCGGTAAAATCAATATTCTCGGAATTGGACAGGACAAAATCCAAAGTCAATATTTTACCGTGGGTGTCACGAAGCCAGAAGGGGAGACGGAGAGGTGCCAGAGGGCCACCACCCCCCTAGGCGCAGGCTAGGGTGGACCCGCACCTGGGCAGGGTGTGGCCCCTCCGGCCGCCTCCCACACTACTAGGAAATCATTCATCAGTGGCGCATCGATATTGGGCTTCTGTGGCGCATATCAGGGACACCACTATTACGTCGCCACTGATGAAACCTTCTATGGCGCATTTCGAAATGCGCCACGTGAAATCATGATATACGTGGCGCGTTACGCGGATGCACCACAGACTTTCGTGATGGCGCGTGCGGAAGATGCGCCACTAAAGTGCTATGCGCCACAGAAGGTAAAAAAGATGCGCCACTGGTTTGAATATCAGGTATTGAAAAAACTATACTTGTCTAAATATACAGTATTATACATAAATAGTATATTTGACTTAGTATATGAAAACAAATATAATACAAACACGAATATAGTGCCATAGAGCCCGATCGAGGTAGACAAGTGGTCATCATATTACAATACAAGTCAAAGGTGGCGAATATTTATACAAGTGTTTGGTACAAACTTCACCATCTCATCACATTACAAATGAAGTGTTCACCGCCTACACTAGAATCAAACAGAATACAGCTGTGATAACGGTGAGCAAGAGCAAGAGCACTAGCAATATCTTCATCTGATTCTCCTTCCACAGGTGGTTCCTCCACTTGGCTACCGCCTCCTCTCGAGTCGCGTATCCTTTGTAGCTGTTGCCGCTAAACTTGTTCACCTATTTCTGATAGTCCTCCCACTCATCGTAGACTCATGGAACCCAACCCTTGTACACCACGTACCATTTCGTCATTTCTATAGATAAGGCATATTAGTAAATCATGCAACAGAAAGAACTAAATTGGTTCACATGGATATATGTTCACATAAACTAAAGCAAAAGATCAGTAAACATAGAATATAGCACATCGATCACAATCATAGAACTTTGACGACAACGACCACAATAGTGAAGTTTACAACATACGACCACAGTAGTATATAGTTTGTGACACAACACTACACACAGACATCTATGATAATTCTAGGCACACAAATCGATCATTGTTGAGAACTGCTAACACTCGGCTTCGGGAATGGTAGATAGCCATCCTTCGTCATCCACGTCTTGTTGTCACCCTGCTTACAAAGAATATTTTCAATCTCCCTCTTAGTCAACCCTTTGTTGTGTTTTAGGACCCCTCCCCTTGTGTTGACATCTTCCACAATGATTTCCGACAACTTAACCTAGATGCGATGGAAATCTTCTCTAAGATCATCATCGTCGCTTCACACCAAATTTTTGGCCCATGCTCGGAGACTGCATGGAGAGTTAGGTTCTGGCAATCCCGGACAAACCCTTTAAGGTGATGCATGGCGTAGAAGGCCTCCTTGGCGCCACCAGTAGCCGGCTCCTTGACACAGGGGAACTCGAGCACGTGCTTGAACAACTGCTTGTCATCCTTGATACATTCCCCCTTGTTGACGAAGGGGAATACCTTTCTAGCGTAGCCCTCGAGAGCCTCATTTAGAACACTCCTTATTCTGGTGTAGTCTTTCTTCTTCTTCTTCTCACTCGTCGAGTCGAAATACGATGCTATCGAGTACTTTGTGGAAATGATGATGACTGTGCAGTATTTGTCTCTGCACAACACGATTGAAACGGGATGTTGGAAAAGGGCAAAGGAAGAAAGCTATAAGAAAGCCTAAGTTACCAATGCTAGGGTGTGTGTGTACTTACTCGGGAAAGAAAGGAAAAAGAAGCGTGTTTGTCCTCTTGTGGTCCACTATGAACTTCTCGAGGTACACCGTCGCCTTGGCACGTGTCTCTGATCCTTCCCTCAACTGGCTATCACACATGTAGTAGGGATCCACTATCGCGATGTAGGGGGTTTGCTCTCTCTTGGTCTTCATCGCTAGATTGAGCGCGAATAGGCGGACCATGTTATAGTCCAGCCATTTCGAGAGAAACAACTTGAAGACATCCTCGTACGAAGAACACGTCCGTGGGGGATTCATGGACGAAGTCCATGTCCGATGGCACCTTGACAGTGAAAACCAAGTAATTTGGATCTTTGTCTTTAAGAAGAATGCCCTCTAGTGTCTTGATACTATCACTCAAAGCGATCATATGTCCACGAGCAAGGCGAAGCAGCTCCGGAGTCAGTATCGCTTCACCGACTATATGTATCCTGGGCAAGCCATCCTCGCGGGCTGGTACGCCGTCATCCTTAGCCCAGATCCTCTCCGGAGGAGGTTGGCTCTCGTATTTCTTACCTATCTTCCTATGTTTCTTCGTATTCTGAGCAGGCTCCTCCACTGGGAATGCTAAGTGCTCAACGACCGCCTTTTGGAGTGTGCCAGGGCTAAAGACAAATCCAACAGGTTTCTCCTGTTGTCATCGTCCAGAGGCGTCTGTTGAGATAAACCATGGAAGACCAGGCGTTGTGTGCATGTAGTGGGACACCCACCTTGACCCTCGCGAGCGACAAAGGGTTCTTCATCCATAACAGGCATGTACAATCCTATGTCGGCGCCGGTGTTGATGTAGTCGTCGACGTTGACAAATTCTTCATCATCATCGTTGTTGCCGCCATGTGGTGATGGTGGTGGCGGGGGCGATGGCGGTAGCGTTGCGATGGCTTCGCCTTGGGGCGGCCCACACGCTCCCAACAGTTATTGGTGGCAACTGGTGGTGGCGACGACGACAAGTGGCTTCTGAGGTGGTGGCTGGACGATCGAGGTGGCGCCGATGAAAGGGCATTTATTGTCATAATCACTTTTGGTGTTCGTTAACAACAAGTAGATAATTTTACAGCTTGTCACTGTCCACAGGATGGTATTATGATAAGTGAAAAGTAACCCCACACTTTGGAAAGATTCCTACAAGAGTGATATAGTTCTGGAAATTCCAGACCGGAGTCTCCGGTCTGCCTAAACCGGAGTCTCTGGTGTGGTCCAGAGTTTCCGGATGTGTCCCAGTGGAGGCTTCAGAATCATGGCTGGGACATTCTATATGGGGGTGTGGAGCAAGGTCCGAAGGCTTCTTTGGAATCTCCGGTCTTGGCTCAGACCGGAGTCTCCGGTGCTGGAGGACCGGAGTCTCCGGCCCTGCTGGGTCATACCTGTCCCTGGTCATTCAGAAGGGCGGTCCGGAGGCTAGACCGGAGACATGCCGGAATCTCTGGTGTAGACCAGAGTCTCTGGTCTGGTTCTTCTCCAACGGCCAGAAAACGGTTCGTGGAAGGGCCTGCCTATAAATAGGGACCCTTATCCCCTTCCTCTAGTGGCTCGAGCTGCTCAAGAACACAACTCCATTAGATCCACCAAATCTACAATATCTCTCCATCCAACCATCCAAAGTCATTGATCTTTGGAGAATCGAAGGAGGAGGCCTTGATCTACAGCTTCACCAAGAGAGATCTTCATTTCCCCCTCATTCACTTGAGGGCCCCCAAGCTCTAGTGTTTCTTTGGAAACCGTAACTTTGATTTGGTTCTTACAAGCTTGTCTTTGATTGTTTTGACATCTTTCTTGTATTTGGGAGCCTCCAATTAAGTTGTGGATGTGTGCCCTGAACTTGTTGTAAAGGTGTCGGCTTCCACCTCGAAGGTTGCCGATATAGTGGAAGGTGAATCGATCCCCCTAGGGTGAGGTTCATCGGAGAACAAGGGAGGCCTCTCATGGCGTTGGTGGTTTGAAACCACCCCCTCTCCAAACGTAGACGTACTTCCCCTCAAAAGGAAGGAACTACGGGAAACAAATCCTTGTGTCTCCGCGTCCACCACTTTGGTTACTTCTATCCTTTACCGCACTTTACTTACTTGTTCTTGCTTAGTGTTGTGTTAGTTGCTGTTTGGTTGACATATAGGTTAATTCACCATAGTTGCATAATCTAGGTAATTTACCTTTCTTGTCAAACCCTAAATTGAAAAATAAGAAAATTTGAAGTAGCACCTATTCACCCCCCTCTAGGTGCCCATACGATCCTTTCAATTGGTATCATAGCCTCGGCTCTTTATTCGGGCTTTACCGCCTAAGAGAATATGGGTAGCCACGATGGGGAAGGTGGTGGTGAGCACACCACGGTGACCATGGAAGATCTCAAAAACTTGGAAACAAGATTGAGCTCTTCCTTGGTCAACGAAGTCAAGAAAATGCTTGAGCAACTTCTTAAAGACAAATGTGGCTCATCATCCCCCTCTCCTCAAGAGGAGCCTCCATCCGTTTTACCTAAAGGGAATGCTCCGGTATCCCCCGAGGGTACGATGGTGGTGGTGGTGGTGGGGTAAACAAGACAACACTAATTCCTCCACACAAAATGATGGTGGGAAGGCTGAGCACCGTGATTCATGGTACTCTCCCGACCCTCCAATCCCTCACCCTCATGTATACAATAGAGGCGACCCACCTAAGCTTGAAGCATCTACTACTTTTGCTCCATGGCAATCTCTAATGAAAACTCATGTGCGCAGCTCTTGCATTGAATGTAGGGGTTCGTAGCATGGAAAACAAAAACTTTCTACCACATGCATACAAACAAGCCAAGATCTATCTACTAGATTGAAGCAACGAGTCGATTAGAGTACTCACCCTCGAAGATTCCAAAGCGTTTAACGAGAGAATATTCTCGTGGATGATGTAGTCGTACACTTGCCGATCTCAAGATCGCGTAGGCAATCCTTCCGACGCTGCGTTCCGGCAGCGCTTCCGCAGTCGGTCACACGTTCGGTACTCGATGAAGACCTTCCTCTCCCTTGTTCTAGCAGGCAGCGGAGGTTGTAGTTCTCCCCTCGCGATTCCGACAGCACGACGACGTGGTGTCGGAAGTAGAGGGAAGATCCCGCAGGGCTTAGCCTAAGCCAATGCGAGTTATGGTGGATCTAGGGTTTTCAGTGATCTAGGTTTAGAAGGCCGGAGAGGAGGAGGAGTCGTGGCCAAGGCGGTCATGCAGGTGGGGAGGGCTGGTGTTGTGTGCTTTGGGGCAGCCCCCCCTCTATTTATGAGAGGGAGGGCAGCTTGGGAGAGGGGAGTTTGAATCCATACCCAAACCCAAGTTGGATAGAAGGAAGGACTCTTTCCTTCTTCCACTAGGAAACTATTGTTCCAGTTTGACTTTTCAAACCTCCCTTTTGACTTTCAATTTAGAGCTTTATTTCTCTCTCGCAAATTCCCAACTAAAGTGACCTAGGACATGATCCAATCATTCCACGTAACCATGACACATTCATGGACCATTCCCCTTCCGGTCCGGTGAACCTTCTAGACCCTTCTAGAACCTCTCCGATGAAAACATCGGAATCATTCCTGAACTCCAGAATCGGACTTTCCTTATATGAATCTTATTCTCCGGACCATTCCGGATCTCCTCGTGATATCCTGGATCCCATCCGAAACTCCGAACAACATTCGGTTTCCCTACTTACATTCCATATCTACTAAACAACATCAAATCCTTAAGTGTGTCTCCCTATGATTCGTGAATTATGCGGACATGACCGAGACACTTCTCTGATCAATAACCAATAGAGGAATCTAGAAATTCATATGGCTCCCACATATTTCTACGATTACTTTGCGATCGAATGAACCACTTACATACGATACCAATTTCCCTTTGTCTCGCGATAGTTTACTTATCCGAGGTTAGATCGTCGGTATCTCTGCATACCTAGTTCAACCTCGTTATCGATAAGTACTCTTTTCTCGTTCCCGTGATATGTGATCCCTTGTGAGCCATTCACATGCTTGCAAGCTAATTGGATGACATTCCACCGAGAGGGCCAAGAGTATATATATTCGTCATATGGATGGACAAATCCCACTCTTGATCCATGTGCCTCAACACATACTTTTCAAACACTCAATGCCACCTTTATAACCACCCAGTTACGGTGTGGTGTTTGATGTCATCAAAGCATCCTTCAGGTGATGGTGATTAGCATGATCTCATGGTCGAAGGAATTAGGTTACTATGTGTTGGAGATATGCCCTAGAGGCAATAATAAATATAGTTATTATTATATCTTTGTGTTTATGATAAATGTTTACATTCATGCTATAATGGTATTAACAAGGAAACATTAATACTTGTGTGATTTGTAAACTTAATTTGAAGTCCCTAATATAGCCTCTATACTTCACTAGCTTGTTGGTTGATTAATGATTGTGGTTTCCCTATCATGAACATTGAGATGTTATCAACAACAAGATCATATCGTTAGGAGAATGATATGGTGGACATACTCCTATAGATAAGCATAGCATAAAGATCAAGTCATTTCAATAGTTCAATTGCTATATGCTTTCTGATACATAGTAACCTAATTCCTTCGACCATGAGATCATGCATATCACCTTTACCGGATGGATGCTTTGATGACATCAAACACCACACCGTAACTGGGTGGCTATAAAGGTGGCATTGAGTGTTCGGAAAGTATTGGTTGAAACACATGGATCAAGAGTGGGATTTGTCCATCCATATGACGGATAGATATACTCTGGGCCCTCTCAGTGGAATGTCATCCAATTAGCTTGCAAGCATGTGACTAGGTCACAAGGGATCACATATCACGGAATGAGAAAAGAGTACTTATCGAACGAGGTTGAACTAGGTATGCAGAGATACCGATCATAACCTCGGATAAGTAAACTATCGTGAGACAAAGGGAAATTGGTATCGTATGTAAGTGGTTCATTCGATGCAAAGTAATCATAGAAATATGTGGGAGCATATGAATTTCAATTCCTCTATTGGTTATTGTTTGGAGAAGCGTCGATCATGTCGCATAATTCACGAACCGTAGAGACACACTTAAGGATTCGACGTTGTTTTGAGTAGTTATGGTATTATGAGAAAGAGACCGAATGTTGTTAGGAGTCTCGGATGGGATCCGGATATCGAGGTGATCCGTAATGGTCCGGAGAATAAGATTCATATAAGGAAAGTCCTGCTTGAGTTCGGGAATGATTCCGTGTTTTCATCGAGAATGTTCTAGAAGGTTCGGATTGTCCGACACTCCGGGAGGGTACATGAATGTGTCATTGAATGATTGCATCATGTACTAAGTGTTCTTGCTGTTCCAAAACTGAAAAGTCAAACTGCGGTTTGAAAGTCAAACGGCTAAAGCAGAAATGGAAAGCGAGAAACTATGGGAAACAGGAAACTATGGGAAACAAGCAAGAGGAGGTTGAAACCAACTTGGAGGAGGAGTCCCTCTCCTCCAAGCCGGCGGCCAGCCTTGGACGAGTTGGGGAGGGACTCCCCTCCCCTTCCCTGGTGCGCCAGCCCCTCCACCTATAAAAGGAGGGGCAGGGCCTCCTCCTTTAGACACAAGTTCCTATCCTCTAATCTCCGGTTTAGAGCCGTTTTGGTTTAGAGCTTCTAATTGCTTTAGCCTGCGGTTTAGAGCCTTCTAATTGGTGTGTCTAATCTCTAGACCACTAATAGCCCTCTATCATACTCCACCATACTCGCTCCGGCTTAAGGCGAAGCCCTGCGGGATTTCCCCTCTACTTCCGGTACCACGCCGTTGTGCTGCCGGAATCACGAGGAGAGTGCTACAACCTCCGCTGCCTGATGGAACAAGGGAGAGGAAGGTCTTCGTCGAGTACCGAACGTGTGACCGACTGCGGAAGCGCTGCCGGAACGCAGCGCCGGAAGGATCGTCTACACGATCTTGAGATCGGAAAGAGTACGACTACATCACCCACGAGAATCCGCTCTCGTTAAACACTTTGGAATCTTCGAGGGTAAGTTATTCCATCGACTCGTTGCTACAATCTAGTAGATAGATCTTGGCTTGTTTGTTTGTATGCGATAGAAAATTTTTGTTTTCCATGCTACGAGCCCCTACAGTGGTATCAGAGCCGTGTCTATATGTAGATCTGTTGCACGAGTAGAACACAATGGTCATTGTGGGCGTTGATGCTTTTATTGTCGATTGCCTTTTGTGTACTTTGCATCTTGCGGTATGTTGGGATGAAGCGGCTCGGGCTAACCTTACATGACATCGTTCATGAGACTTGCTCCACGCTTGACATGCAACTTGTATTGCATAAGTGGCTTTGCGGGTGCCTGTTTCTCCTAGTATAGTTAAGATCCAATTTACAACGGGTGATCAATAATGCTAGTATCAATGTTGTGGTTCTTGTTCGTAGGTTAGAACGACACTTATTGAAAGCCCCAAACCACATAAAATATGCAAAGAAAGTAGAGACGTCTAACTTTGTTTTGCAGGGGTGTGCAGTGATGTGATATGGCCATGATTGTGATTATATTTGATGTATGCAATGTTCCTTATTGTAAGTTGGCAACCGGCAGGAGCCATATGGTTGTCTTTAATTTATGTTAAGACCCGCGTGTCTATTCAAAGTAGTTGTAATAGTTGAAGCCGGTGGACGACAACCATGGTGAAGCGTCATTGACCTTGATGCAATGCCAGTGATGATGGAGATCATGTTCGTGCTTGAAGATGGAGATCGGAAGCACAAAGAAGAAAGGCCATATCATATCACATATTATTGAATTGCATGTGATGTTAATCCTTTATGCATCTTGTATTGCTTGGTAGACGACGGTAGCATTATAAGATGATCCCTCATGCACATCAATTTCAAGTCATAAAGTGTTCGCCCTTAGTTAGCACCGTTGCTAAAGCTTGTTGTTTCGAAGCACCACGTGATGATCGGGTGTGTTAGATTCTGCAAGTGTATACAACGTGAGCAAGCCAGATTTGCTCATGCAGAAACTAAGGTTTGATCTTGAAGAGCCTAGCATGTACAGACATGGTCTCGGAACACGGATCACCGAAAGGTAAAGCATGAATCATATAGTAGATATGATGAACATGACGATTGATCACCATTGAAACTATATCAACTCTAGTGATGATCGGTGTTGATGTAGTGGATTTGGTTCGTGTGATCACTAAAACAATGTGAGGGATGTTGTTTTGAGTGGGAGTTCACCTAGTTTAATTTCATTAATTAATTTGAACTCAATTTGTCATAAACTCAGTCTAAACTATTGCAAATATGTTGTAGATCAATGGCAGCCCCTACCATCAATTTTAATGCGTTCCTAGAGAAAGAAAAGTTGAAAAACAATGGAAGCAACTTCCCGGATTGGTTCCGCAATTTGAGGATTGTACTCACAGCTGGTAATTTGACCTATGTCTTTGGATGCATTGGGTGACCCACTGCGGTGATGCTTCGATGAAGTAAAGAATGTTTACCTCGCTCGGAAGAATCGATTACTCCATAGTTCGATGTGCTATCTTGTATGGTTTAGAATCGGAGCTTGAGAAAAGGTTTGAAGAGTCGGACCCATATGATATTGTCGAGGATCTCAAATTGATTTTTGAGACTCATGCGGCAATTGAAAGCTATGAGGCTTCAAAAGTTCTTTAACGCAAGATGGAAGAGGGCAGCTCAATCGGTGAGCATGTGCTTAAGATGTCAGGCACACAAACAAACTTCAAAGCTTGGGTATAGTGATTCCTAATGCTTTGGGGATTTACGCGTCCTCCGATCACGCCACCAAGTTACAGAACTTTGTGATGAACTACAACATGCAGAACATGAACAAAGAGTTGCCAGAACTGTTTGCTATGTTAAAATCTGCAGAAGTGGAGATCAAGAAAGAGCACCAAGTGTTGTTGGTCAATAAGACCACCAAACTCAAGAAAGGCAAGTCTAAGCAAAAGGGACACTTCAAGAAGGGTGGTAAGAAAGTTACCACGCCGGCGAAGAAGACTAAGGCTGGACCCAAGCCTGAAACTGAGTGCTTTTCCTACAAGGGAGAAGGTCACTGGAAGCGGAATTGCCCAAAGTACTTGGCGGATCTGAAGAACGGCAACATCAAGAAGAAAGGTATATCTGATATACATGTTATTGATGTGTATCTCACTAGTACTCGTAGTAGTGCCTGGGTATTTGATACTGGTTCGGTTGCTCATATTTGTAACTCGAAACATGTGCTGCAGAATAAACGGAAGCTAGCGAAGAACGAGGTGACGATGCGCATGGGAAACGGATCAAAGGTTGATGTGATCGCGGTCGGCACGCTACCCCTTCATCTACCATCGGGATTAGTTTTATACTTAAATAATTGTTATTTAGTTCCTGTGTTGAGCATGAACATTATATCGGGATCTTGTTTATTGCGAGACGGTTACTTGTTTACATCAGAGAATAATGGTTGTTCGATTTATATGAGTAATATGTTTTATGCACATGCACCTTTGATAGATGGTCTATTCTTATTGAATCTCGATAGTGGAAATACACATATCAACAACATTGAGGCTAAACGTTTGAAATCAAGCGATAATTCGACCTATATGGCATCGCTCGTCTTGGTCACATTGGAGTGAAGCGTATGAAGAAACTCCATTCGATGGACTTCTTGAATCACTTGATTTTGAATCACTTGAAAGATGCGAAGCATGTCGATGGGAAAAATGACTAAGACTCCATTTTACGGTATGATGGAGCGAGCTACGGACTTATTGGAAATCATACATACCGATGTGTGGTCCAATGAGTGTAGCATCATGTGGTTATCGTTATGTTCTTACCTTCACGGATGACTTGAGTAGATATGGGTATATCTATTTCATGAAACATAAGTCCGAAACTTTCGAGAAGTTTAAGGAGTTTCAAAGTGAGGTAGAGAATCAACGTAACAAGAAGATTAAATTTCTACGTTCTGATCGTGGAGGTGAATATCTAAGTTACGAGTTTGGCGAGAATTTTAAGAAATGCGGAATACTTTCACAGTTGACACCGCGGGAACACCACAGTAATGGTGTGTCCGAACGTCGTAATCGAACTCTTTTAGATATGGTTCGTTCTATGATGTCACTTACAGATTTACCGCTATCATTTTGGGGTTATGCATTAGAAACAACCGCATTCACTTTAAATAGGGCACCGTCTAAATCCGTTGAAACGACACCGTATGAATTATGGTTTGGGAAGAAACCTAAATTGTCGTTCCTTAAAGTTTGGGGATCTGAAGCCTATGTAAAGAAGTTACTGAGGACAAGCTTGAACCCAAAGCGGAAAATGCGTCTTCATAGGATACCCGAAGGAAACTATTGGGTATACCTTCTATCATAGATCCGAAGGCAAAATCTTCGTTGCCAAGAATGGATCCTTTCTAGAGAAGGAATTTCTCTCGAAAGAAGTGACTGGAAGGAAAGTAGAACTCGACGAGGTTGTCGAACCTTCTCTCGAAATTGCGAGTAGCGCAGCACCGGAAGAAGTTCCTGTGGTGCCTGCACCAATTAGAGAGGAAGGTAATGATGATGATCATGAAACTTTGGTTGAAGTTGCTACAGAGCCTCGGAGGTCAACGAGAACTCGTACCACTCCAGATTGGTATGATCCCGTTATGAGTGTCATGTTGGTGGACAACACCGATGACCCCAAGACATATGAGGAAGCGATGATGAGCCCAGATTCCAATAAATGGCAAGAAGCCATGAAATCCGAGATTGGATCCATGTACGAAAACCAAGTATGGACTTTGGTGGACTTACCGGATGGCCGGAAGGCTGTCAAGAACAAATGGATTTTCAAGAAGAAAACAGATGCTGATGGTAATGTTACTGTCTATAAAGCTCGACTTGTCGCAAAAGGGTTTCGACAAATTCAAGGAGTTGACTACGATGAGACTTTCTCACCATTAGCGAAGCTAAAGTCTGTGAGGATTATGTTAGCAATCGCTGCATATTATGATTATGAGATATGGCAGATGGATGTCAAAACAGCATTCCTCAATACTATATGTGGATGACATATTGTTGATTGGGAATGATGTAGACCTTCTTAATAGTGTCAAGGAATATTTGAATAATAGTTTTTCAATGAAGGATCTTGGCGAAGCAGCTTACATATTAGGCATAAAGATTTATAGAGATAGATCGAAACGCCAAATATCATTGTCACAGAGTACATATTTGGACAAAGTTCTAAATAGGTTTGGAATGGAAGAAAGCAAGAAAGGGTTCTTGCCCATGTTGCCCAATACGACCTTGAGTAAAACTCAAAGTCCGACATCGGCAGAAGATAGAGAAAGGATGAGTAAGACTCCCTATGCCTCAGCCATAGGATCTCTAATGTATGCCATGCTATGCACTAGACCCGACATTGCATATGCTGTTAGTTTAACTAGCAGATATCAAAGTGATCCAGGAGTGGATCATTGGACATGATCAAAACATCCTTAAGTACTTGAGAAGAACTAAGGATATGGTTCTTTCTTATGGAGGTGATGAACAGCTCGTTGTTAATGGTTACACCGATGCTAGTTGGAACACATATCCGGATGATTCTAAATCACAATCTGGATACGTATTTATTTTGAATGGTGCGGTGATTGGTGGAGGAGTGCAAAGCAAAGCGTTGTGGCGAGATCTTCAACTGAATCGGAATACATGGCTGCTTCGGAGGCTTCACAAGAAGCGATATGGATGAAAGAGTTCATTACAGAGCTGGGTGTGGTTCCTAGTGCGCTGGACCCAATGTCTATCTACTGTGATAACATGGGCGCCATAGCCAATGCGCAAGAACCAAGGTCACACAAGAAGCTGAAGCACATCAAGTTGCGTTTTCACGCTATTCGAGAACATATCCAGGATGGGGATATAAAGATTTGCAAAGTACACACATATCTGAATGTGGTGGATCCGTTGACTAAACCTCTCCCGAGGGCAAAACATGACCAACACCAAACTGCCATGGGTGGTTTGTATATTACCATGTAATCTAGATTAGATGACTCTAGTGCAAGTGGGAGACTGTTGGAGATATGCCCTAGAGGCAATAATAAATATAGTTATTATTATATCTTTGTTTTTATGATAAATGTTTACATTCATGCTATAATGGTATTAACAAGGAAACATTAATACTTGTGTGATTTGTAAACTTAATTTGAAGTCCCTAGTATAGCCTCTATACTTCACTAGCTTGTTGGTTGATTAATGATTGTGGTTTCCCTATCATGAACATTGAGATGTTATCAACAACAAGATCATATCGTTAGGAGAATGATATGGTGGACATACTCCTATAGATAAGCATAGCATAAAGATCAAGTCATTTCAATAGTTCAATTGCTATATGCTTTCTGATACATAGTAACCTAATTCCTTCGACCATGAGATCATGCATATCACCTTTACCGGATGGATGCTTTGATGACATCAAACACCACACCGTAACTGGGTGGCTATAAAGGTGGCATTGAGTGTTGGAAAGTATTGGTTGAAACACATGGATCAAGAGTGGGATTTGTCCATCCATATGACGGATAGATATACTCTGGGCCCTCTCGGTGGAATGTCATCCAATTAGCTTGCAAGCATGTGACTAGGTAACAAGGGATCACATATCACGGAGCGAAAAGAGTACTTATCGGTAACGAGGTTGAACTAGGTATGCAGAGATCAAGCGAACATAACCTCGGATAAGTAAACTATCATGAGACAAAGGAAATTGGTATCGTATGTAAGTGGTTCATTCGATCACAAAGTAATCGTAGAAATATGTGGGAGCCATATAATTTCCAGATTCCTCTATTGGTTATTGTTCGAGAAGTGTCTCGATCATGTCCGCATAATTCACGAACCGTAGGAGACACACTTAAGGATTCGACGTTGTTTTGAGTAGTTATGGTATTATGAAAGAGACCGAATGTTGTTGAGTCTCGGATTGGATCCGGATATCACGAGGTGATCCGGAATGGTCCGGAGAATAAGATTCATATAAGGAAAGTCCCGTTTGAGTTCGGGAATGATTAGGTGTTTTCATCGGGAATGTTCTAGAAGGTTCGGATTGTCCGCACTCCGGGAGGGTACATGAATGTGTCATTGAATGATTGCATCATGTACTAAGTGTTCTTGCTGTTCCAAAACTGAAAAGTCAAACTGCCGGTTTGAAAGTCAAGCAGCTAAAAGCAAACTGTGGAAAGCGAAAGCGTGGAAGCGAGGCGTGGGAAACAAGCAAGAGGAGGTTGAAACCAACTTGGAGGAGGAGTCCCTCTCCTCAAGCAGCGGCCAGCCTTGGCGAGTTGGGGAGGACTCCTCCCTTCCTGGCCTGGCCCCTCCACCTATAAAAGGAGGGGCAGGGCCTCCTCCTCTAGACACAAGTTCCTATCCTCTAATCTCCGGTTTAGAGCCATTTTGGTTTAGAGCTTCTAATTGCTTTAGCCTGCGGTTTAGAGCCTTCTAATTGGTGTGTCTAATCTCTAGACCACTAATAGACCTCTCTCATACTCCACCATACTCGCTCCAGCTTAAGGAGAAGCCCTGCGGGATTTCCCCTCTACTTAGGTACCGCCGTTGTCTTTGCCGGAATCACGAGGAGTGCTACAACCTCCATTTTCTTTGGAACAAGGAGAGGAAGGTCTTCACAGTACCGAACGTGTGACCGATCATGAAGCGCTTGAACGCAGCCTTGGGAAGGATCGTCTACACGATCTTGAGATCGTAAAGAGTACGACTACATCACCCACGAGAATCCGCTCTCGTTAAACACTTTAGAATCTTCGAGGGTAAGTTATTCCATCGACTCGTTGCTACAATCTAGTAGATAGATCTTGGCTTGTTTGTTTGTATGCGATAGAAAATTTTTTTTCCATGCTACGAACCCCTACACTATGTATCAGAAAGCTTATAGCAAATGAACTATATTAAAATGACTTGATCTTATGCTATGCTTAACAGTAGGAGTATGTCCATCACATCATTCTCCTAATGATATGACCCTGTTGTTAATAACATCTCTATGTTCATGATTAGGAAACCATGATCATATATTAACCAACAAGCTAGTTTAACAAGAGGCTTTACTAGGGGCTCTTTTATGTTTACAAATCACACAAGTATTAATGTTTCCGGTTAATACAATTATAGCATGGTATGTATACATTTATCATAAGCATGAAGATATGATAATAACCTCTTTATTATTGACTCTTGGACATATCTCCAACAGTCTCCCACTTGCACTAGGGACAATAATCTAGTTTCAAATCTTTGTGTATTTAACACCTATGGCTCTCCGGTGTTATATTTACCTGATTGCTAGTGATCAACTGATCTTCGGATCTGACTCTTTCAGTTCCGTGTGTAATTGCATGCCTTTGCATCTCTACGCATCACTCATTCTCTAATGAGGTGGCTTTGTATAATTTTGGACCTTTGGTGAGACCTTTAGTTCCTTGGGGTTAAAACATGTTGAAAATATTGTCGTACAATATATCTTCATAGTACTATCCCGCTATGAACTACACCTAGTTTGATAACAAACTACTTGACACAAATGCCCTCTTTTGATGCTATAATAGCATTCATATACTTAGCCTCTTGTTGTAGTATCTGTCACAATGTCTTAACTTTGGAACTCATCCAAATCCATTATGGAACTTACTTTCCATTATATTGTTCCACCCTTAGTTTAGATTGAGATAAACTTAATTTGTACTTTGTGACAAAACTAGTATCAATGTAGTACCTTTTACAATGAACTAACCATCTATTTGTCACTTCTACAAAATAATATATTCTTAGTTCTTCCAAGAGATCATAAGAATATCCTTACTATCGTCCAATGATCATCTTATGAATCATTCTGGTATATTCTCATAACATTTAGAGAATAGGACATATCTGAATTTGTACATATCACAGTATGATTAATATAAATACTCTTTGTGATTTCATACATCAAGTATCAATCTATACTTGAATCTTTGTTTCACTTACCAAGTGTCGATACACTTGAATTTCGATTCAATCCTTTCTGTGTGGCAATAACCTTTCTTGTCATTTCCTTATTGAACTCATTCAATATCTCATTTATGTACATTTGGCATAACCATATTAGTGTCTCAATCTATCTATATATATATTGATGCCAAATATTTGGGTTTTTCCTAAGCCTTTCATCGAGATGAAATTCTTAACATGTGTTAATAAAAAGATACGTCATTTCCAATCAACAATATGTCTTTCACATAATGTATTAGAAACATGTCTTAGCGCTCCCACTTAATTTATTGCAAATGCAAGCATCTTCATTGTCTCCGATGAAATTAAACTCTTTTAACAGTTTCATCATAGTGAAGATTCCAACTCCGTGATGCTTAGTTCAACCATTGAAGTTTGCATATGATTTTAGCATCCTTTGAATAAACAAAACCCTTTGGACCGTGTCATGCACACGTCCTAGGTAACCATTCTATTAGAAGAACTTGTTTTGTTTATTCAAATACCACATAACAAAATTATATGTAGTGGTTGCTACATTAATCTGTTTTAGACTAAATATCGCTACAAAAGATCAAATCTTGTCATAGTCAACCTTTGAACATTGTTGTGAACTCTTTCCCAACATGTTGACTATTTCATAGATGTGAAACATCCATGTCTATTTCTTTATAGATCCAAACACGACTGTAAGGTCTTACACCTTTCCAGAGGGTCTTTCAAGTTCAAAGCTTGATTTCTCGTGTATGAAACTATCACGGATTTTATGGCTTCAAGCCATTTGACGGAGTCAGGGCCCATCATCGCTTCTTTGCATGTAGTCGGTCCATCATTGTCAAACAACAAGATTTACTTTCAAATCCAAGTATTTGATTGTTTACCCGACCTACCAGGTTCAATAGGAACTTAGACCTCCGTGACTACAACCTTTGAGGCACGTGAGTGTAACATCCCTAAAATCATGTTTCAAACTCATGCATATCATCCATGCATTCATGATCATATAGGATTCATTTCAAACAAAACAATTCAAAAACAGGAGCATATGAGCTCATTATTTTATGTGATCATCATTTGAAACAAATGCTACTCTCCTATGAGAGATTGTTGTTCATGAAACCAAACCTTGTGCGTTATTGCTTTCAGATTGAGTTGCTAGATTGCTAAGGTTTAAACTAAAATTTTCAAAGCAAATACCATTTGAAAATCAATTTCAAAACCAATATGAATCAAGTGCTATTTCACTGTTATTTTATTTTATTCCCAAATGACCAAGCCAATTCAAAGTGGCCATTTGGTTTTATGCCCAAAAATTGTGACTGTTGCACACTGCAAAAATCCCAAAAAGATTTGAATTCAAATAGAGTTTGAATTCATTTGAAACTCATTTCAGAAATTCAATTTAGAAAAAGAAAAGAGAAAGGAATTGGAAAAGGGCCGGCGCCAGGATTTGAGCCCAGCAACATACGCAGCCCATTTAGCCCACCCGAGTCCCTTCTCTCTCTCTCTCGCACGCACAGACGCACCCGCGGAGTCGCTGACGCCAGGACCCCACCTCCCCTCTGTTTATTTCGCTGACAGGTGGACCCATGACCCCGTCGTCGTCTTTGTCAATCACGCTGCTTGCGCTCATGCCGTTACTACGCCGATCCGCCCGCGTTGATTCCCCTTGATTCCACGAGTAACTCCACGCCCAGCTCCGGCTATAAGAACCTCTCCCCCTCGCGGTCATTTCCCCCCACACTGCACACCCTTCTCGCCACCAGGCTGCCAGTATTCGCTCTTGCGCCGCCACAGACAGAACCTGCTTCGGCGACCAATTCTGGTAAACCTCGTGCGCCCCTTCCTCTCTGGTTCATACGAGTAACTTTGCAACTTCCTTGCGCACCTCCTAATCCCCTTTGCCCGTCTGTTTGTGATCCAGAGCCTCGACTTCGACGAGCACCGAGAGAACCCGACGCCGTCTCCAACTCCGGCGAACCTTCCTGGTTAGTTCTGACCGCGCCATGTCCTCTCTTTGACACTCACATGACCAGCATCACTCCGCGCATCTAACGCACTACTTATTTTGCCTTGGCGCGATCTGTACCTTCGCCAACGTCGACGAGCAGCCGCACCCGACGCATTCGCGAACTCCGGCGAGGAATCTCCGACGACCCTGTGCGCCCCTTGCAAAGTCTCTGCCACGTTGAGCTTCACCTCGTCACGGAGGTTCTGGTAAGCATCCTCTTTCCTCTCCGGGCGACCTAGAACGCCGGCACCGCCGCTGGCAGAGCGCTCCGCCGCTCGCCGTCGCCGCGCGCCGCCAGACCTTGGTCGTTTGATCAAGAGCCGTTGGATCTTGATCCAACGCGTGTAATAAAATCACTTAGCGAAGCGGTACGTTAGATCTGAGCCGTGCGTGATCACTTAAATCCAACGATCTGCGTCGATCGATCCGCCCGAACAGGTACGGGCCAATAGGAAACAGACGCGTGGCAGTGAGTTAGATTTAAAACAGATTTTGAATCAGATTATAGTTCAAATTTGTTTTGTTTGTAACTTTTGATTTCCACGTTAGATTTTGACAAATTTTATACCGTTGGAATCAGGAGAGCAAGCTCTTTCAAAATATGCAATGTGTTTAATGTTTAGCTTCTGTTAAAATGATTTTATTTGCAGAAACTTGATTAGGACTAATTTGAGTATATGAATTGTTTAGGAAATTGTTTTAGTGTCAAATAAACTTGGTTTAGCAAGTTTTTGACTTGTTTATGATTCAGTACTATGCACTTGCTTGGTTGAGTTTTAAAAATCATCACTTAGCATTTTGCATGCATGCATATGTATTTTTGTTTGTTTGTATATGTTGTGTGTAATTTGTTGCTACCATTCTTTGTGTAGACTTTGGTGCTAGTGATTGTGATTGTGAAGAGTGCTACTCTCCCAACTACCAAGGCAAGTGGTACATCATGAATATTTCCATCCCTATATTTTATACTAAACATTAGAAATATTTTGCTAAGTCTTGCATGTTATCATTTTGCCTAATGCCATGTTGGGAAATCCTAAGTAGTTGTAGAATTGCTAGGAAATTTCTAAGTTAAGTTACTATCTATGCCATGATTTGCCTAGCTAGTAGCAAACACGGGTTGGTAAAATATACATGCTATGGTGAAAATATTTCTAAGTCTTTAGACTTATGTTTTTCTTAATAAAACAACAAAGTCAATGAATCACCTGGGTGGAAAGGGACTTGATTGGTGGTTTTGGTTGAGTGGTTACACAAGGCCCATGGCTATGGTTTACCTTGTGTATCTCACTTGTGGAAAGCCACCCAGGAACAAAGGGACTTTAGAGGCCAAGTGTTGAGAAGCTTCTAGTGCAGCCACTTGGCAATATGGGCTCTGCCTGGATCACATAGGTTGCTAGAACTTAGCCATTTGGATAGTTGGTGGTAGTGGGAATGATAGGTTGGAGCGCGTCCATTTGGTTTAAGGAAAGGCTTCTGAAAGGTCCTGTCTTGGGAAACCAAGTCTGGTGGGGAAAGTGCACAACCTCTACAGATGGAAAAATCTAAGTACTTAGCCAAGTCCATGGCAATGGACAACTTGAGCATCAAGACATGGAAGCTATCAAGAATCTCATCACTCCAACTTCTAAGTAAAAACTTATGGGTGAACAAGGGTGAAGGACCTCAATGTCTATTGGTGGTTCCTTGGGAAAAAGTTTTGACAAAGAAAAACTTAGTGATTTCAACTAATAGGAAAAACCTATTTTGAGCAAAGCAAGCCAAGCTACACTTAGCCAAAAATGCATATAGTAATATAGTCCACCTAAATTTTACTAAGGTATCACTTGCCAATACTATTCCAAAGTATTGACCCACTGTGGCTGTAACTTGTGATGTTGCAGGTTACTCTGATGAGGATTAGGTGTCATGAGTCTACACACAACATGTTTGCCTGTGGCACATGAAGATGAAGACTTATATTTATTTACTTATTCCAAACTCTTGTAATAGGCCTGTGGCCTTTGAGTTGTAAAGACTATGTTTATCTCTGGAATGGATGTAATAAATGACCTTTGTATCTGTGTACTTCATCTTAAACTGTGGATGCTAGAAAAGATCCAGGGACTAGCATTGCAATCACAGGGATCCTTTTCCTTTACAAAGGAGGGATCTTACAGTGATCCATGAGCATTGTTGCTGCCTCCGGGACACTTTTCGACGCTGCGCAACTTTGCACATATAGCTAAGGTTCTCTTAACCTTATCAGAGTTTTATTGTCCTCCCACTTAACTTTTCACGGAAAATTCCTTTCTCAAAGAAACTTGATGTCCTAAGTGACAAACATTTTTGTCTTTGGTGTTATGGAGGAATACTCAACGATTATTCGAAATAACATACAAATATATGTTCATCCGATTTTGGTTGCAAACATCTTTCTTATGCATAGCATACCAATGTTTAAGAAAGGACAACTTGGGTTTTATCCCAAACCATAACTTTATACGGTGTCATTTCAACGGATTATGATGGAGCTCTTTTAAGTGAAAAAAACGGTAGTCTCTACAACTTTTAATCTTTAAAATATAATGGTAGTTTTATGAATTACACCTTTGATCTTACCAATGTATTATTGCATATCACGATTATTCCATACTCATATGGTGTTTCGTGAAACGCAAATTCATGGAACGATTCCTCAAATCTTTAGGTGTTATGCTAAACTTGTAACTCAAATATCTTCCTTTATGATCTTATCATAAAATATTTATATTCTTGTTACAATGATTTTCCACTTCATCTTGAAAGTCTTCAAACATTTTCAAATGTTTCACACTTCATCCTTATTAAGTAAATATTCATATATTCACTCAAATTTTCGGAGAAAGCATATGAAGTTGAAATCCATCGCTCTTAACTACACGTAATGGACTTCATACATCAATATGTACAAGTTCCAATAAGCTAGTCATCTGTTCCCTTTGGCCTATGAACAGAGTTTTAATTATCTCTAGGAAAGTTTCACATGAGTCATTTGATCAAAAATCAAAATACTCCAAAATTCCATCCACATGGAGTTTCTTCATGTTTTCTTTCCAATATAATTTAAACAACGATGTCACTTCCTAAGTGATCTTTCAATCAATTTGTCTTTCGACATTTTTAGCACTAGTTTTATGGATGTGATTTATCCAACGACATTTGCAAATCATCCATCTTTTATGGATTCCGGAAATTATTTGAACAACACTTTTGTTCTCAAAATACCTGATAAAACAAATCTTGAAGGCAAACTTTTATGTCAATGAGAAACACATCAATACTTTATTTGTTCTCGATGAACATCATCACATATTCTCTTGCTAGTTACCTAGGCCATTGCAGTTCATGAATTGTGTTGTTTTGTATGACGATTCACACCAACAAATTCAGTATCCAATACTTGAGAACTACATTGTTTTAACAAGCAAAGAATACAACCATAACATGTATATCCTAAGCTGAACAATTCTAGTCTTTTCTTTTCCGACAAATATTTCTTAGATTTCTCTTTCAGTATTTCTTTATCCTTTCAAAAAAATCTATCAACATCAATAGTGGAGCCATACTTATGACACATAGTCCAAAACATGTATAGTTAAATACCAATGTCTTTGGACTTGCACTTTGAAGTAGATCACCATCATCAAATGTTTGGTGTCCTTTCAAATTCCATACTTTAGTAATCTTTTAGTGTAGTAAACATTTTACCTACATGAAATATTCATCCTTATCATGAAACTATTCATGATCAAGCTAATTCATCTTATAAGGGTGAATTGCGAGTATAATGTTGCTCTCCAAAACCTTTTGGAGGATTAAGACGACCACCGTCTCCAACCTTTTGCAAAATCTCATCAAATATGAGAACATGACTTTTGCCATATTATACTCTATAATGTTGCAACCAAAACTTCATTTCAGATATCACAATATCTTTCACACATGATGGTTTCTAAAACAATTCTTTCAGCTCCCCGATAACCTTGATATTAAAACAATCTTTTGAATATCAAGAATCATGGAGACAAACATGATATTTATATACTAATACTAGAATTGTTACTCTTGATTTAATACCAACTATTAAACTTCATGGAGTAACCAGAACTTACTGAAAGTTTGCAATAGGACTTTTAAACTTTAGATTAACACTCCAAAACAATACGATACCAGTTCGTAAAGTAATTAACCAGAATTCTATAGTTCTATTATCTCAATTATAACTAAGCGCAAGGTGGTAAACGGATGCCAATGACTACAAAAACTATGCAAATTCACTTTGATTTAATTTATGATAAATAGTGTTCAACTTTTAATCATATTGCTGTTGAACTCCCACTCAAAACAATATCCCTCACATTGTTTTAGTGATTACATGAACCAAATCCACTATACCAAGTCCGATCATCACGTGACATGATGTAGTTTCAAAGGCAAACAATCATCATGTTCATCATATAATATATATGACCCATGCTTTACCTTTTGGTATTCTGTGTTCCGAGACCATGTCTGTACATGCTAGGCTCGTCATGATCAAACCTTAGCTTCCGCATGAGAAAATCTGGCTTGCTCCCGTTGTATACACTCGCAGAATCTAACACACCCGATCATCACGTGGTGCTTCAAAACAACGAGCTTTGGCAATAGTGCCTACTAAGGACGAACACTCTATAACTTGATATTTTGTGAGAGGGATCATCTTATAATGCTACCGTCGCGAACTAAGCAATACAAGATGCATAAATGGATTAACATCACATGCAATTCATAATATGTGATATGATATGGCCTTTGTTCTTATGCTTCCGATCTCCATCTTCAAGCACGAACATGATCTCCATCATCACCGGTATGGCGTCAAGGTCAATGGCGCCGCTCCATGGTTGTTGTCCACCAGCATCAACTATTACAACTACTTTGAGTAATAGACACACAGGTCTTAACGAAATTAAAAGACAACCATAAGGCTCCTGCCGGTTGCCGACTTACAATAAGGAACATTTCATAAATCATATATAATCACAATCATGGCCATATCACATCACAACACACCCTTGCAAAACAAAGTTAGACGCCTCTAATTTTCTTTGCATGTTTTACGTGGTTTGGGGCTTTCAATAAGTGTCTTTCTAACTTACGAAAAAGAACCACAACATTGACACTAGTATTGTCAATTACCCGTTGTAAATTGAATCTTCACTATGTTGGGAGAAACATGCACCCGCAAAGCCACTTATGCAATACAAGTTGCATGTCAAGCGTGGAGAAAGTCTCATGAACGATGTCATGTAAGGTTAGCCCGAGCCGCTTCATCCCGCCATCCCGCAAGATGCAAAGTACACAAGAAGCAATCGACAACAAAATCATCAATGCCCACAATGACCATTGTGTTCTACTCGTGCAACAGATCTACATATAGACATGGCTCTGATACCACTGTAGGTGTTCGTATCATGGAAAACAAAAAATTTCTACCGCATGCATACAAACAAGCCAAGATCTATCTACTAGATTGAAGCAACGAGTCGATTAGAGTACTCACCCTCGAAGGTTCCAAAGTAGTTAACGAGAGAAGATTCTCGTGGGTGATGTAGTCGTACACTTGCCGATCTCAAGATCTTTGTAAGATCCCTCCTTTGTAAAGGAAAGGATCCCTGTGATTGCAATGCTAGTCCCTGGATTAATGCTAGCATCCAGAGTTTAAGATGAAGTACACAGAAACAAAGGTCATTATTACATATCATTCCAGAGACAAACATAGTCTTTTACAACTCCATGGCCACATGCCTAATACAAGAGTTCAAATATATAATAAGATAAATAAGTCTTCATCTTCATGTGCCACAAGCAAGCATGTTGAGTGTAGACTCATGACTCCTAATCATCATCAGAATATCCTGCAACATCACAAGTTACAGCCACAGTGTGTCAATACATTGGAATAGTATTGGCAAGTGATACCTTAGTAGAATATTGGTGGACTAAATACTATATGCATTTTGGCTAAGTGTAGCTTAGGCTTGCTTTGCTCAAAATAGGTTTTGCCTATCAGTTGAAAACACTAAGTTTTTCTTTGTCAAAATCTTTTCCCAAGGAACCACCAATAGACATTGGGGTCCTTCACCCTTGTTCAACCACAAGTTTTACTTAGAAATTGGTATGAGGATATTATTGATAGCTTCCATGTCTTGATGCTAAAATTGTCCAATACCAGGGACATGGCTAAGTACTTAGATTCTTCCATCTGCAGAGGTTGTGCACTTTCCCCACAAGACTTGATTTTTACCAAGACAGGACCTTTCAGAAGCCTTCGTTTAGACCAAATGGACGCGCTCCAACTTATCAATCCCACTACCACCAACTGTCCAAATGGCTAAGTTATTGCAACCTATATGATCCAGGCAGAGCCCATATTGCCAAGTGGCTCCACTAGAGGCTTCTTAACATATGGCATCTCAAATCCCTTTGTTCCTGGGTGGCTTTCCACAAGTGAGATACACAAGGTAAACCATAGAAATGGGCCTTGTGTAACCACTCAACATAAACCATTCCTTCCATTCCACCCAGGTGTTTCATTCACTTAGTTGTTTTATTAAGCAAAACACAAGTCCAAAGACTTAGAAATATTTTATCATAGCATGAATATTTTACCACCCTTGGTTGCTACTAGCTAGGCTAAGCATGTCATAGATAAACATCTTAACTTAGAAATTTCTAGCAATTCTACAACTACTAGGATTTCCCAAGCATAACATATAAAGACCAAAATTTATCCATGCAAGTCTAGAAAAAATATTTCTAATGCATATTTGAAAAACATAGGAATAAAATCATGAAGCACCACTTGCCTTGGTAGTTTGGATAGTAGATACAATCCTCACAATCACAATCACTATTTGCACCAAAATCTACACATAAAATGATAGCACCAAATCACATACAAAATAGATACAAGCAAAAATATATGGATGCATGCAATATGATATGTGATGATTTTCTATACCAAACATGACAAGTGCACAATACTGATTCATAAACAAGTTCAAAACTTGCCAAACAAACTTTATTTGAACATTGAAACATTTCTCAAATAAATTATATACACAAAATAGACCTACACATGTTTCTGTAAAAAAACCATTTTAACAAAAACAAAACATTAAACACTTTGCTATATGGAAAGGGATTTCTCTCCTGATTCCGTTGATATAAAATTTGTCAAATTTGAACGTGGGAATCAAAATTTATGATTAAAACAAAATCAAACATCTAATAGATTCAAATCAGAAATTTAAAACGAGGAACATGCCACGCGGCGTTATCTTACTGGCTGGTACCGCTTCACTCAGGATCATGGTTCCGCACCGTCGGATCAAGTTGGATCCAACGCGCCAGATCAAAAGAAAACGGTTCGCTCCCATTCTAATCTACGCCCTACGATATAGATCTAACGGTGGCCGACGCTTTGACCAAGAAGTGGCGGCGCGAATGGTCGCTGGCGGCGGCGGCGCTTCTGCCGGCGATGCACCGGTGATTCTAGAGGGGTCTAAGGGTCGAGCAGTGGCTTACCGAACTCGTGGAATCACGACGAAGCTCAAGGTGTTGCTGGCGTGGGCGGGGGTGTGCTGCAGAGGCTGCTGGGGCTCGTCGGAGTTGGAGGCAGCGTCGGGTTTGCATGGACGGCGACGAAGATGACGCTACTGGCCACCCTAGCACAAACCAAGGGTATCAGTGAGTGCACAACGCTTAGGCGAATCTGACAGGGTCAAACATAAGGCGCGAGGCGGTCGACTTTTACCTTAATCGCTCGCCGGAGTTGGAGACGACGTCAGATGCCCATGGTACTCGTCGAAGATGACGCTCTGGATCACAAGCGGATGAACAAAGAGGATCAGGAGGTGCACAAGGATCAGAGGATCATTCCTGGGTGAACAAGGAGTAGGCGCGTGCACTAGGCTTACCGGAATACCTCGCCGGAGTGGATTCTGTCTATGGCGGTGTAAGGGCAAATACTGGCAGCCTGGTGGCGCTTCTGGCTGGCTTTGTTGGGGGAAATGGCCGCGAGGGGGAGAGGTTTAAGTAGCCGGAGCTGGGCGTGGAGTTACTTGGCGAATCAACGACATTTACTCGCGCAATCAACGGCAGTGACGCAGGGGAGGTAACGACGGAGGCTCAGTCGTGGGCGAGGTTTGGGGACGAAGCTGACGGGGCAAGTGGGTCCGGGGCTTCAGTGAGAGGGGTGTGTTCGCGCGGGTGAGAAAAAGAGGAGAGGAGGGAATCCCGGGTGGGCTGCTTCACTAGTTGGGATGGAATGGTGGTGCCAGGCCCAACTGGGTTTTAAACTTCTTTTTCTTTTTCTGGGTTGATTTTCAGGAATCAAAATCAAATAAAACCAAACCATTTGAATTCAAATCTTTTCCAGGATTTTTGTAGAGTGCAACATTCATATTTCTGGGCATAAAAACATGTGGTCTCTCTGTACAAGCTTGGTTCTTTTGATCAAATAAAATAAACAGTGACATTGCACTTGGTTTGATCAAGTTTTGAATTTGGTTTCAAAATCCATATTTGTTTTGTAAATTTTGGTTTATGCTCTAGCAATCAAGCAAAACAATCTGAGAGTAACAAGGTTTGATTCATGAACAACAATCTCTCAATGGAGAGTAGAATTTGATTTAATGCTGATCACATAAAATAATGATCCCATATGCTCCTGTTTTTGAATTGATTTTTGAAATGAACTCTACATGATCATGGATGCATGGATGATATGCAAGAGTTTTGAAACATGATTTTAGGGATGTTACAATCGCGTAGACGATCCTTCCGGCGCTGTGTTCCGGCGGCTTCCATGATCGTCTGCGTTAGTACTTGATGAAGACCTTCCTCTCCCTTGTTCCAGCAGGCAGCGGAGGTTGTAGTTCTCCCCTCGCGATTCCGGCAGCACGACGGCGTGGTGTCGAAAGTAGAGGGAAGAACCCGCAGGGCTTCGCCTAAGCCGATGCGAGTTATGGTGGATCTAGGGTTTCCGGCGATCTAGGTTTAGAAGTCCGGAGTGGAGGAGGAGGTGTCGGCGGCGGCTATGGCGACAGCGACGGGCCGGCGGCGGCGCCGCGGCGGCGTCTGGCGGTGCACGGGTGGGAGGGCTGGTGTTGTGTGCTTTGGGGTAGCCCTCGCCCTCTATTTATGAGAGGGAGGGCAGCTTGGGAGAGGGGAGTTTGAATCCATACCCAAACCCAAGTTGGATAGAAGGAAGGACTCTTTCCTTCTTCCACTAGGAAACAATTGTTGCAGTTTGACTTTTCAAACCTCCCTTTTGACTTTCAATTTAGAGCTTTATTTCTCTCTCGCAAATTCCCAACTAAAGTGACCTAGGACATGATCCAATAATTCCACGTAACCATGACACATTCATGGACCATTCCCCTTCCGGTCCGGTGAACCTTCTAGACCCTTCTAGAACCTCTCCGATGAAAACATCGGAATCATTCCCGAACTCCAGAATCGGACTTTCCTTATATGAATCTTATTCTCCGGACCATTACGGATCTCCTCGTGATATCCTGGATCCCATCCGAAACTCCGAACAACATTCGGTTTCCCTACTTACATTCCATATCTACTAAACAACATCAAATCCTTAAGTGTGTCTCCCTACGATTCGTGAATTATGCGGACATGACCGAGACACTTCTATGATCAATAACCAATCGAGGAATCTAGAAATTCATATGGCTCCCACATATTTCTACGATTACTTTGCGATCGAATGAACCACTCATACGATACCAATTTCCCTTTGTCTCACGATAGTTTACTTATCCGAGGTTAGATCGTCGGTATCTCTGCATACCTAGTTCAACCTCGTTATCAATAAGTACTCTTTTCTCGTTCCCGTGATATGTGATCCCTTGTGAGCCAGTCACATGCTTGCAAGCTAATTGGATGACATTCCACCGAGAGGGCCCAGAGTATATCTATTCGTCATACGGATGGACAAATCCCACTCTTGATCCATGTGCCTCAACACATACTTTCCGAACACTCAATGCCACCTTTATAACCACCCAGTTACGGTGTGGTGTTTGATGTCATCAAAGCATCCTTCCGGTGATGGTGATTAGCATGATCTCATGGTCGAAGTAATTAGGTTACTATGTATCAGAAAGCTTATAGCAATTGAACTATATTAAAATGACTTGATCTTATGCTACGCTTAACTATAGGAGTATGTCCATCACATCATTCTCCTAATGATATGACCCTGTTGTTAATAACATCTCTATGTTCATGATTAGGAAACCATGATCATATATTAACCAACAAGCTAGTTTAACAAGAGGCTTTACTAGGGACTCTTTTATGTTTACAAATCACAAAATTATTAATGTTTCCGATTAATACAATTATAGCATGGTATGTAAACATTTATCATAAGCATGAAGATAGGATAAGAACCTCTTTATTATTACCTCTTGGGCATATCTCCAACATTGAACTATGGAACATCATCGAGCATGGACTCTTTATTGGGGATCCAAACAACTTGACAAGAAGAGAAGTTGTCAATAGTAAACTCAATACCACTGCCTTGCACATGATTCAACAAGGATTGGGTACAAAGGATTACCCACACATTGAGCACCTCAGCATTGCCAAGGAAGCTTGGGATGCACTCATGGTGTTGTTTGTTGGGAATGAGAGCATAAGGGGGAACCGGTATGATGCACTAAGCAATGAAGCCGAAGGCTTCTACATGATGGAAGGTGAAAATCATGAGGACATGTACCATAGGCTCAAGACCACCTCCACCACTTTTAGAAATGTGGATGCCTCACATGTGGATGATGCTTGGATAAAAAGGAAATATGTGAGTGCACTCATGCCCTTTGATCCCACCGACTTAAAGAGCCTACAAGGAAGACACAACTACCATCTCATGACCTCCAATGAAGTTATGCAAGAGATGGCCTCTTTCAAGGTTGCCACCAAGAATGCCAAAGATGCCCGTGATCGAGCCCTTGGTATGATCAATGTTGCCTTGAAGGCCAAAGTTGTGGAACATGGGGATGAAGATGATAGTGATGAAGGCCTCTCCATGGACCACCCCGATGAGGTCAAGATTGCTCCTTGTAAATATATGGCCTTCTATGCCAAGGACTTTTGGAAGAACCCCGCCAAGGCCAAGATGGAAATGCAACACAAAAGCAATCCAAATGGGAAAAGAGAAAATACCACTAGATTGAGAACTTGTTTCAATTATGGTGACCGCTATCACTTTGTGGCGAGTTGCCCTTATGAGAAGAGAGAAGATCATGGGGGTTAAGCTTGTGTTGAAGAAAACTCCCAAAGCTCCTTACAAGAAACCCTTCATTAAGAAGAATCCCACAAACAAGAAGTCGGGCGAAATAGTTTTGATCACTCATGAAGAATTCTCCTCCGATAATGAAGATGGAGATGAGGAAGAAGAAACATCTCATGGTGTGGCTGCTCTAGCCACCACTTCTACTACGACATTCTCACTCTTCGATTCTCCAAATGAGAACTCTCGCATCAAGAATGTCACTTGCCTTATGGCAAGAGGAACGGAGGTATCCTCATCATCTCACTCCACTTCCTTAGCTAATGATGAAATTGATGATGAGATGTCTCTTGATGTAAAAATGGAATTAATTGCTTTCGATGAGTTTGTGACTAACTTAAAAGGGGATTCCAAGATACATTTTGGGAACATCTTAGATCAACTTTCCCACACACAAGAGCTTATAGATGTAAGATGTAAACTTGGGCATGAACACATGATTGAGCTAGAGGCCTGAAACAATGCTCTAGAAGAAGAACAAGAGACTAGGATGTCCCTTGAACTAAAACTTGAAGGGATTGATGAGGCCAATGCCATTATTGTTAATAGACTCATCAAAGAACGTGATCATGCTATTGCCAAATGCAAAAGGGCTAAAAAGGACAAGATTGAGTTTGATGTGGCTCATGAAAAACTTGCCGAGGACTTTAGGTTGCTTGACAAGGCTCACAAGGCCTTGTAAAGTGAACTCTTGTTACTCACAAAGTCCCATGAAACACTTCAAACTCAATTGGCCAATATCCCTTCACCTAGTAACTTCATTCCATCTAGTAGTACAACTATTCTTGAAGAAAATGCTAGGTTGAAGGGGGAGCTAGCCAAGACCACATTTCCACAAGGTAACAAGTTCATTGATGATCTCTTGAGTAATCAAAGGCCTAGTGGTGAAAAAGGGGGCATTGGTTTTGTCTCCAAGGCCAAGAAGAAGAACCATAATAAGAAGGCCAAGCCCGCACAAGAGAAGAACAAGGCCATTGTGGATAGTAAGACCACAAGTGGTAAAACTATGTCTCATAATGATTTTGCGGGAAGTGCTAACCCTCACTATGTTAATGCGTCATTATTATGGTGGTTTGTATGCACAATATTTTGGTCCATATGATGGTTATATTGCTTGGTCTATTTGGGTCCCCAAGACCCTTGTTGCTAACAAAATAGGACCCATTGAAAAATGGGTACCTAAAAATTAGCTTGATCTTTTGTAGACATATGCTTCCGGAGGGTCAGAGTGGGTGCTTGATAGTGGTTGCACAAGTCATATGACCGGAAGCTCGTCTATTGTCAAGGACTTAAAGCCAAATTATGATCCAATAACTGTGACATATGCCGACAAGTCAAAGTCTAAGGTAATGGGTTTCAGCAAGGTAGTGGTTGCTCACGATATTACACTCGTGAATGTCATGCTTGTTGAGACCCTTGGATACAATTTACTTTCAGTCTGTGCTCTTGGAAAGATGTGCTTTACCATCTTTATTGATAATGATATTGTGGTCCTTATGTGGAGCAAGTCTCTCAAGGTCGCTTTCATTGGGTACGTCGAACATGACTTGTATATGGTGGACTTTTCGGGGCAAACCACTACAAGTGTGATGTGCTTATTCGAAAAAGCCGATGTGGGTTGGTTATGGCATCACCGACTAGCCCATGTCAATATGAGAACTTTGCAAAGTCTCCACAAGGAGGGCCATATTGTTGGACTAAAATAAAATGTTTCCTTTGCCAAAGATCGTGTTTGCTGTTGGGGATATGCTATATGGGTATCCTCATAGCATGTCTCCTATCCGGATAACCCGGGTGGCCCACAGTTGGTAGCATGGCCCATGGCCTGCTGGGCGGCCCAGTTAGATGGATCCAAAAGGGAGGCCCTTGCCGGATAAAGGAAGGCAACGATGGAGTCACCATCGTACCCGGAGCCTTGGAGTACAAGACACGCAAGACTAGTAATAGACGGTGTAGGACTCTGTAACCTGTCTGGCTAGGACTTTTCCCTGTAACCTTAGGACCTGGCGACTATATAAGTCGGGCCTATGGGAGCCTTTAGGACACGATAACTTAGACGACCAAGTAGCGATTAGCATACACCTCGCACAGCGAACCTATCTCTGTAACTCGGCGTATTGCCATTATAGTGATTTATAGCAGGAGTAGGATTCCGTCACCGTTGTGGGATCTAAACCTGGGTAAGCTGTGTTAACTTGTACCCTCAACCGTCCGCCTTCCCCCACGTATCTAAACACGCATTGTGAGGACCCCTCCATGGTGTACTCGTCGGCAATACCACGACAGTTGGCGCCCACCGTGGGGCAAGAGGCGCTTCAGGCTCTTTAGCGGGCGAGGACCAAGATCTTCGCGGGAATCGGCGAAACCATAGCCATCGGTTGCGTTCTCTTCTCTGGAAACATTCCGATCGTCCCTCCAGACGAGTTCTGGATCCCGGCGAAGACGAACCCTACGAGGTGTTCGATCGTTCCTATCGGAGACATCCACCTCTTCATTGGCGAAACCGACTCGGGCACTAGTTACCTGGGAGTCGGAGGAGCATCAAGGACCGCACGGACCGCCTACGGGCAGGATACGTTCGCGGAAGGATCGATCTCGAATATCTCTTTGGAGTTTGCCGGCAAAGATCGGAAAAATTCAAGGCCCACCCAAACCGCCCCTGTGCAGGATATAACGGTGGAAGATCACTGCAAGTCCGCCGGTTTTGCCCGTGTGTCTGGACATCAGAGATCCGAGTTCGTCGGCGTGGTTACCATCTTTGATCTAGCGTGTTGCATTCAGAGAGAGGGCGAAAACCCCCGTGACTACCTGGCCAGGTGGCTCCGTATACCAGCCGATCTGGTCCACTACCCCAATGATGATGCTATGTATCACTTTGTGGAAGGACTGGACCATGGCACGCTCCTCCGGCATTCTCTAATACGGCAGCAGGCGTCAGGACGCCTTACCTTCGAAGGCATGGTGAACACCGTCAACAACTACGCGGAGGCCGAAGCGGCAGCTCAGACAGTGCTTGTGCTCATTGACGGAGCCCCTCCGATTTAGCCACCGCCTTCGGCTACCATCACCGCAGTCGTGCCGCCACCTCCAGTCATCCTCACTGCTGTTGCACCTCCACCGCCCATCATCGAGGAAGTCCTGGCACCCTCCGACTCTGTGATTGACACGCTATACGCCGACTTCAGTGCAGATTCAGAGGAGATAGATTTCAGTCCAGAGGAACTAGACTCCGCCATGCAGGAGATGGAGGAGGAGTACACGTGCGACGAGCAAGCCAACAACACCGTCACGTCTCGAGAGGTGTTCATCACCATTGGGACGTCGATGGATGAAGATCAACCCAAACGAGCTCCGACTGTAGCGCTGGACAAGGGGAAGGGACCACCTGTTGCTGCCGACGATGATCGCGCAAAATTCATGCCCCCTCTGCCTAACCCAGTACAACAGCCGCAGGAACTCGGCACCGGCCTGAGCAACAAAAACACCGCAAACCTGCCGCCTCCGACATCTAAGTCTGCTCTTGCCCAAGTTACTCCAGTTGATAGATTGATGTACGGCAACCTCCTCGTCGAGCCACTGACCGTAGCTCATATCCGGAACGTGACCCAGCTTGACGAGAAGCGTCAGCAGTTGCTGGAGGAAGCACAGTCCATCGCGGATCAAGGAGCTAAGCTAGATCGAGATCTGGTCAACGCGTAGAAATCCATAGAAAAAGCTAGAGCAATGGAGGTCGAGTACAAGACTCTGCAGCAGCAGCAGAAGGCCAAGAAAGCTCCGGCTCGTGTCATCAAGTAGATCATTGTACAGTTTGTCACTGTCCACAGGATGGCATTATGATAAGTGAAAGTAACCCCACACTTTGGAAATATTCCTGCAAGAGTGACATAGTTCTGGAAATTCCAGACCGGAGTCTCTGGTCTGCCTAGACCGGAGTCTCCGGTGTGGTCCGGAGTTTCCGGATGTGTCCCCGGTGGAGGCTTCAGAATCATGGTTGGGACATTATATATGGGGGTGCGGAGAAAGGTCCGAAGGCTTCTCTGGAATCTCCGGTCTTGGCTCAGACCGGAGTCTCCGGCGCTGGAGGACCGGAGTCTTCGGTCCTGCTAGGTCATACCTGGCCCTGGTCATTCAGAAGGGCAGTCCAGAGGCTAGACCGAAGACAGGCCGGAATCTCCGGTGTAGACCAGAGTCTCCGGTGTACAGGCCGGAGTATCCGGTCTGGTTCTTCTCCAATGGTCAGAAAACGGTTCGTGGAAGGGCCTGCCTATAAATAGGGACCCTTATCCCCTTCCTCCAGTGGCTCGAGCTGCTGAAGAACACAAACTCCGTTAGAGCCACCAAATCTACAAGATCTCCCCATCGAACCATCCAAAGTCATTGATCTTTGGAGAATCGAAGGAGGAGGCCTTGATCTACAGTTTCACTAAGAGAGATCTTCATTCCCCCTCATTCACTTGAGGGCCCCCAAGCTCTAGTGTTTCTTTGGAAACCCTAACTTTGATTTGGTTCTTACAAGCTTGTCTTTGATTGTTTTGACATCTTGCTTGTATTTGGGAGCCTCCAATTAAGTTGTGGATGTGTGCCCCGAACTTGTTGTAAAGGTGTCGGCTTCCACCTCGAAGGTTGCCGATATAGTGGAAGGTGAATCGATCCCCTTGCGGTGAGGTTCATCGGAAAACAAGGGAGGCCTCTCGTGGTGTTGGTGGTTTGAAACCACCCCCTCTCCAAACGTAGACGTACTTCCCCTCAAAAGGAAGGAACTACGGGAAACAAATCCTTGTGTCTCCGTGTCCACCACTTTGGTTACTTCTATCCTTCACCGCACTTTACTTACTTGTTCTTGCTTAGTGTTGTGTTAGTTGCTGTTTGGTTGACATATAGGTTAATTCACCATAGCTGCATAATCTAGAGAATTTACCTTTCTTGTCAAACCCTAAATTGAAAAAGTAGGAAATTTGAAGTAGCACCTATTCACCCCCCTCTAGGTGCCCATACGATCCTTTCAGCCGGTGACAAGTGGCATCCGAGGTGGTGGCCGGACGATCGAGGTGGCGCTACTGTGCCCCATAAGACAAATCTGAGTCTTTAGCCATGTCAAGGGCTAGCCGTGGCATTCTGCAAGGGTCTTGTGTTTGTCGGCTCCCTGAGGTTGAAAGGGGGGTCCATGTCCTTGCACCCTGGCAACACCCAAGCAATCCGGACCCTCATCACGGCTCCGTCCATTGCATTGTTGTGCAACGTGCGGTTCGCCAGTTGTATGATATTGCCCTTGGCAACATCCCTCAACTCGCCACCACCAACTTTGTGGAGTAGTACGCAAACAGCGTCCTGAGTCAAAACAAATATGTTTTGGGCATCATGATCGAGGTGGCAGTCACCAAAGGCGCATAAAGAAGATGAAGCGGAGTAACTAATTAGTTACCTTGGTGAGGGCGTTGAGCTCGGCTAATGTCGACACACTGCCGGTCCCGGCGGCAGGCCTATCATTAGCATTCTCCCGCGGTACTGGTGCCACCACCGGCTGTGCGATACTGGTATTTTTGGTAGGAGCAACAGGGGGCAGCTGTGCGATGACCAGCTCTTGCAGCTGCGCCGCAGCGATGGTGGCCAGCGGGGTCACCATGTCCGGCGATGCATTAACGTTGATGCTCGAGTTGCTACTGTTAAAGCTGGGCACGTGTATCGACCCCTGTCGACCTCCCGCATTCCAAACAGCTAGCCCATCCATCAACCCAGGGGGATGATCGCGCGAAGCTTCTCCTCCAATAACTTGTCCATTTCTTTCTCATCCACTTTTTCCTCTAATGTCCTTTAACTTCTGCTCTTCAACCTCATCTTTATCTTTAGCAACCGACTGGTTCTTACTCTCCCTCCTCTTCTTATCGTCATCTTTGTAGTACTCGGTAAACTTCATGCTTGTACCGAAGCCGGACACACGGCTAGCTGATTTTGGCGGCAAATTCTTCTCCCTCTTCTTATAAGTGTTCATCGCCCTGTTGAAAACAGTGCCCTGTGGTTCCACGGCCAAATCCTGGGACGACATGTCCTCAGTAGTGTTCAATTCCTTCTCCTGCAAAGAGACAAGGAGAGGTGAAACCGTGAATTTAGATTCTTGGCTTAATTATTTTAATGAGAGATCCGCGGTAAATTCCTTACCAGCTCATCCTCAAAGGCCTTCACATCCGGGTCGTCGATGACGAACTCCCCTGTAACAGGGTCCAGGTAGTAGCAGGCCCGGACAAATTGTCAGATCTGCAAGTCTGTGATTTTATGCCATGGGTTCTCTTTACCCAGGCGTTCAAGCTCGGCGTCCTCCTTATCCCAAATGGGCTGTTTTGTGGCATCCCGCAAAAACCACTACTAGAAAATCGCGTTGAATTTGTGCATTGCATCGTCATCATCATGCATTGTTTGCATAAAACTATTTTTCGCAAAGCCGTTTTGTTTTCTAAAACGCCCCTCTTTAGGCAAACCCCGGGTCCCCGGATTATTTTTGTGTGTCTGATATCGGGTTGCAAACGGTGTTTGTAAAACAAATAAAATTTGTTTTATTTTTAGCGGGGGCAGTCGAACGGGCCGCTTCGACCCGAACGACCACCCCCAGGATTTTACAACGGCCCACCTATTCGGCCCCTTCTAAATCCTAAAGCTACCTATTAAACTACCCAACCCGCTGGCCACATCACTCCCTCCAATAGCCATGTGCCACCTCGCCTCTCCCCATCCCCCAACCAACCATGTGCTGACACCTCACCAGCCCTCTCTCCTCCCTCCCCACCTGGCCACACACTCGACGCACCCAAGCCACACACACGCCTGCCACACGGATCCCACCTGCCCAGATCCCCACACCCTCTCTCACCCCCAATCTCTCCAGCCACTCCCTCACCCTCTCTCACTTCCCCTGGGTCCCACCCGCGCCTGGTCCACCAACAGCCTCACCCCCACATGCGCCCATCCCAGCTCCACCCACACACCAACCCTGGCCCCACCTTCCCCCGATCCCCACGCGTGTCCCGCCCTGTTCATCCTCTTCCACTGACGCTCACCTGCCAGCCCGCCCTCTCTCCTCTCGGTGCTACTTTCGCCCCAGCCTCCCAGCCCGCCGTTTCCCACCTCACCGCCCGTGCTCCCCACCCGCCGCGCCTGCCTCGACGCCAGACCCCGCCGCCCGCCTCCTCCGCCGTTCACGCTCCGCGCCCGCTGCCTCCTCAGGGCCGGCCCCGCCAGTCTCCCGCAGACGCCTTGCCGGACCCCACGCCCGCGTCCGCCTCGATCGTGGCCGCCGGAGCCCGGCCGCTCGCGTGGTTCGCCTCGAGCTCCACCCGTGCTCGCCGGAGCGCGACCTCCGGTCCTCCTCCGCCCGCCTCGCGGTTCCTCCTCCCGTGCCTCGCCGTCCCTTCTCCCGGCCTCCACCGCGTCGCCCGGGGCTCATGGCGTCGCGGGCCGCCCTCGCCCGCCGGTCGCCTCCTCGGCGTCCCGTCTCCGCTGCAGCCTCTGCGGCGTCCGCCTCACGCTGCGGGCGACCGCGCCTGGACCTCCTCCGCCTCACCGCCGACGGAGACCTTCCCGACCTTCCTCGCCGCCATGCGATCACCCGCCCGCCTCCGGCCGTCCCGAGGGCCTCGCGTCGGCCAAGACCGCACATGCAAGCCTCCTCCTAGCCGCCTTGTCCTCGCGGCACAGCGTGCGTGTTTGCCTGTGGCGACATCCGAGAGGTGCAAGCCAAGGTCGGCCGATACCATGTGCTACAAGTCCGTCGATGACCCGGAACCAAAACCCCAAGATCTTCACAATCGATTGTCGCATCCATGTACCTAGAACTAATAGAATCGGGAACGACAAGATCGACGTGTCAAGAACGTCCTCAACATTGGAGTCGAATGCCAAGATCCCCACACGAACCCGGCCGTTTCCGTGCCGGTCGCGCCAAGATCTCCGAAACCCCGGTACCGGACAAGTTCGCCATCGACCTCGACAACGCCTACACGGAACGGCAAGGTCGCCTCACGGAATCCGAAGCGCGGACCCGACAAGACCCTCGCAACGGCAAGATCGACCCCGTGGGACCCGGCGAGACCTGCCGACGACAAGAACAACAGCGACCAGGAGAACTCGCTGCGCCCCCGACGCCAACCAAGCCCTGCTTCCCGGATGCGCCAAGACCTACCCCGATGGTCGAGAATGTTACGCCGAGATCGAACCCTAGACCCTGGACCCCGAGACCGACCCCGAACCCCGGAACCCCAAGTTCGTCGAGGCCCTCTAATGTGTGACCCCTTTTCCGAGCCCTATTTTATAAATGCTAAACATAAAACCTGTTGCACATTAATTGCCATTCTTGCATGCATACATTGTGTGGTTTGGGGGCCTTATGCCGATTCACCTCATAATTAAATATGGGGCCCATATGCGGGCAAATCTAGCCTTATATTGGCCTCATTTAAATTTGAGTAGCGAACCGGTGATATGTATTCTGCCTTGTTAAACAACATTTAAATTGCGGGGTAGTTAAATAACTTGAACCGTTTAATAATTGTCGGGGCCCCGGTTCCGCTTAATATGACCTAATTACACCGCACCTTTGCCATGACATACATCATACATGCATCATGCCCGATCTTTTGCCGTAGTATTAAATATTGCATCCGGTGCTTCTTCTAGTGTTTTGCTTCTTCGCGGATAAGGCCGTTGAGTTGATGCGAGTGTCGACCCGATCTTCGGTTGAATCTTCGACAATGTTTTTCAGGCGAGCACCCCCCCTTGTTGGGAATATGCCCTAGAGGCAATCATGTATGATGAGATTTCCCATTGTATTCATAAAGTTATTAAGTAGTCCTTGTATAAACATCTGATGTGTATCATTGAATATGTGATTCAGTTGTGGAACTATGCATTCATGTTGTTTGTACTAAATTCCTTGGTCATTGAGGTTGTGCTGGACACACAACTTAGACCAATGTGAAAGTTGGCTTGATGACTCGGTTCCACTTGTCATGGGCATGGAGATGCTATTCCAACTTACACAGACTAGGCTAAAGAGTTTAGCGAGTCGGATTGACCCATATTGAGGTACAACGAACTAGGCTGTCATTTGTATATCTCAATCAATGTAATCCTTAGACTTGAGGTTGTTGCATAGTCCGAGTTGAGGATCACCGACTTAGGTTCTGTCAAACGCTGATCCGTGGCGCTTATAAAGGTGGTTGGTCGATGAGAATCAAGCTGCGTGATGTGAATAACCAAGATGGGATTTTGCCCTCCACTCGGAGAGATATTCTGGGCCCTCTCGTGAGATATGATTCGAAAGCATGGCCATGCACGACTCGGTTAAGTGTTAACCGAGGCGATCGACTAGAGTTAGTCGGGTGAATCACTTATCTCGGATCGAGAAGAGAGACTATTTAAGGGATGACATATATTCGCCTATAGTCGACAAGGTATATCGTGAGGCAAAAGGGACTCGGGCGTAAGTCGCATTGAAAAGGCAAGTCGTCATGACTCTTTGGTACTTGGGAATCGATGCGTTACGCTGGGAGCCGATGCCGATTGATCGATTGTGAGTTGGACTCTAATCGTGTCCAAGTAGCCATGAGCTCTTGGTCACACACTTAAGAGCGGGAGCAAGTTCGGATTGATTTGAATCATAATCTGGTTGGGTTGGACCTAAACCGGATTAGGACTGAGTTAGTGAGTTGGACTCACGGTGACTAGTTTTATATGGGCTTTAGTGAATGGGTCGCATGGCGAGCCCACGTTGACTCCTATATATAGTGGAGCACAATAACCCGTAAAGGTTAATCGTTGTTCGGTTAGGTCATTCCATGTGTTGGAAACCCTAGCTCCACAGCGATCCAGCGCCCGTAACGAACCTAGCGATTCGCGCGGTGCTCCTCCTTGCGTGTGGATACGGCGGAGGTCTTTGTGCGATCAACACCGGGACGATCGGATCGTGAGGACTACACCGCATCGACCGACGCGCTTCATCGATAATCCGCAACCGCGTCTAGTGGTAAACCTCGTGGCCTTCTACCTCGGCTAGGTCTTGGGATCACCACGTTAGAGGAAAAGTTTTGTTTTATCTGCGTGGCCCAACAAAGGGTATCGAGCGATAGCTTCTGGTTTTAGGCTCGAGATCTCGCATATGTGATATGCGGTAGGCTGTAGATGAGATCTATGTGCTGTTTGGTGGTCGGTCTATGAGATAGATCGGTTTTGTACGAGGTTGATTGGATCAACTGTACTCGGGGAATGGTAGATCTGAACTCCGTGATCATACTGCTGAGGTCGTGGAACGACATACCCCTACCGGTCGGCTTCCGCCATCGGGGTAGACTGTGACATGTAAATCCAGAAGCGGTGATTGAAGATCAAAAGGTTTGATCGAATCGGAACGATGGTCGGAATCCATGTTCGGATCGTAGATGGGACCACCGGCTTCGCCCTGTCGTAGCGCCTTAGATGTCGTTGCGAGTTTCACAACGCCGGTAGATATTGTATCTATGCATAACTTGTTTTTGCAGGAAGTTGTGAATGGTATGGTTCATGTGCATGTGATGTATGTGTGTAATCCATACGTGATCTGCGAATCACGGTTTTTGTCGGTTTGGAGCCTAGGTCTTTGTCATTTTATTGTATATCGACCTGCGTGTCGGATTATCTATGTAATTTACTTTACTAAGCTAGTGTAGCTGTTTGAGAACCCGGAAGGCATGCAAGGCGTTGTACATGTCAGCGACATGGAGTAAGACGGCAAGTGACAAGAGTTGGCACGAGTCGGATTACAAGCTTTGTGGAGATGGAGATCGCCATGAAGAGCCATACCATTTCACATTATAATTGCTTTATTTTGTGTTATTGTTATGTCTCGCTTTACCTCTATTAGATAGTCGGTAAAATTTAATCCCTCAAAGAAGGTCTAGTCGGTTTTCCGCTTGATGTTTGCACCATCACAAGTCGGACATTTTGGTAGTGGGCTCATAAAATTGAGGTGCTGCCAATTCTTTCCGACTAGGTGGGTTCGAGTCGGACTCTTACTGCAGAAACACTTGGTAAGCTAGACGGGTCTATCACAACGGTTGTGGGACTCAGGGAAAGGTCGGATGGGAGCCGGGGCATGTGATGCCACCCGTCCAACAGGAGTCGCATGAGATGCGATTGACAAGGAGTTGTCTACCTAGATCACTTGGCGGCTAGCGGTGATGCTAAAGCTCACTAGCCGACTTGCTTATTTAGGATCCTGAATCACTAAGTAACCATCGGAGGGGTGTTGGTTCTAGTGGGAGCATAAAATATTAAAATGTTTAATATGCTTGCTCTTTTATGAATACATGTCTTAAGTGTTTTGCATATTTTACATTGTAGATCATGGCACCAAGTAGCAGTCACTCTCAGTTATCCGGTTTTGCGTTGAGAACCATTCTTGAGAAAGATAAACTGAACGACACTAATTTTACCAACTGGTATCGAAATCTGAGAATTGTTCTCAAACAAGAAAAGAAGGACCATGTCCTAGACAACCCACTTCCAGATGAGTCGAATGAGAATGCGACTGTCGCAGCCACCAATGCCTACCGTCGGGCTAAAGATGAGTCCACGGATATTAGCTGTCTTATGCTTGCTCACATGGAACCGGACCTGCAAAAGCAGTTCGAGCATGTTGAGGCTTACGATATGATCGAAAGCCTCAAAAGTATGTTCCAGGCTCAGGCGAAGACTAAGAGGTATCAAGTCTCTCAGGCTTTGCTGAGTTGCAAGCTTAAGGATGGTGATCCACTGAGTCCGCATGTGATCAAAAAGGTTGGTTACGTGCAGTCTCTCGAGAGGCTTGTCTACCCCATAAGCGAAGAGTTCGCTACGGATATAATTCTGAACTCTCTTCCTAGTGCATATGGGCAGTTCATTTCGAACTACCACATGCATGGTATGGATAAAGCTCACTTTTGCATGGGATGCTCAAGCGAGGCGGATCTCAAGAAGGGCACCATCAAGTGTTGATGGTGCGAGAATAAGGCTAAGTTCAAGAAGAGTTCTTGGACTAAGAAGAAGGCTAAGTCGGGAGGAAAGCGGGCTCGGGACCCGGTCCCAAGCGCTTCCTCGGGGACTAAACCATCTCCTTCCGGATCCACTTGCTTTTTCGCAAGGCGGATGGCCATTGGAAGAACTGCGGCAAGTACTTGGCCGACAAAGCCAAGAGTGGAGGTATGACTTCCGACTCAGGTACACTTGTTTGCAATGTTATAGACATATATCTTCTTGATGCACCTAATAGTTCTTGGGTATATGATACGGATCAGTTATTCACATGCAACTCGTTGCGAGGGGTAAGAACTAGGAGCGTAGCAAGAGGCGAGTTGATATTCGAGTCGACAACAAAGCAAGAGTTGCTGCGTTGGAAGTCGACGATGCAACTTCATTTACCTTGATTCATTATGGAACTAAATAATTGTTATTATGTTCCGGCTTTCGATCGAAACATTATTTCTTCTTCATGTTTGATGAGGCAAGGCTATGAGTCGAATATCAAGAATAATGGTTGTTCTTTGTATTTGAATGATATGTTTCACGGCTTTGCACCCGTCCGGACGGGTTATTTATTTATTTGAATCTTGATGGTGAGTCGGTTTATAACATAAATGTTAAAAGGTTGAAACCAAATGATCTAAATATGACTTACTTTTGGCAATCGGCTTGGTCATATAAGTTGGAAACGCATGAAGAAGCTCCATGATGATGGACTCCTAACCCGTTCGACTTAGAGTCGTTCGAGACATGCGAATCTTGCCTACTCGGCAAAATGACCAAGACACCTTTTGCAAAGAGTTGCGAAAGGCGTCGACTTGTTGGGACTAGTACATAGTGATGTATGTGGACCAATGAGCACGACAACCGAGGTGGTTATGAGTACTTCATTACCTTCACCGATGATTTGAGTAGGTATGGATATATCTACTTAATGAAACATAAGTCGGAAGCCTTTGAAAAGTTCAAAGAATTCGAATGAAGCACCAGAATCAACTCGGCAAGAAAATAAAGTTTCTTGATCGGACCGAGGAGGCGAGTACATGAGCCATGAGTTTGATGACCATCGAAAGTTGTGGAATAGTTCCTCAACTTACTCCGCCAGAACGCATACAAAGGAATGGTGTTTGAAAGGCAAAATCGGACCTTGTTGGACATGGTACGATCAATGATGAGTCGGACAGATCTGCCTTTATCATTTTGGGGTTATTGTCTAGAAAGCAATGCGTTCACACTAAACAAAGTACCATCAAAATCGGTAGAAGACACCGCATGAGATGTGGGAAAAAAGCCGAGTTTGTCTTTTCTTAAGATTTGGGGTTGTGAAGCTTTTGTCAAGCGACTTGATCGGACAAGATTACGCCAAGTCGGATAAATTTATTTTCGTAGGGTATCCGAGGGAAACCTTGGGTTACTACTTCTACAACCGAGAAGAGGGCAAAGTGTTTGTCGCTCGGAACGGTGTCTTCCTTGAGAAAGAGTTTCTCAGTCGGGGAGTAAGTGGGAGCACGGTGCAACTCGAAGAAATTCGAGAGGAATCGGCTAATAGCGAATCGGCTAATAGCGAATCGGCAAAAAACTTTGGAGGTTGAGCCGATCGTGGCAGCTGAGCCGACAGCAGCACCTGTACTACGAAGATCGGCAAGATTACGAAGGGTTCGTGATGTGTTACTGTTAGACAGTGATGAGCCGGCAAATTATTCGGAAGCGATGGTGGGATCTGATTCCAAGTCATGGCTTGGAGCCATGAGATCCGAGATAAAGTCCATGGATGAAAATCAAGTTTGGAACTTGGTTGATCTGCCAGACGGTGCAAGACCCGTCGAGTGCAAATGGGTCTTTAAGAAGAAAACTGATATGGATGGAAATGTCTCCGTCTATAAAGCACGCCTTGTCGCGAAGGGGTTCCGACAAGTTCAAGGAGTTGATTACGACGAGACTTTCTCGCCCGTAGCGATGCTTAAATCAGTTCGGATCATGTTAGCTATAGCGGCCTATTTCGACTATGAGATATGGCAGATGGATGTCAAAACGGCTTTCCTTAACGAAAATTTAACCGAGGACGTGTATATGATACAACCCGAGGGTTTTGTCGATCCGGCTAATGCTGACAAGGTATGCAAACTTCAGAAATCCATTTATGGGTTGAAGCAAGCATCTCGGAGTTGGAATATTCGCTTTTATGAGGTAGTCAAATCGTTTGGCTTCATCAAGAGTGATCATGATTCTTGTTTATACAAGAAGTTTAGTGGGAACAAAGTAAATTTTCTAATCTTATATGTGGATGACATATTACTGATTGGAAATGATGTCCAGATGTTGCAAGAAACCAAGGAATCATTGGAAAGGAGTTTCTCAATGAAAGACTTGGGTGAGGCAACATACATCCTCGGAATCCGGATCTATAGAGATAGATCAAGGAGGCTCATTGGATTGAGTCAGAGTATTTATTTGGACAAAGTGTTGAAAAAGTTCAACATGGAATCGTCTAAGAAGGGGTTCTTACCGATGTCCCATGGTGTAAAACTTAGCAAGACTCAGTGTCCTTCGACAACTGATGAGCGAAGTCGGATGAGTGCGATTCCGTATGCTTCTACAGTCGGATCCATCATGTACGCCATGATTTGTACTAGGCCGGATGTTTCCTATGCTCTAAGTGTTGTGAGCGGATAGGCTGATCCTGAGAGATCCACGACATGACTAAAAATATCCTAAAGTGCTTGCGAAGGACTACGCATATGTTCTTGGTTTATGGTGGTGAAGAGGAACTTAGTGTAAAGGGTTACACAGATGCGAGTTATCTCACTGACTCGATGATTCTCGTTCGCAATCCGGATCGTGTTTATTATAAACGGAGGTCTGTGAGCTGGAAAAGTTCCAAGCAAGAGGCGTATCTGCGTCTACAATAGGTTGAGTATATTGCTTTCGGAGGCAACAAAGGAAGGCTGTTTGGATGAGGAATTTCCTCATGGATCTTGGTGTGGTTCAGGCTCGTCCAATCCGTTGGGCGTGTATTGTGACAACAATGGTGCTATTGCACAAGCCAAGGAACCTAGACAACACCGGAAGAACAAGCACATACTCATGCGGTACCACCGATTCGCCATTCGTGGATCGGTGATATCAAGTTATGCAAGGTACACACGGATGCAAATATTGCGGATCCGTTGACAAAGCCGTTACCCAGAAGCATGAGGCGCACAGAGCCATGGGCATTAGATGCTTAGACATGTGATGTCGGATGATTGACTCTAGTGCAAGTGGGAGGACATTGGGAATATGCCCTAGAGGCAATCATGTATGATGAGATTTCCCATTGTATTCATAAAGTTATTAAGTAGTCCTTGTATAAACATCTGATGTGTATCATTGAATATGTGATTCAGTTGTGGAACTATGAATTCATGTTGTTTGTACTAAATATCCTTGGTCATTGAGGTTGTCTTTGGACACACAACTTAGACCAATGTGAAAGTTGGCTTGATGACTCGGTTCCACTTGTCATGGGCATGGAGATGCTATTCCAACTTACAGACTAGGCTAAAGAGTTTAGCGAGTCGGATTGACCCATATTGAGGTACAACGAACTAGGCTGTCATTTGTATATCTCAATCAATGTAATCCTTAGACTGAGGTTGTTGCATAGTCCGAGTTGAGGATCACCGACTTAGGTTGTCAACGCTGATCCGTGGCGGGCTTATAAAGGCGGGGTTGGTCGATCGAGAATCAAGCTGCGTGATGTGAATAACCAAGATGGGATTTTGCCCTCCACTCGGAGATATTCTCTGGGCCCTCTCGTGAGATATGATTCGGAAAGCATGGCCATGCGACTCGGTTAAGTGTTAGCGAGGCGATCGACTAAGAGTTAGTCGGGTGAATCACTTATCTCGGATCGAGAAGAGAGTCGGACTATTTAAGGGATGACATATATTCGCCTATAGTCGACAAGGTATATCGTGAGGCAAAAGGGACTCGGCGTAAGTCGCATTGAAAAACAAGTCGTCATGACTCTTTGGTACTTGGGAATCGATGCGTTACGCTAGGAGCCGATGCCGATTGATCGATTGTGAGTTGGACTCTAATCGTGTCCAAGTAGCCATGAGCCTGAGGTCACACACTTAAGAGCGGGAGCAAGTTCGGATTGGATTCGAATCAATCTGGTTGGGTTGGACCTAAACGGATTAGGACTGAGTTAGTGAGTTGGACTCACGGTGACTAGTTTTATATGGGCTTTAGTGAATGGGTCATGCAGAGCCCACGTTGACTCCTATATAGTGGAGCACAATAACCCGAAAGGTTAATCGTTGTTCGGTTAGGTCATTCCATGTGTTGGAAACCCTAGCTCCTGACAGTCCGGCCGTAACGAACCTAGCGATTCACGCGGTGCTCCTCCTTATGCGTGTGGATACCCAGAGAGGTCTTGCGATCGGCACCGGGACGATCGGATCGTGAGGACTACATCGCATCGCCGACGCTTCATCGATGAATCCGCAACCGCGCGTCTAGTGGTAAACCTCGTGGCCTTCTACCTCAGCTAGGTCTTGGGATCACCACGTTAGAGGAAAAGTTTTTGTTTTATCTCTGCGTGGCCCAACACCCCTTTCTACCTATCTTACTTTTATAGTATTTATTCCCTCCTGTTGATCTATTGCTATCCGTGTGGCGATGCTCTAGTTTTCGTGCCCGTGATATCCCCTGCAGCCTTATATTGCCTTGGACACATCCTATTACCTGTTGTTTGGTAGATAGTTGGACTTGCGCGTCGTAGTCTCATGCTCCAGTGTTGTTGCGTGTTGTCAAGTGCCACAGTTGTTGATGAATTGCCGCATGTTGATGTTGGAGATGATCATAGTTTTACTTATCGTTCACTTTAATTTCTGTTTAACAACTAAAATTGAAATAAGCAGAGGCATCGGTGGGTGATAGAAAATATTTGGTTTCCGAACGCCCACTTGTGTCCCGTAAGACCCCGAGTACTTGATACCTGTTCCTTGATTTATCGCGCTATCCACATCCGGGAGGTATATGGGGCCCACAGCGAGCTTGATTGATCTTATTTCTTGGGGCCACAAACTAGTTTGAGGTTTTATTTACGATCCTGTGCTTATGCCATGCTACTTTACGTATTACAATTGTGCGAGGAGCACACTGCTTTATTTAGGTAAGCGGAGTGATTACGCGGTATCGACAAGCCCAGCCACACTTTGGGTTCCCGCTTACTGACCATTGTCGCAAACCTTGAGTCTCGGAGCTTGCTTACTCCGTTCGGGATCTACTCAATGGGGTGGCCCCCTGAAATATTTCTGAATCCTGTGATTGTTTAGTCGTGAAAGCCTCGTTGGGTTTTGATTTGGTTTTTCCGAGGTTGATCGAGCGTGTGTTGCTATTGGTGCACCCCGGCCGGGTAAAACTTTCTGAAAGCCGTGTCCGCGGATATGGACGACTTGGATCACAGTATCTCGATCATAGACAAGCATAACTAAAGTTTATTGCTGTAAATTTGACTTGATAATGACTAGTAATCAGCTTCACTATAACGGAATGGCTAATAATACTGCCCACAATTGCTTGTTTGGAGTGTCGCTTGCGACCTTTGTACCTGACTAGTAAGTATTGCAACTACAACGAAATGGCTGAATAAAAGTACCAACAACTGCTGGGTTTTGGGGTTATCTCATGCTATCTGTACCTGATTAGTAAGTGTTGCAACTATAATGGAATGGTTAACTAAAAGTGCCCACTGCTTACTTTATCGGAATGATTATCTAAACCTGACTAGTAATTACTGCAACGATAACTGAATAAGTAAAACTGCCAACGGTGTGAGTTCCTCGGTTGACTTCCTCGTTTGGTCTCGAGGGGGAAACACCAGGATGGGTTTGTTTGGTGTTAACTTCAGGTTGGATCCGGATAGGTCATTCTTACCCCTCTCTGATAACCGCCAGTTGTATCGAGTCTCTATAGGTTGTTCAGTGCATGCTGCCGCTGCCGCTCAGTCCACCATACCTATGTAGGCGAGGACCGCCGAATTCTAGCCTCGTGTCTTGGCCTCGATCGACGCTCCTCTTTTCCTTTGCCCTTTGTCGGCACCCTTTGTTTAAGCAGGTTTTGAGATCGGCCGTTAGCGAGGTTACCCTTCGGCTTGGCACAGGCAGGGTTATGGGCGCCATTGGTTATTCTTGTGGCTCTTAGCCCCATTTGCATCTTGTCCGTAGTACGCTCTATCGTTTTCAAGGTGATTTGGATCTTTGTATATTATATCTGTATTCTTGACTCATGGAGTCGCTGTTATATATATCTGTTCTGTGGGTCCCATCGAGGACTGTTGTGTAATGTTATTACTTTGTTTTCCACCCGCACGAAAGTGCCTGGTGGGCACCTTTGAATCGTTTCTATGCGGGTTTGGCGGGTTTCGCTAAAACTTGCATAGATCCGATTCTGAGGGTGTTACAGAGTGGTATCAGAGCTCAGCAGTTGCGATACGCCACAAGTCCAGCCTGTAGGATAACCTAGCTAACGGCCTAAGTAGAAGTGTCAAAACTATTTTTGAAAATCGGTTGGATAGTTCTGGTTAGGTCTGACTTTACTCCTTACCCCTTTGCTATTCCTCTCTTACCTCTACGTGTTTTGAATCCGCTCTCTTCTCTCTCTTCGAGTCCAGGATTTCTCGTGGCTGGGTTTTCGTCGTACCGTCAGGGTCTCGCTTTCTCCCTTTTGTAACGGAGGTGCTACGATCATCGATCTGCAACTTGTCTGGTGAACCCTTCCTCCAATCTTTTGTTCTTGAGCTCTTTATCCATATGTGTTCCTGGCTGGATATCCGTATCGTTGAAAAACATATGAGAAGGACGAGCATTGGTGAAGTTGGAGTATACCTTGAGCATGTGTTGTTCATGCCAATGGAACCATCGCGGAACCTAATCATTGTGTCTTTCATACGATTTCTGCTGGCATCATCCCTTTGTTCCGGATACCGCCTATGAAGAACTTCAGTCTAAATCTCGAGAGTTGAGTTGCCTGATTCTCCTACTCATGTATAGAGTTGATAGTGTGGGTACGGGATGGACTGATCACCCTACCCGACTCTTACTGTTCGCTCTGTACATCGAGCTGGTGGATCAATGTAACTTTTCCTCTTCTAACGGAAGCTAGAGGTGGCTTTATTTGCGGAGACCTCTACCTTCGACCTTTTGTCCCCGGAGTGTTCTCTCGACGATCACGGACAACGACCTCTTGTTAGTGGTGTCGCGAGGATCTACACGAAGCGGGAAGATGCAGATCGCCGACCTCCCTTCCGGTACCATGAGGCGGATCTCGAGGGCGCGATCCATTGTTAGTGGTGTCGAATTGTGGCATCCCGCAAAAACCACTACTAGAAAATCGCGTTGAATTTGTGCATTGCATCGTCATCATCATGCATTGTTTGCATAAAACTATTTTTCGCAAAGCCGTTTTGTTTTCTAAAACGCCCCCTCTTTAGGCAAACCCCGGGTCCCCGGATTATTTTTGTGTGTCTGATATCGGGTTGCAAACGGTGTTTGTAAAACAAATAAAATTTGTTTTATTTTTAGCGGGGGCAGTCGAACGGGCTGCTTCGACCCGAACGACCACCCCCAGGATTTTACAACGGCCCACCTATTCGGCCCCTTCTAAATCCTAAAGCTACCTATTAAACTACCCAACCCGCTGGCCACATCACTCCCTCCAATAGCCATGTGCCACCTCGCCTCTCCCCATCCCCCAACCAACCATGTGCTGACACCTCACCAGCCCTCTCTCCTCCCTCCCCACCTGGCCACACACTCGACGCACCCAAGCCACACACACGCCTGCCACACGGATCCCACCTGCCCAGATCCCCACACCCTCTCTCACCCCCAATCTCTCCAGCCACTACCTCACCCTCTCTCACTTCCCCTGGGTCCCACCCGCGCCTGGTCCACCAACAGCCCTCACCCCCACATGCGCCCATCCCAGCTCCACCCACACACCAACCCTGGCCCCACCTTCCCCGATCCCCACGCGTGTCCCGCCCTGTTCATCCTCTTCCGCAGCGCTCCGCCCGTGGCCTCCCGCCGCCCACTCTCTCCTCTCCCGCCCCAGCCTCCAGCCTTGTGCCTCCCCACCTCACCACCGCCGTGCTCCCCACCTAACCGCCGCCGTGCTCCCCACCGACGCGCGCCTCTGCCTCGCCCCGACGCCAGGACCCCCTCCGCCCGGGCCGCCTCCTCCGCCGTTCACGCTCCTCCGCCGCCACCTCCTCCAGGGCCGGCCCGCCAGTCTCCCAGACGCCGCCGCCCACGCCGCCCGCGTCCGCCTCGATCGTGGCCACGGGCAGCCGCTGCTCGCGTGGTTCCGCCTCGAGCTCCACCCCGTGCTCGCCGGAGCCGCGCGACCTCCGGTCCTCCTCCGCCCGCGCCTGTCGCGGTTCCTCCTCCCGTGCCTCGCCGTCCCTTCTCCCGGCCTCCCACGCTGCCGGCGGGCCCCTCCAGCGTCGCCGAGCCGCCCTCGCCGAGCGCCTCCGCCTCGGCAGCGTCCCGTCTCGCTGCAGCCTCTGCGGTCGGCCCTCCGCCTGCCCGGGCCCGACCGCGCCCGCCTGACCCTCCTCCGCCTCCGCCCGCCCGACGGAGACCTTCCCCCGACCTTCCTCGCCGCCAGTACCGATCCTGCCCGCCTCCCCGGCAGCAGCAGCCCGTCCCCGAGGGCCTCGCGTCGGCCAGCACCCGCACATGCAAGCCTCCTCCTAGCCGCCTTGTCCCTGGCGCAGCACCGCGTGCGTGTTTGTGCAAGCGCTGGCGACATCCGAGAGGTGCAAGCCAAGGTCGGCCGATACCATGTGCTACAAGTCCGTCGATGACCCCGGAACCAAAACCCCAAGATCTTCACAATCGGTGTCGCATCCATGTACCTAGAACTAATAGAATCTGGGGAACGACAAGATCGACGCCGTGTCAAGAACGTCCTCAACATTGGAGTCGAATGCCAAGATCCCCACACGAACCCGAAGGCCGTTTCCGTACCCGGTGCCGCGCCAAGATCTCCGAAACCCCGGTACCGGACAAGTTCGCCATCGACCTCGACAACGCCTACACGGAACGGCAAGGTCGCCTCACGGAATCCGAAGCGCGGACCCGACAAGACCCTCGCAACGGCAAGATCGACCCCGTGGGACCCGGCGAGACCTGCCGACGACAAGAACAACAGCGACCAGGAGAACTCGCTGCGCCCCCGACGCCAACCAAGCCACGCTTCCGGATGCGCCAAGACCTACCCCGATGGTCGAGAATGTTACGCCGAGATCGAACCCTAGACCCTGGACCCCGAGACCGACCCCGAACCCCGGAACCCCAAGTTCGTCGAGGCCCTCTAATGTGTGACCCCTTTTCCGAGCCCTATTTTATAAATGCTAAACATAAAACCTGTTGCACATTAATTGCCATTCTTGCATGCATACATTGTGTGGTTTGGGGGCCTTATGCCGATTCACCTCATAATTAAATATGGGGCCCATATGCGGGCAAATCTAGCCTTATATTGGCCTCATTTAAATTTGAGTAGCGAACCGGTGATATGTATTCTGCCTTGTTAAACAACATTTAAATTGCGGGGTAGTTAAATAACTTGAACCGTTTAATAATTGTCGGGGCCCCGGTTCCGCTTAATATGACCTAATTACACCGCACCTTTGCCATGACATACATCATACATGCATCATGCCCGATCTTTTGCCGTAGTATTAAATATTGCATCCGGTGCTTCTTCTAGTGTTTTGCTTCTTCGCGGATAAGGCCGTTGAGTTGATGCGAGTGTCGACCCGATCTTCGGTTGAATCTTCGACAATGTTTTTCAGGCGAGCACCCCCCCTTTCTACCTATCTTACTTTTATAGTATTTATTCCCTCCTGTTGATCTATTGCTATCCGTGTGGCGATGCTCTAGTTTTCGTGCCCGTGATATCCCCTGCAGCCTTATATTGCCTTGGACACATCCTATTACCTGTTGTTTGGTAGATAGTTGGACTTGCGCGTCGTAGTCGCATGCTCCAGTGTTGTTGCGTGTTGTCAAGTGCCACAGTTGTTGATGAATTGCCGCACGTTGATGTTGGATATGATCATAGTTTTACTTATCGTTCACTTTAATTTCTGTTTAACAACTAAAATTGAAATAAGCAGAGGCATCGGTGGGTGATAGAAAATATTTGGTTTCCGAACGCCCACTTGTGTCCCGTAGGACCCCGAGTACTTGATACCTGTTCCTTGATTTATCGCGCTATCCACATCCGGGAGGTATATGGGACCCCCCTGAGCCAGAGCTTGATTCAGTCTTATTTCTTGGGGCCACAAACTAGTTTGAGGTTTTATTTACGATCCTGTACTTATGCCATGCTACTTTCTGTATTACAATTGTGCGAGGAGCACACTGTACTGTTTAGGTAAGCGGAGTGATTACGCGGTATCGACAAGCCCAGCCACACTTTCGGGTTCCCAGTCGCTTACAGCCATTGTCGCAAACCTTGAGTCCGTCTCGGAGCTTGCTTACTCCGTTGCGGGATCTACTCAATGGGGTGGCCCCCTGAAATATTTCTGAATCCTGTGATTGTTCAGTCGTGAAAGCCTCGTTGGGTTTTGATTTGGTTTTTCCGAGGTTGATCGAGCGTGTGTTGCTATTGGTGCACCCCGGCCGGGTAAAACTTTCTGAAAGCCGTGTCCGCGGATATGGACGACTTGGAGCACAGTATCTCGATCATAGACAAGCATAACTAAAGTTTATTGCTGTAAATTTGACTTTATAATGACTAGTAATCAGCTTCACTATAACGGAATGGCTAATAATACTGCCCACAATTGCTTGTTTGGAGTGTCGCTATGACCTTGTACTGACTAGTAAGTATTGCAACTACAACGAAATGGCTGAATAAAAGTACCAACAACTGCTGGGTTTTGGGGTTATCTCATGCTATCTGTACCTGATTAGTAAGTGTTGCAACTATAACGGAATGGTTAACTAAAAGTGCCCACTGCTTACTTTATCGGAATGATTATCTAAACCTGACTAGTAATTACTGCGATAACGAATAAGTAAAACTGCCAACGGTGTGAGTTCCTCGGTTGACTTCCTCGTTTGGTCTCGAGGGGGAAACACCAGGATGGGTTTGTTTGGTGTTAACTTCAGGTTGGATCCGGATAGGTCATTCTTACCCCTCTCTGATAACCGCCAGTTGTATCGAGTCTCTATAGGTTGTTCGATTGCATCTTGCTGCCGCCGATCCACCATACCTATGTAGGCGGACCGCCGAATTCTAGCCTCGCCGTGTCTTGGCCTTGCTTGGCGCTCCTCTTTTCCTTTGCCCTTTGTCGGCACCCCTTTTGTTTAAGCAGGTTTTGAGATCGACGCCGTTAGCAGGGTTACCCTTCCGGCTTGGCCTGGGCAGGGTTATGGACGCCATTGGTTATTCTTCAGGGCTCTTAGCCCCATTTGCATCTTGTCCGTAGCTGGACGCTCTATCGTTTTCAAGGTGATTTGGAACTTTGTATATTATATCTGTATTCTTGACTCATGGAGTCGCTGTTATATATATCTGTTCTGTGGGTCCCATCGAGGACTGTTGTGTAATGTTATTACTTCGTTTTCCACCCGCACGAAAGTGCCTGGTGGGCACCTTTGAATCGTTTCTATGCAGATTTGGCGGGTTTCGCTAAAACTTGCATAGGTCCGATTCTGAGGGTGTTACATGTTCCCCTCTATATCCACCGCTTCCAAGCCGGTGGTTACCTATGTTCTTCTCTCGCATAGTATTTCCCTACTCAGTCCATGCTTTAGAGGCAACGATATCTAAGTCCACCTTGAATATCTTGAACTCTTCTTCGTCGAGCATCGGATTTTTCCTACTTATAATCTCCCAACTTTCACCTTTGTCAATGCTGTTCTTTACCCGGGTTTTCCAGCTGCTCAAGGCGTTTCTCATCTTTGTCAGTGCTAGTTTGTTCACTGGGTTCTTACTCTCCAGGTTTCTGAACTTCTCTGGAAATGTGTATCGCTTGTGAAGCTTCTTAAGGAGGTTCTCGACCAAATCATGATTACGTCGGATGTACTTCGTGTTGATCGACATGCTTTCCCGGACGATGCACCTGAGTTGCATGCCGTACCCGCAGGCAATCAATGCAGGTGCAATGGGTTGGCCACCTTCTGTGACTTCGGTGAACTCATCACAGACGTTGGCGAGCACTTGCGGCTTTTGATCCTTAATATCCTTCTTCTTCTTCTTCTTCTTCTTCTTCTTCTTCTTTTCTTCTTCTTCTTCTTCTTCTTCTTCTTCTTCTTCTTCTTCTGTATAGCGGTCGGGTTGCCGCTACCACCATCTGTGCGCTCGCCGCCATCCGTGGTGGTGTTACCCTCCTCCCCGCCTTCACTAGTCTCGTCGTAGTCGTCATCGTCCCCCTCGTAATCTGGATCTTCCTCGTTGCCCCCAGCACCTCCGACGACGGTCGCCGGTGGTGGTGTCATTCTCATCTCCTCCGCCTCCTCATGATCTTGGGACGACCCCTAGAATGACTTGTTGGCCTCTCGGGTTAGATCCTCGACGCTCATTTCTTTAGAAGGACCAGCCTCATCGTTAGTCGACATGTTTGCACTTTATTACTAAAAAAAGAGGCAAAAAGTTTGCACAAATATCGACCAAAAAATTCGGCATGACGTTTGCTAATTTTTGGACCTACGAGTGCCCATTTCTCAACCGATACGGAAGTGAATCAACACTTCGGGAGAAACGGGCAACTCAATTGAAATCCCTGCAAGAAAAAAACAGCCCACAACCCCATTGACAACCCCATTGACCCCATCCATCATCAATCATATACATAAACAGCAGCCCCATCATCCATCATCAATCCATACATATAAACAGTAGCCCCATCATCCATCATTAATCCATACATATGACAGCAGCCCCATCATCCATCCATAAACAACAGCACCACAGATAACACCATTTCATATAAATAAACAGCAGCATATCAATCATATAAATAAACAAGTGAATAAAGATATACAGCAGCACCATCTCTACAAGAAGGGCTTAGAGGAGCTCTTAGGACAGAAATAAGATGCAACATTAAGATGCTATAATTGCCAGATTATAATTGCCAGATTGTTCCATGGACTTGCCAGATTATAAAATGCTATAATTGCCAGATTGTTCCTGAACTTGTAGCATAAACAACAACATTAAGATGCTATAATTGCCAGATTGCCAAATTGTTCCTGAACTTGTAGCATAAACAACAAAATTAATTTACTAGGGGTACAAAACACTGCTAGAATGATCTAAGTCCAAAATGCAAAACGATTTAGAATGCAAAATGCAAAATTCAAGCACTGCTAGAATGATTCAGTAACATGCAAGATTGTCATAGGAATGATTCAGTAAAATTCAAGCACTGCTAGAATGATTCAGTAACATTGCCAGATTGTCATAGGAATTATCTAAGTCCAGAATGCAAAATGCAAGCACTGCTAGAATGATTCAGTAACATGCAAGATGGCATGCACTAGAAACATAAAGCATCCGAAAAGATCATGCAGCAACCAGACTAGTTTAGAATAAACAGGGAGGCCAGGAGCTGCCTTGGTGAACTACTATCTAAACCAGTTTTCAATTTTCTATGTGGTTTGCAATTTGAATATTGTCTGTATCTAATTGTTTGCAGAAGATTGTGTGTATCTATCTAAGCAAAAAGGTTTGCAGTTGTACACTACTGGTACTATCCAAATTCAAGATTTTCAACTACCGCTAGATTGTTTGGCACTACGGCTATCCCTGAACAACATCAAGTCCAAATGATAATTGGATAAAATAGCATCAAGCTGCTTACATAGTCTCATGCAAGAGAAGGGGTACTATCTTTGTGAGCAAAATACAAGAGCAAGTACTAAAAAACCAAACTGACTTGTAACCACTCATATATTTAATGATTCAAACTCTAAAGGCATACTCACTCACCTAATGAAAGATCTTCTCCAAAATACATTTCAGAAAGATTGCACCGATTCAGATATATCATGGTAGTAGTATTATGAAAGGAAAACTAAAACAGATGGGCTATCATATAGTAGACTACAAGTTACCAAACAAAATCATCACCTGATTATGCAGCGACTACTACAAGGTTCTTAACCAAATAACGACAGTGGAACCACACCGAGGCAATATAACTTCATTATTTCATCATATACATGTTTTTCACACCATTAATATCCTTTCTAGGTTCATATGTACCTTTAATTAGAATGAAGCAATCATGTACTAGTAGTGGTAAATCCAAGGAGGATGTGGTTGTGAGTTTGCCAATTAAGCCAAACCGCGTTCGTGTAATGTGCGCTGGCCAAAGCGAGCATGGCCTTACCGGCTGCATTGCACAGCCTAGTCACCACCAATTAATTACAAGTCAAAGATGAACCCTAAGCACACAGAGGCTAGCAATAGAGGCAGAAGGGGAATAAGAAGGGGAGCATAAGAACACATACCCAAAGTCCTCGCTAAGTTATAGAAGAGGAAGTAGGGTGGCGAGATGGCGCGGGATGGGGAGGTGGTCGCTTGGGCGGCGCTGGCCTGCTCCTCCTCCGTGGACGGGCTCCTCCTCCACGAATGGCCTGCTCCTCCTCCATGCACGGCCTGTCCTGCTCCTCCTGATGGGTTTCGCAACATAGTAAATCAAAAATTTTCTACGGATGCGAACGGGAAAGCCAAGATCTAATCTAGGAGATGCAAACAACGAGGGGGATTAGATGAGATCTTCATACCCTTGAAGATTCGCACAGCGGAACGTTCGTCAGAACGTGGGTGATGTAGTCGTACTCGCTTCTCCTCCTCGCGATCCGATCCGATCTAACACCGCAAGTGGCGATGCCTCCGAGAGATGCACACGTGTGGCACCTCGACGTCTCCTCCTTCCTCGGTCCAGCAAGTATGGTGGAGAGACGGATTGGATCTACAACGCGATGGCGCGGTGCAAGTGGTGGAGAGTTTCTGCAGCAGGGCTTCGCCTACGTGCAGTCGGGAGGGAGAGAGAGAGAGAGAGGAGGGCAGCAGGGCGGCTAGGGCTTGAGGAGGAGGTGTGGGAGGGGGTGCGCCCCCAGCCCTCTTTATATAGAGGGGTGGTCGGCCAGCCCTTGCCCCTCCCCCAAGCCCTAGGGCCGACGGCCAAGGAGGGAGGAGTGGGGGGCAAGTTTCCCCCCTTCTAGAAGCTCTCCTAGGGTTTTGCCCTAGGTTGGGCGGCTAGGCCCTATAGGGCCTTGTGCCCCTATACCAATGCGGCCAGGGCACTCCCTCATAGGCCCATGCCCCCTCCCGGCAGGTGGGGCCACGTTGGTCCCCCTACGGAAGGTTCTAGAAGCTTCCAGTACAATACCGATTAACCCGAAACAATTCCGAACTCCAAAAACTGCATTGCCTTATATGAATCTTATTCTCCGGACCATTCCGGAACCTCTCGTGATGTCCCGGATCCCATCCGAGACTCCGAACAAAAACTCATAAACCAATTATCCAATCTATCCTAGCGTCAAGACACGTTAAGTGTGTGACCCTTCGGGTTCGATAATATGCAGACATGATCTTCTATCAATAATCAACAGCGGGGTATGGAAACCCATATTGACTCCCACACATTCATCGATGATCATATCGGATGAACCACGATGCCAGGATTCAATCAATCTGTCACATCCCAAAATTTTCCAAATTTTGAAATGTGAAAAATAAATAAACAAATAAACAATTGTTGATTTTTAGGGTGAGAAGAAACTTTTTGATTCCAATTGGAAACATCAAAACCTATTTTGATCAAATAAAATCCTAAAGGGATTTAAAAAGATAAATAAACAATAAAGTTAAAATAGTTGGAATCACTATTTTTAGATCTTTTAATAAAAAGATTTGATTTTCAAAAGCAAAGGTAGAATTATAAATAAGGATTATTTTATAGAGCCAAATTAAATCTTGGCCAAACTTTTGAAATATTTCTATTTGATAAAAAGAGTAAAGGGTTTATTTAAATAAAATAATGACGATTTATTAATATCCAATTTTATTAAAGTAAAGGCTTTTCCATTTTAAATAAACACTAAAACTTGTTATTTTATTTTAGATAAGTTTTCCAAGTGTTTTATTTATTCAAATAAAACCTACTAAAATGATTTTGGTATTATTTTATATTTAAAATAGAGTTTTAAAATAAATCAAATCCTATTTGAATTATTGACTAAGGTCTATTTATTTAATTATTAATGGATCCTAAAAAGAATAATTTTTTTTGACTTTGGATTATGTTATTAAACAGAACTAAAATAAATACAAAGTTTGGTGGTGGTTGATTTGAATTGGTGTTTGAATTATTTATTTGAAAATCAAATCAGAATATTCAAACAGAAAAAGGAAAAACATTTGGTATAAAAAAATGAAACATATTCAACCCACTAAGCAATGCCCAGCAAGCCCAACCCGCAGCCCAACAAACCCCCCGCAGTGAATCGTTTTCTTACGCGCGAGCACACCCGCAGAGACACAGACAGGTGGACCTCGTGCCCTCTCTCTCTCTCACTGTCAGCACGGCCCCACTGCCACGCAGTCGTCTTCAACCCCGCGACCACGTCCCCCGACCGTTACAGCCGATTGATTGCCGGCGTCAATACGCGTTGATGGCGCAGTAACTTACTCTCGTGACCGCGCCCTCTTAAGCACCTCTCCCTCCTCGCCATTTCCCCTCAGACCTTGCTGCCAGAGAGCCACTAGGCCGCCCCGATTTCCTCTTGCACCGCCGCGGACTCCGACAAGCTTCGCAAGCTTGCTCCTCAGACCCGTGCGCACCTGCCCGTGTGCTCCACTCGCTCGCGTGCGCCCCAAACCGTCGGCAACGACCACACCAGCAGCACCGCCGTCTGTCTCGTCTCCGACGAAGTTCCCTGGTAAGCCTCGACCGCCCAAACACCTCCTGTTGATGCTCCCATCATCCCCAGGTCAGTATGCGTCTAACCGTGCCCCTATCTTGCCTTAGGGTGATCTGCAGCCTCGCCCCCTTCATCAAACAGAGTCGCCCGACGCCAACACCGTCTCCGGTGAGCAATCGTCGTCGCATCTGAGCGCCCCTTGCCTTCTCGCGACCACGTTGAGCATCGCCATGATTCCCTGATCACGGTGAGCTACTTCCCTCCTTCCCTTGCTTCCTGTAATCGCCACGACGCCACCGCCAGAGCGTGCTCCGCCGCTCGCCGCCGCACAGCGCCGCCAGTTTCTGACCAAGCAACTGTGCCCGTTAGATCGTGATCTTACAGCTAGGATTAGAATCAGACGAAGGGGTACAAGTTGATCAGCGCCGTGCGTTTTAAGTTAAATCATGTGGTCCAGATAGGCTGATCCGCACGAAGCGGTACCAGCCAATAGAATCACGCCACGTGGGCAAGGTTTTGTTTAAAACAGAAATTAGAATCTGTTTGAATTGCAAACTTGTAAAATTCATAACTTTAATTCTACACATCCAAATTTTCCAAATTTTATATCAATGGATTCAAAAGAACAAGTACTTTGCAACCATGCATTTTGTTTAATGTTTTGCTTCTGTAAAATTGGTTGAAATTGCAGAAACATGTGTTGGCTTATTATGAATATAAAAATTGTTCTAGATATAATTTTAATGTGAAATCTTTGCAAAATGGATTGTTGTGAACCTACTGACCTTAGGAACCAACTTATGGATTTAAAAATGTATTTTGTGAAGATAAGAAATAAATATTTGAATTAGCCCATTTCTAGTCAAATAAAAATATTGATTATGATTTAGAAATGATTTTTGAGTAAAACCTTTGGGAAATGATTTGATTCAAACCTTCTGACCCTAAAAACCAAGTTTTGAGAATTAAAATATATTTGGAGAACCCTTTAAAAGAATATTGCTTTGCTAAAAGCATTTTCAACCACATAAAATATTGATTTGATTTAAAAATGGTTTTTAGATAAAACCTTTTGCAAATGGTTTTACCGCTTTAGTAAATGACCACTTTGAACTTTATAATGTTTAGAGCCTAGTAGAAACCACCGTTGCAAATAAAACTATCTTATGCATGCTTGCATGCATGACCTTGTTTTTATTATTTTATGTGTGAGAAGTTGTTTGGAATGCTAGTTGAATTTATGTTTGTTTGATTGAATTGTAGTGAAGTTAGAAGAGTGATATTTGCAAGATCAAGAAGTGAACCAACATTCCCTACTAAAAGGCAAGTGACACTATCATCCAAGTCCTACTATTTTCATTACACTTAGTGGATTTTTGTAACATGCATGGAAAGGATTACTATATTTTATGCTATGCTAAATCCTAATAGGATACCCTTATATATTCCTTAGTGAAAACATTGTAGTTGTAGTATGCTTAGCCCTGCTATATATTTGGGATGGGATACATGTTATGAATATATGAAGTGTTGAAAAGACATATGTTTTATTTAATAAAACAAGTACTCAATGAACCACCTGGGTGGACAAGGATACTCCAGTTTTGGACAAGGTGGCAACAAAAGGAACCATGTTTATATGGCCATCTGTTTTTGTATGTGCACTAGAAGAAAACCACCCAGGGACTTAGAGATTGAACATGTTTCTCGTACAGTGGCTTCCGTGTACAGCCACATGCTAAATGCGCTCTGGCTTAGTCAACTACATAGTGGAAGACCCATGCATTGGCATCTTCAGGTTAACTAGAATTGTGTAAGGGAACTTGTAACCCTACATTGGTGCCTGGATGACAAGCTAGCATTGTGTATTGGGAGGACTTCTATGGAAACACTTTGTCACATTCTCAATCTGCCAGTACTCCATCTTGGTGAGTACTTATCCAGCGGCCACTGGTGGAATCAAGATGAGATTGTGTCATGTGGGTAAAGTGTACAACTTCTGCAAAAGATCAGAATTCTAAGTACTTAGCCGTGTCCCCGGTAATGGACAAGACTGAGCAACTAAGGCCTGAAGCTATGGAAGATCTCGACATTCCAATTTCTCAAAGTAAAACTTGATGGTGACAACAAGGGATTTGAAGCACTTGGAGTTTTCCAAGAAGTTCAGAAAGATTTGACAAAAGATCAAAACTATTTTGAAAAGATAGGATAAAACTATATTGCTTTCTGCAAATGATCCTAAACCCTACTTAGCCAAATATGCATGTAATGATAGGATCCACTTATTTCTACATACTAGTGAAACTTGCCAATACAATTCAAATGTATTGACCCTTGTGGATGCAACTTATTATGTTGCAGGTTTGTTTGATGTTAGTGAAGTTTGTTGAATAGGATTAGCATTGTAAACACATGGATCTAAGGTTCCAGATCCTGTTTACAATGCTAGTACCGGATCAATAGCCAGCATCCATGCTAAGATGTAATATCAAGAAACAAAGGTCATAATACAACTTTATAACCAGAATAACATAATTTATTACATCTTACATAGCTCATTTGATCTTATTACAATGCAGCAGAATATAACAATAGCATGGGGTCCTTCATCTTCAGTGCCACAAGTGCATATGTTGGTTGTAGACTTGTAATCCTAATCATTAAACTTCACTAATTATCAAACAAACCTGCAACATAACAAGTTACAACCACAAAGGTCAATACATTTGAATTGTATTGGCAAGTGATACTATGGTAATATTGTGGAGTCTATCATCTACATGCATTTGGCTAAGTGGAGCTTAGGCTTGCTTTGCTCAAAATAGATTTTCCTTACCATTTGAAAACACTAAGTTTTTGCTTTGACAAAAATCACCCAAGGCCTCTCCCAATAGAAATTGGTGACCCTTCAACCCTTGTTCAACCACAAGATTTTAACTTAGAAATTGAGATGAGGAGATTCTTGATAGCTTCCATGTCTTGATGCTCAAATTGTCCTTTTCCAGGGACATGGCTAAGTACTTAGATTTTACACTCTGCAGAGGTGGTGCACTTTCCCCACAAGACTTGGTTTCACCAAGACAAGATCTTTCAGAAGCCTTCGCTTAGACCATAATGGACGCGTTCCAACCTATCAATCCCGTACCACCAACTGTCCATTTAGCTAAGTTATTGCAACCTATATGATCCAGGCAGAGCCCATAATGCCAAGTGGCTGCACTTGAAGCTTCTCAACATTTGACATCTCAAATCTCTTTGTTCCTGGGTGGCCATCCACAAGTGAGATACACAAGGTAAACCATAGAAATGGGCCTTGTGTAACCAGTCAACATAACCCATTCACAACCATTCCACCCATGTGATTCATTCACTTAGTTGTTTTATTAAGCAAAACATAAGTCCTTGACTTAGAAATATTCCATAGCATGAATATAATCCACCCTTGTTTTCTAATAGCTAAGCTAAGCATGATAGTAGTAGGAATCTTAACTTAGGAGAATTCTACTAAGGTTTCATCTACTAGGATTTCCCATGGCATAGTTTATACTTAGCAAAATTCCATGCAAGTCCTACTTAGAAATATCACTAATGCATAGTGAAAATAATGGGACAAAGTATGAAGCATCACTTGCCTTTTTGGTAGAGAATATAAGTTCACTCCTTCTTTGCAATTATCACACTCTTCAAATCACTACAATTCAATCAAGCAAGGCACTATTTATCTACCATTCAAGCAACTCACATAAATTAATAGAATCAAAACAATGCATGCAAGCATGCCAACTTTGTTTTATTTACAAAAGTGGTTTATAATAGGTTATAAATATTCTAGAACACTTATTGGTCATTTTATAAAGTGGCAAAACTATTTGCAAAAGATTCTTCCTATAAACCATTTTTAAACCAAATCATTATTTTATGTGGTTGAAAATGCCTTTATCAAAGTAGCAATCTTTATAGGGTTTACCAAATATATTTTTAAATCATAAAACTTGGTGCTTGGGGTCAGAGAGTTTGAATCAAAACATTCCTCAAAGGTTTTCCTCCAAAAGCATTTTTAATAAATAACCATTATTTTTATTTGACTAGAAATGGTTTAGATCAAAGGTTTATTCTTTTGTTTCACCAAATACATTTTTGAAACCACAAATTGATTCCTATGATCAGTAGGTTCAAAACAAACCATTTGCCAAAGGTTTTATCTCAAAAATCATTTTAGAACAATTTTTATATTCTAAACATGCATACACAAGTTTCTGCAAAAACAATCAATTTAACAGAAGCATTTTACTAAACAAAGTGCATGGTTAGAAAGTAATTGTTTTGATGAATACATTTATATAAAATTTGCAAAATTTGGACGTGTGGTTTGAAAGTTATGGATTTTATAAAGTTGAACATCTAATAGAAAAGTTTCTGTTTAAAACGAAGCCTGAGCCACGTGGCGTGCTCTGATAGGCTGGTACCGCTTCGTGTGGATCACGCAGTTAAGGCCGTTGGATATGACTAACAACGCACGGACTAGATCAATAGATACTGTTTCGCTAACTTTCTATCTAAGCCGACAGATCAACATCCAATGGTCCAGACGCAATGACCTTAAACGGGCGGCGCTGGCGGTGGTGACTGGCGGCGGAGTGGCCTGGCAGTGGTGTTGCCGGCGATGCAGGAAGCGAGAGAGGGTGGGAAGAAGCTCACCAAGTTCGCGGTGTCGTGGTGGTGCTCGAGGTGCCTTCTGTTTGTCGAGGGGCGCGCTGGAGTTGCGGGGATTGCTCGCCGGAGAGATGTCTCGCGACGGCACGCACTGTCGTTGTCGGGGACGTCACTGTAGAGCACTGGAGAGGGAACAGATGGTGCTATTAGACGCGTGGAAGAGTAAGGAGTATGGGAGCATCAAAGAGGAGTGGAGGCGCGGTCAGAGACTACCTGGAGGCTTCGTCGGAGAAAAGCGAAGCGGCGGCAGCTGGCCGTCGTCGTCGTTCTGCGAGATCTTTGGGCACGCTGAGCAAGTCGGGGGTGCAGAGAGAAGCGCCAGGGTCTGGGGTTAAGCTCGGGTGCTCGAGGAGGCGAGGGGCGATGACGAGTGGCCGGAATTGTCGCCGGAGGGCGTCGGAGGCAGTGGAGCTTCGGAGATGATTCCGAGCAGCCTGGTAGCTCTCGAGGCATGAGGTTTGGGGGAAAAGGAAGAGAGTAAACGGGCGCTTAATACTGCATGGTCACGGCGAGGATTAAACGCGGCAGTAACGAGTATTGACGCGAGCGTTTAACGGCAGAAACCGCCGACGAGGTTTGCGCGCGGGTGAGGACGAAGGGAGCTGGCGGTGGGGCCTGGCGTCAGCGAGAGAGGAAGAGGGGAGGTGGGTCCATCGGTCAGCGAGTGAGTGGGTCGAGTCGATGGTGCGAATCGTTTTTCTCGCGGGGTGGGGTAAATGGGCTAACTGGGCCAGACTGGGTCTGCTGGGCTGGGTCGACCTTGTTCACTTTTTTTATATTCTGAATGATTTTCTCTTTTTCCATTTCTAATTTCTGTTTTGATTTTGCTTAATTAATTCAAACATAAATTTGAATTCAAACCTCAACCAAAATTGGTGTAGGTTAAAATACTGATTAGTACTATAATCTTAAGTCAATTTTGGAATAAAATTTTATTCTTTTTGGGGTCTTTTTAATTAATCAAAAAGGCCCTTGTTTTAAATCAAATAAGATTTAATAATATTTTCAAACACCATTTAAATTCTTAAACCTTCCAAATCTTTTCAGTAGGTTTTTATTTGTTTACTAGGGTGTCAAATAATTCATCTTGAATTATTTGGAAAGTATTTAATATGATTCATAAATCATTTGAATTGGGTATTTGTTTTAATTCCAATGGAATTAAATATAGTTTTAATTCCCTAAATTTTATTTGGAATATTTATTTTATTTAAATTAATTAAACAACTTTTATTCCACTTGGGTAAATTCCAAAATACTATTTTCTCATGAATTACATAATTATTATTATTAGAGATTTGTCTTTATTAACATAGGGTTAGAATGGTTAATGCCATTTTATTTGGAAATTCTTTATCCTTTTATTTTATTTGGATTTGGATTATAATCATTCCATTTGCTTAATGTATTAGGACAAGATTTAATTTGGTCTTTAAATATTTCTTATTTAATATTTCTGTCTTTATCTTATAAAATCCATATCTTTTTTATATATAGATCCAAACTTGGTGACTCCAATTTGTAAGATCTTATTTAATATTTATTTATCCTTTTAAATATATTTAGGATTATTTGCTCACCATTTGGTATGGATTTCTAGATAGGTGCTTTATTAGCTTTGGAAATTCAATTTCCTTATCTTATTAAATTAATAAGATTTTATCTATGGCTCAAAATTAAGTGAAACCAATTCATATGGTTTTATAATGTTTCTATTTGTCATTCTTGATCTTTTGTAAATGTTTGTTGACAAATTTTTATATGGATCAAATCCATAGGCTTGGGGATAACTTGGGAATGATTTTCTTCCATTAGGGTTTTAGGGTTTTGGTTTATTCTCCAAGTGTTTAAATTTCAAAATGCATCTTATGAGAAATGCATTCCACTTGATTTGAATTTATTTAGATTCAAACATTAACCAAAGTTTGTTCTAGATGGGATTTTTAGTTTCCAATTAGAAAGAAAAGTTTCTTTTCACCCTAATTTTCAACAATTATTTATTTTGTTTGTTTATTTTTCACATTACAAGATTTGGAAAATCTTGGGATGTGACAGGCTACCACCCTTAAAATAAATCTCGTCCCGAGATTTGGGGAGGCTAGGGGTTACAAGTTGGCTCAAAGCATCTAGGGTACTACCACCCTTAAAAATTTTCCAACTAGATTACATCTTGGCTTTCTTGGGATCTTGTTGAAACTTCTCTGGACACTTGTCTGCATAATGGTCTAGGTCTTTTCATTTGAAACACATCACTTGGCTATTATCCTTCTTCTTCTTTGGTATCAATTCTTCTTGTTTATTTCCTTGGTTCTCTTCTTTTCTGGGCAATCACTGGCATAGTGTCCCATTTCTTTGCAATTGTAACATTGCAACTGGCTTATGTCCTTCTTAATTTTGGGTATCTCCAAAGCTAGGAGTTCTTCTAGTTCATGCTCTTCATATTTCACCACATAGGTGGGAAATCTTTCTCTCTTCTTGGGGCATTCTTGGAGTTATGACCTTCTTCTTCACAAGAGTAGCAACACTTTGTGGTCACTTTGGATTTCGCCTTATGGTGCATAGTTTTGACTTTGCCTTCATCCTTCTTGGTAGAAATTGTTCCTTCATGTGGGTTTACAAACTGTTGTTGCACTCCACCTTGTTTCCTTTGCTGAACTATGGAATATATGAGGCATTTGATAGGGACATGATTATTTCCTTCACATAGGAAACAAGTAGCTTGAGATGTGGGGCATTGATTAGTTGGATGTTTCTCTTCACAATTGGGGCATTGATCTTTATGCTCTTTGGAAGTGTGGTCCTTGTCTCCACAAACATTACAAGCTTGAGTTCCTTCTAGAATATCATCCTTGACATCCTTGTTGTCACAAACTCCTTGGAAAAGGTTGTCTCCCATGTTGATCATTTGAGTGGCCATCCCTTGCAACAATTTGGATTGAATTTCCAAAAACTTTTGTATGGTTGGATCTAATCCATTGTTGTTGGCTAAAAACTGAGTTATCACTTGGTTCAACTGGGTTTGGTTTGCTAGTAGTTGTTCTCTCATGTGCATCTCTTGGTTGTTGATGTCTCCCTTCTTGATGTTGAAGTCTCTTGGAGAAGTCATCTATTTGGGTTGGATTGGGATTAGAATAGGCAAAAGATTTCTAAGGAATCAATTCTAATCACACACATCACAATTCACACAAGCAAAGTGCAAGCAATCACAAACAAACATTCCACTCAAACAACAAGTTTCAAGAATATTTTTAGGCAACCAAAAATATCTTTGTTACACCACATAAGTTGGTGGGTTTAATTTAAACTAAACATGGTGGTCCAACTATATGGTTCACTTGAGATCATTCCTTAGTTGATTCTTCATGAACAAGATATTTGTACCCTTAGAAAATTTCTTGCATCTTGGTCTCAAAACTTCAAGGTGATGATGGTTCCTTCTAAGTTGTATTCCCTTAATCTTCAAGTCTTGAGTAACATTTCTTGTATCACTTGTAGTCCTTAGTGATAGCCAAGGTTGAAGTCCTTGTTGAGAATAAGGTTGAAATCACTTGAAGATGTTGAAGTCATTAGAGTTGATGAAGTCCTTTGCACATGGTGAAGTCTTTGGCCAGGGTAAGGCTTTATCCATCAAGTTTGAAATAGAAGAGATGTAGAATCAAAACCAAAATGGTTGAGGAAAGAGTTTACAAGATTGTTTGTAAATAAATTTTGGAACAAATACAACTCCTATTTTTCTAAGGGTTTTTTGTCCAATCCTAGGGTTACAATCCTACAGGCAACACAATGCTCTGATACCATCTGTAAGGTTCCCAACCTTTAATAAGGTAGAGATCCCTGTGTTTACAATGCTAGTCCCTGGATCAATAGCTAGCATCCACAGTTAAGATGTAATATCAAGAAACAAAGGTCATAATACAACTTTATAACCAGGAATAACATAATTTATTACATCTTACATCGCTCATTTGGCTATCTCATTACAATGCAGCAGAATATAACAATAGCATGGGGTCCTTCATCTTCAAAGTGCCACAGGCAGACATGTTGGTTGTAAACTTGTAATCCTAATCATTAAACTTCACTAATTATCAAACAAATCTGCAGCATAACAAGTTACAGCCACAAAGGTCAATACATTTGAATTGTATTGGCAAGTGATACTATGGTAATATTGTGGAGTCTATCATCTACATGCATTTGGCTAAGTGGATCTTAGGCTTGCTTTCCTCAAAATAGATTTTCCTTACCATTTGAAAACACTAAGTTTTTGCTTTGACAAAAATCACCCAAGGCATCTCCCAATAGAAATTGGTGACCCTTCAACCCTTGTTCAACCACAAGATTTTAACTTAGAAATTGGGATGAGGAGATTCTTGATAGCTTCCATGTCTTGATGCTCAAATTGTCCTTTTCCAGGGACATGGCTAAGTACTTAGATTTTACACTCTGCAGAGGTGGTGCACTTTCCCCACAAGACTTGGTTTCACCAAGACAAGATCTTTCAGAAGCCTTCCCTTAGCCATAATGGACGCGTTCCAACCTATCAATCCCCTACCACCAACTGTCCATTTGGCTAAGTTATTGCAACCTATATGATCCAGGCAGAGCCCATAATGCCAAGTGGCTGCACTTGAAGCTTCTCAACATTTGACATATCAAATCTCTTTGTTCCTGGGTGGCCATCCACAAGTGAGATACACAAGGTAAACCATTGTCACATCCTAAGATTTTCCAAATCTTGTAATGTGAAAATAAATGAATAAAATAAAACTTTGTTTGATTTTCGTACGAAGAAACTTTTTGTATTCCAATAGGAATCTTCAAACCTATTTTGAACAATTAAATCCCAAAAGGATTTAAACACATAAAACAATTAACAAAGGAAAATAAAATATTTTGGAAATACTATTTTGGATCTTTTAATAAAAGATTAGGTATTCAAAAGAAAAGATGGATTTATAAATAAAGAATATTTTATAAAGCCAAATTAAACCTTAGCCAAGCTTTGGAATTAAAACATTCTATTATTTAAATTAGCTAAAGTTTATTTAAATAAATTAATAAGGATTTAACATCCAACCTTATTTAAAGATAAAAGGTTTTACCAATTTAAATTGAAACATCAAAACTTATTAAATTATTTAAAATAAGTTTTCCCAATTATTTGAAATTCACAAATAAAATCTACTAAAATGTTTTGGCTTTATTTTAGATTCAAAATAAATATCTCAATAAAATAAAACCTATTTGAAATAATAATGAAAGTCTATTATATTTAATTATTAATGGACCCTAAAATAAAAGGTTATTTTGTTTTAAACAAGTTTTCCTAATATTCTTTATTTCCAAATAAAATCTACTGATTGGTTTTGAAAGCATTTGGATTTCAAATGAAGATTTTATTAAATAAACCAAACCCTATTTTATTAATAAACCATGGTCCAACTTATTTAATTAATAAATGGAACCTAAAAAGATTTAAAATATTATTTTATTTTGGAAGTTGGTTTATGCTACAAAACAGAACCAAAAACTCATTATAATAGTTTGAATTGTTTGAATGGTTTGAATGTTTGAAATGTTGAGTGAAAATCAAATCAGCAAATAGAAATAGGAAAGGAAAATGTTTCTGTACAAAAAAAAAGAAACAACAGTAGCCTAGCTATTCTGGCCCAAACAGCCCAACTCGCAGCCCACCTCTCCTTTTCCCTGAAGCGTTTCCCTCACCGCGAAAACAACCCGCATAGCCTATGACTGGTGGACCTCCCCTTCCCCCTTTTCCCACTGACGCAACGGCCCCACTCCACTGTTCTTCCTCTCCACCCCGCTCGACCGTTCCTCCCCGTTCCTAGCAGTGATTCGCGTCGTCAATTCGACTTAATGCCATGATTAAACCTCGCAGTGATCACGCGAGTTAAATCCCCTCTTTCTCCTCTTTCATTCCCCCCAAACCCCACGCATCGAGAGCCACCAGGCTGTCGCCAATCGTTTCTGCACCGTCGCCGTCTCCGACGAGTTCTCGGCTAAATTCCGGCGGCCTCACATCGCCCCTTGCCTCCCTAAGCATGCAGACAGGTTCCCCATATCCTGGCAAACCCCCTCGTAGTATCATCTCGCCCGCGAGTGCCCTGCAGGCTCGGCAACGACAACTACCGCCGCCATCGTCATTTTTACTCGACGACCTCCCGAGGTAAATCCCGACCTCCCCACTCCATCCCGATGATGCTCCCTTACTCACGATCCTCGTACGCACCTAACCATGCCTCTATTTTGTCTTAGCGTGGACCTAAATGACGCCAGCAGCGACGCCTGAACGCATCTGACGCCAGGAGCAACTCCGGCGAGCCATTACTCTCACCTCCGTGCGCCCCTTCGCCAACCAGTGCCTCCTTGAGCTTCCCCAGGCGTCTGTGAACACAGTGAGCACATTATTTTCCTCCCTCGCTTCCTGTAGCATCGACCCCGCCGTCGTCTGACCGTCGCCGCCGCGCGCAGCTGTTAAGCGCCGCCCATCCTTGGCCTAGTTGCTTTGAACCGTAGGATGAGAAACGTCTGGCTGGGATTAGATCTGATCGAAACGGTATGCATCCATCTGTGCCGCACGTTTCTAGTTAGATCCAACGCACCCCAGTAGCCGATCCGAGCGAACCGTTATTGTCCAATTAGAAGCAGCCACGTGTACATGATTCAATTTAAAACAGAATTTTGATCTGATTAGAATACAAATTTGTAATTGCTGTAACTTTCAAACCACACGTCCAAAAGTTACAAATTTTATATCAATGGATTCAGTGGAACAAACCCTAGCCAACCATGCCCTTAGTTTAGCAAATAGTATCTGTTAGCTTGTTTGAATTTGTAGAAACATCTGTGTGCTTGATAAGGATGTAAAAAATGTTTAAAAATGAATTTGGGGTTAAAATCTTTGGCAATTGGATTTATTTGAACCCATTAAAATTAGGAAACCCTTTGTGGACTCAAAAATGTATTTGGAGAAATAAAAATATGATTCTTTGATTTAAAACCATTGCTAGTCAAATAGAAATGTGGTTTATTTATTAAAATTGGTTTTGGAAGAAAACCTTTGGAAAATGTTTTGTTTTAAACTCTCTGACCCTAAACATCAAGTTTTGTGGTTTGAAAAACATATTTTGTGAACCTTATGGATAAATGCCTTAGTAAAAATATTCAACACCACATAAAATGATACTTTGTTTTGAAAATGGTTTTTAATGTGAAACCTTTTGCAATTGACTTTGCCACTTTACAAAAATGACCATTAGATGCTTTCAAATGTTCATGACCCATTAGGAACCATTTTTTTTCAAACAAAACAAAGCTTGGCATGCTTGCATGCATTTCTTTGACTTTGTTATTTTTATGTGTTGTTTTGCTTGATTGGTAGATTGAGATTGTGCCTTGCTTGATTGATTTGTAGTAACTTGAGGAGTGTGATTGTTGCAAGGACAAGGAGTGAACCTATACCCTCTACCAAAAAGGCAAGTGATGCTTCATACTTTCTTTCCCAATACTTTCTCTATGCATTAGTGATTTTGCTAAGTAAAACTTGCATGGATTTTGCTAAGTACAGACCTTGCTATAAGAAAACCTAGTAGATGAATCCTTAGTAGGATTTTCCTAAGCTATGATTCCTACTACTACCAAGCTTAGCCTAGCTAATAGAAAACATGGGTGGAATATATATTCACACTATGGAAAAATATTCTAAGTCTGAGGACTTAGGTTTTGTTTAATAAAACAACTAAGTCAATGAACCTCCTGGGTGGAATGGAAGGATTGGGATATGTTGAGTGGTTCACAAGGCCATGGACTTGGATTGTGTATCTCACTTGTGGATGGCCACCCAGGAAACAAAGGGATTTGAGATGTCAAATGTTGAGAAGCTTCAAGTGCAACCACTTGGCAATATGGGCTCTGCCATGATCATATAGGTTGCAAGAACTTAGCCAAATGGACAGTGGGTGGTAGTGTTTGATAGGTTGGAGCGCATCCATTTTGGTCTAAGGAAGGCTTCGAAAGATTTTGTCTTGGGAAACCAAGTCTTGTGGGAAAGTGCACCACCTGCAGAGTGTAAAATCTAAGTACTTAGCCATGTCCCTGGTAAAAGACAAATTGAGCATCAAGACATGGAAGAAATCAAGAATCTCATCATTCAAATTTCTAAAGTTAAAAATTGTGGATTGAACAAGGGTTGTTTGAATTCTTCAATCATTGATGGAGAGATGGCTTGGTACAAGGATCTTGAAATCTTTGATTGAGGGAAATGATTTTGTCAAGCAAAAACTTAGTATTTTCAAAATGATAAGAAAAATATATTTTGAGCAATGCAAGCCTCAACTCCACTTAGCCAAATGCATTTAGATGATAGACTCCACTATACTACCATAGTATCACCTTCCAATACAATTCAAATGTATTGACCCTTTGTGGCTGTAACTTGTATGTTGCAGGTTTGATTGATTTTATTGAAGATTGATTGTTTAGGATTACAAAATCTACAACCAACATCTGCCTGTGGCACTTTGAAGATGAAGGACCACTTGACCATAGTTATTCCGCTGCAATGTAATGTAATAGCCAAATGAGCTATGATTGATGTAATAAACTTATGTTATTCCTGGCTATAAAGTTATATTATGACCTTTGTTTCTTGATATTACATCTTAACTGTGGATGCTTGCTATTGATCCAGGGACTAGCATTGTAAAACACAGAGGGATCTCTCTTATCTAAGACTGGGACCCCTACAGATGGTATCAGAGCATTGTGTTGCCTGTAGGATTTGTAAACCTAGGATTGGACAAAAACCCTTAGAAAAATAGGAGTTGTTTTGTTCCAAAAACTTATTTACAAAAACTTGTAAGCTCTTTCCTCAACCATTTTGGTTTCAACTCTACTTCTCTTCTACTTCAACTTGATGGAAAACCTACCCATGACCAAGGACTACACTATGTGCAAAAGACTTCTTCAACATCTTCAGCTCTAATGACTTCAACATCTTTAGCATATTCACCAAGGACTTCCAACTTGGATACCACTAAGGACTACAAGTAAGACAAGGAAATCTTACTCAAGATTTAGAGACTGAGGGAATACAAAAAGTTAGAAGGAGCCTACATCATTTGAAGTATTGTGACCAAATGTTTTTCCAAGGAAACCATAATCTCATGCAAGAAGGATCAACCAAGAAGGATGGAAGGATCACAAGTGAACCATATAGATGAACCACCATAATTTAGTTAAGTCAAACACACCAACTTATGTGGTGTAACAAAAATATTTTGTTGCCTAAGTATGTGCTTGAACTTTATTGTTTGAGTGCAAAGTTGTTTGTGAGTGTTTGGTTTGTGATTGCATGCACATTGTTTGTGTGAATTGTGATGTGTGTGACTAGAATTGACTCCTTAGAAATGTCTTGCCTATTCTAATCTCCCTTCAACCCAAACAGATGACTACTCCAAGAAACTCCAACATCAAGGTTGATAATACCAACAACAACCAAGAAAACAACATGAGAGAACTTATAGTAACCCAAAACCAGTTGAGCCAAGTGACAACTCAGCTTTTAGCCAACAACAATGGATTAGACCCAGCCATACAAAGGATTTTGAAATCAACAAGGATGACAAAGATGTTTGTAGGGACAAGGATCATGCACCCAAGGAACATGAAGATCAGTGCCCCAAGAAGAGAGAAAGATCCCCCACCTATGAAAAACATGAACTAGAAGAACTCCTAGCTTTGGAGAGACCCAAAAAGAAGAAAAAGGACATAAGCCAATTGCAATGCTACAATTGCAAAGAGATGGGACACTATGCCAGTGAATGCCTAGAAAAGAAGAAGAGCCAAGAATACAAACAAAGGCTAGTGAAACCCAAGATGAGGAAGGATATTAGCCAAATGTTGTGCAAACATTGCAAAGAGTTAGGACATTATGCAAACAACTATCCAGAAAAGATGAAGTATAAGATAAACCAGCCTATGAGGGATCTCAGCCTTGTCACATGTTTCAAATGCAAGGAACTAGTCCACTATGCAAACACTTGTCCAGAAAGGATGGAGAACAAGTTAAACAAGTCCATGAAGGATCTCAACCTTGGCCCATGAGTCAAGTATGGAAACCAAGGACACATACAAATAGAGAAGTTTCCCAGGATCCCAAGAAGGACAATATGTAATTTTTGTTTGAAACTTTTTAAGGGTGGTAGTACCCTAGTTGTTTTGAACATGCTTGTAACCCTAGCCTCCCCAAATCTCGGGACGATATTTATTTTAAGGGTGGTAGCCTGTCACATCCCAAGATTTTCCAAATCTTGTAATGTGAAAATAAATGAATAAAATAAAACTTTGTTTGATTTTCAGGGCCAGAAGAAACTTTTTGAATTCCAATAGGAATCTTCAAACCTATTTTGAACAATTAAATCCCAAAAGGATTTAAAAACATAAAACAATTAACAAAGGAAAATAAAATATTTTGGAAATACTATTTTGGATCTTTTAATAAAAGATTAGGTATTCAAAAGAAAAGATGGATTTATAAATAAAGAATATTTTATAAAGCCAAATTAAACCTTAGCCAAGCTTTAGAATTAAAACATTCTATTATTTAAATTAGCTAAAGTTTATTTAAATAAATTAATAAGGATTTAACATCCAACCTTATTTAAAGATAAAAGGTTTTACCAATTTAAATTGAAACATCAAAACTTATTAAATTATTTAAAATAAGTTTTCCCAATTATTTGAAATTCACAAATAAAATCTACTAAAATGTTTTGGCTTTATTTTAGATTCAAAATAAATATCTCAATAAAATAAAACCTATTTGAAATAATAATGAAAGTCTATTATATTTAATTATTAATGGACCCTAAAATAAAAGGTTATTTTGTTTTAAACAAGTTTTCCTAATATTCTTTATTTCCAAATAAAATCTACTGATTGGTTTTGAAAGCATTTGGATTTCAAATGAAGATTTTATTAAATAAACCAAACCCTATTTTATTAATAAACCATGGTCCAACTTATTTAATTAATAAATGGAACCTAAAAAGATTTAAAATATTATTTTATTTTGGAAGTTGGTTTATGCTACAAAACAGAACCAAAAACTCATTACAATAGTTTGAATTGTTTGAATGGTTTGAATGTTTGAAATGTTGATTGAAAATCAAATCAGCAAATAGAAATAGAAAAGGAAAATGTTTCTGTACAAAAAAAAAGAAACAACAGTAGCCCAGCTATTCTGGCCAAAACAGACCAACTCGCAGCCCACCTCTCCTTTTCCCTGAAGCGTTTCCCTCACCGCGAAAACAACCCGCATAGCCTATGACTGGTGGACCTCCCATTCCCCCTTTTCCCACTGACGCAACGGCCCCACTCCACTGTTCTTCCTCTCCACCCCGCTCGACCGTTCCTCCCCGTTCCTAGCAGTGATTCGCGTCGTCAATTCGACTTAATGCCACGATTAAACCTCGCAGTGATCACGCGAGTTAAATCCCCTCTTCCTCCTCTTTCATTCCCCCAAACCCCACGCATCAAGAGCCACCAGGCTGTCGCCAATCGTTTCTGCACCGTCGCCGTCTCCGACGAGTTCTCGGCTAAATTCCGGCGGCCTCACATCGCCCCTTGCCTCCCTAAGCATGCAGACAGGTTCCCCATATACTGGCAAACCCCCTCGTAGTATCATCTCGCCCGCGAGTGCCCTGCAGGCTCGGCAACGACAACTACCGCCGTCGCCATCGTCTGTTTGCTACTCCGACGACCTCCCGAGGTAAATCCCGACCTCCCCTCTCCATCCCGATGATGCTCCCTTACTCACGATCCTCGTACGCACCTAACCATGCCTCTATTTTGTCTTAGCGTGGACCTAAATGACGCCTTGACGACGCCGAACGATCCGACGCCAGGAGCAACTCCGGCGAGCCATTACTCTCACCTCCGTGCGCCCCTTCGCCAACCAGTGCCTCCTTGAGCTTCCCCAGGCGTCTGCGAACACAGTGAGCACATTATTTTCCTCCCTCGCTTCCTGTAGCATCGACCCCGCCGTCGTCTGACCGTCGCCGCCGCGCGCAGCTGTCAAGCGCCGCCCATCCTTGGCCTAGTTGCTTTGAACCGTAGGATGAGAAACGTCTGGCTGGGATTAGATCTGATCGAAACGGTATGCATCCATCTGTGCCGCACGTTTCCAGTTAGATCCAACGCACCCCAGTAGCCGATCCGAGCGAACCGTTATTGTCCAATTAGAAGCAGCCACGTGTACAGGATTCGATTTAAAACAGAATTTTGATCTGATTAGAATACAAATTTGTAATTGCTGTAACTTTCAAACCACACGTCCAAAAATTACAAATTTTATATCAATGGATTCAGTGGAACAAACCCTAGCCAACCATGCCCTTAGTTTAGCAAATAGTATCTGTTAGCTTGTTTGAATTTGCAGAAACATTTGTATGCTTGATAAGGATGTAAAAATTGTTTAAAAATGAATTTGGGGTTAAAATCTTTGGCAATTGGATTGATTTGAACCCATTAACATTAGGAAACCCTTTGTGGACTCAAAAATGTATTTGGAGAAATAAAAATATGATTCTTTGATTTAAAACCATTGCTAGTCAAATAGAAATGTGGTTTATTTATTAAAATTGGTTTTGGAAGAAAACCTTTGGAAAATGTTTTGTTTTAAACTCTCTGACCCTAAACATCAATTTTTGTGGTTTGAAAAACATATTATGTGAACCTTATGGATAAATGCCTTAGTAAAAATATTCAACACCACATAAAATGATACTTTGTTTTGAAAATGGTTTTTAATGTGAAACCTTTTGCAATTGACTTTGCCACTTTACAAAAATGACCATTAGATGCTTTCAAATGTTCATGACCCATTAGGAACCATTTTTTTTCAAACAAAACAAAGCTTGGCATGCTTGCATGCATTTCTTTGACTTTGTTATTTTTATGTGTTGTTTTGCTTGATTGGTAGATTGAGATTGTGCCTTGCTTGATTGATTTGTAGTAACTTGAGGAGTGTGATTGTTGCAAGGACAAGGAGTGAACCTATACCCTCTACCAAAAAGGCAAGTGATGCTTCATACTTTCTTTCCCAATACTTTCTCTATGCATTAGTGATTTTGCTAAGTAAAACTTGCATGGATTTTGCTAAGTACAGACCTTGCTATAAGAAAACCTAGTAGATGAATCCTTAGTAGGATTTTCCTAAGCTATGATTCCTACTACTACCAAGATTAGCCTAGCTAATAGAAAACATGGGTGGAATATATATTCACACTATGGAAAAATATTCTAAGTCTGAGGACTTAGGTTTTGTTTAATAAAACAACTAAGTCAATGAACCTCCAGGTGGAATGGAAGGATTGGGATATGTTGAGTGGTTCACAAGGCCATGGACTTGGATTGTGTATCTCACTTGTGGATGGCCACCCAGGAAACAAAGGGATTTGAGATGTCAAATGTTGAGAAGCTTCAAGTGCAACCACTTGGCAATATGGGCTCTGCCATGATCATATAGGTTGCAAGAACTTAGCCAAATGGACAGTGGGTGGTAGTGTTTGATAGGTTGGAGCGCGTCCATTTTGGTCTAAGGGAAGGCTTCTGAAAGATTTTGTCTTGGGAAACCAAGTCTTGTGGGGAAAGTGCACCACCTCTGCAGAGTGTAAAATCTAAGTATTTAGCCATGTCCCTGGTAAAGGACAAATTGAGCATCAAGACATGGAAGAAATCAAGAATCTCATCATTCAAATTTCTAAAGTTAAAACTTGTGGATTGAACAAGGGTTGTTTGAATTCTTCAATCATTGATGGAGAGATGGCTTGGTACAAGGCTCTTGAAATCTTTGATTGAGGGAAATGATTTTGTCAAGCAAAAACTTAGTATTTTCAAAATGATAAGAAAAATATATTTTGAGCAATGCAAGCCTCAACTCCACTTAGCCAAATGCATTTAGATGATAGACTCCACTATACTACCATAGTATCACCTTCCAATACAATTCAAATGTATTGACCCTTTGTGGCTGTAACTTGTATGTTGCAGGTTTGATTGATTTTATTGAAGATTGATTGTTTAGGATTACAAAATCTACAACCAACATCTGCCTGTGGCACTTTGAAGATGAAGGACCACTTGACCATAGTTATTCATTTGCAATGTAATGTAATAGCCAAATGAGCTATGATTTATGTAATAAACTTATGTTATTCCTGGCTATAAAGTTATATTATGACCTTTGTTTCTTGATATTACATCTTAACTGTGGATGCTTGCTATTGATCCAGGGACTAGCATTGTAAAACACAGAGGGATCTCTCTTATCTAAGACTGGGACCCCTACAGATGGTATCAGCGCATTGTGTTGCCTGTAGGATTTGTAAACCTAGGATTGGACAAAAACCCTTAGAAAAATAGGAGTTGTTTTGTTCCAAAAACTTATTTACAAAAACTTGTAAGCTCTTTCCTCAACCATTTTGGTTTCAACTCTACTTCTCTTCTACTTCAACTTGATGGAAAACCTACCCATGACCAAGGACTACACTATGTGCAAAAGACTTCTTCAACATCTTCAGCTCTAATGACTTCAACATCTTTAGCATATTCACCAAGGACTTCCAACTTGGATACCACTAAGGACTACAAGTAAGACAAGGAAATCTTACTCAAGATTTAGAGACTGAGGGAATGCAAAAAGTTAGAAGGAGCCTACATCATTTGAAGTATTGTGACCAAATGTTTTTCCAAGGAAACCATAATCTCATGCAAGAAGGATCAACCAAGAAGGATGGAAGGATCACAAGTGAACCATATAGATGAACCACCATAATTTAGTTAAGTCAAACACACCAACTTATGTGGTGTAACAAAAATATTTTGTTGCCTAAGTATGTGCTTGAACTTTATTGTTTGAGTGCAAAGTTGTTTGTGAGTGTTTGGTTTGTGATTGCATGCACATTGTTTGTGTGAATTGTGATGTGTGTGTGACTAGAATTGACTCCTTAGAAATGTCTTGCCTATTCTAATCTCCCTTCAACCCAAACAGATGACTACTCCAAGAAACTCCAACATCAAGGTTGATAATACCAAAAACAACCAAGAAAACAACATGAGAGAACTTATAGTAACCCAAAACCAGTTGAGCCAAGTGACAACTCAGCTTTTAGCCAACAACAATGGATTAGACCCAGCCATACAAAGGATTTTGAAATCAACAAGGATGACAAAGATGTTTGTAGGGACAAGGATCATGCACCCAAGGAACATGAAGATCAATGCCCCAAGAAGAGAGAAAGATCCCCCACCTATGAAAAACATGAACTAGAAGAACTCCTAGCTTTGGAGAGACCCAAAAAGAAGAAAAAGGACATAAGCCAATTGCAATGCTACAATTGCAAAGAGATGGGACACTATGCCAGTGAATGCCCAGAAAAGAAGAAGAGCCAAGAATACAAACAAAGGCTAGTGAAACCCAAGATGAGGAAGGATATTAGCCAAATGTTGTGCAAACATTGCAAAGAGTTAGGACATTATGCAAACAACTATCCAGAAAAGATGAAGTATAAGATAAACCAGCCTATGAGGGATCTCAGCCTTGTCACATGTTTCAAATGCAAGGAACTAGTCCACTATGCAAACACTTGTCCAGAAAGGATGGATAACAAGTTAAACAAGTCCATGAAGGATCTCAACCTTGGCCCATGAGTCAAGTATGGAAACCAAGGACACATACAAATAGAAGTTTCCCAGATCCCAAGAAGGACAATATGTAATTTTTGTTTGAAACTTTTTAAGGGTGGTAGTACCCTAGTTGTTTTGAACATGCTTGTAACCCTAGCCTCCCCAAATCTCGGGACGATATTTATTTTAAGGGTGGTAGCCTGTCACATCCCAAGATTTTCCAAATCTTGTAATGTGAAAATAAATGAATAAAATAAAACTTTGTTTGATTTTCGGCGGAAGAAACTTTTTGAATTCCAATAGGAATCTTCAAACCTATTTTGAACAATTAAATCCCAAAAGGATTTAAAAACATAAAATAATTAACAAAGGAAAATAAAATATTTTGGAAATACTATTTTGGATCTTTTAATAAAAGATTAGGTATTCAAAAGAAAAGATGGATTTATAAATAAAGAATATTTTATAAATCCAAATTAAACCTTAGCCAAGCTTTGGAATTAAAACATTCTATTATTTAAATTAGCTAAAGTTTATTTAAATAAATTAATAAGGATTTAACATCCAACCTTATTTAAAGATAAAAGGTTTTACCAATTTAAATTGAAACATCAAAACTTATTAAATTATTTAAAATAAGTTTTCCCAATTATTTGAAATTCACAAATAAAATCTACTAAAATGTTTTGGCTTTATTTTAGATTCAAAATAAATATCTCAATAAAATAAAACCTATTTGAAATAATAATGAAAGTCTATTATATTTAATTATTAATGGACCCTAAAATAAAAGGTTATTTTGTTTTAAACAAGTTTTCCTAATATTCTTTATTTCCAAATAAAATCTACTGATTGGTTTTGAAAGCATTTGGATTTCAAATGAAGATTTTATTAAATAAACCAAACCCTATTTTATTAATAAACCATGGTCCAACTTATTTAATTAATAAATGGAACCTAAAAGATTTAAAATATTATTTTATTTTGGAAGTTGGTTTATGCTACAAAAGAACCAAAACTCATTACAATAGTTTGAATTGTTTGAATGGTTTGAATGTTTGAAATGTTGATTGAAAATCAAATCAGCAAATAGAAATAGAAAAGGAAAATGTTTACGTACAAAAAAAAGAACAACAAGATGAGCTATTCTGGCCAAAACAGAACAACTCGCAGCCCACCTCTCCTTTTCCCTGAAGCGTTTCCCTCACCGCGAAAACAACCCGCATAGCCTATGACTGGTGGACCTCCCATTCCCCCTTTTCCCACTGACGCAACGGCCCCACTCCACTGTTCTTCCTCTCCACCCCGCTCGACCGTTCCTCCCCGTTCCTAGCAGTGATTCGCGTCGTCAATTCGACTTAATGCCACGATTAAACCTCGCAGTGATCACGCGAGTTAAATCCCCTCTTCCTCCTCTTTCATTCCCCCCAAACCCCACGCATCGAGAGCCACCAGGCTGTCGCCAATCGTTTCTGCACCGTCGCCGTCTCCGACGAGTTCTCGGCTAAATTCCGGCGGCCTCACATCGCCCCTTGCCTCCCTAAGCATGCAGACAGGTTCCCCATATCCTGGCAAACCCCCTCGTAGTATCATCTCGCCCGCGAGTGCCCTGCAGGCTCGGCAACGACAACTACCGCCGTCGCCATCGTCTGTTTGCTACTCCGACGACCTCCCGAGGTAAATCCCGACCTCCCCTCTCCATCCCGATGATGCTCCCTTACTCACGATCCTCGTACGCACCTAACCATGCCTCTATTTTGTCTTAGAGTGGACCTAAACGACGCCAGCAGCGACGCCTGAACGCATCCGACGCCAGGAGCAACTCCGGCGAGCCATTACTCTCACCTCCGTGCGCCCCTTCGCCAACCAGTGCCTCCTTGAGCTTCCCCAGGCGTCTGCGAACACAGTGAGCACAATTTTCCTCCCTCGCTTCCTGTAGCATCGACCCCGCCGTCGTCTGACCGTCGCCGCCGCGCGCAGCTGTCAAGCGCCGCCCATCCTTGGCCTAGTTGCTTTGAACCGTAGGATGAGAAACGTCTGGCTGGGATTAGATCTGATCGAAACGGTATGCATCCATCTGTGCCGCACGTTTCCAGTTAGATCCAACGCACCCCAGTAGCCGATCCGAGCGAACCGTTATTGTCCAATTAGAAGCAGCCACGTGTACAGGATTCGATTTAAAATAGAATTTTGATCTGATTAGAATACAAATTTGTAAGTGCTGTAACTTTCAAACCACACGTCCAAAAATTACAAATTTTATATCAATGGATTCAGTGGAACAAACCCTAGCCAACCATGCCCTTAGTTTAGCAAATAGTATCTGTTAGCTTGTTTGAATTTGCAGAAACATTTGTATGCTTGATAAGGATGTAAAAATTGTTTAAAAATGAATTTGGGGTTAAAATCTTTGGCAATTGGATTGATTTGAACCCATTAACATTAGGAAACCCTTTGTGGACTCAAAAATGTACTTGGAGAAATAAAAATATGATTCTTTGATTTAAAACCATTGCTAGTCAAATAGAAATGTGGTTTATTTATTAAAATTGGTTTTGGAAGAAAACCTTTGGAAAATGTTTTGTTTTAAACTCTGACCCTAAACATCAAGTTTTGTGGTTTGAAAAACATATTTTGTGAACCTTATGGATAAATGCCTTAGTAAAATATTCAACACCACATAAAATGATACTTTGTTTTGACAATGGTTTTAATGTGAAACCTTTTGCAATTGACTTTGCCACTTTACAAAATGACCATTAGATGCTTTCAAATGTTCATGACCCATTAGGAACCATTTTTTTTCAAACAAAACAAAGCTTGGCATGCTTGCATGCATTTCTTTGACTTTGTTATTTTTATGTGTTGTTTTGCTTGATTGGTAGATTGAGATTGTGCCTTGCTTGATTGATTTGTAGTAACTTGAGGAGTGTGATTGTTGCAAGGACAAGGAGTGAACCTATACCCTCTACCAAAAAGGCAAGTGATGCTTCATACTTTCTTTCCCAATACTTTCTCTATGCATTAGTGATTTTGCTAAGTAAAACTTGCATGGATTTTGCTAAGTACAGACCTTGCTATAAGAAAACCTAGTAGATGAATCCTTAGTAGGATTTTCCTAAGCTATGATTCCTACTACTACCAAGCTTAGCCTAGCTAATAGAAAACATGGGTGGAATATATATTCACACTATGGAAAAATATTCTAAGTCTGAGGACTTAGGTTTTGTTTAATAAAACAACTAAGTCAATGAACCTCCTGGGTGGAATGGAAGGATTGGGATATGTTGAGTGGTTCACAAGGCCATGGACTTGGATTGTGTATCTCACTTGTGGATGGCCACCCAGGAAACAAAGGGATTTGAGATGTCAAATGTTGAGAAGCTTCAAGTGCAACCACTTGGCAATATGGGCTCTGCCATGATCATATAGGTTGCAAGAACTTAGCCAAATGGACAGTGGGTGGTAGTGTTTGATAGGTTGGAGCGCGTCCATTTTGGTCTAAGGGAAGGCTTCTGAAAGATTTTGTCTTGGGAAACCAAGTCTTGTGGGGAAAGTGCACCACCTCTGCAGAGTGTAAAATCTAAGTATTTAGCCATGTCCCTGGTAAAGGACAAATTGAGCATCAAGACATGGAAGCAATCAAGAATCTCATCATTCAAATTTCTAAAGTTAAAACTTGTGGATTGAACAAGGGTTGTTTGAATTCTTCAATCATTGATGGAGAGATGGCTTGGTACAAGGATCTTGAAATCTTTGATTGAGGGAAATGATTTTGTCAAGCAAAAACTTAGTATTTTCAAAATGATAAGAAAAATCTATTTTGAGCAATGCAAGCCTCAACTCCACTTAGCCAAATGCATTTAGATGATAGACTCCACTATACTACCATAGTATCACCTGCCAATACAATTCAAATGTATTGACACTTTGTGGTCAGAACTTGTATGTTGCAGGTTTGATTGATTTTAGTGAAGATTGATTGTTTAGGATTACAAAGTCTACAACCAACATCTACCTGTGGCACTTTGAAGATGAAGGACCACTTGACCATAGTTATTCCGCTGCAATGTAATGTAATAGCCAAATGAGCTATGATTGATGTAATAAACTTATGTTATTCCTGGCTATAAAGTTATATTATGACCTTTGTTTCTTGATATTACATCTTAACTGTGGATGCTTGCTATTGATCCAGGGACTAGCATTGTAAAACACAGAGGGCTCTATCTTATCTAAGACTGGGACCCCTACAACCATAGAAATGGGCCTTGTGTAACCACTCAACATAACCCATTCACAACCATTCCACCCAGGTGATTCATTCACTTAGTTGTTTATTGAGCAAAACATAAGTCCTTGACTTAGAAATATTCCATAGCATGAATATAATCCACCCTTGTTTTCTAATAGCTAAGCTAAGCATGATAGTAGTAGGAATCTTAACTTAGGAGAATTCTACTAAGGTTTCATCTACTAGGATTTCCCATGGCATAGTTTATACTTAGCAAAATTCCATGCAAGTCCTACTTAGAAATATCACTAATGCATAGTGAAAATAATGGGACAAAGTATGAAGCATCACTTGCCTTTTTGGTAGAGAATATAAGTTCACTCCTTCTTTGCAATGATCACACTCTTAAAATCACTACAATTCAATCAAGCAAGGCACTATTTATCTACCATTCAAGCAACATCACATAAATTAATAGAATCAAAACAATGCATGCAAGCATGCCAACTTTGTTTTATTTACAAAAGTGGTTTATAATAGGTTATAAATATTCTAGAACACTTATTGGTCATTTTATAAAGTGGCAAAACTATTTGCAAAAGATTCTTCCTATAAACCATTTTTAAACCAAATCATTATTTTATGTGGTTGAAAATGCCTTTATCAAAGTAGCAATCTTTATAGGGTTTACCAAATATATTTTTAAATCATAAAACTTGGTGCTTGGGGTCAGAGAGTTTGAATCAAAACATTCCTCAAAGGTTTTCCTCCAAAAGCATTTTTAATAAATAACCATTATTTTTATTTGACTAGAAATGGTTTAGATCAAAGGTTTATTCTTTTGTTTCACCAAATACATTTTTGAAACCACAAATTGATTCCTATGATCAGTAGGTTCAAAACAAACCATTTGCCAAAGGTTTTATCTCAAAAAACATTTTAGAAATTTTTTTATATTCTAAACATGCATACACAAGTTTCTGCAAAAACAATCAATTTAACAGAAGCATTTTACTAAACAAAGTGCATAGTTAGAAAGTACTTGTCTTGATGAATCCATTTATATAAAATTTGCAAAATTTGGACGTGTGGTTTGAAAGTTATGGATTTTACAAAATTGAACATCTAATAGAAAAGTTTCTGTTTAAAACGAAGCCTGAGCCACGTGGCGTGCTCTGATAGGCTGGTACCGCTTCGTGTGGATCACGCAGTTACGGCCGTTGGATCTGACTAACAATGCACGGATTAGATCAATAGATACCGTTTCGCTAACTTTCTATCTAAGCCGACAGATCAACATCCAACGGTCCTGACGCAATGATCTTAGACGGGCGGCGCTGGCGGTGGTGATTGGCGGCGGAGTGGCCTGGCGATGGCGTTGCCGGTGATGCAGGAAGCGAGAGAGGGTGGGAAGAAGATCACCAAGTTCGCGGTGTCGTGGTGGTGCTCGAGGTGCCTTCTGTTTGTCGAGGGGCGCGCTGGAGTTGCGGGGATTGCTCGCCGGAGAGATGTCTGGCGACGGCACGCACTCTCGTTGTCGGGGACGTCGCTGTAGAGCACGGGAGAGGGAACAGATGGTGCTATTAGACGCGTGGAAGAGTAGGGAGTATGGGATCATCAAAGAGGAGTGGAGGCGCGGTCAGAGACTAACTGGAGGCTTCGTCGGAGAAAAAGCAGACGGCGGCGCTGCTGGTCGTCGTCGTTGCCGACGCTAGGGGGCATGCACGGGAAAGTCGGGAGTGCAGAGTGAAGCTCCAGGGTGTGGGGGTCAAGCTTGGGTGATCGAGGAGGCGAGGGGCGATGGCGAGTGGCCGGAATTGTCGTCGGAGGGCGTCGGAGGCAGTGGAGCTTCGGAGATGATTCCGAGCAGCCTGGTGGCTCTCGAGGCGTGAGGTTTGGGGTTAAAGGAAGAGAGGAAACATGCGCTTAATACTGCGTGGTCACGTCGAGGATTAAATGCGGCAGTAACGAGTATTGAAGCGAGCGTTTAACGGCAGAAACCGCCGGCAAGGTTTGCGTGCGGGTGAGGACGAAGAGGGCTGGCGTCAAGGCCAATGAAATGAAGAGGGGAGGTGGGTCCATCGATCAGCGAGTGAGTGGGTCGAGTCGATGGTGCAAATCGTTTTTCTCGCGGGGTGGGGTAAATGGGCTAACTGGGCCAGACTGAGTCTGCTGGGCTGGGTCGACCTTGTTCACTTTTTTTTATTCTGAATGATTTTCTCTTTTTCCATTTCTAATTTCTGTTTTGATTTTGCTTAATTAATTCAAACATAAATTTGAATTCAAACCTCAACCAAAATTGGTGTAGGTTAAAATATTGATTAGTAATATAATCTGAAGTCAATTTTGGAATAAAATTTTATTCTTTTTGGGGTCTTTTTAATTATTCAAAAAGGCCCTTGTTTTAAATCAAATAAGATTTAATAATATTTTCAAACACCATTTAAATTCTTAAACCTTCCAAATCTTTTCAGAGGTTTTATTTGTTTACTAGGGTGTCAAATAATTCATCTTGAATTATTTGGAAAGTATTTAATATGATTCATAAATCATTTGAATTGGGTATTTGTTTTAATTCCAATGGAATTAAATATAGTTTTAATTCCCTAAATTTTATTTGGAATATTTATTTTATTTAAATTAATTAAACAACTTTTATTCCACTTGGGTAAATTCCAAAATACTATTTTCTCATGAATTACATAATTATTATTATTAGAGATTTGTCTTTATTAACATAGGGTTAGAATGGTTAATGCCATTTTATTTGGAAATTCTTTATCCTTTTATTTTATTTGGATTTGGATTATAATCATTCCATTTGCTTAATGGATTAGGACAAGATTTAATTTGGTCTTTAAATATTTCTTATTTAATATTTCTGTCTTTATCTTATAAAATCCATATCTTTTTTATATATAGATCCAAACTTGGTGACTCCAATTTGTAAGATCTTATTTAATATTTATTTATCCTTTTAAATATATTTAGGATTATTTGCTCACCATTTGGTATGGATTTCTAGATAGGTGCTTTATTAGCTTTGGAAATTCAATTTCCTTATCTTATTAAATTCATAAGATTTTATCTATGGCTCAAAATTAAGTGAAACCAATTCATATGGTTTTATAATGTTTCTATTTGTCATTCTTGATCTTTTGTAAATGTTTGTTGACAAATTTTTATATGGATCAAATCCATAGGCTTGGGGATAACTTGGGAATGATTTTTTTCCATTAGGGTTTTAGGGTTTTGGTTTATTCTCCAAGTGTTTAAATTTCAAAATGCATCTTATGAGAAATGCATTCCACTTGATTTGAATTTATTTAGATTCAAACATTAACCAAAGGTTGTTCTAGATGGGATTTTTAGTTTCCAATTAGAAAGAAAAGTTTCTTTTCACCCTAATTTTCAAAAATTATTTATTTTGTTTGTTTATTTTTCACATTACAAGATTTGGAAAATCTTGGGATGTGACAGGCTACCACCCTTAAAATAAATCTCGTCCCGAGATTTGGGGAGGCTAGGGGTTACAAGTTGGCTCAAAGCATCTAGGGTACTACCACCCTTAAAATTTTTCCAACTAGATTACATCTTGGCTTTCTTGGGATCTTGTTGAAACTTCTCTGGACACTTGTCTGCATAATGGTCTAGGTCTTTTCATTTGAAACACATCACTTGGCTATTATCCTTCTTCTTCTTTGGTATCAATTCTTCTTGTTTATTTCCTTGGTTCTCTTCTTTTCTGGGCAATCACTGGCATAGTGTCCCATTTCTTTGCAATTGTAACATTGCAACTGGCTTATGTCCTTCTTAATTTTGGGTATCTCCAAAGCTAGGAGTTCTTCTAGTTCATGCTCTTCATATTTCACCACATAGGTGGGAAATCTTTCTCTCTTCTTGGGGCATTTACTGGAGTTATGACCTTCTTCTTCACAAGAGTAGCAACACTTTGTGGTCACTTTGGATTTCGCCTTATGGTGCATAGTTTTGACTTTGCCTTCATCCTTCTTGGTAGAAATTGTTCCTTCATGTGGGTTTACAAACTGTTGTTGCACTCCACCTTGTTTCCTTTGCTGAACTATGGAATATATGAGGCATTTGATAGGGACATGATTATTTCCTTCACATAGGAAACAAGTAGCTTGAGATGTGGGGCATTGATTAGTTGGATGTTTCTCTTCACAATTGGGGCATTGATCTTTATGCTCTTTGGAAGTGTGGTCCTTGTCTCCACAAACATTACAAGCTTGAGTTCCTTCTAGAATATCATCCTTGACATCCTTGTTGTCACAAACTCCTTGGAAAAGGTTGTCTCCCATGTTGATCATTTGAGTGGCCATCCCTTGCAACAATTTGGATTGAATTTCCAAAAACTTTTGTATGGTTGGATCTAATCCATTGTTGTTGGCTAAAAACTGAGTTATCACTTGGTTCAACTGGGTTTGGTTTGCTAGTAGTTGTTCTCTCATGTGCATCTCTTGGTTGTTGATGTCTCCCTTCTTGATGTTGAAGTCTCTTGGAGAAGTCATCTATTTGGGTTGGATTGGGATTAGAATAGGCAAAAGATTTCTAAGGAATCAATTCTAATCACACACATCACAATTCACACAAGCAAAGTGCAAGCAATCACAAACAAACATTCCACTCAAACAACAAGTTTCAAGAATATTTTTAGGCAACCAAAAATATCTTTGTTACACCACATAAGTTGGTGGGTTTAATTTAAACTAAACATGGTGGTCCAACTATATGGTTCACTTGAGATCATTCCTTAGTTGATTCTTCATGAACAAGATATTTGTACCCTTAGAAAATTTCTTGCATCTTGGTCTCAAAACTTCAAGGTGATGATGGTTCCTTCTAAGTTGTATTCCCTTAATCTTCAAGTCTTGAGTAACATTTCTTGTATCACTTGTAGTCCTTAGTGATAGCCAAGGTTGAAGTCCTTGTTGAGAATAAGGTTGAAATCACTTGAAGATGTTGAAGTCATTAGAGTTGATGAAGTCCTTTGCACATGGTGAAGTCTTTGGCCAGGGTAAGGCTTTATCCATCAAGTTTGAAATAGAAGAGATGTAGAATCAAAACCAAAATGGTTGAGGAAAGAGTTTACAAGATTGTTTGTAAATAAATTTTGGAACAAATACAACTCCTATTTTTCTAAGGGTTTTTTGTCCAATCCTAGGGTTACAATCCTACAGGCAACACAATGCTCTGATACCATCTGTAAGGTTCCCAACCTTTAATAAGGTAGAGATCCCTGTGTTTACAATGCTAGTCCTTGGATCAATAGCTAGCATCCACAGTTAAGATGTAATATCAAGAAACAAAGGTCATAATACAACTTTATAACCAGGAATAACATAATTTATTACATCTTACATCGCTCATTTGGCTATCTCATTACAATGCAGCAGAATATAACAATAGCATGGGGTCCTTCATCTTCAAAGTGCCACAGGCAGACATGTTGGTTGTAAACTTGTAATCCTAATCATTAAACTTCACTAATTATCAAACAAACCTGCAGCATAACAAGTTACAGCCACAAAGGTCAATACATTTGAATTGTATTGGCAAGTGATACTATGGTAATATTGTGGAGTCTATCATCTACATGCATTTGGCTAAGTGGATCTTAGGCTTGCTTTCCTCAAAATAGATTTTCCTTACCATTTGAAAACACTAAGTTTTTGCTTTGACAAAAATCACCCAAGGCATCTCCCAATAGAAATTGGTGACCCTTCAACTCTTGTTCAACCACAAGATTTTAACTTAGAAATTGGGATGAGGAGATTCTTGATAGCTTCCATGTCTTGATGCTCAAATTGTCCTTTTCCAGGGACATGGCTAAGTACTTAGATTTTACACTCTGCAGAGGTGGTGCACTTTCCCCACAAGACTTGGTTTCACCAAGACAAGATCTTTCAGAAGCCTTCCCTCAGCCATAATGGACGCGTTCCAACCTATCAATCCCCTACCACCAACTGTCCATTTGGCTAAGTTATTGCAACCTATATGATCCAGGCAGAGCCCATAATGCCAAGTGGCTGCACTTGAAGCTTCTCAACATTTGACATATCAAATCTCTTTGTTCCTGGGTGGCCATGCACAAGTGAGATACACAAGGTAAACCATTGTCACATCCTAAGATTTTCCAAATCTTGTAATGTGAAAATAAATGAATAAAATAAAACTTTGTTTGATTTTCAGGGCCAGAAGAAACTTTTTGTATTCCAATAGGAATCTTCAAACCTATTTTGAACAATTAAATCCCAAAAGGATTTAAACACATAAAACAATTAACAAAGGAAAATAAAATATTTTGGAAATACTATTTTGGATCTTTTAATAAAAGATTAGGTATTCAAAAGAAAAGATGGATTTATAAATAAAGAATATTTTATAAAGCCAAATTAAACCTTAGCCAAGCTTTGGAATTAAACATTCTATTATTTAAATTAGCTAAAGTTTATTTAAATAAATTAATAAGGATTTAACATCCAACCTTATTTAAAGATAAAAGGTTTTACCAATTTAAATTGAAACATCAAAACTTATTAAATTATTTAAAATAAGTTTTCCCAATTATTTGAAATTCACAAATAAAATCTACTAAAATGTTTTGGCTTTATTTTAGATTCAAAATAAATATCTCAATAAAATAAAACCTATTTGAAATAATAATGAAAGTCTATTATATTTAATTATTAATGGACCCTAAAATAAAAGGTTATTTTGTTTTAAACAAGTTTTCCTAATATTCTTTATTTCCAAATAAAATCTACTGATTGGTTTTGAAAGCATTTGGCTTTCAAATGAAGATTTTATTAAATAAACCAAACCCTATTTTATTAATAAACCATGGTCCAACTTATTTAATTAATAAATGGAACCTAAAAAGATTTAAAATATTATTTTATTTTGGAAGTTGGTTTATGCTACAAAACAGAACCAAGAACTCATTACAATAGTTTGAATTGTTTGAATGGTTTGAATGTTTGAAATGTTGATTGAAAATCAAATCAGCAAATAGAAATAGGAAAGGAAAATGTTTCTGTGCAAAAAAAAAGAAACAATAGTAGCCCAGCTATTCTGGCCCAAACAGCCCAACTCGCAGCCCACCTCTCCTTTTCCCTGAAGCGTTTCCCTCACCGCGAAAACAACCCGCATAGCCTATGACTGGTGGACCTCCCCTTCCCCCTTTTCCCACTGACGCAACGGCCCCACTCCACTGTTCTTCCTCTCCACCCCGCTCGACCGTTCCTCCCCGTTCCTAGCAGTGATTCGCGTCGTCAATTCGACTTAATGCCATGATTACACCTCGCAGTGATCACGCGAGTTAAATCCCCTCTTCCTCCTCTTTCATTCCCCCCAAACCCCACGCATCGAGAGCCACCAGGCTGTCGCCAATCGTTTCTGCACCGTCGCCGTCTCCGACGAGTTCTCGGCTAAATTCCGGCGGCCTCACATCGCCCCTTGCCTCCCTAAGCACGCATACAGGTTCCCCATATCCTGGCAAACCCCCTCGTAGTATCATCTCGCCCGCGAGTGCCCTGCAGGCTCGGCAACGACAACTACCGCCGTCGCCATCGTCTGTTTGCTACTCCGACGACCTCCCGAGGTAAATCCCGACCTCCCCACTCCATCCCGATGATGCCCCCTTACTCACGATCCTCGTACGCACCTAACCATGCCTCTATTTTGTCTTAGCGTGGACCTAAATGACGCCTTGACGACGCTGAACGCATCTGACGCCAGGAGCAACTCCGGCGAGCCATTACTCTCACCTCCGTGCGCCCCTTCGCCAACCAGTGCCTCCTTGAGCTTCCCCAGGCGTTTGTGAACACAGTGAGCACATTATTTTCCTTCCTCGCTTCCTGTAGCATCGACCCCGCCGTCGTCTGACCGTCGCCGCCGCGCGCAGCTGTTAAGCGCCGCCCATCCTTGGCCTAGTTGCTTTGAACCGTAGGATGAGAAACGTCTGGCTGGGATTAGATCTGATCGAAACGGTATGCATCCATCTGTGCCGCACGTTTCCAGTTAGATCCAACGCACCCCAGTAGCCGATCCGAGCGAACCGTTATTGTCCAATTAGAAGCAGCCACGTGTACATGATTCAATTTAAAACAGAATTTTGATCTGATTAGAATACAAATTTGTAATTGCTGTAACTTTCAAACCACACGTCCAAAAATTACAAATTTTATATCAATGGATTCAGTGGAACAAACCCTAGCCAAGCATGCCCTTAGTTTAGCAAATAGTATCTGTTAGCTTGTTTGAATTTGCAGAAACATCTGTGTGCTTGATAAGGATGTAAAAAATGTTTAAAAATGAATTTGGGGTTAAAATCTTTGGCAATTGGATTGATTTGAACCCATTAACATTAGGAAACCCTTTGTGGACTCAAAAATGTATTTGGAGAAATAAAAATATGATTCTTTGATTTAAAACCATTGCTAGTCAAATAGAAATGTGGTTTATTTATTAAAATTGGTTTTGGAAGAAAACCTTTGGAAAATGTTTTGTTTTAAACTCTCTGACACTAAACATCAAGTTTTGTGGTTTGAAAAACATATTTTGTGAACCTTATGGATAAATGCCTTAGTAAAAATATTCAACACCACATAAAATGATACTTTGTTTTGAAAATGGTTTTTAATGTGAAACCTTTTGCAATTGACTTTGCCACTTTACAAAAATGACCATTAGATGCTTTCAAATGTTCATGACCCATTAGGAACCATTTTTTTTAAACAAAACAAAGCTTGGCATGCTTGCATGCATTTCTTTGACTTTGTTATTTTTATGTGTTGTTTTGCTTGATTGGTAGATTGAGATTGTGCCTTGCTTGATTGATTTGTAGTAACTTGAGGAGTGTGATTGTTGCAAGGACAAGGAGTGAACCTATACCCTCTACCAAAAAGGCAAGTGATGCTTCATACTTTCTTTCCCAATACTTTCTCTATGCATTAGTGATTTTGCTAAGTAAAACTTGCATGGATTTTGCTAAGTACAGACCTTGCTATAAGAAAACCTAGTAGATGAATCCTTAGTAGGATTTTCCTAAGCTATGATTCCTACTACTACCAAGCTTAGCCTAGCTAATAGAAAACATGGGTGGAATATATATTCACACTATGGAAAAATATTCTAAGTCTGAGGACTTAGGTTTTGTTTAATAAAACAACTAAGTCAATGAACCTCCTGGGTGGAATGGAAGGATTGGGATATGTTGAGTGGTTCACAAGGCCATGGACTTGGATTGTGTATCTCACTTGTGGATGGCCACCCAGTAAACAAAGGGATTTGAGATGTCAAATGTTGAGAAGCTTCAAGTGCAACCACTTGGCAATATGGGCTCTGCCATGATCATATAGGTTGCAAGAACTTAGCCAAATGGACAGTGGGTGGTAGTGTTTGATAGGTTGGAGCGCGTCCATTTTGGTCTAAGGGAAGGCTTCTGAAAGATTTTGTCTTGGGAGACCAAGTCTTGTGGGGAAAGTGCACCACCTCTGCAGAGTGTAAAATCTAAGTACTTAGCCATGTCCCTGGTAAAAGACAAATTGAGCATCAAGACATGGAAGAAATCAAGAATCTCATCATTCAAATTTCTAAAGTTAAAACTTGTGGATTGAACAAGGGTTGTTTGAATTCTTCAATCATTGATGGAGAGATGGCTTGGTACAAGGATCTTGAAATCTTTGATTGAGGGAAATGATTTTGTCAAGCAAAAACTTAGTATTTTCAAAATGATAAGAAAAATATATTTTGAGCAATGCAAGCCTCAACTCCACTTAGCCAAATGCATTTAGATGATAGACTCCACTATACTACCATAGTATCACCTTCCAATACAATTCAAATGTATTGACCCTTTGTGGCTGTAAATTGTATGTTGCAGGTTTGATTGATTTTATTGAAGATTGATTGTTTAGGATTACAAAATCTAGAACCAACATCTGCCTGTGGCACTTTGAAGATGAAGGACCACTTGACCATAGTTATTCCGCTGCAATGTAATGTAATAGCCAAATGAGCTATGATTGATGTAATAAACTTATGTTATTCCTGGCTATAAAGTTATATTATGACCTTTGTTTCTTGATATTACATCTTAACTGTGGATGCTTGCTATTGATCCAGGGACTAGCATTGTAAAACACAGAGGGATCTCTCTTATCTAAGACTGGGACCCCTACAGATGGTATCAGAGCATTGTGTTGCCTGTAGGATTTGTAAACCTAGGATTGGACAAAAACCCTTAGAAAAATAGGAGTTGTTTTGTTCCAAAAACTTATTTACAAAAACTTGTAAGCTCTTTCCTCAACCATTTTGGTTTCAACTCTACTTCTCTTCTACTTCAACTTGATGGAAAACCTACCCATGACCAAGGACTACACTATGTGCAAAAGACTTCTTCAACATCTTCAGCTCTAATGACTTCAACATCTTCAGCATATTCACCAAGGACTTCCAACTTGGATACCACTAAGGACTACAAGTAAGACAAGGAAATCTTACTCAAGATTTAGAGACTGAGGGAATGCAAAAAGTTAGAAGGAGCCTACATCATTTGAAGTATTGTGACCAAATGTTTTTCCAAGGAAACCATAATCTCATGCAAGAAGGATCAACCAAGAAGGATGGAAGGATCACAAGTGAACCATATAGATGAACCACCATAATTTAGTTAAGTCAAACACACCAACTTATGTGGTGTAACAAAAATATTTTGTTGCCTAAGTATGTGCTTGAACTTTATTGTTTGAGTGCAAAGTTGTTTGTGAGTGTTTGGTTTGTGATTGCATGCACATTGTTTGTGTGAATTGTGATGTGTGTGACTAGAATTGACTCCTTAGAAATGTCTTGCTTATTCTAATCTCCCTTCAACCCAAACAGATGACTACTCCAAGAAACTCCAACATCAAGGTTGATAATACCAACAACAACCAAGAAAACAACATGAGAGAACTTATAGTAACCCAAAACCAGTTGAGCCAAGTGACAACTCAGCTTTTAGCCAACAACAATGGATTAGACCCAGCCATACAAAGGATTTTGAAATCAACAAGGATGACAAAGATGTTTGTAGGGACAAGGATCATGCACCCAAGGAACATGAAGATCAATGCCCCAAGAAGAGAGAAAGATCCCCCACCTATGAAAAACATGAACTAGAAGAACTCCTAGCTTTGGAGAGACCCAAAAAGAAGAAAAAGGACATAAGCCAATTGCAATGCTACAATTGCAAAGAGATGGGACACTATGCCAGTGAATGCCCAGAAAAGAAGAAGAGCCAAGAATACAAACAAAGGCTAGTGAAACCCAAGATGAGGAAGGATATTAGCCAAATGTTGTGCAAACATTGCAAAGAGTTAGGACATTATGCAAACAACTATCCGGAAAAGATGAAGTATAAGATAAACCAGCCTATGAGGGATCTCAGCCTTGTCACATGTTTCAAATGCAAGGAACTAGTCCACTATGCAAACACTTGTCCAGAAAGGATGGAGAACAAGTTAAACAAGTCCATGAAGGATCTCAACCTTGGCCCATGAGTCAAGTATGGAAACCAAGGACACATACAAATAGAGAAGTTTCCCAGGATCCCAAGAAGGACAATATGTAATTTTTGTTTGAAACTTTTTAAGGGTGGTAGTACCCTAGTTGTTTTGAACATGCTTGTAACCCTAGCCTCCCCAAATCTCGGGACGATATTTATTTTAAGGGTGGTAGCCTGTCACATCCCAAGATTTTCCAAATCTTGTAATGTGAAAATAAATGAATAAAATAAAACTTTGTTTGATTTTCAGGGCCAGAAGAAACTTTTTGAATTCCAATAGGAATCTTCAAACCTATTTTGAACAATTAAATCCCAAAAGGATTTAAAAACATAAAACAATTAACAAAGGAAAATAAAATATTTTGGAAATACTATTTTGGATCTTTTAATAAAAGATTAGGTATTCAAAAGAAAAGATGGATTTATAAATAAAGAATATTTTATAAAGCCAAATTAAACCTTAGCCAAGCTTTGGAATTAAAACATTCTATTATTTAAATTAGCTAAAGTTTATTTAAATAAATTAATAAGGATTTAACATCCAACCTTATTTAAAGATAAAAGGTTTTACCAATTTAAATTGAAACATCAAAACTTATTAAATTATTTAAAATAAGTTTTCCCAATTATTTGAAATTCACAAATAAAATCTACTAAAATGTTTTGGCTTTATTTTAGATTCAAAATAAATATCTCAATAAAATAAAACCTATTTGAAATAATAATGAAAGTCTATTATATTTAATTATTAATGGACCCTAAAATAAAAGGTTATTTTGTTTTAAACAAGTTTTCCTAATATTCTTTATTTCCAAATAAAATCTACTGATTGGTTTTGAAAGCATTTGGATTTCAAATGAAGATTTTATTAAATAAACCAAACCCTATTTTATTAATAAACCATGGTCCAACTTATTTAATTAATAAATGGAACCTAAAAAGATTTAAAATATTATTTTATTTTGGAAGTTGGTTTATGCTACAAAACAGAACCAAAAACTCATTACAATAGTTTGAATTGTTTGAATGGTTTGAATGTTTGAAATGTTGATTGAAAATCAAATCAGCAAATAGAAATAGAAAAGGAAAATGTTTCTGTACAAAAAAAAGAAACAACAGTAGCCCAGCTATTCTGGCCAAAACAGACCAACTTCATGACCACCTCTCCTTTTCACAAGCGTTTCCTCACCGCTAAACAACCCGTGATAGCCTATGACTGGTGGACCTCCCATTCCCCCTTTTCCCACTGACGCAACGGCCCCACTCCACTGTTCTTCCTCTCCACCCCGCTCGACCGTTCCTCCCCGTTCCTAGCAGTGATTCGCGTCGTCAATTCGACTTAATGCCACGATTAAACCTCGCAGTGATCACGCGAGTTAAATACCCTCTTCCTCCTCTTTCATTCCCCAAACCCCACGATCGAGAGCCAGGTGTCGCCAATCGTTCTGCACCGTCGCCTCCGGCGAGTTCTCGGCTAAATTCCGGCGGCCTCACATCGCCCCTTGCCTCCCTAAGCATGCAGACAGGTTCCCCATATCCTGGCAAACCCCCTCGTAGTATCATCTCGCCCTTGCAGTGCTTCGGCAACGACAACTGCCGCCATCGCCCTGCATTTGCTACTCCGACGACCTCCCGAGGTAAATCCCGACCTCCCCTCTCCATCCCGATGATGCTCCCTTACTCACGATCCTCGTACGCACCTAACCATGCCTCTATTTTGTCTTAGAGTGGACCTAAACGACGCCAGCAGCGACGCCTGAACGCATCCGACGCCAGGAGCAACTCCGGCGAGCCATTACTCTCACCTCCGTGCGCCCCTTCGCCAACCAGTGCCTCCTTGAGCTTCCCCAGGCGTCTGCGAACACAGTGAGCACATTATTTTCCTCCCTCGCTTCCTGTAGCATCGACCCCGTCGCCGCTGTATGCCAATGTCAGCGCCGCCCATCCTTAGCCTAGTTGCTTTGAACCGTAGATGAAAGCGTCTGGGATTAGATCTGATCGAAGCGGTATGCATCCATATGTGCCGCCGTTTCCAGTTAGATCCAACGCACCCAATGTCATCCGAGCGAACCGTTATTGTCCAATTAGAAGCAACCACGTGTACAGGATTCGATTTAAAACAGAATTTTGATCTGATTAGAATACAAATTTGTAAGTGCTGTAACTTTCAAACCACACGTCCAAAAATTACAAATTTTATATCAATGGATTCAGTGGAACAAACCCTAGCCAACCTTGCCCTTAGTTTAGCAAATAGTATCTGTTAGCTTGTTTGAATTTGCAGAAACATTTGTATGCTTGATAAGGATGTAAAAATTGTTTAAAAATGAATTTGGGGTTAAAATCTTTGGCAATTGGATTGATTTGAACCCATTAACATTAGGAAACCCTTTGTGGACTCAAAAATGTATTTGGAGAAATAAAAATATGATTCTTTGATTTAAAACCATTGCTAGTCAAATAGAAATGTGGTTTATTTATTAAAATTGGTTTTGGAAGAAAACCTTTGGAAAATGTTTTGTTTTAAACTCTCTGACCCTAAACATCAAGTTTTGTGGTTTGAAAAACATATTTTGTGAACCTTATGGATAAATGCCTTAGTAAAAATATTCAACACCACATAAAATGATACTTTGTTTTGAAAATGGTTTTTAATGTGAAACCTTTTGCAATTGACTTTGCCACTTTACAAAAATGACCATTAGATGCTTTCAAATGTTCATGACCCATTAGGAACCATTTTTTTTTCAAACAAAACAAAGCTTGGCATGCTTGCATGCATTTCTTTGACTTTGTTATTTTTATGTGTTGTTTTGCTTGATTGGTAGATTGAGATTGTGCCTTGCTTGATTGATTTGTAGTAACTTGAGGAGTGTGATTGTTGCAAGGACAAGGAGTGAACCTATACCCTCTACCAAAAAGGCAAGTGATGCTTCATACTTTCTTTCCCAATACTTTCTCTATGCATTAGTGATTTTGCTAAGTAAAACTTGCATGGATTTTGCTAAGCAGACCTTGCTATAAGAAAACCTAGTAGATGAATCCTTAGTAGGATTTTCCTAAGCTATGATTCCTACTACTACCAAGCTTAGCCTAGCTAATAGAAAACATGGGTGGAATATATATTCACACTATGGAAAAATATTCTAAGTCGAGGACTTAGGTTTTGTTTAATAAAACAACTAAGTCAATGAACCTCCGGGTGGAATGGAAGGATTGGGATATGTTGAGTGGTTCACAAGGCCATGGACTTGGATTGTGTATCTCACTTGTGGATGGCCACCCAGAAACAAAGGGATTTGAGATGTCAAATGTTGAGAAGCTTCAAGTGCAACCACTTGGCAATATGGGCTCTGCCATGATCATATAGGTTGCAAGAACTTAGCCAAATGGACAGTGGGTGGTAGTGTTTGATAGGTTGGAGCGCGTCCATTTTGGTCTAAGGAAGGCTTAAAGATTTTGTCTTGGGAAACCAAGTCTTTTGGGGAAAGTGCACCACCTGCAGTGTAAAATCTAAGTACTTAGCCATGTCCCTGGTAAAGGACAAATTGAGCATCAAGACATGGAAGCAATCAAGAATCTCATCATTCAAATTTCTAAAGTTAAAACTTGTGGATTGAACAAGGGTTGTTTGAATTCTTCAATCATTGATGGAGAGATGGCTTGGTACAAGGATCTTGAAATCTTTGATTGAGGGAAATGATTTTGTCAAGCAAAAACTTAGTATTTTCAAAATGATAAGAAAAATCTATTTTGAGCAATGCAAGCCTCAACTCCACTTAGCCAAATGCATTTAGATGATAGACTCCACTATACTACCATAGTATCACCTACCAATACAATTCAAATGTATTGACCCTTTGTGGCTGTAACTTGTATGTTGCAGGTTTGATTGATTTTAGTGAAGATTGATTGTTTAGGATTACAAAGTCTACAACCAACATCTGCCTGTGGCACTTTGAAGATGAAGGACCACTTGACCATAGTTATTCCACTGCAATGTAATGTAATAGCCAAATGAGCTATGATTGATGTAATAAACTTATGTTATTCCTGGCTATAAAGTTATATTATGACCTTTGTTTCTTGATATTACATCTTAACTGTGGATGCTTGCTATTGATCCAGGGACTAGCATTGTAAAACACAGAGGGCTCTATCTTATCTAAGACTGGGACCCCTACAACCATAGAAATGGGCCTTGTGTAACCACTCAACATAACCCATTCACAACCATTCCACCCAGGTGATTCATTCACTTAGTTGTTTTATTGAGCAAAACATAAGTCCTTGACTTAGAAATATTCCATAGCATGAATATAATCCACCCTTGTTTTGTAATAGCTAAGCTAAGCATGATAGTAGTAGGAATCTTAACTTAGGAGAATTCTACTAAGGTTTCATCTACTAGGATTTCCCATGGCATAGTTTATACTTAGCAAAATTCCATGCAAGTCCTACTTAGAAATATCACTAATGCATAGTGAAAATAATGGGACAAAGTATGAAGCATCACTTGCCTTTTTGGTAGAGAATATAAGTTCACTCCTTCTTTGCAATGATCACACTCTTAAAATCACTACAATTCAATCAAGCAAGGCACTATTTATCTACCATTCAAGCAACATCACATAAATTAATAGAATCAAAACAATGCATGCAAGCATGCCAACTTTGTTTTATTTACAAAAGTGGTTTATAATAGGTTATAAATATTCTAGAACACTTATTGGTCATTTTATAAAGTGCCAAAACTATTTGCAAAAGATTCTTCCTATAAACCATTTTTAAACCAAATCATTATTTTATGTGGTTGAAAATGCCTTTATCAAAGTAGCAATCTTTATAGGGTTTACCAAATATATTTTTAAATCATAAAACTTGGTGCTTGGGGTAAGAGAGTTTGAATCAAAACATTCCTCAAAGGTTTTCCTCCAAAAGCATTTTTAATAAATAACCATTATTTTTATTTGACTAGAAATGGTTTAGATCAAAGGTTTATTCTTTTGTTTCACCAAATACATTTTTGAAACCACAAATTGATTCCTATGATCAGTAGGTTCAAAACAAACCATTTGCCAAAGGTTTTATCTCAAAAATCATTTTAGAAATTTTTTTATATTCTAAACATGCATACACAAGTTTCTACAAAAACAATCAATTTAACAGAAGCATTTTACTAAACAAAGTGCATAGTTAGAAAGTACTTGTCTTGATGAATCCATTTATATAAAATTTGCAAAATTTGGACGTGTGGTTTGAAAGTTATGGATTTTACAAAATTGAACATCTAATAGAAAAGTTTCTGTTTAAAACGAAGCCTGAGCCACGTGGCGTGCTCTGATAGGCTGGTACCGCTTCGTGTGGATCACGCAGTTACGGCCGTTGGATCTGACTAACAACGCACGGATTAGATCAATAGATACCGTTTCGCTAACTTTCTATCTAAGCCGACAGATCAACATCCAACGGTCCTGACGCAATGACCTTAGACGGGCGGCGCTGGCGGTGGTGATTGGCGGCGGAGTGGCCTGGCGATGGCGTTGCCGGTGATGCAGGAAGCGAGAGAGGGTGGGAAGAAGCTCACCAAGTTCGCGGTGTCGTGGTGGTGCTCGAGGTGCCTTCTGTTTGTCGAGGGGCGCGCTGGAGTTGCGGGGATTGCTCGCCGGAGAGATGTCTGGCGACGGCACGCACTCTCGTTGTCGGGGACGTCGCTGTAGAGCACGGGAGAGGGAACAAATGGTGCTATTAGACGCGTGGAAGAGTAGGGAGTATGGGAGCATCAAAGAGGAGTGGAGGCGCGGTCAGAGACTACCTGGAGGCTTCGTCGGAGAAAAAGCAAACGGCGGCGCTGCTAGTCGTCGTCATTGCCGACGCTAGGGGGCATGCACGAGAAAGTCGGGAGTGCAGAGTGAAGCTCCAGGGTGTGGGGGTCAAGCTTGGGTGATCGAGGAGGCGAGGGGCGATGGCGAGTGGCCGGAATTGTCGCCGGAGGGCGTCGGAGGCAGTGGAGCTTCGGAGATGATTCCGAGCAGCCTGGTGGCTCTCGAGGCGTGAGGTTTGGGGTTAAAGGAAGAGAGGAAACATGCGCTTAATACTGCGTGGTCACGTCGAGGATTAAATGCGGCAGTAACGAGTATTGAAGCGAGCGTTTAACGGCAGAAACCGCCGGCAAGGTTTGCGTGCGGGTGAGGACGAAGGGAGCTGGCAGTGGGGCCTGGCGTCAGCGAGAAATGAAGAGGGGAGGTGGGTCCATCGATCAGCGAGTGAGTGGGTCGAGTCGATGGTGCAAATCGTTTTTCTCGCGGGGTGGGGTAAATGGGCTAACTGGGCCAGACTGAGTCTGCTGGGCTGGGTCGACCTTGTTCACTTTTTTTTATTCTGAATGATTTTCTCTTTTTCCATTTCTAATTTCTGTTTTGATTTTGCTTAATTAATTCAAACATAAATTTGAATTCAAATCTCAACCAAAATTGGTGTAGGTTAAAATATTGATTAGTAATATAATCTGAAGTCAATTTTGGAATAAAATTTTATTCTTTTTGGGGTCTTTTTAATTATTCAAAAAGGCCCTTGTTTTAAATCAAATAAGATTTAATAATATTTTCAAACACCATTTAAATTCTTAAACCTTCCAAATCTTTTCAGTAGGTTTTTATTTGTTTACTAGGGTGTCAAATAATTCATCTTGAATTATTTGGAAAGTATTTAATATGATTCATAAATCATTTGAATTGGGTATTTGTTTTAATTCCTATGGAATTAAATATAGTTTTAATTCCCTAAATTTTATTTGGAATATTTATTTTATTTAAATTAATTAAACAACTTTTATTCCACTTGGGTAAATTCCAAAATAATATTTTCTCATGAATTACATAATTATTATTATTAGAGATTTGTCTTTATTAACATAGGGTTAGAATGGTTAATGCCATTTTATTTGGAAATTCTTTATCCTTTTATTTTATTTGGATTTGGATTCTATTCATTTCATTTGCTTAATGGATTAGGCCAAGATTTAATTTGGTCTTTAAATATTTCTTATTTAATATTTCTGTCTTTATCTTATAAAATCCATATCCTTTTTATTTATAGATCCAAACTTGGTGACTCCAATTTGTAAGATCTTATTTAATATTTATTTATCCTTTTAAATATATTTAGGATTATTTGCTCACCATTTGGTATGGATTTCTAGATAGGTGCTTTATTAGCTTTGGAAATTCAATTTCCTTTTCTTATTAAATTCATAAGATTTTATCTATGGCTCCAAATTAAGTGAAACCATATCATATGGTTTTATAATGTTTCTATTTGTCATTATTGATCTTTTGTAAATGTTTGTTGACAAATTTTTATATGGATCAAATCCATAGGCTTGGGGATAACTTGGGAATGATTTTCTTCCATTAGGGTTTTAGGGTTTTGGTTTATTCTCCAAGTGTTTAAATTTCAAAATGCATCTTATGAGAAATGCATTCCACTTGATTTGAATTTAGTTAGATTCAAACATTAACCAAAGTTTGTTCTAGATGGGATTTTTAGTTTCCAATTAGAAACAAAAGTTTCTTTTCACCCTAATTTTCAACAATTATTTATTTTGTTTGTTTATTTTTCACATTACAAGATTTGGAAAATCTTGGGATGTGACAGATCTCTACCTTATTAAAGTTTGGGAAACTTACACAATCCCATATATATATTCCCTTCATCTGGCGATGTTTTACTTGCCCAAGATTTGATCGTCGGTACCGTCATACCTAGTTCAATCTCATTCACAGCAAGTACTTTACTCGTTCCGTAATCCGATATCACTTTGTGATTAACTCCTTAACCACATGCTTGCAAGCGGTGTTGATATCGATTACCGAGTGGGCCCGAAGTATATCTCTCCAACTTGGGAGGGACAAATCCCATCTCGATACATACAACCCAACAGGTACTTTCCGATCACCTGAGAGACACCTTTATGATCACCCTCTCATAGGATGACCTTTAGTGACCTCAAAGCTTTCTTTCGATACCAGGGAGTTGTATTATCTCATGGTCTAAGGAATACAATATTTGACATAAGAAAAGCTTCGCAAAGATGAACACGATGACACGATCTAATTGCTTCGCTTAGTTTAGGTCTGTCCATCATATCATTCTCCCAATGATATGATCTCATTATTAATCGACAACTCATGTCTATGGTTAGGAAACCTTAACCATCATTAATCAATGAGCTAGTCCATAGAGGCATACTAGGGACACGGTGTTGTTCATAAACCACACAAGTATTAAAGTTTCCGCTTAATACAATTCTAGCATGGAATATAAACTTTATCATGAACAAGAATTATAATAATAACATCTTTATTATTGCCTCTAGGGATAAATTCCAACACCTCCTCCTAGGGCGCACGGGCTCCTCCTCCTGCGGCTCCTCCTCCACGCACGGCGTCTCCTCCTCCGGTGCGGCGGCTTCTCCTCCATGCACGGCGGCTCCTCCTCCTACGACTCCTCCTCCACGCACGGCGGCTCCTCCTTAGTGATGAAGTTCCTGATCCAAACTCCTTCACGTGACGCTTTTGCAACAGCCATGTATTCCGCTTCTACTGTAGATCCCGCGATCACGCTTTGCTTGCAGCTTCTCCAGCTCACATCTCCTCCATTCAAAATATAAACGTATCCTCTCTGAGATTTAGAATCATCCTTGTCGGTGTTGAAACTAGCATCGACGTAACCTTTTACGACGAGCTGTTCATCACCTCCATAGACTAAGAACATTTATTTATTCCTATTTAGGTACTTTAGGATGTTCTTCACGGCTGTCCAGTGTTCCACTCCTGGATCACTTTGATATCTGCTCGTCAAACTAAGAGCATTGGACACATCCGGTCTAGTACACAGCATGACATACATGATAGAACCTATGGCCGAGGCATAAGGCACTTTGCTCATAGCTTCTCTATCATTTACCGTATCTGGACACTGAGCCTTGCTCAATATCTTACCTGACAACATAGGCACTGAACCTTTCTTTGCCTTATCCATTCTGAACCTTTTCAGAACTTTGTCTAGGTATGTACTCTGGCTTAAAGCTATCAGGCGTCTTTGTCTATCTCTATAGATTTTTATGCCCAATATATAAGCAGCTTCACCTAGGTATTTCATTGAAAAACACTTGTTCAAATAACTCTTCACATCGTTAAGCATGTTAATGTCATTTCCAATAATTAATATGTCATCCACATATAGTACCAGAAATGTCACTGAGCTCCCACTCACTTTCTTGTAGATACAAGCTTCGTAGCAATTTGGAACAAATCCAAAGCTCTTGATCACTTGATCAAAACGAAGGTTCCAACTCTGAGATGCTTGCTTCAGTCCATAAATGGAATGCTGAAGTTTGCACACTTTATCAGCATCCTTAGGATCAACAAAACCTTCGGGTTGCATCATATACAACTCTTCATCAATGTTGCCATTGAGGAAAGCAGTCTTGACATCCATCTGCCATATTTCATAATCATGAAACGCAGCAATTGCTAATAAAATCCGAATGGACTTAAACATCGCTACGGGAGAGAAAGTCTCATCGTAGTCAACACCTTGAACTTGTCGAAAACCTTTTGCGACAAGTCGTGCTTTATAGACGGTAACATTACCATCCGCGTCCGTTTTCTTCTTGAAGATCCATTTGCACTCAACGGCCTTTCGGTCGCTAGGAGGGTCCACCAAAGTCCATACTTGGTTTTCGCTCATGGATCCCAATGGATTTCATGGCCTCTAGCCATTTCTCGAGTCCGGGCTCATCATCGCTTCCTCATAGTTCATAGGTTCACCGTCTTCTACCAACAAGAGTCAAGACAGGTTGCCGTACCACTCGGGAGGGAACGCAACCTTGTCGACTGCGACGTTCGATGGCAAGATCGTCCAAGCTTCATGATCCTTGTCATTAGCTTCCTCTATTGTTGGTGCAAAGTGCATGGAACAATTTCAGGTGTTGCGCTACTCTCAAACTCAAGAGAAGGTTCAACAACCTCGTCTAGCTCTACTTTCCTCCCACTCACTTCTTTCGAGAGAAACTCCTTCTCAAGAAAGGAACCGTTCTTTGCGACAAACACTTTGCCTTCGGTTCTGTGATAGAAGGTATACCCAATAGTTTCCTTAGGGTATCCTATGAATACGCATTTCTCCGCTTTGGGTTCGAGCTTGTCCGGCATCAACTTCTTGACGTAAGCTTCGCATCCCCAAACTTTAAGAAACGACAACTTAGGTTTAGCACCAAACCACAGTTCATACGGTGTCGTCTCAACGGATTTAGATGGTGCCCTATTTAAAGTGAATGTAGAGGTTTCTAATGCATAACCCCAAAATGATAACGGCAAATCAGTAAGAGACATCATTGATCGGACCATATCTAATAGAGTTCGATTCCGGCGTTCAGACACACCATTGCGCTGTGGTGTTCCGGGTGGCGTGAGTTGCGAAACGATTTCACTTGCTTTAAGATGCGTGAGAAAATCATAACTCAAATATTCGCCTCCACGATCGGATCGTAGAAACTTAATCTTTCTATTACGATGGTTCTCCACTTCATTCTGAAATTCCTTGAACTTTTCAAATGTTTTATATTTATGTTTCATTAAATAGATATACCCATATCTACTTAAGTCAACGGTAAAAGTGAGAAAATAGCGATATCCACCGCGCGTCGAAACACTCATCGGTCCGCATACATCGGTATGTATGATTTCCAACAAGTCCGTTGCTCGCTTCATCATTCCGGAGAACGGGTTTTTGATCATCTTGCCCATGAGGCATGGTTCGCATGTGTCAAATGATTCAAAATCAAGAGACTCCAAAAGTCCATCAGAATGGAGTTTCTTCATGCGCTTTACACCAATATGACCTAGACGATAGTGCCACAAATAAGTAGTATTATCACTATCTACTTTGCATCTCTTAGCCTCAATGTTATGGATATGTGTTTCATCCCTTTCGAGATTCAGAAGAAATAAACCATTCGCAACAGGTGCATGACCATAAAAGATGTTACTCATATAAATAGAACAACCATTATTCTCCGATTTAAATGAATAACCGTCTTGCAATAAACACGATCCAGAAATAATGTTCATGCTCAACGCAGGCACATAATAACACTTATTAAGGTTTAAAACTAATCCCGAAGGTAAAACTAAGGAGAGCGTGCCGACGGCCATCACATCAACTCTTGATCTGTTGCCAACGCGCATCGTCACCTCATCCCTCGCAAGCCGCCGTCTATTTCGTAGCTCCTGTTTCGAGTTAAAAATATTAGCAACTGAACCAGTATCAAATACCCAGTCACTACAACGAGGGCTAGTAAGGAAAACATCAATAACATGTATATCAAATATACCTTTGATGGTGCCAGCCCTCTTGTCCGCTAAGTACTTCGGATAGTTGCGCTTCCAGTGACCCTTGTCCTTGCAATAGAAGCACTCAGTGTCCGGCTTGGGTCCAGACTTCAGCTTCTTCTCAGCAGGGGCAATGCGCTTGCCGCCGCCTTTCTTGAAGGGCTTCTTTGCACCCTTACCTTTCTTGAAGGTGGGGGGCTTGTTGACCATCAACACATGATTATCCTTTTGGATGTCCACCTCCGCAGCCTTCAGCTTTGTGAAGAGCTTGGTGATTGTATCAGTGGAACCAATCTGATTACGAGTCACTACAAAACTTTTGTAGCTGGGAGGGAGTGATTGCAGAACCCTGTCAATCTTGAGCTCCTCTGGAATCTTGCAGTCCAGTTGCTCAAGGCGTTGAGTGTAGCCCGACATCTTTATGGCGTGCTCACTAACGGAACTCCCTTCCTCCATCTTGCAGTTAAAGAATTTCTCAGAGATCTCATATCTCTCAGAACGGGCCTGAGTCTGAAACATAGTTTTCAGCTCCTCAAGAATCTCAAAGGGCCCGGGATAGTCTTCAAAACGATTTTGAAGGTCCGATTCCATAGCAAACAACATGGTGCTCTTAATCACACCATAATCATCTTTGCACGACTGATAGACAGCTTTCTCATCAGCCGTCGCATCAATAGCAGGGGCATCACCTAGCGCATTCTCAAGGACATAGTCCTTTTGACCGCCAGAGAGAATGATTCTCAGATTGCGGAACCAGTTGGTAAAGTTAGACCCATTGTTTCTAAGCTTTTCTTTCTTAGCGAAAACGTTGAAGTTGGACTTAGCCATTTGATCTACAATATTTGCAAGTACAAATTAGACTATGTTCACGATAACTAGTTCAACTTAATCAAATTACTAGATGAACTCCCACTAAATTCAACATCCCTCAAGTTGTTTAGTGAACACGATCGAAATTCACCACACCTAATCCGATCTTCACGAGAAGAGATGTGGCTTCAATGGTGGACAACGAAGTGTCGATCATATCATTCATATGACTCATGCTTAACCTTTCGGTTCATGTGTTCCGAGGCCATGTCTGTACATGCTAGGCTCGTCAAGTCAAACCCAAGTATTTCCGCGTGTGCAAAACTGGCTTGCACCCGTTGTATGTGAACGTAGAGTCTATAGCACCCGATCATCACGTGATGCTTGGACACGACGAACTTTCGCAACGGTGCATACATGGTGAGAACACAGTTTTATCTTGATCTTTAAGTGAGGAATTATCCTATAATGCTACCGTCGCGATCTAAGCATAATAAGATACATAAAAGGATAAACATCACATGCATATAACTTTATTTGACATGGTATAGCCAATCTTCGCGCAATGATCTCCATCTTATGCGTGCCGGCATGATCTTTATCACTCCACCATGATTGCCTCCACCACGAATAGCAACTACAACTATTGCTAACTACTTAGCGATAAAGTGAAACTATTACATGGCGTATAAGAAGTTGACACACAGGTCATACACAATTATAAAGACAACCATATGGATCCTGCCGGTTGTGTACTCATCGACATGCAAGTCATGAAACATTACAAAGAATGATCATTGCATACAACATATACATCACATCTTGGGCCATACCATATCACAGAAAACACTCCCTGCAAAAACAAGTTAGACGCCTCTACTTTGTTGTTGCATGTTTTACGTGGCTTATGGGAGTAGCAAGCTAAGAACGATTCTTACCTACGGAAAGCCACAACGGTGATATTATGGTTGCCAAACTCTGGTGTAAATCCCATGAAAACTATAGTGAGAGAAACTGGCATCCACCACCCGCATGTGTGGAACAAGCCACACGTCAAGTACGGAGCCGGTCTCGCGAATGACGTCGCGTAAGGTTGGCCTGGACCGCTTCAATCTCACTATCCCGCGTCATAATAAGAACACAAACAAGAGGCTTGCAACAGAAAATATCAACGCCCGCAACAACCATGTTGCGTTCTACTCGTGAAACACATCTACGCATAGATCTAGCTCTGATACCACTGATGGGTTTCGCAGCATAGTAAATCAAAAAATTTCTAAGGATGCGAATGGGAAAGCCAAGATCTAATCTAGGAGATGCAAACAACGAGGGGGATTAGATGAGATCTTCATACCCTTGAAGATTCAAGCACGTTGAACGCTCGTTTAACGTGGGTGATGTAGTCGTACTCGCTTCTCCTCCTCACGATCCGACCCGATCTAACACCGCAAGTGGCGATGCCTCCGAGAGATGAACACGTGCGGCACCTCGACGTATCCTCCTTCCTCGTTCTAGCAAGTATGGTGGAGAGACGGATTGGATCTACAACGCGGTGCAAGTGGTGGAGAGTTTCTGCAGCAGGGCTTCGCCTACGTGCAATCGGGAGGAAGAGAGAGAGAAGGGCAGCAGGGCGGCTAGGGCTTGAGGAAGAGGTGTGGGAGGGGGTGCGCCCCCAGCCCTATTTATATAGAGGGGTGGGCAGCCAGCCCTTTCCCCTCCCCCAAGCCCTAGGGCCGGCGGCCAAGGAGGGAGGAGTGGGGGGCAAGTTCCCCCTTCTAGAAGCTCTCCTAGGGTTTTGCCCTAGGTTGGCCGGCTGGGCCCTATAGGGCCTTGTGCCCCTGGCCCAATGCGGCCAGGGCAATCCCTCATAGGCCCATGCCCCCTCCCGGCAGGTGGGGCCACGTTGGTCCCCCTCCGGAAGGTTCTAGAAGCTTCCGGTACAATACCGATTAACCCGAAACAATTCCGAACTCCAAAAACCGCATTGCCTTATATGAATCTTATTCTCCGGACCATTCCGGGACCTCTCGTGATGTCTCGCATCCCATCCGAGACTCCTAACAAAATCTCATAAAACAATTATCCAATCTATCCTAGCGTCGAGACACGTTAAGTGTGTGACCCTTCGGGTTCGAGAATATGCAGACATGATCTTCTATCAATAATAAACAGCGGGGTTTGGAAACCCATATTGACTCCCACACATTCATTGATGATCATATCGGATGAACCACGATGCCAGGATTCAATCAATCCCATATATACATTCCCTTCGTCTCGCGATATTTTACTTGCCCGAGATTTGATCGTTGGTACCGTCATACCTAGTTCAATCTCGTTCACAACAAGTACTTTACTCATTCCGTAATCCGATATCACTTTGTGATTAACTCCTTAACCACATGCTTGCAAGCGGTGTTGATATCGATTACCGAGTGGGCCCGAAGTATATCTCTCCAACTTGGGAGGGACAAATCCCATCTCGATACATACAACCCAACAGGTACTTTCCGATCACCTGAGAGACACCTTTATGATCACCCTCTCATAGGATGACGTTTGATGACCTCAAAGCTTTCTTCCGATACCAGGGAGTTGTATTATCTCATGGTCTAAGGAATACAATATTTGACATAAGAAAAGCTTCGCAAAGATGAACACGATGACACGATCTAATTGCTCCGCTTAGTTTGGGTCTGTCCATCATATCATTCTCCCAATGATATGATCTCATTATTAATTGACAACTCATGTCTATGGTTAGGAAACCTTAAACATCATTAATCAATGAGCTAGTCCATAGAGGCATACTAGGGACACGGTGTTGTTCACAAACCACACAAGTATTAAAGTTTCCGCTTAATACAATTCTAGCATGGAATATAAACTTTATCATGAACAAGAATTATAATAATAACATCTTTATTATTGCCTCTAGGGCATAATTCCAACACCTCCTCCTAGGGCGCATGGGCTCCTCCTCCTGTGGCTCCTCCTCCACGCACGGCGGCTCCTCCTCCGGTGCGGCGGCTTCTCCTCCACGCACGGCGACTCCTCCTCCTACGACTCCTCCTCCACGCACGGCGGCTCCTCCTCCGGGTTCGCTGGGGAGGCGCTAGGGTTCGTCGGGGCCGCTAGGGTTTGAATTGGGGGAAAGTGAAACGGATCGAGCGAGGTGGGGAACGAAAAGGCCGAACCTTCCATTTGACTAAGTGCGAAAGTTCTGTGGCGCATATCGCCAGAATGCGCCACAGAAGTTCCAACTTATGTGGCGCATTCAAGAGATATGCGCCACAGAAATTTCGCACTTAGTGAAAAAAAGCGCGCGGCTATAGTTTGACACGAAATAGACAGTAGCTCAATGGTTGTGAGGCATGTATAGTTGGACATGAGCACCTGGCAGCCAGGATCGAATCCTGGGTGTATCATTTTTTTCTTTATTTAAAAATTGTATGATACAAATATATTTAAACCAAGCACATACACATATGTATATTTATTCAAAAAACCTTCCCGAATTATAGGTATATATTGTGCTTCTCACAAACACATGTGAATTTGTATACGCACACGAATATCACGATATATGTTTAATTAGTCTCTACTAATACACAAAAAAGGTCACACGTCGTCGTGTGATGTTTCGAGCTAGCTAGCCTCTCTTCACAATCTTCTTGCCCTTTTTCTTCGCGGTTGAATATTTTAGCCCGGGCACTATGAGATTTCTTTTTGAACGGACAACCTTTAGTAGGTAGTGTGGTCTTTCTTCTTATTGTAGTAGTAGTAGGCATGTTGAAGTACTTGTCGAATTCCTCTTTGATCTTCGGATCACCGTTCTTGTCGAAGTCTTGCTCGTTGGCGAATCCTTCCATTCCGATGATGCTCCTCTTTCCCCTCCTCACTACAACACGACTGGGCTTTGACGGGTCGGTAATAAAGAAACATTGATCAACTTGGCTAGCGAGTATCCACGGCTCATTTTTCGCGGAGGCCTTCTTTGCCGACTTGGCATTAGGTATAATGAAGGTGGTGAAATATCAGCCTTCTTTTTCGATGTTCTTGGCCCATCTAACACGGAACATCGGTATAGTCTCTTCACAGTAGTCGAGCTCCCATATCTCCTCGATCCTTCCGTAGAATCTTTCCATGACAGTAGTCTCGTCATCGGCGAAGGACATCATAGTTACTCCTGAGTTTTGATATTCGCTATTCATGTCCTTTTCCTCGTTGTAGGATCTGTAACCGTTGATGTCGTACGACTAATAGGTCTTCACGTTATGGGCTGGGCCCTATGACAAGGAGAATATGAGTTGTTGATCGTCCGTAGAAGTCGTCTGCGGGGGATTGTCCAGCAGCCTTTTCTTGAACCAACCCGTGAAGTTGGAGTTGTGTTCTCTTGTTACGTCTCCTTTCTTCCTCGGGTGGGCCCGGTCCACGTACTCCTGCTCGATCAATCTTTTGTGCTCTTCCACCCAAGGCCTGACCAATTCAATGTGTTGTAGTGCGACTTGGTGTGCCCTGTCAAAGTCGGCGCGTCGATTAGCAATGCCAACATGTAGTGAGAGGTGGCCCTCGCGGTGACCATACCCAGCGAGCCTGCCGATGTGCTTCTTGGTGGGTATTCCAACATCCTCGTTCTCGGTGGTTAGATAGTTTTGGCAGAAAGATATGCACTCGTAGATCAGAAAGCCCTTGGCTATGCTTCCATCTGGACAGGACCTGTTGCGAACGAACCCTTTGATGACATCGTTCAGCCTTTGAAATGGCATCATGTTGTGCAGGAATGTCGGCCCGAGTTGGATGATGTCATCCACAACATGGACAAGTAGATGCACCATGATGTTGAAGAATGCGGGCGGAAAGTAAATCTCGAGCTCGCATAGTATCACCACGATCTCTTCCTGTAGCCTGTCGAGCTGCTTCATGCCGATCGACTTCCTAGAGATGACGTCAAAAAAGTTGCACAGGGCAAACAGCGTCTCACGGACATGCTCGTCCATTATCCCTCATATGGAAACTTGAAGTATCTATGTCATCATCACGTGACAGTCATGGGACTTCATACCGCTGAACCTCTTGTTCGCTACGTCGAGATATCTGCTTATCTTGCCCGAGTAACCATGAGGAACTTTGACTCCTAGGAGGCACCTGAAAAACTGCTCGATCTCCTCCTGACACAGAGTGAAGCAGACAGCGCGAAGCACAACCACCTCATTCTTCTTAACCCTTTTGCGGCGACCCTGAGTCCCTTTCGTTTGATCGTCATCATCATCACTATCAGGGTACTGAAGCTACTTCTTGAAGCCAAGAAATTTCAGGTCGTTTCTTGCTTTCGGCCCATCCTTGGTCCTCTCCGGCATGTTGAGGAGAGTGCCAAGCAGACTCTCAGTAACGTTCTTCGTGATGTGCATTACATCGAGGCTATGGGGCGTGTGGAGGACCTTCCACTACGGCAGGTCCCAGAAAACAGACCTCACTTTCCATACACCCAGAAGCGGTCCTTGGTCGCTTCTTTCCTAGAGCTGGGCACTCATCCCAATTATTCAGAAACTCCTCGATTTCTTCGCTGCTCCTCGTACACGGGGCTCTTTCGAGCTCGTCTTTACCATTGAACAGGTCACCGCGTTTTCTCCACGGGTGATCCATGTGACGAAGCCACTTTCGAGTCCCTTGGAACACGGTTTTCGAAGACCCGGGATCCTTGGGTAGCTGGAGATGCGGGGTCTTATCCATGCACTTAACACATGCATTGTGTTCGTGGTTCACCTTGGCCGATACATATGCGTAACCAGGATAGTCCTGCACCGTCGTGGGCAACGCGGCTCTCAGAGGGAAATATTCTTTAGTGTAGGCGTCCCACGTATGGGTTGGCGTCTCCCACAACGTGGCTAACTCCTCTTTCAACAGCCCGAGATAAGGTTTTACCCTTTTATTTTAATTAATTAAAGTGGCTAGAAATGCTTATGTAGCATTCTTTTATTACTTGAACATTATTTCTACAAGTAAACCTATATATTTTTATATATTCTGAAAGGTATGGTTAAATGTGATTTTTGAGAGTTGGAATCAACTCAAAATCTATTATGGTTTAAATTTGAAAAATGTTTGAATGCAGAAAAGCTTCTGCCTTGTTATTTTTACCATGGGTGATCTATAGATCCAAATGACTTGAATCCAACGGGATTGGATTCAGCATTCACAAACCTTTCCCGCAAAATTGGTTTCATTCAATTTGGTGCACTGAATCGATCTGGGTTGCTTTTTGAAGTTGGGTACAGAAGTGTGTTTGAATTGAAATAGAAAAAGGTTTAATTTGAATAACTAGGCTGCGCGGGAAAAGTTACTGGGCCGGCCTGCTAAGCGCAGTGCTCCCACGGGCTGCTTAAGTGGGTGTCCCCAATCGTCAGTGACACGGGGCTGGGCGAAGCGGTATGGGGCGATGTGGATCGTTCGATCTAGTTCTAATCTAACGGCTGGGAGTCATCGTCGACGCGAGACAACGCCGGCGAGAACGAAACCTAGCGCGGCCAGTGAGGGTTGCTGGGGGCTCACCGGGGTACTAGCGAGGGTTGGCGAGGCGGGCGAACGACGAAGTCGACGACGACGAATCTCCTGGTACCTGTGGCTTCTCCTGGGGCGGCTCCAATCGCTGGCTCCCTTCTTCTCCAGAGGCGGCGGGCTCCGGAGAAATTCCCGCGCAGCCTAGTTATTCAAATTAAACCTTTTTCTCTAGAGGCATGGGGCGGTGTGGTTTGATGCAGGCAGGCGGTGCTCTGCTGGCAGAGGCGGCGTCTTGACGGGCGGGCGGTGGTACGAGGCAAACGGGGATGTCTGGCGGTCTCCTGGGTCGGTGGGGATTGTGTATGCACGCGACGAGGGCGGCGCGCGGTCTGTGGGTGCTGGTCGAAGGTCGTGCTCTGGCGCATGCTCGGCATGGTCTCTAGCAGTCTGGGCGCGGCTTGTGCGCGTGGTCCGGGGCTTGGCAACGCTCGCGGCTAGGACAGGCAGTGGCGGTGGACGGTGGGCTGCCTCCCAGACAAGGTTGGCAAGGATAGTTCTTCCTCTAGCCTGTTGTTCACACTGGGGTGACAAGAGGGTGCTCGGCTGTTCACCATTTATGCTAATGGCAAGCTCACAGGGGTGCTAGTCCTTAGTTAAACTTCCTAGATGATCTACTGAGCTGTGTGTGAGCTAACTAGGGAACAAGTTAGGCAAGAATCACTGCTCACAATAGTGTTTGATGTTTTGTTTGATTTGTGTCTGCAACCTGTTTGATGAAATGGCCGCATGAAATCAAGTTTTGAATTTTGAAAAGATTTTTGGTAGGTTTGCTAGATTAGTGCTGGTGAGTCTGCAGATGCTTGGGTTTTGAAAGTTGAGCTTGTTTGAGTGGTTTTTGAAAAAGTGGGATCTTCCCATATGATAAATATTCAATTTTGAATTGTCATTTAAACTATGCATTTGAAAGTTTCTGGATGATCACAAAGTGGGCCTTAATACTTTGTTATGAGTACATTCAAGGGGTGCAAAGATCCAGAAAAGTTTACATTGGTTACGAAAGTTTGAGACAGCCAAAGTAGGCATGGGAGTTAAATTGGCCAAAATGACCATTCATTTCATATATGTGTTTTGATTTACTTGTCTTTAGGAAAGGTGTGGGAAATGTTTTAGATGATGTTTATTTCACCTAAGAAACATTTTACAAGCAATGACACAATCAAACAAGGTGGTTTAAAAGAATTTCAAAATCCATGCATACACATATGCATGCATTCATGATTTCATTTAGAAAAGTTTTTGTTAACCCTAATTTTGATGATTTGAAGTTGATGATCCAAGCTTAGTATTTTTGTGATGTTACAAACCTTCCCCCCTTAAACAAAATCTCGTCCCGAGATTTGAAAAAGGACGAAAATATTACCTAGGATTTGAAGAGATCGGGAAACTCCGTCCTGATGTGATCTTCGCGCTCCCAGGTAGCTTCCTCTTCTGTGTGGTTGCTCCACTGAATCTTGAGAAACTTGATGCTTCGGGTTCGGGTAGTTCAAAAAGCTTCTTCCAAAATGCGGATGGGTACTTCGGGATATGTCAGGTCATCGTTGATCTCTATGGTCCGGTGATCGATATTCTTGAACACTTCGGTCTTCTCGGGGACTTCGAGACATTTGCGAAGTAACGAGATATGGAACACATTGTGCACAGATGACATCTCTTCAGGTAGTTCCAATTGATATGATACTTCTCCTCGACGATTCAGAATTTTGAAAGGTCCGATATATCTGGGGGCTAACTTTCCTTTGAGTTGGAAACGCTGCATTCCCTTCAATGGCGACACTTTAAGATAAAAAAATCTCCTATATTGAAGGCGAGGTCTCGACGTCTCTTGTCGGCATAACTCTTCTATCGGGATTGGGCGGTCTTGAGGTGCTCACTAATCTTTTGAACCTTCTCTTCTGCTTCTCGAAGGATGTCGGGTCCAAAAATCTGACTCTCTCCTACTTCCGACCAGTTCAAAGGGGTGCGACACTTTCTTCCGTACATGAATTCAAATGGGGCCATTTGCAAACTGGCTTGGTAACTATTGTTGTAGGCAAATTCTGCAAACGGCAGACAGTCTTCCCACTTGGATCCATATTCTTGCACACAGGCTCTAAGCATATCTTCGACTATTTGATTTACTCGCTCCGTTTGTCCATCGATTACGAGGGTGATCTGTGATCTTGAAATCTAGGCGGGTTCCTAAACCTTCTTGGACTTTCTTCCAGAATCTCGAGGTAAAATGAGTTCCTCGATCCGATACTATGTTCTTGGGGACTCTGTGCAAACTAACGATTCTAGCGATGTATAACTCCGCTAGTTCCGAACTCTGATAGGTGGTTTTGACGGGCAAGAAATGGGCGACTTTGGACAATCTGTCCACTATGACCCAAATAGAGTCATTTCCCCTACTAGAAGTAGGTAGTCCAGTGATAAAGTCCATTCTCTGAATCCCATTTCCATTCCGAATTTGCAAAGATTGCAACAATCCAATGGTCTTTGATGTCCTGCCTTGACTCGTGACATATATCACACTTGGCGATATAGCTTCCGATTTCTCTCTTCATCTTATGCCACCAAAATTGCTCTTTCAAATCTTGATACATCTTAGTTCCTCGGGATGGATAGAATAAAGAGTATCATGAGCCTCCTTCAAGATAACTTCTTTCAACTCCGAATCTGTGGTACACAAAGGCGTCCTTTGTACCACGTAACTCCTTCTTCGTCCTCGGTGAATCCGGGTACTTTATGCTGACACTGACGCTTGATTCCGTCGATAATGGCATTTCCCTTTTGCGCCTCTTTAATCTGACTGATCAAAGTGGGCTGAAGTTCTATGCTAGCCAAAAATCCTTCAGTTACTAATTCCATTCGAAAATCTTCCATCTCCTTGTGCAAACTTGGTTGCTCCTTCAAAATCATGGAGTTCAAGCGGCACGACAATCTGCTAAGGGCATCGGCTACCACATTGGCTTTACCAGGGTGATAGTGAATGTCCAGGTCGTAATCCTTGATTAGCTCAATCCATCTTCTCTGCCTCATATTCAACTCCTTCTGAGTGAATATATACTTTAGGCTCTTGTGATCCGAATAAATCTCACAAAGGTTTCCCATTAGGTAATGTCTCCATGTCTTCAGGGCTAGGACTACTGCTGCGAGTTCGAGGTCATGGGTTGGATAGTTTTGCTCATGTTGCTTCAATTGTCGAGATAGATAAGATATAACTTTTCCTTCTTGCATTAGCACACATCCGAGACCAATCTTGGATGCGTCACAATACACATCGAAGGGCTTCGTGATTTCCGGCATGATCAAGAGTGGGGATGAAATCAATCTCCTCTTGAGTTCTTGAAAACTCGCTTCACATTTGTCGGTCCATTCAAACTTCTTGTCCTTCTTCAGCAATTGGGCCATGGGTCGGGAGATACTTGAGAATCCTTCTACGAATTTGCGGTAGTATCCCGCCAATCCGAGAAAAGCACGAACTTGGGTTTGAGTGGTTGGGGCTTGCCAATCTTCTACATCTTTTACTTTGGCAGGGTCAACGGCAATTCCTCCGGCTGAGACAATGTGACCGAGGAATCCTACCTCCTGTAACCAGAATTCACATTTGCTAAACTTGGCATACAACTGATGCTCTCTAAGGGTTCCAAGAATGGTCCTTAGGTGTAGCTCATGTTCTTCTTCTGATTTGGAATAAATTAGAATGTCATCGACGAAAACAACGACAAACTTATCCAGGAGGTCCATAAATATCTTATTCATGAGGTTCATGAAATAAGTGGGGGTATTAGTTAATCCAAAAGACATGACTGTATACTCATACAATCCATATCTGGTGGTAAAGGCAGTCTTTGGAATATCCTCTGCACGAATTTTGAGTTGATGATAGCCAGTTCTAAGATCAATCTTAGAAAACACCTGGGCACCGGTCAACTGATCAAACAAATCTTATATCTTGGGCAAGGGGTACTTGTTCTTGATGGTGACATCATTTAACTTCCTACAATCCGTACACAAACGGTTACCTCCATCTTTCTTGTCCACAAATAAGACAGGTGATCTCCATGGTGACGCACTTGGTTGAATCAATCCAATTTCTAGCATGGAATCCAGTTGCTTCTTTAGTTCTGCTAGTTCCGACGTGTTCATACTATAGGGTCTCTGGGCTATGGATCCTGTTCCGGGGATTAGTTCGATGATAAACTCGATATCCCGATCTAGGGGCATACCGGGAAAAACATCTGGAAATACATCGGGGTATTCACAGACTATCTGGACTTGGTCAATGGTAGGTTGGGCTAGACTCTTGTTACACTTGAATTGGCGAGGTAAGGTTTCAGATATATGCTCGACTGATATTCCGGTGGTACTGGTCATGGTGATGGCTTTCTTAGCACAGTCAATCAATCCTTTATGTTTGGACATCCAATCAATTCCTAGTACTACTTCCAAACCTTTAGTTCCAAGTACTATTAGATTAGCATAAAAATCTATGGCATGGATTCGGATCGGGACGGCTTTGCAAATTTGCCTAGCCTTGGTGGTTGATCCGGGAATTTGCACAATCATAACATGCTTCAGTTTGGTTGGTTGAATTTTACTAGTGCAGGCAAATTCTTCGGTGACAAATGAATGCGAGGCACCAGAGTCAAACAACACTCTTGCAAGTACTGAATTAACAGAAAACATACCCAACACGACGTCTAGCGCTTCCTGAGCTTCTTCAGCATGCATGAGAAAAAGACGGCCATTGCGGTTGAGTGAATTCCCTGGGGCAAATCTTCTCCCTGGCTAGACACGACGCTGCTGCTGAGCTGGGGCATTGGAATTAGGGGCTGTAGCATTCTTCTTGTTGGGGCACTCGTTGGAATAGTGGCCTTTATTTCCACAATCATAACAGGTCACTTGTGACTTGTCCTTGGCTGCGACAGGCACAACATTGATTCCAGTCCTCGGGGCAGTGTTGGTGTTGGCGGTAGAATTGTTGGTGTTGAACTTGGGTGGGGCACGGGTGAAATTGCTAGAGTTGCCGGGGTTGTTGTGATTTCCTCCGGGTCTAGGGTTTCCATGGTTGGGGTAGGTCGAACGGGTCATAGGGGGTCTGTTGGTTCTTGGGGCAAATCCTGGAGATGGGTTGGGGCGATACTTTGGGGTCTGATGGGTTCCTGGTTGATGCATCATGCGACGCTTGCGGTTCTCATTGGCTTGGTTGATCTTTCCTTCCATATGGATAGCAGAGTCGACAAGGGCTTCAATATCCGCAAAGGGGATATTGACTAACACCGTCTGCATCTCGTCATGCGGACCATTCAGAATCTTTCTTTCTTCTTGGCTTGGTGTCTATCTCGTCGGGGCATACCTAGCTAATGACAAAATTTGTCACGGTATTCCACTGATCATCCTTCCTTGCTTGACTCTGAACTCGTCTCTCATTCTCTTGATCAAACTGGTGGCACATGGGTTCTACTAAACTTGACCTTGAATTCCTCCCGTGTCATCATCGGCCTCCGGTCATTCTTGTGAACACTGTTCCACCATGCCCTGGCATCTCCGGCTAGATAATGGGTGGCGAACAGGACTTTCTCGTTGGCTTCCACTCCGGCGACTTCTAGGTTGTTTTCCATGGTTTGCAGCCAATCATCGGCGTCTAAGGGTTCTTCTGACTTGGTGAAAACGGGTGGGTTGGTATTCTGGAAATTCTTGAGCTTAGATCCATGGTTGTCTTGATTTCCGTGGCCTTGGTTGTTGTGGGCTAGCTGGGCTATCTGTTGCAGAGTGGCTAGGTTGGCTTAACGTTCCGCTCTTTCAGCTTCGCAGTCAGAAGTCAACATTTGCAGGATCTGCAACATCGGGTCTGGGGCTGAACCACGTGGCATCTGAAGATTGATATAGATCATGAGAAAAGAGGGAAATTTCTAAGGTTTTGGGTCTTTGAAAGGTTTTTAAAGTTGACTCAGGTTTTTCTAGTAACTTGTTTTTTCATTCATTCATAGCACACAATACAACACACACCGCAACAAAGAAAAACAGATGGTTGTAAGAACCATTTTGGAAACTACGATACAGTGGGACCGACTACTACTCACTACGCTAGTGCTCAGTGCTACTACTCCTTGGAGTATGTGGCTTCATCATCTTCGTCATCATCAATGAAGGCGAAATCATCCTCATCGGTGAAGAAGTCCATGGCCTGATCCTCCAGAAAATCATCGTCATCGCTGAGATAGGAGTAAGGGTCTCCACGAAGATCCTCTCCGGCATTCTCCCTTTCCTCTAACTGCATGTCTCTCTCGTGGATGGTCTCCTCCAGAGATAAGATGCGGTGGCGAAGACGGGCAATAATGCGCTCCTTCTTGTCGAGCTGATGGCAGCGAGACTTGCGATCCTTTGCTAGCATGGCTATGGTCTGATCCTTCGTCTTGATGATGGCAGACTTGTGGTTGCAATAGTCACGACAGTTGTCCAACTCCTGCTGACGATCATACATCATGAAGCTAAGGTGTTCCAATTGAGTCTTCAGCTCGGGGTGGTATGGGGCTTCCAGTGGTTGTCCATTTGCATCACGCCTTGGGCAAAACTCAAAGCGAGTACCCTTGATCTGATTGATGCTCTGCCCACACAGACGGGAAAGAGCTTCCTGCATTGCTATGGCAAGTCCATTGAGCCAGTTGTTTTCCCTCAAGGTAAACTGAATTCCCTCCACAGTGGGAGGTTCAATCTTTCCTCGAAGACTTGCAACAATTAGCCACTGCAGATCTTCTCCTCCTTGATCATTGAGTTGAGCTCCAAAGAACTCGGGGTGCGGATGCTCCAGAAGTTCCGAAATCTGATCCAGATCCCTCTCAAAGATAAGGTCTCCTCCATTCCCAAGTTGGTAAAACTTGCTGTACTTCACATCCATCTATAAAAATAGAGGATGAGTAGATTATCAGAGTGATCAAGTGTGTCAAAATTTTATGTATTTTGCAAGAGTTTTTGAGGAACATGAATTTTTATGAAAGAATCAAAGAGATAAGAATGAGAATAAGTTTTTGTAAATATTTGTTTTCTTTGGTTTTGAAACTAAGTTTTTTTATGGTTCAAACGTCCAGTCTAACTATGGTCTCCTATGGTCAGGATGGCTCTGATACCAACTTGTCAACACCCGGATTTTTCAATCCTAGATGCCTGTTATGCCATACATCGCAATCCCAGGATTACCATTTTTGCGAGACATAACAGAATTGGATACCATAGTACATCATCCATTACAAATGATACATAAGTTCTTACACAAATAGGGATCTCATGATCCAGTTCTTAATACAACATCAAGCAGCAGAATACGTAATAATAACGTTAGCGTAGGCGAAGCTCCATCTTCGGGGTCACATGCAATGCTGACGATGGGAGATGATCCTAGTTGTCGTAACCTTCCCAGGGTCCATCTTCCAGGTACTCCTCTTCATAGTCTGGCCATGGGAATAGCCAGGGACAATCCATGAGTACTCTTTAAGTACTCGCAAACTAATACTAATAGGTAAAGGGTTTTTTTTGGATAATAGGACACTAGGCTCTAGGGTTGTTTTGCAAAAGCCAGATTTATCTCTAACAAGTTCTAAAGATAGTCACAATTTTATAACTCCTAACTGGGAACTTGTATTTCATATCACAACTCTGTTGTGGTCAAATCAAAGTCTTAGTTCATTTCACAGGTCATTTTGAAAAGTCTGACGGGGAAACAGTATGGCCACTCCAACTGTCCATAACCGCGGACGCGGCTATTCGAATAGTTTGACACTCTGCAGAGATTGTACACTTTCACCACAACATTCGATACATCCGTCAGGAACAAATCCTGAATTCACCATACTCAGTATGCGGATAATCAATCCTAACCTTTCGATTACACGCCCTAGTATAAGCACCTATCCTGTGAGTTTGGCTTCCCAACCATGACCAACTGTCATCTTGGGTACTGCACAGGTGGACAATCTTCACAAGGTAGCCTCAGCTCAGACCTTGGCCGGGAGGGAACTAATACTAAGGAATATGAGTTTCCAGTCAAGCCCTACCCAATATTCGGGTATTGTGGTTGTACGATAAAATTGGAATGGTATCGCATCTAGACAACCATCAGTTTTATAAAGGGCTAAGGCTCATGCCTCAACATTTTTATCACCAAAATTCTCAAGTGTTTGGGAACACATGTCCAAAACATTTCAATAGAATGATCCATCATTCCAAGGTTTTCATAACCATTTTTCCACCAAGTATTCCCATCTAAAAGTTGATCAAGTTTTTATGCTTAGCACTAGCATCTACAGGTGGGGGTAGTACTAATGAGGGGTGGTAAATAGTGGAGTTTCAACTAAGTACAACCTCATGTCTCAGGCTGATGTCAAGGTTTCTAACTTAGGCCAAATTTTATGCTCTTTATGCAACCTTCAGCATCTTTCCAATATCTACCAGTCACTTAAGTAAACTCTAGGTAAGCTTTGATAAAGAAATAAAGTAAGAAGCTTGCAAGTAAAACTAGGATTGGTTTATCAAGTGGGTATGATCACATATGCTTAAGGCATATAGTAGGCATAGTAACAAGTATGGGCTTGCATAGGTATAGTCTCAACTTGCACAATATCAGTATAAGCTTGCTAAATTGCAAGTGTTAGCTTGCAAGGTTAATAGCTTGCACATTCACTAGTAGTATTTGTCTTGCTAAAGTAGAGTGTCTTGCAAGTTTTAGCTTTCCTTGTGCAGAGCAGTGGTTGAAGTTCTCCTCGGCTTCTTCTTCGTAGTATCCTCCTTCCTCCTTGTATCCTTGGTCGGTACTAGCGTCTATGAATAAATACGAGGTACACAATCACCAAACAATACTTACTACTTGCAATCATCACACACAATGTTCCTATGGATGATCTAGCATCATCCCTAACATTACAAGGTTAAGGCTTGGTTTAATTCCTTTTATTTTTAGAAAAGTAATTTCTACTCATTGAAAAACTACTTAAGATTTAATATTCTCCAAACCCAACATGGGATCATGTTGACACATGTCATCACCACATATTGTAGTCCATGGGAATGTGATTTAAAGTGGTGTCACAATTTAATAAGGTTTTACCCTTTTATTTTAATTAATTAAAGTGGCTAGAAATGCTTATGTAGCATTCTTTTATTACTTGAACATTATTTCTGCAAGTAAACCTATATATTTTTATATATTCTGAAAGGTATGGTTAAATGTGATTTTTGAGAGTTGGAATCAACTCAAAAGCTATTATGGTTTAAATTTGAAAAATGTTTGAATGCAGAAAAGCTTCTGCCTTGTTATTTTTACCATGGGTGATCTATATATCCAAATGACTTGAATCCAACGGGCTTGGATTTAGCATTCACAAACCTTTCCCGCAAAATTGGTTTCATTCAATTTGGTGCACTGAATAGATCTGGGTTGCTTTTTGAAGTTGGGTACAGAAGTGTGTTTGAATTGAAATAGAAAAAGGTTTAATTTGAATAACTAGGCTGCGCGGGAAAAGTTACTGGGCCGGCCTGCTAAGCGCAGTGCTCCGGGCTTAAGTGGGTGTCCCCAATCGTCAGTGACACGGGGCTGGGCGAAGCGGTATGGGGCGATGTGGATCGTTCGATCTAGTTCTAATCTAACGGCTGGGAGTCATCGTCGACGCGAGACAACGCCAGCGAGAACGAAACCTAGCGCGGCCAGTGAGGGTTGCTGGGGGCTGACCGAGGTACTGGCGAGGGTCGGCGAGGCGGGCGAACGACGAAGTCGACGACGGCGAATCTCCTGGTACCGGTGGCTTCTCCTGGGGCAGCTCCAATCGCTGGCTCCCTTCTTCTCCAGAGGCGGCGGGCTCCGGTGAAATTCCGGCGGGGTGGTTCTTGCCTTGCTCTGAGAACGGTGTGGCACGATCAGTGAGGAGAGGGGAGTGAGATGGTGTGAATAAATCGTGCGGGGGTGGCCTCTATTTATAGTCGAGCGAGGGGACCGTCAGGCGCCACAGTGAGCCTGTCGGGGCGATGTTACAGGCGGCTAATGGCATGGGCAAGGGTAGGGGACGGCGGGGTGTCTCCTGGCGATGCTCAACGACATGGTCTCGAGGCATGGGGCGGTGTGGTTTGGTCTGGAACGGGCGGTGCTCTGCGCGGCAGAGGCGGCGTCTTCGACGGCGGGCGGTGGCTATGCGGCACGAGTGTAACACCCTCAGAATCGGACCTATGCAAGTTTGAGCAAAATTCGCCAAACCCGCATAGAAACGATTCAAAGGTGCCCACCAGGCACTTTCGTGCGGGTGGAAAATGAAGTAATAACATTACACAACAGTCCTCGATGGGACCCACAGAACAGAGATATATAACAGCGACTCCATGAGTCAAGAATACAGATTTAATATACAAGATCCAAATCACCTTGAAAACGGTAGAGCGTCCGACTACGGACAAGAAGCAAATGGGGCTAAGAGCCCAAGAATAACCAATGGCGTCCATAACCTGCCTGTGCCAAGCCGGAAGGGTAACCCCGCTAACGGCGTCGATCTCAAAACCTGCTTAAACAAAGGGTGCCGACAAGGGCAAAGGAAAAAGAAGGAGCGTCGATCTTGAGGCCAACACCGAGGCTAGAATTCGGCGGTCCTTGCCTACATAGGTATGGTGGACTGAAGCGGCAGCGGCAGCATGCACTAAACAACCTATAGAGACTCGATACAACTGGCGGTTATCAGAGAGGGGTAAGAAGGACCTATGCGGATCCAACATGATACTATCACCACACAAACCCATCCTGGCGTTTCCCCCTCGAGACCAATCGAGGAAGTCAACCGAGGAACTCACACAGTTGGCAATTTTATTTATGCGGTTATCGTTGCAGCAATTACTAGTCAGGTATAGATAATCATCCTGATAAAATAAGCAGTGGGCACTTTTAGTTAACCATTCCGTTATAGTGGCAACACTTACTAGTCAGATACAATTAGCATGAGATAACCCAAAACCCAGCAGTTGTTGGTACTTTTATTCAGCCATTCCGTTGTAGTTGCAATACTTACTAGTCAGATACAATTGTCGCAAGCGACAACCAAACAAACGATTGTGGGCAGTATTAATTAGCCATTCCATTATAGTGAAGCTGATTACTAGTCATTATAAAGTCAAATTTATAGCAATAAACTTTAGTTATGCTTGTCTATGATCGAGATACTGTGCTCCAAGTCGTCCATATCCGCGGACACGGCTTTCAGAAAGTTTTACCCGGCCGGGGTGCACCAATAGCAACACACGCTCGATCAACCTCGGAAAAACCAAATCAAAACCCAACGAGGCTTTCACGACTGAACAATCACAGGATTCAGAAATATTTCAGGGGCCACCCTTAAGTAGAATCCATAGCCACCGACTCGAGACGGACTTAAGGTTTGGGTAGACGGCCGTGAACGATCGGGAACCGAAAGTGTGGCTGGGCTTGTCGACACCGCGGAATCGTGTCCCGATCCTAACAGACAGTGTGCTCCTCGCACAATTTAAATACGTAAAGTAGCATGGCATAAGTAGGATAGTAAATAAAACCTCAAACTAGTTTGTGGCCCCAAGAAATAAGACTGAATCAAGCTCGCTCGGGGTCCCATATACCTCCCGGATGTGGATAGCGCGATAAATCAAAGAACAGGTATCAAGTACTCGGGGTCCTACGGGACACAAGTGGGCGTTCGGAAACCAAATATTATCTATCACCCACCGATGCCTCTGCTTATTTCAATTTTAGTTGTTAAACAGAAATTAAAGTGACGATAAGTAAAACTAGAATCATCTCCAACATCGACATGCGGCAATACATCAGCAACTGTGGCCTATGACGACACACATCAGCACTTGAGCAAGCAACTACGACGCGCAAGTCCAACTATCTACCAAACAACAGGCAATAGGATGTGTCCAAGGCAATATAGGGCTGCACGGTTGATCACGGGTACGGAAAACTAAAGCATCGCAACACAGATAGTAATAGATCAACAGGAGGGAAGTAAATACTATAAAAGTAAGATAGGTAGAAAGAGGGAGATGCTCGCCTGGAAACATTGTCGAATGTTCAACCGAAGATCGGGGCGAAGCTCACAACAACTCAACGGCCTTATCCGCGAAGAAGCAAAAACACTAGAAGAAACACCGGAGGCAATATTTAATACAACGGCAGAAGATCGGCATGATGCATGTATGATGAATGACATGGCAAAGATGCGATGCAATTAGGCCATATTAAGCGGAACCGGGGTCCCGACAAACAATTAGGTGGTTCATGTTGTTTAGCTACCCCGCTATTTAAATGTTGTTATAACAAGGCAAGATAAGATACCGGTTCGCTACACAAGTTTAAATGAGGCCAATCTGAGACTAGATTTGCCCGCATATGGGCCCCATATTTAATTAGAGGTGAATCGGCATAAGGCCCCCAAACCAATGATATGCATGCGAGTATGACAATTAATATGCGACAATGTTATATTTCATTTATAAAATAGGGTTGGCGGAAAGGGGTTCACACATTAGGGTTCGGCGAACTTGGGGTTCCGGGGTTCGGGGTTGGTCTCGGGGTCCAGGGTTCGACGGGTGCGGCCTCGACGGGAGCGTTCTCGGATATCGGAGGTAGGTCTTGTCGTTGCGAAGGTCTTGTCGGGTCCCACGGGGTCGTTCTTGCCGTTGCGCGGGTCTTGTTGGGTCCGCGCCATCGAGTCGGTCTTGGCATTCGGGGGAGTACTTGTCGCACCGGGGTCTCGGTGTCCTTGGATCCGATTGAAGAACTTGGCGGGTCGGGTTCGGTTTTCGGGGTCCGGGCCCGACGAGATTCGGTCTTGGCATCCGTGAAGGAGAACGTGAAGTCGACACCGGGGTTCGCACTCTAGTTCGGGTTTGGCGAACTTGTTTCGAGGTTTTCCACGAGTCCGTGGGCGTCCGAAGTAGATCTTGGGGTGCCGCGACTTCGATTCACGTGAGCGGTCATGGCATTCCGGGAAGGCGATCTTGCCGTGGAAGGCGAACTTGAATAGATCAGGTGCCGGTACTTAGCTTCGTCTCCATTCATCGACACAGAACCTGTCCTTCGAAGGGCATCACAACAACATCACATGGTTGGCCACCGAGCACCCACGGTCCACGCTGCGCGGGGCGAGTAGAGGACATGGCGAGCTCGACGCTGGGATTGCATCGGAGGGGCAACCGTCGAGGGTGGTCTGGGCCGCTGCATACGGGAGGATCCCGACGGGCGGGCGTCCCCGGAGGCAGAGGCGGGGCTCGCGACAGACGAGGCGGGGTTGGGCGAGGCAGAGCCGGACGGCACTGGCGCGACGACGGGCGGCGTGGGTCAGGGCGGCGTCCTGCGGGGCCGGGCCTCGGAGGCGAGCCGGGCGCGCGAAAGCCATGAGGTCGAGGCGCGGAGGAGGAGGGCCGGGGCGGACGGGTCGGCTGACGGGCGAAGCTGAGCTGAGCCAGGCGGCGCGGGCGTCTGTGAGCTCGGCGCCAGAGCTGGTCAAAGGCGGCGGAAGCGCCACGGAGGCTCCCAGGCGAGGAGCTAGCAGAGAGGAGAGAGAAAGGCGGAAGGGGAGGCGCAGAGGCAGGGCTTTGTTGCTCGAGGGCGGAGGCGGCGTCTGGGCTGAGCGGGGAGGCGCGGGCGCGTCGGTGGAAAGCGGCAGCGGAGTTGCGGTGGTGGGCGGCAGAGGCAAGAGCTCAATGGATGGGTGGGCGGCCACGGGAGAGCAAGGAGAGGGAGGAGAGGCGCCCTGTGGCTGGGACCAAGCTTTGGGAGCAGAGAGAAGGAAAGATCGGGAGGAGGAAGAAGATGGGTGGGGGAGCGTGGGCGTGTGGTGGGCGGAGGGACAGGTGGGGCCCAGGGCTGGGCGTGAGTCTTGGCGTGTGGGGTGGGTGAGGGTGAGGCTGAGTGAGAGGAGAGAGAGGAGAGAGATAGAGAGGTGAGGTGGCAGGTTTTGATAGGCTAGAGGGGAGAGGTGACGTGGCGTGCTGCGATTGGGTGGGATGATGTGGCTGCTGGGTGTGGGTAGTTTTCTGGGTAGCTGTAGGAATAAGGGGTGGGACTGGTTGGACCGTTTTAAAAATTCTGGGGCGGTCGTTCGGGTCAATCGCCCGCTCAGCTCGCAAAAAATAATTTAATATTTTTATTTGATTGCGACGAACTTTGTAAATAGTTTTTGACAAACAAAATATCCGGCAGCATCCGGGGTTTTGCGTTTGAATTAAGACGGCCGTTTAGAAAACATGAACCGGTTTATCCGCAAATAATTTTATGCAAGCAAATGCAAGATGATGACGATGCTCAAAAGCAATGTGGCATGATGGCATGAGCATGCGGTCATGATGATGCAATGCACAAAAACAACGCGATTTTCTAGTAGTGGTTTTGCGGGATGCCACAATTCGACACCACTAACAATGGATCTCGCCCTCGAGATCCGCCTCATGGTACCGGAAGGAAGGGCGGCGATCTGAATCTTCTCGCTTCGTGTAGATCCTCGCGACACCACTAACAAGAGGTCGTTGTCCGTGATCGTCGAGAGAACACTCCGGAAACAAAAAGGTCGAAGGTAGAGGTATCCACAAATAAAGCCACCTCTAGCTTCCGTGGACGGAGTAAAATTGCTGGATCCACTGATTCGATGTACAAGAGCGAATGATAAGAGTAGTCGGATGGTGATCAGTCCATCGCGCACCCAAACCATTACTCTGCACACGAATAGGCGGATTATGCAACCAACTCTCGGAATTCAGACTGAAGATCTCGACAAACGAGGTTCGGAACAGCGGGGTTGATGCAGACTCTGCATCGGATCTGGCATAGATGATGTCGTCGCGTCGGAAAACACCGGAAGCACAAACAAGGAACAAAGAATGGTAACACCGTAGACGGATTGCTCAGGCAGCTTGAACACCGGATGGTAGAACACCGTTAACAGAGGAGGAAGCGAAACCCTGAAGGTACGACGGAAAACCCCACCACGAGAAATCCTGGACTCGAAGAAAAGATAAGAGGTGGATTCAAAACACGTCGGGATAAGAGGGGAATAGCAGGGGGCAAGGAGTAAAATCAGACCTAATCAGAACTATCCAACCGATTTTTCAAAATAGTTTTGACACTCTACTGCGGCCGTTAGCTAGGTTATCCTACAGGCTAGACTTGTGGGGTATCGTAACTGCTGAGCTCTGATACCACTCTGTAACACCCTCAGAATCGGACCTATGCAAGTTTGAGCAAAATTCGCCAAACCCGCATAGAAACGATTCAAAGGTGCCCACCAGGCACTTTCGTGCGGGTGGAAAACGAAGTAATAACATTACACAACAGTCCTCGATGGGACCCACAGAACAGAGATATATAACAGCGACTCCATGAGTCAAGAATACTGATTTAATATACAAGATCCAAATCACCTTGAAAACGGTAGAGCGTCCGACTACGGACAAGAAGCAAATGGGGCTAAGAGCCCTGAAGAATAACCAATGGCGTCCATAACCCTGCGAGCCAAGCGGAAGGGTAACCTGCTAACGGCGTCGATCTCAAAACCTGCTTAAACAAAGGGGTGCCGACAAAGGGCAAAGGAAAAGAAGGCGTCGATCGAGGCGATTACGGCGAGGCTAGAATTCGGCGGTCCTCGCCTACATAGGTATGGTGGACTGAGCGGCAGTGGCAGCATGCACTGATCAACCTATAGAGACTCGATACAACTGGCGGTTATCAGAGAGGGGTAAGAAGGACCTATGCGGATCCAACCTGATACTATCACCACACAAACCCATCCTGGCGTCTCCCCCTCGAGACCAATCGAGGAAGTCAACCGAGGAACTCACACAGTTGGCAATTTTATTTATTCGGTTATCGTTGCAGCAATTACTAGTCAGGTATAGATAATCATCCTGATAAAATAAGCAGTGGGCACTTTTAGTTAACCATTCCGTTATAGTGGCAACACTTACTAGTCAGATACAATTAGCATGAAATAACCCAAAACCCAGCAGTTGTTGGTACTTTTATTCAGCCATTCCGTTGTAGTTGCAATACTTACTAGTCAGATACAATTGTCGCAAGCGACAACCAAACAAGCAATTGTGGGCAGTATTAATTAGCCATTCCATTATAGTGAAGATGATTACTAGTCATTATAAGTCAAATTTATAGCTGTAAACTTTAGTTATGCTTGTCTATGATCGAGATACTGTGCTCCAAGTCGTCCATATCCGCGGACACGGCTTTCGAGAAAGTTTTACCCGGCGGGTGCACCAATAGCAACACACGCTCGATCAACCTCGGAAAAACCAAATCAAAACCCAACGAGGCTTTCACGATGAACAATCACAGGATTCAGAAATATTTGAGGCCACCCTTAAGTAGAATCCATAGCGAAGCCGGATGATTCGAGACGGACTTAAGGTTTGGGTGACGGTGTGAACATCGGGAACCCGAAAGTGTGGTGGGCTTGTCGACACCGGAATCGTGTCCCGATCCTAACATGCAGTGTGCTCCTCGCACAATTTAAATACGAAAGTAGCATGGCATAAGCAGGATAGTAAATAAAACCTCAAACTAGTTTGTGGCCCCAAGAAATAAGACTGAATCAAGCTCGGCTCGGGGGTCCCATATACCTCCGGATGTGGATAGCGATAAATCAAAGAACAGGTATCAAGTACTCGGGGTCCTACGGGACACAAGTGGGCGTTCGGAAACCAAATATTATCTATCACCCACCGATGCCTCTGCTTATTTCAATTTTAGTTGTTAAACAGAAATTAAAGTGACGATAAGTAAAACTAGAATCATCTCCAACATCGACATGCGGCAATACATCAGCAACTGTGGCCTATGACGACACACATCAGCACTTGAGCAAGCAACTACGACGCGCAAGTCCAACTATCTACCAAACAACAGGCAATAGGATGTGTCCAAGGAAATATAGGGCTGCACGGTTGATCACGGGTGCGGAAAACTAAAGCATCGCAACACAGATAGTAATAGATCAACAGGAGGGAAGTAAATACTATAAAAGTAAGATAGGTAGAAAGAGGGAGATGCTCTCCTGGAAACATTGTCGAATGTTCAACCGAAGATCGGGGCGAAGCTCACAACAACTCAACGGCCTTATCCGCGAAGAAGCAAAAACACTAGAAGAAACACCGGAGGCAATATTTAATACAACGGCAGAAGATCGGCATGATGCATGTATGATGAATGACATGGCAAAGATGCGATGCAATTAGGCCATATTAAGCGGAACCGGGGTCCCGACAAACAATTAGGTGGTTCATGTTGTTTAGCTACCCCGCTATTTAAATGTTGTTATAACAAGGCAAGATAAGATACCGGTTCGCTACACAAGTTTAAATGAGGCCAATCTGAGACTAGATTTGCCCGCATATGGGCCCCATATTTAATTAGAGGTGAATCGGCATAAGGCCCCCAAACCAATGATATGCATGCGAGTATGACAATTAATATGCGACAATGTTATATTTCATTTATAAAATAGGGTTGGCGGAAAGGGGTTCACACATTAGGGTTCGGCGAACTTGGGGTTCCGGGGTTCGGGGTTGGTCTCGGGGTCCGTGGTTCGGGTGCGGCCTCGACGGGAGCGTTCTCGGATATCGGAGGTAGGTCTTGTCGTTGCGAAGGTCTTGTCGGGTCCCACGGGGTCGTTCTTGCCGTTGCGCGGGTCTTGTTGGGTCCGCGCCATCGAGTCGGTCTTGGCATTCGGGGGAGTACTTGTCGCACCGGGGTCTCGGTGTCCTTGGATCCGATTGAAGAACTTGGCGGGTCGGGTTCGGTTTTCGGGATCCGGGCCCGACGAGATTCGGTCTTGGCATCCGTGAAGGAGAACGTGAAGTCGACACCGGGGTTCGCACTCTAGTTCCGGGTTTGGCGAACTTGTCGTTTCGAGGGGTTTTCCCTGAGTCCGTGGGCGTCCGCGAAGTAGATCTTGGGGTGCCGGCGACTTCAGTTCCACGTAGACGGTCATGGCATTCCGGGAAGGCGATCTTGCCGTGGAAGGCGAACTTGAATAGATCAGGTGCCGGTACTTAGCTTCGTCTCCATTCATCGACACAGAACCTGTCCTTCGAAGGGCATCACAACAACATCACATGGTTGGCCACCGAGCACCCACGGTCCACGCTGCGCGGGGCGAGTAGAGGACATGGCGAGCTCGACGCTGGGATTGCATCGGAGGGGCAACCATCGAGGGTGGTCTGGGCCGCTGCTTACGGGAGGAGCCCGACGGGCGGGCGTCCCCGGAGGCGGAGGCGGGGCTGTGACGAGGCGGGTTGGGGCGAGGCGGCGGCGGGGGCGGCAGGCGCTTGACGACGGGCGGCGTGGGTCCGGCAGCGGCCTGAGGTAACTGGCGGGCGGCTCATGAGGCGACAGCGGCGCGAGGCTGAGGTCGCAGGGCGGAGGAGGAGGGCCGAGGGCGACGGGTCGGCTGGCGGGCGCTATGAGCTGAGCCAGGCGGCGCGGGCGCGGGCGCGTCTTGGCGGCTGACGGCAGGGGAGGAAAAGCCGGCGGAAGCGCCGGGCGGCGGCGAGGGAGCTAGCAAAGGGCCGAGGGAGAGAGGAGAAGCGGACGAGGAAGTGGCGCGGAGGCGCAGAGGCTGCGGTTGCTCGAGGGCGAGGCGGCGCGTCAAGGCTGAGCGGGAGGAGGCGCAAGGGCGCGTCAGTGAAGCGGCCGGGAGTTGCGGTGGTGGGCGACGGGGAGACGGCGAGCTCACAGATGGGTGAGGCGCGCCTGAGGCGGAGCGGAGAGGAGAGGAGGAGGGAGGCAGCGCTACTGGGACGGGCAGGCGGTGGGAGCAGAGAGAAGGAAAGATCGGGAGGAGGAAGAAGATGGGTGGGGGAGCGTGGGCGTGTGGGCCGGAGGGGACAGGTGGGGCCCAGGGGCAGGGGCTGGGCGCGTGAGTGTGCGCGTGTGGGGTGGGTGAGGGCGTGTAGGCTGAGTGAGAGAGGAGAGAGAGGGAGAGAGATAGAGAGGGGTGAGGTGGCAGGTTTTGATAGGCTAGAGGGGAGGGGAGAGGTGACGTGGCGTGCTGCGATTGGGTGGGATGATGTGGCTGCTGGGTGTGGGTAGTTTTCTGGGTAGCTGTAGGAATAAGGGGTGGGACTGGTTGGACCGTTTTAAAAATTCTGGGGCGGTCGTTCGGGTCAATCGGCCCGTTCGACTGCCCCGCCCAAAAATAATTTAATATTTTTATTTGATTGCGACGAACTTTGTAAATAGTTTTTGACAAACAAAATATCCGGCAGCATCCGGGGTTTTGCATTTGAATTAAGACGGCCGTTTAGAAAACATGAACCGGTTTATCCGCAAATAATTTTATGCAAGCAAATGCAAGATGATGACGATGCTCAAAAGCAATGTGGCATGATGGCATGAGCATGCGGTCATGATGATGCAATGCACAAAAACAACGCGATTTTCTAGTAGTGGTTTTGCGGGATGCCACAACGAGGCGGCAAACGGGGATGTCTGGCGGTCTCCTGGGTCGGTGGGGATTGTGTATGCACGCGGCGAGGGCGGCACGCGGTCTGTGGGCGCTGGTGGATGGTCGTGCTCTGGCGCATGCTCGTCATGGTCTTTGGCGGTCTGGGCGCGGCTTGTGCGCGTGGTCCAGGGCTTGGCAACGCGCTTCATGGGAGACAGCGATGGCGGTGGACGGTGGGCTGCCTCCCAGACAAGGTTGGCAAGGCTAGTTCTTCCTTTAGCCTGCTGTCCACACTGGGGTGACATGGGGGTGCTTGGCTGTTCACCATTGATGGCAATGGCAAGCTCACAGGGGTGCTAGTCCTTAGTTAAACTTCCTAGATGATCTACTAAGCTGTGTGTGAGCTAACTAGGGAACAAGTTAGGCAAGAATCACTGCTCACAATAGTGTTTGATGTTTTGTTTGATTTGTGTCTGCAACCTGTTTGATGAAATGGCCGCATGAAATCAAGTTTTGAATTTTGAAAAGATTTTTGGTGGGTTTGCTAGATTAGTGCTGGTGAGTCTGCAGATGCTTGGGTTTTGAAAGTTGAGCTTGTCTGAGTGGTTTTTGAAAAAGTGGGATCTTCCCATATGAGAAATATTCAATTTTGAATTGTCATTTAAACTATGCATTTGAAAGTTTCTGGATGATCACAAAGTGGGCCTTGATACTTTGTTATGAGTACATTCAAGGGGTGCAAAGATCCAGAAAAGTTTCTGTTAGGTTCTGAAAGTTTGAGATAGCCAAAGTAGGCATGGGAGTTAAATTGGCCAACATGACCATTCATTTCATATATGTGTTTTGATTTACTTGTCTTTAGGAAAGGTGTGGGAAATGTTTTAGATGATGTTTATTTCACCTAAGAAACATTTTACAAGCAATGACACAATCAAACAAGGTGGTTTAAAAGAATTTCAAAATCCATGCATACACATATGCATGCATTCATGATTTCATTTAGAAAAGTTTTTGTTAACCCTAATTTTGATGATCCAAGCTTAGTATTTTCCGGATGTTACAGGTGCTATGCGTGCTACTCTGGTTGCCAAAAGGATTGAGTCCATCGGTGCTCATACCCAGCCTGACATTCCTTGCATCGCCCCTGAACTCTTCGAACTCAATGTTCAATGGATTCCATGTTAGCATTGAAGCTCACGTCGGTCCATTTGTGTTCCGCCTTCATCTCTAGAGCCTTGAGCGTTACACTCAGGCATGTATCCTTGGGCCGACACCCAGGATACAATGGAGTCATCCCATCTAACTCCATTTGCGCCGGCTTGGCTTTCTCTCTGGCTGCAGCTTTGGTGTTGCTCGTCTCCTTGAGAAGAAGTTCCTGAACATGAGGGTCCCTTAACACCAAAGTTAGCAGTGTCTGGGTGTTCGCTTCTCCTTCTTCATGATGGTCATGCCCGTCGACATCTCCTTCTTTGTCATGATGATCATGCCTGCCGGTATATTCTTCGTCATCATGACCATGCCCGTCGGGAGACTCTTTGTCTTTTCGCTCGCCCAAGTCTACATGATGACCACCACCATTTACTGCCAGCTCCTCATCGAAGTCGTCGCGCATGAAACCGTGCCTGAGCAGGTGATCCTCCAATTGTCCTGAATCAGGGTCGATCCATGCTGGAGTTTGCATGTTCAACATGGACATCTTAGCTGGGTCTTGTTGTTCCGAATCATGTCCGCCTTTGCGTATTTCTTATACCTAGTAACTCAACCTTCGCTCATGTTGACGACCATGGTAGCCTGCGCGGTATGCACGTATAGAGCAAAAGACAGAGAGTAGGTTAATTAGAAACCACACCTTATGCACACACAAACACACATGCATGGTCGCCAGAAAAATTTGGCATGACCTTTCCTAAAAGTAGGACATATGGGTGGTGCAAAAATTTGTCGAGATGAAAATGAATCAACATTTCAACAAACATCCATGCACCACACCGGGGCAGGCAAGCAAAAACAAGAAAGTTCTTCTCATGCAAGCATTCATGCACCACACAAGCTTCATGCACAAACATCATCTTTGCGCCATGCATGCATCGCATGTACACACCGCCCGCGCGACAAGCTTTACACCTACAAAACATGCATATTCATGGCCAGTTACTGACCGGATAGATTGAATACCGAGTCGAGAGCATGATATGAGAGAGTGTGGACCAATAGATCTATAGAGATATAATGGTACACAAATAGAGATGTGGAGGAGAAAGTAAGTGTGTTTTAGATCTACTAGTTGGAGAAAGACTTTCCCTAACCAATCTATCAACTATAGTAGGTTTAAATACAACAAAATATAGAAAATTATGGACACAATGGGGTGGGAGAGAGGAGGAAGATGAGCTGGGAGGAGGGGAAGAAGGATGTGAAATGGATGGTGGCAGATAGAGGGGTGCAAAGCTGTCACCTTTTTGTGCAGATCTGGTCGCAGGGTTCTATGGCGCATACAGGCGATATGCACCACAGAAGTTCAATCTTCGGTGACGCATATTTCCCATATGCTCCACAGAACCTTGGCCATAGGGTGCAGTGAGGCGAGACTATGGGCCCCAGGACTCAATGTTCTGTGGCGCATATCGCCCATATGCGCCACAGAACCTTGGCCATAGGGTCCATTGGCCAGACTGTGGGCCCCTGGACTCAGTGTTCTGTGGCGTATATGGGTGATATGTGCCATAGAACACTGAGTGCAGATCTGCACGAAATAAAGGTGGCAGATAGCTGCTTTAATGACACCCCTCTATATATACCATACTCTCTGTCCAAAGCAACATACCTGCCCCTGATGTCTTCTTCCCACAACTCGTCGAAGGACTCGCTGGAGAGCACAGCCCGCTCGCGTTCCCTGCAGCCTACTCGCAGTGGAGGGGCGAGGTCGAGGGGCAGTGCTCGGAGTCAGCCGCCGTGGGATTCAGAGGTCAACCTAATCGAGGAGGAGGCCAGACTATAGCAAGAGGCCCTCTACAACAAGGCCATGAGGTTGTACGCCGTGCTCGCGTCCCCGGAGGAGAGGGCGCACATGGCGTAACCAATCGGGTGGCGGTCGGTGCCCGACTCCAACATGTCCATGGAGGACCACGTCCGCAGGCTGCAGGCGCGCGTGAACATGGAGGTTTGGCATCTTCCACCGCCATCGCCCCCACCAACTCTATGAAGGGATTTGCAATGTTGTAGTTTGTGTATTTGCAATGTTGTATGACATTGTTGTTTTGCTGTTCAAGGCTATGCGCATGTGCATTTGCAACTATGTATGCCACATGTCTATCTAGTAGATTGTCTAGTATTCTACCTATGCCACTGGTACTTGTTTAGTTGGGAAAAGCAAGAGGAAAATGTGTACTAGAAACACTCAATATAATCTGAGTAGCACGCACCATTTTGTGGCGCATATTGCACACATGCGCCACAGAAGTTTGTTCTTCTGTGGCGCATATGCACATATGCGCCACAGAAGCTTGGTCATAGATATCCAGACAGTGGGGCCCACATAATTGTTTTGTGGCGCATATAGCGATATGCGCCACAGAAGATATAAACTTCTGTGGCGCATATCGTGATATGCGCCATAGAAGTTTGGTCAGAGCACGGTCAAAGCCCGCCTGCTGTGGGTCCCACCTGATGATTCTGTGGCGCATCTGTCAAGATGAGCCATAGAAGTTAAAAAATCTGTGGCGCATATAGTAAGATGCGCCACAAAAGTTTCATGGACCAAGGCCTGGTGTGGGTCCCACCAAACTTCTGTGGCGCATCTCCAATTGCCATGCGCCACAGAAGTTTCATGGTTCTGTGGCGCATTGTTCCAGATGCGCCACTAAACAACTTTTGTGGCGCATGGTCAGTACCATGCGCCACATAAGGTATGTCTATCTATAGCTGGTTTCCTAGTAGTGCCAGCCTCGCCTCTTCGCCTATAAGAAGCCTCCGACCCAAAAACCCTAAAGCGAATCCATCATACTTCCAAAAAAACCTCCGTATCACCTCCGCCACCGAAAGGGAGATTCGGGGGACAGAAAGTCTCTGTTCCGGCGCCCTGCCGGGACGGGAAAGTGCCCCCGGATTCATCTCCATCGATCTCCACCACCATCTTCATCACCGTTGTTGATTCCCATGATGAGGGGGGGAGTAGTTCTTCCTCGAGGCTAAGGGCTCTACCTGTAGCTATGTGTTCATCTCTCTCTCTATGCATGGTCATATTGTGATCATGAGTTTTGTAATCAAGTAGATCTACCTTGCTACTCAAGTGCTTCAATAGATCTATGCTCTCCCCATGTGTGTGAAAGTGACAGCGTGCACGCCATGATGGCACTTAGGTTTGAGTCTACATAAATAATCTTTGTGCTTTAATAGATCTATGCTTTTCCCCACGTGTGTGAAAGTGACAGCGTGCATACCGTGTGTGGCACTTTGGCTAGATTGAATATTTGTTATGAGTTATATTTGGAGTTGGATGTCTCTATGAAATTGTGGTGTTTGTTGGAACTATCTAGCGCTCAAGGTGACAATATGGGGTTATCTAGATTGGGGAAGGCGGATTTTGAGGAGTGCTGTTATAGCCCTACCGATGATTAGAGTGTCCAACCGGAGAGTAGTTAAGAGTAGTATCATGAAGAGAGGATATTTATATGAGAGAGTGTTCACTAGTGAAAGTATGATCCCTAGGCCTTGTTTCTAACATTGAAACACTATTTGCATCTAGATCTGTAACATGTTTGCTTGCTTCCAGTCTTTACCTCACCATCAAGCTCCATCAAAGCTATTTTCTGGCACCGTTACCACTTGTATTTCACTATCTCTCGCCTAACTAGTGCACCTATACACCTGACAAGTGTATTGGGTGTGTTGGGGACACAAGAGACTTCTTGTGTATCTTGATTATAGGATTTCTTGAGAGGGAATACCTTTGACCACTTCCTCCCTGAGTTCGATAAACCTTGGGTAATCCACTTAAGGGAAACTTGCTGCTATTCTACAAACCTCTATACTTGGAGGCCTAACAACTTTCTATAAGAATACAAGTGTGTAGACATCATTATCCTTCATCGCGTGCTAGGAGGTTTCGGCGCCAGCCGATTTCGGTTTCGGTGAGAAGTGGGAGGGGTGGAGGTCGATTTTGGGGGGAGTGGGGGTTTTCACCCACTGTCTGGCGGGACAGGGGAGGACAGGGGGATGACGCGCGTGGATGAGCGTGATGTCCGGGACGAGCAAAACCAACACAAATTTGGGCTAGGAATAGATCGTCGTGGACCGCTCCACGCCGTGTTGGTCGAATGGGTCGACCTGCTGGGAAAGGTCGAATAGGTCGGCCCGATGGAGATGTCGTAAGACCCACGCAACCATCATACACACGATTCTTATAATAAGCGTCTGATATGGGAAATCCAGCAGCTTGACTAAACGAAAGATGCATAAAGCATCGTTATCGAGTTCAAATCAGAGAGAGGCGACCGAAAGTATGGTCCACTAAAGACACTAACATCCGGGACCCACACGCCTCAAAAGATTTCGGTGAGTCAACATCTCGCGAGAAACAGAAATCTTACTTCTTCCACGTGCCGGTCGAAATTCTTTCGTGTTTTTAACTGATTCATCGTAGTAGAGGGCCGTAAAAACAAAAGGTTTTCCATCTAACATAGTGAAGCGAACGAAATCGTGGCAGAAGGCGCGCTTTCTACAATGCTCGATGGACCAAACCATTGCGAAAGCCTACTTTTGTTATAGTGTCTTGTTTATTTTAGTAATTTACTTTTATTCTTATTTAGTTCTTGTTTATTACTTACTTTAAGCCTGAGTTATTGTTGTTCTAGTAACTTATAGAATAGGCTATTTCCATACTACGTTTTGAGCGTGAACATGGCTGCGCCTGACAACACAGTTATAGTTGTGTTATTTTTATTTGCAAAGCTTTCATGGGACGAATTTTCTAATAAATATTTGCTGCTCCAAGCACTGCAATAATCTTTGGTTGGTGCAGGAACCACTAAAATTTATGATACACAATAAAAAGTACAATCCCAAACATATCTAGATGACATATCTGCATGGAACACCAAGTTGTCGGTAGCCACCGCGTCAATACAGAGAGGAAAATCAATAGCATGCCAAACTTATAATTTCCCTATATAATGGACATGAAAATTTTAAGAAGAAGCTCCCGGTATAACTCCTCAAAGTCAAAACGAATTCTGCAAAAAAATCATTCTATGTTGGTGGATTTGCAGTTCTAACACGAATGAAGAGCGAAATCTATACTCTGATTGTAAATTAAGAGAAATCTAATACCAAATTAGCAGTATTTATTCCTCTAAGCCGACAGGTTGTAAACTAAATGAGATGTATTAATGTTTTTAAGTTGATCCAAGGAGACATTTGAATCTCAAGAAATTAAATATTTATCATAGAGCACAGTCCGCGGAACACTCCAATGAAGACAAGGAAAAAGGAACAACACAACATTTCTCTTTCCAAGCCAACACATCACATGAACCGTCTGAACTCATTTCCCTACCATCCACTTGTTCCCCGTCCTCCCCTAAAAAAAGCATGTTTCAGAGGTCACCACCAGAGCGAGAGAGGGAATCACATCCCACTAGAGCGCAACTACATATGAGATTCTAACTACACGCTTATAAGAACTAAAAAAGGAAATACTAGTTGTAGATAATTACCAAGGGGCTACTGCAGATCAGCGCCTCCAGAATTTAGGAGGGGGAGCAGAATTAACCCTAGTGTCCCTTGAAGACCACTCCAAGGATCTCCAATTCAGGCAGCGTTCCGACACAAACGGTAGGGACCATGACCCACACTCCTTCGAAGGAGTCTAGGGGAGGGCTAGTCCAATCGGAACTTTGATAAGAAGTGAGTTTAGCTCACTTGGTTAGGGAAGTGGATGTACAATCCAGCCACCCAGGTTCAAGTCCTCATGGATGTAGATTTTAGGTCTTATTATTTCAAAATGAACTCGCTGTAGGGGCTTTTTTTCCTACCGCATTTCTTTCAAAAAAAAATCGGAACTTTGATTCCTAGGATGGCGTAACTTGAAAGGAGAAGTAGGTGGGGCTCTAGGTCGCATGGTGATGAGGAGCATCGTCGTCACTGGTTTGAGGTGGGAGCGCACGGTCGCATGAGGGCGAGCAACCTCTCTTCTCCGGTTCAAGATGGGGGCGCACGGCGGCACGGGGCGAGGAGCCTCGCCATCGCGGGTTCAAGGTGGTGAGTGGGGAGAGGAGATAGGCATGACGAATGGCGAGGGAAGCGAGCATTTGTTTGGGGCACGGCTGTGAGGGTTTGGTGTAGAGATGGATCATTGAGAGTGGAGACACCAAGAAGCTTAAAATGCCGGCCAGATTGGAGGGTTAGAGAATCTCTAGCGGTACCTTAAAACATCGACCTTTAAAACTGGGATAAATGCTGCTAAATTGATGTTATAACGGCTAGTTTGGATTGCAGCTGTGCAATATCTGCAAAAAGAAACTGCAACCCAATTTACGGTCTGTTTTTGTGGGTACTGCCCAGCCGTGAGGGTGGCAGTATACCTGGACACGAGCTGGCTCGGTCCAGCTCGTCGCCGAGCCGAAAAAAGCTCGGAATTTAGCCGAGTTCGGGCCAGCTCGTCGCTGCCGGCAAGCCACATAACTGAGCTCGGCCCGAGCTTCCGCCGAGCTCGGTCCAGCTCGGAGCAGCTCACGAGCTTGGCAGAGCCGCGTCAATGACAGGTGGGCCTCTTCAACAATAGCTGCGGTATGGTCGGGCACAGCGACGGCGCGGCGGCGCCGCGGAGGCTGCAGGCAGGGATGGTGCGGGCGGCGCGTGCGTAGGAAGCTGGGCGGCGTCGAGGAGGGGGGTGGCGGAGAGAAGCATGGCGGCGCGACGGAGCCTGCAGGCAGCGATGATTCAGGTGGTGTGGCAGTGCGGCCGGCCGGCAACATCATCTGGCGGCGGCGGCGCATGACCTGGAACGACAAACAACGACCTGGACAACACGATTCATCAGTTCACGATCGGAACTGATCACTAGCAGGCCTAATGGTTCAGCCCAACTCGCTCAAATGGGCTGTAAGTCAATTTAGAAAAAAAAAGAGTGCGAGCCAAACTAGCCGGACCGGGCCGAGCCCGAGCCAGCCCGAGCTCACTGCGGTCCAGCAGTGGAGGCTCGGCTCGGTCCTGTGGCGCCAGCGGGCTGAGCCCAGCTCGCCCCGGGCCATGATAACTCGGACCGAGCCCAGTAGCCCGAGTTTGGGGTCCAGGTATAGGTGGCAGGCATTCTTTTTGGGGCACTACAATGAGGGTTTGGTGCGGGAATTGGTCGTGGAGAGTGGATGCGCCGAGAGGCTTAAACGCCAGTCGAAGTGGTGCATTAGAGTATCTCTAGCAATACTTTAAAACGCCGGCCTTTAAAACTAAGATAAAGAAAGTGGAATTGCGTTATAAGGGCTTGTTTGTGTTTCGGCCAGGCAGTACCTGCAAAAAGATACCGCAATGCAATTCACTGTATGTTTTTGCAGGTACTCAACTTAAATTAGCCCTTAACTGAACTCTTACAAACCTGTTTTTTAGAATTTTTTCACATATACGTGTGGTTCATGACATAAAACCCAAATTACAACAATATAAATAGTTCAAATCACACATGAATAAAATAATAGTTCAACATTATTCATTACAACAATATTCTACATTACATAAATAGTTCAAATGCAAATAATTAATATGGTTCAGAATACAAATAACCGTTCAAATCATACATAAATCAATATGAAATGAACTGAATAACAAAAAGTGGCATACTATTGGCCAAGCCTCTGCCAGTGGTGCTCAATAAGATCAAGGTGAAGCTGGTAGTGAGAACTTCGTCTCTTCTTTCTCGTCCTATCCTCGAGTTCCTTGACGGCGATGATGACCACCATCTGCTTGATATCATCGTAGAGAAGCTCATATATGTCCGAATCGGAGGAGGAGGGCGAGTCTTCAAATAAAAATCGCTCGCATTGAGACATCTCGCGGAGGAAATGAAAGGAACACACGGGATCTGGGGTGACGTGCGGTGGCCGCGAAGCTCAGATGCGACTGGGAGGGGTGATGTGCACGTCAAATTTCTGTCCCACCAACGGTATCGATCAATACAGTGCACCGACGGGTCAGCCTCGTAACCTAGACTTCTGCGTGTTTTGATGTTCGTTTTTCCGTCCTATTTAAAAATATTTAAAGGGTATACGTTTTTATGGGTACTATTCCAAACGTTTTAACGCTCAAACCAGCAGACGAATCATTATTATAAGGGTTTCAGCGTTTTAAATGTACTGCTATAGATGCTCTGAGACTGCACTTAGTTACAAAAGGGTGCTCACTGATGTACACTACAGAAATGAAGCTAGGCGCCGACGGCCAAAAGTCGAGGCCTTCGGCGTAGGCCACGAGCTGGGCGCCCCACAAAACTGTCCACCGGTGTAGAATTGCCCTCGGCGTAGGATAGACTATGCCGACGGCTTCCTCGGTGTAGCCTACACTAGTAGACAACAGGCCTTCCGTCGATCCCACCCCGAGCATGATAGGTCATTTTGTGAAGGGTTTTTTGAGACATAATCAATATACCAAGTTTGGTATTCTTTCACAACTCTGTCAAATAATATGACACCAAGCGAAGGATTTACATTGTTAAGACCGTTTTTGAATTTTTTTTATGCCCGTTTCAAAATTTTCCTATTTCAAACTATGGTAAAAACTTCGGGCATGAAGATAGGGGATGAGACTCATTGAAACTCTCATTGGATATGTGAAGAAACATGATATTGTGAGTCTAAAATAGATCTTGTACCTGTAGTTCAAACCGGGCCTACTTCCTACCGATTCGGCAGACATTTGTCTTTTTCACCCAGGATGGACAAAAAGGTTTGATATCTCCCGGTTGGGACATAGTTCATTTAAGGTGGTTTGGTATTTTTTTCAAATAGGGTGGTAGTGTTCTGAAATAGCATTTTGGTGGTTGCTTCACAAAACGCCCTATTTTTTGCGCCCGGAAAATGGAAAATAGCTTTTCCGTGCGACGAAAAGGAAAACTTCCTCCTGCAACATTGTTCACCGTCCCAAGATACACATGCATGCATAATATGGGCACAGTATCACAAACTATGCCACGATTCTAGCCATATCATTGGTCATTTGGACTGAAAGCCATGAAACCTCGAACATGATAGGTCATTTTGTGAAGGTTTTTTTGAGACATAATCAATGTACCAAGTTTGGTATTTTTCCTAGCAACTATGTCACATAATATGATACCATGTGAAGGATTTACATTGTTCAGACCGTTTTTGAATTTCTTATGCCCATTTCAAAATTTTCCCGTTTCAAATTATGGTAAAAACTTCGGGCATGACGATAGGGGATGAGCCTCATTGAAAATATCATTGGATCTGTGAATAAAACATGATATTGTGAGTCTAAAAATAATTTTTTTAAAAAAATCATGAGCATTAGATATTGTACATGTAGTTCAAACCGGATCCACTTCCTGCCGATTCGGCAGACATTTGTCTTTTTCATCTTTAGTCCCGGCTAGAGAAACGAACCGGGACTTAAGGGGTTGTGGCAGGCTGGGGCCGGCGCGAGCATATTTAGTCTCGAATGGTGTATCCAACCGGGACTAAATATGAATCTTTAGTCCCGGTTGGAGACACCAATCAGGACAAAACATGAGTGGTGACACTATGCCAGTGAGTGGCGACACTATTTCGGTGAGTGGCGACACTATGCTGGTGGATGGCATCAATAATGACAGGGGTGAATATAGACATTATGTCGTGAGTATCGACACTATGTGGTGCTACTTAATCTATAAATAGGCATCCTTGTGAGTCCCCAAGCATCTCCAAGATGGTGTGCGAGAGCAGTGACAACACTACGACCAGTTTGATGGAGATGCCTAAGGATCGTGTCCTCAGGCATCTCCAACAAACTGGCCATATATGCACTCTCTAATATGTGAAATTAGTTAGCTCCTATGCATATTGATCTAGTTAGAGAAGTTATAAACTGCAAGATGGTGTGCGAGAGCAGGGACAACACTACGACCAGATTTAGGGAGATGTCTAAGGATCCATTCCTCAAGCATCTCTACAAAGCTGGTCATAGAGACGTTTCCTAATATGTGAAATCAGTTAGCTCCCCAGCACAAGAATAAAATAAAATCTTCATAGTTCGGGAAAGTTGTAGGAAACGGTCCATTATTAGTCCTGGTTTCCTAAGTGGGACTACGGAATCGAGACTAAATGCCCCCCTTTAGTCCTGGTCTAGCCATAAACCAGGAATAACATTTAAGACATTTATTAATATTAAAAAACCGGGACTACGGTTATTAATATCTTTAGTCCCGGTTATTGGCTCCAACCGGAAATAAAGGCCCCCAAAATATCTTTAGACCCAATTATTAGTTTTAATAGTTACACTAAATATTTTAGAAAACAGAAAATGGTTTTGTATTAGTCAATCAAATTCAAACAATTTTTATGTTAAAAGTTTTATCACATTCAAAAATATGCAAAACATATGATTTAATCCATTTTTAATTCAAAATGGCAAAATGGTTAATAATTAGAATCCACATTTGAATATGATAGTGATAGAATCCAAATATTGATATATATACTTTTATTACACAGATATTTTTTCCTTTTATTTAATAACATTGTTATATGCAATAAGGCGGAAACCATAGTTTGTAGGCAAAATTTTAAAAAAAACTTTCAAAAGTCCCTTCAACCCCGGGTCATGATAAGAACCGGGACTAAAGGGGTACGGTTGGCGCGCCCCCTGGGCTACTAGCCGAAAACCCTTTAGTCCCGGGTCGAGGTTTAACCCGGGGCTAAAGCCCCCACCCCCTTTAGTCCCGGTTGGTGACTAGGCCGGGAATAAAGGTCCTTTAGTCCCGGGTCATACCACGACCCGGGACAAATACTCCTCCCCGTTATAACGCGCGCATCCTTCTCCCCCAAATCCCATCTCATTCTGTTCTATTTTGCTACAGGGGAGGCGCCTCGATGACAGCGACACCGACAGGCTGCCCGATTCCTTCACCATTCGCGCTGTCGCAGGACGCCCTCCGGTCTCCGTGTGCTCCTACCCTCTACGGCCGTGAGCTCCTCCCCCTCTCCAGACGCTGCACGTCTCGTCCTCCTCTCTGTCTATGCGCGTGCCACCACCTGCAACCATAGCGATTTCTCCCCCGTCTGATAGCGATTAGGGTTAGGGGCGGCTACGGGACGACATCGGCGGCGCGGCTACGGGATGACATCGGCGGCGCGGCTACGGGTCGGCGAGCCACACGCCGGCGGCGGCAGTGGCCACTACGGGCGGCAGTGGGAAGCGCTCATGGGTGAGTAGCAGGTCACAAGCGCCATGACTCTGCAGTAGCGCATTTTTCTAGTATTTTTATTGTGGGTATGTAAAGTATTTTTTATTGTGTATATAGTGTAATTATATTAGTGTAACATATAGTGTATATTTTTTATTGTGTTATTAGTGTAGCGCATAAAAAAGGTTGTAAAGTATTTTTATTGTGTATATGTAAACATTATTATTGTGTATAGAGTGTAATTATATTAGTGTAATATATAGTGTATATTTTTTATTGTGTATATAGTGTATATATTTTTATTGTGTATATAGTATAATTATTTTTTATACAAAATAATTTTGTATTCTTACAAGTGTAGGAGTAATATTATGTACCTATCTTTTCAATTTTCACATTTTGTCATGTTCGAATATGCAACAAGAATAGAAACACGAGAGCCATGGCAACTAGTTATTAGTGTATGGATGATGGACGGGCGTGACAACGTGTGCCATATATGTTTTAGACTACACTCATGTGTTTATCACATTGAAATAACTAGAAATAAGTGTTTGAAGAAACTATGGAGCGCGATGAATTTCAAGAAGGGATAATGGAGGGTATGATAGCCGATGATGACCCCTTGGTTTATCTGAACGACTCCGGTGAGGGAGTGGAGGATCTCGAGCGAAGATATGACTTCGGTGAGTGAAGAGTCGACTTCGGTGAGGAAAGAGAAGACACCAATGAGCAAAGGGACGGCTCCGGTGAGGGAATACAAGACACTGGTGAGCGAACAGACGGCTCCGGTGGAGGAACCTTCACTACAAATTTCGGCGAGGTATATAGCTTAAGCCACTACTTACTAGATGCATTAATTGATTTGTATATGTATTTATGATTCCTTTTTTCAGCCTTTCAGGTCAAAGCAATCTTCTGAAACGAAACGAGGCCGGACAAAAAAGCTGGCCACCGATGCTAGGTTCGCGTTCGAAGAAGTCGGTGCAGATGGCGCCCTGATTTCTCCCGAGCACAATGCAAGAACTTTTGTATATTATTGCGGAGTTGTTGTGAGGGACAACGTCCCGATCACCATTCGATAATGGAATAAGACAAAGGAGGGTGGAGTTAGTTATGTCGACAATAGATGCAAAGATATGCTTTGGACTATGCTCATGACAAATTTCACCCTACCGAAATAGGTGGATCCACGAAACAAAGTTATTGAGCCAAAAGTCAAGAAATGGGCTTTTAAGAAGATGGCGAGCCAATTCAAAGACCACAAGAAAAGATTGTACAAGCAGCATGTCGTGGATAAAAAGCCTCTCAAGTTTGATGGAGCGAATGAAAAGTTAAGAGATCACTGGCAAGAATTTGTGACGTAGATGGAATCAACGGAAGCTAAGAAAAAGTCGGCAATAAACAAGGCAAATTCCACGCTAAAAAAATATCACCATGTTTTAGGGACATGTGGCTACAAGCGAGCTAGGCCTAAGTGGGAGAAAGCTGAGAATAAACTGCGTGATAAAGGGATCCCTCTAGAGACATTTGAGTGGGCCGAACGGGCAAAGCTTTGGTTCTACGGGCATGGGGAAAGTAGGACCCAGAAACATGGAAGTGTGGTTATAACAAACAATACCTTGAAGCAGCTTACGAAGGACTTAAAACTGCAATGTAGGACGTGCGGGAGGGGAAGTTCCATCCAGATAGAGAGAACGACAAGCTAACACGCGCCCTTGGGAATAAAGAACACAAAGGGCAAACAAGAGGCAATGAAGGCTCCCTTCCATGGAAGCTCGGGTTTCCCGCCGAAAGGAAGAAATGTCCCGATAGAAACCATCAAAGAATAAAGGACGGGGAAGCGGATAGCTTATAGACGAAACACAAAGGAGGCAGCAGGAGAAAATAAACGCACTTAGCCAGCAAGCTACCGGCCCATCTCATCGGCAGGACGAAGATGCTACTGTCCCACCATCTCGGCAGAAAAGCAGTGTGGCTTCCTCGGAGCACCCATCTGATAATATGACGATGGTTTCCATAGAGCACCAGGCTGATGATTTGACGATGGCTCGTCGCTACCCCGTGGATGATATCATAGAGTCAACAATGTGTGAGCTATATGTGAAACTTGTGAACATATCCATGAAGGTGGCGGTCGGCTTTGCCTTACATGTTTCTAGACCTAGACCAACTTACCATTGCTCTTCGGTTCCAGATGGCTACGCTATTATCGGGGTGGATGAAGTTATGAGAGCATTTTACGAGCTGAAGCTTGACTTCCCTGCAGGTGAAGGGGATCTGTATGAACTGGGAGAAGCCAATAATAACATTGTTCTATGGCAAAAGGAATACATCGTGCTTCCAAATTGGACGCCAAGGCCACAGACTTCTCCCAGCAGCAATCCATCTCAATCTCCAGCGCGTATAAAGGCTCCATCGCGTCAGCAGACTCCCCCACCTTCGCGACGTCAGCAGTCTCCGCCATGTCAGCATACTCCCCCGCTTCCGCCACGTTAGCAGTCTCCGCCATGTCAGCGGACTCCCCCACCACCACCGCGTCAGCAGACTCCCCCACCTTTGCCGTGTTAGTAGACTTACCTGCCTCCGTCGTGTTAGCAGTCTTTGGCGCCCTAGTTGCAAAAGCGGAAGAGCACCACCACTCCGGAGGCTAGTAATACAACCGTGAAAAAACCCTCTACAAGTACAAGAAAGAAACCCAAGGTGGCTCCTGCCAAGTTACCTTATGATATGACTGATGAGGAAAACAAAGCGGTCATGGATGAATATGTGAAACAACAGGTTGGACCGAAAAGGCCCAAGCCAAAGCAGTTTATAGCACCAAAAATGGTGAAACACTTTATGGACATGCTTGAAAGTAAAAGGCCAGATAATCTGCCATCAGACTATGACCGCTCTATTATGAATTCACATAAAGCGAATCTGCAGCAGTCGAGAACTAGTAGTACAAGCGCGAAAATAATTCCCCAGCTCGGAGAACAGAAAAATCAACTGTGCCCCTCGCTCAAAGTGTTTTCCAATGATTATGATCCGGAGGTTGCACGACTATGCGCACTAACGGCTAGAGGTGATCCTTCTTTTGCCACAGCTGAATTAGCATACAAATAAAAGTATGGAGAGGCTCTCGTCAGACCTCAAGAGGTCCCACATCTACAAACACAAATGCGAAAATTGCATAAGTGGTATCTCGACGCTAGTAAGGAAGGGCAAATCATGACCACAGCGGGAATTAAAGATGAGCATTACTTCCGTGGCGACACCGAGATATACATTGACTTCAAAGAATTATTTCAGTTATTCAATCAAGATGCCCTCGACATATCTATCGTCATTTGCTATTGTCTTTAAGTGATTTAGTTCCCACTTTGATTAAGTCTCTAGCTCAGCTCGTTCATTACATGTATAATTATCCTCACTATATTCTTTTGTATGCTATTATGCAGACTGAGCATTCTCAAATGCAAAAGTGGACAAATCTATGACCTTGGGTTCATTGATCCAAATAACATTAATGAACATTAAAAAATCCCCATGAAATAGAGGATTATTTAATAAAGTTTTTACTTAAACAACAAACCATAACAGAAATACTATTTGCTTACAACTTCGAGTGAGTGTTACTCTCTTCTACACATTCGATTTTGTTTACTCGATGTTAAGTGTAATTTATGAGATATGCGTGCGCATATTCCACTATATTCTGCTAATCATTCACGTTGACACCGGAAAAGTACTTGTCATGGACTTGAAACATAAAGACCCTGAGAAATGGTCGCACCTGGTATCATTTCCTGATATCTTTCGTTCATTTCTTGATATCAAGTACTTAATAACTCATTTACTCATTTTCAGGACACCGGACAGGGTTTGGAAATGGTTCATCAAGGCTGCTAGGGTTGAATGGAAACAGGAGCTGACATTTTGACAAATACATATATGTACTACTATTGACTAAATGTCCGCGCATCTCTTTGAATCTTGTTTCAATACCATTACCATGCTACATTATTTTGATTGAACTATATTCTCGTGAAGTGTTTGAGGCAGCTAGACGGGAACAGTTTATGTGGATACTACGTTTGTGAGTTCATTCGTCAAACGACCTATGAGAAGAACATACCTCATAAACAATCTGAAGTACGTCAACAATGTTCACAATATTATTTTATTACCATCAATTTTGTTAATTTTCATTCATATATATATTGATCCCCTTCTTTAAATTAGATCGAACGTATTCGGGACGGTCTACTAGAGCAGGATCGCATATGAGCTATTCAAGAAGATTTGGCGGGATTCTTTGTTAAGGAGGTCATAGATCCAACCGGAGAATACCATCGAGAATTTTTATTTATACAATAGGGATCGTGTAAGATAAATTATATTGTATATATACATGAACGTGTACTGTATGTAATATGTTCGACCAAAGCACGAAGAAATATTTCACTCTTCAATCTCTAAATTCATGACGATGTTCTGTAATGGTTTCTATGACAAACACCAAACCTCACTTGCTCTCCCTCCTCTACCGTGGCAGAAAAATGCCCTAAAACTCTGCCGCAGCAGAACCTGCTGCCACATAGCCACCCGCTGCCATGACAGAGGTCAATTTGTCCAGGTTCGTAATACGAACCGGACTAATTGTCCTCCACCCCCCTCTCTACACCGCAACCATGTGGAGAGATCCTAGTTCGGGGAGGGACCAGGACTAGAGGGGGGACCTTTAGTCCCGAAACCATAATCCTGGTTTGAAAACCGGGACTAATGGCCCTCCTGAACCGGGACTGATGTAGGTTTCATAGCATGGTAAACAAAAAAATTATATAGCATGAACACACAAAAGCCAAGATCTAATCTACAAGATCGGTGCAACGAGTTTGTAGACAACTAACCCTCATAGATCCAAAGCATTTAACGAGATTCGGATCTCATGGTTGATGTAGTCGATCACTTGCCGATCTCAAGATCGTGTAGATGATCCTTACGGCGCCATGTTCTGGCAGTGCTTTGATGCGCACAGATCAATGTAGAGCTAGTAGGAGGAAGGAAACGACCCAAAGGTGTTGCTAGCAAATTGGAAACCTACACAACACAAACTCAAGACTTCGCCCCAATGAATAGTGAGGTTGTCAATCTCACCGGTTTGCTGAAAACAAAGGGTTATCTGTATGGTGTGGATGGTAATAATGGTTTGCAGAAAGTAAAAAGGAACAGTGGAAGATGTATCAATGGTAAAGATTGGACCGGGGTCCATAGTTCACTAGAGGTGTTCTCCTTAAGATAAACAAACATGGTGTGCTGGGTAAACAAATTACAGCAGGGCAATTGACAGGACAAAGCAAGGCATAACAATGCAATACTAGACATTCATGATCCTATGAGATTTGATTGGGCAATACAACAAGATACATAGACCTCCATCCAATTGCATCTATGACTAGTAATCCACCTTCAGGTTATCATCCAAACCCCCTACACTATTAAGTTTCAAGCAACGGATAACTGCTTTAAGCAAAGTGTGTAAGGTAAACAATCCACTTGTTCCATGAAAAAGAGACTGTTGTTTTCTCCCTAGTAGCAATAGCACATCTACAACCTTAGAGATTTCTGTCACTTCCCCAGATTAAATAGAGGCATGAACCCACTATCGAGCATAAATACTACCTCTTGGAGTCACTAGCATATACTTGGCCAAGATAGATACTAGAAACAGAGAGCATGCAAGATCACAAACAACACGAACATGATAGAATCAATAATATAGAACCATTAATAAATCTGACATAGTAATCTCAATATCCATCGGATCCCCGCAAACACAACATGCATGATTACAAATAGATGATCTTGATCATGAACGAAGCTCACAAGATCTAAACATGGTAGCACAAAGGAGGAGAAACAACCATCTAGCTACTACATGGACCCGTAGTCCAAGGTGTAACTACTCACGCTTCATACCGGAGGCTGGCATGATGATGAAGAAGGCCTCCGGGATGATCTCCCCTCCAGCAGGGTGCCGGGAATAGCTTCAGATCCCATCGATCTAGGGATGATGGTGGCGGTGGCTACAGACTGTTTCGTGGAAGATTGATCGGGTGATGGCGCCAAGCACTGTCGTGGGATGCTTCGTTAGAAACCCCAAGAGGAAGGTGTGATGAGCACAGCAGTAAGTTTTCCCTTAGTAAGAAACCGAGGTTATCGAACCAGTAGGAGGAAGGAAATGTCTCAAAGGTGTTGCAAGCAACGTGGAAACCTGCACAACACAAACTCAAGACTTTGCCCCAATAAATCAGTGAGGTTGTCAAGCTTACCGGTTTGCTGTAACAAAGGATTAACTGTATGGTGTGGAAGGTGATGATGGTTTGCTGTAAGTAAACAGTATCAGTGGAAGATGTATCAATGTAAAGATTGGACCGGGGTCCATAGTTCACTAGAGGTGCTCTCCTTAGATAAACAACATGGCATGAAGGGTAAACAAATTATAGCAGGGCAATTGACAGGAACTAAGCAAGGCATAACAATGCAATACTAGACAAAAATATCCTACGAGATTCGATTGGGCAATACAACAATATACATAGACCGCCATCCAACTGCATCTATGACTAGAAGTACACCTTCGGGTTATCATCCGAACCCCCTCCAGTATTAAGTTGCAAGCAACAGACAACTGCTTTAAGCAAAGTGTGTAAGGTAAATAATTCACTTGTTACATGAATAAGAGACCGTTGTTTTCTCCCTAGTGGAAACAACACATCTACAACTGAAGAAATTTCTGTCACTTCCCTTGGAAACTAGAGGCATGAACCCACTATCGAGCATAAATACCCCCTATTGGAGTCACTAGCAACTACTTGGACAAGATAGCTACTAACAACGGAGAGCATGCAAGATCACAAACAACACAGACATGATAGAATGAAATTGACAAAACCATTAATCAATCTGACATAGTAATCTCAATAACCATCGGATCCCCGCAAACACAACATGCATGATTACAAATAGGTTAGATCTTGATCATGAACGGAGCTCACAAGATCTATACATGAAAGCACAAAGGAGGAGATACAACCATCTAGATACTACATGGACCCGTAGTCCAAGGTGGAACTGCTCACGCTTCATACCAGAGAAGAAGGCCTCCGGGATGATCTCCCCTCCGGCAGGGTGCCGGGAATAATTTCGGATCCCCCCGATCTAGGGACAATGGTGGCGGCGGCTACAGAAGGTTTCGTGGAGTTTTGATCGGGTGCCTAGGGTTTCTGCATCGTGGGATTCTTATAGGCGAAGAGGTGAGGCAGGGGGCCACCAGGGCGGCTGCACCCCCATAGGCATGGGGTGGGCCCACCCGCGCGGCCAGGGGGTGTGGCCCCCTGGTGAGACTTCTTTGTCTCGTCTTCTGGCATCGTGTTGCCCACGGTAAAATATTGACTTTGGCTTTTGTCCCTTGCAATTCCGAGAATATTGATTTTCTGCCTTTCTGGAACCAAAAACAGAAGAAAACAGGCAACTGGCACTGTGGCAACTTGTTAATAGGTTAGTTCCAGAAAACATATAAAAACACCTCAAAGTTTAGACAAAGCAAAGCAAAGTAGATACGAAACAAGCATGGAACATCAAACATTATAGATACGTTTCCGACGTATCAAGCATCCCCAAGCTTAACTCCTGCTTGTCCTCGAGTAGGTAAGTGATAAAAAGAATAATTTTTGAGGTGACATGCACCATCAAAACCAAGATCAAACCATTTGCAAGCATTGAAAGATGAGATCAAAGAACTCTAAACATGTGCATGAAAGATGGAGTTCTAACAATAAGACAAAGTAACTAAGCATGCAACATGAAAGGCTACAAACAAAGTTCATGAATAACATGCATTGAAAATGTTCGTTTGTTTCACATACAGAAAACATGGCATAGTGGCATTCATCTTGTCCCTCATAGAGTAGAAAATAGATGCATAGGACACCTTCAAAGTTCATAAGAGTGACTAGATACAAATAGCACAAGAACAAGTAATATCAACAATATGCATCAATCAATAAGTTTTGGAACACTGCACATAGAACTAAGAATGAAAACTATGCTCTCTTAATGGTGCCTAATGGTAGAAGGTGGAGACTCAACATAATAGTGCAAGAAAGGCCCTTCATAAAGGGAAGTAGGGATTTCAAGTTTCAAAAAGAGCTTCCAAAAATTATGGTACTTGTTGGCTTTCAGCCCTCATTGTCCCTATCATAAGCATCTTGAAGTGATTAAGGTTAAAGTGAACAAACTATGGAGTATATGCTTGATGTCGTGGTGGTGTCACGGCAGATGCCATGGGTAGGCTTAAGTTGGGGGACGAATGGGTGCTTTTGGTCACCGGGGAGGGAGTGCACGGTCTAGCCATGCACGAAGAACAAGATGAACTCTCCACACTTAGGAATTTAATTGATACTTAGGAATTACAAGTGCTCCTTGAGCTGTATGGACTAGTGTTCTAAGCACTAGTTCCCTACTTGGTCCAACCTCCTTCTACTACTGCTATGCCCTCCCTTATATAGGCAGCGCTAGCTAGCTTATACCCCTTTGGGTTCTAGGGTTTACTGTTTGGATCTTGGTCCCTACAATGTGGGCCGGGTCATGGGCTTTGCCTAAGCCCAATGGCCCAGTACACAAAGCTTGACAGCTAACGGTCTTATAGTACGTCGCCTCCTGTTCCTTTTGGCGTCACGCAGTAACATTGTACATCAGCCATTTCTTTGGGTGTCACACGGCTCCTTTTGTGTCACCCGTCGTCGCCCTTCTCTATTGACCATGCTTTATCATGGTCCCTCCTAACCTTACTCGGAAAGGTGCCACGCGTCCTATATGACCTGGCCCTTCCTCGGGAGACTCGGCTCATTGGTTCCTGCAAGAATAACAACTTTTTCTTATACGGGCTGACATAGCTCATATGTTGGCCGCACATGACTCTCTCTCTCAGCCGTACTTACTCGGCCGAGCTCTTTCTTTACTCGGAGCTAGCCAAGCTGTGCTACGTTTCACCCCTCATGACCCTACCGGGGGTTATCCCCTCGACATTAGTCCCTGAAGCTATTGAGGTCTAGCAGTTCAAGCTGTTAGGCGTCTCCAGGTTCCTTTTATGTGATTGGAACTTAATTTTTGTCTTTATTTGTCGCAATCTTTCATCTTGCCGAGTCTGTCTGACAGTTTTCGGATCACTCTTTGACTTCTTGGCTCATTTTTGCCTCGTGCCGAGTCACTTTGGACTATTCCGAGTCATTTTCGGCGTGCTTCAGTCACTAACAGCTGATAATCATGGTTACTTGCCTCAATTTTGTTCCAAGCTCTGGCGGCCCAGTGACGACTGCGCAGTTATTCCCCGTCACTGTGGCAGTCCCATCGGCCTGTGCCTCTTGTCCTTCCTTTCGTGACATGGTATGGGATTTTCCGTGTATTTTTTCCACGTGGCGTCAGCTGATTGGCTTACTTGGCCGGGTACACGGCCACACACTGGCTGTAGGGTTCGCAGCATAGAAAACAAAAAATTTCCTACGATGTGAACTATATACCAAGATCTATCTACTAGATACAAACAACGGGCGGATGTATATCCGTAGAGAACATACCCTTGAAGACCTACAAAGCTTAACGAGTTCAACTCGTGGTTGATGTAGACGATCTCTTGCCGATCTCAAGATCGAGAGGAAGTCCTAGCGCCGCAAATCAGCAGCGCATCCGTGCTCGCACACACGTTCGAGGCACCGAGCAACCTCCGCCTCCTCGCTCCAGCGATGCAGCGGAAGCACAACTCTTTCTTGACGAATAGCCACCGGGAACATGTATCTCGCTAGTCCGAGACCATGGGGATAAATTCTAGAGGGAGAGAGATCCTTCACGAGGAGGTGTGAGAGACAAGTGAGGAGGGCTCCTTTTATAGGAGGAGGGCACCCAAGGGGTGGCCACGCCATGGGGCTGCCCTCCCCTCCTTCATTCATGTGGGTGGACACTCCACTCACAAAATGCCCTTTAAAATCCCTCCACTCAAAAGTCCACTCAAATTCCCATTAAATTTCCACCAAATTTAATGCAAACTCTCATTAAATAAAAATCTTTTATTTTATTCAGAATTTTGTCAATTACTTTAATGACAAACATTTACAAATAACCCCTTGCTAGAATTCTATTTCACATGCATAACCACTTTATGCAATTTCACCGAAACCTGTTTGTATCTAGTGAAATAAATTCCTGCGCTTGTTCATTCTTTCGGCATGAAACATTTGCTCCAATTCGATGTCGGTGTCTCTTAAGTGTGTCACCCTACGGTTCGTGAATAATGCGGACATGATCGAGACCCCTCTCGGATCAATAATCAGAAGCGGGATCTGGAGACCCATATTGACTCCACACATTCAACGATGACTTTCTTGTGATCGTCGGAACCTTTTACACTAGTATCTTAATCCCTTTGTTTCACGATATATTACATGTCCGAGATTAGATCATCGGTATCTCCATACCTAGTTTGATCTCAATTCTTGACATGCACTCTTTTCGTTCTGTGATATAACATTCTAGTGATCAAATCACTTGCTTGCAAGCTAATCAATGTGATATCACCGAGAGGGCCTGTAGTATATCTATCCGTCATCGGGATGAACAAATTCCACTCTCGATCCATGAGCCTCAACATAACACTTTATTAGTTACGAATCCATCTTTATAATCACCTCATTACGGTGTGACGTTTGATGTTATCAAGAAACTCTTAGGTGTTAGTGATTGACATGATCTCATGGTCTAAGGATTAGGATCACTTAGTAAGTTGTTATAGCAATATAAACTCAATGACTTTGATCATAATGCTATACTTGGATGAATGTTCATCACACCATTACACTAATGTTGTGATCCGTTATTAACAACACCCAATGTCCATGATCGAAACCTTGATCATCTTGTTAATCAACGAGCTAGTTTATGAGAGAGGCATAACTAGGAACTTTATGTTTGTTTATTAAACACACATGTATTAACGTTTCGTATTAATACAATTATAGCATGCAAAATAAACATCTATCATATACTTGGAATACACATAATAAACACTTTATTATTGCCTCTCGGGCATATTCCTTGATCTCCCACTTGCACTAGAGACAATAATCTAGTTACATAGTGATAAATCTAACATCCATTGAGTTACGTGTTGATCATGTTTTGCTCTAGGGAGAGTTCTAGTCAGCGGATCTGCTACACTGAGATCCGTATGTACTTCTAAATCTTTATATCTCCATCCTTGACATGCTCGCGGATGGAGTGAAACCGGCGCTTAATATGCTTGGAATGCTTATGAGACCTTGGCTCTTTGGCATTGGCAATGGCACCATTGTTGTCACAATAGATCACCATTGGGTCCAACGCGTTTGCCACCACTCCTAGTTCAGATATGAACTCCTTCATCAAAGCGCTTCTGGAGCCGCTCAAGCGACAACATATTCGGCCTCCGTTGTTGATCCCGCTACCACAGGTTGTTTGGAGCTCCTCCAACTAACCGCTCCACCATTCATGATAAATACGTATCCAGATTGAACTTAGAGTCATCCGGATCGGTGTCAAAGCTAGCGTCGACATAACACTTAGCGACGAGCTCTTCTTCACCTCCGTATACAAGAAACATATCCTTAGTTCTTCGTAAGTACTTAAGGATGTTCTTGACCGCTATCCAGTGTTCCGAACCTGGATCCGATTGGTACCTACTAGTCAAACTAATAGCATGTGCCACATCCGGTCATGTACATAGCATAGCGTACATTATAGATCCTATGGCTGAAGCATAGGGGACTTTGTCCATTATCTCTCTTTCTTCCGCCGAAGCTGGACTTTGAGTCTTACTCAATGTCTTGCCTTGCAACATAGGTAAGAACCCCTTCTTACTTCTGTCCATTTTAAACTTCTTTAAAATCTTATCAAGGTATGTACTTTGCGATAGCCCTATTAGGCGCCTAGATCTATCTCTATAGATCTTTATGCCAAATATGTATGACGCTTCACCTAGGTCCTTCATTGAAAATTTGATGTTTAGATAACTTTTAACACTGTTTAAAAGATCTATATCATTTCCAATCAATAATATGTCATCCACATATAATATCAGAAATGCCACATTGCTCCCACTCACTTTCTTGTAAATACAAGCTTCTCCATAAGTTTGGACAAATCCAAACTCTTTGATCACCTCATCAAAGTGGAGATTCCAACTTCGTGATGCTTGCTTCAATCCATAGATGGATCGCTGAAGCTTGCACACCTTGTTAGCATCCTTAGGATCGACAAACCCTTTGGTTGTATCATATACAAATCTTCTTCACTATTACCATTGAGAAACGTGGTTTTGACATCCATCTGCCATATCTCATAATTGAAATATGCAGCAATTGCTAACATAATCCTAACTGACTTTAGCATCGCTACGGGAGAGAAAGTCTCATCGTAGTCAACTCCTTGAATTTGTCGAAACCCCTTTGCGACAAGTCGAGCTTTATAGACGGTCACATTACCATCACATCGTTTTCTTTTGAAAATCCATTTGTTCTCCACGGCCTTTCGGTCGTGAGGTAATTCCACCAAGTTCCAAACTTGATTTTCATACATGGATTCCATCTCGGTTCATGGCTTCTAACCATTTGTTGGAATCCGGGCTCATCATCGCTTCTTCATACGTCGCGGGGTCATCATTTTCATCAACCATGAAATTCATGAGATTTCCGTCTGACTCGGAGGCTGCAGCGTCTGTTTGACCTGCGAGGTTCGGTAGTACTCTCTTTCGGAGTTTCATGATCTTTATCATTAGTTCCCTCTTCAACAGGTGGAGGCAACTCCGGAACAACTTCCGGCGCTGCGCTACTCGCCATACTTTGAAGAGAAGGTTCCACAACCTCTTCGAGTTCTACCTTTCGACTACTCACACCTTTCGCTAGAAACTCTTTATCTAGAAAGGATGCATTCTTGGCAACAAAAACCTTGCCCTCGGATCTGTGATAGAAGGAATACCCAATAGTTTCTTTAGGGTATCCTATGAAGACGCATTTTTCCGCTTTGGGTTCGAGTTTATCCGGTTGAACTTTCTTCACATAAACATCGCATCCCCAAACTTTAAGAAATGACAACTTAGGTTTGTTTCCAAACCACAATTCATACGGTGTCTTTTCAACGGATTTAGATGGTGCCCGATTTAAAGTGAATGCAGCAGTTTCTAGTGCATAACCCCAAAATGACAACGGCAAGTCCGTCAGAGACATCATAGATCGAACCATATCTAATAAAGTACGATTACGACGTTCGACACACCATTTCATTTGTGGTGTTCCGGCAGTGTGAGTTGTGAAACAATTCCACACTCTTTCATGTGAGTGCTAAACTCGTAACTTAGATACTCACCTCCACGGTCGGACCGTAGAAATTTGATCTTTCTATCACGATGGTTTTCCACTTCATTAAAATTCCTTGAACTTTTCAAAGGTTTTTAGACTTGTGTTTCATCAAGTAGATATAACCGTATCTACTCAAATCATCCATGAAAGTAACAAAATAACGATATCCACCTCGCGGCAAACACACTCATTGGACCACATACATCGAATGTATGATTTCCAATAAATCATCGCCCGTTCCATTGAACCGAAAACGGCGTTCTAGTCATCTTGCCCATAAGGCATGGCTCACATGTATCAAATGATTCATAATCAAGTGATTCCAAAAGTCCATCGAGCGGAGCTTCTTCATGCGTTTAACGCCAATATGACCTAGCGGCGATTACCACATATATGCGGATATATCATCATTAAGTTTAATCCTTTTAGCATCAACATTATGAATATGTGTAACATTATCATCGAGATCTAATAGAAATAAACCATTCATCATCGGTGCATGACAATAAAATATTTCATTCATATAAATGGAACAACCATTGTTCTCGGATTTAAATGAATAACCACTTCGCATCAAACACGATCCGGATACAATGTTCATGCTCGGTCGGGCACCGGATAACATTTATTCAAGTTTATAACTAATCCCGACGGCAAGTGGAGAGGCAGCGTTAAACGGCGATCACATCAACGCTTGATCCATTGACACGCATCTTGACCTCACCCCTTGCTAGCGGTCGCTTGTTCATGACCCGATTCGAGTTACAAATATTAGCAACGAACGGTATCAAATACCCGGTGCTACAATGAGCACTAGTCAAGTACACATTAATAACATGTATATCATATATACCTTTCTTTTCCTTGCCGCCTTCTTATGCGCGGATAGTTGGGGCAATTGCGCTTCGATGGCGATCCTTACAATAGTAGCACTTTTCGGAATCGGACTTAGGTCCAACTCGGGGTTTCTTTTCGGTGACAGCAGGCTTGCCGCCTTTACTTCCCTTCCGTTTTCCTTCTTGTCTTTCTTGAAACCGGTGTTCCTATTGATCATCAACACTTGATGTTCCTTTTGATCTCCACTTGCGGTTTTAAGCATTGGCCAGCTCGGGAGAGACTTCTTCATGCCTTGAATATTATAGTTCATCACGAAGCTCTTATAGCTAGGTGGCAGAGACTGCAGAACATGATGGATGCCTAAGTCAATGGGAATCGATATTCCCAAGGACACAAGCTTATCGGCGTAACCCGACATCTTGAGTACATGCTCACTAACGGAGTTGTGCTCTTCCATCATGCAGCTAAAGAACTTTTACGAGCGTTGTAGCTCTCTGACATGTGTGTCGAAAATCATTTTCAACTCACCCATTGTATCAAATGCATTGCCGTTTTCGAAACGCTTTCGAAGTTCCGGCTCTAGCCCATACAATATGCCGCAATGAACTAAATTGTGGTCCTCCTGACGAGTCTAATAGACATTCTTCTCCTCGTCAGGGGCATCATCTAAAGGTGGGGGGCCTAACGCGCTTCTAGCACATATTGCTTTTGTGCGTGAGAGGAGAATCCTCAAATTCATGGCCCATTCGGTAAAGTTGCTACCGTTCATTGCTAGTTTCTCTTTCTCCATGAACACATTGAAATTAAGCGGTGGTGCCATCTACAATGTAATTTGTAAAGTTTAGACTAAGTGTATGATAGATTGAGTTCAAATAATCCATATTATGAATGAACTCCCACTCAAAAACGACATCCCTCGTGCCTTTTGGTGATTACATGAACCAAATCCACTACACCAAGTCCGATCATCACGTGAGTCGGTATAGCTTCAAAGCGAGCATCAAATGGGCATCATATCAACTATATGACTCATGCTTAACCTTTCGGTCCGTGTTCATGCCATGTCATACATGCTAGGCTCGCCAAGTTAGAACCTTAGTATTCGCGTGTAACTGTTTTACACCGAAATATGGTCGTGGATCCAAGAACACCCGATCTTCACGTGATGTCTTGGAGCGACGAAAACATAATCGGCGCATACTAAAGGAAGAACACATTCTTATCTTGATATTTAAATGAGGGATCATCTTATTATGCTAACAAAGCGCTAAACATGCAATATAAGATGCTATCAAAACATCATATGTTTATTAGTGAAATGATATGGTTCCATGAGATGATCTCTATCATGTGCATCGTGGTATGATCACTATCATACCTATATGTGTAAATCCAAGGTCTATGGATTTTACACGCTATGTGTGTTGTAAGAGTATCATCTCATACTTCTACTTACAACACTACCATATCATAACACTAGCCCAGCAACAATCTAAACTAAACGCCTCTAATTTATCCATTGCAAGTTTTACGTGGCTTAGGGCTTTCGAGATAGAACCGTTCTTACCTACGAACATGAACCACAACGAGGATAATCAAATTGTTGACAAATCGCTTGCAAAATAGATATTGACTATAGTAGGAGAGACAGACACCCGCTAGCCACTTATGAAAACTAGTTGCATGTCAAGCGTGGAACAAGTCTCATGTGCGAGGACATGTAAAGTTTGTCCGGGCCGCTTCATCCCACTATGCCACCAATATCCAAAATTTCAAACAAAGGAGCAACAACATGATCATCATTGCCCACATACTCATATGTGTACTACCCGTGTAAAGTATCTACGCATAGATCCGGCTCTGATACCACTGTAGGGTTCGCAGCATAGAAAACAATAATTTTCCTACGATGTCAACTATATACCAAGATCTATCTACTAGATACAAACAACGGGCGGATGTATATCCGTAGAGAACATACACTTGAAGACCGACAAAGCTTAACGAGTTCAACTCGTGGTTGATGTTGACGATCTCTTGCCGATCTCAAGATCGAGAGGAAGTCCTAGCGCCGCAAATCAGCAGCGCATCCGTGCTCGCACACACGTTCGAGGCACCGAGCAACCTCCGCCTCCTCGCTCCAGCGATGCAGCGGAAGCACAACTCTTTCTTGCCGAATAGCCACCGGGAACATGTATCTCGCTAGTCCGAGACCATGGGGGATAAATTCTAGAGGGGGAGAGAGATCCTTCACGAGGAGGTGTGAGAGACAAGTGAGGAGGGGGGCTCCTTTTATAGGAAGGGGGGGGGGGGCACCCAAGGGGGTGGCCGCCGGACATGGGGGCTGCCCCCTCCCCTCCTCCATTCATGTGGGTGGACACTCCACTCACAAAATGCCCTTTAAAATCCCTCCACTCAAAAGTCCACTCATATTCCCATTAAATTTCCACCAAATTTAATGCAAACTCTCATTAAATAAAACTCTTTTATTTTATTCAGAATTTTGTCAATTACTTTAATGACAAACATTCACAAATAACCCCTTGCTATAATTCTATTTCACATGCATAACCACTTTATGCAATTTCACCCGAAAACCATTTGTGTATCTAGTGAAATAAATTCTGCGCTTGTTCATTCTTTCGGCATGAAACATTTGCTCCAATTGGATGTCGGTGTCTCTTAAGTGTGTCACCCTACGGTTCGTGAATAATGCGGACATGATCGAGACCCCTCTCGGATCAATAATCGAAGCGGGATCTGAGACCCATCGACTCCCACACATTCAACGATGACTTTCTTGTGATCGTCGGAACCTTTTACGCTAGTATCTTAATCCCTTTGTTTCAAGATATATTACATGTCCGAGATTCGATCATCGGTATCTCCATACCTAGTTTGATCTCGCATCGACATGCACTCTTTCTCGTTCTGTGATATAACATTCTAGTGATCAAATCACTTGCTTGCAAGCTAATCAATGTGATATCACCGAGAGGCCCAGTATATCTATCCGTCATCGGGATGAACAAATTCCACTCTCGATCCATGAGCCTCAACATAACACTTTATTAGTTCTGAATCCATCTTTATAATCACCCTGTTACGGTGTGACGTTTGATGTTATCAAGAAACTCTTCCGGTGTTAGTGATTGACATGATCTCATGGTCTAAGGATTAGGATCACATCGTAAGTTGTTATAGCAATATGAACTCAATGACTTTGATCATAATGCTATACTTCGGATGAATGTTCATCACACCATTACACTAATGTTGTGATCCCGTTATTAACAACATCCAATGTCCATGATCAGGAAACCTTGATCATCTTGTTAATCAACGAGCTAGTTTATGAGAGAGGCATAACTAGGAACTTTCTGTTTGTTTATTAAACACACATGTATTAACGTTTCCGTATTAATACAATTATAGCATGCAAAATAAACATCTATCATATACTTGGAATACACATAATAAACACTTTATTATTGCCTCTCAGGGCATATTCCCTTCACTGGCCGCAAGGCGCAGAGGGATCCCACAGTTGGGTTTTTTACCGCCCTTAAGTAGGGGTGAGGGGGTTACCACTTCCCCCACACCCGTTCAGTTTCCCCTGCCTCTTCTTCTTCCTTGCGTCTGCGAAATCAAACCTCCCCCTTTGCGGTTTTTCCTTCCTCCTGCTCTTGCCCTGCGATTGCTCCACTTCTCTTTCCATTCCACCACGGGTCCCCGTTCTTCCAAACCTTTTCCAACGGCGGAGTATATTGAATTTGGGAGGATCATGGACGCAAGCAACGATGCCGATGGTGCTGAGGAGCAGGAGGTTCCCGCCGGCGAGCGCGGAATCTAGGAGGGATCTGAGGTCTCCACCGAGGAGGTCGAATGGCTCCGCTCCACCAGGCACATCCCGCTACAAGTAGATTGTCGTATTCCCGCCGGTGAAATCTCTCCCAACCCCGATGCCAATGAGCAGGCAGTTTTCCTTTCTCACTTTGAGTGAGGTTTTGCTCTTCCATTGAGCACCTTCTTTTCTTCGTTTCTCTCCACTTTCCATCTGCACACCCATCATCTTCCTGCCAACACGATTGGCTCCCTTTCTTGCTTTATTTCCGCTTGCGAGGCCTACCTTGGGATTTGGCCTACAGTTCTTCTGTGGGCCAAATATTTTAGCTTTAAGGTACAAGTTGTTCCCCAGCCTGGTGCTCCTCTATCCGAGAAGAGGCCGACTCGGTGCGGTGACGCTAACATCACGCCTAGGAGAGACTACATCTTTCCTCGGGTTACTGGGCTTGATTCTTGCAATAAATGGCATAGGACTTTCTTCTATGTCAAAAACAGCGGGTCCACCGGTAACATCCGGCTTCCCCCTTTCTCGGACGAGGTCCTGAACAAGAAGTTCTGGCAGCTTGACCCGCCTGACCAGGACGCTGTGGTGAACGAGGCCAACGTGATCTTGAAAAGGTTGCTGTCACCGGATGAGAATTTTCATCTTGCCGACAGGGACCTCATGTGCACCTTCGTCTCATGCCGGGTAAGCCCTATCCAAGGTAGGAGCCACAAGATGTGCTTCATGAGTGGCTCCCATGATCCCACTCGGCACTCTACGAAGGAGCTCACCCATGACTCCATTGCTCGCCGAGTAAGCTCAATCTTTAAACTGAACATGGCGGATGATTGGGCTTGGAGCTGCCCTACGGTTAGCCGGGTCAAGCCTGTCCCCTGGGTAAGTTTTCCGAGTCGTTTTCCTTGTCGAGTCAGCTTTAGCTTTTTTGCCACTCTCAGTCTAGTTTTCGTTACTCATTCTATTTGTCTCTCGCAGAACCTTGTTCACCAGGTTGATGGAAGTACTGTCCCTCCTCGCGTTTATAACGAGGATAGCTCCGACTCCGACAAAGTCGAGTTCGACCTAGAGTGCTTCATGCCCATCCCGCATGCAGCTGCTGCTTCAGCTTCGGGTAAGAGTCAATCTCGCAACCCCTTACAAGATTGGTCCGACGATGATGAGGATGATGATTGTACGATTTTGGAGGTACATGCCTTGTGACCTTAGCCTCCTAACTTATTCGAGTAAGCCTGTCATTTACTTATGCAGCTGGCCAGGTACATGACACTCCTCCACTCGCCGTGGGCGGAGTCAGCAAGATCCCCGTCGCCAAGCCGAAGCGACGTGGGGCCTCTTCCAGCACTCATCCGGCAAAAAAGAGCAAGCCCACTCCCGCTCTGCTGCTGCCACTCTGGGTGAGACTCGCCAAGCCGCTGGGCACCGAGTCACACGCCGAGTAACCCGTGACCCGGTTGTCACCGGGTAAGCTTTCATGTTCTGCTTACATTATTCCTAACTTATTCGAGTAAGCTTGTCATTTAATTATGCAGCTGGCTAGGTACATGACACTCCTCCACTCGCCGTGGGTGGAGTCAGCAAGATCCCCGTCGCCAAGCCGAAGCGACGTGGGGCCTCTTCCAGCACTCAGCCGGCAAAGAAGAGCAAGCCCACTCCCGCTCTGCTACTGCCACTCTGGATGAGACTCGCCAAGCCGCTGGGCACCGAGTCACACGCCGAGTAACCCGTGACCCGGTTGTCACCGGGTAAGCTTTCGTGTTCTGCTTACATTATATTTTTCCTTCTCATGCATCACAACTGTTTTCTTATGCGTGTCTTGTTATTTTTCAGTGTTGCCCCTCTGTCGGCTAACCAGGCCGCTTCCAGCATCGCCTCGCCGCTAAGGCCCGCACCCGCTCCGACTGACTCTATGGTGAAGAACCCCGTCCAAGTCGAGGCTCCCACTATCGAGGCTCACGCTTCTCAGTGTCAGTCAGACCTGCTGGCGCACCCGGCGAAGGAGACTCGGCCCAGCACCCCTGGCCCTGATCAGGAACAACTTCCTGATCTTGGTGCAAGTGACTCTGGCGCCGAGAAAGCTTTCTCCACCAGTTCCTCTAGCATCATCCCTCAAGCTGGTGCGAATGAAAAACTTCCTAATCTTGGTGCCAGCAAAACTGCTGAGCCCAGTCATTCGGCTCCACTTTCTTCTCCGAATCATCCTACTCGCTCTCTTCTTCTATCAAAGAGCTAGACCCAGCCTAAGGCTTCTGGTTCGGCTCGCTCTTCATCCGGCAAGACCACCTCCAGCAAGCAAACAACATTGGTTTGTGCTCCAGGTACTACTCCTCAGATCCGTCCCCCGACATTGGCAACAATGCTTGCTTCAACGGTCAAAGCGGGCGAGTCCGCGGCTGCCAGGTCAGGTGATGTCTCTAAAGCTTTTGCCCTTCATACTAGTGCTGCTGCCACCCGCGCCAACGTAGGAAATACCCTAAAAATGGGTCAAGTTCTTACTCGGATGCTTAGAGGGAAAGGCCTTGGTTCGGCTGAGCCTTATGCTTTGGCATGGAATGCAGCGGGCGAGCAGGAGGTCAGCACCCGCGCTGGCAAAAAACTGAAGTTGGGCCCCAAGGCCGTCTCTGACATGACCCAGCAAGCCATCACCTTAATGGCCCGCGCCGACGAAGTGAATGAGGTAAATGATCTTTTTAATCTTTCACGTCAATGAGTATTTCTGTTATATATATCACCTATTCCCCGAGGTTACTACCGAGTGAGGAACTTATTCGGCTGTAAGCTCTATGCAAAAACTTAGCCTTTTATTTCCTTATGCCAAGCTCGCATGATAGACTTTCGATCCCTAGTCGCCGAGGTTACTGCCGAATGAGAAACTTATTCGGCTGTAAGCTCTCAGCCATAACTTAGCCTTTTATTTCACATGTTATACTTTCGATCCCTATTCCCCGAGGTTATTCGGCTGTAAGCTCTTAGATAGGAGTCATTGTTTATCTGTCTGGAAGCTTGATTTTCCATTTATTCACTGTCTTTTTCCTTTCCAGCTCACGCATAATGAGCGCACTAAGGTGCATCAGGCTCTCCTCCTGGAGCATCGCATTCTCGAACTTGCGTATGAGAAGCTACAAATTGACACCCAAGGCCAAGGTAAACTTCTTTACCCGCCCTATCTTTTTTCGGCGTATCTTCCTTTGGTTTATTTTCTTAGTTTTTTGCGCTCTTTTCCCACAGCTTCTGCTTAATCCACCATCTAGGACCTCCACTCGCAGATCAGCAAGACGGAGAGTAAGTTTTTTTTCCATCCTCGCATTGTTTTGTGTTCATGCCATGTTCTTGCCTTATTATCCTAGTAGGTCAAAATATCTCTGTCGCTGCTGACGAGTAGTTTGTTCCGAGTAAGCAGAGAAGCACCAAGCCGAACTCCAAAAGGAGCGAGACGAGGTGACCCGGCTGAAGAAGTTGATGGCTGACATGGAGCAGAAACACTTGGCCGAGGTGAAGGGGCTAAAGGAAGAGCTTGTCAAGAAATATGATCAGTACGCCGCCAGCGCCGAGAAAACCAGGGTGCTGCTCAAGGAGGCCGAGTCAGCGGTTGAGTCGGCGAACTTGGATCTGGACACACTCCAAGCCAAGGCCAAGGCTTGGCAAACCAGACTTGGCACCATCAACTCTTTTCTCGATAGTGAGTTCTTACTCTTTTTCGCACTATGCTTTCTTGTTTTTGACTTTGTCATCTTTGTTTGCTAATATTCTATTTTACTTGCAGAGAATTTGTTCGCTATTCGGGCCATGAAGAGGGTGAGAGCTGAGTCTGGTGCTCCAGCTGACGGCGAGGTGACCAACGATGAGCATCTCGAAGCACTGTGGGAGCATGTCAAGACCCTCAAATCTTGCGGAGTGACTTGCTCAAATCGGCTATTCATGCGTTTCGCATGCTCTGGCCCGATGAAGATGCACCTGCACTTATCGAGTCCCTTGTTGAAAGATTGCTTCATACCGAGGACATGCTGGATCAGTGGCGTGAGTCGGCCGGCCGAGCTGCAGCGGACAAGGCCCTCTCCTTTGTGCTTTCATGGTACGAAGACGTCAATCTTGATGTTCTTGCTCGCATAAGGGGAGACGGCAAGTGGCTGAATGACCTAGAGCTGATCAAGAGACGCCAGGAGCGAGCCTACGCCATGTTCGAGTACACCATGGTACACACTTGGTGCGACGGTCCCAGCTTCCTCGACCTCGGCGACCCACTTGTCGAAGTTGCTGATGAAGAGGGTGCCGACAACGAGGCCACCGAGTCATATGGTCCCGATGACTCGGCTACTGACGCCCCTGACTCGGCAGATGCTCCAAGCGACGCTCCTAGCTCCAAGGATGCTCCTCCGAGTCCTGCTGCTTCTTAGACTGAATAGAACAAGTACTTGAACTTTTGATGAGATTCTCGGTATGCCGGGTACAGATGTAATATACATTGCACTTAAGTTTGATTATGTGACTTTTGAATAGGCTTTATATATTTTCGTTATGTTCTGAGTGTGAATCATTCAAGGGAAAGTCCCCGAGTCTCATTTTTCCATTTCACCTTTCCTCGACTTTGGCTCCTGTCTACCTTTTTTGGCGTTCGACATTCGAGTCTCAAAGTACTAAGGATATGGTTAGCGGGTATGAAACTTGGATCACTTGGGCGAGGATCATTCAACACACAATACAATATGACCTATAGTGGGTTAGGCAAAGACATAGGGTCGACTCACGTTTCTCCTTGTACTTATTCGGCGTTCGTGTTTACTTGTCATGCATCTTTTCCTCTTGCTTACCATGAAGCCATGTTTTCGGACAACAGCATAGTCGAAGAGTTGATTCTTTCCGAGTAAACACTACTTGTTCCGAGATAAGCTTTGGCTGTCACGCCAGCCGACATAAAAGAATTGAAAGGGAAAACATAAGGGGTAGTCCCCGAGTCAGTTTTTCGAGTCATACCATTTTATTATCAGCACATAGCCGACACAAACGTCCGACATATGAGAGTTCCAGTGATACATGCACTGCTTATCCTAAGTATAGAAGGGATGAAGCAGTGCCACATTCCATGGCCTTTTGGTCTCATCTCCTGACCTGTCCGCCTTGTTCTTTTGCGCTTCACGAGCATCTATGAGATAATATGAATCATTGTGCAATGCTTTGCTTACAATGAATGGACCTTCCCATGGGGGTGATAATTTATACATTCCCGTTGTGCGCTGCACTAGCCTTAGCACCATATCCCCTTCTCGAAAAACACGAGGTTGAACTTTCCGGCTATGGTAGCGTCGGAGATTTTGCTGATATATAGTGGATCTGGATAATGTCAGTTCCCTTGCTTCTTCGAGTAAGTCGACTCCATCTTCTCGGGCCTCTTTTTGAAGGGAATATGCCCTGAGAGGCAATAATAAATTGTTTATTATGTGTATTCCAAGTATATGATAGATGTTTATTTTGCATGCTATAATTGTATTAATACGGAAACGTTAATACATGTGTGTTTAATAAACAAACAGAAAGTTCCTAGTTAAGCCTCTCTCATAAACTAGCTCGTTGATTGACAAGATGATCAAGGTTTCCTGATCATGGACATTGGATGTTGTTAATAACGGGATCACAACATTAGTGTAATGATGTGATGAACATTCATCCGAAGTATAGCATTACGATCAAAGTCATTGAGTTTATATTGCTATAACAACTTACGAAGTGATCCTAATCCTTAGACCATGAGATCATGTCAATCACTAACACCGGAAGAGTTTCTTGATAACATCAAACGTCACACCGTAACGGTGATTATAAAGATGGGTTCGAACTAATAAAGTGTTATGTTGAGGCTCATGGATCAAGAGTGGAATTTGTTCATCCCGATGACGGATAGATATACTCTGGGCCCTCTCGGTGATATCACATTGATTAGCTTGCAAGCAAGTGATTTGATCACTAGAATGTTATATCACGGAGCGAGAAAAGAGTGCATGTCGATGCGAGATCAAACTAGGTATGGAGATACCGATGATCGAATCTCGGACATGTAATATATCGTGAGACAAAGGGATTAAGATACTAGCGTAAAAGGTTAAGCGATCACAAGAAAGTCATCGTTGAATGTGTGGAGTCGAGATGGGTCTCTAGATACCGCTTCGATTATTGATCGAGAGGGTCTCGATCATGTCCGCATTATTCACGAACCGTAGGGTGACACACTTAAGAGACCGACATCCAATTGGAGCAAAAGTTTCATGCGAAAGAATAAACAAGCAGGAATTTATTTCACTAGATCTCAAACAGGTTTTGGTGAAATTGCATAAAGTGGTTATGCATGTGAAATAGAATTCTAGCAAGGGGTTATTGTGAATGTTTGTCATTAAAGTAATTGACAAAATTCTGAATAAAATAAAAGAGTTTTATTTAATGAGAGTTTGCATTAAATTTGGTGGAAATTTAATGGGATCTTTGAGTGGGATTTTGAGTGGAGGAATTTGGAGGAGTTTTGTGAGTGGAGTGTCCACCCATGAAGAGGGAGGGCAGGGGCAGCCCCATGCGGCCACCCCTTGGGGTTCCCCCTCCTCCTATAAAGGCCCTCCTCTCACTTCTCACTCACACCTCCTCGTGAAGGATCTCTCCCCTCTAGAATTTATCCACATGGTCTCGGACTAGCGAGATACATGTTCGGTGGCTATTCGGCAAGAAAGAGTTGTGCTTCATCATTTGGAGGCGAGGCGGAGGTTGCTCGGTGCCTCGAGCGTGTGTGCGAGCACGGATCTTGCTGCTGATTTGCGCGCTAGGACTTCCTCTCGATCTTGAGATCGGCAAGAGATCGTCTACATCAACCACGAGTTTGGACTCTTTAAACTTTGTCGGTCTTCAAGGGTATGTTCTCTACGGATGTACATCGCCCGTTGTTTGTATCTAGTATAAATAGATCTTGGTATATAGTTCACATCGTAGGAAAATTTTTGTTTTCTATCTTGCGAACCCTTCAAAGGGTATCAGAGCCGGATCTATGCGTAGATACTTTACACGGGTAGTACACATATGAGTATGTGGGCGATGATGATCATGTTGTTGCTCCTTTCTTGTGATTTTGGATATTGGTGGCATAGTGGGATGAAGCGGATCGGACAAACTTTACATGTCCTCGCACATGAGACCTGTTCCACGCTTGACATGCAACTAGTTTGCATAAGTGGCTAGCGGGTGTCTTTCTCTCCTACTATAGTCAATATCTATTTTGCAAGCGAGTTGTCAACAATTTGATTATCCTCATTGTTGTTCATGTTCGTAGGTAAGAACGGTTCTATCTCGAAAGCCCTCAGCCACGTAAAACTTGCAATGGATAAATTAGAGGCGTCTAGTTTAGATTGTTCTTTGGGCTAGTGTTATGATATGGTAGTGTTGTAAGTAGAAGTATGAGATGATACTCTTACAACACACATAGCGTAAAATCCATAGGCGTGGATTTACACATATAGGTATGATAGTGATCATACCACGATGCACATGATAGAGATCATCTGCGGAACCATATAATTTCACTAATAAACATATGATGTTTGATTGCATCTTATATTGCTTGTTTAGCGCATTGTTAAGCATAATAAGATGATCCCTCATTTAAATATCAAGATAAGAATGTGTTCTTCCTTTAGTATGCACCGATTATGTTTTCGTGGCTCCAAGACATCACGTGATGATCGGGTGTACTTGGATCCTCGACCATACTTGGTGTAAAAGCAGTTACACGCAAATACTAAGGTTCTAACTTGGCGAGCCTAGCATGTACAGACATGGCCTCGAACACAGACGAAAGGTTAAGCATGAGTCATATAGTTGATATGATGCCCATTTGATGCTCGCCTTTGAAGCTATACCGACTCACGTGATGATCGGACTTGGTGTAGTGGATTTGGTTCATGTAATCACCAAAAGGACACGAGGGATGTCGCTTTTGAGTGGGAGTTCATTCGTAATATAGATTAGTTGAACTCAATCTATCATACACTTAGTCTAAACTTTACAAATTCTGTTGTAGATGGCACCACCTGCTTTTAATTTCAATGCGTTCATGGAGAAAGAGAAACTAGCAACGAACGGTAGCAACTTTACTGAATGGGCCATGAATTTGAGGATTCTCCTCTCTGCTGCACAAAAGCAATATGTGCTAGAAGCGTCGTTAGGCCCCCCACCTTTTGACGATGCCCCTGACGAGGAGAAGAATGTCTATCTGACTCGTCAGGAGGACCACAACTTAGTTCATTGCGGCATATTGTATGGGCTAGAGCCGGAACTTCGAAAGCGTTTCGAAAACGGCAATGCTTTTGATACAATGGGTGAGTTGAAAATGATTTTCGACACACATCTTTGTAGAGAGCTACAATGCTTGAGAAAAGTTCTTTAGCTGCATGATGGAAGAGAACACTCCGTTAGTGAGCATGTACTCAAGATGTCGGGTTCGCCGATAAGCTTGTGTCCTTGGGAATAACGATTCCTATTGACTTAGGCATCCATCGTGTTCTGGGTCTACGCCACCTAGCTATAAGAGATTCGTGATGAACTATAATATGCAAGGCATGAAGAAGTCTCTCCCGAGCTTACATCGATGCTTAAAACTGCAAGTGGAGATCAAAAGGAACATCAAGTGTTGATGATCAATAGGAACACTGGTTTCAAGAAAGACAAGAAGGAAAAGCAGAAGGAAAGTAAGGGCGGCAAGCATTGTTGCGCTGAAAAAACCCGAGTTGGACCTAAGTCGATAAAGTGCTACTATTGCAAGGGGTAGCCACTAGAAGCGCATCGCCCAAGTATCTGGCGACAAGAAGGCGGCAAGGCAAACAAAGGTATATATGATATACATGTTATTGATGTGTACTTGACTAGTGCTCATGATAGCACAGGTATTTGATACCGGTTGGTTGCTAATATTTGTAACTCGAATCGTGGGTCATGAAGGCGACCTCTAGCAAGGGGTGAGGTCAAGATGCGTGTCGGCAATGGATCAAGTGTTGATGTGATCGCCGTCGGAACGCTACCTCTCCACTTACCGTCGGGATTAGTCATAAACTTAAATAAATGTTATCTGGTGCCTGCACTGAGCATGAACATTGTATCTGGATCATGTTTGATGCATAGTGGTTATTCATTTAAGTCTGAGAACAATGGTTGTTCCATTTATATGAATGAAATCTTTTATGGTCATGCACCGATGATGAATGGTTTATTTCATTAGATCTCGATGATAATGTTACACATATTCATAATGTTGATGCTAAAAGGATTAAACTTAATGATGATATATCGCATATATGTGGCCTTGCCGTCTAGGTCATATTGGCATTAAGCATGAAGAAGCTCCATGCGGATGGACTTTTGGAATCACTTGATTATGAATCATTTGATACATGTGAGCCATGCCTTATGGGCAAGATGACTAGAACGCCGTTTTCGGTTCAATGGAGCAGGCGATTTATTGGAAATCATACATTCGATGTATGTGGTCCAATGAGTGTGTCGTGAGGTGGATATCGTTATTTTGTTACTTTCACGGATGATTTGAGTAGATACGGTTATATCTACTTGATGAAACACAAGTCTGAAACCTTTGAAAAGTTCAAGGAATTTCAGAATGAAGTGGAAAACCATCGTGATAGAAAGATCAAATTTCTACGGTCCGACCGTGGAGGTGAGTATCTAAGTTACGAGTTTAGCACTCACATGAAAGAGTGTGGAATTGTTTCACAACTCACACTTAGGAACACCACAAATGAAATGGTGTGTCGAACGTCGTGTCGTACTTTATTAGATATGGTTCGATCTATGATGTCTCTGACGGACTTGCCGTTGTCATTTTGGGGTTATGCACTAGAAAGCTGCATTCACTTTAAATCGGGCACCATCTAAATCCGTTGAAAAGACACCGTATGAATTGTGGTTTGGAAACAAACCTAAGTTGTCATTCTTAAAGTTTGGGGATGCGATGTTTATGTGAAGAAAGTTCAACGGATAAACTCGAACCCAAAGCGGAAAATGCGTCTTCATAGGATACCCTAAAGAAACTATTGGGTATTCCTTCTATCACAGATCCGAGGGCAAGGTTTTGTTGCCAAGAATGGATCCTTTCTAGAGAAAGAGTTTCTCGCGAAAGGTGTGAGTAGTCGGAAGGTAGAACTCGAAGAGGTTATGGAACCTTCTCTTCAAAGTATGGCGAGTAGCGCAAGGAAGTTGTTCGGAGTTGGCTCCACTGTTGAAGAGGAACTAATGATAATGATCATGAAACTCGAAGAGAGTACTACCGAACCTCGCAGTCAAGCAGACGTGCGGCTCCGAGCTATCTGGAAATCTGTCATAAATTTCATGGTTGATGAAAACAATGACCTGCGACGTATGAAGAAGCGATGATGAGCCCGTTCCAACAAATGGTTAGAAGCCATGAAATCCGAGATGGAATCCATGTATGAAAATCAAGTTTGGAACTTGGTGGAATTACCTCACGACCGAAAGGCCGTGGAGAACAAATGGATTTTCAAAAGAAAAGCGTCTTGATGGTAATGTGACCGTCTATAAAGCTCGACTTATGTCAAGGGGTTTCGACAAATTCAAGGAGTTGACTACGATGAGACTTTCTCTCCGTAGCGATGCTAAAGTCGATTAGGATTATGTTAGCAATTGCTGCATATTTCAATTATGAGATATGGCAGATGGATGTCAAAACCGCGTTTCTCAACGGTAATATTGAAGAAGAGTTGTATATGATACAACCAAAGGGTTTTGTCGATCCTAAGGATGCTAACAAGGTGTGCAAGCTTCAACGATCCATCTATGGATTGAAGCAAGCATCACGGTTGGAATCTCGCTTTGATGAGGTGATCAAAGAGTTTGGATTTGTCCAAACTTATGGAGAAGCTTGTATTTACAAGAAAGTGAGTGGGAGCAATGTGGCATTTACGATATTATATGTGGATGACATATTATTGATCGGAAATGATATAGAACTTTTAAGCAGTGTTAAAAGTTATCTAAACGACAAATTTTCAATGAAGGACCTAGGTGAGCGTCATACATATTAGGCATAAAGATCTATAGAGATAGATCTAGGCCTAATAGGGCTATCATAAAGTACATACCTTGATAAGATTTTAAAGAAGTTTAAAATGGACGGAAGTAAGAAGGGTTCTTACCTATGTTGCAAGGCAAGACATTGAGTAAGACTCAAAGTCCGCTTCAAGGAAGAAAGAGAGATAATGGACAAAGTCCCCTATGCTTCACCATAGGCTCTATAATGTACGCCATGCTATGTACAAGACGGATGTGGCACACGCTATTAGTTTGACTAGTAGGTACCAATCGGATCCGAGTTGAACCTTTGGATAGCGGTCAAGAATATCCTTAAGTACTTACGAAGAACTAAGGATATGTTTCTTGTATCTGAGGTGAAGAAGAGCTCGTCGCTAAGTGTTATGTCGGCTAGCTTTGACACCGATCCGGATGACTCTAAGTCTCAATCCGGATCGTATTTCTCATGAATGGCGGGCGGTTAGTTGGAGGAGCTCCAAACAACCTGTGGTAGCGGGATCAACAACGGAGGCCGAATATGTTCTTTGCTTGAAGCGGCTCGAGCGATTTGGATGAAGGAGTTCATATCCGAACTAGGAGTTGTGGCAAGCGTTGGACCCAATGGTGATCTATTGTGACAACAATGGTGCCATTGCCAATGCCAAAGAGCCAAGGTCTCACAAGCATTCCAAGCATATTAAGCGCCGGTTTCACTCCATCCATGAGCATGTCAAGGATGGAGATATAAAGATTTGTAAAGTACATACGGATCTCAATGTAGCGGATCCGTTGACTAAAACTCTACCTAGAGCAAAACATGATCAACACGAACTCAATGGGTGTTAGATATATCACTATGTAACTAGATTATTGTCTCTAGTGCAAGTGGGAGGCAAGGAATATGCCCTAAGAGGCAATAATAAATTGTTTATTATGTGTATTCCAAGTATATGATAGATGTTTATTTTGCATGCTATAATTGTATTAATACGGAAGCGTTAATACATGTGTGTTTAATAAACAAGCAGAAAGTTCCTAGTTAAGCCTCTCTCATAAACTAGCTCGTTGATTAACAAGATGATCAAGGTTTCACGATCATGGACATTGGATGTTGTTAATAACGGGATCACAACATTAGTGTAATGATGTGATGAACATTCATCCAGTATAGCATTACGATCAAAGTCATTGAGTTTATATTGCTATAACAACTTACGAAGTGATCCTAATCCTTAGACCATGAGATCATGTCAATCACTAACACGGAAGAGTTTCTTGATAACATCAAGCGTCACACCGTAACGGGGTGATTATAAAGATGGGTTCAGAACTAATAAAGTGTTATGTTGAGGCTCATGGATCAAGAGTGGAATTTGTTCATCCGATGACGGATAGATATACTCTGGGCCCTCTCGGTGATATCACATTGATTAGCTTGCAAGCAAGTGATTTGATCACTAGAATGTTATATCACGGGAACGAGAAAAGAGTGCATGCCGATGCGAGATCAAACTAGGTATGGAGATACCGATGATCGAATCTCGGACATGTAATATATCGTGAGACAAAGGGATTAAGATACTAGCGTAAAGGTTCCCGATCACAAGAAAGTCATCGTTGAATGTGTGGGAGTCGTATGGGTCTCGGATCCCGCTCGATTATTGATCGAGAGGGTCTCGATCATGTCCGCATTATTCACGAACCGTAGGGTGACACACTTAAGAGACACCGACATCCAATTGGAGCAAAAGTTTCATGCCGAAAGAATAAACAAGCGCGAATTTATTTCACTAGATACCAAAAGCAGTTTTGGGTGAAATTGCATAAAGTGGTTATGCATGTGAAATAGAATTCTAGCAAGGGGTTATTGTGAATGTTTGTCATTAAAGTAATTGACAAAATTCTGAATAAAATAAAGAGTTTTATTTAATGAGAGTTTGCATTAAATTTGGTGGAAATTTAATGGGATATTTGAGTGGGATTTTGAGTGGAGGAATTTGGAGGTTTTGTGAGTGGAGTGTCCACCCACATGAAGAGGGAGGCAAGGGGCAGCCCCATGCGCCGCCACCCCTTGGGGTTCCCCTCCTCCTCCTATAAAAGGAGCCCTCCTCTCACTTCTCACTCACACCTCCTCGTGAAGGATCTCTCCCCTCTAGAATTTATCCCCATGGTCTCGGACTAGCGAGATACATGTTCCCGGTGGCTATTCGGCAAGAAAGAGTTGTGCTTCGCTGCATCGCTGGGCGAGGAGGCGGAGGTTTCTCGTGCCTCGAGCGTGTGTGCGAGCACGGATCTGCTGCTGATTTGCGCTTAGGACTTCCTCTCGATCTTGAGATCGGCAAGAGATCGTCTACATCAACCACGAGTTTGGACTCGTTAAACTTTGTCGGTCTTCAAGGGTATGTTCTCTACGGATGTACATCCGCCCGTTGTTTGTATCTAGTATAAATAGATCTTGGTATATAGTTCACATCGTAGGAAATTTTTTTGTTTTCTATGCTGCGAACCCTTCACTTTTACCTTGGCTTCCAAGTATTGACTTATCCTTGGCGAGTCATACTCTATGTCGGCAGGCAAAACTGCTTCTGCCCCATATACAAGGAAAAATGGCGTATAGCCTGTTGACTGATTCGGAGTTGTTCTTAGACTCCATAGCACTGAGGGAAGTTCCTCTATCCAACAACCAGGCGATCTCTGGAGTGGTTCCATTAAGCAGGGTTTTATCCCTGATAGAACTAAGCCATTAGCTCGTTCAACTTGTCCATTTGATTCTGGATGAGCGACTGATGCTACATCGAGTCTTATTGGGTTCTTTCCGCAGAAACGAGCAAAAGCTCCTTCAGCAAAGTTTGTGCCATTATCTGTGATTACACTATGTTGATAACCATATCTTAGGATTATGTCCCTTAAGAATGTGACAGTTGTTTTACCGTCCAATTTTTTGATGGGTTTCACTTCTATCCATTTGGTGAACTTATCAATCATCACCAAAATATGATTCATGCCTCCCCTTGCGGGTTTGAATGGTCCTACCATATCTAGGCACCATACTGCAAACGGCCAAGTGATTGGTATAGTCTTTAATTCAGACGCGGGTAAATGTGACTTGGATGCATAATGTTGGCAACCACTGCATTTGCCGACTAACTCTTGTGCATGTGCCAATGTGCTTTGCCAATAAAATCCATGTCAGAACGCCTTGGCCACCAATGCTCTTGATGATGCATGGTGCCCACATTCCCCTTGATGAATATCCAACAAAATTGCCTGGCCTTTCTCTGAGCTGATGCAACGCTGTAGTACACTCGTCACACTTCTTTTGTACAGTTCCTTGTTGATTATAGTGTATGCTTTTTCTCTCCTTTCTGTTTGCCTTGCCAATATCTCATCGTTCGGCAAAGTTCCATCTTTCAAGTAGTTGAATATTGGTTGTGCCCATGTTGGTATTAGCGGCTCCGGGTTTGCTTCACCGTCAATTTCCATTGGGTCCGTCGACATATGTTCTTCCGACATGACCTGAGGAGTCCTCGAGTGTGATTCGGCAACCCCTGACGTGAGCGGGTCAGTCCCCGAGTGAGTCAAAACTGCCCCTGAGTTAATGTCCATTAGCATAACGTCTAACTTTTGTGTTGCCGGGATGAATATTGATTTGGACTCTAGTGACGGCTTGATCGATGGTTTTCTGAGATGTTCCAATGCTATTCCTAGTGGTATTGCTTGCTGAGATGAACCTAGCTTGGATAATATATCTGCTGCTTCATTTTCTGCTCTTGGGACATGGTGGAATTCACACCCGTCAAAGTATCCCGAAATTTGTTGGACATGGAAACGATATAATGCCATGTTTGCGTCAAGCACGTCCCAATTTCCAGACACTTGCTGAATCACCAAATCCGAATCGCCAAAACACATGATCCTTTTGATGCCAATCTCTTTGGCTACTTTGATGCCGTGGACAAGTGCTTCATACTCATCAACGTTATTGGAAGCAGCAAAATGAATTTGTAGCACATACTTGAGTTGATCCCTCTTTGGTGATGTTAGCACTATCCTGGCGCCTAGACCCATTTTTGTCTTGGACCCGTCAAAATGCATCTTCCAGTAGTTCGGGTCTGGCAATGGTGGTTCGTACTGCATTTCCATCCAAACCACGAAGAAGTCTACAACAGCTTGATATTTAATTGCATCTCGCCTATCATACTGTGGAGTATATGGTGCTAGCTTTATGGCCCATTTTGTGACTCGGCCACTGGAATCTTTGCTGCCTAATATATCTGAAATAGGTGCCTCGCATATTACCTGTATTGGGTGTTCTTGAAAGTAATGTTTCAGCTTCTTTGCTACCATATATACCCCATATGTCATTTTCTGATAATGCTGGTAATTTTGTTTTGATACAGAGAGCACTTCGCTCAAGTAATAAACCGGCCTTTGGACTGATTTGCCCTCCTCTTCGCGTTCAACCTCTATTACTGCACTTACAACTTTGTTGGTTGCTGCGACATAGAGCAACATTGGCTCTTTGGACAGTGGTGACGCTAATGTTGGTGATGTTGCCAACATTTTCTTTAATTCATGGAAAGCGCTATCATCTTGCTGTGTCCATGTGAATTTGTCTGATTTCTTCATCAGTTGATATAGTGGTAGGGATTTTTCACCTAGCCGACTAATAAACCTGCTCAATGAGGCCAGGCACCCAGTGAACTTCTGGACATCGTTGAGGTTCTTTGGTAATTCCATTCTTTCGATGGCCCTGATCTTTGTGGGGTTAGCCTCAAATCCATGGCTAGATACGAGAAATCCGAGTAACTTGCCAGCCGGGACACCAAATGTGCATTTTTTTGGGATAAGTTTCATCCGGAATCTTCTTAAGTTTGCGAATGTTTGACGCGGGTCCTCAATTAGAGTATGACTTTGCTTGGTTTTTATTACCACATCGTCGACGTATACTTGAAATTTTTTGTCCAATTGATCTTGCAAGCATTTTTGCATGCATCTTTGATATGTTGCACCTGCATTTCTCAGTCTGAACGGCATGGTGCGATAGCAATAAGCCCCGTACGGGTGATAAAAGCTGTCTTTATTTGATCATTCGGATTTAGTTATATATGATGGAATCCAGAATATGCGTCCACAAATGACAACAACTCACACCCAGTGTAACACCCTCAGAATCGGACCTATGCAAGTTTTAGCGAAAACCCGCCAAACCCGCATAGAAACGATTCAAAGGTGCCCACCAGGCACTTTCGTGCGGGTGGAAAACGAAGTAATAACATTACACAACAGTCCTCGATGGGACCCACAGAACAGATATATATAACAGCGACTCAAAGAGTCAAGAATACAGATATAATATACAAAGATCCAAATCACCATGAAAACGATAGAGCGTCCGGCTACGGACAAGATGCAAATGGGGCTAAGAGCCCTGAAGAATAACCAATGGTGTCCATAACCCTGCCCAGGCCAAGCGGAAGGGTAACCACTAACGACGTCGATCTCAAAACCTGATTAAACAAAAGGGTGCGACAAAGGGCAAAGGAAAAAGAGGGCGTCGATCACGAGGCGATGCAGCGAGGCTAGAATTCGGCGTCCTCGCCTACATAGGTATAATTGGTGAGCGGCGAGATGCACTGAACAACCTATAGAGACTCGATACAACTGGCGGCAATCAGAGAGGGGTAAGAAGGACCTATGCGGAACCAACCTGATACTACCATCAAACAAACCCATTCTAGCGTTTTCCCCTCGAGACCAAACGAGGAAGTCAACAGAGGAACTCACACAGTTGGCAGTTTTACTTATTCAGTTATAGTTGCGGCACTTTACTAGTCAGGTTTAGATAATCGTCCTGATAAAGTAAGCAGTGGGCACTTTTAGGTAATCATTCCGTTGTATTTGCAACAATTACTAATCAGATACAGATAGCATGAGATAAACCCAAAACCCAGCAGTTGTTGGTACTTTTATTAGCCATTCCGTTGTAGTTGCAATACTTACTAGTCAGGTACAATGGTCACAAGCGACACTCCAAACAAGCAATTGTGGGCAGTATTATTTAGCCATTCCATTATAGTGAAGCTGATTACTAGTCATTATAAAGTCAAATTTATAACAATAACTTTAGTTATGCTTGTCTATGGTCGAGATACTGTGCTCCAAGTCGTCCATATCCGCGGACACGGCTTTCAGAAAGTTTTACCCGGCCGGGGTGCACCAATAGCAACACACGCTCGATCAACCTCGGAAAAACCAAATCAAAACCCAACGAGGCTTTCACGACTGAACAATCACAGGATTCAGAAATATTTGGGGCCACCCTTGGAGTACACCATAGCAAGTAAGCAAGCTCGAGACGGACTCAAGGTTTGGGTATCTGGTGTGAACATCGGGAACCCAAACTGGGCTTGTCGACACCAGCGGAATCGTGTCCCGATCCTAAAAGCATGCAGTGTGCTCCTCGCTGTCGTAAATACATAAGTAGCATGGCATAAGTACGGATCGTAAATAAAACCTCAAACTAGTTTGTGGCCCCAAGAAATAAGGCGAATCAAGCTCGCCTGGGGGTCCCATATACCTCCGGATGTGGATAGCGCGATAAATCAAGGAACAGTATCAAGTACTCGGGGTCCTACGGGACACAAGTGGGCTCGAAACCAAATATTATCTATCACCCGATGCCTCTACTTACTTCAATTTTAGTTGTTAAACAGAATTAAAGTGCGTTAAGTAAAACTATGATCATCTCCAACATCAACATGCGGCAATACATCAACAAGCGTGGCACTTGACGACATGCAGCAAGATTACTGAGCAAGCGGCTCGACGCGCAAGTCCAACTATCTACCGACAACGGGTAATAGGATGTGTCCAAGGCGATATAAGGCTGCGGGGATATCACGAATGCGAAAACTAGAGCATCGCAACACGGATAGCAATAGATCAACAGGAGGAATAAATACTATAAAAGTAAGATAGGTAGAAAGGGGAGATGCTTTGAAAACATTGTCGAAGGTTCAACCGGAGATCGGTAAGCTCACATCAACTCAACGGCCTTATCCATGAAGCAAATCACTAGAAGAAACACCGGATGCACTATTTAATACACGGCAGAAGATCGGCATGATGCATGTATGATGGAGGACATGGCAAAAGTGCGATGCAATTAGGTCATATTAAGCGGAACCGGGGTCCCGACAATTAAGTAGGTGGTTCATGTTATTTAGCTACCCCGCATATTAAATGGTGTTTAGCAAGACAACAGATGGAACCGGTTCGCTACACATGTTTAAATGAGGCCAATATAAGGCTAGATTTGCCCGCATATGGGCCCCATATTTAATTATTAGGTGAATCGGCGTAAGGCCCCCAAACAATGATATGCATGCGAGATGAATGACAATTTAATATGCGACAAGGTTATTATGTTATAAAAATAGGGTTTTCGGAAAGGGGCACACACTAGGGGTCTCGACGATCTTGGGGGTTCCGGGGTTCGGGGCCGGTCTCAGGGTTCGGATCTGGGGTTCGACGGGATCGTTCTCGGGGTTGGATACAAGGTGTTGGGAATATGCCCTAGAGGCAATCATGTATGATGATATTTCCCATTGTATTCATAAAGTTATTAAGTAGTCCTTGTATAAACATCTGATGTGTATCATTGAATATGTGATTCAGTTGTGGAACTATGCATTCATGTTGTTTGTACTAAATATCCTTGGTCATTGAGGTTGTGCTGGACACACAACTTAGACCAATGTGAAAGTTGGCTTGATGACTCGGTTCCACTTGTCATGGGCATGGAGATGCTATTCCAACTTACACAGACTAGGCTAAAGAGTTTAGCGAGTCGGATTGACCCATATTGAGGTACAACGAACTAAGTTGTCATTTGTATATCTCAATCAATGTAATCCTTAGACCTGAGTTTGTTGCATAGTCCGAGTTGAGGATCACCGACTTAGGTTACATCAACGCTGATCCGTGGCGGGCGATTATAAAGGCAGAGTTCGGGTCGACTGAGAATCAAGCTGCGTGATGTGAATAACCAAGATGGGATTTTGCCCCTCCACTAGGAGAGATATTCTCTGGGCCCTCTCGTGAGATATGATTCGGAAAGCATGGCCATGCACGACTCGTTTAAGTGTTAACCGAGGCGATCGACTAAGAGTTAGTCGGGTGAATCACTTATCTCGGATCTAGAAGAGAGTCGGACTATTTAAGGGATGACATATATTCGCCTATAGTCTGACAAGGTATATCGTGAGGCAAAAGGGACTCAGACGTAAGTCGCATTGAAAAGGCAAGTCGTCATGACTCTTTGGTACTTGGGAATCGATGCGTTACTGGGAGCCGATGCCGATTGATCGATTGAGAGTTGGACTCTAATCGTGTCCAAGTAACCATGAGCCTGAGGTCACACACTTAAGAGAGGAGCAAGTTCGGATTGGATCCGAATCGTAATCTGGTTGGGTTGGACCTAAACCAGATTAGGACCGAGTTAGTGAGTTGGACTCACGGTGACTAGTGTTATATGGGCTTTAGTGAATGGGTCCATGGCAGAGCCCACGTTCACTCCTATATATAGTGGAGCAGTAACCGTAAAGGTTAATCGTTGTTCGGTTAGGTCATTCCATGTGTTGGAAACCCTAGCTCCTGACAGTCCGGCCCGTAACGAACCTAGCGATTCGCCGGCGCTCCTCCTTATGCGTGTGGATATACCCGAGAGGTCTTTGTGCGATCGACCGGGGACGATCGGATCGTGAGGACTGCTTGCATCAAGCGGCGCTTCATTAGTAATCCGCAACTGCGCGTCTAGTGGTAAACCTCGTGGCCTTCTACCTCAGCTAGGTCTTGGGATCACCGCGTTAGAGGAAAAGTTTTTGTTTTATCTCTGCGTGGCCCAACAGTGGTATCAGAGCGATAGCTTCTGGTTTTAGGCTCGAGATCTCGCATATGTGATATGCGGTAGGCTATAGATAAGATCTATGTGCTGTTTTGGTGGTCGATCTATGAGATAGATCGGTTTTGTATGAAGTTGATTGGATCAACTATACTCGGGGAATGGTAGATCTGATTTCCGTGATCATACTGCTGAGGTCGTGGAACGACATACCCCTACCGGTCGGCTTCCGCCATCGGGGTAGACTGTGACACGTAAATCCAGAAGCGGTGATCGAAGATCAAAAAGTTTGATCGAATCGGAACGATGGTCGAAATCCATGTTCGGATCGAAGCGGGACCGCCGGCTTCGCCCTGTCGTAGCGCCTTAGATGTCGTTGCGAGTTTCACAACGCCGGTAGATATTGTATCTATGCATAACTTGTTTTTGCAGGAAGTTGTGAATGGTATGGTTCATGTGCATGTGATGTATGTGTGTAATCCATACGTGATCTGCGAATCACGGTTTTTTGTCGACGGTGGAGCCTAGGTCTGTCATTTTATTGTATAACGACTGCGTGTTGGATTCTCTATGTAATTTACTTTACTAAGCTAGTGTAGCTGTTTGAGAACCGGAAGGCATGCAAGGCGTTGTACATGTCGGCGACATGGAGTAAGGCGGCAAGTGACAAAAGTTGGCACGAGTCGGATTCTGCTTTGTGGAGATGGAGATCGCCATGAAGAGAGCCATACCATTTCACATTATAATTGCTTTATTTTGTGTTATTGTTATGTCTCAGTTTTACCTCTATTAGATAGTCGGTAAATTTTAATCCCTCAAAGAAGGTCTAGTCGGTTTTCCCTTGGTGTTTGCACCATCACAAGTCGGACATTTTTGGTAGTGGGCTCATAAAATTGAGGTGCTGCCAATTCTTTTCGACTAGGTGGGTTCGAGTCGGACTCTTCTTGCAGAAACACTTGGTAAGCTAGGCGGGTCTATCACAGTTGTGGGACTCGGGAAAAGTCGGATGGGGCCGAGGCATGTGATGCCACCCGTCAACAGAGTCGCATGAGATGCGATTGACAAGGAGTTGTCTACCTAGATCATTTTGGCTAGCGGTGATGCTAAAGCTCACTAGCCGACTTGCTTATTTAGGATCTGAATCACTAAGTAACCATCGGAGGGTGTTGGTTCTAGTGGGAGCATAAAATATTAAAATGTTTAATATGCTTGCTCTTTTATGAATACATGTCTTAAGTGTTTTGCATATTTTACATGTAGATCATGGCACCAAGTAGCAGTCACTCTCGGATATCCGGTTTTGCGTTGAGAACCATTCTTGAGAAAGATAAACTGAACGACACTAATTTTACCAACTGGTATCGAAATAGAATTGTTCTCAAACAAGAAAAGAAGGACCATGTCCTAGACAACCCACTTCGGATGAGCGAATGAGAATGCGACTGTCGCAGCCACCAATGCCTACCGTCGGGCCAAGGATGAGTCCACGGATATTAGCTGTCTTATGCTTGCTCACATGGAACCGGACTTGCAAAAGCAGTTCGAGCATGTTGAGGCCTACGATATGATCGAAAGCCTCAAAAGTATGTTCGAGCTCGGCGAAGGCCGAGGTATCAAGTCTCTCGAGCTCTGCTGAGTTGCAAAAAGGATGGTGATCCACTGAGTCCGCATGTGATCAAAATGGTTGGTTACGTGCAGTCTCTGGAAAGGCTTGGCTACCCCATAAGCGAAGAGTTCGCTACGGATATAATTCTGAACTCTCTTCCTAGTGCATATGGGAAGTTCATTTCGAACTACCACATGCATGGTATGGATAAGAAGCTCACTGAATTGCATGGGATGCTCAAGCAGGCAGAGGCGGATCTCAAGAAGGGCACCAGTCAAGTGTTGATGGTGCAGAATAAGGCTAAGTTCAAGAAGAGTTCTTGGACTAAGAAGAATGCTAAGTCAGGAGGAAAGCAGGCTCAGGACCCGGTCCCAAGCGCTTCCTCAGGGACTAAGCCATCTCCTTCAGCCGGATCCACTTGCTTCTACTGCAAGGCGGATGGCCACTGGAAGAGGAACTGCAGCAAATACTTGGCCCACAAAGCCAAGAGTGGAGGTATGACTTCCGACTCAGGTACACTTGTTTGCAATGTTATAGACATATATCTTGCTGATGCACCTAATAGTTCTTGGGTATATGATACCGGATCAGTTATTCACATCTGCAATTCGTTGCAGGGACTGGTAAGAACTAGGAGCGTAGCAAGAGGCGAGGTTGATATTCGAGTCGGCAACAAAGCAAGAGTTGCTGCGTTGGAAGTCGGCACGATGCAACTTCATTTACCTTCCGGATTCATTATGGAACTAAATAATTGTTATTATGTTCCGATTGCTCGATCGAAACATTATTTCGCTTCATGTTTGATGAGGCAAGGTTATGAGTCGAATATCAAGAATAATGGTTGTTCTTTGTATTTGAATGATATGTTTCACGGCTTTGCACCCGTCCAGGACGGGTTATTTATTTTGAATCTTGATGGTGAGTCGGTTTTTAACATAAATGTTAAAAGGTTGAAACCAAATGATCTAAATATGACTTACTTTTGGCAATCGGCTTGGTCATATAAGTTGGAAACGCATGAAGAAGCTCCATGATGATGGACTCTAACTTCGTTCGACTTGGAGTCGCTCGAGACATCTTGAATCTTGCCTACTCGGCAAAATGACCAAGACACCTTTTGCAAAGAGTTGCGAAGGGCGTCCGACTTGTTGGGACTAGTACATAGTGATGTATGTGGACCAATGAGCACGACCGTGGGTGGTTATGAGTACTTCATTACCTTCACTAATGATTTGAGTAGGTATGGATATATCTACTTGATGAAACATAAGTCGGAAACCTTTGAAAAGTTCAAAGAATTCCAGAATGAAGCACAGAATCAACTCGGCAAGAAAATAAAGTTTCTTGATAGGACCGAGGAGGCGAGTACATGAGCCATGAGTTTGATGACCATCGAAAAGTTGTGGAATAGTTCCTCAACTTACTCCGCCAGGAACGCCACAAAGGAGTGGTGTTTCGGAAAGGCGGAACCGGACCTTGTTGGACATGGTACGATCAATGATGAGTTGGACAGATCTGCCTTTATCATTTTGGGGCTATTGTCTAGAAACAGCGGCGTTCATACTAAACAGAGTACCATCAAAATCGGTAGGGAAGACACCGCATGAGATGTGGACAGGAAAAAGGCCGAGTTTGTCTTTTCTTAAGATTTGGGGTTATGAAGCATTTGTCAAGCGACTTCAGTCGGACAAGCTTACAGCCAAGTTGGATAAGTGTATTTTCGTGGGGTATCCGAGGGAAACCTTGGGTTACTACTTCTACAACCGAGAAGAGGGCAAAGTGTTTGTCGCTCGGCACGGTGTCTTCCTTGAGAAAGAGTTTCTCAGTCAGGGAGTAAGTGGAGGCACGGGGCAGCTCGAAGAAATTCGAGAGGAATCGCTAATAGCGAATCGGCTAATAGCGAATCGGCAAAACCTTGGAGGTTGAGCCGATCGTGGCTGAGCCGATGCAAAGACTGTACTACGAAGATCGGCAAGATTACGAAGTGTTCGTGATGTGTTACTGTTAGACAGTGATGAGCCGACAAATTATTCGGAAGCGATGGTGGGATCTGATTCCGAGTCATGGCTTGGAGCCATGAGATCCGAGATAAAGTCCATGGATGAAAATCAAGTTTGGAACTTGGTTGATCTGCCAGACGGTGCAAGACCCGTCGAGTGCAAATGGGTCTTTAAGAAGAAAACTGATATGGATGGAAATGTTTCAATCTATAAAGCACGCCTTGTCGCGAAGGGGTTCCAACAAGTTCAAGGAGTTGATTACGACGAGACTTTCTCGCCCGTAGCGATGCTTAAATCAGTTCGGATCATGTTAGCTATAGCGGCCTATTTCGACTATGAGATATGGCAGATGGATGTCAAAACGGCTTTCCTTAACGGAAATTTAACCGAGGACGTGTATATGATACAGCCCGAGGGTTTTGTCGATCCGCTAATCTTGACAAGGTATGCAAACTTGAAATCCATTTATGGGTTGAAGCAAGCATCTCGGAGTTGGAATATTCGCTTTGATGAGGTAGTCAAATCGTTTGGCTTCATCAAGAGTGATCATGATTCTTGTTTGTACAAGAAGTTTAGTGGGAACAAAGTAAATTTTCTAATCTTATATGTGGATGACATATTACTGATTGGAAATGATGTCCAGATGTTGCAAGAAACCAAGGAATCATTGGAAAGGAGTTTCTCAATGAAAGACTTGGGTGAGGCAACATACATCCTCGAATCCGGATCTATAGAGATAGATCAAGGAGGCTCATTGGATTGAGTCGAGTACTTATTTGGACAAAGTGTTGAAAAAGTTCAACATGGAATCGTCTAAGAAGGGTTCTTACCGATGTCCCATGGTGTAAAACTTAGCAAGACTCGGTGTCCTTCGACAACCGATGAGCGAAGTCGGATGAGTGCGATTCCATATGCTTCATAGCTTGGATCCATCATGTACGCCATGATTTGTACTAGGCGGATGTTTCCTATGCTCTAAGTGTTGTGAGCGGATACCAGGCTGATCCTGAGAGATCCATCGATGGCTAAAAATATCCTAAAGTACTTGAGAAGGACTAAGGATATGTTCTTGGTTTATGGTGGTGAAGATGAACTCAGTAAAGGGTTACACGGATGCGAGTTATCTCACCGACTCGATGATTCTCGTTCGCAATCCGGATACGTGTTTATTATAACGGAGGTCTTGTGAGCTGGAAAAGTTCCAAGCAAGAGACGTTCTGCTACAACAGAGGTGAGTATATTGCTGCCTCGGAGGCAAAGGAAGCTGTTTGGATGAGGAATTTCCTCATGGATCTTGGTGTGGTTCGGGGCTCGTCCAATCCGTTGGACGTGTATTCTGACAACAATGGTGCTATTGCACAAGCCAAGGAACCTAGACAACACCAGAAGAACAAGCACATACTCATGCGGTACCACCTAATTCGCCATTGTGGATCGTGGTGATATCAAGTTATGCAAGGTACACACGGATGCAAATATTGCGGATCCGTTGACAAAACCGTTACCCCAAACGAAGCATGAGGCGCACGAAACCATGGGCATTAGATGCTTAGACATGTGATGTCGGAAGATTGACTCTAGTGCAAGTGGGAGGCATTGGGAATATGCCCTAGAGGCAATCATGTATGATGATATTTCCCATTGTATTCATAAAGTTATTAAGTAGTCCTTGTATAAACATCTGATGTGTATCATTGAATATGTGATTCAGTTGTGGAACTATGCATTCATGTTGTTTGTACTAAATATCCTTGGTCATTGAGGTTGTGCTGGACACACAACTTAGACCAATGTGAAAGTTGGCTTGATGACTCGGTTCCACTTGTCATGGGCATGGAGATGCTATTCCAACTTACACAGACTAGGCTAAAGAGTTTAGCGAGTCGGATTGACCCATATTGAGGTACAACGAACTAAGTTGTCATTTGTATATCTCAATCAATGTAATCCTTAGACCTGAGTTTGTTGCATAGTCCGAGTTGAGGATCACCGACTTAGGTTCTGTCAAACGCTGATCCGTAACTGGGCAGTTATAAAGGCAGAGTTCGGGTCGACTGATAATCAAGCTGCGTGATGTGAATAACCAAGATGGGATTTTGCCCCTCCACTAGGAGAGATATTCTCTGGGCCCTCTCGTGAGATATGATTCGGAAAGCATGGCCATGCACGACTCGGTTAAGTGTTAACCGAGGCGATCGACTAAGAGTTAGTCGGGTGAATCACTTATCTCGGATCGAGAAGAGAGTCGGACTATTTAAGGGATGACATATATTCGCCTATAGTCTGACAAGGTATATCGTGAGGCAAAAGGGACTCAGACGTAAGTCGCATTGAAAAGGCAAGTCGTCATGACTCTTTGGTACTTGGGAATCGGCACGTTCTGCTAGGAGCCGATGCCGATTGATCGATTGAGAGTTGGACTCTAATCGTGTCCAAGTAACCATGAGCTCGGGTCACACACTTAAGAGCGGGAGCAAGTTCGGATTGGATCCGAATCTGTAATCTGTTGGGTTGGACCTAAACCAGATTAGGACCGAGTTAGTGAGTTGGACTCACGGTGACTAGTGTTATATGGGCTTTAGTGAATGGGTCGCATGAGCCCACGTTCACTCCTATATATAGTGGAGCACAAGAACCCGTAAAGGTTAATCGTTGTTCGGTTAGGTCATTCCATGTGTTGAAACCCTAGCTCCACAGCCAGTCCAGCGTATCGAACCTAGCGATTCGCCACGGCCTCCTAATGCGTGTGGATACCAGCGGAGGTGCTGTGCGATCAGCACCAGGACGATCGGATCGTGAGGACTGCACTGCATCAACTAACGCGCTTCATCAGTAATCCGCAACCGCGCGTCTAGTGGTAAACCTCGTGGCCTTCTACCTCAGCTAGGTCTTGGGATCACCGCGTTAGAGGAAAAGTTTTTGTTTTATCTCTGCGTGGCCCAACAGAAGAACTTGGCGTTCCGGGAAGAAGGACTTGGTTTGGCGTCGGGGCATAGCGGGTCCGCTCTGGTCGGTGTCGTTCTTGTCGCATTCGCGGTCTTCGGGTCATGTTGATGATCATGGCGTTCTGAAAGAAGTACTCGGCGTTTCGTGACGATCTTGTTGATTCCATGGCGGAGGCCTTGGCGCTTCGGATCGGTCTTCGGATCGGGGCATCGGGGTATTGGGGTTCCACCTTGATTATCGGGGACGAACTTGGGGCTCGGCGCGGGTCTCGTGGTTCCTGCCGGAGTGCTAGAAGTTCCGTGATGGAGTTCTTGTCGGAGATTCTTGGACACCTTCGCTTGGTACGGTCTTGGCGTCGCCCGTGGTCTTGTGGGGTCCTTCGGGCTCCGGGTACTCAGTCCAGGGACCGGGCCGGTTCTCTCGACGATCTTGTGGCACCGAAGGTTGGGTAAAATCTTGAGGTTCGCTCTTCGGTGGCGGGTCGAGGTTGTGCGGATGGTCCTGTCGTCGATGTAGGCCTTGCCGCTTGTCGGGGTTCTCCACGTCCGGTTGATCTTGGCAGAGGTTCGGCCTCGCCGTCTTGATGGCTAGCACAGACTCCACGGCAGCACATAGAGGCAGGGAACGCTTGCTGTGGTGGGGCTTGCGGGACCGCGATCGAGGGAGAGGCCGGAGACGGCGACCGGAGGAGCTAGCTTCGAGGCGGCGGGCGGAGGCGCGGGGCGGGACTGGCGAGGCGGTGCAGAGCGGGCCAAGAGGAGACGGCGGGCGGCTCGCAGCGAGCGCTCACAGCGGCGCGGCCGCGAGAGCGAGGCCATGTGCTGGTCGGCCTGTGAGGCGCGGTTGGCGCCTGGAGGAGCAGAGCGGCGAGGGAGCCCAGACGCGAGGCGGGCAGCGTCCTGCTCAGCGGAGGAGGTCCCGGAGGATAGGGGCCGCGGCCGACGGAAAGGCCACGGGCCAAGGCGCCATGTGTGGCGAGGGCGGAGGAGCGGTGGCCGAGGCGATCAGGCGGCAGGCGGAGCTCAGGAGGCGGCTGAGGAGAGGGAGGCCATGCAGGAGGAGAGGCGGGCAGAGGCTGAGCTGGCAGTGGCGGCGGGCGGCAGTGTGCCTCCAGGCGCTCGGGAGGGTCTGACGGCGGGCTCGGGCGGGAGCGCGTGCGAGGAAGAGGGAGAGGAGAGAGGGAGAGACGACGGGCAGGTGGGGGTCGTGGTGGGGCCCTGGGGCGTGGGCCAGGGGGGCGATCCCGAGGGTGGCTGTCGGTGGACTGGGGCAGGGGCGGTCGTGGTGGTGTGGCCTGTGTGCGTGCGTGCGTGTGTGGTGGAGGCAGGTGAGTTGGGGAGGGGAAAGAGAGGTGAGGGAGAGGCTGGGGTGAGGTGGCATCCCGAGTGGCTAGGGGAGGGGAGAGGGTGAGGTGGCAGGTTGCTATTGGGTGGGGTGAGGTGGAGGGTGGGTGTGGGTAGAGTTTTAGGTGGCTTTAGGATTTAGAAGGGCGGGTTAGGTGGACCGATCTGTTTTGTACGGGGGTGGTCGTTCGGGTCGATTTGGCCCGTTCGACTGCCCCCACTAAAATAATATAAAACTTTATTTACTTTAATTGGACCGTTTGCAACTCGATAGCAACAAAACAAAATAATCCGGAGACCCGGGGTTTTGCGTTTGAATAAAGATGGGGCGTTTTAGAAAACAAAACGGGCTTGCGAAAATAGTTTTAGACCAACAACATATGATGATGACGATGCAATGCACAATAACAACGCGATTTTCTAGTAGTGGTTTTGCGGGATGCCACAATTCGACACCACTAACAATGGATCTCGCCTTCGAGATCCGCCTCATGGTACCGGAAGAAGAGCGGCGATCTGCGTCTTCTCGCTTCATGTAGATCCTCGCGACACCACTAACGAGGGTTCCTTCTTTATCTGGGAATCGGCGACACCACCAACAAAGGGTCGTTGTTCCTGATCGTCGAGAGAACACTCCGGAGAAACAAAGGACGAAGGTAGAGGTATCAAACGATAAGGCCACCTCTAACTTCCATTAGAAGAGGGAAAAGTTACATTGATCCACCCGTTCGATGTACAGAGCGAACAGTAAGAGTCGGGTAGGGTGATTAGTCCATCCCGTACCCAAACTATCAACTCTATACATGAGTCGGAGAATCAGGCAACTCTACTCTCGAGATTTAGACTGAAGATCTTCATAGGCGGTATCCGGAACAAAGGGATGATGCCAGCAGAAATCGTATGAAAGACACAATGATTAGGTTTCGCGATGGTTCCATTGGCATGAACAACACATGCTCAAGGTTAACTCCAACTTCACCAATGCTCGTCCTTCTCATATGTTTTCCAACGACACAGATATCCGGCAAGGAACACATATGGATAAAGATCTCAAGAACAAAAGATCGGATGAAGGGCACAACAGAACAGTTGCAGATTGATGATCGTAGCACCTCCGTTACAAAAGGGAGAAGGCGAAACCCTGAAGGTACGACGGAAACCCAACCACGAGAAATCCTGGACTCGAAGAGAGAGAAGAGAGCGGATTCAAAACTCGTCGAGATAAGAGGAGAATAGCAGAGGGGTAAGGAGTAAAACCAGACCTAATCAGAGCTATCCAACCGATTTTGCAAAAATAGTTTTGACACTCTACTGCGGCCGTTAGCTAGGTTATCCTACAGGCTGGACTTGTGGGGTATCGCAACTGCTGAGCTCTGATACCACTCTGTAACACCCTCAGAATCGGACCTATGCAAGTTTTAGCGAAAACCCGCCAAACCCGCATAGAAACGATTCAAAGGTGCCCACCAGGCACTTTCGTGCGGGTGGAAAACAAAGTAATAACATTACACAACAGTCCTCGATGGGACCCACAGAACAGATATATATATAACAGCGACTCAAAGAGTCAAGAATACAGATATAATATACAAAGTTCCAAATCACCTTGAAAACGATAGAGCGTCCGGCTACGGACAAGATGCAAATGGGGCTAAGAGCCCTGAAGAATAACCAATGGTGTCCATAACCCTGCCCAGGCCAAGCCGGAAGGGTAACCCTGCTAACGACGTCGATCTCAAAACCTGCTTAAACAAAAGGGGTGCCGACAAAGGGCAAAGGAAAAAGAGGAGCGTCGATCTTGAGGCCAAGACACGGCGAGGCTAGAATTGGGTCCTCGCCTACATAGGTATGGTGGATCAAGCGGCAAAGATGCACTGAACAACCTATAGAGACTCGATACAACTGGCGGCAATCAGAGAGGGGTAAGAAGGACCTATGCGGAACCAACCTGATACTACCATCAAACAAACCCATTCTAGCGTTTTCCCCTCGAGACCAAACGAGGAAGTCAACAGAGGAACTCACACAGTTGGCAGTTTTACTTATTCAGTTATAGTTGCGGCACTTTACTAGTCAGGTTTAGATAATCGTCCTGATAAAGTAAGCAGTGGGCACTTTTAGTTAATCATTCCGTTGTAGTTGCAACAATTACTAATCGATAGATAGCATGAGATAAACCCAAAACCCAGTTGTTGGTACTTTTATTAGCCATTCCGTTGTAGTTGCAATACTTACTAGTCAGTACAATGGTGCAAGCGACACTCCAAACAAGCAATTGTGGGCATTATTTAGCCATTCCATTATAGTGAAGCTGATTACTAGTCATTATAAAGTCAAATTTATAACAATAACTTTAGTTATGCTTGTCTATGGTCGAGAATCTTGTGCTCCAAGTCGTCCATATCCGCGACACGGCTTTCGAAAAGTTTTACCCGCCGGGTGCACCAATAGCAACACACGCTCGATCAACCTCGGAAAACCAAATCAAAACCCAACGAGGCTTTCACGGTGAACAATCACAGATTCAGAAATATTTCAGGCCACCCTTGGAGTACACCCAACGGTAAGCAAGCTCGAGACGGACTCAAGGTTTGGGTATCTGTTTGTGAACGATCGGGAACCCAAAGCTGGGCTTGTCGACACCAGCGGAATCGTGTCCCGATCCTAACAGACAAGTGTGCTCGCACAATCGTAAATACATAAGTAGCATGGCATAAGTACAGGATCGTAAATAAAACCTCAAACTAGTTTGTGGCCCCAAGAAATAAGACTGAATCAAGCTCGCTGTGGGGTCCCATATACCTCCCGGATGTGGATAGCGCGATAAATCAAGGAACAGGTATCAAGTACTCGGGGTCCTACGGGACACAAGTGGGCGTTCGGAAACCAAATATTATCTATCACCCACCGATGCCTCTACTTACTTCAATTTTAGTTGTTAAACAGGAATTAAAGTGTGCGTTAAGTAAAACTATGATCATCTCCAACATCAACATGCGGCAATACATCAACAACTGTGGCACTTGACGACATGCAACAGTACCTGAGCAAGCGGCTACGACGCGCAAGTCCAACTATCTACCAGACAACAGGTAATAGGATGTGTCCAAGGCGATATAAGGCTGCAGGGGATATCACGGGTACGAAAACTAGAGCATCGCAACACAGATAGCAATAGATCAACAGGAGGGAATAAATACTATAAAAGTAAGATAGGTAGAAAGGGGGAGATGCTCGCCTGAAAACATTGTCGAAGGTTCAACCGGAGATCGGGGCGAAGCTCACATCAACTCAACGGCCTTATCCGCGAAGAAGCAAATCACTAGAAGAAACACCGGATGCACTATTTAATACACGGCAGAAGATCGGCATGATGCATGTATGATGGAGGACATGGCAAAAGTGCGATGCAATTAGGTCATATTAAGCGGAACCGGGGTCCCGACAATTAAGTAGGTGGTTCATGTTATTTAGCTACCCCGCATATTAAATGTTGTTTAGCAAGACAACAGATGGAACCGGTTCGCTACACATGTTTAAATGAGGCCAATATAAGGCTAGATTTGCCCTCATATGGGCCCCATATTTAATTATTAGGTGAATCGGCGTAAGGCCCCCAAACAATGATATGCATGCGAGATGAATGACAATTTAATATGCGACAAGGTTATTATGTTATAAAAATAGGGTTATCGGAAAGGGGCACACACTAGGGGTCTCGACGATCTTGGGGGTTCCGGGGTTCGGGGCCGGTCTCAGGGTTCAGATCTGGGGTTCGACGGGATCGTTCTCGGGGTTGGATACAAGGTGAAGAACTTGGCGTTCCGGGAAGAAGGACTTGGTTTGGCGTCAGGGCGTAGCGGGTCCGCTCTGGTCGGTGCCGTTCTTGTCGCATTCGCGGTCTTCGGGTCATGTTGACGATCATGGCGTTCTGAAAGAAGTACTCGGCGTTTCGTGACGATCTTGTTGATTCCATGGCGGAGGCCTTGGCGCTTCGGATCGGTCTTCGGATCGGGGCATCGGGGTCTTGGGGTTCCACCTTGATTATCGGGGACGAACTTGGGGCTCGGCCTGGGTCTCGTGGTTCCACAGCCGGAGTGCTAGAAGTTCCGTGATGGAGTTCTTGTCGGAGATTCTTGGACACCTTCGCTTGGTACGGTCTTGGCGTCTCGCCCGTGGTCTTGGGGTCCTTGCTCGGGCGTCGGGGTACTCGAGTCCGTGGGACCGGGGCCGCCGGTTCTCTCTCGACGATCTTGTGGCACCGAAGGTTGGGTAAAATCTTGAGGTTCGCTCTTCGGTGGCGGGTCGAGGTTGTGCGGATGGTCCTGTCGTCGATGTAGGCCTTGCCGCTTGTCGGGGTTCTCCACGTCCGGTTGCTCTTGGCAGAGGTTCGGCCCCTCGGCCTTCGTCTTGATGGCTAGCACACGCCACAGCGGCACATAGAGGCAGGGAACGCTTGCTGTGGTGGGGCTTGCGGGACCGCGCTCGAGGGAGAGGCCGGAGACGGAGACCGGAGGAGCTAGCTTCGAGGCGGCGGGCGGAGGCGCGGGGCGGGACTGGCGAGGCGGTGCAGAGCGGGTCCGCGGCGAGGGGACGGCGCGGCCGGGCGGCGCTCGCAGCGAGGAGTCTGGGCGGCGGCCTGAGGCGAGCACCGCGGCAGCGTGAGGGAGGGTGGCCATGCTGGTCGGCCCTGTGGAGGCGCGCCGAGCGCCTTGGAGGAGCAGAGCGAGGGAGCCCGCGGACGCGAGGCGGGCCGGCCCTGCTCGAGCGGAGGAGGTCCGCAGGGATAGGGGGCCACTACGGCGGAGCTGCGGCCACGGGCACAAGGGCGCGGCCGGTAGGGACGGAGAGCGGGCCGGAGTGGCGACGCGTCTTGGGCGGAGCTCGCTGGGAGGAGGCGAGCTGAGGAGAGGGGGAGGCCGCGGAGAGGAGGAGAGCGGCGAAGGGCTGAGGCCGCAGTGGCGGCGGTGCCCGGGCGGCGCCGGGGGGTCTGACGGCGGCAAGGGAGCGTCGAGGAAGAGGGAGAGAGGGAGAGACGGCGGGCAGGTGGGGGTCGTGGTGGGGCCCTGGGGCGTGGGCCAGGGGGCGATCCCGAGGGTGGCTGTCGGTGGACTGGGGCAGGGGCGGTCGTGGTGGTGTGGCCTGTGTGCGTGCGTGCGTGTGTGGTGGAGGCAGGTGAGTTGGGGAGGGGAAAGAGAGAGGTGAGGGAGAGGCTGGGGGTGAGGTGGCAGCATCTGAGTGGCTAGGGGGAGGGGAGAGGGTGAGGTGGCAGGTTGCTATTGGGTGGGGTGAGGTGGAGGGTGGGTGTGGGTAGAGTTTTAGGTGGCTTTAGGATTTAGAAGGGCGGGTTAGGTGGACCTATCTGTTTTGTACGGGGGTGGTCGTTCGGGTCGATTTGGCCCGTTCGACTGCCCCCACTAAAAGAATATAAAATTTTATTTACTTTAATTGGACCGTTTGCAACCCGATAGCAACAAAACAAAATAATCCGGAGACCCGGGGTTTTGCGTTTGAATAAAGATGGGGTGTTTTAGAAAACAAAACGGGCTTGCGAAAATAGTTTTAGACCAACAACATATGATGATGACGATGCAATGCACAATAACAACGCGATTTTCTAGTAGTGGTTTTGCGGGATGCCACACCCAGCAGTAGAATCTATGACCTGGTCGATCCGTGGCAGGGGAAATGGATCTTTTGGACACGCCTTATTGAGGTTCGTGTAATCAATACACATGCGCCATACCACTGCTACGTCGGGGTCATCCTTTTTCTTCTCTACCAAGACTGGATTTGATAACCAATCCAAGTGTTGTACTTCCATGATGAACCCAGCAGCCAAGAGCCTGGCAATCTCGGCAGCTATTACTTTCCTCCTATCTTCGGCGAAGCGGCGGAGGGGTTGCTTCACCGGCTTTTCATATGGCCATACATGAAGAGAGTGCTCGGCCAGCTCCCTCGGAACTCCTTGCAAATCCTATGTTGACCATGCAAAATTCTCATGGAGGAAGCTGGTGAGCTTGCTTTCCAATTTGTCAGTGAGGCCAGCCTCAATAGTGATTGTACGCTCTGGCAAAGTCTCATCCACCTGTACCTTCTTAGTTTCTTTGGTAGCTTGAAATGACACATTGCCATGCAGGTTAGTGAGTGCCGGCATGGACATTTGTGCTGCTTTGGCCAATGCTGCCACCTCCAACATTTGATGTTTGTCCTGTGCTATGACTAGTGACTCGGCTAGTGGAGATCCGGCTGAGGCACAAGCAATGGACCTTTTGTTATATCCTTCCACTATAATCACTCCACACGGGCCTGGCAGCTTCATCTTCAAGTAAGCGATGTGAGGAGTAGCCATAAACTTTGCCATAGCCAGTCTGCCGAGTAAGGCGTGATACGAGCTGACCAAATCAACCACCTCGAACTCTATGGCTTCAGTGCGACAATTCTCTCTGTTGCCGAATAAGACGTCGACCCAGTTTTGCCAATTGGCTCACAGGACAATCCCGACACAATACCATGGAAATTTGTCTTAGTCAGCTCCAACATATTCATGGTAATGCCTAACTTGAGCATGGTAAGCTTGTACATGATGTTGATGCTACTGCCATCATCGATCAGTACCTTGGAAAACTTCACGTTGATATCCGGGCCCATGAACGTTGGATCTAGGACCAGAGCATATCCTCCTGGGGTTGGCATAATCTTGGGGTGATCCTTGATACTCCAAGTTATCTCTTGCTCAGACCAATGCATGTACTTGGGAATTGTTGGCATTGTGGCATTCACCTCCATCATCCGTCGCTGCTGACTCTTTTTGTCATTCGGCTCTGTGACGAAGACGACATAGCTATGGTGATGTTATCTGTACTCATTCCTAGTTCCGTGGCCGACATGAGCGTCGTCACCTCTTGGATTATGCACCTGATGCACAGTTTCTCTTCTCTCTTGATTATGATACCTTGGCTGCCTGATTTCATATCTGTTATCTGTTCCCACAGCCTGAGCATTTCTTCCTGTAAGTGGTGGAGGGGGAGGTGGTGGTAGCTGCTTACTCGGCGAATCCACTCTATCTCCTTTCTGAAACCAAGTGCATTGCCTTGTTGTGTGATTTGCTGGCCTACTCGGACTAGGCATGTGAAATTTACATGGCTGGTCCAACATCATCTCATAGGTATACTTCTGTCGGTCCTGATATTGCTTCCTTTGTTCATATGGCTTTTTGCCATCATTCTTCACCCACTGTTGTTGTCCATTTGTAATTTGATGTTGGCTTCTCCCAGCATCTGGATGATCCTGACTTACAATCGCAACCTGAGTCAAACCATATCTGTAGTCCGGCCTTTCATCCCTTCTTTTGCTTCTGTATTTGAATCTTTCCTGGTGCCTCTGTGACCAGACAGAGTTGGATCTCCTAACGCATACGAATCAGCAATTCTTATTGTTTCTGCCAAACTTGTCGGCATATCCCTCTGTAACCTTTGCCACAACACACTTCCGTGTCTGCAACCTTGGGCAAACCAAGTGATTGCCTGTGACTCGATTACCCCTTCGCAAGAGTTACGCATTGTGCACCATCTTGTGAGGAATTCTCTATCTGTCTCATTGGGCCGTTGCTTGCACATTGCTAGTTGTTATGGGAGATTCGGCCTCTTTTAAGTGCTTGTGAAATTTCTCACAAAAGCGTCTTGAAAATCGATCCAGCTGTTAATGCTTCCGGGTGGCAAATTGTTCAGCCATACCCTAGCTGGTCCTTCTAGCATTTGCGGTACATATCATACTGCCCATCTCAAATTCCCCTACGTAATTTTCACCGCAGTTCCATAATCTATGAGCCAATCCTCTGGCTTTGTGCTTCCATCATATGTTTTTGTTCCTCTGGCCAGCTGGAAATTTGGTACAGGTGGCTCCTTCATGATCCTCGGACCAAAGCATAGTGGACCCTGCGGGCCTTACGACTCAATCAGTTCTGCCATCTTTATTTGGTCAAGATTTAGCCTTGCATCATCCGGTTGAAGGTTCCTGCCTCCGAGTCTAGCTCCCATTGCTTGATATGCGTGATCCGGCAGTTCATATCCGTCATTTACCATCGTCGAGTAACCATCATTATACCTGTTCGCGTTCGGGTCAGCAGGCTATTGTGCTGCTTTTCCCGCGCTTTGATGTCTTCTTTCGGGTTGAGCTGGTGCGTTATTCGGCGCTGGATTTCCTCCTCCTGCCGAGTGAGCTCCACGCCTAGGTTGAGGCGCAAAATTTTGCCCTCCATTTTCGTTTCTTTGCCCTGCTTGCCTTTCTCGGCCTGCATTTTCCTGGTTCTCATTTCCTTGGGCATTATTTATTCTCGTTCCCTGTGCATGCGCTGGGTTTCCCTGAGCCATTGCCAGGTCATAAGAGATCATGCTTGTTTATCCCTGAATCCACGCTTTTTTCTTTTCTCGGCCTTGGCGCCGCTCTGGGTGAGGATGTCGTGTGACATGCTGATCTTGCTGGGACAGGAGTCGCCGAGTGAACCAGTTTTGACCTCCCTGATATACCCGGATTCGCTCTATAGTATGCTTCATTCAACATGCTAGCTGCTCTTACCAGTTCATTGAATCGCTCTTGTTGTCTTTTCTTTGCTTCTCCTGTCAGATGGGGTAATTCTGCCATTGCTGCTTCTGCGGCTCACAGGTTAGCTGCTGCTGCTGGGTTGTACGTTGGCCGCATAGCTGTTTCGTTGTTGTTCTCTGGCGTTATCTTTGATGTTGCATCCGCCAGCTCCTCATTGAGGTTTCTTCCACTTAACCTTGTTGCATCAAGCCGGGTCTTTGCACCCTTGACTCGGTTTGCCAAGTTGAGCTCTCAGATTGTGATATCCACATCTTGCTGTAACTGCGCTAACTCCTTGGCTTTCTCTAGGACCTTTATTCTGGCCTCCTCTAACTCGGCTTGCACATGTGCCGGGTCAGTTGCTTGCGCTACTGGCTCTGCCAACTTGTCTATCGCATCTTGCATATCCTTTACCCTTTTACTCCTAGCTATGTTTTCTGGCTTTTCCAGCGGTTCCTTTGCTGTTCTCGTGACCTTTGGTGTTTCCTCATGATTTCCTTCCTCAACATTCTCATTCACTACTGGAGCTATCGGTGGAGCTGCTAGGTTAGGAGCTGTCATCATTACCTCCATGGAGACGAGTTGGTGAAGCTTTCCAGCGACAGGAACCGCTGGCGGATCCGGCGCCAGGACAACACGCTCCGGATATGCGCATTCCACGCGCACGGCGACGTAGACCTGGTGCTCGCCGAACTTGATGAAGCGACCGCCCCTAGGGAACGGCTTGGTCCCGAAGCACCCCGCGTTGTTGCTGACGAAGTTAAGCGCTCCAAACCTCTGGATGAGGCCGGAGTAGACGCGCTCGCCGGTCTTGACGATGATGTTGCCCGTCCGGATGAAGACTCCATCAAGCACCTTCTTCTGCCCCACGGTGGGTGCCAACTGTCGTGGTGGTGTCACGGCAAATGCCATGGGTAGGCTTAAGTTGGGGGCCGAATGGGTGCTTGTGGTCACCGGGGAGGGAGTGCACAGTCTAGCCATGCAGGAAGAACAAGATGAACTCTCCACACTTAGGAATTTAATTTATACTTAGGAATTACAAGTGCTCCTTGAGCTGTATGGACTAGTGTTCTAAGCACTAGTTCCCTACTTGGTCCAACCTCCTTCTACTACTGCTATGCCCTCCCTTATATAGGCAACGCTAGCTATCTTATACCCCTTTGGGTTCTAGGGTTTACTGTTTGGATCTTGGTCCCTACAATGTGGGCCGGGTCATGGGCTTTCCCTAAGCCCAATGGCCCATTCCACAAAGCTTAACAATTAACGGTCTTATGGTACGTCGCCTCCTGTTCCTTTTGGCGTCACGCAGTAACTTTGTACGTCAGCCATTGCTTTGGGCGTCACCCGACTCCTTTTGTGTCACCCAGCGTTGCCCTTCTCTTTTGACCATGCTTTATCATGGTCCCTCCTAACCTTACTCGGAAAGGTGCCACGCGTCCTATATGACCCGAGCCTTCCTCGGGAGACTCGTCTTGTTGGTTCCTACAAGAATAACAACTTTTTCTTATACGGGCCAACATAGCTCATATGTCGGCCGCACACGATTCTCTCTCTCGGACGTACTTACTCGGCCGAGCTCTTTCTTTACTTGGAGCTAGCCAAGCTATGCTACGTTTCACCCCTCGTGACCATACCAGGGGTTATCCCCCCGACACTTGACAAAGTATAAGTTGGCAATCTCATGTCCCTTGAATACAAGGGCCACACCTCATGCTACTCAACTTCAGTCACTTGTAAGTTCTTGTCATAGTAAGTACATGCGTATCAAAGAGAACCGCCATATAACCAAAATGACAAGGCAAGCAGACAATGAGCATCTCAGCAATCTTTTTATTTACTATGTGCATATCTTTTTATTGAAGATGTTTCGCAGAATGCTCATTATGGTCATGCTGCAAGTTTCCACCATAATTAGGCATGGCTTAGGCTAGTAGCCTAGGCGTTTCTCTAACACAAAATACATAACTCCATGGACTTACAAGATCCCTCTTTATTTCACACCGGTGACATCCATAGACAAAATAGCATGATATCAACTTTGTACAAAGTACAAGTGCAATGTTGAAAACGTTCCCCATGACAGCATGGTTCTGCTAATTCCAACGTATAAGTGCAAGCATATACAACAAAGATGACACAATGGTTCAAGTTTATTAGGGGCAAGGAATAAAAAGTGTGCCATCAAGTTCGTGAGGGCTTTAATCACTAAGTTTTCACATAACAAAATACTTTTTTAATTGGAAGATAGCTGAAAACAAGAATATACTTGGCATGGTGTAACACACCATGCATAGGAATTTATAGTGGACACTTTGGAATAACTTGGTTTCTTGGGAGTTGGAAGCATGAGTAGAGCTTACTCATACAAGTGGAGGCTAGCAAAAGACTGGGAACAACCAACTAAGAGAGCAATAATGGCCATAATCATGCAGAGCGACAAAACATTACTAATAAAAGCATAGAGTGGTACTACAAGTCAAGGATGGTATGAGCATGTGCCAATTCAACCCAAACAAAGCATCAAAGGAGAATACTGTGCTTTTGTATGCTAAAACAACGCATGATTCTTTCAAGGCACACTAAGCAATCCCAATTGTTTGGAACAAGACATGCTACAGCAATAATCACTAAGCATAAGGTCAAAATAACACCTAGCATGTCATGCTAAAGTCTAAGTCACAGTCAATGGAAGATCATCTTGCACTTCCAAGCAAGAACTTTCCAACACCAATCGACTTATTTGAAAAAACACAGCGAGAACGGGGGTCCAAACTACTTTATTCAAGCAAACTAAACAAACTAAGCAAAGAAAACAAAAAATAAGACGCTCCAAGAACAACACAAAAGTGCATGAAACAATAAAAACGAAGTGTCTAGACAGACCTGACCTTTTTACTGATGAAGAAGGGGATGCCTTGGGCATCCCCAAGCTTTGACGCTTGTACCTCTTGGATATTTATTGGGGTGACACTTGGGTGGCATCCCCAAGCTTGAGCTTTTGTCCATTCTTCTCTCATTACATCATTCTCTCTCCACACGTGAAATTTTTCCTTTATACAAAACTTCACACAATCTTCATTAGCAACATTAGTGTATTCAAAAGATAATAGACCTTTGGATTTAGCTTTGGAACATATTTTTTTTCACTAAAACACAAGATACTGTAGCAACTCCTTCAAAAAGCTCAATTCCCCAAAAGAGAACTCACAAAGGAATCAATAAGAAGCAAATGCAAATAATGGCAGAAATCTGTCAAAACAGACCAGCAGGTAGAAACCGATTTTTTCGAAAATCTTGTGTTGTTCAAATCAAAAAGTGTTGAACTAACACAAGTTATCTAACATACTTGGAGATTTATTCATAAATGTTCAGCTTAATCCGACTTACAGAGACTCCTCACGAAGTTTTAAGGTGGAGGACAAAAATCTGTTTGGGTTCAACAACTCCCAAAATCTTACTTCCCTCTCATTAGAGGTCATTTTTGGCACAAAAAGTAAACAAAAAGGATAAGGAGAGTTCATTAATGAATTAATAACTTCCAAGACTCAAGGAAACTCTTGGGTTATCTCCCAACAAGTACTTTTATTTAACGACTTTAAGTTAGGCATGATAATTTGAGAAGAAGCTAACATAAGAAATATGAATTGAAGTAAAAGAGAGCATCAAGAAGCAAATTCAAAACACATTTAAGTCTAACCCACTTCCTATGCATAGGAATCTTGTACACAAATAAATTCACAAAGAACAAAGTGACAAGCATAGGAAGATAAAACAAGAGTAATTTCAAAACTTTCAGCACATAGAGAGGTGTTTCCGTACTATGAAAACTTCTACAACCATATTTTCTTCTCTCATAATAATTTTCAGTAGCCTCATGAATAAACTCAACAATATAACTATCAGATAAAGCATGATTTTCATGATCTATAAACACATAATTTCTATCAAGCTCAAAACTAGTGGGATTAAAACCTTCACAGGTTTTACCCAAAGTAGATATTTTAAAAGGATCCATAGGAACATAACATTCATCCTCCTTTGGTAAGCATGGGGGACAATCAAATAATGTAAGGGATAAAGAGTTACTCTCATTAGAAGTTAGGCATGGGTAGATGCATTTTTCCTCCTTTTGTTCATCACTCTCCTCCTCTTTTTCTTCTAATGAGCTTCCAGTTTCAACAATTTCTTCTTCCATAGGCTCCTGCAAGGCATTAGTCTCTTCCAATTGTGGAAAGCACCTATTAAAATATTAAAGAATATAGCCATTTTCTTCCTTGTAATTATCAAATCAAAATTTAAGTATCTCATAAACCTCATGTTCATAAGGTGCATCATCAATATTTTCAAGCAAACGGCAAGTTCAAATGCACCCTTGAAAGCAATAAATTCTTTAATTTGTTCCACATCATAAAAGTCATAATTTCCTTTAACATAAGAAGATATGGTAACATTATCATTATACTCACATTGAAAAGGCAGGTGTTTATACCTCCTACAACAACAAGATTTATCAATGCAATAAGTAACATTATAAGTAGAGCACACGTCTCTAGCAATAGTATTCAACTTATCAATTTGTTCCCATAAGTGTTTCCCTTTTTTGTGACAAATGGTGTTCCTTATAATAATACTTTTTTTTCTTCCGTGAACCCACCTTGCCAATAAGAACTAGTTTCAAATAAACCATCCATTGATAGAAAGCATGACCAAGCAAGGCAATAATAGACCAGCAACTAGAGCATGAACTAATTTTTTTGTGTTTTTGATAAGAGAAAGCAAACCAAACTAAACTAATTTTTTTGGAGTTTTTAATAAAAAGAGGCAAACAAAACCAAGCAAAAGGAACTAAGCAAACTAAAAACAAAGTAAAGAGAAAGGTTGAGGAGGACTCCCCTTGTGAAGACGTCCTTAGCCTCCTCGGCAACATCGCTAGAAAGAGCTTGATGGCGCCCAACAATGTCGTGGGACGCTTCGTTGGAAACCCCAAGAGGAAGGTGTGATGAGAATAGCAGCAAGTTTTCCCTCAGTAAGAAACCGAGGTTATCGAACCAGTAGGAGGAAGGAAACGTCTCAAAGGTTATGCAAGCAACATGGAAACCTGCACAACCAAACTCAAGACTTTGCCCCAACGAATCAGTGAGGTTGTCAAGATCACCGGTTTGCTGTAACAAAGGATTAACTGTATGGTGTGGAAGGTGATGATGGTTTGCTGCAAGTAAACAGTAACAGTGCAAGATGTATCAATGGTAAAGATTGGACCGGGGTCCATAGTTCACTAGAGGTGATCTCCTTAGATAAACAACTTGGCATGAAGGGTAAACAAATTACAGCAGGGTAATTAACAGGAACTAAGCAAGGCATAACAATGCAATACTAGACAAAACTATCCTATGAGATTCGATTGGGCAATACAACAATATACATAGACCGCCATCCAACTGCATCTATGACTAGAAGTCCACCTTCATGTTATCATCCGAACCTCCTCCAGTATTAAGTTGCAAGCAACAGACAACTGCTTTAAGAAAAGTGTGTAAGGTAAACAATCTACTTGTTCCATGAACAAGAGACCTTTGTTTTATCCCTAGTGGCAACAACACATCTACAACCGAAGAGATTTCTGTCACTTCCCTTGGAAACTAGAGGAATGAACCCACTATCGAGCATAAATACCCCCTCTTGGAGTCACTAGCAACTACTTGGCCAAGATAGCTACTAACAATGGAGAGCATGCAGGATCACAAACAACACAGACATGATAGAATCAAATAGACAAAACCATTAATCAATCTGACATAGTAATCTCAATATCCATCGGATCCCCGCAAACACAACATGTGTCAGGGGGGTCACCCCCGGATAGGCTAACCGGACAAGATACAAGGCACTAACCTGCAAGCCGGTTGTCTAGCCGGACGCAGAAACTCAAAGACAGATCAGAAGGAAGGCCAGACCAAGACCAAACTGGCAAACCAGCCAGCCGGATAAGAACCATCAGCAAAGCCTGCTAGCCGACTGAATTAAGTCAGCCGGCCGGAGCATGACAGACTAGGAGTCAACCGACAGAGAGACTAGCCGGATGAGACAAGCAAGGGAAGAAGAGTAGCCGGATGGATCTGACCATCCGGCCCAGGAAGGTCAGTTTTCTAGGCCACCCTAGCCGGACACTCAGGACAGGCAAGGTACAGGATGACGTAGAGCATAGTACGCAGTACACCCAGGATGGCGGACAAGACAAAAATGAGACTTAGACACTCGGCCCATACCGACGACTTTACCGATGACGGTTGTAATAGTGGACAGTAGGTGGCACTGTGCATTACTACCCACACGGCGACCACTATAGATGGCGTGGCGGCTTGGGCTGGACTATGGGTACACGCCCTCCATGCCGGCCACTTTAGATGACCTAGCCGGCTGGGGCCCGCCTGTGGCGCCCGCCAGTCAGCCAGGCCGTTGCCCACGCTGCCTCGGCCTATATAAGGGGCGGTAGGGGAAACATCGAAAGGTTTGGACTCTCCTAGATCATTAGCCAGACCCGATACAGCTCGAGGAGCCTTATAGCCCTTTGTGTTCATCCCTAGAGTCAGATCGGCAGGAGTAGGAGTTTTACCTCAACCCGAGGGCTCCAAACCTAGGTAGTTCTTGTGTCCCCGACGCTCGCTTGTACCCAATCCCGCCTGTGGACGTCGTCGCACGCTTCCCTGCTTGCTCCCACACATCTATCTAGCCTTGTTAGGCTCTGCCGTTTCCATAATGATGATAGTTGGCGCCCACCATGGGGCAAAGATGGTGGCGACCGGAGTGATGTTCCGCACGGGACCCTGCACTTCGTCTGGCGAGCGCGTGGCTTTCGTTCTCGTGCTCACGCTGGGCAAATTTCACTACGTTATCGACAACGCCCGCTGATTCACCGGATCCAGCTTCCCGGCAGGCGGCTCCATCCTGCTATTCGGCGACCTGCCCGTCTACGTCGCCGCTGTGCCGGAGCGTTTCCCCCGGGAAATCATCTCTTTCGCCGAGCCGTTGCCCTCAGCCAACAGCGCGCTCGTTGCGCTCGGCGTCGTGGAGGTGATGATGGCCGGCTCAAGCAACAACCGTCGTCCCCATCTCGAGCGCGGCAGCGACCAGGCTGGCTTGTCCACTCCGGTGAGCGAGAAGGCGTGGTGGACAAGGTTATCAAGGAACTCCTCGACCCAGTGCATCCCTGGGACGACCCGGAGATAGATATGGCCAAGATCAAGGCGGCGCATGAGCGTCTGCTCCTGCAGGCCCAGGGCCTGGCTTCCACCAAATACCGGATGGAGAGCAACATCCGCGAGTATAATCGCTCCCATGGCTTCACTCCGGCTAACGAGGATCCTAGCCAACTGGGCTCCGTGCAGCACCGCGGGGGAGAGCTGGTCACCTTCTTCGAGCACGATCTTGAGCTGTCTTCCCGCACTTACTTCCCTTTGCCCGTCTATGACACCGTGGTCAAGAATGTCCGGGCGGCACGAGCCGTCGCGGAGGATCTACCTCACTTGGAGGGGAGGAAATGCTGCGCCAGTTCCAGCGAGTTCAGCATCTGTTGCGCGTGGCCAACGAGCATGCTGAGGCCGCACGCATCGCGCATGAGGCAGGAGCTGGTCCCCGTGGGAACCGACCGGCTGGAAACAGCCGGGAGGACCTCGCCAGACCGAGTGATTTGCATCTCCGGGTCCGCAACCCCCTTGCTCCAAGTGTCGCCAATCTGGCAGCAGCCAGCCTTGCGGCGAGTAGGGCGCCACAAGCCACCCACCTCCGGCTAGCCAGAACCCACCTCCACCCTCTCCATCATCCTGCCTCTCTGGCCGGGTGGGAACTCCCAATCCGGTTGAGACGGATGCGTGCGCCCGCATCGACCTCTTGATGGAAGCTCGCATAACTGAGGAGGGGGACACAACCGGCCCAGTGTGCTTCGGGCCACGCATCCGGAAGGACCCCTTCCCTGATAAATTCTCCCTGCCCCGGGACACCCCCAAGTATGATAGCAGCATGAAGCCGGAAGACTGGCTCACCGACTACGTCACCGCAGTCGGACTCGCCCACGGCAACAAGCGCGTGGCAGTTCGCAACATCCCGCTCATGCTGAACGACTCAGCCAGGACTTGACTCAATAGCCTCTCTCCCAACGGCATCAATGCCTGGTCGGACTTTGAGAAAGTCTTCACCCGGAACTTCAACGGCACGTACAAGCGCCCGGGCAGGCCCCGCGATCTTTCTCTGTGCATCCAGGGAGACCGCGAGTCGGATCGCGCGTACCTCACCCGGTGGACCGAGCTGTGCAACTCCTACGAAGGGGTGGTGGATAACCAAGCAATTGGTTTTGTCATCGAAGGGTGCCGCGAGGGCACGATGTTGTGCCACCGGCTGCTGCGCGACGAGCCCAAGACCATGGCGGAGCTGATGACTATTGCTGATCAGTACGCCATGGAGGACGCGGCAATGAACAAGCCCCTCCGAGTAAACACGGAGGGAAGGCCGGTTCCCACCGAGCCGGCTCGAGAGAAGCCAACCGTTCAAGGCGGTGATGCCGGATCATCTCGGCGGCACGGCAATGACAGCCCCTACCAGGGCAAGCGCCCGGTTAAGCAGCAGAGCCCGCGTTACCACCAGCGGCAAGTCAACGCGGTGCAGGGCGCACCGGCCCAAAACGACAAGAGGCAGAGGAATGCCTTCACCTTCGAGCAAATGTTCGGCGGGCCCTGCAAGTACCACAACGGCACCAAGCCGGCTACGCACACCACCCGGCAGTGCAGCTGGACCCGCCAGATCAAGGAACAGGCCGGATTACCTCCTCTCGCCCCACCCCCTCCTGGCGGTCCCATGCCACCAGCTAGGGCAGCCGACAAGAACTGTGGCAACGGAGGCTACCCCCTGCAGCATGAGAACTACCACATCTTCTAGGTCAAGCCGATTAACAACCGCGGCCAGAAGCAGCACAACACGGAGGTGAAAGCTGTCGTCCCCCTGCGTCTCAACTTGTCCGATACCCCCATCACCTGGAGCCAGGCGGACCAGCCGGATTCGCTCCCAAATCCCGGGGGCTACACGATGGTGCTGGACCCCCTCGTCATCTCCGATGCCCGCACCTGCCGATTCTCACGTGTGCTGGTGGACGGTGGAAGCAGCCTCAACCTTCTCTACTGGTCCTCCATGGAGAAGCTGGGTATCCGAGAATGTGACCTCCAGCCCTCGACCACTATGTTCCACGACGTCGCGCCTGAGCCACCGTGCATCCCGCTGGGCAAGATCCGGCTGGATGTCATTTTCGGTTCGGATGGGAACTTCCGGCGCGAGCCAATCTGGTTCTAGGTGGTCAACCTCGCCAGCACCTACCATGTCCTTCTTGGCCGCCCTACCCTCGCAAAGTTCATGGTGGTCCCCCATTATGCATACCTCAAAATGAAGTTGTCGGGGCCGAATGGTGTGATCACTGTGGCCGGCTGCTACAGACGGTCCATGGCCTGCCCGAAGGAAGGCGCCAAGATAGCTGAGGTCCTGCTCATTGCCGAGAAGAAGCGCGAGATGCTATGCAATGTGGCCATCTTGCAGCAAGAAGTGTCGGTTGGCATGAAGCCGGCTGGGGACATGGCGTTCCAGCCGTCCAAGGAGACCCGACAGATACCGCTCGACCCGGCTAACCCCTCCAAGTGTGTCACCATCGGTGTCGGCTTGGACATCAAATAGGAAAGCGCGCTCGTTGACTTCCTCCGTGATAATCGGGACATCTTCGCATGGTCTCCCAAAGACATGTCGGGTGTGCCGAGGGAGTTCGCCGAGCACTCGCTTCACGTGCGTCCTGATGCCAAGCCGGTCAAGCAGCCCCTCCATCGCTTTACGGAGGACAAGAGGAAGGTCATCGGCGATGAGATCGCCCGGCTACTCGCTGCCAGCTTCATCATGAAAGTGTACCACCCAGACTGGCTGGCCAACCCAGTCCTGGTGTTGAAGAAGAACAAGACATGGCGTATGTGTATCGACTACACAAGCCTGAATAAGGCCTTCACAAAAGACCCCTTCGCTCTGCCCCGTATTGATCAAGTGATTGACTCTACGGCCGGCTGCGATCTGCTTTCCTTCCTTGATTGTTATTCTTTCTATAATTAGATCCGGCTGAATCCGGCTGATCAACTGAAAACGTCGTTCATCACCCCGTACGGGGCTTACTGCTATGTAACCATGCCATTCAGACTGAAGAATGCAGGTGCTACCTATTAGCGTTGGATGCAGAAATGCAGATTGGACGGAATGTGCACGCGTACATGGATGACATTGTCATCAAGACGAAGGAGAAGCAGACCCTGCTGGAAGATCTCGATGAGACGTTCATGAACCTCCACCGGTACCAGATGAAGCTGAACCCAGAGAAGTGCGTGTTCGGCGTGCCAGCTGGACAGCTCCTAGGCTTCCTCGTGTCGAGTCGGGGAATCGAGGCCAATCCGTAGAAGATCTCATCCATCGAGAGTATGCAGCTGCCTAAGAGCTTGCTCGGTCTCCAGAAGTTCACCGGCTGCTTGGCTTCCCGCAGCCAATTCGGCCACCGGGAGAGAAGGCCGCCTGCATCAAATTGAAGAAGACGGACAAGTTCACTTGGACTGCTCAGGCAGACACGGCCTTCCACGACCTCAAGCGCATGTTGTTGACAGCACCGGTTCTCGCCACGCCGGCTGCAAAGGAGACGATGCTGCTCTACATTGCTGCCACCAACCGGGTAATCAACGTCGTCCTGGCGGTGGAGCGGCCGGAACCGGGCAAGGCACAGTCGGTTCAGCGGCCCGTCTACTACCTCAGCGAGGTGCTCTCTCCCTCTCCAAGAAGAACTACCCCCACTACCAGAAAATGTGCTACGAGTTGTACCTGGCTTGCAAGAAGCTCAAGCACTACTTCCAGGAGCATCCGCTCACCGTGGTGTCCACTGCGCCATTGGGCGAAATCTTCGGCAACAAAGATGCCACGGGTCGGGTAGCCAAGTGGTCCATTGAGCTTTCCACCTACTGCATCTGGTACGAGCCTCAGATCACCATCAAGTCTTAGGCGGTGGCAGACTTCTTCGTCGACTAGGCAGAGAACCAGTACCTGCCACCATTTCCAGATTCTGACTACTGGAGGCTGCACTTCGATGGCTCGAAGATGCGCGGGGGCTTGGGAGCCGGCATCGTTCTCACCTCTCCCAAGGGAGACCGGCTAGAGTATGTGCTGCAAATCCAGTTCACCGTGTCGAACAACGTCGCCGAGTAGGAAGCTCTCGCGCACGGGCTCTGGCTCGCGAAAGACATCGGCATCTGCCAGAACCTGTGCTTCGGCGATTCGGATCTGATGGTGCAGCAAGTATCCGGCGAGTGGTACGCTCGGGACGCCAACATGGCTTTGTACCGATTCCACGTACAGCTGCTCAGTGCTGGCTTCGAGGGATGTGAATTCCACCATGTCCCCGCACGAACAACGAGGCGGCCAACGTGCTCGTGCGAGTCGGATCCACCAAGGCAGCCATCCCGCCCGGAGTGTCCTTGGAGCACCTTCGCAAGCCCAGCATCACCTCCTCTCTAGAATCCAAGTCCATCATCTGGGTAGCAGACCAGGGGGCTGCCGGCTCGAAACAGTCAGGCCCCGCTGTTGTGCCCTCCGGCTCGAAAGACCTAGGGTCTGCCTCCTCTTCAGGCAAGCTGTCATCAAGCAAGGCGAAAGGCCCGAGGGCTGCCGACTCGGGTATTCCACTCGGCCGCCCTCCGGATGAGCTCCAGATCATGCCGGTTAGCGTCTTTACCATCTGGGAAGTTCCATCCTGGGCCCAGCACTTCATGAACTACATCCTCAACGACGAGCTTTCGAATGACGAGGTGGAGGCAAGGCAGATCCGGTGTCGCGCGCACACGTACACCATCATCAATAAAGAGCTGTACAAGTGCAGCGCGGCAGGAGTTTTCCAGCGGTCTGTCGACGCGGATACCGGCTACCAGCTGTTGAAGGAGATCCACCAGGGGGAGTGCGGTCACCACGCCTCTTCACAAGCCCTGGTGTCAAAGGAGATGCGCCACGGATTCTACTGGCCGACTGCTTCGGAGGATGCAAACCCGTTGGTTCGGGCGTGTAATGGGTGCCAGCGGTTTGGCCGGCTAAGGCACATGCCGGCTTCCGTGCTCAAGACAATACCAATCACCTGGCCCTTCGTGGTCTGGGGGTTGGACATGGTCGTCCCCTTCAAACGAGCTCGAGCCGGCATGACCCACCTGCTGGTGGTGGTGGACAAGTTCACCAAGTGGATCGAGGTGAAGGCGATCCGGAAGCTGGACGGGGCCACGGTCGTCACCTTCTTCCGCGACATCATCATCCAGTTCGGATACCCCCATAGCATCATCACTGACAATGGCACGAACTTCGCCAAGAGGGCCTTCGCCCAGTTCTGCCACAACAAAGGGATCCGGGTGCCTCGCATCCGTCGCCCACCCGCAGTCCAACGGGCAGGTGGAAAGAGCCAACGGCTTGGTGCTAGCCGGAATCAAGCCCTGGCTGATCGAGCCACTAGAGCGATCACCCGGCTGCTGGATTGAGGAGTTGTCGGCCGTGCTGTGGAGCCTCCGCACCATCCCGAACAGATCAATCGGCTTCACCTTGTTCTTCCTCACCTATGGCTCGGAGGCTGTTCTCGCGGGGGATATCAAGTTCGACTCACCCCGCAAGCTCCTTTACATGGAGAAGGAGAACCAGGAGGCAATGGAGGATAGTGTGTACCTCCTCGAGGAGGCCCGCGAGCTGGCCTTGTCCATATCGGCTATTTACCAGCAAGGGCTGTGCCGGTATCACTCCAGTGGCATCCGGCCAGTCACATTCTGGGTGGGCGACCTGGTGCTCCGACTGATACAAGATACAGAGGGCATGCACAAGTTGTCCCCTCCGTGGGAGTGCCCCTTCATCATCAGCAAGGCTCTGTACAACAACTCCTACTACCTCATCGACGTGCAACAACCGCACAAGAACAAGATGGACAAGTCGAACGAGGAGACGGAGCGGCCATGGAACACAGACCTGCTCCGACCATTTTACATGTAGTCACAAAAATCAGTGTATGTATCCGGATCCTTGAATGAATGAAAGATATGGAACCCCGGCTAACGCTCAGGGGATCCTTTCCGGATAATCAGATCGTTGCTCTTATCCGTTTAAATTCCTGCAATGCTTTTTCTGGCTTCTGTCGACCCCTGCCCAGGGGCTCGCCGGTTGCCCCGCCCTGCCAATTCTGTAAACCGACCGAGTAGTGTGTGACGATGCCACACTCTTCGTCTCAGCTACAGACTGCAACCCAGCTGTCCGGCTAGCAAGAGCAAAAGCCCGAGGGCATCCCACACGAAAAATGGTGAAGGATGCGTCAGATCGGGAATCTCCGGCCATGTGCCTAGTCGGTCTTTTTTGGCTACAAAGCCCCTAGTACCGTGTGCGGTGTATTGTCAGCTCCCTTCGGTTATGGCTCCAGACCGCAACCCGGTTGTCCGGCAAGGTGCAGCGTAAACAGCACCCCACACGAGAAAGCGACTAAGTGTCCATAAAAGCACGAGCAAGTTTTCGAAAAAAGAAAAACCCTCGTCGGATAATAGAAAGGCATATAACACGACAACATATTGACAAAGAGTCATTTCTGTATGTTTCTTTTTGCACAAATTGCACCGAGTAAGAAATCAGAAGTAGTGAAGATTCGAAGTACCTATTTGCGGTATCCACTTCGAATCTTGGGGCTACCGAGTGGTACCGGCGCCCCCACTAGAAGATGTGGCTTCCTTTGAAGGCCACCGACAAGAAGAAAAGACAAGGACATACAGAACTAAAAGGCTCCACCCGCCCGATCCGACTAAGCAAAGCTAGTCAGGCACGTCAGATAGACCTAACAAAGGAGAGAAAGATAGAAGAGAGAAGGAAGAAGTAAGATAAGGAAAGTAATAGAGAAAAAGGTCCAGAGAGCGACCGGATGCGCGCAGCCGGACTGCGGTGCAGCTTCTCTGGTCCGGCCATGCGAGCGCCATTCGGAAAAGCAAGATGGGGAAAAGGCAGAGCGCATGCAAAAGTTCGTGAAGGCGAAGGCAAAATATCGCCGGCAGGAGAGGACCAGCCGGAAAAACCAGTTGAACAAGGCATAAAGATAATGGGTGCGTGAAGGCAACCTAGACAGGCAGATTAAATTAAAACGGAGGAGGACGAAGCCTCCGCACAACTAGTTGTCCAAAAATACGAAGTATCGGAAGCTAAAAAAATTTACAAAGTCACCCAGCATCCCGGGGTCTTCACCTTCAAGCAGCTAGCCCCTTGCCATGAGGAGGAGCTACGCCGGTTCCACCAACCTGGGAGGACGCCTCCGAGCCATTTGCTCCCGCGCTCCCTTCGCCCTCCGTGAGTACCTTGTTGATGTCGGCGTAGCCGGAAATCGTGATGGCGGCGGATGTAGGGTTCGCAGCATAGAAAACAAAAATTTTCCTACGATGTGAACTATATACCAAGATCTATCTACTAGATACAAACAACGGGCGGATGTATATCCGTAGAGAACATACCCTTGAAGACCTACAAAGCTTAACGAGTTCAACTCGTGGTTGATGTAGACGATCTCTTGCCGATCTCAAGATCGAGAGGAAGTCCTAGCGTCGCAAATCAGCAGCGCATCCGTGCTCGCACACACGTTCGAGGCACCGAGCAACCTCCGCCTCCTCGCTCCAGCGATGCAGCGGAAGCACAACTCTTTCTTGCCGAATAGCCACCGGGAACATGTATCTCGCTAGTCCGAGACCATGGGGGATAAATTCTAGAGGGGAGAGAGATCCTTCACGAGGAGGTGTGAGAGACAAGTGCGGAGGGGGGGCTCCTTTTATAGGAGGAGGGGGAAACCCCAAGGGGGTGGACGGCGCATGGGGGCTGCCCCCTTGCCCTCCCCTCTTCATGTGGGTGGACACTCCACTCACAAATCTCCTTTAAATTCCCTCCACTCAAAAGTCCACTCAAATTCCCATTAAATTTCCACCAAATTTAATGCAAACTCTCATTAAATAAAACTCTTTTATTTTATTCAGAATTTTGTCAATTACTTTAATGACAAACATTCACAAATAACCCCTTGCTAGAATTCTATTTCACATGCATAACCACTTTATGCAATTTCACCCAAAAACCTGTTTCGGTATCTAGTGAAATAAATTTCTGCGCTTGTTCATTCTTTCGGCATGAAACATTTGCTCCAATTGGATGTCGGTGTCTCTTAAGTGTGTCACCCTACGGTTCATGAATAATGCGGACATGATCAAGACCCCTCTCAGATCAATAATCGAGCGGGATCTGAGACCCATCGACTCCCACACATTCAACGATGACTTTCTTGTGATCGCTTTCGAACCTTTTACGCTAGTATCTTAATCCCTTTGTTTCACGATATATTACATGTCCGAGATTCGATCATCGGTATCTCCATACCTAGTTTGATCTCGACCGACATGCACTCTTTTCTCGTTCCTGTGATATAACATTCTAGTGATCAAATCACTTGCTTGCAAGCTAATCAATGTGATATCACCGAGAGGGCCCAGAGTATATCTATCCGTCATCGGGATGAACAAATTCCACTCTCGATCCATGAGCCTCAACATAACACTTTATTAGTTCTGAATCCATCTTTATAATCACCATGTTACGGTGTGACGTTTGATGTTATCAAGAAACTCTTCCGGTGTTAGTGATTGACATGATCTCATGGTCTAAGGATTAGGATCACTTCGTAAGTTGTTATAGCAATATAAACTCAATGACTTTGATCGTAATGCTATACTTCGGATGAATGTTCATCACACCATTACACTAATGTTGTGATCCTGTTATTAACAACATCCAATGTCCATGATCAGGAAACCTTGATCATCTTGTTAATCAACGAGCTAGTTTATGAGAGAGGCATAACTAGGAACTTTCTGTTTGTTTATTAAACACACATGTATTAACGTTTCCGTATTAATACAATTATAGCATGCAAAATAAACATCTATCATATACTTGGAATACACATAATAAACACTTTATTATTGCCTCTCAGGGCATATTACCTTCAGTCTCCCACTTGCACTAGAGACAATAATCTAGTTACATAGTGATAAATCTAACACCCATTGAGTTCTCTGGTGTTGATCATGTTTTGCTCTAGGGAGAGTTTTAGTCAACGGATCTGCTACATTGAGATCCGTATGTACTTTACAAATCCTTATATCTCCATCCTTGACATGCTCGCGGATGGAGTGAAACCGGTGCTTAATATGCTTGGAATGCTTGTGAGACCTTGGCTCTTTGGCATTGGCAATGGCACCATTGTTGTCACAATAGATCACCATTGGGTCCAACGCGTTTGCCACCACTCCTAGTTCGGATATGAACTCCTTCATCCAAAGCTTCTGAGCCGCTCGCAAAGAACATATTCGGCCTCCGTTGTTGATCCCGCTACCACAGGTTGTTTGGAGCTCCTCCAACTAACCGCTCCGCCATTCATGAGAAATACGATCCGGATTGAGACTTAGAGTCATCCGGATCGGTGTCAAAGCTAGCCGACATAACACTTAGCGACGAGCTCTTCTTCACCTCCGTATACAAGAAACATATCCTTAGTTCTTCGTAAGTACTTAAGGATATTCTTGACCGCTATCCAGTGTTCCGAACCTGGATCCGATTGGTACCTACTAGTCAAACTAATAGCATGTGCCACATCCGGTCTTGTACATAGCATGGCGTACATTATAGAGCCTATGGATGAAGCATAGGGGACTTTGTCCATTATCTCTCTTTCTTCCGCCGAAGTCGGACTTTGAGTCTTACTCAATGTCTTTCCTTGCAACATAGGTAAGAACCCCTTCTTACTTACGTCCATTTTAAACTTCTTTAAAATCTTATCAAGGTATGTACTTTGCAATAGCCCTATTAGGCTCCTAGATCTATCTCTATAGATCTTTATGCCTAATATGTATGACGCTTCACCTAGGTCCTTCATTGAAAATTTGCTGTTTAGATAACTTTTAACACTGTTTAAAATATCTATATCATTTCCGATCAATAATATGTCATCCACATATAATATCAGAAATGCCACATTGCTCCCACTCACTTTCTTGTAAATACAAGCTTCTCCATAAGTTTGGACAAATCCAAACTCTTTGATCACCTCATCAAAGCGGAGATTCCAACTTCGTGATGCTTGCTTCAATCCATAGATGGATCGCTGAAGTTTGCACACTGTCGGGGGTGTACCCCTGGGTACCCCAGAGTTGAGCTATAAAGTGATCTGTGTAAAAGAATAAAACAATTAAATAGAAAGAATGGATGAAGAAAGTCGTAAAAGTTGAAAGAAAGAAGAATAAATCCTGGTTGGGCCGAGTTATATTTAACTCGGCCTGGTCAAGACAGAATCTGCCCCTCTTGGGCCGAATTAACCAGTCTGAGCCAATTTGCTGTGTGCTGAACATGAGAAATCCAGTTGGGCCGAATTAACTAAGCCGAAGTCGGCCCACAGCCGACTCCCCGCCCCCTAATCCCGCCAACGTCACCAGCGACCCAGCGCGTCGCCAACTCCCGCCGGCACCGCGTCATCTCCCTCACAGCGCCGGCTCCCTCCCTTCGTCGCCCGGGCCGGATTCGCCCATTGGGAAGCACCAGCGCTTGCCCCGCAGCTCGTCGCCCGGGTGGGCCGAATTAGGAGAACCTCGGCCCACCGCGGGACTGCTTGGCCAGATCGACGCCCCTAGCAGCGGGCCGGCTTGAAGGGACCCCGGCTGGGCTCCCAGTGACCCGGCTGGGCCACTCTAGTTGTCTTTCGCACCCAGGCCGAGTGAAGTGTAATCCGGCTGGGCCTGTAAATGTAGTTTAGCTGGGCCTATAAGGACCAGGCCGAGTCAACCGCGTCACAGGCCGAATTACCAATGGCCCACGGATGCCTGGGCCGAGTTATAAAGCTCCAGACGCCTTTTTATTTATTCCAGGAAGCAGTCTCAGCAACTACGTCGACATACGATCAAGTAAAGCCAAGATCTTCGTGCCAGGAGCCAGTCTTGGGACCACTCGCTCAGACTAGCACATGGGCACAGGGAATATGCCCTTGGAATCAAGGATATGCTAAGAGAATATGCCCTGGCATCTCCAAAGATGCCAAGGCATATGCTGAGCATCAAAGAAGATCCCAAGAATATGCCATCTAGATGCCAAACGTGTAGATCAAGTCTTGTCCCCTGGGCTCCCCTTTATAAGGAGCACCAGGGGGATCGTTAGAAAGAGAGGCCCCGAAGGGCTCCTCCCCTCTCAGCTCAATAGGAGCTCTCCTTCTTCCTCCTCCTCTCTCATAGAGAGATCTAGGTAGAGGCATAGGAGATACATCTCAAGGAGCATGATTGTAGCCACAAGTATGGCCAGATTATAAGAGATTAGATGTAGAGAATGAGGTGTTATCTCCACTTGAGAGCTTCAATCCAATATATATTGTATTTCTCTTTGTTCATATGAGTGCGGTCTACACCGCATCATCCCTCCCCGAATTCCTCCACGTCCATCAGCCCCAACTTTAGCCTACCCATGGCATATGCCGTGATACCACCACGACACACACCTTGTTAGCATCCTTAGGATCGACAAAACCCTTTGGTTGTATCATATACAACTCTTCTTCAATATTACCATTGAGAAACGCGGTTTTGTCATCCATCTACCATATCTCATAATCGAAATATGCAGCAATTTCTAACATAATCCTAACTGACTTTAGCATCGCTACGGGAGAGAAAGTCTCATCATAGTCAACTCCTTGAATTTGTCGAAACCCCTTTGCGACAAGTCGAGCTTTATAGACGGTCACATTACCATCAGCATCAGTTTTCCTTTTGAAAATCCATTTGTTCTCCACGGCCTTTCGGTCGTGAGGTAATTCCACCAAGTTCCAAACTTGATTTTCATACATGGATTCCATCTCGGATTTCATGGCTTCTAACCATTTGTTGGAATCCGGGCTCATCATCGCTTCTTCATACGTCGCAGGGTCATCATTTTCATCAACCATGAAATTCATGACAGGATTTTCGTACAGCTCGGGAGCTACACGCGTCCTATTTGACCTGCGAGGTTCGGTAGTACTCTCTTTCGGAGTTTCATGATCATTATCATTAGTTCCCTCTTCAACAGGTGGAGCCAACTCCGGAACAACTTCTGGCGCTGCGCTACTCGCCATACTTTGAAGAGAAGGTTCCACAACCTCTTCGAGTTCTACCTTCCGACTACTCACACCTTTCGCGAGAAACTCTTTCTCTAGAAAGGATCCATTCTTGGCAACAAAAACCTTGCCCTCGGATCTGTGATAGAAGGAATACCCAATAGTTTCTTTAGGGTATCCTATGAAGACGCATTTTTCCGCTTTGGGTTCGAGTTTATCCGGTTGAAGTTTCTTCACATAAACATCGCATCCCCAAACTTTAAGAAATGACAGCTTAGGTTTGTTTCCAAACCACAATTCATACGGTGTCTTTTCAACGGATTTAGATGGTGCCCGATTTAAAGTGAATGCAGCAGTTTCTAGTGCATAACCCCAAAATGACAACGGCAAGTCCGTCAGAGACATCATAGATCGAACCATATCTAATAAAGTACGATTACGACGTTCCGACACACCATTTCGCTGTGGTGTTCCGGCAGGTGTGAGTTGTGAAAAAATTCCACACTCTTTCATGTGAGTGCTAAACTCGTAACTTAGATACTCACCTCCACGGTCGTACCGTAGAAATTTGATCTTTCTATCACGATGGTTTTCCACTTCATTCTGAAATTCCTTGAACTTTTCAAAGGTTTCAGACTTGTGTTTCATCAAGTAGATATAACCGTATCTACTCAAATCATCCGTGAAAGTAACAAAATAACGATATCCACCTCGGCAAACACACTCATTGGACCACATACATCGAATGTATGATTTCCAATAAATCATGCCGTTCCATTGAACCGAAAGGCGTTCTAGTCATCTTGCCCATAAGGCATGGCTCACATGTATCAAATGATTCATAATCAAGTGATTCCAAAAGTCCATCCGAATGGAGCTTCTTCATGCGTTTAACGCCAATATGACCTAGACAGCAGTGCCACATATATGCGGATATATCATCATTAAGTTTAATCCTTTTAGCATCAACATTATGAATATGTGTAACATTATCATCGAGATCTAATAGAAATAAGGATATGCCTACCGGGGTATACCCAGCAGGACGTTTCCGACTGGCCCAAGAACCGGCGAGTGGGCCTGCAGCACGGCGAATGGATTGAAGCCCAGCGAGGAATCAAGCGACTGGAAGCTGAAGGCCCAGGCGAGTAGATAGGCCCAGTCGGATTAAGTTAAATGACTACCGAAGCTTTAACTGAATCGGTTGAGATATGTAAACCCTAGGGGAGGTGAGCCTATATAAACCTCCCTATAGGGCGAGTAGAGATACGTTCCCTCATACACCCAAGCGACTCGCCGCCTAGCAGCCGAGCTCGCCCATTGTAACACCTCCATAATACAATCTAGCAGGAGTAGGTCTTTACCCTTGGGGCGAACCAGGTAAAACCTGTGTCTGCCCTCATCCCAAGACCGCAGATGGCTGGCCGCCCTTGCCCCTCATTCTACTACTACTGCCGATTGCGGCATCTGCGTGACTATTCACGGCAGTGGCGCCCACCGTGGGGCCTGGCGGTCCGGCGGTGTTCTCCGGGCGAGATCCAATCTGCCCATCAATGAGACGGTCGCCACCGGCCGCATGATAGCGATTGGCGAGATGCTCCAAATCTTGCCGAGCAGCTACGTCCCGGCGGCGCGACCCGTCACGCACAGCATGATCCTGCCGATCGGCACGATCAGCCTCTTCGTCGGTCTCACTGACGTCATCGTCTCGGAGGATTCGGCTCGCATCCGCGAGTCGCCGCCACGTGATCGGCTCTCCGAGAGCCAGATCCGCACGATCCACCGCCTCGCCTCTGAGTACAATTCGGCCCACAGCAACGTGGCCGAAAACTCAGCGGCCGCAGAGGACGCGGCCCTCAACGACGACACCGACTCGGCGACCCCGGCGTCACTCGCCGGATCCATCACTGCGGCTTCATCCGCGGGCTCCATCGCCCAGGTCTCCAACGTGGGAGACTTCGAGGACCCCTCCATCCTCGGGATCTTCGAATTCGACTCCGGGTCGGAGGACTCCGCCGACCTCCGCGACGGAACCGGTCTCCACGCCGCGACTTACATGGCGACCGGCACCGATCCGCCGGAGGATCCATTCTCCACCCCAGTCCCTCCTAACGCCACGGCAACGGAGGTCGAGGAACTTCGCTGGCGGGTGGGCGGCATGCGAGAGCAATCCGGCGAAAAATTTCGCCTCGGCGGTGGCGGCGGAACTATCACGCTGCCACCAGCGGATCGGTCGCTGAACCCCACCGTTCGAGGGCGTGCCTGAACTTCGATGGCAACGACCCGGCCAGCGTGGCGGCGCGATCTGCAAGAACACGCCACTGGGAAGCGCCGGCCCCGCCAGATCAACGCGGCAATGGGCCCCACCACCCAACCGCACCCCTCGAGGACCAGCGCAGATAGTAGTCTCCTCACGGGAGCGAGGCATAAACGGCCTCACTGTTCTCCACCCGATGGACAACCTCGTGGCGAGCCGAGCAGCCGACAAGATCACGGCCACCGGCGGCGCCCTACATCCAATACGTCGAGGCCCTTTCGCGAAGGCGGTCGAGCAGCAAAGAGCGGGCGCCGACTGCAAGGTCGAGTATACTCGCGTTCCTCGAAGCGAGCGGCCTCCAGGCCGCCCATCGGCAAACACCCTCAACTGCCCGCCACGAGCCACCGCAGCTCCAACACCGACCGCGAACGCGTCTCCAATGACCCCAGTCCAGCAACCAACCTTGTCGCCGCCAACGGGCAACCCATCGACGCCCACACCCACATCATCAACAACCAAAGTTGGCGCGCACGCCAGCCCGACGACCTGCGACATACCCTAACCAATCGCCGCGACGGCGAGCCCATGGGGTCTCTCAGTCGACTCGGACCCAAGTGCTTCGGACCAATGATCCGAGGCGAGAAGTACCCGCCAAACTTCAAGGCGCCGAAAGATATAGAAAAGTATGACTCCTCGTACGACCCCGCCGTCTGGATCGATACATACCTCATGGCGATGGGGATCGCAGGCCACACCGACCTGCTAGCCGCCCGTTACCTCCCCCTGATGATGGAGGGGACGTGCAGGCAATGGATCAACACCCTCCCCGGGGCGATGTCGACTCAGGAGGAGATGCGTGACGCCTTCGTCAGGCACTTCGAGTGCTCCTACACCCGCGCCACCACTATCGAGGACCTGGAGCGATGCGTCCAGGGACCCCGCGAGTCGACCCGCAACTGGGTCCAATGGTGGCAAGAACTTTGGTACAACGTGGTCGGTATCCACCCGGACACCGCGATCCATTGCTTCAAGACCTCGTGACGCTACGAGCCCCTGGTCGCCAAGCTCAAGCGACACTCCCGCACACTCGACAACAGCCCCGACCTCCTCGAGATCGTCAAACGGTACGCCGAGGAAGATCCAAACCAGGAAACTGACGGTGAGTCAGGAGGTCAACGCCGCATGAGCGGCAACGACAGCGGACGACGGTCCGACCTACACTACAGCATCACTCGCCTCACCGGCAAGCGCCGCAGTGACGGGCGAGTCGACTTTGTCGCCAACGCCGGGCACGTGCAACGCGAGCCCAAGAGCTTCCGCTGCGACGGAGGACAATGCCGCGAGCGGCAACTACAAGGCCAAGCCAAGGTTCGACCCCGCGGCTCTCCTTAACCAACCATGTGCGTTTCATAGCAGGGAAGGGAAGCCCGCAACACACACCACCGCCGACTGCCACACCCTCAGGGAAATCGAGAAGGCACGGCGAGCGCGGGAGGACCCCGACAACGACCCGCCAAACGACAGAAAATTTGGCAAAGTGGCCGGCTCGCTCAACACCTTCACAGGCTTCAACACAAAGCGCGAGAAGAAGGTCATCGCCCGCGCTATCGCCGTCAACGCGGTGGCCCAGGTGGACGTTCCCCAGTTCCTAAACTGGTCAGAGCAGCCCATCACCTGGAGCCGCCAAGACCACTCGCCACGCATCGAGTACCTAGGACGAGTCGCCCTGGTGGTCAAGCCCAAGGTCGTCGACTACTGGCTCCCCAAGACATTGATGGACGGCCGCAGCTCCATCAACATCCTGTATCTCGACACCTTCAGGCGGTTGTGTCTCCCGCAGTCGATGATTGAGACGACCCACACCACATTCCACGACATCGTTCCCGGTCGGAAGGCGTACCCGATCGGCAAGGTTACGCTGCCAGTCACCTTCGGCACACCGGCAAACTTCCGCACCGAGCGGATCGTCTTCGAGCTGGTGCCCTTCGACAACCCCTACCACTGCGTCCTGGGCGCAGCGTTCGCTAAATTCATGGCAGCGCCCGCTCTGCATAACGTGATGAAGCTCCCCGGGCCGTGCGGCGTCATCACCATCCACGGCGACCCCGACATGGCCGCCGAGTGCGAGGCCAAAGGAGCCGAGCCTGACGCCGTCATCGCGGCGGAGACCAACCACGCCGATGAGCTCGTCAAGTACGCGAGCGGAGTCAACAACGACGACCCCACCATACTCAAGAAGCCCAACTCATAGGGCGCAAACACCTCAACCTTTGAGGCCACGACGCACACCCGCACCGTCGAGCTGGTCCCGAGCAACTCCGGCCGACGGTGGCGATCGGGCGGGCATGAGCCCAGCATAGGAAGGCGCTCATCGAGTTCCTCCGTGAGAACAGGGACATCTTCATGGAAACCCTCGACATGCCGGTGTCCCTAGGGAGCTCGCTAGCACAAGCTAACGCCGACCCCAAAGTGCGACACTGTCAAGCGATCGCTGCGGCCTTCAATGAAGAACGCCCGTCGAGCAATCGCCGAGGAGGTGCAGCGTCTACTACTGCCGGCTTCATCCGGCCAATCAAGTACTCAAGTGGCTGGCAAACCCAGTCTGGTCGAGAAAAACGGGACACGAGAATGTGTATCGACTACACAAACCTGACGACGCCTGCCCAAAGGCGATTCGTCCTCCGGATCAACCAGATAATCGATTCAACGCGGGCTCGAGTCGCTATGTTTCCTCGACGCCTACTCTGGGTACAACCAGATCAAAATGGCTTCGAGACGAGAGAAGACGGCGTTCATCACGCCATTGAATTACGCTACACCGCCATGACCTTCGCCTCAAGAACGCGGGCGACCTACCGGTGCATGCAAGAATGCCTCGCGAGCCAAATTGGCCGCAACATCCACGTCTACATCGACGGCGTGGTCGTAAAATCGGCTCGCCAAGGCGACCTACTCGCCGACTGGCGGAAACATTCGCCAACCGTGAAGATATAAGATAAAGCTCAACCCGCAAATGCACCTTCGGTGTACCGCGGACAACTCTTGGGTACGTCTCCAAACGAGGGATCGAGGCGAACCCCGAAGATCAACACGATCGCGGCTCGGCAAACCCGAGTGCTGCGGCGTCGAAGCTGGCGGTAGCGGCTCTCGGCCGCTTCATCCCCGCTGGTAAAGGCGATGCCCTATACCGCTGATGCGCGAACCCCACCTTCGAGGGGACAAGGAGGCGGACGGCGCTCGCGACCTAAGAAAGGTGCTACTCGCCGCACCATTACTCGCTGCCCCCGCCGACAAAGAACCCATGCTGGTTTACGTCGCGGCTTCCGAGCGCGTCGTCAGCGCCGTGATGGTCGTCGAGCGACCAGAGGAAGGAAAAGGCGCCCGTCCGGTGACGGTGTACTACATCAGCGAGGTCCTCACCGAAGTCGCGCCGGTATACCCACAGTACCAAAAGCTAGTATACGCGGTCTTCAGAGCTCAGCGGCGCCTGCCGCACTACTTCCAGGAGCACCCGATCACGGTCGTCTCCTCAGCACCACTGCAAGAAATCATCCGCAACCATGAGGCTACCGGGCGGGTCGCCAAGTGGGCCGTCGAGATCGGCGTCCACAACATCAAATACGAGCCACGAAAAGCTATCAAGTCGCAGGCACTGGCGGACTTCATCGCCGACTGGGAAGAGGCCCAGCAGCCAGAGAAGCTGCCATACCTCCATTACTGGAGCCTGCACTTCGACGGCTCCAAGAACGCGGACGGCGCAGGCGCGGGGATAGTGCTAACTTCACCAAAGGGCGATAAGGTCCGTTACATCCTCTGCCTCGACTTCACACCCTGTACCAACAACATGGCTGAGTACGAGGCCCTACTCCACGGCATGCGAGCTGCCAAGGAGATGAACGTCAATCGCCTCCGCTGCTACGGAGATTCCGACCTTGTCGCGGGGCAAGTCGCTGGCACCTGCGACTCCGTCTCCCCTACCATGGCGGCGTACCGCCAAGCAGTGGACAAGTTGGGCGGACACTTCACCGGATACTCCGTCGAGTGGATCGACAGACGGAAAAACGAGGAGGCCGACGCACTCTCTCGCATCGGGTCGGCTCGACTCGCACCACCCGCCGGTGTTTTTCTCGACACGATCACCAAGCCATCAGTCTCTCCCCCGAGGGAGATCGACATCGGAGTCCCACTCCAACCAGAGGCAGCTTTGGAAGCACTCGTCAACGAGCCAGACGACTGGACCAAGCCCTACATCGCCTACCTGGTAGCCAGCACCACGGCGAGGCAGGCCTTTCGAATGATCGCTCGTCGATGCAAGTCCTACACCATCATCGACGGCGAGATCCACAAGTGCAGCGTCACCGGCGTGTTCCAACGCTGCGTCCAACCAGCTGAAGGACGAAAGATCCTCCACGAGATTCACTCCGGTGACTGCGGCCACCACGCCGCCGCTCAATCCCTGGTCGCCAAGGCTATGCGACATGGCTTTTACTGGCCCACCGCACACGCCGATGCTGTCGATATCGTCCAGCGGTGCGCCGGGTACCAGAAGTACGCCAACCAGACGCACGTACCGAGCTCGGCGCTCAAAACAATCCCCATCACCTAGCCATTCGCTGTGTGGGGCATGGATATGGTAGGCCCCTTCAAGAAGGCCCCCTCCGGCTACACCCACCTGCTAGTCGCCGTCGACAAATTCACGAAATGGGTGGAGGCCAAGCCAGTCCGGAAATGCGACGGGAAGACCGCCACTAAATTCCTACGCGAGCTCATATATCGCTACGGGTTCCCACACAACATCATCACGGACAACGGTACCAACTTCGCCAAGGGAGCCAAGGCTGAATTCTGCGAAGAGCACCACATCCGGCTCGACCTCGCGTCAGTCGCCCACCCAGAATCCAACGGCCAGGCGGAACGGGCCAACCAAAGCATCCTCCACGGCCTGAAGCCGCAACTCCAAGTACCACTCGGCGCACGGTGCTGGGTCGAGAGTTGCCCTCATCATCTGGGGATCCGCACCTCGATCAACAGATCGGCAGGTTCACCCCTTCTTCATGGTCTCGGCGCTGAGGCGATCATGCCCACCAACCTCGAAAGCACGACTCGCCGGGTCGTCCACTATCTGAGGCTGCGAGCAGCTTGCCGCCAAGACGGGATCGATCAACTCGAAGAAGCACGTGACCTCGCCCGTCACGCACCGCCATCTACCGGGGACTCGCGGCTACCACAGCCGGCGGGTGAAAGCTCGCACCTTCCAAGAAGGCGACCTGGTGTTACGCCTCATCCAGGACAAGAAGGGCATGCACAAGCTCTCCCCTTCGTGGGAAGGCCCATTCGCCATCGGGCGCGTACTCGGCAACGACGCCTACTACCTCATCGACGTCCGCAGGGACGGCGACCTCGACGTCAAGCGACCATGGAATGTAAACCTCCTACGGAAGTTCTACTCCTAAAACCCTACACATGTACTCTCTAGTCGCTATGAAATAAAAAGAAATGGTTACCGCAAATTGCGCCTACTCTCCATGACTTGTGCCACTCGCACTCGTAATAACAGCGTTACGCTAACCGCAGGAGTCAACCTTTGGCACAGCGATCGGCACGACTAAGTAGTGCGGTGTAAGATCACTCAATCACCTCAGGTCTTGCATCGTCCATGAAAAACGCCTACCCGGAGCCCCATTGGAGTCGCCTAGCTCGACTGGTTCTACGAGCCAAGACAACTGCCCTCGCTTCTCACAGCGACCTTGGTCCTCCGCATCCTCGGCATAGCGACTCGAACGGCTAAGTACCACGCTCGGGGACTGAAGACCAGTTCATCGCGAGCGGTCAGGGAAAACGCCAAGTAGGAGAGCATGCCCAGGACTTGCCACGCGACTGACCCCACAGGCGGCGGTGGCGCTCAAATTAACGCGCTAAGTCCTCAACCACCCTCGAGTCGCGCCTAGAACAACCAAGTACCACGCTCGGGGACTCGGCCACCCGACCTCGTTCGCAAGGGAAAACGGCAAAATCTGAGCACTCAAGGAGTCGCCCTGCTGGCTCTTCGAGCTCGGGCGAGTCGACCAAAATAACAAAACACATAACAACAACATATATCACATACGAGGTAAACCCCACAAAAGGCGGACGCTCGGGGACTCGTTCAAAAATCAATCACAAACACACAACAAATACCAAAATAGACACGATGTCTCATTCAATTGCATATCGCATTGTTTCATGCTACAAAATATGCCCGCATGGCAGACCTGCTGCTAACGCCACAAGGCAAACTATCCTACTCTGCAGGCTTTGATGACGACTCGCCAACATCCCGGCGATTGCGGATGAACGGCATGTACGGGTTCGACGGATATTTCGTCAGTTCACCCTCCATTGCCGCGCGAAAAGGTTGCTCGACCTTGAAGTCACGATGCGGCGGGGTCGTCATTCGCGACGCCGTCTCTGGTACGAAGGTCGCCCATTGCCCGGAACCGTTACGAGTATGTGGCGGCGCGGTCCTGCAACTTGAGAACCTTGGACAGCTCCACCGCGCCAGTCGACGATGGATATCCACTCGTCACATCGTCGATGTCGAAGTCTTCGGGGAAGTGGGCAAGTCCAAGACTAAGTGCCGTCGACGCTCCGCGCCGAAACGTCGACCGCGTCATGAACTCAACGACCGCGGGCGCTTTCTCCAAATACTTTCACACCTCAATGAGGTCGCTGGGAATCACCTCCGTGGGCGATATCTCTTGGAGATAGGCGCGGATGCACGTCGCCGACAATGTTGCCGAATCGACAAGCATGCTTACACACTGCCTCGCGTCGAACGAGCTCGCCTCTTCCTCGCTATCGATGATACGACCTGCGAGTAGAAGAAAATAATGAATACGACGGACACCACAAAAGACACAACCACCGGAAGGGGCAGATGTACTCACCAAGCAGCGGTAGGCGAGTCCGTGATGAAGCATTGAAGCGATGTATGGGTGATCTGAAGCCCAGCAATAAGGACTTCCGACACTTTGCGATCCACGTCAGCAGCTGCAATGGCGGCCTTAGCTCGCCCGTCGGCCGCTCTTCTTCCTTGCCTCCCGCTCGCTCGAGGTTGGCGATCCGCTGTTCAGCGGCACTCAAAGCCGATTGCGCCGCCGCCAATTCACCAGCGGGGACAAGCCCCTGGCGAGCTTCCTCTGCCTTCGCGGCAACAACCTGAAGCCCTTTGTTCGCTTCCTGGACGATGGCCAGCTCCTTCTCCGCGCGCTGCTTCGCGGCCAATCGGTCAGCCGACTCAAGCTGCAGACCCTGCACGTCACCAAAAAGGTTAATCAAAGCAAAATTCCTAAAGTGCCCACCCGCTGAAATTCAGCGAGTGCGCACTCGGGGACTGGCGATCAAGAAATTCCTAAGTGCCCACCCGCTGAAATTCAGCGAGTGCGCACTCGGGGACTGGCGATCAAGAAATTCCTAAGTGCCCACCCGCTGAAATTCAGCGAGTGCGCACTCGAGGGGCGATCAAGAAATTCCTAAGTGCCCACCGCTGAAATTCAGTGCGCACTCGAGGACTAGCGATCAAGAAATTCTAAGTGCCCACCGCTGAAATTCAGCGAGTCTTTCGGGACTGGATCACGAAAATAAAGTTAAGATATTATAAGAATCAGGCCGCTGCAAAGCACCGACCTAATCCTCGGGGACTGGATGTACCTGGATGGCTGCGCCAAGCATGTCGTGGAGTTGTATCGCGTCCACGGACGCGAGGAGAGCCGGCGTATGCCCACGACGTTGGTCGACTTCAGCATCGGCGGTCCCAGGAGCGTGGCTTGAGGGTGAAGTCCCACTCACCGCGGCCGCCTTGGTCATGAAGCGTGGGAAGGTAGCGATAGAGGCACCCGCTCCAAGAGAGGCTGGCTCCGCCAGGCCAGGCAAGGGAGCGCCCTCCTTCGTAGACGCGGCTGCCTCCATCACGGGTCCGGCCGGTGCAACCGCCGTGTCATCAGAAATAGTGATGGTGTCGTCACCCTTGGCCTTCTTGCTACCATCCGCCAAGACGACGACCTCGTCCGCCTTCCTCTTACGGAAAGGATCCTCCTCGCTAACTACGGGCGGCACCTTAGCCACGGTCGGATGGCCCATCCTCTTCACTCCGGTCCTGTGCATCAATCGTATAAGCAAAAATAATTGAAGTAGTTACGAAAGACAAGGAAGGGTGAGTGCACTCACTTGGCGACTGGAATAAAGCGTAGCCCCGTACGGAGGCCGGCTGGTTTTTCGATTCAGGCCCGATCGTGAGCCCCATCTCCAGGAGGTCGCGTGCCCAAGACATAGACGGCTTCTTCGTCGTTGAGGCCGCAGCTGGAGCCTCTGGGATATCTTCGACAGGAGCCTCCTTGCGAGGTGAAGCCGCTGCAGCCGGAGCATCCCCCAGCCCAGATCTTGGGGCGATTGGCGGAGGTATTGAAGCCAGCGGCACTTCCACGGTCGCCGCCTCCAGCACGGCTGTCACTGGTGGCACATCGTCACTTGCCGGGCTGGGAGCGTCAGAGATGCTCGCCGAGTGCGGCGGTGAGGCCGGCTTCGACGGCTTCGTCTTCTTCTTCGGGGGGCCCTTGCCTCCCTTTCTTTGTTCTTCTTCTTCGACGGAGTGGCTTGACGGCACGAGGTGGTCTCTGGGAGCTCATCGTTGTCATCATGACGCTCGAGGCTTCTGCTTGCCTCGAGCTCGCGCTGTCGTTGTCCGCGGGTCTTTCGGACCAGCGGGGCGACCTCCTCCTCGGACTAGTCGTCGTCGTCCTCGTCGCCCTTAGCGGGTGGCGACTCGCCTACGTCCCGAGCGGACGAACTCGAGTTCTCGTCGTCCGAAGGTGGGAGACACCCTTCCACCACTTGGAATAGTTGCGATGAATACAAAATGAAATAAGAATTACCATGTTGCATAAGCTGCGGCTATGACAGTAAAATGGTTACCGTTGGAGCTGGGCGCTTGGCGGTATAGCGACCCAGCCTGTGCATCCGTGTACACCGCTGGGTAATCTTCTTGATCTTTGGGAGATAGTCCTCCTTCCACTCGTCGAGGCCTTCGCCGAGTCTCCCGGCCCGTGTCTTGGTACATGTAGTGGTCATGCTGGCGGGGCGAGCCGCCCGAGCCAGCGAGTACAGGTTTATCGTCCGGAGGCCCTTCTTTTTCAGGCCGCGGATGGTCTAGAGCATCTCGTCGACGACCATCCGCTGATCGTTGGGGAGCTTGCCGACTTGGAGATGGCGCGTCTCGGACCGATTGGCGAAATACCGCAGGATCGCCACCTCGTCCTCCGGGGTCGCCTCGGCCACGTAAAACCACGACTTCTTCCAGTCGCTCGCTGCCTTGGCGGGCAGCATCAGATCGAAGAATGAGGCTTTTGACTTGAGCTGGAACGTCAGGTCGCCCGCGGCTAGCATTGGGCCGCCTGCTTCCTCGCGGTTGATCCGTCCGTGGAACAGATCTTGCCACAAGGGGAACTAGGGCCGGCAGCCCAAGTAGCATTCGCGAGCATACGAAGATGGCGAGCTGCTCGATCTTGTGGGGACCCGGTCGAAGGCTGGATCCGTAGTGGTAGCGCCCGGAAGAACAGGGACGTGAAAACCTAGCCCCGCCGAGATGGTGGTGAAATAGATGAATTCCCTCTCGCGGATTCAGGTTGTCTCTCCGGTGCGGGAATACTCAACAGGCTCGCGGGATCTGGCCTCCTCGAAGAGGCCACCCTCGTGCACTTGGATCTACCCCACGGTTCGGTGGAAAGGGCCATGGCCGAGAGGTTTGTTGGGGGTCGGGGGATTTCGTGTCGGCTGGATCGCGATGCAAGGGGAGGCGAAAATGCGTGCAGTCGGAAGAAGTGGTGAGAAGGTGGCTTTCCGATCGCCTGCCATTCCCCTTATATAGTGGATGTTACCCGCCAAATCAGGGAGCCGTTGCCGCGCGATGATTACGCCAAAAGTTACCGTTGGATTACCCCAACGGCTAGTTTGACCACGCCTGACGGTCCAACTATGGCCATTCGGCTCGCCGACCCAATCACTATGACAGTGTTTCGCCGACTCGACTCGCCAAAGCTGCGACCTGGATCACTGTTTTCCTCCTTTATCTGAGCCCGGCGATTATTTGGATGCCTACTGCGAAGCCGTATACTCCGGCCAGCAGCCACCTCGCCTAATCGGCGGCGGCCTCGGGGACTCGATGGGGATATGCCTACGGGGTATACCCAGCGGGGCGTTCACCGCCCAAGAACCGGCGAGTGGGCTGTGACGGCGAATGGATTGAAGCCCGAGGAATCAAGCGACTGGAAGCTGAAGGCCCAGGCGAGTAGATAGGCCTAGTCGGATTAAGTTAAACGACTACCGAAGCTTTAACTGAATCAGTTGAGATATGTAAACCCTAGGGGAGGTGAGCCTATATAAACCTCCCTATAGGGCGAGTAGAGATACGTTCCCGCATACACCCAAGCGACTCGCCGCCTAGCAGCAGAGCTCGCCCATTGTAACACCTCCATAATACAATCTAGCAGGAGTAGGTCTTTACCCTCCGGGGGGGCGAACCTGGGTAAAACCCTGTGTCTCTGCCCTCATCTCGCACCGCAGATGGCTGGCCGCCCTTGCCCCTCGTTCTACTACTCGCTGCCGATTGCAGCATCTGCCGTGACTATTCCCACGACATAAACCATTCATCATCGGTGCATGACCATAAAAGATTTCATTCATATAAATGGAACAACCATTTTTCTCGGATTTAAATGAATAACCACTTCGCATCAAACACGATCCAGATACAATGTTCATGCTCGGTCGGGCACCGGATAACATTTATTCAAGTTTATAACTAATCCCGGCGGCAAGTGGAGAGGCAGCATTCGGCGGCAATCACATCAACGCTTGATCCATTGCCGACACGCATCTTGACCTCACCCTTGCTAGCGGTCGCTTGTTCATGACCCACGATTCGAGTTACAAATATTATGGCCGAACCGGTATCAAATACCCGGTGCTACTTGAGCACTAGTCAAGTACACATCAATAACATATATATCATATGTACCTTTGTTTGCCTTGCGGCCTTCTTATGCCGGATACTTGGGGCGATTCAGCTTCGATGGCGATCCCCACAATAGTAGCACTTTTCGGAATCGACTTAGGTCCAACTCGGGGTTTCTTTTCAGCGGCAATGGCTTGCCGCCCTTACTTCCCTTCCGATTTCGCATCTTGTCTTTCTTGAAACCAGTGTTCCTATTGATCATCAACACTTGATGTTCCTTTTTGATCTCCACTTCTGCAGTTTTAAGCATTGACAGAAGCTCGGGGAGAGACTTCTTCATGCCTTGCATATTATAGTTCATCACGAAGCTCTTATAGCTAGGTGGCAGAGACTGCAGAACACGATGGATGCCTAAGTCAATGGGAATCGATATTCCCAAGGACACAAGCTTATCGGCGTAACCCGACATCTTGAGTACATGCTCACTAACGGAGCTGTGCTCTTCCATCATGCAGCTAAAGAACTTTTCTGAAGCGTTGTAGCTCTCTACAACAGCATGTGTGTCGAAAATCATTTTCAACTCACCCATTGTATCAAATGCATTGCCGTTTTCGAAATGCTTTCGAAGTTCCGGCTCTAGACCATACAATATGCCGCAATGAACTAAGTTGTGGTCCTCCTGACGAGTCTGATAGACATTCTTCTCCTCGTAAGGGGCATCATCTAAAGGTGGGGGGCCTAACGGTGCTTCTAGCACATATTGCTTTTGTGCAGCAGAGAGGAGAATCCTCAAATTCATGGCCCATTCGGTAAAGTTGCTACCGTTCGTTGCTAGTTTCTCTTTCTCCATGAACACATTGAAATTAAAAGCAGGTGGTGCCATCTACAACAGAATTTGTAAAGTTTAGACTAAGTGTATGATAGATTGAGTTCAACTAATCTATATTACGAATGAACTCCCACTCAAAAACGACATCCCTCGTGCCTTTTTGGTGATTACATGAACCAAATCCACTACACCAAGTCCGATCATCACGTGAGTCGGCATAGCTTCAAAGGCGAGCATCAATTGGGCATCATATAAACTATATGACTCATGCTTAACCTTTCGGTCCGTGTTCCGAGGCCATGTCTGTACATGCTAGGCTCGCCAAGTTAGAACCTTAGTATTCGCGTGTGTAACTGTTTTACACCCGAAATATGGTCGTGGATCCAAGAACACCCGATCATCACGTGATGTCTTGGAGCGACGAAAACATAATCGGTGCATACTAAAGGAAGAACACATTATTATCTTGATATTTAAATGAGGGATCATCTTATTATGCTAACAAAGCGCTAAACAAGCAATATAAGATGCTATCAAACATCATATGTTTATTAGTGAAATGATATGGTTCCCGCAGATGATCTCTATCATGTGCATCGTGGTATGATCACTATCATACCTATATGTGTAAATCCAAGGTCTATGGATTTTACACGCTATGTGTGTTGTAAGAGTATCATCTCATACTTCTACTTACAACACTACCATATCATAACACTAGCCCAGCAACAATCTAAACTAGACGCCTCTAATTTATCCATTGCAAGTTTTACGTGGCTTAGGGCTTTCGAGATAGAACCGTTCTTACCTACGAACATGAACCACAACGAGGATAATCAAATTGTTGACAACTCGCTTGCAAAATAGATATTCACTATAGTAGGAGACAGACACCCGCTAGCCACTTATGCAAACTAGTTGCATGTCAAGCGTGGAACAGGTCTCATGTACGAGGACATATAAAGTTTATCCGGGACGCTTCATCCCACTATGCCACCAATATCAAAAATTACAACAAAGGAGCAACAACATGATCATCATCGCCCACATACTCATATGTGTACTACCCGTGTAAAGTATCTACGCATAGATCCGGCTCGATACCCTTTGTAGGGTTCGCGACATAGAAAACAAAAATTTTCCTACGATGTGAACTATATACCAAGATCTATCTACTAGATACAAACAACGGGCGGATGTATATCCGTAGAGAACATACCCTTGAATACCGACAAAGCTTAACGAGTTCAATTCGTGGTTGATGTAGACGATCTCTTGCCGATCTCAAGATCGAGAGGAAGTCCTAAGCCGCAAATCAGCGGCGCATCCGTTGCTTTCACACGTTCGAGGCACCGAGCAACCTCCGCCTCCTCGCTCCAGCGATGCGGAAGCACAACTCTTTCTTGCCGAATAGCCACCGGGAACATGTATCTCGCTAGTCCGAGACCATGGGGGATAAATTCTAGAGGGGGAGAGAGATCCTTCACGAGGAGGTGTGAGAGACAAGTGAGGAGGGGGGCTCCTTTTATAGGTGGAGGGGGGGAAACCCCAAGGGGGTGGCCGGCGCATGGGGGCTGCCCCCTTGCCCTCCCCTCTTCATGTGGGTGGACACTCCACTCACAAATCTCCTTTAAATTCCCTCCACTCAAAAGTCCACTCAAATTCCCATTAAATTTCCACCAGATTTAATGCAAAATCTCATTAAATAAAACTCTTTTATTTTATTCAGAATTTTGTCAATTACTTTAATGACAAACATTCACAAATAACCCCTTGCTAGAATTCTATTTCACATGCATAACCACTTTATGCAATTTCACCCGAAAACCTGTTTCGGTATCTAGTGAAATAAATTCCTGCGCTTGTTCATTCTTTCGGCATGAAACTTTTGCTCCAATTGGATGTCGGTGTCTCTTAAGTGTGTCACCCTACGGTTCGTGAATAATGCGGACATGATCGAGACCCCTCTCGGATCAATAATCAGAAGCGGGATCTGGAGAACCATACTGAGTCCCACACATTCAACAATGACTTTCTTGTGATCGTCGGAACCTTTTACGCTATTATCTTAATCCCTTTGTTTCACGATATATTACATGTCGAGATTCGATCATCGGTATCTCCATTCCTAGTTTGATTTCGTTACCGACATGCACTCTTTTCTCGTTCTTGTGATATAACATTCTAGTGATCAAATCACTTGCTTGCAAGCTAATCAATGTGATATCACCGAGAGGGCCCAGAGTATATCTATCCGTCATCGGGATGAACAAATTCCACTCTCGATCCATGAGCCTCAACATAACACTTTATTAGTTCTGAATCCATCTTTATAATCACCCTGTTACGGTGTGACGTTTGATGTTATCAAGAAACTCTTCCGGTGTTAGTGATTGACATGATCTCATGGTCTAAGGATTAGGATCACTTCTTAAGTTGTTATAGCAATATAAACTCAATGACTTTGATCGTAATGCTATACTTCGGATGAATGTTCATCACACCATTACACTAATGTTGTGATCCCGTTATTAACAACATCCAATGTCCATGATCAGGAAACCTTGATCATCTTGTTAATCAACGAGCTAGTTTATGAGAGAGGCATAACTAGGAACTTTCTGTTTGTTTATTAAACACACATGTATTAATGTTTCCGTATTAATACAATTATAGCATGCAAAATAAACATCTATCATATACTTGGAATACACATAATAAACACTTTATTATTGCCTCTCAGGGCATATTCCCTTCAGCGGAGCGGAGTCCCGGGTAGGCCCGGAGCATGGCATCCAGGTCCGCGCCGGCTCGGAAGCCGTCCACCAGCTTGTCGAGGTGGGCGTCCTTGTACCATGAGAGCATCAGGGCTAGCGCCATCTCGAAGCCGGCGCGCATGGCCAAGTCGTGTAGCCGGTCGATGGCGTTTGGCGTGCCACCCAGCTTGATCGCCAGGGCTCCCATGGTCTGTGGCAGGAGCTCCCCCGAAAAGACCAGGTCGTGGATGCCGGCCGCGGCTTTGCACAGGTTGGCGGTGTCTTCTCCTGGCTGACCCACCAAGTCCCGGACAGCCGCCTTCTCACACGGCGCAACCTGTTGCACCCAGTCGTAGGCAAGGGCATCTACTTGGGGGTACAAGCCTTGTGATCAGAAGGGGAAAATTAGAAAAGGATAGCCGGCAGAAGGCAGTCGGGCGGAATCAAAAATAAAAGGTAGACGAATTACCCTTGGCGACAAGGCCGATGTCCATCAGCTCGTTGTCAAGCATCTCTGCATGATCCTTCAGCAAGGTGGCCTCCTTGTCTAGGAGATCGAAGGCGGCGGTCCGGCTGGCGAGGGTTTCCTCCTGCTCCTTAATGGTGGCCTCCAGCTGATTCGCCTTGCTGTGCCATTCCTTGTTTTTGAGTCGGAGGGCAACATTGTACCGTCTAAGGAGCGTGTTAGAGCGCGTCATCCGGTCAATCTCATGCTGCGCGCAAACCATGACAGCTGTGCAAGAAGGAAAAGAATGCGAGTAAGAGGATGACCAGAAGAAGAACCAAGCAAGGTGAAGAACAAAAAGAAAGGACGAGAGGGGCTTACTTTGCGCGGTACCGCGTGCCGCTGCTAGCTGCTTGGCGGCCTCTTAGTTGGCGCCGGCTAGCATCGCTCGGAGCTGCTTGACCTCGGCTAGCCCGACCTTGAGGTTGACCTCGAGGGTTTGCAGAGAAGCCCCTGCCTCCACCAGCAGAGGCGCCAGCGGGCCGGCTGGAGCAGCCGGGGAGTCGCGGATGGCCGCTTGCCACTGCACAATCGCCTCGTCGTTGGAGTCCACATCCTCGACGATGACCATGTCTTTGTCGGCGTCCGAGCTTCCTGCGCCGGCTGATGAGCCCCCGCCCAGACTGGCGGTCCCATCCGGCCGGCTCGCCGCGCGCTCGGGCACGACATGAGTCGGCTGGGGGGCAGCCGTTGTCACTGGCGGGGGCATGTACTCGGTCGCAAGTGGCAGGGCGGTCGTCGAAGGGGCAGTCGGTGGAGGAGAGGGATCCCGAGGAGGCGAGGCAGAAGGCGCGCTGCGAGCCGGGCTTGCAACAAAGGAGAGAACGGCGCTGCAAATAAGAAGCAAGGTCAAAACCAGAGAAAGCACAGATGCGAAAAAACGAAAGAACTACAATGCGAAAGAACTGCGCAGAAGACTTACCCCTGCACCACGGGCGCGACCCTCCTTCGGCCACCTGTGGTCCGGCCAGGGCGCGGAGGAACTCCCGCTGTCCGGCTACGCTTGGCTGTCGGCTCCTCCGGGGCGGCGGCGCTGCTGGAGGTGCCCTCGCTGGCACGCTTCCTCGAGGGTTTAGGCGCAGCGGTGCCGTCTCTCTCCTCCGGCTCTGGGCCATGCGGGTCCTCCACCGCTTCGTCGCCCCGTCTAGGGAAGAAACCCTCTTTGCCGTCTGAGCCCTCGCCGCTATTCCGGCGCGGGCGCTGCTCGGAGAGATCGGCCGTGAAGACCTGGAGGGGCGCATCGCCCTCCTCCCGTATGATGCAGGGGAACATCTGCATAGAAAAAAGGCAAGTCAGACCAGATAAGGTAGTTCATCCACACAACATGAGAACAAAAGAAAAATCAAGAAAGGAGCAAGTATACGTACCCAGGGCGCGTGATTCTCGCGCGTGTAAGGAGCAACACCAAACTTCCATTTAGAAGTAATCTTCTCCGTCGTGATCATCCAGATCCACTTGTAGATATTGGCGAAAGAGGGCTCGTGGCGGGAGAGACAGTTGGGGTCGAGCCGCCCGTAGTAGTAGCACATCTTGTGTGCTCGCTGCTGCAGGGGCATCATCAGCCGGCTGGCCCAACTCAGCATCACGTCGACGCCGGTTAGATCAGCCGTCAACAACCCCCTCATCTGGTGGAGGAGCGCGTCCGACTCCTCCTTGGAGCCAAAGATCTTCTCCTCCTAGTGCGCCCGGATAGACTCGGAGTCTTGGAAAGTCGGGTGGTTTAGCCGGTCCTCTGACCCCAAATTCCGTACATAGAAGTACGTCTACTACCACAGTTTAACTGTGTCATGCAGTTTGAACTTGGGGTAGCCGGTCTGCGACCGGCTATAGATCGAGGCGCCGCCGCAGGTCACCAGCGGACCCTTGGCGTATTGCACCTGGGGCCGGATCAGGAACAGCCGGCAGAACAACTCGAGATCCGGCTGGATCCCGAGGTAGCACTCACAAAAAGCAACGAAATGGGCCAAGATGCCGATTTCATTTGGCCCGAGATGGTGGAGACGGAGATTGAAGTGGGCAAGGAAAGATATGAAAAAGGCGCTGGCCGGAAAGGCCAGGCCGCGCGCCATATGCGCGAGGAAAATGACTTGCTCGCCGGGTTGCGTAACCGTCAAGATCTCATCAGCCGGGGCCAGGCGGACCCCAACCTCACCGGCGGTCGGCAGGAGGCGCGACCACCGGTACTTCTCCACTTGTGCCTCCGTAACGGAGGAATCGCACCAGGATCCCCTGCTCTCTGCCATGGCGTCGGCGGCGGAGTGCGGCGGAGAGGAGGAAGACGGAGGGGAGAACAAAAGCGGAGCGACGGAAGAGTGATGGTTGCCTGTCGCTCTGGCGAGGAAGGGGCTAGCGGTGCTGGCAAAGCGAGCAGCACGAGCTCGCCGGCAGCGTAGAGGAAGAGCGAAGGCAGAAGGGGGTGAGAGCACACGGCGTCGAAAGCAAAGGCAAGGGGGGGCGAATGACCAGTGGGGGCGGCAGGGCGCCACGGCCTCTATTTAAAGGGGCCAGGGAGGCAAACCGCCAGCTCGCCATGTGGCAGCCCCCCACAGCCCCAGCGGCGTCCGGATCCTTTGCGACTGCGCGCAGTGCACAGAAGATTCCAGCGCGGGAGGCGGGGCGCTGGAGGCAGTTCCCAATTCGACAGCCGACACGATCCCACGATGCACGTCTCCCCACGACCATCATTACGCGCGGCTGACGTCAGTGGTAACGCAGCCAGGCAGCACAACCGCCAAATTCAACCGGCAAAAATTTCAAAAATCTAGCTTTTGAGCCCGCACACATTTCGTCTAAAGGGCGGAATCTACGCGCACTCGGGGGCTAGGGTCGGGGGGGTCACCCCCAGATAGGCTAACCGGACAAGATACAAGGCACAAACCTGCAAGCCGGCTGCCTAGCCGGACGCAGAAACTCAAAGACAGACCAGAAGGAAGGCCAGACCAAGACCAAACTGGCAAACCAGCCAGCCGGATAAGAACCATTTGCAAAGCCTGCTAGCCGACTGAATTAAGTCAGCCGGCTGGAGCAAGACAGACAAGGAGTCAACCGGCAAAGAGACCAGCCAGATGAGACAAGCAAGGGTAGAAGAGTAGCCGGATGGATCCGACCATCCGACCCAAGAAGGTTAGTCGGCTAGGCCACCCTATCCGGCCACTCAGGACATGCAAGGTACAGGATGATGTAGAGCATAGTACACAGTACGCCTAGGACGGCGGACAAGACAGAAAGGAGACTCAGACACTCGGCTGATACCGACGACTTTACTGATGACGGTTGTAACAGTGGACAGTAGGTGGCACTGTGCATAAGTACCCGCACGGCAACCACTGTTGTCGTGGTGGTGGCACGACAGATGCCATGGGTAGGCTAAAGTATGGGGCCAATGGATGCTAGAGGGATCCGGGGAGGGAAGATGTAGTGATTTCTACACTCAAATGACTAACATGTAGATCTTTATTTCTCCTCTTAAGGACTACAAATGCTCCTTGAGTTGTTTGCAGGAAGAAGAGAGCTACTACACGAGCCTTAGGGCGTAGAATGATTCGATCCCCCTCTCAGGAGCCAGCGTCCCCCCTTATAAATAGGTGCCTTGGTTCCTTCTAGGGCTTACGTGGCAAGCATATTCTTGGAATATGCTTGTCCCAATATGGTAACTCGGGGGCCTCCTTTCCGTGTCCCCCTTCTATCGGCGGCAACGTTCGAGTGACCTTCACATGCGTGCCTCGGGCTCCCTGACTGTCACTTCCGTGACCTTCTTCTGCCCTTCTACTGCTCTACTCCTTGTCCTTTGCGCTTGGATCTGTCTAGATTCCTCCTAGCCAGTGACTAGGGTTTGACTATAGGCACATCCTTCTCCTGCAAGCTTCGTGTTACTCGGCCTTGTCTCGCATAACTCGGCTCGGCCTTCACCTGCATTCAAGTTAGCCAGACTCATTCGGCTGACTTAACTCATATGTCGGCCGGATAAGGTGTTACTCATTCTATACTTGCCATGGCCCTGCTTATCTCGGCCGACTCTTATATGACCCGGCCGACACAAACAATAACTCGGCTCACGACAAGGGAGATTCCTTTCGTCTTTCCCCTATCTTGACCCTATCCGGGGTCACCTCCCCAACATTAGTCCCCGAAGCTGGTGCGGTCCTGCCTGAAAACTCGGTCGGGGCACATCAGTTTCCCAACATACTTCTATCTTTCTTTCCGAGTTACTTCTTTATGTTCGAGGTTTCCGTGCAGCTTCCTGAGCACGCCTCGTCTTACGTGTACCACTCATCATTATTCTTCTAGTTTTTTGTTCCTCTACAGTGCCCACTGACAACAAGCTGATTACCGCGCCGGGTCGGTAGCGACCTCGAAACCGCATCGATCAGGAGGCCCGATCCCTTCCTGCGTCGTGTGGTCTTTGGTGTGGCTCCACTAGTAGCGAGCGATTCCACCACACGCATGATTTACACGGTTATCGTGCGCACCCACGATCCCACTACCGCCAGGACTACGCGGTTATAAGGAGGGGAAAAGGGCTAGATGATTTTACTTTCCCCCTTTCGTTTGCCCTTCTTCTTTCTCCTTGCGTCGTTGCCTCTGTTCGTGCATTAGCGGTCGCGCCATCGTCTACCTCATCGATGATCACGCTGCCGTTTTCCTGCTCCGACGACCTCGCCGTCGTGTCCTTCTCCGCCGCCTTCGCTGGTGAGCTACTCTACGGCACCGCCGCTAGATTTCCGCCCTAGGCAACCCCTCTGTTTCCTAGATTCTTTGCGGTGGTTCTTCTTTGTCGCGCCGCCGCGCTCGTTAGAATCACGACGGGGCCATGTGCTTCTAGGCCTCCCTCCGCCGCTAGTTTCTCCTCCATTGATTCCTCCGGCGAGCCCATGTCTAGTTCTGCCAGCGAGGCCCTCGTTGAGGAGGATGATTTCGCATCCGGTCCAGAACGAGGTTCTTGGCAGGGTTCCACTGTCACTCGCCGTGAGGTAGAGTGGCTCTGAATCCCTGCCGAGGTAAGCTGTCGCTTTCCCGACAATGAATCCTCTCCCGTGCTCAACGAGGGAGAATACATAGTCTTTATGTCGCATTTTTCTCGCGGGTTCGGCCTCCCCCTTAGCGATTTCACCTGGGAGTTCCTTGATTACTTCGGCCTCCAGCCGTATCACCTGCCTACCAATGCTATCGCCTCCTTGTCAGCTTACATCTCGGCCTCGGAGGGGTACTTCAGCCTCTGGCCCTCCGTACCTGTTTGGTCTAAATTCTTCCAGATCCGATCTAATGTCGTATCGGACAAATCTCTTCACCCTTCCGAGAAGTCCCTTACCCAGTGCGGGGCCGCGTCCATTACACCTCGGAGAAACTCCGAGTTCCCTCGTGTCGCCAGCCTCGAGTCTTGCAAGAAATGGCATAGATCATTTTTCTATGTCAAAAACATTGGAAAAGAAGACAAGATTCGGCTCCCCGCCTTTTCTATTGACACCCCTTCCAAGAAGAATTGGAACTACAATCCTAGGAGGAGCCATGCTTTGGCCGAGGCATTCGAGATTCGGCTCAAGGAGTTGATCCGCGCCGGGCTCCATGGTGAGGATCTGATGACTGCATTCATCAGCAGCCGAATCTGCCCTTTCCAGCTTCGCTCTCACAAGCTTTGTTACATGAGTGGTCCTCTTGATCCCAACCGAGTTTCGACGGTTGAGCTCGACGACTATCATATTTATAAGCATGTCCGAGCTATCTTCAAGACCGATATGCTGGAGGATTGGGCATGGGGACTGAAGCCATTCACTCGCGGGAATCCCCCTCCTCGGGTAAATTTATGCATTGGTGTTTGTTTCCGAGTCGTGTTTGTGACTGTTCTTTTGTTAATTCTGCTTTGTTTCTTCTCTCACAGAGGTTTGCGGAGCAAAAGATTGAGGATGCCGAGGTTCTGGCTCTTCCGTGGACTATCGACCGGAATACCCCAGACAGCGGGGAGCCTGACTCGGAAGAGTTTGTCCCTAAGTCGGATGTTTCTCCGGCTCGCGCCCGTGGAAAGACCTCGGCCCATGGGGATGAAGGTGACTCCGACGACATCCAAATTCTTGAGGTAGTTGCCGTGATGCCTATCTCTTACGCATTTCCGGCTTCTACTTTCCCAGCTAATCCAGTCGGTCAGGTGCACGACACCGAGCCTCTTGCTTCTCAAGCTCCTGCTACCTCGAAGAAGCGCACCACTCCGGCAGATCCTTCCGACACTGCTCCCAAGAAGCGAATGAAGAAGTCTGCCCAGCATATTCCGAGGCGTAATACCATGCCTGGGGTTACTGGGTGAGTTTATTTTCATTTGTACTTCTTGTTTATCTCTTTCTGTCTTTTGATTCGACTCTTTGTCTCTTGCAGAGCTCCTCTCCCTGCGAAACCCAGCGTTCCGAGTATGATGACCCGGACTACTCGGCCGCCTTCTCCTGCCTCTCCTCCTCCAGAGGATACTCGGGTTCCCAGTCCCTCTAGTGTTGATTCACCTCCTACGCCGACCCATATATCGCCTCAACCAGATGTGCCTATTGCCCCTACCATTATTGCCGACATAACTCCCACCTCGGATCACCCGGTTAAGCATGTTGCCCCTGTGATGACCACTGAGGTTTCCCCCAATATTTCTTTGACCACCACAATTCCAGCTGCTACTCCAACTCCACCCGAGGATACCACTATCCCGGCCTCCTCGGAAACTATAGTTCCTCCTGCCTCCAAGGATGTGATTCCTAATGCCGAGGTTGCTGCCCCTGCCGAAACTTCTTCTAAGACTAGGAAGGTTGGTGTTACCAAACCTTCAGCATCTCAGAAGGGGTCGGCTAGCTCTTCTCAACCCAACATTGTTGATGCACTCCGCAAGGGGGCTTCCTCTGCTAAGCCTGTTGTCACCCCGGCCGCCGACACTCAGCTTACTCTTCACAAGAGTCCTGCGACGACGGTAGTTAGCCAACGGGTCCGAGGTAAAGTCCCATACTGAGAGTGGGAACAGCCTCGGATCTTTGGTGGAATACGCCAATAACTGGAACACCGCCGATCCGCTTGAGGGCAATCCGAGTAGCCAGCCATTTCAGCTTTCTGACATCAGCAGTCGTTTGCATATGGCTGCTAAGATTGTTCTTGACAGTGATAATATGAACGAGGTAAGCGCATCTGTTGATACTTTGTCTGTTATTCAAATGATAGTATATATACACTAGTTCCCGAAGCTTGCAACCGAATAATTTGTTGTTCGTTTGGAAGCTTTGTTAGGCTTCAAATCCATTATTTGCTAAGTCAATTTCCTGCATGACTTGGATTGACCGTGGTCCATCCATATTCCGAATTAAGTTTTTCTTAATCCGGATCTATTTCGGCTTTGATTATCCAGCCACCAAGATTTGAGTTAAGTTTTACTTGATTCGGATCTGTTTTAGCTTTGAATATCCAGCCACCTAGATTCGAGTTAAGTTTTTCTTGATTCGGATATGTTTTAGCTTTGAATATCCAACCACCTAGATCCGAGTTAAGTTTTGCTTGATTCGGATATGTTTTAGTTTTGAATATCCAGTTGTGTAATTCACTTTGGTACTTAGGTTGCCCATGATCGGCGGACAGCCAAATTTCAAAGGTTGCTCTTTGCACACAAGAAATTGCAAGAGAAATATGAAAAGGTTGTCCCCGTAGTGAAGAAAACTGGTAATTTAATAAATCTTTGTATTGTTCCTTAAGTTCTTAACATTTTTGGCCTGACATGCTAATCCACTCTTTGCTGGTATGCAACTAGTATCAATAAGCTTAATACCCGCCTTACCAAGAAAGTTGACGCTCTGGCAGGTTAGTTATCCTTTTCATCTTGTGACTTGTTGACTTTCGTTCGAGACAAATCCTGGGTTTCTTATAACCTTCCAACTTTGGTATAGCCGAGTTACAAACACTTGCAGCGTCGCATCAAGAATGCATATCCATGCCTGATATGATGCTGCATTTTTTAGAACAAGATGCCACTCATTCGACGCAACTTAAGGAAAAGGATGATGAGATAACCCGGTTACGTGCCGAGGTTGAGTCTCTCAAGCTTTCGCAGAAATCCGAATTGGAAAAAGTTGATCAGGAGTTCTCTAAAGAAAAGAATCGACTGAGCCTGCAACTGCAGAAATATAAGGAACTCCTCGATGCTGTCGAGCTGAATAACCGGACGATGAGCAAGGAAATCACTCGCTTTGAGAAGAATAAGGCCGACTGGACCCAGGAATCTCCAGAAAATGTTGAGTTATATTCATCGTAAGTTTCCGACCTTGGCCGAGTTATTTTCTTCTCTTTCTTATTTTTAACTGATATATTTTCCTTTCGTGTAGATCATTTTCCGAAAGCTAAACCAGTGAGCTCTAAGGCAGTGATTTATGCTCGTCAGCGCCGAGGTGTCCCCGCATACTCGAGTCCAGAATACTCAATGGAAGACTTCCTGATTGTCGTCGGCGCTGCTATTGGACCAATGAAGTTTATGGGAAGAGATCTTGTGCAAGCAGCCATTCGGGCCTACCATGTTCTTTGGCCGAATACCTCAGGAACGCTTGATATTGACGAAGTTAAAATACTTATGGAGAGATTAATGGCATCTCAGACCCAACTTAACCTCTAGAGGGAATCTGCTGGGAGGGTTGGTGCCGACATGGCCCTTACGGCCGTGTTGTCTTGGTATGAAGATATCTCCCTCGATACTCTGATGCATCTGTGAACTGGCTCTCCTTGGGTGGAAAATCCAGAGTTTATTGCTCGTTGTCAGGCTCGTTCTTTTCAGCTTATTGAGTATGTCGACTTGCATAATTGGATCAAAGGGCCGAGTTTTCTTCCCAATTCGGCGGATGATATCGAAGTTGAAGATGCATCTGATGATGATTCGGCCGATCAGGATGAAGCATAGGGTGACTCGGATAACTCTCATGACTCACATGCGAGCTCAAATGAGGATGGCGACGTACGATCGTCCTCTAAAGGGAATGAGAATTCTCGAGCTCAATCTAATGTCTCTCAGCAGCCGGAGCTTGCGCCCGAGGTTACTATGGCTTCCGTTGAAGCCGAGGTAACATCGGCTGATGCGCCAGCTACTTCGGAACGCCCAATTGCTAAAGATACCCTGCTGAAGGAGACCGAAGTCCCTCCTTCATCGTCCGAGATACCTATGTCTAATGCTCCTGACCATGCTAGTGCTCCTTAGGGGTTGTTTGGCTTCTTCTGTTGTTTGGGCTTAAAAAACTTCGACTTTCTCTAAGTCCCCGGCATGTCGGTCATATGATGTCTGTGGAACAATTGTCTGGCTTTTGGTGTGGTGTGAACCTTTTTGCCTTTTGCCGCTAAGGCATGGGTGATGGTAATTATTATTACTCTATCTAAACAAATTTCATTGCTTTATATCTTTTCTTTGGCGAACTTTGATTTCGTAAGTTCGGATTGTATTGTTTTATGTGGCTGACCTTCGTTCGGCATTTATCTTGCTTGCCCTTCGTAAACTCGATTGCGTAGCTGTTGTGTTTTCAACTTCTATCTGAAGTACAATGCCCGAAGCCCATATCTGGTAAAGTGATACAATAAGTTGCATCCCTTATCATACTTCGATTTGCTGGGGTTGTTATCCTTTTTTGCATTATCCTTAGAGATTTTTGATTGTTTCCGCTTAGCTATTCCTCTGATTACTAAGACAAGTTTATATCATATCTTGCAAGTTATGATCAACAATTTTGGGGAGTCCCCGAGTCTTTAGCTGAGCTATGGATCTTTTATGTGTCTGGCGACAAACAGTGGGTGATACAAGTCAGTCCCCGAGTTATCACTCGGGTTATCGAGTTCTTGCGTGTGCTCAAAGAATATCTAGGATCATGCAGCAGTCCCTGAGTTACAAACTGGGTTGCCGAAATATAATTCATGGCTCAATGCAGAGAATACTACAGGGTAGTCCCCGAGTCATCGCTCAAGGTGCCGAAGTTTAATACATATTTTTAGAACAAGAAACAATCATGGGGCAGTCCCCGAGTCAATTCTCGAGGTATCGAAGTTTAATGCATAATCTAAATAAGGGATAATACGGTGCAGTCCCCTAGTCGCTACTCGAGGTGCTGAAATTTAACACATAATTCAAAATAAGAAATACCACGGTGCAGTCCTCGAGTCACTGCTCGAGGTGCTGAGGTTCAATACATGTTTGATACTCCAACTTGATGCGTCACATCACGACGTACAACATATGACTCCTAAGTATAGAATGGGCGAAGTAAAGCTATGTTCCACGGTCTTTTTGATTCGTCGCCGGCTTTGTTTGCCTTGTTCGTTTCTGGTGACTGAGCATCGATTAGGTAATATGCATCATTGTGCAATGCTTTACTCATGATGAATGGTCCTTCCCATGGGGTTGAAAGTTAGTGCATGCCGGCTATGCGCTGCACTAGCCGAAAAACCAAATCTCCTTCTTTAAAAACTCTTGGATTGACTTTCTTGTTGTGATATCGTCGGAAGTCTTGCTGATAAATAACTGATCTTGATAATGCCAATTCCCTGGCCTCTTCTAGCAAATGACATCGTCTTTCCGAGCTACCTCATTTACCTCGGCAGTTGTATACTGGGTCACTCTTGGCGAATCATGTGTTATGTCGGCTGGAAGCACAGCTTCTGCCCCATATACCAGAAAAAATGGGGTATACCCTGTTGACCTGTTTGGGGTAGTTCTGAGGCTCCACAGTACTGCTGGTAGTTCCTCGATCCAGCATATTGCCGACCTTTGCAGAGGTTCGACAAGACGGGGTTTTATTCCGGACAATACCATCCCATTTGATCTCTCTACCTGCCCGTTTGATGCTGGGTGAGCCACCGAGGCAACATCTAGTCTTATGTGTTTCTCTTGGCAAAATCTAGCAAAGGATCCTTCAGCAAAATTTGTGCCATTGTCTGTAATAACACTGTGTGGATAACCATATCTCAAGATAATGTCTTTGAGGAATTTTACTGCTGTTGGTCCATCACATATTCTTATTGGTTTTACCTCGATCAACTTTGTGAATTTATCCACCATGACTAGAATGTGAGTCATTCCGCCCCGGGCTGGCTTGAACGGACCTACCATATCCAAGCACCATACATAAAAAGGCCAAGTAATTGGTATTGTCTTTAATTCGGACGAGGGCATATGTATCTTGTTGGCATATCTCTAGCAACCGTTACATTTTTCTACCAATTATTTTGCCTCCTTCAACGTCGTCGGCAAATAAAATCCATGCCTGGATGCTTTGGACACTAAAGCTCTAGATGAGGCGTGATGCCCGCATTCTCCCTGATGTATATCCAGGACTATATCCTGGCCTTCTGCCGAGTCAACACATCTTTGCAGCACTCTTGTGACGCTTCTCTTATACAACTCATTGTTTATGATTGTATAAGCTTTTGCTCTTCTTATTGTCTGTCTAGCCAGTACCTCATTACTCGGCAAGATTGCGTCCTTAAGGAAGGAGAATATGGGTTGCGCCCATGTCGGCGTGATTTTCTCTGGGATAATTTCACTGTTGATTTCTATATTTTCTGACGACATAACAGCTTCGGATTTTTCTGTATTCACTCATGCGATGGCTGGGTTCACTTTCAGAAAGTCCGGGTTGCATTCTTTGTCGATTTCCATTGGCACACTTCCTTCTTTCAATTCTGTTGAGGTATGAATTGACTCGGACTCTGGTGATGGTCTAACCAATGGTTTTCTCAGGTACTCTAGGGCGATACCTGGGGGAATTGACTGCCTAGTTGATCCGAGTTTTGACAGTGTGTCTACAACGTCATTTTCCGCCCGAGGTATATGATGAAACTCGCATCCCTCGAAGTATCCAATGATTTTCTGCACATGGAATCTATATAGGGCCATATTCGCATCTAATGCATCCCAATTACCTGACACTTGCTGTACTACTAGATCTGAATCGCCGTAGCATAGGATCCGACGTATACCAATCTCCTTTGCCACCTTTAACCCATGGACGAGTGCTTCATACTCGGCTACATTGTTTGATGCGGCGAAATGTATTTGCAGCACATATTTCAGCTGATATTTTTTCGGTGAAGTTAACACTATCCCTGCCCCCAAGCCATTTCTCATCTTGGATCCGTCAAAATGCATTGTCCAATAATTTGGATCTAGTAATGGTGGCTCATATTGTACCTCAGCCCAATCCACAAAGAAGTCGGCCACTGCCTGAGATTTGATTGCATCTCGCCTATCAAATTGCGGAGCATAAGGTGATAACTCGATTGCCCATTTTGCTATTCGGCCACTTGCATCTTTGTTTCTCAATATCTCGGCTATGGGCGCTTCGCAAATCACTTTTATCGGATGCTCTTTGAAGTAATGTTTAAGTTTTTTCGCCGACATGTATACTCCTTAAGCCATCTTCTGGTAGTGTGGGTAGTTCTGTTTTGAGGCCGATAGTACCTCGCTTAGGTAATATACCGGCCTTTGTATTGACTTATCACCTTCATTCTGTTCCATGAAAACCACAACACTTACCACTCTGTTAGTGGCAGCTACATAAAGTAACATAGGTTCTTTTGACAGTGGAGAGGCCAAGATTGGTGCTGTGACCAACATCTTTTTTAACTCATGAAACGCATTATCTGCCTGCGGTGTCCAAATGAACTTATCAGACTTTTTCATCAGTTGATATAGAGGTACTTTTTCCCCCAGCCGACATATAAATCGACCCAGCGAGGCCAGGCAGCCTGTGAATTTTTGTACATCATTTAGACACCTCGGCAATTCCATTTTTTCAACTGCTCGGATTTTAGTTGGATTGGCCTCTATAACTCGGCTGGATACGAGGAAAACAAGTAATTTTCCAGCCGGCACACCGAAAGGTACATTTTTCCGGGTTAAGCTTCATTCGGAACCTTCTCAAGTTTGCGAATGTCTGCCGAATATCATCCAGGAGCGTTTTACTCTCTTTGGTTTTTATAACCACATCGTCTACATATACTTGTACATTTTTTCCTATCTGGTCATGTAGACACTTTTGCATGCACCTCTGGTATGTTGCTCCTGCATTACGCAGGCCGAATGGCATAGTGCGATAGCAATAAGCCCCGTACGGGGTAATAAACGCAATCTTTATTTGATCGGCCGGATTTAACGGTATCTGGTGGAAACCAGAATACGCGTCTACAAATGACAACAGCTCACAACCAGCGGTCGAATCAATGACTTGGTCTATCCTAGGTAAAGGAAAAGGATATTTGGGAAACGCCTTGTTTAGGTTCGTGTAATCGATACACATTCGCCATACGATGGCTACATTTGGGTCATCCTTTTTCTTTTCCACTAACACCGTATTTGATAGCCAATCCGAATGAAGCACTTCCATGATGAACCCGGCCGCAAGGAGCCGAACTATCTCATCCCCTATTATTTTTCTCCTGTCTTCGACGAAGCGGCGGAGAGGTTGCTTCACCGGCCTTGCTCCTGGCCATACATGCAAAGAGTGCTTAGACAACTCCCTCGGCACACCTTGCAGGTCCTGAGTTGACCATGCAAAGATATCCCGATTCTCACGGAGGAAGTTGGTGAGCTCGCCTTCCTATTTGGAATCTAGGCCGGCACCAATCGTGATGGTGCGCTCCGGGAACTTCTCATCTATCTGGATCTTTTTTGTCTCTTTAGTCGGCTGGAAAGAAACACTTCCATGCGGGTTGGCTAATGCCGGCATATTCAGCTGTGCTGACTGAGCGAGAGCCGCTAGCTCCTGAATCCTTCTTTTTTCTCTTTCAATCACCAATGACTCGGACAGGTTTGATCCGGCCGAAGCACATTCCATCGACTTTCTGTAATCTCCGGCTACTGTTATCACCCCTTGTGGTCCGGGTAACTTCATTTTCAAATAAGTAATGTGGCAGCTACTCATGAATTTTGCCAATGCTGGCCGTCCGAGTAAAGCATGATAGCAGCTTTATAAGTCCACCACTTCAAATTCCAAATTTTCCGCTCTATAATTTTCCCTTGTGCCGAATAATACATCTACTCAGACTTTCCAAATGGGTTCACACGAAAGTCCCGGGACTATTCCATGGAACGTGGTTCTCGTGGATTGCAGCATATTCTGTGCTATTCCGAGTTTGTGCATTGTATCTTTATACATGATGTTGATACTACTGCCATTGTCGATGAGTACTTTTGAGAATTTTACATTGATGTTGGGCCCGACAAATGTCGGATCTAGTACGAGTGCGTAGGACCCTGGATTCGGCATTATCTTCGGGTGATCCTTTATGCTCCAGGTTATTTCCTGATCGGACCAAGGCACATATCTTGGTACCGCCGGCATAACCGCATTTACTTCCATATGCCGGCGTTGTACACTCTGCCTATCTTGTTGTTCTGTTGTGAACACGCAATATGATTGATGATGCTCCCTGTAATCATTACGTCCGTTGTTTCCGGGGTTTGCCCTTCCATCTTGACCTTGATTTATCACTTGATGCACAGCATCCCTCCAGTCCGAGTTATCATACCTCGGAGGAGGCGGTGGCAACATTAACTCCTGCGCATTTTCTCCTGTTAGCTGTGGTTGCTGCTGTTGATGCACTTGATGAGGAGTCGCTTGCATGCCCGCCGGGTTCCCCATTGCATTTTTCATCCAAGCACATTGACGAGTTGTATGATTAGCCGACTTGGCCGGGTTTGGAGTGTGAAACTTACACGGTTGATCCAACATGGACTCAAACATGTATTTCGGCCTTTCCTGCCACTGCTTCTTCTGTTCTGGTGTCCACTGTCTCTTTCCTTCATTCCTCGGTGTCCACTGCTGAGGACCATTTTTCTATAGCTGACTGTTTCCGTGACTCGGCTGATCTTGTACTACTGTTGCCACCTGATTGGAAGCATATCTGTAATCCGGTCTTTCCTCCCTTCTTCTACCTCGGAACTCGTTGCGCCTCGATGATCCGGCCGCATCTCTTGCGTATTGATCCTGGTGCTCCTGATGCTCTGCCGACATTAATTCTGGTTGCGTTGGATCCCCTAAAGCATACGAATCTGCTATCCTGATAGTTTCTGCCAATGTAGTCGGCATATCTCTTTGCAGCCTTTGCCATAACACACTTCCGTATCGGCAGCCTTGAGCAAACAAAGTTATCACTTGAGACTCTATGACTCCTTCGCATGATTTTCTGAGGTTACACCATCGAGTCAAGAATTCTCTATCTGTTTCATTCGGCCTCTGCTTGCACATAGCGAGCTATTGTGGCCTGTTTGGCCTTTTATAGGTACTGGTGAAGTTGCTGACAAACATCTCTTCAAAATCTAGCCAACAGTTGATACTGCCTGCTGGCAGATTGTTCAGCCACACTCTGGCTGGTCCTTCTAGCATCTGTGGGACGTATCTCACCGCCCATCGTACGTTTCCACTAGCAATTTTCACTGCAGTGGCATAGTCAATCAACCAATCCTATGGTTTTGTGCTCCCATTGTATGTTTTCATGCCCCTTGTCAGTTGAAAGTTTGGCACCGGTGGTTCGCCCATGATCCGAGGTCCGAAACATGCCGGACCAGGCGGACCATGTTCCTCCAATAACTCGGACCGATATAACCTGTCGAGTTTTAACCTTGCATCATTTGATGGCAAGTTTCTGTAAATGATTCTCTCCTGTATTCCATAATGGTTATTCCCACCATGTCCTGCATACTCCATATCTAAGTAACCATCATTGTACCTCTCGTTTGCCTGATTATGGTGAGCTGGTCTTATTTCTCGCTCTTGCCGAGGCTCATACCTTGGCTGAGGTTCGGGCGGTGGGTCTCTCCTTCCCTCTGCCGGGTTATTGTTCTTATGATTTCCTCTTCTGAGGTCTCCATTACCTCGGCTTCCGTTGCCTTTGTTGGCATGGTCGGGATTTCTATCGCCACTGTTACCTCGACTTCCATTGCCTCTGTTTTCATTGACCCGGCTACTGCCGGATCATATGGAAAAAATTGCTTATTTCTTTTTCCTGAAGTTACTGCTCTATCTTTTCGCGCGTTGTTTTCGGGTGAGGATGCTGCTGCCACTGATAGTGCGGGCGTTGCTCCAGCCGAATGAACCATACGCGAGGCTCCCGGTCTTGCCGGGTCAGCCCTAAGCATTTCTTCATTATGTTGGTTCGCAATGCGTACCAGCTCATTCACTCTTTCTTGATGTTTCTGTCGGGCTTCCCTGCTTAATCCTTCTAACTCCAATGCAGCGACATTTGCCGCCCTTAGGTTCTTTGCCGGGGTGCTATACCTCGCCAAGCCTAGATCAACTGAATCTGCCTTATGTGTCTCATGCTCTTTGTTGATATCATTCATGAGGTTTTTTCCTCTCAATCTTAATTCATCTACCCGCTCGGGGGAAACATCTAGTTTGTTTGCCTTAGAATATTCTGGCAGGGTCCTGTTCAAGGACTCCCGCAAGGCCGACGCCTTTTTTCCTCTAACAGTACTTTTTGCCTAGTCTCTTCTAACTTCGCCTGAGCGTTAGCCGGATCGAGTATCGGTGCCACAGGCGTGGTTAGATTATCTATAGTTGCCTGGAGAATATTCTCTGGTATTTCTAGAGGTGGCCATCTTACCCTTGTTGCCTTTGGGGTTATCTCCTGCACCTCGGCGGACTTGGCTGCCGACGGATCTACCTCGATGGGCTGTGGAGCTGCTTGCTTCGTGGTCACCTGTCCTCCTGCCGCCGGGTCCTTGCTCGATCCGGCGCTTTGCTCCGCCGCTGTCATGGCTCGACCATCACCGATGTCTGCCGGCGGGCTTGCTCTACACGGACCGTTTGCAGCGCTGAGGGGAGGCTCTCCTGAATCAATTACTCGGTGAGGATAAACGTAGGAGGTGTCGACGCCAACATAGACCTTGCGCATGCCCAAGTTGATGAAGATGCCGTTGCGCGGAGGTGGTTTCCTCCTGAAGCTACATGCGTTATCGCTGACATAGTCCCAGAGATCAAATCTCTGGACTAAGCCAGAGACAACGCGCTCGCCGGTGTGGATGAAGTTTCCAGTCCGGATCTTGACTCCAGCTAGCACCGCTGCTAGCCCCACGGTGGGCGCCAACTGTCGTGGTGGTGGCACGGCAGATGCCATGGGTAGGCTAAAGTATGGGGCCAATGGATGCTAGAGGGATCCGGGGAGGGAAGATGTAGTGATTTCTACACTCAAATGACTAACATGTAGATCTTTATTTCTCCTCTTAAGGACTACAAATGCTCCTTGAGCTGTTTGCAGGAAGAAGAGAGCTACTACATGAGCCTTACGGTGTAAAATGATTAGATCCCCCTCTCAGGAGCCAGCGTCCCCCCTTATAAAGAGGTGCCTTGGTTCCTTCTAGGGCTGACATGGCAAGCATATTCTTGGAATATTCTTGTCCCAATATGGTAAATCGGCGGCCTCCTTTCCGTGTCCCCCTTCTATCGGCTGCAACGTTCCAGAGACCTTCACATGCGTGCCTCGGGCTCCCTGAATGTCACCTCTGTGAGCTTCTTCTACCCTTCTGCTGCTTTGCTCCTTGTCCTTTGCGCTTGGCTCTGTCTAGATTCCTCCTAGCCAGTGACTAGGGTTTGACTATAGGCACCTCCTTCTCCTGCAAGCTTTGTGTTACTCGGCCTTGTCTCGCATAAATCGGCTCGGCCTTCACCTGCATTCAAGTTAGCTAGACTCATTCGGCTGACTTAACTCATATGTCGGCCGGATAAGGTGTTACTCATTCTATACTTCCATGGACCTGCTTATCTCGGCCGACTCTTATATGACCCGACCGACACAAACAATAACTCGGCTCATGACAAGGGAGATTCCTTTCTTCTTTCCCCTGTCTTGACCCTAACCGGGGTCACCTCCCCAACAACTGTAGATGGCGTGGAGGCATGGGCTAAACTGTGGGTACACGCCCTCCATGCCAGCCACTGTAGATGACCTAGCCGGCTGGGGCCCGTCTGTAGGACCCGCCAGTCGGCCAGGCCGTTGCCCACACCGCCTCGGCCTATATAAGGGGCGGGTAGGGGCAACATCGCAAGGGTTGGACTCTCCTAGATCATTAGCCAGACCTGATACAGCTGGAGGAGCCTTGTATCCCTTTGTGTTCATCCCTATAGTCAGATCGACAGGAGTAGGAGTTTTACCTCAACCCAAGGGCTCCGAACCTGGGTACTTCTTGTGTCCCCGACGCTCGCTTGTACCCAATCCCGCATGTGGACGCCGTCGCACGCTTCCCTGCTTGCTCCCACACCTCTATCTAGCCTTCTTAGGCTCTGTCGTTTCCATAACGACGACAATATGCATGATTACAAATAGATTAGATCTTGATCATGAACGGAGCTCACAAGATCTATGCATGAAAGCACAAAGGAGGAGATACAACCATCTAGATACTACATGGACCCGTAGTCCAAGGTGGAACTAATCACGCTTCATACCAGAGAAGAAGGCCTCCAGGATGATCTCCCCTCCGGCAGGGTGCCGGGAAGAACTTCAGATCCCCCCGATCTAGGGACGATGGTGGCGGATATAGAAGTTTTCGTGGAGTTTTGATCGGATGCCTAGGGTTTCTGCATCGGGGGCTTCTTATAGGCATAGAGGCGAGGCATGGGGGCCACCAAGGCGGCTGCACCCCTCCCTCCCCAGGCGCGGGGTGGGCCCACCCACGCGGCCAGGGGATGTGGCCCCCTGGTGAGCCTTCTCTGTCTCGTCTTCTAGCATCGTGTTGCCCACGGTAAAATATTGACTTTGGCTTTTGTCCCGTCCAATTCCGAGAATATTGATTTTTTGTCTTTCTAGAACCAAAAACAGAAGAAAACAGGCAACTGGCACTGTGGCAACTTGTTAATAGGTTAGTTCCATAAAACATATAAAAACACCTCAAAGTTTAGACAAAGCAAAACAAAGTATATACAAATCAAGCATGGAACATCAAAAATTATAGATATGTTTCCGACGTATCATAGGGTACTTAGGGTTTTGGTATCGGGGGCTTCTTATAGGCGAAGAGGCGAGGCAGGGGGCACCCAGGGTGGCCGCACCCCCTTCCCCCAGGCGCAGGCCAGGGGTGTGGCCCCCTGGTGACTCTCCTCCATCTCGTATTCCGGCTTTGTGTGCCCCACGGTAAAATATTGACTTTGGCTTTTGTCCCGTCCAATTCTGAGAATATTGATTTTCTGCCTTTTCTGGAACCAAAAACAGAAGAAAACAGGCAACTGGCACTATGGCATCTTGTTAATAGGTTAGTCCGAGAAAACATATAAAAATACCTCAAAGTGTAGACAAAGCAAAGCAAAGTAGATACTAAACAATCATGGAACATCACAAATTATAGATACGCTTTCCACGTATCAAGCATCCCCAAGCTTAACTCTTGCTCGTCCTCGAGTAGGTAAATGATAAAAAGAATAATTTTTTAGGTGACATGCACCATCAAAATCAAGATCAAACCATTTGCAAGCATTGAAAGCTGGGATCAAAAAACTCTAAACATGAGCATGAAAGAAGACGTTCTAACAGTAAGACAAAGTAACTATGTATGCAACATGAAAGGTTACAAACAAGATCATGAATAACAATGCATTGAAAGAAATTTGTTTGTTTCACATATAGAAAACATAGCATAGTGGCATTCAGCTTGTCCCTCATGGAGTAGCAAATAAATGCATAGGATACCTTCAAAGTTCATACAAGTGAGTAGATACAAATAGTTCATGAACAAGCAATATCAACAATATGAATCAATCAATAAGTTTTGGGACAATGAACATACAACTAAGAATGGCAACTATGCTCTCTTAATTGGTGCCTAAGGATAGAAGGTGGGGACTCAATATAATGGTGGAAGAAAGACCCTTCATAAAGGGAAGCAGGGATTTCAAGTCTCATAAAGAGCTCCCAAAATGTATGGTACTTGTTACCTTTCAGCCCTCATTTCCCCTATCATAAGCATCTTGAAGTGATTCAGGTTAAAGTGAACAAACTACGGAGTATATGCTTGACAATGTATAAGTTGGCAATGTCATGTCCCTTATATACGAGGGACGCTCCTAATGCTACTCAAGTTTAGTTACCGGTAAGTTCTTGTCATAGTAAGTACATGTTTATCATAAAGAACCGCCAACGAGGTACCCCTTGCACATGGTACAGGAGTTATCCCATAATCAAAATGACAAGGCAAGCAGACAATGAGCATCTCAGGAATCTTCTTATTTACCATGGTAAAATGGTGCTTTTTTCTCTCTTTCCTCTTTTCTCATATATTTTCTTCTCTTTTTCTCAATCTCTATCTCTTTTTTTATAAGAAGAATGTTTCATAGATTGCTCACTATGGTGATGCTACAGGTTTCCACCATGATTAGGCATGGCTTAGGCTAGCGGCCTAGGCGCTTCTCTAACACACATACATAACTCCATGGACTTACAAGCTCCCCTTTCATTTCACACCGACGACATCCATAAAAAAAGAGCATGATACCAACTGGGTACAATGTACAAGTGCAATGTTGAAAGCGTTCCTCATGACAGCATGGTTATGCTAATCCCAACGTTTAAGTGCAAGAATATACAACATAGATGACACAATGGTTCAAGTTTATTAGGGACAAGAAAAATAAAGTGTGCCATCAAGTTTGTGAGATCTTTAATCACTAAGTTTTCACATAACAAAGTGACGTTTTAATTGGAAGGTAGATGAAAACAAGAATATACTTGGAATGGTGTAACACACCATGCATAGGTATTTATAGTGGACACTTTGGAATAACTTGGTTTCCTGGGAGTTGGATGCATGAGTAGAGCTTACTCAATACAAGTGGAGGCTAACGAAAGACTGGGAGCGACCAACTAAGAGAGCAATAATGGCCATAATCATGCAGACCGACAAAACATTACTAATCAAAGCATAAAGTGGTACCACAAGTCAAAAACTAAATGATCATAGAGGCTAAGGTGACGGGTTCATATTCATAACATGGTGTGAGCATGTGCCAAGTCAACCCAAACGAAGCATCAAAGGAGAATACCACAATACTATGCTTTTGTATGCTAAAACAAAGCATGATTCATTCAAGGCACATTAAGCAATCCTAATTGTTTGGAACAAGTCATGCTACAACAATAATTACTAAGCATAAGGTCAAAATAACATCTATCATGACACGATAAAGTCTAAGTCACAGTCAAAGCAAGCTCCTTCTTGTACTACTAAAGCAAGAACTTCCTACTCCTTTCCAACACCAATCAACTTATTTGAAACAACATGGCAACAACGTGGGTCCAACTACTTTATTAAAGCAAACTAAGCAAAAAACCAAAAACTAAAACTAAAACGCTCCAAGAACAACACAATAGTGCTTGAAACAATAAAATCGAAGTGTCTAGAAAGACCTGAGATTTTTATTGATGAAGAAGGGGATGCCTTGGGCATCCCCAAGCATTGACGCTTATACCTCTTGAATATTCCTTGGGGTAACACAGGGTGGCATCCCCAAGCTTGAGCTTTTGTCCATTCTTCATCTCACTACATCATTCTTCCTCTACACTTGAAAATTTTCCTTCATACAAAACTTCACACAATCTTCATTAGCAACATTAGTGTATTTAAAAGATAATAGACCTTGGGGTTTAGTTTTAAAACAAAAAAACTTTCACTAAAGACACGAGGTTATTACAGAGGTAATAACTTGCAAGACTCAAGAAAACTTTTGGGTTATCTCCCAATAAGTACTTTTCTTTAATGCCTTTAAGTTAGGCACAAGAAGCAAGAATCAAGTATTTTCAAATGAAGAAGCATTAACATCAAACCTTGCTTTAAAAGGAGGAGCAAAATGCAACTTCTCTCTCCTCATAGGGAAGTGTTCAATACCTTTCTTGAATGTCAATTGATAGTTAATGGTGCCTTCTTTTATATCAATGATGGCACCAACAGTTCTAAGAAAAGGTCTTCCCAAAGTAATAGGACAAGAAGAATTATATTCAACATCCAAAACTTAGAAATCAACAGGGACATAAGTATTGTTAACCATAATATGAACATCATTAACACTCCCTATGAGTTTCTTTTTAGCATTATCATTAAGTGGGACATCCAAATAGCAATCTTCCAAAGGTGGCAAATCAATCATTTCATAAATATTTCTAGGCATAATAGAGACACTAGAACCAAGTTCACATGAAGCTTTGAGATCAAAGTCATTCACTTGCATATTAATGATGGGTTCCCAACTATCTTCTACTTTCCTAGGAATAGAGGCTTTGTGTTTCAACTTTTCTTCCTTAATTTTAATGAGAACATCTGTAATGTGTTTGGTGAAAGCCACATTCATATCACTAGCATCAGGACTTCTAGAAAACTTTTGTAGGAACATAATCACTTCAGAAATATTGCAACCATCAAAATCAATATCAAACTTAGAATCACTTTTAGTAGACTCATTGGGTTTAGGCATTGAGGTAGGAGGAATAGGGACTTCTTGTGGTTTAGTGGCATCCATATTGGTGGTGGTGATAGTGCACACACTATTATTTTTAGCAATTTCAGCTTCTCTTTCCCACTTAGCATGTAGTTTAGCTAACAGTCTAACATTTTCATCAATAGTGACTTGTATGTCATGAGTAGCAGCAAAGGTACTTTCCAAAGTTTTAGGTTTAGCAGCCATTTTATTAATCAAAGAGGACTGTGCTTCAGACAAAGAGGAAATATTTTTCTCAACATTCAAAAGCTTTTCCTCCATAGTTTTGTTGAAAGTAGTTTGTTTACTAATAAAGTATTTGATCATGACTTCAAACTCAAAGGGAGTACTTCTAGTATTGTTGCAGGATTTTCCATAAGTATCACCATTATTAGGAGGATAAGGCCTATAATTGTAGTTACTACCAAAATTATTCCTATAGGCATTGTTGCTAAAATTGTTATTTCCAATGAAGTTCACATCAACTTGCTCTTCTTGAGAAACTAAAGAGGCTAAGGGAACATTATTTGGATCAATAGGAGCTTTTCTATTAACAAGCATAGCCATGATAACATCAATCTTATCACTCAAAGAAGAGGTTTCTTCAACAGGATTTACCTTCTTACCATGTGGAGCTCTCTCCGTGTGCCATTCAGAATAATTAACCATCATATTATCAAGGAGCTTTGTTGCAGCACCCAAGGTAATGGTCATAAAGGTACCTTCATCAGCTGAATCCAACAAGTTTCTTGAGGAGAAGTTTAAACCTGCATAAAAATTATGGATAATCATCCAAGTAGTAAGTCCATGAGTGGGACAGCTCTTAACCAAAGATTTCATTATTTCCCAAGATTGAGAAACATGTTCATTATCAAGTTGTTTAAATTTCATTATTTCACTTCTCATAGATATAATCTTAGCAGGAGGATATTATTTTCCAATAAAAGCATCTTTGCACTTAATCCAAGAATCAATACTATTTCTAGGCAAGGATAGCAACTATTATTTAGCTTTTCCTCTCAAGGAGAAAGGAAACAACTTGAGATTAATAATATCTCCATCTACATCCTTATATTTTTTCATCTCACAAAGTTCAACAAAGTTATTTAGGTGGGCAGCAGCATCATCAGAACTAGCACCAGAAAATTGCTCTTTCATCACAAGATTCAACAAAGCAGGCTTAATTTCATAAAAGGTAGCATCAGGAGCAGGTGGAGCAATAGGATTACTTAAGAAATCATTGTTATTTGTGCTAGTGAAGTCACACAACTTGGTGTTCTCGGTAGAGTTCATTTTTGCAAAGGTGGAGCAAACTAACAGCAGTAGCAACTAAAGCAGGAACTAATTTTTTGTGTTTTTTATAAGAGAAATAAAACCAAACGAAACTATTTTTTTTTTAGTTTTTGATAAAAAGAGGCAAACAAAACAAGGCAAAAGAAACTAAGCAAAAAAACAAAGTAAAGAGAAAGGTTGTGAAGGAATCCCCTTGTGAAGCCGTCCTTAGCCTCCCCGCAACGGCGCCAGAAAACAGCTTGATGCGCTCAGATCAATGTAGAGCTTCGTTGGGAGACCCCAAGAGGAAGGTATGATGAGCACAACAACAAGTCTTCCCTCAAAAAGAAACCAAGGTTGTTGAACCAGTAGGAGGAAGGAAACGACCCAAAGGTGTTGCTAGCAACTTGGAAACCTGCACAACACAAGCTCAAGACTTTTCCCCAACAAACAGTGAGGTTGTCAATCTCGCCGGTTTGTTGAAAACAAAGAGTTAATTGTATGGTGTGGAAGGTAATAGTGGTTTGCAGAAAGTAAACAGGAACAGTGGAAGATGTATCAATGGTAAAGATTGGACCGGGGTCCATAGTTCACTAGAGGTGTTCTCCTTAAGATAAACAAGCATGGCATGCTGGGTAAACAAATTACAGCAGGGCAATTGACAAGACAGAGCAAGGCATAACAATGCAATATTAGACATTCATGATCCTATGAGATTTGATTGGGCAATACAACAAGATACATAGATCGCCATCCAACTGCATCTATAACTAGTAATCCACCTTCAGGTTATCATCCGAACCCCCTCCAGTATTAGGTTGCAAGCAACGGATAACTGTTTTAAGAAAAGTGTGTAAGGTAAACAATCCACTTATTCCATGAACAAGAGACCATTGTTTTCTCCCTAGTAGCAACAGCACATCTACAACCTTAGAGATTTCTGTCACTTCCCCAGATTAAATAGAGGCATGACCCCATTATCAAGCATAAATACTCCCTCTTGGAGTCACTAGAATCTACTTGGCCAAGATAGCTACGAGAAACAGAGAGCATGCAAGATCACAAACAACACAGACATGATAGATTCAATAAGATAGAACCATTAATCAATCTGACATAGTAATCTCAAATCCATCGGATCCCCGCAAACACAACATGCATGATTACAAATAGATGATCTTGATCATGAACGGAGCTCATAAGATCTAAACATGGTAGCACAAAGGATGAGAAACAATCATCTAGCTACTACATGGACCTGTAGTCCAAGGTGGAACTACTCACGCTTCATACCGGAGGCTAGCATGATGATGAAGAAGGCCTCCGGGATGATCTCCCCTCCGGCAGGGTGCTGGGAAGAGCTTCAGATCCCCTAGATCTAGGTACGATGGTGGCGGCGGCTATAGACTATTTCGTGGAAGATTGATCAGGTACTTAGGGTTTTGGTATCGAGAGCTTCTTATAGGCGAAGAGGCGAGGCAGGGGCACCCAGGGTAGCCACACCCCCCAAGCGCGGGCCAGGCCTGGCCGCACGGCCAGTGGGTGTGGCCCCCTGGTGGCTCTCCTTCGTCTCGTATTCTGGATCCGTGTTCCCCACGGTAGAATATTAACTTTGGCTTTTGTCTCGTCCAATTCTGAGAATATTGATTTTCTGCCTTTTTGGAACCAAAAACAGAAGAAAACATGCAACTGGCACTGTGGCATCTTGTTAATATGTTAGTCCCAGAAAACATATAAAAATACCTCAAAGTGTAGACAAAGCAAAGCAAAGTAGATACAAAACAAGCATGGAACATAAAAAATTATAGATACGTTTTCAACGTATCACACTTCCGTAGTCGGTCACACGTACGGTAGTCGATGAAGACCTTCCTCTCCCTTGTTCCAGCAGGGCAGCGGAGGTTGTAGATCTCCTCGGAATCCCAACAGCACGACGGTGTGTTGGTGGTGGTGGAGGAGAAGAGATTACTGCAGGGTTTGGCCTAAGCCGGAGCAGTGTATGGAGGAGAGAGGGGAGGCGCCGATGGCTAGGGTTTGGGGTGAGGGTCTATGGGGCGCCCTCACCCCTCCTTATATGGGTGGGGAGCTGCGGCCAGGTTTCCCACCTCTGGTCGAGTCCTTGCCCAACTCCTCTAGGCCGGCGGCAAGAAAGTGGAGAGGGGGAACTTATCCCTCAAGGTTTCCCTTTCCTTCCCTAACTAGGATTTGACTTTTTCAAACTAGGATTTGACTTTTCAAACTAGAGTTAGTTTCTCTCTTCCTAGTCCTTGGCCGATTTGTCCTAGGGTATGATGCGCCCAGCCCATCAGGGTATGGTGCATTCCAAGTACCCCCTCTCGGGGTGGTGGACCTTCCAAAATATTCTAGAAGCTTCTCGTCAAAACACCTAAAACATTACCGAACCACGGAAATTGACTTTCGTTATATGGATCTTATTCTCCGGACCATTCCGGATCTCCTCGTGATGTCCTGGATCCAATCTGATACTCCGAACAACATTCGGTCTCCAACTCACATTCCATATATACTCAAACAACATTGAATCCTTAAGTGTGTCTCCCTATGATTCGTGAACTATGCAGGCATCATCGAGACACCTCTCCGATCAATAACCATAAGTCGGATCTGGAAATCCATTATGGCTCCCACACATTTCTACGATGACTTCATGATCGAATTCACCATTTACATATGATACCGATTCCCTTTGTCGCGCGATACTTTACTTATCCAAGGTTTGATCGTTGGTATCTCTATACCTAGTTCAACCTCGTTACCCATAAGTACTCTTTACTCGGTTCGTGATATGACTGAAGGGTTTCGCGGCATAGTAAATCAAAATTTTCTACGGATGCGAACAGAGAGAAATCCAAGATCTAATCTAGGAGATGCAAACAACGAGAGAGATTGGATTAGATCTTCATACCCTTGAAGATTCGCACAGCGGAACGTTCGTCGGAACGTGGGTGATGTAGTCATACTCGCTTCTCCTCCTCGCGATCCGATCCGATCTAGCACCACAAGTGGCGGTGCCTCCGTGAGATGCACACGTGTAGCACCTCAACGTCTCCTCCTTCCTCGGACCAGCAAGTATGGTGGAGAGACGGATTGGATCTACAACGCGACGTCGCGGTGTATATGGTGGAGAGTTTCTGTAGCAGGGCTTCGCCTACACGCAGTCGGGAGGGAGAGAGAGAGGAGGGCAGCAGGGCGGCTAGCTTTGGAGGGGAAGGTGTGGGGGGGTGGTGCGCCCCATCCCTCTTTATATAGAGGGGTGGGCGGCTGCAACCCTAGCCCCCTCCCCCAAGCCAAAACGGCGGCCCCAAGGAGAAGCAGTGGGGGGCAAGGAAACCCCCCCCCCTTCTAGAAGGTCTATCTAGAGTTTAAACTCTCTTTGGCGGCTGGGACATATGGGGCCTTGTGCCCCTGGCCCAATGCGGCTATGGAACTCCCTCATAGGCCCATGCCCCCTCCCGGAAGGTGGGGCCACGTTGGTCCCCTTCCGGAAGGTTCTATAAGCTTCCGGTACAATACCGATTAACCCGGAACAATTCCGAACTCCAAAAACTGCATTGCCTTATATGAATCTTATTCTCCGGACCACTCCGGAACCACTCGTGATGTCCCGGATCCCATCCGAGACTCCAAACAAAAAACTCATAAACCAATTATCCAATCTATCCTAGCGTCGAGACATGTTAAGTGTGTGACCCTGCGGGTTCGAGAATATGCAGACATGATCTTCTATCAATAATCAACAGCGGGGTCTGGAAACCCATATTGACTCCCACACATTCATCGATGATCATATCGGATGAACCACGATGCCAGGATTCAATCAATCCCATATATATATTCCCTTCGTCTCGCGATATTTTACTTGCCCGAGATTCGATCGTCGGTACCGTCATACCTAGTTCAATCTCGTTCACAACAAGTACTTTACTGTTAGAATCCGATATCACTTTGTGATTAACTCCTTAACCACATGCTTGCAAGCGGTGTTGATATCGATTAAAGTGGGCCGAAGTCTATCTCTCCGACTTGGGAGGGACAAATCCCATCTCGATACATACACCCCAACATGATACTTTCCGATCACCTGAGAGACACCTTTATGATCACCCTCTCATAGGATGACGTTTGATGACCTCAAAGCTTTCTTCCGATACCAGGGAGTTGTATTATCTCATGGTCTAAGGAATACAATATTTGACATAAGAAAAGCTTCGCAAAGACGAACACGATGACACGATCTAATTGCTTCGCTTAGTTTGGTCTGTCCACCATATCATTCCCCAATGATATGATCTCATTATTAATTGACAACTCATGTCCATGGTTAGGAAACCTTAACCATCATTAATCAATGAGCTAGTCCATAGAGGCGTACTAGGGACACGGTGTTGTTCACAAACCACACAAGTATTAAAGTTTCCGCTTAATACAATTCTAGCATGGAATATAAACATTATCATGAACAATAATTATAATAATAACATCTTTATTATTGCCTCTAGGGCATAATTCCAACAGTCTCCCACTTGCACTAGAGTCAATAATCTAGTTTACATCTGGCAACAATCTCACACCCATGGCATCGAGGTGCGATCATGTTTTACACGTGGAAGAGGTTTAGTCAATGGATGCGACATTCGGATCTGTATGTACTTTGCTAATCTTGATCTCCATCGCTATATAATCTCGGATTATATGAAACTTGCGTTGATATGCTAGGTCTTTGGATGATATCTTGGTTCCTTAGCGAGTGCTATGGCCGATGTTGTCACACAATATCTCCAATGGGTCCAATGCACTTGGAACCACGCCAAGCTCAATGATTAAGTTCTGATCCAAACTCCTTCACTTGACGCTTCAACCTGCAGCCATGTATTCCTCTTCTCAGTAGATCCCGCGATCACGCTTTTCTTGCACTTCTCCGACTCCACGCTCCTCCATTCAAAATATACACGTATCCTGTGCGAGATTTAGAATCATCCTTGTCGGTGTCGAAACTAGCATCGACGTAACCTTTACGACGAGTGTTCATCACCCCATAGACTAAGAACATTTCTTTAGTACTATTTAGGTACTTTAGGATGTTCTTCACGTGTCGATGTTCCACTCTGGATCACTTTGATACCGCTCGTCAAACTAAGAGCATTGGACACATCCGGTCTAGTACACAAGATGACATACATGATAGAACCTATGGCCAAGGCATAAGGCACTTTGCTCATAGCTTCCTATCATTTATCGTGGGGACACCGAGCCTTGCTCAATATCTTACACGACAACATAGGCACCGAACCTTTCTTTGCTATCCATTCGAACCTTTTCGTAACTTTGTCTAGGTATGTACTGCTTAAAGCTATCGAGCGTCTTTGTCTATCTCTATAGATTTTGATGCCCAATATATAAGCAGCTTCACCTAGGTCTTTCATTGAAAAACACTTGTTCAAATAACTCTTCACATCGTTAAGCATGTTGATGTCATTTCCAATAATCAATATGTCATCCTCTTATAGTATCCGAAGCGCCACCAGGCTCCCACTCACTTTCTTGTAGATACAAGCTTCGTAGCAATTTGGAACAAATCCAAAGCTCTTGATCACTTGATCAAAACGAAGGTTCCAACTCCGAGATGCTTGCTTCAGTCCATAAATGGAACGCTGAAGTTTGCATACTTTACTAGCATCCTTAGGATCGAAAAAACCTTCGGGTTGCATCATATACAACTCTTCATCAATGTTGCCATTGAGGAAAGCAGTCTTGACATCCATCTGCCATATTTCATAATCATGAAATGCAGCAATTGATAATAAAATCCGAATGGACTTAAACATCGCTACGGGAGAGAAAGTCTCATCGTAGTCAACACCTTGAACTTGTCGAAAACCTTTCGCGACAAGCCGTGCTTTATAGACGGTAACATTACCATTCGCGTCCGTTTTCTTCTTGAAGATCCATTCGCACTCAACGGCCTTTCGGTCGCTAGGAGGGTCCACCAAAGTCCATACTTGGTTTTCGCTCATGGATACCAATTCGGATTTCATGGCTTCTAGCCATTTCTCAGAGTCTGGGCTCATCATCGCTTCCTCATAGCTCGTAGGTTCACTGTCTTCTACTAGCAAGACAGTCAAGACAGGGTTGTCGTACCACTCAGGAGGGGCACGCGACCTTGTCGACCTGCGATGTTCAGTAGCAGCATCGTCCAAAGCTTCATGATCCTTGTCATTAGCTTCCTCCATTGTTGGTGCAAAGTGACCGAACAATTTCAGGTGCTGCGCTACTCTCCAATTCAAGAGAAGGTTCAATAACCTCGTCTAGCTCTACTTTACTCCCACTCACTTCTTTCGAGAGAAACTCCTTCTCAAGAAAGGAACCGTTCTTTGCAACAAACACTTTGCCTTCGGTTCTGTGATAGAAGGTATACCCAATAGTTTCCTTAGGGTATCCTATGAAGACGCATTTCTCCGCTTTGGGTTCGAGCTTGTCCGGCATCAACTTCTTGACGTAAGCTTCGCATCCCCAAACTTTAAGAAACGACAACTTAGGTTTAGCACCAAACCACAGTTCACACGGTGTCGTCTCAACGGATTTAGATGGAGCCCTATTTAAAGTGAATGCAGCGGTTTCTAATGCATAACCCCAAAATGATAACGGCAAATCAGTAAGAGACATCATTGATCGGATGTAACACCCTCAGAATCGGCCCTATGCAAGTTTGAGCGAAACCCGCCAAACCCGCATAGAAACGATTCAAAGGTGCCCACCAGGCACTTTCGTGCGGGTGGAAAACGAAGTGATAACATTACACAACAGTCCTCGATGGGACCCACAGAACAGATATATATAACAGCGACTCAATGAGTCAAGAATACATATATACGATACAAAGATCCAAATCACCTTGAAAATGGTACAGCGTCTGACTACGGACTAGATGCAAATGGGGCTAAGAGCCCTGAAGAATAACCAATGGCGTCCATAACCCTGCCCAGGCCAAGCCGGAAGGGTAACCCTGCTAACGACGTCGATCTCAAAACCTGCTTAAACAAAAGGGGTGCCGACAAAGGGCAAAGGAAAAAGAGCGACAAGATCGAGGCCAAGACGGCGAGGCTAGAATTCGGCGGTCCTCGCCTACATAGGTATGGTGGACTGAAGCGGCAGCGCAACATGCACTAAACAACCTATAGAGACTCGATACAACTGTCGGCTATCAAAGAGGGATAAGAAAGACCTATTCGGATCCAACCTGAGGCTACCAACAAACAAACCCATCCTGGTGTTTCCCCCCTCGAGACCAAACGAGGAAGTCAACCGAGGAACTCACACCGTTGGTAGTTTTATTTATTCAGTTATCGTTGCAGCAATTACTAGTCAAATATATATAATCGTCCTGATATAATAAGCAGTGGGCAATTTTAGTTAATCATTCCATTGTAGTTGCAACACTTACTAGTCAGATACAATTAGCATGAGATAACCCCAAAAACCCAGCAGTTGTTGGTACTTTTATTTAGCCATTCCGTTGTAGTGAAGCTGATTACTAGTCATATCGGATACAAGTCAATTTATAACAGTAAACTTTAGTTATAGTTGTCTATGATCAAGCACTGTGCTCCAAGTCTTCCATAACCGCGGACACGGCTTCTCGAAAAGATTTAACCTGAGGGTGCACCAAAGTATCCACAAGCACTTCGACCCTTTTTGCCAGATCAGTTAACATACACCCATCGGTATGTCGGCGGGGCCTAAGTCATGACGTTTCCAGACCCAAAGCAAGCACGGGGGGCCACCCCACTAAGTCTACCCGCAACGAAGTCGGCCGGTCTCCGAGACGGACTTAGGGTTTGCGACAGTGGTTGTAAACGACAGCGAATCCCAAAACTGGGACTGTCGATACCGCGAAAACACTCCACTTCCTAAACAGTACAGTGTGCTCCTCGCACAATTGTAAATAAAGCAGTAAAGCATAGCATAAGTACAGGATAGTAAATAAGACCTCAAACTAGTTTGTGGCCCCCAGTACAATACTTTGAAATCAGGTACTAATCAATGGGGGGCCCATATCTCCCCACCTGTGGTTAGCACGCTCGATCTCGGAACAGGTGTCAAGAACTCGGGGTCCTACGGGACACAAGTGGGCGGTCGGAAACCAAACATTATCTATCACCCACCGATGCCTCTGCTTACCTACTTCAATTTTAGTTATTAGACAATAATTAGATTAAACGATAATTAAAGCCATGATCATCTCCAACATTGAACATGCGGCACTTCTCCAAAAACTGTGGTACTTGACGACACGCAACAACACTTGAGCAAGCGACTACGACGCGCGGGTCCAACTATCTACCAAACAACAGGTAATAGGATGTGTCCAAGGCTATATATGGCTGCAAGGGATATCACGGGTACGAAAACTAGAGCATCACAACACAGATAGCAAAAGATCAACATGAGGGAATAAATACTAGAAAATTAAGATAGGTAGAAAGGGGGAGATGCTCGCCTGAAAACATTGTCGAAGGTTCAACCGAAGATCGGGGCGAAGCTCACATCAACTCAACGGCCTTATCCGCGAAGAAGCAAAACACTAGAAGGAACACCGGATGCACTATTTAAGGTTACGGCAGAAGATCAGCATGATACATGTATGATGTATGACATGGCAAAGGTGCGATGCAATTAGGCAATATTAAGCGGAACCAGGGTCCCGACAATTAATTAAATGGTTCATGTTGTTTAGCTACCCCACAATTTAAATGTTGTCTTAACATGGCAGAAGATAGCACCGGGTTCGCTACACAAATTTAAATGAGGCCAATATAAGGCTAGATTTGCCCGCATATGGGCCCCATATTTAATTCGAGGTGAATCGGCACAAGGCCCCCAAGCCACAGACAATATGCATGCATGAACAATTTAATATGCAACAATTTATATAGTTGACAATTTATAAAATAGGGTTCTCGGATAAGGGTCACACATTAGGGTTCTCGGCGATCTTGGGGTTCCGGGTCCGGGGTTCGGTCTCGGGGTTCAGGGTTCGACGGGATCGGGATTGGTCTTGGACCACGGAAGTAGGTCTTGTCGCATCCGAGAAGAAGGACTTGGTTGGTGTCGGGGCGCATCGGACTCGCCCTAGTCGGTGGCGATCTTGTCGGGCCCGCGTATCTGGTCGGGCTTGGCGTTCGGGGTGAAGTGCTTGTCGTTCTATGGCAATCTTGGCGGCTTCGGATCCGGAAAGAAGCACTCGACGTTCCGGGGGAAGACCTTGGCGTCCTATATTGAGGTTTTCGGGTGTCGGTGCCGGACTCGGGTGTGGCGTTGATGGTCTTGCGTGGCCCGATGGTTCCATGTAGGATATTCCCGGGTACCGCGGCGGAGTTCTCGGGTTTCGATGAAGATCTTGGCGGGAGTTCCTGTGGCATCCCGCAAAACCACTACTAGAAAACCGCGTTGAATTTGTGCATTGCATCGTCATCATCATGCATTGTTTGCTAAAACTATTTTCGCAAGCCCATTTTTGTTTTCTAAAAACACCCCCTCTTTATTCAAACGCAAAGCCCGGTTCTCCGGATTAATTATTTTGGCCGCTATGGTTTGCAAACGGTCCGTTTTAACACAAATAAAATATTAAATTATTTTTAGGGGCAGTCGAACGGGCCGATTGACCCGATCGACCACCCCAGAAAAATATAAACGGTCCGCCCCTTTTTCTAAACCTACCAACTAACCTACCCACACCCCCTGGCCACCTCGCTCCCTCCTATCATCTCTCGCCACATCAGCACTCCCCAAACCCCCCCACCAACCGTGGGCTGCCACTTGGCTCACCCCTCCTCTCTCACCCCTCTCAACCCAACCCACACCTCACCCACCCCACACACGCACGGTACGCTGCAGCACACTCCCTCACCTGCCGCGCACACACAGGCCACACAGCACACCCCCCCTCGGGATCCCCACGGGCCCACCCTGGCCCCCCTGTCCCCCCCGCACCTTCCCTCTTCCTCTCTCCTCTCCTGCTGCGCGCCGTCCCCGACCAATCCCCCATCGCCCGCAGGATCCGGCGCCCGAGCTCCGTCGCCGGCCACGCCTGCCCCACCGCAGCTCCCCGCCGCCCTGCCTCCTCCACGCCCCATCGCGTCCCCGCGCCTCCGCCTCGGCCTTCCTCCTCCGGCCACCACCTCTCCAGCCAGCCGCCTCCCTCCTCCCAGCGCCACCGTTCGCCGTCTCCCTCCGGCGCCCAGGCCGCCGCCCCCTGCTTCACCTCCCTCGCCGCTCTCCGTTGCCCGTGCCCAGGAAGCAGCCACCGCCCCCGATGTCGCCCGCCGTCCGGCCGTTTCCCCGCCGCGCTCTGCAGCGAGCTGCGCCCCTCCGCCGCCGTCGCCAGGACCATCTCCCGAGCCGACGCGAGCGGACCCTGCGTCGACGTCGACGCCCCTGCCTGCAGGCTCGGGTGCCGCTGGTTCTGGGCAGCTGTTCCTCCAAGTTCGTCTCGGGCCCTTATCTCGTCGACAAGTCCTTCGCAAAAGACCAAGACCGGTAGCACGGACGAACCATGGACAAGATCGACATGCGTTGACAAGCGAAGGCTATCGGTGACCGATTCCATTCAAGAACGCCATCGACATCGAAAACTGCGATACCCCCAAGATCTACCACATGGACGCCCCCGACGAGTTGCATAAGAACCTTGAACTCGACACCCTCGACACGGCAAGACCTACCCTCGTACGCCAAGACCCGAACCGGAAGGATGCAAAGATCGCCACGAGACGACAAGACCGCCACACGGACGCCGAGACCCCTGAACCCTGAGTCCCCGAACCGAAGGTCGATCTGAAGCGCCAAGACCTTCGACAAGGAACCGACGCCGAACGCCAAGCACAGCACCCCGGACACCAAGACGACCCGACTCGAGGTCCCGACAAGACCCTCGCAACGGCAAGATCGACCCCGTCGGACCCGACAAGATCTGCACGACGACAAGAACGACAGCGACCAGGGCGAGTCCGATGCGCCCCGACACCGACCCTAGTCCCGCACCCGGATGCGCCAAGACCTACCCCTGAGTCCGAGAACGACCTCGCCGAACCCTGAACCCTGAGACCGACCCCGAACCCCGGAACCCAAGATCGTCGATCCCCCTCCGATGTGTGACCCCTTTTCCTCGAACCCTATTTTATAACATAACAACTTGTTGCATATTTAATTGTCATCTCGCATGCATATCTGTGGTTTGGGGCCTTATGCCGATTCACCTAATAATTAAATATGGGGCCCATATGCGGGCAAATCTAGCCTTATATTGGCCTCATTTAAACTTGTGTAGCGAACCGACTATAATCTTGCCTTGCTAAACAACATTTAAATTGCGGGGTAGCTAAACAACTTGAACCACTTGAATATTTGTCGGGACCCCGGTTCCACCTAATATGACCTAATTGCATCGCACCCTTGCCATAACATGCATCATGCATGCATCATGCCGATCTTCTGCCGTTGAATTAAATATTGCACCCGGTGTTTATTCTAGTGTTTTGCTTCTTCGCGGATAAGGCCGTTGAGTTGATGCGAGTGTCGACCCGATCTTCGATTGAACCTTCGACAATGTTTTTCAGGCGAGCATCTCCCCCTTTCTACCTATCTTACTTTTATAGTATTTATTCCCTCCTGTTGATCTATTGCTATCTGTGTTGCGATGCTCTTGTTTCCGTACCCGTGATATCCCTTGCAGCCATATATTGCCTTGGACACATCCTAATACCTGTTGTTTGGTAGATAGTTGGACTTGCGTGTCGTAGTCGCTTGCTCAAGTGCTGTTGTGGGTCGTCAAATGCCACAGTTGTTGATGTATTGCCGCATGTTGATGTTGGAGATGATCCTAGTTTTACTTATCGTTCACTTTAATTTCTGTTTAACAACTAAAATTGAAATAAGCAGAGGCATCGGTGGGTGATAGAAAATAATTGGTTTCCGAACGCCCACTTGTGTCCGTAGGACCCCGAGTACTTGATACTGTTCTTTGTTTTATCGCTATCCACATCCGGAGGTATATGGGACCCCATGAGCGAGCTTGATTCAGTCTTATTTCTTGGGGCCACAAACTAGTTTGAGGTTTTATTTACGATCCTGTACTTATGCCATGCTACTTTCGTATTTAAATTGTGCGACGAGATAGCACCTTTATCTTGTTTAGGTAAGCGGAGTGATTACGCTGTATCGACACCCGAGTTTTGGTTTCGATCGCCATGACCATTGTCGCAAACCTTGAGTCCGTCTCGAAGCTTGCTTACTTCGCTATGGTGTACTCAAAGGGTGGCCCCTGAAATATTTCTCAATCCTGTGATTGTTCAATGTGAAAGCCTCGTTGGGTTTTGATTTGGTTTTTCCGAGGTTGATCGAGCGTGTGTTGCTATTGGTGCACCCCGGTAAAACTTTCAAAGCCGTGTCCATGGATATGGACGACTTGGAGCACAGATCTCGATCATAGACAAGCATAACTAAAGTTTATTGTTATAAATTTGACTTTATAATGACTAGTAATCAGCTTCACTATAACGGAATGGCTAATAATACTGCCCACAATTGCTTGTTTGAATTGTCGCTTGCGACCATTGTACCTGACTAGTAAATCTTGCAACTACAACGAAATGGCTGAATAAAAGTACCAACAACTGCTGGGTTTTGGGTTTATCTCATGCTATCTGAATCTGATTAGTAATTGTTGCAACTACAACGGAAGGATTAACTAAAAGTGCCCACTGCTTACTTTATCAGGATGATTATCTAAACCTGACTAGTAAAGTACCACAACTATAACTGAATAAATAAAACTGCCAACTGTGAGTTCTCGGTCGACTTCCTCAAGTTGGTGGGGAAACACCAGATGGGTTTGATTGGTGTTAGCTTCAGTTGGATCCGGTTAGGACATTCTCACCCCTCTCGATAACCGCCAACGTATCGAGTCTCTATAGGTCGTTTAGTGCATCTTTGCTGCCGCTTGATCCACCATACCTATGTAGGCGAGGGCGAATTCTAGCCTCGCCTGTCTTGGCCTCAAGATCGACGCTCCTCTTTTTCCTTTGCCTTTGTCGGCACCCCTTTTGTTTAAGCAGGTTTTGAGATCGACGCCGTTAGCAGGGTTACCCTTCCGGCTTGGCCTGGGCAGGGTTATGGACGCCATTGGTTAATCTTCAGGGCTCTTAGCCCCATTTGCATCTTGTCCGTAGCCGGACGCTGTATCTTTCAAGGTGATTTGGATCTTTGTACCGTATATATGTATTCTTGCTTCCTGGAGTCACTGTTGTATATATATCTGTTCTGTGGGTCCCATCGAGGGCTGTTGTGTAATGTTATTATTTGCTTTCCACCACGAAAAGTGCTGGTGGGCACCTTTGAATCGTTTCTATGCGGGTTTGGCGAATTTTGCACAAACTTGCATAGGTCCGATTCTGAGGGTGTTACAGAGTGGTATCAGAGCTCAGCAGTTGCGATACCCCACAAGTCCAGCCTGTAGGATAACCTAGCTAACGGCCGAAGTAGAGAGTCAAAACTATTTTGCAAAATCGGTTGGATAGTTCTGATTAGGTCTGATTTTACTCCTTACCCCTCTGTTGTTCCCCTCTTACCCCTACGTGTTTTGAATCCGCTCTCGTCTCTTTCTTTGAGTCCAGGAATTCTCGTGGTTGGGTCTCCGTCGTACCTTTAGGGTTTCGCTTCCTTCTTCGATAACGGTGTTGCTACATCTAGTCTTCATGCTATCCGAGGAATCCTTCGTCTGTGGTGCCGTCCTTTGTTCTTTGTTTGTGTCTTCCGGTGTTTCCGTCGCGACGACATCCGCCATGCCAGATCCGGTGCAGAGTCTGCATCACTTCTTTGTTTCCGAACCTTGTTTGTCGAGATCTTCAGTCCGATTCCGTGAGTTGGTTGCATAATCCGCCTATTCGTGTGCAGAGTAATGGTTTGAGTGCGGGATGGAGTAGCTACCATACCACCACTCTTATCATTCGCTCTTGTACGCCGAATCAGTGGATCCAGCAGTTTTACTCCGTCCATGGAAGTTAGGGGTGGCTCTATTTGTTGATGCCTCTACCTTTGACCTTTTGTTCCCGGAGTGTTCCCTCGACGATCACGGACAACGACCTCTTGTTAGTGGTGTCGCTAGGATCTACACGATGCGAGAAGACGCGGATCGCCGACCTTCCCTTCCGGTACCATGAGGCGGATCTCGAGGGCGAGATCCCTTGTTAGTGGTGTCGAATTGTGGCATCCCGCAAAACCACTACTAGAAAATCGCGTTGAATTTGTGCATTGCATCGTCATCATCATGCATTGTTTGCTAAAACTATTTTCGCAAGCCCATTTTTGTTTTCTAAAAACGCCCCCTCTTTATTCAAACGCAAAGCCCGGTTCTCCGGATTAATTATTTTGGCCGCTATGGTTTGCAAACGGTCCGTTTTAACACAAATAAAATATTAAATTATTTTTAGGGGCAGTCGAACGGGCCGATTGACCGATCGACCACCCCAGAAAAATATAAACGGTCCGCCCCTTTTTCTAAACCTACCAACTAACCTACCCACCCCACACCTCGCTCCCTCCTATCATCTCTCGCCACATCAGACTCCCCAAACCCCCACCAACCGTGGCTGCCACTTGGCTCACCCTCCTCTCTCACCCTCTCAACCCAACCCACCTCACCCACCCACACGCACTGACGCAGCTGCACTCCCTCACCTGCACACACACACAGCCACACACACCCCTCGGGATCCCCAGGCCCACCCCCCTGTCCCCGCACCTTCCCTCTTCCTCTCTCCTCTCCCTTCGCCGTCCCGACCAATCCCGTCGCCCCAGGATCCGGCCGAGCTCCGTCGCCACGCCACGCCCCACCGCAGCTCCCCGCCGCCCTGCCTCCTCCACGCCCCATCGCGTCCCCGCGCCTCCGCCTCGGCCTTCCTCCTCCGGCCACCCTCTCCCAGCCAGCCTCCCTCCTCCTGGTTCGCCGTCTCCCTCCGGCGCCCAGGCCGCCGCCCCCTGCTTCACCTCCTTCGCCGCTCTCCGTTGCCGTGCCCAGGAAGCAGCCACCGCCCCGATGTCGCCGCCGTCCGGCCGTTTCCTGCCGCTCTGCGAAGCCGCCCTCCCGCCCGCGTCGCAGACCATCTCCGAGCCGCGACGCGGACCCTGCGTCGACGTCGACGCCCCTGCCTGCAGGCTCGGGTGCCGCTGGTTCTGGGCAGCTGTTCCTCCAAGTTCGTCTCGGGCCCTTATCTCGTCGACAAGTCCTTCGCAAAAGACCAAGACCGGTAGCACGGACGAACCATGGACAAGATCGACATGCGTTGACAAGCGAAGGCTATCAGTGACCGATTCCATTCAAGAACGCCATCGACATCGAAAACCGCGATACCCCCAAGATCTACCACAGGGACGCCCCCGACGAGTTGCATAAGAACCTTGAACTCGACACCCTCGACACGCCAAGACCTACCCTCGGACACCAAGACCCGAACCGGAAGGACGCAAAGATCGCCACGAGACGAAAAGACCGCCACACGGACGCCGAGACCCCTGAACCCTGAGTCCCCGAACCGAAGGTCGATCTGAAGCGCCAAGACCTCCGACAAGGAACCGACGCCGAACGCCAAGCACAGCACCCCGGACACCAAGACGACCCGACTCGAGGTCCCGACAAGACCCTCGCAACGGCAAGATCGACCCCGTGGGACCCGACAAGATCTGCACGACGACAAGAACGACAGCGACCAGGGGGAGTCCGATGCGCCCCGACACCGACCCTAGTCCCGCACCCGGATGCGCCAAGACCTACCCCTGAGTCCGAGAACGACCTCGCCGAACCCTGAACCCTGAGACCGACCCCGAACCCCGGAACCCAAGATCGTCGAGCCCCCTCCGATGTGTGACCCCTTTTCCTCGAACCCTATTTTATAACATAACAACTTGTTGCATATTTAATTGTCATCTCGCATGCATATCTGTGGTTTGGGGCCTTATGCCGATTCACCTAATAATTAAATATGGGGCCCATATGCGGGCAAATCTAGCCTTATATTGGCCTCATTTAAACTTGTGTAGCGAACTAGTACTATAATCTTGCCTTGCTAAACAACATTTAAATTGCGGGGTAGCTAAACAACTTGAACCACTTGAATATTTGTCGGGACCCCGGTTCCACCTAATATGACCTAATTGCATCGCACCCTTGCCATAACATGCATCATGCATGCATCATGCCGATCTTCTGCCGTTGAATTAAATATTGCACCCGGTGTTTATTCTAGTGTTTTGCTTCTTCGCGGATAAGGCCGTTGAGTTGATGCGAGTGTCGACCCGATCTTCGATTGAACCTTCGACAATGTTTTTCAGGCGAGCATCTCCCCCTTTCTACCTATCTTACTTTTATAGTATTTATTCCCTCATGTTGATCTATTGCTATCTGTGTTGCGATGCTCTAGTTTCCGTACCCGTGATATCCCTTGCAGCCATATATTGCCTTGGACACATCCTAATACCTGTTGTTTGGTAGATAGTTGGACTTGCGTGTCGTGATAAACTTGCTCAAGTGCTGTTGTGGGTCGTCAAATGCCACAGTTGTTGATGTATTGCCGCATGTTGATGTTGGAGATGATCCTAGTTTTACTTATCGTTCACTTTAATTTCTGTTTAACAACTAAAATTGAAATAAGCAGAGGCATCGGTGGGTGATAGAAAATAATTGGTTTCCGAACGCCTACTTGTGTCCCGTAGGACCCCGAGTACTTGATACCTGTTCTTTGTTTTATCGCGCTATCCACATCCGGGAGGTATATGGGACCCCCCTGAGCCAGAGCTTGATTCAGTCTTATTTCTTGGGGCCACAAACTAGTTTGAGGTTTTATTTACGATCCTGTACTTATGCCATGCTACTTTCTATATTTAAATTGTGCGACAGATAGCACACTGTACTGTTTAGGTAAGCGGAGTGATTACGCGGTATCGACACCCCGAGTTTTCGGGTTCCCGATCGCTTCTGACCATTGTCGCAAACCTTGAGTCCGTCTCAAGCTTGCTTACTGCTATGGTGTACTCAAGGGTGGCCCCTGAAATATTTCTGAATCCTGTGATTGTTCAGTCGTGAAAGCCTCGTTGGGTTTTGATTTGGTTTTTCCGAGGTTGATCGAGCGTGTGTTGCTATTGGTGCACCCCGGCCGGGTAAAACTTTCTGAAAGCCGTGTCCGCGGATATGGACGACTTGGAGCACAGTATCTCGATCATAGACAAGCATAACTAAAGTTTATCGCTATAAATTTGACTTTATAATGACTAGTAATCAGCTTCACTATAACGGAATGGCTAATAATACTGCCCACAATTGCTTGTTTGAATTGTCGTTTGCGACCATTGTACCTGACTAGTAAATCTTGCAACTACAACGAAATGGCTGAATAAAAGTACCAACAACTGCTGGGTTTTGGGTTTATCTCATGCTATCTGAATCTGATTAGTAATTGTTGCAACTACAACGGAAGGATTAACTAAAAGTGCCCACTGCTTACTTTATCAGGATGATTATCTAAACCTGACTAGTAAAGTACCGCAACTATAACTGAATAAATAAAACTGCCAACTGTGTGAGTTCCTCGGTCGACTTCCTCGTTGGTGACGAGGGGGAAACACCAGGATGGGTTTGATTGGTGTTAGCTTCAGGTTGGATCCGGTTAGGACATTCTCACCCCTCTCTGATAACCGCCAGTCGTATCGAGTCTCTATAGGTCGTTTAGTGCATGCTGCCGCTGCCGCTTCAGTCCACCATACCTATGTAGGCGAGGACCGCCGAATTCTAGCCTCGTGTCTTGGCCTCAAGATCGACGCCTCTTTTTCCTTTGCCTTTGTCGGCACCCTTTTGTTTAAGCAGGTTTTGAGATCGACGCGTTAGCGGGTTACCTTCCCGGCAGCGGCAGGGTTATGGACGCCATTGGTTAATCTTCAGGGCTCTTAGCCCCATTTGCATCTTGTCCGTAGCCGGACGCTGTATCTTTCAAGGTGATTTGGATCTTTGTACCGTATATATGTATTCTTGCTTCCTGGAGTCGCTGTTGTATATATATCTGTTCTGTGGGTCCCATCGAGGGCTGTTGTGTAATGTTATTACTTCGTTTTCCACCCGCACGAAAGTGCCTGGTGGGCACCTTTGAATCGTTTCTATGCGGGTTTGGCGAATTTTGCACAAACTTGCATAGGTACGATTCTGAGGGTGTTACAGTTCCAGGGTTCGGTTCGGCGAGATCGGCCTTCGGGGTCTCGGACGCCGGGATCGGTCTTCGCGGGTTTCGGCGAACTTGGCGTGTCGAGGTCGGTTCTCGGGCCCGGGAAGGCGATCTTGGTGTCCTTGTCGAAGGCCTTCGGGAGATCTTGTGAAGCTAAAACATCGTCAGGCATATCTTGTTGAGTCAGGAGCCCTCTCTGTTGCAACGGCCTAGCAACAAGACGGCACGGGCAGGGCCCATGATGTGATCAGCCATGGAACCAGGACGACGGGAAGACCGAGGGCGGCCAGAGGTGATGCTCCAGGGGAGAGGGAGGCGACAGACGCCAGCGAGAAGGACCTGAGGCGACAGGGTCGGGGGCCCGACGCAGGTAGGTGAGGAGCGGTTGAGGACGGGGAGAGGAGGAGGCTCGGGGACGGGCGGGTGCGAGGCCGGCGTTGGTCGGCGGCGAAGGGGGTTGGAGGACGGTGGGAGGAGCCGGGCCTGGGGAGGAGAGGGAGGCGCGGGCGAGCGCGGAGGAGAGGAGGTGCAGGCGGCCGACGTGGAGGCGGTGGCGGAGGAGGAGCGGAGGCCAGCGGAGCGGCCGGACGCGAGCGTGGTTGGTGGGGAGGGTGCAAGGCAGAGGTGCAGCGGGAGGAGGCGTCGGCGACGCGCGCGGGGCAACGGCCGGGCGGCACGGCGAGGTCGAGGTGGCGTGGGCGGCGATGGAGGCCAGAGGAGGGAGGAGGAGGAGAGCGGCGGGCGGAGCTTGGGGGTCCCATGAGGCGGAGGCGCGCCCGGCAGCGAGCTCGTCGGCGGAGGAGAAGGAGAGAGGCGGTGGCGCTGGAGCGAGGAGGGCTCAGGCGGCGGGCCCGAGCGGGAGGAGGAGGCGAGGCCGAGAGAGGGGGCGGCGGTGGCCGGCCGGGGAGGGGCGGAGCGAGCGTCGGAAAGGCGGCGGAGGGAACCGGCCGGAGGCGGGGAGGACAGGGTCGGGTGGGCGCGTCGGGGGGGGGAACGGGTGGAGGAAGAGGAACAGAGGAGAGGGCCTGCTGTGGGTGGGCCAGGTGGGACCCGGACGTAAGAGAGAGGAGGGCAGGCGGGTTGGTGGGGGATAGGTGGGGCCCGCTGGGCTGTGAGCTGGTGTGGGGCCAGGCGACAGGGAAGAGAGAGGGGGTGCTGGTGGGGCCAGGTGCAGCAGGTGGGGCCCGGTTGGAAGAGGGAGGGGTAGAGAGGCTGTGGGTGAGAGAGGAAGAGGGGAGGGACTGGTGGATTGATGAGGTGGCGGGGTGGGTAGGAATTGGGGGAGAGGGTGAGATGGCGAGCAGTGAGTGGTGGGTAGGATAGGTTTGGGTGGTTTTAGGAATTAGAGGGGGCTGGTTTAGGTGGACCGTTTTTGTACTAGGGGTGGTCGACTGGGTCGAATCGGCCCGTCCGACTGCCCCCAAAAAAATAATTAAATATTTTTATTTGTTTCAAACAGATTTTTGCAAACCGATAGCAAACAAAACAAACTAATCCGGTGACCCGGGTTTTGCGTTTGAATAAATACGGGGCTTTTATAAAACAAATTAGGTTTTTCCGCAAATAGTTTTATGCAAGCGAATGCAAGATGATGACGATGCTCAAATGCAATGTGGCATGATGACATGAGCATGCGGTCATGATGATGCAATGCACAAAAATCAACGGGATTTTCTAGTAGTGGTTTTGCGGGATGCCACAATTCGACACCACTAACAATGGATCTCGCCCTCGAGATCCGCCTCATGGTACCGAAAAGAAGGGCGGCGACCTGAATCTTCTCGCATCGTGTAGATCCTCCCGACACCACTAACAAGAGGTCGTTGTCCGTGATCGTCGAGAGAACTCTCCGGTAACAAAGGGTGAAGGTAGAGGTATCCACAAATAAAGCCACCTCTAGCTTCCGTGGACGGAGTAAAATTGCTGGATCCACTGATTCGATGTACAAGAGCGAATGAGAAGAGTAGTCGGATGGTGATCAGTCCATCGCGCACCCAAACCATTACTCTGCACACGAATAGGCGGATTATGCAACCAACTCTCGGAATTCAGATTGTAGATCTCGACAAGCGAGGTTCGGAAACAAAGGAGTGATGCAGACTCTCCATCGGACCTGGCGTAGATGATGTCGTCGCGTCGGAAAACACCGGAAGGCACAAACAAGAAACAAAGGATGGTACCACAGATAAAGGACCGCTCAGATAGCAGGAGGACCGGATGTAGAAACACAGTTATCAGAGGAGGAAGCGAAACCCTGAAGGTACAATGGAACCCAACCACGAGAATTCCTGGACTCGAAGAAAGAGAAGAGAGCGAATTCAAAACACGCAGAGGTGAGAGGAGAGCAGCAGAGGGGTAAGGAACAAAAATCAGACCTAATCAGAACTATCCAACCGATTTTTCAAAAATAGTTTTGACACTCTACTTCGGCCGTTAGCTAGGTTATCCTATAGGCTGGACTTGTGGGGTATCGCAACTGCTGAGCTCTGATACCACTCTGTAACACCCTCAGAATCGGCCCTATGCAAGTTTGAGCGAAACCCGCCAAACCCGCATAGAAACGATTCAAAGGTGCCCACCAGGCACTTTCGTGCGGGTGGAAAACGAAGTGATAACATTACACAACAGTCCTCGATGGGACCCACAGAACAGATATATATAACAGCGACTCAATGAGTCAAGAATACAGATATACGATTCAAAGATCCAAATCACCTTGAAAATGGTACAGCGTCCGACTACGGACAAGATGCAAATGGGGCTAAGAGCCCTGAAGAATAACCAATGGAGTCCATAACCCTGCCCAGGCCAAGCCGGAAGGGTAACCCTGCTAACGACGTCGATCTCAAAACCTGCTTAAAAAAAGGGGTGCCGACAAAGGGCAAAGGAAAAAGAGGAGCGTCGATCTGAGGCCAAGATTGCATGAGGCTAGAATTCGGCGGTCCTCACCTACATAGGTATGGTGGACTGAAGCGGCAGCGCAGCATGCACTAAACAACCTATAGAGACTCGATACAACTGTCGGCTATCAGAGAGGGATAAGAAAGACCTATTCAGATCCAACCTGAGGCTACCAACAAACAAAACCATCCTGGTGTTTCCCCCCTCGAGACCAAACGAGGAAGTCAACTGAGGAACTCACACCGTTGGCAGTTTTATTTATTCAGTTATCGTTGCAGCAATTAATAGTCAAATAAAGATAATCGTCCTGATATAATAAGCAGTGGGCAATTTTAGTTAACCATTCCATTGTAGTTGCAACACTTACTAGTCAGATACAATTAGCATGAGATAACCCTAAAAACCCAGCAGTTGTTGGTACTTTTATTTAGCCATTCCGTTGTAGTGAAGCTGATTACTAGTCATATCGGATACAAGTCAATTTATAACAGTAAACTTTAGTTATAGTTGTTTATGATCAAGCACTGTGCTCCAAGTCGTCCATAACCGCGGACACGGCTTCTCGAAAAGATTTAACCCTGCAGGGGTGCACCAAAGTATCCACAAGCACTTCGACCCTTTTTCCGGATCGTTAACATACACCCATCGGTATCGGCGGGGCCTAAGTCATGACGCGTTTCGGACCCAAAGCAAGCACGGGGCCACCCACTAAGTCTACCATAGCAAGTCGGCCGGTCTCGAGACGGACTTAGGGTTTGCGACGATGGTAACGACATGTCAATCCCAAAGCGGGGACCGATACCGCGAAAACACTCCGCTTCCTAAACAGTACAGTGTGCTCCTCGCACAATTGTAAATAAAGCAGTAAAGCATGGCATAAGTACAAGATAGTAAATAAGACCTCAAACTAGTTTGTGGCCCCCAGTACAATACTTTGAAATCAGGTACTAATCAATGGGGGGCCCATATCTCCCCACTTGTGGTTAGCACGCTCGATCTCGGAACAGGTGTCAAGAACTCGGGGTCCTACGGGACACAAGTGGGCGGTCGGAAACCAAACATTATCTATCACCCACCGATGCCTCTGCTTACCTACTTCAATTTTAGTTATTAGACAATAATTAGATTAAATGATAATTAAAGCCATGATCATCTCCAACATTGAACATGCGGCACTTCTCCAACAACTGTGGTACTTGACGACACGCAACAACACTTGAGCAAGCGACTACGACGCGCGGGTCCAACTATCTACCAAACAACAGGTAATAGGATGTGTCCAAGGCTATATATGGCTGCAAGGGATATCACGGGTACGAAAACTAGAGCATCGCAACACAGATAGCAAAAGATCAACATGAGGGAATAAATACTAGAAAAGTAAGATAGGTAGAAAGGGGGAGATGCTCGCCTGAAAACATTGTCGAAGGTTCAACCGAAGATCGGGGCGAAGCTCACATCAACTCAACGGCCTTATCCGCGAAAAAGCAAAACACTAGAAGGAACACCGGATGCACTATTTAAGGTTACGGCAGAAGATCGGCATGATGCATGTATGATGTATGACATGGCAAAGGTGCGATGCAATTAGGCAATATTAAGCGGAACCAGGGTCCCGACAATTAATTAAATGGTTCATGTTGTTTAGCTACCCCACAATTTAAATGTTGTCTTAACATGGCAGAAGATAGCACCGGGTTCGCTACACAAATTTAAATGAGGCCAATATAAGGCTAGATTTGCCCGCATATGGGCCCCATATTTAATTCGAGGTGAATCGGCACAAGGCCCCCAAGCCACAGACAATATGCATGCATGAACAATTTAATATGCAACAATTTATATAGTTGACAATTTATAAAATAGGGTTCTCGGATAAGGGTCACACATTAGGGTTCTCGGCGATCTTGGGGTTCCGGGTCCGGGGTTCGGTCTCGGGGTTCAGGGTTCGACGGGATCGGGATTGGTCTTGGACCACGGAAGTAGGTCTTGTCGCATCCGAGAAGAAGGACTTGGTTGGCGTCGGGGCGCATCGGACTTGTCGGGCCCGCGTATCTGGTCGGTCTTGGCGTTCGGGGTGAAGTGCTTGTCGTTCTATGGCAATCTTTGCGGCTTCGGATCCGGAAAGAAGCACTCGACGTTCCGGGGGAAGACCTTGGCGTCCTATATTGAGGTTGTCGGGTGGCGGTGCCGGACTCGGGTGTGGCGTCGATGGTCTTGCGTGGCCTGATGGTTCCATGTAGGAGATTCCCGGGTACCGCGGCGGAGTTCTCGGGTTTCGATGAAGATCTTGGCGGGAGTTCCAGGGTTCGGTTCGGCGAGATCGGCCTTCGGGGTCTCGGACGCCGGGATCGGTCTTCGCGGGTTTCGGCGAACTTGGCGTGTCGAGGTCGGTTCTCGGGCCCGGGAAGGCGATCTTGGTGTCCTTGTCGAAGGCCTTCGGGAGATCTTGTGAAGCTAAAACATCGTCAGGCAGATCTTGTTGAGTCAGGAGCCCTCTCTGTTGCAACGGCCTAGCAACAAGACGGCACGGGGCAGGGGCCCGCGGTCGCGGTCGCGGCCATGGAACCAGGACGACGGGAAGACCGAGGGTGGCCAGAGGTGATGCTCCAGGGGAGAGGGAGGCGACAGACGCCAGCGAGAAGGACCTGAGGCGACAGGGTCGGGGGCCCGACGCGGGTAGGTGAGGAGCGGTTGAGGACGGGGAGAGGAGGAGGCTCGGGGACGGGTGGGTGCGAGGTCGGCGTTGGTCGGCGGCGAAGGGGGTTGGAGGATGGTGGGAGGAGCTGGGCCTGGGGAGGAGAGGGAGGCGCGGGCGAGAGAGGAGGTGAGGCGGCCAGCCGTGGTGGGCGGTGGAGGAGGGCCAGGAGGAGGAGGCCGCACCGGGCAGAGGCGGCGAGCAGGAGCGTGGTTGGTGGGGAGGTGCGAGGCAGGGTGCGGAGCGGGAGGCGTCGGCGGCAGCCGGGCAGGCCGAGTCGAGGTGGCGTGGCGGTGGGCGGCGATGGAGGCCGAGGAGGAGGAGGAGGAGGCGGGGCTTGGGGGTCCCATGAGGCGGAGGAGGAGAAGGAGAGAGGCGGGCGCCAGGGAGGCGAGGGCTCGGGCGGTGGTGGCGCTCGCCGGGAGGAGGAGGCGAGGCCGAGAGAGGCGGCGGGAGAAGGCGGGCGAGGCGGCAGAGGGAACCGGCCGGAGGCGGGGAGGACAGGGTCGGGTGGGCGCGTCGGGGGGGGGAAACGGGTGGAGGAAGAGGAACAGAGGAGAGGGCCTGCTGCGGGTGGACCAGGTGGGACCCGGACGTAAGAGAGAGGAGGGCAGGCGGGTTGTTGGGGGATAGGTGGGGCCCGCTGGGCTGTGAGCTGGTGTGGGGCCAGGCGACAGGGAAGAGAGAGGGTCTTGGTGGGGCAGTGCGGCAGGTGGGGCCAGTTGGAAGAGGGAGGAGAGAGGGCATGGGTGAGAGAGAGGGAGGGAGGGTGGATTGATGAGGTGGCGGGGTGGGTAGGAATTGGGGGAGAGGGTGAGGTGGCGAGCTGTGAGTGGTGGGTAGGATAGGTTTGGGTGGTTTTAGGAATTAGAGGGGGCTGGTTTAGGTGGACCGTTTTTGTACTGGGGGTGGTCGAATGGGTCGAATCGGCCCGTCCGACTGCCCCCACAAATATAATTAAATATTTTTATTTGTTTCAAACAGATTTTTGCAAACCGATAGCAAACAAAACAAACTAATCCGGTGACCCAGGTTTTGCGTTTGAATAAAGACGGGGCGTTTAGAAAACAAATTAGGTTTTTCCGCAAATAGTTTTATGCAAGCGAATGCAAGATGATGACGATGCTCAAATGCAATGTGGCATGATGACATGAGCATGCGGTCATGATGATGCAATGCACAAAAATCAACGCGATTTTCTAGTAGTGGTTTTGCGGGATGCCACATCGGACCATATCTAATAGGGTTCGATTCCGGCGTTCAGACACACCATTGCGCTGTGGTGTTCCGGGTGGCGTGAGTTGCGATGGTTTAAGATGCGTGAGAAAATCATAACTCAATTATTCACCTCCACGATCGGATCGTAGAAACTTAATCTTTCTGTTACGATGGTTCTCCACTTCATTCTGAAATTCTTTGAACTTTTCAAACATTTCAGATTATGTTTCATTAAATAGATATACCCATATCTACTTAATTCATCGGTAAAAGTGAGAAAATAGCGATATCCACCGCGCGTCGAAACACTCATCGGTCCGCATACATCGGTATCTATGATTTCCAACAAGTCCGTTTCTCGCTCCATCATACCGGAGAACGGGGTTTTGATCAACTTGCCCATGAGGCATGGTTCGCATGTGTCAAATGATTCAAAATCAAGAGACTCCAAAAGTCCATCAGAATGGAGTTTCTTCATGCGCTTTACACCAATATGACCTGAGCAGCGATTGCCACAAATAAGTAGTATTATCACTATCTACTTTGCATCTCTTAGCATCAATGTTATGGATGTGTGTTTCATCCCTTTCGAGATTTAGAAGAAATAAACCATTCACAAGAGGTGCATGACCATAAAAGATGTTACTCATATAAATAGAACAACCATTATTCTCCGATTTAAATGAATAACCGTCTTGCAATAAACACGATCCAGAAATAATGTTCATGCTCAACGGGCACATAATAACATTTATTAAGGTTTAAAACTAATCCGAAGGTAAAACTAAGGAGAGCGTCTGACGGCCATCACATCAACTCTTGATCCGTTGCTAACGCCAAGATCGTCACCTCATCCCTCGCAAGACGCCCGTCTATTTCGTAGCTCTGTTTGAGTTACAAATATTAGCAACCGAACCAAGATCAAATACCGTGCACTACAACGAGGGCTAGTAAGGAAAACATCAATAACATGTATATCAAATATACCTTTGATGGTGCCAGCCTTCTTGTCCGCTAAGTACTTTGGACAATTGCGCTTCCAGTGACCCTTGTCCTTGCAATAGAAGCACTCAGTGTCCGGCTTAGGACCAGACTTGAGCTTCTTCTCAGCAGGGGCAGTGCGCTTGCCGCCGCCCTTCTTGAAGGGCTTCTTTGCTCCCTTACCTTTCTTAAAGGTGGGCTTGTTGACCATCAACACATGATTATCCTTTTTGATGTCCACTTCCGCGGCCTTCAGCTTTGCGAAGAGCTCGGTGATCGTATCAGTGGAACCAATCTGATTATGAGTCACTACAAAACTTTTGTAGCTGGGAGGGAGTGATTGCAGAACCCTGTCAATCTTGAGCTCCTCTGGAATCGTGCATTCCAGTTGCTCAAGGCGTTGAGTGTAGCCCGTCATCTTAATGGCGTGCTCACTAACGGAACTCCCTTCCTCCATCTTGCAGTTAAAGAACTTCTCAGAGATCTCATATCTCTCAGAACGTCCTGAGTCTGAAACATGGTTTTTAGCTCTTGAGAATCTCAAAGGGCCCGGGATAGTCTCAAAATGATTTTGAAGTTCCGGTTCCCATAGCAACAACATGGTGCTCTTAATCACACCATAAATCATCTTTGCGCGACTGATAGACAGCTTTCTCATTAGCCGCCTTGATTCGTGAGGGGTCACCTAACGTATTCCCAAGGACATAGTCCTTTTGACCGCCAGAGAGAATGATTCTTAGATTGCGGAATCAATTGGTGAAGTTAGACCCATTGTTTCTAAGCTTTACCTTCTCAGCAAAAACGTTGAAGTTGAAGTTGGACTTAGCCATTTGATCTACAATATTTGCAAGTACAAATTAGACTATGTTCATGATAACTAGTTCAACTTTTAATCAAATTACTAGATGAACTCCCACTAAATTCAACATCCCTCAAGTTGTTTTTAGTGAACATGATCCAAATTCACCACACCTAATCCGATCTTCACGAGAAGAGATGTGGTTTCAATGGTGGACAACGAAGTGTCGATCATATCATTCATATGACTCATGCTTAACCTTTCGGTTCATGTGTTCCGAGGCCATGTCTGTACATGCTAGGCTCGTCAAGTTAGAACCAAGTATTTCTGCGTGTGCAAAACTGGCTTGCACCCGTTGTATGTGAGCATAGAGTCTATAGCACCCGATCATCACGTGATGCTTGGACACGAACTTTCATAGCGGTGCATACTTGGGGAGAACAGTTTTATCTTGATCTTTAAGTGAGGAATCATCTTATAATGCTACCGTCGCGATCTAAGCATAATAAGATACATAAAAGGATAAACATCACATGCATATAACTTTATGTGACATGGTATAGCCAATCTTCGCGCAATGATCTCCATCTTGTGCTTTCCGGCATGATCTCCATCACTCCACCATGATTGCCTCCACCACGAATAGCAACTACAACTATTGCTAACTACTTAGCGATAAAGTGAAACTATTACATGGCGCATAAGAAGTTGACACACAGGTCATACACAATTATAAAGACAACCATATGGCTCCTGTAGGTTGTGTACTCATCGACATGCAAGTCGTGAAACATTACAAAACATGATCATCGCATACATTATACACATCACATCTTGGGCCATACCATATCACAGAAAACACTCCCTGCAAAAACAAGTTAGACGCCTCTACTTTGTTGTTGCATGTTTTACGTGGCTTATGGGAGTAGATGCTAAGAACGATTCTTACCTACTAAAAGCCACAACGGTGATATTATGGTTGCCAAACTCCGGTGTTAATCCCATGACAACTATAGTGAGAGAAACTGACATCTACCAGCCGCATGTGTGGAACAAGCCACACGTAAAGTGCGGAGCCGGTCTCGCGAACGACGTCGCGTAAGGTTGGCCTGGACCGCTTCAATCTCACTATCCCGCGTCATAAGAAGAACACAAACAAGAGGCTTGCAACAGAAAACATCAACGCCCGCAACAACCATGTTGCGTTCTACTCGTGAAACACATCTACGCATAGATCTAGCTCTGATACCACTGAAGGGTTTCGCGGCATAGTAAATCAAAATTTTCTACGGATGCGAACAGAGAGAAAGCCAAGATCTAATCTAGGAGATGCAAACAACGAGAGAGATTGGATTAGATCTTCATACCCTTGAAGATTCGCACTGCGGAACATTCGTCGGAACGTGGGTGATGTAGTCGTACTCGCTTCTCCTCCTCACGATCCGATCCGATCTAGCACCACAAGTGGCGGTGCCTCCGTGAGATGCACACGTGCAGAACCTCGACGTCTCCTCCTTCCTCAGACCAGCAAGTATGGTGGAGAGACGGATTGGATCTCAACGCGACGGCGCGGTGTATATGGTGGAGAGTTTCTGCAGCAGGGCTTCGCCTACACGCAGTCGGGAGGGAGAGAGAGAGGAGGGCAGCAGGGCGGCTAGCTTTGGAGGGGAAGGTGTGGGGGGGTGGTGCGCCCCCAGCCGTCTTTATATAGAGGGGTGGGCGGCTGCAACCCTAGCCCCCTCCCCCAAGCCAAACCGGCGGCCCCAAGGAGAAGGAGTGGGGGGCAAGGAAACCCCCCTTCTAGAAGGTCTATCTAGAGTTTAAACTCTCTTTGGCGGCTGGGACCTATGGGGCCTTGTGCCCCTGGCCCAATGCGGCCAGGGCACTCCCTCATAGGCCCATGCCCCCTCCCGGAAGGTGGGGCCACGTTGGTCCCCTTCCGGAAGGTTCTAGAAGCTTCCGGTACAATACCGATTAACCCGGAACAATTCCGAACTCCAAAAACTGCACTGCCTTATATGAATCTTATTCTCCGGACCACTCCGGAACCTCTCGTGATGTCCCGGATCCCATCCGAGACTCCGAACAAAAACTCATAAACCAATTATCCAATCTATCCTAGCGTCGAGACACGTTAAGTGTGTGACCCTGCGGGTTCGAGAATATGCAGACATGATCTTCTATCAATAATCAACAGCGGGGTCTGGAAACCCATATTGACTCCCACACATTCATCGATGATCATATCGGATGAACCACGATGCCAGGATTCAATCAATCCCATATATATATTTCCTTCGTCTCGCGATATTTTACTTGCCCGAGATTCGATCGTCGGTACTGTCATACCTAGTTCAATCTCGTTCACAGCAAGTACTTTACTCGTTTCGTAATCCGATATCACTTTGTGATTAACTCCTTAACCACATGCTTGCAAGCGGTGTTGATATCGATTCGAGTGGGCAAGTATATCTCTCCGACTTGGGAGGGACAAATCCCATCTCGATACATACAACCCAACAGATACTTTCCGATCACCTGAGAGACACCTTTATGATCACCCTCTCATAGGATGACGTTTGATGACCTCGAAGCTTTCTTCCGATACCAGGGAGTTGTATTATCTCATGGTCTAAGGAATACAATATTTGACATAAGAAAAGCTTCGCAAAGACGAACACGATGACACGATCTAATTGCTTCGCTTAGTTTGGGTCTGTCCACCATATCATTCCCCAATGATATGACCTCATTATTAATTGACAACTCATGTCCATGGTTAGGAAACCTTAACCATCATTAATCAATGAGCTAGTCCATAGAGGCGTACTAGGGACACGGTGTTGTTCACAAACCACACAAGTATTAAAATTTCCGCTTAATACAATTCTAGCATGGAATATAAACATTATCATGAACAAGAATTATAATAATAACATCTTTATTATTGCCTCTAGGGCATAATTCCAACAATTACATCCCTTGTGACCTAGTCACATGCTTTCAAGCCAATTGGATAACATTCCACCGAGAGGGCCCAAAGTATATCTATCAGTGATATGGATGGAGAAATCCCACTCTTGATCCATGTGCTTCAACACATACTTTCAGAATACCTAATGCCACCTTTATAACCACCTAGTTATGAAGTGCTGTTTGATGTCATCAAAGCATCCATCCGGTGATGGTGATTAACATGATCTCCTCATGGTTGAAGGATTAGGTTACTATGTATTTGAAAGCTTGTAGCAAACGAACTTTAAATGACTTGATATTATGCTATGCTAACTATAGGAGTGTGTCCATCACATCATTCTCCTAACGATATGATCTTGTTATTAATAACATCTAATGTCTATGATTAGGAAACCATGATCATCTATTAATCAACAAGCTAGATAACAAGAGGCTTACTAGGGACTCTTTTATTGTTACAAAACACATAAGTATTAATGTTTTCGGTTAATACAATTATAGCATGGGATGCAAATATTCATCATAAACATAAAGATATAATAATAACAACTTTTATTATTGCCTCTTGGGCATATCTCCAAGAGCTAATGCCCCTTTTTCCACTAGTGCTACGCCGACGGCTGTCCTCGACATAGCTATTTTTCCTTTTACCTCATTAATCTTTGAAAAATCCAGTGGCTGATAACAAAAAACGATGATTTCTATCTGATATACAGCGGCTGATAACACTAAGAACGGGACACAGCCTCAACTGGATGGGTCATCAACAAGCTTAAGCAACATTATAATATATCCTTCATGTGTGGACGCTTCTCGAGAAACATAACAAGTTTTTTTTAGACTAGAAATAGAAAAACAAAATCCAGCTCTATGGAGGATCTTTTAGAAAAAATTGAAGCTTCAAAAAATTAACGGAAAAATACCAAGTTGTAGTTAATGGTTTATTTTACCCGTGTATAAAATTCTAGTACGGAATACCAAATATTCTATTCTCGAAAAAATGACAAAAATGCAAATATGAAAGCATGAACAATGCAAATTTTGAATCTTCCAAAAATCGTCCGATTTGTCTTTTCTGCTGAGCTTAAATTGCAAAGTATTTTACATTAAAATTCCACGCTCGTAGTGTACATAGTTTGGTACATCCATGTATTTTTTCTTGATTTTTTAAAACTTTGCAATCAAGTTTTCGAATTTTTAAATAAAGTCCTCTATTGAGCTCGGGTGCCTTCAGACTTCATTTGCTGGGAAGCTCAAATTTATTAATCAATTTTTTGTTGCGGGAAAAGAAAACTCGTTCAATCGCTCTTGCGTCTAGGATATTATGGTTACTGGTAAAACAACTGTTCTTTAATAGCATGATTTCAAAAAAAAATTGATAATAAGACTAATCATAGTAGGGAGTACCATGTATATTAGTCATAATATGTATATTAGTCATAATGAGGAGTATTATATAGTAGTATCATCATGTATTTTAATTTTAACATAGTTAATTTAACATGTATCTTCATACTAGACTAATTAATCTCTCGATGGCGTTACTACAAGGCAGGGGGGTGTAGCCACATGGAAGTATTTAAATATTCCTCCAGCTCGTATCTTGTCCTTTCTAGACGGTCGCCAATACTTGGATCTTTTTTGCAATACATACTAGGACCATCTTCTGATCTCATTGAGTAAACTTCATCTCGAGGCTCATTTTCTCTAGAGAGGGAATAGTAGATGTGGTTCCTTTCGAAACCACGGCGCTCCGCATCCATCGGCACGTATACCGCCTTAGACTTTCCGGGGCCCAAGAACAAGGCATAGTTGCCGAAGGTCATCACCTCTACCCACTTGTGTTGGTAAGTATCATAGGGATCAGCATCGATAAGCTCAAAGACCTTGAAAAAAGGCTCACGGTTGGGCAGCCAGTGGGCCATTGTTGCCTTTAATAGCTTTCCATGTAACTCGACAATGTAGCTGGTGTCCGCCGGGGGGGCATGTTGCCTTTGGATGGCCAGGTGGTGGGTGGATATGACCAGGGGTGAGCCATCTTCCTCCGTGCCAATTTTAAACTTGATCAGCTCCTCTCCAGGATACGTGAGGCCATACAGGTCGTCATTGCAGAAGGCGATGTTTCTGAACTCCTTTTCCTCCCAACCATGTTTGGTCCACTTGTTGCAACCGACCTTGCACAAGGAAATTCGTTCGAGGCCGATGGTGGCGAGAATACAGCCCCTAGAAGAGGTTGGGTCATCGGAGAGGATGACATGGGTGATGAAATTCCGGAGGGAGCATACCCTGACCTTAGCGCCGGAGAAGAGGTTTACGAGCATGAGCCCATGGTTGACACAGTTGTACAGGGCTACCCAGCCGCCTTCGTGCGAGCCGATGATCCACTTGTTGGCTGCGTTGTCTGGAATGTGCATGTCCCAACTATTATCAGGGCCGCCACCGCATAGGTGCTTCCTCCGGCCGGTCCATATGCGCGGCAACAGGAGCAGAACGGGGGCGGCTGGTGATGCCGGGAGGCGTGCCATGGTGGTGCGCCATGGCTTGCAGACAACAGCGAGGCGGACACGGTCACGCAGGGAGGTGATCTTGAGGCGGATGTTGCCGAGGATGTCGTCCGGGAGGTCGGACCACTGCGGCTGCTGCGATGACGTAGATCCAGTGCGGCCGTCGCCTGCGCCGGCGTTCCTCCGCATCGTCGTCATCTGGTACTGTCGTTCTACTACGTGTCTCGATCAATTACGAGTAATAGTGGCAGGTATATATATAAGCAGAGTACCAGACTAGAGGTGGAATCCTTGGTCCTCATAGGTTTTTCCGTTTCCCTGTCCCGATAGGTATTTTCCGTCTTGTATGCTGCGCTGATCAGTCTCGTGTTCAGATACAAACTCAGCCTCACAGGACTTCGACAAGTTCGACCCAATGCGTGTCGGAGACTACCTACCTTCGGGCGTTACATTGTAGGAGTCGTGCTCAATACTGATCTGGCTCGTGAAGCCAGCTGAATACATGCAAAACTACTCCTAATGTATATGCAATATATTCTATAGCCGTTATTAGAAATTCTCTCTCTGTCCAGAAATAACTAACATGAGTTGTCTAGATTTAAATATATTTAGACGTATTTAGAAATAACTAACATGAGTTGTCTAGATTTAAATATATTTAGACATATTTTAGTGTATAGATACATTTAAATCACTATAGGAATGGCGCGAGGTGCCGACGGCTGGGCGCTACGCCGATGGACAAAGGTTGGAGCCGTCGGTGTAACCCTCGACCAGGCCAGCCTGTACAACAACCATCCGTGTAGGACAGTCGTCGGCGTAGCTATCCTTGGTATAGCCTCCACACCCTTACGCCGACGGCCACCCTCGGCGTACCAACTTCCATTTTTTCTTTTTTTACTACTAATTATATCCTCTCCAATTAAAGTTTAAAAATAGTACCACAACATTTTTCAAAAATAATGTACCATCTTGCATGGACAATGTCCCAACGGTGATATCTAAACCTTTCCGTCTATTTCTCGTGAAAAAGACAAATTCCAGCCGAATCGGCAGGAAGTGGGTCAAATTTGAACTACAGGTACATGATCTGATGCTCATGATTTTTTGAAAAAATCATTTTTAGGTTCGCAATATGCTATTTCATCAGAGATCCATTGCAAGTTTAGTGAGGCTCAGTCCTGAGCTAAGAATCTTCATGCCCATTATTTTAGAAAGTTTGATGATAGTTTAGAATGGGCATAAAAAATTAAAAAACAATCGAAACAATGCAAAACCTATGTGTGGTGTCACATTATGTGGCATAGTTGCAAGTAAAAATATCAAACTTGGTATATTGATTGTGTCTCGAAAAACCTTTACAAAGTGACCTATCTTAATCGAGGTTTTCTGACTTTGGGACAATTGACCAATGTTATGGCCATAATCGCGTCATAGTTTGTGATAATATGCTCATCTTATGCACGCATGTGCATCATGGGATGGAGAACAATGTTGCAGAAGTAAGTTTTTCTTTTTGTCGCACCAAAAGCCATTTTCCATTTTTCGAGTGCCCAAAATAAGGTGTTTTGTGAACCAACCACCAAATTAAAGTTTAAAAATGGACCCATCCTATTTTTCAAAAATATTCGCCTTGCATGGACAATGTCCCAATCGGGATATCTTAAACCTTTCTGTCATCCCTCGTGAAAAAGACATTTTTTTTGCCAAATCGGTAGGAAGTGAGTAAGATTTGAACTACAGGTATTTGAAAAAAAATATTTTTAGGTTCTATTTAATCAGAGATCCACTACAAGTTCAGCGAGGCTCAGCCCCGAGCTAAGAATCTTCATCCCTGTTGTTTTAGAAAGTTTGACGATAGTTTGAAACGGGCATAAAAAAATCAGAAATGATCGGAACAATGCAAAACCTTCACATGGTGTCATATTATGTGACATAGTTGCAAGCAAAATATCAAACTTGGTATATTAATTGTGTCTCAATAAAACCTTCACAAAGTGACCTATCTCAATCGAGATTTCCTGGCTTTTAGGTCAAATGACCAATGTTATGGTCAGAATCGCAACATAGTTTCTGATAATATGCCCATATTGTGCATGCATGTGCATCATGGGATGACGAACAATGTTGCAGAGGAAAGTTTTCCTTTTCATCGCACCAGAAAACCATTTTTTATTTTCCGAGTGCCTAAAACGAGGTGTTTTCTGACGCAACCACCAAATTAAATTTTAAAAATGGTACCACTCCATTTTTAAAAAATAGTAAACCACCTTGAATAAACAATGTACAAATCAGGGTATCTTAAAACTTTATGTCCATCCCTCGTGAAATAAATAAATTCATATAATCGGTAGCAAGCGAGTCAGATTTGAACTACAGGTACATGATCTGATACTCATAATTTTTTGGAAAAATCATTTTTAGCTTCACAATATGCTATTTCATCAGATATCTACTACAAGTTTAGCGAGGCTCATCCCGAGCTAAGAATCTTCATAAACCATTGTTTTGGAAAGTTTGACGATAGATTATATTATGTGACATAGTTGCAAGTAAAAATATCAAACTTGGTATATTTATTGTGTCTTAAAAAACCTTCACAAAGTGACTTATCTCAATCGAGGTTTCCTCGCTTTCAGGTCAACTGACCAATGTTACGGCCAGAATCGCGGCATAGTTTGTGATAATATGTCCATATTATGCACGCATATGCATCATGGGATGGCGAAAAATATTGCAGGAGGAAATTTTTCTTTTCGTCACACCAAAAAAGTCATTTTCCATTTTCGAGTGCCCAAAACGGGATGTTTTGTGAAACAACCATCAAATTAAAGTTTAAAAATAGTACCACCCTATTTTTCAAAAATAGTAAACCACCTTGAATAGATAATGTTCCAACTGGGGTATCTTAAACCTTTTCGTCCATCCCTCGTGAAAAAGAAAAATTCCTGTCAAATCGGTAGGAAGTGAATCAAATTTGAACTATGGGTACATGATCTCATGCTCATGATTTTTTGAAAAATAATATTTAGATTCGCAATATGCTATTTCTTGAGATATCCGCCGCAAGTATAGCCCCGAGTTAAGGATTTTTTTTTAGAATCCTCAAATTCAAAAGGCAAATTTTGATATGATTTTTTTGAAGATTTGAACACTATTAAATGAATTTTATTTAAAAATACTTGATGCATGATTAAAAATATGATAGGATCGTCATGTTTGGATTCTTCTAATTTTTATGATCATTGTTGAATTCCAATTTATGTATTTAAATATATGAATTATTCCGTATTAAATAGAAAAAGGCAAAAAAATATTTTTATTGTTATTTGAAGTCAAGATTATTATTATTTATTCATTTTTGTTTATTTAAATAATTCTTTGAAATTTTAAAAATAAAAGCATGTGACACTATGGTCAAGGGTTAATAGGATTTCCCTATCGGAAGCTCATGTCAATCAATTCAAAAAATATGCTTGTGAGATTAACAATTCAAAAAAAATTGAAACAAAATTTATAAAAAATTGAAAAAAACGATGGCTAACGACGCTGGTCTATGCCGACGGCATGACCCTCGGCGTAGTGACGACGGCTGACGGTCATTAACGGGCCGACGGGACCACCTCTTCTGTGACGATGGTATCTGTGTCGATGGTCGGTTTCTGTCCATCGGCCCACGTGTACCCCGAGGGAAATGGGCTACGCCGACGGCAATCGCGTGTGCGCCGAGGCGATATGCCGATGGCAGCCCTCGACACAGATTGTGCCGACGGCTGGGCTGATCGTGGCTACGCCAAGGGCATCGCCCGATTCTTGTAGCGAATCTAGACAAACCCAAGTCAATTATTTCTTGACAGGGGGAGTATCAAATATGCCGCTATGTCGCTACAGCAGAAAAACAGATCTGGGCGACCTCTGCCCCTAGCTGCGGCAAGCCGCCGGTCCCTGCCTCCTTTGTAGGTTGCTCCGGCAATGGAAGGGGGTGGGGAGCCCAGGCTTTGGCTTGTAGTTAGGGTTGGCCTAGTGCTTCCTTGAGGCGCAACTTCCATGGAGGAGACTGTGTCGCGTCGGAATAATTTTCCCCTGTTCTTCCTCCATCTCGACGTCACTTCAATTGGTGGCATTGGGGGACAGGTGGCCCGATCTTCTCATCGATCTCTAGATTTCGTGAGGTTCGTGTCTAGTGGTCGACATTCGTCTCTCTCGTGGGTGGTGGTCGCAGTGGTTGTTGCAATAGTGTTTGTCGTCTTTAGATGTTGGCATGGAAAACGGTAGGCAGCGGCATTTCTCTTATTCCACTGTGTCGGATGAAGATAACGGTGTCAGGATCTAGGGACCACGGGGAATATTTCGGCCGACGTGCCACAAAGCCTCGAGCTCGTTGCTTGTGATGACTCGGTTTATCGGCTCGAAAAGCATCCTTGTATGCGATGGTGCTCTCCTAGATCTAGGTATTACGGTTGTTCGCCTCATTTTACGGCGCTACCATGGTGGCAGTGGAGGATGATGGACGTCGATTCGGCAAGGCACAAGTTTCTCTAAGGGTAAAATTATAATTTTACTTGCAGGGTTCTTTGTGCAAAATTGCTTGTCAAGTATCAAATATGTCTGAACAGGCGACTGCACACGTCTCTGCCTCCAAAGGATCAGCACAGTGCAACAGCTGACGACAAGCAGTAAAAATCACTTTACCATTTTCATCCCCAAGCAGCCATCACAATTGAGTTTAACATATCAGTGCAAAATCAAGATCAAAATTCCATCCATTTACCAGACACCATCGTAGTCTAAACATCCCCCTCCCAAGTATGTCCTCCTCTGTGTTCCCTCGAGCTCCCCCACCTCCTCTCCCCCGTCATCAGCGGCATGCGTCGTTGGGCTAGTCTCGGGAAGCGCCGGTGTCAGCGGCCCACGGCTTTTACCCTCCTAGAGGTGCGCCCACGCGGGGCGGCGCGGCGGCGCAAGGTGTGGCTCAGGCGGCGGCGATCTGGCGCGGTGGCGGGGGGGGGGGGGGGGCTGAAGCTAGCGCGAGGTGGGCTGCTCGCAGTGGAGCCACTAGCTTGGTGGCTATGGTGGCTGAGCAGGGGCTTGCCGGTGGTGTCCTGTAGGCCCAGATCAGGCCCGATCTGGTTCAGGGAGGATTGGACTCCACTTCGTCACCTTCGGTTGGGCCGGCAAGTAGTCTATGACGGGGGTGGCAGCAATAACATCGCGTCGGTTGCAGCGTGGCAGTGGGATCTTCGCAGGCCCGTGTGGGTCTAGCCGGCCTATGGTGACGATGAAGCGGGCAGCAGTGGCGTGACCTGCAGCAGTGTGGCGGTGGGGACTTTATGGACCCCTCTTGGGACTGGCCGGGCCTACTCGGCCTGGTGTGTTCCTACTGTCGCGTCCGGTCGGCACCCGCCGATGGCGGTGGAGGATGACCTTCCGGTGGTCGTGATGTTGCCGCCCTCCGGATCTAGTGGCCTGGTGTGCTCCTGCCACTCTGTTCGGTCGGCTACTATCTACGGTGGTGGAGGTTCTTCCCTCCCACGTGGTGGTATTCCCACCACCCATTGTCTACGGATGTTCGTTGTCAGTCTTCCCGGCCTCGGGGTGCTTGCCTTGGGGAGACAAAAATGGTGACCACAAGACCATGGTGACGCATGTTGGTGGGTGGCAAGACAAGTGGAGCGCTATGGATTGTCTGGAGATGTGGTTCTTTGGGGTCGGGAGAAATCCATGTCATCTTGGCACCGACGTAGCGACGCTTGCGAGTGTATTCATTCCTTCCTGAAGGGCGTCGGGTGTACCTCTTTCCTACTTCCCATAGCATACCGAGGGAAACCCTGGAACTAGTCCGGGAAGCAGCATTGCCACTTTCCTTTTTGAAGGTGTTGCTTGGTATGCGACAATTCATTTCAGAGCGCTAGGATCGTGGTGGGGATACTCCGGAGGGCGCGGCGGTTGTGGGTCATTGCTGTTTGTTGATCCGTTGGTGTCGGCTTGTTTTTCTCTTTCTTTTGTTTTTCGTTTTTTAGATTTGATTGTACTGTTTGGCCTAGTAGTGGACTTACAGTTGTATCATATGGTTTATTATATTAATATAGCGGAGCGAAAGACTGTTTTAAAAGGGCTTTGATCTACCAATGATCATTTCTGATGTCTTTACCGAGGCCCATTTTTGTTGTCCTCAAAAGTTTTGATATATCCTAGGGCTAAGATAAGTTTTATCTATCGAAGCGGCTATTAAAAAAAAGGTTGTCGTTCTTAGCGGACACATGTCTACACGGATCAAGCTAGGCCAGCCAGCGTGCGTGGTTCACTTGTCTTCTTTGATCAAATTATTCACTGCATAGATATGGGCACTCGCGGAACCACGCCCCTACAGGGGCAATGGTTCGAGATGCAAACTTTATTATTACCTACATGTTAGGGATTTTTTTATTTAACTTAGTAAATAGTCTAATTTCATCACTAAATTCAAAATTGGCTCAGGTTTTATATGGATCCTGGCTCCGCTCCTGGATATGGGTCCCACTACCAGAATTCAGCAAAAAAATATAGACTAGTAGTACAGCTATACAGAACCCCGGGAGGAACTGAGCCTGCAGAGGGGGCAGTTTTATTCCCAGCCCATCCATCCACCCCTCTAGTCTCTTGAGAAGCACATGAACAGATTGTTCCTTCTATGGAATAACTTGGCTACTAGTGACATCACATCGTTTCGTCGTGAATAACTTGTCTTTTTAATAAGAAGCTGTAAAATATTTTCAGAAACCTTATCTTAGTATCTATGTGTTCATCTCTCGCTAACTTTTTAGATAACAGTAACGCTGTAAGTGGTTAACATGCGGGCGTCTTGCAAAACGCCGCACATGTCTGCATAATTTAGGTGGTATTATGCGGGATACCCACATAATCTAGACACACAGCTGCGGCAACCCGCATATGCCACAAAGCTACAGGAAACTATGCAACTGTGTGCACCGGATGACATATAGAGTTACAGTACATGCTAAGGATATAGGCTACTATTTAATGTTTCATAGTTTACAACTTCCTTCACATTACTGCCAATAAAATACATTACTATAAACAATAAAACCATTTAATATCCTTGTTAAATCCATGAACTTTGCTTCTTCAGATCATCTGGTAATCTATTAGAACTTTGCTTGTTTCTTCAAGATCAATACTAGCTTGACAGTATTGTTTCTTAACATGTAGATTGCTTCTTCAACTTAACTAAGATAAGCTAATAACAAAAAAGAGAATACAATGAGAATTCAAAACTTGTCAAGATTAACTTTTACTTAAACAATTAAATCAAAACTAAAAGCATCCTGGCAGTGGCAAGAAAAACTAAGAATGAGAATTCAAAACACGTCATGATTAAATTTTACTTAAACAATTAAACAAAAACTTGAAGCATCCTGGCAGTTGCAAGAAAAACTAAGTGTACAAATATAAACTCAATAGCAGTCTATATTTCAAGTGTTTATACAATCATGCTCCTGCCCGACATATATATTTCAGTTTGTCATCATAAATTAGGATAACATTCCAAGCCCACCCTAGCATCTCTACAAACTACAGATTTAGATGCACAAATATGAATTCAATAGCATTCTATATTTCAAGTGTTTATATGAGCAGAATCATGCTCATGCATGGCATATATATTCAGTTTGTCATCATAAATTAGAACAACATTCCAATTCCACCCTAGCATCTTTACAAACTACAGATTTAGATGCACAAATATGAACTCCATAGCAGTCTATACAACAAAAAGATGCAAATGCGAGCAGGCAAGTTACCTGTAAGATGCAATCCTAGCTATCAGGAAATGCGCTACTCATGGTCCAAATCATCTGAAAATGTTAGAGTTTCTTGTTAGCCACAAAAAAACAAGCTAAAACAATAACCTAAATAAAGAAAAATTCACTTATCGGCTGCCCTAAACCAGTCCTGGAGGCATATCAAAACCTCGACGGTAGAGCACGCGAGGCTGCTCCTGTAGTCGCTAATGACGCATCCTCTAGTGCTAAAAGTGGATTCAGAAGGGACAGTTGAGGCTGGGATGTCCAATATGTCACAGGCCATTTTAGAGAGCACGGGATATTTTGAAGAACTTATTTTCCACCATTGGAGAATATCAACCTCCTCCTTTCGAGGTGTCAATTCTTCTTTCAAGTATCGATCTAGTTCGTAGCTTTATTGTCGTCTTTTAGACCTCATGTATCGATCCCATTGTGCAAGTGGATCATCATCATCTTCCACCCCCTCGGTATCATTTTCTCTCTGTGGATGTAGTGATTCCTCTTTACTGTATTCATTGAAGAGTTCTTCCATGGTATTATTCACTTCACCCATCCATTTGCCTGCCTCCTTTTCATTTCCGAATTCACTCCAGAGATATTCCAGGAGGTCATACTTAAACCTTGGATCAAGTACGACGGGAATGCATGCAGACATGTATGTCTCTTTCCAGTATTGGTTAAACTTGATCTGCATTTGATTTACCATACGAGCAATTGTGATGTCCTGACTTGATGCAACTTTATTCAAGATCTTTCTGTTCAGGCTTGACTCTTATTTGTTCAACATATTCTTAATGTTCCATAGCTGGTAGAAATAAATATGTGACATGGGATACTTCGAGTCTGAGAGACATATTGTTGCAGTGTAGAAGCATTCCAACAACTTGCACATGGCTGCAGCCATTTTCCATTCAGAGGGCAACGGAGAAAATGTGAAATCCTTATCTTGTTTCTTAAGGGAAGAAAATGCATTTCTAAGGGGCAAAGCAGCATCAGATAAGTAGAATTCGAGCGAGTTATGACATCAACGGATGGACTTTTATACCTAGAACTCAATCCTTCTTGTACGACTATCTCAAGAAACTTCTCCACTCTTGCTTGTGAACTTCTGACAAATTTGACACTTTCCCTTATCTTATTGACCACAGGTTTTATTTCTCGCAAACCATCTTGGGCAACTATGTTAAACACATGTGTTGAACAACGAAAATGAAATAACTTTCCTTCTATAAATAGAAAACCCTTGTTCTTCAAATTTTCTCTCAGTAAATTGATCATTGCAGTATTGACTGATGCATTGTCCAATGTGAAACTAAACAGTTTATCTTCCAAGTTCCATTCCTGAATGCTATTTAGCACTATATTGAACATGTTCCATGAGTTATGAGGTGTCTCTAGCATAGAAAATCTTATTATCCTTTTATAGAGCACCCACTCATTAGAAATGAAATGGAAAGTCATGCAAAAGTAACCTAGTTTCTGATTTTAGGTCCACATATCTCCCGTTAGAGATATCCGAGAGTCACCATTTTCAAAAAACTCTTTTAGTATATTCCCATTCTCATTGAAGGCAGTGATACACTCATTCCTTATGGTCGTTCTGGACACATTTTCAAACCATGGGTTCAAAGAAGCAGTGAATTCTCTAAAAGGCTTGTACTCAACTAAAGAAAAGGGCATTTCGTTGACCACAATCAGTTTGACAAGTTTTCGCCTTGCAACCATGGGATTAAATTTCCAATTTGGATCAATTCCCCGGGACGACCCAACTTTTCCACCATTTTATTCATTGCTTTTTTTGCTTCGCATACCTTTAAATGTCGTTTGAGATTACTGGTCCCTGTGTCTCTGGCAGCCGGAAATACTTGACGACAATGAATGCATCTGCTTTCCACAAGTTTCCCATCTAGATAGATTGGCACAGCCTCTTCCCATATCAATGATATCAGCTTGTGGCGTTTTCATTTTGAGCCTACATGCATGGGAAAGCTTAGTTAGCCTATCAAGAGTAAAGTGAAACTAAATGAGTAACATAGGAGTACATGTGCATCAAATCTTACCTTGAGAATTGGTTGTCCTTGTACCCGGAGAGAGATCCTCGAGAGAAGGAGAAATATGTGGTAGATCTTGTACTGGAGATGCCATGGTAGAACTTGGTGACTGATGTGATGTCTCGGGAGAATGTGCCATCTTGGCCCTTTTTACTGAGGCGGGCCTCACCATTAATGATGCCCTTTTCGATGATGCAGCCCTGGCCAGCATATTTACACCCGGTGAACTCGCCACTTGAATAGGAGAACTCGCCCTTAAAGGAACCTTGCTATTTCTTCTCTTCTTCGATGTTGGCTTTGGGAGTTCATTTTCTGTGTGATGTTTGCCCTCTCCCACCTGCAGAAAATATAAGCTAAACAGAAACTAGAATACTAAATGGTTTTGCATTCAGATCCTAGGACATTGACACAAGACAACCAACACTGAGTAAAACCAACTCAGCAGCAACAGTATCCAAGGATAACAAAGACAAGCTCTACTACTGATAAAACAACCACAAACCCAAAGACTGCAGCGGAAACCGTACAAAGATCAATACATAATAGAATGATAAAGAACGGAATATTGACGCTTACCGTCAGAAAACAAAAGGAGCAAACGAACTAGAAGCTCGATGCAAGCAAACTGCAGCATTTAACTTAATGTGTGCTTCACCTGGAGCATTGATGTCCCCTGTTCCTAGCACCCCTTGACTTTTCTACTCTTAAGACACCTATCTTAATACCCACCAGGAATAAACTACATAAAGTATAAACGGACCTTATCCCAAACATAATCCCGTATCATGGGATAAGAGAAAAAATCCCCTCGTTATTTTGGTGAGTCACTTCATCTCCAACCAAGCAATCAGTCGGCTTACCACCAAAAAATATGCAAGCAACGGGATCTCATGCATTACAAAGCTAGACATGAGCAGGCAGGTTGAGCAAGTAGACACCAAAAAATATGTCTCTCATGCTCGAAGTATCCCATGTCACATCTTTATATCTACCAGCTATGGAACATTAAGAATATGTTGAACAAAGAAGAGTCAAGCCTGAACAGAAAGATCTTGAATAAAGTTGCATCAAGTCGGGACATCACAATTGCTCGTATGATAAATCAAATGCAGATCAAGTTTAATCATATTGAAAAGAGACATACATGTCTGCATGCATTCCCGTCGTACTTGATCCAAGGTTCAAGTACGACCTCCTGGAATATCTCTTGAGTGACTTCGGAAATAAAGAGGAGGCAGGCAAATGGATGGGTAAAGTGAAAAATACCATGGAAGAACTCTTCAATGAATACAGTAAAGAGGAATCTGCACAGCCACAGAGAGAAAATGATATCGAGGGGGTGGAAGATGATGATGACCCACTTGCACAATGGGATCGATACATGAGGTCTAAAAGACGATAGTCAAGCAACGAATTAGATCGATACTTGAAGGAAGAATTGACACCTCGAAAGGAGGAGGTTGATATTCTCCAATGGTGGAAAAAAAGTTCTTCAAAATATCATGTGCTCTCTAAAATGATCCGTGACATATTGGCCATTCCAGCCTCAACTGTCCCTTCTGAATCCGCTTTCAGCATTGGAGAACGCGTCATTAGCGACTACAGGAGCAGCCTCGCGTGCTCTACCGTTGAGGTTTTGATATGCCTCCAGGACTGGTTTAGGGCAGCCGGTAAGTGAATTTTCTTTATTCAGGTTATTGTTTTAGCTCTTTTTTTGTGGCTAACAATAAACTCTAACATTTTCAGATGATTTGTACCATGAGTAGCGCATTCCTAATAGCTAGGATTGCATCTTACAGGTAACTTGCTATGTTTTGTACTTGCATCTTTTTGTTGTATAGACTGCTATGGAGTTCATATTTGTGCATCTAAATCTATAGTTTGTAAAGATTCTAGGGTGGGAATGGAATGTTGTTCTAATTTATGATGACAAACTGAATATATATGCTGGGAATGAGCATGATTGTGCTCATATAAACACTTGAAAAATAGACTGCTATTGAATTCATATTTGTGCATCTAAATCTGTAGTTTGTAGAGATGCTAGGGTGGGCTTGGAATGTTATTCTAATTTATGATGACAAACTGAATATATATATCGGGCAGGAGCATGATTGTGCTCATATAAACACTTGAAATATAGACTGCTATTGAGTTCATATTTGTACACTTAGTTTTTCTTGCCACTGCCAGGATGCTTCAAGTATTTGTTTAATTGTTTAAGTAAAATTTAATCCTGACGAGTTTTGAATTCTCATTCTTAGTTTTTCTTGCCACTGCCAGGATGCTTTTAGTTTTGATTTAATTGTTTAAGTAAAAGTTAATCTTGACAAGTTTTGAATTCTCATTGTATTCTCTTTTTTGTTATTAGCTTATCTTAGTTAAGTTGAAGAAGCAATCTACATGTTAAGAAACAATACTGTCAAGCTAGTGTTGATCTTGAAGAAACAAGCAAAGTTCAAAGAGATTACCAGATGATCTGAAGAAGAAAAGTTCATGGATTGAACAAGGATATTAAATGGTTTTATTGTTTGTAGTAATGTATTTCATTGCAAGTAATGTGAAGGAAGTTGTAAACTGTGAAACATTAAACAGTAGGCTATAACCTGTAGTTGCCGACTAAGCCTCTAGTCTCTTCTGAAAATCTTAGCCTGTATTGTAACTCTATATGTCATCTGGTGCACATAGTTGCATAGTTTCATGTAGCTTTTGTGGCATATGCGGGTTGTCGCAGCTGCGTGTCTAGATTATGTGGGTTTCCTGCATAATACCACCTAAATTATGCGGACATGTGCGGCGTTTTGCAGGACACGCGCATGTTAACCCACTTGTAGCGTTACGAAGCAAAATACAGCAGGCACCAAGCTAGGTATGGCGGAAAGACCTCCCTCACTAACTACTAAGTACTCTACTGTCAAGCCAAACAGCCTCGGAGAGGCAGCGTTATATATAGAAATGGCACAACTCAAAAGCATGAATCACCTGCTAGCAGCATACCAGTGTGCCTCTATGGCCTGACCAAAGGAGGAAAGGAGAACATCCAAAGCAAATGAAGAATGTTTGCCACAGAAGTTGAGGCGCGAGGAAGAAACCAAATGGCTACAACGGGCCAAAGTTAAGCACATCCAAGAGGGAGGAAATAATACAAAATATTTTCATCTCATTGCAAATGGAAAACATAGAAAGAAAAAAATATTCCAATTAGAACAAGACGAGGGGACTATTGTAGGGGACGAAAATCTGAAGGTGTATATTACTGAATACTATAAAAAATTGTTCGGAGAACCGTCTCCAAATAACTTTTCTTTAGATGAGTCACGGCTGACCGATATTCCTCAATTATCGCTAGAGGAAAATGAAATTCTTACGTCGGATTTTACCGAGAAAGAAGTGCATGATGCCGTCTTTCAGATGGAACACAATAAAACTCCAGGACCAGACGGGTTTCCTGCTGAGTTTTATCAAATGTTCTGGGAGGTGATTAAGTTCTACCTTATGGCTATGTTTGTGCAATTAAGTGCAGGCGACCTCCCGTTGTACATACTGAACTTTGGGGTCATAACTTTACTTCCAAAGAAAGAAAATGCTGTTCAAATCCAACAGTACAGACCTATTTGATTACTCAACGTGAGTTTCAAAATTTTCACAAAAGTTGGAACTAACTGAGTTACTATTATCGCTAGCAAAGTCATAAAACCTACTCAAACTGCCTTTATGTCGGGTCGCAATATCTTAGAGGGTGTGGTGGTGCTTCATGAGACAATTCATGAGCTCCATAGGAAAAAGTTAGACGGGGTGCTTTTTAAAATCAACTTTGAAAAGGCCTATGATAAGGTGAAATGGAACTTTCTGCAACAAGCGATGCAAATTAAAGGTTTCAATGAATTTTGGTGTAAAACTGTCACACGTTTTGTTCAAGGTGGTAGTGTGGGAATATGATGATATTGGCCATTACTTCCAGACTAGGAAGGGACTGAGACAAGGAGATCCGCTCTCCCCAGTTCACTTCAATATTATGGCAGACATGCTGGCTATTCTCATTGCAAGGGAAAAAGATGATGGCCAAATTGGTGGACTCGTACCTCATTTAGTTGAAGGGGGAGTCTCCATTTTACAATATGCAGATGATACTATATTATTCATGGAACATGACTTCGAGAAGGATGTTAACATGAAACTGATAGTATGCATATTTGAGCAATTGTCCGGTCTCAAAGTAAACTTTCATAAAAGCGAAATTTTCTGTTTTGGAAAGGCAAAAGAGGAATAAGAACAATAAGAACAAATTTTCGGTTGTGAAAGTGGTTCTCTTCCTTTTAGATACTTAGGTATCCCCATCCATTACAGACGCTTGTTAAATTCTGAATGGAGGCCAGTAGAAGACCGCTTTGAAGGAAAGTTTGGGTGCTGGCAAGGAAAGTTGCTCTCATACGGGGATAGACTTATCCTTATTAACTCCGTTCTCACGAGTCTACCGATGTTTATGCTATATTTTCTTAAGATACCTAAAGGGGTTAGGAAAAGACTAGACTATTATAGATCTCGTTTCTTCTAGTAGAGCGATGATCATAAAAATAAATATCGGTTAACCAAATGAAATATCATCTGCCGTCCAAAAGACCAAGGTGGTCTAGGCTTCGTAGTGCTTGAACTTGAAAACAAATTTTTATTAAGCAAGTGGTTGTTTAAACTTTTGAATGAGGAAGGCATGTGGCAAGGAATTCTATGCAATAAGTATCTTAGGAATAAAACACTTTCCCAAGTTACTGCAAAACCAACCGATTCTCCCTTTTGGAAGGACTGATGGGGGTTAAAGATGATTTTTTCTCTAGAGGGTCCTTTCGTGTGGGGAATGGTCTCAAAACAAGGTTTTGGGAAGAGATTTGGCTAGGATATAAGTCTCTAGCTAAACAATATCCTTCTCTATTTGCTATTGTTCGCCGTAAAAACGTGACGGTTGGACAAGTTTTGGCAAATAATCCTCTGAATATTGAGTTTAGGAGGAATCTTTCCGGCAATAGATGGAATAGATGGTTGCATCTGGTTCAGTCGTTTGATAAATGTTAACTTATCGGAGAGCACGGACTCTTTTGTTTGGAAGTTAACAACCTCGGGGGAATTCACCGTTAAGTCTATGTACGAAGACCTTCTAGATAATAGCACTAGATTCCCACGCCGTTACTTTTGGAAACTTAAAGTGCCACTTAAGATTAAGATCTTCATGTGGTTATTATACCACAAGGTACTTTTAATGAAATATAATTTAGCTAAGCGTAACTGGAGTGGTTGTAAGAAATGTTGTTTATGTGATTCACCGAAATCAATACACCATTTATTTATTGCTTGTCTCTTTACTCGTCTTGTTTGGAGGATTATAAAGTTCACTTTTAATTTACCACCTCCGGCTAATGTGATAAATATGTTTGGCAATTGACTAAATGGGTTGGGAAAAGATGATAAAGCTAAAATTCGTGTGGGGATTTCAGCTTTATTATGGTCTATTTGGAACTCTAGAAATGACTTGGTCTTTAACAGGTCCGGTACTGATGGGGATATGCCTACCGGGGTATACCCAGCAGGACGTTTCCGACTGGCCCAAGACCCGGCGAGTGGGCCTGCAGAACGGCGAGTGGATCGAAGCCAGCCAGAGCCCGGAAGCTGAAACCCAGGCCGAGTAGATAGGCCCAGTCGGGTAAGGATTAACGACTCTGAGCTGTAACCGAATCGGTTGAGATATGTAAACCCTAGGGAGGTGAGCCTATAAACCTCCCAATAGGCGAGTAGAGACACGTTCCCTCACCCAGCGACTCGCCGCCTAGCCGAGCTCGCCCATTGTAACACCTCCATAATACAATCTAGCGGAGTAGGTCTTTACCCTCCGGGGCGAACCTGGGTAAAACCACTGTCTTTGCCCTCATCTCACACCGCATGGCTGGCCGCCCTTGCCCTCGTTCTACTACTCGCTGCCGATTGCGGCATCTGCCGTGGTTATTCCCACGGCGATGGCGCCCACCGTGGTGCTGGCCGGTCGGCGGTGTTCGCGCGAGATCCAATCTGCCCATCAACGAGGCGGTCGCCACAGCGCGCATGATAGCGAGATGCTCCGAATCTTGCCGAGCAGCTACGTCCGGCGGCGTGACCCGTCACGCGGCGTGATCCTGCCTATCGGCACGATCGGCCTCTTCGGCCTCACCGACGTCATCGTCTCGGAGGACTCGGCTCGCATCCACGAGTCGCCGCCACGCGATCGGCTCTCCGAGAGCCAGATCCGCACGATCCATCGCCTCGCCTCCGAGTACAACTCGGCCCACAGCAACGTGGCCGGGAATTCAGCGGCCGCAGAGGATGCGGCCCTCACTGACGACGCCGACTCGGCGACCCCGGCGTCACTCGCCGGATCCATCACCGCGGCCTCATCCGCGGGCTCCATCGCCCAGGTCTCCAACGCGGGAGATTTCGAGGACCCCTCCATCCTCGGGATCTTTGAATTTGACTCCGGGTCGGAGAACTCCGCCGACCTCCGCGATGGAACCGGTTGCCACGCCGCGACCTACATGGCCACCGGCGCCGATCCGCCGGAGGATCCTTTCTCCACCCCAATCCCTCCTAACGCCACGGCAACGGTCGAGAACTCCGCTGAAACGCGGAGGTGGTATGCAAAGAGCAAGCGGCCGAAAAATTTCGCCTCCGGTGACGGCGCAGAGCTGTCACGCTACCACCAGCAGCGGATCAGGTCACTGAACCCCACACCGTTCAGCGCGCCTGAACCCGGCACGAAACGACCGGCCAGCGTGGCGGCGCGATTCTGCGAGCAGCGCCACCGGGGAAGCGCCCGACCCCTGCCAGGATCAATGGCGAGGGGCGCCCCACCTCCACCCAACGGCACCCCTCCCAGGGACCAGCGGCGGATAGTAGTCTCCTCACGGGAGCGAGACGCGAACGGCCTCCCACTGTTCTAAACTCCAATGGACAACCTCGTGGCAGGTCGAGCAGCAGCCGACACCATCACAGCCACCGGCGACGGCGCCCTACAGATCCAATACGTCAGGGCCCTGCTCGCGAAGGCCGTCGAGCAGCAAAAAGCGGGCGCCGACTCGGCAGGTCGAGTATACTCGCGTTCCTCGGGAAGCAGAGTGGCCTCCGGTGCCCAGCGGAAAACACCCTCAACTGCCCGCCACCGCGGCAGCTCCACACCGACCGAACGCCGCACTCTCCACCGACCCGGGCGGCAACCAACCTTGTCGCCGCCAACGGGCAACCCATCGACGCCCGCACCCACATCATCAACAACCAAAGCTGGCGCGCACGCCAGCCCGATGACTTGCGGCACACCCTAACTAATCGCCGCGACGGTGATCCTATGGGGTCGCTCAGTCGACTCGGACCCAAGTGCTTTGGACCAATGATCGGAGGCGAGAAGTACCCGCCAAACTTCAAGGCGCCAAAAGAGATAGAAAAGTACGACTCCTCGTACGACCCCGCCGTCTGGCTCGACACATACCTCATGGCGATGGGGATCGCGGGTCTGTGACCTACTACGCCGTTACCTCCCCGATGATGGAGGGATGTGCGGGGTGGATCAACACTCTCCCCAGACTGTATCGACTCACAGGGAGGAAATGCGCGACGCCTTCGTGCACTTGGTGATCCTACACCGCGCCACCACTATTGAGGACCAGGCAGTGCGTCCAGGGACCCAGCAGTCGACCATAACTAGGTCCAACGGTGGCAAGAGCTTTGGTACAACACGGTCGGCATCCACCCGGACACCGCGATCCATTGCTTCAAGACCTCATGCCGCTACGAGCCTCTAGTCGCCAAGCTCAAGCGACACTCCCGCACACTCGACAACATCCCGACCTCCTCGAGATCGCCAAGCAGTGCCGAGGAAGATCCGAACCAGGAAGCGGCGGCAGTCGAGGTCAACGCCGCCGCAGGCGGCAACGGGCGACGCCGAACCGACCCTACGCTTCGGCTTTTCGCCTCAGCGCAAGCGCTGCAACGACGGGCGAGTCGACTTCGTCGCCAACACGAACGCAGCATGAGACCAAGAGCTACCGCCGCGACGGAGGGCAACGCCGTGGCGGCAACTACAAGAACAAGCCAAGGTTCGATCCGGCCCTCCTTAACCAACCATGTGCGTTCCATAGCAGGAAGGAAGCCATAACGCACACCACCGCCGACTGCCACACCCTCAGGGAAATCGAGAAGGCACGGCAAGCGCGGGAGGACCCCGACAACGATCCGCCAAATGACGGAAAATTTGGCAAAGTAGCCGGCTCGCTCCACACCTTCACAGGCTTCAACACGAAGCGCGAGAAGAAGGTCATCGCCCGCGCCGTCGCCGTCAATGCGGTGCCGCAAATAGACGTCCCCGGTTCTGAACTGGTGAGCAGCCCATCACACAGCCGACAGACCACTCGCCCGCGCCAGTACCGGGGCGAGTCGCCTTGGTGGTCAAGCCCAAGGTTGGCGACTCTGGCTCCCCAAGACACGATGGGCGGCGGCAGCTCCATCAACATCCTCTACCTCGACACCTTGATGGTTGCGGATCCGCGATCGATGATCGAGACGACCCACACCACATTCCACGGCATCGTCCCCGGTCGGAAGGCGTACCCGATCGGCAAGGTCACGCTGCCAGTCACCTTCGGCACACCGGCAAACTTCCGCACCGAGTGGATTGTCTTTGAGCTGGTGCCCTTCGACAACCCCTACCACTGTGTCCTGGGGCGCCAGGCGTTCGCTAAATTCATGGCAGCGCCCCACTACGCGTACAACGCGATGAAGCTCCCCGGGCCGTGCGGCGTCATCACCATCAACGGCGACCCCGACATGGCCGCCGAGTGCGAGGCCAAAGGAGCCGAACTCGCCGCCGTCATCGCGCGGAGACCAACCACGCCGACGAGCTCGCCAAATGCGAATGGGTCAACAACGACGACCCCACCATACTCAAGAAGCCCAACTCAGAGGGCGCAGGCACCTCAACCTTTGAGGCCACAACGCACACGCGCACCGTCGAGCTGGTACCAGGCGATTCCAGCCAGACGGTGACGATCGGGACGGGCATGAGCCCAACATAGGAAGGCGCGCTCATCGAGTTCCTCCGTGAGAACAGGGACATCTTCACATGGAAACCCTCCGACATGCCCGGTGTCCCTAGGGAGCTCGCTGAGCACAAGTTAAACGCCGACCCCAAAGTGCGACCTGTCAAGCAGTCGCTGCGGCCCTTCAATGAAGAACGTCGTCGAGCAATCGCCGAGGAAGTGCAGCGTCTACTCGCTGCCGGCTTCATCCGGCCAATCAAGTATTCCAAGTGGCTGGCAAACCCAGTCCTGGTCGAGAAGAAAAACGGGACCTGGAGAATGTGTATCGACTACACAAACCTGAACAGCCGCCCAAAGGAGGCGATTTGTCCTCCAGCGGATTGACCAGATAATCGATTCAACGCGGGCTCGGAGTCGCTATGTTTCCTCGACGCCTACTCTGGGTACAACCAGATCAAAATGGCCGTCGAAGACGAGGAGAAGACGGCGTTCATCACGCCATTCGGAGCCTTCTGCTACACCGCCATGACCTTCGGCCTCAAGAACGTCAGGCGACCTACCAGCGGTGCATGCAAGAATGCCTCGCGAGCCAAATTGGCGCAACATCCACGTCTACATTGATGGCGTGGTCGTGAAGTCCGCCGCCAAGGCGACCTACTCGCCGACTGGCGGAAACTTTCGCCAACCTGCGAAGATACAAGATAAAGCTCAACCCAGCAAGTGCACCTTGATTGTACCTGCGGACAACTCTTGGGTACGTCGTCTCCAAGCGAGGGATCGGCGAACCCACAAAGATCGACACGATCGCCCGGCTCGGCAAACCCGAGTGCTGCGACGCCTAGAAGCTGGCGGGCGGTAGTGGCTCGATCGCTTCATCCCCTTTGGCGAAAAGGCGATGCCCCTATACCGCCTGATGCGCAAGAACCCCACCTTCCAGTGGGACAAGGAGGCGGACGACGCGCTCCGCGACCTCAAAAAGGTGCTACTCGCCGCACCACTACTCGCCGCCCCCGCCAACAAAGAACCCATGCTGGTTTACGTCGCGGCGTCCGAGCGCGTCGTCAGCGCCGTGATGGTCGTCGAGTGACCAGAGGAAGGAAAGGAGCGCCCGGTTCAGCGGCCGGTGTACTACATCAGTGAGGTCCTCACTGAGTCGCGCCAGCGGTACCGGCAGTACCAAAAGCTAGTATACGCGGTCTTCCGGACTCAGCGGCGCCTGCCGCACTACTTCCAGGAGCACCCGATCACGGTCGTCTCCTCAGCACCACTGCAAGACATCATCCGCAATCGCGAGGCGACAGGGCGAGTCGCCAAGTGGGCCGTCGAGATCAGCGTCCACAACATCAAATATGAGCCACGAAAGGCAATCAAGTCACAGGCACCGGCAGACTTCATCGCTGACTCGGAGGAGGCCCAGCAGCCGGAGAAGCTGCCGTACCTCCACTACTGGAGCCTGCACTTCGACGGCTCCAAGAACGCAGATGGTGCAGGCGCAGGGATAGTGTTGACTTCACCAAAAGGCGACAAGCTCCGCTACATCCTCTGCCTCGACTTCACGCCCTGCACCAACAACATGGCTGAATACGAGGCCCTACTCCACGGCATGCGAGCCGCCAAGGAGATGAACGTCAATCGCCTCCGCTGCTACGGAGATTCCGACCTTGTCGCAGGGCAAGTCGCCGGCACCTGCGACGCCGTCTCCCCTACCATGGAGGCTTACCGCCAAGCGGTGGACAATTTGGGCGGCCACTTCACCGGCTACTCTGTCGAGTGGATCGACAGGCGGAAAAAAGCGAGGCCCCTCTCTCGCGCATCGGCTCGACTCGCACCACCCGGCGTGTTCCTCGACACAATCTCAAGCCAGTCTCTCCCGAGGAGATCGACATCGAGTACCACTCAACGAGCAGTCTTGGTCGCACTCGCCACCGAGCCAGACGAATGGACCAAGCCTTACATCGCCTACCTGGAAGCCGGCACCCTGCCAGCAGACGAGACAGACGCTCGAATGATCGCTCGTCGATGCAAGTCCTACACCATCATCGACGGCGAGCTCCACAAGCGCAGCATCACCGGCGTGTTCCAACGCTGCGTCCAACCGGCTGACGGACGCAAAATCCTCCACGACATTCACTCAGGTGACTGCGGCCACCACGCCGCCGCTCGCTCCCTGGTCGCCAAGGCTATGCGACACGGCTTCTACTAGCCCACCGCACACGCCGACGCTGTCGACATCGTCCAGCGATGCGCCGGGTGCCAATCATGTCGGGCCTTGCGTGCCGAGCTCGGCGCTCAAAACAATCCCCATCACCTGGCCATTCGTTGTGTGGGGCATGGACATGGTAGGCCCCTTCAAGAAGGCCCCCTCCGGCTACACCCACCTGCTAGTCGCCGTCGACAAATTCACGAAGTGGGTGGAGGCCAAGCCAGTCCGGAAATGCGACGGGAAGACCGCCACTAAATTCTTACGCGAGCTTATATATCGCTACGGGTTCCCCAACAGCATCATCACGGACAACGGCACCAACTTCGCCAAGGGAGCCATGGCGAATTGCGAAGAGCACCATATCGGCTCGACCTCGCGTCGATGCCCACCGAATCCAACGGCCAAAACGGGCAACCAAAGCATCCTCCACGGCTGAAGCCGCGACTCCAAAACCACTCGGCGCACCGGGTGCTGGGTCGAGTTGCCCTCGTCATCTGGGGATCCGCACCTCCGTCAACAGATCGACAGGATTCACTCCCTTCTTCATGGTCTACGGTGCCGAACCAGTCATGCCCACCTACCTTGAACACGACTCGCAGCGATTCGTCCACTATACGGAGGCTGCAAACGAGCTGGCCCGCCAAGATGGGGTCGACCAGCTCGGCGAAGCACGCGACCTCGCTCGGTCACGCACCGCCATCTACCGGCAAGGACTCCGCCGCTACCACAAGGGCGGGTGAAAGCTCGCACCTTCCGGAAGGCGACACGGTGTTACACCTCATCCGGGACAAGAAGGATGCACAAGCTTTCCCCTCGTGGGAAGGCCCATTCGCTGTCGGGCGTGCTAACGACGCCTACTACCTCATCGACGTCCGCGGGGATGGCGAACTCGACGTCAAGCGACCATGGAATGTAAACCTCCTCCGGAAGTTCTACTCCTAGAACCCCACACATGTACTCTCCAGTCGCTATGAAATAAAAAGAAATGGTTACCGCAACTTGTGCTTACTCTCCATGACTTGTGCCACTCGCACTCGTAAAAACAGCGTTATGCTAAACGCAGAAGTCAACCTTTGGTACAGCGATCGGCGCGGCTAAGTAATGCGGTGTAAGAGCACTAAATCACTTCAGGTATTGCACCGTCCACGAATAACGCCAACCCGGAGCCCCATTGGAGTCACCTAGCTCGACTGGTTCTACGAGCCAAGACAACTGCCCTCACTTCTCACAGCGACCTTGGTCCTCCGCATCCTCGGCATAGCGACTCGAACGGCTAAGTACCACGCTCGGGGACTGAAAACCAGTTAACGCGGCGGTCGTGAAACGCCAAGTAAGAGAGCATGCCGGGACTCGCCAAGATGACCCCACGGGCCAGGCAGGAGTGACGCTCACACCAGCGCTAAGTCCTCAACCACCCTCGAGTCGCGCCTAGAACTACCAAGTACCACGCTCGGGGATTCGCCACCGACCTCGTTCGCGCGGGAAAGCGGTAAAATCTGAGCACTCAAGGGAGTCGCCTAGCGACTGGCTCTTCGAGCTCGGGCGAGTCGACTAAAACATCAAAACACATCATAACAACACACATATCATATACGAGGTAAACCCCACAAAAGGCGGGGCCTCGGGACTCGTCAAAATCAATCAAAAGCACACAAACAAATATCAAATAGACACGACGTCTCATTCAATCACATGTTGCATTGTTTCATGTTACAAAATATGCCCGCGTGGCAGAACTGCTGCTAACACCACAAGGCAAACTACCCTATTCTGCAGGCTTCAAGGCGACTACGCCAGCATCCGGCGACTGCGAATGAACGCGCCGTATGCGGGTTGGATGGATACGTCGGTTCACCCGCCATCTCCGCGAAAAGGCTGCTCGACCTTGAAGTCACGATGCGGCGGCTCGTGGTTGGCGCGCGACAACCGTCTCTGCACGACAGGAGGTCGCCCATAGCCGGAACACGTTCGATGCGTGGCGGCACGTTCTTGCAACTTGAGGACCTCGGACAGCTCCACCGCGCCAGTCGACGATGGATACCCACTCGTCACATCGTCAATGTCGAAATCCTCGGGGAAGTGGACGAGTCCAAGGCTCAGCGCCGTCGATGCCCCATGCCGAAACGCCGACCACGTCATGAACTCAACGACCGCGGGCGCCTTCTCCAAGTACCTCCACACCTCAACGAGGTCGCTTGGAATCACCTCCGTGGGCGATATTTCTTGGAGGTAGGCACGGATGCACGTCGCCGACAACGTCGCCGAATCAACGAGCATGCTTACGCACTTCCTCGCGTCGAGCGAGCTCGCCTCTTCTTCGCTATCAATGATGCGACCTACGAGTAGAAGACAATGATAAGTATGACGGACACCACAAAAACAACAACCATTAGAAAGGGGAGATGCACTCACCAAGCAACGGGCGGGCGAGTCCCGTGATGAAGCACTGAAGCAACGTGTGGTCGTCCTGAAGCCCAGCAATAAGGACTTCCGACACCTTGTGATCCTCTTCAGCGGCCGCAATGGCGGCCTTAGCTCGCCCGTCCGCCGAGCTCGCTTCTTCTCTCGCCTCTCGCAGTTCGCGCTCGAGGTCGGCGATCCGCTGTTCAGCGGCACCCAGAGCAGACCGCGCCGCCACCAACTCACCAGCGGGGACAAGCCCCTGGCGAGCTTCCTCTGCCTTCGCAGCAACAGCTTGAAGTCCTTTGTTGGCCTCCTGGACGATGGCCAGCTCCTTCTCCGCGCGCTGTTTCGCGGCCAATCGGTCCGCTGACTCAAGCTGCAGACCCTGCACATCACCAAAAAAGGGTTAGTCAAATCAAAATTCCTACGTGCCCACCCGCTGAAATTCAGCGAGTGCGCACTCGGGGACTGGCGATCAAAAAATTCCTAAGTGCCCACCCGCTGAAATTCAGCGAGTGCGCACTCGGGGACTGGCGATCAAAAAATTCCTAAGTGCCCACCCGCTGAAATTCAGCGAGCGCTTTCGAGGGGCGCGATCAAAAATTCCTAAGTGCCCACCGCTGAAATTCAGCGAGTGCGCTTCGAGGACTAGCGATCAAAAATTCCTAAGTGCCCACCGCTGAAATTTAGCGAGTCGCACTTCGAGGGTAGCGATCAAAAATTCCTAAGTGCCCACCGCTGAAATTCAGCGAGTGCGCGCTCGGGACTAGCGATCAAAAAATTCCTAAGTGCCCACCGCTAAAATTTAGCGCGCACTCGGGACCGGATGCGACAAACAAAAGATGTGAAATTATAAGAATCAGGCGCTGCAGCACCGACCTGATCCTCGGGGACTGGATGTACACGGATGGCGCGCCAAGCATCTTTGTGAAGTTGTACCGCGTCCACGGATGCGAAGTGCCGGCGCGTGTGCCATGGCGTTGGTCGACTTCAGCGTCGGTGGTCCCAGGAGCGTGGCTCGAGGGTGCAGGCCCACTCGCCGTGGCCGCCTTGGTCACGAAGCACGGGAAGATAGCGATAGAGGTACCTGCTCTGAGAGAGGTCGCCTCCGCCGTTCCAGGCAACGAAGCACCCTCCTTCGTAGACGCGGCTGCTTCCACGACGGGCCCGGCGGGTGCGACCGCTGTATCATCAGAGATAGTGATGGTATCGTCGCCCTTGGCCTTCTTACTGCCATCCGCCGAGGCGACTACCTCGTCCGCCTTCCTCTTACGGGAAGGATCTTCCTCGCTAGCGGCGGAGGGCACCTTGGCCACGGTCGGGTGGCCCATCCTCTTCACCCCAGTCCTGCGCATCAATCGAATCAACAAAAGCAATCGAAATAGTTATGAAAAAGGAAAGGTGAGCGAAATCACTTGGCGACTGGGATGAAACGCAGTCCTGTATGGAGGCCGGCCGGTTTCTCCAGCTCAGGGCCCAGACGGCGAGTGAGCCCCAACTCCAGCACGTCGCGTGCCCAAGACACGGACGGCTTCTTCGTTGTTGAGGCCGCAGCTGGCGCCTCTGGAACATCCTCCGCCGAAGCCTCCTTGCGAGGCGAAGCCACCGCAGCCGGGGCCTCCTTGCGAGGCGGAGCCGCCGCAGCCGGAGCCTCCCCCAGCCCAGAGACTGGGGCGAATGGTGGAGGCATTGAAGCCAGCGGCACTTCCACGGTCGCCGCGTCCAGCACGATTGTCGCTGGTGGCGCGCCGTCGCCTGGGCGTCTGGAGCTCGCCGAGTGCGACGGCGAGGCCGGCTTCGACGGCCTCGTCCTCTTTTCCGGGGAGGCCCTCGCCTCCCTTTCCTTCCTCTTCTTCTTTGCCGGGGTGGCTTGACGGCGCGAGGTGGTCTCTGGGAGCTCGTCGTCGCCGTCGCAGCGTTCGAGGCTTCTGCTTGCCTCGATCTCGCGCTGTCGTTGCCCGCGCGTCTTTCGGACCAGTGGGGCGACCTCCTCTTAGGACTCGTCCTCGTCGTCCTCGTTGCCCTTGGTAGGCGGCGATTCGCCTATGTCCTGGGCGGATGGGCCCGAGCTCTCATCATCCGAGGGTGGGAGCCACCCTTCCACCACTTGGAATAGCTGCAACAAATACGAAACGGAATCAGAATTACCGCGACTGCATTTACTGCGACTGCGAACAAGGTAAAGAAATTACCGTTGGAGCTGGACGCTTCGCGGTATAGGGGGCAACCCCGGCCTGCGCATCCAGGTACACCGCCTGGGTAATCTTCTTCAACGCTGGGAGATAATCCTCCAGCTTCCACTCGTCGAGACAGGCCTTCGTCGAGTCTCCCCGGCCCGTGTACTGGTACATGTAGTGGTCGCGGTGGGCGAGTGGAACGAGCCGCCGCCCGAGCCAGCAATTGTACAAGTTTATCGTTTGAAGGCCCTTCTTTTTCAGACCGCGGATGGTCTGGAGCATCTCGTCGACGACCATCCGCTGGTCGCCGGGGAGCTTGCCGACTTGAAGATTGCGCGGCTCGGAGCGACTAGCGGAGTACCGCGGGATCGCCGCCTCGCCCTCCGGGGTCGCCTCGGCCACGTAGAACCACGACTTCTTCCAGTCGCTCGCTGCCTTGGCGGGTAGCATCAGGTCAAAGAAAGAAGCTTTGGACTTGAGCTGGAACGTCAAGCCTCCCGCGGCCAGCATTGGCCCGCCTGCCTCCTCGCGGCTGATCCGTCCGTGGAACAGATCTTGCCACAAGGGGAAGTAGGGCCGGCAGCCCAAGTAGCATTCGCAGAATGCCACGAAGATGGCGAGCTGCTCGATGCTATGGGGACCCAGATCTGAAGGCTGGATCCCGTAGTAGGCCCAGAAGCGCCGGAAGAATAGGGACGTAGGAAACCCTAGCCCCTTTCGAGATGATGGTGAAAAGAGAATTCCCTCTCGCGGGTTTGGGGTCGTTTCTCCGGCTGCGAGGATACGCCAACAATGCTCGCGGGATCCGGCCTCCTCGAAGGAGGCCACCGTGCCTGTGCACTTGGATCTACCCACGGCTCGGTGGAAAGGGCCATGGCCGAGAGATTGGTTGGAGGTCGGAGAATTTGGTCGACGGATCGCGGGCGAAGGAAGGAAAATGCGCCTTTTCGGAAGAAGTGGTGAGGAGTTGGCTCTCTGATTTTGCCATTCCCTTATATAGCGGGAGTTACCCTCCAAATCAGGAGCCGTTACCACGCGGTGATTACGCCGAAAGTTACCGTTGGATTACCCCAGCGGCTAGTTTGACCACTGACGGTCAACTCGGCCACTCGGCTCGACCCGATCACTAAGGCGGTGTTTTCGACTCGACTCGCCAAAGATGCGACTGGATCATTGGTTGTTTCCTTTATACAGAGCCCGCCGACGATTATTTGGATGTCTACTCTGAAGCCATATACTCCGGCGCCAGGCCACCTCGCCTAATCGGCGGCGGCCTCGGGGACTACGATGGGGATATGCCTACGGGTATACCCAGCAGGGCGTTCCGGCCCAAGACCAGCGAGTGGGCCTGCAGAGCGGCGAGTGGATCGAAGCCCAGCCGAGCTGGCGGAAGTCAAGGCGAGCGAGTAGATAGGCCCGATCGGGTAAGGATTAAGCGACTCTTGAAGCTGTAATCGAATCAGTTGAGATATGTAAACCCTAGGGGAGGTGAGCCTATATAAACCTCCCTATGGGGTGAGTAGAGATACGTTCCCTCATACACCCAAGCGACTCGCCGCCTGGCAGCCGAGCTCGCCCATTGTAACACCTCCATAATACAATCTAGCAGGAGTAGGTATTTACCCTCCGGGGGGCCGAACCTGGGTAAAAACCTGTGTCTTTGCCCTCATCTCGCACCGCAGATGGCTGGCCGCCCTTGCCCCTCGTTCTACTACTCGCTGCCGATTGCAGCATCTGCCGTGGTTATTCCCACGACAGGTACTATCAACTTTTTGCAGGTTATCCGCAGAGCTATGCACTGGATCCATATGTGGTCCTATATCCTTCCAGAGTACCAGCGGGGGGCTATGGATGTCGGGTGTACCCGATTGGAAACAGTCGCATATGCTTTCTACAGCCAGGCTAGGTGGCGACATACTAGACTTATTCCATTTCTACTCTATGGGATCTTACAGAGCCTGTTCATGGATGACATGGTGGAAGATATCTTTAAATAAAATTTAAAAATTTATTGAATTTTATTTTTATTTCTCTAGATGTTGCTTAAGCAAACTTTGTTTATTGTGTTTCGGTGGCGAATCTTTGTAGCCACTTTGGGTGATCCATGATCATAATATTCTAATACTTTCATACTTTGTTTGGAGACTTCGAAATAGTGCAATAAATCAGGTTGTGTGCATCAATTGATGCAGAGGCCGGGACTTTTCCCCATTTCAAAAAAAAGACATATATAAAAAGAAAATGTGGATGACAAGATTATTCAGAGTTTCAGTTGTAGGCGCTTGCAAATTTTACACAAGTATTTGGAGAGCATGTACGCCTGAGACTCTTGGTCCAACACTTCAAAAGCATAGAGAAGTCCGCCTTCAGGCTATTTAACACATCCTAACATTGCTTAATCAAGTAGATGACAAGATGATTAAGAGTTTCATAGTATGATTACAGTCATTGTAAATTTTACAGGAGTATCTAGAGAGCATGTCATACTGATACTATTTGTCCAACACTTTTTTAAGGATCTTATAGACAAGAGAAGTCTGCCATCACATAGCTATTTTCATACATTCAATTACCAATTGTGAAGGTAAACACAAAGCAGTTAGATAATGAAATGCTGAAAGTTTGGAAGATCACAAACTGACAATCTACAAGTGTGTAGAAGAACGGCTTAGCCTAGAACATGCATGAACGGCAATGCTTAGACCACTATCTCTATTTTTAGACTTGAAAGCATCTCATAATAGGCACAACATCCTCTGAACGGGCGAGGCTCCCGGTGGCTTTGGCATGCGCGGGCGCAGCTGGGCGGATGTGGCGGAGGAGGAGGACGAGGCAGCTGCGCTGGCGGAGGAGGAAGATCGGTGCTGCTCTTCCCCGGCCTCACCAACGCTGGGGGACTTCATTCTGCGGGCGCGTGTCATTCGGCGCTCGAAGGCGGTGGCTAGGGCTCGTCCCACAACACCGGCGAGGGGCTCGGCTCCACCGCGCATGGAGACCTCCCGTCCGGAGATCAGGTCGCGGCTGTCGGGGGTTGGTCTGGGCACTTGCGTGGGAGGGGAGGAACCATGGGGGCACGCCCCTAGGAAATCTCCTCTGCCGACGCTGGCGCCCGACCTCGCTCGACCGGCGGCGCCCTGCTTGATGGCGAGATCGACGAGAGGCAGAGCCCTTGCTGCTGGGCCACTGGAGGGCCTCGAGCCAATATCTGGCCCAATACCAGTCCAGGACTGGTACAGCCAGGATGTCCGCTTGCGGGCCATTTAGCCCGTGGGCCGCGATACCCAGGTGGCATTGGCGACGGGGTCCGGTCGCACCAGGATCGACCGGTTAGGTCTTCGACCTGGTCTCACAGGGCAGCGCGTGCGTCCTGCCTCTCGCCCCCATCTTCCCCAGTGCTGCACCACCACCCGCATCAGCACGCGTCGCCGCCAGATTCTGGCCCTCCACTGCACTGCGCCGCCGGCCCCATTACGTACGCGGAGGCAGTTTCGTGCAAGCGGCATCGCAACCCTCCACCTCCTGCGCGCAGGCACCCTCGGTCTCCGCCGCCCCGCGTCGCTCCTCCCCGTACGCTGCGCGCGCGCCTGCCTATTGGCCTCTGGGGTGTCGGTCCCCTCCTCGACATGATCGCCCAGGCGAGCCACGCTGCCCGCAGGCGAGAACCGTCTGATGACCCAGCATACCACTGCATGTGTAGTACATTATAGTCGTTGACATGACATTCACAGAACATCGTTCCATAAATATCATATCCCACATAATGGTACAACAAAAACATTACGGGTCTATATTACAAACATACACACACATTATATTACAATACCAGAAGTTTAAGACTTCAAAAGATTTGACTTAAAACCAAAATATAAAGTGTTTTAGCGGAAGTTAAAAGTAACTAATCCAACTAAGAGTTGAGCTCGGCAGCTTATTATATAAAGTTCATGCTTCTCGGCTCCACTAGTTACTAATAACTAGGGCAACTAAGCTGACTCGTTGCCATCTACTCCATATCGGATCTCATAATCCACTCCTTCAACACCACCTGATAGGTCAGGCTCCTCGTAGAACACATCTTCTTGGCATTCCGCTGCATACATTGGAGTATCTTCGGGATCCTCAGAGTCTAAGCAGGGGATCAAAGGAAAAGGTGAGTAACATCGTTACCCAGCAAGTTCATTATATGCAAGGTGGGAAGTTTGATGCTCTATCTACCACCTCGGACTATAATTCCTTGGCACTATGCAGTTTTCGTAAATCTTTCTTCAAAGATTTATTTTATTATTAAAATCTATGCCCATCAGCCTTCACAGGTTTACCAGATCTTTCATAGAGTTCCTTTCCTGCCGCGTTCGTAGCTCCTTCCCGGAATAGGGAGTAACAAGTTACAGTTTTTACACTCTGCAGAGGTGTGTTACTTTACCCATGAGAGATCAACTCCTTGTTGCACAACTGGGCGTACTTTTCCGTCCACAATTCCATGATGTGGGGCCCAGTAGGTGATCCAAGCAAATCACTTCCCCCTTCGCGACCTCGCACGCCTCCTTGGTGTACACCATGCCCACCCATTGAATTACGGCAATGGTTTGTACAGACTGTTAGATGCCAGAACTATCGTGGGACGATGAGGGTTTGTCACATCCCAAAATTCTCCAAATTTTGAAATGTGAAAAATAATCAAACAAAAGAAACAAATGTTGAAATTTAGGGTAAAGAAACTTTTTCTTCTAAATGGAAACATCAAAACCCTACTTGAACAAAATTCGAATGAAAAGACAACAAACAAATTTTCAAAGGATCAAATGCAATTATGCATGGAAGGAATCTTGAATTTAAAACACTTGGGAAAATTTAAACCAAAACCCTAAAACCCTAAAGAAAGAAATCATCTCCAAGATCACCCAAATACTATGGCTTTTCCCCATATAAAAATTTAGCAACAAACATTTCAAAATGATCAAAATTGATTAACAAAAATATTACAAAACCATAGAATTTGGTTTCACACAATTTGGATCCCTATATAAAAACCTATGAATTTAATAAGATGAAAGAAAATAATTTTCCAAGGCTAATAAAGCTCCTAACTAAATTCAACACCAAATTGTGAGCAAAATAATCCTAAAGGAATTTAAAAATATAAAAAATATTAAATAAAATTTTACAAAGTGGAATCTCCAATGTTGGAGCTATAAATAAAAAGATATGGATTTTATAAGATAGAGAAAGAAATAATTAAATAAGAAATATTTAAAAAGATCATTTAAATCTTGGATAAATCCATAACTAAAAGGAATAAAAGGTTACTGAATAAAATAAAAGAATAAAAGTTATTTGAATAAAAATTATATGGATATGAACCATATTAAATTTTATTTAAATAAATAAAGACAAGTTACCCACATATTTTAAATGGATATTAAAACACAAGAAAATTATTTTTGAGTGAATTAAATAACACACTAATAAATAGTGTAAACCTACTGAAAAGGTTAAGGAAGGATTTGAATTCAAACTAATGTTTAAAACATTTGAATCAAATTAAAACAGGAAATAGAAATGGAAAAACAAAAACAAATCAAAAGAAAAAATAAGAAATATACCCCCCCAGCAACCCAGGCCCAACAAGCAGGCCCAACTCGCAGCCCACCCGGGAAACACACCCCTCTGCCCGGGTCTTTTCTCACCCACGCCGGACCCACAACCACCTAGCATCGTCGTCCCCACGCGACCTGTTCTTCCCCCTCTCCTCGACCGTTTCCTACAGATTTTTCTCGGCATCAATACGATTAACTGCGCGCGTGATTCCCTCCAGCGACCAAGCCTTCTTAATCGCCTCCCTCTCCTATCTAATTCCCCCCACTCTCCCGCACACGAATGCCCCTAGGATGCTCTAATTTCTCGCTCGAACACCCACTGCTCCGACGTGCTCCGGCGCCAATTCCGGCCAGCCCAGACCACCCCCGGCCCCCTAGCCCGCACTAGCTTGCTTGACTTTGTCATGCGCACATGCCAGTAACCCCCGCTTGCCCGCGCGCACCCTGGAGCGTCGGCTCCGTCTTCAGCCATGCGTCACCAACGACCCCCGCAACTCCGGTGATCCCTAACGCCTGAACTCGTGCGTGCCAAGACCTCTGACTCATACCATCTTGATCGCCCTTGTCCTACACGTCTTCTAATGCTCGCCATTCACTTGTGCATGATCTGTAGCGCCGCCCCCGACGATTCCAGAGTGTGCCCGACGCCAGGAGCATCTCCGGCGAGAAATCCCCAGCGACCTCGTGCGCCCCTTGGCCAACGGAGAACACCTTGAGCATCTACACGCCACGGCGAACCCGGTGAGCCCCTCCTTTCCCTTCCTTGCTTCCTGTATTCGCCGGAACGCCACCACCCGAGCGCCGCCGCTGCGCACCGTCGCCAGCGCCGCCAGATCTTGGTCGTTGCGCTTTGGTCTGTTGGATCTTGATCCCAAGGTGTAGAATAGATGACTTAAACGAAGAGGTATGCTCGATCTGTGTCGTGCGATCTCATTTAAATCCTACGGCATGTGTTGCACGATCCAACCGAAGCGGTATCGTCCAGTAAAAACATGCCACGTGGCTAGACTCTGTTTTAAAAACTGGAGTTAGATCTAATAGATGTTCGAATTTGTAAAATTCATAACTTTTGATCTGCTTGTCCAAATATTGCAAATTTTATATCAAAAAAATGTACACTTTGCAACTATGTCCTTAGTTTAGTATTTTGTTTCTGAAAAATTAGGTTTTTTGCAAAAACATTATTAGGACTAATTTGGATATAAAAAAATTTAAAAATGATTTTTGAGTGAAATCTTTTGCAAATGGATTTGATTTGAACCCTCTAACCATAAACACTAACATTTGAGTTTAAAAAATATATTTTGTTAACACTAGGAATTATTACTTTGTATAAAAGCGTTTCTAGTAAAACAAAAATGATTTAAAAAGGGCTATTTTCACTAACTTGTTTTTAAATGATTTTCCACTTTATAAATGACGAGTAGGTATTTTGAAATGTTTAGTACCTTGTTAGAGACCACTTCTTAAATAAAACAACCCTTTGCATGCTTGCATGCATTTCCTTGTTTTATCATTTTATGTGGTGAATTGTTTGAATGCTAGTTTTGAATATGTGCCTTGCTTGATTGGATTGTAGTGAACTTTGAAGAGTGTGACAACTGCAAGATCAAGGAGTGTACCTAGATTTTCTACAAAAAAGGCAAGTGATATTTTTATCATAAAAAGTCCTATCTTTTCAATATTGCATTAGTGATATTTAGTAGTATGCATGATAGGACTTTTTTTTTGCTATGCTATGGTAGATCCTATAGAATATATCTTGGTAGGAATCTTCCTTATACAAGAGACAAGTTTTTCTAGTATGCTTAGCCTAGCTAAAAGATTTCAAGGGTGGAATATTCATGCTATGATATTATGCAAAGTCTATGACTAAGTTTTTGATTAATAAAACAACTAAGTGAATGAAACACCTGGGTGGAATGGTAATTGCTTGGATGGATTTGTGTTGAATAGTTACACAAGGCCCATTTCTATGGTTTACCTTGTGTATCTCACTTGTGGATGGCCACCCGGGAACAAAGAGATTTTAGATGTTTTGTGTTGAGAAGCTTCCAGTGCAGCCACATGGCATATGGGCTCTGCCTTGACTACATAGGTTGCAAGAACTCAGACAGGCAGACAAAAGGTGGTAGTGATGATAGGTGGAACGCGTCTGTGCTGATCTGAGGGATTGTTTCTGAAAAATCTCGTCTCAATGCATGTCGAGTCCTGTGGGGAAAGTGCACCACCTCTCGAGAGGAAAAAACCTAAGTACTTAGCCGTGTCCCCGGCAATGATCTCCTCATCCCAATTTCTCTAAGTTAAAACTTGTTGGGTAAACAAGGGAATCACCTGGTGTGTATCCAGTGTGCCATTGTGTGATGAAATGATTTGCAAAGAGAAAAACTATTTTTCAAAGGATAGGGAAAACTTGTTTTATGCAAAGGCAAACCAAAACTCCACTTAGCCAAATATTCATGTATATGATAGATTCTCCATGTCAATATAAATCACTTGCCAATACAATTCAAATGTATTGACCCTTGTGGTTGTAACTTATTATGTTGCAGGTTTGTTTGATGTTAGTGAAGTTTGTCGAGTAGGGATTACAAGTCTACAACCAACATGATTGCCTATGGCATATGAAGATGAAGGACTCCATGCTTTATAGTTATATCTGCTGCATTATAATAAGATGTAATGAATTATTTTATTCCTAGTTATAAGTTGTAATATGACCTTTGTTTCTTGATATTACATCTTAAACTATGGATGCTAGCTATTCGATCCAGGGACTAGCATTGTAAACACAGGGATCTCTACCTTATCAGGTTGCGACCTCTGCATGGTTCCCACCCATATGCTGCATATCCTCTACGAATTACCACATAATATGCATGCTACGAGGATAACAACCACGACCTGCACATTTGGCTACATGCGAGAGGAAGAAGATACAGCTGACTTCTCTGTCCCATTCCAAATCTCATGGTTATCGGGTGATATATGACGCTAGAATCACTGATGTCATGGTTAAGTTCCTAGTTGATTATCATTGTTGCAAATAGAAACCTATGTTCTATTGCTCCATTATATCATCACTTAGGATGATATCAATAATTTATTTATTTCAGAAAATAATTTTTTTCCTTGGAACATAGATGATAACACACAATTTGCAAATACTTTGATAAAGACTCTTCAAAGGACATGAGAAAATGAGCAAGGTAGTGAAGTCGAATGCTTGCACTGGACCTTGAGCTTCTATGTCTACAAAACATCATTATTGCCCGGTAAGGACAATATTTAAAAAATCAAAATGAATATGCATAGTAATGTAATGCATTATTTATCATTTATTTTTCTTTATGTGTTTTACCCATTATTTTAGTTTCAAGATTTCCTTTAAGTAATAAAGGATTTCATTTAAAAAATAATCTTTAATATTTATTGAATATTATATTTGCCATTTTATAAGGTAATGATTTATTTTTAGGATTAAATTTAATATCAATTCCTATTTTCATTCATTTAATAATTCTTTTTAGAATTAATATTTAAATTAAGAATTTCTTTTTATAACTTCAAATATTTATTTCATATTTTTATAAAATACTACATTAATAATACATAATAAAAGTGATTTTTATTTATTTTTATCCTCTTTCTATAATTTCATAAAATTCCATAAGGAATATATATTATAATATTCTTGACTAAAAATAACATTTATTGAAAGTATTTCTTAATTTAATTACATAGGTGGGATGATTATAAATCCAGAAATATTTTATTTACAATTTTTAGATTTCTATTTTATTTTCCAAGATTTTATTTAACTCTAGGGGTATTTTGGTATTTTATTAAATATTAAGATTTCTTTTAACTTTTGGGCTAGTTCTATTGGGATTATTGGGCCAATTTGGCCCAAATGACTTTGACAAAAATGGCACCCCGAAGGGCTCTATCCCTATTGGCCCACTCCCTCTGTCTCTCTCTCACTCGACCTCACCTCCTCTCCTCCTCGACCCCGTGGGGTGCTGGCGCCGCCACCGTGCGATGCTCGCCGCCATGGCCCTCCCTGGCCGCTATCGTGGTGCAGGGCGAGGTTGTCGACCATGCTCGTCCATCTTCTCTGCTTCGATTTGATTTTGCAGCCCTCCTGTGGCCAGGCTAGCCCCGTTCCCGAACCCTAGGGTTTGGGGATGGTCTTCTGCCGCCCATTGATCCTCCTGGTGGTGGTGTGCGGTGCTGTCTTGTGGCTGCCGCCGCTGGTCGGGTTGGCGCCCACAGGGTGCTCCCCGTGCCGCCACGAGCTCGTCGGCCCCTCTGCTTCCTCTTCAATCCTTCAGCGAGGACCACCGGTGAGTTGTGTCTCTGTGAACTCTAGTGCATCTAGCTACCTCGAGTCCCTCTGTGTGTAGCTAGTGGCCAATCTATATTTAGTGTTTGTACTGAATCTAGGGTTCATGGTTCTAGATTCATCCATGTGTGCTTGTGAATTGATGCTATGATCTGATAGTGCTGCTCAGTGAATATTGTATTCTCTGCACCTTAGTGCTTGTTGTCATACTTTGATTATGTGATGATGTTGTTGATCTGAGGCTGATGTTGATCTGATGCTAGTGTTGATTTGATGCTAGTGTTGATTTGATGTTAGTGGCTTATTGTGTTGCCTCTGATTAGTAACATGGTTGCTTAGTGTGTTCATGTTCTGTCAGTATCTTGATACTGACAGTAACACTATCAGTGATAATTCACTGCCCCAGTGTTTGTTGGCTTGTACGTTCATCCATAGACTAAATTTATTTAATAGATTCTGATAATTCTTTGAAAATGAATGGATATATTGAATGATCTTTGAGTATGGTCTCAGGGAAATGATATATATTGATATGCTAGTTTATTTATGAAAGCTGGACTTTCTGGTTGGCTTAACTGTAAGATCATTTCTTGTGAAACCATCTTAGAATGGTACACAGGTTGATCTGGTTGTTGGCTTTACTTATGGTTATTACTTGAGACTTGATAAATTCTTAATAATAAGTTGAAAATTTCACTTATTGTTCATGCTTATGATGCTGGTCTGAGGCTCTAGGAACTAGGTTCCTATGTTGTTGTCACTTTCAAAATTGGCTAAGGCATCATAGTGGCTTACTAGATCTTGGATCCTAGTTGCTTAAGTTAATGGATTTGTTTGTATCTTATAAAATCTGAGGTGCTACTCCTTCTTGGAGATGTGCCCAGATTTTATAAGAACAGATGATTGAATATATAAGTTGCATTTGGTAGCACCAAATCTGTGAGGCTGGTCTAAGATTTTTGGTGTTTTTGATAGAGTTTGGTTCTGACCTTGATATTCAAAACATCTAGGATAGGTTCACCTCACTTGGGTGATCATTGAGAGGTTGTCTTATGAAACAACACATATTTCGGTTTGGATAAGATGAATAGATCATGTGGATGCTTATGACACTCACCACGAAAACTGATGATTGTAGTGGTTTGTTGTAATGGTGATGTTGCTGGCTTGATCCTGTCCTTCACCTCCTGATGATGTTCTTGTTTCCCCTGGTTCCTATGATTGGCCTTAATCAAGCCTGCTTGTCCTAGCTCCTATGGCTTGGCCTTGCTTTCCACCTAATTCTCCCCCACCTTATGTCACCATCTGGTGATGTTTGGGTTGATCTGGTGTGGAGTTTTGTTGGCTGGTTTGCTTGGCTTTGGCTAAGCTGCTTGTTCTTGTGTGGTGTGAGCAATGGAGAGATGCACTAGTGCTTTCCCACGGATGTGCTTGTACCTTTTGTTTGTTTAAGCAGTTGTGGCTGTGTCGACAGCACACCCATGCATTTTGGTGACTAAGCTGCTTGTGTGTCGGCTCCAAAGTTGTGGATATGCTCAATGAGGTGTTCTACCTTTTGATCTTGTTACCATTTACCTGTGTGGTGAAACTTGCCCCTTTACTTGTTGTGGTCATTTAACTTATGGCTTATTTATTATGAAAGATTAAATTCTTTCATATTGGTGAAACTTGCCCCTAATAGATTTACTCAATGATGTAAAATTGATCAGTGCAACTCACTGCTCTCTACTGAGAGTAAAAATTAATAACTTAACCTTTATTTTCATTTTTGTTTGTTCTTTGTTTTGCAGGTACAAGATTTGGAGATTCAAGATTATTATAGGTTTTTTTTTAGACAGATGTAATCCTTTGTAATTTTTATTTTATTCTTTTGTAAGGAATTTTGTAATAGTTCATTAATATGTAAATATTCTTCTTTTTGTAATTTTATTTCTGTAAAGATTCTTTATTGACTTAATGAGTTAGATTTTGTAACTTATTCATGGAATAAATATTCATTTGTTTGATTGTATTTCTTATTTAGAGTTTATGTTATTATGTATTATTTCTTGATTAAATAATATTACTAAACCATAACTCTATCTTTTAAAATATAAACTCAAATCTCAAGTTTGAATTCAAATTCATTTCCCCAAAACACACTAATTCATAAAGATCATGTCAAAATTTATAACGATCACTCTCCAAAGCTATTCCTAAACTTAGAGAGTGAAAGAAACTCTAATCACTTTAAGTTTTTATTTGGCGAAAAATTTACCCACATTTTGCAGATGAATGCATGCACAATTTCTAAATCTACCCATCGTCTGTTCCTAAATGTTGGGATGTTACAAACCGCGCGTGATGGCTAGGGCTGCATGGACCAGAGGCAGGCTGTGGGTCGGTCAGACGCACGGCGGGCACCTTCGCCGGACTCGCGCAGCGCCGAGCAGCAGCTAAGGGAGACCTTGGTACAACGTCAGCCGCAGCGAGACATCCTAGGCAGGTTTGGGTCTGCTGGTTGGCGCAGGGACAGGGATGCTTCACCTCGGCATGAACCCTCGCTGGAACTGACCGAGCCGGCAAAGAAGAAGAAGAAGAAGAAGAAGAAGAAGAAGGCGCCTACGCCTGCAGGAACGAGAAACTCACACCATGACACCCCCTCCTCTCGCGACGTGCCACGCACAAGTTGGAGTACCTCGCCCACTCCATCACGGGGGGGGGGGGGGTTACTACATCGAAATTGGTGGGTGTGGCAATGACGGTGCCCAAGAACTTGGTGGTGGTCACCGTTGTTTCTGGATAGGACCTCCGAGACTCGGTGGTGATCTCCGCGGAGCTCATCCAGGAGGAGTTGCGGCAGACGATGTCAGGCCATTCCTAGAGCGCCCGGGAGATCTCTCCGTCTCAGATCGCAGTGACCTTCTCGTCGACTGAGCTTCTCTCCATCAGTTCCTACAGTACCGCGCTCACCCTCCCGATCAGCAAGGTGCAGATTTCCATTGAGCCCTTGACTGCCCACCCTGCAATGACCCCGACTCTCACTGCGGTGTGGGTGCGGATCCTTGGCTTCCCTGAGGAAGCGAGGGTGTGGTCTATACCCATCATTGAGCTCGTATCTCAGGCGGTGGGCAAGTTGGTGATGGTGGACGAGGCTTCTCGCACGGGCTCTGGCCCGATTCACATGCAGGTTCTCTGCCTGGACCCAGCGCTGCTACCAAGGCCCCTCCCGCCTTTCTACTTCGGTACTGAGGGCTTCTCGCACGGTTGAGATGGATGAGGACTAGACCGTCGGCGGGCTCCCTTGTCCTCCCATGGACCCCCCCTTCCGATGGTCACTGCATAGGAGGGGGAGCTCGGTGGGCGAGGACTCCGATGACAATGAGCTGGGCGGGGAGTCCCGGACCCCGGTGCCTTCTCGTCAGGCGCCCGCGCCTGCGGGCACGACCTCTATCGCACCATATGCATCCCACCAGCTGCCCTTGGTCCGTCCCTCCCAGGGCCTCCCCGACTTCCAGATCGCGCAGTACGGCTCCAACTTCAGGCAGGCGGAGGGGTTCACCGGGAACATGGCCTTGGACCGTCTCATTGGGGAGGCCTCGAGGAGGCCCCGAAGGTGGCTCAGGGGAGACTGACCGAGACTCCGGGAGTGTGGGGATGGTGGTCACCGCACCCTCGTCACCGCTCTCTCCTGGAGTCCTCTGCTACGCTTTGTCCCTGGGCTCCTCACCATCAACGCCTAGGGGATCTCCAGCGTCGGTCCCAGCGACTCCAGCACTCCACACTGATGAGCCAGTGGCGGTCTTCCCCATCACTCACGCGGGCCACAGGTCGCCCCGACCCCTGCCTGCCACCACCGTCACGCCACAGTGCGTGTCTGGCACGTGTCAGGGCGGAGAGACCGGGGGTGGTTGTAGGGGTTCGTAGCATGGAAAACAAAAAAATTCTACTGCATGCACACAAACAAGACAAGATCTATCTACTAGATTGTAGCAATGAGTCGATTAGAGTACTCACCCTCGAAGATTCCAAAGCGGTTAACGAGAGCAAATTCTCGTGGGTGATGTAGTCGTACACTTGCTGATCTCAAGATCGCGTAGACGATCCTTCCGGCGCTGCGTTCCGGCAGCGCTTCCGCAGTCGGTCACACGTTCGGTACTCGATGAATACCTTCCTCTCCCTTGTTCCAGCAGGCAGCGGAGGTTGTAGTTCTCCCCTCGCGATTCTGGTAGCATGACGGCATGGTGTCAAAAGTAGAGGGAAGATACCGCAGGGCTTTGCCTAAGCCGGTGCGGGTTATGGTGGATCTAGGGTTTCCGGAGATCTAGGTTTAGAAGGCCGGAGAGGAGGATGAGGTGTCGGTATCCGCTAGGGCGACGAAGATGGGCCGTCGGCGGCTGGCGGTGGCGGCAGCGCGGGGGGGCAGCTGGCGGCGGCGGCTGGCGGCGGTGGCGCTTGGTGGGGAAGGCTTGTTGTGATGCTTTGGGGCAGCCCCGCCCCTCTATTTATGAGAGGGAGGGTATCTTGGGAGAGGGGAGTTTGAATCCTTCCCCAAACCCAAGTTGAAGAGAAGGAAGGACTCTTTCCTTATTCCACTAGGAAACTATTGTTATAGTTTGGCTTTTCAAACCTCCCTTTTGACTTTCAATTTAGAGCTTTATTTCTCTCTCGCAAATGCCCAACCAAGTGACCTAGGACATGATCTAATCATTCCACTTAACCATGACACATTCATGAACCACTCCCCTTCCGGTCCGGTGAACCTTCTAGACCCTTCTAGAACCTCTCCGATGAAAACATCGAAATCATTCTCGAACTCCGGAATCGGACTTTCCTTATATGAATTTTATTCTCTGGACCATTCCGGATCTCCTCGTGATATCCTAGATCCCGTCCGAGACTCTGAACAACATTTGGTCTCCCTACTTACATTCCATATCTACTAAACAACATCGAATCCTTAAGTGTGTCTCCCTAAGGTTCGTGAATTATGCGGACATGACCGAGACACTTCTTTGATCAATAACCAATAGAGGAATCTGGAAATTCATATGGCTCCCACATATTTCTACGATAACTTTGCGATCGAATGAAGCACTTGCATACGATACCAATTTCCCTTTGTCTCGCGATAGTTTACTTATCCGAGGTTTGATCGTCGGCATCTCTGCATACCTAGTTCAACCTCGTTACCAATAAGTACTCTTTTCTTGTTCCCGTGATATGTGATCCCTTGTGAGCCAGTCACATGCTTGGAAGCTAATTGGATGACATTCCACCGAGAGGGCCCAGAGTATATCTATCCATCATATGGATGGACAAACCCACTCTTGATCCATGTGCCTCAACACATACTTTCCGAACACTCAATGCCACCTTTATAGCCACCCAGTTACGGTGTGGTGTTTGATGTCATCAAAGTATCCTTCTGGTGATGGTGATTAGCATGATCTCATGGTCGAAGGAATTAGGTTACTATGTATCTGAAAGCTTATAGCAAATGAACTATTGAAATGACTTGATCTTCATGCTACGCTTATCTATAGGAGTATGTCCATCATACCATTCTCCTAATGATATGATATTGTTGTTAATAACATCTCAATGTTCATGATTGGGAAACCACGATCATCTTATTAACCAACAAGCTAGTATTACAAAGAGGCTCTACCAGGGACTCTAATTTAGTTTACAAATCACACAAGTATTAATGTTTCCGGTTAATACTATTATAGCATGAATGTAAACATTTATCATAAACACAAAGATATAATAATAACCACTTTTATTATTGCCTCTAGGGCATATCTCCAACAGTCTCCCACTTGCACTAGAGTCAACTAATCTAGATTACATGGCAATATACCAAACACCCATGGCGGTTTGGTGCTGGTCATGTTTTGCCCTCGGGAGAGGTTTAGTCAACGGATCCGCCACATTCAGATCTGTGTGTACTTTTCAAATCTTTATGTCACCATCTTGGACATGCTCTCGAATAGCGTGAAAATGTAGCTTGATATGCTTCAGCTTCTTGTGTGACCTTGGTTCTTGCGCATTGGCTATAGTGCCCATGTTATCACAGTAGATAGGCATTGGGTCCAGCGCACTTGGAACTACACCGAGCTCTGTAATGAACTCCTTCATCTATATCGCCTCTTGTGAAACCTCCAAAGCAGATATGTATTCTGATTCAGTTGAAGATCTCGCCACAACACTTTGCTTTGCACTCCTCCAGCTAACTACTGCACCATTCAAAGTAAATACGTATCCAGATTGAGATTTAGAATTATCCGGATCGGTGTTCCAACTAGCATCGGTGTAACCATTAACAACAAGTTGTTCATCACCTCCATAAGAAAAAACCATATCCTTAGTCCTTCTCAAGTACTTAAGGATGTTTTTGACTGCTGTCCAATGATCCACTCCTGGATCACTTTGATATCTGCTAGTCAAACTAACAGCATATGCAATGTCGGGTCTAGTACATAGCATGGCATACATGAGAAATCCTATGGCTGAGGCATAGGGAGTCTTACTCATCCTTTATGTATCTTCTGTCGTTGCAGGACTTTGAGTCTTACTCAAGGTCGTATTGGGAAACATGGGCAAGAACCCTTTCTTGTTATCTTCCATTCCAAACCTCTTTAGAACTTTGTCCAAATATGTACTCTATTACAATGATATTAGGCGTCTTGATCTATCTCTATAAATCTTTATGCCTAATATGTAAGCTGATTCGCCAAAATCTTTCATTGAAAAACTATTATTCAAATAATCCTTGAAACTATTAAGAAGGTCTACATCATTCCCAATCAACAATATGTCATGTACATATAGTATTAGGAATGCTATAGAGCTCCCACTCACTTTCTTGTAAATACAAGCTTCTCTATAAGTTTGTATAAAACCAAAGCTTTTGATTACCTTATCAAAACGTTGATTTCCAACTTCGGGATGCTTGCTTCAATCCATAAATGGACCGTTGAAGTTTGCATACCTTGTTAGCATCTTTCGGATCGACAAAACCTTTGGGTTGTACCATATACAACTCTTCATCAATGTCTCCATTGAGGAACGCCGTTTTGACATCCATCTGCCATATCTCATAATCATAATATGCAGCGATTGCTAACAAAATCCTCACAGACTTTAGCTTTGCTACCAGTGAGAAAGTCTCATCATAGTCAACTCCTTGAATTTGTCGAAACCCTTTTGCGACAAGCCGAGCTTTATAGACAGTAACATTACCATCAACATATGTTTTCTTCTTGAAAATCCATTTGTTCTCGACAGCCTTCCGGCCATCCGGTAAGTCCACCAAAGTCCATACTTGGTTTTCATACATGGATCCAATCTCGGATTTCATGCCTTCTTGCCATTTATTGGAATTTGGGCTCATCATTGCTTCCTCATATGTCGCAGGGTCGTCGGTGTTGTCCACCAATATGACACTCATAACAGGATCATACCAATCAGGAGCGATACGAGTTCTCGTTGACCTGCGAGGTTCCATAGTAATTTGGATCCATTCTTGGCAACGAAGATTTTGCCCTCGGATCTATGATAGAAGATATAACCAATAGTTTCCTTCGGGTATCCTATGAAGACACATTTTTCCGCTTTGGGTTCAAGCTTGTCGGGTTATAACTTCTTTTCATAAGCTTCGCAACCCCAAACTTTAAGGAACGACAATTTAGGTTTCTTCCCAAACCATAATTCATACGGTGTCATTTCAACGGATTTAAATGGTGCCCTATTTAAAGTGAATGCGGTTGTTTCTAATGCATAACCCCAAAACGATAGCGGTAAATCTGTAAGTGACATCATAGAACGAACCATATCTAAGAGAGTTTGATTACGACGTTCGGACACACCATTATGTTGTGGTGTTTCCGGCGGTGTCAATTGTGAAAGTATTCTGCATTTCTTCAAATGCTCGCCAAACTCATAACTTAGATATTCACCTCCATGATCAGATCGTAGAAACTTAATCTTCTTGTTACGTTGATTCTCTACTTCACTTTGAAATTCCTTAAACTTCTCGAAAGTTTCGGACTTATGTTTCATAAAATAGATATACCCATATCTACTCAAGTCATCCGTGAAGGTAAGAACATAAAGATAACCACCGCGCGATGCTACACTCATTGGACCAAAAACATCGGTATGTATGATTTCCAATAAGTTCGTAGCTCACTCCATCATCCCAGAAAATGGAGTATTAGTCATTTTACCCATCAGACATGCTTGGCATCTTTCAAGTGATTCAAGAATTTCATCGGAATGGAGTTTCTTCATACGCTTCACTCCAATGTGACCAAGACGATAGTGCCACATATAGATCGAGTTATCGCTCAATTTCAAACGTTTAGCTTCAATATTATTAATATGTATATTACTACAATCGATATTCAACAAGAATAGACCATCTATCAAAGGTGCATGTGCATAAAACATATCACTCATATAAATCGAACAACCATTATTCTCGGACTTAAACAAGTAACCGTCTCGGAATAAACATGATCCAGATATAATGTTCATGCTCAACGCAAGAACCAAATAACAATTATTTAAGTATAAAACTAATCCCGATGGTAGATGAAGAGGTAGCGTGCCGACCGCGATCACATCAACCTTTGATCCATTTCCAACGCGCATCGTCACCTCGTTCATCGCTAGTTTCCGTCTATTCTACAGCACCTGTTTCGAGTTACAAATATGAGCAACCGAACCAGTATCAAATACCCAGGCACTACTACGACTACTAGTGAGGTACACATCAATAACATGTATATCGGATATACCTTTCTTCTTGATGTTGCCGTTCTTCAAATCCGCCAATTACTTAGGGCAATTCCGCTTCCAGTGACCTTCTCCCTTGCAGTAAAAGCACTCAGTATCAAGCTTAGGCCCAGCCTTGGTTTATTCGCCGCTGCGGTAACTTTCTTACCGCCCTTCTTGAAGTTTCCCTTTTTCTTAGACTTGCCTTGCTTCTTGAATTTGGTGGTCTTATTGACCATCAACACTTGGTTCTCTTCCCTGATCTCCACTTCCGCAGACTTTAACATGGAGAAGAGTTCAGGCAATGACTTGTCCATGTTTTGCATATTGTAGTTCATTACAAAGTTCTTGTAACTTGGTGGTAGTGATTGGAGGACACAGTGAATCCCCAAAGCGTTAGGAAACACTATACCCAAGCTTTGAAGCTTGCTTGCGTGCCCAGACATCTTAAGCACGTGCTCACTAACGGAGCTGCCCTCTTCCATCTTGCAGTCAAAGAACTTTTCAGAAGCCTCATAACTCTCAACTGTCGTGAGATCCTCAAATATCATTTTGAGTTCACGGACAATATCATGTGGGTCATGGTTCTCAAACCTTTTCTGAAGCTCCGATTCCAAACCATACAAGATAGCACACTGAAATGTGGAGTACTGATTCTTCCGAGTGAGGAAAACATTCTTAACCTTATCGGTAGCATCAGCTGCAGGTGGGTCACCCAGCGGTGCATCCAGCACATAGGTTAAATTACCAGCATTGAGGACAATCCTCAAGTTGCAGAGCCAATCCGCGAAGTTGCTTCCATTGTTTTTTAACTTTTCTTTCTCTAGGAATGCATTAAAATTGATGGTAGGGGCCGCCATTGATCTACAACATATTTGCAATAGTTTAAACTAAGTTTATGATAAATTGAGTTCTAATTAATAGATAAATTAATCTAGGTGAAATCCCACTCAAAACAATATCCCTCACATTGTTTTAATGATCACACGAACCAAATCCACCACATCAAAACCGATCATCACGAGAGATGATGTAGCTTCAATGGCGAACAATCAACATGTTCATCATATCTACTATATGACTCATGCTTTACCTTTCGGTGATCCGTGTTCCGAGACCATGTCTATACATTTTAGGCTCGTCAAGATCAAACCTTAGCTTCCACATGAGCAAATCTGGCTTGCTCTCGTTGTATACACTCGCAGAATCTAACACACCCGATCATCACATGGTGCTTCAAAATAACAAGCTTTAGCAACATTGCGTACTAATGATGAACACTTTATAACTTGATATTTTGTGAGAGGGATCATCTTATAATGCTACCATCGTTAACTAAGCAATACAAGATGCATAAAAGGATTAACATCAAATGCAATTCATAATATGTGATATGATATGGCCTTTCTTCTTGTGCTTCCGATCTCCATCTTCAAGCACGAACATGATCTCCATCATCACCGGCATTGCATCAAGGTCAATGGCGCTGATCCATGGTTGTCATCTACCAGCATCAACTATTACAACTACTTTGAATAATAGACACGCAGGTCTTAACGGAATTAAAAGACAGCCATATGGCTCCTGCCGATAGCCAACATACAATAAGGAACATTGCATACATCACATATAATCACAATCATGACCATATCACATCACATCACACCCCTACAAAACAAAGTTATACGCCTCTAATTTTCTTTGCATATTTTACGTGGTTTGGGGCTTCAATAAGTGTCGTTCTAACCTATGAACTAGAACCACAACGTTCATGTTTGAACTATCAAGTGCCCATTGTAAATTGAATCTATACTATGATGGGAGAGACAGACACCCTCAAAGACACTTATGCAATACAAGTTGCATGTTAAGCGTGGAGCAAGTCTCATGAACGATGTCATGTAAGGTTAGCCCGGGCCGCTTCATCCCGTCATACCGCAAGATGCAAAGTACACAAAAAGCAATTGATAATAAAAGCACCACCACCCATAATGACCATTGTGTTCTACTCATGCAACAGATATACATATAGACACGGCTCTGATACCACTGTAGTGCTTTGTAGCATGGAAAACAAAAAAATTATACCGCATGCACACAAACAAGCCAAGATCTATATACTAGATTGTAGCAACGAGTCGATTAGAGTATTCACCCTCGAAGATTCCAAAGTGGTTAACGAGAGCAGATTCTCGTGGGTGATGTAGTCGTACACTTGTCGATCTCAAGATCGCGTAGACGATCCTTCCGGTGTTGCGTTCCGGCAGCGCTTCCGCAGTCGTTCACACGTTCGATACTCGATGAAGACCTTCCTCTCCCTTGTTCCAGCAAGCAGCGGAGGTTGTAGTTCTCCCCTCGCGATTCCGGCAACACGACGGCATGGTGTCAGAAGTAGAGGGAATATCCCGCAGGGCTTCACCTAAGCCGGTGTGGGTTATGTTGGATCTAGGGTTTCCGGCGATCTAGGTTTAGAAGGCCGGAGAGGAGGATGAGGTGTCGGCGGCCGCTAGGGCAACGACGACAGGCCGACGGCAGCGTGGCGGCAGCGGCTAGCGGTGGCGGCAGCGCGGGCGGGCGGTGCTTGGTGGGGAGGGCTTGATGTGGTGCTTTAGGGAAGCCCCTCCCCTCTATTTATGAGAGGGAGTTCAGCTTGGTAGAGGGGAGTTTGAATCCTTCCCCAAACCCAAAATGGAGAGAAGGAAGGACTCTTTCCTATTGTTCTAGTTTGACTTTTCAAACCTCCCTTTTGACTTTCAATTTAGAGCTTTATTTCTCTCTCGCAAATGCCCAACCAAGTGACCTAGGACATGATCTAATCATTCCACTTAACCATGACACATTCATGAACCATTCCCCTTTCGGTCGGATGAACCTTCTAGACCCTTCTAGAACCTCTCCGATGAAAACATCGAAATCATTCCCGAACTCCGGAATCCGACTTTCCTTATATGAATCTTATTCTTCGGACCATTCCAGATCTCCTCGTGATATCCTGGATCCCATCCAAGACTCCGAACAACATTCGGTCTCCCTACTTACATTCCATATCTACTAAACAACATCGAATCCTTAAGTGTGTCTCCCACATAGAGGAATCTGGAAATTCATATGGCTCCCACATATTTCTATGATTAATTTGCGATCGAATGAACCACTTACATACGATACCAAGTTCCCTTTATCTCGCGATAGTTTACTTATCCGAGGTTTGATCGTCGGTATCTCTGCATACCTAGTTCAACCTCGTTACCGATAAGTTCTCTTTTCTCATTCCCGTGATATGTGATCCCTTGTGAGCCAGTCACATGCTTGCAAGCTAATTGGATGACATTCCACTGAGAGGGACCATAGTATATCTATCTGTCATATGGATGGAAAAATCTCATTCTTGATCCATGTGCCTCAACACATACTTTTTGAACACTCAATGCCCCCTTTATAGCCACCCAGTTACGGTGTGGTGTTTGATGTCATCAAAGTATCCTTCCGGTGATGGTGATTAGCATGATCTCATGGTCGAAGGAATTAGGTTACTATGTCTCAGAAATCTTATAGCAAATGAACTATTGAAATGACTTGATCTTCATGCTACGCTTATCTATAGGAGTATGTCCATCATACCATTCTCCTAATAATATGATATTGTTGTTAATAACATATCAATGTTCATGATTGGGAAACCACGATCATCTTATTAACCAACAAGCTAGTATTAAAAGAGGCTTTACTAGGGACTCTAATTTAGTTTACAAATCACACAAGTATTAATGTTTGCGGTTAATACTATTATAGCATGAATGTAAACATTTATCATAAACACAAAGATATAATAATAACCACTTTTATTATTGCCTCTAGGGCATATCTCCAATAGTGGTGACCACGGTGTCCCAGCTGGTAGCTCAGAGGACTTCTGCCCCCAACCTTGACTCAGGTACTCCCCAGAAAATCCCATCCCCTTGTCCCCCTTCCTCCCACCCCTCTCCCTCGGGATCCAGGTTCTCGGTCCTAGATGATTCCCCACTTGATCAGCTCGCTCAGGTGGAAGCTGACAGTGGTGTGGTCTTTCGCGGGGAGTGAGTCCCGAGGCTCGAACAGATCGAGGTGATTAGAGCTAAGGTGATTTACGAGGGGTCCCTCGCCGCTGCTCGTGCACGCGCTGCACAGGGGCAAGGGGAACCTCGACACCGCCAGGAACTGGGACATCTGATCCCGGATCTAGGATGGTTGGTTCTTCTCAGTAGTGCCACCCGGCCGCCTCCCAGGAGACTCCCCTAGCTAGGGAGGTCTATAGGGAGTCCACCGAGACCGAGCTCTAGGTCTCTTCCAACCGACATGACACGATCTGTCCCCCGTAAGGGGACCAGACCCAAAAATGTTATCCAGTGAACTGGCCAGCAATCATATCGCCCATTTGGAACATTAGGGGGTTTGGTAATTATGGTCGTAAACGCCAAATAAAGGAGTACTTGCGACAGGAAGATATTGACATTGTGGTCCTCCAAGAGACAATCAAACAAAACTTTCAGATCTCGGAACTCCAGGGTTTATCGCGTCACAAGTTTGCTTGGACCTGGCTCCCGGCGTGGGGCCACTCTGGGGGTATCCTCCTTGGCGCCAAGGAGGATACCTTCGAGGTGGACGATATGGATCGCGGGGAATTCTTTGTGATCATGTCACTTCACCCATAGACGGTCCAACCTCCAGTGGGAGGTCATCATCGTCTATGGCCTTGCATACCATAGTCGATCCCCAGCTTTCCTAGAGGAACTAAAATACAAAGTTGAGCGCTGCACCATCCCGGTTGTCGTGGTGGGCGATTTCAACCTGATTCGCTCCCCTGATGACAAAAGCTCCTGCAACGTGGATGTCCCGCGCATGGGGATGTTCAACAATTGCATCGCTGACCTCGCTCTTAGAGAGATCACGCGAGTGGGAGCCCGTTTCACTTGGACCAACAACACAGACCATCCTGTCAGGAATTTCCTCGATCGCGTGCTGGTCTCCATGGATTGGGAGGTTGCCTTTCCTCTCTGCTCTCTTCGCGTCATCACCAGGGTAGGCTCGGATCATGTTCCACTGCTTCTATCGACAGGAGGAGCTCCCCTCCACGACTGAATCGTTTCCACTTTGAAAACTTCTGGCTTCATCAGCCAGGGTTTGTGGAAGCGGTCCAAGCCAAATGGCTGGTAACTGCGGCAACTCCCCCTAGACGCTTCAATGCGGTGGACGTCTGGCATTGTTGGGCTAAGATTGCCCGCCAATTCATGAGGGGCTGGGAGAAAATTTTGGCGCAGCGACAAGACTCCAGAAAGGAGCTCTGCTAGAGGATATCCACGCCCTTGATTTGGCGGCAAACTCTGTGGGCCTCTCAGCGGGCGAGTGGTCCCACCGTTATGCCTTAGAGACCTCTCTATTTGAGATCTACCAGGGGTAGGAGCTGTTCTGGAGGCAACGCAGCCGCCAGAATTAGCTCCTCCAGGGAGATGCGAACACGGCCTATTTCCATGCGGTTGCCAATGGGCGCTGTAGGAAATGCTCTATTCCCTGCCTTTGGGACAATGATCACCTCATCTAGGAGGCAGGGTCGCTATCCTCTCATATCTACTCCTATAAGGAGCTCTTCACGGCAGGACCCCACACGGGGGTTGCGTTGGCGGCTGACTTTTGGCCGCTTAGGGCCAGGGTCACGGACGACAAGAATGAGGAGCTCACCCTCCCATTCCTGTCGGAGTACATAGAGCGGGTGGTGAGGGCCATGAAGGACAACTCTGCCCCGGGCCCCGATGGCCTCCCGGTAGTTTTCTTCTAGAACTTCTGGAAGGAGATCCAACCGTTCATCATGCTAATGTTCCAGGAATTATACACTAGGACCCTTGTGATGGGACGGCTGAACCTTGGTGTTATCACCTTGATCCCTAAAGTGATAGGGGCCTCGGACAATCGCTAATTCAGGCCCATTACAGTTCTCAATGTCATTCAACGGATCTTTGCGAAAGTCTGCGCATCTCGCTTGGCCCTGGTAATGGAGCGCCTCACCCACCAGTATCAATTTGCCTTTCTCAAAGGAAGATTCATACATGATGGGATCCTCGCCCTCCATAAGGTTATCCACGAGATCAAGTCCAGGAAGTTGAAAGGCGTCCTCTTGGAGATAGACTTCCAGAAGGCCTACGAACGTCTGGACTAGCTATTCCTTCGGTAGGTCCACATTTGACGGGGATTTGACGACCGCCTGATCACATGGATAATGCAGTTCATCATGACCGGGAGCAACGCGATTAACATCAACGGTGAGACTAGGCCCTACTTCCACACCTCCTGCGGGGTTCGTCAGGAGGACCCCCTGTCCCCTCTGCTCTTCAACGCGGCGGTGGACGTCCTGGCGGAAATGCTTAAAAAAGCCAAGGGGGGCCTTACTCATCTCTAGTACGCATATGACACAATGATCATGATTGAGGGTTCAACTCTAGATATTGTGAACCTCAAGTTCCTCCTCCTATGCTTCCAGGAGATGTCTGGCCTTAGGATTAACTTAGACAAGAGCAAGGTTATCGCGTTGGGGTTTTCTCTGGACGAGCAGCAGAGGATAGCTGACAATTTTAATTGTCAGTTTGCCTCCTTCCCCATCACTTATCTGGGGATGCCGATCCACAACACCAGGATCCTTATTAGGGACCTGGAGCCTCTAGTGGCCAGGGTGCGCTCAAGGTCCGAACCGTGGTGTGGGAGATTCACCTCTAAAGGTAGCAAGACTGTCCTGATTGACTCATGCATGTCCAGCTTGCCCATGTACATGATGGGCATGTACCTCCTCCCAGAGGGGATGCATGGGGATTTTGACAAGGAGCTTTGTCGGTTCTTTTGGCAAGACCCCTTGGGACGCCAGAAGTACCATATGGTTAAGTGGGCAGACATTTGCGCCCCCAAGGAATTTGGGGGCATAGGTATCCTTGCGTCTCGCCAGTTCAATAAGGCCTTGATGTTGTGTTGGGTTTGGCGGATCCTGCGGGATGATGGGGGCCTTTGGCTCAAGCTCATTAAGGCCAAGTACCTGCAGGGTCGGCCCCTTCTGGACTGTGACCGGCGGGACGGCTCCCAGTTCTGGCATTCCATCCAGGAGGTTAAGGAGGAGATCCGGCGTGGGCTCGCGGTCTCTATTGGGAATAGGGTGGGGACCATGTTTTGGCTGGACTGCTGGATTCGGGAACGCGCCCTATGGTAGGTGTACCCAAGCCTCTTCGTTATTTGTTTTGATCCGTCGCTTCGAGAATCTGCCGCGGCTCCATAAGGAACATGGAACATCTCGTTTCGTCGTACCTTTGGCCCGGAAGAAACTGAAGCTTGGAGGGAACTTAGGGCGGAGCTCCCGGATACCTTGGCTAACGGACCCGATAGTATGACTTGGAGTCTTACCCCGTCCGGGTCCTTCTCGGTTAGATCGGACTATCGGGCCCTATTTGGCCATGCGGCCCTCCCGTGGACCAAGCCTCTTTGGAAGTCCCCGCTTCCGCTGAAAACCAAGATTTTTGTTTGGCAGTTACTTCGAGATCGACTCCCCTCGGGGGTGGAGGTGTCCAAGAGACATGGGCCAGGGGACGGGCTATGTCCATTGTGTGGGATCCCCGAAAAGGGAACCCACATAATGTTCGCCTGTCCCGTCGCTCGGTTTCTCTGGAACTTCACCAGAGATGCGTTGGGCCCGGACTGACAGGCCCACGATCTTGGTGAGTTCCTAAAGACCCAAGCGAACCGGGCTGGAAAGGGTCGTCGCCTTTTCTGGCTAGTGTTTGCTACGATGTCATGGTCTCTCTGGAATATCCGAAATAAGATGGTTATTGAGAAGATTCTCCCTCGGCGTGCCACTGACTCAGTTTTCCACTTTCTGGCCTCTGTGCAGCTATTGTGCCCGTTGTGTAGACAGTGGGACAAGGCGAGGCTGGACGCGACTCTTCGACGTCTCTTGGAGGTGGCTCGGCGTCTCCCCCATAGTCTGCCGTCGCTTTTTTTTATGTGTCCTCGCTTGGCGAGGTGGTCACTTTTTCTTCTGTTGGGTCGTCTTGTGTTGTGGCTCCAGCATGTGTTATGTGGATGGTTTCAAACCTTGTTACTTGTTGTGGACGGTTTCTTTATTTATAAAGTGGGATGAAAGCCTGATTCGAGGAAAGCATCTCATAAGCAGGTAGGAAAAGAGAGGACACGGTTATTCTCACGATTCAACTACCAATTGAATGAAGAGACAAGAAGGCAGCCACAAGCACTCGGTACATAAAATTTCTTAGCCTGGGAAAGTTACCAAATGATTCGGATCATCACAAATTCAGTTAGAATCATCACAAATTCAACTAGTAATTAGCACAAACAAAAATGCTGGCAAGTATGAAATACAACAATGTGCAGAAAGTTCAGAAGAACGGCATTCAGAGTAAGATGGAGCCACTGCAATCTGAATCACTGTCTTGATGGTAGGACCATGGGAGGCAGATGGATCATCACAAATTCAGTTAGAATCATCACAAATTCTACTAGCAATTAGCACAAACAAAAATGCTGGCAAGTCTGAAATAGAGAATTGAGAGTCAAATGGAGCCACTGCAATCTGAATCACTGTCTTGATGATAGGACAGGTCACCATGGGAAGCAGATGGAGATTCAGTTTTGGAAGAAAGGCGGGTCACCGTCAACAGCATCTGTGTCCTGCATCGGGAGAATGTCGGGATGTAGAAGGAGGCTTTCTTAGAAGAAGGAGCAATCCCCCTGCCCAGCACAAGATCAATCTGCTTGTCGGGCCCTGGACGACCAATGCATCTCCACGCCGGCGCGGCCGTGCCATGTGTACAGATCCAGTAGACGCAATCAGACTCCTCGCGCGCACGGTCGTGGTACAGCACGTGGCACTCAAAATCTTCGCGGCCAGTCACGTAGAAGCCGATGATGTCGTTGTCGACGTGGATCGGCGGGAGGCGCGCCCAGCGGCGCGTGCAAGGGTTGCAGGCATAGAGCCTATGGCCGGAGGAGAGGAGGAGGATGCCAGCGCTTGAGCCGTGGATACTCAACGCCTCGTGGTTGGAGGGGCGGGTGTAGCGAATAACCGGCCGGGACACGCGGTTGCGGATGTCGACGGCGCGGAGGTTCAGGCGGATGAGCTTGGGGTCCAGGAAGAAGAAGAGCGGCATGGGCGTCCGGAAGTGGTGCTTCTGGTGGTCGAGGCGGAAGGCCTCCGTGCTGGTGATGTCGCGCCACAGCCTGCAGACCATGCGGCAGCGGGCGATCTCTCGGGCCGGCAAGCAGAGCAAGGCCAGGTCGAGGGCCATGTTGCCCGTGGATACCCATGCCGCCTCCATGTTGTTCAGTAGATTCCGCGGCGCCACGGCCCGTTCGAGCTCCATGCGCAAGGCCACAGAGGGGTGGATCCATCCGTACGAGACCGCCATGTCCAGCGCGTCGTGGTCATCCATCACCACCACCATGCCCGGCGCGGGAATCCATCCGGTACACCATGCGGCCTCAGCGGGAATCCACGCGTCCTGCGCCAGCGCCGCGGCAATCGCGGCTCTTTCTCCGTTCTGCGTCAGGGCCGAGCAGGGACCCATGCCACCAAACCGTCGCCGTGGGACGACACCACCATGGCTAGCTCAGCCTCCAGCCCTTCACCTCTTCCGTTCGCCTCCATGGCCACCGAGTTGGTTGGGCCGGGTGTGGAGGCCGAGGCGGCGGTTATGCCAGGCTGGCCGACAGAGAGACGAGGAAAACGGAAATGGATTCGATTCGATTCGATCTGAGTTGGAATGGTGGGGGTTTCGGCGAGGTTAGGTGGCGGTGTCCTATTTATGAGCGAAGATCAGAGTCGAGACCGGAGAGACGGCTGCGGTGGACTGATGCGTACAACCCCATCTGCTCGCTCTGCTCCTTGGCCCAATTGCTGACCTACATTGATAAATGCAATGCAAAAGTATTCTCAGCAAAAAGAAAAACTGGGAAAAGCTCATATACGTGTTTATGCAAAAGTATTCTCAGCAAAAAAGAAAAACTGGGAAAAGCTCATATACGTGTTTATGCATGGTCGTAAGAGCATCCGCACTCGTTTCCAGGCCGAAATTCGGACTTTTTTTGGCCGAACGAAACTCGGTTTCAGCCTGAAAACGCCGAGTTTTGTAACATCCTAATATTAAAGCTTAGAAATAAGCTGAACCTAGATGTGTGCATTGCATTCATGCATAGAAAATCCGAATAATTTTCGCGCTTTTGAACAAAACTTGTCAAAGTGATTGAAGCTTCTCTCAACTTGATGGAAATGGAGTAGATCACCAAGTTGACTACGATAGATTTTAATATGACCTTTGCTAAAACATTATTTTGGGTAAACATGATTTGATCTAAGGGTAGATCAAATGCAATGAAAGCAAACCATTACACATTGATTGATGATTATAATTTGATCCTTAAGTGATCACATCCTAGTATTCATTACAACAACCTATGAATACCAAATTAAGAATATAACCCAAATAATAAGAGTATAATAACTAACTCTTGATCTATTTTATCCTTATTTATTTCTACCATGTGGATCATGGTAACACTTCACCCTAACTCTTTAGTTAGGAAGGAAACCAAGCCAAGACCATTCACCACATATCTTTCTTTTCATATCAATCATCATCATCGTTACTGAACTTATTCTAATACTTGTTGTTCATCAAGGTTGAGTAATCAACTATTGATTCACAAATTCTTGAACTATCAATTCTTGATCTATCAACTCTTGTCCTTATCATAGCATCCACTCTAAAACCTTTAGAGAAAGAAGTAAGAAGAGATAGGTGGTAACGCTAGTTTTAAATATCATCTATAGGATGAGAGAGTTGGAAGAGAATTAGATCAATGTGATAATTGATGGAGTTAACTCACTCCTGAAATGATAGAAGAGTTAATTGGGATATATATTTGTATGGTGATAAAGAAGATTACAAGGATGAATCCTGAAGAAAGTTACCAGAAGTAATCCTATTGGATCAAGTAGGTATAGTCAATGAATAATATCTCTTAGTCCAATAGAGATAAACAAAATATAATTATAATGCAATTGTAATGTTGTATGGATGAAATCCTTGATTAACCAACTAGAAACCTAAACCATAAATGATCAAAGGATTATAATGATCATGCTTTAGTCACCAAGATTGAAATGCTTATATCATGTATAAGTGACATTGGTGGATAGAACATGATTGAACCATAGTATAGATATGTTATTCTAGGTTAGCCATGACAAATCACCATGATATAATGTGAAGTTGAATATAAGTTATTGGAGCCAAGAAGAGATAAGATGTTAGGAATAAGAGTATGCTTAGAAGCATTGAGTTATTGGAGTAATAATATTCCTCTTAAAGAATAGTAAGCTTTTGAGGAGAGTAGTTTGGTATATACATCTACTGGAGTAATATTAGTGGTGGATAGTTAAGGAAGAGTGTGAATGGAGTTAGTGTTGGAGATATGCCCTAGAGGCAATAATAAATGTAGTTATTATTATATCTTTGTGTTTATGATAAATGTTTACATTCATGCTATAATAGTATTAACAAGAAACATTAATACTTGTGTGATTTGTAAACTAAATTAGAGTCCCTAGTAAAGCCTCTTCATAATACTAGCTTGTTGATTAATAGATGATCATGGTTTTCTTGATCATGAACATTTGAGATGCTGTTAATAACAAGATCATATCATTAGGAGAATGGTATGATGGACATACTCCTATAGATAAGCGTAGCATAAAGATCAAGTCATTTTAATAGTTCAATTGTTATAATCTTTTTGATACATAGTAACCTAATTCCTTCGACCATAAGATCATGCTTATCACCATCACCGGAAGGATGCTTTGATGACATCAAACACCACACCGTAACTGGGTGGCTATAAAGGTGGCATTGAGTGTTCGGAAAGTATGGGTTGAGACACATGGATCAAGAGTGGGATTTGTCCATCCATATGACAGATAGATATACTCTGGGCCCTCTAGGTGGAATGTCATCCAATAAGCTTGCAAGCATGTGACTGGCTCACAAGGGATTACATACCACGGGAACGAGAAAAGAGTACTTATCAGTAACCAGATTGAACTAGGTATGCAGAGATACCGACGATCAAAACCTCGGATAAGTAAATTATCGTGAGACAAAGGGAAATTGGTATCGTATGTAAGTGGTTCATTCGATCGCAAAGTAATCATAGAAATATGTGGGAGCCATATGAATTTCCAGATTCCTCTATTGGTTATTGTTCGGAGAAGTGTTTCGATCATGTCCGCATAAGTCACGAACCGTAGGGAGACACACTTAAGGATTCGATGTTGTTGAGTAGTTATGGAATGATGAGTAAGAGACTGAATGTTGTTCGGAGTCTCAGATGGGATCCGGGATATCACGAGGAGATCCAGAATGGTCCGGATAATAAGATTCATATAAGGAAAGTCCTGTTTCGGAGTTGGGGAATGATTCCGATGTTTTCATCGGGAATGTTCTAGAAGGTTCCGGAAGGTCGGGCACTCCGGAGGGGAAGGGTACATGAATGTGTCATGACAATGTGGAATGGTTGCATAATGTACTAGGTATCATGGCTGAGCAAAATAAAGGGATAAATCAAATCCTAGTTTGAAAAGTCAAACGCCAATTTGAAAAGTCAAACGGCAGTTTTGCTTGGTGGAGGGAGAGTAGGAAACCTACTTGGGGAGGAGTTCCTCTCCCTCCACCCGCCGGCCAAGGAGGCCGACTTGGGGGAGGACTCCCTCCCCTTGGCCGACGCCCTCCCACCTATAAAAGAAGGGGCAGGGGTGCTCCCTCTAGCCTACACCTCTCACACCCCGAAACCCTAACCCTAAGCCGCCGGCGCCACCACCCCTGCTGCTGCCGCCGCCTAGGGCACCACCAACTCGCCGAGTTGGGGTGAACCCTAACCCTAGCCGTCGGCTAGCCTCCTCCCTTGGTGCCTCTAAACCCTAGATCGCCAAGGCCTCTCTCATAGTCCACCATACTCGCTCCGGCTTAAGGCGAAGCCCTGCGAGATCACACCTCTACTTCCGGTACCACGTCGTCGTGCTGCCAGAATCACGAGGAGAGTGCTACAACCTCCGCTGCCTGATGGAACAAGGGAGATGAAGGTCTTCATCGAGTAACGAACGTGTGACCTACTGCGGAAGCGCTGCCGGAGCGCAGCGCCGGAAGGATCGTCTACAGAATCTTGAGATCGATAAGAGTACGACTACATCACCCACGAGAATCTGCTCTCGTTAAACACTTTGGAATCTTCGAGGGTGAGTTCCTCTATCGACTCGTTGCTACAATATAGTAGATAGATCTTGGCTTGTTTGTTTGCATGCAGTAGAAATTTTTTGTTTTCCATGCTACGAACCCCTAAAGTGGTATCAGAGCCGTGTCTATATGTAGATCTGTTGCACGAGTAGAATACAATGGTCATTGTGGGCGGTGGTGCTTTTATTATCAATTGCTTCTTGTGTAGTTTGCATCTTGCGGTATGATGGGATGAAGCGGCCCGGGTTAACCTTACATGACATCGTTCATGAGACTTGCTCCACGCTCAACATGCAACTTGTATTGCATAAGTGGCTTTGCGGGTGTCTGTCTCTCCCATTATAGTATAGATCAAATTTACAACGGGCACTTGATAGTTCAAACATCAACGTTGTGGTTCTTGTTCGTAAGTTAGATCGACACTTATTGAAAGCCCCAAACCACGTAAAATATGCAAAGAAAATTAGAGGCGTCTAACTTTGTCTTGCAGGGGGTGTGCTGTGATGTGATATGGCCATGATTGTGATTATATTTGATGTATGCAATGATCCTTATTGTAAGTTGGCAACCGGCAGGAGCCATATGGTTGTCTTTAATTTCTGTTAAGACCCGCGCGTCTATTCAAAGTAGTTGTAATAGTTGAAGCTGGTGGACGACAACCATGAAGCGGCGCCATTGACCTTGAGGCCATACCGGTGATGATGGAGATCATGTTCGTGCTTGAAGATGGAGATCGGAAGCACAAGAAGAAAGGCCATATCATATCACATATTATGAATTGCATGTGATGTTAATCCTTTATGCATCTTGTATTGCTTAGTTAACGACGGTAGCATTATAATATGATCCCTCATGCACATTAATTTCAAGTTTTAAAGTGTTCATCCTTAGTAAGCACCGTTGCTAAAGCTTGTTGTTTCGAAGCACCACGTGATGATCGGGTGTGTTAGATTCTGCAAGTGTATACAACGTGAGCGAGCCAGATTTTCTCATGCGGAAGCTAGGGTTGGATCTTGACGGGCCTAGCATGTACATACATGGTCTCGGGACACGGATCACCGAAAGGTAAAGCATGAATAATATAGTAGATATGATGAACATGTCGATTGTTTCGCCATTGAAGCTACATCAACTCTCGTGATGATCGGTTTTGATGTAGTGGATTTGGTTCATGTGATCACTAAAACAATGTGAGGGATATTGTTTTGAGTGGGAGTTCACCTAGATTAATTTAACTATTAATTAGAACTCAATTTGTCATAAACTTAGTCTAAACTATTGCAAATATGTTGTAGATCAATGGCGGCCCCTACCATCAATTTTAATACGTTCCTAGAGAAAGAAAAGTTGAAAACCAATGGAAGCAACTTCGCGGATTGGTTCCGCAATTTGAGGATTGTCCTCAATGCTGGTAATTTGACCTATGTCTTTGGATGCACCTGGGCGACCGCTGCGGTGATGCTACCGATGAAGTAAAGAATGTTTACCTCGCTCGGAAGAATCGTACTCCACGATTCGATGTGCTATCTTGTATGGTTTGGAATCAGAGCTTCAGAAAAGGTTTGAGAACCATGACCCACATGATATTGTCCGTGAACTCAAATTTATATTTGAGACTCACGCGGCAGTTGAGAGTTATGAGGCTTCTGAAAAGTTCTTTAACTGCAAGATGGAAGAGGGCAGCTCCGTCAGTGAGCATGTGCTTAAGATGTCTGGGCATGCAAACAAACTCCAAAGCTTGGGTATATTGATTCCTAATGCTTTGGGGATTTACCGTGTCCTCCAATCACTGCCACCAAGTTACAATAACTTTGTGATGAACTACAATATGCAAAGCATGAACAAGGAGTTGCCAGAACTCTTCTCCATGTTAAAATCTGCAGAAGTGGAGATCAAGAAAGAGCACTAAGTGTTGATGGTCAATAAGACCACCAAATTCAAGAAAGGCAAGTCTAAGCAAAAGGGAAACTTCAAGAAGGGAGGTAAGAAAGTTGCGCACCGGCGAAGCAGACCAAGGCTAGACCTAAGCCTGATACTGAATGCTTTTACTGCAAGGGAGAAGGTCACTGGAAGCGGAATTGACCAAAGTACTTGGCGGATTTGAAGAACGGCAACATCAAGAAGAAAGGTATATCCGATATACATGTTATTGATGTGTATCTCACTAGCACTCGTAGTAGTGCCTAGGTATTTGATACTGGTTCGATTGCTCATATTTGTAACTCGAAACAAGTGCTGCAGAATAAATGGAAGCTAGCGAAGAACGAGGTGACGATGCGCGTTGGAACTGGATCAAAGGTTGATGTGATCGCGGTCGGCACACTACCTCTTCATCTACCATCAGGATTAGTTTTATACTTAAATAATTGTTATTTGGTGCATGCGTTAAGCATGAACATTATATCGAGATCTTGTTTATTGCGAGACGGTTACTTGTTTAAGTCCGAGAATAATGGTTGTTCGATTTATATGAGTAATATGTTTTATGCACATGCACCTTTGATAGATGGTCTATTCTTATTGAATCTCGATAGTGGAAATACACATATTAATAACATTGAAGCTAAACGCTTGAAATTGAGCGATAACTCGACCTATATGTGGCACTGTCGTCTTGGTCATATTGGAGTGAAGCGTATGAAGAAACTCCATTCCGATGGACTTCTTGAATCACTTGATTTCGAATCAGTTGAAAGATGCGAAGCATGTCTGATGGGTAAAATGACTAAGACTCCATTTTCTGGTATGATGGAGCGAGCTACGGACTTATTGGAAATCATACATACCGATGTGTGTGGTCCAATGAGTGTAGCATCGCGCGGTGGTTATCGTTATGTTCTTACTTTCACAGATGACTTGAGTAGATATGGGTATTCTATTTCATGAAACATAAGTCCGAAACTTTCGAGAAGTTTAAGGAATTTCAAAGTGAGGTAGAGAATCAATGTAACAAAAAGATTAAATTTCTACGTTCTGATCGTGGAGGTTAATATCTAAGTTACGAGCTTGGCGAGCATTTGAAGAAATGCGGAATACTTTCACAATTGACACCGCCGGGAACACCACAGCGTAATGGTGTGTCCGAACATCGTAATCGAACTCTCTTAGATATGGTTCGTTCTATGATGTCACTTACAGATATACCGCTATCATTTTGGGGTTATGCATTAGAAACAGCCGCATTCACTTTAAATAGGGCACCATCTAAATCCGTTGAAATGACACCGTATGAATTATGGTTTGGGAAGAAACCTAAATTGTCGTTCCTTAAAGTTTGGGGTTGCGAAGCCTATGTAAGGAAGTTACAACCGGACAAGCTTGAACCCAAAGCAGAAAATTGCGTCTTCATAGGATACCCCAAGGAAACTATTGGGTATACCTTCTATCATAGATCCGAAGGCAAAATCTTCGTTGCCAAGAATGGATCCTTTCTAGAGAAGTAATTACTCTCGAAAGAAGTGACTGGAAGGAAAGTAGAACTCGACGAGGTTGTTGAACCTTCTCTCGAACTTGCGAGTAGCGCAACACCGGAAGTAGTTCCTGTGGAGCCTACACCAATAAGAGAGGAAGCTAATGATGATGATCATGAAACTTCAGTTGAAGTTGCTACAGAGCCTCGCAGGTCAACGAGAACTCGTACCACTCCTGATTGGTATGATCCCGTTATGAGTGTCATGTTGGTGGCCAACACCGATGACCCTGCAACATATGAGGAAGCGATGATGAGCCCAGATTCCAATAAATGGCAAGACGCCATGAAATCCGAAATTGGATCCATGTACAAAACCAAGTATGGACTTTGGTGGACTTACCGGATGGCCGGAAGGCTGTCGAGAAAAAATGGATTTTCAAGAAGAAAACAGATGCTGATGGTAATGTTGATGTCTATAAAGCTCGACTTGTCGCAAAAGGGTTTCGACAAATTCAAGGAGTTGACTCCGATGAGACTTTCTCACCAGTAGCAAAGCTAAAGTCTGTGAGGATTATGTTAGCAATCGCTGCATATTATGATTATGAGATATGGCAGATGGATGTCAAAACAACATTCCTCAATGGAGACATTGATGAAGAGTTGTATATGATGCAACCCAAAGGTTTTGTCGATCCTAAAGATGCTAACAAGGTATGCAAACTTCAATGGTCCATATATGGGTTGAAGCAAGTATCCCGAAGTTGGAATCAATGTTTTGATAAGTTAATCAAAAGTTTTGGTTTTATACAAACTTATGGAGAAGCTTGTATTTACAAGAAAGTGAGTGGGAGCTTTGTAGCATTCTTAATACTATATGTAGATGACATATTGTTGATTGGGAATCATGTAGACCTTCTTAATAGTGTCAAGGAATATTTGAATAATAGTTTTTCAATGAAAGATCTTGGCGAAGCAGCTTACATATTAGGCATAAAGATTTATAGAGATAGATCGAGACGCCTAATATCATTGTCACAAAGTACATATTTGGACAAAGTTCTAAAGAGGTTTGGAATGGAAGATAGCAAGAAAGGGTTCTAACCCATGTTGCCCAATACAACCTTGAGTAAAACTCAAAGTCCAGCAATGGCAGAAGATAGACAAAGGATGAGTAAGACTCCCTATGCCTTAGCCATAGGATCTCTGATGTATGCCATGCTATGTACTAGACCCGACATTGCATATGATGTTAGTTTGACTAGCAGATATCAAAGTGATCCAGGAGTGGATCATGGGACAGCGGTCAAAAACATCCTTAAGTACTTGAGAAGAACTAAGGATATGGTTCTTTCTTATGGAGGTGATGAACAACTCGTTGTAAATGGTTACACCGATGCTAGTTGGAACACCGATCCGGATGATTCTAAATCTCTATCTGGATACGTATTTATTTTGAATGGTGCAACAGTTAGCTGGAGGAGTGCAAAGCAAAGCGTTGTGGCGAGATCTTCAACTGAATCGGAATACATAGCTGCTTTGGAGGCTTCACAAGAAGCGATATGGATGAAGGAGTTCATTACAGAGCTCGGTGTGGTTCCAAGTGCGCTGGACCCAATGTCTATCTACTGTGGTAACATGGGTGCCATAGCCAATGCGCAAGAACCAAGGTCACACAAGAAGCTGAAGCACATCAAGCTACGTTTTCACGCTATTCAAGTACATGTCCAAGATGGTGACATAAAGATTTACAAAGTACACACATATCTGAATATGGTGGATCCGTTGACTAAACCTCTCCCGAGGGCAAAACATGACCAGCACCAAACTGCCATGGGTGTTCGGTATATTACCATGTAATCTAGATTAGTTGACTCTTGAGCAAGTGGGAGACTGTTGGAGATATGCCCTAGAGGCAATAATAAATGTAGTTATTATTATATCTTTGTGTTTATGATAAATGTTTACATTCATGCTATAATAGTATGAACAAGAAACATTAATACTTGTGTGATTTGTGAACTAAATTAGAGTCCCTAGTAAAGCCTCTTCATAATACTAGCTTGTTGATTAATAGAAGATCATGGTTTCTTGATCATGAACATTTGAGATGTTGTTAATAACAAGATCATATCATTAGGAGAATGGTATGATGGACATACTCCTATAGATAAGCGTAGCATAAAGATCAAGTCATTTTAATAGTTCAATTGCTATAAGCTTTCTGATACATAGTAACCTAATTCCTTCGACCATGAGATCATGCTTATCACCATCACCGGAAGGATGCTTTGATGACATCAAACACCACACCGTAACTGGGTGGCTATAAAGGTGGCATTGAGTGTTCAGAAAGTATGGGTTGAGACACATGGATCAAGAGTGGGATTTGTCCATCCATATGACGGATAGATATACTCTGGGCCCTCTCGGTGGAATGTCATCCAATTAGCTTGCAAGCATGTGACTGGCTCACAAGGGATCACATACCACGGGAACGAGAAAAGAGTACTTATCGATGCGAGGTTGAACTAGGTATGGAGAGATACCGACGATCAAAACCTCGGATAAGTAAACTATCGTGAGACAAAGGGAAATTGGTATCGTATGTAAGTGGTTCATTCGATCGCAAAGTAATCGTAGAAATATGTGGGAGCCATATGAATTTCCAGATTCCTCTATTGGTTATTGTTCGGAGAAGTGTTTCGATCATGTCCGCATAATTCACGAACCATAGGGAGACACACTTAAGGATTCGATGTTGTTGAGTAGTTATGGAATGATGAGTAAGAGACTGAATGTTGTTCGGAGTCTCAGATGGGATCCAGGATATCACGAGGAGATCCAGAATGGTCCAGAGAATAAGATTCATATAAGGAAAGTCCTGTTTCGGAGTTGGGGAATGATTCCGGTGTTTTCATCGGTAATGTTCTAGAAGGTTCCGGAAGGTCCGACACGCCCGAGGGGAAGGGTACATGAATGTTTCATGGCAATGTGGAATGGTTGCATCATGTACTAGGTATCATGGCTGAGCAAAATAAAGGGATAAATCAAATCCTAGTTTGAAAAGTCAAACGCCAATTTGAAAAGTCAAACGGCAGTTTTGCTTGGTGGAGGGAGAGTAGGAAACCTACTTGGGGAGGAGTTCCTCTCCCTCCACCCGCCGGCCAAGGAGGCTGACTTGGGGGAGGACTCCCTCCCCTTGGTCGGCACCCTCCCACCTATAAAAGAAGGGGCAGGGGTGCCCCCTATAGCCTACACCTCTCACACCCCGAAACCCTAACCCTAAGCTGCCAGCGCCACCACCCCTGCTGCTGTCGCCGCCTAGGGCATCACCAACTCGCCGAGTTGGGGTGAACCCTAACCCTAGCTGCCGCCTAGCCTCCTCCCTTGGTGCCTCTAAACCCTAGATCGCCAAGGCCTCTCTCATAGTCCACCATACTCGCTCTGGCTTAAGGCGAAGCCCTGCGAGACCCCCCCTCTACTTCCGGTACCATGCCGCCGTGCTGCCGGAATCACGAGGAGAGTGCTACAACCTCCGCTGCATGTTGGAACAAGGTAGAGGAAGGTCTTCATCGAGTACCGAATGTGTGATCGACTGCGGAAGCGCTGCCGGAACGCAGCGCCGGAAGGACCGTCTACATAATCTTGAGATCGGCAAGAGTACGACTACATCACCCACGAGAATCTTCTCTCGTTAAACACTTTGGAATCTTCGAGGGTGAGTTCCTCTATCGACTCGTTGCTAAAAATCTAGTAGATAGATCTTGGCTTGTTTGTTTGCATGCGGTAGAAATTTTTTGTTTTCCATGCTACGAACCCCTATAGTTAGAAGTAACTATCTGTTGGATTGGAGATTATTAATAGTAGCGTAGTTTGATAACCAAGTATAGATATGAGAAGATTATGGAAAGCTTTAGTGTCAATCTCATTGATTTACAAATGGATTTAGGAGGAGAAATTATTGATAGGAATATTTTTGTGAAGAAAAGCTCATCATGTTAGCACATGATGATAGATATGAAGGAGTAGTATATCTAAGAAAGGAATTCCTTAATTAGAAGTCCAAGATTGTGAATTATGGAAGATAGGAATTCTTGGTAAACATTAAACCCTAAATATTTAACCAAACATAAAATCCATTTCATCTGATTAATCTATCATCCTATTTCCACAATGTTTTATAGGAATATTTTCCTATAGCAAATCATTTAAGGACATCCTTGTCAATTCCAATTATCATAACCATATGTGCTTAGGAGTTATCTTTATCAATTCTTTTCCATCAGACATTCCATATAATAACTTTCTATTTTAAAGGGTGATATCATTAAAGATCACAAACATAAAGACATTATGTTTAGCCATTAATCTTTAGTCGTATTAATAAAAAGAATATAAGTATATTAAGAACCCTAAACCCTAGGGTAAGCATTACAATTCAAACCCTAACTCTTATGTTAGTTATAATAAAATATATACCTTGATATCACTTAAACTCATGGGAATAATATTAACCATATTAATTCCCTAGAACTTTATGTATCAAATAATAATGAAAGATCACCATATATATATATATTTCCCTCCAAACTATAAATTAATTAGAACTAAGTTTTATAAATAAATAAGGAAACATCATTTAATAAATCCATGGTGTATTATGGAAAGAAAATTAATAACAAAGTCCATTACCAAATATTAGAAGGATCTATACAAAAAAAATAAAGAAATATATAATAAAAGTTCACTAAATAATACTAAACACATTCCAATATTGCTACGATTATTTAGCAAATAAATTCTGTAAAGAAATATTCCAAAACAAATGAAAAATACAAATATGAAAAATGAAATAGAAAATGGAAAACAAAAAAAAAGAGGAAATAGTTTCTGGCCCGTGGCCCAACTTCCCTCCTTCTTATCTGTCGTCCACGTACAGCCCACAAAGGCCCAACAGCCAGCCCAACATGTCTTCCTCTCTGACTGACCGATGGACCGCCAAGGGACTGCGGGTTGAGTCTGGAGTTTCACCAGGGGGTTTTCTACAAAATCGCCAACCACCATCTTCCTCGCAACGTCACAAGCAGCTGCCTGTTTGCATCGCCGCCATCCGCCGTCGCGCCATGATGTCCGCCTCCATTCAAATTCGTGCCGCCGCTGATCAACGCCTATAAAAATCTTCAGCGCCGCTGTCAAGGAACCCTAGACCCAATTCCCCTTCTTTCTCCTCAATTTCCTCTTTGACCGAACCCTAGTTCCATCCAGGGTTGTCTGTCGCCGATGTTTCCGGCCATCCCGAGCTTCGCTGTGATGCCTGGAGGACTCGTCTCGTTGGACTCTGTCGATTGCCCCCGTCAGCACAAGCCGGTGAGGTCCCAGACGCTCGGATTGAGACCTCCGTTCCCAACTCCGGCTGCCGTCCTACCCGTTGATTACGGCTACCCCGAGCCTTCCCGAGCCCACTGACGGCATCCTGGTGAGCCACTAGTTCTTCCAGTACCTTTGGTTCTCTGTATTTCGCTCTAGTTCGCTCCCACCACAAGCACCCGCCGCCGCCGTTGCCCACCGTCGTTGACCATTTTCTGACGACCATTTGCTAGTGGCACCACAAGTCCTAGGCTCCTCGCGTTGTCCTCTTTCCGATAAGCATAACCACTGCCCCGCGCACTCACCAAATCGCGAGAACAATCATCGATCTGAGAGGATCAGCTCCGATGACGTCATGCTCGCATCATCCCATGCCTAGTCAGCCAGTTTGACCAGTCTTCGTCGAGGTGGCGTGTGACGTGGCCTATGGCCCAATAGTCAGTGACTGTGTGTAGAATAGTATCGGTGTAAAAAGTATTTACCATTTAGAATTTAATTAGAAAATAATTTAGGAAAAGAATAATCTTGTAAATTTTATATCTTTTGTTTTATAATTCAGAAAAATATGTTTAATATATGAAAATTTTCAGAAAAATAAAATCTATAACATTAAACTATTATCAAACATTTTTATGTTAACTATTTAAATAATTATTGTTTAATAAAGATTCTATAAGTATTAATACTTTGAAAATTTATATTTTAATATTGGAAAATGTTAAAAATATAAATTAAATACCAAAAATCTTAGAAAAATAAGAACTATAATTTAAAACTATAATCATGCATTATTATTTCACCTAATTAAATATCTATTATTTATTAAGTTTTTATAAAGTAATAAATCTTATAAAAATCATGTCTTATTATTTATATATCACAAAAAATAAAAGTAATATACCAAAATGATCACAAAAATAATACCTACACGTTAAAAATATAATATTATATTTTTGAGGTAAATAAAAACTTAAAACACTTCAACAACTTGAAGTTAAACCTATTTCCTTAATTAATAATTCATATAAGGGTAAATAAAATTTGCTAATATTTCTGAATTAGCCAATTAAGGTCTAATAAATAGTATCAATCTTAAATATTGATAATATGAAATCAAAATGGTTCAACACATTTTAAATACAATTTTATTGAATTATCATTCAACCATATGTGTAGTTTGTTTTCTAAAAAGGTCTATATAAAGTATAAAATCTTCAAGAATAATTCGGGATTAAATAAAACCTATTTACTTACTTAACCACAAATTTATAAACAAATCAAAACACTATAGTGAATCCATATATAGTTAAGTAATGTTACTTCCTTGATTACAAATCATAACCACATCTTTATAAAAAGATAAATGATTCTATTCCATTATAAATTAAGAAACCACTACTCAAATAGAGGTAATGCCATTCTTAACTAACTTTAAGGAAACATTATAAAGTGAACAAGATACAAATATCATAAGCATTACACCCTAAGTTCATCAATGTCTTTAAAGTTAACTTTAGTCTATAATAATTTAAATACTATGCTAAATAATTGTTATATGTTTTATAGTTAACTTTGGTCTGTTATAATTAAGTCGTAAATCATCTCAAGTCCAAACTATTCAAGCAAGCACAAATAACATCGATCCCATTTGATTAACCTCAAAGATTGTTTAGACCTTAGAAAAGAAATCTTTTCTTCAAATGTTATTCTTTTTACCACTTCAATCAACGGATGACAACTAATCACAATCACATTACTTTATACTTTACTTGTATATCAAGATTGTTAATAATTAATTTCCCTATAAATGCCAATACTTGTAAAGTAATATTTGAAGATAAAGCAATTCTTATATAAGTAATCTTTGAATAGCATTCCACAATTTTGTATCTTATTTTTGTATGATGTTATAATTACCTATTGTTTCACACACATTCACAAGCCCTAATAAGAAGCACAAGTGTGAAACTCATCTAAAAGTACAACACATTCTAAAGGAACCATCTCCGGTATCCAAACCCTAGAATAACATTATCCCCAAGATTCAAGTTTAGGAAATTGCATTACATTACTTATGTAATAGCATCTTGCTTCTTTAAACATTAATCCTTACCGAACCAATGATGTTGATTTTAGATATTGGATCTTATATTGTCTTGAAGACCGTGAGAGCATAATCTTGCAATCACAAAAGGCAAGTTCACACTTGCTCATGTCCTTTGATTATTTTCTGTAAAGTATTTTGCAAATCAAGTGTTGTCATCACCTGCATTTGAAAAAGGTTAGAAAACACTATTTTCATAATAATATGATTATAGGTTATTTACCCTGAGGTAATAACCTACTATGAAAGTTCCAGTGGTAAAGGAACATATTATCTAGGACTTAACAACCAATGTCGCTAGTGATTCTTGCACCGTATATTACGCATTAACCATGAGATCTATATGGCTCTGGGGAAGTCAGCTGGATCGGCTCCCTTTCGCATGCATTGGACACTGTTCTAGGCATTTGTAAGTTGCAGATCATGGGTATAGCCGTTTTATACGGGGAAAGGTCTATCGTGGATCTGACCTTACAAAAGGCAGATTTCTAGTGTTAATGGTTGTTGTGTGTATCCAACTAAGGTATAGCCGTTTTATACGGGGAAAAGTCTACCTTGAGTTTGGGCATACAACAATTGCGGTGTATGAGGGAAGGACAGTGATTGGCTTGGATCATATACTAGGCCCCACACCATAGGAAGTGTGGACGGGTAAGCTGCCCGGTTGTGCAACAAGGATTTGATCTCTCATGGTTAAAATGACGCACCTCTACAGAGTGTAAGAACTGTAACTTGTTACTCCCTGTTCCGGGAAGGAGCTGCGAACGCGGCAGGAAAGGAACTCCATGAAAGTTCTGGTAAACACGTGAAGGTTGACGGACATAGCTTTTCAGAATAAAAGCAACCTTTGAAGAAATGTTTACGAAAACTTGCATTGCCTACGACCTTTGGTCTGTGGTTGTAGATATAGTGCATCAAACACTCCTTTTCTAGTGAAATTGCTGAGTACGCTCGTACTCAACGTATCTTCTTAACCCTTTCTAGATTATGAAGCCAATACCGACAACGTCTACATCAACTTCTACTCGAAGAAGTCTTCATCAACAGCTCAATTCTTCAATGAAGTCAAGAAAGTCAACATATACATCAACGCAAGTGAAGACGAAATTACTAAATAGTTAGGAATATAATCTTTAGCCATAGAACCTATTTCTTTAGTATATTGCAATAGCAGCAATGCCAGACCAGTATTTCAGATACTTGTCTTATTAGTATGATAGTTTTTGAGTTGTTTATTTTTTATTCTTCTTTGTAAGAAGTTTCTTTCTCTCTCTTTAACCTAGAGTGTTCTCTGGATCTTGTGTAAAGAGTTGAGTTGTAACCTATAGTCATGTCTTGGACCTGCTGTGTTTCTGTTGTACCACTCTGAGGGATGTAATACTGGTGAACGGTGTTTCATTTTTGTTATATCAACGACTATAGTATACTACATCATGCAGTGGTATGCTGGGTCACCGCAGTTGGTATCAGAGCATATGCTTTGACCTTAGTATTAAAACCCTTTTAGGAAGATCTGTAGGTTAGATAGTGACAATAGGAGCCATCTTATGTAAACCAAATATTCTTCCGACTTGTGATAAGTATTCACTTGAGGATAACTTTTTCACTAGATACTTAAGTCATTCTTTCTCAGGAGTAATTATTTTATCTTTTCCTAGTATAGTGTTATTTAGTGTCTTCCGATGGAGATATAATCCACCAAGATGCTTTAGGTAAGCCAATTGGTCACAGTAGAGTTGGATCAAGTTTAGTATGATAATTGAAATAATTTAAATGGTGTAGTCTAACCATAAAATTGAAGGTAGATAGTAAAAACCTTATTGTTAATTGATAACAATAGACAACATAATAAAGACCATTAGAGCATGTATAGTTATAATGGGTAGTAAATCATGTGGGATTCACTTGAGAATTCTATGTGGTGAAGTGAAATTATGTTAAGACTTAATGATAGTGTAATGAGAAACAAAGTCACCATGGATAGATTAGCTCTTGAATCATGATAAAGAGGTAAAACATAATAAGATCATGGTGAGATTAGCTCCGAAACCATGATATAAGTGTAAATATGGCAAATACTTAGTAAGTTATGTTGAAGTAAGAGTAAGAAGATAGCATGGTAGAACTATGATAGAAGTCATAGGTGTTAGAAATTTCCAATAATCTTTGGTTTAAGTTAGTAATAGAATCGGGTTAGTCATTTGGAGAGATCATGTGAGGTTAGTTTACTAAATAAGGAAAGGATGGTTATAGCTAGTTATTCCAAAGGCGATACAAAAGTTTAACCAAATTGAGACCACTTTGCTTAATATTATCTTGTTGCACTTGAGCAATTTGGGTAAATATTGAGATAACGTATAGTTTGACCCTATGTGCTAAGTATCACAATGTAAACCTTTACAAGGAGGTGTCATATACTGCACAACTAAGCCTGAATTCTAGAGATATTATACTCAACTACTATATTCCGGGCTTAGAATATTGTGTGTTATATGTACCACATTTGAATTTATTGGTTTTTCTTGGATCTTCTTGATTGAATAGATCTCTACATGAAGTTTGACTTGGTGTGCAAATGCATGTTGCAACATCCAGTTACTACTTGATGTTATAGACCAAGATAGAATAAGGGAATTCGTGTAAGGGAGTGACGTGTTCCAAAGACTAAGACGAAGACTTACATGAAGAATGAAGCCAAGTATAAGGAGTATCAAAACAATTTGAACGATGGATCAAGTTTAGATCATTACTAGTCAACAATAAGAAGGAAGATTAATGTAGGAAATATATGGAACAACAAGAAGTGATGAACTTAAGGTTCAATCAAATTAGGTTATGTTGCTAAGAAGTTAATGAAGTATCTGTACCAAGTTCATGGAAGTGTCATGAATAAGTACAAAGAAGAAGCTTTGGAACCAAAATGGTATTCAAGCTTCTGACAATTCAGAGAGAATGCCAATAGCATGTCGGAAACCGTAGGGTAATTCATACACCCTAGGATGTTCCGCAGCTGGTAATTGTCCGCATCTGGTATTTGGTTGACTTAGTTAACCAGATTATCTTGATTGTTGCATAAAGAGCATAAAACTTGGCCTAAGTTAAGTAAGACACAAAGGAGTATAAAAATTAAAGCGATCGTCTCTCGAGGCGCTTCACGAAGTCAGACCTATCAAAGAGAAAATGTCCCAACAGTAAGTAAAACAAATAATCTTGGAAAATCTATTTCAGAGATCCACAATTGTGTGGATACACCGTACAATCTTTCATAAGACCCTAACTAGGTAGAGTATAAGCTGAACAAAGACCAATATTCTAATTATAAAGCCAATGGTTACTATATATGCAGTTTATAGGCCATTAGTCAACCCTAAGGGGGAGAGTAAACAGTAAACAGAAGTACTGTTATCTGGATTCCAGGGTAAAGGTTGGAGAAGAAATACTAACTTATGACAACATTAAGCCTTATTTTCATAAGGTTAAAAGAAAGTCATCATTATAAAAGTACTTTTGGAAGTATGCCTAGATGAAAGGTCGAAGTTTACTTCAGGGTAGTAGTACTCAAACCTTAAGGAAATTATTAAATGGAAGTTGAAAAGGTACTTAAGGTAATAACAAAAGATTATCAAAAGCTTGTTCAGATGAAAGCTTAAAGGTGATAAAATAGAATAGACCTAACAGACTAATTCTAAAAGAAACAACTCTTAAGTGATCCTTAAGAGAGAATAAAGCATAGTCATTTAGATATGTGTAGAGGAACAAGAAATTCCAATGGGTATGGACTAAATGAGTTCAAATCCAATCTTGGAAGGACTACCGGCTTGAACCATACAATGACAAATCAAAGATTAGTCTTTTGGCCACAAATATTGTCTAATAGAATTGAAAAACCCTAGTTTTAGTAAGACTTCCTAGACCTTACATAGTATAATAAGGAAGTTAGATGATCAAGTGAAGGAATTGGAATAGAATACCTAATCAGGGAAATCAACTAAAGAAGAGACCCCAATTTAAGGAGTTCATAATAAGGACATACCCTTAGAGGGGACTAAAGTAAAAGGAACTTTGGAATATTGGAGACAACAAGTTGGAGACTGTAACGTATGATGAATGTTCAAGAAAAAGATCTGGATATGGGATAATACAATTATTTCCATTTGAGGTTACCATGGAGTTGAGAAATGCCGTACCCAACACAAGTCAATTCCTTACTCCGAAATGTGAGAGTTTACGAACTTCGAGGACGAAGTTTATTTTAAGGGGGAGAGTCTGTAACATCCCAGCATTAGAGCTTAGAAATAAGCTGAACCTAGATGTGTGCATTGCATTCATGCATAGAAAATCCGAATAATTTTCGCGCTTTTGAACAAAACTTGTCAAAGTGATTGAAGCTTCTCTCAACTTGACAGAAATGGAGTAGATCATCAAGTTGACTGTGATAGGTTTCAATATGACCTTTGCTAAAAACTTATTTTGGGTAAACATGATTTGATCTAAGGGTAGATCAAATGCAATGAAACCAAACCATTACTCATTGATTAATGATTATAATATGAACCTTAAGTGATCACATCCTAGTATTCATTACAACAACCCATGAATACCAAATTAAGAATATAACCCAAATAATAAGAGTATAATAACTAACTCTTGATCTATTTTATCCTTATTTATTTCTACCATGTGGATCATGGTAACACTTCACCCGAACTCTTTAGTTAGGAAGGAAACCAAGCCAAGACCATTCACCACATGTATTTCTTTTCATATAAATCCTTATCATTTTTACTGAACTTATTCTAATACTTGTTGTTCATCAATGTTGAGTAATCAACTATTGATTCACAAATTCTTAAACTATCAATTCTTGATCTATCAACTCTTGTCCTTATCATAGCATCCACTCTAAAACCTTTAGAGAAAGAAGTAAGAAGAGATAGGTGGTAATGCTAGTTTTAAATATCATCTATAGGATGGGAGATTTGGAAGAGAATTAGATCAATGTGATAATTGATGGAGTTAACTCACTCCTGAAATGATAGAAGAGTTAATTGGGATATATATCTTTATGGTGATAAATAAGATTACAAGGATGAATCCTGAAGAAAGTTACTAGGAGTAATCCTATTGGATTAAGTAGGTATAGTCAATGAATAATATCTCTTAGTCCAATAGAGATAAACAAAAGATAATTATAATACAACTGTAATGTTGTATGGATGAAATCCTCGATTAACCAACTGGAAACCTAAACCATAAATGATCAAAGGATTATAATGATCATGCTTTAGTGACCAAGATTGAATGCTTATATCATGTATAAGTAACATTGGTGGATAGAACATGATTGAACCCTAGTATACATATGTTATTCTTGGTTATCCATGACAAATCACCATGATATAATGTGAAGTTAAATATAAGTTATTGGAGCCAATAAGAGATAAGATGTTAGGAATAAGAGTATGCTTAGAAGCATTGAGTTATTGGAGTAACAATATTCCTCTTAAAGAATAGTAAGCTTTTGAGGAGAGTAGTTTGGTATATACATCTACTATAGTAATATTAGTGGTGGATAGTTAAGGAAGAGTATGAATGGAGTTAGAAGTAACTATCTATTGGATTGGACATTATCAGTAGTAGCATAGTTTGATAACCAAGTATAGATATGAGAAGATTATGAAAAGCTTTAGTGTCAAGCTCATTGATTTACAAATGGATTTAGGAGGTGAAATTATTGATAGGAATATTTTTGTGAAGCAAAGCTCATCATGTTAGCACATGATGATAGATATGAAGGAGTAGTATATCTAAGAAAGGAATTCCTTAATTAGAAATCCAGGATTGTGAATTATGGAAGATAGGAATTCTTGGTAAACACTAAACCCTAAATATTTAACCAAACATAAAATCCATTTCATCTGATTGATCTATCATCCTATTTCCATAATGTTTTATAGGAATATTTTCCTATAGCAAATCATTTAAGCACATCCTTGTCAATTCCAATTATCATAACCATATGTGCTTAGGAGTTATCTTTATCAATTCTTTTCCATCAAACATTCCAGATAATAACTTTCTATTTTAAAGGGTGATATCATTAAAGATCACAAACATAAAGACATTATGTTTAGCCATTAATCTTTAGTCATGTTAATAAAAATAATATAAGTATATTAAGAACCGTAAACCCTAGGGTAAGCATTACAATTCAAACCCTAACTCTTATGTTAGTTATAATAAAATATATACCTTGATATCACTTAAACACATGGGAATAATATTAACCATATTAATTCCCTAGAACTTTATGTATCAAATAATAATGAAAGATCACCATATATATATTTCCCTCCAAACTATAAATTAATTAGAACTAAGTTTTATAAATAAATAAGGAAACATCATTTAATAAATCCATGGTGTATTATGGAAAGAAAATTAATAATAAAGTCCATTACCAAATATTAGAAGGATCTATATAAACAAAATAAAGAAATATATAATAAAAGTTCACTAAATAATACTAAACACATTCCAATATTTCTACAATTATTTAGCAAATAAATTCTGTAAAGAAAGATTCCAAAACAAATGAAAAATACAAATATGAAAAATGAAACAGAAAAAAATTTAGAGGAAACAGTTTTGGCCCGTGGCCCAACTTCCCTCCTTCTTATCTGTCGCCCACATACAACCCACAAAGGCCCAACAGCCAGCCCAGCCTGTCTTCCTCTCTGACTGACCGGTGGACCGCCAAGGGACTGCGGATTGAGTCTGGAGTTTCACCAGGGGGTGTTCCACAAAATCGCCAACCGTCGTCTTCCTCGCAATGTCACAAGCAGCTGCCTGTCGGCATCGCCACCGTCCGCCACCGCGCCATGACGTCCGCCTCCATTCAGATTCGCGTCGCTGCTGATCAACGCCTATAAAAATCTTCAGCGCCGCTCTCAAGGAACCCTAGACCCAATTCCCCTTCTTCCTCTGCAATTTCCTCTTTGACCGAACCCTAGTTCTAGCCAGGGTTGTCTGTTGCCGATGTTTCCGGCCATCCCGAGCTTCATCGTGATGCCTGGAGGACTCGTCTCGTTAGACTCTGTCGATTGACCCCGTCAGCACAAGCCGGTGAGGTCCTAGACGCTCGGATTGAGACCTTCGTTCCCAACTCCGGCAGCCGTCCTCCCTGTTGATTTCGGCTACCCCGAGCCTTCCCGAGCCCACCAACGGCATCCTGGTGAGCCACTGGTTCTTCTAATACCTTTGGTTCTCTGTATTTCTCTCTAGTTCGCTCCCACCACAAGCACCCAACACCACCGCCGTTGCCCACCGTCGTTGACCATTTTATAACGAACATTTCCTAGCGGCGCCACCACTCCTAGGCTCCTCGCATCGTCCTCTTTCCGATAATCATAACCACTGCCCCGCGCACTCACCAAATCGCAAGATCAATCATCAATCTGAGAGGATCAGCTCCGATGACGTCATGCTCGCATCATCCCATGCCTAGTCAGCCATTTTGACCAGTCTTCGTCGAGGTGGCGTGTGACGTGGCCTAGGGCCCAATAGTCAGTGATTGTGTCTAGAATAGTATCGGTGTAAAAAGTATTTCCCATTTAGAATTTAATTAGAAAATAATTTAGGAAAAGAATAATCTTGTAAATTTAATACCTTTTGTTTTATAATTCAAAAAATATGTTTAATATATGAAAATTTTCAGAAAAATAAAATCTCTAACATTAAACTATTATCAAACATTATTATGTTAACTATTTCAATAATTATTGTTTAATAAATATTCTATAAGTATTAATACTTTGAAAATTTATATTTTAATATTGGAAAATGTTAAAAATATAAATTAAATACCAAAAATCTTAGAAAAATAAGAACTATAATTTAAAACTATAATCATGCATTATTATTTCACCTAATTAAATATCTATTATTTATTAAGTATTTATAAAGTAATAAATCTTATAAAAATCATATCTTATTATTTATAAATCACAATAAATAAAAGTAATATACCAAAATGATCACAAAAATAATACCTACATGTTAAAAATATATTATTCTATTTTTGAGGTAAATAAAAACTTAAAACACTTCAAAAACTTGAAGTTAAACCTATTTCCTTAATTAATAATTCATATAAGGGTAAATAAAATTTGCTAATATTTCTAAAATTAGCCAATTAAGGTCTAATAAATAGTATCAGTCTTAAATATTGATAAAATGAAATCAAAATGGTTCAACACATTTTAAATACAATTTTATTGAATTATCATTCAACCATATGTGTAGTTTATTTTCTAAAAAGATCTATATAAAGTATAAAATCTTCAAGAATAATTCGGGATTAAATAAAACCTTTTTACTTACTCAACCACAAATTTATAAAAAAATCAAAACACTATAGTGAATCCATAAATAGTTAAGTAATGTTACTTCCTTGATTACAAATCATAACCACATCTTTATAAAAATATAAATAATTCTATTCCATTATAAATTAAGAAACCACTACTCAAATAGAGGTAATGCCATTCTTAACTAACTTTAAGGAAACATTATAAAGTGAACAAGATACAAATATCATAAGCATTACACCCTAAGTTCATCTATGTCTTTAAAGTTAACTTTAGTCTACAATACTTTAAATACTATACTAAAGACTTGTTATATGTTTTATAGTTAACTTTGGTTTTTTATAATTAAGTCGTAAAGCATCTCAAGTCCAAACTATTCAAGCAAGCACAAATAACATCGATCACATTTGATAATCCACAAAGATTGTTTAGACCTTAGAAAAGAAATATTTTCTTCAAATGTTATTCTTTTTGCCACTTCAATCAACGGATGACAACTAATCACAATCACATTACTTTATACTTTACTTGTATATCAATAGTGTTAATACTTAAGTTCCCTATATATGCTAATACTTGTAAAGTAAGATTTGAAGATAAGGCAATTCTTATATAATTAATCTTTGAATAACATTCCACAATTTTGTATCTTATTATTGTATGATGTTATAATTACATATTGTTTCACACACATTCACAAGTCCTAATAAGAAGCACAAGTGTGAAACTCATCTAAAAGTACAACACATTCTAAAGGAACCATTTCAATATCCAAACCCTAGAACAACGTTATCCCCGGGATTCGAGCTTACGAAATTTCATTACATTACTTATGCATAATAGCATCTTGCTTCTTTAAACATTAGTCCTTACCAGACCAATGATGCTGATTTCAGATATTGGATCTTATATTGTCTTAAAGACCGTGAGTGCATAATCTTGCAATCACAAAAGGCAAGTTCACACTTGCTCATGTCCTTTGATTATTTTCTGTAAAGTATTTTGCAAATCCAGTGCTGTCATCACCTGCATTTGAAAAAGGTCAGAAAACACTATTTTCATAATAATATGATTATAGGTTATTTACCCTGAGGTAATAACCTACTATGAAAGTTCCGGTGGTAAAGGAACATATTATCTAGGACTTAACAACCAATGTCGCCAGTGATTATTGCATCGTATATTACGCGTTAACCATGAGATCTATATGGCTCTGGTGAAGTCAGCTGGATCGGCTCCTTTTCGCATGCATTGGACACTGTTCTAGGCATTTGTAAGTTGCAGATCGTGGGTATAGCCGTTTTATACGGGAAAAGGTCTACCATGGATCTGGGCTTACAAAAGACAGATTTCTAGTGTTAATGGTTGTTGTGTGTATCCAACTAAGGTATATCCGTTTTATACGGGGAAAAGTCTACCTTGAGTGTGGGCATACAACAATTGCGGTGTATGCAGGGTCGCGGAGAAGGACAGTGATTGGCTTGGATCATCTACTGGGCTCCACAACATAGGAAGTGTGGACGGGTAAGCTGCCCGGTTGTGCAACAAGGATTTAATCTCTCATGGGTAAAGTGACGCACCTCTGCAGAGTGTAAGAACTGTAACTTGTTACTCCATGTTCCGGGAAGGAGTTGCGAACGCGGCGGGAAAGGAACTCCATGAAAGTTCTAGTAAACCCGTGAAGGCTGACGGGCATAGCTTTTCAGAATAAAAGCAACCTTTGAAGAAATGTTTACGAAAACTTGCATTGCCTACGACCTTTGGTCTGTGGCTATAGATATAATGCATCAAACACTTCTTTTCTAGTGAACTTGCTGAGTACGCTCGTACTCAACGTATCTTCTTAACCCTTGCTAGATTCTGAAGCCAATCCGACAACGTCTACATCAACTTCTACTTGAAGAAGTCTTCATCAAAAGCTCAATTCTTCAATGAAGTCAAGAAAGTCAACATATACATCAACGCAAGTGAAGACGGAATTACTAAATAGTTAGGAATATAATCTCTATCCATAGAACCTGTTTCTGTAGTATATTGTAATAGCAGCAATGCCAGACCAGTAGTTCAGATACTTGTCTTATTATTATGATAGTTTTTGAGTTGTTTATTTTTGATTCTTCTTTGTAAGAAGTTTCTTTCTCTCTCTTTAACCTAGAGTGTTCTCTGGATCTTGTGTAAAGAGTTGAGTTGTAACCTATAGTCATGTCTTGGACCTGATGTGTTTCTGTTGTACCACTCTGAGGGATGTAATACTGGTGAACGATGTTTCATTGGTGTTATATCAACGACTATAGTATACTACATCATGCAGTGGTAAGAAATTAAATATATATCATAGAGCACAATCCGCGAAACACTCCAACGAAGACAAGGAAAAAGGGACAACACAACATTTCTCTTTCCAAGCCAACAAATCACATGAACCGTCTGAACGCATTTCCCTACCATCCACTTGTTCCCCGTCCTCCCCTAAAAAAAGCATGTTTCAGAGTTCACCACTAGAGCGAGAGAGGGAATCACATCCCACTTGAGCGCAACTACATATGAGATTCTAACTACACGCTTAAGAACTAAAAACAGGAAATACTAGTTGTAGATAATTATCAAGGGGCTACTGCAGATCAGCGCCGCAAGAATTTATGAGGGGGAGCAAAATTAACCCTAGTGTCCCTTGAAGACCACTCCAAGGATCTCCAGTTCAGGTAGCGTTCCGACACAGGCGGTAGGACCATCACCCACACTCCTTCGAAGGAGTCTAGGGGAGGGCTAGTCCAATCGGAACTTTGATTCCTAGGATGGCGCAACTTGAAAGGAGAAGTAGGTGGGGTGCTAGGTCACATGGTGATGAGGAGCATCGTGTCCGATTCCGGAGTTCGGGAATGATTTCGATGTTTTTATCGGAGAGGTTCTAGAAGGGTCTAGAAGGTTCACCGGAACGGAAGGGGAATGGTCCATGAATGTGTCATGGGTAAGTGGAATGATTGTATCATGTCCTAAGTCACTTTGGGTGGGCATTTGCGAGAGAGAGATAAAGCTCTAAATTGGAAGTCAAAAGGGAGGTTTGAAAAGTCAAACTGGAACAATGGTTTCCTAGTGGAAGAAGGAAAGAGTCCTTCCTTCTATCCAACTTGGGTTTGGGTATGGATTCAAACTCCCCTCTCCCAAGCCTCCCTCCCTCTCATAAATAGAGGGGGAGGGCTGCCCCAAAGAACACGCAACCAGCCCTCCCCACCCATGCCGCGCCGCTGCCGCCACGCCGTCGCCGGTCCGTCGCCGTCGCCCTAGCCACCGCCGACACCACCTCCTCCTTTCCGGCCTTCTAAACCTAGATCTCTGGAAACCCTAGATCCACCATAACTCGCACCAGGTTAGGCAAAGCCCTGCGGGATCTTCCCTCTACTTCCGACACCACGTCGCCGTGCTGCCAGAATCGCGAGGGGAGAACTACAACCTCCACTGCCTGCTGGAACAAGCGAGAGGAAGGTCTTCATCGAGTAGCAAACGTGTGACCGACTGCGGAAGCGCTGCCAGAACAGAGCGTCGGAAGGATCGTCTACGCGATCTTGAGATCAGCAAGTGTACGACTACATCACCCACGAGAATCTGCTCTCGTTAACCGCTTTTGAATCTTCGAGGGTGAGTACTCTAATCGACTCGTTTCTACAATCTAGTAGATAGATCTTGGCTTGTTTGTGTGCATGCGGTAGAATTTTTTTGTTTTCCATGCTACGAACCCCTATAGTGGTATCAGAGCCGTGTCTATATGTAGATCTGTTGCACGAGTAGAACACAATGGTCATTGTGGGCGTTGATGCTTTTGTTGTCCATTGCTTCTTGTGTACTTTGCATCTTGAGGGATGGTAGGATGAAGCGGTCCGGGCTAACCTTACATGACATCGTTCATGATACTTGCTCCACGCTTGACATTCAACTTGTATTTCATAAGTGGCTTTGCGGGTGCCTGTTTCTCCCAACATAGTTAAGATTCAATTTACAACGGGTGATTGACAATACTAGTATTGACGTTGTGGTTCTTCTTCGTAACTTAGAACGACACTTATTGAAAGCCCCAAACCACGTAAAACATGCAAAGAAATTAGAAGCGTCTAACTTTGTTTTGCAGGGGTGTGCTGTGATGTGATATGGCCATGATTGTGATTATATATGATGTATGCAATGTTCCTTATTGTAAGTCGGGAACCGGCAGGAGCCATATGGTTGTCTTTTAATTACGTTAAGACCTGCGTGTCTATTATTCAAAGTAGTTGTAATAGTTGATGCTGGTGGACGAAAACCATGAAGCGGCTCCATTGACCTTGACGCCATGCCAGTGATGATGGAGATAATGTTCGTGCTTGAAGATGGAGATCGGAAGCACAAGAAGAAAGGCCATATCATATCACATATTTTGAATTGCATGTGATGTTAATCCTTTTTATGCATCTTGTATTGCTTAGTTCGCGACGGTAGCATTATAAGATGATCCCTCTAGCACAAAATTTCAAGTTGTAAAGTGTTCATCCTTAGTAAGCACCGTTGCTAAAGCTCGTTGTTTCGAATCACCACGTGATGATCGGGTGTGTTAGATTTTGTGAGTGTATACAACGGGAGAAAGCCAGATTTGCTCATGCGGAACTAAGGTTTGATCTTGACGAGCCTAGCATGTACAAACATGGTCTCGGAACACAGATCACCGAAAGGTAAAGCATGAGTCATATAGTAGATATGATGAACATGTTGATTGTTCACCATTAAAGCTACATCAACTCTCGTGATGATCGGTTTTGATGTGGTGGATTTGGTTCGTGTGATCACTAAAACAATGTGAGGGATATTGTTTTGAGTGGGAGTTCACCTAGATTAATTTAACTATTAATTAGAACTCAATTTGTCATAAACTTAGTCTAAACTATTGCAAATATGTTCGAGGATCAATGGCGGCCCCTACCATCAATTTTAATGCGTTCCTAGAGAAAGAAAAGTTGAAAAACAATGGAAGCAACTTCGCGGATTGGTTCCGCAACTTGAGGATTGTCCTCAATGTTGTTAATTTGACCTATGTGCTAGATGCACCGCTGGGTGACCCACCTGCAGCTGATGCTACCGATGAGGTAAAGAATGTTTTCCTCGCTCGGAAGAATCAGTACTTCACAGTTCAGTGTGCTATTTTGTATGGTTTGGAATCGGAGCTTCAGAAAAGGTTTGAGAACCATGACCCACATGATATTGTCCGTGAACTCAAAATGATATTTGAGGCTCACGCGGCAGTTGAGAGTTATGAGGCTTCTGAAAAGTTCTTTAACTGCAAGATGGAAGAGGGCAGCTACGTCAGTGAGAACGTGCTTAAGATGTCTGGGCATGCAAGCAAGATTCAAAGCTTGGGTATAGTGATTCCTAATGCTTTGGGTATTCATCATGTCCTCCAATCACTACCACCAAGTTACAAGAACTTTGTGATGAACTACAATATGCAAAACATGGACAAGTCGTTGCCAGAACTCTTCTCCATGTTAAAGTCTGCAGAAGTGGAGATCAAGAAAGAGCACCAAGTGTTGTTGGTCAATAAGACCACCAAATTCAAGAAGCAAGGCAAGTCTAAGAAAAAGGGAAACTTCAAGAAGGGCGGTAATAAAGTTACCGCGCCGATGAAGAAGACCAAGGCTGGGCCTAAGGCCGATACTGAGTGCTTTTACTGCAAGGGAGAAGGTCACTGGAAGCGGAATTGCCCTAAGTACTTGGCGGATTTGAAGAACGGCAACATCAAGAATAAAGGTATATCCGATATACATATTATTGATGTGTATCTCACTAGTACTCATAGTAGTGCCTGGGTATTTGATACTGGTTCGGTTGCTCATATTTATAACTCGAAACAGGTGCTGCAGAATAGACGGAAACTAGCGAAGAACGAGGTGACGATGCGCGTTGGAACTGGATCAAAGGTTGATGTGATCGCGGTCGGCACGCTACCTCTTCATATACCATTGGGATTAGTTTTATACTTAAATAATTGTTATTTGGTGCTTGCGTTGAGCATGAACATTATATAAGGATCAAGTTTATTGCGAGACAGTTACTTGTTTAAATCCGAGAATAATGCTTGTTTGATTTATATGAGTAATATGTTTTATGCACTTCACCTTTGATAGATGGTCTATTCATATTGAATTAGTAATACACATATTAATAACATTGAAGCTAAACGTTTGAAATTGAGCGATAACTCGACCTATATGTGGCACTATCGTCTTGGTCACATTGGAGTGAAGCGTATGAAGAAACTCCATTCCGATGGACTTCTTGAATCACTTGATTTCGAATCACTTGAAAGACGCGAAGCATGTCTGATGGGCAAAATGACTAAGACTCCATTTTCTGGTATGTTGGAGCGAGCTATGGACTTATTGGAAATTATACATACCGATGTGTGTGGCCCAATGAGTGTAGCATCGCGCGGTGGTTATATTTATGTTCTTACCTTCACGGATGACTTGAGTATATATGGGTATATCTATTTCATGAAACATAAGTTCGAAACTTTTGAGAAGTTTAAGGAATTTCAAAGTGAGGTAGAGAATCGACGTAACAAGAAGATTAAATTTCTATGATCTGATCGTGGAGGTAAATATCTAAGTTATGAGTTTGGCAAGCATTTGAAGAAATGCGGAATACTTTCACAATTGACCCCGCCAGGAACACCACAACATAATGGTGTGTCCGAACGTCGTAATCGAACTCTCTTAGATATGGTTCGTTCTATGATGTCACTTACAGATTTACTGCTATCATTTTGGGGTTACGCATTAGAAACAACTGCATTCACTTTAAATAGGGCACCATCTAAATCCGTTGAAACGACACAGTATGAATTATGGTTTGGGAAGAAACCTAAATTTTCATTCCTTAAAGTTTGGGGTTGCGAAGCTTATGTAAAGAAGTTACATCCCGACAAGCTTGAACCCAAAGCGGAAAAATGCGTCTTCATAGGATACCCGAAGGAAACTATTGGGTATACCTTCTATCATAGATCCGAGGGCAAAATCTTCGTTGCCAAGAATGGATCCTTTATAGAGAAGGAGTTTCTCTCGAAAGAAGTGACTGGAAGGAAAGTAGAACTCGATGAGGTTGTTGAACCTTCTCTCGAACTTGATAGTAGCGCAACACCGGAAGTAGTTCCTGTGGCGCCTACACCAATAAGAGAGGAAGCTAATGATGTTGATCATGAAACTTCAGTTGAAGTTACTACGGAACCTCGCAGGTCAACTAGAACTCGTACCACTCCTGATTGGTATGATCCCGTTATGAGTGTCATGTTGGTGGACAACACCGATGACCCTGCGACATATAAGGAAGCGATGACGAGCCCATATTCCAATAAATGGCAAGAAGGCATGAAATCCGAGATTGGATCCATGTACGAAAACCAAGTATGGACTTTGGGGGACTTACCAGATGGTCGGTAGGCTATCGAGAACAAATGGATTTTCAAGAAGAAAACATATGTTGATGGTAATGTTATTGTCTATAAAGCTCGACTTGTCGCAAAAGGGTTTAGACAAATTCAAGGAGTTGACTACGATGATACTTTCTCACTGGTAGCGAAGCTAAAGTCTGTGAGGATTTTATTAGCAATCACTGCATATTATGATTATGAGATATGGCAGATGGATGTCAAAACGACGTTCCTCAATGGATACATTGATGAAGAGGTGTATATGGTACAACCCAAAGGTTTTGCCGATCCTAAAGATACTAACAAGGTATGCAAACTTCAACGGTCCATTTATGGATTGAAGCTAGCATCCCGAAGTTGGAATCAACGTTTTGATAAGGTAATCAAAAGATTTGGTTTTATACAAACTTATGGAGAAGCTTGTATTTACAAGAAAGTGAGTGGGAGCTCTGTAGCATTCTTAATACTATATGTAGATGACATATTGTTGATTGGGAATTATGTAGACCTTCTTAATAGTGTAAAGGATTATTTCAATAATAATTTTTCAATGAAAGATCTTGACGAAGCAGCTTACATATTAGGCATAAAGATTTATAGAGATAGATTGAGACGTCTAATATCATTATCACAGAGTACATACTTGGACAAAGTTCTAAAGAGGTTTGGAATAGAAGATAGCAAGAAAGGGTTCTTGCCCATGTTGCCCAATACGATCTTGAGTAAAACTCAATGTCCTGCAACGACAGAAGATAAAGAAAGGATGAGTAAGACTCCCTATGCCTCAGCCATAGGATCTCTTATGTATGTCATGCTATATACTAGACCCGACATTGCATATGCTGTTAGTTTGACTAGCAGATATCAAAGTGATCCAGGAGTGGATCATTGGATACGGTCAAAAACATCCTTAAGTACTTGAGAAGAACTAAGGATATGGTTCTTTCTTATGGAGGTGATGAACAACTCGTTGTTAATGGTTACGCTGATGCTAGTTGGAACACCGATTCGGATGATTCTAAATCTCAATCTGGATACGTATTTACTTTGAATGGTGCATCAGTTAGCTGGAGGAGTGCAAAGAAAAGCGTTGTGGCGAGATCTTCAACTGAAGTGTTGTGGCGAGATCTTCAACTGAGTCTCGGATGGGATACAGGATATCATGAGGAGATCTGGAATGGTCCAGAGAATAAGATTCATATAAGGAAAGTATGATTCCGGAGTTCGGGAATGATTTCGATGTTTTCATCGGAGAGGTTCTAGAAGGGTCTAGAAGGTTCACCGGAACAGAAGGGGAATGGTCCATGAATGTGTCATGGGTAAGTGGAATGATTGGATCATGTCCTAAGTCGCTTTGGTTGGGCATTTGCGAGAGAGATAAAGCTCTAAATTGAAAGTCAAAAGGGAGGTTTGAAAAGTCAAACTAGATCAACGGTTTCCTAGTGGAAGAAGGAAAAAGTCCTTCCTTCTATCCAACTTGGGTTTGGGTATGGATTCAAACTCCCCTCTCCCAAGCCTCCCTCCCTCTCATAAATGGAGGGGGAGGGCTGCCCCAAAGAACACGCAACCAGCCCTCCCCACCCGTGTCATGCCGCCGCCGCGCCGCTGCCTCGCGCCATCGCCGGCCCATCGCCGTCGCCCTAGCCGCCGCCGACACCACCTCCTCTTCTCCGGCCTTCTAAACCTAGATCTCCGGAAACCCTAGATCCACCCTAACTCGCACCGGCTTAGGCGAAGCCCTGCGGGATCTTCCCTCTACTTCCGACACCACACCGTCGTGCTGCCGAAATCGCGAGGGGAGAACTACAACCTCCACTGCCTGCTGGGACAAGGGAGAGGAAGGTATTCATCGAGTACCGAACGTGTGACCGACTGTGGAAGCGCTGCCGGAATGCAGCGCCGGAAGGATCGTCTACAGAATCTTGAGATCGGCAAGTGTACGACTACATCATCCACGAGAATCTGCTCTCGTTAACCGCTTTGGAATCTTCGAGGGTGAGTACTCTAATCGACTTGTTGCTACAATCTAGTAGGTAGATCTTGGCTTGTTTGTTTGCATGCGGTAGAATTTTTTTGTTTTCCATGCTACGAACCCCTACAAGATATGCATGACGAATGGTGAGGACGGCAAGCATTTGTTTGGGGCACGACTGCGATGGTTTGGTGTAGGGATGGGTCATGGAGAGTGGAGACACCGAGAGGCTTAAAAATGTCGGCCAGATTGGCGGGTTAGAGAATCTCTAGCGGTACCTTAAAACATCAGCCTTTAAAACTGGGATAAACGTCGCAAAAATGGTGTTATAATGGCTAGTTTGGGTTGCAACTGGGTAGTATCTGCAAAAACAAACCGCAAGCCAATGTACGGTCTATTTTTGTGGGTACTGTCCAGTCACGAGGGTGGCGGGCATTCTTTTTGGGGCACTACAACGAGGGTTTGGTGCAGGAATGGATCGTGGAGAGTGAGATACTAAGGGGCTTAAAACGCCGGTCAAAGTGGCGCGCTAGAGCATCTCTAGCAGTACCATAAAACGCCAGCCTTTAAAACTGAGATAAAGAAAGTGGAATTGCGTTATAAAGGCTTGTTTGGGTTCTGGTCGTGCAGTACCTGCCAAAATAGACCGCAATCCAATTCACTGTCTGTTTTGTAGGCCGCAATCTAAACTAGCCCTTAACTGAACTCTTAAAAACCTGTTTTCAGAATTTTTTCATGTATACGTGTGATTCATGACATAAAACCCAAATTACAACAATATAAATAGTTCAAATCATACATGAATCAAATAATAGTTCAACATTATTAATTACAACAATATTCTACATTACATAAATAGTTCAAATGCAAATAATTAATACGGTTCAGAATACAAATAATCGTTCAAATCATACATAAATCAATATGAAATGAACTGAATAGTAAAAAGTGCTAATTTTTTTAAATAATACATTTTTTATTGAATTTCACAAATAATACACAAAACGGACAAATTGCAAATCTGTTGGTCGGTCGGCCGTTCGACAGACGACCGACATGGTTCGTCTTTTGAACAGACGACAGACCGGTCGACTTTTATCAAACAGCCGACAGCGTTGCCTTCTTTTTCCGAAAAGACGACCGCGTTGCCTTCTTTATTCCAAAAGACGACAGAGCATCACGCTGTCGGCCGACAGGGGTTTGCAGGGTGATTCGTCCGTTGAATGGACGAAGGCAGGGTTCGTTCGTTGAAGGGCCGACACCACCCAGCATATAACTCGCCGACCCGTCGTCGCCCTCCCCTCCTCTCGCTAGCCCTCCTCTCTCTCTCGGTTCTTCCTCTTTCTCACTAGCTCGCTCTCGTTTTCGCCAGTTGCTGCACCGATTTTTAGCCCATATTTCTACCCAAACTCGCTGCTCTAACACATTAGCAAGCTAGTAGAGTCCCAATCTACTAATGGAATAGCCTGGTGTAGTGATTTGAGTCGTTTTGGTGGAGGGATCTGGTGGTGTTCTTGTTGAGCAATGTCCATGGTGGAGGCTGGTGCTGGGACTTGAGGAAGGTGCATGGTGGAGGTGCTGATCCATTGACCTGAGGAAGCTGCACGGCACGACTTCGCACGCTTCAAGGGTAAACCCTAATTTCTTGCTAATTTCAGTCATGTGTGTATGTTTATAGGTAGCCTTTGATGGGGTCTGTTAGATGCAAGATATTTGTAGAGTATTATGTGTCAATGTACCTGTTTTTGACTATTTTCAGTATTTTTTAGGCCGAAAATCATGTCAAATAATGTAGTGTTTAGGTTCTTGTATGGTCCTGGTTCCGTCAGAACAAACCAGCACGGAGTTGATTTGAGCGAGTTTAGTTTTATGGATGAAGTGATTCAGAATCCTGAAACAGTGCCCATTACTCAGTTGAAGGATTGGTTATGTGTTCGTTTAGGGCTCCCTCCTACCCATACTGTCGGTGTGCATGCTTTATGGACTAAGTCAAGGCAAACCCCTTATTTTTATTTAAGGCCAATAGAAGCGCAATAGAAATGGGTCAAATTTGTGCAAGCTTGCCAGAAAAGAGAAGTTAACCCCAGTCTCTTAGTGTTACCTGTGGCGAAAGAGGCTGGGTATGATCATGGCCAGAGTAGTCAGATCGGTCATGCTGGAGGTAGTTATGATCATGGCCAGAGTAGTCAGGTCCAAGAGGGTGGCGGCGGTTATGAATCAGGTCACAGTAGCTATGCACACACTGGGGGTGATGGTTATGTATCAGAGGACGGTGGTGAAGGATTAGGGGAAGACATATTCAGTGGTGAAACTGATGAGGACGAGATATATGATGGTTTGTTGCAACATCAAATGGAAGCCGAAGACTCAGAAGGCAACAGTGATACGGCTGATGATTCTGGCGAGTCTGATCAAGAAGAGATCGGCCAACCTATTTCGGCATCATGGAATAATAACAACACAGTAGCAATGACTGTGAACGATGGGCATGATTCGGCGTGGCATTATCACGCGAACAGCATCTCTCTGGGTGCATTATATCCTAGCAAGAGACATCTGTAGGAAGCAATTGTTGAGTGGTCAATGTCCATGCAACGGGTCTTGAAAACGAAGGTGTCATCACAACATTATTTGACATTGGTTTGCGAGGAAGCTGGATGTCCTGCAAGGGTGCATGCCCATGTCCCTAGGTATGACACAAACTGGAAGGTCACCGATGTTGTGATGCACACATGCACACTTGAAAGTGTCCTTCAGGACCATCGTAACCTCACGTCAACCCTCCTGGCTAGACTGTTGTACACAGAGATAGTGGAGGGCAAAGCCATGGGGGTGAAAGCTATCATTAACAAAGTTTCTGTCAGATTCTGCTACAATATTTCATACGGGAAGGCTTGGAGGACTAAGCAAAGGGCACTGGAGGCAAGGTTTGGTTCGTTTCGAGACGGGTATGACTGTGTTGTTAGGATTCTCCAGACACTGCAGGCTAGGAATCCAGGCACCTACATGTCCAACACTTTACATTGCCACAGGAACCTAATTTGAGGGTACTTCATCGAGTGTTCTTCTCATTTGCTATATGCATAGAAGCTTTCACTCACTGTCGACCAGTCATCTGTGTGGATGGTACATTTCTCACTAGCAAGTATAGGGGTCAGATATTGACTGCCATATGTCAAGATGGAAACAATCAAGTTGTTCCACTTGCTTTTGCTTTTGTGGAGAGCGAGAACACCGAGAGTTGGGTATGGTTTTTCAGGCAGCTGAAGATAGCAATTGTGAGAGATACACCGAATGTATGCGTCCTTCATGATAGGCATCCAGGTATACTAAGCGCGATAAAGAAGCTCACACAGCCCACTCCTGATGAAGTAACTCCATGGTTGGACATGCAGAGTCGTTGGTGCATGCGGCATCTAGGGGCCAATTTTTTCTCACAGTTCAGAAGGCTCTTATGAACCTATTCAAGAAGCTTTGCAAGCAGAACCAAGAGTGGAAGTATATCAAGTGTCGTGGCTATCTTGATGACTTCACTAAAAAACATGTGACTCAGAGGAGAGCAGCAGCGGTCGCTGCTCATGCAGCGGCGTTAGCTGCACAGTCAACAACAGGAGCAGCACCACCAGAGGAAGAACCCATTGCCCTTTGTGACTTGCCAGGATTTGACCAACCCGGTACTAGGAGAAGGCCTGGCAGAAGTATTAAAAATTTTCAGGAATGGATACAACACGAGCCTGTAGAGAGGTGGTCTCTGCTGCATGACACTCATGGTGCTAGGTTTGGCGTCATGACTACAAATCTGGCTGAAACTTACAACTTTGTCTTGAGAGGAAGTAGGGCTCTACCATTAACAGCCATTATGGAGTGTATTTTCACCGGAACTCTAAAGTATTTCAGAGACAGACTCCATATGGCTCAGATGCATATCATGAACAACCCAAACACGAGGTATTGTTCAAAGATCATGCATTACATGGATGCCAAGATGGAGAAGGCTCGGTCCATGCATGTCATCGCCATCGGTAATAAGGAAAGAAGGTTCGAGGTACGCCTCCCTTCCAACCGAATTGGAACAGGAGAAGAGGTAAAGACACAGGAGGTGAGGATAGGCAACGAAGCCTGGCCAACGTGTGAGTGCACGTGCAATAAACCCAAGCTGTTGCATCTGCCTTGCTCTCATGTACTAGCTGCATGCGGGCTGATGGGTATGGATGCGATCTCGTTTGTGTCTCCTTATTTCCTTAAGGACGCGGTGGTCAATACGTGGACAGGCGAGATGATGGGATATAGGGCATGGGGAAATTTCAACAAATTAAATCCAGGTGAAAGGGTTTACATCCCAGATCCTGAACTGATGCGGACAGAAGAGGAAGGCGACAATGTGTCCGCATCCGTAATGATATGGATGAATCTGAAGCGGAGGCCCTACTAGGCAATGTTTTACGTGTAATCAATTTGGTCATATAGACACCAGTTGCCACATCTTCGGATCGGTGGAGCTGCTCCTCGTGGACGTGGCAATGAGGAAGAAAGCGAGAGGAAGAAACTAGATGTGTGGAACTATGTCTTAAATTTGTAATATGTGGAACTATGTCTTAAATTTGTAATATGTGTGGAACTATGTCTTAAATTTGTAATATGTGTGGAACTATGTCTTAAATTTGCAATATGTGTGGAACTAATGCGATGGCGTGATCTTTTTGAATCTTGACATAGATAGAAAGCACCGTCGTGATTTGGATGCTAACCGGGGTTTGAAGCACCTAGTGACTCCCATGTCGAACTGGTGCATACATCCTGATTGGCTTCAGAGGCATGTGACATTTATTTCTTCTTTGTTGGGATATTTATGGGCGGAGTGACTAAAGCATTGCTTTCTTCTTATATAGATTGAAGTGGGTTGGGCTCTTACCCTTCGTTCGTTTGGTTGAGGCCACTCGTATGGAGGAGATAGAAGGGCGACACCTTGGGTTCCAGACTAGTCGCTTACAGTACGACTCGTCTTTGCTCACGTGCTTGGTGGATCGATGGAGGCCCGAGACTCACACTTTCCATTTTCGGTCTTTGCTCATGTCTCAACAGAGGGTCATGCGGCAGTTCGGTCTTTGCCAGATGGTAGATCCCCCGCGTCCGGATGTTCCCCTTCCAGATGTCGTGCACGCGTAAGTAAATATATGTACATAAGGAATGCGTCTTATACTTCATCTATGTTCTTTAATGATGGTCTAACAAATTCTAATGACAGGTACTCTCGGAAAACTAGCAAGACTGCCACTCAATGGCTCCAACGGGTGGGGATTTACATCAACGAGTGGCAGAATGCACCAACACAAGTGTGGCACGCTGGCCCGTTTGATATGGAGCTATTCCACGGATACTTACAGAGGTACATGTCGATGACACGACTACGTTGTAACACCCTCAGAATCGGACCTATGCAAGTTTTAGCGAAACCCGCCAAACCCGCATAGAAACGATTCAAAGGTGCCCACCAGGCACTTTCGTGCGGGTGGAATACGAAGTAATAACATTACACAACAGTCCTCGATGGGACCCATGCAGAATATATATACAACACGACTCCATGAGTCAAGAATACGATATAATATACAAAGTTCCAAATCACCTTGAAAAATGATACAGTCCAGTAATGCGGACAAGATGCAAATGGGGCTAAGAGCCACGAAGAATAACCAATGGCGTCCATAACCCTGCCCGAAGCGGAAGGGTAACCCCCTAACGACGTCGATCTCAAAACCTGCTTAAACAAAGGGTGCCGACAAAGGGCAAAGGAAAAGAGGCGTCGATGCGAGGCCAGTACACGGCGAGGCTAGAATTCGGCGGTCCTCGCCTACAAAGGTATGGTGGACTGAAGCGGCAGCGGCAGCATACACTAAACAACCTATAGAGACTCGATACAACTGGCGGCAATCAGAGAGGGGTAAGAAAGACCTATTCGGAACCATCCTGATACTATCATCAAACAAACCCATCCTGGCGTTTCCCCCTCGAGACCAAACGAGGAAGTCAACCGAGGAACTCACACAGTTGGCAGTTTTATTTATTCAGTTATTGTTGCAGCAATTACTAGTCAGGTAAAGATAATCATTCTGATAAAAGAAACAGTGGGCCCTTTTAGTTGTTCATTCCGTTGTAGTTGCAACAATTACTAATCAGATACAGATAGCATGAGATAAACCCAAAACCCAGCAGTTGTTGGTACTTTTATTTAGCCATTCCGTTGTAGTAGCAATACTTACTAGTCAGGTACAATGGTATGGCGACAACTCAAGCAAGCAATTGTTGGCAGTTTTATTTAGCCATTCCATTATAGTGAAGCTGATTACTAGTCATTATAGAGTCAAATTTATAGCACTACTTTAGTTATGCTTGTCTATGATCGAGATACTGTGCTCCAAGTCGTCCATAACCGCGGACACGGCTTTCAGAAAGTTTTACCCGGCGGGTGCACAAATAGCAACACACACTCGATCAGCCTCGGAAAACCAAATCAAAACCCAACGAGGCCTTCACGACAAAGCAATCACGATTCAGAAATATTTCAGGGGCCACCCATTGAGTAGACCATAACAAAGTTAGCGACTCGAGACGAACTCAAGGTTTGCGTCAATGGTCAGTAACGACGGGAACCCGAAGTGTGGCTGGGCTTGTCGATACCGAAAACATTCCGCTTACCTAAATACAGATGTGCTCCTCGCAATCGTAAATCTGATAGTAGCATGGCATAAGTACATGATAGTAAATAAAACCTCAAACTAGTTTGTGGCCCCAAGAAATAAGACCGAATCAAGCTCGGCTCGTGGGGTCCCATAATCCTCCCGGATGTGGATAGCGATAAATCAAGGAACAGTATCAAGTACTCGGGGTCCTACGGGACACAAGTGGGCGATCGGAAACCAAATATTATCTATCACCCATCGATGCCTCTGCTACTTCAATTTTAGTTGTTAAACAGGAATTAAAGTGAGCGATAAGTAAAACCATGAACATCTCCAACATCAAACATGCGGCATTACTCCAACAACTGTGGCACTTGACAACAACATAGCACTTGAGCAAGCGACTACGGCGCAAGTCCAGCTATCTACCAAACAACAGGTAATAGGAGGTGTCCAAGGCAATATAAAGGCGGCGGGGATATCACGGCACGTAAAACTAGAGCAACGCAACACGATAGCAATAGATCAACAGGAGGAATAAATACTATAAAAGTAAGATGGGTAGAAAGGGAGATGCTGCTTTGAAAACATTGCCGAAGGTTCAACCGAAGATCGGGGCGAAGCTCACATCAACTCAACGGCCTTATCCGCGAAGAAGCAAAACACTAGAATAAACACCGGATGCACTATTTAATACTACGGCAAAAGATCGGCATGATGCATGTATGATGCCTGGCATGGCAAAGATGCGTTGCAATTAGGTCATATTAAGCGGAACCGGGGTCCCGACAATTATATAATAGGTTCAAGTTGTTTAGATACCCCGCAATTTAAATGTTGCATAACAAGGCAGAATATATCACCGGTTCGCTACACATATTTAAATGAGGCCAATATGAGACTAGATTTGCCCGCATATGGGCCCCATATTTAATTATATGGTGAATCGGCATAAGGCCCCCAAACCACATGACAAATATGCATGCATGAACATTTAATATGCAACAAGTTGTTATTACATTATAAAATAGGGTTCCGGGAAGGGTTCACACATTAGGGGGGTCTCGACGAACTTGGGGTTCCGGGGGGTTCGGGGTTCGGCAGGGTCCAGGGTTCGACGGGTCGGTCTCGGCGGGAACGTTCTCGAACAACGGGGCAGATCTTGTCGCATCCGCGGTGGTCAGGCCATGTTGTCGGTCTTGTCGTCTCACGCGGAGATCTTGGCGTTCCGGGAGGAAGTACTTGGTCTGGCGTCGGGGCTTCGGGCTCGCCCTGGTTGCTGTCGCTCTTGTCGTTGCGAAGCTCTTGTCGGGTACGCGCCATCGAGTCGGTCTTGGCGTCCGGGGGGTTCGTCGGGGGTTCAGTGTTCCGTGTCGAAGGCCTTGGCGTTTCGCCTCCTCGTGATGGTCTCGGGGCGTCGAATCCGGGAAGTAAATCTTGGCGTTCCGTGACGGAGAACTTGGTTTTCGGGGTAGGCGTTCTTGTCGGCAAAGGCGAACTTATATCCGCACCGATGGTTCTCGGGTTGGGTCGATGGTGAACTTGGGGCTTAACGCCGAGGTCGTCGAGTGGTGCCATGTACCTTCTTTGGAAACCTTGGCATCGAGCCGGTCTTGTCGGTCTTGGTGAGATACTCGCCAAATTCGTACAACGGAGGTCGCCGGACTCATAACATCACCGCTGACCCATCTTCATAAAAACAGCGCCAAAACCAAGCATAGGAGCAACCCCACTGGTACTAGAGGAAACCTGCACTTGTACCAGAACACCACGGCAGCATCATAGGGGTGACGAAGAGCTCGGCGAGGCGGCGCCGCGGTCGCAGACGCAGTGTGTCGGCGGGGACAGGAACAACGACAAAGCGAGGCACGAGCCGGGGGCTCGGGCACGGCCAGCGTGGCGAGGAGCCCGGGCGGGAGGCGGACGGGCGGTCGAGGTCGACGGAGGGTCGCCGGCGAGGCGGAAGGCGGCCGAGGTTGGGGCCGGGAGAGAGAGAGGCCGGGAGGTTGAGGCGGCCAGCTCGAGGCGAGGAGGAGGCGACAGGAGGCTCAAGAGGCGAGGCGGAGGTGGCTGCTAGGAGGAGGAAGAGGCGAGGACGGCGCGGCGCGCTGCTCGGGGCCGGGCGAGCGGAGGTCGGGACGGCCAAGGGCTGGAAGGGCTCAGAGCTTGCGTGGGAGCATGTGGCGTGGGAGGAGAGAGGGGCCGGGGAGGGAGGAGGAGGGCCGCGGGGCGTCGGCTGGGGTCGGGCGGGGCATGCGGGTTGGGGGCAGAGGGAGGAGGGAGCGGTGGCTGCGGGGGAGGTGGTTTCTGGGGGTGGGGCCAGGGAGGACGTGGGGCATGGCCGTGGGGGGATGGGGCAGACCGGGTCCAGGGTGGGCCACGCGGGGACAGGCAGGGAGAGGAGAGAGTGGCTGTGGGGTGGGGCCGCGGTGGCAGGGGGTGGGGAAGTGGCGGGTAGGTGTGTGTGGTTGTGTGGCTGGGGAGGTTGGGGTGAGAGGGACTGAGAGAGGGTTGGTGAGGTGGCATCAGCTGATTGGAGGGGGAGAGGGAGAGAGGTGAGGTGTCAGGTGGGGATTGGCCGGGGTGAGGTGGAGGAGGGGTGGGTAGAATAGGATTGGTAGGAAAAGGTTTGGGGTGGACCGTTTTAATTTCTGGGGGTGGTCGTTCGGGTCGAATCGGCCCGTTCGACTGCCCCCACTAAAATAATTTAATATTTTATTTGTTTTAAACGGACCGTTTGCAAACCGATAGCAGACAAAACAAAATATTCCGGAGACCCGAGTTTTGCGTTTAAATAAAGACGGGGCGTTTTAGAAACACAAAATAGGTTTTTCTGTAAATAGTTTTATACAAGCAAATGCAAGATGATGACGATGCTCAAATGCAATGTGGCATGATGACATGAGCATGCAGTCATGATGATGCAATGCACAAAAACAACGCGATTTTCTAGTAGTGGTTTTTGCGGGATGCCACATACGTCCCATTCCACACGCACATGACGATGAGATATACCCTAGCCAGTCAACACTGGAGTCCAGACAGTCAGCGGTAAGTACTTTATTTAGAGCATAATCAACATGAGTGCCTATGTAGTGCATACCTAACTATGAGACAAATGCAGGCCGATATGACGTGGGAGCTATAGACTGAGGTGGCTCAGTACGGACGATCGCTTTCGACCGTTCCTCTTGTGCCCCGTTAGCAGGCTCAGTCCTTTGCCCGGCGGGTCGAGGAGAAGCTGCGGCGTATCTACGCGTCCATCACGTGCACCAGCGTCTCAGACGTCGTTCAACACTGAGAAGCACAACGCCCACCGCGTCACTCAGTGGAGGAGCACGCCCCACGTCGATCCACGCAGCGCCCACCGCTTCACTCGGTGGAGCGCGCCCACGTCGATCCATGGAGCAGCCACCTTCTCCGCACCATGCTGGAGGCTCGGGATGGCACGAGCATATTTCTCCACCACTGCCACGGGCCTCGTCCACGACTCTCACAAGCGCCGCCGAGAGCACCACCTCCAGACCTGGAGGCTCGAGAATGGCAGCAATCACGATTACCGACCGTGGCAGCAATCGCGATTTAATATCGACCGGTTGCAGCAGAACAGATTACTTCGAACAATGGCAGCATCGGTGATCCCTACGTGGACTTCGCTTATCGACCACAATCTCATCCTCATGGTAAGCGTGTCCCTTCCTACTATTGTTAGATGCAGTATGACATTGTTCAGTACTTAATTTCTTGTACACTAGCAGGAGACTCCGTTACATGGGACAGTACTGACGACCATGATCAGTAGACACAACACGAGCAGGTAGACTGGTTTGGCCAGTATCAGCCATGTACTCCACCACCTATCCCCACACAGGATACACGTGATCAAGGTGAAGGGTCAACTGCACCTTGCCGTGATGTGATGCCACCTCACAGATATGGATGGAGTACACCGAGGCCTCCGCCACCTCGTCGTCGACACCAGTGATATCTACTTATGTATCAGGCATTTATCTATCTATGTATGAGACATATATCTACTTATGTATCAGACATTTAGCTATCTATGTATGAGACATCATTCTATTATTTCATGATTTTATTCAACAGTTCAACATAACTTGCGGTACATAAATAAGAGTCCTATCTATCCCTAGCATGATGCCTTTCCCTTTCCCTTCGATGATGCCTCTCCCTTTCCCTTTGACGATCCCTCGCACTTGCTCTTCTTGGCCTGTGCTTTCTTCTTCTCCTGCCTCTTGTCCCACTCAGCTCTCGCCTTGCTTCCAACGGGTGGCGGCATGAAGATATCATCCTCATCTTCGCTCTCTTCTATCCAGTCCCTAGGTGCCACAACCTGCTCCGTCATGTCAGCTTGACTCTTCTTGGCCTGCGCTTTCTTCTTCTCCTGCCTCTTGTCCCACTCGGCTCTTGCCTTGCTTCCAACGGGTGGCGACATGAAGATATCATCCTCATCTTCGCTCTCTTCTATTCAGGACCAAGGTGCATCAGCCCGCTCCATCATGTGAGCTTCACTCTTGAAGGTGAGCTTGTCCCACCTTGCTTGGATCCTGAGAAGCTCTGCTCGTACCTAATTTGGGGTCTTCAGTTTCTTCCCTCTCCGATGAAGTGACTTACCAAGCATAACGAGAGCATCATGGTTCGTTACCAACGTGTCCCAGTGGGCTGGTTCATCGCCTATCATAACACTTCTCGCTATTTGGAGAAGCCTAATGGACATATCTAGCGGCCAGGGAAACGCGTAGTTCATAGTGGAGAGGAGTGGAGGAAAATGCGAGAGCAAGAGGAGAGGAGGGAAATTAATTACAGAGTAAGAGGAGGAAGAGATGAACTGGGTGAAAAGATACATCTCGTTGCCCGCATTTATAGAGGCACCGAACAGAATAGGCGGAAAAAAAGGGCGGGAAGGACTGTCGGGAAAGAAGGGCGGGAAGGACTGGCGGAAAAATCAGCGAAAAGGAGTGGCGAGAAAAATTGGCGGGAAGTGACGGCGGGATAAACGGCGCGAAACAATAGTCCGAAACCTAAAACTTATTTGGAACCTGCCGATCAATGCAACCTTGCATGATCAATGCACCCTTCGTCTTTCCAACAGACGAACAGTACGTTCGTCTTTCCAACAGACGATCATCTGGGCCGTCGTCCTCCCAAAAGACGAAACAGTGTGTCGTCTGTTCAAAAGACGAACCGAGTCGGTCGTCTGTTGAATGGCCGAACGACCGTCAAATTTGCAATTTGCACGTGTATTATTTATGAAATTCAATAAAAAAATATATTATTTAAAAAAAATAGCGTAAAAAGTGGCATACTATTGGCCATGCCTCAGCCAGTGGTGCTCAATGAGATCAAGGTGAGCTGGTTGCGAGAACTTCGCCTCTTCTTTCTCGTCCTATCCTCAAGTTCCTTGATGGCGACGATAACCACCGTCTGCTCGATATCATTGTAGAGCAGTTCATCTATGTCCGAATCGGAGGAGGAGGACGAGTCTTCAAATAAAAATTGCTCGCAAGGAGACATCTCGCGAAGGAAACGGAAGGAACACGTGGGATCTGGGGTGACGTGTTGTGGCCACAGAGCTCATATGCGAGTGGGAGGGGCGATCTGCACGTCAAATTTCTGTCCCGACAACGGTATCGACCGATACAGTGCAGTGACGGGTCAGCCTCGCAACTTGGACTTTTGCGTGTTTTGATGCTCGTTTTTCCATCCTATTTAAAAATATTTAAAGGGTTCTACATTTTTTAGGGTACTGTTCCAAACATTTTTAACGCTCAAACCAGCAAATTTTTTTAGATCAACAGGGAAACATCCCCGGTTCCATTTCAGAAAAATGAAACCAAAGCAAACCAGTACCTCAGGTGCCAAAACAAAACAAAAAGACTAAAGCTAAACTGGAAACTAATTCCAGGACCCTTAAGGGGAAACCCAGCCAGCACAAACACGTGCAGAAATCTAGAAATTCAGAATTTAAGAGGTTACATTCCGAGCAGAGGATGGCAGAGGAGAGAACAGGCTAAGCATCACGAAAACTCTGACTCAAAGAACCACATGAACCTCATCAGCAGCCTCAGGATGTGTCTCCAGAAACGACAGAGAGGCACGTCCCCCATAGCTCGACGAAGCAGTGGTTTTCCAAGTAGAGATCCACTCGAAGCCAGTGCAGATCAGGTTGCCATGAGCTCCAGTGGGTTCCTCAGCCTGTTTATCATCCGTTCCATGAACAGAATGAACCTCCCCTCCTCCAGCTCTTTGAATGGGACCTTCCAATTCCTTAGATATGAAAGGACGAGACGCCAGACCTGTTTCATGTTAATCCAGGGAGCATGATTAAAAACTATGTTATTCCTATTATTCCAGATGCCCCAAAGAACTGCAGCAGATACTCCATTAAACTGCAAATGTTTCTTACTAGCAAGCCATCTTGAAGCAATAGATTCGAAATTAACAACTAAAATGCCAAATGTGTCCTGAACATCAGTCCAGATCACCCTAGAAACCACACAATCAAAAAATAAATGTTTAACAGATTCAAATTCTTTACATAGAGAGCATTTCATTGGTTTTGGGACACCTCTGGCTCTAAGATTATCCCTAGTAAGAATTTTGTTTTGGGAAAAGAGCCAAAGAAAAATCTGAATCCTAGGGGGAACTTTGAGCTTCCAAACTACAGGCAAAAAAAGAGGAGTAACCCATCTAAAGTTTACCAAAGCATACATGGAACTAGAAGAATAAACACCCTTAGACTCATACTGCCAAATAAGTTGATCCTCGTCCTCTATCATAGAAACTGATTGGGCAATTCCCAAAATTTCCTGCCACTGGACCATCATCTGGTCAGTAAAAGTTCTTCTAAAGTCACATCTAAGATTACTACCATTCCAGAGATCAGCTATAGTTTTGGTTTGTTGGTTGGAAACCAAGTAAACTTCCCAGTATTGAGTAGCTAGAGTAGAGTTACCAAACCACACGTCCTTCCAAAATTTGATAGATTTACCATTACCTACTTGCCATTTATACCCTACTTCCACAGCTCTAGAAGCCCACATCACACCTTTCCAAAAAGTAGAAGGGTGAATATCATGGCAACAAAGAACATTATGATGTTTAGTTCTATACTTAGCATCTATAATTTTTTTCCATAATTTTCCCTCACCCTGAATATACCTTTTAATCCAAGATCCTAGCAAACACAAATTAAGGTCTAACAAATTTGGAATTCCCAGACCTCCAAACTCTTTTTTCAAACAGACTGAGGGCCAGTTAGCAAGGTGAATTTTATGTCTATCTTCTTCATCATTCCAGAAGAAGTTAGCCATATGAGAATCCAGGAGCTTAATGGCCCATTTGGGGAATTTAAAGGAGGTAAATAGGTATGCTTGATAAGAAAGCCTGAATCAACACTTTTTTAGCAGCATAAGAAAGGAGTTTACCTCTCCAGCCAGTAATCCTTTTAAGAAGGTTTTCTATAAGAGGTTGGAGATCTTCCCTTCTCAGTTTATCAAAGTGCAAGGGGATCCCCAAATATTTAACAGGAAAACTACCCCCAACACATTCAAAAATATCTAGAAAAGGCCTAAACTCATCATCATCTAAATTAATTGGAATGATCTCACTTTTATGATAGTTGACTCTCATTCCAGAAATTTGTTCAAAACATGTGAGGATCCATTTGAGATTGATGGCCCCAGAAAGATCAGGTTTCAAGAAAAGTAAAGTATCATTAGCATACTGCAAGCAAATAACACCCCCAGACACAAAATTAGGACACAGACCCACTATGGCTCCACAGACAGAGCCTTTAGACAACATTCTAGAAAAAACATCAATCATAATGTTAAAGAGCTGGGGTGCAATGGGATCACCTTGTCTAAGACCTTTCCCAGTCAGGAAAAAGTCACTCTCTAAATCGTTAACCCTGACCCCTATGGACCCCCCCAGAGTGATTTGTTTAATAAACCTAATGAAAATAGGACAAAAACCTCTAAGCTCTAGAATCTCAACCAAAAAATCTAGATTGACTCTATCATAAGCTTTTTCATAATCTATTTTTAAAACCAGCCCTTGACCCTTGCTACTATGCACCTCATGAATAATCTCATGAGCTGTCACTACACTCTCTAAAATAAACCTACCTCTAATAAAGGCAGATTGATTAGGGGTGATAATCCTACCTATCACTTTAGCTAATCTGTTAGTCAACACCTTAGTGAAGATCTTAAAAGAACAGTTTAGCAGACTAATAGGCCTAAACTTCTTCATAGTTCTAGCATCATTCTCTTTAGGAATCAAGGTAATCATGGCAAAGTTCAAACGAAAAATATCAAGATGATCCTCATGCCATGCATTAAACATGGATATCAGGTCATCTTTAATAATATCCTAAAAAGAATGATAAAACAAAAAGGACAAGCCATCAGGCCCAGGAGCCCCTTCAGCATAAGAGCCAAAAACTGCCCCCCTAACTTCCTCTTCAGTAAAAGGAGCACCCAAGCCAAGATTTTCCTCCTTACTAATTTTCTCCTCATCAGAGAAAAAATCATGCTTAAGCCTTAACTCAGGCCTAGGTTCCCAAGCAAAAAGATTTTTATAATAATCCACGGCAATTTTGGACATGCCACTAATCTCTGTAACTGGTCCATCAGGGCCATCTAAAACAGGAATTAATTTTTTCCTCCTTCTCTGATTAGCTACAGCATGAAAATATGCAGTATTCATATCCCCCTCTAAAATGTTCCTATCCCTAGATCTCTGCCTAGCTTTTGTTTCTTCTACAACCCAGTAGGACTGGAGTTCTGTAAAAATCCAAGCTAGTCTATTCCTCTCATCATCAGAAAGCACTTGAGATTCAGCTTTAATGTCTAAAGAATCATATTCCTCCATCAATTCTTTCTTATTCTTCCTAATGGCAGCTTCAATATTAATGCTCCAACCTTTGGCTAATTTCCTAAACTGCCTAACTTTACCTTGCCAAACATCTAAAGGATTAGGACTAAAAATCCTGATAGACCATGCCTTACAAACAATATCTTTAAAATCAGACCTAGCTAACCACCATTTCTCAAATCTAAACCTGAAAGTCTTTGGGATACAATGCTCACCAGAATCCCAAACAATAGGGGTGTGATCACTACCCAATCTAGGAAGGGCTCTAGCACTAGCTAAAGGAAAATGCCTGTCAAAACTAGTAGTACAAAAGATTCTATCTAACTTACACATAGTAGGGTCAGCCTGGTTATTACCCCAGGTATAAGCTCTCCCAGATAAACCAATCTCCATGAGAGCCCAAAGATCCACCCAAGTATTAAACTTATCTACCCATCTATAATCTATATTACTATTATTTTTGTCCTCAGGGGACCTAATCAAGTTAAAATCTCCACCAATCATGACAGGGCCATCCCAACTAATGAATAATTCATGCAACTCAGAGAGAAAAGCTTGCTTGCCCTCCTCATAAGCAGAACCATAGACAGTAGTAATCCTACAAACAAAATCAGTAACTTTATTCTTATAAGCAAATGAATGGTTATTATAAGGGTCTCCGCGTTTTAAACGTACTGCTATAGATTCTCGTAGACTGAACTTAGTTACTAAAGGGCGCTCACTGCAGTAACAAAAAACGATAATCTCTATCTGATATCAAGCGGCTGATAACACTAAGAACGGGACACGGCCTCAGCTGGCTGGGTTATCAACAAACTTAAGCAACATTATAATGTATCCTTCATGTGTGGACGCTTCTCGAGAAACATAACAAGTTTTTTAGACTAGAAGTAGAAAAACAAAATCCAGCTCTATAGAGAATATTTTTAAAAATTTCAAAAATAAATAAATTTGAAGCTTCAGAAAATTCACGGAAAAATACCAAGTTGTAGTTAATGATTTATTTTACCCATATATAAAATTCCAGTACGAAATACCAAATATTCTATTCTCAAAAAAATGACAAAAATGCAAATCTGAAAGCATGAACAGTGCAACTTTTGAATCTTCCAAAAATTGTCCGATTTATCTTTTATTCCGAGCTTAAATTGCAAAGTATTTCACAATAAGGCCTTGTTTGATTTGTAGGAATTACAAAGGATTTTCATGGGAATGGAATCCTATGGATTTTCTCCTACGACAGCTGTTTGATTTTTAGGACCAGAACCTATAGGATTTTTTCCTATGACACTTCCCCTAGTATATTTCATAGGAAAATTTGCATTAGATCATAGGCTCTTGGAAAAATTCCTATGAAGGGAAGGAACATGGAGGATTTCATTGGACAGGCCATACCAATTCTACGATTTTCCTATCCCTTTAGTTTTATGATCCTGCAAATCAAACAAGCCCTAAGATTCCACGCTTGTAGTGTACATAGTTTACTACTCCATGTATTTTTTTTCTTATTTATTAAAACTTTGAAATCAAGTTTTCAAATTTTTTAAATAAAGTCCTCCATTGAGCTCGGGTGCCAAGGCCATTTTCTGCTTTAGACTTCATTTGCTGAGAAGCTTAAATTTATTCATCAATTTTTTGACTGGTTGGATCTCCCGGTGTTAAGCTTTTTCCTTTGTTTCTGATTTCTTGCTGACAATTTGCCTCATCAATGGATTTACTTGGGAGCTTCAAAAGATTCATGGAATTAAGTAAAGCTTGGGAATTGATAATGACTTGATGAGGCTTTCTTGGATTTCTGTTAAAGAGACAGGCGTTCCTGGCTTTCCATATGCACCAAGGAAAGGTCAAAATATTTTGGATGGTGGCATATGGGTGCTTCATGTTTAGGAGGCATAGAATAACTTCTATAGGAGAATGATTGTGTTGAGTGATATTTTGTATCCTTATATACCAAGGAGAATTAAACAAAGCTGCTTTTGCAAAATGACGGGTGAAGAAAAGGTGCATATCACTTTCTTCCAGGACACATCTGCAGCAGAACTTGCTTATGTGTTCAGAGCATTTCCCAGCCCTTGTCCCTATAGGAATTGCTTTCTGTATGAGCCTCCATGGAAAAGTTTGAACTCTAGGAAGAATATCTTTTGATCTCCAAATCTGATTCAGAAGATTAATAGTTGTTGTAGGAGTTTGCCTCGTCTTTGGATCTCCTTTTTCCTGTAGATAATGTAAGCAAGCATAGTAAACACTATTGGAGTTGCACTTTCCTGTGGGTGTGAGCTTCCAGCATAGAAGATATTTTTCCTAAGAGGGAATGATAGTGGTTTGTTTTATTTGATCTGCCAGAGGTTGCTGGAAAAGGGAGTCAATAACATGGTTGTTCCATGTTATCTCATTTGCGGACCAGAGATCTAGATATAATTCCTATCATGAATGATTAAATATTCATATATTTTCTCCCATTGATTGCACCAGGGATTATTCCAGATGGAAATGTTGCCTTGAGTGATTTGGTAGTAACAGTGGAACTTGAGTATAGGAAGGATTTTATGAATGGAGGACCATAAGGAAGATTTTGAGATGTTTGGGTTTGCGCACCAAATTGTGGTGTTATGGAAGTATTTGGCTTTGAGGATTTGGTGGTGTCGGGGTGATAACCCCCAGGTGGGGAAAGCCAGGCACAAGTAGGCCGACTCCAGAAGAAACAGGCCACCTGGACCTCAAGAAAGACAACTCCAGCTGGTTGGCTAATGCCACCCGGCTGGACCTGAAACTTTCCCGGTTGGCCCGTCTAGCCGGTAGCCAGAAGAACTGGCCGGGTGGCTGTTTCCACCCGGCTCACCTTGGATTCGATGGAGAGCGTGGAAGGGCTGACGCTCCTTGCGGGGTACGCCTCTGCCCCCCCCCCCCTCCGTCATCGGGCAGGCTGGCGTGCCGTCACGACCAGCGCTACCTGATGAAGATAAAGCAAAGTGGTCGGCTGACTGGCGAAAGCAATCCGGGTGACCGTTAAAGCGAGGGTGACGCCCCAATGGAAGCCCGGGTGACTGCTAAAGAAGAGGGTGACGCTAAAAGAAGGGCGGACTGGGTCCTGGCCTACCGGCTGGGCCTTGCAGTTGGCTCTGCCCTGTAAACCCATATCCAAACAATAAACCCTAGATCCCAATTTGTAATCTGCCCCCCCAGACCAGTATATAAGGGAGGGCAGAGCTAGGGTTCTAGGTAAGCAATGGTAGAAAGATAGAAGTGTTAGCCTCTAGTTTCCATCTTCCTCTAGCTCTCGATAGTAGCTAAGGAAACAGCTCCAGGAGCACCTGTATTGGGCATTCGCCCCTCTCATATAGTTCATCTTGCAGGAGTAGGGGTGTTACCTCGCCGAGAGGGCCTCGACCATGGGTACGCTGCTGTGTTTGCAGTTTACCGTTCCCAACCCATTGCGTGAGCCACCGATTGCATTCGAGTGTCCCTCTTTAGCCATCCCTGATGGCACTGCCGTGTTCCACACCACGACAGTTGGCGCTCGACAAGACATGCCATACCACCTAGAGTCTCCCTCGAGAACCTACGCAAGCCCTCCATCACCCCGTCACCAGAATCCGAATCCATCGTACTCAGCGCAGATCCAGGAACAGCCGGTGCCGTGTCACACCCGGGGACTGCCTCGCCGCACCCTGGGACTGCCTCATCACACCCGGGGACTGCTCCACGGCAGCCTGCAGTCTACACCAGCAAGCTCCCACCCGACAAACCTCCCGACGTTCCAGAGCCAGCCATCCGTGAGGAGATCAACCTCATCATGCAGACAGTGTACGCCATTCGGGAAACACCCGACTGGGCGAAACCATTCATGAACTTCTTGGCCAAGTACGAGCTCCCGACGGAGGAAGTGGAAGCACGACAAGTTCAACGAAGATCAAGCGCATACACCATCATCAACAACGAGCTATACAAGAGCAGCGTCGGGGGCATTTATCAGCGATGCGTAAGCCAAGAGGAGGGAACCAAGCTCCTAGCAGACATACACCAAGGCGAGTGTGGCCATCATGCTTCATCAAGGGAAATAGCAGCTAAAGCTCTTCGCCACGGTTTCTACTGGCCGACAGCGCTGAAGGACGCTCAGGAGTTGGTCAAAGCATGCAATGGTTGTCAGTGATTCAGCCAGCTGAAGCACACGCCGTCTGCGGCACTCAATACAATACCAATCACCTGGTCATTCGTGGTCCGGGGACTAGACATGTTTGGGCCGTTCAAAACAGACCGATCTGGTATGACGCACCTACTCTTAGCCGTAGACAAGTTCACCAAGTGGATCGAGGCAAAGCCCATCAAGAAGCTGGGCGGAGCAACGGTAATCAGGTTCTTCACGGACATCATCATCCGATTCGGCTACCCACATAACATCATCACGGACAACGATACCAATTTTGCGAAGGGAGTTTTCGCCCATTTCTGCAGAGAGGAGGGCATCTGCCTGGACCTAGCATTGGTCGCGCACCCACAGTCGAACGGGCAGTGCATGCGTGCTAACGGCCTGGTTCTAGCCGAAATCAAACCAAGGCTGATTGAACCACTCATCAGGTCACCCGCATGCTGGATCGAGGAGTTGCCAGCTATGCTATGGAGCATGTGCACTACCCCAAACCGGTCAACTGGCTTCACACCGTTCTTCCTTGTTTATGGGGCAGAGGCAGTTCTCCCAATGGACATCCAGTTCGACGCGCCCCGCAGACAGCTATACACGGAGCAAGAAGCCAAGGAAGTGAGAGAGGACAGCGTGGACCTGCTCGAGGAAGCGCGAGAGCTGGCTCTGTCCAGGTCAGCAATCTATCAGCAGGACTTACGTCGCTACCACGCCAGTCGGATCCGGCCTACTTCCTTTCGCGAAGGAGATCTGGTGCTGCGCCTGGTCCATAACACCAAAGGAATGCACAAGCTGTCCCCGCCATGGGAACGCCCATTCATCATCAGCCGGGCGCTGCACAACAATTCGTACTATCTGATCGACGCCCAGCAGCCGGCAAAGAACAAGGCAGATCGCTCGGACGAGGAGACGGAACGCCCATGGAACAAGAGCCTACTCCGACCATTTTACACTTGAACCAGAAGTGTATGTATCTTCCCTTTCATGTAATAATGAACAAGCTTGGAAGCCTCGGCACAGTACTGAGGACTTTTGTCCCAATTTCGTGCACCACATTCCATCTCCATGCCGGCTGGCCCTGACACCCGTGATTTCTGCAGGCGGCATAATATTGCATAAGGTGCCTAGAGAAAACTCTTCGGTTCCGACTTCAGACCGCAAGCCGGTTGTCGACCCGTCAAGAGAGAAAGCTCGAAGTATATACTGCAAGAAAATGCTAACGCAGAAAACAGGGGCGCCCGGGCGAATCGGTCGCGCCTGCACAAGATAAGCCAACAACAACAAACCGAAGTATCACGAGGCACGCCAGCTTAGCCGTTCCTTCGGTTCTGGCTGCAGACCGCAACCCGGCTGGCAGCCGGCAAGGATAATGCTCGAAAGGCCAATGCTGAGAAAAGGGGAGCTGCTAACGGCCTACTCAAAAGGGCATATTTCCTCGTTTTTGTTCAATCATCACTATGAATGGGCGTGTGTATAATGAAACTAACCCAAAGCGACGCTGTGTCTCGCACGACATGAGCCACAACTTTACAGGAAATACGGTGGCAAAGAGCTTAGGCCCAGCTGGCTAGCCCAGCCGGCCCGAACCTCGAGGACTACACCCAGTGGGCGCGCTCCCATGCACCCATCAACCTAAGTCAAGACGTCAAAGAGCTTTGACCCGGCTAGCTACACCAGCCGGCCCGAACCTCGGGGACTACACCCATCAACCTAAGTCAAGACGTCAAAGAGTTTCGACCAAGCTGGCGACCCCAGCCGGCCTGAACCTCGGGGACTACACCCAGTGGGCGCGCTCCCACGCACCCATCAACCTAAGTCAAGACGTCAAAGAGCTTCGACCCGGCTGGCTACCCCAGCCGGCCCGAACCTCGGGGACTACACTCAGTGGGCGCGCTCACGTGCCCCCATCAACCCAAGTTAAGGCGGCCAAGAGCCCTGACCCGGTCGGCTACCCCAGCCAACTAAAATTCCAAAGACTACAACTGATGAAGGCATAAAGACAAAAACACCAACGACAAGCAAAAAGACAAAATGATCTCAAGCACAAAAGGGGTGTCAAGCCATTAAGCAGAACATGAAGGTTCCGCGCACAATTCAAAGTTTTGCAGTCACGGATTGGTCAGTATGCAGCGCCAACAAAGGGCAAGTTTAACAAATACGCCTGGCATACCAGGGATCAAGGTTCTGGAGCAGGAGCGGCAGAGGGAGCATCGGCTGCAGGAGCCTAGCTGGTGGAGGCAACATCGGCGGAATTCCAGGGAGCTGGGACCCAGTGGAACAACAATGGCTCAGAGGGGTCGCGGAAGTCACGCTCCGGATCCACGTAGGTGCCAATCTTCACCCCGCAGGACCGGATCGTCGGAATGTTGTCGCGGAGGCCCTCGTAGCTGGTCCCAAGACGGAAACCACGAGTGAGAACGCCTAGATCAGCCCCTGGATAGCAGGACTTCACCAGGGCCAGAGCCATCTCCATGCCGCCGCGAGCCGCCCATTCCTTGTGGATCTCCAGCACGTCGATGTCACGAGACAAGGCAACAGATAAGCTGGCAATGTCATGCATATCACCCGCCTCCGGCCAGATGTAATGGAAGAGGTCATTAGCAACGGCACGAAGACCGTTGATCTTCTCTGCCAGCACCTTAACCACATCCAGGGCGGTCAGGTCGCGTCCATCCTCCTCCACCGGTAGATTCTCCAGAGCAATCTCGGTCGACTCAGGGTAATGAGCTGCAACCAAAGACAGGAGTGGGCGGCAAGACTCGATCCAGCTAGCCACGGTACAAAGGAAGTAAAGAACAGAAGAACTTACTGACAACCATCTCCTAGATGCTCTGGAGGTGCTGGGTTAGCTCCTCTTCCCGGGAGCGGAGGGTCTTGATCGTCTCCTCCCTTTGGGTGGAGATCGTTTCAAAATTCTTCAGCGCCTCCGCCCGAATGTCAGCTGCCTTCTTGCCCCTCTCCACACTAACCTCAAGCTGATGCTTGGCCGCGGCCAGTTGGTCGAACTGTGCTTTCCGCGTCCTGTTCAACTCCTCCAGCCGGGCAATCTCATCCTTGAGGCGCTCCACCTCCTTCTCCTTGTCCAGGATCATGGCTATAGGAGGATACCCGATGGTCAACGAAAAGCAGGAAAAGGGAGCCAATCTCCAAGACAGGTCGGAGGAAGCAATCTTACGGCCTAGATCCTGGGTATTCTTCACCGACTCAGAAAATTCTCTCTGCAAAGAGAAGCGAGTAAGAGATGGAGCGGCAAACCGACTGGAAAAACAAAGCACGGCAAAAATAACAGGGAGAGACACTGTAGCACCCCCCCGGGGTTAGGGTTAAACTAACCTCAGATCACCATCTAAGATAAGTTCAACTCCCAAACACGGAAGATCACAGTATGATTCGGTAACATTACAGAACACAGGGATTCAACAGAATAAGTTTAAACTCTTAACATAGTAAGATATTAGAGTTATTACAAACCAGAGGTCATAGACCCAACATTACATCACACAACGAAAGCAAAATATGTTGTTCTACACAACAACTTAGCAAAAGGCCTAAGAGGCCATAAACAAAAGCGACGTCCATCCCATAGTCCTCAGGCTGCTACCTAGGACCCCCAACTACTCGTCGATGTCAACGTAGAAGCCACCTTCAGTTGCAACTAGCTCCTCTGTAGAAAAACAACAATGGCGCAAGGCTGAGTACAAGAATGTACTCCGCAAGACTTAGATAACCTAGTATCTACATGCTCTGGCTAGAAAGGCTTTCTCTGGATTTTATTTTGCGGAAAGCCATCTTTATTTGTAAACAAGAGAGAAAAGAGGCTCGTCTACTCAGAATCTTTGAAAAAGGGATAAGATAGCGACTTCATCATCTTGTTCATCACATGTTAGTAACTACCAGCTTCATCAGAACCTCCTATCTAGGATCACCCCCTCGACCCAGAGGAAGCATCCTTAAGCACATGTGGATCAACAAGTTTTATTTAGGTTATAGTTATCTATGATCTTAGAATCTGGTCACCAAGAGTTCATAATCGTGAACACGGCTTTTCGAAAAGATTAATACCCTGCAGGGGTGTACAACTTTACCCACACGTATCAACCGACTCTTAATGGCAAATATTATTAGCCCTCTTCCTTGCAGGGTCGGTAGATGGTGGTTTACCGCGACCTTTACCTTGCTTTCGCCGAGACCATGAGTCACGCAATAAGTATGATTCTGTCGTAACGGGTCAAATCCCGAAACCTGTACTTAAAGATGTGAGGCAAGGTTGGTTTACCAGGGGCGCTATCTACCCTAAGCAACCGCGGCCATGCTTCCCTACCTGTTATGATGCAACTCCTTCACCTCTCCTTTCGAAAATGTTTTCAATGCGTATGCCAAATGGAGAGCCCGAACTATGTGACTCGTGGAATCTACTAGGAAAGTTAGTCAGTCGAGGGGTTCCCAAGCCCCGTGTGGCTGTACGCTCGTCTCGGTTCCAAAGGCAAGAACTCAGTTCCTAGTGTTGGCGAGCATGGGACTATAAATACCACACCCAACGTGGCCTCCCATACAAGCCTTAGCATGATTAGTTGACTCCTTTGATGATGTCACCATCTCCTACCTCTCTAGATTCTCCGGCATCTCTGATTCATCATTTGGACAAATCAGACGTTGTTACTATGCATGGCTAAGCTGTGGATCACAGAAGCTCTAGCGACGCTCAAATTCTAGACCTAAGTATGCTAGGAGCAGTGGATCAGGAGTATAAGGCTACAAAGGGAAACAGTGCAGCAGATAGGTAACACTAGCTACTGACAAAATACCACATTGGAATCGTGTGCATCATAGAGAGAAAGTAATATACTTTATAAAACATAGGTTCAGAATGAGAGGCTACTCTTTCCTTGTCCGTCAGAAGACAGGTACGGATCTTCAGTGTTGTTGACTTCAGCTTCGGGTTCGGATCCTATCGCGAAGAACCAATACCGAAAAGAAAGGCAACAATCAAGACATGTCATCAATGCAATGCACAAACAAGGATGATGATATGACAAGTTGAATTGCTTTGAAATGAAACCCTATAACATGCTTGGCAATTTTAAACGGGGTCCGAGGGTTGAAAACCCTAACTCGGAAAACTCCGGAAACACATGAGAGGGGTGCAGTTGTTCTTCTAATTAAACTTGCCATTTAAATTGTTGAACAATGCATGATTATAGCTCCATTATATAGTTCTCATTTTTCTGAACATTTTGATATATTATTTGTATTTTTCTGAATTACAGATTAAAAGTTATTGCATTTACAATATTCAAACAATTTCTAAAATTAATAAAACAACTTATTACATCAGGCTGACGTCATAATATAACCGTGGGCTTTTGTTACCAAAACTGAACACACCCACAGTGACTGACTGGTGGGGCCAAAGCCACATCAGCAGCCACATGTGCAAAATGGGTTCATGGCTTTTCTCACTGAGGCTGGGGCTACCCACACCGACTGACGGGTGGGCCAAGGCCACGCAGGCAGGCCACGCGAGTGCCACACGGACCTCGCCGGAGCACGCGTCGGCCAGCGGCCAGGGACGGTGGAGGAGGGCGAGATGGGACGCGCGGATGGGCGGGTTCGAACAAGCGCTGCAAGGCGAACCTAAAGGGGGCGGCGCCGCCGGTTATTGGTCACCGGAGCAGCCTCCACGACGACAGACGATGGCGGCGGTTGCAGGTCGGTGGTGCAGCGTCGGCACGGAGGAAGAGGAAGCAGGCAGAGGGTGCCCTGAGCACCGGAGACTTACCACGATGCTCACAGGAGGGTTGAGGAAGCCAGGTGGGGCCGGGGTCGACGGCGAGGCGAGCGGCGGAGCACGTCGGAGTCGGGGGAGGAAACGGTCGATGGAGGCGAATCCCAACGCCCCTTGTCGATTCCTTCTGCAGGAGGACAAAACGGAGTGAGGCGGAGATGATGGCGGTGTCGGATGGGCTCGGGAGGCTAGAAACAGCGGCTAGCCGGCGGCCATGTCCGCTAGGGTTCGGTCAGAGGAAATTGGGGAAAGTGGGAGGGGATAGGTTCATCCGGTGGCGACAGGGGGTCTTATAGATGTTGCGGGCGTCGGTAGCGTTCATCTTGGCGCAGGAGGGCATCGCGGCACGGTCGGACGGCGACGGCAGCGACAGCGAGCAGCTCTCCTCGCCGGCGTCCTTCTGTCGACGAAGAAGAAAATGAAGAAAAGAAGGGGTACGCCTGCTCCCAGGCCCTGTGGGTGACTGGGCCGCAGCTGGGCTGCACGAAAGGTTGCAGGAGAGAGGAGGAAGATCTGGGCCGGCCTGGGATTGCTCAGGCTATATTTTTTTTAACAGAAACTTCTCCTTTTTCTGATTTTCAAAACCTGTTTTGTATTTTCAATTTCAAACATGTTTTTGGTTATTTCAGAAATACCAATGGCTTTTGTGAAACATGTAAAACATTATGGGCCCTTTTATACCAACTTGAGCTCCAATAAACTTTGATACTTTTCAAAATTTAAACACCATTTGAATGTATTTCAAAGAGAGGGGAAAAATCTAGGGTTTAGGGTTTGATTTATTTAAACACACTTGATCACTTGCATTACTTGGATGATTTAAATATATGCATGCCATGCTTAAGTACTGAGTAAATATATTACAAACATGGGTTGTCACAGCTCTACCCCCCTTAGAAGAATCTCGACCCGAGATTCCTAAGTTTTAGAAAAGAAGGCAGGGTACTTAGATCTAAGACGATCTTCTCGTTCCCAGGTTTCTTCATCCTCAGAGTGATGAGAGCACTGAATTTTCAGGAACTTGATGTTTTGACGACGAGTGTTGCGCTCGGTTTCATCAAGGGTACGAATAGGATACTCACGATAAGTCAGGTCCTTTTGGAGATCAAGAGTTTGGTGATCAACACCACGGACAGGATCTTTGAAGCAACGCTTGAGTTGTGACACATGGAAGACGTCATGCACCTCAGGGAAGTTTGCAGGCAGCTACAACTTGTATGCGAGGTTACCTTGCTTTGAAAGAACACGAAAATGACCAACGTAGCGAGGAGCTAGTTTGCCTTTGATACCGAAACGATGGACTCCCTTCAAAGGAGTGACCCGGAGATAAGCTTGATCACCGACTTCATATTCAATATGTTGATGGTGACGATCATGATAGATTTTCTGACGAGACAGTGCAATTTTTAAACGATCTCGAATGATACGAACTTGATCTTCTGCTTCCTGGATCATATCCAGACCAAAGACCTTTCTTTCGCCGGTTTCTGACCAGTTCAAAGGAGTACGACAGGTTCTTCCATATAGAAACTGGAATGGTGCCATACCAATACTGGACTGAAAGCTGTTGTTGTAGGAAAATTTAGCAAAAGGAAGGCATTTCTCCTAGCTCTTGCCAAAAGATATGACACATGCTCTTAGCATGTCTTCAAGGATTTGATTCACTCTTTCGGTTTGACCACCGGTGCTAGGATGATAAGCTATACTGAAGGAAAGATGAGTTCCCATAGCTTGTTGGAAACTTGCCCAGATCCTTGAGGTGAACAAACTTCCACGGTCAGAGATGATTTTCTCCGGTACCCCATGAAGGACAACTATTCGTGAGATATACAGATCAGCCAATTGATTAGCAGTAATGCTCTCGCGAACAGGTAGGAAGTGAGCAACCTTGGACAAGTAGTCAACGATTACCCAGATGGCATCATTTACTTTCTGAGTCTTGGGAAGACCAGTAATGAAATCCATACCAACTTCATCCCATTTCCACTCAGGGATTTTATGTGGTTGCAGGAGACCAGCGGGTCTTTGGTGCTCAGCTTTGACGCGTCGGCAAACGTCACATCCAGCAACAAAATGAGCGATATCCTTCTTCATACCAGACCACCAGAATCTTTGACGAAGATCCCGATACATCTTGGTACCTCCAGGGTGGATAGAAATAAGTGATTCATGAGCTTCGATAAGAATTATCTTCTTCAAGTCATTTCCATTTGGTACTACCAAACATGTACCAAAATAGAGTACACCTTCCTCGTTAACAGAGAAACATTTAGCAACTCCGCTAGCAATGTTCTCTTTAATTGTATCCATCTCAGGATCTTGCGTTTGAGCAGCTTTGATCTGATCCTCTAGAGAAGACTTCACTTCAAGAGTAGAAAGGAATCCATGAGGAACTACTTCAAGATTCAGTCGAGTGAATTCCTCATGAAGAGAAGGTTCTGCTTGTTTGACCAGCAGGGTGTTGCAGTAAGATTTACGGCTCAGCGCATTAGAAACGACATTGGCTTTGCCAGGTTGATAGTTGAGACCCAAATCATAGTCCTTGATGAGTTCCAACCATCTTCTTTGCCTGAGATGCAGATCAGGTTGTGTGAAAAGATACTTCAGACTCTGATGATCCGAGTATAACTCGCAACGGCTATCGAGAAGGTAATGTCGCCATTGCTTGAGAGCATGAACAACAGCTGCAAGCTCAAGATCATGAGTTGGGTATTTGTTCTCATGTGGTTTCAGCTGACAGGAGGCATAAGACACCACATGTACATCTTGCATCAACACACATCCGAGACCTTGGTGAGAAGCATCACAGAAGACGACAAAGTCTTTGCTAGTGTCGGGGAGAACCAACACGGGTGCAGTGGTTAACTTGGTTTTCAACAACTGGAAGCTTTCTTCAGCCTTATCAGACCATTCAAACTTCTTCTCCTTCTTAAGAAGATCAGTCATTGGCTTTGCAATCCTAGAGAAGTTCTCGATGAACCGACGGTAATAACCAGCCATCCCGAGAAAACTTCTGACATCCTTGACGGATTTAGGAGACTCCCAGTCAAGGATAGTTTGAACCTTATCGGGGATAACAGCAACCCCTTGAGCGGAAACAACATGACCAAGGAACACGAGCTCTTGTAACCAGAACACACATTTGGAAAACTTGGCATAGAGACGATGTTCTCGAAGTTTTGTCAACACCAAACGAAGATGTTCAGCATGCTCTTCTTCAGCCTTGGAATAGACCAGAATATCATCGATGTAGACCACAGCGAACTTGTCAAGATACTCCATGAAGACAGAGTTCATAAGCCGCATAAAAGTGGCTGGAGCATTGGTAAGACCAAAGGACATGACTGTATACTCGTAAAGACCATAACGAGTGGTGAAAGCAGTCTTTGGAATATCTTCCTTACGGATCTTTATCTAGTGATACCCTGACCTTAAATCCATTTTAGAAAAGACAGTGGCACCACTTAACTGATCAAATAGATCGTTGATCCTAGGGAGAGGATACTTGTTCTCGATAGTCACAAAATTGAGTGGGCGATAATCCACAACCAGACGCGGTATATTGGTATCCCGCTTCTTGACAAAGATGGTAGGACATCCCCAAGAAGAGGTGCTGGGCTGAATGTATCCTTTTCCTTCTAACTCCTCTAATTGCTTCTTCAACTCCACAAGCTCATGAGGAGGCATACGATAGGGTCTTTTAGAAACAGGAGCAGTTCCAGGAACTAACTCTATGACAAACTCCACACTTCGATCAGGTGGCATGCCAGGCAACTCCTCGGGAAAGACATCCGGGAACTCACAGACCACGGAAACATCTTGGATCTCTAACGGAGGTAAAACTTCAAGATCATACAACTCCGCTTCAGGAATAGAGACATCTGAAGGAGATAGTGACCCTACGGTCCAATATTTGACTGTTATGCCAGTAGGACTAGTCAGGGTCACAGACTTGGTTGTACAATCGAGAATGGCTTGATAACGGGTCAACCATTCCATGCCCAAAATGATGTCAATATCAGTTGACTTGAGGGTGATCAAGGAAGTGGGGAAAAGTTGAAATGCAACTTCAATTAGATTCCCATGACTAACCATGGTGGAACGCCAACTAGAACCAGGAGACTGAACTAGCATAGGAACTAACAACCCCTCAAAACTTATCCCATGCATTTGAGCAAAATCTTGTGACATGAATGAATGCGATGCTCCAGAATCAAACAAAACTTTAGCTGGAATTTGATTGATACGAAGCGTACCCATGATGACGCTTGGATCTTCCTGAGCCTTCTCAGCAGAGATATGGTTCATGCGACCTTTTCCAGCACCTGGATACTTATCATTCTTCTTTGGTGGTTGTGCCTTCTCAGCAGCACCCTTTTAAGGACAATCTCTTGCATAGTGGCCAGGCTAGTGACAGTTGAAACATATGAGGCCTGATCCAGTACTAGAAGCAGGATAACTAGATCTACCAGCATTGTTTGGAGTAACATTCGGACGAGGAGCATATCCAGAAGATCTTGGAGTATAAGGAGCACGCTGCACAGCACTGTAAGGTACGAAGACACGACACTTCTTATTACCAGATCCAGCCTTGTTATACCCATCCTAAGGACGCTTACGAGTTTCTTCATACTCCACTTTTCCACTATCGGCCTTCATAGCCTTGTTGACAAGACCTTGGAAGTTACCAAAGTCCATGAGATGGATATCACGGCGAACCTCAGGATCTAGTCCCTTGCGGAACAGAGCTTGCTTCTTAGCATCAGTGGAGACCTCTTCAGTAGCATAGCAGGCAAGACGATTGAAGTTGCGCTGGTAATCACACACGGAACCAGTGCCCTGCTTAAGCTTGAGTAACTCCTCTCTCTTTTGATCCATCAGACCCTCTGGAATATGATAAGCTCGGAAGGCTTCAGTGAACTCTTGCCATGTAACAACATGTTGAGCTTCTTGCATAGCTAAGAAATTTTCCCACCAAGAGTTAGATGCTCCCTCCAGATGATAGGCAGCAAAATTCACCCAATCAGCTTGAGCAACATGACCAACCTGAAGTTTGCGCTCCATGGTGCGAAGCCAGTAGTCCGCATCAAGTGGCTCAGTGGAATAGCTAAAAACTGGCGGAGTGAGACGGGTGAAGTCCTTGATTCCAACTTGATTGTTCTGGCGTTGAGCAGTGTTACGCTCAATCCTTTTAAGGAGCCTCATGTTGTCAGCACGATTTGTTTCATACATGGCCATGAGTTGAACCATGGACGGCGGTGCAGGAAGGTTGGAAGATTCACCCTCATTTGCGACACCCCGAGCATGAGCACGGGTACGGGCACGAGAAGTGTCACCCATCCTGAAAGAACAAAAAGAAGGTTAAACAAGGGATCCAAAGGAACAACACGGAAAGATGAACAAAGAGTACTTGATATAAATGTATCATCTTATCAAGCATTGTAGTATCAAAGCATACTAGTGTATACACTAACCAGCTGACTTACAAACCATAACAATGGATTGCTAAGATGTTACACACCAAGCAAAACTGAGATATCTTGGAACTCTGAGAATAGCAAACAAGTACGGAGTACTTTATAAAAACAACCCTAAAATCACGATCCTAAAAGTTTTGAGATACAAGGTGAGGAATGAAAACCTTTTCAAACCAAATAAGGTAAGAGAAACTCCAGCATCAGAATCACACCAGGAAAGGAGTAAAATGAATCCTAGTCAGAGTTTCTGCAAATAGTTTTTAACTTTTAAATAGTTTTGTCAACTTCTAGACTCAACATCGACCAATAAAAGGGTTTCCTACAGGCAGTCCTGCTCTGATACCAAAACCTGTAGCACCCCCCGCGGTTAGGGTTAAACTAACCTCAGATCACCATCTAAGATAAGTTAAACTCCCAAACACGGAAGATCACAATATGATTCGGTAACATTACAGAACACAGGGATTCAACAGAATAAGTTTAAACTCTTAACAGAGTAAGATATTAGAGTTATTACAGACCAGAGGTCATAGACCCAACATTACATCACACAGCGAAAGCAAAATATGTTGTTCTACACAACAACATAGCAAAAGGCCTAATAGGCCATAAACAAAAGCGACGTCCATCCCATAGTCCGCAGGCTGCTACCTGGGACCCCCAACTACTCGTCGATGTCAACGTAGAAGCCACCTTTAGTTGCAACCAGCTCCTCTGTAGAAAAACAACAATGGCGCAAGGCTGAGTACGAGAATGTACTCCGCAAGACTTAGATAACCTAGTATCTACATGCTCTGGCTAGAAAGGCTTTATCTGGATTTTCTTTTGCGGAAAGCCATATTTATTTGTAAACAAGTGAGAAAAGAGGCTCGTCTACTCAGAATCTTTTAAAAAAGGATAAGATAGCGACTTCATCATCTTGTTCATCACATCTTGGTAACTACCAGCTTCATCAGAACCTCCTATCTAGGATCACCCCCTCGACCCAGAGGAAACATCCTTAAGCACACGTGGATCAACAAGTTTTATTTAGGTTATAGTTATCTATGATCTTAGAATCTGGTCACCAAGCGTTCATAACCGTGAACACGGATTTTCGAAAAGATTAATACCCTGCAGGGGTGTACAACTTTACCCACACGTATCAACCGACTCTTAATGCCAAATATTATTATCCCTCTTCCTTGGAGGGTCGGCAGAGGGTGGTTGACCGCGACCTTTACCTTGCTTTCGCCGAGACCATGAGTCACGCAATAAGTATGATTCCACCGTAACGGGTCTAATCCCGAAGCCGGTACTTAAAGATGTGAGGCGAGGTTGGTTTACCAGGGGCGCTATCTACCCCAAGCAACCGCGGCCACGCTTCCCTACCTGTTATGATGCACCTCCTTCACCCCCTCTTTCGAAAACGTTTTCAATGCGTATGCCAAATGGAAATCCCGAACTATGTGACTCATGGAATCTACTAGGCAAGTTAGTCAGTCGAGGGGTTCCCAAGCCCCGTGTGGTCAGACGTCTCTCGGTTCCAAAGGCAAGAACTCAGTTCCTAGTGTTGGCGAGCATGGGACTACAAATACCACACCCAACGTGGCCTCCCATACAAGCCTTAGAATGATTAGTTGACTCCTTTGATGATGTCACCATATCCTACCTCTCTAGATTCTCCAGCATCTCTGATTCATCATTTGGACAAATCAGACGTTGTTACTATGCATGGCTAAGTTGTGGATCATAGAAGCTCTAGCGACGCTTAAATGCCAGACCTAAGTATGCTAGGAGCAGTGGATCAGGAGTATAAGGCTACAAAGGGAAACGGTGCAGCAGATAAGTAACATTAGCTACTGACAAAAGACCACATTGGAATCGTGTGCATCATAGCGAGAATGTAATATACTTTATAAAACATAGGTTCAGAATGATAGGCTACGCTTGCCTTGTCCGTCAGAAGACAGGTACGGATCTTCAGTGTTGTTGACTTCAGCTTCGGGTTCGGATCCTATCGCGAAGAACCAATACCAGAAAGAAAGGAAACAATCAGACATGGCATCGATGCAAAGCACAAACAAGGATGATGATATGAAAAGTTGAATTTCTTTGAAATGAAACCCTACAACATGCTTGGCAATTTTAAATGGGGTTCTGAGGGTTGAAAACCCTAACTCGGAAAACTCCGGAAACACATGAGAGGGGTGCAGTTGTTCTTATAATTAAACTTGCCATTTAAATTGTTGAACAATGCATGATTATAGCTCCATTAGATAGTTCTCATTTTTCTGAACATTTTGATATATTATTTGTATTTTTCTAAATTACAGATTAAAAGTTATTGAATTTACAATATTCAAACAATTTCTAAAATTAATAAAACAACTTATTACATCAGGCTGACATCATAATATAACCCTGGGCTTTTGTTACCAAAACTGAACACACCCACAGTGACTGACTAGTGGGGCCGAAGCCACATCAGCAGCCACATGCACAAAACGGGTTCAGTGCTTTTCTCACTGAGGCTGGGGCTACCCACACCGACTGACGGGTGGGCCAAGGCCACGCAGGCAGGCCACGCGAGCGCCACGCGGACCTCGCCGGAGCACGCCTCGGCTAGCGGCCAGGGACGGCGGAGGAAGGTGAGATGGGACGCGCGGATGGGCGGGTTCAAACAAGCGCTGCAGGGTGAACCTAAAGGGGGCGGCGCCGCCGGTTATTGGTCACCGGAGCAGCCTCCATGACGACAGACGGCGGCAGCGGGTGCAGGTCGGTGGCGTGGCGTCGGCATGGAGGAAGAGGAAGCAGGCAGAGGGTACCCTGAGCACCGAAGACTCACCACGATGCTCACGGGAGGGTTGAGGAAGCCAGGCGGGGCCGGGGTCAACGGTGAGGCGAGCGGCGGAGCACGTCGGAGTCGGGGCAGGAAACGGTTGATGGCGACAAATCCCAACGCCCCTTGTCGATTCCTTCTGCAGGAGGATGAAACGGAGGGAGACGGAGCTGATGGTGGTGTCGGATGGGATCGGGGAGGCCGAAAATGGTGGCTAGCCGGCGGCCATGGCCGCTAGGGTTCGGTCAGAGGAAATTGGGGAAAGTGGGAGGGGATAGGGTTCATCCGGCGGCGACAGGGGGTCTTATAGACGTTGCCGGCGTCGGTAGCGTTCATCTTGGCGCAGGCGGCATCGCGGCACGGTCGGACGGCGATGAGAGCGAGCAGCTCTCCTCGTCGGCGTCCTTCTGTCGACGAAGAAGAAAAGGAAGAAAAGAACGAAGGGCGTACGGGCCTGCTCCTGGGCCCCGAGTGGGCTGACCTGGGTCGCAGCTGGGCTGCAGGAAAGGTTGAGGGAGAGAGGAGGAAGATCTGGGCCGGCCTGGGATTGCTCAGGCTATATTTTTTTTAACAGAAACTTTTCCTTTTTCTGATTTTCAAAACCTGTTTTTATTTTCAATTTCAAACATGTTTTTGATTATTTCAGAAATACCAATGGCTTTTGTGAAACATGTAAAACATTATGGGCCCTTTTATACCAACTTGAGCTCCAATAAACTTTGATACTTTTCAAAATTTAAACACCATTTGAATGTATTTCAAAGAGAGGGAAAGAATCTAGGGTTTAGGGTTTGATTTATTTCAACACACTTGATCACTTGCATTACTTGGATGATTTAAATATATGCATGCCATGCTTAAGTACTGAGTAAATATATTACAAACATGGGTTGTTACAGACACCTACCTCCATCAAAATAGACAAGCTTTTGGCCTCACCAAGGCCCTTCTCCATTCCCTCAACTAGGTGGTGAACCTGGCTGAGTGCGACGGGCGCCGCACCCAAGAGCTGGGCGAGGATCACACCCGGCGTCAGCACAGCCGGAGCTGGCCTCGAGCCGGTAATGACGACCTCGTCATCATCAGCGGACGCACCCGAAGATGCGGCCACCACCAACTCCCTCCCAGCCGGCTCGGGAGCGCCTGGCTGGCCGCCGCCCGCCGCAGCCATCTGCACAACCGCAGCCTCCTCCATCACCTCCGTGATGACGGGCCTGGTGGAGCTAGCTGGAGCATCGCTCCAGGCCGGGTTCACACCAGCTCCAGGACGAAGGAGGGGGGTCTCAAGGTCCTGTGCAGCCGCAAAGAGCTGCCCCAACCGCGAAGATGTAGGCGCCTGGTGCAGCAGCCCTGTGGTTGGGGAGCCTTGAGGAGCCCTAGGTGGAGACGACGCGGTAGGCGCAGCCGGCACGGGTGCAGCCGGCAACCTCGCCACCTTCTCAACCGCCAGAGGCGGGGGAGGATCAATGGCGGCGGCACCAGCGTCACCAAGCGACATCGCCTCGCTGCAGAGAACAAAAGTGTGAAAAAACCACAGCAGAACCACGAGACAAACGAAGAAGATAGGACAAGGAAAGATGCTAACCCAACGACGGATGGCGCGATGACGACCTGGCGCCCCCGGCGCGTCCTTTTTGGCTCAAGGTGAGCTGGCGAGGCAACGGGTGCCGCCCTCTTCCCCCGGGCTTTCGCCGCGGCCTTCTCTCGGCCGGCATCATCGTCGGTGGCATCGACTACAACAAAAACAAAGTTTTAGCCACAGCTCCACGGGCAAGACGAAGAAAGGAACCGCAACCGGCAGCTTACCATGAGGATCCGAGGGGCCGTCGTCCGCCTGGACGGGAAACCCTTCGGGCTCCGTCTGGGGGTACTTCTTCGTCTTCCTGTCCGCCAAGAAGGAGGGGAGTGGGAAGTCACCCATACCATCTTCGGCTAGCTGCGCCGTGAACAACTACTCAAAAAGGGGAGCATAAGGCACCCAAGGAAAGCTAACAAGAACAAAGAAAAATGCAAGGGAACCAGATAATAACTCACCCGGGGCGGCAGGCGGCCGCGATGGTACGGCGGGCAGGAGTATGCCCAGGTTGCCTCGACACGGAACTTGGAGATCATGGAGATCCAGTTCCGTAGGTCCTGGTAGGGCACATCCTTCCACGAAGTTCGTGTCGGATCATCGGCGGTCGACAGATGGCACATCTTGTGCGACCGCTTCTGCAGCGGAAGCACGCGACGCGCCATCCACGATAGCGCAATGTCCCGGGCAGTGAGCCTCTCCGTCCACACCATCGCCTCCACCCGGGCGGCCATCCGATCAAGGTCCGCCGCCGCGCCCATACCCTTCGTCGCCCAGCCCTTCTGCGTCGAGGGCACATTGACGAAGGGTGGAAGGAAGATCCAATCCACCTCCGTGGCGTTTGTCACATAAAAATATGAGCGCTGCCACATCTTGACAGTGTCGGGAAGCTTGAACAGCGGCATCTGCGAAGAGGGCCTCGGGTAGATGGCGCAGCAGCCCGTTTGCGTCAGTGGACCGTCCTTGACGATGTTCTGGGCTTTGAAGTGGAAGAACTTGAGGAAGTTTGCCACCTCAGGCCACACCCCAAGGTACGATCCGCAGTAGGCCGCATGATGCGACAGCTGCGCGATGGCGTTCGTGCCAAGGTGGTGGAGTTGGAGGTCAAAGAAGACGAAGAGTTGGAGGATAAAGGGGCTGACAGGGAGACCAAAGCCGCGGGCAAAATGCGCGAGGAAGACGACGCATTCCCCCGGCCGAGGGTCCGGGACCCGCTCCCCCTCCGGCGCAAGACGATGCTTTACCAGCATCGATGAGGGAAGAAATCTCCCCCGCCGATACTTGTACACAAGATCATCGGTCACGAAGGACCCGCACCACCCACCTCGCTGCTCCGACAGCATATCGGCGGAGGAGGCGGCCGTGGTGGACGGTGTGCGGTGGCTCCGGTCGCAACAAAGAGGAGGTGCAAGGAGCGAGGCGTGCTAGGAGGCAGGAGAAGGAGAGCCGGAGGAAGAGGAAGCGTAAACCCCGCTCCCCTCCGGAGCCCTATTTATCCCCGCAGAGGGTACCGCTGCCTCACTCGCTTCACGCGTGTGGCAAGCCCCGTGGCCACATGACGCTAGGACTCCGGATCCTGCGCGCCGATGAAACCAACCACAGAAGATCCAGCCGTTACCATGAGATGAGAGGCGTGCGTGCTCGCCCCAAGAAACCGTTGCGGCAAGTGGCGTGCGTAGTTGACAAAAACTGACGCAGCGACGCGAAAGTCAAAATGACGCGACATGCGCCAGAGCAGCAGTCATGGCTGACGACATCACCAACCTCATCAAACTGACGCTTCGTCTCCAGCTTCGCCAGTCGGTACCTGCCTTCGCTGTCTACACCCAGTGGGCGGCCATCGATCCAGTTAAATCCAGCCGGAAAGCAAAAGCTGCAGCCGGACGCAAACAACCAAATACATCAAGACGCAAAAAAGAGCACGCAAGACCTTACCCACCGGCCAAGTCCATACGCGCTCGGGGACTAGTGTCGGGGGGATAACCCCCGGGTGGGAAAAGCTAGGCACAAGTAGGTCGGCTCCAGAAGGAACAGGCCGCCTGGCCCTCAAGAAGGATAACTCCAGCTGGTTGGCTAATGCCACCCGGCTGGACCTAAAACTTTCCCGGTTGGCCCGTCTAGCCGGTAGCCAGAAGAACCGGCCGGGTGGCCATTTCCACCCGGATCACCTCGGATTCGATGGAGAGCACGGAAGGGCTTACGCTCCTTGCGGGGTACGCCTCTTCCTCCCTCCCCCCCTCCGTCATCGGGCAGGCTGGTGTGCCGTCACGACCAGCGCTACCCGACGAAGATAAAGCAAAGTGGTCGGCTGACTGGAGAAAGCAGCCCGGGTGACCGTTAAAGCAAGGGTGACACCCCAAAGGAAGCCCGGGTGACCGCTAAAGAAGAGGGTGACTCTAAAAGAAAGGCGGACTAGGTCATGGCCCACCGGCTGGGCCCTGCAGCCAGCCCTGTCCTGTAAACCCGTATCCAAACAGTAAACCCTAGAGCCCAATGTGTAATCTGCCCCCAGACCAGTATATAAGGGAGGGCAGAGCTGGGGTTCTAGGTAAGCAATGGTAGAAAGATAGAAGTGTTAGCCTCTAGTTTCAATCTTCCTCTAGCTCTCGATAGTAGCTAAGGAAACAGCTCTAGGAGCACCTGTATTGGGCATTCGCCCCCCTCATATAGTTCATCTTGCAGGAGTAGGGGTGTTACCTCGCCGAGAGGGGCCCTGAACCTGGGTACGCCGCTGTGTTTGCAGTTTACCGTGCCCAACCCGTTGCGTGAGCCACCGATTGCATCCGAGTGTCCCTCTTTAGCCATCCCCGATGGCACTGCCGTGTTCTACACCACGATAGGTGGAGAAATCCTCAGGATTGTGGGCTATGCGCCAGGCTGCCATTAGAATTAGACTGTAGTTGATGGCCTTGGAAACTTCTTATGCCCAGGCCTCCTTCCTTTTTTGAAGCAAAAACATCCTTCCAAGCCCTAAGGCAAAGGGCTTTGTTGGCCCGGTCTTGGGTGATGCCTGTCCACCAAATAGTTCTTACAATTGTATTGAGTTTAGAGATGAAGCTTTTAGGAAAGATGATATTGGACATGTAGTAGACAAGAATGGTAGCAAAGACAGATTGGATAAGAGTTAGGCGAGCAACATGGGCTAAGTGATCAGCTTTGTAAGTAGTGAGTTTATTTTTGAATTTTTCAATAACAAAGCTATAATTTGAGGCTCTGTCTTTACTTGGAAGGATAAGAGGATGCCCAAGATGGAGAGAGCGGACACCTCCCTTCCCTTCTCTCTCCCTGAGCTCCTGCTTTGAGAGTCGAGTGCTTGCGGCCGGGCCGACCCCGAGGCCTCTCCGGCGGCGAGGCCGGCCGGAGATGGCAAAGGGAAGGCGCCGGAGTAGGATTTAGGTTTAGTTTTTCTGGTTTCGGCTGTTTGCCGGTAGTTTGGAGCTGGTCTCTGGATCTTGGCGCCCAGATCTGGGGAGTAGGATCTCTTTTCTTGCTACTTTGTCTCCTCTGGTTGGAGCAGGGTAGTGAGAGGAGGGTCACCGTCTCCGTTAATAAGCTTCGGGTTGCGGTTGGTGCGCTGGTGCTGCTGAGGTGCTGCGCTTCTGAGCTTCTTCTGGCCGGCTGTGGAAGCGGGGGGGAGGAGCACAGAGGTGTGGTCGAGCGCGTGGATGAGGCTCTCCTAGCCGGCCGTGGAGGCGAGGAGGAGACCCGAGTCCATGTGCTTTCCTCGGCTGCGACTAGCGATTTGTGTCGCTGGTTTCTGTGGTGTCGCCACGGCGCGCTGCTCCTTCTCTTGGCCGGCCGAGGAGGCGAGGAAGAGAAGGTGGGTGGTGCGGCGGCTTCAACGTCGCGGGCCCGGCGAGGGTTACTCGTGGAATCTGCTTCTTCTACAGCAGCTCCCAAGCGCCGTCTCGCCGGTGCTATCCTTGGCCAAGAGCATGGCCCTGCTGCGCCTGAGCTGGTGATCTCAGGCTTCACTTCCCTCCTTGGCTGGAGGGTCCTCTCCGACCCCGTTGTGGCGAACGACGCCGCCTTTCCATCAAGTGGTTCTGTCCCCGATGGAGGAGCTGGTGGCCGCGGCTGGTGGTCAAAGATCGGCGGCGATGATGGACCTGATCACGTTTTCACGAATATTCTTAGGGTGTTTGTTGTAAAAGTTAAGGCATGTGCTGTATTTTCTTTATTTTTAGAGGCCCTTCTTGTATTTGTACACCCACCGCCGTTTTAATGCAGATTCTAGGCCCTTCGGGCCTTCCCCGTTCAAAAAAAAAAAGATGGATGAAGGAGGAATCAATGGAAGGGACAGGGAAAATGTGTAGATATCCCGAGGCTCGTTTTCTCGTTTTCTCTAGAGAGGGAATAGTAGATATGGTTTCATCCCGAGGCTCGTTTTCTCTAGAGAGGGAATAGTAGATATGGTTTCTTTCGAAACCACGGTGCTCCGCATCCATCGGCACGTATACCGCCTTAGACTTTCTAGGCCCCACGAACAAGGCATAAGGTCGTCACCTCTGCCCACTTGTGTTGGTAAGTCTCATAGGGATCAGCATCGAGAAGCTCAAAGACCTTGAAAAAAGGCTCACGGTTGGGCAGCCAGTGGGCCATCGTCGCCTTTAATAGCTTTCCATGTAACTCGACAATGTAGCTGGTGTCCGCCGCGGGGCCATGCTGCCTTTGTATGGCCAGGTGGTGGGTGGATATGACCATGGGCGAGCCATCTTCCTCCATGCCAATTTTAAACTTGATCAGCTCCTCGCCGGATACGTGAGGCCACAGGGTCACCATTGCAGAAGGCGATGTTTCCGAACTCCTTTCCCTCCCAACCATGTTTGGTCCACTTGTCACAACCGACCTTGCACAGGGAAATCCGTCTCAGGCCGATGGTGGCGAGGATACAGCCCCTAGAAGAGGTTGGGTCATCAGAGAGGATGACATGGGTGATGAAATTCCAAAGGGAGCATACCCTCGCCTCAGCGCCGGAGAAGAGGTTTACGAGCATGAGCCCATGGTTGACACAGTTTTACACGTCTACTCAGCCGCCATCATGCGAGCCGATGATCCACTTGTCGGCCGCGTTGTCCGGAATGTGCATGACCCAACTATCATCAGGGCCGCCACCGCATAGGTGCTTCCTCCGGATGGTCCATATGCGCGGCAACAGGAGCAGAACGGAGGCGGCTGGTGGTGTAGGGAGGCGTTCCATGGTGGCGCGCCACGGCTTGCAGACAGCGGCGAGGCAGACGCGGTCGCTCAGGGAGACGATCCTTGTCGTATTCCTTTTGGTGCATGTGTGTGTGTACGCGCGTGTGTGTGGCTAAGACATTTATGGTTAAGACAAAAAGGTATGGAGAAAGAGAATATCCTTGTCATATTGCTCTATTGCTCTGAACTTCGCAAAAGGCTGGCTATTAATGATAACAGAAAGGGTCGGCGAGAAAATGTACATGTGGATCAAATTGATGAAATGACTATGCAACCCTTTACGTGCGAGAGCATGGACAATAAAGTTCCATTCTACTCTATCAAAAGCCTTGGCCATGTCAAATTTTAGCATAAAGGCTTTACTTTTCCAGAAAGAAAGAGTAAAAGAGTGGGTGATTTCCTGGGCTATGATAATATTATTACTGATACATCTCCCTTCTATGAAAGCTTGTTGAGGAGAGTGGATATAGTCAGGTAGATGAGGTTTGAGTATGCTTGTTAGGGATTTTGCAATAAGCGTGTATATGACCATACTAGACTAATTAATCTATCGGTTACAAGCATCAGTTCTGGATACTCCTCCACGTTAGCCTAAGCATTTTTTTAATTGGTTGATTTAACATATTAATCTGTCGGTTACAGGGCAGGGGGGTGTAGCCACATGGAAGTATTTAAATATTCCTCCATATCGTATCTTGTCCTTTGTAGACCGTCGCTGATACTTGGATCTTTTGTACAATACATACTAGGACCATCTTCTGATCTCATTGAGTACACTTGATCCCGAGGCTCGTTTTCTCTAGAGAGGGGATAGTAGATATGGTTTCTTTCGAAACCACGGCGCTCCGCATCCATCGGCACGTATACCGCCTTAGACTTTCCAGGCCCCAAGAACAAGGCATAGTTGCCCAAGGTCGTCACCTCTGCCCACTCGTGTTGGTAAGTCTCATACTCCGTATCAGAATCGAGAAGCTCAAAGACCTTGAAAAAAGGCTCACGTTTGGGCAGCCAGTGGGCCATCGTCGCCTTTAATAGCTTTCCATGTAACTCGACAATGTAGCTGGTGTCCGCCGCCGCGGGGCCATGTTGCCTTTGGATGGCCAGGTGGTGGGTGGATATGACCGCGGGCGAGCCATCTTCCTCCGTGCCAATTTTGAACTTGATCAGCTCCTCGCCGGGATACGTGAGGCCATACAGGTCGCCATTGCAGAAGGCGATGTTTCCGAACTCCTTTTCCTCCCAACCATGTTTGATCCACTTGTCACACCCGACTTTACACAGGGAAATCCGTTTGAGGCCGATGGTGGCGAGGATACAACCCCTAGAAGAGGTTGGGTCATCGGAGAGGATGACATGAGTGATGAAACTCCGGAGGTAGTATTTCCACGCCAAAGCGCCGGAGAAGAGGTTTACGAGCTTGAGCTCATAGTTGATCCAGTTGAACACGACTACCCAGCCGCCTTCATGTGAGCCGATGATCCACTTATCCACAGCGTTGTCCGGAATGTGCATAACCCAACTATCATCAGGGCCGCCACCGCATAGGTGCTTCCTCCGGCCGGTCCTTATGCGCGGCAACAGGAGCAGAACGGGGGCGGCTGGTGGTGCGGGGAGGCGTGCCATGGTGGCTCGCCACAGCTTGCAGACAGCGGCGAGGCGGATGCGGTCGCGCAGGGAGGCGATCTTGAGGCGGATGTTGCCGAGGATGTCGTCCGGGAGGTCGGACCACTGCGGCTGCAGCGATGACGTAGATCCAGTGCGGCCGTCGCCTGCGTTCCTCCGCATCGTCGTCATCTGGTACAGTCGTACTACTACGTGTCTCGATCAATTACGAGTAATAGTGGCAGGTATATATATAAGCAGAGTACCAGACTAGAGGTGGAATCCTTGGTCCTCATAGGAGTTTCCGTTTCCCTGTCCCGATAGGTATTTTCCGTCTTGTATGCTGCGCTGATCAGTCTCGTGTTCAGATACAAACTCACGGCCTCACAGGACTTCGACAAGTTCGACCCAATGCGTGTCGGAGACTACCTACCTTCGGGCGTTACGGTGTAGGAGTCGTGCTCAATACTGATCTGGCTCGTGAAGCCAGCTGAATACATGCAAAACTACTCCTAATGTATATGCAAATTATATTCTATAGCCGTTATTAGAAATTCTCTCTCTGTCCAGAAATAACTAACATGAGTTGTCTAGATTTAAATATATTTAAACACATTTTAGTATATAGATACATTTGAATCACTACAGGAATGGCGCGAGGTGCCGACGGCTAGGCGCTACGCCGATGGACAAAGGTCGGAGTCGTCGGTGTATCCCTCGACCAGGCCAGCCCGTCACAACAACCGTCGGTGTAGGACAGCCGTCGTCGTAGCTATCCTTCGTATAGCCTCCACACACTTATGCCGACGGCCACCCTCGACGTACCAACTTCTAATTTTTCTTTTTTTTACTACTAATTATTTCCTCTCCAATTAAAGTTTAAAAATAGTACCACGCCATTTTTCAAAAATAATGTACCATCTTGCATGGACAATGTCCCAACCGGGATATCTAAACCTTTCCGTCTATTTCTCGTGAAAAAGACAAATTCCAGCCGAATCGGCAGGAAGTGGGTCAAATTTGAACTGCAGGTACATGATCTGATGCTCATGATTTTTTGAAAAAATCATTTTTAGGTTCGCAATATGCTATTTCATCAGAGATCCATTGCAAGTTTAGTGAGGCTCAGTCCTGAGCTAAGAATCTTCATGCCCATCATTTTAGAAAGTTTGATGATAGGTTAGAATGGGCATAAAAAATTAAAAAACAACCAAAACAATGCAAAACCTATGTGTGGTGTCATATTATGTGACATAGTTTTAAGTAAAAATATCAAACTTGGTATATTGATTGTGTCTCGAAAAACCTTTACAAAGTGACCTATCTTAATCGAGGTTTTCTGACTTTGGGACAATTGACCAATGTTATGGCCATAATCGTGTCATAGTTTGTGATAATATGCTCATATTATGCACTCATGTGCATCATGGGATGGAGAACAATGTTGCAGGAGTAAGTTTTCCTTTTTGTCGCACCAAAAGCCATTTTCCATTTTCCGAGTGCCCAAAATAAGGTGTTTTGTGAACCAACCACCAAATTAAAGTTTAAAAATGGACCCATCCTATTATTCAAAAATATTAGAGCGCCTTGCATGGAGAATGTCTCAATCGGGGTATCTTAAACCTTTCTGCCATCCCTCGTGAAAAATACATTTTTTTGCCAAATCGGTAGGAAGTGAGTAAGATTTGAACTACAGGTATTTGAAAAAAAATATTTTTAGGTTCTATTTAATCAGAGATCCACTGCAAGTTCAGCGAGGCTCAGCCCCGAGCTAAGAATCTTCATCCCTATTGTTTTAGAAAGTTTGACGATAGTTTGAAACGGGCATAAAAAAATCAGAAATGATCGGAACAATGCAAAACCTTCACATGGTGTCATATTATGTGACATAGTTGCAAGCAAAATATCAAACTTGGTATATTAATTGTGTCTCAATAAAACCTTCACAAAATGACCTATCTCAATCGAGATTTCCTGGCTTTAGGTCAAATGATCAATGTTATGGTCAGAATCGCAACATAGTTTTTGATAATATGGCCATATTATGCATCCATGTGCATCATGGGATGACGAACAATGTTGCAGAGGAAAGTTTTTCTTTTCATCGCACCAAAAAACCATTTTTTATTTTCCGAGTGCCTAAAACGAGGTGTTTTCTGACGCAACCACCAAATTAAATTTTAAAAATGGTACCACTCCATTTTCAAAAAATAGTAAACCACCTTGAATAAACAATGTACAAATCAGGGTATCTTAAAACTTTATGTCCATCCCTCGTGAAATAAATAAATTCATACTGAATCGGTAGCAAGTGAGTCAGATTTGAACTACAGGTACATGATCTGGTACTCATAATTTTTTGGAAAAATCATTTTTAGCTTCACAATATGCTATTTCATCAGAGATCTACTACAAGTTTAGCGAGGCTCATCCCGAGCTAAGAATCTTCATAACCCATTGTTTTGGAAAGTTTGACGATAGATTATATTATGTGACATAGTTGCAAGTAAAAATATCAAACTTGGTATATTTATTGTGTCTTAAAAAACCTTCACAAAGTGACTTATCTCAATCGATGTTTCCTCGCTTTCAGGTCAACTGACCAATGTTACAGCCAGAATCGCGGCATAGTTTGTGATAATATGTCCATATTATGCACGCATATGCATCATGGGATGGCGAAAAATATTGCAGGAGGAAATTTTCCTTTTCGTCACACCAAAAAATCATTTTCCATTTCCGAGTGCCCAAAACAGGATGTTTTGTGAAACAACCATCAAATTAAAGTTTAAAAATAGTAAACCACCTTGAATAGATAATGTTCCAACTGGGGTATCTTAAACCTTTCCGTCCATCCCTCGTGAAAAAGACAAATTCCTGTCAAATCGGTAGGAAGTGAATAAAATTTGAACTATGGGTACATGATCTCATGCTCATGATTTTTTGAAAAATAATATTTAGATTCGCAATATGCTATTTCTTCAGAGATCTGCCGCAAGTATAGCCCCGAGTTAAGGATTTTTTTAGAATCCTCAAATTCAAAAGGCAAATTTTGATATGATTTTTTTGAAGATTTGAACACTATTAAATGAATTTTATTTAAAAATACTTGATGCATGATTAAAAATATGATAGGCTCGTCATGTTTGGATTCTTCTAATTTTTATGATCATTGTTGAATTCCAATTTACGTATTTAAATATATGAATTATTCCGTATTAAATAGAAAAAGGCAAAAAAATATTTTTATTGTTATTTGAAGTCAAGATTATTATTATTTATTCATTTTTGTTTATTTAAATAATTCTTTGAAATTTTAAAAATAAAAGCATGTGACACTATGGTCAAGGGTTAATAGGATTTCCCTATCGGAAGCTCATGTCAATCAATTCAAAAAAGATGCTTGTGAGATTAACAATTCAAAAAAATTGAAACAAAATTTAGAAAAAATTGAAAAAAATCGATGGCTAACGACGCTGGTCTATGCCGACAGCATGACCCTCGGCGTAGTGGCGACGGCTGACGGTCATTAACGGGCCGACGGGACCACCTCTTCTGTGCCGATGGTATCGGTGTCGATGGTCGGTTTCTGGCCATCGGCCCACGTGTACGCCGAGGGAAATGGGCTACGCCGACGGCAATCGCGTGTGCGCCGAGGCGATACGCCGATGGCAGCCCTCGACACAGATTGTGCGGACGGCTGATCGTGGCTACGCCAAGGGCATCGTCCGATTCCTGTAGCAAATCTAGACAAACCCAAGTCAATTATTTCTTGACAGAGGGAGTATCAAATATGCCGCTATGTCGCTACAGCGTAAAAACAGATCTGGGCGACCTCTGCCCCTAGCTACGGCAAGCCGCCGGTCCCTGCCTCCTCTGTAGGTTGCTCCGACAATGGGAGAGAATGGGGAGCCCAGGCTCTGGCCTGTAGTTAGGGTTGGCCTAGTGCTTCCTTGAGGCGCAACTTCCATGGAGGAGATTGTGTCGCGTCGGAATAATTTTCCCCTGTTCTTCCTCCATCTCGACGTCACTTCAATTGGTGGCATTGGGGGACAGGTGGCCCGATCTTCTCATCGATCTCTAGATTTCGTGAGGTTCGTGTCTAGTGGTCGACATTCGTCTCTCTCGTGGGTGGTGGTCGCAGTGGTTGTTGCAATAGTGTTTGTCGTCTTGCAGATGTTGGCATGGAAGACGGCAGGCAGCGGCATTTCTCTTATTCCACTGTGTCGGATGAAGATAACGGTGTCAGGATCTAGGGACCACGGGGAATATTTCGGCCGACGTGCCACAAAGCCTCGAGCTCGTTGCTTGTGATGACTCTGTTTATCGGCTCGAAAAGCATCCTTGTATGCGATGGTGCTCTCCTAGATCTAGGTATTATGGTTGTTCGCCTCATTTTACGGCGCTACCATGGTGGCAGCGGAGGATGATGGACGTCGATTCGGCAAGGCACAAGTTTCTCTAAGGGTATAATTGTAATTTTACTTGCAGGGTTCTTTGTGCAAAATTGCTTGTCAAGTATCAAATATACCGAACAGATCGCACACGTCTCGCCTCCAAAGGATCAAAGACAAGGCAACAAATTGACGGCAGTAAAAATCACTTTACCATTTTCATCCCCAAGCAGCCATCACAATTGAGTTTAACATATCAGTGCAAAATCAAGATCAAAATTCCATCCATTTACCAGACACCATCATAGTCTAAACATCCCCCTCCCAAGTATGTCCTCCTTCGTGTCCCCTCGAGCTCTCCCACCTCCTCTCCCCCGTCGTCGGCAGCATGCGTCGTTGGGCTAGTCTCAGGCAGCGCCGGTGTCGGCGGCCCACGGCTTTTACCCTCCTAGAGGTGTGCCCACGCGGGGCGGCGCAGCGGCGCAAGGTGTGGCTCAGGCGGTGGCGATCTGGCGTGATGGCAGGGGCCCCTGAAGCTAGCGCGAGGTGGGCTGCTCGCGGTGGAGCCACTAGCTTGGTGGCAATGGTGGCTGAGCAGGGGCTTGCTAGTGGTGTCTTGAAGGCCCAGATCAGGCCCGATCTGGTTCAGGGAGGACTGGACTCCACTTCGTCGCCTTCGGTTGGGCCGGCAAGTAGTCTATGACGGGGGTGGCAGCAATAACATCGCGTTGGTTGCAGCGTGGCAGTGGGAGCTTCGCAGGCCCGTGTGGGTCTAGCCGGCCTATGGTGACGATGAAGCGGGCAGCAGTGGCGTGACCTGCAGCAGCGTGGCGGTGGGGACTTTATGGACCCCTCTGGGGACTGGCCGGGCCTACTCGGCCTGGTGTGTTCCTACTGTCGCGTCCGGTCGGCACCCGCCGATGGAGGTGGAGGATGACCTTCCTGTTGGAGATATGCCCAAGAGGCAATAATAAAGTAGTTATTATCATATCTTCATACTTATGATAAATATTTACATACCATGCTATAATTGTATTAACATGAAACATTAATACTTGTGTGATTTGTAAACATAAAAGAGTCCCTAGTAAAGCCTCTTGTTAAACTAGCTTGTTGGTTAATATATGATCATGGTTTCCTGATCATGAACATAGAGATGTTATTAACAACAGGGTCATATCATTAGGAGAATGATGTGATGGACATAATCCTATAGTTAAGCGTAGCATAAAGATCAAGTCATTTAATATAGTTCATTTGCTATAAGCTTTCTGATACATAGTAACCTAATTCCTTCGACCATGAGATCATGCTTATCACCATCACCGGAAGGATGCTTTGATGACGTCAAACACCACACCGTAACTGGGTGGCTATAAAGATGGCATTGAGTGTTCGGAAAGTGTGGGTTGAGACACATGGATCAAGAGTGGGATTTGTCCATCCATATGACGGATAGATATACTCTGGGCACTCTCAGTGGAATGTCATCCAATTAGCTTGCAAGCAAGTGACTGGCTCACAAGGGATCACATACCACGGGAACGAGAAAAGAGTACTTATCGGTAACGAGGTTGAACTAGGTATGCAGAGATACCGACGATCAAAACCTCGGATAAGTAAACTATCGTGAGACAAAGGGAAATTGGTATCGTATGTAAGTGGTTCAATCGATCGCAAAGTAATCGTAGAAATATGTGGGAGCCATATGAATTTATAGATTCCTCTATTGGTTATTGTTCGGAGAAGTGTCTCAATCATGTCCGCATAATTCACGAACCGTAGGGAGACACACTTAAGGATTCGATGTTGTTGAGTAGTCATGGAATGATGAGTAAGAGACCGAATGTTGTTCGAAGTCTCGGATGGGATCCGGGATATCACGAGGAGATCCGGAATGGTCCGGAGAATAAGATTTATATAAGTAAAGTCATGTTTCGGAGTTGGGGAATGGTTCCGCTGTTTTCATCGGGAATGTTCTAGAAGGTTCCGGAATGTCCGGCACTCCGGAGGGGAAGGGTACATGAATGTGTTATATCAAGTTGGTATGATTGCATCATGTACTAAGTGTCATCGCTGAACAAAATAGAGGGTTTAATCAAATCCTTGTTTGAAAAGTCAAACGCCAATTTGAAAGTCAAACGGCTAATTTTGGGAAGTGGAGAGGGAGGTGGAAACCGAGTTGGGGAGGAGTCCCTCCTCCACCGCCGGCCCACTTGGGATCCGAGTTGGGGAGGGATTCCCCTCCCCTTGGCCGGCGCCTCCCTCCTAGTACACGAGATTGCCCCCTCTAAACCTAACCCTAGCCGTCGTCGCCCACCATAGCCGCCGCCCACCATAGCCGCCGCCTAGGGTTTCTCCCCTAGCCACCGACTTGGGCACCTCCAAGCCCTAGCCGCCGGTCCTACCACCCCTCCTTGGTGTGTCTAAACCCTATAACACCGAGGGCTCTCTCATAGTCCACCATACTAGCTCCGGTTTAAGGCGAAGCCCTGCGAGATCTCCCCTCTACTTCTGGTACCACGGCGTCGTGCTGCCGGAATCGCGAGGAGAGTGCTACAACCTCCGCTGCTCTTTGGAACAAGGAGATGAAGGTCTTCGCCAGTGACCGAGCGTGACAGCTGAGCGCTCTTAGGAGCATGGCCGGAAGGATCGTCTACGCGATCTTGAGATCGGAAGTGTACGACTACATCATCCACGAGAATATGCTCTCGTTAACCGCTTTGGATCTTCGAGGGTTAGTACTCTATTGACTCGTTGCTATAATCTAGTAGATAGATCTTGGCTTGATCATAGATTAGATCTTGATTGTGTGTTCATGCGGTAGAAATTTTTTGTTTTCCATGCTATGAACCCCTACAGTGATATCAGAGCCGTGTCTATATGTAGATCTATTGCACGAGTAGAACACAATGGTCATTGTGGGTGTTGATGCTTTTGTTGTCGATTGCTTCTTGTGTACTTTGCATCTTGCGGGATGGTGGGATGAAGCGGCCCGGGCTAACCTTACATGACATCGTTCATGAGACTTGCTCCACGCTTGACATGCAACTTGTATTGCATAAGTGGCTTTGCGGGTGCCTGTTTCTCCCAACATAGTTAAGATTCAATTTACAACGGGTGATTGACAATACTAGTATCAATGTTGTGGTTCTTGTTCGTAAGTTAGAACGACACTTATTGAAAGCCCCAAACCACGTAAAACATGCAAAGAAAATTAGAGGCGTCTAACTTTGTTTTGCGAGGTGTCTTTGTGATGTGATATGGCCATGATTGTGATTATATTTGATGTATGCAATGTTCCTTATTGTAAGTTGGGAACTGGCAGGAGCCATATGGTTGTCTTTAAATTCTGTTAAGATCCGCGTGTCTATTCAAAGTAGTTGTAATAGTTGAAGCTGGTGGACGACAACCATGGAGCGGCGTCATTGACCTTGATGCAATGTCGGTGATGATGGATATCATGTTCGTGCTTGAAGATGGAGATCGGAAGCACAAAGAAGAAAGGCCATATCATATCACATATTATGAATTGCATGTGATGTTAATCCTTTTATGCATCTTGTATTGCTTAGTTTACGACGGTAGCATTATAAGATGATCCCTCAAGCACACAATTTCAAGTTTTAAAGTGTTCATCCTTAGTAAGCACCGTTGCTAAAGCTCGTTGTTTCGAAGCACCTCGTGATGATCGGGTGTGTTAGATTCTGCGAGTGTATACAACGTGAGCAAGCCAGATTTTCTCATGCAGAAGCTAAGGTTTGATCTTGACGAGCCTAGCATGTACAGACATGGTCTCGGAACATGGATCACCGAAAGGTAAAGCATGAGTCATATAGTAGATATGCTGAACATGTTGATTGTTCGCCATTGAAGCTACATCAACTCTCGTGATGATCACTTTTTATGTGGTGGATTTGGTTCGTGTGATCACTAAAACAATGTGAGGGATATTGTTTTGAGTGGGAGTTCAACGACATATGATTAAAAGTTGAACACTATTTATCATAAATTAAATCAAAGTGAATTTTGCATAATTGTTGTAGTCATTGGCATCCGTTTACCACCTTGCGCTTAGTTATAATTGAGATGATAGAACTATAGAATTCTGGTTAGTTACTTTACGAACTGGTATCGTATTGTTTTGAAGTGTTAATCTAAAGTTTAAAAGTCCTATTGCAAACTTTTAGTAAGTTCTGGTTACTCCATGAAGTTTAATAATTGGTATTAAAACAAGAGTGACAATTCCAAGTGTTAGTGTATGAGTATCATGTTTGTCTCCATGATTCTTGATATTCAAAGGATTGTCTTAATATCAAGGTTATCTAGGATCTGAAAGAGTTGTTTTAGAAACCATCATGTGTGGAAGATATTGTGATATCTGAAACGAAGTTTTGGTTGCAACATGACAGAGTATAATATGGCAAAAGTCATGTTCTCATATTTGATGAGAATTTGCAAAAGGCTGGAGACACTAGTTGTTCTAATCCTCCAAAAGGTTTTGGAGAGCAACATTATACTCGCGATTCGCCGTTATAAGCTAAAAGTAGCTTGATCATGGATAATCCCATGATAAGGGTGAATATTTGATGTAGGTAAAATATTTACTACACCAAGAGATTACTAAAGAAAGGAATTTGAAAGAACACCAAACATTTGATGATGGTGATCTACTTCAAAGTGCAAGTCCAAAGACATTGGTATTTAATTATACACGCTTCGGACTATGTGTCATATGTATGACTCCACTATTGATATTGATAGATTCTTTCAAACAGAAAGGAAATCTTGAAGAGAATCTCATAAGTATATGGCAGAAAAGAAAAGACTAGAATTGTTCAGCTTAAGTATATAGATGATATACATGTTATGGATATATTCTTTGCTTATTAAACAATGTGGTTCTTAAGTATTTGATACTGAATTTGTTGGTGTGAATCATCATACGAAACAACACAATTCATGAACTACAATGGCCTAAGTAACTAGCAAAAGAATATGTGATGATGTTCATCGAGAACAAATAAAGGGTTATTGTGCTGCTCGTTAAACATCAAAGCTTGCCTTCAAGATTTTTTTTATCAGGTATTATGAGAACAAAAGGGTTGTTCAAATAATTACCGTAATTCATAAAAGATGGATGATTCACAAATCTCGTTGGAGAAATCACATCCATAAAACTAGTGCTAAAAATGTCGAAAGACAAATTGATTGAAAGATCACTTAGGAAGTGACATCGCCGTTTAAATTATATTGAAAAGAAAACATGAAGAAACTCCATGTGGATGGAATTTTGGAGTCTTTTGATTTTTGACCAAATGGCGCTTGTGAAACTTTCCTAGAGATAATTAAAACTTTGTTCATAGGCCAAAAGGGAACGAATGACTAGCTTATTGGAACTTTTACATATTGTTGTACGAAGTCCATTATGTGTAGTCAAGAGCGATGGATTTCAACTTCATATGCTTTCTCCGAAAATTTGAGTGAATATATAAATATTCACTTAATAAGGATGAAGTATGAAACATTTGAAAAGTTCAAAGACTTTCAAGATGAAGTGCAAAATCATTGTAACAAGAATATAAATAGTTTATGATAAGATCATAAAGGAAGATATTTGAGTTACAATTTTAGCATAATACCTAATATTTGAGGAATCGTTTCGTGAATTTGCATTTTTCGAAACACCATAAGAGTATGGAGCGTTCGAGATATGTAATTAAACCTTGTTTGACATGGTAAGATCGAAGGTGTAATTCATAAAACTGCCATTATATTTTAAAGATTAAAAGCTTTTAGTGACTACCGTTTTTCCACTGAAAAGAGCTCCATCATAATCCGTTGAAATGACACCATATAAAGTTAAGGTTTGGATAAATCCCAAGTTGTCCTTTCTTAAACATTGGTATGCTACGCATAAGAAAGATGTTTGCAACCAAATTCGGATGAACCTGTCTTTGTATGTTATTTCGAATAACTATTAAGTATTCCTCCATAACGCCAAAGACAAAAAGTGTTTGTCGCTTAGAACGTCAAGCTTCTTTGAGAAGGAATTTTTTTCGTGAAAAGTTAAGTGGGAGGACAATAGAACTTTGATAAGATTAAAATAACCTTAGCTATATGTGCAAAGTTGCGCAGTGCCGAAAAGTGTTCCGGAGGCAGCAACAATGCTCATGGCTCACGTGCCTCAAAGGTTGTGGTCACGGAGATCTAAGTTCCTATTGAAATAAGTAGGTCGGGTAAACAATCAAATACCAAGATTTGAGGGTTGAATCATTATTTGAGAATAATGAACGGACTACATGCAAAGAAGCGATGATGGGCCCTGACTCCGTAAAATGGCTTGAAGCCATAAAATCCGTGATAGTTCCATACACGAGAAATCAAGCTTTGAACTTGAAGGACCCTCGAGAAAGGTGTAAGACCTTACAGTTGTGTTTGGATCTATAAAGAAATAGACATGGATGTTTCGCGTCTATGAAATAGTCGACATATTGGGAAAGAGTTCACAACAATGTTCAAAGGTTGACTATGACAAGATTTGATCTTTCATAGCGATATTTAGTCTAGACGGATTAATGTAGCAACCACTACATATAAATTTGTTATGTGGTAGTTGAATAAACAAAACGAGTTCTTCTAATAGAATTGTTACCTAGGACATGTGCGTAACACGGTCCATAGGGTTTTGTTAATTCAAAGGATGCTAAAAGCATATGCAAACTTCAATGGTTGAAGTGAGTATCGCGGAGTTGGAATCTTCAATATGATGAAACTGTTAAAAGAGTTTAATTTCATCAGAGATGATGAAGATGCTTGCATTTGCAAGAAATTAAGTGGGAGCGCTAAGACATGTTTCTAATACATTATGTGGAAGACATATTGTTGATTGGAAATGATGTATGTTTTATTAACACATATTAAGAATTTCATCCCGATGAAAGACTTAGGCAAAACCCAAATATTTGGCATCAATAGATGCTAATATGGTTGTGCCGAAAGTACATAGATGATGTATTGAATGAGTTCAATATAGAAACTACAAGAAAGGTTCTTGTCACACAGAAAGGATTGAATGAGTTCAATAGTAATGATATATTCAAGTGTATTGACACTGGGTAAGTGAAACAAAGATTCAAGTATAGATTGATACTTGATGTATGAAATCACAAAGAGTATTTATATCAATCATACTGTGATATGTACAAATCCAGATATGTCCTATACTCTAAATGTTATGAGCATATACCAGAATGATTCATAAGTTGATCATTGGACAATAGTAAGGATATTCTTATGATATTTTGGAAGAACTAAGAGTATATTATTTGTAGAAGTGACAAATAGATGGTTAGTTCATTGTAAAAGTACTACATTGATACTAGTTTTGTCACAAAGTACAAATTAAGTTTATCTCAATCTAAACTAAGGGTGGCACAATAAAATGGAAAGTAAGTTCCATAATGGATTTGGATGAGTTCCAAAGTTAAGACATTGTGACAGATACTACAACAAAAGGCTAAGTATATGACTGCTATAATAGCAGCTAAAGAGGGCATTTGTGTCAAGTAGTTTGTTATCAAACTAGGTGTAGTTCACAGCGGGATAATACTATGAAGATATATTGTACGACAATATGATCAACATGTTTTAACCCCAAAGAACTAAAGGTCTCACCAAAGGACCAAAATTATACAAAGCCATCTCATTAGTGAATGAGTGATGCGTAGAGACGCAAAGACATGCAATTACACGGACACGGAAGTGTCAGATCCGGAGATCAGTTGACCACTAGCAATCGTGTACATACAACACCGGAAAGCCATAGGTGTTGAATACACAAAGGTTTGAAACTAGATTATTGACTCTAGTGCAAGTGGGAGACTGTTGGAGATATGCCCAAGAGGCAATAATAAAGTAGTTATTATCATATCTTCATACTTATGATAAATGTTTACATACCATGCTATAATTGTATTAACAGGAAACATTAATACTTGTGTGATTTGTAAACATAAAAGAGTCCCTAGTAAAGCCTCTTGTTAAACTAGCTTGTTGGTTAATATATGATCATGGTTTCCTGATCATGAACATAGAGATGTTATTAACAACAGGGTCATATCATTAGGAGAATGATGTGATGGACATACTCCTATAGTTAAGCGTAGCATAAAGATCAAGTCATTTAATATAGTTCATTTGCTATAAGCTTTCTGATACATAGTAACCTAATTCCTTCGACCTTAAGATCATGCTTATCACCATCACCGGAAGGATGTTTTGATGACATCAAACACCACACCGTAACTAGGTGGCTATAAAGATGGCATTGAGTGTTCGGAAAGTGTGGGTTGAGACACATGGATCAAGAGTGGGATTTGCCCATCCATATGACGGATAGATATACTCTGGGCCCTCTCGGTGGAATGTCATCCAATTAGCTTGCAAGCATGTGACTGGCTCACAAGGGATCACATACCACGGGAACGAGAAAAGAGTACTTATCGGTAACGAGGTTGAACTAGGTATGCAGAGATACCGACGATCAAAACCTCGGATAAGTAAACTATCGTGAGACAACGGGAAATTGGTATCGAATGTGAAAGGATACGGATGTCGCCTAGAGGGGGCTGAATAGGCGATTATAACTTTTCCTAGAGTGGCTCAACAAAGGCGGAATAAAACTAGTGTTTACTTTGTAAAGCACAACCTAGAAACAACTAAGGTTTAACTATGTGCACCAACAACTTATGCTAAGAAATACAAGCAACAAAGTGATAGCAAGATATATATTACTTCAAGCACGAAGGCTATCACAATGTAAAGTGCATAAGTAGAGAGCTCGGGTATAGAGATAACCGAGGCACGCGGGGACACCGATATTTTACCGAGTTCCTCCCAACATGGATTACGTCTCGTTTGGAGAGGGGGTGATATCAAACCACCAACGCCACAAAAGGCCTCTCTTATTCTCCGGTGAATCTCACCCCAATGGTATTGATCCACGCTTCCACTATAGGTGCACTTGTCGGTGGCAACCGGAACCTCACACAAGGTTGGGGCACAACTCCACAACTTAATTGGAGGCTCCCAACAAACGCCATAAAAGGCCTCAACAAATTCCACCAAGGCTACAATGCCACCAAGGCCACAAAACCGTCTAGGGTTCCAAGAACCCAAGAGGGACAAGCTCCAATGAGCAATTCAAACCAAATCCTCCGAGGAGAACCCAAACCCATGCAACAAATGCAAATGGCAAGAACACCACAAAGATGCTCAAATCCCTCACTCTCAAGTTCCAACAAAGCTACCAAAGCTATTGGGGGAACAAGAGAGGAGAAATCAAAGAGAGACACAAAATCCCCCAAAATCTAGATCCCCAAAGATGCACTCACAAAGAGATGAATCGGTTAGGTCAAAACGTGGGGCTAGATCTCCTCCAACAACCCCTCAAATATATGCAAGAATCAATGGAGGGGTGTGTAGAAATCAAGCTTAAGGAGTAGAGCAAATGAGGGCAAAGCTTGGGAAAGAAAAGGAGGAAGAAGTCACACTAAATAAAAATGAGGCAAAGCTATTTAAAGAGAGGGGATGATTCTGCCCGTTGGGGCAATTTTTCTGGACGGAACGGTAATACCGGATGCGACCGGTACTACCGGACCGAATAAATCAAATCGGGTCAGGCAAACGCGAACTAGCCAGAGCCAGGAAGAGGAAAAGCGAGGCGGTCGATGCAATTGGCAAAGCATGCGGCAGCAGCGGCCCAGTGCATCGCAGACATGAAGAATAACGCCAGCAGCAGCCGAAAGCGGCGCAAGCGGAGGCAGCGGGCCCGGTAAGCGAGGGCAACAGCGGCAGCGGCTAGGGCGACATGTGCGGCAAGAAGAATATGGCGGCGCTACGGCAACTGAAGGAAGCGGCGGCAGACACGAAAGACGCGAAGCGAAGCGATGACTGGCCGGCGGCACCACGCTGAAGCGGCGAAGCGGCCGCGCGAGTGAAGAGCGGCAGCGGGCGGCAAGCGCGTGGGGCCAGGTCAACGCAGGCAGCAGATCTGGATCTGGAAAATAAACTGGGCCAAATAAACTGGGTCTGGGCGAATTTAGACAAGAAAAACGGGGCTGGCGGTACTGCCCACCCGGACGGATTATCTGGGCGGCGGTACCGCAAAAGGTACCTAGCGAGGCAGAAAGAAATCGGGCCATTTTAGGCCCGCGGTAATATCGCCCGTCAAGGCGGTACTACCGCTGGCCCGTAAAAGCATAACAGGCAAATATTCAAACGGCAATAACTTTTGACTGGAAGTTCCGATTGACCCGATTCAAATTGCGTTGGATAGAGGGCGACAAGGGCTTCCTAATAAAAAGTGGAAATATTGATTATCACCAAGTGAGAAAGTATCAAGTAGAATAATGTGATATACCTCACTTGGTGAGAAACCGAAAAGCCGCATAAATCAAAATCGCAACAACATACAAATGGGAGATCCGATTTAGATGAATAAGAGCTTGTTATGGAGATTACCACAAGCTCTAAATCATCACATGGATAAGACCAAATAACAACCAAATATGATGATGCAAGTATGCAAAGGTTTGAGCTCTCTCCGAACGATGTGATCGAGTTACTCATTCGAGAGCCCCTCTTGATAGTACGGTTATCTATCCTAATCCCGGTCTCCTACACACAACAAGAGACCGGCAAAAGAGAAAACCTATCACGATTATACCTTTGCTTTGAGAATTCCACTTGAGCTCGATGTAGACGATCTTGCCCTTCTCAAGATGGAATGCCCTCCTTAATTCCTCATCATCGACCTCGCATATTGAGCTTGCCCAACATATCTTCTTTGCATTTCATCGACCTTGAATCCAACACATGCTCCAAGTGATGCCAATGGACAAATCCTACAAGTATAACTTAATACACACATTAGTCCATAAAGATTGTCATTAATTACCAAAACCACACATGGGGGCCCAACATGTTCTTTCAATCTCCCCCATTTTGGTAATTGATAACAATCCCTTTAAGAGGGTTTATATAAGGAATTTTAATGAATAAAATGGTAATACCAATATCAAATACTTCAAAAGTATGTGATATTGGTACCACCACCATATATAGAGCAAACTCCCCCACAATCTATGCATGTGTGATGAACTTGAATTTCATTGCATATATTGCCAATCATTATCATTGGTGGAGTTTCCTCTATATATACCACATGCTAAGCAACAACAAAAATGCAAGAGCATGAGAAGCAAATGCACAAGAACAAACTCAATGCATAAACCAACTTCCCTTAAACCCTCTAAAACTTCTCCCCCATTGGCATCGATTGCCAAAATGGGTGACAAGTTCTAGAAGGCAAATATAGTAATAATTCCTCCAAAGGTGTGCCTTCGCACATATCCAATGATGAATACTTGGGAGGGAGTAGAACTATATCGAGGACCCGAAGATTGCAAAAATAAAGTCAAATGATGCAAGCAACTACAAGGTCCGACAAACCAATTTGAAAACAACAAATGAGTCCAAATGGAAACAACAAGATATTATGATATGAGCAAAAGAGTGATTTAAATAACAAATAGAGAAGCTCCCCAAGGTTTGTGCACAATTCAAAATAAATGTATTGGAATACATAATGCACAAATATGGAATCCTTGCTCCCCCATAAGCATTTAAAACACAGCAAATGTGAAAGAATGCAAGTGAGCATTATTAAATGAATTAGATGAGCTCCCCAAAGAGAATGCACCAATTATGATAATTGCATTTGGGAACGAGGTGCATAGTCATGGACTCCTCACTCATCCAAATTACTTTAACAATACAAGACATGAAAGAGCAAATATGAGTGTCCGAAGATGCAAACAAGAGGAACAAGCACTCATGGGAAAATAAATTTGGAAGCCACCAAAGAATCAAAAGGAATAGAAAGGTGGTATCCAAGGATTAAAAATCAACTAAAATTATCTTCTCATATGAGTATATGTCTCTAAGTGGAAAATATCACAAAGACATATTCCAAAGAATAAAAATGCACACATAAAGACGATTATACAAGAAAGCACATGAAAGGCAAAGATGAAGTCATAACATATATCAATAAGATTTTTGCTTCAAAGCATGGCCAAAGGCTCACATATATCTTATTGTACATAATGGACTTCAAACACCAACACACTCCATATATTACAACTATCACCAAGGGAAAAGGAGAAAGTTGGAATATATGGAGAAAGGCAACAAGTATCATAAGATAAAATAGACTAGCAAAAATCTCACTATTGCACATGAGAGAAGTTGATGAAATGATAGGCAATAAAATTGCTAGATTGACATATTTGGGATTGGAGGATCATATGCATGATTTTGTATAGTCCCAATTATATGCATTCATCTCAACTTAAACACATATACAATATAGAGTCCTTTTAAAACCATGGCTAGAACTACAACAATTACAAATACACTAATTCATGCTAGAAGGCAAACGACAAACGATTGGACATTATAAACTTTAAATTTCTCATGAGACTTGTACCACATAGAGACTTGACAATAATCCAATATAAGTACTAGGTGGTATTCCTCATGTACACACAATTTTAGGATTGTGGAATGCCCAAGCATAACACTCCCCCAAAATGGGATAATCCATTAATTTATCACAAGAGCCAAATAAGATATAAAATATAATCAAGAAAGGCTCAACCACAAGAAACACACATACATGGAGTTCCACCTAATCATACACAAACATGCTTGATACCTCAAGATAATTAAGTGGAAAGCACAACATGTACAAAAGCATGGAAGATACAAAACCAACACATGCACAAGGGGGCAAGTAACTTTCAATGTAAAGAGTTTAGCATATGTTACCACAAGGAGGAACATTGGAAATTTAATAAAATCATGATAATCCAAATGGCTTGCTTGACAATAATAATTGATGAAGAACCCTCAATTCTTCATAATGTATCCAAGACTCCAATGCCCTCCAAAACACACCTATTGATCAAGTTTTGGCTTGTTGGTCCCCAACCAAGTTGGGTCCTAAGAAGTTAGTCACAATAGGCTTGGCAACCCAAATGGTTCTTTTCTTGACACCACATTGAGCACCAACAAATTTGGCAAACACATTGCCAACCTCATCCTTACGAAGTGAATAAGCATCATCAATCAAGATAGGATGGGATGAGGAGATACCAATAGTGCATGAGGAAGAAATGTGCCCCTTCTCGCGGCATATGTAGCAAGTTCTACTCTTGCCTTCTTTCCTCTTAGGTGAAGCCACAACTCGAGGGATAGCTCGAGTAGTCCTCTCAGAAAGGGGCCCATTAGTGACTTGAGGTGGAGCTTGAGGCCGCTTCCCTTGTTGCTTCACACTAAGAGACTTTTTCTTCAATGGGCAAGATCTAACGTGGTGCCCTTCTTCCTTGCACTTGAAGCAAACAATGTTGGCCGGATTCTTGACTTGATCTTGGCCATTCTTCTTGTTGTCTTTGTGCTTCAACTTGATAGTGGACTTGTTCTTGACATTGGAGTTGAATCCAAGCCCACTCTTGTCATTGGGGGATTTTTGCACACTCAAAATTTTGTTGAGTGTGAACTTCCCTTGTTGACCCTTTTTCAAGTCATTCTTCAAAGAAGTAACTTGAGCCTTGAGCTCTTTGATTTCCTCTACATGGTTAGTTTCAATACAAGTACTAGAGGAAGTAGATGCTACATTGTTAGAGCAACAAGGCATGGAATGTAATTCATCACGAGATATGGCATGGTTGTGAGAGGATGAATTACAAGGACTAGCACATGGCAATATAACATTTGGAGTAGATATAGTGCTAATTTCCACATGAGGCCCACTAGATGTTACCTTTGACATGATGGCCTCATGAGCCAACTTTAGCCTACCATGGGAGACTAGGAGATCCTCATGCGAGCTTGAGAGCTTATCATGGCTTTCTTCTAATTTCCCATAGTTCCTAGTTAGCAAAGCAAGTTGAGCCTTTAGCTCAACATTCTCCTTCAAAATAGATGCTTCACAAAAAATAGAGTTAGTAGCACAAGCATCATTACTATTAGCAAGAGGTGTGGGCAACTTGTCAAGCTCTTTTGAATATGAGGCTTTAAGTTGCTCATGTGACTCGGTGAGTTTGATGAGCTCACCCTTTATGACCCTAGAGCCATTTTTGAGGTGCTCAAAATCCTCAACAAGTTTAGCATAAGCAACTTCAAGTTCATCATTTTTAATCTTGAAGGAGTTAGCCACCGCAAGTTCTCTATCATGGTATTCCTTTACTCTAGATAATTCTAGAGTAGAAGTCTCCTCAAGAGATTCTTTGGTGGTTTGTTCTTCTTCAAGGGAGTCCTTTACTTGAGCAAGTTCATTAGCATATTCACGCTCAAGTGCAAAATTTTCATCAATTATGTTTTCTTGCTCCTCAATAAGATCATTGCCTTCTATAGCATAATTCAAGATTTCAAGAAGGTTGGAGGAAGCAAGTTTATTTTTGTAGAGAGCACTATAGACAACCTCTCCCATTTTCTTAATAGAGGTAATATCATACTTACCTCTATAATCATCATTATCATTCTCAACCTCATCATCATCATCATGAGATACAATGGGATCCAAAGAGGTTACCTTTGTTCCCTTAGCCATAAGGCACATGTGAGAACCGCAAGAAGGTGATGATGAGATTGCACTTGTAGCTCTCTTCAAGACCTTGTCTTGGCCCATAGAATCTTCATTTTCTTCTACATGGTTAGCAACACAAGCACTAGAGTAAATAGAAGCATTTTTATCATGGCAACAAGACAACATGAGCATATCATCATGAGATTTATTTAAGTCATTTCTACATGATATGCAAAGACTATTAACACAAGCATGTGAGGAATTTTGAGTGCTAGAAGTGTTAAGGTCCAAAGATAGATCATTGCAACTAGATAGATATGAGAGATTACAAATAGTGAACACACTATCCATATTGCAATTTCTATCACCACTCACCATATCATTACCTTGTGAAAAGTCACATGTTGGTGAAGTGGTAGAGGATGAGAACTCATCTCGACCGGAAGTGGAAGCAACACAATCATCCTCAATAATGTTGGACTTGCTATATTTATCTTGAAGCTTGGTCCATATCTCACGAGCGCTTGAATAAGGCATGATAGAAGAAAGAACTACATTGCTCACAACATGCACAAGAATTTTAGTAGCTAGAGCATCTATATGAGAGTTCAACTTCTCCTCTAAAGATTCGTTTTGGGTATCCATAGGAGAAGAGAAACCCACATATAGATAGCCCTCGATAATTGGGTGAATTTCCTGAAATAAATTAAGCATGCGAATTTTCCAAACATCATAATTTGTGCCATCGAATGTGAGCGTGTCCTTGTGCACTAATCCCCTAGCCGACATCTTTACTCTCAAGGCGGTGAAGCCTAAAATGAGAGATCGGGCTCTGATATCAATTGAAAGGATACGGATGTCGCCTAGAGGGGGGGTGAATAGGCGATTAAAACTTTTCCTAGAGTGGCTCAACAAAGGCGGAATAAAACTAGTGTTTACTTTGTAAAGCACAACCTAGAAACAACTAAGGTTTACCTATGTGCACCAACAACTTATGCTAAGAAATACAAGCAACAAAGTGATAACAAGATATATATTACTTCAAGCATGAAGGCTATCACAATGTAAAGAGCTCTGGTATAGAGATAGCCGAGGCACGCAGGGACACCGATATTTTACCGAGTTCCTCCCAACATGGAGTACGTCTCGTTTGGAGAGGGGGTGGTATCAAACCACCAACGCCAAAAAAGGCCTCCCTTATTCTCCGGTGAATCTCACCCCAATGGTATTGATCCACGCTTCCACTATCGGTGCACTTGTCGGTGGCAACCAGAACCTCACACAAGGTTGGGGCACAAATCCACAACTTAATTGGAGGCTCCCAACAAATGCCACAAAAGGCCTCAACAAATGCCACCAAGGCTACAATGCCACCAAGGCCACAAAACCGTCTAGGGTTCCAAGAACCCAAGAGGGACAAGCTCCAATGAGCAATTCAAACCAAATCCTCCGAGGAGAACCCAAACCGATGCAACAAATGCAAATGGCAAGAACACCACAAAGATGCTCAAATCCCTCACTCTCAAGTTACAACAAAGCTACCAAAGCTATTGGGGGAACAAGAGAGGAGAAATCAAAGAGAGACACAAAATCCCCCAAAATCTAGATCCCCAAAGATGCACTCACAAAGAGATGAATCGGTTAGGTCAAAACGTGGGGCTAGATCTCCTCCAACAACCCCTCAAATATATGCAAGAATCAATGGAGGGGTGTGTAGAAATCAAGGTTAAGGAGTAGAGCAAATGAGGGCAAAGCTTGGGCAAGAAAAGGAGGAAGAAGTCACACTAAATAAAAATGGGGCAAAGCTATTTAAAGAGAGGGGCTGATTCTGCCCGTTGGGGCAATTTTTCTGGACGGAACGGTAGTACCGGATGCGACCGGTACTACCGGACCGAATAAATCAAATCGGGTCAGGCAAACGCGAACTAGCCAGAGCCAGGAAGAGGAAAAAGCAGAGCAGCGTCGCATGCAGCTGGCAGCGCATGCGGCAGCAGCGAGCAGGCGTCTGTGCGGCGACATGCGGCAAGACAGACGATCGCATGCGGCAGCGGCGATCAGCAGCGCAGCTGCTGCGCAAGCGGGCGGCGGGGCAGCGTGGGCCAGCTAGGGCAGCGGCAGCGGCTAAGCGACATCTTGCGGCGTGCAGCAAATCTGGCGGTAGCGGCGGTAGCCAAGCAAGCGCGCATCTTGAAGCGGCGGTGCTTCGCCTGCAGCGCTGGCGGCGGCAATGAGCCCAGCGGCGGACCACCCTGAAGCCCGGCGGCGGCGCGAGTGAAGAGCGAGCGAGCGGCAGCGGGCGGCAAGCGCGTGGGGCCAGGTCAACGCAGGCAGCAGATCTGGATCTGGAAAATAAACTGGGCCAAATAAACTGGGTCTGGGCGAATTTAGACAAGAAAAACGGGGCTGGCCGGTAGTACCGGCCCACCCGGACGGTACTACCGGGCCGGCCGGTACTACCGCAAAAAGGTACCTAGCGAGGCAGAAAGAAATCGGGCCATTTTTAGGCCCGGGCGGTAGTACCGGCCCGTCCGGGCGGTACTACCGCTTGGCCCAGAAAACAGCCTAACAGGCAAATATTCAAACGGCAATAACTTTTGACTGGAAGTTCCGATTGACCCGATTCAAATTGCGTTGGATAGAGGGCGAAAAGGGCTTCCTAATAAAAAGTGGAAATATTGATTATCACCAAGTGAGAAAGTATCAAGTAGAATAATGTGATATACCTCACTTGGTGAGAAACCGAAAAGCCGCATAAATCAAAATCGCAACAACATACAAATGGGAGAACCGATTTAGATGAACAAGAGCTTGTTATGGAGATTACCACAAGCTCTAAATCATCACATGGATAAGACCAAATAACAACCAAATATGATGATGCAAGTATGCAAAGGTTTGAGCTCTCTCCGAACGATGTGATCGAGTTACTCATTCGAGAGCCCCTCTTGATAGTACGGTTATCTATCCTAAACCCGGTCTCCTACACACAACAAGAGACCGGCAAAAGAGAAAACCTATCACGATTATACCTTTGCTTTGAGCATTCCACTTGAGCTCGATGTAGACGATCTTGCCCTTCCCAAGATGGAACGCCCTCCTTAATTCCTCATCATCGACCTCGCATATTGAGCTTGCCCAACATATCTTCTTTGCATTTCATCGACCTTGAAGCCAACACATGCTCCAAGTGATGCCAATGGACAAATCGTACAAGTATAACTTAATACACACATTAGTCCATAAAGATTGTCATTAATTACCAAAACCACACATGGGGGCCCAACATGTTCTTTCAGTATGTAAGTGGTTCAATCGATCGCAAAGTAATCGTAGAAATATGTGGGAGCCATATGAATTTCCAGATTCCTCTATTGGTTATTGTTCGGAAAAGTGTCTCGATCATGTCCGCATAATTCACGAACCGTAGGGAGACACACTTAAGGATTCGATGTTGTTGAGTAGTTATGGAATGATGAGTAAGATACCAGATGTTGTTCGGAGTCTCGGATGGGATCCGGGATATCACGAGGAGATCCGGAATGGTCCGGAGAATAAGATTTATATAAGGAAAGTCCTGTTTCGGAGTTAGGGAATGGTTCCGGTGTTTTCATCGGGAATGTTCTAGAAGGTTCCAGAATGTCCGGCACTCCGGAGGGGAAGGGTACATGAATGTGTTATATCAAGTTGGTATGATTGCATCATGTACTAAGTGTCATCACTGAACAAAATAGAGGGTTTAATCAAATCCTTGTTTGAAAAGTCAAACACCAATTTGAAAGTCAAACGGCTAATTTTGGGAAGTGGAGAGGGAGGTGGAAACCGAGTTGGGGAGGAGTCCCTCCTCCACCGTCGGCCCACTTGGGATCTGAGTTGGGGAGGGATTCCCCTCCCCTTGGCCGGCGCCTCCCTCCTATAAGAGGAGGGGCAGGGCTCCCCTCCTAGTACACGAGATTGCCCCCTCTAAACCTAACCCTAGCCGCCGCCTAGGGTTTCTCCCCTAGCCGCCGACTTGGGCACCTCCAAGCCCTATCCGCCGGTCCTAGCACCCCTCCTTGGTGTGTCTAAACCCTAGAACACCGAGGGCTCTCTCATAGTCCACCATACTCGCTCCGGTTTAAGGCGAAGCCCTGCGAGATCTCCCCTCTACTTCTGGTACCACGCCGTCGTGCTGCCGGAATCGTGAGGAGTGTGCTACAACCTCCGCTGCCTGCTGGAACAAGGGAGAGGAAGGTCTTCATCGAAAATCTGCGAGCGATGTGACCCGGCTGAAGCTGCGGAACGCCGGAAGGATCGTCTACGCGATCTTGAGATCGGAAGTTTACGACTACATCATCCACGAGAATCTGCTCTCGTTAACCGCTTTGGATCTTCGAGGGTTAGTACTCTATTGACTCGTTGCTATAATCTAGTAGATAGATCTTGGCTTGATCATAGATTAGATCTTGATTGTGTGTTCATGCGGTAGAAAATTTTTGTTTTCCATGCTACGAACCCCTACACTTCCGGTGGTCGTGATGTTGCCTCCCTCCGGATCCAGTGGCCTGGTGTGCTCCTGCCACTCTGTTCGGTCGGCTACTGTCTACGGTGGTGGAGGTTCTTCCCTCCCACGTGGTGGTGTTCCCGCCACCCATTGTCTACGGATGTTCGTTGTCAGTCTTCCCGGCCTCGCGGTGCTTGCCTTGGGGGGACAACAATGGTGACCACGAGACCATGGTGATGTATGTTGGTGGGTGGCAAGACAAGTGGAGCGCTATGGATTGTCTGGAGATGTGGTTGTTTGGGGTCGGGAGAAATCCATGTCATCTTGGCACCGACGTAGCGACGCTTGCGAGTGTCTTAATTCCTTCCTGAAGGGCGTCGGGTGTACCTCTTTCCTACTTCCCATAGCATACCGAGGGAAACCCTGGAACTAGTCCGGGAAGCAGCATCGCCACTTTCCTTCTTGAAGGTGTTGCTTGGTATGCGACAATTCATTTCAGAGCGCTAGGATCGTGGTAGGGATACTCCGGAGGGCGCGGCGGTTGTGGGTCATCGCTGTTTGTTGATCCGTTGGTGTCGGCTTGTTTTTCTCTTTCTTTTGTTTTTTTTTTTAGATTTGATTGTACTGTTTGGCCTAGTAGTGGACTTACGGTTGTATCATATGGTTTATTATATTAATATAGCGGGACGAAAGACTGTTTTAAAAGGGCTTTGATCTACCAATGATCATTTCTGATGTCTTTATTGAGGCCCATTTTTGTTGTCCTCGAAAGTTTTGATATATCCTAGGGCTAAGATAAGTTTTGTCTATCGAAGCGGCTATTAAAAAAAAGGTTTGTCGTTCTTAGCGGACACATGTCTACAGGGATCAAGCTAGGCCAGCCAGCGTGCGCGGTTCACTTGTCTTCTTTGATCAAATTATTCACTGCATAGATGGCACTCGCGGAACCACACCCCTACAGGGGCAATGGTTCGAGATGCAAACTTTATTATTACCTACATGTTAGGGATTTTTTTATTTAACTTACTAAATAGTCTAATTTCACCACTAAATTCAAAATTGGCTCAGGGTTTATATGGATCCTGGCTCCGCTCCTGGATATGGGTCCCACTACCAGAATTCAACAAAAAAATATAGACTAGTAGTACAGCTATACAGAAACTGGGGAGGAACTGAGCCTGAAAAGGGGGCAGTTTTATTCCCAGCCCATCCATCCACCCCCTCTAGTCTCTTGAGAAGCACATGAACAGATTGTTCCTTCTATGGAATAACTTGGCTACTAGTGACATCACATCGTTTCGTCGTGAATAACTTGTCTTTTTAATAAGAAACTGTAAAATATTTTCAGTAACCTTATCTTAGTATCTATGTGTTCCTCTCTCGCTAACTTTTTAGATAACAGTAACGCTGTAAGTGGTTAACATGCGGGCGTCCTGCAAAACACAGCAAATGTCTACATAATTTAGGTGGTATTATGCGGGAAACCCACATAATCTAGACACACAGCTGCGGCAACCCGCATATGCCACAAAGCTACAGGAAACTATGCAACTGTGTGCACCGGATGACATATAGAGTTACAGTACAGGCTAGGATATAGGCTACTATTTAATGTTTCACAGTTTACAACTTCCTTCACATTACTTGCAACAAAATACATTACTACAAACAATAAAACCATTTAATATCCTTGTTCAATCCATGAACTTTGCTTCTTCAGATCATCTGGTAATCTATTAGAACTTTGCTTGTTTCTTCAAGATCAACACTAGCTTGACAGTATTGTTTCTTAACATGTAGATTGCTTCTTCAACTTAACTAAGATAAGCCAATAACAAAAAAGAGAATACAATGAGAATTCAAAACTTGTCAAGATTAACTTTTACTTAAACAATTAAATCAAAACTAAAAGCATCCTGGCAGTGGCAAGAAAAACTAAGAATGAGAATTCAAAACTCGTCAGGATTAAATTTTACTTAAACAATTAAACAAATACTTGAAGCATCCTGGCAGTGGCAAGAAAAACTAAGTGTACAAATATGAACTCAATAGCAGTCTATATTTCAAGTGTTTATATGAGCACAATCATGCTCCTTCCCGACATATATATTCAGTTTGTCATCATAAATTAGAATAACATTCCAAACCCACCCTAGCATCTCTACAAACTACGAATTTAGATGCACAAATATGAATTCAATAGCAGTCTATATTTCAAGTGTTTATATGAGCAGAATTATGCTCCTGCATGGCATATATATTCAGTTTGTCATCATAAATTAGAACAACATTCCAATTCCACCCTAGCATCTTTACAAACTACAGATTTAGATGCACAAATATGAACTCCATAGCAGTCTATACAACAAAAAGATGCAAGTACATAACAGAGCAAGTTACCTGTAAGATGCAATCCTAGCTATCAGGAAATGCGCTACTCATGGTCCAAATCATCTGAAAATGTTAGAGTTTCTTGTTAGCCACAAAAAAACGAGCTAAAACAATAACCTAAATCAAGAAAAATTCACTTACCGGCTGCCCTAAACCAGTCCTGGACGCATATCAAAACCTCGACGGTAGAGCACGCGAGGCTGCTCCTGTAGTCGCTAATGACGCATCCTCTAGTGCTGAAAGTGGATTCAGAAGGGACAGTTGAGGCTGGGATGTCCAATATGTCACGGGCCATTTTAGAGAGCACGGGATATTTTGAAGAACTTATTTTCCACCATTGGAGAATATCAACCTCCTCCTTTCGAGGTGTCAATTCTTCTTTCAAGTATCGATCTAGTTCGTTGCTTTATTGTCGTCTTTTAGACCTCATGTATCGATCCCATTGTGCAAGTGGATCATCATCAACTTCCACCCCCTCGGTATCATTTTCTCTCTGTGGTTGTACAGATTCCTCTTTACTGTATTCATTGAAGAGTTCTTCCATGGTATTCTTCACTTCACCCATCCATTTGCCTGCCTCCTCTTCATTTCCTAAGTCACTCAAGAGATATTCCAGGAGGTCATACTTAAACCTTGGATCAAGTACGACGGGAATGCATGCAGACATGTATGTCTCTTTCCAGTATTGGTTAAACTTGATATGCATTTGATTTACCATACGAGCAATTATGATGTCCTGACTTGATGCAACTTTATTCAAGATCTTTCTGTTCAGGCTTGACTCTTATTTGTTCAACATATTCTTAATGTTCCATAGCTGGTAGAAATAAAGATGTGACGTGGGATACTTCGAGCCTGAGAAACATACTGTTGCAGTGTAGAAGCATTCCAACAACTTGCACACGGCTGCAGCCATTTTCCATTCAGAGGGCGACGGAGAAAATGTGAAATCCTTATCTTGTTTCTTAAGGGAAGAAAATGCATTTCTAAGGGGCAAAGCAGCATCAGATAAGTAGAATTCGAGCGAGTCATAACATCAACGGATGGACTTTTATACCTAGAACTCAATCCTTCTTGTACGACTATCTCAAGAAACTTCTCCACTCTTGCTTGTGAACTTCTGACAAATTTGACACTTTCCCTTATGTTATTGACCACAGTTTTTATTTCTCGCAAACTATCTTGGGCAACTATGTTAAACACGTGTGTTGAACAACGAAAATGAAATAACTTTCCTTCTATAAGTAGAAAACCCTTGTTCTTCAAATTTTCTCTCAGTAAATTGATCATTGCAGTATTGACTGATGCATTGTCCAATGTGAAACTAAATAGTTTATCTTCCAAGTTCCATTCCTGAATGCTATTTAGCACTATATTGAACATGTTCCATGAGTTATGAGGTGTCTCTAGCATAGAAAATCTTATTATCCTTTTATGGAGCACCCACTCATTAGAAATGAAATGGCAAGTCATGCAAAAGTAACCTAGTTTATGATTTGAGGTCCACATATCTCCCGTTAGAGATATTCGAGAGTCACCATTTTCAAAAAACTCTTTTAGTATATTCCCATTCTCATTGAAGGCAGTGATACACTCATTCCTTATGATCGTTCTGGACACATTTTCAAACCATGGGTTCAAAGCAGCAATGAATTCTCTAAAAGGCTTGTACTCAACTAAAGAAAAGGGCATTTCATTGACCACAATCAGTTTGACAGTTTTCGCCTTGCAACCATGGGATTAAATTTCCAATTTGGATCAATTCCTCGGGACGACCCAACTTTTCCACCATTTTATTCATTGCTTTTTTTGCTTCGCATACCTTTAAATGTCGTTTGAGATTGTTGGTCCCTATGTCTCTGGCAGCCGGAAATACTTGACGACAATGAATGCATCTGCCTTCCACAAGTTTCCCATCTAGATAGATTGGCACAGCCTCTTCCCATATCAATGATATCAGCTTGTGGCGTTTTCGTTTTGAGCCTACATGCATGGGAAAGCTTAGTTAGCCTATCAAGAGTAAAGTGCATCAAATCTTACCTTGAGAATTGGCTGTCCTTGTACCCGTAGAGAGATCCTCGATAGAAGGAGAAATATGTGGTAGATCTTGTACTGGAGATGCCATGGTAGAACTTGGTGACTGATGTGATGTCTCGGGAGAACGGGCCATCTTGGCCCTTTTTACTGAGGCGGTCCTCACCATTAATGATGCCCTTTTCGATGATGCAGCCCTGGCCAACATATTTACACCCGGTGAACTCGCCACTTGAATAGGAGAACTCGCCCTTAAAGGAACCTTGCTATTTCTGCTCTTCTTTGATGTTGGCTTTGGGAGTTCATTTTATGTGTGATGTTTGCCCTCTCCCACCTGCACCTGAGATACCTATTAAACATAGAGAAAATATAAGCTAAACAGAAACTAGAATACTAAATGGTTTTGCATTCAGGTCCTAGGACATTGACACAAGACAACCAACACTGAGTAAAACCAACTCAGCATCAACAGTATCCAAGGATAACAAAGACAAGCTCTACTACTGATAAAACAACCACAAACCCAAAGACTGCTGCGGAAACCGTACAAACATCAGTACATAATAGAATGATAAAGAACGGAATATTGACGCTTACTGTCAAAAAACAAAAGGAGAAGACGAACTAGAAGCTCGATTCAAGCAAACTACAGCATTTAACTTAATGTGTGTTTCACCTGGAGCATTGATGTCCCCTGTTCCTAGCACCCCTTGCCTTTTCTACTCTTAAGACACCTATCTTAATACCCACCAGGAATAAACTACATAAAGTATAAACGGACCTTATCCCAAACATAATCCCGTATCATGGGATAAGAGAAAAAATCCCCTCGTTATTTTGGTGAGTCACTTCATCTCCAATCGAGCAATCAGTCGGCTTACCACCAAAAAATATGCAAGCAACGGGATCTCATGCATTACAAAGCTAGACATGAGCAGGCAGGTTGAGCAAGTAGACACCAAAAAATATGTCTCTCAGGCTCGAAGTATCCCACGTCACATCTTTATTTCTACCAGCTATGGAACATTAAGAATATGTTGAACAAAGAAGAGTCAAGCCTGAATAGAAAGATCTTGAATAAAGTTGCATCAAGTCGGCACATCACAATTGCTCGTATGGTAAATCAAATGCAGATCAAGTTTAACCATACTAAAAAGAGACATACATGTCTACATGCATTCCCGTCCTACTTGATCCAAGGTTCAAGTACGACCTTCTAGAATATCTCTTGAGTGACTTCGGAAATAAAGAGGAGGCAGGCAAATGGATGGGTAAAGTGAAAAATACCATGGAAGAACTCTTCAATGAATACAGTAAAGAGGAATCTGTACAGCCACAGAGAGAAAATGATACCGAGGGTGTGGAAGATGATAATGACCCACTTGCACAATGGGATCGATACATGAGGTCTAAAAGACGATAGTCAAGCAATGAATTAGATCGATACTTAAAAGAAGAATTGAGACCTCAAAAGGAGGAGGTTGATATTCTCCAATGGTGGAAAATAAGTTCTTCAAAATATCATGTGCTCTCTAAAATGGCCCATGACATATTGGCCATCCCAGCCTCAATTGTCCCTTCTGAATCCGCTTTCAGCATTGGAGAACGCGTCATTAGCGACTATAGGAGCAGCCTCGCATGCTCTACCGTCGAGGTTTTGATATGCCTCCAGGACTGGTTTAGGGCAGCCGGTAAGTGAATTTTTCTTTATTCAGGTTATTGTTTTAGCTCTTTTTTTGTGGCTAACAATAAACTCTAACATTTTCAGATGATTTGGACCATGAGTAGCGCATTTCCTGGTAGCTAGGATTGCATCTTACAAGTAACTTGCTATGTTTTGTACTTGCATCTTTTTGTTGTATAGACTGCTATGGAGTTCATATTGGTGCATATAAATCTGTAGTTTGTAAAGATGTTAGGGTGGGATTGGAATGTTGTTCTAATTTATGATGACAAACTGAATATATATGTCGGGCAGGAGCATGATTGTGCTCATATAAACACTTGAAAAATAGACTGTTATTGAATTTATATTTGTGCATCTAAATCTGTAGTTTGTAGAGATGCTAGGGTGGGCTTGGAATGTTATTCTAATTTATGATGACAAACTGAATATATATATCGGGCAGGAGCATGATTGTGCTCATATAAACACTTGAAATATAGACTGCTATTGAGTTCATATTTGTACACTTAGTTTTTCTTGCCACTGCCAGGATGCTTCAAGTATTTGTTTAATTATTTAAGTAAAATTTAATCCTGGCGAGTTTTGAATTCTCATTCTTAGTTTTTCTTGCCACTGCCAGGATGCCTTTAGTTTTGATTTAATTGTTTAAGTAAAAGTTAATCTTGACAAGTTTTGAATTCTCATTGTATTCTCTTTTTTGTTATTAGCTTATCTTAGTTAAGTTGAAGCAATCTACATGTTAAGAAACAATACTGTCAAGATAGTGTTGATCTTGAAGAAACAATCAAAGTTCAAAGAGATTACCAGATGATCTGAAGAAGCAAAGTTCATGGATTGAACAAGGATATTAAATGGTTTTATTGTTTGTAGTAATGTATTTCATTGCAAGTAATGTGAAGGAAGTTATAAACTGTGAAACATTAAACAGTAGGCTATAACCTGTAGTTGCCGACTTAGCCTCTAGTCTCTTCTGAAAATCTTAGTCTGTATTGTAACTCTATATGTCATCCGATGCACACAGTTGCATAGTATCATGTAGCTTTTGTGGCATATGCGGGTTGCCGCAGCTGTGTGTCTAGATTATGTGGGTTTCCTGCATAATACCACCTAAATTATGCGGACATGTGCGGCGTTTTGCAGGACACCCGCATGTTAACCCACTTGTAGCGTTACGAAGCAAAACACAGCAGGCACCAAGCTAGGTATGGCGGAAAGACCTCCCTCACTAACTACTAAGTACTCTACTGTCAAGCCGAACAGCCTCGGAGAGGCAGCGTTATATATAGAAATGGCACAACTCAAAAGCATGAATCACCTGCTAGCAGCATGCCAGTGTGCCTCTATGGCCTGAAAAGGAGAACATCCAAAGGAAATGAAGAATGTTTGCCACAGAAGTTGAGGCGCGAGGAAGAAACCAAATGGCTACAACGGGCCAAAGTTAAGCACATCCAAGAGGGAGGAAATAATACAAAATATTTTCATCTCATTGCAAATGGAAAACATAGAAAGAAAAAATATTCCAATTAGAACAAGATGAGGGGACTATTGTAGGGGACGAAAATCTGAAGGTGTATATTACTGAATACTATAAAAAATTGTTCGGAGAACCGTCTCCGAATAACTTTTCTTTAGATGAGTCACGGCTTACCGATATTCCTCAATTATCGCTAGAGGAAAATGAAATTCTTACGTCGGATTTTACTGAGAAAGAAGTGCATGATGCCGTCTTTCAGATGGAACACAATAAAGCTCCAGGACCAGACGGGTTTCCTGCTGAGTTTTATCAAATGTTCTGGGAGGTGATTAAGTTCGACCTTATGGCTATGTTTGTGCAATTAAGTGGAGGCGACCTCCCGTTGTACATACTGAACTTTGGGGTCATAACTTTACTTCCAAAGAAAGAAAATGCTGCTCAAATCCAACAGTACAGACCTATTTGTTTACTCAACGTGAGTTTCAAAATTTTCACAAAAGTTGGAACTAACCGAGTTACTATTATCACTAGCAAATTCATAAAACCTACTCAAACTGCCTTTATGTCGGGTCGCAATATCTTAGAGGGTGTGTTGGTGCTTCATGAGAAAATTCATGAGCTCCATAGGAAAAAGTTAGACGGGGTGCTTTTTAAAATCGACTTTGAAAAGGCCTATGATAAGGTGAAATGGAACTTTTTGCAGCAAGCGATGCAAATGAAAGGTTTCAATGAATTTTGATGTGAAACTGTCACACGTTTTGTTCAAGGTGGTAGTGTGGGAATAAGAGTCAATGATGATATTGGCCATTACTTCCAGACTAGGAAGGGACTGAGACAAGGAGATCCGCTCTCCCCAGTTCACTTCAATATTGTGGCAGACATGCTGGCTATTCTTATTGCAAGGGCAAAAGATGATGGCAAAATTGGTGGACTCGTACCTCATTTAGTTGACGGGGCAGTCTCCATTTTACAATATGCAGATGATACTATATTATTCATGGAACATGACTTCGAGAAGGATGTTAACATGAAACTGATAGTATGCATATTTGAGCAATTGTCCGGTCTCAAAGTAAACTTTCATAAAAGCGAAATTTTCTGTTTTGGAAAGGAAAAAGAGGAATAAGAACAATACGAACAAATTTTCGGTTGTGAAAGTGGTTCTCTTGCTTTTAGATACTTAGGTATCCCCATCCATTACAGACGCTTGTTAAATTCTGAATGGAGGCCAGTAGAAGACCGCTTTGAAGGAAAGCTTGGGTGCTGTCAAGGAAAGTTGCTCTCATACGGGGATAGACTTATCCTTATTAACTCCGTTCTCACGAGTCTACCGATGTTTATGCTATATTTTCTTGAGATACCTAAAGGGGTTAGGAAAAGACTAGACTATTATAGATCTCGTTTCTTCTAGCAGAGCGATGATCATAAAAATAAATATGGGTTAACCAAATGGAATATCATTTGCCGTCCAAAAGACCAAGGTGCTCTAGGCGTCACAGTGCTTGAACTTAAAAAAATGCTTATTAACCAAGTAGTTATTTAAAATTCTGAATGAGGAAGGCATGTGGCAAGAGATTCTATGCAATAAGTATCTTAGGAATAGAACACTTTCCCAAGTTACTGCAAAACCAACCAATTCTCCCTTTTGGAAGGGACTGATGGGGGTTAAAGATGATTTTTTTCTCTAGAGGATCCTTTCGTGTGGGGAATGGTCTCAAAACAAGGTTTTGGGAAGACATTTGGCTAGGATATAAGTCTCTAGCTAAACAATATCCTTCTCTATTTGCTATTGTTCGCCATAAAAACGTGACGGTTGGACAAGTTTTGGCAAATAATCCTCTGAATATTGAGTTTAGGAGGAATTTTTTCGACAATAGATGGAATAGATGGTTGCATCCGGTTCAGCGTTTGATAAATGTTAACTTATCGGAGAGCACAGACTCTTTTTTTTGGAAGTTAACAACCTCGGGGGAATTTACCGTTAAGTCTATGTACGAAGACCTTCTAGATAATAGCACTAGATTTCCACGCCGTTACCTTTGGAAACTTAAAGTGCCACTTAAGATTAAGATCTTCATGTGGTTCTTATACCGCAAGGTACTTTTAACGAAAGATAATTTAGCTAAGCGTAACTGGAGTGGTTGTAAGAAATGTAGTTTCTGTGATTCACCGGAATCAATACACCATTTATTTATTGCTTGTCCCTTTACTCGTCTTGTTTGGAGGATTATAGAGTTCACTTTTAATTTACCACCTCCAGCTAATGTGATAAATATGTTTGGCAATTGGCTAAATGGGGTGGGAAAAGATGATAAAGCTAAAATTCGTGTGGGGATCTCAGCTTTATTATGGTCTATTTGAAACTCTAGAAATGACTTGGTCTTTAACAGGTCCGGTACTATCAACTTTTTGCAGGTTATCCGCAGAACTATCCACTGGATCCATACGTGGTCCTATCTCCTTCCAGAATACCAGCGGGGGGCTATGGATGTCGGGTGTACCTGATTGGAAACAGTCGTATATGCTTTCTACGGCCAGGCTGGGTGGCGACATACTAGAAGACTATATGTTTCTTAAGCAAACTTTGTTTATTGTGTTTCGGTGGCTAATCTTTGTAGCCACTTTGGGTGATCCATGATCGTAATATTCTAATACTTTCATACTCTATATGGAGACTTTGAAATAGTGCAATGAATCAGGTTGTGTGCATCAATTGATGCAGAGGCCGGGACTTTCCCCATTTCAAAAAATAGACATATATAAAAAGAAAATGTGAATGACAAGATTATTCAGAGTTTAAGTTGCAGGCGCTTGCAAATTTTACACAATTATTTGGAGAGCATGTACGCCTGAGACTATTGGTCCAACACTTCAAAAGCATAGAGAAGTCCGCCTTCAGGCTATTTAACACATCCTAACATTGCTTAATCAAGTAGATGACAAGATGATTAAGAGTTTCATAGTATGATTACAGACACTTGTAAATTTTACAGGAGTATATAGAGAGCATGTCATACTGATACTATTTGTCCAACACTTTTTTAAAGGATCTTATAGACAAGAGAAGTCTTCCATCACATAGCTATTTTCATACATTCAATTAACAATTGTGAAGGTAAACACAAAGCAGTTAGATAATGAAATGCTGAAAGTTTGGAAGATCACAAACTGACAATCTACAAGTGCTTAGAAGAACGGCTTAGCCTGGAACCTGCATGAACGGCAATGCTTAGACCACTATCTCTATTTTCAGACTTGAAAGCATCTCATAATGGGCACAACATCCTCTGAACGGGCTGAGGCTCCCAGTGGCTTTGGCCTGTGCGGGCGCAGCTGGGCGGATGTGGCGGAGGAGGACGATGAGGCAGCTGCGCTGGCAGAGGAGGAAGCTCGGCGCTGCTCTTCCCCGGCCTCACCAACGCTGGGGGACTTCATTCTGCGGGCGCGTGTCATTCGGCGCTCGAAGGCGGTGGCTAGGGCTCGTCCCACAACACCAGCGAGGGGCTCGGCTCCACCGCGCATGGAGACCTCCCGTCCGGAGATCGGGTCGCGGCTGTCGGTGGGTTGGTCTGGGCGCTCGCGTGGGAGGGGAGGAACCATGGGGGCACGCCCCTGGGGAATCTCCTCTGCCGACGCTGGCGCCCGACCTCGCTCGACCGGCGGTGCCCTACTCGATGGCGAGATCGACGAGAGGCAGAGCCCTTGCTGCTGGGCCACTGGAGGGCCTCGAGCCAATCTCTGGCCCAATACCGGTCCAGGACTGGTACAGCCAGGATGTCCGCTTGTGGGCCACTTAGCCCGTGGGCCGCGAGACCCAGGTGGCATTGGAGACGGGGTCCGGTCGCACCAGGATCGACCGGTTAGGTCTTCGACCTGGTCTCACAGGGCAGCGTGTGCATCCTGCCTCTCGCCCCCATCTTCCCCAGTGCTGCACCACCACCCGCATCAGCACGCATTGCCGCCAGATTCTGGCCCTCCACCGCCCTGCGCCGCCGGCCCCATTATGTACGCGGAGGCAGTTTCGTGCAAGCGGCCTTGCAACCCTCCCCCTCCTGCGCGCAGGCACCCCCGGTCTCCGCCGCCCCGCGTCGCTCCTCCCTGCACGCTGCGCGCGCGCCTGCCTATCGGCCTCTGGGGTGTCGGTCCCCTCCTCGACCGCGGTCGCCCAGGCAGGGGGCCACGCTGCCCAGTGCCACGGGCAGGGAACCGTGCGGTGACCCAGCATACCACTGCATGTGTAGTATATTATAGTCGTTGACATGACATCCACAGAACATCGTTCCGTAAATATCATATCCCACAGAATGGTACAACAGAAACATTACGGGTGTATATTACAAACATACACACACATTATATTAGAATACCAGAAGTTTAAGACTTCAAAAGATTTAACTTACAAACCAAAATATAAAGTGTTTTAGCAGAAGATAAAAGTAACAACTCCAACTAAGAGTTGAGCTCGGCAGCTTATTATATAAAGTTCATGCTGCTTGGCTCCACTAGTTACTAATAACTAGGGCAACTAAGCTGACTCGTTGCCATCTACTCCATATCGGATCTCATAATCCACTCCTTCAACACCACCTGATAGGTCAGGCTCCTCGTAGAAGACATCTTCTTGGCATTCCGCTGCATACATTGGAGTATCTTCGGGATCCTTAGAGTCTAAGCAGGGGATCAAAGGAAAAGGTGAGTAACAGCGTTACCCAGCAAGTTCATTATATGCAAGGAGGGAAGTTTGATGCTCTATCTACCACCTCGGACTATAATTCCTTGGCACTATGCAGTTTTCGTAAATCTTTCTTCAAAGATTTATTTATTATTAAGATCTATGCCCATCAGCCTTCACAGGTTTACCAGATCTTTCATAGAGTTCCTTTCCTGCCGCGTTCATAGCTCCTTCCCGGAACAGGGAGTAACAAGTTACAGTTTTTACACTCTGCAGAGGTGTGTTACTTTACCCATGAGAGATCAACTCCTTGTTGCACAACTAGGCGTACTTTTCCGTCCACAATTCCATGATGTGGGGCCTAGTAGGTGATCCAAGCAAATCACTGCCCCCTTCGCGACCTCGCATGCCTCCTTGGTGTACACCATGCCCACCCATTGAATTACGGCAATGGTTTGTACAGACCGTTAGATGCCAGAACTATTGTGGGACGATGAAGATTTGTCACATCCCAAAATTCTCCAAATTTTGAAATGTGAAAAATAATCAAAAAAAGAAACAAATGTTGAAATTTAGGGTAAAGAAAATTTTTGCTTCTAAATGGAAACATCAAAACCCAACTTGAACAAAATTAGAATGAAAAGACAACAAACAAATTTTCAAAGGATCAAATGCAATTATGCATGGAAGGAATCTTGAATTTAAAACACTTGGGAAAATTTAAACCAAAACCCTAAAACCCTAAAGAAAGAAATCATTTCCAAGATCACCCAAAGACTATGGCTTTTCCCCATATAAAAATTTAGCAACAAACATTTCAAAATGATCAAAATTGATTAACAAAAATATTACAAAACCATAGAATTTGGTTTCACACAATTTGGAGCCCTATATAAAAACCTATGAATTTAATAAGATGAAAGAAAATAATTTTCCAAGGCTAATAAAGCTCCTTACTGAATTAAACACCAAATTTTGAACAAAATAATCCTAAAGGAATTTAAAAATATTAAAAATATTAAATAAATTTTTACAAAGTGGAATCACCAATGTTGGAGCTATAAATAAAAAGATATGGATTTTATAAGATAGAGAAAGAAATAATTAAATAAGAAATATTTAAAAAGATCATTTAAATCTTGGACAAATCCATAACTAAAAGGATAAAAGGTTACTGAATAAAATAAAAGAATAAAAGTTATTGAATAAAAATTATATGGATATGAACCATATTCAATTTTATTTAAATAAATAAAGACAAGTTACCCACATATTTTAAATGGATATTAAAACACAAGAAAATTATTTTTTAGTGAATTAAATAACACACTAATAAATAGTGTAAACCTACTGAAAAGGTTCAGGAAGGATTTGAATTCAAACTAATGTTTAAAACATTTGAATCAAATTAAAACAGGAAATAGAAATGGAAAAACAAAAACAAATCAAAAGAAAAAAAATAAGAAACAGACCCCCCAGCAACCCAGGCCCAACAAGCAGGCCCAACTCGCAGCCCACCCAGGAAACACACCCCTCTGCCCGGGTCTTTTCTCATCCACGTCGGACCCACAGCCACCTGGCATCGTCGTCCCCACGCGACCTGTTCTTCCCCCTCTCCTCGACCGTTTTCTGCAGATTTTTCTCGGCATCAATACGATTAACTGCGCGCGTGATTCCCTCCAGCGACCAAGCCTTCTTAATATCCTCCCTCTCCTCTCTGATTCCCCTCACTCTCCCGCACACGAACGCCCCTAGGATGCTCTAATTTCTCACTCGAACACCCACTGCTCCGACGTGCTCCGGCGCCAATTTCGGCCAGCCCAGACCACCCCCGGCCCCCTAGCCCGCACTAGCTTGCCCGCCTTTATCGTACGCACATGCCAGTAACCCCGCTTGCCCGTGCGCACCCTGGAGCGTCGGCTCCGTCTTCACCCATGCGTCACCGACGACCCCCGCAACTCCGCTGATCCCTAGCGCCCGAACTCGTGCGTTCCAAGACCTCTGACTCATACCATCTTGATCGCCCTTTTCCTACACGTCTTCTAATGCTCACCATTCACTCGTGCATGATCTGTAGCGCCGCCCCCGACGATGCCAGAGTGTGCCTGACGCCAGGAGCATCTCCGCCCAGCGACCTCGTGCGCCCCTTGGCCAACGGAGACCACCTTGAGCATCTACACGCCACGGCGAACCCGGTGAGCCCCTCCTTTCCCTTCCTTGCTTCCTGTATTCGCCGGAACGCCACCACTCGAGCGCCGCCGCCGCGCACCGTCGCCAGCGCCGCCAGATCTTGGTCGTTGCGCTTTGGTCTGTTGGATCTTGATCCCAAGGTGTAGAATAGATGACTTAAACGAAGGGGTATGCTCGATCTGTGCCGTGCGATCTCATTTAAATCCTACGGCATGTGTTGCACGATCCAACCGAAGCGGTATCGTCCAGTAAAAACATGCCACGTGGCTAGACTCTGTTTTAAAAACTGGAGTTAGATCTAATAGATGTTTGAATTTGTAAAATTCATAACTTTTGATCTGCTTGTCCAAATATTGCAAATTTTATATCAGAAAAATTTACACTTTGCAACTATGTCCTTAGTTTAGTATTTTGCTTCTAAAAATTAGGTTTTTTGCAAAAACATTATTAGGACTAATTTGGATATAAAAATTGTTTTAAAATGATTTTTGAGTGAAATCTTTTGCAAATGGATTTGATTTGAACCCTCTAACCATAAACACTAACATTTGAGTTTAAAAAATATATTTTTTTAACACTAGGAATTATTACTTTGTATAAAAGAATTTCTAGTAAAACAAAAATGATTTAAAAAGGGCTATTTTCACTAACTTGTTTTCAAATGATTTTCCACTTTATAAATGACGAGTAGGTGTTTTGAAATGTTTAGTACCTTGTTAGAGACCACTTTTTAAATAAAACAACTCTTTGCATCCTTGCATGCATTTTCTTGTTTTATCATTTTATGTGGTGAATTGTTTGAATGCTAGTTTTGAATATGTGCCTTGCTTGATTGAATTGTAGTGAACTTTGAAGTGTGTGACAACTGCAAGATCAAGGAGTGTACCTAGATTTTCTACAAAAAAGGCAAGTGATACTTTTATCATCAAAAGTCCTATCTTTTCAATATTGCATTAGTGATATTTTAGTAGTATGCATGATAGGACTTTTTTTTTGCTATGCTATGGTAGATCCTATAGAATATATCTTGGTAGGAATCTTCCTTAGACAAGAGACAAGTTTTTCTAGTATGCTTAGCCTAGCTAAAAGATTTCAAGGGTGGAATATTCATGCTATGATATTATGCAAAGTCTATGACTAAGTTTTTGATTAATAAAAAAACTAAGTGAATGAAACACCTGGGTGGAATGGTAATTGCTTGGATGGATTTGTGTTGAATAGTTACACAAGGCCCATTTCTATGGTTTACCTTGTGTATCTCACTTGTGGATGGCCACCCGGGAACAAAAAGATTTTAGATGTTTTGTGTTGAGAAGCTTCCAGTGCAGCCACATGGCATATGGGCTCTGCCTTGACTACATAGGTTGCAAGAACTCAGACAGGCAGACAGAAGGTGGTAGTGATGATAGGTGGAACGCGTCTGTGCTGATCTGGGGGATTGTTTCTGAAAAATCTCGTCTTAATGCATGTCGAGTCCTGTGGGGAAAGTGCACCACCTCTCGAGAGGAAAAAACCTAAGTACTTAGCCGTGTCCCCGGCAATGGATAATTTGAGCATCAAAAGGCATTGAAGCAATTAAGGATCTCCTCATCCCAATTTCTCTAAGTTAAAACTTGTTGGGTAAACAAGGGAATCACATGGTGTGTATCCAGTGTGCCATTGTGTGATGAAATGATTTGCAAAGAGAAAAACTATTTTTCAAAGGATAGGGAAAACTTGTTTTATGCAAAGGCAAGCCAAAACTCCACTTAGCCAAATATTCATGTAGATGATAGATTCTCCATGTCAATATAAATCACTTGCCAATACAATTCAAATGTATTGACCCTTGTGGCTGTAACTTATTATGTTGCAGGTTTGTTTGATGTTAGTGGAGTTTGTTGAGTAGGGATTACAAGTCTACAACCAACATGATTGCCTATGGCATATGAAGATGAAGGACTCCATGCTTTATAGTTATATCTGCTGCATTATAATAAGATGTAATGACTTATTTTATTCCTGGTTATAAGTTGTAATATGACCTTTGTTTCTTGATATTACATCTTAAACTATGGATGCTAGCTATTCGATCCAGGGACTAGCATTGTAAACACAGGAATCTCTACCTTATCAGGTTGGGACCTCTACATGCTTCCCACCCATATGTTGCATATCCTCTACGAATTACCACATAATATGCACGCTACGAGGATAACAACCACGACCTGCACATTTGGCTACATGCGAGAGGAAAAAGATACAGCTGACTTCTCTGTCCCATTCCAAATCTCATGGTTATCGCGTGATATACGGTGCTAGAATCACTGATGTCATGGTTAAGTTCCTAGTTGATTATCATTGTTGCAAATAGAAACCTATGTTCTATTGCTCCATTATATCATCACTTAGGATGATAATCAATAATTTATTTATTTGAGAAAATAATATTTTCTTTCCTTGGAACATAGATGATAACACACAATTTGCAAATACTTTGATAAAGACTCTTCAAAGGACATGAGCAAATGAGTAAGGTAGTGAAGTCGAATGCTTGCACTGGACCTTGAGCTTCTATGTCTACAAAACATCATTATTGCCCCGTAAGGACAATATTTAAAAAATCAAAATGAATATGCATAGTAATGTAATGCATTATTTATCATTTATTTTTCTTTATGTGTTTTACCCATTATTTTAGTTTCAAGAATTCCTTTAAGTAATAAAGGTTTTCATTTAAAAAATAATCTTTAATATTTATTGAATATTATATTTGCCATTTTATAAGGTAATAATTTATTTTTAGGATTAAATTTAATATCAATTCCTATTTTCATTCATTTAATAATTCTTTTTAGAATTAATATTTAAATTAAGAATTTATTTTTATAACTTCAAATATTTATTTAATATTTTTCTAAAATACTACATTAATAATACATAATAAAAGTGATTTTTATTTATTTTTATCCTCTTTCTATAATTTTACAAAATTCCATAAGGAATATATATTATAATATTCTTGACTAAAAATAACATTTATAGAAATTATTTCTTAATTTAATTACATAGGTTGGATGATTATAAATCCAGAAATATTTTATTTACAATTTTTAGATTTCTATTTTATTTTCTAAGATTTTATTTAACTCTAGGGGTATTTTGGTATTTTATTAAATATTAAGATTTCTTTTAACTTTTGGGCTAGTTCTATTGGGCTTATTGGGCCAATTTGGCCCAAATGACTTTGACAAAAATGGCACCCCGAAGGGCTCTATCCCTATTGGCCCACTCCCTCTGTCTTCTCTCACTCGACCTCACCTCCTCTCCTCCTCGACCCCGTGGGGTGCTGGCGCCACCGCCGTGCGATGCTCGCCGCCATGGCCCTCCCTGGCCGCTATCGTGGTGCAGGGCGAGGTTATCGACCATGCTCGTCCATCTTCTCTGCTTCGATTTGATTTTGGAGCCCTCCTGTGGCCAGGCTAGCCCCGTTCCCGAACCCTAGGGTTTGGGGATGGTGCTGCTACTGCCGCTGCTGATCCTCCCGTGGTGGTGTGCGGTGCTCGTGCGCTGTTGTGGCTGCCGCCGTTGCTGGTCCGGGTTGCAGCGCCCCCTGGGGTGCTCCCCGTGCCGCCACGAGCTCGTCGGCCCCTCTGCTTCCTCTTCAATCCTTCAGCGAGGACCACCGGTGAGTTGTGTCTCTGTGAACTCTAGTGCATCTAGCTACCTCGAGTCCCTCTATGTGTAGCTAGTGGCCAATCTATATTTAGTGTTTGTACTGAATCTAAGGTTCATGGTTCTAGATTCATCCATGTGTGCTTGTGAATTGATGCTATGATCTGATAGTGCTGCTCAGTGAATATTGTATTCTCTGCACCTCAGTGCTTGTTGTCATACTTTGATTATGTGATGATGTTGTTGATCTGAGGCTAATGTTGATCTGATGCTAGTGTTGATTTTATGCTAGTGTTGATTTGATGCTAGTGGCTCATTGTGTTGCCTCTGATTAGTAACATGGTTGCTTAATGTGTTCATGTTCTGTCAGTATCTTGATACTGACAGTAACACTGTCACTGATAATTAACTGCCCTAGTGTTTGTTGGCTTGTATGTTCATCCATAGACTAAATTTATTTAATAGATTCTGATGATTCTTTGAAAATGAATGGATATATTGAATGATCTCTGAGTATGGTCTCGGGGAAATGATATATATTGATCTGCTAGTTTATTTATGAAAGCTAGACTATCTTGTTGGCTTAACTGTAAGATCATTTCTTGTGAAACCAGCTTAGAATGGTACACAGGTTGATCTGGTTGTTGGCTTTACTTATGGTTATTACTTGAGACTTGATAAATTCTTAATAATAAGTTCAAAAGTTCACTTATTGTTCATGCCTATGATGCTGGTCTGAGGCTCTAGGAACTAGGTTCCTATGTTGTTGTCACTTTCAAAATTGGCTAAGGCATCATAGTGGCTTACTAGATCTTGGATCCTAGTTGCTTAAGTTAATGGATTTGTTTGTATCTTATAAAATCTGAGGTGCTACTCCTTCTTGGAGATGTGCCCAGATTTTATAAGAATAGATGATTGAATATATAAGTTGCATTTGGTAGCACCAAATCTGTGAGGCTGGTCTAAGATTTTTGGTGTTTTTGATAGAGTTTGGTTCTGACCTTGATATTCAAAACCTCTAGGATAGGTTCACCTCACTTGGGTGATCATTGAGAGGTTGTCTTATGAAACAACACATATTTCGGTTTGGATAAGATGAACAGATCATGTGGATGCTTATGACACTCACCACGAAAACTGATGATTGTAGTGGTTTGTTGTGATGGTGATGTTGCTGGCTTGATCCTGTCCTTCACCTCCTGATGATGTTCTTGTTTCCCCTGGTTCCTGTGCTTGGCCTTAATCTAGCCTGCTTGTCCTAGCTCCTATGGCTTGGACTTGCTTTCCACCTAATTCTCCCCCACCTTATGTCACCATCTGGTGATGTTTGGGTTGATCTGGTGTGGAGTTTTGTTGGCTGGTTTGCTTGGCTTTGGTTAAGCTGCTTGTTCTTGTGTGGTGTGAGCAATGGAGAGATGCACTAGTGCTTTCCCACGGCTGTGCTTGTACCTTTTGTTTGTTTGAGCAGTTGTGGCTGTGTCGACAGCACACCCATGCATTTTGGTGACTAAGCTGCTTGTGTGTCGGCTGCAAGGTTGTGGATATGCTCAATGAGGTGTTCTACCTTTTGATCTTATTACCATTTACCTGTGTGGTGAAACTTGCCCCTTTACTTGTTGTGGTCATTTAACTTATGGATTATTTATTATGAAAGATTAAATTCTTTCATATTGGTGAAACTTGCCCCTAATAGATTTACTCAATGATGTAAAATTGATCAGTGCAACTCACTGCTCTCTACTGAGAGTAAAAATAATAACTTAACCTTTATTTTCATTTTTGTTTGTTCTTTGTTTTGCAGGTACAAGATTTGAAGATTCAAGATTAGTATAGGTTTTTTTTTAGACAAATGTAATCCTTTGTAATTTTTATTTCATTCTTTTGTAAGGAATTTTGTAATAGTTCATTAATATGTAAATATTCCTCTTTTTGTAATTTTATTTCTGTAAAGATTCTTTATTGACTTAATGAGTTACATTTTGTAACTTATTCATGGAATAAATATTCATTTGTTTGATTGTATTTCTTATTTATAGTTTATGTTATTATGTATTATTTCTTGATTAAATAATATTACTAAACCATAACTCTATCTTTTAAAATATAAACTCAAATCTCAAGTTTGAATTCAAATTCCTTTCCCCAAAACAAACTAATTCATAAAGATCATGTCAAAATTTATAACGATCACTCTCCAAAGTTCTTCCTAAACTTAGAGAGTGAAAGAAACTCTAATCACTTTAAGTTTTTATTTGGCAAAAAATTACCCATACCCACAGATGAATGCATGCACATGCACAATTTCTAAATCTACCCTTCGTCTGTTCCTAAATGCTGGGATGTTACAAACCGCGCGTGATGGCTAGGGCTGCATGGACCAGAGGCAGGCTGTGGGTCGGTCAAACGCATGGCGGGCACCTTTGCCGGACTCGCGCAGCGCCGAGCAGCAGCTAAGGGAGACCTTGGTACAACGTTAGCCGCAGCGAGACATCCTAGGCAGGTTTGGGTCTGCTGGTTGGCGCAGGGACAGGGATGCTTCACCTCGGCATGACCCCTCGCCGGAACCGGCCGAGCCAGCAAAGAATAAAAAGAAGAAGAAGAAGAATAAGAAGAAGAATAAGAAGAATAAGAAGAAGGTGCCTACGCCTGCAGGAACGAGCAACTCACACCGCGACACCCCCCCCCCCTCATCTCGTCATGTGCCACGCACCAGTTGGAGTACCTCACCCACTCCATCGCGGGGGGGGGTTTACTACATCGACATTGGTAGGGGTGGCGATGACGGTGCCCAAGAACTTGGTGGTGGTCACCGTTGTTTCGGGATAGGACCTCCCAGACTCGGTGGTGATCTCCGTGGAGCTCATCCAGGAGGAGTTGCGGCAGACGATGTCGGGCCATTCCTAGAGCGCCCGGGAGATCTCTCCGTCTCAGATCGCAGTGACCTTCTCGTCGACTGAGCTTCTCTCCATCAGTGCCTACAGTACCGCGCTCACCCTCCCGATTAGCAAGGTGCATATTTCCATTGAGCCCTCGACTGCCCACCCTGCGATGACCTCGACTCTCACTGTGGTGTGGGTGCGGATCCTTGGCTTCCCTGAGGAAGCGAGGGTGCGGTCTGTGCCCCATCATTGAGCTCGTATCTCAGGCGGTGGGAAAGTTGGTGATGGTGGACGAGGCTTCTCGCACGGGCTCTGGCCCGATTCACATGCAGGTGCTCTGCCTGGACCCGGCGCTGCTACCAGCTGGATGAGGACCAGACCACCGGCGGGCTCCCTTGTCCTCCCATGGACCCCCCTTCCGGTGGCCACTCCATAGGAGGAGGGAGCTCGGTGGGCGAGGACTCCAATGACGACGAGCTGGGCGGGGAGTCCTGGACCCCGGTGCCTTCTCGTCAGGCGCTCGCGCCTGCGGGCACGACCTCTGTCGCACCATATGCATCCCACCAGCTGCCCTTGGTCCGTCCCTCCCAGGGCCTCCTCGACTTCCAGATCGCGCAGTACGGCTCCAACTTCAGGCAGGCGGAGGGGTTCACCGGGAACATGGCCTTGGACCGTCTCATTGGGGAGGCCCTCGAGGAGGCCCTGAAGGTGGCTCAGGGGAGACTGACCGAGACACCGGGAGTGTGGGGATGGTGGTCACCGCACCCTCGTCACCGCGCTCTCCTGGAGTCCTCTGCTACGCTTTGTCCCCGAGCTCCTCACCATCAATGCCTAGGGGATCTCCAGCGTCAGTCCGAGCGACTCCAGCACTCCACACTGATGAGCCAGTGGCGGTCTTCCCCATCACTCCCGCCGCGGGCCACAAGGTGCGTCAGCCCCGACCCCCTCGCCCTGTGCCACCACCGTCACGCCACAGTGCGTGTCTGGCACGTGTCAGGGCGGAGATACCGGGGGTGGTTGTAGGGGTTCGTAGCATGGAAAACAAAAAAATTCTACCACATGCACACAAACAAGACAAGATCTATCTACTAGATTGTAGCAACGAGTCGATTAGAGTACTCACCCTCGAAGATTCCAAGGCGGTTAACAAGAGCAAATTCTCGTGGGTGATGTAGTCGTACACTTGTCGATCTCAAGATCGCGTAGACGATCCTTCCGGCGCTGCGTTCCGGCTGCGCTTCCGCAGTCGGTCACACGTTCGGTACTCGATGAATACCTTCCTCTCCCTTGTTCCAGTGACGGAGGTTGTAGTTCTCCCTCGATTACGGTAGCACGGCATGGTGTCGAAAGTAGAGGGAAGATCCTGCAGGGCTTCGCCTAAGCCGGTGCGGGTTATGGTGGATCTAGGGTTTCCGGAGATCTAGGTTTAGAAGGCCGGAGAGGAGGATGAGGTGTCTGTAGCCGCTAGGGCGACGAAGATGGGCCGTCGGCGGCTGGCGGTGGCGGCAGCGCGGGGGGCGGCTGGCGGCGGTGGCGCTTGGTGGGGAGGGCTTGTTGTGGTGCTTTGGGGCAGCCCCGCCCCTCTATTTATGAGAGGGAGGGCATCTTGGGAGAGGGGAGTTTGAATCCTTCCCCAAACCCAAGTTGAAGAGAAGGAAGGACTCTTTCCTTATTCCACTAGGAAACTATTGTTATAGTTTGACTTTTCAAACCTCCCTTTTGACTTTCAATTTAGTGCTTTATTTCTCTCTCGCAAATGCCCAACCAAGTGACCTAGGACATGATCTAATCATTCCACTTAACCATGACACATTCATGAACCATTCCCCTTCCGGTCCCGTGAACCTTCTAGACCCTTCTAGAACCTATCCGATGAAAACATCGAAATCATTCTCGAACTCCGGAATCGGACTTTCCTTATATGAATCTTATTCTCTGGACCATTCTGGATCTCCTCGTGATATCCTAGATCCCATCCGAGACTCTGAACAACATTCGGTCTCCCTACTTACATTCCATAACTACTAAACAACATTGAATCCTTAAGTGTGTCTCCCTAAGGTTCGTGAATTATGCGGACATGACCGAGACACTTCTCCAATCAATAACCAATAGAGGAATCTGGAAATTCATATGGATCCCACATATTTCTAAGATAACTTTGCGATCGAATGAAGCACTTGCATACGATACCAATTTCCCTTTGTCTCACGATAGTTTACTTAACCGAGGTTAGATCGTCGGTATCTCTGCATACCTAGTTCAACCTCGTTACCAATAAGTACTCTTTTCTTGTTCCCGTGCTATGTGATCCCTTGTGATCCATTCACATGCTTGGAAGCTAATTGGATGACATTACACCGAGAGGGCCCAGAGTATATATATCCATCATATGGATGGACAAACCCACTCTTGATCCATGTGCCTCAACACATACTTTCTGAACACTCAATGCCACCTTTATAGCCACCCAGTTACGGTGTGGTGTTTGATGTCATCAAAGTATCCTTCCGGTGATGGTGATTAGCATGATCTCATGGTCGAAGGAATTAGGTTACTATGTATCAGAAAGCTTATAGCAAATGAACTATTGAAATGACTTGATCTTCATGCTACGCTTATCTATAGGAGTATGTCCATCATACCATTCTCCTAATGATATGATATTGTTGTTAATAACATCTCAATGTTCATGATTGGCAAACCACGATCATCTTATTAACCAACAAGCTAGTATTACAAAGAGGCTTTACCAGGGACTCTAATTTAGTTTACAAATCACACAAGTATTAATGTTTCCGGTTAATACTATTATAGCATGAATGTAAACATTTATCATAAACACAAAGATATAATAATAAACACTTTTATTATTGCCTCTAGGGCATATCTCCAACAGTCTCCCACTTGAACTAGAGTCAACTAATCTAGATTACATGGTAATATACCAAACACCCATGGCGGTTTGGTGCTGGTCATGTTTTGCCCTCGGGAGAGTTTTAGTCAACGGATCCGCCACATTCAGATATGTGTGTACTTTGCAAATCTTTATGTCACCATCTTGGACATGCTCTCGAATAGCGTGAAAATGTAGCTTGATATGCTTCAGCTTCTTGTGTGATCTTGGTTCTTGCGCATTGGCTATAGTGTCCATGTTATCACAGTAGATAGGCATTGGGTCCAGCGCACTTGGAACCACACCGAGCTCTGTAATGAACTCCTTCATCTATATCGCCTCTTGTGAAACCTCTGAAGCAGCTATGTATTCTGATTCAGTTGAAGATCTCGCCACAACGCTTTGCTTTGCACTCCTCCAGCTAACTACTGCACCATTCAAAGTAAATACGTATCCAGATTGAGATTTAGAATTATCCGGATCGGTGTTCCAACTAGCATCGGTGTAACCATTAACAATGAGTTGTTCATCACCTCCATAAGAAAAAACCATATCCTTAGTCCTTCTCAAGTACTTAAGGATGTTTTTGACCGCTGTCCAATGATCCACTCCTGGATCACTTTGATATCTGCTAGTCAAACTAACAGCATATGCAATGTCGGGTCTAGTACATATCATGGCATACATGAGAAATCCTATGGCTGAGGCATAGGGAGTCTTACTCATCCTTTCTGTATCTTCTATCGTTGCAGGACTTTGAGTTTTACTCAAGGTCGTATTGGGAAACATGGGCAAGAACCCTTTCTTGCTATCTTCCATTCCAAACCTCTTTAGAACTTTGTCCAAATATGTACTCTGTGACAATGATATTTGGCATCTTGATCTATCTCTATAAATCTTTATGCCTAATATGTAAGCTGATTCGCCAAAATCTTTCATTGAAAACTATTATTCAAATAATCCTTGACACTATTAAGAAGGTCTACATCATTCCCAATCAACAATATGTCATCTACATATAGTATTAGGAATGCTATAGAGCTCCCACTCATTTTCTTGTAAATACAAGCTTCTCCATAAGTTTGTATAAAACCAAAGCTTTTGATTACCTTATCAAAACGTTGATTCCAACTTCGGGATGCTTGCTTCAATCCATAAATGGACCGTTGAAGTTTGCATACCTTGTTAGCATCTTTCGGATCGACAAAACCTTTGGGTTGTACCATATACAACTCTTCATCAATGTCTCCATTGAGGAACGCCGTTTTGACATCCATCTGCCATATCTCATAATCATAATATGCAGCGATTGCTAACAAAATCCTCACAGACTTTAGCTTTGCTACTAGTGAGAAAGTCTCATCATAGTCAACTCCTTGAATTTGTCGAAACCCTTTTGCGACAAGTCGAGCTTTATAGACAGTAACATTACCATCAGCATCTATTTTCTTCTTGAAAATCCATTTGTTCTCGACAGCCTTCCGGCCATCCGGTAAGTCCACCAAAGTCCATACTTGGTATTCATACATGGATCCAATCTCGGATTTCATGCCTTCTTGCCATTTATTGGAATTTGGGCTCATCATTTCTTCCTCATATGTCGCAGGGTCGTCGGTGTTGTCAACCAATATGACACTCATAACAGGATCATACCAATCAGGAGCGGTACGAGTTCTCGTTGACCTGTGAGGTTCCGTAGTAGTTTCAACCGAAGTTTCATGATCAACATCATTAGATTCCTCTCTTATTGGTGTGGGCGCGACAAGAACCACTTCCGGTGATGTGCTACTCTCAAGTCTGATAGAAGGTTCGACAACCTCGTCTAGTTCTACTTTTCTTCCAGTCACTTCTTTCGAGAGAAACTCCTTCTCTAGAATGGATCCATTCTTCGCAACGAAGATTTTGCCCTCGGATCTATGATAGAAGATATACCCAATAGTTTCCTTCGGGTATCCTATGAAGACACATTTTTCCGCTTTGGGTTCAAGCTTGTCGGGTTGTAACTTCTTTTCATAAGCTTCGCAACCCCAAACTTTAAGAAACGACAATTTAGGTTTCTTCCCAAACCATAATTCATACGGTGTCGTTTCAACGGATTTAGATGGTGCCCTATTTAAAGTGAATGCGGCTGTTTCTAATGCATAACCCCAAAACGATAGCGGTAAATCTGTAAGTGACATCATAGAACGAACCACATCTAAGAGAGTTTGATTACGATGTTCGGACACACCATTATGTTGTGGTGTTTCCGGCGGTGTCAGTTGTGAAAGTATTCCGCATTTCTTCAAATGCTCGCCAAACTCATAACTTAGATATTCACCTCCACGATCAGATCGTAGAAACTTAATCTTCTTGTTACGTTGATTCTCTACTTCACTTTGAAATTCCTTAAACTTCTCGAAAGTTTCGGACTTATGTTTCATGAAATAGATATACCCATATCTAATCAAGTCATCCGTGAAGGTAAGAACATAACGATAACCACCGCGCGATGCTACACTCATTGGACCACAAACATCGGTATGTATGATTTCCAATAAGTTCGTAGCTCGCTCCATCATACCAGAAAATGGAGTCTTAGTCATTTTACCCATCAGACATGCTTGGCATCTTTCAAGTGATTCAAGAATTTCATCGGAATGGAGTTTCTTCATACGCTTCACTCCAATGTGACCAAGACGATAGTGCCACATATAGGTAGAGTTATCGCTCAATTTCAAACGTTTAGCTTCAATATTATTAATATGTATATTACTACAATCGAGATTCAACAAGAATAGACCATCTATCAAAGGTGCATGTGCATAAAACATATCACCCATATAAATCGAACAACCATTATTCTCGGACTTAAACAAGTAACCGTCTCGCAATAAACATGATCCAGATATAATGTTCATGCTCAACGCAAGAACCAAATAACAATTATTTAAGTATAAAACTAATCCCGATGGTAGATGAAGAGGTAGCGTGCCGAACCGCGATCACATCAACCTTTGATCCATTTCCAATGCGCATTGTCACCTCGTTCTTCGCTAGTTTCCGTCTATTCTGCAGCACTTGTTTCGAGTTACTAATATGAGCAACCGAACCAGTATCAAATACCCAGGCACTACTACGACTACTAGTGACATACACATCAATAACATGTATATAGGATATACCTTTCTTCTTGATGTTGTCGTTCTTCAAATACGCCAATTACTTAGGAAAATTCCGCTTCCAGTGACCTTCTCTCTTGCAGTAAAAGCACTCAGTATCAAGCTTAGGCCCAGCCTTGGTTTCTTCGCCGGTGTAGTAACTTTCTTACCGCCCTTCTTGAAGTTTCCCTTTTTCTTAGACTTGCCTTGCTTCTTGAATTTGGTGGTCTTATTGACCATCAACACTTGGTGCTCTTCCCTGATCTCCACTTCCGCAGAGTTTAACATGGAGAAGAGTTCAGGCAATGACTTGTCCATGTTTTGCATATTGTAGTTCATTACAAAGTTCTTGTAACTTGGTGGTAGTGATTGGAGGACACAGTGAATCCCCAAAGCGTTAGGAATCACTATACCCAAGCTTTGAAGCTTGCTTGCGTGCTCAGACTTCTTAAGCACGTGCTCACTAACGGAGCTGCCCTCTTCCATCTTGAAGTCAAAGAACTTTTCAGAAGCCTCATAACTCTCAACTGCCGCGTGAGCCTCAAATATCATTTTGAGTTCACGGACAATATCATGTTGGTCATGGTTCTCAAACCTTTTCTGAAGCTCCGATTCCAAACCATACAAGATAGCACACTGAAATGTGGAGTACTGATTCTTCCGAGTGAGGAAAACATTCTTCACCTCATCGGTAGCATCAGCTGCAGGTGGGTGACCCAGCGGTGCATCCAGCACATAGGTTAAATTACCAGCATTGAGGACAATCCTCAACTTCCGGAGCCAATCCGCGAAGTTGCTTCCATTGTTTTTCAACTTTTCTTTCTCTAGGAACGCATTAAAATTGATAGTAGGGGCCGCCATTGATCTACAACATATTTGCAATAGTTTAGACTAAGTTTCTGACAAATTGAGTTCTAATTAATAATTAAATTAATCTAGGTGAACTCCCACTCAAAACAATATCCCTCACATTGTTTTAGTGATCACACGAACCAAATCCACCACATCAAAACCGATCATCAGGAGAGATGATGTAGCTTCAATGGTGAACAATCAATATGTTCATCATATCTACTATATGACTCATGCTTTACCTTTCGGTGGTCCGTGTTTCGATACCATGTCTGTACATTTTAGGCTCGTCAAGATCAAACCTTAGCTTCCACATGAGCAAATCTGGCTTGCTACCGTTGTATACACTCGCAGAATCTAACACACCCGATCATCACATGGTGCTTCGAAATAACAAGCTTTAGCAACATTTTGTGAGAGGGATCATCTTATAATGCTACCGTCGCGAACTAAGCAATACAAGATGCATAAAATGATTAACATCACATGCAATTCATAATATGTGATATGATATGGCCTTTCTTCTTGTGCTTCCGATCTCCATCTTCAAGAACGAACATGATATCCATCATCACCGGCATTGCATCAAGGTCAATGGCGCCGATCCATGGTTGTCATCTACCAGCATCAACTATTACAACTACTTTGAATAATAGACACGCAGGTCTTAACGGAATTAAAAGACAGCCATATGGCTCCTGCCGGTAGCCAACATACAATAAGGAACATTGCATACATCACATATAATCACAATCATGACCATATCACATCACAGCACACCCCTACAAAACAAAGTTAGACGCCTCTAATTTTCTTTGCATATTTTACGTGGTTTGGGGCTTTCAATAAGTGTTGTTCTAACTTACGAACTAGAACCACAACGTTCATGTTTGAACTATCAAGTGCCCATTGTAAATTGAATCTATACTATGATGGGAGAGACATACACCCTCAAAGCCACTTATGCAATACAAGTTGCATGTTAAGCGTGGAGCAAGTCTCATGAACGATGTCATGTAAGGTTAGCCCGGGCCGCTTCATCCCATCATACCGCAAGATGCAAAGTACACAAAAAGCAATTGATAATAAAATCACCACCGCCCATAATGACCATTGTGTTCTACTCGTGCAACATATATACATATAGACACGGCTCTGATACCACTGTAGGGGTTTGTAGCATGGAAAACAAAAAAATTCTACCGCATGCACACAAACAAGACAAGATCTATATACTAGATTGAAGCAACGAGTCGATTAGAGTATTCACCCTCGAAGATTCCAAAGCGATTAACGAGAGCATATTCTCGTGGGTGATGTAGTCGTACACTTGTCGATCTCAAGATCGCGTAGACGATCCTTCCGGCGCTGCGTTCCGGTAGCGCTTCCGCAGTCGTTCACATGTTCGATACTCGATGAATACCTTCCTCTCCCTTGTTCCAGCAGGCAGCGGAGGTTGTAGTTCTCCCCTCGCGATTCTGGCAACACGACGGCATGGTGTCAGAAGTAGAGGGAAGATCCCGCAGGGCTTCATCTAAGACGGTGCGGGTTATGGTGGATCTAGGGTTTCCAGCGATCTAGGTTTAGAAGGCCGGAGAGGAGGATGAGGTTTCGGCGCTAGGCGGCAATGACAGGCGGCGGCGTGGCGGTGACTAGCGGTGGCGGCAGCGGCGGCGCTTGGTGGGGAGGGCTTGATGTGGTGCTTTAGGGAAGCCCCTACCCTCTATTTATGATAGGGAGGGCAGCTTGGTAGAGGGGAGTTTGAATCCTTCCCCAAACCCAAGTTGGAGAGAAGGAAGGACTCTTTCCTTATTCCACTAGGAAACTATTGTTCTAGTTTGACTTTTCAAACCTCCCTTTTGACTTTCAATTTAGAGATTTATTTCTCTCTCGCAAATGCCCAACCAAGTGACCTAGGACATGATCTAATCATTCCACTTAACCATGACACATTCATGAACCATTCCCCTTTCGGTCTGATGAACCTTCTAGACCCTTCTAGAACCTCTCCGATGGAAACATCGAAATCATTCCCGAACTCCGGAATCCGACTTTCCTTATATGAATCTTATTCTCCGGACCATTCCGGATCTCCTCGTGATATACCGGATCCCATCCAAGACTCCGAACAACATTCGGTCTCCCTACTTACATTCCATATCTACTAAACAACATCGAATCCTTAAGTGTGTCTCCCTACGGTTTGTGAATTATGCGGACATGACCGAGACACTTCTCCAATCAATAACCAATAGAGGAATCTGGAAATTCATATGTCTCCTACATATTTCTATGATTACTTTGCGATCAAATGAACCACTTACATACGATACCAATTTCCCTTTGTCACGCGATAGTTTACTTATCCGAGGTTTGATCGTCGGTATCTCTGAATACCTAGTTCAACCTCGTTACCGATAAGTTCTCTTTTCTCGTTCCCGTGATAAGTGATCCCTTGTGAGCCAGTCACATGCTTGCAAGCTAATTGGATGACATTCCACTGAGAGGGCCCAGAGTATATCTATCCGTCATATGGATGGACAAATCCCATTCTTGATCCATGTGCCTCAACACATACTTTCCGAACACTCAATGCCACATTTATAGCCACCCAGTTACGGTGTGGTGTTTGATGTCATCAAAGTATCCTTCCGGTGATGGTGATTAGCATGATCTCATGGTCGAAGGAATTAGGTTACTATGTCTCAGAAATCTAATAGCAAATGAACTATTGAAATGACTTGATCTTCATGCTACGCTTATCTATAGGAGTATGTCCATCATACCATTCTCCTAATGATATGATATTGTTGTTAATAACATCTCAATGTTCATGATTGGGAAACCACGATCATCTTATTAACCAACAAGCTAGTATTACAAGAGGCTTTACCAGGGACTCTAATTTAGTTTACAAATCACACAAGTATTAATGTTTGCGGTTAATAATATTATAGCATGAATGTAAACATTTATCATAAACACAAAGATATAATAATAACCACTTTTATTATTGGCTCTAGGGCATATCTCCAATAGTGGTGACCACGGTGTCCCAGCTGGCAGCTCAGAGGACTTCCGCCCGCAACCTTGACTCAGGTACTCCCCAGAAAACCCCGCCCCCCTTCCTCCCACCCCTCTCCCTCGGGATCCAGGTTCTCGGTCCTAGATGATTCCCCACTTGATCAGCTCGCTCAAGTGGAAGCTGACAGTGGTGTGGTCTTTCGCGGGGAGTGAGGCCCGAGGCTCGAACAGATCTAGGCGATTAGATCTAAGGTGATTTACGAGGGGTCCCTCGTCGCTGCTCGTGCACGCGCTGCACAGGGGCAGGGGGAAACCTCGACACCGCCAGGAACTGGGACATCTGATCCCGGATCTAGGATGGTTGGTTCTTCTCAGCAGTGCCACCCGGCCGCCTCCCAGGAGACTCCCCTAGCTGGGGAGGTCTATAGGGAGGCCACCGAGACCGAGCTCTAGACCTCTGCCAGCCGACAAGACACGATCACCCCGTAAGGGGACCAGACCCAAAAATGTTATCCAATGAACTGGACAGCAATCATATCGCTCATTTGGAACATTAGGGGGTTTGGTAATGATGGTCGTAAATGCCAAATAAAGGAGTACTTGCGACAGGAAGATATTGACATTGTGGGCCTCCAAGAGACAATCAAACAAAACTTTCAGATCTCGGAACTCCAGGGTTTATCGCGTCACAAGTTTGCTTGGACCTGGCTCCCGGCGTGGGGCTACTCTGGGGGTATCCTCCTTGGCGCAAAGGAGGATACCTTCGAGGTGGACGATATGGACCGCGGGGAATTCTTTGTGATCATGTCACTCGCCCATAGACGGACCAACCTCCAGTGGGAGGTCATCATCGTCTATGGCCCTGCGGACCATAGTCGATCCCCATCTTTCCTAGAGGAACTAAAAGACAAAGTTGAGCGCTGCACCATCCCGATTGTCGTGGTGGGAGATTTCAACCTGATTCGCTCCCCTGACGACAAAAGCTCCTACAACGTGGATGTCCCGCGCATGAGGATGTTCAACAATTGCATCGCTGACCTCGCTCTTAGAGAGATCACGCGAGTGGGAGCCCGTTTCACTTGGACCAACAACAGAGACGATCCTGTCAGGAATGTCCTCGATCGCATGCTGGTCTCCATGGATTGGGAGGTTGCCTTTCCTCTCTGCTCTCTTCGCGTCATCACCAGGGTAGGCTCGGATCATGTTCCACTGCTTCTATCGACAGGAGGAGCTCCCCGCCACGACTGAATCGTTTCCACTTTGAAAACTTCTGGCTTCATCAGCCAGGGTTTGTGGAAGCGGTCCAAGCCAAATGGCTGGTAACTGCGGCAACTCCCCCTAGACGTTTCAATGCGGTGGACGTCTGGCATCATTGGGCTAAGATTGCCCGCCAATTCATGAGGGGCTGGGAGAAAATTTTGGCGCAACGACAAGACTCCAGAAAGGAGCTCTGCTAGAGGATATCCACGCCCTTGATCTGGCAGCAAACTCGGTGGGCCTCTCAGCGGACGAGTGGTCCCACCGTTATGCCTTAGAGACCTCTCTATTTGAGATCTACCAGGGGTAGGAGCTGTTCTGGAGGCAACGCAGCCGCCAGAATTGGCTCCTCCAGGGAGATGTGAACACGGCCTATTTCCATGCGGTTGCCAATGGGCGCTGTAGGAAATGCTCTATTCCCTGCCTTTGGGACAATGATCACCTCATCTAGGAGGCAGGGGCGCTATCCTCTCATATCTACTCCTATAAGGAGCTCTTCACGGCAGGACCCCACACGGGGGTTGCATTGGCGGCTGACTTTTGGCCGCTTAGGGCCAGGGTCACGGACGACGAGAATGAGTAGCTCACCCTCCCATTCTTGTCGGAGTATGTAGAGCGGGTGGTGAGGGCCATGAAGGACAACTCTGCCCCGGGCCCCGATGGCCTCCCGGTAGTTTTCTTCCAGAACTTCTGGAAGGAGCTCCAACCGTTCATCATGCCAATGTTCCAGGAATTCTACACTAGGACCCTTGTGATGGGACGGCTGAACCTTGGTGTTATCACCTTGATCCCTAAAGTGATAGGGGCCTCGGACAATCGCTAATTCAGGCCCATTACAGTTATCAATGTCATTCAACGGATCTTTGCGAAAGTCTGCGCATCTCGCTTGGCCCTGGTAATGGAGCGCCTCACCCACCAGTATCAATTTGCCTTTCTCAAAGGAAGATTCATACATGATGGGATCCTCGCCCTCCATGAGGTTATCCACGAGATCAAGTCCAGGAAGTTGAAAGGCGTCCTCTTGGAGCTAGACTTCCAGAAGGCCTACGACAGTGTGGATTAGCTATTCCTTCGGCAGGTCCTCATTCGACGGGGATTTGACGACCGCCTGATCACATGGATAATGTAGTTCATCATGACCGGGAGCAACGCGATTAACATCAACAGTGATATTAGGCCCTACTTCCACACCTCCTGCGGGGTTCGTCAGGAGGACCCCCTGTCCCCTCTGCTCTTCAACGCGGCGGTGGACGTCCTGGCAGAAATGCTTAAAAAATCCAAGGGGGGCCTTACTCATCTCTAGTACGCATATGACACAATGATCATGATTGAGGGTTCAACTCTAGATATTGTGAACCTCAAGTTCCTCCTCCTATGCTTCCAGGAGATGTCTGGCCTTAGGATTAACTTAGACAAGAGCGAGGTTATCGCGCTGGGGTTTTCTCTGGATGAGCAGCAGAGGATAGCTGACAATTTTAATTGTCGGTTTGCCTCCTTCCCCATCACTTATCTGGGGATGCCGGTCCATGACACCAGGATCCTTATCAGGGACCTGGAGCCTCTAGTGGCCAGGGTGCGCTCAAGGTCCGAACCGTGGTGTGGGAGATTCACCTCTAAAGGTAGCAAGACTGTCCTGATTGACTCATGCCTGTCGAGCTTGCCCATGTACATGATGGGCATGTACCTCCTCCCAGAGGGGGTGCATGGGGCTTTTGACAAGGATCTTTCTCGGTTCTTTTGGCAAGACCCCTTGGGACGCCAGAAGTACCATATGGTTAAGTGGGCAGACATTTGCGCTCCCAAGGAATTTGGGGGCATAGGTATCCTTGCGTCTCGCCAGTTCAATAAGGCCTTGATGTTGTGTTGGGTTTGGCGGATCCTGCGGGATGATGGGGGCCTTTGGCTCAAGCTCATTAAGGCCAAGTACCTGCAGGGTCGGCCCCTTCTGGACTGTGACCGGCGGGACGGCTCCCAGTTCTGGCATTCCATCCAGGAGATTAAGGAGGAGATCCGACGTGGGATCGCGGTCTCTATTGGGAATAGGGTGGGGACCATGTTTTGGCTGGACTGATGGATTCGGGAACGCGCCCTACGGGAGGTGTACCCAAGCCTCTTCGTTATTTGTTTTGATCCGTCGCTTCGATAATCTGCCGCGGCTCCAGAAGGAACATGGAACATCTCGTTCCGTCGTACCTTTGGCCCGGAAGAAACTGAAGCTTGGAGGGAACTTAGGGCGGAGCTCCCGGATACCTTGTCTGACGGACCCGATAGTATGACTTGCAGTCTTACCCCGTCCAGGTCCTTCTCGGTTAGATCGGACTATCGGGCCCTATTTGGCCGTGCGGCCCTCCCGTGGACCAAGCCTCTTTGGAAGGCCCCGCTTCCGCTGAAAACCAAGATTTTTGTTTGGCAGTTACTTCGCGATCGACTCCCCTCGGGGGTGGAGGTGTCCAAGAGACATGGGCCAGGGGACGGGCTATGTCCATTGTGTGGGATCCCCGAAACGGGAACCCACATAATGTTCGCCTGTCCCGTCGCTCGGTTTCTCTGGAACTTCACCAGAGATGCGTTGGGCCCGGACTGGCAGGCCCACGATCTTGGTGAGTTCCTAAAGACCCAAGTGAACCGGGCTGGAAAGGGTCGTCGCCTTTTCTGTCTAGTGTTTGCTACGATGTCATGGTCAGTCTGGAATATCCGGAATAAGATGGTTATTGAGAAGATTCTCCCTCGGCGTGCCACTGACTCAGTTTTCCACTTTCTGGCCTCTCTGCAGCTATTGTGCCCGTTGTGTAGACAGCGGGACAAGGTGAGGCTGGACGCGACTCTTCGGCGTCTCTTGGAGGTGGCTCGGCGTCTCCCTCCCTAGTCTGCCGTCGCTTTTTTTTCGATGTGTCCTCGCTTGGCGAGGTGGTCGCTTTTTCTTCTGTTGGGTCGTCTTGTGTTGTGGCCCCAGCATGTGTTATGTGGATGGTTTCAAACCTTGTTACTTGTTGTGGACGGTTGCTTTATTTATAAAGTGGGGCGAAAGTCTGATTCGAGAAAAGCATATCATAAGCATGTAGGAAAAGAGAGGAGACAGTTATTCTCACGATTCAACTACCAATTGAATAAAGAGACAAGAAGGCAACCACAAGCACTCGGTACATAAAATTTCCTAGCCTGGGAAAGTTACCAAATGATTCGGATCATCACAAATTCAGTTAGAATCATCACAAATTCAACTAGCAATTAGCACAAACAAAAATGCTGGCAAGTATGAAACACAACAATGTGCAGAAAGTTCAGAAGCACGGCATTCAGAGTAAGATGGAGCCACTGCAATCTGAATCACTGTCTTGATGGTAGGACCATGGGAGGCAGATGGATCATCACAAATTCAGTTAGAATCATCACAAATTCTACTAGCAATTAGCACAAACAAAAATGCTGGCAAGTCTGAAACAGAGAATTGAGAGTCAGATGGAGCCACTGCAATCTGAATCACTGTCTTGATGATAGGACAGGTCACCATGGGAAGCAGATGGAGATTCAGTTTTGGAAGAAAGGCGGGTCACCGTCAACAGCATCTGTGTCCTGCATCGGGAGAATGTCGGGATGTAGAAGGAGGCTTTCTTCGAGTGTGTGTCCGGAGAGGGAGGTCCAGTGGTCAGCAAGCTCGTACCTCTGGAGCTCATCTCCTAGGGCGTCGCACTGCAGCAGGATGCGCGGGCACTGCACCAGATCATTCCGGTCATGGGCTACGACGAACACGCTGGCATTGTGATGGCAGCTGTTGTTAAGTCTGATTTCCTCCACCGGCACACGGATGCTGTACAGGCGGCTCCAGATTGCTGTAATGTTGCTTCGGACCCAAACATCGACTGTTGCCGTGGACAATGAGATGGCGGTCATGGCGATGTGCTGGTCGATCTCAAACACCTGGCGGCCCACGACGGGAACGTCCTCGCCGCCCACTTGGATGCTTGGAGGAGGAATCTGGCTGAAGTACTCGTCGCGCGTGTCGAACACGAGTAGTACGTTGCTGTTGTCCAGGGCAGCCTTGGGCGGCCAGTGCAGGTAGCCGCAGAAGAAGACGGGAGGGATCTTGCAAGAAGGAGCAATCCCCCTGCGCAGCACACGCCTAAGCTCAATGGGGCGGCACCGACGACCAATGCACCTCCGCGTCAATCCCGTCGTGCCCAGTGTACAGATCCAGTACGCGCAGCGAGACTTCCTGCGGTCGCGGCACAGCACGTGGAACTCAAAATCTCCGGGGTCCTGATCGCGGTCAGTCACCGTGAAGTAGAAGCCGATGATGTCGAAGTGGAGCTGGACGGGCGCGAGGCGCGTCCAGCGGCGCGTGCAAGGGTTGCAGGCGTAGAGCCTGCGACCGGAGGAGAGGAGGAGGACGCCGGCGCATGAGCCGTGGATCATCAACACCTCGTGGTTGGGCGGGCGGGCGTAGCGAATGACCTGCCGGGGCACGCGGTTGCGGATGTCAACGGCGCAGAGGTTGGGGCGGACGAGCCTGGGGTCCAGGAAGAAGAAGAGCGGCATGGGCGTCCGGAAGTGGTGGTCGTGGTGGTCGAGGCGGAAGTCCTCCGTGCTGGTGATGTCCCGCCACAGCCTGCAGACCATGCGGCAGCGAGCGACCTCTCGGGCCGGCAAGCAGAGCAAGGCCAGGTAGAGGGCGGTGTTGCCCATGGATGCGGCCGCCGCCGCGTGGTTGTCCGGTACATACGTCGGCGCGAAGAAGTCCTGATTCTGTTCGAGCTCCATGACCAAGGCCGAAGAGGGGCTGATCCATCCGTACCGCACCGCCACGGCCAGCGCCTCCTCGCCGTCCATCACCACGCTGTCCGGCCCGGGGATCCATCCGGTCCACCATGCGGCCTCCGCGGGAACCCACGCGTCCTGCGCCAGCGCCGTTTCCATGGCGTCTCTTCCTGATCCGTTCGGCGCCACGCCCAGAGCAGGGACCCATGCCACCATTCCTTTGGACGACACCACCATCACGAGGGCTAGCAAGTCCTCCAGCGCTTCGCCTCCTCCGTCCGCCGCCTCCATGGCCGCCGAGTTGGGCCGGGGTGTGGAGGACGAGGCGGCAGTTATGCCAGGCTGGCCGACAGAGAGACGAGGAAAACGGATTTGGAATGTGGATTTCGGCGAGGTCGGGCGGCGAGTTTATTTATGAGCGACCAACAGGGTCGAGACCCGAGAGGCGGTTGCGTGGACTGGTACCCTGACGATGAGTGCCGACAGGATAGGGATGGATCGATAATCAACTATGTATGTGATGAACTTTAGCCATGATATAGGATCTATCTTTCTTATAAAATTTTCTATTATGTATAAGGTGAACTTTAACCTTAAGCCGGGATCCACATGTCTTATCATACACACTCATGCATGAGAGGTCACCTATAAGCTTATGGACAACTCATATTTCCTCCACTATGTATAAGGTAGACTACAAGTCTTGCCACATAAGACTTAAGTTGTGGTTTTTTACACATAGTGGATACCCTTACGGGAATTTTCTTACGGAGTAGTTTTAACTTTTACGGGATGAGGTGAAACAGGCCGGTTGGTGCATACTTTTTCCCTCCCGTGAATTTAGGAACGGACTAGTGATCCTCCACGTCTTCCCGTAGCTCAGATTTTATAGAAACCAGTCGGTAAGTGTAGCATTGTTGGGGATGGATGTACAAGGTAGTAATAGTACAACCACATCTGCCCGTTGCTCCTTGGCCCAATTGCTAACAGGTCCTCCTAATACATTTATCAATGCACTGTGAAAAGTATTCTCAAGAAGAAAAAAGCTGGGAAAAGGTAATTGCTCGTTTATGCAAGGTTGTAAATAATGGATAAGAAAATTTCCACAATACCAAAACAACGTCAGAACAGTAAAGATGCACACAACCAAAATGTTATGGAAAAAATAAATTATCTATTATACAGGTGGCTTGGCGACAAGTCTCGCCATAAGATTTTGGTTGTACATAAGATTTATAGCTCCCAAGTGGACACTTTATATTTGGTTTTGCAATAGAAGAAGTTAGCTCAATTTTCAAACACTCAAAAAGGAAAAGAATGTGTCCTCACAAAAACAAGTGTAAATTGTACTTATGGTTAGGTTGCATCTTGTGAGTGTCTTCTTCTCTTTTTCTTGCGAGGAAATCGTTAATTTATTACTCAAGTAACAGGGTTATAATCAGTAGCAAATAGGGCTGATATAGCATCTCGAGCATACTATAACCACATGATTGGTTTGGGCTCCATTATAGAAAGATTGGCTACATAATCTACACCCATGTCTTGGTTTCGATAGAGTTTCACGGGTAATACTTCTAGGGCTCAACTAAACAATTCCTTCATTTATTTATGATCTGGCCCAGGCTTGATCGAACTCCTTTCGTCCATCCAAGGGCTTCGGTGGGTTAGCACAATGATTGGGAACTGCTTTTGGAGCTCAAGACTAAATACACATTTTTGACATAAGCAAGACAAACATTTTTTGTTGCAAATTATATGTGGCACAAACTTGATGTAGTACAATTCACAATATTGCTTCTACATATAATTTTTATATGCAAGCCGCCAATGTAAATATATTCCATAGAAAAATTTGGAGTAGCATAGTTTGCCGGTCACATGTTTCGTAACTATAGGATTGAGACATAAAGATAGTGTAAAGCCAGTGTATGTGGTAGGCTAAAACACAATAGTATCTCTTTAACCACATATAGGTTGAGTCACTAATCTTTGAAAATGAACAATGCCATATAGAAGTCAGTAGAACATCAAGAGACGCGTTGCCACACCTGTCCATCTTAAGAGAAAAAAGATAGAAATAAATTGAAAATGGTTGATATACTCATCCATCTTGAGAAAAGTAAGATAGATACAAACAAGGATGGTTACCATGCCCACAAGTCATCAGAAACAAAAATAGAAATAAATTAAATAGTAGAAACATATGATATTGCTTCTTCTTGAGCAGCATATTAGTTTTAAAGAATTATACATTTTAGAGAGCAAATGTGACCAGGCATCAAAAAAAGGGAAAAAATGTCGTTAATTTAACATGCAGAAATAAGCCCTTGGGTCGCTATATTGTATTGTTCATTTGTTGTCAACCCTCAATATAGGATATGAGAACTTTGACATGCCAAGAAAAGATTAGGAACTTATCCAAATAGCTTTGTCAAACTGTAACCTATACCTTTCTTATGGAGACATTTTTAACATGAAATTCATGGGAAAAGTAGTCAAGGGCTCAATAAATAAAGTAAAAAGAGCAACTGTTGCATTTCTGATTTTGCTTCATGATATGGAGTAACAAAAGCACTGACTAAATTAAATGTGCTCAAACACAGAGAAGTAATGCGGATGCAGAAGTCTCATATTTAGTGGTTATCTGAGGGTGATAGGGAACACCTTTTTTTAGTCAAAAACCAAACGCAAGAGGGGAGAAAAAATAATTCGATCAATTGGCACATGATGGTCAGATAACAAAGAACATTCATGAGTGCAAATTCAACTTTTATAACTCACTATATGTGACAGAAGGGGTTACATGCAAACGAACAAAGTGTTGGACCATGTGTCTGTGAAGGTTTTGCTGGAGATGAGAAATATGTCTATCATCATTGCTTACGAGTGCTTGCACTTCATGAAGAATAAGAGGGGGCGACAAAAACCATTTTGTGTGCGCAAATTGGATATGATGAAGACCTACAGTCATGTTGAATGGGACTACCTCAAGGAAATTTTGATCAAGCTCGGTCTCAAAGAGAATTGATTATCCATGGTGCATTATTATAATGTTGTTTAATGGTAACATATTTAGAAGAATTTAAGTCAACACAAGACATTTGGCCGTGTGGAATGACCTTTTTTTTCTTTCTTTTGGCAGCAGAAGGTTTGTCAAGCATACCAAAGAGAAGAGGAATTCAGAAATTTGAATGACATCCAAGTAGCGTCATCGGCTCCCTAGTGAACCGTCTTTTACTCACAGATGACAACCTAGCATTCATTAGCGCATGTGTGGATGGTGCGAAGGATACCACTAATGTGTTAGGGGACTTATTATTGTGGTGCTTCTGGTCAGGGTATAAATCTAGCTAAATCGGCTATTCACTTCAATAAGGGATGCCCTGATTCTCTTCGCGAGGATATCAACGCAACCCACAATGTTACAAATGAATCGTTATCTGAGAACTAATTTGGGGATGTCCAGAAATGGTGTTAAGTATTTGAAAGGTTGGTGTCTCGGTGTGGAGTGGAAATGTTGATCAAGTCTCTAGCACAAATAATTCCAGCATAATATATGGCTTGTTTTAAGCTGGTGGCTTTTACGAATATATCAATTCTTGACAAAAAAAAATGGTGGGGAAGTAAACGAGGGGAAACTTGAATCGCTCTAGGGGTCCAGGGGTCATATTGTGGTCGAAAGACTATAACTGAACTCAACATTTTTTAATTAAGCGGCAAAACATAGTCTCACAAAAAATTGGGAGCATATTAGGTGTACTAGGCACATACAGCTTGATGCTAACGTTCTAGATGGTTGACATGGCATACATCTAACATACTCCCTCGTTTCCAAATAGATATCTTAAATTTGTCAAAATTTGAATGAATCTAGATACTATTTAGTATATAGATTCATCTAAATTTTGAAAAACCTAAGACATCTATTTTGAGACAGAGGGAGTATCTCAAAATTACAAATCAAAATCGTGTTCACAGCTTAATAAACGAGTGGCAAATTCACCAGTTTGATGTTTTTTACTTGCTCCGAATTTGCATTTGGCACTACTCCCTTCGTTTAGAAATATAAGATGTTTTAGATTTGTGAAGGAGATGTATCTAGACACGTTTTAATGTATAGGTTCAAACGAATCTAGACACTAAAAGGTGTCTAAATACATATCATTCACAAACCTAAAACATCTTATATTTCCAAACGGAGGGAGTATTTATTATAGCCTGTTTTCTCCTATTTGTTCTCCAGGCTAAACGGAATTTTCGTGGACATAATAGGTGTTACTATGTTTCCTTCCTAGACTTTTTTTAGAGTTCTTCACAAATGTGCTAACAACGCAGTGCAGTAGTAAACCTAAACGTGGCCAGTTCATCCTACATTCAGGAGCATGACGTTGACGTTGCAGGGAGTCTCGCATCCTTGACTCCCTTCCCCTGCACTCACGTAGTTTTTTTTTTAAAATTAATGTATCTAGACCATTTTAGTAAGTAGGTTCAGAGAGGTTGGGAGTGAACCTACACACTAAAAAGGGTCTAGGTTCATTAGCTTTACAAATCTAAAACATCTTATATTTTAAAACAGAGTGAGTACGAGATAACTGATGCCAGTCAATTCGACTCAATGAGATCAGGAATCAATCCAAGAAACACCATTTGATACCACAAGAAACAACCACCGGTAAAAATCGGGCTAATCTAACAGCACACATTGTGTGGGCAATCAGCTGAGTAACAGGAACTAATACTGACAACGTGACTATCAGAAGATAAAACACAAAACACAGATGCCATTCTCCAAAGCCCTGAGCTGAGCGCGATCAACTACAACGCCCACCAATGAACCGTCAGACCCAAACTTGCATCACGATTAGCTTACATTGATCAGTAGGATCTCTAGATTCATCAAAACCATTTGACAGAGGGGCATAACAAACAACGTAGTGCAGTAGTAAACCTAAACATGGGCAGTACATCCTACATTAAGGAGCATAACAGGAGTCGACGTTGACGTTGCAGGGGAAGTCTCAATTTCTTTGAATCCTTTCATGACCGTCAGCGGCAAGATCTGAGACTTCCCCTGCAACCACGCACAGCCTCAAAACCACAAGATCACTGATGCCAGGCAATTCGATTCAGCATCAATTCAACAAACACCATTTGATAACAAGAAACAACCACCAGCAAAGATCCAGTTAAGCTGACAGACACAGACGCAACAATGCAAACATTATGTGGGCAATCAGCTGAGTAACAGGAGAGATAATACTGTCAACGTGACTATCACAAGATAAACTACATGTCATTCTCCAAAGCCCTGAGCTGAGCGCAATCAACTACAACACCCCACCTATGAATCGTCAGACCCAAACTTGCATCACAACTAGCTTGCATTAATCAGTAGGATCTCAAGATTCATGAAAACCATTTGACAGAGGAACACCACATATCTCTTGCAGCAGTTGGTAAAGCAAAAATAAATTTGAAGAACACAATTGAACCTAAACCTGACCAGCATGGCAATGTTGACCTATATGTATGCTGAAATAGATTTAACTGATCATTCACAGTACGACATGTTAACCATCTTACCTACAGTTCAGTATGACCCAGGAAACTAACAGAAGAATTTCATTTGAAAGCATAAAAGAGGAATTTGAGGCCACATTATCACATCCTATACCAGACAGATCAGTACTACAACATGTTAAATAAACACCAAGGACCAATTTCATACTGCAATAGATCCAACTCATCATACTGAAGAATTTCACTTGGAACTACTGTTCAGTACGACCCACGAACCTAATAGAAGAAATTATTTTGGAAGCATAAAAGGAGTTTGAGGCCATTATCCATTCTACACTAGTGTTCAGTACTCCCAACATGTTAAATAGACACCAAGGACCAATTTTCTCCGACATATTAAGCAACAATTCAACACTGATTTGACAGTGCAAGCAGCAGCTACGAATGGAGAACCAATTCAAACTAGGCCGACAGCGACAAGCACAACCACACACAAACATCTTCATCATAATAGGGAAAGCAAAGCAACAAACGGACAGACAGGATAAAAGAAATAACATGGTCCCTCTCAGCACATCACAGTCAACTAGTACAACCGACGCTAGACATCCATCATCCATTGTGCACACTCATACTCATCTGGATCAGTAGCTTACAACACATACTGGGGCAACTAAGCCGAGGCAACAATTAGTACGAAGCACAAATCGAAGAGCACGGTTACGCCTGCCTAAAGATCTTACCACCGCCGTTCGCGAACACAGAGCCAGATTCGGGATCCGGAGTAGAGAATCACTTGGCCTTGGGTGGGCGGCCGCGGCCGCGCTTGGCGGGGGCGGAGCCGGACGCGTCGGCCGGTGCGGGCTTCGGTTCCGCGGCGACCTTGGCCTTCTTCGCCGGGGGGCGGCCGCGGCCGCTCTTGGGCATGCCGCTGGTGGCCTTGGCGACGGCCTCCGCGAGGGGGTCCTTGGCCTTGGGCGGGCGGCCGCGGCCGCGCTTGGGGGTGTTGGGGTCCTTGGCCTTGGGAGTGGGCGCGTTGGGGTCCTTGCGCGGGCGGCCGCGGCCCCGCTTGGGCGTGGGCTCGGTGGCGTCGGGCTTGAGGTAGTTGTTCTTGACGAAGACGAGCTTGCCGCCCTCCTTCATGCTGGCGAGGTTGGCCGTGAGGAGGGAGGCGTGCGCGGAGGGGAGGTCCTCGTACTTCTCCTCGATGTAGGCGGAGATGGCCGCCTTGTTGGAGCCGTTCTTGTCGTCCAGCGCCTCGATGGCCTCGAGGATCATCTGCGAGGGAGAAGCAAAGCAGGCGGTGAGGTCGCGGCCGGCAAGCGAAAAAAAACCCATGCAAGGAGAAAAAATACCGCCGACGAATCTACGGCGGAATCTACGAGCAGAGGCAAACAACCGGAAGAAACTTCACCTCGGGGTAGGGCGGGAGGTCGCCGGACTTGGGGGACTCGTCGTTCGCCATGGACACCCGGCCCGCCGCTCTCGAGCTACAGTACAAAGCGTAGGGTAGGGGGAGGATGCGAACTGTGGGGAGGGGAAAATTTTCGGATTTGGATCGGGGGAGGAGACGAGGACGGCGGAGGCAGTAGATAAGAAATGGGCGAGCATGTGCCGGGTATGTACGCCGGAGTTGGAGGTCTAGGGCGCGATGTGACCCGCAGGTCACCGACGTGTGGGGCTCCCCGGGGCCCAGGGCCACCTGGCGGCGTATTGAATAGGGTCTGGAGCGTGTGTGACGGAATCCTGGAGCTGATACAATAAATGCCTGCCTTTCTATTTTGAACGCCTTTATCGATGTGCGGGAGGCGGAGACCGGGTGAGACGTGGATGGACGGTGGGATGCGTGAGGTGGTGGGGAATCGGAGGGTGGAGGAGGGAGAAACAGCTGGTGTGCACGCGGATCGGTGACATGGCGAGGCAGACGCGCCTCAGCTTTTGTTTGATTTGTCGTCTCCTGGCGCGGAGGAGCGGGAGCGGCCTGGATTTTAGCTTGACGAAATGACCAAAGTGCCCACAGCAGCTGTCCAACGGCCGTTTCTTCAACCTGGCACCACAGCTGCTGCAAGATTAATTAGGACCGATCTACTTCCATTACTCGAATCCAGTCACGGCTCCCAGGCCTGATGGAACCGCGACGGCCCGGCCCAGGCAGCAACGCATCCTATACACTTAGACATCTCAAATCTCGACTTTGCCACACAAAAATACAACGGCGAACACGAGACAAATAAGGGCGTGTTTGGTTACTCGCGACGTGTTTCTCGCATCGAACGGGTTAAGAAATGTTCGTTTGGTTGTTTAGCACGCGTTTGGTAGATTGCATAAGATTTTTTTGGCTCTTTCGGACAAATTCACAATGGGCACCGCCAGCATATGCATGTAAAATGTCACCTTTCTGCAGGCAGGTCGTTGGGTAGGATGAACGGAGATCTTTTACACGAGGGCAAAACCAAATGCTTGTGCTTTGTTCTTGTGCATTAGTTTGGCTGTCATGCTAAGAAGCACATCTAAATAGTCATTAGCATCGATATGTTCTTTGTTTGTGGGTTGTTCCAGTTGTTGGCGTGACACACACTACGCCACGCTGTGGGTACGGAAGGCGAGGCACCTCTGAGACTACCTTTGGTGAAGGAGGCGGGGGAACCCTCTGCGGTTGTCTTGCGTGAGGCACGATACACATTCTTGTGCGGCATACAAAGACGACACCTGCTACGGCTACACCCACATTAGAGGCAAACACAGCTAGCTACAACAGCATCGATGAGAAACTACTCAACAAAGGCTAGACTAGGAACCACTCGCCCTGCCCATTGTGTCGAGGTCCTTGCCCGCTATGGGCAGGAACTCGAGCTGAAACACGACAGACTGAAACACCTAAAATAGATGCGCAACAAAGGGGAGCTCCGCGAGGTTGCATCCACGGTTGACGGTGACGACGACCTTGGCGTTCCTCTATCGCCATGATCCGTCCATTGAGTAGTCCTTCTTACTCAACCTCATCTTCAACATCATCTTTATTTTCAACCTCATGTACATATAGAGAAACTACAAATGGATTCTTATATCGGCAAATATAATTATTGATCTCCCAAATCATTAGGTGAAATATTTAATTGCAAAAGAGGGGGTTATTGTGCTAGCTCTTGTTATAAAATTTCTCTTTCTTCATTAGTAAATGGTTCTTCTTGATTAAGTATATATATATATCCAACGTGCCAGATAAAGTGACAACAACATAAGCAAGAATCTCCACTTGATCTTGTACAAATGTCTCTCTCTTCTTGTTGTTCTTCTTCTTTTTGGCCTTGGACACAAAGTCAATGCCTCGTTTTTCATTACTTGGCCTTTGCTTACTCAAAAGGTCATCAACGGACTTGTTTCCTTTTGGAGAGGTTGCATTTGCAAGCTCCCCCTTCAACCTAGTATTTTCTTCACGGATGTTTGTACTACTAGAAGGAATGAAAATACTAGGTGGAGCAATACTAGTCAATTGAGTTTAAAGTTTTTCACGAGACTTTGTGAGAGTCAAGGGTTCACTTTCCAAGGCCTTGCGAGCCTTGTAAAGCTTCCTAAAGTCCTCTACAAGTTTGTCATGAACAACATCAAACTCAATCTTATCATTTTTAGACTTTTTATACTTAGCAATGGCATGATCACGTTCCTTAATGAGTTTATTGATAATTAAGTCATCTGCCTCATCGAGGCCTTCAAGTTTTTCTTCAAGAGAAACCATAGTCCCTTGCTCTTCTTCTAGAGCATTGGTTAGAGCATCCTTTTCAAGAATGTGCTATCTCCCAAGTTTGCACCTTTCATCAATAAGCTCTTGTGTGTGAGAAAGTTGATTCAAGAGATTTACAAAATGCTTCTTGTGCTCCCCTTGCAAGTTAGCCATAAAAGCATCAAAAGCAAATAATTCCACCTTCACCTCAAGAGTCATATCATCATCCAATTCATCATTGATCATAGAGGTGGAGGGAGAAGATGATTATACCTCTGATCCTCTTGCCATAAGGCAAGTGACGTTTTTGTTGGAGAAATTCTCATTTAGAGAGTCGAAGAGTGAGAACGAGGATGTAGAGGTGGTGGTAATGGTAGCCACACCATTTGATGTTTCTTCTTCCTCTTCCTCATCTTCATCATCGGATGAGAATTCTTCATGTGCTATCAATGCAATGTTCGCTGACTCCTTGTTGGTGGCATTCTTTTGTAGAAAGGCTTCTTGAAGGGGGCCTTTGACTTTTTCTTAATATAAGTTCACCACCATTATATTCTCTCTTCTCATAGGGACATCCGGCAACAAAATGATAGTGGTCACCATAGTTGAAGCAAGTTCTCACTTTTCTTCTCATGTATCAAATGAAGGATGGTGAGGAACATTATATTAGTCTTTGGCTTCATTGCTCAATGCATCATATCGGTTTCTTCTCATGCTCTCATTTCCAACAAACAACTCAATGAGAGCATCCTGAGATTCCTTGGCGGTGTTGAGGTGTTCAATATGAGGGAAATCTTTTGGCCCTAAACCTTGTTGAATCATGTGCAACGCGGTTGCATTGAGTTGACTATTAACCACTTCTCTTCTTGTCAAGTTGGTTGGGTTCTCAATTCTGAGTCCTTCTTCAATAATATTCCACAAGTCAATGTAAGAGCTGCGCATATGAGATTTCATTAACACTTGCCATTGATAAAAAGTATGTGCAGCTACCTTAGGTGGGTCACCTCTATTATTTATATGTGGGTGAGGGATCGGGGGTCAGGAGAGTACTGCCCGGGAACCGTATGGTGATATTCCTTCCCATCGCCCTTTTTGGTGGAGTTATTGAGAGATTCAAGTGTTTCATCCCCCGAATTCTTATCCTTGGGACGAGGTGGAATCACATCCTTAGAAGAAGAATTCGGATCCTCAGGTGAGGGGGAGGGCACGGTCAATTTTTCTTTCACTAATTGCGCCATCATTTCACGCAACTCACTAATTTGACTAGACATGGAAGATTCCAAATATTTGAAATATTTCATGGTGACCGTGTCCCCATCCTCACCATCTTGGCTACCCATACTCTCTTAGGCGGTAAAGCCCAAATTATGAGCTGGGGCTCTAATACCAATTGAAAGGATCATATGGGTACCTAGAGGGGGAGAGGTGAATAGGTGCTACTTCAAACTTTACTCTTTTTCAATTTAGGGTTTGACACAAAAGGTAAATTCTATATATATGCAACTAAGGTGAATTTACCTATATGTCACACTAGCACAAATAACTAAGCAAGAGTAAGATAAGTAAAGTACGGTAAAGATAGAAGTAACCAAAGTGGAGCACGCGGAGACACAAGGATAATTTCCCGCAGTTCCTTCCTTTTGAGGGGAAGTACGTTTGTGTTTGGAGAGGGGGTGGTTTCAAACCACCAACACCACGAAAGTCCTCCCTTGTTCTCCGGTGAACCTCACCCCAAAGGGATCGATTCACTCTTCCACTATATCTGCAACCTTTGAGGTGGAAGACGACACCTTTACAACAAGTTCGAGGCACACATCCACAACTGAATTGGAGGCTCCTGAATACAAGCAAGATGTCACAACAATCAAAGACAAACGTGTAAGAACCAAATCAAGAACTAGTGTTTCCAATGAAACACTAGAGCAAGGGTCCCTCAAGTGAATGAGGAGGGAATGAAGATCTATTTTGGTGAAGATGTAGATCAAGGCCTCCTCCTTCGATTCTCCAAAGGTCATATACTTTGGATGGTTGTAGGTGCATATCTTCTTGCTTTGGTGGCTCTAATGGAGGTGTTCTTCTTTTCTGGAAATGAGCATCTAGATGTAGGGGATGAGGCCCCTTATTTCTAGGCCCACTACTTCTGACCGTTTTCTGCCCATTGGGGATTTTCCACACCGGAGATTCTGGTCCGCGTTTGTCTCACACCGGAGACTCCGATCTATCTCTCCCCCATACAGAATGTCCTAGGCCAGATCTTGATGCTTCCTCCGGAGATTTGGCAGGAACTCCGGAACTGATCACACCGGAGACTCTAGACTTTTCACTCCAGAGTTTCTGGTCTGCTAGAGTACATCGGAGATTCCGGCCAATTTCCAGCCTGTCTCCGAACCCCCATACAGAACGTCCCTAGTCTTTATCTTGGATCCATACCGGAGATTCGAGATGAAACTCCGGTCCACACCGTAAACTCCAGTCTAGGCACACCGGAGATTCTGGTCTGGATTATGCAGGAAACCTTTGTTTTAGATAGGGATTTTTCCACCGTGTCACGAACTTTTCTCTTTTTAGTAGATTAACCTGGCAATATTAACACACTGTAAAATTATTAAAGTATAGATCGGTGTGGCTAGGGCACCGGCCGCCTCTCCCCTCCATATTCGAATTGTGACTCTATCTCTATTAGTCTTGGAGTCCAAGTCAGTTGTAATCTATACAAATAGCCCACTGTGGCTGAAATCAACACAAGTTATTATTCTCTCAAACTATCATGGTATCACACGCCTAGGTTTTCCGCACCTGGGATGGCGCCTCTACCTGTGACGCCAAAGCCGTTGCCGCTCCCAGCTCGGCCCCTCTTCTCCATGGCCGAGTTAGTTGTTGTCGGTGTCCCTCCCTCCCTCTTTTCCTCCTCTACAACTACAACCACACATCCACCACCTCCCCAAATTCTGATGATCTCTCTAGCCGACACCATCGCCGATATCTCCCCTTTCATACCGATCTCGCTCGTCCTCGGCGCCCACAACTACTACCACTGGCGCCACCTCTTCAACATCCACCTCGGCCGCTGCAGCCTCCATCACCATATAGATCCCTCCTACCCTCTGCAGCCCGCCGATCCCCGCTGGGTCAAAGATGATCTTGCCATCATCTAGTGGGTCTACACCCGCATCTCCACGGAGCTCTTCAAATTGGTCTCCGACGACGACACCACCGCCGCCGATCTATGGGCCCCTCTCCAGTAGCTGTTCCAGGACAGCTCCGACGCGCGCATCAATGCGCTCAACACGGAGCTTCGCATGACCGCCCAGAGATACGCCCCGGTCACCATCTTCTGCCAGCGGATCAAGGCCATCGGCGATGAACTCCAGGATATTGGTGATCACGTTGACGACTGTACCCTCATCAACGCCCTCCTCGTCAACTTCAGAGATCAGTTCGAGAAGCAGCAGTCCTTCATCCCCATGCTCAAGCCCTACCCCACCTTCAAGGAGGTGTGTTCCTTCCTCCAGCAAGAAGAGAAGAATCAAGCTCGCAAGGCACAACGGGTGCCGCACGTCTTCCACGCCACTGCCCCTGCCGCGGCAGGGAATCCGTCCTCTGGGCTGCCGTGGCAGCCGCTCGCGCAACCACCTCCTGTCGCACCAGCCGCGGCCTCGACCCCGCCTCCTGGATGGCGCACGAGCTCTAATTACAGGGGGCAAGAACCCAATCTACAGGCCTCCCACGACGCGCTCCTCCGGCCCTGCACCCGCTTCATCATCGACTGCTTCTTCGCCGCACGTGCCATCGTCCTGGCCTCCTCAGCACGACCCTTGGACTAGCCTTGTGTAGTCTTGGTCGATGCCATGGTTGGCCCCATATCCGTATAGCGCCCCTCCTACATACATAGGCGCATGGAGTCCCGGTCTTCGTCCATCCACGGGCTCTCCCGGTCTCCTCAGTCCTCGGCCGCCGGCTCACGTCTACACCGCGACTGCTACACCGCCATCTGGCGTGCCCTTCTACCACATGTCGGCCTCCTATGGCACCATGAAAGCTCCGTACGCGTACAACCAGCTACCACCCCTCCCCTACGTCAACATGCAAGCTCCTGGCTCCTCTGCTCCTCCCCAGCATCCGACCTGGGACCAAGCCGCCTTCATCAACGCCATGAACAACTTTACACTAAATAACAAAGATAAGGATTGGATTTTCGATTCTGGTGCATGCTCGCATATGTCTTCAAATATGAATTTGCTGTCATCTTGTTTCCCCTCTGCTTTTTCCACAATCACTATTGGCGATGGCTCCACAATTCCTGTCTCTTGCGCCAGAAATTCTCACATCTCTTCATCCTATGCTAATTTTATTCTATGTAATATTCTTGTTGTTCCTTCCTTAATCAAAAATCTTATTTCTGTTCGACAATTCTGTACTGACAACAAAGTTATTCTAACTTTTGATCCTTTTGGTTTGTCTGTGAAGGATCTAAAAACGGGGGAGGTCCTCGCTTGGTACAATAGCACGGACGATCTTTATCCACTTCATGGCGCGCCCACATCCACCCCCCGCGCCATGCTTGCCTCTGTTGATTTATGGCATCGTCGTCTAGGCCACCCCAATAAAACCACTCTATCGTCTTTGCTTTAAGAATTGTGTATACCTAGTTCTAGTTCCTCTCATAATCCCTCTCTCTATAATGCCTGTCAATGCGGAAAACATGTTAGATTACCTTTTGGTACCTCAACTACTGTTAGTACTTTTCCATTTGAGCTTCTTCATTGTGATTTATGGACCTCTACAGTTCCTAGTGTTTCTGGTTATAAATATTATCTTGTGATACTGGATGACTACTCTCACTATATTTGGATTTTTCCTCTTCGTGCAAAATCTGATGTGCATACAATTTTCATAAATTTTCGGCAGTATGTTCTTACTCACTTTGGCTTGCCTATTCGATTTAGTCAATGTGATAATGGACAAGAATTTGACAACACTCAAAACCGCAGTTTCTTTCTTTCTCAAGGAATTCTTCTTCGTTTTTCATGTCCTTACACTTCTTCTCAAAACAGTAAAGCTGAACGTTCTCTTTGTTCTGTAAATGACATTCTTCGTACTTTACTTTTGCAAGACTCTCTTCCTTCTCGTTTTTGGGCTGGCGCTCTTTGCACTGCCACATTACTCATCAATGTTCGCCCCACCAAAATGTGTCCTCTTTATTCGCCCTTTCAATCTTTGTTTTTATCTCACCCAGACTATTCTTTCTTGCGTGTTTTTGGTTGCCTTTGTTTTCCAAACATTGCCTCTACAGCCTCCAATAAACTCGCCCACGTTCCCTACCTTGCATTCATCTTGGCCTTTCTGATGATCACAAAGGATATTGTTGTTTTGATCCCTCTTCTAGTCGTGTTATTGTTTCTCGCCATGTTACTTTTGATGAAAATACTTTTTCTTATGTTGCCACTAAACTCACTCCCCAAACCGAACCATCGGTCCCTACCACCACCAAAAAACCCTTCGTTCAACCCACTTTCGCCCCTGCCGCAGCATACTTTTGCCCCGTTTCTTTGTCGCGGCAGTATTTTCACCGGTTTCTCTGTTGCGGCAGCTTGCCACGGCAGAACTTTCACCCGATTCTCTGCCACGGCAGGAACCTGTCACCACCCCCACCAATGTTGTGTCCACCCCTCATAGCACCACTTCCCCTACCCCTACCACCGAACCATCTACCCCATCACCCGAACCACCAACACCTACTGTCGAGTCTTCCTTCACACACCCATTACCACATAATGTTGTTCCTATTCAACCACCTACAAATGATCACGTCATGTGCACTTGTGGCAAACGTGGCTTTCTTCTCCCTTCTAAACGTCTCAATCTCACAGCCACAACCACAATTTCCCCTATACCCACATCCTACAAACATGCTCTTCTTGATCTTCCTTGATTTTCAGCTATGCGTGATGAATTTGATGCTCTTCAACAAAACAATACATGGATTCTCGTTCCCAAACCTTCTAACGTTAATGTTGTTTCTGGCAAATGGGTTTTTTGACACAAATTTCATTCTGATGGCACTCTTGCTCGTTACAAAGCTCGCTGGGTTTGTCACGTTTTTTCACAACAACATGGCACTGATTTCGATGATACTTTCTCCCATGTTGTCAAACCAAGCACTATTCGCGTTGTTCTTAGTCTTGCCATTTCTTCTTCATGGCCGATTCATCAACTTGATGTTAAAAATGCTTTTCTCCATGGTACTCTTAATGAAACTGTCTATTGTCACCAACCCTCTGGTTTTGAGCATCCCTCTTCTCCAAAACTTGTTTGTTTACTCAAAAAATCTCTCTATGGTCTCAAACAGGCTCCCCATGCCTGGTTTCAATGTCTTGCTACTTTCATTCAAACCATTGGCTTTATATCTTCTAAATCTGATTCTTCTCTATTCATTTTTTGTTCCTCCGAACATACTGCATATCTTCTCCTTTATGTTGATGACATCGTTCATACTGCTAGCTCTGAATCTTTTCTCCAACATATTATTTCTTCTCTTCATCGTGAATTTTCCATGACTGATTTAGGGCCTCTTCATCATTTTCTTGGCATTAATGTTTCTCGCACAAAATCCTCTCTTTTTCTTTCTCAACGACAATATCTTTTGGATTTGCTTTCACGGGCTAGTATGTCCGATTGTCAACCTTCTCGCACTCCGGCTGACATAGGTGCCAAACTGTCAGCCGATGGTGATCCTGTTTCCGATCCCACTTTTTACCATAGCATCACTGGTGCTCTTCAGTACGCCACTCTCACTCGTCTCGACATCTCTTATTCGGTTCAGCAATCCTGTCTTTTCATGCATGATCCTCGTGCTCCTCACCTTGCTCATGAAAAACGAATTCTTCAATATTTAAAAGGAACTCTTGATCACGGTCTTCTTCTAAACTCTTCTTCCCCTACAAGATTGACAGTTTATTCTGATGCAGACTGGGCAGGTTGTCTAGATACTCGACGGTCCACATCCGGATTTTGCATTTATTTAGGAGATAATCTTGTTTCTTGCTGTTCTAAAAGGCAGGTAACAGTTTCCAGGTCTTTGGTGCTTGACGTGGGAGCACTTCGTTGGAAACCCCAAGAGCAAGGTGTGATGAGCACAGCAGCAAGTCTTCCCTCAGCAGAGACCGAGGTTATCAAACCAGAAGGAGGAAGGAAACGTCACACAGGTGTTGCAAGCAACACGGAGACCTGCACAACACAAACTCAAGACTTTGCCCCAGCGAACAGTGAGGTTGTCAAGCTCACCGGTTTGCTGTAACAAAGGATTAAACGTATGGTGTGGAAGGTAATGGTTAGCAGCAAGTAAACAAGTAACAGTGGAAGATGCATCAATGGTAAAGATTGGACCGGGGTCCATAGTTCACTAGAGGTGCTCTCCTTAGATAAACAACATAACATGAAGGGTAAACAAATTACAGCGGGACAATTGACAGGAACTGAGCAAGGCATAACAATGCAATTACTAGTCATAAAGATCCTATGAGATTCGATTGGGCAATACAACATGATACATAGACCGCCATCCAACTGCATCTATGACTATAATTCCACCTTCAGGTTATCATCCGAACCCCTTCCAGTATTAAGTTGCAAGCAACATACAACTGCTTTAAGCAAAGTGTGTAAGGTAAATAGTCCACATGTTCCATGAACAAGAGACCGTTGTTTTCTCCCTAGTAGCAACAACACATCTACAACTGAAGAGATTTCTGTCACTTCCCTTGGAAACTAGAGGCATGAACCCACTATCGAGCATAAATACTCCCTCTTGGAGTCACTGACAACTACTTGGCCAAGATATCTACTAACAACGAAGAGCATGCAAGATCACAAACAACATAGACATGATAGAATCATAAAGACAAAACCATTAATCAAACCAACATAATAATCTCAATATCCATCGAATCCCCGCAAACACAACATGCATGATTACAAATAGATTAGATCTTGATCATGAACGGAGATCACAAGATCTATACATGAAAGCAAAAAGGAGGAGCTACAACCATCTAGCTACTACATGGACCATAGTCCAAGGTGGAACTACTCACACATCATACCAGAGAGAAGGCCTCCGGGATGATCTCCCCTCCGGCAGGGTGCCGGGAAGAACTTCAGATCCCCCCTGATCTAGGGACGATGGTGGTGACGACTACAGAAGGTTTCGTGGAATATTGATCGGGTACTTAGGGTTTCTGCATCGGGGGTTCTTATAGGCGAAGGGGGAGGCCGAGGAGGTGGCCAGGGGCCCCACACCCTACCTAGGCGTGGGGCAAGGCCCACCCGCATCTAGGGGGGTGTGGATGCCTTGGCACGCCTCTCCGTCTCCCCTCTGGACTTCTTGTTCCCCACGGAAAGTAGTTGACTTTGACGTTTGTCCCGTCCAATTCCGAGAATATTTCTTTAATAGCTTTTCTGAAACCAAAAACAGCATAAAACATGCAACTGACACTGTGGCAACTTGTTAATAGGTTAGTACCAGAAAACATGTAAAAAGCACCTCAAAGTGTAGACAAAGCAAAGCAAAGTAGATACTAAACAAGCATGGAGCATCAATAATTATAGATACGTTTCCGACGTATCAAGCATCCCCAAGCTTAACTCATGCTTGTCCTCAAGTAGGTAAGTGATAAAATAATAATTTTTGAGGTGACATGCTGTTGGATATATGCCCTAGAGGCAATAATAAATGTAGTTATTATTATATCTTTATGTTTATGATAAATGTTTACATTCATGCTATAACAGTATTAACAAGGAAACATTAATACTTATGTGATTTGTAAACTAAATTAGAGTCCCTAGTAAAGCCTCTTCATAATACTAGCTTGTTGGTTAATAAATGATTGTGGTTTCCCTATCATGAACATTGAGATGTTATTAACAACAAGATCATATCGTTAGGAGAATGGTATGATGGACATACTCCTATAGAGATAAGCGTAGCATAAAGATCAAGTCATTTCAATAGTTCAATTGCTATATGCTTTCTGATACATAGTAACCTAATTCCTTCGACCATGAGATCATGCTTATCACCATCACCGGAAGGATGCTTTGATGACATCAAACACCACACCGTAACTGGGTGGTTATAAAGGTGGCATTGAGTGTTCAGAAAGTATGGGTTGAGACACATGGATCAAGCATGGGATTTGTCCATCCATATGACGGATAGATATACTCTGGGCCCTCTCGGTGGAATGTCATCCAATTAGCTTGCAAGCATGTGAATGGCTCACAAGGGATCACATATCATGGGAACGAGAAAAGAGTACTTATCGATAACAAGGTTGAACTAGGTATGCAAAGATACCGACGATCAAAACCTCGGATAAGTAAACTATCGTGAGACAAAGGGAAATTGGTATCGTATGTAAGTGGTTCATTCGATCGCAAAGTAATCATAGAAATATGTGGGAGCCATATGAATTTCCAGATTCCTCTAATGGTTATTGTTCGGAGAAGTGTCTCAATCATGTCCGCATAATTCACGAACCGTAGGGAGACACACTTAAGGATTCGATGTTGTTGAGTAGTTATGGAATGATGAGTAAGAGACCGAATGTTGTTCGGAGTCTCGGATGGGATCCGGGATATCACGAGGAGATCCGGAATGGTCCGGAGAATAAGATTCATATAAGGAAAGTCCTGTTTCGGAGTTGGGGAATGATTCCGGTGTTTTCATTGGGAATGTTCTAGAAGGGTCCGGAAGGTCTGCCACTCCGGAGGGGAAGGGTACATGAATGTGTCATAACAAGTTGGAATGGTTGCATCATGTACTAGGTGTCATCGCTGAGCAAAATAAAGGGATAAATCAAATACTAGTTTGAAAAGTCAAACGCCAATTTGAAAAGTCAAACGACAAGTTTGCTTGGTGGAGGGAGAGTAGGAAACCTACTTGGGGAGGAAGTCCTCCTCCCTCCACCGCCGACCAAGGAGGCCGACTTGGGGGAGTAGTCCCTCCCCCTTGGCCGCGCCCTCCCACCTATAAAAGGAGGCGGCTGCCCTCTGACCACACCTTGCCCCCTAACCTAAACAGCTGCCACTGCCGCCCTAGGGTTTCTCCCAAGCCGAGTTGGGGATTCCCTTGCCCCTAGGCCCTAGCCCCCCTCTCTCCTTGGTGCCTCTAAACCCTAGATCGCCAAGGTATCTCTCATAGTCCACCATACTCGCCCGGCTTAAGCCCTCACGAGATCTCCTCTACCCTCTACTTACCCACGCCGTCTTGCCGGAATCGCGAGAGAGTGCTACAACCTCCACTGCTTTGGAACAAGGAGAGGAAGGTCTTCATCGAGTACGAAATTTGACCGATCATGAAGGCTGCCGGAACGCGGCGTCGGAAGGATCGTCTACATGATCTTGAGATCGGCAAGAGTACGACTACATCACCCACGAGAATCTGCTCTCGTTAAACACTTTGGAATCTTCGAGGGTGAGTTATTCTATCGACTCGTTGCTACAATATAGTAGATAGATCTTGGCTTGTTTGTTTGTATGCGGTAGAATTTTTTTGTTTCCATGCTACGAACCCCTACAGTGGTATCAGAGCCGTGTCTATACGTAGATCTGTTGCACGAGTAGAACACAATGGTCATTGTGGGCGGTGGTGCTTTTATTATCAATTGCTTCTTGTGCTTTGCATCTTGCGGTATGATGGGATGAAGCGGCCCGGGCTAACCTTACATGACATCGTTCATGAGACTTGCTCCACGCTCAACATGCAACTTGTATTGCATAAGTGGCTTTGCGGGTGTCTGTCTATCCAATTATAATATAGATCCAATTTACAACGGGCACTTGATAGTTCAAACATCAACGTTGTGGTTCTTGTTCGTAAGTTAGACCGACACTTATTGAAAGCCCCAAACCACGTAAAATATGCAAAGAAATTAGAGGCGTCTAACTTTGTTTTGCAGGGGTGTGCTCTGATGTGATATGGCCATGATTGTGATTATATTTGATGTATGCAATGTTCCTTATTGTAAGTTGGCAACCGGCAGGATCCATATGGTTGTCTTTAATTTCTGTTAAGACCCGCGTGTCTATTCAAAGTAGTTGTAATAGTTGAAGCTGGTGGACGATAATCATGGAGCAGCGTCATTAACCTTGATGCAATGCCGGTGATGATGGAGATCATGTTCGTGCTTGAAGATGGAGATCGGAAGCACAAAGAAGAAAGGCCATATCATATCACATATTATGAATTGCATGTGATGTTAATCCTTTATGCATCTTGTATTGATTAGTTAAACTACGGTAGCATTATAAGATGATCCCTCATGCACATAAATTTCAAGTTCTAAAGTGTTCATCCTTAGTAAGCACCGTTGCTAAAGCTTGTTGTTTCGAAGCACCACGTGATGATCAGGTGTGTTAGATTCTGCAAGTGTATACAACGTGAGCAAGCCAGATTTGCTCATGCGGAAGCTAAGGTTTGATCTTGACGAGCCTATCATGTACAGACATGGTCTCGGAACACGGATCACCGAAAGGTAAAGCATGAACCATATAGTAGATATGATGAACATGTCGATTGTTCGCCATTGAAGCTACATCAACTCTCGTGATGTTCGGTTTTGATGTGGTGGATTTGGTTCGTGTGATCACTAAAACAATGTGAGGGATATTGTTTTGAGTGGGAGTTCACCTAGATTAATTTAACTATTAATTAGAACTCAATTTGTCATAAACTTAGTCTAAACTATTGCAAATATGTTGTAGATCAATGGCGGACCCTACCATCAATTTTAATGCGTTCCTAGAGAAAGAAAAGTTGAAAAACAATAGAAGCAACTTCGCGTATTGGTTCCGCAATTTGAGGATTGTCCTCAATGCTGGTAATTTGACCTATGTCTTTGGATGCATTCTTTGGGTGACCGCTGCGTGATGCTACCGATGAAGTAAAGAATGTTTACCTCGCTCGGAAGAATCAGTACTCCACAGTTCAGTGTGCTATCTTGTATGGTTTGGAATCGGAGCTTCAGAAGAGGTTTGAGAACTCAGACCCACATGATATTGTCCGTGAACTCAAATTGATATTTGAGACTCACGCGGCAGTTGAGAGTTATGAGGCTTCTAAAAAGTTCTTTAACTACAAGATGGAAGAGGGCAGCTCCGTCAGTGAGCATGTGCTTAAGATGTCTAGGCACGCAAACAAACTCCAAAGCTTGGGTATAGTGATTCCTAATGCTTTGGGGATTTACCGTGTCCTCCAATCACTACCACCAAGTTACAAGAACTTTGTGATGAACTACAATATGCAAAGCATGAATAAGCTGTTGCTAGAACTCTTCTCCATGTTAAAATCTGCAGAAGTGGAGATCAAGAAAGAGCACCAAGTGTTGATGGTCAATAAGACCACAAAATTCAAGAAAGGCAAGTCTAAGCAAAAGGGACACTTCAAGAAGGGTGGTAAGAAAGTTTCCGCACCGACGAATAAGACCAAGGATGGACCTAAGCCTGATACTGAGTGCTTTTACTGCAAGGGAGAAGGTCACTGGAAGCGAAATTGCCCAAAGTACTTGGCGGATTTGAAGAACGACAACATCAAGAAGAAAGGTATATCCGATATACATGTTATTGATGTGTATCTCACTAGTACTCGTAGTAGTGCCTGGGTATTTGATACTGGTTCGGTTGCTCATATTTGTAACTCGAAACAGGTACTGCAGAATAAACGGAAGCTAGCGAAGAACGAGGTGACGATGCGCGTTGGAAATGGATCAAAGGTTGATGTGATCGCGGTCGGCACGCTACCTCTTCATCTACCATCGGGATTAGTTTTATACTTAAATAATTGTTATTTGGCGCCTGCGTTAAGCATGAACATTATATCGGGATCTTGTTTATTGCGAGACGGTTACTTGTTTAAGTCCGAGAATAATGGTTGTTCGATTTATATGAGTAATATGTTTTATGCACATGCACCTTTGATAGATGGTCTATTCTTATTGAATCTCGATAGTGGAAATACACATATTAATAACATTGAAGCTAAACGTTTGAAATTGAGCGATAACTCGACCTATATGTGGCACTGTCGTCTTGGTCACATTGGAGTGAAGCGTATGAAGAAACTCCATTCCGATGGACTTCTTGAATCACTTGATTTCGAATCACTTGAAAGATGCGAAGCATGTCTGATGGGTAAAATGACTAAGACTCCATTTTCTGGTATGATGGAGCGAGCTACGGACTTATTGGAAATCATACATACCGATGTGTGTGGTCCGATGAGTGTAGCATCACACGGTGGTTATCGTTATGCTCTTACCTTCACGGATGACTTGAGTAGATATGGGTATATCTATTTCAAGAAACATAAGTCCAAAACTTTCGAAAAGTTTAAGGAATTTCAAAGTGAGGTAGAGAATCAACGTAACAAGAAGATTAAATTTCTACATTCTGACCGTGGAGGTGAATATCTAAGTTACGAGTTTGGCGAGCATTTGAAGAAATGCGGAATACTTTCACATTTGACACCGCCGGGAACACCACAACGTAATGGTGTGTCCGAACGTCGTAATCGAACTCTCTTAGATATGGTTCATTCTATGATGTCACTTACAGATTTACCGCTATCATTTTGGGGTTATGCGTTAGAAACAGCCGCATTCACTTTAAATAGGGCACCATCTAAATCCTTTGAAACGACACCGTATGAATTATGGTTTGGGAAGAAACCTAAATTGTCGTTTCTTAAAGTTTGGAGTTGCGAAGCCTATGTAAAGAAGTTACAGTCGGACAAGCTTGAATCCAAAGCGGAAAAATGCGTCTTCATAGGATATCCAAAGGAAACTATTGGGTATACCTTCTACCATAGATACGAAGGCAAAATCTTCGTTGCCAAGAATGGATCCTTTCTAGAGAAGGAATTTCTCTCGAAAGAAGTGATTGGAAGGAAAGTAGAACTCGACAAGGTTGTCGAACCTTCTCTCTAACTTGCGAATAGCGCAGCTGAAAGAACATTTTATAATCCCTAGTGTTTTGTGTGTTAGATAACAATATCAAGGATTATTTAATGTGTGTTGAAGTGTTGCAGCTATCTATGAGAAAAAGGGGAAACGATTCTACTTTTGGGGGGCGGATAATCCGCCCCCACCAGGGGCGGATAATCCGCACCTCCCTCTTCCCAAGTAGGCGCAAGCCCCAGAAGGGGGGGCGGAGTTTTGGGCGGATTTTCCGGCCCCGCCGGATAATCCGCCCCTGAGGGGGGCCTGATAGTCTGCCCCCCTGCTCATCGCCAAGGCGCAAGCCCCAGAGAGGGGCAGAGTGTTGGCCGGACTTTTTGGCCTGGCCGGATAATCTGCCCCACAGGGGGGCCGGATTATCCGCCCCCCAAGTTCTTCACCAAGTTCCATAGGCGCCAGCCCCAAAGAGGGGGCGGAGTTTCCCCCGGAGAATCCGCCCTTGGGGCGGAGTGGGGGGCGGATAATCCACCCCCAAAGTTGTGCAACGGCCAGATCTGGGGAGGGGGTATTTAAGCCAGCCTTCCCCCTCCTGCCAGAACTCTTGATTCATCTCGAAAAAGACCATCGATCCAAAGCTTCATCCAAGAGAGCTCCACCTAGATCCACCCAAAGGCCCCATCCCTTGGGGAATCAAGGAGGAGAACTCGATCTTAAATCATCGACAATCAAGCGCTTCATCTCCTCTCCATTCATTTGGAGAACCTCCGATCTACTTGTTGTCATCTCGAGCCCCCAATTCGGTTGTGGGTGTGTGCCCGATAGTGTTGTAAAAGGCACCTGCCTCGAAGGGATCCAATAGTGGAGAAGGTGGATCAGGCCTCTCGTGGCAAGATCCATCGGAGAATAGGTGAGGCCTATTGTGGCGTGGTGGTCTTAGAACCGCCACCCCTCCAACGCAGATGTACTTCCCTTAACAAGGAAGGAACTGCGGTAAAACAAATCCACGTGTCTCCAGTGCTCCACTACGGTTTCCTCGCTCCTCTTTTACATGCTTAGTAGTTAGGGTTACATATAGGGAAATTCTCGTAGTTGCATATCTAGAGAATTTACTTTGTGTCAAGCCTAAAATTGAAAAAGTATTAAAAATTGGTTAGCACCTATTCACCCCCCTCTAGGTGCCCATACGATCCATTTCAATTGGTATTAGAGCCTCGGCTCTTATTTCGGGCTTAACCGCCTAAGAGAAGTATGGGTTCCAAGGTAGATGGGAGTGATGCTCTGGAGGTAGTCACCATGAACGATCTCAAGACGTTGGAAACAACCTTGGTGAGTTCAATGGAGGCTAAGATGGAAGAGATGCGTCAATTGATAATGCGTCTCTCCACATCCGCATCATCACCTCCATCTAACTCTGAGGATACCACTCCGCAATCCAAGGAAACGGGTAAAACTGTTTCCAAAGATAACAAAGTGGTTGGTGATGATACTAGCAAGAGCTCCTCCTCGAAAAAGGATAGCGGTAAGGATGGATACAATGAGGTTTATCATGTGTATTCCCCTGATCCACCTATCCCTCACCCACATATACATAATAGGGGTGATCCACCCAAACTTTCTGCATCTACTTTCTCTCAATGGCAATTTTTTATGAAATCTCATGTGTGCAGTTCCTCCATAGAGTTGTGGAAGATCATCGAAAATGGTCTTCATGTTGGAAACCCCAACAATCTCACAAGAAGAGAAGTGGTCGATAGCCAACTCAACGCTACATCTCTACACATGATACAACTTGGTGTGGGTGACAAAGACATGCCACACATTCAGCATCTTAGCATAGCTAAAGAAGCTTGGGATGCCCTCACCGAGCTCTTCATCGGAACTGAAAGTATGAGAAGGAATAGATATGATGCCTTGAGCAATGAAGCTGAAGGATTCTATATGCTAGATGGAGAAGATCACGAGGACATGTATAGGAAGCTCAAGGCAATAGCCACAACCTTCAGAAACCACGGTGTAGCTCATGTTGATGATGCTTGGATCAAGCGCAAGTATGTCAGTGCTCTTATGCCATTTGAGCCCACAGATTTGAAAAGTCTCCAAGGTAGGCATAACTATCACCTCATGTCATCCAATGAGGTAATGCAAGAAATGGCCGCTTTCAAAGTGGCTGCCAAGAATGCCGAAGATGCTCGTGCTCGAGCTATGGGGATGCAAAAGGGGGTCAACATGGCCTTGAAGACTAGTGTGATTGATCATGATGAATATGCGGTAGAAGGTCTGGACTGTCCCGAGGATATAAAAAGGATCCACGGACAATACTTGGCTCTTTATGCAAGAAACTTTTGGAAAGATCCAGCCAAGGCTAAAGCTGAACTAGATCGCAAGAGTGGAGCCTATGGAAGAAAAGAAAATAGTCCCAAGCTGAGAACATGCTTCAATTGTGGTGACCGGCTGCACTTCTGTGGCATCCCGCAAAACCACTACTAGAAAATCGCGTTGTTTTTGTGCATTGCATCATCATGACCGCATGCTCATGTCATCATGCCACATTGCATTTGAGCATCGTCATCATCTTGCATCTGATTGTACAAAACTATTTGCAGAAAACCCTATTTTGTTTTCTAAACGCCTCATCCTTATTCAAACGCAAAACCCGGGCTTGTCCGGATTATTTATTTTGTCTAGCATCGGTTTGCAAAATCCCCGTTTAAAACATTAAAAATATTTAATTTGTTTTAGTGGGGCAGTCGAACGGGCCGAATAGACCCGAACGACCGCCCCAGGTTTTTAAATCGGTCCACCCCTTATTTTTCTAAACCCACCAACTAACCTACCCACACCCTCCTGCCACCTCACCCGGACCAATCCCCACCTGACACCTCACCTCTCCCCCTCTTCCCCCCAATCGGCTGATGCCACCTCACCAACCCACTCTCAACCTGCCACCCAACACCCCCCTGGCCACACAGCCACACGCACGCACACCGATCCCCACATCCGATCCCCACCGCCAACCCCACACTGCACCGGTCCCACCACCGATGCCTGAACCGCCCCAAAGACCTCCCCAATCCCCACCTTCCCCTGGCGCGTCCCACCCCCTCTGCCTCCCCCGCTGGCCCCACCGGTCCTACCCCTGACCTCTGCCCGCCTCGCCTTCTTCCTCTCCCCTGCAGGCGCTCCTCCTCTCTCCCAGCCGTCTCCTCCTCCCTCTTCCACACTGCCACTCTAGCCTTGCCGACCGCCCTCCCGTCCTCTTCCTCCCTCGCCTCTGCCTCAGCGCCGAGCACTCCGCCCATGAGCTCGCCAGCCCGCCAACCTCCCCCACGCGAGCCCCCACTGTCCTCTCTCCGTGCCGGCCGGCTCAAGGCAGCCCCGCCTGACCTCGAGCTCCTGCGCCCGCCTTCCACCCGGCCTCCTCCGCCCACGACCTCCATCGCCACAGCTTGCCTCCCGGAGCGGCCCGCCAGTTACTCTGGGACGCCGCCTCCGAGCAACACACCGCCCGCACTGCCCACCTGAAGCGCGCTGGGCCTCCTCCTTCACTAACTCCCGCCACTGTTCAGAGCAGCGCCTCCGCTGCCCATGAGCTCTTCCGCCTGCCTCGCCCAGCTCCTCCCCTTCGCCAGAAGATCCTCGCGCCTCAAGCGCCGCCCGCCAAGCACCGCCATGGCCTCCCCGAGCATCCCGGCCCGCCGGCCCTCGGACCCCCCTCGACCAGGCCCTCGCCGCTTCTCCGGCCGTCGACCTCGCCGGCATGGACCCCGTAGCACCACCAAGCTTCCGCGCCGACGGTTTCCTTCGCCGCTTCTCTGCCCGAAGCTCGCCAAATGACGCAGTACCTCTACCTCGTGTCTGTATTTGTTGCTAGACCGTTGTAACAGAGAGGGCCCATGGCTCAACAAGATCTGCTCTGACGACGTAATTAGCTTCACAAGATCGTCTTCGATAAGAAAATAAACCCGAAGAACCATCGGCGCCGAACCCGATGACCGCCAAGATCGCCGATGCGAAAACGCCAAGCTCGTCTACCCCGGACATCGCGCGACAAGATCTCCTTCACGGAATTCAAGAAGCCTGTTCGGATGCCGAAGACCAAACTCCGTCGAGACCCTGAAGACCCCGAAGCCGCAGGTCACCTACAAGGGACGCCAAGGACTCCCCCTGAAGCCGCCACGACCGTCTACATGAGGCCGCCGCCCTGAAGACCGATCTAGAGCGCCGAGGCCGTCGACATGGAACCGTAGGACGCCGAGTGCTTCACCCCGAACGCCAAGACCGATCCCGTGGAACCCGACAAGATCTGCATGCGACAAGAACGACACCGAACCAAGTCCTTCCCGGAGTCCGAACCCTGTTTCTGTCGAAACTTGAGACCGACCCCGGAACCCCAAGTTCGTCGAACCCTAACAAGATCGCCGAACCCTAATGTGTGACCCCTTTTCCGAGCCCTATTTTATAAATGCTAAACATAAAACTTGTTGCATATTTTATTGTCATCTTACATGCATCCTTGTCATGTGGTTTGGGGGCCTTATGCCGATTCACCTAATAATTAAATATGGGGCCCATATGCGGGCAAATCTAGCCTTATATTGGCCTCATTTAAACGTGTGTAGCGAACCGGTTCCATCTGTTGTCTTGCTAAACAACATTTAAATTGCGGGGGTACTAAATAACTTGAACCACCTAATTAATTGTCGGGACCCCGGTTCCGCCTAATCTGACCTAATTGCATCGCACCTTTGCCATGCCATCCATCATACATGCATCATGCCGATCTTCTGCCGTTGTATTAAATATCGCATCCGGTGTTCATTCTAGTGTTTTGCTTCTTCGCGGATAAGGCCGTTGAGTTGATGTGAGTCACCGATCTTGGATGAACCTTCGACATGTTTTCGCGAGCATCTCCCTTTCTACCTATCTTACTTTTATAGTATTTATTCCCTCCTTGATCTATTGCTATCTCGTGTTGCGATGCTCTAGATTCCGTACCCTTGATATACCGCGGCAGCCCTATATTGCCTTGGACACACCCTATTACCTGTTTGGTAGATAGTTGGACTTAGCGTCGTAGTTGCTTGCTCCAGGTCGATGTGTGTCGTCATATGCCACGATTCTTGATGTATTGCCGCATGTTGATGTTGGAGATGATTCTAGTTTTACTTATCGTCACTTTAATTTCGGTTTAACAACTAAAATTGAAATAAGCAGAGGCATCGGTGGGTGATAGATAATATTTGGTTTCCGAACGCCCACTTGTGTCCGTAAGACCCCGAGTACTTGATACCTGTTCCTTGATTTATCGCGCTATCCACATCCGGGAGGTATATGGGACCCCCCTGAGCCAGAGCTTGATTCATTCTTATTTCTTGGGGCCACAAACTAGTTTGAGGTTTTATTTACTATCCGTACTTATGCCATGCTACTTTCAGATTTAAATTGTGCGAGGAGCACACTATCGCTTAGGTAAGCGGAGTGATTACGCTGTATCGACAAGCCCAGCCACACTTTGGGTTCCCGAAGCCATGACCATTGTCGCAAACCTTGAGTCCGTCTCGAGCTTGCTTACTCCGCTATGGATCTACTCAATGGGGCCCCAAATATTTCTGAATCTGTGATTGTTCAGTGAAAGCCTCGTTGGGTTTTGATTTGGTTTTTCCGAGGTTGATCGAGCGTGTTGCTATTGGTGCACCGCGGGTAAAACTTTCTGAAAGCCGTGTCCGCGGATATGGACGACTTGGAGCACAGTATCTCGATCATAGACAAGCATAACTAAAGTTTATTGTTATAAATTTGACTTATAATGACTAGTAATCAGCTTCACTATAATGGAATGACTAATTAATACTGCCCACAATTGCTTGTTGAAGTGTCGCTTGCGACCATTGTACCTGACTAGTAAGTATGGCAACTACAACGGATTGGCTGAATAAAAGTACCAACAACTGCTGGGTTTTTGGGTTATCTCATGATAAATGTATCTGACTAGTAAGTGTTGCCACTATCACGGAATGGTTAACTAAAAGTGCCCACTGCTTATTTTATCAGGACGATTACCTAAACCTGACTAGTAAAGTGCCGCAACTATAACTGAATAAGTAAAACTGCCAACTGTGTGAGTTCCTCGGTTGACTTCCTCGTTTGGTATCGAGGGGGAAACACCAGGATGGGTTTGTTTGATGGTAGTATCAGGTTATCTCCGAATAGGTCTTTCGTATCCCTCTCTGATTGCCGCCAGTTGTATCGAGTCTCTATAGGTTGTTTAGTGCATGCTGCCGCTGCCGCTTCAGTCCACCATACCTATGTAGGCGAGGACCGAATTCTAGCCTCGCCGCATCTGGCCTCGATCGACGCTCCTCTTTTTCCTTTGCCCTTGTCGGCACCCTTTTTGTTTAAGAAGGTTTTGAGATCGACGTCGTTAGCGGTGGTTACCCTTCCGCTTGGCAGGGGTTATGGACGCCATTGGTTATTCTTCAGGGCTCTTAGCCCCATTTGCTCCTTGTCCGTAGTCGGACGCTCTACCGTTTTCAAGGTGATTTGGATCTTGTATATTATATCTGTATTCTTGACTCCTGGAGTCGCTGTTATATATATCTGTTCTATGGGTCCCATCGAGGACTGTTGTGTAATGTTATTACTTCGTTTTCCACCCGCACGAAAGTGCCTGGTGGGCACCTTTGAATCGTTTCTATGCGGGTTTGGCGAATTTTGCTCAAACTTGCATAGGTCCGAATCTGAGGGTGTTACAACTTCGTAGCTGAGTGTCCATATCTAAGTAGGTAGGATAATGGAGTAAGACTCATTTTCAAGGAAAAATCAAAAGCTCCACGTAATAAACAGTTTGTAAAGAAGAATGCTCCTTTCAAGAAGCAACCAAAGATTGTTCTAGTGGCTCAAGAAGAATATTCATCGGGGAGTGAAGATGAGGACGAGGACGATATCTCTCAAGAGGTGGCTTCTATAGCCACCACATCTACATCAACATCTCTCTTCGACTCTCCGAATGAAAACATCATCAACAAGAATGCTTCTTGCCTCATGGCAAGAAGCTCCGAGGTAACTTCTTCTAACTCTTCTTTTCCTAAGGCTATGATTGACATGGATGATCCTACTAGTCTTGAGGTTAATGAAGAGATTATTGCTTTGGATTATTTCTACACTAACTTGCCAGGTGATCACAAAGTTCGTTTTGAAGCTCTTATGTATCAGCTGGCCCAAAACAAAGCTCTCCTTGAGGAAAATGGGAGAATTGAAAGGGAGGATGCAATGGAAATTGCATCCTTAAAAAATGCTCTTGAAGAGGAGGAAGAGGCTCAGGTCTCTCTTGAAGAGAGTCTTAAGTCTATTGAAAAGTCACATGATGAAATTGTGACTAAAATTATTAAGGAGTGTGACAATGCTGTTACCAAAGCAAAGAAGTTAAAGAAGGAAAGGATTGACTTTGGGGCTGCTCATGATAGACTCTCCGAGGAATTGGAGAAACTTGACAATGCTCACAAGGCGTTGAAAAACGAGTTCTCTATTCTCAATGAGTCACATGATCAGCTTCAAAGTCGATTGGCCAAATATGATACTCCTAGCTCGTCCAACTCAACATATAGTAACAAGGAAAATGCTAGTGTGGAAAAAGAAGTGATCAAAGACATCACTACCAAGGACAAAGGTGTGCTTGATGAAGTCCTTGGAAAGCAAAGGTCAAATCATGGTAAAGAGGGACTTGGGTATGTCACCAAGTCCAAGAAGAAGAAAACCAAGAAGAACAAGACCAAGAATGTGCAATCAAAGATAAGCACCGTTGAGAAGAATGTCACAAAACACAAGACTAATAATATTGGTTTTGCAGGGTCTCACAATCCGAATTATGAACTCTTTTGTGATGACTATGGCGATGTTTATGCTTATTATGTCGGTCCCTTTGATGAATATATTGCTTGGTCTATTTGGGTCCCAAAGACCCTTGTTACTAACATGAAAGGACCCATTGAAAAATGGGTACCTAAAACCAAGAAGTAATTTTCTTGCAGGGCTATGCTTCCGGTGGGTCTAAATGGGTGCTGGATAGTGGCTGCACTAGTCATATGACCGGAAGCAAGGAGATCATCACGGAGATGCGTCCAAATCATGATAATATCATAGTCTCCTATGGTGATAAGTCTAAATCTCAGGTATTGGGTCTTGGCAAGGTTGTGGTTGCCCACGATATCTCTCTCGTGGACGTCATGCTTGTTGAGACCCTCGGTTACAACCTTCTTTCTGTTCGTGCCCTTGGCAAGATGGGTTTTGCTGTTTTTATCGATGATGATTTGGTGGTACTCTTGTGGAGCAAGTCTCTAAAGGTCGCTTTTGTTGGATACGTCGAAAATGACCTGTATGTGGTGGACTAATCGGGGAAAACCACTTCGGGTCTGATGTGTCTATTCGGAAAGGCCGACGTGGGCTGGCTATGGCATCGCCGTTTAGCCCATGTCAACATGAGAACTTTGCAAAGTCTCCAGAAGGGTGGCCACATCCTTGGACTAAAAGACAATGTCTCTTTTGCCAAAGATTGTGTTTGCAGGGCTTGTGTAGAAGGAAAAATGCATGACTCTCCCCACAAGAGGAAGACTATTGTGTCATCAAAGAGGATCTTGGAATTACTTCATGTGGATTTATTTGGTCCTCCTTCTCATGCAAGTCTTGGTGGGAAGAAATATTGCTTGGTCATTGTCAATGATTACTCAAGATATACATGGGTCTATTTCTTCAAGCTGAAAAGTGAGACTCAACAAACCGTCATTGACTTTGCCAATGAAGTTCAACGTCAACACAATGTTCCTATCTTAGCAATTAGAAGTGACAACGGCTCCGAATTCAAGAACTACACTTTGAATGAGTTTCTAAGCGAAGAGGGGATTAGACATCAATATTCCGCTGCGTACACCCCTCAACAAAATGGTGTAGCCAAGAGGAAGAACCGGACTTTGATGGATATGGCAAGATCTATGCTGGCTGAATTCAAGTCTCCTTATAATTTTTGGGCTGAAGCCATATCCACTGTTTGTCACTCATCAAACCGGCTCTACCTTCGAAAGATTTTGGACAAGACTCCATATGAAATACTTACTGGTAACAAGCCCAACATCTCATACTTTAGGGTATTCGGGTGTAAGTGTTTCTTTCTTATTAAAGGTGTCCATTTGTCAAAATTTGAGTCCAAGGCTTTAGAAGGTATTTTTGTTGGTTACGGTGCCGAATCCCACACTTATAGAGTCTACAACAAGCTCACTGGGATTGTTTTAGAATCTTGTAGTGTGGAGTTCGATGAAAATAACGGCTCCTTTGTAGGGAAAATTGATGTTTGTGATGCAGATGTTGAAATACCCCAAGATGCCATAAGAAGAATGGGCGTGGGATTTTTCCGCCCCATTGAGGAACCCCTTGTGGCGGATCGGGAAGGACAATGCTCCACACATGTGGAGCCCTCATCTACACAAGATCAACAAGCTCTTACTGTTGGAGAAAATCCTGCACCAACACCGCAATCTGCTGAAAATCATCTATCCCCTGGACAAGTTGGTAGTCCCAGACGGACTATCCGCCCCCTCCAAGGGGCAGACAATCCGCCCCTGGCACTCCAACTCGTTCTAGAGGATCCGAAGGAGAAGTCAACAACTCTGAAGCTCCCAGGCCGGATTCTCCGGCCCCCGAGGGAGGATTATCCGGCCCTGGGTCTCCAACTCCTGTCAGGCACTCTCAGGAAGACGACTCTGGTACTTCACCTCCGAGGCCGGATAGTCCGGCCCCTCCAAGGGGCGGATTATCCGGCTCTGAAGAAAATGTTCAGCAACAATCTTCTGGTGTTAACGCAGACCAAGATCAAGGGCAGGGCAGTAATCAAGACAAGGATACAAATACTGAATCAACTCCTTCTAGAAACAATAAGGACATTGAGGATCGTTGCAAGGCTTGTGCTGATCGGAACCTTGAAATAAGAGGTCACACTCTTGACAAGGTTGTTGGTGATCTACGACGAAGGGTATCCACTAGAAGAGAACTTGCAAGCTTCTGTGATCATCAAGCTCACATTTCCATGGTTGAACCGAAGAAGGTTTTTGATGCTCTTGAAGACCCCGATTGGGTTGTTGCAATGCATGAAGAATTAAATAACTTCAAACGCAACAAAGTTTGGAAGCTCGCAGAAAAACCAAAGGATTGCCGCAATGTTATCGGCACCAAGTGGATCTTCAAGAACAAACAAGATGAAAATGGCATTGTTGTGAGGAATAAAGCACGACTCGTGGCTCAAGGATTATCTCAAGTGGAAGGAATTGATTTTGGCGAGATTTATGCTCCTGTGGATCGTCTTGACTCCTTCCGTATCCTTCTTGCATATGCAGCACATCATAATTTTAAATTACAACAAATGGATGTTAAGAGCGCTTTCCTTAATGGTCCTCTACATGAGTTAGTATATGTCAAGCAGCCCCCTGGGTTTGAGGACCCCAAATTCCCGAACCATGTCTACAAACTCGATAAGGCGCTCTATGGCCTTAAACAAGCCCCACGTGTGTGGTATGAGCACCTTAAAGAGCTTTTGCTAGACCGTGGATTCGAAGTTGGGCAAATCGATCCCACTCTTTTTACTAAGAAGGTTAATGGGGAGCTTTTTGTATGCCAACTTTATGTAGATGACATTATTTTTGGCTCTACTAACCAAGATTTTAACGATGAATTTTCAAAGCTTATGACTGACAGGTTTGAGATGTCCATGATGGGTGAGCTGAGGTTCTTTCTTGGATTTGAGATCAAACAACTTAGAGAGGGAACCTTTATTAATCAAGCTAAGTACATCCAAGACATGCTCAAAAGGTTCAAGATGACGGATCTCAATGGCGTTGCTACCCCAATGCAAACAAAGTGTCATCTTGAGCTCAATCCCAAGGGTAAAGACGTGGATCAAAAGGTATACCGATCCATGATCGGCTCTCTCCTTTACCTCTGCACATCTAGGCCCGATATCGTGTTAAGTGTAGGAGTGTGCAAGGTACCAAGCGCTCTAAAGAAAGCCACTTAGTGGCGGTCAATAATCTTCCGATATTTGGTTCATTCCCCAAATTTTGGGTTATGGTATCCCAAGGGTTCAAGTTTCTATCTATGTGGTTACCGATTCAGATTGGGATGGTGACAAAGATGATAGGAAATCAACCTCTGGTGCATGTCAATTGGGCAGGTCTCTAGTGTGTTGGTCATCAAAGAAACAGTAATTGTATTTCACTCTCAATCGCCGGTGAACATGTTGTTGCAAGTGCTTGTACACAATTGTTATGGATGAGGCAAACTTTAAAGGAATATGGTGTCAATTGTGAAAAAGTGCCTCTATTATGCGACAATGAAAGTGCTATCAAAATTGCTTACAATCCTGCAAAGATACAAGAACAAAACATATAGAGATTCGCAACCACTTTATTCGGGATCATGTTGCTCGTGGTGATATTGCCCTATCCTTTGTGAGCACGAAGAACCAACTTGCTGATATTTTCACGAAGCCTCTTGATGAAGCAAGATTTTGTTATTTGAGGAATGAGCTAAATATCATAGATTCAAGGAGCTTGGCTTGACTACCCTTGCACACTCACTTGCTCTTATTCATGTATTTGGTTTAGATGCGGGCATAGACATAGGGGGAGTGTGGTCCTAATTGATTGGGCCAACCCCCCCTCCATAATGCCGAAAGCAAGTAAAATCATTTCCCTTAATATCATTTTGTGATATGTGGGTCATCGATGAGCATTGGTTTTAAACTCAAGATACATCTTCGCGGTGTCATGCCATGCGCTCCAACATGGTGGCTTCGGTCACCGCCCTCTTCCTTGAGAAGAGTTGGTTTCTCATGGGTCTCGTTTGATTTTCTTGCATATCTCATGTTCTTATGGAAAACACACTCAAATTTGGCTTTTGATTGATTTGATTCTTGCAAATTTGGGTGTGTAGTACCATCTCAGTTTGATGCTCTCAACCCAAGCCTTTCTCTCCCTCCTTGAACCATCTATTCTTGCACACAAGTCCTCTAAAACACCATCGAGAGGTTTGCTAGGTTGCTTTGGCCTGATTACAGATTTTACGCAATTTACAGGGATTATACGCTTAAGTGGGCGGATTATCCGCCCCTAATCAACCCCTTATAGGCTGGGTCGGGGAGGGCAGGCTCAAACAGAGCAGCCAGTCCTCCCCCAACCCTACCTCTGCCCCCCAGCCGCCGCCAGAGCATCCGCCTCTCCCGGAGTCGATTCGACCACCGGATTCTCCGGGCTCTCCTCGGATCTTTTTCACCTCGCCTCCGGGTATCTTCTCCTCCGTGATTTTCCTCCAATGAGTGAGGGTAACTCCCTCATCTCTCTCCTTTTGTATGGGATGTATTTTATTTGGTGGAAATCTCGTTGTAGAAGGTCCTTGGTGTTGTTCCTTACATGCTAGAATCAGTAGAATTGCAACCCTAGTACCCGATCTGTTTTGCCATGGTAGATCTGAGCCAATCCAGAAAATTTCTGCGGGGGGCGGATTATCCGCCCCTGCCAGGGCCGGATAATCCGACATGGAGATTAAAATCTGGTCTGTTTTGGTTCTGCTTCTGCAAATACACATAATTGGTTATGGGTTGCATTGCTACTCTTTCTCCACGTTTTTCTCCTGGACTTGTGTGTATGCTTATCTCCATGCTATCCCTCTAATGCTTTTCACAGGTGGTTCCAAGCCGACCAAGACCTTCGTCCGTCGTTCCCGTGCCCGTTATCTCAAGCCTACTGCAGACGGGAAGTTCATTGATGAGACCGAGGTCAGCAGAGCAGCAAGAGAGGCTGAACGGATGGCAGAGGCAAGTAAGAAAACTAAGATGACCGCATCTCGCAAGGGAAAACAGTCTCGGCCCAATTACAAGGCTATGTACAGTCTTCAGTATGCCACCATTCGCCAGACTGACTATTATGATGAGGCTGACAGTGATGCCCCCCCGAGGACTCTATGTTTTGGAATGCCCACTTTCGGGCTATCCATGATGATGTCTATGCTACTCTCAAGCTTCGCCCCATGCGTCCCATCAATTTGACTGAGGCTCAATCCAAGACAAGGCTCATTGTGGCACTAGATGTGACCAACAAGATGGGGCTGCACCACCTCATGACTATCCAATGCAACTATGATTCCTCTATGGTGCGGCAGTTCTTTTCAACTCTGGTGATTTGCGGTGATGAGCGCCGTACCATGAAGTGGATGATAGGGACCACCATGATTCAGTCGGACTTTCGCACCTTTGGGCAGGTTCTTGGTTATGCATTCCATGGCCGTGACACTCCTTCGGGCCACCGCATCATTTCTCCTCTGAAGCCATCCAAGGATAATGCACTTGCTCCTTGCCTTTCCTCTGATGGTGTTGTTGGTACTTTCGCTGGTCTCTATCCCTTGTATGTATCCCTTGTTGGCATATTTAGGGACTGCATCGCTCCTAGTGGTGGCAACAATGACAGGATCCGTGGCCACCTGGTTCCACTTCTTGCTTTTGCTCATGAGTGTGCCACCAACTCTGGATCCGCCACAGGTTACAAACTGGATGTCATGGACTATATTTATCATGAGATGACGGATGCTATGATCAACAGGCTCTCTATTCCTTATGCTCCTTTCATAATGATGCTCGTCAAGCATATGTTGCCACATGAGGATTTTGGCTCTGCTCTGGATGGTATTCACAAGCCCAAGAAAATCTACAACAAGGCTCAGAAGACCCATCACCCTTCCACTGCCCCGGAGTCCTTCATGCGTGATGCTCGGGCTAGTGGTCGTCGTTCCACGGTGTCCCCAATGTCACGCGAGGTTAAGCAGCTCACTTGGTTCCAGCGGCACATTCTTTGCATGGGCATTGACACTCACAAGGGCCAATATGAGGCGTACCATAGGGATCATGAGAGGGATCACACGCAGCAGCTTATTCTCCACCATGTCTCAGGTGCCACTGGCCATCCACCTCCTCCCACTGCTCTGGATCCGTATGCTCAGTGGAACACCTCAGGGATCAACTATGGCGAGCTCGAGAGCTGCCTCTTTCCTCCCCCACTGAGGGCACCCACTCCTCCAGCTGATGACGATGATGATGAGTATGATGAAGAGGAAGGGGACGGGAATGACTACGACGAGGATAAGGAGGAGTGATCTCCAGGGGAGTTAGCATCGCTCTTCTTCCTTTTTGGTGTTTCGATGCCAAAGGGGGAGAATTAGTTCTATTAGGTCTCGTGGATTTGCAAGGGTCGGGCACAAGTTTTTTTCTTCTAGTCGTTTTATTTGCTTGCTTGTGCCTTTTCTATGTATGCTTTGTCTATATTCTCATCCCGGTGGTATGACCTTGTTTCCCAAACCACCTTGTTTCAATTATCTTTGTTATGGAAGTAGTGTTCTCTCTAGTGTGTGTATTTGTATTCAAATGCAAATCTTAAATATGCACACATCTAGGGGGAGCGTGTTTCATTATTTAAGGTGGCATTAGCCGGTTTCATTGCAAATCCTAATATTGTCATCTAACACCAAAAAGGGGTAGATTGAAAGAACATTTTATAATCCCTAGTGTTTTGTGTGTTAGATAACAATATCAAGGATTATTTAATGTGTGTTGAAGTGTTGCAGCTATCTATGAGAAAAAGGGAAAAGGATTCTGCTTTTGGGGGGCGGATAATCCGCCCCTCCCTCTTCCCAAGTAGGCGCAATCCCCATGTGAGGGGGATTTTACGGCCCGGATAATCCGCCCCTGAGGGGGGCCGGATAGTCCGCCCCCTGCTCATAGCCAAGGCGCAAGCCCCAGAGAGGGGGCGGAGTGTTGGCCGGACTTTCCGGCCTGGCCGGATAATCCTCCCCCCAAGTTCTTCACCAAGTTCCACATGCGCCAGCCCCAAAGAGGGGGCGGAGTTTCCCCCGGAGAATCCGCCCTTGGGGCGGATAATCCGCCCCAAAGTTGTCTGTGCAACGGATCCGGGAGGGGTATTTATGCCAGCCTTCCCCTCCTTCCAGAACTCTTGATTCATCTCGAAAAAGACCAGATCAGATCTGAAAGCTTCATCCAAGAGAGCTCCACCTAGATCCACCCAAAGGCCCCATCCCTTGGGGAATCGAAGGAGGACAACTCGATCTTCATCATCAGCAATCAAGCGCTTCATCTCCTCTCCATTCATTTGGAGAACCTCCGATCTACTTGTTGTCATCTCGGGAGCCCCCAATTCGGTTGTGGGTGTGTGCCCTGATAGTGTTGTAAAAGGCACCGGTTCCCGCCTCGAAGGGATCCAATAGTGGAGAAGGTGGATCAGGCCTCTCGTGGCGAGATCCATTAGAGAATAGGGTGAGGCCTATTGTGGCGTGGTGGTCATATAACCGCCCACCCCTCCAACGCAGATGTACTTCCCTTAACAAGGAAGGAACTGCCGTAAAACAAATCCCTGTGTCTCCGCGTGCTCCACTACGGTTTCCTCGCTCCTCTTTTACATGCTTAGTAGTTAGGGTTACATATAGGGAAATTATCGTAGTTGCATATCTAGAGAATTTACTTTGTGTCAAGCCTAAAATTGAAAAAGTATTAAAAATTGGTTAGCACCTATTCACCCCCTCTAGGTGCCCATACGATCCATTTCAGCAGCACTGGAAGAAGTTCCTGTGGTGCCTGCACCAATAAGAGAGGAAGAAAATGATGATGATCATGAAACTTCGGTTGAAGTTGCTACAGAGCCTCGCAGGTCAACGAGAACTCGTACCACTCCTGATTGGTATGATACTGTTATGAGTGTCATGTTGGTGGACAATACCGATGACCCTGCGACATATTAGGAAGCGATGATGAGCCCAGATTCCAATAAATGGCAAGAAGCCATGAAATCCGAGATTGGATCCATGTACGAAAACCAAGTATGGACTTTGGTGGACTTACCGGATGGCCGGAAGGCTGTCAAGAACAAATGGATTTTCAAGAAGAAAATAGATGCTGATGGTAATGTTACTGTCTATAAAGCTCGACTTGTCGCAAAAGGGTTTCGACAAATTCAAGGAGTTGACTACGATGAGACTTTCTCACCAGTAGCGAAGATAAAGTCTGTGAGGATTTTGTTAGCAAACGCTGCATATTATGATTATGAGATATGGCAGATGGATGTCAAAACAGCGTTCCTCAATGGAGACATTGATGAAGAGTTGTATATGATGCAACCCAAAGGTTTTGTCGATCCTAAAGATGCTAACAATGTATGCAAACTTCAACGGTCCATATATGGATTGAAGCAAGCATCCCGAAGTTGGAATCAACGTTTTGATAAGGTAATCAAAAGTTTTGGTTTTATACAAACTTATGGAGAAGCTTGTATTTACAAGAAAGTGAGTGGGAGCTCTGTATCATTCTTAATACTATATGTAGATGACATATTGTTGATTGGGAATGATGTAGACCTTCTTAATAGAGTCAAGGAATATTTGAATAATAGTTTTTCAATGAAATATCTTGGCGAAGCAGCTTACATATTAGGCATAAAGATTTATAGAGATAGATCGAGACGCCTAATATCATTGTCACAAAGTACATATTTGGACAAAGTTCTAAAAAGGTTTGGAATGGAAGATAGCAAGAAAGGGTTCTTGCCCATGTTGCCCAATACGACCTTGAGTAAAACTCAAAGTCCAGCAACTGCAGAAGATAGAGAAAGGATGAGTAAGACTCCCTATGCCTCAGCCATAGGATTTCTAATGCATGCCATGCTATGTAGTAGACCCGACATTGCATATGCTGTTAGTTTGACTAGCAGATATCAAAGTGATCCAGGAGTGGATCGTTGGACAGCGGTCAAAAACATCCTTAAGTACTTGAGAAGAACTAAGGATATGGTTCTTTCTTATGGAGGTGATGAACAACTCGTTGTTATGTAGGGGTTCGTAGCATGGAAAACAAAATTTTCTATCGCATACAAACAAACAAGCCAAGATCTATCTACTAGATTGTAGCAACGAGTCGATGGAATAACTTACCCTCGAAGATTCCAAAGCGGTTAACGAGAGCATATTCTCGTGGGTGATGTAGTCGTACTCTTTCCGATCTCAAGATCGCGTAGACGATCCTTCCGGCGTTAAGTGCTCCTTAGCTCCGCAATCGGTCACACATTCGATTTCGACGAAGACCTTCCTCTCCCTTGTTCCAAAGAAAATGGAGGTTGTAGCACTCTCCTCGCGATTCTGGCAGCACAACGGCGTGGTACCAGAAGTAGAGGGGAGATCCCGCAGGGCTTCGCCTTAAGCCGGAGCGAGTATGGTGGAGTATGAGAGAGAGCTATTAGTGGTCTAGGGTTTAGACACACCAATTAGAAGGCTCTAATCCGAATGCTAGTGCAATTAGAAGCTCTAAACCAAAGCGGCTCTAAACCGGAGTCTAGGGCTAGGATTTAGATTAGAGGATAGGAACTTGTGTGTCTAGAGGAGGAGACCCTGCACCTCCTTTTATAGGTGGGAGGCGCCAAGGGGGAGTCCTCCCCAAGTCGGCCTTGGTGGCGCCGGCTTGGAGGAGGGACTCTCCCCAAGTCGGTTTCAACCTCCTCTTGCTTTCCCACAGCTCGTTTTAGCCGCTTGACTTTCAAACGGCCATTTGACTTTTCAGTTTTAGGATTCAATTTAATCCTTTATTTGGAACAGAAGAACACTTAGTACATGATGCAATCATTCCAATATGTAATGACACATTCATGTACCCTTCCCCGAGTGTCGGGCATTCCTAACCTTCTAGAATATTCCCGATGAAAACACCTAATCATTCCCAACTCCAAACGGACTTTCCTTATATGAATCTTATTCTCCGGACCATTCCGGATCACCTCGTGATATCCCGGATCCCATCCGAGACTCCGAACAACATTCGTCTCTTTCTCATAATACCATAACTACTCAAACAACGTCGAATCCTTATGTGTCTCCACGGTTCGTGAATTATGCGACATGATCGAGACACTTCTCCATCAATAACCAATAGAGGAACTGGAAATTCATATGGCTCCCAAATATTTCTACGATTACTTTGCGATCGAATGAACCACTTACATACGATACCAATTTCCCTTTGTCTCACGATAGTTTACTTATCCGAGGTTATGATCGCTTGATCTCTGCATACCTAGTTCAACCTCGTTACCGATAAGTACTATTTTCTCGTTCTCGTGATATGTGATCCCTTGTGACCCAGTCACATGCTTGCAAGCTAATTGGATGACATTCCACCGAGAGGGCCCAGAGTATATCTATCCGTCATATGGATGGACAAATCCCACTCTTGATCCATGTGTCTCAACCAATACTTTCCGAACACTCAATGCCACCTTTATAGCCACCCAGTTACGGTGTGGTGTTTGATGTCATCAAAGCATCCATCCGGTAAAGGTGATATGCATGATCTCATGGTCGAAGGAATTAGGTTACTATGTATCAGAAAGCATATAGCAATTGAACTATTGAAATGACTTGATCTTTATGCTACGCTTATCTATAGGAGTATGTCCATCACATCATTCTCCTAATGATATGATCCTGTTGTTAATAACATCTCTATGTTCATGATCAGGAAACCATGATCATATATTAACCAACAAGCTAGTTTAACAAGAGGCTTAACTAGGGACTCTTATTTTTGTTTACAAATCACACAAGTATTAATGTTTCCGGTTAATACAATTATAGCATGGTATGTAAACATTTATCATAAGTGTGAAGATATGATAATAACCACTTTATTATTTCCTCTTGGGCATATCTCCAACAGTCTCCCACTTGCACTAGAGTCAATAATCTAGTTTCAAACCTTTGTGTATTCAACACCTATGGCTTTCCGGTGTTGTATGTACACGATTGCTAGTGGTCAACTGATCTCCGGATCTGACACTTCCAGGTCCGTGTGTAATTGCATGTTTTTGCGTCTCTACGCATCACTCATTCTCTAATGAGATGGCTTTGTATAAATTTGGTCTTTCGGTGTGACCTTTAGCTCTTTGGGGTTAAAACATGTTGATAATATTGTCGCACAATATATCTTCATAGTATTATCCCAATGTGAACTACACCTAGTTTGATAACAAACTACTTGACACAAATGCCCTCTTTTGGTATCAATGTAGTACTTTTACAATGAACTAACCATCTATTTGTCACTTCTACAAATAATATACTCTTAGTTCTTCCAAAAGATCATAAGAATATCCTTACTATTGTCCAATGATCATCTTATGAATCATTCTGGTATATGCTCATAACATTTAGAGCATAGAACATATCTGGATTTGTACACATCATAGCATGATTGATATAAATACTCTTTGTGATTTCATACATCAAGTATCAATCTATACTTGAATCTTTGTTTCACTTACCCAGTGTCATTACACTAGAATATATCATCAATATTGAACTCATTCAATCTTTTCTGTGTGACAAGAACCTTTCTTGTAGTTTCTATATTGAACTCATTCAATACATCATCTATGTACTTTCGGCACAACCATATTAGCGTCTATTGATGCCAAATATTTGGGTTTTGCCTAAGCCTTTCATCGAGATGAAATTCTTAATATGTGTTAATAAAAGATACATCATTTCCAATCAACAATATGTCTTCCACATAATGTATTAGAAATATGTCTTAGCGCTCCCACTTAATTTCTTGCAAATGCAAGTATCTTCATCGTCTCCGACGAATTTAAACTCCTTTAACAGTTTCATCATGGTGAAGATTCCAACTCCGCAATGCTTACTTCAACCATTGAGGTTTGCATATTCTTTTAGCATCCCTTGAATCAAAAAACCCTTTGGACCATGTTATGCACATGTCCTAGGTAACAATTCTATTAGAAGAACTTGTTTTGTTTATTCAACTACCACATAACAAAATTATATGTAGTGGTTGCTATATTAATCCGTCTAGACAAAATATCGCTAATGAAAGATCAAATCTTGTCAAAGTCAACCTTTGAACATTGTTGTGAACTCTTTCCCAACATGTCGACTATTTCATAGATGTAAAACATCCATGTCTATTTCTTTATAGATCCAGACACAACTGTAAGGTCTTTACACCTTTCTCGAGGGTCCTTCAAGTTCAAAACTTGATCTCTCGTGTATGGAACTATCACGGATTTTATGGCTTCAAGCCATTTGACGGAGTCAGGGCTCATCATCGCTTCTTTGCATGTAGTCGGATCATTATTGTCAAATAATGATTTAACTCTCAAATCTTGGTATTCGATTGTTTATCCGAGCTACTTGTTTCAATAGGAACTTAGATCTCCGCTACCACAACCTTTGAGGTACGTGAGCCATGAGCATTGTTGCTAACTCCGGAACACTTTTCGACGCTGCACAACTTTGCACATATAGCTAAGGTTCTTTTAACCTTATCAAAGTTCTATTGTCCTCCCACTTAACTTTTCACGAAAAATTCCTTCCCAAAGAAACTTGACGTTCTAAGCGACAAACACTTTTGTCTCTGGTGTTTGTGGAGGAATACTTATGATTATTCAAATATCATACAAAGACAGGTTCATCCGACTTTGGTTGCAAACATCTTTCTTATGCATAGCATACCAATGTTTAAGAAAGGACAACTTGGGTTTTATCCCAAACCATAACTTTATATGGTGTCATTTCAACGGATTATGATGGAGCTCTTTTCAGTGGAAAAACGGTAATCTCTAAAGCTTTTAATCTTTAAAAATACAATGGCATTTTTATGAATTACACCTTCGATCTTACCATGTCAAACAAGGTTTAATTACATATCTCGAATGCTCCATACTCTTATGGTGTTTCGGGAAAATGCAAATCCACGGAACGATTCCTTAAATCTTAGGTATTATGCTAAACTTGTAACTCAAATATCTTCCTTTATGATCTTATCATAAACTATTTATATTCTTGTTATAATGATTTTGTACTTCATCTTGAAAGTCTTTGAACTTTTCAAATATTTCATACTTCATCCTATTTAAGTAAATATTCATATATTCACTCAAATTTTCGGAGAAAGCATATGAAGTTGGAATCCATCGCTCTTGACTACACATAATGGATTTCGTACAACAATATGTACAAGTTCCAATAAGCTAGTCATTCGTTCCCTTTTGGCCTATGAACGAAGTTTTAATTATCTCTAGGAAAGTTTCACAAGCGTCATTTGATCAAAATCAAAAGACTCCAAAATTCCATCCACATGGAGTTTCTTCATGTTTTCTTTCCAATATAATTTAAACGGCGATGTCACTTCCTAAGTGATCTTTCAATCAATTTGCCTTTCGACATTTTTTAGCACTAGTTTTATGGATGTGATTTCTCCAACGAGATTTGTGAATCATCCATCTTTTATGGATTACGGCAATTATTTGAACAACCCTTTTGTTCTCATAATACCTGATAAAACAAATCTTGAAGGCAAGCTTTGATGTTTAACGAGCAACACAATAACCCTTTATTTGTTCTCGATGAACATCATCACATATTCTTTTGCTAGTTACTTAGGCCATTGTAGTTCATGAATTGTGTTGTTTCGTATGACGATTCACACCAACAAATTCAGTATCAAATACTTAATAACCACATTGTTTAATAAGCAAAGAATATAGCCATAACATGTATATCATCTATATACTTAAACTGAACAATTCCAGTCTTTACTTTTCTGCCATATATTTATGAGATTCTCTTTCAATATTTCCTTTTCTGTTTGAAAGAATCTATCAACATCAATAGTGGAGTCATACATATGACACATAATCCAAAGCATGTATAATTAAATACCAATGTCTTTGGACTTGCACTTTGAAGTAGATCACCATCATCAAATGTTTGGTGTTCTTCCAAATTCCTTTCTTTAGTAATCTCTTGGTGTAGTAAATATTTTACCTACATCAAATATTCATCCTTATCATTGAATTATCCATGATCAAGCTACTTTTAGCTTATTACGGTGAATCATGAGTATAATGTTGCTCTCCAAATCCTTTTGGACGATTAGGACAACTAGTGTCTCCAACCTTTTGCAAATTCTCATCAAATATGAGAACATGACTTTTGCCATATTATACTCTATCATGTTGTAACCAATACTTCGTTTCAGATATCACAATATCTTCCACACATCATGGTTTCTGAAACAACTCTTTCAGATCCTAGATAATCTTGATATTAAGACAATCCTTTGAATATCAAGAATCATGGAGACAAACATGATACTTATATACTAACATTGGAATTGTTACTCTTGATTTAATACCAACTATTAAACTTCATGGAGTAATCAAAAACTTACTGAAAGTTTGCAATGGGACTTTTAAACTTTAGATTAACACTTCAAAACAATACGATACCAGTTTGTAAAGTAACTTAACCAGAATTCTATAGTTCTATCATCTCAATTATAACTAAGCGCAAGGTGGTAAACGGATGCCAATGACTACAACAACTATGCAAATTCACTTTGATTTAGTTTATGATAAATTGAGTTCCAATTAATAATTAAATTAATCTAGGTGAACTCCCACTCAAAACAATATCCCTCACATTGTTTTAGTGATCACACGGACCAAATCCACCACATCAAAACCGATCATCACGAGAGTTGATATAGCTTCAATGGCGAACAATCAACATGTTCATCATATCTACTATATGACTCATGCTCTACCTTTCGGTAATCCGTGTTCCTGAGGCCATGTCTGTACATGCTAGGCTCGTCAAGATCAAACCTTAGTTTCCACATGAGCAAATCTGGCTTGCTCACGTTGTACACACTTGTAGAATCTAACACACCCGATCATCACGTGGTTCTTCGAAACAACAAGCTTTAGCAACGGTGCTAACTAAGGGTGAACACTTTATGACTTGAAATTCATGTGCATGAGGGATCATCTTATAATGCTACCGTCGTCTACTAAGCAATACAAGATGCATAAAGGATAAACATCACATGCAATTCATAATATGTGATATGATATGGCCTTTCTTCTTTGTGCTTCCGATCTCCATCTTCAAGCACGAACATGATCTCCATCATCACCGGCATTGCATCAAGGTCAATGACGCTTCTCCATGGTTGTCGTCCACCGGCTTCAACTATTACAACTACTTTGAATAGACACGCGGGTCTTAACATAAATTAAAGACAACCATATGGCTCCTGTCGGTTGCCAACTTACAATAAGGAACATTGCATACATCAAATATAATCACAATCATGGCCATATCACATCACAGCACACCCCTGCAAAACAAAGTAAGACGCCTCTACTTTCTTTGCATGTTTTACGTGGTTTGGGGCTTTCAATAAGTGTCGTTCTAACTTACGAACAAGAACCACAACATTGATACTAGTATTGTTAATTACCATTGTAAATTGGATCTTAACTATGCTAGGAGAAACAGGCACCCGCAAAGCCACTTATGCAATACAAGTTGCATGTCAAGCGTGGAGCAAGTCTCATGAACGATGTCATGTAAGGTTAGCCCGGGCCGCTTCATCCCAACATACCGCAAGATGCAAAGTACACAAGAAGCAATCGACAATAAAAGCATCAACGCCCACAATGACCATTGTGTTCTACTCGTGCAACAAATCTACATATAGACACGGCTCTGATACCACTGTAGGGGTTCGTAGCATGGAAAACAAAATTTTCTATCGCATACAAACAAACAAGCCAAGATCTATCTACTAGATTGTAGAAACGAGTCGATGGAATAACTTACCCTTGAAGATTCCAAAGCGGTTAACGAGAGCATATTCTCGTGGGTGATGTAGTCGTACTCTTTCCGATCTCAAGATCGCGTAGACGATCCTTCCATTGCCGGCTAAGCTCATGATCGGTCACACATTTGGTACTCGACGAAGACCTTCCTCTCCTTGTTCCAAAGAAAATGGAGGTTGTAGCACTCTCGCCATTCCTAAGACAACGGCGTGGTACCGGAAGTAGAGGGGAGATCCCGCAGGGCTTCGCCTTAAGCCGGAGCGAGTATGGTGGAGTATGAGAGAGAGATATTAGTGGTCTAGGGTTTAGACACACCAATTAGAAGGCTCTAATCCGAAGGCTAGTGCAATTAGAAGCTCTAAACCAAAGCGGCTCTAAACCGGAGTCTAGGGCTAGGATTTAGATTAGAGGATAGGAACTTGTGTGTCTAGAGGAGGAGGCCCTGCCCCTCCTTTTATAGGTGGGAGGGGCGGCCAGGAGGAGTCCCTCCCAAGTCGGCCTTGGTGGCGCGGGCTTGGAGAGGAGGACTCTCCCAAGTCGGTTTCAACCTCCTCTTGCTTGTTTCCCACAGTTTCTGTTTAGCCGTTTGACTTTCAAACGCCATTTGACTTTTCAGTTTTAGGATTCAATTTAATCCTTTATTTGGAACAGCAAGAACACTTAGTACATGATGCAATCATTCCAATATGTAATGACACATTCATGTACCCCTTCCCCAGTTGGGACATTCCGAACCTTCTAGAATATTCCAATGAAAACACCGAATCATTCCGAACTCAAACGGACTTTCCTTATATGAATCTTATTCTCCACCATTCGGATCACCTCGTGATATCCGGATCCCATTCGAGACTCGAACAACATTCGGTCTCTTTCATAATACCATAACTACTCAAACAACGTCGAATCCTTAAGTGTGTCTCCCTACGGTTCGTGAATTATGCGGACATGATCGAGACACTTCTCCGATCAATAACCAATAGAGGAATCTGGAAATTCATATGGCTCCCACATATTTCTACGATTAATTTGCGATCGAATGAACCACTTACATACGATACCAATTTCCCTTTGTCTCACAATAGTTTACTTATCCGAGGTTATGATCGTCGGTATCTCTGCATACCTAGTTCAACCTCGTTACCGATAAGTACTCTTTTCTCGTTCCCGTGATATGTGATCCCTTGTGACCCAGTCACATGCTTTCAAGCTAATTGGATGACATTCCACCGAGAGGGCCCAGAGTATATCTATCCGTCATATGGATGGACAAATCCCACTCTTGATCCATGTGTCTCAACCAATACTTTCCGAACACTCAATGCCACCTTTATAGCCACCCACGGTGTGGTGTTTGATGTCATCAAAGCATCCATCCGGTAAAGGTGATATGCATGATCTCATGGTCGAAGGAATTAGGTTACTATGTATCAGAAAGCATATAGCAATTGAACTATTGAAATGACTTGATCTTTATGCTACGCTTATCTATAGGAGTATGTCCATCACATCATTCTCCTAATGATATGATCCTGTTGTTAATAACATCTCTATGTTCATGATCAGGAAACCATGATCATATATTAACCAACAAGCTAGTTTAACAAGAGGCTTAACTAGGGACTCTTATTTTTGTTTACAAATCACACAAGTATTAATGTTTCCGGTTAATACAATTATAGCATGGTATGTAAACATTTATCATAAGTGTGAAGATATGATAATAACCACTTTATTATTGCCTCTTGGGCATATCTCCAACATGTTAATGGTTACACCGATGCTAGTTGGAACACCGATCCGGATGATTCTAAATCACAATCTAGATACGTATTTACTTTGAATGGTGCAACATTTAGCTGGAGGAGTGCAAAGCAAAGCGTTGTGGAGAGATCTTCAACTGAATCAGAATACATAGCTGCTTCAGAGGCTTCACAAGAAGCGATATGGATGAAGGAGTTCATTATAGAGCTCGGTGTGGTTCCAAGTGCGCTGGACCCAATGTCTATCTACTGTGATAACATGGGCGCCATAGCTAATGCGCAAGAACCAAGGTCACACAAGAAGCTGAAGCACATCAAGCTACGTTTTCACGTTATTCGAGAACATGTCCAAGATGGTGACATAAAGATTTGCAAAGTACACACAGATCTAAATGTGGCGGATCCATTTACTAAACCTCTCCCGAGGGCAAAACATGACCAACACCAAACTGCCATGGGTGTTCGGTATATTACCATGTAATCTAGATTAGTTGACTCTAGTGTAAGTGGGAGACTGTTGGAGATATGCCCTAGAGGCAATAATAAATGTAGTTATTATTATATCTTTGTGTTTATGATAAATGTTTACATTCATGCTATAACAGTATTAACAAGGAAACATTAATACTTGTGTGATTTGTAAACTAAATTAGAGTCCCTAGTAAAGCCTCTTCATAATACTAGCTTGTTGGTTAATAAATGATTGTGGTTTCCCTATTATGAACATTGAGATGTTATTAACAACAAGATCATATCGTTAGGAGAATGGTATGATGGACATACTCCTATAGATAAGCGTAGCATAAAGATCAAGTCATTTTAATAGTTCAATTGCTATATGCTTTCTGATACATAGTAACCTAATTCCTTCGACCATGATATCATGCTTATCACCATCACCGGAAGGATGCTTTGATACATCAAACACCACATCATAACTGGGTGGTTATAAAGGTTTCATTGAGTGTTCGGAAAGTATGGGTTGAGACACATGGATCAAGAATGGGATTTGTCCATCCATATGACGGATAGATATACTCTGGGCCCTCTCGGTGGAATGTCATCCAATTAGCTTGCAAGCATGTGACTGGCTCACAAGGGATCACATATCACGAACGAGAAAAGAGTACTTATTAACGAGGTTGAACTAGGTATGCGAGATACCGACATCAAAACTCGGATAAGTAAACTATCGTGAGACAAAGGGAAATTGGTATCGTATGTAAGTGGTTCATTCGATCGCAAAGTAATCGAGAAATATGTAGCCATATGAATTTCCAGATCTCATTGGTTATTGTTCGAGAAGTGTTTCAATCATGTCCGCATAATTCACGAACCGTAGGGAGACACACTTAAGGATTCGATGTTGAGTAGTTATGGAATGATGAGTAAGAGACCGAATGTTGTTCGGTGTCGGATGGGATCCGGATATCACTAGGAGATCCGGAATGGTCCGAGAATAAGATTCATATAAGGAAAGTCCTGTTTCGAGTTGGGAATGATTCCTGTTTTCATCGGAATGTTCTAGAAGGGTCCTAAGGTCCCAAGACTCGGAGGGGAAGGGTACATGAATGTGTCATAGCAAGTTGGAATGGTTGCATCATGTACTAGGTGTCATCGCTGAGAAAAATAAAGGAATAAATCAAATCCTAGTTTGAAAAGTCAAACGCCAATTTGAAAAGTCAAACGACAAGTTTGCTTGGTGGAGGGAGAGTAGGAAACCTACTTGGGGAGGAAGTCCTCCTCCCTCCATCGCCTGCCAAGGAGGCCTACTTGGGGGAGTACTCCCTCCCCCTTGGCCGCGCCCTCCCACCTATAAAAGGAGAGGCAGGGCTGCCCCTCTAGACCTACACCTTGCCCCACCAAAACCCTAACCCTAGCCGACGGCCCTCCTGCAGCCGCCGCCGCCCTAGGGTTTCTCCCAAGACGCCGAGTTGGGGCTTCCCCTTGCCCTAGATGTCTACCTACCCTCTCTCCTTGGTGCCTCTAAACCCTAGATCGCCAAGGTCTCTCTCATAGTCCACCATACTCGCTCCGGCTTAAGGCGAAGCCCTGCGAGATCTCCCCTCTACTTCCGGTACCACGTCGTCTTTGCCCGTAATCGCGAGGAGAGTGCTACAACCTCCGCTGCCTGCTGGAACAAGGGAGAGGAAGGTCTTCATCGAGTACCGAACGTGTGACCGACTGCGGGAGCGCTGCCGGAACGCAACGCCGGAAGGATCGTCTACATGATCTTGAGATCAGCAAGAGTACGACTACATCACCCACGAGAATCTGCTCTCGTTAAACACTTTGGAATCTTCGAGGGTGAGTTATTCTATCGACTCGGTTCTACAATCTAGTAGATAGATCTTGGCTTGTTTGTTTGTATGCGGTAGAAATTTTTTGTTTTCCATGCTACGAACCCCTTCAGCACCCTCACAATAAAGATCAAACCATTTGCAAGCATTGAAAGCTGGGATCAAAGAACTCTAAACATGTGCATGAAATATGGAGTTCTAACAATAGGACATAGTAACTATGCATGCAACATGACAAGCTACAAACAAAGATCATGAATAACATGCATTGAAAATTTTTGTTTGTTTCACATACAGAAAACATGGCATAGTGGCAATCAGCTTGTCCCTCATAGAGTAGCAAATAGATGCATAGGACACCTTCAAAGTTCACAAGGGTGACTAGAAACAAGTAACACAAGAACAAGTAATATCACAATATGCATCAATCAATAAGCTTTGGAACACTGCACACAGAATGACAACTATGCTCTCTTAATGGTGCCTAAAGGTAGAAGATGGAGACTCAATATAATGGGAAGAAAAGCATTTTATAAAGGAAGCATGGATTTTAGGTTTCAAAAAGATCTTCCAAAAATTATGGTACTTGTTAGCTTTCACCCCTCATTGCCCCTATCATAAGCATCTTGAAGTGATTAAGGTTAAAGTGAACAAAGATGGAGTATATGCTTGACAAAGTATAAGTTGGCAATCTCAAGTCCCTTGAATACGAGGTCCACACCTCATGATACTCAACTTCAGTCACCTGTAAGTTCTTGTCATTGTAAGTATTTGCATATCATAGAAAACTGCCAACGAGGTACCCCTTGCACATGGTACAGGAGCTATCCCATAACCAAAATGACAAGGCAAGCAGACAATGAGCATCTCAACAATCTTCTTATTTACCATGGGAATATGGTGCCTTTTCTCTCTTTCCTCTTTTCTCAATGTGTCTCTTTTTTATAATAAGAATGCTTCATATATGTCACTATGGTGATGCTGCAAGTTTCCACCATGATTAGGCAGCGGCCCAGACGTTTCCCTAACACAAAATACATAACTCCATGGACTTACAAGTTCCCTTTTTATTTCACACCGGTGACATCCATAGACAAAAGAGCATGATATCAACTGAGTACAAAGTACAAGTGCAATGTTGAAAATATTCCCCATGACAACACGGTTCTGCTAATTCCAACGTATAAGTGCAAGCATATACAACATAGAAGACACAATGGTTCAAGTTTATTAGGGTCAAACAATATAAAGTGTGCCATCAAGTTTGTGAGGGCTTTAATCACTAAGTTTTCTCATAACAAAATACTTTTTAATTGGAAGATAGCTGAAAACAAGAATATACTTGGAATGGTGTAACACACCATGCATAGGAGTTTATAGTGGAAACTTTGGAATAACTTGGTTTCTTGGGAGTTGGAAGCATGAGTAGAGCTTACTAATACAAGTGGAGGCTAGCAAAAGACTGGGAGCAACCAACTAAGAGAGAAATAATGGCCATAATCATGCAGTGCAACAAAGCATTACTAATCAAAGCAAAGAGTGGTACTACAAGTCAAGGACTAAATGATCATAGAGGCTAATGGTGACTTGTGAGAGTCATAACATGGTGTGAGCATGTGCCAAGTCAACCCAAGCAAAGCATCAAAGGAGAATACCACAATACTATGCTTTCTACATGCTAAAACAACGCATAATTTCTTCAAGGCACACTAAGCAATCCAAATTGTTTGGAACAAGACATGCTACAGCAATAATCACTAAGCATAAGATCAAAACAACACCTAGCATGTCATGCTAAAGTCTAAGTCACAGTCAATGCAAGCCCCTCTTGCACTTACAAGCAACTTACTACTCCTTTCCAACACCAAGCAACTTATTTACAAACAACACAACAAGAACGGGGGTCCAAACTACTCAAGAAAACCAAACAAACTAAGCAAAGCAAACTAAAACTAAGACGCTCCAAGAATAATACAACTGTGCATGAAACAATAAAAACGAAGTGTCTAAACAGACTTGAGCTTTTATTGATGAAGAAGGGGATGCCTTGGGCATGCCCAAGCTTTGATGCTTGTACCTCTTGGATATTTCTTGGGGTGACACCGGGGTGGCATCCCCAAGCTTGAGTTTTTGTCCATTCTTCATCTCATTGCATCATTCTCTCTCTACACCTGAAATTTTTCCTTCATACAAAACTTCACATAATCTTCATTAGCAACATTAGCTTATTCAAAAGATATTAGACCTCTGGCAAAGCTTTGGAACAGCAAGGCTTTTCACAAAAAACACAAGCTACTGTAGTAACTCCTTCAAAAAGCTCAATTCTCCTAAAGAGAACTCAAAAAGGAATCAATAAGAAGGAAATGCAAATTATGGCAGAAATCTGTCAAAATAGACCAGCAGGTAGAAACCGATTTTTTTCGAACATCTTCTGTTGCTCAAATCAAAAAGTGTTGAACTAACTAAAGTTAGATAACATACTGGGGGATTTATTCGTGTTCAACTCAATCCGAGTTATAGAGACTCCTCACGAATTTTTTTGGTGGAGGACAAAAATCTGTTTTGGGACAGCAACTCTCCAAATCTTACTTCCCTCTCATTATAGGTCATTCTTGGCACAAAAAACAAACAAAAAGGATAAGGAGAGTTCATTACTGAAGTATTAACTTCCAAGACTCAAGGAAACTCTTGGGTTATCTCCCAACAAGTACTTTTCTTTAACACCTTTAAGTTAGGCTTGATAGCTTGAGAAGATGCTGTTATCGCCATATTTTGGCCAAAGGAGGAGATGTGCCGTAATCAAGATGGGCTTGGAAGATACATATATGCAACGTGTTGTTGAATCGGCCTTGTGCGTGGATTTGGGCTAAATTGCCCGTGTATCTGTATATTGTAGTAGGTTCCGTTTCGGTTTAAGTAAGAGATAGAGTTGTAGAGTTATTCCAAAGATAGAAAGTGTCCGGACTATAAATATGTACCTAAGGTTATTGAGAAAAGGAGGACAATCACGTTCACAACAAACACAATCTCGGCGCATCGCCACCCCTTGTTTCTAGGGTTTCTTTCGGGTAAGTGTCATGCTGCCTAGATCGCATCTTGCGATCTAGGCAGTATCTGCTTATGCGTTATTTGGTGTTACTCGTACTGAAGCCTTGTTGATGGCGAGTAATACTATTATCATAGATTTGTTGAGGCTAGCATCGGTACTTTTCGCTATGTTTGTTTGGTTATGCTGCCTCTAGTTACCTCGCTACCTTTGCACCTTTTCCCGGGTGTAAGGGTAGCATCTTGCTTGATCTTTATTCAGTTGATTCGATCTGTTATAGTTATGCCTTGTTTTCCAAGGTTTAGTTTGATATCCACGTAGTCAGGCCTTGCAAACGGGTTGAACGATCCAAAGTATGCGTAAGGATATGGTTTGCTAGTTCGAGAGGAGTTGTTCCGTAATTGACTTTACGTCGGTTGTTAGGCCTTCTCTAGGGTTAGTTTTCTATCATCTTTGTATCTACCAGCTCAATTACGTGTAGGGCGTTCCAATTACGTGGTGAAAAGCGTTAAAGCTGTGAGATCGATTTAACTTGTAATGATGAAGCAAAACCCCATGTTATCGTAGATCTAATGCGAACCATGGGATAATCGGCTCTAGGAGCCGATTCACGAAACACAGGAGCCGTTACGGCTCGAATTTTATATACTTGTTTACCATGCAGAAACTGATCGAAGCAATCCATCACCTTCGACCGGTATAGGTCAGTGCACGCTATGAACCAAGCCGGGGCGTGTGCGGAGTTTTGCGGGCTGTTGCCCGAGGACCGAGGCCCACCGGCCTCGGGAGCCTCCCGACTCTTCGTGTTGCTCGTCGCTGCTTGCCGGTGGGTTTTGACAGGCAACACATGCTGGAACGCCCGGTGGGACCTTCAACAGCATCTGCATGAACATCCGATGCTGAGATGAGGGACAGACCGGTCACGTACGACGAGCTGCCTGAGGAGCACAAGGCGAAGTATGATGACATCAAAGCTCTCTTCGAAGCCGATCTCATCGGCTCTTTTGAGAGGACTCGTAAGCATGGCATCAGGTGGAAAGGGTTCTCACCCGAGGGTGCTCTTGATGAGGTGGATCTGCATTCCTTTAGAGGAGCGCACGAGCTCTGCGGCAGAAGTCAACTATATGGTGGCTCATTCTCTTCACCGCCATTCGAGAGCCTGTAAACGCTTTCGGCGCATCGCGGTTCGCGTAGTCAGAGATCATGAAACATCGATTACTCTCGTGGGGCCTACTCTAGGGACTCACCAGGAGAAAGATCGCTCAGACCGAGCCACAATCGCCATTCACACTTGCAGCTCCGGAGCCACCAGGGGCAGCGTCGTCGTCTACAAGGTCGGAGGTGACCCGGCGATTGCAGTTCTGTTTGAACCACCTAAAGAAATCCCACATGGATATGTGTGCACCTACGTCTTGGATCGCAATAACTGACGCCACGAACCAGATTGCAACCGCAGGGATTTACAGGCGGGAGTTCTGGGCGAGGCTTGGAGCGGTATTTGGGCAGGTGTATGCAGGATGGACGCCGACAAACAGGCGTGGCTAGCCAAGTATGCCACCGAACGAGTCATGAGAATTTAGCCCTGCGGCTCAAGCGGTGGAACAAATCCGTACCATCTTGAGAGACCAGTTCGGCCGTGCGAAGAAGGACAATCGGCTATTCAAGCCGTACCCCAACGAGTTTGATCTCGATTCATGCCGCCCAAGTATCGGCTCCCCGAGTTCTCAAGGTTTAGCGGATCGGAAGGGTCGAGCTCGATCGAGCACGTGAGCCGATACAGCACGCGATTAGGCATGATTTCAGCATCGGATCGATTCGCGTAAGGTTCTTTGCTCAATCTCGACGGGACCAGCTTTTGGGTGGTACACCGTTGCCACGATTCGATCCGGACTGAAGCAAGCTGGAAGAACAGTTCCACATTCGGTATCATTCGAAGCTACGAGGTGGCATTGCGGACACGCAGTGCGGCAAAAGCGGGGAGAAACGGTAGCAGAGTACATCCAGCGTTTCAGGACTGTCAAGAACCGATGTTATTCGGCTCGTTTAACTGAGAAAGAAGCAGTCGAGCTAGCAGTGTTGGGTCTCTCAGCACCTATCAAGGATCTGGCTTTCCAAGTAGAGTACAATTCATTGGCGCACATGGCCCAGAAACTGACGATGTATGAACAGCGCCACCCTGAGTTGTACCAAGACAAGTTCAAACGTCCGATAGGCCTGGTCGATAAAGAAGAAGAGGATCCTACACAAGACCAGGAGGTGGCCGTGGCTGAATGGGCTCGGGGGGCAGATCCTGTGTCCTGCAAATGGGTGAAGCAGCAAGGACCTGCAAAAGGGTTCGACTTCGATGTGAGCAAAGCTGAGCAGATATTCGATTTACTGTTGAAGGAAAAACATCTGAAATTACCCGAAGGCCATAAAATCCCTACGGCTCAAGAGATGAACGGGAGACCATACTGCAAGTGGCATCACTCGTTCACCCACACCACCAATGACTGCAAAGAGCTACGTCGCCAGATCCAAACGGCGATAGAACAGGGCCGTCTGATCCTTGGGCAATTCGCCATGAAAGTAGACACAAACCCATTTCCCGGCGTCAACCTGGTAGAGCACGGTCACTCCACGAGGCGTCAGTTGGATTTCTCGTTCGATGTCAATATGGCAGGACCTGTGTACCACCATGGCACATACAAGGAGGAAGGCGATCGCTCTCGAGGCAAAGAAAGAGAAGAGGCTGGTCCACGTGACCGGCCCCGGTATGACGACATGCGGTATTTAACTGAGGAGCAGGTGAGAAGCGTGCGATATCAGAAGCCACACTCCACGCATCTCCTTAACAAGTATGAACGTCAGTATGACCGACGTCGCCGGCGCGATAGAGACAATGAAGGATATGAGCACCTCGCTAGGGGAACGTCAAAAGAAAAGGAAGGCGTAGACAAACATTGGGATTGTCCTTTCTTCAATTATTGCTGGGATGCGGGAATGAGCCGATTGCCTACAATCGATAACTGCCCGGAATGTGGACAGCGAGGAGGACACGGGGGCGGTTCAGTGTTCAAGCGTCTAGGGCCTCTCCCACCTCAGAGCCGACACAGGGAGTCCGCTCGAGCAAAGGACCTCGAGGAGCCAATGGATGACAAAGAAGAAGATAGATATCACCGTCCAAGGTGGTGTCCCGATGGACTCAGACACACCCAAAAGCGTAGAGTTCAGCGGCTGCGTAACTTGGAGGAAGCCGAAGCGCAGTACCTCCACGCTTTAAGGAAAGCACGGCCCGATCTGGCCGTTAAAATTCGGCAGACCTTGGAAACGGAAGATCGCCCGAAAAGGAAAGAGTGGCGCCCCAAACCGGTAAGAGCCAATGCGAAGACATCGGCTGGCACAAACATGGTGTTCATACTTCCGTCAGAGTTTTGCGCTCCAAGGACCAACGAGCTGCCAGTGGCACAGTTTGACTGCGGCCCACGGCCGGTTATCTTTGAAAAGCCACGGGAGAAGGGCTACAAACATTTGAAAGCCCTGTACCTGCGAGGTTACATCAATGGGCAGCCTGTCAGCAAGATGTTGGTTGACACCGAGGCGATCAATATCATGCCATACTCCATGCTACGGCGTTTGGGGCGCTCCATGCGAATCGATCAAAACCAACGTCACATTAAGCGACTTCGGCCAAACTTGAGAAGCATAAGGCGTACTAAACGTGGATCGACCGTGGGCGGAAAAACCATCCCTCGTCATTTTTTTCGTGGACAACAAAAGCACCTCTGTTGTCTTGCTAGGGAGAGATTGGATTCACGCTAAGCTGCATTCCATCCACGATGCACGATGCCTGTCTGATGGGATGGAGATGAAGTGGAGGTCATTCATGCAGATGATTCGATCGAGATCTCCATAGCTGGCATGAACATCGGGAAGCGAAGACCAAGAGCCGATCTCGGAATCAGTCTAGACGGCTGTGGCGCATTGAAGCTACAAAAAGCGGGGTGAGGCTGGTCTTATCCACCGGCACAGAGTAGCAAAGTCTACGATCGTGCGTGGTATGGCCGATCCTGCGATCGGCCGCAAAAATAAAAGCGCAATCTTCGACAAGCGGATCATGCGATGTAGTAGGAGATCCCTGCCATTGTAAAGCACAAATAAGGTGTAAACCGTCCTTGACTAATGCAATCAAAAGGGCGATTCAGCAATCGCCCAAATTATTTTGTTGTCCTCACCAACTGTTTGCCTGTGTTTAGCATCGATTTAACGGTGTGGAAAGCTAGGGTATGGGTTTACATCCGGATGAGCTAGAGGAGATTGACATCGGTCCTGAGGATAAGCCACGGCCAACATTTATCGCCAAGTTAGATCCGAATTTGCGAGGTCCAATGATAGCTTTGTTAAAAGAATATCGATCGCTTTGCAGGACTATCTGAGAGATGCCGGGTTAGACAGAGCATCATTGAGCATCGACTCCGCTTAAAAAGGATTTCGCCATTCCAAGCGAGCCACGGATGAAGGCGAAATTTTGAAGAAGTCAAGAAAGAGGTCGAGAAAATGTTGTGACCAAGTTAATCGGGCCATGCGGTATCTTTGGTGGATTTCTAGTATCGTGACTGTAGAAAAGGATGGCCTGGCGTGTTGCCGTAGATTTTCGGGATCTCAATAGAGCTACCCCAAAGGATGAATATCCTATGCGATGTGAGAGACATTAATCAACGCAATGCTGGTCACAAGATCTTGAGCTTCATGGATGGCAATGCGGTTACAACCAAATTTTTATGGCTCGAAGACATACACAAGACGCATTCGAGTCCCGTGTTCGGTGGGGTTGTTTGAATATGTAGTCATGACGTTTGGATGAAGAATGCGGTATACGTACCAAGAGCCATGAATTACATTTTCCATGATCGATCGGCAAGCTGGTGGAAATTTACATCGATGACGTGGTGGTCAAGTCTTCTTGATTACAAGGACACTTGGACGATCTGCAGCGTCCGGACCGAACAAGAAAATTCGACTCGGATGAATCCAAAAAGTGTGCCTTGAGGTGTGGCGGTCGGTTCTTGGGTTTCTTGGTCCATGAAGCGGAATTGAGATCGGCTGAAAAGTCGAGGCGGTCACGAACAATGAAGCCACCTACCACGAAGAAAGAACTGCATCCCTCATCGGCAAGATCAACCGTCGGAAGATTCATCTCAATGTCGGGAAGAATAGAGCCGTTCATGGGACCGGTGAAACTAAATCGACGAGGAATTCGGCGGGGCGAGCAACAACGAGCCTTGACGAGATCAAAGAATATCGACTAAGCCGCCGGTGTTGGTTTCGCCGACCGGATAGGCCGTTCTACATTTACTTGTCGATGGTACACGTCCATCGCCTCGGTGGTGGTGCAAGTTTATGATGGTCTGGCGAGTCGTGTTTTACATAAGCGGAAGGATCTTTGGATGCGAGACAAGGTATCCCGAGATCGATAAGTTGTGCCTCGCCTATTTTTCACTGCACCAAGCTGCGCCATCTTGCTCTCTCGGAGATTGTCATCATATGCAAATCGATGTCATAAAGCACATCGTCGGCTCCTATGTTGAAAGGCCGACTCGGCAAATGGATGTTTGCGTTATCGAATTTGACATCCGGTATCAACCCGCGAAGCGGTTAAGGGTCGAGCATTGGCCGACCTTATCGCTGAAAGGATCAACACTAATATAGCGGTATTGTCTATCTGGCGTGGGCTATGTTTTTCGATGGATCGGTTTGTGACGATGGTTGCGACATCGGCATTCTACTCGTGTCGCCTGGGGCAACATTTTCCTTCTCCATCGGTTATCTACCCTCGCACCAACAACGTCGAGTATGAGGCGTCGCAAGGGAATGGAGTTGCTCATCGGAAGCGAAGCGGTGGAAATTTTTGGAGACTCCAAGTTGGTGATTTCCCAACTCACGGAGGAATACAAGTGTGAGTGAGTCGCTCTTCCCATTATGGCTGCAATGCCGTGGTCGATGGCACAGTTCCGGTACATAAACTTCACCGATCGCGATCGCGAGAATACCGAGGCGAATGATCTTGCACAAATGGCTTGGGCTACAAGGGCGTAGCGAGAGGAGCTGATGTTCGGTATAGTTCACGGAAGCGGATCAGGAGAGCCGATATCTTCAATTACTTGAAGGATTCGCTCGGGGGCACCTAAACGGATAAGGTACAAGGCCATGAAGTATGTGCTTATTGGGGACGACATGTTTTCTGAGGACTGGAGGGTTCTTGCTCAAATGTCAGGGCCAACCAAGGCCAATCGGCTCCTACGAGGTACACGAAGGCGCTGTGGAACTCACCAATCGTCTCACAAGATGAAATGGTTGATCGAGCGATCGGGTTTTATTGGCCCACCATGCTTGAGGACTTTCAAGTACTACAAAGGGTGTCAAGCATGTCGAAATTTGGGAAAATTCAGATGGTACCCGCGTCAGCAATGAACCCCATCATCAAGCCTTGGCCATTCCGAGGTTGGGGCATGGATATGATTGGCAAGATCAATCCTCCATCAAGCAAAGGCCACATGTGGATTTTGGCCATTCGATTATTTCACTAAATGGGTGGAAGCTGTCCCTATCAAGTCAGTGAACTCAAAGGATGTTATCAATTTTGTGAAAGAACATGTCATTCATAGATTCGGGATTCCCCAAACTATCACGACCGATGGAGGTTCGGTCTTCATTTCTCACGAGTTTAGAAAGTTACGTGAGGACACGGGATTAGTGATTCGATCATCTCCATACTATGCTCAAGCAAATGGGCAAGCGTCAACCGAGCCTTATCAAGCTGATCAAGAGGAAAGTCGATGAGCACCCTAGGCGTTGGCACGAGGTTTTGTCAGAGTCTTTATGGGCTTATCGCATGTCATGCCATGGAGCGATAAAAACCTCGCCATACCATCTAGTCTATGGACAAGAAGCCGTATTGCCCTGGGAGATTACGGCTGGATCGAGACGTGTCACTTTTCAGAACGATCTAACAATTGAAGAATATGCGGCTTTAATGAGTGACATCGTTGAGGATTTAACTGAGCTTAGGCTGTGGTCGCTCGAGAAAATCAAAGAGAACAAGGCCAAGGTAGCTCGTGCATATAATAAGAAGGTGAGACCAAAGGAGTTCCACGTTGGCGATCTGGTATGGGAAAAGTATTGCCATTGGGGACTAAGGATGCAACATATGGTAAATGGTCTCCAAATTGGCACGGGCCATACAGGTCAATCAAGTTTTAAGAGGAACGATACATGCTTGAGGAGGCTGGACGTGAAATTCCCGATGGTCATCAGCGGTCAACATCTCAAGAAATATTTCCCAAGCATGTGGGATGATGGACAGTGAAATGTGGGGGCCGATACATGAAATCGGCCAAATAAAAAACAAAATATATAGCCGATGCACAGTCATCGACTCTAGAGGTTCAAACTGTTACAAGCAGGTGCCAGTTTACATAAACGAGCTACTGAAGGAATGCCTCGAAGGCGTGGAGGGCGTCAACTTGGACACGATCCACCTCGGCGATCTCGGCTTCGTCATCTTCGTCCTTGCCCGTCACTAGCTGCTTGTTCAGGGCACGTATTTCTGCCAGATCGGTCTTCAGTTGAACTTTCAGGCTTTCTGCTTCGTCTTGGGAGCGGGCGATGGATGCTTCCTTGTCGCGAATGAGCTGTTTAGTCGCCCGGACCTTCTCTTCAAGATCTTCCAACTCCCTTTTTAAGGAGGCAAGCTCGGCGGTACTGACAGAGGTTTCAGTTTTGGCATACAGAGACGCCTTTTTCTCGTTGAGCTGCTGGCATCTGTCTGCAATATTGGCCTTCAGCGGAACTTGGGCGCGGCGCAGATTGATCCTTTCACGAGCTAACTTCACCCTTGACCCGTAGAAAGACAGAGTTACGACTGGCCAAAGCTTCACCTGCAATGCTACTGGGAGTTGGTCCTTGATTTCGGCAAGAACGCTCTTCACCTCCTCAGAACCCTCGATCAACTCCTCGATCGGGGAGGACAGCAAGGCTTTAAGACGCTGGAATTGAGGTAGAACAGCCCTGGCTCGTGGTTCATCGTTGGCAACAGAGGGAGTTGGTTCGATGGATTCGAGAACGTCGACAAGCCTGAAATATCACAACCTGGCAGCCCGAAGGCGTCGGTGTCGTCCAACATGTAAGGATGAGCCGAAAGCTAACGTACCTCTCCTAAGATCGAGGGATCGCGGATGACGAGACAATCGGCTTGTGTGGTTCTTTGGGGGCTTGGCCAAAGTGGTAGCCGTTTCATCGCACCTTCGGGATTGCTCGATCCGGCTTGGCTAAAGGCATCGGCACGCCCGGCCTTCCCACTAGAAGCGTCGATTAAATGCGCATGAAAGGTGCTTAGCCGATGCAAATGGTGATGAATTGGCGGATGAAGAAACAAGTGGAAAGAGCATGAAGGGTGATGACCTTTGAAACCTCTTGGCTCGACGAAGTTTGCGTCCTTGCGAGCCCTTGGGGCTCCGGTAGCCCCTCGGCCGGGTGCTCGGGGGGCAGAAGGTTCAGGAACCGACCTTTTTCTGGAAGCCGATGGTGGTAAATCTGGCTGGCTCGGTGTGATGGTCTTCTCAGAGTCTGTTGGGCCTAATTCTCCTCGATTGGATTGAGTTTCCTCGCTGGAGGTGTCTTCGACGGAAGCCTGTAAGAAAGGAGAACTAGTAAGCACGAGCAGATTTGCAAGGGTGAGAAAGATCGACCAAGGCATGGATCAGCGTACATGCGAACTTTCTAGGGAAGGGCTCCGGCGCCTCAAGGTCTTCCTGACAGCTACCTTCCTCACCATCGTTCTTGTTTTAGTTGGAACTCGAGGGGCAGCTGACTTAGAAGTTGCTTGGTTCTTGGAAGCCGATTGTGGTGATATCGGCTGGTTCTGCATCATGACCTTTTTCAAAGGTGGCGAGTTTTGGCAAAAAAGAACCACAGAAGCTGGTGGGAAGAACTCGAAGGGGGAGCCATCACTGTGCGTAGGTTCAGGACCATCTTGTTGCTGCAAAGAGAGAGAGTGGGTTAGTAGAAGAATCATTTGTGAGCTGCATCAAGAAAATTTACAAGTAGTGGTACCTGTTCTACGGGGATATCATAGTCAGCATCGAGCTGTTTCAGCAACGGTCCCAGAGCTCTCCTGAAGGCATGATTCTTCCACATCAACCACCAGTTTTCAAAGCCATCGGTTGATGAAGCGAAGGTGAGGTTGTTAGGAATTGGGATGGTCAGAGCATCGAAGAAGGAATAGCACCTTTGACTGGTGAGAGGATCAGGCAAGTCAGCTCTGCTCTCTGTAAGATGGTGGAGAAAGAAATGGGGAGGTACTTGTCCAAGGTCAAATTGCCGAGCCACTACGACCGGCTGGTAGAATTCATACCCAGGCTTGATTATTCTGTTGGATGTACTCATGCCAACTGGAAGGAAACAGGGACGGATCACAGTGGAAAAGAGCTGCCGAGTGCTGGTGTCATCGGCAAAGTTGTCTAGCCTGAAGAAGATTGGATTTTCAAAATGTTCCGATTCTTCCATGTAAGGAAAGAAGATAGGATTGTCCAGGCCTTGAAAGAAAGTGCTGAACCACTTGGATGCTTCCTGAGGATCGATTTACTACAGTAGTCTATACAAAGCTTGGCCGTAGCTGGTGCATCGGATCTGCTTCCCTTTGACATCTGGAAAGGTGCAACTCGCCAAAAGGGGGAAGTTTGGGACGTGGTTTTGAAAATACAGCTGAGCCCATAGCTGAATGAACCACCAAGGACCTCCTGTTTTGACTCCTATGCCAGAGAATAGTTTGACAGACATCAACTGGAGATATCGATAGACCTCTCCAAGGAACAGTTTGCCGATGCCAAGTTGAGTGCCTTTGGCAAGTTCGTAGGCCAAGGAGAGATAATTCTTGGTTGGAGCAAGGGAAGGGCCACATAATATGAAATGTTCCAGCCAAAAGTTGAGAAAGGCGGTGTGTTCTTTCTCTGTGACAGGGCCTTTAGTTTTCATATGGCGTTGGAGGTAGGCACCCCAGTTCGTGCAGTCTGTTTTGGAAGACAGTTTGTAGGGGACCTTGGTCAGCTTAAAAACAGAGGGGCTGGGTGATGTAACATCCAGACCAGTAATCATCACCACGTCTAACAGAGTTGGTGTCATGGGGCCATGACCGAACATGAAGCGATTCGAGCGTCGGACGAAGTAGCCGATGGTTTTAGAAGATTTTCATGTTTCTCAAGGGAGACAATGACAAATGCAAGGCATCGGCTATTCCGTGGTTTCCCATTGGGACTGGTAAGCTCTAGCTACCTCTGAACCAAGAAACCCAATGTTCAGGATTAGGCGGGCTCATGGCGGTCGGCCCAAGAGTTCAAATCTAGGTCTTGGCTTACGAAGGGGATTCATTTGCTTCATAAGAGATCGGATGGGCAGGACTAGATTACATGCGGGGCCAAGAGAGAGAGAATTTGGGAGAGAAGGATGCGGCGTGAGAATGTCCGAAACCTAAAAATTTAATGGTGGAATAAAGCATTAATTCAGGTGTTTGCCATTAATTCTAGCACCATGTTCAGACTGCGAGGAGTAGGCGTACCTTCAGACCGGAGACCGCTGGGTTGGTGTTGGATGATTCCGCCATCTAGTTTGCCGGCGGAGATGGATCTATGCAGTTGGGGATCGAGGGTTCTTGTCGCTGTGAGCTCGATCTGGTCGGTGAGCAATTGGGGATCTGGGTCGCCCTTTTTTGAAGAGGGTCGCAGGCTACCGTTTGAAACTGGAAAGTGGCCGCTCAGATTTGTCTAAGTATGCGACCAAAATTGACCTTGTCAACGTTTTTGGGAAAGCCGATGTCTTACCATCGGCTCTTTGAGCTTTGACTTGGTTGACTGTATGAGCGCAGTGTGGTGAAAGCCGATACAGTACTATTCGGCTTCTGGAGCATTGACCTATTTTGACTATCGACAAAATCAAATTGGAAAAGCAATCTTTGTTGATTCAAAAGACGGTTATTTACAATGGAGCCGATTGCTTACAAAAGGAGATCTACTACTAGTACTACTACTATTAGTTCCTAATCTAGAGCCGGTGTCGTCGCCGCTGTCCTCGCCGTCGGCTTGTTCGCTGTCATCAGCGCTGCTGCCGGCGTCGTCTTCATTCTTGCTTGAAGATGCCGTGAGGCCTCCTCGTCCTCGTCGTCTTCGTGTCCTCGCTGGACCCGGCGGGCGCTTCACCGCGGGTATTCATCGGAGGTGTCCTCCTCGATTCCTCCTCGTCGGAGGATTCGACGCCATCCAGACCAGCGTCGGAACTCTCCACCTCCAGTTCCCCGTCAACAAGGAACTGGAGGCCCTCCTCGCCGTCGGTCAGGGACTCGTCGTCCTCCGACCAGACGGCGAAGTTCCAGTCCCTCTCGTCCCACCATTGTGGGGCGAGAGCCTCGTACACCACCATTGGCGGGTGCTCCTGCGTCGGCTCTCGGTCGCTCATCGTGTTGGAAGACTGGGAGGAAAGGGCGGATGATTTGGAGGAAGAAGAGGCGGCCATGGCGGAGGAAGAGGGTTTTTTGGCTACTGGAGGAAGATGGGGCTGCGAACTGCTCAGATGAATTTAAATAAGGGGAATAGTGGGAGGCGGTTCAATGCCATAGCGGTTTCCCAGAATGCAGTGCCAAAATTGTCAAATCATGCACTGCGGAGAAGTTGAGAAGACAGGGCATCATGATGAGGGGGTGGCGTGACGATTCTGCTCTGCAACGCGTAACCCGATAAAAAAAAGAAAGGGGGAAGGAAAAAACATCAACAGAGTGGTTTTGGAATTATTATTGCCAAAACCAGGGGGGCATGTGTTATCGCCATATTTTGGCCAAAGGAGGAGATGGGCCGTAATCAAGATGGGCTTGGAAGATACATATATGCAACGTGTTGTTGAATCGGCCTTGTGCGTGGATTTGGGCTAAATTGCCCGTGTATCTGTATATTGTAGTAGGTTCCGTTTCGGTTTAAGTAAGAGATAGAGTTGTAGAGTTATTCCAAAGATAGAAAGTGTCCGGACTATAAATATGTACCTAAGGTTATTGAGAAAAGGAGGACAATCACGTTCACAACAAACACAATCTCGGCGCATCGCCACCCCTTGTTTCTAGGGTTTCTTTCGGGTAAGTGTCATGCTGCCTAGATCGCATCTTGCGATCTAGGCAGTATCTGCTTATGCGTTATTTGGTGTTACTCGTACTGAAGCCTTGTTGATGGAGAGTAATACTATTATCATAGATTTGTTGAGGCTAGCATCGGTACTTTTCGCTATGTTTGTTTGGTTATGCTGCCTCTAGTTACCTCGCTACCTTTGCACCTTTTCCCGGGTGTAAGGGTAGCATCTTGTTTGATCTTTATTCAGTTGATTCGATCTGTTATAGTTATGCCTTGTTTTCCAAGGTTTAGTTTGATATCCACGTAGTCAGGCCTTGCAAACGGGTTGAACGATCCGATGATGCGTAAGGATATGGTTTGCTAGTTCGAGAGGAGTTGTTCGGTAATTGACTTTCGTCGGTTGTTAGGCCTTCTCTAGGGTTAGTTTTCTATCATCTTTTGTATCTACCGGGCTCAATTACGTGTAGGACGTTCCAATTACGTGGTGAAAGCGTTAAGCGTCGTAGATCGATTTAACTTGTAATGATGAAGCAAAACCCCATGTTCTCGTAGATCTAATGCGAACCATGGGATAATCGGCTCTAGGAGCCGATTCACGAAACACAGGGCAGTTCGGCTCGAATTTTACGTATACTTGTTTACCATGCAGAAACTGATCAAGCAATCCATCACCTTCTGACCGGTATAGGTCAGGTGGCATGCCCTTGAACCAAGCCGGGGCGTGTGCGGAGTTTTGCGGGCCGTTGCAGGGACCGAGCCCTGGCGATTAGCCTGGAGCCTCCCGGCTCTTCGTGTTGCTCGTCGCTGCTCGCCGGTGGGTTTTGACAGGCAACAGATGCTCACATAAGAACTATGAATTGAAGTCAAAGAGAGCATCAAGAAGCAAATTCGAAACACATTTAAGTCTAACCCACTTCCTATGCATAGGAATCTTGTATGCAAATAAATTCACAAAGAACAAAGTTAAAGGCATAGGAAGATGAAACAAGAGCAACTTCAAAACTTTCAGCACATATAGAGGTGTTTTAGTACCATGAAAACTTCTACAACCATACTTTCCTCTCTCATAATAATTTTTAGTAGCATCATGTAACACCCCCGGTCACTCCGGACCGACGACTGTCACTTTTGGAAACTCAATAGGATCTCTAGACTAACCCCACAGACCAACACTAGTCTTTTCTGCGCACTTTGTCCTCACTCGTGCGCACCCGGTACCCATTTCCCGGTCCGTCACCCATCCTAGAATTGCTCTAGGCCAAGCACGCTTAACCTTAGAGTTCTTTTCGAATGAGCTTCCAAAATAGAAGTTACAACTTGTTGGTATGGGTTTCCTATTAATCCTATTGAGCCATGCGCTAGGGTCTCACATACACCCACCCTTAGAAGATCGACGTCCTCGTCGATCAACCACAAGCCAGGAACATCCCCTCTTGGCACACGTCTGTGTGTCCAGTGCCGGTACATTGCCATGCCATGTCCACTTTGGGCCACACGCGCCATGCTCCACATGTCTGCCACTGACCCGCACACGCCCATGTAACCGCGAGGGTCGGCTCTGATACCACTTGTAACACCCCCGGTCACTCCGGACCGACGATTGTCACGTCTGGCAGCTCAATAGGATCTCTAGACTAACCCCACAGACCAACACTAGTCTTTTCTGCGCACTTTGTCCTCACTCGTGCGCACCCGGTACCCACTTCCCGGTCGGTCACCCATCCTAGAATTGCTCTAGGCCAAGCACGCTTAACCTTAGAGTTCTTTTTGAATGAGCTTCCAGAAAAGAAGTTGCAACTTGTTGGTATGGGTTTCCTATCAATCCTATTGAGTCATGCGCCAGGGTCTCACACATCATGAATAAACTCAAAGATATAGCTATCACATAAAGCATGCTTTTCATGATCTACAAACACATAATTTCTATCAAGCTCAAAAACAGTGGGATTAAAACCTCCACAGGTTTTATCCAAAGTAGATATTTCAAAAGGATCCACACGAATATAACATTCATCCTCCTTTGGTAAGCATGGCGGACAATCAAATAATATAAGGGATAAAGAGTTACCCTCATTAGAAGGTAGGCATGGGTAGATCCATTCTTCCTCCTTTTGTTCATCACTCTCCCCCTCTTTTTCATCTAATGAGCTTCCAGGTTCAACAATTTCTTCTTTCATAGGCTCCTGCAAGGCATTAGTATCTTCCATCTGTGGAAAACGCCTATTAAAATATTCAAGAATATAGCTATTTTCTTCCTTGTAATTACCAAAGCAAAATTTAAGTATCTCAAAAACCTCATGCTTATAAGGTGCATCATCAGTATTTTCAAGCAAACTGGCAAGTTCAAATGCACCCTTGAAGGCAATAAATTCTTAAATTTGTTCCACATCATCAAAATCATAATTTTCTTTAACATAAGAAGATATGGTAACATTATCATTATACTCACATTGAAAGGGTAGGTGTTTATACCTCCTGTAGCAGCAAGCTTTATCAAAGAAATAAGTAACATTATAAATAGAGCACACGTCTCTAGCAATAGTATTCAACTTATCAATTTGTTCCCATAAGTGTTTCCCCTTTTGTGACAAACGGTGTTCCTTATAATAATACTTTTGTTCTTCTGTGAACCCACCTTGACAATAAGAACTAGTTTCAAAGAAACCATCCATTGATAGAAAGCATGACCAAGCAAGGCAATAACAGACCACCAACTAGAGTAGGAACTAATTTTTTTGTGTTTTTGAATAAAGAAATCAAACCAAACTAGACTATTTTTTTGGGGTTTTTTGAAAAGAGGCAAACAAAACCAAGAAAAATAAACAAAGCAAACTAACAACAAAGTAAAGAGAAAGGAAGTGAAGGACTCCCCTAGTGAAGACGTCCTTAGCCTCCCCGGCAACGGCGCCATAAAACTTGTTGGTGCTTGACGTGGGAGCACTTCGTTGGAAACCCCAAGAGCAAGGTGTGATGAGCACAGTAGCAAGTCTTCCCTCAGTAGAGACCGAGGTTATCAAACCAGAAGGAGGAAGGAAATATCACATAGGTGTTGCAAGAAACGCGGAGACCTGCACAACACAAACTCAAGACTTTGCCCCAACGAACAGTGAGGTTGTCAAGCTCACCGGTTTGCTGTAACAAAGGATTAAACATATGGTGTGGAAGGTAATGGTTTGCAGCAAGTAAACAAGTAACAGTGGAAGATGTATCAATGGTAAAGATTGGACCGGGGTCCATAGTTCACTAGAGGTGCTCTCCTTAGATAAATAACATGGCATAAAGGGTAAAAAAATTACAGCGGGGCAATTGACAGGAACTAAGCAAGGCATAACGATGCAATTACTAGTCAGAAAGATCCTGTGAGATTCGATTGGGCAATACAACAAGATACATAGACCGCCATTCAACTGCATCTATGACTAGAAGTCCACCTTCAGGTTATCATCCAAACCCCCTCCAGTATTAAATTGCAAGCAACAGACAACTGCTTTAAGCAAAGTGTGTAAGGTAAACAGTCCACATGTTCCATGAACAAGAGACCGTTGTTTTCTCCCTAGTAGCAACAACACATCTACAACCGAAGAGATTTCTGTCACTTCCCTTGGAAACTAGAGGCATGAACCCACTATCGAGCATAAATACTCCCTCTTGGAGTCACTAGCAACTACTTGTCCAAGATAGCTACTAACAACGGAGAGCATGCAAGATCACAAACAACAGAGACATGATAGAATCATAAAGACAAAACCATTAATCAAACCAACATAATAATCTCAATATCCATCGGATTCCCGCAAACACAACATGCATGATTACAAATAGATTAGATCCTGATCATGAACGAAGCTCACAAGATCTATACATGAAAGCACAAAGGAGGAGATACAACCATCTAGCTACTACATGGACCCATAGTCCAAGTGGAACTACTCATGCATCATACCGGAGAGAAGGCCTCCGGGATGATCTCCCCTCCGGTAGGGTGCCGGGAAGAACTTCAGATCCCCCCGATCTAGGGACGATGGTGGCGGCGGCTACCGAAGGTTTCATGGAATATTGATCGGGTACTTAGGGTTTCTGCATCGAGGGCTTCTTATAGGATAAGGGGGAGGCCGAGGCGGTGGCCAGGGGCCCTACACCCTTCCTAGGCGTGGGGCAGGGCCCACCCGCGCCTAGGGGGTGTGGCTGCCCTGGCACGCCTCTCTATCTCCCCTCTGGACTTCTTGTTCCCCACGGAAATCAACACAAGTTATATAAACATTCCACTGTGGCTAAAAACAAGTTATATCAACACAAGTTATATAAACAACCCCTCTAGTCTTGGAGTCCAAGTCAGTTGTAATCTATATAAACATCCCATCGTGGCTAAAATCAACACAAGTTATTATTCTCTCAAACTATCAAAAATGATACTCAAGTTGTTAACGAACACCAAAACTGATTAAGACAATAAATGTCCTTTCAACGTGGGAGGGTAACAATTATAGAATCAACGTCCACACATTACAACTCGTGTTTTGTACCCGTACTAGCAGTACTACACATAGATTGGCTCTGATACCACTGATGGGGTTCGAGGGAAGAAAACAAAAAAAAATCCTATGATCGAAACCCTAATGCCAGGATCTATCTACTAGTAATGCAGTAACGGGAGGGGATATAGTATTCATACCTTTGAAGACCGAACACAGTTACGTACCGCTGGGAATGTGGTCGATGAAATTGTTCCGACGCGGACCTCAAGGTCATGAAGTCCAACATCCCCGACAACTCCTAGCGTCGAAAGCACGACGCCGCCTGAGGGAGTCACACACGTATGATGCTTGATGACGAATCCCGCTTCTTCCCGATCCAGCCGAGATTGCGGAAGTAGATCTCCCGGCTCCAAATCCTGCAGCACGATGATGCTCCGTGGTGAAAAACTCCTCGCTCACACAACCCTAACAAGGGGGCCACATTCACAAAAGAGAGAGAGAAGAGATATAAACAACCAAAGACCTTTTCTTATTTTATTGTGTGTTTTAGTCCTCCAAATGGGCTGTAGGGGTTCGTAGCATGGAAAAAAAAAATTCTACCGCATGCACACAAACAAGCCAAGATCTATCTACTAGATTGTAGCAACGAGTCGACAGAAGCACTCACCCTCGAAGATTCCAAAGCGGTTAACGAGAGCAGATTCTCGTGGGTGATGTAGTCGTACACTTGCCGATCTCAAGATCGCATAGATGATCATTCCGGCGCTGCGTTCCGGCAGCGCTTCCGCAGTCGGTGACACGTTCGGTACTCAATGAAGACCTTCCTCTCACTTGTTCCAGCAGGCAGCGGAGGTTGTAGTTCTCCCCTCGCGATTTTGGCAGCACGACGACGTGGTGTCGGAAGTAGAGGGAAGATACCACAGGGCTTCGCCTTAGCCGGAGCGAGTTATGGTGGATCTAGGGTTTATAGTGATCTAGGTTTATAAGGCCGGAGAGGAGGAGGAGGTGTAGGCGGCGCTGCATAGGTGGGAGGGCTGGCTCTTGTTGTGTTTGGGGCAGCCCTCCCCCTCTATTTATGAGAGGGAGGGGCAGCCTTTGGAGGGGAGAGTTTGAATCCAAACCCAAACCCAAACCCAAACCCAAGTTGGATAGAAGGAAGGACCCTTTCCTTCTTCCACTAGGAAACCATTGTTCTAGTTTGACTTTTCAAACCTCCCGTTTGACTTTCAATTTAGAGCTTTAATTCTCTCTCGCAAATGCCCAAACCAAGTGACCTAGGATATGATCCAATCATTCCACTTACCCATGACACATTCATGGAACATTCCCCTTCTGGTTCGGTGAACCTTCTAGAACCTCTCCGATGAAAATATCGGAATCTTTCCCGAACTCCGAAATCGGACTTTCCTTATATGCATATTATTCTCCGGACCATTTTGGATTTCCTCGTGATATCCCGGATCCCATCAGAGACTCCGAACAACATTCGGTCTCCCTACTTACATTCCATATCTACTAAACAACATCGAATCCTTAAGTGTGTCTCCCTATGGTTCGTGAATTATGCGGACATGACCGAGACACTTCTCCAATCAATAACCAATAGATGAATCTGGAAATTCATATGGCTCCCACATATTTCAACGATTACTTTGCGATCGAATGAACCACTTACATACGATACCAATTTTCCTTTGTCACGCGATAGTTTACTTATCCGAGGATTGATCGTCGGTATCTCTGCATACCTAGTTCAACCTCGTTACCGATAAGTACTCTTTTCTCATTCCCGTGATATGTGATCCCTTGTGAGCCAGTCACATGCTTGCAAGCCAATTGGATGACATTCCACCGAGAGGGCCCAGAGTATATCTATCCATCATATGGATGGACAAATCCCACTCTTGATCCATGTGCCTCAACACATACTTTCCGAACACTCAATGCCACCTTTATAGCCACCCAGTTGCGGTGTGGTGTTTGATGTCATCAAAGCATCCTTCCGGTGATGGTGATTAGCATGATCTCATGGTCGAAGGAATTAGGTTACTATGTATCAGAAAGCTTATAGCAAACGAACTATTGAAATGACTTGATCTTTATGCTACGCTTATCTATAGGAGTATTTCCATCATAACATTCTCCTAATGATATGATATTGTTGTTAACAACATCTCAATGTTCATGATCAGGAAACCATGATCATCTATTAACCAACAAGCTAGTATTACAAAGAGGCTTTACCAGGGACTCTAATTTAGTTTACAAATCACACAAGTATTAATGTTTCCGGTTAATACTATTATAGCATGAATGTAAACATTTATCATAAACACAAAGATATAATAATAACTACTTTTATTATTGCCTCTAGGGCATATCTCCAACAGTCTCCCACTTGCACTAGAGTCAACTAATCTAGATTACATGGTAATATACCGAACACCCATGGCGGTTTGGTGCTGGTCATGTTTTGTCCTCGGGAGAGGTTTAGTCAACGGATCCGCCACATTCAGATATGTGTGTACTTTGCAAATCTTTATGTCACCATCTTGGACATGCTCTCGAATAGCGTGAAAACATAGCTTGATGTGCTTCAGCTTCTTGTGTGACCTTGGTTCTTGCGCATTGGCTATGGCGCCCATGTTATCACAATAGATAGACATTGGGTCCAACGCACTTGGAACCACACCTAGCTCTGTAATGAACTCTTTCATCCATATCGCCTCTTATGAAGCCTCCGAAGCAGCTATGTATTCCGATTCAGTTGAAGATCTTGCCACAACGCTTTGTTTTGCACTCCTCCAGCTAACTGCCGCACCATTCAAAGTAAATGCATATCCAGATTGAGATTTAGAATCTTCCAGATCGGTGTTCCGACTAGCATCGGTGTAACCATTAACAACGAGTTGTTCATCACCTCCATAAGAAAGAACCATATCCTTAGTTCTTCTCAAGTACTTAAGGATATTTTTGACCGCTGTCCAATGATCCACTCCTGGATCACTTTGATATCTGCTAGTCAAACTAACAGCATATGCAATGTCGGGTCTAGTACATAGCATGGCATACATAAGAGATCCTATGGCTAAGGCATAGGGAGTCTTACTCATTCTTTCTCTATCTTCTGTCGTTGCAGGACTTTGAGTTTTACTCAAGGTCGTATTGGGAAACATGGGCAAGAACCCTTTCTTGCTATCTTCCATTCCAAGCCTCTTTAGAACTTTGTCCAAATATGTACTCTGTGACAATGATATTAGGCATCTCGATCTATCTCTATAAATCTTTATGCCTAATATGTAAGCTACTTCACCAAGATCTTTCATTGAAAAACTATTATTCAAATAATCCTTGACACTATTAAGAAGGTCTAGATCATTCCCAATCAACAATATGGCATCTACATATAGTATTAAGAATGCTACAGAGCTCCCACTCACTTTCTTGTAAATACAAGCTTCTCCATAAGTTTGTATAAAACCAAAGCTTTTGATTACCTTATGAAAACGTTGATTCCAACTTCGTGATGCTTGCTTCAATCCATAAATGGACCGTTGAAGTTTGCATACCTTGTTAGCATCTTTAGGATCGACAAAACCTTTGGGTTGCATAATATACAACTCTTCATCAATGTCTCCATTAAGGAACACTGTTTTGACATCCATCTGACATATCTCATAATCATAATATGCAGTGATTGCTAACATAATCCTCACATACTTTAGCTTTGCTACGGGTGAGAAAGTCTCATCGTAGTCAACTCCTTGAATTTGTCGAAACCCTTTTGTGACAAGTCGAGCTTTATAGACAGTAACATTACCATCAACATTTGTTTTCTTCTTGAAAATCCATTTGTTCTCGACAGCCTTCCGGCCATATGGTAAGTCCACCAAAGTCCATACTTGGTTTTCGTACATGGATCAAATCTCGGATTTCATGGATTCTTGTCATTTATTGGAATCTGGGCTCATCATCGCTTCCTCATATGTCGCAGGGTCATCGGTGTTGTCCACCAACATGACACTCATAACGAGATTATACCAATCAGGAGTGGTACGAGTTCTCGTTGGCCTACGAGGTTCCGTAGTAACTTCAACCGAAGTTTCATGATCAACATCATTAGTGTTAGGGTCCCAACCTGATAAGGTAGATCCCTCCTGTGTTTTACAATGCTAGTCCCTGGATCAATAGCTAGCACCCACAGTTAAGATGTAATATCAAGAAACAATGGTCATAGCATAACTTTATAACCAGGAATAACATAATTTTATTATATCGTACATAGCTCATTTGGCTATTACATTATATTGCAATGAATAACTATATGTATGGGTCCTTCATCTTCAAAGTGCCAGGCAGATGTTGGTTGTAGACTTTGTAATCCTAGTCAATCAAACAATCTTCATTTAAAACAATCAAACTCCGCAACATTACAAGTTACCACAAGGGTCAATACATTTGAATTGTATTGGCAAGTGATACTATGGTAGTATAGTGGAGTCTATCATCTATATGCATTTGGCTAAGTGGAGTTGAGGCTTGCATTGCTCAAAATATATTTTCCTTAACATTTTGAAAATAAATAGTTTTGTCAAAAACTTTCCAATGCTTCTCTCAATCAGAGACTGAAGATCCTTCTCGAGGCATCCACAAATCAAAGACTGAAGTGCTTGGTAAAATCATTTTCCTCAATCCAAGATTTCAAGATCCTTATATCAAGCCATCTTTCCATCAAAGATTGAAGAATACACACAATCCCTTGTTCACCCACAAGTTTTTATTTAGAAATTGGAATGATGAGATTCTTGATTGTTTCCATGTCTTGATGCTCAAATTGTCCTTTACCAGGGACATGGCTAAGTACTTAGGTTTTACACTCTGCAGAGGTGGTGCACTTTACCCACAAGACTTGGTTTCCCAAGACAAAATCTTTCAGAAGCCTTCCCTTAGACCAAAATGGACGCGCTCCAACCTATCAAAACACTACCACCCACTGTCCATTTGGCTAAGTTCTTGCAACCTATATGATCATGGCAGAGCCCATATTGCCAAGTGGTTGCACTTGAAGCTTCTCAACATTTGACATCTCAAATCTCTTTGTTTCCTGGGTGGCATTCCACAAGTGAGATACACAAGGTTAACCATAAATATGGGCCTTGTGAACCACTCAACATAACCCAATCTTTCCATTCCACCCAGGTGATCCATTAACTTAGTTGTTTTATTAAACAAAACATAAGCCCTTTAGACTTAGATTATTTTTCCATAGTGTGAATATATTTTCCACCCATGTTTTCTATTAGCTAGGCTAAGCTTGGTAGTAGTAGGAATCTCTAACTTAGGAAAATCCTAATAAGGATTCATTTCTATGTTTTTCCTATAACAAGATCTATACTTAGCAAAATCCATGCAAGTTTTACTTAACAAAATCACTAATGCATAGTGAAAGTAATAGGATAAAGAGTATGTAGCATCACTTGCCTTTTTGGTAGAGTTTAGGTTCACCTCTTGATATTTGCAACAATCACTCTCTTCAAGTCACTACAAATCAATCAAGCAAGGCACAAACTCAATCTACCAATCAAGCAAATCAACACACATAAATAACAAAGTCAAAGAAATGCATGCAAGCATGCCAAGCTTTGTTTTGTTTGAAAAAGTGGTTCCTAGTGGGTCATAGTCATTTGGGTACATCTAATGGTTATTTCCTAAAGTGACTAAGTCATTTGTAAAAGGTTTCACTTTAAAACCATTTTCAAAACAAAGTGTTATTTTATGTGGTGTAGAAATATTTTTACTAAGGCATTAGCCCATAGGGTTCACCAAATGAGTTGCTATTGCAAAACTTGGTGTTTTTGGGTCAGTAGGTTTGGTCCAAACCATCTACTCAAAGTTTTCTTCCTTTAAACATTTTCATAATAAAATCACTAATTTTATTTGGCTAGAAATGGACTAAACTAATTAATCCATTCCAAACCTTTCCAAATTCCTTTTCCAAACCATGGGTTGGTTCCTAGGGTCAGTAGGGTCACAACTAAACATTTTGCAAAGGTTTTACTCCTAAATTCAATTTTACACAATTTTTATACTCTAAACAAGCTCACAAAAGTTTCTGCAAATTCAAACAAGCAATCAGATACTATTTTCAAAACTAAGGCCATGGTTGGCTAGGGCTTGTTCTCCTGAATTCATTGATATAAAATTTGCCAAATTTGGACGTGTGGTTCAAAAGATATAAGGGTTTGAAATCTGTATCAAATTCTGATTTCAAAATCTGTTTTTAACAAACAGATGACACGCGGCACGTTTCCATTCGACGGTACCGGTTCGCTGCGGATCACACTGTGGTGCGTTGGATCTAGTTAAATCGAATGGCTCAGATCGAGTACCTCTTCGCGGCTTAAGTCGTTCTATCTCAGCCAGTGGATCTGCATCCTACGGTGTTCGCTTGCTCGGCCATTCGCGAGCGGCGCCGGTGATGGCTAACGGCGGCGACGGTCAGACTACGGCGGTGCTGGCGAAACAGGATGCAAAACGAGGAGGGGAAAGCTCACCGAGGTCGCGAGGCTGGGCTGAAGCACGTCGTGTGGTCAGCGTGGCTCGGGGCGCACTGCGTCGGAACGAATCTCTCGCCGGAGTCACATCGGCGACGGCTCTGGTCGTGGTCGGACGCCGGAGACCACCCTAAAGCGAAACAGGTGCGGTCGCGTGAGATCAAGGCAATGTTGTGTGTGAGCTAGAGTGGAAAAGGCGGAAAAACCATCGGGATACTCACCGGAGTTGCGAGGTCGGTGCTCTCGTCGTGGACTTGGATAGGCGCCCTAAAACAAACGGAGGGTACGATTAGGTTCAGAGGCGGAAGGCGGTATGTGGGCATCATCTAGACGGAAGGGGCGGTCGATGTTACCCGGAAGACTCACGGAGTAAGGCGCAGCGCGCGGCCAGATGTTGTCGTTGGCGAGGCTCGAGGTTTCCGGTCAAGTGGATGGTACGGAGGAAGGTCCAGGAGTGGGAAGCTGTCGGGGTGATCAAAGAGGCTCGTGGTAGTGTCGTATCGTCGAATCGTTATCGGACATCGTCGGAGACAGGACGGTCGAGGAGAAATTGGGGCGGTCTAAGGCGTGCAACTTGGGGTGTCGAGGGAACTTATAGAGGAGGCTTGGGCTTCTATCCGTGTGATCAAGGTGAGGTAAAGGCTCGGCATTAGGCGTATTGATTCCGCGAAATCAAAGCAAAGAACGGCAGCGAGGGAGAAGGCGTGGTCGTCACGAGGAAGAAGGAGAACAATGGAGGTGGGGTCCATTGTCGTGGAAAACGAAAGGGACAAGTGGTCCACCATCGATTCTTTGGAAGGGTTGATTAGTTGGTTCGAACCGCTTTCTGCGGGGAGGAGAGTTGGGTGGATTGACTTAGTGAAATGGGGTTGTTGGGCTGTTTATTTTTATTTCCGTCTGCTTACTTTTTCCTTTTCTAATTTCAATTTCTGTTTGAATTTCCAAACAAACAATTTACACTCAAATCAAATCAACATTCAAGAAACTGTGAACTTTGAATTTTGGTTCTGTTTATCAACATAAACCAAATCTCAAAATAAAATGAAATAATTTTCTTATTTATTTTAGGATCCATCTAATAGTTAAATAAAATGGATCACTAGTTACTTAATAAAATAGGGTTTGATTATTAATAAAATTTCCATTTGAAATCTAATTGTTTTCATAATCAAACCAGTAGGTTTTATTTGAAATTAAGGATGCTTGGAAATCTTGTTTTAAAATAAAATAACCTTTTATTTTAGGTTCCATTTATAATTAAATAAATGGTCCTTAGATAATAATCTATTTAGGATTTGTTTATTTGGTTCAAATAATTCATATTGAATTATTTGGAAAGTATTCCAAAGTGATTTATTAATCATATAAGATTGGGTAATTGTTTTAATTCCAAATATCATTTTCTCATGTATTTTTATTTAGAGCTTTGTCCTTATTTAAAATAGGGATAGAATGGTTATTTCCATTTTATTTTATTTGGAATATTCTTTATTTCATATTTTTATTTGAATTGGGTTTAATCATCACTCCATTTACTTCATGGATTAGGCCAAGATTTGTTTTGGTCTCAAATATTCTTTATTAATATTTTCATTTTGTCTTATGAAATCCATATCTTTTATTTAGAGATCCAAACTTGGTGATTCCAATTTATGAAAACTTATTTAAAATAATTTAACAAGCTTTGATGTTTAAATTAAATTGGTAAAACTTCTTATTTAAATAAAGTTTGGATATTAATTTTTATTATTTTATTTTAAATAAACCTTTGTTGTTTTTATTCAAACTAAAAGTTTTAATTCCCAAGGTTTGGTCAAGGTTTAATTTTCCTTTATTTAATAATCTTTATTTATAAAACTTCTATTTCATTTTAAAACAAATCTTCTCATTTAATTGTTTCAAAATAGTATTTCCAAATGTTTTTATTTTCCTTTTATTAAATGTTTATCTTTTTAAATCTCTTGAGGTTTATTTTAATTCAAATGGGTTTGAAGTTCCAATTGTATTCAAAAAGTTTCTTCTGGCTCTGAAAATCAACAAAGTTTTATTTTATTAATTTATTTTCACATTACAAGATTTGGAAAATCTTGGGATGTGACAGGCTACCACCCTTAAAACAAATCTCGTCCCGAGATTTGGGAAGGCTGGGGTTACAAGCAAGTTCAAAACAACTAGGGTACTACCACCCTTAAAAATTTTCAAACAAAAATTACACATTGTTCTTCTTGGGATCCTGGGGAAAACTTCCTCTTGGAAAACTTTTGCATAGTGTCCATTGTTTCCATAATTGACTTATGGTCCAAGGTTGAGTTTCTCCATAGGCTTGATCAACTTGTTCTTCATCTTTTCTGGACAGTTGCTTGCATAGTGTCCTGGGTTCTTGCAATTGTAACATATCACTTGGCTGATATCTCTCAAAGGCTGGTTTATCTTATGTTTTATATTTTCTGGACAGTAGTTTGCATAATGTCCAAACTCTTTGCAATATTTGCACATCACTTGGCTAAAATTCTTCCTTATCTTGGGTTTCACTAGCTTTTGTTTGTCTTCTTGTCTCTTCTTCTTTTCTGGGCATTCATTGGCATAGTGTCCCATCTCTTTGCAAGTGTAACATTGCTCTTGAGTAATATCCTTCTTGCTAGTGTTGGGAAATTTCTTTTTCTTCTTGGGTCTCTCCAAAGCTAGGAGTTCTTCTAGTTCATGTTCTTCATGAGTGGGAGATCTTTCTCTCTTCTTGAGGCATTGATCTTCATGTTCCTTGTCTCTAAAAACATTGCTAGCTTTGGTTCCTTCTAGAATAACATCTTTGTCATCCTTGTTGTCATTAGCTCTTTGGGAAAAGTTTTCTCTCATGTTGATCATTTGAGTAATGAGTCCTTGCAACAATTGGGATTGAAGTTTGAAAATCCTTTGTATGGCTGGGTCTAGTCCATTGTTGTTGGCTAAAAGCTGAGTTGTCTCTTGGCTCAACTGGTTTTGGGTTGCTATAAGTTCACTCATGTTGTCCTCTTGGTTGTGGTTGATGTCTCTTGGAGTGGTCATCTGTTTGGGTTGAAGGGAGATTAGAAAGGCAGAATATTTCTAAGTAAGGGTTCTAATCACACACATCACAATTCACACAAGCAATATGCATGCAATCACAAACCAAACATTTCACTCAAACAAGGTTCAAGCACATACTTAGGCAACAAAATATTTTTGTTACACCACATAAGTTGGTGTGTTTTTGACTTAACTAAAATATGGTGGTCCATCTATATGGTTTACTTGTGATCTTTCCATTCTTCTTAATTGATCCTTCTTGCATGAGATCTTGGTTTCTTTGAGAAAAACTCTTGGTCACAATACTTCAAATTTGTTGATAGCTTCTTCTTATTTTGCATTCCCTCAGTCTCTAATTTCTTAAGTAAGATTTCTTTATCTTATTTGTGGTCCTTAGTAGTTTCCATGTTGGAAGTCCTTGGTGAATATGCTGAAGATGTTGAAGTCATTAGAGTTGAAGAAGTTGAAGAAGTCCTTTGCACATAGTGTAGTCTTTGGCCATGGGGTAGGTTTTTCCATCAAGTTTGAAAAATAGAAGAGATGTAGAGTTGAAACCAAAATGGTTAAGGAAAGAGGTTACAAGTGTTTTTGTAAATATGTTTTTGGAACAAAACAACTCCTATTTTTCTAAGGGTTTTGTCCAATCCTAGGGTTTACAAATCCTACAGGCAACACAATGCTCTGATACCATCTGTTAGGGTCCCAACCTGATAAGGTAGATCCCTCCTGTGTTTTACAATGCTAGTCCCTGGATCAATAGCTAGCACCCACAGTTAAGATGTAATATCAAGAAACAATGGTCATAGCATAACTTTATAACCAGGAATAACATAATTTTATTATATCGTACATAGCTCATTTGGCTATTACATTATATTGCAGCGGAATAACTATATGTATGGGTCCTTCATCTTCAAAGTGCCACAGGCAGATGTTGGTTGTAGACTTTGTAATCCTAGTCAATCAAACAATCTTCATTTAAAACAATCAAACCTGCAACATTACAAGTTACAGCCACAAGGGTCAATACATTTGAATTGTATTGGCAAGTGATACTATGGTAGTATAGTGGAGTCTATCATCTATATGCATTTGGCTAAGTGGAGTTGAGGCTTGCATTGCTCAAAATATATTTTCCTTAACATTTTGAAAATAAATAGTTTTGTCAAAAACTTTCCAATGCTTCTCTCAATCAGAGACTGAAGATCCTTCTCGAGGCATCCACAAATCAAAGACTGAAGTGCTTGGTAAAATCATTTTCCTCAATCCAAGATTTCAAGATCCTTATATCAAGCCATCTTTCCATCAAAGATTGAAGAATACACACAATCCCTTGTTCACCCACAAGTTTTTATTTAGAAATTGGAATGATGAGATTCTTGATTGTTTCCATGTCTTGATGCTCAAATTGTCCTTTACTGTGGACATGGCTAAGTACTTAGGTTTTACACTGCAGAGGTGGTGCACTTTACCCACAAGACTTGGTTTCCCAAGACAAAATCTTTCGAAGCCTTCCCTTAGACCAAAATGGACGCTCCAACCTATCAAAACACTACCACCCACTGTCCATTTGGCTAAGTTCTTGCAACCTATATGATCATGGCAGCCCATATTGCCAAGTGGTTGCACTTGAAGCTTCTCAACATTTGACATCTCAAATCTCTTTGTTTCCTGGGTGGCATTCCACAAGTGAGATACACAAGGTTAACCATAAATATGGGCCTTGTGAACCACTCAACATAACCCAATCTTTCCATTCCACCCAGGTGATCCATTAACTTAGTTGTTTTATTAAACAAAACATAAGCCCTTTAGACTTAGATTATTTTTCCATAGTGTGAATATATTTTCCACCCATGTTTTCTATTAGCTAGGCTAAGCTTGGTAGTAGTAGGAATCTCTAACTTAGGAAAATCCTAATAAGGATTCATTTCTATGTTTTTCCTATAACAAGATCTATACTTAGCAAAATCCATGCAAGTTTTACTTAACAAAATCACTAATGCATAGTGAAAGTAATAGGATAAAGAGTATGTAGCATCACTTGCCTTTTTGGTAGAGTTTAGGTTCACCTCTTGATATTTGCAACAATCACTCTCTTCAAGTCACTACAAATCAATCAAGCAAGGCACAAACTCAATCTACCAATCAAGCAAATCAACACACATAAATAACAAAGTCAAAGAAATGCATGCAAGCATGCCAAGCTTTGTTTTGTTTGAAAAAGTGGTTCCTAGTGGGTCATAGTCATTTGGGTACATCTAATGGTTATTTCCTAAAGTGACTAAGTCATTTGTAAAAGGTTTCACTTTAAAACCATTTTCAAAACAAAGTGTTATTTTATGTGGTGTAGAAATATTTTTACTAAGGCATTAGCCCATAGGGTTCACCAAATGAGTTGCTATTGCAAAACTTGGTGTTTTTGGGTCAGTAGGTTTGGTCCAAACCATCTACTCAAAGTTTTCTTCCTTTAAACATTTTCATAATAAAATCACTAATTTTATTTGGCTAGAAATGGACTAAACTAATTAATCCATTCCAAACCTTTCCAAATTCCTTTTCCAAACCATGGGTTGGTTCCTAGGGTCAGTAGGGTCACAACTAAACATTTTGCAAAGGTTTTACTCCTAAATTCAATTTTACACAATTTTTATACTCTAAACAAGCTCACAAAAGTTTCTGCAAATTCAAACAAGCAATCAGATACTATTTTCAAAACTAAGGCCATGGTTGGCTAGGGCTTGTTCTCCTGAATTCATTGATATAAAATTTGCCAAATTTGGACGTGGTTCAAAAGATATAAGGGTTTGAAATCAGATCAAATTCGATTTCAAAATCTGTTTTAACAAGCAGATGACACGCACGCTTCCATTCGACACCGGTTCGCTGCGGATCACACTGGTGCGTTGGATCTAGTTAAATCGAATGGCTCGATCGAGTACCTCTTCGCGCTTAAGTCGTTCTATCTCAGCCAGTGGATCTGCATCTCACGGTGTTCGCTGTTTCGGCCATTCGCGAGCGGCGCGGTGATGGCTAACGGCGGCGACGGTCGACTACGGGCGGGCGAAACAGGATGCAAACGAGGAGGGAAAGCTCACCGAGGTCGCGAGGCTGGCTTGCACGTCGTGTGGTCGCGTGGCTCGGGCGCATGGCCGAACGAATCTCTCGGGAGTCAGCATCGGGCGACGGCTCTGGTCGTGGTCGAGGACGCGTCGGAGACCACCCTAAAGCGAAACAGAGGTGCGGTCAGACGCGTGAGATCAAGGCAATGTTGTGTGTGTGAGCTAGAGTGGAAAAGGCGGACGAAAAAACCATCGGGATACTCACCGGAGTTGCGAGGTCGTCGGTGCTCGTCGTGGACTTGGATAGCGCCTAAAACAAACGGAGGGTACGATTAGGTTCGAGGCGGAAGGCGGTATGTGGGCATCATCTAGACGGAAGGGGCGGTCGATGTTACGGAAGACTCGCCGAGTAAGGCGACGCGGCGGCGAGATGTTGTCGTTGGCGAGGCTCGAGGTTTCAGCGGTCAAGTGGATGGTACGGGAGGAAGGTCCGGAGTGGGCTGTCGGGGTGATCAAAGAGGCTCGTGGTAGTGTCGTATCGTCGGAATCGTTCTGGGACATCGTCGGAGACAGGGACGGTCGAGGAGAAATTGGGGGCGGTCTAAGGCGTGCCAGCTTGGGGTGTCAGAGGGAACTTATAGAGGAGGCTTGGGCGTTTCTATCCGTGTGATCAAGGTGAGGTAAAGGCTCGGCATTAGAGCGTATTGATTCCGCGAAATCAAAGCAGCAACGGCAGCGAGGGAGAAGGCGTGGTCGTCGCGCGAGGAAGAAGGAGAACAGTGGAGGTGGGGTCCGCTGTCAGTGGAAAACGAAAGGGACAAGTGGTCCACCAGTCAGTTGCTGGAAGGGTTGATTAGTTGGTTCGAACCGTTTCCTGCGGGGGAGGAGAGTTGGGCTGGATTGACTTAGTGGGCTAGGGTTGTTGGGCTGTTTATTTTTATTTCCTGTCTGTTTACTTTTTCCTTTTCTAATTTCAATTTCTGTTTTGAATTTCCAAACAAACAATTTACACTCAAATCAAATCAACATTCAGCAAACTTTGAACTTTGAATTTTGGTTCTGTTTATCAACATAAACCAAATCTCAAAATAAAATGAAATAATTTTCTTATTTATTTTAGGATCCATCTAATAGTTAAATAAAATGGATCACTAGTTACTTAATAAAATAGGGTTTGATTATTAATAAAATTTCCATTTGAAATCTAATTGTTTTCATAATCAAACCAGTAGGTTTTATTTGAAATTAAGGATGCTTGGAAATCTTGTTTTAAAATAAAATAACCTTTTATTTTAGGTTCCATTTATAATTAAATAAATGGTCCTTAGATAATAATCTATTTAGGATTTGTTTATTTGGTTCAAATAATTCATATTGAATTATTTGGAAAGTATTCCAAAGTGATTTATTAATCATATAAGATTGGGTAATTGTTTTAATTCCAAATATCATTTTCTCATGTATTTTTATTTAGAGCTTTGTCCTTATTTAAAATAGGGATAGAATGGTTATTTCCATTTTATTTTATTTGGAATATTCTTTATTTCATATTTTTATTTGAATTGGGTTTAATCATCACTCCATTTACTTCATGGATTAGGCCAAGATTTGTTTTGGTCTCAAATATTCTTTATTAATATTTTCATTTTTGTCTTATGAAATCCATATCTTTTATTTAGAGATCCAAACTTGGTGATTCCAATTTATGAAAACTTATTTAAAATAATTTAACAAGCTTTGATGTTTAAATTAAATTGGTAAAACTTCTTATTTAAATAAAGTTTGGATATTAATTTTTATTATTTTATTTTAAATAAACCTTTGTTGTTTTTATTCAAACTAAAAGTTTTAATTCCCAAGGTTTGGTCAAGGTTTAATTTTCCTTTATTTAATAATCTTTATTTATAAAACTTCTATTTCATTTTAAAACAAATCTTCTCATTTAATTGTTTCAAAATAGTATTTCCAAATGTTTTTATTTTCCTTTTATTAAATGTTTATCTTTTTAAATCTCTTGAGGTTTATTTTAATTCAAATGGGTTTGAAGTTCCAATTGTATTCAAAAAGTTTCTTCTGGCTCTGAAAATCAACAAAGTTTTATTTTATTAATTTATTTTCACATTACAAGATTTGGAAAATCTTGGGATGTGACAATTAGCTTCCTATCTTATTGGTGTAGGCGCCACAGGAACTACTTCCGGTGCTGCGCTACTCTCAAGTTCAAGAGAAGGTTCAACAACCTCGTCGAGTTCTACTTTCCTTCCAGTCACTTCTTTCGAGAGAAACTCCTTCTCTATAAAGGATCCATTCTTGGCAATGAAGATTTTGCCCTCGGATCTATGATAGAAGGTATACCCAATAGTTTCCTTCGGGTATCCTATGAAGACGCATTTCTCCGCTTTGGGTTCAAGCTTGTCGGGCTATAACTTCTTTACATAAGCTTCGCAACCCCAAACTTTAAGGAACGACAATTTAGGTTTCTTCCCAAACCATAACTCATACGGTGTCATTTCAACGGATTTCGATGGTGCCCTATTTAAAGTGAATGCGGCTATTTCTAATGCATAACCCCAAAATGATAGCGGTAAATCTGTAAGTGACATCATAGAATGAACCATATCTAAGAGAGTTAGATTACGATGTTCGGATACACCATTACGTTGTGGTGTTCCCGTCGGTGTCAATTGTGAAAGTATTCCGCATGTCTTCAAATGCTCGCCAAACTCGTAAATTAGATATTCACCTCCACGATCAGATCGTAGAAATTTAATCTTCTTGTTATGTTGATTCTCTACCTCACTTTGAAATTACTTATACTTCTCGAAAGTTTCGTACTTATGTTTCATGAAATAGATATATCCATATCTACTCAAGTCATCCGTGAAGGTAAGAACATAACTATAACCACCGCACGATGCTACACTCATTGGACCACACACATCGGTATGTATGATTTCCAATAAATCCGTAGCTCGCTCCATCATACCAGAAAATGGAGTCTTAGTCATTTTACCCATCAGACATGCTTCGCATCTTTCAAGTGATTCGAAATCAAGTGATTCAAGAAGTACATCGGAATGGAGTTTCTTCATACGTTTCACTCCAATATGACCAAGACGACAGTGCCACATATAGGTCGAGTTATCGCTCAATTTCAAACGTTTAGCTTCAATGTTATTAATGTGTGTATTTCTACAATCAAGATTCAACAAGAATGGACCATCTATCAAAGGTGCATGTGCATACAACATATTACTCATATAAATCGAACAACCATTATTCTCGGACTTAAACAAGTAACCGTCTCGCAATAAACATGATCTGGATATAATGTTCATGCTCAACGCAGGCACCAAATAACAATTATTTAAGTATAAAACTAATCCCGATGGTAGATGAAGAGGTAGCGTGCCGACCGTGATCACATCAACCTTTGATCCATTTCCAATGCGCATCGTCACCTCATTCTTCGCTAGTTTCCGTCTATTCTGCAACACCTGTTTCGAGTTACAAATATGAGCAACCGAACCAGTATCAAATACCCAGGCACTACTACGAGTACTAGTGAGATACACATCAATAACATGTATATCAGATATACCTTTCTTCTTGATGTTCCCGTTCTTCAAATCCGCCAAGTACTTTGGGAATTCCGCTTCTAGTGACCTTCTCCCTTGCAGTAAAAGCACTTAGTATCAGGCTTAGGTCCAGCCTTGGTCTTCTTCGTCGGTGCGGCAACTTTCTTATGACCCTTCTTGAAGTGTCCCTTTTGCTAAATTGTAGCAACAAGTCGATAGAAAACAAAAAAATTCTACCGCATGCACACAAACAAGCCAAGATCTATCTACTAGATTGTAGCAACGAGTCGATAGAAGCACTCACCCTCGAAGATTCCAAAGCGGTTAACGAGAGCAGATTCTCGTGGGTGATGTAGTCGTACACTTGCCGATCTCAAGATTGCGTAGACGATCCTTCCAACAGGCGGCTCATGATCGGTCATCGCTCAAGATTTCGATGAAGACCTTCCTCTCCCTTGGTCCAGCAGGCAGCGGAGGTTGTAGTTCCCCCCTCGCGATTTCGGCAACATGACGGCGTGGTGTCTAAAGTAGAGGGAAGATCCCGCAGGGCTTCGCCTAAGCCGGTGCGAGTTATGGTGGATCTAGGGTTTCCAGCGATCTAGGTTTAGAAGGCCGGAGAGGAGGAAGAGGTGTCGGCGGTGGCTAGGGCGACGACGACGGGCCGGCAGAGGCGCGACGGCGCTGGGCGGCGGCACTGTGGCTTTGACGTTTTGTCCCGTCCAATTCTGAGAATATTTATTTACTAGCTTTTCTGGAACCAAAAACAGCAAAAAATAGTCAACTGGCACTGTGGCAACTTGTTAATAGGTTAGTACCAGAAAACATGTAAAAAGCACCTCAAAGTGTAGACAAAGCAAAGCAAATTAGATAGTAAACAAGCATGGAGCATCAAAAATTATAGATACGTTTCCGACGTATCAGTCTTCTGCTGAGGTTGAGTATACGTCGGTTGCCATGCCGTGGCGGAGGCGGTGTGGCTGCGTCAGCTACTCGTCGAGGTTCATCGACCCCTAGAGCGAGCCACCATTGTTTATTGTGACAATATTTCTGCAGTCTACATTGTTGGAATTATGCCCTAGAGGCAATAATAAAGATGTTATTATTATAATTCTTGTTCATGATAATGTTTATATTCCATGCTAGAATTGTATTAAGCGGAAACTTTAATACTTGTGTGGTTTGTGAACAACACCGTGTCCCTAGTACGCCTCTATGGACTAGCTCATTGATTAATGATGGTTAAGGTTTCCTAACCATGGACATGAGTTGTCGATTAATATGAGATCATATCATTGGGAGAATGATGTGATGGACATACCCAAACTAAGCGAAGCAATTAGATCATGTTCATCTTTGCGAAGCTTTTCCTATGTCAAATATTGTATTCCTTAGACCATGAGATAATACAACTCCCTGGTATCGGAACAAAGCTTTGAGGTCATCAAACGTCATCCTATGAGAGGGTGGTCATAAAGGTGTCTCTCAGGTGATCGGAAAGTACCTGTTGGGTTGTATGTATCGAGATGGGATTTGTGTTGGAGATATGCCCTAGAGGCAATAATAAATGTAGTTATTATTATATCTTTGTGTTTATGATAAATGTTTACATTCATGCTATAATAGTATTAACAAGGAAACATTAATACTTGTGTGATTTGTAAACTTAATTTGAAGTCCTTAGTATAGCCTCTATACTTCACTAGCTTGTTGGTTGATTAATGATTGTGGTTTCCCTATCATGAACATTGAGATGTTATCAACAACAAGATCATATCATTAGGAGAATGATATGGTGGACATACTCCTATAGATAAGCATAGCATAAAGATCAAGTCATTTCAATAGTTCAATTGCTATATGCTTTCTGATACATAGTAACCTAATTCCTTCGACCATGAGATCATGCATATCACCTTTACCGGATGGATGCTTTGATGACATCAAACACCACACCGTAACTGGGTGGCTATAAAGGTGGCATTGAGTGTTCGGAAAGTATTGGTTGAAACACATGGATAAGGAGTGGGATTTGTCCATCCATATGACGGATAGATATACTCTGGGCCCTCTCGGTGGAATGTCATCCAATTAGCTTGCAAGCATGTGACTGGGTCACAAGGGATCACATATCACGGGAACGAGAAAAGAGTACTTATTGGTAACGAGGTTGAACTAGGTATGTAGAGATACTGACGATCATAACCTCGGATAAGTAAACTATCGTGAGACAAAGGGAAATTGGTATCGTATGTAAGTGGTTCATTCGATCGCAAAGTAATCGTAGAAATATGTGGGAGCCCATATGAATTTCCAGATTCCTCTATTGGTTATTGTTCGGAGAAGTGTCTCGATCATGTCCGCATAATTCACGAACCGTAGGGAGACACACTTAAGGATTCGACGTTGTTTGAGTAGTTATGGTATTATGAGAAAGAGACCGAATGTTGTTCGGAGTCTCGGATGGGATCCGGGATATCACGAGGTGATCCGGAATGGTCCGGAGAATAAGATTCATATAAGGAAAGTCCGTTTGAGTTCGGGAATGATTAGGTGTTTTCATCGGGAATGTTCTAGAAGGTTCCGAATGTCCGGCACTCGGGGAAGGGTACATGAATGTGTCATTACATATTGGAATGATTGCATCATGTACTAAGTGTTCTCGTTGTTCCAAATAAAGGATTAAATTGAATCCTAAAACTGAAAAGTCAAATGGCCATTTGAAAGTCAAGCGGCTAAAACGAAACCGAGGGAAACAAGCAAGAGGAGGTTGAAACCGACTTGGGAGGAGTCCCTCCTCTCCAAGCCTGGCGCCACCAAGGCCGACTTGGGAGGGACTCCCTTGGCCGCCCCTCCCACCTATAAAAGGAGGGGCAGGGCCTCCTCCTCTAGACACACAAGTTCCTATCCTCTAATCTAAATCCTAGCCCTAGACTCCGGTTTAGAGCCGCTTTGGTTTAGAGCTTCTAATTGCACTAGTCTTCGGATTAGAGCCTTCTAATTGGTGTGTCTAAACCCTAGACCACTAATAGCTCTCTCTCATACTCCACCATACTCGCTCCGTCTTAGGCGAAGCCTGCGGATCTCCCTCTACTTAGGTACCACGCGTTGTCTTTGCCGGAATCGCGAGGAGAGTGCTACAACCTCCATTTTCTGGAACAAGGGAGAGGAAGGTCTTCGTCGAAATCGAACGGCGATGTGACCCATTGCGGAGCTAGCATGGCCTTGAAGGATCGTCTACACGATCTTGAGATCGGGAAGAGTACGACTACATCACCCACGAGAATCCGCTCTCGTTAAACACTTTGGAATCTTCGAGGGTAAGTTATTCCATCGACTCGTTGCTACAATCTAGTAGATAGATCTTGGATTGTTTGTTTGTGTGCGATAGAAATTTTTTGTTTTCCATGCTACGAATCCCTACAGTGGTATCAGAGCCGTGTCTATATGTAGATCTGTTGCACGAGTAGAACACAATGGTCATTGTGGGCGTTGATGCTTTTATTGTCGATTGCTTCTTGTGTACTTTGCATCTTGCGGTATGTTGGGATGAAGCGGCCCGGGCTAACATTACATGACATCATTCATGAGACTTGCTCCACGCTTGACATGCAACTTGTATTGCATAAGTGGCTTTCTTGGTGCTGTTTCTCCTAGCATAGTTAAGATCCAATTTACAACGGGTGATCAACAATGCTAGTATCAATGTTGTGGTTCTTGTTCGTAAGTTAGAACGACACTTATTGAAAGCCCCAAACCACGTAAAATATGCAAAGAAAGTAGAGGCGTCTAACTTTGTTTTGCGGGGTGTCGATGATGTGATATGGCCATGATTGTGATTATATTTGATGTATGCAATGTTCCTTATTGTAAGTTGGCAATCGGCGAGCCATATGGTTGTCTTTAATTTATGTTAAGACCAGCGTGTCTATTCAAAGTAGTTGTAATAGTTGAAGCGGTGGGCGACAACCATGGAGAAGCGTCATTGACCTTGATGCAATGCGGTGATGATGGAGATCATATTCGTGTTTGAAGATGGAGATCGGAAGCACAAAGAAGAAAGGCCATATCATATCACATATTATTGAATTGCATGTGATGTTAATCCTTTATGCATCTTGTATTGCTTAGTAGCAGCGGTAGCATTATAAGATGATCCCTCATGCACATCAATTTCAAGTCATAAAGTGTTCGCCCTTAGTTAGCACCGTTGCTAAAGCTTGTTGTTTCGAAGCACCACGTGATGATCGGGTGTGTTAGATTCTGCAAGTGTATACAACGTGAGCAAGCCAGATTTGCTCATGCGGAAACTAAGGTTTGATCTTGACGAGCCTAGCATGTACAGACATGGTCTCGGAACACGGATCACCGAAAGGTAAAGCATGAATCATATAGTAGACATGATGAACATGACGATTGTTCGCCATTGAAACTATATCAACTCTCGTGATGATCGGTGTTGATGTAGTGGATTTGGTTCGTGTGATCACTAAAACAATGTGAGGATGTTGTTTTGGTGGGAGTTCACCTAGTTTAATTTCATTAATTAATTTGAACTCAATTTTTCATAAACTTAGTCTAAACTATTGCAAATATGTTGTAGATCAATGGCAGCCCCTACCATCAATTTTAATGCGTTCCTAGAGAAAGAAAAGTTGAAAAACAATGGAAGCAACTTCGCGGATTGGTTCCGCAATTTGAGGATTGTCCTCACGCTGGTAATTTGACCTATGTCTTTGGATGCATTGGGTGACCCACTGCGGTGATGCTCCCGATGAAGTAAAGAATGTTTACCTCGCTCGGAAGAATCAGTACTCCATAGTTCAGTGTGCTATCTTGTATGGTTTGGAATCGGAGCTTCAGAAAAGGTTTGAAGAGTCAGACCCATATGATATTGTCGAGGATCTCAAATTGATTTTTGAGACTCATGCGGCAATTGAAAGCTATGAGGCTTCTGAAAAGTTCTTTAACTGCAAGATGGAAGAAGGCAGCTCCGTCAGTGAGCATGTGCTTAAGATGTCTGGGCACGCAAACAAACTTCAAAGCTTGGGTATAGTGATTCCTAATGCTTTGGGGATTTACCGTGTCCTCAAGACAATACCACCAAGTTACAAGAACTTTGTGATGAACTACAACATGCGAACATGAACAAGACGTTACTGAACTCTTTGTCATGTTGAAATCTGCAAGTGGAGATAAAGAAAGAGCACCAAGTGTTGTTGGTCAATAAGACCACCAAATTCAAGAAAGGCAAGTCTAAGCGGAAGGACACTTCAAGAAGGGTGGTAAGAAAGTTGCCACGCCGTGAAGAAGACCAAAGCTGGCCCAAGCCCGATCTTGAGTGCTTTAAGCGCAAGGGAGAAGGTCCTTTGGGCGGAATTGCCCAAAGTACTTGGCGGATCGAAGAACGGCAACATCAAGAAGAAAGGTATATCGATATACATGTTATTGATGTGTATATCACTAGTACTCGTAGTAGTGCAGGTATTTGATCTTGGTTGGTTGCTCATATTTGTAACTTCAAGCAAAGTCTTTGCAGAATAAACGGAAGATAGCGAAGAACGAGGTGACGATGCGGCGTGGAAAGCGGATCAAAGGTTGATGTGATCGCGGTCGGCACTCTACCCCTTCATCTACCATCGGGATTAGTTTTATACTTAAATAATTGTTATTTAGTGCCTGTGTTGAGCATGAACATTATATCGGGATCTTGTTTATTGCGAGACGGTTACTTGTTTAAGTCCGAGAATAATGGTTGTTCGATTTATATGAGTAATATGTTTTATGCACATGCACCTTTGATAGATGGTCTATTCTTATTGAATCTCGATAGTGGAAATACACATATCAACAACATTGAGGCTAAACGTTTGAAATCAAGCGATAATTCGACCTATATGTGGCAATCGTCTCGGTCACATTGGGTGAAGCGTATGAAGAAACTCCATTCCGATGGACTTCTTGAATCACTTGATTTTGAATCACTTGAAAGATGCGAAGCATGTCTGATGGGAAAAATGACTAAGACTCCATTTTCTGGTATGATGGAGCGAGCTACGGACTTATTGGAAATCATACATACCGATGTGTGTGGTCCAATGAGTGTAGCATCGCGCGGTGGTTATCGTTATGTTCTTACCTTCACGGATGACTTGAGTAGATATGGGTATATCTATTTCATGAAACATAAATCCGAAACATTCGAGAAGTTTAGGAGTTTCAAAGTGAGGTAGAGAATCAACGTAACAAGAATATTAAATTTCTACGTTCTGATCGTGGAGGTGAATATCTAAGTTACGAGTTTGGCGAGCATTTGAAGAAATGCGGAATACTTTCACAGTTGACACCGCCGGGAACACCACAGCGTAATGGTGTGTCCGAACGTCGTAATCGAACTCTCTTAGATATGGTTCGTTCTATGATGTCACTTACAGATTTACCGCTATCATTTTGGGGTTATGCATTAGAAACAGCCGCATTCACTTTAAATAGGGCACCGTCTAAATCCGTTGAAACGACACCGTATGAATTATGGTTTGGGAAGAAACCTAGATTGTCGTTCCTTAAAGTTTAGGGATGCGAAGCCTATGTAAAGAAGTTACAGCCGGACAAGCTTGAACCCAAAGCGGAAAAATGCGTCTTCATAGGATACCCGAAGGAACCTATTGGGTATACCTTCTATCATAGATCCGAAGGCAAAATCTTCGTTGCCAAGAATGGATCCTTTCTAGAGAAGGAATTTCTCTCGAAAGAAGTGACTGGAAGGAAAGTAGAACTCGACGAGGTTGTCGAACCTTCTCTCGAAATTGCGAGTAGCGCAGCACTAGAAGAAGTTCCTGTGGTGCCTGCACCAATAAGAGAGGAAGCTAATGATGGTGATCATGAAACTCCGGTTGAAGTTACTACAGAGCCTCGGAGGTCAACGAGAACTCGTACCACTCCAGATTGGTATGATCCCGTTATGAGTGTCATGTTGGTGGACAACACTGATGACCCCGAGACATATGAGGAAGCGATGATGAGCCCAGATTCCAATAAATGGCAAGAAGCCATGAAATCCGAGATTGGATCCATGTACAAAAACCAAGTATGGACTTTGGTGGACTTACCGGATGGCCAGAAGGCTGTCGAGAACAAATGGATTTTCAAGAAGAAAACAAATGCTGATGGTAATGTTACTGTCTATAAAGCTCGACTTGTCGCAAAAGGGTTTCGACAAATTCAAGGAGTTGACTACGATGAGACTTTCTCACCAGTAGCGAAGCTAAAGTCTGTGAGGATTATGTTAGCAATCGCTGCATATTATGATTATGAGATATGGCAGATGGATGTCAAAACAACATTCCTCAATGGAGATATTGATGAAGAGTTGTATATGATGCAACCCAAAGGTTTTGTCGATCCTAAAGATGCTAACAAGGTATGAAAACTTCAACGGTCCATCTATGGATTGAAGCAAGCATCCCGAAGTTGGAATCAACGTTTTGATAACGTGATCAAAAGTTTTGGTTTTATACAAACTTATGGAGAAGCATGTATTTACAAGAAAGTGAGTGGGAGCTCTGTAGCATTCTTAATACTATATGTGGATGACATATTGTTGATTGGGAATGATGTAGACCTTCTTAATAGTGTCAAGGAATATTTGAATAATAGTTTTTCAATGAAGGATCTTGGCGAAGCAGCTTACATATTAGGCATAAAGATTTATAGAGATAGATCGAAACGCCAAATATCATTGTCACAGAGTACATATTTGGACAAAGTTCTAAAGAGGTTTGGAATGGAAGAAAGCAAGAAAGGGTTCTTGACCATGTTGCCCAATACGACCTTGAGTAAAACTCAAAGTCCGACATCGGCAGAAGATAGAGAAAGGATGAGTAAGACTCCCTATGCCTCAGCCATAGGATCTCTAATGTATGCCATGCTATGTACTAGACCCGACATTGCATATTATGTTAGTTTAACTAGTAGATATCAAAGTGATCCAGGAGTGGATCATTGGACAGCGGTCAAAAACATCCTTAAGTACTTGAGAAGAACTAAGGATATGGTTCTTTCTTATGGAGGTGATGAACAACTCGTTGTTAATGGTTACACCGATGCTAGTTGGAACACCGATCCGGATGATTCTAAATCACAACTGGATGCGTATTTATTTTGAATGGTGCAACAGTTATTGGAGGAGTGCAAAGCAAAGCGTTGTGTCGAGATCTTCAACCGAATCGAATACATGGTCTGCCGGAGGCTTCACAAGAAGCGATATGGATGAAAGAGTTCATTACAGAGCTGGATGTGGTTCCTAGTGCGCTGGACCCAATGTCTATCTACTGTGATAACATGGGCGCCATAGCCAATGCGCAAGAACCAAGGTCACACAAGAAGCTGAAGCACATCAAGCTGCGTTTTCACGCTATTCGAGAACATATCCAGGATGTGGATATAAAGATTTGCAAAGTACACACAGATCTGAATGTGGCGGATCCGTTGACTAAACCTCTCCCGAGGGCAAAACATGACCAACACCAAACTGCCATGGGTGTTCGGTATATTACCATGTAATCTAGATTAGATGACTCTAGTGCAAGTGGGAGACTGTTGGAGATATGCCCCAGAGGCAATAATAAATGTAGTTATTATTATATCTTTGTTTTTATGATAAATGTTTACATTCATGCTATAATAGTATTAACAAGGAAACATTAATACTTGTGTGATTTGTAAACTTAATTTGAAGTCTCTAGTATAGCCTCTATACTTCACTAGCATGTTGGTTGATTAATGATTGTGGTTTCCCTATCATGAACATTGAGATGTTATCAACAACAAGATCATATCGTTAGGAGAATGATATGGTGGACATACTCCTATAGATAAGCATAGCATAAAGATCAAGTCATTTCAATAGTTCAATTGCTATATGCTTTCTGATACATAGTAACCTAATTCCTTCGACCATGAGATCATGCATATCACCTTTACCGGATGGATGCTTTGATGACATCAAACACCACACCGTAACTGGGTGGCTATAAAGGTGGCATTGAGTGTTCGGAAAGTATTGGTTGAAACACATGGATCAAGAGTGGGATTTGTCCATCCATATGACGGATAGATATACTCTGGGCCCTCTCGGTGGAATGTCATCCAATTAGCTTGCAAGTATGTGACTGGGTCACAAGGGATCACATATCACGGGAACGAGAAAAGAGTACTTATCGGTAACGAGGTTGAACTAGGTATGAAGAGATACTGACGATCATAACCTCGGATAAGTAAACTATCGTGAGACAAAGGGAAATTGGTATCGTATGTAAGTGGTTCATTCGATCGCAAAGTAATCGTAGAAATATGTGGGAGCCATATGAATTTCCAGATTCCTCTATTGGTTATTGTTCGGACGATCATGTCCGCATAATTCACGAACCGTAGGGAGACACACTTAAGGATTCGACGTTGTTTGAGTAGTTATGGTATTATGAGAAAGAGACCGAATGTTGTTCGGAGTCTCGGATGGGATCCGGGATATCACGAGGTGATCCGGAATGGTCCGGAGAATAAGATTCATATAAGTAAAGCCCCGTTAGGGAGTTCGGGAATGATTCCGGTGTTTTCATCGGGAATGTTCTAGAAGGTTCCGAAATGTCCGGCACTCCGGGGGGGAAGGGGTACATGAATGTGTCATTACATATTGGAATGATTGCATCATGTACTAAGTGTTATCGCTGTTCCAAATAAAGGATTAAATTGAATCCTAAAACTGAAAAGTCAAATGGCCAGTTTGAAAGTCAAACGGCTAAAACAGGAAACTGAGGGAAACAAGCAAGAGGAGGTTGAAACCGACTTGGGGAGGAGTCCCTCCTCTCCAAGCCGGCGCGCCACCCAAGGCCGACTTGGGGAGGGACTCTATAGAGGTCCCAACCTAATAAGGTTGATCCCTCCTGTGTTTTACAATGCTAGTCCCTGGATCATTAGCTAGCATCCACAGTTAAGATGTAATATCAAGATACAAGGTCATAATATAAATTTATAACCAGAAATAACAAAGTTTATTACATCAAACATAGCTCATTTGGCTATTACAATACATTGCAGCGGAATAACTATAGTCATTAGTCCTTCATCTTCATAGTGCCACAGTGTATGTTGGTTGTAGACTTTGTAATCCTAGTCAATCAAACAATCTTCATTTTAAAAACAATCAACCTGCAACATTACAAGTTACAGCCACAAGGGTCAATACATTTTGAATTGTATTGGCAAGCTTCACTTTCATGTATAATAAGAGTGGATCCTATCATTATATGCATATTTGGCTAAGTAGAGTTTAAGGCCTATTTGCATAAAGCAATATTTTATCCTATCTTTTCAAAAAGGGTTTTAAGTCCTTTGTCAAATTTCTTTTCCAAGTCCCTTGAACTCCTTGGTAGAAACTCAAGTGTTCAAGTCCTTGTCAAAATCCCTTGAGCCACTTGGTAACCCCAAGTGCAACAAGTTTTATCAAAACTCATGAGTTCCTTGGTAACCCCAAGTACATCATTCTCTTGAGCACCTTGGTAACCCCAAGTGCAACAAGATTAACAAAATCTCTTTGAATTCCTTGGTAGACACACAAGGGCATCAAGTTTTTATTTAGAAGTTAGAATGTCGAGATCTCCCATAGTTCAAACTTTAGTTGCTCAGTATTGTACATAACCGGGGACACGGCTAAGTACTTAGATTTTATTAACTTCTGCAGAAGGAGTACACTTTACCCACATGACACAATCCCATCTTGTTGCCACCAGTGGCCTACTGGATTAGTGCTCACCAAGATGGAGTACTGGCAGACTGAGAGTGTGACGAAGTCTTTCCAAGAGGTCCTCCCATACATCATTTCTAGCTTGTCTTCAGCTCCCATGAAGCATTCCAGATCCCCATGTCCGGTAACTAAAGACAATGTATGGGTCTTCCTAATGTAGTTGTCTAAGCCAGAGCCATAATAGCATGTGGTTGCACACGAAAGCCACAAGTGGAGAAACATGTTCAATCTCTAAGTTTCCTAGGTGGTTTTATTTTTGGAGCACAACACAAAGTGAATCCCATAGACATGGTTCCTTTTGTTGCCACCCTCTCCAAAACTTAAAGTGTCCACCACCTAGGTGGTTCATTGAGTCCTTGTTTTATTATGTAAAACACAAGTCCTTTTCTCAATCCTTTGTAAAATCTCAACATGTATCTCTTGTCAAAATAAAGCATGGCTAAGCATGTACAACTTCATTATTTTCACTAAGGAGTGTATAGGGAATCCTATTAGGATTTAGCATAGCATAAGTATAAAGAAATCTTTTCATGCATGTTTTCATAATCCACTAAGTATAATGAAAATAGTAGGGTTTCTGAATGATAGTGTAACTTGCCTTTTTGGTAGGGAATGGGGGTTCACTCCTTGATCTTGCTAGTCTCACACTTTGCTAATTTCACTACAAGTCAATCAAGCAAAACACCAAATCAACTAACATTCCAAACCACCATTACTCAAACAAAATCACACACACAAGGCAAGAAGGAAACTAAGTCATGCATAAGTATGCAAAGGGTGGTTCTATTGTAAGGATGGTCTCCACTAGGTTTCTAAACTTTGTAAGGTCCAAATTGGTCATTTACCAAAATGGCAAAGTCATTTGCAAATGGGTTTTATCTCAAGACCATTTTAAAATTCATTCATCATTTGATGTGGTGAAAATTATTCTTATCAAAGCAAAACTTTATGTTTTTCACCAAGTGAGTTGCCCTTGGCAAGGCTTGGTGTTTTGGGTCAGTAAGTTTGGTCCAAAACATTTTCCCAAAGTTTTCCTTGCAAAAACATTTCCATAATAAGATCAATGAGTTTATTTGGCTAGAAAATGGCTAAGTTAAATAATTCAACCTATATTTTACCAAAATCATTTTTAACACCAAGGGTTGGTTCCTAGGGTCAGTAAGGTCACATAAATCCATCTTGCAAAGGTTTTAACCCTAAATTCGATTTTAAACAATTTTTATATTCTAAACAAGCATACAAAAGTTTCTGCAATTTCAAACAAGTTAACAGATACTATTTTCTAAACTAAGGGCAGGGTTGGTTAGGGCTTGTCTTGCTGATTCCAACGACATAAAGTTTGTAATTTCTGGACGTGTGGATCCAAAGTTATGGAATTTACAAAATTGAACATCAATTAGATCAATTCTGTTTTAAATCCAACCAGCAGAGACACGTGTCTTAATCTAATTCGCATACCGGTTCGCTGGGATCGAGCCACGTGAGCCACTGGATCTAAAGCAAATCCTACGACGCAGATGCTTCCATACCCCTTCAATAAGTGACTCTATCCTAGCGGTGGATCGAGATCGAGCAGTTGCGGCGAGCTCGACCTAAAGTGGCGCGGTGGCTAGCGGCGCGGCGAGCGGTCGGTAGACGACGGCGAGGCGACGCTATAGGAGGTGGGGAGAAGGAGGTTGCTCACGGGCTCGGGGTCACGCGAAGCTCAAGGTAATGCGACGGTTCGACGAGGGCGCTGGTTCAGCCGCGATTCCTCGCCGAGTAGTGGACGGCGACGGACGGTTCATCACGGTCGAAGACGAGGCTGTAGTCCGAGAAGACAAACGGAGGACTGGGTTAGACGTAGGAGATCATGGCGAGCTGTGAGCGTGAACGAGAATGGTTGGGGTAGTCATTTACGAGAGGTTCCACCGAGTTTGCGAACATGACGGTGGCGCCGGTTGACGACGGGTTGTCGCCGCAGATCGCCTAAGGCAAGATGAAGCAAGTTCGGATGCGCAAGAGTAAGGCGTCTTGGCGCGTGATCTAGGGCGCTGGGTGGTCGGTGTTCACTGGATTGCTTGACGAGCAATGGCGAGCGGTGGCGCCGCGCTTCGTGTTGTCGTTGTTCACGCTCTGGGGCCTTCGAGGGACGCTGGCTACGGAGATGATCGCCAGGAGGTGGGGATCACGAGAGCACGGTCGAAGAGGCAAGGGGCGGTCAGGTTTGGTCAGAATCGTAGATGGGAGCTCGTCGGAGCAGAGGGTGCTCGGGGAGGAATTGAGGGCGGTCTAAGGCGTGCCAGCGCGGGGTGTCAGAGGTGAATTATAGGGGAGACACGGTCGTTTACGTCTGCGTGATCAACTCGAGTAACGATGGTCGCGTTAAGGCGAATTGAATCCGCGGTTTGAAGGCAGCAACGACATCGAGGGAGAGGGCGTGGTCGTCGCGCGGGGAAGAAGAATGAGGTGGCGGTGGGGTCCTCTGGTCAGTGGGAAAGGGGAAGGGAACGGAGTCCACTTGTCAGCCTCAGTGCGGGTTTCTTTTGCGGTGCAGAAAAACGGTTCAGGAGAGGAATAAGAGGAGGTGGGGTCGTCTCGTGTTGAGTGAGTGAGAGGAGAAGTGGGTCCTGGTTTTCATTGACTCAAGGTCAAGATGTCAGGTGTAAAGGTTTTCCTTCGGGAGGAGTACTTGGGCTGGGCTTCTGGGCTCTTGGGTTGGTCATCCTTTTCCATATTTTTTTCTGTCTATTTTATTTTCCTTTTCTATTTCTATTTTTCTGTTTTGAATTTCAAACAAACAAGGTTCAAATCAATTCAAACAATTCAAACTATTATAATGAGTTTTTGGTTCTGTTTAGTAGCATAAACTAACTTCCAAAAACCAAATAATATTTTAAATCTTTTTAGGTTCCATTTATTAATTAAATAAAAAAGGTTCATTAGTTATTTAATAAAATAGGGTTTGATTATTTAATAAAATCTCCATTTGAAATCCAAATATTTTCAAAACTCAAACAGTAGATTTTATTTGGAAATAAAACATATTTGGAAAATTTTGTTCAAAACAAAATAACATTCTTACTTTAGGCTCCATTAATAATTAAATAGATTGGACCTTAGTTATTAAATCAAATAGGATTTGTTTTATTTAGTTATTTATTTTGAAATCTAAAATAAAGCCAAAACACTTTAGTATGTTTTATTAGAGAATATAAAATACTTGGAAACTTATTTTAAATAAATAAACAAGTTTTGATGGTTTAGAAATAATAAAACCTTTATTATTAAAATCTTGGATATTAAATCCTTATTACTTTATTTAAATAAACCTTTACTATTTTTAATCAAAACAAAACATTTTATTTTAAGTACTGGGCCAAGGATTAATTTGGCTCTGTAAAATAATCTTTATTTATAGACTCATCTTTTCTTTGAATACCAATTCTTTTATTAAATGATTCCAAAATAGTAATTCCCAAAACATTTTTTTTTTAATTTCCTTTAATTAAATGTTTAACTCATTAAATTCCTTTAGGATTTTATTTAATTCAAATGGGTTTGAGGTTCCATTTAAACTCAAAAAGTTTCCTCTGGCTCTAAAAATCAACAAAGTTTTATTTTATTAATTTATTTTCACATTACAAGATTTGGAAAATCTTGGGATGTGACAGGCTACCACCCTTAAAATAAATCTCGTCCCGATATTTGGGGAGGTTCAGGGTTACAAGCAAGTTCAAACAACTGGGGTACTACCACCCTTTAAAAATTTTCAAACAAAATTACATATTGTCCTTCTTGGGATCCTGGGAAAATTTTCTCATGGCAAACACTTGCATGGTTTCCTTGGTTTCCATACTTGACTCATGGGCCAAGATTGAGCTTTTCCATAGGCTTGTTCAACTTGTTCTTCATTCTTTCTGGACAGTTGCTCGCATAGTGTCCTGGATTCTTGCAGTTGAAGCAATGAATGTCATTGAGTTCTTTACGTGGCTCTTGTGGGCAAGTTGCTACATAGTGGCCTGGTTCTTTGCAGTTGTTGCACCACACTTGGTCAATATCTTTATTCTTCTTATTCTCTGGGCATCCACTGGAGTAGTGTCCCATTTCCTTACATTTACGACATTGTTCAAGGCTCATGTCTTGCTTGGGCTTCTTGGTTTTCTTTGATCCTTTGAATTGGGTTGTCTTGTTTGGAGGTATAAGTGGTCCTTTTCCTTTGATAGACTTGGATCCTTCTTGTTTCCTTTGTTCTACCATGGCATAGATGGGACATAGGCCAGGAGTATGATCACTTCCTTCACAAAGGTAGCAAGTAGCTTGAGAGGTGGGGCATTGTCCAACAGGATGGTCTTCTTCACAATTGGGGCATTGTCCTTCATGCTCCGTGGAAGTATGATCCTTGTCTCCACAAATAATGCAAGCTGGGGCTCCATCTAGAACAACATTCTTGTCATCCTTGTTATCATACACTCTTCTAGGATAGCTTTCTTCCATGCTAATCATTTGATTAGTCACCTTAAGCATCAGTTGGGATTGTTCCTCCAAAAACTTTTGCAGTGCTGGATATTTATCACTATTGTTGGCTAGGAACTGAGCTGTCAGTTGGTTCAACTGGTGTTGGGTTGATATGAGCTCTCTCATGCTGTCAGCTTGGTTGGTGTTGGGTTCATCAACCTTGGAGTCCTTTGGAGTAGTCATCTGTTTGGGTTGAAGGAAGATTAGAATAGGTAAGATATTACTAAGGACTTAATTCTAATCACACACATCACCATTCACACAAGAAATGTGCATGCAATCACAAACCAAACATTTCACTCACACAAGGTTCAAGCACATACTTAGTCAACAAAATACTTTTGTTACACCACATAAGTTGGTGTGTTTTTGACTTAGCTAAAATATGGTGGTCTATCTATATGGTTCACTTGTGATCTTTCCTTCCTTCATAATTCTTCTTACTTGAGATCATGGTTTCCTTGAGAAAACTCTTGGTTACAATACTTCAAAGTTGTTGATGGCTCCTTCTTATTTTTCATTCCCTCAGTCTCTAAATCTTGAGTAAGATTTTCCTTGTTTAACTTGTGGTCCTTAGTGATATCCAAGTTGGAAGTCCTTGGTGAAGAGGCTGAAGATGTTGAAGTCATTAGAGTTGAAGAAGTTGAAGTCATCCTTTGCACATGGTGTAGTCTTTGGCCATGGGGTAGGTTTTTCCATCAAGTTTGAAATAGAAGAGATGTAGAGTTGAAACCAAAATGGTTAAGGAAAGGGGTTACAAGTGTTTTTGTAAATATGTTTTGGATCAAAATATAACTCCTATTTTTCTAAGGGTTTTTGTCCAATCCTAGGGTTTACAAATCCTACAGGCAACACAATGCTCTGATACCATCTATAGAGGTCCCAACCTAATAAGGTTGACCCCTCCTGTGTTTTACAATGCTAGTCCCTGGATCATTAGCTAGCATCCACAGTTAAGATTTAATATCAAGATACAAGGTCATAATATAAATTTATAACCAGAAATAACAAAGTTTATTACATCAAACATAGCTCATTTGGCTATTACAATACATTGCAGCGGAATAACTATAGTCATGAGTCCTTCATCTTCATAGTGCCACAGGCAGATGTTGGTTGTAGACTTTGTAATCCTAGTCAATCAAACAATCTTCATTTTAAAAACAATCAACCTGCAACATTACAAGTTACAGCCACAAGGGTCAATACATTTTGAATTGTATTGGCAAGCTTCACTTTTATGTATAATAAGAGTGGATCCTATCATTATATGCATATTTGGCTAAGTAGAGTTTAAGGCCTATTTGCATAAAGCAATATTTTATCCTATCTTTTCAAAAAGGGTTTTAAGTCCTTTGTCAAATTTCTTTTCCAAGTCCCTTGAACTCCTTGGTAGAAACTCAAGTGTTCAAGTCCTTGTCAAAATCCCTTGAGCCACTTGGTAACCCCAAGTGCAACAAGTTTTACCAAACTCATGAGTTCCTTGGTAACCCCAAGTACATCATTCTCTTGAGCACCTTGGTAACCCCAAGTGCAACAAGATTAACAAAATCTCTTTGAATTCCTTGGTAGACACACAAGGGCATCAAGTTTTTATTTGGAAGTTAGAATGTCGAGATCTCCCATAGTTCAAACTTTAGTTGCTCAGTATTGTCCATAACCGGGGACATGGCTAAGTACTTAGATTTTATTAACTTCTGCAGAAGGAGTACACTTTACCCACATGACACAATCCCATCTTGTTGCCACCAGTAGCCTACTGGATTAGTGCTCACCAAGATGGAGTACTGGCAGACTGAGAGTGTGACGAAGTCTTTCCAAGAGGTCCTCCCATACATCATTGCTAGCTTGTCTTCATCTCCCATGAAGCATTCCAGATCCCCATGTCCGGTAACTAAAGACAATGTATGGGTCTTCCTAATCTAGTTGTCTAAGCCAGAGCCATAATAGCATGTGGTTTCACACGAAAGCCACAAGTGGAGAAACATGTTCAATCTCTAATTTTCCTAGGTGGTTTTCTTTTTGGAGCACAACACAAAGTGAATCCCATAGACACGGTTCCTTTTGTTGCCACCCTCTCCAAAACTTAAAGTGTCCACCACCTAGGTGGTTCATTGAGTCCTTGTTTTATTATGTAAAACACAAGTCCTTTTCTCAATCCTTTGTAAAATCTCAACATGTATCTCTTGTCAAAATAAAGCATGGCTAAGCATGTACAACTTCATTATTTTCACTAAGGAGTGTATAGGGAATCCTATTAGGATTTAGCATAGCATAAGTATAAAGAAATCTTTTCATGCATGTTTTCATAATCCACTAAGTATAATGAAAATAGTAGGGTTTCTGAATGATAGTGTAACTTGCCTTTTTGGTAGGGAATGGGGGTTCACTCCTTGATCTTGCTAGTCTCACACTTTGCTAATTTCACTACAAGTCAATCAAGCAAAACACCAAATCAACTAACATTCCAAACCACCATTACTCTAACAAAATCACACACACAAGGCAAGAAGGAAACTAAGTCATGCATAAGTATGCAAAGGGTGGTTCTATTGTAAGGATGGTCTCCACTAGGTTTCTAAACTTTGTAAGGTCCAAATTGGTCATTTACCAAAATGGCAAAGTCATTTGCAAATGGGTTTTATCTCAAGACCATTTTAAAATTCATTCATCATTTGATGTGGTGAAAATTATTATTATCAAAGCAAAACTTTATGTTTTTCACCAAGTGAGTTGACCTTGGCAAGGCTTGGTGTTTTGGGTCAGTAAGTTTGGTCCAAAACATTTTCCCAAAGTTTTCCTTGCAAAAACATTTCCATAATAAGATCAATGAGTTTATTTGGCTAGAAAATGGCTAAGTTAAATAATTCAACCTATATTTTACCAAAATCATTTTTAACACCAAGGGTTGGTTCCTAGGGTCAGTAAGGTCACATAAATCCATCTTGCAAAGGTTTTAACCCTAAATTCGATTTTAAACAATTTTTATATTCTAAACAAGCATACAAAAGTTTTTGCAATTTCAAACAAGTTAACAGATACTATTTTCTAAACTAAGGGCAGGGTTGGTTAGGGCTTGTCTTGCTGATTCCAACGACATAAAGTTTGTAATTTTTGGACGTGTGGATCCAAAGTTATGGAATTTACAAAATTGAACATCAATTAGATCAATTATGTTTTAAATCCAACCAGCAGAGACACGTGTCTTAATCTAATTCGTCGGTACCGGTTCGCTAGGATCGAGCTACGTGAGCCACTAGGTCTAAAGCAAATCCTACGACGCAGATGCTTCCATACCCCTTCGATAAGTGACTCTATCCTAGCCAGTGGATCGAGATCGAACGGTTGCGGCAGGCTCGACCTAAAGTGGGCGGCGCTGCGGTGGCTAGCGGCGGCAGAGCGGTCGGTAGACGACGGAGGCGACGCTATAGGAGGTGGGGGAGAAGGAGGGGTTGCTCACCGGGCTCAGGGGGTCACGGCGAAGCTCAAGGTACTGACGGTTCGACGAGGGGCGCTCTGGTTCAGCCGCGATTCCTCGCCGGAGTAGTGGACGACGGGCACGGTTACATCCACGGTCGAAGACGAGGCTGTAGTCCACGAGAAGACAAACGGAGGACTGGGTTAGGCGTAGGAGATCATGGCGGGCTGTGGCGTGAACGAGAATGGTTGGGGTCGATTTACCGAGAGGTTCCGCCGGAGTTTGCGATGACGGTGGCGCTCAAAGTTGACGACGGGTTGTCGCGCAAATCGCCCTAAGGCAAGATGAAGCAAGTTCGAGATCGCAAGAGTAAAAGGCGCGTCTTGTCGCGTGATCTAGGAGGCGCGGGTGGTCGGTGTTCACTGGATTGCTTGACGGAGCAATGGCGTACGGCGGCCTTCGCTTCGGTGTTGTCGTTGTCTCACGCTCTGGGCCTTCGAGGCTGGCTACGGAGATGATCGCCAGAGGTGGGGATCACGAGCATGGTCGAAGAGGCAAGGCGGTCAGGTTTGATCGGAATCGGAGATGGGAGCTCGTCGGGCGAGAGGTGCTCGGGGAGGAATTGAGGCGGTCTAAGGCGTGCAGTGCAGGTCGAGGGGAATTATAGGAGACACAGGCGTTTACGTCATGTGATCAACTCGAGTAATGTGGCGGTCGCGTTAAATGAATCGGTTTGAAGGCAAAACGGCGAGGGAGAGGCGTGGTCGCTGGGAAGAAGAAGGAGGCGGTGGGGTCCTCCAGTCAAGGAAAGGGGAAGGGAACGGAGTCCACTTGTCAGCCTCAGTGCGGGTTTCTTTTGCGGTGCAGAAAAACGGTTCGGGAGAGGAATAAGAGGAGGTGGGGTCGTCTCGTCAGCGAGTGAGTGAGAGGGAGAAGTGGGTCCTGGTTTTCATTGACTCAGTGGGTCAGTATCTGGGTGTAAAAGGTTTTCCTTCGGGGAGGGAGTACTGGGCTGGACTGGGCTTCCTGGGCTGCTGGGTTGGGTCTGTCCTTTTCCATATTTTTTTCTGTCTGTTTTATTTTCCTTTTCTATTTCTATTTTTATGTTTTGAATTTCAAACAAACAAACAAGGTTCAAATCAATTCAAACAATTCAAACTATTATAATGAGTTTTTGGTTCTCTTTAGTAGCATAAACTAACTTCCAAAAACCAAATAATATTTTAAATCTTTTTAGGTTCCATTTATTAATTAAATAAAAAAGGTTCATTAGTTATTTAATAAAATAGGGTTTGATTATTTAATAAAATCTCCATTTGAAATCCAAATATTTTCAAAACTCAGACAGTAGATTTTATTTGGAAATAAAACATATTTGGAAAATTTTGTTCAAAACAAAATAACATTCTTACTTTAGGCTCCATTAATAATTAAATAGATTGGACCTTAGTTATTAAATCAAATAGGATTTGTTTTATTTAGTTATTTATTTTGAAATCTAAAATAAAGCCAAAACACTTTAGTATGTTTTATTAGAGAATATAAAATACTTGGAAACTTATTTTAAATAAATAAACAAGTTTTGATGGTTTAGAAATAATAAAACCTTTATTATTAAAATCTTGGATATTAAATCCTTATTACTTTATTTAAATAAACCTTTACTATTTTTAATCAAAACAAAACATTTTATTTTAAGTACTGGGCCAAGGTTTAATTTGGCTCTGTAAAATAATCTTTATTTATAGACTCATCTTTTCTTTGAATACCAATTCTTTTATTAAATGATTCCAAAATAGTAATTCCCAAAACATTTTTTTTAATTTCTTAACTCATTAAATTCCTTTAGGATTTTATTTAATTCAAATGGGTTTGAGGTTCCATTTAAACTCAAAAAGTTTCTTCTGGCTCTGAAAATCAACAAAGTTTTATTTTATTAATTTATTTTCACATTACAAGATTTGGAAAATCTTGGGATGTGACAGGCTACCACCCTTAAAATAAATCTCGTCCCGAGATTTGGGGAGGTTCAGGGTTACAAGCAAGTTCAAACAACTGGGGTACTACCACCCTTTAAAAAGTTTCAAACAAAATTACATGTTGTCCTTCTTGGGATCCTGGGAAAATTTTCTCATGGCAAACACTTGCATGGTTTCCTTGGTTTCCATACTTGACTCATGGGCCAAGATTGAGCTTTTCCATAGGCTTGTTCAACTTGTTCTTCATTCTTTCTGGACAGTTGCTCGCATAGTGTCCTGGATTCTTCTTGATTGAAGCAATGAATGTCATTGAGTTCTTTACGTGGCTCTTGTGGGCAAGTTGCTACATAGTGGCCTGGTTCTTTGCAGTTGTTGCACCACACTTGGTCAATCTCTTTATTCTTCTTATTCTCTGGGCATCCACTGGAGTAGTGTCCCATTTCCTTACATTTACGACATTGTGCAAGGCTCATGTCTTGCTTGGGCTTCTTGGTTTTCTTTGATCCTTTGAATTGGGTTGTCTTGTTTGGAGGTATAAGTGGTCCTTTTCCTTTGATAGACTTGGATCCTTCTTGTTTCCTTTGTTCTACCATGGCATAGATGGGACATAGGCCAGGAGTATGATCACTTCCTTCACAAAGGTAGCAAGTAGCTTGAGAGGTGGGGCATTGTCCAACAGGATGGTCTTCTTCACAATTGGGGCATTGTCCTTCATGCTCCGTGGAAGTATGATCCTTGTCTCCACAAACAATGCAAGCTGGGGCTCCATCTAGAACAACATTCTTGTCATCCTTGTTATCATACACTCTTCTAGGATAGCTTTCTTCCATGCTAATCATTTGATTAGTCACCTTAAGCATCAGTTGGGATTGTTCCTCCAAAAACTTTTGCAAAGGTGGATCTTTATCACTATTGTTGGCTAGGAACGCTGTCAGTTGGTTCAACTGGTGTTGGGTTGATATGAGCTCTCTCATGCTGTCAGCTTGGTTGGTGTTGGGTTCATCAACCTTGGAGTCCTTTGGAGTAGTCATCTGTTTAGGTTGAAGGAAGATTAGAATAGGTAAGATATTACTAAGGACTTAATTCTAATCACACACATCACCATTCACACAAGAAATGTGCATGCAATCACAAACCAAACATTTCACTCACACAAGGTTCAAGCACATACTTAGTCAACAAAATACTTTTGTTACACCACATAAGTTGGTGTGTTTTTGACTTAGCTAAAATATGGTGGTCTATCTATATGGTTCACTTGTGATCTTTCCTTCCTTCATAATTCTTCTTACTTGAGATCATGGTTTCCTTGAGAAAACTCTTGGTTACAATACTTCAAAGTTGTTGATGGCTCCTTCTTATTTTTCATTCCCTCAGTCTCTAAATCTTGAGTAAGATTTTCCTTGTTTAACTTGTGGTCCTTAGTGATATCCAAGTTGGAAGTCCTTGGTGAAGAGGCTGAAGATGTTGAAGTCATTAGAGTTGAAGAAGTTGAAGTCATCCTTTGCACATGGTGTAGTCTTTGGCCATGGGGTAGGTTTTTCCATCAAGTTTGAAATAGAAGAGATGTAGAGTTGAAACCAAAATGGTTAAGGAAAGGGGTTACAAGTGTTTTTGTAAATATGTTTTGGATCAAAATATAACTCCTATTTTTCTAAGGGTTTTTGTCCAATCCTAGGGTTTACAAATCCTACAGGCAACACAATGCTCTGATACCATCTGTAGAGGTCCCAACCTAATAAGGTTGATCCCTCCTGTGTTTTACAATGCTAGTCCCTGGATCATTAGCTAGCATCCACAGTTAAGATGTAATATCAAGATACAAGGTCATAATATAAATTTATAACCAGAAATAACAAAGTTTATTACATCAAACATAGCTCATTTGGCTATTACAATACATTGCAGCGGAATAACTATAGTCATGAGTCCTTCATCTTCATAGTGCCACAGGCAGATGTTGGTTGTAGACTTTGTAATCCTAGTCAATCAAACAATCTTCATTTTAAAAACAATCAACCTGCAACATTACAAGTTACAGCCACAAGGGTCAATACATTTTGAATTGTATTGGCAAGCTTCACTTTTATGTATAATAAGAGTGGATCCTATCATTATATGCATATTTGGCTAAGTAGAGTTTAAGGCCTATTTGCATCAAGCAATATTTTATCCTATCTTTTCAAAAAGGGTTTTAAGTCCTTTGTCAAATTTCTTTTCCAAGTCCCTTGAACTCCTTGGTAGAAACTCAAGTGTACAAGTCCTTGTCAAAATCCCTTGAGCCACTTGGTAACCCCAAGTGCAACAAGTTTTATCAAAACTCATGAGTTCCTTGGTAACCCCAAGTACATCATTCTCTTGAGCACCTTGGTAACCCCAAGTGCAACAAGATTAACAAAATCTCTTTGAATTCCTTGGTAGACACACAAGGGCATCAAGTTTTTATTTAGAAGTTAGAATGTCGAGATCTCCCATAGTTCAAACTTTAGTTGCTCAGTATTGTCCATAACCGGGGACACGGCTAAGTACTTAGATTTTATTAACTTCTGCAGAAGGAGTACACTTTACCCACATGACACAATCCCATCTTGTTGCCACCAGTGGCCTACTGGATTAGTGCTCGCCAAGATGGAGTACTGGCAGACTGAGAGTGTGACGAAGTCTTTCCAAGAGGGGCTCAGACGAGGGAGGCGGAGGGGCTCGGACGTGGGAGGCGGAGCGGCGATCTCGGGGGCGCACGCGGGCGGATCTCGGGGAGGGACCGGCATCGGGCAAAGGGAGGCCGAGCGCGCGGCCGCGACGACGGTCACCGGCGGGCAAGCTCGGGTGGCCTGGGAAGGAGGAGGCGCAGTGGCGGTCGAGCGGAGGGGAGCGGTGCTCCAGCGCATGGAGCCAGCGCGAGGCCGGGAGGACACGGCCGACGGCGGGAGAGGACGAGCGGAGAGGAGGGCTCGGGGCGGCGGGATCCTGCGGCCAGAGGAGGAGGCTGACGAGGCAGCGGTGGCCGCGGAGAGGATGAAGGCGGGCGGCGCGTGGGAAGGGACGGTGTTTGGGGTGGGTGGAGACGAGGTGGGGTGGAGGCAGGCGGCCGGAGGGAGGAGGAGAGGCGGTGGTGAAGGGGCCTGGCCATGAGAGAGAGGAGAGGCAGAGAGGAGGGAGGGAGATGCGGGGCGGGAGGAAGGAGACGGGGTGGGGTGCGGTCGCGCGTGGGGGTCGCGTCGGTGGGGGAGGGGATTGGGGCAGGTGGGAGGTGGGTCCAGGGAGAGTGGCAGAGGGTGGGGCCGGGGTTCCAGGGAGAGAGGGGCCAGGCGGGTGGGGAGAGGGTCGGTTCAGCGAGGGGAGAGAGAGGAGCGGGGTCGATCTGAGCGGGTGGGGCCGCTGCGGGGTAGAGTGGAGGGAGTGGGCTGGGAGGTGGGTCCAGGCTGTAAGGGAGAGGGGGTAGGTGGGGCTGTGTGAGAGAGGGAGTGGAGGAAAGAAGGGGATTGGTGAGGTGGCGGGGTGTGTGATGAGGTGGAGGGAAAGATGATGTGGCATGCTGTGGTTGGTCGGGGCGAGGTGGAGGGGGCTGGGTAGACTAGGTCCAGGTAGGAAAAGGATTTAGACATGCTGTTTTGCACCGGGGGTGGTCAACTGGGTCGGATCGGCCCGGTTCGGCTGCCCCCTAAAAATAATTAAATATTTTATTTATTTAAAACAGGGCTTTTGCAAACCGATAGCAGACAAAACAAAATAATCCGGAGACCCGGGTTTGAATTTGGAAACAAGACGGGGCGTTTTAGAAAACAAAAACAGGCTTTGCGAAAATAGTTTTATGCAAACAAAAATGCAAGATGACATGACGATGCTCAAATGCAATGTGGCATGATGACATGAACATGCGGTCGTGATGACGCAATGCACAAAAACAACGCGATTTTCTAGTAGTGGTTTTGCGGGATGCCACACCAGTCGCCCTGCTGCCCTCCTCTCTCTCTCCCTCCCGACTGCGTGTAGGCGAAGCCCTGCTGCAGAAACTCTCCACCAATTGCACCGCACCGTCGCGTTGTAGATCCAACCCATCTCTCCACCATACTTGCTGGACCAAGGAAGGAGGAGACGTCGAGGTGCTGCACGTGTGCATCTCACGGAGGCATCGCCACTTGTGGTGCTAGATCGGATCGGATCGCGAGGAGGAGAAGCGAGTACGACTACATCACCCACGTTCCGTCGAACGTTTCGCTGTGCGAATCTTCAAGGGTATGAAGATCTAATCCAATCTCTCTCGTTGTTTGCATCTCCTAGATTAGATCTTGGCTTCCCTCTGTTCGCATCCATAGAAAATTTTGATTTACTATGCCGCGAAACCCTTTAGTGGTATCAGAGCCAGGTTTATGCGTAGATGTGTTTCACGAGTAGAACGCAACATGGTTGTTGCGGGCATTGATGTTTTCTGTTGCAAGCCTCTTGTTTGTGTTCTTCTTATGACGCGGGATAGTGAGATTGAAGCGGTCCAGGCCAACCTTACGCGACGTCGTTCGCGAGACCGGCTCCGCACTTGACGTGTGGCTTGTTCCACACATGCGGCTGGTGGATGCCAGTTTCTCTCACTATAGTTGTCATGGGATTTACACCGGAGTTTGGTAACCATAATATCACCGTTGTGGCTTTCTGTATGTAAGAATCGTTCTGAGCATCTACTCCCATAAGCCACGTAAAACATGCAACAACAAAGTAGAGGCATCTAACTTGTTTTTGCAGGGAGTGTTTTCTGTGATATGGTATGGCCCAAGATGTGATGTGTATGTTGTATGCGATGATCATGTTTTTTAATGTTTCACGACTTGCATGTTGATGAGTACACAACCGGCAGGAGCCATATGGTTGTCTTTATAATTGTGTATGACCTGTGTGTCAACTTCTTATACGCCATGTAATAGTTTCACTTTATCGCTAAGTAGTTAGCAATAGTTGTAGTTGCTATTCGTGGTGGAGGCAATCATGGTGGAGTGATGGAGATCATCTTGTACGCACAAGATGGAGATCATTCTTGAAGATTGGCTATACCATGTCACATAAAGTTATATGCATGTGATGTTTATCCTTTTATGTATCTTATTATGCTTAGATCGCGACGGTAGCATTATAAGATGATTCCTCACTTAAAGATCAAGATAAAAAAAAACTGTGTTCTCCCCAAGTATGCACCGTTGCGAAAGTTCGTCGTGTCCAAGCATCACGTGATGATCGGTCTGTAGACTCTCGCTCACATACAACGGGTGCAAGCCGCTTTTACTGCAGCGGAAATACTTGGATCTAACTTGATGAGCCTAGCATGTACAGACATGGCCTCGGAACACATGAACCGAAAGGTTAAGCATGAGTCATATGAATGATATGATCGACACTTCGTTGTCCACCATTGAAACCACATCTCTTCTCATGATGATCGGATTAGGTGTGGTGAATTTGGATCGTGTTCACTAAACAACTTGAGGGATGTTGAATTTAGTGGGAGTTCATCTAGTAATTTGATTAAGTTGAACTATTTATCATGAACATAGTCTAAATTGTACTTGCAAATACTGTAGATCACATGGCTAAGTCCAACTTCAACGTTTTTGCTGAGATAGAAAAGCTTAGAAACAATGGGTCTAACTTCACCAAATGGTTCCGCATTCTGAGAATCATTCTCGCTGGCGGACAAAAGGACTATGTCCTTGAGAAAGCGCTAGGTGACGCCCTGCTATAGATGCGCCGGCTGATGAGAAAGCTGTTTATCAGTCGCGCAAGGATGATTATGATTTGATTAAGATCACCATGTTGTATGCTATGGAATCGGATCTTCAAAATCGTTTTGAGGAGTTCGCCGGGCCCTTTGAGATTCTTGAGGAGCTGAAAACTATGTTCCAGACTCAGGCCCGTTCTGAGAGATATGAGATCTCTAAGAAATTCTTTAACTACAAGATGGAGGAAGGGAGTTCCGTTAGTGAGCACGCCATTGAGATGTCGGGCTACACTCAACGCCTTGAGCAACTGGACTGTAAGATTCCAGAGGAGCTCAAGATTGACAGAGTTCTGCAGTCACTCCCTCCTAGCTACAAAATTTTTGTAGTTGCTAACAATCAGATTGGTTCCACTGATATGATCACTGAGCTCTTCGCTAAGATGAAAGTAGCGGAGGTGGACATCAAAAATAATAATCATGTGTTGATGGTCAACAAGCCCCCCACCTTCAAGAAAGGTAAGGTGCAAAGAAGCCCTTCAAGAAAGGCGGCGGAAAGCGCGTTGCCCCTACTGAGAGGAAGCTCAGGTCTGGTCCTAAGCCAGACACTGAGTGCTTCTATTGCAAGGACAAGGGTCACTGGAAGCTCAACTGTCCGAAGTACTTAGCGGACAAGAAGGCTCACACCATCAAAGGTATATCTGATATACATGTTATTGATGTTTTCCTTACTAGCCCTCATTGTAGTGCCTTGGTATTTGATACCGGTTCAGTTGCTAATATTTGTAACTCGAAACAGGAACTACGGAATAGACGGCAGCTTGCGAGGGATGAGGTGACGATGCGCGTTGGCAACGGATCAAGAGTTGATGTGATGGCCGTCGGCACGCTCTCCTTAGTTTTACCTTCGGGATTGGTTTTAAACCTTAATAAATGTTATTATGTGCCTGCGTTGAGCATGAACATTATTTCTGGATCTTGTTTATTGCAAGACGGTTATTCATTTAAATCGGAGAATAATGGTTGTTCTATTTATATGAGTAACATCTTTTATGGTCATGCACCTATTGTGAATGGTTTATTTCTTCTAAATCTCGAAAGGGATGAAACACACATCCATGACATTGAGGCTAAGAGATGCAAAGTAGATAGTGATAATACTACTTATTTGTGGCACTGTCGTCTAGGTCATATTGGTGTAAAACACATGAAGAAACTCCATTCTGATGGACTTTTGGAGTCTCTTGATTTTAAATCATTTGACACATGCGAACCATGCCTCAGCGGCAAGATGATCAAAACCCCGTTCTCCGGTATGATGGAGCGAGCAACGGACTTGTTGGAAATCATACATACCGATGTGTGCGGACCGATGAGTGTTTCGACGCGCGGTGGATATCGCTATTTTCTCACTTTTACCGATGACTTAAGTAGATGTGGGTATATCTATTTAATGAAACATAAATCTGAAACATTTGAAAAGTTCAAGGAATTTCAGAATGAAGTGGAGAACCATCGTAACAGAAAGATTAAGTTTCTACGATCCGATCGTGGAGGTGAATATTTGAGTTATGATTTTCTCACGCATCTTAAAGCAAGCGGAATCGTTTCGCAACTCATGCCACCCGGAACACCACAACGCAATGGTGTGTCTGAACGCCGGAACCGAACCCTATTAGATATGGTCCGATCGATGATGTCTCTCACTGATTTGCCGTTATCATTTTGGGGTTATGCATTAGAAACCGCTGCATTCACTTTAAATAGGGCTCCATCTAAATCCGTTGAGACGACACCGTATGAACTGTGGTTTGGTGCTAAACCTAAGTTGTCGTTTCTTAAAGTTTGGGGATGCGAAGCTTACGTCAAGAAGTTGATGCCGGACAAGCTCGAACCCAAAGCGGAGAAATGCGTCTTCATAGGATACCCTAAGGAAACGATTGGGTATACCTTCTATCACAGAACCGAAGGCAAAGTGTTTGTCGCAAACAACGGTTCCTTTCTTGAGAAGGAGTTTCTCTCGAAAGAAGTGAGTGGGAGGAAAGTAGAGCTAGACGAGGTTGTTGAACCTTCTCTTGAATTGGAGAGTAGCGTAGCACCTGAAATTGTTCCAGTGTCGCCTGCACCAACAATAGAGGAAGCTAATGACAAGGATCATGAAGCTTCGGACGATGCTGCTACTGAACGTCGCAGGTCGACAAGGTCGCGTGCACCTCCTGAGTGGTACGGCAACCCTGTCTTGACTGTCTTGTTGGTAGAAGACAGTGAACCTACGAATTATGAGGAAGCGATGATGAGCCTAGACTCTGAGAAATGGCTAGAAGCCATGAAATCTGAACTGGGATCCATGAGCGAAAACCAAGTATGGACTTTGGTGGACCCTCCTAGCGACCGAAAGGCCGTTGAGTGCAAATGGATCTTCAAGAAGAAAATAGACGCGGATGGTAATGTGACCGTCTATAAAGCATGGCTTGTCGCGAAAGGTTTTCGACAAGTTCAAGGTGTTGACTACGATGAGACTTTCTCTCCCGTAGCGATGTTTAAGTCCATTCGGATTTTATTATCAATTGATGCGTTTCATGACTATGAAATATGGCAGATGGATGTCAAGACTGCGTTCCTCAATGGCAACATTGATGAAGAGTTGTATATGATGCAACCCGAAGGTTTTGTCGATCCTAAGGATGCTGATAAAATATGCAAACTTCAGCGTTCCATTTATGGACTGAAGCAAGCAGCTCGGAGTTGGAACCTTCATTTTGATCAAGTGATCAAGAGCTTTGGATTTGTTCCAAATTGCTACGAAGCTTGTATCTACAAGAAAGTGAGTGGGAGCTCGGTGACATTTCTGGTACTATATGTGGATGACATATTGATTATTGGAAATGACATTAACATGCTTAACGATGTGAAGAGTTATTTGAACAAGTGTTTTTCAATGAAAGACCTAGGTAAAGCTGCTTATATATTGGGCATCAAAATCTATAGAGATATACAAAGACGTCTGATAGCTTTAAGCCAAAGTACATACCTAGACAAAGTTCTGAAAAGGTTCAGAATGGATAAGGCAAAGAAAGGTTCAGTGCCTATGTTGTCAGGTAAGATATTGAGCAAGGCTCAGTGTCCAGCTACGGTAAATGATAGGGAAGCTATGAGCAAAGTGCCTTATGCCTCAGCCATAGGTTCTATCATGTATGCCATGCTGTGTACTAGACTGGATGTGTCCAATGCTCTTAGTTTGACGAGCAGATATCAAAGTGATCCAGGAGTGGAACACTGGACAGCCGTGAAGAACATCCTAAAGTACCTAAAGAGGACTAAAGAAATATTCTTAGTCTATGGGGGTGATGAACAACTCGTCGTAAAAGGTTACGTCGACGCTAGTTTCGACACCGACAAGGATGTTTCTAAATCTCAGACATGATACGTGTATATTTTGAATGGAGGAGCTGTGAGCTGGAGAAGCTGCAAGCAAAGCGTGATCGCGGGATCTACAGTAGAAGCGGAATACATGGCTGCTGCAGAAGCGTCAAGTGAAGGAGTTTGGATCAGGAACTTCATCATCGAAGCTTGGCGTGGTTCCAAGTGCATTGGACCCACTGGAGATATTGTGTGACAACACTGGCGCCATAGCACTCGCTAAGGAACCAAGATATCATCCAAAGACCAAGCATATCAACCACAAGTTTCATATAATCCGAGATTATATAGCTGATGGAGATCTGAAGATTAGCAAAGTACATACAGATCTGAATGTCGCAGATCCATTGACTAAACCTCTTCCACGTGTAAAACATGATCAGCACCTCAGTGCCATGGGTGTGAGATTTTTGCCAAATGTAAACTAGATTATTGACTCTAGTGCAAGTGGGAGACTGTTGGAATTATGCCCTAGAGGCAATAATAAAGATGTTATTATTATAATTCTTATTCATGATAATGTTTATATTCCATGCTAGAATTGTATTAAGCGGAAACTTTAATACTTTTGTGGTTTGTGAACAACACCGTGTCCCTAGTACGCCTCTATGGACTAGCTCATTGATTAATGATGGTTAAGGTTTCCTAACCATGGACACGAGTTGTCGATTAATAATGAGATCATATCATTGGGAGAATGATGTGATGGACATACCCAAACTAAGCGAAGCAATTAGATCGTGTTCATCTTTGCGAAGCTTTTCCTATGTCAAATATTGTATTCCTTAGACCATGAGATAATACAACTCCCTGGTATCGGAAGAAAGCTTTGAGGTCATCAAACGTCATCCTATGAGAGGGTGGTCATAAAGGTGTCTCTCAGGTGATCAGAAAGTACCTGTTGGGTTGTATGTATCGAGATGGGATTTGTCCCTCCCAAGTCGGAGAGATCAAATCTCCCAAGTTGGAGAGATAAAATCTCGGACAAAGTTACATCGAATTACGGAACGAGTAAAGTACTTGTTGTGAACGAGATTGAACTAGGTATGACGGTACCGACGATCAAATCTCGGGCAAGTAAAATATCGCGAGACGAAGGGAATATATATATGGGATTGATTGAATCCTGGCATCGTGGTTCATCCGATATGATCATCGATGAATGTGTGGGAGTCAATATGGGTTTCCAGACCCCGCTGTTGATTATTGATAGAAGATCATGTCTGTATATTCTCGAACCCGAAGGGTCACACACTTAACGTGTCTTGACGCTAGGATAGATTGGATAATTGGTTTATGATTTTTTGTTCGGAGTCTCGGATGGGATCCAGGACATCACGAGAGGTTCCGGAGTGGTACGGAGAATAAGATTCATATAAGGCAGTGCAGTTTTTGGAGTTCGGAATTGTTCCGGGTTAATCGGTATTGTACCGGAAGCTTCTAGAACCTTCCGGAAGGGGACCAACGTGGCCCCACCTTCCGGGAGGGGGCATGAGCCTATGAGGGAGTGCCCTGGCCGCATTGGGCAGGGGCACAAGGCCCCATAGGGCCCAGCCGGCCAAGAAGGGTAAAACCCTAATTGGACCTTCTAGAGGGGGGGGTTTCCTTGCCCCCCACTCCTCCTCCTTTGGCCGCCGGTTTGGGCTTGGGGGAGGGGATAGGGCTGCCGCCCACCCCTATATATAAAGAGGGCCGGGGGCGCACCACCCCCACACCTTCCCCTCAAGCCATTCGCCCCACTGCCCTCCTCTCTCTCTCCCTCCCGACTGCGTGTAGGCGAAGCCCTGCTGCAGAAACTCTCCACCAATTGCACCGCACCGTCGCATTGTAGATCCAACCCATCTCTCCACCATACTTGCTGGACCAAGGAAGGAGGAGACGTCGAGGTGCTGCATGTGTGCATCTCACGGAGGCATCGCCACTTGTGGTGCTAGATCGGATCGGATCGCGAGGAGGAGAAGCGAGTACGACTACATCACCCACGTTCCGTCGAACATTCCGCTGTGCGAATCTTCAAGGGTATGAAGATCTAATCCAATCTCTCTCGTTGTTTGCATATCCTAGATTAGATATTGGCTTCCCTCTGTTCGCATCCGTAGAAAATTTTGATTTACTATGCCGCGAAACCCTTCATACATGGCATCCAATCCCGTTCAGCATCGGTGCACAAAGCATATTGAGATTGACATTCACTTTGTTCGTGAGAAGGTGGCTCTTGGCGAAGTTCGAGTTATTCATGTTCCTACCAGTGCTCAATTTGCTGATATTTTTACTAAAGGAATCCCCACTTCATCGTTTACAGACATTCACTCCAGTCTCAACATCGTTACTCCTGACGTTGAGACTGCGGGGGGATATTAGAGTATAGGTCGTTGCCATCGGCCGCCTCTCCCCTCCCTATTCGAATTGTAACTCTATATCTATTAGTCTGGAGTCCAAGTCAGTTGTAATCTATATAAACATCCCACCGTGGCTGAAATCAACACAAGTTATTATTCTCTCAAACTATCAAAAATGATACTCAAGTTGTTAACGAACACCAAAACTGATTAATACAATAAATTTCCTTTCAACGTGGGAGGGTAATAATTATAGAATCAACATCCACACATTACAACTCGTGTGTTGTACCCGTACTAGCAGTACTACATATAGATTGGCTCTGATACCACTGATGGGGTTCGAGGGCAGAAAACAAAAAAATTCCTATGATCGAAACCCTAATGCCAGGATCTATCTACTAGTAATGCAGTAACGGGAGGGGATACAATATTCATACCTTTGAATATCGAACACAGTTAGCGTACCGCGGGGAATGTGGTTGATGAAATTGTTTCGACGCTGACCTCAAGGTCACAAAGTCCAACAGCCCCGACAACTCCTAGCGCCGAAAGCACGGCGCCGCCTAAGCGAGTCACACACGCATGATGCTTGATGACGACTCCCGCTTCTTCCCGATCCAACCGAGAATGTGGAAGTAGATCTCCCGGCTCCAAATCCTGCAGCACGACGACGCTCCGCGGTGAAAAACTCCTCGCTCGCACAACCCTAACAAGGGGGCCACATTCGCAAAAGAGAGAGAAGATATAGACAACCAAAGACCTTTTCTTATTTTATTGTGTGTTTTAGTCCTCCTATGGGCACCTTTATATATAGGTGGAGAGAGGCAATAAGAAAGTGGTTATTATCGTATTTCTTATTTATGATAAATGTTTATTTTGCATGCTATAATTGTATTAATACAGAAACATTAATACATGTGTGTTTAATAAACAAAAAGGAAGTTCCTAGTTATGCCTCTCTTATAAACTAGCTCGTTGATTAACAAGATGATCAAAGGTTTCCTGATCATGGACATTGGATGTTGTTAATAACGAGGTCACAACATTGTTGGAATAATGTAATGAACATTCATCCGAAGTATAGCATTATGATAAAGGTCATTGTGTTTATATTGCTATAACATCATACGAAGTAATCTTAGTCCTTAGACCATGAGATCATGTCAATCACTAACACCAGAAGAGTATCTTGATAACATCAAACGTCATACCATAACAGGGTGACTATAAAGATGGGTTCAGTGCTATGAAGGTGTTATGTTGAGGCTCATGGATCAAGAGTGGAATTTTTCCATCCCGATGATGGAGAGATATACTCTGGTCCCTCTTGGTGATATCACATTAGTTAGCTCGCAAGCAAGTGATTTGATCACTAGAATGTTATATCACGGGAACAAGAAAAGAGTACATGTCAGTAATGATATCAAACTAGGTATGGAGATACCGATGATCAAATCTCGGACATGTAATATATCGAGATACAAAGGGATTGAGTTACATGCGTATAAGGTTCACACGATCACAGAAGTCATCGTTGAATATGTGGGAGTCAGTACGGATCTCCGTGTCCATTGCGATTATTGATCGGAGAGGGGTCTCGATCATGTCTACATTATTCGCGAACCGTAGGGTGACACACTTAAGGGATACCGACACCATTCGGAGCAAATGATATGCTAGAGAAAAAAATAAAGCGCATGAATTTATTTCACTAGACACCGAAACTGTTTCGGGTGAAATTGCTGAAAGTGTTTCTGCATGTGAAATGAAATACTATCAAGGGGTTATATGTGAATGTTTGTCCATTAAAGTTATTGACAAAATTCTGAATAAATAAAAGGAGTTTTATTTAAAGAGAGATTGTATTAAATTTGGTGGAAATTTAATGGGATTTTTTAGTGGGATTTTGAGTGGAGAAATGAAGGGGCTAATTTTGAGTGGGAGATCCACCCACATAATGTAGGAAGGGGTGGGGGCAGCCACCATGGCTGCCGGCCACACCCCTTGGGGTGCCCCTCCTCCTATATAAGGAGCCCATCTCCCTCTCTCTCACTCACACCTCCTCGTGAAGGATCTCTCTCCCCCCAATTAGAAATTCCCCATGGTCTCGGATCGGCGAGATACATGTTCCTGGTGGCTTTTTCTGGAAGGATTTGTTGCTTCCGCTGCTTCGCTGGAGCGAGGACGCGGAGGTTATCGAGGTACCCGGACGTGTATGTGATCACGGATGCACCACTGCTTTGCGATGCTGGATTGGATGGTGCTGGACCTGCTGGACCGGATGGACTTCTTCTTGATCTTGAGATCGGCAAGCGTTCGAATACATCATCCATGAGTACAACCTCGTTAAAACTATTCGGTCTTCGAGGGTATGTATTCTATAAAGTATATCCACCCATTGCTTGTATCTAGTAGATAGATCTTGGTACATAGTTGTTCCCATCGTAGGAATTTTTTTGTTTTCTATGTTGCAAACCCTACAGCCGGCAGCAAGGGAGGGAGGGGAAACCTTCCTCCTCTAGGTTTCCTCCTCTCCCTCCACTTTGTTTGACTATCAATGTTGGGATTTGACTTTTCAAATTGGAGTTTGACTATTCAAACTAGAATTTGATTATTTCATTTTCCATTGCCCAGCCAAGTGACCCAGGACATGATGCAACCATTCCACATTGGTATGACACATTCATGGACCCTTCCCTCTCTGGAGTGATGGACCTTCTAGACCCTTCTAGAAGCTTCCGGTGAAAACACCGAAAACATTTTCGAACCCCGGAAATTGACTTTCCTTATATGAATCTTATTCTCCGGACCATTTCGGATCTCCTTGTGATATCCCAGATCCAATCCGAGACTCCGAGCAACATTCAGTCTCCAATTCTCATTCCATATCTACTAAACAACAATTAATCCTTAAGTGTGTCTCCATACGGTTCATGAATTATGCATACATGATCGAGACATTTCTCCGATCAATAACCAATAGAGGAATCTGGAAATTCATATGGTTCCCACATATTTCGATGATGACTTTATGATCAAATGAACCATTTACATACGATACCAATTTCCCTTTGTCTCGTGATACTTTACTTATCCGAGGTTTGATCGTCGGTATCTCCACATACCTAGTTGAACCTCGTTACCGATAAGTACTCTTTACTCGTTCCATGATATGTGATCCCTTGTGATCTAGTCACGTGCTTGCAAGCCAATTGGATGACATTCCACCGAGAGGGTCCAGAGTATATCTATCCGTCATATGGATGGACAAATCCCACTCTTGATCCATGTGTCTCAACACATACTTTCAGAATACTCAATGCCACCTTTATAACCACCCAGTTACGAAGTGGTGTTTGATTTCATCAAAGTATCCATTCGGTGATGGTGATTAACATGATCTCATGGTCAAAGGATTTAGGTTACTATGTATTTGAAAGCTTATAGCAAACGAACTATTGAATGACTTGATCTTATGCTATGCTTAACTATAGAAGTGTGTCCATCACATCATTCTAACAATGATATGACCTTGTTATTAATAACATCCAATGTCCATGATCAGGAAACCATGATCATCTATTAATCAACAAGCTAGTCTAACAAGAGGCTTTACTAGAGACTCTTTTATGTTTACAAAACACACAAGTATTAATGTTTCCGATTAATACTATTATAGCATGGTATGTAAAAATTCATCATAAACACAAAAATATAATCATAACTACTTTTATTATTGCATCTTGGACATATCTCCAACAATGCAGCCAATACATTACGCTTGTTGGCGCGACAGTGCCAGTCGGTGGGCCAGCTCATGACGCTGCCCAATGCGCGTGGCGCCTAAGTCCTGCCTCGAGCGGCAGCCACTATCCGCTGTCCACTCCGTGGGCTAGTCAAACTAGCCCATTTCAACCTTGCTGTTTTCTTTTTCTATCGTTTCTTTTTAGGTAAAATTCCTCCGGTTTTTTTGTCTGATAATAAAGATGCCTTTATAAATCTTTATTTAAATATTTTTTTAGAATATATTAATTCAAAATTAACATATAATAAATATATATTATAAATCATTATTTATTTGAAACTCCTTTCAATCCCTTTCTTTCTTTCTTTCTCTAAACACCTTCGTATTTTTCTAGAACAATTCTGGTTTCTCTCTCGCTCTTTTCTTGGGTGATTACGGATATGCCAATAACGATATCTGAGCTTCAACAAACCCTTAAGCATACTACCCAACAGTTCGAAAACACTCCATACATTGTCAAGACTCCTCTCTGACCAATGATCAACAGTAGGACCTGGATGCCCATGATGACCATCTGTGCATTCCACGAAACTTGTCGTTGAACCATTAACATTGTGTCTTATTCCTTTTGTCTCTGTGATACTTGTATTGTCCGAGGCTTGATAAATGACATCACCATGTCATATTCAACCTTGTTACCAAAAATAGCTAATTTACTCGATTTGATGAGTGATATCCCCATGACCTAGTCACACGCTACACATCTTATGGATATAACTCATCCGAGTGGGCCCAGAGTATCTTCCGTCACGCGGATGTACAAATCCCGCTCTTGACGCATACGTCTCTACCTGTTACTCCGAATACCAAATGTCACCCTTATGATCACCGTTCCACCGAGTGATGTTATATGCCATTAAAGTATTCTCGAGAGATAGTGATTAGATATGGTTTCATGGTCTAAGGAACGAGTCACTACGTTTTCTAATCATCGCAACTTGAACTTTGTGACATGATGGTGTTACGATGCTTTAGATAGGGTATGTTCACCATCTCATTCTCCAATAATATGCCATTGTCAATTGACGCCGAGGCACCAATATAATCAGGAAACCTTGATCATCCGTTGACAAATAAACCAGTGACTAGAGTTTCACTGGAAACTACTGGATGTTTGTATATCACACGTGTATTGGCGTTTTCATTCAATAGAGTTATAGCATGATATAAAACTTAATCATAAACTTTAAAAAATATGATAATAATCTATATTATTATTTGTCTCTAGGGCATATTTCTTCATCGTTTGCACAAAGGAACCATCTGTCGGTCTACATCAGCCACAATGGCTTCCTGCAAGTGGGACCATGTGGTTAATTCTTTGTCAAAGTGTCTAAGGACTGGTGTTGTGTATTGTGTAAGTAAGTAAATACCCACAAGTTGGTGTTATGTTAAAAAACGAATTGTGGTTGTGGTTTGTGCAGCAAAAAACCCAATAGTTTATATTATGTGCAATTTCCTCACATATAAAGGGCTAGATTCGGGTCAGCAATGATGGGCCACACTAGTCAGCAATATGTTGCTGACGTTAGCAGGATGTGCATGATTATTCTACATGTTTTGATCCACTTTTAACATGGCTTACTATAAACAACACAATTTGGAATGCATCCATTCCATCTACCATGGCACTATAGGGCGTCAAACTTGTTGGACACCTACAACGGCACCAAAATACGCTAGTATCAAGTCTGCAATGATACATAATTATCTGCCTCCTCGATTTGGCGCCGCGGAAGCTCACCCGCCGGGTAAAAAAACTTTTGCAAATACTTTTGTCTTATGCCGTCCAAAAAAAGTGTTATCTATTTTTATGTGGTTCATGCATCGTAATATCATTCTTAATTAGGATAATTTGTCTAAACTAAATTGGTATGGCTGTAAAACTTCTGTGATCAAGATGAGACTATTCAGCATTTGTTTATAGAATGTCCATTTACGAAAATTCTATGGAGAATTCTGCACTTGTCTTTTAATATAGCTCCTTCAACAAATATTACAACTTATTTGGCAACTGGTTGAATGGAGTAGAAAAGATTTTAAAATCTCATATCCAAGTGGGTGTTTGTGGTTTATTATGGGCCATATGGCATGTCCGTAATGATTTTATCTTTAACAAGACAATTTTTTCTTTATTTTTACAGGTTATCCCTCTCACTATCCACTGCATCCACTTGTGGAAACGAGGCCTCTAACACCGGTTCTTAGAGGCCTCTAACACCGGTTCTAGAACCGTTGTTGGGGGTTCGGTGTTAGAGCCTCCCTTTAACAGCGGTTCTTATACGAACCGGTGTTAAAGGGTGGCGCACGTGGGGCTGCCGCAGTGCTCAGCCCCCCATTTAACACCGGTTCGTAACACGAACCGGTGTTAAAGGTTCTGTGTCGCGGCAGGAAAAAGAGATAAATCTCTACCGCGGCAGGAAAACGGCCTCTCTCCCGCGACAGAGTTCTATCGCCGCCCCGTTCTGGGCGTATTTCTGCGGCGCGGTGGGGACGCGGAGGGGGGAGGGGGAATCGATGGGAGCGGTATACACATACATCGTCATCGGTACATACGAGTACATGAATAATTAAGAAACTATTATTATACACAAATAACGTCATTGTGTGGTATTCTCCGTAAACATTGAAGCATCAAGTACAAGACAAACACGTTCAATCATATATACAACGTTCATTTTGGTGGATATCTAAGGAGTTCTCCGCCAGGCGTGACGACCTCATCAAGTATGAACCTCGCCAATTCCTCTTAAATGACTCGTATGCGGTCAAATGATAGAAGTTGGTCCCGCATCCGTTCGATCTAAATATATATGAAGAATGGGGTCAATATATATAAGAATAAAACTCAACACAATTGATGGTAATAAAATAATGTTGTATACTTTGTTTACTTACTCTAAGTTGTTCTAGTGCGGCTTGGCCCATCGCACATATCGTGTTGCAAATGAACTCGCAAACATAGTATCCACATAAGTTATTAACGGGTCCCTGATGCGCGCACTTTACGAGAATAGAGAGTTCAATCAAAATAATAATCAATACAACATGATATAATGGAATTGGAAGCAGAATCAAAGAGATACGCAGACCTAGCTAGCTAGTATTACTTACATTTTGGTCTACAAATTTTAGCTCTTCTGACCATTCACCCACTGTAACACCCTCAGAATCGATCCTATGCAAGTTTTAGCGAAAACCCGCCAAACCCGCATAGAAACGATTCAAAGGTGCCCACCAGGCACTTTCGTGCGGGTGGAAAACGAAGTAATAACATTACACAACAGTCCTCGATGGGACCCACAGAACAGATATATATACAACACGACTCCATGAGTCAAGAATACAGATATAATATACAAAGATCCAAATCACCTTGAAAATGATAGAGCGTCCGACTACGGACAAGATGCAAATGGGGCTAAGAGCCCTCGAGAATAACCAATGGCTTCCATAACCCTGCCCAGTCCAAGCAGGAAGGGTAACCCTGCTAACGGCGTCGATCTCAAAACCTGCTTAAACAAAAGGGGTGCCGACAAAGGGCAAAGGAAAAAGAGGAGCGTCAGTACTGAGGCCAGTACACGGCGAGGCTATAATTCGGCGGTCCTCGCCTACATAGGTATGGTGGACTGCAGCGGCAGCGCAGCACGCACTAAACAACCTATAGAGACTCTTTACAACTGACGGCAATCAGAGAGGGGTAAGAAAGACCTATTCGGAACCAACCTGTTACTACCATCAAACAAACCCATCCTGGCGTTTCCCCCTCGAGACCAAACGAGGAAGTCAACCGAGGAACTCACACGGTTGGCGTTTACTTATTCGATTATCGTTGCAGCAATTACTAGTCGTTTAGATAATCATCCCGATAAAAGCGATGGGCACTTTTAGTTAACCATTCCGTTATAGTTGCAACACTTACTAATCGGATACATGATAGCATGAGATAACCCAAAACCCAAAGCTTGTTGGTACTTTTATTTAGCCATTCCGTTATAGTGAAACCGATTACTAGTCATATCGGATACAAGTCAATTTATAACAATAAACTTTAGTTATAGTTTTCTATGATCAAACCTTTGCTCCAAGTCGTCCATAACATGGACACGGCTTCTCGAAAGATTTAACCTGCGGTGCACCAAAGTATCCACAAGCACTTGACCCTTTTGCGGATCGGTTAACATACACCCATCGGTATGTCGGCGGGCCTAAGTCATGACGTTCCTGCACCCAAAGCAAGCACGGGGCCACCCACTAAGTCTACCATAGCAGAAGTCGGCCGGTCTCCGAGACGGACTTAGGGTTTGCGACAGTGGCTGTAAACGACAGCAAATCCCAAAACTGGGACTGTCGATACCGCGAAAACACTCCGCTTGCTGAACAGTACAGTGTGCTCCTCGCACAATCGTAGATAAAGCAGTAAAGCATGGCATAAGTACAGGATAGTAAATAAAACCTCAAACTAGTTTGTGGCCCCCAGTACAATACTTTGAAATCAGGTACTAATCAATGGGGGGCCCATATCTCCCCACCTGTGGTTAGCGCGCTCGATCTCGGAACAGGTGTCAAGAACTCGGGGTCCTACGGGACACAAGTGGGCGGTCGGAAACCAAATATTATCTACCACCCACCGGTGCCTCTGCTTACCTACTTCAATTTTAGTTATTAAACAGTAATTAAAGTGAACGATAAGTAAAGCCAGGAACATTTCCAACATAAGCATATGGCAGTCTTCCAACAACTGAGGTGCTTGACGACACGCAACAGCACTTGAGCAAGCGACTACGACGCGCAAGTCCAACTATCTACCAAACAACAGGTAATAGGATGTGTCCAAGGCTATATATGGCTGCAAGGGATATCACGGGTATGAAAACTAGAGCATCGCAACACAGATAGCAAAAGATCAACAGGAGGGAATAAATACTAGAAAAGTAAGATAGGTAGAAAGGGGGAGATGCTCGCCTGCAAACATTGCCGAAGGCTCATCCGAAGATCGGGTCAACACTCGCATCAACTCAACGGCCTTATCCGCGAAGAAGCAAAACACTAGAATAAACACCGGGTGCAATATTTAATACTACGGCAAAAGATCGGCATGATGCATGTATGATGTATGGCATGGCAATATGCGATGCAATTAGGTCATATTAAGCGGAACCGGGGTCCCGACAATTAACTAAACGGTTCAAGTTGTTTAGATACCCCGCAATTTAAGTGTTGCATTATCAAGACAAAAGATAACACCGGTTCGCTACACAAATTTAAATGAGGCCAATATGAGACTAGATTTGCCCGCATATGGGCCCCATATTTAATTATGAGGTGAATCGGCATAAGGCCCCCAAACCACAGACAAGTATGCATGCATGAACAATTTAGTATGCAACAGGTTTATATTTCATTTTATAAAATAGGGCTCGGGAAAAGGTTCATACATTAGGGTTCTCGGCGATCTTGGGGTTCCGGGGTTCGGGGTTGGTCTCAGGGTTCAGGGGAACGAGGTTCGGACTCCGGGGTTTAGGGTCTTCGGATCTGCGAAGGAGATCATGGCGTCCGTGAGGCGATCTTGGCGCTCGGTGCCCGTGAAGTAGAACTTGTCGTCCGTCTTTTGTCGGTGGTGAACTTGACCGTTGGTTTTCGGGGTTCGACGGGTGTCTTGGCGTCCCATGAAGGCATCCTCGGTGCTCCGTGTCGAAGGCCCGCGGGTACAGGGTCTCGGCGAACTTGGCGTGTCGAGGCGCGGTTTTTGGTTTCATGTCGGTGCACTCGGTGTTCCGGGTTGGAGTTCATGGTGTTCCGGCTTCGGTTGTCGACGATGTACTTGGTTTGGCGTCGATGCGTCTTCGGGGTACATGAGGAGAACTTGGTGTCCCATGGTGAAGATATTGATATCGGGCCGTCCTTGCTGGGCATTCTTCAGGTCACCTCGCCACTTGTCGATCCTGTTGATGTGGTGCGTCGGAAACCTGTTCACTTGTCAAACTTGGAAAGGTACCGGGCCTCCTTCTTCGGCAGCGGCGGCCAAGGCGTCACTACAGGACAGCGGAAGAGGAGGAGGGCTCGGGCAGCGCGACGGGGGTCGAGGCGCTGAAGGAGCGGAGGTCGGCGCCGGAGGAAGGCCAAGGGGCGAAGCTCAGCAGCCAGGCTGGTGGCGGGCTCAGCGGCTCGAGGGCGAGGAGGAAGTGGCATCGGACGAGGTCGCAGAGCCTGAGGAGGCGAGCGAGGTGGTTGGTGGGGATCGAGGCGACAAGGCGCTTGGCGGCGGCGTCAGCGGCGTCGGCGGCGAGGAGCTCGGAGGCGGGCCAAGACGGGAAGGCTGCGGCCAAGGCGGAGCGGGCCTCTCCCTGGCAGGACGGGCAGCGGCAGGCGGCTGTCATGGAGGAAGGCGGCTGGGCGAGACAGGAGGAGCGGAGGGAGAGGGCGAGCGAGGCGAGTCCGGCGTCTGGCGGCGGCGGAGGGGGTGGAGGCGTCGCGTGGAGGGTCGACGGCGGCGGCGGTGGTTGGAGGAGGGAGCGGCGCGGGTGGAGGCCGAAGCAAGGAGGAGGGGCGGCGTCGGGGCGTGGGGGGCTGCGTGCGGTAAGGTGGGAGGAGGGAGAGGACGCGGGGGAGAGAGAGGTTAGGTGGGAGTGGCGGGGCCCGCGGGCCAGGGGGGGGGGGGGTGGGCGGTGGGCCGGGGGAAGTGGGTCCAGGCGCGGGGTGGGGGTTGAGTGGGGGAGTTGTGTGGTGAGTGGGACTGACGGGTGGGGTTGACCCAGGAGGTGGGGTCCGGTTGGAAGAGGGAGGGGTAGAGAGGCTGTGGGTGAGAGAGGGAGAGGGGAGGAACTGGTGGATTGATGAGGTGGCAGGGTGGGTAGGAAAAATGGGGGAGGGGTGAGGTGGCATGCTGCGGTTGGTGGGTAGGTTAGGTCTGGGTGAATATAGGATTTAGAGTTTAGGTTTTGTAAATATGTGTTTGTTTGGTTTTGTTTATTTTAAAACAAGGCCACTTTGCAATTAGTTTTTAGGGAAATAAAATATCCGATATGATCGGGGTTTTGCCTTTGAAATAAAGAGGGGTATTTGTACAAAGCAAAACTAGGTTTTTCGAAATAGTTCCGACAAACAATGCAAGATGATGGCGATGCAATGCACAAAAACAACGTGATTTTCTAGTAGTGGTTTTGCGTGATGCCACAATTCGACACCACTAACAATGGATCTCGCCCTCGAGATCCGCCTCATGGTACCTAAAGGAAGGTCGGCGGTCTGATCCTTCGCGCTTCGTGTAGATCCTCGCGACACCACTAACAAGAGGTCGTTGTCCGTGATCGTCGAGAGAACACTCCGGAAACAAAAGGTCAAAGGTAGAGGTATCAACAAATAAAGCCACCTCTAGCTTCCGTGGACGGAGTAAAATTGCATCGATCCACCATTCAATATATAAAGCAAATGATAAGAGTAGTGGTATGGTCGCGACTCCATCCCGCACTGAAAGCATTACTCTGTACACGAACAGATAGGTTATGCAACCAACCCTCGTGATTCGCATCAAGATCTCGACAAACAAGGTTCAGGAGCAAAGGGGTGATGCAGACTCTGCATCGGATCTGGCGTAGATGATGTCGTCGCGTCGGAAAACACCGGAAGGCACGAGAAGGAACAAAGAGAAATCCAACAGATGAAGGATTCCTCCGATAGCATGAAGACGGATGTAGAAGCATCGTTAACAAAGGAGGAAGCGAAACCACGAAGGTACGACGGAAGACCCAACCACGAGAAATCCGGGACTAGAAGAAAAGATAAGAGAGTAGATTCAAAACACAGAGGTAAGAGGGAATAGCGAGAGGGTAAGGAATAAAATCAGACCTAATCGTAACTATCCAACCGATTTTGCAAAATAGTTTTGACACTCTACTTGACCGTTAGCTAGGTTATCCTACATTTGGACTTGTGGGGTATCGCTGCCGAGCTCGATACCACTCTATAACACCCTGAATCGACCCTATGCAAGTTTTAGCGAAAACCCGCCAAACCGCATAGAAACGATTCAAAGGTGCCCACCAGCACTTTATGCGGGTGGAAAAGCAGTAATAACATTACACAACAGTCCTCGATGGGACCCATGCAATGATATATATACAACACGACTCCATGAGTCAAGAATACGATATAATATACAAAGATCCAAATCACCTTGAAAATGATAGAGCGTCCGACTACGGACAAGATGCAAATGGGGCTAAGAGCCCCGAGAATAACCAATGGCGCCCATAACCCTGCCTGTGCCAAGCGGAAGGGTAACCACGCTAACGGCGTCGATCTCAAAACCTGCTTAAACAAAGGGTGCCGACAAAGGGCAAAGGAAAAAGAGGCGTCGATCGAGGCCAGTACACGGCGAGGCTAGAATTCGGCGGTCCTCGCCTACATAGGTATGGTGGACTGCAGCGGCAGCGCAGCACGCACTAAACAACCTATAGAGACTCGTTACAACTAACGGCAATCAGAGAGGGGTAAGAAAGACCTATTCGGAACCAACCTGTTACTACCATCAAACAAACCCATCCTGGCGTTTCCCCCTCGAGACCAAACGAGGAAGTCAACCGAGGAACTCACACAGTTGGCAGTTTTACTTATTCAGTTATCGTTGCAGCAATTACTAGTCAGGTTTATATAATCATCCTGATAAAGTAAGCAGTGGGCACTTTTAGTTAACCATTCCGTTATAGTTGCAACACTTACTAATCAGATACAGATAGCATGAGATAACCCAAAACCCAGCAGTTGTTGGTACTTTTATTTAGCCATTCCGTTATAGTGAAACTGATTACTAGTCATATCGGATACGAGTCAATTTATAACAGTAAACTTTAGTTATAGTTGTCTATGATCAAGCACTGTGCTCCAAGTCGTCCATAACAGCGGACACGGCTTCTCGAAAAGATTTAACCCTGCAGGGGTGCACCAAAGTATCCACAAGCACTTCGACCCTTTTGCGGATCGGTTAACATACACCCATCGGTATGTCGGCGGGCCTAAGTCATGACGTTCCTAGACCCAAAGCAAGCAGGGGCCACCCCACTAAGTCTACCAACGAAGTCGGCCGGTCTCGAGACGGACTTAGGGTTTGACGGCAGTGGTATAACGACAAAGAAATCCCAAAACTGGCTGTCGATACCGAAAACACTCCGCTTCTTTGAGCAGACAAAGGTGCTCCTCGCACAATCGTAGATAAAGCAGTAAAGCATGGCATAAGTACAGGATAGTAAATAAAACCTCAAACTAGTTTGTGGCCCCCAGTACAATACTTTGAAATCAGGTACTAATCAATGGGGGGCCCATATCTCCCCACCTGTGGTTAGCGCGCTCGATCTCGGAACAGGTGTCAAGAACTCGGGGTCCTACGGGACACAAGTGGGCGGTCGGAAACCAAATATTATCTATCACCCACCGGTGCCTCTGCTTACCTACTTCAATTTTAGTTAATAAACAGTAATTAAAGTGAACGATAAGTAAAGCCAGGAACATCTCCAACATAAGCATATGGCAGTCTTCCAACAACTGAGGTGCTTGACGACACGCAACAGCACTTGAGCAAGCGACTACGACGCGCAAGTCCAACTATCTACCAAACAACATGTAATAGGATGTGTCCAAGGCTATATATGGCTGCAAGGGATATCACGGGTACGAAAACTAGAGCATCGCAACACAGATAGCAAAAGATCAACAGGAGGGAATAAATACTAGAAAAGTAAGATAGGTAGAAAGGGGGAGATGCTCGCCTGGAAACATTGCCGAAGGCTCATCCGAAGATCGGGTCGATACTCGCATCAACTCAACGACCTTATCCGCGAAGAAGCAAAACACTAGAATAAACACCGGGTGCAATATTTAATACTACGGCAAAAGATCGGCATGATGCATGTATGATGTATGGCATGGCAATATGCGATGCAATTAGGTCATATTAAGCGGAACCAGGGTCCCGACAATTAACTAAACGGTTCAAGTTGTTTAGATACCCTGCAATTTAAGTGTTGCATTATCAAGACAAAAGATAACACCGGTTCACTACACAAATTTAAATGAGGCCAATATGAGACTAGATTTGCCCGCATATGGGCCCCATATTTAATTATGAGGTGAATCGGCATAAGGCCCCCAAACCACAGACAAGTATGCATGCATGAACAATTTAGTATGCAACAGGTTTATATTTCATTTTATAAAATAGGGCTCGGGAAAAGGTTCACACATTAGGGTTCTCGGCGATCTTGGGGTTCCGGTTCGGGTTAGTCTCGTGGTTCGGGGACGAGGTTCGACTCGGGGTTTAGGGTCTTGGATCTGCGAAGGATATCATGGCGTCCGTGAGGCGATCTTGGCGCTCGGTGCCGTGAAGTAGAACTTGTCGTCTGTCTTTTGTCGGTGGTGAACTTGACCGTTGGTTTTCGGGTTCGACGGTGTCTTGGCGTCCATGAAGGCATCCTCGGTGCTCGTGTCGAAGGCCAGTCTGGCATGTGGTCTCGACGAACTTGGCGTGTCGAGGCGCGGTTTTTGGTTTCATGTCGGTGCACTCGGTGTTCCGGGTTGGAGTTCATGGTGTTCCGGCTTCGGTTGTCAACGATGTACTTGGTTTGGCGTCGATGCGTCTTCGGGGTACATGAGGAGAACTTGGTGTCCCATGGTGAAGATATTGATATCGGGCCGTCCTTGCTGGGCATTCTTCAGGTCACCTCGCCACTTGTCGATCCTGTTGATGTGGTGCGTCGGAAACCTGTTCACTTGTCAAACTTGGAAAGGTACTGGGCCTCCGTCTTTGGCAGCGGCGTCCAAGGCGTCACTGCAGGACAGCGGAAGAGGAGGGCTCGGGGCGAGCGCGACGGGGACGGGGGTCAGAGGCGGCGCTGAAGGAGCGGAGGGGTCCGGCGGCGCCCGGAGGAAGGCCAGCCGGCGGGGCGAGCTCGGCGACAGCAGGGCTGGTGGAGCCTCACGGAGGGCGAGGAGGAAGTGGCATGCACGAGGTCAGAGCAGCGGGCGAGGCGAGGTGGTTGGTGGGGATCGAGGCGGCGGGCGGCGGGGCTCGGGTCGAGCCGCGGCGGGCGGCGAGATCTCGCCGGAGGCGGGCAAAGACGGGAAGGCTGCGGCCAGCGGAGCGGGCCTCTCCTGGCGGCGACGGGCAGCACGCAGAGGCGTGGCCGGCCTTGAGGAAGGCGGCCGAGCTGGGCGACAGGAGGAGAGCAGAGGAAGGCGGCGAGTCCGCGTCTGCCGGCGGAGGGGGTGGAGGCGTCGCGTGGAGGGTCGACGGCGGCGGCGGTGGTTGGAGGAGGGAGCGGCGCGGGTGGAGGCCGAAGCAAGGAGGAGGGGCGGCGCCGGGGCGTGGGGGGCTGCGCGCGGTGAGGTGGGAGGAGGGAGAGGACGCGGGGGAGAGAGAGGTTAGGTGGGAGTGGCGGGGCCCGTGGGCCAGGGGAGAGGTGGCTGGGCGGTGGGCCGGGGGAAGTGGGTCCAGGCGCGGGTTGGGGGTTGAGTGGGGGAGTTGTGTGGTGAGTGGGACTGACGGGTGGGGTTGACCCAGGAGGTGGGGTCCGGTTGGAAGAGGGAGGGGTAGAGAGGTTGTGGGTGAGAGAGGGAGAGGGGAGGAACTGGTGGATTGATGAGGTGGCAGGGTGGGTAGGAAAAATGGGGGAGGGGTGAGGTGGCATGCTGCGGTTGGTGGGTAGGTTAGGTCTGGGTGAATATAGGATTTAGAGTTTAGGTTTTGTAAATATGTGTTTGTTTGGTTTTGTTTATTTTAAAACAAGGCCACTTTGCAATTAGTTTTTAGGGAAATAAAATATCCGATACGATCGGGGTTTTGCCTTTGAAATAAAGAGGGGTATTTGTACAAAGCAAAACTAGGTTTTTCGAAATAGTTCCGACAAACAATGCAAGATGATGGCGATGCAATGCACAAAAACAACGCGATTTTCTAGTAGTGGTTTTGCGGGATGCCACACCCACGGCCCTGCCCGTGAACCTTTTCCAAACCATGTCCGGCAAAGAAAATGGATAAAGGAGTAATTAATTACTTGTTGTCACGAAAGTTGCCGATCTAGTGCGATAATATGATTGAAATTACCTCTGGAGCATCTCTTTAAAGTCTTCCCCATAGCTCTTGGTCTTTTCATAACGAGTCCATGACAAGGACTTTTCCTGAGTCAGGTTGAATGACTAGCAGAATAAAGTGGAACCTACGCACGCATAACTCATCATCAGTTACACTTAACATCGATTAAGCCGAAACAGAATGTGTACAAGAGAGGGTAACACTCACGAGAAGTTGTAAGGCAATAGTATTTCCCTTTTGGTTTGTTGTCTCAGTAAAGACGTTAGCAAAAAATCTTCTATTTGCCCGGGTTTGAGTTTTACCACTTGTTCATGAACTCTATTTGGGTCAACGAACCCAATGTCAAAAGGGCCTCCTTTCATGCATTCCATAACTTTTTTCCTGCATAATAGTATGTATATACATATATGGTGAGCATATATATATACATGCAATTAATGAATTGAATGAGATGAGATAGAAATTAAAGAAATAGTACTTACACACAATAAAGACTGATGGCAGCTTTGTCGAGTTCCTTCTGATTGAATAGAAAATGCAAGTATTGAATGTCGAAGCTGATCTCGTCGTCTCCGCACAAGAAAATCTGATCTCTTATATGCGTCGTGATCCATTCTTCCTTTCTCGTCTTGCTGAAATCAAGGTACCACTTGTGCAATCTTCGAATCTTTGTTGGTAGATTCTTGAGCTCCTCTTTCTTGACGAGATTCTTCCCATACTTCCATGGCTGTATGGGGTTGGCATCGCCTTTGGGCAAGTTGTATCCCATGATGTTCAAGTATGCAATATAAGTCATCCCCATCTCATTGGCCTTTCTTTGTAGCTCTGCCTCGTAATCATTTACATGAGGAGCGTTCTGTGTGTCGAACACTTGGAGCGGGGCGCATGATTGGTTTTCCTGCTCTTCGAGCATGGGAACTGTTTTCTGGGGTGCCGCACGACTGCTACTTTCAGTCTCCCTCTGTCTCTCAACCCCTTCAAAATCTGGCGCTCGTAGTCCGGCACAAGTGGGGTTTCAGATTTGAAAAGATTATTGTAAAACTTCTCCAGCACCGCCGGATCTAGTTTCTCCTTTGGCTCGGCCCGTCTAGGTGTAAAGAATTTCTTGACCTCTTCTTCCGAGATCCTATTGGTCTCCTCGTCGCTGCGATTCCATGGTAAAACCGGCAATGGCTTGGCGGAAGGCTGCGGGATGTAGTTTCTTGAACTTTTTGGCGTACGGTTTCCTGCGGATTTCTCCGTGGTAGTGCTAGTGATGCTCTTCGTGGCAGTGCTCTTCTGCTTACGCTGAGGAGATGACTGAAGCGCCGGAGATGGATGACGCGCAGGAGATGGATGGCGTAGAAGATGGTCACGCGTAGGGAGATGGTCATGGCGTCGGAGATGGGCTGCCAGCAGAGATGGCTGAAGCGCCGGAGACGACAGGGGAGTATTCTGATGACTTGGAGACGGCTGAGGCGGATCAGACTGCTGACGCTGTGGATACGGCGGGGGTGCCAGTGGCCTCCAATTTGGAAGCGCGATGTGTTCCTTCTTCCAAAGAATGGTTGTTTTCACTGCAAATTTGAGTTGAGTTTCCCCTTCACCTATAGCATGGTCAAGCTGTGCTTCCTCCTATTCCTTCACAACCTCATCCACCCCGACAATAGCATAGCCATCTGGAATCGGTCGGCAGTGGTAAGTTCCACCAGCTACAGGAGGTAAGGCATAGCCGACCGCGACCTTAATGGATAAGCCCATTAATCTCACATGCAGCTCGGCGTGTTTGCTCTCCGTGATCTCATCCACGGGGTATCGAGGACCTTCCATTTCAAGCGTGGGATGCACGTTCTTCGTGGAAGCCACGCTGCTTTTCCGCGCAGAGTCTGGGCCGCCAGCAGCTTCCAATGCAGGCTCTTCATGCCGCTGAGATGGACTGGTAGCTTGCTGGCTCTTTTGTGCATTCACTTGCGCCTGCAACGCCACAAGTGCATGTTCTATCTGTGTCATCCGCTCTGTACGCTCTTTTTCTTTTTTGCCGCGCCATCTGTAAGAGTCGCCCCACTCGGCAAACCCATCCTTCCACGTCATACCCACTGTGCCTCGTGCAAGTCCAGGGTGTTCTTTTTTACCGATGGCGCGTGTGAGCTGGTCATTCTCTCTGTCGGGATGGAAGGTCCTGGCGGCTGTTTCCTCGTATGCCATGATGAGTTCAGTGACGGGTTTGGCAAGGAGGGTTGGGAAGATACACAATCGCGTTTCTGGGTCCAACCTTGCCCCGATTCCGTAGAACCAAGTCTTTGCACGTAGGTCCCACCCATGTGTCTGGGGTGTGATCCCTCTATCACGCAGGGCCTTCTCAGCTTCCTCCCACTTAGGCCTCTGAGATATGTAGCCACCTGACCCCGTCCTCTGGTGATATTCCTTCTTCTGTGCATTTAGCGTATTGGTTTCTGACATCTTTGTAGCTATAGCACCTTCCTTGTATGCCACAAATTCGGGCTAGTGAGGTCTTATCTTTGCATAATATGCGTCTTCGAAATCTGGAGTCTCGCGAGCTTTGACAAATTTGTTCAATTTTGTCTTCCAGTTGCGTAAAGCGTCAGCCATCTTCTTTAGAGTCCACTCTTTGACCTTTTCCTTTAAAACTGGTTTGTTTTCATCCTCCTCTGGCGGAAGGGTGAAATTTACCAATAGCGAATTCCAAATCGTTTCTTTGGATCTTTCATCGACAAAGGTACCGTCTCCCTTCTTTGGATTATTCCAATATTCAATGATGATTGGGATTTGGTCCCTAACAAGAACTCCATCCTGACGTACAAATTTCTCTGCGGCCTTCTTGGGCTCCATCGGCCTGCCATCAACACGGACTGCTTCGATCATGAACTTTGCACGATCTTTCAACCGATGGCTCGCGCCTCGCTTGCTCTTTTTCGTAGAAGAAGATTGTTGCTGGCTGGTCGATCCAGAGGGCTAAAAGAAGAAAGAAGCATTAATTAATACATGTACATATATACAAATCAATCGGTGCAAGTCAGCAGAGGCTTAATCCATGCATATACCTCGACAGACTTTGTAATCACTAAAGTGCGTTCACCGGAGTCGTCATCTTCTCCATGACTACTTGAGCTGTCATCATGTCCCTCCAAGTTCAGATATTGTGAGGTGTCCTCGTGGATCATGTTCTCCATTATTTCTTCCTCTTCAAGGTTTATACTGAGTGGATCCATAGTTTCTAAAACAATAATATTATCACACAAATATCAGTAATACATCTATTGAAATGCTCAAGGAAGGATGATGATATGACAGGTTAAAAGTATTAAAATGTAACCCTAATACATGCTTGGTCATTCCAAACCCTAATTCGGAGAAACCCCGGATTCATATGAGAGGGTACATTTAGTTCTTCTAATTAACTTGTCATGAAAGTTGATTAAAAATGCATGGTTATTATAATGCTATATTGACAATGAGAGGTGTGCTAGGGCGGCGGCTGGCGGCGCTAGGGCGAGAGATGGGCCGGGATGCGTGGGGGTGTGCGTTCGAACCAGCACGACGTGGGCTACCTAAAATGGGAGACTCACCCTCGACGCGTGTGTAGGCTCAATGAGGCGGAGGGAGGTCGTGGTCGACATAATGGTGGCGGTGGTCGTCGGTGGCACCAAATATACACATATACAATACACATACAATACAATACAGATATACATACACATACAAATATACAAATAAATCGATCCAATATTAAAACATATACACCTATAGATACAATAGGTACACCTATATATACATACACATACACATACAAATATACAAATAAACATATAAATACACCTATAGATACAATATACATATATACATACACATACTCATACAAATAAATCTATCCAATATTAAAACATATATAGATATATACATATATAGATACAATATATACATATATAGATACAATATACATATATATATACACATACAAATAAATCGATCCAATATTTAAACATATAGATACAATATGCATATACATATGCATGCATGATGATAGCTCACCGCCGGCGGCGACGGGCCGTACGTGGACGGGACGGGCGCGGCGATGGTGGCGATGGCATGGAACGGCGTGGCAGCGATGGCGCTCCTGCGAGTGGACGGGCCGGCGTGGAACGGCGCGGCGGCGACAGCTCCCGCGAGTGGACGGGCATGGCGGCGACGGACGGCACGGCGACGACGGCAAGGGGGTGGATGGCGACGGCAGCCTGTCGGCGTTCTTCTCTGCGCGCGCTTGCTCTCCCCTTCTTCCTCTGCGCGCGCGCTTGATCTATCTTGATGGGGGCGACGGCGCTCCCGCGGGATGGAGACGGCGAGGGCGCTGACGACGAGGGCGTGGACGGCGACGGCTGGACGACGACGGCTCACGCGCTCCCCTCTGCTTTCCTCTGCGCGCGCGCCTTCGATCTGGCTGGGGGAAGAAGGAAGAGGAAGGCGCGCGTTATAACCCCCCCTTTAACACCGGTTCGTGGCTGGAACCTGTGCTAAAGGGGGGATTCGTTTCGCGCCCGCACCCCCCCTTTAACACCGGTTCCAGCCATGAGCCGGTATTAAAGGGGAGGGTGTGCGTGCGAAACTAAATAAATGCGCCCCCCTTTAACACCGGTTCCTGGCTAGAACCGGTGTTAAAGGGGGGCATTTATTTCATACATTAAAGGGATGGGGGCATTTTTAATTCAAAAAATAGGATAGAATTTAGAAAATTCATATCTTTTTCATTTCAACTCAGAAAAATATGAATAATATATCATAATTTTCAAAAAAATAAGATCTATCCATTCATATAAAAACATTTTATAGTTACTTTAGATGAAAAATTTCAAAATAATTAAAACACTTACATATAAATTTTGATTATTCAATTAAAACAAAAATAAAATAGTCAAACCCTAAAACTTTGAACATAAGAAATATTAAGCATCTAAAAAGGAATCTAACCCTATTTTATTAGAGCAAATCATATTTTATTTTGTATTAACATTTTTGAATTGTTTGGATATTTAAATGCTGCATCTTTTGTATACTTTGGAATCTGACAAAACCTCGCTAAACTTGCATTGGATTTTTGATAAAATAGCATGTTATGAACCTAAAAATGATTTTTGTAAAAAATCATGAGCATCGTATCATGTACCTGTAGTTCATATCTGACCCACTTCTTGCCGATTCGGTAGGAGTTTGTCTTTTTCACCAGAGTTGGACGGAAAGGTTTTAGATCCCCCTGTTGGTAAATTGTCCATATAAGGTGGTCTAGTATTTTTGTAAAATGTGGTGGTAGTTTTTTGAATTAGCCATCTGGTGGTTGCTTCACAAAACCGTCTGTTTTTATGATCGGGAAATGAAAAATGCCTTTTTGGTACGACAAAAAGGAAAACTTCCTCTTGCAACATTGTTTGTCATCCCATGATGCACATGTATGCACAATATGGCCACATTATCACAAACTATGCCTTGATTCTATCCATAACATTGGTCATTTGACCCGAAAGCCAAGAAACCTCGAATGAGATAGGTTATTTTGTGAAGGTTTTTTTGAGACATAATCAATATACCAAGTTTGATATTTTTCCTTCTAACTATGTCACATAATATAACACCACGCGAAGGTTTCGCATTGTTTCGATCGTTTTTTAATTTTTTATCCCCGTTTTAAACTATCGTCAAACTTTTTCGAACAACGGGCATGAAGATTCTTAGCTCGGGGCCAAGCCTCGCTAAACTTGCATTGGATTTTTGATAAACTAGCATATTGTGAACCTAAAAATGATTTTTGTAAAAAATCATGAGCATCGTATCATGTACCTGTAGTTCATATCTGACCCACTTCATGCCGATTCGGCAGAAATTTGTCTTTTTCACCAGAGGTGGACGGAAAGGTTTTAGATCCCCCTGTTGGTAAATTGTCCATATAAGGTGGTCTAGTATTTTTGTAAAATGTGGTGGTAGTTTTTTGAATTAGCCATTTGGTGGTTGCTTCACAAAACCGTCTGTTTTTATGATCGGAAAATGAAAAATGCCTTTTTGGTACGACAAAAAGGAAAACTTCCTCTTGCAACATTGTTTGTCATCCCATGATGCACATGTATGCACAATATGGCCACATTATCACAAACTATGCCTTGATTCTATCCATAACATTGGTCATTTGACCCGAAAGCCAAGAAACCTCGAATGAGATAGGTCATTTTGTGAAGGTTTTTTTGAGACATAATCAATATACCAAGTTTGATATTTTTCCTTCTAAGTATGTCACATAATATAACACCACGCGAAGGTTTCACATTGTTTCGATCGTTTTTTAATTTTTTTATCCCCGTTTTAAACTATCATCAAACTTTGTCGAACAACGGGCATGAAGATTCTTAGCTCGGGGCCAAGCCTCGCTAAACTTGCATTGGATTTTTGATAAACTAGCATATTGTGAACCTAAAAATGATTTTTGTAAAAAATCATGAGCATCGTATCATGTACCTGTAGTTCATATCTGACCCACTTTGTGCCGATTCGGCAGGAATTTGTCTTTTTCACCAGAGGTGGACGGAAAGGTTTCAGATCCCCCTGTTGGTAAATTGTCCATATAAGGTGGTCTAGTATTTTTGTAAAATGTGGTGGTGGTTTTTTGAAATAGCCATTTGGTGGTTGCTTCACAAAATCGTCCGTTTTTTATGCTCGGAAAATGGAAAATGCCTTTTTGGTGCGACAAAAAAGAAAACTTCATCTTGCAACATTGTTTGCCATCCCACGATGCACATGTATGCACAATATGGCCACATTAACTATGCCTTGACTCTAGCCATAACATTGGTCATTTGACCCGAAAGCCAAGAAACCTCGAATGAGATAGGTCATTTTGTGAAGTTTTTTTTGAGACATAATCAATATACCAAGTTTGATATTTTTCCTTCTAACTATGTCACATAATATAACACCACGCGAAGGTTTCGCATTGTTTCGATCGTTTTTTAATTTTGTATCCCTGTTTTAAACTATCGTCAAACTTTGTCGAACAACGGGCATGAAGCTCGGGGCCAAGCCTCGCTAAACTTGCATTGGATTTTTGATAAGATAGCATCTCGTGAACCTAAAAATGATTTTTGTAAAAAATCATGAGCATTGTATCATGTACCTGTAGTTCATATCTGACCCACTTCCTGCCGATTCGGCAGGAATTTGTCTTTTTCACCAGAGGTGGACGAAAAGGTTTCAGATCCCCATGTTGGTACATTGTCGATATAAGGTGTTCTAGTATTTTTTTTTAAATGTGGTGGTAGTTTTTTGAATTAGCCATTTGATGGTTGCTTCACAAAACCGTCCGTTTTTTATGCTCGGAAAATGGAAAATGCCTTTTTGGTGCGCCAAAAAGGAAAACTTCCTCTTGCAACATTGTTTCCATCCCATGATGCACATGTATGCATAATATGGCCACATTAACACAAACTATGCCTTGATTCTAGCCATAACATTGGTCATTTGACCCGAAAGCCAAGAAACCTCGAATGAGATTGGTCGTTTTGTGAAGGTTTTTTTGAGACATAGTCAATATACCAAGTTTGATATTTTTCCTTCTAACTATGTCACATAATATAACACCACACGAAGGTTTCGCATTGTTTCGATCGTTTTTTAATTTTTTATCCTCATTTTAAACTATCGTCAAACTTTGTCGAACAACAGGCATGAAGATTCTTAGCTCGGGGCTAAGCCTCGCTAAACTTGCATTGGATTTTTGATAAAATAGCATATTGTGAACCTAAAAATGATTTTTTTTAAAAATCATGAGCATCGTATCATGTACCTGTAGTTTATATCTGACCCACTTCGTGCCGATTTGGCAGGAATTTGTCTTTTTCACCAGAGGTGGACGGAAAGGTTTCAGATCCCCATGTTAGTACATTATCCATATAAGGTGGTCTAGTATTTTTGTAAAATGTGGTGGTAGTTTTTTGAATTAGCCATTTGGTGGTTGCTTCACAAAACCGTATGTTTTTATGATCGGAAAATGGAAAATGCCTTTTTGGTGCGACAAAACGGAAAACTTCCTCTTGCAACATTGTTTTTCATCCCATGATGCACATGTATGCACAATATGGCCACATTGTCACAAACTATGCCTTGATTCTAGCCATAACATTGGTCATTTGACCCGAAAGCCAAGAAACCTCGAATGAGATAGGTTATTTTGTGAAGGTTTTTTTGAGACATAATCAATATACCAAGTTTGATATTTTTCCTTCTAACTATGTCACATAATATAACACCACGCGAAGGTTTCGCATTGTTTCGATCGTTTTTTAATTTTTTATCCCCGTTTTAAACTATCGTCAAACTTTTTCGAACAACGGGCATGAAGATTCTTAGCTCGGGGCCAAGCCTCGCTAAACTTGCATTGGATTTTTGATAAACTAGCATATTGTGAACCTAAAAATGATTTTTGTAAAAATCATGAGCATCGTATCATGTACCGTAGTTCATATCGACCCACTTCGCGTGCGATTCTACAGAATTTGTCTTTTCACCGGAGGTGGACGGAAATGTTTTAGATCCCCCTGTTGGTAAATTGTCCATATAAGGTGGTCTAGTATTTTTGTAAAATGTGGTGGTAGTTTTTGAATTAGCCATCGGTGGTTGCTTCACAAAACCGTCTGCTTTTATGATCGAAATGAAAATGCCTTTTTGGTACGACAAAAAGGAAAACTTCCTCTTGCAACATTGTTTGTCATCCCATGATGCACATGTATGCACAATATGGCCACATTATCACAAACTATGCCTTGATTCTATCCATAACATTGGTCATTTGACCCGAAAGCCAAGAAACCTCGAATGAGATAGGTCATTTTGTGAAGGTTTTTTTGAGACATAATCAATATACCAAGTTTGATATTTTTCCTTCTAAGTATGTCACATAATATAACACCACGCGAAGGTTTCACATTGTTTCGATCGTTTTTTAATTTTTTTATCCCCGTTTTAAACTATCATCAAACTTTGTCGAACAACGGGCATGAAGATTCTTAGCTCGGGGCCAAGCCTCGCTAAACTTGCATTGGATTTTTGATAAACTAGCATATTGTGAACCTAAAAATGATTTTTGTAAAAAATCATGAGCATCGTATCATGTACCTGTAGTTCATATCTGACCCACTTTGTGCCGATTCGGCAGGAATTTGTCTTTTTCACCAGAGGTGGACGGAAAGGTTTCAGATCCCCCTGTTGGTAAATTGTCCATATAAGGTGGTCTAGTATTTTTGTAAAATGTGGTGGTGGTTTTTTGAAATAGCCATTTGGTGGTTGCTTCACAAAATCGTCCGTTTTTTATGCTCGGAAAATGGAAAATGCCTTTTTGGTGTGACAAAAAAGAAAACTTCATCTTGCAACATTGTTTGCCATCCCACGATGCACATGTATGCACAATATGGCCACATTAACTATGCCTTGATTCTAGCCATAACATTGGTCATTTGACCCGAAAGCCAAGAAACCTCGAATGAGATAGGTCATTTTGTGAAGTTTTTTTTGAGACATAATCAATATACCAAGTTTGATATTTTTCCTTCTAACTATGTCACATAATATAACACCACGCGAAGGTTTCGCATTGTTTCGATCGTTTTTTAATTTTTTATCCCTGTTTTAAACTATCGTCAAACTTTGTCGAACAACGGGCATGAAGCTCGGGGCCAAGCCTCGCTAAACTTGCATTGGATTTTTGATAAGATAGCATCTCGTGAACCTAAAAATGATTTTTGTAAAAAATCATGAGCATTGTATCATGTACCTGTAGTTCATATCTGACCCACTTCCTGCCGATTCGGCAGGAATTTGTCTTTTTCACCAGAGGTGGACGAAAAGGTTTCAGATCCCCATGTTGGTACATTGTCGATATAAGGTGTTCTAGTATTTTTGTAAAATGTGGTGGTAGTTTTTTGAATTAGCCATTTGATGGTTGCTTCACAAAACCGTCCATTTTTTATGCTCGGAAAATGGAAAATGCCTTTTTGGTGCGCCAAAAAGGAAAACTTCCTCTTGCAACATTGTTTCCATCCCATGATGCACATGTATGCATAATATGGCCACATTAACACAAACTATGCCTTGATTCTAGCCATAACATTGGTCATTTGACCCGAAAGCCAAGAAACCTCGAATGAGATTGGTCGTTTTGTGAAGGTTTTTTTGAGACATAATCAATATACCAAGTTTGATATTTTCCTTCTAACTATGTCACATAATATAACACCACACGAAGGTTTTGCATTGTTTCGATCGTTTTTTAATTTTTTATCCTCGTTTTAAACTATCGTCAAACTTTGTCGAACAACAGGCATGAAGATTCTTAGCTCGGGGCTAAGCCTCGCTAAACTTGCATTGGATTTTTGATAAAATAGCATATTGTGAACCTAAAAATGATTTTTTTAAAAAATCATGAGCATCGTATCATGTACCTGTAGTTTATATCTGACCCACTTCGTGCCGATTTGGCAGGAATTTGTCTTTTTCACCAGAGGTGGACGGAAAGGTTTCAGATCCCCATGTTAGTACATTATCCATATAAGGTGGTCTAGTATATTTGTAAAATGTGGTGGTAGTTTTTTGAATTAGCCATTTGGTGGTTGCTTCACAAAACCGTCCGTTTTTATGCTCGGAAAATGGAAAATGCCTTTTTGGTGCGACAAAAAGGAAAACTTCCTCTTGCAACATTGTTTGCCATCCCATGATGCACATGTATGCATAATATGGCTACATTATCACAAACTATGCCTTGATTCTAGCCATAACATTGGTCATTTGACCCGAAAGCCAAGAAACCTCGAATGAGATAGGTCATTTTGTGAAGGTTTTTTTGAGACATAATCAATATACCAAGTTTGATATTTTTATTATGATAGAACTGGAATTAAAGTACAAAATGCAACTAACAGTAAGTTACATAAAGCACGACTAAAAATTAAGATACATAAAAGAACTGAAAATTAAGATACATGGCCAGATTAAGTCACAATCGGCCGAACTTGTTTTGGAATGTTGGAGTGATTCAGTCATGCTCCTGCCTACACCTGTAATACTCGCCACTGTAGTCGTCGTACTCGCCACGGCCGTCGTCGCTGTCGTCGTCGGGGTCGCCGTAATTGAACCTTGAAGGCTGAGTACGCGTGGGCTAGACTTGAATGTAGCGCAGACGGGGGTTAGAGTCGGCGGCAGTGTCATAGGCCATGACGCTCTAGAGAGTCCGACTGCGCCACCACAGCCGCCGTCCGGCCTCGTTGAAGTTTGGAGGAGGTGGGTCGTCATCCTCGTGCCTGGCGACCGCCCTCTCACGTCGATCCCCGAAGAAGGCTTCCCAAGTAGGGAAATAGTCGGGATGCCATCTGGGATTCCTCCGCTGCTCCGGCGTGAGCTCGAAGTAGTAGTGGTTCGTGATGGCCATCCGGCGCGCCACACCTAGAGGGACAGAGGAACTGCACGCCCGACGCCAAAGATCCAGCCGACGGGACACAGAGTCTGGCAGGGGTAGTTTCGGGCGCAAAGCGCCTCCGCCTTCCTGGGGGTTAGTGCTATGGTGGAAGCTATGGGAAAGATTGATGAGGTTGGAAATATGAGTCTAGAGATGTGCAATGACAATGGAAGCCAACCCTACATATATATATAGTGAGAAATGGCAGGAAGATAACTGGAGGGAAGAACTGGCGGGAAGAAATGGCGGGAAGAAAAATGGCCCATTTAATACATGTAATGTTAACAGAAGAAATATGACATTGATTTCCATTTTGAGATACATATGTGTTCCAAAAATGGCTCAATTAATACATATAGTAAATCTTATGATCGCGTCGGTTGTAACCATGGAGTATCAGCACCGTTTAATAGGATGGTTGGGTCAGTCTTCACTCTGAAGGGCGGAATTTCATCAAATTTATTATAATCTTCTGACATGTCTGTCTTGTCCTCCACTCCCACGATGTTTCTTTTCCCTGAAAGAACTATGTGACGCTTTGTCTCATCGTGTGATGTATCTATTTGCTTATTTTTTTTCAGTTTGGTAGACATGTCCTTCACATAGAAAACATGGGCCACATCATTGGCTAAGACGAATGGTTCGTCTAAGTTCTTGTCTACCTTCATAATATTGTTGATATCCACTGTTGTCATTCCGTACTTCTTGTCTACCTCAACCTCTCCTCCTGTTAGTTTGACCCATTTGCATCGAAACAAGGGGACCTTAAAATTAGGTCCATAGTCAAGTTCCCATATCTCCTCTATGAACCCATAATACGTGGTATTTTTTCCATTGTCTTCTGCTGCATCAAAGCGGACACCACTGTTTTGGTTGGTGCTCTTTTTATCTTGGCCTATCGTGTAAAATGTATTCCCATTTATCTCGTACCCTTGGAAAGTACATACAGTCGAAGATGGTGCCCTGGCCAACAAGTACAGCTGATCCCCAACAGTGGTGTTATTCATGAGAAGTCTTTGCAGCCAGCCGCCAAAACTCGCCATGTGTTCACTTATAATTCATTCATCAGACTGCCCTGGGTGTTTGAGGCGTATTAAATTCTTGTGTTCATTGATATACGGGGCAACCAAGATAGATCTTTGTAAAACCGTGTAGTGTGCTTGATTGAGAGAATGCCCGTCCCTACATATCATTGCTTTACATCCTAGGGTGCCTTTTCCACGCAGTCTCCCCTCATGTCGTGATTCTGGAACACCAATCGCCTTAAGGTCAGGAATAAAATCAACACAGAACTCAATGACCTCCTATGTTGCATAGCCCTTGGAGATTCTTCCTTCTATCCTAGCACGGTTATGAACATATTTCTTTAAGACTCCCATGTACCTCTCAAAGGGGAACATATTGTGTAGAAATACAGGACCGAGAATGGCAATCTCTTCTACTAGGTGAACCAGGAGATGCATCATAATATTGAAGAAGGATGGTGGGAACACCAACTCAAAGCTGACAAGACATTGGGCCACATCTGTTTGTAACCCTGGTAGGCTTTCTGGATCGATTACCTTCTGAGATATTGCATTGAGGAATGCACATAGCTTCACAATGGGTACTCGAACATTTTCAGGTAGAAGCCCCCTCGATGCAATCGGAAGCAATTGTGTCATAATCACGTGGCAGTCATGAGACTTCAGGTTTTGGAATTTTTTCTCTGCCATATTTATTATTCCCTTTATATTCGATGAGAAGCCAGACGGGACCTTGATACTGCTCAGGCATTCAAAAAAGATTTCCTTCTCTGCTTTGCTAAGAACGTAGCTGGCAGGAGTTAAGTGGCATCCTTTACCCTTCTCGTTCTCAGGATGCATAGGCTCTTGAGGGTCTTTCATACGTTGCTGGTCCTGCTGTGCATCCGGTGTATCTTTTGTCTTCCCATACACTCCTAGGAAGCCTAGAAGGTTCACGCAAACATTCTTCTTCACGTGCATCACATCGATTGAAGAGCGGACCTCTAAGACTTTCCAATAGGGTAGGTCCCAAAATATAGATTGCTTCTTCCACATGGGCGCATCGTCATTCGAATGATAGACGCCAACCTTTTCCAAAGATTACTTCTAGGTCCTTGACCATACCAAATACCTCACCGGTGCACGGAGGACATGCTTCCTCCGGTTCGCAGACATTTGAAATGCTTGCCTTTCTTTCTTCTTTGGATGCGAGTTCTAAGAAATCGACGATACCCTAGGTACACAACCTTCTTACATTTATCCAAATATACACTTTCAGTCTCATCTAAACAGTGTGTGCATGCATTGTATCCCTTGTTTGTACGCCTGAAATGTTACTAAGAGCGATCCAATCATTGATGGTTACGAAAAGCAACGCTCAGAGGTCAAATGGCTCCCCTTTGTGCTCATCCCACATACGTACACCTGGTTTGGCCCACAGCTGTAAAAGTTCTTCAACTAATGGCCTTAGGTACACATCAATGTCGTTGCGAGGTTGCCTCGGGCCTTGGATGAGAACTGGCATCATAATGAACTTCCTCTTCATGCACAACCAAGGAGGAAGGTTCTAGATACATAGAGTCACGCATCAGTGTCTGTGGCTCGCTCTGCTCACCAAAAGGATTCATGCCATTTGTACTTATACCAAACCTTAAGTTCCTTGCGTCACGTGCGAAGTCCGGGTACTCTCGCTCGACTTTTCTCCACTGTGACCCATCAGCGGGGTGTATCAACATCGCGTCTTTCTTACGGTCTTCCATGTGACATCGCAACAACTTGGCATGCTCTTTATTTCTGAAGAGACGTTTTAACCGTGGTATTATAGGAGCATACCACATAACCTTGGTATTATAGGAGCATACCACATAACCTTGGCAGGAACCTTCTTCCTAGGGGCCTCGCCCTCAACATCGCCAGGATCGTCTCGTCTGATCTTATACCGCAGTGCAGTGCATACCGGGCATGCATCCAAATTCTCGTACTTCTCACCGGTAGAGGATGCAATCATTAATGGCATGTATCTTCCGACGTCTAATCCTAGAGGGCAGACAACCTTTTTTGCTTGGTATGTACTGTCGGGCAACTCATTATTTCTTGGAAGCAGATTCTTCATTTTTACCAACAACTTTGAAAATGCGCTGTCATTCACACCGTTCTCTGCCTTTCATTGCAGCAAATCCGGTGTGGTACCTAGCTTTTTGTGGCCATCTTCGCAAGTTGGGTACAACAATGTTTTGTGATCCTTTAACATCTGCTCCAGCTTCTCCTTCTCCTTTTCAGTTTCACATTCTTCCTTTGCATCAGTAATTGACATGGTTATACCCCACGGGTACATGATCTCATCATACCTGGTCTAGCCCAAGGAAGGCCCACGACAAATATACGCCGGCCCATGAAGACTTTCGGGTGGCCTAGGCCCATGATGCCTTCGGATCCTTGGAGAGCAAGACTAGAGTAGATAGGAAATTCAAAGGGGTAATACCCTAGAACTTGTAACCGACTAGGTCTATGCCCGAGACCTGCCTAAGTCTATATAAAGGCCAGGAGGGCACGTCCTAGATCTCTCGACTCATACTTTCGCATACACACCTCCACGCCAGATTGCATCTGTGCACCCCTGTAATCACCGGTTCCGCCGTAATCAAGAGCGGATAGCGAGTAGAGTTTTCCCTCCGGGGCCCGAACACAGGTAAAACCTCGTGTCCCGTATTGCTTGTTTGCTAACTGCATGATCTCCAAAGATCCCCATCTTCTCCAAAACCCAAGTCCATAACAATGGGCATTCATGAGATCAAACCTCGTCAATTGGCGTCGTCTGTGGGAACTGGGGATGCTGATTGTGCGATCGTGACGGTCCCAACCCGATCGATCTACAACTCTGCGGCGACGGAGAGTCACCTCCTCTTCGGCGCTTTCGACTTCACCGCTCACTCACCGGCCACCATGAAGGACTTCGAGCTCGTAGGCGACGGACTCGAAATCCTGTTCGGGAGCTTCTGCTTCCAGGTGGGGCAAACTGGCACCCTCCGCCTCCCTGAGCGGGTGCCCCTACCATCAATCAGGCCCGCTTCATGGGCCCCACACCCTGTGCTACGCACAACATCATCAACAGATGATTCCTACGACAGCAGCAGCTGCAACTCCGACCTGTGCGATCCGCCATCGGATGAAGGGACCTATGGTTCCGGATCCGAAAGCTGCGGCAGCAGCAAACAAATCTACGAGCGCTACCAATGCGCCATAGTCATCCAGAGTGACGTGGACCAGCAGGCGCCCAACCCGCCGCCCAACCCGACACCTAACCCTCCAGATCGAAATGGCGGGAACAGAAGAAGCCAGTCCCCCCACCCGAAGGGGACAACAACGGCCATGTCATCCGCCTTAGCAAAGAAGGATGGGCCCAGGCATGCAACGCCGTGGCGGGCAACATAGTCCTGCCTGCAAACTCCTCCCGGGATCTGCTGATGGCCTACCATCTGCTCCTGATCGAGGAGCACAAGAAGCAGGTCAAGATGCAGGAGGTGCTTGACAAATGCAAGCAAGCAGCCTCAGAGTCTAGCGCGCGACGAGCCGCGCTCTCCGCCATGGGAATCGGCTCCAGCTCAAACGGCAACCAAGGAAACAAGCACCGCTCTCGGATGGAGAACATGGATCCCAAGGAGCACCGTGAGGTTACCCGAACCCTCCACACATCCTTCATGGAGATGGACGCTGACGGCAACGTCATCCCGAAAACGCCGCAGGCTGCGATCATGGCAGCCACTGCGTACCTCGCGGCCCACCCACCTCCGGAGGGGGACCCGAAAAGAGCCATGCACAAGTCCGCACTTACCGTACTCAGACTCGTCGGAGCCGCGCTCCACCAGGAAGCTCCTACGGAGCTGAAGAAGAAAGCTCCGATCAGGTTCGACCGCAGCCCCATCCCTTCATCCGAAGAAGAGGACCATGACCTTCCTCGAAGGAACAAGAGTTCGTGCCACCGCAACCGTGATTACGACGCCAGGGACGCGCTCACATAGCGCAAAATCGACAAGCGCGAGCCAAGCGCGCATGCTCGTCTGAATCCGAGATGGACGAAGACGAAGGAGAACTCTGCGGAGCCCGATGCTTCAGCAGATCTGTTCGACGAACAAAGATGCCGCGAAATTTCAAGCTTCCTTCGGATACTCTGAAGTTCGATGGCACACAGGACCCAAAGGCATGGCTCAGCGACCACCTGTCATCCGTCAAATTGCACGACGGAAACAAGGAAACCGCCATGCAATGCCTTCAGCTGCAGCTGACAGGTGCAGCCCGGATCTGGCTTAGCAGCCTATCTTCAGGGTCCATCCGAAGTTGGGATGAGCTAGCTTACAACTTCATCAGAAACTTCAAAGGCACCAGCAAGAGGCCCGCCTCAATCGAGGAGTTGCGGGCCTGCACCCAACGAACGGGCGAATCCATTCGCTCGTACATACTTCGCTGGTCCAACACCAAGAACTCCGCAGCGCACATCTCCGAAGAGAGGGCCATCGACGCCTTCAGGGACGGCGTCAAGCGCCAAGACTTCAAGGAGGAACTCGGACGCGTCAAGCCCAAAACACTCGACCACCTTATGGACATCGCCAACAAGTGGGCTGACGGCGAAGATTCCATCCACCGAGCACAATCGGAAGAAGAGGACGACTACGGCCGACGACGAGAGCGCCGTAGCAAGAGAATATCACGCATCTACGACGATCGCGATGGACCTGACATGGTCGCGGCCGGCTACGCCGATTGCTGCAACGACGCCACCCGCAACAGCGGAGGATACCGCGGAGGAAACTTCCGCGATGGAGGGCGCCCAGCACAGTCGTGGCAGCGTCGCGACCACGACAACGGACCCTCAGCATACGAAAAACTTTCGGGTCCATGCACCATCCACTTCTACATCGACAAGCAGGATGGCAAGAAGAAGGCAAGCCACATGCTCAAGGACTGCCGCGAGTTCCAGAAACTCAGCGAAAGCATGGTCCAGATGAGACAGCAAGCTCCACTTCCAGGATTCGGGAACGCACCCGCACCAGGTGAAATATCACATGGAGCTCCTCCTCCGCCACCTGTAGGAGGCCCGAACCAACCAGTCGCACCAGCACAGAACAACGCTAGGAACGGGTATCCCCCGCCGAAAGGAGCACTGATGATCCAGAAGGGGCGCCCCACGAATAGGGTGCAGAAGAAAATCACCCGTCAGATCAACCTGGTTGTGGCAACTCCACCCGCCATCCCTGAGTACCTCAGCGGATCAGAGTCCTGCGTCACATTCAGTCGTTCGGATCACCCTTGCCAGATCCCTCGCCCAGGTCATGCTGCCCTGGTGCTGGAGACTCAGATCGGAGGTTTCGAGATGAGCCGCGTCTTCATGGACGGCGGCAGCGGCATCAACCTGATGTTCGCAAGTACCCTAGCGGCAATGCGGATCCCGCAGTGCAGCCTGGAACAGTCAGACACAACGTTCCACGGCATCGTCCCGGGAAAGGGCATATTCCCCCTGGGCAAAATATGGCTCGACGTCATCTTCGGCAAGCCGGACAACTTCCGACTCGAGCGGCTCGAATTCGAAGTGGTGGACTGGCCATCACAATACCACGCCATCCTCGGGCGTGTAGCATTCGCAAGGTTCTTGGCTGTCCCACACTACGCATACCTGCTACTCAAGATGCCAGGACCAAAGGGCGTCATCACAATCCACGGGAGCTTCACCCGATCGGACCAATGCGACAGGGATTTCAACAGAATCTCCCAATCATTCGGCATGCAGGAGGAACTCGTAAGGCTCCGCGAGGTGACGGACAATGGGGCACCCCCAGTCGCACGACAAAACGCACCTGACATGTCCTTCGACTCCACCGTCAACACAAAGAAGGTGCAGGTCCATCCGACGGATGCCTCCAAGACGGCGCTGATCGCCAACGACCTCAGCCCCGCATAGGAAAGCGCGCTCGTCGAATTCCTCCGTGAGCGCTGGGAAATCTTCGCCTGGTGTCCTGCGGACATGCCAGGAGTTCCCAGGGAATTCGTCGAGCACGCACTCAACGTCTTTCCAGACACCAAGCCCGTCAGCGTCCCATCCGAGCCACGGGCCGAAGCCAACAGGAAGGAAATAAACAGGCTACTCGCTGCAGACTTCATCAGGGAGATCAAAGAAAGCGAGTGGCTCGCAAATACAGTGATGGTTCCCAAGAAGGACACGGATATCCTGCGGATGTGCGTGGACTTCACGTCGTTGAACAAGCACTGCCCAAAGGACCACTTCCCTCTTCCTCGGATCGACCAGATCATCGATTCAACCGCAGGATGCGAGAAACTCTCCTTCCTCGACGCCTACTCAGGCTACAACCAGATCCGACTCAAGGTCGAAGAACAAGAGAAAACGGCGTTTATCACACCGTTCGGAGTGTTCTGCTACAACACAACGCCCTTCGGGCTAAAGAAGGCAGGTTCCACGTACCAGCGATGCATGCAGGCATGCCTCAAGGACCAGATCAATCGCAATGTCCAATTCTATGTAGATAACATAGTCATCAAAACCAGGGAGGCAAGAACGCTCATCGACGATCTCCGCGAGACGTTCGATAACCTTGATCACTACAGTATCAAGCTTAACCCCGAAAAGTGCGCCTTCAGCGTCCCATTGGGTCAGCTGCTTGGGTACTTCATCTCTCAGCGAGGGATCTAGGCGAACCCGAAGAAAATCCGGGCCATCATGGCGATGGAGAAGCCGAAAAACCTCAAGGGTGTCCAGCAGCTCGCAGGACGAATAGCGGCATTGAGAAGATTCATCAGCCGCATGGGCGAGAAGGCCCTGCCATTCTACCAGCTGCTACGCAAGGCAGATAAATTCGAGTGGACGCCCGAATCCAACGATGCGTTCGAGAGCCTCAAACGGCTACTCTCCACCTCGCCCATTTTGGTCACGCCAAAGGAGCGCGAGCTTCTGCTGCTGTACATAGTAGCCACACACCAGGTGGTCAGCACTGTTCTAGTGGTCGAACGACCCGAAGAAGGCAAGACCAATGGGGTCCAACGCCCAATCTACTACCTCAGCGAGGTATTGACGCCAACAAAACAAAGGTACCCTCACTACCAAAAACTCGCCTACGGCGTGTTCATGACGGCTCGTCGGTTGAGCCATTACTTCCAGGAGCACCAGGTGATGGTCGTCAACGAAGCACCCCTGAACAGCATCCTGAATAATCCAGAGGGCACAGGACGCGTGGCCCTATGGGGCATCGAGCTGTCACCCCTGGACATCGTCTACAAGAAGCGACTCGCAATCAAGTCTCAAGTCCTCCCGGACTTCCTTGTACATTGGATGGAGCTGCAGCTGCCAGACACCCCAGACATGTCGCAGTCATGGACGATGCACTTCGATGGCTCCAAGCGTGAAGTCGGAGCCGGGTCATATCGACCTCAGGCTTACCGGATGAAGTACGTCCTTCGGATGAAATTCCGAGCTTCCAACAACGAGGCCGAATACGAAGCCCTCATACACAGCATGAGGATGGCGAAGATCTGCAGCGCAACACGCCTGGTCATCTACGGTGACTCCAACCTCGTCGTCCAGCAGACGATGAACGAGTGCGACGCACACGCCGAAAACATGATCGTGTACCGCGCACTCTACAACGCACTCGAAGGAGAATTCGACGGCTGCGAGCTTCGGCACGTTGGGAGAGAAAGCAACGAGGAGGCCGATAGACTTGCCAACATCGGCTCCACCTGCGCAAAGGTGCCACCGGGTGTGTTCCTCGAAAATATCTATGTACCATCCATCAAGCGGAAATTCCCCAAGGGATCACCCGAAGAAGCAGAACACCCGGGGGCTACGCTACCCGAAGGACACGAAGGACCCGAGAAAATGGACACAGAGGTCGCTATGGTCAACCTGATGCAGGTCATGGCAGTCGAAGAAACTTGGACGCGACCGTGCCTCCAGTTCTTGATAAACGGAGAACTGCCTGATAGCCCGACGGATGCCCGGCGCATATCTCGTCGGTCAAAAGCTTTCACCATCATCAACAGCGAGATGTACAAGCGTAGTATTACGGGTGTACTACAAAGGTGCGTCACCATCGGTGACGGAAAAACCATCCTCCAAGACATCCACGAGGGCATCTGCGGCCATCACGCACGCAGCCGCTCCCTTGTCGCCAAAGCTCTACGAGCTGGATTCTACTGGCCAACAGCCATGACCGATGCAAAGCACATCGTCCGAAGATGCAAGGGGTGCCAAAGGTTCGCCGACAAACCACATGCACCCGGGTCAGAGCTCATACCCATACCTATAGCCTGGCCCTTTGCTCAATGGGGCCTCGACATGATCGGCAAACTGCCAAAGTCCTCGAAAGGGGGGCACGTCTACCTCCTGGTCGCAGTCGATAAATTCACCAAGTGGGTCAAAGCCATGCCGGTCACCAACCAAAAGGGCAAGACCGCTATCAAGTTCTTTGAATCCGTTGTCTACAGATTCGGCGTACCGCACAACATCATCACCGACAATGGATCGAACTTCATCTCCAAAGAATTCCAAGACTTCTGCGAAGGCCTAGGAATCAACATCACATACGCCTCAGTGGCTCACCCGCAAATGAATGGGCAGGTAGAAAAGGCCAACGGCCTAATCGGCGCTGGCATCAAGAAGCGCCTCATGAGACCACTCGAGCGAAAGGCCGGAGCCTGGACGGAAGAGCTACCATCCGTCCTATGGAGTTTGCGCACCATGCCAAACAGCTCCACCGGCTACACGTCGTTCTTCATGGTGCATGGAGCCGAAGCCGTGCTACCAGCCGAAGTACGCCACCAGCCTCATGGTCGTCGCCATAAGCCGAATCCACTGCACTCGAAGACGCTGTCGACACACTCGACGAGGCAAGAGACGTAGCAGCAGCTCGATCAGCGGTGTACTAGCAGAGTCTCCGCAACTACCACAGCCGCCGGCTGCGCCCAAGGTCCTTCGTCGAAGGAGACCTCGTCTCGCGACTCAAGCAAGAGAGACCGAAGAAATTCGAGTCACCGTGGGAAGGACCCTACATCATCACCGAAGTCATCCCAGGTGGCGCCTATCGCCTCAAGCACGTGGAATCTGGAGTCGCATACTCCAACCCATGGAACATCGCACACTTGCAACGTTTCTACCCCTAGCTACCTACCCTTTACTTTCAATAAGGCTATTCAGCCAAGGCTACTCAGCCGAACAATGTACTTCCTCCATTACGATATAAATAAAGCTAAGTGTCTCGCCCCAAAATTTCGTTCGCTATTCACAACTTTACTTCATGCTACAAACGCACTCGGGGGCTCCCCCCACCTCACGATTTCATCGACTAAGGATAACATGTGTACACCTGAGTAGCTAGCAACGTCAGGCTAACGAAAAGGACACATACTCAAACAAAGCACTGCGTGCTCAAACAAACAACCAAATCTTTATAACAAAGGGCACAACATGCCCAGTCGAAATATACAAACTTACATCTATCTCTTTTACAGGTACTACCTATCCTGAAGAATAACTTGAGCACGCTGCTCAAACAAATCTACGACCTGTTTGGCATACTTCCTTACAGCCGCATAATGCGGACGCATATCCCACTCGCCACCATCCAGCCGAAGAGGTGGCCCAGCCGCTACAACAGACAAATATATGTCTGGACGATGCAGCCTAACAAGGGACAACACAGCCTTCACCGCTGCAACGAGCTGTTGCCTCACCAATTCCTGGACACGAGTCACGCTCCGAAATTTAGACAGAAGACCAGAAAGGGTCGTCGGTGCAGCATCCAATGGAAACATCACATGCAGAACCGATGCAAGCGACGTCTGCACTTGACGAAGCACCCACGACACTTGGTGAACGCGATCCTACACCGTTGCCAGAGCCATGGCACGGTCGCGATCCATCCAGAAGAACCCGCCGGCTTCCATGTCCTGTTGAGTCAAACAATTGACCCGAACAGCAACACGCTCTTTCTCCTCCCTTGGAGCAAGGTTAGCACCTGCGATACTCGCACAAAAGTAAGATGCAAAGCCAAAGATCCAAGAAATGAGCAGCTCGAAAAACTTACACCGGTTTCAGACAGTCGAAGCAATTCCGCCATCAAGTACTCCTCTCTGGCCGAACCGCGATTCGCCTTGGACTTCCAAACGTCGGCATGGCCACGCACCCCAAGCAACTCCTTCTCGAGACTACGAACACGGTCTCGAAGAAAAGCAAGCTGTGATGAATCATCCAAGGATGGCCGCAGCCGCGCGGCAGGCGAGATGTCAACGGGATCAGCACCCGAAGGATCCTAGAGCAGCAGAAAGGCAAAAGACATGAACACTCAGACGGAGGAGAACACATCTCAACAAATTCATTAAGTGCATAAAAGTCCACTACGTGGCACAAGGATTTGTTCATCAACATAATTACAACAAAATAAAAATACAGCTATCCTACAACTACAACACCTAAGATGCGGCACCCTGAGTAGCCTCGGAGCCAGACTGCCTCGCCTTGGCTTCCCCTGCTGCCGTAGTGCGTACTCGGCCAGCAGATCAATCAGCTTTGGCCCATATCGCTTACAGCGAGCAGAATAGGTAGCGAAGGCTACCTCGGATACATCCGCAGTCGTCGGCATCCTGGAGGTGATCTGGGGAAGGTCCAGCTCCGCTCCAGCCGCCAAAGCCATCGCCAGCCCGACAGATGCGCCGATGTTCCCTTGCGCCAGATACCGCAGCGCCAGTCGACAAAGGTTTCCGCCAGTATGCCAACATCATCAAGGGCCGCGCCTTTGGGGACAAGCTCCTTGTAGAAGCGGCCAAGGACCTCCTTGGCCTTGGCGAGTGAGCTGACGATGGTGCTGCAGCGATCTTCGACCGCTGCAGTAGCATCATCTAGAGAACTCCCGTGCTCCAGAGCACCGCGATCAAACTCTATGCCCGCGGCATCTGAGACAAAAAAAAAGAGATAAGGAATGAACAAAGCATCAAAGAAGAAAGACAATACAACCAAAAAGAGGGAAGTGAAGATACTTACCCGAAATAGCCTTGGCAGCCGCCATGAGCTTGCCAGCCACCTCTCTTTCACGCGCAGTCGCAGCAGCGGCAAGCTGCTCCTCGCGGTCCGTGGCCTCCCGCTACAGGCGCTCCTTAGCCTCGGCTGCAGTAGCCAGCTCCAGCTCGAGACGCTCCTTCGCACCAGCGGCGACCTCGGCCTTCTTCTCTGCTTGACCAAGGCTCTTTTTGAGAGCATCAATCTCACAAAGGGAGGTGTTATGCTCCTCTGCATTCAAAAAATACAAGTGTCAGATAACAGGACAAGAATATACGAAGAAGCAAACATCAAAGGCATAACAGTACCTTGAAGCTGTTTGAGGCTGTCCTCCAGCACCAAGTGCTCCTGCACCAGTCGCTTGGCATCCTGCACAAAAGGCTGCAAGAAGAAGACCTACTAGTCAGAAAAAGGACTCGGGGGCTACGCCCAACAGAAAATAACAGAAGCAAAATACACACACGAAAACGCTCGGGGGCTCCCCCGAGACTCGAAGGAAGAACAAAACAAGAGAACTCTTTTACAGACACTCGGGGGCTCCCCCCGTGGCAGGATACTTACATGATCCGATGGCGACGTCGAAGGTCCGCTAGCAAAATTCTAAGGCGCAACCACCTAAACCTCCTGCAGAGGAGGGTTCAGAGCAGCGCCCTCAGAAGTCGCCACCGTCTGAGGACGAGGAGACGTGACTTTCGACTCCTCCATCATCTCCCGAGCACCATCGCTAGAGGAGTCTTGGAAGAGTGCCTGCACACGAACAAATTAGTACAAGAAAAAAGTAAATAGTAGAGAAAAAGTAGTACAGAGGAAACTTACGAGTCAAGCTCGCTCAGGTTGAAGACAGGAGGGGTCCTTCGGACCCTCTTCTCCTCTTTCTTCTCTTCCTTCTTCTCTTCCTTCTTTTCTTCCTTCTTCCGCTTCGCTGGCGGGTGCGGCGCTACAGCCCGCACGGGAAGAGCAGGAATAGGAGAGGAAGAGCCTCCATGCCCATCACGGTGACGCTCAATACACAAAGGGTTCCTAGGAGTTGGAGGAGTCAAAGCATCCGAAGACTCACTGGAGCTCCGCGATCGTTTGCGAGTGTGGTCCTCGCTCGACTCGTTGGCATCTTCAGCCGGAGATCGCGCCGATGGCAGCTCGGACATGGAATCCACCACATCATTATCTGGAGCATCCAGATATACTTCGGGTAATGGAGGCGACATACCCGGCACTTTGAAGCTCTGCACAAGAGAAGAATAATTTGTTGGCAAACCAACACAAATACAATGTAGTCGAAAAATAGCGCTACGCGCACGGATCTACACCTGTGGAACAGGAAGCGAAGAAGAAAACGGAGGAGTCAGCGAATTCCCCGGGATATCCTCTCCAGCCTTGAACTTCAGCAGCGCACGAAGGGCCCTGTCGAGATCTCCCTGGGCGAATTTCTCAGTCGAAACCCTCGTCGGATCACGCCGGCCAGCATAAAGGAACATCGGGTGCGCTCTATCCTGGAGTTGCTGCACCCGACGCTCGAGAAAAGTGCGGATGATATCCACACCGTTCACTTCCCTGTCCGGAATCAACTGGATATCCTCCACCCGACGATAGAGAGCCTCTATCTCCGCCACCTCGCCATCCAAGATCTTGTTTTTCCAAGACCTTTTTGGCTCGATATTTTGGGAGGGTTCGAAAGGAACAAGACCAAAATCCTGCCCAGGCACTACGGAGTCGCGATATAAAACCATTGCCTCCGCCAGTACTGAACAGATTCGGACATGGAAAAAGAAAATAAAAGCAGATTGGGCTTGAGGGAGATGATGCAACCCCCAATGGGATAAACACCATCCGAACTGGATTGCCTCTTCATGGAATAAAGTTTCCGGAAGAGGCCAAAGTGCGGCTCAATACCAAGCCAGCACTCGCAAAAGGTGATAAAACAAGCAACATGAAGAAGAGAATTGGGGGAAAGATGGTGCAATTGGACACCATACAGAAAAGCAGTCCACGAAGGAAGTCGTGGACTGGGAAGGAAAATCCGCGAATGACAAAGGCGAGGAACATAACCCGAAACCCAGCGGGGGGATGGGGGATTACCTCATTGCACAGGAGTTTGACCTCCCTATCCTGCGGGATCAGCCCGCCATGGCTTATGGAGATCACTCTCCCGCGTCTCTGATCGCCGCCAGCCACCGTCGGTGACACGGGTAGCGGCGGCGCTTTTCTTCCCTCTAGCGGCGCTGGTACCAACCGCAGACGATGACTTCTTTAGCTTCCCCGTCGCGGTACGGCGGCGCCGACGGCGAGAGCGCAGGATGGTAGAACGAAATGTGAAGGAATATTCCAGCGCGCAGCAAGAGCTCTCAGAACACAAGGAAGCAGTGAAAGCAAGAATAGATGCGGTGAAAACAAACTGAAGTTTTCCCCAAGGATTATAACGACGAGGACGACGCACGGCAACCGTCCATCAAGAAGACCTAAAGCCAACGGCAGGATCTGGACATACACGTGTTAGCATCGCAACGAACCGTCGCTAAGACGCCGTCCACTACGCGCGGAAATCGAGGCGACGCCGTAATTATCTCCACGCCGCGCGTGACCGGTCAATTCAAGGTCAGACAGTGGGACCTATGTTCGTCCAGTCAGGTCATCTCTGGCGCAGCAGACGCTTGAGGTCATCGATCATCAGCACTGACGTCATCAAAAGCTACACTAGCAATAGCTACAATTTTTTCGGTTTCAAAGCTAAGAGTACTCACTCGAATCTACGATTCGACCAATTACTCGGGGGCTACTCCTATCAGGAGCGCTGGCCGCACGCCCGAAAGATGAATAGAAGCGGATTATTACTTCGAGTCCTCCGTCAAGTCTACGACTCCACTACGGACTCGGGGGCTACTCCCATAGGGAGGATGGATTTAAGCATCCAAAAATTTTGTGTCCTACGGACTTACAACTGAACAACGTCTGAATTAAAGTCTCCGCTTGAGTCTGCGACTCGAACAGACACTCGGGGGCTACTCCCATAGGGAGCGCTGGCCGCGCACCCTATGAATTCTTCGACTGCGATCCTTTGGATCAGCATGCAAAACTTTTCGGCAACTCTGCCACAACTAAACGTTAAGTAAGCAACGTTCTCCTTGACCACCCGAAACACCTCCGAGGTGATAAATATTCGGATGTTGTGTCTGCGACACAAAGATAAGACCTACAGATATCATCTGATGGCCTGGCAACGCACGATCAAGGCCTCGCTAGTAAAAACCGTGCTAACAGTGCGCGAAAAATTCGACGACGCGTTGGGTACATCAATTAAATTCACTGGAATTCCACTCCTGTAAGTCCTCCACGGCCTGAGTCGAATTACGCTAGCATATGTTCCAGTTTCGAGTTGAGGGACTCGAACCTGAGGAAGATCATGTTGTTTCGTCCTAAGATAGTTAACTGACCCTGATCCGTCGGGTGAGTCAGGCACACGTATCAACAATCCCTACACCTGAACTATTGAAATACATAGTCACACCCGAAGGATTGAAGAGTCCTCAGCCGAATCTGCGATTCGACTGATCACTCGGGGGCTACTGACATGGTTATACCCCGCGGGTACATGATCTCAGCATACCTGGTCTAGCCCAAGGAAGGCCCACGGCAAATATACGCCGGCCCATGAAGACTTTTGGGTGGCCCGGGCCCATTATGCCTTCGGATCCTTGGAGAGCAAGACTAGAGTAGATAGGAAATTCAAAGGGGTAAAACCCTAGAACTTGTAACCGACTAGGTCTATGCCCGAGACCTGCCTAAGTCTATATAAAGGCCAGGAGGGCACGTCCTAGATCTCTCGACTCATACTTTCGCATACACACCTCCACGCCAGATTGCATCTGCGCACCCTTGTAATCACCGGTTCCGCCGTAATCAAGAGCATAAAGGAGTATGGTTTTCCTCCGGGGCTCGAACTCGGTAAAACCTCGTGTCCCGTATTGCTTGTTTGCTAACCGTTCCGCGATCTCCAGCATCCCCGTCTTCTCCAAAACCCAAGTCCATAACAATGGGCATTGATGAGATCAAACCTCGTCAGTAATGGCCCGACCAAGATCGTCATCAGCGGGCCCATCTGCTGCCTCTTGATCTTCATTATCTACCCCCGTTGCAGTATCATCATATTCAGGATACATATTATGATAGTTGTCATCATCCTCTTCTTCTTCGTTGTCTTCCGTCACAACCCCTTTTTCTCCGTGCTTGGTCCAACAATTATAGCTGGGCATGAAACCGGATCGAAGAAGGTGGGCGTGAATAGTTCTGGTATTTGAGTAGTCTTTCTTGTTCTGACAGTGAACACACGGACAACACATAAAACCATTGGTGACCACGGTTTGCATTAGCCACAACGATGAAATTTTGGAGGCCCGTAATGTACTCGGAAGTGCGTCGGTCACCGTACATTCATTGTCGGTTCATCTACATTAATATATAGTACATCAAAAATTAATAGGGAGATGACCATTTATATATAGTACATCAATGACACATGAAAGTATAAAGTTGTCGACCTCGACCGAGAAGGAAAGAGCAACGAGAAAACTTATTTCGAGCTCTCGGGCATTTCACCGAACACCTCTTGTGCATAGGAAAAAAACACAAACTAGCACACCTCTCACCCTCTTGCTAGGATCCAAAATGAGAGTGAAAAAATGGAAGAGAGGGGTATGGGCTGCGGTGTGTTATATAGCCCCCCCCCCCCTTAATACCAGTTCAAGACATGAACCGGTGTTAAAGGGGGGCTGCGCAGGCCACTAGTGCAGGGTCTTTAACACCGGTTCGTGGCACGAACCGGTACGGGCACCCCCTTTAACACCGGTTCGTAGAAGAACCGGTGTTAAAGCCCATTTCCGACCTCAACCAAAAGCCTCGTTTCCACTAGTGATCCGTACTTGGTCCTGTCTCCAGCACCCGGAGCAGTGACATGCCATGGATCCGTACTTGGTCCTGTCTACAGCATCCGGAGCAGTGACATGCCATGGATCCATACTTGGTCCTATCTCCAGCACCCGGAGCAGTGACATGCCATGGATTTTGCATGCAGCTGTTTGGAAATGGTAGCACGGCCTTTCTACAACCACTTCGGATGACGTTTTGATAGACGTCTCACAGGCTGATGTAAAGACTTCTTTGGTTTTCATTCTTGTTTCGCTGGCTCATCCATATGGAAACACTTTGTGATCCATGATTTGTAAGCCCTTGTAAGACCTCAATAAAGTAATAAAAGGCCATATGCATCGACTTGAAGAGGCCGGGCTTTGTCCCTTTTCGAAAAAGGGGATATTTTTATAGCGACGGTAGATTGCTCAGATCTAGAATTCATCTCAAGTCGTTAACCCTACCCATTAGAGACCGGGTGTAATTTATAGGCCACGTGACATAGCTAGACCTTACCGCCGAATATTCCATGTACTGAACATATCCAATTGACTACTTCCTCCGTTTCAAAATACAAGATGTTTTAGCTTTGTGAAGCTAATAAATCTAGACTCTTTTTAGTGTGTAGGTTCACTCCGAACCTTTCCAAACTTATATGCTAAAAATACATTAGTTTTACAAAGTTAAAACATCTTATATTTTAAACGGAGAGAGTAGAATGTTTTCTTCAACTGGTGTTGCGCACAACGACGTCAACCACCTAGAGCTTTAATCACAACCATGAAGCTCTATTTCATCGGAATCAGGTTTTCACTAGTTGAAGCACTTTCAACACATGTTCTACTCGTGTTGTAACCACTTCAACGTCATGGTCAAACAAGGCCACCATTTTTCAACCACACTGATTCATCAAGAGATTTCCAAACAAATTATTGTGAAAATATTTTGATTTAGATTGAGCACAAACAAGTTCTACACTCTGCCTTGAAGATTTACCCCTACATTAGTGTTCGTAGTCATCGCTAGGTGGTCTATGAATCTATTTGTATTTTTTATTACTTTTAGGGTTCTTTGTACTACCGTTGATAATTATTAATTGATCGGTGGAATTTTTGAAAAAAAAAACAAATGAGACTTTGGTGGGATCTCGCTCGCATCTATATCTACCCACTTAGTCCAGTTTTTCTTATTGACTCGAAGCTACAAAAGAAGATTGTGTCTTCAACCTTGTTTCAGCTTACGAGTTTTTCAAGTTCGTCATGTTCCCTCCTAAATCCTCAAGCGAGCCTATGCGCCCTGATTCATTAATCCGTACTTTCTTCAATCCTTTGTACGGGTCGTCTTCAACGTGGTTAAACCGACTTCTAGGATTATGCTTCTATGTATACTAGATAACCATATTAGTCCCTTAAATGTATTACTCCCTCCGACCCATATTAATTGATTTGGATTAGTCAAAATTTAGATGAATCTAGACACTATTTATTAGGTTTATCCAAAACTTAACAAATCAAAGTCAATTAATATGGAACGGAGGGAGTATTACTAATCATTCAAAACTCACTAGGAGGGCATTAGATGCACTTCCACTCGGCAGCAACCTTGATCCATGGTCTTCGAGAAGGCAGCACACAGTGTCCAGAATTCCAAGTGCGGGGGCTGAATACCGTGTGGTTGCAAATTGTGTTGCTGAGTTCTGAGTGTGGAGGCTAAATACCATGTGGTTGCAAATTGTGTACCCGAGTCCTGATGGCTTCGGCAACTCCTCACCAAGCATTGATCAGCCACCATCCCGAGCAATAGTGGTCTATTGAGACAATGTAAGTGCAATGTATAAGGTCCTCTAACCCGGTACCGGATTGGAAGACTTACATCAGCCACCATCCCCTCCCTCTCCCTCTCCCCCTCCCAAACTCAGAAACCATGCAGGTTGTCTGTGATAGCATAAAAGAGCAAATAACAAATCCATGCTACTACCCATCCATCTTGGTGTAATACTTGAACCTTTTAAGTAATTAGCGCCTATTATAAAAAAATCTCAAATTGGCGGCCGGGCTGGTCGTTTTTATTTTGTGACTTCGTAGCAACAAGAACTTCAAAGCAACGACATGACCTAAGAACACAAATGCAAGAAGTAACTGAGCTGTTACATGTCAAAATATTTCATCTTACTTCTACAACGTTATTATAGAAGCCAGGTTACATCAAAAGAAGGTGGTGCATCTCGGCGTTAAATACTCCGCATCGATGACCGCCATTTACATGGACCGAGCAAAGAATCCCCTACAGCTAGGTAAGCTGCAACAATGTTGCCATCTGGTATAAAGAAAAGAGAAGCAACCAAAGAATGGCTATCCATCTCGATTCACCCTCACATTGGTCAAAAAATTACCAGGGAGGACGAATGATGCTGTTTTTGCTGACACGGTGACATATTAACGAACACCCCTTTAAGAGGACCACTGGTCGGGGACGGCAACGAAGTATTTCGACATGGCCTTTCTGAACCTCTTCTTGTACTGGACCGGCGATATGACAGTTGGGGTCTCATTCTTGGGACCTCCAAGGATGCCAGAGGCCTTCACCCACGTCTCCAGCTGCTTGTCCCAGGTGTACTGTCGCAGGAAGTCGATGATGCCGATCACAAGCTCATTCTTCTCCTCGTCAATGCCAACCAGAAGTGAGTAGTCCATGACATCCAACGACTGCAAGAATAAATCATACTATTGATTAAGCACCGCGTGTTTCTCTGAAATGAGCAGGGAAGATGATGCAAGGTGATCTCAAAACTTTTGTTTTAGGTTTGCAGCAAGGTTACCTACTGCTACAATAGCTCTGGTGTAAGAAACAGAAAATATGAACCATTTTTGTGGAGACAAGTGCTATTCCAAAAAGACTAGGAATAATCACAGCTGAAACGTTCAGTTCATCCTTTTCTGCTAGCTTCACTCAGGTTGGACAAACCATTGAACACCCCTACCAGGAACCAACACCTTTCCTATCGGCTAGAGGGAGACAGTGGCAAGAAATAGAATAAGGCTAAACCTACGTGAGTGCTTGATTCTGCTATAACAGATTTTTGTAGCAAAACGACGATGTTATTACTATAGTTCTGGAGATGCTTTATCACTTCCTGGAGGTTGTAATCCTCTCTATTTCCAATATCTCTTGAGCTCGTTTTGCTGTACGCTTGACAATGGAGTATAGATGGTAACTTATGCACTCAATTCGTGTTCTATCTTTCAATATAAGCTGGGCCTTTGGACCTTTATTTTAATCTAGAGACAAATCAGCTAGGTTTATGTGCAAGAAAATATATACAATAAAATATCAACATCTACAATGTTGACTAAATACACTATGAAAATATATTTTATGATTGATCTATTGATACTAATTTTGTATTGTAGAGGTTCAGATTTTTATCTACGAACTTGGTCAAACATATAAAACGTTGACTTTTGACTAAATTCGTATGGCTTATACTTCATTTTGGAACAGATTACCATAATCTAGCAAAAACTACGAATTGAAAAGGTCATGATACACATGATGGTTCTCATTTAACACAAACAAACTTGTGATCAGCAGTATTTTACTTGGTAAATTAAGGTCAACAAGAGTGCTGCTACTCAGATGGTATTCAAAAGTTCATACGGGTTTCTAAAAGTTGGCAGTAAAAAAACTAGGTAAGTCAGAAGAGTTGCATACCGCAAGAACTGATGTATCATTCCAGACAGCTCTTTCCAATCTTTGCTTAGCCTTAATCCCTAAAAATATGGGCTGTGTATGTTGTTCCTCTATGAGATTAGAATCCAAAAGTACTTTGTTGTGGCTAGATGTATCTGAATTATAGCGTGAACGCACTGAACCCTTAAGATCATAGACCCTCGATATTGTTCTCTGGAAGAAAATGTTCTCCATAACCATAAGGTCCATCTTTACCTCCCTCCCTCCTTTCATGCCCTTGATACTAACCTGGATGAAGGCAACACAACAAGTTACTAAAAGCTTGAATCAAGAGTGTTGTGGATCAAATGTTGAAAATTTGAAAATGGCGAACCTGATAAAGTCCTAATATTTTGGCAAGGCAAGTTGGGCTTCCAGAAGTCAATGATTGTGTCAAGTGCCTGAAGTAGTGAGGAGCAAACCCAACAAATGATTCTAGCTCTGTCTTGGTGACTTGTTTGATTATGAATCTATCATCCATTGTCTTTGCAAAGTAAACATTGCTTTTTCCACCATGAGCTCTCCATTTCTTACAACGACTTAGTGAACGTATGTAATCAATACCATTTGGACAGCATTTCTTTCTAAGTGAAGCAAACTGCCTTGCAAAGTAACAGGTTACTGAAAACTTTGTATTATCAGCAGAAAATGCTTCATCGTCAAACGAGAACTTGAAGTGGGTTCCTTTGAAATCTGAAGGAGTTTCTTGTGAGGGCAAAGACTTCTCAAGTCCGTTACTGCTGACCGCAGCATAATTTGATATGTGTTGAAAGCTAGATTGCGTATCCAGTTTATGCACAACTTGCTCAACATATTCTTGTGACGTCATGGCATATGCTACAATACTGGTTGGCTCGTCATCATAGACAGCAACAACAAGGGCACCTTCAGAACCAATATGGGGCAGCAGCAGTCGTGCCCCATCACTCACCATACGGGAAACAGACTTGAGATATGTAGGTGCACGAGTAAGAATAACGTTTAAGTTTCCTCTTGATCTGGGAGATATTTGAGAAAAAGCCCTACGCATGTTTGTCACCGGATCCTTTACAAGGCTCGTCAAATCTCTGAAGGATTGAGTTGATTTCATTTTCAAGGACAAATGTAACGAAGCAGGCAATAATCCAGTTTGTTCCTGCTCATGCAAACTGAATACAGAATCAAATGAATGGACTCGAACTGGTGAGATTGCCTTCTTGTAACTTGGATTGCCCACCAAACTAAGAGGTCCATTTCCACCAGTGGTCAAATCTTGTGGAAGAATGCAGTGTAATTCACTAGATCCGCTCCATGCCATATCTATTTTGTCAGATAAAATAGAAGCAAGTGAGGGTAACCTCTCAACCGGTACCATCTTGATAGAATCCTTGGATAGGCACTGTCCATTTCCCAATGCATCGAACTTGCTAAAAACCATGTCAAGATCTCTGGCACCACTCACCAAACCATCCACCAGCCCAATCGGTAAATCCGTCTCAACCAAGACAGTCCCATCATCAATTGAGTGGCCCTCTCTAGATAGTAGGGATTTCCTTGGACTTACTGAGGACCGCCATGGACCTGTGGCAGGTTCATCATGTGTTTCTCCATGCAGTGTAACAGTCTGCAGCAATTCAGATTTATCTTCTTTTATGCAGGTGGCTTGGAGATTTTCTGGAGTGGAAGTACCAGTTCTGTAAATATGGCCATTTGATTTAAGTGAATCTATGTTGCACAACCTGCAGTCCCAAATGTATGCATCTAGGAGGAGACCACGTCTCACACGGTTGAGCTCCAGGGTACCAAAAGTTGATTTCATGGAATAACCACACCCCTCCATAACTGGTAGAAGCAAACCCTGCCAAGCAAAAACCAATGATAAGAAAAACAGTACACAAAGAAGCAACACAAAAATCACTGAAGCATGAGAGGCTGACACAAATGAAACAACAAAAAAAACAGAAGGCAAACCTCGTATTCGCTTCTTTCCCTGTTAAGCAAATCCTTCATCTCTATAATCTGCCTCTGTATACCTGCTTTTCCTGGTTCGTCCAAGGAGACGGAACTCTTTTCAATATTAGTGAGAAAACCATATACCTCCATGTGTAAGGATTCCATTTCGTCAAATACCTACAATAAAATTGTTGCAGTCATTACGTTATCCCTGTCATGAGGAGAATGTGGACTATGAAAATGAATCATTGATCTCTTCCACATGAAATATTCAACAGCATACCGTGACTGCCTCTCCTTTCACCCAGTCTTGCATACCATGGCAATCAAAATTCAGCACTGACGGTGGGAGGTTAACAGATATAGTAGCCATGGGACTATAATGGAAGGCTGCTACCATATTTCCATACCTGCAATGTTTTGTAAGAAAACTGAAACTCCATGACTGGATTGGTTAAGAGAACCAGAAACATATAAATGAGATATATACCCATAGAAACGAAGGCAGTCCCTTTGTAGAGAATGCCCACAGCTCGCGATTCGGTTGGCAGTTGCATGATTCGAAAAGCTGAGCTCTAGAAACTTTCCAAATGATAGACCCCAGGCAGCATCAGACATGGTCACTCTGTGTGTTGACGGTGGCATTCCATCTTTAAACTTGCACTTCATACATCTGTGCCACATCCATATCCTTCCATCGTGTTCACCTGGCAACTTTGGGGTCAAGAGACGCCTAACACTTATTGTTAGGCTTCCATTCTGGTGCATGTAGCATCTTGCATGTGATTCTGAAGGCTCCTTACACGATGAGCAGAAATATGCCTGAAAAGAAATGCAACAATAGATTGCTATTTTAAAAATTGGCAAAGGGACATCTAGCAAAATAGACTACATAGGTCCATATCAGATATACCTGGTCAAATAAGTTCTCGCGAAGGTATCTCCCAAGTGGCTTATCGAAACTACCATAAAACTTGATGCGGACGAGGCGAGAACGCTCACATGCCAAGTTTTTTGGGATGCAAATGCTTGAGAAGGAAACTAAGATGCTTTGATGATTGTCAGTACCAGGTAAGAAGCTATATGGAAGTTTGTTCTGGTCAACCAGGTCTTCTGCTCGAATGTCAGTTAGTTGTACGTGGTTCCCACTGTTTTCCAAATAACATAACTCCATAGGTATCTTATCCAACACGGCTTTTTGGCAGGCATCAGCCGCCACTGGAGAATTGACACAATTAACAAGAGATTCAGGTTCTGTACATTCAGATACAATCCCCAGGGTTTTCCCATCTAACTGTGATGAAGGTGATGATGTAGAAATACCATCAAATATCTGGGTGATGGTAGCATTGTGTGGATATTTCTCTTCTGCAGCTCTAAGATTATCAGCAGTATCATGATCAGCAGACATAGCAGAAATATCATCTGCATTGGCCAATGCTTCTCGTGAACCTATTGCAGACATTGAAAGAACTCGTGGAACTGTGGCACCTTCATCAGCAAGGAACGATGTCTCAAGGGACAGATGATAAGCAGCAAATACTGCAAGATGCATTGCACGTTTAATCTTCTTCAATTCTTCCCGAGAAGTTCCTCTCAGTAGAATCTACATAAAAGCAAATTTGCAAAATGGTTTCAGAAAATATATCAATAAGCAGTTCAAGAATGAATTTAGTACAGCAAGTAATCTAAGATCAAGAGTTGGGCAACAAGACAGTTGGAAACATGAAACCATATGCAAAGAGACAATTTTAACATTGTATGTTCACAAAGTGAGTATTACCGTGCAACCTAGTCGCTTCAGACAGCCTTCAAAGAACATCAGTGTCTTTGTTGATGGTCTCTTCTCTGGATGTTCTAATGATGATGATTCGAGAACCTTTTCCACCATGAACATGTCACACTGCCCTAGCTTTGCTGAAACAATGTTGTCAATTGATGACGCAATCTGACCACCTGTGCATCTTGATATTCTCTCCAAAAGTGGCCTCTTCACATTCAGAACTAACGAGATATCTTTCGCTAAGAGCTCCTGGGCATAAGATGAGACACTTTTCTCAACTATCAGCACATTAGGTCTCCTAGACTCAACCTTTCCAACAATAGTTCGCAGATGTTCCTTTTCCTACAGAAAGAGCATTTGTCAGCAAGATCATAACATATTTAAATTTCCAGCATGAGCAGACACAAACCTGTTCAAGTATAGTCCCAATTGATTCTAATTTATTAGAAACTTTTTGGTACTCAAGTGCACCTCCTAAAATGAGCAGCTTAGCGTTCCTGTGCTCAGAGACCATGCGCTTGTGTTTTACATTCTTGGAGCAAACAATGCCTCTTACAAAATTGCTGCACTCAAATGTTATATATCAGTACCATACGGTGATCAGTACAACTGTACAAGCTGCAATGTGTGGGAACAACACCAGTAAGTTCATACCTATCAGTTGGATTCCCTGATGTTATGCACTTGATCTTCACATAATCACTAGGATCCATGCTGCCACCTTTCTTGGTGTCAGGTTTCACAAAATAAGCGGCTTGCCATGCCAACGAGGCCACAATCTCAAGCCAACTCTTAGAATCCTTGTCACTGGCCAACCAAACACCTTCCCCCTTCAGTAACTGTGCAACTAGAGCTTGAAAATGCCTGAATAAATCATTTTGGACACTCTCCTGATAGGATCCGTCAATGGCACCATCAACACCAGCTGCCTTACTAGATCTGAAGCAACTAGGTGCAAAAGTATTGCTCGTGCCACCAATGTTATCCTCCTCATCATCAAATCCAAATAACCTTGATTCAACATCATCAATCTCATCTTCAGGTGGTGGTGGGCACCAAATATCGTCCCCAAAATCAAAGATACAAGATGGTCCATGGCTCTCTTGGCTGCCTTCGGCGACACTAGCATCATCTGAGTCGGTCGTTGCTACTGCACCATGGTCAGAAGAATCATTCTGCCTCAGCGCACAAGTAGGACTCTCTGTGGGGCTTGGGGTCACCGATCTGTACATTGAGTTACTAATACTAACACTAGAATCTGTATCTGAAAAGTCATGTAAGATGTAAGTCCCCGGGGCTAAAAACTGGGCCCTGGATTCATGAGCCTCCTCGTCGTCCGCTTGCCTGCATCCACAACCACAAACAAATTCAACAATCATTCAGAACTCATCATCAATATCCAAAGCTAGAGAGCCTGCATCTACTCGAGCCATCAGCCTACCTCAACCATCCAATTGGCTATACTTCCAAAGAAACAGGGACGAGAATTAAAAGCAATTCAAAGGTAATTGACCAGAAATTGCGAACTTATTACTACTGCCCGTTGCTAACGGTTGTAATTAATAGTAACTGCTTGTCTACTAGCTAGTACTTCACTCGCATATCATTTGTTAAATTACTAATCTAGTTAACTGTTAGGAACCAATTAACTTTGCATTATTACCAAACAGTAGAGACAAAAGAGATTCGCGTTACCTAATATCGCAGCGTGGAGGAGGAGAGCGCGGAGCGGCGCCGCCTTTGCTCCTAGATCTCGCCTCGGGTGGCCGCAGCGGCGTCGTGGGCGGCTCGACGGGCGACGCCGGGCTGTTCGGCCGCCCTGGCGCGCTCCCGCCGTGCCCCACCTCCTGCCGGCGTCGCGTCTCTATGCGCGCGAGGGCGCCGCCATCGGTGCGGCCCTTCTGCATGTGGCGCTGCGGGTGGTCGGCGACGAGGGATCTGACCTTCTCCACTGCCCCCATCGCCGCGAAATCTAGCACACCCATCCCTATCACGCTACGCTAAAACCACCAAACCTAGTAGAAGAACTGCCAAAAAAATGCGGCAGGAAAACGCGGAGCACCGAACAGGCAGCCGCGCGGAAGCTTCCTTGCTCCCGAAGCCACCGACCACCCCGCGCGCGCGCGCGTCGTGGAGCTAACTGGTGTTCCGAGCCCAACCCCCCTGGGGGGAGGGGCGCTCCGCGACGGAGCGGGGATCCGGCGAGCAAGGGAGGCGGCGGAGCGGGGGCTCAGCCAATGCAGCGGCGGCGGGCGGTGGGCAGAGGACCGGAGCCAGATCAGTACGACTTGGTTGCAGATTTGGGAGCTTGGGAGGAGGAAGGCCGAGGGCATTCGTTGGTTGGAGCTGAGAGCTTGGAGATGAGGAGGAGGGATGGAGCAGAGGGGGGAGGTGGCGGCGGCGAAGCGGTGGTGTTTCTTATACGGATGTGGCGATTTGGGAGGGAGATTTGAGAGTGAATACTAGGAAAGTGACGCCGTAAAACGGAATGTTAACGGCGAGGGGAGATGCGCGGTCAAAATCCTGTTTTCCTCCTCTCGGTTTCGCCGTATCCTTCCTTTCATCGTTTTTTTTTTCACATAATACATCGCTTTATTGATCAAATAATATTATTACATAGAGTTCTCCAGATGCAATTCAGAATAGAGTTTAAAACCTCACAAAAGAAAAATTATGACAAGATTTTGCTAAAAAATGCGCTACTTTATTAAGATGTCGCTTCATGTGGACGAAAGAGACATCCGTGAAGACACTCACTAAGGATCTAATTTCTCCAGTTAATTGCCAACTCTTATTACATGCAGGATGATTAATGACTGGGATAAACATAATCTTATCTGTAACACTTAATAATTATCTAATATTAATGGCCCAGATTTATTTAGGTTCGAATATATCTAAAACTAAAACTTATCCAAATACATCCCAACCTAAAACCTAAGTCCAATAATTTGGACCAGGAGTACTATTACTAGTTGTTCTACTATAAGATAAATGAAACGAAGATGAACGAAGTTAATCTAAATCTTTCTTTATTAATTGCATATAGTGTCATTTTTATAATTAGTACTATTACATATTCTGTGGTATTTAAAGTAGTAATTTAATGTCTCTAGTATCTAGTATCGATCCACCGTGCATCACTATATATCAACGAACGCAAAATCTAGGAATGATTTAATGCATGATGACATTGAGTACTCGCTCTATAACAATATAGACGACGTTTTAGATATAGACATGGTCTTTTAAAATGCAAAATAAATGTAAAATGGTAGTAGAACATCATAAGAAATTAATGTGTTTGACATCTTTTTAGGGGCAAAATTAATGGTATAATATTTACGTGTTTGAAACATTAAAAATGCTCGGTAGTTTTCCAATGCATGATAAGTTAGTAGCATGCTTTCTATGAAATCATGTATTTTGGATTGAAGGTAATGCGACAAAATGAGTAATTTTGTATCCATATCTTTCACTATCAATGGTATATAGCGCTAGCTCTTAATGTAATCTTCGTGGAATTTAAAGTATAGTAATGTAATGTATCTATATCTACTATTATCAATCCACCGTGTGCCATTATATATCAAGGAACACAAAATCTAGTTATTATTTAATGCATGATGACATTGAGTACTTGCTCCGTAACAATATGACTATGTTTTAGATATAGACATGGGCTTTAAGATGCAAATTAAATGTAAAATGGTAGTAAAACATCATAGAAAAAATGTATTTTTAATATTGGGGGAGGGCAAAATTAATTGTATAACTTTTACGTGTTCGAAACATTAAAAAATGCTTAGTAGTTTTGAAAGGCATGGTAAATCGGTAGCACACTTTCTATAAAATCGTGTATTTTGGAATGAAGGTAATGCGATAAAGATGAATAAATTTTATCTATATCTTCCTTTTTTTAATGGTATATAGCGCTAGCTCTTAACGTAATATTCATGGATTTAAAGTAGTAATGTAATGTATCTATATCTATTGTTATCAATCCACTTTGTGCCACTATATATCAAGGATCACAAAATCTAAATATGATTTAATGCATGATGACGTAACAATATAGACTACATTTTAGGTATAGACACGGCCTTTTAAGATGCGACTTAAATGTAAAATGGTAGTAGAACATCATAGTAAAACTAATGTATCTGACATCTTTGGGGGGAGGGGTGATTAATGGTATAATTTTTACATGTTCAAAACTTTTAGAAATGCTTAGTAGTTTTCAAAAGCATGGTAAATCTGTAGCATGCTTTCTATGAAATCATGTATTTTGAAATGAATAAATTTTATCTATATCTTCCATTATTAATGGTATATAGTGCTAGCTCTTAACATAATTTAATACTACTCATCCTTACAAAATATATGACATTCACATACTTTCGAGTCGTAACTTAAATGAAACCATCACAAGGGTGTATTTTGAAATCTTTTTTGACAAAATCAATATTAATTTATATCTATTGAAACTAAAAAAAATGCTCACCCTTACAAAATGTACGAAATCCGCGTCCTTCCAAGTTCTAACTTAAATGAAAAACACCATAAGTATGTATTTTGAAATCTTGCTTTACAAATTAATGTTAATTTATATCTGTTGAAACTAAAAAAGTGCTTAGTACTTTCTAGAATCATAGTATATCGATTCTACTCTTTTCTATCAAATCATGTACTATGATAATCGATATATTAGGGTGGTTTGGACCAAAGGCACTAACATACTTCAATCAACCAGCATTTATGTCAGTAGTTAAACAAGGCTATAAAATAAGGACGTCCAAATAACTACGCTTTTGATTTTCTTGTGATAGTAGATATATTGAAACAAAGTTTTCTGAGATCGGTCACAAATACTACCTCCTATTTATATTTTTAAATATCAATCCATATAAATGTCGACGTAGTATAAACTCGGTACCAAATCACAGACACTTATTTTGGATCGAAGTGAACTAGAAAAGAGGGAACAGCATAGAAAGAGCTAGTCCATTGTTGCGATGGAGTAGTATGCCACGAAACGCCAGTACCCCTTATTGTGGCATATGATTAGTTCTCTCATTTTTCAGGAAGGCGTCTCTTAGAGGTCACTAGATGTCAGAAATATATGCAGGACGTGTCACACGGACCAGCTTTGCGCAATGCAACTTCGGTTACTTAAAAAGTAGACATCGGAGTGTTCTTTTAGTCTTCTTCGTCCACGAGGCAGTTGTGTAACGTGTGTTAGCCATCTTGTGTTAGTTTAGCAACGTGTAAGCATGCGAAGAAGGAACGGACAGCAGGTCTCTATAATGCCGACTAGGACTAGGTCAGTAGGTCTTCCACGAAACAATTTTGCATGATTTTTCGGAGCTTTGTGATCATGACCTCTTGTCATGTACTAGCAAACAAACCGGACTACCCATATGGACATATTCTCCCTGGTAGTCATGTGCTTTTTGTTTTTAGTTGCTATGTGAACATTTTATTACGAGAAACTAGCCTGAGCACTCTTTGGATAGAAGAAGTAGAGTTGCCCAGTTTATTGGGTAAAACTAAATGAAAACCAGGTACGAAAGTACCGATCGACTAATTAAACGACTGAAACATGAGACAAATGCACCACTGAAACTCAATAAAAACACATCAAAACAGATGCCATAGAAGAAAACCCCAGCCACAGCGTACCCTCGCCACCCCTCCAACGAGCAAGCCAGATCCGGTGTGGCCTGATCAAAGGTGCTGAAAGAATGTGACAAACTCCCAAAGAAGCACCGACGATGCCTCGCAGAGCACCACGACACCAGAACCATAGACACCACCGTCGCCGAAGGGAGAAAAATCAAAACTAGCTATGAGTGGAGCGGGGTTGGGCCGCCCCGACTTGAAGGAGGAGAAAGTGTGATTCTAGAACCCCATGCCATCAGAAGCTCTAGGATTTTGAGGACAACCTTATTCTGGGATTAATGTTCCGAGATCAAAACACCCAACCACCCCTTGCATGGTTCTTCGACACCGCCTTCTAGGGTCGCCACCCTAACATCCACCGTTTGCATAAGAGATGCAACACCACACAACCTCGACGCCAAACAACCCAAGGTGTACTAGGTGTCACCCTGCTTTTGTATCATCTATTTCAAGTCATATAGCTTTGCTTTACTTGTTATTGAAGGGTTCGCAGCATAGAAAATAAAAATTTTCCTACGATGGGAACTATGTACCAAGATCTATCTACTAGATACAAACAACGGGCGGATGTATATCCGTAGAGAACATACCCTTGAAGACCGATAAAGCTTAACGAGTTCAACTCGTGGTTGATGTAGACGATCTCTTGCCGATCTCAAGATCGAGAGAAAGTCCTAGCGCCGCAAAGCAGCAGCTGACATGGTTATACCCTACGGGTACCCGATGTTAGCCTACCTGGTCCAGCCTGATGGAAGGCCCACTCGACGACCTGTCCGGGTCCATGACGCCTATGACGGTTCGGCTGGAAGAAGCCCATATGGACACGGAGTCCCAAGCGCACAAGACAAGGAAACCTCAAGACTAGAGTTTGAATCTAACTTGTAACCTACTCGTATCGGTACCTGAGACCTAGTCTCCCCATATATAAAGGCTAGGAGGGTCCAACGAGGAGGACACGACCTACAGATGCCATAACACACCGATAGACTAGACCACAACAGATCTACAGATCTCTCTCTCTCGACTCATACTTTCGCACACACCTCCACGCCAGATCGAATCAAGACCTCAGAACCTTGGTTCCCGTAATCAAGCGGACAAGGAGGAGTAGGGTTTTTCCGGGGCTGAACACAGGTAAATCTCGTGTCCCCTGGTTGCTTGTCTGTTAACCGTTCCACGATCTTCAGCATCCCCATATTCTCCAAAACCCAAGTCCATAACAATGGGCATTGACGAGATTAAACCTCGTCAGCAGCGCATCCATGCTCGCACACACGTACAAGACACCGGGCAACCTCCGCCTCCTCGCTCCAGCGATGCAGCGGAAGCACAACCCTTTCTTGCCGAATATCCACCGGGAACATGTATCTCGCTAGTCCGAGACCATGGGGAATAAATTCTAGAGGGGGAGAGAGATCCTTCACGAGGAGGTGTGAGAGACAAGTGAGGAGGGGGGCTCCTTTTATAGGAGGAGGGGGGAACCCCAAGGGGTGGCGCGCATGGGGCTGCCCCTTGCCTCCCTCTTCATGTGGGTGGACACTCCACTCACAAAATTTCTTTAAATTCCCTCCACTCAAAAGTCCACTCAAATTCCCATTAAATTTCCACCAAATTTAATGCAAACTCTCATTAAATAAAACTCTTTTATTTTATTCAGAATTTTGTCAATTACTTTGATGACAAACATTCACAAATAACCCCTTGCTAGAATTCCATTTCACATGCATAACTACTTTATGCAATTTCACCCGAAAACCTGTTTCGGTATCTAGTGAAATAAATTCCTGCGCTTGTTTATTCTTTCGGCATGAAACATTTGCTCCAATTGGATGCCAGTGTCCCTTAAGTATGTCACCCTACGGTTCGCGAATAATGCGGACATGATCGAGACCTTTCTCCGATCAATAATCAGTAGCGGGACCTGGAGATCCATACTGACTCCCACACATTCAACGATGACTTTTCCTGTGATCGTCGGAACCTATTATGCTTGTATCTTAATCCCTTTGTTTCACGATATATTACATGTCCGAGATTCGATCATCGGTATCTCCATACCTAGTTTGATCTCGTTACTGACATGCACTCTTTTCTCGTTCCCGTGATATAACATTCTAGTGATCAAATCACTTGCTTGCAAGCTAACCAATGTGATATCACCGAGAGGGCCCAGAGCATATCTATCCGTCATCGGGATGAACAAATTCCACTCTTGATCCATGATTCTCAACATAACACTTTTAGAAGCTTTGAAGCCATCTTTATAATCACCCAGTTACGGAGTGACGTTTGATGTCAACAAGAAACTCTTCCGGTGTTAGTGATTGGCATGATCTCATGGTGTAAGGATTAGGATTACTTCGTAGTTTGTTTATAGCAATATAAACTCAATGACTTTGATCGTAATGCTATACTTCGGATGAATGTTCATCACACCATTACACTAATGTTGTGATCTCGTTATTAACAATATCCAATGTCTATGATCAGGAAACCGTGATCATCTTGTTAATCAACGAACTAGTTTATGAGAGAGGCATAACTAGGAACTTTCTGTTTGTTTATTAAACACACATGTATTAAATTTTCCGTATTAATACAATTATAGCATGCAAAATAAACATCTATCACATACTTGAAATACACATAATAAACATTTTATTATTGCCTCTCGGGGAATATTCCCTTCAGTCTCCCATTTGTACTAGAGACAATAATCTAGTTACATAGTGATGTATCTAACACCCATGGAGTTCTGGTGTAGATCATGTTTTGCTCTAGGGAGAGTTTTAGTCAACGGATCTGCTTCATTGAGACCCGTATGTACTTTACAAATCTTTATATCTCCATCCTTGACATGCTCGCGGATGGAGTGAAACCGGCGCTTAATATGCTTGGAATGCTTGTGAGACCTTGGCTCTTTGGCATTGGCAATGGCACCATTGTTGTCACAATAGATCACCATTGGGTCCAACGCGTTTGCAACCACACCTAGTTCGGATATGAACTCCTTCATCCAAATCGCTTCGAGCCGCTCACAAAGAACATATCCGGCCTCCGTTGTTGATCCCGCCACCACATGTTGTTTGGAGCTCCTCCAACTAACCGCTCCGCCATTCATGAGAAATACGTATCCGGATTGAGACTTAGAGTCATCCGGATCGGTGTCAAAGCTAGCGTCGACATAACACTTAGCGACGAGCTCTTCTTCACCTCTGTATACAAGAAACATATACTTAGTTCTTCGCAAGTACTTAAGGATATTCTTGACCGCTTTCCAGTGTTCTGAACCTAGATCCGATTGGTACCTACTAGTCAAACTAATAGCATGTTCCACATCCGGTCTTGTACATAGCATGGCGTACATTATAGAGCCTATGGCTGAAGCATAGGGGACCTTGTCCATTATCTCTCTTTCTTCCGCCGAAGCCAGACTTTGAGTCTTACTCAATGTCGTGCCTTGTGTCATAGGTAAGAACCCCTTCTTACTATTTTCCATTTTAAACTTCTTTAAAATCTTATCAAGGTATGTCCTTTGCGATAGCCCTATTAGGCGCCTAGATCTATCTTTATAGATCTTTATGCCTAATATGTATGACGCTTCACCTAGGTCCTTCATTAAAAATTTGCTGTTTAGATAACTTTTAACACAGTTTAAAAGCTCTATATCATTTCCGATCAATAATATGCCATCCACATATAATATCAGAAATGCCACATTGCTCCCACTCACTTTCTTGTAAATACAAGCTTCTCCATAAGTTTGGACAAATCCAAACTCTTTGATCACCTCATCAAAGCGGAGATTCCAACTTCGTGATGCTTGCTTCAATCCATAGATGGATCGCTGAAGCTTGCACACCTTGTTAGCATCCTTAGGATCGACAAAACCCTTTGGTTGTATCATATACAACTCTTCTTCAATATTACCATTGAGAAACGCAATTTTGACATCCATCTGCCATATCTCATAATCGAAATATGCAGCAATTGCTAACATAATCCTAACTGACTTTAGCATCGCTACGGGAGAGAATGTCTCATCGTAGTCAACTCCTTTAATTTGTCGAAACCCCTTTGCGACAAGTCGAGCTTTATAGACGGTCACATTACCATCAAGACGCTTTCCTTTTGAAAATCCATTTGTTCTCCACGGCCTTTCTTCGTGAGGTAAGTCCACCAAGTTCCAAACTTGATTTTCATACATGGATTCCATTTCGGATTTCATGGCTTCTAACCATTTGTTGGAATCCGGCTCATCATCGCTTCTTCATACGTCGCAGGTCATCATTTTCATCAACCATGAAATTCATGACAGATTTCCGTATAGCTCGAGTCGCACGCGTCCTGCTAGACCTGCGAGGTTCGAGTACTCTCTTCGAGTTTCATGATCATTATCATTAGTTCCTCTTCAACAGTGGAGCCAACTCCTAACAACTTCTCCGCGCGCTACTCGCCATACTTTGAAGAGAAGGTTCAATAACCTCTTGAGTTCTACCTTCCGACTACTCACACCTTTCGAGAAACTCTTTCTCTAGAAAGGATCCATTCTTGGCAACAAAAACCTTGCCCTCGAATCTGTGATAGAAGGAATACCCAATAGTTTCCTTAGGGTATCCTATGAAGACGCATTTTTCCGCTTTGGGTTCAAGTTTATTCGGTTGAAGTTTCTTCACATAAACATCGCATCCCCAAACTTTAAGAAATGACAGCTTAGGTTTGTTTCCAAACCACAATTCATACGGTGTCTTTTCAACGGATTTAGATGGTGCCCGATTTAAAGTGAATGCAGCAGTTTCTAGTGCATAGCCCCAAAATGACAACGGCAAGTCCGTCAGAGACATCATAGATCGAACCATATCTAAAAAAGTACGGTTACGACGTTCCGACACACCATTTTGCTGTGGTGTTCCGGCAGGTGTGAGTTGTGAAACAATTCCACACTCTTTCATGTGAGTGCTAAACTCGTAACTTAGATACTCACCTCCACGGTCGAACCGTAGAAATTTGATCTTTCTATTACGATCATTTTCCACTTCATTCTGAAATTCCTTGAACTTTTCAAAGGTTTCAGACTTGTGTTTCATCAAGTAGATATAACCGTATCTACTCAAATCATCCGTGAAAGTAACAAAATAACGATATCCACCTCGCGTTGACACACTCATTGGACCACATACATCAGAATGTATGATTTCCAATAAATTTGTCGCCCGTTCCATTAAACCGGAAAACGGCGTTCTAGTCATCTTGCCCATAAGGCACGACTCACATGTATCAAATGATTCAAAATCAAGTGATTCCAAAAGTCCATCCGAATGGAGATTCTTCATGCGTTTAACGCCAATATGACCTAGACGGCAGTGCCACATATATGCGAATATATCATCATTTAGTTTAATCCTTTTAGCATCAACATTATGAATATGTGTAATATTATTATCGAGATCCAAAAGAAATAAACCATTCATCATCGGTGCATGACCATAAAAGATTTCATTCATATAAATGGAACAACCATTGTTCTCGGATTTAAATGAATAACCACTTCGCATCAAACACGATCCAGATACAATGTTCATGCTCAGTGCAGGCACCAGATAACAATTATTCAAGTTTATTACTAATCCCGGCGGCAAGTGGAGAGGCAGCGTTCCGATGGCGATCACATCAACGCTTGATCCATTGCCGACACGCATCTTGACCTCACCCCTTGCTAGCGGTCGCTTGTTCCGCAGCCCCTGATTCGAGTTACAAATATTAGCAACTGAACCGGTATCAAATAGCCAGGTACTACTACGATCACTAGTCAAGTACACATCAATAACATGTATATCATATATACCTTTGTTTTCCTTGCCGGCTTTCTTGTCTGCCAGATACTTGGGGCGATTCGCCCAAAGGGCCCCTTACAATAGTAGCACTCGATATCAGACTTAGGTCCAACTCGGGGTTTCTTTTTCAGGCGCGGCAACCGGCTTGCCGCCCTTACTTACCTTCCGTTTTCCCTTCTTGTCTTTCTTGAAACCAGTGTTCATATTGATCATCAACACTTGATGTTCCTTTTTGATCTCCACTTCTACAGTTTTAAGCATTGACAGAATCTCGGGGAGAGACTTCTTCATTCCTTGCATATTATAGTTCATCACGAAGCTCTTATAGCTATGTGGCAGAGACTGCAGAACACGATGGATGCCTAATTCAATGGGAATCGATATTCCCAAGGACACAAGCTTATCGGCGTAACCCGACATCTTGAGTACATGCTCACTAACGGAGCTGTGCTCTTCCATCATGTAGCTATAGAACTTTTCTGAAGCGTTGTAGTTTCTACAACAAAGATGTGTGTCGAAAATCATTTTCAACTCACCCATTGTATCAAAAGCATTGCCATTTTCGAAACGCTTTCGAAGTTCCGGCTCTAGCCCATACAATATGCCGCAATGAACTAAGTTGTGGTCCTCCTGACGAGTCTGATAGCTTCAAATCCATTACATGAACCGATTACATGAACCAAATCCACTATACCAAGTCCGATCATCACGTGAGTCGGTATAGCTTCAAAGGCGAGCATCAAATGGGAATCATATCAACTATATGACTGATGCTTAACCTTTCGGTCCGTGTTTCGAGGCCATGTCTGTACATGCTAGGCTCGCCAAGTTAGAACCTTAGTATTCGCGTGTGTAACTGTTTTACACCCGAAATATGGTCGTGGATCCAAGAACACCCGATCATCACGTGATGTCTTGGAGCGACGAAAATATAATCGGTGCATACTAAAGGAAGAACACATTCTTATCTTGATATTTAAAAGAGGGATCATCTTATTATGCTAACAAAGCGCTAAACAAGCAATATAAGATGCTATCAAACATCACATGTTTATTAGTGAAATGATATGGTTCCCGCATATGATCTCTATCATGTGCACCGTGGTATGATCACTATCATACCTATATGTGTAAGTCCAAGGTCTATGGAGATTACACGTTATGTATGTTGTAAGAGTATCATCTCATACTTCTACTTACAACATCACCATATCATAACACTAGCCCAGCAACAATCTAAACTAGACGCCTCTAATTTATCCATTGCAAGTTTTACGTGGCTTAGGGCTTTCGAGATAGAACCGTTCTTACCTACGAACATGAACCACAACGAGGATAACCAAATTGTTGACAACTCGCTTGCAAAATAGATATTGACTATAGTAGGAGAGACAGACACCCGCTAGCCACTTATGCAAACTAGTTGCATGTCAAGCGTGGAACAGGTCTCATGTGCGAGGACATGTAAAGTTTGTCCGGGCTGCTTCATCCCAGTATGCCACCAATATCCAAAATTACAACAAAGGAGCAACAACATGATCATCATCGCCCACATACTCATATGTGTACTACTCGTGTAAAGTATCTACGCATAGATCCGGCTCTGATACCACTGAAGGGTTCGCAGCATAGAACACAAAAATTTTCCTACGATGGGAACTATGTACCAAGATCTATCTACTAGATACAAACAACGGGCGGATGTATATCCGTAGAGAACATACCCTTGAAGACCGACAAATCTTAACGAGTTCAACTCGTGGTTGATGTAGACGATCTCTTGCCGATCTCAAGATCGAGAGGAAGTCCTAGCGCCGCAAAGCAGTAGCGCATCCGTGCTCGCACACACGTACAAGACACCAGGAAACCTCCGCCTCCTCGCTCCAGCGATGCAGTGAAAGCACAACCCTTTCTTGCCAAATAGCCACCGGGAACATGTATCTCGCTAGTCCGAGACCATGGGGAATAAATTCTAGAGGGGGAGAGAGATCCTTCACGAGGAGGTGTGAGAGACAAGTGAGGAGGGGGCTCCTTTTATAGGAGGAGGGGGAACCTCAAGGGGGTGGCAGCATGGGGCTGCCCCTTGCCCTCCCCTCTTCATGTGGGTGGACACTCCACTCACAAAATTCCTTTAAATTCCCTCCACTCAAAAGTCAACTCAAATTCCCATTAAATTTCCACCAAATTTAATGCAAACTCTCATTAAATAAAACTATTTTATTTTATTCAGAATTTTGTCAATTACTTTAATGACAAACATTCACAAATAACCCCTTGCTAGAATTCCATTTCACATGCATAACTACTTTATGCAATTTCACCCGAAAACCTGTTTCGGTATCTAGTGAAATAAATTCTTGCGCTTGTTTATTCTTTCGGCATGAAACATTTGCTCCAACTGGATGCCAGTGTCCCTTAAGTGTGTCACCCAGTGGCGGAGCTGCATCTATTACATGTGGTCAAGCGACAACATAGAAAAACTGAAAACACTGAAGAAACCAGCTAACATACACTCGTTCTGACCCTGAAAAAATTGATTAATGACCACACTTTGTGATTTTGACATCACTTGCTGACGATCCCAGCTACGCCACTGGTGTCATCCTACGGTTCGCGAATAATGCGGACATGATCGAGACCCTTCTCTGATCAATAATCAGTAGCGGGACCTGGAGATCCATACTGACTCCCACACATTCAACGATGACTTTTCCTGTGATCGTCGGAACCTATTATGCTTGTATCTTAATCCCTTTGTTTCACGATATATTACATGTCCGAGATTCGATCATCGGTATCTCCATACCTAGTTTGATCTCGTTACTGACATGCACTCTTTTCTCGTTCCCGTGATATAACATTCTAGTGATCAAATCACTTGCTTGCAAGCTAACCAATGTGATATCACCGAGAGGGCCCAGAGCATATCTATCCGTCATCGGGATGAACAAATTCCACTCTTGATCCATGATTCTCAACATAACACTTTTAGAAGCTTTGAAGCCATCTTTATAATCACCCAGTTACGGAGTGACGTTTGATGTCAACAAGAAACTCTTCCGGTGTTAGTGATTGGCATGATCTCATGGTGTAAGGATTAGGATTACTTCGTAGTTTGTTTATAGCAATATAAACTCAATGACTTTGATCGTAATGCTATACTTCGGATGAATGTTCATCACACCATTACACTAATGTTGTGATCTCGTTATTAACTGTTGGAATTATGCCCTAGAGGCAATAATAAAGATGTTATTATTATAATTCTTGTTCATGATAAAGTTTATATTCCATGCTAGAATTGTATTAAGCGGAAACTTTAATACTTGTGTGGTTTGTAAACAACACCGTGTCCCTAGTACGCCTCTATGGACTAGCTCATTGATCAATGATGGTTAAGGTTTCCTAACCATAGACATGAGTTGTCAATTGATAATGAGATCATATCATTGGGAGAATGATATGGTGGATAGACCCAAACAAAGCAGAGCAATTAGATCGTGTCATCGTGTTCGTCTTTGCGAAGCTTTTCTTATGTCAAATATTGTATTCCTTAGACCATGAGATAATGCAACTCCTGACCTGCCGAAGAAAGCTTTGAGGTCATCAAACGTCATCCTATGAAAGGGTGATCATAAAGGTGTCTCTCGTGATCGGAAAGTATCTGGGTTGTATGTATCGAGATGGGATTTGTCCCTCCAGTCGGAGAGATATACTTGCCCACTCGTCGATATCAACACCGCAAGCATGTGGTTAAGGAGTTAATCACAAAGTGATATCGGATTACGGAACGAGTAAAGTACTTTGTGAACGAGATTGAACTAGGTATGACTGCATGCGACGATCGAATCTCGGGCAAGTAAAATATCGCGAGACGAAGGAATATATATATGGGATTGATTGAATCTGGCATCGTGGTTCATCCGATATGATCATCGATGAATGTGTGAGTCAACATGGGTGCCTGCACCCGCTGTTGATTATTGATAGAAGATCATGTCTGCATATTCTCGAACCCGCAGGTCACACATAACGTGTCTCGACGCTAGGATAGATTGGATAATTGGTTTATGAATTTTTGTTCGAGTCTCGGATGGGATCCGGATATCACGAGAGGTTCCGAATGGTCCTAGAATAAGATTCATATAAGGCGGTGCAGTTTTGGAGTTCGAATTGTTCCAAGTTAATCGATTGTCTGGAAGCTTCTAGAACCTTCCGGAAGGGGACCAACGTGGCCCCACCTTCCGGGAGGGGCATGGGACTATGAGGAGTGTCCTGACGCATTGGTCCAGGGGCACAAGGCCCCATAGGGCCCAGCCGATTCTAGAGAGATTTGACTTTAAATCTCGGATAGAATTTCTAGATAAGGAGAGTTTAAATCGTTTAAACTAGAGATAGGATTTCTAGATAAGGGAGAGTTTAAATTGTTTAAACTAGAGATAGGCTTGGAGGATGGGCAGGCTGGCTGCCCCCTCTATATAGAGGGGTGGTGCCTCCCCCAACACACACCTTCCTCCAAGCCCTAGCAGCCTTGCTACCTCTCTCCTCCCGACTGCTTGTAGGTAAGCCCTGCAGAAATTCTCCACCATATACACCACGCCGTGTTGTAGATCCAATCTATCTCTCCACCATACTCGCTGGTCCGAGGAAGGAGGAGATGTCGAGGTGTCGCACGTGCATCTCACGAGGCACCGCCACTTGTGGTGCTAGATCGGATCGGATCGCGAGGAGGAGAAGCGAGTCGACTACATCACCCACGTTCCGACGAACGCGTTGTCAGCGAATCTTCAAGGGTATGAAGATCTAATCCAATCTCTCGTTGTTTGCATATCCTAGATTAGATCTTGGCTTTCCTCTGTCGCTCGTAGAAAATTTTGATTTACTATGCGAAACCCTTCAAGGTTATCGAGCTAGATCTATGCGTAGATGTGTTTCACGAGTAGAACGCAGCATGGTTATTGCGGCGTTGATGTTTTCTTGCAAGCCTCTTGTTTGTGTTCTTCTTATGACGGGATAGTGAGATTGAAGCGGTCCAGCCAACCTTACGCGACGTCGTCATGAGACCGCTCGCACTTGACGTGTGGCTTGTACCACATGCGGCTGGTGGATGTCGGTTCTCTCACTATAGTTGTCATGGGATTAACACGGAGTTTGGCAACCATAATATCACCGTTGTGGCTTTCCGTAGGTAAGAATCGTTCTTAGCATCTACTCCCATAAAGCCACGTAAAACATGCAACAACAAAGTAGAGGCGTCTAACTTGTTTTTACAGGGAGTGTTTTCTGTGATATGGTATGGCCCAAGATGTGATGTGTATAATGTATGCGATGATCATGTTTTGTAATGTTTCATGACTTGCATGTCGATGAGTACACAACCGGGGGAGCCATATGGTTGTCTTTATAATTGTGTATGACCATGAGTCAACTTCTTATACGCCATGTAATAGCTTTACTTTATCGCTAAGTAGTTAGCAATAGTTGTAGTTGCTATTCATGGTGGAGGCAATCATGGTGGAGTGATGGAGATCATGCCGGAACGCACAAGATGGAGATCATTGCGCGAAGATTGGCTATACCATGTCACATAAAGTTATATGCATGTGATGTTTATCCTTTTTATGTATCTTATTATGCTTAGATCGCGGTAGCATTATAAGATGATTCCTCACATAAAGATCAAGATAAAAACTATGTTCTCCCCAAGTATGCACCGTTGCGAAAGTTCGTCGTGTCCAAGCATCACGTGATGATCGGGTGCTATAGACTCTACGCTCACATACAACGGGTGCAAGCCAGTTTTTGCACACGCGGAAATACTTGGGTCTAACTTGACGAGCCTAGCATGTACAGACATGGCCTCGGAACACAAGAACCGAAAGGTTAAGCATGAGTCATATGAATGATATGATCGACACTTCGTTGTCCACCATTGAAACCACATCTCTTCTCGTGATGACCGGATTAGGTGTGGTGAATTTGGATCGTGTTCACTAAATGTGGCATCCCGCAAAACCACTACTAGAAAATCGCGATGTTTTTGTGCATTGCATCGTCATCATCATATGTTGTTTGTAAAAAAATATTTTCGCAAAGCCCCGATTTGTTTTCCAAACGCCCCATCTTAATTCAAACGCAAATCCCGGTTCTCCGGATTAATTATTTTGGCTGCTATCGGTTTGCAAACGGTGTTATTAAAACAAATAAAATTTATATTATTTTTTAGTGGGGGCAGTCGAACGGGCCGAATGACCCGAACGACCACCCCAGGATTTTAAATCGGTCCACCTGAACACCCCAACAAATCCTACAGCTACCCAGAAAACCTACCCACCCCTATCTCCACCTCACTCGCTCCATTCAACTCTCGCCACATCAGCACACCCCAAACCCCCCACCAACCACCCTCTGCCAACTCACCCCTCCTCTCTCACCCCTCTCACCCTGCCCCCACCACACACCCCACGCACACACAGCACACCACACAAAACCCACCCATACCGATCCCCACCTCCCTGGCTGGCCCACCTACAGGCCCCACTCTGCCTCCCCCCGATCCACCTGCCCAGGTGCAACCTCCCCCGAGCCTACTGACCACACCTGCCAGCACCAAGGCCCGCCACACTGCCCCTCCTGCCGGCCACATGAGCCCACCGCCGGGCGACCGCGCCCGAGCCTCACCTCCCTTCACCGCCCGCCACGCTCCTCCCGACCCTCCGTCCTCAACCTCCCCCTTCCCCCATCTCTGGCCGCCTGCGCCAGAGCCGGCGAGCTCGCCGCCTCCCCTCTTCCCGCCCACGCACCACCCTGGACCACGCCTCCGCCTCCGCTGCCTGCCACACAACATGCTGGCCCCTCCTCCTCGCTCCCGAGCTGCCCCGAGGACCTTCCCGAGCCGGCGCTCGCCGCCCCTCCTCCGACCAAGCTTCCCGCCGTTCTCCTCCTCGGCGCCGGCCGAGCTGCCCCTCCTCCGCTCCTGCCGCCCGCCCGCTGCCTGCTCAGCCTGCCAAGACGCCCGCGAGCTCGCCACCGCCCGGCTTGCCGCCGGCGACCCTCGCCTTCAAGGCGCCCGACGCCGGACGCCACCTCGTCCCCAGCGCCGAGCCTCGCAGCGCCCCGCCGAGCCTGGCCCGCCCGCCTGCAGCTCTGCCAGAGCCTCGCCCGCGCCCCACGCCATCGCCGACCCGACGTCCGCCGCGGCCGCGGGCCTCCGCTCTTCGCCGCCCCTCCGCCTCAAGCCGAAAGCACCGCCCAGCCGGCGACGCCAACGCCAGCCGCCTCCTCGTTCGAGCTCGCTGCACAAGGCGTGTTGTGTACCTGACATCTGGGCCACTCCTGCTTCGTGCCTGGATCCCAACTCGTGTACCCTGGTAAACCGACGCCAAGAGTCGCAACGCCATCGAACCAACAAATCAAGTTCGTCCGCAGACAAGACCGACAAATTGTACATGATAACCCAAGACCGACATGAGGCCCTTTGATGATCTCCTTCGCGGGATCTGAAGACCGATCCGAAGGCGCCAAGACCCCGGACCCCAAGATCTTCGCCATGAGAAAACAAGACCGCCGGCACGACCCGACGCCCCCGGATGCCACAAGATCTTCTTCCCAGGATGCGACGTCGAGGCCCCGAACGCCAAGACCGATAAGATCTACCCCGATCCGAAGACCCTAACCCCGGACACCAAGTTCTGCACCCCCGGACGCCAAGACCGACTCGATGGCGCGGGCCCGACAAGACCCTCGCAACGGCAAGATCGACCCCGTGGGACCCGACAAGATCTACCACATGAAGACCGACGATCAAGTGACCCTCGACGAATCTCCGGCAAGAACTTCGACATGGCTAAGATCTACCGCAACCGAGTCCGGCACCGACAAGTGAAGTCAGAAACACCAAGCCCTCCCTCCGCGAATGCGCCAAGATCTACCCCGGACTCCGAGAATGCTTCCGTCGAACCCCGAACCCCAGATCCGTCGAACCCTGAGACCGACCCCGAACCCTGGAACCCCAAGACCGTCGAACCCTAATGTGTGAACCTTCCCGAAACCCTATTTCATAATATAATACAACTTGTCGCATATCAATTTGTCATACTCGCATGCATATCATTGGTTTGGGGGCCTTATGCCGATTCACCTAATAATTAAATATGGGGCCCATATGCGGGCAAATCTAGTCTCATATTGGCCTCATTTGAATTTTTGTAGCGAACCGGTGCTATCTTTTGCCATGCTAAAACAACATTTAATTTGCGGGGGTTCTAAACAACTCGAACCATATAATTAATTGTCGGGGCCCCGGTTCCGCTTAATATTGACCTAATTGCATTGCACCTTGCCATGTCATGCATCATACATGCATCATGCCCGATCTTCTGCCGATCTTAAATATTGCATCCGGTTTTCCTCTAGTGCTTTGCTTCTTCGCGGATAAGGCCGTTGAGTTGATGTGAGCTTCGCCCCGATCTTCGGTTGAACCCTTCGACAATGTTTTCAGGCGAGCATCTCCCCCTTTCTACCTATCTTACTTTTATAGTATTTATTCCTCCGTTGATCTATTGCTATACGTATTGCGATGCTTTAGTTTCGTACTGTGATATACCGTACCCTATATTGCCTTGGACACATCCTATTACCTGTTGTTTGGTAGATAGTTGGACTTGCGCGTCGTAGTCGCTTGCTCAAGTGCTTTGCGTGTCGTCGAGGCCACGATTGTTGATGTATTGCCGCATGTTGATGATGGAGATGATCATAGTTTTACTTATCGTTCACTTTAATTCTGTTTAATAACTAAAATTGAAATAAGCAGAGGCATCGGTGGGTGATAGATAATATTTGGTTTCGACGCCCACTTGTGTCCCGTAAGACCCCGAGTACTTGATACTTCCTTGATTTATCGCGCTATCCACATCCGTGAGGTATATGGGACCCCCCGAGCGAGCTTGATTCATCTTATTTCTTGGGGCCACAAACTAGTTTGAGGTTTTATTTACGATCCTGTACTTATGCCATGCTACTTATGTATTTAAATTGTGCGACAGCACACATCTTTATGTTTAGGTAAGCGGAGTGATTACGCTGATCGACACCCCGAGTTTCGGTTCCCGATCGCTTCTGACCATTGGCGCTAACCTTGAGTCCGTCTCAAGCTTGCTTACTGCTATGGTGTACTCAAGGGTGGCCTGAAATATTTCTGAATCCTGTGATTGTTCAGTCGTGAAAGCCTCGTTGGGTTTTGATTTGGTTTTTCCGAGGTTGATCGAGCGTGTGTTGCTATTGGTGCACCCCGGCCGGGTAAAACTTTCTGAAAGCCGTGTCCGCGGATATGGACGACTTGGAGCACAGTATCTTGATCATAGACAAGCATAACTAAAGTTTATTGCTATAAATTTGACTTTATAATGACTAGTAATCAGCTTCACTACAATGGAATGAATAAATAATACTGCCCACAATTGCTTGTTTGGAGCGTCGCTTGCGACCTTTGTACCTGATTAGTAAATATTGCAACTACAACGGGATGGCTGAATAAAAGTACCAACAACTGCTGGGTTTTTTGGGTTTATCTCATGCTAATCGTATCTGACTAGTAAATGTTGCAACTTTCACGGAATGGTTAACTAAAAGTGCCCACTGCTTCTTTTATCAGGACGATTATCTAAACCTGACTAGTAAAGTGCCGCAACTATAACTGAATAAGTAAAACTGCCAACTGTGTGAGTTCCTCGGTTGACTTCCTCGTTTGGTCTCGAGGGGGAAACGCCGGGATGGGTTTGTTTGATGATAGTATCAGGTTGGATCCGGATAGGTCTTTCTTACCCCTCTCTGATTGCCGCCAGTTGTACCGAGTCTCTATAGGTTGTTTAGTGCATGCCGCCGCTGCCGCTCAGTCCACCATACCTAGGTAGGCGAGGACCGCCGAATTCTAGCCTCGCTGTCTTGGCCTCGATCGACGCCCTTCTTTTACTTTGCCCTTTGTCGGTACCCCTTTGTTTAAGCAGGTTTGAGATCGGCGTCGTTAGCGGTGGTTACCCTTCCGCTTGGCTCAAGGTGGTTATGGACGCCATAGTTTATTCTTCAGGGCTCTTAGCCCCATTTGCATCTTGTCCGTAGCTGGACGCTCTATCGTTTTCAAGGTGATTTGGATCTTTGTATATTATATTTGTATTCTTGACTCTTGGAGTCGCCGTTATATATATATCTATTATGTGGGTCCCATCGAGGACTGTTGTGTAATGTTATTACTTTGTTTTCCACCCGCACGAAAGTGCCTGGTGGGCACCTTTGAATCGCTTCTATGCGGGTTTGGCGAGTTTCGCTAAAACTTGCATAGGACCGATTCTGAGGGTGTTATAGAGTGGTATCAGATCTCAGCAGTTGCGATACCCCACAAGTCCAGCCTGTAGGATAACCTAGCTAACGGCCGAAGTAGAGTGTCAAAACTATGTTGCAAAATCGGTTGGATAGTTCTGATTAGGTCTGGTTTTACTCCTTACCCCTCTGCTGCTCTCCTCTCACCTCAGCGTGTTTTGAATCCACCTCTTATCTTTTCTGCGAGTCCAGGATTTCTCGTGGTTGGGTTTTTCCGTACCTTGAGGTTTCGCCTCCTTTGGTAACGGTGTTCTACTATCCTGTTCATGCTATCCGAGGAATCCGCTGTGGTACCATTCTTTGTTCTTTGTTTGCGCCTTCCGTGTTTTCTCGACGCGACATGATTCACGCCAGATCCGATGCGTAGTCTCGCATCACTCCTTTGACCCGAACCTCGCTTGTCGAGATCTTGATCTGAATCCGAGGGTTGGTTGCATAATCTGCTATTCGCAGCGAGTAATGCTTTGAGTGCGGGATGGAGTCGCGACCATACCACTACTCTTATCATTTGCTCGGTATATTGAATAGTGGATCGATGCAATTTTACTCCTTCCATGGAAGTTAGAGGTGGCCTTACCTTTAACTTCGTCCGTTGTTTATCCGGAGTGTTCTCTTGACGAACGGGATCAACGACCTCTTGTTAGTGGTGTCGCGAGGATCTACATGAAGCGAGAAGATTCAGATCGCCGACCTTCCTTCCGGAACCATGAGGCGGATCTCGAGGGCGAGATCCATTGTTAGTGGTGTCGAATTGTGGCATCCCGCAAAACCACTACTAGAAAATCGCGATGTTTTTGTGCATTGCATCGTCATCATCATATGTTGTTTGTCAAAAACTATTTTCGCAAAGCCCCGATTTGTTTTCCAAACGCCCCATCTTAATTCAAACGCAAAGCCCGGTTCTCCGGATTAATTATTTTGGCTGCTATCGGTTTGCAAACGGTGTTATTAAAACAAATAAAATTTATATTATTTTTTAGCGAGGCAATCGAGCGGGCCGAATGACCAACGACCACCCTGGATTTTAAATCGGTCCACCAACACCCCAACAAATCCTACAGCTACCCAGAAAACCTACCCACCCCTATCTCCACCTCACTCGCTCCATTCAACTCTCGCCACATCAGCACACCCCAAACCCCCACCAACCACCCTCCAACTCACCCTCCTCTCTCACCCTCTCACCCCTGCCCCACCACACACCCACGCACACACACACCACACAAACCCACCCATACCGATCCCCACCTCCCTGGCTGGCCCACCTACAGGCCCCACTCTGCCTCCCCCCGATCCACCTGCCCAGGTGCAACCTCCCAGCCTACTCACCGCCCACCATCAAGCGCCCACTGGCCAGCCCTCCTCCCCCGCCAAGGCCATGAGCCCACCGTCGGTGACCCTCTCCGTGCCCGAGCCTCACCCTCCCCTTCGCCGGCCCGCCACGCTCCTCCCCGGACCCCTCCGTCCTCAACCTCCCGACCCTTCCCCCCATCTCTGGCCGCTTCCACCCCGTGCCCAGGAGCCGGGCGAGCTCGCCGCCGCCTGCTCCCCTCTTCCCGGCGCCTCCACGCACCCACCCCTGGACCACGCCTCCGCCTCACGCTCGCCCGGCCAGCGCCCATGCCCCTCCTCCTCGCGTCTCCCGAGCCGAGGACCTTCCTTCTGAGCCGTGATCGCCGCCATCGCTCTCCTCCGACCAAGCTTCCCCGCCGCGTTCTCCTCCTCGGCGCCGGCCCGAGCTGCTCCTCCGTCCCCCTCGCCCGCCCGCTGCCGCCGCCACAGACGCCCGCGAGCTCGCCACCGCCTCGCTTGCCGCTGGCGACCCTCGCCAAGGCGCGCCACGCCGGACGCCACTGCCCCTAAGGCTGAGCCTCGCAAGCGCCCCCGCCGAGCCTCCCGCCGCCGCCTGCAAGCTCGCTGCCGGAGCCCTGCCCGGCGCTTCCACGCTGCTCGGACCGACGCCGCCGCTGCGGGCCTCCGCTTTCGCCGCCGCCCTCCGCCCCGCCGAGCACCGCTCAGCCGGCGACGCCAACGCCATGCCGCCTCCTGTTTCCAGAGCTGCACCGCTGCGTGTTGTGTACGACATCTGGGCCACGCTTGCCGTGCTGGATCCCAACTCGTACCACAGTAAACCGACGCCAAGAGTCAACGCCATCGAACCAACAAATCAAGTTCGCCGCACAAGACCGACAAATTGTACATGATAACCCAAGACCGATGAGGCCCGGCATGATCTCCTTCATGGATCTGAAGACCGATCCGAAGGCGCCAAGACCCCGGACCCCAAGATCTTCGCCATGAGAAAACAAGACCGCCGGCACGACCCGACGCCCCCGGATGCCACAAGATCTTCTTCCCAGGATGCGACGTCGAGGCCTCGAACGCCAAGACCGATAAGATCTACCCCGATCCGAAGACCCTAACCCCGGACACCAAGTTCTGCACCCCCGGACGCCAAGACCGACTCGACGGCGCGGGCCCGACAAGACCCTCGCAACGGCAAGATCGACCCCGTGGGACCCGACAAGATCTACCACATGAAGACCATACCGAACCGGTGACCCTCGACGAATCTCTGGCAAGAACTTCGACATGGCTAAGATCTACCGCAACCGAGTCCGGCACCGACAAGTGAAGTCAGAAACACCAAGCCCTCCCTCCGCGAATGCGCCAAGATCTACCCCGGACTCCGAGAATGCTTCCGTCGAACCCCGAACCCCAGATCCGTCGAACCCTGAGACCGACCCCGAACCCTGGAACCCCAAGACCGTCGAACCCTAATGTGTGAACCTTCCCGAAACCCTATTTCATAATATAATACAACTTGTCGCATATCAATTTGTCATACTCGCATGCATATCATTGGTTTGGGGGCCTTATGCCGATTCACCTAATAATTAAATATGGGGCCCATATGCGGGCAAATCTAGTCTCATATTGGCCTCATTTGAATTTGTGTAGCGAACCGGTGCTATCTTTTGCCATGCTAAAACAACATTTAATTTGCGGGGGTTCTAAACAACTCGAACCATATAATTAATTGTCGGGGCCCCGGTTCCGCTTAATATTGACCTAATTGCATTGCACCTTGCCATGTCATGCATCATACATGCATCATGCCCGATCTTCTGCCGATCTTAAATATTGCATCCGGTTTTCCTCTAGTGCTTTGCTTCTTCATGATAAGGCCGTTGAGTTGATGTGAGCTTACCGATCTTGGTTGAACCTTCGACAATGTTTTCAAAGCAGCATCTCCCCTTTCTACCTATCTTACTTTTATAGTATTTATTCCTCCTGTTGATCTAATGCTATCTGGTTATGATGCTTTAGTTTCCGTACATGTGATATACCGCAACCCTATATTGCCTTGGACACATCCTATTACCTGTTGTTTGGTAGATAGTTGGACTTGGCGTCGTAGTCGCTTGCTCAAGTGTGCTATGTCGTCCAAAGGCCACGATTGTTGATGTATTGCCGCATGTTGATGATGGAGATGATCATAGTTTTACTTATCGTTCACTTTAATTCCTGTTCAACAACTAAAATTGAAATAAGCAGAGGCATCGGTGGGTGATAGATAATATTTGGTTTCCGAACGCCCACTTGTGTCCCGTAAGACCCCGAGTACTTGATACTGCCTTGATTTATCGCGCTATCCACATCCGGAGGTATATGGGACCCCCGAGCCGAGCTTGATTCATCTTATTTCTTGGGGCCACAAACTAGTTTGAGGTTTTATTTACGATCCTGTACTTATGCCATGCTACTTATGTATTTAAATTGTCTGACGGATAGCACACTGCATCGTTTAGGTAAGCGGAGTGATTACAGTATCGACACCCGAGTTTTCGGTTCCCGGCCATCTGACCATTGATGCTAACCTTGAGTCCATCTCAAGCTTGCTTACTGCTATGGTGTACTCAAGGTGGCCCCTAAATATTTCTGAATCGTGATTATTCATGTGAAAGCCTCTTTGGGTTTTGATTTGGTTTTTCCGAGGTTGATCGGCGTGTGTTGCTATTGGTGCACCCCGGGTAAAACTTTCAAAGCCGTGTCCGCGGATATGGACGACTTGGAGCACAGTATCTCGATCATAGACAAGCATAACTAAAGTTTATTGCTATAAATTTGACTTTATAATGACTAGTAATCAGCTTCACTACAATGGAATGAATAAATAATACTGCCCACAATTGCTTGTTTGGAGCGTCGCTTGCGACCTTTGTACCTGATTAGTAAATATTGCAACTACAACGGGATGGCTGAATAAAAGTACCAACAACTGCTGGGTTTTTTGGGTTTATCTCATGCTAATCGTATCTGACTAGTAAATGTTGCAACTTTCACGGAATGGTTAACTAAAAGTGCCCACTGCTTCTTTTATCAGGACGATTATCTAAACCTGACTAGTAAAGTGCCGCAACTATAACTGAATAAGTAAAACTGCCAACTGTGTGAGTTCCTCGGTTGACTTCCTCGTTTGGTCTCGAGGGGGAAACGCCAGGATGGGTTTGTTTGATGATAGTATCAGGTTGGATCCGGATAGGTCTTTCTTACCCCTCTCTGATTGCCGCCATTGTAAGTCTCTATAGGTTGTTTAGTGCATGCCGCTTTCGATCCACCATACCTAGGTAGGCGAGGACCGCCGATTCTAGCCTCGCTGTCTTGGCCTCGATCGACGCTCCTTCTTTTCCTTTGCCCTTTGTCGGTACCCCTTTTGTTTAAGCAGGTTTGAGATCGACGTCGTTAGCGTGGTTACCCTTCCTTGGCCTGGGCAGGGTTATGGACGCCATTGGTTATTCTTCAGGGCTCTTAGCCCCATTTGCATCTTGTCCATAGCTGGACGCTCTATCGTTTTCAAGGTGATTTGGATCTTTGTATATTATATTTGTATTCTTGACTCTTGGAGTCGCCGTTATATATATATCTGTTCTGTGGGTCCCATCGAGGACTGTTGTGTAATGTTATTACTTTGTTTTCCACCCGCACGAAAGTGCCTGGTGGGCACCTTTGAATCGCTTCTATGCGGGTTTGGCGAGTTTCGCTAAAACTTGCATAGGACCGATTCTGAGGGTGTTACACTAAACAACTTGAGGGATGTTGAATTTAGTGGGAGTTCATCTAGTAATTTGATTAAGTTGAACTATTTATCATGAACATAGTCTAAATTGTACTTGCAAATACTGTAGATCACATGGCCAAATGCAACTTCAACTTCAACGTTTTTGCTGAGAAGGAAAAGCTTAGAAACAATGGGTCTAACTTCACCAATTGGTTCCGCAATCTAAGAATCATTCTGTCTGGCGGACAAAAGGACTATGTCCTTGGTAAAGCGTTAGGTGACCCCCTGCAATGCTACGGTGATGAGAAAGCTGTCTATCGATCAAGCAAAGATGATTATGGTGTGATTAAGAGCACCATGTTATTTGCTATGGAACCGAGCTTCAAAATCGCTTTTGAAACCTATCCCGCCCTTTGAGATTCTCGAGGAGCTGAAAACCATGTTTCGCACTCAAGCCCATTCGAGAGATATGAGATCTCCGAGAAGTTCTTTAATCGCAAGATGGAGGAAGGGAGTTCCGTTAGTGAGCACGCCATAAAGATGTCGGGCTACACTCAACGCTTGAGCAACTGGAATGCACGATTCCAGAGGATCTCAAGATTGACAGGTCGCAATCACTCCTCCCAGCTACAAAAGTTTTGTAGTGAGTCATAATCGATTGGTTCCATCGATCGATCACCGAGCTCTTCGCAAAGTCAAGGCTGCAAGTGGACATCAAGAAGGATAATCATGTGTAGATGGTCAACAAGCCCTCCTTTAAGAAAGGTAAGGAGCAAAGAAGCCCTTCAAGAAGGGTGGCGGTTTAATGCCCCTGCCGAGAAGAAGCTCGGTCCGTCCCAAGCCGGACATCGAGTGCTTCTATTGCAAGGACAAGGGTCATCGAAGCAATCGTCCAAGTACTTAGCGGACAAAAGGTGGCACCATCAAAGGTATATTTGATATACATGTTATTGATGTTTTCCTTACTAGCCCTCGTTGTAGTGCTCGGGTATTTGATACCGGTTCGATTGCTAATATTTGTAACTCGAAACAGAGCTACGGAATGACGGCTTTAAGGGATGAGGTGACGATCTTGGCGTTGGCAACGGATCAAGAGTTGATGTGATGGCGTCGGCATGCTCTCCTTAGTTTTACCTTCGGATTAGTTTTAAACCTTAATAAATGTTATTATGTGCCTGCGTTGAGCATGAACATCATTTCGGATCGTGTTTATTGCAAGACGGTTATTCATTTAAATCGGAGAATAATGGTTTTCTATTTATATAAGTAACATCTTTTATGGTCATGCACCTCTTGTGAATGGTTTATTTCTTCTAAATCTCGAAGGGATGAAACACACATCCATAACATTGAGGCTAAGAGATGCAAAGTAGATAGTGATAATACTACTTATTTGTGGCACTGCCTAGGTCATATTGGAGTAAAGCGCATGAAGAAACTCCATTCGATGGACTTTGGAGTCTCTTGATTTTGAATCATTTGACACATGCGAACCATGCCTCATGGGCAAGATGATCAAAACCCGTTCTCCCAGATGATGGAGCGAGAAACGGACTTGTTGGAAATCATACATACCGATGTATGCGACCGATGAGTGTTTCGACGCGGTGGATATCGCTATTTCCTCACTTTTACCGATGACTTAAGTAGATATGGGTATATCTATTTAATGAACATAAATCTGAAACGTTTGAAAAGTTCAAAGAATTTCGAATGAAGTGGAGAACCATCGTAATGTAAAGATTAAGTTTCTACGATCCGATCGTGGGGCGAATATTTGAGTTATGATTTTCTCACGCATCTTAAAGCAAGCGGAATTGTTTCGCAACTCACGCCACCGGAACACCACAACAAGAATGGTGTGTACGAGCAGAATCGAACCCTATTAGATATGGTCCGATCAATGATGTCTCTTATGATTTGCCGTTATCATTTTGGGGTTATGCATTAGAAACCGCTGCATTCACTTTAAATAGGGCTCCATCTAAATCCGTTGAGACGACACCGTATGAACTGTGGTTTGGTGCTAAACCTAAGTTGTCGCTTAAAGTTTGGGGATGCGAAGCTTACGTCAAGAAGTTGATGCCGACAAGCTCGAACCCAAAGCGAGAAATGCGTCTTCATAGGATACCCTAAGGAAACTATTGGGTATACCTTCTATCACGTAACCAAGGAAAAGTATTTGTCGAAGAACGGTTCCTTTCTTGAGAAGGAGTTTCTCTCGAAAGAAGTGAGTGGGAGGAAAGTAGAGCTAGACGAGGTTATTGAACCTTCTCTTGAATTGGAGAGTAGCAAAGACCTGAAATTGTTCCAAAGGTTGCACCAACAATAGAGGAAGCTAATGACAATGATCATGAAGCTTCTGGACGATCAAGCTCTTGAACGTCGCAGTCGACAAGGTCACGTGCCCCTCCCGAGTGGTACGGCAACTCTGTCGACTGTCTTGTTGGTAGAAGACAAAGGAACCCACGAACTATGAGGAAGCGATGATGAGCCCGGACTACGAGAAATGTCCGAAGCCATGAACCGAATTGGGATCCATGAGTGAAAACAAAGTATGGACTTTGGTGGATCCTCCTAGCGACCGAAAGGCCGTTGAGTGCAAATGGATATTCAAGAAGAAACGGACGCGAATGGTAATGTTACCCTATAGCACGGCTTGTCGCAAAGGTTTTCGACAAGTTCAAGGTGTTGACTACGATGAGACTTTCTCTCCGTAGCGATGTTTAAGTCCATTCGGATTTTATTAGCAATTGCTGCGTTTCATGATTATGAAATATGGCGATGGATGTCAAGATCGCTTTCCTCAATGGGAACATTGATGAAGAGTTGTATATGATGCAACCCAAGGTTTTGTCGATCCTAAGGATGCTAGTAAAGTATGCAAACTTCAGCTCCATTTATGGATCAAGCAAGCATCTCGGAGTTGGAACCTTCGTTTTGATCAAGTGATCAAGAGCTTTGGATTTGTTCCAAATTGCTACAAGCTTGTATCTACAAGAAAGTGAGGGAGCTCGGTGACGCTTTCGATGCATATGTGGATGACATATTGATTATCTAAATGACATCAACATGCTTAACGATGTGAAGAGTTATTTGAACAAGTGTTTTTCAATGAAAGACCTAGGTGAAGATGCTTATATATTGGGCATCAAGATCTATAGAGATAGACAAAGACGCCTGATAGCTTTAAATCAGAGTACATACCTAGACAAAGTTCTGAAAAGGTTCAGAATGGATAAGGCAAAGAAAGGTTCAGTGCCTATGTTGTCAGGTAAGATATTGAGCAAGGCTCAGTCCACTGATGAAATGATAGGGAAGCTATGAGCAAAGTGCCTTATGCCTCGGCCATAGGTTCCATCATGTATGCCATGTTGTGTACTAGACCGGATGTGTCCAATGCTCTTAGTTTGACGAGCAGATATCAAAGTGATCCAGGAGTGGAACACTGGACAGCCGTGAAGAACATCCTAAAGTACCTAAATAGAACTAAAGAAATGTTCTTAGTCTATGGGGGTGATGAACAGCTTGTCGTAAAAGGTTACGTCGACGTTAGTTTTGACACTGACAAGGATGATTCCAAATCTCGAACGTGATACGTTTATATTTTGAATGGAGGAGCTGTGAGTCGAGAAGTCGCAAGCAAAGCGTGATCGCGGGATCTACTGAGAAGCGGAATACATGGTCAGCCGAAGCGTCAAGTGAAGGAGTTTGGATCGAAACTTCATCACTAAGCTTGGCATGGTTCCAAGTGCATTGGACCCATCGAGATATTGTGACAACAAGCGCCATAGCACTCGCTAAGGAACCAAGATATCATCCAAAGACCAAGCATATCAACAAAGTTTCATATAATCCGAGATTATATAGCGATGGAGATCCAAGATTAGCAAAGTACATACGGATCCGAATGTCGCAGATCCATTGACTAAACCTCTTCCACGTGTAAAACATGATCAACACCTCAGTGCCATGGGTGTGAGATTGTTGCCAAATGTAAACTAGATTATTGACTCTAGTGCAAGTGGGAGACTGTTGGAATTATGCCCTAGAGGCAATAATAAAGATGTTATTATTATAATTCTTGTTCATGATAAAGTTTATATTCCATGCTAGAATTGTATTAAGCGGAAACTTTAATACTTGTGTGGTTTGTAAACAACACCGTGTCCCTAGTACGCCTCTATGGACTAGCTCATTGATCAATGATGGTTAAGGTTTCCTAACCATAGACATGAGTTGTCAATAGATAATGAGATCATATCATTGGGAGAATAATATGGTGGATAGACCCAAACAAAGCAGAGAAATTAGATCGTGTCATCGTGTTCGTCTTTGCGAAGCTTTTCTTATGTCAAATATTGTATTCCTTAGACCATGAGATAATGCAACTCCCTGGTACCGGAAGAAAGCTTTGAGGTCATCAAACGTCATCCTATGAAAGGGTGATCATAAAGGTGTCTCTCAGGTGATCGGAAAGTATCTGTTGGGTTGTATGTATCGAGATGGGATTTGTCCCTCCCAGATCGGAGAGATATACTTCGGGCCCACTCGGTAATAGATATCAACACTACTTGCAAGCATGTGGTTAAGGAGTTAATCACAAAGTGATATCGGATTACGGAACGAGTAAAGTACTTGCTGTGAACGAGATTGAACTAGGTATGACGGTACCGACGATCGAATCTCGGGCAAGTAAAATATCGCGAGACGAAGGGAATATATATATGGGATTGATTGAATCCTGGCATCATGGTTCATCCGATATGATCATCGATGAATGTGTGGGAGTCAACATGGGTGCCCAGACCCCGCTGTTGATTATTGATAGAAGATCATGTCTGCATATTCTCGAACCCAGGTCACACACTTAACGTGTCTCGACGCTAGGATAGATTGGATAATTGGTTTATGAATTTTTGTTCGAGTCTCGGATGGGATCCGGGATATCACGAGAGGTTCCAATGGTCCGAGAATAAGATTCATATAAGGCAAGGCAATTTTTGGAGTTCGAATTGTTCCGTTAATCGGTATTGTATCGGAAGCTTTAGAACCTTCGGAAGGGGACCAACGTGGCCCCACCTTCCGGAAGGGGCATGGGCCTATGAGGGAGTGTCCTGCCGCATTGGGCCAGGGCACAAGGCCCCATAGGGCCCAGCCGATTCTAGAGAGATTTGACTGCTTAAATCTCGGGATAGAATTTCTAGATAAGGGAGAGTTTAAATCGTTTAAACTAGAGATAGGATTTCTAGATAAGGGAGAGTTTAAATTGTTTAAACTAGAGATAGGCTTGGAGGAGGGCAGGCTGGCCCCCTCTATATAGAGGGGTGGCGCCTCCCCAACACACACCTTCCTCCAAGCCCTAGCAGCCTTGCTACCTTCCTCTCTCCCTCCCGACTGTTTGTAGGCGAAGCCCTGCAGCAGAGATTCTCCACCATATACACCACGCCGTCGTGTTGTAGATCCAATCTATCTCTCCACCATACTCGCTGGTCCGAGGAAGGAGGAGACGTCGAGGTGCTGCACGTGTGCATCTCACGGAGGCACCGCCACTTGTGGTGCTAGATCGGATCGGATCGCGAGGAGGAGAAGCGAGTATGACTACATCACCCACGTTTCGACGAACGTTCCGCTGTGCGAATCTTCAAGGTATGAAGATCTAATCCAATCTCTCTCGTTGTTTGCATCTCCTAGATTAGATCTTGGCTTTCCCTCTTTTCGCTCCGTAGAAAATTTTGATTTACTATGCCGCGAAACCCTTCATTAACAACATCCAATGTCTATGATCAGGAAACTGTGATCATCTTGTTAATCAACGAACTAGTTTATGAGAGAGGAATAACTAGGAACTTTCTGTTTGTTTATTAAACACACATGTATTAAATTTTCCGTATTAATACTATTATAGCATGCAAAATAAACATCTATCATATACTTGGAATACACATAATAAACATTTTATTATTGCCTCTCAGGGCATATTCCCTTCAGTTATTTAGATCATCATGCATCATTTATCAGTTTTTATATGATTTACGGGATTTTCCAAAAAAAATCCTTTACATTGCTACTTAAAGGAGGTAAGAAACCTCCTTTTTCGTATTTTATTGTTTTTATAGACCTTCTTGACTCCAAATAAATTGATAAAAATATCACTAAAGCTTTTCAAGAATACGAAGACCACCAGCTTTGCGTCCCATGAGAGGATCCATAGGGTACAAGAGAGGTCTCCACGACGTGCCTCCCTAGGCCAGACACTTTGAGGTGGGTACGAGCCTCTTGGTGGCTTCTCTCGCGACCTCCCTTTTACGGACGCCGCCGTCTCGTGAAGAAACCATACACAAAAATTTAGTGGGAATAATCGAAGGTGACAAAGGACCAAAGTCTTCTCCTTCTCCGGGATAGGGCAAAACTTGTCGTCCTGACACCAAGGGGAAAATTTTGTTGTCATCAACTCCAACACATCCCCAATGTATGGAGGACCATATTCATCACTATCTTCACCATCTCCATCAACAACACCGTCTCCATATCCTTGATCGACATCGTGCCCCTCTTGTGCAGATAGTAACCATGGATAGTTTCATAGTGTTGTTTGCGTTATAGTATTTGGTATTGTGATATTCTTTATTGATGATGTTCTATTTTTAGATTGTGTTGTATTTCATATGCAACTGCATCGTCATCATGTTCCATCTTTGTAAGTAGTTCCCATGCTCCCGAGGAATACGATAAATTAACCATTATTTCCATGTAGCATGCTTTGAGTATTTGGTCATTTTTTATACAATAATGTGGTTCTGTGATGGTAATATACGAACATCGACAAATATGTTACTTCACCTATGTGGTCCCAAAGAGTTGCACCCAAGAGTAAGGAAGAGAAGAGGAATTGACGTAGATGACAAAAACAATGTCCCGATCCTTAGTCTTGCAAATTGCATTAGGTTTTTTTTTATGTTGGGCCAGGTAGAGAGAAACAAAAACTTCCTTACACAGGATATCCAAGAACTAGTCGAGGAGAAAGGCCACGAGATTACCACTAGACCATAGGTGTGAAACTTGACGTAGCGCGCATCACTTCTCCCCATTTTTAAGATTGGTACATAATAATAGAGAAACAAAAAAATCTCAATGCAAATATCCAAATTGGGTCTAAATCCATTAATCTTTCCTTAACAAATAATTGAAGTTACACGTGCTAAGTCAAACTTACTTAAGTTTGACTAAGTTAGTAGAAAAATATGGTAATACCTATAGAATTAAATCTAATGAGACTAGTTTGTGTTGTAGATCTTGCTATATTATTTTCTTTAATCTTGGTCACACCTAAATAAGTTGGACTCAGGATAAACCTATGAATTGCTTCAATTAGTTAATAGTGGGCCGAAGGTATATTTAAAAGAACATAGAAATTGAGAGATTTGCTAGTACAGATTTTCGTTAAAAAGCAAAGCATCCACTCGTCGATATGGTGAACCATCTCTATTATTAGATCACAACCGCTAAATCCACATAGTCATACCTAATCATGTCATATAGTACATTAGATCTACACAACCGTACCTAGAGAAATAAAATCCATTGGATCTTTAAATTGATACCTAAACATACCACACATGTTAAGATCTTCATAAGTGTACCTTCTAGAGTTGATCCAATCATGATCGATACATCTTTGTCACATTAGTAGATAAATTAATCAAAATTGATAGATCTCCGTAGTTACACCGAGCTATATCTCGTATGACAAAAAATACATGTGTATATTAACCTTTACTTGAATTTTAAACTATAAATGCATGCCATGCTTGATTTAAACATGTTAGTCATCACCATAGACACCACCGCTAATCTAATGTAATCGATAGAAACATGATTGGGCCACTGAATCCGTAGCAAATTGAATTTTCCTCTTACCACCTAATGCTCCCGTAGACACCTGGTACAAATTTTCTAAGTGGTGATATGCTAGAAATGGACGATGGGGGATGTATTTAGGATTGGTCAACTTCACATTCTTAGGAATTCGGTCAGCTCCAGAATGAGTTTCACCGAATTCGGTCAAAATTGCAGAAATTCGATTAAAACTCTCTCGAGTTGCAAGTTATGGTACTAATCTTGCTCACTTGCAAGATGTAGAATGTCGTGGGAATGGTCACGGCAGATGATGCAATCGGCAGCGAGTAGTAGAACGAGGGGCAAGGGCGGCCAGCCATCTGCGGTGCGAGAGGGCAGAGACACAAGGTTTTCCCTAGGTTCGGCCCCCGAAGAGTAAAGACCTACTCCTGCTAGATTGTATTATGATGGTGGTACAATGAACGAGCTCGGCGGCTAGGCGGTGAGTCGCTTAGGTGTATGATGGAACGTATCTCTACACGCCCTGTAGGGAGGTTTATATAGACTCACCTCCCCTAGGGTTTACATATCTCAACCGAATCATTTAAGGCTTCGGCAATCGTTTAACCTAACTCGACTGGGCCTATCTACTCGCCTGGGCCTTCAGCTTCCAGTCGCTTGGATCCACACCGGGCCTTGATCCAGTCGCCGTCTTGCAGGCCCACTCGGCAGTTCCTGGGACAGTCAAAAACGTCCTGCTGAATATACCCCGGTGGGTATATCCCCATCAGTAGTCCCCGAGGCCGTCGTCGGTTGGGCGCAGGTGGTTGCTGGCAGTCGGAGTATACGGCTTCAAAGCATACATCCAGTCGAATCGTCGGCGGGCTCCTGAATAAAGGAAAAGACTAGTCATCCTGATCGTAGCTTTGGCGAGTCGAGTCGGCGAAAATATTTAATCACTGTCGTAGTGACCGGGTGGGCGAGCTGAGTGGCTGAAGTTGGACCGTTAGCGTGGTCAAACTAGCCGTTGGGGTAATCCAACGGTAACTTTTGGCGTAATCACCGCGTAGTAACAGCTCCCTGATTTGGCGGGTAACAACCGCTATATAAGGGGAATGGCAGGCGATCGGAGAACCACCTTCTCGTCATTTCCTCCGATTGCGCGCACTTTCGCCTTCCTTCGCATCGCGATCCAGCCGACCCGAAATCATCCGACCCCCCACAAATCCTTCCGCCATGGCCCCCTCCACCGAGCCTTAGGGTAGATCTAAGTGTACGAGGGCGCAATCGCCCTTCGAGGAGGCCGGATCCTGGCTAGGCCGTTGGCGCATCCTCGCGTCCCGAGAGGTGACCCAACTGCGCGAGAGAATTCATCTGCTTCACTAGCCACCTAGAACGGGGCTGGGATTCTACGCTCGTTTCTTCCGCTTCGCGCTACTACGGATTCAACCGGACTGGTCCGCGATAGATCGAGCAGCTCGCCATCTTCATGGCGTTCTGCGAGTGCTACCTGGGCTGCCGGCCCTACTTCCCTCTATGGCAAGATCTGTTTCACGGACGGATCAGTCGCGAGGAAGCGGGCGGCCCAATGCTCGCCGCGGGTGGCCTGACGTTCCAACTGAAATCGAAGGCTTCTTTCTTCGATCTGATGATACCCGCCAAGGCGGCGAGCCAATGGAAGAACTCTTGGTTCTACGTCGCCGAGGCGACCCCGGAGGGCGAAACGGCGATCCCACGATACTCTGCCGACTGGCCCGAACCGCGCCGACTCCAAGTCGGCAAGCTCCCCACCGACCAGCGGATGGTCGTGGACGAAATGCTTCAAACCATCTGCGGTTTGAAGAAGAAGGGCCTCCAGACGATTAACTTATACAACTGCTGGCTCGGGCGGCGGCTCGTTCCTCTGGCTCGGCGCGACCACTATATGTACCAATACACGGGCCGGGAGGATTCGACGAAGTCCTGCCTCGCCGAGTGGAAGCTCGAGGACTACACCCCAAAGATCAAGAAGATCACCCAGCGGTACCGGACGCAAAGCGGGTCGCCTCACACCGCTAAACATCCAGCCCCAACGGTAAGTCACCTCGCATCATTCGCAATGCAGCTTTATGCGATGCGGTCATTCTAATTTCATTTTGTACTCATTGCTATTCCAAGTGGTGGAAGGATGGCTCGCCTTGACGAGAACTCGAGCTCGTCTGTCCAGACTGGGCGACCGCCTCCGCCAAGGGCGACGCTGAGAGAGACGAGAACAGCGACGACGACGAATCCAAGGAGGAGGTCGCCCCGTTGGTTCGCAAGACCAGCGGGCAGCGTCAGCGTGAGCTTGAGGCAAGTAAAAGCCTTGACCGTCATAATGATGATGATGACGAACTTCCGGAGACCACCTCGCACCGCCAAGCTACTCCGTCGAATAAGAAGAAGACAGAGAAGGAGGTGAAGGCCCCTCCGAAGAAGAAGACAAAGCCGGTGAGACCGGCCTCCCCGCCGCACTCGGCGAAACAGCCCGACGCCACCACCGCTAAGGGCGAGGCGCGCCGATGGTAATCGGCCGACACGGCCGCTGTCCTGAGCGAGGTGCCACTGGCTTCGATACCTCCGCCATTCGCCCGCCTGGACTAGGCCGCCCGATGTGGCGACTTCACCTCGCAAGGAAGCTCCCGCTGAAGATGTCTCAGAGGCTCCCGTCGCAGCCTCGACGACGAAGAAACCATCCGTGTCTTGGGCACACGACGTCTTGGAAATGGGCCTCATTCGCCGACTGGGCCCCGAACTGGAGAAGCCGGCCAGCATCCGCACCGGGCTACGCTTCATTCCACTCGCTAAGTGAGTTTGCTCACCTTCTTTCGTCTTTCATTGTACTTGAATTATCTTGCTCACGCAATCAATTTGTAGGACCGGAGCAAAGAAAATAGGCCATCCAACCGTGGCTAAGGTGCCGCCCGTCGTCAGCGAAGAGGATCCCTCCCGGAAGAGGAAGGCGGACGAAGTCGTCGTCCCTGCGGATGGCGCCAAGAAAGCCAAGGGCTACGATGTCGTCACGATCTCCGATGACACGGCGGTCGCGCCGAATGAACCCGCAACGGAGGCGGCCGTACCCACGAAGGAGGGTGCTCCCTCACCTAGGGTGGCCGATCCGGCCTCCTTTGGTGCTGGTGCCTCTATCGCAATGTTCCCGCGCTTCATGGCCAGAGCGGCTACAGCGAGTGGGACCTCGCCCTCGAGCCGTGCACCTGGGGTCACCGACGCGGAGGTCGAGCAGCGTCGTGGGCACACGCCGGCTCTCCTTGCGTCCGTGGATGCGATACAACTTCATGGCATGCTTGGCGCAGCCATCCAGGTATGTCCAGTCCCCGAGGATCAGGACGGTGTGTTGCAGCGGTCTGATTCTTTTAGTGTCTTGTTATTTTTCGCGTCCAGTCCCCGAGTGCGCACTCGCTGAATTCCAGCGGGTGGGCACTTAGGATTTTTTGATCGCCAGTCCCCGAGTGCGTACTCACTGAATTTCAGCGGGTGGGCACTTAGGATTTTTTTGATTGCCAATCCCCGAGTGCGTACTCGCTGAATTTCAGCGGGTGGGCACTTAGGATTTTTTTTGATCGCCAGTCTCCGAGTGCGTACTCGCTGAATTTCAGGGGGTGGGCACTTAGGATTTCGCTTTGGTTAACTGTTTGAATTGTATGCAGGATCTGCAACGTGAGTCAGCTGATCGATTGGCAGCGAAACACCGCGCGGAGAAGGAACTGGCCACCGTCCAAGAGGCGAATAAGGGGCTTCAGGCAGTTGCCGCGAAGGCAGAGGAGGCTCGCCAGGGACTTGTCCCAGCGGGTGAGTTGGCAGCGGCGCAATCGGCATTGAGCTCGACTGAGAAGCGGATCGCCGACTTTGAGCGCGAGCTGAGGGAGGCGAAAGAAGAAGCGAGTTCGGCGGATGGTCGAGCCAAGGCTGCTGTTACGGCCGCCGCGGAAGAACGTAAGGTTTCTGACGCCCTTGTTGCTGGGCTTCAGGATGATTACACTTCTCTTCAGAGCTTCATCACGGATCTCTCCCGTCCCTTGATTGGTGAGTGTGTCTGCCCCTGCCTATTGCATGTGCCTTTTTGTGATATCCAACGTACTCACTGTTATCTTCTATTCGCAGGTCGCATACTTGATAGCGCGGAGGAGGCGAGCTCGTTCGACGCGCGGCAATGTGTGGCCACGCTCGTCAACTCGGCGACTTTGTCAGCGACATGCATCCGAGCCTACCTCCAGGAGATATCCCCCACGGAAGTAATTCCCAGCGACCTCGTCGAGGTGTGGAAGTACTTGTAGAAGGCGCCATCGGTCGTTGAATTCATGACGCGATCGGCGTTCCGGCGCGGAGCGGCGACGTCGCTTAGCCTTGGGCTTGCTCACTTTCTAGAGGATTTTGATCAGGACGACGTGACGAGTGGCTACCCGTCATCGACTGGCGCGGTGGAGATCTCAGATATGCTCAAGTTGACGGGTCGCGCCGCGGTGTACTCCGAGCGCGTCTGGGCGATGGGAGACCTCCTTCCTTACCAGGAGACGGTCGTCGCGCCCAACGACCCCGAGCCGCAGCATCGGGACCTCAAGGTCGAGCAGCCCTTTCGTGCGGCGATGGCGGGTGAGCTGACGACGTATCCGTCGAACCCGTACACTCCCTTCATCCGCAATCGCAAGGGTTCTGGCGAGTCGTCGTCGAAGCCTGCGGAATAGAATAGTTTGCCCTGGGGCGTTAGTAGCAGATCTGCCGTTTGGGCATATTTTGTATTCTGAGATGATTGCGACATGCTATTAATGAGATATCGTGTTTGTTTTGTGACTTGTCATGTGTTTTCCGGTTGAGGGTTGAACGAGTCCCCGAGCGCGTCCGCCCTTTTTGTGGGGTTTACCTCGTGTGTGATGTGTTTGTGGTTTTTGAATGTTTTGTTATTGTGGTCGACTCGCCCGGACTCAGAGAGCCAGTCGCAAGGCGACTCCCTTGAGCGCTCTGTACTTCACCGTTTTCCCTTGCGCGAACGAGGTCGGGTGGCCGAGTCCCCGAGCGTGGTACTTAGTTGTTCTAGGCGCGACTCGAGGGTGGGTGAGGACTTGGCGCGTTAGTTTGAGCGCATCACTCCTGCCTGGCCCGTTGGGTCAGTCCCATGGCGAGTCCTGGGCATGCTCTCATACTTGGCATTTTCCGAAGGCCGCTCACTGAATCGGTCGGTCCCGAGCGTGGTACTTGGCCGTTCGAGTCGCTATGTCGAGGATGCGGAGGATCATGGTCGCTGTGAGAAGTGAGGGCAGTTGTCTTGGCTCGTAGAGCCAGTCGGGCTAGGTGACTCCAATGGGGCTCCGGGTAGGCGTTTTTCGTGGGCGATGCAAAACCTGAGGTGACCCAGTGCTCTTGCATCGCACTACTTGACCGTGCCGATCGCTGTACCAAAGGTTGACTTCATGTTAGCTTGACGTTATTACGAAAGCAGTGGCACAAGACACGGAGAGTAGGCGCAATTTGCGGTAACCAATTCTTTTTATTTCATAGCGACTAGAGGGTACATATGTGGAGTTCTAGGAATAGAACTTCCGTAGGAGGTTTACATTCCACGGTCGCTTGACGTCGAGTTTGCCGTCCCCGCGGACGTCGATGAGGTAGTACGCATCGTTGTGCAGTACGCCGATGGCGAATGGTCCTCCCACGGAGGGGAAAGCTTGTGCATGCCCTTCTTGTCCTGGATGAGGCGCAAGACCGTGTCGCCTTCCGAAGGTGCGAGTTTTCACCCGGCCGTGGTAGCGCGAGTCCTCGGGTAGATGGCGGTGCGTGATCGAGCGAGGTCACGTGCCTCGTCGAGTTGATCGACTCCGTCCTGGCGGGCGAGTTCGTTTGCAGCCGCCGTGTAGTGGACGACCCGCGGCGAGTCGTTCTCGAGGTCGGTGGGCATGACTGCCTCGGCGCCGTACACCATGAAGAAGGGGGTGAATCCTGTCGACCTGTTGACCGAGGTGCGGATGCCCCAGATGACAGAGGGTAGCTCCTCGACCCAGCACCCGGCGGTGCGCTTGAGTGGTACTTGGAGTCGCGGCTTCAGGCCATGGAGGATGCTTTGATTAGCCCGTTCCGCCTGGCCGTTGGATTCCGGGTGGGCGACTGACGCGAGATCGAGCCGGATGTGGTGTTCTTCGCAGAACTCGGCCATGGATCCTTTGGAAAAGTTGGTGCCGTTGTCCGTGATGATGCTTTTTGGGAACCCGTAGCGATATATGAGCTCGCGTAGGAATTTTGTGGCGGTCTTCCCGTCGCACTTCCGGACTGGTTTGGCCTCCACCCACTTTGTGAATTTGTCGACCGCGACTAGGAGGTGGGTGTAGCCGGAGGGAGCCTTTTTGAAGGGGCCTACCATGTCCATGCCCCACACGGCGAATGGCCAGGTGATGGGGATTGTCTTGAGTGCTGATCTCGGCACGTGCGTCTGGTTGGCGTACTTCTGGCACCCGGCGCACCGCTGGTCAATGTCGACGGCATCGGCGTGTGCGGTGGGCCAGTAAAAGCCATGCCGCATAGCCTTGGCGACCAGATAGCGGGCGCCGGCGTGGTGGCCGCAGTCGCCGGAGTGGATCTCGTGGAGGATCTTGCGTCCTTCGGCGGGTTGGACGCAGCGTTGGAACACGCAGGTGACGCTGCGCTTGTGGAGCTCGCTGTCGATGATGGTGTAGGACTTGCATCGGCGTGCGATCATCCGAGCGTCCGTCTCCCGGGCAAGAAGGTGCCGCCTCCTGTAGGCGACGTAGGGCTTGGTCCAGTCGTCTGGCTCGGTGACGAGTGCGACCAGGGCTGCCTCCGGCTCCAACGGGACTCCGATGTCGATCTCCCTCGGGGGAGAGACTGATGGCTTGGTGATCGTGTAGAGGAAGACGCCGACGGGTGGTGCGAGTCGAGCCGACCCAATGCGAGAGAGTGCGTCGGCTTCCTCGTTCTTCCGCCTGTCAATCCACTCGACGGAGTAGCCTGCGAAGTGTCCGCCCAACTTGTCCACTGCTTGGCGGTATGCCGCCATGGTGGGGGAGACGACATCGCAGGTGCCAGCAACTTGTCCAACGACGAGGTCGGAGTCTCCGTAGCAGCGTAGGCGGTTGACGTTCATCTCCCTGGCAGCTCGCATGCCGTGGAGTAAGGCCTCGTACTCGGCCATGTTGTTGGTGCAGGGGGTGAAGTCGAGGCAGAGGACGTAGCGGAGCTTGTCGCCCTTCGGTGAAGTTAGCACAATCCCTGCTCCTGCACCGTCCGTGTTCTTGGAGCCATCGGGCGGTGCTCCAAGAATGGAGGTATGGCAGCTTCTTCGCTGCTAGGCCTCTTCCCACGGGCGATGAAGTCCGCTAGAGCCGCGACTTGATCGCTTTGGCTCGTATTTTATGTTATGGACGCCGATCTCGACGCCCACTTGGCGACCGCCTTGCCGCCTCGCGATTCGGATGATGTCCTCGAACGGTGCCGAGGAGACGACCGTGATTGGGTGTTCGAAGTAGTGCGGCAGCGCCACAGAGCTCAAGACCGCATATACCAGCTCGGTATCATGGTATCGGGCGCGACTCGGTGAGGACTCGCTGATGTAGTACACCGGCCAGATCGGGCGCCTTTCCTTCCTCCGCCGCTCGACGACCATGACGGCGCCGACGACGCTCGGACGCCGCGACGACCAGCATGGGTTCCTTGTCGGCGGGCGGCGAGTAGTGTGGAGAGTAGCACCTTCTTGAGGTCGCGAGCGCGTCTCGCCTCCTTGTCCCACCGGAAGGTGGGGTTCTGCGCATCAGCGGTATAGGGCATCGCTTTTCGCCAGCGGGATGAAGCGATCGAGAGCCGCCATCGCCCGCCAGCTTCGACGCCGCGCAGCACTCGGGTTTGCCGAGTCGCGATCGTGTCGATCTTGGTGGGGTTTGCCTCAATACCGCTTAGAGACGACGCACCCAAAGAGTTGTCCCGCTGGTACAATCAAGGTGCATTTTCCGGTTAAGCTTTATCTTGTATTTTCGCAGGTTGGCGAACGTTTCCGCCAGGTCGGCGAGTAGATCGCCCTGGCGAGCGGATTTTACGACCACGTCATCGATGTAGACGTGGATGTTGCAGCCAATTTGGCTCGCGAGGCACTCTTGCATGCACCGGTAGGTCGCCCCGCGCTCTTGAGGAAGGTCATGGCGGTAGCGTAAGGCTCAATGGCGTGATGAACGCCGTTTTCCTCGCCCTCGACGGACATTTTGATCTGGTTGTATCCAGTAGGCGCCGAGGAAACATAGCGACTCCGAGCCCGCGGTGGAGTCGATTATTTGGTCGATCCACGGAGGACGAATCGCTCCTTGCAGCGCTGTTCAAGTTTGTGTAGTCGATACACATCCTCCGTGTCCCATTCTTCTTCTCGACCAGACTGGGTTTGCCAGCCACTTGAGTACTTGATTGGCGGATGAAGCTCTGCAGCGAGTAGACGTTGCACCTCCTCGGCGATGGCTCGGACGCTCTTCATTGAAGGGCCACAATGATCGCTTGATGGGTCGCACTTTGGGTTCGGCTTAGCTTGTGCTCAGCGAGCTCCCTAGGGACACCGTGCATGTCGAGGGCTTCCATGCGAAGATGTCCTCGTTCTCACAGAGGAACTCGATGAGCGCCTTCCTAGGCTGGGCTCATGCCCGTCCGATCGCCACCGCCGCCGGAATCGCCGGGACCAGCTCGACGGTGCGGTTATCGCCGTTGCCTCGAAGGTTGAGGTGTTTGCGCCCGAGTTGGGCTTCTTGAGTATGGTGGGGTCGTCGTTGTTGACCCCGCCGACTTGGCGAGCTCATCGGCATGGTTGGTTTCTGCCGCGATGACGGCGTCGGCGAGTTCTGCTCCTTTGGCCTCACACTCGGCGGCCATGTCGGGGTCGCCGTTGATGGTTATGATGCCACACGGCCCGGGGAGCTTCATCGCGTTGTACGCGTAGTGGGGCGCTGCCATGAACTTGGTGAACGCCTGGCGCCCCAGGACGCAGTGGTAGGGGTTGTCGAAGGGTACCAGATCAAAGACGATCTGCTCGGTGCGGAAGTTTGCTGGTGTGCCGAAGGTGACGAGCAGCATGACCTTGCCGATCGGGTACGCCTTCCGACCGGGGACGATGCCATGGAACGTGGTGTGAGTTGTCTCGATCATCGACTGCGGGAGCCGCAGCCGTCTGAAGGTGTCCAGGTACATGATGTTGATGGAGCTGTCGCCGTCCATCAATATCTTGGGGAGCCAGTAGTCGCCGACCTTAGGCTTGACCACCAGGGCGACTCGGCCTGGGTACTCGATGCGTGGCGAGTGGTCCTGGCGACTCCAGGTGATGGGCTGCTCTGACCAGTTGAGGAACTGGGGAACGTCCACCTGAGCCACCGCGTTGACGGCGACGGCGCGGGTGATGACCTTCTTCTCGCGCTTTGTGTTGAAGCCTGTGAAGGTATGGAGCGAGCCGGCCACTTTGCCGAATTTTCCGCCGTTTGGCGGGTCGTTGTCGGGGTCCTCCCGTGCTCGCCGTGCCTTCTCGATCTCCCTGAGGGTGTGGCAGTCGGCGGTCGTGTGCGTTGCGGGCTTCCCTTCCCTGCTATGAAACGCACAAGGTTGGTTAAGGAGGGCCGCGGGGTCGAACCTTGGCTTGGCCTTGTAGTTGCCGCCGTCGCGTTGTCCTCTCCGTGGCGGAAGCTTTTGGGCTCGCGTTGTGTGCCCGTGTTGGCGATGAAGTCGACTCGCCCGCCATCAAGGGCGCTGCCAAAGCGAGGCGTCAGAAGCGTAGGTCGGACCGTCGTCTGTTGTTGCCGCCAGGCGGCGTTGGCCTCCGACTGCGCCGGTTTCCTGGTTTGGATCTTCCTCCGCACTGCTTGGCGATCTTGAGGAGGTCCCAGATGTTGTCGAGTGCGAGTGTCGCTGAGCTTGGCGACCAAGGGCTCAAGCGGCACGAGGTCTTGAAGCAATGGATCGCAGTGTCCGTGGATGCCGACCGCTTGTACCGTAGTTCTGCCACCGCTGACCCATATGGTCGACTCGCGGGGTCCCTGGACGCATCGCTCCAGGTCCTCAATGGTGGCGCGGGTGTAGGAGCACTCGAAATGCCTGATGAAAGCGTCGCTTATTTCCTCCCAGGATTCGATACTATCCTGGGGGAGGGTGTTGATCCATTGCCTGCACGTCCCCTCCATCATCAAGGGTAGGTAACGGGCGGCTAGCAGGTCGGTGTGGCCTACGATCCCCATCGCCATGAGGTATGTATCGAGCCACATGGCGGGGTCGTACTTCTCTATCTCCTTTGGCGCCTTGAAGTTTGGCGGGTACTTCTCGCCTCGGATCATCGGTCCGAAGCACTTGGGGCCGAGTCGACTTAGCGACCCCATTGGCTCGCCGTCGCGGCGATTGGTTAGGGTGTGTCGCAGGTCGTCGGGCTGGCGTGCGCGCCAGCTTTGGTTGTTGATGATGTGGGTGCGGGCGTCGATGGGTTGACCGTTGGCGGCGACGAAGTTGGTCGCTGTCCTGGGGTCGTTAGTGGAGAGTGCCGCGTTCACGGGTCGGTGTTGGAGCTATAATGGCTCTGGTGGCTGGCAGTTGAGGGTGTTGGCCGCCATTGGGCGACCGCTTGAGGCCGCTCTGCTTCCCGAAGAACGCGAGTACACTCGACTCTGCGAGTCGGCGCCTGCGTTTTGCTGCTCAACGGCCTTTGCGAAAGGTGGCCCCGACGCATCGGATCCGTAGGGCGTCGCTGTGGCCGTGATGTTGTCGGCCGCTCGCCCGCCACGAGGTTGTCCATCGGGTGGAGAACGATGGGAGGCCGTTCGCCCCGCCTCCGTGAGGAGACTACTATCCACCGATCCTCGGGGTGTGCGGTTGGGGAGGGGCGCCCATCGCCGACCCGGGCGGGGCCGGGCGCTTCCTCTGGTGGCGCTGCTCGCAGATCGCGCTGCCACGCCGGGCCGGTCGTTTTATCGTCAAAGTTCAGCAGCTACCGACGGTGGGGTTCAGCGCCGACCGATTCGCCTGGTGGTAGCGATAGCTCTGCGCCACCGCCGAGGCAAAAAAATCGTGCTCGGCTTGCTCCTTGGCATCGCCTCCGCCAGCGGAGTTCCTCGACCTCCGCTGCCGTGGCGCTACGAGGATCGGGGTGAGAAGGATCCTCCGCGGATCGGTGCCGGTCGCCATGTAGGTCGCAGCGTGGCGACGTCCCGTCAGGAGGTCGGCGGAATTTTCCGACCCGAGTCAAGTCAAAGATCCCAAGGATGGAGGATCCTCGGTATCCCATGTTGGAGACTGGTGATGGAGCCCGCGGTGAAGCCGCGTGATGGATCCGCGAGTGACGCCGGTCGCGAGTCGGCGTCGTCGTTGAGGGCCGCGTCTCTGCGGCCGAGTTTTCGCCACGCATCGTACGGGCGAGTTGTACTCGGAGGCAAGGCGATGGATCGTGCGGATCGCTCTCGGAGAGTCGATCGGGGGGAGGCTCGCGGATGCGAGCCGAGTCCTCCGAGACGATGACGCCGGTGAGGCCGAAGAGGCCGATCGTGCCGACCGGCAGGATCACGCCGCGTGACGGTCGCGCCACGGGACGTAGCTGCTCGGCAAGATTTGGAGCATCTCGCCGATCGCTATCATGCGCCGTGGCGCACCGCCTCGCTGATGGGCGATTGGATCTCGCCGTAACACCGCCAGCCCCACGGCAGCACCGCCGAAATGGTCACGGCAGATGCCGCAATCGGCATGAGTAGTAGAACGAGGGCAAGGGCGGCCAGCCATCTGGTGCGAGATGAGGGCGGAGACACAAGGTTTTACCTGTGTTCGCTTCGGAGGGTAAAGACCTACTCCTGCTAGATTGTATTATGATGGTGGTACAATGGACGAGCTCGGCGGCTAGGCGGCGAGTCGCTTAGGTGTATGATGGAACGTATCTCTACACGCCCTATAGGGAGGTTTATATAGACTCACCTCCCCTAGGGTTTACATATCTCAACCGAATCATTTAAGGCTTCGGTAATCGTTTAACCTAACTCGACTGAGCCTATCTACTCGCCTAGGCCTTCAGCTTCCAGTCGCTTGGATCCACACCGGGCCTTGATCCAGTCGCCGTCTTGCAGACCCACTCGCCAGTTCCTGGGCCAGTGGGAAACGTCCTGCTGGGTATACCCCGGTGGGCATATCCCCATCATAAAACTAAAACGCTCTTATGATACAAGTTATGGGACTAAAAATGTATATATCTCAACTTTCGAAGTCGTGATATGCTAGACAATGGACGATAGGGGATGTATTAAAGATTGGTCAACATAACATTTTTAGGAATGAATTTACGTATATGTTTAAAACATTGTGTATTTCGCAATAAAGTGACACTTTTGGGGGGGGGGGGAAAGTGCGCAAGGCGCCTCAACACTTCCTTTAAAATAAAGATGATGTGTCGTGATCTTGTGTCTAGAAGGACCACCGTCGTTTTTCTGAAATGTGTATTTGGGTCTAAAAGTTTCTTCAATTTACAATTTCTTGGTTTCTTTTTTTTTCTTGTAGCGTTTGCCACAGGAAAAATAAAAAAGCACGGAGACAACGACCGATTTCTCGCTCTCCATCCATGGATGCGGTGTAGTGCTACTATGTTATTCTCAAGGAGAAAGCGTGCATTTCACGCACGCAGGGAAGTTACACGGAAAACTCTCTCTCAATCCAAGAAAAAAAACTAAAGGCGAGAAATCTCTCTCAAACTCCGTTCCAACGATGAAGCTAAAAAAATGAAAAGGAGGCAACGTGGCGGCGTAGTTCCAGCCCCCATGAGATGAGAGCTTGAAGCAAGCGCGGATCCATCCACGGCTCGTGCCCCGAAGTCGCCGCCTCCTCCTGTGAACTCGGTCCGACGAGCGCGGATCAGCTGACCGGATCACGTGACGCGCTCGATCGGGCTCATGCCTCCGTCGGTCCGCGCATGATGTGTTTTTCTCCTCCCCTCGTCCTCACTTTCGATCGGTCGGTCGGTGCTGCTCCCCGCAAGTCACGTACGTATTCCTGGTTTCCTACTCCTACTTCGATCCGTGGTCACGAGTATCGCGCGGGCGCGGGAGTCAAATCGAGTCTTTTGAGGTGGAGATGGGAACCAAAATCGGTTATGTGGGTGCGAAGCACCGATCGGAACTTGCTTGTCACCCACCCTCGTGATCGCATACGGTGGATGGAGTACATAGCTTTCTTCCAAGAGGAGGAGGAGGAGGGGGATTAACTGCAGGAGCGTCGCCGCTAATTAAGCGTGACGACCGCCGGCGGGGGAGATCCAATCCAAGGCGGAATGTTTCCGCTCCGTCCCGTGTATCTTACCTTTTCCAGGTCAATGGCGTGCCCGTCTTCCTTGTTGACGCTTGCGTGTTCGCTCAGCTCGATCCGTGAGCGTGAGCCCGGAGTAATTTGCCTTGGATCTGCCTTTGCGTAGTTCCCACTGAATGCGTCCGTGGGGAGCGTACCCACGGCACGGTCTAGATCGATCTCTCGATCTTTCTCGAGGCGCGCATTGATAGCCGCCTCACGTTGTCGGCGGCGAGGGCATTTAGTACTCTGCAGTAACGTAATTCATGGACATGGTACGTACGTATAACGTACTCCCAACTTTTTTTTTGACAGAGAATACGTACTCCCAACTTCGTGACCACTCGAGGCGCGAGGGAGCACAGGAGGCACCGTGACAGTGAGTTGCCAAAGAATTTTCCTTTTGGGACCAGCAAAAAGTTATTCCCGTATCCTTCATTACTACGTACTACTACAGTACATCGTGGGGGGGGGGGGGCATACTATGTGGTGCAGATGCAGATATGCAACTATGTATAGTGCAGCTCTGAACATTCGCGGTCAGACGTAAGTGCGCCCTCCTCACCCACACAAACACCGTTAATCTCCCTCCTCCTTCCAAAAAAAAAAACCTCGTGATCGCTTGCTTTCCAGGAGGAGGAGGGAGATCAATCGCGGCGCGGCTCGTGTAGCTTCGTAGGTTTGCTTGGAGCCAAAAAGAACACCGTTAATTAGAAAACTAGCTGATCAAAACCAGAGCAGATCTCGATCGGAATCATCGAAGGTTAAGCTGAATACAGTATACAACAACGGAAAAGCGCCGTCTCTTTGCTCGTATACTTCTTTCTTCACATGTTTTCAAGGTCGGTCTACCAAATACTCCGAAAGCAAGAGAACAATAATGCACGGGAGCAGTAGTAGAGAATGTGTGTAATCAAAACCCGTTTCAGAAAAGTGTGTACTCCAATCAGAACGAGGAAACGGACACGGCTTGCTCGCTCGCATCAAAAGCACCGCCCATTCCCACCATTACCGGCAGGGCGGCACGAGTCTTTTGCCGGAGGCACGACGATGATAGTGCTCGCCTGCTCGGTATCTTGCCATTTGCGAGTTGTATATGGTTTGGATTTGGATTTGTTTGGGGCTAGGCCTGCTTTCTGTGCTTTGCTCCGTCGTGGGCTATGTTTGTCACTTTGCAAGTTTTCGACATCCTACATAATGGACACAATCTGTTGCCAAGCCGTTTCGTTTCGACACCTCCACCCGAAGGAAGACGACATTTCTCAAAGAAAAATCCTCAAGCTAAAGGGGAGGGGAGCCTTTTTCCCCTCCATAGCCGCTACCTTCAACATGATCAACATCTTGCTCTGCAGGCGGCGACGGAAGGACATTGAGGATGAGGCATCGCCGTCGGATATGAGAAGACGTGCACGCCAAATGGGTAGGACAACAACGAGCAGCGAACCCGGCAGACGTCCAAGCATTGGGCGGCGGCAATCTCATGCCTGCTTTTTTTAGATACCATGACTCTTTATTTAACTTATCACATAGTTTGGAATACAAAGACCGCCAGGAGGTTCAACAAGCCAAACATGACGTCCACTTTCAGCATACATTGCCGATCGAGCTATGAGCTTCCGAATTTGAAGCTCTATTCTCATGCCTAAGATCAACTCCAGCGACCCCTGTAAACGGACCCGTGTGTCCGATCCCGTCCTTCCGGACCGAGGCCACGGTCCAAAGCGCATCCGCAAATCGAGATCCAGCCTCGGACTCATCTGTTTTGGCGCAAACCGAACCAAAGTTGTGCTCGGTTTGCGGGGGCTTGGACCGTCCACGCGTCCGGGTCGGTCCTCATCTGGACTCACGCGTCATACACAGAAAATTGCTAATAACTTTCTTTCATTACATAAATAGAAATACTTAGTTCTTAAACTAAACTAATCTACTAAGCATCGGCCCATCCTGGTTGGAGGTTGCGCTTGGCCGCCTGTGCCCGCCGGGCCGCCAAGGTTGCGTACTTGTCCTTCGTTTCCTACCACATGCGGTGGCGCGTGATGGTCTCCGCCTTCCTCTGCCTAGCCGCCACTGCGGATGCACGGTTGCGCGCCGCTCTCGCCTCCCGTTTGGATACTCTAAAAGTACCTAGTCGGGATTATTCATTCAAACTACATACTTGGCCCTTGGGGGCTACATTATTTATATTTTTGCTAAAACTACTATGAGAGCACCAAGACGATTTTATTTTGAAACTCTGACTTGGCGCTCGGGGCTACAATCGTTAGATATACAACTATGCATGTTCTTTTGAGCATCAAGCCGCCTTCGACGTAGCCGAATCAATGCTCGGGGGCTTCATATAGTTATGTCAAGAAACTTACAAGATGATGAAAAATCCGGCTAGCGAAACCCCAGGGCTCGACATCAACTTTTCCCTTATGGAAGTTTCGTGATACGAGAGGTTCTAAGACCGGCCTAAACTGTAACATTCCAGATTTTGTGCTTGGACATTATTAGTGTCATGCATCACCCTTGCATCATTTGCATCCTACTTTTTGAAAACATAGCAACTACAAGGATCCTAACACATAAACCCAACCCTATTTTATTTTTCTCTTAAGCACTCTTGTTGTATTAGTTTGGCCCCTCTTAAAAACCTTGTAAAAACAGTAAGACATGGTCCTATGTTGACCACCTCAATTTTATGAAAATTTAGAAACAAGTTTCATAAAATTTTGACCTAGTTTGCAAAAGTTATTGGGGTTTAAAGAAAACAGAAAAAGGGAAAATGTTTACAGAAAAAAAAGGAGAAAACCTACCTAGGTGGGCATGCAGCCCACCAAAGACTTCTGCCAGCCCAAAGACCGGCCCGCTCCACCTCGATCACGACGTGGCCCCACCCGTCGTCTCCCTCCTCGAGATCAGGCGGACACGGCCGGGCCGCCCGGACTCAGATCCGCTGGACTCGACCGCCCCCTCGCCCACGCCTCCGCCCCATATAAGCCGCAACCCATCGCCGAAAACCCTAGGGTTTGGTTCCGCAACGCCATCGATCGCCACGGATCTCGCGAGTCGAGCTCGGCACTCGAGCGAGGTTCCGAGCCTCGCCCACCTCTTCTTCCCTCCGCCACCCCGACTCTCTCTCCTCGCTAACCTCCTCTCTCGCAGCCGACGCTTGCGACACGAGCTCCGCCGGGACGGAGAAGAACGGCAGCAGACCTCGGCGACGAGGAAGCAAGGAGGCTCAAAGAGGCCGCGAACGCGATCACGAGACCAGCGCTCTGGTCGACCACGCCACCGCCGCGGGAGCCACCGAGCATCGCCGACCATCATCGCCGACGACATCGCCGCCGACACGTACAGAAGTCGCCGCCTTCCGACCGCCGGATTTAGATTGACGCGACGATTAGATCAAACGCCGAAGGTATCGCCGAATAACGACGTGCCACGTGGCTGGCGCTACACAAGACGCGCGCCAGCGCTCACACCCCCTGCCACCGGGCCAATCGCAGGACACCGGCTAGGGTTTAAGTAATTTAGATCCGATTGCATTTGGTTTTAAACTTATAAATTCACCAAAAATCGAATTTTTGGCCAAATCTAGCTTATAATATACCGTTGGATTCCTAATTTTATGTAGAATCCAAATCTGTAATAATATTGCAGGGTTGCATAAATGTTTTAGGTGTAGTTTTTAATCTTTGGATTAGAGGGTTTTTAATCTATATAAAAATAACTGAAATTCCTTTTTGTTTGAACCTTGCTGCAATAATTTTGTTTCCACAATACCTACTGATACAAATCATCAAGCTTTGCTTAGGGTTACTAGATCTAACTTGGGGCTATTTAGAGGGTTTGATCTCCTATAATCTTCGGAATTGTTTTAGTGATTCAAATTAGATCTAAACCCAAATAAGTCCTAGTGACACCCTTACACTATCACAAACCACAAACTTGCTACCTCGATCAATTCAACCAACCTTGCATAAACTACCATATTGCATGCATGCATGTTTTCTTTTGTGTATGCTTTGAGCAAGTCGTGATCAATTTTATGTTTGTGACTCGTTAGATTGCTCGGAGTGCGCTAAGGAGTGCTATTGTGTAGAGTGCTGCTCGGATCAAGGCAAGTTACACCACTTGTTCATAACTTTGTCCCAGTTTTGATTCTATGCATGTGATCTTCAAAATTCCATAGTATGCATGTGTAGGATGATCTAGTAGAATTTTTCCTTAGTATTATTTTGCAAGTGCGATGATTTTGTAGTATGCCATGAGTAGCTCTATACTTAGGATTTCCATCCTAATAGGTTACCCCTGTTTTTGCTAAGTATTGCTTGCTATGCTATATATATACAAAGTACCGTGGGGGGTTCGAAAGACAAAGAATTTTCTAAGTATAAAGGATCTCTAGAGCAAACTTTTCCTCTCAAATCCACTTCAAAATAAAACTAAGTTTTCTTCTGGGCGGAATGGTTGTCGGGTCAACGAGTGTGATTTTGGTGGAGGACTACCAGAATCAAAGAAGTATGCCATGTTTCGAATTCAAGATTCCAAAGGCAACCACAATACATTATGGGCTCTGTCTTGGCCTAGTACTTAGTGGGAAACCTCACCGGTACCAACATTTGGAGGATTCTTGGCACGTTGGATCCGGAAGGTAGAGGGCTACTAAGGGAAAGCCTCGCCATGGTCTTGTCGTAAAAGGACTTGATCGTGGATTGTGGGTAAAGTGCACAAACTCGAGAGTATTGCAACTGATCGATCACCGTGTTCACGTAATGTAACAACAATGAGCGCCTCAAGGATGGAGCCTCAAGGATCTTCCTCTCTTTTCTAAAACAAAGTTTTGAAACCCCATGGCGTCGTAATATCGCTAATGGGTGGGAATTTGGGAACTTGGTGTAATATCCAAGTGACGCTTGGCGTAATATCCAAGTGTTTGGTTGTTTGGACACTTGGTGCGTAATATCCTTGTGTGCCACTCGACCTTATTTTATCTAAGCAAATGTTTACAAAGTAGGACAATCCTCTATTCTCTCTATGTAAGAAAACTAGCTTTGAGCAAATTAACTCTACAGATATACAGCCTTGCATGTAGAGATAGTCTTTTTCTTCTTGGTGTAAATTGCCAATACATTCAAAGTATTGACCCAACTTGTTGGCGCACGCCTTATGTGCGTAATCCAAGATTGAAAGGTGCGAGGATCGCGGGTCTACACTCGACAAGCCCGCGTTGATGGACTCATGCTGCTTTTATGTTTCATTGTTATTGAGCTAGCATAATGCTAAGCAACTTTTGTAATAATTCATACTGGATTCTCCGTAATAAAGACTTTGTGTTTTACATGATACTTCATCGATCGTGAGTGCTAGCTATTGATCCAGGGACTAGCATGTTAATCACAGGGCTTAGGATCCTTACCGATCCGAAGGTCATTATAGATGGTATCGAGCACATCGTTGCGTAGGACGTGACCCTAGGATTGGAACCACCTCTAACTTTAGTGCACTACTTGCTTTTCTACTAAGTTATTTTCCGCACATCTAGTATCCGCTTTCCTCTACTTGTTTAAGTGCCTAACCCTCGTTCTTCTAACTCAAAGATGACAAGCTTCCTCTGAAACCGTCATGACATCGAGCCCCTTCGCTTTGGAGGATGCCTCATGGATCTACTCACCCGTTTGGACCTTCCTCTCCCAACAATCCAAGGGAGCACAATGAAGAAACTCCACAAGGACGGTTGGGGAGTCAAGGTCATCCACCAGAAAAGAGCAAGACAAGAACCCGGAGGAAGACATAGCAATCCACATTGTTAGCGATTCCAAGGAGAAGGCCTCGGATTAGCTTGCAACAACTCATTGGTCGCCTATGTGGACGTCATCATGAAGCTCTCCAAGGACAACTGCAGCCTCTTTGGAAGACGAGATGAGGAAGGATTCCCATGGAGTTAACCTTTGAGGAAAGAACTTCTACCAAGCGCCAAGAACACAATATCAAGACTTGGAGTGCCACATCCATGACCTTGAGAAGGGTACCTTCCTCGAGATGTTGAAGAACGACGAGCTATGCGCCCTCATCAAGGAGAAGGAAGAAATGATCAAACAGCAGGAGGAGGCAATGAAGCTCCAAGAGATAAAATTCCAGGACCAAGAGAAGAAGTTCGCTAACCAAGAGAAGAGGGTGATAAATAAAAACAAGAGAATTAGAGAACTCGAACAGCAGATCGATGGAGATGAAGTGCAAACTGAAGGACTTTGCAAGATAATCGATGATGTGCGTGCTTCCAAGAGGGGCTTGGAAAAGCAACTTGAAGCCGCAATGAAGTCAAGATTAGTGGAGGAGCTACAGAGCGAGAAGGAGAGACTTCAGGAGCAGCTGGAAGCCACTACCAAGAAGCTACAGGATGAGATAAGGGAACTCCAAGAGAAGCTTGAAGCCACCACAAAGGAGATGGAGTTGTACAAGACAACGCTAGAGCAAGAAGGTTACTCGTTCGAGGACGAGGAAGAGGAAGGAGTGGAAGATATGTAGTAGTTGGACCACCTTTAATTCTATAGTAGAACGTTATTCGCAAATGTAATAAATACCAAGATAAGACTCGTTTAGTTAAAACTTGGTTGTTTTTCCGTGATAAACCGTGTTGTTATGTCTTGTGTGCTTGGTGTGTTTTCATAAGGGTAGGAGTTTACTACTTAGTCTTTCTGTCATTTCTTAACTATTCCCTTAACCCCACAGATGCCGCCAAGACGGCGAACCCGAAATCCCGCCAAATAGCTGAACTTCCGCCACTCGTAACCAGTTGATCCAACTACTCACCGTAACATGCGTAACAACAACAACAATCCACCACCACCACCTCCGCCACCTCCTCAACAGATCGCTGACTCGGTTCGAGGCTTAACCCCCTACCTTCACTAGCAAAGACCTTGAACCAATCGCCGACGATGGTCACGCACAATCAACAAGCTAGACACCGTGCAAGCCGCTGAGCCGACAGTGCGTTATGCGCACACCGACTTGAGGGACCTTTGCAAAATGGTGGGATAACTACCAAGTCACCCACCGGACATTGATGCTATCACTTGGGAACAGTTTGAGTTAGCTTTTCGTACTCATCATGTGGTCATGGGTGTCATGGCTCTAAAGAGGCGCGAGTTTCATGACCTACACCACCGCACTGCTCACACCGAGTATGGTGAGCTTTTCAATAAGCTAGCCCGTTATGCACCCGATGATGTTTCCCGATGCCAAGAGACAGAGGAGTTCTTAAGAGGGCTCAATGATGAGATATCCATTCAGCTTGTGGCTCAGAAATTTGACAACTTTCAGGAACTCTTGGACAGAGCCATTGTGGTTGAATCAAAGAGGAAGAGCATAGAAAATCGCAAGAGGAAATCCAACCCTCACAAACACTGCTCGCATTCGTGCAGCGCAATTCCTCACCACCACCCTATAATAACAATGGCCACAACCATAACGGTCATAACCATGGTGGCCACAAGCACAATGGGCACAAAAACCGCAATGGCAATGGCGGCAATGGAAAGGATCTCAGTGAGGTGACATGCTTTAAGTGCAACAAGACAGGGCACTATGCGACCTCTTGCCCCGAGAGGAAGAATGGCAACGGCAATGGCAATGGGAATAGTAATGGACACAACCATGGCAATGGGAACGGGAAGAAGCCAAATCCGTTTGTCAAAGCCACGGTGAATCATGTTTCTATGGAGGATGCTTGTGAGGCGCCAGACTCTGTGATTGGTAAGTTCAAACTCAATTCTATTCCTTGATTGTTCTTTTTGATCTTTGCATCGCATTCATTCATATCAAGGGTATTTGTGGATAGAGGCAAGATACCAACGGAGACTATAAACTTTCCTCTAAGGGTAAGTTCTCCTGGGGGAGAAATAGCGGCAAACTCCGGTTGCCAGAATTTAGAACTAAGGATTGGCACACACATTTTTCCCACCAGTCTGGTAGTTCTAGAATCACAAGGTTTAGATATAATCTTGGGCATGAATTGGATGACCGAGTATGAAGGAGTCATAGATTGTGCCAAGAAAACTGTCATGCTCACAACGCCGGAAGGGAAGAGGATTCGTATCAAGTCGAACTTCGCACTCAAAGAAGTCATGGTGAACTCTCTTAAGGAGGTTAGCTTGGGGGAAGTACCTATTGTAAAGGAATACCCAGATGTCTTCCTAGAAGAGCTACCCGGAATGCCGCCCAACCGTGATATCGAGTTTCTCATTGACTTAATGCCAGGCACGGGGCCGATAGCTAAGAGACCATACAAGATGGATGTGGACGAGTTAAAGGAACTCAAGAAACAGCTTAAGGAGCAGTTGGATAAGGGATTCATTCAACCCAGCGCATCGTCTTGGGGAGCACCCGTCCTATTTGTGGAAAAGAAGGATAAGACCAAGAGGCTGGTTGTGGACTACCGCTCGTTGAACGAAGTGACGATTAAGAATAAGTACCCTCTGCCCAACATCAACGACCTGTTTGACCAGCTAAAGGGAGCCAGTGTGTTTTCAAAGATCGATCTACGATCATGCTACTTTCAGCTAAAGATTCGAGAACAGGATGTGCCCAAGACAGCATTCACCACAAGATACGGATTGTACGAGTACACCGTGATGTCTTTTGGTCTAACCAATGCCCCAGCATACTTCATGACCATGATGAACAAGGTGTTCATGGAATACTTGGACAAGTTTATCGTAGTATTCATAGATGATATACTCATATACTCAAGGGATGAGAAGGAACATGAGAAACATCTGCGCCTTATCATGGAGAAGCTAAGAGAACACAAGTTGTATGCCAAATTCAGCAAGTGCGAGTTCTGGTTAAAGGAAGTGGGTTTCCTTGGTCATGTTGTGTCAGCTAAAGGAGTTGCCGTAGATCCTAGCAAGGTAGCTTCCGTGACGGAATGGGAGTCACCCAAGAATGTGGGAGATATTAGAAGTTTCTTAGGCCTCGCAGGATATTACCGGAGGTTCATCGAAAACTTTTCCAAGATAGCAAAACCCATGACGGAACTATTAAAGAAGGAAAAGAAATTCCTATGGACCGAGGCATGTGAAGCAAGCTTTCAAGAGTTGAAGAAACGCCTGTATATGACACCGATTACGTATGCGCAGATATCCGTAGGATTTTCGTGTCTATTGTGACGCTTCACGACAAGGACTTGGAAGTGTATGATGCAGGACGGTAAAGTGGTATCCTATGCCTCCCGACAACTTAAGAACCACGAACACAATTATCCCACTCATGATTTGGAACTTGCATCTGTGGTTCATGCACTCAAGGTATGGAGACACTACCTCATGGGCAAACATTGTGATGTGTTTACAGATCATAAGAGTTTGAAGTACATCTTCACCCAAAAGGAGCTGAATATGAGACAAAGAAGATGGCTTGAGTTAATTAAGGATTATGACTTGGATTTACAATACCACCCCGGAAAGGCAAACGTGGTGGCTGATGCCTTAAGTCGTAAGGTGTATGTGAACGGACTGACCGCAGGGGAACTTCCAGAGGATTTACGCAAGCAATTCAGGGATCTCAGGTTGGAGATAGTCCGAAAGGACAGTAGCGACTATGGAAATAGTGTCCACCTTCCAAGAAAGGATCCAAGCAGCACAAAAGGGGGATAAAGAGTTGGAAGAAATAAGAGTCAGGATAAATGAAGGAAAGACTAAAGAATTTCGTCTAGCAGACAAGGAACCCTACGGTATGGGAAGCGTTTGCGTTCCCAATGACCCGATATCGTGAAGATAATTTTACAAGAAGCTCATGATTCGCCATACTCAATTCATCCAGCAACACAAAGATGTACATGGATGTGAGGGATAGATCGTGGAATAACCTAAAGAGAGATATTGCGGAGTATATTTCTACGTGTGATGTGTGCTGTGAGTTAAAGCGAGCATCGAAACCGCAGGATTACTTCAACCACTACCTATACCCGTGGAAGTGGGACAAGGTAGGCATGGATTTCATCACGGATTGCCGGACTGCTCGATTTGATTCTATCGGGTAGTGGTAGACCACTTCACCAAGGTGGCTCACTTCATTCCGTAAAGACCACATATACAAGTGCTAAGCTCGCTAAGATGTACATGTCAAGAATCGTAAGCCTACATGGTGTCCCTAAAGGGAATTGTGTCAGAGAGGCACCAGTTTACCTCAAAGTTTTGGCGACAACTACATGAGTCTCTTGGAACCCGACTAGAATTCAAGATCGCCTTCCACCCTCGCATGATGGACAAACAGAAAGGGTGAATCAAATTTTGGAAGATATGTTGAGAGCTTGCACTAGACTATGGGTCTAGTTGGGACGATAACCTACCATATGCGAGTTCTCATACAACAACTACGAGACAAGCATCAAGATGGCTCCATTTGAAGTTCTATACGGCAGAAGTGTAGGACTCCATTGCTATGGAATGGAGTGGGAGAACGCAGATCTTTTGGACCGGACTTGATAAAGGATGCCAAGAGAAGGTGCGACAGATTCAGATAGGCTAAAGATAGCACAATCTCGATGGAAGAGCTACGCTGATTCCAAACGAAGAGATGTGGCCTATGAAATAGGGGACCGTGCGTATCTCGAGTTTCACCCCTACGTGGAGTTAAGAGGTTCGAATCAAGGGCAAGTTAGCCCCACGATTCATAGGACCATACAAGGTTCCGCCCGTAAGGGAGAAGTTGCTTATCGCTTGGAGTTACCGAAGGACTGACTGTTCATGATGTGTTTCACGTGTCACAACTAAAGAAGTGCCACCGGAGATGGTGAAACACCGCTAAGAGACCGTTCCCCTAGATGAGGTTCAATTGGAGAGTGACCTCACCTATGAGGAAAAACCCATCAAAATACTGGAAACAACTGAAAGGGTTACCCGCACCAAGACTATAAGATTTTGCAAGGTACAATGGAACCACCACTCCGAGGAAGAAGCTACGTGGGAACGTGAAGACGACATGAGAACGGAGCACCCACACCTATTTGCTAGCCAACCCGAATCTCGAGGACGAGATTCTTCTTAAGGGGGGTAGGTTTGTAACATTCCAGATTTTGTGCTTGGACATTATTAGTGTCATGCATCACCCTTGCATCATTTGCATCCTACTTTTTGAAAACATAGCAACTACAAGGATCCTAACACATAAACCCAACCCTATTTTATTTTTCTCTTAAGCACTCTTGTTGTATTATTTTGGCCCCTCTTAAAAACCTTGTAAAAACAGTAAGACATGGTCCTATGTTGACCACCTCAATTTTATGAAAATTTAGAAACAAGTTTCATAAAATTTTGACCTAGTTTGCAAAAGTTATTGGGGTTTAAAGAAAACAGAAAAAGGGAAAATGTTTACAGAAAAAAAAAAGGAGAAAACCTACCTAGCTGGGCATGGCGCAGCCCACTGACACCGCCAGCGCCGCGCCGGCCAAAGACCGCTCCACCCTCGATCGGCGCGGGGCCCACGTCGTCTCCCTCCTGAGATCATGCGGCGGACACGGCTACCGCCCGACTCAGATCCGCCGGACTCGACCGCCCCTCGTCACGCCTCCGCCCCTATAAGCCGCAACCCGCCTCGAAACCCTAGGGTTTGGTTCCGCGCCAACGTCGGCCGACGCCACGGATCTCATGGAGTCGAGCTCGGGCAGACTCGAGCCAGAGGTTCGAGCCTCGCCTCCACCTCTTCTTCCTCCGCGCGACCCCACCCTCGACTCTCTCCTCGCGTTAACCTCCTCTCTCTCGCGGCGCTTACGAGCTCGCGGGACGGAGAGAAAACGGCAGACCACGCGCGAGGAAGCAAGGAGGCTCAAGAGGCTGAACGCGACCGCGAGGACCAGCGCTCGATCGACCACGCCACCCGCTGGGAGCCACGAGCATCGCCGACCATCATCGCCGACGATCGCCGCCCTCGCCGACACGCCCTGTAAGTCGCCGCCGCTCCTTCCGACCGTCGGATTTAGATTGGACGCGCACGATTAGATCAAACGCCGAAGGGGTATCGTCGAATAACGACGTGCCACGTGGCTGCGCGCGTCAGCACGCACGCGCCGCGTCACCCCCTTTGCCACGGGCCAATCGGTGTTGACACTGCTAGGGTTTAAGCAGAATTTAGATCTGATTGCAGATTTGGTTTTAAACTTGCGAAATTCACCAAAAATCGAATTTTTGGCCAAATCTAGCTTATAATATACCGTTGGATTCCTAATTTTATGTAGAATCCAAATCTGTAATAATATTGCAGGGTTGCATAAATGTTTTAGGTGTAGTTTTTAATCTTTGGATTAGAGGGTTTTTAATCTATATAAAAATAACTGAAATTCCTTTTTGTTTGAACCTTGCTGCAATAATTTTGTTTCCACAATACCTACTGATACAAATCATCAAGCTTTGCTTAGGGTTACTAGATCTAACTTGGGGCTATTTAGAGGGTTTGATCTCCTATAATCTTCGGAATTGTTTTAGTGATTCAAATTAGATCTAAACCCAAATAAGTCCTAGTGACACCCTTACACTATCACAAACCACAAACTTGCTACCTCGATCAATTCAACCAACCTTGCATAAACTACCATATTGCATGCATGCATGTTTTCTTTTGTGTATGCTTTGAGCAAGTCGTGATCAATTTTATGTTTGTGACTCGTTAGATTGCTCGGAGTGCGCTAAGGAGTGCTATTGTGTAGAGTGCTGCTCGGATCAAGGCAAGTTACACCACTTGTTCATAACTTTGTCCCAGTTTTGATTCTATGCATGTGATCTTCAAAATTCCGTAGTATGCATGTGTAGGATGATCTAGTAGAATTTTTCCTTAGTATTATTTTGCAAGTGCGATGATTTTGTAGTATGCCATGAGTAGCTCTATACTTAGGATTTCCATCCTAATAGGTTACCCCTGTTTTTGCTAAGTATTGCTTGCTATGCTATATATATACAAAGTACCGTTGGGGGGTTCGAAAGACAAAGAATTTTCTAAGTATAAAGGCTCTCTAGAGCAAACTTTTCCTCTCAAATCCACTTCAAAATAAAACTAAGTTTTCTTCAGGCGGAATGGTTGTCGGTCAACGAGTGTGATTTTGGTGGAGGACGGCCAGAATCAAAGAAGTCTGCCATGTTTTCAATTCAAGCTTCGGTGCAACCACAATACATTATGGGCTCTGTCTTGGCCTAGTACTTAGTGGGAAACCTCACAGGTACCAACATTTGGAGGATTCTTGGCGGTTGGATCCGGAAGGTAGAGGGGCTACTAAGGAAAGCCTCGCCATGGTCTTGTCTGTAAAGGACTTGATCGTGGATTGTGGGTAAAGTGCACAAACTCTCGAGTATTGCAATCGATCGATCAGGTGTTCACGGTAATGTAACAACAATGAGCGTCAAGGATGGAGCCTCAAGGATCTTCCTCTCTCTTTTCTAAAACAAAGTTTTGAAACCCCATGGCGTGCGTAATATCGCTAATGGGTGGGAATTTGGGAACTTGGTGTGTAATATCCAAGTGACGCTTGGTGCGTAATATCCAAGTGTTTGGTTGTTTGGACACTTGGTGCGTAATATCCTTGTGTGCCACTCGACCTTATTTTATCTAAGCAAATGTTTACAAAGTAGGACAATCCTCTATTCGTCTCTCTATGTAAGAAAACTAGCTTTGAGCAAATTAACTCTACAGCATATACCAGCCTTGCATGTAGAGATAGTCTTTTTCTCTTCTTGGTGTAAATTGCCAATACATTCAAAGTATTGACCCAACTTGTTGGCTGCACGTCTTATGTGCAGAATCCGAAGATTGAAAGGTGCGTAGGGATCGCGGGTCTACACTCGACAAGCCTGGGCGTTGATGGACTCATGCTGCTTTTATGTTTCCGCTGTTATTGAGCTAGCATAATGCTAAGCAACTTTTGTAATAATTCATACTCTGGATTCTCCGTGTAATAAAGACTTTGTGTTTTACATGATACTTCATCGACTGTGAGTGCTAGCTATTGATCCAGGGACTAGCATGTTAATCACAGGGGCTTAGGATCCTTACCGATCCGAAGGTCATTACATAAACGTTCGTGATACGAGAGGTTCTAAGACCGGCCTAAACGTTCGTGATACGAGAGGTTCTAAGACCATTATTCGGCAAGCTCTTATGTCTGTGTCGTTGTTGGCTCTAAGTCGGCAGTTCGTGTTGGGAATATGCCCTAGAGGCAATCATGTATGATGATATTTCCCATTGTATTCGTAAAGTTATTAAGTAGTCCTTGTATAAACATCTGATGTGTATCATTGAATATGTGATTCAGTTGTGGAACTATGCATTCATGTTGTTTATACTAAATATCCTTGGTCATTGAGGTTGTGCTGGACACACAACTTAGACCAATGTGAAAGTTGGCTTGATGACTCGGTTCCACTTGTCATGGGCATGGAGATGCTATTCCAACTTACACAGACTAGGCTAAAGAGTTTAGCGAGTCGGATTGACCCATATTGAGGTACAACGAACTAAGTTGTCATTTGTATATCTCAATCAATGTAATCCTTAGACCTGAGGTTGTTGCATAGTCCGAGTTGAGGATCATCGACTTAGGTTCCGTCAAACGCTGATCCGTAAAGGCGCTTATAAAGCAGGGTTCGGGTCGAGAATCAAGTCGTGATGTGAATAACCAAGATGGGATTTTTCCCCTCGGAGAGATATTCTCTGGCCCTCTCGTGAGATATGATTCGAAAGCATGGCCATGCACGACTAGGTTAAGTGTTAACCGAGGCGATCGGCTAAGTGTTAGTCGGGTGAATCACTTATCTCGGATCGAGAAGAGTCGGACTATTTAAGGAATGACATATATTCGCCTATAGTCGACAAGGTATATCGTGAGGCAAAAGGGACTCGAGATGTAAGTCGCATTGAAAAGGCAAGTCGTCATGACTCTTTGGTACTTGGGAATCGATGCGTTCGCTAGGAGCCGATGCCGATTGATCGATTGTGAGTTGGACTCTAATCGTGTCCAAGTAACCATGAGCTCAAGGTCACACACTTAAGAGCGGGAGCAAGTTCGGATTGGATCCGAATCATGTCTGTTTGGGTTGGACCTAAACCGATTAGATCGAGTTAGTGAGTTGGACTCACGGTGACTAGTTTTATATGGGCTTTAGTGAATGGGTCATGCGAGAGCCCACGCTCACTCCTATATATAGTGGAGCACAATAACCCGTAAGGGTTAATCGTTGTTCGTTAGGTTATTCCATGTGTTGAAACCCTAGCTCCACAAGATCCAAATACCGTAACGAACCTAGCGATTCGCCGGCGCCTCCTTGTGCGTGTGGATACCAAAGAGGTGCTTTGCGATCAGCACCGTGACGATTGGATCGTGAGGATCTGCCGCATCAATCGCGCTTCATCAGTAATCCGCAACCGCGCGTCTAGTGGTAAACCTCGTGGCCTTCTACCTCAGCTCGATCTTGGGATAACCACGTTAGAGGAAAATTTTATTTTATCTCTGCGTGGCCCAACAGTTCGGCATACTTTACGACCATGGTTCAGTAGCCATGATTTTTTCCGGGTTACATATCGTCCTGCATAGATGATGATACTGAAGATATTCCTAGAGTTTGGAAGAATCACTAACAATTTGTTAGAGAATTCTCCGCCTTGGATTCGTTCGCAGAAGTGTTGGAGATATGCCCAAGAGGCAATAATAAAGTGGTTATTATCATATCTTCACACTTATGATAAATGTTTACATACCATGCTATAATTGTATTAACCGGAAACATTAATACTTGTGTGATTTGTAAACTAAAATAAGAGTCCCTAGTAAAGCCTCTTGTTAAACTAGCTTGTTGGTTAATATATGATCATGGTTTCCTGATCATGAACATAGAGATGTTATTAACAACAGGATCATATCATTAGGAGAATGATGTGATGGACATACTCCTATAGATAAGCGTAGCATAAAGATCAAGTCATTTAAATAGTTCAATTGCTATATGCTTTCTGATACATAGTAACCTAATTCCTTCGACCATGAGATCATGCATATCACCTTTACCGGATGGATGCTTTGATGACATCAAACACCACACCGTGAATCGGGTGGCTATAAAGGTGGCATTGAGTGTTCGAAAGTATTGGTTGAAACACATGGATCAAGAGTGGGATTTGTCCATCCATATGACGGATAGATATACTCTGGGCCCTCTCGGTGGAATGTCATCCAATTAGCTTGCAAGCATGTGACCGGCTCACAAGGGATCACATATCACGGAACGAAAAGAGTACTTATCGATGCGAGGTTGAACTAGGTATGCAGAGATACCGACGATCATAACCTCGGATAAGTAAACTATCGGAGACAAAGGGAAATTGGTATCGTATGTAAGTGGTTCATTCGATCGCAAAGTAATCGTAGAAATATGTAGAGCCATATGAATTTCCAGATTCCTCTATTGGTTATTGTTCGAGAAGTGTCTCGATCATGTCCGCATAATTCACGAACCGTAGGGAGACACACTTAAGGATTCGACGTTGTTTTGAGTAGTTATGGTATTATGAGAAAGAGACCAATGTTGTTCGAGTCTCGGATGGGATCCGGATATCACGAGGTGATCCGGAGTGGTCCGAGAATAAGATTCATATAAGGAAAGTCCGTTTGAGTTCGGGAATGATTCCTTGTTTTCATCGGAATGTTCTAGAAGGTTCGGATTGTCCAAGCACACCGGGGAGGGTACATGAATTTGTCATTGAATGATTGCATCATGTACTAAGTGTTCTTGCTGTTGCAAAACTGAAAAGTCAAACTGCCGCTTTGAAAGTCAAACGGCTAAAAGAAACTGTGGAAACAGAACGTGGGAAACAGAAACTGTGGGAAACAAGCAAGAGGAGGTTGAAACCAACTTGGAGGAGGAGTCCTCTCCTCCAGCGGCCAGCCTAGGCCGAGTTGGGAGGGACTCCTCCCTTCCTGCCAGCCAGCCCTCCACCTATAAAAGGAGGCGGGGCCTCCTCTAGACACAAGTTCCTATCCTCTAATCTCCGGTTTAGAGCCGCTTTGGTTTAGAGCTTCTAATTGCTCTAGCCTACGGTTTAGAGCCTTCTAATTGGTGTGTCTAATCCCTAGACCACTAATAGCTCTCTCATACTCCACCATACTGCCTCCGGCTTAAGGCTCATGGATCTCCTCTACTTCCTGCACACGCCAGTCGCCGGAATCGCGAGGAGAGTGCTACAACCTCCGCTTGCTGGAACAAGGGAGAGGAAGGTCTTCGCCGAAAATTTAACGCAGTGACCGATCATGAAGCGCTGCCGGAACGCAGCGCCGAAAGGATCGTGTACGCGATCTTGAGATCGGAAAGAGTACGACTACATCGCCGACGAGAATCTGCTCTCGTTAACCGCTTTGGAATCTTCGAGGGTAAGTTATTCCATCGACTCGTTGCTACAATCTAGTAGATAGATCTTGGATTGTTTGTTTGTATGCGATAGAAATTTTTTGTTTTCCATGCTACGAACCCTCACAAAGGGTATCGAGCCGTGTCTATATGTAGATCTATTGCACGAGTAGAACACAATGGTCATTGTGGGCGTTGATGCTTTTATTGTCGATTGCTTCTTATGTACTTTGCATCTTGCGGTATGTTGGGATGAAGCGGCCCGGGCTAACCTTACATGACATCGTTCATGAGACTTGCTCCACGCTTGACATGCAACTTGTATTGCATAAGTGGCTTTATGGTGCCTGCTTTCTCCTAGCATAGTTAAGATCCAATTTACAACGGTGATTAACAATACTAGTATCAATGTTGTGGTTCTTGTTCGTAAGTTAGAACGACACTTATTGAAAGCCCCAAACCACGTAAAATATGCAAAGAAAGTAGAAGCGTCTAACTTTGTTTTGCGGGTGTCTGCATGATGTGATATGGCCATGATTGTGATTATATATGATGTATGCAATGTTCCTTATTGTAAGTTGGCAACCGGCAGGAGCCATATGGTTGTCTTTAATTTCTGTTAAGACCCGCGTGTCTATTCAAAGTAGTTGTAATAGTTGAAGCCGTGGATCTACAACCATGGAGCAGCGTCATTGACCTTGATGCAATGCCGGTAATGATGGAGATCATGTTCGTGCTTGAAGATGGAGATCGGAAGCACAAAGAAGAAAGGCCATATCATATCACATATTATGAATTGCATGTGATGTTAATCCTTTATGCATCTTGTATTGCTTAGTAGACGACGGTAGCATTATAAGATGATTCCTCATGCACATGAATTTCAAGTCATAAAGTGTTCACCCTTAGTTAGCACCGTTGCTAAAGCTTGTTGTTTCAAGCACCACGTGATGATCGGGTGTGTTAGATTCTACAAGTGTATACAACGTGAGCAAGCAGATTTGCTCATGCGAAACTAAGGTTTGATCTTGACGAGCCTAGCATGTACGCACATGGGCTCAGAACATGGATTACCGAAAGGTAGAGCATGAGTCATATAGTAGATATGATGAACATGTTGATTGTTCGCCATTGAAGCTATATCAACTCTCGTGATGATCGGTTTTGATGTGGTGGATTTGGTTCGTGTGATCACTAAAACAATGTGAGGGATATTGTTTTGAGTGGGAGTTCACCTAGATTAATTTAATTATTAATTAGAACTCAATTTATCATAAACTAAATCAAAGTGAATTTGCATAGTTGTTGTAGTCATTGGCATCCGTTTACCACCTTGCACTTAGTTATAATTGAGATGATAGAACTATAGAATTCTGGTTAGTTACTTTATTTAACCGGTATCGTATTGTTTTGAAGTGTTAATCTAAAGTTTAAAAGTCCTATTGCAAACTTTCAAGAAGTCTGTTACTCCATGAAGTTTAATAATTAGTATTAAATCAAGAGTAACAATTCCAAGTGTTAGTGTATAAGTATCATGTTTGTTTCCATGATTCTTGATATTCAAAGGATTGTCTTAATATCAAAGTTATCTAGGATCTGAAAGAGTTGTTTCAGAAACCATGATGTGTGGAAGATATTGTGATATATGAAACGAAGTTTTGGTTACAACATGATGGAGTATAATATGGCAAAAGTCATGTTCTCATATTTGATGAGAATTTGCAAAAGGTTGGAGACACTAGTTGTCCTAATCCTCCAAAAGGTTTTGGAGAGCAACATTATACTTGCGATTCACCGTTGCAAGCTAAAAGTAGCTTGATCATGGATAAATCCATGATGAGGGTGAATTTTTGATGTAGGTGAAATGTTTACTACACCAAGAGATTACTAAAGAAAGGAATTTGAAAGAACACCAAACATTTGATGATGGTGATCTACTTCAAAGTGCAAGTCCAAAGACATTGGTATTTAATTATACACGCTTTGGATTATGTGTCATATGTATGACTCCACTATTGATGTTGATAGATTCTTTCAAATGTAAAAGGAAATACGAAAGAGAATCTCATAAATATATGGCGTAAAAGAAAAGACTAGAATTGTTCAGTTTAAGTATATAGATGATATACATGTTATGGCTATATTCTTTGCTTATTAAACAATGTGGTTCTTAAGTATTTGATACTGAATTTTTGGTGTGAATCGTCATACGAAACAATGTAATTCATGAACTACAATGGCCTAAGTAACTAGCAAAAGAATATGTGATGATGTTCATCGAGAACAAATAAAGGGTTATTGTGTTGCTCGTTAAAACATCAAAGCTTGCCTTTAAGATTTGTTTTATCAGGTATTATGAGAACAAAAGGGTTGTTCAAATAATTGCCGTAATCCATAAAAGATGGATGATTCACAAATCTCGTTGGAGAAATCACATCCATAAAATTAGTGCTAAAAATGTCGAAAGACAAATTGATTGAAAGATCAGTTAGGAAGTGACGTCGCAGTTTAAATTATAATGGAAAGAAAACATGAAGAAACTCCATATGAATGGAATTTTGGAGTCTATTTGATTTTGATCAAATGACGCTTGTGAAACTTTCCTAGAGATAATTAAAACTTCGTTCATAGGCCAAAAGGGAACGAATGACTAGCTTATTGGAACTTGTACATATTGTTGTACGAAATCCATTATGTGTAGTCAAGAGCGATGGATTTCAACTTCATATGCTTTCTCCAAAACTTTGAGTGAATATATGAATATTTACTTAATATGGATGAAGTATGAAACATTTGAAAAGTTCAAAGACTTTCAAGATGAAGTGCAAAATCATTGTAACAAGAATATAAACAGTTTATGATAAAGATCATAAAGGAAGATATTTGAGTTACATAGTTTAGCATAATACCTAAGATTTATGGAATCGTTCCGTGGATTTGCATTTCCCGAAACACCATAAGAGTATGGAGCATTCGAGATATGTAATTAAACCTTGTTTGACATGGTAAAGATCAAAGGTATAATTCATAAAACTGCCATTATATTTTAAAGATTAAAAGCTTTAGAGATTACCGTTTTTCCACTCAAAAGAGCTCCATCATAATCCGTTGAAATGACACCATATAAAGTTATGGTTTGGGATAAAACCCAAGTTGTCCTTTCTTAAACATTGGTATGCTATGCATAAGAAAGATGTTTGCAACCAAAGTCGGATGAACCTGTCTTTGTATGTTATTTCAATAATCATATAATCCTCCATAACATCGGAGACAAAAGTGTTTGTCACTTAAAATGTCAAGTTTCTTTGAGAAGGAATTTTTCGTGAAAAGTTAAGTGGGAGGACAATAGAACTTTGATAAGGTTAAAAGAACCTTAGCTGTATGTGTAGAGTTGCGCAGCGCCGAAAAGTGTTCCGGAGGCAGCAACAAAGCTCATGGCTCACGTACCTCAAAGGTTGTGGTCACGGAGATCCAAGTTCCTATTGAAACAAGTAGGTCGGATGAACAATCAAATACCAAGATTTGAGGGTTGAATCATTATTTGAGAATAATGAACCGACTACATGCAAAGAAGCGATGATGGGCCCTGACTCCGTCAAATGGCTTGAAGCCATAAAGTCCGTGATAGTTCCATACATGAGAAATCAAGTTTTGAACTTGAAGGACCCTCGAGAAAGGTGTAAGACATTACAGTTGTGTCTGGATCTATAAAGAAATAAACATGGATGTTTCACATCCATAATCTACATATTGGGAAAGAGTTCACAACAATGTTCAAAGGTTGACTATGACAAGATTTGATCTTTCATAGTGATATTTAGTCTAGACGGATTAATGTAGCAACCACTACATATAATTTTGTTATATGACAGTTGAATAAACAAAACAAGTTCTTCTAATAAAATCGTTACCTAGGACATGTGCATAACACGGTCCATAGGTTTTTGTTAATTCATAGGATGCTAAAAGCATATGCAAACTTCAATGGTTGAAGTGAGCATCGCGGAGTTGGAATCTTCACTATGATGAAACTGTTAAAGGAGTTTAAAAGTTCATTAGAGACAATGAAGATGCTTGCATTTGCAAGAAATTAAGTGGGAGCGCTAAGACATGTTTCTAATACATTATGTGGAAGACATATTGTTGATTGGAAATAATGTATCTTTTATTAACACATATTAAGAATTTCATCCCGATGAAAGACTTAGGCAAAACCCAAATATTTGGCATCAATATACGCTAATATGGTTGTGCCAGAAGTACATAGATGAGATATTGAATGAGTTCAATATAGAAACTACAAGAAAAGGTTCTTGTCGCACAGAAAGGATTGAAAGAGTTCAATGTTGATGATATATTCAAGTGTATTGACATTTGGTAAAGTGAAACAAATAATCAAGTATAGATTTATACTTGATGTATGAAATCACAAAGAGTATTTATATCAATCATTCTGTGATATGTACAAATCCAGATATGTCCTATGCTCTAAATGTTGTGAGCATATACCAGAATGATTCGTAAGATGATCATTGGACATTAGTAAGGATATTCTTATGATCTTTTGGAAGAACTAAGAGTATATTATTTGTAGAAGTGACAAATAGATGGTTAGTTCATTGTAAAAATACTACATTGATACTAGTTTTGTCACAAAGTACAAATTAAGTTTATCTCAATCTAAACTAAGGGTGGCACAATATAATGGAAAGTGAGTTCCATAATGGATTTGGATGAGTTCCAAAGTTAAGACATTGTGACAGATACTACAACAAAAGGCTAAGTATATGACTGCTATTATAGCAGCAAAAGAGGGCATTTGTGTCAAGTAGTTTGTTATCAAACTAGGTGTAGTTCACAGAGGGATAATACTATGAAGATATATTGTGCGACAATATTATCAACATGTTTTAACTCCAAAGAACTAAAGGTCACACCAAAAGACCAAATTTATACAAAGCCATCTCATTAGAGAATGAGTGATGCAAAGACATGCAATTACACACGGACCTGGAAGTGTCAGATCCGGAGATCAGTTGACCACTAGCAATCGTGTACATACAACACCGGAAAGCCATAGGTGTTGAATACACAAAGGTTTGAAACTAGATTATTGACTCTAGTGCAAGTGGGAGACTGTTGGAGATATGCCCAAGAGGCAATAATAAAGTGGTTATTATCATATCTTCACACTTATGATAAATGTTTACATACCATGCTATAATTGTATTAACCGGAAACATTAATACTTGTGTGATTTGTAAACTAAAATAAGAGTCCCTAGTAAAGCCTCTTGTTAAACTAGCTTGTTGGTTAATATATGATCATGGTTTCCTGATCATGAACATAGAGATGTTATTAACAACAGGATCATATCATTAGGAGAATTATGTGATGGACATACTCCTATAGATAAGCGTAGCATAAAGATCAAGTCATTTAAATAGTTCAATTGCTATATGCTTTCTGATACATAGTAACCTAATTCCTTCGACCATGAGATCATGCATATCACCTTTACCGGATGGATGCTTTGATGACATCAAACACCACACCGTAACTGGGTGGCATTGAGTGTTCGGAAAGTATTGGTTGAAACACATGGATCAAGAGTGGGATTTGTCCATCCATATGACGGATAAATATACTCTGGGCCCTCTCGGTGGAATGTCATCCAATTAGCTTGCAAGCATGTGACTGGCTCACAAGGGATCACATATCACGGGAACGAGAAAAGAGTACTTATCAGTAACGAGGTTGAACTAGGTATGCAGAGATACCGACGATCATAACCTCGGATAAGTAAACTATCGTGAGACAAAGGGAAATTGGTATCGTATGTAAGTGGTTCATTCGATCGCAAAGTAATCGTATAAATATGTGGGAGCCATATGAATTTCCAGATTCCTCTATTGGTTATTGTTCGGAGAAGTGTCTCGATCATGTCCGCATAATTCACGAACCGTAGGGAGACACACTTAAGGATTCGACGTTGTTTTGAGTAGTTATGGTATTATGAGAAAGAGACCGAATGTTGTTCGGAGTCTCGGATGGGATCCGGGATATCACGAGGTGATCCGGAGTGGTCCGGAGAATAAGATTCATATAAGGAAAGTCCCGTTTCGGAGTTCGGGAATGATTCCGGTGTTTTCATCGGGAATGTTCTAGAAGGTTCCGGATTGTCCCAAGACTGGGGAGGGTACATGAATGTGTCATTGAATGATTGCATCATGTACTAAGTGTTCTTGCTGTTCCAAAACTGAAAAGTCAAACTGCCAGTTTGAAAGTCAAACGGCTAAAACAGGAAACTGTGGAAAACAGGAAACTGTGGGAAACAGGAAACTGTGGGAAACAAGCAAGAGGAGGTTGAAACCAACTTGGAGGAGGAGTCCCTCTCTCCAAGCAAGGCCAGCCTAGGCCGAGTTGGGAGGGACTCCTCCCTCCTGGCGCCAGCCCTCCACCTATAAAAGGAGGGCGGGGCCTCCTCTAGACACAAGTTCCTATCCTCTAATCTCCGGTTTAGAGCCGTTTTGGTTTAGAGCTTCTAATTGCTCTAGCCTCTGGTTTAGAGCCTTCTAATTGGTGTGTCTAATCCCTAGACCACTAATAGCTCTCTCTCATACTCCACCATACTCGCTTCGGCTTAAGAAGCCTCATGATCTCCTCTACTTCCTGACACGCCACAGTGCTACCGGAATCGCGAGGAGAGTGCTACAACCTCCGCCGCTTTGGAACAAGGAGAGGAAGGTCTTCGCCGAAAATCGAACGTGACCGATCAAGGAAGCGCTACCGGAACGCAGCGCCGAAAGGATCGTGTACGCGATCTTGAGATCGGAAAGAGTACGACTACATCGCCCACGAGAATCTGCTCTCGTTAACCGCTTTGGAATCTTCGAGGGTAAGTTATTCCATCGACTCGTTGCTACAATCTAGTAGATAGATCTTGGCTTGTTTGTTTGTATGCGATAGAAATTTTTTGTTTTCCATGCTACGAACCCCTACAAGAAGCATATGAGAAACTATTTGGCCAGGCTTAGTCAGATGAGAATATGATATGGGAGATCTCCAACATTCCTCACGAAGCACGCCTACTAATTGAAGACGACGTGATACTTATGCTCAAAGCTAGACAGAGGAACGCGAGGATCTTGAAAATCTCCAAGGCTACTATTGTGGATATACCAAATAGGTATACCTATGACATAGTATCACACCGGCAAGCCCGGATGGCCCACAGTTGGTGGTTGGCCTAACCGGGCAGTCCAATTGTTGATAGACAAGACGGGGGTCCAGCAGGTATGAAGAAAGGAAACGTGCCACTGCCTTAGATGGAAGCCGGCGTCTTGGAGGACACGAAGACTAGTTAGTGTTAGTCTAGGACTCTGTAACCATATCCGGCTGGGACTCTTATTGTCACCCTAGGTCTTGGCGTCCTTATAAGCCGGCCTACGGGATCCTTTAGGGCAACCGACAAGTGCATACCACTAGTCGCACACAGCGAACCCCACAATCCCTGTAACTCTGCGTATTGCCATTATAGTGATTTATAGCAGGAGTAGGATCTAGCCACCGTCATGAGATCTGAACATGGGTAAACTGTTCCAGGCCGTCTCGGACGCTCTTCGTCTTACCCCACGTCTCTAAACTCGTTGTTGGGACACCCCTATGGCGTACGTGTCAGCAATACCACGACAGTGGCCGACACCACCGCACGCAAGGCAACCGCCTCCGCCAGCACCTTTCGTTTGACCAGAACACGCACCTACCGTTTGGTGGCGGCCTTGGACAAGACGTTGTCCAAGGCCGCGGCCTTCATCGTCTTCTGCGCGTCCTGCCTCTGTCGCTCCTCCTCCAGCATGGCCTCAGCGACAACCGGGATGGTCTTCTCTGCCTCCATCGATTACTTCGCTTCCCGCTCGTCGTGGTCCTCAATGGCCGCTACCGCCTCCCTCGCCACGTCCTTAGCCTCCAGCCACATCCACTCTGCGGGGTGCCGACTGAAGGGAATATCCCCTGAGAGGCAATAATAAAGTGGTTATTATGTATATTCCAAGTATATGATAGATGTGTTGAAATAATTAGCAGTTTTCGCATTAATTTAATCTAAGTATAAATCATGACAAAACAATTTCCAAGACTAACTAGCATACGCATAGTAGACATGCACCATACAGGCAAGTGAAAATCTAGCACATCTACGCATACTGCAATACTAGTGATCATCATAGAAAATAGCAGGAGGGTAAAGAACACGTACGAGTTCGTTGATGGTATGACCAACGGCGCAACAGAAGTGGAGCCACTACCAGCAGCAGCGTCGTTAGACATGGCGATGAAGTCGAGGAGGAGCTCCTCAAAAACCTTATCGCCTCTCTCCCGGTGCAGGATCAGAGAGACGGGGTTCCGGAGGCCTGCTCTCCCGGACGACCGTGCACGCAGCCGGCGGGATGGAGTAGCAGAGGGCAGCACAGAGAGATGGAACGGCGATGCGCAGGTAGGCAGATGCAATCTAATTGCTGGTAACTGCTACGGTTTGCGTCTGCCTGCTATATAGTGCGGGTCGGGTAGGACGTGGGGCAACAGTCCACGACCGAGTCAGTGTCAGCCCACGATATGGAAACAGCCGGTTAATTAACGCATCCGTAATGATGCATTAATGACTCATAATTAACACACAATTAATTCTCCCAACGAGCAAAATAAAGCTTGGCTCGGCGATATTCCCTCAACCCGCGCGCGTCGTGACGAGGCGAGGCGAGGCGTGGCGTGGTGTGGTGTGGCGAGGCGGGCGGGGCGTCGGAGGAGGAGTGCGTGAGGGCTTCTCTTCTTCTCACACCTTAGTGAGTGGTGCAACACTCTACTATATAAGTGTTGGAGATATGCCCTAGAGGCAATAATAAATATGGTTATTATTATATCTTTGTGTTTATGATAAATGTTTACATTCATGCTATAATAGTATTAACAAGGAAACCATTAATACTTGTGTGATTTGTAAACTTAAATTGAAAGTCCCTAGTATAGCCTCTATACTTCACTAGCTTGTTGGTTGATTAATGATTGTGGTTTCCATATCATGAACATTGAGATGTTATCAACAACAAGATCGTATCGTTAGGAGAATGATATGGTGGACATACTCCTATAGATAAGCGTAGCATAAAGATCAAGTCATTTCAATAGTTCAATTGCTATATGCTTTCTGATACATAGTAACCTAATTCCTTCGACCATGAGATCATGCATATCACCTTTACCGGATGAATGCTTTGATGACATCAAACACCACACCGTGAATCGGGTGGCTATAAAGGTGGCATTAAGTGTTCGGAAAGTATTGGTTGAAACACATGGATCAAGAGGGATTTGTCCATCCACATGACGGATAGATATACTGGGGCCCTCTCGGTGGAATGTCATCCAATTGGCTTGCAAGCATGTGACTTGGTCACAAGGGATCACATATCACGAACGAGAAAAGAGTACTTATCAAGAACGAGGTTGAACTAGGTATGCAGAGATACCACGATCATAACCTCGGATAAGTAACATATCGTGAGACAAAGGGAAATTGGTATCGTATGTAAGTGGTTCATTCGATCACAAAGTAATCGTATAAATATGTGGAGCCATATGAATTTCCAGATTCCTCTATTGGTTATTGTTCGAGAAGTGTCTCGATCATGTCCGATAATTCACGAATTCGTAGGGAGACACACTTAAGGATTCGACGTTGTTTGAGTAGTTATGGTATTATGAGAAAGAGACCGAATGTTGTTCGAGTCTCGGATGGGATCCGGATATCACGAGGTGATCCGGAATGGTCCGGAGAATAAGATTCATATAAGGAAAGTCCTGCTGGAGTTCGGGAATGATTCCGTGTTTTCATCGAATGTTCTAGAAGGTTCGATTGTCCCAAGACTCGGGGGAGGGTACATGAATGTGTCATTACTTATTGGAATGATTGCATCATGTACTAAGTGTTCTTGCTGTCCCAAATAAAGGATTAAATTGAATCCTAAACAAAAGTCAAATGTCCAGTTTGAAAGTCAAACGCCAAAACAAGAAACTGTGGGAAACAAGAAAGAGGTGTTGAAACCGACTTGAGGAGGAGTCTCCCAAGCCGGGCGCCACCAAGGCCGACTTGGGAGGGACTCCTCCCTGGCCGCCTCCCCACCTATAAAAGAAGGGCAGGGCTCCTCCCAGACACACAACTTTCACCTCTAGATCTCCGTTTAGAGCCGCTTTGGTTTAGAGCTTCTAATTGCTTTAGCCAGCGGTTTAGAGCCTTCTAATTGGTTTAGAGCCTTCTAATTGGTGTGTCTAATTACTAGACCACTAATAGCCTCTCTCATAAGCTCCACCATACTGCACCGCTTAAGGCGAAGCCTCATGGATCTCCCTCTACTTCCACCACGCCAGGCCGCCGGAATCGCGAGGAGAGTGCTACAACCTCCGCCTTTGGAACAAGGGAGAGGAAGGTCTTCGCCGAGTAACGCAGTGACCGACTACGGGAGCGCTGCCGGAACGTGGCGCCGGAAGGATCGTCTACACGATCTTGAGATCGGAAAGAGTACGACTACATCACCCACGAGAATCCGCTCTCGTTAACCGCTTTGGAATATTCGAGGGTAAGTTCCCCATCGACTCGTTGCTACAATCTAGTAGATAGATCTTGGCTTGTTTGTTTGTATGCGATAGAAAATTTTTGTTTTCCATGCTACGAACCCTACAAAGGGTATCGAGCCGTGTCTATATGTAGATCTGTTGCACGAGTAGAACACAATGGTCATTGTGGGCGTTGATGCTTTTATTGTAGATTGCTTTTTGTGTACTTTGCATCTTGCGGTATATTAGGATGAAGCGGCCCGGGCTAACCTTACATGACATCGTTCATGAGACTTGCTCCACGCTTGACATGCAACTTGTATTGCATAAGTGGCTTTGCGGGTGCCTGTTTCTCCTAGCATAGTTAAGATCCAATTTACAACGGGTGATCAACAATGCTAGTATCAATGTTGTGGTTCTTGTTCGTAAGTTAGAACGACACTTATTGAAAGCCCCAAACCACGTAAAATATGCAAAGAAAGTAGAGGCGTCTAACTTTGTTTTGCAGGTGTGTGATGATGTGATATGGCCATGATTGTGATTATATTTGATGTATGCAATGTTCCTTATTGTAAGTCGGCAACCGGCAGGAGCCATATGGTTGTCTTTAATTTATGTTAAGACCCGCGTGTCTATTCAAAGTAGTTGTAATAGTTGAAAGCCGGTGGACGACAACCATGGAGAAGCGTCATTGACCTTGATGCAATGCCGGTGATGATGGAGATCATGTTCGTGCTTGAAGATGGAGATCGAAGGCACAAAGAAGAAAGGCCATATCATATCACATATATATTGAATTGCATGTGATGTTAATCCTTTATGCATCTTGTATTGCTTAGTAGATGACGGTAGCATTATAAGATGATCCCTCATGCACATCAATTTCAAATCATAAAGTGTTCACCCTTAGTTAGCACCGCTAAAGCTTGTTGTTTCAAGCACCACGTGATGATCGGGTGTGCTAGATTCTGCAAGTGTATACAACGTGAGCAAGCCAGATTTGCTCATGCGTAAACTAAGGTTTGATCTTGACGAGCCTAGCATGTACGTACATGGTCTCGAACACGGATCACCGAAAGGTAAAGCATGAATCATATAGTAGATGTGATGAACATGTCGATTGTTCGCCATTGAAACTATGTCAACTCTCGTGATGATCGGTGTTGATATGGTGGATTTGGTTCGTGTGATCACTAAAACAATGTGAGGATATTGTTTTGAATGGGAGTTCACCTAGTTTAATTTCATTAATTAATTTGAACTCAATTTGTCATAAACTTAGTCTAAACTATTGCAAATATGTTGTAGATCAATGGCAGCCTACCATCAATTTTAATGCGTTCCTAGAGAAAGAAAAGTTGAAAACAATGGAAGCAACCGCGGATTGGTTCCAATTTGAGGATTGTCCTCACAGTGGTAATTTGACCTATGTCTTTGGATGCACCGGGTGACCCACTGCGCCAATGCTTCCGATGAAGTAAAGAATGTTTACCTCGCTCGGAAGAATCAAGACTCCATAGTTCAAGTGCTATCTTGTATGGTTTAGAATCGAGCTTGAGAAAAGGTTTGAGGATTGAGACCCATATGATATTGTCGAGGATCTCAAATTGATTTTTGAGACTCATGCGGCAATTGAAAGCTATGAGGCTTCGAAAAGTTCTTTAACCGCAAGATGGAAGAGGGCAGTCCGTCGGTGAGCATGTGCTTAAGATGTGCAGGGCATAAACAAACTTCAAAGCTTGGGTATAGTGATTCCTAATGCTTTGGGGATTTACCGTGTCCTCCAATCACTACCACCAAGTTACAAGAACTTTGTGATGAACTACAACATGCGTAACATGAACAAAAACGCGTTGCGAACTCTTTGCCATGTTGAAATCTGCGAAGTGGAGATCAAGAAAGAGCACCAAGTGTTGTTGGTCAATAAGACCACCAAATTCAAGAAAGGCAAGTCTAAGCAAAGGACACTTCAAGAAGGGTGGTAAGAAAGCTACCACGCCGCGAAGAAGACCAAGGCTAGACCTAAGCATCTTGAGTGTTTTACCGCAAGGAGAAGGTCATCGAAGCGGAATTGCCCAAAGTACTTGGCGGATTTGAAGAACGGCAACATCAAGAAGAAAGGTATATCGATATACATGTTATTGATGTGTATCTCACTAGTACTCGTAGTAGTGCACAGGTATTTGATCTTGGTTCGGTTGCTCATATTTGTAACTCAAACAAGTCTTTGCAGAATAAACGGAAGCTAGCGAAGAACGAGGTGGACGATGCGGCGTGGGAAGCGGATCAAAGGTTGATGTGATCGCGGTCGACGCTACCTCTTCATCTACCATCGGGATTAGTTTTATACTTAAATAATTGTTATTTAGTGCTGCGTTGAGCATGAACATTATATCGGGATCTTGTTTATTGCGAGACGGTTACTTGTTTAAGTCGAGAGAATAATGGTTGTTCGATTTATATGAGTAATATGTTTTACGCACATGCACCTTTGATAGATGGTCTATTCTTATTGAATCTCGATAGTGGAAATACACATATCAACAATATTGAGGCTAAACGTTTGAAATCAGCGATAATTCGACCTATATGTGGCATCGCCTTGGTCACATCGGGTGAAACGTATGAAGAAACTCCATTCCGATGGACTTCTTGAATCACTTGATTTTGAATCACTTGAAAGATGCGAAGCATGTCGATGGGTAAAATGACTAAGACTCCATTTTACGGTATGATGGAGCGAGCTACGGACTTATTGGAAATCATACATACCGATGTGTGTGGTCCAATGAGTGTAGCATCATGATGGTTATCGTTATGTTCTTACCTTCACAGATGACTTGAGTAGATATGGGTATATCTATTTCATGAAACATAAGTCCGAAACTTTCGAGAAGTTTAAGGAGTTTCAAAGTGAGGTAGAGAATCAACGTAACAAGAAGATTAAATTTCTACGTTACGATCGTGGAGGTGAATATCTAAGTTCTGAGTTTGGCGAGCATTTAAAGAAGTGCGAATACTTTCACAATTGACACGGGAACACCACAGCGTAATGGTGTGTCCGAACGTCGTGTCGAACTCTCTTAGATATGGTTCGCTCTATGATGTCACTTACAGATTTACCGCTATCATTTTGGGGTTATGCATTAGAAAGCAACGCATTCACTTTAAATAGGGCACCGTCTAAATCCGTTGAAACGACACCGTATGAATTATGGTTTGGGAAGAAACCTAAATTGTCGTTCCTTAAAGTTTGGGGATCTGAAGCCTATGTAAAGAAGTTACAAGGACAAGCTTGAACCCAAAGCGGAAAAATGCGTCTTCATAGGATACCGAAGGAAACTATTGGGTATACCTTCTATCATAGATCCGAAGGCAAAACATTCGTTGCTAAGAATGGATCCTTTCTAGAGAAGGAATTTCTCTCGAAAGAAGTATTTGGAAGGAAAGTAGAACTCGACGAGGTTGTCGAACCTTCTCTCGAAATTGCGAGTAGCGCACCGAAGAAATTCCTTTGGTGCCTGCACCAATAAGAGAGGAAGCTAATGATGATGATCATGAAACTTGGTTGAAGTTGCTCTGAGCCTCGGAGGTCAACGAGAACTCGTACCACTCCATTGGTATGATTCCGTTATGAGTATCATGTTGGTGGACAACACCGATGACCCCGAGACATATGAGGAAGCGATGATGAGCCCAGATTCCAATAAATGGCAAGAAGCCATGAAATCGAGATTGGATCCATGTACGAAAACCAAGTATGGACTTTGGTGGACTTACGGATGGCGGAAGGCTGTCGAGAACAAATGGATTTTCAAGAAGAAAAGCAGATGTGATGGTAATGTTACATCTATAAAGCTCGACTTGTCGCAAAAGGGTTTCGACAAATTCAAGGAGTTGACTACGATGAGACTTTCTCACCGTAGCGAAGCTAAAGTCTGTGAGGATTATGTTAGCAATCGCTACATATTATGATTATGAGATATGGCGGATGGATGTCAAAAGCATTCCTCAATGGAGACATTGATGAAGAGTTGTATATGATGCAACCCAAAGGTTTTGTCGATCCTAAAGATGCTAACAAGGTATGCAAACTTCAACGGTCCATCTATGGATTGAAGCAGCATCCGAAGTTGGAATCAACGTTTGATAAGGTAATCAAAGTTTTGGTTTTATACAAACTTATGGAGAAGCTTGTATTTACAAGAAAGTGAGTGGGAGCTCTGTAGCATTCTTAATACTGTATGTGGATGACATATTGTTGATTGGGAATGATGTAGACCTTCTTAATAGTGTCAAGGAATATTTGAATAATAGTTTTTCAATGAAGGATCTTGGCGAAGCAGCTTACATATTAGGCATAAAGATTTATAGAGATAGATCAAAACGCCAAATATCATTATCACAGAGTACATATTTGGACAAAGTTCTAAAGAGATTTGGAATGGAAGAAAGCAAGAAAGGGTTCTTGCCCATGTTGCCCAATACGACCTTGAGTAAAACTCAAAGTCCGACATCGGCAGAAGATAGAGAAAGGATGAGTAAGACTCCCTATGCCTCAGCCATAGGATCTCTAATGTATGCCATGCTATGTACTAGACCCGACATTGCATATGCTGTTAGTTTAACTAGCAGATATCAAAGTGATTGTAGCATCCCAGTTGTCTAACCACTGTAATGCTACTAAGTTTAATAATAAAATGGGCCACTTCCAACATATAATTGTTGCATCATCATCATATCATGCTCATGTCATCATGTCCCCTTGCATTTGAGCATCATACAAAACCTTTTCTTGTTTGCTTCTTATCTCATGTGCATGATTAATTGTAGTTGCTTCTTGATATTGTATTTGGTCCTTACTAAATTGTTAAATGCCCAAGTTGAGTTGGGGGCATCTCTCTTTTGCCTCCACCACCTTTTTCCTCACCACCTTATAATTCCACCATCCAATAATATGGGCTGGGCTTTTGTTGAGTTCTCCCTAACCCATGTTGTTGGTTGGATCCTATAATCTTTTGCTTGGCCTGTGCCCACTTTTTGGGAATGCAAGGATTAAAGCCACATGGAATCATGTTGTTTTCACAATATAACCACTTGGCATTAATTGTCTTGCATGGGCCATGCAAGTACCCTTTCTAGGTTTGGTTCTTGTTGGAATTCTAAATGGATTCTTCCACCTTGCTTAATCTTGTTTGGTAAGTTCAAGACCCTAGCTCTCCACCCTTCTTTTGTTCTTGCTTGACCTATGTTTGGATCATGCATGAACCCAAAGCCCCATCACCAACCTTTTGGCCATCTCTCTCCTCCCCTCTTTTCTTGTTTTCTTGTTAGTGCTTGCTTGTAGTTGGCTTGACCAAGATTAGTACCCTCCACCTTCTTACCCTTGCAAGCAAAAGACCCTAATTCAATCTATCCTAAAAAACCAAAACCTAAACCCTATTTTATATCTATCCTAAATCCATAACCCTATTTTACTATTAACCTAAACTAAACCTTAAACTACATTTTCTCTAACAAAACCCAAACAACATCTCTCTCTCTTCTTTTCTCTAAACTAAACCCTAATTACTTATACCCAAAACAAACCCTACATCTACTTCTCTCTAAACTAAACCCTAACTACATCTATCTCTAATCAAACCCTAAACTACTTTTCCCTCTAACTAAAACTAGCTACCTCCTACCATGCGCCTACCCCAAGACCCCCATGCCTCACACGACCAGACACCCCTGCCCCCCACACGACCATGCCCCATCCTCCTAGCCCTAGCCCGAGTGGCCCTTCCCTCTTATCATCCCTCTGCCTTGCCTGCCCACGCTCCCTAAGGCCCACCTGGCTGCTTCCTGGCCACGAGCTGCCCCAGGGCCACTGCCAGCCTCTCCCTCTCCCCGTCCCAGTTCTACCACGCCACCCTGGCCCCTGCCGAGCACGTGAGAAGAGGAGGCCGACGTGCCCTGCCAGCTTTCCCCCCCCACGCCACACCTTCCCTCCTTCTTATCCTCTCCCTCATCCCTCTGCCTCAACAGAACCCCAGATCCACCCGAGTACCCCTGCCTCTCCCTTCCTTTCCCTCGCCACGGCTCGACATCGCTCACCTCACCCCAGACACTCTAGCCGGAGGCGAGTCACCGCGTGTGGTCGAGGAGGCCCCAGGAGCTCGCCTGCGACGCCTGGAGCCGGACGCGAGGAGGAGGAGGCCAGGAACCGCCAGGATCGGCCGCGCACCGCCCGGAAACCCTAGCTTCCAGTTCGCGAGCGCCGCCAGCGATCGACTGCGCCCCGCTCTGCGTCAACCACTCCGTCACGTTCGCGGTGAGCTTACGAACTCCCCAGACATCCTCCGACGCTTTTTCGTTTCCTGGTTGCGATGATCGTTTGGTCGAGCGCCCTGCGTGCGCCAGCGCCTCACCACCTGCCGCTGCAGCGTATCGCTTTACATAGCTCATGCGGCCACCGCGGTGGCACTGCGTCCATGCCGAGCCCAGATCCTGTGTTCGAGCCTTGTCCTCGCCACGCCGCGCGCCGCGCGCGTCAGACGCACGCGAGAGAAGAGAAACAGTGCCGCGGGCGTCGTTTATGCGAAACCCTTCCCCAACCTTTTAGCAACCGTGACCCTCGAGGCCCCACCACCAACGATGCAATCTTGCAAAAAGGCTCCCGAAGCGTGAACCAACCGCAGTCCTCCCCACGGCGCGTGTGCGTTTTGCATATGACCCCTGCCTTACGCTTCTCTCAACCGCGGTCCTTCCGGCCCATTGTCTCTCTGGAAGTTTTCTAAAAGGTTCTGCGGTTTTGTTTATTCAACCCAGCGGTCCAGGTTGCTCTCGAGGCGCACCCTGGGCCGAGATACCCTGGCCCACTGTCTGCGGCTCAGGCTGGGACAGACTGGGGAGAAAACGTTCAGATGCGGTTTCAAATTCAAATTATTTTAAATAATTTAAAATGCAAATTCAAATTCAGATTTTAATAACTTTTGCATGCTTTATCTAAATTAGGCAAATGATATATGTTTTTGATTCAGAAAAATGAGAGGAATTCAAATATGCCATCTGTTTAGTGTTTTGCACAAGTAAAATTCCAAGATATGTTAATTACATCAAATGCCACTGGTTTTTCAACAATTAATAACTTTTGTTTTGTAAATCCAAATTTGGCAAATGAGTAGTCTAAATTGATCAGCTCGACGAGACCTTTCTGTTTATGCTATCCTTGACTTCAATTGCAGCATGCATCATATAAATATATTGCAAACAACAAATGTTATGACAACAAATGTGGTTCTAAAACCCATTAAATGCTACTTTCTTGTTCTTCACACCTCACCATGCCATGCTACTTTTCTTGCCATGTAAATTGTGCATCATTCATCATGGCATGATTGTTTGTTTGACGCATCTTATTCATATGCTTGTGCTCTATATTCATGTTGGCCTTGTTTGTTTGGTTTTTCTCGGATAGACACTGAGCAGGGGTTGTATCAAGAGAACCAGGAGCACTACCCAGAACCGTCCTTTGCTTCAACAGAGACACCAGGCAAGCACTACCACATGCTTGCATACATACCGTACCTATTGCCTCTATCTTATTCTTGCATCATTGAGTCGCGATTGCATTAAATTGAATCCCAAGTATGCATAACCCTTACTTTTAAACTCCACCAAGCTTGTATCCTCCATCCCATGAGCCACTACTATAGGAGTTGTTTGAGCCATGCGAGTCGTGAAACGACATGTAGGGTTTGTGAGAGTCTGTTGGATAACGAGGTACTTAAACAACTTAACTTGAGTAGTTGGGATAACTAAAGAAAGTGGCACCGGTGAGCAATATGCTATTTGGTTTTTCCCGCTCACTTGTGTCCCGTAAGACCCCGAGTACTTGATTCCTGTTCCTTGATTTATCGCTATCCACATCCGGGAGGTATATGGGACCCCCCTGGACGAGCTTGATTCCGTCTTATTTCTTGGGGCCACAAGCTAGTTTGAGGTTTTATTTACGATCCGTACTTATGCCATGTTTTATCGCTTTATTACGATTGTGCGAGTCGCACTGCATCGCTTTATTTGGAAGCGGAATGTTTACGCGGTGTCGACAAGCCCGTTTGGGGTTCCCACAGCCATTGTCGCAGACCTTGAGGCCGTCTCGAGCTTGCTTACTCGTTCTGGAATCTACTTAAGGGTGGCCCCTGAAATATTCTGAATCTTGTGATTGTTCACCGTGAAAGCCTCGTTGGGTTTTGATTTGGTTTTCGAGGTTGATCGAGTGTGTGTTGCTATTGGTGCACCCGGCGGGTAAAACTTTCGAAAGCCGTGTCGCGGTTATGGACGACTTGGAGCACAGTTTCTTGATCATAGACAAGCCTAACTAAAGTACCGCTTAATTTGACCAAGTAACTTGACTAGTAAATAGTGCAATACTCATGGAATGGTTAATAAAATTGCCAAACGGATGGGGGTTGTTAAATCCGCTTCCTGTTGGTAAGTAGGGAGGAGGATGGATCGATGAGATTACCAATATAACTGTTGTATTTAAATTCACGGACGTCCGCTCTATCATTGGTTAGGCGGATGGTTAGCGCTATTCGTAGAATTGCTAGGGTTTATCTTTTGCTGCAATTCGTCACCCAGGTTGTGTCCCTTTAGAGGCATTAAGTCTTGCTGAGTACCCTTAGGGTCTCACACGATAAATTCTTGATTCAGATGAACAGGTACCTTCTCAGGACGGATACTGGGTGGAAGAAGCCGATGAAGTGGGCAACGATCGTATGGTGTAGAGATTCCGGATCGGGATCCGTGAGACCTGTAGTTGGGATGTGCTTATTTTCTCGGCATCTTATGCCTATTTGCTTCTTATCCGTACTCGGATCTTGTTTGCCGCTTCCGCATGATACTCTGATGTGTGCTGTATGAGGAGCTATCCTAAATTATAGATGTATCCAGGTCATTTGAATCTTGCCGTATGGCGTTGGTATATTTCCTTTCTTTCTAGATGGTGTGGCTCTGATGTACTTTTGTATGGTGGCTTGCGTACATACCCACTTGTGTACGTAGTTGATCCCTTCGCCTGCCGACTACGCCCGTACAGGTCCCGTTGAGAGGTTAGCGGTTGGGACGTCTGAAAGGACTACCAGTGAGTGGCTTTTGGGGCCCCACCGTACTATTTCAACCGCTATCTCTCATCCAGGCTTGTATCTAGGAGCGTAGTTCACCGAGGTAGTTACAATTGGTATCAGAGCCATCCCGACCTTCAGGGTTTCAGCCAAACGGTCGTTGTCAGTCTAGCAAATATTTTGAGTAGTTATGTATATTAGGGAAAAACAAAACGCGAGAGTAGGACTGCTTCCATTTTTCTTCTTACCCTCCCACCCACCCTTTTCTGGTAAGGAAGTGCAACGTTTTCAATCCTCGTCTCAAAGTTCAAACTAGGATTCACGTGTTCTGGGTTTCCGTAGTACCATAGGATGTGTGTGTGTGTGTGTGTAGTCCCTTGTCTATCTGTTGCATCCAAGTTGTTATCTTATCTGCCTTTGGTTATCAACTGTTGGTACATTCCATACCGACAGGCTTTTGTAAACCGACGCAAGCTATCTTCCTTTTGTATCCGACGCTATCTTGTTTGGGGTGTTCGTTCGTAGTATCAATCTTTAGGTTTCGTCGTGAGAAGAAGGGGTTAGGATATGTGTTCAACTTGTTCATGTGCGGAGTAATGATTTGAGTGCGGGATGGAGTCGCGACCATACCACTACTTGTATCATTCGCTTTTGTATATTGGATCGGTAGAGTCACTAATCTTGATTCGTTAAGCAATTTTGCGCATCTATTGGTATTTTAATGCCGAAATTTGTGGAAAATTTTTCTTTGATATGTTTGTGTACCACACTCCTTTTCAGTCGTGTGCGATATGCTTAATATCTTTGAGGTGCTATGAACTTTGTTGATATTTCATATCATCTCAGTAAATTGTATCCTTTAATCTTGGTTAATTCCATCTTGGTACTATTTTGGATTATTATCATCTTCCATTATAGTAATCTTGACTTGAGTTTTACATCAATGACAGGATGGCTCCCCACCGGATGAGGAGGACATTCCTCGAGGCTGGGCTCGGTTGTCAAGCATTGCAAATGCTCTCGCAGCCATGCAAGAGAACCAGCTGCGCTTTGAGGAGAGCGTCCGAAGGAACGAGTTCACTCCACTTCCTCCACCTCCCAAGCGTGGTGACATCAAGAGCTTCCTCAAGTTCAACCCGCGCCAGTTCGACGTGTCTGACCGACCTCTTGATGCTGATGATTGGCTGCGCGAGATCTCAAGGCTGCTAGAGACTGCTGATGTGCCAGAACAGGAATGGGTAAAGTGTGCTACTCACCTGCTCAAGGGAGACGCAGCTCTATGGTGGGAAAACTACTTGAAGGCTAGCTGCACTGGGTCCCAGCCTACTTGGGAGAGGTTTACTGGAGCTTTCAAGGAGCAGTTTCTCTCAGAGATTGTGATGGAACGGATGAAGGATGCTTTCCTCAACTTGAAGCAGGGCAATGATAACGTCAACACCTACATCAGGAACTTCATGAACTTGTCTCGCTATGGTGGTGATGAGGTATCTGATGACAAGAAAAAGCAGAAGAGATTCAGGCAAGGGCTCAATGCGTCGATCAAGTATGCACTCACGCATGCAAGACCGGCAACCTTCCTGGAACTGTCCGTTGAAGAACAAAGCTCTCCCTCAACCCCCGCCAAGATCTGCATCAAGCTCTCCTTCGGTTCGTGCACCACCGCCTCGGGCTCTCAACATCAACACTAAGCCCGGGTCTGCGGTCGTGCGTGCCAACTGCGTCAACGCCTCTAAAGCTGAGCTCGCACCTGGAGTTGTCATGGGTATGCTTTCAGTTAACTCAGTCCCTGCACGAGTTCTCTTTGATTCTGGTGCATCGCATTCCTTCGTTTCCGTCAAGTTTGCAGTTGAGAATGGGTTAGCGACAGATCCTCTTACAAAGAAGTTAATGGTCCTTTCTCCTGGGGCAAATATGATGGCAACTAAAATCAGCCATGGCAACCAAGTGGAGATTGGTGGTTCTTCATTCTTGGCTTCTTTGATTGTTCTGGGCAACTCTGACATTGATGTCATCTTGGGCATGGATTGGTTGACAGCAAATGCAGCTGTGATTGATTGTTTGAGCGCCGGTGTCTTTGAAGATCCCGAAGGCCATCTAGTCTTTTCTCCAAGTCGACTCCGGATGTCGGCTCTATTCCTTGGCTGCTCGAATGATGATGCCATGGAAGCTATTCGAAGGTACTAGTGGTCCGTGAGTTCCGGATGTTTTCTGAAGAGTTGCTGTATGCCTCCGGATCGCGAGGTTGAATTCGTGATCGAGCTTGAACTCGAACGGCTCCTATCTCCAAGAGGCCATACAAGATGGGTCCTTCAGCTGGCCGAACTCAAACGACAACTTGATGAACAAGAGAAGTTGGGTTTCATTCAGATAGCACTTCTTCTTGGGGTAGTCCAACAATCTTCGTGAAGAAGCGTGTGAGAACCGATAGGCTCTGTGTTGACTACCGCTCTAAATGCTAAAACCATCAAGAACAAATATCCTCTCCCTCGGATAAATGATCTATTTGATCAATTTGGCGAGGCTGTGGTGTTCTCTAAGCTTGATTTGAGAAGTGGTTATCACCAAATCAAAATTCGCAAAGAGGATGTGCCCAAAACAGCTTTCACCACTCGCTATGGCCTGTATGAGTACGGTCATGTCTTCGGTCTCACCAACGCACTGCTACCTTCTCGAGGCTGATGAACTCCGCTTTCATGGAGTACTGGACAAGTTTGTGGTGGTATATCTGGATGATATTCTCGTCTATTCCAAGTCAAGGAGGAGCATGAAGAGCACCGAGGTGTGTCCTGAATAAGCTTCGTGAGAACCGCTTGTATGCCAAGTTCTCAAAGTGTGAGTTCTGTTGCAAGTAACCTATCGGGACATGTCATCTCGCCAAGGGCATTGCGCAGTTAACCCGAGACCGTGAAGACAATAGTTGAATGGCTTCCTCCGCTAATGTCAAGGAAGTGCGGAGTTTTCTCGGCTTGGCTAGCTATTGCCGTCGATTTGTGCAGAACTTCTCGAAGATAGCAAAGCCTCTTACCGACCTCCTCAAGAAAGGCAAGAAGTACTGTGGACTCACCTTGCCAAGAAAGTTTTGAGACACTCAAAGCGAAGCTCACTTCCACACCAGTCTTGGTTCCTCCGGATACATCCAAGCCTTTCCAGATCTTCTGCGATGCCTCTTTGCAAGGATTGGGTGCGGTCCTTATGCAAGAGAGAGGTGGTTGCTTATGCCTCTCGCCATTGAAGGCATGAGGTCAACTATCCCACACATGACCAGGAGCTAGCAGGTGGTCTTTGCCTTGAACCGTGGAGGCACTACTTGCTGGGTAACCGTTGTGAGATCTTCTCGGACCACAAGAGTTTGAAGTATATCTTCACTCAACCGGATCTCAATCTTGACAAAGGAGATGGATTGAAGCCATCAATGACTTCGATGTGACCATCAACTACACTCCGTGCAAAGCAAATGTCATGGCGTATGCGCTTAGCCGTAAAGCTTATGTCAACAACCTCATGGTAGAAGAGCGTGACCTCTCTTGTGCGAGGAATTCCGTCACCAACCTCGAGATTGTGGAACAAGGGCACCTCGAACCTTCCGCTACTCCTCTCTTGGAAGAACAGATTCGGTCTCGTCGGCGTGGTGATCCGCACACCAAGAAGCTCATCGCTAAGCTTGGCACTCAGTATGAATCCTTCCATGTTGATGATCGAGCGCTCTTCTTTGATCACCGGATGTTTGTTCCAAACTACCGGTCTGAGAGATCAATTGCTCAAGGAGGCACATGATTCGGTCCTTTCTATCCATCTGGCAGCACAAAGATGTATATGGACTTGAAAACACAATACGGTGGCCGGGGTTGAAAAGGTATTGTGCCAAGTCGTCTCGTAATGTGATGTCTGCCAGAGTCAAGGCTGTTCATCGAAACCATTTGGTCTTCTACAGCCATTGAAGCCTCCGGAATGGAAATGGGAGAAAGTTGAGATGGACTTCATCACGGCTTTCCAAGGTCGCGAGGGCAACAATGCAATTTTGTTGTCATCGACAGCTTTCTAAAGTGGCACACTTCTTCCCGATCAAAGAAACAATTTACGGACTTGATTGGTGAGCTCTACATCAACAGGATTGTCTCTTTGTATGGGGTTCCACCGAAATCAGTTCGACTGGGAGCATCTTCACCTCAAAGTTCGGGAGAGTTTCCAAAAGCTTTGGGAACGGTTGAATTTCAGCACCGCTTACCACCCTCAGTCGCAAGGACAAGTGGAGAGGATCAATCAGATTCTCGAGGACATGCTTAGAGCTTGCGTCATCTCGTTTGGCATGAAGTGGGAGGAATGCCTTCCATATGCTGAATTCTCCTACAACAACAGCTTCCAGAAGAGTCTGAAGATGGCACCATTCGAGGCTCTCTATGGTCGGAAGTGCAGAACTCCCATTGGTTGGTCAGGTGCAGGAGAAAGAATCTGGTTTGGTCCTGACATTGTGACTCAGGCAGAGGAGAAGGTGCATATCATTCCGAGAACACGAAGATTGCTCGAGTCGTCGGAAAACTATGACAGAAGCACACAGATATGGTATATGCCTGGTGATCTCGTCTACCTTCGTGTCACTCCCATGAGAGGAACACACCGCTTGTATCAAAGGAAAGTTGGCGCCTAGATACATCGGTCCTTTCAAGATACGTGGTAGAAGAGGAAGTTGCTTATGCTGGAGCTTAGGAAAAACTCAAAGTCCATGATGTTTTCCACATCTCGCAGCTTAAGAAGTGCTTCAAAGACCCCGGCAAGACCGTGGATCATGAGCTAATAGACCTCCAAGAAGATCTCTCTTATCAGGAACACCCCATCAAAATTCTTGAGACCATGAGCGTAGGACTCGCAACAAGTCCATCAAATTCTGCAAGGTGCAGTGGTCACACCATTCTGTTGATGAAGCAACTTGGGAGCGTGAAGATGAACTCCGTGCCAACCATCCTTCTCTTTTTGTGTCTTCTTCTTCTTCTTCCTAGAATCTCGGGGCGAGATTCCTGTTTAGTGGGGGAGAGTTGTAGCATCCCAGTTGTCTAACCACTGTAATGCTACTAAGTTTAATAATAAAATGGGCCACTTCCAACATATAATTGTTGCATCATCATCATATCATGCTCATGTCATCATGTCCCCTTGCATTTGAGCATCATATAAAACCTTTTCTTGTTTGCTTCTTATCTCATGTGCATGATTAATTGTAGTTGCTTCTTGATATTGTATTTGGTCCTTACTAAATTGTTAAATGCCCAAGTTGAGTTGGGGGCATCTCTCTTTTGCCTCCACCACCTTTTTCCTCACCACCTTATAATTCCACCATCCAATAATATGGGCTGGGCTTTTGTTGAGTTCTCCTAACCCATGTTGTTGGTTGGATCCCTATAATCTTTTGCTTGGCCTGTACACTTTTTGGGAATGCAAGGATTAAAGCCACATGGAATCATGTTGTTTTCACAATATAACCACTTGGCATTAATTGTCTTGCATGGGCCATGCAAGTACCTTTTCCTAGGTTTGGTTCTTGTTGGAATTCTAAATGGATTCTTCCACCTTGCTTAATCTTGTTTGGTAAGTTCAAGACCCTAGCTCTCCACCCTTCTTTTGTTCTTGCTTGACCTATGTTTGGATCATGCATGAACCCAAAGCCCCATCACCAACCTTTTGGCCATCTCTCTCTCCCCTCTTTTCTTGTTTTTCTTGTTAGTGCTTGCTTGTAGTTGGCTTGACCAAGATTAGTACCCCTCCACCTTCTTACCCTTGCAAGCAAAAGACCCTAATTAAATCTATCCTAAAAACCAAAACCTAAACCCTATTTTATATCTATCCTAAATCCAAAACCCTATTTTACTATTAACCTAAACTAAACCTTAAACTACATTTTCCTCTAACAAAACCCAAACAACATCTCTCTCTCTCTTCTTTTCTCTCTAAACTAAACCCTAATTACTTATACCCAAAAACAAACCCTACATCTACTTCTCTCTCTAAACTAAACCCTAACTACATCTATCTCTAATCAAACCCTAAACTACTTTTTCCCTCTAACTAAAACTAGCTACCTCCTACCATGCGCCTACCCCAGCACCCCCCATGCCTCACACGACCATGCCCCATCCCTCCTAGCCCTAGCCCGAGTGGCCCTTCCCCTCTTATCATCCCTCTCTGCCTTGCCCTGCCCACGCTCCCTAAGGCCCACCTGGCTGCTTCCTGGCCACGAGTTGCCCCAGGGCCACTGCCAGCCTCTCCCTCTCCCCGTCCCAGTTCTACCACGCCACCCTGGCCCCTGCCGAGCACGTGAGAAGAGGAGGCCGACGTGCCAGCTTTCCCTCCCCACGCCACACCTGCCTTCCCTCCTTCTTATCCTCTCCCTCATCCCTCTGCCTCAACAGAACCCCAGATCCACCCAGTACCCCTGCCTCTCCCTTCCTTTCCCTCGCCACGGCTCGACATCGCCGCTACCTCTGCCCAGACACTCTAGCCGGGCGAGTCACCGTGTGGTCGAGGAGGCCCAGAGAGCTCGCCTGCGGCCTGGAGCCGGACGCGAGGAGGAGGCCAGAACCGCCAGATCGGCCGCGCCGCCCGGAAACCCTAGCTTCCAGTTAAGGCCGCCGCGATCAGCTGCGCCCCTTCTGCGTCAACCACTCCGTCACGTTCGCGGTGAGCTTCGAACTCCCGGACATCCTCCGACGCTTTTTCGTTTCTGGTTGCGATGATCGTTTGGTCGAGCGCCTGCGCGCCGCCTGCGCCACTGCCGGCACCGTATCGCTTTACATAGCTCATGAGCGACCCGAGCGGCAACGCGCCACCGCGGTGGCACCGCGTCATGCGAGCCCAGATCCTGTGTTCGAGCCTTGTCCTCGCCGCGCGCCGCTGCGCCGACGACGCGAGAGAAAGCAGTGCCACGGGCGTCGTTTCGCGAAACCCTTCCCCAACCTTTTAGCAACCGTGACCTCGAGGCCCCACTGCCAATGGCCGATGCAATCTTGCAAAAAGGCTCCCCGAAGAAGCGTGAACCAACCCGCAGTCCTCCCCCTGGCCGCGTGTGCGTTTTGCATATGACCCCCTGTCCTTTACGCTCTCTCAACCCGCGGTCCTTCGGCCCATTGCCGGATCTCTGGAAGTTTTCTAAAAAGGTTCCTGCGGTTTTGTTTATTCAACCCGCGGTCCAGGTTGCTCTCAGGCACTGCCCTGTGGGCCAGAGATACCCCCTGGCCCACCTGTCTGCGGCTCAGGCTGGGACAGACTGGGGAGAAAACGTTCAGATGCGGTTTCAAATTCAAATTATTTTAAATAATTTAAAATGCAAATTCAAATTCAGATTTTAATAACTTTTGCATGCTTTATCTAAATTAGGCAAATGATATATGTTTTTGATTCAGAAAAATGAGAGGAATTCAAATATGCCATCTGTTTAGTGTTTTGCACAAGTAAAATTCCAAGATATGTTAATTACATCAAATGCCACTGGTTTTTCAACAATTAATAACTTTTGTTTTGTAAATCCAAATTTGGCAAATGAGTAGTCTAAATTGATCAGCTCGACGAGACCTTTCTGTTTATGCTATCCTTGACTTCAATTGCAGCATGCATCATATAAATATATTGCAAACAACAAATGTTATGACAACAAATGTGGTTCTAAAACCCATTAAATGCTACTTTCTTGTTCTTCACACCTCACCATGCCATGCTACTTTTCTTGCCATGTAAATTGTGCATCATTCATCATGGCATGATTGTTTGTTATTTGCATCTTATTCATATGCTTGTGCTCTATATTCATGTTGGCCTTGTTTGTTTGGTTTTCTCGGATAGAACCTTTGGCGGGGGTTGTATCAAGAGAACCAGAGCACTACCTGAACCGTCCTTTGCTTCAACAGAGACACCAGGCAAGCACTACCACATGCTTGCATACATACAGTACCTATTGCCTCTATCTTATTCTTGCATCATTGAGTCGCGATTGCATTAAAATGAATCCCAAGTATGCATAGCCTTTACTTTTAAACCCCACCAAGCTTGTATCCTCCATCCCATGAGCCACTACTATAGGAGTTGTTTGAGCCATGCGAGTCGTAGAACAGCATGTGTAGGGTTTGTGAGAGTCTGTTGGATAACGAGGTACTTAAACAACTTAACTTGAGTAGTTCTGGGATAACTAAAGAAAGTGGCACCGGTGAGCAATATCTGCTATTTGGTTTTTCCTGCTCACTTGTGTCCCGTAAGACCCCGAGTACTTGATTCCTGTTCCTTGATTTATCGCGCTATCCACATCCGGGAGGTATATGGGACCCCCCTGGACCAGAGCTTGATTCCGTCTTATTTCTTGGGGCCACAAGCTAGTTTGAGGTTTTATTTACGATCCTGTACTTATGCCATGTTTTACTGCTTTATTACGATTGTGCGAGGTACTGCACACTGTACTGTTTTGGAAGCGGAATGTTTACGCGGTGTCGACAAGCCCCGTTTGGGGTTCCCAGTCGCTCACAGCCATTGTCGCAGACCTTGAGGCCGTCTCGGAGCTTGCTTACTCCGTTACGGAATCTACTTAAGGGGTGGCCCCCTGAAATATTTCTGAATCTTGTGATTGTTCAGTCGTGAAAGCCTCGTTGGGTTTTGATTTGGTTTTTCCGAGGTTGATCGAGTGTGTGTTGCTATTGGTGCACCGGCGGGTAAAACTTTCTGAAAGCCGTGTCCGCGGTTATGGACGACTTGGAGCACAGTTTCTTGATCATAGACAAGCCTAACTAAAGTACCGCCTTAATTTGACCAAGTAACTTGACTAGTAAATAGTGCAATACTCATGGAATGGTTAATAAAATTGCCAAACGGATGGGGGTTGTTAAATCGCTTCCTGTTGGTAAGTAGGGAGGAGGATGGATCCGATGAGATTACCAATATAATGTTGTATTTAAATTCACGGACGTCGCCTATCATTGGTTAGGCGGATGGTTAGCGCTATTCGTAGAATTGCTAGGGTTTATCTTTTGCTGCAATTGCGTCACCCAGTTGTGTCCCCTTTAGAGGCATTAAGTCTTCTTTGAGTACCCTTAGGGTCTCACACGATAAATTCTTGATTCGGATGAACAGTACCTTCTCGTGACGGATCTTGGGTGGAAGAAGCCGATGAAGTGGGCAACGATCGTATGGTGTAGAGATTCCGGATCGGGATCCGTGAGACCTGTAGTTGGGATGTGCTTATTTTCTCGGCATCTTATGCCTATTTGCTTCTTATCCGTACTCGGATCTTGTTTGCCGCCCGCATGATACTACGATGTGTCTTTGAGGAGCTATCCTAAATTATAGATGTATCCAGGTCATTTGAATCTTGTCGTATGGTGTTGGTATATTTCCTTTCTTTCTAGATGGTGTGGCTCTGATGTACTTTTGTATGGTGGCTTGCGTACATACCCACTTGTGTACGTAGTTGATCCTTCGCTGCGACTACGCCCGTCTGAGTCCCGTTGAGAGGTTAGCGGTTGGGACGTCTGAAAGGACTACCAGTGAGTGGCTTTTGGGGCCCCACCGTACTATTTCAACCGCTATCTCTCATCCAGGCTTGTATCTAGGAGCGTAGTTCACCGAGGTAGTTACAGTGATCCAGGAGTGGATCATTGGACAGCGGTCAAAAACATCCTTAAGTACTTGAGAAGAACTAAGGATATGGTTCTTTCTTATGGAGGTGATGAATAGCTCGTTGTTAATGGTTACACCGATGCTAGTTGGAACACCGATCCAGATGATTCTAAATCACAATCCGGATACGTATTTATTTTGAATGGTGCAGCAGTTAGCTGAAGGAGTGCAAAGCAAAGCGTTGTGGCGAGATCTTCAACTGAATCGGAATACATGGCTGCTTCGGAGGCTTCACAAGAAGCGATATGGATGAAAGAGTTCATTACAGAGTTGGGTGTGGTTCCAAGTGCGCTGGACCCAATGTCTATCTACTGTGATAACATGGGCGCCATAGCCAATGCGCAAGAACCAAGGTCACACAAATAGCTGAAGCATATCAAGCTGCGTTTTCACGCTATTCGAGAACATATCCAGGATGGGGATATAAAGATTTGCAAAGTACACACAGATCTGAATGTGGCGGATCCATTGACTAAACCTCTCCCGAGGGCAAAACATGACCAACACCAAACTGCCATGGGTGTTCGGTATATTACCATGTAATCTAGATTAGATGACTCTAGTGCAAGTGGGAGACTGTTGGAGATATGCCCTAGAGGCAATAATAAATGTGGTTATTATTATATCTTTGTGTTTATGATAAATGTTTACATTCATGCTATAATAGTATTAACAAGGAAACCATTAATACTTGTGTGATTTGTAAACTTAAATTGAAAGTCCCTAGTATAGCCTCTATACTTCACTAGCTTGTTGGTTGATTAATGATTGTGGTTTCCATATCATGAACATTGAGATGTTATCAACAACAAGATCGTATCGTTAGGAGAATGATATGGTGGACATACTCCTATAGATAAGCGTAGCATAAAGATCAAGTCATTTCAATAGTTCAATTGCTATATGCTTTCTGATACATAGTAACCTAATTCCTTCGACCATGAGATCATGCATATCACCTTTACCGGATGAATGCTTTGATGACATCAAACACCACACCGTAACTGGGTGGCTATAAAGGTGGCATTAAGTGTTCGGAAAGTATTGGTTGAAACACATGGATCAAGAGTGGGATTTGTCCATCCACATGACGGATAGATATACTCTGGGCCCTCTTGGTGGAATGTCATCCAATTGGCTTGCAAGCATGTGACTTGGTCACAAGGGATCACATATCATGGGACGAGAAAAGAGTACTTATCGATGTGAGGTTGAACTAGGTATGCAGAGATACCGACGATCATAACCTCGGATAAGTAACATATCGTGAGACAAAGGAAATTGGTATCGTATGTAAGTGGTTCATTCGATCACAAAGTAATCGTAGAAATATGTGGAGCCATATGAATTTCAGATTCCTCTATTGGTTATTGTTCGAGAAGTGTCTCGATCATGTCCGCATAATTCACGAACCGTAGGAGACACACTTAAGGATTCGACGTTGTTTGAGTAGTTATGGTATTATGAGAAAGAGGCGAATGTTGTTCGAGTCTCGGATGGGATCCGGATATCACGAGGTGATCCGGAATGGTCCGGAGAATAAGATTCATATAAGGAAAGTCCGTTTGAGTTCAGGAATGATTAGGTGTTTTCATCGAATGTTCTAGAAGGTTCGGATTGTCCAAGACTCCGGGGAGGGTACATGAATGTGTCATTACTTATTGGAATGATTGCATCATGTACTAAGTGTTCTTGCTGTCCCAAATAAAGGATTAAATTGAATCCTAAAGCAGAAAAGTCAAATGTCCAGTTTGAAAGTCAAGCGCCAAAACAAGAAACGTGGGAAACAAGAAAGAGGTGTTGAAACCGACTTGAGGAGGAGTCTCCTCCCCAGCAAGGCGCCACCAAGGCCGACTTGGGAGGACTCCTCCCTCCGCGCCTCCCCACCTATAAAAGGAGGGGCAGGGCTCCCCTCCTAGACACACAACTTTCACCTCTAGATCTCCGGTTTAGAGCCGTTTTGGTTTAGAGCTTCTAATTGCTTTAGCCAGCGGTTTAGAGCCTTCTAATTGGTTTAGAGCCTTCTAATTGGTGTGTCTAATTACTAGACCACTAATAGCCTCTCTCATAAGCTCCACCATACTACTTGCATGGCTTAAGCCTGCAGGATCTCCCTCTACTTCCAGGTACCACGTTGTCTTTGGGAATCGCGAGGAGAGTGCTACAACCTCCGTCCTGCTGGAACAAGGAGAGGAAGGTCTTCGTCGAGTACCGAACGTGTGACCGACTACGGGAGCGCTGCCGGAACGTGGCGCCGGAAGGATCGTCTACACGATCTTGAGATCGGAAAGAGTACGACTACATCACCCACGAGAATCCGCTCTCGTTAACCGCTTTGGAATCTTCGAGGGTAAGTTCCCCATCGACTCGTTGCTACAATCTAGTAGATAGATCTTGGCTTGTTTGTTTGTATGCGATAGAAAATTTTTGTTTTCCATGCTACGAACCCCTACAATAAGGTGGACCAACTCCCCTTCCACTAGCAATGTGGGACTAAACTTTGGCACCACTAGCACTCACATGAGCTGCCATGATAATGGGCCAAAGAGAATTTCAGAATTTGTATTTGTTATGGGCCAAAAGCCCAACATCAAATATGCCTCAAATTCTAACAATCCCCCACAAATTCTCATTGGCACATCACACCATTCTGTTCCAAATCACTGTTTTGATATACCAGCGTTTTTCAGTGGAGACTGTTAAGTTGAACTTCCACCTAGAGCATTAGACTACGCTCATCAACAACTGTCAATGGACTAAGCCTTGAATTGCCAGTTTTGTGTAAATGAGTTTCATCTAATGTCATACTGATACTAGGCTACCGAAGGCTACCCCTCGGGTGGAGCATATAAGTCACACTCCTGGACTTTTTCATGAGCTTCCTAGAGATTACCCTATCTCATAGACTGTGACCAGCAGTCGGGCTCACATAGGTGCGTTCTTTCAAGACTGCTCTGTAGGATAGCATCTTGGTTTATACAAGCCTATGAACACATTAAGAATAAGTCAACCTGCCATACAGATCGTGAGAGTAATGCATCTTCAGCGGAGTGGGTTAATAAAAGTTACTCTCCTCCAGTTAGCCACTGGCTTGTTTCCCCAGGTCCTAATTCACGGGATATCCGATCACATAGGTTGGGTTACTACCAGGGGCGGAGCCAAAAACAGCCTAAGACTGGTGCTAATAGAGCCTTAGTGGTGCTAGTTACCTAGGATTTTCATAAGTGTAGCCTTAAAATTAACACATGCTCATTGTAATGTGGCTGCTAGGCTGGTGCTACAGCACAGGTAGCACCACCCGCAGATCCGCCCCTGGTTACTACCATGGTAACTCATGTGGGTCTCAAACCCATCTCCTTTGATGCAATATCTATCATATTTCTTGATAGACCTTTTGTGAAAGGATCTGCTAGATTCTTAGCTTTTTGGATATAATCCAATGCTATTACTCCGGAGTTTCTCATTTTCCTAATAGATGCCAATCTTCTCTTTATATGTATTGATGACTTTATATTATCCTTTGAACTACTCACTTTGACGATCACAGTTTGATTGTCGCAGTTCATAAGAATAGCCGGCACAGGTTTATCAACAACCGGCAAGTCAATCAAGAGTTCACGAAGCCAATCTGCTTCGACAGTAGTTGTATCTAGTGTTGTGAGTTCTGCTTCCATTGTTGACCTTGTTAAGATGGTCTGCTTGCAAGACTTCCATGAAACAGCGCCACCAACATGAGTGAATACATATCCACTTGTGGCTTTCAACTCATCAGCATCAGAAATCCAATTTGAGTCACTATACCCTTCAAGTACCGCAGGGTCTCCGATATAGTGAATACCATAACTTGATGTACCCTTTAGATAGCGCATTACTCTCTCAAGAGCATGCCAATGATCATCTCCTAGATTGGAAACAAACTGGCTAAGTTTTCTCACAGCAAACACGATGTCAGGCCTTGTTGCGCTAGCTAAATACATTAACGAGCCAATTATCTGAGAGTATCTCAGCTAATCTCTAGTTGTTCTTTTGTTCTTTCGAAGCATATTACTAGGATCATATGGTGTCGGTGAAGGAGTACAATCTGAGTAGCCATAAGTGAGATTGCAGAAGTGTAATTCCGCCATTCTCATCTTTCAGCAGCTTAATGTTTAGAATAACATCAGCTTCTCCAAGGTCTTTCATGTCAAGACTTTGAGACAATAAACTCTTGACCTGTTCGATGACAATCATATTTGTCCCAAAAATCAGTATGTCATCAACCTACAAACAAAGTATAACTCCTTCGCCCCCACCATGGTGTAACAACCTCGGTGAATTACGCTCCTAGATACAAGCCTGGATGAGCGGAAATGGTTGAAATAGTACGGTGGGGCCCAAATGCCACTCACGGGTAGACCTCTCGGCCGTCCCAACCATTTCCAATCATCGGGACAAGTACGGGCGGCGTAATCGGCAGGCGAAGGGATCAACTACATACACAAATGAGTATGTATGCAAGCCACCATACAATAGTACATCAGAGCCATTCCATCTAAAAAGAAAGGAAATATAGCAATGCCATACGGCAAGATTCAAATGTCCTAGATAGATATAATAGTTTAGGATATTTCCTCATACATCACACATCAGAGTATCAAAGTGGCAAACAAGATCCGAGTACGGATAGAAGCAAATCGGCATAAGATGCCCGAAATAAGCACATACCGCCTACACAGATCTCACGGATCCCCGTTCCGGAATCTCTACACCGAGCGATCGTTGCCCACATCATCGGCCTCCTCCACCCAAAGATCCATCTTGCGTGTACTGTTCATCCGAACCAATAATTTATCGTATGAGACCCTAGGGTACTCAAGAAGTCTTTATGCCTCTAAAGGGGACACAAAGCTGGGTGACGAATTGCAGCAAAAGATAAACCCTAACAGTTCTATAGATACTCGCTAACCATCCGCCTAACCAAAGATGAGCGGATGTCCGTGAATTAATGACAACAGTTATAACAGTAATATCCACAGATCCATCCTCCTCCTAAACACCAGCGGACGAACAACCCCATCCGTTGGCAATTTTATTAACCATTCCATGAGTGTTGCACTAATTACTAGTCATTACTTAGTCAAATTAAAGCGGTACTTTAGTTATGCTTGTCTATGATCGAGAAACTGCTCCAAGTCGTCCATAACGCGGACACGGCTTTGAAAGTTTTACCTAGGGTGCACAAATAGCAACACACACTCGATCAACCTCGGAAAAACCAAATCAAAACCCGACGAGGCCTTCACGACAAAGCAATCACGAGATTCAGAATTATTTCGGGGCCACCCCATTAAGCTACCCGCGAACGGTTAGCTGACTCGAGACGGACTCAAGGTTTGCGTCAATGGTCAGTAACGATCGGGAACCCGAAAATGTGGTGGGCTTGTCGATACCGCTAAACACTCCGCTTACCTAAGCGATGCAGTGTGCTCCTCGCACAATCTTAATAAAGCGATAAAGCATGGCATAAGTACAGATAGTAACAAAACCTCAAACTAGTTTGTGGCCCCAAGAAATAAGACGGAATCAAGCTCGGCTCGGGGGTCCCATAAGCCTCCGGATGTGGATAGCGCGAATAATCAAGGAACAGAATCAAGTACTCGGGGTCTCGGGACACAAGTGAGCAGAAAAACCAAATAGCAGATATTGCTCACCGTGCCACTTTCATTAGTTATCCCATTACTACTCGGTTAAGTTGTTTAGGTACCTCGTTATCCATCGAGACTCTCACATACCCTACACATGTTGTTCTCGACTGCATGGCTCAAACAACTCATGTAGTAATGGCTCATGGGATGGAGGAACAAGCTTGGTGGGGTATAAAATTAAAGGCTATGCAATACTTGGGATTCAGTTTAATGCAATCGCGACTCAATGATGCAAGAATAAGATAGAGGCAATAGGTAATTGTATGTATGCAAGCATGTGGTAGTGCTTGCCTGGCAACTCAGTTGAAGCGAGAGACGGATCTGGGTAGTGCTCCTGGTTCTCTTGATATATCCCCTGCTCAGTGTCTATTCGAAGAAGAGCCAAACAAACAAGGGACAACATAAATAAAGTGCACAAGCATATAAATAAAATGCGACAAGCAAACAATCATGCCATGATGAATGATGCACAATTTACATGGCAATAAAGTAGCATGGCATGAGTGAGGTGTGGAATACAAGAATAAGTCATTTTATTGAGATTTGGCCACATTTTATTGTCATATTAGTTGATGTATACTATATATTTATATGATGCATGCGGCAATTTAATCCATGGATAGCATAAACGGAAAGGTCTCGTCGAGCTGGTCATTTTAGACATATCATTTGTCAAATTTGGAGTTATAAAACAAAAGTTATTAATTAATTAAGGCCGAGGGCATTTTATTGTAATTTAATTCAACTTGAAATTTTTAAGTGCCCAAAATATATTTTGGATGGCATATTTGAAATCCTCACATTTTTGTGATTTGAAAACATATATTATTTGTATTATTTGGAATTATGAATTTAATTTTATTTTAAAGTCAAAATTAGTCAAGTTAGGTCAAAGTCAAAGGTTTGACTAGATAGAGTCAAATCTGGTCAAATTCGAAAACATGGTTGAATTCATATTTGGAAAACATTTAATTTTCATTTTGAAAGTTTTTGCAAATTCGAATTATTTCATAATATATGAATTTAGTTAGATTTAAATATTTCCTGAAATTTTATTTGTATTAAAGGCTTGGTAAACTTTTGTCACGTAGCTGAATACTACCCACGGTCACTGACATGTGGGGCAGAGGACAGATGGGCCACGGAAGCGCTGGGCGAACTTCTGCTACCGCGGCTTAGCCAGCCCAGGCGCTGACGTGCGGGCCCGATGGTGAAGCGGTCCCACGTGACAGCGAGGGGGCCCGGGTGAACCAGTAGCGTGGCGGGAAGGAGTCGGGTTGAGGGCACAGGATCTGGGGGCTTTGTAAAACAACGGAGAAGGCGACGGTGGGGTTCGGTGGGCTGGGTTGGTCAAAGAAACCTAGGGGCCTAATTAGAAAAGCGACTAGGAGTCATTATTCTTTGGCAATCAAGACGATTTTGAAAAAAAAACTGCTAGCTGACCCGAGTTTTCAAACGAATATGGCGAGCAAAAGGATGCGAATTTCGCAAAACCGTAAAAACCAAAAATGAAGAGGGATATACAGGCTACAAGTTTTATCTAGGGGTCATAGCCGGATCTTGGCTGCAGCGGTGGGGAAACGGTGATGAACAGAAGACGAAAAACATAGGCGTGTAGCTGAAGAAACTGACAGAATCAACTGCGAGGTCGTCTAGATTTCGGAGGATTATTACGAGAGATTTACCACTACGTTTCGAGCGTCGTTTGATCCTACAGAAAGTTGGGAGTTCCCTCTTTGCAGGGATGTACAGAGCGTCGCTGGAGGTGGTTGGGAGGCCAAAACCATCGGTAATGAGGGGCGAAGGTCTCATCGCTAGCTGCGGGTGTTGCGCATGCGGCGGTGGTTCCCGACGATGGCGACGGCGATTCCAGGCGGCATGATGCGAGCGGAGGAAAGGGAAGGGCAGGAGGTGGCGCTCACCTCGGCGATTCCCGAGAGGAATCGAGGATGGGGTGGTCGGAGATGACGACGGCGCAGTGAGGCCTAAGGCGGTCTTTGCCTGCTCCGGAAGAAGAGGAAGAAGTAGCCCCTGGGAACATGCAGCTCCTCTCGAGGGACCCCAACAAACAGCGCAGACGAGGCAAGTGATCCCCGGCTTCAGCGGTGCTCACCGGCGACCAAGGCGACAGAGCGGTCCTGCTCGGCTTGCCGCTGCTCGCGGGAGGGAGAAGGACAGGGGACAGGAGGGGTGGCGGCGACACAGAGAGGGAGGAGCTAGGGTTCCTGGGGGAGGGGACTCTGCGGCTTGGGGATAAGAAGAGGGGCAGGTGGATGACGCGGCTGACGGAGGAAGACGGTCACCTGCTCGCTGCTGTGAGCGCTTAGAGAGGAGGGTGCAGACGGCGTCGGTCGGGAGGCAGAACAAGAAGAGGAACAGAGACGACGTCGGTGAAGGGGTACTGGGCCAGGGGATGGGCTGCTGCTCTCTCTCTTGGGCTCATGCTGGGCCAAGGTGGGCTCTCCTCTCTCACTATTTTTCCTTCTTCTTTTTATTTATTTCCTGTTTCATTTTTGTTAGTTCTAATGTTTTGTTTTATGTTTATATTTAGCCAATTTTAAGGAAGCAACTTATTCAAATTATTTGAATCTTTGCAGGGATTTTGAACAAAGGTGTCTAGGCAACAAAATAGACTAAAGGAAAATAGCATATTTGAAAGAGAGGATGCCCACATACATAATGTGTATGTGTCAATTGGGGCATTTTACAAGAATATGAAGATTTGAGGTTGTGCAATTTGGATAAAATCATTTGTAGAATTAGTGAACCTTCACATGGATCCAAAGCTTGTAGAAAACAAAACAGAGGGAGAGATGAGATGGGAGATGGTCCACTCAAGAATTCCAATAAAACTCAAAGAGGACAAAGGATGGTTATGGTTGCATGGTGCAAGCTTGCATGGGCCATGCAACAAAGGCACAAAGGATAGTTTTAAATGTCCATTCAAATGATCAATGTCCAAGAATTTTGCTTACACCCCAAAAGAACCACATGAACATAGGAAGGTGGAGGTTTCTATGCATGAGGCATGCAAGATTGCATCCATGCATGCAAATGTCACATATGAATGATATAGGTAGATTTGGATCCATACAAATATATGTGGCTTGGTTTTTGAAATACTAACAAACAAAAGGCCACATACATGTATAGAGTGGAAAAGAGATGATACCAAAGGAGAGGTGGTATGGCAAGTTAGTAGATGGAAGGAATTCAAAAGAGATGCCCTCAACTCAAATTGGGCATTAAACAATATATCAAGAACCAAATACAATATCAAGAGGCAAATACAATTTACCATGCCTATGAGAGAAGAACCAAAACACAAAGGTTTTATATGATGCTCAAATGCAAGGTGGCATGATGACATGGGCATGATATGATGATGATGCAACAATTATATGTAGGAAGTAGCCATTATCTTACTAGACCAAGTAGCATTACAGTTGTTAGACAAATGGGATGCTACAACTCTCCCCCACTAAACAGGAATCTCGCCCCGAGATTCTAGGAAGAAGAAGATGACACAAAGAGGGTAGGATAGTTGGCACGGAGTTCTTCTTCACGCTCCCAAGTGGCTTCATCAACGGAATGGTGTGACCACTGCACCTTGCAGAACTTGATGGACTTGTTGCGAGTCCTTCTTTCTGCGGTCTCAAGGATTTTTGTGGGGTGTTCTTGATAAGACAGGTCTTCTTGGAGATCGATTAGCTCATGATCCACGGTCCTGCCGGGATCTTTGAAGCACTTCTTGAGTTGAGAGATGTGGAAAACATCATGGACTTTGAGTTTTTTCGGGAGCTCAAGAGCATAAGCAACTTCTCCTCTTCTACCACGAATTTTGAAAGGACCGATGTATCTAGGAGCCAGCTTTCCTTTGATACCAAAGCGGTGTGTGCCTTTCATGGGAGTGAGACGAAGGTAAACGAGATCACCAGGGACATACACCATGTCCGTGTGCTTCCTGTCATAATTGCTCTTCTGGCGACTTTGAGCAATCTTCAGGTTCTCAAGAATGATATGCACCTTCTCCTCCGCTTGAGTTACAATGTCAGGGCCAAACCATATTCTTTCTCCTGCACCTGACCAACCAATTGGAGTTACGCACTTGCGACCAGAGAGCCTCAAATGGTGCCATCTTGAGACTTTTCTCGAAGTTTGTTGTAAGAGAATTCAGCATAAGGAAGACATTACTCCCACTTCATGCCAAAAGAGATGACGCAAGCACGAATCATATCCTCCGTAATCTGATTGATCCTTTCAACTTGTCCTTGCGTGAGGGTGGTAAGTCTTTGAAGTTCAACTTTGTTCCCAAAGCATTTTGGAAACTTTCCCGAACTTGAAGTGAAGATGCTCCCAGTGCAGGCCCGATCTCAAGCGGAACCCCATACAGAGAGACAATTGCTGATATAGAGCTCGAATGGCGAATTCCAGAAATTGTTTCCTTGACGGGAAGAAATGAGCCACTTTAGAGAGCCTGTCAATGACAACAAAGATTGCATTGTTGCCCTTCTGCGACCTTGGGAAACCAGTGATGAAATCCATCTCTACTTTCTCCCATTTCCATTCTGGGGGTTTCAATGGTTGTAGAAGACCGAAAGGTTTCTGATGGATAGCTTTCACACTGCGGCAGACATCACACTCCGAGACATACTTGGCACAATACCGTTTAAAACCAGGCCACCAATATTGTGTTTTCAAGTCCATGTACATCTTTGTGCTGCCAGGATGGATAGAAAGAACAGAATCGTGCGCCTCCTTGAGAACTTGCTCTCTCAAACCCGGGTAGTTCGGAACAAACATCCGGTGTTCAAAGAAAAGCGTGCCTTGATCATCGACGTGGAAGGACTCATACTTGAGCTGAAGTTTGGAGATGATCTTTTGGTGTCGGATCACAAGGTGACGAGCGAATCTTTTCTTCCAAGAGGAGTAACGGAAGGTTCAGAGATGCCCTTGTTCCACAATTTCTGGTTGAGTCGCGGAATTCCTCGCACAAGAGAGGCTGTTGTTCTTCCATCATGAGGTTGTTGACATACGCTTTGCGGCTGAGAGCATCGGCCATGACATTAGCTTTGCCCGGAGTGTAGTTGATGGTCAAATCAAAATCATTGATTGCTTCAATCCATCTCCTCTGCCGAAGGTTGAGATCAGGCTGAGTGAAGATATACTTCAAAATCTTGTGGTCAGAAAAGATCTCACAACGGTTGCCAAGCAAGTAGTGCCTCCATAGCTTCAAAGCAAAGACAACTGCTGCGAGCTCGAGGTCATGTGTGGGATAGTTGATCTCATGCGTCTTCAACTGTCGAGAGGAATAAGCAACCACTTGTTTCTCTTGCATAAGGACCGCACCCAATCCTTGCAAAGAGGCGTCACAGAATATCTGGAAAGGCTTAGATGTATCCGGAGGAACCAAGACTGGTGTGGAAGTGAGCTTCTCTTTGAGTGTCTCAAAGCTTGCTTGACATGCAGGAGTTCTAAGGTATTTCTTGCCTTTCTTGAGGAGATCGGTAAGAGGCTTCGCTATCTTCGAAAAGTTCTGAACGAAGCGACGGCAATAACTAGCCAAACCAAGGAAACTCCGCACTTCTTTGACATTAACAGGAGGAAGCCATTCAACAATTGTCTTCACAGTTTCCGGGTTGACTGCAATGCCCTTGGCAGAGATAACATGACCAAGATAGGTTACTTGAGGCAGCCAAAACTCACACTTTGAAAACTTTGCATACAAGCGGTTCTCACGAAGCTTGTTTAGGACACATCGAAGGTGTTCTTCATGCTCTTCCTTTGACTTTGAATAGACTAGGATGTCATCCAGATAGACCACAACGAACTTATCAAGGTACTCCATGAAAACCGAGTTCATAAGCCTCGAAAAGGTAGCAGGTGCGTTGGTGAGACCGAAAGACATGACCGTGTACTCATACAGGCCATAGCGGGTGGTGAAAGCTGTTTTAGGCACATCTTCCTTGCGAATCTTGATTTGGTGATAACCACTTCTCAAGTCAAGCTTAGAACACCACAGCTCCACTAGCTGATCAAGAGATCATTAATCCGCGGAATGGGATATTTATTCTTGATGGTTTTAGCATTGAGAGCCCGATAGTCAACACAGTCTATCGGTCTTGTCACGCTTCTTCACAAAGATTGTTGGGCTACCCCAAGAAGAAGTCTTGTGTTGAATGAAACCCAACTTCTCTTGTTCATCAAGGACGTTTGAGTTCAGCCAACTCAAGGACCCATTTTATAAGGCCGCTTGGAGATAGGAGTCGTTCGTGTTCAAGCTCAATTACAAACTCAACCTCACGATCCGAGGCATACCCGGCAACTCTTGTGAAAGACATCTGGGAACTCACAGACCACCGGTACACTCTGAATAGCTTCCATAGCATCATCATTCAGAGCCGCCAAAGAGAAGAGCTGGACAACAGGAGTCAAACTTGGAGAAAAGACTATATGGCCTTCAGGAATCTTCAGAGAAACTGAGCGTTCAACACAATCAACCACAGCTGCATTTGCTGTTAACCAATCCATGCCCAAGATGACATCAATGTCAGAATTGCCCAGAACAATTAAGGAAGCCGAGAACGAAGAGCCACCAATCTCAATTTGATTGCCATGGCTGATTTTAGCAGCTGCCATTGTTGCTCCAGGAGAAAGGACCATTAACCGCTTAAGGAGAGGATCCATTGCTAACTCATTCTCATTTGCAAACTTGTGAGAAACAAAAGAATGCGATGCACCAGAATCAAACAAAACTCGTGCAGGGACTGAGTTAACGGAAATCATACCCATCACAACTCCAGGCGCATGCTCAGCTTGAGCGGCGTTGACACAGTTGGCACGAGCAACAGTAGACCCGGGCTTGGTGTTGATGTTGAGATCCCGAGGTGGTGGTGCACGAACCAAAGGAGAGCTTGCCGCAGATCTTGGAGGGGGTGGAGGAAGAGCTTTGTTTTTCAACGGACAGTTCCAGTTTAGATGTCCAAGGTCTCCACACGTGAAACAAGCACCAGGTGGACGTGGAGCAACGTAGCCAGGGACTCCGCCAGCGCTCAGGTAGTGGTGGTTGTAGCCCACAGCAAGTGATGAAGTTTGGTGGCCTTGTCGCGTAGCTTCCAGGTCTTGGTGGAGCCGGGAGCGACGGTGGGGTGTTAGGAACCCAGACACGCCGCTTAGAAGGAGCTGACATAGCTGAAGAGCTTGGTGCATCACGGTTGTGTTTCTTTGACTCCTCAAACACTTTCCTACTTGCTTCCTCCTGCAGAGTGTCTGAAGTTCCGTAAAAACGTCGGCCTTGCATGTGTGATTGCATATTTAATCGATGCATTGAGCCCTTGCCTGAACCTCTTTTGCTTCTTCTTGTCATCAGATATCTCATCGCCACCATAACGAGAAAGATTCATGAAGTTCCTGATGTAGGTGTTGACATTATCATTTCCCTGCTTGAGGTTGAGAAAAGCTTCCTTCATCCTCTCCCTGACAATTTCTCGTGATATCGCTCTTTGAACGCTCCGTGAACTGCTCCCAAGTAGGTGAAAACCGGTCGGTTGCCTTGTAATTCTCCCACCGTGCATCCCCTTCGTAAGGTGAGTAGCACACTTTACCCACTCTTGCTCGGGAACATCGCAGCCTCGAGTAGCCTTGACATCTCACGCAACCAATCATCCGCATCCAAAGGGTCGATCGAAACATCAAATTGGCGGGGTTGAACTTCAGAAGCTTTGATGTCTCCTCGCTTGGGAGGTGGAGGTAGTGGAGCAAACTCATTCCTCGAACACTTTCCTCAAAGCGGCTTTGGTTCTGCATTGCTGCCAAGGCATTGGAGATGTTTGACAACGGATCCCGATTCAGTGGTATGTCCTCATCAGAACGGCGTGGTGGAGCCATCCTGTGATTGATATAAAACACAAGTCAGTACTATAATGGAGAATAATAATAATCCAAAATAGTACCAAGATGGAATTAACCAAGATTAAAGGATACAATTTACTAAGATGATATTAAAATATCAACAAAGTTCAAAGCACCTAGAAGATATTAAGCATATCGCACACGACTGAAAATGAGTGTGGTACACAAATATATCAAAGAAAATTTTTCCACAAATTTCGGCATTAAAATACCGATAGATGCACAAAATCACTTAACGAATCAAGATTAGTGACTCTACCAATTCAATATACAAAAGCGAATGATAAGAGTAGTGGTATGGTCGCGACTCCATCCCGCACTCAAATCATTACTCCGCACATGAATAAGTGGAACACATATCCTAACCCCTTCTTCTCACGTTGAACCTATAGATTGGTAACTACGGAAACAAACACCCCAAACAAGATAACGTCGGATAACAAAGAGTAAGACATATCGCGGCGGTATACAACGAATCAGATAGATCGCATCGGTTTGCAAAAGCCTGTCGGTATGGAATGTACCAACAGTTGATAACCAAAGGCTGATTAGATAACAACTTGGATGCAACAGATAGACAAGGAATTACACACACACACACACAAACACACAACCTATGGTACTACGGAAACCCAGAACACGTGAATCCTAGTTTGAACTTTTAAGAAGAGGATTGAAAACGTTACACTTCCTTACCAGAAAAGGGTGGGTGGGTGGGTAAGAAGAAAAGTGGAAGCAGTCCTACTCTCGCGTTTGTTTTTCCCTAGTGTACATAACTACCAAAAATATTTGCTAGAATGACAACGACCATTTGGCTGAGGCCCTGAAGGGCGGGATGGCTCTGATACCAATTGTAACTACCTCGGTGAATTACGCTCCTAGATACAAGCCTGGATGAGCGGAAATGGTTGAAATAGTACGGTGGGGCCCAAATGCCACTCACGGGTAGACCTTTCGGCCGTCCCAACCATTTCCAATCATCGGGACAAGTACGGGCGGCGTAATCGGCAGGCGAAGGCATCAACTACATACACAAATGAGTATGTATGCAAGCCACCATACAATAGTACATCAGAGCCATTCCATCTAAAAAGAAAGGAAATATAGCAACGTCATACGGCAAGATTCAAATGTCCTAGATAGATATAATAGTTTATGATATTTCCTCATACATCACACATCAGAGTATCAGGTGGAAGCGGCAAACAAGATCCGAGTACGGATAAGAAGCAAATCGGCATAAGATGCCCAGAAATAAGCACATCCCGCCCACAGATCTCACGGATCCCCGTTCCCGGAATATCTACACCGAACGATCGTTGCCCACATCATCAGCCTCCTCCACCCAGTATCCATCTTGCGAGTGTACCTGTTCATCTGAACCAATAATTTATCGTATGAGACCCTAGGGGTACTCAGCAAGTCTTTATGCCTCTAAAGGGGACACAACCTGGGGTGAAGCAATTGCAGCAAAAGATAAACCCTAACAGTTCTATAGATACTCGCTAACCATCCGCCTAACCAAAGATAGACGGATGTCCGTGAATTAATGACAACAGTTATAACAGTAATATCCACAGATCCATCCTCCTCCTCGCTTACCAACGAGGAAGCGGACGAACAACCCCCCCATCCGTTGGCAATTTTATTAACCATTCCATGAGTGTTGCACTAATTACTAGTCAGTTACTTAGTCAAATTAAAGCGGTACTTTAGTTATGCTTGTCTATGATCGAGAAACTGTGCTCCAAGTCGTCCATAACCGCGGACACGGCTTTCAGAAAGTTTTACCCTGCAGGGGTGCACAAATAGCAACACACTCGATCAACCTCGGAAAAACCAAATCAAAACCGACGAGGCCTTCACGACAAAGCAATCACGATTCAGAATTATTTGGGGCCACCCCATTAAGCTACCATAGCGAAGTTAGCTGACTCCGAGACGGACTCAAGGTTTGCGTCAATGGCTGTAAACGACTGGGAACCCAAAAATGTGACTGGGCTTGTCGATACCGCGAAAACACTCCGCTTACCTAAACAGTACAGTGTGCTCCTCGCACAATCTTAATAAAGTAGTAAAGCATGGCATAAGTACAGGATAGTAACAAAACCTCAAACTAGTTTGTGGCCCCAAGAAATAAGACGGAATCAAGCTCAGCTCGGGGGTCCCATAAGCCTCCCGGATGTGGATAGCGCGAATAATCAAGGAACAGGAATCAAGTACTCGGGGTCCTACGGGACACAAGTGAGCAGGAAAAAACAAATAGCAGATATTGCTCACCGGTGCCACTTTCATTAGTTATCCCATTACTACTCAGGTTAAGTTGTTTAGGTACCTCGTTATCCATCAGACTCTCACATACCCTACACATGCTGTTCTACGACTCGCATGGCTCAAACAACTCATGTAGTAATGGCTCATGGGATGGAGGAACAAGCTTGGTGGGGTATAAAATTAAAGGCTATGCAATACTTGGGATTCAGTTTAATGCAATCGCGACTCAATGATGCAAGAATAAGATAGAGGCAATAGGTACTGTATGTATGCAAGCATGTGGTAGTGCTTGTCTGGCAACTCAGTTGAAGCGAGAGACGGATCTGGGTAGTGCTCCTGGTTCTCTTGATATATCCCCTGCTCAGTGTCTATTCGAAGAAGAGCCAAACAAACAAGGGACAACATAAATAAAGTGCACAAGCATATAAATAAAATGCGACAAGCAAACAATCATGCCATGATGAATGATGCACAATTTACATGGCAATAAAGTAGCATGGCATGAGTGAGGTGTGGAATACAAGAATAAGTCATTTTATTGAGATTTGGCCACATTTTATTGTCATATTAGTTGATGTATACTATATATTTATATGATGCATGCGGCAATTTAATCCATGGATAGCATAAACGGAAAGGTCTCGTCGAGCTGATCATTTTAGACATATCATTTGTCAAATTTGGAGTTATAAAACAAAAGTTATTAATTAATTAAGGCCGAGGGCATTTTATTGTAATTTAATTCAACTTGAAATTTTTAAGTGCCCAAAATATATTTTGGATGGCATATTTGAAATCCTCACATTTTTATGATTTCAAAACATATATTATTTGTATTATTTGGAATTATGAATTTAATTTTATTTTAAAGTCAAAATTAGTCAAGTTAGGTCAAAGTCAAAGGTTTGACTAGATAGAGTCAAATCTGGTCAAATTCGAAAACATGGTTGAATTCATATTTGGAAAACATTTACTTTTCATTTTGAAAGTTTTTGCAAATTCGAATCATTTAATAATATATGAATTTAGTTAGATTTAAATATTTCCTGAAATTTTATTTGTATTAAAGGCTTGGTAAACTTTTGTCACGTAGCTGAATACTACCCACAGTCACTAACATGTGGGGCAGAGATGATGGGCCCGCAGGCTGGCGAACACGCTATCAGCAGCTTAGCCAGCCCAGTGACGTCTGAGGCGATGGTGAAGCGGTCCCACGTGATGTGAGGGCGGGTGAACAACTTGTCGGGAAGGAAGCTTGGTTGAGGGCACAGGATCTTTGGGGGCTTTGTGTAAAACAACAGAGAAGCTGACGGGTGGGGTCCGGTGGAACTGTGGGTTGAGGTCAAAGAAACCTAGGGGCCTAATTAGAAAAGCGACTAGGAGGTGCCGCTGTTACTGACGAAACTGAAGACGATTTTGAAAAAAAAACTGCTAGCTGACCCGAGTTTTCGATCGAATATGGCGAGCAAAAGGATGCGAATTTCGCAAAACCGTAAAAACCAAAAATGAAGAGGGATATACAGGCTACAAGTTTTATCTAGGGGTCATAGCCGGATCTTAGCTACAGCGGTGGGGAAACGGTGATGAACAGAAGACGAAAAACATAGGCGTTTAGTGGCCCAGCAGAATCAAGCTGAGGTCGTCTAGATTTCGGAGGATGATTACGAGAGATTTACCACTACGTTTCGAGCGTCGTTTGATCCTACAGAAAGCTGGGAGTTCCCTCTTTGCAGGGATGTACAGAGCGTCGCTGGAGGTGGTTGGGAGGCAGAAAACCGCCATATGAGAGGGGCGCGAAGGTCTGCTGCTTCTGCTAGGTCAGGGTCTTTGCGCCTTGGCGGTGGTTCCCCGGCAGCGACGGCGATTCCAGGCGGCATGATGCAGAACGGAGGGGAAAAGGGAAGGGGAACAGGAGGTGGCGCTCACCTCGACCGATTCCCAGAGGAATCGAGGATGGGGGTGGTCGGAGATGACGACGGCGACGGTGAGGCCTAAGGCGGTGCTGCTCCTGCTTTCCGACGGAAGAAGAGGAAGAAGTAGCCCCTGGGAACATGCAGCTCCTCTCGAGGGACCCCAACAAACAGCGCAGACGAGGCAAGTGATCCCCGGCTTCAGCGGTGCTCACCGGCGACCAAGGCGACAGAGCGGTCCTGCTCGGCTTACTCATGGGAGGAGAAGGACGAGGGGCAGGGAGGGTGGCGGCGACACAGAGAGGGAGGAGCTAGGGTTCCTGGGGGAGGGGACTCTGCGGCTTGGGGATAAGAAGAGGGGCAGGTGGATGACGCTGGTGGAGGAAGGCGGTCACCTTCATTGTGAGCGCTTAGAGAGGAGGTCTGTGCACGGCGTCGGCAGAACAAGAAGAGGAACAGAGACGACGTCGGTGAAGGGGTACTGGGCCAGGGGATGGGCTGCTGCTCTCTCTCTTGGGCTGCTGCGGCTGGGCCCAAGGTGGGCTGCTGCTCTCCTCTCTCACTATTTTTCCTTCTTCTTTTTATTTATTTCCTGTTTCATTTTTGTTAGTTCTAATGTTTTGTTTTATGTTTATATTTAGCCAATTTTAAGGAAGCAACTTATTCAAATTATTTGAATCTTTGCAGGGATTTTGAACAAAGGTGTCTAGGCAACAAAATAGACTAAAGGAAAATAGCATATTTGAAAGAGAGGATGCCCACATACATAATGTGTATGTGTCAATTGGGGCATTTTACAAGAATATGAAGATTTGAGGTTGTGCAATTTGGATAAAATCATTTGTAGAATTAGTGAACCTTCACATGGATCCAAAGCTTGTAGAAAACAAAACAGAGGGAGAGAGATGAGATGGGAGATGGTCCACTCAAGAATTCCAATAAAACTCAAAGAGGACAAAGGATGGTTATGGTTGCATGGTGCAAGCTTGCATGGGCCATGCAACAAAGGCACAAAGCATAGTTTTAAATGTCCATTCAAATGATCAATGTCCAAGAATTTTGCTTACACCCCAAAAGAACCACATGAACATAGGAAGGTGGAGGGTTTCTTTGCATGAGGCATGCAAGATTGCATCCATGCATGCAAATGTCACATATGAATGATATAGGTAGATTTGGATCCATACAAATAAATGTGGCTTGGTTTTTGAAATACTAACAAACAAAAGGCCACATACATGTATAGAGTGGAAAAGAGATGATACCAAAGGAGAGGTGGTATGGCAAGTTAGTAGATGGAAGGAATTCAAAAGAGATGCCCTAAACTCAAATTGGGCATTAAACAATATATCAAGAACCAAATACAATATCAAGAGGAAAATACAATTTACCATGCCTATGAGAGAAGAACCAAAACACAAAGGTTTTATATGATGCTCAAATGCAAGGTGGCATGATGACATGGGCATGATATGATGATGATGCAACAATTATATGTAGGAAGTAGCCATTATCTTACTAGACCAAGTAGCATTACAGTTGTTAGACAAATGGGATGCTACACATGGCGATAGTATACACATTTGTCGGCTTCATTTATAACAAAGCCAGTAGATGTTAAAGTTTGATCAAATTTCTCATGCCATTGCTTAGGTGCTTGTTTCAGTCCATACAAAGACTTCAATATCTTGCACACCTTGCCTTCTTGACCATCTACTACAAAACCATCTGGCTGATCCATATAAATTTCGTCATCCAACTCTCCATTAAGGAAAGCTGTCTTGACGTCCATTTGATGAACGATAAGACCATGTGAGGCAGCCAATGAGAGTAGAACTCGAATAGTGGTCAATCTAGCCACAGGCGAATAAGTATCAAAGAAGTCTTCACCTTCTTTTTGGGTATAACCCTTGGCAACAAGCCGAGCCTTGTACTTTTCAATCATACCATTAGGCCTAAGCTTATTTTTGAACACCCACTTACATCTTACAGGTTTGCACCCATAAGGACGATCAGTGATATCCCAAGTTTCGTTTTCTATGATGGAATCCATCTCGCTACGAACAACCTCTTTCCAGTAGTCTACATCAGGGGATGCATAAGCCTCTGAAATAGAGGTGGGAGTATCATCCACGAGATAGACAATGAAATCATCACCAAAGGACTTTGCAATCCTCTGTCTCTTGTTCCTTATAGGAACTTCATTGTCTACCTCCTCAGGAATTTCATCATGTGCTCGTTCATAATATTCCATGGGAATATCAGGTTCAGGAGTTTCAACAGATTCCTGTCTAGATGTACTAGGCATATCTTTCATCAGAAAAATATCCTCAAAGAATGTAGCATCTTTAGACTCCATAATTGTACCGACCTTCATGTCAGGTACCTCATATTTCACCACTAGAAATTTGTATCCAACGCTATGATGAGCATAGCCAAGAAAGACACAGTCTACGGTCTTTAGTCCAAGTTTACGCTTTTGGGGAATTGGCAAATTCACCTTTGCCAAACAGCCCCAAGTACGTAAGTACGAGAGTGTTAGTTTTCTCTTCTCCCATAATTCATAGGGAGCAGTTTCATTGTCTTTTGTGAGAACTTTATTCAGGACATGACATGATGTCAATATCGCCTCCCCTCACCATGCCTTGGATAAACCCAAAGTACCTAACATGGCGTTAACCAAGTCTATTAGAGTACGGTTTTTCCTTTCGGCAACTCCGTTAGATTGGGGAGAATGGGGAGGCGTCCTCTCATGAATAATTCCATATTCCGCACAAAATAAATCAAACTCATTAGAGAAATACTCTCCACCACGATCTGACCGGACTCTCTTAATCTTTCTCTCAAGTTGATTTTCAACTTCTGCCTTATAGTTTTTAAAGTGGTGTAGAGCCTCATCTTTAGTTTTCAAAAGATATACATAGCAAAATCTAGTAGAATCATCAATCAACGTCATGAAGTATTTCTTTCCACCTTTGGTCAACACACCATTCATCTCACATAGATCTGAATGTATAAGCTCTAGTGGTGCCAAGTTTCTTGCTTCCTGCACAGGCTTGTGTGGCTTGCGCGGTTGCTTAGCTTGAACACACTCTTGATATTTAGAGCCTTTGGCTAAAGTGAAACTCGGAATTAAATTCATCTTAGCTAGCCGCGTCATACAACCAAAATTAATGTGACAAAGTCGTGAATGCCAAATATCGGTATCATTGCCAGGGGCACAAATATGGTTCACAATCTTATTACAAAAATCTGATAGGGAAAGATGGAACAAACCGCCGTACTCATAACCTTACCAATAAATTGTCCATACTTAGATATGACTACTTTATTGGACTCAAATACCAACTTAAAACCTTCTTTTCAAAGAAGGGAACCACTAACGAGATTCTTATTTATTGAGGGCACATGCTGCACGTTCTTTAGCTGCACGATCTTTCCCGAAGTAAACTTCAGATCCACCGTGCCAACACCACGAACAGAAGCATGCGATCCGTTTCCCATCAAGACGGAGAGATCTCTTGTGATCTGATAAGAAGAAAACAAGGAGATATCAGCACACACATGAATATTAGCACCGGTGTCGATCCACCAATCTGTAGATTGACAAATTGACAAATCAGTAGGTAAATTACCATACCCGGATGCACCCTTATCATTGTTGCTCATAGTCACGTTGACAGACTTAGAGTTCTGTCCATTTGGATTCTTCCTTCCTTTGCGCTGCTTGCAGTTTGGAGCCCAATGTCCAACCTCGCCGCACACAAAGCAAGGATCCTGTGACTTGTCCTTCTTATTCTTTTTGAAGTTGGTAGTACGAACAGCCTTGGTCTTCCCCTTGAACTTGTTGTGGAAGTTCTTACGCACCACATTGGCGCTTGGTGGGGTGCCTCGGCTCCCCTTTGGGTGTCGTCTTTTGCCTTTGCCTTTTCCTCAAGGTCCGTAAACCCAATGAGATTCTCAACAGACATCTCTTGCCTCGTGTTTGAGGTTGGAAACACTCCTCCGTTGAGGAAGCTTTGCAATGATGCATCCATAACAAATTTCTTGGCAACACACACTTCAGTAGCTCAAGTTCTTTTGCAATGCACTAAATCTCATGAGCCTGTTCAACGACAGAACGGTTTTCAACCATCCTATAGTCATGAAACTGCTCCATGGCATACAATTCACTGCCAGCAACAGTAGCACCGAATTTTGCTTCGAGTGCATCCCACAGTTCTTTGACATTGCGCATATGTAAATATGCATCCACCAACTTGTCCCCAATAACGCTTATGACACAACCCACAAAGAATATGGTGGTCTCCTTGAACGTCTTCTCCTGTTCAGGAGTGATCGTTCCTTCAGGATTACCAGCCGATACCCAGAAGGCGTCCATAGCCATCAACCAGAGGGTACACTTGGTTTGCCAGCGCTTAAAGTGTGCACCCGTAAACGGGTTCGGTTTTAGACAAGCGGCAAAGCCTTGACACGAAAACAGCCTAAAATAAGGTTTTTGGATTGTTGAAATAATTAGCACTTTTCGTATTAATTTAATCCAAGTATAAATCATGACAAAACAATTTCCAAGGCTAACTAGCATACGCATAGTAGACATGCACCATACAGACAAGTGAAAATCTAGCACATCTACGCATACTGCAATACTAGTGATCATCATAGGAAATAGCAGGAGGGTAAATAACACGTACGAGTTCGTCGATGGTATGACCAACGACGCAACAGAAGTGGAGCCACTACCAGCAGCAGCGTCGTCAGACATGACGATGAAGTCGAGGAAGAGCTTGAGCAGTCGCGTCTAGACGCTTCCCAAAAACCTTATCGCCTCTCTCCCGGTGCAGGATCAGAGAGACGAGGTTTCGGAGGCCTGCTCTCCCGGACGACCGTGCACGCAGCCGGCGGGATGGATTAGTAGAGGGCAGCACAGAGAGATGGAACAGCGATGCGCAGTTAGGCAGATGCAATCTAATTGCTAGTAACTGCTACGGTTTGCGTCTGTCTGCTATATAGTGCAGGTCGGGTAGGACGTGGGGCAACAGTCCACGACCGAGTCAGTGCCAGCCCATGATATGGAAACGGCCGGTTAATTAACGCGTCTGTAATGACGTATTAATGACTCATAATTAATACACAATTAATTCTCCCAACGAGCAAAATAAAGCTCGGCTCGGCGAGATTCCCGCAACCCGTGGCGTGCGCGCGTCATGACGAGGCGAGGCGTGGCGTGGCGAGGCGAGGCGGGCGGCGTCGGAGGAGGAGTGCGCGAGGGCTTCTTTTCTTCTCACACCTTAGTGAGTGGTGCAACACTCTACTATATAAGGTGGTCCAACTCCCCTTCCACTAGCAATATGGCACTAAACTTTGGCACCACTAGCACTCACATGAGCTGCCATGATAATGGGCCAAAGAGAATTTCAGAATTTGTATCTGTTATGGGCCAAAAGCCCAACATCAAATATGCCTCAAATTCCAACAAGATGTTTATTTTGCATGCTATAATTGTATTAATACAGAAACGTTAATACATGTGTGTTTAATAAACAAACAAAAAGTTTCTAGTTATGTTTCTCTCATAAACTAGCTCGTTGATTAACAAAATGATCAAGGTTTTACGATCATGGACATTGGATGTTGTTAATAATGAGGTCACAACATTATTGGAATGGTGTGATGAACATTCATCCGAAGTATAGCATTATGATCAAAGTCATTGAGTTTATATTTCTATAACATCATACGAAGTGATCCTAATCCTAAAACCATGAGATCATGTCAATCACTAACACTGGAAGAGCATCTTGATACCATCAAACGTCACACTGTAACAGGGTGATTATAAAGATGGGTTCAATACTACTAAAGTTTTATGTTGAGGCCCATGGATCGAGAGTGGAATTTGTTCATCCCGATGACGGATAGATATGCTCTGGTCCCTCTCGGTGATATCACATTGATTAGCTTGCAAGCAAGTGATTTGATCACTAGAATGTTATATCATGGGAACGAGAAAAGAGAACATGTCAGTAACGAGATCAAACTAGGTATGGAGGTACCGATGATCGAATCTCGGACATGTAATATATCGTGAAACAAAAGGATTAAGATACTAGCGTAAAAGGTTCTCACGATCACAAGAAAGTCATCGTTGAATGTGTGGGAGTCAGTATGGATCTCCAGGTATCGCTTCTGATTATTGATCTGAGAGGGGTCTCGATCATGTCCGCATTATTCGCGAACCGTAGGGTGACACACTTAAGAGTCACCGACACCATTTGGAGCAAAAGTTTTATGCTGAAAAGAATAACAAGCGCAAGAATTTATTTCACTAGATACCGAAACTGGTTTTCGGGTGAAATTGCAGAAAGTGTTTTTGCATGTGAAATGAAATACTAGCAAGGGGTTATATGTGAATGTTTATCATTAAATTAATTGACAAAATTCCGAATAAATAAAAGAAGGTTTATTTAATGAGATTTTGCGTTAAATTTGGTGGAAATTTAATGGGAATTTGAGTGGGTTTTTGAGTGGATAAAATTGAAGGGCATTTTTCTGAGTGGAGTGTCCACCCACATGAATGGAGGGAGGGCAAGGGGCAGCCCCATGCGTCGGCCACCCCCTTGGGGTTCCCTCTCCTCCTATGAAAGGAGCCCCCCTCCTCTCTTCTCACTCACACCTCCTCGTGAAGGATCTATCTCCCCCTCTAGTATTTATCCCCCATGGTCTCGGACTAGCAAGATACATGTAACCGGTGGCTATTAGACAAGAAAGAGTTGTGCTTCCGCTGCATCGCTGGAGCGAGGAGGCGGAGTTTGCTCAGTGCCTCGGACGTGTGTGTGAGCACAGATGCGCCGCTGATTTGCGACGCTAGGACTTCCTCTCGATATTGAGATCGGCAAGAGATCGTCTATATCGACCATGAGTTCAACCTCGTTAAGCTTTGTCGGTCTTCAAGGGTATGTTCTCTACGGATGTATATCCGCCCGTTGCTTGTATCTAGTAGATAGATCTTGGTACATAGTTGTTCCCATCGTAGGATTTTTTTTGTTTTCTATGCTGCGAACCCTACACCGACCGGCGGCCTCCCTGGCCTTGAAGGCCTGTACAACTAGTAGACGTGCTTCTCTAGGACATAGTGTGTTGTGTCTGCGCTGTCGACTTTGTCGTCTGCCTCCTCCTCCACCTCCTTCCCGTACGCTACCAACTCTCCCATGTCCTCCTCCTCCCTGTCGCCCTTCGAAGATTCACCGGCGCCGAGGGGAAAGGCAAAGGGAAAGAGGGGTACACAACGAGGGCGAACTTGCTGAGCTCAGCCCAGGTCACGGGGAGGCTGTTCGGCATGGCGAGGGTTGGTGTTGGTTGGTGCTCCCGCCCCGTCTATTCAATCTCTCGAGCCCCAAGAAAACCCCCTCTCCCTCGGACTAAATCTCTCTTGTGACTCTTGATACGTTGGAAACGTATCTATAATTTTGGATGCTCCATGCTTGTTTTGTATCTACTTTGCTTTTCTTATCCACACTTTGAGGTGCTTTTTACATGTTTTCTGGTACTAACCTATTAACAAGTTGCAACAACGCCAGATGCCTATTTTCTGTTGTTTTTGGTTTCAGAAAATTTAGTAAAGAAATATTCTCGGAATTGGACGGGGCGAAGGACAAAGTCAATTACTTTCCGTGGGGAACAAGAAGTCCAGAGGAGAGCTGGAGAGGCCGGCCAGGGGGCCAGACCCACCCCAGGAGCGGGGGCAAGTGGGCCCGCGCCTGGTTAGGGTTTGGTGGCCCTGGCCGCCTCCCGGTCTCGCCCCTTCGCCTTTAAGAAGCCCCCGATGCAGAAACCCTGAGTACCCAATCAGAAATCCACGAAACCGTCTGTAGCCGCCGCCACCATCGTCCCTAGATCAGGGGGGTCTGAAGTTCTTCCCAACACCCTACCAGAGGGGAGATCATCCCGGAGGCCTTCTCTCCGGTATTATTCGTGATTAGTTCCACCTTGGACTATGGGTCCATGTAGTAGCTAGATGGTTTTATCTCCTCCTCTGTGCTTTCATGTATAGATCTTGTGAGCTCCGTTCATGATCAAGATCTAATATATTTGTAATCATGCATGTTGTGTTTGCGGGGATCCGATGGATATTGAGATTACTATGTTGGTTTTATTAATGGTTTTATCTTTATGATTATATCATGTCTGTGTTGTTTGTGATCTTGCATGCTCTCCGTTGCTAGTGGTTATGTTGGCCAAGTAGTTGCTAGTGACTCCAAGAGGGGGTATTTATGCTCGATAGTTGGTTCATGCCTCTAGTTTCTAAGGGAAGTGACAATAATCTCTTCGGTTGTAGATGTGATGTTGCTGTTGGAGATATGCCCTAGAAGCAATAATAAATGTAGTTATTATTATATCTTTGTGTTTATGATAAATGTTTTCATTCATGCTATAACAGTATTAACAAGGAAACATTAATACTTGTGTGATTTGTAAACCTAATTTGAAGTCCCTAGTAAAGCCTCTATATAATACTAGCTTGTTGGTTAATAGATGATTGTGGTTTCCCTATCATGAACATTGAGATGTTATTAACAACAAGATCATATCGTTAGGAGAATGATATGATGGACATACTCCTATAGATAAGTGTAGCATAAAGATCAAGTCATTTCAATAGTTCAATTGCTATATGCTTTCTGATACATAGTAACCTAATTCCTTCGACCATGAGATCATGCATATCACCTTTACCGGATGGATGCTTTGATGACATCAAACACCACACCGTAACTGGGTGGCTATAAAGGTGGCATTGAGTGTTCGGAAAGTATTGGTTGAGACACATGGATCAAGAGTGGGATTTGTCCATCCATATGACGGATAGATATACTCTGGGCCCTCTCGGTGGAATGTCATCCAATTAGCTTGCAAGCATGTGACTGGCTCACAAGGGATCACATATCACGGGAACGATAAAAGAGTACTTATCGGTAACGAGGTTGAACTAGGTATGCAGAGATACCGACGATCATAACCTCGGATAAGTAAACTATCGTGAGACAAAGGGAAATTGGTATCGTATGTAAGTGGTTCATTCGATCGCAAAGTAATCGTATAAATATGTAGAGCCATATGAATTTCAGATTCCTCTATTGGTTATTGTTCGAGAAGTGTCTCGATCATGTCGCATAATTCACGAACCGTAGGGAGACACACTTAAGGATTCGACGTTGTTTGAGTAGTTATGGTATGATGAGAAAGAGACCGAATGTTGTTCGGAGTCTCGGATGGGATCCGGGATATCACGAGGAGATCCGGAATGGTCCGGAGAATAAGATTCATATAAGGAAAGTCTCGTTTCGGAGTTCGGGAATGATTCCGGTGTTTTCATCGGGAATGTTCTAGAAGGTTCCGGAATGTCCGGCACTCCGGAGGGGAAGGGGTACATGAATGTGTCATTACAAGTTGGAATGATTGCATCATGTACTAAGTGTCATCGCTGTTCCAAATAAAGGATTAATTCAAATCCTAGTTTGAAAAGTCAAATAGCTAAATTGAAAAGTCAAACGGCTAAATTTGGAAAGAGGAAAAGAGGAGGAAGGGGAAACCGAGTTGGGAAGGGAGTCCCTCCTCCCCAAGCCGGCGCACCACCCAAGCCGAGTTGGGGAGGGACTCCACTCCCTCCCCTTGGCCGGCCGGCCCCTCCACCTATATAAGGAGGGGCAGGGCTCCCTCCTAGTACACACAAGTACCTAGCCGCCGGCTCTAGCACCTCCTCCTTGGTGTGTCTAAAACCTAGATCGCCGAGGAGCTCTCTCATACTCCACCATACTCACTCCGGCTTAAGGCGAAGCCCTGCGAGATCTCCCCTCTACTTCCGGTACCATGCCGTTGTGCTGCCGGAATCACGAGGAGAGTGCTACAACCTCCATTTTCTGGAACAAGGAGAGGAAGGTCTTCGTCAATCTGAGCGTGTGACCCGGCTGAGCGCCAACGCAGCCTTGGCAGAAGGATTGTCTACGCGATCTTGAGATCGGGAAGAGTACGACTACATCACCCACGAGAATCCGCTCTCGTTAAACACTTTGGAATCTTCGAGGGTGAGTTATTCCATCGACTCGTTGCTACAATCTAATAGATAGATCTTGGCTTGTTTGTTTGTATGCGGTAGAAATTTTTTGTTTTCCATGCTACGAAACCCTACAGTGGTATCAGAGCCGTGTCTATATGTAGATCTGTTGCACGAGTAGAACACAATGGTCATTGTGGGTGTTGATGCTTTTATTGTCGATTGCTTCTTGTGTACTTTGCATCTTGCGGTATGTTGGGATGAAGCGGCCCGGGCTAACCTTACATGACATCGTTCATGAGACTTGCTCCACGCTTGACATGCAACTTGTATTGCATAAGTGGCTTTGCGGGTTCCTGTTTCTCCTAGCATAGTTAAGATCCAATTTACAACGGGTGATTAACAATACTAGTATCAATGTTGTGGTTCTTGTTCGTAAGTTAGAACGACACTTATGGAAAGCCCCAAAGCACGTAAAATATGCAAAGAAAGTAGAGGCGTCTAACTTTGTTTTGCAGGGGTGTGTTGTGATGTGATATGGCCATGATTGTGATTATATTTGATGTATGCAATGTTCCTTATTGTAAGTTGGCAATGGCGAGAATATATGGTTGTCTTTAATTTATGTTAAGACCCGCGTGTCTATTCAAAGTAGTTGTAATAGTTGAAGCCTGTGGACGACAACCATGGAGAAGCATCATTGACCTTGATGGAATGCCGGTGATGATGGAGATCATGTTCGTTCTTGAAGATGGAGATCGGAAGCACAAAGAAGAAAGGCCATATCATATCACATATTATGAATTGCATGTGATGTTAATCCTTTATGCATCTTGTATTGCTTAGTGAGCAGCGGTAGCATTATAAGATGATCCCTCATGCACATGAATTTCAAGTCACAAAGTGTTCACCCTTAGTTAGCACCGTTGCTAAAGCTTGTTGTTTCAAAGCACCACGTGATGATCGGGTGTGTTAGATTCCGCAAGTGTATACAACGTGAGCAAGCCAGATTTGCTCATGCGGAAACTAAGGTTTGATCTTGACAAGCCTAGCATGTCTGACATGGTCTCGAACACGGATCACCGAAAGGTAAAGCATGAATCATATAGTAGATATGATGAACATGTTGATTGTTCGCCATTGAAACTATATCAACTCTCGTGATGATCGGTGTTGATGTGGTGGATTTGGTTCGTGTGATCACTAAAACAATGTGAGGGATATTGTTTTGAGTGGGAGTTCACCTAGATTAATTTTATTAATATGAACTCAATTTGTCATAAACTTAGTCTAAACTATTGCAAATATGTTGTAGATCAATGGCAGCCCCTACCATCAATTTTAATGCGTTCCTAGAGAAAGAAAAACTGAAAAACAATGGAAGCAACTTCGCGGATTGGTTCCGAAATTTGAGGATTGTCCTCACAGCTGGTAATTTGACCTATGTGCTGGATGCACCGCTGGGTGACCCACCTGCAGCTAATGCTCCCGATGAAGTAAAGAACGTTTACCTCACTCGGAAGACTCAGTACTCCACAGTTAAGTGTGCTATCTTGTATGGTTTAGAATTGGAGCTTCTGAAAAGGTTTGAGAATTCAGACCCATATGATATTGTCGAGGATCTCAAATTGATCTTTGAGACTCATGCGGCAATTGAAAGCTATGAGGCTTCTGAAAAGTTCTTTAACTGCAAGATGGAAGAGGCTCAAATCGGTGAGCACGTGCTTAAGATGTCTGGGCACGCAAACAAACTTCAAAGCTTGGGCATTGTGATTCCTAATGCTTTGGGGATTTACCGTGTCCTCCAATCACAATCACTACCACCAAGTTACAAGAACTTTGTGATGAACTACAACATGCAAAACATGAACAAAACGTTGCCAGAACTCTTTGCCATGTTGAAGTCTGCAGAAGTGGAGATCAAGAAAGAGCACCAAGTGTTGTAGGTCAATAAGACCACCAAATTCAAGAAAGGAAGTCTAAGCAGAAGGGACACTTCAAGAAGGGTGGTAAGAAAGTTACCACGCCGACGAAGAAGACCAAGGCTGGACCTAAGCACGTCTTGAGTGCTTTTCTTTGCAAGGGAGAAGGTCCTTTGGGCGGAATTTCCCAAAGTACTTGGCGGATTTGAAGAACGGCAACATCAAGAAGAAAGGTATATCGATATACATGTTATTGATGTGTATCTCACTAGTACTCGTAGTAGTGCACAGGTATTTAATCTTGGTTGATTTGCTCATATTTGTAACTCGAAGCAGGTGTTGCGAATAAGCGGAAGCTAGCAAAGAACGAGGTGGCGATGCCCGTAGGAAAGCGGATCAAAGGTTGATGTGATCGCGGTGACACGCTACCCCTTCATATACCATCGGGATTAGTTTTATACTTAAATAATTGTTATTTGGTGCTGCGTTGAGCATGAACATTATATCGGGATCTTGTTTATTGCGAGGCGGTTACTTGTTTAAGTCCGAGAATAATGGTTGTTCGATTTATATGAGTAATATGTTTTACGCACATGCACCTTTGATAGATGGTCTATTCTTATTGAATCTCGACGGTGGAAATACACATATTAATAACATTGAGGCTAAGCGGTTGAAATCAGCGATAACTCGACCTATATGTGGCCTTCGCGTCTTGGTCACATTGGAGTGAAGCGTATGAAGAAACTCCATTCGATGGACTTCTTGAATCACTTGATTTGAATCACTTGATAGATCTGAAGCATGTCGATGGGTAAAATGACTAAGACTCCATTTTACGGTTTGATGGAGCGAGCTACGGACTTATTGGAAATCATACATACCGATGTGTGGTCCAATGAGTGTAGCATCATGTGATGGTTATCGTTATGTTCTTACCTTCACGGATGAATTGAGTAGATATGGGTATATCTATTTCATGAAACATAAGTCCGAAACTTTCGAGAAGTTTAAGGAATTTCAAAGTGAGGTAGAGAATCAACATAACAAGAAGATTAAATTTCTACGTTCTGATCGTGGAGGTGAATATCTAAGTTACGAGTTTGTCGAGCATTTGAAGAAATGCGAATACTTTCATGATTAACACATGGGAACACCACAGTAATGGTGTGTCGAGCGTCGTGTCGAACTCTCTTAGATATGGTTCGTTCTATGATGTCACTTACAGATTTACCGCAATCATTTTGGGGTTATGCATTAGAAACAACCGCATTCACTTTAAATAGGGCACCGTCTAAATCCGTTGAAACGACACCGTATGAATTATGGTTTGGGAAGAAACCTAGATTGTCGTTCCATAAAGTTTGGGTTTGCGAAGCCTATGTAAAGAAGTTAAAGCTGGACAAGCTTGAACCCAAAGCGGAAAAATGCATCTTCATAGGATACCCAAAGGAAACTATTGGGTATACCTTCTATCATAGATCCGAATGCAAAATCTTCGTTGCCAAGAATGGATCCTTTCTAGAGAAGGAATTTCTCTCGAAAGAAGTGACTTGAAGGAAAGTAGAACTCTACGAGGTTGTCGAACCTTCTCTCGAAATTGCGAGTAGCACAACACCGGAAGAAGTTCCTGTGATGCCTGCACCAATTAGAGAGGAAGCTAATGATGATGATCATGAAACTTCGGTTGAAGTTGCTACAGAGCCTCGAAGGTCAACGAGAATTCGTACCACACCGGATTGGTATGATCCCGTTATGAGTGTCATGTTGGTGGACAACACCGATGACCCTGAGACATATGAGGAAGCGATGATGAGCCCAGATTCCAATAAATGGCAAGAAGCCATGAAATCCGAGATTGGATCCATGTACGAAAACCAAGTGTGGACTTTGGTGGACTTACCGGATGGCCGGAAGGCTGTCGAGAATAAATGATTTTCAAGAAGAAAACAGATGTTGATGGTAATGTTACTGTCTATAAAGCTCGACTTGTCGCAAAAGGGTTTCGACAAATTCAAGGAGATGACTACGATGAGACTTTCTCACGAGTAGCGAAGCTAAAGTCTGTGAGGATTATGTTAGCAATCGCTGCATATTATGATTATGAGATATGGCAGATGGATGTCAAAACAACATTCCTCAATGGAGACATTGATGAAGAGTTGTATATGATGCAACCCAAAGGTTTTGTCGATCCTAAAGATGCTAACAAGGTATGCAAACTTCAACGGTCCATCTATGGATTGAAGCAAGCATCCCGAAGTTGGAATCAACGTTTTGATAAGGTGATCAAAAGTTTTGGTTTTATACAAACTTATGGAGAAGCTTGTATTTACAAGAAAGTGAGTGGGAGCTCTGTAGCATTCTTAATACTATATGTATATGACATATTGTTGATTGGGAATGATGTAGACCTTCTTAATAGTGTCAAGGAATATTTGAATAATATTTTTTCAATGAAGGATCTTGGCGAAGCAGCTTACATATTAGGCATAAAGATTTATAGAGATAGATCGACACGCCAAATATCATTGTCACAAAGTACATATTTGGACAAAGTTCTAAAGAGGTTTGGAATGGAAGAAAGCAAGAAAGGGTTCTTGCCCATGTTGCCCAATACGACCTTGAGTAAAACTCAAAGTCCGACATCGGCAGAAGATAGAGAAAGGATGAGTAAGACTTCCTATGCCTCAGCCATAGGATCTCTAATGTATGCCATGCTATGTACTAGACCCGACATTGCATATGTTGTTAGTTTAACTAGCAGATATCAAAGTGATCCAGGAGTGGATCATTGGACAACGGTCAAAAACATCCTTAAGTACTTGAGAAGAACTAAGGATATGGTTCTTTCTTATGGAGGTGATGAACAGCTCGTTGTTAATGGTTACACCGATGCTAGTTGGAACACCGATCCGGATGATTCTAAATCACAATCTGGATACGTATTTATTTTGAATGGTGCAGCAGTTAGCTGGAGGAGTGCAAATCAAAGCGTTGTGGCGAGATCTTCAACTGAATCGGAATACATGGCTTCTTCGGAGGCTTCACAAGAAGCGATATGGATGAAAGAGTTCATTACAGAGCTAGGTGTGGTTCCTAGTGCGCTGGACCCAATGTCTATCTACTGTGATAACATGGGCACCATACCCAATGCGCAAGAACCAAGGTCACACAAGAAGCTGAAGCATATCAAGCTACGTTTTCACGCTATTCGAGAACATATCCAAGATGGGGATATAAAGATTTGCAAAGTACACACATATCTAAATGTGGCGGATCCATTGACTAAACCTCTCCCGAGGGCAAAACATGACCAGCACCAAACTGCCATGGGTGTTCGGTATATTACCATGTAATCTAGATTAGATGACTCTAGTGCAAGTGGGAGACTGTTGGAGATATGCCCTAGAGGCAATAATAAATGTAGTTATTATTATATCTTTGTGTTTATGATAAATGTTTACATTCATGCTATAATAGTATTAACAAGGAAACATTAATACTTGTGTGATTTGTAAACCTAATTTGAAGTCCCTAGTAAAGCATCTATATAATACTAGCTTGTTGGTTAATAGATGATTGTGGTTTCCCTATCATGAACATTGAGATGTTATTAACAACAAGATCATATCGTTAGGAGAATGATATGATGGACATACTCCTATAGATAAGCGTAGCATAAAGATCAAGTCATTTCAATAGTTCAATTGCTATATGCTTTCTGATACATAGTAACCTAATTCCTTCGACCATGAGATCATGCATATCACCTTTACCGGATGGATGCTTTGATGACATCAAACACCACACCGTAACTGGGTGGCTATAAAGGTGGCATTGAGTGTTCGGAAATTATTGGTTGAGACACATGGATCAAGAGTGGGATTTGTCCATCCATATGACAGATAGATATACTCTGGGCCCTCTCAGTGGAATGTCATCCAATTATCTTGCAAGCATGTGGTGGCTCTGAGGGATCACATATCAGGAGCGAGAAAAGAGTACTTATCGGTAGAGGTTGAACTAGGTATGCGAGAGATCTGCGATCATAACCTCAGATAAGTAAACTATCGTGAGAAAAAGGGAAATTGGTATCGTATGTAAGTGGTTCATTCGATCGCAAAGTAATTGTAGAAATATGTGGGAGCCATATGAATTTCCAGATTCCTCTATTGGTTATTGTTCGGAGAAGTGTCTCGATCATGTCCGCATAATTCACGAACCGTAGGGAGACACACTTAAGGATTCAACGTTGTTTGAGTAGTTATGGTATGATGAGAAAGAGACCGAATGTTTTTCGGAGTCTCGGATGGGATCTGGGATATCACGAGGAGATCTGGAATGGTCCGGAGAATAAGATTCATATAAGGAAAGTCTCGTTTCGGAGTTCGGGAATGATTCCGGTGTTTTCATCGGGAATGTTCTAGAAGGTTCCGGAATGTCCGGCACTCCGGAGGGGAAGGGGTATATGAATGTGTCATTACAAGTTGGAATGATTGCATCATGTACTAAGTGTCATCGCAGTTCCAAATAAAGGATTAATTCAAATCCTAGTTTGAAAAGTCAAATAGCTAAATTGAAAAGTCAAACGGCTAAATTTGGAAAGAGGAAAAGAGGAGGAAGGGGAAACCGAGTTGGGGAGGAGTCCCTCCTCCCAAGCGCACCACCCAAGCCGAGTTGGGGAGGACTCCACTCCCTCCCTTGGCGGCGGACCCTCCACCTATATAAGGAGGCGGGCTCCTCCTAGTACACACAAGTACCTCTCCTCCAAACCCTAGCTTGCCGCCACCACCTCCTGCAGTGCCGCCCCTAGGGTTGCCCTAGCCCGACTTGGGGTGCCCCAAACCCTAAGCCGGCTCTAGCACCTCCTCCTTGGTGTGTATAAAACCTAGATCGAGGAGCTCTCTCATACTCCACCATACTCGCTTAAAGCTGAAGCCTGCGAGATCTCCCTCTACTTAGGTACCACGTTGTGCTACAGAATCACGAGGAGTGCTACAACCTCCATTTTCTTTGGAACAAGGAGAGGAAGGTCTTCGTCAGTCTGAGCGTGTGACCGATCATGCGGGGCTGCTTGGAGCAGCCTTGGGAAGGATCGTCTACGCGATCTTGAGATCGGGAATAGTACGACTACATCACCCACGAGAATCCGCTCTCGTTAAACACTTTGGAATCTTCGAGGGTGAGTTATTCCATCGACTCGTTGCTACAATCTAATAGATAGATCTTGGTTTGTTTGTTTGTATGCGGTAGAATTTTTTTGTTTTCCATGCTACGAAACCCTACAGTTGCTACTAGGGAGAATACAACGGTCTCTTGTTCATGGAACATGTGGACCGTTTACCTTACACGCTTTGATTAAAGCAGTTGTCTGTTGCTTGCAACTTAATACTAGAGGGGGGTCGGATGATAACCTGAAGGTGGACTTCTAGTCATAGATGCAGTTGGATGACAGTCTATGTATATTGTTGTATTGCCCAATCAACCTCATAGGATCTTTCTGGCTAGTAATTGCATTATTATGCCTTGCTCAGTTCCTGTCAATTGCCTCGCTGTAATTTGTTTACCCTTCATGACATGTTTATCTAAGGAGAGCACCTCTAGTGAACTATGGACCCCGGTCCAATCTTTACCATTGATACATCTTCCAATGTTACTTGTTTACTTGCTGCAAACCATTACCTTCCACACCATACGTTTAATCCTTTGTTACAGCAAACCGGTGAGCTTGACACCCTCACTGATTCATTGGGGAAAAATCTTGAGTTTGTGTTGTGCAGGTCTCCGTGTTGCTTGCAACACCTGTGTGATATTTCCTTCCTCCTTTTGGTTCAATAACCTCGGTCTCAACTGAGCGAAGACTTGATGCTTGCTGCTTCACACCTTGCTCTTGGGGTTTCCAACGAAGTGCTCCACGTCAGCACCATTAACAAGTTTTCTGGCGCCGTTGTCGGGGATGCTAAGGACGTCTTCACTAGGGGATTACTTCACTTCCTTTATCTTTACTTTGTTTTTAGTTTGCTTTGTTTCTTTTGCTTGGTTTTGTTTGCCTCTTTTCAAAAAACCCAAAAAAAATTAGTCTAGTTTGGTTTGCTTGCTTTATTCAAAAATAAAAAAAATATATTCTTGCTCTAGTTGCTGCCATGTCGGGGTCTGCCTTTATTTCCCATATGGTATAAATCTCCACCTTTAAGCAAAAATGTGAAAAAAGTTTTAAGGAAGCTTGGTCTAGAATCTCTGCTTTCCATAGGGAAACTGAGCCTCAGGTAAGCCTTAGCTTGGTTATTGGTAGTTTCTACCGCGGTATTGCTCTTCGTTATAGATATGCTTTGGATGATGTGGCTGAGAATGATTTTTTTCTTTGTACTGAGGATGAAGCTTATGATGCTACAAGGAAATTAATCATGATCTATGGTACACCTTGCAAGTCCGATTCCTCTTCCACAAGTATTTTTGCTAGGTTGAACCATCTTGAGACCAGTATTGCTGCCATGAATAGTTGCTATCACACTCTTAGGGCTTACCATGATTATGTTGCCATAAATTCTGAGCCTTCAAAATGGTTTCCCACAATAAAAGTCTTAATAAACACTACACTTCTTGATGCTCGATGTGGTATCATGTCTGAATTTTGTCTCATGCCTAAAGATATTTTTGATTCCTTGAGTCTTTGGGGGCTTATTGAAGGAGGAGAGGAAATCTCTCTTACCAACAATACCACTATATCACCCATTGGAATAGCTGAAGGTGTGTTTACAAAAATCTCGGGAAAAATGGTGACTACTGATTATCTTGTTATTGAATGTGTAGGCAAGGGACAGATCACACTTGGAAGGTCTCTACTTAAACATCTTGGGGCAGTGATAGATGTTGGAAAAGGTATCATGCACTTTGCTCCTCCGGTAAGCAATCATATCTTCCCTAAATAGAAAAAGAAAGGTAAAAAAGTAAGGAACAAGAGGGGAAATTCTTCATTTGAAAATACTTGATTCTTCTTGCTTCTTGTGCCTAACTTAAAGGCGTTAAAGAAAAGTACTTAATGGGAGATAACCCAAGAGTTTCCTTGAGTCCTGGAAGTTATTACTTCAGTAATGACCTCTCCTTATCCTTTTTGTTTGTTTTTTGTGACAAGAATGACCTCTAATGAGAGGGAAGTAAGATTTGGGGAGTTGTTGTCCCGAAACAGATTTCTGTCCTCCACAAAAAAAATCATGAGGAGGATTTGTAATTTGGATTGACATCAAAATTTACGAACAAATCCCCCAGTATGTTAGCTAACTTTCGTTAGTTTAACACTTTTTTATTTGAGCAACAGAAGATGTTCGAAAAAAATTGTTTCTACCTGCTGGTCTGTTTTGACAGATTTCTGCCATTATTTGCATTTGCTTCTTATTGATTCCTTTTTGATCTCTCTTCAGGTAAATTGAGTTTCTTTGAAGGAATTACTACAGTAGCTTTTATTTTTAATGAAAATACTTGCTGTTCCAAAGCTTTGCCAGTGGTCTAATATCTTTTGAATAAGCTAATATTGCTAATGAAGATTGTGTGAAGTTTTGTTTGAAGGAAAAAAATTAGGTGTAGAGAGAGAATGATGCAATGAGATGAAGAATGGACAAAAGCTCAAGCTTGGGGATGCCACCATGGTGTCACCCCAAGAAATATCCAAGAGGAACAAGCGTCAAAGCTTGGGGATGCCCAAGGCATCCCCTTCTTTATCAATAAAAAGCTCAGGTCTATCTAGACACTTCGTTTTTATTGTTTCATGCACGGTTGTGTTGTTCTTGGAGCGTCTTAGTTTTCGTTTGCTTTGCTTAGTTTGTTTAGTTTGCTTTAGTAGTTTGGACCCCCGTTCTTGCTGTGTTGTTTTGCAAATAAGTTTGCTTGGTGTTTGGAAAGGAGGAGTAAGTTCTTGCTTGAAATGCAAGAGGAGCTTGCATTGACCGTGACTTAGACTTTAGCATGACAAGCTAGGTGTTTTTTTAGCATTATGCTTAGTGATTATTGCTGTAGCATGTCTTGTTCCAAACAATTGGGATTGCTTAGTGTGCCTTGAATAAATTATGCGTTGTTTTAGCATGCAAAAGCATAGTATTGTGGTATTCTCCTTTGATGTTCTGCTTGGGTTGACTTGGCACATGCTCACACCATGTTATGACTATGACAAGTCACCATTAGCCTATATGATCATTTAGTCATTGACTTGTAGTACCACTCTTTGCTTTGATTAGTTTGCTTTGTTGCATTGCATAATTATGGCCATTATTGCTCTCTTAGTTGATTGCTCTCGGTCTTTTGCTAGCCTCCACTTGTATGAGTAAGTTCTACTCATGCTTCCAACTCTCAAGAAACCAAGTTATTCCAAAGTGTCCACTATAAACTCCTATGCATGGTGTCTTACACCATTCCAAGTATATTCTTGTTTTCATCTATATTCCAATTAAAAACTATTTTGTTATGTGAAAACTTAGTGATTAAAGCCCTCACGAACTTGATGGCACGCTATATATTCTTTGCCCCTAATAAACTTGAACCATTGTGACAACTTTGTTGTATATGCTTGCACTTATAAGTTGGAATTAGCAGAATCGTGCTGTCACGGGGAACATTTTCAACATTGCACTTGTACCTTGTTGTACTCAGTTGATATCATGTTCTTTTGTCTATGGATATCACTGGTGTGAAATAAAGAGGGAACTTGTAAGTCCATGGAGTTTGTATCTTGTGTTAGAGAAATGCCTGGGCCGCTAGCCTAAGCCATGACTAATCATGGTGGAAACTTGCAGCATCACCATAATGAGCTATCTATGAAGCATCCCCAATAAAAAGCTATGCATATGGTAAATAAAAAGATTGCTGAGATGCTCATTATCTTCTTTCCTTGTCATTTTGGTTATGGGAAAGCTCCTGTACCATGTGCAAGGGGTACCCCATTGGCGGTTCTCAATGATATGCAAATACTTACAGTGACAAGAACTTACCTGGACCCAAAGTTGAGTATGCATGAGGTGTGGCCCTCGTATTCAAGGGGCATGAGATTGCCAACTTATACTTCATCAAGCATATACTCCAGCTTTGCCACTTTAACCTTAACCACTTCAAGATGCTTATGATAGGGGCAATGAGGGCTGAAAGCTAACAAGTACCATAATTTTTGGAAGCTCTTTTTGAAACTTGTAATCCCCGCTTCCTTTACAAAAAGGCCTTTCTTCCACCATTATTGAGTCTCCACCTTCTACCTTTAGGCACCATTAAGAGAGCATAATTGTCATTCTGTGTGCAGTGTTCCAAAGCTTATTAATTGATGCATATTGTGTTATTACTTGCTCTTGTGCTATTTATTTCTAGTCACCCTTGTGAACTTTGCAGGTGTCCTATGCATTTTATTGCTACTCTATGAGGGACAAGCTGATTGCCACTATGCTTTGTTGTCTGCATGTGAAATAAACAAACATTTTTCAATGCATATTATTCATGATCTTTGTTTGTAGCTTGCCATGTTGCATGCATAGTTACTATGTCCTATTGTTAGAACTCCATCTTTCATGCACATGTTTAGAGTTCTTTGATCTCAACTTTCAATGCTTGCAAATGGTTGGATCTTTATTGTGAGGGTGCATGTCACCTCAAAAATTATTCTGTTTATCACTTACCTACTCGAGGACGAGCAGCAATTAAGTTTGGGGATGCTGATACGTTGGAAACGTATCTATAATTTTTGATGCTTCATGCTTGTTTTGTATCTACTTTGATTTGCTTGTCCACACTTTGAGGTGCTTTTTACATGTTTTCTGGTACTAACCTATTAACAAGTTGCAACAGTGCCAGATGCCTGTTTTCTGCTGTTTTTGTTTTAGAAAAGTTAGTAAAGAAATATTCTCGGAATTGGACGGGACGAAGGACAAAGTCAATTACTTTCCGTGGGGAACAAGAAGTCCAGATGAGAGCCGGAGTGGCTGGCCAGGGGGGCCAGACCCACCCTAGGTGCGGGGGCAGGTGGGCCTGCGCCTGGCTAGGGTTTGGTGTCCCTGGCCGCCTCCCGGTCTCGCCCCTTCGCCTATAAGAAGCCCCCGATGCAAAAACCCTGAATACCCGATCAGAAATCCACGAAACCATCTGTAGCCGCCGCCACCATCGTCCCTAGATCAGGGGGGTCTGAAGTTCTTCCCAACACCCTACCGGAGGGGAGATCATCCTAGAGGCCTTCTCTCCGGTATGATTCATGAGTAGTTCCACATTGGACTATGGGTCCATGTAGTAGCTATATGGTTGTATCTCCTCCTTTGTGCTTTCATGTATAGATCTTGTGAGCTCCGTTCATGATCAAGATCTAATATATTTTTAATCATGCATGTTGTGTTTGCGGGGATCCGATGGATATTGAGATTATTATGTTGGATTGATTAATAGTTTTATCTTTATGATTCTATCATGTTTGTGTTGTTTGTGATCTTGCATGCTCTCCGTTGCTAGTGTTTATCTTGGCCAAGTAGTTGCTAGTGACTCCAAGATGGGGTATTTATGCTCGATAGTGGGTTCATGCCTCTAGTTTCCAAGGAAAGTGGCAATAATCTCTTCGGTTGTAGATGTGTTGTTGCTACTAGGGAGAAAACAATGGTCTCTTGTTCATGGAACATGAGGACTGTTTACCTTACACACTTTGCTTAAAGCAGTTGTCTATTACTTGCAACTTAATACCGGAAGGGGTTCGGATGATAACCTGAAGGTGGACTTCTAGTCATAGATGCAGTTGGATGACGGTCTATGTATATTGTTGTATTGCCCGATCAACCTCATAGGATCTTTCTGGCTAGTAATTGCATTGTTATGCCTTGCTCAGTTACTGTCAATTGCCTCGCTATAATTTGTTTACCCTTCATGCCATGTTGTTTATCTAAGGAGAGCATCTCTAGTAAACTATGGACCCCGGTCCAACCTTTATCATTGATACATCTTCCAGTGTTACCTGTTACGTGCTGCAAACCATTACCTTCCACACCATACGTTTAATCCTTTGTTACAGCAAATCGGTGAGCTTGACATCCTCACTGATTCGTTGGGGCAAAGTCTTGAGTTTGTGTTGTGCAGGTATCCACGTTACTTGCAACATCTGTGTGACGTTTTCTTCCTCCTTCTGGTTCGATAACCTCGGTCTCAACTGAGAAAAGACTTGCTGCTTGCTACTTCACACCTTGCTCTTGGCGTTTCCAACGAAGTGCTCCATGTCAGCACCATCAACTCTATATATGTGGGCACCTGATATCTATGAGGTTTCACCTACCCTGGTGAAATCATTGGCCGATATTCGCGGAGGTGCTCGGAGGGAAGGACGAGCGGGAAATGGCGCAGCCTAGGCGGGAAAGGCTGGGACCAGCAGGCGGAAACTGAGTCCTAGCGAAAGAATCGCGCGAGGCCGCCGACCGCCATTAGCGTTGAGACTGGCCATCAGCTTGAGCCCGATGGCTCCCGCGGACAGGAGGCTGCATTTGGGGTAGCCGGTTAGGGGCACATGCCACCACAACCGGACTCAGCCCAGACGGTCTGTCCTTCGACCCCCGCAAATAGACCGAATCGAACGGATTCGATGTCTGAAATATGAAGGCCCGTTGGAGTAAAGAACACCTCCGCAAAACCGGCAATCTCTTGCTTGATGTGTTTGCAAGAAGCTACTTCTATCGGTGGACTAGACGGGTAAAGTGGACTAAATGGACCTATCTATAAATAATGTACTCCCTCTGTCCGTAAATAAGTGTACATCTAACTTTTGCCCAAGTCAAATTTTATCAAATTTGACCAACTTTATAGGTAAATATAGCAACATATATTACATCAAATTTATATATTATAATATTATAAATTTAAAAATACATCTAATGGTACCAATTTGATATCATAAATATTTTTACGTTAGTCAAATTTTACTAACTTTGACTTAGAACAAGGCTAAAACTACACTTACTTACGAATGGAGAAAGTATAGCGTTACGTGGACTGTCCATGACACCGTTTAGACTATTTAGACGGACACGGTCAAAAGGACCCACGGACTTGGGTGTCCATCTGCAACCCGAGTCGGGAGCGTACCCACGGCACCGTCTAGATCGACCTCTCGATCTTTCTCTAGGTGCGCATTTGATAGCCGGCTCACGTTGTCGGCGGTGAGGCTAAGCCGGCATTTAGTTTGCAGCAACGTAATTCATGGACATGGTACGTACATATACGTAGTACCAACTTTATACTTACAACTAACCTGCTGCTAGTACAACCGTGACCACTCGAGGCGCGATCGAGGGAGCACCGTGACCGTGAGCTGCCAAAGAATTTTCCTTTCGGGACCAGCAAAAAGTTATTCCCGTCCCGTTCATTACTACTGCTATGCTACATCGTGGGGGCGTACGTACTACTATGTGGTGCAGATGGAGATGCATGTAACTATGGAGTATAGTGCAGCTCTGAACATTCGCAGTCCGATGCAAGTGCGCCCTTCCCACCCACACAAGCACGTACACCCCCTCGCGTCCCCGCCGCCCCCGTCCTGTCTACGGTAAACAGAGCAGCAAATTGGCTGTGTTCACGTTACGTACATGGCCAAACTGCCACACCAAACAAGTATTCCCACCGCTTTCTTTTGACAACACAAGCAAGCGAGCTTCGAAGGTTCGCTTGGAGCCACACAAAAAAAAAAAAACACCGCTAATTAGAAAACTAGCTGATCAGCCAGAGCAGATCGATCTTGATCGGAATCATCGGAGGATTAAGCTGAATATACATACTACATACATAACGGAAAAGTTGTTGGACTTCTTTCTTCACATGTTTTCAAGGCCGGTGTACCAGATACCGAAAGCAAGGCAGAACCGAGCAATAATGTACTATGCGTGGGACTAGTAGATAATAATGTAAAGTGTGTGATCGCTATCCAATCAGCACGATCGAGGAAACGGACACGGCTCGTTCGCATCAAAAGCACCGGCCATTCCCACCGCGCGACTTTCGCCCATTACCAGCAGGGGCGGCACGAGTCTTTCGCCGATAGTGCTCGGGATCTTGCCACTTGCGAGTTATAGTAGTATACTCCGTATATGGTTTGGATTTGGATCTGTCTGGGGCTGGATAGCCTGCTTTCCGTTCTTTGCTCCGTCCTGGATTTGGATCTGTTGGCAGTTTGGCAGTAAGCAACAGAATCCCGTTTTCTGTTTTTGCTTTCAGTTTCGAAAGGTTTTATCCCATTATCGGGACTTCGGGATATAGTGACACCAAGCTCCTTGGATCGATAGAAAAAAAACTCGTTGGATCAGCTTTTTTTCTTTCTTTTTTGATCAGGAGCACGTTCGAGGTTAGCCCTGAACGTTCGTTGTACTAATTTGCTGTCTGCTTCGGAGAAGACAGTCAGCCAGTACTTAATAGTGAGCACCTTGGTTAAGCAAGGCGATGCAGATCGCACGCACAATGCACGTTTTTTCATTCGCGTAAGTTAAGGCCGACGTGTCTGCCTCGGCGCTAATGGTGTGGTGATTATGTAACGACAAATATACAATACTACTTGTACCAGTTGTCTGTGCCTTTATCTTGCTTCCTTCGTATAGTACGTAGTAGAGTACATTGTAATTCACCTTGCCAGCAAAGTATAGCCGTATAGACGTATAGTAACTCTGCACTCGTTCACTCCAGAAACTGAGCTTGGAGCCAGGTACATTAGGCCTCTTGTTTCCTTTTTTTTGAAGCGTTTTTTCCCCTGAATGGTAGGCTTTTTTTTTTTTGGATCGGCCTCTGGTTTAGTTAGCTAGCGATTCACCGGGATATGGAACTTTTTTTTTTTTAAGGAACGACTGAAGCTTTATTGATTATTTAAAATGTTTACAACAACTCCCAATTCACTCGGGGGGTCAGAAAACCACACATGCCTGCCAGTGTCTAGAGTAGTCGCCGATCTCGCCAGGCGATGAGCATCCCCATTTGCTTCACGTCGTTCATGGAACTGATCCACCTGGATCAGCCGGGTCCCGTTCCAGGGCAAGGCCTTAGCATTTGGATTGGGCCAAGGGTGGGATTGCCTGCCCAAACCACATCGATCTACTGGGCTTAGCTTAGCCGGGCTGACAATCATTGTGAGCGAGACGAGGAGCTAATCCACGCGGCCAACAATTTTTTTAAAACAAAACGGACAATATTGTCTCATTTTATTTAAAAAAGTTGAAAATAATTGACTGGTTCATTTGCAGGGGAACCGGCCGAAAACCCGTACAAGTACATCAATATCGTCATGGAACACGATCATATTGGGCACACCACCACAGCCAACCTGGCTACCCACAGGAAACACAAACACACAAGAAAGACCCACGTCGAGGTTGCCAAATAGCATCATCGTCATCACTCCTCCGCGAGCCAGCGACTCCGACTTTGCCAACGACTTCTACAACAGAAACACCCAGACGGCGTCGAGAAACATGTCGGCCTATGCCATCAATTGACCACACGCGCCAAGGAGAGACAACTCCGACTCAGATGACGAGCTTCACAAGGGAAATATGCTGATTTTGCGGACCGAGAACCTGCAAAGACCACTGACGGCCGGTCATCGTCGCCGCCTGGACACCATCCACCGCAGCTCCGACTCCACAACAACACAGCGAAGCAGGAGAACCCACCGGACACGTCGGGAAAACCGACTACCAAAGATCAACCGCGACCCGACCTCCACTCGAGCTTCCTTTTTGCCAAACTTCACCCTTGGACCTTGGACAGCTTCCTGGCAACAACCCTCTTCACTGAACCCGGCCATAGGCAACTCCGAGACGATGCCCCCAAGAAGGAATGAGACACATAAGCGCCTCCATCGCCCGATCTCGGATCTGAGGTTTCCCTCCGGAGTCATGGCCACAGGAGGAGGGGCGAGCACCCATCGACGATGCTCCCTAGAAAGACCGCGATACCCACAGGCATCACCATCGTCGGCTCCGGCCAAACCGAAGCAAGGATTTCTCTCGGGAAGCTCGCACACCTACAACCTGAAAGGCCGCCCTTGGACCACCACCATGTGCGCCGAAGCCCACTGACCATCACCCTTGCCAAATCAAACTCCGCACCTCCAGGCCAAGCACTCCGGAACAGCACCGCGCCGCCGCCAGACCAAGTCGGGCTGCAGATCGATGACGACACCGGAATCCCCGCCGCTGACCACCTCCTGCACCGCCAGCCACGGCGCAGGCAGTGGCCCGCGGAGCCTAGATCAGGCCCACACGGGAGCCCACTGCCAGAGCCGCGACGGCCGCGGCGATGCGCCTCACCCCGCACCCGGCCGAAGCAGCGCCGAAGGGATCTTCGGCCGCCACGAGCCAGGGCGCCTCCCCGGAGCTGAGCGTCGTCCCGCACCCCCTAGACCGTCGCTGTCGCCATGGAGGAAGGCTGCGCGAGGAAGCCCCGCCTCCACCGTCCCTGGAGCCCGCGGAGGCTCTGGTGGCGGCAGCGCGAGGGAGAGCAGAGGGAGGAGGGAGCTAGGCTCGTCGGCGGGGGTTCCCCCGTGCCGCCAGTGAGGGCGACGCGGGGGTCGGTCCTCCTTTGTGAATGGAAATAATAAACATGAAACCTGAATTTTTTGTTTGGATAAACTCTCCCTTTCACTCTTTCTATACTTAATCGAATATCAGATGGAGTAAAAAAAGAATTGCTCTAATGCTGCAGATGTGATGAAATCCTCTGGACTAAACTATGGAAGGCTAAGGTTCCATCAACAGTTCGTGTTTTTGCTTGGAGACTCGCGCATACGTCACTGCCCACAGGTGACGTCCGGTTGAGGAGAAACATGGCCACATCTAGAACATGTTTGATTTGTAATGTAGCCCAGGATTCATGGCACCATTCACTAATCAATTGCAATATGGCTAGGACTCTAGGAGTGTATGGGCACTAGTTGATGAAGAGTTGGTTGAGCATATGATGATGAACTCTGATGAAAATCCTAGAGTGTGGCTTTTTTGGCTGTTTGATACGTTTTCTGAGCAGAACTTGGCAACGGTTTTAGTTACAATATGGTCCATTTGGTGGGCAGGGAGGAGAGCTATCCGTGACAATGAGTTCCACATCTACAATTTCCTTTGTAAAACAAGTATCTTGAAGAGTTTTCGATTTTACCTGCATCTGCGCTAAAGAGGATTATCTCAACACCAATTAAGGAGAAGAAGAGACGGATTTCACCGGCTGAGAATTTCATGAAGATAAATGTCGATGCGGTTGTTGCTAGATCAGGTGATCGAGGTGCTGTTGCAGCTTTGTGTCGTGATGGAGTTGGCAGGTATCTAGGAGAATCGACGGTGGTTTATCAGGGTCTTACTGACCCAACCTCTTCGGAAGCTATGGCATGTAATGAGGGTCTTTCTCTTGCTCTTGACCTCAATCTGTCAAAATGCCAAGTTGCCTCTGATTATTTGGAAGTTGTTACCAATCTGAAGAAAGGAGCACCATGCAAGTATGTGATGATACTATCGGAGATTAGGCATAAGGGAAGTCAATTCCAGGATGTGTCTTTTAGTCATGAACCACGGAGTTTAAATATAGATGCTCACAATTTAGCGAAGGCGGCCTCTTCTCTTGAGGAGGCTCGTCATATTTGGTTGATTGATAAGCCAGACATTACATGTATTCCCATGTCTATTATGAATGAATAAAGCCGTGGTTCAAGCAAGCTAAAAAAATCCATGCGCCCAACAAAAAGAATAAACATGAAATATCCTGAATTTTTGTTTGGATACACAGCAAACCACTATTGCCTCCCCTAATTATCTAAAAATTGAAAAAACACTAAATCCAACTATCATATTCTCATATAGCTAGGTGTAGATCCCGACCGGTTCAAGTAAGACACAATGAACACTATTTTTTTATATCGATGTGCTAGGCGCAAATTTTATCCATAATGCTTGAATTTCTAAATAAGAGGGGGAAAATTAAAGCATAAGCAAGCACACAAAAAGATCCAGCCAACTGATCCACACACCCACCGCATGCTCCATTGCAAATTACACACACATGGAACGAACAAGGCATCACACATTCTGATAGCAAGAGATAAAAACGAAAACATGAAGAGCCCACCGTTACAAGTTTCTCGCCTTTTAGGGATTAGGGAGATGATCTTATATTACTAACACGTTTTTGGCAAACTAAGAGCATCTCCACACGTCCCTCATACGCCGTTGGCGCGGACGTTTATTTTTTGCCCGTAGGGGGGGCACATGACATGTTCACAAATTGGGAGGGGGGGGGGGGGCTGGCACCATACAAAAAATATCCAACAAGTTCAATATTTTTTTTTACAAGTTCATCAAATCAAACAAACAATTTAACACGTTTTAATATAGCAAATAAATAATTCAACATACAAATTTATTACATGTTCATGAAATTAAACAAACAATTTAACAAATTTAATATAGAAAACAAATAAGCAAACTAGGTGGCTTCTTTGAGTCTCCATAGATGCTCCACCAAATCATCTTGTAGTTGATTATGAGGATTTGTGTCTCGAACTTTTTGTCGCCTGACGAGACAAGAAGCAAACACAGGTGGCACTTAATGATCAACATCTATTAGAGCACCTTGGCGATAATATGGTTCAGTGTCAAACACTTGAGTCTCCCACTCGCTCTCAATAATCATATTCTGCAAGATCACACAGGCAGCCATGACCCCCCACATCCGATCTTTCGACCAGGTAAGGGCAGTTAGACCAAACCGATCGGTCTGGTTCTTCGGGTTTCCTTCAGAAAACATAGACCGGTCGATTAAACTCAAATCTACTAACCGAGGGATTAGGGGACCGAGAGTTCGGTTCGGTCCTCGATAAACACCGAACTGACCAATAGATTGGAAAGGAAAAGAAGAATCACAATTCTCAAATCAATAAGGAAATCAACATGGTCACGACTCACATCCAAGAAGAGGAGCTCGCTGTCGAGTGAGTCGAGTGGCAGGTCCGGCACGGTCTCCACGGTCGAAGCTGCAGGCCCACCACCACGGACGCCCACCAGTTTGGAGAGGAGGGGCCATGCACTTGCAAGCGAAGGGGAATTGGGGGTGAGAGCTGTGGAGAGGACACATCCAGGTGCAGGGGATGCGCACTGGAGAAGAAACACACTACGTTTCTTTCATATATTGGAGTTATTGGGATTTAGGCTTGTAGGTTGCTGGGATAGAATTTTAGCCCATTGCACTTCTATGGATTTTTTGGTTGATCGGGTAACCGAGGCATGTGACCGAATTTCACAAATTAGCTTTGGTTCCTACAAACGGATGACCGAAAATGTGACTTGTATTTTTGGTTTCGGTTTAAGCTGTTTTGGTCCTTGGTTAATATGCCCACCCCTAAGGGCAGGGTAGCTGACAATGGAAAATCGATCTTGCAGCAGAGCGAATGTCTTCTCCACATCCTTCCTACCAGCCTATTGTTGTGTCGCAAATCAAGCTTTCTTTCCTCCAGGCACAAGGTTTGAGATTCTCTTCACAAATGTCGACCATTTAGAATATATACCATCTATTAGATAGTATTATTTGTCGTAGTAGTGGCCATTGATCTCAAAATCCACCATAGGAGCTGTGTCTTCAACAAGTTTGGTAAACACATTTGAACAATACAACACGTTGATGTCATTGTGTAATCCTGCCATATCGAAGAAAGCATGTCAAATTCACAGATCTTGATCTACCATAGCCTCAAGCACCACACTGTATGATCCCATGTGACCTTTCTACATGCCCTGGTGTGCATATGGATAGTTCTTCCATGCCTAATGTATACAGTCGATGCTTCCAAGCATCCCTGAAAACCCCCTTGTTGCATTATGTGCCAGGATCCGAGAAGTGTCTTCTGCATTGTGTGTTCTCGGGTAATTCTTCCCATATACTCCCACAATTTCCCTGCAAAACATGTACACACGGTCGATGGTTGTGGACTCGGTCATATGAAGGTAGTCGTCATGTGTGTCTTCAGAAATTCCATATGCAAGCATCCAGAGAGCAACTCTATAGTTTTGAATTGTGGAGAAACCAAGCGTGCCAACGCCGTCTCTCTTCAGTTTAAAGTAGTCGTTGAACTCTCTTAATTGTTCGACAATCTTCAGAAAAAGCTTTCGGCTCATTCTAAAATGACGCCGAAATATGATATCAATGTGCAATGGGTCGTCAATAAAGTATTCGACATGGAGCATGTAACAGCCTGCCATCCTCTGCCTCAGATTCCTCTTGCGCCGCCCAAGCTTCGAACCCCTAGCAAACGACTTCGCATCGACGCCGATGATCATGCCCATGAGGGAAGTGACAATCATGAGATGATCGTTGTCGCCGACGGTATCTTTGGCGCCAGTAGCAACGACGACTTCATTGTCCATTAGAGCGGTCAGCATCTCTTCCTCGTTTGAATCCATGCCTTTGATAAAACACCGAACACCTAGTGGGCAGATCGGTTGTGTGGTGGGCTTGGAGCTACCAGGAGGCAGAACGACAATGGCAATGCGGGCGGGGAGGTGGCCCGGGAGGGCGTGGGAAGTATTTTTCGGCGCATGCGTGGGTATTTCTAGCGGACTGAACGGCCAACGACGGCGATAGGTGGTAGAGGCAGCGAGTTGCTGTGGTGCTGGTCGTGGGAAAGGAAATGCAGAATGGGGAATTTGCGTGCATGTCGCCGACATGGCTGGCCCACATCGTTTTCAGCTCCATCCGGTGCCCTCGCTAGCCCTCACCACCCCCGTGGATTGGGTTCGACCTATGGACACGGGATAACAAAACGGGCTGCACCAGCGGGAAAAACAATTGGAAGACGAGCTGAGCATAATTTTAAGTGCCGACAACCCCGATAGTTCTTTAATGGGGCTTTAAGGCCCCCGAGTGGAGATGCTCCAAGGTAGTAGATGTTTTGGTTACTGCAATGCTAAAAGCTATAGTGAAAAGTGCATATATTATATTGTAGACCACGTAATTGTCTTTTTGTGCATCATCAAATACAACATCGTACTTTTGTAGACCCATATAATATTATACATTTAAAATCGGAGTATGAAAAACCAGGACATAACTTTTAAGTGAATACCTACCTTTTTATGGAGTAGAGGGATTTTGTCTATTTTTTTTGTCTTGTTGGTTTGCTCTTAGGTCAGTCTTTTTTTATTTACGATTGTTATTATCGGTGATGGTTGCTATTCTAGCCTGCTGGTCTTTTGTGGCCTTAGCACGACAACTTTCTGTCTTCTACTACATCAAACTCTAGTAAGACAAGCTTTGCGTGGCTTCGGTGATGGAGGGGCAAGAATGACGGCGCGTCTTATATTTGTGCTAGTGTTTGCAGTTGTCGCTAGATAGTCTAGCAACCTATTTGTAATCTTTAGTACTTTGAGGCCTTTTTTACTCTTTATAATTATTAATAGATATGTGGAATTTCGCAAAAAAGAAGAATAAAATATTTTCAAACACTAAAAATGTGCTTTCCCATTTTTTAAAACGGGACCCAGTAGAGGTGGGATCATTTTCTATTTCGTTTTCTCAATCCTGCTCTGTAGTATGTACTATACTTGTTTGTATCCTGGATTGCACGGCTAAGAGTAAGTCTAATGGAACCCTTAAACCCTCAAATAACTGCTTTTTTTCAGGTTTCAGGGTCCAAATATCAAATAGTGGACCCCCTAAACCCGTAAACCCTTAAAAAAATTAAGAGGCCGAGGTTGCAACCCGGCCTCCAACCTGTAGAAGTAAGGGTTGGGCACCCTAACCCCTTGCACGACCCGGCCCCCTTCCGTGCGAGCGCGCCAAGGAAGACACAACCCCGCCTGAGACGCTCCTTCCTTCCCACCCGCGCCGCCGCCGCCGCCCGGCCCGGCCTCCTCCCTCTCCGGCCGCCCCCGCCCGCCTCCTCCCTCCCGCCTCCTCCCGTCCCATCCCCTCAGCTGCCGCCTCCCGCCATGGAGCCGCCCGCGTCGGCCCGCACCTCCTCGGCCTCCAGCGCCGCCGTCGGCGCCTCGTCGGCCTCCCTTGCCCCCGTGCCCGTTGCGGCTTCCTCTCCCTCTCCGGTTCCGGCCTCCTCCACCCCGGCCCCCGTCGCGCCGTCGTCTCGTGGTCGTGCCAAAACCTTTGGGTTGCATCATATACAACTCTTCATCAAAGTCTCTGTAACACCCTCAGAATCGGCCCTATGCAAGTTTTAGCGCTTCCCGCCAAACCCGCATAGAAACGATTCAAAGGTGCCCACCAGGCACTTTCGTGCGGGTGGAAAACGAAGTAATACCATTACACAACAGTCCTCGATGGGACCCACAGAACAGATATATATATACAACACGACTCCATGAGTCAAGAATACAGATTTACAGAACAAAGATCCAAATCACCTTGAAAACGATAGAGCGTCCAGCTACGGACAAGATGCAAATGGGGATAAGAGCCCTGAAGAATAACCAATGGCGTCCATAACCCCTTGGCCAAGCCGGAAGGGTAACCACCGCGACGTCGATCTCAAAACCGCTTAAACAAAAGGGTGCCGACAAAGGGCAAAGGAAAAAGAAGCGGTCGATCGAGGCCGATGCGGCGAGGCTAGAATTCGGCGGTCCTCGCCTACATAGGTATGGTGGACTGAAGCGGCAGCGCAGCATGCACTAAACAACCTATAGAGACTCGATAAAACTGTCGGCTATCAGAGAGGGATAAGAAGGACCTATTCGAAACCAACCTGATGCTACCATCATACAAACCCATCCTGGTGTTTCCCCCTGGAGACCAAACGACGAAGTCAACCGAGAAACTCACACAGTTGGCAGTTTTATTCATTCCGTTATAGTTGCGGCAATTACTAGTCAAATATAAATAGCTTGAGTCATCCTGATATAATAAGCAGTGGGCAGTTTTAGTTAACCATTCCGTTGTGGTTGCGACGCTTACTAGTCAAATTCAATTAGCATGAGATATCCCAAAACCCAGCAGTTGTTGGTACTTTTATTTAGCCATTCCGTTATAATTGCAATACTTACTAGTCAGATACAACGGTAGCAAGCGACAACCCAAACAAGCAATTGTTGGCAGTTTTATTTAGCCATTCCATTATAGTGAAGTTGATTACTAGTCATTATAAAGTCAAATTTATAGCACTACTTTAGTTATAGTTGTCTATGATCGAGATCATGCTCCAAGTCGTCCATAGCCGCGTACACGGCTTTCAGAAAGTTTTACCCTACAGGGATGCACAAATAGCAACACACACTCGATCAACCTCGGAAAAACCAAATCAAATCCCAACGAGGCTTTCACGACAAAGCAATCACAGGATTCAGAAATATTTCAGGGGGCAACCCCATTGAGTACACCAAGCGAAGTTAGGACTCGAGACGGACTCAAGGTTTGCGTCAATGGTCAGTAACGGGAACCCAAAAGCTGGGCTTGTCGATACCGAAAACATTCCGCTTCCCTAAACAGTACAGGTGCTCCTCGCACAATCGTAAATAATACAGTAAAGCATGGCATAAGTACAGGATAGTAAATAAAACCTCAAACTAGTTTGTGGCCCCAAGAAATAAGAATGAATCAAGCTCTGGCTCAGGGGGGTCCCATAATCCTCCCGGATGTGGATAGCGCGAATATTCAAGGAACAGGTATCAAGTACTCGGGGTCCTACGGGACACAAGTGGATGGTTAACAACCAAATAACATCTATTGCCCACCTGTGCCTCTGCTTACCTACTTCAATTTTAGTTGTTAAACATTAATTAAAGTAAACGGTAATTAAAGCCATGAACATATCCAACATTAAACATGCGGCAACACTCCAACAACTATGGTACTGGACGACACGCAACAGCACTTGAGCAAGCGACTACGACGCGCAAGTCCAACTATCTACCAAACAACAGGTAATAGGATGTGTCCAAGGCAATATAAGGCTGCAAGGCATATCACGGGTACGAAAACTAGCGCGCATAACACGAGATAGCAATAGATCAACAGGAGAGAATAAATACTATAAAAGTAAGATAGGTAGAAAGGGAGATGCTGCTTTGAAAACATTGCCGAAGGTTCATCCGAAGATCGGGTCGACACTCGCATCAACTCAACGGCCTTATCCGCGAAGAAGCAAAACACTAGAATAAACACCGGATGCACTATTTAATACTACGGCAGAAGATCGGGCATGATGCATGTATGATGTATGACATGGCAAAGATGCGATGCAATTAGACATTATTAAGCGGAACCGGGGTCCCGACAATTAAGTATTAGGTTCAAGTTGTTTAGATACCCGCCATTTAAATGTTGTCTTAACATGGCAAAATATAGCATCGGTTCGCTACACAGATTTAAATGAGGCCAATATAAGACTAGATTTGCCCGCATATGGGCCCCATATTTAATTATGAGGTGAATCGGCATAAGGCCCCCAAACCACACCAATATGCATGCGAGATGAATGATTTAATGCAACAAGTTATATATATAGCATTTATAAAATAGGGCTCGGGAAAAGGTTCACACATCTGGGTTCGGACGATCTTGGGGGTTCCGGGGTTCGGGGTTCGGTCTCAGGGTTCAGGGTTCGACGGGATCGGTCTTCTAAGGTCGGATACAAGATGAAGAGCTTGGCGTTCCGGGAAGAAGGTCTTGGTGTTCTGCGTCGGTGTCCTTACCGTCCGGGTTCTCGAGCATCGCATCCGGGAAGGAGTACTTGTCGCACATGTGGTCTTCGGGTCCGGGGTCTCAGTCATGGCGTCCCATTGTAGATCTTGTTGATGGTCCAGCAAAAGCCACCGGGTTCGGTCTTGGTTCCATTGTCGATGGCGATCTTGGCGGAACACTTCTAGTGGTGAAGATCTTGAGGTTTCGACTTCGGTTGACCTTGTCGACGGGACGATCTTGTCGCATCGGGCTTTTGTCGAATCATCTTCGGAAGATCTTGACAAAACAAGGGAATAGATATCTCACGGGGTTTTTGTATTGTTTGGGTGGCATCACCATCTTCATAGTTCATACGATCTTCACCGATGCAACCCCAAACCGCCACCACGAGTACTTCACATCCATAGCAGCACATGTGTACACCATCCGGTAACACCACTAGCACCAGCTTGACAGGAGAAAAGGGCACCAGGGTACATGCGGGCGCCGCAAGGCAGCAGAGCCCGATAAAAGGCATGGACGAGACGGGCTCGACCAACCCCCGAGGGTCGACGAAGAGGCGGCAGCCACTCGCGGTCCGGCCATGGCGATGTAGGGGCGGGCTCGAGGCCCGCGTGTGATGGCGAGGTGGTAGAGGGCGAGTGGTGGCGGGGAAGGGCGATGGCGGCGGCTTGCGGCGAGTCTTTGCAAGACGCGGCGGAGAGGCGGCGACCGACGCGAGGAGAAGTCGACCATGGCAGCGGCGGCTTCAGCCGAGGAAAGCAGGTGGGCGGCGAGGACGGCGAGGGACCCACGACGGAGGCGGCGGCGGGCGAGATGGAGGGCGCTGACGGAGGAATCACCAGGCGGCAGGGCCATGCCCGGCGGCGGCCTGCTGTCATGCGGAGGAAACCTGGCGACCATGGCGCTGGCGGCGGAGGAAGGCGTGGTGGGGAATATGGGTGCCACAGCGGCTAGAGCTCGAGCGGCCGCGGCGGCCAGCGAAGGCGGCAGCGCTTGGGCGGCGTTTGGGGATGGGTCCCGTGCGGGTGTGGGTGACGAGCGAGCGGGGGAGAGGGAAGGTGGGGGGCGAGGCGGGGAAGGTCGGTGTACTGGCCGGCGGCGTCAGCCGTCCTTGACGGGGAGGGAGAGGGGTCGAGGACGGCGGGGAGCGGGTTCTATCGAGTGAAGGGCGGGGGTGAGGTGGCCTTGGGAGGCAGATCAGGCGGCCTTGGGAGCCGGGCCCGGCGTCGCTTCAGTGCAGGGAGGAGGAGAGTCGGGGCGGTGGAGCAGCGTCGGACGAGGGGCAGAGGCGGGTGGTGGTGGGCAGAGGGTGGGTCCAGGGCGGTCGGTGGGTGGAGGGAGTGGGTTGCGCGTGGGGATCGGTGGGAGTGGAATCCAGGGGGGTCCGAGCGCGTGCGTGGTGAGGGAGTGGGCTATGGCCAGGTGGGCCAGGACGGGGGAGAGGGAGAGAGAGGGTTGGGCAGGTGGCGGCATGGGATTGGGTAGAGGGAAGGGAGAGGTGAGGTGGCGGCAGACTATTGGGTGGGGTGAGGTGGAGGGGGCTGGGTAGATTAGGACTAGGTAGGAAAAGGGTTTAGGGGGGGACTGGTTTTGTACTGGGGGTGGCCGACTGGGTCGGATCGGCCCGGTTTGGCTGCCCCCTAAAATAATTAAACATTTTATTTATTTAAAACGGGACTTTTGAAAACCGGGGTAGACAAAACGAAATAAACCGGAGACCCTGGTTTGAGTTGAATTAAAGACGGGGTATTTAGAAAACAAAATAGGTTTTTCTGAAAATAGTTTTATGCGAACAAATGCAAGATGATGACGATGCTCAAATGCAAGGTGGCATGATGACATGAGCATGCGGTCATGATGATGCAATGCACAAAAACAACGCGATTTTCTAGTAGTGGTTTTGCGGGATGCCACAGTCTCCATTGAGGAACGCTGTTTTGACATCCATCTGCCATATCTCATAATCGTAATATGCAGCGATTGCTAACAAAATCCTCACAGACTTTAGCTTCGCTACTGGTGAGAAAGTCTCATCGTAGTCAACTCCTTGAATTTGTCGAAACCCTTTTGCGACAAGTTGAGCTTTATAGACAGTAACATTATCATCAGCATCTGTTTTCTTCTTGAAAATCCATTTGTTCTCGACAGCCTTCCGTCCATCCGGTAAGTCCACCAAAGTCCATACTTGGTTTTCGTACATGGATCCAATCTCGGATTTCATGGAATCTTGCCATTTATTGGAATCTGGGCTCATCATCGCTTCCTCATATGTCGCAGGGTCATCGGTGTTGTCCACCAACATGACACCATAACGAGATCATACCAATCAGGAGTGGTACGAGTTCTCGTTGACCTGCGAGGTTCTGTAGCAACTACAATCGAAGTTTCATGATCATCATCAATAGCTTCCTCTCTTATTGGTGCAGGCACCACAGGAACTTCTTACGGTGCTGCACTACTCGCAAGTTAGAGAGAAGGTTCGATAACCTCGTCGAGTTCTACTTTCCTTCCAGTCACTTCTTTCGAGAGAAATTCCTTCTCTAGAAAGGATCATTTCTTGGCAATGAAGATTTTGCCTTTGGATCTATGATAGAAGGTATACCCAATAGTTTCCTTCGGGTATCCTATGAAGACGCTTTTTCCGCTTTGGGTTCAAGATTGTCCGGCTGTAACTTCTTTACATAGGCTTCGCAACCCAAACTTTAAGGAACGACAATTTAGGTTTCTCCCAAACCATAATTCATACAATGTCTATTCAACGGATTTAGATGGTGCCCTATTTAAAGTGAATGCGGTTGTTTCTAATGCATAACCCCAAAATGATAGCGGTAAATCTGTAAGTGACATCATAGAACGAACCATATCTAAGAGAGTTCGATTACGACGTTCGGACACACCATTACGCTGTGGTGTTCCCGGTGGTGTCAATTGTGAAAGTATTCCGCATTTCTTCAAATGCTCGCTAAACTCGTAACTTAGATATTCACCTCCACGATCAGATCGTAGAAATTTAATCTTCTTGTTACGTTGATTCTCCACCTCACTTTGAAATTCCTTAAACTTCTCGAAAGTTTCGGACTTATGTTTCATGAAATAGATATACCCATATCTACTCAAGTCATCCATGAAGGTAAGAACATAAAGATAACCACCGCGCAACGCTACACTCATTGGACCACACACATCGGTATGTATGATTTCCAATAAGTCCGTAGCTCGCTCCATCATTCCAGAAAATGGAGTCTTAGTCATTTTACCCATCAGACATGCTTCGCATCTTTCAAGTGATTCGAAATCAAGTGATTCAAGAAGTCCATCGGAATGGAGTTTCTTCATACGCTTCACTCCAATGTGACCAAGACGACAGTGCCACATATAGGTCGAGTTATCGCTCGATTTTAAACGTTTAGCTTCAATATTATTAATATGTGTATTTCCACTATCAAGATTCAATAAGAATAGACCATCTATCAAAGGTGCATGTGCATAACACATATTACTCATATAAATGAAACAACCATTATTCTTGGACTTAAACAAGTAACCGTCTCGCAATAAACAAGATCCCGATATAATGTTCATGCTTAACGCAGGCACCAAATAACAATTATTTAAGTATAAAACTAATCCCGATGGTAGATGAAGAGGTAGCGTGCCGACCGCGATTACATCAACCTTTGATCCATTTCCTACGTGCATCGTCACCTCGTTCTTCGCTAGCTTCCGTTTATTCTGCAAAGACTTTCGAGTTACAAATATGAGCAACCGAACCAGTATCAAATACCCAGGCACTACTACCAGTACTAGTGAGATACACATCAATAACATGTATATCGGATATACCTTTCTTCTTGATGTTGCCGTTCTTCAAATCCGCCAAGTACTTTGGGCAATTCCGCTTCCAGTGACCTTCTCCCTTGCAGTAAAAGCACTCAGTATCAGGCTTAGGTCCAGCCTTGGTCTTCTTCGTCGGTGCGGTAACTTTCTTACCACCCTTCTTGAAGTGTCCCTTTTGCTTAGACTTGCCTTTCTTGAATTTGGTGGTCTTATTGACCATCAACACTTGGTGCTCTTTCTTGATCTCCACTTCTGCAGATTTCAACATGGAGAAGAGTTCTGGCAACTGCTTGTTCATGCTTTGCATATTATAGTTAATCACAAAGTTCTTGTAACTTGGTGGTAGTGATTGTAGGACACAGTAAATCCCCAAAGCATTAGGAATCACTATACCCAAGCTTTGGAGTTTGTTTGCGTGCCCAGACATCTTAGGCACATGCTCACTGACGGAGCTGCCCTCTTCCATGTTGCAGTTAAAGAACTTTTCAGAAGCCTCATAGCTCTCAACTACCGCGTGAGTCTCAAATATCAGTTTGAGTTCACAGACAATATCATGTGGGTATGAATTCTCAAACCTTTTCTGAAGCTCCGATTCTAAACCATACAAGATAGCACACTGAACTGTGGAGTACTGAGTCTTCCGAGCGAGGTAAACATTCTTTACTTCATCGGTAGCATGGCTGCGGGTCACCATGTGCATCCGACATAGGTCAAATTACCAGCATTGAGGACAATCCTCAAATTGCGGAACCAATCCGCGAAGTTTCTTCCATTGTTTTTCAACTTTTATTTCTCTAGGAACGCATTAAAATTGATGGTAGGGGCCGCCATTGATCTACAACATATTTGCAATAGTTTAGACTAAGTTTATGACAAATTGAGTTCTAATTAATAGTTAAATTAATCTAGGTAAACTCCCACTCAAAACAATATCCCTCACATTGTTTTAGTGATCACACGAACCAAATCCACCACACCAAAACCGATCATCACGAGAGTTGATGTAGCTTCAATGGCGAACAATCGACATGTTCATCATATCTACTATATGATTCATGCTTTACCTTTCAGTGATCCGTGTTCCGAGACCATGTCTGTACATGCTAGGATCGTCAAGATCAAACCTTAGCTTCCGCATGATCAAATCTGGCTTGCTCACGTTGTATACACTTGCAGAATCTAACACACCCGATCATCACGTGGTGCTTCGAAACAACAAGCTTTAGCAACGGTGCTTACTAAGGATGAACACTTTAGAACTTGAAATTCATGTGCATGAGGGATCATCTTATAATGTTACCGTCGTTAACTAAGCAATACAAGATGCATAAAGGATTAACATCACATGCAATTCATAATATGTGATATGATATGGCCTTTCTTCTTTGTGCTTCCGATCTCCATCTTCAAGCACGAACGTGATCTCCATCATCATCGGCATTGCGTCAAGGTCAATGACGCTGCTCCATGATTGTCGTCCACCAGTTTCAACTATTACAACTACTTTGGATAGACACGCGGGTCTTAACAGAAATTAAAGACAACCATATGGCTCCTGCCGGTTGCCAACTTACAATAAGGAACATTGCATACATCAAATATAATCACAATCATGGCCATATCACATCACAAGACACCCATAAAACAAAGTTAGGCGCCTCTAATTTCTTTGCATATTTTACGTGGTTTGGGGCTTTTAATAAGTGTCGATCTAACTTACGAACAAGAACCACAACGTTGATGTTTGAACTATCAAGTGCGTTGTAAATTGGATCTATACTATAATGGGAGACAGACACCATAAAGCCACTTATGCAATACAAGTTGCATGTTGAGCGTGGAGCAAGTCTCATGAACGATGTCATGTAAGGTTAGCCCGGGCCGCTTCATCCCATCGTACCGCAAGATGCAAAGTACACAAGAAGCAATCGATAATAAAAGCATCACCGCCCATAATGACCATTGTGTTCTACTCGTGCAACAGATCTACATATAGACACGGCTCTGATACCACTGTAGGGGTTCATAGCATGGAAAACAAAAAATTTCTACCGCATACAAACAAACAAGCCAAGATCTATCTACTAGATTGTAGCAACGAGTCGATGGAATAACTCACCCTCGAAGATTCCAAAGTGTTTAACGAGAGCGGATTCTCGTGGGTGATGTAATCGTACTCTTGCCGATCTCAAGATCGTGTAGGCGATCCTTCCGGCGCTGCGATCCGGTAGCGCTTCCGCAGCCGGTCACACGTTCGGTACTCGATGAAGACCTTCCTCTCCCTTGTACCAGCAGGCAGCGGAGGTTGTATCACTCTCCTCGCGATTCCGGCAGCACGACGGCGTGGTACCGGAAGTGTTGGAGATATGCCCTAGAGGCAATAATAAATGTAGTTATTATTATATCTTTGTGTTTATGATAAATGTTTACATTCATGCTATAATAGTATTAACAAGGAAATATTGATACTTGTGTGATTTGTAAACTTAATTTGAAGTCCCTAGTATAGCCTCTATACATCACTAGCTTGTTGGTTGATAAATGATTGTGGTTTCCCTATCATGAACATTGAGATGTTATCAACAACGAGATCATATCGTTAGGAGAATGATATGGTGGACATACTCCTATAGATAAGCGTAGCATAAAGATCAAGTCATTTCAATAGTTCAATTGCTATATGCTTTCTGATACATAGTAACCTAATTCCTTCGACCATGAGATCATGCATATCACCTTACGGATGGATGCTTTGATGACATCAAACTCCACCGTGGCGGGTGGCTATAAAGGTGGCATTGAGTGTTCGGAAAGTATTGGTTGAAACACATGGATCAAGAGTGGGATTTGTCCATCCATATGAGATAGATATACTGGGCCCTCGGTGAAATGTCATCCAATTAGCTTGCAAGCATGTGGGCTCACAAGGGATCACATATCACGAACGAGAAAAGTACTTATCGATACGAGGTTGAACTAGGTATGCAGAGATACCGACGATCATAACCTCGGATAAGTAAACTATCGTGAGACAAAGGGAAATTGGTATCGTATGTAAGTGGTTCATTCGATCGCAAAGTAATAGAAATATGTGGAGCCATATGAATTTCCGATTCCTCTATTGGTTATTTTTCGGAGAAGTGTCTCGATCATGTCCGCATAATTCACGAACCGTAGGGAGACACACTTAAGTTCGACGTTGTTTGAGTAGTTATGGTATTATGAGAAAGAGACCGAATGTTGTTGAGTCTCGGATGGGATCCGGATATCACGAGGTGATCCGGAATGGTCCGGAGAATAAGATTCATATAAGGAAAGTTCCGTTTGAGTTCGGAATGATTAGGTGTTTTCATCGGGAATGTTCTAGAAGGTTCCGGAATGTCCGGCACTCCGGAGGGGAAGGGGTACATGAATGTGTCATTGCAAGTTGGAATGATTGCATCATGTACTAAGTGTCATCGTTGTTCCAAATAAAGGATTAATCAAATCCTAGTTTGAAAAGTCAAATAGCTAAATTGAAAAGTCAAACGGCTAAATTTGGAAAGTGGAAAAAGAGGAGGAGGAGGAGGTGAAACCGAGTTGGGGAGGGAGTCCTCCTCCCCTGGCCAGCACCACCCAAGCCGAGTTGGGAGGGACTCCACTCCCTCCCAGCCCGCCCCTCCACCTATATAAGGAGGCGGGGCTCCTCCTAGCACACACAAGTCCCTCACCTCAAACCCTAGAAGTCGCACCCACCATAGTCGCCGCCCCTTAGGGTTTTGCCCTAAGCCGACTTGGGGTCCGGAACCCTAACCGGCTCTAGCATCCCTCCTTGGTGTGTCTAAAACCTAGATCACCGGAGCTCTCTCATACTCTACCATACTCGCTCGGCTTAGGCGAAGCCTGCGAGATCTCCCTCTACTTAGGTACCACGCCGTTGTCTTCGGAATCACGAGGAGAGTGCTACAACCTCCTTTTCTTTGGAACAAGGAGAGGAAGGTCTTCGTCGATCCGAACGCGTGTGACCGATTGCGGGGAGCGCTTAACAGCCTTGTTGGAAGGATCGTCTACGCGATCTGGAGATCGGGAAAATCGACTACATCACCCACGAGAATCCGCTCTCGTTAAACACTTTGGAATCTTGAGGGTAAGTTATTCCATCGACTCGTTGCTACAATCTAGTAGATAGATCTTGGCTTGTTTGTTTGTATGCGATAGAATTTTTTGTTTTCCATGCTACGAAACCCTACGGTGGTATCAGAGCCGTGTCTTTATGTAGATCTGTTGCGAGTAGAACACAATGGTCATTGTGGGCGTTGATGCTTTTATTGTCGATTGCTTCTTGTGTACTTTGCATCTTGCGGTATGTTGGGATGAAGCGGCCCGGGCTAACCTTACATGACATCGTTCATGAGACTTGCTCCACGCTTGACATGCAACTTGTATTGCATAAGTGGCTTTGCGGGTGCCTGTTTCTCCTAGCATAGTTAAGATCCAATTTACAACGGGTGATTAACAATACTAGTATCAATGTTGTGGTTCATGTTCATAAGTTAGAACGACACTTATTGAAAGCCCCAAACCACGTAAAACATGCAAAAAAAGTAGAGGCATCTAACTTTGTTTTGCAGGGGTGTGCAGTGATGTGATATTGTCGTGGTGGTGTCACGGCATATGCCATGGGTAGGCTAAAGTTGGGGCCGATGGACGTGGAGGAATCCGGGGAGGGATGATGCAGTGAAGACCGCACTCGTATGAACAAAGAGAAATGCAATGTATAGTGGATTGAACCTCTCAAGTGGAGATAACACCTCATTTTATACATCTAATCTCTTATAATCTTGCCATACTTGTGGCTACAATCATGCTCCTTGAGCTGTTTCCCCTATGCTTCTATCTAATCTCCCTATGAGAATGGAGGAAGAGGAAGATGGAGAGCTCCTAGTGAGGTGAGATGGGAGGAGCCCTTCGGGGGGCCCCCTGTGAACGATCCCCCTGGTGCTCCTTATAAAGGGGAGCCCAGGGGACAAAACTTGTTCCCCACGTTTAGCATCTGTGTAGCATATTCCTAGCATCTTCTCAGATGCTCAGCATATGCCTTGGCATCTTTGGAGATGCCATGGCATATACCTTAGCATATTCTTGGGTGCCAAGGGCATATTCCCTATTGCACGTGTCGATGCGAGCCATGGGCGTCCTAAGACCGACGATCCTCGTGGAGTTTGTCGGCTCGATGTTGTATCACGGTAGTTATTGTGAAGACATCGAGGTGAATAAAGGGCCATTTGGGGTGTCAAACTCAGCCGGATGACTCGGACAAAGCGATAATTCGCCTATGGCAAAGTTGATTCGGCCTGGTAGCAAGAAAATCCAACCAGGCCTTTATTTCTCACCGAATAAAGATAAAGGCCCGCCGTGATCTTTATCATCCGCCCACGATGGAGGAGCCGGTAGGGTCATCCTGGCTTCATCCTCCTCCAATCCTGAGGCCCAGCCGGGTCAAGGGGGCGACCGGGTCTTGGTGGATCCCGCCGGTGGGCCGGGACTGCTCTAGCCGGCCCATGCGGGGAGAGAACCCAGCCGGGGTAATGCTTGGCAGGCGCAGACCCGCGGTGGGCCGAGGTTGTGTTGATTCGGCCCACGCGGGAGACGATGGTGACGCAGTCCTGGGGGACCATCTGCTCGGCGGGAGCCAGCGCTGTTCGATGCAGGCGGGAGAGGTGGTGACGCTGGCGAGGTTTGGCGGGAGCTGGCGGTGCGGCGACGTTAGGTTGTAGTGGGCCTGCTAGGGTGATTCGGCCCAGCCGGGCTAGGCGGTAATTCGGCCCAGATGGGGGCAAATCTGGTCTGGTAGTATTATTATCAGGCCGAATTAGATACAATTCGGCCCAATGATGTTTTTTCCCTTTCTGTATTATTTCATTCTCGTTGTGTCTTATTTCTCTATCCATATACGTATTTTTCTCCCCATATGTCTTTCATCAAATCTGTCATTCCTTCATGGATATCCATTTATACCCCGGCTCTGGGGTACCTGGGGTTATATCCCCGACATTAGTCCCCGAGGCCATGTGGGATTCGTAGAATCGCTCATGGGCTTTATATCTAAAATATCCCCAGAGTTGTTTTCTCACATGCAACTTCTTTGTCATACATTCCTTGGTCGCATAATCCTTTTGGGTAAGCTCGTGACTTCGGCCTTCTTGGGCTCTGCTCATAACCCTTCTGGGACAGTTTTTTGACTTTTGGCCTTCTCGGGCACTCGTCATAACCTCTATGGGTGAGTCTCTTGATTTCTGGCCTTCGTGGGTTCAGGTCATAACCCCTTTGGGTAAGTTTCTAGACTTCTGGACTTCATGGGCACTGGTCATAACCCTTTTCGGTAATTTTCTAGACTTCTGGCCTTCATGGGCACTGGTCATAACCCCTTTGGGTTAGTTTCTAGACTTCTGGCCTTCATGGGCACTGGTCATAACCCCTTTGTGGGTAAGTTATGAGTCTTGGATTTCTTTGGCGCTGCTCTTTTAACCTCCTTGGGTAAGTTTTACGAGTCTTGGCCTTCTTTGGCACTACTCTTTTAACCTCATTGGGTAAGTTATGAGTTCTGGCCTTCTTGGGCTCTGCTCTTTTAACCTCATCGAGTAAGTTATAAGTTCTTGCCTTCCTTGGGCATTGCTCCTTTAACCCCATTGGGTAAGTTATGAATTCTTGCCTTCTTTGGCATTTCTCTCTTAACCTCATCGGGTAAGTTATGGGTCCTTGCCTTCTTGGGCATTGCTCTTTTAACCCCATTGGGTAAGTTATGAGTTCTTGCCTTCTTGGGCATTGCTCTTTTAACCCCATTGAGTAAGTTATGAGTTCTTGCCTTCTTGGGCATTGCTCTTTTAACCCCATTGAGTAAGTTATGAGCTCTTGCCTTCCTTGGGCATTGCTCCTTTAACCCCATTGGGTAAGTTATTATCCGATTCATCTGATTCCAAATCTGAGTTTCCTTACTCAAAATTGACTTTATGCCTAAGTCTGAGTCATTTGACTCAACTCCGAGTTACATGATTAAATCCGGGTTAACTTATCCCAAATCCGAGTTACTTTACTCGATTCTGACTTTATGTCTTGAGTCATCTGATTCAAATCCAAGTTGTATGGCTCAAATCCGAGTTAACTCATCCCAAATCCGAGTTACTTTACTCAAAATTGACTCATATGTAAGTCTGAGTCATCTGGCTCAAATCTGAGTGACATTACTCAAATCTGAGTTAACTCATCCTAAATCCGAGTTACTTTACTCAATTTTGACTTGCATCCCGAATCTGAGTCTTCTGACTCAAATCCGAGTTAACTCATCCAAAATCCGAGTTACTTTACTCAATTTTGACTTGCGTCCCGAATCCGAGTCTTCTTACTCAAATCCGAGTTAACTCATCCAAAATCCGAGTTACTTTACTCAATTTTGACTTGCATCCCGAATCTGAGTCTTCAGACTCAAATCCGAGTTAACTCATCCAAAATCCGAGTTACTTTACTCAATTTAGACTTGCATCCCGAATCTGAGTCATTTGACTCAAATCCGAGTTAACTCATCCAAAATCCGAGTTACTTTATTCAATTTTGACTTGCGTCCCGAATCCGAGTCTTCTGACTCAAATCCGAGTTAACTCATCCAAAAATCCGAGTTACTTTATTCAATTTTGACTTGCATCCCGAATCTGAGTCTTCTGACTCAAATCCGAGTTAACTCGTCCAAAATCCGAGTTACTTTATTCAATTTTAACTTGCATCCCGAATCTGAGTCATCTGACTCAAATCCGAGTTAACTCATCCAAAAATCCGAGTTACTACCTGTCATGATATAGCTTGATTTGGCGTGATGACGATAATTTGCCTTTGATATGGATCCGAGATATAGATCCGAGATTAAGCTTTGGGATATGATAATAGGGCTAACCGCTGAGAGATCTGATTCGAGATGTAGATATGAGATATAGATTCGAGATATGATGAGCTGGCCAATTGTCATCCGAGATACGGGGTAATCTGGCAAGATGATGAGATATCAATCTGAGTCATAACATAACCTGGCAATCTGGTGAACTAAAGCTTCGGCCCAAATCTGAGATATGATTAGTACGCCGAGTCTGAATGCCAATCCGAATTATAATATACCCTGGCAAGCTGAATCAAATGTTAGTTTGAACCAGAGACAATCTATTGAGCTGAGTTAAAGGTCAATTCAAAGCATAAACAAATTGACTTCAAGTTATATCTGAATTAACAATAAGCTGGCTGGTAAGCCGAGTTAAAGGACAATCCAAAGTATAAATAAACTGACTCAAAATCTACCTAAATCACAAATAAGATGATTCAACTTATGGCCGAGTTAACAGATAAGCTGGCTGGTGAGCTGAGTTAATGGGTAATCCAAAACATAAGTAAACTGACTCAGAATCTATCTGAGTCACAAATAAGACGATTCAACTTATGGCCGGGTTATGAATAAGCCTGCCTGTGAGCTGAGTCACAGGATAACCCAAAGCATAAACTAACTTAGTCAAAATCCATATGAATCACAGATAAGATGATTCAACTGATGGCCGAGTTAACAGATAAGCTGGCTGGAGTATAGATCTAAATTAACATAATGCTCTCTTAATCTAAAGGTGACTCTACGGATAAGTTGACTAGTCCCCGGGCTGAATTATTTTCTCCCTGGGATGAAGGATTGAGCATAGGTGGCTGAGTTACCTTGTACTTACAGCATACTTGGAGAAGTGTTTGGGTGAGTTTCGCTTGGTCATACCTGCCCTGCTGAGTTACTTGGTACTTACAGCATACTTGGAGAAGTGTTTGAGTCCTTCTTGCTTTGTCTTACCAACTTTGATGAGTTAGACCTTAAGAGCCCCTGCGCCTACCTCTTTGTTCTCTGTTGACTTGGTGAAGCTGAATGAGCCCTATGAGGAAGAAATTGATGAAGATGCTCCCGTCTGGATGGAGACCCAACCAACGCCACTAGAAGGCCCCACGGTGGGCGCCAAATGTCGTGGTGGTGTCACGGCATATGCCATGGGTAGGCTAAAGTTGGGGCCGATGGACGTGGAGGAATCCGGGGAGGGATGATGCAGTGAAGACCGCACTCGTATGAACAAAGAGAAATGCAATGTATAGTGGATTGAACCTCTCAAGTGGAGATAACACCTCATTCTATACATCTAATCTCTTATAATCTTGCCATACTTGTGGCTACAATCATGCTCCTTGAGCTGTTTCCCCTATGCTTCTATCTAATCTCCCTATGAGAATGGAGGAAGAGGAAGATGGAGAGCTCCTAGTGAGGTGAGATGGGAGGAGCCCTTCGGGGGGCCCCCTGTGAACGATCCCCCTGGTGCTCCTTATAAAGGGGAGCTCAGGGGACAAAACTTGTTCCCCACGTTTAGCATCTGTGTAGCATATTCCTAGCATCTTCTCAGATTCTCAGCATATGCCTTGGCATCTTTGGAGATGCCATGGCATATGCCTTGGCATCTTTGGAGATGCCATGGCATATACCTTAGCATATTCTTGGGTGCCAAGGGCATATTCCCTATTGCACGTGTCAGTCTGAGCCATGGGCGTCCTAAGACTGACACGATCCTCGTGGAGTTTGTCTGGCTCGATGTTGTATCACGGTAGTTATTGTGAAGACATCTGGAGGTGAATAAAGGGCCATTTGGGGTGTCAAAACTCAGCCCGGATGACTCAGACAAAGCAGTAATTCGGCCTATGGCAAAGTTGATTCGGCCTGGTAGCAAGAAAACCCAACCAGCCTTTATTTCCTCACCGAATAAAGATAAAGGCCCGGCGTGATCTTTATCATCCGCCCACGATGGAGGAGCCCGGTAGGTCATCTGGCTTCATCCTCCTCAATCCACGAGGCCCAGTAGGTCAAGGCGGCGATGTCTTGGTGGATCCCGGTGGGCGGGACGCTCTAAGCCCATGCGGGAGAGAACCCAGGGGTAATGCTTGGCGGTTGAGACCATGCGGTGGGCGAGGTTGTGTTGATTCGCCTGGAGACGATGGTGACGATCTGGGGACCATCTCGGCGGGAGCCATTGCTCGATGCAAAGGGAGAGGTGGTGACGATGGCGAGGCTTGGCGGGAGCTGGCGGTGCGGCAGCGTAAGGTGGTAGTGGGCCTGCTAGGGTGATTCGGCCCAGCCGGGCTAGGCGGTAATTCGGCCCAGAGGGGGCAAATCTGGTCTGGTAGTATTATTATCAGGCCGAATTAGATACAATTCGGCCCAATGATGTTTTTTCCCTTTCTGTATTATTTCATTCTCGTTGTGTCTTATTTCTCTATCCATATACGTATTTTTCTCCCCATATGTCTTTCATCAAATCTGTCATTCCTTCATGGATATCCATTTATACCCCGGCTCTGGGGTACCTGGGGTTATATCCCCGACAGATATGGCCATGATTGTGATTATATTTGATGTATGCAATGTTCCTTATTGTAAGTTGGCAACCGGCAGGAGCCATATGGTTGTCTTTAATTTATGTTAAGACCCGCGTGTCTATTCAAAGTAGTTGTAATAGTTGAAGCCTGTGGACGACAACCATGGAGAAGCGTCATTGACCTTGATGCAATGTCGGTGATGATGGAGATCATGTTCGTGCTTGAAGATGGAGATCAGAAGCACAAAGAAGAAAGGCCATATCATATCACATATTTTGAATTGCATGTGATGTTAATCCTTTATGCATCTTATATTGCTTAGTAGACGACGGTAGCATTATAAGATGATCCCTCATGCACATGAATTTCAAGTCATAAAGTGTTCACCCTTAGTTAGCACCGTTGCTAAAGCTTGTTGTTTCGAAGCACCACGTGATGATCGGGTGTGTTAGATTCTGCAAGTGTATACAACGTGAGCAAGCCAGATTTGCTCATGCGGAAACTAAGGTTTGATCTTGACGAGCCTAGCATGTACAGACATGGTCTCGGAACACGGATCACCGAAAGGTAAAGCATGAATCATATAGTAGATATGATGAACATGACGATTGTTCGCAATTGAAACTATATCAACTCTCGTGATGATCGGTGTTGATGTAGTGGATTTGGTTCGTGTGATCACTAAAACAATGTGAGGGATATTGTTTTGAGTGGGAGTTCACCTAGATTAACTTTATTATTAATTTGAACTCAATTTGTCATAAACTTAGTCTAAACTATTGCAAATATGTTGTAGATCAATGGCAGCCCCTACCATCAATTTTAATGCGTTCCTAGAGAAAGAAAAGTTGAAAAACAATGGAAGCAACTTCATGGATTGGTTCCAAATTTGAGGATTGTCCTCACGGTGGTAATTTGACCTATGTCTTTGGATGCACCTGGGTGACCCACTGCGGTGATGCTTCCGATGAAGTAAAGAATGTTTACCTCGCTCGGAAGAATCAGTACTCCATAGTTCAGTGTGCTATCTTGTATGGTTTGGAATCGGAGCTTCAGAAAAGGTTTGAGAATTCAGACCCATATGATATTGTCGAGGATCTCAAATTGATCTTTGAGACTCATGCGGCAATTGAAAGTTATGAGGCTTCTGAAAAGTTCTTTAACTGCAAGATGGAAGAGGGCAGCTCCTTCAGTGAGCATGTGCTTAAGATGTCCGGGCACACAAACAAACTTCAAAGCTTGGGTATAGTGATTCCTAATGCTTTGGGGATTTACCGTGTCCTCCAATCACTACCACCAAGTTACAAGAACTTTGTGATGAACTACAACATGCAGAACATGAACAAGTAGTTGCCAGAACTATTTGCTATGTTGAAGTCTGCAGAAGTGGAGATCAAGAAAGAGCACCAAGTGTTGTTGGTCAATAAGACCACCAAATTCAAGAAAGGCAAGTCTAAGCAGAAGGGACACTTCAAGAAGGGTGGTAAGAAAGTTACTACGCCGTGAAGACCAAAAGTGGACCTAAGCGATCTTGAGTGCTTTTCTTTGCAAGGGAGAAGGTCCTTTGGGCGGAATTGCCCAAAGTACTTGGCGGATCTGAAGAACGACAACATCAAGAAGAAAGGTATATCGATATACATGTTATTGATGTGTATCTCACTAGTACTCGTAGTAGTGCACAGGTATTTGATCTTGGTTCGGTTGCTCATATTTGTAACTCGAAGCAAAGTCTTTGCAGAATAAACGGAAGCTAGCGAAGAATGAGGTGATGATGCGCGTGGGAAATGGATCAAAGGTTGATGTGATCGCGGTCGGACGCTACCCTTCATCTACCATCGGGATTAGTTTTATACTTAAGCAGTTGTTATTTGGTGCTGCGTTGAGCATGAACATTATATCGGGATCTTGTTTATTGCGAGACGGTTACTTGTTTAAGTCCGAGAATAATGGTTGTTCGATTTATATGAGTAATATGTTTTATGCACATGCACCTTTGATAGATGGTCTATTTTGATTGAATCTCGATGGTGGAAATACACATATCAACAACATTGAGGCTAAACGTTTGAAATCAGCGATAATTCGACCTATATGTGGCAATCGTCTTGGTCACATTGGGTGAAACGATGAAGAAACTCCATTCCGATGGACTTCTTGAATCACTTGATTTTGAATCACTTGAAAGATGTGAAGCATGTCTGATGGGTAAAATGACTAAGACTCCATTTTCTGGTATGATGGAGCGAGCTACGGACTTATTGGAAATCATACATACCGATGTGTGTGGTCCAATGAGTGTAGCATCACGCGGTGGTTATCGTTATGTTCTTACCTTCACGGATGACTTGAGTAGATATGGGTATATCTATTTCATGAAACATAAGTCCGAAACTTTCGAGAAGTTTAAGGAGTTTCAAAGTGAGGTAGAGAATCAACGTAACAAGAAGATTAAATTTCTACGTTCTGATCGTGGAGGTGAATATCTAAGTTACGAGTTTGGCGAGCATTTGAAGAAATACGGGATACTTTCACAATTGCCACCGCTGGGAACACCACAGCGAAATGGTGTGTCCGAACGTCGTAATCGAACTCTCTTAGATATGGTTCGTTCTATGATGTCACTTACAGATTTACCGCTATCATTTTGGGGTTATGCATTAGAAACAGCCGCATTCACTTTAAATAGGGCACCATCTAAATCCGTTGAAACGACACCGTATGAATTATGGTTTGGGAAGAAACCTATGTAAAGAAGTTACAGCCGGACAAGCTTGAACCCAAAGCGGAAAAATGCGTCTTCATAGGATACCCAAAGGAAACTATTGGGTATACCTTCTATCATAGATCCGAAGGCAAAATCTTCGTTGCCAAGAATGGATCCTTTCTAGAGAAGGAATTTCTCTCGAAAGAAGTGACTGGAAGGAAAGTAGAACTCGACGAGGTTGTCGAACCTTCTCTCGAAATTGCGAGTAGCGCAACACCGGAAGAAGTTCATGTGGTGCCTGCACCAATTAGAGAGGAAGCTAATGATGATGATCATGAAACTTCGGTTGAAGTTGCTACAGAGCCTCGGAGGTCAACGAGAACTCGTACCACTCCAGATTGGTATGATCCCGTTATGAGTGTCATGTTGGTGGACAACACCGATGACCCTGAGACATATGAGGAAGCGATGATGAGCCCAGATTCCAATAAATGGCAAGAAGCCATGAAATCCGAGATTGGATCCATGTACGAAAACCAAGTATGGACTTTGGTGGACTTACCGGATGGTAGGAAGGTCATCGAGAACAAATGGATTTTCAAGTAGAAAGCAGATCTTTGATGGTAATGTTACCGTCTATAAATCTCGACTTGTCGCAAAGGGTTTCGACAAATTCAAGGAGTTGACTACGATGAGACTTTCTCACCGATGGCAAGCTAAAGTCTGTGAGGATTATGTTAGCAATCGCATATTATGATTATGAGATATGGCGGATGGATGTCAAACAGCATTCCTCAATGGAGATATTGATGAAGAGTTGTATATGATGCAACCCAAAGGTTTTGTCGATCCTAAAGATGCTAACAAGGTATGCAAACTTCAATGGTCCATCTATGGATTGAAGCAAGCATCCCGAAGTTGGAATCAACGTTTTGATAAGGTGATCAAAAGTTTTGGTTTTATACAAACTTATGGAGAAGCTTGTATTTACAAGAAAGTGAGGGAGCTCAGAACATTCTTAATACTATATGTGGATGACATATTGTTGATTGGGAATGATGTAGACCTTCTTAATAGTGTCAAGGAATATTTGAATAATAGTTTTTCAATGAAGGATCTTGGCGAAGCAGCTTACATATTAGGCATAAAGATTTACAGAGATAGATCGAAACACCAAATATCATTGTCACAGAGTACATATTTGGACAAAGTTCTAAAGAGGTTTGGAATGGAAGATAGCAAGAAAGGGTTCTTGCCCATGTTGCTAATCGACCTTGAGTAAAACTCAAAGTCCGTCGGCAGAAGATAGAGAAAGGATGAGTAAGACTCCCTATGCCTCGACCATAGGATCTCTAATGTATGCCATGCTATGTACTAGACCCGACATTGCATATCTTGTTAGTTTAACTAGCGGATATCAAAGTGATCCGAGTGGATCGTTGGACGTGATCAAAAACATACTTAAGTACTTGAGAAGAACTAAGGATATGGTTCTTTCTTATGGAGGTGATGAATTTCGTTGTTAATGGTTACACCGATGCTAGTTGGAACACCGATCCGGATGATTCTAAATCACAATGGATACGTATTTATTTTGAATGGTGCAACGATTAGTGGAGGAGTGCAAAGCAAAGCGTTGTGGCGAGATCTTCAACTAAATCGGAATACATGGCTGCGGAGGCTTCACAAGAAGCGATATGGATGAAAGAGTTCATTACAGAGTGGGTGTGGTTCCTAGTCTACTGGACCCAATGTCTATCTATGTGATAACATGGGCTCCATAGCCAATGCGCAAGAACCAAGGTCACACAAGAAGCACATCAAGCTACGTTTTCACGCTATTCGAGAACATATCCAAGATGGGGATATAAAGATTTGCAAAGTACACACGGATCTGAATGTGGCGGATCCGTTGACTAAACCTCTCCCGAGGGCAAAACATGACCAGCACCAAACTGCCATGGGTGTTCGGTATATTACCATGTAATCTAGATTAGATGACTCTAGTGCAAGTGGGAGACTGTTGGAGATATGCCCTAGAGGCAATAATAAATGTAGTTATTATTATATCTTTGTGTTTATGATAAATGTTTACATTCATGCTATAATAGTATTAACAAGGAAACATTGATACTTGTGTGATTTGTAAACTTAATTTGAAGTCCCTAGTATAGCCTCTATACATCACTAGCTTGTTGGTTGATAAATGATTGTGGTTTCCCTATCATGAACATTGAGATGTTATCAACAACGAGATCATATCGTTAGGAGAATGATATGGTGGACATACTCCTATAGATAAGCGTAGCATAAAGATCAAGTCATTTCAATAGTTCAATTGCTATATGCTTTCTGATACATAGTAACCTAATTCCTTCGACCATGAGATCATGCATATCACCTTTACCGGATGGATGCTTTGATGACATCAAACACCACACCGTAACTGGGTGGCTATAAAGGTGGCATTGAGTGTTCGGAAAGTATTGGTTGAAACACATGGATCAAGAGTGGGATTTGTCCATCCATATGACGGATAGATATACTCTGGGCCCTCTCGGTGAAATGTCACCCAATTAGCTTGCAAGCATGTGACTGGCTCACAAGGGATCACATATCACGGGAACGAGAAAAGAGTACTTATCAGTAACGAGGTTGAACTAGGTATGCAGAGATACCGACGATCATAACCTCGGATAAGTAAACTATCGTGAGACAAAGGGAAATTGGTATCGTATGTAAGTGGTTCATTCAATCAAAGTAATCGTAGAAATATGTAGCCATATGAATTTCAGTTCCTCTATTGGTTATTGTTAGAAGTGTCTCGATCATGTCGCATAATTCACGAACCGTAGGGAGACACACTTAAGGATTCGACGTTGTTTGAGTAGTTATGGTATTATGAAAGAGACCGAATGTTGTTAGGAGTCTCGGATGGGATCCGGATATCACGAGGTGATCCGGAATGGTCCGGAGAATAAGATTCATATAAGGAAAGTTCTGTTCGAGTTCGGAATGATTAGGTGTTTTCATCGGGAATGTTCTAGAAGGTTCGAATGTCCCAACTCCGGAGGAAGGGTACATGAATGTGTCATTGCAAGTTGTAATGATTGCATCATGTACTAAGTGTCATCATTGTTCCAAATAAAGGATTAGTCGAATCCTAGTTTGAAAAGTCAAATAGCTAAATTGAAAAGTCAAACGGCTAAATTTGGAAAGTGGAAAAGAGGAGGAGGGGGTGAAACCGAGTTGGGGAGGGAGTCCTCCTCCCCGGCCGCACCAAGCCGAGTTGGGGAGGGACTCCACTCCCTCCCCTTGGCCGCCGGCCCCTCCACCTATATAAGGAGGGGCAGGGCTCCCTCCTACCACACACAAGTCCCTCACCTCAAACCCTAGAAGCTGCAGCCCACCATAGCCGCCGCCCCCTTAGGGTTTTGGCCTAGCCGCCGACTTGGGGGTCCCCGGAACCCTAGCCGCTGGCTCTAGCATCCCCTCCTTGGTGTGTCTAAAACCTAGATCACCGAGGAGCTCTCTCATACTCTACCATACTCGCTCCGGCTTAAGGCGAAGCCCTGCGAGATCTCCCCTCTACTTCCGGTACCACGCCTGTCTTTGCCGAATCACGAGGAGAGTGCTACAACCTCCCGCCCTCTTTGAACAAGGGAGAGGAAGGTCTTCGTCGAGTCGAGCGTGTGACCGATTGCGGAGCTGTAACGCAGCCTTGGGAAGGATCGTCTACACGATCTTGAGATCGGGAAGAGTACGACTACATCACCCACGAGAATCCGCTCTCGTTAAACACTTTGGAATCTTCGAGGGTAAGTTATTCCATCGACTCGTTGCTACAATCTAGTAGATAGATCTTGGCTTGTTTGTTTGTATGCGATAGAAAATTTTTGTTTTCCATGCTACGAAACCCTACAGGAAGTAGAGGGGAGATCTCGCAGGGCTTCGCCTTAAGCCGGAGCGAGTATGGTGGACTATGAGAGCGGCCTTGGCGATCTAGGGTTTAGAGGCACCAAGGAGAGGGAGCTAGGCCGGCGAATAGGGCAAGTAGAAGCCCCAACTCGGCGGCTTGGGAGAAACCCTAGGGCGGCGGCGGCGACTTGGTGGCCGACGGCTAGGGTTAGGGTTTGGTGGGGCAAGGTGTAGGTCTAGAGGGGCACCCCTTACCCTCCTTATATAGGTGGGAGGGCGCCGTCCAGGGGAGGAGAGTCCTCCCCCAACTCGGCCTCCAAGGCCGGCGGGTGGAGGGATAGGAACTCCTCCCCAAGTAGGTTTCCTACTCTCCCTCCACCAAGCAAACTTGTCGTTTTACTTTTCAAACTAGGATTTGATTTATCCCTTTATTTTGCTCAGCGATGACACCTAGTACATGATGCAACCATTCCAACTTGTTATGACACATTCATGTACCCTTCCCCTCTGGAGTGCCGGACCTTCCGGAACCTTCTAGAACATTCTCGATGAAAACACCAGAATCATTCTCCAACCCCGAAACAGGACTTTCCTTATATGAATCTTATTCTCCGGACCATTCCGGATCTCCTCATGATATCCCGGATCCCATCCGAGACTCCGAACAACATTCCGTCTCTTACTCATCATTCCATAACTACTCAACAACATCGAATCCTTAAGTGTGTCTCCCTACGGTTCGAGAATTATGCGGACATGATCGAGACACTTCTCCGAACAATAACCAATAGAGGAATCTGGAAATTCATATGGCTCCCACATATTTCTACGATTACTTTGCGATCAAATGAACCACTTACATACGGTACCAATTTCCCTTTGTCTCACGATAGTTTACTTATCCGAGGTTTTGATCGTCGGTATCTCTGCATACCTAGTTCAACCTCGTTACTGATAAGTACTCTTTTCTCGTTCCCGTGATATGTGATCCCTTGTGAGCCAGTCACATGCTTGCAAGCTAATTGGATGACATTCCACCGAGAGGGCCCCGAGTATATCTATCCGTCATATGGATGGACAAATCCCATTCTTGATCCATGTGTCTCAACCAATACTTTCCGAACACTCAATGCCACCTTTGAATCGTTTCTATGCGGGTTTGGCGGGTTTCGCTAAAACTCGCATAGGGCCGATTCTGAGGGTGTTACAGAGTGGTATCAGAGCTCAGCAGTTGCGATACCCCACAAGTCCAGCCTGTAGGATAACCTAGCTAACGGCCGAAGTAGAGTGTCAAAACTATTTTTGAAAAATCGGTTGGATAGTTACGATTAGGTGATTTACTCCTTACCCTCTGCTGCTCTCCTCTCACCTCTGCGTGTTTTGAATCCGCTCTCTTCTCTCTCTTGAGTCCAGATTTCTCGTGGTTGGGTTCCATCACCTTGTGGTTTCGCTTCCTCCTTTGGTACGGTGTTGCTACATCTGGTCTTCATGCTATCCAGGAACCCTTCGTCTGTGGACTTCTCTTTGTTCCTTCTCGTGCCTTCCGGTGTTTTCCGACGACATCATCTACGCTAGATCCGATACAGAGTCTGCATCACTCCTTTGTTCCTGAACCTCGATTGTCGAGATCTTCAGTCTGATTCCGAGAATGGTTGCACGCTTTTCTACTGACTGTGCAGAGTAATAGTTTGGGTGCGTGATGGATTGGCCCCCATGCCGACTACCCCTTCTATTCGCTTTTGTACATTGAAGTGGATGAGAATGCATCGGTTCCCTCTTTCCATCGAAGCTAGAGGTGGCTTTATTTGTTGTTACCTCTACCTTCGACCTTTTGTTCCCGGAGTGTTCCCTCGACGATCACGGACAACGACCTCTTGTTAGTGGTGTCGCGAGGATCTACACGAAGCAAGAAGATGCAGATCACCGACCTTCTTCCCCGTACCATGAGGCGGATCTCGAGGGTGAGATCCATTGTTAGTGGTGTCGAATTGTGGCATCCCGCAAAACCACTACTAGAAAATCGCTTGGTATTTTGTTTTGTGCATCATCATGACATCATCATGCATATTATTTTTACTTGAAACTATGTTGCGAAAGACTATTGTTTTCTGTAACTAGCCTCCTTCTATTTCAAATTAAACCCCCGGATGTTTCCGGATATTTTGTTTGTCTAAAACTAATTACAAAATCATTTACTAAAATTAAAATAAACAAATTTTCTTTTAAAATAAAACTGTTTTGATCGGGAGGCGGCCCGGCGAAAAGCCGCCTACCACCGAACGGCCCAACCAAATCTCACCAAACCCTAATCTATTCCTACCCAATCCTAGTCTACCCAAACCCCTCCACCTCACCCCACCCAATCCTCTCGCCACCTCACCTTTCCTCCACCTCATCACACCCACCGCCACCTCACCAATCCCTTCTTTTCCCGCCTCCTCTGGTCAACCACCACCCCACCACCAGATCCCCACCTCCGGCCCACCTCCTCTCTCACTCCCCACCGAGCCAGCCCCACTCCTCCACCCACCGACGCCGGCCCCACCCCGCAGACACCCACACACCCTCACCCACGCCAAACACAACACCACACACACCACCGCCTGTCCCCCCCCTCCCGCCTCGCACCTCCCCACCAACTCCCCAGCCCAGCCTCCACCCCGCCTCCAACCACGCCCAGCGCTCCCGCCTCGATCCCCGCGACACCGCCCGACCCACTCCTCTGCGCCACACTCCACCTCCTGAGCTCGGCCGCCGCCGCGAAGCCTCCGACCGTTCCTCGCTCCTCCGCCTCCCCGCCTCCACCTTCCCTACATGCCGCCGGCCTCGCCTCCGTCCCTCTCCTCGCCGGACGCCCATGACTGCAGACCTCCGCCTCGCCTGCAAGCCTCACCGCCTGCCGCCCACGACCCTTCTTCCCTTGACGCCACCGCTTGCCGCCGCCCGACGTGCGCGCCAGGCTCCTTCCTTCCGGCGCCGCCCCAGCCGCTCTACCACGCCTCGCCAGATCTCGCCTCCTCTCGCCGGGCCGCTCGCCGCTGAAGGCGCCCGCTGCCTCTGCCGGGCCGCGCTCGCCAGACGCTGCTCGAGCTCGCCGGAGTTCCTCATGCTGCCGCCGACCATGCCGCCTTCGCCGGTCCCTCATAGCCGCTCTCGCCGGCCGCCACTGCGGCTCTCTTCCCGCCGACCGCGACCTCTGCCTCTGCGCGGCCACCGCGGCGCCGCCAACCCTCTCCGCCCGTGGCGCCATACGCCGACGTCGTCCCCAGAGGCCGCTGTCGCCTACCGCCCCATCTCCATCGCTGAGCCGTGGGCCTCCCGGCCCTCCTTGCCGGCCTCGTCCACGCCAACGGCGGACGCCGAGGGAGCTCGTCGTCGAGCCTCCTGGTTTGGTCTCCTCGCCGCGGTGGTGCCGACGGCGCTGCTCGTCCGTCCTCCTCGAGACGCCTCGTCCATGAGCCGAGCATGCGGGGTGTTTGACCAAATAACCGTGCGGGCACCTCTGGCACATACCAAGTGTGGGCCACGTGTCCAACCCTACCAGTACCAAACGAGTCTGAAACCTTCCGAGCGGCAAGGCCAGCATGATCTTCCTCGGTGGCATTGACAAACCGGACTAGGATCACCAAGAATAACTGCCACCAAGGTATTCCTCATGGATCACCGAGCACTTCTACATGGTCGACAAGATCTACCGCCTAACGCCAAGCTCTCCTTCATGGGACGCCAAGACACCCGTCGAACCCCGAAGACCGAACCCCGAAGACCGAACCCCGTGGACCGACTTGACCTTCTTCGCGGCTACGACAAGTACTTCCTCGAGGACGCCAAGTACTTCACCCTGAACACCGAGACCCGGTGCGACAAGTACTCCTTCCCGGACGTCGAGCTCGCCGAGAACCCGGATGTGACAAGATCTACTCCGTTGTTCGAGAATGTTTCTGCCGAGACCGATCCCGTCGAACCCTGAGACCAATCCCCGAACCCTCGGAACCCCAAGTTCGCCGAACCCTAATGTGTGCCCCTTTTCTCGAGCCCTATTTTATAAATGTAATATCAAATTGTTGCATATTAAAGTGTCATTCTCGCATGCATACTTGTCATGTGGGTTGGGGGCCTTATGCCGATTCACCTTATAATTAAATATGGGGCCCATATGCGGGCAAATCTAGCCTTATATTGGCCTCATTTAAATTTGTGTAGCGAACCGGTGCTATCTTTTGCCTTGTTAAGACAACATTTAAATTGCGGGGTATCTAAATAACTTGAACCGTTTAATTAATTGTCGGGACCCCGGTTCCGCTTAATATGACCTAATTGCATCGCATCTGGCCATGTCATACCTCATACATGCATCATGCCGATCTTTTGCCGTAGTATTAAATAGTGCATCCGGTGTTTCTTCTAGTGCTTTGCTTCTTCACGGATTAGGACGATGAGTTGATGCGAGTGTCGACCCGATCTTCGGTTGAACCTTCGACAATGTTTTCAGGCGAGCATCCCTTCCCCTTCTACCTATTTTGCATTCATAATCTTTATTTCCTCCTATTGATCTATTGCTATCAGTGTTGCGATGCTCTAGTTTCCGTACCCGTGATATCCCTTGCGGCCTTATATTGCCTTGGACACCTCCTATTACCTGTTGTTTGGTAGATAGTTGGACCTGCGGCGTCGTGATAAACGCTCAAGTCTTGCGTGTCGTCAAGTACCACGATTGTTGGAGTATTGCCGCATGTTTATTGTTGGAGTTGATCATAACTTTAATTCTTGTTTAACAACTAAAATTGAAGTAGGTAGCGGAGGCAGTGGGCAATAGATGTTATTTGGTTGTTAATCGTCCACTTGTGTCCGTGGGACCCCGAGTACTTGATACTGCTCCTTGAATATTCGCTATCCACATCCGGAGGATTATGGGACCCCCAGCGAGCTTGATTCATCTTATTTCTTGGGGCCACAAACTAGTTTGAGGTTTTATTTACTATCCTGTACCTATGCCATGCTTTCTTGCTTTATTTAAATTGTGCGATGTCTCTTTTGTCTTGTTTAGGTAAGCGGAGTGTTTTCAGTATCGACAAGCCCAGTTTTGGGTTCCCAGTCATTTACTGACCTGGCGCAAACCTTGAGTCCGTCTCGAGTCATTAAGCTTCGTTGGTGTACTCAATGGGGTGCCCCTCGAAATATTTCTGAATCCTGTGATTGCTTTGTCGTGAAAGCCTCGTTGGGTTTTGATTTGGTTTTTAGGGTTGATCGAGTGTGTGTTGCTATTTGTGCACCCTCAGGTAAAACTTTCTCAAGCCGTGTCATGTTATGGACGACTTGGAGCACGATGTCTCGATCATAGACAACTATAACTAAAGTAGTTCTATAAATTTGACTTTATAATGACTAGTAATCAGCTTCACTATAATGGAATGGCTAAATAAAACTGCCAACAATTGCTTTTTTGGGTTGTCGCTTGCTACCATTGTATATGACTAGTAAGTATGGCAACTACAACGGAATGGCTAAATAAAAGTACCAACAACTGCTGGGTTTTGGGATATCTCATGCTAATTGTAACTGACTAGTAAGTGTTGCAACTATAATGGAATGGTTAACTTAAACGCCTTGCTTATTATATCGGGGCGACTATCTATACTTGACTAGTAATTGCCGCAACGATAACCGAATAAATAAAGCGCCAACGGTGTGAGTTCCTCGGTTGACTTCCTCGTTTGGTCTCGAGGAAACACGGGATGGGTTTGTTTGATGGTAGCATCAGTTGGTTCGAATAGGTCTTTCTTACCCTACGATGGCAGCGGTTATATCGAGTCTCTATAGGTGTTTAGTGCATCTTTGCCGTCGATCCACCATACCTATGTAGGCGAGGACCGAATTCTAGCCTCGCTGTCTTGGCCTCGAATGACCGCTCTCTCTTTTCCTTTGCCCTTTGTCGCACCTTTTTGTTTAAGCGAGGTTTTGAGATCGGCGTCGTTAGCGGGTTACCCTTCCGCTTGGCCAGGCGGTTATGGACGCCATTGGTTATTCTTCGGGCTCTTAGCCCCATTTGCATCTTGTCCGTAGTCGGACGCTCTTTCGTTCAAGGTGATTTGGATCTTTGTATATTATCTACGTATTCTTGACTCTTTGAGTCATTTATATATATATCATGGGTCCCATCGAGGACTGTTGTGTAATGTTATTACTTCGTTTTCCACCCGCACGAAAGTGCCTGGTGGGCACCTTTGAATCGTTTCTATGCGGGTTTGGCGGGTTTCGCTAAAACTTGCATAGGACCGATTCTGAGGGTGTTACAGAAGCAAAGGCATGGAAAGAACTCATGGTGGAAGAGAGGGAGCACATGATGATGTCCAAAAAGGACATGGATGAAGAGCAATTGGCGTGGTGGAAGGACTACAAGGAGGACATCGCGGCGAGGAAGAGGATGTTCCGTAGTGCCTCCTCTTCTCTTCGAGGTGACACTCCGATGAGTGGTGGTGGCGATGGCGGTGTGGAGGACTCCACCACCGGCGCCTATGGAGGTGCTTGGTGGCGCCGTGGTGGAGGGGGAAGATGGCGCCATGTTGCAACTTTTTGGTGATGGCGCCGGCGAGAGTGGGAAGATGATGATTTTGTGATATAAACTAACCATGCATCTATGATCTTCATTTCCTTGTTTGTTTGGAGTAACAATTGTGATGAATTGTGTTGTTCTAGTTATATTTGTCATATGAAACTGTGATAAGGGTTTGATGGTTGAGACAAATACTAGAACCCTCGAAACCTCAATTTTAAGGGTTTGAGTGTTTCAGTTTTTGGCCTCGACCCTCATATTTAAGAGTTTGAGGTTCCACTAAATGACCCGGGTTTTTCACACCCACAACTAAGCTCGAATGTGCCAATTCTCGACGCTTAAACTTTTGGTTCCACTAGACACGCTCTAAACCCACTCGCCCCGTCCCCAACCTCCCTACCTACCTCGCACAAACCCTAGCAATGGCGGCGGCCAACCTCCTCTCCCGCTCCCTCCTCTCCTCGCCCAACCCCAAACTCACCACCCAGCCAAGCCGCAGCAGCCCCGCATCCGTCTCCCTTCGCCGTCGTCATGGACTCGCGACCCCTCTCCGCGCTTCTCTCTCGACCGCCTCCCCGTCCGTGCGAGCGCCGCCGGCCGCCACGGGGGAGGCGCCCAAGCACTGCTTCCAGCGTGGCGCCGACGGATACCTATACTGCGAGGGGGTCCGTGTAGAGGACACGATGGCGGCGGCAGAGCGGAGCCCCTTCTACCTATACAGCAAGCCACAGGTCGTCCGCAACTTCACCGCCTACAATAAGGCCCTCGAGGGGCTCCGCTCCATCGTGGGGTACGCCGTGAAGGCCAACAACAACCTAAGCGTGCTACAGCTCCTGCGGGGTCTCGGATGCGGCGCCGTCCTTGTCAGCGGCAATGAGCTCCGTCTCGCACTGAGGGCAGGATTTGACCCCACCAGGTGCGGCTTTCTTCCATGAGTTTGTACTTAATACATGTTAGGCCAATGGCCCGTGCATCCGCTATTGCTCTTCATTTTTAATTTTGGATGGGGTACAGCATATTGTGTTGCATTTGCTACCTGAGGCAACCGTTTTTAATGTTCAACGTGGATCCTTTATCTGCAACAATTAATTGTGCTTCAGTTGAGAATTCTTCCTACAGGGAGGTAACTAACTATGTTGGTTTGCATTTTGAAGATCAGGTGTATATTCAATGGAAATGGAAAGACATTGGAAGATCTTATTTTAGCAGCAGAGAGTGGAGTATTTGTAAATATAGACAGTGAATTTGATTTGGAGAATATTGTCACTGCTGCAAGAGTTGTAGGAAAGAAAGTTCCTGTTTTGCTCAGAATTAACCCGGATGTGGATCCACAGGTACAATTGTCCCTGTTCCCAAAGTGCATTATTTATTTGCTGATGGACTTCATTTTCCCCCTTTTACTTACTTGGCTTCCTTCTTTAAGATTGCATCGAAGCATCTTCCATTATATTGCAATAAATCATGTGAAAATCTGCAAGATTTGTCGAGTTCTTCACATGATACATGACATTTTCTTTTCATGGAGTAATGTTCTGATTGTATTTATGTTCTTGTCATCAGGTTCATCCCTATGTTGCCACTGGAAACAAAACGTCCAAATTTGGGATCCGTAATGAAAAATTGCAATGGTTTTTAGACTCTATCAAGTCATACTCAAATGACATAAAACTGGTGGGTGTTCATTGCCATCTTGGATCTACTATCACAAAGGTAATATCTTACACTTTGATCTATCCATTTGTGTAGTTACCTATAATTTTGAGCATTTGTGGTACTAAGCTTGCTCAAGGTGGCAAATTATATTTTTGTATGCTGTGACAGTATCTTAGACCGACAGATACTCTTCATCACACAGTTTTGTTGTCACTATGGCACAAACCCCATTTTTTTGTTGCTTAACATTAAATGCCTCTCTTTATTGAATGAATACTTTGTGTTGAATAAGCTAACATACTTGTACTGTCCCAATCAAAATATCAGTGAGTCATATTGTAGAATACTGTTAATATACTATACCAAAGTTGTGACATCTACAATAGAAGGGTGGTCCGTACACACTACTTCCAGTGCATTATTGTGTCACTGCTGCAAGTGTTGCAGGAACTCCTATCCTTATGGTACAATACTTAAAATATTATTAAGACCGTGAAAACTTGCAAGAGTTGCAGGAACTCCTATCCCATTTTGTATAGTAGAAGTGTGCAATGATCTCAGAGAAACTCTAGCAGATTACTTGAAAACTCATTCCTTATAATGGGTAGGAAGGTTTTTATAATATTTCTGTGTGTTAGAGAAGGCTGCTCTGACAGATACCTTATATTTCTTTCTCTTGCATTTCTCCACCTTGTGAACATGAACTCCATTTTGACTCTTCCACATCATAATAATTCGAACTTTATTTGTCTACCTCACACAGTACAACTTCATTTTAATAACTCCATATTCTTGAAATTCAAATTCAGTGAAAATATGTGCAATAAATGAAGCAAAGTCCTCCCTATATCATGCCAAATAGTGCATCATGGTACCAAAAGTTCATCCTATGACGACACATCGTCCAAAAGCATAGATCATATGAACACAGAGATCATGAACAAGCAAAGATCATGCACATTGCTCCATCACAATGCATCACACACCATGACCGCCACTCCCTCCACCAAGGTCCCCACCTTCCCAGTTCCCACTGGCATCTCGGAAGCCAAGATGTCCTCATGAGTGATCAATAGGCCCTTGCCTTGTCATCCATCCCACTAGGGTCCATGAGCATTATCCTTGCTTCCTCAGCCTTCCTCTCCTGCTTCAACTTTTGCTCTGTATAACAAGTGTTTGATAGATGACCACTTGACCAGACACTTCCAATAATAGCTACTAAGGCGGATATTATATTATCCATTGCTTACTCAGTAGGAAATGGGTAAATTGGTATGGGCACCATCGAAAACTTAACATGCGGGTGTCTGCATGGGTTTACTCTGGGTTACCTAAACCTTACCGAATGTGAAGGCTAGTCGAAGTGCATTTGGATTTCTCTAGTTTGTGCTGAATCCAGTATCTGTAACAGTTTTCCAGAATAGTATGCCACTATGCCCCTGTTTGCTGAACTGTCTGTTTGTTTGGGGAATGCTGAATTTGTATTTCCTTTCTCTGAAAGTTCCCATTATGTGCTTGTTTCTGTTCATGCTATAATGTGTTCCTGTTGATATACAGGCGCTCCTGTTTATATGTACTATACATGTCCTGGGGCTTATCTAAAAGTTATGATTACATAATTGAACTTCTTGAATCAAGTAGCTTGTCAATATGTGCTTGAAGCAGATTGTGACTTCTTTTTGTTTAGGTCGATATATTTAGAGACGCTGCAGTTCTTATGGTGAACTTCGTTGATGAAATTCGATCACAAGGTTTTGAGTTGGAATACCTGAATATCGGAGGGGGCTTGGGGATAGACTACCACCACACGGATGCAGTCTTGCCTACACCTATGGATCTTATCAACACTGTGAGCTCAGTATCCATATTGTGTTAATGATTCTTCTCTTAGAAATAAATGCGTTCAGGTTTCTTCATACAGGGCTCATTCTGTTTATGATGTGATGCTCATATTTTTTTGTTAGGTGCGAGAATTGGTGCTCTCACGGGATCTTACTCTCATCATCGAACCTGGAAGATCACTGATCGCTAATACTTGCTGCTTCGTCAACAAGGTCACTGGTGTGAAAACTAATGGTACAAAGAATTTCATTGTAGTTGATGGCAGCATGGCAGAGCTCATCAGGCCTAGTCTATATGGGGCATATCAGGTTTGTCTCGAGTTACCACTGCTAATGACTAATGGGTATTATTCTATTACATCTCTTTGAAGATGTTTCATTCTTGGAACTAAAGGTGTATGTATATGGTTTCAAACAGTGATTATAAGCTTTGTCTACTAATCCTTTGAAAATTAAGCTAGTCTCACCACTCATAAGTACCCAAAAGGTTTTTGAGGAGATTTTGGCATTTTATTGATTTACCATTTATCTACCTGTTTATTTTATGTGATGTTAGCAAAGCAAGAACTTCAAAGAAATTGGCAAAATTTTGAATTTGAAATCAGTGAGCCCCGTAAAACATGATTCCTACTGGCATGTGTTCTGTATTATTTCTGTAACCCTTGTGCATAAATAAACACAAAGTCTACAGCCAAGGTTATTCGACCTCTTGTATGTCTATGTACGAATTGATCATAATTCCTGTGTTGCAGCACATCGAACTAGTTTCTCCTCCCTCTCCAGATGCAGAAGTAGCAACCTTTGATATTGTTGGACCAGTCTGTGAATCTGCAGATTTCCTTGGCAAAGATAGGGAGCTTCCAACACCTGACAAGGTTTGACAATATCATCTATGTTTATTCTCTGACAAGGTTTTGCAAAGATAGATTAGCACATGTCTGCATCCATCTGACATAGCTCTTGTAGGGGGCTGGTTTGGTTGTCCATGATGCGGGAGCCTACTGCATGAGTATGGCTTCGACCTACAACCTGAAGATGAGACCAGCCGAGTACTGGGTATGAGCTATTGCCTATTGTTTCTGTCAATGTAATTTTTCCTCTTTATACTCGCTGAAACAAATAATTTCTATTTTTGCTCTGCAGGTGGATGATGACGGGTCCATCGTTAAGATTAGGCATGGAGAAACATTTGATGACTACATGAAGTTCTTCGATGGCCTCTCTGCCTAGTCCTTTCGTTTGATGACCATTTTGAAGATCACTCTATCCCTGTGGCTGTAGTGCTACATGGATGCATAAGCTGATACAGATTGCTGTAGTACTATCCGGGTTTGCCTTGCTACTTGTGTGATGGAGCGCTCCGCCGTGTCTAGTGCTACTCAGTTTGATAGATTGGTGGAGCGTGTGTTGTTCCTTTTCTTCTTGTTAGGATTTAATGAATTTCCATCAATTAAAGGGTTAATCTCCGCTTGTAATCTGGATGGCGGTTGTGGTTTGTTCAGCCGTCAAATTTGGACAGTATAAATGGCTTTGCCATAATCAATGGCATTGATAGTCTGATAATTTATGTCCTTCATCTTTATCAGCATGCTCTACTCCAAGAGGAAATTCAGTCACATGGACAAAATTGAAGGACCTAAGGGGAAGAAGAGGTGTGGATTTTAAGATCATTCTTAGCCTCTATCATCTCTCCTGTGTATCTTGGTTTTATTTCGAATTGGATGGCGTTGCTGCAATTTCGGTGGTGGCTTTCGTCACCACTGCAGCCCTGTGTAATGGTTTTCCTAATGAAAAGTTGGGGTGTTATTCCTTGTAAAATCTTACAGATTTACTTCAAAATACTCCCTCCGTTTTATAATATAAGATGTTTTAGCTTTGTAAATATAATGTATCTAGACGTTTTTTAGTGCGTAGGCGGAGAGGTTCACTCTGAATCTACACATTAAAATGTGTCTAGATACATTGCCTTCACAAAACTAAAACATCTTATATTCTGAAACAAGGAAGGAGGATACACTGCAAGTGAACCGACGACTATATGAACTCTGTACATTTTTCGTTCTCACGGGCGCGCTGCTGCACGCTAACAGAGCGACAAGCTAAGCCTCCTCTTATCCGGAACTTTCGAGCTCACTGTCGAGGGTATGACGATGCATCCGTTAATCCAAGCAGCGACATAGGAAGAAACGGCGCCCGGTAAACGCCAGCCGCAGCCTCTTGTGGTTCCCAGTGAAATGGCTGCAGTGATAGGCGGCAGACGCTAATGAATTGTCGCTGTTAACCTCGTGGGTAAATCAATGGTCAAAATGGATCCAGATAGCTAGCCAGACAATTAGACACACGACTGATTAAAGGCGATGCTGGTAAGTGACGACCACAAGCAGGCACTGATTAAGCACTAGGATACTTACGCGAAGTGATTAACTATTTTTTTGAAGCAGCAGAATATTGCCACAACTCTGAAACTATACCTCCCCCAATGGCCAAACATGACCCCATTATACGTTCGGTTTGGCACTAGGAAGTACTCCATCCATCCGTTTTATAATATAAGATGTTTTATTTTTTAAAGGTGATATATCTAGACTATTTTTAATGTATATGTTTATAGAGTTTTACTCCGAACCTACACACTAAAATTAGTCTAAATACATTTTCTTCATAAAGCTAAAATATCTTATACTCCCTCCATCCCAAAATAGATGTCTCAAATTTGAAAAAATTTGAATGAATCTAGACACTATTTAGTATATAGATTCATCCAAAATTTAAAAAACCTAAGACATCTATTCTTGGACGGAGGGAGTATTTTAAAACGGATGGAGTAGGAACTAACTGGACGATGAGGTTGCTCATCTGTTTCGAATGACTAAACTAAATTGAATCACCACAACCTTATGAGCGAAGGGTCACACATCTTCTTCAGCTTAAATACCCCTTTATCCTCTACTAGTCTTTCCGGTGTCCAATCTCTGAAAGCCAGAATGCCAGATGCTTCTGGCATAATGCTTCACGGGTCGTTGAGATATTGAAGATAAACAAAGTGTAGACCAGCCGATGGAAGTCCTGGTCATATATCTGATGCCTAGGTGATGCCCGCGTCAATCCAAGGTGGCTTGGATAGAGATGTACTCTCGTGAATGTAGATTTCGGTATTAGCTCCCACAGTTTGCCTTGAGTTTCAACTGATATCTGTGCATGATACAGCTAAGGTCCGATCGGTAGATTGCAGAGCCGGTCCGAAGGATGTGCATAGGTACAGAAAAAACTGAGCCAATATCCTCTTTCGGTTGCTTCCTATCTGGCAGAACTGTCCGGATTTCTGATGCAAAATGGTGCAGTCGTAATGTGACCGCACGGCGCCTCGTTCATCAATGGTGAATATGAGGTATCGAAGAAGTCATCTCCACCGGTGGAGCGTGTAACATCCCTGTTATAGTTAAAGGATAAGTAGGGTTCACTGCATCATCATGACTCGAGCATCATCTATTTTTCCCAAGAAAAATGCGTTGAGTGGATTTTTGAAAACCCTATTTTGACTATTATTCATCTCTATTTTCAAACGTTCTCAAATGTTTCAAAAGTTCAAAATAAAATACATGTAACTTCTGCAAGATGACATGGAGGATCGTGAAATATTTTTATATCTTTCCAAAGAAGTTTGAAACTTCAAATAATTCATATAGAAAAAGAAATTTGAAAACAAAAGAGGAAAGATTTTAGAAAAAGAAAGGTCCTTCCTCCCTCCCCTAGGAACTTTCTGGCCGTCCCTTTCTCCCCTTCCCTTTCCATCGCTCGCGTGCCCACCCGCAGCTAGCCCAACCGAGGCCCAGCAGCAGACCAGCCCACAAATACCCCTTCACGTCATCTTCCTCCGGGCACCAAGCAACTCGGTGCATGCTCCGACGTTGCCCGATGCCACCGCCTTGCCACTATAGCGCTCCAAGATGAACGTCGCCGCCCTAGACGACTATAAGACCCCCTCCGCCATCAATATGAACCCTAGCATGCCACCCTTACCCGCGGAGATCCCGAACCCTAGCTCTGGCCGTCGCTATCCCCCGCTGCTCCAGTCATCCCCAAGCCTTGCTGAGACGCTCAGGATCTCCGCCTCGTTGTCCTCATTCAACTCCTAGTCAAGCCAATCGTCTTCAACTCTTCGAAGTCCGGTCGTCAATGTCGTCGTTGATTATTGCTTCATCCATCATCTCCGACCACCTTCCTGTTCTCCTGGTGAGCTAATCTTCCTCCCGATGCTCTTCGCTTGCCCGCTCGTGCTATGTAGCGTCACCATGTTGCGCGTTGTCGCACGCCACCGCAGGACATGGTCGCCGGCGACGCTCTGGTGACCTATAAGTAGTGGCGCCACCTCAAGTTGGTTCTCCATCCTCGTGGGCATCGAATGCGAGGAGTCTCGTGTCTCAGCACCCTCCCTATCGCCGTTCCCGTGCTCAACAGGAGAGAAATCTCCGTTCCTGACATCATGCTGACGTCGTTATGATGTCAACCAATCTTTATTCTTTCTGGAAAATATTTTCTGTAATTAATAAATCATGACAGGTGGGCCCCAATGTCAGAGTTCTAAACATTTGCAAAATGTTTGGGATAATTAATAAAATGCTGACATGTGGGTCCAACTTGTAATTCTTTTTATAATTTCTAAAAATGATTTAAATGAATTAAACTTGGAAAGTCCATAAGAAATTCATATTAAATCAGAAGAATATAAATAATATATCAATTCGTTCATAAAATGAGAACCGTTTGTTAAAAATATAAGCATACATTTTGATACAACTTTGAACCCTATTTATAATAGAAGAACATAGTAACCCTTCATGGAGATATGGAGTTAATACAAATGCTATGGTCAATACCTTTTGACTCCATCGAAAATGTTTCTCATGTCTTTAGGATTTACTTCAATACCTTTAAACATGTAATATCATTCATTCTTGTTCGAGCATTGCATTGATACCATGTGTTAATTGTTGTTTTATCTTTTCGGTGGTTTGCTTCTTCTCGGTCAAATTCAAGATCGAGTCCGAGATCGAGATCAATAACACCAAAGAGAAATACTTGATCATCAACAAACAAGTCAAACATATGAACCCTAGAGATCTATATTCAGTTATCAACGAACAAGAAACACGTAGCCCCAACATTTTCAAACCAATGTTTTCAAAGTATTTAAATCTTTCTAAGTAAGCATATGATTCCAATGTATTTTGTCGATAGGTAGAGTATCTTATTTGTTGCATGTTTCATTCTTTGTCACCTATATATCCCGATCCAGTGCTCCTAGCAAGACTAGGTTTTGGTCTGTGAGCATCGCTAGAGCTTTTATATCAATTATGCTTAGCCATTCTTAGCTATTTAAACATGGTACATCCAGTTGATGAATCAGAGCTAGAAATGAATATATTATGACAAGGTGATGTGGCATGATCAATGAATGTGAGTTGAACATGCTAAGATTTGTATGTGAGACCACGCTGGGTTGTGGTTTCTGTAGTCCTATTCTTGCCACCCATAGGACCTGAGTTCTCGCCTCTTGAACCAAGACTGAGTGTATAGCCACATGGGGGCCCATAAACCCCCACAACTCACTAACTTACCAAGTAGATTCTACCAGTCACCTAGTTCGGGCACTCCATTCAACATACACATGGAAACCGTTTTGTGTAAAGGTGTATAGCACAACAGTTAGGGTGTGGCCGGGATAGGTAAAGGCACGAGACCGACTTCGGGACTTGACCCTTTACGGTGAAACAATCCTTAGGGCGTGACTCATGGTCCCTATGAAAGCAAGTTAAAGGTCATGGTCAATCACCCTATGCCGACACACCTTATGTGAAGTGATAATAGATTGGTATTAAGAGTCACATGTGGGTAAAGTTGTATGCCACTGTAGGGTTAGATCCCTTAGAAAAACCTTGACGACAGTTATAGATGACTTGGAAATGGATTCCGATGATCATAGAGAATATTAACCTAATCTTAAAACTTGGTAACCAAAGTGTGCTAAGGATTCTTCCTCTAGTTGATCGAGGGGGCGTGATCCTAATGGACATGTTCAACCGCTGATGATTCAGTGGATACAATATGATGATCAATAAAGCTAGAGGTATCGCTCTCTTATCCCCTTTTAAAATATTCTGAATGGACGAGCTTTCCCTTTTACTTGTTTATGCAAAGAAAGCTCACTTCATGCAAAAGTAACTTCATAGAAATCCTTTGTAACATGAGCATGTAGCTAATAGGTTAGCTAAGTCTTGCGGTGTACATACTATACTCGGTCTTGTTTTGTTGATATTTTTGCAGCTAAGTAACCATTGAAGATGAGGTTTGTACGACATTTCCCAGGCGACAGCCTGTAATCTATGGATTGAAACATCAACATTATGGTCCAGGCCTCTTAAGCTATTTGTTAATTTTGCTATGTATGATATCATAATTTTGCTTTCGGATGTATGTGGTCAGTTGCCTCTACTTGTAATATTTTGCTTGCTCTGTTAAGAGTTGTATTACTTATTGAGTCATGAGGTCATTATTGTGTTAGTGATTCTCTCACTTTAAGCTGTCGAGCTCTATGCAAGTGTTATATCGAAACGAAGGTCTAAGATTTATCTAAGCCCTGATCCCAATGTGTCATAGAGCGGAGGTGTAATTTCAGAGTGTTGGCCATGTCGCACCACCTCAAGTTTGATAGAAAAGCACTTGGATTAGAGTTGGGTTCACCGCTGCACCAAGGCCCAATTTCCGATTGTTTATCAACCCGTGTATCTTTGTTGCGAATACTTCTATCCATTTCCCTATGTACGGGCAAGAGCCGCAGACCAGGAGTTCTGATACTGTTGCATTGGTTCTCAGGATGCAGGAATTAAGCAGATTATGCGACGTCGACTTGCCAGTTGCTAGTACCTTCGAAGTAGATTGCCTAAAAGCATTTGCGGCGACAATGGCTGTTGCACAAAACGGCGACGGGTAAACGCCAGGCACAGCCGCCCTTGTGGTTCCCATTCATATGCCTGTAGCCTTCAGGCGGCAGACGTTCGCCCATGAACGTCGCTGTTAAGCTCGCGTGCGAATTAACAGCACGAAATGCATGGTAGTAGGCTCGTAGCCACACAAGGAGCACAAAGGACGTGTTTGGTAGCAAGCCTCTTACACGATCTGATTATGTACACAAAGTACTACTACAGCCGTGTGAGAGGAAGGAAGAGAAGAGATCGTGGACATGCGTATATCTTAGTAGCTTCTCGTATTCCAAACCCAGCACCTTTCACCAAAAACACGAGAGACGAGAATGCCTTATGCGTTCGATGAAACGCGGTCCCGTTTCGTCATCCCATGATCTCGTCCGGCACGGTCATAAACCTCGTCCGCTTCTGCAGGAAAAAGAGCAAGATGATGTCAAGAGCTTGTTGCTAAGTAGACGTACAATCTAGTGATCTATACTACTATTGATATCTGAAACCTGGGAATAAAAGTTGTTAATTTTTCTCATCAATTGATCCTGTGACGGTATATTGCATTTTTTTAAAGGTTTGACAAAATCGAGCGCTTCCCATGAACTGTCTGTTAACCTCGTGGGTAAATCACTGGTGATAACGGATGCAGATCGTAGCCAGACAATCAGACACTCGACTGAATTAAGGGCGGGCGATGCTAGTAAGAGACGACATGCAAGCAACTGATTAAGCAGCAGAATATTTACTCGGACTGATTAAATTCAGTATTTTCTTTAAGCAGCAAAATATTTCCACCACTCTGAAATTACACCTCCACTAATGGCCAAAAATGACTACATCGTAGGTTCGGTTTGGCGTTGGGCACTTACTGGATGACGGCGGTTGCTCAGCACTTTCGAATGACTGAACTAAAATTAAATCACCACAATCATATGAGGCGAAGGGTCAGACGTCTTCTTCACAACGGGGAGCAGTTAAATACCCCTGCATCCTCGTGTCTTTCCACTCTCTCCAGCCAAATGCATCTGCCATGCCGCTTGTCGAGTGGTTGAGATATTGGAATGAAACAAAATGTAGTCCAGCCCCAGCAAGGAACTCTCGCACAAGTGATTCCTGGCACGCCTAGGGAGTTGTTCTTGTGAATGTAGATTTGAGTATTAGCTCCCGCAGTTTTGGATGAGTTTCTCCTAGGATGTGCACTTGATTTACATATGGCAAGCTCTAGGCACTAGAGGAAAAAGGGCCATCCGTTCGCGACCCCTCGGAGCATTAGTCCGATTCTTGCCACCAACGGGACTAATGCTGCCGCAGCGTCCGGTTGGAGGCACGGGTCCAGGGGAATCGTCGGTTGGAGCCACCAGGACTAAAGGTTTAGCCACGTGGCGTGGCGTGGCGCTGGTCGGCTCCAACCGGGAATAAAGACCCCTGCCCTTTATAAATGCAACGTCCCAGCCCCCTCTGCCTCCACTCTGTTTTTTCGAATGGTGTAAGGTGTGAGGGTGTGTGCTGGTTTTTTCTCATGCATGCATTGAAGGTGTTTGTTGAAATGTTTGAGTGAAAAATCCCGTTGAATTTCTCATAGAACAAAAATATAGAAGGTGTCCGAGACGCACTTGAGCTTTTTCCTCTTTATTTCCCTCGATCGAGGTTAGCAATCTTATCTTTTCTAGGTCATTGATACAATTCATGTGTCGGTGTGAATTGGTTATTTCACTATTTATGATGTCCTGTTTTTTGATAAACTTACTTATATGATGCAGATGAGCGGTCGGGAATGGATGTCGGTGACGGCGGGTAGCCGGGTATATCAAAGGCGTGGATAAATTTATCGATGTGGCTCGACAAACAAAGAGAATGGATTTATCGTTGTCCATGTGTTCAATGTCGGAACAACAAGAAGTACTCTTCCTCGAAAATCATTCATGCCACCGATTATGAAAGGTTTCATGCCCAACTATAATTGCTGGACCAAGCACGGGAAAGAGGGGTTATGATGGAAGATGGTGAAGAAGAAGATGATGATAACAACTATCATCATATGTTTCTGAATCTGATGATCTTGCAATGGAAGACAATGGAGGAAAAAGGTGAAGAACGGGCATCGATGAGCCGGTGATAAACTTGGTAGGGTCATTTCGATGCAAAGCGAGGCTGTGAAAGAAAATGAGAAGTTGAAGTTAGAGGGCATGTTAGAAGATCACAAGAAATTGTTGTACCCAAATTGTGAAGATGGAAGCACAAAGCTCGGTACCACCGGAATTGTTGCGATGGAAGGAGTGTGGTCTAACTGACTCCTCATTTGAAAAGATGCTGAAAATAATGAAGCGAAGTTTCCAAAACATAACGAACTTCCCGAGAGTACCTCTGAAGCAAAGAAGACTCTCATGTCCTCTGGGATTAGATGTGCAAAAGATACATGCATGCATTAATGACGCATCCTCTACCGATAAGGAGTATGAGAATTTAGATAAATGCCGGTATGCAGCGTTGCGGTATAAGATCGCAGAGATGACCACGGTGATGTTGAGGGAGAGACCCTCCGGAAGAGGGTTCCTGCTAAGGTTATGTGGTATGCTCCTATAATACCAAGGTTGAAACGCATGTTCAGAAACAAAGAGCATGTCAGGTTGTTACGATGGCACAAAGAAGACCGTAAGAAAGACGGGGAGTTGAGACACCTGGCGATGGGTCACAGTGGAGAAAAATCGAGAGAGACTTCCCGGACTTTGCGGTGGCGCAATGAACTTATGGTTTGGTCTAAATACGGATGGCATGAATCCTTTTGGGGAGCAGAGCTGATCCACAGCACTGGCCCGTGACTCTATGTATCTACAACCTGCCTCCTTGGTTGTGCATGAAGCGTAAGTTCATTATGATGCCGGTGCTCATCCAAGGCCCGGCAACAGCAACGCGACATTGATGTGTACCTTAGGCCATTAGTTGAAGAACTCTTACAATTGTGGGGCAAACCGGTGTACGTGTGTGGGATGAGAACAAAGCGAGCCATTTAATCTACGAGGGTTGTTATTCAGAACCATCAATGATTGGCCTGCTCTTAGTAACCTTTCGTGACGGACAAACAAAGGATATAAGGCATGCAACCACTGTTTAGATAAGACCGAAGGTACATATTTGCATAAATGCAAGAAGGTTTTGTACTGGCGAATCGGCGATTTCTTCCGACCAATCATCCGTAAGAAAGAAAGGCAAGCATTTCAAAGGTGAGGCGGATCACCAAGAAGCTGAACTCCTACGGTGATGATGTATTTGGTATGGTCAAGGACATAGAAGTAATCTTTGGAAAGGGTCGGCGGTCAATCGATTCGAACGACGTCGCTACAGGACCGCACGCACCATGTGGAAGAAGAAATCTATATTTTGGGAGCTGCCATATTGGAAAGTCCTGCGTGTCCGCTCTTCAATCGACGTGATGCGTGACGAAGAATCTGCGTGAACTGCTAGGATTCCTAGGCGTGTATGGGAAGACAAAAGATACACACGAAGCAGGAGGACCAACAAATTATGAAAGACCCAAAGAACATGCATACAGATAACAAGAGGCGGATAAAGGCGTCACTTAAGTCGTGCCGGCTATGCTCTTACCAAAGCAGAAGGAAATCTTTTTGAAGTCCTTACGGTATCAAGGTGCCGTTGGGCTTCTCATCTAATATAAAGGGATAATAAATATGGCGGAGAAAAGTTCCAAAACCAAGTCTCATGACTTTCACGTGATTATGACGTGATTGCTTCCGATTGCATTGAGGGGCTTCTCTGAAAATGTTCGAGTACCCATTGTGAAGCTGTGTGCATTCCTCAATGCAATATATCAGAAGGTAATCAATCCAGATATTCTACCAAGGTTACAGAAGGATGTGGTACAATGTCTTGTTAGTTTTGAATTGGTGTTCCCACCATCCTTCTTCAATATTATGACGTATCTCCTGGTTCATCTAGTGGAAGAGATTGCCATTCTCGGTCCGGTATTTCTGCACAATATGTTCCCCTTTGAGAGGTTCATGGGAGTCTTAAAGAAATATGTTCATAACCGTGCTAGACCAGAAGGAAGCATCTCCAAGGGATATGGAACAGAGGAGGTCATTGAGTTTTGTGTTGACTTTATTCCTGACCTTAAGCCGATTGGTGTTTCGACTCATGCACATGAGGGAAGACTAAGTGGAAAAAGGCACTGGGAAAGAAAGCAATGATATGTAGGACGGGATTCTTTCACTAAAGCACACTACAGTTCTACATAATTCCACCTTGGCGACTCCAGATATCGAGGAACACAAGAATATTATGCGCTCAAAACCCGGGAAGCTCGAATCATGGATTACAAATGAACACATGAAGTCTTTCGGTGGTTGGATGCGGACACATCTCTTGAATGACACCACTTTGGAGATCGCTATACTTGTTGGCAGCGTCACCATCTTCTACTATATTGAATTTCCAAGTGCGAAATAAATGGGAATACATTCTACACGATCGCCCAAGATAAAAGAGCACCAACCAAAATAGTGGTGTCCGCTTTGATGCAATAGACGAGAATGGACAAAAGGACACATATTATGGTTACATAGAGGAGATATGGGAACTAGACTATGGAGTCTCTTTTAAGGTCCCTTTGTTTCACGCAAATGGGTCAACCTGAATGGGGAAGGGTAAAGATAGACCAGTTGTGCGGAATGACAACTGTGGATCTCAACAATCTTGGTTATAGAGATGAACCATTCGTCCTAGCCAATGATGTGTCTCGGGTTTTCTATGTGAAGGACATGTCCTCCGGACCAAAAAAAAAAAATATGCAACGAATACATCATATGATGAGCCAAAGCGTCACATAGTTCTTTCGGGGAAAAGAAACATCGTGGGAATCGAGGACAAGATGTACATGTCAAGATTATAATAAGTTTGATGAAATTCCGCCCTTCACGGTGAAAACGACCCAAGCATTCCGTTAAGTAAAGAAGATGCTCCATGGTTACGTCTGAAGCAGTCATAAGGAATGGCATATGCCAAGAAGTTCATGCTCATATTATGTAACTCTAGTTCATGTCTTTGCGGTTTGTGGCTTGACCGAAGGATATCTTTCATGTTTGTGGCCTTTAGTCCCGGTTTTGTAGTCTCGCTTTTAATATTAATAAATGTCTTGAGTGTTAGTCCCGTTTGTGGCTGGACCGGAGTGCCTCTATGACCAGTTTCTTGGAGATCTTGGGAGGACTGGGCTCGTCGGCATCTCCTCAAACTGGTAAGTGGTGTCCTGCTCGAAAACCATCTTGCAGCTTGTAACTTCACTAACTAGATCAATACGCCTCGGAGCTAACTAATTTCACATATTAGGAGTGCCTCTATAACCAGTTTCTGAGATGCCGGAGGCTGGGCTCGTCGGCATCTCCTAAAACTGGCCGCAGTGGTGTCCTGCTCTCGAAAACCATCTTGCAGCTTGTAACTTCACTAACTAGATCAATACTCTGAGCTAACTAATTTCACATATTAGGAGTGCCTCTATGACCAGTTCTCGGAGATGCCGAGGACTGGGCTCCGTCGGCATCTCCTCGAACTGGCCGCAGTGGTGTCCTGCTCGAAAACCATCTTGCAGCTTGTAACTTCACTAACTAGATCAATACGCCTCGAGCTAACTAATTTCACATATTAGGAGTGCCTCTATGACCGATTTCGGAGATGCCGGAGGAGGCCCGCTCATCGGCATCTCCATGAAATTGGCCGTAGTGGTGTCCCTACTCTCTAAAACCATCTTGGAGATGCCTCAAACTGGCTGGAGGACTGGACTCACAAGGATGCATATTTATAGTACAAGCAGCTCGACATAATGTCGACACTCCCGACATAATGTCGACACTCACCCCTATTATTAGTCGACTCATCTTTAGTCCCGGTTGGTGTCTCCAACGGGACTTAAATTCATCTTTAGTCCCGGTTGGTGACACCATCCGGGACAAGGTACAAGCCGCGACATAATATCGACACTCACCCCTATTATTAGTGTTGTCGGCCCACTGCGCAATCCCTTGATCGCGATTGGTTTCTCCAACCGGACTAAATATGAACCCTCTCTTTATATAGGCATTTCCCTCTATTTATTAGGTAACACTTAAGACATTTATTAATATTAAAACCGACAAATCGGGACTAGCTAACACTCAGGCCTAAAGCCGCCCCCTTTAGTCATAATCATGCCTAGTCCTATAGTACGCAGCTTCAGGGTCTTCATCGTCGTCGTCATCATCATCGTCATCGTCACCTGCCACTCCGGGGATCCTCAGCCCATCCATGGCATGTACCAGGGGCCATTCCAGCCTCGGATTCACGGCGGGTGGGATAGGGGTCTCCTGGAAGACGATGCCGCTACCGCCGGGACAGTGTGGGGCCTGTGGCGGGTGGACTCGTGGGCACCGTAGGCGAGGATGGTCTCCCCCGGCGATGTAGCGCATCACTTCGATGATAGTACGGTTCGCCCACCACAGACGACGGCCGACTTCGTTGTGGTTCACCGGTGGCGGGCCATCACCCTCGTACCTAGTGAGCTCCCTTTCCCGCCTATTAGCGAAGAAGGCATTCCAGGTGTCATAGTTGTCGGGATCCCACTGGGGATCCATCCGCTGCTCCGGCGTGAGCTCGTGGTAGAACTGGTTTGTGATGGCCGCCTGGCGTGCGGAACCTTGAGGGACAGGAGGGACAGGAACCCCTCCAGCGCTCAGCATCCAAATGTAGGGCGGCGGTACCCGGTGGACAAGGGTAGTTGGGCGCCACGCCTCGGTCTCCTCGAGGGTCGAATGGCCCGGAGGCGTTGTCCATTGTTCTAAGAGAGGAAGGTGTGGATGTGTGGATAGCCATGACACGATCACCCTAAATATAGAGGCGGGAAAACTTGGAGTGAAGCTTTGGGAAATGGCGGAATATCTTTAGTCCGGTTAGTGACTACATCCGGACTAAAAGCTCTAGTAGAAAGGAAAGGCGGAAAACTTGGCGGAAGAGGTGGGAAATGGCGGAAAATATTTTTAGTCCCGGATTGTGACTACATCCAGGACTAAATGTGTGCCGCACAATGATCATGCTTCGACCGGTACAGCTCAAACCTTTTCGTCCATCCCGGGTAAAAAGGACAAATGTCTGCCGAATCGGTAGGAAGTGGGTCCGGTTTGTACTACAGGTACATGATCTATCGCCCGTGATTTTTTGAAAAAATCATTTTTAGACTCGCAATATGTGGTTTCTTCAGAGATCCAATGCAAGTTCTAACGATGCCCGTCCCCTATCTTCATGCACACCGGTTCGACCATAGTTAGAAATTCGGATAATTCAAAACGGGCATAATAAATTCAAAAAAAATCCGAACAATGAAAATCCTTCGCGTGGTGTCATATTATGTTACATAGTTGAAAGGAAAAATACCAGACTTGGTATATTGATCATGTTTCGAAAAAACCTTCACAAAATGACCTATCATGTTCGAGGTTTCATGGCTTTCGGTCCAAATGACCGATGTTATGTGCTGAATCACGGCATAGTTTGTGATGTTGTGCCCATATTATGCATGTGTGTGGACATTTGTATGGATAACAATGTTACAGGAGGAATTTTTCCTTTTTGTCGCACGGAAAAGCCCTTTTCCATTTTTCGAGCGCAAAAAACGGGTCGTTTTGTGAAGTAACCACCAAAATGCCGTTTCAGAATGCTACCGTCCTATTTTCCTAAAATACTAGACCACCTTACATGGACTATCTCCCAACCGGTACATCTCAAACCTTTAAGTCCATCCCGGGTAAAAAGGACAAATGTCTGCCGAATCGGTAGGAAGTGGGTCAGGTTTGTACTACAGGTACATGATCTATCGCCCGTAATTTTTTGAAAAAATCATTTTTAGACTCGCAATATGTGGTTTCTTCAGAGATCCAATGCAAGTTCTAACGATGCCCGTCCCCTATCTTCATGCACACCGGTTCGACCATAGTTAGAAATTCAGATAATTCAAAACGGGCATAATAAATTCAAAAAAAATCCGAACAATGAAAATCCTTCGCGTGGTGTCATATTATGTTACATAGTTGAAAGGAAAAATACCAGACTTGATATATTGATCATGTTTCGAAAAAACCTTCACAAAATGACCTATCATGTTCGAGGTTTCATGGCTTTCGGTCCAAATGACCGATGTTATGTGCTGAATCACGGCATAGTTTGTGATGTTGTGCCCATATTATGCATGTTTGTGGACATTGGTATGGAGAACACTTTTATGAATTATTTATTTAAATCCAAACACTTTTTATGTTTAAAGTTTTTCTAAATTCCAAATTAATATTAAAAATATATAAGTTAGTTCATTTTTAATTGTAAATGGTTCATATTTTAAATGGTTACATTAATTATTTTTTAAAACAGAAAATGTTTTTGAATTATTTATTTAAATGCAAACACTTTTTATGTTTAAATTTTTTCTAAATTCCAAATTAATATTCAAAAATATAAGTTAATTCATTTTAAAAGGTTACATTAATTATTTTTTAAAAATAGAATATGTTTTTGAATTATTTATTCAAATCCATACACTTCTTATGTTTAAAGTTTTTCTAAATTCCAAATTGATATTAAAAAAATATAAGTTAATTCATTTTTAATTGTAAATGGTTCATATTTTAAATGGTTACATTAATTATTTTTTAAAACAGAAAATGTTTTTGAATTATTTATTTAAATCCAAACACTTTTTATGTTTAATTTTTTCTAAATTCCAAATTAATATTCAAAAATATAAGTTAATTCATTTTATAAGGTTACATTAATTATTTTTTAAAAATAGAATATGTTTTTGAATTATTTATTCAAATCCATACACTTCTTATGTTTAAAGTTTTTCTAAATTCCAAATTGATATTAAAAAATATAAGTTAATTCATTTTTAATTGTAAATGGTTCATATTTCAAATGGTTACATTAATTATTTTTAAAATGTAAAATGGTTTTGAATTATTTATTCAAATCCAAACACTTTTATGTTTAAAGTTTTTCTAAATTCCAAATTAATTATCATTTAAAAACAATACAAATTTAAACCCCAAAATAAAAAATAAGGCGGAACAGAGAGAAAATACCTGAATTTTTTGAAAACAGAATATGTCCGGTTGGAGCCACCAACCGACTAAAGACCTCACGCCAACCCTTGGTCTCTGAAAATATTGGAGTATAGGTCCTTGGTGGCTCCAACCGACGATAACCTTTAGTCCGGTTGGAGCCACCAACCGACTAAAGGTCCTTCGGTTATAACTGGATCGCCGCCTCTTCTTCTTCTTGTTCCCCATCTCATTCATCGACGCCGCATTGTGAACCCCTCCCCACGACGCCGACAGTCCTGCCGAGCTCGTCATTGCTCGATGCAAGGATAGGAACCGCGCGCCCTCTCTCTCCCGTACCAATCTCATCCCCTCGTTCCTTCTCGCTTTCTTCATTTAAGCGAAACTCTAACTCGTCGTCGCCGCTCGAGCCTCCCGCCAAGCCAAGGTGCCGAGAGCTCCGCCGTGTTGGACTACGCCTCACGCCAAAGGAATCGTCCCGCCGCCTTAATCAAGCTCTGCAACCCATCTTCGAGCTCCGCCAGCCGATTCGCCTCCGTTCGGCCACCCCTTGCTTCCCCGACCCCGGCATCGCGTTCGTGGTGAGCCACTGGTGCTCTAGCACCTCTTCACATGCTCCCTTTCGCTCTAGCTACCGCTGACGACCATCCGCCGCCCCGCCTCACTGTGCCAGTGCTCGCTCCGGCGACCAATAATGGGCGGCGCAGCCACCATATGGTTCACCTCGATGAGCTCTTTCGAATGCGCACAGCCCCGCAGTCCCGCGCGCTCCCCAGGGTTGTCGTCGACCACCGTCTGCCGCGCCGCCCATCGTGGTGACGTGGTGCTCGCGTGGCTACCGCGTGGGGCCCGCGTCGCCCCGGTCCCACCTGCCAGCCTTAGAGGCTAGGTGCCTCTATGGTGCAGGTTAGCCGTGGCCTGGTCCAGGTCCCACCTCCCTGCGTGGAGGCTGAGGTGGCCACGGCCCTCACCCACGTGGCTAGCAAGGGCCTCGGTGTAAAAAATGTTTTCTGTTTTGTTTAAATTCAGAAATGGTTTAATTAAATCCATAAATTGATATAATATTGTAAATTCAATAATTAATTATTTATAACTCAGAAAAATACAAATAATATATCAAAATGTTCAGAAAAATGAGATCTAACTATTTAACCTATAATCATGCATTGTTCAACAACTTTCAAGACAAGTTTAATTAGAAAACAAAATCAAGCCCTCTCATATACTCCGGAGTTTCGCCGAGTTAGGATTTTCACCCCTCGGAACCCCGTTTAAATTGCCGAGCATGTCTTAGGGTTACTTTTTAATACAAATTAACTTGTCATATCATTATCCTTGTTTTAATCTATAAGTCATAAAAATATGAATAATATATCAAAATGTTCAGAAAAATGAAACCTAGCTATCTAAGCTATAATCATGCATTCTTCAACAACTTAAATTACAAGTTTAATTAGAAGAACAAATCCACCCCTCTGATGTGTTCCGGAGTTTCTCCGAGTTAGGGTTTTCACCCTTCGGAACCCCGATTAAATCGTCGAGCATTTCTTAGGGTTACATTCCAATGCAAATTAACTTGTCATATCATCATACTTGCTTGAGCATTGCATCGATGCCATGTGTTGATTGTTTCCCTTTCTTTTTGGTGTTTGGATTATTAGGTTTATTATTAGTTAGGTATTATTAATTAGTTTGGTATTATTGGTCTTCGTCCCCACTGGTCAGTCACTGTGGGTAGCCCCAGACCCGATTCACATTTTCAAGCAACTTAGGTGCATGTGGGTTCGACGATGTGCCTATCTACTACACGGTTTCCCTTTCTCTTTATTTTTATTATTGTGTATGTATATATTAGGGTTTCTCTGAATTAGGGTTTATATCTCTCAACACCGTACTTAACTTTCTCCTTTAGCCGCTTTGACTTATTCGTTTTTCCACCTATGCAGAAAATATGGACCCACACGTCAGAGACGAAGAAAAGGAAGAGTTGATCCAAGGTGTGATCCGTGGGGAAGATAATTTAGACGTATCAACGTTTCTGAACAACTCCGGTGAGGGTGATCCTCTTTTTACCGGAGTAGACAACTTGTTTGAGGTTGAAGGTGTTGCCTTCCACGAGGGAGAAGGCGATGCCTTGTGTAATCGAGAAGACGACCGCTCATGAGGTGCATGTAATATAAATCAATTCATTAACTAATCATCTGCTATCTATATAGAAATAGTAACGACGATCTTTCTTCTTTTAGCCTCCGGATCGAAGGAATCTCTTGAAAAGAGCGACGAGGCCCAACCAAAAAGTTGCAAGACCATGAGAGGTTCAGGATCGAAGATGTCGCTGAAGACGGCAAACCGACAGCTCCCGAAGTTGTCGCAACCAAATTTGTGTCACAATGCGGAGTAATCGTTGGGGACTTAATCCCGATCACCATTAGAAATTGGAATAGGCCTGCTAATGCGGATGAAGAGGGAACATGTTTATTTGTCCCTAACCACGCCAAAGATTTACTGTGGAAGAGGCTCATGGTTAATTTCAAACTACCGAAGATAGAGCTGGATCCAAATGCGGAGGATCCAGTTGAGGACGCCTTACAACATGGGAGAGCCATGGAGGCTAAGGTCAGGGAGTGGGCTTTGAAGAAGATGGCCCAGTGTTTCACCAACTGGAAGAAAAGATTGCACCTTGACTATGTCGTGAAAAAGAAGACTCCCGATTTCAAGAATATTCATTTTGAGAAGATAAAACCATTATGGGCTGAGTTTGTGGAATACAAGAAATCATAAAAGGCTAAGAAAATGTCTGAAACGAATAAGCTGAATGCTGCTAAGAAGAAGTATCACCATACTATGGGGCAAGGTGGCTACAAGGTTGGCATTCCAAAGTGGGAGAAACTTGAGCAGGAATTGCGTGATAAAAATATCACCCCAGAGATGCATTTATTGGGTAGAACGTGCAAGGAATTGGTTTTACGGGCATGGGGCACGTTGGACTCGGAAGGAGGTGTATATATAACATACGACATAAAGAAGACCCTTGCCAATCGAGAGGATCGAAAAGCAAGAAGGTCAAGAAGATGGGGACTTCATTCCCTATAGAGGGAATGATGAGCTCACACTCGCCCTTGGAAATAAGGAACATGATGGACGAACACGAGGCACAATAGGCTCCCAATCATGGAGGACTGGGTTTCAAGAGAGGAAGAAATATCCCGATAGAAGCCGTCGGAGGAGTAAGGACAGGCGGCGGTTGAAGAAAGTCGAGAAAGAGCGAATGCGTTTAATTGAAGAACGATTAAAGCAACAAGAAGATGAAATTAACTCACTTAAAGAGCAAAGTACTACCGCCCATCTCAAAGACACCGCATTCGATGCTACCGCCTATCGAATAATCGAAAATGCAAGGTGGCTTCCACCGAGGTCCCGGTGATGACAATGGCGATGCCGATGATGCACCGACGATGGCTCCTATTGGCTACCCAGTGGATGATATCACGAGATGACACCTTTGCGAGCTACATGTCAAAGTTGTGAACATATCAATGAAGGTGGCGGCTATGCCTTACCAATTGGACCCACACCAACTTACCACCGCCGTCCGTTCCGGAGGGCTACGCTGTTGTCGGCGTGGATGAAATCATGCCCACCTTTGAGGTTTTGGATCTTCACTACCCCGCCGGTGAAGGGGATGTGTTGTCTTTGGGTGACGCAAAAAACATCACCATTCTATGGCCGAAGGATTGTATCGTGCTTCGAAATCACACGCCAAGGCCATCTTCGCCGCCGCCTCACCCGTCTCCAGCGAGGTCGTCGCCGCCGCGGCAGCCGTCTTCGTCGCCTCACCCGGCTCCGTCTCCTCACCAATCTCCGGTGCAGCCATCGCCTTAGGATAAAAAGCGTAAGCGTACCGCTACTGTGCGTCGTAAGCGATCGCCGAAACGTAAACAAGAGGCTCTTCCAAAAGTACCAACGGTTCCTCCCAAGAGAGCTTATGACTGTACTAAAGAGGAGACTGCGGCGATCGTTGATGCGGAAACGACATTTTTAAGCTAAGCGAGGCGGCCGAAAGAGCCGAGTTCCCCAAAGACCAAAGAAGAAAAAGCCAAAGTGTTGAAAATGCTAAAGAATCTTCATCAACCCGAGCCAAAGTCATCGGACTATGAGCGTTCTATTCTCAAGTCACATGCGACACAAAAGCCTCAAGAGCGATCGATGCAAGCGGAAATCTGTTGCCCACCGGAGAACAAGCAAAATAGACTTGCGCCCTCTCAAGGTGATTTCTCAAACCAATGTGGGGTCGAGCAAATATGGGGCGAAGAGCAGTATGATCCAGAGGTAGTTGCACAATCTGAGAAGCCGCCTTGCTCAAGGTATGAGTATTGCCCAAGATTTATCCCGCTTAGAGTTCTTCCCGTGAGTGAAGTAGCATACCAATACCAAGACGGAAAACCTCTCAAACTCGAGGAGGTAAACAATCTTCCAACAAAATGCGAAGATTGCATAATCGGTACATGCATGCCACAAGGGCCGGGCTAATCGGATAGTACCGAGGGTTACAAAAAGCATCATGGGAAAGATAAGGATGACATGATATCCATTGAATTTGATGAACTATTTCAATTATTCAATCAAGACGCCTTGGACAAATCGATCATGAGTGCCTATTGTCTGTAAGTACTAATTGTAATTAATTTAGTCTCCATATATTATTTTGTTTATTGCATGTATATAATCATCTTGTAATATGCGTAATGAAGATTCTCGAATGCAGCAGAGGACAAATCTATGACATTGGCTTCATTGACCCATATTGGGTTCATGAAGCTAATCTCAAAATAAGCCCCAGGATACGGAGGATAATATAGTACACGTTAAGGTTTCAAGAAACCAAAAAGGAAATACTATTTCCTTACAACTTCCAGTGAGTGTTATTGTCTTGTATACACTTTCTATTTCGCTTACTCGATGTTAAGTATATAATTGATTAGTTCTGCATTCGCAGGTACCACTATATTCTGTTAATCATTCAACTTGACAAAGGGCGTGTACTAGTCATGGACTCGAAACATAAACCCCTTGAGACGTGGAAGGACATGCAGATACTTCTCCAGCGGTAATTCTAATCATTACGACACTATATCGGCAACGTTCGTGAATTTTATGATATCAAGTACTTAATAACTTATTTTATTCGTCTTCTACGCCGGGCAGCGCATGGAAACGGTTCACCAAGAAGGCTAGGGGTGTTTGGAAAGAGGAGCTTACATTTCAACCACTAGATATAAGCACCACTAGCTATATCCGCGCATCTCTTTGATTCTAGTTTTGATACAGTTATTATCATGCTTGATTATTATTTTGATTGAACTCTATTCTCGTAAAGTGCCTAACGCAGGGATCAGGTAACAATCTATGTGGATACTATGTATGCGAGTTCATCCGGCAGACGTGCGATGAGAAGGGCAGAAATTTAGAGCAACTCCACGTACGTAAACAATTTCTATAGTTTTTTATTACAATCAAATTGTGTTTAGTTTCATATTCATATAGGCTGACTCCTTTTTTAAATCAGATCGAACGTCTACGGGACGGTCTTCTGCCAAAGGATCGCATACGAGCAATTCAGGAGGAAATGGCGGGATTCTTGGATGCAGGAGTCCTAAACACACAAGGGGAATACTACTCGGCTTTGTATAGACAATAGGAATTGTAAAAATAGCAAATTTCAAGAAATTGGCTGGTAGCATCGAATAGCAACTTTTGTATGTAGTGCATGAACTCGATCCGTGTATTGAATGTAATGTTGTCATGATGATCTTGTGTAATATAAGGTTCCTTCGTTGATAAGTGCAAAACACTAAATAAACAATAAAACAACCTAAATGAATTCTCTGCCGCGACACAAAAAGTGGCGAAAATCTTGCCGACAACAAAATGTGCCAAAATGAATTCTTCGCGCAGAGAAATGGGCAAATCTACGCAAGAAGAGTTAGTCCCGTCAGACGAACCGACTAATGCTCCACCCTCGCCTCGATGCCGCCACGCAGCCCCATTTGTCCCGGTTGGTGGGGCAACCGGGACTAATGGTTAGAGCTTTAGTCCCGATTGCCCCGTCCCGGTTGGGCAACCGGGACTAATGGCCCTTACCAACCAGGACGCATGGGCCCTTTTCTACCAGTGAGGCGTCCCTTGGACGATGGCAAGACTCCCATCGATCCTGTTTTCCGTGCCGTCACGTGTCTTAAAAAAGACTCTAATCCTGATTTTGTGTAAAACACTCTCTTTTTGTTACAAATATCACCGCTTTTGCTTCCGAAGTAAAAATAAAGGTTTGTTCCAGAAAATAGAACATCATCTCACCGAAGACCTCGCCAGAGACTATGTAGCAAAAGCGACTTCGTCGGAGACATCGTATGGGAAAATTGTGCTAATGTAGCAAAACCGATGCGCGGCGCCCCAGCGGGCCGAACCATCTGGAGAAACGCGTCCGGCTCGATCCATCCATACATCTAATCTAGGGCTCGGTTGCGTCGACCCGGAAGCGCGGACAACGCGGGGACTCGTCCACTGGCCCACCCATCAGCCACCTCTTACCGGCGGCATTGATTCAGAAGGCCAGTGGCACCGATTCAGACGCAACCACGACATCGATTTAGAGGCGCTACGCGGAAGGCTGACCGGCGGCAACCTGCGCGCATCGATGGTGACGAGACAGGACGCTGACACCGCCTGTGTTCCCGCCCCAGCATTGATGGCGAAGGAGGGGGAAGCTGCGCGCGTTCACGGTGGCTGGGCTATTTAACCCTGCGCCAGTCGGTGTCCTCCTCCTCACCTCTCGCCATCGCAAAACCCTAGCCGCCGCCACCACCACCAATGATGAAGACTTCGTCGTGGCTGAAAAGGAGCAAAAATGACCACGAAGCGTCTAGGTCTAGCAGCCAGCGCTCTCGGCTGTGATACGTTGGAAATGTATCTATAATTTTTGATGTTTCATGCTTGTTTAGTATCTATTTTTCTTTGCTTTGTCTACACTTTGAGGTGTTTTTATATGTTTTTCTGGACTAACCTATTAACAAGATGCCATAATGCCAGTTGCCTGTTTTCTTCTGTTTTTGGTTCCAGAAAAGGCAGAAAATCAATATTCTCGGAATTGGACGGGACAAAAGCTAAAGTCAATATTTTATCGTGGGGAACACGGGCGAGACTGAGGGGAGCCACCAGGGCCACCCCCGCGGCGGATAACCCTAGCCCGCTCAGTGGGGTGCGGCGCCTGGCTGCCGCCTCGCCTATAAATATCCCACAATACCAAAACCCTAAGTACCCGATCAATATTCCACGAAACCGTCTGTAGCCGCCACCATCGTCCCTAGATCGGGGGAGGGGGGATCTGAATCTCTTTCCGGCACCCTGCCGGAGGGGAGATCATCCCGGAGGCCTTCTTATTCATCATGCCAGCCTCCGGTATGTGTAGGGTTTTGTAGCATGGAAAACAAAAATTTTCTATCGCATACAAACAAACAAGCCAAGATCTATCTACTAGATTGTAGCAACGAGTCGATGGAATAACTCACCCTCGAAGATTCCAAAGTGTTTAACAAGAGCGGATTCTCGTGGGTGATGTAGTCATTCTTCCGATCTCAAGATCGCGTGAGACGATCCTTTCGGTTGTGTTCCTAAGAGCGCTCCCATGATCGGTCATACGTTTGGTACTCGACGAAGACCTTCCTCTCCTTGTTCCAAAGAAATGGAGGTTGTAGCACTCTCCTCGCGATTCCGGCAGCACAACGGCGTGGTACCGGAAGTAGAGGGGAGATCTCGCAGGGCTTCACCTTAAGCCGGAGAGAGTATGGTGGACTATGAGAGAGCCCTCGACGATCTAGGGTTTAGACACGCCGAGGAGGGGGCTAGGCCGGCGGCTAGGGTTTGACCTAGGCGGCGGCGACGGTTTTCCCTAGGGCGGTGGCGGCAGCAGGTGGCGGCGCCGGCGGCTTAGGGTTTGGAGGTGGGGATCTTGTGTACTAGGAGGGGCAGCCCTGCCCCTCCCTTTATAGGTGGGAGGCACGGCCAAGGGGAGGGGAGTCCCTCCCCAACTCATCTTGGAGGTGGGCCGGCGGTGGAGGAGGGACTCCTCCCCAACTCGGTTTCCACCTCCCTCTCCACTTCCCAAAAATAGCCGTTTGACTTTTCAAATTGGCGTTTGACTTTTCAAACAAGGATTTGATCAAACCCTCTATTTTGTTCAGCGATGACACCTAGTACATGATGCAATCATACCAACTTGATATAACACATTCATGTACCCTTCCCTCCGAGTCTTGGACATTCCGGAACCTTCTAGAACATTCCCGATGAAAACACCGGAACCATTCTCCAACTCCGAAACAAGACTTTCCTTATATGAATCTTATTCTCCGGACCATTCCGGATCTCCTCATGATATCCCGAATCCCATTCGAGACTCCGAACAACATTCGGACTCTTTCTCATCATTCCATAACTACTCAAACAACGTCGAATCCTTAAGTGTTTCTCCCTACGGTTCGTGAATTATGCGGACATGATCGAGACACTTCTCCGAACAATAACCAATAGAGGAATCTGGAAATTCATATGGCTCCCACATATTTCTACGATTACTTTGCGATCGAATGAACCACTTACATACGATACCAATTTCCCTTTGTCTCACGATAGTTTACTTATCCGAGGTTATGATCGTCGGTATCTCTGCATACCTAGTTCAACCTCGTTACTGATAAGTACTCTTTTCTCGCTCCCGTGATATGTGATCCCTTGTGAGCCAGTCACATGCTTGCAAGCTAATTGGATGACATTTCACCGAGAGGGCCCAGAGTATATCTATCCGTCATATGGATGGACAAATCCCACTCTTGATCCATGTGTCTCAACCAATACTTTCCGAACACTCAATGCCACCTTTATAGCCACCCGATTTATGTGGTGTTTGATGTCATCAAAGCATCCATCCGGTAAAGGTGATATGCATGATCTCATGGTCGAAGGAATTAGGTTACTATGTATCAGAAAGCATATAGCAATTGAACTATTAAAATGACTTGATCTTTATGCTACGCTTATCTATAGGAGTATGTCCACCATATCATTCTCCAAACGATATGATCTTGTTGTTAATAACATCTCAATGTTCATGATAGGGAAACCACAATCATCTATTAACCAACAAGCTAGTATTATAAAGAGTCTTTACTAGGGACTCTTATTTTAGTTTACAAATCACACAAGTATTAATGTTTCCTTGTTAATACTATTATAGCATGAAAGTAAACATTTTTCATAAACACAAAGATATAATAATAACTGCATTTATTATTGCCTCTAGGGCATATCTCCAACAGTCTCCCACTTGCACTAGAGTCATCTAATCTAGATTACATGGTAATATACCGAACACCCACGGCAGTTTGGTGTTGGTCATGTTTTGCCCTCGGGAGAGGTTTAGTCAACGGATCTGCCACATTTAGATCTGTGTGTACTTTGCAAATCTTTATGTCCCCATCTTGGACATGTTCTCGAATAGCCTGAAAATGTAGCTTGATATGCTTCAGCTTCTTGTGTGACCTTGGTTCTTGCGCATTGGCTATGGCACCCATGTTATCACAGTAGATAGACATTGGGTCCAGCGCACTAGGAACCACACCCAGCTCTGTAATGAACTCTTTCATCCATATCGCTTCTTGAAGCCTCCGGAGCGACCATGTATTCCGATTCGGTTGAAGATCTCGCCACAACGCTTTGCTTTGCACTCCTCCACTAACTATGGCACCATTCAAAATAAATACGTATCCATTGTGATTTAGAATCATCCGGTCCTGTTCCAACTAGCATCGGTGTAACCATTAACAACGAGTTATTCATCACCTCCATAAGAAAGAACCATATCCTTAGTTCTTCTCAAGTACTTAAGGATGTTTTTGATCATTGTCCAATGATCCCTGGATCACTTTGATATCTGCTAGTTAAACTAACAGCATATGCAATGTCGGGTCTAGTACATAGCATGGCATACATTAGAGATCCTATGGCTGAGGCATAGGGAGTCTTACTCATCCTTTCTCTATCTTCTGCCGATGTCGGACTTTGAGTTTTACTCAAGGTCGTATTGGGAAACATGGGCAAGAACCCTTTCTTGCTATCTTCCATTCCAAACCTCTTTAGAACTTTGTCCAAATATGTACTTTGTGACAATGATATTAGGCGTCTCGATCTATCTCTATAAATCTTTATGCCTAATATGTAAGCTGCTTCGCCAAGATCCTTCATTGAAAAACTATTATTCAAATATTCCTTGACACTATTAAGAAGGTCTACATCATTCCCAATCAACAATATGTCATCTACATATAGTATTAAGAATGCTAGCTCCCACTCACTTTCTTGTAAATACAAGCTTCTCCATAAGTTTGTATAAAACCAAAACTTTTGATTACCTTATCAAAACGTTGATTCCAACTTCGGGATGCTTGCTTCAATCCATAGATGGACCGTTGAAGTTTGCATACCTTGTTAGCATCTTTAGGATCGACAAAACCTTTGGGTTGCATCATATACAACTCTTCATCAATGTCTCCATTGAGGAATGTTGTTTTGACATCCATCTGCCATATCTCATAATCATAATATGCAGCGATTGCTAACATAATCCTCATATACTTTAGCTTCGCCATCGGTGATAAAGTCTCATCGCATCAACTCCTTGAATTTGTCGATACCCTTTGCGACAAGTCGAGCTTTATGACATAACATTACCATCAGATCTGTTTTCTTCTTGAAAATCCATTTGTTCTCGACGCCTCCTTACCATCTGGTAAGTCCACCAAAGTCCATACTTGGTTTTCGTACATGGATCCAATCTCGGATTTCATGGCTTCTTGCCATTTGTTGGAGTCTGGGCTCATCATCGCTTCCTCATATGTCTCAGGGTCATCGGTGTTGTCCACCAACATGACACTCATAACGGGATCATACCAATCTGGAGTGGTACGAGTTCTCGTTTCTAGTAGCTATCTTGGCCAAGTAGTTGTTAGTGACTCCAAGAGGGGGTATTTATGCTCGATAGTGGGTTCATGCCTCTATTTAATCTAAGGGAAGTGACCGAAATCTCTAAGGTTGTAGATGTGTTGTTGCTACTAGGGAGAAAACAACGGTCTCTTGTTCATGAAACAAGTGGATTGTTTACCTTACACACTTGCTTAAAGCAGTTATCCGTTGCTTGCAACTTAATACTGGAGGGGGGTCGGATGATAACCTGAAGGTGGATTACTAGTCATAGATGCAGTTGGATGGCGGTCTATATATCTTGTTGTATTTCCCAATCGAATCTCATAGGATCATGAATGTCTAGTATTGCATTGTTATGCCTTGCTCAGTCCTATCAATTTCCCTACTATAATTTGTTTATCTTAAGGAGAACACCTGTAGTGAACTATGGACCCCATTCCAATCCTACCATTGATACATCTTCCACTGTTACTGTTTACTTTCTGCAAACCACTATTACCTTTCACACCATAGAGTTAAGCCTTTGTTTTCAGCAAACCAGTGAGATTTACAACCTCACTGTTCATTGGGGCAAAGGTTTGAGTTTGTGTTGTGCAGGTCTACAAGGTTCTAGCAACACCTTTGAGTCATTTCCTTCCTCCTACTGGTCCGATAACCTTGGTTTCTTACTGAGGGAAAACTTGTTGCTGTGCTCATCACACCTTCCTCTTGGGGTCTCCCAACGAAGCTCTGTAATCAACTGAGCCATCATCAAAGAATTTTCTGGCGCCGTTGCCGGGGAGGCTAAGTACGTCTTCACAAGGGGAGTCATTCACAACCTTTATCTTTACTTTGTTTTGTTTTTCTTAGTTTCTTTTGCTTGGTTTTATTTGCCTCTTTTTATCAAAAACTCCAAAAAATTAGTTTAGTTTGGTTTGCTTTTCTTATAAAAAAACAAAAAAAAATTTAGTTCCTAGTTGTTACCTTGCTCTAGCTCACCATGTTGATCCCCAATTTCACCCTTAAAGACCTTTCGATAGGCAGTGGCTCTATAATTGATAAAGAGAATATTGAAGAAATCTTTAATCATGCTAGCAAACATGAGGATACTGAGGATAGATCCATCGCAGAACTTGTTCCTAATTATGAAATTGCTGCAGCTTCTTTTGTTCACACGCTAGAGGCTAGGTTTGTTAACCTTAACCCCATGATGCAAATTTTGTTTCTTAAACTAAAAGAAGAAGAGGATACCGAAAAGAGAGAGTTTATCCTAGAAACTTTACTAAAAGAGTTTAATGATGTTTCTAAGGAAGCCAAAAAGGTATTTGAACATTTTAATATGCTAGGCTCATGTGTAGATGTTATGGGTACTTTAGATAAAACCAAACCCAAAGAGGAAATTAAGATACCCATACCGTTTAAACTAGTAGAAATGCATGAAGCCTTAGAAAATAATTTTGATTAGATTGTTCCTGAAAACCCATTTGATGAAAGTAGTGAACCTAAGAGAGATGAGAAAGGATCCTCTAAAACTCATTTGGATGAGATACCTTTCCTAGTTGAAGAGATTTCGAGTATTGATGTTAATGCTTCTTCATTTGAAAATACCTGATTCTTGCTTCTTATGCCTAACTTAAAGACGTTAAAGAAAAGTACTTATTGGGAGATAACCCAAACGTTTTCTTGAGTATTGGAAGTTATTACCTCTGTAATAACCTCTCCTTATCCTTTTTATTTTCTTTTTTGCCAAGAATAATGTAACACCCTCAGAATCGGCCCTATGCAAGTTTCAGCGATTCCCGCCAAACCCGCATAGAAACGATTCAAAGGTGCCCACCAGGCACTTTCGTGCGGGTGGAAAACGAAGTAATATCATTACACAATAGTCCACGATGGACCCCCCAGACTATATATACAACAGCGACTCAATGAGTCAAGAATACATATATACAGTACAAAGATCCAAATCACCTTGAAAACGATACAGCGTCCGAGTACGGACAAGATGCAAATTGAGCTAAGAGTCCTGAAGAATAACCAATAGCGTCCATAACCCTGCTCAGGCCAAGCCGGAAGGGTAACCCTGCTAACGACGTCGATCTCAAAACCTGATTAAACAAAAGGGGTGCCGACAAAGGGCAAAGGAAAAAGAGAGCGGTCGATCGAGGCCAAGATGCAGCGATACTAAAATTCGGCGGTCCTCGCCTACATCGGTATGGTGGACTGAAGCGGCAGCGTAGCATGCACTAAACAACCTATAGAGACTCAATACAACTGGCAGCTATCAGATAGGGATAAGAAAGACCTATTCGGATCCAATCTGAAACTATAACCAAGCATACCCATCCTGGTATTTCCTCCTCGAGACCAAAAGAGGAAGTCAACCGAGGAACTCACACAGTTGACAGTTTTATTCATTCTGTTATAGTTGCAGCAATTACTAGTAAGATATAGATAGCATGAGTCATCCTGATATAATAAGAAGTGGGCAGTTTTAGTTAACCATTCCGTTGTAGTTGCAATACTTACTAGACAGATACATATAGCATGAGGCATCCCAAAACCAGCAGTTGTTGGTACTTTTATTTAGCCATTCCATTGCAGTGAAGCTGATTACTAGTCATTATAAAGTCAAATTTATAGCACTACTTTAGTTATGGTTGTCTATGATCGAGATACGGTGCTCCAAGTAGTCCATAACCGCGGACACGGCTTTCAGAAAGTTTTACCCTGCAGGGGGCACAAATAGAAACACACACATGATCAACCTCGGAAAAAACCAAATAAAAACCCAACGAGGCATCACGACAGAGCAATTGCAAGATTCATATAATATTTCAGGGGGCTACCCCACCAAGCTACCCGCGACAAATTTGGTCGGCTCCGAGACGGACCTAGAGGTTTGTGACGACGGCTGTAAACGACTGGGAACCCGAAAGTGTGACTGGGCTTGTCGATACCGCAAAAACGTGGCACGGGGTTCCAAAACAGTACAGACGCTCCACGCGCAATAGTAAATAAAATAGTAAAACATGGCATAAGTACAAGATAGTAATAAAGCCCCAAACTACTTTGTGGCCCCAAGAAATAATATATGACTCACGCTCTGGCTAAGGGGATTCATGGTCCCACATGCGGATATTGCGAATATTCAAAGAACAGGTATCAAGTACTCGGCGTCCTACGGGACACAAGTGGACGGTTAAAAACCAAATAACATCTATTGCCCAGCTGTGCCTCTGCATTATTTACCTACTTCAATTTTAGTTATGAAACGGTAACTAAAGCCATAATCATCTCCAACATAAAGCATATGACAGTATTTCAATAACCGTGGTATTTGACGACATGCAACAACACTTAAGCAAGCGACTACGACACACAAGTCCAACTATCTACCAAACAACAGGTAATAGGATGTGTCCAAGGCAATATAAGGGATGCATGGAAGTATAACGGGGTACGAAATCTATAACATCGCAACACAAGTAGCAATAGATCAACATGAGAAAGTAAAGACTAGAAATATAAAATAGGTAGAAAGGGGAGAATGCTCGCGTGAAAAACATTGCCGAAGGTTCATCCGGAGATCGGATCGACACTCGCATCAACTCATCGGCCTAATCCGTGAAGAAGCAAAGCACTAGAAGAAACACCAGATGCGCTATTTAATACTACGGCGGAAGATCGGCATGATGCATGTATGATGTGTGGCAAAGATGCGATGCGATTAGGCAAATTAAGCGGAACCGGGGCTCCGACAAATAATGAGGTGGTTCATGTTGTTTAGATATCCCACAATTTAAATGTTGTCTTAACAAGGCAAAATATAACACCAGTTTGTTATATAAATTTAAATGGAATCAATATAAGACTAGAATCGCCCGCATATGGTCTCCATATTTAATTACGAGGTGAATCAGCAAAATACCCCAACCACCCATAATATATATGCAAACTCGTGATCAATTAATATGCAACAAGTATATGACAATTATATAAAGGAATATAAGTATGGTAGAGGTCTCACAGCTTATATCGATCAGGCGGAGAAAACATATTTGGACTGCAGTCAAAGTGGTGGAAGTAGCTAAAGCTGTGGGAGATCTTGTCGACGGGCGATGAGTCGGCCAACGAAACCCGGTGCGGCACATGGAAGCAGGGCCAAGCTTAACAAAATATGAGCCAGGCAAAACGGTACCAAATCGGAGACGCCGGTAGGAGAAATCCAAGAGCTACCGAAGCTCTTACGAGAATTTCGTTGAACATGTATCGGACACCTAACACCAGCATGGATCTTAAGGGCAATGACGCAGACGACAGAGCACAAATAACATCAAGTGCAGCAAGGAGAAAGAAGAAACGATTGATGGTGGCACTGAGCGCAAGACGAGCCGATGGTGACACTGTCGCGCATGATGTAGCTCGAGATGTCGCTGTCGGGCTGACTGTGGCCACACGCGAGGAAAACAACAGAAGAAGCGCGGCGAGAATGTGGTTGGGTAAGCCGGCCGAAGAGCAGGTGCTCTTGCGGGCTTGAACTGATCGACCGGCTCGTGGCAATACGGAGACGCTGCAGCGGCAACACCAGCTACCTTCCTAGCGTGGGGATCGATGGCGCACGCGCGCGGAAAGAATTCGTGCCGGCCTTACGGCTGTTCGGCAGCTGGCCTGACACCCGCTGGTGGATCAGCGATGAAGTGATGTTGGGCAAAATATTTGGCGCAAGGCGACTGCTGGTCGGCTCCTAGGGCAAGCGCGGCCAAGCACCATGGGATCTTCTGCCACGCATAGTGGAGCAAGCCCCCGTGCAGATTCGTACGTGGGGGTGTAGATCGATGAAGTCTGGTAATATACCGGTGTAGGCCTGATGTTTGGTATGGGAAAAGGGTTAAATTAGGATCAAAGGGAAAAAGGCTGGAGGCCAGGAACGCACGCGAACGACGGCCGTCAGGCTCACATCAAGCACAAGAAAACAAGGAATTGGTGACTTGATGGGACATGGCCGTGCTCGATGAGAAGAAGGAGAAGCCGACGACGGTGGAATTTTCGGAGAGGATTGGATGAGAAAAAGAAAGGGGATTTTCTTTTTAGACTAGACTAGCAATAGTGCCCGTGCGTTGCACCGGATCGATAATTTATAAAAAGAGAAATAAAATAAATATCCACCAGACAGTTTGCACATTTATAATTTAATATGAAAGTTACATTAGAGTTTTACCTTTACATTGCGTGCTACCCGCAGCGCTTGACCTCGCACATGCGAGCTCGTGCCCGCAACAACTTAGGAGATCAGGCGCCTATGCAACGCTTTTTTTTTTCCGCCCAGCGTCCGCTTGCGAGGCAAGGAAAGAATGAAAAAAATACCACGTATAAATAAACCAGTATTTTACTTATAGATGCTGTTGGTGGATAATTTGTTATTTGATGGGAGGAAAAATTCGTCTAGATAAAAGTCGGATCACAAGAAGTAATCCTACTTGTTCCGTACTTTATTACATACACAATTCTTTCTCCTTCCTTTTTATCCCACGGTTCTTTCCGCTTACAATTGACACAGTTATGCAACCATATATTTAATGCGGTCAACTTCGCTTGCTTATATGAAAGCAATTAGAAACGTATATAAGCTGGACAGACTCAGTCTAACGAGTCGAGGTGGTACTATTGAAGACATACATGTCTATGTTATTTACCGGCTGTCTTTGGATGCACCAATTTTTAAGTTCAAGCCCACCTAATTTGTCCAGCTAAAGGCCCATCTAGTCTAGAGCCTAATTTGCCCAGCCGGCAAGCCTCGTTGACTGAAAAAAAAGTTGTCATCTCTTTTGAAGCCCCAAAAAGAAGGGGACTTTAGTCAGCTGCAGGTGCATCTTGATTAAGGATTCTTTGCTAGAACCTTGGCAGTAGGAGCGTCTAACACAGATATTTTTTTTACATGCGATCAGCTAGACCGGCACCTACTGCTACCAAGCCTCCTGATCACCGTGCAGTCTTTTTTTTTTGCCTCAGAAGTTAGATCCAAACTAACTGCTGCTCATGGAAGTGGATGGAGAACGGTCCGTACGTCCAGGACCCATCAGCTTGAGAGATGGTGGAACCCCGGCTGATCGGCCGGCCGGCCACAACACGTAGACCGTAGACGATATGCCTTCTCTTAGCTCTTCATATCATTTAGAGAAGACACAATATATAACTTGTACAATGCATTATCTCTTATTGCTATCTCTAGCAATTAATAGAATCAAATATTTTTAGTAAAAAATTGGTTGACTAAGAGAAGGCATATGGTACAATGGAGAAAAATAGTCTTCTCTTATTGCTAAGAGATCATCCCTTAGCTAAGGGAAGACAACCCTCTCTCTCTTGTTTCTCTCTTCTCCAACTAAGCAAAAATCCAACGTGGCGAGCATAAGGGAAGACTGACGTCACCGTATTGTATGTGCCCTAAGGACGATGGGATTAGGGAGGCCCACTTGGCTTTGCTTGTAAACAAAACATAGGTTGAACCGTTATGTAACTTACGCATGGCACCGATGGGTAATTTCTCCAATATATAAGCAGGAGTAAAACAGTCGGTCGGTACGTCCGGTTTTAGCAACAACGTGACTTATGTGTGGCATGGTGGGTAATATACCTAAACTGTTAGGGGCAAAGTTGTCGAAAAAAGTGTTGGACCGGGAGAAACACTTCGTGCTTTATTATTAGGTATAGATTTGGACAGATTTTGGGGCTAGGGTTTGGAAAGGAAGAAGAGGAGGGTTGGACTATTTATCTAGTCCAAAGTAGATAAGATGTGGCTAGTTTTGCGCTAAAACTTTAGACGGGCATTTAGCCTAATTTTATTTTAGTCAAATAAGAAAATCATTTATGGTCACGTATCGGACCAAAATATTATTTGTTTTAGTTTGAAAATAAGAAAAGAGAGATAGGTTTAATAAAACCATAGGGATATTTTAGTAAAAAAATAGGTGTTTAGCAAAATAATTTGAGGTTAAAATATACAAATAAAATATGCATTATGATGCAATGATGATGTCATGATGATGCATAGCGATCCAGGAAGTGGATTTTCTAGTAGTGGTTTTCCCGGGATGCTACAAATAACCTCTAATGAGAGGGAAGTAAGATTTGGGGAGTTGTTGTTACAAAACAGATTTTTGTGCTCCACCATAAAAAATTGTGTAACATCTCTGTAAGTCGGATTGAGATGATATTTTCTGAATAAATCTCCCAGTATGTTATCTAACTTTCTTCAGTTCAGCACTTTTTGATTTGAGCAACAAAAGATGTTAAAAAAAATCAGTTTCTACCTTCTGGTATATTTTGACAGATTTCTGCCATTATTTGTATTTGCTTCTTATTGATTCCTTTTTGGGTTATTTTTGGGAAATTGAGATTTTTAAGGGAATTGCTACAGTAGCTTGTATTTTTAGTGAAAGTTTTGCTGTTCTAAAGCTAAACCCAAATGTCTATTATCTTTTGAATACACTAATGTTGCTAATGAAGATTGTGTGAAGTTTTGTATGAAGGAAAATTTTCAGGTGTAGAGAAAGAATGATGTAATGAGATGAAGAATGGACAAAAGCTCAAGATTAGAGATACCATCCCGTGTCACCCCAAGAAATATTCAAGAGGTATAAGCGTCAAAGCTTGGGGAAGGCATCCCCTTCTTCATCAATAAAAATCTCAGGTCTTTCTAGACACTTTATTTTTATTGTTTCATGCACTGTTGTGTTGTTCTTGGAGCATCTTAGTTTTCATTTTATTTGCTTAAATAAAGTAGTTTGACCCCCGTTCTCGCTATGTTGTTTCAAATAAGTTTATTGGTTTTGGAAAGGAGTAGAAAGTTCTTGCTTGAAAAGTACAAGAGGAGCTTGATTTGACTGTGACTTAGACTTTAGCATGTCATGCTAGTTGTTGTTTTGACCTTATGCTTAGTGATTATTGCTGTAGCATGACTTGTTTTAAACAATTAGGATTGCTTAATGTGACTTGAAGGAATCATGCGTTGTTTTAGCATACAAAAGCTTAGTATTGTGGTATTCTTCTTTGATGCTTTGTTTGGGTTGACTTGGCACATTCCCACACCATGTTATGACTATGAACAAGTCACCATAGCCTCTATGATTATTTATTCCTTGACTTGTGGTACCATTTTATGCTTTGATTAGTAATGTTGTGTCGCTCAACATGATTATGACCATTATTGCTCTCTTAGTTGGTCGCTTCCAGTCTTTTTCTAGCCTCCACTTGTATGAGTAAGCTCTACTCATGCATCCAACCCCCAAGAAATCAAGTTATTTCAAAGTGTCCACTATAAATCCTATGCATGATGTGTTACACCATTCCAAGTATATTCTTGTTTTCATCTATTTTGAAATTAAAAAGTATTTTGTTATGTGAAAACTTAGTGATTAAAGCTCTCACGAACTTGATGGCACACTTTATTTTTCTTGCCCCTAATAAACTTGAACCATTGTGTCATCTATGTTATATATGCTTGCGTGCTGTCACGGGGAACGCTTTCAACATTGCACTTGTACATTGTACACAGTTGATATCATGCTCTTTTGTTTATGGATGTCGTCGGTGTGAAATGAAAGGGAGCTTGTAAGTCCATGGAGTTATGTATGTGTGTTAGAGAAACGTCTAGGCCGCTAGCCTAAGCCATGCCTAATCATGGTGTAAACTTACAACATCACCATAGTGAGCAATCTGTGAAGCATTCTTCTTATAAAAAAAGAGATTGAGAAAAAGAAAAAAAGATGATAAAAGAGGAAAGAGAGAAAAAGCACCATTTTCCCATGGTAAATAATAAGATTGCTGAGATTCTCATTGTCTTCTTGCCTTGTCATTTTGATTATGGGATAGCTCCTGTATCATGTGCAAGGGGTACCCCGTTGGCGGTTCTCTATGATACACATGTACTTACTATGACAAGAACTTGCAAGTAACTAAACTTGAGTAGCATGAGGAGCGACCCTCGTATTCAAGGGACATGAGATTGCCAACTTATACTTTGTCAAGCATATACTCCATAGTTTGTTCACATTAACCTTAATCACTTCAAGATGCTTATGATAGGGGCAATGAGAGCTGAAAGCTAACAAGTACCATAATTTTTGGAAGCTCTTTATGAGACTTGAAATGCCTGCTTCCCTTTATGAATGTCCTTTCTTACACCATTATATTGAGTCTTCACCTTCTATCCTTAGGCACCAATTAAGAGAGCATAATTGCCATTCTTAGTTCTATGTGCATTGTCCCAAGTTGCAACAAAGTCAAATAGCACTAATAGAGATACTAGGCACCATGCCCTAACAATCTTATTCGATTACATGATAGAACTCATCCAATCCCTACCATCCCCATAGCCTACAACGGGGTATTACTCACTCATGGATGAGGGAAACATGGATGGTTGATGGAGAGGCGTTGGTGATGACGATGGCGATGATCCTCTCCAAATTCCCCGTCCCGACAGGGTGCCAGAACGGAGTTTCTAGTTCTGAATCGCGGTTTTTGGTGGTGGCTGCGCAGCGGAACTCTTTCTGGAAAAACATCAAACCCCCCTCGGTTTTTAGGTCAAGAGGCATCTTATAGGCGAAGAGGGAGGCCAAGGGGGTGCTTGGGGCAGCCACACCCCCTCTAGGCCCGTCCTGGGCCCACCCACGCGGCAGGGGTGTGTGGGCGTCTCAGGACTCCCCTCCATCTCGTATTCTGGCTCCGTGAGTCTTCTGGTGAAATATGATTTTTGGCATATTTTCCGGAATTTTTCCCGATAGTTGATTTTCTGCACAAAAACTAGACACCAAGGTAATTCTACTGAAAACAACGTTAGTCCGGGTTAATTGTATCCAAATCACACAAGTTTAGAGGAGAAACAATAGCAAAAGTGTTCAGGAAAGTTGATATGTTTTGGACGTATCAACTCCCCCAAGCTTAGCTTATTGCTTGTCCTCAAGCAATTCAGTTGAAAACTGAGTGCGATAACACATTTGCTTCATATGATGTATATATTCTCAGCACAGGAGTAGACACTTAGACAATTCATAATAAGGAGTATGCAACTAAGTCTACTCAATAGTCATTGCAAGCTATGAAGATATTCCAACTCAATAATAATAAGTAGCATGAAACATAAACATAAGCAACATTGCAATGCTCATAAGAAGGCATGATAGAGTGGTATCTCGCTTGCCTTTTCTTATAGAGCACAAAATAAATGCCAAGACACCTCTGAAGTTCAAGTGAAGACTAGAAGTAAAGATATCAGAGATACAAGCATCAAAGTCATGACATAATTTACCAAGTTTTGAGACAAACACATTACACTAAGAATGACAACTATGCTCTCAAGAAGGTGCCCATAGAATAAGTGGTGACTCAACAAGGAAGTGAAAAGGTTTTGGAAAGGTTTGAAAGGCTTCCAAATGCTGAAAGTAAGGTACTCATTAGCTTTGATCTCTCATTGCCCCTATCATAGGCATATTTATATGGTTAAGGTGAAAGCGAGGTCCAATATGAGTTATATGCTTGACAGACCATAAACTAGAAATCTCATGTCCCTTGAGTACGAGGGCCTCTCCTCATGCTACTCAACTTTAGTTACCTGTAAGTTCTTGTCATCGTAAATACATGCATATCATAGAGAACCGCCAACGGGGTACCCCTTGCACATGATACAGGAGCTATTCCGTGATCAAAATGACAAGGCAAGCAGACAATGAGCATCTCAGCGATCTTTTTATTTTCTATTTGCATAGGTTTTTATTGAGGATGCTTCATAGATTGCTCATTATGGTTATGCTGCAAGTTTCCACCATGATTAGGCATGGCTTAGGCTAGCGGCCCAGGCGTTTCTCTAACACACACACACACACACACATATATATATATATATATATATATATATATATATATATATATATATATATATATATATAACTCCATGAACTTACAAGCTCCCTTTTTATTTCACACCGACGACATCCGCAAACAAAAGAGCATGATATCAACTGGATATATATCCATAAATGTTGGAAGGATTCCCCGTGACAGCACGGTTCTGCTAACTCCCAGCCTATAATTTGCAAGCATATAACTTTCATAAACTGTCACAATGGTTCAGGTTTATTAAGTGCAAGAAATAAAGTGTGCCATCAAGTTCGTGAGAGATTTACTAACTAACTTTCTCAAAATAGTCAAACATTTTATTTGGAAGAAAACAAGGCACAATGAATATGCACTAAATAGGAAATAATGCTAGTAGGTAAGTATGGTAGACACTTTTGACAAATTGGTTTTGAGGAGTTGGATGCACAAGTAGAGCTCATACTCAGTGCAAGTGAAGGCTATTAACTGTAGGGTTTCGTAGCATGGAAAACAAAATTTTCTACCGCATACAAACAAACAAGCAAAGATCTATCTATTAGATTGTAGCAACGAGTCGATGGAATAACTCACCCTCGAAGATTCCAAAGTGTTTAACGAGAGTAGATTCTCGTGGGTGATGTAGTCGTACTCTTGCCGATCTCAAGATCGCGTAGACGATCCTTCCCAGGCTGCGTTCAGCCGCTCCCGCAATCGGTCACACGTTCGGTGACTGACGAAGACCTTCCTCTCCTTGTTCCAAAGAAAATGGAGGTTGTAGCACTCTCGCGATTCCCAAAGACAACGGCGTGGTACCGAAGTAGAGGGAGATCTCAGGCTTCGCCTTAAGCCGGAGCGAGTATGGTGGAGTATGAGAGAGCTCCTCGGCGATCTAGATTTTAGACACACCAAGGAGGAGGTGCTAGAGCCGGCGGCTAGGGTTTGGGGCACCCCAAGTCGGCGGCTAGGGCAACCCTAGGAGGCGGCGGCAGCTGCAGGAGGTGGTGGCGCCAAGCTAGGGTTTGGAGGAGAGGTACTTGTGTTTCCTAGGAGGGAGCCCTGCCCCTCCTTATATAGGTGGAGGGGTCGGCCGGCCAAGGGGAGGGAGTGGAGTCCCTCCCCAACTCGGCTTGGGTGGTGCGCCGGCTTGGGGAGGAGGGACTCACTCCCCAACTCGGTTTCCCCTTCCTCCTCTTTTCCTCTTTCCAAATTTAGCCGTTTGACTTTTCAATTTAGCTATTTGACTTTTCAAACTAGGATTTGAATTAATCCTTTATTTGGAACAACGATGACACTTAGTACATGATGCAATCATACCAACTTGATACAACACATCCATGTACCCTTCCCCTCTGGAGTGCCAGACATTCCAGAACATTCTAGAATATTCCCGATGAAAACACCGGAAACATTCCCCAACTCCGAAACGGGACTTTCCTTATATGAATCTTATTCGTACCATTCCGGATCTCCTCGTGATATCCCGGATCCATCCGGGACTCCGAACAACATTCGGTCTCTTTCTCATCATTCCATAACTACTCAAAACAAGGTCGAATCCTTAAGTGTGTCTCCCTACGGTTCGTGAATTATGCGGACATGATCGAGACACTTCTCCGAACAATAACCAATAGAGGAATCTGGAAATTCATATGTCTCCCACATATTTCTACGATTACTTTGCGATCGAATGAACCACTTACATACGATATCAATTTCCCTTTGTCTCACGATATGTTACTTATCCGAGGTTATGATCGTCGGTATCTCTGCATACCTAGTTCAACCTCGTTACTCATAAGTACTCTTTTCTCGTTCCCGTGATATGTGATCCCTTGTGAGCCAGTCACATGCTTGCAAGCTAATTGGATGACATTTCACCGAGAGGGCCCAGAGTATATCTATCTGTCATATGGATGGACAAATCCCACTCTTGATCCATGTGTTTCAACCAACACTTTCCGAACACTCAATGCCACCTTTATAGCCACCCAGTTACGGTGTGGTGTTTGATGTCATCAAAGCATCCATCCGGTAAAGGTGATATGCATGATCTCATGGTCAAAGGAATTAGATTACTATGTATCAGAAAGCATATAGCACTTGAACTATTAAAATGACTTGATCTTTATGCTACGCTTATCTATATGAGTATGTCCATCATATCATTCTCCTAACGATATGATCTTGTTGTTAATAACATCTCAATGTTCATGATAGGGAAACCACAATCATCTATTAACCAACAAGCTGGTATTATATAGAGGCTTTACCAGGGACTTCAAATTAAGTTTACAAATCACACAAGTATTAATGTTTCCTTGTTAATACTATTATAGCATGAATGTAAACATTTATCATAAACACAAAGATATAATAATAACTACATTTATTATTGCCTCTAGGGCATATCTCCAACATTAACAAGCTGGAGCTAATCATAAGAAAGCAAGAACTACTAAGCATCCATAAATAACATACACCTTACATGAACAGACTAAGCATGCTCACAATGATGAGTATATGTACAAAAATGAAAACAAATAGAGTTCATTACCAACCTCTTACCACACCTCAAGTTGTCTTAATCTTCATTATTGCCCTTCACTTGTGAGGCTTGAATAATAATATGAAACAAAACTTCACTGAGGATGGCTGAACCCTGCAAAGAACTTCACAAAACCAAAGAAGAACAACAAATATTTTTGGTGTTTTCGATTTTTAAAGCAAACACACAAACAAAATACAAACAAAGAAAAAATGTTTTTGGATTTTTCTTTAAGGCAAACAAAAACTAAAAAGCAAAGAAACAAACCAAGAGAAACAACGAAAATATTTTAGGTATTTTTGTGTTTTGGGAAAATAGAATCAAAAACCAAAAAGAAAGGGAAACAATGGATATACAAAGAACCGACGAAACATGATATATAGATGAGTGTGATGTCGGTGTACCTCCCCCAAGATTAGGATTTTGGCCTAAGTGGGGCTCAATAGCGCGGGTAGTAACCCCAAGTTGGTGGGTCATCATAGGAATGATCATAGTCAGGCGCTCGCGATGAAGAAGAAGACGCGCCCCAATCATAGGAGGGCTGCTGGTACGAAGACTCCCCCATGTTGAAAGGCTGAACCGAATCATCTTCGGCATCCTCTCCAACATTCTCCTCTTGCTGGGAGAGCTCCGCCACGTAGGTGTCAAACTCCTCCTCCGTGAGCGACCATCCTTGCCTGTTATCAAAATTAAACAAAGCAGATGCATGCAAATAGACTACGTTCTCAGTCCTACCCCATCTCCAACCACGCTGGACAAAGGATAATTCATACGGTAGACTTCTTAAAGTGGCCCAAGAAGAAACAAAATTATGCTAAACCATGGAATCAAGATCAAGCCTCTCTATGGGGAACCGATAATCTGAATGGTGAGGCGCTAAACCATGGAAATCTAGCAACCTAGAGGCAATGAGACCTCCACAAATTCCACCCTTCTCATGGTTAGTGATAAGATGGTAAGCTATCAAAGCACCCAAGTTATAAGTTCTGTCCCTATCCAAATCCGCTGAGATAAAAGCTAGATCAAATGAGATAATTTTCTAGCAATATTTCTAGCAAGAACACACTTGGTAATGAAATAGGCAAAATATATAATGGATGGGAACTGAATGTTCCGAATTTTACCACTTTCCTTCGACAAGTCAAAACCTTGGAAAATTTTAGCATATAAATCCATAAGTGACTTAGGCCTCTCCTTGATCTTCTCACAAGATCCCCAATGGGGCACTCTAATAGCTGCACAGAAATCAGCAAAAGGCAGGTCGACAGCTATATTGTAGATTTTATAATGGACCATGGGATTAGATGAAGACCAAGTAAACCAGAAGTCCTGCACCACATCCATGGTTAGCTTAACATACTGATATGGTTCTTCTTCAACGAAGTGTTCCAACCCTGCATTAGTAATCATAGTCTGGAAATCCTGGAAGATTCCCGCGGCTCTCATAAATCCAGAGCATGGATAAATGGAAGGGAAGACTCCTTCCTCACGATGGACTTTCATTGGCTCAGGTACCATCAAATGTTATTGATTCAGTGGGTATGCACTCATCTTCCTTTCTGAAATTTTTAGACAAAAATCAAACCAAGTCATTTCCAAGTTGATAAATGATGATGAACTACTATAGGAACTTGCTAGAGGGCTAAACATGCATCAAAATGAAATCTCTAAGCATAGAACAAGCATGCAAGCTCACATAACCTGACACCTATAGCAGAAAAATACTCAAGATAGAATCTACCAATCATAAATTTAATTGGACAAGCGGAGGAGGCACATACCAAGGAGCAATCCCTCCAAAAATCAGCAGCAAAGATGGGCTGAGCAAGGAGATCGAAAATCGGGAGCAAGAACAGCAGGAACTCAAGCTTGAGAATTTTTTCCGGTGTTTTTCAGGAGAGAGAAAGAAGTGGCTAGGAGGAGACAACTTGGAGGGCCACATGTGGGCCCACCCAGGCCAGGCGCGCCCCTGGGGCTGGCCGCGCCACCAGGGGGTGCTGGCCTAGGGGGTCCCCCTGGGCCACTCTAGGTGTCCCTCTGCCTATTTTTTCGAGGAAAAATTTAATATGAATTTTCTGGAATTTTTCGGGAAACTTTATTTTTGGCGAATTTTGAGGGTATGAAAATTGTTTTTCTCGCAGAAAAGATTTTTTTTAGAAGAAGCAAAAGCAAAGAAGAACCAAAACTGCAGAAGTTCTAAGACACTCTAACAAGCAAACAACTAGCAAAACCAAAGCTAACAAGAGAAAGAGCAAAGACTAGGAAGGAGAAGAATAAAAGTAAGCAAGTATAACCACTATGAAAACATTGTTTTGTTCATTAAAATCCTTTTATTAACAAGGTTGATCAAGTCTTGTTACCAAAACAATCTTATATGAAACAAAACTTTGCATTCCACAAAGTGATTATGTTACCTCAAACTTGGTAGGAATAGTCCTAATCATAATAGTTTCAAAACTTTCTTGTGGAACGGACAATATATTTCTCCAACTTTGATGCTCTCAATATTTTCAATGGAATTCAGGCAATAGCTCTTAGCAACCTTCTTGGGGAAATAGACAGTATGCTCTTTGTCATTAATATTAAATGTTACCTTCCCTTGATTACAATTGATGACAGCACCTGCAGTATTGAGAAAAGGTCTCCCAAAAATAATGGACATATTATCATCTTCAGGCATTTCAAGCACAAGAAAATCAGTTAAAACCAAGCAATTATGAGCCACTTGAACAGTAACATCCTCACATATACCAACAGGAATAGCAGTTGACTTATCATCCATTTGCAAAGATATATCAGTTGGTATCAACTTTTCTAGCTGGAGTCTCTTGTAGAGAGAAGAAGACATAACACTAAATCCAGCTCCCAAATCACATAAAGCAGTTCTAACATAATTATTCTTAATAGAGCAAGGAATAGTTGGTATACCTGGATCACCAAGTTTCTTTGGAACCTTACCATTGAAGGAATAATTAGCAAGCAAAGTAGAAATTTCCTCATTAGGAATCTTCCTTTTATTAGAGACAATATCCTTCATATACTTTGAATAAGGAGGCAAATTAATAGCATCAGTCAAAGGAATTTGCAAAAATAAAGGTTTCATCCACTCACAAAACTTGTTATAGTGTTCTTCCTCCTTTGACTTGTGTTTCTTATTGGGAAAAGGCATAGGTTTCTGCACCCAAGGTTCTCTTTCACTACCATGTTTATTAGCAATAAAATCTTCCTTAGTGTACCTAGTATTCTTAGTGTGCTTCTCAGGTTCTTCCTCAACTTCCTCCTTGTCAAGAGCATCATTTTTATCACCACTTTCAGTTTCAGCATCAGAGACAGATATACTATTAGGATCTACAACAAGTTCAGAGGGTTCCTCAACTATTTTGTGTTTCTTTTTCTTTCTCTTAAGAGGACTACCACTACTTTCACCTTTTTGAGAATCCTGCTCAACTCTTTTAGGGTGTCCTTCAGGATATAAAGGATCTTGAGTAGCTATACCACTCCTAGTTCTAATTCCATAAGCATGTTTATCTCTTGAGGCATTAACTAGCATATCCTTTTATACCTTAACAAGTTGATCAATTTGAGTTTGAACCATTTGAAAGTGTTTACAAAGCATTTTAACATCATTAGTAGTTCTTTCCACAATATCTTTCAACTCATTAATAGCTCTAGAGTTATCCAATAAATGATTCTGAACTTGTTTGTTAAAATTACCTTGTTTAACTATAAAAGTGTCAAATTCGTCTATGCATTGATCAGGAGGCTTACCATAGGGAATATCACCTTCATATAAGTGGAGAGAGTGTACCTCAATAGTAGATGAGTGGGGAACCGGCTTACATAATTATTCTATAGGAGGTAGATTTTTCACATCTTCAGCTCTAATACCTTTCTCCTTAAGACATTTATTAGCTTCTTTCATCACTTCATCATTTAATGCAATCAATCCCCTCTTCCTTGGTATTGGTGTTGGAGCTGGTTCAGGCACAATTGGTTCAGGAATAATAGGCTCAGGTGTATTTAGCTCAGTTGAAGTCCAATCATCATAATTCTTGCTTATTTTAGCCATTAATTCTTCAGCATCTGTAGGAGTTCTTTTCCTAAAAACACAATCAGCAAAACTATCTAGGTATGACCTAGAATCATCAGTTAGTCCATTATAATAAATATCAAGAAGCTCATTTTTAGGCAATGGACATCTAGGATGTGCATGAATCAAGGCACAGAACCTTGTCCATGACTCAGGCAATTTGTCTTCTTCTCCCTGTTTAAAATCAAAAAGTCTCTGCAAAGCAACATGTCTAGCACTGGGAGGAAAATATTTCTGGAAGAAAGAAGCAATCAAACAATCATGACTATCAATGGATCCGGGAGGTAATCTATTAAACCAAGCCTTAGCTTCTCCTTTTAGTGAAAAAGGGAAGATCTTTGTAACAAAGTACTTGCGCATCTTAAAATCATCAGAGAATAAAGAACTCATAGTAGAAAGCTCATTCATATGTGCCATAGCACTCTCACGCTCAGTCCCACAAAAAGGTTCTTTCTCAACGATGTCTAAATATGATAAATCAAGAGAGAAATCATAATCTTTATCTTTAATATCTATGGGAGAGGTGGCAAACTTAGGATCAGAAGACAATTTAGGAATAATGGTACGTCTCTCAAGGAGACTCCTAATAGCACTAGCACCATGTGTGTTTTGGTACTCTTCAATAAAATCATCAGTCATTTCAATGTAACCATCACTAATATCATAACTCTAACTAGACCCAGGTGAGCTAACAGGTGTAATAGTGTCTTCATTAGGAGTTTCAGTGTTTCCCAAAATAGTTCTAGTAATAGTAGCATCTAGGAAAGGACCTAATGAACCACTCGCATCAAGCACAGTAGAACATCATGAGTATCAGAAGCAGTTTCAGATTCAGCAGTAGTAGCAGTGTGTGTAGCATGTGTATGTGGTGGTGGTGTAACAAGCTTACTTATAACAGACGGTGAATCAAGAGCAACAGAGGTTTTTAGGACTGTACCTCTTCTTGTAGTGGATGGTAAAATTGGAAAATTTTCATCACGATACTTCCCCATGATGAAAGGAGTAGCAGTGAACAATAATAGATCCAAGTGAACTTACAAATAAAGCTATACTCCCCGGCAACGGCGCTAGAAAATAGTCTTGATGACCTAGAAGTATAGGGGATCGCAACAGTCTTCGAGGGTAGTATTACCCAATTTATTGATTTGACACAAGGGGAGCCAAAGAATACTTGCAAGCCTTAACAACTAAGTTGTCAATTCAGCTGCACCTGGAAATAGTTCTTGCTCACAAAAGTTTATCAGTAGCAACAATTTGTAGTAGCAACAGCAGCAGTAAAACAAGAGCAATAGTAACAGTAGTAGCAAACAGTAGGATATGAGCGCGGTAGGCATAGGGATGGATGGATGGGCGTTGCATGGATGAGACTAAACATGTAACTTCGAGATCTAGGGCAATTGCAGATAAATAATATAAAGCATCCAAGTACTAAACAATCATAGGCATGTACTCCATATATAGTCATGCATGCTCACAATGAGAACTTGCATAACATCTTTTGTCCTGCCAGCCCATTGCAGCGGGGCCTCAAGGGAACAACTGGACATTAAGGTGATCCTTTTAATAGAGCACCGAAGCAAAGCATTAACACTCCGTGAACACATGTGATCCTCATATCACAGCCATCCCCTCCGGTTGTCCCAATTTCTGTCACTTTGGGGCCTTTGGATCCGGACAATGATATGTGTACACAACTTGCAGATAAGACCACAAACAATAATATCATAATGATTCAATAATAAGTTCAGATATGAGATCATGGCACTCGGGCCTTAGTGACAAGCATTAAGCACAACAAGTTGCAACAAAGTCAAATAGCACCAATAGAGATACTAGGCACCATGCCCTAACAATCTTATTCGATTACATGATAGAACTCATCCAATCCCTACCATCCCCATAGCCTACAACAGGGGATTACTCACTCATGGATGAGGGAAACATGGATGGTTGATGGAGAGGCGTTGGTGATGATGATGGCGATGATCCTCTCCAAATTCCCCGTCTCGGCAGGGTGCCAGAACGGAGTTTCTGGTTCCGAATCACGGTTTTTGGTGGTGGCGGCGCAGTGGAACTCTTTCTGGAAAAACGTTGACCCCCCCCTCGATTTTTAGGTCAAGAGGCATCTTATAGGCGAAGAGAGTGGCCGAGGGGGTGCCTAATGCAGCCACACCCCCTCCAGGTGCGGCCTGGGCCCACCCACGCGGCAGGGTGTGTGGGACCCTCAGGCCTCCCCTCCGTCTCGTATTCTGTCTCCGTGAGTCTTCTGGTGAAATAGGATTTTTGGCATATTTTCCGGGATTTTTCTTGATAGTTGATTTTCTGCACAAAAACTAGACGCCAACGTAATTCTGCTGAAAACAACATTAGTCCGGGTTAGTTGTATCCAAATCACACAAGTTTAGAGGAGAAACAATAGCAAAAGTGTTCGGGAAAGCAGATACGTTTTGGACGTATCAATGATTAATTAGTTTTTGACTTGTGGTACCACTTTATGCTTTGATTGATAATGTTTTGTCGCTCTACATAATTATGGCCATTATTGCTCTCTTAATTGGTCGCTCCCAGTCTTTTGCTAGCATCCACTTGTATTGTGTAAGCTCTACTCATGCATCCAACTCCCAAGAAACCAAGTTATTCCAAAGAGTCCACTATAAATTCCTATGCATGGTGTGTTACACCATTCCAATTATATTCCTGTTTTATCTATCTTCCAAATTAAACTTGTTATGTGAAAATTAGCGATTAAATCTCTCACAAACTTGATGGCACGCTTTATTTTTATTGCCCCTAATAAACTTGAACCATTGTGTCATTTATGTTGTATATGCTTGCACTTATAAGTTGGGAATTAGCATAACTGTGCTGTCACGGGGAACACTTTCAACACCTGTAAATATCTACCCAGTTGATATCATGCTCTTTTGTTTATGGATGTCGGAAGTGTGAATTAAAAGGGGAGCTTGTAAGTCCATGGAGTTATGTATATGTGTTAGAGAAACGCCTGGGCCGCTAGCCTAAGCCATGCCTAATCATGGTGGAAACTTTCAGCATCACCATAGTGAGCAATCCATGAAGCATCCTCAGAAAAAAATATAGAAAAAAAGAGAGAGAAAAAAAAATACATGCACCATGCTCATGGTAAATAAAAGGATTGCTGAGATGCTCACTATCTTTTGCCTTGTCATTTTGATATGGGATAGCTCCTGTGTCATGGGGCAAGGGGTACCCCATTGGCGGTTCTCTATGATACACATATACTTACAATGACAAGAACTTTCTGGTAACTAAAGTTGAGTAGCATGAGGAACGACCCTCGTACTCAAGGGACATGAGATTGCCAACTTATGATTTGTCAAGCATATACTCCATACTTTGTTCACTTTAACCTTAATCACTTAAATATGCTTATGATAGGGGCAATGAGAGATGAAATCTAACAAGTACCATAATTTTTTGAAGCTCTTTATGAAAATTGAAATCCCTGCTTCCCTGTGAAGGGTCTTTCTTCTTACTTTTATATTGAGTCTCCACCTTCTATCTTTATGCACCAACTAGGAGAGCATAGTTGTCATTCTTAATTCTATGTGCATTGTCCCAAACCTTATTGGTTGATTCATAATGTTGATATTGCTTGTTCTTGAACTATTTGTATCAAGTCACCCTTATGAACTTTGAAGGTGTCATGTGCATTTATGCTTTGCTACTCCATGAGGGAAAAGCTGAATACCACTACGCTATGTTTTCTATATGTGAAACAAACAAACGTCTTTCAATGCAATGTTATTCATAACCTTTGTTTGTATATTTTCATGTTGCAACATAGTTGCTATGTCCTATTGTTAGAACTTTATCTTTCATGCTCTTGTTTAGAGTACTTTGATCCCAGATATCAATGCTTGCAAATGGTTTGATAAAGATTGTGATGGTGCATGTCACCTCAAATATTATTCTTTTTATCACTTACCTACTCGAGGACAAGCAGAAGTTAAGCTTGGGGATGCTTGATACATCGTAAATGAATCTATAATTTTTGATGTTCCATGCTTATTTAGTATCAACTTTGCTATGCTTTGTCTACACTTTGAGGTATTTTTATACATTTTCTGGGACTAACCTATAAACAAGATGCCGCAATGCCAGTTGCCTGTTTTCTGCTGTTTTTGGTTTCAGAAAAGCTAGTGAGGAAATATTCTCGGAATTGGACGGGACAAAATCCAATGTCAATATTTCACCGAGGAGAACATAGAGACCGAAGGGCGGCCGAAGGAGGGCCACGAGGCGGCCACACCCTAGGGTGGCACGGGCCCTCCAAAGGGCGCGCCACCACCTGGTGTGGGCGCCTCGGGTGCCCTCCTGCCTTGCCTCTTCACCTATAAAAGCACCCCGATGCCAAAACCCTAAGCACCCGATCAGATCTCCACGAAATAGTCCGTAGCCACCGCCACCATCATCCCTAGATCGGGGGGATATGAAACTCTTCCCGGCACCCTGCCGGAGGGGAGAGATCATACTGGAGGCCTTCTTCATCACCATGCCAGCCTCCGGTATGATGTGTGAGTAGTTCACCCTTGGACCATGGGTCCATATAGAAGCTAGATGGTTGTTTCTACTACTTTGTGCTATCATGATTAGATATTGTGAGCTCCGTTCATGTTCAAGATCATCTATTTGTAATCATACATGTTGTGTTTGCGGGGATCCGATGGATATTGAGATACTATGTCAGATTGATTGTTGATTCTATCATGTCTTATTGATTATTGATTCTATCATGTCTGTGTTGTTTGCGATCTTGCATGCTCTCCGTTGCTAGTAGCTATCTTGGCCAAGAAGATGCGAGTGACTCCAAGAGGGAGTATTTATGCTCGATAGTGGGTTCATGCCTCTATTAAATCTGGGGAAGTGACAGGAATCTCTAAGGTTATAGATGTGCTATTGCTACTAGGGAGAAAACAACAATCTTTTGTTCATGGAACAATTGTATTGTTTACTTTAGACACATTGCTTAATGCAATTATCCGTTGCTTGCAACTTAATACTGGAGGGGGATCAGATGATAACCTGAAGGTGGATTATTAGTCATAGATGCAATTGGATGGCGGTCTATGTATATTGTTGTAATGCCCAATCAAATCTCATAGGTATCATGATGTCTAGTATTTGCATTGTTATGCCTTGCTCAGTCCTGTCAATTGCCCAACATGCTATTTATCTTAAGGAGAACACCTCTAGTGAACTGTGGACCCCGGTCCAATCTTTACCATTGTTACATCATCTACTATTACCGTTTACTTTCAGCAAACAACCATTACCTTCCACACTATATGTTTAATCCTTTGTTTTCAGCAAACCAGTGAGATTGACAACCTCACTGTAAGTTGGGGCAAATTCTTGAGTTTGTGTTGTGCAGGATTCCAAGTTGTTAGCAACACCTTGGAGTTGTTTCCTTGCTCCTACTGGTTCGATAACCTTGGTTTCATAACTGAGGGAAGACTTGCTGCTATGCTCATCACACCTTGCTCTTGGGGTATCCCAACGAAGCTCTGCAATTGACTGAGCCACGTCACCAGCGCACCCACTGGGTGTAGCCCCCGAGATACGGAGTGGCTACTGCAGGTAGGTACTTCGAAACTTCCAACAATTCTTGCTTCTCCGACTGGATCTGCCTTGCGTGTCCGACTGATGGACTTAGCCGGAAGGGAGAAACTGCATCCCGGCCCGGGCGATCTTGCTACCTTGCTTTCTATATGGCTCTGTCTTTCCCCAACTGGCTGGAACATCTTCTAGATGGGAGCTACATACTTCCAGTGGGGGCGCGCCAGCGCACCCACTATGTGACACCCCCGGGATTAGGGCAAGACAAATCTTAGACCTCTGTCTGATATAAGCCTAACCTAAATATCGAAAGCGTACAGAGAGAGAATCGGTAACACAACAGTGACCCTACGATACAAAACTTATTACAGCGAGCTCATAACTGAGCAGAGAACCAAAATATTACAAGCAGAGGTCACTGACCACAAACATTAAACAACGGAAGGAAAATTATGCTATTAAGTATAGCAACCTTAACAAATGGCCTAAGAGTCCTGAAGCATAACGATGGCGTACAATCCATAGATCCTAGACTGCCATCTGGGAACTCCAAACTACTCGTCAGTGTCGATGCCGTGAAGAACTCATCTTCTATTGTAACACTTACTCTGCTGCAAAAGTATCAACGAAGCAAGGGTGAGTACAGGGTGTACTCCGCAAGACTTATGGCTGGTGGAGTTATTTTGCATAAAGCCGTCTTTGTTTTGTAAAACAAGAGGGAGAAGCATCTCGGCTAATCAGAATGTTTTAAAAGGGATAAGAGAATGATATATCTAGCTTTGATCATCTTTTGATATCCACCGAATCATAACTTGCAAAGTTTTACGATTAGGTTCAAGTTCTCTATGATCTTCACGTCCGTTCCCAAGTTCGTCCATAAACGCGAACGTGGCTTTTCGAAAAGATTAATAACCCTACAGGGTTGTACAACTTTACCCACACGTACTAACCTTCTCTTAATGCCAGTACATTAGCCCTCTTCCTTGGAAGGCTGGCAGAGGGTGGTTAGACACGACCTTTACCTTGCTTTCGCCGAGACCATGATTCACGCACTAGGGAGATGCCTCCGTATTGGGTCGAGTCCCGAAGCCAGTCCCTAATGAAGTGCACAGGGTTCAAGATTACGGATGCCGGACATCTCTTGTTCCCGGCCACGCTTACCTACCTATTATGAATGCACCTCCTTCACCTCTATTCAAGAACAACCAAGATGCATATGTCGAATGGAAAGCCCGAACTATGTGACTCATGGAATATACTCGGCAATTTAGTTGGTCGAGGGGGTTTCCAAGCCCCCGTGTGGCTGTACACTCGTCTTGGTTCAAGAGGCAAGAACATCGGGCCCTAAGGGTGGCAAGTATGGGACTGCAAAACCACAACCCACCGTGGCCTCCCATACAATCCTTAGCATGTTTAACTTTCATCTATGATATTACCACATCATCCTATCAAACTAGGTTCATTCGTAGCTCTGATTCATCAACCGGATGGACTAGTGGTAACAGCTAAGCATGGCTAAGCTCAATAGATATAATAGCTCTAGCAACGCTTCACAAGCTCAAACCCTAGTTATGCTAGGAGCAGTGGATCAGGGAATTTAGGCTCAAAGGAAACATGCATCAGATAGTATTACTGCATCTATCGACAAAAGACTTTAGAATCGTATGCACATGGCAAGAATGAAATACTTTGAAAGCATAGGATTCATATGTATGTGTGGGGATTCGCTTGCCTTTGCCAGTTGTTATCCAGAAAGTAGGGCTTCAGACATCTGGTACATGACTTGATTACAGTTGGTCAAGTATTAGTTTTCGAGCTTCGACGGTGTTGATCTCGGGCTTCGATCTCGATCTTGATATCGTAGTCTACCGGAAAGAAGCAAACACCAGAAAGAGAGGGAAACAATCAATACATGGCATCGATGCAATGCTCAAACAAGGATGATGATATGACAAGTTAAAATTTATTGAAATTGAAACCCTAAACATGCTTGGTAGTTTAATTGGGGTTCCGAGGGGTGAAAACCCTAGAATAGGGGGATCCTCGGAATCACCTGTGGGGTTCATTTTGTTCTTCTAATTATACTTGCCATTGAAGTTGTTTATCAATGCATGATTATGATGCTAGTGTTTAGATCTTATTTTTATGAACATTTTGATATATTATTTGTATTTTTCTGATTTAAAATGAACTAGTTATGATTTTTCCCATTTTTAATTCATTTTAAATCATTTTTGGAATATATAAAATAATTTATATTTTGGAATTACTTTTAACATTTTATTAAACAGAAAACATTTCTGAAAATGTTTATTACACTTACAACATGGGCCCACATGTTAGATATTTTCCTTTACTGAAATAATTATAGAAAATAATAATAAAAAAGGGGGTTATGACGCTAGCATGATGCCTCGCCGACGTCATCTATGGAGAAGCCCCAGGTGGTGATCAAATCCGGCGCTAGGGGCGACAGGAGCAGGCACGCTGGAAAGAGGGCGTCGCGGGCTACCATAAATGGCGGCGCCACTTGGAGGAGGTCGTCGGAGAGGCGTGCGCGACGGCGGATAGTAGCGGCGGCGACATGTGCACGAAGACACGAGGACACAGAGGGAGAGGGGAAAAGCGAGAAGGTCTATGAGGACCGCAAGCTCACCATGAACGCGACGGTGGTGACGGGGAGTCAAGGCAAGGTCGAACGACGATGAATCGATGACGACAACGACGGTGGCCGACGGTGCTCCGTGCTTGATTCCGGCCAGAGGAGGTCATCCGAGCTTACGTGCTTCGAGGAGGAGGACAAGGGCGGAGAAATGCTTCTAGCAGTGGCCTCGGCGCACCGCGGGGTGGTCGGTGACGGCGAGGCAACACGGTGGCCGGAGCTAGGGTTTCGTCCTTGGCAAGAAAGGGATAAGGCGGGGGGGAGTGGCGTGCTAGGGTTCTCTAGAGGGCGGGGCGAGGTCCTTATAGGTGCTAGGGGCGGCGGCGTGCACGAATCGTGGCGCAGCGGCCACCGACGGCGGCAGCGACACACAGGTGGTTACCGTCGTTGTGAAAGACGACGGAAAGAACGGGGCGAAACGGTACGGGCTGGCCACGGGCTGCAGATGGGCAGTGGGCGGTGGTGGGCAGCAAAGCGAGGCGGTCAGGGCTGGGCGGTAGGGAGAGGAGGAAAGAAGGGGGCTTGGCCCAGTTAGGTTTAGCAGCAGTTTTTATTTGCGAAAACTTTTCCTTTTTTTGTTTTTTATTTTCTCTTTTGTTCATTAATTTTTAATTCTGTTTTGAATGATTTCAAAATATAAGAGGCTTTGCAAGATATGTGAAAACACTAAGGGGCCCTTTATACTATTTGGGCTCCAAACATTTTGTTGTTTCAAAAATATTCAAAAGCCATTTGAATGCATTTGAGAGGAAGAGGTAAATTAGGGTTAGGGTTTTGTGATTATTTTCTTGCATGCCTTTTTAAGATGATGCTCATGCTATGCACAAACCAAACCCTAATTAATATTTAATGAAACTAGGGTTGTTACAATTCTATCCCCCTTAAAAGAATCTCGACCTGAGATTCCTAGGTAGAAAGATAGAATGAACAGGGTTAGACTGAACTTCGACGATCTTCTCGAAGAGGTTGATCCATGGCACCATGACGAATGGACGAAGCGCTTCATAATCTTCGAGGTGGCTGCTCACACTAAGGGAGAGAGGGAATGACACAGACCCAAAAGTGAGTATCTCATGGTCAACTCATGGATAGATGTTTCGCGAACATCTCTAAAGCCAACAAACATGAAACACTCCAAGGTAACAGAGGAAACAAAAGGAGATGGTTTCAAGATGACAGATAATTGGTCTTCATGAAGATTGAGACCATGGAACTTGCAGAAGAGAGTAAATTTCTGAGGAAAGGAGACTTCCAACAAATGGAACATGACCAGAGACTTTGAGAAATAAACCTCTACTAAACAACTTAATAGAGCTTTATAGGTGGAAGAGATAGATACCAAAAAAACCAAGCTGTTGAACTACTTTTGACATAGAAGGTTCACTCTTTCATTCAACAGAAGGCCAAGTCGAAAAGGTGTTTTGGTGGAGAGGACTCATAAGAGTCACAAGGAACATGTAACAAGAGAAACTATTGATTACCAAAATCATGGTTGCTCTTCGAACATGTTTAAGAAAGCGAAAAGGAAACTCTTTATTCATCCAGGCTTATCCACATCTTTGCCAAGATAGTGATATCACTTCACACCACCAAGATGAATAGTTTAGAAGATTCCTGATGACACGAGAAGAAATAAACTTCATTCTCAGACTCTAAGTACTTGGCATAACAAGACGCTTGCCATCGTAAAAGGATCTGGAGGATCGACCGAGAAACATTTAGCAACACTACTTTAAATGTTCTCCTTGATGTTTAAGATACTAATAACAGACTTTTGGACAAGCCTTTAATCAATCATCAAGTGAAGATCGGACTTCGGATGCGAAGGAAATCATAAGCACAACTCCTATAATAAATCATAGAAGATGCCTCATGAAGAGTGGTTGTTATTGCTGACTTGAGAGAATATGACAATACGTCTTCCGACTAACTGTGCCAATGATTACATCAATCTTGCCAAAATTACAAGATATATGTCATAGCCTTGAGGAACACCAATCATTATTGCTGCTTGAGATTCAGCTTTCATCAAGTGGAGAGATACTTCAGACTCAGCATGTCCAAATAGAAAGTGTGCAACATTTACAGCAAAGGTGAAGTTACTAGATTCTCGAGATACAGACTATAGCGTCAAGCTCCAAAAGAATCAACTAGATTGCAAAAGCCACGTATTAGCAAATTATCAAAGATAATTGCACCTACATGAGTTGTTTGCAACGAAACACCATTGAATCCTTATTGGAAAACATTTAGGAGGATATCGAAGTTTTGTTGGACTCCTTATCTTCCATGAACGAATCAATCAGTGGCTTGATGTGCTTGGAGGATCTTCTCGAGATGTGAAGGTATCAGCCTACCATATCAAGAATTCTTCGCACATGCTTGACTAATTTGAAATGATTCCCGAGGAGACAAAGATAACTCTAATCGAATCCACGACGACTTCTTTCAACATTTTGCGCGTGAACTAGAGAAGGTTACTTCTAACATCCAGAACGCATACTTCAAGATAACACGAGGATGGTTCTCAAAAGTTTCCAATATTAATGCCAAATGTTGCATATGAATCTCATACAACATGGAGAAGATAAGTATGTCATCGATGGGCTCAATAACAAACTTATCTACACACTCCAAGAAGATGGACTCACATGTTGTATGAACAAGGCATAGACATTGGTCAGACCAGAGGACATGAAGATGTACTCAAGTGAAACATCATGAGTAGATACACCGACATGTTAGTCCTTGGAACTGAGTTTGACTTGATGATTGCCCAAATCAAATCAAAGGCGGGGAATATAACATATCCACAAAGGACTTATTATCCTGCTTCAACACGAATAGAACTAGACATCCATTTAAGGAGGAACAGAGTTGGATAGAACTTTTGTCTTACAACTCTCCAAGTTGTTGTTTAAGCCCAACCAACTAGTTTAGGGGTACCCAGTACAGATCCTTGGAGAAAGTAGCGGCTTAAAGAAACAGCTTACACAAGAACTTAACAACACGGTCATGTGGCAACATGGCGATACTTCTAGTAGACATCTAGAATATCACGCACCACCGATATGTCACTTAGTTCAAGAGGAAACTTGCTTGGTAAGGCAATAAGACCTAGTCTCAGAGCTTCGGCACAAGCCTAACTCTTTGACCGAAGAGAGTGCACTAGAATATCGGACTTGGTAGCACAATCATCCTTTGCTTGGTGATAGGGTTAACCTAATCATGCTAAGAATGATACAAATGTCCTAGAAGTTCAAAGAAATAGGAATTGCTAGGAATCTCAAATAGCCACATCATTACACACACGCAACATTCCTAAGCGCGAACAGCTCAGGGGAAGGGTGGGTAAAAATGTGTAAGAGCATCACTTCATTAAGAGGGTCATGAGACTCATCACGACCTATTAATACAAAAGGTGTGATACTTCAAGGTGGAACAGAACATAAGCTAATCAACGCTTATTGATCCGCGGATTACAACACTTTGACTTGGTCCTAGAAACGACGAGGTTCTGGAGTTTGTTTCTCCTGACATCCCGAAATGGTTTGTCATGACAAGGAGTATCTTGCATCGGAAGACACCAATGCACATTTACTACTTGGCTACCAACTGGTAGACAAAGGTCGGGAAACAACAAGGAGAAAGGAACATGCTCAGAATAGAATCCTGAGATGTGGATGCATAGATTATCCATCTTCCGAAAACCAATGCAAAGAAGGGTAAGGTGTGGCAGAGTCACGAGTATAGAAGTGGGAATCACGAGGAATACTCTTGTCATGATCTATTTGGTTCCATTAAAGAACATCTGCCATAGCTAGTGGTAGGGGAAGTCCTTTATCATCATTGTTCAATAGCAACAATATCCACATGATTGAAGGCTATACTAGAAGGTACTAGCCATCTTGAGGTAATGTGTAAACATTAACAACATGGGTCAACAATGGATACTGAGTTAAAGGTCAGCTTCATGTACAAGATTCACAACACTAGAATCCAGCACAATCGGGGGTCTTAGGTTCAAGTCCAAGGGTTAAAACCCAGAGAAAGGAATAACTACTACTTGAGTGAAAAAGCGTACACTACAAGCTAGCAATCATGAGGTATCTTCCAAGAGAAGAAACGACTTCTGAAGTACCCGAACAAATAAAAAGGAGGCACACGAGGCAAAAGGAAACCTCGAGACCTAGAACAGAACACTGTGGAACCATCAACATGATGTTGTGGACCCATAAGATAGAGAGATCATGATGGAAATGAATCTCTCATATGAACAAGAGCAAAGAGTTACAATAAATTCACAACACACACAACTGACTCTAGAGAACTCAACACTAGGTCAACTGGTTGAGAAATCGGCATGTCTGAAGAGGCACCTAAGCTTTGACTAAAGAGATGAGATAGCAAAAACTTTTACAAATCAGCACAAGATAAGGTAACCTAGAGTTAGAGCGAAACTGGATAAGGAGAAAAAGAAGCATGCGTGAGTATAGGGTGTACTCCGCAAGACTTATGGCTGGTGGAGTTATTTTGCATAAATCCGTCTTTGTTATTTAAAACAAGAGGGAGAAGCATATCGGCTAATCAGAATGTTTTAAAAGGGTATAAGAGAATGGTATATCTAGCTTTGATCATCTTTTGATATCTACCGAATCATCATTAGCTGAACCTATCTAGGATCACCCTCTCGATCCCTAAGGAAGCATCGATCCTTAAGCACACATTACTTAACTTGCCAAGTTTTACGATTAGGTTCAAGTTCTCTATGATCTTCACGTCCGTTCCCAAGTTCGTCCATAACCGCAGATGCGGCTTTTCGAAAAGATTAATAACCCTGCAGGGGTGTCAACTTTACCCACACGTACTAACCTTCTCTTAATGCTAGTACATTAGCCCTCTTCCTTGGAAGGCCGGTAGAGGGTGGTTAGACACGACCTTTACCTTGCTTTCGCCGAGACCATGAGTCACGCACTAGGGAGATGCCGCTGTAATAGGTCGAGTCCCGAAGCCGGTCCCTAATGATGTGCACATGGTTCAAGATTACGGATGCCGAGCATCTATTGTTCCCAGCCACACTTACCTACCTGTTATGAATGCACCTCCTTCACTGTCGTGGTGGTATCACGGCATATGCCATGGGTAGGCTAAAGTTGGGGCCGATGGACGTGGAGGAATCCGGGGAGGGATGATGTGGTGAAGACCGCACTCATATGAACAAAGAGAAATACAATGCATATTGGATTGAAGCTCTCAAGTGGAGATGACACCTCATTCTATACATCTCATCCCTTATAATCTTGCCATGCTTGTGGCTACAATCATGCTCCTTGAGTTGTTTCCCCTATGCTTCTATCTAGATCTCTCTATGAGAGTGGAGGAAGAGGAAGAAGGAGAGCTCCTTGTGAGCAGAGAGGGGAGGAGCCCTTCGGGGCCTCTCCTGGGAACGATCCCCCTGGTGCTCCTTATAAAGGGGAGCCCAGGGGACAAAGCTTGTTCTCCACGCTTGGCATCTGTGTAGCATATTCCTAGCATATTCTTAGATGCTCAGCATATGCCTTGGCATCTTTGGAGATGCCATGGCATATCCCTTAGCATATTCCCAATGCCAAGGGCATATTCCCTAGCATCTTCTTGATGCCAAGGGCATATTCCATAGGGCCATGTGCCAGTCTGAGCCATGGGCGTCCCAAGACTGGCACGAGACTTGTTTGTCTTGTCCTGCGTCGATGCTGAGTCATCGTAGGTGTCGTGGAGGCCTCTGGGGATGGTTAAGTGGGCGTCTGGATCACTACATCTCGTCTCAAATGCCCTGGGGAAAGTGGAGATTCGGCCCAGTCCGGGACTGACTCGGCCTGGGTGAAACAGAGCCCAGCCGAGGTATTTGGCGGCCCATCCGGGGTACATGGTGGCCAGCCGGGGTATAAGGTGGTTCGGCCCAGCCGGAGTATCCCTGGGATCAAGTCCAGCCGACATGATTTGGCCCAACCGGGCTGGCGACGTCGTGACCCGTGGTGGGCCGAGTTAAGACTCATTCGGCCCACCCGGGCGTCATGGGGAGGGAGCGACGCTCCGAAGTGGCGGGAGCGGGAGACGCTTGGCGGGATGTTGGCGAGAGCTAGCGGCGTCGGTGGGATTGGTGGCGTTTGGGGGCGTGGCTCGGTGCAGGAGGCCCGTGGCGGGCCGACTTAGGCTTAGGTCGGCCCAGCTGGGGTTATTCTTGCTTCAGTTCGGCCATGAGGAATGTGGACTGGGCCGAGATTGCCCTTACTCGGCCCAGTTGCTGTTTCTTTGTCTTTTCTCTTTTCTATTTGACTAAATATCCTCTTATCAAATATTCTTTCTTTTACCCATGTCTCTTACTAGTTTATTTATAGACCAACTCTGGGGTACCTGGGGTTATATCCCCGACATTAGTCCCCGAGGCCATGTGGGATTCGTAGAATCGCTCATGGGCTTTATATCTAAAATATCCCAGAGTTGTTTTCTGACATACAACTTCTTTGTCATACATTTCTTGGTCGCATAATCCTTTTGGGTAAATTTGTGATTTCGGCCTTCTTGGGCTCTGCTCACAACCTTTCTGGGACAGTTTTTTGACTTCCGGCCTTCTGTAACACCCTCAGAATCGGCCCTATGCAAGTTTTAGCAAAATTCGCCAAACCCGCATAGAAACGATTCGAAGGTGCCCACCAGGCACTTTCGTGCGGGTGGAAAAACAAAGTAATAACATTACACAACAGTCCTCGATGGGACCCATGCAGATATATACAACGACTCGAGAGTCAAGAATACAGATATAATATACAAAGATCCAAATCACCAGAAGCGGTGCAGCGTCCGACTACGACATAAGATGCAAATGGGGCTAAGAGCCTCAAGAATAACCAATGGCGTCCATAACCCTGTGCCAAGCGGAAGGGTAACCACTAAGCGTCGATCTCAAAACCTGCTTAACAAAAGGTGCCGACAAAGGGCAAAGGCACAAACAAAGAAGGAGGCGTCGATCGAGGCCAAGACAGCGAGGCTAGAATTCGGCGGTCCTCGCCTACATAGGTATGGTGGACTGAAGCGGCGGCGGCAGCATGCACTAAACAACCTATAGAGACTCGATACAACTAACGGTTATTAGAGAGGGGTGAGAATGACCTATCCAGATCCAACCTGAAGCTAACACCAAACAAACCCATCCTGGTGTTTCCCCCTTGAGACCAAACGAGGAAGTCAACCGAGGAACTCACACGGTTGGCAGTTTTACTTATTCAGTTATAGTTGTGGCACTTTACTAGTCAGATTTAGATAATCGTCCTGATAAAGTAAGCAGTGGGCACTTTTAGTTAACCATTCCGTTATAGTTGCAACAATTACTAATCAGGTACAGATAGCATGAGATAAACCCAAAACCCAGCAGTTGTTGGTACTTTTATTCACCAATTCGTTGTAGTTGCAATACTTACTAGTCGATACATTTGTCGCATGGCGACAACCAAACAAGCAATGGTGGGCGGTATTAATTAGCCATTCCATTATAGTGAAGCTGATTACTAGTCATTATAAGTCAAATTTATAACGAAACTTTAGTTATGCTTGTCTATGATCAAGAAACTGTGCTCCAAGTCGTCCATATCCATGGACACGGCTTTGAAAGTTTTACCGGCGGGTGCACCAATAGCAACACACGCCGATCAACCTCGGAAAAACCAAATCAAAACCCAACGAGGCTTTCACGATCGAACAATCACAGGATTCGAAATATTTGGGGCCACCTTGAGTAGAACCGCAACGGAGTAGGCAAGCTCGAGACGGCCTCAAGGTTCGTGGGGACGGTGTGAGCGACTAGGAACCCCAAACGGGGCTTGTCGACACCGCGGAATCGTGCCACTATCCAAAAGCGATGCGATTACGCACCTGCAATCGTAAATAAAGCGGTAAAACATGGCATAAGTACAGGATCGTAAATAAAACCTCAAACTAGTTTGTGGCCCCAAGAAATAAGACTGAATCAAGCTCTGGCTCAGGGGGGTCCCATATACCTCCCGGATGTGGATAGCGCGCAAAAACAAGGAACAGGAATCAAGTACTCGGGGTCTTACGGGACACAAGTGGGCGTTCGGGAACCAAATATTATCTATCACCCACCGATGCCTCTGCTTATTCAAGTTTAGTTGTTAAACAGAAATTAAAGTGTCGATAAGTAAAACTAGAATCATCTCCAACATCAACATGCGGCAATACATCAGCAACTGTGGCATATGACGACACACATCAGCACTTGAGCAAGCATCTGCGACGCGCAAGTCCAACTATCTACCAAACAACAGGTAATAGGGTGTGTCCAAGGCAATATAGGGCTGCACGGTATATCACGGGTACGGAAACTAAAGCATCGCAACACCGATAGCAATAGATCAACAGGAGGGGAATAAAGACTATAAAGTAAGATAGGTAGAAAGAGGGAGATGCTCGCATGAAAACATTGTCGAAGGTTCAACCGATGATCGGGGCGAAGCTCACATCAACTCAACGGCCTTATCCGCGAAGAAGCAAAACACTAGAAGGAACACCGGATGCCATATTTAATACATCGGCAGAAGATCGGCATGATGCATGTATGATGAATGACATGGCAAAGATGTGATGCAATTAGGTTGAATTAAGCGAGACCGGGGTCCCGGCAATTAATTAGATGGCGCATGTTATTTAAACCCCCGCATATTAAATGTTGTTTTAGCATGGCCAAAGATAGCATCGGGTTCGCTACACCAATTTAAATGAGGCCAATATAAGGCTAGGTTTGCCCGCATATGGGCCCCATATTTAATTATTAGGTGAATCGACATAAGGCCCCCAACCCAATGCTATGCATGCGGGAATGACAATTTAATGTGCAACAAGTTGTATTATGTTATAAAATAGGGTTTCGGGAAGAGGGGTCACACATTAGGGTTCTCGACGAACTTGGGGTTCTGAGGTTTCCGGGGTCCGGGTTGGTCTCAGGGTTTAGGGTTCGACGGGGTCGTTCTCGGACTCAGGGGTAGGTCTTGGCGCATCCGGGGTCTTCGGGTCATGTTGTCGGTCGTCTCGTCCGGGTCGAAGCACTTGTCGCATTCGGGGTCTCGGTGGACTCGGTGCCCGGGGTGAAGATCTTGGCGTCCTCAAGGCATCGCCCGGTGTATCCGTGTCGGTGAACTTGGCGTTCAGGGGGAAGTTCCCGGGGTCCCGTGGGGTAGACCTTGTCGCGTTCGGGCGAAGGACTTGTGTCGGTGTCGGGGCGTGTCGAATTCTTCCGGGCCGATGCCGTTCTTGTCGTCGCGACGGTCTTGTCGGTTCCTCGAGTCGGGACGGTCTTGGCGTTCGGGGTGCAGCGGGGTTCCAGCGCGCCGGGATCGGTCTTCGGGTCCAGTTCTTGGCGTCCGCGTAGGCGTTCTTGATGTTCTTGTCGAAGGCCCCCGGGAGATCTTGGACTTGGAAGAAACATCGTGTGGAGCACCTACTAGATACATCGTCTCGATCTGGAACCCCACTTGGCCGAGCAGTGCAAAAACCTGCACGACAGGATCCGGTCGTTGCTCTGCTACAGACTCCACGAGGTTACAAACAGCAAACCGCATGACACCATTTTGGTACTACACGGGGACCTGACACGGTAGGGCAGATGGCTTCGGCGACGACGGCGGAGCTGGGCATGGGAGGGGCCGGCGACGAGCTCGGGACAGGCGGCGTTGGAGGCGCTGAGGTAGCCCGCGGCGGCGGAGCGCGGGCCGGGCCGTGGAGCAGATCGGTCAGCGCCCAAGGCGGGTTTGGCGAGGCGAGAGGCGCTGGAGGCGTCTGGGACAGGCGGGGCATGATGGCCAAGCCAGCATTGGCGGCCTGTGGCCAAGGGCGGAGCCGTCACAGAGCATCGCTGCACCGGCAATGAGCGGGAGGAACGGCGGCGAGTTGGGTCTCGGGCGGCTCCGAGACTCAAAGGCGGACGGGCGTCGAGGGCGGCGCTGGCAACAGCACTGGCCTGAGGTGGAGAGCGGCCGAGTAGCGAGATCTGTGCAGGCGCGGCTGAGACGGGCGGCGGTTGGACGGAGAGGCCAGGCGCAGCGCGAGGCTGGCGAGGCGGGCTCATGGCGGAGCGGGTCGGCAGGCACCTGCGACTCAGCAGCGAGGCGAGGCTGAGAGGCGGGGCAGTCTGGCAGTGGTCTGAGCGAGGAAGGAGGAGGTAGGGAGGCGGCGTCAGGCGGGGACGAGAAGGGTGGCGGCATGGAGGAGGCTGGCGGCGAGGCAGGCCTGAGGAGGTGGGGTCGCGTCAGGCGGGTGAGGAGCACGAGGAGAAGGGAGAAGGACAGGGGCTGTGGCCGTGGGAGAGGCGGTGGTGGGGCGGCTTGCGGGGTGGGGCGCATGGTTAGGTGTGTGCGTCGTGTGCGTGTAGTGTGCGTGAGTGTGTGGACAGGGTGGGGTGTGGCTGGCGTGGGGAGAGGTGGAGAGAGGTAGCTGGTGGGTGGGGGGTGATGTGGCATAGGCTGATTGGTTAGGGGGGGAGGATAGGTGAAGTGGCAGGGTGTGATTGGCCAGAGTGATGTGGCTGGTTGGGCTGGGTAGGATTTTAGGTGGGTTTAGGATTTAGAGGGGCGGTCAGGTTTGGACCGATTTAAAAACAGGGGTGGTCGTTCGGGTCGATCTGGCCCGTTCGACTACCCCAACTAAAAACAATATAAATTTTATTTGATTTAAACGGGCCGTGTGCAAACCGATAGCGGCCAAAACAAAATATTCCGGGGACCCGGTTTTGATAGTTGAATTAAGATGAGGCGTTTGGAAAACAAATCGGGCGTTGCGAAAATAGTTTTTGGCAAACAATGCATGATGATGACGATGCAATGCACAAATTCAACGCGATTTTCTAGTAGTGGTTTTGCGGGATGCCACACCTTCTCTGGCACTGGTCATGACCTCTTTGGGTAAGTTTCTGGACTTCTGGCCTTCTAGGCACAGGTCATAACCCCTTTGGGTAAGTTTCTGGACTTCTGGCCTTCATGGGCACTGGTCTTTTAACCTCTTTGGGTAAGTAATGAATACCGGCCTTATTGGGCACTGCTCTTTTAACCTCATTAGGTAAGTTATGAGTTCTTGACTTCTTTGACATTGCTCTTTTAACCTCATTGGGTATGTTTCAAGTTCTTGCCTTCTTTGGCATTGCTCTTTTAACCTCATTGGGTAAGTTACGAGTTCCTGCCTTCTTGGGCATTGCTCTTTTAACCACATTGGGTAAGTTACGAGTTCCTGCCTTCTTGGGCATTTCTCTTTTAACCCCATTGGGTAAGTTATGAATTCCTGCCTTCTTGGGCATTGCTCTTTTAACCTCATTGGGTAAGTTTCAAGTTCTTGCCTTCTTTGGCATTGCTCTTTTAACCTCATTGGGTAAGTTACGAGTTCCTGCCTTCTTGGGCATTGCTCTTTTAACCTCATTGGGTAAGTTACGAGTTCCTGCCTTCTTGGGCATTGCTCTTTTAACCCCATTGGGTAAGTTATGAATTCCTGCCTTCTTGAGCATTGCTCTTTTAACCTTATTGGGTAAGTTTATGAGCTCTTGCCTTATTGGGCACTGCTCTTTAACCCCATTGGGTAAGTTATTATCCGAGGTAACTCATCCCAAATCCGAGTTACTTTACTCAAAATTGACTTTATGTCTTAAGTCTGAGTCATCTGACTCAAATCCGAGTTAACTCATCCCAAATCCGGGTTACTTTACTCAAAATTGACTTTATGTCTTAAGTCTGAGTCATCTGACTCAAATCCGAGTTAACTCACCTCAAATCCGGGTTACTTTACTCAATTTTGACTTACATCCCAAATCTGAGTCATCTGACTCAAATCCGAGTTAACTCATCCCAAATCCGAGTTACTTTTACTCAATTTTGACTTACATCCCAAATCCGAGTCATCTGACTCAAATCCGAGTTAACTCATCTCAAATCCGAGTTACTTTACACAATTTTGACTTACATCCCAAATCTGAGTCATCTGACTCAAATCCGAGTTAACTCATCCCAAATCCGAGTTACTTTACTCAATTTTGACTTACATCCCAAATCTGAGTCATCTGACTCAAATCCGAGTTAACTCATCCCAAATCCAAGTTACTTTACTCAATTTTGACTTACATCCCAAATCTGAGTCATCTGACTCAAATCCGAGTTTACTCATCCCAAATCCGAGTTACTTTACTCAATTTTGACTTACATCCCAAATCTGAGTCATCTGACTCAAATCCGAGTTAACTCATCCCAAATCCGAGTTACTTTACTAAATTTTGACTCACATCCCAAATCTGAGTCATCTGACTCAAATCCGAGTTATAGGACTCAAATCCGAGTTAACTCATCCCAAATCCGGGTTGTCTATTTGCCACGATATAGCTTGATTTGGCGTGATGACGATAATTTGCCTTTGATATGGATCCGAGATATAGATCCGAGATTCAGCTTTGGGATATGATAATAGGGCTAACCGCTAAGAGATCTGATTCGAGATGTAGGTATGAGATATAGATTCGAGATATGATTAGCTGGCCAATAGTCATCCGAGATATGGGATAACCTAGCAAAATGGTGAGATATCAATCCGAGTCATAACATAACCTGGCAATCTGGTGAACTGAATAAAGCTTCGGCCTGAATCAGAGATATGATTAGTACGCCGAGTCTGAATAACAATCCGAATTATAATATTCCCTGGCAAGCTGAATCAAATGTTAGTCCGAATTAGAGACAATCTACTGAGCTGAGTTTAAACGTTAATTCAAAGCATAAACAAATTGACTTCAAGTTATATCCGAATCATCAATAAGCTGGCCGGTAAGCTGAGTTAAAGGATAATCCAAAGCATAAATAAACTGACTCAAATTCTATCCGACTCATAAGTAAGCTGACTCAAATTCTATCTGGATCATAAATAAGTTGATCCAAATTCTGTCCGAGTTATAAATAAGCTGGCTGGGGAGCCGAGTTAAAGGAAAATCCAAAACATAAACTAACTGACTCAAAATCTATCTGAATCGCAAATAAGCTGATTCAACTTATGGTCGGGTTAACAGATAAGCTGGCTGGTGAGCTGAGTTAATGGGTAATCCAATACATAAACTAACTGACTCAAAATCTATCTGAATCACAAATAAGCTGATTCAACTTATGGCCGGGTTAACAGATAAGCTGGCTAGTGAGCTGAGTTAATGGGTAATCCAAAACATAAACTAACTGACTCAAAATCTATCTGAATCACAAATAAGCTGATTCAACTTATGGCCGGGTTAACAGATAAGCTGGCTGGTGTACAGATCTAAATCAACATGATGTGCTCTTAATCCAAAGGTGAATCTAAGGATAAGTCGGCTAGTCCCCGGGTTAAGTTATTTTCTCCCCGGGGTGAAGGATTGAGTGTAGGTGACTGAGTTATCTGGCACTTACAGTATACTTCGGAAAGTGTTTGAGTGAGTCTTGCTAAGTCATATGTGCCTTGCTGAGTTATTCGGTACTTATAGTAGGCTTGGAGTAGTGCCTGAGTCCTTCGTGCTGAGTCTTATCTGTTTTGTTGTGTCAGACTTGGAGACCCTTTGCGCTTACCTCTTTGTTCTCTGTTCGCTTGGTGAAGCAGAATGAGCCCTATGAGGAAGAAGTTGATGAAGATGTTCCCGTCCGGATGGAAACCCAACCAACGCCACTAAAGGCCCCACGGTGGGCGCCAAATGTCGTGGTGGTATCACGGCATATGCCATGGGTAGGCTAAAGTTGGGGCCGATGGACGTGGAGGAATCCGGGGAGGGATGATGTGGTGAAGACCGCACTCATATGAACAAAGAGAAATACAATGCATATTGGATTGAAGCTCTCAAGTGGAGATGACACCTCATTCTATACATCTAATCCCTTATAATCTTGCCATGCTTGTGGCTACAATCATGCTCCTTGAGCTGTTTCCCCTATGCTTCTATCTAGATCTCTCTATGAGAGTGGAGGAAGAGGAAGAAGGAGAGCTCCTTGTGAGCAGAGAGGGGAGGAGCCCTTCGGGGCCTCTCCTGGGAACGATCCCCCTGGTGCTCCTTATAAAGGGGAGCCCAGGGGACAAAGCTTGTTCTCCACGCTTGGCATCTGTGTAGAATATTCTTAGATGCTCAACATATGCCTTGGCATCTTTGGAGATGCCATGTCATATCCCTTAGCATATTCCCAATGCCAAGGGCATATTCCCTAGCATCTTCTTGATGCCAAGGGCATATTCCATAGGGCCATGTGCCAGTCTGAGCCATGGGCGTCCCAAGACTGGCACGAGACTTGTTTGTCTTGTCCTGGGTCGATGCTGAGTCGTCGTAGGTGTCGCGGAGGCCTCTGGGGATGGTTAAGTGGGCGTCTGGATCACTACATCTCGTCTCAAATGCCCTGGGGAAAGTGTAGATTCGGCCCAGTCCGGGACTGACTCGGCCTGGGTGAAACAAAGCCCAGCCGAGGTATTTGGCGGCCCATCCGGGGTACATGGTGGCCAGCCGGGGTATAAGGTGGTTCGGCCCAGCCGGAGTATCCCTGGGATCAATTCCAGCCGACATGATTTGGCCCAGCCGGGCTGGCGACGTCGTGACCCGTGGTGGGCCGAGTTAAGACTCATTTGGCCCACCCAGGAGTCAAGGGGAGGGAGCGACGCTCCGAAGTGGCGGGAGCGGGAGACGCTTGGCGGGATGTTGGCGAGAGCTGGCGGCGTCGGCGGGATTGGTGGCGTTTGGGGGCGTGGCTCGGTGCAGGAGGCCCGTGGCGGCCGACTTAGGATTAGGTCGGCCCAGCTGGGGTTATTCTTGCTTCAGTTCGGCCATGAGGAATGTGGACTGGGCCGAGATTGCCTTTACTCGGCCCAGTTGCTGTTTCTTTGTCTTTTCTCTTTTCTATTTGACTAAATATCCTCTTATCAAATATTCTTTCTTTTATCCATGTCTCTTACTAGTTTATTTATAGACGAACTCTGGGGTACCTGGGGTTATATCCCCGACATTCACCTCCATTCAAGAACAACCAAGATGCGTATGTCGAATGGAAATCCTGAACTATATGACTCATGGAATCTACTCGGCAAGTTAGTTGGCCGAGGGGGTTTCCAGGCCCCCGTGTGGCTGTACGCTCGTCTTGGTTCAAGAGGCAAGAACATCGGGTCCTAAGGGTGGCAAGTATGGGACTGCAAAAACCACAACCCACCGTGGCCTCCCATACAAGCCTTAGCATGTTTAACTTTCATCTCTGATATTACCACGTCATCCTGTCAAACTAGGTTCATTCGCAGCTCTGATTCATCAACCGGATGGACTAGTGGTAACAGCTAAGCTTGGCTAAGCTCAATAGATATAATAGCTCTAGCAACGCTTCACAAGCTCAAACCCTAGTTATGCTAGGAGCAGTGGATCAGGGAATTTAGGCTCAAAGGAAACATGCATCAGATAGGATTACTATATCTATCGATAAAAGACTTTAGAATCGTATGCACATGGCAAGAATGAAATACTTTGAAAGCATAGGGTTCATATGTATGTGTGGGGCTTCGCTTGCCTTTGCCAGTTGTTCTCCAGAAAGTAGGGCTTCAGACATCTGGTACTTGACTTGATTACAGTTGGTCAAGTATTAGTCTTCAATATTCGACGGTGTTGATCTCGGGCTTCGATCTCGATCTTGATATCGTACTCTACCGGAAAGAAGCAAACACCGGAAATAGAGGGAAACAATAAACACATGGCATCGATGCAATGCTCAAACAAGGATGATGATATGACAAGTTAAAAGTTATTAAAATTGAAACCCTAAACATGCTTGGTAGTTTAATCGGGGTTCCGAGGGGTGAAAACCCTAGAATAGGGGGATCCTCGGAATCACCTATGGGTTTCATTTTGTTCTTCTAATTATACTTGCCATTGAAGTTGTTTATAAATGCATGATTATGATGCTAGTGTTTAGATCTTATTTTTCTAAACATTTTGATATATTATCTATATTTTTATGATTTAAAATGAATTAGTTATGATTTATCCCATTTTTAATTCATTTTAAATAATTTTTGGAATATATAAAATAATTTATATTTTGGAATTACTTTTAACATTTTATTAAACAGAAAACATTTCTGAAAATGTTTATTACACTTACAACAGGGGCCCACATGTTAGATATTTTCCTTTACTGAAATAATTATAGAAAATAATAATAAAAGGGGTTATGATGCCAGCATGATGCCTCGCTGACGTCATCAATGGAGACGCCCCAGGTGTTGATCAAATCCGTCGCTAGGGGCGACGGGAGCAGGCGCGCTGGAAAGAGGGCGTCGTCGGCTACCATAAAATGGCGGCGCCACTTGCAGGAGGTCGTCGGAGAGGCGTGCGTGACGGAGGACAGTAGCGGCGGCGACATGTGCACGATGGCACGACGACACAGAGGGAGAGGGGCGAAGCGAGAAGGTCTGTGAAGACCACAAGCTCGCCACGAACGCGGCGGTGGTGACGGGGAGGCAAGGCAAGGTCGAACGGCGATGAATCGATGACAACGATGGTGGCCGACGGTGCTCCGTGCTTGATTCTGGCCAGAGGAGGTCATCCGATCGCGCGTGCTTCGAGGAGGAGGACAAGGGCGGCGAGACGCTTCCAGCAGTGGCCTCGGCGCACCGCGGGGTGGTCGGGGACGGCGAGGCAACACGGTGGCCAGAGCTAGTGTTTCTCCCTTGGCAAGAAAGGGATAAGGTGGAGGGGGAGAGTGGCTTGCTAAGGTTCTCCAGAGGGCAGGGCGAGGTCCTTATAGGTGATAGGGGCGGCGGCGTGCACGAACCATGGCACAACGGCCGATGACGGCGGCGGCGACACGCAGGTGGTTACCGTCGTCGTCGAAGATGACGGAAAGAACGGGGAAAAATGGTACGGGCTAGTCACGAGCTGCAGATGGGCCAGGTGGGCCAGCTGGTGGGCTTTGGCAAAGCGAGGGCAGTGGCTGCTGGCGGCTGCGCGTGGGCGGTAAGGAGAGGAGGAAAGAAGGGGGCTCAACCCAGTTAGGTTTAGCAGCAGTTTTTATTTGCGAAAACTTTTCCTTTTTTTGTTTTTCTATTTTATCTTTGGTTCATTCATTTGTAATTCTGTTTTGAATGATTTCAAAATACAAGAGGCTTTGCAAGATATGTGAAAACACTAGGGGGCCCTTTATAATATTTGGGCTCCAAACATTTTGTTGTTTCAAAAATATTCAAAAGCCATTTGAATGCATTTGAGAGGAAGAGGTAAATTAGGGTTAGGGTTTTGTGATTATTTTCTTGCATGCATTTTTAATATGATGCTCATGCTATGAACAAATCAAACCCTAATTAATATTTAATGAAACTTGGGTTGTTACACACTAGGTGTAGCCCCCGAGATTCGGAGTGGCTACCACAGGTAGGTGCTTTGAATCTTCTCCTCCTTTGAGATCCGGCTCGGTGCTGTTTGTGCAAAATAAAACACATGGAAATGATTTATTATCAATATATTATTATGCTACACATCTTTCATTGTTCGACTAAAATTTCTTTTAAAAAAAAAAACTAGCTCGTGATTTTCCGAACACTTAGCCGCTTTCTCGCAATGTAATGCACGCTGTGCACCTTGCAGGCGTCTGATGCGGATCCGTAACAAGGGAGTTGACAATACATTCCGCACGGTACTAGAGGCTTAGTAGCCGAAAAAATACCAACTAGGCACATGGACAGACAGTCTGATCTGTCGCATCTTTCACCGTTTTTCATGTGGGATTCCTTGGGCTTTTTCTCTTGCTATTCGGACAGCCGGGTTGTGGTATATAGCTGAGACGAAGAGTGGGCCTCCGGCATCGTCACACACTACTCAGTCGGGTTATAGAATTAGCAGGCCGGGCCAACCGACGAGCCCCCGCGCACTACTAGGAAACTAGCTATAGATAGACAGACCTTCTGTGCCGCATGGTTCTGACCATGCGCCACAAAAGTTGTCCAGTGGCGCATTTCATCAAATGCGCCACAGAAGTCTTCCAACTTCTGTGGCGTATATAGGAAAAATGCGCCACAGAAGTTGGAACTTCTATGGCGCATATGTCCACATAGAAGGAGAGGGCTACAAGTCGCACTCTCGGATGCCCAGCTTCTCCATGGAAGACCGATAGAGTAGGTTGAGGGCTACAGGTCGCACTCCCGGACGCCCAGCTTCTCCATGGAAGACCGATAGAGTAGGTTGAGGGCTACAGGTCGCACTTCCGGACGATGGCGATGATCCTCTCCAAATTCCCTATCCCGGCAGGGTGCCAGAACGGAGTTTCTGGATCCGAATCTTGGTTTCTGGTGGCGGCGGTGGAGCGGAACTCTTTCTGGAAAACTATCGAACCCCCCTCTATTTTTAGGTCAGAAGGCAACTTATAGGCGCGGAGGGAGGCCGAGGAGCTGCCTGGGGTGGCCAGACCTCCCCCAGGCGCGGGGTCAGTGGGCCCGCACCTAGGGTGGGTCTGGGCCCCCCAGGCCTCCTCTCTGTCTCCCTTCTGGCTCCGTGAATCTTCTGGTGAAAAATAGTTTTTGGCATATTTTCCGGAATTTTTCCTGATAGTTCATTTTCTGCACAAAAATAAGACACCAAGGTATTTCTGCTGAAAACAGCGCCAGTCCGTGTTAGTTGTATCCAAATAACACAAGTTTAGATAAGAAACAATAGCAAAGTGTTCGAGAAAGTCGATACGTTTTGGACGTATCACCAGCCTGCTCCTTGATCTGCCGGGTCCAGCTGCACTACCGAGTGGTCTATGTAGCCGGCTTGAAGGCGCCTCTGTGGTACTTACACGGCCCATCAAACATCTTCTCAAAGGTGAAGGCGTTCCTCTGACTCTTGTTGGCAGTCGGTGCGCCTTGCACCGCGTTGACTTGCCTCTCGTGGCAGTGTGGGCCTTGCTGCTCAATCGGACGCTTGCCCTGGTAGTGGTTGTCGCCGCCAGGCCTCCTAGACGATCCGGCATCTCCGCCTTGTCCGGCTTACTTCTCTCAAGGCGTCTCGGTGGGAACCGGTCGTCCTTCTGCATTCACCCGGAGGGGCTTCTTCATCGCCGCATCCGCGGTGGCGTACTGGTCAGCAACGGTCATCAGCTCCGCCATGGTCTTGGGCTCATCGCACAGCAGCCGGTGACGTAGCATCGTGCCCTCCCGACACCCTTCAATGAAGAAACCAATTGCTTGATTCTCCACCACCCCTTCCCAGGAGTTGTTCAGCTCGGTCCAGCGGGTGAGATACTCGCGGTCCCCTTGGACGCACGTAGAGAGATCGTGGGGTCTACCAGGACGCTTGTAGGTGTCGTTGAAGTTTAGGATGAAGACCTTCTTGAAGTCCGACCAAGCGTTGATGCTGTTGGGAGCGAGGCTGTTGATCCAGGTTCTCACCGAACCGGTAAACATGAGGGGCACATAGCAAACCGCCACACGCTTGTTGCCGTGGGCGATTCCGACTGCCGTGACATATTCGGTCAGCTAGTCTTCCGGCTTCATGTTGCTGTCGTACTTGGGGGTGTCCCGTGACAGGGAGAACTTGTCGGGGAATGGCTCCTCCAGATGCGTGGCCTGAAGCACATTGGTCCGGTTGCGTCTTCCTCCTCCATGACACGAGCTTGCGCCAGGAGGTAGATTCTGTCGCGCGCGTCCGGCTCAACCGGATTGGGCGCTCCCACCCGCCCGGTGAGGCGGGATGGGTGAGGGGGTGTAGGGTGGGTCTGATCAGCCGGATGCGGTGGTGGGTGACTCGTGGCACCTTGGTCGCCGCGGGGTTGGCTGTTGTCGGATTGGCAACGCTTGGAGCGTGGGTGCGCATGGTGCTGGCCTAGAGATGCCGAGTACTTGGTCTGGCGAGGACCTCCCCGGCTACCTCCACCTAGGTGGTTCCCTCTGGAGCCGGCCCCTGCCTCGTACGCGATCCGAGCGGCCTCGACATGCTCGTCAGCCATTCGCAGCAGATGCCGCACCCGCTGAAACTGCCGCATCTTTTCCTCCCCCTCCAGGTGAGGTAGGTATTCCGCGACGGCTCGTGCCGCCCAGACATTCTTGACCACGGTGTCGTACACAGGCAGTGGGAAGTATGTGTGAGGGCCCGGCTCGACGTCTTGCTCGAAACAGGCGCCCAGCTCTCCCTCGCGATGCTGCACGGAACCTAGCCGACTAGGATCTTGATTAGCCAGGGTTAGGCCATGGGCGCGGTGGTACTCGCGTATGTTGCTCTCCATCTGGTACTTGGTGGAGGACATGCCCTGAGCCTGGTGAAGCAAACTCTCTCGTGCCGCCTCGATCTTGGCGACTGCCTCGTCCGGGTTCTCTCCCAGATCAACCAGAGCGAGGAGTTCCTTGATGACTTCTGCCACCACTCCCTTTTCACACAGGGGAGTGGACATGCCGGCTATGTCGCTGGTGCGCTCAAGAGAAGGACGACGACCGTGGCCGGAGCCAGTCATCATCACCTCCACGCCGTGGGGCGCGGGAGCGCGCTACTAGCTAAGGGAAGCGACTCGGCGAAGGAGATGATCTCCCGAGGGAAATCCTCCGACACGGTGGCAGGTCACCGAACAGCAGGACGGAGCCACCTGCCGGGAAACTGGAGCCGACGAAGGAGCGAGCGTTGTTGATGACACAGATGAATTTTCCCAACGTGAGCACGGGCCCGGAGGCCACGCGCTCGCCGAACGAAGTGCGGTGTCCCGTGCAGAACGTCACTCCGGTCGCCGCCATCCAGGCCCCACGGTGGGTGCCAACTGTCGTTGTTACGAAAACGGCAGTGCCTGAGCAGGCTAGTTAGTAGTGTGGCAACGATCAGGGAAGCGAGCGATAACGCCCACAAGAGGAATTGGGCACAAGCATGCATCGGGGACACAAGAATTACCCAGGTTCGGGGCCCTCGTGGTGAGATAACACCCCTACTCCTGCCGATCTGACTAACTGGATGAACACAAGGGACTATAAGTGCTCCTGGAGCCATATCAATGGACTAGCTAGAAGGAAGAAGAACCAGCCCCTACTACGATGCCCCTGCCGTCCTTATATAGGCCGAGGCGACATGGGCAAAGACACAGTCGACTGGTAGGTCCCTTAGGCAGGCCTGGCCGACTATTCCAGTAAAGTATCTCGCCTTCCTGACTTCATGCATAGTGTCGCACCCCTCGGCAGGCACAAAAACAGTGGAGGCCACCCCGGCCGACACGGGCGGCGACTCTTGTTCCCGCCTGACATGGGTACGGGTCGTCCTTTCCGGCGTCTGTGTCGCTGCCTCTGTGAAAGAACATGTTGGGCCCCCATGTGTGGTTTTGGTAATTAATGACAATCTTTATGGACTAATGTGTGAATTAAGTTATACTTATTGGATTTGTCCATTGGCATCGCTTGGAGCATGTGTTGGCTTCAAGGTTGATGAAATGCAAAGAAGTTATGTTGGGCAAGCTCAATATGCGAGGTCAATGATGAGGAATTAAGAAAGGCGTTCCATCTTGAGAAGGGCAAGATCGTCTACATCGAGCTCAAGTGGAATGCTCAAGGCAAAGGTATAATCTTGATAGGTTTTCCCTTTTGCCGGTCTCTCGTTGTGTGTGTGAGACCGGGTTTAGGATAGATAACCGTACTATCAAGAGGGGCCCTCGTATGAGTAATTCGGTCACATCGTTCGGAGAGAGCTCAAACCTTTGCATACTTGCATCATCGTATTTGGTTGTTATTTGGTCTTATCCATGTGAGGATATAGAGCTTGTGGTAATATCCATAACAAGCTCTTGTTCATCAAAATCGGATCTCCCATATATATCTTGTTGCGATTTTGATTTATGTGGCTTTTCGGTTTCTCACCAAGTGAGGTATATCACATTATTCTACTTGATACTTTCTCACTTGGTGATAATCAATATTTCCACTTTTTATTGGGATGTCCTTGTCGCCCTCTATCCAACGCAATTTGAATCGGGTCAATCGGAGCTACCGTTTAAAAGTTATGACTGTTTGAATATTTGCCGTTTTAAATGAAAAAGAAAAAGAAAAACTGGGCCGAGCGGTACTACCGCGGCCCAGTACCGCTCGGGCCTGACGCGCGCAGCCCATTCTCAGTTTTGCCCGGCACCCACTTCCGGTCCTATCGGACCGGCCCGGTAGTACCGCCCGGGTGGGCCGGTACTACCATCCGGCCCAGAAAAATGTCCAGTTATTTTTCAGATCCGGATCTTGCCCGTCTTTGCGCGTTGACCTGCTCCTGGCCGGTTTTTTTTTCTGCGTGTGCCGCCCGCTCACTCCCGATCTGGCGCGCCGCGCGCAGCTGCGTCCGTTGACCCGCGTGCCTAGCGAGCTTGGCCCCACCGCGCGCAGCCGCCTCGTTTCCATCGCCGCTCGCCTCGCGTGCTCGTTCGCTCGCTCGCCCGCGCGCTTGCCGATGCGCCCGCATGCGCGCGCGCGTGCCCGTGCCTTGCTGCTGTACTGCTGCGCGCGAGCAGTGCTAGCAGCTGCTGCTGCCATGCACGCTGGCCACCGCTCGCATGCATGCGCGCGCACGTTGTGTGGGCCAGCTGCTAGCTGCTGCGTTGCTGCTTTCCCTTTCTCTCTCTAACTCGCTCGCTCGCCTGGTACCTTGACCAATTTGTTGTTTAGGTCATCCGGTACTACCGGACCGTCTAGAAAAATTGCCCAACGGCCAGATTTTTTGGGGCTCTATTTAAGGCTTTGCCAGTTTTGAGTTTAGTCAGTTCCTCTTTATCTATTAGGCTAAACTTTATCCACACTTGCTCTAGATCTTGAAGCTTGTCTAATCTTTTTCCTCCGATGATTCTTGCCCATATTTGAGTGGAAGAGATAGGAGATCTAGCCTCACGTTTTGACCTAACCGATTCATCTCTTTGTGAGTACATCTTTGGGGATCTAGATTTTGGGGGATTTTGTGTCTCTCTTTGATTCCTCCTCTCTTGTTCCCCCAATAGCTTTAATAGCTTTGTTGGAACTTGGGAGTGAGGGATTTGAGCATCTTTGTGGTGTTCTTGCCATTTGCATTTGTTGCATCGGTTTGAGTTGTCCTCGGAGGATTTGGTTTGAGTTGCTCATTGGAGCTTGTCCCTCTTGGGTTCTTGGAACCCTAGACGGTTTGTGACCTTGGTGGCATTGTGGCCTTTTGTGGCGTTTGTTGGGAGCCTCCAAGTTGTGGAGAAGTGCCCCAACCTTGTGAGAGGTTCCGATTGCCACCGACAAGTGCACCGATAGTGGAAGCGTGGATCGATCCCGTTGGGGTGAGATTCACCGGAGAATAAGGGAGGCCTTTTGTGGCGTTGGTGGTTTGATACCACCCCCTCTCCAAACGAGACGTACTCCATGTTGGGAGGAACTCGGTAAAATATCGGTGTCCCCGCGTGCCTCGGTTATCTCTATACCCGAGCTCTTTACTTATGCACTTTACATTGTGATAGCCTTCGTGCTTGAAGTAATATATATCTTGCTATCACTTTGTTGCTTGTATTGCTTAACATAAGTTGTTGGTGCACATAGGTGAACCTTAGTTGTTTTAGGTTGTGCTTAACAAAGTAAACACTAGTTTTATTCCTCCTTTGTTGAGCCACTCTAGGAAAAGTTTTAATCGCCTATTCACCCCCCCCCACCTCTAGGCGACATCCGTATCCTTTCAATTGGTATCAGAGCCCGGTCTCTCATTTTAGGCTTCACCGCCTTGAGAGTAAAGATGTCGGCTAGGGGATTAGTGCACAAGGACACGCTCACATTCGATGGCACAAATTATGATGTTTGGAAAATTCGCATGCTTAATTTATTTCGGGAAATTCACCCAATTATCGAGGGCTATCTATATGTGGGTTTCTCTTCTCCTATGGATACCCAGAACGAATCTTTAGAGGAGAAGTTGAACTCTCATATAGATGCTCTAGCTACTAAAATTCTTGTGCATGTTGTGAGCAATGTAGTTCTTTCTTCTATCATGCCTTATTCAAGCGCTCGTGAGATATGGACCAAGCTTCAAGATAAATATAGCAAGTCCAACATTATTAAGGATGATTGTGTTGCTTCCACTTCCGGTCGAGATGAGTTCTCATCGTCTACCACTTCACCAACATGTGATTTTTCACAAGGTAATGATATGGTGAGTGGTGATAGAAATTGCAATATGGATAGTGTGTTCACTATTTGTAATCCCTCATATCTATCTAGTTGCAATGATCTATCTTTGGACCTTAAAACTTCTAGAACTCAAAATTCCTCACATGCTTGTGTTAATAGTCCTTGCATATCATGTAGAAATGACTTAAATAAATCTCATGATGATATGTTCATGTTGTCTTGTTGCCATGATAAAAATGCTTCTGTTTCCTCTAGTGCTTGTGTTGCTCACCATGTAGAGGAAAATGAAGATTATATGGGCCAAGACAAGGTCTTGAAGAGATCTTCAAGTGCAATCTCATCATCACCTTCCTCCGGTTCTCACATGTGCCTTATGGCTAAGGGAACAAAGGTAACCTCTTTGAATCCCATTGTATCTCATGATGATGATGATGAGGTTGAGAATGATAATGATGATTATAGAGGTAAGTATGATATTACCTCTATTAAGAAAATGGGAGAGGTTGTCTATAGTGCTCTCTACAAAAATAAACTTGCTTCCTCCAACCTTCTTGAAATCTTGAATTATGCTATAGAAGGCAATGATCTTATTGAGGAGCAAGAAAACATAATTGATGAAAAGTTTGCACTTGAGCGTGAATATGCTAATGAACTTGCTCAAGTAAAGGACTCCCTTGAAGAAGAACAAACCACCAAAGAATCTCTTGAGGAGACTTTTACTCTAGAATTATCTAGAGTAAAGGAATACCATGATAGAGAACTTGCGGTGGCTAACTCCTTTAAGATTAAAAATGATGAACTTGAAGTTGCTTATGCTAAACTTGTTGAGGATTTTGAGCACCTAAAAAATGGCTCTAGGGTCATAAAGGGTGAGCTCATCAAACTCACCGAGTCACATGAGCAACTTAAATCCTCATATTCAAAAGAGCTTGACAAGTTTCCCTCACCTCTTGCTAATAGTAATGATGCTTGTGCTACTAACTCTATTTCTTGTGAAGCATCTATTTTGAAGGATAATGTTGAGCTAAAGGCTCAACTTGCTTTGCTAACTAGCAACTATGGGAAATTAGAAGAAAGCCATGTTAAGCTCTCAAGCTCGCATGAGGATCTCCTAGTCTCCCATGGTAGGCTAAAGTTGGCTCATGAGGCCATCATGTCAAAGGTAACATCTAGTGGGCATCATGTGGACATTAGCACTATATCCACTCCAAATGTTATATTGCCATGTGCTACTCCTTGTAATTCATCCTCTCACAACCATGCTATATCTCGTGATGAATTACATTCCTTGCCTTGTTGCTCTAACAATGTAGCATCTACTTCCTCTAGTACTTGTATTAAAACTAACCATGTAGAGGAAATCAAAGAGCTCAAGGCTCAAGTCACTTCTTTGAAGAATGACTTGAAAAAGGGTCAACAAGGGAAGGCCGCACTCAACAAAATCTTGAGTGTGCAAAAATCCCCCAATGACAAGAGTGGGCTTGGATTCAACTCCAATGTCAAGAACAAGTCCACTATCATGTTGAAGCACAAGGACAACAAGAAGAATGGCCAACATCAAGTCAAGAATCCGGCCAACATTGTTTGCTTCAAGTGCAAGGAAGAAGGGCATCATGTTAGATCTTGCCCATTGAAGAATAAGTCTCCTAGTGTGAAGCAACAAGGGAAGCGGCCTCAAGCTCCACCTCAAGTCATTAATGGGCCTCTTCCTAAGAGTACTACTCGAGCTCATCCTCGAATTGTGGCTTCACCTAAGAAGAAAGATGTCAAGAGTAGAACTTGCTACTTATGCCGTGAGAAGGGGCATATTTCTTCCTCATGCACTATTGGTATCTCCTCATCCAACCCTATCATTATTGATGATGTTTATTCTCTTTGTAAGGATGAGGTTGGCAATATTTTTACCAAATTTGTTGGTACCCAATGTGGTGTCAAGAAAATATCCATTTGGGTTGCCAAGCCTATTGTGACTAACCTCTTAGGACCCAACTTGGTTGGGGACCAACAAGCCAAAACTTGATCAATAGGTGTTTGTTGGAGGGCATTGGAGTCTTGGCTACATCATGAAGAATTATGGGATCTTCATTATTATTTTTGTCAAGCCAAGTCATGTGGATTATATTGCTCATATTATATTTCCAATGTTCCTCCTTGCGGTAACATATGCTTAACTCATTTCATTGAAAGTTACTCGCCCCCTTGTGCATGTGTTGGTTTTGTATATTCCATGCTTTTGTACATGTTGTGTTTTCCACCTAATTATCTTGAGGTATCAAACATATTTGTGTATGATTATGTGGCACACCATGTATGTGTGTTTCTTGTATTGGAGCCTTACTTGTTTATTTTGGTATCTTATTTGGCTCTTGTGAGAGATTAATGGACTATCCCATTTTGGGGAGTGTTATGCTTAGGCATTCCACAATCCTAAAAATGTGTGTACATGAGGATTACCACCTAGTATTTATATTGGATTATTGTCTAATCTCTATGTGGTATAATTCTCATGAGAAATTTAATTTTATAATGTCCACTAATTATCTCTATTTGTATCCTTTTCCCTCGTGTTGGTTTTATGGTAGTATCACATTATGGGGGAGTCATATGCTTAGTGCATATTACAATCCTAGAAATTGTGAATATTCGAGGTTGTGTCACTCAGAATTGATATTGATAATTATCTAGCACCTATGTGACACATTTGCTCATACAAGTTCCAATTTGATTGAATGGCTTTATTGATCTTATGTTGTATCTTGTATATGAGAATGGTTCTTGGTATGTGTTTCCTCATATTTAGATATTTATATTCGCATGGAAACCATTTGCTTCAAGTTACTCTAATCACTAGTGATTGTGTGACTATTGGAAGCTACCAAGAATCTTGTTTGAAGTATCATGCTCAATTCTTATATTTAGTTATATGCTTCTTGTTGTGACTATGATCTTGGATATCCATGCAAGCTACCTTGGGAAAATTATTCCCAATATTTCTTGTCCTTGGACAATGAGCACCCAACTTATGGTAGAATTTATTGATCATATTCACTTTGGCCCTTGCCTAATTTTATCCTATCTTTGGCCAAGAAAATGTTTTGTGTTGTCTCCCAAGCCTTCCTTGCTTCTTGTGGATCTTCTTATTTTATTGATATCCTCTTGTGTTTTACTTATTATAGGTACTAGTGATGATCCCATTTGTGTGCATTTTGCATTTAAAAGTAAAATCCTACAAAATGCACTATCCATGGGGGAGCTATCCTATATTATTTAGAACACTCATATTTATGCTTCTTTGTTTTGATCCATATCGTGTTTTATGTGCTTGGAACCTCAATCTTTTCATTTTGGTACTTGTGCCATCATGTGAAGTTTGGGGAGTTTGGTTTCTTGTTGGAACCTTGCTCTTTTTGGGAGTTGGTTTTGTCTCATTCCTTGTTTCTTGATTTGACCATTTTAGAATGAGATAAATCCTTGAGCATTTTATTTCTATCTATCTTTTGCTCCTTGGATTATGCCTAGTTCATTTGTTGAACTTGTGATCTTTCATGTGTTGAATTGGTTTGTTGATACAATTTGGACATCGTTTGTCATGTCACACTCTTGTGTGTGCAATCTCGATTTACTTGGTGTTTTGTTCAAATTGTATCTCCTTTTTGGTTCTTGAAAGCTTCATGCATGCATATTTACTATATGATTATATTATGGCATGCTTGCTTTCTTTGATCCAATATATAGGGGAAACTCCACCAATTCCCATCGGCTAAGTTGTGCATGAAATTCAATTTCATATCAATGTGCACATAATTATGTGGAGTCTCTCCTATGTATTGTAGTTTCTCTAACTACTTTGGACCCAATAAGTTTGGGGACCATTTTGTACTTAATTGTGTTTTAGGTACATTGGAGATATATTGGATGCTTGTCTTTCAATTTTGAAGAAGTGGTGCGTACATGAAAAGTTGAGTCAAGCTATAGGATGATCACCGAATTCATATACTCTACATCCTACCAATTATATCTCGGTAACAAGTATCTCTTTCTCATGCTCATATATCTTGATTCCAACCGTTTGTCGGTTGCCTTCTAGCATGAATTCATGTATTTGTAATTGTTGTAGTTCTAGCCATGGCTTTAAGAGAACTCTCTATTGTAAATGTGTATAAGTTGAGATGAGTACATATAGTTGGGACTATACAAAATCATGCATATGATCCTCCAATCCCAAATATATCAATCTAGCAATTTTATTGCCTATCATCTCCTCAACTTCTCTCATATGCAATAGTGAGATTTTTGCTAGTCTATTTTATCTTATGATACTTGTTGCCTTTCTCCATATATTCCAACTTTCTCCTTTTCCCTTGGTGATAGTTGTAATATATGTAGTATGTTGGTATTTGAAGCTCATTAATGTACAATAAGATATATGTGACCCTTTGGCCATGCTTTGAAGCTAAAATCTTATTGATATATGTTATGACTTCATTTTTGCCTTTCATGTGATTTCTTGTATATCTTATATATGTGTGCATATGTCCTTGTTGGCATATGTCTTTGTGATGTTTTCCACTTAGAGACATATGCACATATGAGAAGATAATTTTAGTTGAATCTTATTTCTTGGATACCACCTTTTATTCCTTTTTGATTTTTTGGTGGCTTCCAAATTTATTTGCCTATGAGTGCTTGTTCCTCTTGTTTGCATCTTTGGGCACTCATATTTGTTCTCTCATGCCTTGCATTGTTAAATGAATTCGGATGAGTGAGGATTCCATGATTATGCACCTTGTTCCCAATTACATTTATCCTAATTAGTGCATTATCTTTGGGGAGCTCATCTAATTCATTTAATAATACCCATTTACATTCTTTCACATTTGGTGTGTTTTAAATGCTTATGGGGGAGCAAGGATTCCATATTTGTGCATTATGTATTTCAATACATTTATTTTGATTTGTGCACAAACCTTGAGGAGCTTCTCTATTTGTTATTTAAAACACTCTTTTGCTCATATCATAATATCTTGATGTTTCCATTTGGACTCTTTTTTTGTTTTCAAATTGGTTTGTCGGTCTTTGTAGTTGCCTGCATCATTCGATTTTATTTTTGGAATCTTCGGGTCCTCGATATAGTTCTACTCCCTCCCAAGTATTCATCATTGGATATGTGCGAAGGCACACCTTTGGAGGAATTATTACTATATTTGCCTTCTAGAACTTGTCACCCATTTCGGCAATCGATGCCAATGGGGGAGAAATTTTAGAGGGTTTAAGGGAAGTTGGTTTATGCATTGAGTTTGTTCTTGTGCATTTGCTTCTCATGCTCTTGCATCGTTGTTGTTGCTTAGCATGTGGTATATATAGAGGAAACTCCACCAATGATAATGATTGGCAATATATGCAATGAAATTCAAGTTCATCACACATGCATAGATTGTGGGGGAGTTTGCTCTATATATGGTGGTGGTACCAATATCACATACTTTTGTAGTATTTGATATTGGTATTACCATTTTATTCATTAATATTCCTTATATAAACCCTCTTAAAGGGATTGTCATCAATTACCAAAATGGGGGAGATTGAAAGATCATGTTGGGCCCCCATGTGTGGTTTTGGTAATTAATGACAATCTTTATGGACTAATGTGTGGATTAAGTTATACTTATTGGATTTGTCCATTGGCATCGCTTGGAGCATGTGTTGGCTTCAAGGTTGATAAAATGCAAAGAAGTTATGTTGGGCAAGCTCAATATGCGAGGTCGATGATGAGGAATTAAGAAAGGCGTTCCATCTTGAGAAGGGCAAGATCGTCTACATCGAGCTCAAGTGGAATGCTCAAGGAAAAGGTATAATCTTGATAGGTTTTCCCTTTTGCCGGTCTCTCGTTGTGTGTGTGAGACCGGGTTTAGGATAGATAACCGTACTATCAAGAGGGGCCCTCGTATGAGTAATTCGGTCACATCGTTCGGAGAGAGCTCAAACCTTTGCATACTTGCATCATCGTATTTGGTTGTTATTTGGTCTTATCCATGTGAGGATATAGAGCTTGTGGTAATATCCATAATAAGCTCTTGTTCATCAAAATCGGATCTCCCATATATATCTTGTTGCGATTTTGATTTATGTGGCTTTTCGGTTTCTCACCAAGTGAGGTATATCACATTATTCTACTTGATACTTTCTCACTTGGTGATAATCAATATTTCCACTTTTTATTGGGATGTCCTTGTCGCCCTCTATCCAACGCAATTTGAATCGGGTCAATCGGAGCTACCGTTTAAAAGTTATGACCGTTTGAATATTTGCCGTTTTAAATAAAAAAGAAAAAGAAAAACTGGGCCGAGCGGTACTACCGCAGCCCAGTACCGCTCGGGCCTGGCGCGCGCAGCCCATTCTCAGTTTGGCCCGGCACCCACTTCCGGTCCTACCGGACCGGTCCGGTAGTACCGCCCGGGTGGGCCGGTACTACCGTCCGGCCCAGAAAAATGTCCAGTTATTTTTCAGATCCGGATCTTACCCGTCTTTGCGCGTTGACCTGCTCCTGGCCCGTTTTTTTTTCTGCGTGTGCCGCCCGCTCACTCCCGATCTGGCGCGCCGCGCGCAGCTGCGTCCGTTGACCCGCGTGCCTAGCGAGCTTGGCCCCACCGCGCGCAGCCGCCTCGTTTCCATCGCCGCTCGCCTCGCGTGCTCGTTCGCTCGCTCGCCCGCGCGCTTGCCGATGCGCCCGCATGCGCGCGCGTGCCCGTGCCTTGCTGCTGTACTGCTGCGCGCGAGCAGTGCTAGCAGCTGCTGGTGCCATGCACGCTGGCCACCGCTCGCATGCATGCGTGCATGCGCGCGCACGCTGTGTGGGCCAGCTGCTAGCTGCTGCGTTGCTGCTTTCCCTTTCTCTCTCTAACTCGCTCGCTCGCCTGGTACCTTGACCAATTTGTTGTTTAGGTCATCCGGTAGTACCGGACAAATCCATCCGGTACTACCGGACCGTCTAGAAAAATTGTCCAACGGCCAGATTTTTTGGGGCTCTATTTAAGGCTTTGCTCGTTTTGAGTTTAGTCAGTTCCTCTTTTATCTATTAGGCTAAACTTTATCCACACTTGCTCTAGATCTTGAATCTTGTCTAATCTTTTCCTTCCGATGATTCTTGCCCATATTTGAGTGGAAGAGAGAGGAGATCTAGCCCCACGTTTTGACCTAACCGATTCATCTCTTTGTGAGTACATCTTTGGGGATCTAGATTTTGGGGGATTTTGTGTCTCTCTTTGATTCCTCCTCTCTTGTTCCCCCAATAGCTTTAATAGCTTTGTTGGAACTTGGGAGTGAGGGATTTGAGCATCTTTGTGGTGTTCTTGCCATTTGCATTTGTTGCATCGGTTTGAGTTGTTCTCGGAGGATTTGGTTTGAGTTGCTCATTGGAGCTTGTCCCTCTTGGGTTCTTGGAACCCTAGACGGTTTGTGACCTTGGTGGCATTGTGGCCTTTTGTGGCGTTTGTTGGGAGACTCCAAGTTGTGGAGAAGTGCCCCAACCTTGTGAGAGGTTCCGATTGCCACCGACAAGTGCACCGATAGTGGAAGTGTGGATCGATCCCGTTGGGGTGAGATTCACCGGAGAATAAGGGAGGCCTTTTGTGGCGTTGGTGGTTTGATACCACCCCCTCTCCAAATGAGACGTACTCCATGTTGGGAGGAACTCGGTAAAATATCGGTGTCCCCGCGTGCCTCGGTTATCTCTATACCCGAGCTCTTTACTTATGCACTTTACATTGTGATAGCCTTCGTGTTTGAAGTAATATATATCTTGCTATCACTTTGTTGCTTGTATTGCTTAGCATAAGTTGTTGGTGCACATAGGTGAACCTTAGTTGTTTTAGGTTGTGCTTAACAAAGTAAACACTAGTTTTATTCCTCATTTGTTGAGCCACTCTAGGAAAAGTTTTAATCGCCTATTCCCCCCCCTCTAGGCGACATCCGTATCCTTTCACTCTGTCCTCCTGTCTAGCCGCTGTCTGATAGGGCTGCGGAGCACTATGCCCTACATCATCCATCTGTCTTGAATATCCGGCTAGGTCGTCCTAGCCGGCTACTCCATCTTGTCCAGGTGGTTGGTACCATCCGGCTAAGTGTCTTGCCTGTGCTGTCTTATCCGGCTAATGGTTCTGCCGGTTCTCCCTTGGCTTGTCTTACTCTATCCGACTGGTATGATCCAGCCGGCTAGACGCCTTTAGGGATGTTCTTTATCCAGCTGACTGGCTCAGGCTTGCTCTGCGTCTGGCCTTCTTCCTGACCTGCTCTTGATTTTTTATATCTGACTGGGATCAGTCGGCTGTCAGTTACATTGCCTCAGCATCTTATCCGGTTAGCCTACCCGGGGGTGATCCCCCCGACAATGTACGTGTAGTTCCTATCTGACCTTCCTTCCGATTCGGCGAGAATTTGTCATTTTCACCAAGGATAAACGGAATGGTTTGAGATCCCCTTGTTATGACATTGTTCATGTAAGGTGGTCTAGTATTTTTTAAAAATATGATGGTAGCATTTTGAATTAGCCATTTGGTGGTTGCTTCACAAAACCGCCTGTTTTTTGCACTCAGAAAATGGAAAATAGAGTTTTGGTGCGACAAAAAGGAAAACTTCCTCCTGAAACATTATTCGCCATCTCATGATGCGCATGTATGTACAATATGAACACATTATCACAAACTATAACTTCATTTTAGCCATAATATTGGTCATTTGACTTGAAAGCCAAGAAACCTCGGACGAGATTGGTCATTTTGTGAAAGTTTTTTTGAGACATAATCAATATACCAAGTTTGATATTTTTCCTTCTAACTATGTCACATAATTATCACACTACGCGAAGGTTTCGAATTGTTTAGATCGTTTTTGAATTTCCTATGCCCGTTTTAAAGTATCGTCAAACTTTGTCGAACGGCGGGCATGAAGATTCTTAGATCGAGGCTGAGACTCGCTAAACTTGACGTGGATCTCTAATGAAACAGCATATTGTGAACCTAAAAATAATTTTTGTAAAAAATCATGAGCATCCGATCATGTACCCGTAGTTCATATCTAACCCACTTCTTGCCCATTTGGCAGGAATTTGTCTTTTTCACCAGGGATAGACAAAAAGGTTTTAGATCCCCCTGTTAGGACATTGTCCATGTAAGGTGGTCTAGCATATTTGAGAAATATGGTGGTAGCATTTTAAATTATCTATGGTGGTTGCTTCATAAAACCGCCCGTTTTGTGTACTCGGAAAATGGAAAATGGCTTTTTGGTGCGATGAAAAGGAAAAATTCCTCCTAAAACATGTTCACCATCCCATGATGCACATGTATATATAATATGGACACATCATCAGAAACTATGCCTTCATTATAGCTATAACATTGATCATTTGACCCGAAAGCCCAAAAATCTCGAACGAGATAGGTCATTTTGTGAAGGTTTTTTTGATACATAATCAATATACCAAGTTTGATATTTTTCCTTCTAACTATGTCACATAATATGATACCATGTTTTATGTTTTACTTACTTTTTTTACAAATATGTAATATTTGAGTGTAGATAGATAGATTTTATTTTTTTTGCAAATTTTGATATATTATTTGTATTTTTCTGAATTAGAATGATTTAGTTATGATTTTTCAAAAATTAATGAGGTAAAAGAAAAATAGCTATGGCTAAAATTAAATGGAAAAAAATTCTGGAGGCCTACGCCGACGGCCTAGCCGTCGGCATAGACCAACCAATTTCTTCTAAAGAGCTACGCCGACAGCTAGGCCCTCGGCACAACCTAGCTACCCATCGTCGTATCTGAACTGGAGCTACGCCGAGGATGATACGTACGCTGAGGGCCACTGTTGGCACAACCCTCACTGCTACGCCGACGGCCGCGCTACGCGAGAACTACCCTTGACACCTTCATCTACGACGACGGTCGGGCTGGTCGGGGGAGGCCGCTATGCCGATAGCCCCGACATTTGGCCGGCTGGTTCGTCTCGGATCTTTCCTATAGTGTCTATGACGGTATACTGGCATTTCTTTTAAAAATAGCGTCATAGCGACTAAAATTGCAAAAAAAAAAATAGCGTGAACTCTCAAAATACGCTAATAACACGCTATTTGTTTTTTTTTATCAAAAACAATCCCATTTCTTCATCCGATGATCTTGTAAGACAAGGTCAGAAACCTTGTCCGCTTCTACAGGAAAAAGAGCAAGATGATGTTAAGCCTTGTTACTAAGCAGGCGTACAATGTAGTGATCTACACTATGGATTTCTGAAACTGGGAATAAAGATGTTAATTTTTCTCATCAATTGAGCATTTTTTTAAAGGTTTGACAATCGAGCGCTTTCCTTGAACTGTCGCTGTTAACCTCGTGGGTAAATCGCTGTTAAAAATGGATGCAGACCGGTACAATTAGACACTCACCGATTAAAGGCGGGCGATGCTAGTAAGAGACGACATAAAAAAAATATGGCATGCAAGCAACTGATTAAGCAGCAGAATATATATTTACACGAACTGGTTAAGTTCAGTATATTTTGAGCAGCAAAAATATCTCCACCACTCTGAAATTATACCTCCACTAATGGCCAAAAATAACTACATCGTAGGTTCGGTTTGGCGTTGGGCACTTACTGGATGACGGCGGTTGCTCAGCCCTTTCGAATGACTGAACTAAAATTAAATCACCACAATCCTATGAGGCGAAGGATCAGACGTCTTCTTCACAACGGGGAGCAGTTAAATACCCCTGCATCCTCCCGTCTTTCCCCTCTCTCCAGCCAAATGCTTCTGCCATGCCGCTTGTCGAGTGGTTAAGATATTGGAGTGAAACAAAGTGTAGTCCAGCCCACAAAGGGAACTCTCACACAAGTGATTCCCAGCATGCTCAGGGGGTTGTTCTTTTTTTAGGGCAACCGGCAGGAGCACTGCCTAATTCTATTAGAAGAGGGAAAAGCCATAGTTCACTGTACAGAGAAGGCAATTTTGTGTTAAGGTGGGAAAAAGCCAAAAACCACCAAGGAGCAAAAAGAAAAAACCTAGAGCCTAATCGGGCTCAGCCGGAATGTTGGGCACATAGGATGCAAGCAGACTCCCTTTGGCGAATGTCGTCTCTCTAGCAATGGAGGCCACCTCAATGTAGGTGAGTCTTTTCCGGTGAAAATTCTCCGATTCCTCCTTCCAAGCATTCCAGAGGACATAAAGTAGGCCGCTAAGACGTCGCTGTTCGGCATTTGTCTTCCCCTTTATTAAATCGTCCCACCATTCCGAGATGGAGTTGAAGGATTGCCCCTGTTTGCCCGTGCCCTCATTGTCCCAAGATTGCGTGGTGTTCCAGATCGCCGTTGTGAAGGGACAGTCTTTGCAGAGGTGGTCGGCTGTTTCGGGGCGAGACACAAAGAGGACAAAGGGGGATGAGGCCACCCTCGGATCGCAAGCATATCAGCGGTCAAAAGCTTGCCATGCAGCGAGCCAGAGAAAAGCTTGCATTTAGGCGCATGTGCCGACCAAATCTTCGTGCTTTGAACTTTGGGAAACTTCCATTGAATTGCGCGTGGTAAGCGAAGCAACCTTTAGTTTCCGTCGTAGTCGATGTCCATTTGATCGAGTCGGGCTGAAGGGGGTCACTGGGTCTCTGAATGAGGTCCCAAACTGCGGTATTGGGTTAGTTGTATAGGCGTGTTGAGGCGAGCGACGGAGCGGATCCAACTGTTATTGCTGGTCTCTTTCGCAACAGTCCTATTCTTTCTAGTGGCGATCTTGTATAGATCAGGTGCCCACAGCCAGATTGGGCCCCGATTGCTCCAGTTGTCATGCCAGAAGGAGGCCCTCTCACCGTTTCCTAAAGTTATTTTTGTCGAGGCTCTGAAAAGTGTCATATCGGCCGAGCTGCAGGGAAGCTTTGACCCAGCCCAAGTGCGCCCGGGGTCGGTCCATTGTAGCCAGGGCCATCGCAGTCTCAGAGCTCTCGGTGCGTTCAGTGCATTCCCAGTCCACCCAGCTCCTTTGGTCTACAAACCGTCTTCCAATTGACGAGCGCCTTGCCCTTAGATGCGTGGTCCCCTTCGTCGCCTGCCCAGACGAAAGTACGTACAATCTTAGAAATTTGGTTGCGAGCCCATTTCGAGAGCGGAATGGAGGTGGTGTGGTATGTTGCAGTGGCCATTAGGACATTCTTTGCCAGAATTAATCTTCCGGGTCTCGCGATGTTTTTCCCAAACCAGCCAGGCAGCTTTTTTGCAATTTTGTCGATTAAAGGCTGAAAGTACACTTTGCGTAGGCGGCGGATGTGTAGTGGGAGGCCCAAGTATCTTCCTGGGAAGGAAGCTTTCTTGGCGGGGAAGGAGGACAACACCTCATCCAAGTTGATTTGCCCGCACTGAATCGAAAAAACCTCCGTCTTGGTCATGTTGGTGACAAGGCCACTGGCATTTCCGAAGCAAGCTAGGATGGCGGAGATAGCATCCAACTCCTCTTTGACGGGGTTTACAAAAATTCCGGCATCATCGGCGTAGAGGGAGATTCTGCAGGTCGTCGATTTAGAACGGATAGGACTTAGAATTCCGCTAAGAGTAGCCCTGGACAAAATGCGTTGAAGAGGATCTATGGCTAGGATGAAGAGCATCGGGGATAGCGGGTCGCCTTGCCTTAGGACCCGGGCATGCCTGAAGGCCTTGCCAGGATTTCCGTTTAGGAGCACACGCGAGGATGAAGTAGCCAGAGAGAGGCAGATCCAGTTGCGCCAAGTTGGACCGAAACCTAGGGAGGCCAACACCTCGAGCAGGTAGGCCCAACCGACCGAGTCGAAGGCCTTTGAGATGCCAAGCTTCAGGAAAAGGCCTGGGGTCCTCGATGACTGTAGCTCTTTGATCAGGTTTTGCACATGCATAAAATTGTTGTGAATGCTTCTCTTTTTGACAAACGCACTTTGGCAATTGGAGACAATATCCGGAAGAATCGGGGTCATCCGGTTGGCGAGCACTTTAGAGAAAATCTTTGATAGGCTATGGATCAGGCTAATGGGTCTGTAGTCTCCGACAGCCGTGGCGTCAGATTTTTTCGGGATGAGAATGATGTTTGCGGAGTTTATGAGGTTAACGCAATTTCCTCGTAGCTCAGACATGCGGATGATAGCTTTGGTGACATCGCTCTTGATGATATCCCAACAGGATTTGTAGAAAGCTCCAATGTAACCATCAGGACCTGGGGCCTTGACCGAGGGCAAGGAGAAAACAGCCTCTTTTATCTCGTTATCATTGAAAGGGGCGTCGAGGTCGGCTAGGTCATGGGGGGCGTAGTTCAGACCATCCCAGTTGAGGCTCGTCTGCCTCTGGGCTTTTGTCCCAAGTTGATCCTTGAAATGTTGAAGCAGGATATCCTCTTTGTCCTGCGTCGTAATAGCCGTCCTGGTACCGGTCGTCAGAGATTGAATGTAGACTTTCCTTCTTCGCCCGTTAGCTCTAGCATGAAAGAGCTTCGTGTTCGCGTCGCCCAGCCTGATCCAGGTTAGCCTCGATCTCTGTCGAAGCTTAACTTTTTGAATGGTGAGCAATCCGATGTAATTTGCTTTTAGACGTCGCCTCAGATCTCTTTCCTCGTCTGACAAAGGTCTGGATTCTTCCGCCAGATCGAAACGCCAGATGATTTCTTTTGCCATAGCAATCTGCTTCCGCAGGTCACCAATACTTTGGCGCTGCCAATTCTTGAGCGCCCGAGCCGTGCGGGACAGCTTTATGTGTATCCTGCGGATGGGGTCCGGGTCTTGGATGACCTTGTTCCAGGCCTCGGTAACCGTTTCTGAAACCCTCCATACGTGATACTCCTCAAATTTGAAGGAAGGTTTCCTAGTCGTTGCAACACATCCTTGAAGAAGGAGGGGAGCATGGTCCGAACAGGCCGAGGTGATGGCCTGAAGATGAGCGTCTGGGAAGAGCATGTCCCACTCGTCCGAGTAAAAAAAGTGGTCAATCTTGGTAAGCACGGGATCAGCCTGGGCGTTTGTCCATGTGAAACGTCTTCCAACCATGCGCATGTCCTTAAGCTGAAGAAAATCTCTTGCCTCTCTGAACTTGCGGATGAGGCGGCGGCTTATGTTGAGGTTGTTTTTATCTGAGGCTTTGGTGATTAGATTGAAGTCACCCAGTAACAGCCAAACGTTCCGAACAAGCGGCTTGAGGTCTTTGAGTTCCTCCATGAAAGCAACTTTTTCAGAGTCGCCTTGCGGGCCGTAAACACATGTTAGCGTCCAAGAAGTCCCCTCCTCCAGCATGGTTAACGTAACCGATAGCGTGCATTCAGTTGTGTGGGGCTCCGACAGGCTGAAAAAGGCACTTGACGCCGCAATGATAATGCCTCCGCGAGTGCCTATAGCCGGCAGGAAAGCGTAGTTAGCCGTGAAGTTAGTCCCAAGCATGGTGAAAATAATCGAGTCGTCGACGATGTCGAGCTTTGTTTCTTGGAGACAGACAATGGAGGCGCGGGAGTCCCGAACAATGTCACGCACGGCGTCGCGACGGGCAGAGTTGTTCAGACCCCTGGGGTTCCAGTTGAGAAGATTGACATTTTTTTGTGACATTAAGGCAAACACTGTGACATGTTTTGAAAGCCAGCTTGGAGAAGTAGCCCGAGCTGAAGACTTCTGGTTGAAGCGCGGTACATAGTAGATGACCTTGCAGCCTTGGAAGAAGGCCAAACTAAGCAGTTTTCAGTGAAGATGCAGCGAACTATAAAACTACGAGTGCTTAATGCACCGTAAGCATTGGGACGACGCCCCTTGGAGCTTTTTTCATGAAGGAGATTACACATCAGCAACAGTGGTCTTCACGGGGGTGGCCTTGCTCTTTGCAGGGGCCTTCTTCTTCAGCTTCTTGACTTGCTTGACCAGCGCGTCCATGGCATGTATAGCAGCAACGGCGAGAGGAGCACGCAGGAACATCTGGTGGTAAGCCGCACGCGACGCCTCGTCGAAGGATTCCTCTGGCCCGAGGATCCCACAGACACGCGCGATGACCTCCTGCACAGCGTCGGCGCCGTCCATGATCTGCCTGGCCTTCTTCTTTGTTGCGAGACGTCCGCTGCGACGAGGGGAGCCGGTGGGGATCGGTGCTTTCTTCTTGATGCGCGTCAGAGGGGTGGCCAGCAGCTGTGGCGGCTTTGGCGCAGACACTGCGGCCTTGTGAATGTAGATTTGAGTATTAGCTCCCGAGGTTTGGGATGAGTTTCGTCTGGGATCTGCACTTGATTTAGGCATGGTTCGGCCAGTGGCTGCGTTTGGTAGCAAAGTATTTTTGAAGTATTTCAATAATACTATAGTTTCTCAAAATACCACAGTTTTAAATACTTTGAGCTGTTTTGCTATAACTAAAAACTGTAGTATTAATACTTCAATTTCTCTCAAAACATGCTATTTTTGAAGTATTGAAAAAACAACTCCATATCTCTTTTTTTTCAAAACTGAAGTATTGCTAGCCTAGACACTTAGATACTATAGTTTTAAAATACTACAATTTCAAGAAAACTTTATTACCAAACTAGGCATGAAGGTCGTGCGTAGATACACAAAACACCCAGTCCAGATGTCTGATGTAGGAGTAGTCGTGATACCACACGATACCTGGTGTGAATAAAATTTAGCATTGATAAAGCACGTCTCCACTAGTGGAGTGAATTTGTAATTTCAGAGTGGTGTGGCCATGCCCTACAACTGGCAGTTTGAGTTGGACAGTGTTGGGTTCTATCTGATGACGACCGCTACACAGAGGATGATTTCTGAGTTTTTGTCAGCAAAGACGACGCTATGCCAGCTTAGCTTCTCGCCAGGATCAAATACATGAAACGAGGAACCCAAATACTGGTAGCTTGATGTTTCGTTCGTTTCGCTCTTCTACAAGGTCTAGAAGCCAAACTTTGTATTGCTTTGTTGCAACTCCTTGTGTCTATTCCCCATAGTACGGGTGCGAGCTGCAGATCAAGATTGCCACTGCTGCAGCTTGTGTTGTTGCTATAGTTGGACACAAGCCAACTCGGTCTGGCTCGGGCCGAGCTAAATAAAACACTACTGGAAAACAGGTCTTCGATTCGATTTGAACAAAGTCAGCAGTCTGGGCCCGTCATGAACCGCGACTAGTGCTAGCACTAGTCCCGGACCGTGACGGCTCCAACGGCTAGGAATCGCGATATCCACTAGTCCAGGTCCGTAATACGGCCTAGGACTAGTAACCTGGAGCGGGCCAGCTGTTTTTTTCGGGGACTATTAGTCCCGGGTCGTATCACGGCCCGGGACGAGTTGTCTCTCGGTATATATACAGCTTCGTGTCCAGCTGCCCTAGCCATATGATGGCCATTTTACTCAAAAAAGCAAGCCAAGTTTATGCCATTTTTTTTCTCAGTATTTGTCAAAATTTAGTTTGTAACCCCTAAAAAATCCAAAGTTTTAAAAGGTTAGAACTTCATTCTTTCATCTCTTATTGCTACTTTAGCTCTATAATGCTCTAGAAGTATAGAGATATGGATCAATGCATGCATGCTCTAGAAGTAGAAGGATTTTATTATGTGTAACAAATTTTGATTAGGCACATAGTTACTGAAAATTAAAATGTGTAATTTTAGAGTTTCAGAGCTTAGAATGGAATGAGGTTTTCATTGATAGAACAATAATCAAAAACTCCACATTAAATCATGTTAATTGTTTTCTTCAATTCAGGAATTGGTGCATGTAAATTTTTCAAAATTCAAAATTAATGCTCTAGAAGCTCTCATTATAACTTGTAATAAATTTATCATATTATGTAATGGTTTTTGATATAATTTTACTATAATGCAGATGGTCCGGGAATGGATGTACGGTACTGACGACGCTCTGGCGAGTTCATTAATGGCGTGCATGAATTCATCCGTGTTGCTGATGCAAACAAGCGCAATGGTTTTGTATTCTATCCATGTAGTGAATGTATGAATCAGAAGGATTACTCTGACTCAAAAACCCTTCACAGCTACCTGTTGAAGTCCGACTTCATGTCCAATTATAATTGTTGGACCAAGAACAGAGAGAGGGGTTATAATGGAAGACAGTGAAGAAGAGGAGGAGGATGACAACTATCATGGTTTCCCAGAGTACGGAGATACTTCCATGGGGATGCTGAAGGGGAGGCTGAAGAAGATACACATGATGAACCCGCTGATGATCTTGGTCGGACCATTACCGATGCACGAAGAGACTGTGAAAATGAAAAGGAGAGGGAGAAGTTCAATCACATGTTAGAGGATCACAAAAAGTTGTTGTACCCGAATTGCGAAAATGGTCTGAAAAAGCTGGACAGCACACTGGAATTGCTGCGATGGAAGGCAGAGTGTGATATACTTGACTTCTCATCTGAAAAGTTGCTGAAAATGATGAAGAAATATGCTTCTAAAAGATAACGTATTGCCCGCCAGTACGTAAGAAGCAAAGAAGGTTGTCTGCTCTCTAGGTTTAGAGGTTCAGATGATACATGCATGCCCTAATGGCTGCATCCTCTACCATGGTGAGGAGTACGAGAATTTGGATGCATGGCCGGTATGCACTGCACTTCGGTATAAGATCAGACGAGATGACCCTGGTGACGTTGAGGGCGATCCCCCCGGAAGAGGGTTCCTGCCAAGGTGATGTGGTATGATCCTATAATACCACGATTGAAACACTTATTCAGAAACAAAGAGCGCGCCAAGTTGTTGCGATGGCATAAAGAGGAACGTAAGTCAGACGGGATGTTGAGACACCCCACTGATGGGTCGCAATGGATAAAAAATCGATAGAAAGTATCCGGACTTTACATATGACGCAAGGAGTTTAAGGTTTGGTCTAAGTACAAATGGCATGAATCCTTTTGGGGAGCAGAGCTCCAGTCAGAGCACCTGGCCCGTGACTCTATGCATATATAACCTTTCTTCTTGGTTGTGCATGAAGCGGAAGTTCATTATGATGCTAGTGTTGATCCAAGGTCCGAAGCAACCCGGTAATGACATTGATGTGTACTTAAGGCCATTAGTTGAAGAACTTTTACAGTTGTGGCACGAACCTGACATACGCGTGTGGGATGAGCACAAGCAGGAAGAATTTGAGCAAGATGGGAGTCGTCGTCCAGTTTGATTGAGCAAGATGTATTAGTTTCAATACATTTATTAGTTTCAATACTACGGAATCGGGACTAAAGGCCCCCCTTTAGTCCCGCTCCAGCCACAAACCGGGACTAACACTCAATACATTTATTAATATTAAAAAACCGAGACTACAGAATCGGGACTAAAGGCCCCCTTTAGTCCCGGTCCAGCCACAACCGGGACTAACACTTAATATATTTATTAATATTAAAAAAGCGAGACTATAGAATTAGGACTAAAGGCCCCCCTTTAGTCATGCTCATATCTAGCCCTATAGTATGCAGCTTTAGGGCCGTCTTCGTCTTTGTATTTGTCTTCGTCATCGTCGTTGTTGCTAGGCGCACGGGGCTGAATCCTCAGCCCAGCCATGGCATATTGTGGAGGCACCTGCCACTCCGACCTCGGATTCACGACGCGTGGGGGAGGAGGCTCCCAGATGATGAAACTGTTGGAATTATGCCCTAGAGGCAATAATAAAGATGTTATTATTATAATTCTTGTTCATGATAAAGTTTATATTCCATGCTAGAATTGTATTAAGCGGAAACTTTGATACTTGTGTGGTTTATAAACAACACTGTGTCCCTAGTATGCCTCTATGGACTAGCTCATTGATTAATGATGGTTAAGGTTTCCTAACCATAGACATGAGTTGTCAATTAATAATGAGATCATGTCATTGGGAGAATGATATGATGGACAGACCCAAATCAAGCAGAGCAATTAGATCGTGTCATCGTGTTCATCTTTGCGAAGCTTTTTCTTATGTAAAATATTGTATTCCTTAGACCATGAGATAATGCAACTTCTTGGTATCGGAAGAAAGCTTTGAGGTCATCAAACGTCATCCTATGAGAGGGTGATCATAAAGGTGTGTCTCAGGTGATCGGAAAGTACCTGTTGGGTTGTATGTATCGAGATGGGATTTGTCCCTCCCAAGTCGGAGAGATATACTTCGGGACGACTCGGTAATCGATATCAACACCGCTTGCAAGCACGTGGTTAAGGAGTTAATCACAAAGTGATATCGGATTACGGAACGAGTAAAGTACTTGCTGTGAACGAGATTGAACTAGGTATGCCGATACCGATGATCGAATCTCGGGCAAGTAAAATATCGCGCGACGAAGGGAATATATATGGGATTAATTGAATCATGGCATCGTGGTTCATCCAATATGATCATCGATGAATATGTGGGAGTCAATATGGGTTTCCAGACCCCGCTGTTGATTATTGATAGAAGATCATGTTTGCATATTCTCGAACCCGTAGGGTCACACACTCGACGCTAGGATAGAATGGACAATTGGTTTATGAGTTTTTGTCGGAGCCTCGGATGAGATCCAGGACATCACGAGAGGTTCCGGAATGGTTCGGAGAATATGATTCATATAAGGGAAATAAGTTTTTTGATTTCGGAATTGTTTCGGAATGTTCGGTATTGTACCGGAAGGTTCTAGAAGCTTCCGGAGTGGGACCAATGTGACCCCACTTGTCGGGAGGGGGCGTGGGCCTACGAGGGAGTGCCCTGGCCGCATTTGGCCAGGGGCACAAGGCCCCATAGGCCCAGCCATCCAAGCCCTAGGGGAAACCCTAGGGAGAGCTTCTAGAAGGGGGGGGGACTTGCCCCCCACTCCACCCCATGTGGCCGCCGACCCTAGGGTTTGGAGGAGGGGCAAGGGCAGCCAGACATCCCTCTATATAAAGAGGGCAGGGGCGCACCCTCCCCCCACACCTCCTCAAACCCTAGCCGCCTAGTTGCTGCCCTCCTCTCTCTCTCTCTCTCTCTCTCTCTCTCTCTCTCTCGACTACGCGTAGGCGAAGCCCTGCCGCAGAAACTCTCCAACTTTGCACCACGCCGTCGTGTTGTAGATCCAATCTATCTCTCCACCCCACTTGCTGGACCTAGGAAGGAGGAGACGTCAAGGTGCCGTACATGTGCATCTCTCGGAGGCGTCGCCACTTGCGGCGTTGGATCGGATCGGATCGCGAGGAGGAGAAGGCTAGTACGACTACATCAACCACGTTCCGTTGAATGTTCCGCTGTGCGATTTCTTCAAGGGTATGAATATCTCATCTATTCCCCCTCGTGTTTGCATCTCCTAGATTAGATCTTGGCTTCCCCGTTCGCATCCGTAGATTTTTTTGATTTACTATGCTACGAAACCCTTCAGACGCCACTACACCCGCGGACTTCACCACCACCCTTCTTATGGCTCTGTGGCAGCTGCGGGTAGCGCATGCGAGGATGGTCTCCCCCGGCGATGTAGCGCATCACGCCAATGATAGTCCGGTTCGCCCACCACAGGCGGCGGACGGCTTCGTTGTGCTTCATCGGGGGAGGGCCGTCACCCTCTTACCTGGCGAGCTCTCTTTCCCACTGGTTAGCAAAGAAGGCATTCCAGGTGTCATAGTTGTCGGGATCCATCCGCTGATCCGGCATGAGCTCGTGGTAGAAGTGGTTCGTGATGGCCGCCTGGCGTGCGAAACCTTGAGGGACACGAGGGGAAGGAACCCCTCCAGCGCTCAGCATCCAGCCGACGAGCAGCCGATAGCCTGGCGGGCAAGGGTAGCAGGAGGTGCACATCGCTTTGGTCTCCTCGAGGGCCAGAATGGCCCAGTAGGCGATGTCTATTGTTGTGAGAGAGGAAGGTGTGGATGTGTGGATAGCCATGACGCGATCGACCTAGATATAGAGGGAAAGGGCGGGAAAACTTGGCGGGAAGCGGTGGTAAATGGCTAGAAATATCTTTAGTCCCAGTTAGTGACTACAACTGGGACTAAAAGCTCTGGTAAAATGGAAAGGGCGGGAAAACTTGGCGGAAAGCGGTGGGAAATGGCGGCAAATATCTTTAGTCCCGGTTAGTGACTACAACCGAGACCAAATGGATATTATATTAAGATTCTTTATATTTTTCTGATAATAATAGACATATTATTTGTTTTATTTGGATTTTTACAATAGGAGATATGATTTTCGAAAGTTTTATATTTGATTTGAATTAAAAAAAGAAAATTTACAAATGACATAATTTATAAATGATGCAAACAGATGTATGAATATTATATTAAGATTCTTTATATTTTACTAATAATAATAGACATATTATTTGTTTTATTTGGATTTTTACAATTGGAGATATGATTTTCCAAAGTTTTATATTTGATTTGAATTAAAAAAAGAAAATTTACAAAAAATACATTAGTCGCGGGTCGTGGCTGGACCCGAGACTAGAGGGTGCCTGAGCGCACGAAAACGAAGCGACCGAAAAAACCCTCTAGTCTCGGGTCGTGACTTTACCCGCGACTAGAGGGTGGGTCTTTAGTCGTGGGTTAAGCCACGACCCGGGACGGGACTAGAGAACCTCTAGTCCCGGGCCGTGGCTTAACCCGCGACTAAAGGGTTGTCGCTTTATATACCGCGCGTCAGTGGCGGGCGCGCCCACCCAGCACTTAGCAAACGACGAAGACGAAGACGAGGTGCCGACGCAGAGAAACACAGGGGAGGTGCTTCCCGATTCCACCGCTACCGCCTCGCCTCCGTCAGCCGGTCGCAGACGCTTCAAGACTGACCGGCCGACGCCTTTCCGCCACCGCAGCACGCGCCGCCGCCATTGTCAGTCGTCTTTGCCGCTGGCGTCGATTAGAATTAGGAGGGTTATTTTTTTTGGTTTTAGTTATTATTATTATTAATATATTATAACAATACCTTGTGGTGATATTATTAGGGTTATTGTTTTAGTTATTATTATTATTATTAGTTATAGTTATTATTATTAGGGTTATTGTTTTAGTTATTATTGTTATTCATATATAAATGCTATTATTAGTTATTAGTATATTATTGTTAGTAGTATATTATTTGTTTTAGTTATTATTGTTATTAATATATTATTAGTTATTAATATATAAATGCTATTATTAATAAATGTTTTAGTAGTATTGTTAGTTGTATATTATTTGTGGTAATGTTGTTAGTAGTATATTATTTGTGGTGGTAATGTAGTAGTATATTGTTAGTAGTAATATTATTTGTATATTATATTATTTGTGGAAATATTTTTAGTAGTATATTATTAATATTATTAGTATATATTATTAAATTTTTTCTAACCTGTTTAACTCTCTTTCTGTTATAGTTAAGTCATGGATGATGGTCGCATTGGTGAAGTTCTTCTTCAGGGCATGATAATAGGTGAAATTCCTCTTATTACTACCGGTGAATATATTTTGCTCGAGGAAGAGATTTCCTCATATCTGAATCCATCCGGTGACGGACTAGTGGAAAACCTGATGTACCAAGGGAAAGACCGGATGGACGAAGGGAAAACAAATAACAACAATAATGATGGCCCCTCGACAGGATCCGGTGAGGTACATATATATAAAGCCTCGTATTACCTCTATTCATTAATTGAACAATCGATAGCCCACCAGATGGACGAAGGGCAAACAAATAAAAACAATAATGATGGCTTATAGATATATCAAGATATATATATATATATATATATATATATATATATATATACTCTTCTTCTTTTAGCCTACCAGATCAAAGCAATCGACAGCTCGAACGAAACGAGGGTCGAACAGAAAGTTGGATGGTAATCAGAGGTTCACCATCGAAGAAATAGATGATGATGTGTAACATGCCAAAAATCATGAATTGTAAAATCATGCATTGCATTCATATTGTCAAAGCATTTAGAGCTAGCACAAAAAATTTCAAAGTTTGAATTCAAACAAAACCATTTTTTTGCCATTTCATTAAATCATATGAGGCATGGTTTTGTTTTATTTTCAAAAGTGCCAAAGTGATTCTGAGTGAATTTATGTGTTTAACACACTCTTGGACACTAGTATGGTCTCACAAAATTTTGGTAGAAATTTGAATTGACTTGGAGTTGATTTGAGCTTTCAAATCTCATTAGATAATCAAATTAGAAAAACAAAAGAACAAAAAAAATGAAAGCAGACCAGCCAACTGGCTTAGCCCACCCCCACGGCCCAACTCGCAGCCCAGCACAGCCCACCCGGGAACCCCCCTCACCTCGTTGTTTCTTACCGCACGCACGCACCCCCTCGCTGACAGTGGCCCCCACTGCCACCTCATCCTTCTTTCCCAAACCTCGCGCGAGACAAGCGCCGCCGCGGCCGTTTCCTCCCGTTGATTTCGCGTGTAACTGCCGTTGATGGCAGGCGTAACTCACTCCCCCGCGCTGGCTACTTAACGCCCTCTGCACCTGCAACATTTCCCCTCACTCAAACACGCCCGAGCGTCGCCAGGCTCCACAAATTCTTCCTCACACCGCCGCTGCTCCGACGAGCTTTGGCAACGAATTCTGGTGGGTCCTGTGCACGCCTCACTCTCTAGATCACACGATCTCGTTCGCCATTGCCTTGCGCTTCTCCTGACACTCGCCGCTTGCTTTATTACGCACTAGGGCCTCGCCTTCGTCGACGTCTATAAGCGCCCGAATCCCAGCTCAACTCCGACGAGGAATCGTCGTCGTGTCCGTGCGCCCCAGCCCCGTCCGCGAGCACGTTGAGCTTCACTGCGTCTCCGTGACCTCAGTAAGCCCTAGTGCCCCTCCCTTACCCTCTGGCCTCGCCGGAACATTGCCGTCTGTCGCGTCGCCGCGGTGGCCATTGGGGCTGCTCGTGTTTGGTCAGATGTAACTACCTCGGTGAACTACGCTCCTAGATACAAGCCTGGATGAGTGATAGTGGTTGAAATAGTACGGTGGGGCCCCAAAAGCCACTCACTGGTAGTCCTTTCAGACGTCCCAACCACTACCCTCTCAACGGGACCTGTACGGGCGGCGTAGTCGGCAGGCGAAGGGATCAACTACGTACACAAGTGGGTATGTACGCAAGCCACCATACAAGAGTACATCAGAGCCACACCATCTAGAAAGAAAGGAAATATACCAACGCCATACGACAAGATTCAAATGACCTAGATAAATCTATATTTTAGGATAACTCCTCATACAACACACATCAGAGTATCATGCGGAAGCGGCAAACAAGATCCGAGTACGGATAAGAAGCAAATAGGCATAAGATGCCAGAGAAATAAGCACATCCCAACTACAGGTCTCACGGATCCCCGTTCCCGGAATCTCTACACCGAACGATCGTTGCCCACATCATCGGCTTCTTCCACCCAGTATCCGTCCTGAGAAGGTACTGCTCATCCGAATCAAGAATTTATCGTGTGAGACCCTAAGGGTACTCAAGAAGTCTTAATGCCTCTAAAGGGGACACAACACAGGGTGACGAATTGCAGAAAAGATAAACCCTAGCAATTCTACAGATAAACGCTAACCATCCGCCTAACCAATGATAGACGGATGTCCGTGAATTTAAGAACAGCAGTTATAATGGTAATCTCATCCGATCCATCCTCCTCCCTGCTTACCAACAAGGAAGCGGATTAACAACCCCCATCCTTTGGCAATTTTATTAACCATTCCATGAGTATTGCACTATTTACTAGTCAAGTTACTTAGTCGATTAAGGCGGTACTTTAGTTATGCTTGTCTATGATCAAGAAACTCGCTCCAAGTCGTCCATATCCGCGACACGGCTTTCGAAAAGTTTTACCCGCCGGTGCACCAATAGCAACACACGCTCGATCAACCTCGGAAAACCAAATCAAAACCCAACGAGGCTTTCACGGTGAACAATCACAGATTCGAAATATTTGGGGCCACCCTTGAAGTATACCCGAACGTAAGCAAGCTTTGAGACGGACTCAAGGTTTGCGACAATGGTCAGAACGATGAGGTCCCCAATCGGGATCGCCGACATGAAAACATTACGCTTACCTAAACAAAGATATGAAGTAGCATGGCATAAGTACAGGATAGTAAATAAAACCTCAAACTAGTTTGTGGCCCCAAGAAATAAGACGGAATCAAGCTCTGGCTCAGGGGGGTCCCATATACCTCCCGGATGTGGATAGCGCGATAATTCAAGGAACAGGAATCAAGTACTCGGGGTCTTACGGGACACAAATGAGCAGGAAAAACCAAATAGCAGATATTGCTCACCGGTGCCACTTTCTTTAGTTATCCCAGAACTACTCAGGTTAAGTTGTTTAGGTACCTCATTAACCAACAGACTCTCACATACCCTACACATGCTGTTCTACGACTCGCATGGCTCAAACAAATCCTATAGTAGTGGCTCATGGGATGGAGGAACAAGCTTGGTGGAGTTTAAAAGTAAAGGCTATGCATACTTGGGATTCAATTTAATGCAATCGCGACTCAATGATGCAAGAATAAGTTAGAGGCAATAGGTACTGTATGTATGCAAGCATGTGGAAGTGCTTGCCTGTCAACTCAGTTGTAGCAAGGGACGGGTCTGGGTAGTGCTCCTGGTTCTCTTGATATAGCCCCTGCTCAGTGTCTATCCGAGAAAAACCAAACAAACAAGGCCAATATGAATATAGAGCACAAGCATTGGAATTAAATGCGTCAAGCAAACAATCATGCCATGATGAATGATGCACAAGTTGCATGGCAATAAGTAGCATGGCATGGATGAGGTGAGGAGGACAAGAAAATAACATTTGAATTGAGTTTTAGTCACATTTTGTTGCCATAACAGTTGTTGTTCAATATATATTTATATGATGCATGCTGCAATTGAAGTCATGGATAGCATAAACAGAAAGGTCTCGTCGAGCTGATCAATTTAGACTCATCATTTGCTAAATTTGGATTTAGGAATTAAAAGTTATGAATTAATTAAATCCTAGTGGCAATTGTGTAATTTAAATAATCTTGGAATTTTATTTGTGCAAAAGACAAAATGGATGGCATATTTGAATTCCTCTCATTTTTCTGATATCCATACATATATCATTTGTTCAATTTGGATTTACACAATAAAAGTTATTTAAAACTGAATTGAATTTTGAAATTATTTAAACCAATTTGAATTGACCAGACGCAGATACATTTTATACACAGCCAGACTTAACCACAGAGGCTTACAGGTGGGGGCCCAGGGGTTGCGGTCCCACGCGCAAGCGGCTGTGGACAGGTTGGACCGCGGGTTGATAACAACAAAACGTAGGAGCCTTTTTATAAAAAAGCACCTGACGCTGACAACGGGCCTCGAGGACCGTGGGTTGAGGCGCCAGCAGCTGGAGGGCCTAACTAGAAAACGTCCAGGGCTGAACGAAACTGAAGCCGGTCGAACTGATTCAGACAGCGCGCAAAACTGCTTGATGGCTAGATCTTTCGACGACGATGGCGAGCTACACACTGGGTATTTCGCCATGACGCAAAAGAGAGAGTTGCAGAGGGATGCACCGGCTACAGGTTTCGCTTAGGGCGCATCTACGGGGGAGGGCTGTGCTGGCCGGAAAACGACGAGGAACAGAGGCGGTACGGCGGTCTGCAGGCACGTTGCTGCGCACGGCGGCGGTGTCTGCGACGGCGCGCGCACGCACGCAGGGTGCTCGACGATGTCCGGCGGCGCTGCGGGGCACCAGGGGGTCGGGGATCATGTCAGGGAGGACAAGTGGCTTACCAGCAGCTCGCTGGTGGCTTGGCTCGGGCAGGGAGGCCGGTGATCGTCGAGGAGGCTGGCGGCGGAAACGTCCTGGTACTCGCGGGCACGGCGGCGGCGGGGTTCCTCCGGCGAGGTACAGTGGTTCCGTGGCGTCACGGGCAAAGGAGGAAGGGGAGCTCTGCATGCTGGCGGCGCCTCGGGAAGCTCTGAGCGTAGGGGTGTGGCGCCGTTGCTAGGGTTTAGAGGGTCGGGGCATGGCTGATCTGGGGAAGGGGAAGGAGGAAAGGAGGAAGAGGGGATCTGGGGAGGCTGGGGGCGAAGAGTTTCGGATAAGAACGAGAGAGGGGAGAGGAGGTGGCGGGGGGGAGGGGGTACGGCCGTGTTCTTCTTGCCGCTTAACTGCCACGCGAGAACTAAGGCGAGCACGTGAGCGAGAGAGAGAAGAGAAACAGGGACAGGGAGGCTGCAGGTGGGGTAGGGCAGGCCAGGGTCGGGTTGGTTCGGGCTGGGGCCCCTAGGGCAGAGAGAGAGAGCAAGAGAGGGAAAGGTGGTAGCCTCGGGTAGCTAAGGTTTGGAGCTAGGTTAGGAGAGAGAGGGGGCATGGGTCGGGCTAGGGTTTAGATAGCTAGGGGAGGGTCCTTGGTAGTGCGTGGGGCAGGTAGAGAAAAGGAAGGAGCATGGCAAGATGGGGGTGTAGTCTAGGCTTTATAGCTAGGGAGAGGGAGATGGCATGGGTGACTATAGGGTTTTGGTTAAGAGGGGTGAACACTTTGTGTTTTGCTTAGACTAGGTGGGGTTTAGGTTTAGCTAGAATGGGGTTTGGGTTTAGCTTAGGGTTTTAGGTGTAAGGGAGGATTAGGGTAGATGGGGAGGGGTAGATGGATGGAGGGGGGGTTAACTAGATCAAGCATGCTTCAACTAAACCTCAACAAAGGGAGAGGGAGATGAGCATGATGATGGAGGTTTCTATGGTACATGCATGATCCAACAAGATCAAAGAAAAAGGTGGGGAGAAGGGTGGGTTGGTGTTGTGCATGCCACATAAGCACATGTATGTGCATGGGGCATGGGGTTTAGCTGAAGGGAAGAAGAGAGGGAGATGGTTTGATGAGGAAAGCTTCAAGCACAAACCAGATTAAGCAAAAGAAAAGGTGCTCCACTTAAAATGCAAGCAAGAACCAAAAACTGGAAAAGGTGTACTTGCATGGCTCATGCAATTAATTAATGCCAAGTTATTCTTGTGAAGACAATGTTATAATCATGGCATTATCCATATGCATTCCCAATAGATGGGCAAGGCCAAGCAAAGGTTAAGGGTGGATCCAACCAACAACATGGGCTAGAGATAACTCAATAAAATGCCAAGCCCATATTATTGGATGGTGGAATATAAAAGGTGGTGAAAGAAAAGGTGGTGGAGTCAAAAGAGAGATGCCCTCAACTCAACTTGGGCATATAACAATGTATCAAGAGCCAAATACAATATCAAGAGGCAAATACATTTAATCATGCACATGAGACAAGAACCAAACAAGAAAAGGGTTTTATATGATGCTCAAATGCAAGGTGGTATGATGACATGAGCATGATATGATGATGATGCCACAATTATATGTTGGAAGTGGACCTTTTTATTATTATTACATGTAGCATTACAGGGGTTAGACAACTGGGATGCTACATCAGAGCAGTAGGATCCGCTGGATCTAGATCCAGCGGTCGAGATTAGAACTAGACGCGAAGGGGTACGCTTAGACCTGAGCCATAGGATTTAGATCTGGCAGTTTAGGTTAGATCGTTAGCGAAGGGGTACGTTGCAATCTGGCACGTTGGATCTAACTTGATCCAACGGCGCGGAAGCATGATCCGCGTGAAGTGGTATTGACCAATCAGGCGCTGCCACACATCTGTAGTTTAGATTTAAAACCTGTTTTGAATCTATTAAATGTTTAAACTTGTAAAATTCATAACTTTTATTCTGTTTATCCAAAAAATGCAAATAAGATATCAATGGATACAAAAAATTAAATCCTACAATACCGTGGGCTTAAATTTGTATTTTTCTTCTGTAAAAATAGGATTTTGTGCAGAATCAAATATAGGATTATTTTGGCTATATAAATTATTTAGAAAATGTTTTTAAAACAAAATTAAGTTTATTTAGACTATAAATAGTTAGTTTTGTGTTTAGTACTGTTTGGTTTGAATAGTTTAGTGTAGAAATTCATTCCATTGCATCTACATGCATTCATATATATTTTTTCTTGATTATTGAATATGAATTTGGTGCTATTATTTTATGTGTAGATTTTGGTGCTAGTGGTGATTGTGATTGTGAGGATTGTTGCTACTCCCCCAACTACCAAGGCAAGTGGTGCTTTATGTATTTTGGTCCTATTATTTTGACTATGCACTAGTGATATTTTGAATAGGGCTTGCATGGAATTTTTGCTAAGTATAAACTATGCTATGCTTGGGAAATCCTAATAGTTGTATTCTTAGTAGAATTTTCTCGAAGTTAAGATACTTGTTATGTTATCATGATTAGCCTAGCTAGTAGCAAACAAGGGTGTATTATATTCATGCTATGGAAATTTTGCTAAGTCTTTTGACTAATAAAACAACTAAGTTAATAAATCACCTGGGTGGAATGGTATGATGGTTTATGTTGAGTGGTTACACAAGGCCTATGTATATGGTTTACCTTGTGTATATCACTTGTGGAAAACCACCCAGAAACAAAGGGATTTGAGATACTTAGTGTTTAGAAGCTTCTAGTGCAACCATATGGCATATGGATTCTGCCTTGATCACATAGGTTGCAATAACTTAGCCAGATGGACAATTGGTGGTAGGGTGATAGGATGGAACGCGCCCATGGTGGTCTAAGGGAAGGCTTCTGAAAGGTCTCTTCTCGATGCATGTCGAGTCTTGTGGGGAAAGTGCACCACCTCTCGAGAGGGTAAAACCTAAGTACCTAGCCGTGTCCCCGGCAACGGACAATTTGAGCATCAAGGCATTGAAGCTATCAAGGATCTCCTCATCCCAATTTCTAAGTTAAAAACTTGTGGTTGAACAAGGGTAAGGTTCACCAATGTATATTGGTGGTTCCTTGGGAGTTTTTGTCAAACAAAAACTTAGTATTTTCAACTGATAGGAAAAACCTATTTTGAGCAAAGCAAGTCTAAGCTACACTTAGACATATTCATATAGTTGTTAGATACTACTATTCTACTATGGTATCACTTGCCAATACAATTCCAAATGTATTGACCTACTGTGAATGTAACTTATGATGTTGCAGTTTATTCCGATGAGGATTAGGGTTATGAGTCTACGCTCAACATGCTTGCCTGTGGCACATGAAGATGAAGACTTTACTTTATTTACTTATGATTTGAACTCTTGTACTAGCCTTTGGCTATTGAGTTGTAAAGACTATGTTTATCTCTGGAATAACGATGTAATAAAGACCTTTGTATCTGTGTACTTCATCTTAAACTATAGATGCTAGCAATTGATCTAGGGACTAGCATTGCAATCATAGGGGCCTTTACCTTTATAAAGGTGGGGTTTTACATGATGGAGAACCGATTGCTCCAGAGAAGCACCAGAGGATGTTTACAAATAAATGCAGGGTGATTGTTAGGGACAACCTGCCGATCACCATTCAAGAATGGAATAAGTCAAAGAAACCCGATGAAGAATCCAACAGTTATGTCACCGATGATGCCAAAGATGACCTTTGGCAGAAGCTCATAGCGCATTTCATACTACCTCCAGAGTATGAAGAATTTTAAGCAGATGGTATTACCCCAAGGACGGGTGGGCTTGAAAGAAGAGCGAAAGTCAAGGAGTGGGCTCTGAGCAAGATGGTCGAACTGTACCGGAACCACAAGAAAAGTTTATACGCGAAATATGTCGCGAAAAAGAAAACTCCAGACTTCGTAGGAGCAAACGAGAAGTTGAGAGAACAGTGGCCCGATTTTGTAATGTACAAGCAATCTGATAAAGCAAAGGCAAAGTCGGCAAAGAATGCGTTAAATGCCGCCAAAAAGAAATACCATCATAAAATGGGGACATGTGGCTACAAGAGTGTTGTCCCTAAGTGGGAAACTATGGAGCGGGACATGAGGAATAGAGGCTTCACTCCTGGTATAGATGGATGGCCCGAGAGGTCAAAGCACTGGTGGTACGAGCACGGGGGATCGTTGGACCTAGAAACAGGGAAGACATTATTTCATGAAAAAATTCTAAAACCCTCCGAAGACCTTATTCAAGAAATGAACGATGCTCAATTGGGATTGTTCCGTCCCGAGAGATAGAACGATGAGCTGACACGCGCCATCGGGAATCCTGGAAAGGGTGGACAAACACGAGGCAAAGGCGCCGGTGTCTCGTGGAAGAAAGGGTTTCCTCAGTACGATGACAGTTACAGAAGCCGTCAGAGAAAGAAGGACCAGGAGGCAGACCGGATCTCCAAGGTATCGCAGGACCTAGCTGATCTGAAGAAGCTCATGCAACAAATTAGCCAAAGGCTGTCATCAACTCACCCGCAGACTGATGATCCTGCATTGAATCTTAGCCAGCGGAGAAGCAGCGTGGCTTCCACGGAGGTCCGGGCTGATGATCAAGCACTGCTGGATGATGCACCGGCTCCTCGCTACCCCGTGGATGATGTCAGAGAGATGTCACAATGTGAGCTACATTAGCCAATGAACAACATGTCCTTCAAGGTGGCGATCGACACTGCTTTACCTTGTCTAACTGGAGCACTCCACCATTCACTTCCGATTCCACCTGGCTATGCTCGTGTCACGGTGGATGACATAGTGGAGGATTTTGCGGACCTAGTGATTGACATCACTACGCCTGAAGGCCTTACAAAACTAGGAGATGTCAAGCGCAACATCATTCTATGGAAGAAGAATTACATCAAGTTTCCAGGCTCGGCGCCAAGGCAACCGACTCGGAGGAATCCAAGTCCACCCCGCCCCGATGATCGTCAACCTCCAAGTCCACCCCGCATCGATTATCGTCAACCTCCAAGTTCAGCCCAACCCGATTATCGTCAACCTCCAAGTCCACTCCGCCCCGATGTCGATCGCCGCATCAGGAGTACATCAACTCGATCTCCGCCTCCGCGCAATACTCGATCTCCGCCTCCGCCTCCGTGCAATACTACTACCTCGTCGAAGAAACGGGAGGTCGCCGCTTCCCCGCGCCCCACATCGAAGAAAGGTCAAACGGCGAAGATAGTCGACATCCCGCCGGCTCTTCCAAAGAGACCTTATGACAAGACCGATGAGGAAAATGCCGCGGATGTGGCTGCCCAAGCTAAGGCGCATTTTGCATCCAAAAAGCCTAAGCCAAAACCGGTATATGATGAAAAAACAAAAAGTGGGCTAAGTCATTTCTTGAGCAACCATCCCAGATATCGATGAATCTGGAATCAGACTATGACCGGGAGATTATTAAGCAAGCAAAGAATAAAAAAAGCAAAAGCGCAAAAAGCGGGAAGCAAGTTGCCCAGCGCGGACAACAGAAGAATCAACCGTCCCCCGCTCAAAGTGATTTCAGACCTCGGCAAAACCTTTAGAGCTAAAATGGATATGGACATGCAAATAATGGACCCAGAGCCAGTACTAATGCTGCACTAATGGGAATCACTGTATCGGAGGCTAAATCACTTGCCTACGAAGCAAATATGTCTCTTGGTCAATATTTAGGCTATGAAGATACGCCAGTGGGTCAGATAGTACAGAAGTATGTCCAAGGGGAGCCTCTAGTCAGTAATGAGAAGCTCGCGCGTCTATCAACATATATGCGAAATCTGCACACATGGTACATGGTGCAAACAGAAAAAAGCATCAGAAAGATTGGTTTACGGTGGACGTTAGAAATGAGCATCACTTCAAACCATACTCGATACAGGTTCAGGACCGAACTATTTCAGTTATACAACCAACGCGCCCTCGACAAATCTATCATTGGTTGCTACTATTTGTAAGTGATTTATTTCTATAATTAAGTTTGTAGCTCAGCTTGTTCATTGCATTTAATATATTATCCTAACTATATATCCTTTTGTATAATATTATATTATGCAGAATAAAGTTGCTTGAATGCAAAAGAGCTAGAAGATATGACGTTGGGTTCATAACCCATATATCGTTAATGAATATACGTTAAAGAATCATCCCAAGGATGTGGAGGAAGACCAGTGCAGGTTCTTAACCGAGAATAATTTTGTTAAGAAAATACAATTTCCTTACAACTTCAAGTGAGTATTTCTATCCTGTATATATATTATTTTTGCTTATTCGATGAGCTATGCATGTATGCTTATGTAAAGTCCGCAGATTCTACTGGGTCTTGCTAAACATGCAAGTTGACAATTCCCTAGTTGAAGTCCACGACTCATTAAGTTGGGACCAAGAGCAGTGGAGCGACATAAAAGCAATGCTCCATAAATAATTTCAATCATTATCGCATTATATCGGTCTCTTTCGTTCATTTTCTGATATCAAGTAACAAATAACTCTTTTGTTCATTTTCTTTGCTGAGCAGGTATTGGACACGGTTCAGACAGAAAATATCAGGTCCATTCAAAGAGGAGCTAACTTATAAAATTGTGAAAAGTTTACAGCAGCCACCGGAAACTCATTTATGTGGATACTACGTCTGCAAGTACATCCGTGAGTTGACTAGTGAGTGGAAAGTAGATTCACATTATATTTATGATTTACGGGAGAAACTAGAGCCAGACCAGCGCATACGAGCAATTCAAGAGGAGCTGGTGGAATTTCTGATGAAGGAGGTCCTTGATGTACATGGCGAACATTATGCGGATGACCAGGAACTCTATATGCCTTAGTGATCTCCATGTAGTTGATATGATATATATATATCATCAATGACCATGTAATTTCAAAATATTTCTTCCTTTTCATATGATTGATTATATGTATGCTTGCAATGGATCGATTAATTATATAGATGCATCAACGTGTAATGTGTATGTAGTAGCGTAGAATATGTGTACTGAAATATATGTTTGAAATTATAGTGAAACACAAAATAAAAAGGAACGAAATGGCAAAAAAAAGAAAACACACAATTCTCTTCTGCGGCAGGAAATCGTATAGTCCCGGGTGGTGTTACGACCCGGGACTAGAGAGTTTCCGCCCCCGCCTCGCTAAAACAGCCACTCTGTCGCGGGCCGTAGCGAGCCAGGACTAGAGAGGGGGACCTCTAGTCCCGTTTTGGCAGTCCCCGGGCCCAAAACCTGGACTAGAGCCCATTACGGTCCAGGACTATATGCCTATTTTCCACCAGTGAAAGCTCGAGCCTTTTTCGGCGAGCCCGAGCCAGACCGAAGCTTCCGGCGAGCCACAAGGTGGAGCTCGGCCCGAGCTTTCCAAAACTCGGTGCAGCTCGGTGCGGCTCGTGAGCCTGGCGTGGATGACCTACTGACGGGTGGGGTCATCTTCCACAGCGACAACAGAGGCAACGGCGGCGGTACACGATGGTGGTGTATGGCGGCTGCTCGATCTCCTCGTCAACGGCGTGCACGTAGGCGGCTGGAGGCATCGGAGATGGGAGTGGAGGAGAGAAGCGAGGCCGGGGCAGGCGGCGTCGGAGATGGGGGTGGAGGAGAGGAGCGAGACTGGCGTCTGGGCGGCGGCAACGGCTCGTGTGCGTGCGGTCGTGGAATTAGGGATACGACTATACAAGCAACCAACTGACCATCTCTCCCTCTCTGTATCGATTATAATTCAATGACGTACCCTTTGTAATCAATTTGGCCCAGCAAATTCTGAAAAAAAGCCCTGCGAGCCAAACGAGCCGGACCGGGCCGAGCCCGAGCCAGCCCAAGCTCGTCATGGTCCATCTTTGCAGGCTCGGCTCGGTCGTTACCCCAGCGGACCGAGCACTAGTAGAAAAAGAGTGATTCGTCCATCCCAGTTCGGAGCATTACTCTCGGTTATAGTTGGACCCGAGACTAATGTGAGCATTAGTCCCGGTTCCAATGGCTAGAACGCCAACAATCTTTAGTCCCGGGTCAAACGGGACCTTTAGTCCCGGTTCGTATCACCAACTGGGACTAAAAGGTGCCCAGTTAATCCTTTAGTCCCGGTTCGTATCACCAACCGGGACTAAAGGTGTGACCTTTAGTCCCGGTTCATATTACCAACCCGGACTAAAGAAAGTGGGCAAAAAAAAATTCTTAAGTTCTGCCGTGACATTAAAACGGGCACAAATCCTTTTGGAGATCGTCTTTTCTAGATTCAAAATCATGCCAAAAAATTATAAAAAATTCTAAAAATAAAATCCTTCGAACTGTAGTTATATTAAGTGATTTAGTTGTTACAAAAATTAACAAATATAAATTTCGACATAATTTACAAAAAATGTATAAAAATTCAAATAGCCATAACTTTTGTATACCATGTAAAAAAGTACAACCTATCAAAACGTGTAGAAAAAAATTAGCCCTTTGATTTCAACATACTTAGGCCGTTTTGGATTCTTAAAATTCGAAAAGAAAAAATTTATTTCGGAAATTAAATTATTTTAGTATTTTTATGTCATATTTGAATTCCTCGCATTTTTCTGATAATAATGGATATATTATTTGTTAAATTTCGATTTACAGATTTGAAGATATTGTTTATGTCATATTAAATGAATAAATGGCAAAAATGAATACAATATTAATTTAATTAGTTTTTACTTTCTTTAGAATAAAATGTTATTATTAATTATTTATTGCTGTTTATTAAAAATAGTTGTTCTTAATTTTAAAAAATAAAAACATGTCACATATCGATATGACTTAATAGGATTGATATACTAGTCTTGACAACAAGATATAAGGGTCCTTCGTGCAGGTGGGAGAGATGGAATGAAGAAGTTAAACGTGCTGGGGTGGAGTAGTGCTAGGATGGGTGACCGGACGGGAAGTTTGACCGTAAGTACGATTTAAACTAAGGTTAAGTATAATTAGTGTTAAAAATGAGAGATGTAGGAGATTAACGAGTCAAACAATTCAAAGGTTTAAGAAAAATTTGAAAAAAAAATCAAATTTTTTTTTGAAAAAATATTAAATAAAACCTTTAGTCCCGGTTTCGTATTATAAACCGGGACTAAAGGTCCCGCACACTTGACGCGCCTTTAGTTAGTCCCGTTTGTGATCAACCGACTAAAGCAGGCTAGTCCGATTTCTTTGTCCTGCTAGAAACCGGGACAAAGCTTTTACAAACCGGGACGGATGACACGTTTTCCACTAGTAGAGCCCAGCTTGCCCCGGGCCACGGAAGCTCGGCGAGCTTTCTGGCCCAAGTCTGTTGCTGTTGCACTGACAAAGCGACTAGCCAAGACTATTCGTATCCGAAACTTCAGCCACTAGTGAATTAGTGATGCGATGCCGACTTATTAGTTAGAGTACCTTTCAAAGTAGATTACGATCGCCTAAAAGCATTTGCGGTGGCAACGACGACATGACAAAATGGCCTCGGGTAAACGCCAGGCCCAGCCGGCCTCGTGGACTCGTGGTTCCCGTTCACATGCCTGCAACCTTCAGGCGGCAGACACTCGCTCATGAACATCGCTATTAAGCTCGTGTGGGAAATAACTGGTCAAAACGGTAGTACTAGCCACACAAGATACACGAGCTAAAAAAATACAAGGATGGACATTATTGACCGATACCCCTTGGGTCTACACAGGGCGGGAAGAGGTATCGGATAATCATGTCTATCCTTGTGTTTTTACTTTTCAGATTAGTGAGTTTGTAGGAAGAGGGACCCGGAGCAAAAATGTTATGTTACTGTACTGCTTTTGTCTAGTTCTTCTAGTACTACAACACCCGGAAGAGGGAGAAAGAGAAGAGAAGAGGAGATATCGTGGGCATATTCTATTTCAGAAATTGCTAAGGAGGTCGAAAGCCATGTGTATATCTCCACAGCTTCTCATATTCTAAACCAAGCAAATTTCTTAAAAACAGAACAAAGTCCACATAGAGACGAGAATATGCGTGCAACGAGACACCGTCCCGCTTCGTCATCCGATGATCTTGTCCGGCACGGTCATGAACCTCGCCCGCTCCCTCAAGAAAAAGAGCAAGATCATGTTAAAGGTCATGACACATTTTTTTTTTGGAAAGGAGCATATATTAATATTGTAAGATACCAATTACACCCAGGATCTGCAACAACGTATTATCCTAATGGCATTACAGATGTACATAGCCAAAACAAGAATGAAGAATTACAGAAAAAAGAAGGTCCCACTTTAGCAATCTATGCCTACAACAACGACCAAACACCACCAAGGCAGCACCAGAATCCATCATCTCCAAAAGCGATGCCTCGAAAAAGAGAACAATGCACTAGCGCCGTCATCGCCCTGATTATCGATCATAGGTTTTCACCCTGGAGAAAGTCCGCGCTGACAAAACAATGCCTTTTAATAAGGTCATTGCCAGGCACAACTAATTAAGGCCAGACCTTGGATTTTCACCATGCAGTTTGAACTCTGGAATTCTCCTGTACTATACTCCCCACTTTCCAATGTCGCTGCCCCAAGACCTAGAACACCAAGCCAAAACCTCATCGCAAATAGGATTCACACCACTATTACCATTCTTTAGATCTTGGCTTTTATGTCATTCTCCACGACTGACTTCACCATATGACCAATGGCATGTCCTTGATGGCAATAGTCTGTAAAGATTCACAACACTCCCTCTGAAACAAAACAGTCAGATAAAAACATGGTTGCGCGTGACCGGGATCCATCCAATCCGGCGAACTCCAGCATGTCGTCCATTGGAATTCACCAGCGGAATCTTCCGGAACACAACACTCCGACCAGATCGATGAATTCATGGAGCAGGTACATTTTTGTCCTGGCGTGAGAGGGATCTTAGGACCAACCCCCTTTATTCAAAGCCAGACCGGAAGACCCCACATCGCCGGTATTCACCGGCCACCAAGACCCACCGGAACTAGGCCGGCAGATCCATAGTGAGCCAGGCCGCCATGACCGCTAGCTCGACGAAGAGACAACACTAGCCACAGTGAGCACCGACCCATAGCCCACCGACCTAGATCGGCTCAGATGGGCTACTAGTCCGCAGCGCCGGAAGCTGCGCCGCCGACCGAATCTAAGCACGTCGCCGCATCACCGCTCCACCCCAACCGCCGCCCATCCACCTCGCCATGAGCGGCCACGACACCAGCCCCGAACGCAACCCGCCGCAACTGCCTCCGCGCGCGTAGAGGAGAGAGAGAGGGGGTGCGCCGCTCTCGCCCCATCGCCTTCGATGGACGGGCGCTGCCACCACCGCCGGTGGCGGCAGCAGTGGCAAGGGGATCCCGGCGATGGAGAGCTCTTGGCGAGGAAGATCAGATCGCCCCTGGAGTCGCCCGTGCGTGCGACCCGTGAGGCAGTTTTCCGTACGTATCCGTGAGGCAGTTTTCATGACACATATACAAACTACAGAATGAATTTCTAAAAGAATAAAGAAAAATGATTTGCTTCAGGAGGAGGCTGACGACAATGGCGAAGCTAGGAATAGAGCAAGCCTCGGACCAAAATCTAATCGTAAAAAAAACTACTAAAAAACTTATGGGGAGTTGATTAAGTTTGAGGAGCATGTTCGGTTTGAGGAGCTTCTTAATTTGATGAGTATCTTCAAGTTTGGGGAATTGATTCGTTCTCCCGTGAGATCCCTAGAAAATATCTATTCATCTTCTCTATCTGAAAACATGAAATCAATTTTGAACATATGTAAGTCATAGTTATTCATCCGCTATCTGATTGTCTCTAAAACTCTATAGATTCTAATATATTCCCCAGTTCCCTATCTATTTCTAAAAAAAAATTAACCAAGTTCAAGTGTCAAATTGGCAAGGCGGCTAGAATCAGCAGTCAATTGCCACCACCAGATTACCAAGGAATAGCGTCGCCAGACAGTGGAAGGGCTCAGGGAGGCGGCCAGGCGAGAGGCCGGGAGGCAGGGGCGCCAGGTGGCCGGGCGCGCTCGCTCGGTGCTCCGGTGGGCGGTGGCGGGCTCACGCAATGGGCGCATGGCCGCAGGCGTCTGCATGCACAACGCACTGACCTAGGGATCAAGGGACGAGCGAGAAGTCGAGCCGTCCACGCTCGTCTGTGCTGCCTCTTTCTCCGGACAGACACGACCAAAGACAACTACTGCGACCGACACTGGACGGTGTTGCGACCAGCAATAAAAGGTGCTACGACCGGCAGCCGGGGTTACTACGACCCGCGGTGGCGGATGCTGCTATTGGCGGCAGGGTTGCTACCACCTGTGGCGGTAGGTGCTGTTACGAGCGCCGGGTTGTCACGGCCCGCATCGGCGGATTCTGCTATTGGCGCCCGAGGTTTCTACGACCCGCGGCAGTGGGTTTGTGACTGGTGCCTGGGGTTGTTATGTCCCATGGAGGCGGGTGCTACGACCGGCGCCTGGGGTTGCTACCACCCACGGTGGCGGGTGCTGCAACCGACGACCGGCGTTGCTACCGCCCGAAGATAGGGATGCTACTAGCGGCAACCATAGTTGCTTCAATCGATAGTCGGCATTGCTACCAGAGGCTACCGCCGGAGCTGCAAGCGACCAAGATGGCGCCTTCTCTGGTGAAGGCGGTGCTGCTGCCATGGAAGGGAGGTGGTGATGCTGCCATGGGAGGGTGAAGATGCTGCGAGCGCCAAAGGAGATGCTTTCAATAGAGGCTCATGGGAAGACCTTGCCGGTTGATTTTTGTAGCATCGGCGGTGTGGCTATTGCAGCAGAGGTGCAGCTAGAAAGGAGCAGGGCGGAGGCTGTTGCGGCCGATGGGTCAGCGTTGCTGCTTGCGGGAAAGAGGTGAGGAGAAAGAAAAAAAGGACGAACCGGTAGGATCATCCGGGCCGTTTTGACCAATAGTGGGACACGTGTGAAGCAGTCCATCTGGAGGCCAGGAAGTTTGTAGTCTCCGGAGGATGACGCTTAGCGCTTTCTAGGAGTAAAGGTGTTAATTTTCTCTCATGGATCGATTTTTTTTTTTTGCAAATTCTCTTAGATCGATTCTGTAATAGAATATAGATAGCATTTTATAAGGTTTGACTTGGAGGGCTTGCCTAGAAAGGGAAGCATTGCGAAGCACTACAAAGACACTTTGCCTCGTACCAAAAAGGGAAAAGAGGAATGGCTCATGCATGATGACTGCCCAGAGTCAGGACTAACTAAACAATTTGTCCCAACGACCAAAGAAACCATACCTCTCATGAGTGCTGGTGCTGCCGCTGTTGCACTTGTTTCTATGGAAGTAGGTAGGCGTGTGCGAAAAATAAATTGTTACATGTTGATAAAATTTCTTAAAATAAAGGCCAAATTCTGACGAGCAAAGCGATGCTTGCCGCCAGAGGCTTGAGACAAGTTAATTAGTACTTCTATTGCTCCTTATTTTAAATTTTCAGTTTCACAATGTCCTATTACTTATGAAGAGTTATAGTATATGTCAAAGGTGCAATATTTTAGTGTTGTTGGTTTTCTGATGTATGCCATATTTTGTTCTCGTCCTGATTTATCATATGCTATGTATTTGATAAGTAGATACATGGCTAATCCTGGTAAAGAACATTGAAAGGATGTTCAGTGGATTTTTAGGTACCTTCTTGGCACTTCCAATGCTTGTTTGAAGTTTGGCGGGACTAGTGAGGGACTAGTTGGCTATGTGGATTCAAATTTTGCTGCCGATTTAGATAAGAGAAGATCCCTCACAGGTTATGTGTTCAATGTTGATGATTGTGCTGTTAGATGGACGGCTACTGAAGCCGAATATATGGCTATTGCTGAAGCTTGCGAAGAATCTGTTTGGTTGAAAGGTTTATTTGCTGAGCTTCGTGGAGATGACTCTTGCATGCATTACTTTTTTTTGTGATAGTCAAAGTTCCATATACCTTACAAGATCAGATGTTCCATGAGAGAACTAAGCACATTGATGTCAAGTACCATTTTGATAGAGACATTGTTGCTCAAGGTAAACTAAAGGTATGCAAGATCAACACTCATGATAATCCTGCTGATATGATGATTAAACATGTTCCTGTTTGGTTTAACTGATTAGCCCAAGTGGCTATTGACGTCAAAAGTATTTGTTTTGTGTTGTTCAAGGAAATGATTGTTGTTGATGCCACTAGAAGGTGTCTCAAGGTAAAGTTTATTATATGTTGATCCAAATTCTATAAAGTAAAGGCCAACTTCTAACGAGCGGAGCGAGGCCCGTTGCCGGAGGCTTGGTCGATATAGTGAAGTGATAAAAATCCACCGCTATATAAACCTCTTGTAAGCTGCCGGCGGACATAAGTTGTGTCTGTAAAAAACCACGGCGTTGTGTAAACACTCCTTGATATAGTGAAGTTTCGCTGAATGGCGCCCATGGTTTTTCTCTCTCTTTGTTGGAGAGGTTTTTCCATGTTAAATCTATGTCCCCTGGCTGTGGTTTTTTCCTTCTTTGTTATCTTCTTGTCGCGTTTATAACAAAAGTAACAAGCTAAGACTCCTCTTATAAAAATTGTTGGCTATCTTTTTATTTGGATCATTGAGGAGGAAATTAAATATTGGCTGGAGGATAAGTGGAACTAGAATGTCAAGGCTTTATCTGAAAATGAATATAGCTACCTTCCCTACTGCTATGGCTCTGAGGATTTGCATGAGAGGTTCTTCCACCACTACTCCTCTGTATAAGCTCATTGTGCAGATCAAAGAATCAAATTTTGCTCCTGGAGCTTTTGTTATGCTTCAATCGGTATGGGTGAAAGTTTTTGAGCTTCTATCTAATGTCAGAAATGAAGTAGATGTCAAGGAGTTATCTATGAACTTTGGGAAAACTAAAATGGTACATTTAAAGTCTCTTCCAGGTCATGGTCCAGTTAGAGTTCGAGTAGACTATAAGGATCCAAAAAAACTAAGAGGCAGAATTGAGATCTTTCTAAACTCAGCAGGTTTTAAATTTAGAATTGAGGCTAAGCGAATTGATTGGGATTTGCATGATACTCATAAATTGGAGGATAAGTTTGATAAAAATCAGGATAAAGGTGATGGAAATGTCTCTGATGATGATCTAGATGAAGAGTGGGATAGACACATATTACAGAATAAAGAGAACCTGTGATGGGGAGTGGCTCTGGTTGTAAGCAAAAGGAGGGTGGGACTTACAAAAATCATTCAGGGGGGATGTTCTTGGATTTTGCTTTCTCTCCTCACAAGGATGCTCATATTCCTGATGGTTTTCACCTGAATAAGGAAATGGGAACTGAGGGTGTTTTAAGTGGGAGAAAGGGCCTAGTTCATGTATGTGAGTGTTCTGAGGGGGAGTTGGTTGGGTCTTCACTGGAGTAATATGTTCCTGTTGTTGGAGATATGCCCAAGAGGCAATAATAAAGTGATTATTATCATATCTTCACACTTATGATAAATGTTTACATACCATGCTATAATTGTATTAACCGGAAACATTAATACTTGTGTGATTTGTAAACTAAAATAAGAGTCCCTAGTAAAGCCTCTTGTTAAACTAGCTTGTTGGTTAATATATGATCATGGTTTCCTGATCATGAACATAGAGATGTTATTAACAACAGGATCATATCATTAGGAGAATGATGTGATGGACATACTCCTATAGATAAGCGTAGCATAAAGATCAAGTCATTTTAATAGTTCAATTGCTATATGCTTTCTGATACATAGTAACCTAATTCCTTCGACCATGAGATCATGCATATCACCTTTTCCGGATGGATGCTTTGATGTCATCAAACACCACACCGTAACAGGTGGTCGATAAAGGTGGCATTGAGTGTTCAGAAAGTATTGGTTGAAACACATGGATCAAGAGTGGGATTTGTCCATCCATATGACGGATAGATATACTCTGGGCCCTCTCGGTGGAATGTCATCCAATTAGCTTGCAAGCATGTGACTGGGTCACAAGGGATCACATATCACGGGACGGAACGAAAAGAGTATTTATCGAACGAGGTTGAACTAGGTATGCAGAGATACCGACGATCATAACCTCGGATAAGTAAACTATCGTGAGACAAAGGGAAATTGGTATCGTGTGTAAGTGGTTCATTCGATCGCAAAGTAATCGTAGAAATATGTGGAGCCATATGAATTTCCGATTCCTCTATTGGTTATTGTTCGAGAAGTGTCTCGATCATGTCCGCATAATTCACGAACCGTAGGGAGACACACTTAAGGATTCGACGTTGTTTGAGTAGTTATGGTATTATGAGAAAGAGACCGAATGTTGTTCGAGTCTCGGATGGGATCCGGATATCACGAGGTGATCCGGAATGGTCCGGAGAATAAGATTCATAAAAGGAAAGTCCTGCTTTGAGTTCGGGAATGATTCCTGTTTTCATCGGGAATGTTCTAGAAGGTTCGGATTGTCCAAGACTCGGGGAGGGTACATGAATGTGTCATTGAATGATTGCATCATGTACTAAGTGTTCTTGCTGTTCCAAAACTGAAAAGTCAAAGCGCTTTGAAAGTCAAACGCTAAAACAGAAACTGTGGAAAACAGAAACTGGGAAAGAAACTGTGGGAAACAAGCAAGAGGAGGTTGAAACCAACTTGGAGGAGGAGTCCTCCTCCAAGCCGGGCGGCCAGCCTAGGGCCGAGTTGGGAGGGACTCCCTCTCAAGCGCCAGCCCTCCACCTATAAAAGGAGGCGGGGCCTCCTCCTCTACACACAAGTTCCTATCCTCTAATCTCCGGTTTAGAGCCGTTTTGGTTTAGAGCTTCTAATTGCTCTAGCCTCAGGTTTAGAGACTTCTAATTGGTGTGTCTAATCTTTAGACCACTAATAGCCCTCTCATACTCCACCATACTCGCCCGGCTTAAGGCGAAGCCTGCATGATCTCCCTCTACTTCCTGCATCACACGCCGGAATCGCGAGGAGAGTACTACAACCTCCACGTCTTGGAACAAGGGAGAGGAAGGTCTTCGAGTAACGAAGTGTGACCGACAAGGGAGCGCCGGAACGCAGCTTGGAAGGATCGTCTACGATCTTGAGATCGGAAAGAGTACGACTACATCACCCACGAGAATCTCCTCGTTAAACACTTTGGAATCTTCGAGGGTAAGTTATTCCATCGACTCGTTGCTACAATCTAGTAGATAGATCTTGGCTTGTTTGTTTGTATGCGATAGAAATTTTTGTTTTCCATGCTACGAACCCCTACAAAGGGTATCGAGCCGTGTCTATATGTAGATCTGTTGCACGAGTAGAACACAATGGTCATTGTGGGCGTTGATGCTTTTATTGTCGATTGCTTTTGTGTACTTTGCATCTTGCGGTATGTTGGGATGAAGAAGCGGGCTAACCTTACATGACATCGTTCATGAGACTTGCTCCACGCTTGACATGCAACTTGTATTGCATAAGTGGCTTTATGGTGCCTGCTTTCTCCTAGCATAGTTAAGATTCAATTTACAACGGGTGATTGACAATACTAGTATCAATGTTGTGGTTCTTGTTCGTAAGTTAGAACGACACTTATTGAAAGCCCCAAACCACGTAAAACATGCAAAGAAAATTAGAGGCGTCTAACTTTGTTTTGCGGGGTGTGTGTGATGTGATATGGCCATGATTGTGATTATATATGATGCATGCAATGTTCCTTATTGTAAGTTGGCAACGGCAGAGCCATATGGTTGTCTTTAAATTCTGAGACCCGCTTGTCTATTCAAAGTAGTTGTAATAGTTGAAGCCAAAGGGACGACAACCATGGAGAAGCATCATTGACCTTGATGCAATGTCGGTGATGATGGAGATCATGTTCGTGCTAGAAGATGGAGATCGGAAGCACAAAGAAGAAAGGCCATATCATATCACATATTATGAATTGCATGTGATGTTAATCCTTTATGCATCTTGTATTGCTTAGTAGACGACGGTAGCATTATAAGATGATCCTCATGCACATGAATTTCAAGTCATAAAGTGTTCACCCTTAGTTAGCACCGTTGCTAAAGCTTGTTGTTTCGAAGCACCACGTGATGATCGGGTGTGTTAGATTCTGCAAGTGTATACAACATGAGCAAGCCAGATTTGCTCATGCGGAAACTAAGGTTTGATCTTGACGAGCCTAGCATGTACAGACATGGCCTCAGGAACACGGATTACCGAAAGGTAGAGCATGAGTCATATAGTAGATATGATGAACATGTTGATTGTTCGCCATTGAAGCTATATCAACTCTCGTGATGATCGGTTTTGATGTGGTGGATTTGGTTCGTGTGATCACTAAAACAATGTGAGGGATATTGTTTTGAGTGGGAGTTCACCTAGATTAATTTAATTATTAATTAGAACTCAATTTATCATAAACTAAATCAAAGTGAATTTGCATAGTTGTTGTAGTCATTGGCATCCGTTTACCACCTTGCGCTTAGTTATAATTGAGATGATAGAACTATAGAATTCTGGTTAGTTACTTTACGAACTGGTATCATATTGTTTTGAAGTGTTAATCTAAAGTTTAAAAGTCCTATTGCAAATCGTCAAGAAGTTCCGGTTACTCCATGAAGTTTAATAATTAGTATTAAATCAAGAGTAACAATTCCAAGTGTTAGTATATAAGTATCATGTTTGTCTCCATGATTCTTGATATTCAAAGGATTCTCCTAATATCAAGGTTATCTAAGGATCCAAAGAGTTGTTTTGAAACCATGATTTGTGGAAGATATTGTGATATCTGAAACGAAGTTTTGGTTGCAACATGATAGAGTATAATATGGCTAAAGTCATGTTCTCATATTTGATGAGAATTTGCAAAAGGTTGGAGACACTAGTTGTCCTAAACCTCCAAAAGTTTTTGGGAGAGCAACATTATACTCACGATTCATCGTTACAAGCTAATAGTAGCTTGATCATGGATAATTCCATGATAAGGGTGAATATTTGATGTAGGTAAAATATTTACTACACCAAGAGATTACTAAAGAAAGGAATTTGAAAGAACACCAAACATTTGATGATGGTGATCTACTTCAAAGTGCAAGTCCAAAGACATTGGTATTTAACTATACACGCTTTGGATTATGTGTCATATGAATGACTCCACTAATTGATGTTGATAGATTCTTTCAAACAGAAAAGGAAATACTGAAAGAGAATCTCATAAGTATATGGCAGAAAAGAAAAGACTAGAATTGTTCAGTTTAAGTATATAGATGATATACATGTTATGGCTATATTCTTTGCTTATTAAACAATGTGGTTCTTAAGTATTTGATACTGAAATTGTTGGTGTGAATCGTCATACGAAACAACACAATTCATGAACTACAATGGCCTAAGTAACTGGCAAAAGAATATGTGATGATGTTCATTGAGAACAAAATAAAGGGTTATTGTGTTGCTCGTTAAACATCAAAGCTTGCCTTCAAGATTTGTTTTATCAGGTATTATGAGAACAAAAGGGTTGTTCAAATAATTGCCGTGATCTATAAAATATGGATGATTTGCAAATCTCGTTGGAGATATCACATCCATAAAACTAGTGCTAAAGATGTCGAAAGACAAATTGATTGAAAGATCACTTAGGAAGTGACATCGCCGTTTAAATTATATTGGAAAGAAAACATGAAGAAAATCCATATGGATGGAATTTTGGAGTCTATTTGATTTTGATCAAATGACGCTTGTGAAACTTTCCTAGAGATAATTAAAACTTCGTTCATAGGCCAAAAGGGAACGATAGACTAGCTTATTGGAACTTGTACATATTGTTGTATGAAGTCCATTATGTATAGTCAAGAGCGATGGATTTCAACTTCATGTGCTTTCTCCGAAAATTTGAGTGAATATATGAATATTTACTTAATAAGGATGAAGTGTGAAACATTTGAAAAGTTCAAGGACTTTCAAGATGAAGTGCAAAATCATTGTAACAAGAATATAAATAGTTTATGATAATATCATAAAGGAAGATATTTGAGTTACAAGTTTAGCATAATACCTAAGATTTAAAGGAATCGTTCCGTGGATTTGCATTTTCCCAAAACACCATAAGAGTATGGAGCGTTCGAGATATGTAATTAAACCTTGTTTGACATGGTAAGATCGAAGGTGTAATTCATAAAACTGCCATTATATTTTAAAGATTAAAAGCTTTAGAGATTACCGTTTTTCCACTGAAAAGAGCTTCATCATAATCCGTTGAAATGACACCATATAAGGTTATGGTTTGGGATAAAACCCAAGTTGTCCTTTCTTAAACATTGGTATGCTATGCATAAGAAAGATGTGTGCAACCAAAGTCGGATGAACCTGTCTTTCTATAAACTGTTAAGTATTCCTCCATAAACACCGGAGACAAAAGTGTTTGTTGCTTAGAACGTCAAGTTTCTTTGAGAAGGAATTTTTTTGTGAAAAGTTAAGTGGGAGGATAATAGAACTTTGATAAGGTTAAAAGAACCTTAGCTATATGTGCAGAGTTGCGCAACGCTAAAAAGTGTTTCGGAGGCAGCAACAATGCTCATGGCTCACGTGCCTCAAAGGTTGTGGTCACGGAGATCTAAGTTCCTATTGAAACAAGTAGATCGGGTAAACAATCAAATACCAAGATTTGAGGGTTGAATCATTATTTGAGAATAATGAACCGACTACATGCAAAGAAGCGATGATGGGCCCTGACTCCGTCAAATGGCTTGAAGCCATAAAATCCGTGATAGTTCCATACACGAGAAATCAAGTTTTGAACTTGAAGGACCCTCGAGAAAGGTGTAAGACCTTACAGTCGTGTTTGGATCTATAAAGAAATAGACATGGATGTTTCGCATCTATGAAATAGTCGACATGTTGGGAAAGAGTTCACAAAATGTTCAAAGATTGACTATGACAAGATTTGATCTTTCATAGTGATATTTAGTCTAGACGGATTAGTGTAGCAACCACTACATATAATTTTGTTATATGGTAGTTGAATAAAGAAAACAAATTCTTCTAATAGAAGGGTTACCTAGGACGTGTGCATGACACAGTCCAAAGGTTTTTTTTGTTAAATTTCAAGGGATGCTAAAAACATATGCAAACTTCAATGGTTGAAGTAAGCATAGAGGAGTTGGAATCTTCACTATGATGAAATTGTTAAAAGAGTTTTAATTCATCAGAGACAATGAAGATGCTTGCGTTTGCAAGAAATTAAGTGGGAGCGCTAAGACATGTTTCTAATACATTATGTGGAAGACATATTGTTGATTGGAAATGATGTATCTTTTATTAACACATATTAAGAATTTCATCTCGATGAAAGACTTAGGCAAAACCTAAATATTTGGCATCAATAGATGCTAATATGGTCGTGCCAGAAGTACATAGACGAGATATTGAATGAGTTCAATATAGAAACTACAAGAAAGGTTCTTGTCGCACAGAAAGGATTGAATGAGTTCAATATTGATGATATATTCAAGTGTATTGACATTTGGTAAAGTGAAACAAATAATCAAGTATAGATTGATACTTGATGTATGAAATCACAAAGAATATTTATATCAATCATATTGTGATATGTACAACTCCAGATATGTCCTATGCTCTAAATATTGTGAGCATATACCAGAATGATTCGTAAGATGATCATTGGACAATAGTAAGGATATTCTTATGATCTTTTGGAAGAACTAAGAGTATATTATTTGTAGAAGTGACAAATAGATGGTTAGTTCATTGTAAAAGTACTACATTGATACTAGTTTTGTCGCAAAGTACAAATTAAGTTTATCTCAATCTAAACTAGAGGTGGCACAATATAATGGAAAGTGAGTTCCATAATGGATTTGGATGAGTTCCAAAGTTAAGACATTATGACAGATACTACAACAAAAGGCTAAGTATAGGACTGCTATAATAGCAGCTAAAGAGGGCATTTGTGTCAAGTAGTTTGTTATCAAACTAGGTGTAGTTCACAGTGGGATAATAATATGAAGATATATTGTGCGACAATATTATCAACATGTTTTAACCCCAAAGAGCTAAAGGTCACACCGAAAGACCAAATTTATACAAAGCCATCTCATTAGAGAATGAGTGATGCGTAGAGACGCAAAGACATGCAATTACACACGGACCTGGAAGTGTCAGATCCGGAGATCAGTTGACCACTAGCAATTGTGTACATACAACACCGGAAAGCCATAGGTGTTGAATACACAAAGGTTTGAAACTAGATTATTGACTCTAGTGCAAGTGGGAGATGTTGGAGATATGCCCAAGAGGCAATAATAAAGTGATTATTATCATATCTTCACACTTATGATAAATGTTTACATACCATGCTATAATTGTATTAACCGAAACATTAATACTTGTGTGATTTGTAAACTAAAATAAGAGTCCCTAGTAAAGCCTCTTGTTAAACTAGCTTGTTGGTTAATATATGATCATGGTTTCGATCATGAACATAGAGATGTTATTAACAACAGGATCATATCATTAGGAGAATGATGTGATGGACATACTCCTATAGATAAGCGTAGCATAAAGATCAAGTCATTTTAATAGTTCAATTGCTATATGCTTTCGATACATAGTAACCTAATTCCTTCCGACCATGAGATCATGCATATCACCTTTTCCGATGGATGCTTTGATGTCATCAAACACCACACCGTAATGTGGTGGCTATAAAGGTGGCATTGAGTGTTCGAAAGTATTGGTTGAAACACATGGATCAAGAGTGGGATTTGTCCATCCATATGACAGATAGATATACTCTGGGCCCTCTCGGTGGAATGTCATCCAATTAGCTTGCAAGCATGTGACTGGTGCACAAGGGAGCACATATCACTGGAACGAGAAAAGAGTACTTATCAGTAACGAGGCTGAACTAGGTATGCAGAGATACCGACGATCAAAACCTCGGATGAGTAAACTATCGTGAGACAAAGGGAAATTGGTATCATATGTAAGTGGTTCATTCGATCGCAAAGTAATCGTAGATATGTGGGAGCCATATGAATTTCCAGATTCCTCTATTGGTTATTGTTCGAGAAGTGTCTCGATCATGTCCGCATAATTCACGAACCGTAGGGAGACACACTTAAGGATTGACGTTGTTTGAGTAGTTATGGTATTATGAGAAAGAGACCGAATGTTGTTCGAGTCTCGGATGGGATCCGGATATCATGAGGTGATCCGGAATGGTCCGGAGAATAAAGATTCATAAAAGGAAAGTCCGTTTTGGAGTTCGGGAATGATTCCTGTTTTCATCGGGAATGTTCTAGAAGGTTCCGGATTGTCCCAAGCACTCGGGGAGGGTACATGAATGTGTCATTGAATGATTGCATCATGTACTAAGTGTTCTTGCTGTTCCAAATGAAAAGTCAAACTGCCATTTGAAAGTCAAACGCTAAAACAGAAACTGTGGAAACAGAAACTATGGGAAACAAGCAAGAGGAGGTTGAAACCAACTTGGAGGAGGAGTCCTCCTCCAAGCCGGGCCAGCCTAGGCCGAGTTGGGAGGGCCTCCTCCTCCTCGGGCCAGCCCTCCACCTATAAAAGGAGGGGGCCTCCTCTACACACAAGTTCCTATCCTCTAATCTCCGGTTTAGAGCCGTTTTGGTTTAGAGCTTCTAATTGCTCTAGCCTCGGTTTAGAGCCTTCTAATTGGTGTGTCTAATCTTTAGACCACTAATAGCCCTCTCTCATACTCCACCATACTCGCTCCGCTTAAGGAAGCCTCAGGATCTCCCTCTACTTAGGTACCACGCGTTGTCTTTGGGAATCGCGAGGAGAGTACTACAACCTCCGCTCTTTGGAACAAGGGAGAGGAAGGTCTTCGTCGAAAATCTAACGTGTGACCGATCAGGGGAGCTAACGCAGCTTGGAAGGATCGTCTACACGATCTTGAGATCGGAAAGAGTACGACTACATCACCCACGAGAATCTGCTCTCGTTAAACACTTTGGAATCTTCGAGGGTAAGTTATTCCATCGACTCGTTGCTACAATCTAGTAGATAGATCTTGGCTTGTTTGTTTGTATGCGATAGAAAATTTTTGTTTTCCATGCTACGAACCCCTACACCTGTAGCCTTTGGTCTCTCAAATTCTCCTATTGGGGTGGTCCCTAACCTAGAGAATATTGATACAACTCAGGGACAGGAAAAATATGTGCAATCTTGGAATTATGAACAGAAAACTTGTGTTCTGAAGGGAGATTTTTTAGAGGAGATACAGGAACGAAATCATGTAAAATTACCCTAGAGGATGAGGTTATTGATAACTTAGGTGAGGATTATGGGGGTGAAAGTGATGTGGGGGAAGAGAGACAAGATGAATCTGATGGGGTTAAATGGTCAGTGGCTACAAGGAAAGGAGCTAAAAGGAGCAAGACTGTCCCTGTTCAAGATACTAGGAAAAGTGACAGGGTTACTGCAGTGGGTGTGTCTATGTTGGAGAAGGCTTCTAACTTGTTGGCAACCAGAGATGAGTGCTCAGGTATTTCTTCTAAAACTTTTAACCTTACTTTTTCTATTCTCAATACTGTTTCACTTGAATATTTGGAAAAAGTGGCTTTAGACGATAAAGTTTCTTTTAATCCTATGATGGGGTGTCCTGTTCAACAAATTTCTGTCATGCAAGCTAATGAGTTAGCTCAAGGATGATAAAAAAGTTGAGGAGGAGTTGTAGTTGGAAAAAGCATAGGTGGTTGGGTTAGGACACATGAATGGTAAACAAAAAAATGACCGAGGGGAGAGTTACCAGGAGTAAAATTAGAACTATTTTTCTGGTTTCAGAAAAGGGTGTTCCTGTAGGGAGTTTAGGGAGTAAGCCTCCAAGAAAAGGGAGAAGAAATTCAAGGTCCAAATGAGATCTTATTTTGGAACTTTAGGGGATTTGGGAGTGTTGATAGGAAGAGACAGTTGAGGGAGCATACGAGGAGGGAGGATATTGACATTATGGGGCCACATGAAACCATCAAGCAAACTTTTTCTGTTTCTGATCTGGATATTTTGAGCGGGAGTAAATCTTTTGATTAGCATTGCTTGCTGCTAGGGGGCATTTGGGAGAGATTCTTTATGGGGTGGATATGGACAAGTATAATGTGTTAGCTAAAGAATCAAGGAGTTACTATGTTATTATGACTTTGATTAGAAGCAAGATAATTTTACCTGGGAATGCATTGTGGTGTATGTGCCGGCTCAACATGTGGGTTCTGAGTTATTTTGGGAGATTTAGGTGCAAATATCTACAGGACTGCTATACCTACTTTCATTGCTGGGGACTTTAATCTTTTGAGAAGCTTAGAAGACAAGAATAATCCAAATGTGGATGTCAATCTTATGAATTTGTTCAATGACTTTATTCCTTTTCATTAGCTCAGGGAATTGAGGAGAACTAGGGGATATTTATCTGGAATAATAAGTAGAGCTGTCATACTATGTGTGTGCTGGATAGGGTGTTAGTTTCTACTTATTGGGAGGCTCATTTTCCTTTGGCATCTGTGAGAGTGGAAACTAGAATTGGCTCAGACCATACTCCTCTTCCGGTGACTTCTGGTGATTGGGAGAGGAAAAAATCCAATAGATTTTACATGAAGAGGCAATGGTTTGAACATCATGATTTTAAGAAGTTCCTTGTGAGAAAATGGTGCAATGTCATTATTGCCTATAAAGGGGATGGGTCTGCTATTGATTGTTGGAATATTTGTATCCGAGTGGTTATAAAAAGATTGAGAGGTTGGGGGACTAATATCAATGCTTCTATTCGTCATGACAAAATTGAGTTGTTGGCTAAGATAAATCTTTTGGACAGTATTGCTGATTCTACTGGCTTGTCTACTAACCAATGGCAGGAGAGATATTTGTTGGAGCATAAACTCATGGATATTTATTCCTGGGAGGAAACTTTCTAGGCACAGAGAGATCATGTTAAATGGTTGTTGGAGGGGGACCAGAATACGTCCTTTTTTCATTCCTGGGCGAATGATAGAAGGATAAAATGCTCTATTGTTTCTCTTCATGAGGGAGATAGAGTGGTTACTGAGGAAAGTGAGTTGAATTTCATGATTTATTCTTTTTATAAGAATTTGTTCAAGAAAGAACATAGAAGTGGATTAAGATTGCAACATGACATTTGGCTTGCTCAATTTAGTGTAAAAAGGGAAGATAATCAACTTCTAACCAAAATGTTCTCTATGCAGTAAATTGAGGATGTAGTTAAATGTATGAAAACTAATACTGCACCTAGTCCTGACGGGTTCCCTATGTTTTTCTTTAAAAAATGTTGGGGGTTGATTAAGTATCAGATTAAGGGTATCCTGGATGATTTGTTTCATGGCAAGGGGAATATTGGTAGGATTAATTATGGAGTTCTATCTCTGGTCCCAAAAGTTAAAGGAGCTATAGAATTAAAACATTTTAGACCTATTGTTGTTTTGAATGTGATTTTTAGGGTGTTTACTAAAGTACTTGCTGCCAGGTTGGCTCCAGTGACTCATTATGTGATTAATCCTTGTTAGACATGGTTTATTAAAGGGATACATATTTTTGATGGGGTGGTGATTATTGAGGAATTTTTGCATGAGCATAGATCCATCAAGAGGGAAGGGAATGTGAGTGTTTGGAGGAGGTGCTTATTAAGAAAGGTTTTGATAAAGTTTGAGTGGATTGGATTATGCTGACTATTAAAAATTGTCACTTGGATATTAATATAAATGGGGAGAAGGGGCCTTTCTTTGTGACCTCAAGGGGTGTTAGACAGGGGGACCCTCTTTCTCTCCTATTGTTTGATGGTGTAGTGGATTCTATGGATGGTATGGTGGAATCGGATAAACATGCTGGTCATTTATTCGGGTTAGTTCCCCATTTGGTTCCTAGGGGGCGTCAGTTTACTACAGTATGCTGATGATATAGTTATTCTCCTGAAAAAAATGATCAGAATATCCTTCACATGAAATTTCTCTTGTATTAGCTTTGAGAGTATGTCTGGTATGAAGATTAATTACCATAAGAGTGAGGTGTTTGTTTTGGGGGTTGATCTGGAAGAACATATGAGGGTGGCGGATCTTTTTAATTGCAATCTTGGGAAGCTCCCCATGGTTTATTTGGGGGTGCCAATTGGTGAGTATAGGCTCAACAATGACCAATTTCTTCCTCTGGCGGGGAAAATTACTAAAAAATTGGATCCTTGGCAAGCTAAGTTGATGTCTTCTATAGCTAGATTAACCTTTTCCAATGCTTGCTTGGCTAATATGCCTATTTTTCAGATGGGTTTTTATTTGTTGGGAGAGGGTATTCTTGGGGAGATGGATAAAGTTAGAGGCATATTCTATTGGGAGGGGTGTGCTCAATCTTTTAAGTATCATATGATGAAATGCAAGTATGTCTGCAGAATTAAGGATTTTGGAGGCCTAGGCATTATTAACACACGATATATGAATATTGGTTTGCTCTTGAAATGGATCTGGAAGTTGTTTAATTGTGATGATAATATACCTTGGGTCAGATTGTTGAAAAGCAAGTATTTGAGAAATGGGGAGTCCATTTTGATGAATGAATCCAGGGGATATCAATTCTGGAATGGGTTGCAGGAGGTTAAAAAGTGGTTTGTTTGGGGAGCAGTTTATATTGTTGGGGATGGTAAAGATACTATATTTTTGCATGATGTTTGGCTTGGGAGTTCTCCTCTGAGGTTGGTCTTTCCAACCCTATTTTGGGCTGCTAGGAAACCTGATGCGGATATAGCTGATAACTATGAACTTTGCTCTCACTATTGGGATGTTGGTTTTAAGAGATCCTTTGGGGGAGCAGATATGGAGTAGTGATATAAACTTCTAAATATGATGGAACCTGTGTTTTTGTCGGATCAACATGATAAAGTAAGGTGGGATTTTGAGAAAAATGGAATTTACTCTACGAGATCGATGTATAGGTGGTTGGCTTTTGAGGGGGTCTCTGATACTCAGCTAAGTAAGATGTGGAAAATGAAGCTTCCGATGAAAATTAAGATATTCTTATGGAAGGTGATTCATGACAGGTTTCCTACGAGGGAGCAAATTTTGATTAGAGAAGTCAGAACTTCTGGGAGCTGTCCTGTTTGCAACAATGTGGAATCTATTGATCATTTTTTCTTCGCCCGCTTGTTATTTTTCTATGGTCTGTTGTTTGGGAGTCTTTGGATTGGCCTTCAAATCCCCACTCAGTTCTTGACTTAATTTCTCTTACCTGACATAAAGTGGTGGATAATTTTGAACCAATCTAGATTGGGGCAGGTACTGTTTTGTGGTCTCTCTAGACCACACACAATAAGTTGATTTTTGAAGGGAAAATCCTTAAGCATCCTTCTGACCTGGGCAATCGTTTAGTTCATTTTATTCAGCTATGGAGACCTCGCTCTGTGGAACGGATGCAGTCTGCGTTTGTGTGGGGGATTGATACGTGCAAAAGGCACCTCAGGAGGAATGGGGCTTAGGTTTCTGATAGAGTGTTATGAGTTATGTTTTTCTATAGTCCTGCGAAGGAGGGTGTTCACTTTTTCCTTTCTTGTGCTCCTCTATGTAAACTAGTATCCCTAGTCGTTTTATTTTCCTTGTCGAACAAACTCGTTTCTTCGAGCTTTTTAGCAATAAAAAGTTGGGCCTAGGCCTGTTTTCTAAAAAAAAATACCATGCTCGACCACCATCAAAAAAGCTATTTGTGATCAGAGTCGGGCTCCGTCTATGCTGCACCAAGGGAGATTTCCAAGTGTTCAACAAGGTACATAAAAAAATACGCTTGCTTTGCACGTCCCCCATGGGGCGACGGAGCGAGCCCCTGCCGCCGCCTCCTATTGGCCTCCCTTCACTTTCTCCTCCCCCGCTTCCACCGGCTTGTGCCGCCGGGGTAAGCTTGCACGGTGCCGGCGGCTATGGCCTTCCTCTCCTGCATGCGCTGAGGGAGGTGCGGGTACTCCCGATGGCAGCGGTGCTCCATTGTGGCGGGCTATGCTCCGGCGGTTCTAGGCGGCGTGGCGATTCCGGCTATGTAGACGGCAGGGCGGCAGGCGGTTGAGGCTCAAGCGGCTGCCGTGAATCCTTGGCTGCGTGGGGTTTGCTGGCCCAGATCTGGGCCCAGGTCCTGATCTAGGCTCTAGCGGGCCACACAGGACAGGAGACGGTGGCTCTCTGCAGGCGGCGGCAGGGACCTCCCCTTGCTGTGCCATGGCCAGGTTCAGGAGCTAGACTAGGCGGGTCTAGATCGGGCAACCAGCTTGCAGGCCCGTGGAGGGCTCTACAAGTTGCGACTTGCGGTGGCTCGAAGGCGTTGGGACGAGCGCTCATCGCGCTGATGCATCCCCTACTTTTGCCTACCGCGCTCGGGTCTGTAGTCAGACTCGTCGTGGCCGTGCCTTTCGCCCCATGTGCCAGTTCGCCGAAGTGGCGATCCTCAGACCGACGGTGGTCCAGTATGCCCGGGTGAGCACGGTGGCGATGGTGCTGCTACTTGGCGGCAGGGATCTGTGATGGCGACAGATCCACTGATGGACGGAGAAGTAGGGCCTAGTTCTAGGGTTGGCGGTGACGGTGACACCCTTGCTGCAATGCGGCAGCGGGGCTTCACGAGTCTGTTTGGGCTCGGCCAGGCCAGCGAGGGCCTGGTTTGCCCATGTTGCTACATCCGGTCGGCTATCGCCTCCCGGCGATGGGGGTTGTTCCCTCCCGCGTGTTACTATACCGCCGACCCTCGCCGAGGTCTCCTCTTCTCGATTTTACTAGCCTCACATCGTGGGTCACGACGAGATGACAGTGGTGATGGCAAAACTGTGGGGGCGTATGCTGGTGGGCGGTGCGTTTGGTGGAGCAATTCGAAGCGTCTGGGAGTGTGGTTTTTTGAGGGGTCGGGAGAAATCCTTGTCGTCTAGACACCGACGTGACAACGCTTGCGGGTGTCACCATCCTTCCTGAAGGGCGTCGGATGTATCTCTTCCCCACCTCCCGTAGCGTATCGGGGGAAACCCTAGGACCAGTCCGGGCAGTAGCGTCATTGTTGTTGCTTTCCTTTTTGGAGGTGCTGCTTGGTACGCGACGCTTCGGAGCGCTAGGAGCATGGTAGGAACTCTTCAGAGGGTGCAGTGGTTGCGGGTCATCCTGTTTTTGTCAAGCCGTTGTTGTCGACTTTGTTTTCTCTTTTTTATTATTTTTTCTTTGTTGTTTTCTTTGGATGTTGTGCTGTCTGGCCCAGCAGCGGACTCAATCATGGTTGCTATATTAATATAGTTGAACGTATGCCTGTTTCGAGGAGGTGTTCGACAATAAAGGCGTTCCTCCTAAACCTCTCGTTGGGAACATGAGTGTGGAGGGCTACAGGAAATTGGGAACCTGAGTGTGGAGGGCTACATGCAATGCGTCAGTCTTTGGCTTGAGATCCAGAGTTTTAGAAGAGACCCGCAGGTGGCGGATGTTTTCCTATGGACAAGATCTAAATCGAGGCAGTATTCTGCACATGACACATATAAAGTTCGCTGTCAAGGAAATTGTAGATTCAATGTGTACCAGCCAATTTGAAAGTCGTTTGAGCCTCTTAAATGCAGAGTGTTATGTTGGCTGGCGATTAAGAAGAGAGTCTTGACATCCAACATACGCTTCTGGCATGGGCTCCAGGATCAGTCGAGCACTTGCTTCACGTGTCTACAGGAAGATGATAACATCAATCACATCACTATGTAGTGTGTCTACGCCAGATAGGTTTGGTTTAATTGCCCGGGAGCGGCTGGACTTCGGTTGGACGAGCCACAACCATAGAGTACTTTGGAGGATTGATGGCTGCAGGCTAGGGATAGAGTTCAGATAGGGGATAGAAGGATGTTCGACACCATAACAGTCTTAGTGTCTTGGATGCTTTGGAAGCGGAGAAATGCAAGTCTTCGGTAACACACGCGATCAGTGCTCGACCTCACAGCTAACAAATCGCATCAGAGAGGAGTTTAGCCTCTGGGAGGTCGCGGGACTTGGAGGGCGACAAAACATGACACAAGAGTAGGCTTTAGATGTAGGAGTGGTGTGTGCGTGTGTATGGTGTTTGGTCAAGCCAATTGTTTGCTTTTTGGCCTTCTTGTATGTGAGTTTCTACCTTCTATAAAGATAAGCCACGATTTTTAGCGTGCTCTAAAAAAGAAATGTTTCGGCTTTGACATGGTACCAGCTAACAATAACAAGAGTCAAGAAGCAACTATAAGAATCTATAAATCTTATGTGACTACATTTATGTAACAAATATAGATGATTTCGTCTAACAAAAAAATTATCCACCAATTTTATCTATCTATTTTATGTAACTATATTCATCTAACACTAGATCTCTCTGCGCTCCCGGGGTGCGTCTATGAAGCATGACATTTGATAAGGCAAATATTTTGACGACGAACTGTTTCCAAAATTTTCAAGGCGAACGTTGATCTGCAAGGTAAATAACCAATGGCGTAGCGTGTGTGTCAAGTCTCAAGTAAGAGCTAGTATTCATATGTGTGGAGGGGTTTCAATTCGTACTCACACTAGTGGAGAACGTGGCAGTTGTCCCGGTTTGTAAAGGGCTTTAGTCCCGGTTTCCCAACCGGGGCGGGGCAATCGGGACTAAAGCCTCAAGCCTTTTGTGACACCCCCCAGGATCAGGGGAGGATATCCAGTTAAAAATTGGTAACACATTAGTGACCCTATGACACAAAAAATATTACATCGAGCTCATAACTGAGCAAAGAACCAAAATATTATAAGCGGACACTGGTGGAAAAAGGGCCTGCAGTCCCGGGCCGCAACTGGCTTTAGTCCCGGTTTTGGGCCGGGATCATGCAGACTAGAGTCCCCTCTAGTCCCGGCTCGCTCGGACCGCATGATCGATCACGTGGCTGTTTCAGCGCCGCGGGGGACGGAAATCCTCTAGTCCCGGGCCGTAACATCACCCGGGACTATAAGGTTTCCTGCCGCGGCGGAGAATTGTGTGTTTCTCTGCCGCGGCAGAGATTGTGTATTTCCTTTTTTTTTGCCATTTCGTTCCTTTTTCGTTTTGTGTTTCACTATAATTCAAACATATATTTCAGTATACATATTATACGCCACTACATACACACTACACGTCGATGCATTTATATAATTAATCAATCCCTTGCAAGCATACATATAATCAATCATATCAAAAGAAAGAAATGTTTTGAAATTACATGGTCATTGATGAATATATATATCATATCAGCTACATGGAGATGACTAAGGCAAATCGAGTTCTACGTCATCCGCATAATGCTCTCCATGTACATCAAGGACTTCCTTCATCATAAATCCCGCCAGCTCCTCTTGAATTGCTCTGACGCGCTGGTCTGGCTCTAGTTTCTCCCGCAAATCATAAATATAATGTGAGTCAACTTTCTGCTCACTGGTCAACTCGCGGATGTACTCGCAGACGTAGTATCCACATAAATGAGTTTCCGGTGGCTGCTGTAAACTCTTCACCATTTTATAAGTTAACTCCTCTTTGAATGGACCTGGTATTTTCTGCCCGAACCGTGTCCAACACCTGCTCGGCAAAGAAAATGAACAAAGGAGTCATTAGTTACTTGATATCAGGAAATGAATAAAAGAGGACGATATAATGCGATAATGATTGAAATTACTTATGGAGCATTGCTTTCATGTCGCTCCACTGCTCTTGGTCCCAACTTAATGAGTCATGGACTTCAACTAGGGAGTTGTCAACTTGAATGTTTAGCAAGATCCAGTGGAATCTGCGGACGTTTACATAAGCATACATGCATAGCTCATCCAGTAAGCAAAAATAATATGTGTACAAGATATAAACACTCACTTGAAGTTGTAAGTAAATAGTATTTCCTTAACAAAATTATTCTCGGTTAAGAACCTGCACAGGTCTTCCTCCACGTCCTAGAGGTCACTCAACGCAAACATCAAACAACGGAAGGCAAATTATGCTATTAAGTATAGCAAACTTAACAAATGGCCTAAGAGGCCTGAAGCATAACAACGACGTCCCAGACCATAGATTCCAGGCTGCCGGCCGGGAACCCCAAGCTACTCGTCAGTGTCGATGTAGTACCAAACTAATCTTCAGGGAACACTTACTCTGCCAAAAGTATCAACAAAGAAAGGGTGAGTATACGGTGTGCTCCGCAAGACTTATAGCTGGTGGAGTTGTTTTGCATAAAGCCAACTTTGTTTATAAAACAAGAGAGAGAAGAAGAATGATAATCAGAGTATTTTAAAAGGGGATAAGAGAACGACATATCCGAAGTATAGATCATCATATTTATATCCACCAAGTCATCATCATACGAACCCTAACTAGGATCACCCCCTCGTACCCATGAGGAAGCATCCATAAACACATGTTGATCTACCAAGTTTTACGATTAGGTTAAAGTTCTCTATGATCTTAGAGTTCGGTCACCAAGCGTTCATAACCGTGAACACAGCTTTTCGAAAAGATTATTACCCTGCAGGGGTGTACAACTTTACCCACACGTACCAACCGACTCTTAATGCCACTTGACACACTTCCTTGGTGTGCTGGCAGAGGGTGTGATTGGACACGACCTTTACCTTGCTTTCGCCGAGACCATGAGTCACGCAATAAGGATGGTTTCGCCATAACGGGTCAAATCCCGAAGCCGGTCCTAAAATATGTGTGGCAAAGTTGGTTCACCAGGGGCTCCATTGACCCCAAGCAACCCCAACCACGCTTACCTTCCTATTATGAATGCACCTCCTTCACTACCTTCGAGAAGATCCAGAATGCATGTCGAATGGAACGCTCAAACTATGTGACTCATGGAATCTACTAGGAAAGTTAGTTAATCATGAGGTTGTCCAGGCCCTATGTGGTTGTACGCTCGTCTTGGTTCCAAAGGGAAGGACTCGGGTCCTAGTGGTGGCGAGAATGGGACTAGAAAAACCAAACCCCCCATGGCCTCCCATACAAGCCTTAGCATATTTAATATCATATCACCTCTGATCTCATCTCATCACGTTCTCCTGTCATACTAGATTCTTTGCATCTGATACATCATCTAGATGGACCATACTTAACAACTATGCATGGCTAAGCAGGACACATATATTAGCTCTAGCAGTGCACACAAACCAAACCTAGTTATGTTAGGAGCAGTGGATCAGGTAATATAAGTTCAAAGGGAATATGCAACAGATAGGATACTCTATCTATCAATAAAATACCATAGTAGAATCGTATGCATAATGGAAGGAAGTGAAATGCTTTCGAAATCATAGGATTATATCATGGTGGGGCTATGCTTGCCGTTGCCCGTTGATAACCAATAAGTAGATCTTCGGAAATCTTGTACTTGACTTGATTATAGTTGGTCAAGTATTGTTCGTCGATCTTCGAACTTCAACGGTCTTGATCTCGTTCTTCGATCTCGATCTCGATATATATTCTACCGGAGAAGAACTAAACAACGGAAAGAAAGGAAATAATGAACACATGGCATCGATGCAATGATCAAGCAAGGATAATGATATGACAAGTTAAATTGTATCGAAATGTAACCGTAAAGTATGCTCGAAAATTTAATCGGGGTTCCAAGGGGTACAAACCCTAACTCGGGAAAACTCCAAAATCACCTGTGAGGGGTTACTAGGTTGTTCTAATTAAACTTGTCATGTAAGTTATTGAACAATGCATGATTATAGCTTAGATAGATGGATCTCATTTTTCTGAACATTTTGATATATTACACATATTTTTCTAAATTATAAATTATAAGATATTGATTTTACAAGTTTTAAATCATTTTATAGAATTATTAAATCATTTTAAAACATTTATTGCACAATGCTGACATAAGCACATGCACCAGGTAATTTTTACACTCGAACTGAACCTAGCCAGTGAGGCTGACAGTGGGGCCCGAGGCCACCTCAACACCAAGCTGGCGGTCAGCGGTCAAAGGGAACCCAGGGCCACGTCGGCGTGATGCCATGGTGACATCAGCTCGGCGGCCACAGCCAGATGGTCGCCGGAGACGGCGGAGGAGGGCGCGCGGGGCTGCAAGACCTATCCTACTCGGACCAGCGTAGCAAGGCAGACACAAAGGTGGCGGCGCTGCTAGGAATAGGTCACCGGAGCTTGGTCAACGACGGCGAGCAGCAGCGGTACTCACGGGTCTATGGCGCGGGCGCGACACAATGCGCTAGAGGGAGAAATGAGGGGTCTGGGATGACCGCGGGCTCACCCTGAGTGTGCTTGTGGTGACGACGAGGCCGGAGGAGGACTAGAACAATTGAGGGTCGACAGCGGTGGTCGCCAGTGACGAAGAAGACGACGTCGATGTCGACTATAGAGCGCCAGGGCTCTATTCCTTCTGCAGGTCGAAGCAGGGGACCACGGTGGTGCTGGTGGCTTGCTCAGACGGGCACAAGAGGCGCAAAACGTAGGCGAGCCGGAGCTAGTGTTTCGGGGCTCTGCGGAATGAGCTCCAGAGAGTGAGAGGGAGAGGGAAAATGAGAGGATAAGGAGAGAGAGAGAGGCATCACAACGGTATTATCCCCATCTCCAGGGCGGCGGCGCGCATCGCAGCGACGGGGTGGCATCGGGCGGTTGCGGCGGCGATAGCGAGCTGCCTGCCATCAGCGAGGAAGACAATAGGGAAGAGGGGTGAAGCGGTATGGGACGTGGGTGGGCTGTGCTAGGCTGGCTGCGGCTACTGGCTTCTATGTGCTGGCGACAGGGAAGAGAGGGACAAGGTTGCTCGGCCCAGATAGATAGGGTTTGCTTATTTTTTTCTGTAAAATTGTTTTTCCATTTCTGTTTTGTATTTCCTCTTTGTATTTTCATTTTGAAATCTGTTTGAGGTATTTCAAAAATACAAGAGACTTTGTAAAATATATGAGAATATTACATGGACCCTTTTAATCCATTGGGATCCAAACATTTTGGTAGTTTTCAAATACAAAACCATTTTGAATTGATTTCAATTAGAGGGAGAGGGTAGGGTTTATAGTGTTTCATTATGTTCTTTAATGCACAATTTAAAACATGATGCTCATGATGCACAAACAAACCCTAAATAATGTTTATCTAAAACTCGGGTGTAACAGCTCTATCCTCCTTACGATAATCTTGACCCGAGATTCCAAAGGTAGGAAAAGAGACAGAGAGAAAGAAACAAGGCCACTCTAAAGATAAGAGGGAAACATACTAAACAACACACAGAGTATCTCATGGTCAAATCATGAAGGAGTGTTTAAAAACATCTTTGAGATGACAAACATGAAACACGTCAAGGTTACGGAGGAAACAAGAGGAGAAGGTTTCAAGTTGTTAGACAACTGGTCTTCATAAGGATTGAGACCATGGAACTCATAAGGGTTTAAGCTTCTGAAGAGGAAGACTTCCAACAGAAACAACATAACCATAGACTTCAATATGAACCTCTACTAAATGGCTTAAGTAGAGATTTCAGTTGTAGAGATATGGATCAACAAAACCAAGCTGTTGAACTACTTTTGAAACAGAAGGTTCACTCTTTCATTCAACAGAAGGCCAAGACAGAAAGGTGTTTTTGTGGAGAGGACTCATAAGAGTCACAAGGAACATGTAGCAAGAAAAACTACAGATTAACAAAATCATAGTCACCCTTAAAACATGGTTGAGAACACGAAGGAAACTCTTTATTCATCCCAGTATATCGAAATCTTTGCCAAAGATCGTGATATCACTTTATGCCACTCAGATGAATTGGTAAGAAGATTCCTGATGACACGTGAAGAAAGAAACTTCGCTATCAGACTTCAACTACTTGGCACAACAAGACTTTCCAACATAATAGGGTCTGGAGGATCGACCGAGAGACATTTAACAATACTACTTTAAATGTTCTCCTTGATGTTCGAGGAACTAAGCATCAAGTAAAGGTCGAACTTCGGATACAAAGGAAACCATATGTACAACTCCTATAATAAATCATAGAAGAAGCCTCATGAGGAGTTATTGTTAGTGATGATGCAAGAGAATATGACAAGGGTCTTTCCGGCTAAGTGTGTCAAACATTACATCGATCTTGCCAGACTTACAAAGAGACCTATGTCAAAACTTTGAGGAACACCAACCATCATTGCTACTTGAGATTCAACTTTGGTTAGGTGGAATGCTACTTCAGACTCAGCATGTCCGAATAGATAGTTTGCAACATTTACCACAAAGGTAAAGTTACTAGATTCTCAAGATATGGATTATAGTGTAAATCTCCACAAGACTGAGCTAGATTGTTAGAACCATGCATTAGCAACTTGTTGAAGGACAACTGCTTACACATAAGTACTGACAATAAAACACACATGTATCCTTAAGGAACGGAGATAAATTTTCTCAAATCCATGGCGACATCTTTCAACAATTGCACATGAACCAGAGAAGGTTACTTCTAACATCTAGAACATATACTTCGAGATGACTCAAAGATGGTTCTCAGAAGTTTCCAACATTAATGTCAAATGTTCCATATGAATCAAATCTAACATGGAGAAGATAAGGATGTCATCGATGGGGTCAATAACACACTTATCGAGACACTCCAAGAAGATGTACTCATATGTTATATGAACAAGGCAACACTTCTAGTAGACAACTAGAATATCACAAACCACCGATATGTCACTTAGCTCAAGAGGAAACTTGCTTTGTAAGGCAAGAGGACATAGTCTCAGAGCTTCGGCATGAACCAAACTCTTTGACTGAAGAGAGTGTACCAGAATAACGGACTTGGAAACACAATCATTCTTTGCTTAGTTATAGGGTTAACCAACCACGCTAAGAATGACTCAAATGTCCTTTGAGTTCGAAGCAATCAGATTTGCTAAGAATCTCAGATGGCCACATTATTACACACGGGCATCACTTACGAGCACGAAAGCTTGAAGAAGGGTGGGTAAATGTGTGTAAGAGCATCACTTCATTAATGGGTCATGAAACTCGACACGACCTCTTAGTATAAAAGATTGTGACACTTTAAGGTAGAACAGATAGAAGGTAATCAATGCCTCTTAATCTATGGATTACAACACTTTGACCTGGTCCTAGATATGACGAGGTACTAGAGTTTGTTTCTCCTGACATCCCGAAATGGTTTGTCATGACGGACCACAAGAGTATCTTACATTAGAAGACACTGATGCAGGTTTACTACTTGTCTATGAGCTGGTAGACAAAGGTCAGAAAACAACAAGGGGAAGAGGATCATGCTCAGGATAGGATCCCGAGATGTGAATGCATAAGTCAACAATATTCCGAAGTCCAAATGCAGATAAGGGTAAAGTGTGGCAGAGTCATGAGTATGGATGCGAGACTCTTGAAGAGTACTCTTATCGTGATCTATTTGGTTCCATTAAAGAACATCTTGAAGGGAATATGCCCTGAGAGGCAATAATTAAGTGTTTATTATGTGTATTCCAAGTATATGATAGATGTTTATTTTGCATGCTATAATTGTATTAATATGGAAACTTTAATACATGTGTGTTTAATAAACAAACAGAAAGTTCCTAGTTATGCCTCTCTCGTAAACTAGCTCGTTGATTAATAAGATGATCAAGGTTTCCTGATCCTAGACATTGGATGTTGTTAATAACGGGATCACAACATTAGTGTAATGGTGTGATGAACATTCATCCGAAGTATAGCACTACGATCAAAGTCATTGAGTTTATATTACTATAACAACTTACGAAGTGATCCTAATCCTTAGACCATGAGATCATGTCAATCACTAACACCGGAAGAGTTTCTTGATAACATCAAACGTCACACCGTAACATGGTGATTATAAAGATGAGTTTAGAACTAATAACGTGTTATGTTGAGGCCCATGGATCGAGAGTGGAATTTGTTCATCTCGATGAAGGATAGATATACTCTAGGCCCTCTCGGTGATATCACATTGGTTAGATTGCAAGCAAGTGATTTGATCACTAGAATGTTATATCACGGGAAATAGAAAAGAGTGCATGTCAGTAACGAGATCAAACTAGGTATGGAGATACCCATGATCGAATCTCGGACATGTAATATATCGCGAAACAAAGGGATTAAGATACTAGCGTAAAAGGTTTCGACGATCACAAGAAAGTCATCGTTGAATGTGTGGGAATCAGTATGGGTCTTCAGATCCCGCTTCTGATTATTGATATGAGAGGGGTCTCAATCATGTCTGCATTATTCACGAACCGTAGGGTGACACACTTAAGAGCCACCGACATCCAATTGGAGCAGAAGTTTCATGCCGGAAAGAATAACAAGCGCAGGAATTTATTTCACTAGATACCGAAACAGGTTTTCGGGTGAAATTGCATAAAGTGTTTTTGCATGTGAAATAGAATTCTAGCAAGGGGTTATGTGTGAATGTTTGTCATTAAAGTAATTTAAAAATTCTGAATAAATAAAAAGAGTTTTATTTAATGAGAGTTTGCATTAAATTTGGTGGAAATTTAATGGCAAGTTTGAGTGGGATTTTGAGTGGAGGGAATTTAAAGGAATTTTGTGAGTGGAGTGTCCACCCACATGAAGAGGGGAGGGCAAGGGGGCAGCCCCATACGCCGGCCACCCCCTTGGGGTCCCCCCTCTCCTATAAAAGGCACCCCCTCCTTACTTCTCACTCACACCTCCTCGTGAAGGATCTCTCTCCCCCTCTAGAATTTATCCCCCATGGTATCGGACTAGCGAGATACATGTTCCCGATGGCTATTCGGCAAGAAAGAGTTGTGCTTCCGCTTCATCGCTGGTGCGAGAAGGCGGATGTTGCTCGGTGCCTCGGACGTGTGTGCGAGCACGATGCACTACTGATTTGTGGCGCTAGGACTTCCTCTCGATCTTGAGATCAGCAAGAGATCGTCTACATCAACCACGAGTTTAACTCGTTAAGCTTTGTCGGTCTTCAAGGGTATGTTCTCTACGGATATACATCCGCCCATTGTTTGTATCTAGTAGATAGATCTTGGTACATAGTTGTTCCCATCGTAGGAAATTTTTTGTTTTCTATGCTGCGAACCCTACAGTGGTATCAGAGCCGGATCTATGTGTAGATGTTTCACATCCCAAGATTTTCCAAATCTTGTAATGTGAAAAATAAATAAACAAAATAAATTATTGTTGAAAATCAGGGTGAAAAGAAACTTTTGTTTTTAAATGGAAACTTAAAATCCCATCTTGAACAAACTTTAATTAAAGTTTGAATTCAAGAAAATCCAAATCAAGAGAAATGCTTTCCTCATTAAATGTATCTAGAAATTTAAACACTTGGAAAATAAATCCAAACCCTAAACCCTAATGGAATAAAAATTATTTCCAAGTTATCTCCAAGCCTATGGATTGGATCCATATAAAATCTTGTTAGCAAACATTTACAAATGATCAAGAATGACAAATAGAAATATTATAAGGCCATATAAATTGGTTTCACTAAATTTGGAACCATAGATAAAATCTTATGAATTTATTAAGATAAAGGAATTGAATTCCCAAAGCTAATAAAGCACGTACCTAGAATCCATACAAAATGGTGAGCAAATAATCCTAAAGTGATTTAAAAAGATAAACAAATATTAAACAAGATTTTATAAATTGGAATCACCAAGTTTGGATCTTTAAAATAAATAAAAAGATATGGATTTTATAAGATAAAGAAAGAAATATTAAATAATGAATATTTAAAGACCAAATTAAATCTTGGCCTAATCTATAAGCAAATGGAATGAAAATAATCCAAATCCAAATAAAATAAAAAGATAAAGAATTTCCAAAATAAAATAAAATGGCATTAACCATTCTACCCCTATTTTAATAAAGACAAATCTCTAATAAGAATAATTATATAATTCATGAGAAAATAGTATTTTGGAATTTACCCAAGTGAAATAAAAGTTGTTTAATTTAACTTAGGTAAGATTAAAGAAATCTTCCAAATAAAATTTAGAGAATTAAAACTATATTTAATCCCATTGGAATTAATACAAATACCCAATTCAAATGATTAATGAATCATATCAAATATTTTCCAAATAATTCAAGATGAATTATTTGACACCCTAATAACCAAATAAAACTTACTGAAAGGTTTTGTAAGGATTTAGAATTCAAATGGAATGAATTAATACAAGGACCTACTTTAAATAATTAAAAAGGCACTTAAGGAATAAAAGTTTTATTCTAAATTTGACATCAGAATGTGGTATTAAATAGTGTTTGATTATTCACAAAATATGGCAAAGGTTAGAATTCAAATGAGTGTTTGAATTGCTTTTTCAAAATCAAAACAGATTATTAGAAACAGAAAAAGAAAAACAAAGCAATAAAAAAAAGAGAACAAGCCAGCCCAACCCACTAAGCCAGTCCATCCCATCTTCCCTCTCACCCCGAGCGAAACGTTTCTCACCGCAGAACTCACCCACTCAGTCGTTGAACGCCCGAACCCACTCCCCCTCTCTCCCTTACGCTGACAACGGACCCCACTGCCACCTCACCTTCTTCCTCCCCGCGGTGACCACGCCCCTCTTTCCTCCTCGCCGTTTCTGTCGTTAAACGCTGACGTCAATACGCGTTAATGCCTGTGTTACTCCATCCCGCGGCCATGCTATCTTAAGCGCTAGCATCTCCTCTCTCTTTCCCCTCCGTCGCCTCACCCTAGCGCGCCCCCAGGCTGCCCAATTTCCCTCTGCACCGCCCTCTATTCCGGCAGGCTCCGCGAGCGATTCCGGCCAGCCGACGTCGCCCCCTTGACCACACATGCGAGTTTCCCAGACCCAGGCGCACCTTCCAGTGGCATCAGCTTGTCCCCGCGCGCCCCTGAACCTCGGCAAGGACAACCACTGACCGCCACCATCGTCTACACCAGCTCCGGCGAGCTACTGACGCCCAACCCGTGTGCCCCTCGCGTTCTGGTGAGTACCTCTACAACCCCCGAAACCGTGCGCATCCTCCTGATGATTTTCCTCGTTTTCTTGCATTCCAGGCGCTCGTCTTCGACCACGACCACGTGCACCCGAGGCACGACACAACTCCGGTGAGCGATTAAGGTCATCCTCGTGCGCCCCTTGCCAGCCAGTACCACCTTGAGCATCCCCACACTTCGGCGAACCTGGTGATCCACTCCCTTTCCTCCCTTCCTTCCTGTAACCGCCGCGACGCCGTAGCTAGACACGCCACGACCACCTGCCGCCGCCAGCGCCGTCCATCTCTGGCAAGCGTGCTGTGCACCGTGCGCTTAAGATCCAATGGTTAGGATAGAAACTAAGAGAAGGGGTAATTAGCAACCTGAGCCGCTCGATCTGTTTAGATCCAACGCACCTGAGAGCGTGATCCGGCCAAAGCGGTACCGGCGAATAAGAACACGCCATGTGGCCCTGTTCGTTTGAAATAAAAATAGATTGGATCTATTAGATGCTAGATTTTGTAAAATCTATAAATTTTAATCTACACGTCCAAATTTTGCAAATTTTATATCAACGGATTCAGCAAGACAAGCCCTAGAAAACCATGCACTTTGTTTAGAAAATTGCTTCTGTTAAATTGTTTGTTTTTACAGAAATTTATGTATGCATGTTTAGAATATAGAAATTGTTATAAAATGATTTTGAGGATAAAATCTTTGGCAAATGATTTGTTCTGAACCTACTGACCCTAGAAATCAATTGGTGGTTTCAAAAATGTATTTGGTGAAGCAAAAGAATAAACTCTTGATTTAAACCATTTCTAGTCAAATAAAAATATGGTTTAATTATTAAAAATGGTTTTTGAAGAAAACCTTAAAGAAATGTTTTGGAAATAAACTCTATGACCCTAAACACAAGGTTATATGGTTTGAAAACATATTTTGTGAAACCTATAGAATTTTTCCTCATTAAAAGCATTTCTTCACCACATAAAATAATGACTTGATTTAAACATGGTTTATGAAGTAAAATCTTATACAAATGATTTTGCCACTCTATAAAATGACCATTAGGTGTTTTCAAATGTTTATGAACCATTAGAAACCATTTTTTCAAATAAAACAATCTTTGACATGCTTGCATGTATTGTTTTGTTTCTATCATTTTATGTGATGAATTGCTTGAATGGTGGATTGAAATATTGCTTGTCTTGATTGAATTGTAGTGATTTGAAGTGTGTGAACATTGCAAAGATCAAGGAGTGAGCTTATACTATCTACCAAAAAGGCAAGTGATGCTTCATACTTTTGACCCATTATTTTCACTATGCATTAGTGATATTTCTAAGTAGGTCTTGCATGGAATTTTGCTAAGTACAAACTATGCAATGGGAAATCCTAGTAGATGAAACCTTAGAAGAATTTCCTAAGTTAAGATTCCTACTACTATCATGCTTAGCTTAGCTATTAGAAAACAAGGGTGGAATATATATTCATGCTATGGAAAATCTCTAAGTCTATGGACTTGTGTTTTGTTTAATAAAATAACTAAGTGAATGAATCACCTGGGTGGAATGGAAGGAATGGTTTGTGTTGAGTGGTTACACAAGGCCAGGGGACTGGTGAACCTTGTGTATCACACTTGTGGAAGGCCACCCAGGAACAAAGAGATTTGAGATGTCAAATGTTGAGAAGCTTCAAGTGCAGCCACTTGGCATTATGGGCTCTTCCTGGATCATATAGGTTACAATAACTTAGCCAAATGGACAGTTGGTGGTAGGGGATGATAGGTTGGAGCAGTCCATTCTGTCTAAGGGAAGGCTTCGAAGATCTTGTCTTGGTGAAACCAAGTCTTGTGGGGAAAGTGCACCACCTCTGCAGAGTGTAAAATCTAAGTACTTAGCCATGTCCCTGGTAAAGGACAATTTGAGCATCAAGACATGGAAGCTATCAAGAATCTGATCATCCCAATTTCTAAGTAAAAAAAAACTTGTGGTTGAACAAGGGTTGAAGGATCACCAATTTCTATTGGGAGATGCCTTGGGAAAGATTTTGTCAAGCAAAAACTTAGTGTTTACAAATGATAAGGAAAATCTATTTTGAGCAAAGCAAGCCTAAGCTCCACTTAACCAAATGCATATAGATGATAGACTCCACTATACTACCATAGTATCACTTGCCAATACAATTCAAATGTATTGACCCTTGTGGCTGTAACTTGATGTGTTGCAGGTTTGTTTGATATTAGTGAAGTTAATGATTAGGATTACAAGTCTACAACCAACATGTTTGCCTGTGGCACTTTGAAGATGAAGGACCCCATGCTATTGTTATATTCTGCTGCATTGTAATGAGATAGCCAAATGAGCTATGTAAGATGTAATAAATTACTTTATTCCTGGTTATAAAGTTGTATTATGACCTTTGTTTCTTGATATTACATCTTAACTATGGATGCTAGCTATTGATCCAGGGACTAGCATTGTAAACACAGGGATCTCTACCTTATTAAAGGTTGGTAACCTTACAAGATGCTTTACACGGGTAGTACACATATGAGTATGTGGGAGATGATGATCATGTTGTTGCTCCTTAGTTGTAATTTTGGATATTGGTGGCATAGTGGGATGAAGCGGCCCGGACAAACTTTACATGTCCTCGCACATGAGACCTGTTCCACGCTTGACATGCAACTAGTTTGCATAAGTGGCTAGCGGGTGCCTGTCTCTCCTACTATAGTCAATATCTATTTTGCAACGAGTTGTCAAAAATTTGGTTATCCTCGTTGTGGTTCATGTTCGTAGGTAAGAACGGTTCTATCTCGAAAGCCCTAAGCCACGTAAAACTTGCAATGGTTAAATTAGAGACGTCTGGTTTAGATTGTTGCTGGGCTAGTGTTATGATATGGTGATGTTATAAGTAGAAGTATGAGATGATACTCTTACAACACACATAACGTGTAAGTTCCATAGACCTTGGCCTTACACATAAAGGTATGATAGTGATCATACCATGGTGCACATGATAGAGATCATATGCGGGAACCATATCATTCCACTAATAAACATGTGATGTTTGATTGCATCTTATATTGCTTGTTTGGCATTTTATTAGCATAATAAGATGATCCCTCATTTAAATATCAAGATAAGAATGTGTTCTTCCTTTAGTATGCACCGATTATGTTTTTGTCTCTCCAAGACATCACGTGATGATCGGGTGTTCTTGGATCCACGACCATATTTCGGGTGTAAGACAGTTACACACACGAATACTAAGGTTCTTACGCGGCGAGCCTAGAATGTACAGACATGGCCTCGGAACACGGACCGGAAGGTTAAGCATGAGTCATATAGTAGATATGATGCCCATTTGATGCTCGCCTTTGAAGCTACACCGACTCACGTGATGATCGGACTTGGTGTAGTGGTTTGGTTCATGTAATCACCAAAAAGACACAAGGGATGTCCTTTTTGAGTGGGAGTTCATTCGTAATGTGGATTAGTTGAACTCAGTCTATCATAAACTTAGTCTAAACTTAAATTCTATTGTAGATGGCACCACCTTCTTTTAATTTCAATGTGTTCATGGAGAAAGAGAAACTTGCAACGAACGGTAGCAACTTTACCGAATGGACCATGAATTTGAGGATTCTCCTCTCTGCTGCACAGAAGCAATATGTGCTAGAAGCTTCGCTAGGCCCCCCACCTTTTGAGGATGCCCCTGACGAGGAGAAGAATGTCTATCAGACTCATCAGGAGGACCACAACTTAGTTCATTGCGGCATATTGTATGGGCTAGAGCCAGAACTTCGAAAGAATTTCGAAAACGGCAATGCATTTGATACAATGGGTGAGTTGAAAATGATTTTCGACACACATGCTGTTGTAGAGAGCTACAATGCGTCAGAAAAGTTCTTTAGCTCCATGATGGAAGAGCACAGCTCCGTAAGTGAGCATGTACTCAAGATGTCGGGTTACGCCGATAAGCTTGTGTCCTTGGGAATATCGATTCCTATTGACTTAGGCATGCATCGTGTTCTGCAGTCTCTGCCACCTAGCTATAAGAGCTTTGTGATGAACTATAATATGCAAGGCATGAAGAAGTCTCTCCCCGAGCTTCTGCCAATGCTTAAAACAGCAGAAGTGGAGATCAAAAAGGAACATCAAGTGTTGATGTTCAATAAGAACACTGGTTTCAAGAAAGACAAGAAGGGAAAACAGAAGGGAAGTAAGGGCAGCAAGCCGGTTGCCGTGCCTGAAAAGAAACCCCAAGTTGGACCTAAGTCTGACACCGAGTGCTACTATTGTAAGGGGACTGGCCACTGGAAGCGCAACTGTCCCAAGTATTTGCCAGACAAGAAGGCCGACAAGGCAAACAAAGGTATATATGATATACATGTTATTGATGTGTACTTGACTAGTGCTCATAGTAGCACCTGGGTATTTGATACCGGTTCCGTTGCTAATATTTTATAACTCGAATCAGGGGCTACGGAACAAGCGACCGCTAGCAAGGGGTGAGGTCAAGATGCGTGTCGGCAATGGATCAAGCGTTGATGTGACCACCGTCGGAACCCTACCTCTCCACTTGCCGTCGGGATTATTAATAAACTTGAATAATTTTTATCTGGTGCCAACACTGAGCATGAACATTGTATCTGGATCGTGTTTGATGTGAAGTGGTTATTCATTTAAATCTGAGAACAATGGTTGTTATATTTATATGAATGAAATCTTTTATGGTCATGCACCGATGATGAATGGTTTATTTCTATTAGATCTCGATAATAATGTTACACATATTCATAATGTTGATGTTAAAAGGATTAAACTTAATGATGATATATCCGCATATATGTGGCACTGCCGTCTAGGTCATATTAGCGTTAAACGAATGAAGAAGCTCCATTCGGATGTACTTTTGGAATCACTTGATTTTGAATCATTTGATATATGTGAGACATGCCTTATGGGCAAGATGACTAGAACGCCGTTTTCTGGTTCAATGGAACGGGCGACAGACTTATTGGAAATCATACATTCTGATGTATGTGGTCCAATGATTGTGTCGGCGCGAGGTAGATATCGTTATTTTGTTACTTTCACAGATGATTTGAGTAGATACGGTTATATCTACTTGATGAAACACAAGTCTGAAACCTTTGAAAAGTTCAAGTAATTTCAGAATGAAGTGGAAAATCATCGTAATAGAAAGATCAAATTTCTATGGTCCGACCGTGGAGGTAAGTATCTAAGTTACGAGTTTAGCACTCACATGAAAGAGTGTGGAATTGTTTCACAACTCACACCTGCCGGAACACCACAGAGAAATGGTGTGTCGGAACATCGTAATCGTACTTTATTGGATATGGTTCGATCTATGATGTCTCTGACGGACTTGCCGTTGTAATTTTGGTGTTATGCACTAGAAACTGCTGCATTCACTTTAAATCAGGCACCATCTAAATCCATTGAAAAGACACCATATGAATTGTGGTTTGGAAACAAACCTAAGCTATCATTTCTTAAAGTTTGGGGATGCGATGTTTATGTGAAGAAACTTCAACCGGATAAATTCGAACCCAAAGCGGAAAAATGCGTCTTCATAGGATACCCTAAGGAAACAATTAAGTATTCCTTCTATCACAGATCAGAGGGAAAGGTTTTTGTTGCCAAGAATGGATCCTTCTAGAGAAAGAGTTTCTCGCGAAAGGTGTGAGTAGTCGGAAGGTAGAACTCGAAGAGGTTATTGAACCTTCTCTTCGAAGTATGGCGAGTAGCGCAGCGCCGAAAGTCGTTCCGGAGTTGGCTTCACCAGTTGAAGAGGGAACTAATGATAATGATCATGAAAATCCGAAAGATAATACTACCGAACCTCGCAGGTCTAGCAGGACACGTGCAACTCCCGAGCTGTACGGAAACCCTGTTATGAATTTCATGGTTGATGAAATTGATGACCCTGCGACGTATGAAGAAGCGATGATGAGCCCAGATTCCAACAAATGGTTAGAAGCCATGAAATCCGAGATGGAATCCATGTATGAAAATCAAGTTTGGAACTTGGTGGAATTACCTCACGACCAAAAGGCCGTGGAGAACAAATGAATTTTCAAAAGGAAAACTGATGCTGATGGTAATGTTACCGTCTATAAAGCTCTACTTGTCGCAAAGGGGTTTCGACAAATTCAAGGTGTTGACTATGATGAGACATTCTCTCCCATAGTGATGCTAAAGTCAGTTAGGATTATGTTAGCAATTGCTGCATATTTCGATTATGAGATATGGAAGATGGATGTCAAAACCGCGTTTCTCAATGGTAATATTGAAGAAGAGTTGTATATGATACAACCAAAGGGTTTTGTCGATCCTAAGGATGCTAACAAGGTGGGCAAACTTCATCGATCCATCTATGGATTGAAGCAAGCATCACGAAGTTGGAATCTCTGCTTTGATGAGGTGATCAAAGAGTTTGGATTTGTCCAAACTTATGGAGAGGCTTGTATTTACAAGAAAGTGAGTGGGAGCAATGTGGCATTTATGATATTATATGTGGATGACATATTATTGATCGGAAATGATATAGATCTTTTAAACAGTGTTAAAAGTTATCTAAATAGCAAATTTTTAATGAAGGACCTAGGTGAAGCGTCATACATATTAGGCATAAAGATCTATATAGATAGATCTAGGTGCCTAATAGGGCTATCGCAAAGTACATACCTTGATAAGATTTTAAAGAAGTTTAAAATGGACGGAAGTAAGAAGGGGTTCTTACCTATGTTGCAAGGCAAGACATTGAGTAAGACTCAAAGTCCGGCTACGGCGGAAGAAAGAGAGATAATGGACAAAGTCCCCTATGCTAAAGCCATAGGCTCTATAATGTATGCCATGCTATGTACAAGACCGGATGTGGCACATGCTATTAGTTTGACTAGTAGGTACCAATCGGATCCAGGTTCGGAACACTGGATAGCGGTCAAGAATATCCTTAAGTACTTACGAAGAACTAAGGATATGTTTCTTGTGTACGAAGGTGAAGAAGAGCTCGTCGCTAAGTGTTATGTCGATGCAAGCTTTGATACCGACCCGGATGACTCTAAGTCTCAATCCAGATACGTATTTCTCATGAATGGCGGAGCGGTTAGTTGGAGGAGTTCCAAACAACCTATGGTGGCGGGATCAACAACGGAGGCCGAATATGTTGCTGCTTCGGAAGCGTCTCAGGAAGCGGTTTGGATGAAGGAGTTCATATCCGAACTAGGTGTGGTTGCAAGCGCGTTGGAACCAATGGTGATCTATTGTGACAACAATGGTGCCATTGCCAATGCCAAAGAACCAAGGTCTCACAAGAATTCCAAGCATATCAAGCGCCGGTTTCACTCCATCCGCGAGCATGTCAAGGATGGAGATATAGAGATTTGTAAAGTACACATGGATCTCAATGTAGCAGATCCTTTGACTAAAACACTCCCTAGAGCAAAACATGATCAACACCAGAACTCCATGCGTGTTAGATTCAGCACTATGTAACTAGATTATTGTCTCTAGTGCAAGTGCGAGACTAAAGGAAATATGTCCTGAGAGGCAATAATAAAGTGTTTAATATGTGTATTCCAATTATATGATAGATGTTTATTTTGCATGCTATAATTGTATTAATATGGAAACGTTAATACATGTGTGTTTAATAAACAAACAAAAAGTTCCTAGTTATGCCTCTCTCATAAACTAGCTTGTTGGTTAACAAGATGATCAAGGTTTCCTGATCATAGACATTGGATGTTGTTAATAACGAGATCACAACATTAGTGTAATGGTGTGATGAACATTCATCCAAAGTATATCATTACGATCAAAGTCATTGAGTTTATATTGCTATAACAACTTACGATGTGATCCTAATCCTTAGACCATGAGATCATGTCAATCATTAACACCAAAAGAGTTTCTTGATAACATCAAACGTCACACCATAACAGGGTGATTATAAAGATGGGTTTAGAACTAATAAAGTGTTATGTTGAGGCCCATGGATCAAGAGTGGAATTTGTTCATCTCGATGAAGGGTAGATATATTCTGGGCCCTCTCGGTGAAATCACATTGGTTAGCTTGCAAGCAAGTGATTTGATCACTAGAATGTTATATCACGGGAACGAGAAAAGAGTGCATGTCGAGATGAGAGATCAAACTAGGTATGGAATGAGGATGAATTGAATCTCGGATGTAATATATAATAAGAAAAGGGATTAGATAGATACGTGTTATATCACGGAACGAAAAAAGAGTGCATGTCGATGCGGATCAAAACTAGGTATGGGAGATGATGATTGAATCGGACACATAATATATATATATAAGAAAGGATTAATTATAATAGAAAAGGTTCCGACGATCACAAGAAAGTCATCGTTGAATGTGTGGGAATCAATATGGGTCTCCAGATCCCGCTTCTGATTATTGATATGAGAGGGGTCTCGATCATGTCCGCATTATTCACGAACCGTTGGGTGACACACTTAAGAGACACCGACATCCAATTGGAGCAAAAGTTTCATGCCGGAAAGAATAACAAGCGCAGGAATTTATTTCACTAGATACCGAAACAGGTTTTCGGGTGAAATTGCAGAAAGTGTTTTTGCATGTGAAATAGAATTCTAGCAAGGGTTTATATATGAATGTTTGTCATTAAAGTAATTGACAAAATTCTGAATAAATAAATAGAGTTTTATTTAATGAGAGTTTGCATTAAATTTGGTGGAAATTTAATGGCAAGTTTGAGTGGGATTTTGAGTGGAGGGAATTTAAAGGAATTTTGTGAGTGGAGTGTCCACCCAAATGAAGAGGGGAGGGCAAGGGGGCAGCCCCATGCGCTGGCCACCCCCTTGGGGTCCCCCTCCTCACTTCTCACTCACACCTCCTCGTGAAGGATCTCTCTCCCCCTCTAGAATTTACCCCCCATGGTCTCGTACTTGCGAGATACATGTTCCCGGTGGCTATTCGGCAAGAAAGAGTTGTGCTTCCGCTTCATCGTTGGAGCGAGGAGGCGGAGGTTGCTCGGTGCCTCAGACGTGTGTGCGAGCATGGATGCGCTGCTGATTTGCGGTGTTAGGACTTCCTCTCGATCTTGAGATCGTCTACATCAACCACGATTTTAACTCGTTAAGCTTTGTCGGTCTTCAAGGGTATGTTCTCTACGGATATACATCCGCCCGTTGTTTGTATCTAGTAGATAGATCTTGGTACATAGTTGTTCCCATCGTAGGAATTTTTTTGTTTTCTATGCTGCGAATCCTACACATCTGCCATGGCTAGTGGTAGGGGAAGTCCTTAGTTGTCACAATTCCATCACGAAAAAAACCTCAAGATTGAAGGCTAGAATGGTAATACCAGCCATACCGAGGTAATGTGTGAACATTAGCAACAAGGGTCAAAGGAATGGATCTTGGGTTAAAGATTGATACGTCAGAAACGTATCTATAATTTTTGATGCTCCATGCTTGTTTTGTATCTACTTTTCTTTGCTTTGTCTTTACTTTGAGGTGTTTTTATATCTTTTCTGGAACTAACCTATTAACAAGTTGCCATAGTGCCAGTTGCCTATTTTCTTCTCTTTTGGTTCCAGAAAGGCAGAAAATCAATATTCTCGGAATTGGACGGGACAAAATCCAAAGTCATTATTTTTCCTAGAGCAACACGGAACCACGAAGCAGAGCCGGAGGGGGGGCACAGGGTGTCCGCACCCCCTAGGCGCAGGAAATCCCTGGGGGCGCCCACAGGGTGTGTGGGCCCCCTGGACCCCCACCGACCTTGATTCCTGTGCCTATAAGAAGCCTTCGACCCAAAAATCCTACGGCATCCAGAAGAAATCCACGAAAACCTCTATAGCACTGCCGTCACCGAAGAGGATATTCGAGGGACATAAAGGATCTGTTCTGGCACCCTACCGGGATGGGGAAGTGCCCTCGAAGCCATCTCCATCGATCTCCATCGTCATCTTCATCACCATTGCTGATTCCCATGATGAGGAGGGAGTAGTTCTTCTTCGAGGCTAAGGGCTCTACCGGTAGCTATGTGTTGATCTCTCTCTCTATGCTTGATCTTGTGGTCATGAGCTTTGTAATCAAGTAGATCTACCTTGCTACTCAAGTGCTTCATTAGATATCTGCTCTCCCCATGTGTGTGAAAGTGACAACGTGCACGCCATGGTGGCACTTAGGTTTGAGTCTACATAAATACTCTTTGTGCTTTAATAGATCTATGCTTTTCCCCACGTGTGTGAAAGTGACAGCGTGCATACTGTGTGTGGCACTTTGGCTAGATTGAATATTTGTTATGAGTTATATTTGGAGTTGGATGTCTCTATGAATTTGTGGTGTTTGTTGGAACCATCTAGCGCTCAAGGTGACAGTGTGGGGTTATCTAGATGGGGAAGGCAGACTTTGAGGAGTACTGTTATAGCCCTATCGATGATTAGAGTGTCCAACCGGAGAGTAGTTAAGAGTAGTATCATGAAGAGAGGATATTTATATGAGAGAGTGTTCACTAGTGAAAGTATGATCCCTAGGCCTTGTTTCTAACCATTGAAACACCGTTTGCATCTAGATCTGTTGCATGTTTGCTTGCTTTAGTCTTTACCTCACCATCAAGCTCCTTTCTGTCACTCACACACGTTCTCCCACGTTAACAACAAGTCAGAAGCTATTTTCTGGCACCGTTACCGCTTGTATTTCACTATCTCTTCGCCGAACTAGTGCACCTATACACCTGACAAGTGTATTGGTTGTGTTGAGGACACAAGAGACTTCTTGTATCTTTATTGCAGGGTTACTTGAGAGGGAATACCTTTGACTACTTTCTCCCTGAGTTCGATAAACCTTGGGTTATCCACTTAAGGGAAACTTGCTGCTGTTCTACAAACCTCTACACTTGGAGGCCCAACAACTGTCTATAAGAATAGAAGTGCGTAGACATCAAAGATCAGCTTCATGTACAAGATTCACAATGATAGAATCCAGCACGATCTGGGATCTTCGGTTCAAGTCCAAGGGTGAAAACCAGAGAAAGAAGTAACTACGACTTGAGCGACATTACATACACTGCAAGATAGTGATCACGAGGTAACTTCCAAGAGAAGAAATGATTTCTGAAGTACCCAAACGAATGAAAAGGAGGCAGACAAAGCGAAAGGAAACCTCGAAGCCTAGAACAAAATATTGTGGAACCATCAACATGATGTTGTGGCCCATAAGATAGAGAGATCATGGTAGAAAGGGATCTCTCATATGAATAGAAGCAAGGGGAACAAGGAATACACAACACACACAACTCTAGATAACTCAACACTAGGTCAAATGGATGAAAAACGACATGCCCAAAAGGCTCCTATGCTTTGAAGGACTAGAGGAGATATCAAAACTTTTCAAAAATCAACACAAGGTAAGATGAACCCAGAGTTAGAGCGAAACTGGATAAGGAGAAAAAGAAGCATACTAGAGTTTTCTCAAATACTTCTCATCTTTAAAGTAGTTTTCACAAGCACTAGACTCAACATCGACCAATAACAAGGTTTTCCTACGGTACTGCTCTAATACCAAAACCTGTGACACCCCCAGGATCAGGGCTAAACAAATCCCAGACCTCCGTCTGACATGAGATTAACCTTGAGCTCGAGGATATCCAGTGAAGAATCGGTAACACTTTAGTGACCCTACGACACAAAAATTATTACATCGAGCTCATAATTGAGCAAATAACCAAAATATTACAAACAAAGGTCACTGAACACAAACATCAAACAACGGAAGGCAAATTATTCTATTAAGTATACCAAACTTAACAAATGGCCTAAGAGGCCCGAAGCATAACGAAGACGTCCTAGCCCATAGATTCCAGGCTGCCGGTCGGGAACCCCAAGCTACTCGTCGGTGTCGATGTAGTACCAAACTGATCTTCAGGGAACATTTACTCTGCCAAAAGTATCAACAAATAAAGGGTGAGTACACAGTGTACTCCGCAAGACTTATGGCTGGTGGAGTTGTTTTGCATAAAGCCATCTTTGTTTATAAAACAAGATAGAGAAGAAGCTTGTCTAATCAGAGTATTTTAAAAGGGGATAAGAGAACGACATCTCCGAAGTATTGATCATCATCTTTATATCCACCAAGTCATAATCATATGAACCTTAACTAGGATCACCCCCTCATACCCATGATGATGCATCCTTAAACACACGTTAATCTACCAATTTTTATGATTAGGTTAAATTTCTCTATGATCTTAGAGTTCAGTCACCAAGCGTTAATAACCGTGAACACGGCTTTTTGAAAAGATTATTACCCTACAGGGGTGTACAACTTTACCCACACGTAACAACCGACTCTTAATGCCACTTGACACACTTCCTTGGTGTGCTGGCAGAGGGTGTGGTTGGACACGACCTTTACCTTGCTTTTGCCGAGACCATGAGTCACGCAATAAGGGTGGTTCCGCCATAACGGGTCAAATCCCGAAGACGGTCCTTAAAGATGTGAGGCGAGGTTGGTTCACCAGGGGCTCCATCGACCCCAAGCAACCCCGGCCACGCTTACATACCTGTTATGAATGCACCTCCTTCACCGCCTTCGAGAAGATCCATAATGCATGTTGAATGGAACGTCCGAACTATGTGACTCATGGAATCTACTAGGCAAGTTAGTTAGTCATGAGGTTGTCTAGGCCCCGTGTGGTTGTACGCTCGTCTTGGTTCCAAAGGCAAGAACTCGGGTCCTAGTGGTGGCGAGCATGGGACTAGAAAAACCACATCCCCCTGTGGCCTCCCATACAAGCCTTAGCATATTTAATATCATATCACCTCTGATCTCATCTCATCACGCTCTCCTGTCATACTAGATTCTTTGCATCTGATACATCGTCTGGATGGACCAGACTTAACAGCTATGCATGGCTAAGCAGGACACAAATATTAGCTCTAGCAGTGCACACAAGCCAAACCTAGTTATGCGAGGAGCAGTGGATCAGGCAATATAAGCTCAAAGGGAATATACAACAGATAGGATACCCTGTCTATAGATAAAAGACCACAGTAGAATCGTATGCATAATGGCAGGAAGTGAAATGCTTTCGAAATCATAGGATTATATCATGGTGGGGCTATGCTTGCCTTTGCCCGTTGATAATCAATAAGCAGATCTTTGGAAATATTGTACTTGACTTGATTATAGTTGGTCAAGTATTGTTCGTCTATCTTCGATATTCGACGGTCTTGATCTCGGTATTAGATCTTGATCTCGATATATATTCTACCAGAGAAGAACTAAACAACGGAAAGAAAGGAAACAATCAACACATGGCATTGATGCAATGCTCAAGCAAGTATGATGATATGACAAGTTAAATGGTATCAAAATGTAACCCTAAAGTATGCTCGACAGTTTAATCTGGGTTCCGAGGGGTACAAACTGATATGGGATCCCTTGTGGGATTGACCCTAGGGTGTCCCGATCTTCACGGATTTGAGGTGGGGGGTGAGGGGATACCCGATGAACACGATGAACGCAACACAAACGCAAGGTAAAGATACAAACACACGCAAACACAACCCGATTCGATTTGCTCCCGTTGGCTCGAACAACCAATCCAATAGAATCCTCGGCGAGAGACCGTTAGGTAGAATCACCAAAGGAGAGATCGGCAAGAGGATGATAGAATCCAAATCAAAGGAGAGAGTAGCAACCAAGTAGAATCCCAAAGGGGAGAGACCTAGCACTACTAGAATCCTTGATGAGGAGAGACCAAACACTTGAGGAGGGTCTTAACGACTTGGAGACGAACACCGAACTCCAAGGCCTTGTACAACTCATAGATTAACTATAGAGAGGGGTTCCCATCTAGGGTTAGGCACAAGCCTTCATTCATCATCAACTCCAACTAGATCTGAGCCACAAGAGGGCTATTTATAGTACTAGGGGCGAAGGGGTAGGTGGGACAGAATATTCTGGGCATCAAACCCTTCACAGCACACAGGCGGCCGTTTCCGGTGATAAGTCCGGCGCCACCGGAGTTAGCGCCAACATTTCCGGCGGCGACCGGTTTTCTCGGTCGTTTGCCGGAAGGGCTCACAGAGAGTGGTTTCGGCGGGAGGGCCGGTTCACCGGTCGGTGCGCCGGAAGTTCCGGTGGAGGCTCCGGTTCACCGGGCTGGTTGCCGGGAATTCCGGCGTGGATTCCGGTGGCGCCGGGCCTGGAGCCGGGAGTCATTTTCCTCCTTCTCTTCCATGCCTCTTGTTTGGGGGTCTTGGTTGCTGGGGTCTTCTTGTCGCTTCCCGTTGGCGTCATGGTCATGGGCCTGGTCATAGCATTGGCACTTGTCTCAAGTAGGATCCCATTCTCGTCACAACCGAAAGAGGGTGAGATATGAAATGAATTCACCTTTGTGGGCACGGTTGATGAAGCATGATGTGGACCAATGGTGAATGCCATGTATTGGGCTACATCACAAACCCTAACTCGGGGAAACTCCGGAATCACCTGTGAGGGGTTATTAGGTTGTTCTAATTAAACTTTTCATGTAAGTTGTTGAATAATGCATGATTATAGCTTACATAAATGGATCTAATTTTTCTGAACATTTTGATATATTACACATATTTTTCTGACTTATAAATAATAAGATATTGATTTTACAAGTTTTAAATTATTTTCTGGAATTATTAAATCATTTTAAAAAAATTATTGCGCAAGGCTGACATCAACACATGCACCAGATACTTTTTACACTCGAACTGAACATAGCCAGTGAGGATGATAGAGGGGCCCGAGGCCACCTCAACACCATGCTGGCGGTCAGCGGTCAAAGGGGACCCAGGGCCACGTGGGCGTGACACCATGGTGACATCAGCTTGGCGGCCACCACCAGATGGTCGCCGGAGACAACGGAGGAGGGCGCGCGAGGCTGCAAGACCTAGCCTACTCGAACCAGCGCAGCAAGGTAGACACAAAGGTGGCGGCGCCGCTAGGAATAGGTCACCGGAGCTTGGTCAACGACGGCGAGCGGCGGCGGTAGTCACATGTCTACGGCGCAGGCATGGCACACTGCGCTAGGGGGAGAAAGGAGGGGTCTGGGATGACCGTGGGCTCACCCTGAGTGCGCATGTGGTGACGGCGAGGCCGGAGGAGGACTGGAACGAAGACAGGGTCGACGGCGGTGGTCGTCGGTGACGAAGAAGACGACATCGATGGCGATGATTCTGAGCACCAAGGCTCGATTCCTTCTACAGGTCGAAGCAGGGGACCACGATGGTGCTGGTGGCCTGCTCAGACAGGCACTGGGAGGCGTAGAACGACGACGAGCCGGAGCTAGGGTTTCGGGGCTCTGCGGAATGAGCTCCAGAGAGCGAGAGGGAGAGGAAAAAATGAGAGGATAAGGAGAGAGAGAGGTAGCATGGCGGTCTTATCCCCAACTCCAGGGCGGCGACGCGCATCGCAGCGACGGGGCGGCATCGGGTGGTTGCGGCGGCGACAGCGAGCTGCCTGCCGTCAGCGAGGAATACGACAGGAAGAGGGGTGAAGCGGTATGGGACGTGGGTGGGCTGTGCTGGGCCGGCTGCGGCTGCTGGCGACAGGAAAGAGAGGGACAGGGTAGCTCGGCCCAGGTGGATAGGGTTTGCTTATTTTTTCTGTAAAATTGTTTTTCCATTTCTGTTTTGTATTTCCTCTTTGTATTTTCATTTTGAAATCTGTTTGAGGTATTTTGAAAATACCAAAGACTTTGTAAAATATATGAGAATATTGTAGGGACCCTTTTAATCCATTTGGGCTTGAAACATTTTGGTAGTTTTTAAATACAAAACCATTTTGAATTGATTTCAAATAGAGGGAGAGGGTAGGGTTTAGAGTTTTTCATTATGTTCTTTAATGCACAATTTAACACATGATGCACAAACAAACCCTAAATAATGTTTATCTAAAACTGGGATGTTACACCTTTAGTCTCGGTTGGGCTACAAACTAGGACAAAAGGGGCTCCACATGGCCGCTGCGAGGGGGGAGGAGCATCTGTCCCGTGGCAGCAATTCATTTTGTGCCGCAATTTTACCCTTTTCTGTGCCGTGACAGAGAATTCATTTTGGCCATATTTTATTGTCACGACAACATTTTGGCCACTTTTTGTTCTGCGATAGAGAATTCATTTATATTGTTTTCAATTATTGTTTTCCTTTTTATTTTGTGTTTTGCACTCATCAATGAAGGAACCATTATATTACACAACACCATCATGAATATAGAGATCGAAATTTCGAACATATTACATCGATACACGAGTTTCATGCATATATATACAAAATAATCTTTTTAAGGGTCCCTATTGCCTTATATTGAACTCCACATAGTATTCCCCTTTTGGTATTAGGACCTCTGCATCTAAGAATCCCGCCAATTCCTCTTGAATTGATCGTACGTGATCCTTAGGCAGAAGACCATCCCACAACCGTTCGATCTGATTTAAAGGAGTGAACATATATGAATTAAACTAAACACAATTGATGGTAATAAAAAATACATAAAGAAGGAGTCAACATATATTGTTTACATACGTGAAGTTGCTCTAAATTTTTGCCCTTCTCACAGAACTCGCAAACATAGTATCCACATAAATTATTCCCGGGTCCCTGAGTCAGGCACTTTACAAGAACAGAGTTTAATCAGAATAATAATCAAGCATGATAATTGTATCGAAACTAGAATCAAAGAGATGTGCGGATCTAGCTAGTAGTACTTACATCTAGTGGTTCAAATGTAAGATCCTCTTTCCAAACACCCCTAGCCCTGTTGGTGAACCGTTTCCAAGTGCTGCCCGGCGAAGAAAATGAATAAAAGGAGTTATTAATTACTTGATATCAGGAAATTGATAAAAGTTGCCGATATAGTGCCATAATGATTGAAATTACCATTGTAGCATCATATGCATGTCCACCCATTTCTCAAGGGGTTTATGTTTTGAGTCCATGACTTGTACCAGCCCTTTGTTAGGTTGAATGATTAGCAGAATATAGTGGAAGCGGCGCATGCATAACTCATAAATTATAAACTTAACATCGAGTAAGCGAAATAGAATGTGTACAAGACAATAACACTCACCCGAAGTTGTAAGGAAATAGTATTTCCCTTTTGGTTTCTTGAAACCTTAAAGCACGTACAATATTATCCTCTCTATTCTTGGTTCTTTTTTTAAGATTAGCTTCATGAACCCAATATGGATCAATGAACCCAATGTCATAGATTTGTCCTCTTTTGCATTTGAGAATCTTCATTCTGCATAATATGGTGAGTATGATTATACATGCAATAAACAAGGTGAGAAAGCTAGAGACTTAATTACAGAATAAGTACTTACAAACAATAGGCACTGACAATCAATTTGTCGTTGGCGTCTTGATTGAATAACTGGAATAGTTCAAAAAATTCAATCGTTATCACGTCATATCCTTTCCCGTAATGCTCTTTTTTAACTCCCAACATTATCCAGTTTGTCCCAACGTTTGAGGCATCCATGTACCAGTTATGCAATCTTCGTATTTTTGGATTCTTGACATCCTCAGGTTTGACAAGAGGATTCTCGTACTGATATGTGTATGCTACTTCAGTCGCGGGGAAGTACTCTAACTGTGATAAGTACTTAGCAATACTCATACCTTGAGCAGCGGCCACTTCTCCGTACAATGCAACTAACTCTGGATCATACTGCTCTTCGACCACATAATTGCTCGACCCCACATTGGTATCGGAAATCACGTTGAGCAGGGGCATGATTGTTTTTTGTTCTCTGAGATGGGGAACTGATTTCCCACTTGCACTACTGCTCTTCTACAGCTTCTGTGCCGCATGTGACTTGAGAATATAGCGCTCATAATCTGATGACAACTTTGGCTTGGGTTGGTGAAGGGACTTTTAGCATTTTGAGCACTCAAGCTTTATCATTATTTGGTGCTAGGGAACTCTGGCTCTTTCGGCTGCTTCAGTTTAGCAAAAACTCTGTCGTTTCCGCCTAGACGATCGCTACGGTCTCCTCTGGAGTATAGTCGTAAGCTCTCTCACTTTTGAATTGTTTGAATCTCTCTCACTTTTGAATTGTTTGAATCTCTCTCACTTGGGACATTTTTAACATTAAATACACTAATCTTAGGTCAAATTACAGTTTTGGTCAAACTTATTAGTTGACTCAAAATTTTCTATATACAGATGTATGTAGTACTAAAATTTATATAGATATATTCATTTCTAGACAAATCTAAGTCAACTAATATTGGTCGGAGGAAGTATAATTTGTTATTTTTGTGTACCTTAAAATACTCATTATTTCGAATTGAGATTTTGCTTGCGGGTTACATCCTGATTTGATTTTAGTTTTTTCTGAAACTCAAAAAGATGATTTTTATTTTTATTTAAAAAGAGGGATCACCGGTGCCCAAGTGAAGGAAATCGCCACGAGAAAAGGCACAATGCATACATAAGTTCATATTTGTTTCCTGTATAAAAAATTGTATAGTATAGATTGTATTGCTATATTTTCATTCATCTGAATTTCCATACACGTGAATAATGCTAAAGTACCGTAGCAACGCACGGGCACTCTGCTAGTATGTTTAGCTTTGCTAAGTACATCCTTGAGAGGAATTTCATCCCTATTAAGAATAGGAAAGTAGGTGGAGAACACAAAGACATGGAGTAGAGACTATAAAGACATGGAGTAGAGACGATAGAGACATGGTGTATCAACCACCGAGACATGGTGAATAAACCACAAAGACACATGGGGTACAAACCACAGAGACATGGCGTATTAATCACGGAGACATGGGGTAGAAACCATAGAGACATAGCGTATCAACCATGTAGACATGGGATATCAACCAAGGGGACATGGTATATAAACCACGAAGACATGGTGTACAAACCACATATACATGGAGTATGTAACATCCCAAAAATATTAAACTAAGATAATCAAACTCTAATCATCAAAAATAGGGTTAACAAAAACTTTTCTAAATAAAAATATGAAAGCATGCATGTGTGTATCGATCCCATTTTGAATTCTTTTGAATTGCCTTGTTGATGTGTTTCTTTGCTTGTAAATGGATTATTAGGTGAATTAAACATCATCTAAACAATTCCCAAACTTTTCCCAAAGACAAATAAATCAAAAACAAACAAAATAAGTGAATGGTCATTTTGACCAATTTAACTCCCATGCCTACTTTGGCTGTCCCAAACTTTCAGAACTTAACAAAAACTTGTTTGTATCTTTACACCCCTTGATTGTACTCATAACAAGTATCAAGGCCCACATTGTGATCATCTAGAAACTTTCAAATGCATAGTTTAAATGACAATTCAAAATTGAATCTTTATCATATGGGAAGATCCCACTTTTTCAAAAACCACTCAAACAAGCTCAACTTTCAAAACCCAAGCATCTGCAGACTCACCAGCACCAACCTAGGACACCCACCAAAAATCTTTTCAAAATTCAAAACTTGAATTCTTGCGGCCATTTCATCAAACACCTTGCAGATTCAAATCAAATAAAATCTAAACACTATTGTGAGCAGTGATTGGAGCCTAACTTGTTCCCTCTCTAGCTCACAACAACCTCAGTAGATCATCTAGCTAACTAAACCAAGCACTAGCCCCACTGTAAGCTTGGCAATGCCATCAATGGTGAACAGCCGAAGCTCACCATGTCACCCCAGTGTGGACAACAAGCTAGGAGAAGAAACAAGCCTAGCCAACATGTCTGGGAGCAAGCCAACACCCCACCGCCACTCCCTGTCCAGCGCTCGAACATTTCCAACCCCTGGACCACACGCACAGACCGTGCCCAACTCGCCAGCAACCATGTCGAGCATGCGCCAGAGCGCCACCCTCGACCGAAGCCCACAGACCGCGCGCTGCCCTCGCCGCGTGCATACACGATCACCACCGTCCCAGGAGACCGCCAGACATCCCCGTTTGCCGCCCCATGCCTCACAGCCACCGCTCGCCGTCGAAGACGCCGCCTCGGCCGCGTAGAGCATCGCACGTTCCAGACCATTTGCCACCGCCCCTACATGCGCATTAAAGCCGTAGAGCATCGCCAGGAGACCATCAAGCGATCGCCACAGCCGGCCATGCCTCTAGCAGCCCGTAGCCATGTCGCCACCGTCGCCTGCCCATGCCGTTCGGTCTCGTCGTCGCGACTATAAATAGAGGCCATCCCCATCCGAATTGAGCACACCATCTCACTCCCCTCTCCTCACTGATTGTTACACCCCGTTCCTGAAGCAAGGCGAGCAGCGCTTCGCCGGAATTTCACCGGAGCCCGTCGCTGCTAGAGAAGAAGGGAACCAGCGATTGGAGCCGCCCCGGGAGAAGCTGCCAATACCAGGAGGTTCGCCGTCGTCGACTTCGTCGTTCGCCCGCCTCGCCGACCCTCGCCTGAGCCCCGGTGAGCCCCCAACGACTCTCACCCGCCGCGTTAGGTTTCAGTCTCGCTGGAGTTGCCCGACGTGGACGACGACCCTCAGCCGATAGATTAGAACAAGATCCCACGGCTCACATCGCCCCATACCACTTCGCACCCCCTCGTCTCACTGACGTGTGGGGACAGCGACTTAACCAGCCCGCGTAAGCGCTGTGCTTAGCAGGCCGACCCAGTATCGCTTCCCGCACAGCCCAGTCATTTGAAATTAACCTTTTCCATTTTATTTCAAGCACACTTATGCACCTAGATTCAAAAATCAACCCATATCGATTCAGTAAACCAAATTGATTGAAACCAATTTTGTTAGAAAGGTCTGGAAATGATGAATCCAAGCCCGTTGGATTCAATTCATTTGGATCTGTAGATCATCCTTGGTAAAAATAACAAGGCAGCAGCTTTTCTACATTCAAACATTTTTCAAATTTAAACCATAATAGCTTTTGAGTTGATTCCAACTCTCAAAAATCACATTTAACCATACCTTTCAGAATATATAAAAATATATAGGTTTACTTACAGAAATAATGACCAAGTAATAAAAGAATGCCACATAAGCATTTCTAGTCACTTTATTTAATTGAAATAAAAGGTTAAACCTTATTAAATTGTGACACCACTTTAAATCACATTCCCATGTATTGAAATATGTGGTGATGACATGTGTCAAGATGATCCCATGTTTGGTTTGGAGAATATTAAATCTTAAGTAGTTTTTCAATGAGTAGAAATTACTTTTCTAAAAATAAAAGGAATTAAACCAAGCTTGGGTCTTGTAATGTTAGTGATGATGCTAGATCATCTGTAGGACCCTTGTGTGTGATGATTGCAAGTAGTTAAGTATTGTTTGGTGATTGTGTACCTCGTATTTATTTATAGACGCTAGTACCGACCAAGGATACGAGGAGGAAGGAGGATACTACGAAGAAGAAGTCAAGGAGAACTTCAACCACTGCTCTGCAGAAGGCAAGCTTATACTAATACTGATGCAAGTCAATACTTTCAAGCTATTAACTTAGCAATCCTTACTAATCAAGTTGACCCATGCAAGCCAATACTTGCTTGCTACCATGCCCACTATATGTCTTAAAGCATATATGATCATAACCACTTGATAAACCAATCCTAGTTTTACTTGCAAGCTTTATACTTTATTTCTTTATAAAAGCTATTACTTAGAGTTTACTTAAGTGAATTGTAGATTCTATAAGGATAAATGAAGGTTGAATAAAGAGCATAAAATTTGGCCTAAGCTAGACAATCTTGATGTCATCCTAAGGCATGAGATTGAACTTAGTTAAAACTCCAGTTGTTTACCACCCCTTATTAGTACTTACCCCCACTTGTAGATGCTAGTGCTAAGCATAAAACTTGATCAACTTTAGATGGGAATACTTGGTGGAAAAATGGTTATGAAAACCTTGGAGTGATGGATCATTCTATTGAAATGTTTTGGACATGTGTTTCCGAAACACCAGATGATTTATGGTGATATCTATGTTGATGCATGAGCCTTAGCCCTTTATAAAACTGATGGTTGTCTGGATGCGATACCATTCCAATTTCATCGTACAACTACAATACTCGAGAATTGGGTAGGGCTTGACTGGAAACTTATATACCTTAGTATTAGTTACCTCATGGCCAAGGTCTGAGCTGAGGCTACCTTGTGAAGATTGTCCACCTGTGCAGTACCCAAGATGACAGTTGGTCATGGTTGGGAGGCCAAACTCACAGGATAGGTTCTTATACTAGGGCGTGTAATTGAAAGGTTAGGATTGATTATCCACATACTGAGTATGGTGAATTCAGGATTTGTTCCTGACGGATGTATCGAATGCTGTGGTGAAAGTGTACAATCTCTGGAGAGTGTCAAACTATTCGAATAGCCGCGTCCGCAGTTATGGACAGTTGGAGTGGCCATACTGTTCCCCCGTCAAATGTTTTCAAAATGACTTGTGAAATGGATTGAGATTTTGACTTGACCACAACATAGTTGTGATATGAGATACAAGTTCCCACTTAGGTGTTATAAACTTCAACTAGCTCTCTTGCTTCTGAACTTAGTAGAGGTAAATCTGGCTTTTTGCAAAACAACCCTAGAGCCTAGTGTCCTATTACAAAAACCCCCCTTCACTTGTTAGTATTAGTTTGCGAGTACTTAAAGAGTACTCATGTCTTTGTACCTGGCTATTCCCATGGCCAGACTATGAATAGGAGTACCTGGAGGATGGACCCCAGGAAGGTTACGACAACTAGGATCATCTCCCATCGTCAGCATTGCCTGTGACCCCGAAGATGGAGCTTCGCCTATGCTACCGTTATTATTACGTATTCCGCTGCTTGTGTTGTATTAAGACTGGATCATGAGATCCTTATTTGTGTAAGACCTTATGTATGGTTTGTAATGGATGATGTACTGTGGTATCCAATTCTGTTATGTCTCGCAAAAATGGTAATCCTGGGATTGCGATGTATGGCATAACAGGCATTTGGGATTAAATATCCGGGTGTTGACAGAGTACAATCCACTAAGACATGGTGTAGAAACCACAAAGTCATGGATTATAAACCATGGAGTCATGGCGTATGAACCTCAGAGTCATGGTGTAGAAACCTCGGAGTCATGGTGTAGAAACCTTAGAGTCATGGTGTTGAGACTATATATTTGCAACACCTTGTATTTTGTCGGGTTGACCATAGAGCTACGTTCCTCGATTTAATTTTGATATTTAATGATATGAATAGTATAATTTCCTTGTCATGCTTGCCAATACATTCAACGTACCCTTTACCTGCCGAAGCACTTCTTGGATTTGTCAATTCTGTTATGGCCGGAGTCCTACTCATAGCGATCTCGTAGAATTGGGAGAAGTCGTAGGTGTTATTGCGGGTCAATCAATTGGGGAGCCCGGGACTCAACTAACATTAAGAACTTTTCATACTAGCGGAGTATTCACAGGGGGTGTATTGACCATTTGTGGCTGCAACCTATCATGTTGTAGGTTACTTAGAAGAGGAGTGAGGTACGAAGTTAGGTTCACGAGTATCCACTCTGCATGCTTCGCCTATGGAATTTGAATAGACTCCTTATCTTTTATTTGTCTTCCACTATTGAACTTTGTCTACGAGGAGCTAGCCCTTATGCTATGCAACTTATTTTATATGATGTTATATTCTGGATCATTCGATGTAATAGAATTATTAAGTTTGTTTCATGATATTACATCATGAACTATATATGTGTGCTAGTGAGTCGATCCAGGGACTAGCACTAAACAACATAGATATTTGGACCCCTACCAGGTTGGGTCACTTCACATATGATCTATTCATTATTTTCCCCATTTTCGAGAAAAAGTTTAAACATGGGGGGAGTTGATATGTGCATTTTGTATCATCATAATAGCCACAATAGAAATAGTTTTTACTGTTATTTACATTGATACATCAATTTTTATGCCTTTTAGATGATTTCTAGGACTTTCCTACAAATTCCCTCGCTTTGGTATTGAATTTCTAGGAGGAAAAAAACCTCATTTTTTTGTATTTTGATGTTTTAGGGACTTTCTGGGAACCAATTAATTCAGAAAAACTACCACAACAGTTTTTCATCATAAGAAGTAAAATAGGCATTGGAAACACATGAGAGGATCCACGACGGCTGAATGAGCCCAGGTGGTGCGGCCCACACCCTAGGCCGTGTCACCCAGTCCCGTTCCCCTTAAGCATCATCTCGGATCCTCATTTTACATAAGCCTTTGTATCAACAGAAAACCAACTCCATATTTCTCTCAAGATTTACAGAGGCGAAGGTAGAGGCAAAATTCATCTCCTACTCTGAGAGAGGGCAAATCCTGCTACTACGGGGCTACAAGAGAGGGGGAAATCTATGCCATCATCATCACCACTCCTCTTTGGTCTAGGGTAGAGTCTCTCAGACACTATCTACATCCCTCCCAACATCTGAACCATATCCCTCTTGATATCAACATCATCCACCTCATAGTTTGTGGTAGATTGAACCTCAAAATATTGTTTAAGTGTTGTCTTCATGATTATGATTGGTAACTTGTCATTGTTTTATAAAGTTATACTTCTAGATTATGTTGTAATCCATATGCAACTGATCCGTTCCATGTTTCACCGTTGTGAGTAGATCCCCATGTTCCTGATGGCATAAAGTTAATTGGGTACTTGGTTAAGTTTAAGTTTTTATGTGGTTCTATGATGGTTTCACCTTTATGGGACCATAGGGATACACCTTACTGTTATGATGATAGTGGGTAGGGATGGAATGATTGAAACCGTGTCCTGGGACTTGGAGTTCCATTAGGGGGGGTTCTTATAGGAGACCTTAGAACTTTAAACAATGGTTGTACATTTTGTTCTTAATGGATCCTTTCATTGCACATGAAAATTGCCTTAGGACCAATCATATTAGGGGTGTAATTTCACATGTATATGCATGCACTTATTTTAGACTCTATCTAATGGGAAGAAAAGTTGAAAAGATACTTACCATACTATTCAAAAATCCTTATGCTATGTAAATCCATGCCATCCTCAGGAACAACTGTCACATATAAGAACAAATACTTGAACTTGTACACTTACTACATAGAGGATTGGGATTTCTCTAAAAAGAGCATTTACTTTCTTGCAATTTATTTTACCGCAATTTAATTTTATGCAAACCTGTAAACCCAAAACACAAAAATATCTACACGTTTTACTTGTTGAACTTTGTAACCAATACTGCCAGCTCATCGTGGGTTCGGTGAAATTTTCTGTATTGATCGATAATATGAAACTTAAGTAATGTTTGCTAATTATACCGATATCCTATTAAATATTGCCAATGAATCGTTGCCCCTGTTGCAGTTGGGGTCCTCACATCAGCGAAGAGTGTATAGCCACACAACGATTCACTGCTCTGGATGTGATTTTGGACCCATGGCCGTCGCTTCTCTATGTACTAGTGATTATATAAATAAACATGCAATAAATATAATGTATAGAAAAGTTGAGATATCAGTTGTTGAAAATGCGGTATCTGAAAGGATATTCTATACACTATTCGCTATTGAAAATCCAATATCTGAAAGGATGTTATTGAAAATACGGTAACTAATTTTCTATACACTATTTATTTCATATCAGTTTAGCGATATGCATACATGAAGCATTTAATCTATCAATATCTATGCTTTGATGGGAGCACTATAGAAATGCTCTTATATGAAATCAATCAATGAGAAACCCAAAATAAATGCATGATACAAAAATACATTAACTACGCAAGGATTGGCTAGAGAACTCTTTAAAAGGACCATCAATTCATAGGATGTTAAATAAATATAAAAATAATTATATAATATTTATTAAAATATAAAATAAATAAATAGTTATATAAGTTAAAATAATACAATATCATACAATAATAATTTGATACCACCATTGATTTGAGGAGATGAATGCAAGATATAGCTAGTGCATGAGATTGAACCATGATTAAATCTCGGTGAGCTCAAGCATTTAATACCATATAATGGAATATGAAATAAATAGTGTATAGAAAATTATTTCTACTCTAGCTCACGATAATAAATATAAACGAACATTAATTTAAAGATATGCTACATGTAGTTTATCAAGATCAAATATTTGATGATGGATCTATCTAAATTAATTCTAAGGTGACAAACATAAAATAAATAGAAGGTGCAAAAGAGAATCTTATATAATAATAATTGTGCCAGGTTATACTGCACCTTATATAAGTATCTTCACTTCATATGGTGCCAACAAAAATAGAAAATTAAAAAATAGTATATGTACAAATCTTGCAAACAAGAAGATTTGACCTTAAAAAGAACATAATATAGTAAAATCTTCGACAATAAACTAATATTTTCTACCTTCCTAATGTGCGAGGAATGTACAATCAATGCATGAGATTTAATGCTTACTCCTACATACAAAACATCATAATATATACCATATAAAAGAATACAAATAAATATATAGTGTATACAAAGTGGTAGTATATCATTTAAGAGAAAAAGATATGTAAACATTAATGTAAAGATATATACACAAATGCAATAAATGTTGGTATCCCTATAAAATACACGTAGAGAAGATTACTAGCAAGTATCCCAAATAGGTGATAGAAGAAGAAGAAAAATACAAGTAGTCTCTTCTCGTAATATGGTGCTCATCACAAGAAAAACAAGGATGGTTATCTACAAAACTACAATTGCCCTCTTTGTCATTGTGCTAGTGTCTTCAATGTCAAAATCCTGTCATGCAAGTATGCAATAATTCCCTTGTTTACTCTATAATTTTCATATGTGAAAGAATAATAATTATAGCTATATTCTTTCTTTTTATCATTGTATACTAGATCCTATCTTGTTAATGATGTAATGTATGAAATTTGTAGCTGGATGGAAATGCGAGACTTTAAAAAACTGCACTTCTTTGTTGTGCGTAAAGCATTGCAAAGAAAGAGGATTTCATGAAGGTGGTAACAGTTACAGTGCTGTATGCAACCCAACTAAGGATCTGTGTTGCTGTCCTTATTTCCGCGGGATACCAAAATGACATCAAAGATAGTTATCTTGCTTGCATAAAACTGTGTTGATGAATAAAAACCGTATGCTGTAATTGATCAATATGCATTTAATGGATTAATTTATCTTCATTGAGTAATTTAATTTTCTTGCTGGGTTGTATTTTCTGATTTATCGATTCCAACTAGTCACCAAATTTCGCTCTTTGTCATTGTGCTAGTGTTTTAGCATTAAGAATACCACAACTTAGAAATCTAGTCTCCAAATTAAAAAAAATTGAGGGCAACATGCAGGTTTATAAGGAAAATTGGAAAACTTGTATAGTTGGAACCAAGGGTTCTCATCAATGAAACAACACACAATACTAAGTACAATGGAATTTTGATTGAATTTGGAATTGAAAATAATCATTAAGTCAATATATTACAACCGATAAATGTTTCAATAAATTTTCCTTTGCTTTAATAGTTGTTGGCGATGACGTCTAGATCTGGCACTATAAGGAAAATAATGTAGGGTTTCGTAGCATGGAAAACAAAAATTTTCTATCGCATACAAACAAACAAGCCAAGATCTATCTACTAGATTGTAGCAACGAGTCGATGGAATAACTTACCCTCGAAGATTCCAAAGTGTTTAACGAGAGCGGATTCTCGTGGGTGATGTAGTCGTACTCTTCCCGATCTCAAGATCGCGTAGACGATCCTTCCGGCGCTGCTCCAAGAAGTGCTTCCGCAATCGGTCACATCGCTCGATGAAGACCTTCCTCTCCCTTGTTCCAAAGAGGCGGAGGTTGTAGCACTCTCGCGATTCCGAAGACAACGGCGTGGTACCTAAGTAGAGGGAGATCCCGCAGGCTTCTCCTTAAGCCGAGCGAGTATGGTGGAGTATGAGAGTGATATTAGTGGTCTAGGGTTTAGACACACCAATTAGAAGGCTCTAATCCGAAGGCTAGTGCAATTAGAAGCTCTAAACCAAAGCGGCTCTAAACCGGAGTCTAGGGCTAGGATTTAGATTAGAGGATAGGAACTTGTGTGTCTAGAGGAGGAGGCCCTGCCCCTACTTTTATAGGTGGGAGGGGCGGCCAAGGGGAGGGAGTCCCTCCCCAAGTCGGCCTTGGGTGGCGCGCCGGCTTGGAGAGGAGGGACTCCTCCCCCAAGTCGGTTTCAACCTCCTCTTACTTGTTTCCCTCAGTTTCCTGTTTTAGCCGTTTGACTTTCAAACTGGCCATTTGACTTTTCAGTTTTAGGATTCATTTTAATCCTTTATTTGGAACAGCGAGAACACTTAGTACATGATGCAATCATTCCAATATGTAATGACACATTCATGTACCCCTTCCCCCTCGGAGTGCCGGACATTCCGGAACCTTCTAGAACATTCCCGATGAAAACACCGGAATCATTCCCGAACTCCGAAACGGGACTTTCCTTATATGAATCTTATTCTCCGGACCATTCCGGATCACCTCGTGATATCCCGGATCCCATCCGAGACTCCGAACAACATTCGGTCTCTTTCTCATAATACCATAACTACTCAAACAACGTCGAATCCTTAAGTGTGTCTCCCTACGATTCGTGAATTATGCGGACATGATCGAGACACTTCTCCGAACAATAACCAATAGAGGAATCTGGAAATTCATATGGCTCCCACATATTTCTACGATTACTTTGCGATCGAATGAACCACCTACACACGATACCAATTTCCCTTTGTCTCACGATAGTTTACTTATCCGAGGTTATGATCGCTTGTATCTCCGCATACCTAGTTCAACCTCACATCGATAAGTACTCTTTTCGTTCCCGTGATATGTGATCCCTTGTGACCCAGTCACATGCTTGCAAGCTAATTGGATGACATTCCACCGAGAGGGCCCAGAGTATATCTATCCGTCATATGGATGGACAAATCCCACTCTTGATCCATGTGTTTCAACAAATACTTTCCGAACACTCAATGCCACCTTTATAGCCACCCGCCACGGTGTGGTGTTTGATGTCATCAAAGCATCCATCCAGTAAAGGTGATATGCATGATCTCATGGTCGAAGGAATTAGGTTACTATGTATCAGAAAGCATATAGCAATTGAACTATTGAAATGACTTGATCTTTATGCTACGCTTATCTATAGGAGTATGTCCACCATATCATTCTCCTAACGATATGATCTTGTTGTTGATAACATCTCAATGTTCATGATAGGGAAACCACAATCATTTAATCAACCAACAAGCTAGTGAAGTATAGAGGCTATACTAGGGACTTCAAATTAAGTTTACAAATCACACAAGTATCAATGTTTCCTTGTTAATACTATTATAGCATGAATGTAAACATTTATCATAAACACAAAGATATAATAATAACTACATTTATTATTGCCTCTAGGGCATATCTCCAACAGTCTCCCACTTGCACTAGAGTCATCTAATCTAGATTACATGGTAATATACCGAACACCCATGGCAGTTTGGTGTTGGTCATGTTTTGCCCTCGGGAGAGGTTTAGTCAACGGATCCGCCACATTCAGATCTGTGTGTACTTTGCAAATCTTTATATCCCCATCCTGGATATGTTCTCGAATAGCGTGAAAACGCAGCTTGATGTGCTTCAGCTTCTTGTGTGACCTTGGTTCTTGCGCATTGGCTATGGCGCCCATGTTATCACAGTAGATAGACATTGGTTCCTGCGCACTAGGAACCACACCCAGCTCTGTAATGAACTCTTTCATCCATATCGCTTCTTGTGAAGCCTCCGAAGCAGCCATGTATTCCGATTCAGTTGAAGATCTCGCCACAACGCTTTGCTTTGCACTCCTCCAGCTAACTGTTGCACCATTCAAAATAAATAAGTATCCAGATTGTGATTTAGAATCATCCGGATCGGTGTTCCAACTAGCATCGGTGTAACCATTAACAACGAGTTATTCATCACCTCCATAAGAAAGAACCATATCCTTAGTTCTTCTCAAGTACTTAAGGATGTTTTTGACCGCTGTCCAATGATCCACTCCTGGATCACTTTGATATCTGCTAGTTAAACTAACAGCATATGCAATGTCGGGTCTAGTACATAGCATGGCATACATTAGAGATCCTATGGCTGAGGAATAGGGAGTCTTACTCATCCTTTCTATCTTCTCCGATGTCGGACTTTGATTTTTACTCAAGGTCGATAGCAACATGGGCAAGAACCCTTTCTTGCTTTCTTCCATTCCAAACCTCTTTAGAACTTTGTCCAAATATGTACTCTGTGACAATGATATTTGGCGTTTCGATCTATCTCTATAAATCTTTATGCCTAATATGTAAGCTGCTTCGCCAAGATCCTTCATTGAAAAACTATTATTCAAATATTCCTTGACACTATTAAGAAGGTCTACATCATTCCCAATAAACAATATGTCATCCACATATAGTATTAATAATGCTACATAGCTCCCACTCACTTTCTTGTAAATACAAGCTTCTCCATAAGTTTGTATAAAACCAAAACTTTTGATCACCTTATCAAAACGTTGATTCCAACTTCGGGATGCTTGCTTCAATCCATAGATGGACCGTTGAAGTTTGCATACCTTGTTAGCATCTTTAGGATCGACAAAACCTTTGGGTTGCATCATATACAACTCTTCATCAATATCTCCATTGAGGAATGCTGTTTTGACATCCATCTGCCATATCTCATAATCATAATATGCAGCGATTGCTAACATAATCCTCACAGACTTTAGCTTCGCTACTGGTGAGAAAGTCTCATCATAGTCAACTCCTTGAATTTGTCGAAACCCTTTTGCGACAAGTCGAGCTTTATAGACAGTAACATTACCATCAACATCTGTTTTCTTCTTGAAAATCCATTTGTTCTCGACAGCCTTTCGGCTATCCGGTAAGTCCACCAAAGTCCATACTTGGTTTTCGTACATGGATCCAATCTCGGATTTCATGGCTTCTTGCCATTTATTGGAATCTGGGCTCATCATCGCTTCCTCATATGTCTCGGGGTCATCGGTGTTGTCCACCAACATGACACTCATAACGGGATCATACCAATCTGGAGTGGTACGAGTTCTCGTTGACCTCCGAGGCTCTGTAGCAACTTCAACCGAAGTTTCATGATCACCATCATTAGCTTCCTCTCTTATTGGTGCAGGCACCACAGGAACTTCTTCCGGCGTTGCGCTACTCGCAATTTCGAGAGAAGGTTCGACAACCTCGTCGAGTTCTACTTTCCTTCCAGTCACTTCTTTCGAGAGAAATTCCTTCTCTAGAAAGGATCCATTCTTGGCAACGAAGATTTTGCCTTCGGATCTATGATAGAAGGTATACCCAATAGTTTCTTTTGGATATCCTATGAAGACGCATTTTTCCGCTTTGGGTTCAAGCTTGTCCGGCTGTAACTTATTTACATAGGCTTCGCATCCCCAAACTTTAAGGAACGACAATTTAGGTTTCTTCCCAAACCATAATTCATACGGTGTCGTTTCAACGGATTTAGACGGTGCCCTATTTAAAGTGAATGTGGCTGTTTCTAATGCATAACCCCAAATGATAGCGGTAAATCTGTAAGTGACATCATAGAACGAACCATATCTAAGAGAGTTCGATTACGACGTTCGGACACACCATTACGCTGTGGTGTTCCCGGCGGTGTCAACTGTGAAAGTATTCCGCATTTCTTCAAATGCTCGCCAAACTCGTAACTTAGATATTCACCTCCACGATCAGAACGTAGAAATTTAATCTTCTTGTTACGTTGATTCTCTACCTCACTTTGAAACTCCTTAAACTTCTCGAAAGTTTCGGACTTATGTTTCATGAAATAGATATACCCATATCTACTCAAGTCATCCGTGAAGGTAAGAACATAACGATAACCACAGCGCGATGCTACACTCATTGGACCACACACATCGGTATGTATGATTTCTAATAAGTCCGTAGCTCGCTCCATCATACCAGAAAATGGAGTCTTAGTCATTTTTCCCATCAGACATGCTTCGCATCTTTCAAGTGATTCAAAATTAAGTGATTCAAAATCAAGTGATTCAAGAAGTCCATCGGAATGGAGTTTCTTCATACGCTTCACTCCAATGTGACCAAGACGACAGTGCCACATATAGGTCGAATTATCGCTTGATTTCAAACGTTTAGCCTCAATGTTGTTGATATGTGTATTTCCACTATCGAGATTCAATAAGAATAGACCATCTATCAAAGGTGCATGTGCACAAAACATATTACTCATATAAATCGAACAACCATTATTCTCTGACTTAAACAAGTAACCGTCTCGCAATAAACAAGATCCCGATATAATGTTCATGCTCAACAGGCACCAAATAACAATTATTTAAGTATAAAACTAATCCGATGGTAGATGAAGGGGTAGCGTGACGCGATCACATCAACCTTTGATCCGTTTCCACGCATCGTCACCTCGTTCTTCGCTAGCTTCCGTTTATTCTCAGCACTGCTTTGAGTTACAAATATGAGCAACCAACCGAGGTCAAATACCGTGCACTACTATGAGTACTAGTGAGATACACATCAATAACATGTATATCGATATACCTTTCTTCTTGATGTTGCCGTTCTTCGGATCCGCCAAGTACTTTGGGCAATTCCGCTTCGGTGACCTTCTCCCTTGCGTAAAAGCACTCAAGATCGTGCTTGGGTCAGCCTTGGTCTTCTTCGCGTGGTAACTTTCTTACCACCCTTCTTGAAGTGTCCCTTCCTTAGACTTGCCTTTCTTGAATTTGGTGGTCTTATTGACCAACAACACTTGGTGCTCTTTCTTGATCTCCACTTCGCAGATTTCAACATGGCAAAGAGTTCGCAACGTCTTGTTCATGTTACGCATGTTGTAGTTCATCACAAAGTTCTTGTAACTTGGTGGTAGTGATTGGAGGACACGGTAAATCCCCAAAGCATTAGGAATCACTATACCCAAGCTTTGAAGTTTGTTTTGCGTGCCCGGACATCTTAAGCACATGCTCACCGACGAGCTGCCTTCTTCCATCTTGCGTTAAAGAACTTTTCGAAGCCTCATAGCTTTCAATTGCCGCATGAGTCTCAAAAATCAATTTTAGATCCTCGACAATATCATATGGGTCTAACTCTTCAAACCTTTTACAAGCTCGATTCTAAACCATACAAGATAGCACATGAACTATGGAGTCTTGATTCTTCCGATCGAGGTAAACATTCTTTACTTCATCGGAGCATCACCGGTGTGGGTCACCCAATGTGCATCCAAAGACATAGGTCATATTACCAGCTGTGAGGACAATCCTCAAATTGCGGAACCAATCCGCGAAGTTGCTTCCATTTTTTTTCAACTTTTCTTTCTCTAGGAACGCATTAAAATTGATGGTAGGGGCTGCCATTGATCTACAACATATTTGCAATAGTTTAGACTAAGTTTATGACAAATTGAGTTCAAATTAATGTTGAAATTAAACTAGGTGAACTCCCACTCAAAACAACATCCCTCACATTGTTTTAGTGATCACACGAACCAAATCCACTACATCAATACCGATCATCACGAGAGTTGATATAGTTTCAATGGCGAACAATCGTCATGTTCATCATATCTACTATATGATTCATGCTTTACCTTTCGGTGATCCGTGTTCCGAGACCATGTCTGTACATGCTAGGCTCGTCAAGATCAAACCTTAGTTTCCGCATGAGCAAATCTGGCTTGCTCACGTTGTATACACTTGCAGAATCTAACACACCCGATCATCACGTGGTGCTTCGAAACAACAAGCTTTAGCAACAGTGCTAACTAAGGGTGAACACTTTATGATTTGAAATTCATATGCATGAGGGATCATCTTATAATGCTACCGTCGTCTACTAAGCAATACAAGATGCATAAAGGATTAACATCACATGCAATTCAATAATATGTGATATGATATGGCCTTTCTTACTTGTGCTTCCGATCTCCATCTTTAAGCACGAACATGATCTCCATCATCACCGGCATTGCATCAAGGTCAATGACGCTTCTCCATGGTTGTCGTCCACCGGCTTCAACTATTACAACTACTTTGAATAGACACACGGGTCTTAACATAAATTAAAGACAACCATATGGCTCTGCGTTGCCAACTTACAATAAGGAACATTGCATACATCAAATATAATCACAATCATGGCCATATCACATCACCGCACACCCCTGCAAAACAAAGTTAGACGCCTCTACTTTCTTTGCATATTTTACGTGGTTTGGGGCTTTCAATAAGTGTCGTTCTAACTTACGAACAAGAACCACAACATTGATACTAGCATTGTTGATCACCCGTTGTAAATTGGATCTTAACTATGCTAGGAGAAACATGCACCCGCAAAGCCACTTATGCAATACAAGTTGCATGTCAAGCGTGGAGCAAGTCTCATGAACGATGTCATGTAAGGTTAGCCCGGGCCGCTTCATCCCAACATACCGCAAGATGCAAAGTACACAAGAAGCAATCGACAATAAAAGCATCAACGCCCACAATGACCATTGTGTTCTACTCGTGCAACAGATCTACATATAGACACAGCTCTGATACCACTGTAGGGTTTCGTAGCATGGAAAACAAAAAATTTCTATCGCATACAAACAAACAAGCCAAGATCTATCTACTAGATTGTAGCAACGAGTCGATGGAATAACTTACCCTCGAAGATTCCAAAGTGTTTAACGAGAGCGGATTCTCGTGGGTGATGTAGTCGTACTCTTTCCGATCTCAAGATCGTGACGATCCTTCCGCGCTGCGTTCCCGGCGCTTCGCATCGGTCACACGTTCGGTACTCGACGAAGACCTTCCTCTCCCTTGTTCCACCAGACAGCGGAGGTTGTAGCACTCTCCTCGCGATTCCGGCAGCACAACGGCGTGGTACCGGAAGTAGAGGGGAGATTCCGCAGGGCTTCGCCTTAAGCCGGAGCGAGTATGGTGGAGTATGAGAGAGAGATATTAGTGGTCTAGGGTTTAGACACACAAATTAGAAGGCTCTAATCCGAAGGCTAGTGCAATTAGAAGCTCTAAACCAAAGCGGCTCTAAACCGGAGTCTAGGGCTAGGATTTAGATTAGAGGATAGGAACTTGTGTGTCTAGAGGAGGAGGACCTGCCCCTCCTTTTATAGGTGGGAGGGGCGGCCAAGGGGAGGGAGTCCCTCCCCAAGTCGGCCTTGGGTGGCGCGCCGGCTTGGAGAGGAGGGACTCCTCCCCCAAGTCGGTTTCAACCTCCTCTTGCTTGTTTCCCTCAGTTTCCTGTTTTAGCCGTTTGACTTTCAAACTGGCCATTTGACTTTTCAGTTTTAGGATTCAATTTAATCCTTTATTTGGAATAGCGAGAACACTTAGTACATGATGCAATCATTCCAATATGTAATGACACATTCATGTACCCCTCCCCGGTCTTGGGACATTACGAACCTTCTAGAACATTCCCATGAAAACACGGAATCATTCCCGAACTCAAACGGGACTTTCCTTATATGAATCTTATTCTCGGACCATTCGGATCACCTCGTGATATCCGGATCCCATCCGAGACTCGAACAACATTCGGTCTCTTTCTCATAATACCATAACTACTCAAACAACGTCGAATCCTTAAGTGTGTCTCCTACGGTTCGTGAATTATGCGGACATGATCGAGACACTTCTCCGAACAATAACCAATAGAGGAATCTGGAAATTCATATGGCTCCACATATTTCTATGATTACTTTGCGATCGAATGAACCACTTACACACGATACCAATTTCCCTTTGTCTCACGATAGTTTACTTATCCGAGGTTATGATCGTCGGTATCTCCGCATACCTAGTTCAACCTCGTTCTTGATAAGTACTCTTTTCTCGTTCGTGATATGTGATCCCTTGTGACCCAGTCACATGCTTGCAAGCTAATTGGATGACATTCCACCGAGAGGGCCAGAGTATATCTATCCGTCATATGGATGGACAAATCCCACTCTTGATCCATGTGTTTCAAAAATACTTTCCGAACACTCAATGCCACCTTTATAGCCACCCGATTCTGGTGTGGTGTTTGATGTCATCAAAGCATCCATCCGGTAAAGTTGATATGCATGATCTCATGGTCGAAGGAATTAGGTTACTATGTATCAGAAAGCATATAGCAATTGAACTATTGAAATGACTTGATCTTTATGCTACGCTTATCTATAGGAGTATGTCCACCATATCATTCTCCTAACGATATGATCTTGTTGTTGATAACATCTCAATGTTCATGATAGGGAAACCACAATCATTTAATCAACCAACAAGCTAGTGAAGTATAGAGGCTATACTAGGGACTTCAAATTAAGTTTACAAATCACACAAGTATCAATGTTTCCTTGTTAATACTATTATAACATGAATGTAAAAATTTATCATAAACATAAAGATATAATAATAACTACATTTATTATTGCCTCTAGGGCATATCTCCAACAAATAAAATATACCATAGTTTGACTAGGAGAAAAGGAGAGAAGAAAATTGTGTTGTTGATATAAGAACATATAACATGGGTTAGACGGCTTCATTGTAGATGTGTGTGACGGTTTTGGTTACCCCCAAATATAGCACGGGTTCTAAAGGTTTTGACGACCCACAAATTTACCATGGTTTTTCAAACCCATAATTCGTGGTAGATATGTATCCACTTAGCCATAAAGCCGGCGAGTGAGTGGGACATGATAGAGTAGCGCACAATGTAGTTGAGGTCGTAAGGATGATGCTCCATTTCCCATCCTAAATCCTATTAGCAGCCTCATGGTTGCTGCTGAACTCATCTACCCGTAATGAAATGATGGAAATGACGGGGTTCACATGGAACTAGTGCACTAGCTTGTAGGAGGTCATGATTAGGGCTGAACATCGATCCAGCTCGACACAACTTTTAAATAATCGTTAGTTAACAAACTTGCTCGACTCAACTCATTAACATAACAATATGACAGTTGGTGTATGTATCAAACATGCCTGTCAAGTGATTTGTAATACTTTATGAATACTTTTTGTTACTTTAATAAAAGGGATGTGTGCATCCTAGGATGCAGAGGCCGGGGAAATCCCTATTTCGAAAAAAATGAAAACCTTACCTTGGATTGACTCAATAAATACTCAAGTTGGTTCAATAAGCTTGATAAGGTCATTAAGAAACTGAAGGTCACAATCAATATATCATTAAGTAAGAGTACAAAAAGAATGGTTTATCATCTATGCCTCTTCATGTATATTTTGGCGACATTAACCAAAACGCCCATGTCTCTTTGTCCTAATAGTCTTGTTTTTCTTTAATGTTGACTAATCTATGAACTAGCATATATACATAAGTAAATTTAACAAGTTTACCGAGTACCCGCGAGTATTGACAACTTGACTTATTGAACTCGTTTTTTCCAAAATTGCCAACTTGGCGCAACTCATTAGTGTCTGAGTTCGAGCCGAGTCCAACCGACACTAGTAGAAACAAAGGCTTCGGTTTGGAGCAAATTCTGGCTCTAGTCCCGGGTGGGTTTGGGACGGGACTAGTGTGAGCACTAGTCCTAGTTCGTAGAGACTCCAACATCTAGGAGGCCAGGGAGTGTAGGGTTCGTAGCATAGAAAACAAATTTTTCCTACGATGGGAACCACTATGTACCAAGATCTATCTACTAGAAACAAACACCGGGCGGGTGTATATCCGTAGAGAACATACCCTTGAAGACCGACAAAGCTTAACGAGTCAAACTCGTGGTTGATTTAGACGATCTCTTGCCGATCTCAAGATCGAGAGGACGTCTTAGCGCTGCAAATCAACAACGCATCTGTGCTCGCACACACGTACAAGACATCGAGCAACCTCCGCCTCCTCGGTCCAGCGATGCAGTGGAAGCACAAATATTTCTTACTGAATAGCCACCGGTAACATGTATCTCGCTAGTCCGAGACCATGGGGGATAAATTCTAGAGGGGGAGAGAGATCCTTCACAAGGAGGTGTGAATGAGAAGTGAGGAGAGGGGGATCCTTTTATAGTAGGAGGGGGGCACCCAAGGGGGTGGCCGCCGGCCATGGAGGCTGCCCCTCCCCTCCTTCATTCATGTGGGTGGACACTCCACTCACTCAAATGCCTTTAAGTTCCCTCCACTCAAAATCCCACTCAAATTCCCATTAAATTTCCACCAAATTTAATGCAAACTCTCATTAAATAAAACTCCTTTTATTTATTCAGAATTTTGTCAATTACTTTAATGACAAACATTCACATATAACCCCTTGCTAGTATTTCATTTCACATACAAAAAACACTTTCTGCAAATTCACCCGAAAACCTGTTTCGGTATCTAGTGAAATAAATTCCTGCGCTTGTTATTCTTTCCAGCATGAAACTTTTGCTCCATTTGGATGTCGGTGTCTCTTAAGTGTGCCACCCTATGGTCCGTGAATAATGCGGACATGATCGAGACCCTTCTCCGATCAATAATCAGATGCGGGATCTGGAGACCCATACTGACTCCCACACATTCAACGATGACTTTTTTGTGATCGTCGGAACATTTTACGATAGTATCTTAATCCTTTTGTTTCGCGAAATATTACATGTCCGATATTCGATCATCGGTATATCCATACCTAGTTTTATCTCGTTACTGACATGCACTCTTTTCTTGGTCCCGTGATATAACATTCTAGTGATCAAATCACTTGCTTGCAAGCTAACCAATGTGATATCACCGAGAGGGCCCAGAGTATATCTATCCGTTATCAGGATGAACAAATTCCACTCTCGATCCATGGGCCTCAACATAACACATTAGTAGTGACGGTGTGATGTTTGATGTTATCAAGAAACTCTTCCGGTGTTAGTGATTGACATGATCTCATGGTCTAAGGATTAGGATCACTTCGTAAGTTGTTATAGCAATATAAACTCAATGACTTTGATCGTAATGCTATAATTCGGATGTATGTTCATCACACCATTACACTAATGTTGTGACCTCATTATTAACAACACCCAATGTCTATGATCAGGAAACTTTGATCATCTTGTTAATCAACGAGCTAGTTTATGAGAGAGGCATAACTAGGAACTTTATGTTTGTTTATTAAACACACATGTATTAATGTTTCCATATTAATACAATTATAGCATGCAAAATAAACATCTATCATATACTTGGAATACACATAATAAACACTTTATTATTGCCTCTCAGGGCATATTCCCTTCAGTCTCCCACTTGCACTAGAGACAATAATCTAGTTACATAGTGATGAATTAACACCCATGGAGTTCTGGTGTTGATCATGTTTTGCTCAAGGGAGAGTTTTAGTCAACGGATCTGCTACATTGAGATCCGTATGTACTTTACAAATCTTTATATCTCCATCCTCGACATGTTCACGGATGGAGTGAAACCGGCGCTTAATATGCTTGGAATACTTGTGAGACCTTGGTTCTTTGGCATTGGCAATGGCACCATTGTTGTCACAATAGATCGCCATTGGGTCCAACGTGCTTGCAACCACACCTAGTTCATATGTGAACTCCTTCATCCAAACTTCTTCCTGAGCCGCTTCCGAAGCAGCAACATATTCGGCCTCCATCGTTGATCCCGCCACCACGGGTTGTTTGGAACTCCTCCAACTAACCGCTCCACCATTCATGAGAAATATGTATCCGGATTGAGACTTAGAGTCATCTATAACAACCCAAGTTTGTAATATATGTAATTAGTACCTAAGCATTGCATGCATCTGTTTAAATCAATAAAATGTTTGCATGTGATCAAGTGTGTGGTTTAAGAATACAATTACAAAACCCTAAACCCTACTCCTTCCCCCTCTTTGTTGAAATCCGTTCTAAGTGGTTTGAATTTTGAAATGACAAAATGTTTGGAGCCCCAAAAGGATTAATAGGGCCCCTACAATATTTCAAATATTTCTACAAAGTATTGTATTTTTTAAATTATTCAAATAGATTCCAAATCAAATTAGAAAGAGAAAATAGTAAACAAAAAAAGAAAAAGTGTTTTTGTTAAAAAAATGGGCAGCAACAGCCAACGGGCCGTGGCCCAAATTTCCTCTCCTCTCCCTGCCGCCAAGCACCTATCCCCGGCCCAGCAACCGGCCCACGCCAGCCCGCAAGCGGTATCGTACCGCTTCGGCCTCAAAACAGCGTCGTCGTCTTCTTCCCTGACGAAGAAGCTGCTCGCTTGCGCTGCGCTCGCCGTCCGCCGCCATGCCGCGCCAAGCTTCGCGCCATCGACGACGCCGGCGCCTACAAGAACCCCACGCCGCTGTAGTGGGGAACCCTACCCTTCTTTCCCCCCTCACGCACGTTCTTCCCTCTCTCTGGCCAAACCCTGGCCAAGCTCCGTCGGCGTCTCCGGCCGCCCCGTGCCCCGTGGAGTGGTCTAGGAAAAGCGCCTTGTCCCCGTCGTCGAATCTGTCAAGCCACACAAGCTAGGATGACGTCGTCTGGGCAGAATCAAGCTTGACCTCAACTCCGGCCGTCGCAGTCAAGTCATCGATTCCCCTCCATCTGGCCTCCCCTCGCTTCATCGACCTCACTGTTGTGCTCGTGGTGAGCTAGCGGACCTCCTGGACCTCTCCGTTCCTTCCCTCTCGTGATGTGCTGCTGTCCCGACGAACACCCGACGCCACTGCCGATGTTTGTTGTCGCCGCCGTCGCTCCGGTGACCATACTAAGGCGGCGCCGCCACTATAATCCTTGCCTCGGCCTCCTCTTTCGAACAAGACCAACCATGCATCGACAAACGCCGCCAATCGCTCGCCCCTCTCCCGATCTGAGAAGATCAGGCATTGATGACGTCACAGTGACGTCATCATGATGCAATAAATCTTTTTCTGTTTATTTAAATGTTTTCAGTAATTATTTTCTATAATAAGTAAAATGCTGACAGGTGGGCCCTATCTGTCAGGGTTTTAATATTTTTTGTAAATCATTTCTAAAATTAATAAAAGTCTGACATGTGGGCCCAAGTTGGAAAAACAATTCAAATATTCCAAAAATGATTTAAAATGAATTAAAATTGGAGAAATTCATAACTAATTCATTTTAAATCAGAAAAATACAAATAATATATCAAAATTTTAAGAAATTGAGACCTATCTGTTTAAGGAATCATCATACATTGTTAACCAACTTTCATGACAAGTTTAATTATAAGAATCATTTAAACCCAAAGGTGATTCTGAGGATCCCCTTGTTTTAAGGTTTGGACCTCTCGGACCCCGTTTAAAATGACCAAGCATGTTCTAGGGTTCATTTCAACACTATTTAGCTTGTCATATCATCCATATTGATTGCGCATTGCATTATGCCATGTATTGAATGTTGGTTCCCCTTTTCCGGTATTTGGTTCTTCGCGAATAGGAACCGAACCCGAAGCTGAAGTCAACGACACCGAAGATCCATACCCGTCTACTGACGAACAAGGCAAGCGTAGCCTCTCATTCTGAACCTACTTTTACAAAGTATATTACTTTCTCGCTATGATGCACATGATTCCAATGTGGTCTTTTGTCAGTAGCTGGGGTTACCTATCTGTTGCACAGTTTCCCTTTTGTAGCCTTATACTCCCGATCCACTGCTCCTAGCATACCTAGGTGTGGCATCAGATCGTTTCTAGAGATTTTACGATCGATAGCTTAGCCATGCTTACTAGTACCGTCTGAATACATTCAGATGATAAACCAGAGGTGCTGGAGAATCTATAAAGGTAGGAGATGGTGACATCATCTAAGGAGTAACTAAACCTGCTAAGGCTTGTATCGGAGGCCACGTTGGGTGTGGTTTTTGTAGTCCCATGCTCGCCACCACTAGGAACTGAGTTCTTGCCTTTGGAACCGAGACGAGCGTACATCCACACGGGGCCTGGACAACCCCTCGACTAACTAACTTGCCTAGTAGATTCCATGAGTCACATAGTTCGGGCTTTCCATTTGGCATACACATTGAAAACGTTTTCGAAAGAGGAGGTGATGGAGGTGCATCATAACAGGTAGGGAAGAGTGGACCGGGTTGCTTGGGGTAGATAGCGCCCCTGGTAAACCAACCTGGCCTCACATCTTTAAGTACCGGCTTCAGGATTTGACCCGTTACGGAGGAATCATACTTATTGTGTGCCTCATGGTCTTGGCGAAAGCAAGGTAAAGGTCGTGGTCAACCACCCTCTGCCGGCCTTCCAAGGAAGAGGGCTTATAATATTTGGCATTAAGAGTCGGTTGGTACGTGTGGGTAAAGTTGTACACCCCTGCAGGGTATTAACCTTTTTGAAAAGCCGTGTTCACGGTTATGAACACGTGGTGACCAGATTCTAAGATCATAGATAACATTAACCACTATAAAACTTGTTGATCCACGTGTGCTTAAGGATGCTTCCTCTAGGTCGAGGGGGTGATCCTAGATAGGAGGTTCTGATGAAGCTGATGGTTATCAAGACGTGATGAACAAGATGAAGAAGTCGTTATCTTATCCCTCTTAAAAGATTCTAAGTAGAATAGCCTCTTCTCTCTCTTGTTTACAAATAAAGATTGCTCTTCGCAAAAGTAAATCCAGAGAAAGCCTTTCTAGCCAGAGCATGTAGATACTAAGTTATCTAAGTCTTGCGGAGTAAAATATCGTACTCATCCTTGCGCCATTGTTGTTTTTCTACAGATGATCTAGTTGCGACTGAAGGTGGCTTCTATGTTGACATCGACGAGTAGTTGGGGGTCCCAGGTAGTAGACCGAGGACTATGGGATGGATGTCGCTTCTATTTATGGCCTCTTAGGCCTTTTGCTAAGTTGTTGTGTAGAACAATATAATTTGTTTTCGTTGTGTGATGTAATGTTGGGTCTATGACCTCTGGTTTGTAATAACTCTAATATCTTACTCAGTTAAGAGTTTAAACTTATGCTATTGAATCCATGTGTTTTTTAATGTTACCGAATCATACTGTGGTCTTCCGTGTTTGGAGTTGAACTTATCTTAGATGATGATTTGAGGTTAGTTTAACCCTAATCCGGGGGGGGTGTTCTACAGGTTTTGGTATCAGAGCCGGACTACCTGTAGGAAACCATTTTATTGGTCGATGTTGAGTCAAGAAGTTGACAAAACTATTGAAAGTTAAAACTTATTTGCAGAAACTCTGAATAGGATTCTTTTTACTCCTTCTCTAGTGTGTTTCTGATGCTGGAGTTTTTCTTACCCTATTTGGTTTGAAAATGTTTTCATTCCTTACCTCATATCTCAAAACTTTCAGGATCGTGGTTTTGGGGTTGTTTTTCTAAAGTACTCTGTACTTGGTTGTTATTCTCAGAGTTACAAGATATCTCAGTTTGGCTTGGTGTGTAACATCATAGCATTCCATTGTTAAGGTTTGTAAGTCAGCTGGTTAGTGTATACATTAGTATGCTTTGATACTACCATGCTTGATAAGATGATACGTTTATATCAAGTACTCTTTGTTCATCTTTCCATCTTGTTCCTTTGAATCCCTTGTCTAACTCTTTTTGTTCTTTCAGGATGGGTGACACCTCTCGTGCCCGTACCCGTGCTCATGCTCGTGGTGCTGCAAATGATGGTGAATCTTCCAACCTTCCTCCACCGCCGTCCATGGTTCAACTCATGGCCATGTATGAAACCAACCGTGCTGACAACATGAGGCTCCTTGAAAGGATTGAGCGCAATACTGCTCAACGCTAGAACAATCAAGTTGGTATTAAGGACTCCACACGTCTCACTCCACCAGTTTTCAGCTATTCCATTGAGCCACTTGATGCGTACTACTGGCTTCGCACCATGGAGCGCAAACTTCAGGTTGGTCGTGGTGCTCAAGATGATTGGGTGACTTTTGATGCCTATCATCTGGAGGGAGCAGCTACCTCCTGGTGGGAAAATTTCTTGGCGATGCAAGAAGCTCAACATGTTGTTACATGGCAAGAGTTCACTGAAACCTTCCGAGCTTACCATATTCCGGAGCATTTGATGGATCGGAAGAGGGATGAGTTCCTTAAACTGAATCACGGCACTGGTTCGGTGTGTGAATACCAGCGCAATTTTAATCGTCTTGCCTGCTATGCTACTAAAGAGGTCTCCACTGATGTTAAGAAGCAAGCTCTGTTCCGCAAGGGACTGGATCCTGAGGTTCGCCGTGATATCCATCTCATGGACCTTGGTAACTTCCAAGGTCTTGTTAATAAGGCTATGAAAGCCGAGAGTGGAAAGGTGGAGTATGAAGAAACCCGTAAGCGTCCTCGGGAGGGGTACCACAAGGCTGGTTCTGGCAATAAGAAGCGCCGTGTCTTTGTGCCTTACAGCGTTGTGCCACGTGCTCCTTACACCACAAGGTCTTCTGGATACGCTCCTCGTCCGAATGCTAACCCAAACAATGCTGGTGGAACAACCTATCTTGCTGCTGGTACTGGATCAGGCCTTATCTGTTTTAACTGTCATCACCCTGGCCACTATGCAAGGGATTGTCCTCAAAAGAGTGCTGCTGAGAAGGCACAACCTCCAAAGAAGAATGACAAGTATCCAGGTGCTGGAAGAGTTCGCCTGAATCATATTTTTGCTGAGGAGGCTCAGGAAGATCCAAGCATCATCATGGGTACGCTTCATATCAATCAAATTCCAGCTAAAGTTTTGTTTGATTCTGGAGCATCGCATTTATTCCTGTCACAAGCTTTTGCTCAAATGCATGGGATAAGTTTTGAGGCGTTGTCAGTTCCTCTGCTAGTTCAGTCTCCTGGTTCTAGGTGGTGTTCCACCATGGTTAGTCATGGGAATCTAATCGAAGTTGCATTTCAACTTTTCCCCACTTATTTGATCGCCCTCAAGTCAACTGACATTGACATTATTTTGGGCATGGATTGGCTGACTCACTATCAAGCTATCCTCGATTGTACAACAAAGTCTGTGACTCTGACTAGTCCTGTGGGCATAACAGTCAAGTATTGGACCGTAGGGTCACTATCTCCTTCAGCTATATCTATTCCTGAAGCGGAGTTGTATGCTCTTGAAGTTCTACCTCCATTAGATATTCAAGATGTTTCCGTGGTCTGTGAATTCCCAGATGTCTTTCCTGAGGAGTTGCCTGGCATGCCACCTGATCGAAGTGTGGAATTTGTCATAGAGTTAGCTCCTGGAACTGCTCCTGTTTCTAAAAGACCCTATCGTATGCCTCCTCATGAGCTTGTGGAGTTGAAGAAGCAATTAGAGGAGTTAGAAGGAAAAGGATACATTCAGCCCAGCACATCTTCTTGGGGATGTCCTACCATCTTTGTTAAGGAGCGGGATACCAATATACCGCGTCTGGTTGTGGATTATCGCCCACTCAATGCTGTGACCATCAAGAACAAGTATCCTCTCCCTAGGATCAACGATCTATTTGATCAGTTAAGTGGTGCCACTGTCTTTTCCAAAATGGATTTAAGTTTAGGGTATCACCAGATAAAGATCCGTAAGGAAGATATTCCAAAGACTGCTTTCACCACTCGTTATGGTCTTTACGAGTATATAGTTATGTCCTTTGGTCTTACCAATGCTCTAGCCACTTTCATGCGGCTTATGAACTCTATCTTCATGGATTATCTTGACAAGTTCGTCGTGGTCTACATCGATGCTATTCTGGTTTATTCCAAGACTGAAGAAGAGCATGTTGAACATCTTCATTTGGTGTTGACAAAACTTCGAGAACATCGTCTCTATGCTAAGTTTTCCAATTGTGAGTTCTGGTTACAAGAGCTCGTATTCCTTGGTCATGTTTTTTCCGCCCAAGGGGTTGCTATTATCCCTGATAAGGTCCAAACTATTCTTGACTGGGAATCTCCTAAATCCGTCAAGGATATTCGAAGCTTTCTCGGGATGGCTGGTTATTATCGTCGATTCATCGAGAACTTCTCCAGGATTGCAAAGCCGATGACTGATCTTCTTAAGAAGGATAAGAAGTTCGAATGGTCTGATAAGGCTGAAGAAAGCTTCCAGATGTTGAAAACCAAGTTAACAACTACTCCGGTGTTAGTTCTCCCAGACACTAGCAAAGACTTTGTTGTCTTCTGCGATGCTTCCCACCAAGGTCTCGGATGTGTGTTGATGCAAGATGGGAATGTGGTGTCTTACGCCTCCCGTCAGCTAAAACCACATGAGAACAACTACCCAACTCATGATCTTGAGCTTGCAGCTGTTGTTCATGCTCTTAAGCAATGGCGACATTACCTTCTCTGTAGTCGTTGCGAGTTATACTCGGATCATCAAAGTTGGAAGTATCTTTTCACACAACCTGATTTGAATCTCAGGGAAAGAAGATGGTTGGAACTCATCAAGGACTATGATTTGGGTCTCAACCTGGCAAATCCAATGTTGTTGCTGATGCGCTGAGCCATAAATCTTATTGCAACACCCTGATGATCAAACAAGCTCAACCTTCTCTTCATGAGGAATTTGCTCGATTGAATCTTGAAGTAGTTCCTCATGGATTCCTTTCTACCCTTGAAGTGAAGTCTTCTATAGATGATAAATCAAGCTTGCTCAGAAATATGATTTTGAAATTGCTGAGATCAAAGGGAACATTGCTAGAGGAGTTGCTAAGTGTTTCTCTGTTGATAATCAAGGTACTGTTTACTTTGGTAACCGTCTGGTAGTGCCGAAGAGAACAAAATTGAGGGATTTAATTCTCCAAGAGGCTCATGAATCACCTCTTTCTATCCACCCCGGGGGTACCAAGATGTATCAGGATCTTCGTCAAAGATTCTGGTGGTCTGGTATGAAGAAGGATATTGCTTGTTTCATTGCAGAATGTGACGTTTGTCGTCGCGTTAAGGCTGAGCACCAAAGACATGCCGGTCTCCTGCAGCCACATAACATCCCTGAGTGGAAATGGGATGAAGTTGGTATCGGTTTCATTACTGGTCTTCCTAAGACTCGGAAGGGAAATGATGCCATCTTGGTAATCGTTGACTATCTGTCCAAGTTTTCTCATTTCCTACCTGTTCGCGAGAGCATTACTGCTAATCAGTTGGCTGATCTGTATATCTCTCGAATAGTTGTCCTTCATGGGGTACCAAAGAAAATCGTATCTGATCGAGGGAGTTTGTTCACCTCAAGGTTCTAGACAAGTTTCCAACAAGCCATGGGAACTCATCTGTCTTTCAGTACAGCTTACCATCCTAGTACCGGTGGCCAGACTGAAAGAGTGAATCAAATCCTCGAAGACATGCTTAGAGCGTGTGTTATATCTTTTGGCAAGAACTGGGAGAAATGCCTTCCCTTTGCTGAATTCTCCTACAACAACAGTTATCAGTCCAGTATAGGTATGGCACCATTCCAGTTCTTATATGGAAGAACCTGTCGCACTCCTTTGAATTGGTCAGAAACCGGCAAAAGAAAGTTCTTTGGACCGGATATGATCCAGGAAGCAGAAGATCAAGTTTGTATCATTCGAGATCGTTTGAAAACTGGCTAGTCTCGCCAGAAAAGCTATCATGATCGTCACCATCAACATGTTGAATATGAAGTTGGTGGTCAAGCTTATATCTGGGTCACTCCTTTGAAGGGTGTCCATCGTTTTGGCATCAAAGGCAAACTAGCTCCTCGCTACATTGTTCCTTTTCGCGTTCTTTCCAAGCAAGGTAAACTCGCATATCAATTGGAACTGCCAGCAAACTTCCCTGACGTGCATTACGTTTTTCATGTGTCTCAACTCAAGCGTTGCTTCAAAGATCCTGTCCGTGGTGTTGATCACCAAACTCTTGATCTTCAGAAGGATATGACTTATCGTGAGTATCCTGTTCGTATCATTGATGAAACCGAGCGTAAGACTCGTCGTCAAAACATCAAGTTCTTGAAAGTTCAGTGGTCTCATCACTCCGAGGATGAAGCAACCTCGGAACGAGAAGATAGTCTTCGATCTGAGTACCCTTCCTTCTTTTCTAAAACTTAGGAATCCCGGGCCGAGATTCTTGTAAGGGGGGTAGAGCTGTAACAACCCAAGTTTGTAGTAGATGTAATTAGTACCTAAGCATTGCATGCATCTGTTTAAATCAATAAAATGTTTGCATGTGATCAAGTGTGTGGTTTAAGAATACAATTACAAAACCCTAAACCCTACTCCTTCCCCCTCTTTCTTGAAATCCATTTAAAGTGGTTTAAATTTTGAAATGACAAAATGGTTGGAGCCCCAAAAGGATTAATAGGGCCCCTACAATATTTCAAATATTTCTACAAAATCTTGTATTTTTGAAATTATTCAAACAGATTCCTAATGAAATTAGAAAGAGAAAATAGTAAACAGAAAAAAGGGTTTTTGTTAAAAAAATTGGGCAGCAACAGCCATCGGGCCGTGGCCCAACTTTCCTCTCCTCTCCCTGCCGCCCAGCACCTCTCCCCGGCCCGGCAACCGGCCCACGCTAGCCCGCAAGCGGCCTCGTACCGCTTCGGCCCCGAAACCGCGTCGTCGTCTTCATCCCCGACGAAGAAGCTCCTCGCTGGAGCTGCGCTCGCCGTCCGCCGCCATGCCGCGCCAAGACTCGTGCCACCAACGACGCCGACACCTACAAGAACTCCATGCCGCCACAGTGGGGAACCCTATCCTTCTTTCTACCCCTCGTGCGCGTTCTTCCCTCTCTCTGTCCAAACCCTATCCAAGCTCCATCGCCGTCTTCATCCACCCCATGCCCCGTGGAGTGGTCTGGGAGAAGCGCCTTGTCGCTGTCATTGACTCTATCAAGCCACGCAAGCTGGGAGGACATCTTCTGGCCGGAATCAAGCTCGACCTCAACTCCGGCCGCCGTAGTCAAGTCATCGATTCCCCTCGGTCCGGCATCCCCTCGCTTCATTGACCTCACCCGTCGTGCTCGTGGTGAGCTAGCGGACCTCCTGGACCTCTCCGTTCCTTCCCTCTCACGCTGTGCTGCTGTCCCGACGAACACCCGACGCCGCTGCCGTTGTTTGTTATCGCCGCCATAGCTCCGGTGACCATACCGAGGTGGCGCCGCCACCATAATGCTCGCCTCGACCTCCTCTTTCGAACAAGACCAACCACGCATCCACAAACGCCGCCAATGACTCGCCCCTCTCTCGAACTGAGAATATCAACCATTGATGACGTCACAGTGATGTCATCATGATGCAATAAATCCTTTTCTATTTATTTAAATGTTTTCAGTAATTATTTTCTGTAATAAGTAAAATGCTGACAGGTGGGCCCTATCTGTCAGGTTTTTAATCTTTTTTGTAAATCATTTCTTAAATTAATAAATGTTTGACATGTGGGCCCAAGTTGGAAAAAGAATTCAAATGTTCCAAAAATGATTTAAAATGAATTAAAATTGGAGAAATTCATAACTAATTCATTTTAAATCAGAAAAATACAAATAATATATCAAAATGTTAAGAAAATTGAGACCTATCTGTTTAAGCAATCATCATACATTGTTAACAACTTTAATGACAAGTTTAATTAGAAGAATCATTTGAACCCCATAGGTGATTCCGAGGATCCCCCTGTTTTAGGGTTTGGACCTCTCGGACCCCGTTTAAAATGACCGAGCATGTTCTAGGGTTCATTTCAACACTATTTAACTTGTCATATCATCCATATTGATTGCGCATTGCATTATGCCATGTATTGAATGTTGGTTCCCCTTTTCCAGTATTTGGTTCTTCACGAATAGGAACCGAACCCGAAGTTGAAGTCAACGACACCGAAGATCCATACCTATCTACTGACGGACAAGGAAAGCATAGCCTCTCATTATGAACCTACTTTTACAAAGTATATTACTTTCTCGCTATGATACACACGATTGCAATGTGGTCTTTTGTCAGTAGCTAGGGTTACCTATCTTCTGCATAGTTTCCCTTTTGTAGCCTTATACTCCTGATCCACTGCTCCTAGAATACCTAGGTGTGGCACCTGAGTGTTGCTAGAGCTTTTGCGATCGACAGCTTAGCCATGCTTACTAGTACCGTCTGAATACATTCAGATGATAAATCAGAGGTGCCAGAGAATATAGAAAGGTAGGAGATTGTGACATCATCTACGAAGTAACTAAACCTACTAAGGCTTGTATGGGAGGCCACGTTGGGTGTGGTTTTTGTAGTCCCATGATCGCCACCACTTGGAACTGAGTTCTGCCTTTGTAACCGAGACGAGCATACAACCACACGGGGCCTGGACAACCCCTAGACTAACTAACTTGCCTAGTAGATTCCATGAGTCACATAGTTCGGGCTTTCCATTTGGCATACGCATTGAAAACGTTTTCGAAAGAGGAGGTGATGGAGGTGCATCATAACAGGTAGGGAAGCGTGGACCGGGTTGCTTGGGGTAGATAGTGAAGGGAATATGCCCTGAGAGGCAATAATAAAGTGTTTATTATGTGTATTCCAAGTATATGATAGATGTTTATTTTGCATGATATAATTGTATTAATACGGAAACGTTAATACATGTGTGTTTAATAAACAAACAGAAAGTTCCTAGTTATGCCTCTCTCATAAACTAGCTCGTTGATTAACAAGATGATCACAGTTTCCTGATCATAGACATTGGATGTTGTTAATAACGAGATCACGACATTAGTGTAATGATGTGACGAACGTTCATCCAAAGTATAGCATTACGATCAAAGTCATTGAGTTTATATTGCTATAAACAACTTACGAAGTGATCCTAATCTTTAGACCATGAGATCATGTCAATCACTAACACCGGAAGAGTTTCTTGATGATATCAAATGTCACACCGTAACTGGGTGATTCTAAAGATGACTTCAGAACTACTAAAGTGTTATGTTGAGGCTAATGGATCAAGAGTGGAATTTGTTCATCCTGATGACAGATATATATACTCTAGGCCCTCTCGGTGATATCACATTGGTTAGCTTGCAAGGAAGTAATTTGATCACTAGAATGTTATATCACGAGAACAAGAAAAGATTGCATGTCGGTAACGAGATCAAACTAGATATGGAGATACCAATGATCGAATCTCGGACATGTAATATATCGTGAAACAAAGGGATTAAGATACTAGCGTAAAAGGTTCCGACGATCACAGGAAACTCATCGTTGAATGTGTGGGAGTCAGTATGGATCTCCAGGTCTCGCTTCTGATTATTGATCGGAGAGGGGTCTCGATCATGTCCACATTATTTGCGAACCGTAGAATGACACACTTAAGGGACACTGACATCCAATTGGACCAAAAGTTTCATGCTGGAAAGAATAACAAGCGCAGGAATGTATTTCACTAGATACCGAAACAGGTGTTTGGGTGAAATTGCAGAAAGTGTTTTTGCATGTGAACTGGAATTCTAGCAAGGGGTTATATGTGATTGTTTGTCATTAAATTAATTGACAAAATTCTGAATAAATAAAAGGAGTTCTATTTAATGAGAGTTTGCATTAAATTTGGTGGAAAATTAATAGAAATTTTGAGTGGAGGTAATTGAAGAGGTTTTTGTGAGTGGAGTGTCCACCCACATGAATGAAGGAGGGGAGGGGGCAGCCCCCATGGCCGGCGTCCACCCCCTTGGGTGCCCCCTACTCCTATAAAAGGCACCCCTATCCTTCTCTCTCACTCACACCTCCTCGTGAAGGATGTCTCTCCCCCTCTAGAATTTATCCCCCATGGTCTCAGACTGGCGAGATACATGTTCCCGGTGGCTATTCGGCAAGAAAGAGTTGTGCTTCCGCTACATCGCTGGAGCGAGGAGGCGGAGGTTGCTCGGTGTCTTGTACGTGTGTGCGAGCACGGATGCGCTGCTGCTTTGCGGCGCTAGGACTTCCTCTCGATCTTGAGATCGGCAAGAGATCGTCTACATCAACCACGAATTTAACTCGTTAAGCTTTGTCGGTCTTCAAGGGTATATTCTCTACGGATATACATCTGCCCGTTGTTTGTATCTAGTAGATAGATCTTTGTACATAGTTCCCATCGTAGAAATTTTTTTGTTTTCTATGCTATGAACCCTTCAGTGGTATCAGAGCCGGATCTATGCGTAGATGCTTTACACGGGTAGTAGACATATGAGTATGTGGGCGATGATGATCATGTTGTTGCTTATTAGTTGTAATTTTGGATATTGGTGGCATAGTGGGATGAAGCGGCCCAGAAAAACTTTACATGTCCTCGCACATGAGACATGTTCCACGCTTGACATGCAACTAGTTTGCATAAGTGGCTAGCGGGTGTATGTCTCTCCTACTATAGTCAATATCTATTTTGCAACGATTTTTCAACAATTTGGTTATCCTCGTTGTGGTTCATGTTCGTAGGTAAGAACGGTTCTATCTTCGAAAGCCCTAAGCCACGTAAAACTTGCAATGGATAAATTAGAGGCGTCTAGTTTAGATTGTTGCTGGGCTAGTGTTATGATATGGTGATGTTGTAAGTAGAAGTATGAGATGATACTCTTACAACACACATAACATGTAAGTTCCATAGACCTTGGAATTACACATAAAGGTATGATAGTGATTATATGACGGTGCACATGATAGAGATCATATGCGGGAACCATCTCATTTCACTAATAAACATGTGATGTTTGATAGCATCTTATATTTCTTGTTTAGTGCTTTATTATCATAGTAAGATGATCCCTCATTTAAATATCAAGATAAGAATGTGTTCTTCCTTTAGTATGCACTGATTATGTTTTCGTCACTCCAAGACATCACGTGATGATCGGGTGTTCTTGGATCCACGACCATATTTCGGGTGTAAGCCAGTTACACACGTGAATATATACTAAGGTTCTAACTTGGAGAGCCTAGCATGTACAGACATGGCCTCGGAACACGGACCGAAAGGTTAAGCATGAGTCATTTAGTAGATATGATGCCCATTTGATGCTCGCCTTTCAAGCTACACCGACTCACGTGATGATCGGACTTGGTGTAGTGGATTTGGTTCATGTAATTGAAGGGAATATGCCCGAGAGGCAATAATAAAGTGGTTATTATCGTATTCCTTGTTTATGATAAATGTTTATTTTTCATGCTATAATTGTATTAATACAGAAACGTTAATGCATGTGTGTTTAATAAACAAAAAGGAAGTTCCTAGTTATGCCTCTCTAATAAACTAGCTCGTTGATTAACAAGATGATAAAAGTTTCCTGATCATGGACATTGGATGTTGTTAATAACGAGGTCACAACATTAGTGTAATGATGTGATAAACATTCATCCGAAGTATAGCATTACGATCAAAGTCATTGAGTTTATATTGCTATAACAACTTACGAAGTGATCCTAATCCTTAGACCATGAGATCATGCCAATCACTAACACCGAAAGAGTTTATTGTTGACATCAAACGTCACACCGGAATACACAACACACACAACTCTAGATAACTCAACACTAGGTCAAATGGTTGAGAAACGACATGCCCAAAAGGCACCTATGCTTTGAAGGACTAGAGGACATATCAAAACTTTTCGAAAATCAACACAAGATAAGATGAACCTAGAGTTAGAGCGAAACTGGATAAGGAGAAAAAGAAGCATACTAGATTTTTCGCAAATACTTCTCATCTTTAAAGTAGTTTTCACAAGCACTAGACTCAACATCGACCAATAGAAAGGGTTTCCTACGGTCGTTAATGCTCTGATACCAAAACCTGTGACACCCCCGGGATCAGGGCTAAACAAATCCCACACCTCCGTCTGACATGAGCTTAACCTTGAGCTCGAGGATATCCAGTGAAGAATCGGTAACACATCAGTGACCCTACGACACAAAAATTATTACATCGAGCTCATAATTGAGAAAAGAACCTAAATATTACAAAATGAGTTCACTGACCACAAAAATCAAACAACGGAAGGCAAATTATGCTATTAAGTATACCAAACTTAACAAATGGCCTAAGAGGCCTGAAGCATAACAAAGACGTCCTAGCCCATAGATTCCAGGCTGCCGGCCGGAAATCCCAAGCTACTCGTCGGTGTCGATATAGTACCAAATTGACCTTCAGGGAACATTTACTCTGCCAATGTATCAACAAAGAAAGGGTGAGTACACGGTGTACTCCGCAAGACTTATGGCTGGTGGAGTTGTTTTGCATAAAGCCATCTTTGTTTATAAAACAAGAGAGAGAAGAAGCTCGTCTAATCAAACTATTTTAAAAGGGGATAAGAGAACGACATCTCCGAAGTATTGATTATCATCTTTATATCCACCAAGTCATAATCATATGAACCTTAACTAGGATCACCCCCTCGTAGCCATGAGGAAGCATCCTTAAACACACGTTGATCTACCAAGTTTTACGATTAGGTTAAAGTTCTCTATGATCTTAGAGTTCAGTCACAAGCGTTAATAACCGTGAACACGGCTTTTTGAAAAGATTATTACCCTGCAGGGGTGTACAACTTTACCCACACGTACCAACCTACTCTTAATGCCACTTGACACACTTCCTTGGTGTGCTGGCAGAGGGTGTGGATGGACACGACCTTTACCTTGCTTTCGCCGCGACCATGAGTCACACAATAAGGATGGTTCCTCCATAACGGGTCAAATCCCGAAGCCGGTCCTTAAAGATGTGAGGCGAGGTTGGTTCACCAGGGGCTCCATCGACCCCAAGCAACCCCGGCCACGCTTACCTACCTGTTATGAGTGCACCTCCTTAACCGCCTTCGAGAAGATCCATAATGCATGTTGAATGGAACGCCCGAACTATGTGACTCATGGAATCTACTAGGCAAGTTAGTTAGTCATGAGGTTGTCCAGGCCCCGTGTGGTTGTACGCTCGTCTTGGTTCCAAAGGCAAGAAATCGGGTCCTAGTGGTGGCGAGCATGGGACTAGAAAAACCACATCCCCCGTGGCCTCCCATACAAGCCTTAGCATATTTAATTTCATATTACTTCTGATCTCATATCATCACGTTCTCCTGTCATACTAGATTCTTTGCATCTGATACATCATCTGGATGGACCAGACTTAACAGCTATGCATGGCTAAGCAAGACACAAATATTAGCTCTAGCAGTGCACATAAGCCAAACCTAGTTATGCGAGGAGCAGTGGATCAGGTAATATAAGCTCAAAGGGAATATACAACAGATAGGATACTCTGTCTATCGATAAAAGACCACAGTAGAATCATATGCATAATGGCAGGAAGTGAAATGCTTTTGAAATCATAGGATTATATCATGGTGGTGCTATGCTTGCCTTTGCCCGTTGATAACCAATAAGCAGATCTTTGGAAATCTTATACTTGACTTGATTATAGTTGGTCAAGTATTGTTCGTCGATCTTCGATCTTCGACGGTCTTGATCTTGGTCTTCGATCTTGATCTCGATATATATTCTACCGGAGAAGAACTAAACACCGGAAAGAAAGGAAACAATCAACACATGGAATCGATGCAATGCTCAAGCAAGGATGATGATATGACAAGTTAAATGGTATCAAAACGTAACCGTAAAGTATGCTTGACAGTTTAATCGGGATTCCTAGGGGTACAAACCCTAACTCGGGGAAACTCCGTAATCACCTATGAGGGGTTATTAGGTTGTTCTAATTAAACTTTTCATGCAAGCTATTGAATAATGCATGATTATAGCTTACATAGATGGTCTCATTTTTCTGAACATTTTGATATATTACACATATTTTTCTGACTTATAAATAATAAGATATTGATTTTTCAAGTTTTAAATCATTTTCTGGAATTATTAGATCATTTTAAAACATTTATTGCGCAAGGCTGACATCAGCACATGCACCAGAAACTTTTTACACTCGAACTGAACCTAGCCAGTGAGGCTGATAGAGGGGCCCGAGGCCACCTCAACACCATGCTGGCGGTCAGCGGTCAAAGGGGACCCAGGGCCACGTCGGCGTGACGCCATGGTGACATCATCTCGGCGGCCACCACCAGATGGTCACCGGAGACGGCGGAGGAGGGCGCGCGAGGCTGCAAGACCTATCCTACTCGAACCAGCATAGCAAGGCAGACACAAAGGTGGCGGCGCCGCTAGGAATAGGTCACCAGAGCTTGGTCAACGACGGCAAGCGGCGGCGGTACTCATAGGTCTACGGCGCAAGCATGGCATAGTGCGCTAGGGGGAGAAAGGAGGGGTCTAGGATGACCGCGGGCTCACCCTGAGTGCGCTTGTGGTGACGGCGAGGCCGGAGGAGGACTGGAACGACGACAGGGTCGACGGCGGTGGTCGTCGGTGATAAAGAAGACGACATCGATGGCGACGATTCAGAGCGCCAGGGATCGATTCCTTCTACAGGTCAAAGCAGGGGACCACGATGGTGATGGTGGCCTGCTCAGATGGGCACTGGGAGGCGTAGAACGACAGCGAGCCGGAGCTAGGGTTTCTGGGCTGTACGGAATGAGCTCCAGAGAGCGAGAGGGAGAGAGAAAATGAGAGGATAAGGAGAGAGAGAGAGGCAGCATGGCGGTCTTATCCCCAACTCCAGGACGGTGGCTCACATCGCAGCGACGGGGCGACATCGGGTGGCTACGGCGGCGACAGCGATCTGCTTGCCGTCAGCGAGGAAGACGACAGGGAAGAGGGATGAAGCGGTATGGGCCATGGGTGGGCTGTGCTGGGCCGGCTGTGGCTGCTGGCTTCTGCGTGCTCGCGACAGGGAAGAGAGGGACAGGATAGCTCGGCCCAGGTAGAAAGGGTTTGGTTATTTTTTCTGTAAAATTGTTTTTCCATTTCTGTTTTGTATTTCCTCTTTGTATTTTCATTTTGAAATTTGTTTTAGGTATTTTGAAAATACCAGAGACTTTGTAAAATATATGAGAATATTGCAGGGACCCTTTTAATCCATTTGGGCTTGAAACATTTTGGTAGTTTTTAAATACAAAACCATTTTGAATTGATTTCAAATAGAGGGAGAGGGTAGGGTTTAGAGTTTTTCATTATGTTCTTTAATGCACAATTGAAAACATGATGCACAAACAAACCCTAAATAATGTTTATATAAAACTGGGATGTTACACCTTTAGTCTTGGTTGGGCTACAAACTAGGACAAAAGGGGCTCCACATGGCCGCTGCGATGGGGGAGGAGCATCTGTCCCGTGGCAGCAATTCATTTTGTGCCTCAATTTTACCCTTTTTCTGTCAGAGAATTCATTTTGGCCATATTTTATTGTCACGACAGCATTTTGGCCACTTTTTGTTCCGCGATAGAGAATTCATTTATATTGTTTTCAATTTATTGTTTTCCTTTTTATTTTGTGTTTTGCACTCATCAATGAAGGAACCATTATATTACACAAAACCATCATGAATATAGAGATCGAAATTTCGAACATATTACATCGATAGACGAGTTTCATGCATATATATATATATATATAATAATCTTTTTAGGGTCCCTATTGCCTTATATTGAACTCCACATAGTATTCCCCTTTTGCTATTAGGACCTCTGCATCTAAGAATCCCGCCAATTCCTCTTGAATTGCTCGTACGTGATCCTTTGGCAGAAGACCATCCCACAACCGTTCGATCTGATTTAAAGGAGTGAACATATATGAATTAAACTAAACACAATTGATGGTAATAAAAAATACATAAAGAAGGAGTCAACATATATTGTTTACATACGTGAAGTTGCTCTAAATTTCTGCCCTTCTCAGAGAACTCGCAAACATAGTATCCACATAAATTATTCTTGGGTCCCTGCCTCAGGCACTTTACAAGAACAGAGTTCAATCAAAATAATAATCAAGCATGATAATTGTATCGAAACTAGAATCAAAGAGATGCACGGATCTAGCTAGTAGTACTTACATCTAGTGGTTCAAATGTAAGATCCTCTTTCCAAACACCCCTAGCCCTGTTGGTGAACCGTTTCTAAGTGCTACCCGGCGAAGAAAATGAATAAAAGGAGTTATTAATTAATTGATATCAGGAAATTGATAAAAGTTGTCGATATAGTGCCATAATGATTGAAATTACCATTGGAGCATCATCTGCATGTCCGCCCATTTCTCAAGGTGTTTATGTTTTGAGTCCATGACTTGTACCAGCCCTTTGTCAGGTTGAATGATTAGCAGAATATAGTGGAAGCCACGCATGCATAACTCATCAATTATAAACTTAACATTGAGTAAGCGAAGTAGAATATGTACAAGACAATAACACTCACCCGAAGTTGTAAGGAAATAGCATTTCCCTTTTGGTTTCTTGAAACCTTAACGCACGTACAATATTATCCTCTCTATTCTTGGTTCTTTTTTTAAGATTAGTTTCAAGAACCCAATATGGATCAATGAACCCAATGTCATAGATTTGTCCTCTTTTGCATTTGAGAATCTTCATTCTGCATAATATGGTAAGTATGATTATACATGCAATAAACAAGGTGAGCAAGCTAGAGACTTAATTACAGAATTAGTACTTACAGACAATAGGCACTGACAATCAATTTGTCAATGGCGTGTTGATTGAATAACTGAAATAGTTCAACAAATTCAATCATTATCACGTCATCTCCTTTCCCGTAATGCTCTTTTTTAACTCCCAACATTATCTAGTTTGTCCCAACCTTTGAGGCATCCATGTACCAGTTATGCAATCTTCATATTTTTGGATTCATGACATCCTCAGGTTTGACAAGAGGATTCCCGTACTGATATGTGTATGCTACTTCAGTCGCGGGGAAGTACTCTAACTGTGATAAGTACTTAGCAATACTCATACCTTGAGCAGCGGTCGCTTCTCCGTACAATGCAACTAACTCTGGATCATACTGCTCTTTGACCGTATAATTGCTCTACCCCACATTGGTATGGGAAATCACCTTGAGTAGGGGCATGATTGTTTTTTATTCTCTAAGATGGGGAACTGATTTCCCGCTAGCACTACTGCTCTTCGACAGCTTCTGTGCCGCATGTGACTTGAGAATATAGCGCTCATAGTCTGATGACAACTTTGGCTTGGGTTGGTGAAGGGACTTTTAGCATTTTGAGCACTCAACTTTATCATTATTTGGTGCTAGGGAACTCTGGCTCTTTCGACTGCTTCAGTTTAGCAAAAACTCTGTCGTTTCCGCCTAGACGATCGCTACGGTCTCCTCTGGAGTATAGTCGTAAGCTCTCTTTGGAGGAACCTTTGGTACTTTTGGTAGAGGCTCCTGTTTACGTATCGGTCATCGCTTACCACTCTACAGATTAGCGGTGGTACACTTACGCTTTTTTTCCTGAGCCGGCGGAAACTTTAGGTTTTGGAATTTTTTTCTCTGCCATATTTATTATCCCCTTTATATTAGACGAGAAGCCACACGACACCTTGGTACAATAAAGGACTTCAAAAAAATATTTCGTTCCCTGCTTTGATAAGAGCATAGCTGTCACGACTTAAGTGACGCCCTTTATCCGTCTTGTTCTTTGTATGCATGTTCTTTGGGTCTTTCATAAGTTACTGGTCCTCCCGCGCTTCTGGTGTATCTTTTGTCTTCCCATACACGCCCAGAAATCCTAGTAGGTTCACACAAAGATTCTTCGTCACATGCATCATGTCGATTGAAGAGCGTACATATAGGACTTTCTAATAGGGTAGCTCCCCTAATATAGATTTCTTTTTCCACATGGGCGTGTGCTCGATAGCAACGTTGTTCTGAACAGATTGACCGCCAGGACCATTTCCAAAGATTACTTCTATGCCCTTGGCCATACCAAATACATCATCACTAGTAGGGAGGTCAGGCTTCTTCTGGTGATCTACCTCACCTTTGAAATGATTGTCTTCCTTTCTTACGGGATGATTGGTCAGAAGAAATCGGCGATTCCACATGCACATAACCTCCTTGCCTTTATGCAAATATGTACCTTTAGTCTTATCTAAACAGTGCGTGTATGCCTTATATCCCTTGTTTGTCTGTCCTGAAAGGTTACTAAGAGCAGGCCAATTATTGATGGTTACAAAAAGCAACCCTCGCAGGTCAAATGGCTCCTGTTTGTTCTCATCCCACACATGTACACCTAGTTTGCCCCACAGTTGTAAGAGTTCTTTAACTAATGGCCTTAGGTACACATCAATGTCGTTGCGAGGTTGCTTCGGGCCTTGGATGAGCACTGAAATCATAATGAACTTACACTTCATGCACTACCAAGGAGGAAGGTTGTAGATACATAGAGTCATAGGCCAGGTGCTGTGACTGCAGCTCTGCTCCCCAAAATAATTCATGCCATCCGTACTTAGACTAAACCATAAGTTCCTCGCGTCACCTGCAAAGTCTGGGAAGTCTCTCTCGATTTTTCTCCATTGCGACCCATCAGCGGGGCGTCTCAACTTCCCGTCTTTCTTACGGTCTTCTTTGTGCCATCACAACAACCTGGCATGCTCTTTGTTTTTGAACATGTGTTTCAATCGTGTTATTATAGGAGCATACCACATAACCATAGCAGGAACCCTCTTCTGAGGGGATCTCCCTCAACATCACCAGGGTCATCTCGTTTGACCTTATACCGCAATGCAGTGTATACCGGACATTTATCTAAATTCTCGTACTCCTCACCGCAGTAGAGGATGCAGTCATTAATGCATGCATGTATCTTGTGCACATCTAATCCTAGAGGGCAGAGAGTCTTCTTTGCTTCGTACGTACTCTCGGGAAATTTGTTATGCTTTGGAAGATTCGGCTTCATTATTTTCAGCTACTTTTCAAATGTGGAGTCAGCTAGACCATACTCTTCCTTCCATCGCAGGAATTCTAGTGTGGTGCCGAGCTTTGTGCTGCCATCTTTGCAATTTGGATACAACAATTTTTTGTGATTTTCTAACATGTCCTCCAACTTCAACTTCTCCTTTTCTGTTTCACCGTCTGTCTTTGCATCAAAAATGACCCGACCAAGATCATTAGCGGGCTCATCCGATGCCCGTTCTTCACCTTCTTCCTCTTCATTGTCTTCCATTGCAGTATCGTCATATTCAGGAAACATATGATAATAGTTTTTATCATCATCCTCTTCTTCTTTATTGTCTTCCATTTAACCCATCTTTCCCCGTGCTTGGTCCAACAATTATAGCTGGGCATGAAAACTTTCATAACTAGGTGGTCGCGAATGATTTTCGAGGAAGAGTACTCTTTGTCGTTCTAATATTGAACACATGGACAACGCATAAAATCATTCTCTTTGTTTGCCGTAGTCACATCGATAAATTTATCCATGCCCTTAATGTACCCAGGTTTACGTCGGTCAGCGTACATCCATTCCTGACTGTTCATCTGCATCGTATAATTAAGTTTATCAAAAAACCATTACAGAACATCATAAATAGTGAAATGACCAATTCACATCGACACATACATTATATCAATGACAGATGAAAAGATAAGGTAGCTAACCTTGATCGAGGAGGAAAGAAAGAGGAGAAAACTCAAGTGTGGCTCCGACACCTCCTATATTTTTGTTTTGTGAGAAATCAAACGGAATGATTCAATCAAACAATTCATCGGACACCTCGCATGCATAGGAAAAAAATAAACTAGCACAGACCTCTCACACCTTTCACTAAGAAAAAACAAAGGAGGGAAGGCAGAGGGTTGGGGCGGCGTATTTATAGGCATGACGCGTGCGTCCTAGTTTGTAACACAAATTGGGACTAAAGGTATGCGGCAGGCCATGTGTTTGACGTGATAACTTTAGTCCCGATTTATGTTACAAACCAGGACACATGCTCCCATATAAACCGGGATGAAGACCCCTCGCCTCCCGAGCGACGCGCCGGCCGCTCGAATTGTGAGCATTAGTCCCGGTTCATGGCGGAACCGGGACTATTGCTCTGTATGAAAGGGCCATTTTCTACTAGTGTCATGCTGATGCTGTGAAGTTCACTTGGAAAATAACACATTACAATATTATTTATTCTTACACTAAAGGATGAAACATTAAGAAAATATACGAACAACTTATAAACCTAAGTTGCACGCTAGAGTTCTAGCTAAATGATCTAAGAAACTATCGTGTGTTCTAAAAAAAGATACTATTGTGTGGATCAAACATGTCAAACCCACGCGCAAAGTCGGCGACTGCCTGCCGAGAACTAACATAATCCTCGTCCACATCCAGATACTTGCAGGATCCATCTTACTCCTCAGAGTTGTCCACACTACAGGAAAACTAGACAGCGCCGAGGGCCGGACGCCCTCGGCACATCCCCTAATTGTCATCGGCATAGGCTATGCCGAGGGCACCCGTCGGCGTAGCCCCCTCAGCATAGAAGCCCGTCAGCGTAGGGGATACACCGACGGCACCCTCGGCACAGCCTGTGCCGACGGCTTTGCCCTTGGCATAGAATCGTTTGTTTGTATTTTAAAATAAAATAGATTTATTTTTTAATTTTTTTGAATTGTTTGAATCTCTCTCATTTTTGAAATTTTTGAATCTCTCTCACTTGGGACATTTTTAACATTAAATACACTAATGTTAGGTCAAATTACAGTTTTGGTCAAACTTATTAATTGACTCAAAATTGTCTATATACGGATGTATCTAGTACTAAAATTTATCTAGATATATTCGTTTCTAGACAAATCTAAGTCAACTAATATGGGTCGAAGGAAGTATAATTTTGTTATTTTTGTGTACCTTAAAATAGACATTATTTCGAATTGAGATTTTGCTTGCGGGTTACATCCTGATTTGATTTTAGTTTTTTCTGAAACTCAAAAAGATGAAAAATTGTATAGTATAGATTGTATTGCTATATTTTCATTCATCTGAATTTCCATACACGTGAGTAAGGCTAAAGTACCTTAGCAACGCACGGGCACTCTGCTAGTATGTTTAGCTTGGCTAAGTACAACCTTGAGAGGAATTTCATCCCTATTAAGAATAGGAAAGTAGGTGGAGAACACAAAGACATGGAGTAGAGACTATAAATACATGGAGTAGAGACCATAGATACAAGGTGTATCAACCACTGAGACATGGTGAATAAACCACAAAGACACATGGGGTACAAACCACAGAGACATGGCGTATTAACCACGGAGACATGGGGTAGAAACCACAGAGACATAGCGTATCAACCATGGAGACATGGGGTATCAACCAAGGGGACATGGTATACAAACCACGAAGACATGGTGTACAAACCACAGAGACATGGAGTACAATCCACTGAGACATGGTGTAGAAACCTGTTGCCTGTCAAAACTCACCGGCGGGCAGCGACGAGCAACACGAAGAGCCGGGAGGCTCCCAGAGCGACTGGTGGGCCCTGGTCCCTCGGTCAACGGCCCGCAAATCTTCCGGCACGCACGCGTCCTGTCTTGGTTCGAGGGCGTGCCACCTATACCTGGTCGAAGGTGATGGATTGCTCCGATTGGTTTCTGACGGTAAACAAGTATCGTAAAATTCGAGCCGTGATCGGCTCCCGTGTTTCTCAGAATCGGCTTTCGAGCCGATTATCCCCATGGCTGCATTGGATCTATGATAACATGGGGTTTTGCTTAATTACTACAAGCTAAATCGATCTACGATAGTTTGGTGTTTTCACCACGCAACCGAACGTCCCCACGTAGTTGAGCCTAATAGATACGAAAAATAGTAGAAAACTGATCCTAGAGAAGGCCTAAAACCAACATAACGTCAATTCCCGTAACGCCCCTCTAAGATCAATAAACCATACCTTACGACACCGGATCGTTCAACCCGCTTTGTGAGGCCTAATCACGTAGATATTAAACTAAACCTTGATGAACAAGGCACAACTATAACATCAAATCGACTAAGCAGAAATCATAAGATGCCACCTTCACACCCGGAGAAGGTGCAAAGACGGCAGATAGCTAGAGGTAGCATAAATAAGCAATCATAGTAAAAGTATCGATGCTAGCTCTAACAAATCAGGTAAAGGTGTTACTCGCCATCAACAAGGCTTCAAGACGAGTAACACCGGATAACGATAGAATATCGCCTAGATCGCAAGATGCGATCTAGGCAAGATGGCACTTACCCGAGAAAAAACCCTAGAAACAAGGGGTGGAGATGCGCCGAGATTGTGTTTGTTGTGAACGTGATTGTCCTCTTCTTTCAATAACCCTAGGTACATATTTATAGTCCGGAGACTCTCTACTTTTGGAATAACTCTACAACTCTATCTTTATCTAAACATAAACGGAACCTAAACAAATACGAATCCTACTAAGATACAAGATACACGGGCAATTCAGCCCAAATCTACGCACTAGGCCGATCCAACAACACGTTGAATAATGTATCCTCCAAGCCCATCTTGATCACGGCCCATCCCCTTCGTAGGCCAAAATATGGCGATAACACATGCCCCCCTGGTTTTGGCAATGATAATTCCAAAACCACTCTATGTGTTTTTCTTCCTGGGTTTTCCCCCTTTTTTTTTCTATCGGGTTACGCGTACGTCAGAACGCGTGGCAGAACAGGATCGTCACGCTACCCCTTCATCATGATGCCCTGTCTTCTCAACTCCTCCGCAGTGCATGATTTGACGATTTTGGCAGCACAATCTGGGAAACTGCTATGGCATTGAACCGTTTCTTCACTATCCCTCTTTATTTAAATCCGCTTGAACAGTTAACAGTCCCCATCTTCCTCCCGTAGCCAGAAAACCCTCTTTCTCCACCGGAAAAAACCCTCTTTCTCGCCATGGCCTCCTCTGCTTCCTCCGGTCTGTCCTCCCACGCCTCCAATAGCCTCAGTGACCGCGAACCAACTCCGGAGCACCCGCCGACAGCGGCGTACAACACTCTCGCCCCACAATGGTGGGACGAGAGGGGTTGGGACTTTGCCGTCTGGTCAGAGGACGATGCGTCCCTGACAGACGGCGAAGAGAACCTTCAGTTCCTCGCCGACGGGGAGCTGGAGGCGGACAGCAGCGACGACGCCATGTCCTGGGATGGCGTCGACTCCTCTGAAGAAGAGGAAGAAGAAGAGGAGGAGGAGGACACCTCCTCCGAGGAGTACCAGCCGGTGAAGTACTTCCGTGCCGGGTCCGAAGACGACGACGATGACGAAGACGAGGACGAGGAGGCCCCTACCGGCTTCCTCAGTAGCAGCAGCGAAGACGACGCTGGTAGCAGCGCCGAAGACAGCGAGGAGGACGGCGGCGGCAGCAGCGACGACGACCTCGGCCTCGATTAGGATTTAGTAGCAGTAGCATTAGTAGTAGCAGGACTCCTTTTGTAATCGACCATCCTTTTGCAATCGATCATCTTCAAATGAATGAGAATCCGTTCCCCAAAGCTTTTCCTTGCTTGTTTGCCCCTAATTTCGCCGATAGCCAAAATAGGTCGCTGCCCAAAGAGTCGATGACACCGTATCGGCTCTCATCATACTACACGTATTAAGTCCAACAGGTTCAACCGCAAAGAGCCGATGACCACCCATCGGCTTCTCCGAAAACCAAAACGTTGACACCGTATGGTTTCATTGCATGCCCATCCTTAGCGTCACGAACGTTGGTGAAAATTTGTTCGCATCTTTAGGCACATCAAAACGGCCACTTCTCGGTCTGAAACGGTAACCTGCGACCCTTTTTCAAAATAGGCGACCTGTCCTTCTTTTTCAAACGGGCGATCCAAACCTCAATTGCCCATCGAAAAATGTGCCCTGAACGAACAACTATCGACCAGCAAGGATGATGATGACGAAGCTGAAATAACTGAGTTCCGTGCTGACGCTCTCCACGCCCTCAAGGCATTTCCTCAGTAGCTTGCATGTGCAGGCTGGCAACTGTTGGTAACTTATGCCGATGTTTTTTTTTTTATTCGGCCGATTTTCAACGTCGGCCCCCATATTTTACTGCCAATCGACTTAGCCGATCTCACGTATCGGCCCCTCAAGTTTTTATTGTCCCATATCCCACATGCTTGGAAAATACTTCTTGAGATGCTGGCCATTGATCATCGAAATTTTTCACCGTCCAACCGCTCAAGCATGTACGCGTTCCTCTTAAAACTTGGTCGACCTTGTACGCCGTGCCAATTTGGAGACCATTTACCATATGCAAGTCCTTAGTACCCAAGGGCAACACAGCTTCCCATACCAGATCTCCAACGTGGAACTCCTTTGGCTTCACCTTCTTGTTGTAGGCACGAGCTACTTTAGCCTTGTTCTCTTTTATTTTCTCAAGCGACCACAGCCTAAGCTCAGTCACATCTTCCACACCGTCACTCATCAAAGCTGCATATTCTTCAGCCGTTAGCTCATTCTGAAAAGTAACACGTCTCGATCCAGCCGTAATTTCCCAAGGCAATACGGCTTCTTGCCCATAGACCAGATGGTACGGAGAGGTTTTTATCGCCCCATGGCACGACATGCGATAAGCCCATAAAGCCTCTGATAAAACCTCATGCCAACGCCTAGGGTGCTCATCGATTTTCCTCTTGATCAGCTTGATAAGACTCTGGTTGGACGCCTCAGCTTGCCCATTTGCTTGAGCGTAGTACGGAGATGACCGTATCAGCTTAATCCCTGTGTCCTCACAGAACTTTCTGAACTCGTGAGAAATAAAAACCGAACCTCCATCGGTTGTGATAGTCTGGGGAATCCCAAACCTATGAATGACGTGCTCTTTCACGAAATCGATGACATCTTTTGAACTTAGACTTCATAGGGACGGCTTCCACCCACTTGGTAAAATAATCATGATGGCCAAGATCCACATGTGGCCCTTGCTTGACGGAGGATTGATCTTGCCGATCATGTCCATGCCCCACCTCGGAATGGCCAAGGCTTGATGATGGGATTCATTAACGTCGATGGGTACCATCTGGATTTTTCCAAATATCGACATGCTTGACACCCTTTGTAGTACTTAAACAGTCCTCGAGCATGGTAGGCCAATAAAACCCGATCGCTGATCAACCACTTCATCTTATGAGCCGATTGGTGAGTCCCACAGCGCCTTCATGTACCTCGTGTAGGAGCCGATTAGCCTCGGCTGTTCCCACATTTGAGCAATAATCCTTCCGGTCCTGTAAAACATTTCGTCCCCAATAAGCACATACTTCATGGCTCAGACCTTATCCGTTTAGGTGCCCCAGGAATCCTTCAAGTAATTGAAGATATCGGCTCTCGATCGTCGCTTCGTGAGCTGTACGAATATCGGCTCCCTCCGCCTCTTTATAGCCTGAAGCCATCTGCAAGATCATTTGCCTCTATGTTCTGCGACCGGGATCCAAATGAAGTTTACGTGTCGAATCGTGCCATCAACTCACGGCAGGCAACCATAATGGGAAGAGGGACTCGCTCTCACTTGTACTCCTCGTGAGTTGGGAAATCACCAACTTCGAGTCACCAAAATTTCCACCGCCTCCGCTCGGCCGAGGAGTAACTCCATCCTTGCGTATTGCCTCGTACTCGGCTACATTGTTGGTGCGAAGGGTAGACAACGATGGAGAAGGAAAATGTTGCCCCGGGCGACACGAGCAAAATGCCTATGCCGCAGCCATCGGCACAAACGATCCGTCGAAAAACATAGCCCACGCTTTTATGGACGGTCGCTATGTTAGTGTTGATCCTCGGCAATAAGATCAGCCATTGTCCCTTAACAGCTTTGGCTGATACCGGATGTCAAACTCGATAATGCAAACATCCATTTGCCCAATCGGCCTTTTAACATAGGAGCCGATAGCATGTGCTTTATGACGTCCGACTTGCATATGATGATGACCTCTGCGATAGCAAGATGTGGCGCACTTGGTGCATGTAAAAACAAACAGAGGCACAACTTGTCGATATCCGGATACCTCGTCTCTGCGTCGGCATCCTTACGCTTATGTAGAATATGACTCGCTCTAGCCCATCATGCACTTGTACCACCGAGGCGATGGACGTGTCGACCATCGACAAGTAAATGTAGAACGGTTTGTCGGCTGGGTGGAACTAACCGGGCGGCTTTGTCGGATATTCTTTGATCTCGTCGAAGGCCCGTTGTTGTTCTCGCTTCATGAATTCCTCGTCCGCTTTAATTTTCACGAGCCCCATGAACGGCTCTATCCTTCCTGACAGGTTAGAGATGAATCGTCTGACGAAGTTGATCTTGCCGATGAGAGACTGCAGCTCTTTCTTTGTAGTGGGTGGCTTCATTGTTCGCACTGCCTCCTTACTCTTCAGGCCGATCTCAATCCGCGTTCATGGACCAAGAAACCCAGAACTGACCGGCCCGTTACTCAAGGCACACTTCTTTGGATTCATCCTCGGGCGAACTTTCTTGTTCGGTCCAGACGTTGTAGATCGCCCAAGTGCCTTGCTGAAGCAGACTTGACCACCACGTCGTCAATGTAGATTTCCACCAGCTTGCCGATCAGGTCGTGGAAAATATAATTCATGGCCCTCTGGTATGTGGCGCCAGCATTCTTTAGTCCAAACGTCATGACCACATACTCGAATAACCCCACCAAACCTGGGACTCTGAATGCAGTTTTGTGTATGTCTTCTGGAGCCATAAAAATTTGGTTGTAACCAGCATTGCCATCCATGAAACTTAAGATCTTGTGACCAGCCGCTGCGTTGATTAACGTCTCTGCTAAGCATCGGATACTCATCCTTTGGGGTAGCCCTGTTGAGATCCCGAAAATCTATGGCGACCCGCCATTGGCCATCCTTCTTCTCTACAGGCACTATACTAGAAATCCATTCAGCATACCTGCATGGCCTGATTAACTTGGCTGTCAACATTTTCTCGACCTCCTTCTTGACTTCTTCCAGAATTTCGGCCTTCATTTGTCGTGCTCGCTGCTGAAATGGCCGGAATCCTTTTTTCAGTGGGAGCCGATGCTCAACGATGCTCCTGTCTAAACCAGGCATTTCTGTGTAGTCCCAGGCGAAGCAGTCTGGGTATCGTTTCAACAGGGCGATCATTGGGCCTCGCAGACCCGGATCTAACTTCTTGCTGATAAATGTTGGTCGTGGCTTATCCCGGGACCAATATCAATCTCTTCCAGTTCATCAGCGGATGTGAACCCATACCCAAGCTTTCCGTCACCTGTCAGGTCGATGCTAAACACAGGGCAAGCAGTAGGTGAGGACCACAAAAATAATTTGGGCCGATTGCCTGAATCGGCCCCCTTTTTGATTGCGTTAGTCGAGGGTGGCGTACACCTCATGGTTTTACAATGGCAGGGCGTCTCCCTGCTACGACTACATGATCTGCTTGTCGTATGATCGTTGCTTTTTTTTTTGTGGCCGATCGCGAGGATCGGCCGTGCCACGTATGATCGTGGACCTTTTTACTCTGTCAGGCCAGTGGATAAGACCAGCCTCACCCTGTTTTTTGACGCTTCAATGCGCTCACAGCCGTCCAAACTGATTCCAGAGATCGGCTCTTGGTCTTCTGCTTCCCAGATGTTCATGCCAGCAATGGAAACCTCGATAGAATCGTCTGCATGGACGACCTCCACTTCATCCCCGTCCCACTGTATTAGGCACTGGTGCATCGTGGATGGAATGCAGCAGTTAGCGTGGATCCAATCCCTTCCTAGCAAGACGGCGTAGGTACTTTTGCTGTTCACGAATTTAAAATGATGTGGGTATGGTTTTCCTGCCCACGGTCGATCCACGTTAACGCCTTGCGTTTTAGAAGGCCGTTGAAGTCGCTTAACGTGACGTTGGTTTTGATCAGGTCCGCAGTGGAGCGTCCCAAACGTCGTAGCATGGAGTATGGCATGATATTAACTGCCGCTCCGGTGTCCACCAACATCTTGCTGACGGGTTGTCCATTGATGTAGCCCCGCAGGTACAGCGCTTTCAGATGTTTGTAACCCTTTTCTCGTGGCTTCTCAAAGATAACTGGCCGTGGGCCGCAGTCAAACTGTGCTACTGGTAGCATATTGGTTCGTGGCGCGCAGAACTCCGCCGGGAGTATGAACACCATGTTTGTGCCAGCCGATGCCTGTGCATCGGCTTTTATTGGCTTGGGGCGCCACTCTTTCCTTGTCGCGCGGCCCTCCGTCTCCGTAGTCTGCCTTACTTTGACGGCCAGATCAGGCCGTGCTTTCTTTAGCGCGTGGAGATACTGCGCTTCAGCCTCTTCTAAGTGACGCAGCCGTTGCACTCTACGCTTCTGGGTGTGTCTGAGTCCATCGGGGCACCACCTTGGACGGTGAAACCTGTCTTCTTCTTTGTCATCCCTGGGCTTCCCAAAGCCCTTTGCTCGAGTGGACTCCTTGGGACGGCTCTGAGGTTGGAGAGGTCCTAGACGTTCGAACACCGATACTGGCCTCGTGTCCTTCTTTTGTTGTCCACATTCTGGGCAGTTGTCGACTGTAGGCAATCGGCTCATTCCCACGTCCCAGCAATGCTTGAAAAAGGGGCAATCCCAATGTTTGTCTGCGCCTTCCTTCTCTTTGGGTGGTCTCCTGGCGAGGTGCCCATGTCTTTCATTGTCTCCATCGAGCTGGCGCCGTTGATCACGCTGACGCTCATACTTATTAAGGAGATGCGTGGAATGTGGCTTCTGATACCGTACCCTCCTCACCTGTTCCTCTGTTAAGTATCGCCCGTTATCGTGGCTGGGCCGGTCGCGTGGACCAGCCTTCTCTCTTTCTTTTCCCCGAGAGCGATCACCTCCTTCCTTGTACGTGCCATGGTGGTACCCAGACCCAGCCATGTTGACACCGAACGAAAAGTCCAGTTGACGTCTCGCGGAGCGACTGAGCTCTATCATGTTGACACCGGGAGGTTCGTGTCCACTTTCATGGCGAATCGCCGAGGATCGGTGCCTTGTTCTATTGCCATCTCCGGATTTGGCGACGTAGCTCTTTGCAATCATTGGTGGTGTGGGTGAACGAATGATGCCACTTGCGTATGGTCTCCGCTCATCTCCGAGCGGTAGGGATTTTGTGGCCCTCGGGTAACCTCACTGTTTCTCTTTCAAGAAGAATCGAATATCTGCTCGGCTTTGCTCACGTCAAGTCAAACCCTTTCAAAGGCCCTCATTGTTTCACCCACTTGCAGGACACGGGTGCCTTCGAGCCCACTCGGCCACGGCCACCTCCGGTCTTGTGTAGGATCATCTTCTTCAGAACGACCAGGCTTACGGGCCGCTTGAACCTGTCTTGGTATAACTCAGGGTGGCGCTGTTCATACATCGTCAGTTTCTGGGCCATGTGTGCCAGTGAGTTGTACTCCACCTGGAAAGCCATATCCTTGATGGGTGCTAAGAGTCCCAACACTGCCAGCTCGATTGCTTCCTTCTCAGTTAAACGAGCCGAGTAACATCTGTTCTTGATGGTCCTGAAGCGCTGGATGTATTCGGCTACAGTTTCTCCCCGCTTCTGTCGTACTTGCGCCAGGTCTGCAATGCCAGCCTCGGTAGCCTCCGAATGGTACTGGATGTGGAACTGTTCTTCTAGTTGCTTCCAGGTGCGAATTGAATCGGTGGCGAGGTGTACCACCCAAAGGCTGGTCCTGTTAGAGATTGTGCAAAAAATCTCACGCGCATTTGATCCGATGCCGAAATCATACCTAGCTGCGCCAGGTATCGGCTTACGTGCTCGATCGAGCTTGACCCCTCTGACCCGCTGAATCTTGAGAACTCAGGGAGCTTATATTTGGGCGGTAGTGGAATCAGGTCAAACTCGTTGGGGTACGGCTTTGAGTAGCCGATCGTGCGCCTTTTCGGCACGAAGCCGAACTGATCTCTCAAGATGGTAGTGATTTGGTCCACTGTTTGAGCTGCAGGGGCTAGACTCTCATGGCTTGTTCCAGTGGCATACTTGGCTAGCCACGCCTGTTTGTCAGCGTCCATCCCAGACATCGTTGCTCGAGAACGCCGCTCACGAAGATCTGCGGCAGGAAACCCCCGCCATGGAGACTCCTGCGGTTGCGATCTGGCTGGTGCGCGCCAAGTTGTTGCAGTCCGGCACGTAGGCACATATGTACCCATGCGGAATCTCCTTGGGTGGCTCGAACAGGAATTGGCAATCACCTGGATCGCCTCCAGCCTTGTAGACAATGTATGCCGCTGATCTGGCGGCTGGAGCCGCGAGTGAATGGCGATTGCGCTGGTGTGGGCGGTCTTTCTCCTTGGTGGGTTCCTAAAGTGGGCCCCACGGAGTAATCGATGTTTCATGATCTCCTGGACCACGCGAACCACGACCCGCTCTAAAGCGTTCACCAGGCTCTCAGAGTGGCGGTGTAGAGAATGAGCCACCATGTAGTTGACCTCCTGTCGTAGAGCCCTGGAGCGTTCCTCCGAAGGAACAGACAGATCCACTTCATCGAGAGCACCCTCGGGGGAGAATCCCTTCCACTTGATGCCACGCGTACGGGTCCTCTCGAAAGAGCCGATGAGGTCGGCTTCGAAGAGCCCTTTGATCTCGTCATACTTCGCTTTGTGCTCAGCAGGAAGCTCGTCGTACGTGACCGGCCTGTTCTCCATCACAGCGTCGGACATTGATGTAGACGTTGTTGAAGGTCCCACCGGGCGTGCCAGAATGTGTTGCCTGTCAAAACTCACCGGCGGGCAGCGATGAGCAACACGAAGAGCCGGGAGGCTCCCAGAGCGGCTGGTGGGCCCTGGTCCCTCGGTCAACGGCCCGCAAATCTTCCGGCACGCACGCGTCCTGTCTTGGTTCGAGGGCGTGCCACCTGACCTATACCTGGTCAGGAAGGTGATGGATTGCTCCGATTGGTTTCCTGCACGGTAAACAAGTATACGTAAAATTCGAGCCGTGATCGGCTCCCGGTTTCCAGAATCGGCTTTCAGAGCCGATTATCCCCATGGCTTGCATTGGATCTATGATAACATGGGGTTTTGCTTAATTACTCCAAGCTAAATCGATCTACGATAGTTTGGTGTTTTCACCACGCAACCGGAACGTCCCACGCGTAGTTGAGCCTAATAGATACGAAAAATAGTAGAAAACCGATCCTAGAAGGCCTAAAACCAACATAACGTCAATTCCCGGGCGTCCTCTAAGATCAATAAACCATACCTTCGTATTACCGGATCGTTCAACCCGTTTGTGAGGCCTAATCACGTAGATATTAAACTAAACCTTGATGAACAAGGCACAACTATAACAGATCAAATCGACTAAGCGAAATCAAGCAAGATGCCACCTTCACACCGGAGAAGGTGCAAAGACGAGATAGCTAGAGGTAGCATAAATAAGCAATCATAGTAAAAGTATCGATGCTAGCTCTAACAAATTAGTAAAGGTGTTACTCGCCATCAACAAGGCTTCAAAGACGAGTAACACCGGATAACGATAGTAAATCGCCTAGATCGCAAGATGCGATCTAGGCAAGCGCATGGCACTTACCCGAGAAAAACCCTAGAAACAAGGGGTGGCGATACCTTGAGATTGTGTTTGTTGTGAACGTGATTGTCCTCTTCTTTCAATAACCCTAGGTACATATTTATAGTCCGGAGACTCTCTACTTTTGGAATAACTCTACAACTCTATCTTTATCTAAACATAAACGGAACCTAAACAAATATGAATCCTACTAAGATACAAGATACACGGGCAATTCAGCCCAAATCTACGCACTAGGCCGATCCAACAACACGTTGAATAATGTATCCTCCAAGCCCATCTTGATCACGGCCCATCCCCTTCGTAGGCCAAAATATGGCGATAACAAAACCACAGAGTCATGGATTATAAACCATGGAGTCATGGCGTATGAACTTCAGAGTCATGGTGTAGAAACCTCGAAGTCATGTTGTAGAAACCTTAGAGTCATGGTGTTGAGACTATATTTGCAACACCTTTTATTTTGTCAGGTTGACCATAGAGCTACGTTCCTCGATTTAATTTTGATATTGAATGGTAGGAATAGTATAATTGCCTTGTCATGCTTGCCAATACATTCAATGTATTGACCATTTGTGGCTGCAACCTATCATGTTGTAGGTTACTCAGAAGAGGAGTGAGGTATGAAGTTAGGTTCACGAGTATCCACTCAGCATGCTTCGCCTATGGCATTTGAATAGACTCCTTATCTTTTATTTGTCTTCCACTATTGAACTTTGTCTACGAGGAGCTATCCCTTATGGTATGCATCTTGTTTTATATGATGTTATATTCTGGATCATTCGATGTAATAGAATTATTAAGTTTGTTTCATGATATTACATCATGAACTATATATGTGTGCTAGTGAGTCGATCCAGGGACTAGCACTAAACAACATAGATATTTGGACCCCTACCAGGTTCGGTCACTTCACATATGATCTATTCGCTTATTTTCCCAAGGACGAGAAAAAGTTTAAACATGGGGGGAGTTGATATGTGCATTTTGTATCATCATAATAGCCACAATAGAAATAGTTTTTACTGTTATTTACATTGATACATCAATTTTTATGCCTTTTAGATGATTTCTAGGACTCTCCTACAAATTCCCTGGCTTTGGTATTGAATTTCTAGAAGGAAAAAAACTTCATTTTTTTATTTTGATGTTTTAGGGACTTTGAGGGAACCAATTAATTCAGAAAAACTACCACAACAGTTTTTCATCATAAGAAGGAAAATAGGCATTGGAAACACGTGAGAGGATCCACGACGGCTGAATGAGCCCAAGTGGTGCGGCCCACACCCTAGGCCGTGTCACCCAGTCCCGTTCCCCTTAAGCATAATCTCGGATCCTCCTTTTACATAAGCCTTTGTATCAACAGAAAACCAACGAAATATTTCTCTCAAGATTTATAGAGGCGGAGGTAGAGGAAAAAGTCCTCTCCTACTCCGAGAGAGGGCAAATCCTGCTACTACGTGGTTACAAGAGAGGGGGAAATCTACGCCATCATCATCACCACTCCTCTTTGGTCTTGGGTAGAGTCTCTCAGACACTATCTCCATCCCTCCCAACATCTGAACCATATCCCTCTTGATATCAACATCATCCCCTCATAGTTTGTGGTAGATTGAACCTCAAAATATTGTTTAAGTGTTGTGTTCATGATTGTGATTGGTAACTTGTCATTGTTTTGTAAAGTTATACTTTCATATTGTGTTGTAATCCATATGTTACTGATTCGTGCCATGTTTCACTGTTGTGAGTAGATCCCCATGTTCCCGATGGCATAAAGTGAATTGGATATTATCTTCATATAATATGTAATGACTACTTGGTTAAGTTTAATCTTTTATGTGGTTCTATGATGGTTTCACCTTTATGGGACCATAGGGATACACCTTAGTGTTATGATGATAGTGGGTAGGGATGGAATGATTGAAACCGTGTCCTAGGACTTGGAGTTGCATTAGGGGGGTTCTTATAGGAGACCATAGAACTTTAAACAATGGTTGTACATTTTTGTCTTAATGGATCCTTTCATTGCACATGAAAATTGCCTTAGGACCAATCATATTAGGGGTGTAATTTCACATGTATATGCATGCACTTATTTTAGACTCTATCCAACGGGAAGAAAAGTTGAAAAGATACTTACCATACTATTCAAAAATCTTTATGCTATGGAAATCCATGCCACCCTTAGGAATAACTGTCACATATAAGCAATGTTAAGGAAATCGGTAATCGTTAGCTGCTCGGTTGGCTTGGGAGTAGCGATTAATCGGAATTCGGACGATTAACTGATTTAATCGGTCGGATATTAATCGGTGCAGCCTACAAAAATTAGCACCTAGAACACGTATGAATCCTCATCCTTAAGCTCCCGGGTGAGATCCTTAAGGTGCTCGAGCTCTTGTATCTGAGGTCTGGTCGGCAACTACGAGGAGCTGGTAAACAACGACAAGGAACTAGTTGGTGATGGCTGAAATCAAGATCCTGAAGGCAGGGATCGAACGGGAGCTTCGCAAAACCTACTTCATTGGGGCGGGATAGCGTATGGATGGGCGATATGTGTTGATAATTTTGAAACTTATTTGACCAAGTGTAGTGGTTAATCGGGAACATACCTAGTAATCGGAATGTCAAACATATTAATCAGGCTAAACGATTAACACAAAGGATTTGTGGTAATCAACACGGTCAGGTCCCTAGTAGCGATTAATCGGCCTATTAATCGCTTTCGGCCTATTTTTTGAACAGTGCATATAAGAACAAACACTTGAGCTTGTACTCTTACTACATAGAGGATTGGGATTTATCTAAAAAGGGCATTTACTTTCTTGCAATTTATTTTACCGCAATTTAATTTTATGCAAACCGTAAACCCAAAACACAAAATATCTACATGTTTTACTTGTTGAACTTTCTAACCAATACTGCCAGCTCCTCGTGGGTTCGGTGAAATTTTCTATATTGATCGATAATGAACCTTAAGTAATGTTTGCTAATTATACCGATATCCTATTTAATATTGCCAATGAATCATTGCCCCCGTTGCATTTGGGGTCCTCACATCAGGGAAGAGTGTATAGCCACACAACGATTCACTGTTCTGGATGTGATTTTGGACCCATGTCCGTCGCTTCTCTATGTACTAGTGATTATATAAATAAACATTTAATAAATATAATGTAAAGAAAAGTTGAGATATCAGTTGTTGAAAATGCGGTATCTGAAAGGATATTCTATACACTATTCGCTATTGAAAATGCAGTATCTGAAAGGATGTTATTGAAAATACGGTAACTAATTTTCTATACACTATTTATTTCATATCAGTTTAGCGATATGCATACATGAAGCATTTAATCTATCAATATCTATGCTTTGATGGGAGAACTATAGAAATTCTCTTATATGAAATCAATCAATGAGAAACCCAAAATAAATGCATGATACAAAAATACATTAACTATGCAAGGATTGGCCAGAGAACTCTTTAAAAGGTCCATCAATTCATAGGATGTTAAAGAAATATAAAAATAATTATATAATATTTATTAAAATCTAAAATAAATAAATAGTTATATAAGTTAAAATAATACAATATAATACAATAATAATTTGATACCACCATTGATTTGAGGAGATGAATGCAAGATATAGCTAGTGCATGAGATTGGACCATGATTAAATCTCGGTGAGCTCAAGCATTTAATACCATATAATGGAATATGAAATAAATAGTGTATAGAAAATTATTTCTACTCTAGCTCACGATAATAAATATAAACGAACATTAATTTAAAGATATGCTACACGTAGTTTATCAAGATCAAATATTTGATGATGGATCTATCTAAATTAATTCTAAGGTGACAAACATAAAATAAATAGAAGGTGCAAAAGAGAATATTATATAATAATAATTGTGCCATGTTATACTCCACCTTATATAAGTATCTTCACTTCATATGGTGCCAACAAAAATAGAAAATTAAAAAATAGTATATGTACAAATCTTGCAAACAAGAAGATTTGACCTTAAAAAGAACATAATATAGTAAAATCTTCGACAATAAACTAATATTTTCTACCTTCCTAATGTGCGAGGAATGTACAATCAATGCATGAGATTTAGTGCTTACTCCTACATACAAAACATCATAATATATACCATATAAAAGAATAAAAATAAATATAGTGTATACAAAGTGGTAGTATATCATTTAAGAGAGAAAGATATGTAAACATTAATGTAAAGATATATACACAAATGCAATAAATGTTGGTATCCCTATAAAATACACGTAGAGAAGATTACTAGCAAGGATCCCAAATAGGTGATAGAAGAAGAAAAATACAAGTAGTCTCTTCTCGTAATATGGTGCTCATCACAAGAAAAACAAGGATGGTTATCTACAAAACTACAATTGCCCTCTTTGTCATTGTGCTAGTGTCTTCAATGTCAAAATCCTGTCATGCAAGTATGCAATAATTCCCTTGTTTACTCTACAATTTTCATATGTGAAAGAATAATAATTATAGCTATATTCTTTCTTTTTATCTTTGTATACTAGATCCTATCTTGTTAATGATGTAATGTATGAAATTTGTAGCTGGATGGAAATGCGAGACTTTAAAAAACTGCACTTCTTCGTTGTGCATAAAGCATTGCAAAGAAAGAGGATTTCATGAAGGTGGTAACAGTTACAGTTCTGTATGCAACCCAACTAAGAATCTGTGCTGCTGTCCTTATTTGCGCGGGATACCAAAATGACATCAAGGATAGTTATCTTGCTTGCATAAAATTGTGTTGATGAATAAAAAACCGTATGATGTAATTGATCAATATGCATTTAATGGATTAATTTATCTTCATTGAATAATTTAATTTTCTTGCTGGGTTGTATTTTCTGATTTATCGATTCCAACTAGTCACAAAATTTCGCTCTTTGTCATTGTGCTAGTGTTTTAGCATTAAGAATACCACAACTTAGAAATCTAGTCACCAAGTTAAAAAAAATTGAGGGATACACGAAGGTTTATAAGGAAAATTGGAAAACTTGTATAGTTCTCATCAATGAAACAACACACAATACTAAGTACAATGGAATTTTGATTGACTTTGGAATTCAAAATAATCATTAAGTCAATTTCAATATTACAACCGATAAATGTTTCAATAAATTTTCCTTTGCTTTAATAGTTGTTGGCGATGACGTTTATATCTGGCACTATAAGGAAAATAAAATATACCATAGCTTGACTGGGAGAAAAGGAGAGAAGAAAATTGTGCATGTAATTTCCGCCCTCGCTCTGGCTACATAATCACCTCTCCACCCCGCATCTTTCCCCTCACTCACCACTGTCTAAGCGCCACCAGGCCGTTCGAATTGAAGCCCACACCGTCGCAGTACCGAGCGTCTCCGGCGACTGATTCCGGTGAGCCCCGACCGCCCCTTTCCTCCTGGTTCAAACAAGTGTGGTCCTTGTTTCCTTGTGCATCTTCTGACGCCTCTGGTTTGCCTAGGCATGACCCAGGTCGCTGTCCCCGTCCACCTCCGCAAACGATAGAGTCGCCGCTCAACTCCGACGAGCGATTTAGGTAAAACCCGACCGCGCCTTGCCTTCTCCCTGACCCTGTCATGTTTGCCTGATCATTGTGCATGCACTGATGCTTTTGGTTTGTGTTAGGGTGGTCCAGATCGTCACCAACGTCTCCGTCCGCCCGAGCCCGACTCTGTCCGCAACTCCGACGAGCTCCCACGGCCACAGCAGCTCACCCCTGTTCACGCCAGCAGCACCTTGAGCATCCTCGTAGCCTTGCGACGCCGGTAAGCATCGTCACTGCCCCTAGCTCTCTCTGGAATCGCCGGAGCACCGTCGCCAGTAGCACCGCCGCAAGCACCCATTTGCGCCGCCCATCCATGGTCGTTTGATCGGACGCCGTTGGATCTAGATCTAGCGCGTAGGATTAGTTCACTTATCGAAGGGGTACGAGTAGATCTGGCCGTGCGATTTTATTTAAATTGTGCGGCCCTCGTGATCGATCCGGCCGAACCGGTACGAGCCAATCAGACACGCCCACGTGTCTGGAATTTTAATTTAAAATCTGTTTTTGAATCTATTAGTTATTCAAACTTGTAAATTCAATAACTTTTGATCTGTTTATCCAAAAAATGCAAATAAGATATCAATGGAATCACAAAAATAAATTCTACACATCTGTAAGCTTAGTTTTGTATTTTGCCTCTGTTAAAATAGAATTTTATGCAGAGACATTTGTAGGCCTATTTTGTGTATAAAATTAATTGGAAAATGTTTTAAAGGCCAAATAAAGTTTATTTGGTGTATAAATGTTTAGTTTATTGATCAGTACTGTTTTAGTTGTCTTGGTTGGTTTAGAAAAATCATCACATGGCATTTGCATGCATTCACATATTTTTGTTTGATTATTTGAAATATGAATTTGGTGCTATCATTTTATGTGTAGATTTTGGTGCTAGTGGTGATTGTGACTGTGAGGATTGTTGTTACTCCCCCAACTACCAAGGAAAGTGGTGCTTCATATTTTTTTCCCAATATTTTGACTATGCATTAGTGATATTTTGTATAGGGCTTGCATGATAATTTTTGCTAAGTATCTATATGCTATGCTTGGGAAATCCTAGTAATTGTAGAATTGTTAGAATTTTCTCTAAGTTAAGATAATTGCTATTGCCATGCTTAGCCTAGCTAGTAGAAACCAAGGGTGGATTATATACATGCTATGGAAAAAATATTGCTAAGTCTTGGACTTATGTTTTTGCTTAATAAAACAACTAAGTGAATGAAACACCTAGGTGGAATGGTTGGTTGGGTTATGTTGAGTGGTTACACAAGGCCCATATCTATGGTCTACATTGTGTATCACACTTGTGGAAAGCCACCCAGGAACAAAGGGATTTGAGATGCCATATGTTAAGAAGCTTCTAGTGCATTATGGGCTCTGCCTGGATCATATAGGTTGCAATAACTTAGCCAAATGGACAGTTGGTGGTAGGGGTGATAGGTTTGGAGCGCATCCATTCTGGTCTAAAGGAAGGCTTCTAAAAGGTCTTGTCTCGATGCATGTCGAGTCTTGTGGGGAAAGTGCACCACCTCTGCAGAAGGAAGAATCTAAGTACTTAGTCGTGTCCCCGGAAATGGACAAATTGAGCATCAATACATGGAAGCTATCAAGAATCTCCTCATCCCAATTTCTAAGTGAAAAACTTGTGGTTGAACAATGGTAAAGTTTCACCAATGTCTATTAGTGGTTCCTTGGGAGTTTTTGCCAAACAAAAACTTAGTGTTTTCAACTAATAGGTAAAACCTATTTGGAGCAAAGCAAGCCTAAGCTACACTTAGCCAAATTCATGTAGAAGCTAGATACTATTATTCTACTAAGGTATCACTTGCCAATACTATTCCAATGTATTGACCCACTGTGGCTGTAACTTGTGATGTTGGAGGTTACTCTGATGAGGATTAGGGTTATGAGTCTACACTCAACATGCTTGCCTGTGAAACATGAAGATGAAGACTTTTATTTATATTGTTAAGTTAAACTCTTGTACTAGCCTATGGCTATGGAGTTGTAAAAGACTATGTTATCTCTGGAATGACGATGTAAAAATGACCTTTGTTTTTGTGTACTTCATCTTAAACTATGGATGCTAGCAATTGATCCAGGGACTAGCATTGCAATCACAGGGACGTTACCTTTATAAAGGTGGGGTCTTACAGGAATACTAGCAAGGGGTTTTATGTGAATGTTTGTTAATTAAAGTAATTAACAAAATTCTGAATAAATAAATAAAAGAGTTTTATTTAAATGAGATCTTGCATTAATTTTGGTGGAAAATTAATGCATGTGAGTGGAATTGTGAGTGGAGATGTTTTTATGTGTGTGGAGCTTCCACCACAGGAATCAGGGAGAGGTGGGGGCACCCTCCTTGGCCGGTGGCCATGCCCCCTTGGGCCGCCCCCTCCCCTATAAAAGGACCCACTCCTCTCACTTGTCAATCACACCTCCTCGCGAAGGATCTCTCTCCCCCTTTAGAATTTCCCCATGGTCTCGGATCAACGAGATACATGTTCACGGTGGCTTTTTATGGAAGGATTTGTTGCTTCCGCTGCTTCGCTGGAGCGAGGCGCAGAGGTTGTCGGGGTACCCGTAAGTGTGTGTGATCACGGATGCACCACTGCTTTGCGGTGCTGGACTTGATGGTGCTGGACCGGCTGGACCAGGTGGACTTCATCACGATCTTGAGATCAGCAAGCGTTCGTCTACATCATCCACGAGTACAACCTCGTTAACGCTATTCGGTCTTCGAGGGTATGTATTCTATGGATGTATATCCACCTGTTGCTTGTATCTAGTAGATAGATCTTGGTACTTAGATGTTCCCATCGTAGGAAAATTTTTGTTTTCTATGCTGCGAACTCTACAATAATCACCAAAAAGGCACGAGGGATGTCGTTTTTGAGTGGGAGTTCATTCGTAATCTGGATTAGTTGAACTCAATCTATCATAAACTCAATCTATCTATTGAAAATGCAGTATCTGAAATGATGTTATTGAAAATACGGTAACTAATTTTCAATAAACTATTTATTTCATATCAGTTTAGCGATATGCATACATGAAGCATTTAATCTATCAATATCTATGCTTTGATGGGAGAACTATAGAAAATCTCTTATATGAAATCAATCAATGAGAAACCCAAAATAAATGCATGATACAAAAATACATTAAGTATGCAAGGATTGGCCAGAGAACTCTTTAAAAGGACCATCAATTCATAGGATGTTAAAGAAATATAAAAATAATTATATAATATTTATTAAAATCTAAAATAAATAAATAGTTATATAAGTTAAAATAATACAATATCATACAATAATAATTTGATACCACCATTGATTTGAGGAGATGAATGCAAGATATAGCTAGTGCATGAGATTGAACCATGATTAAATCTCGGTGAGCTTAAGCATTTAATACCATATAATGGAATATGAAATAAATAGTGTATAGAAAATTATTTCTACTCTAGCTCATGATAATAAATATGAACGAACATTAATTTAAAGATATGCTACACGTAGTTTATCAAGATCAAATATTTGATGATGGATCTATCTAAATTAATTCTAAGGTGACAAACATAAAATAAATAGAAGGTGCAAAAGAGAATATTATATAATAATAATTGTGCCATGTTATACTCCACCTTATATAAGTATCTTCACTTCATATGGTGCCAACAAAAATAGAAAATTAAAAAATAGTATATGTACAAATCTTGCAAACAAGAAGATTTGACCTTAAAAAGAACATAATATAGTAAAATCTTCGACAATAAACTAATATTTTCTACCTTCCTAATATGCGAGGAATGTACAATCAATGCATGAGATTTAATTCTTACTCCTACATACACATCATCATATTATATATACCATATAAAAGAATACAAATAAATATAGTGTATACAAAGTGGTAGTATATCATTTAAGAGAAAAAGATATGTAAATATTAATGTAAAGATATATACACAAATGCAATAAATGTTGGTATCCCTATAAAATACACGTAGAGAAGATTACTAGCAAGGATCCCAAATAGGTGATAGAAGAAGAAGAAAAATACAAGTAGTCTCTTCTCGTAATATGGTGCTCATCACAAGAAAAACAAGGATGGTTATTTACAAAACTACAATTGCCCTCTTTGTCATTGTGCTAGTGTCTTCAATGTGAAAATCCTGTCATGCAAGTATGCAATAATTCCCTTGTTTACTCTACAATTTTCATATGTGAAAGAATAATAATTATAGCTATATTATTTATTTTTATCTTTGTATACTAGATCCTATCTTGTTAATGATGTAATGTATGAAATTTGTAGCTGGATGGAAATGCGAGACTTTAAAAAACTGCACTTCTTCGTTGTGCGTAAAGCATTGCAAAGAAAGAGGATTTCATGAAGGTGGTAACAGTTACAGTTCTGTATGCAACCCAACTAAGAATCTGTGCTGTTGTCCTTATTTGCGCGGGATACCAAAATGACATCAAGGATAGTTATCATGCTTGCATAAAACTGTGTTGATGAATAAAAAACCGTATGATGTAATTGATCAATATGCATTTAATGGATTAATTTATCTTCATTGAATAATTTAATTTTCTTGCTGGGTTGTATTTTCTGATTTATCGATTCCAACTAGTCACCAAATTTCGCTATTTGTCATTGTGCTAGTGTTTTAGCATTAAGAATACCACAACTTAGAAATCTAGTCACGAAATTAAAAAAAATTGAGGGATACACGAAGGTTTATAAGGAAAATTGGAAAACTTGTATAGTTGGAACCAAGGGTTCTCATCAATGAAACAACACACAATACTAAGTACAATGGAATTTTGATTGACTTTGGAATTCAAAATAATCATTAAGTCAATTTCAATATTACAACCGATAAATGTTTCAATAAATTTTCCTTTGCTTTAAAAGTTGTTAGCGATGACGTCTAGATCTGGCTCTATAAGGAAAATAAAATATACCATAGTTTGACTGGGAGAAAAGGAGAGAAGAAAATTGTTCATGTAATTTCCGCCCTCGCTCTGGCTACATAATCACCTCTCCACCCCGCATATTTCCCCTCACTCACCACTGTCTAAGCGCCACTAGGCCGTCCGAATTGAAGCCCACACCGGCGCAGTGTAGGGGTTCGTAGCATGGAAAACAAAAATTTTCTATCGCATACAAACAAACAAGCCAAGATCTATCTACTAGATTGTAGCAACGAGTCGATGGTATAACTTACCCTCGAAGATTCCAAAGCGTTTAACGAGAGCGGATTCTCGTGGGTGATGTAGTCGTACTCTTCCCGATCTCAAGATCGTGTAGACGATCCTTCCAGCGCCACGTTCCGGCAGCGCTCCCGCAGTCGGTCACACGTTCGGTATTCGACGAAGACCTTCCTCTCCCTTGTTCCAAAGAAAAGCGAGGTTGTAGAACTCTCCTCGCGATTCCGGCGCTGGCAGTACCGAAGTAGAGGGAGATCCTTGAGCTTCGCCTTAAGCCGGTGCAGTATGGTGGAGCTTATGAGAGAGGTTATTAGTGGTCTAGTAATTAGACACACCAATTAGAAGGCTCTAAACCAATTAGAAGGCTCTAAACCAAGCTAAAGCAATTAGAAGCTCTAAACCAAAACGGCTCTAAACCGGAGATCTAGAGTAGAAAGTTATGTGTCTATGGGAGCCCCCCCTCCTTATATGGGAGGGGGTCCTTGGCGCCCGAGGGAGGGAGTCCCTCCCAACTCGGCCTAGGGCTGGCGCCCGAGGAGTCCAACTCCTCCTCCAAGTTGGTTCCAACTCCTCTTGCTTGTTTCCCACAGTTTCTTGTTTTGGCGTTTGACTTTCAAACTGGACATTTGACTTTTCTGTTTTAGGATTCAATTTAATCCTTTATTTGGGACAGCAATAACACTTAGTACATGATGCAATCATTCAATGAGCAATGACACATTCATGTACCCTCCCCGGTCTTGGGACAATCCGAACCTTCTAGAACATTCCCGATGAAAACACCGGAATCATTCCCGAACTCAAACGGACTTTCCTTATATGAATCTTATTCTCCGGACCATTCGGATCACCTCGTGATATCCGGATCCCATCCGAGACTCGAACAACATTCGGTCTCTTTCTCATAATACCATAACTACTCAAACAACGTCGAATCCTTAAGTGTGTCTCCCTACGGTTCGTGAATTATGCGGACATGATCGAGACACTTCTCGAACAATAACCAATAGAGGAATCTGAAATTCATATGGCTCCACATATTTCTACGATTACTTTGCGATCGAATGAACCACTTACATACGATACCAATTTCCCTTTGTCTCACGATATGTTACTTACCCGAGGTTATGATCGTCGGTATCTCTGCATACCTAGTTCAACCTCGTTCTCGATAAGTACTCTTTTCTCATTCGTGATATGTGATCCCTTGTGACCAAGTCACATGCTTGCAAGCCAATTGGATGACATTCCACCGAGAGGGCCCAGTATATCTATCCGTCATGTGGATGGACAAATCCCTCTTGATCCATGTGTTTCAACCAATACTTTCCGAACACTTAATGCCACCTTTATAGCCACCCATTACGGTGTGGTGTTTGATGTCATCAAAGCATCCATCCGGGTAAAGGTGATATGCATGATCTCATGGTCGAAGGAATTAGGTTACTATGTATCAGAAAGCATATAACAATTGAACTAATGAAATGACTTGATCTTTATGCTACGCTTATCTATAGGAGTATGTCCACCATATCATTCTCCTAACGATATGATCTTGTTGTTGATAACATCTCAATGTTCATGATATGGAAACCACAATCATTAATCAACCAACAAGCTAGTGAAGTATAGAGGCTATACTAGGGACTTCAAATTAAGTTTACAAATCACACAAGTATTAATGGTTTGCTTGTTAATACTATTATAGCATGAATGTAAACATTTATCATAAACACAAAGATATAATAATAACTACATTTATTATTGCCTCTAGGGCATATCTCCAACAGTCTCCCACTTGCACTAGAGTCATCTAATCTAGATTACATGGTAATATACCGAACACCCATGGCAGTTTGGTGTTGGTCATGTTTTGCCCTCGGGAGAGGTTTAGTCAACGGATCCGCCACATTCAGATCTGTGTGTACTTTGCAAATCTTTATATCCCCATCCTGGATATGTTCTCGAATAGCGTGAAAACGCAGCTTGATATGCTTCAGCTTCTTGTGTGACCTTGGTTCTTGCGCATTGGCTATGGCGCCCATGTTATCACAATGAGATAGACATTGGGTCCAGTAGCACTTGGAACCACACCCGCTCTGTAATGAACTCTTTCATCCATATCGCTTCTTGTGAAGCCTCCAAGCGCAACCATGTATTCCGATTCGCTTAAAGATCTCGCCACAACGCTTTGCTTTGCACTCCTCCAGCTAATCCGCACCATTCAAAATAAATACGTATCCGGATTGTGATTTAGAATCATCTGGATCGGTGTTCCAACTAGCATCGGTGTAACCATTAACAACGAAATGTTCATCACCTCCATAAGAAAGAACCGTATCCTTAGTTCTTCTCAAGTACTTAAGGATGTTTTTGATCATTGTCCAATGATCCACCTGGATCACTTTGATATCTGCTAGTTAAACTAACAACATATGAAATGTCGGGTCTAGTACATAGCATGGCATACATTAGAGATCCTATGGTCGAGGCATAGGAGTCTTACTCATCCTTTCTCTATCTTCTTGATGTCGGACTTTGAGTTTTACTCAAGGTCGATAGCAACATGGGCAAGAACCCTTTCTTGCTTTCTTCCATTCCAAATCTCTTTAGAACTTTGTCCAAATATGTACTCTGTGACAATGATATTTGGCTTCGATCTATCTCTATAAATCTTTATGCCTAATATGTAAGCTCGCCAAGATCCTTCATTGAAAAACTATTATTCAAATATTCCTTGACACTATTAAGAAGGTCTACATCATTCCCAATCAACAATATGTCATCCACATACAGTATTAAGAATGCTACAGAGCTCCCACTCACTTTCTTGTAAATACAAGCTTCTCCATAAGTTTGTATAAAACCAAAACTTTTGATTACCTTATCAAAACGTTGATTCCAACTTCGGGATGCTTGCTTCAATCCATATATGGACCGTTGAAGTTTGCATACCTTGTTAGCATCTTTAGGATCGACAAAACCTTTGGGTTGCATCATATACAACTCTTCATCAATGTCTCCATTGAGGAAAGCCGTTTTGACATCCATCTGCCATATCTCATAATCATAATATGCAGCGATTGCTAACATAATCCTCACAGACTTTAGCTTCGCAGCGATTGAGAAAGTCTCATCGTAGTCAACTCCTTGAATTTGTCGAACCCTTTATGCGACAAGTCGAGTTTTATAGACGATAACATTACCATCAAGATCTGCTTTCTTCTTGAAAATCCATTTGTTCTCGACAGCCTTCCTACCATCCGGTAAGTCCACCAAAGTCCATACTTGGTTTTCGTACATGGATCCAATCTCGGATTTCATGGCTTCTTGCCATTTATTGGAATCTGGGCTCATCATCGCTTCCTCATATGTCTCGGGTCATCGGTGTTGTCCACCACCATGACATTCATAACGGAATCATACCAATGGAGTGGTACGAGTTCGTTGACCTCCGAGGCTCTGTAGCAACTTCAACCAAGTTTCATGATCATCATCATTAGCTTCCTCCCTTATTGGTGCAGGAACCACAGAACTTCTTCGGTCTTTGCGCTACTCACAATTCGAGAGAAGGTTCAACAACCTCGTCAGTTCTACTTTCCTTCAGTCACCTCTTTCGAGAGAAATTCCTTCTCTAGAAAGGATCCATTCTTAGCAACGAATGTTTTGCCTTCGGATCTATGATAGAAGGTATACCCAATAGTTTCCTTGGTATCCTATGAAGACGCATTTTTTCGCTTTGGGTTCAAGCTTGTCCGGCTGTAACTTCTTTACATAGGCTTCGCATCCCCAAACTTTAAGGAACGACAATTTAGGTTTCTTCCCAAACCATAATTCATACGGTGTCGTTTCAACGGATTTAGATGGTGCCCTATTTAAAGTGAATGCGGCTGTTTCTAATGCATAACCCCAAAATGATAGCGGTAAATCAGAAGTGACATCATAGAACGAACCATATCTAAGAGAGTTCGATTACGACGTTCGGACACACCATTACGTTGTGGTGTTCCCGGCGGTGTCAATTGTGAAAGTATTCCGCACTTCTTTAAATGCTCGCCAAACTCGTAACTTAGATATTCACCTCCACGATCAGAACGTAGAAATTTAATCTTCTTGTTACGTTGATTCTCTACCTCACTTTGAAACTCCTTAAACTTCTCGAAAGTTTCGGACTTATGTTTCATGAAATAGATATATCCATATCTACTCAAGTCATCCGTGAAGGTAAGAACATAACGATAACCACCGCGCGACGCTACACTCATTGGACCACACACATCGGTATGTATGATTTCCAATAAGTCCGTAGCTCGCTCCATCATACCAGAAAATGGAGTCTTAGTCATTTTTCCCATCAGACATGCTTCGCATCTTTCAAGTGATTCAAAATCAAGTGATTCAAGAAGTCCATCGGAATGGAGTTTCTTCATACGTTTCACTCCGATGTGACCAAGACGATAGTGCCACATATAGGTCGAATTATCGCTTGATTTCAAACGTTTAGCCTCAATGTTGTTGATATGTGTATTTCCACTATCGAGATTCAATAAGAATAGACCATCTATCAAAGGTGCATGTGCATAAAACATATTACTCATATAAATAGAACAACCATTATTCTCAGATTTAAACAAGTAACCGTCTCGCAATAAACAAGATCCCGATATAATGTTCATGCTCAACGCAGCACCAAATAACAATTATTTAAGTATAAAACTAATCCCGATGGTAGATGAAGGGGTAGCGTGCCGACGCGATCACATCAACCTTTGATCCGTTTCCCACGCATCGTCACCTCGTTCTTCGCTAGCTTCCGCTTATTCTGCAAAGACTTGTTTGAGTTACAAATATGAGCAACCGAACCAAGATCAAATACCGTGCACTACTACGAGTACTAGTGAGATACACATCAATAACATGTATATCATATATACCTTTCTTCTTGATGTTGCCGTTCTTGAGATCCGCCAAGTACTTTGGGCAATTCCGCTTCGAGGACCTTCTCCCTTGTAGTAGTAAAAACACTCGCCTGTGCTTAGGTCCAGCCTTGGTCTTCTTTCGGCGTGGTAGCTTTCTTACCACCCTTCTTGAAGTGTCTCTTTTGCTTAGACTTGCCTTTCTTGAATTTGGTGGTCTTATTGACCAACAACACTTGGTGCTCTTTCTTGATCTCCACTTGCAGATTTCAACATGGCAAGAGTTCGCAACGTCTTGTTCATGTTCTGCATGTTGTAGTTCATCACAAAGTTCTTGTAACTTGGTGGTAGTGATTGGAGGACACGGTAAATCCCCAAAGCATTAGGAATCACTATACCCAAGCTTTGAAGTTTGTTTGCATGCCCAGACATCTTAAGCACATGCTCACTGACGGAGCTGCCCTCTTCCATCTTGCAGTTAAAGAACTTTTTAGAAGCCTCATAGCTTTCAATTGCCGCATGAGTCTGAAAAATCAATTTGAGATCCTCGACAATATCATATGGGTCTGACTCTTCAAACCTTTTCTGAAGCTCCGATTCTAAACCATACAAGATAGCACACTGAACTATGGAGTACTGATTCTTCCGAGCGAGGTAAACATTCTTTACTTCATCGGAAGCATCAGCTGCAGGTGGGTCACCCAAGTGCATCCAAAGACATAGGTCAAATTACCGGTGTGAGGACAATCCTCAAATTGCGGAACCAATCCATGAGTTGCTTCCATTGTTTTTCAACTTTTCTTTCTCTAGGAGCATTAAAATTGATGGTAGGGGTTGCCATTGATCTACAACATATTTGCAATAGTTTAGACTAAGTTTATGACAAATTGAGTGCAAATTAATTAATGAAATTAAACTAGGTGAACTCCCACTCAAAACAACATCCCTCACATTGTTTTAGTGATCACTCGAACCAAATCCACTACATCAACACCGATCATCACGAGAGTTGATATAGTTTCAATGGCGAACAATCATCATGTTCATCATATCTACTATGATTCATGCTTTACCTTTCGGTAATTGTTCGAGACCATGTACATACATGCTAGGCTCGTCAAGATCAAACCTTAGTTTCGCATGAGCAAATCTGGCTTGCTCACGTTGTATACACTTGCAGAATCTATCACACCCGATCATCACGTGGTGCTTCGAAACAACAAGCTTTAGCAACGGTGCTAACTAAGGGTGAACACTTTATGATTTGAAATTGATGTGCATGAGGGATCATCTTATAATGCTATCGTCGTCTACTAAGCAATACAAGATGCATAAAGGATTAACATCACATGCAATTCAATATATATGTGATATGATATGGCCTTTCTTCTTCGTGCCTCCGATCTCCATCTTCAAGCACGAACATGATCTCCATCATCACCGGCATTGCATCAAGGTCAATGACGCTTCTCCATGGTTGTCGTCCACCGGCTTCAACTATTACAACTACTTTGAATAGACACGCGGGTCTTAACATAAATTAAAGACAACCATATGGCTCCTGCCGGTTGTCGACTTACAATAAGGAACATTGCATACATCGAATATAATCACAATCATGGCCATATCACATCATCAAGCACCCCGCAAAACAAAGTTAGACGCTTCTACTTTCTTTGCATATTTTACGTGGTTTGGGGCTTTCAATAAGTGTCGTTCTAACTTACGAACAAGAACCACAACATTGATACTAGCATTGTTGATCACCCGTTGTAAATTGGATCTTAACTATGCTAGGAGAAACATGCACCATAAAGCCACTTATGCAATACAAGTTACATGTCAAGCGTGGAGCAAGTCTCATGAACGATGTCATGTAAGGTTAGCGGCCGCTTCATCCCAACATACCGCAAGATGCAAAGTACACAAAAGCAATCTACAATAAAAGCATCAACGCCCACAATGACCATTGTGTTCTACTCGTCAACAGATCTACATATAGACACGGCTCGATACCCTTTGTAGTGGCTCGTAGCATGGAAAACAAAAATTTTCTATCGCATACAAACAAACAAGCCAAGATCTATCTACTAGATTGTAGCAACGAGTCGATGGTATAACTCACCCTCGAAGATTTCAAAGCGTTTAACGAGAGCGGATTCTCGTGGGTGATGTAGTCGTACTTTTTCCGATCTCAAGATCGTGTAGACGATCCTTCAGCGCCACGTTCGGCGCTCCGATCGGTCACACGTTCGGTACTCGGCGAAGACCTTCCTCTCCTTGTTCCAGCAGAGCGGAGGTTGTAGCACTCTCCTCGCGATTCCGGCAAACTGGCGTGGTACCTAAGTAGAGGGAGATCCATGAGGCTTCGGCTTAAGCGGTGCAGTATGGTGGAGCTTATGAGAGGTTATTAGTGGTCTAGTAATTAGACACACCAATTAGAAGGCTCTAAACCAATTAGAAGGCTCTAAACCGCTGGCTAAAGCAATTAGAAGCTCTAAACCAAAAGCGGCTCTAAACCGAGATCTAGAGTAGAAAGTTATGTGTCTATGGGAGGCCCTGCCCTCCTTATATGGGAGGGGGTCCTTGGCGCCAGGAGGGAGGAGTCCCTCCCAACTCGCCTAGGGCTGGCGCCCGGAGGAGTCCAACTCCTCCTCCGGTTGGTTCCAACTCCTCTTGCTTGTTTCCCACAGTTTCTGTTTTGGGTTTGACTTTCAAACTAGACATTTGACTTTTCTGTTTTAGGATTCAATTTAATCCTTTATTTGGGACAGCAAGAACACTTAGTACATGATGCAATCATTCAATGAGCAATGACACATTCATGTACCCTTCCCCAGTCTTGGGACAATCCGGAACCTTCTAGAACATTCTCGATGAAAACAGGAATCATTCCCGAACTCAAACGGACTTTCCTTATATGAATCTTATTCTCCGGACCATTCCGGATCACCTCGTGATATCCGGATCCCATCCGAGACTCAACAACATTCGGTCTCTTTCTCATAATACCATAACTACTCAAACAACGTCGAATCCTTAAGTGTGTCTCCCTACGGTTCGTGAATTATGCGGACATGATCGAGACACTTCTCCGAACAATAACCAATAGAGGAATCTGGAAATTCATATGGCTCCCACATATTTCCACGATTACTTTGCGATCGAATGAACCACTTACATACGATACCAATTTCCCTTTGTCTCACGATATGTTACTTACCCGAGGTTATGATCGTCGGTATCTCGCATACCTAGTTCAACCTCGTTCTTGATAAGTACTCTTTCTCGTTCCGTGATATGTGATCCCTTGTGACCAAGTCACATGCTTGCAAGCCAATTGGATGACATTCCACCGAGAGGGCCCAGAGTATATCTATCCGTCATGTGGATGGACAAATCCACTCTTGATCCATGTGTTTCAACCAATACTTTCCGAACACTTAATGCCACCTTTATAGCCACCCGATTCACGGTGTGGTGTTTGATGTCATCAAAGCATCCATCCGGTAAAGGTGATATGCATGATCTCATGGTCGAAGGAATTAGGTTACTATGTATCAGAAAGCATATAGCAATTGAACTAATGAAATGACTTGATCTTTATGCTACGCTTATCTATAGGAGTATGTCCACCATATCATTCTCCTAACGATATGATCTTGTTGTTGATAACATCTCAATGTTCATGATATGGAAACCACAATCATTAATCAACCAACAAGCTAGTGAAGTATAGAGGCTATACTAGGGACTTCAAATTAAGTTTACAAATCACACAAGTATTAATGGTTTCCTTGTTAATACTATTATAGCATGAATGTAAACATTTATCATAAACACAAAGATATAATAATAACTACATTTATTATTGCCTCTAGGGCATATCTCCAACACGCAGTACCAAGCGTCTCCGGCGACTGATTCCGGTGAGCCCCGACCGCCCCTTTCCTCCTGGTTCAAACAATTATGGTCCTTCTATCCTTGTGCATCTTCTGACGCCTCTGGTTTGCCTAGGCATGACCCAGGTCGTTGTCCCCGTCCACCTCCGCAAACGATAGAGTCGCCGCTCAACTCCGACGAGCGATTTAGGTAAAACCCGACCGCGCCTTGCCTTCTCCCTGACACTGTCATGTTTGCCTGATCATTGTGCACGCACTGATGCCTTTGGTTTGTGTTAGGGTGGTCCAAAACATCGCCAACGTCGTCGTCCGCCGGAGCCCGACGCTGTCCGCAACTCCGACGAGCTCCCACGGCCGCAGCATCTCACCCCTGTCCACGCCAGCAGCACCTTGAGCATCCTCGTAGCCTTGCGACGCCGGTAAGCATCGCCACTGCCCCTAGCTCTCTCTGGAATCGCCGGAGCACCGTCGCCAGTAGCGCTGCAGCCAGCACCCATTTGCGCCGCCCATCCATGGTCGTTTGATCGGACGCCGTTGGATGTAGATCTAGCGCGTAGGATTAGTTCACTTATCGAAGGGGTACGAGTAGATCTGGCCGTGCGATTTCATTTAAATCGTGCGGCCCTCGTGATCGATCTGGCGGAACCGGTACGAGCCAATCAGTCATGCCCACGTGTCTGGAATTTTAATTTAAAATCTGTTTTTGAATCTATTAGTTATTCAAACTTGTAAATTCAATAACTTTTGATCTGTTTATCCAGAAAATGCAAATAAGATATCAATGGAATCACAAAAATAAATCCTACACATCTGTAAGCTTAGTTTTGTATTTTGCCTATATTAAAATAGAATTTTATGCAGAGACATTTGTAGGCCTATTTTATGTATAAAATTAATTGGAAAATGTTTTAAAGGCCAAATAAAGTTTATTTGGTGTAGAAATGTTTAGTTTATTGATCAGTACTGTTTTAGTTATCTTGGTTGGTTTAGAAAAATCATCACATGGCATTTGCATGCATTCATCTATTTTTGTTTGATTATTTGAAATATGAATTTGGTGCTATCATTTTATGTGTAGATTTTGGTGCTAGTGGTGATTGTGACTGTGAGGATTGTTGTTACTCCCCCAACTACCAAGGAAAGTGGTGCTTCATATTTTTGTCCCAATATTTTGACTATGCATTAGTGATATTTTGTATAGGGCTTGCATGATAATTTTTGCTAAGTATATATATGCTATGCTTGGGAAATCCAAGTAATTGTAGAATTGTTAGAATTTTCTCTAAGTTAAGATACTTGCTATTGCCATGCTTAGACTAGCTAGTAGAAACCAAGGGTGGATTATATACATGCTATGGAAAAAATATTGCTAAGTCTTGGACTTATGTTTTTGCTTAATAAAACAACTAAGTGAATGAAACACCTAGGTGGAATGGTTGGTTGGGTTATGTTGAGTGGTTACACAAGGCCCATATCTATGGTATACATTGTGTATCGCACTTGTGGAAAGCCACCCAGGAACAAAGGGATTTGAGATGCCATATGTTAAGAAGCTTCTAGTGCAGCCACATGGCATTATGGGCTCTGCCTGGATCATATAGGTTGCAATAACTTAGCCAAATGGACAGTTGGTGGTAGGGGTGATAGGTTTGGAGCGCGTCCATTCTGGTCTAAAGGAAGGCTTCTAAAAGGTCTTGTCTCGATGCATGTCGAGTCTTGTGGGGAAAGTGCACCACCTCTGCAGAAGGAAGAATCTAAGTACTTAGCCGTGTCCCAGGAAATGGACAAATTGAGCATCAATACATGAAAGCTATCAAGAATCTCCTCATCCCAATTTCTAAGTGAAAAACTTGTGGTTGAACAATGGTAAAGGTTCACCAATGTCTATTAGTGGTTCCTTGGGAGTTTTTGCCAAACAAAAACTTAGTGTTTTCAACTGATAGGTAAAACCTATTTGGAGCAAAGCAAGCCTAAGCTACACTTAGCCAAATTCATGTAGAAGCTAGATACTATTATTCTAATAAGGTATCACTTGCCAATACTATTCCAATGTATTGACCCACTGTGGCTGTAACTTGTGATGTTGGAGGTTACTCTGATGAGGATTAGGGTTATGAGTCTACACTCAACATGCTTGCTTGTGGAACATGAAGATGAAGACTTTTATTTATATTGTTAAGTTAAACTCTTGTACTAGCCTATGGCTATGGAGTTGTAAAAGACTATGTTATCTCTAGAATGACGATGTAAAAATGACCTTTGTTTCTGTGTACTTCATCTTAAACTATGGATGCTAGCAATTGATCCAGGGACTAGCATTGCAATCACAGGGACGTTACCTTTATAAAGGTGGGGTATTATAGGAATACTAGCAAGGGGTTTCATGTGAATGTTTGTTAATTAAAGTAATTAACAAAATTCTGAATAAATAAATAAAAGATTTTTATTTAAATGAGAGCTTGCATTAATTTTGGTGGAAAATTAATGCATGTGAGTGGAATTGTGAGTGGAGATGTTTTTATGTGTGTGGAGCTTCCACCACAGGAATCAGGGAGAGGTGGGGGCACCCTCCTTGGCCGGTGGCCATGCCCCCTTGGGCTGCCCCCTCCCCTATAAAAGGACCCACTCCTCTCACTTGTCAATCACACCTCCTCGCGAAGGATATCTCTCCCCCCTTTAGAATTTCCCCATGGTCTCGGATCAACGAGATACATGTTCACGGTGGATTTTTCTGGAAGGATTTATTGCTTCCGCTGCTTCGCTGGAGCGAGGCGCGGAGGTTGTCGGGGTACCCATACGTGTGTGCGATCACGGATGCACCACTGCTTTGCGGTGCTGGACTTGATGGTGCTGGACCGGCTGGACCAGGTGGACTTCATCACGATCTTGAGATCAGCAAGCGTTCGTCTACATCATCCACGAGTACAACCTCGTTAACGCTATTCGGTCTTCGAGGGTATGTATTCTATGGATGTATATCCACCTGTTGCTTGTATCTAGTAGATAGATCTTGGTACTTAGATGTTCCCATCGTAGGAATATTTTTGTTTTCTATGCTGCGAACCCTACAATAATCACCAAAAAGGCACGAGGGATGTCGTTTTTGAGTGGGAGTTCATTCGTAAACTGGATTAGTTGAACTCAATCTATCATAAACTTAGTCTAAACTTTACAAATTGTGTTGTTGATGGCACCCCACTTTTTGATGACTCCACTAACGAGGAGAAGAATATCTATCAGACTCGTCAGGAGGACCACAACTTAGTTCATTGCGGCATATTGTATGGGCTAGAGCCGGAACTTCAAAAGCGTTTCGAAAATGGCAATGCATTTGATACAATGGGTGAGTTGAAAATGATTTTCAACACACATGCTGCTGTAGAGAGCTATAATGCTTCAGAAAAGTTCTTTAGCTGCATGATGGAAGAGCACACCTCCGTAAGTGACCATGTACTCAAGATGTCGGGTTACGCCGATAAGCTTGTGTCCTTGGGAATATAGATTCCCATTGACTTAGGCATCCATCATGTTCTGCAGTCTCTGCCACCTAGCTATAAGAGCTTCGTGATGAACTGTAATACGCAAGGCATGAAGAAGTCTCTCCCCGAGCTTTTGTCAATGCTTAAAACTGCAGAAGTGGAGATCAAAAAGGAACATCAAGTGTTGATGATCAATAAGAAAACAAGTTTCAAGAAAGACAAGAAGGGAAAACAAAAGGGAAGTAAGGGCGGCAAACAGGTTGCCGTGCCTGAAAAGAAACCCCGAGTTGGACCTAAGTCTGATACCGAGTGCTACTATTGTAAGGGGACTGTCCACTGGAAGCGCAACTGCCCCTAGTACTTGGCAGACAAGAAGGCCGGCAAGGCAAACAAAGGTATATATGATATACATGTTATTTATGTGTACTTGAATAGTGCTCGCAGTAGCACCTGGGTATTTGATACCGGTTCAGTTGCTAATATTTGTAACTCGAATCATGGGCTGCGGAACAAGCGACCGCTAGCAAGGAGTAAGGTCAAGATGTGTGTCGGAAGTGGATCGAGCGTTGATGTGATCGCCGTTGGAACGCTACCTCTCCACTTGCCGTCGGGATTAGTAATAAACATGAATAATTGTTATATGGTGCCAGCACTGAGCATGAACATTGTATCTAGATCGTGTTTGATGCGAAGTGGTTATTCATTTAAATCCTAGAATAATGGTTGTTCTATTTATATGAATGAAATCTATTATGGTCATGCATCGCTGATGAATAGTTTATTTCTATTGGATCTCGATAATAATGTTACACATATTCATAATGTTGATGCTAAAAGGATTAAACTTAATGATGATATATCCGCATATATGTGGCACTACCGTCTAGGTCATATTGGCGTTAAACGCATGAAGAAGCTCCATTCGGATGGACTTTTGGAATCACTTGATTTTGAATCATTTGATACATGCGAGCCATGCCTTATGGGCAAGATGATTAGAATGTCATTTTCCGGTTCAATGTAACGGGCGATAGATTTATTGGAAATCATAAATTCTGATGTATGTGGTCCAATGAGTGTGTCGGCGCGTGGTGGATATCGTTATTTTGTTACTTTCACGGATGATTTGAGTAGATACGGTTATATCTATGTAAGATCCCTCCTTTGTAAAGGAAAAGGATCCCTGTGATTGCAATGCTAGTCCCTGGATCAATAGCTAGCATCCACAGTTAAGATGTAATATCAAGAAACAAAGGTCATAATACAACTTTATAACCAGGAATAACATAATTTTATTACATCTTACATAGCTCATTTGGCTATTACATTACATTGCAGCAGAATATCTATAAGCATGGGGTCCTTCATCTTCAAAATGCCACAGGCAGACATGTTGGTTGTAGACTTTGTAATCCTAATCAATCAATCTTCACTAAAATAAATCAAACCTGCAACATCACAAGTTACAGCCACAAGGGTCAATACATTTGAATTGTATTGGCAAGTGATACTATGGTAGTATGGTGGAGTCTATCATCTATATGCATTTGGCTAAGTGGAGTTGAGGCTTGCATTGCTCAAAATAGATTTTTCCTTAACCTTTGAAAAACACTAAGTTTTTGCTTGACAAAATCAAAGATTGAAGATCCTTTAACCCTTGTTCAACCACAAGTTTTAACTTAGAAATTTGAATGATGAGATTCTTGATTGCTTCCATGTCTTGATGCTCAAATTGTCCTTTACCAGGGACATGGCTAAGTACTTAGATTTTTACACTCTGCAGAGGTGGTGCACTTTCCCCACAAGACTTGGTTTCCCAAGACAAGATCTTTCAGAAGCCTTCCCTTAGACCAAAATGGACGCGTTCCAACCTATCAAACTCTACCACCAACTGTCCATATGGCTAAGTTCTTGCAACCTATATGATCCAGGCAGAGCCCATAATGCCAAGTGGCTGCACTTGAAGCTTCTCAACATTTGACATCTCAAATCTCTTTGTTCCTGGGTGGCCATCCACAAGTGAGATACACAAGGTCAACCATAAACATGGGCCTTGTGAACCACTCAACCAAAAACCACCAAGCAATTACCATTCCACCTAGGTGATTCATTAACTTAGTTGTTTTATTAAACAAAACACAAGTCCTCAGACTTAGAAATTTTTCCATAGTATGAATATATATTCCACCCTTGTTTACTATTAGCTAAGATAAGCTTGATAGTAGTAGGAATCTTAACTTAGGAAAATTTTACTAATGTTTCACCTACTAGTTTTTCCTATAGCAAGGTTTATACTTAGCAAAAATTCCATGCAAGTTTTACTTAGAAAAAATCACTAATGCATAGTGAAAGTAATGGGACAAAAGTATGAAGCATCACTTGCCTTTTTGGTAGAGTATAAGTTCACTCCTTGTACTTGCTACAATCACACTCTTCAAGTCACTACAATTCAATCAAGCAAGGCACAAGTTCAATCTACCAATCAAGCAAAACACCACATAAAATCATAAAGTCAAAGTAATGCATGCAAACATGCCAAGCTTTGTTTTATTTGAAAAAGTGGTTCCTAATGGTTCATAAACATTTGAAAACACCTAATGGTCATTTTATAAAGTGTTAAAGTCGTTTGCAAAAGATTTCACTTCAAAAACCATTTTCAAAACAAAGTATCATTTTATGTGGTGTAGAAATGTTTTTACTAAGGCATTAATCTATAGGGTTCACTAAATATGTTTTCAAACCATAAAACTTGGTGTTTGGGGTCAGAGAGTTTAAAACAAAACATTTCCCAGAGGTTTTCCTTCAAAACCATTTTTAATAAATAAACCATATTTCTATTTGACTAGAAATGGTTTTAAATCAAAGAATCATTCTTTTGTTTCACTAAATACATTTTTGAAACCACAAAGTGTTTCCTATGGTCAGTTGGTTCAAATCACACCATTTTCCAAAGATTTTATCCCCAAAATCATTTTTGAACAATTTTTATAATCTAAACAAGCATACAGATGTTTCTGCAAAAACAAACATTTTACCAGAGGCTTTTTTACTAAACAAATGGCATGGTTGGCTAGGGCTTGTTCCACTGATTCCAATGATATAAAGTTTGTAATTTTTGGACATGTGGATCAAAAGTTACAAGAGTTAGAAATCTGCATCTAAATCATATTCAAACTTTGTTTTAATCAGAACTGGTGACACGCGTCCTATTCCTATTCGTCGGTACCGGTTCGGGTGGATCGAGTGATGCAGTCCGTTGGATCAAGTTGAATCGCACGGCACTGGTTGCATACCCTTTCAACGTTAAATGATCTAATCGTGTCACTTCGATTTGGATCGAACGGCTCCTATCCACTAGCCAAGAACTGGCGGCGCTCGACGGCTGCGCGCGGCGGCGACGGTCAGTCGACGGCGAAACTGGCGATGCAGGAAGCAAGGAAGGAAGGGAGTATGCTCACTGTGTTCGCAACATCGTGGGGAAGCTCAACGTGGTCTTCTTGGGTCGAGGGGCGCTCGTGGTTGCCCTGGATTGCTCACCGGAGTTCGCTCGACATCGGGCACGCTCTGGAGGTCGTCGGGGATAGGGTTACAAGGCACCCTAAGGCAAGATAGGGGAATGGTTAGACGAAGAATGATCTGGGGAGGTTGTGTGAATCATCGAGAGAGCTTAGGGCGGTCGGAGTTCACCTGGAATGCTCGTCGGAGCAATGGCAGACGGCGGCGCATGCTCGGTGTTGACGAAGCCGAGGTTACAGGGTACTCGCGGATGAATGAGTGGCACGGGGAGATGCGCCAGGAGTTGGGGAGTATGTGTGTGTGGTTGATGAGGCAAGGGGCGGCGCGGGGTCGCCAGAATTTGCACCGGACCTCGTCGGAGTCAGTGGCGGTTTGGGGACGATTCGAGTAGCCTGGTGGCTCTCTGGTGGTTCTGGTTTGGGGGAAAGGGAGAGAGGAGCATGGCGTTTAATACGGCGTGGTCGCTGGACTGAATCAATGCGTCAGTAACGAGTATTGACGCGATCTTTAATCGGCGAAAGCAGGCGGCGATGTTCTTGTGGTGAAGACGATGAATAGGAGGGGTGGTCGGTCGTGAGAGAGGGGGGTTGGGTCCACTGGTCAGTGGACTCGCGGGTTTCTTTCGCGGTGAAAAACGATTCGTTCGCCGAGAGGGAGAGGTGGGCTAGGTTGGGCTGAGTTGGGCTGGAACTGGGCCAGATGGTTGGGCTGCTGTCTGATTCCATTTTTTTCTTTCTAATGCTTTTTCTTTTTCTAATTCTATTTTCTGTTTTGAAATTCCAACAACAATTCAAACAACTAAATCAAATCAAACAATCACCACACTTGTAATTGAATTTGGTTCTGTTTAACAACATAACCTAAGTCCAAAAAATAATATTTTTAATCTTTTTAGGATCCATTCATTAATTAAATAAAATGGACCATAGTTATTTAATCAAATAGGGTTTGATTTATTTAATAAAATCTCCATTTGAAATCTAAATATTTTCAAAACCAAATCAGTAGGTTTTATTTGGAAATAGAGAATACTTGGAAAACTTGTTTTAAAATAAAATAACATTTTATTTTAGGGTCCACTAATAATTAAATAAAATGGACCTTAGTCATTAAATCAAATAGGATTTGTTTTATTAAAAAATTTATTTGAAAAATCTAAAAATAACACCAAAACACTGCAGTAGGTTTTATTTGAGAATATAAAATACTTGGAAAACTTATTTAAAATAAATAAATAAGTTTTAGTGTTTATTTAAAATGGGGAAAGCCTTTACTTAAATAAAATTGGATATTAAATCCTTATTATTTTATTTAAATAAACCTTTACTATTTTTGTCAAATAGAAATATTTTATTTCAAAAGCTTGGCCAAGTTTTAATTGGGCTCTATAAAATAATCCTTATTTATAAATCTACCTTTTCTTTTGAAAACCAAATCTTTTTATTAAAATATCAAAAATAGTATTTCCAAATATTTTTATTTTCCTTTATTAATTCTTTAACTTTTCAAATCCCTTTAGGATTTGTTTGATCAAAAAGGTTTGAAGGTTTCCAATTGGAATCAAAAAGTTTCTTCTCACTATGAAATTCAACAAAGTTTTATTTTATTCATTTATTTTTCACATAACAAGATTTGGAAAATCTTGGGATGTGACAGGCTACCACCCTTAAAATAAATCTCATCCCGAGATTTGGGAAGGCTAGGGGTTACAACTAGGCTCAAAGCATCTAGGGTACTACCACCCTTAAAAATTTTCCAACTAAATTACATATTGGCCTTCTTGGGGTCCTGGGGAAACTTCTCAGGGAAAACATCTGCATAGTGTCCTTTGTTTTCACACTTGAAACATGTGACAAGGCTGAGATCCTTTATAGGCTGGTTTATCTTGTGCTTCATCTTTCCTAGACAGAAGTTTGCATAGTGGCCTAGTTCCTTGCATTTGAAACACATCACTTGGCTGATATCTTTCTTTTCCTTTGGTATCATTGCCTCTTGTTTGTTTCTTTGGTTCTTCTTCTTTTCTGGGCATTCATTGACATAGTGTCCCATCTCTTTGAAATTGTAACATTGCACTTGAGTAATACCCTTCTTGTTAGGGTTGGGGCATTTCTTCTTCTTCTTGGGTCTCTCCAAAGCTAGGAGTTCTTCTAGTTCATGCTCCTCAAAGGTGGGAAATCTTTCTCTCTTCTTGGGGAAGTTACTAAAGATATGACCTTCTTCTTCACAATTAGGGAATTGATCTTCATGCTCCTTGGATGCATGATCCTTATCTCCACAAATATTGCTGGCTTGGGTTCCTTCTAAATTAACATCTTTGTCATCCTTGTTGTCATTGGCTCTTTGTGAAAAGTTTTCTCCCATGTTGATCATTTGAGTAACCAATCCTTGCAACAATTGGGATTGAAGTTTCAAAATCCTTTGTATGGCTGGGTCTAATCCATTGTTGTTGGCTAAAATCTGGGTTGTCTCTTGGCTCAACTGGTTTTGGGTTGCTATAAGTTCTCTCATATTGTCCTCTTGGTTGTTGTGTAGGGGTTCGTAGCATGGAAAACAAAAATTTTCTATCGCATACAAACAAACAGGCCAAGATCTATCTACTAGATTGTAGCAACGAGTCGATGGAATAACTCACCCTCGAAGATTCCAAAGCGGTTAACGAGAGCAGATTCTCGTGGGTGATGTAGTCGTAATCTTTCCGATCTCAAGATCGCGTAGACGATCCTTCCAGGCCAGTGTTCCTGGCGCTCCCATGATCGGTCACACGTTCGGTGCTCGGAAGACCTTCCTCTCCTTGTTCTAGCAGCGAAGGTTGTAGCACTCTCGCGATTCCGGGCTGACTGGCGTGGTACAGGAAGTAGAGGGAGATCCATGAGGCTTCGCCTTAAGCGGTGCAGTATGGTGGAGCTTATGAGAGAGGCTATTAGTGGTCTAGTAATTAGACACACCAATTAGAAGGCTCTAAACCAATTAGAAGGCTCTAAACTGGCTAAAGCAATTAGAAGCTCTAAACCAAAAGCTCTAAACCGAGGTAGAAGATAGGAACTTGTGTCTCAAGGAGAGCCCTGCCCCTCCTTTTATGGGTGGAGGGCCTTGGCGCGAGGGAGGAGAGTCCTCCCAACTCGCCTAGGGCTTGGGCGGCACGGAGGAGTGGGACTCCTCCTCCAAGTTGGTTCCAACTCCTCTTGCTTGTTTCCACAGTTTCTGTTTCCCACAGTTTCTGTTTTAGCCGTTTGACTTTCAAAGCTGCAATTTGACTTTCATGTTTTGGAACAGCAAGAACACTTAGTACATGATGCAATCATTCCAATATGTAATGACACATCCATGTACCCTCCCCAGTCTGGACAATCCGGAACCTTCTAGAACATTCCCGATGAAAACAGGAATCATTCCCGAACTCCAAGCGGGACTTTCCTTATATGAATCTTATTCTCGGACCATTCCGGATCACCTCGTGATATCCGGATCCCATCGAGACTCCGAACAACATTCGGTCTCTTTCTCATAATAACATAACTACTCAAACAACGTCGAATCCTTAAGTGTGTCTCCCTACGGTTCGTGAATTATGCGGACATGATCGAGACACTTCTCGAACAATAACCAATAGAGGAATCTGGAAATTCATATGGCTCCCACATATTTCTACGATTACTTTGCGATCGAATGAACCACTTACATACGATACCAATTTCCCTTTGTCTCACGATATGTTACTTATCCGAGGTTATGATCGTCGGTATCTCTGCATACCTAGTTCAACCTCGTTCGATAAGTACTCTTTTCTCGTTCCGTGATATGTGATCCCTTGTGACCAAGTCACATGCTTGCAAGCTAATTGGATGACATTCCACCGAGAGGGCCCAGTATATCTATCCGTCATGTGGATGGACAAATCCACTCTTGATCCATGTGTCTCAACCAATACTTTCCGAACACTCAATGCCACCTTTATAACCACCCAGTTACGGTGTGGTGTTTGATGTCATCAAAGCATCCATCCGGTAAAGGTGATATGCATGATCTCATGGTCGAAGGAATTAGGTTACTATGTATCAGAAAGCATATAGCAATTGAACTATTGAAATGACTTGATCTTTATGCTACGCTTATTTATAGGAGTATGTCCATCACATCATTCTCCTAATGATATGATCCTGTTGTTAATAACATCTCTATGTTCATGATCGAAACCATGATCATATATTAACCAACAAGCTAGTTTAACAAGAGGCTTTACTAGGGACTCTTATTTTAGTTTACAAATCACACAAGTATTAATGTTTCCGGTTAATACAATTATAGCATGGTATGTAAACATTTATCATAAGTGTGAAGATATGATAATAACCACTTTATTATTGCCTCTTGGGTATATCTCCAACAGTCTCCCACTTGCACTAGAGTCAATAATCTAGTTTCAAACCTTTGTGTATATAACACCTATGGCTTTCCGGTGTTGTATGTACACGATTGCTAGTGGTCAACTGATCTCCGGATCTGACACTTCCAGGTCCGTGTATAATTGCATGTCTTTGCGTCTCTACGCATCACTCATTCTCTAATGAGATGGCTTTGTATAAATTTGGTCTCTCGGTGTGACCTTTAGTTCTTTGGGGTTAAAACATGTTGATAATATTGTCGCACAATATATCTTCATAGTATTATCCCTCTGTGAACTACACCTAGTTTGATAACAAACTACTTGACACAAATGCCCTCTTTTGCTGCTATAATAGCAGTCATATACTTAGCCTTTTGTTGTAGTATCTGTCACAATGTCTTAACTTTGGAACTCATCCAAATCCATTATGGAACTCACATTCCATTATATTGTGCCACCCTTAGTTTAGATTGAGATAAACTTAATTTGTACTTTGTGACAAAGCTAGTATCAATGTAGTACTTTTACAATGAACTAACTATCTATTTGTCTCTTCTACAAATAATATACTCTTAGTTCTTCCAAAAGATCATAAGAATATCCTCACTATTGTCCAATGATCATCTTACAAATCATTCTGGTATATGCTCACAATATTTAGAGCATAGGACATATCTGGATTTATACATATCACAGTATGATTGATATAAATATTCTTTCTGATTTCATACATCAAGTATCAATCTATACTTGATTATTTGTTTCACTTTACCAAATGTCAATACACTTGAATATATCATCAATATTGAACTAATTCAATCCTTTCTGTGCGACAAGAAACTTTCTTGTAGTTTCTATATTGAACTCATTCAATATCTCGTCTATGTACTTCTGGCATAACCATATTAGCGTCTATTGATGCCAAATATTTGGGTTTTGCCTAAGTCTTTCATCAGGATGAAATTCTTTAATATGTGTTAATAAAAGATACATCTTTTCTAATCAACAATATGTCCTCCACATAATGTATTAGAAATATGTCTTAGCGCTCCCACTTAATATCTTGCAAATGCAAGCATCTTCATTGTCTCTAATGAACTTTCAAACTCCTTTAACAGTTTCATCATAGTGAAGATTCCAACTCCGCTATGCTTACTTCAACCATTGAAGTTTGCATATGTTTTTAGCATCCCTTGAATTTAATAAAACCCTTTGGACCGTGTCATGCACACGTCCTAGGTAACAATTCTATTAGAAGAACTTGTTTTGTTTATTCAACTACCACATAAAAAAATTATATGTAGTGGCTGCTACATTAATCCGTATAGACTAAATATCGCTATGAAAGATCAAATCTTGTCATATACAACCTTTGAACATTGTTGTGAACTCTTTCCCAACATGTCGACTATTTCATAGATGTGAAACATCCATGTCTATTTCTTTATAGATCCAGACACAACTATAAGGTCTTACACCTTTCTCGAGGGTCCTTCAAGTTCAAAACTTGATTTCTCGTGTATGGAACTATCGCGGATTTTATGGCTTCAAGCCATTTGACGGAGTCAGGGCCCATCATCGCTTCTTTGCATGTAGTCGGTTCATTATTCTCAAATAATGATTCAACCCTCAAATCTTGGTATTTGATTGTTTATCCGACCTACTTGTTTCAATAGGAACTTGGATCTCCGTGACCACAACCTTTGAGGTACGTGAGCCATGAGCTTTGTTGCTGCCTCCGGAACACTTTTCGGTGCTGCGCAACTCTGCACATATAGCTAAGGTTCTTCTAACCTTATCAAAATTCTATTGTCCTCCTACTTAACTTTTCACGGAAAATTCCTTCTCAAAGAAACTTGACGTTTTAAGTGACAAACACTTTTGTCTCTGGTGTTATGGAGGAATACTTAACAGTTATTCGAAATAACATACAAAGACAGGTTTATCCGACTTTGGTTGCAAAAACATCTTTCTTATGCAAAGCATACCAATGTTTAAGAAAGGACAACTTGGGTTTTATCCCAAACCATAACTTTATATGGTGTCATTTCAACGGATTATGATGGAGCTCTTTTCAGTGGAAAAACGGTAATCTCTAAAGCTTTTAATCTTTAAAATATAATGGCAGTTTTATAAATTATACATTTGATCTTACCATGTCAAACAAGGTTTAATTACATATCTCGAACGCTCCATACTCTTATGGTGTTTCGGGAAAATGCAAATCCATGGAACGATTCCTTAAATCTTAGGTATTATGCTAAACTCTGTAACTCAAATATCTTCCTTTATGATCTTTATCATAAACTGTTTATATTCTTGTTACAATGATTTTGTACTTCATTTTGAAAGTCTTTTGAACTCTTCAAATATTTCACACTTCATCCTTATTAAGTAAATATTCATATATTCACTCAAATTTTGGAGAAAGCATATGAAGTTGAAATCCATCGCTCTTGACTACACATAATGGATTTCATACAACAATATGTACTAGTTCCAATAATCTAGTCATTCGTTCCTTTCGGCCTATGAGCGAAGTTTTAATTATCTCTAGGAAAGTTTCTGGCGTCATTTGATCAAAATCAAATAGACTCCAAAATTCCATCCATATGGAGTTTCTTCATGTTTTCTTTCCAATATAATTTAAACGGCGATGTCATTTCCTAAGTGATCTTTCAATCAATTTGTCTTTCGACATTTTTAGCACTAGTTTTATGGATGTGATTCCTCCAACGAGATTTGCGAATCAACCATCTTTTATGGATTACGGCAATTATTTGAACAACCCTTTTGTTCTCATAATACCTGATAAAACAAATCTTTGAAGGCAAGCTTTGATGTTTAACGAGCAACACAATAACCCTTTATTTTGTTCTCGATGAACATCATCACATATTCTTTTGCTAGTTACTTAGGCCATTGTAGTTCATGAATTGTGTTGTTTCGTATGACGATTCACACCAACAAATTCAGTATCAAATACTTAAGAACCACATTGTTTAACAAGCAAAGAATACAGCCATAACACGTATATCATCTATATACTTAAACTGAACAATTCTAGTCTTTTCTTTTCTGCCATATACTTATGAGATTCTCTTTCAGTATTTCCTTTTCTGTTTGAAAGAATCTATCAATATCAATAGTGGAGTCATACATATGACACATAGTCTAAAACATGTATAGTCAAATACTAATGTCTTTGGACTTGCACTTTGAATTAGATCACCATCATCAAATTTTTGGTGTTCTTTCAAATTCCTTTCTTTAGTAATCTCTCGGTGTAGTAAACATTTTACCTACATCAAATATTCACCCTCATCATGGATTTATCCACGATCAAGCTACTTTTAGCTTGTAACGGTGAATCGCAAGTATAATGTTGCTCTCCAAAACCTCTTGGAGGATTAGGACAACTAGTGTCTCCAACCTTTTTGCAAATTCTCATCAAATATGAGAACATGACTTTTGCCATATTATACTCTATCATGTTGCAACCAAAATTTGTTTTGATATCACAATATCTTCCACATCATGGTTTTCAAACAACTCTTTCGGATCCTAGATAACCTTGATATTAAGAGAATCCTTTGAATATCAAGAATCATGGAGACAAACATGATACTTATATACTAACATTGGAATTGTTACTCTTGTTTTAATACCAATTATTAAACTTCATGGAGTAACCGAACTTCTTGAAAGTTTGCAATAGGACTTTTAAACTTTAGATTAACACTTCAAAACAATACGATACCAGTTAGAAAGTAACTAACCGAATTCTATAGTTCTATCATCTCAATTATAACTAAGCGCAAGGTGGTAAGCGGATGCCAATGACTACAACAACTATGCAAATTCACTTTGATTTAGTTTATGATAAATTGAGTTCTAATTAATAATTAAATTAATCTAGGTGAACTCCCTCAAAACAATATCCCTCACATTGTTTTAGTGATCACACGAACCAAATCCACCACATCAAAACCGATCATCACGAGAGTTGATGTAGCTTCAATGGCGAACAATCAACATGTTCATCATATCTACTATATGACTCATGCTCTACCTTTCGGTAATCCGTGTTCACGAAGCCATATGCGTACATGCTAGGCTTGTCAAGATCAAACCTTAGTTTCGCATGAGCAAATCTGGCTTGCTCACGTTGTATACACTTGCGTAATCTAACACACCCGATCATCACGTGGTGCTTGAAACAACAAGCTTTAGCAATTGCTAACTAAGGGTGAACACTTTAAGACTTGAAATTCATGTGCATGAGGGATCATCTTATAATGCTACCGTAAATCTACTAAGCAATACAAGATGCATAAAGGATTAACATCACATGCAATTCATAATATGTGATATGATATGGCCTTTCTTCTTTGTGCTTCCGATCTCCATCTTCCAGACGAACATGATCACCATCATCACCGGCATTGCATCAAGGTCAATGGCGCCTCTCCATGGTTGTCGCCCACCGGCTTCAACTATTACAACTACTTTGAATAGACACGCGGGTCTTAACATAAATTAAAGACAACCATATGGCTCTGCGGTTGCCAACTTACAATAAGGAACATTGCATACATCATATATAATCACAATCATGGCCATATCACATCACAAGACACCCTGCAAAACAAAGTTAGGCGCCTCTACTTTCTTTGCATATTTTACGTGGTTTGGGGCTTTCAATAAGTGTCGTTCTAACTTACGAACAAGAACCACAACATTGATACTAGTATTGTCAATCACCCGTTGTAAATTGGATCTTAACTATGCTAGGAGAAAGCAGGCACCCATAAAGCCACTTATGCAATACAAGTTGCATGTCAAGCGTGGAGCAAGTCTCATGAACGATGTCATGTAAGGTTAGCCGCTTCATCCCAACATACCGCAAGATACAAAGTACACAAGAAGCAATCGACAATAAAAGCATCAACGCCCACAATGACCATTGTGTTCTACTCGTCTGTGAGATCTACATATAGACACGGCTCTGATACCACTGTAGGGGTTCGTAGCATGGAAAACAAAAATTTTCTATCGCATACAAACAAACAAGCCAAGATCTATCTACTATATTGTAGCAACGAGTCGATGGAATAACTCACCCTCGAAGATTCCAAAGCGGTTAACGAGAGCAGATTCTCGTGGGTGATGTAGTCGTACTCTTTCCGATCTCAAGATCGCGTGAGCGATCCTTCTGCGTTAAAGCGGCGCTCATGATCGGTCACACGTTAAATTCGGCGAAGACCTTCCTCTCCCTTGTTCCAAAGGCGCGGAGGTTGTAGCACTCTCGCGATTCCGGCACAATGGCGTGGTACCTAAGTAGAGGGAGATCATGAGGCTTCGCCTTAAGCCGGGTGCGGTATGGTGGAGCTTATGAGAGGCTATTAGTGGTCTAGTAATTAGACACACCAATTAGAAGGCTCTAAACCAATTAGAAGGCTCTAAACCTGGCTAAAGCAATTAGAAGCTCTAAACCAAAGCGGCTCTAAACGGAGGTAGAAGATAGGAACTTGTGTGTCTCAAGGAGGAGCCCTGCCCTCCTTTTATGGGTGGAGGGCCTTGGCCAGGAGGGAGGAGTCCTCCCAACTCGGCCTAGGGCTTGGGGCCGGCACGGAGGTGGGACTCCTCCTCCAAGTTGGTTCCAACTCCTCTTGCTTGTTTCCCACAGTTTCCTGTTTTAGCCGTTTGACTTTCAAACTGGCAATTTGACTTTCATGTTTTTGGAACAGCAAGAACACTTAGTACATGATGCAATCATTCCAATATGTAATGACACCGGAACCTTCTAGAACATTCCCGATGAAAACACCGGAATCATTCCCGAACTCAAAGCAGGACTTTCCTTATATGAATCTTATTCTCGGACCATTCCGGATCACCTCGTGATATCCGGATCCCATCGAGACTCGAACAACATTCGGTCTCTTTCTCATAATACCATAACTACTCAAACAACGTCGAATCCTTAAGTGTGTCTCCCTACGGTTCGTGAATTATGCGGACATGATCGAGACACTTCTCCGAACAATAACCAATAGAGGAATCTGGAAATTCATATGGATCCCACATATTTCTACGATTACTTTGCGATCGAATGAACCACTTACATACGATACCAATTTCCCTTTGTCTCACGATATGTTACTTATCCGAGGTTATGATCGTCGGTATCTCTGCATACCTAGTTCAACCTCGTTACTGATAAGTACTCTTTTCTCGTTCCCGTGATATGTGATCCCTTATGACCAAGTCACATGCTTGCAAGCCAATTGGATGACATTCCACCGAGAGGGCCCAGAGTATATCTATCCGTCATGTGGATGGACAAATCCCACTCTTGATCCATGTGTTTCAACCAATACTTTCCGAACACTCATTGCCACCTTTATAGCCACCCTGTTACGGTGTGGTGTTTGATGTCATCAAAGCATCCATACGGTAAAGGTGATATGCATGATCTCATGGTCGAAGGAATTAGGTTACTATGTATCAGAAAGCATATAGCAATTGAACTATTGAAATGACTTGATCTTTATGCTACGCTTATCTATAGGAGTATGTCCATCACATCATTATCCTAATGATATGATCCTGTTGTTAATAACATCTCTATGTTCATGATCAGGAAACCATGATCATATATTAACCAACAAGCTAGTTTAACAAGAGGCTTTACTAGGGACTCTTATTTTAGTTTACAAATCACACAAGTATTAATGTTTCCGGTTAATACAATTATAGCATGGTATGTAAACATTTATCATAAGTGTGAAGATATGATAATAACCACTTTATTATTGCCTCTTGGGTATATCTCCAACATGTTGTTGGTGTCACCATCCTTGATGTTGGAGTCTCTTGGAGTAGTCATCTGTTTGGGTTGGATTGGGATAAGAATAGGCAAAAATATTTCTAAGGGAATAGTTCTAATCACACACATCACAATTCACACAAGCAATGTAAGCAATCACAAACAAACATTCCACTCAAACAACAAGTTTCAAGCATATTTTTAGGCAAACAAAAATAATTTTGTTACACCACATAAGTTGGTGTGTTTGACTAAAACAAAATATGGTGGTCCATGTATATGGTTCACTTGTGATCTTTCCATATTTCTTGGTTGATTCTTCTTTCTACATGAGATCATGGTTTCCTTAGGAAAAATTCTTGGCCTCAAAACTTCAAATGAAGTGAACTCCTTCAAGTTTTTCATTTCCTCAGTCTCCACATCTTGAGAAAGATTTCTTTGTCTCACTTGTAGTCCTTAGTGATATCCAAGATTGAAGTCCTTGGGTGAATATGTTGAAGATGTTGAAGTCATTAGAGTTGAAGAAGTCCTTTGCACATGGTGAAGTCTTTGGTTATGGGGTAGGTTTTTCCATCAAGTTGAAATAGAAGAGATGTAGAATCAAAACCAAAGTGGTTGAGGAAAGAGTTTACAAGTTTGTTTTGTAAATAAGTTTTTGGAACAAATACAACTCCTATTTTTCTAAGGGTTTTTGTCCAATCCTAGGTTTACAAATCCTACAGGCAACACAATGCTCTAATACCATCTGTAAGATCCCTCCTTTGTAAAGGAAAAGGATCCCTGTGATTGCAATGCTAGTCCCTGGATCAATAGCTAGCATCCACAGTTAAGATGTAATATCAAGAAACAAAGGTCATAATACAACTTTATAACCAGGAATAACATAATTTTATTACATCTTACATAGCTCATTTGGCTATTACATTACATTGCAGCAGAATATCTATAAGCATGGGGTCCTTCATCTTCAAAATGCCACAGGCAGACATGTTGGTTGTAGACTTTGTAATCCTAATCAATCAATCTTCACTAAAATAAATCAAACCTGCAACATCACAAGTTACAGCCACAAGGGTCAATACATTTGAATTGTATTGGCAAGTGATACTATGGTAGTATGGTGGAGTCTATCATCTATATGCATTTGGCTAAGTGGAGTTGAGGCTTGCATTGCTCAAAATAGATTTTTCCTTAACCTTTGAAAAACACTAAGTTTTTGCTTGACAAAATCATTTTTCTCAATCAAAGATTGAAGATCCTTTAACCCTTGTTCAACCACAAGTTTTTAACTTAGAAATTTGAATGATGAGATTCTTGATTGCTTCCATGTCTTGATGCTCAAATTGTCCTTTACCAGAGACATGGCTAAGTACTTAGATTTTTACACTCTGCAGAGATGGTGCACTTTCCCCACAAGACTTGGTTTCCCAAGACAAGATCTTTCAGAAGCCTCCCCTTAGACCAAAATGGACGCGTTCCAACCTATCAAACTCTACCACCAACTGTCCATATGGCTAAGTTCTTGCAACCTATATGATCCAGGCAGAGCCCATAATGCCAAGTGGCTGCACTTGAAGCTTCTCAACATTTGACATCTCAAATCTCTTTGTTCCTGGGTGGCCATCCACAAGTGAGATACACAAGGTCAACCATAAACATGGGCCTTGTGAACCACTCAACCAAAAACCACCAAGCAATTACCATTCCACCTAGGTGATTCATTAACTTAGTTGTTTTATTAAACAAAACACAAGTCCTCAGATTTAGAAATTTTTCCATAGTATGAATATATATTCCACCCTTGTTTACTATTAGCTAAGATAAGCTTGATAGTAGTAGGAATCTTAACTTAGGAAAATTTTACTAATGTTTCACCTACTAGTTTTTCCTATAGCAAGGTTTATACTTAGCAAAAATTCCATGCAAGTTTTACTTAGAAAAAATCACTAATGCATAGTGAAAGTAATGGGACAAAAGTATGAAGCATCACTTGCATTTTTGGTAGACTATAAGTTCACTCCTTGTCCTTGCTACAATCACACTCTTCAAGTCACTACAATTCAATCAAGCAAGGCACAAGTTCAATCTACCAATCAAGCAAAACACCACATAAAATCATAAAGTCAAAGTAATGCATGCAAACATGCCAAGGTTTGTTTTATTTGAAAAATTGGTTCCTAATGGGTCATAAACATTTGAAAACACCTATTGGTCATTTTATAAAGTGTTAAAGTCATTTTCAAAAGATTTCACTTCAAAAACCATTTTCAAAACAAAGTATCATTTTATGTGGTGTAGAAATGTTTTTACTAAGGCATTAATCTATAGAGTTCACTAAATATGTTTTCAAACCATAAAACTTGGTGTTTGGGGTCAGAGAGTTTAAAACAAAACATTTCCCAAAGGTTTTCCTTCAAAACCATTTTTAATAAATAAACCATATTTCTATTTGACTAGAAATGGTTTTAAATCAAAGAATCATTCTTTTGTTTCACCAAATACATTTTTGAAACCACAAAGGGTTTTCTATGGTCAGTAGGTTCAAATCAAACCATTTTCCAAAGATTTTATCCCCAAAATAATTTTTGAACAATTTTTATAATCCAAACAAGCATACAGATGTTTCTGCAAAAAACAAACATTTTACCAGAGGCTTTTTTACTAAACAAATGGCATGGTTGGCTAGGGCTTGTTCCACTGGTTCCAATGATATAAAGTTTGTAATTTTTGGACGTGTGGATCAAAAGTTACAAGAGTTTCAAATGTGCATCTAAATCAGATTCAAACTTTGTTTTAAACAGAACTGGTGACACGCGTCCTATTCCTATTCGTCGGTACCGGTTCGGGTGGATCGAGTGATGCAGGCCGTTGGATCAAGTTGAATCGCACGACACTGGCTGCATACCCTTTCAACGTTAAGTGATCTAATCGCGTCACTTCGATTTGGATCGAACGGCTCCTATCCACTAGCCAAGAACTGGCGGCTTTCGGCGACGGCAGATCGGTCGGCGATGCACGAGGCGAGAAGGAAGGAGTATGCTCACCGTGTTCACAATGTCGTGGGGAAGCTCAACTTGGTCTTCTTGGGTCGAGGGGCGCTCGTGGTTTCCCTAGATTGCTCACCGGAGTTCGCTCAGCGTCGGGCACGCTCTGGAGGTCGTCGGGGATGGGGTTACAAGGCACCCTAAGGCAAGATAGGGGAATGGTTAGACGCGGAATGATCTGGGGAGGTTGTGTGCATCATCGAGAGAGCTTAGGACGGTCGGAGTTCACCTGGAATGCTCGTCGAACAATGGCGAATGCCGGCTGCACACGGTGTTAATGGCCGAGGTTACTGGGCACTCATGGATGAATGAGTGGCACGGGAGATCGCCAGAGGTGGTGAGTATGTGTGTGGTTTATGAGGCAAGGCGGGGTCGCTGAATTTGCACGGACCTCGTCGGTCGATGGCGGTTTGGGGACGATTCGAGCAGCCTGGTGGCTCTCTGGTGGTTCTGGTTTGGGGGAAAGGGAGAGAGGAGCATGGCGTTTAATACGGCATGGTCGCTGGACTGAATCAATGCGTCAGTAACGAGTATTTACGCGAGTTTTAATCGTGAAACGTGGCGATGTTTCTTGTGGTGAAGGCGATGAATAGGAGGGAATTAATTTGGTCGTGAGAGAGAGAGGAGAGGTTGGTTGGGTCCATTGGTCAGTGGCCTCGCGGGTTTCTTTCGCGGTAAAAAAACGATTCGTTCGCCGAGAGGGAGAGGTGGGCTAGGTTGGGCTGAGTTGGGCTGGGCGGATGGTTGAAATTCTTGTCTAGTTCCATTTTTTTCTTTCTAATGATTTTTCTTTTTCTAATTCTATTTTCTGTTTTGAAATTCCAACAACAATTCAAACAACTAAATCAAATCAAACAATCACCACACTTGTAATTGAATTTGGTTCTGTTTAACAACATAACCTAAGTCCAAAAAATAATATTTTTAATATTTTTAGGATCCATTCATTAATTAAATAAAATGGACCATAGTTATTTAATCAAATAGGGTTTGATTTATTTAATAAAATATCCATTTGAAATCTAAATATTTTCAAAACCAAATCAGTAGGTTTTATTTGGAAATAGAGAATACTTGGAAAACTTGTTTTAAAATAAAATAACATTTTATTTTAGGGTCCACTAATAATTAAATAAAATGGACCTTAGTCATTAAATCAAATAGGATTTGTTTTATTAAAACCTTTATTTTAAAAATCTAAAAATAACACCAAAACACTTCAGTAGGTTTTATTTGAGAATATAAAATACTTGGAAAACTTATTTAAAATAAATAAATAAGTTTTAGTGTTTATTTGAAATGGGAAAAGCCTTTACTTAAATAAAATTGGATATTAAATCCTTATTATTTTATTTAAATAAACCTTTACTATTTTTATCAAATAGAAATATTTTATTTCAAAAGCTTGGCCAAGTTTTAATTGGGCTCTATAAAATAATCCTTATTTATAAATCTACCTTTTCTTTTGAAAACCAAATCTTTTTATTAAAAGATCAAAAATAGTATTTCCAAATATTTTTATTTTCCTTTATTAATTGTTTAACTTTTCAAATCCCTTTAGGATTTGTTTGATCAAAAAGGTTTGAAGGTTTCCAATTGGAATAAAAAAGTTTCTTCTCACTCTGAAATTCAACAAAGTTTTATTTTATTCATTTATTTTTCACATAACAAGATTTGGAAAATCTTGGGATGTGATAATCTACTTGATGAAACACAAGTCTGAAACCTTTGAAAAGTTCAAGGGATTTCAGAATGAAGTGGAAAATCATCGTAATAGAAAGATCAAATTTCTACGGTCCGACCGTGGAGGTGAGTATCTAAGTTACGAGTTTAGCACTCAAATGAAAGAGTGTGGAATTGTTTCACATCTCACACCTGCCGTAACACCATAGCGAAATGGTGTGTCGAAATGTCGTAATCGTACTTTATTTTAATATGGTTCGATCTATGATGTCTCTGACGTACTTGCCATTGTCATTTTGGGGTTATGCACTAGAAACTGCTGCATTCAGTTTAAATCGGGCACCATCTAAATCCGTTGAAAATACACCGTATGAATTATGGTTTGGAAACAAACCTAAGCTATCATTTCTTAAAGTTTGGGGATGCGATGTTTATGTGAAGAAACTTCAACCGGATAAACTCGAACCCAGCGGAAAATGTCTTCATAGGATACCCTAAGGAAACTATTGGGTATTCCTTCTATCCTCACGAATCAGGAAAGATTTTTGTTGCCAGAATGGATCCTTTCTAGAAAGAGTTTCTCGCGAAAGGTGTGAGTAGTCGGGCGAACTCGAAGAGGTTATTGAACCTTCTCTTCAAAGTATGGCGAGTAGGCCTTGTAGCGAAGAGGTCGTTCGAGTTGGCTTCACCGGTTGAAGAGGAACTAATGCTAATGATCATGAAACTCCGAAGAGAACTACCGAACCTTGCGGTCTAGCGGGACGTGCGGCTCCAGGTATGGAAATCTGTCATGAATTTCATGGTTGATGAAAATGATGACCTGCGACGTATGAAGAAGCGATGATGAGCCGGATTCCAACAAATGGTTAGAAGCCATGAAATCCGAGATGGAATCCATGTATGAAAATCAAGTTTGGAACTTGGTGGACTTACCTCACGGCCGAAAGGCCGTGGAGAATAAATGGATTTTCAAAGGAAAATTGATCTTTGATGGTAATGTGACCGTCTATAAAGCTTGACTTATGTAAAGGGGTTTCGACAAATTCAAGGAGTTGACTACGATGAGACATTCTCTCCCGTAGCGATGCTAAAATCAGTTAGGATTATGTTAGCAATTGCTGCATATTTCGATTATGAGATATGGCAGATGGATGTCAAAACTGCATTTCTCCATGGTAATATTGAAGAAGAGTTGTATATGATACAACCAAAGGGTTTTGTCGATCCTAAGGATGCTAACAAGGTGTGCAAGCAACTCTTTGTGCAACCTTGTTAGCATCCTTGAAACTCGACAAACTTTGTTTATCATCTCGCTCATATTAAAATTTCTATTACGATGATTTTCCACTTCACTCTGAAATTCCTTGAACTTTTCAAAGGTTTCAGATTTGTGTTTCATCAAGTAGATAGAACTGTATCTACTCAAATCATCCGTGAAAGTAACAAAATAACGATATCCATCTCGCGCCGACACACTCATTGGACCACATACATCAGAATGTATGATTTCCAATAAATCTGTCGCCCGTTCCATTGAACTGGAAAACGGCATTCTAGTCATATTGCCCATAAGGCATGGCTCACATGTATCAACTGATTCAAAATCAAGTGATTCCAAAAGTCCATCTGAATGGAGCTTCTTCATGCGTTTAATGCCAATATGACCTAGACGATAGTGCCACATATATGCAGATATATCATCATTAAGTTTAATTCTTTTAGCATCAACATTATGAATATGTGTATCACTATTATCGAGCTCCAATAGAAATAAACCATTCATCATCGATGCATGACCATAAATTATTTCATTCATATAAATAGAACAACCATTGTTCTCGGATTTAAATGAATAACCACTTCGCATCAAACACGATCCATATACAATGTTCATGCTCAGTGCAGGCACCAGATAACAATTATTCAAGTTTATTACTAATCCCGACGGTAAGTGGAGAGGTAGCATTCCGACGGCGATCACATCAACACTTGATCCATTGTCGACACGCATCTTGACCTCACCCGTTGCTAGACGTCGCTTGTTCCGCAGCCCCTGATTCGAGTTACAAATATTAGCAACTGAACCGGTATCAAATACCCAGGTGCTACTGCGATTACTAGTCAAGTACACATCAATAACATGTATATCATATATACCTTTGTTTGCCTTGGCGGCCTTCTTGTGTGCCAAATACTTGGGGCAGTTGCGCTTCCAGTGGCCAGTCCCCTTAGAATAATAGCAGTTGGTATCAGACTTAGGTCCAACTCGGGGTTTCTTTTTAGGCACGGAAACCGACTTGCCCCCCTTACTGCCCTTCCGTTTTCCCTTCTTGTCTTTCTCGAAACTAGTGTTCTTATTGATCATCAACACTTGATGTTCCTTCTTGATATCCACTTCTGTAGTTTTAAGCATTGACAGAAGCTCGGGAGATACTTCTTCATGCCTTTCATATTATAGTTCATCACGAAGTCTTATAGCTAGGTGGTAGAGACTGCAGAACACGATGGATGCTGAAGTCAATGGGAATCGATATTCCCAAGGACACAAGCTTATCGGCGTAACCCGACATCTTGAGTACATGCTCACTTACGGAGTTGTGCTCTTCCATCATGCAACTAAAGAAATTTTATGAAGCATTGTATCTCTCTACAGAAGCATGTGTGTCAAAAATCATTTTCAACTCACCCGTTGTATCAAATGCATTGCCGTTTTAGAAACGCTTTCGAAGTTCTTGCTCTAGCCCATACAATATGCCGCAATGAACTAAGTTGTGGTCCTCCTGACGAGTCTGATAGACATTCTTATCCTCGTTAGGGGCATCATCGAAAGGTGGGGGGCCTAGCGGCGCTTCTAGCACATATTGCTTTTGTGCAGTGGAGAGGAGAATCCTCAAATTCATGGCCCATTCGGTAAAGTTGCTACCGTTCGTTGCAAGTTTCTCTTTCTCCATGAACACATTGAAATTTAAAGCAGGTGGTGCCATCTACAATAGAATTTGTAAAGTTTAGACTAAGTTTATGATAGATTGAGTTCAACTAATCCACATTACGAATGACCTCGCACTCAAAATGACATACCTCGTGGCTTTTAAGTGATTACATGAACTAAATCCACTACACCAAGTCCGATCATCACGTGAGTCTGTGTAGCTTCAAAGGCGAGCATCAAATGGGCATCATATCTACTATATGACTCATGCTTAACCTTTCAGTCCGTGTTCCGAGGCCATGTCTGTACATGCTAGGCTCGCCAAGTGAGAACCTTAGTATTCGCGTTTGTAACTGTCTTACACCCGTAATATGGTCATGGATCCAAGAACACTCGATCATCACGTGATGTCTTGGAGCGAAGAAACATAATCGGTGCATACTTAAGGAAGAACACATTCTTATCTTGATATTTAAATGAGGGATCATCTTATTATGCTAATATAACGCCAAACAAGCAATATAATATGCAATCAAACATCACATGTTTGTAAGTGAAATGATATGGTTCCCGCATATGATCTCCATCATGTGCACCGTGGTATGATCACTATCATACCTCTATGTGTAAGGCCAAGGTATATGGAACTTACACGTTATGTGTGTTGTAAGAGTATCATCTCATACTTCTACTTACAACATCACCATATCATAACACTAGCCCAACAACAATCTAAACTAGACGCCTCTAATTTATCCATTGCAAGTTTTATGTTGCTTAGGGCTTTCGAAGATAGAACCGTTCATACATACGAACATGAACCACAACAAGGATAAACAAATTGTTGAAAACTCGTTGAAAATTAGATATTGACTATAGTAGGAGAGACATACACCCGCTAGCCACTTATGCAAAACTAGTTACATGTCAAGCGTGGAACAGGTCTTATGTGTGAGGACATGTAAAGTTTGTCCGTGCCGCTTCATCCCACTATTCCACCAATATCCAAAATACAACTAAGAAGCAATAACATGATCAACATCGCCCACATACTCATATGTGTACTACCCATGCAAAGCATCTACGCATAGATATGGCTCTGATACCACTGTAGGGTTCGCAACATAGAAAACAAAAAAATTCCTATGATGGGAACAACTATGTACCAAGATCTATCTAGTAGATACAAACAAGGGGCGGATGTATATCCATAGAGAACAAAGCTTAACAAGTCAAACTCGTGGTTGATGTAGACGATCTCTTGCCGATCTCAAGATCGAGAGGAAGTCCTAGCGCCGCAAATCAGCAGCGCATCCGTGATCGCACACACGTATAAGACACCGAGCAACCTCTGCCTCATCGCTCCAGTGATGCAGCGGAAGCACAAATCTTTCTTGCCGAATAACCACCGGGAACATGTATCTCGCTAGTCAGAGACCATGGGGGATAAATTCTAGAGGGGGAGAGAGATCCTTCACGAGGAGGTGTGAGTGAGAAGTGAGGAGAGGGGGATCCTTTTATAGGAGGAGGGGGGCACCCAAGGGGGTGGCCTCCAGCCATGGGGGATGCCCCATCCCCTCCTTCATTCATGTGGATGGACACTCCACTCACTCAAATGCCTTTCAATTCCCTCCACTCAAAATCCCACTCAAATTCCCATTAAATTTCCACCAAATTTAATGCAAACTCTCATTAAATAAAACTCCTTTTATTTATTCAGAATTTTGTAAATTACTTTAATGACAAACATTAACATATAACCCCTTGCTAGTATTTCATTTCACATGCAAAAAACACTTTCTGCAAATTCACCTGAAAACCTGTTTCGGTATCTAGTGAATTAAATTCCTGCGCTTGTTATTCTTTTCGGCATGAAACTTTTGCTCCATTTGGATGTCGGTTTCTCTTAAGTGTGCCACCCTACGGTCCATGAATAATGCGGACATGATCGAGACCCTTCACCGATCAATAATCATAAGCGGTATCTGGAGACCCATACTGACTCCCACACATTCAACGATGACTTTCTTGTGATCGTCGGAACCTTTTATGCTAGTATCTTAATCCTTTTGTTACGCGATATATTACATGTCCGAGATTTGATCATCGGTATCTCCATACCTATTTTGATCTCGTTACTGACATGTACTCTTTCTCGTTCCCGTGATATAACATTCTAGTGATCAAATCACTTGCTTACAAGCTAACCAATGTGATATCACCGAGAGGTCCTAGAGTATGTCTATCCGTCATCGGGATGAAAAAATTCCACTCTCGATCCATGGGCCTCAACATAACACTTTAGTAGTTCCGAATTCATCTTTATAATCACCCAGTTACGGTGTGACCTTTGATGTTATCAAGAAACTCTTCCGCTGTTAGTGATTGACATGATCTCATGGTCTAAGGATTAGGATCACTTCGTAAGTTGTTATAGCAATATAAACTCAATGATTTTGATCGTAATGCTATACTTCGGATGAATGCTCATCACACCATTACACTAATTGTGACCTCATTATTAACAACATCCAATGTCTATGATCAGGAAACTTTGATCATCTTGTTAATCAATGAGCTAGTTTATGAGATAGGCATAACTAGGAACTTTCTGTTTGTTTATTAAGCACACATGTATTAATGTTTCCATATTAATACAATTATAGCATGCAAAATAAACATCTATCATATACTTGGAATACACATAATAAACACTTTATTATTGCCTCTCAGGTCATATTCCCTTCAGGAAGCTCTAGTCTCGGATCGTTCTGGACCTCTAGTCCCGGTTTATGATCTGACGGGCTAAGGGGCTCGCGTCGGCCATTGCGATGTGAAACTGCGATCTCGGTTGGTATCACGGACCGGAACTAGAGGTCAATAACTAGTCCTAGTTCGTAATATCAACCGATACTATTGGTTTCTCTATATAATTTGACTTCGTTCGTGCCCAAGACCATGGATATTTTTTCTTCAAGCAAGCCGAGTTCATGCCCATTTTTTCTCCAAGATTTGTCAAGATTTGGTGGAAACCCTAAATCCAAGGTTTTAAAAGGTTAGCAACTTCATCCTTTCATCTCTCATTGTTAGTTTATCTCAATTCTCTTTCAGTAGAGAGGGATTTCATGCTCTAGAAGTAGAGGGAATTTTAGATATGTAATTTTAGTCAAACTTTGATTAGGCAAAAATTACTGAAAATTGAAATATGTAATTTTAGAGTTTTAGAGCTTAGAATGGAATGAGGTTTTTTCTACTAGATAAATAATTAAAAACTCCACATTTTTCATGTTAATTGTTTTGTCCAATTCAAAAATTGGTGCATGTAAAATTTTCAAAATTCAAAATTTTAGATTTGAACAAGTAAATGAAGTGAAAATGATCCAAGCTTTTATATGTTGTTAGTACATAGTAGGTGCACCTATTTTAGGTACTGGACCTTTTAGAAAAATTTGTTTTAAAATAGTTAAAAAATGAGAAGGTTTTGGGAAGAAATAAATTAGGGTTATAGAAAATAATGTTGCTTTGTAAAGTGAGGAAATAGGGTTTTTCTTAAAATTGTGTTGCTCATTTAATGCTCTAGAAGATCACATTAACTTGTTAGTTTGCATATGTATATATGTTGTTTACTTAGTAATTTATCAAAATGAGTATGGAGTAGAATTTTTTAAATTAGTGCATAGTTTTTTTATTTTTGCAACAATAACATTTGGTCCACTATACTCTATTTTTGTTTCAGTGTGATGAACAACTTGTATTAAATGGTCACTAATCTCTATTCATGATGTTGTTTAATTGTTTTTGATATACTTATATAATAATGCAGCTTGTCCGGGAATGGATGTATGGTATTGACCGACGCTCTGGCGAGTTCTTTAATGGCTGGCATGAATTTCTCCATGTGGCCGATGAAAACAAGCGGAATGGTTTTGTATCCTGTAGATGTAGTGTCTATAAGAATCGGAAGGATTACTATGTCTTAAAAATCCTTGGCATCCACCTATTGTAGGTTACCCATAGCCTTGGTGGAAGTGGAGTGGTCGCTGGCGTCGAAGGTGATGACGCACTGAGCTTCAAGGAAGGAGTCCCGGGCCAGGCAGTGGAGACTTCACGGGTGAGATGCTTGAATTGCATGTTGGATGCTAGGGCCTAGGAGCCACCGAGTATGCAAACTATGGCACCCTGTGGCTCCTGGTAGCCCCCCGTGTTCTCCACGATATGGCCTTTCTCTAGGGCGTGGTGATGCTACTGCATGGCGTTGGCTTGATGGCCCATCTGGTGGGTGCCTTGGCCGCCTTGGTTGTTGTTCCAACACCCCTCCTTGCTTCCCGCTACGCCTGTTGCTCCGCTCGCCTCCATGTTTTCCCTTCCTCTGGCTGTTGCGCTGGTCGCAGAGCCTCTTGAGCTTGTAGCAGTCATAAGTGGGATGCCCATGCTGCTTGTGGAAGATGCAGTACAAGCGGTCTTTGCGATCCCCCTCCACATCACCATCGCGAGGGCTATGCCGACGGCACCCTTGGCACAACCTCTACCGAGGGCTTTACCCTTGGCATAGACTCGCCCGTTTGTATTTTTTAAAAAATTGATTTTATTTTTTATTTTTTTGAATTGTTTGAATCTCTTTCACTTTTGAATTGTTTAAATCTCTCTCACTTGGGACATTTTTAACATGAAATACACTAATCTTAGGTCAAATTGCAGTTTTGGTCAAACTTCTTGGTCGGTCACTCATTCTCACTACTCCACTCCGAGCAAGCTTAACTTCTTGGTTCCCTTCAAATGAGCTTTCGTGAAACATATTATACCTTGTTGTCCATATGGTCTAGTATTTTTAAAAAATGGGGTGGTAGCATTCTGAATTAGCCATTTGGTGGTTGCTTCACAAAACCCCCCGTTTTTATGCTCGAAAAATGGAAAATGATTTTTTGGTGCGACAAAAAGGGAAACTTTCTCCTGCAACATTATTCGTTATCCCATGATGCATATGCATTGGGAATATTATCACAAACTATACCTTGATTCTTGCCATAACATTGGTCATTTGACCCAAAAGCCTAGAAACCTCGAATGAGATAGGTCATTTTGTGAAAAAAATTTGAGACATAATCAATATATCAATTTTTATATTTTCCTTCCAACTATGTCACATAATATGACACCACGCGAAGGTTTCGCATTGTTTGGATCGTTTTTAATTTTCTATGCCCGCTTTAATCTATATTTAATGTTTTTATATTTTAGTTAATTTTTATTCATAAATGTGTAATATTTGAGTGTAGATGGATAGATCTTATTTTTTGTAAATTTTGATATATTATTTGTATTTTTTTGAATTAAAATGATTTAGTTATGATTATTCTAAGCTTAATGTGGTAAAATGAAAAATAGCTATGCCGAGAGCATTGCCGTCAGCACAGTTGTGAAACCTATGCCGAGGAAATGATCTTCAGCGTAGCCTTAACGCTGTCCCGCGGGCAGTAGCTACGCCGAGGGCCTCCCTCGGCCTAGCTAGGCTACGCTGACAACATATTAGTGCCGAGGGCTGGCCTGCTGGCCTAGGCTAGGGAGGGACCTACGCCGAGGGCCCTGACAATTGTCCGTCGGCATAGTATCCTGTATAGCGATGCGAGGCAGGACAAGGGCGTGTGCGAGACGATCATAGGGGGAATATGGTGCTCGGCCCCACGGTGGGTCCATATTCGGGGAGAGGGGGCTCTTCTACGATGACGTCGTGTGTTCTCACCAGGATAAAAAAATCAGGGAAACATGAATAACATGTACGGGGACACATCAGTTGTTGTCGAAACAGATTATGATCGACCGAAAGCAGAGGAAGTGGCAACAGGAAACGATGTTGGGTAAACGCCAGGCACAGCCATCCTCATGGTTCCCATTCAAATGGCTACAGTGTTTGGCGGTAGACGCTAATGAACTGTCGCTGACTCATTGTGAACAATTTTTTTCGCAAAAATGCAAAAAGCATATCAATTCATTGATAGAAAAGGATTTTGATTTACAAGTCTAAGAGAAGTCCGAAACACCCATATATACAACACACCCAGCACTCAAAACAAGACTACAACAAACGTCGAAATCCGTCGAGTGCTTCTCCAGGACGCCACAGAGTGAGCTCCTCCGCCGAACAGAACCCTGGTCAATGAAAGTCGCAGTGCTTGCGCATTGTCGATATCGCTAGGAGCATGCCATTCGCAACCAAGATGGGTTTCACCTGGATCCCGCGAGCCATCCAGGCTTAGCCTAGATCCGGGGTACGCTGCCGGCGCAGTCGCTACCTCCCAGCAACCTCAACAGACTTACTAGCATACAGTCTTCACCGACCCGCCAACAACCACAGAGGCAAGCCCACAACTAGTCATCTGGAGGCTTGTTCGTGCCGTCCGGGGAGGATCCTTATCTTGCAAGCTATCCGCAATACCACTCGAGAGGCCGACACTCCATCTGCACTAAGACGCCGCATTAGGCGAACACCGAGGACCATGACGATGAGCCATGACTCGTACCAGGGAATCAGGTTTCCAAGACGAAGCCTCCATGGAGGGTACGGCGTCGAAGATGCCGCCGCCTTGTCTAGCAAGACAAATCTGGGGATTTCACCTGGAACGTGACACCCTGGGCGAGGGAAGGTGCCGAAGCTCCTAGATGATGCCTCAACACGACACGACACCCACAGGCGTGGCCATCACTGGCCCAAAGGCAGAGCTTTCGACTAAAGTTTGGTACCTCGTTCCCGCAACCGAGCACCATGTTCTTCACATGGAGCCCCGCGTTGGCCCTTGGAGGAATCCCCGACAGGTTTGCGCACAGCCACCTCAAAGAAGCATCGTCGATCACCCGACACCACCAACGCCACCACTGGCATCACAAAACGCCTCGAGCCACCACACCAAGAAGGCCTTGGGTTCAACTCGACCCGGCCAAAGCAGCAACATCCTTGCGCTCGGGACCGGGGAGGACAGCCACGGGGATGTGTGTGTGGGGGGGAGGACGCACCCGACTGCCGGCGCCATCGCCTAGACGACACAACCTGCGTGGAGCAAGGCTCACGCGCACACCCGGCATAGGGGCCAGCAGGCTAGGACCCGCACAACACAGATCGAGCCCAAATGGTCCCAGATCTGGGCCGTCCGGTGCCGCCTCCCTGTCTCCACCATGGCCGTTGTCTTAGTCTATACTATTAAAAAGATTCAGGCCGTTCGTCGCCTCCAGTTTCTTCCGTCTGCTGCATATTTTGACGGTTTTGCCCCTAAGTGTCGCCCTCTTCCTCACGACCGCACCGGCCGGCCCCTTCCATCCTTCCCCATGAGTCGTAGCCTCGCACTCTTCTCTGCGCGCCGGAGAGGTTCTCCCTGTTTTTCCTAGAAGATCCCCAACCTCCTGCAAGCCTCCGCACTTCCCCAACCTCCTCTCGCTGTCACCTCGCTGAACCCCATCTATCTCCCAGTCGAAATAAATTGACCTGAGTTGGGGATAGAGAAGGAAAGAAATTGCCCTGAGTTGGAGATAGAGAAGGAGGACCCCGTTGGAGGATGTGATTGGAGGGCGACAACAGGTCTGTTCCCCAAGGGTCGAGCGGCATTAGAGACGAACGGGGTCCCGAGCGCTGAGGTGAAGGAGGCCGACGGAGGCAGCCCGGAATCGGCGAGGGGATCCATGGCCACCGTATGGCCGTCCCTATCCATATTCCATCCCCAATCGTCAGCCCTGCAGGAACCCCGCCGACGGGTGGTCCACCGGCCATATGGGCGGGCACCGAGGATGGAGAGGTCGCAGAGGCTCGAGCGCGAGGAGGGGGCAGAGGGGATGTCTGCCTATGCCCTCCATCCCGATTGTGGCGCTTCCACCTATGAAGGCCACACTGGACAACATTCAGCCTGATGCTAGCCGTCGGCCGGAACCCAACCACGACCCCTGCTCTGTCACTGCTACACACATCCTGGGGCCAGCCGCCGCGGGAAGCCTCGAAGCAACCACCCTGCTACAGCACTAGTAGAAAATGGACTTTTGGTCCATAGCATTACTCCTGGTTCTGGTACAAACCGGGACTAATGCCCTGGTCCCAACGGCTAGAAACAGCCGCAGGCCCTAGAAGACATTAGTCCCGGTTCGTAGGGGACCTTTAGTCCCGGTTCTTTTCACAAACCGGGGATAAAGGGTCTGGCGCTGGAAAGGAGTGAATGCGTGGACCTTTAGTCCTGTCTCGTTTAACAAACCAGGACTAAAGGGCCCGACTATATCTTCTTCCCCTCCCAACCCGAGCCATTTTAAGCTCACACAAGCATATCCCTCATATTTATCCCCTCAAGCTCGAGTTCTTGCCAATTTTTCTCAAGATTTGTGAAGATTTTTTGCCTCCACATCTATCTAAGGGTCCTAAGTGGTTAGCAACTTCATCATTTCATCTTTTATTGCTTGTTTTAGCTTATTTCGTGCTCTAGAAATGGATAGATTTGTGTGGATTCTATCTCTATATATCTGATTAATTTGGCACATATAGTTCTCAAAATTCATTTGATTCATAGAAGCACATAGATACATGAGTTCATCATATATATATATCTTGGTTTGGCACGTAGTCTCGAAATTCAGACGGTTCACAGTGCATCATGCCACCGTCGAGCAACAAAATATCCTTCTTTCTTCTACCTACCATCACAAAATCCATTGCAACAAAAATAAGAACCAAAACTATAAAGGCTCACATATATATAGTGGCACCCTAGCATTTTAATTAATCATCGGCCGTTTAAGCAAGTAAGAACAAAAACATGAACACGCCGAGGAGCTATCAAATTAAATTAGGGAGTCCCTCTATGGCGAGCTCCTCGAAGATGTCTGAGGACGCGGCATCCTAAGACATCTTCGAGAAGCTCTGCCATAGTGGTGTCCCTGATCTCGTACACTATCTTTCAGTTTATATCTTCTCCAGCTAAATCAGTATGATGGTGGAGCTAACAAATTTCTCATATTAGGGAGTGCCTCTACGGCGAGCTCCTCGAAGATGCCTGAGGACGAGGTCCAAAGACATCTTCGAGAAGCTCCGCCGTAGTGGTGTCCCTAGTCTCGCACACGATCTTCCTTGCAGTTGATAGTTCACAAAGAAGCCTATTTATAGATTAAGCAGCACAACATAGTGTCTATACTCGAAACATAATATCGACACTCATCCCTGTCATAGTGTCCCCACCCACTGAAATAGTATTGACACTCACTGACATAGTGTCTCCACTCACGACATATAGTATCGTCACCCACTTTTAGTCCCGGTTGGAGTGTCCTTTAGTCCCGGTTGGATACACCATCCGGGAGTAAACGGGCTCACGTCGGCCCCAGCCTGCCGCAACCCCGTTAGTCTCGGTTGGTGTGTCCAACCGGGACTAAAGATGTAGTAGAAAGTTTTTAAATCAGTGCATAGTTGTTTGATGTATACGATGTGTTATTTTATTTTTAGAGTAGTACTACTCTTAGCATCCTGATTTTATTTGATGAGCTTATATAATGCAGATGAGACGATATTGGATGTGCGTTGAACGAATCTCTGACGAGTTCATTAAAAGCGTTTTTTCCCGTTGTGGCAGAGGCAAACAAGTGCATCTTGCCGCCTCCCTGTGAGCTGTATGTAGCTTACGATGAAGCCTATAGTCTGAGGGCTTATAGCTCCCATGCGACGTCTTTACGTGGAATTGGAAGGAAAGCGACATCGTTGAAAAGAATAGCTCGTATGCGATGGTTGTGAGGCAGCTAATATCCCAGGGCCACACGGGCCATAAAACGGTCGTAAGGACACATTTAACTTTGTTCCAAGATTAGGTTTAAGCCAAACCGGTTGGTTGGGACAGCCAGTCAAGCCAGTCAAACCAACCGCTTCCGACCGAGAGAGCGCGTCACACTGACTATAGCTTTCCCGACGGTGGCGGCGGACCTCACCCATCGTTCTCGGCGCCGGCGGCGCCGGCATGGCAATTAATTTAGGCGGAGGCGCTTTCGTTCGACGGCGAAGGTGGTGAGTGCCATTTGAAAGCTAATTCCTCTCCCATTCTTCTCAATTCGAGATCTGAGTGTGCCCATTGATGCTAGATTGTGGAGGCGAGGGTGTGCTGAACGGGGCGAGGGGGAACGATATGGAGCATGGAAAGGGGACTTCTAATCGGTATATCCCGTATCTCTGCACTTAATTTCTCTAAGGTTGAGCTCTTTGTTCGCTTCCGCTATCTCACAGTGCCCGCCAAAAACAGGGGAGACGATGTTGCGCTCCAAACCTTCGAATTTCGCATCAATTTATTTCAATCTAGGGATGTTTTAGTTGCTGGCAGCACGCAGATCATTGAGAGAGACACGGTTGTTAAATGGGAGGTGGAATTAGAACATGTTGATCCCCAAGAGCTAATAAACATGGGAGAGGAGGCGGTGAGGAAAATGGTAGAAAAAATTGGGGATAGTGTGGTTTGGGGGCTAGAGCAAGAAGTTTCTTTGTTACGATTTGATGATTGCAAATGTGACTCTGTTAGGGTTGAGACAGGGGAACATATAGTTGATGAAATCGATGAGCGAAACGGTTGGACAAGCAAAACTGTTACATTTTTTAGCGAGCTCATTGATCTGAAACCTGATTCGAGGTTGGATATGTGGCCTCGAAGGCTGCTTTCAGATGGTCGAGGATGATTGGGCTGCACAAAGGCAAGTAATGCCTATACTTACTGAGTTGGAAGTGTTAACAGTGGAGGATGATGATGCTAATGCACAAGGGGAGGCTGCAGATGGTAATGCACAAAGGATTGTAACTGTTGATTGGAATTCAGTTGAGATACATGACCGGACTGATTTGGTCATTGCACCAATAGATGACATTGAAATGGCAAAGCTTTTTGGCATTCCTATAGATGACAGAGACAATGAGAAGAAGAGGGATGAAGCTGCAAATGATGGTGACAACCATTTAAGAGATGAAGAGGCAGATATAGATCTAGAGTTGTCGAAAAATGCTACAGTTCATGTAGATGATGCACATGATGATGAGATGGTAACAGTTTATGACAAAGAGGACCCAGTTATTGAAGTTGGGAGATTGTTTCCAAGCATGGATGAATTCAGGATGTGTTTCAGGACATATGCAGTCAAACGTGAGTTTGCTACCAAGACTATGTGGACTGATAAAAAGAAGTTCTATGCAAAATGCATAGGTTATGATGGTGGTGCCAAGCCTTGCAAGTGGTATATATCTGCTAGACGCCAACCTGGTGGAAGGACAATAAGAGTGAATCAAATTCCAAAACCTCATACTTGCATTACAAGTTCTCAAACAGTTACAAAGATGACATCACAATTATGGGTTGCAGAAAAGGTCAAGCCCATTTTAGCCACAACACCAAACAGCACTGCAAAGAGACTGAAAATAGACTTGGAAAAGCAGTACCCCATTAAGCTGAATTATACTACAGTGTGGAAGGCAAAGCAAAGGGCAGTGAAAGAGCTATATGGTGATTGGGCAAATACCTTTCGAATGCTTTATAACTTCAAAGCAGAAGTAGAGAAGAGGTCACCTGGCAGTGTTGTGGAGATAGATACTGTCGTAACAACTGATGGGAGAGTCTTCTTATCTAAATTCTTCATGGCTTTATAGCCTTGCATCGATGGCTTCAAAGCAGGGTGCCGTCCATATTTGAGTATAGACTCATCTTTCTTGACTGGAAAGTGAAATGGTCAACTAGAAGCATGCAATGCTTTAGATGGACACAATTGGATGTTCCCTGTTGCTATTGGCATGTTTCAGTCTGAGACAGAGGCATCATGGACATGGTTCATGATGCAGTCGAAAAGATGCATAGGGCCAGTATCTCCATTGGTAGTGCACACAGATGCATGTAAAGGTTTAGAAAATGCAGTGAAGATTGTTTTCCCTCATGCTGAGTAGAGGGAGTGCTTCGGCCATATGTGGATGAATTTGATCAAAAAATTCAGAGGAGATGATTTTGGACGCATGTGGCCAACAACAAGATATTACACCAGGCAGGCACATTCATATCACCTTGAGAAGATTAAGGCGGCATGCTCTGACGAGGATAGGGTCAAGTTTTGTACATGGTTGGAAACCTACCATTCTCTTTTATGGTACAGGTCTGGTTTTAACACTGCCATCAAATGTGATCATATCAACAATAATTTGGCAGAAAGTTTCAACAACAAAGTGAAGGAGTTAAAAGACTTGCTTGTCCATGACATGGTTGACCAGATCATGATCATGATCATGAGGTTGTGGGAATTGAGAAGAAGGCTTGGTGATGTTCTTCAAGGAGATAAGCTTCCTGATGTTGTGCAGTAGGTGGTCAACAGGAGCAGAAATCTTGCACATTTGCGTGTTGAGAAATCCTCATTGTGGGGTGGTGAAGTCAGAGATACAAAGACTGGCAGGAGGCATGTTGTTGACACTCAATTCCATGAATGCAGATGCCTTGAGTGGAAACACACTGGGAAGCCTTATGAGCATGCCATACTTTTCTTGGCCTCCAAACACAAGCTAAATATGCACCCATATTTGCATGAGTATTATTCTGTAGCAAAATTCAAGGCTGCATATGGAACACCAATTCCAGCACTTACAGATCAGTCTCGGTGGCACTAAGTGGACATTCAGTTCTCCTTGTGTCCTCCTTTGATGAAAATAAAAAGGCAGCCCAAGCGAGTAGATTCAAGGCTTGGTTTGAGAAAGGTGGGAGCAACAAGAAGGAAAGAAAGATGAAAAGAAAGATGCCAAGCCAAAAAGGTCCCAAAAAGGTAACAAGAATAGATGCAAACTCAGAAAAACTTGGACACCGAGTGGCTCTACCAAGTCGAGATACAACTGAAAAGCCAAAGTATGTTCATCCAAAATCTATCCCATTTCTTGTTGATGATTTTTATCCCCAGCTAACTTGCTTGTTTTCGGGAGGAAGCGTGGAGAAAAGGCCCACCTCGGTTGTTGTGAATCTTGGCCATGAAAAGGGCAAGAATCAATGGCCAAAGAAAGAAGAGAACTAACGGATCATGTTTGGTCTTCGAGGTGCAATCTGAACTTTTTTTGGAGGATGATGTGCAAACTGTTGAGGCTTTAGGGCACACCGTTTCTGATTTGGAAGCTCTGGTGCAAAATGAGGGGCAAAATGAGCCTGTTGTTGAGTCTCTAGTGCAAAATGAGCCTGTTGTTGAGGCTCTGGTGAAAAATGAGCCTGTTGTTGAGGCTCTGGTGCAAACTGACCATGTTGATGAGGCTCTGGATCATGATCATGAGGTTGTTGAGGAGGTGCAGGAGGTGAAGGAGACTCTTGGACGTGCTTTGGGGAGGCCAGATGGTAATGGTAAGAAAAAGAAGAGCGTAAACATATTATGTGGTGTGAAACTTGTGAAGGAGAAGAAAATGAGGGGTAAGAAGAGCCAAAAGAAATAGACTTTGAATTTGGCACTTGTTGTTGTAAACATTTGTTATTGTAATAATTTGGCACTTATTGTTGTAAACATTTGTTATTGTAATATTTTGGCACTTGTTTTTGTAAACATTTGTTATTATAATAATTTGTCACTTGTTGATAAATTGGACAAAATTCAAATATGATGGTAAATTTGAATTCCAACAAATGTAGCTATGTCACTTTTCTATGTGTGTATGAGCTTCCAACGTTTTTCTCATATGTACAATACAACTCATCCTCACCCTGATCCCTTTTGTGAAGTACAACTCACCCTCACCCAAAATGGGGTAGAAATGGGCTCCAAAGCTAGGGTAAACCACCCCATTTCTAAGCAAGTTTTTTTCGACCATTTCTAAAACCAAGTTTGATATTTTTCCTCAGAACTATGTCACATAACATGACACCATGCGAAGGTTTTGTAATTTTTTTATTTTTTTTTGAATTAGTTATGCACATTTGAATGTCTGGTCAAACATGAAGGGTTTTCATAAATATTCTTAGCTAGGGGCTGAGGCTCACAAAACTAGCATTGGATCTCTGATGAAATAGCATGTTGTGAACCTAAAAATGATTTTTACAAAAAATCATCAGCATGAAATCATGTACATGTAGTTCATATCTTACCCACTTCCAGCCGATTCGGCAGGATTTGTCTTTTTCACCAGGGATGGAATAAAAGGTTTGAGACTCTCAAGTTGGGAAATTGTACATGCTAGGTGGTCTAGTATTTTTTAAAAATAGGATCTTACCATTTTGAAACTTCAATTTGGTGGTTGCTTCACAAATCCCCCCTCTTTCGGCACTCAGAAAATAGAAAATGGATTTTCTGTGCGTCGAAAAGGAAAACTTTGTGCTACGACATTGTTAGTCATCCCATTATAGACATGCATGCCAAATATGGGCACATTATCACAAACTATGCCTTGATTCTAGCCATATCAATGATCATTTGACCCGAAAGCCAGAAAACCTCGGAGGAGATAGGTCATTTTGTGAAGGGTTTTTTGAAATATGATCAATAGACCAAGTTTGATATTTTTCCTCACAACTATGTCACATAACATGACACCATGCGAAGGTTTTGTATTTTTTTAAATTAGTGATCCACATTTGAATGTCTGGTCAAACTTGTGAAACCCCGTTGACTACATCCTAAACCCAGCTAACCCTAAGGCCGAATGAGGAACGTAGATGTAATCCTAGCGCGGCACTGTGGCCGTCCGATCGCGTCTTATAGAAGGATTCCGCGGGTGGCTCTCGGCGATCCGTGGATGGGCTTGTTCTGCAACCTGATTGGTTGGCGTCTCTTAGAAGGATTTCGTGGCCAGCTCTTGGCGATCCGTGGGATATGCACTACTAGGAAAACGGCCTTTAGTGGCGCACCTGAAACCATCATCTGCGGCGCACCTGCAGTGCGCCACGGGCCTTCTGACTATCTCGGTCAGTGGCGCCTTGCCTAGTGTGCCACGGTTGTGTAGAGATAGGCGTAGTGCACCTCCTAGTGCGCCACAGAAGTTTTGCATGGTGCGCTACCCATTGGATCTTCTGTGGCGCACTACCTGGTGCGCCACTAAACTTCCATGGTGCGCTTTAGGTGTAGTGCGCCACAGAAGGTAGACCATGTGCGCCACATATGTATTTTTTGTTTTTTTTTTTAATTTCCAAGCCAGATTATATGCAATACAGATTATATACAATATTACAGCAGATATACACACACAGATACAAGATATACAATTATATATATAAATACTCAATATGAAAAACAAGATTGAAACAAATACATATAGATAAGTCTCATACATGAATACATAGTCTAAGTTACATTGTTTTGATCATGTTACAAAGTAGTGGTTGGTGACATGCGAATACATGTCTCGATCGAACAAGTTAGAGCTCGGAAGCTCGCCTAGACATCTAAACTAGCTAGCTAGACACAAACGCGGGATAAATAACCAAAGAAGATAAGCATGATCACCGCATGACGAAGGTGTAGGTCTTCATCCGGTTCCTTGTCCTAACTACCGCTAGATAGCGCGTGTATCTAGGTTCCGCCATAGTGTTGTACCCTTTGTAGCTATTGCCGCTGAAACGTGCACTGCTGTCTCCGGCGATCTTCCCAATCATCGTGACTCAGGAACCCGTCCCTTGTAAACGACGTACCACGTCATCTACAAGTTGACAATAATAACTAACCGGTGATTGAAAAAACATGTATAATTAAAGTCGCATATGAAGATACACTTATAGAAAGTACTCTTAAATCAAAAAGAGCAAACTCAAAAAGCATGCCTCATATATAACTAGGTTGTTGGACACAGGAATATGCTACGATGGAACCGTATGCCAAGTAGGATGCACAACATCTGGACTTGTGCATAGCACAAGGCGTACAATCCCATCGTAGCACATTCACATATATAGTGTGCAACGACATTTTAATCATCGGTATTATTCTCGAAAAAGACCAAAGTAGCTCGAAAAGAATGCCTCATATATAACTAGCTAGGTCGTTGGACACAGGAATATGCTATGACGGGACTGTTAGCCAAGTAGGATGCACAATTCCTGGACTTGTGCATATCACAAGGCTAACAATCCCGTCATAGCACATTCACATATATATTGTGCCACGACATTTCAATCATCGGCATATTCTCGAAAAAGACAAAAATAACTCGAAAAGAATGCCTCATATATAACTAGCTAGGTCGTTGGACACATGAATATGCTATGACAGGACTGTTAGCCAAGTAGGATGCACAATTCCTGGACTTGTGCATATCACAAGGCTAACAATCCCGTCATAGCACATTCACATATATATTGTGCCACGACATTTCAATCATCGGCATATTCTCGAAAAAGACAAAAATAACTCGAAAAGAATGCCTCATATATAACTAGCTAGGTCGTTGGACACGAGGAATATGCTCTGACAGACGATCGAAGTAGGATGCACAATTCCTGGACTTGTGCATATCACAAGGCTAACTATCCCGTCGTAGCACATTCACATATATAGTGTGCCACGACATTTCAATCATCGGCATTATTCTCGAAAAAAGAGTAAGGAAAAAAAGAAGGACCAAATTGAGCAAAGGACCAAAGAGTAAGCAAAAAAACCAAGCATTGATTGATATATAATAATAATAAGCAAAATAAGTAAGCGGTGATTCATAAACCTAATAAGATAAGTACACTTGTCGTCCACACACACACACAAAGGTCATCTATAGTTTGCAACTACAACTAGGCCAACATCAAGCCTTATGGCTCGGCTTAGGGAACGGGAGGACGCCCTGTCTCGTCATGAACTTCCTATAGTCACCCTGCATCTCTAGGCGATCTTCTATGTCACGGTTATTCGGGATATTTCCTCCGTAGAAGATCCCCCCCCGAAGTCATGACATCACGAAAGATGATTGCCCCAACTGCTCTTTGGATGCGATACATCTCTTGTCTAATATCCGAATAATTGATCTTGGCCTTTGCTTAGGCCTTGTTTGAGATGATCGGCGGCGTAGAATTCTTTGGTCAAGTAGGGCAGCCCTCATGTGATGGAGTGCGTAGGCTTCCTTCTTCTGTTTTCCGGCTGCTTGGCAGGGAACTCTGTTACGTGGTTGAAGCGTGCTCGAACTTGACCTTCTTACGCACGGGCTGGTGCCTTCGTCGAGGCAAAGCCGGTGAGAGCATCATCCGAACTTCCTTGATCTTGTCGTAGTTTTCTTCTTTTCTAGACTCCCGAGTCGAAATACGTGGCGTGGGGATGCTTGGCGATAAGGAGATGAGCGTCGATGTTCATCTCTGGGCAAAAAATTCAAATGGAATGTGTTGAAAAAGAATGATGATGATCTAATAAAGCCAATCGGTGGCGGTGAATAACGACTTACTCGGGAAAGTAAGGCACGAGAATGTATTCCTTTGTCTTGTTCTCCACGAGGATTCTTTTGAGATCTGAGGCCACGATCGTCGTTCGCGGGGAACCCAAGCAGCCGTCACGCATGTAGTAGGGTCCACTATAGCGATGCCGGTGTGTTCTCTCTAATGATCTGCGTGGACAGTGAGAGAAAAGGCGGACCATGGTATAGTGCAGCGGGTATAGGTGGAACATATTGAAGATGTCCTCGAACCGCAGGAAGAACAGATCCGCGAGCGGTCGACGAAGCCCAAGCACAGTGGCACCTTAACCACGAATACCGGTGCGAGGATCTTTCTCCGATAGAAGGCGTCTCTCTATCGTCGACGCCGTCATGCACACTCTGCGATTCGAACTGGCGAGCTTCAAAATTCTTAGGTAGCATGGGCTCACCGCCACATGAATCCTCCACATAATACCCTCGGGTCTTGGTGGCCCGTCCGAAACCTGATCGGATTCGCGGTTGTTGACGCCACCGGCTGGCTCGAGCTGCTAGATTTTCTTTTCTGCCCTTTTTCCTTTTGGAAGCGGGCATGCACATAATCGAGCACCGGCCGTCCTATGTAGTGTGTCGGGGCTTAGAATAAAGGGCGGTTGGTTGTATCGGTGGCTGTAAAGGCGCAAGCTGGGCGTCTCGAGAACCAAGCAGGCGCTTGGTGATAGTGGCTTTCTCTGGGGCCACCAGCTAGGTCTTCTTCGTTGCCAACGAGTCTTGAAGAAGTGATCATTCCAGTCTTCGTCGTCCTCGGCGGATCCTGCGCCATGTGCATATCATCAACATTATCATCCTACCCACCGCGTGGAGGTGGCGAGGCGGTAGGGGCCTGCCACCGCTTGTCGCACGACACGACGGTGTTGTGTCTGTGGCGTGATGGCCCGCCGTCCCCAAACGGATCATGCTCTTTGGCCATAGCAAGAACAAGCCGAAGCAACCGAGACGACGGCTCTTCTTCATCCGCTCACGGGGTTGAATGGGAGGTTCGGTCGTCGCAGCCCCTTAGCACCGACTAATTTTAACCCTATGCACGCTATCGCATCGGCTTTGAGTGGAACGTGCGCTGCAAGGGTTACGATGGTACCCTTGGCAACATCCCTCACCGTTGTTCACGTAGCATAAGAGAGTGCAAGGAACATCCGTCTGCGAGAAAACATGTACGTCGTCGAGCGAGATGCCACAAGAGTAATATATAGATGGCATGAAAGGCGGTAATTAAAGCAATTTGTTTACCGTGATGGCGTCGAGATCGGCTAATGTCGACGCCGCATACTGGCGATAAGCGTGCAAGAGACGGAAGGGCTGCTTGATGGCGCGATCTTGCCGCCGATGTATTCTCCCTACCGACGGGTGCTTGGAGCTCCGGTGCCGCCGCGGCGATGGCGGGGCACCAACATGTACTCGGCGCGCGGTGATGGCGAAGTCACCAACACTTGCGGCGCCCGCGGTGCTAGCGGCGGAGTCACGAACACGTAGTTCGATTAAATCGGCGCCGCGTTGTTCGAGTGGCTGCTGACCATGCTTGGAATCGGCACGTCCCTACTCGACCACCCGCACTCCGATTCGCTATTGACTCCACCAAGGTAGGCGGGAAGGACGTAATGGTGATTGCGGGTTGTCTTGGACGATCTGCGGGATCCGCCACTTGTGCCTTAAGTTCTTGAACCTCTGTTTTCCTCCTCGCTCCTTCCCGGACGGCGCCACATGCGTCCTCGGCGGTGGACCAAAATGATCCACCCAATTCTTACCCGAGGCGGCCAGACGGCCAGCCCGGCAACGGCTTCTTCGTAATCGCTCTATTTTCTTGGCCCGGTTCGCCATACTGTTAAAAGGTTATCCCACGGGTGGCGCCGTCGACCACAGGATGAGGAACCCTGGAATCCATGACTAGCAACAATTTCCTCCTCCTGCGGAAGAAATAGTGAATCATTTAGATCATCGATTAGATTGCAATCGAGTTGATCCATGATAATTAGATTATACTTACCACAAGTTCCTCGAATTCCTTCACCGCAGGATCGCGGTGAGTTGTTTGGTTTTGGGTCCACATGGTAGCGGGCCTGATGAAGTTTCGAACCTGCCGGTTCGAATTTAGCAAAGGGTTTTCTATCCCTTGGATATACTCTTCGTCCTCCTTATTCCATTTGGCCTCCATGATTCTGTATCCACCGGATCTGAGATGGTGATGACCTATATTCATCGCTGCGGCACCTTTCCCCGATTACTCTTGGCGGGGCTCTTTGATTCACACCTCTCCTTGAACTCCGGGCTGATCTTGGTGATCTGCGGGTCAATCTTCTGGATCTCCTCGAGACTTTTGCCTTCTTTATAGATCTTCTTCTTTATCCGGGTTCTCCGGTGGCAGGCGGTGCTCATCTTTGTGAGGCGGTTGTTTACTTTGTTCCCATGATAATTTGTGTTACGATACTTAGCGGGAACTTGTATCTTGCGTGCAGCTTCGAAGAGGAGTGTAAGTAGCCATTATCTTTATGCGAGATTCGGTGTTGATCGAGATGGTTGTCCGGTGATCGCCGCCTTGCCCACCGTACCCTTTGACGACAAGGGTGGGCTCCAAAGGAACCCCTGATGGGCTCACTTTGGTAATTTCCTCCCTGACCGTGCCGACCGTGTTCGGGCGCCGGTCCTTCGGCTTCTTCTTCTTCTTCTTAGGAGGGTTGCTACCACTCCCTGTGCCCTCGCCGCCATCGGTGGTTTCATCATCGCCCGTTCCTTGACTTCTTCCTCCAAGTCTTCCATCTCATCATCCTCGCTCTCCGAAGGATGGTATTCTTCATCGTCTTCTAGGCAATGGGCCCTCGAGAATGTCAATTGTTTATTCGGAGGTCTGAGTTCTCCTTCAGCGCTGATGCGCTTAGAACATCCAGCCTCGTCGTTGTCACACATCTTTGCACTAATAAAAAACAAATAATTGGTTAAATGCACGAAAAAATCCGGCATGACCTTTGCTAATTTTCTTAAACTAGGAGTGCCCGATTTCTGCCGAAACGGAAGTTAATCAACATTCCGGCAAAAATCGGGACTCGTTTCATACAAGAACCTGCATATATATGGCCAGTATAGCTAGCACACAATAAATGGCCATCATAGCCAGCACAACCAGAAAACAATAAATGTCCAACACAGCCAGCACATAATCTGGTCACATAGGATAATCTGGCCAACAAAGCCAGCACATAAACATCTAGGTAGAAAACACATTGGTTAAGAATGCATCAACATGCCCAGCACATAATCTGTTATCTGGTCATTAAGTTTGGTTAAATTATGAATATATGATAACTCTGCCTGTTGATTCTACAGAATCAAGTTCAGATCCCTACTGTTTCAAGCTGTATTGAAGTCTGGGATTTTCTAAGTGTTGACATCAACTAATTTTCTAAGTGTTGACAGCAACTAATTTTAAATCTTGTTCTATCAAGAAATTGACAACAACTAAAACCAATTTCTAAGTGTTGACAGCAAACGATTTTCTAAGTGTTGACAGCAAACAATTTTAATTTCTAAGTGTTGACAACAAACAATTTTGAGGTACTCCTTTTTGGAAGTTGGTCATCTGGTCTCTTCGACATGTCCTGTCCTGAAGATATACTGTTCTTGATGATTTTAAGATGTTTACATTTGCTATGCTGATCTGATGTGTAACCACTAAGACATTTAGTATCTATCTATCTATCTACCTAGTCTTTAATCATCGGTACATAGCCAAATCAAGGAATTGCTACACCGATTGTAGTTCCAGCACAAGGATTATACTAGCACTTAACTATGGGATGTCAGATGAGCCAACAGCAAGTCACAAAACTTCCTGTCAAAGACACAAGTTACCAGTGACGAAAGCGCTGCTGCGCATCATCTATGAATGGTGTTAATAGGAAATAAACTTGCTAATCAGTAATCATCGGCACACAACATAATCAGGGAATTACTTCATAGATTCCAGTTCCAGGTAACCGTAACAAATAACAGTAAAAGGATCATAGCACTTAACAATGGGATATCAGATCAACCAACAAGTCACAAAACTTCCCGTCAAAAAACAAGCTGCAGAAACAAATCGCTGCTGCATACTTATATATCATCCATCCAAAGCATTCTGTCAACAGGAAATAAACTGCTGCTAAATAATTAACCACAATCAACACACATCCATATTGTGGAATCACTGCATAGATCGTGATTGCAGTTCCAGATAACCGCAAAACAACTACTGACAGTACTGTAAGGATCATAGTTTCATCTGACAGCAAGTCACAAACCTGCCTGTCACAAAACAAATCGCTGCTGTATCCATCGAAAGCATTCTGTCAACAGGAAATAAACTGCTGCTAATTAGCCACAATTGAGGAATCACGGCCAGGGACGGTGACCAGGGTGATGGCCGACGACAGGGAGAGAGGGAGAGAGAGGAGAGGCTACTGAACCCTAACCATGGCCTGCAGAACCCTAACCATGGCCTGCAGAGAGAGGGGTGAGAGGGAGAGAGAGGGAGAGAGGGAGAGAGGGGAGAGGCGACGCTCACCTCTAACGGGCGGACGACGAGCGGACGACGACGGGCGGACGACGGCGGCCTCCACCTCCTGAGACGCGGCGGCTGCTCCTCCTCGGACACGGGCCTCCTCCTGAGATGCGGGCGGACCTCCTCCTCGGACACGGGCGGACCTCCTCCTCCTCAGAAGCAGCGGCGGCGGATCGAGTGCTCGGGCTGAGAGATTGGAGAGAAGGGGATGAGAGAGGGGGTTGGGCGCCACGTGTGGATAAAGCCACTTAGGCGTAGCGCACTGAGCCATAGTGCGCTACGGATATCTGTAGCGCACTATGGGCTAGTGCGCTACGCCTATCGGCTTCTAACTACTGCATAAGAGAACTACATCCCCACTAGCTAACAACTATACTAGCCTATCCATGGTTACGCCCACTACTCTATTCTAAACACGAGAGCACCTGTGTTCGAATCCTGGTGCCCCAATTTTTTGTTTTTATTTTAAAAATACTTTTAAATATTCCAAAAAATGCCCAAAAGTGGTGATATATGCCATAGAAGTTTTATTTTGATTTTAAAATACTTTTAAATATTCCAAAAATGCCCAAAAGTGATAATATATGCCATAAAAGTGGTACAAATATGATTTAAAGTATAACTAAATTTCATAATAATTTGTCCATGAATATTACAATCTTTTTTGACCACGCGTTTTACAATATTTTTTGAGCTAGCGTTTTACAATCTTTTTTCCCTTCTTTGTCGCGGTTGAATAATTTAGCCCCGGCACTTTAATGTTTCTTCTTTCGAACGGTCTACGTTTTTTGGGTAGGGTTGTCCTTTTTATTCTTGTGATGTATGTTGCTGCATTGTAGTCGTCGTCATCTTCAATCTTTGGATCGCCGTACTGGTCGAAGTCTTGCTCGTTGGCGACTCCATCCATTCCGATGATGTTTCTTTTTCCTCTCCTCACGACAACACGGCTAGGCTTTGTCGGGTCGGTAATGAAAAAACATTGGTCCACTTTTGTAGCCAGTACCCACGGTTCATTTTTCGTGGCCACGTTTGCAATGACCTTGGATTTGGCTGCTTGGTATAACCATGGTTGTGAAATACGGTCTTCTCTTTCGACGCTCTTTGCCCATCGACACGGAACATCGGCACCTTTTCTCCCATGAGTCGAGCTCCCAGATCTCCTCGATTCTTCCGTAGAATCTTTCCTTCACGTTGTCATCGGTGTAGAATTCCGACGTTACACCTGAGTTCTGATAATCACACTTGTTGTCCTTTTCCTCCGTGTAGAATGTATAGCCGTTGATATCATACGCCTGATAGGTCACCAGGTTTTGCATCGGTCCCTTCGACAAGGTGAATATGATATTTTCCGTGTCAGAAGAATGCGAGCGTGGGGGATTATCAAGGAGCGTCTGCCTAAACCAACGCGTGAAATCTGAGTTGTGCTCTTTGATTATTTCTCCCTGCGTCCTCTGTATGCCCCGGTCACTGTACTTCTTCTCGATTAACCTTTTGTGCTTCTGTACCCAAGGATCGACCAGTTCTAAATGCTGTAGCGCGACGAGGTTTGCTCGATCAAAGTCTGCGCGTCGAAAATCGAAGTCTGCATGCAGTATCACCACGATCTCCTCCTGTAGCCTTCCGAGCTGATTCAAGCCAATCGACTTCCTAGAGATGACGTCGAAAAACTTGCATAGGCCAAATAACGTTTCACGGACGTGCTCGTCCATTATCCCTCTTAGTGCGGAGGAAGTACTGCGTCATTAGCACACGATCGTGAGACTTCATGCCACTGAACCTCTGCTTTGCCTCGTCTAGGTATCTGCTTATCTTGCTCGCGTAGCCGTAAGGAAATTTGACTCCTAGAAGGCACTTGAAAAACTGTTTGATCTCATCCTGGCTTAGAGTGAAGCAAGAAGGAGGGCACTAATATTCGTTCTTCTTGAACTTTTTACCCTTCTGACGACCTTGTGTCGTCTCCGACTCATGATCATCGTCATCTTCCTGATCATCAGGAGTAGTGCGTCCTCTGAAGCTCCCGGATACCCAAGCATATCAGGTGCCTTGCTTTCGGACCATCTTCGTCCTATCGGCATGTTGATTATGGTAGCGACGGACTCGCACGTTTTCGTGATATGCATGATGTCGAGGCTATGAGGCGTGCGGAGAAACTTCCAGTATAGCAACTCCGAGAAACAGACCTTGTTTTCCATACCTTCATCAACGGCTTGTCTTGCTGCCTCTTTTGCTTATTTCCAGGCTTAGGACAATCTTTCCAGTTTTTCAGCAACTCTTCCACTTCTTCGCTCCTCGCTCTGGATTCCTCGGATCTCTAATTTGCCATCGAACATGTCTCACGTTTTCTCCATGGATCATTCTTGCCGAGCCACCTCCGTGCGCCATGAACACGTTTTCGATGACCGGATCTTTCTCTAGTTGGAGATAGCTTGTGTTATCCATGCACCTAACGCATGCGCAGAATCCTTGGATAACCTGCCCGAGATATACCGCAACCTGGATAGTCTTGCACCGTAGTGACCAACGGCTCTCATAGTGAAATAATCTTGTGCGGACGTCGTAAGTATTGGCTCCAGATTCCCATAACGTGGCTAGCTCCTCTTTCAACAGCCCGAGATACAGATTGATGTCGGTACCAGGTTGTTTCGGCCCTTGAATTAGCATACTCATTTGTATGTACTTCTTCATGCACAACCATGGAGGGAGGCTGTACATCCATACAAACACGAGCCAAGTGTTGTGCGTGCTGCTCTGGCTACCGAACGGATTGAGTCCATCGGTGCTCGCACCAAGCCTGATGTTCCTCGAATCTCCACGATTCGAATTCGGCGTCCAATGCTTTCCACGGCTAGCATCCTGAAGGGTGCGTCGAGCTCATCCTTTCGGGTCATCATCATCTCCGGCTTCTTCCTTTCGCATGCCATCGCATGAGCTTCGCTTCCTTAGGGTCCGCGAAATAGCCCAGCGAGGAGTGATAGGAAAGTACCATACCACTTTTCGAGGTGCTTTCTTCCCTTTCTTGTATCGACTCACGCCGCACGGACATGTGGTTTTCTCGCGTCCTCGCCCGATAAATGATGCAATCGTTGATGCATACGTGATATCTAACGTCGGTAGATCGAGAGGACGACGATTTTCTTGGCATCCTCGATACTAGTTGGACATGTGTTCCCCTCCGGAGACGATCGTGCGAGAATGCCATCATATCGTCAAGCTTGCGTCGCTCAATTTGTGCTTTGCCTTCATCTCCATAGCCTTGAGCGTTACATTCAACCGGTATCATCGGGCCTGCATCCTTCATACAATGGAGTAACCGCTCTTTCTCAAGTTGCGCAAGCTTGATTTCTCTCTAGCGGAAGCCCTGGCGTTACTAAATGCTTGAGAAGCAGCTCTTGCACATAAGGGTCCCGCACACCGACGTTGTTCCATCGTCGTTCGCTCCTCCGCATCTAGATCATCATCATCCCGGTCGCTCGCACCTTCACCATCTCCGGAGACTCTTCATCATCTCGCCTGTTCGCCGTGATGATGATCATCGCCATGTTGGCCACCTTCTTCACCGTCTCCATCATCTACGCCATCGCTTATCCAACGAGTGTATCCATCCATGAAACCATGGCGGAGCAAAGGCGTCTGCAGATTCCGGAATCTGGGTCGATCACCCATTGAGTTTGCATCTTCCGCACGGACATCTTATATCTGTCTTGTTATTTCGTATCATGTCGCCGTCGCACATTTCAAAAATCTAGCCACAATGCCTTCGCTCATTATGGACCATTTTGCTCGCACGATGTACACGGTACAATTTTGAAGTCTATTAGAACCACATAATGAATGCATGCATGCAATGGTCGATAGAAAATTTCGCATGACCTATCCTAAAATTAGGACCTTTATGAAATGTTAAAGTCTTGCCAAAATGGAAATGAATCAACATTTTGGCAAAACAAATGGCAACTTGTTCACATACAAACACAAGAGAGAGAGACCGATCCATACACACATGAACATATCATTATCCTCTCCATACACACATGCATGAGCATCATCGATACTCTCCATTTACACACACATATGACCATCGATCCTCTCCACACATACACACATCATGAGCATCGATCATCTACATACATATGAGCACATCATCCATATACACATGAACACATCCTTACATGGACAACTTACCGAGATGAGAGACCGATCGCGAGAAAGATGGAAAGGAGAGGTGCGCGCGTTGACCGGAGACGGATAGATGAGAGACCGGAGACCTCCTCTATTACTTATGTAACATCCAAAGCAAGTTTTACATGCTAAAAATGGTGAATGTGTGGAGAAATTGAGGTGGGAAGGAGAAGATCCCGACTAGATCTAAGGAGGAAGAAGAAGGGGAAAGTGAAGTGTGGGGTGGTGGATGTGTGGGCACACATGTGCACATAAAGTGCCGTCCTAAAAGAATCGACACATCCGTGGCACACACGGCCCTAGTGCGCCACAAGGAGTACAAACTTCTGTGGCGCACTAGGCCGAGTGCGCCACAGATGCTCCTAGTCCCTGTGGCGCACTAGGCCGAGTGCGCCACAGAAGTTTGTGGCCGTTTCAGAGCATGCGCTTAGGCGTAGCGCACCAGGCCCACGTGCGCCACAGATGACCCTAACATCCGTGGCGCACATGACTGCAGTGCGCTACAGATGTTTGGCGTGTGGCCAACAGGGCCCTGGCCCACACACATCTGTGGCGCACTATAGTCATGTGCGCCATGGTTGTTCTAGTTATTAGTAGGGCACTGCCCACAGGTGAGCCACGCCTGTTTTAGCCGTGGGGCACTTCAACCATGTGAGCCACGGATGTGCTGATTACCTATAGCCGTTTTCCTAGTAGTGATGGATGATTATGAAATCTGATTGGATTTATCGTTTTTACGTGCAACAGCGTGGCATGCGAGCGTGGCACACTCCATTGACCGTTGGACCGAGCGTGGCATGCGAGGGCGCTGGGCGGGGCGGGCTGCACCATGCATGCAGCTGCCCCTAGCGTCGCAGTCTAGCTATTTTACGTGCAACAGCGCTGCAGCGTATTTACTCCCTCCGTCGCATTAAATAAGTGTATGTGTAACAACTTTCTTCAGTCAAACTTACTCCCCTCAGGTTCATTGTAATAAATAAGACTTTGCATGATACCACATCTATGTTATTTTGCACTATGGAGTAATAACTTAGACTAGTAACATATGCATGATACCATATCCAAGTGTATTGGAAAGGTAGAAGTACACTTTTTGTGGACAAATTTTGAAGCCAAACGTACACTTTAGTGTACAGAGGGAGTATGCATGTCACTATGATCAGCCTAAGAAAAAATATCAAATCTAAAATATGTAATAAGTATAACGTACAGCGTGGCACACTCCATTGATCGTTGGACCGAGCGTGGCATGCGAGGGCACTAGGCGGGGCAGGCTACACCATGCATGCAGCTGCCCCTAGCGTCGCAGTCTAGCTATTTTGCGTGCAACAGCGCTGCCCCATTAAATACGTGTATGTCGAACAACTTTCTTCAGTCAAACTTACTCCCATCTAGTTCATGCGCCATACAAAAAGTCAATATTTATAAATCTAAAATATCAACTTTGACTACGTATATAAGAAAAAAAATCAAAATCTAAAATATTATAAATTTAGTTTCATACTCCCTCTATTCCCTCCAATTGACATCCCTCTGATTACTCCCACCGATTTTTCTTGCGTGTATAAAAACGAACGAGTTTGTTGCATGCGGTGTGTAAAAACGAACGAGTATCTTGGTACTAGATTCCTGCATTTATTACCGAAGTAAATCAAGGCAAAATTATATTTTCCCTTTTATTTTTTACTGCCAATGAACAACTACCTTGGACGTTTTTTTTTTCTTTCGTATTAAGGCATGCATGCATGCAGGGGAGGGGGCGGCGGTACAGGGGTTACGTCGCATCCTAGCTATTTTTTTCTCTCTTTCGCATTGATCACGTTCGATGCCCACACGCAACGCAGCGCACGCGTCTGCGCCAACGCGACGCTGGATTCCCACGCCGCCCTTCACGCGCCGCCCTCAATAAATAGGCAAAACGCCTTTGCCTCCTCATCTCATCTTGCCCCTTATCTTCAACCTTGAGCCGTCCCTTTGCCTCCTCCCAGCCCCCAAACACTCCGGCGACCATGGCGACCTCCCCCTTCCGCTTCCCTTCCAACACCAAAGTAAGCGACGAGGACAACCACCCGGACCACAAGCAGTGGTGGGAGCAGGAGGTGCCCACGCGCCCCAAGCATGGCAAGAAGAAGAAGTCTCTGCCCTGCCCCTGGGGGGAGCAGGGCCCCATCGTCACCAACCCAGTCCCCAACCTCCCCGGCGGCGGCGACCTCCCCTCCGAAGCATACTGGGCTACGACGGAGAAGGAGGAGGCAAAGCAGGAGGCTGCTATCGCCAGGTGGGAGGAGAAGCAGGCCCAGCGCACCTTGAAGAAAAGGCGCATACGGGAGGACGAGGAGCGACGGGAGGCCAATGGCTGGGCCTTCCGGGAGGAGCAGCGGAAGCGGGAGCAGCGGGAGAGGCTGGCAGCGTGGAATGCCGCGAAGGTGGCTAAACCGGCACCGCCTCCACCGCCGATGGAGTAGGGTAGCTAGGGTTAGGGTTTAGGGGCTAGCCCAGGGTTTAGGCGGGGAGCCTATTCCCTTCTATATTATTGTTGTAATGTTATCGATCCGGCTATCTAATATAAGTAATGTTATCCCAATATTATTTATCCCCTTGTTTTATTGTAATGTGTGTTTTATTGTATTGTCATTTGTCAAAACACCCAAAACAACAAGTGTATAAAACAAAAGACACAAAAACAAGTTCATATAATACTCGTGCAATATTTATAAAATGAGTGAAATTAGAAAATCTCAAAAGGAAGAATAAGTTAACGTAATGATGGTTGATTATTTTCAAAACAACACATGGTTCATTTTTAAAAAAGACATTTACATATTTACATAAGTTAAAGGAGCGCCCAAGTTATGTTAGTTAAATGGATGTCCTTGGACTTCATTTATATATTTACTTTCGAAAAAAAAGATTGCAACCTGAGCACGAGTATCTGCAGATCCACACGTCCCTATTTAGATTGTAACGTGAGTACCATTTTTTTTGCCCCATCAACATATAGTTACTATTGGGCCTGGATACGTTCATTTTGGCCTGGCTAAGTTCTATTTGGGCCTGGCCTTTTAATCGCACAATTGTTTTTACTTTTCAACCCTCTCCTCCTCGCATACGGACGCCTACACTGTGATAAAAGGAACACCGATTTAAACTGAAAACTGAAGGAACACTGATTTCGAAAACAGAGCAGCTCAAAATTAGCCCGAATCTGTGTTGCATTTTATTCAAGCCAAAGACATAGACCATTACATCCATTATAAAGCATCACTCGAACACTGACTGCGCTGTCTAATGACTAACGATCAGGAGATAAACTAATCCGAGAGAACACAAAAATAAAAAAAATGGCCATCAGATTGTCCTGCTTCTTCAATTCGATGATTTTCCTTAGCTGCTTGTTCATCTTCTTCAACTCGGCCTTCACTTCCGCATCCACCGTAGTACCGGCGGAAATGGGGTTGCCACATCCCAATTGCTCCACCACGGACGGGTTTTCGAGCTCCCGGGATGCTACCTCCACCCCAATTCGCTCGATGTACTCATCAAGCTACTCAAAATGCCAACATTTTGGCAGTTCCTGAAATCGCAGAGATGAACCCTAAATCCCAAATTCGATGAAATGCATGAAATTTCGAAAGAAAAGCGAGAAATTGACGCTCGGAACACTCATATCTCACCTTTCCTGGCTCGGGCTTGCTCTCACACTTCACAAATTCCCGGCCAATGTTGCCGTTCTTATCGGTGGATGTGACAAGCCGCTTCAGGAGCGCGGTACGGGGGCAATCGGGGACCTCCTCATCGGCACCGCACCATACCGAGGCCATGAGCGGTGGGAGGAAGCAGAGATCGACATCCCTCGCCGGCGTTGCCGCACTTGCTCACCGGGGAAGAAAACGGAAGGGGATGAGATGCTGGAACGGTGGCGGGAGTGCTCGGGTGCGGGGACGGATCGGGGCCAACGGCTCTCTTCAACCACAGGGTGGGTCCCACGATATGAGGTGGACATCAGGTGAGTTCCGCCGTGACGTGGAGAGGCTGTGGGTCCTACTATGCTCAGCTGATTCGAATTCGTTGACGGTCTCGTGGGGTTAAGTAGAAGTGTCGTACGGGAGCTATTTGACGCTTCAGAAGTGTCGCATGCGAGCTATTCTTTGCAACGATGTCGCTTTCCTTCCAATTCCATGTAAAGACGTCGCATAGGAGCTATAAGCCCATAGTCTGACGGAGGTCATAGTCCTGGTTCTCCAAGGACGAGGACCAGCGACGCGCTCAGCTAGGATGTTGGAGGCGATGCGCGGCGTGGCGTTCCCGTCGCGTCACCTCCCTTGATAGGAAACGTGTATGAACAATTGAACAGTGGCTCGACCACCTCCATTCCCTGTTTCACCTTTGTTGGGAAGAGGACTGGAAGAGCTCCCGTGGCGAGTACTCCACTCGCTCAGGAACGTCTGGATCAGGTCCTGGTGAGAGAGTTGCTAAAGCTGCACTGGATTTTTTTGGGCATCATTTTGATAAGTGTAATTAGGGGTGGGCATTCGGTTTTTTCGGTTAATTCGGTTCGGTTTTCGGGTTTTTCTATAATTCGGTTTCTACAAAATAGGCACCAAAATTATTTCGGTTTTCTAATTAATCGATAGTTCGGTTAGCGGACAATTTGGTTCGGTGTTCGGTTTTTAACCGAACTTCTGGAAATAACAACAATGTGCCATAATTTATGTCAGATCCATACAAGCTAAACCACTCATCAGCGCACCGAAATTAACCTCCAGGTCGGCGATTCCCTGCGAGTGAAGGATTTCTCGTATGGAGACTCTCCTCTTGAGCGCTATCTGATCTGATTTTCTTATTTCAAATATGGGACCTGCCTTTTTAATGGGACATCCCGGCAACAGGCCTACTCATGCATGTGGCCAAGTACTCGACCAATCCTCGGAGCGAAGGGATGAACGAATTCTCGAGGTTCATTGAGGTCAGCATCACATGAAACCTTTAGCACTTCCGTTCGTGGGCCTTTGGATGGAGTATGGCTGGAAGGTCATCCTAGCTAGTCTTGTCAAGCAGTTCCCCTTTCCTCTCTTCTTATATCAACTTCACATCCTAAACACCAAAAGGAAGGGAGAAGCGAACTCGACCCGGTGGTTTTTGATCATTTTATTGACGCGATTGAACATAATAAGAATGATGTCTATCTTGCTCGTTAAAAAAAATAATGTCTATCTTTTAAATCATATATATTTAATAAATTGTACGTGTTTAGAGTTCAGCTAAAATATATGATTATATCCAAAACAGGAAAACAATTGAAAGGCTTTCAACAAAATTCATAGACACCATTAACAGTTAAACCACGAACATGTTCGTGCATGTGGCTGGAGACATACGTACATGCATGGACTGTCTTGGCAGCTTTTGCATGTATGTTTTTTGTCCCATGACCTAGTATCTATGTACAGTAATAGACGCATGTGATAGAATTATAAATATCACAAATATATATAGCTCTATCACGTATATTTTTCGGTTTGTACGGTTATTTCGGACAGAAAGTCCAAACCGAATTAATAATTATAAATTCGGTTAATCATATTTACCAACCGAAATTAGTTTCGGCTAATTCGGGTTCGATGTATTCGGTTTCGGTTCCGGTTAATTCGGTTTTGGTGTTCGGTTTCGGTTGCCCACCCCTAAGTGTAATTAACTACCGCTGAACCATTCAGTAGAATTGGAGTCGTTGGTCCTTTGCAACGATTAGGTATAATCATGCAATTTTTTCAAATTAGTGTCATCGACAAGCCGGTATGTATAATTTGGATAGCTTGAAACATGGAGGTAGACTATCTCATATCTTGATTTATACTATATTACTAAGGCGTGAAACCATGGATTTATATATTACTAAGGCTTCATCCATGTTCACTAACTGTCGGTTGATGTGAATTTTCTGGTGCAAAAGGAAAAAATATTACATGTGAAATTTCACATATGCGTCATATCTAAATTTAAAGGTTGTTGATGATGTATCCCACGCAACATGCAAAATCTTAGTTCAATGTGTTTTGTATTCCGAGCTACACAAAAATATTAAAGTGTGACTTATTGTGATTTAAAATGACTATACTTTATATAGATATATTCCTTCCGATCCATATTAGTTGACTCAAAATTGTCTATATATGGATGTATCTAGCACTAAAATTTATCTAGATATATTTGTTTCTAGACAAATCTAAGTCAACTAATATGGGTCGGAGGGAGTATAATTTTGTTATTTTTGTGTACCTTAAAATACACATTATTTCGAATTGAGATTTTGCTAGCGGGTTACACCCTGATTTGATTTTGGATTTTTCTGAAACTCAAAAAGATGATTTTTGATTTTTATTTAAAAAGAGGGATCACTGGTGCCCAGGTGAAGGAAATCGCCACGAGAAAAGGGACAATGCAAAGATAAGTTCATATTCCTATAGAAAAAATTGTATATTATAGATTGTATTGCTATATTTTCATTCATCTGAATTTCCATACACGTGAATAAATGCTAAAGTACCGTAGCAACGGGGATTTCAACTCGCGGGGTCCGACTTCCGGTGCGAGTGCAACACGGGGTCCAAGTTCCATGTAATCGCTGGGTTTCATCAACATGGGCTGCCAATCACTCAGAAGGCCCATTTCGAGCCGAATTCGTCCCACCCCAGCCAAATACAAACTTTCCGTCGACTATCCCGTGAAGGAGACATTCGGGACCTCCATGTCACTACTCTGTCCATGACGCGATCTCCAAGTCGGCAACCACGTAAGTAGAACGAGTAACTAGACCCCACGCAGCATTGAAAAAATTCACAAATTCACTCACTCCTTCGCATGAACCCTAGCGCCGACGAAATCAACCCTCCACCCAGAACGATCCCTTGGGACATTTGCCTTCCGGCGCCAAGTTGTTGTGCCCTCTCGCTGATCTCGAACTCTAATGCCACATGTTGTGCTCACAGTTCCGAGGATTTAGCCCGCCTCCGCCGCCGGACGAGCTGGGCAGCACAGGGGACGGCAGATCATCGTACCCTGAAAGAAGTGTTGGATACATGCGGGTGAGCTACTCTTCTCTTTGATTTTCGCAATAACTATATATGCAATATGTCTATTTACCTGAAAGAGATAGATCGAACCTAGGATTGTTTGCTGGCCGAGCGCTGATAGACAACTTCTTAGTTTTACCGCAAATTTCTATCAACCAGGGCCCCAGAGGCCCCTTACGTGGTTTCGGTACGCGTCAATGGATACCAACGACGAATACCAAATGTGAAGGCCAAGTGGAATTATGGTACTCATGTCGCGATTAAAGAAGCACCAGCGCATATTTGCACTATCCCTAGTATGGTTGTTGCTCTGCGTAAACATATTGAAATGGGGCCGATGCAGACTGCACGGTTCAGCTTCATCGATAAACAACACGGAAAGGTTACTCTAAAGCATGACAGTCAGATGTCCGGGTTGCTGAAACGATTTCCGCACATTCGAATGTTTCTCCTGGAATGTAGAGTAGTGGATGTGGAAGCTTCTTCCTCTACTAGTGGCCCTGCTATTCAAGCTCAGGGTGGTTTGACTCGAAGTCCCGCTGATGTTAAGCAAAATGTGGTTCATCGTCTGCGCCATGCTTCTGCAGCGCAACCTCCTCTAAGGAGTGCTCGTTTTGCCATGGTGCAAGACCCTATTGTGGATGCAGGTCGTGCTTACGTTGATAGAACTGCTTCTGTTGTGCAAACTAAGGCTTCGGGAGGACGCCCCGCTGTTGTGGAATCTGCTGGTGTTGTTGCTCAGCATGCTACTGATCCAATCCCTGCTTCTGTTGTGCAAACTAAGGCTTCGAGAGGCCGCCCCGCTATTGCCAGAACTGCTGGTGTTGTTGCTCAGCCTGCTACTGAACCAATCCCTGCTGCTGTTGTGCAAACTAAGGCTTCGGGAGGCCGCCCTGTTGTTGTGGAATCTGCTGGTGTAGTTGCTCAGCCTGCTACTGAACCAATCCTTGCTTCTGTTGTGCAAACTAAGGCTTCGGGAGGCCGCCCCGTTGTTTCCAGAACTGCTGGTATTATTGCTCAGCCTTCTACTGAACCAATCCCTTCTTCTGTTGTGCAAACTAAGGCTTCAGGAGGCCGCCCCGTTGTTGCCAAAACTGCTGGTGTTGTTGCTCAGCCTGCTACTGATCCAATCCCTGCTGCTATTTCCAGAACTGCTATCTTGGGTGCTGGTCCTCCTCGAACCCGTGGTGAAGTTCAGCTTGCTGCTGCTGCCGCCGTTGAGGCTAATTGAAGACCAGTTGTTGAGGAACAAGTCCATGGTCTGGAATCTGATACTGTCGTCGAACCTCTCGGTGGTCTCGTCCTGAGGAAACTGGTGATGGCAAGGTACAGTTTCGTATCGGTGTCGAGAAGTTCACTGCAAAATTAGATGATGGCACAGAAAAAATCGTCGACGACATTGATGTATACGTTGGCATATACGATCCTGAAGTGGTACAGATATCTGAACTGATAGCAGCGTTACATGAGAAGGTTGAGTGGGGGTCCTCCCAGGAAGCACATTTGGCGTTTTTTTCTTACAACAGCAAAAGGCTATAGAATTAAAAGTTGACTATGATTTACCTGTATCGGTAAGTAGGATGAGTCGAACTACACGGGAAGTGTACCTGTTCGCGCTCCTGCTAACGGTTGTACATGAATTTGAGGGGCAATGATAAAGACGAACTTGTAGAAAACATGATTGACCTGATGGAGGACCTCACTCGACATGGTTCGAGTGATAGTAGCTTTGAACAGAGGTGAAACTTACATGGGAGCAACATAAAGAGGAGCAGGAAGAGCATCCCTAGAAAGAGCACCCAGAAGAAGGGATCACCAAGCAGACCACGCCAGAGAAGAGGACACCCAAGAGTTGCATGAAAAAAGGCATCACGCCAAAGAGTACACCCCTAAGATCCGGTCATAATGCAACACCGAGCAGTAGCAGCAAAAAAGATAAGAGGGCCAGACTGGTGGTGAAAGAGGCGGTGAACACACCCAGGAGCAGTTGCAAAAAGGCTAAGGTAGCTCGCACGGAGGATACCACACCCAATAGTAGCGGCAAAAATGCTAGCTTGAAGAGGAACACGCCGCAGAGGTTAAAATATAATGCCTGCGCGAAGGAGAACACACCCAATAGTGGCGGCAAAAATGCTAGCTTGATGGGGAACACGCCGCAGAGGTCCGGTAATAATGCCGGTGGGAAGGAGAAAACACCCAATAGTGGCAGCAAAAGGTCTGATTCGAAGGGGAACACGCCGCAGAGGTTAGGCAATGATGCAGACACGCAGGAGCCAACACTCGTGTGGGGAAACAAGAAGGATATCACACCGAGTAGTAGCAGCAAAAAGGTTAGTTCAGTTAGGAACGCAACACAGAGGTCAAGCTATAATGGGGCTACCATCACGAATGATACCATCAGGAAGGATTCCATCAGGAAGGAGGATGTACACAAGAAGAGAAAGATGGTTGTGTACAGTCAAGATGAAGTAGAATCTGATTATTGTTTGACTGCCGATGAACATGTGATGCATGACAGTGTAAGACCACCCCCAGTGTTTACAGCAGCACCAACAGAGCGTTTGGGAGAAAACAGAGTTGACGGGGAGGTAGATTTGGCCAATGTTCTGGTCCATGTAGGTGCAAATTATGGTGCATCCCCATCCCTAGGAGTCAATACAATGTGTGCAGTTCTAGGAATTGGTGAGGATGGTGAAGATTCTGAATCTGATATAGAAGATGGTACTGTGGAGCATCAAGAATCCGGTGATGATGAGATCGACGAGACACTTATGGGGCTAGCATTACAGGTTATGACTTGGGTCCCGACGTAGACAAGGTGATACATGACCACGAGGATCCTATAATTTCGGTTGGCACCAATTTCAGCAGCATGCATGAGTTTAGGATGTCGTTCCGTCATTTTTGTATCAAGGGGGAGTTCGATGTTCATAGACTGAAGAACACTGACCAGAGGTATGAGGCGGTTTGCACGTTAAAGTGGAAGAATAGACAGGTGGTGATACCTTGTCTGTGGAGGATCGCAGCCAGAGCCCGACCCGCGTCAAAGGCAATTAGGGTATCCTGGCAATGAATGGAGCAAACGATTTCAACTTTATCATTTTCACTCTATAATATAAGTAAAGTTGATGTGCAAGATCTATCTGGCAACTCCGCTTATGCTGTAAATTAATCTGTGTTGCAGGTGAACAAATTGGGCCCTCCCCACATGTGTGCGATAGGGAGCATGCTGAAATCCTCGATGGCTGATATAGAGTGGGTGGCTTTACAAGCTATGTCCATACTAAAGCATAACCCTAAGGAGACCACGAAGAATATTCAGAAAAACTCGTTGCCCAGTACAACATTGTCCTATCGTACTACACAGTTTGGAAAGGTAAAGAGAAACCTCTGAAAATCTTGCATGGGAATTGGACTAATAGCTTCAGGATGCTGTACAACTTCAAGGCTGAGGTACATGCTAGGTGTCCAGGTAGTGTTGTGGAGATCGACACTAAATCGGAAGGTGGTAAAATTTATTTCAACAATTTTTTCATGGCGCTTGAAACCTTGCATCCAGGGATTCAAGGACGGATGTAGGCCATATCTAAGCGTAGACAGTACTGTCTTAACTAGCAAATGGAAAGGCCGCCTGGCATATGCAACATCATTGGATGGTCACAACTGGATGTTCCCAGTGTCATTTGTGTTGTTCGATATAGAGACATAGGAAAACTGGGTCTGGTTTATGAGGCAGCTCAGGAGATCAATAGGACAAATCGATCCATTGGGTATATCCACAGATGCATGCAAAGGGCTGACGAATGTAGTGAAGTAGGTGTTCCCGCGAGCTGACGGTAGAGAATGCCATGCCCACCTGATGCTCAACCTGTGCAGACACTACGCAAGCAGCGTATTTGGTTACATGTTTGCTGCTACTAGATCTTACAGAGATGGGTGCTATGAATATTTCATGATAAAGATTTTTGCGGAAGCCCCAGGTCTTCCCCAGTACTTGGCTGCACATCATTCGCAGCTATGGAACAGGAGTTAGTTCAACCCTGACATCAAAGTTGATTACATAAACATCAACCTAGCTAAATGCCTAAATAACTGGGTGAAGGACATAAAAGTACGTCATGTTCATATGTTGATGGACGACATACGGGGTATGATCATGAAGCTGTTAAATATAAGGAGAGAGATTGGTCAGAGACTTAGAGGCCATATGCTACCGCTTGTTGTACAACAACTACATAAGAGAAGTCGAGGGCTTAGTCATCTTAGGGTTCTCCTGTCAAACAGCAGCAGCTATGAGGTTGTTGATATGTCCAAAAAACGGCCACAGGGATGTTGTGAACATCGAGCGGCGGGAATGCACCTGCTTAGAGTGGCAGCATACCGGGAAACCATGTGACCACGCATTGGTCTTCTTGGTGAAGAAAAGAACTCTACCACATTTGGATCAATATTTGTCTGACTACTTCTCTCTAGAAAAGTTTAGAGCTGTGTACGATGGTTCCGTCGAGCCCTGTACTGATCCGTCTTAGTGGCCTCAAGTCCAACTTAGTTTTGATCTGTGCCAGCCAGTAACAAAAAGGGGCAGAGGTAGACCACAGGTGAAGTGGTTTAAGAATTTTCTGGAGAGGGATGGTTTAGCTTTTAGTGGTAGCAAGAAGGGCAAAAACCGATCCAAGACATGCCGTCTCATAGGCCATAGAGCAGCGGGGTGTCCTCTTAATGCACCCAAACCTAGGTATGAGATGGTACCTATACAAAAAAAATCGGTCGTACTCTTTAGATATCAGGTGCTTAACCATGTCCTGTTTTTTGATAGGAAGCGCAAGGTAAGAAACATGACTGCGGACTTAGTGATTTTGATGTGGAAAGAAAATCAAAACGAGTGGAGTGATGAGGCTGAACACGATTCTGATGCTGATTGGCCTGACTTCCCTCGACCCGGATATGCAAAGTATGTGAAGGTAAGAAAGCTGGCACCCAGGAAGAGGATGTAGGTGGGCAATGAAGAAGACAGAGGACACCGAGGAAAAGAAGTGTCACCCAGGAAGGGTAAGTAGGCTGGCACCAAAGAAGCACAGTAATGTGTTGATGTCGAACCTGTCTATGTATTCTGTAAAATTCTGGAGCTATGTTCGTGGGAATTGTCGGGCGAAACAAGCGTGTAGCGGTGTCTTAAGACAATATGAGTTATTTTATATTCTCGTACTTATCCGTTCATTGACTATGTAATCCCGCTATTGTATTGACTTGAGATTTGGTAATGCCTGAAGACACTTGTTGAAGCCAAAATTGTGAATGTGCCACTACTATCTATATAGTCGCAGCACCAGAGCCGATGGGGATTGCTTCTCCAGTTCGATGGATGGTAGTGGCACAGACATAATTTACATGAGCGCATCTGGTTGCACCAATCGGATTAAATACCTGTTTTTAGCATTACACTTATTAAAAGGTTCTGAGCTGAAAAACAAGTTCTAAGCTGCTACAATCCCACGAATCAGCAATTTATTTCAGCTGCTGGAAAACTCCATGGCAACATAAAAAGCAAAGGAAACAGATAATGCCCAGATAATGAGGAAATTGTTTCCACTTTTCGGCCTAATATTTAGCTCGTCTATCTCACCAGCTGGCTTCCTCAACTTAGCTTGCACGCATCCTCCCTGCTCCTGCCTCCCCTCCATCTGGCGAAGCTCCCGGATCTCTCGCTCTAGCGCACGAATCTCCTCCTTCTTGTCCCACACAGCATCACGAAGATCCTGAACAAGCTCCTTGTGAAAACCTGTAAGGGGCTTTTCGATCCACACACACTTTTCACATCCCGGTCCCCTCCCTTCATGCGAACAATCGAAGCAAACAAACACAAAATTACATAACGGTTCCCGGATCGGGGTTACCAACTGCGCATATCATACGAGGTTACCGCTCTGATGCCGCCAGTTGCTAAATTTTCCTGCAATATTTTCGTCGGGCCAAGAAATCCATCTCGGCATCTTCTCACCGCACAAACACAACATCTCGGGGTAGTAATCATAGGGCGTCTTCCGATACCTGATGGGGGCACCCGCCTGGCGGTGTTGAGCGGACCCTGATTCCGCCCGAGATGAACTACATGAGCTGCGAGCCATGGGCTAGGGGAGCGAGGGCATAGGAAAAGGGACGGCGGAGGAGCCTTTGATGTCAGAGTAGGGGAATGGTGAAGCGTGAAGCGTGATTTATCCCACCCATTAACTCGAGGAGAATCCTACCATCAACTTTGGGCTGACAGGTGGGCCTCCTCTAAAGCTCGCTCCTTCGTTGCTCAAAGGACCTTTCGCGCTCATTGACCGAAATTTTTTGGGCTCATGCCCACCTACATATCGCTGGGAGGCCTTGCCGAGTAGCCGTCACAAGCCTGGTCCAACAGTTTTCCACCCTCCCCGTACACACTGTATCAGGAAAAATCTGCCTTCATGGCTCACGGTGGCAGGTCCATCCACTCCAGCGCTCGCGGTCGGGCTTACCACGGCGGATCCACCCCTAGATCCTACGTCGCAGTATAAAATGGCCATCGTTTCTTGAGCCAAACGACTACACTGCGCTCCGAGCTTGGCCCCTCCTATCTGCAGATGCACTGCTACGGCGTCGAGCTCGAGCAGGAGCCGCCAGGCACGAAGGGGCTCGATCATTGCCAACCCCGTCCCCTTCATCATTGTTGATTCCGACAAGGATGAGGACGGCGACGAAGCAATGCAAAACGCCATTAAAGCCTCCTAGGCGAAGGGCAAGCCACGGGAGGCAGTGGATGTCGCTGGGAAGGGCGTGGAGGGGTCACCAATCGTGGTGGACTCCGACGACAGTGTCGTGATCTGGGTCTACATGTTGTTTAGGCTGGTTGCAATTTTGGTTCTGTTTAATGCGAGTACAATTATTGTAATGGGTTTGGCGGGATGCAATGGGAATAATTGATAGCTGTGTTCAGTGCAATAAGAGGTGCTCGTGCTTCCACAATAGAAATTGTGTATGTGCCCTTTGCATGAGGCAAAATCCACGTAGATTCCGCTTAAACAAACCAAAAAAGTCAGATTACCACCATCAGACAAAATGAAAAAGGAAAGGCATAAGATAGATGAACAGACGCCCAATTTGTTTTGAGCAGACACTACTAGTTCATACTTCAGACCACTTGGTCGACAAATACTATAACATTTTGTTCCGAGCATTCCCACACACAACTGAGAATCCACGGACATGCTTCAGCTTGGGCTCCTATTAGTTCAGACTTCAGACCACTTGGTTGACAAATGCTATTACAATTAATAGTAGGGAGCTCAATCTGAACAAACCTAGTTTTCACACATATACATTATCTTCCTAACCATAGAACGAGGCCCTTCATTCTGCCACTCCAGGGTTTGAATCGTCAGCGCCATCTTTTCGGCATCCTGCTTGCACTTGGTCAGTTCTTTCTCTGCCTTGATCCTCATGAACCTGTGCATATTGGTAGTTGTGACATCGTGGAATTTCTTCTCGTGCAGTTCAATCCTTGATGCAGTCAGGTCTTTCTCTGCTTTAGCCTTCAGGGCCATCGCCACGTCCCTCTCCTTCCCGACTTTGCTAACCTTGGCTTCCAACCTACAGATTTCATGGTGAAGGGTTGGTGCATCATCAAGGTCCATTAACTTCATCTCAGCATTCTCAAGAAGTGCGCGAACTAAGGCTTCTTTCAACTTAGCATTCTTCTCCCATAGTTTATCTAGCGATTTCTGCATAGACAGTGTCCACTCCAGATCTACCCATTTGACAACGCCGCAACTTTTGGTTGGCCATGCTTCACCCTTCCCACACCCTAAGAACCTCCTGTATGTGTTGCGTCCCTCGAATGCTACAAATTTAGCATCCACACACTCATGTTTTTTACAACGGGGAGGACTCTCTCCCTCCGCTAAACCGTGATAATCAGAGTCGTACAAAGTCGCGACGGCCTAGCACACTAGACGTACATAAGTAATCAGAGTAGATCTAGGTCAAAATAAATAAATCCCCATAAAATGTAAGGTATGAGACGACTCATGTCGCTTTCACCGTCTCTGTGATCTTCACGCGTTTCCTGGCCGTCTCCCCGCGTAGCCATGACGAGAAGAAGGTGGAGGAGCGGGCTGGCGGCGGGGGAGGTCGCTGGTGGGGTGGCGCGCCACCTGCTAGCGGCTAAGGGATGGAGTGAGGACAGTGGCTTCGAGGGGAAGGGGGAGAATTAAAGAACGCCAACCCTACCAAAACAATCCAACGGTTGTGATGACACAAACACATCTAACGTCTTCTGTGCGCAGCACATGGAAAGCGTGACACTAGCAGGTGGAGAACGCACGATTTTTAAGGAATACTCCCTCCGTCTGCAAATAAGTGTACTTCTAGCTTTTTCTTAAGTCAAACTTTATCAAATTTGACCAAATTTTAGATAAATATAACAACACGTTTTACACTAAGGAGTATTATTACAGAACTGCGACTAACATACATTAGTCCGACAATTATGCTCTCCACACCGAACTATTATTGATTACGGGTTACATTTAAGAACATCACAAGTTCTACAACTCCCTGACGGTCTTCTCGATGCGAATGCAAAAATTGATCTGCTTGGCCGGTCCTGCATCGACAAGGTACTTGTATGGCACACAAAGGACCGACCTCAGGTCCGTAAACTCAACCTCGCCCGGCGTCGGGCAGCTCGGCGCCATGGCCATCACATGCACTGCTGATGACCCAAAAGTATAGGGGATCGCAACAGTCTTCGCGGGTAGTATTACCCAATTCATTGATTCGACACAAGGGGAGCCAAAGAATACTTGCAAGCCTTAACAACTGAGTTGTCAGTTCAGCTGCACCTGGAAATAGTTCTTGCTCACAGAAGTTTATCAGTAGCAACAGTTTGTAGTAGCAACAACAGCAGTAACAGCAACAGTGAAACAGTAGCAATAGTAACAGTAATGGTAACAATAGGATTCGAGTGCGGTAGGCATAGGGATGGATGGACGGGCGGTGCATGGAAGAGTCTAAACATGTAATTTCAAGATCTAGGGCATTACACATAAATAATAACAAGCATCCAAGTACTAAACAATCCTAGGCATGCGCTCCAAATATAGTCATATGTGCTCGCAATGAGAACTTGCACAACATCTTCTGTCCAGCTATTCGTGGCAGCGGGGCCTCTAGGGAACTACTGGCAATTAAGGTGATCCTTTTAATAGAGCACCGGAGCAAAGCATTAACACTCCGTGAACACATGTGATCCTCACACCACAACCATCCCCTCCAATTGTCCCAATTATTGTCACTTTGGGGCCTTTGGATCCGTACAATGATATGTGTACACAACTTGCAGATAAGATCACAAACAATACTATCATAATGATTCAATAGTAAGTTCAGATCTGAGATCATGGCACTCGGGCCCTAGTGGCAAGCATTAAGCACAACAAGTTGCAACAAAGTCAAATAGCCCTAATAGAGATACTAGGCACTATGCCCCTAACAGATCTTATTCGATTACGTGATAGAACTCATCCAATCCCTACCATCCCCAAGACTACGACGGGGGATTAATTACTCATGGATGAGGGAAACATCGGTGGTTGATGGACATGCATTGGTGATGACGATGGCGATGATCCTCTCCAAATTCCCCGTCCTGGCAGGGTGCCAGAACAAAGTTTCTGGATCCGAATCTTGGTTTATCATGGCGGCGGCGGAGCGTAACTCTTTCTAGAAAACTATCGACCCCCCCCCCTTGAGTTTTTAGGTCAGAAGGCAACTTATAGGCGTAGAGGGAGGCCGAGGAGCTGCCTGGGGGTGGCCAAACCCTCCAGCGGGTCGGGTGGGCTCACTGGGTGGGTCTGGCCCCTGTGCCTCCCTCTGCCTCCCTTCCGCTCCATGGATCTTCTGGTGAGAAATAGTTTTTGGCATATTTTCTGGGATTTTTCCTGATAGTTCATTTTCTGCACAAAAACAAGACACCAAGGTAATTCTGCTGAAAACATTGTCAGTCCGTGTTAGTTGTATCCAAATCACACAAGTTTAGAGGAGAAACAATAGCAAAGTGTTCGAGAAAGTAGATACGTTTTGGACGTATCAACTCCCCCAAGCTTAGATTATTGCTGTCCTCAAGCAATTCAGTTGAAAACTGAGTTCTATAAAAGAACTTTCATGAACACTTTGCTTCATATGATGTAAATATTCTCAGCACAGGAGTAGATGCTTAGACAATTCATAATAAGGAGTATGTAACTAAGTCTACTCAATAGTCATTGCAAGCTATGAAGAGAAACCAACTCAATAATAATAAGTAGCATGAAACATAAACATAAGAAACATTGCAATGCTCATAATAAGGTATGATAGAGTGGTATCTCGCTTGCTTTTGTTTGAAGAGCACAATTAATTCCAAGGCACCTCTGAAGTTCACATGAAGACTAGAAGTAAAGATATTAGTGATACAAGCATCAAAGTCATGACATAATTAACCAAGTTTTGGAACAAACACAAGAATGACAACTATGCTCTCAAGAAGGTGATCATAGAATAAGTGGTGACTCAACAAAGTTGTGAAAACGGATTTGTGAAGGTTTGAAAGGCTTCCTAATGCTGAAAGGAATGTACTCCTTAGCTTTGAGCTCTCATTGCCCTTATCATAGGTATCTTCATGTGGTTAAGGTGAAAGTGAGGTCCACTCTGAATCATATGCTCGACAGACCATAGGCTGAAAATCCCAAGTCCCTTGAGTACGAGGGTCGCTCCGCATGCTACTCAACTTTGGTCACCTGAAAGTTCTTGTCATTGTAAATACATGCATATCATCGAGAACCGCGAACGGGGTACCCCTTGCACATGGTACAGGAGCTTTCCCATAACCAAAATGACAAGGCAAGCAGACAATGAACATCTTAGCAATCTTTTTATTTACCATATGCATAGATTTTTATTGAGGACGCTTCATAGATGCTCATTATAGTGATGGTGCAAGTTTCCACCATGATTAAGCATGGCTTAGGCTAGCGGCCTAGACGTTTCTCTAACACAATGTATAAACTCCATGAACTAACAACTTCCCCTTTTATTGCACATCGTCTACATCCGTAAACAAAAGAGCAAAGTATCAACTGGATGAGATATCCAACAGGTGTTGAAAGTGTTCCCTATGACAACACGGTTCTGCTGACTCCCAGCATATAATAAGCAAGCATATAACTTTCATGGACTAGTCACAATGGTTCAGAATTATTAAGCGCAAGGAATAAAGTGTGCCATCAAGTTGGTGAGAGCTTTAGTAACTAACTTTCTCAAAACAGATAAACATTTTATTTTGGAAGAAAACACGAAATATATAAAATATGCACTGAAGTAGCAAATGATGCTAATAGGTAGGTATGGTGGACACAGCTGACAATATTGGTTTTGGGGAGTTGGAAGCACAGGTAGAGCACATACTCAGTGCAAGTGAAGGCTAGCAATAGATAGGGAGAGACAAACGAGAGAGCAATAACTGTCATAATCATGCTTGCAACAAAACAAGACTAATTATGGCATGAAAGTGATACAAGAACTCTAAGGCAAAATAAATCATCGAGGCTTACTGACTATTGATTAGTCATATGCATGCGTGAGAATGTGCCAAGTCGATTCACATGAAGAAACAAAAACCAAACAAAAACAAAGAAAACCAAACAAAGCAAAATCTTTTTGGATTTTTCTTTTAAGGCAAACCAAAGCAAAGAAAAAAATAAACAAACCAAGAGAACAACGAAAATATTTTTGGTATTTTTGGGTTTTAGAAAGAAGCAATAAAAACTAAAAAGAAAGCGAACAATGAATATACAAAGAACCGATCGAACATGATATATATATGAGTGTGACATCGGTATACCTCCCCCCAAGCTTAGGCTTTTGGCCTAAGTGGGGCTCAATCCCATGGTTCCCAAGTAGATGCACCTCCATAATATGTCGAGGAAGCTCCCTCGTCCTGGTACAAGCTAGAGGCCTCCCCTGTATAATGTAACGCAGGTCATATGCGGGCGATTCCTCCTGATAGTGCCCATGGAAGTTGAGAGAGCGCAACTTATCATCCATCTCCGCCTTCGTGCGTGACCAAGGTCCCTGAGAAATACTGAACAAAGTGGTTTGGGGTAGAGGGATCTCTCTCTCTTCCCCGTCAGTAAACAACATTCTATAAACCAAGTTCTCAAGAGTAGAGCTAGAGGTGACAAAGTGGTGTGCCTTCATGGCAGTAAGATCAAGCCTCAGAGGAGCCAAAAATGTATCATGTGGATCAACAACAATGTCCAAGGTAGCAGCAATACGAGTAGCAATAATTCCCCCATAAAATGGGTCCCTTAGCAACTAAATGACGATCAATGAGGGAACCAATATTATACTTATCCTCACCGTAGAGCGCAGCAGCTAAGAAGTCCAATTGATAGTTGGAGATATTACTAGTGTTCTCCCTACCAAGAACACTGGTGGTAAGATAGTAGGCAAAGTACCTGATGGCTGGAAATTGAATATTTTTTATCTTCCCTCGTTGAGCACTGCGGTCATCATCATTAGTTATTCCGTGGTATAGTTCCAACAAATCAGCGGGTAGAGTTGTAATCTTCTTTGATGACCCAGTTGTACCAAGTCCTAGGGCCTTGAAAAATTTCTTCAATGTCATAGAATGAGCCCTGCCATAAAGTCTGAAAGACACAGAAGGATTGAACAAACTATTGGTAAAGGATAAACTCTCCACAAATGTTTTAGTAAGTAAAGCATATTGTGCACTCTCATCCTGCATATTGTATGAGGGTCTATAACTGGTGGATGACCTTGGAAGCCTTGCCCTTATAGATGCATCACTCTCAAATATGTCACCAAAGGTGTGGTGGTCCATGACTTCCCTATTCTGAAATTTTTAAACAACCATCAAACCAAGTGATTTCTAAGTTGATAAATGATGAGCAACTACTATAGGGAATTGCTAGAGGACTACACATGCATCAAATACAAGTTCCTAAGCAAAGAACAAGCATGCAAGCTCAAACAACCCGTCACCTATAGCAGTAAAATACTCAAGATACAATCTACCAATCACAAATCTAATTGGACAAGTGGAGGAGGCACATACCAAGGATAAAACCCTCCAAAAATCAACACTTGAGATGGGCTGAACAAGGAGATCGAAAATCGCTAGCAAGAACAGCAAGAACTCGAGCTTGAGCAAGTTTTCCGGGGTTTTTTCGGGAGAGAGAAAGAAGGTGGCTTTGAGGAGGCAGCCTGGAGGGGCCCAGGTGGGCCAGAACCCCCCAGGCACCACCAGTGGTGGGCCCATGCCTACCAAAAGTGTCGTGGCCTGGGGTGGCCCCCTGGGTCACCTCTGGTGCCTCTCTACCCCTTTTTTCGAGGAAAAATTTATTTTGAATTTTCTGGGATTTTTCGGGAAACTTCATTTTGGCCAATTTTGAGGGTATGAAAATTGATTTTGTCGCAGAAACAGTTTTTTTCAGAAGAAGCAAAAGCAAACCAAAAGCCAAACTACAGGAGCTCTAAGAAACTCAAACAAGCAAACAACTAGCAAAACTAAAGCTAAAGTAAAGACTAGAAAGGAGAAAGGAAAAAGAAAGCAAGTATAACCAAAGTGGAAACATTATTTTGGTCATTAAAATCCTTTTGTTAACAAGGTTGATCAAGTCTTGTTACCAAAACAATCTTATATGAAGCAATACTTTGCATTCCACAAGGTGATTATGTTACCTCATACTTGATAGCAATGGTCTCAATCATAATAGTTTCAAAATTTTCTTGTGGAATGGGACAATATATTTCTCCAATCTTGATGCTCTCAATATTTTCAATGGAATTCAGGCAATAGATCTTAACAACCTTCTTGGGCAAATAGACAGTGTGCTCTTTGTCATTAATATTGAATGTTACTTTTCCTTGATTGCAATTGATGACAGCACCTGCAGTATTAAGAAAAGGTCTCCCAAGAATAATGGACATATTATCATCTTCAGGCATTTCAAGCACAACAAAATCAGTTAAAACCATGCAATTATGAGCAACTTGAATAGGAACATCCTCACATATACCAACAGGAATAGTAGTTGACTTATCAGCCATTTCCAGAGATATATCAGTTGGTATCAACTTTTATAGTTGGAGTCTCTTGTAGAGACAAAAAGGCATAACACTAACTCCAGCACACAAATCACATAAAACAGTTCTAACATAATTATTCTTAATGGAGCAAGGAATAGTTGGTATACCTGGATCACCAAGTTTCTTTGGAACCTTACAATTGAAGGAGTAATTAGCAAGCAAAGTAGAAATCTCCTCATTAGGAATCTTCCTTTTATTAGAGACAATATCCTTCATATACTTTGAATAAGGAGGCAATTTAATAGCATGTCACATCCCAAGATTTTCCAAATCTTGTAATGTGAAAATAAATTAATAAAATAAAACTTTGTTTGATTTTTAGAGCCAGAAGAAACTTTTTGAATTCAATTGGAACTTCAAACCCATTTGAATTAAAATAAACCTAAAGAGATTTAAAAAGATAAATAAAAGGAAAATAAAAACATTTGGAAATACTATTTTGAAACAATTAAATGAGAAGATTTGTTTTCAAATGAAATAGAAGTTTTATAAGTAAAGATTATTTAATTTAAACCTTGACCAAACTTTGGGAATTAAAAACATTTAGTTTGAATAAAAATAACAGAGGTTTATTTAAAATAAAATAATAAGGAATTAATATCAAAATTTATTATGAAAGGTTTTACTATTTTAAATCAAAACATCAAGACTTATTAAATTGTTTTAAATAGGTTTTCCAAATATTTTATATTCTCTAATAAAACCTACTAAAGTGTTTTGGCTTTGTTTTAGATTTCAAAATAAATATCTCAATAAAACAAATCCTATTGGATTTAATAATGATAGTCTATTATAATAATTAATAATGGATACCAAAATAAAAGGCTATTTTGTTTTTAAAAACAAGTTTCCAAATATTATATATTTCCCAAATTAAACCTACTAATTTGATTTTGAAAATATTTAGGTTTCAAATAAAGATTTTATTAATAAAAATCAAACCCTATTTGATTTAATAACTAAAGCCATTTTATTTAATTATTAATGGACCCTATAATAAAATGTTATTTTATTTTAAACAAGTATTTTAAGTATTCTTTATTTCCAATTAATACCTACTGATTTGATTTGGAGAAATATTTTGGACTTTAAAAGGAGATTTATTAAATAAATCATACCATATTTGATTAAATAACTATGGTCTATTTTATATTAAATAGATCCTAAAAAGGAATAAAAATATTATTTATTTTGGAATATTGGTTTATGTTGATAAACAGAACCAAAATTCAAAGTTCAAAGTTTGCTGAATGTTGATTTGATTTGAGTGTGAATTGTTTGTTTGGAAATTCAAAACAGAAATTGAAATTAGAAAAGGAAAAAGAAAACAGACAGGAAATAAAAATAAAGCAGCCCAGCCGGCCCAGCCCAACTACCCTAGCCCAGCAGCCCAACTCTCCTTCCCCGCAGGAAACGATTCGAACCAACTAATCAACCCGCAAGGAGACTGGCAAGTGGACCCCTTCCTCCTTTCTTTCTCCACTGACAGGTAGACCCACCTCCACTGTTCTCCTTCTTCCTCCCCGCGACCTCCTCCTTCCCATAACCTCGCTGCCGTTGCTGCAGTAACTCCGCGCGTTCAATTCGCCTTAACACCGCGATAATTCCTCGCCGCGACCACGTCCTTATAATCGCCTTCTCCTCCGCGACGTATTCCCCCAGCCCACTTCCTCTTCGCTCTAGGCTGCCGCCAATTCTCTGAACCGCCGCCACTCGACGATGTTCAGTGATGATTCCGGAACTGACCACCCCAAGCCTCACGACCAAACACGCAACTTCCCCACTCGGCGCACCTCCCGTACCAACCGTCCATCCGCGGTGTCCTGTGAAGTCGACTTCGACAAGAATCAAGCGCCGCCGCTTCTTCTTCTCCGACGAGCCCGCAGTAGAACCCGCCTCTTCTTCCGGTGCATGCTCACATCATCTCCGTGACCTCCTGCTAACCCAGCCCTTCGCTTGTATTCTCGTGGACCACAGAACGTCCCCTGTCGTCGATCAGAGCCGACGTCGCCAAGAGCAACTCCGGCGAGCAATTAGTATCGCCAAGACACCCTCGCCTCCTCGAAACCTCGTTGAGCATCAGCGTCGCGCCACGAACCCGGTGAGCTTCTTCTCTCTCTTCCTCGCTTCTTAGAACCACCGCGAGCATCTCGTCTGGCCGTCGCCGCCGTGCACCACCGAGCAGCGCCGCCTGTTTTCGGTCTGAAGGGTTGCAGCCGTTCGATCCAGAGTGAGCGAGCAGGATTAGATGACTTAAGCCGCGAAGAGGTACTCGATCTGAGCCACACGATTTGAGTTAGATCCAACGCACCAGAGCGTGATCCGCAGCGAACCGTTTTTGGCCAATTAGAATGCGACGCGTGGCAGGATCTGTTTTAAAAACTGATTTTGAAATCAGATTGAGTTGCAAACTTCAAACCCTTATATCTTTTGAACCACACGTCCAAATTTGACAAATTTTATATCAAAAGATTCAGGAGAACAAGACCTAACCAACCCTACCCTTAGTTTAGCAAATAGTAACTGGTAGCTTGTTTGAATTTGCAGATTCTTTTGTGTGCTTGCTAACATTAGAAAAATCATTTAAAAATGAATTTTGAGATCAAACCTTTGCCAATTGGTTTATTGTGACCCTACTGACCCTAGGAACCAACCCATGGTTTGGAAAATGAATTCGGAAAAGTTTGGAATGGATTAATTAGTTTAGTCCATTTCTAGCCAAATAAAATTAGTGATTTTAACATGGAAATGTTTAAAAGAAGAAAACTTTGAGTAGATGGTTTGGACCAAACCTACTGACCCAAAAACACCAAGTTTTGCAATAGCAACTCATTTGGTGAATTCTATGGGCTAATGCCTTAGTAAAAATATTTCTACACCACATAAAATAACACTTTGTTTTGAAAATGGTTTTAAAGTGAAACCTTTTGCAAATGACTTGGCCACTTTAGGAAATGACCATTAGATGTACCAAAATGACTATGACCCACTAGGAACCACTTTTTCAAACAAAACAAAGCTTGGCATGCTTGCATGCATTTCTTTGACATTGTTATTTATGTGTGTTGTTTTGCTTGATTGGTAGATTGAGTTTGTGCCTTGCTTGATTGATTTGTAGTGACTTGAAGAGTATGATTGTTGCAAAGATCAAGAAGTGAACCTATACTCTACCAAAAAGGCAAGTGATGCTTCATACTTTCTATCCTATTACTTTCACTATGCACTAGTGATTTTTGCTAAGTAAAACTTGCATGGATTTTGCTAAGTATAGATATTGCTATAAGAAAACCTAGTAGATGAATCCTTAGTAGGATTTTCCTAAGTTATGATTCCTACTACTACCAAGCTTAGCCTAGCTAATAGAAAACATGGGTGGACTATATATTCACACTATGGAAAAATATTCTAAGTCTGAGGACTTATGATTTTGTCTAATAAAACAACTAAGTTAATGAACCTCCTGGGTGGAATGGAAGGATTGGGTTATGTTGAGTGGTTACACAAGGCCAGGAACCTTGTGTATCTCACTTGTGGAATGCCACCCAGGAAACAAAGGGATTTGAGATGTCAAATGTTGAGAAGCTTCAAGTGCAACCACTTGGCAATATGGGCTCTGCCATGATCATATAGGTTGCAAGAACTTAGCCAAATGGACAGTGGGTGGTAGTGTTTGATAGGTTGGAGCGCGTCCATTTTGGTCTAAGGGAAGGCTTCTGAAAGATTTTGTCTTGGGAAACCAAGTCTTGTGGGTAAAGTGCACCACCTCTGCAGAGTGTAAAATCTAAGTACTTAGCCATGTCCCTGGTAAAGGACAATTTGAGCATCAAGACATGGAAGCAATCAAGAATCTCATCATTCCAATTTCTAAATTAAAAATCTTGTGGTTTGAACAAGGGTTGTTTGAATTCTTCAATCATTGATGGAGAGATGGCTTGGTACAAGGATCTTGAAATCTTTGATTGAGGAGAATGATTTTGTCAAGCAAAAACTTAGTATTTTCAAAATGATAAGAAAATCTATTTTTGAGCAATGCAAGCCTCAACTCCACTTAGCCAAATGCATATAGATGATAGACTCCACTATACTACCATAGTATCACTTGCCAATACAATTCAAATGTATTGACCCTTGTGGCTGTAACTTGTATGTTGCAGGTTTGATTGATTTTAGTGAAGATTGATTGTTTAGGATTACAAAGTCTACAACCAACATCTGCCTGTGGCACTTTGAAGATGAAGGACCCATGACTATATTTATTCCGCTGCAATGTAATGTAATAGCCTAATGAGCTATGTTTGATGTAATAAAATTATGTTATTCCTGGTTATAAAGTTATATTATGACCCTTGTTTCTTGATATTACATCTAAACTGTGGATGCTAGCTATTGATCCAGGGACTAGCATTGTAAAACACAGGAGGACTCTACCTTATTAGGTTGGGACCCCTACATAGCATCAGTCAAAGGAATTTGCAAAAATAAAGGCTTCATCCACTCACAAAACTTGTTGTAGTGTTCTTCCTCCTTTGACTTGCGTTTCTTACCTGGAAAAGGCATAGGTTTTTGCACCCAAGGTTCTATCTCTTTACCATGTTTATTAGCAATAAAATCTTCCTTTGTGTAACTAGTGTTTTTAGTGTGTTTCTCAGGTTCTTCCTCACCTTCCTCCTTATCAGGAGACTGATCAATATTACCCCTCTCAGTTTCAGCATCAGAGACAGATATACTATTAGGATCTACAATAGGTTCAAGTGGTTCCTCAACTACTTTATGTTTATTTTTCTTCCTCTTACGAGGACTACCACTATCTTCACCTTGTTGGGAATCCTGCTCAATTATTTTAGGGTGTCCTTCAGGATATAAAGGATCTTGAGTAGCTGCACCACTCCTAGTTCTAATTCCATAAGCATGTTTATTTCCTGTAGAATTAACTAGCATATCCTTTTGTACCTTAGCAAGTTAATCAAGTTGAGTTTGAACCATTTAAAAGTTTTTACAAAGCATTTTAATATCATTAGAATTCCTTTCCATAATATCTTTCAACTCATGGATAGCTCTAGAGTTTTCCAATAAATGATTCTGAACTTGTTTATTAAAATTACCTTGTTTAACAATAAATGTGTCAAGTTCCTCTAAGCACTGATTAGGAGGATTACCATAAGGAATATCAACTTCATTAAATTAGAGAGAGTGTACCTCAACAGTAGATGAGTGGGGAATTGGCTTACATAATTCTTCTATAGGAGGTAGATTCTTGACATCTTCAGCTCTAATTCCTTTCTCCTTTAGACACTTCTTAGCTTCTTTCATTACTTCGTCATTTAATGCAATAACTCCCCTCTTCTTTGTTGTTGGTGTTGGAACTAGTTCAAGAATAATAGGCTCAGGTGTATTCAGCTCAGTTGTAGTCCAATCATCATAATTCTTGCTTATCTTGGTCATTAATTCTTCAGCATTTGTAGGAGTCCTTTTCCTGAAAACACAATCAGCATAGCTATCTAGGTAGGTCCTAGAATCATCAGTTGGTCCATTATAATAAATATCAATAAGCTCATTTTTAGGTAATGGACATCCAGGATGTGCATGAATCAAGGAACAGAATCTTTTCCATGACTCAGGCAATTTATTTTCAAAGTCTCTGCCTGTTTAAAATGAAAAAGTCTCTGCAAAGCAGCATGTCTAGCACTAGGAGGAAAATATTTATGGAAGAAAGAAGCAATCAAGCAATCAGGTCTATCAATGGAACCAGGATGTAATCTATTAAACCAAGCCCTAGCTTCTCCTTTTAGTGAAAAAGGGAAGATCTTAGCAACAAAGTACTTGCGCATCTTAAAATCATCAGAGAACAAAGCACTCTTAGTAGAAAGCTCATTCATATGAGCCACAACACTCTCATTTTCAGTCCCACAAAAAGTTTCTTTCTCAACAATATCTAAATAAGACAAATCAAGAGAGAAATCATAATCTTCATCTTTAATATCTATGGGAGAGGTGGCAAAATTAGGATCAGAGGACAACTTAGGCATAATAGTACATCTAGCAAGGAGACTCTTCATAGCACTAGTACCATGTGTGTTTCGGCACTCTTCAACAAATTCATCAGTGAACTCAATGTAACCATCATTAATATCATAACTCTCACTAGCCTCAGGTGAGCTAACAGGTGTAACAGTGTCTTCACTAGGAGTTTTGGTATTTCCTAGACTAGCCATAGTAGCATCTAGAATAGGACCTAGTGAACCACTCGCATCAAGCACTGTAGAAGTAACATCATGTGTCGTGGGAATGGTCACGGCAGATGCTTTAATCGGCAGCGAGTAGTAGAACAAGGGGCAAGGGCGGCCAGCCATCTGCGGTGCGAGATGAGGGCGGAGACACAGGGTTTTACCCAGGTTCGGCCCCCCGGAGGGTAAAGACCTACTCCTGCTAGATTGTATTATGGAGGTGGTACAATGGGCGAGCTCGGCGGCTAGGCGGAGAGTCTCTTGGGTGTATGATGGAACATATCTCTACTCACCCTATAGGGAGGTTTATATAGGCTCACCTCCCCTAGGGTTTACATATCTCAACCGATTCAGTTAAAGCTTCGGTACTCGTTTAACCTAATCCGACTGGGCCTATCTACTACTGCCTTCAGCCTTCGATGCCGGTTCCTCATTGGCTTCAATCCAATCGCCGTCTTCTAGGCCCACTCGCCAGTTCCTGGGCCAGTCGGAAACATCCTGCTGGGTATACCCCGGTAGGCATATCCCCATCATCATGAGTATCAAAAGCAGTTTCAGACTCAGAAGTAGTAGCAGTGTGTGTAGCATGAGTATGTGGTGGTGGTGTGACAAGCTTACTTATAACAGACGATGAATCAAGAGCAGCAGAGGTGTTTAGGACTGTACCTCTTCTTGTAGTGGATGTTAAAATAGGGAAATTTCCATCACGAGACTTTCCCATGATGAAAGGAGTAGCAGTGAACAATAATAGATCCAAGTGAACTTACAAATAAAGCTATGCTCCCCGGCAACGGGGCCAGAAAATAGTCTTGATGACCCAAAAGTATAGGGGATCGCAACAGTCTTCGCGGGTAGTATTGCCCAATTTATTGATTTGACACATGGGGATCCAAAGAATACTTGCAAGCCTTAACAACTGAGTTGTCAGTTCAGCTGCACCTAGAAATAGTTCTTGGTCACAGAAGTTTATCAGTAGCAACAGCAACAGTAACAACACTAGTGAAACAGTAGCAATAGTAACAGTAACGGTAATAGTAGGATTTGAGTGCAGTAGGAATAGGGATGGATGGACGGGGCGTTGCATGGACGAGTCTAAACATGTAACTTCAATATCTAGGGCATTGCAGATAAATAATAACAAGCATCCAAGTACTAAACAATCCTAGGCATGGGCTCCAAATATAGTCATACGTGATCGCAATGAGAATTTGCACAAGATATTCTGTCCAGCCAGCCCGTGGCAGTGAGGCCTCTAGGGAACTACTGGCAATTAAGGTGCTCCTTTTAATAGAGCACTGGAGCAAAGCATTAACACTCCATGAACACAGATGATCCTCACACCACATCCATCCCCTCCAGTTGTCCCAATTATTATCACTTTGGGGCCTTTGGATCCGGACAATGATATGTGTACACAACTTGCAGATAAGATCACAAACAATACTATCATAATGATTCAATAATAAGTTCAGATCTGAGATCATGGCACTCGGGCCCTAGTGCCAAGAATTAAGCACAACAAGTTGCAACAAAGTCAAATAGCACTAATAGAGATACTAGGCACTATGCCCCTAATAGATCTTATTCGATTACATGATAGAACTCATCCAATCCCTACCATCCCCAAGCCTACAGCGGGGGATTACTCACTCATGGATGAGGGAAACATCGGTTGTTGATGGAGATGCGTTGGTTATGACGATGGCGATGATCCTCTCCAAATTCCCCGTCCCGGTAGGGTGCCAGAACGGAGTTTCTGGATCCGAATCTTGGTTTCTCGTGGCGGCGGTGGAGTGAAACTATTTCTGGAAAACTATCGACCCCTCCTGAGTTTTTAGAACAGAAGGCAACTTATAGGCGCGAAGGAAGGCTGAGGAGCTGCCTGGGGTGGCCAAACCCCCTCTAGGCGCGGGGTCAGGTGGGCCTGCGCCTAGAGTGGGTCTGGGCCCCCCAGGCCTCCCCTCTGTCTCCCCTTCTGGCTCTGTGTATCTTCTGGTGAGAAATAGTTTTTGGCATATTTTCCGGGAGTTTTCCTGATAGTTCATTTTCTGCACAAAAACAAGACGCCAAGGTAATTCTGCTGAAAACAGTGTTAGTCTGTGTTAGTTGTATCCAAATTACACAAGTTTAGAGGAGAAACAATAGCAAAGTGTTCAAGAAAGTCGATACGTTTTGGACATAACAACTGCATCGGACGACGGCGGCTGGTCGTGGGACCACATACTCACAACGTACATCGGGCATGCGCACGAGACTGACCTGACGCATACCACAGACACAAATGTGGGCCCCTAGACGGTTCCTGGAACGGTCCCTGGAACGCGAGCGATGATGGTCCAGACAAAAACAGAGACGCCCCCCCCTGCAAAACGATCCGGCGGCATGCCGGCTCAGGGAACAACACCTGCTCTTGGAGAAGAATGGCGTAGCCATAGGAGAGCCTAATCACTTCGATCGGGTGATCCCTTGCAAGGTGGACCACAAGCTATGCCAGCGGGCCGGTGTAGTTGCACCCGGGCTTCATGAAGCCGCACGCGCCGTGACGGCACGCGAGCTCGTGCCCTGGGAGCACGTGGTAGGGGTAACGGCGAGAGCATCCATGTTGCGAGCACTCGATCCCGTAAGTCACCAGGATGTTGCGCGTGAGGATCTCCTCCAGATTCAAGGGCTGGCGATCTGAGTACTCCTTGCTGCGTGGCTCCCACATCTGAATATCGTCGAGAAATCAGAGAATAGAAGTACAGTTAGTTAAGCCGACAGCAGGAATTTGTAAGATAAATTCAAACGCTAGTCAAATGATTTCCTACCTTAAGGTTCAAGTCAGTTGCTCAATCCGCGCAATGGATCCATGTTCTGGGCAGTGAGGGGGAGGTCTAGGGTTGAAAACCATGTTAAATCCTACTCGATAGCCATCCGGGGGGTATGCCGTGTGTCAAAAGTCCTGGTTTGTCCTGCTTATGATTTTATGTTGGCAGTGGGTGACACGCAGGGGCTACTAAAGATGGTTTCGTATTTTTCTTGAATTTTGATGAATTTCCCATTGTTGGGGTTTAGGGGGTGGGCAAAATCGGCAAACCGGCTGGCGCGCGCAGGCACACGAGGTCCATTACAACCTTGAACCTAGGCACTGCCCAGCCTAGGTACCCCATGGGGCACCCCAAACCATTTTTTCAGAAAATACAGGGCAATTTTTAGGGTACCTACAGATAGAAACCGCAATTGCCGAGGCGTTACTCGTGGTAAAATACGGTATATGCTTGCACCACGAGATGATCACCAACCTCCCGGGGATGGAGGTCCGCCATGACGTAGCATGCGTGTAAATTTCCTCGGGGCCTAGGGAGCGCTCAGTTCTCGCACCTCCTTTGCAGAATCGCCAGTTTCTGGAGTCGGTAAAAGGAAACTCTGGATTTCTTCTTGGAACACTAGAATCTCTAGATGGAGAAGTTGCTTAGAATGCCGAGAGGGAGCTAGGTGCCGGGTTTGGGCTCAATCCGTGCAGTGGATCCATGTTCTGGGCAGTGAGGAGGAGGTCTAGGGTTGAAAGCCATGTTAACTCCTACTCGATAGCCATCCGGGGGAGCGCCGTGTGCCAAAAGTCCCGGTTTGTCCTCCTTATGATTTTATGTTGGTAGTGGGTAACTCGTAGGGGCTACTTGAGCTGGTTTTGTATTTTTCTTGATTTTTGATGAATTTCCCATTGCCGGGGTTCGGGGGATGGGCAAAATTGGCAAACCTGTCGGCGCGCACAGGCACGCGAGGTCCATTGCAACCTTGAACCTAGGAACTTTCCCATCCTAGGTACCCCACGGGGCACCCCAAAATATTTTTTCCGGAAAATACAGGGAAATTTCTAGGGAACCTACTGATAGAAACCGCAATTGCCGATGCGTGACTCGGGGAAAAATATGGTATATGCTTGCACCACGAGATGAGCACCAACCTCCCGGGGATGTAGGTCTGCCACGATGTAGCATGCGTGTAAATTTCCTCGGGCCCTAGGGCGCTCTCAATTCTCGCACCTCCTTCGCAGAATCGCTGGTTCTCCGGAGTCGGTAAAAGGAAACTATGGATTTCTCCATGGAACCATGGAATCTCTAGATGGAGAAGTTGCTTGGAATTCCAAGAGGGAGCTAGGTGCCAGGTGTGGGCTCAATACACGCAGTGGATCCATGTTCTGGGCAGTGAGGGGAGGTCTAGGGTTGAAAGCCATGTTAACTCCTACTCGATAGCCATCCGGGTGGTCCACCGTGTGCCAAAAGTCCCGGTTTGTCCTGCTTATGATTTTATGTTGGCAGTGGGTGACTCGCATGGGCTACTCGTGCTGGTTTCGTATTTTTCTTGATTTTTAATGAATTTCCCATTGTCGGGGTTTGGGGGGTGGGAAAAATCGGCAAACCGGCCGGCGCGCGCAGGCACGCGAGGTACATTGTAACCTTAAACCTAGGCACTTTCCCAGCCTAGGTAGCCCACGGGGCACCCCAAACCATTTTTTCCGAAAAATACAGGGCAATTTTTAGGGTACCTACAGATAGAAACTGCAATTGCCGGGGCGTGACTCATGGAAAAATACGGTATATGCTTGCACCACGAGATGATCACCAACCTCCCGAGGATGGAGGTCCGCCACGATGTAGCACGCATGTAAATTGCCTCGGGGCCTAGGGCGCGCTCAATTCTCACACCTCCTTTATAGAATCGCCGGTTTTCCAGAGTCAGTAAAAGGAAACAAAGGATTTCTCCATGGAACCCTGGAATCTTTAGATGGATATGTTTCTTAGAATGCCGAGAGGGAGCTAGGTGCCGGGTTTGGGCTCAATCCGCGTAGTGGATCCATGTTCTGGGCAGTGAGGGGGAGGTCTAGGGTTGAAAGCCATGTTAACTCCTACTCGATACCATCCGAGAGGTGCGCCGTGTGCCAAAAGTCCCGGTTTGTCCTTCTTATGATTTTATGTTGGTAGTGTGTGACTCGAGGACTACTCGAGCTGGTTTCATATTTTTATTTATTTTTGATGAATTTCCCATTGCCGGGGTTCAGGGGGTGGGCAAAATCGGCAAACCCGTCGGCGCGCGCAGGCATGCGAGGTCCATTGCAACCTTGAACCTAGGCACTTGCCCAGCCTAGGTACCCCACAGGGCACCCCAAAACATTTTTTTCTGAAAATACAGGGCAATTTCTGGGGTACCTACAGATAGAAACCGCAATTACCGGGGAGTGACTCGGGGAAAATACGGTATATGCTTGCACCACGAGATGATCACCAACCTCCTGGGGATGGTTGTGCGCCACGATGTAGCATGCGTGTAAATTGCCTCGGGCCCTAGGGCGCGCTCAATTCTCTCACCTCCTTTGTAGAATCTCCGGTTTTACGGAGTCGATAAAAGGAAACCCTGGATTTCTCCATGGAACCCTGGTATCTCTAGATGGATAACTTGCTTAGAATGCCGAGAGGGAGCTAGGTGCCGGGTTTGGGCTCAATCCGTGCAGTGGATCCACGTTCTGGGCAGTAAGGAGGAGGTCTAGGGTTAAAAGCCATCTTAACTCCTACTCTATATCCATCCGGGGGGTGTGCCGTGTGCCAAAAGTACCGGTTTGTCCTGCTTATGATTTTATGTTGGTAGTGGGTGACTCGCAAGGGCTACTTGAGCTGGTTTCATATTTTTTTGATTTTTGATGAATTTCCCATTGCCAGGGTTCGGGGGGTGAGCAAAATTGGCAAACCCGTCGGCGTGTGTAGGCACGCGAGGTCCATTGCAACCTTGAACCTAGGCACTTTCCCAGCCTAGGTACCCCACAGGGCACCCCAAAACATTTTTTTTGGAAAATATAGGGCAATTTCTAGGGTACCTACAGATAGAAACCGCAATTGCCGGGGCATGACTCGAGGAAAATACAGTATATTCTTGCACCACGAGATGAGCACCAACCTCCTGGGGATGGCGGTCCGCCATGACGTAGCATGCGTGTAAATTTCCTCGGGCCTTAGGGTACGCTCAATTCTCGCACCTCCTTTGCAGAATCGCCGGTTTTCTGGAGTCGGTAAAAGGAAACTATGGATTTCTCCATGGAACCCTGGAATCTCTAGATGGAGAAGTTTCTTAGAATGCCGAGAGGGAGCTAGGTGTCGGGTGTGGGCTCAATCCACGAAGTGGATCCATGTTCTGGGCAGTGAGGGGGAGGTCTAGGGTTGAAAGCCATGTTAACTCCTGCTCGATAGCCATTCGGGGGTGCGCCGTGTGCCAAAAGTACCGGTTTATCCTGCTTATGATTTTATGTTGGCAGTGGGTGACTTGCATGGCTACTCGATCTGGTTTCATATTTTTCTTGATTTTTGATGAATTTCCCGTTGCCGGGGTTCAGGGGGTGGGCAAAATTGGCAAATCGGCCGGCACGCGCAGGCACGCGAGGTCCATTGCAACCTTGAACCTAGGCACTTGCCCAGCCTAGGTGCCCCACGGGGTGCCCCAAACCATTTTTTTCGGAAAATATAGGGCAATTTTTAGGGTACGTACAGATTGAAACCGCAATTGCGAGGGCGTGACTCGTGGAAGAATACGGTATATGCATGCACCACGAGTTGTTCACCAACCTCCCGGGGATGGAGGTCCTCCATGATGTAGCATGCGTGTAAATTGCCTCGGGGCCTAGGGCGCGCTCAATTCTCGCACCTCCTTTGCAGAATCGCCGGTTTTCCGGAGTCAGTAAAAGGAAACACTGGATTTCTCCATGGAACCCTGGAATCTCTAGATGGAGAAGTTGCTTAGAATGCCGAGAGGGAGCTAGGTGCCGGGTTTGGGCTCAATCCACATAGTGGATCCACGTTCTGGGCAGTGAGGGGGAGGTCTAGGGTTGAAAGTCATGTTAACTCGTACTCGATAGCCATCCGGGGGGTGCGCCATGTGCCAAAAGTCCTGGTTTGTCCTGCTTATGATTTTATGTTGGTAGTGGGTGACTGGCAGGGGCTACTCGAGCTGGTTTCGTATTTTTCTTGATTTTTGATGAATTTCCCATTGTGTGTTTGTGTGTCTCTTTTCTCTAGGGTTGATATGAAAATGGTTGTACTCAGTTTTCCCCCTCTCATGATAACTCGTCCTCACTTTGGTTGGTACGTCCTGATCGTTCCAGACGGTTGTCACGCGGATCGTGCCCACCCAACGTTGATCCTCTGTGTTCTAACTGGCAAGATAGCATCTCTCTCTCTCTCTCTCTATCCACGTGAAATAACGAGTTTGCCACCGATACTTTACTTCCATAATCTAGAAGGAAAGTGTACAAAGGCGTATAATTTTTGTATATGGGTGTCTATGCATTTCCTTTTATTCTCTAAAAATTATTTATACACACGACGGTATATAAAAATATAAAAAATATGTGTATTTTCTAGTGCAGCGAGGGGGAAACGTGGCGACATGTTCGTCTAACCGGTTGCAATGCATCCACCATGGCATAAGTACGGTGCAATGTAATGTCGTGTCAGCGGGGGTTGAACAATGCATCGTCTGCACGCATCGTACCCTTCACATTTTAGCGTGAAAATGCACGGGGTCTGGCTAGCCATGCTTTAACCGTTGTGTTTTTAGGCGTCCCTCCTTTCGACCCTTCTATGAGAAGAAATTGATTGAGGCGTATATTAAATAATCCATCAAGTGGTCATGTCACGCCTATGAAAAGCCTACTACTGCTCCAGTTGCAAACGGGAACGGACCTCACAGTACCGCGCCTGCAATCTCACTTCTGGCTAGGGCCCATGGCACGAACCGTCCACACGTCAGCCAGAAGCCCTACCAGGGCACCCAACCGATGAGTCTTGACGCGGAGGGTCCCAGGAGGAGACATTACAATGCTCCGTCTATAAACCTACTCCTCTGCATGATCTCCCTCCCACGCATTAACCAATTCTCCCTGATCTAGCAAAACCCACAAACCTCACCGTACCGCTCGAGGCCAAACAACCACCTTCCCCCTTCCGACGCCATGAAGCGAGTGCTTGTAGGTGAGTCTTCGGGTGTTGCCGTCGGGCTGCTTGCGCCTGCCACGGGCGATGCGACGCCTCTCGCCACATATCTAGAGGAGATGCATGCGGCCCAGGGTGAGGAGGACGTCTAGTTCGACCCTTATGAGGACTATGTGCTTGCGGGTGCAGAAGACTTCGGAGCCCCCGATGAGGGTGAGGAGTTCGACGAGCATGTTCTGCTCGTGTACCCGGAGGTACTTTTATTTCTCCATACTTCTAGTTTACTGTTCATATTTTCTGGTCAGGCTGTAGATGTACTAGTACCGAATCTGTCCAAGTGATCCATATTCTACCGATCATGATCAGATGCACCATACAACCCGCTGCATGTAAAGATTTAGTCTGTTCTGAATTAATCCACATTCTACATTTAGGAGCGATCTGTGGAGACAGCAGTAATAAACCTGTAAAATTGTGCTGTAGTTTTCAAAGTAACTTGAAATGGTTGTTCGAATATCTATGCATGACCAGTAAGTAAATTTATTTTGCTCATTTCTTTTGCATTTTTGCACATTACAGGATGATTCAAGTGAGGTGGGCTCTGATAAGGAGTACAAGGACGACAAGAGCCGCCACGTCTTAAAGAATATCAAGAGGGGGAATGTCCCTTTCCGCACTCTAAGTGGGGAGCTCAGTTTCCCCTTCTATAGCAAAAGAGTCAACCCAAGGATGGACAGCATGATTCATCATGCGGTTGGCATCGGTAAAATCCCCAATGCTTTACTCAAGCCAGCGACCAAGGCTAAGCACGCTGCATATGGCAAATTCCTAAGGGAGTACGTTAGGACCGGCCATGTATCCCCATCTTTCGGGATCGGCCGGATCCGCCGCTCCAAGCCGGCCAAGAAGTGACCTTGTTGCCTCCTATGACACCTAATAATTTTAATTCTTTCTATCGTTTCTAGAACATGAGACTATATGTGGTGTGTTAGACCGGACACAATGTCTTTGCGCACGAGTGCTCGCGCGCACGCGCGTGTGTGTGTGTGTGTGTGTGTGAAATTCGTGTCGCTGCCCTCTCGATCCCCATGCCATCGCCAAGTCGCAAGCACACCCTTCTTGCCCGGCACGACCACGCAATCGTAGCCCTGCGATGTCGAAACCGATGGTGCTCTACCGGTCAAACTTGCTTCATGGTAGGTAAAGACCATAATCTTGGTAAATGCCATCTTCCCGGCCCTCCTACCCCCTCCGCTTTTAACGAAGGGCCTCCGGGCCCCGCAGCCCTCAACAGGCAAATTGCTTATGCCATTTGCATGCGACAAAGATCAGAATCGCCATGCAAAGGTCGGGTTTACTTTCTGTGGCTTGACTTTTCTAAAAGTTTGGCCAAACTTTCTTGGCTTGACCATTCAAAATATATATATATATAGGCCTTAAGCCTTGGGATGGAGGGAGTACTCCCTCCGTCCTAGTTTAGGATGCGCATAATTTGTTTTCAAGATTTCTCAAATTAGGATATGTATTGTGCATGGAAGCCTAGTGCTAACCTAACTCTTTTGCCCCTGATTAAATATTGCATGCAATTAACTTATTATATGTTTCCCTTCCCACAATGATGACTAACCAATGCTTGCATGGGTTTTAATGGGGAGACTCCACACGGTGGCATGCATGAGTAGTAATGAGTAAACCGGGAAAGGGTTAATTCAGTCCAGGATTTTCCTCCACAACCTTTCATGCAGTCTATTGGTATGCATGTCAAAAACTATACACATCCTAAATTGGGAGAGAGGGAGTATTACTGAATATAGCTACCTCGGGTTGTGGTGGGATCCACAAGATCAGATGCCGCTATAAATGAACAGGCACAATCTAAGGACACATTCATAATATAAGATGCTAGCAAACTCGTCACATCGTGCTTGGTAGTAGTGGCACATACATAATTATTGTTATAACGAAGGTTACAGTCATAAACACACCCAGATTATAGTTCGAAAAGGTAATACACAACAGTTCAGAAGTTCTCACACATAGCTATCACACATTGTACTTGTGAAAGAACATGTTTCCGTAAACATAACAAGCCCCATACAAACACAACAATCATGCACTAAAACTGTACATCCCAGCCTGTTGGAATGATTGGCGAAGAAGGCGACCGATCCCAGGATGTCTCGGGAAAAAAATGACAGCAACATGTACATGTTCCCATCACCCCCCCTTCTCGAAAAAAAGGTTGATAAACAAGGACGTGCTACTTCATGGATAGTTGCAGCACAGCGATCTCGGCTGTACTCGAGGTCGAGACCCATGAACCTGAACCCGCTTTCTTCCGACGGCAGCCAATTCTTGTACTGGGCAATAGTGTGGTTCACCGTTTTAGGGTCAGTGGTGTAGACGACACTGATATTCTTCCCGCCGTGGACTTCTATGTCGAAGTACGCAGTCTCTATCAAGCCGTCGTTTCTGACATACCGCGGGTCCATGACTACATGCAAGAGGAAAAGGACACAGAGGTAGAGGCTGGTGCAGTGGAAGTGGAAATGGATGGGGCCGGGGAAGAGGAAGACGATGAGGCCATGGAGGAGGAAATGAGACGGAGAAGAGCGAAACTACCTATTGCAAGATTTCAACCACCCTTCCTAGTATGTGGAATGGTGCACGACCGTTCGTAGTGGGGTGGAAGTTAAGGAAAACGGCGGTTATACGAGGTGACACTAGCGCTGCCTAAAATTGGTTCCGCGCCACTAGCATGCAGTGGAATCAAGGTCTGCCATGCACGATCTAAGTCAAACTTAGTCATGTTTCGACCTTCACTCTCTAACATGTGTGACCATACATTTGGTAGTCGCATAGAGCATATACAGTTTTAAAAACCGGACCAGACAATGAACCGGTGAAGCGACTCAGAGGCGCTGGCAGAAGGCTGACCAGCGGCAGCCTGCACCATCAATGGCGACGCGACGTCACGCTGACTGATTGGACGACACGCTCTCCATAGCCGCTGTAGGCGCCGCCCGACACCTGCCCTACTGACTGGAAATTTCAATCCCCCTCTTCGGCCTTCGCGTCGGCATCCGATGCCGCCCCTTTTAACCGGCCACCCACAGCCATCTTCTCCCACAAAAAACGGAACACCATCCCTCTCCTCCTTCCCCTTTTCCTTCTCCACGGCTTGCAGCTAGCCATGGCTGGCGGTGCTGGGTCGAGGGGAGGCCGTGGCGGCCGTGGATGCCGAGGGAGGCATGGAGGACGCAGACAACTCACCGCACCACCACGCTCTCCCTCAACGCGTTTGTCACCCAAAGATTTTGACCCAGGCACCCAGTTCGTCGTGGCCATCCACCACGGCATGCCACATGACAGGTTGCTCCTGCCCCACAGTGTGACACCCCCGGGATCAGGGCTGAACAAATCCCAGACCTCCGTCTGAAATAAGCTTAACCTTGAGCTCGAGAATATCCAGTGAGGAATCGGTAACACAGAAGTGACCCTACGACACAAAAATTTATTACAGCAAGCTCATAACTGAGCAGAGAACCAAATATTACAAGCAGGGGTCACCTACCACAAACATCAAACAACGGAAGGCAAATTATGCTATTAAGTATATCAAACTTAACAACTGGCCTAAGAGGCCTGAAGCATAATGATGACGTCCCAGCCCATAGATTCCAGGCTGCCGGCCGAGAAACCCAAGCTACTTGTCGATGTCGATGTAGTACCAAACTGATCTTCAGGGAACACTTACTCTTCCAAAAGTATCAACAAAGCAAGGGTGAGTACAGGGTGTACTCCGCAAGACTTATGGCTGGTGGAGTTGTTTTGCATAAAGCAATCTTTTGTTTATAAAACAAGAGGGAGAAGAAGCTCGTCTATTCAGAATATTTTAAAAGGGGATAAGAGAGCGACATCTCCAAAGTATTGATCATCATCTTTTGATATCCAGAAATCATCATCATCTGAACTAGGATCACCCCCTCGTACCCATGAGGAAGCATCCTTAAGCACACGTTGATCTACCAAGTTTTAAGATTAGGTTCAAGTTCTCTATGATCTTTGAATCTGGTCGCCAAGCGTTCATAACCGTGAACACGAATTTTCGAAAAGATTATCACCTTGCAGGGGTGTACAACTTTACCCACACGTACTAACCTTCTCTTAATGCCAGAATCATTAGCCTTCTTCCTTGGAAGGCCGGCAGAGGGTGGTTAGACACGACCTTTACCTTGCTTTCTCCGAGACCATGAGTCACGCAATAAGTATGGTTCCGCCGTAACGGGTCAAATCCCGAAGCCGATACTTAAAGATGTGAGGCGAGGTTGGTTATGAGGGGCACCATCTACCCCAAGCAACCCGGTCCACGCTTACCTACCTGTTATGAATGCACCTGCACTCGGCAAATCTTTCAAACGGTTTTCTATGCATATGTCGAATGGAACGCTCGATATCATATCATCACGTTCTCTTGTCATACTAGATTCTCTGCATCTGATATATCATCTAGATGGACCAGAACTGACAGCTATGCATGGCTAAGCAGACACATACAAAATCTCTAGCAGTGCACACAAGCCAAACCTAGTTACGCTAGGAGCAGTGGACCAGGTAATATAAGCTCAACAGGGAGTAATGCAGTAGATAGGATACTCTATATATCGATAAAAGACCACAGTAGAATCTTATGCATCATGGAAGAAATAGAAATGCTTTCGAAAACATAGGATTATATCATGGTGGGGCTATGCTTGACTTTGCCTGTTGATAGCAGAAGAATAGATCTTCGGGAGCCTTGTACTTGACATGGTTACAGTTGGTCAGGTATTGTTCGTCGATCTTTGACGGTGTGGTCCTCGTTCTTCGATCTCGATCTCGATATCGTATTCTACCGGGAAGAACCAAACACCGGAAATAAAGGGGAAACAATCAACACATGGCATCGATGCAATGCTCAAGCAAGTATGATGATATGACAAGTTAATTTGCATTGATTTGAAACCCTTAAGCATGATCGACAACTTAATTGGGGTTCCAAGGGGTAGAAACCCTAATTGGGAAAAACTTCGGAATCACCTATTAGGGTTACTAGGGTGTTCTAATTAAACTTGCTATGAAAATTATTGAACAATGCATGATTATAGCTTAGATAGCTAGGTTTCATTTTTCTAAACATTTTGATATATTATTCATATTTTTCTGATTTATAAATAATAATTTATTGAATTTACAATATTTAAATCATTTTCTGGAATTGTAAATCAATTTAAAAAGGTTTATTGCGTGAGCAGAGGCATTAAAATTTTTGCACCGCTACTGGGCCTAGCCACTGTGACTGACCAGTGGGGCTCTGGCCACCTCAGCATGCCACGCAAGCAAGAGGGACCGAGGGCTGGTTGGGGTGTTTTCCACCAAGGCAGTGCCTACCCACTAGGGCTGGCAGGTGGGGCCGAGGCCACCATGCCACACAGGCGCCACATTGGCTCGCCGGCCAATGGGCTAGGTGGCGGTGCGGGACGGCGCTAGAGGACGCACGGGACTACGCAGTTACGACGGTTCGATTCGGAGTAGCGAGGGAAGCCTAATGGTAGCGGCGCCGCCAACTATTGGTCGCCGGAGCGACATCTCCGACGGCGGACAGTGGCGGCAGAGGGTGGCGCACGGTGTGAGCAAGCAACAGAGCGAGAGGGAGAGGTTGGAGAGGCTTTGGGGAACCGCCAGCTCACCTAGATGCTCATGGAGAGGTCGGCGAGGCCGGGCGAGGGCGGATGCGGCCGGAATCGGCGTTGACGGTGGCGGAGCTCGTCAGGAAGAGAGGTTCGATTGCGGCGTCTCGGGCTTCTCCTGCGTGCGCTGTTTGGGGCAAAAGATAGAGGAGGGCGAGGCGAACACGATAGCAAGCTCGGCGTGGCTCGGGTGGGCGCAACACGGCGGCGATCGGCGGCTAGGTTTTCGGGCTCGCGGTGGAGAACTGTAGAGAGAGGGCGAGAGAGCGGGCGAGAGAGACTGAGAAGGATGGCCACGGTGCTGGGGTCCTATCCTCATCCGAAGTGGCGACGAGCATCGCAGCGCGGCACGCATCGCAGCGCTCGGCGATGGTCACTGCAGCGCCAGCGAGGTGCTTCCTCCGTCGCGAGGAGGAAGAAATGTGAAACACGCCGAAGGGGTACGGGCCGGCTTGGGCCAAGGTGGGCTGCAGGGTGGGCTGCAACAAAGGTTGCAGAGAGGGAAGAGGGAGTGGGATGCGGCCTGGGAAGCTGTTGCTACTCTATTTTTTTCCAGAATCTTTTTCTCTTTTCTGATTTCATTTTTCTCTCTTTTGTATTTTAATTCAAATTCTGTTTTGAATCATTCAAAAATATCATAAGCTTTTATCAATTATGTAAATACTGCAGGGAGCCCTTTAGTCAATTTGGGCTCTATTACTTTTTTAGTTTTTCAAAACCCCTTTTGAATGCATTTCAAATAGAGAGGGAAGGGTTAGGGTTTAGGGTTTTGTGTATTTCTTGCATGCATTTTTATAAAATGATGCTCAAACAAACCCTAAATAATGATTAATTAAAACTGGGGTGTTACAGCTCTATCCTCCTTACGAGAATCTCGACCCGAGATTCCAAAGGTAGGAAGAGAGACAGAGAGAAAAAGAACAGGGTCACTCTAAGGCTGTGTTTGGTTGAGATTCTTTAGCCAGATTCACTACACAACGCTAGAATCGGAACCAAAGGGGTACGTACAGGGACACAACTTCTGGGACGCAGCAGATTTTCGTAGTACAAAATGGAATCAGCGGTAGAGCAAGATTTCACTGCGTTGCGGCAGCCAAAAAACATGAAAATTACCCACCATGCCACTGGTAAGTGGAAAAGTGAAAAATGACCGGTTCCTTTCTTTCTTTTCCCCTACACCGGACTCCTCCCTTCTCCCGTTCGTTCTTTTATTTCCCCCCACACCGCACCAGGAAGCCGCCATGATAGGGTTTCGCCACGCCGGCCAATCCTGGCGGCCTTCGGCGGCACACAGGCATGGAATCGACCGCCCCACCCCACCGCTCCCTTTTCCCACATCGTCCGGCCTCGAATCGACGACCCCAGGCGCAACGCCCACGTGCATGTTCATGGGTTGGAAGATTCAGGATTCCTTGATTGGATACCCCTGGACTAGATAAATTCTGCACCAGTTTCCTACGTAGTGAGTCTGCACAAACGTGGAGGTGGTTCCAGGCTCTGATGTGCAGGTTACGGTTGTTGTATGTAAGAAATTCCTATAAGACTGATTCTTGAGCAGAGGAGAATAATGTTCTGTGTTATTTGGGTATAGATTGGCAACCAAAAATCTCAAGTTTTGATCAAATTAAACTATAAACTGACATGTCCTTTTTAACAAGTATGTGGTCGGTATTAATTTTGCAAGACACCGCTTGTTATTTCTATTACTAGTTATATTATAAACAATTATGATATGAAAAAAACTTTCTAAAATAGTCATTTGCATGTCTATTGGTGCACGAATCATTATTCTACAACCAATTAGCATATAAATCATATCTTAGATCGACATCGGTATTATAGAAATTTTGTATTGAATCCACAGCTGAGAGTTGTTACACCCAAACAGCTTTCAGCTTTCCCACAGTTGCCAGCTCACATCAGCTTTCTCACAACAGATTCCTCGCAGCTGATTTTTAGGAATCTGCAGCTCAACCAAACACACCCTAAGATAAGAGGGAACACACTAAACAGCACACAGAGTATCCCATGGTCAACTCATGGATGGATTGTTCATAAACAACTCTGAGATGACTACATGAAACATGTCAAGGTAAAAAAGGAAACAAGAGGAGAAGGTTTCATATTGTTAGATAGCTGGTCTTCATAAGGATTGAGACCATGGAGCTCACAGAAGGGTTTAAGCTGCTGGAGAGGAAAGCTTCCAACAGGAGGAACATGACCACAGACTTCGATCGAGAACCTCTACTAAACAGCTTAAGTAGAGATTTCGGGTTGCAGAGATATGGATCAACAAAACCAAGCTGTTGAACTACTTTTGACACAGAAGGTTCACTCTTTCATTCAACAGAAGGCCGAGACATGGAGGTGTTTTGTGGAGAGGACTCATAAGAGTCACAAGGAACATGTAACAAGAGAAACTTCTGATTATCAAAATCATAGTCACTCTTAAACATGGTTGAGAGAACGAAGTAAACTCTTTATTCATCCAGAGTTATCGAAATCTTTGCCAAGATCATGATGTCACTTTGCACCACTAGATGAGTAGGTAAGAAAATTCTCGATGACACGAGAAGAAAGAAACTTCATTCTCAGACTTCAATTTCTTGTCACAACAATGATTGCCAACGAAAGAGTCTGGAGGATCGACCGAGAGACATTTAGCAACACTACTTTAAATGTTCTCCTGAATGTTCGAGAAATCATACATCAAGTAAAGGTCGGACTTCGGATACAAGGAAACCGTGAGCACAACTCCTATGATTAATTTATAGAAGAAGCCTCATGAAGAGTGGTTGTTATTGCTGAATCAGGAGAATATGACTGGAGGTCTTTCCGGCTAAGTGTGTCAACCATTACATCAATCTTGCGAGATTTACAAAGAGACCTATGTCAAAACCTTGAGGAGCACCAACCATCATATCTGCTTGAGATTCAGATTTGGTTAGGTGAGATGATAATTCAGACTCAGCATGTCCGAATAGAAGATTTGCAACATTTACCGGGATGGTAAAGTTACTAGATTCTCAAGATATGGACTACAGCGTATAGCTCCAAGAGACTGAGCTAAATTGCTAGACCCATGTATTTACAACTTGTCGAGAGACAACTGCACACGCATAAATTGCTAGCAACAAAACACACATGTGTCCTTAGGGAACGGAGCTAAATCTACTCGAATCCACGGCGACATCCTTCAACATTTGCACGTGAATCTGTGAAGGTTACTTCTAACATCCAAAACACATACTTCGAGATGACTAGAAGATGGTTCTAGAATTTTTCCAACATTAATGTCAATTGTTCCATATGAATACGATCTAACATGGAGAGAATAAGAATGTCATTGATGGGATCAATAAAAAACTTACCGAGACACTCCAAAAAGATGGACTCATATGTTGCGTGAACAAGACAAAATACTGGTCAGACCAAAGGACATGAAGATGTATCCCAGTGGAACATCACAAGAAGAGACATTATCAAGATAGTCCTTGGAACTGAGTTTGGTTTGACAATAACCCAAATCAAATCAAAGGTGGGGGAAGATAATATATCCACAAAGAACATACTATCTTGCTTCAGCACTAACCAAAACTAGACATCCCTTTTGGAAGAGCTGAGTCGGTAGAACTCTTGTCTTACAACTCTCCAAGTTGTTGTTTAAGCTCAACCAACTAGTTCAGGGGTATCCAATACGGATCCTTGGAGAAAGGAGCAGTTCAGAGAACTTTCTTGCTCAAGAACTTGACAACACGGTCATGTGGAAACATGGCGATACTTCTAGTAGACATCTAGAATATCACAAACCATCGATATGTCACTTAGTTCGAGAGGAAACTTGCTTGGTGAGGCAAAAAGACATAGTCTCAGAGCTTCGCCACAAACCTAACTCTTTGACCGAGAAGAGTGTACCACAATATCGGACTTGGTAACACAGTCAAATTTCGCTTAGTGATAGGTTTAACCAATCACGCTAAGAATGACACAATTGTCCTTGGAGTTCAAAACAATAATAATTGCTAGGAATCTCAAATGACCACATCATTACGCACACGCATCACTCACGAGCGCGAAAGCTCGAGGAAGGGTGGGTAACGTTGTGTAAACTATCACTTCATTAAGGGTCATGAAACTCGGCACGACCTCTTAGTATAAAAGAGTGTGATACTCTAAGGTGGAGTAGATAGAAGCTAATCACCACTTCTTGATCTGCGGATTACAACACTTTGACCTGGTCCTATAAATGACGAGGTACTGGAGTTTGTTTCTCTTAAATGTTCTTTAACGGTTTGTCTTGACGGACCACAAGAGTATCTTGCATCGGAAGACACCAATGCCAATTTACTACTTGGCTACCAACTGGTAGACAAAGGTCGGAAAACAACAAGGGAGAAGGAACATGCTTAGGATAGAATCCCAAGATGTGGATGCATAAGTCAACAATCTTCCGAAAACCAATACATGGAAGGGGTAAGGTGTGGCAGAGTCACGAGTATAGATGCAAGACTCTCGAAGAGTACTCTTGTCGTGATCTATTTGGTTCCATTAAAGAACAGCTGCCATAGCTAGTGGTAGGGGAAGTCCTTAGTTGTCACAATTCAGTCACGACAAAGACCATAATCTTGAAGGCTAGAATGGTAATACCAGCCATCCTGAGGTAACATGTGAGCATTAACGATAGGGATCAAAGGAACGAACCTTGGGTTAAAGGTCAACTTCATGTACAAGATTCACAACACCGGAATTCAGCACAATCGGGGATCTTAAGTTCATGTCCAGGGGTTAAAACCCAAAGAAAGGAGTAACTACTACTTGAGTGACATAGTGTACACTGCAAGAAGTATTCACGAGGTAGCTTCTCAGAGAAGAAACGACTTCTGAAGTACCCAACAAACGAAAAGGAGGCACACGAGGCGAAAGGAAACCTCGAAGCCTGGAACAGAATACTGTAGATCCAACAATATAATAGTGTGGGTCCAAAATATAGAGAGATCATGATAGGAGGGAATATCTCATGTGAACAGGAGCAAAGGGGAACAAGGAATTCACAACACACACAACTCTAAAGAACTCAACACTAGGTCAAATGGCTTAGAAACGACATGCCCAAAGGCACCTAAGTTTTGAAGGACAAGAAGAGATATCAAAACTTTTCCAAAATCAACACCAGATAAGATAACCCAGAGTTAGAGCGAAACTGGATAAGTATAAAAAGAAGCATACTAGAGTTTTTACAAATAATTTTCATCTTTTAAAATAGTTTTCACAAACACTAGACTCAACACCGACCAATAGCAAGGTTTTCCTACGGTCGGTACTGCTCTGATACCAAGAACTGTGACACCCCCGGGATCAGGGCTGAACAAATCCTAGACCTCCGTCCGAAATAAGCTTAACCTTGAGCTCGAGAATATCCAGTGAGGAATCGGTAACACAGTAGTGACCCTACGACACAAAAATTTATTACAGCAAGCTCATAACTGAGCAGAGAACCAAATATTACAAGAAGAGGTCACCGACCACAAACATCAAACAACGGAAGGTAAATTATTCTATTAAGTATAGCAAACTTAACAAATGGCCTAAGAGGCCTGAAGCATAACGATGACGTCCCAGCCCATAGATTACAGGCTGTCGGCCGAGAACCCCAAGATACTCGTCGATGTCGATGTAGTACCAAACTGATCTTCAGGGAACACTTACTCTGCCAAAAGTATCAACAAAGCAAGGGTAAGTACAGGGTGTACTCCGCAAGACTTATGGCCGGTGGAGTTGTTTTGCATAAATCCATATTTTGTTAATAAAACAAGAGGGAGAAGAAGCTCGTCTATTCAAAATATTTTAAAAGGGGATAAGAGAGCAACATCTCCAAAGTATTGATCATCATCTTTTGATATCCACCAATCATCATCATCTAGACTAGGATCACCCGTCGTACCCATGAGGAAGCATCCTTAAGCACACGTTGATCTACCAAGTTTTAAGATTAGGTTCAAGTTCTCTATGATCTTTGAATCTGGTCGCCAAGCGTTCATAACCGTGAACACGGCTTTTCGAAAAGACTATTACCCTGCAGGGGTGTACAACTTTACCCACACGTACTAACCTTCTCTTAATGCCAGAATCATTAGCCTTCTTCCTTGGAAGGCCGGCAGAGGGTGGTTAGACACGACCTTTACCTTGCTTTCTCCGAGACCATGAGTCACGCAGTAAGTATGGTTCCGCCGTAACGGGTCAAATCCCGAAGCCGGTACTTAAAGATGTGAGGCGAGGTTGGTTATGAGGGGCGCCATCTACCCCAAGCAACCCGGTCCATGCTTACCTACCTGTTATGAATGCACCTGCACCCGGGAAATCTTTCAAACGGTTTTCTATGCATATGTCGAATGGAACGCCCGAACTATGTGACTCATGGAATCTACTAGGAAAGTTAGTCAGTCATGAGGTTGTCCAGGCCCCGTGTGGTTGCACACTCGTCTTGGTTCCAAAGGCAAGAACTCAGGTCCTAGTGGTGGCGAGCATGGGACTAGAAAAACCACATCCCACCGTGGCCTCCCATACAAGCCTTAGCATGTTTAACTTATATCACCAATCTCATATCATCACGTTCTCTTGTCATACTAGATTCTCTGCATCTGATACATCATCTAGATGGACCAGAACTGACAGCTATGCATGGCTAAGCAGACACATACAAAATCTCTAGCAGTGCACACAAGCCAAACCTAGTTACGCTAGGAGCAGTGGACCAGGTAATATAAGCTCAACTGGGAGTAATGAAGTAGATAGGATAATCTATATATCGATAAAAGACCACAATAGAATCGTATGCACCATGGCAGAAATAGAAATGCTTTTGAAAACATAGGATTATATCATGGTGGGGCTATGCTTGCCTTTGCCTGTTGATAACAGAAGAATAGATCTTCGGGAGCCTTGTACTTGACTTGGTTACAGTTGGTCAGGTATTGTTCGTCGATCTTCGATCTTTGACGGTGTGGTCCTCGGTCTTCGATCTCGATCTCGATATCGTATTCTACCGGGAAGAACCAAACACCGGAAATAAAGGGGAAACAATCAACACATGGCATCTATGCAATGCTCAAGCAAGTATGATGATATGACAAGTTAATTTGCATTTATTTGAAACCCTTAAGCATGCTCGACAACTTAATCGGGGTTCCGAGGGGTAGAACCCTAATTAGGAAAAACTCCGGAATCACCTATTAGGGTTACTAGGGTGTTCTAATTAAACTTGCTATGAAAATTATTGAACAATGCATGATTATAGCTTAGATAGCTAGGTTTCATTTTTCTGAACATTTTGATTTATTATTCATATTTTTCTAACTTATAAATAATAAGTTATTGAATTTACAATATTTAAATCATTTTCTGGAATTATAAATCAATTTAAAAATTTTATTGCGTCAGAAGAGTCATTGCACTTTTTGCACCGCTACTGGGCCTAGCCACTGTGACTGACCAGTGGGGCTCTAGCCACCTCAGCACACCACGCAAGCAAGAGGGACCGGGGGCTGGTTGGGGTGTTTTCCACCAAGGCAGTGCCTAACCACTAGGGCTGGCAGGTGGGGCCGAGGCCACGTTGGCATGCCATGCAGGTGCCACGTTGGCTTGCCAGCCAACGGGCCAGGCGGCAGCGCGGGACGGCGCTACAGGACGCGCGGGACTACGCGGTTACGACGGTTCGATTCGGAGCAGCGAGGGAAGCCTAATGGTAGCGGCGCCGCCAACTATTGGTCGCCGAAGCGACGTCTCCGACGGCGGACAGCGGCGGCAGAGGGCGGCGCACGGTGCGAGCAAGCAACATGGCGAGAGGGAGAGGTTGGAGAGGCTCTGGGAAACCGCCAGCTCACCTAAATACTCATGGAGAGGTCAGCGAGGCCGGGCGAGGGCGGACGCGGCCGGAACCGGCGTCGACGGTGGCAGAGCTTGTCGGGAACGGAGGGTCGATTGCGGCGTCTCGGGCTTCTCCTGCGTGCGCTGTTTGGGTAAAAGATAGAGGAGGGCGAGGCGAACATGATAGCAAGCTCGGCGTGGCTCGGGTAGGCGCAACACGGCGGCGGTCGGCAGCTAGGGTTTCGGGCTCGCGGTGGAGAACTGCAGAGAGAGGGCGAGAGAGTGGGCGAGAGAGACTGAGTAGGATGGCCACAGCGCTGGGGTCTTATCCTCGTCCGAAGCTGCGGCGAGCATCGCGGCGCGGCACGCATCGCAGCGCTCGGCGACGGTCACTGCAGCGCCAGCGAGGTTCTTCCTCCTTCGCGAGGAGGAAGAAAGGCGAAACACGCCGAAGGGGTACGGGACGGCTTGGGCCAAGGTCGGCTGCGGGGTGGGCTACAACAAAGGTTGCAGAGAGGGAAGAGGGAGTGGGCTGCGGCCTGGGAAGCTGTTGCTGCTCTATTTTTTTCCAGAATCTTTTTCTCTTTTCTGATTTCATTTTTTTCTCTTTTGTATTTTAATTCAAATTCTGTTTTGAATCATTCAAAAATATCAGAAGCTTTTATCAAATATGTAAAGTACTGCAGGGAGCCCTTTAGTCAATTTGGGCTCTATTACTTTTGTAGTTTTTCAAAACCCCTTTTGAATGCATTTCAAATAGAGAGGGAAGGGTTAGGGTTTAGGGTTTTGTGTATTTCCTGCATGCATTTTTACTAAATGATGCTCATGATGCTCAAACAAACCCTAAATAATGATTAATTAAAACTTGGGTGTTACACACGGGTTCGTGACGCTGATCGGCAACAAGCCTCCACCGCTCACCATGTTGTGGGCAAACGACTTTAGGATAGGTAGGTACCTAGTTGACCTGCAGTCCGACCACCTCGACCAGATGTACCTCGGCAATGGCTGGGAGCACTTCGACCGCTCGCACCAGATCGAAGCAGGCAGCATCGTCATCTTCAAGTACGACGGCAAAGGAAAGTTTGGCATCAGCGTCTTCGACCATGCCATGTGCCGCCGCTGCTACCACTCTGACTCCTCCTTCGACTCCGACGAGTAGGCTAGGCTGTGCGCACGCCATGTATGATGTATGAATGTAGGCAATGGCCATTTGAAATGAAAATATTTATCCAAGTCCTAAAACATTGCTACACTCACGCCACCCTAAAACATCGTTACAACCTAAGACTACACGCAGCCACCGGCGCTGGGGGTGGCGGCTACTGTGGGTCAGATACAACATTCGTCATTGCGAGAATTGATGAGCGCTTGTTGCGTCTGCAAATCCTCTTCAGCTCGGTCGAGGCGGGCACACAGGGAAGCATCGTTAGGATTGGCCCGCACCGCTTCCCGGAGGTCGCCACGCACCAATCCTATATGCTCCAATCGCCGGTATTTCGAAAGAAAGATGCATCCCACCACTTCCGTCGTGAAAGGCTCGCCGGTGGTCTCATGACGGCTGTAGAAAGGGCAAACCGGTGGTGTGCCCATCCTGTAAATCCGCGGGCGCCCTGGAATCGGAGGAGGTAGCACGTCTGGCAACTCCGGCGGATTCGGCCACCACGACGGCAGAGGCCGCTCGGGCAACTCTTCTCTGCCGGCATCGGGTTGCCACGGAGCTTGTCGTGTCGACGCCGGCGGCCAGGCATGGTGGTTTTTTGTGTTGTGGGTTGCGCGGGTATGGTCGAAGATCGCTCGGCGACCTCCCACTTTTATGGCCATGCCTGGATGTGGCGGGAAACGCTGAGAACTCGCGGGAAGCGGCGGGAAAGAAAGGTAGGAGCGCTGGATGAAATTGGTTCTGTGCCACCTGCATGCAGTGGAATCGAGGTCCGCCATGCACGATCCAAGTAAAATGTACTCATGTTTGCGCGTGCATTCACTCGCTGACAGGTGTGTCCCCACTTTCCCCTCAAGATTAATTTTTTCACTTCCTTGCATGAAATTGGTTCTGCGCCACTTGCATGCAGTTTAATGTACTCACGTTAGACGGTCCCCATGCCCACCCTCACTAATTAAGGCCCCCTTCCTTGCCTTCCACGCGGACGAGACATGTGTATGCGCAATTAAATTGCATGCTAGGATTTGACATGTGATAAGTAGTGATGGAGAGCACATGAGCTATAGGTGACGCAATGGACATGACTAAATGACGAATATCTTGAATTGACGTGACAGCACAAGACGCATATATCCTCGTTATTAATCTTTCTAATGAGGGATCCTTTTAAATATTTGTTTACTTAGAAGATGGAACGACCGCCGACACGGGTCTCCATAAGTTCATCTGAATCGCAGCGATGGTTCTAGCATATCCCCTGTTTCGAAGAAAGCCCTCTTCCTCTTCCTCCTGTCCTCTGTCTTCTCCTTCCCATCTGTTGTTCTTTCTGTATTCTCTTTTCCGCCACCACGCTTCTCCACAAGGACGTCTGAATCGCAGCGAAGGTTCCAGCCTTCCCTTTGTTTCGCTGAAAGCCTTCTTCTTACTCCTATCCTCTATCTTCTACATCCCATATGTAGTTATTTCTGTCTACTCCTTGCCGCCATGGAAGGTTACACTCGAGAGACAAACTTCACTACCCATGGCAATATAGAGATACATGTCATCTACACCAACGAGGAGGATACAGTTGTGTGAGTCCTGGGGATGTACGAGGAATGGCTTGAGAAGGACGAGGACAAGTTTGTCGGATTGGACCTCGAGTACACCAAGGAGGAGGAATACGACGAAAAATAGGTCGCCGTCGTTCAACTGGCAATGAGGCAACACGTCCTCGTCTACCACTACTCCTGGTTTGTAGATCTGATCTCTTTATTTTACCTTTCAGGGTTTTCTTACTTTTAATGGTCACTTCGTATGATTTTAATCAGTTGATATTGCCTTTACTAAACAGTCTTGGTCCTAAATTTGCTCAAATGTTGTTCTCGCAAATACTGCAATATTTCCAAATGCTCATATTGCATTTACTAAATTCTGTTAGTACCAAATGAATTATGACTATATAACTTTTAGAGTGTTCACCTTGGATTTACTAAATTTTTGTAGTTTCAATTTTTATTCAGGATGCGGTATTGCATTGTCTAAATAGTCGTAGTCCAAAAAATTTATTACAGTAGGGATCTTGCAAGTACTGCATTTTTGCAACTAGTGAATTTTATTGCTTATGGAATCTATCCACTTGGTCATGCTGCAACTAATGATTTTTATTAGGATAAAAAAAAATATGACAAGCCATGCTTAAGAGTCTTGATTTTGCATTTACTAAACTTTTGTACCTTTAAAATATTCAGAGATGATGATCTTGCATGGACAACATTTGTAGTTACTCATTTTGTCATTGTTTTGGCCATGCATGTATGATGACAAACTACATACTTCGAGGACTGACAAGAAGTGTCCAGCGCTGCGCCAATTCCTTGTGCATAAAGGAATTGTTTTCTGCACTGTCGACAAAAGATCTGATTTTGTCAAGTTTTATCATGTGGGAATCAGAATTCCTGAGCACAAGTGGATCGATATTCAAGATCTTTTCAAGATCAAAGAGGGCTGGAAGAGGGATGGAATGGCTAGACTCGCGGCTAGAATCATCGATCCGTCGTACACCAAAATGAAGGAAGGTTTCCCTAAAGATAGGCACAATTTTTGGGAGGAGACGCCGTTGTCTGATATAAACCTGAAGTATGCAGCCATAGATGCTTACGTGACCTACCGGCTCTGTTCTCAGATCCATTTCTTTCAAACTTTCCTCGTGTTTTGCCCCAGTTGCAAGAGGGAAGACAAGCAAAGGGGAGGACTCTGTCAGAAATACAGAATAACTGAGCGTGGTGCTGAAACTGCAAAGAGAGAGGCTGCAGCTGAAGCCGCAAACAGAGAGGCTGCAGCTGAAGATAGGGAAGCCAAGGCCCCTTCCAGGTGGGATGAACTTTTATCTCGTCAGTGGTGGGAGGCCCATAACACAAGAGACAGATGGAATGATGGCTGTTGGTCTCCTAGGAAAGATGGCAAGCTCATAAAGTGGTCTGATGAGGGGTGAATTACATTTTACTACTTTCAGTTATGTTTCTGTATATGTCTGGTAGCTTGTCAAAAACTTCTGTTGGTCATGTGTAATTATTAGTGTACGAACTTCTATTGGTCATGTAGTATGGGAATCATCGTGACTTATTGTGTAATTATTTACCTGTGTTTGCGCCACGATATGTAATGATGATAGCATGCGTTCTATCTTGCCATGTTGTTTTGAGATTTTTAAAAATTTCACCCTCAAACTCAAAAACATGATATAATTTGTGAAGCAAGTACAGACACTATAATTCGAATCCTTCTAGATGCATGCTTTTGTGGTCGTACATCACATTTGGACCCTGTTTTGACCAAACCTTGTAAATTTCATAATAAAATTAGAAATTCTCACATTCTTGTGAAAGCTTGAAATTTGGTCATTGTGTGGCAATACTTTGCAAGAAAAATGTCAAACATAAAAAAAACCCTAGCGGTCCACTATCTAATGTGGGCTAGTTAGCTCAACGAGCATGTCAAACTACTCAATACAACCACATGTGTACCATTTTTTCATCTACCTTTCTTCAAATGGACCCAAATTTGGCACAAGGGTGTATCACCATGTCCCTAATGATGCTAGCATTCTATATAGCCATTATGGTTTCAAAATTTAAAAAATTACCCTCAAACTCATAAAGATGGTTTCATTTGTCAAGCAAGTACCAAAACTAAAATTTGTAACCTTCAGATGCTTGTGTGGTTGTACATCACATTGGGACCACATAACATCACTTGTACTTTTTAGATGCTTTCACAATCTCTCGAAGGACTCTGGTCAACCCTGGGTTGAGCAAGCCTTGTAAATTTCATATTAAATTGAGAAATTATCCTAGAAACCTTCAAATTTCTTCATTTGTGTGGCAAATACATTGAATAAAAATGACAAACTTTTTAAAAAATGTCCCCCTAGCAGTAAACTCTGTAATGTGGGGGTAGTTAGGTCAACGATCTTGTACGACTACTTGAAAGAGCAACTTGTGTACCATGTTTTCTTCTACCGTTCTTCAAATGGACTCAAATTTGGAACAAGGGGGTATCACCACATTCTTAATGATGGTAGCATTGTATCTAGCCATTTTGGTTTGAAAATTTCACCCTCAAACTCAAAAAGGGCTTTCATTTGTGAAGCAAGTACCAAAACTACAATTTGAAACCTTCTAGTTGCATGCTTGTGTGGTTTTACATCACATTGGGATCATAGAAGATCAAATGTACTTTTCAGATGCTTTTACCATATCACAATGATCCACATGACAACACACACTCAAGTGGATGTTGTGATGCATCTTAGGTCCCACTAGTGCATCATTCCATATTTGGCAGTTGCATCATAGTGGCTTTCTGGCGATTTATGACCATGGTTTGACACATGGAGTCCCTAGAGTCATTTGCATATGTTCTTTTCAAACCACAATGATCCACTCAACCACACACACTACAATGGATGTGGTGATGCAACTTCTGGGGATTTATGACCATGGTTTAACACATGGAATCCATAGATTCATTTACCAAACACAATGATCCACATGACAACACACACTCAAGTGGATGTGGTGATGCAACTTCTATCACACTTGTGCATCATTCCATATTTCCATGTGGTAGCTGCATTGCTAGTGATGTTCTTTACATGGCGACCCAAGCACTGGATGAAATTGGTTCCACGCCACTTGCATGCAGTGGAATCGAGATCCTCCATGCACGATCCAAGTGAAAGCATACTCACGTTTGTGCATGCCGACCTTCCCTCGTCGATAGGTGGGACCATACATTTCCCCTCACGATTTATTTTGCACCCCCTTTAGACGGTCCCCATACCCACCCCACTAATTACACCCACCACACCCCCCTCCTTATATTCCACGTGGACAAGAACGGCGGCGGCGGTTCCTTACTCCCTACTCAAACAACTGGTTCCCTCCCTGATTCCATCCCATCAGGAATCCATCTGCCTCCGGATCACTGCCTTATTCCAGCCTCCATTTGTCGCCATGGGTAAACGGTGGGGCTGGCACTGCCGCAGGCTGAAGTGTAAGGCAGATGACGACGGCGACGTGGCTGGCCATAGCGACTGCCACCGCGAGGATTGGGGATGGCCGAACCTCAGCCATGCGAATGTGTACAGGGTCGCCAAGGAGTTGGACATCATCACGGCCGGTCGCCTCGGTCGCTGCATCCCTGGTTTCCGCCCGCCGATCCAGGAAATGGAAGAACAACCGTTCGGCACGCCAGGCCTTCTTTACCCCGATACCAGCATCTGGCCAAACGACCGTGACGGCCACGTAAGTTCCAGTATCTTGCTTTTTGACTCAGTCATACCGTTGATTCATACGTGATGAACTTTCATCGGAATCCTATGTTCCTTTCGTCGAACGTGTTGTGTGCACGCGTAGTTTGAACAAATTGAACCATTTAATACTATTCTATACAAAGGAAGATCTGCTTGCACTTGATATTCTGGTATTTTCATAGTGATACAGTCTTAATTTAGGTGATGGCTCAGGTGTCAATTTGGATTTGCAATGGAATGCCTGCTAGGTGATATTCTGTTTTCTAAAAAATAAACAAACTAGACGATTTAAGATTTTCATGTACCTAGTTGTTTATGACCACCGTCAGGAGTTTGTTCAGGGGAAGCTCTGCTCCTACTTGATATATTGGGTATTTTTGTAGTGACACATGCACAATTTAGGGGAGAGCTGAGGAGACAGTCGTATATAATACTTTAATCTGAGCAAAGTGGTGTCAAATTGTATTTGCAATGGAATCTGTGCCAGGTGATTCTACCAACTGACAACAAACATTTGCAGAATGTTCATGCAAAACTGATGTTGCTGGATAAGTGATCGCAATCAGTAGTGGTGAATATCAAGGAGACAGAGGAGGCGAAAATGGATGATGAGCAGAACTGGGTGGGTGGCAACGACGAGTGGATGGTCCTTTTATCCCAATACGGGAGTACTTGGACTCTAAAAAATGTCTATAGATCATTGAGACTTGCACCGCCATCTGTAGTGGGTGTTGTCATTACTGCATTCAACAATGGGTGGCTGCCGCCAAAATCTGAATTCGCTTACAGGTTTAACATGGTAGAACTTGAGCTCCTGAAGGTACAGCTCCCATAGAAGCCTCTTCTGGTGTGGAAGACTTGGCACTGCAACCTCTTAGCGGTGTTCGACAAGGCAATCACATTCATTAGATGCCTAGATGACAATGAATGGACAGACTTGCGCGACGACCATCTACGACCGGAGAAGTACATCGACGCCGTCTTCATCTCCAGCGTGTATGAAGAAACACCGCAAAGCATTTACGCGGTCACTGAACCTAGCGGCGACGTGCGTGTTTGGGATCCGTTCACCTGGGGTGAGTCATGGTGTCATATAGCATGTAAATTCCCATTCAAAATTCTGCTTGCTGACTAAAGGTAACACGCAGGTACACACGCAGCCCCACGCATCATTCTAGCTCTGGTGATCGAAGATGCAGTAGTAGATGCTAATCATGTATCATGGCGCTGGTTCCTTGCACCTATGAGAGGCGATGTCAACCAGGGTGCTGAACTCATGTGGATTCATATCAGGGGAGCACTAAACAGCGTTGGTGATACAATAGAACATATGGGGACACAACTTTCTTCATACCCATCGATGTGGTGTCACGTTTTGTCGAGGTCTGCGTGTCCATCAAAAGCCCCAGTATACCAGGTCTAGAGCAGGGTCGACGATCTGAAGGAACAATCTCTATTTCTTGGGATTGATGACCCACAAGTATAGGGGGTGTATCGCAGTACTTTCGATAAATAGGAGTATCGATCCCAACGAGGGCGAAGGTCTTTGAATAGGTATGGAGCAGAAATCCACAGAATACTTATCAAACGGATTTTTAGTTGTTTTCTAATAAGGCAACAAAACAAAGTGCAAGTAACAAAGAACAAACACAGCAAGTGGCTCAATCCTTTCTTAGCAAAGGACAAGCCGGTGGAAATACTCATAAGGACCAAACGTTCTCGAGGACACATGGGAATTCTGTCAAGTGCTTTCGCTTCATATAGCTAAGTACTCTTCTTTGGTGTTGTAAGTGTTGTGTGGGTGAACATGTGCTAATGTACCGACCTTACTTGGATTAATACATATTTGTGATTAAACCCCTGCAAACATCCGTAACTACAGGAAAGTAATTAAGATATAAATCTAACCACATCCTTAAACTCTGAGATCCTACACTCCCATGTGCAAAGGTGTCCTAACGGGGGTTCAGGTTTCTGTCACTCCGGCAACCCCACAATTAGTAGCCAAATACACAATGCATTCCCCTAGGCCCATAAATGGTGAAGTATCATGTAGTAAACGTTCACATGACACCACTAGAAGAATAGCACCACAACTTAAATACTAACCATTGAATAAAAAATCAACACAGATCCACTAATAAGAACATGACTTCTCCCATGTCCTCAAGAACTAGACGAACTACTCACAAGACATTAATACGTCAGAAACGTATCTATAATTTTTGATGCTCCATGCTTGTTTAGTACCTACTTTGATTTACTTGTCCACACTTTGAGGTGATTTTTACATGTTTTCTGGTACTAACCTATTAACAAGTTGCAACAGTGCCAGATGACTGTTTTCTGTTGTTTTTGGTTTCAGAAAAGTTAGTAAAGAAATATTCTCGTAATTGGACGGGACGAAGGACAAAGACAATAACTTTCCGTGGGGAACAAGAAGTCCAGAGGGGAGCCCGGAAGGCCAGCCAGGGGGCTAGACCCACCCTAGGCGTGGGTGGGCCCTAGCCAACGCCTGGCTAGGGTTTGGTGACCCTGGCCGCCTCCCGGCCTCGCCCCTTCGCCTATAAGAAGCCCCTGATACAGAAACCCTGAGTACCCGATCAGAAATCTACAAAACCGTCTGTAGCCGCCGCCACCATCGTCCCTAGATCGGGGGGATCTGAAGTTCTTCCCGGCACCCTACCTGAGGGGAGATCATCCCGGAGGCCTTCTCTCCGGTATGATTCGTGAGTAGTTCCACCTTGGACTATGGGTCCATGTAGTAGCTGGATGGTTGTATCTCCTCCTTTGTGCTTTCATGTATAGATCTTGTGAGCCCCGTTCATGATCAAGATCTAATTTATTTGTAATCATGCATGTTGTGTTTGCGGGGATCCGATGGATATTGAGATTATTATGTTGGTTTGATTAATGGTTTTATCTTTATGATTATATCATGTCTGTGTTGTTTGTGATCTTGCATGCTCTCCGTTGTTAGTGGTTATCTTGGCCAAGTAGTTGCTAGTGACTCCAAGAGGGGGTATTTATGCTCGATAGTGGGTTCATGCCTCTAGTTTCCAAGGGAAGTGACAGAAATCTCTTCGGTTGTAGATGTGTTGTTGCTACTTTGGAGAAAATAATGGTCTCTTGTTCATGGAACATGTGGACTGTTTACTTTACACACTTTGCTTAAAGCAGTTGTCTTTTGCTTGCAACTTAATACTGGAGGGATGTATATTGTTGTATTGCCCAATCAACTTCATAGGATCTTTCTGGTTAGTAATTGCATTGTTATGCCTTGCTCAATTCCTGTCAATTGCCCCGCTGTAATTTGTTTACCCTTCATGCCATGTTGTTTATCTAAGGATAGCACCTCTAGTGAACTATGGACCCCGGTCCAATCTTTACCATTGATACATCTTCCACTTTTACCTGTTTACTTGCTGCAAACCATTACCTTCCACACCATACGTTTAATCCTTTGTTACAGCAAACCGGTGAGCTTGACAACCTCACTGATTCGTTGGGGCAAAGTATTGAGTTTGTGTTGTGCAGGTCTCCGCATTGCTAGCAACACATGTGTTGCGTTTCCTTCCTCCTACTGGTTTGATAACCTCGGTTTCTTACTATGGGAAACTTGCTGCTGTGCTGCTTCATAGCTTGCTCTTGGGGTTTCCAACGAAGTGTTCCACAACAAGTACTGGGCGCCATCCAGATATTTTCTGGCGTCGTTGCCGGGGAGGCTAAGGACGTCTTCACTAGGGGATTCCTTCACTTCCTTCCTCTTTACTTTGTTTTTAGTTTGCTTTGTTTCTTTTGCTTGGTTTTGTTTGCCTCTTTCAAAAAACCCAAAAAAATTAGTCTAGTTTGGTTTGCTTGCTTTATTCAAAAACACAAAAAAATTAGTTCCTGCTCTAGTTGCTGGTCTGTCTTTGCCTTACTTGGTCATGCTTTCTATCAATGGATGGTTTCTTTGAAACTAGTTCTTATTGGCAAGGTGGGTTCACGGAAGAACAAAAGTATTATTATAAGGAACACTGTTTGTCACAAAAAGGGAAACACTTATGGGAACAAATTGATAGGTTTAATACTATTGCTAGAGACGTGTGCTCTACTTATAATGTTACTTATTGCTTTGATAAAGCTTGTTGCTGCAGGAGGTATAAACACCTACCTTTTCAATATGAGTATAATGATAATGTTACCATATCTTCTTATGCTAAGGGAAATTATGACTTTTATTATGTGGAACATATTGAAGAATTTATTGCTTTCAAGGGTGCATTTCAACTTTCTAGTTTGCTTCAAAATACTGATGATGCACCTTATGAATATGAGGTTTATCAGATACTTAAATTTTGCTTTGATAATTACAAGGAAGCAAATGGCTATATTCTTGAATATTTTAATAGATGTTTTCCACAAATGGAAGAGACTAATGCCTTGCAGGAGCCTATGGAAGAATAAAATGTTGAAACTGGAAGCTCATTATATGAAAAAGAGGAAGAGAGTGATGAACAAAAGGAGGAAGAATGGATCTACCCATGCCTACCTTCTAATGAGAGTAACTCTGTACCCCTTATATTATTTGATTGTCCCCCATGCTTACCAAAGGAGTATGAATGTGATGTTCCTGTGGATCCTTTTGAAATATCTACTTTGGATAAAACCTGTGGAGGTTTTAACCCCACTATTTTTGAGCTTGATCGAAATCATGTGTTTGTAGATCATGAAAAGCATGCTTTGTGTGATAGCTATATTGTTGAGTTTATTCATGATGCTACTAGAAGTTATTATGAGGGAGTAAATTATGGTTGTAGAATTTTTCATGGTACTGAAACACCTCTCTATGTTCGGAAAATTTTTAAGTTACTTTTGTTTTATCTTCTTATGCTTGTCACTTTGCTCTTTGTGAATTTATTTGTGTACAAGATTCCGATGCATAGGAAGAGGGTTAGACTTAAATGTGTTTTGAATTTTCTTATTGATGCTCTCTTTGACTTCAATTCATAATTCTTATGTGAGCATCTTCTCAAGCTATCAAGCCTAACTTAAAGGCGTTAAAGAAAAGTACTTGTTGGGAGATAACCCAAGAGTTTCCTTGAGTCTCAGACGTTATTACTTCTGTAATGACCTCTTATTATCCTTTTTATTTTCTTTTTGTGCCAAGAATGACCTCTAATGAGAGAGAAGTAAGATTTGGGGAGTTGCTGTCCCGAAACAGATTTCTGTCCTCCACCAAAAAAAATCATGAGGAGGCTCTGTAACTCGGATTGAGCTCAAAATTTATGAATAAATCCCCCAGTACGTTGGCTAACTTTAGTTAGTTAAACACTTTTTTATTTGAGTAACAGAAGATGTTCGAAAAAATTCGTTTCTACCTGCTGGTCTGTTTTGACAGATTTCTGCCACTATTTGCATTTGCTTCTTATTGATTCCTTTTTGAGCTCTCTTCAGGTAAATTGAGTTTCTTTGAAGGAGTTACTACAATATCTTGTGTTTTTAGTGAAAAGCCTTGCTGTTCCAAAGCTTTGCCAGTGGTCTAATATCTTTTGAATAAGCTAATGTTGCTAATGAAGATTGTGTGAAGTTTTGTATGAAGGAAAAATTTCAGGTGTAGAGAGAGAATTATGCAATGAGATGAAGAATGGAAAAAAGCTCAATCTTGGGGATGCCACCATGGTGTTACCCCAATAAATATCCAAGAGTTACAAGCGTCAAAGCTTGGGGCTGCCCAAGGCATCCCCTTCTTCATCAATAAAAAGCTCAGGTCTGTCTAGACACTTCGTTTTTATTGTTTCATGCACAGTTGGGTTGTTATTGGAGCGCCTTAGTTTTTGTTTGGTTTGCTTAGTTTGTTTAGTTTACTTTAGTAGTTTGGACCCCCGCTCTCGCTGTGTTGTTTTTCAAATAAGTTTGCTTGGTGTTTGGAAAGTAGTAGTAAGTTCTTGCTTGAAGTGCAAGAGGAGCTTGCATTGACTGTGACTTAGACTTTAGCATGACATGCAAGGTGTTGTTTTAGCATTATGCTTAGTGATTATTGTTGCAGCATGTCTTGTTCCAAACAATTGGGATTGCTTAGTGTGCCTTGAAGAAATTATGTGTTGTTTTAGCATGCAAAAGCATAGTATTGTGGTATTCTCCTTTGATGTTTTGCTTGGGTTGACTTGGCACATGCTCACACCATGTTATGACTATGAACAAGTCACCATAGCCTCTATGATCATTTAGTCCTTGACTTGTAGTACCACTCTTTGCTTTGATTAGTTTGCTTTGTTGCACTGCATAATTATGGCCATTATTTCTCTCTTAGTTGGTTGCTCCCAGTCTTTTGCTAGCCTCCACATGTATGAGTAAGTTCTACTCATGACTCTAACTCCCAAGAAACCAAGTTATTCCAAAGTGTCCACTATAAACTCCTATGCATGGTGTGTTACACCATTCCAAGTATATTCTTGTTTTCATCTATCTTCCAATTAAAAACTATTTTGTTATGTGAAAACTTAGTGATTAAAACCCTCACGAACTTGATGGAACACTTTATTCTTTGCCCCTAATAAACTTGAACCATTGTGACAGCTTTGTTGTATATGCTTGCACTTATAAGTTGGAATTAGCAGAACCGTGCTGTCACGGGGAATGTTTTCAACATTGCACTTGTACCTTGTTGTACTCAGTTGATATCATGTTCTTTTGTCTATGGATGTCACCGGTGTGAAATAAAGAGGGAACTTGTAAGTCCATGGAGTTTGTATCCTATGTTAGAGAAACGCCTGGGCCGCTAGCCTAAGCCATGCCTAATCATGGTGGAAACTTGCAACATCACCATAGTGACATCTATGAAGCATTCTTCTTATAAAAGAGGAAAGAGAGAAAAAAGCACCATATTCCCATGGTACATAAGAAGAATTGTTGAGATACTCATTGTCTTCTTGCCTTGTCATTTTGGTTATGGGAAAGCTCGTGTACCATGTGCAAGGGGTACCCCGTTGGCGGTTCTCAATGATATGCAAATACTTACAGTGACAAGAACTTACCTGGACCCAAAGTTGAGTATGCATGAGGTGTGGCCCTCGTATTCAAGGGACATGAGATTGCCAACTTATACTTCGTCAAGCATATACTCCAGCTTTGCCACTTTAACCTTAACCACTTCAAGATGCTTATGATAGGGGCAATCAGGGCTAAAAGCTAACAAGTACCATAATTTTTGGAAGATCTTTTTGAAACTTGTAATCCCTGCTTCCTTTACAAAAGGCCTTTCTTCCACCACTATTGAGTCTCCACCTTCTACCTTTAGGCACCATTAAGAGAGCATAGTTGTCATTCTATGTGTAGTGTTCCAAATCTTATTAATTGATGCATATTGTGTTATTACTTATTCATATGCTACTTGTTTCTAGTCACCCTTGTGAACTTTGCAGGTGTCCTATGCATTATATTGCTACTCTATGAGGGACAAGCTGATTGCCACTATGCTATGTTTTCTGCATGTGAAACAAACAAACGTTTTTCAAAGCATGTTATTCATGATCTTTGTTTGTAGCTTTTCATGTTGCATGCATAGTTACTATGTCCTATTGTTAGAACTCCATCTTTCATGCACATGTTTAGAGTTCTTTGATCCCAGATTTCAATGCTTGCAAATGGTTGGATCTTTATTGTGAGGGTGCATGTCACCTAAAAAATTATTCTTTTATCACTTACCTACTCGAGGACAAGCATGAGTTAATCTTGGGGATGCTGATACGTCGAAAATTGTATCTATAATTTTTTATGCTGCATCCTTGTTTAGTACCTACTTTGCTTTACTTGTCCACACTTTGAGGTGCTTTTTACATGTTTTCTGGTACTAACCTATTAACAAGTTGCAATAGTGCCAGATGCCTGTTTTCTGCTGTTTTTGGTTTCAGAAAAGTTAGTAAAGAAATATTCTCGGAATTGGACGGGACGAAGGACAAAGTCAATAACTTTCCGTGGGGAACAAGAAGTCCAGAGGGGAGCCCGGAAGGCCATCTAGGGGGGCAGACCCACCCTAGGCGCGGGTGGGCCCTAGCCCGCGCCTGGCTAGGGTTTAGCGACCTTGGCCGCCTTCCGGTCTCGCCCCTTCACCTATAAGAAGCCCCCGATACAGAAACCCTGAGTAACCAATCATAAATCTATGAAACCGTCTGTAGCCGCCGCCACCATCGTCCCTAGATCGGGGGATCTGAAGTTCTTCCTAGCACCCTGCCGGAGGGGAGATCATCCCAGAGGCCTTCTCTCCAGTATGATTTGTGAGTAGTTCCACCTTGGACTATGGGTCCATATAGTATCTAGATGGTTGTATCTCCTCCTTTGTGCTTTCATGTATAGATCTTGTGAGCTCTGTTCATGATTAAGATCTAATATATTTGTAATCATGCATGTTGTGTTTGCGGGGATCCGATGGATATTGAGGTTATTATGTTGGTTTGATTAATGGTTTTATCTTTATGATTCTATCATGTCTATGTTGTTTGTGATCTTGCATGCTCTCCGTTGCTAGTGGTTATCTTGGCCAAGTAGTTGCTAGTGACTCCAAGAAGGGGTATTTATGCTCGATAGTGGGTTCATGCCTCTAGTTTCCAAGGGAAGTGACATAAATATCTTCGGTTGAAGATGTGATGTTGCTACTAGGGAGAAAACAACGGTATCTTGTTCATGGGACATGTGGACTGTTTACCTTACACACTTTGCTTAAAGCAGTTGTCTGTTGCTTGCAACTTAATACTGGAGGGGGTTTGGATGATAACCTAAAGGTGGACTTCTAGTCATAGATGCAGTTGGATGACGGTCTATGTATATTGTTGTATTCCCCAATCAACTTCATAGGATCTTTCTGGCTAGTAATTGCATTGTTATGCCTTGCTCAGTTCCTGACAATTGCCCCGCTGTAATTTGTTTACCCTTCATGCCATGTTGTTTATCTAAGGAGAGCACCTCTAGTGAACTATGGACCCCGGTCCAATCTTTACCATTGATACATCTTCCACCGTTACCTGTTTACTTGCTGCAAACCATTACCTTCCACACCATACATTTAGTCCTTTTTTATAGCAAACCGGTGAGCTTGACAACCTCACTGATTCGTTGGGGCAAATTCTTGAGTTTGTGTTGTGCAGGTCTCCACGTTTCGATAACCTCGGTTTCTTACTGAGGTAAACTTGCTGCTGTGCTGCTTCATACCTTGATCTTGGGGTTTCCAACGAAGCGTTCCACGAAAAGTACTGGGCGCCATCAGACATCATATGGATCAAGATCAAAGATGATATGATAATGGATAACAATTTGAACATAAACAATAATCCAGTGGTTCCACTCACAAGCATCAACTACAATAGTAATTAACACCGAGAAAGTTTTCCCAATGAACTAATGCAAGATACAACACAATTGTTACAGCAGGACGGAGTGGTGATGATGGTGCTGGTGGTGATGATGGTGTGGATAATGATGATGATGATCCCGATGAAGCCTAACTTGATGACGATCTCCCCTCTCCGGGAAGGAATTCCCCCGGGAGAAATCTGTCTACTAGAGAGATCTTTCTCTCTCGGTGTTTTACGTCCCCCAGAGGCGGCGGAAATCTATCTGTGGTCACTCTCCTAGCCTTAGGGTTCCGTTGGGAAGATATAGGCGAAGGGGCGAAGTCGGGAGCCAGGCAGGTGGGCCACAACTGCCCTAGGCGCAGCCCAGGGTGGGCTCGCGCCTAAAGGGGTGTGGGCCCCCTACGGCCCTTCCTCGCTCCTCCTTCTAGCTTCCTCAATCTTCTGGAAAAATAATTGTTTCCCATATTTTTCTGGTATTTTTCTGATCTTCGGAAAATTGTATCAAAACGCCTCCTTTTCCATCAGAATCCAGACTCCGGTAGTCAATCCTCCAAGAATCATCCAACATGCATAAACAAATGAAAAGCCATAAGTAATACCTCATACTAAGACAATTATCAATGAATAGAGGTAGATTATAATATAGAATGGTGATGCAAATTGGGCGTATCAACTCCCCCAAGCTTAGACCTTTGCTTGTCCAGAAGAGAAAACTGAGCTCAGTAAACATGTCCACATGTTTATGGAGTGAAGTGTCAATAAAAGAATACAAACAAGAAGCATAACACTTACCATTACACAACTCATAGAAGAAAGCAACTCACCATTATATAACTTAGCTTGCAACAAGTACAACAGTCACAATAGAGATGCATAAAGATAAATCATAATTGGAATTGGCAAACTTGTTCTTGGTCAGAGAACACTTGGCAAACAGTTTCACAAAAAGCTTTTTGTAGAAGTTTTCAACAGGAGAACTCTTTGCTCAAAAAGGTTTTTCAATGAAGGCTTTCAAAGTAATACTCAATAGATAAGAGTTTGGGCAAAAAGGGAAGATAGAGAACATGACTGAGTAAATCACCATATGAATGCTGGAAACATAACAAATCAAAAGCTTGCTGGAGGTAGAGAGGAAGTAGGTTTACTAACTCAACTTGGAAAATAGGAGAAAGGTCCCTTCATAGAGGGTAGCAGGGATTACAAGTCATAAAGAGCTTTCAAAATATTATGGTACTTACTAGCTTTGAGACCTCATTGCCCCTATCATAGGCATCTTGAGATGATTAAGGTTAAAGTGCACAAAGATTGAGTATATGCTTGACGAAATATAAGTTGGCAATCTCATGTCCCTTGAATATGAGGGCCACTCCTCATGCTACTCAACTTTGGTCACCGATAAGTTCTTGTCATTGTAAGTACATACGTATCATAGAGAACCACCAACGGGGTACCCCTTGCACATGGTACATGAGTTATCCCATAACCAGAATGACAAGGCAAGTAGACAATGAGCATCTCAGCGATCTTTTTATTTACTATGTGGATAGCTTTTTATTGAGGATGCTACATAGATAGATCACTATGGTGATGCTGCAAGTTTCCACCATGATTAGGCATGGCTTAGGCTAGCGGCCTAGGCGTTTCTCTAACACAAAATACAGACTCCATGGACTTACAAGTTCCCTCTTTATTTCACACCGTTGATATCCATAGACAAAAGAGCACGATATCAACTGAGTACAAAGTACAAGTGCAATGTTGAAAATGTTCCCCGTGACAGCACGGTTCTGCTAATTCCAACGTATAGATGCAAGCATATACAACTTTGATGGCACAATGGTTAAAGTTTATTAGGGGCAAGAAAATAAGGTGTGCCATCAAGTTCGTGAGAGCTTTACTAACTAGATTTCACATAACAAAATACTTTTTAATTCGAAAGGTAGATGAAGCTTGAGAATTTGCTTGGAATAGCAATAATGCTACTAGGTAGATATGGTGGACACAAATGGCAAAAGTTTTAGTTCAAAGGGATTGGAAACATGAGAAGTATACCTTCTCAAAACAGGTTTTTGGCTAGCAAGGCTGGGTAGCAAGCAAGAGAGTTGAAAGAAACAAGCAATCATACAAGTAATAAAGACAAACATGCAATCTTCCTTGAAGACACAAAAGATCTTAAATAGAGAATACTAAGCTTATGAGCCAACAAGAAAGAAAACAAATGATACAAAATACCTATAAGCTTTTTTCTCTTTTTCTTTCAAACTCCAAAAAGTATTTCTACTGACCAGAACTCGGTTTGCGAAAACCAATTTAGACCCACTTGATAATTCCAAAGTGATGCCAATACTGATCAACAAGATCCATCATATAATATAGATTGCAAACTAAAATAAGAAGTGCAAAAAGTAAAAGATGAGACTTCTCATTAATATTCCAATAAAGGAACTCACACCAAGGGATACATAGATAATCAAATAAAGGAGAGATACTTCCACATGCAAACCAAACTATAAGATAACCTCTCTACCAAAGATATGAATCCATTAAAAACGTAAAATATAAAAGATAATGGTGGTGATATCGCGACACTCCCCCAAGCTTGGAACAAGCCAAGGGGATGCCAAACCTGATGATGAATTACTCCTTCGGTGGTGGTGTTCTCTTGTCATGGGCCAGAAAATCCTCCAACATCTTACGAAGTCTGTTATTCTCCTCTTGAATCATATCCACCTTCATCCTCAAAGCATGGTACTTATCACAAAACTCGTCTATGGTTCGAAGGGCTTCCTCTGCCTCGGGGCAATATCTGAAGTCTGGACCGAAGGCTATGATTCCCTGCATGTTACGAGAAAAAGCATCCCCAGTGTTAATCGCTCCTACCAAAGTAGGTTTCCTTGTCTTTGCCCCTATGGAAGTTTTTTCTTCCAACTTTATCTCCTCCACGGGCATCTTGCCTTTGTCGTTAGCAAAGACCATGGTGCTCTAAACTTGAGAAGTTTTCCTGACAGAAACAGATCGAAACGAAAACACGATGAGAACACGATGCACGAACCTCGGGGGATCCGGGGGGTTATATATGACAAAGTTTCAATGCATAAGGAAGGTTTTGACACGGAAACGAGGCGGAGACAAAGTTTGGGGGTGGCACACCCCCTCCAGGCGCAGCCAGGCAGGGGCTCGCGCCTGGGGTGTCTTTGTCCACCCCGGACTCCCTTTCCTCTTTAGTTCCGTCTCATAAGTTCCCTTATGTATTAAAAAAATCAAAAATATAAAAAGATTGGGGATTCACGAACCTTCTTCTTTCACCACTTTTACCTGTTCAAAGATGAACTCTGCAGACTCCCTTTCTCCTTCTCCTAGAAATTCCTTTCCTCATAAGGCAATACACAAACTTCAATGGCAACATTAGTGTAAGAAAAAGAACAATCCTTTAGGTTCACACTTCAACTAAAATCCATCAAAACAAAGGGTTCTAAAATAGGCAAATGCAAATGATAACATAAATCTGTCAAAGCAGACCAGCAGGTAAAGATTGATTTTTTCGAAAATCTTATGTTGCTCAAATCAAAAAGTGCATAACTAATGAAAGTTGGGTAACAACTTGGAGAACAAGCTCAGGAAAATACATCTCCATCCGACGTACGTAGCTTCCTCACGAATTTTTACGGTGAAGCACAAAAATCTGTCCCATGACAGCCACTTTTCATAACTCCTCCACTTCACAAAAGTAGTTGAACTTGACACAAAAACCAAAACAAAAAGGATAAGGAGCGGTTATTACTGAGGTAATAACTTCCAATACTCAACAAACTTTTGGGTTATCTCCCAACAAGTACTTTTCTTTAATGCCTTTAAGGTAGGCTTGAAAGTTTCAAAGATGCTCACAAAGGAGATATAAATCTGGAGTGAAAAAGAGCATCAAGAAGCAAATAACCAACACACTTGAGTCTAACCCACTTCCTATGCATGGGAGTGTCATGAGAAAACAAATTGTTGAAACAAAAAACCACTAGCATAGGAAGACAAAACAAATGCAACTTCAAAGATTTCAACATAAAACGGGGAAACTTAACATTATTGAGAAGCATAAAACCATATTTCCCTCTTTCAAAATAACTTTCAGTAGCACTTTGAATAAAGTTGACAATATAACTGTCACTAGCAACAACTTTATCATCAGAATGAGCATACTTACAATCACCAAAGAGAGGTCCAAGGTCATAAACAAGATCAATATAAGCAAGTTGTTCCATCCTGAAATCTTTATTAGGCAAGCTATTTTCACAAGGAGCTTTAGCAAATTTGGAAAAGTTAAACTCATAAGAATCTCCATCAAACTTAGTTAAAACTTTATCCTTCATACAATCTATAATAGCTCCACAAGTGTTCAAGAAAGGTCTACCAAAAATGATAGGACAAGTTTTACTAGCTGCTGAGTTAAGCACTAGAAAATCAGCAGGATACTTAATCTTACCGCAAAGAACCTCCACATCTCTTACAATACCAATAGGTCATATGGTTTCCTTATTTGCAAGGTGAATAACCACATCAATGTCCTCAAGCTCATAAGGACTAATCTCATGCATAATTTCCCTGTAAAACTCATAAGGAATAGCACTAGAACTAGCACCAATATCACATAAACCATAGTAGCAATGTTCACCAATTTTAACAGAAAGCACATGACACTAGTAGAAAACAGGCCATCCGTTCGTGCCCCCTCAGAGCATTAGTCCTGGTTGCACCACGAACTGGGTCTAATGCTGGCACGCGTCCCGGTTCGAGCGAGCACGGGGCCCGGAGGCATGCATCCCGGTTGGTAAGGGGGCATACGTTCCGGTTTGTAACACAAACCGGGACTAAAGGTTAGGCGTCAGCCACGTGGCGTGGCACACACCTTTAGTCCCGGTTTGTGTTACAAACCGAGACGTATGTCTCGCCCTCTATAAATGCAACGCCCCAGCCCTCTACCTTCACTCTGTTTTTTCTTGGTGGAAGGTGTGAGGGTTGTGCTAGTTTTTTTCCCCTATGCATGCATTCAAGGTGTTTGATGAAATGTTTGAGTGAATGATCCCGTTCAATTTCTCATAAAACAAAAATATAGAAGGTGTCCGAGATGCACTTGAGCTTTCTCCTCTTTATTTTCCTCGATCGAGGTTAGCAATCTTATCTTTTCTCTGTCATTGATACAATGCATGTGTCGATGTGAATTGGTCATTTCACTATTTATGATGTCCTATTTTTTGATAAACTTACTTATATGATGCAGATGAACGGTCGGGAATTGATGTACGGTGACCGGCGCGTAGCCAGGTATATGAAAGGCGTGGATAAATTTATCGATGTGGCTACGGCAAACAAAGAGAATGGTTTTATACGTTGTCCATGTGTTGAATGTCGGAACAACAAGGAGTACTCTTCCTCAAAAATCATTCGCGGCCACCTGATTATGAAAGGTTTCATGCCCAACTATAATTGTTGGACCAAGCACGGGGAAAGAGGGGTTATGATGGAAGATGGTGTAGAAGATGATGATAACAAATATCATCATATGTTTCCTGAATACAGTGATACTGCAATGGAAGACAATGGAGAGGAAGGAGGTGAAGAACGGGCATCAGATGAGCCGGCTGATGAACTTGGTAGTGTCATTTCTGATGCAAAGCGAGACTGTGAAACAGAAAATGAGAAGTTGAAGTTAGAGGGCATGTTAGAAGATCACAAGAAATTGTTGTACCCAAATTGTGAAGATGGCAGCACAAAACTCGGTACCACACTGGAATTGTTGCGATGGAAGGCAGAGTGTGGTCTAATTGACTCCTCATTTGAAAAGATGCTCGAAATAATGAAGCCGAAGTTTCCAAAACATAACGAACTTTCCGAGAGTACCTACGAAGCAAAGAAGACTCTTTGTCCTCTAGGATTAGATGTGCAAAAGATACATGCATGCATTAATGACTGCATCCTCTACCGCGGTAAGGAGTATGAGAATTTAGATAAATTCCCAGTATGCAATGCATTGCGGTATAAAATCAGACGAGATGACCCTGGTGATGTTGAGGGAGAGCCCCTCCGGAAGAGAGTTCCTTCTAAGGTTATGTGGTATGCTCCTATAATACCATGGTTGAAACGCATGTTCAGAAACAAAGAGCATGTCAGGTTGTTGCGATGGCACAAAGAAGACCGTAAGAAAGACGGGAAGTTGAGACACCCTTCTGATGGGTCACAGTGGAGAAAAATCGAGAGAGACTTCCCAGACTTTGCAGGTGACACAAGGAACTTATGGTTTGGTCTAAGTACGGATGGCATGAATCCTTTTGGGGATCAGAGCTGCAGTCACAGCACCTGGCCTGTGACTCTATGTATCTACAACCTGCATCCTTGGTTGTGCATGAAGCGTAAGTTCATTATGATGCTAGTGCTCATCCAAGTCCCGAAGAAACCGGGCAACGACATTGATGTGTACCTTAGGCCATTAGTTGAAGAACTCTTACAGTTGTGGGGCAAACCAGGTGTACGTACGTGGGATGAGAACAAACAGGAGCCATTTGATCTACGAGGGTTGTTATTCGTAACCATCAATGATTGGCCTGCTCTTAGTAACCTAGTAGGACAGACAAACAAGGGATATAAGGCATGCACACACTGTTTAGATAAGACTGGAGGTACATATTTGCATAAATGCAAGAAGGTTGTGTACCTGGCGAATCGACGATTTCTTCCGACCAATCATCCCGTAAGAAAGAAAGGCAAGCATTTCAAAGGTGAGGCAGATCACCGGAAGAAGCCTGAACTCCCTGCTGGTGATGATGTATTTGGTATGGTCAAGGACATAGAAGTAATCTTTGGAAAGGGTCCCGGTCAATCAGTTCAACGACGCCATGGACACGCACCCATGTGGAAGAAGAAATCTATATTTTGGGAGTTGCCATATTGGAAAGTCCTGTGTGTCCGCTCTTCAATCGACGTGATGCACGTGACGAAGAATCTCTGCGTGAACCTGCTAGGATTCCTAGGCGTGTATGGGAAGACAAAAGATACACCAGAAGCACGGGAGGACCAACAAATTATGAAAGACCCAAAGAACATGCATACACAGAACAAGACGGATAAAGGCCATCACTTAAGTCGTGCCAGCTATGCTCTTACCAAAGCAGAGAAGGAAATCTTTTTTGAAGTACTTTATAGTAGCAAGGTGCCGTCGGTCTTCTCATCTAATATAAAGGGGATAATAAATATGGCAGATAAAAAGTTCCAAAACCTGAAGTCTCATGACTATCATGTGATTATGACGCAGTTGCTTCCGATTGCATTGAGGGGGCTTCTACCGGAAAATGTTCGAGTACCCATTGTGAAGTTGTGTGCATTCCTTAATGCAATATCTTAGAAGGTAATCAATCCAGATATTCTGCCAAGGTTACAGAAGGATGTGGTACAATGTCTTGTTAGTTTTGAATTGGTGTTCCCACCATCCTTCTTCAATATTATGACGCATCTCCTGGTTCACCTAGTGGAAGAGATTTCCATTCTCGATCCGGTATTTCTGCACAATATGTTCCCCTTTGAGAGGTTCATGGGAGTCTTAAAGAAATCTTCATAACTGTGCTAGACTAGAAGGAAGCATCTCCAAGGGATATGGAACAGAGGAGGTCATTGAGTTTTGTGTTGACTTTATTCTTGACCTTAAGCCGATTGGTGTTTCTGACTCGCGGCATGAGGGAAGACTAAGTGGAAAAGGCACGCTGGGAAAGAAAGCAATGATATGTAGGGACGGGGATTCTTTCACTAAAGCACACTACACAGTTCTACATAATTCCACCTTGGAAGCTCCGTATATCGAGGAACACAAGAATATTCTACGCTCCAAAAACCCGGGGAAGCCTGAATCACTGATTACAGATGAACACATGAAGTCTTTCGGTGGTTGGATGTGGACACATCTCTTGAATGACACCACTGTTGGAGATCAGCTATACTTGTTGGCCGCGTCACCATCTTCTACTGTATTGAATTTCCAAGGGTATGAAATAAATGGGAATACATTCTACATGATCGCCCAAGATAAAAAGAGCACCAACCAAAATAGTGGTGTCCGCTTTGATGCAATAGACGAGAATGGACAAAAGGACACATACTATGGTTACATAGAGGAGATATGGGAACTAGACTATGGAGTCTCTTTTAAGGTCCCTTTGTTTCGCTGCAAATGGGTCAACCTAAATGGGGAAGGGGTAAAGATAGACCAGGTTATGCGGAATGACAAAGAAGTGGATCTCAACAATCTTGGTTATAGAGATGAACCATTCATCCTAGCCAATGATGTGTCTCAAGGTTATCTATGTGAAGGACATGTCCACCAGACCGAAAAAACAGAAAAAATATGCAAACGCATACATCATATGATCAGCCAAAGCGTCACATAGTTCTTTCAGTGAAAAGAAACATCGGTGGAATCGAGGACAAGACAGACATGTCAGAAGATTATAATAAGTTTGATGAAATTCCGCCCTTCACGGGAAAACCCATCAAGCATTTCGTTAAGTAAAGAAGATGCTCCATGGTTACGTCTGAAGCGATCGTAAGGAAGGACATATGCCAAGAAGTTCATGCTCATATTATGTAACTCTAGTTCATGTCTTTCGTTGTTTGTGGCTTCACCGAAGGATATCTTTCACGGTTTGTGGCTTGACCGGGACTATATATAGGGGGGCCTTTAGTCCCGGTTTTGTAGTCTCAGTTTTTAATATTAATAAATGTCTTGACTGTTAGTCCCGTTTTGTGGCTGGACCGGGAGTATGAAGAAGTTGTCCCGATTCGTACTTACCATTAAGATCTGATCTCCAAACGCGCGCGGTCACATATTAGGGAGTGCCTCTATGAACAGTTTCTTGGAGATGCCGGAGGACTGGGATCCGGCGGCATCTCCCTGAAACTGGTCGCAGTGGTGTCCCTGCTCTCGAAAACCATCTTGCAGCTTGTAACTTTTCTAACTAGATCAATACACCTGGGAACTAACTAATTTCACATATTAGGGAGTTCCTCTATGACCAGTTTCTCGGAGATCCGGAGGACTGGGATCCGGCAGCATCTCCCGAAAACTGGCCGTAGTGGTGTCCCTGCTCTCGAAAACCATCTTGCAGCTTGTAAATTCTCTAACTAGATCAATACGCCTGGGAGCTAACTAATTTCAGATATTAGGGAGTGCCTCTATGACCAGTTTCTTGGAGATGCCGGAGGACTGGGCTCCGTCGGCATCTCCCTGAAACTGGTCGTAGTGGTGTCCCTGCTCTCGAAAACCATCTTGGAGATGCCTCAAACTGGTTGGAGGACTGGACTCACAAGGATGCCTATTTATAGTACAAGCATCTCAGCATAGTGTCGACACTTACGAAATAATGTCGACACTCACCCCTATTATTAGTGGTGACTCATGTTTTGTCCCGGTTGGTGTCTCCAACCGGGACTAAAGGTTCATCTTTAGTCCCGGTTGGTGACACCATCCGGGACAAGGTACACGCCGCACGACATAATGTCGACACTCACCCCTATCATTAGTCTTTGCCGCCTGCCCAATGCGAAATCCCTCCAACCGGACTAAAGATGAACCTTTAGTATATTGAAAATCCGAACAATGAAAATCCTTCGCGTGGTGTCATATTATGTGACATAGTTGAAAGGAAAAATACCAGACTTGGTATATTGATCATGTCTCGAAAAAACCTTCACAAAATGACCTATCATGTTCGAGGTTTCATGGCTTTCGGTCCAAATGATCGATGTTATGTGCTGAATCACGGCATAGTTTGTGATGTTGTGCCCATATTAAGCATGCATGTGGACATTGGTATGGAGAACAATGTTGCAGGAGGAAGTTTTCCTTTTTGTCGCACGGAAAAGCCCTTTTCCATTTTCCGAGCGCAAAAAATGGGTCGTTTTGTGAAGTAACCACCAAAATGCCGTTTCAGAATGCTACCGTCCCATTTTCCTAAAATACTAGACCACTTTACATGGACTATCTCCCAACCGGGACATCTCAAACCTTTTTGTCCATCCCGGGTAAAAAGGATAAATGTCTGCCGAATCGGGAGGAAGTGGGTCCGGTTTGTACTACAGGTACATGATCTATCGCCCGTGATTTTTTTAAAAAATCGTTTTTAGACTCGCAATATGTGGTTTCTTCAGAGATCCAATGCAACTTCTAACGATGCTCATCCCCTATCTTCATGCACGCCGGTTCGACCAAAGTTAGAAATTCAAAAAATTCAAAACGGGCATAATAAATTCAAAAAAAATCCAAACATTGAAAATCCTTCGCGTGGTGTCATATTATGTGACATAGTTGAAAGGAAAAATACCAGACTTTGTATATTGATCATGTCTCAAAAAAACCTTCACAAAATGACCTATCATGTTTGAGGTTTCATGGCTTTAGGTCCAAATGACCGATGTTATGTGCTGAATCACGGCATAGTTTGTGATGCTGTGTCGATATTATGCATGCATGTGGAAATTGGTATGGAGAACAATGTTGCAGGAGGAAGTTTTCCTTTTTATCGCACAGAAAAGTCTTTTTCCATTTTCTGAGCGCAAAAACCGGGTCGTTTTGTGAAGTAACCACCAAAATGTCGTTTCAGAATGCTACCGTCCCATTTTCCTAAAATACTAGACCACCTTACATGGAATATCTCCCAAATGGGACATCTCAAACCTTTTTGTCCATCCTGGGTAAAAAGGACAAATGTCTGTCGAATCGGTAGGAAGTGGGTCCGGTTTGTACTACATGTACATGATCTATCGCCCGTGATTTTTTGAAAAAATCATTTTTAGACTCGCAATATGTGGTTTCTTCAGAGATCCAATGCAAGTTCTAACGATGCTCGTCCCCTATCTTCATGCACGCCGGTTCGACCATAGTTAGAAATTCAGAAAATTCAAAACGGGCATAATAAATTCAAAAAAAATCTGAACAATGAAAATCCTTCGCGTGGTGTCATATTATGTGACATAGTTGAAAGGAAAAATACCAGACTTGGTATATTGATCATGTCTCAAAAAAACCTTCACAAAATGACCTATCATGTTCGAGGTTTCATGGCTTTCGGTCCAAATGACCGATATTATGTGCTGAATCACGGCATAGTTTGTGATGTTGAGCCCATATTATGCATGCATGTGGACATTGGTATGGAGAACAATGTTGCAGCAGGAAGTTTTCCTTTTTGTCGCACAGAAAAGCCCTTTTCCATTTTCCAAGCGCAAAAAACGGGTCGTTTTGTGAAGTAACCACCAAAATGTCGTTTCAGAATGCCACCGTCCCATTTTCCTAAAATACTATACCACCTTACATGGACTATATCCCAACCGGGACATCTCAAACCTTTTCATCCATCCCGGGTAAAAAGGACAAATGTTTGCCGAATCGGTAGGAAGTGGGTCCGGTTTGTACTACAGGTACATGATCTATCGCCCGTGATTTTTTGTAAAAATCATTTTTAGACTCGCAATATGGGGTTTCTTCAGAGATCCAATGCAAGTTCTAACGATGCTCGTCCCATATCTTCATGCACGCTGGTTCGACCATAGTTAGAAATTCAGAAAATTCAAAACGGGCATAATAAATTCAAAAAAAATCCGAACAATGAAAATCCTTCGCGTGGTGTCATATTATGTGACATAGTTGAAAGGAAAAATACCAGACTTGGTATATTGATCATGTCTCGAAAAAACCTTCACAAAATGACCTATCATGTTCGAGGTTTCATGGCTTTTGGTCCAAATGACCGATGTTATGTGCTGAATCATGGCATAGTTTGTGATGTTGTGCCCATATTATGCATGCATGTGGACATTGGTATGGAGAACAATGTTGCAGGAGGAAGTTTTCCTTTTTTCGCACGGAAAAGCCCTTTTCCATTTTTCGAGCGCAAAAACGGGTCGTTTTTTGAAGTAACCACCAAAATGCCGTTTCAGGATGCTACCGTCCCATTTTCCTAAAATACTATACCACTTTACATGGACTATCTCCCCACCGGGACATCTCAAACCTTTTTTTCCATCCCGGGTAAAAAGGACAAATGTCTGCCGAATCGGTAGGATGTGGGTCCGGTTTGTACTACAGGTACATGATCTATCGCCCGTGATTTTTTGAAAAAATCATTTTTAGACTCGCAATATGTGGTTTCCACAGAGATCCAATGCAAGTTATAAATGAGCCATTTTTCTTCCCGCCATTTTTTCCCGGCATTTCTCCCGCCATTTCTTCCCACTTGATTTTCCCTGATTCTTCCCTTCAGTTATCTTCCTGCCATTTCTCACTATATATATGTGTAGGGTTGGCCTCCATTGTCATTGCACATCTCTAGACTCATATCTGCAACCTCATCACTCTTTCCCATGACTTCCACCGTAGCACTAACTCCCAGGGAGGCGGAGGCGCTTTGCCCCTTGAACTACCCCTACCCGGGCCACTCATGTCCCCGCGGCTGGATCTTGGCCGGAGGCGTGCCGGTTCCTCCTGTCCCTCTAGGTGTGGCGCGTCGGATGGACATCACAAACCACTACTACTTCGAGCTCACGCCGGAGCAGCGGAGGAATCCCAAATGGCATCCCGACTATTTCCCTACTTGGGAAGCCTTCTTCATGGATCGGCGTGAGAGAGCGCTCGCCAGGCACGAGGAGGATGGCCCACCTCCTCCAAACTTCAACGAGGCCGGCCATCGGTTGTGGTGGCGCGGTCGGACTCTCCAGAGCGTCATGGCCTATGACACGGCCGCCGACTGTAGCCCCCGCCTACTCTACCCTCAAGTCTAGCCCACTCGTACTCAGCCTTCAAGGTTCAACTACGGCGACCCCAACGACAACAGCGACGACGGCCGCGGCAAGTACGACGACTACAGTGGCGAGTATTACAGGTGTAGGCAGGAGCATGACTGAATCACTCCAACATTGCAAAACAAGTTCGGCCAATTGTGGCTTAATCTGGCCATGTATCTTAATTTCCAGTTCTTCTATGTAACTTTGTGTTAGTTGCGTTATGTAATTTACACTGTTCAAAAAATAGGCCGAATCAACGATTAATAGGCCGATTAATCGCTACTAGGGACCTGACCGTGTCGAATACCATTAATCCTTCGTGTTAATCATTTAGCCCGATTAATAGGTCTGACACTTCGATTACTAGGTATGTTCCCGTTTAACCACTACACTTAGGTCAAAAAAGTTGCAAAATTATCAACACATATCGCCCATCCATCCTCTAGCCCACCCCAATGAAGTAGGTTTTGCGAAGCTCCCGTTCGATCCCTGCCTCCAGGAGCTTGATTTCAGCCATCACCAACTAGTTCATTGTCGTTGTTTACCAGTTCCTCGTAGTTGCCGACCAGACCTCAGATACAAGAGCTCGAGCGCCTTAAGGATCTCATCCGGAAGCTTAAGGACGAGAATTCATACGTGTTTTAGGTGCTAATTTTTGTAGGCTGCACCGATTAATAGCCGACCGATTAAATCAGTTAATCGTTCGAATTCCGATTAATCGCTACTCCCAAGCCAACCGAGCAGCTAACGATTACCGATTTCCTTAACATTGGTACTTTAATTCCAGTTCTATCCTAATAAAATTTTCTTTCCGCCCATTATTTCTCGTCCTTTTTTCCCGCCCATTAATATATAAAAAATATAAGTTAATTCAAATCCAAATTAAACACAGAAAATGGTTTTGAATTATTTATTCAAATCCAGACACTTTTTATGTTTAAAGTTTTTCTAAATTCCAAATTAATATTCAAAAAATATAAGTTAATTCATTTTTAATTTTAAATGGTTCATAGTTTAAATGGTTACATTAATTGTTTTTAAAAACAAACACTTTTTATGTTTAAAGTTTTTCTAAATTCCAAATAAATATTCAAAAAATATAAGTTAATTAATTTTTAATTTTAAATGGTTCATAGTTTAAATGGTTACATTAATTATTATTTTTAAATAGAAAATGATTTTGAATTATTTATTCAAATCCAGACGCTTTTTATGTTTAAAGTTTTTCTAAATTCCAAATTAATATTCAAAAAATATAAGTTAATTCATTTTAAATTTAAAATGGTTCATAGTTTAAATGGTTACATTAATTATTTTTAAAAACAGAAAATGGTTTTGAATTAGTTATTTAAATTCAAACACTTTTTATGTTTAAAGTTTTTCTAAATTCCAAATTAATATTCAAAAAATATAAGTTAATTCATTTTTAATTTTAAATGTTTCATATTTTAAATGGTTACATTAATTATTTTTTAAAAATAGAAAATGGTTTTGAATTAGTTATTCAAATTCAAACACTTTTTATGTTTAAAGTTTTTCTAAATTCCAAATTAATATTCAAAAAATATAAGTTAATTCATTTTTAATTTTAAATGGTTCATAGTTTAAATGGTTATATTAATTATTTTTACAAACAGTAAATGGTTTTGAATTAATTATTCAAATTTAAAAACTTTTTATGTTTAAAGTTTTCTAAATTCCAAAGTAATTATCATTTAAAAAACATTACAAATTTAAACCCCAAAATAAAAAATAAGGCGGGAACAGAGAGAAAATTCCTGAAAAATTTTGAAAACAGGGTCATATGTCCCGGTTGGAGCCACCAACTGGGACTAAAGACCTCTACGCCGCCTTGGTCTCTGAAAAATTGGAGTATCGTCCCGTTGGTGGCTCCAACCGACGTATGATTTTTAGTCCCGGTTGGATCTACCAACCGGGACAAAAGGCCCTTTGGTTAATAACTAGGTGCACCTCCTCTTCTTCTACCACATCTCACAATGTTCTCGCCACAGGATCAAGCGACGCTGCCGCCCGCCGCAAGCCCTACACGCCGCTGCTCCGCCTCCTCGCCAGGAACCTCCTCACCGAAGCTCGCTTGTAGTCTTGCTCTCTCCCGCCGGAATCGAGCACGTCCTATCTGTCACCAACGCCGGCCGCCGTCGCCATTCACGCCGTTCAGGACCTCCCTGCGCTTCCCCGTCACTACCTTGAGCACCAGGGTGAGCACGCGGATCTCGGCGACCTTTTTCCCTCTCTCCCTCGCTCTGTAGTTCCCGCTCGCCGACGACCTGCAAGAGACCGCCGCCGCTGCTCGCCGTGCGCCATGCTCCGGTGACCAATCCGAAGCGGCGCCGCTGCCTTTTGGCTCAACGCAACCGCGCGAGTCTAGCGCGCTAGCCCATGCAGCCCCGCTCGCCTCCTAGCGCCGACCCGCGCCGCCGTCTGGCCCATTGGTCGGCGAGCCGACGTGGCGTCCGTGTGGCGTCCACGTGTTGCCTGCGTGGCCCAGGCCCACTCGTCAGCCTCTCTAGCTAGATACTGCCTCGGTGAGAAATAACCAACCAGCCCCCCGGTCCCTCTTGCTTGCGAGTCAGCTAAGGTGGCCATGGGGCCCCTCTGTTAGTCACTGTGGCTAGGTATGCCTGCGGTGTAAAAAGTTTAACCGGCTTTTAATAATTTTAGAAATAATTATAATCTTATAAATTCAATAACTTTTAATATATAAGTCAGAAATATGAATAATATATGAAAATGTTCAGAAAAATGAAACCTAGCTATCTAAGCTATAATCATGCATTTTTCAACAACTTAAATGACAAGTTTAATTATAAGAACAAATCCACCCCTCTCATGTGTTCTGGAGTTTCTCCGAGTTAGGGTTTTCACCCCTCGGAACCCCGATTAATTATAGAGCATGCTTTAGGGTTACACTTCAATGCAATTTAACTTGTCATATCATCATACTTGCTTGAGCATTCCATCGATGTCGTGTGTTGATTTTTTTCCCTTTCTTTCCGGTGTTTGGTTCTTCCCGGTAGAATACGATATCGAGATCGAAGACAGAGATCAACACCGTCAAAGCTCAAAGACAAATACTTGACCAACTGTAATCAAGTCAAGTACAAGGATCCTGCAGCTCTGCTTTCGTCTATCAACAGGCAAAGGCAAGCATAGCCCTACCATGATATAATCCTATGATTTCGAAAGCATTTCAATTCTTTCCATGATGCATACAATTATACTGTGGTCTTTTATTGATAGATAGAGTGTCCTATATATTATCATATTTTGTATTTGTATATGTATATGTATATGTATTTATATATGTATATGTATATGTATATTATCATATTTTGTATTTGTATATGATATTAGTTGTCATAGACCATATTTGAATCGATGTTGCACCTAGGGTTAGCCGATGTGTCCTCGCCAGGGCATCCCGAACCTGAGGGTTGATTGATTGCCGCCTTTATTTCCGCTATTGGTTCTTCGCTTTATACACGACGCGCCTGATGTAATAAATTGTTTTATAATTCCAGAAAATTATTAAATATTGTAAAATTCATATCTTATTATTTATAAGTCAGAAAAATACAAATAATATATCAAAATGTACAAAAAAATGAGTTCTAACTTCTTAAGCGATAATCATGCATTGATAATCAACTTTAATGACAAGTTTAATTAGAGAACTAAATCAACCCCTCTCATGTGTTTCCGGAGTTTCCCGAGTTAGGGTTTTCAACCCTCGGAACCCCGTTTAAATTGCCGAGAAAGTTTTAGGGTTTAATTTCAATGCAATTCAACTTGTCATATCATCATCCTTGTTTGAGAATTCGGCCTATCCCTCCTCCCCGACCGCCACAGCGCCTCCGTCTCCGTCCATCGCCACGCGCTCCAGCCGCCCCTTCCCTTTTAGTGTGTATGTATATATTGTGTATGTATATATAGTGTGTATGTATATATTTTTATTATTGTGTATGTATATATTAGGGTTTCTCTTAATTAGGGTTTATCCGTTTTGACTTATCCGTTTTTTCACCTATGCAGAAAATATGGACCCACACGTTAGAGACGAAGAAAAGGAAGAGTTGATCCAAGGTGTGATCCGTGGGGAAGAAAATTTAGATGTATCTACGTTTCTGAAGAACTACGGTGAGGGTGATCCTCTTTTTGACGGAATAGACGACTTGTTTGAGGTTGAAGGTGTTGCCTTCCGCGAGGGAGAAGGCGATGCCTTCTGTAATCGAGAAGACGACCGCTCTGGCGAGGTGCATGTAATATAATTAATTCATTAATTAATCATCTGCTATCTATATAGAAATAGTAACGACGATATTTCTTATTTTAGCCCTCCGGATCGAACAAATCTACTGAAAAGAGCGGACAAGGCCCAACCAAAAAGTTGGAAGACCATGAGAGGTTCAGGATCGAAGATATCGCTGAAGACGGCAAACCGACGGCTCCCGAAGTTGTCGCAATAAAATTTGTGGCACAATGCGGAGTAATCGTTAGGGACTTAATCCTGATCACCATTCAAAATTGGAATAGGTCTGCTGATGCTAAAGAAGAGGGAACATGTTTGTTTGTCCCTAACAAGGCCAAAGATTTACTGTGGAAGAGGCTCATGGTTAATTTCAAACTACCGAAGATAGAGCTGGATCCAAATGCGGAGGATCCAGTTGAGGACGCCTTAGAACATGGGAGAGCCATGGAGGCTACGGTCAGGGAGTGGGCTATGAAGAAGATGGCCCAGTGTTTCACCAACCGGAAGAAAAGATTGCACCTTGACTATGTCGTGAAAGAGAAGACTCCGGATTTCAAGAAGATTCAGTTTGAGAAGATAAAACCATTCTGGGCTGAGTTTGTAAATTACAAGACATCAGAAAAAGCTAAGAAAATGTCTGCAACGAATAAGCTGAATGCTGCTAACAAGAAGTATCACCATACTATGGGGCAAGGTAGTGGCTGTATGGCATTCCTAAGTGGGAGAAACTTGAGAATGAACTGCGTGCTAAAAAGATCACCCCAGAGACAGACGATTGGGTAGGACGTGCAAGGAATTGGTTTTACGGGCATGGGGGCATGTTGGAATCGGAAGGGATGTGTATATATAACATACGACATAAAGAAGACCACTTGCCAATCGAGAGGATGAGAAAAGCAGTAAAGGATGTTAAAGATGGGGACTTCATTCCCGATAGAGAGAATGATGAGCTCAAACTCGCCCTTGGAAATAAGGAACATGATGGACGAACACGAGGCACAAGAGGCTCCCAACCATGGAGGACTGGGTTCCCCGAAGAGAGGAAGAAATATCCTGATAGAAGCCGTCAGAGGAGAAAGGACAGGGCAGAAGTTGAAGCAGATATTCAGAAAGAGCGAATGCGTATAATTGAAGAACGAATAAAGCAACAACAAGATGAAATTAACGCACTTAAAGAGCAAAGTACTACCGGCCCATCTCAGCAGCACACTGCATTCGATGCTACCAGCCTATCGAATAATCGAAAAAGCAGTGTGGCTTCCACCGAGGTTCCGGGTGATGAAAATGGCGATGACGATGGTGCACCGACTATGGATCATGTTGGCTACCCAGTGGATGATATCACAGAGATGACACACTGCGAGCTACATGTCAAAGTTGTGAACATATCAATGAAGGTGGCGGTCGGCTATGCCTTACCAATTGGAGCCACACCAACTTACCACTGTCGTCCGGTTCCAGAGGGCTACGCTGTTGTTGGGGTGGATGAAATCATGCCCACCTTTGAAGTTTTGGATCTTCACTACCCTGCAGGTGAAGGGGGTGTGACTGTACTGGGAGACGCAACAAATGTCACCATTCTATGGCTGAAGGAATGTATCGTGCTTCAAAATCACACGCCAAGGCCATCTTCGCCGCCGCCTCACCCGTCTCCAACGAGGTCGTCGTCGCCGCGGCAGCCGTCTTCGTCGCCTCACCAATCTCCGGCGCAGCCATCGCCGCGGGATCCATCGCCGGCGCCTTAGGATAAAAAGCATAAGCGTGCCGCTACTCTGCATCGTGGTAAGCGATCGCCGAAACGTAAACAAGAGCCTCTTCCAAAAGTACCAAAGGTTCCTCCCAAGAGAGCTTATGACCAGATCAAGAGGAGATTAGGCGATGGTTGATCTTGAGCGGAAACGTTTTTGCTAAGCTGAGGCGGCCGAAAGAGCCAGAGTTCCCCAGCACCAAAGAAGAAAAATCCAAAGTGTTGAAAATGCTAAAGAATTTTCATCAACCCGAGCCAAAGCTGTCATCAGACTATGAGCGTTCTATTCTTAAGTCACATGCGGCACAAAAACCCTCGAAGAGCAGTACTGATGCAAGAGAGAAATCTGTTGCCCAGCTCGGAGAACAAGCAAAACAGTCTTGCGCCACTCTCAAGGTGATTTCCCAAACTAATGTGGGGTTGAGCAAATACGGGGCCGAAGAGCAGTATGATCCAGAGGTAGTTGCACAATACGGAGAAGCTGTCGCTGCTCAACGTATGAGTATTGCCCAGTACTTATCCCAGTTAGAGTACTTCCCCGTGAGTGAAGTAGCATATAAATACCAGTACGGCAAACCTCTCGTCAAACCTGAGGAGGTAAATAATCTTCCAACAAAAATGCGAAGATTGCATAACTGGTACATGCATGCCACAAAGGCTGGGGCTAACTGGATAGTGCTGAGGGTTACAAAAAAGCATCATGGGAAAGAAAAGGATGACATGATATCCATTGAATTTGATGAACTATTTCAATTATTCAATCAAGACGCCTTGGACAAATCGATCATTAGTGCTTATTGTCTGTAAGTACTAATTATGTAATTAATTTAGTCTCCAGCTATCTCACCTTGTTTATTGCATGTATATAATCATACTGTAATATGCAGAATGAAGATTCTCGAATGGAGCAGAGGACAAATCTATGACATTGGCTTCATTGACCCATATTGGGTTCATGAAGCTAATCTCAAAACAAGCCCCCAGGATACGGAGGATAATATAGTACACGCGTTAAGGTTTCAAGAAACCAGAAGGGAAATACTTTTTCCTTACAACTTCGAGTGAGTGTTATTGTCTTCTATACACTTTCTATTTCGCTTACTCGATGTTAAGTATATAATTGATTAGTTATGCATTCGCAGCTTCCACTATATTCTATTAATCATTCAACTTGACAAAGGGAGTGTACTAGTCATGGACTCGAAACATAAACCCCTTGAGCAGTGGAAGGACATGCAGATGCTTCTCCAGTGGTAATTCTAATCATTATGACACTATATCAGCAACGTTCGTGAATTTTATGATATCAAGTAATTAATAACTTACTTTATTTGTTTTCTTTGCCGGGCAGCGCTTGGAAACGGTTCACCAACAAGGCTAGGGGTGTTTGGAAAGCGGAGCTTACATTTGAAGCATTAGATGTAAGCACCACTAGCTATATCCGCGCATCTCTTTGATTCTAGTTTTGATACAGTTATTATCATGCTTGATTATTATTTTGATTGAACTATGTTCTCGTAAAGTGCCTGACACAGGGACCAGGTAACAATCTATGTGGATACTATGTTTGCGAGTTCATCCGGCAGACGTATGCGAGAAGGGCAGAACTTTAGAGCAACTCCACGTCGTAAACAATTTCTATAGTTTTTAATTACAATCAAATTGTGTTTAGTTGCATTCATATAGGCTGACTCCTTTTTTAAATCAGATCGAACGTCTACGGGACGGTCTTCTGCCAAAGGATCGCGTACGAGCAATTCAGGAGGAATTGGCGGGATTCTTGGATGCAGAAGTCCTAAACCCAAAAGGGGAATACTATTCGGCTGTGTATAGACAATAGGGATTGTAAAAAGAGCAACTTTTGTATGTAGTGCATGAACTCGATCCGTGTATCAAATGTAATATTGTCATGATGATCTTGTGTAATATAATGGTTCCTTCATTGATGAGTGCAAAACACTAAATAAACAATAAAATAACCTAAATGAATTCTCTGCCGCGGCACAAAAAGTGGCGAAAATGCTGCCGCGGCAACAAAATGTGCCAAAATGAATTCTCTGCCGTGGCAGAGAAATGTGCCGAATCTCTGCCGCAGTAGAAGGTTATTTGTCCCGGTTATTAACCGACAGCTGCTCTCGCCCTCTGACGCCGCCACGTGTACCCCCATTTGTCCCAGTTGGTGGGGCAACCGGGAGTAAAGGTTGGGGCTTTAGTCCCGATTACCCCGTCCCGGTTGGGTAACCGGGACTAATGCCCCTTACCAACCGGGACCAATGGGGAGTTTTCTACTAGTGTGAACACTAGATTTTCTAGCTTTACTAGGATGAGAGATAATATTAGAAGCGTCTTCACAAAAGACAATGTGCTCATCCTTTATATTTCTAGCGTCAAGATCTTTCACAATAGCTACCACAAGTTCAACATTCAATTGCCCATCAGGCTCCACAGTTTTCTTTGTACCTTTGTTGTTTGCACTAATAGTCATAGAATACTCCTTTACCTTAGATGGGAAAGGTATTTTCTCAACATGAGGTTTATGCACAATATGATTAGTAGTACAAACTTCAGCACTTCTAACAGGAACATGACTAACAACATCTTTATAAGGTGCATGGTACTTGTTCCACTTCTTCTTGGGAATTTCTATGTAAGAGGCAAAGGCCTTAAAACAGTTGGCAATACTTTGGGAATCAAGACCAAACTCATTGCTAATATCACATAAATCATCAGTTCTCATAAAAGATTTAATGCATTCATAATCATAGTTTATACTTGAATTTCTTCCTTTGTCATTCTCCCAAGCTTCAGTGTTATCTTGAATACGGTCTAGTAGATCCCATTTAGCTTCTTCCTTCATACGTGTAAATGATCCAGCACAAGAAGCATCCAGTAAATCTTTATCATGAAGAGAAAGCCTAGCATAAAAGTTATTGATAATAATATTGTTAGGGATTTCATGAATAGGACATTTAAGCATTAGTAACTTCAATCTCCCCCAAGATGGAGTTGTACTCTCTCCATCACGAGGCCAAAAGTTATATATCAGATTTCTATCCTTATGAATCTCACTGGGAGGATAAAATTTAGAATAAAAGAGAGATGTCATTTCCTCCCATTACATGGATTGTCCATTCTTCAGCATCTTATACCATTCTTCAACTCTCCCTTTCAATGATATGAAGAGTAACTTCTTCTTCACCTGCTCAGTTGTGATACCTGCACACTTAAACAATCCGCATAATTCATGGATAAAAAGCAAGTGATCACCAGGATGGACAGTTCCATCCCCAAAATAATAATTATCCATAACACGATCAACAATACTTGTAGGTATCTTAAAAGGATCTATCTCAATAGGTGGTGGTTCATCTATTACCATAGAAGTGGTAATAGTTTTCCCAAACAGAAAACCAAGTTGGTTATCCATATTGGGAACAAAGTAACAAGCAGTAACAAAAAGCAATAATCACAGTAGAAGTTTCCTTTACCAGTTCCACTCTTCAATAGCGCTTCACTCCCCGGCATCGGCGCCAGAAAATAGTCCTGATGACCCATAAGTATAGGGGGTGTATCGCAGTACTTTGGATAAATAGGAGTGTCGATTCCAACGAGGAGCAGAAGGTGCTGAACAGTGTGAATACTCTCTGTCTGCCAGAGATATCTTTCTCTCTAGGTGTTTTCCGCCCCCAGAGGCGGCGGAAATCTATCTGTGGTCGCTCTCCTAGCCTTAGGGTTCTGTAGGGAAGATATAGGCGAAGGGGTGGAATCGGGAGCTGGTCAAGTGGGCCCGCTCCTAGGGGGTGTGGTCCCCCTGCATCGCTTCTTCGCTCCTCCTTCTGGCTTCCTCAATCTTTTGGAAAAAATAATATTTTCCCATTTTTTTGGTATTTTTCTGATCTTCGCTAAATTGTATCAAAACGCCTTCTTTTAGATCAGAATCCAGACTCCGGCAGTCCATCCTCCAAGAATCATCCAACATTCATAAACAGATGAAAATCCATAAGTAATACCTCATAATAAGACAAATATCAATGAATAGAGGTAGATTATGATATAGAATGCTGATGCAAATTGGGCATATCAGGGATCAACCACCCTTTCTTCCTCGGAGCCCCTGAAGCTGTTGAACCTGTAATTTCTCAGGTAGCCCCGTCTCCCGATGATGCTGCCGCTGGTGGTAGAGCTGATGAAGAACTAGTTTCTACTGTGCCTGGTGAAGCTGACGAAATACTCGCTAATGCTGCTGCTGGTGAAGCTGACGAAATACTGGATGATGCTACTGCTCGTGAAGCTAATGAGATATCGGCTGAGGCTGCTGCTGGAGTCCAGGGAGAACATGGTGATGTTGTTGCTGAGGTGCCAGCACTTCCAGTGTTGATAGAAGACTGTGTGTTTCTGCGCACTCACACGATTATTATGTTGACATTCCAGATCCGACCAGGAGCCAAATCCACGTCGGGGTATGGGCCTGCCATTGGCTCATCAATGGGGTCGTACAATTTGATAGAGAATGAGAGACGGCCAAACACAACACTCTGGTTTGTTCCGACGATTCCACCAGCTCTAGATGTCGGTTCGTCGGTTGGCTCGCCAGAAGTTCCGGCGGTGTAAGACTGGTTTGCTTATTTGTGTAATAACAAGTTAAGACTATGTGTGTAATACTAAGTTATGCCTAACTGCGTAATATTCAGTGAAGCCCAGCTTTTCTTTCCCTGCCCACAACAGCCGAATTGCAGCATAGAACATACAAGGGTCACGTGTATACCAGACATTTTGCTCGGGATAACAACCACTTCAAGTTATTTGCAGTTTCAAGTTGGCAATACTGCCGATAGTGTTATTGTTATGAATGTGTGCGTATTTGAACACATCACTAGAATGTGCCACCTATTGATGATTGATGACATGGATCTAGCTTCTCTTCGTGTATTTGCATTCAATTTCTCATGTATCATAATTACTACATGTATATAGAAAAACAGCGAAATTAAAAGAGGTACAACACATAATCTTTTTGAAACATAGAGCATCCATTGTATTACAGGCACACCATGCAACTTGCACTTGCTTATAATTCATGGGATTTCTATTTTCGTGCCCCTGGTTCGTTAGTTGTACTCACGTTTCCCAGCCGCTTAGTTTTTCCTCACTTTTTTCCAGCTCCTATTATGGAACTCTCACATCGGTCTGAAACTCGCTCTCCGTCGGGTCCCGTTAGTTAACCCTCGTCGTTACGTGCTGACAACTGGGGCTGCATTCAGGTGGGTCCCATAGTGGACCCTTGCCGATACGTGCTGACAAGTAGGACCCACCCCATTACGTGATGACAAGTGGGGCCACGTTTAGTCGGGTCCCGTAGTAGGACACCCCATGTTGTGGGGGTGACTTGTTGGGAACGCGTTTTGGGGGATGTGGTGTGGGACCATGTGGGGATCGTATGGTAGTTATGTGCATCCTGTCACCTAAATTAGAAGATTTATTTTTTGTTATTTTTATGATTGGCCTTTTCAAGAGCGTCTTTTCCCCTTTATGTCGCTAACAGTTGTTATTTTTGCCCAAAAAGGCAGCGAATCTAGAGCAGCTTCTCTCTTCATTCATGGTTCCTTTTGGCCCTCGTATTTTCCCAATCTAGCAGCAAATCTAACCAGCACATTAAATATGTAGATAAACAGATCATATGTTGATAACCTTGGACACTTAGTTGTGCTCAGTTATACCCTCGAGTGTAGAATTCAATTGCTCATGTATCAGAATTACTACATGTACGTAGAAAAACAACAAAATTAAAAGAGGTACAACACATGATCTTTTTGAAACATAGAGCATCCATTGTATTACATGAACACCATACAACTTGCACTTGCATATAATTCATAGACAGAGAATACAACAGGACCAGACCAACATGATCCATCAATCTAATCTGACGGGTAGCCGTCTTAGTAATCATAGTGGGTGGTACCACATTCGCCATAAGGCGGTACCATCTGCAGTTCAGAATGCTCGACGATTCTGCAATACTCCGCCAGGAATCAATCGAGTTTGAAAGGACGGTTGTTGATCCATAATCCTCCTACTCCATACCCATGGTCAACCCTTGGCTCCTCTTCCCACGCAAGAGCCTCAAAGTTATAAGATCAAATCTGGGATAGGTCCGGATAGTAGATGCTGCCGGCCTGCACCGTGGGTACCATGGCGCTGTCAACATAGATGCACTGATTGTCAGCAACGAAGAGAGCACAGTTTCCGATGCCTCTGATCGGCTGAAGGACACGGTTTTGTGTATCAACCTGGTAAACAACGGGCCTGCCACCATAGACCTGTCCACTCACAATGAACAAAAACTCCCCATCGGACTCGACGAGGTAAAAATGATTCTCCGAGTACCGGCAGCCCGGAACAGGGCATTCAACGGTGGCATGAATCTTTAGGGTCTGTGCAGAGCACTGCATCTGGACATCTCCATGAGCAGCACCAGGCATAGTCGAGAGGACAGACCCGTATCTATCTACGACAAAAACATCACCGACGTAAGAAGTCATGCTCCGGAGTTCCGTGAACTCATTCGGCGTGTACCGCTCTTCACCAAAGACCGGGAAACTGCCTTCCTCCATGCCCTCATCCGCCCACTGAATGATGGTGTTCTGAAGATTTGGTGTAAACACCATCAATGACGGGAACATCGTCACAGCGATAGAAACCACCTTCTCGGTCGGTATCTCCACCCTCAGGAGCTTGATAGCGCACGAGAAGGGGTTGTACAACCGTGTATTGTATGGTTACACCCTCTGTCCAAGCACAAGGAGTCCTCCGGTTGTGCTACCGATGTAAAAGTATCTTCTAGAGACACAGAGAGGGAGAGAGAGAGAGAGAGAGATGAGAAGCAGAGATTTAGTCAAGGTAAACAGACAGAGATTCAATCAAGGTAAAACAAGTAGATGGAGAAAGAAAACTTGAAAAACATATCTTATATGAGGTGAACGCAAAAAAAGGATCGTCCATATACAGATGAATATCAAGAAAGCACCAGCGAATAACCCGACTAATCTTCTTCTCAAGGTAGTGGCCGGTTCTCACATTCAACAACGTGATGGCAACGTCATCTACACATACTCCGTTTACAACTAGTGCTCTAGAACAATCTTGTTGGCTGGTATAAAGCGCTCCTCCGTGAAGCCACGCCAGCCGCTGCAGACTGCCCGGAAGGCGGCGTAGTAGTCGAAGTCGTCCGTCGACAGGAAGATGTCACCTATTTTATGCACGGCTCCCTTAGGGAGATCAGCCCACGGCGAATTCTGCTTCTTGTTTCCGCCCATGTATGATGGTGTTCGTGTGGTCTTAGTCCCGTCGAATGGCAGAGGAAGTGGCTTTAGAGACAGATATTTATTAAAGAAGTCCTGGAAATGCCAAGGGAAGCGTGTGGAAACAAGACGACCGCATGCACACACCAACCGCAAGCCCAACCGCCAATGATCCCGCATGCATTCTCTCTCGTCGGTTCGGTTCCTTTCAAGTAAATGCAGGGGGTTACTACACGGTCAAGTTAATGCGGGGGGTTGCAGTTTCAAGTTTACTAGTATCCAGGAAAGTAAGGGTGCCACGATCAAAAATGAATAACTCATACAAACAGCTAGCAATACTGTCGCCATAAGTTATTGTTATGAATGTGTACATATTTGAACACATCACTATAATGTGCCACCTATTGATGATTGATGACATGGATCTAGCTTCTCTTCACGTATTTGCATTCAATCGCTCATGGTTTTGTTCCCATATTTTTTGGCAATGGCTGATGAACTCCACTCTCTTGGTAAGATGCTTCGTCAACGAGCCCTTTTTTATGCAATGCAAAGTACAGACTATGGTCTTCATTGTTATCCCATTTAGGTTATCTGTTTTTCTTCATCATGGAGCTACTAATTTCAAATGAAAGTTTAGTAAACAACATATCGGTACATGTTTTCTACTACCACAATCACAAGAAGAAAACTGGATGAAATTTCACCTTGTTGGCATTGTGCCGAACATATTGGATGTGGCCTTGGAGTTCAGAGAGTAAGGCGCCCTGGCTAGTGCGGGCGCGACAAACGGCGACGACGAGCTCGAATTTTGGAGGATCCCGAGGCAGAAATATCGTCCGGTGTCGTGCTATGGGTGCTGCCGTGCCATGGGTAGAGGTCCGGTTTGGGAGGAGGAGGGAGACACCGATCAGGTTCAGCCGGGTGACAGATCTCACCCCTGAAGGAATTCCCTCCCAGCTCCGCGCCATGGCGGTGACCACAGATCACCCCTTTGGGGAAGAAGAAGGCCGGGTCAAAAAGACCGTTTGAACACGAGGGTGCCAGCGCTGCAAGTCTACATGGCTGCCAGGATGGCAGCGACTTAATACTCAAAAGTGACAGGCGGGGCCAAATTTGACGAGCGTTAGAGAGCTTTCCCGTGTTCAAACGGTTTGTTGAATCTGTGCCCAAAAATACCCTCTGAGAATTTGGCATGCCAACTCGGGGTATCGCGATCCAATACCAATGAAGTTGGACCCCGCGTTGCCTTGGCGATTCAACTTTCGGGCCGCAAGTTAAAATTCTCCGTAGCAACGCATAGGCACTCTTCTAGTATGTTTAGCTTTGCTAAGTACATCCTTGAGGGGAATGTCATCCCTATTAAGAATAGGAAAGTAGGTGGAGAACACAAAGACATGGAGTAGAGAAGATAACGAGATGGAGCAGAGACCATGGAGACATGGTGTATCAACCACGGAGACATGGTGGAAAAACCACAAAGACACATGGGGTACAAACCACGGAGATATGGCGTATTAACCACGGAGACATGGGGTAGAAACGACAGAGAAATGGCGTATCAACCATGGAGACATGGGATATCATCCACGGGGACATGGTATCCAAACCACGAAGACATGGTGTACAAACCCCGGAGACATGGAGTACAATCCACTGAGACATGGTGTAGAACTCACAGAGTCATGGAGTATAAACCATGGAGTCATGGCATAGGAACCTCAGAGTCATGGTGTAGAAACCTCGAAGTCATGGTGTAGAAACCTCAGAGTCAGGGTGTTGAGACTATATTTGGAATACCTTGTATTTTGTCAGGTTGAGAGCATAGAGCTACGTCCCTCGATTTAATTTTGATATGGAATGATAGAAATAGTATAATTGCCTAGTCATGCTTGCCAATACATTCAATGTATTGACCATTTGTGGCTGCAACCTATCATGTTGAAGGTTACTCAGAAGAGGAGTGAGGTATGAAGTTAGGTTCGTGAGTATCCACTCAGCATGCTTTGCCTATGGCATTTGAATAGACTCCTTATCTTTTATTTGTCATCCACTATTGAACTTTGTTTATGAGGAGCTAGCCCTTATGCTACGCAACTTGTTTTATACGATGTTATATTCTGGATCATTCAATGTAATAGAATTATTAAGTTTGTTTCATGATATTACATCATGAACTATGTGCGCTAGTGAGTCGATCCAGGGACTAGCACTAAACAACATAGAAATTTGGACCCCTACCAGGTTGGGTCACTTCACATATGATCTATTCTCTTATTTTCTCAAGGACGAGAAAAAGTTTAAACTTAGGGGGAGTTGATACGTGCATTTTATATCATCATAATAGCGACAATAGAAATAGATTTTACTGTTATTTACATTGATACATCAGTTTTTATGCCTTTTAGATGATTCCTAGGACTTCCCTACAAATTCCATGGCTTTGGTATTTAATTTCTAGGAGGAAAAAACCTCATTTTTTGTATTTTGATGTTTTAGGGACTTTCAGGGAACCAATTAATTCAGGAAAACTACCACAAGAGTTTTTCATCATAAGAAGGAAAATAGGCATTGGAAACACGTGAGAGGATACACGACGGCTGAATGAGCCCATGTGGTGCGGCCCACATCCTAGGCCGTGTCACCTAGTCCCGTTCCCCTTAAGCATCATCTCGGATCCTCCCTTTACACAAGACTTTGTATCGACAGAAAACCAACGCCATATTTCTCTCAAGATTTACAAAGGCGGAGGTAGAGGCAAAAGTCCTCTCCTACTCCGGGAGAGGGCAAATCCTGCTACTACGGGGCTACAAGAGAGGGGGGAAATCTACGCCATCATCATTACCACTCCTCCTTGGTCTAGGGTAGAGTCGCTCAGACACTATCTCCATTCCTCCCAACATCTAAACCATCTCCCTCTTGATATCAATAGCATCCACCTCATAGTTTGTGGTAGATTGAACCTCAAAATATTGTTTAAGTGTTGTGTTCATGATTATGATTGGTAACTTGTCATTGTTTGGTAAAGTTATACTTTTAGATTGTGTTGTAATCCATATGCTACTGATTTGTGCCATGTTTCACCGTTTTGAGTAGATCCCCATGTTTCTTATGGCATAAAGTGAATTGGATATTATCTCCATATAATATGTAATGACTACTTGGTTAAGTTTATTCTTTTATGTGGTTCTATGATGGTTTCACCTTTATGGGACCATAGGGATACACCTTAGTGTTATGATGATAGTGGGTAGGGATGGAATGATAGAAACTGTGTCCTAGGACTTGGAGTTGCATTAGGGGGGTTCTTATAGGAGACCTTAGAACCTTAAACAATGGTTGTACATTTTTTCTTATTGAATCCTTCATTGCACATGAAAATTTCCTTAGGATCAATCATATTAGGGGTGTAATTTCACATGTATATGCCTGCACCTATTTTAGACTCTATCCAACGGGAAGAAAAGTTGAAAAGATACTTACCATACTATTCAAAAATCTTTATGCTATGTAAATCCATGCCACCCTCATGAACAACTGTCACATATAAGAACACACACTTGAGCTTATCCTCTTACTACATAGAGTATTGGGATTTCTCTAAAAAGATTATTTACTTTCTTGAAATTTATATTACCACAATTTAATTTTATGCAAACCGTAAACCCAAAACACAAAATATCTACATGTTTTACTTGTTGAACTTTCTAACCAATACTGCTAGCTCCTCGTGGGTTTGGTGAAATTTTCTATATTGAACGACAATATGAAACTTAAGTAATGTTTGCTAATTATACTCATATCCTATTTAATATTTCTAATGAATAGTTGCCCCCGTTGTAGTTGGGTCCTCACATCAGCGAAGAGTGTCTAGCCACACAACGATTCACCGTTCTCGATGTGATTTTGGACCCATGTCTGTCGCTTCTCTATGTACTAGTGATTATATAAATAAACATGTAATAAATATAATGTATAGAAAAGTTGAGATATCAGTTATTGAAAATGCGGTATCTGAACATAGTTTAGCGATATGCATACATGAAGCATTTAATCTATCTATATATATGCTTTGATGGGTGCAGTATAGAAATGCTCTTATATGAAATCAATCAATGAGAAACCCAAAATAAATGCATGATACAAAAATACATTAACTGCGCAAGGATTGGCCAGAGAACTCTTTAAAAGGACCATCAATTCATAGGATGTGAAAAAAATATAAAAATAATTATATAATATTTATTAAAATCTAAAATAAATAAATAGTTATATAATTTAAAATAATACAATATCTTACAATAATAATTTGATACCACCATTGATTTCAGGAGATGAATGCAAGATATAGCTAGTGCATGAGATTGAACCATGATTAAATCTTGGTGAGCTCAAGCATTTAATACCATATAATGGAATATGAAATAAATAGTGTATATAAATTTAGTTCTACTCCAGCTCACGGTAATAAATATAAATGAACATTAATTTATAGATATGCTACACGTAGTTTGTCAACATCAAATATTTGATGATGGCTCTATCTAAATTAATTCTAAAGTGACAATCATAAAATAAATAGAAAGTGCAAAAGAGAATCATATATAATACTAATTGTGTCAGGTTATACTGCACCTTATATAAGCATCTTCAATTCGTATGGTGCCAACAAAAATAGAAAATTAAAAAATAGTATATGTACAAATCTTGCAAACAAGAATATTTGACCTTAAAAAGAACCTAATATAGTAAAATCTCCGACAATAAACTAATATTTTCTACCTTCCTAATGTGCGAGGAATGTACAATCAATGCATGAGATTTAATGCTTGCTCCTACATACAAAACATCATAATATATACCATATAAAAGAATACAGATAAATATAGTGTATACAAAGTGGTAGTATATCGTTTAGAAGAAAAAGATATGTAAACATTAATGTAAAGATATATACACAAATGCAATAAATGTTGGTATCCCTGTAAATTACACATAGAGAAGATTACTAGCAAGGATCCCAAATAGGTGATAGAAGAAGAAGAAAAATACAAGTAGTCTCTTCTCCTAATATGGTGCTCATCACAAGCAAAACAAGGATGGTTATCTACAAAACTACAATTGCCCTCTTTGTCATTGTGCTAGTGTCTTCAATGTCAAAATCCTGTCATGCAAGTATGCAATAATTTCCTTGTTTACTCTACAATTTTCATATGTGAAAGAATAATAATTATAGCTATATTCTTTATTTTTATCTTTGTATACTAGATCCTATCTTGTTAATGATGTAATGTATGAAATTTGTAGCTGGATGGAAATGCGAGACTTTAAAAAACTGCACTTCTTCGTTGTGCGTAAAGCATTGCAAAGAAAGAGGATTTCATGAAGGTGGTCACATTTCCAGTTCTGTATGAAACCCAACTAAGCATCTGTGCTGCTGTCCTTATTTGCGCGGATACCAAAATGACATCAAGGATAGTTATCTTGCTTGCATAAAACTGTGTTGATGAATAAAGAACCGTAGACAAAGGTTTATAAGGAAAATTGGAAAACTTGTATAGTTGGAACCAAGGTTTCTCATCAATGAAACAACACATAATAGTAAGTAAAATGGCATTTTGATTGACTTTGGAATTCAAAATAATCATTAAGTCAATTTCAATATTACAACCGATAAATGTTTCAATATTTTTCCTTTGCTTTAAAAGTTGTTGGTGATGACGTCTAGATATGGCACTATAAGGAAAATAAAATATACCATAGTTTGAGTGGGAGAGGAGAGAAGAAAATTGTGTTGTAGATGTAAGAACATATAACATGGGTTAGACGACTTCATTGTAGATGTGTGTGACGGTTTTGGCTACCCCCAAATATAGAACGGGTTCTAAAGGATTTGACGACCCCCAAATTTACCATGGTTTTTCCAACCCATAATTCGTGGTAGATATGTATCCACTCAGCCATAAAGCCGAGTAGGACATGATAGAGTAGCGCACAATGTAGTTGAGGTCGTAAGGCTGATGATCCATTTCCCATCCTAAATCCTATTAGCAGCCTCATGGTTGTTGCTGAACTCATCTACCCCTAACGAAATGACGGAAATGACGGGGTTCACATGGAAGTAGTGCACTAGCTTGTAGGAGGTCATGATTAGGGGTGAATATCGATCCAGCTCGACACAACTCGTAAATAATCGTTAGTTAACAAGCTTGCTCGACTCAACTCATTAACATAACAATATGAAAACCCTACCTTGGATTGACTCAATAAATACTCAAGTTGGTTCAATAAGATTGATAAGGTCATTAAGAAACTGAAGGTCACAATCAATATATCATTAAGTAAGAGTACAAAAAGAATGGTTTATCATCTATGCCTGTTCATGTATATTTTGGCGACTTTAACAAGAATGCCCATGACTCTTTGACCTAATAGTCTTGTTTTTCTTTAATGTTGACTAATCTATGAACTAGCATATATACATAAGTAAATTTAACAAGTTTACTGAGTACCCTCGAGTACTGAGAACTTGACTCATTAAACTCGTTTTTTCCAAAATTGCCAACTTGGCGCAACTCATTAGTGTCTTAGTTCGAGCCGAGTCCAACTGACACTAGTAGAAACAAGGGCTTCGGTTTGGAGCAGATTCTGGCTCTAGTCCTAGGTGGGTTTTGGGCCGGGATTAGTGCAAGCACTAGTCCTAGTTCGCTGCGACTCCAACATCTAGGAGACCAGGGTAGATCTAGTCCCGGATCATTCTGGACCTCTAGTCCCGGTTCGTGATACGTCCCGGAACTAGAGGGCTCGCGTCAGCCAGCCCCACGTGTGGGAGCCTGCAGTCCCGGTTGGTATCACGACACGGGACTAGAGGTCAATAACTTGTGCTGGTTCGTAATATCAACCGATACTATTGGTTTCTATATATAATTCGGCTTTGTCCATGCCCGAACCCATGGCCATTTTTCCTCCAAGCAAGCCGAGTTCATCCCCAATTTTCCTCCAAGATTTGTCAAGATTTGGTGGAAACCCTAAATACAAGGTTTTAAAAGGTTAGCAACTTCATCCTTTCATCTCTCATTGTTAGTTTAGCTCAATGCTCTGGAAGTAGAGAGGGATTTCATGCTGTAGAAGTAGAGGGAATTTTAGATGTGTAATTTTAGGCAAATTTTGATTAGGCAAAAAGTTACTGAAAATTGAAATGTGTAATTTTAGAGTTTTAGAGCTCAGAATGGGATGAGGTTTTCACTACTAGATAAATAATTAAAAACTCAACATTTTTCATGTTAATTGTTTTGTCCAATTCAAAAATTGTGCATGTACAATTTTCAAAGTTTAAATTTTTAGATTTGAGCAAGTAAATGAAGTGAAAATGATACAAGATTTTATATGTTTTTAGTACATAGTAGGTGCACCTACTTTAGGTATTGGACCATTTAGCAAAATTTGTTTGAAAATAGTTTAAAAAATGAGGTTTTGGGCAGAAACAAATTAGGGTTATAGAAAATAATGTTGCTTTGTAAAGTGAGGAAATAGGGTTTTTCTTTAAATAGTGTTGCTCATTTAATGCTCTAGAATCTCACATTAACTTGTTAGTTTGCATATGTACATGTTGTTTACTTAGTAATTTATCAAAATGAGTATGGAGTAGAATTTTCAAAATTAGTGCATAGTTTTTTATTTTTGCAATAATAACATTTGGTCCACTATACTCTATTTTTGTTTTAGTGTGATAAACAACTTGTATTAAATGATCACTGATCTCTATTCATGATGTTGTTTAATGGTTCTTGATATACTTATAGAATAATGTAGATGGTCCGGGAATGGATGTACGGTACCGACCAATGCTCTGGCGAGTTCATTAATGGCGTGCTTGAATTTTTCCGTTTGGCCAATGCAAACAAGCGGAATGGTTTGTATCCTGTAGATGTAGTGTCTGTAAGAATCGAAAGAATTAATATGACTCTAAAGTCCTTCACATCCACCTGTTGTAGGTTACCCATAGCCTTGGTGGAAGTGGGGTGGTCGCTGGCGTCGAAGGTGATGGCACACTGAGCTTCGAGGACGGAGTCCCGGGCTAGGCAGTGGAGACTTCATGGGTGAGCTTCTTGAAGTTCCTGTTGGATGCTAGGGCCTAGGATCCACCGAGGATTCAAATTATGGCACCCTGCGGCTCCTGGTAGCCCCCGTGTTCTCCACGGCATGGCCTTTCTCCGGGGCATGGTGATGTTGCTGCATGGCGTTGGCTTGATGGCCCATCTGGTGGGTGCCTTGGCCGCCATGGTTGTTGATCCAATGCCTCCCTCCATGGTTTCGGCCGCGCCCATTGATCTGCTCGCCTCCATGTATTCCCTTCCTCTGGTTGTTGCGCTGGTCGCAAAGCCTCTTGAGCTTATCGCAGTCATAAGTGGGATGCCCATGCTGCTTGTGGAAGATGCAGTACAAGCGGTCTTTGCGATCCCCCTCCGTGTCACCATCACGAGGGCTACACCGATGGCACCCTCGGCATAGCCTGTGCCGACGGCTTTGCCTTTGGCATAGACTCGTCCGTTTGTATTTTTCAAAAAAATCGATTTTTTTATTTTTTTTGAATTGTTTGAATCTCTTTCACTTTTGAATTGTTTTAATCTCTCTCACTTGGGACATTTTTAACATTAAATACACTAATCTTAGGTCAAATTTTAGTTTTGGTCAAACTTCTTGGTCGGTCACCCATTCTCACTACTCCACTCCCAGTAATCTTAACTTCCTGTTTCCCTTCAAATGAGCTTCCGCGAAACATATTATACCTTGTTGTCCATATGGTGTAGTATTTTTGAAAAATGGGGTGGTAGTATTTTGAATTAGACATTTGGTGGTTGCCTCACAAAACCCCTGTTTTTATGCTCAGAAAATGGAAAATGATTTTTTGGTGTGACAAAATGAAAAACTTTCTCCTGCAACATTATTCGTCATCCCATGATACATATGCATTGGGCATATTATCACAAACTATGCCTTGATTCATGCCATAACATTGGTCATTTGACCCGAAAGCCAGAAAACCTCGAATGCGATAGGTCATTTTGTGAAAGTTTTTGAGACATAATCAATATATCAATTTTTATATTTTTCCTTCCAACTATATCACATAATATGACACCACATGAAGGTTTCGCATTGTTTGGTCAGTTTTTGAATTTCTTATGCCCACTTTAAACTATATATAATGTTTTTTATTTTAATTAATTTTATTCGTAAATGTGTAATATTTGAGTGTAGATGGATAGATCTTATTTTTTGCAAATCTTGATATATTGTATTTTTGTGAATTAAAATGATTTAGTTATGATATTTCTAAGATTAATATGGTAAAATGAAAAATAGCTATGCCGAGAGCATTGCCATCGGCAACCATTTGTGAAACCTATCTTAGGAATTGCCGTTAAGCGTGTATACGCTTCTCATGAGCGTACTACCGAGGCCTCCTCTCGCCTAGCTAGATATATCCGACAACATTTCGGTCTTAGAGGCTCTCTTGGCCTAGGCTAGGGTGGGACCTATGCCGAGGGCCCCGACAATTGTCCGTCGGTAGGACAAGGGCGTGTGAGAGAAGATCGTAGGGGGAATCTGGTTCTCGGCCCCACGATGGGTCCGTCTCCGGGGAGAGGGGGCTCTTCTGCGTTGGCGTCGTGTGTTCTCTCCAGGATCAGAAAAAAATCGGGGAAGCATGAATAACATGTATGAGGACACATCAGTCGCTTTCGAAACAGATTATGATCGACCAAAAGCGGAGGCAGCGACAACATGAAACGATGCTGGCTAAACGCCAGGCACAGCCATCCTCATGGTTCCCATTCAAATGGCTACAGTGTTTGGTGACAGACGCTAATGAACTATCGATGACTTGTTGTGAACAATTTTTCGTGAAAACACAAAAAATCTTTATGTATCGACTCGTTGATAGAAAAGGATTTTGATTTACAAGTCTAAGATAAGGCCAAAACACCCATATATACAGCACACCCAACACTCAAAACAAGACTACAACAAACGTCGAAATCCGCTGAGTGCTTCTCTAGGATACCATAGAGTGAGCTCCTCCGCCGAACATAACCCTTGTTGATGAAAGTCGTAGTGCTTGCGCATTGTCGACATCGCTAGGAGCATGCTATTCGCAGCCAAGATGGGTTTCACCTGGATCCCGCGAGCCATCCAGGCTCATCCTAGCTCGGGGGTACGCCGTCGGCGCAGTGGCTACCTCCCCGCAACCTCAACAGACTTACTAGCATACAGTATTCACCGACCCGCCAACAACCACAGAGGCCAACCCACAACTGGTCATCTGGAGGCTTGTTCGCGCCATCCGGGGAGGATCCCTGTCACGCAAGCCATCCGCAATACCACTCGAGAGGACGACACTCCATCTGCACTAAGACGCCATGAGGCCAACACCGAGGACCATGAAGATGAGACACAACTCGTACCAGGGAATCAGGTTTCCAAGACGACACCTCCATGGATGGTACGACGTCGAAGATGCCGCCGCCTGGTATGGCAAGACAAATCTGGGGATTTCACCCGGAACATGACACCCTAGGCGAGGGAAGGTGCCGAAGCTCCTAGATGATGCCTCAAAAGGACATGACACCCACATGCGTCGCCATCAACGGCCCAAAGGCAGAGCTTTCGCCTGAAGCTTGGTACCTCGATCCCGCAACCGAGCACCCTGTTCTTCACATGGAGCCCCGGGCTGGCCCTTGGAGGAATCACCGGCAGGTTTTGTTGGGAATATGCCCTAGAGGCAATCATATATGATGATATTTCCCATTGTATTCATAAAGTTATTAAGTAGTCCTTGTATAAACATCTGATGTGTATCATTGAATATGTGATTCGGTTGTGGAACTATGCATTCATGTTGTTTGTACTAAATATCCTTGGTCATTGAGGTTGTGCTGGACACACAACTTAGACCAATGTGAAAGTTGGCTTGATGACTCGGTTCCACTTGTCATGGGCATGGAGATGCTATTCCAACTTACACAGATTCGGCTAAAGAGTTTAGCGAGTCGGATTGACCCATATTGAGGTACAACGAACTAAGTTGTCATTTGTATATCTCAATCAATGTAATCCTTAGACCTGAGGTTGTTGCATAGTCCGAGTTGAGGATCACCGACTTAGGTTCTGTCAAACGCTGATCCGTAACTAGGCAGTTATAAAGGCAGGGTTCGGGCCGACTGAGAATCAAGCTGCGTGATGTGAATAACCAAGATGGGATTTTTCCCCTCCACTCGGAGAGATATTCTCTGGACCCTCTCGTGAGATATGATTCGGAAAGCATGGCCATGCACGACTCGGTTAAGTGTTAACCGAGGCGATCGACTAAGATTTAGTCGGGTGAATCACTTATCTCGGATCGAGAAGAGAGTCGGACTATTTAAGGGATGACATATATTCCCCTATAGTCTGACAAGGTATATCGTGAGGAAAAAGGGACTCGGACGTAAGTCGCATTGGAAAGGCAAGTCGTCATGACTCTTTGATACTTGGGAGTCGGCACGTTCTGCTAGGAGCCGCTACCGACTGATCGATTGAGAGTCGGACTCCAATCGTGTCCAAGTAACCATGAGCCTGCGGGGTCACACACTTAAGAGCGGGAGCAAGTTCGGATTGGATCCGAATCTGTAATATGGTTGGGTTGGACCTAAACCAGATTAGGACTGAGTTAGTGAGTTGGACTCACGGTCGCTAGTGTTATATGGGCTTTAGTGAATGGGTCGCGCGAGCAGAGCCCACGTTCACTTCCTATATATAGTGGAGCACCTTAACCCAGAAAGGTTAATCGTTGTTCGGTTAGGTCATTCCAAGTGTTGGAAACCCTAGCTCCACAGCAGTCCGCCAGAATTTAACCTAGCGATCGCCGTCGCTCCTCCTTGTAATGTGGATACCAGCGGAGGTGATGCGATCGGCACCGGGACAATCGGATCGTGAGGATCGCATTGCATCAATCGACGCGCTTCATCAAGAATCCGCAATCGCTGGCGTCTAGTGGTAAACCTCGTGGCCTTCTACCTCGGCTAGATCTTGGGATCACCACGTTAGAGGAAAATTTTATTTTATCTCCGCGTGGCCCAACAAAGGGTATCGAGCGATAGCTTCGGTTTTAGGTTTCGAGATCTCGCATATGTGATATGCGGTAGGCTATAGATGAGATCTATGTGCTTTTTGGTGGTCGATCTATGAGATAGATCGGTTTTGTATGAAGTTGATTGGATCAAGCTACTGGGAATGGTAGATCGATTTCCGTGATCATATCTTTGAGGTCGTGGAACGACATACCCCTACCGGTCGGCTTCCACCATCGGGGTAGACTGTGACACGTAAATCCAGAAGCGGTGATCGAAGATCAAAGAGTTTGATCGAAGATCAAAGAGTTTGATCGAATCGGAATGATGGTCGGAATCCATGTCCGGATCGTAGATGAGATCTACGTTTTCGAAAAAATCGTCGGCCGCACCTGATGGGGCGCTGCCTTCGATCCCGCCCACTATCCGGCTAGCAGACCGCGGCCTGTCAGAAGCGCCTTAGATGTCGTTCGAGTTTCACAACGCCGGTAGATATTGTATCTATGCATAACTTGTTTTTGCAGGAAGTTGTGAATGGTATGGTTCATGTGCATGTGATGTATGTGTAATCCATACGTGATCTGCGAATCACGGTTTATGTCATTACCGGAGCCTAGGTGTCATTTTATTGTATAACGACCTGCGTGTCGGATTCTCTATGAAATTTACTTTACTAAGCTAGTGTAGCTGTTTGGAGAACCCGGAAGGCATGCAAGGCGTTGTACATGTCGGCGACATGGAGTAAGACGGCAAGTGACAAGAGTTGGCACGAGTCGGATTACAGGCTTTATGGAGATGGAGATCGCCATGAAGAGAGCCATACCATTTCACATTATAATTTCTTTATTTTGTGTTATTGTTATGTCTCAGTTTTACCTCTGTTAGATAGTCGGTAAAATTTAATCCCTCAAAGAAGGTCTAGTCGGTTTTCCTGCCAGTGTTTGCACCATCACAAGTCGGACATTTTTGGTAGTGGGCTCATAAAATTGAGGTGCTGCCAATTCTTTCCGACTAGGTGGGTTCGAGTCGGACTCTTCTTGTAAACACTCGGTAAGCTAGACGGGTCTATACAACGGTTGTGGGACTCGGGGAAAAGTCGGATGGGAGCCGGGGCATGTGATGCCACCCGTCCAACAGGAGTCGCATGAGATGCGATTGACAAGGAGTTGTCTACCTAGATCACTTGGCGGCTAGCGGTGATGCTAAAGCTCACTAGACGACTTGCTTATTTAGGATCTTGAATCACTAAGTAACCATCAGAGGGGTGTTGGTTCTAGTGGGAGCATAAAATATTAAAATGTTTAATATGCTTGCTCTTTTATGAATACATGTCTTAAGTGTTTTGCATATTTTCTGTTGTAGATCATGGCACCAAGTAGCAGTCACTCTCAGATATCCGGTTTTGCGTTGAGAACCATTCTTGAGAAAGATAAACTGAACGACACTAATTTTACCAACTGGTATCGAAATCTGAGAATTGTTCTCAAACAAGAAAAGAAGGACCATGTCCTAGACAACCCACTTCCAGATGAGCCGAATGAGAATGCGACTGTCGCAGCCACCAATGCCTACCGTCGGGCTAAGGATGAGTCCACGGATATTAGCTGTCTTATGATTGCTCACATGGAACCGAACTTGCAAAAGAAGTTCGAGCATGTTGAGGCCTACGATATGATCGAAAGCCTCAAAAGTATGTTCCAGGCTCAGGCGAAGACTGAGAGGTATCAAGTCTCTCAGGCTTTGCTGAGTTTCAAGCTTAAGGATGGTGATCCACTGAGTCCGCATGTGATCAAAATGGTTGGTTACGTGCAGTCTCTGGAGAGGCTTGGCTACCCCATTAGCGAAGAGTTCGCTATGGATATAATTCTGAACTCTCTTCCTAGTGCATATGGGCAGTTCATTTCTAACTACCACATGCATGGTATGGATAAGAAGCTCACTGAATTGCATGGGATGCTCAAGCAGGCAGAGGCGGATCTCAAGAAGGGCACCAGTCAAGTTTTGATGGTGCAGAATAAGGCTAAGTTCAAGAAGAGTTCTTGGACTAAGAAGAAGGCTAAGTCAGGAGGAAAGGTGCTCAGACCCGGTCCCAAGCGCTTCCTCGGGACTAAACCATCTCCTTCAAACGGATCCACTTGCTTCTCTACCGCAAGGCGGATGGCCACCGGAAGAGGAACTCTGACAAGTACTTGGCCGACAAAGCCAAGAGTGGAGGTATGACTTCCGACTCAGGTACACTTGTTTGTAATGTTATAGACATATATCTTGCTGATGCACCTAATAGTTCTTGGGTATATGATACCGGATCAGTTATTCACATCTGCAACTCGTTGCAGGGACTGGTAAGAACTAGGAGCGTAGCAAGAGGCGAGGTTGATATTCGAGTCGGCAACAAAGCAAGAGTTGCTGCGTTGGAAGTCGGCACGATGCAACTTCATTTACCTTCCGATTTCATTATGGAACTAAATAATTGTTATTATGTTCCAGTGCTCAGTCGAAACATTATTTCTGCTTCATGTTTGATGAGGCAAGGCTATGAGTCGAATATCAAGAATAATGGTTGTTCTTTGTATTTGAATGATATGTTTCACGGTTTTGCACCCGTCCAGGACGGGTTATTTATTTTGAATCTTGATGGTGAGTCGGTTTATAACATAAATGTTAAAAGGTTGAAACCAAATGATCTGAATATGACTTACTTTTGGCACTGTCGGCTTGGTCATATAAGTTTGAAACGCATGAAGAAGCTCTATGATGATGGACTCCTAACTTCGTTCGACTTGGAGTCGTTCGAGACATGCGAATCTTGCCTACTCGGCAAAATGACCAAGACACCTTTTGCAAAGAGTTGCGAAAGGGCGTCCGACTTGTTGGGACTAGTACATAGTGATGTATGTGGACCAATGAGCACGATAGCCAGGGGTGGTTATGAGTACTTCATTACCTTCACTGATGATTTGAGTAGGTATGGATATATCTACTTGATGAAACATAAGTCGGAAGTCTTTGAAAATTTCAAAGAATTCCAGAATGAAGCACAGAATCAACTCGGCAAGAAAATAAAGTTTCTTCGGTCGGACCGAGGAGGCGAGTACATGAGCCATGAGTTTGATGACCATCTGAAAAGTTGTGGAATAGTTCCTCAACTTACTCCGCCAGGAACGCCAAAAAGGAATGGTGTTTCGGAAAGGCGGAATCGGACCTTGTTGGACATGGTACGATCAATGATGAGTCGGACAGATCTGCCTTTATCATTTTGGGGTTATTGTGTAGAAACAGCGGCGTTCACACTAAACAAAGTACCATCAAAATCGGTAGAGAAGACACCGCATGAGATGTGGACAGCAAAAGCCGAGTTTGTCTTTTCTTAAGATTTGGGGTTGTGAAGCTTTTGTCAAGCGACTCGATCGGACAAGCTTACGACCAAGTCGGATAAGTGTATTTTAGGGGTATCCAAGGGAAACCTTGGTTACTACTACAACCGAGAAGAGGGCAAAGTGTTTGTCGCTCGGGCGGTGTCTTCCTTGAGAAAGAGTTTCTCGGTCCGGGAGTAAGTGGAGCACGGTGCAACTCGAAGAAATTCGAGAGGAACCGCTAGTAGCGAATCGGCAAAAACCTTGGAGGTTGAGCCGGTCTTGGTAGTGAGCCGAGGTGCACACATGCATTTATGAAGATCGGCAAGATTACGAAGTGTTCGTGATGTGTTACCGTTAGATGGTGATGAGCCGCAAATTATTCTAAGCGATGGTGGGATTCGATTCGAGTCATGGCTTGGAGCCATGAGATCCGAGATAAAGTCCATGGATGAAAATCAAGTTTGGAACTTGGTTGATCTGCAGACGATGCAAGACCCGAGTGCAAATGGGTCTTTAAGAAGAAAACTGATATGGATGGAAATGTTTCCGTCTATAAAGCACGCCTTGTCGCGAAGGGGTTCCGACAAGTTCAAGGAGTTGATTACGACGAGACTTTCTCGCCCGTAGCGATGCTTAAATTAGTTCGGATCATGTTAGCTATAGCAGCCTATTTCGACTATGAGATATGGCAGATGGATGTCAAAATGGCTTTCCTTAACGGAAATTTAACCGAGGACATGTATATGATACAGCCCGAGGGTTTTGTCGATCCGGCTAATGCTGACAAGGTATGCAAACTTCAGAAATCCATTTATGGGTTGAAGCAAGCATCTCGGAGTTGGAATATTCGCTTTGATGAAGTAGTCAAATCGTTTGGCTTCATCAAGAGTGATCATGATTCTTGTTTGTACAAGAAGTTTAGTGGGAACAAAGTAAATTTCTAATCTTATATGTGGATGACATATTACTGATTGGAAATGATGTCCAGATGTTGCAAGAAACCAAGGAATCATTGGAAAGGAGTTTCTCAATGAAAGACTTGGGTGAGGCAACATACATCCTCGGAATCCGGATCTATAGAGATAGATCAAGGAGGCTCATTGGATTGAGTCAGAGTACTTATTTGGACAAAGTGTTGAAGAAGTTCAACATGGAATCGTCTAAGAAGGGGTTCTTACCGATGTCCCATGGTGTAAAACTTATCAAGACTCAATGTCCTTCGACAACTGATGAGCGAAGTCGGATGAGTGCGATTCCATATGCTTCTGCAGTCGGATCCATCATGTATGCCATGATTTGTACTAGGTCGGATGTTTCCTATGCTTTAAGTGTTGTGAGCAGATACCAGGCTGATCCTGGAGAGATCCACTAGACAGCGGCTAAAAATATCCTAAAGTACTTGAGAAGGACTAAGGATATGTTCTTGGTTTATGGTGGTGAAGATGAACTCAGTGTAAAGGGTTACACGGATGCGAGTTATCTCACCGACTCTGATGATTCTCGCTCGCAATCCGGATACGTGTTTATTATAAACGGAGGTACCGTGGAAGAGTTCCAAGCAAGAGGCGTATGGTTCGTCTTACAACAGAGGTTGAGTATATTGCCGGAGGCAAAGAAGGAAGCTGTTTGGATGAGGACTTTCCTCATGGATCTTGGTGTGGTTCAGGGCTCGTCCAATCCGTTGGACGTGTATTGTGACAACAATGGTGCTATTGCACAAGCCAAGGAACCTAGACAACACCAGAAGAACAAGCACATACTCATGCGGTACCACCTGATTCGCCAGTTCGTGGATCAGGGTGATATCAAGTTATGCAAGGTACACACGGATGCAAATATTGCGGATCCATTGACAAAGCCGTTACCTCAGCCGAAGCATGAGGCGCACCTGAGAGCCATGGGCATTAGATGCTTAAACATGTGATGTCGAAAGATTGACTCTAGTGCAAGTGGGAGACTGTTGGGAATATGCCCTAGAGGCAATCATATATGATGATATTTCCCATTGTATTCATAAAGTTATTAAGTAGTCCTTGTATAAACATCTGATGTGTATCATTGAATATGTGATTCGGTTGTGGAACTATGCATTCATGTTGTTTGTACTAAATATCCTTGGTCATTGAGGTTGTGCTGGACACACAACTTAGACCAATGTGAAAGTTGGCTTGATGACTCGGTTCCACTTGTCATGGGCATGGAGATGCTATTCCAACTTACAGTATTCGCTAAAGAGTTTAGCGAGTCGAATTGACCCATATTGAGGTACAACGAACTAAGCTGTCATTTGTATATCTCAATCAATGTAATCCTTAGACTGAGGTTGTTGCATAGTCCGAGTTGAGGATCACCGACTTAGGTTACATCAAACGCGATCCGTGAATCGCGCTTATAAAGGCAGGGTTCGGGTCGACTGAGAATCAAGCTGCGTGATGTGAATAACCAAGATGGGATTTTGCCCCTCCACTCGGAGAGATATTCTCTGGGCCCTCTCGTGAGATATGATTCGGAAAGCATGGCCATGCACGACTCGGTTAAGTGTTAACCGAGGCGATCGACTAAGAGTTAGTCGGGTGAATCACTTATCTCGGATCGAGAAGAGAGTCGGACTATTTAAGGGATGACATATATTCCCCTATAGTCTGACAAGGTATATCGTGAGGCAAAAGGGACTCGGACGTAATTCGCATTGGAAAGGCAAGTCGTCATGACTCTTTGATACTTGGGAGTCGGCACGTTCTGCTAGGAGCCGCTACCGACTGATCGATTGAGAGTCGGACTCCAATCGTGTCCAAGTAACCATGAGCCTGCGGGGTCACACACTTAAGAGCGGGAGCAAGTTCGGATTGGATACGAATCATGAATCTGGTTGGGTTGGACCTAAACCAGATTAGGACCGAGTTAGTGAGTTGGACTCACGGTCGCTAGTGTTATATGGGCTTTAGTGAATGGGTCATGAAGCGAGCCCACGTTCACTCCCTATATAGTGGAGCACCTTAACCCGTAAAGGTTAATCGTTGTTCGGTTAGGTCATTCCAAGTGTTGAAAACCCTAGCTCCATTGATCCGGCCAGAACGAACCTAGCGCCACGCGCCTCCTTGTACGTGTGGATACGAAAGAGGTGCGGCGATCAGCACCAGGACGATCGGATCGTGAGGACTGCACTGCATCAACTGACGCGCTTCATCAGTAATCCGCAACTGCGCGTCTAGTGGTAAACCTCGTGGCCTTCTACCTCAGCTAGATCTTGAGATCACCACGTTAGAGGAAAATTTTATTTTATCTCCGCGTGGCCCAACAGGTTTGCGCACAGCCACCTCAAAGAAGCATCGCCGATCACCCGACACCGCCAACCCCGCCGCCGGAGTCACAAAACTCCTCGAGCCGCCACACCAAGAAGGCGTTGGGCTCAACTCGACCCGGCCAAAGCAGCAACATCCCTGTGCTTGGGGCCGGGGAGGACAACCAAGGGGATGTGTGTGTGGGTGGTGGGGGGGGGGACGCACCCAGCTACTGGCGCCGTCGCCTAGACGACCCAACCTACGCGGAGCAAGGCTCACGCTCAAACCCAGCATAGGGGCTAGCAGGCTAGGACCCGCACAACACAGATCGAGCCCAAATGGACCCAGATCTGGGCCGGCCGGTGCCGCCTCCACCACGGCCGCCGTCTTAGTCTATAGTATTAAAAATATTCAGGCCATTCGTCTACCGCATATTTTGACGGTTTTGCCCCTGGGTGTCGCCCGCTTCCTCACGATCGCACCGCCCCGCCCCTTCCTTCCCCATGACTCCTGGCCTCGCGCTCTTCTCTCAGCGCGGGAGAGGTTCTCCCTGTTTTTCCTAGAAGATCCCCAACCTCTTGCACGCCTCCGCAGTTCCCCAACCTCCTCTCACCGTCACCTCGCCGAACCCCATCTATCTTCCAGTCAGAAGAAATTGACCTGATTTGGGGATAGAGAAGGAAAGAAATTGGCCTGAGTTGGAGATAGAGAAGGAGGGCCCCGTTGGAGGATGGGATTGGAGGGCGACAATAGGCTTGGTCCCCAAGGGTCGGGGCGGCGCTAGAGACCGACAGGGTCCCGAGCGCTGAGGTGAAGGAGGCCGACGGAGGCAGCCCGGAACCGGCGAGGGGATCCATGGCCACCGTACGGCCGTCCCTATTCATATTCTATCCCCAATCGTCAGCCCCGCAGGAATCCCGCGGACAGGTGGTCCACCGGCCATATGGGCGGGCACCGAGGATGGAGAGGTCGCAGAGGCTCAAACGCGAGGAGGCAGAGGGGATGTATGCCTGTGACCTCCATCCTGAGATTGTGGCGCTGCCACATGTGAAGGCCACACTGGACAACACTCGTCCTGACGCCAGCTGCCGGCCGGAACCCAACCGCGACCCTGCTACACACATCCTAGGGCCAGCCGCCGCGGGAAGCCTCGAGGCAACCACCCTGCTATAGGTCGGCGCCAATGACCGCTCTATCCGATCGTGGCCCCTGCTCCGTTTCCCTGCACGCATCTTGCCGCCTCCCTGTCAGCTGGATGTAGCTTACGATGAAGCCTAGAGTCTGACGGAGGTCATAGTCCTGGCTTCCTCTAAGGACGAGCGCCAGCGACGCGCTCAGCTAGGATGTTGGAGGCGATGCGCGACGTGGCGTTCCCGTCGCGTCACCCCGGTCCGGCTGTATATTTTGCGAGGTCCTAGGCAAAGTCGACTGTATAGGCCCTTAAGACTAATGCATATGAAGGCATGTATAAAAAAACATATATATATATATATATATATATATATATATATATATATATATATATATGTATGTATGCACTTTTAGTTTCAAAATAAAGAAACCAAACAAGTAAAATTTCCAAGAAATCGACTTCTGTCTCGACGTCATGTCACCTAAAATTACAAAGGAATGGACTAGATCATATAAAGAATTAGAAATAGAATTGAACCCTAAAAGGCAAATGACACGCGGGCAATCAATGACGAGATTTAATCAGGTTCAGGTATATATGTACTATTTGCGAAATTGCGAGATTTAATCAGACCTACATTTAATATACCTCGCGCCGTCGGGAACCTGGGATCCAATCTACCCGCCTGGCATATGCCGCCTGGCTGTGGTGATCGATTTTCCGGCGCGAAATAAGTCTAGATAACCCTCCTATGTATAAGGTTTCGGTCGCTAAACCCCCTAACTTTAAATTGGGGTACTTAACCCCCTTAAATATGAAATATCGGCCAAATTACCCTCTTGGACTGTTGTTAGCAGTATTTGATAGTTGTTTTGTTGACGTGGACAATGGTTTTGCATAGTTAGGATGGAAAGATGTTTTAGGTCTCGCCCCTTACCGACAGCTCAGTCCAACGACTCCTGCCCGCTCCTCGCCGCCGGCTCCCACTGCCGGCCTAGTGGGGTCGATCGAGAGTGGCGAGCAGCCGGAGCGCGTCCACGCCTGAGAGGCCGAGCCCCTCGAGCACCAGTTGCGTCACGCGCCCGCTGCCACAAGTGACGCCGCGCCACGCTGGAGTGCCAATGTCGTCACACGGGGTTGGGCTGGCGGAGTAGTTTTAGCTTGCCAGCGTGTCGGACAGGTCCGCTGCCAGCCGGAATTCGACGAACGCCGCGGAGTCGGAGTCAAGCAAGGCTATGCAGAGGAAGACGGAGAGCATCAAAAGCAGTGGCAGTGCAGTGCAGTTGCTGCTAGAGAGTCGGCATACTTTTTCCGGCCTGGTGTTCTGGGTGTAGCTCGTGGACTGATAGCTGGGCAGAAAGATGAGCTCAGTTGCAAGACGAAGTGGCAAAACAGACAGCGGCAAGAGAAATTGGTTCTGGTTGTCTGATCCGTTGCATGTCCTCTGTTTCTACGCATGATGTCCATTTCTTTCTTCTCCTTCTCATTTATCTTGCCAGATTTTACACCACGCACAGTGAACTGTACGTGTGTATGTGTACTTACATGTAAAACCCTTTGAGATACTTCCGGGCTAAATCCTCCTAGTTGGTGAAGAGCAGACACCATTTGCATCAAGGGTTCTTGTGAAGATTGCATCTATGTTGACTGGAATAAAGATTGCTGCTGCTGAGTATGTGGAAGGTTGGCTATTAGTGATGCTGTGAAGATTGCATCTATATCAACTCGAGCAGCCGATCATCCGCCCAGATCATCTAGGAGTAAGAGGAGCAGAGCGGCAGACAGAGGAGGAGCAGAGCACGCGGCCGATAGGACAGAGGCGGGATTAATTGGCTCGACCTGACAGGTGCTTGTATGGCTAATCGGTATTGTCCATGTGGACCAAAACCACCAACCATCTTTCCGTTCTAGCTGTCCAAAACCATTGTCCACGTCAACAAAACAAGAGCAAATACTGCTAACAACGGCCCGAGGAGGTAATTTGGCTGGTATTTTATATTTAGGGAGGTTAAGTGCCCCAATTTAAAGTTAGAGAGGTTTAGTGACCGAATCCTTATACATAGGGGTTATCTGGACTTCTTTCTTCCGGCGCCGTACTCCGAACAGAAGCGAAGAGCCGAACAAACAGGAACAGTCAATACAGGAGGGGACCTGGGAGAATGGCGAGAAGGCAGCCGAGAGATAAATCGCCGATCGAAACGCGCCTGTGCGTCTATGCCTCATGTGTGGCGTCGTGTGTGGTGTCGATCGTGGCGCGCCAGTCCATTTCTACCTCGTGCCGTCGTGCGTGGTGTGGATCGCGAATTTCCCCGCGTGGCGTCCAGACGCGTCGTAGGCTTCCACGAAGCACGGTGAGCCTTTGAAAAAATATTCCTAGACAGATGTAGGAGTATATACCATAGGATATATTTACGTACATATTTTTAGGCCCCTCCTAGCCGTGGGCCCCTGGCCATTGCCAGGGTCGCGGTGGCCTAGCGCCGGCCGCCGTCACCTCCGTTGATGGGAAACGTGTATGAACAGTGGCTCCACCACCTCCATTCCCTGTTTCACCTTTGTTGGGAAGAGGACTGGAAGAGCTCCCGTGGCGAGTTCTCCACTCGCTCAGGAACGTCTGGATCAGGTCCTCAGGACTGTTTACCTTTATTTTTCCTCTTCTCTTTTTTCTCTGCCAGTCGTTCCCTTTATATGTTCATATTCAAACGTCTCTAATGTTTATTATTTTTGTTCCCAGGTTTCTGAAAATTACCAATCAAGTAGTTGCTGATGGTGCCAGTTTTCTGGACAACCATTTTGTGGAAAAGCTAGAGAAGTTCGGTTTTTTTGGAGTTTGCTCATGAACTACTAGTACCCGTTTGTGGGAAACCTGGGAGTTGGTTCAGACTTCAAGTTCACTGTAGAGCATTTTTGTAGAACTACTCAATTAAATCAATATGTTTGGTTCCAAGAGAATACACTCATGTTTTGTAGTAAAAGGTGGATTCAGCACATGATCAACTCCATCGTGAGTACTTTTATTAGGGACTTCCCTGCTTATCAATCCCTACAGTATGAGTTAGAGATGTGTAAAAAATCTCAGTTGCTCCAACGACGCAGCGACCATGGCGACAAGGGCCGTACTGCCGCCGCCGCCGGCCTGATCTCCATCCTCCGTCGTCCTTTGCTAGCTCTGCAACAAGATCCGGCATCCCCTCGACGCCCTCTTCCCTCCCACCCGCCTGGCATGTAGGGGTTGGGTGTGCTGCCCCCGCGGCTGCTCCTCGAGCTTCCGCCCCTGCTCCCATGGCGGTGACAACGCCCTTCCTGGCCTCGCGGCCCACCACTGCCGCAGCTGCTCTGGCCTCCCGGAGGTCAGACCCCGCGATTCGTGGCAGGGTGACCTCTCCTGCGGCATCGAAGGCGGCAGCTTCGGCTTCACCACCCGCTGCGCCCGCTCCTTTGTCGGCTCCTCCGGCAAGCAAGGACGCCTTCGGGCTGGCGATGGCGCTGCCCTCCTTCCGGATTTTGGCGCCGCGCCTGGCCAGTCTAGCTCCGTTGTCCCCGTGATAGCTTCGTCTGGGCTGGCTGCCACGGCTGTTGGCGTGGCGCGTCATGCGGGTGAGGATTCTTTCGTCAAGGCAGGGCATGTGCTGCTTGTTGACGGGATCAGCAGTGATGTGCCTCTAGAGGTTGACGGTCAAGTTGGTGAGTGGCTCTCTGTCGTCGAGGAGGTCGATGGCGGATGCGAGGCGTGCATCAGGGCTAGGCCTGTCCACCTTGCCTCCAGTTTGTCCTCGCCGCCTTCACAGGCGCCCGTCCTGTCATGCCTGCTTCAGCTTCAACTGCGCCAGCCCCATCCGTCGCAACACGACCTTCTTTGTGGGCTTCTACAGCTGAGGAGGACGAGGATAGTGACGATGAAGAGCTGGCCCCTCGGACGCCGCCGGCTACCAAGGTCTGTGTTGCTACTATTGTTGACAAGGTTGAGAGCAATGTGGTGAAGTTTACTTGTGCTGCAACTTCTGCTGATGGAGATGAGCAAGGCTGGGTGCAGGTGGGCCGGGGTGGTCGTCTCGGTCGCGAACCATCGTCGTTGCTTTGCAAGGAAGGTTCTGAGCGTAGCCTCGCCTTCAAGCGTTGGGCTCGAGGGAGATGCTTCCGGTGCCTCGAGCGTGGCCACCATGTCAGCTCATGTCGTGAGCCCTTCAGATGCATTCGCTGTCGTCGTCCTGGTCACCGAGAGCGTTTCTGCCGTGCGTGGTTTCCTGCTGATTATTCTCACTCTCCGGACACTCGTGCTCGTTCTCCGGATGTTCGTGCTCCTTGCCAGCGGAGCCACTCTCTATCCGGTCTGCCTCGTCGTCCCTCGCCAGCCTGGAGTTGGGCTGAGGTCGTGTCCTACTCGTCTTTGCATGCTGCGGTGCCGCCAAGATCCTCTCCTAGGTGTTGCAACGAGTTCAAGGTCAACGCCAACTTGGACTCCCTATTTCAGTCCCAAGTTGCGTTGATGCACTTGGAGCTCATTCAGCTAGTGGATGTCCGCATCGAGGAGGCGACTCGCCCCCTTCGTGAGGAGGTGGAAACGCTCAAGCAGTTGTTGTCGCGCGATGGTGTTTCTTTAGAGTCGGCGGAGGCGCATTATTTGGCTCCGCTTGACTCTGCCGAGCAGAAATCATCTGTGGTTGAGGAAGAACATCTCTTCGGTTGTTTCTCTCCTCGTGGTAGTCCCTACTCTTTGTCGCAGCCTGATGTGTCGGCTGCCTCTAAGGATGAGGACTTGAGTGGGCTCATGGCTCCGGTGCTGCAGATCGCACCAAAGTCACATGACTTGTGTGGGGAGTCTAATGTGGTGCTTCCTGTGGAGTTGGGCTCTTCTGAGGCCTTGGCGGTGACCACGACGCCCTCGCCACCGCAGTCGCCCGCCTCTGCAGTCGGTGGAGGACCGTTGGTGCATAGCTCTGAGACCCTTTTTGCTAGAGAGATTTGCAGTCTGCTCGCCAGTTTAGAGGCGGATAGCCCCGGATATGGCAAGGACATTGATTGCGTCTTAGCAGGGAAGGCGTCAGAGGACTTAATCAAAAAGGTGGAGAAGTCTCTGAGAAAGGTTTCCGTCAGAGGCAAAAGAAGAAAGGAAGGTGTAGCGAGGAAAAATTTGGCTAATGATTGATCGTTGGAGCTTATTTTGGGTCGCCCGTTAGGTGGGTCTTCTTTGCGACGTCGTGTTGTGCTCCATGTCAGCTGCAATTGTCGTGCTCCACGTGTTGTCAGTTTCGGTCATAGTAGGTTTTGGATGCTAGTTGGTTCTGGAGGTTGTGTTTTTTAGATGTTTTTTTAGATGTTACTCCTTGATGATTGATGTTGTTGTGGCTTTCGCCCGGTTTTCCGTTAATTAACTGGACAATTCTCCTTCTTCTTAATAAATAGATTGGGGCAATTCTTTTGCCCCCGTGTCAAAAAAAAAAAGTTAGAGATGTGATGAACGTACCAGTGACTGTACTCTACTGAAACTTAACTTCCAGTGCTATGTTATGTTTGTGGTTTTGGAGATTGCCTGGGCTCGTTTCTCATAAGAAATTGCTTTGTTTAGTGGTGGTGTGCTGTATCTGGTTGTGTGCTGCAATTTTTTGTTTAGTACATGCGCTTAGGCAGCTAGCTTGTTTAGGCGGCATTTGGTGGGACAAATGGGACATCCCGAAAAATCCCCCTTACCTTTTTTGTTACTGGGATAAGAGGGATGTGATTAGTTGGATACGTGGATGATTAGACAGGTGGGAGACAGACGTCCCAGTCCATCCCACCTGAAATCCTAAGGTCCTGGTGAGAGAGTTGCTAAAGCTGCACTGGATTTTTTTGGGCATCATTTTGATAAGTGAAATTAACTACCGCTGAACCATTCAGTAGAATTGGAGTCGTTGGTCCTTTGCAACGATTAGGTATAATCATGCAAATTTTTCAAATTAGTGTCATCGACAAGCCGGTATGTATAATTTGGATAGCTTGAAACATGGAGGTAGACTATCTCATATCTTGATTTATACTATATTACTAAGGCGTGAAACCGTGGATTTATATATTACTAAGGCTTCATCCATGTTCACTAACTTTCGGTTGATGTGAATTTTCTGGTGCAAAAGGAAAAAATATTACATGTGAAATTTCACATGCATCATATCTAAATTTAAAGGTTGTTGATGATGTATCCCACGCAACATGAAAAATCTAATTAAATTCAATATGTTTTGTATTCCAAGCTACACAAAAATGTTAAAGTATGCCTTATTGTGATTTAAAATCACTATACTATATATAGATATATTCCTTACGACCCATATTAGTTGACTCAAAATTATCTATATACAGATGTATCTTGCACTAAAATTTATCTAGATATATTTGTTTCTAGACAAATCTAAGTCAACTAAATGGGTCGGAGGGAGTATAATTTTTTTATTTTTGTGTACCTTAAAATACACATTATTTTGAATTAAGATTTTGCTCGCAGGTTTTACATCCTGATTTGATTTTAGATATTTCTGAAATTGAAAACGATGATTTTTTATTTTTATTTAAAAAGAGGGATCACTAGTGCCCAAGTGAAGGAAATCGCCACCAGAAAAGACACAATGCATACATAAGTTCATATTTGTTTCATGTAGAAAAAATTGTATAATATAGATTGTATTGCTATATTTTCATTCGTCTGAATTTCCATACACGTGAATAAAGGCTATAGTATCGTAGCAACGCAAGGGCATTCTGCTAGTATGTTTAGCTTTGCTAAGTACATCCTTGAGGGGAATGTCATCCCTATTAAGAATAGGAAAGTAGATGGAGAACACAAATACATGGAGTAGAGACGATAAAGACATGGAGTAGAGACCATGGAAACATGGTGTATCAACCACGGAGACATGGTGAAAAAACCACAAAGACACATGGGGTACAAACCACGGAGACATGGCGTATTAACCACAGAGACATGGGGTAGAAACCACAGAGACATGGCATATCAACCATGGAGACATAGGATATCAACCATGGGTACATGGTATACAAACCACGAATACATGGTGTACAAACCACAGAGATATGGAGTACAATCCACTAAGACATGGTGTAGAACCCACGGAGTCATGGAGTATAAACCATGGAGTCATGGCGTAGGAACCTCAGAGTCATGGTGTAGAGACCTCGAAGTCATGGTGTAGAAACCTCAGAGTCATGGTGTTGAGACTATATATTTGGAACACCTTGTATTTTGTCAGGTTAACCATAGAGCTACGTCCCTCGATTTAATTTTGATATTGAATGATAGGAATAGTATAATTTCCTAGTCATGCTTGCCAATACATACAATGTATTGACCATTTATGGCTGCAACCTATCGTGTTGCAGGTTACTCGGAAGAGGAGTGAGGTATGAAGTTAGGTTCACGAGTATCCACTTAGCATGCTTCGCCTATGGCATTTGAATAGAGATCATTATCTTTTATTTGTCTTCCACTATTGAACTTTGTTTACGAGGAGCTATCCCTTATGTTGGAGATATGCCCTAGAGGCAATAATAAATGTAGTTATTATTATATCTTTGTGTTTATGATAAATGTTTACATTCATGCTATAATAGTATTAACAAGGAAACCATTAATACTTGTGTGATTTGTAAACTTAATTTGAAGTCCCTAGTATAGCCTCTATACTTCACTAGCTTGTTGGTTGATTAATGATTGTGGTTTCTATATCATGAACATTGAGATGTTATCAACAACAAGATCATATCGTTAGGAGAATGATATGGTGGACATACTCCTATAGATAAGCGTAGCATAAAGATCAAGTCATTTCATTAGTTCAATTGCTATATGCTTTCTGATACATAGTAACCTAATTCCTTCGACCATGAGATCATGCATATCACCTTTACCGGATGGATGCTTTGATGACATCAAACACCACACCGTAACTGGGTGGCTATAAAGGTGGCATTAAGTGTTCGGAAAGTATTGGTTGAAACACATGGATCAAGAGTGGGATTTGTCCATCCACATGACGGATAGATATACTCTGGGCCCTCTCGGTGAAATGTCATCCAATTAGCTTGCAAGCATGTGACTTGGTCACAAGGGATCACATATCACGGGAACGAGAAAAGAGTACTTATCAGTAACGAGGTTGAACTAGGTATGCAGAGATACCGACGATCATAACCTCGGATAAGTAACATATCGTGAGACAAAGGGAAATTGGTATCGTATGTAAGTGGTTCATTCGATCGCAAAGTAATCGTAGAAATATGTGGGAGCCATATGAATTTCCAGATTCCTCTATTGGTTATTGTTCGGAGAAGTGTCTCGATCATGTCCGCATAATTCACGAACCGTAGGAGACACACTTAAGGATTCGACGTTGTTTGAGTAGTTATGGTATTATGAGAAAGAGACCGAATGTTGTTCGAGTCTCGGATGGGATCCGGATATCACGAGGTGATCCGGAATGGTCCGGAGAATAAGATTCATATAAGGAAAGTCCTGCTTCGAGTTCGGGAATGATTCCGTGTTTTCATCGGAATGTTCTAGAAGGTTCCGGATTGTCCCAAGACCTGGGGAAGGGTACATGAATGTGTCATTGCTCATTGAATGATTGCATCATGTACTAAGTGTTATTGCTGTCCCAAATAAAGGATTAAATTGAATCCTAAAACAGAAAAGTCAAATGTCCAGTTTGAAAGTCAAACTGCCAAAACAAGAAACTGTGGGAAACAAGCAAGAGGAGTTGGAACCAACCTGGAGGAGGAGTAGGACTCCTCCAGGCCGGCGCCCAGCCCAAGGCCGAGTTGGGGAGGGACTCCCTCCCTCCCCTGGCGCGCCAAGGACCTCCCTCCCATAAAAGGAGGGGCAGGGCTCCTCCCATAGACACAATACTTTCTACTCTAGATCTCCGGTTTAGAGCTGTTTTGGTTTAGAGCTTCTAATTGCTTTAGCCAACAGTTTAGAGCCTTCTAATTGGTTTAGAGCCCTCTAATTGGTGTGTCTAATTACTAGGCCACTAATAGCCTCTCTCATAAGCTCCACCATACTCGCACCGGCTTAAGCGGCTCATGGATCTCCTCTACTTCCCACGTACCACTTGTCAGCCGGAATCGCGAGGAGAGTGCTACAACCTCCGTCACCTGGAACAAGGGAGAGGAAGGTCTTCGTCGAGTCGAACGTGTGACCGATCAAGGAGCGCCTTTAACGTATTTGGAAGGATCGTCTACACGATCTTGAGATCGGAAGAGTACGACTACATCACCCACGAGAATCCGCTCTCGTTAAACGCTTTGGAATCTTCGAGGTAAGTTATACCATCGACTCGTTGCTACAATCTAGTAGATAGATCTTGGCTTGTTTGTTTGTATGCGATAGAAAATTTTTGTTTTCCATGCTACGAACCCCTACAAAGGGTATCGAGCCGTGTCTATATGTAGATCTGCTGCAGTAGAACACAATGGTCATTGTGGGCGTTGATGCTTTTATTGTAGATTGCTTTTGTGTACTTTGCATCTTGCGGTATGTTGGGATGAAGCGGCCGGCTAACCTTACATGACATCGTTCATGAGACTTGCTCCACGCTTGACATGTAACTTGTATTGCATAAGTGGCTTTATGGGTGCATGTTTCTCCTAGCATAGTTAAGATCCAATTTACAACGGGTGATCAACAATGCTAGTATCAATGTTGTGGTTCTTGTTCGTAAGTTAGAACGACACTTATTGAAAGCCCCAAACCACGTAAAATATGCAAAGAAAGTAGAAGCGTCTAACTTTGTTTTGCGGGGTGTCTGATGATGTGATATGGCCATGATTGTGATTATATTCGATGTATGCAATGTTCCTTATTGTAAGTCGACAACCGGCAGGAGCCATATGGTTGTCTTTAATTTATGTTAAGACCCGCGTGTCTATTCAAAGTAGTTGTAATAGTTGAAGCCGGTGGACGACAACCATGGAGAAGCGTCATTGACCTTGATGCAATGCCGGTGATGATGGAGATCATGTTCGTGCTTGAAGATGGAGATCGGAGGCACGAAGAAGAAAGGCCATATCATATCACATATATATTGAATTGCATGTGATGTTAATCCTTTATGCATCTTGTATTGCTTAGTAGACGACGGTAGCATTATAAGATGATCCCTCATGCACATCAATTTCAAATCATAAAGTGTTCACCCTTAGTTAGCACCGTTGCTAAAGCTTGTTGTTTCGAAGCACCACGTGATGATCGGGTGTTCTAGATTCTGCAAGTGTATACAACGTGAGCAAGCCAGATTTGCTCATGCGAAACTAAGGTTTGATCTTGACGAGCCTAGCATGTACGGACATGGTCTCGAACACGGATTACCGAAAGGTAAAGCATGAATCAGATAGTAGATATGATGAACATGATGATTGTTCGCCATTGAAACTATATCAACTCTCGTGATGATCGGTGTTGATGTAGTGGATTTGGTTCGTGTGATCACTAAAACAATGTGAGGGATGTTGTTTTGAGTGGGAGTTCACCTAGTTTAATTTCATTAATTAATTTGAACTCAATTTGTCATAAACTTAGTCTAAACTATTGCAAATATGTTGTAGATCAATGGCAGCCCTACCATCAATTTTAATGCTCCTAGAGAAAGAAAAGTTGAAAAACAATGGAAGCAACTTCATGGATTGGTTCCGCAATTTGAGGATTGTCCTCACACCGGTAATTTGACCTATGTCTTTGGATGCACATTTGGGTGACCCACTGCCGATGCTTCCGATGAAGTAAAGAATGTTTACCTCGCCTAAGAATCAGATCTATAGTTCAAAGGTGCTATCTTGTATGGTTTAGAATCGAGCTTGTAAAAGGTTTGAAGAGTCGACCCATATGATATTGTCGAGGATCTCAAATTGATTTTTGAGACTCATGCGGCAATTGAAAGCTATGAGGCTTCGAAAAGTTCTTTAACCGCAAGATGGAAGAGGGCAGCTCCGTCAGTGAGCATGTGCTTAAGATGTCTGGGCATGCAAACAAACTTCAAAGCTTGGGTATAGTGATTCCTAATGCTTTGGGGATTTACCGTGTCCTCCAATCACTACCACCAAGTTACAAGAACTTTGTGATGAACTACAACATGCGTAACATGAACAAGACGTTGCGTAACTCTTTGCCATGTTGAAATCTGTAAGTGGAGATAAAGAAAGAGCACCAAGTGTTGTTGGTCAATAAGACCACCAAATTCAAGAAAGGCAAGTCTAAGCAAAAGGGACACTTCAAGAAGGGTGGTAAGAAAGCTACCACGCCGACGAAGAAGACCAAGGCTGGACCTAAGCCCGAACCGAGTGCTTTTACCGCAAGGAGAAGGTCACCGAAGCGGAATTGCCCAAAGTACTTGGCGGATCCAAGAACGGCAACATCAAGAAGAAAGGTATATCCGATATACATGTTATTGATGTGTATCTCACTAGTACTGTAGTAGTGCACGGGTATTTGATATCGGTTCTGTTGCTCATATTTGTAACTCGAAACAAAAGCAGAATAAACGGAAGCTAGCGAAGAACGAGGTGACGATGCGCGCTGGGAAACGGATCAAAGGTTGATGTGATCGCTCGCACGCTACCCTTCATCTACCATCGGGATTAGTTTTATACTTAAATAATTGTTATTTAGTGCCTGCGTTGAGCATGAACATTATATCGGGATCTTGTTTATTGCGAGACGGTTACTTGTTTAAATCGAGAATAATGGTTGTTCTATTTATATGAGTAATATGTTTTATGCACATGCACCTTTGATAGATGGTCTATTCTTATTGAATCTCGATAGTGGAAATACACATATCAACAACATTGAGGCTAAACGCTTGAAATCAGCGATAATTCGACCTATATGTGGCATCGCTGCCTTGGTCACATCGAGTGAAACGTATGAAGAAACTCCATTCGATGGACTTCTTGAATCACTTGATTTTGAATCACTTGAAAGATGCGAAGCATGTCCGATGGGAAAAATGACTAAGACTCCATTTTCGGTATGATGGAGCGAGCTACGGACTTATTGGAAATCATACATACCGATGTGTGTGGTCCAATGAGTGTAGCGTCATGCTGTGGTTATCGTTATGTTCTTACCTTCACGGATGACTTGAGTAGATATGGGTATATCTATTTCATGAAACATAAGTCCGAAACTTTCGAGAAGTTTAAGGAGTTTCAAAGTGAGGTAGAGAATCAACGTAACAAGAAGATTAAATTTCTACGCTCGATCGTGGAGGTGAATATCTAAGTTACGAGTTTGGCGAGCATTTAAAGAAGTGCGGAATACTTTCACAATTGACACCCGGAACACCACAACAGTAATGGTGTGTCCGAACGTCAGAATGTCGATATGGTTCGTTCTATGATGTCACTTACGATTTACCGCTATCATTTTGGGGTTATGCATTAGAAACAAACGCATTCACTTTAAATAGGGCACCGTCTAAATCCGTTGAAACGACACCGTATGAATTATGGTTTGGGAAGAAACCTAAATTGTCGCTCCTTAAAGTTTGGGGATGCGAAGCCTATGTAAAGAAGTTACAAGGACAAGCTTGAACCCAAAGCGGAAAAATGCGTCTTCATAGGATACCCAAAGGAAACTATTGGGTATACCTTCTATCATAGATCCAAGGCAAAACATTCGTTGCTAAGAATGGATCCTTTCTAGAGAAGGAATTTCTCTCAAAGAAGTGACTGGAAGGAAAGTAGAACTCGACGAGGTTGTTGAACCTTCTCTCGAAATTGAGTAGCGCAAAGACCGAAGAAGTTCTGGTGCCGCACCAATAAGGGAGGAAGCTAATGATGATGATCATGAAACTTGGTTGAAGTTGCTACAGAGCCCTGAGGTCAACGAGAACTGCACCACCTGCATTGGTATGATTCCGTTATGAATGTCATGGTGGTGGACAACACCGATGACCCCGAGACATATGAGGAAGCGATGATGAGCCCAGATTCCAATAAATGGCAAGAAGCCATGAAATCCGAGATTGGATCCATGTACGAAAACCAAGTATGGACTTTGGTGGACTTACGGATGGCCGGAAGGTCACGAGAACAAATGGATTTTCAAGAAGAAACAGATCTTGATGGTAATGTTATCTATAAAGCTCGACTTGTCGCAAAAGGGTTTCGACAAATTCAAGGAGTTGACTACGATGAGACTTTCTCACCGGTAGCGGCTAAAGTCTGTGAGGATTATGTTAGCAATCGTGCATATTATGATTATGAGATATGGCGATGGATGTCAAAACAGATTCCTCAATGGAGACATTGATGAAGAGTTGTATATGATGCAACCCAAAGGTTTTGTCGATCCTATAGATGCTAACAAGGTATGCAAACTTCAACGATCCATCTATGGATTGAAGCAAGCATCCAGTTGGAATCAACGCTTTGATAAGGTAATCAAAGTTTTGGTTTTATACAAACTTATGGAGAAGCTTGTATTTACAAGAAAGTGAGTGGGAGCTCAGTAGCATTCTTAATACCGTATGTGGATGACATATTGTTGATTGGGAATGATGTAGACCTTCTTAATAGTGTCAAGAAATATTTGAATAATAGTTTTCAATGAAGGATCTTGGCGAAGCAACTTACATATTAGGCATAAAGATTTATAGAGATAGATCGAACGCCAAATATCATTGTCACAGAGTACATATTTGGACAAAGTTCTAAAGAGATTTGGAATGGAGGAAAGCAAGAAAGGGTTCTTGCCCATGTTGCTCAATACGACCTTGAGTAAAACTCAAAGTCCGACATCGCGTAAGATAGAGAAAGGATGAGTAAGACTCCTATGCCTCACCCATAGGATCTCTAATGTATGCCATGCTATGTACTAGACCCGACATTGCATATGCTGTTAGTTTAACTAGCAGATATCAAAGTGATCCAGAGTGGATCATTGGACAATGATCAAAAACATCCTTAAGTACTTGAGAAGAACTAAGGATATGGTTCTTTCTTATGGAGGTGATGAACAGCTCGTTGTTAATGGTTACACCGATGCTAGTTGGAACACCGATCCGATGATTCTAAATCACAATCCGGATCGTATTTATTTTGAATGGTGCAAAGCTAGTGGAGGAGTGCAAAGCAAAGCGTTGTGGCGAGATCTTCAATCAATCGGAATACATGGTCGCTTCGGAGGCTTCACAAGAAGCGATATGGATGAAGGAGTTCATTACAGAGCTGGGTGTGGTTCCAAGTCTGCTGGACCCAATGTCTATCTATGTGATAACATGGGCCATAGCCAATGCGCAAGAACCAAGGTCACACAAGAAGTCAAGCATATCAAGCTGCGTTTTCACGCTATTCGAGAACATATCCGGGATGGGGATATAAAGATTTGCAAAGTACACACAGATCTGAATATGGCGGATCCGTTGACTAAACCTCTCCGAGGGCAAACATGACCAACACCAAACTGCCATGGGTGTTCTAGATGTTGGAGATATGCCCTAGAGGCAATAATAAATGTAGTTATTATTATATCTTTGTGTTTATGATAAATGTTTGCATTCATGCTATAATAGTATTAACAAGGAAACATTGATACTTGTGTGATTTGTAAACTTAATTTGAAGTCCCTAGTATAGCCTCTATACTTCACTAGCTTGTTGGTTGATTAATGATTGTGGTTTCTATCATGAACATTGAGATGTTATCAACAACAAGATCATATCGTTAGGAGAATGATATGGTGGACATACTCCTATAGATAATCATAGCATAAAGATCAAGTCATTTCAATAGTTCAATTGCTATATGCTTTCTGATACATAGTAACCTAATTCCTTCGACCATGAGATCATGCATATCACCTTTCCGGATGGATGCTTTGATGACATCAAACACCACACCGTAATGGGTGGTTATAAAAGTGGCATTGAGTGTTCGGAAAGTATTGGTTGAGACACATGGATCAAGAGGGATTTGTCCATCCACATGACGGATAGATATACTGGGCCCTCTCGGAATGTCATCCAATTAGCTTGCAAGCATGTGACTTGGTCACAAGGGATCACATATCACGGAACGAGAAAAGAGTACTTATCAAGAACAAGGTTGAACTAGGTATGCGAGATACCGACGATCATAACCTTGGGTAAGTAACATATCGTGAGACAAAGGGAAATTGGTATCGTATGTAAGTGGTTCATTCGATGCAAAGTAATCGAGAAATATGTGGAGCCATATGAATTTCCGATTCCTCTATTGGTTATTGTTCGAGAAGTGTCTCGATCATGTCCGCATAATTCACGAACCGTAGGGAGACACACTTAAGGATTCGACGTTGTTTGAGTAGTTATGGTATTATGAGAAAGAGACCGAATGTTGTTCGAGTCTCGGATGGGATCCGGATATCACGAGGTGATCCTAATGGTCCGGAGAATAAGATTCATATAAGGAAAGTCCCGCTTTGAGTTCGGGAATGATTCCTGTTTTCATCGGGAATGTTCTAGAAGGTTCGGATTGTCCCAAGACCGGGGGAAGGGTACATGAATGTGTCATTGATCATTGAATGATTGCATCATGTACTAAGTGTTATTGCTGTCCCAAATAAAGGATTAAATTGAATCCTAAAAGAAAAGTCAAATGTCCAGTTTGAAAGTCAAACCGCCAAAACAAGAAACTGGGGAAACAAGCAAGAGGAGTTGGAACCAACTGGAGGAGGAGTAGGACTCCTCCAGTGGCGCCAGCCCTAGGCCGAGTTGGGAGGGACTCCTCCTCCCTGGGCGCCAAGGAACACCCTCCCATAAAAGGAGGCAGGGCTCCTCCCATAGAGGCTTTACTTTCTACTCTAGATCTCCGTTTAGAGCTGTTTTGGTTTAGAGCTTCTAATTGCTTTAGCCAACAGTTTAGAGCCTTCTAATTGGTTTAGAGCCTCTAATTGGTGTGTCTAATTACTAGGCCACTAATCCTCTCTCTCATAAGCTCCACCATACTCTGCACCGGCTTAAGGCTCCTGGGATCTCCCTCTACTTCCTGCATTACCACAGCCGAATCGCGAGGAGAGTGCTACAACCTCCATTTCGCTGGAACAAGGAGAGGAAGGTCTTCGTCGAAAATCGAACGTGTGACCGATCGCGAAGCGCCATTTAACGTGGCCGAAGGATCGGCTACACGATCTTGAGATCGGGAAGAGTACGACTACATCACCCACGAGAATCCGCTCTCGTTAACCACTTTGGAATCTTCGAGGGTGAGTTCCTCTATCGACTCGTTGCTACAATCTAGTAGATAGATCTTGGCTTGTTTGTTTGTATGCGATAGAAAATTTTTGTTTTCCATGCTACGAACCCCTACAGTGGTATCAGAGCCGTGTCTATATGTAGATCTGTTGCACGAGTAGAACACAATGGTCATTGTGGGCGTTGATGCTTTTATTGTAGATTGCTTTTTGTGTACTTTGCATCTTGCGGTATGTTGGGATGAAGCCGGCTAACCTTACATGACATCGCTCATGAGACTTGCTCCACGCTTGACATGTAACTTGTATTGCATAAGTGGCTTTATGGTGCATGTTTCTCCTAGCATAGTTAAGATCCAATTTACAACGGGTGATCAACAATGCTAGTATCAATGTTGTGGTTCTTGTTCGTAAGTTAGAACGACACTTATTGAAAGCCCCAAACCACGTAAAATATGCAAAGAAAGTAGAAGCGTCTAACTTTGTTTTGCAGGGGTGTGCAGTGATGTGATATGGCCATGATTGTGATTATATATGATGTATGCAATGTTCCTTATTGTAAGTCGACAACCGGCAGGAGCCATATGGTTGTCTTTAATTTCTGTTAAGACCTGCGTGTCTATTCAAAGTAGTTGTAATAGTTGAAGCCGGTGGACGACAACCATGGAGAAGCGTCATTGACCTTGATGCAATGCCGGTGATGATGGAGATCATGTTCGTGCTTGAAGATGGAGATCGAAGGCACGAAGAAGAAAGGCCATATCATATCACATATATATTGAATTGCATGTGATGTTAATCCTTTATGCATCTTGTATTGCTTAGTAGACGACGGTAGCATTATAAGATGATCCCTCATGCACATCAATTTCAAATCATAAAGTGTTCACCCTTAGTTAGCACCGCTATAAAGCTTGTTGTTTCAAGCACCACGTGATGATCGGGTGTTCTAGATTCGCAAGTGTATACAACGTGAGCAAGCCAGATTTGCTCATGCGAAACTAAGGTTTGATCTTGACGAGCCTAGCATGTACGCATGGTCTCGAACACGGATTACCGAAAGGTAAAGCATGAATCGTATAGTAGATATGATGAACATGATGATTGTTCGCCATTGAAACTATATCAACTCGTGATGATCGGTATTGATATGGTGGATTTGGTTCGTGTGATCACTAAAACAATGTGAGGGATATTGTTTTGAGTGGGAGTTCACCTAGTTTAATTTCATTAATTAATTTGAACTCAATTTGTCATAAACTTAGTCTAAACTATTGCAAATATGTTGTAGATCAATGGCAGCCCCTACCATCAATTTTAATGCTCCTAGAGAAAGAAAAGTTGAAAACAATGGAAGCAACTCATGGATTGGTTCCGCAATTTGAGGATTGTCCTCACACCGGTAATTTGACCTATGTGGATGCACATTGGTGACCCACTGCACTTGCTCCGATGAAGTAAAGAACGTTTACCTCGCCTAAGAATCAAGACTCCATAGTTCAAGTGCTATCTTGTATGGTTTAGAATCGAGCTTGAAAAGGTTTGAAGAGTCGACCCACATGATATTGTCGAGGATCTCAAATTAATTTTTGAGACTCATGCGGCAATTGAAAGCTATGAGGCTTCAAAAGTTCTTTAAGCGCAAGATGGAAGAAGGCAGCTCCGCGGTGAGCATGTGCTTAAGATGTCCAGGCACGCAAACAAACTTCAAAGCTTGGGTATAGTGATTCCGAATGCTTTGGGGATTTACCGTGTCCTACAATCACTACCACCAAGTTACAAGAACTTTGTGATGAACTACAACATGCGTAACATGAACAAGACGCTGCGAACTCTTTGCCATGTTAAAATCTGCGAAGTGGAGATCAAGAAAGAGCACCAAGTGTTGTTGGTCAATAAGACCACCAAATTCAAGAAAGGCAAGTCTAAGCAAAGGGACACTTCAAGAAGGGTGGTAAGAAAGCTACCACGATTTAAGAAGACCAAGGCTGGACCTAAGCCCTAAACCGAGTGCTTTTTACCGCAAGGGAGAAGGTCATCGAAGCGGAATTGCCCAAAGTACTTGGCGGATCTGAAGAACGGCAACATCAAGAAGAAAGGTATATCCGATATACATGTTATTGATGTGTATCTCACTAGTACTCGTAGTAGTGCCCGGGTATTTGAATCTTGGTTCGGTTGCTCATATTTGTAACTCGAAACAGTCTTTGCGAATCAAACGGAAGCTAGCGAAGAACGAGGTGACGATGCGGCGTGGGAAACGGATCAAAGGTTGATGTGATCGCGGTCGGCACACTACCTCTTCATCTACCATCGGGATTAGTTTTATACTTAAATAATTGTTATTTAGTGCTGCGTTGAGCATGAACATTATCTCGGGATCTTGTTTATTGCGAGGACGGTTACTTGTTTAAGTCGAGAATAATGGTTGTTCGATTTATATGAGTAATATGTTTTACGACATGCACCTTTGATAGATGGTCTATTCTTATTGAATCTCGATAGTGGAAATACACATATCAACAACATTGAGGCTAAACGCTTGAAATCAAGCGATAATTCGACCTATATGTGGCATCGCGTCTTGGTCACATCGAGTGAAACGTATGAAGAAACTCCATTCGATGGACTTCTTGAATCACTTGATTTTGAATCACTTGAAAGATGCGAAGCATGTCCGATGGGTAAAATGACTAAGACTCCATTTTACGGTATGATGGAGCGAGCTACGGACTTATTGGAAATCATACATACCGATGTGTGGTCCAATGAGTGTAGCGTCATGTGATGGTTATCGTTATGTTCTTACCTTCACGGATGACTTGAGTAGATATGGGTATATCTATTTCATGAAACATAAGTCCAAACTTTCGAGAAGTTTAAGGAGTTTCAAAGTGAGGTAGAGAATCAACGTAACAAGAAGATTAAATTTCTACGATCGTGGAGGTGAATATCTAAGTTACGAGTTTGGCGAGCATTTAAAGAAGTGCGGAATACTTTCACAATTGACACCGGAACACCACAACAGAATGGTGTATCCGAACGTCGTAATCGAACTCTCTTAGATATGGTTCGCTCTATGATGTCACTTACGATTTACCGCTATCATTTTGGGGTTATGCATTAGAAACAGCCGCATTCACTTTAAATAGGGCACCGTCTAAATCCGCTGAAACGACACCGTATGAATTATGGTTTGGGAAGAAACCTAAATTGTCGCTCCTTAAAGTTTGGGGATGCGGCCTATGTAAAGAAGTTACAACGGACAAGCTTGAACCCAAAGCGGAAAAATGCGTCTTCATAGGATACAAGGAAACTATTGGGTATACCTTCTATCATAGATCCGAAGGCAAAACATTCGTTGCTAAGAATGGATCCTTTCTAGAGAAGGAATTTCTCTCGAAAGAAGTGACGGAAGGAAAGTAGAACTCGACGAGGTTGTTGAACCTTCTCGAAAGCGAGTAGCGCAAAGACCGAAGAAGTTCCCGTGGTGCACCAATAAGGGAGGAAGCTAATGATGATGATCATGAAACTTCGTTGAAGTTGCTACAGAGCCTCGGAGGTCAACGAGAACTCGTACCACTCCTGCATTGGTATGATTCCGTTATGAATGTCATGGTGGTGGACAACACCGATGACCCCGAGACATATGAGGAAGCGATGATGAGCCCAGATTCCAATAAATGGCAAGAAGCCATGAAATCCGAGATTGGATCCATGTACGAAAACCAAGTATGGACTTTGGTGGACTTACCAGATGGTAGGAAGGTCATCGAGAACAAATGGATTTTCAAGAAGAAAACAGATGTTGATGGTAATGTTATCGTTTATAAAGCTCGACTTGTCGCAAAAGGGTTTCGACAAATTCAAGGAGTTGACTACGATGAGACTTTCTCACCAAAAGAGCTTAAAGTCTGGAGGATTATGTTAGCAATCACGCTGCATATTATGATTATGAAATATGGCGATGGATGTCAAACAGATTCCTCAATGGAGACATTGATGAAGAGTTGTATATGATGCAACCCAAAGGTTTTTTCGATCCTATAGATGCTAACAAGGTATGCAAACTTCAACGGTCCATCTATGGATTGAAGCAAGCATCCCGAAGTTGGAATCAACGCTTTGATAAGGTAATCAAAAGTTTTGGTTTTATACAAACTTATGGAGAAGCTTGTATTTACAAGAAAGTGAGTGGGAGCTCTGTAGCATTCTTAATACTGTATGTGGATGACATATTGTTGATTGGGAATGATGTAGACCTTCTTAATAGTGTCAAGGAATATTTGAATAATAGTTTTTCAATGAAGGATCTTGGCGAAGCAGCTTACATATTAGGCATAAAGATTTATAGAGATAGATCGAACGCCAAATATCATTGTCACAAAGTACATATTTGGACAAAGTTCTAAAGAGATTTGGAATGGAAGAAAGCAAGAAAGGGTTCTTGCCCATGTTGCCCAATACGACCTTGAGTAAAACTCAAAGTCCGACATCGGCAGAAGATAGAGAAAGGATGAGTAAGACTCCTATGCCTCAGCCATAGGATCTCTAATGTATGCCATGCTATGTACTAGACCCGACATTGCATATGCTTTGTTAGTTTAACTAGCAGATATCAAAGTGATCCAGAGTGGATCATTGACAATGATCAAAACATCCTTAAGTACTTGAGAAGAACTAAGGATATGGTTCTTTCTTATGGAGGTGATGAACAGCTCGTTGTTAATGGTTACACCGATGCTAGTTGGAACACCGATCCGGATGATTCTAAATCACAACTGGATACGTATTTATTTTGAATGGTGCAAGAAGCTAGTGGAGGAGTGCAAAGCAAAGCGTTGTGGCGAGATCTTCAACCGAATCGGAATACATGGTCGCTCGAGGCTTCACAAGAAGCGATATGGATGAAAGAGTTCATTACAGAGCTGGGTGTGGTTCCAAGTGCGCTGGACCCAATGTCTATCTCATCGTGATAACATGGGCGCCATAGCCAATGCGCAAGAACCAAGGTCACACAAGAAGTCAAGATATCAAGGCTGCGTTTTCACGCTATTCGAGAACATATCCGTGATGGGGATATAAAGATTTGCAAAGTACACAGATCTGAATGTGGCGGATCCGTTGACTAAACCTCTCCGAGGGCAAAACATGACCAACACCAAACTGCCATGGGTGTTCGGTATATTACCATGTAATCTAGATTAGATGACTCTAGTGCAAGTGGAGATCTGGAGATATGCCCTAGAGGCAATAATAAATGTAGTTATTATTATATCTTTGTGTTTATGATAAATGTTTGCATTCATGCTATAATAGTATTAACAAGGAAACATTGATACTTGTGTGATTTGTAAACTTAATTTGAAGTCCCTAGTATAGCCTCTATACTTCACTAGCTTGTTGGTTGATTAATGATTGTGGTTTCCTATCATGAACATTGAGATGTTATCAACAACAAGATCATATCGTTAGGAGAATGATATGGTGGACATACTCCTATAGATAAGCATAGCATAAAGATCAAGTCATTTCATTAGTTCAATTGCTATATGCTTTCTGATACATAGTAACCTAATTCCTTCACCATGAGATCATGCATATCACCTTTACCGGATGGATGCTTTGATGACATCAAACACCACACCGTAATGTGGTGGTTATAAAAGTGGCATTGAGTGTTCGGAAAGTATTGGTTGAGACACATGGATCAAGAGGGATTTGTCCATCCACATGACGGATAGATATACTGGGCCCTCTCGGTGGAATGTCATCCAATTAGCTTGCAAGCATGTGACTTGGTCACAAGGGATCACATATCTCGAACGAGAAAAGAGTACTTATCAAGAATAAGGTTGAACTAGGTATGCGGAGATACCGACGATCATAACCTTGGGTAAGTAACATATCGTGAGACAAAGGGAAATTGGTATCGTATGTAAGTGGTTCATTCGATCGCAAAGTAATCGTGAGAAATATGTGGGAGCCATGAATTTCCAGATTCCTCTATTGGTTATTGTTCGAGAAGTGTCTCGATCATGTCTCGCATAATTCACGAACCGTAGGGAGACACACTTAAGGATTCGACGTTGTTTGAGTAGTTATGGTATTATGAGAAAGAGACCGAATGTTGTTCGAGTCTCGGATGGGATCCGGATATCACGAGGTGATCCGGAATGGTCCGGAGAATAAGATTCATATAAGGAAAGTCCCGTTTGAGTTCGGGAATGATTCCTGTTTTCATCTGAATGTTCTAGAAGGTTCCGGATTGTCCCAAGACCGGGGAAGGGTACATGAATGTGTCATTGATCATTGAATGATTGCATCATGTACTAAGTGTTATTGCTGTCCCAAATAAAGGATTAAATTGAATCCTAAAACAGAAAAGTCAAATGTCCAGTTTGAAAGTCAAACTGCCAAAACAAGAAACTGTGGGAAACAAGCAAGAGGAGTTGGAACCAACCTGGAGGAGGAGTAGGACTCCTCCAGGCCGGCGCCAGCCCTAGGCCGAGTTGGGGAGGGACTCCCTCCCTCCCCTGGCGCGCCAAGGAACACCCCTCCCATAAAAGGAGGGGCAGGGCTCCTCCCATAGAGGCTTTACTTTCTACTCTAGATCTCCGGTTTAGAGCTGTTTTGGTTTAGAGCTTCTAATTGCTTTAGCCAACAGTTTAGAGCCTTCTAATTGGTTTAGAGCCCTCTAATTGGTGTGTCTAATTACTAGGCCACTAATCCTCTCTCTCATAAGCTCCACCATACTCGCACCGGCTTAAGGCTGCGGGATCTCCCTCTACTTCCTGCACCACGTTGTCTTCTTGAATCGCGAGGAGAGTGCTACAACCTCCGCCTTTGGAACAAGGAGAGGAAGGTCTTCCGAGTACCGAACGCAGGACCGATCGCGAAAGCGCCGAACGTGGCACTGGAAGGATCGCTCACACGATCTTGAGATCGGGAAGAGTACGACTACATCACCCACGAGAATCCGCTCTCGTTAACCACTTTGGAATCTTCGAGGGTGAGTTCCTCTATCGACTCGTTGCTACAATCTAGTAGATAGATCTTGGCTTGTTTGTTTGTATGCGATAGAAAATTTTTGTTTTCCATGCTACGAACCCCTACACGGTATATTACCATGTAATCTAGATTAGATGACTCTAGTGCAAGTGGGAGACTGTTGGAGATATGCCCTAGAGGCAATAATAAATGTAGTTATTATTATATCTTTGTGTTTATGATAAATGTTTACATTCATGCTATAATAGTATTAACAAGGAAACCATTAATACTTGTGTGATTTGTAAACTTAATTTGAAGTCCCTAGTATAGCCTCTATACTTCACTAGCTTGTTGGTTGATTAATGATTGTGGTTTCTATATCATGAACATTGAGATGTTATCAACAACAAGATCATATCGTTAGGAGAATGATATGGTGGACATACTCCTATAGATAAGCGTAGCATAAAGATCAAGTCATTTCATTAGTTCAATTGCTATATGCTTTCTGATACATAGTAACCTAATTCCTTCGACCATGAGATCATGCATATCACCTTTACCGGATGGATGCTTTGATGACATCAAACACCACACCGTAACTGGGTGGCTATAAAGGTGGCATTAAGTGTTCGGAAAGTATTGGTTGAAACACATGGATCAAGAGTGGGATTTGTCCATCCACATGACGGATAGATATACTCTGGGCCCTCTCGGTGAAATGTCATCCAATTAGCTTGCAAGCATGTGACTTGGTCACAAGGGATCACATATCACGGGAACGAGAAAAGAGTACTTATCAATAGCGAGGTTGAACTAGGTATGCAGAGATACCGACGATCATAACCTCGGATAAGTAACATATCGTGAGACAAAGGGAAATTGGTATCGTATGTAAGTGGTTCATTCGATCGCAAAGTAATCGTAGAAATATGTGGGAGCCATATGAATTTCCAGATTCCTCTATTGGTTATTGTTCGGAGAAGTGTCTCGATCATGTCCGCATAATTCACGAACCGTAGGGAGACACACTTAAGGATTCGACGTTGTTTGAGTAGTTATGGTATTATGAGAAAGAGACCGAATGTTGTTCGGAGTCTCGGATGGGATCCGGGATATCACGAGGTGATCCGGAATGGTCCGGAGAATAAGATTCATATAAGGAAAGTCCCGTTTGAGTTCGGGAATGATTCCTTGTTTTCATCGGAATGTTCTAGAAGGTTCGGATTGTCCCAAGCACTCGGGGAAGGGTACATGAATGTGTCATTGCTCATTGAATGATTGCATCATGTACTAAGTGTTATTGCTGTCCCAAATAAAGGATTAAATTGAATCCTAAACAGAAAAGTCAAATGTCCAGCTTTGAAAGTCAAAGCCAAAACAAGAAACTGTGGAAACAAGCAAGAGGAGTTGGAACCAACTGGAGGAGGAGTAGGACTCCTCCAGCCGCCAGCCAAGGCCGAGTTGGGGAGGGACTCCCTCCCTCCCCTGGCGCGCCAAGGACCTCCCTCCCATAAAAGGAGGGGCAGGGCTCCTCCCATAGACACAATACTTTCTACTCTAGATCTCCGGTTTAGAGCTGTTTTGGTTTAGAGCTTCTAATTGCTTTAGCCAACAGTTTAGAGCCTTCTAATTGGTTTAGAGCCCTCTAATTGGTGTGTCTAATTACTAGGCCACTAATAGCCTCTCTCATAAGCTCCACCATACTCGCACCGGCTTAAGGCCTCATGATCTCCCTCTACTTCAGGTACCACCACAGTCCGGAATCGCGAGGAGAGTGCTACAACCTCCATTTTCTTTGGAACAAGGGAGAGGAAGGTCTTCGTCGAGTACCGAACGTGTGACCGATCGCGAGCGCCACTTAACGTGGCTGGAAGGATCGCTCACACGATCTTGAGATCGGGAAGAGTACGACTACATCACCCACGAGAATCCGCTCTCGTTAAACGCTTTGGAATCTTCGAGGGTAAGTTATACCATCGACTCGTTGCTACAATCTAGTAGATAGATCTTGGCTTGTTTGTTTGTATGCGATAGAAAATTTTTGTTTTCCATGCTACGAACCCCTACACCTTATGCTACTCAACTTGTTTTATACGATGTTATATTCTGGATCATTCAATGTAATAGAATAATTAAGTTTGTTTCATGATATTACATCATGAACTATATATGTGTGCTAGTGAGTCGATCTAGGGACTAGCACTAAACAACATAGATATTTGGACCCCTACCAGGTCGGGTCACTTAACATATGATCTATTCGCTTATTTGCTCAAGGACGAGAAAAAGTTTAAACTTGGGGAGAGTTGATACGTGCATTTTGTATCATCATAATAGCCACAATAGAAATAGTTTTTACTGTTATATCAGTTTTTATGCCTTTTAGATGATTTTTAGGACTTTCCTACAAATTCTCTGGCTTTGGTATTTAATTTCTAGGAGGAAAAAACCTCATTTTTTGTATTTTGATGTTTTAGGGACTTTTAGGGAACCAATTAATTCGGGAAACTACCACAAGAGTTTTTCATCATAAGAAGGAAAATAGGCATTGGAAACACGTGAGAGGATCCACAACGACTGAATGAGCCCAGGTGGCGTGGCCCACACCCTAGGCCGTGTCACCCAGTCACGTTCCCATTAAGCATCATCTCGGATCCTCCTTTTACACAAGCCTTTGTATCGACAGAAAAGCAACGCCATATTTCTCTCAATATTTATAGAGGCAAAGGTATAGGAAAAATTCCTCTCCTACTCCGGGAGAGGGAAAATCCTGCTATTACGGGGCTACAAGAGAGGGGGAAATCTACGCCATCATCATCACCACTCCTCCTTGGTCTAGGGTAGAGTCTCTCAGACACTATCTCCATCCCTCCCAACATATGAACCATCTCCCTCTTGATATCAACATCATCCTCCACCTCATAGTTTGTGGTAGATTGAACCTCAGAATATTGTTTAAGTGTTTTGTTCATGATTGTGATTGGTAACTTGCCATTGTTTTGTAAAGTTATACTTTCAGATTGTGTTGTAATCCATATGCTACTGATTCGTTCCATGTTTCACTGTTGTGAGTAGATCCCCATGTTCCCGATGGCATAAAGTGAATTGGATATTATCTCCATATAATATGTAATGAATACTTGGTTAAGTTTAATCTTTTATGTGGTTCTATGATGGTTTCACCTTTATGGGACCATAGGGATACACCTTAGTGTTATGATGATAGTGGGTAGGTATGGAATGATAGAAACTGTGTCCTGGGAGTTGGAGTTGCATTATGGGGGTTCTTATAGGAGACCTTAGAATTTTAAACAATGGTTGTACATTTTTTTCTTAATGAATCCTTTCATTGCACATGAAAATTGCCTTAGGACCAATCATATTAGGGGTGTAATTTCACATGTATATACCTGCACTTATTTTAGACTCTATCCAACGGGAAGAAAAGTTGAAAATATACTTACAATACTATTCAAAAATCGTTATGCTATGTAAATCCATGCCACCCTCATGAACAACTGTCACATATAAGAACACACACTTGAGTTTGTCCTCTTACTACATAAAGGATTGGGATTTCTCTAAAAAGAGCATTTACTTTCTTGCAATTTATTTTACCGTAATTTAATTTTATGCAAATCGTAAACCCAAAACACAAAATATCTACATGTTTTACTTGTTTAACTTTCTAACCAATACTGCCAGCTCCTCGTGGGTTCGGTGAAATTTTCTATATGGAACGACAATATGAAACTTAAGTAATGTTTGGTAATTATACTTCCTATTTAATATTGCCAATGAATCGTTGCCCCCATTGCAGTTGGGATCCTCACATCAGCGAAGAGTGTATAGCCACACAACAATTCACCGTTCTGGATGTGACTTTGGACCCATGTCCGTCGCTTCTCTATGTACTAGTGATTATATAAATAAACATGCAATAAATATAATATACAAAAAATTGACATATCAGTTATTGAAAATGCGGTATCTGAACATATTTTAGCGATATGCATACATGAAGAATTTAATCTATCAATATCTATGCTTTGATGGGAGCACTATAGAAATGCTCTTATATGAAATCAATCAATGAGAAACCCAAAATAAATGCATGATACAAAAATACATTAAATGTGCAAGGATTGGCTAGAGAACTCTTTAAAAGGACCATCAATTCATAGGATGTGAAATAAATATAAAAATAATTATATAATATTTATTAAAATCTAAAATAAATAAATAGTTATATAAGTTAAAATAATACAATATCTTACAATAATAATTTGATACCACCATTGATTTGAGGAGATGAATGCAAGATATAGCTAGTGCATGAGATTGAACCATGATTAAATCTCGGTGAGCTCAAGCATTTAATACCATATAATGGAATATGAAATAAATAGTGTATAGAAGATTAATTCTACTCTAGCTCACGACAATAAATATAAATGAACATTAATTTAGAGATATGCTACACGTAGTTTATCAAGATCAAATATTTTATGATGGCTCTATCTAAATTAATTCTAAAGTGACAAACATAAAATAAATAGAAGGTGCAAAAGAGAATCATATATAATACTAATTGTGTCAGGTTATACTGCACCTTATATAAGCATCTTCAATTCATATGGTGCCAACAAAAATATAAAATTAAAAAATAGTATATGTACGAATGTTGCAAACAAGAAGATTTGACCTTAAAAAGAACATAATATAGTAAAATCTTCGGCAATAAACTAATATTTTCTACCTTTGTAATGTGCGAGGAATGTACAATCAATGCATGAGATTTAATGCTTGCTCCTACATACAAAACATCATAATATATACCATATAAAAGAATACAAATAAATATAGTGTATACAAAGTGGTAGTATATCATTTAAGAGAAAAGATATGTAAACATTAATGTAAAGATATCTACACAAATGCAATAAATATTGGTATCCCTATAAAATACACATAGAGAATAAGGATGGCGATTTTACCCGTGGGTACGGATACCCGCGGGTACCCATCCCGTTTGGGCAGGGTATAGGCACGATTTTGTACCCGTGGGTAGTACCCATACCCGACCCGTCAAATCGTGGGTAGGACACGGGCATAACTCTATACCTGCGGGTATACCCAACTCAGCTTCCAACGCCGAATTAATCGATGTTCCCCTCGACTCCCCAATCTCTAGCGTCCTGAGTTAATTCCCAGTAGCCAGTCCCCTCGTTCTTCTCAATTGCTACTCCTACTTGCTGGATTTAATCCCGTCGAGACCTCATCCTGATGGCCCTACTAGCTTGGTCGCTCCCCATTTCCCAAATCCCCATCCCTCTCCACTTCCCCAATCTCCAACGCCACCATGGAGATTTAATCCCTGTTCGCTCCCCAGTCTCGATCTCCTCCCTCTGGCCCTCCCCAATTATCTTTGTTTCTTCACTCACAGGCAACCAGGAGCGCTGCACGGTGTGGCGGCGGACGTGCGCTGTAGATTAGCACCGTCTTGGCCAGGCTGGATTACCGCGGCGAGTCGGCAACGACGGCAAGGCACATCCAATCTTCTCTGTAACTGGTAAGGCGCACTTTTTTGTAACCTTAAATCGCAAGCTCGCAATATGTTTTGGCTCGTGATTCAGAAGACTGGGATAGACTCACAGTCTCACACTCTCAAGTTGCCTTTAATGAATTAGGTTGTGGCTCAAGCAGTCTGCCTAGTAATCGCACACTCAAGTACGTTAGCTTTGTCTGTGTTATACTTTTTTTCAATTTAGTAGACTGTCATGCATTTTATCTTTGCAATTCAGAAATTTATTTGTTCTCTATATAATGTATAGATCAATGGCATCTCAAGAGGGAGCAGAAGGTTCAGCTGTGGCTGGCACAGGGAATGAAAACTCAGTAGATCCTTCGTCGCAACGTGTTACACCAATATCTGAAGCTACTCCAGCATCTCAGGCTGCTAGTCCAACGTCTCAAGCTACATCTAGCAGAGTTGGTTGTAAGAGGAAGAAGACATCGGCAGTATGGGATGGGATGGAAGAGAAATTTGAAGATGGAAAATGGAAAGCCTATTGCAAGTACTGTCACAAAAGTTTTTGTGCAGGATCAACTCACCTGCGTGCACATTTGGACTGTTGTCCTGCTAGGCATGCACCCATAGTCCCAAAGCAACAGAAATTAAGGTTGACAAAAGGTGAAGGTGGCAAAGTGAATATAGAGAATGTTACTTTTGACCAAGAGAAGGCTAGGAGAGATCTTGGATTGATGATATGTGAACATGAGTATCCTTTATCTATTGTGCAGCATAGTGGGTTTCGTAGATTTTGTTCTTCTTTGCAGCCGTTGTTTAAGATGGTGTCTAGAAATACTATTAGGAATGATATTCTGGCTATGTATTCTGCTCAAAGGATAAGATGATGGATTTCTTTGCAACATTTAAACACCGTGTGGCTGTCACTACAGATTTGTGGACTGCCGACTGCCGGCTATCAAAAGATAGGTTACATGGCTGTTACCGCACACTATATAGATGATTCTTGGAATTTAAAGAGCTATCTTATGAGGTAAAAAATCTGTACATAGCATCTTTCACAATTTAAAGATCTACCTTATGAGGTTACATGACTTTTTTCTGTTCTATTGTGTTAAATAGGTTTGTTTATGTGCCATGTCCACATTCAGATGAAGTTATATGTGAAGCTTTGTACGAGTGTCTTGTTGAGTGGCACCTTGAGAGGAGGCTATCCACTGTCACTTTGGACAACTGCACCTCGAATGACAAGGCTATGGTTATATTGCCAGAAAAGTTGGATACAAGCTCTCTTATGTTGGATGGTTTATTTTTGCATATGCGTTTTGCCGCTCACATATTAGCCTTAATTGTGAAAGATGGGATGAGTGTCTTAGAGTTAGATGAAGGTATAGAGATGTTGCGTGACAATGTTGCATTTTGGACAGCCACACCTAAAAGACATGAGAAGTTTGAAAAATGTTAAAAACCATGAACATAGAGTATAACAAAAGGTTAACTCTTGATTGCAAGACCAGATGGAATTCAACTTATATCATGATTAGCATTGCACTCCGATATATAGATGTATTTGAAAAACTAAAGGCACGTGACAAGAAATTTAAGTGTTGCCCAACAAAAGATGATTGGAAGTTTGCAAAAGAAATATGTGATAGGCTGAAGCTCTTCTTTGATATCACCGAGTCATTCTCGGGCACCAAGTATGTCACAGCTAATATTTTTTTCCCCAAAGTTATTACCATTCGCTTAGCCATAAGGAAATGGGGTAATAGTGACATTGAGGTTATACAAAAAATGTCTGAGGAAATGAAGGATAAGTTTGATAAGTATTGGAAAGATATCAATGGTCTTATGTACGTTGCAACAGTTCTCGATCCAAGGAATAAACTTCATATCCTCAATGCTCTTTATGGCCCCCTCTATGGAAGAGAGCATGCAACCACAGAAATAGAGAAGGTGAAGAAGTTATTGGTTCAGTTGGTGAAGCAGTATAAAGATGAAGTTGAAGGCGAGGATACATGGAATGCTTCTGTTGCTGATGCAGTTGGAGAGGAAGATGAAGCCATGACACTCTATGATATGTATTCGTCTAGTCACCCCACTATCCCTTCTGCATCAATCCATACCGAACTGGATTTGTATTTAGAAGAAGCTAGTCTACCTAGAACACAAGAATTGGATATCATCAATTGGTGGAAAGTCAGTGGCTCAAGGTTTCCTACCTTGCAAAAACTTGCTCGTGATATATTGCCTATCCCCATAACATCTGTGGCTTTCGAATGTGCATTCAGTACTAGTGGAAGAGTACTTAGTGCACATCGTAGTAGACTCACTCCTAATATGGCTGAAGCTCTCATGTGCATGCAAGCTTGGTCTCGTGTTGATCTATTAGGTAATATGTTTTTTCAGTTGTTGTTTTACCATGCAAATAACTTCCCATTTACGCATTTTCTCTAAACTGTGCAAATAAATCTCCATTTGTGGCTTTCATTAGGTGGATGGAATTCTACTCTCTCTGCTACATTTCAGAGTGTTCTTGAGGATGATGAAGAAGAGATGGTAAAAAACTAAAATGCTTTGATTTTAAATTTTTGGGATTTTATATTAGTTGCATAGATTACTCATGTTTTTTTATCTGGCTATATGTAGGACGAGGCTACTTCAATTATCACTCAAGAGTGAAGATGCGGCTGTTTGTGATAACCACTGTAGCTGCTAGTTTTTACAGCTGCTGCCATTTTTAGATGTTGTTTGTGATAACCGATGTAGCTGGTTGTTATTCTTAATGGTACAAGATGCGGTTATGCTGAACTTGTAAATTATGTTGTGGTCCGTTCTCTTGTTTACTTATGGGTACAAGAGTTATGTCACTCTGGTTGTTATTCTTACTTAGTGTTTGAGTTATTCCAGTGACCTCTTATTGAGTATTTGAGTTCAGATAGTTGAGGTTTTGTCAAATTTTCTATCAATGACGAAAAATTTGGAACGACTTGTGTATTGTTTGATCTACCCGACGGGTACCCGATGGGTATGGGTACCCGTCAGGTATGGGTATGGGTAAAGTTTCTTACCCGTGGGTACGCGTATGGGTAGAATTTTGTCCCCGTTGACTATAAGAGTATGGGTATGGTATTGCTCTACCCGGCCCATTGCCATCCTTAATAGAGAATATTATTAGCAAGGATCCCAAATAGGGGATAAAAGAAGAAGAAAAATACAAGTAGTCTCTTCTCGTAATATGGTGCTCATCACAAGAAAAACAAGGATGGTTATCTACAAAACTACAATTGCCCTCTTTGTCATTGTGCTAGTGTCTTCAATGTCAAAATCCTGTCATGCAAGTATGCAATAATTTCCTTGTTTACTCTACAATTTTCATATGTGAAAGAATAATAATTATAGCTATATTATGTCTTTTTATCTTTGTATACTAGATCCTATCTTGTTAATGATGTAATGTATGAAATTTGTAGCTGGATGGAAATGTGAGACTTAAAAAAACTGCACTTCTTTGTTGTGCGTAAAGCATTGCAAAGAAAGAGGATTTCATGAAGGTGGCCACAGTTACAGTTCTGTATGCAACACAACTAAGGATCTGTGTTGCTGTCCTTATTTGCGCGGGATACCAAAATGACATCAAGGATAGTTATCTTGCTTGCATAAAACTGTGTTGATGAATAAAAAACTATATGATGTAATTGATCAATATGCATTTAATGGATTAATTTATCTTCATTGAATAAATTAATTTTATTATTGGGTTGTAGTTTTTGATTTATCGATTCCAACTAGTCACCAAATTTCCCTCTTTGTCATTGTGCTAGTGTTTTAGCATTAAGAATACCACAACTTAGAAATCTAGTCACCAAATTAAAGAAAATTGAGGGATACATGAGGGTTTATAAGGAAAATTGGAAAACTTTTATAGTTGGAACCAATGGTTCTCATTAATGAAACAACACATAATAGTAAGTACTATTGCATTTTGATTGACTTTGGAAATCAAAATAATCATTAAGTCAATTTCAATATTACAACCGTTAAATGTTTCAATAATTTTTCCTTTGCTTTAAAAGTTGTTGGCGATGACGTCTAGATCTGGCACTATAGGGAAAATAAAATATACCATAGTTTGACTGGGAGAGAAGAAAATTGTGTTGTAGATGTAAGAACATATAACATGGGTTAGACGGATTGATTGTAGATGTGTGTGATGGTTTTGGCTACCCCGAAATATAGCACGGGTTCTAAAGGATTTGACGACCCCCAAATTTACCATGGTTTTTCCAACCCATAATTCGTGGTAGATATGTATCTGCTCAGCCATAAAGCCGACGAGTGAGTGGGACATGATAGAGTAGCGCACAATGTAGTTGAGGTCCTAAGGATGATGCTCCATTTACCATCCTAAATCCTATTAGCAGCCTCATGGTTGCTACTAAACTCATCCACCCCTAACGAAATGACGGAAATGACGGGGTTCACATGGAACTAGTGCACTAGCTTGTAGTAGGTCATGATTAGGGGTGAATATCGATCTAGCTCGACACAACTCATAAATAATCGTTAGTTAACAAGCTTGCTCGACTCAACTCATTAACTTAACAATATGAAAACCCTACCTTGGATTGACTCAATAAATACTCAATTTGGTTCAATAAGCTTGATAAGGTCATTAAGAAACTAAAGTTCACAATCAATATATAATTAAGTAAGAATCCAAAAATAATGGTTTATCATCTATGCCTATTCATGTATATTTTGGCGATTTTAACCAGATTGACCATGTCTCTTTGTCCTAATAGTCTTGTTTTTCTTTAATGTTGACTAATCTATGAACTAGCATATATACATAAGTAAATTTAACAAGTTTACCGAGTACCCGCGAGTACTGACAACTTGACTCATTAAACTCGTTTTTGCCAAAATTGCCAACTTGGCGCAACTCATTAGTGTCTGAGTTCGAGCCGAGTCCAACCGACACTAGTAGAAACAAGGGCTTCGGTTTGGAGCAGATTCTGGCTCTAGTCCCGGGTGGGTTTTGGGCCGGGACTAGTGTGAGCACTAGTCCTAGTTCACCGCGACTCCAAAATCTAGGAGGACGGGGCAGCTCTAGTCCCGGATCATTCTGGACCTCTAGTCCCGGTTCGTGATACGGCCCGGAACTAGAGGGCTCGCGTCAGCCAGCCCCACGTGTGGGATCCTGCAGTCCCGGTTGGTATCACGGTCTGGGACTAGAGGTCAATAACTAGTCCTGGTTCATAATATCAACTGATACTATTGGTTTCTCTATATAATTTGGCTTCGTTTGTGCCTGAGCCCATGGCCATTTTTCCTCCAAGCAAGCCAAGTTCATGCCCATTTTTTCTCCAAGATTTGTCAAGATTTGGTGAAAACCCTAAATCCAAGATTTTAAAAGGTTAGCAACTTCATCCTTTCATCTCTCATTGTTAGTTTAGCTCAATACTCTAGAAGTATAGAGGGATTTCATGCTCTAGAAGTAGAGGGAATTTTAGATGTGTAATTTTAGGCAAATTTTGATTAGGCAAAAAGTTACTAAAAATTGAAATGTGTAATTTTAGAGTTTTAGAGCTCGGAATGGAATGAGGTTTTCACTACTAGATAAATAATTAAAAACTCCACATTTTTCATGTTAGTTGTTTTGTCCAATTCAAAAATTGGTGCATGTAAAATTTCAAAATTCAAAATTTTAGAATTGAACAAGTAAATGAAGTGAAAATGATCCAAGCTTTTATATGTTGTTAGTACATAGTAGGTGCACCTATTTTAGGTACTAGACCATTTAGAAAAATCTGTTTGAAAATATTTTTAAAAATGAGAAGGTTTTGGGAAGAAACAAATTAGGGTTATAGAAAATAATATTGCTTTGTAAAGTGAGGAAATAGGGTTTTTCTTTAAATAGTGTTGCTCATTTAATGATCTAGAAGCTCACATTAACTTGTTAGTTTCATATGTATAGATGTTGTTTACTTAGTAATTTATCAAAATGAGTATAAATTAGAATTTTTTTAAATTAGTGCATAGTTTTTTATTTTTGCAATAATAATATTTGGTCCAATATACTCTATTTTTGTTTTAGTGTGATGAACAACTTGTATTAAATGGTCACAGATATCTATTCATGATGTTGTTTAATTGTTTTTGATATACTTATAGAATAATGCAGATGGTCCGGGAATGGATGTATGGTACTGATACGTCGGAAATGTATCTATAATTTTTAATGCTCCATGCTTGTTTAGTATCTACTTTGCTTTGTCTACACTTTGAGGTGTTTTTATATCTTTTCTGGAACTAACCTATTGATAAGTTGCCATAGTGTGAGTTTCCTGTCTTCTTCTGTTTTTGGTTCTAGAAAGGCAGAAAATCAATATTCTCGATATTGGACGGGACAAAAGCCAAAGTCAATATTTTACCGTGGGCGACACGAAGCCAGAAGACGAGACGGAGGGGCGCCACAGGGCGCCCAGACCCCCTAGGCCCGGGTGGGCCCACCCCGCTCCTGGGAAGGGTGTGGTCCCCCTGGCTCGCCCCTTCGCCTATAAAAATCCCTCGATGCAGAAACCCTAGGCACCCCAATCAAGACTCCATGAAACCTTCTGTAGCCGCCGCCGCCACCATCATCCCTAGATTGGGGGGATCTGAAGTTCTTCTCGGCACCCTGCTGGAGGAGAGATCATCCCGAAGGCCTTCTTCATCATGCCAGCCTCCGGTATGAAGCGTGAGTAGTTCCACCTTGGACTATGGGTCCATGTAAAAGCTAGATGGTTGTATCTCCTCCTTGTGCTTTCATTTATAGATCTTGTGAGCTCCGTTCATGATCAAGATCTAATCTATTTGTAATCGTGCATGTTGTGTTTGCGGGGATCCGATGGATATTGAGATTACTATGTCAGATTGATTAATGGTTTTGTCTATTTGATTCTATCATGTGTGTGTTGTTTGTGATCTTGCATGCTCTCCGTTGTTAGTAGAGATCTTGGGCAAGTAGTTGATAGTGACTCTAAGAGGGGGTATTTATGCTCGATAGTGGGTTCATGCCTCTAGTTTCCAAGGGAAGTGACAGAAATCTCTTCGGTTGTAGATGTGTTGTTGCCACTAGGGAGAAAACAACGGTCTCTTGTTCGTGGAATAAGTGGATTGTTTACCTTTCACACTTTGCTTAAATCAGTTGTCTGTTGCTTGCAATTTAATACCGGAGGGGGTTCGGATGATAACCTAAAGGTGGACTTCTAGTCATAGATGCAGTTGGATGGCGGTCTATGTATATTGTTGTATTGCCCAATCGAATATCATAGGATCTTTTTGTCTACTATTGCATTGTTATGCCTTTCTCAGTTCCTGTCAATTGCCCTTCTGTAATTTGTTTACCCTTCATGCCAATCTTTACCATTGATACATCTTCCACTGTTACTTGTTTACTTTCTGCAAACCATCATCACCTTCCACACCATACAGTTAAACCTTTGTTACAGCAACCGGTGAGATGGATAACCTCGCTGTTAGTTGGGGCAAAGTCTTGAGTTTGTGTTGTGCAGGTCTCCATGTTGCTTGCAGCACCTTTGTGATTCCTTCCTCCTACTGGTTCGATAACCTCGTTTTCTTGCTGAGGGAAACTTGCCTGCTGTAATGCACATACCTTCCGCTTGGGGTCTCCCAACGAAGTGCTACTGCACTCATCAGGTACTGACCGACGCTCTAGCGAGTTCATTAATGGCGTGCATGAATTTCTCCCTGTGGCCGATGCAAACAAGCGAAATGGTTTTGTATCTGTAGATGTAGTGTCTGTAAGAATCGGAAGGATTACTATGACTCAAAAATCCTTCACATCCACCTGTTGTAGGTTACCCATAGCCTTGGTGGAAGTGGGGTGGTCGTTGGCGTCGAAGGTGATGGCGCACTGAGTTTCGAGGACGAAGTCCCGGACCAGGCAGCGGAGACTTCACGAGTGAGCTTCTTGAAGTTCTTGTTGGATGCTAGGGCCTAGGAGCCACCGAGGATGCAAACTATGGCACCCTGCGGCTCCTGGTAGCCCCTTGTGTTCTCCACGGCATGGCCTTTCTTCGGGGCGTGGTGATGCTGCTGCTGCATGGTGTTGCCATGATGGCCCATCTGGTGGGTGCCTTGGTGTAACATCCGAGCATTAGAGCTTAGAAATAAGCTGAACACAGATGTGTGCATTGCATTCATGCATAGAAAATCCGAATAATTTCCGCGCTTTTGAACAAAACTTGTCAAAGTGATTGAAGCTTCTCTCAACTTGATGGAATTGAAGTAGATCATCAAGTTGACTGCGATAAGTTTCAATATGACCTTTGCTAAAACCTTATTTAGGATAAACATGCTTTGATCTAAGGGTAGATCAAATGAAATAAAACTAAGCCATTGCATATTGTTTAATGATTAATATCTGATCCTTAAGAGATCATATCACACAATTCATTACAATAACCCATGAATACCAAGCTATGGATATAATTCAAGTAACAAGAATGTAATAACTAACTCTTGACCTATTTTATTCTTATCTATTTCTACCATGAGGATCATGGTAATACTTCACCCTAACTCTTTTGTTATATGGAGTAGGAAGGAAACCAAGTCAATACCATTCACCATATATCTTTCCTTCCATATCAACCCTTATCATTTCTAATGAATCTTATCCTAATATCTATTGAACATCAATGTTGAGTAATCAACTATTGATCTATTGATACGTCGGAAACGTATCTATAATTTTTGATGCTCCATGCTTGTTTAGTATCTACTTTGCTTTTCTTTATCTACACTTTGAGGTGTTTTTATATCTTTTCTGGAACTAACCTATTAACAAGTTGCCACAGTGCCAATTGCCTGTTTTCTTCTGTTTTTGGTTCCAAAAAGGCAGAAAATCAATATTCTCGGAATTGGACAGGACAAAAGCCAAAGTCAATATTTTACTGTGCGGGACACGAAGCCAGAATAAGATACGGAGAGGCGAACCAGGGCGGCCGCACCCCCTAGGTGCGGGTGGGCCAACCCCCGCCTGGGTAGGGTGTGGGCCCCCTGGCCGCCTCCCAGCCTCGCCTCTCCGCCTATAAGAAGCCCCCGATGCAGAAACCCTAGGCACCCGATCAAAACTCCACGAAACCTTCTGTAGCAGCCGCCACCATCTTCGCTTGATCGGGGGGATCTGAAGTTCTTCTCGGCACCCTGCCGGAGGGGAAATCATCCCGGAGGCCTTCTCTCTGGTATGAAGCGTGAGTAGTTCCACATTGGACTATGGGTCCATGTAGTAGCTAGATGGTTGTATCTCCTCCTTGTGCTTTCATGTATAGATCTTCTGATATCCGCTCATGATCAAGATCTAATCTATTTGTAATCATGCATGTTGTGTTTGCGGGGATCCAATGGATATTGAGATTACTATGTCATATTGATTAATGGTTTTGTATATTTGATACTATCATGTATGTGTTGTTTGTGATCTTGCATGCTCTCCGTTCTTAGCAGCTATCTTGGCCGAGTAGTTGCTAGTGACTCCAAGAGGGGGTATTTATGCTCGATAGTGGGTTCATGCCTCTAGTTTCCAAGGAAAGTGACAGAAATCACTTAGGTTGTAGATGTGTTGTTGCTACCAGGGAGAAAACAACGGTCTCTTATTCATGGAACAAGTGGATTGTTTACCTTACACACTTTCCTTAAAGCAGTTGTCTGTTGCTGGCAACTTAATACTGGAGGGGGTTCGGATGATAACCTCAAGGTGGACTTCTAGTCATAGATACAGTTGGATGACAGTCTATGTATATTGTTGTATTGCCCAATCAAATCTCATAGGATTTTTTTGTCTGGTATTGCATTGTTATGCCTTGCTCAATTCCTGTCAATTGCCCTGCTATAATTTGTTTACCCTTTATGCCATGTTGTTTATCTAAGGAGAGCACCTCTAGTGAACTATGGACCCCAGTCCAATCTTTACCATTGATACATCTTCCACTGTTACTTTTTTACTTGCTGCAGACCATTACCTTCCACACCATACGTTTCATCCTCAGTTACAGCAAACCGGTGAGCTTGACAACCTCACTGATTTGTTGGGCAAAGTCTTGAGTTTGTGTTGTGCAGGTCTCCGCGTTTCTTGCAACACCTGTGTGACGTTTCCTTTCTCCTACTGGTTCGGTAACCTCGGTTTCTTACTGAGGGAAAACTTGCTGCTGTGTTGCTTCACACCATGCTCTTGGGGTTCCCAACAGGCTTCACCTTATCCATCAAGCTTTTCTGGCGCCGTTGCCGGGGAGGCTAAAGACGTCTTCACAGGGGGAGTCCTCCGCTTCCTTTCACTTTACTTTGTTTTTAGTTTGCTTAGTTTCTTTTGCTTGGTTTTGTTTGCCTCTTTTCAAAAACTCCAAAAAATTACTTTATTTTGGTTTGCTTCCTTTATCCAAAAGCACACAAAAATTTGTTCCTGCTCTAGCTGCTGCTGTTGTTTTTGGCTGGCCCACCTTTGCCAAAATGAACTCCGCTAAGAACACCAAGTTGTGTGACTTCAATAGCACCAACAACAATGATTTCCTAAGCACTCCTATTGCTCCAACTGACATGGTTATACCCCGCGGGTACACAACATCAGCATACCTAGTCCAGCCCAAGAGAAGGCCCACTGCAAGATACGCGGCCTGCAGAGGTTTCGGGTGGCCCAAGCCCATGACGCCTTCGGATGCTTGGAGAACAAGACTAGAGTAGATATAATTTCAAAGGGTAAAACCCTAATCTATAACCGACTCGACCTATGCCCGGGACCCTCCTATCTATATAAAGGCTCGGAGGGCACGACGAGGATGGTCTCTCTCACCACATACACACCTCCACGCCAGATTACATATGCGCACCCATGTAACCTTCGGTTCCACCGTAATCAAGAGCAGACAAGCAGGAGTAGGGTTTTCCCTCCGGGGGCCTGAACCTGGGTAAACCTCGTGTCCCCGTGTTGCTTGTTTGCTAACCGTTCCGCGATCTCCAGCATCCCCATCTTCTTCAAAATCCAAGTCCATAACAATGGGCATTGACGAGATTAAACCTTGTCAATTGGCGCCGTCTGTGGGAAACGGGGGCGCTGATTGTGCGATCGTGATGGTCCCATCCGAGGCGATCTACAACTCATCGGCGACGGAGATCCATCCCCTCTTTGGCGCTTTTTACTTCACTGCCAACTCGCCAGCCACCATGAAGGATTTCGAGCCCGTAGGCGACGGGCTCGAGATTTTGTTCGGAAGCTTCTGCTTCTAGGTGGGGCAGACTGGCACCCTCCGCCTCCCAGAGCGGGTGCAACCACCATCCATCAGGCCCACTTCATGGGTCCCACCCACCGTGAGACGCTAACAGATGAGTCCTATGACAACAGCAACTGCAACTCATATATGTGCGACCCTCCATCAGACGAAGGAACCTACGGTTCCGGATCTGAAAGCTGCGGCAGCAGCGATCCAATCCATAGGCGCTACCAATGCACCATGGTTATCCATGGTGAATCGGAGGTGCCACCAGGCTCGAGCGCACCCAACCCACCACCCAATATACCGCCCAACCTGCAGGTCGGGAACGGAGGAAACGGAGGAAACCCTAACCTCTAGCCCAACGAAGGCGACCCTGACGCCTACCGGAAGATCAACCTCAACAAGGAAGGATGGCACCACGCAGCGAAGCCGTGGCGGGCAACAAGATCCTACCTGTGAATGCTTCACGGGATCTGCTGATGGCATACCACCTGCTCCTCATCGGCAAGCACAACCGGCAGGTGAAGACGCAAGAGGTACTCGACAAACACAAGCAAGTAGCTTTAGAGTCTAGCACGCGGCGAGATGCTCTCTCCACCGTTGGTGGCTCCGGCTCGCACGGCAATTATTCCAACAAGCATCGCTCTCGCACAGAGAACATGGACCCCGCCGCACGACGTGAGGTCACCAAAACCCTCAACACGTCCTTCATGGAGATGGACGCCAATGGCAACGTCATACCGAAGACGCCGCAGGCTGCGATCATGGTCGTCCGATGGGGGACCCAAAGAGCGCCATGCACAAGTCCGTGCTAGTCGGACTCGGACTCGTCAGAGCTGCGCTCCACGAAGAGGCTCCCGCGGAGCCGAAGAAAAAGGCGGGCGGTCAGATTCAACCGCAGCCCCACACCATCATCCGACGAGGACGAGCATGATCTACCTCGACGTCGCAAGAGACCAAGACGTCGCAGTAGCGACTATGACGCTCGAAACGACCTCGCCCAGCGCAAGGTCGATAAGGCACGCGCCAAACGCGCGTGCTCAACTGAATCCGAAGAGAACAACGACGGAGAACTATGTGGAGCACGATGCTTCAGCAGATCTGTTCGGCGCACACGTATGCCAAAAATTTCAAGCTTCCCTCGGACACTCCGAAGTTTGATGACACACAAGACCCAAAGGCCTAGATCAGCGACCACCTCTCGTCCATCAAACTGCATGGTAGTAACAAAAACGCCGCCCTACAATGCCTTCAGCTGCAGCTGACAGGCGTAGCCCAGATCTTGCTCAGCAGCATGTCATCAGGCTCCATCCGAAGCTGAGAGGAACTGGCGTACAGTTTCATCCGAAACTTCAAGGGCACCAGCAAGAGGCCATCCTCAATTGAGGAACTGCGGGCCTGCACTCAATGAACGGGTGAATCCATTCGCTCGTATATCCTGCGCTGGTCCAACATCAAAAACTCCACGGCACACATTTCCGAGGAGAGAATGATCGATGCCTTCAAGGATGGCATGAAGCGCCCGGACTTCAAGGAAGAACTTCGGCGCGTCAAGCCCAAGACGCTAGACCACCTCATGGACATCGCCAACAGGTGGGCAGATGGCGAGGACTCCCTCCACCGAGCACATTCGGATGACGAGGATGAATACGGCTGCAGGCGCGAACGCCGTAGAAAACGAAGATCGCGCGTCTACGACGATCGCGACGGACCCAACATGGTTGCGGCTGGCTACGCTGACCGCCGTAATGACAACAACCGCATCAGCGGAGGATACCGCGGAGGCAACTTCCGCGACAGAGGACGCCCCACACAAACATGGCAGCGTCGCGTCCATGACGACGAACCCTTGGCATACGAGAAGTTGTCTGGTCCCTGCACCAACCACTTCTACATCGACAAGTAGGACGGAAAAAAGAAGGCCAGCCACATGCTCAAGGACTGCCGCGAGTTCCATAAACTCAGCGAGGGTTTCACCCAAATGCGACGCCAGATCGTAAACCCTGGGTTTGGGCCCGCACCAGGTGGCGTCTCCCACGGAGCTCCTCCACCACCACCTGTGGGACCGTCGAATCTAGCACCAGCACCTTCTCCAAACAACGGCACGGGTGGATACCCACCGCTAAAAGGGTCCCTGATGATTCAGAAGGGACGCCCTACCAATAGGGTGCAAAAGAAGATCACCCGATAGGTCAGCCTCGTTGTGACCGCTCCGCCCGCCATCCCTGAGTACCTCAATGGCTCGGAGTCCTGCATCACATTTGATCGCTTAGATCACCCCCGCCAGATCCCTCGCCCAGGCCATGCCGCCCTGGTGCTCAAGGCACAGATCGGAGGATTCGAGATGAGCTGCATCTTCATGGAAGGCGGCATCAACCTGATGTTCGCCAGCACCCTCGCAGCGATGTGGATCCCGCTGTGCAGCCTAGAAAAATCCGACACAATGTTCCACGGCATAGTCCCAGGGAAGGGCATCTACCCCCTGGGAAAGATATGGCTTGACGTCATCTTCGGCAAGCCCGAAAACTCCGATGCGAGCGGCTGGAGTTCGAAGTGGTGGATTGGCCATCACAGTACCAGGCCATCCTCGGGCGCGTGGCGTTCGCAAGATTCTTGGCAGTACCGCACTACGCGTACCTGCTGTTCAAGATGCCAGGACCAAGGGGCGTCATCAGGGTCCAGGGAAGCTTCACCCGATCGGACCACTGCGATAGAGATTTCAACAGAATCTCCCAGTCGTTCGGCATGAAAGAGGAGCTCACGAGGCTCTGAGAGGTGACACAAACGGGGCACCCCCAATCGCCAGGAAAAACTCACCTGATATGTCGTTTGACTCCATGGTCAACACGAAGAAGGTGCAGGTCCACCCAACCGATGCCTCCAAGACGGCGCTGATCGCCAACGACCTCAGCCCTGCATAGGAAAGCCCCCTCGTCGAATACCTCTGTGAGCTCTGGGAAATCTTTGCCTGGTGTCCTACGGACATGCCAGGAGTTCCCAGGGAATTCGCCGAGCACGCACTCAATGTGTTCCCCGATGCAAGGCCGGTCACGCAGTCAATCAGATGACTGTCCGAACCACGAGCCGAAGCAGTTGGAGTCAAAGTCAACAGACTGCTCGATGCCAACTTCATCCGAGAAATCAAGGAAAGCGAGTGGCTGGCCAACACTGTGCTAGTACCCAAAAGGACACGGACATCATGCGGATGTGCATGGACTTTACGTCCCTCAACAAGCACTGCCCCAAGGACCACTTCCCTCTCCCTCGGATCGATCAGATCATCGATTTGACTGCAGGACGCGAGAAACTCTCCTTCCTTGACGCCTACTCAGGCTACAATTAGATTTGACTGAAGGTCAAATATTAGGAGAAAACGGCATTTATCATGCCGTTCGGAGTGTTATGCTACAACACCATGCCTTTCGGGCTGAAGAACGCAGGTGCCACATACCAGAGGTGCATGCAGCGTGTCTGAAGAACCAGATCGGTCGCAACATCCAAGTCTAACGACATAGTCATCAAGACCAGGGAAGCCAAGACGTTGATCGACGATCTCCACGAGACGTTCGATAACCTTGATCACTACAAGATTAACTTGAATCCAGAAAAGTGCGCCTTTGGTGTCCCATCTGGCCAGCTACTCGTCTACTTCATCTCCCAACGAGGGATCGAGGTGAACCCGAAGAAAATCCGGGCCATACTGACCATGGAGAAGCCGAATAACCTCAAAGGTGTCCAGCAACTAGCTGGGCGCATCGCGGCGCTACGCAGATTCATCAGCCGCATGGGTGAAAGGCCCTTCCCTTTTACCAGCTGCTACGCAAGGCGGACAAGTTCGAGTGGACACCCGAAGCATACGACGCATTCGAAGCACTCAAGCGGCTACTCCCCACCTTGCCTGTCCTAGTCACCCTGAAGGAGCGAGAACCTCTGCTGCTATACATTGCAGCTATGCACCAGGTAGTCAGCACCGTACTCGTGGTTGAACGACCTGAAGATGGCAAGACCCACGGGGTCCAACTCCCAATCTACTACCTCAGCAAGGTACTGACACCAACAAAGCAGAGGTACCCTCACTATCAGAAGCTCGCCTATGGCGTATTCATGATGGCTCGTCGGCTAATCCACTACTTCCAGGAGCACCAGATAATTGTTGTTAACAAGACACCATTGTCCAACATCCTGTACAACCCCGAAGCCACGAGACGCGTGGCCCTGTGGGGCATCGAGCTATACCCTGTAGACATAGTCTACGAGAGGTGCAAGGCGATCAAATCTCAGGTCCTCCCTGACTTCCTCATCCACTGGATGGAACTCCAGCTGTCGGATACTCCGGACATGACGCAATCATGGACGATGCACTTCGACGGCTCCAAGCGCGAGGCTGGAGCAGGAGATGGTGTCATACTGACATTCCCACAGGGCGACAAGATGAAATATGCCAAGATCTGTGGCGCTACGCGCCTAATCATCTACGGTGAATCGAACCTCGTCGTCCAGCAGACAATTAATGAATGTGATGCCCATGCCGCCACCATGATCGCATATCGCGCGCTCTACAATTCACTCGAAGGAGACTTTGACGGCTGCGAGCTTCAGCACGTTGGAAAGGAAAGCAACAAGGAGACCGATAGACTCGCCAACATCGGCTCCACATGCGCACGGGTGCCGCCAGGTGTGTTCCTCGAACAAATCTGCGTACCCTCTATCAAAAGGAAATTCCCCAAGGGATCACCCGAAGAATTAGAGCACTCGGGGGCTGCGCTACCCGAAGGACAGGAAGGAACCGAAAAGCTCGATACGGAGGTCGAACTTGTTAGCCTGATGCAGGTAATGGAGATTGAGGAAACATGGATGCAGTTGTACCTTCGGTACCTGCTAAACAAGGAACTACCCGACGAATCGACACATGCCCTGCACATATCTCGTCGGTCCAAAGCATTCACCCTCCACAATGGCGAGCTATACAAGCGCAGTATTTCGGGTGTAGTACAAAAATGTGTCACCACCGGTGATGTAAAAACAATCCTCCAAGACATCCATGAGGGCATCTGCGGCCATCACGCAGCCAGCCGCACCCTCGTCGCCAAAGCTTAGCGAGTTGGATTCTACTGGCTAATAGCAATGAACGATGTTAAGGACATCGTCCGAAGGTGCAACAGCTGCCAAAGGATCGCGAACAAGCCACACGCACCTGGGTCGGAGCTTAGGCCCATACCACTGGCTTGGCCCTTTGCCCAATGGGGCCTCGACATGATTAGAAAACTGCCCAAATCTTTGAAGGGAGGCCACGTCTACCTCCTGGTCGTAGTCTACAAGTTCACCAAGTGGGTCGAGGCCATGCCCGTCACCAACCAAAGCGTCAAAACTGCCGTCTAGTTCTTCGAGTCCATAATCTACAGGTTCGGTGTGCCACACATCATCATCGCGGACAATGGCTCGAACTTCATCTCAAAAGAATTCCAGGACTTCTACGAGGGCATTGGCATCAACATATCATGCGCCTTAGTGGCGCACCCTGCAGACCAACGGGAAGGTCGAAAAGGCCAACGGCCTCATAGGCGAAGGCATCAAAAAACGCCTGCTCAGCCCACTCGAACGGCTTGCGGGAGCCTGGGCAGAGGAGCTACCCTCTGTCCTCTGGAGCCTACGCACAATGCCAAACAACGCAACTGGCTTTACGCCTTTCTTCATGGTGCACGGAGCCGAAGCTGTACTACCTGCCGAAGTACGACACAAGGCCCCACGGGTCATCGCCTACAACGAAGCCGAATCAACGGTCGCACTCGAAGACGCCGTCGACACACTCGAAAAGGCACGCGACATCGCCACGGCCCGCTCAACGGTCTACCAGCAGAGCCTCCGCAACTACCACAGCCGACGGCTGCGCCCAAGGTCCTTCGTCGAAGGAGACCTCGTCTTATGACTCAAGCAAGAGCAACCGAAAAATCTCGAGTCACCCTAGGAAGGACCCTACATCGTTACAGAAGTCATCCCAGGTGGCACCTACCGCCTCATGGACATCGCGTCAGGAGTCGAAAACTCCAACCCGTGGAACGTCGCGTGTCTGCTACGCTTCTATCCCTAGTACCTCTTTACTTTCAATAAGGCTACTTAGCTAAGGCTATTCAGCCAAACAATGTACCTCTTCGATTACGCTATGAATAGAAGCTAAGTTCTTTGGCCGAAATTTCTCTTTCTCTACATTACTTTTCACTATAACACGCTCGGGGGCTCCGCCTCACCTCACGACTTCGTTGACTGAGAATAATGCATGTAACCTGAGTAGCTGACCACGTCAGGATAACAAAAAGGACATGCACACAACAAAAGCACCACGTGCTAGCACAAATAAACTTTACAGAACAGGGCATAACAAGCCCACCCGAATATATACAAGTTTTACATTTATCTTTTTATAGGGCCTATCTATTCTAAAGAATCACGTGTGCCTGATGCTCAAAAATATCCACGATCTCTTCGGAACACTGCCGAACAGCCACATAATGCGGGCGCATGTCCCAGGGGCCACCATCTGGTCGAAGAGGTGGCCCAGCCGTCACCGCCACGAGATTGACATCAGGGCGATGCAGCCGAACGAGCGAAACGACAGCTTTCACCCCTGCTACTAGCTGATGCCGCACCAACTCCCTCACGTGACTCACGTCTCGAAACTTCGACAACAAACCCCAAAGAGTGGACGACGCCTCGTCTAGGGGGAATATGACGTACAAAGTCGACGCCAGGGAAGTTTTCACCTGCTTCAGCACCCGCGACACCTGATGAACACGATCCTGCACCGTCGCAAGGATGGTGGCCCGGTCACAGTCCATACAAAAGAACCCGCCAGCTTCCATGTCTTGTTGGGTCAAACAATTGATCTGAACTACAACGCGCTCCTTCTCCTCCCTCGGAAAAAGGTTGGCACCTGCAGGAAACTCAGAATAAGGTGACACGCGAACAAGGTGCATCCGAAACCGAGCAGCAGCTCAAAGAAAACTTATATTGCAGTTGCTCGCTCAATTGCCGCAGCTCCCCCATAAGATACTCCTCCCGGGCGGTAGCTCGCTCAGCCTTCGACTTCCATACATTCGCGTGACCTCGAACGCCAAGGATATCTTTCTCCAAGCTACGGACGCGATCGCGAAGGAAAACAAGCTGTGAAGTATCATCCAACGATGGTCGCGGAGCTGGAGCAGTCGAAGTACCAGCGGGTTCACCACCCAAAGGACCCTAAAGGCAAGCAATCAAGGAGATGAACATCACAAACATCTTTAAAGATAGCTCGAAAAAATAACTTATATACATTAATGACCACCACGTGGCACAAGGAAATATTGTTCACCAGCAAAAGTACATATTACAAAAGGAAGAGGATATACTATCCTAAACTATAGCAACAAAGCCTAGGCACCCACATCTGGAGTTGCCTTAGAGCCAGACTGCCTGCTCTTGGCCTCCTCCTACTGCTTCGCCGCGTACTGCGCCAGCAGGTCAATAAGCTTCGTCCCATACCGCTTACAGCGGGAAGCGAAGGGAGCAAAGACTACCTCTGAACCGTATGGAGCCACCGGCATCTGGGAGGTGACATGCGGCAGGTCCAACTCCACTCCGGATGCCATAGCTATGGCCAGACCCATGGAGGCGCCGATGCCTTTTTGCTTGCTCTTATAGGCCGCAGGAGCATCCTCTGACAGCGCATCCGCCAAGGCATCGATGTCCTCGAGAGCAGCGCCCTTGGGAACGATCTCCTTGTAGAAGCGTTTGACCACCTCCTTGGCCTTCACCAGAGAACTAGTAGCAGTGCTGCAGCGATCTTCGACCTCTACGGCGACATCATTCAGAATGCTCCCATGCTCCATGGCATCGTGATCAAACGTGATGCTTGAAGCATCTGTGGCAAGAAGAAAAAAACAGGAGACGCATAAGAACGAGATAAGGAGCAGCCAAAAAAAGCAAGGATGAAACAAATAAACTAGCCGGAGAAAGCCTTGGCCGCAGCCATCAGCCTGTCGGCCATCTCCTTCTTGCAAGCGGTAGCCGCAGCAACAATCTCCTTCTCGCGATCCGCAGACTCCTTCTGCAGACGCTCCCGAGCCTCGGCAACAGCAGCTACCTCCTTCTCCAGACGCTCCTTCGCCTTAGTAGCATTTGCGGCCTTCTTCTCCGCTCGACCGAGGCTCTTGTCGAGAGCGTCCAGCCGACGAAGGGCCGCATTATTTTCATCTGCAACACAACAAGAACACATATGAACAACACAAGCATTTCTCATACGACATGCGAAATAAAACAGAAGCGAGAAAGACAAATACCTCGAAGCTGCTGCATACTGGCCTCCAGCGCCAGATGCTACTGGATGAGAAGGTTCACGCTGTGCACAAAGGGCCGTGGAAAGAAACAGAAAAAACAATCAAGAAAACATCAGGAACAAAGGCTCGGGGGATGCGCCTCGAAAAGAGCAAAAATATTCAACAAAGCAACCCGAAAAGGGCTCGGGGGCTTCCCCCAGGACGATAAAAGCAAATAACTTACGTGTTTAGATGGAGACTCCGAAGGTCCACAAGGGGTATTCTGAGTAACGATCACCCGAGCCTCTCGCGGAGAGGGATTCGAGGTGTAATCCTCAGAGTCGGCCACCATCTAAAAGGGAGGGGCCATCAGCTTCGACTCTCATATGGCCTCCTGAGTGCCCTCACCAAGAGAGCCCTCCGAGGAGTGGCTGCTAGAAAAAGTATTGATAAAGAACAAGAGATAACATTACTCACAGAATACGGCGCAGCCGAAACCACTTACGAGTCAATGTCAGAAAGATTGAAGACGGGCGGCGCCTTCTCCTTCTTCTTCTTGGCTGGACGCTGCGGCACCATCGCTCGAAGAGGCACAGGCGGATACGGTGCAGAAGAAAGCACCATCATCCTCACCATGCCACTCCAGGAAGGGCCCCGAGGAGTAGGCGGCGTAGACGCATCCGAAGATTCACTCCGGGAGCGTTTTCGGGTCTGCCCCTCGCTCGCCTCAGGGTCTTCGTTGGTTGGATATTGCACCGGCGGAAGTTCGGACTCAGAGTCCACAACTTCGTTGTCCGACACAACCAGATATTTTCAAGCAGCGGAGGCATCATGCCATCTACCTTCAGCTCCTGCAAAAGAAGATAAAGAATGTGATTAAGCAACGATTATTCATGAGAAGACAACAATCATAAAAATAGCACAATGCGCGTGATGCAGTTCTAAACCTGCGAAACTAGATTCGAAGAACTGAAGGGGGCGGTCAAGGACTTCTTCGGGAGGTCCTCTTCAGCCTTGAACTTCAGCAGCGGCCGAAGAGCCCTATCAAGGTCGCCCCTGGACAGCTCCTCGGCCAAAACCCTCGTCGGGTCGTGGCGGCCAGTGTAAAGAAACATCGAATGCGCCCTCGCCTGGAGTGGCTGGACCCGAAGTTTGAGGAAGGTGCGGATGATATCTACACCATTCACCTCCTTCTCCGCAACCATCTGGAGGGCCTCCACCCGACGATAGAGCTCCTCTACCTCCGCCACCTCGCCCTCCAGGATATGGTTCTTACAGGATCTCTTCGGCAGGATCTCCTGGGAGGAGCCGAAGGGAGCAAGGCCAAAATTTTGCCCGTCCACTATGGAGTCGCGGATATAAAACCACTTCTTCCACTAGTATTGGACGGACTCGCACATGGAAAAAGAAAAGAAGAGAACAGAAGATCGAATGGAAATGTTGCAGCCACCGAGCGGGTAGACCCCGGCGGTGCCAGATTGCCTCTTCACGGAATAGAGTTTCCGGAAGAGACCAAAGTGTGGCTCAATACCGAGCTAGAACTCGCATAAAGTGATAAAACATGCGATGTGGAGGAGAGAGTTGGGCGAAAGATGATGAAGCTGGATGCCATAGAAAAAGGGAGTCCACGGAGAAAATCGTGGACAGGAAGCGACAAGCTGCAAAGAACAAACGCGACAAACATCACCAGTAACCCTGCGGGTGGACGGGGGATTACCTCATCGCCGGGGATCTTGACGTCCTCCTTGTCCTGCAGGATCAAACCCGCATCGCGCAGCTTGCGCAGGTCACCCTCGCGCGTCTTCGTGCGCCTCCATCCGCCATCGGTGATGCGAGCAGTGGTGGCACTTTTCTTGCCGCCAGAGGTGGCGCTCGAGCCCGCTCCGGCAGACGCCTTCTTCGACTTAACCATGGCGGAGCATCGACGACGGTGATGTGCGCGCAGAAAAGAAGAAGGAAAGGATCGGAGAACGTCCAGCGCGCGCGAGGAAGGGCTCGTGAAAATTGAAGCAGTGGGGAAATAAAATGGCAAAGGGTGAAAACAAATCACTGTTTTTCCCACAGTTATAAGGATGAAGACGACAAACAGGAACCGTTCATCCAGAAGCCCTAGCGCTAGAGAGCGATCCAACCGTACACATGTCAACACTGCAGCTAACCGTTGCCCGCATGTTGTACACTACGCACAGAAATCAAGGAGATGTCGTAATTCTCGCCACGTCACGCATGACTAGTCAACTTCAAGTTAGAAAAGTGGGACCCATGTTCGTCCTGTTACGTCACCTCTGGCGCCACAGATGGTTAAGGTCAGCGATTGTCAGCACTGACGTCATAAAAACCAATCTAGCAATGGTTGGAAATCTTCGGCTGATAACTAAAGTACTCACTCGAATCTACGATTCGAACAACTACTCGGAGGCTACTCCTATCAGGAGCGCTGGCCGTGCACCTAAGAAATGATTGAAGAACCATAACTCTCCACTATCTTCGAGTCCCACTTCGAGTCTACGAATCCACTATGGACTCTGGGGCTACTCCCATAGGGAGGATTGATTTAAGCATTTGAAAAATTGTGTCCTTCAGACCTGAAGCTAAAAACGACTAAACTAAAGTCTTTGCTCGAGTCTACGACTCGAACAGACACTCGGGGGCTACTCCCATAAGGAGCGCTGGTTGTGCACCCTACGAATTCTTCGACTGTGATATTTCGGATCAAAATGCAAAAAACTTTCTGGCAACTTTGCCCAAACAACCGCTAAGTGGGAAAAATTTTCCTTAGCCACCCAAAACACCTCCGCGGTGATAACATTTCTGATTCTGTGTCTACGACACAAAGATAAGACCTACAGATATCATCTGATTACATGGTAACGCACCTGACTGCGCTCTGCCAGTAAAATACCATGTCAACATACTCGATGAAAATCCTGATGGACGCGTTGGGTATATCACTCGAAAACTACTAGGATTTGACTCTTGTAAGACCTCAGCGGCCTGAGTCGAATTACACCAGCACTCGTTCCAGATTCGAGTCTAGGGACTCGAATCTGAAGAAGATCATGTCGTTTTGTCCTATGACAGTTAACTGGCCCTGATCCATCAGGAGAGTCAGGCACACGCATCAGCAATCCCTACAAACTAAAACCATTCTCTCATAAACAGGCATAAAATTGCACCCGAAAGTTTGAGGAATCCCCAAACGAATCTGCGACATGGTTATACCCCGCGGGTACACAACATCAGCATACCTAGTCCAGCCCAAGAGAAGGCCCACTGCAAGATACGCGGCCTGCGGAGGTTTCGGGTGGCCCAAGCCCATGATGCCTTCGGATGCTTGGAGAACAACACTAGAGTAGATAGAATTTCAAAGGGGCAAACCCTAATCTGTAACCGACTCGACCTATGCCCGGGACCTGCCTATCTATATAAAGGCTAGGAGGGCATGGCGAGGAGGGTCTATCTCACCACATACACACCTCCACGCCAGATTACATCCGCACAGCCCTATAACCTTCGATTCTGCCGTAACCAAGAGCAGACAAGCAGGAGTAGGGTTTTCCCTCCGGGGGCCTGAAACTGGGTAAACCTCGTGTCCCCGTGTTGCTTGTTTCCTAACCGTTCTGTGATCTCCAGCATCCCCATATTCTCCAAAACCCAAGTTCATAACAATGGGCATTGACGAGATTAAACCTCATCACCACCTACTCCAGATGCTACCTTTTATGAAATTAAGCCTGCTTTGTTGAATTTTGTGATGAGAGAGCAATTTTCTGGTGTTAGTTCTGATGATGCTGCTGCCCATCTTGTAGGGTTCACAACATAGAAAACAAAAAATTTCCTACGATGTGAACTATGTACCAAGATCTATCTACTAGATACAAACAACGGGCGGATGTATATCTGTAGAGAACATACCCTTGAAGACCGACAAAGCTTAACGAGTTCGACTCGTGGTTGATGTAGACGATCTCTTGCCGATCTCAAGATTGAGAGGAAGTCCTAGCGCCGCAAATCAGCAGCGCATCCGTGCTCGCACACACGTTCGAGGCACCGAGCAGCCTCCGCCTTCTAGCTCTAGCAATGCAACGGAAGCACAACTCTTTCTTGCCGAATATAAAGAGTGTGAGTGATAAGTGAGGAGAGGGGTGCCTTTTATAGGAGGATAAATTCTAGAGGGGGAGAGAGATCCTTCACAAGGAGGTGTGAGTGAGAAGTGAGGAGAGGGGTGCCTTTTATAAGAGGAGGGGGAACCCCAAAGGGGGTGGCCGGCGCATGGGGGCTGCCCCCTTGCCCTCCCCTCTTCATGTGGGTGGACGCTCCACTGACAAAAATCCATTCAAATCCCTCCACTCAAAATCCCACTCAAACTTGCTATTAAATTTCCACCAAATTTAATGCAAACTCTCATTAAATAAAATTCTTTTATTTTATTCAGAATTTTTTCAATTACTTTAATGACAAAAATTCACAAATAACCCCTTGCTAGAATTCTATTTCACATGCGTAACCTCTTTATGCAATTTCACCCGAAAACCTGTTTCGGTATCTAGTGAAATAAATTCCTACGCTTGTTTATTCTTTCGGCATGACACTTTTGCTCCAATTGGATGTCGGTGTCTCTTAAGTGTGTCACCCTAAGGTTCGTGAATAATGCGGACATGATCGAGACCCCTCTCGGATCAATAATCAGAAGCGGGATCTGGAGACCCATACTGACTCCCACACATTCAACGATGACTTTCTTTTGATTGTCGGAACCTTTTACACTAGTATCTTAATCCCTTTGTTTCGCGATATATTACATGTCCGAGATTCGATCATCTGTATCTCCATACCTAGTTTGATCTCGTTACTGACATGCACTCTTTTCTCGTTTCCGTGATATAACATTCTAGTGATCAAATCACTTGCTTGCAAGCTAATTAATGTGATATCACCGAGAGGGCCCAGAGTATATCTATCCGTCATCGGGATGAACAAATTCCACTCTCGATCCATGGGCCTCAACATAACACTTTATTAGTTCTGAATCCATCTTTATAATCACCCTGTTATGGTGTGATGTTTGATGTTATCAAGAAACTCTTCCGGTGTTAGTTATTGACATGATCTCATGGTCTAGGGATTAGGATCACTTCGTAAGTTGTTATAGAAATATAAACTCAGTGACTTTGATCGTAATTCTATACTTCGGATGAATGTTCATCACATCATTACACTAATGTTGTGATCCCTTTATTAACAACATCCAATGTCTATGATCAGGAAACCTTGATCATCTTGTTAATCAACGAGCTAGTTTACGAGAGAGGCATAGCTAGGAACTTTCTGTTTGTTTATTAAACACACATGTATTAACGTTTCCGTATTAATACAATTATAGCATGCAAAATAAACATCTATCATATACTTGGAATACACATAATAAACACTTTATTATTGCCTCTCAGGGCATAATCCCTTCACTCTCCCACTTGCACTAGAGACAATAATCTAGTTACATAGTGATAAATCTAACACCCATTGAGTTCTGGTGTTGATCATGTTTTGCTCTAGGGAGAGTTTTAGTCAACGGATCTGCTACATTGAGATTCGTGTGTACTTTACAAATCTTTATATCTCCATCCTTGACATGCTCGCGAATGGAGTGAAACCGACGCTTAATATGCTTGGAATGCTTGTGAGACCTTGGCTCTTTGGCATTGGCAATGACACCATTATTGTCACAATAGATCACCATTGGGTCCAACGCGTTTGCAACCACTCCTAGTTCGGATATGAACTCCTTCATCCATATCGCTTCCCGAGCCGCTTCCGAAGCAGCAACATATTCGGCCTCCGTTGTTGATCCCACCACCACAGGTTGTTTGGAGCTCCTCAAACTAACTGCTCCGCCATTCATGAGAAATACATATCCGGATTGAGACTTAGAGTCATCCGGATCAGTGTCAAAGCTAGCGCCGACATAACACTCAGCGACGAGCTCTTCTTCACCTCCGTATATAAGAAACATATCCTTAGTCCTTCGTAAGTACTTAAGGATATTCTTGACCGCTATCCAGTGTTCTGAACCTGGATCCGATTGGTACCTATTATTCAAACTAATAGCATGTGCCACATCCGGTCATGTACATAGCATGGCGTACATTATAGAGCCTATGGCTGAAGCATAGGGTACTTTGTCCATTATCTCTCTTTCTTTCGCCGTAGCCGGACTTTGAGTCTTACTCAATGTCTTGCCTTGCAACATAGATAAGAACCCCTTCTTACTTCCGTCCATTTTAAAACTTCTTTAAAATCTTATCAAGGTATGTACTTTGCGATAGCCCTATTAGGCGCCTAGATCTATCTCTATAGATCTTTATGCCCAATATGTATGACGATTCACCTAGGTCCTTCATTGAAAATTTGTTGTTTAGATAACTTTTAACACTGTTTAAAAGATCTATATCATTTTCGATCAATAATATGTCATCCACATATAATATCAGAAATGCCACATTGCTCCCACTCACTTTCTTGTAAATACAAGCTTTTCCATAAGTTTGGACAAATCCAAACTCTTTGATCACATCATCAAAGCGGAGATTCCAACTTCGTGATGCTTGCTTCAATCCATAGATGGATCGCTGAAGCTTGCACACCTTGTTAGCATCCTTAGGATCGACAAAACCCTTTGGTTGTATCATATACAACTCTTCTTCAATATTACCATTGAGAAACACGGTTTTGACATCCATCTACCATATCTCATAATCGAAATATGCAGCAATTGCTAACATAATCCTAATTGATTTTATCAGCGCTACGGGAGAGAATGTCTCATCTTAGTCAACTCCTTGAATTTGTCGAAACCCCTTTGCGACAAGTCAAGCTTTATAGACGGTCACATTACCATCAGCATCAGTTTTCCTTTTAAAAATCCATTTGTTCTCCACGGCCTTTCGATCGTGAGGTAATTCCACCAAGTTCCAAACTTGATTTTCATACATGGATTCCATCTCGGATTTCATGGATTCTAATCATTTGTTGGAATCCGGGCTCATCATCGCTTCTTCATACGTCGCAGGGTCATCTTTTTCATCAACCATGAAATTCATGACAGGATTTCCGTACAGCTCGGGAGCTGCACGCGTCCTGCTAGACCTGCGAGGTTAGGTAGTATTCTCTTTCGTAGTTTCATGATCATTATCATTAGTTCCCTCTTCAACTGGTGGAGCCAACTCCGAAACGACTTCCGGCGCTGTGCTACTCGCCATACTTTGGATAGAAGGTTCAATAACCTCTTCGAGTTCTACCTTTCGACTACTCACACCTTTCGCGAGAAACTCTTTCTCTAGAAAGGATCCATTCTTGGCAACAAAAACTTTGCCCTCGGATCTGTGATAGAAGGAATACCCAATATTTTCCTTAGGGTATCCTATGAAGACTCATTTTTCCGCTTTGGGTTCGAGTTTATCCGGTTGAAGTTTCTTCACATAAACATCGCATCCCCAAACTTTAAGAAATGACAGCTTAGGTTTGTTTCCAAACCAAAATTCATATGGTGTCTTTTCAACGGATTTAGATGGTGCCCGATTTAAAGTGAAAGCAGCAGTTTCTAGTGCATAACCCCAAAATGACAGCGACAAGTCCGTCAGAGACATCATAGATCGAACCATATCCAATAAAGTACGATTACGACGTTCCGACACACCATTTATCTGTGGTGTTCCGGAAGGTGTGAGTTGTGAAACAATTCCACACTCTTTCATGTGAGTGCTAAACTCGTAACTTAGATACTCACCTCCACGGTCGGACCGTAGAAATTTGATCTTTCTATTACGATGATTTTCAACTTCATTCCGAAATTCCTTGAACTTTTCAAAGGTTTCAGACTTGTGTTTCATCAAGTAGATATAACCGTATCTACTCAAATCATCCGCGAAAGTAACAAAATAATGATATCCACCTCGCGCCGACACACTCATTGGACCACATACATCAGAATGTATGATTTCCAATAAATCTGTCGCCCGTTCCATTGAACCGGAAAACGACATTCTAGTCATCTTGCCCATAAGGCATGGCTCACATGTATCAAATGATTCAAAATCAAGTGATTCCAAAAGTCCATCCGAATGGAGCTTCTTCATGCGTTTAACGCCAATATGACCTAGACGGCAGTGCCACATATATGCGGATATATCATCATTAAGTTTAATCCTTTTAGCATCAACATTATGAATATGTGTAACATTGTCATCGAGATCTAATAGAAATAAACCATTCATCATCGGTGCATGACCATAAAAGATTTCATTCATATAAATAGAACAATCATTGTTCTCGGATTTAAATGAATAACCACTTCGCATCAAACACGATCCAGATACAATGTTCATGCTCAGTGCAGGCACCAGATAACAATTATTCAAGTTTATAACTAATCCCGATGGCAAATGGAGAGGTAGCGTTTCGACGGCGATCACATCAACGCTTGATCCATTGCCGACACGCATCTTGACCTCACCCCTTGCTAGCGGTCGCTTGTTCCGCAACCCCTGATTCGAGTTACAAATATTAGCAACTGAACCGGTATCAAATACCCAGGTGGTACTGCGAGCACTAGTCAAGTACACATCAATAACATGTATATCATATATACCTTTGTTTGCCTTGCCAGCCTTCTTGTCTGCCAAGTACTTGGGGCAGTTGCGCTTCTAGTGGCTAGTCCCCTTGCAATAGTAGCACTCGGTATGAGACTTAGGTCCAACTCGGGGTTTATTTTCAGGCACGGCAACCGGCTTGCCGCCCTTACTTCCCTTCTGTTTTCCCTTCTTGTATTTCTTGAAACCAGTGTTCTTATTGATCACCAACACTTGATGTTCCTTTTTGATCTCTACTTCTGCAGTTTTAAGCATTGACAGAAGCTCGAGGAGAGACTTCTTCATGCCTTGCATATTATAGTTCATCACAAAGCTCTTATAGCTAGGTGGCAGAGACTGCAGAACACGATGGATGCCTAAGTCAATGGGAATCGATATTCCAAAGGACACAAGCTTATCGGTGTAACCCGACATCTTGAGTACATGCTCACTAACGGAGCTGTGCTCTTCCATCATGCAGCTAAAGAACTTTTCTGAAGCATTGTAGCTATCTACAGTAGCATGTGTGCCAAAAATCATTTTCAACTCATCCATTGTATCAAATGCATTGCCGTTTTTGAAACGCTTTCGAAGTTCCAGCTCTAGCCCATACAATATGCCGCAATGAACTAAGTTGTGGTCCTCCTAACGAGTCTGATAGACAGTCTTCTCCTTGTCAGGGGCATCCTTAAAAGGTGGGGTCCTAGGGGCGCTTCTAGCACATATTGCTTTTGTGCAGCAAAGAGGAGAATCCTCAAATTCATGGCCCATTCGGTAAAGTTGCTACCGTTCGTTGCAAGTTTCTCTTTCTCCATGAACACATTGAAATTAAAAGCAGGTGGTTCCATATACAACAAAATTTGTAAAGTTTAGACTAAGTTTATGATAGATTGAGTTCAACTAAATCATATTACGAATGAACTCCCACTCAAAAATGACATCCCTCGTGCCTTTTTGGTGATTACATGAACCAAATCCACTACACCAAGTCCGATCATCACGTGAGTCGGTGTAGCTTCAAAGGCGAGCATGAAATGGGAATCATATCAACTATATGAATCATGCTTAACCTTTCGGTCCGTGTTCCGAGGCCATGTCTGTACATGCTAGGCTTGCCAAGTAACAACCTTAGTATTCGTGTGTGTAACTGTCTTACACCCAAAATATGGTCATGGATCCAAGAACACCCGATCATCACATGATGTCTTGGAGCGACGAAAACATAATCGGTGCATACTAAAGGAAGAACACATTCTTATCTTGATATTTAAATGATGGATCATCTTATTATGCTAACAAAGTGCTAAACAAGCAATATAAGATGCTATCAAACATCACATGTTTATTAGTGGAATGATATGGTTCCCGCATATGATCTCTATCATGTTCATAGTGGTATGATCACTATCATACCTTTATGTGTAAGTCCAAGGTCTATGGAGTTTACACGCTATGTGTGTTGTAAGAGTATCATCTCATACTTCTACTTACAACATCATCATATCATAACACTAGCCTAGCAACAATCTAAACAAGACGCCTCTAATTTATCCATTGCAAATTTTACGTGGCTTAGGTCTTTCGAGATAGAACCGTTCATACCTACGAACATGAACCACAACGAGGATAACCAAATTGTTGACAACTCGTTGCAAAATAGATATTGACTATAGTAGGAGAGACAGACACACGCTAGCCACTTATGCAAACTAGTTGCATGTCAAGCGTGGAACAGGTCTCATTTGCGAGGACATGTAAAGTTTGTCCGGGCCGCTTCATCCCACTATGCCACCAATATCCGAAATTACAACTAAGGAGCAACAACATGATCATCATCGCCCACATACTCATATGTGTAATACCCGTGTAAAGCATCTACGCATAGATCCGGCTCTGATACCACTGTACGGTTCGCAACATAGAAAACAAAAAAATTCCTATGATGTGAACTATGGACCAAGATCTATCTACTAGATACAAACAACGGGCTGATGTATATCCGTAGAGAACATACCCTTGAAGACTGACAAAGCTTAACGAGTTCGACTCGTGGTTGATGTAGACGATCTCTTGCCGATCTCAAGATCGAGAGGAAGTCCTAGCGCCGCAAATCAGCAGCGCATCCGTGCTCGCACACACGTTCGAGGCACCGAGAAACCTCCGCCTTCTCGCTCTAGTGATGCAACGGAAGCACAACTCTTTCTTGCCGAATAGCCACCGGGAACATGTATCTTGCTAGTCCGAGACCATGGGGGATAAATTCTAGAGGGGGGAGAGAGATCCTTCACGAGGAGGTGTGAGTGAGAAGTGAGGAGAGGGGTGCCTTTTATAGGAGGAGGGGGGAACCCCAAGGGGGTGGCCGCCGCATGGGGGCTGCCCCCTTGCCCTCCCCTCTTCATGTGGGTGGACACTCCACTCACAAAAATCCATTCAAATCCCTCCACTCAAAATCCCACTCAAACTTGCTATTAAATTTCCACCAAATTTAATGCAAACTCTCATTAAATAAAATTCTTTTATTTTATTCAGAATTTTTTCAATTACTTTAATGACAAAAATTCACAAATAACCCCTTGCTAGAATTCTATTTCACATGCATAACCTCTTTATGCAATTTCACCCGAAAACCTGTTTCGGTATCTAGTGAAATAAATTCCTGCGCTTTTTTATTCTTTCGGCATGAAACTTTTGCTGTCGGTGTCTCTTAAGTGTGTCACCCTACGGTTCGTGAATAATGCGGACATGATCAAGACCCCTCTTGGATCAATAATCAGAAGCGGGATCTGGAGACCCATACTGACTCCCACACATTCAACGATGACTTTCTTTTGATCGTCGGAACCTTTTACGCTAGTATCTTAATCCCTTTGTTTCGCGATATATTACATGTCCGAGATTCGATCATCGGTATCTCCGTACCTAGTTTGATCTCGTTACTGACATGCACTCTTTTCTCGTTTCCGTGATATAACATTCTAGTGATCAAATCACTTGCTTGCAAGCTAACCAATGTGATATCACCGAGAGGGCCCAGAGTATATCTATCCGTCATCGAAATGAACAAATTCCACTCTCGATCCATGGGCCTCAACATAACACTTTATTAGTTCTGAATCCATCTTTATAATCACCCTGTTATGGTGTGACGTTTGATGTTAAAAGGAAACTCTTCTAGTGTTAGTGATTAACATGATTTCATGGTCTAAGGATTAGGATCACTTCGTAAGTTGTTACAGCAATATAAACTCAATGACTTTGATCGTAATGCTATACTTCGGATGAATGTTCATCACATCATTACACTAATGGTGTGATCCCGTTATTAACAACATCCAATGTCTATGATCAGGAAACCTTGATCATCTTGTTAATCAACGAGCTAGTTTATGAGAGAGGCATAACTAGGAACTTCTGTTTGTTTATTAAACACACATGTATTAACGTTTCCGTATTAATACAATTTAGCATGCAAAATAAACATCTATCATATACTTGGAATACACATAATAAACACTTTATTATTGCCTCTCCGGGCATATTCCCTTCACATCTCAATAACTTTGTTAAACTTTGTGAGATGCAGAAGTATAAGGATGTAGATGGATATATTATTAAGCTCAAGCTGTTTCCTTTCTTCTTGAGAGGGAAAGCTAATAAATGGTTTCTATCTTTGCCTAAAAATAGTATTGATTCTTGGACTAAGTGCAAAGATGATTTTATTGGAAAGTACTATCCTTGTGCTAAGATTATATCTATGAGAAATGACATTATGAAATTTAAACAACTTTATAATGAACATGTTGCTCAATCTTGGGAAAGAATGAAGTCTTTGGTTAAGAATTGTCCCACTCATGGACTCACTGCTTGGATGATTATCCAGACTTTTTATGCAGGTTTGAACTTCTCCTCAAGAAACCTGTTGGATTCAGCTACTGGAGGTACCTTCATGGGCCTCACTTTGGGTGCTGCAACAAAGCTCCTTGATAATATGATGGTTAATTACTCTTAATGGAACACTGAGAGAGCTCCATATGGTAAGAAGGTAAACTCTGTTGAAGAAACCTCCTCTTTGAGTGATAAGATTGATGTTATTATGGCTATGCTTGTTAATGGGAAAGCTCCTCTAGATCCTAATAGTGTTCCCTTAGCCTCTTTGGTTGATCAAGAAGAGAAAGTTGATGTGAACTTCATTATAAACAACAATTTCAACAACGATGCCTATAGGAATAATTTTGGTGGTAACAACAATTATAGGCCTTATCCTCCTAATAATGGCAATTCCTATGGAAACTCCTACAACAATTCTAGAAGTGCCCCTTCTGAACTTGAAGTCATGCTCAAAGACTTTATTAGTAAACAAAATGATTTCAATAAAACTGTGGAGGAGAAACTTTTAAATGTTGAGAAGAATATTTCCTCTTTGTCTGAAGCACAGTCCTCCTTGATTAATAAAATGGCTGCTAAACCTGAAACCATGGAAAATACCTTTGCTACTGCTCATGCCATACAAGTTACTATTGGTGAAAATGTTAGACTGTTAGCTCAACTTCATGCTAAGTGGGAAAGGGAAGCTGAAATTGATAGAAACAATAGTGTGTGCACCATCACTAGAATGGATACCACTAAACCACAAGAAGTCCCTGTTCCTGTTCCTGCTCCTACTATGCCTAAGCCTATTGAGTCTACTACTAGTGATGCTAAGTTTGAATTTGATATAGATGGTTGCAATATTTCTGTTCTTTTCTTGTAAAAGCTTGCTAGAAGTCCTGATGCTAGTGATATGCATGATGCTTTCACTAAACATATTACAGATGCTCTTGTGAAAATTAAGGAAGAGAAGCTAAAACACAAAGCTTCTATTCCTAGGAAAGTAGAAGATAGTTGGGAACCCATTATTAATATGAAAGTGAATGACTTTGATCTCAAAGCTTCATGTGATATTGGTTCTAGTGCTCTATTATGCCTAGGAATATTTATGAAATGCTTGATTTGCCACCTTTGGAAGATTGTTATTTAGATGTCCCACTCAATGATAATGCTAAGAAGAAACTAATGGGGAGTATTAAAGTTGTTCTCATCATGGTTCACAATGCTTATGTCCCTGTTGATTTCTATGTTTTGGATGTTGAATACAATGCTTCTTGTCCTATTACTTTGGGAAGATCTTTTCTTAGAACTATTGGTGCCATCATTGATATGAAAGAAGGCACCATTAAATATCATTTTCCATTCAAGAAAGGTATTGAACACTTCCCTATGAGGAGAGAGAAGTTACTTTTTGCTCCTCCTTTGAAAGCAAGGTTTGATGTTAATGCTTACTCATTTGAAAATACTTGATTCTTCTTGCTTCTTGTGCCTAACTTAAAGGCGTTAAAGAAAAGTACTTGTTGGGAGATAACCCAAGAGTTTCCTTGAGTCTGGGAAGTTATTACTTCAGTAATGACCTCTCCTTATCCTTTTTGTTCGCTTTTTTGTGCCAAGAATGACCTCTAATGAGAGGAAAGTAAGATTTGGGGAGTTTCTGTCCCGAAACAGATTTCTGTCCTCCACCAAAAAAATGAAACAAAATGCTCCCTATATCATCCCAAATAGTGCATCATGGTACCAAAAGTTCATCCTATGATGATACATCATCCAAAATCATAGATCATCTGAACACAAAGATCATGAATGTAACATCCCAAAAATACTAAACTTGGATCATCAAACTCTAATCTTCAAAATTAGGGTTAACAAAAACTTTTCTAAATAAAAATATGAAAGCATGCATGTGTGTATGCATTCCGATTTGGATTGTTTTGAATTGCCTTGTTTATGTGTTTCTTTGCTTGTAAAAGGATTCTTAGGTGAAATAAACATCACCTAAATAATCCCCACACTTTTCCCAAAGACAAATAAATCAAAACAAACAAAATAAGGGAATGGTCATTTTGGCCAATTTAACTCCCATGCCTACTTTGGCTGTCTCTAACTTTCAAAACTTAACAAAAACTTGTTTGGATCTTTGCACCCCTTGATAGTACTCAAAACAAAGTACCAAGGCCCACTTTGTGATCATCCAAAAACATTTGAATGCATGGTTTAAAGGACAGTTCAAAATTGAATCTTTATCATATGGGAAGATCCCACTTTTTCAAAAACCACTCAAACAAGCTCAAATTTCAAAACCCAAGCATCCACAGACTCACCAGCACATGCCTAGCACACCCACCAAAAATCTTTTCAAAATTCAAAACTTGAGTTCTTGCGGCCATTTCATCAAACACTTGGAGGCAACAAATCAATCTGGCCAAACTTCACTGTTTTGAGCAGTAATTTGGCTAAGCAATGCTCACCATTGATCACCCTTGTCTCCCTCAGTGCCAGCCAGTGCTTGGACAAACCCTAGCCCCTACCATTTGCCCCATGCCATGCCAACCCGAGCACACCTTTGCCAGCCGACCATGGCTAGCTAGCTAGAGCAAGCACCAAGCCTAAACAGCATGTCTAGGACACAGCCCACCGTCCACCGCCACCCCCTATCCAGCGCTCGAACCCTGCCAACCACTGGACCACACGCCCAAGCCATGCCAAGATTCTCTGAGCGCATGCCGAGAGCGCGCCAGAGCGCCACCCTCGACACACGCCCACAGACCGCGCGCCGCCCTCGACACACGCCCACAGACCCCGCGCCGCCCTCGCCGCGTGCATACGCGATCACCACCGTCCCAGGAGACCGCCAGACATCCCCGTTCGCCGCCCCATGCCTCACAGCCACCGCTCTCCGTCAAAGACGCCGCCTCTACCACGCAGAACATTGAGTGTTCCCGACCGTTTGCCACCGCCCCTACACGCGCCTTTACACCTTAGAGCATCGCCAGGAGACCACCAATCGATCGCCACCCTCGGCCATCCCTCTAGCATCCCGTAGCCATGTCGCCACCGTCGCCTGCCCATCTCGTTCGGTCTCGTCGTCGAGACTATAAATAGAGGCCTCCCCCGCTCAAACTCTTCACACCATCTCACTCCCCTCTCCTCACTGATCGTTCCACCCTGTTCCCAGGAGAAGAAAGGCGTCGTCGATTTTGTCCAACCCAGGAGAAGCTGCCGGTACCGGGAGGTTCGCCGTCATCGACCTCGTCGTTCTCCCGTATCGCCGACCCTCGCCTGAGCCCCGGTGAGCCATACACGGCCCCCACTGAGCCTCTAGGGTTCGAGCTCGCCGGTGACTAGTTCATCGTCGACGGCGACCCTCAGCCGTTGATCTTACTTCTAATCCAACGCACCACGTTACCCCGTACCGCTTCGCACCCCCTATCTCACTGACGCATGGGGACATCAACTTAACCAGCCCGCGTAAGCGCTGTGCTTAGCAGACCGGCCCAGTATCGTTTCCCGCGCAGCCCACTCGTTTGAATTTGGATTTTTCCATTTTCATTCAAACACAGTTATGTACCTAGTTTGAAAAATCAACCCAGCTCGATTCAGTGAACCAAATTGAGTGAAACCAATTTTGTTAGAAAGGTCTTGAAATTCTGAATCCAAGCCCGTTGGATTTAAATCATTTGGATCTGTAGATCACCCTTGGTAAAAATAACAAGGCAGAAGATTTTTTGCATTCAAACATTTTTCAAATTTAAACCATAATATCTTTTGAGTTGATTCCAACTCTCAAAAATCACATTTAACCATACCTTTCAGAATATATAAAAATATATGGGTTTACTTACAGAAATAATGTTCAAGTAATAAAAGAATGCCACATAGGCATTTCTAGTCACTTATTTTAATTAAAATAAAAGGGTAAAATCTTATTAAATTGTGACACCACTTTAAATCACATTCCCGTGGACTAAAATGTGTGGTGATGACATGTGTCAACATTATCCCATGTTTGGTTTGGAGAATATTAAATCTTAAGTAGTTTTTCAATGAGTAGAAATTACTTTTCTAAAACTAAAATCATTAAGTCAAATGCTCTAGTCTTGTAATGTTAGTGATGATGCTAGATCATCTATAGAACCGCTTTGTGTGATGATTGCAAGTAGTTAAGTATTAATTGGTGATTGTGTACCTCGTATTTATTCATAGACGCTAGTACCGACCAAGGATACGAGGAGGAAGGAGGATACTACGAAGAAGAAGCCGAGAAGAACTTTAACCACTACTCTGCACAAGGCAAGCCCATACTTGCAAGCCTAACACTACTAGTTGAATGTGCAAGCTAACACTTGCAATTATGAAAGATAGATGACCTATGCAATGCACTAAGCATGCTTGGTTAGATATATTTGATGATACCCCCTCCTAGTTTTACTTGCAAGCTTTTTACTTTAGGTTTTTATCAAAGCTTTCTTTTCGACTTTACTGAAGTAACTTGTAGATTCTAGGAAGTTACTTGAAGGTTGCATAAAGAGCATAAAATTTGGCCTAGGCTAGAAAACCTTGATATCATCCTAAGACATGAGGTGGTACTTAGTTGAAACTCCACTTGTTTATCACCCCTCATTATTACTCACCCCACTTGTAGATGCTAGTTCTAAGCATAAAACTTGATCAACTTTAGATGGGAATACTTGGTGAAAATGGTTATGAAAACCTTAGAATGATGGATCAATCTACTAAGATGTTTTGACATGTGTTTCCAAACACCAGATGATTTTGGTGATGAAAATGTTGAGGCATGAGTCTTAGCCCTTTATAAAACTCATGGTTGTCTGGATGCGATACCATTCCAATTTTATCGTACAACCACAATACCCGAAGATTGGGTAGGGCTTGACTAGAAACTTATATACCTTAGTATTGGTTCCCTCACGGCCAAGGTCTGAGCTGAGGATACCTTGTGAAGATTGTCCACCTGTGCAGTACCCAAGATGACAGTTGGTCATGGTTGGGAGGCCAAACTCATAGGAGAGGTGCTCATACTAGGGCGTGTAATTGAAAGGTTAGGATTGATTATCCGCATACTGAGTATGGTGAATTCAGGATTTGTTCCTGACGGATGTATCGAATGTTGTGGTGAAAGTGTACAATCTCTGCAGAGTGTCAAACTATTCGAATAGCCGTGTCCGTAGTTATGGACGGTTGGAGTGGCCATACTGTTCCCCCGTCAGATATTTTCAAAATGACTTGTGAAATGGATTGAGATTTTTACTTGACCACAACAGAGTTGTGATATGAGATACATGTTCCCACTTAGGTGTTATAAAACTTCAACTAGCTTTCTTCGTTTCTAAACTTAGTAGAGGTAAATCTGGATTTTTGCAAAACAACCCTAGAGCTTAGTATCCTACTACAAAAACCCCCTTCACTTGTTAGTATTAGTTTGCGAGTACTTAAAGAGTACTCATGGCTTTGTCCCTGGCTATTCCCGTGACCAGACTATGAAGAGGAGTACCAGCATGATGGACCCCAGGAAGGTTACGACAACTAGGATCATCTCCCATCGTCAGCATTGCCTGTGACCCCGAAGATGGAGCTTCGGCTACGCTACCGTTATTATTACGTATTTCCGCTGCTTGAGTTGTATTAAGAACTGGATCATGAGATCCTTATTTGTGTAAGACCTTATGTATGGTGTGTAATGGATGATGTACTGTGGTATCCAATTCTGTTATGTCTCGCAAAAATGGTAATCCTGGGATTGCAATGTATGGCATAACAGGCATCTAGGATTAAAAATCCGGGTGTTGACAATGAACAAGCAAAGATCATCCACATTTCTCCAACACAATGCATCACACACCATAACCGCCACTCTCTCCACTAAAGTCCCCACCTTCCCAGTTCCCACTGGCATCTCAAAAGCCAAGATGTCCTCACGAGTGATCAATAGGCCCTTGCCTTGTCATCCATCCTACTAGGATCCATGAGCATTATCCTTGCTTCCTCAGGCTTCCTCTCCTGCTTCAACTTCTGCTTTGTATAACAAGTGTTTGATAGATGACCACTTGAACAGACACTTCCAATAATGGTTACTAAGGCGGATATTGTAGTATTTGTTGCTTACTCATTAGGGAATGGCTAAACTGGTATGGGCACCATCGAGAACTCAACACTGTGAGCTCAGTATCCATATTGTGTTAATGATTCTTCTCTTAGGAATAAATGCTTTCTAGTTTCCTCATACAGGGCGCATTCTGTTTATGGTGTGATGCTCATATTTTTTCTTAGGTGCGAGAATTGGTCCTCTCACGCGATCTTACTCTCATCATCGAACCTGGAAGATCACTGTTCGCTAATACTTGTTGCTTCGTCAACAAGGTCACCGGTGTGAAAACTAATGGTACAAAGAATTTTATTGTAGTTGATGGCAGCATGGCAGAGCTCATCAAGCCTAGTCTATATGGGGCGTATCAGGTTTGTCTTGAGTTACCACTGCTAATGACTAATGGGTATTATTCTATTACATCTCTTTGAAGATGTTTCATTCTTGGAACTAAAGGTGTATGTATATGGTTTCAAACAGTGACTATAAGCTTTGTCTACTAATCTTTTGAAAAGTAAGCTAGTCTCACTACTCATAAGTACCCGAAAGGTTTTTAAGGAGATTTTGGCCTTTTTTATAGATTTACCATTTATCTTTTGTACCTGCACAAGGGTTTTGCAAAGCAAGAACTTCAAAGAAATTGGCAAAATTTTGAATTTGAAAGCAGTGAGCCGTAAAACATTACTCCTGTATTATTTATGTATTTGTTCTGTAACCCTTGTGCATAAATAAACACAAAATCTACAGCCAAGGTTATTTGACCTCTTGTATGGCAATGTACCCATTGATCATAATTCCTGTGTTGCAGCACATCGAACTAGTTTCTCCTCCCTCTCTTGATGCAGAAGTAGCAACCTTTGATATTGTTGGACCTATACCTGGACGAGGAGACCGAGCTTCCGGGTTATGTGGGCTCGGTGCGAGCTTGACTCGGCCCGCTAATACAGCTGGACCGAGCCGAGCCCCACTTACCAGACCGTGACGACCTCGGGCCGAGCCTGGCTTGGCTCGGTCCAGCTCGGTGGCCCTTGAAATTGATAGTTTCATAATTTGTGTCCTTACATCTTTATCAGCATGCTCTACTCCGAGAGTCACATGGACAAAATCGAAGTAAGGGGAAGAGATGAGGGTTTTAATGTCCTGTGTATCTTGGTTTTATTTCGAATGGGATGGCGTTGCTGCAGTTGGTGGTGGGTTTTTTCACCACTGCAGCCCTGTGTAATGGTTTTCCTAATGAAAAGTTGGGGTGTTGTTCCGTGTGCTATAAAATCTGACAGATTTACTTCGAAATACACTCTGCAAGTGAACCGCTGACTACATGAACTCTGTACATTTTTCCTTCTCACGTGCAGCGACAAGGTAAGCTTCCTCTTATCCGAAACTTTCGAGCCTCCTCTTATCGGAGACTTTCAAGCTCACTGCCGAAGGTACGACGACGCATCCAACCGAAAGCAGAAGCAGCGACAGCAGGAAACGGTGCCTGGTAAACACCAGCCGGAGCCGGTCTTGTGGTTCCCAGTCAAAATGGATCCAGATACCTAGCAAGACAATTAGACACGCGACTGATTAAAGGCGATGCTAGTAAGTGACGATCACAGGCACGCACTGATTAAGCAACATAATATTTACATGAACTGATTAAGTACTTCCTCCGACATATATTAGTTGACTCAAATTTATCTAGATTTGGATGAATCTATCCATTATTTAGTATATAAGTTTATCCAAATTTTGATAAATCCAAATTAACTAATATAGGTCAGAAGAAGTACAATTTTTCTGAAGCAGCAGAATATTGCCACAACTCTAAAACTATACCTCCCCCAATGGCCAAAAATGACCCCATTGTACATTCGGTTTGGCACTAGGAAGTACTAGGAACTAACTGGATGATGAGGTTGCTCATCTCTTTCGAATGACTAAACTAAATAATCACCACAATCTTATGAGGCGAAAGGTCACATATCTTCTTCAGGTTTGATATCCCTTTACCATCTACTGGTCTTTCCAGTCTCCAATCTCTCAAGCCAGAATGCCAGATGCTTCTGGCATAATGCTTCACGGGTCGTTGAGATATTGAAGATAAACAAAGTGTAGGCCAGCCGATGGAAGTCCTGGTCGAACAGGTGATGCCTGAGTGATGCCCGTCAATCCAAGGTGGCTTGGCTTGGATATGTTAGCGATAATTTTGATTATGTTAGTCTTTGGAGTTTTTTGGTACATGTCGTACTGAGTCCAAGTCGAGTTGGTTTTGTTAGCAAGTCCGAGTAGTACTTTGTTTGTTCCGAGTGCTAATAGGTTCAGCTAGCTAAGTTAGGTGTACGTTGGAGATCTACTCGGTTTAGGATTTGTGTCCGGTTTAGGAAAGTCTGGTCAGTTGGTCGTGTATACATACACGAGGTGTTGCGTGAGTTTATAACCGTGTGAGTTGAGATATATTGAAAAAATAAAGAAAAAGAAGGGCACGATACGAGCCCTTGGTAATAAGATTTTTCGAGTGTGTTTGTTTGTCTAATTTGATGTGATCGATCTGTGGGCGAATTCCAACAATTAGTATCAGAGCGAGGTCAAAGATTTGAAGCCACGCTTGCCCCGGGGAGACGAACCTACTAGCGCCTCGGGGCGCAACCTGGTGGAGGCGGCGAGCATGCCGTCATCGGTGAGGCGGCGGGAGATCGTCGCTTAGAGGAGCGACAAGGAGGAAGATAGCGGGCGAGGCGTCGTCGACAAGGTGGTGGATGGGGATGATCGTTGATGCGTGCGGTGGTGCCGGGGTGCGGTGCTGGAGAATCTTGTCAAGATCGTCGTCCGGGAGAGTATGAGTCAAGGAGTCAAGTGTGTGCAAGGTATCACGTCCGGTCGGTGTTGTCCGTGAGTCGCTGTCGTGTTCAAGTGCTTGTCTCTGTAAGGATCCGTTGCAGCTGAAGCGAATGAAGGTTGAGGGACTGTTCATTGTATGGACGAAGACGCAATTTGCGTGTCTCAATCAGGTCGTCTATGTGTCTCGACGAGAGGATCAAGTTCAAGTGTGAAGGGGGCGGTAAACCAGTGAAGGGGGGCCTCTTCAATGAGGACCTGTCTCTACATGAGGCCGAAGTGGATGGTCTAGTCCATGCCAGGAGGTCGGCATGAATTGCGCTAGGGTGGACGGTGTGTTCCATGGGTAGTGCGATTCCACAAGGTTTGCCAGCATAGCTGGGTAGTCCGGATCATACTTGAATTGTTCCGTAAATTCGCCAAGTCGAAATTGGGGAGAGCCAATTAGACTTGTCGTGGTGCTAGACCTAGACAAGACGCAGATCTACAAGAATTCAAGATTAGAGAAGGAAGAGATTGTTAGCGATAATTTTGATTATGTTAGTTTTTGGAGTTTTTTGGTACATGTCGTACCTGAGTTCAAGTCGAGTTAGTTTTGTTAGCAAGCCCGAGTAGTACTTTGTTTGTTCCGAGTGCTAATAGGTTCAGCTAGCTAAGTTAGGTGTACGTTGGAGATCTACTCGGTTTAAGATTTGTGTCGCGTTTAGGAGAGTCTGATCAGTTGGTCGTGTATATATACACGAGGTGTTGCGTGAGTTTGTAACCGTGTGAGTTAAGATATATTGAGAAAATAAAGAAAAAGAAGAGCACGATACGAGCCCTTGACAATAAGATTTTTCGAGTGTGGTCGTTCGTCTAATTTAATGTGATCGATCTGTGAACGAATTCCAATAGGATAGAGATGTATTCTTGTGAACGTAGGTTTTTGGGCATTAACTCCCACGGTCTGCCTTGAGTTTCGACTGAGATCTATGCATGATGCAGATGAGGTCCCATCGGTAGATTGCAGAGCCGGGCCAAAGGATGTTTACACAAAAGACTGAGCCAACATCTTTTTTTGGTTGTTTTCTATTGGCAAAACTGTCCAGATTTCTGAAGCGAAATGCCGCAGTTGCCCTGTGACCGCACGACGCCTCAATGGAGGCCATCGATGGAGCATGTAACATCTCTGTTTTAGTTAAAGGGTAATTTGGTATTAAATCCCACAGTCTGGCTTGAGTTTTGACTGAGATCTGTGCATGATACAGATAAGGTCCGAACTGTAGATTGCAGAGCCGGTCCAAAGGATGTGCATAGGTACAAAAAAACTGAGCCAATATCTTCTTTCAGTTGCTTCCTATCTGGCAGAACGGCGCCTCGTTCATCAATGGTGAATAGGAGGTATCGAAGAAGTCATCTCCACCGGTGTAGCGTGTAACATCATCCCTGTTTTAGTTAAAGGACAAGTAGGGTTCACTGCATCATCATGACTCGAGCATCATCTATTTTTCCCAAAAAAAAAGCGTTGAGTGGATTTTTGAAAACCCTAATTTGGCTATTATTCATCTCTATTTTCAAACGTTCTCAAAGGTTTCAAAAGTTCAAAATAAAATACATGGAACTTCTGCAAGATGACATGGAGGATCGTGAAATATTTTTATATCTTTCCAAAGAAGCTTGAAACTTCAAATAATTCAAATAGAACAAGAGATTTGAAAACAATAGAGGAAAGGTTTTAGAAAAAGAAAGGCCCCCCCTTCCTCCCCTGGGAACTTTCTGGGCGTCCCTTTCTTTTCCGTCACTCGCGTGCCCCCCATCCCACGCGCAGTTAGCCCAACCGAGCATACCATCCCACAAATACTTTGGAAGAGCATTTCTTATCCCTAGTGATTTTGGTGTTTTATAACAACATACATATCGGACTAATTATTTGCCAAGTGTATCACAGGTTGTATTAAAAAGGGGTTTGCAGTGTACCGGGTGTACTGGAAGTTGCCACGGGGCTTAGCAGTGTGTTTGGACAAACTGTCCAAAATCTTCTGTCTGGCGCGATACCAAAAAGTGGTAGTACCGCTTTTTGCTACCTAGCGAGGCAGTAGGTTTTGGCGAGCTGCAAAACGCCTCTGCCGGGCTAGGTACTAAAAAGCGGTAGTACCGCATTTTAGTAACTAGTGAGGCAGAAGCTTTTTGCAACTTGTCAAAAGCTACTGCCCCCCCGGTACTAAAATGCGGCAGTGCCGCATTTTAGTATCTAGCGTGGCAGAAGCTTTTTGCAACTTGTAAAAAGCTACTGCCCGTCCTGGTTCCAAAATGCGGTAGTACCACATTTTAGTACCTAGAGCGGCAGAAACTTTTTACAAGTTGCCAAAAGCTATTGCCCGCCTAAGTACCTGGCGTGATAGAAGGTTTTTGGCATTTTGACAAATGGCACTGCCCTCTGCGGTATCAATATACGGCACTACGAATGAGTCCGGTAGTACCGTATCCCAGGGGCGGTACTACCGCTTTGCGGTAGCACCACAAATTGATACCACTGGTGGCTGCAGGATGTGTGCTTTGACTTTTGCACTTCTGGTACCGGGCCGGTAGTACAGGTGTTTTCTGGTACTACCGCTTGGGAATCCGGTACTACCGCTGCATTAATTGCTCCAACGGTCAGATCTTCTCTGGGAGCTATAAATACCCCTCCACCTACCTTGGGACAAGGTGCTCATCACATTGAAGACTACTACCTCCACTAGAGCCACCAAATCGCCAAGATCTCTTCACTTCACCATCCAAAGTCTTTGATCTTTGGAGAATCGAAGGAGGAAGCCTTGATCTACTACTTCACCAAAAGAGATATTCATTTCCCCCTCACTCACTTGAGGGCCCCCATTGCTCTAGTGTTTTCTTTGGAAACCCTAGTTCTAGATTTGGTCTTACAAGGTTGTTTTTGATTATCTTGACAGCTTTCTTGTATTTAGGAGCCTCCAATTAAGTTTTGGATGTGTGCCTTGAACTTGTTGTAAAGGTGTCGGCTTCCACCTCGAAGGTTGCCGATATAGTGGAAGGTGGATCGATCCCGTTGGGGTGAGATTCATCAAAGAACAAGGGAGGCCTCTCGTGGCGTTGGTGGTTTGAAACCACCCCCTCTCCAAACGTAGACGTGCTTCCCCTCAAAAGGAAGGAACTACAAGAAACAAATCCTTGTGTCTCCGCGTCCACCACTTTGGTTATTTCTATCCTTTACCGCACTTTACTTACTTGTTCTTGCGTTATGTTGTGTTAGATCGTGCTTGTTTGTCATATAGGTAAATTCACCTTAGTTGCATTATCTAGATAATTTACCTTTCTTGTCAAACCCTAATTTGAAAAAGAATAAAATTTGAAGTAGAACCTATTCACCCTCCTCTAGGTGCCCATACGATCCTTTAAATTGGTATCAGAGCCTCGGCTCTTTATTCGGGTTTTACCGCCTAAGAGTATATGGGTAGCAAATAAGGGGAAGGTGATGGTGAGTCTATCCACTCGGTGACCATGGATAATATCAATAACTTGGAAGCAAGATTGAGCTCAACCTTGGGCAACGAGATCAAACAATTGCACAAGTTACTTGAGCAACTTGTTAAAGATAAAGATGGCTCATCATCCCCTTCTCCTCCAGAGGATCATCCATCTATGATACCTAAGGGTAATGCTCCGGCATCACCCGAGGGTATGGCAGCGGGGGGTAAACAAGACAACACTAATTCCCCCACACAAAATGATGGTAGGAAAGGTGAGCACCGTGATTCATGGTACTCTCCCGACCCTCCAATCCCTCACCCTCATGTAAACAATAGAGGTGACCCACCTAAGCTTTAAGCATCTACTACTTTTGCTCAATGGCAATATCTAATGAAAACTCATGTGCGCAGCTCTTGCATTGAACTTTGGAACATCATCGAACAAGGACTCTTTATTGGGGATCCAAACAACTTGACAAAAATAGAAATTGTCAATAGTCAATTCAATCCCACTGCTTTGCACATGATTCAACAAAGATTGGGTACAAAGGATTACCCACACATTGAGCACCTCAGCATCGCCAAGGAAGCTTGGGATGCTCTCACGGTGTTGTTTGTTGGGAATGAGAGCATGAGGAGGAACCGGTATGATGCAATAAGCAATGAAGCCGAAGGCTTCTACATGAATGAAGGTGAAGATCATGAAGACATGTATCGTAGGCTCAAGACGACCGCCACCGCTTTCAGAAATGTGGGGTCCTCACATGTGGATGATGCTTGGATAAAGAGGAAATATGTGGATGCACCCATGCCCTTTGATCCCACTGATTTGAAGAGCATACAAGGAAGACACAACTTGTAGGGGTTTGTAGCATGGAAAACAAAAAATTTCTACCGCATGCACACAAACAAGCCAAGATCTATCTACTAGATTTTAGCAACGAGTCGATAGAGGAACTCACCCTTGAAGATTCCAAAGCGGTTAATGAGAGCAGATTCTCGTGGGTGATGTACTCGTACACTTGCCGATCTCAAGATCGCAGAGCGATCCTTCCGCGCTATGCTCCTAAGCTCCGCAGTCGGTCACACATTCGGTACTCGATGAAGACCTTCCTCTCCCTTGTTCCAGCAGGCAGCGAGGTTGTAGCACTCTCCTCGTGATTCCGACAGCACGAAGGCGCGGTGTCGGAAGTAAAGGGAAGATCCCGCAGGGCTTTGCCTAAGCCGGAGCGAGTATGGTGGAGTAAGAGAGGGACTTGGGGATCTACGGATTAGAGGCACCAAGGGGGGTGATTTGGCTGGCGGCTAGGGCTTGGGGAAGCCCCAAGTCGGCGACTTGGAGGAGGCCCTAGGCGGCGGCAGAACTTGGAGGTGGTGGCGCCAGCGACTTGGAGCTAGGGTTTTTAGGTGTGAGGGGTAGGGGCGCCCTACCCCTCCTTATATAGGTGGGAGGGAGGCAATTGGGAGGAGGGAGTCCTCCTCCAACTCCTCCTCCTTGGCCGGCGGGTGGAGGGAGTGGGACTCCTACCTTAGGTAGGTTTCCTACTCTCCCTCCACCAAGCAACTTCGGATTTGACTTTTCAAATTGGCGTTTGACTTTCAAACTTGGATTTGATTTCTCTCTTCATATTGCCCAGCCAAGTGACCTAGTACATGAAGAAATCATTCCACATTGTCATGACACATCCATGAACCATTCCCCCTCCGGAGTGCCGGACCTTACAGACCCTTCTAGAACATTCCTGGTGAAAACACCGGAATCATTTCCGAACTCCGAAACGGGACTTTCCTTATATGAATATTATTCTCCGGACCATTCCGGATCTCCTCGTGATATCCCGGATCCCGTCCGAGACTCCGAACAACATTCGGTCTCTTACTCATCATTCCATAACTACACAAAAACATCGAATCCTTAAGTGTGTCTCCCTACGGTTCGTGAATTATGCGGAAATGAGCGAGACACTTCTCCGATCAATAACCAATAGAGGAATCTGGAAATTCATATGGCTCCCACATATTTATTCGATTACTTTGCGATCGAATAAAACACTTACATACGATACCAATTTCCTTTTGTCTCACGATAGTTTACTTATCCGAGGTTTTGATCGTCGGTATATCTGCATACCTAGTTCAACCTCGTTACCGATAAGTATTCTTTTCTCGTTCCCATGGTATGTGATCCCTTGTGAGCCAGTCACATGCTTGCAATCTAATTGGATGAAATTCCACCGAGAGGGCCCAGAGTATATCTATCCGTCATATGGATGGATGGACAAATCCCACTCTTGATCCATGTGCCTCAACCCATACTTTCCGAACACTCAATGCCACCTTTATAGCCACCCAGTTACGGTGTGGTGTTTGATGTCATCAAATCATCCTTCCGGTGATGGTGATTAGCATGATCTCATGGTCGAAGGAATTAGGTTATTATGTATCAGAAAGCTTATAGAAATTGAACTATTAAAATGACTTGATCTTTATGCCATGCTTATCTATAGGAGTATGTCCATCAAACCATTCTCCTAATGATATCATCTCGTTGTTAATAACATATCAATGTTCATGATCAAGAAAACACGATCATATATTAACCAACAAGCTATTATTATTAAAGAGGCTTTACTAGGGACTCTAATTAAGTTTACAAATCTCGCAAGTATTAATGTTTTCGATTAATAATATTATAGCATGAATGTAAACATTTATCATAAACACAAAGATATAATAATAACCACTTTTATTATTGTCTCTAGGGCATATCTCCAATAGTCTCCCACTTGCACTAGAGTCAACTAATCTAGATTACATGGTAATGTACCGAACACCCGTGGCAGTTTGGTGTTGGTCATGTTTTGCCCTCGGGAGAGGTTTAGTCAACGGATCCGCCACATTCAGATCTGTGTGTACTTTGCAAATCTTTATGTCACCATCTTGGACATGTTCTCGAATAGCATGAAAACGTAGCTTGATGTGCTTCAGCTTCTTGTGTGACCTTGGTTTTTGCGCGTTGGCTATGGCGCCCATGTTATCACACTAGATAGACATTGGGTCCAGCGCACTTGGAACCACACCGAGCTCTGTAATGAACTCCTTCATCCATATCGCCTCTTGTGAAGCGTCTGAAGCATCTATGTATTCCGATTCAGTTGAAGATCTCGCCACAACGCTTTGCTTTGCACTCCTCTAGCTAACTGCTGCACCATTTAAAGTAAATACGTATCCAGATTGAGATTTAGAATCATCCGGATCGGTGTTCCAACTAGCATCGGTGTAACCATTAAGAACGAGCTGTTCATCACCTCCATAAGAAAGAACCATATCCTTAGTTATTCTCAAGTACTTAAGGATGTTTTTGACCGCTGTCCAATGATCCACTCCTGGATCACTTTGATATCTGCTAGTCAAACTAACAGCATATGCAATGTCGGGTCTAGTACATAGCATGGCATACATAAGAGATCCTATGGCTGAGGCATAGGGAGTCTTACTCATCCTTTCTCTATCTTCTGCCATTGCAGGACTTTGAGTTTTACTCAAGGTCGTACAGCAACATGGGCAAGAACCCTTTCTTGCTATCTTCCATTCCAAACCTCTTTAGAACTTTGTCCAAATATGTACTTTGTGACAATGATATTAGGCGTCTCGATCTATCTCTATAAATCTTTATGCCTAATATGTAAGCTGCTTCGCCAATATCTTTCATTGAAAAACTATTATTCAAATAATCCTTGACACTATTAAGAAGGTCTAAATCATTCCCAATCAACAATATGTCATCTACATATAGTATTAAGAATGCTACAGAGCTCCCACTTACTTTCTTGTAAATACAATCTTCTCCATAAGTTTGTCTAAAACCATTGCTTTTGATTACCTTATCAAAACATTGATTCCAACTTCGGGATGCTTGCTTCAATCCATATATGGACCGTTGAAGTTTGCATACTTTGTTAGCATCTTTAGGATCGACAAAACCTTTGGGTTGCATCATATACAACTCTTCATCAATGTCTCCATTGAGGAAAGCTGTTTTGACATCCATCTGCCATATCTCATAATCATAATATGCAGCGATTGCTAACATAATCCTCATAGACTTTAGCTTCGCTACCGGTGAGAAAGTCTCATCGTAGTCAACTCCTTGAATTTGTCGATACCATTTTGCAACAAGTCGAGCTTTATAGAAAGTAACATTACCATCAGCATCTGTTTTCTTCTTGAAAATCCATTTGTTCTCGACAGCCTTCCGGCCATCCGGTAAGTCCACCAAAGTCCATACTTGGTTTTCATACATGGATCCAATCTCGGATTTCATGGACTCTTGCCATTTATTGGAATCTGGGCTCATCATTGCTTCCTCATATGTCGCAGGGTCGTCGGTGTTATCCACCAACATGACACTGATAACGGGATCATACCAATCAAGAGTGGTACGAGTTCTCGTTGACCTGCGAGGTTCCGTAGTAACTTCAACCGAAGTTTCATGATCAACATCATTAGCTTCCTCTCTTATTGGTGTAGGCGCAACAGGAACTACTTCCGGTTCTGCGCTACTTGCAAGTTCGAGAGAAGGTTCAACAACCTCGTCAAGTTCTACTTTCCTTCTAGTCACTTCTTTCTAGAGAAATTCTTTCTCTAGAAAGGATCCATTCTTGGCAACGAAGATTTTGCCTTTGGATCTATGATAGAAGGTATACCCAATAGTTCCCTTTGGGTATCCTATGAAGACGCATTTTTCCGCTTTGGGTTCAAGCTTTTCCGGCTGTAACTTCTTTACATAAGCTTCACAACCCCAAACTTTAAGGAACGACAATTTAGGTTTCTTCCCAAACCATAATTCATATGGTGTCGTTTCAACGGATTTAGATGGTGCCCTATTTAAAGTGAATGCGGCCGTTTCTAATTCATAACCCCAAAATGATAGCGGTAAATCTGTAAGTGACATCATAGAACAAACCATATCTAAGAGAGTTCGATTACGACGTTCGGACACGCCATTACGCTGTGGTGTTCCCGGCGGTGTCCATTGTGAAAGTATTCCGCCTTTCTTCAAATGCTCGCCAAACTCGTAACTCAGATATTCACCTCCACGATCAGATCGTAGAAATTTAATCTTCTTGTTACGTTGATTCTCTACCTCACTTTGAAATTCCTTAAACTTCTCGAAAGTTTCGGACTTATGTTTCATGAAATAGATATACCCATATCTACTGAAGTTATCCATGAAGGTAAGAACATAATGATAACCACCGCGCGATGCTACACTCATTGGGCCACACACATCGGTATGTATGATTTCCAATAAGTCTGTAGCTCGCTCCATCATACCAGCCTGGGTATTTGATACTGGTTCGGTTGCTCATATTTGTAACTCGAAACAGGTGCTGCAGAATAAACGGAAACTAGCGAAGAACGAGGTGACGATGCGCGTAGGAAATGGATCAAAGGTTGATGTGATCGCGGTCGGCACGCTACCTCTTCATCTACCATCGGGATTAGTTTTATACTTAAATAATTGTTATTTGGTGCCTGCGTTGAGCATGAACATTATATCTGGATCATGTTTATTGCAAGACGGTTACTTGTTTAAGTCCGAGAATAATGGTTGTTCGATTTATATGAGTAATATGTTTTATGCACATGCACCTTTGATAGATGGTCTATTCTTATTGAATCTCGATTGTGGAAATACACACATTAATAACATTGAAGCTAAACGTTTGAAATTGAGCAATAACTCGACCTATATGTGGCACTGTCGTCTTGGTCATATTGGAGTGAAGCGTATGAAGAAACTCCATTCCGATGGACTTCTTGAATCACTTGATTTCGAATTGCCCAAAGTACTAGTGAGATACACATCGATAACATGTATATCGGATATACCTTTCTTCTTGATGTTGCCGTTCTTCAAATCCACCAAGTACTTTGGGCAATTCCGCTTCAAGTGACCTTCTCCCTTGCAGTAAAAGCACTCAGTATCAGGCTTAGGCCCAGCCTTGGTCTTCTTCGCCGACGCGGCAACTTTCTTACCGCCCTTCTTGAAGTTTCCCTTTTGCTTAGACTTGCCTTACTTCTTGAATTTGGTGGACTTATTGACCAACAACACTTGGTGCTCTTTCTTGATCTCCACTTCTGCAGATTTCAACATGGAGAAGAGTTCTGGCAACGTCTTGTCCATGTTTTGCATATTGTAGTTCATCACAAAGTTCTTGTAACTTGGTGGCAGTGATTGGAGGACACAGTGAATTCCCAAAGAATTAGGAATCACTATACCCAAGCTTTGGAGTTTGTTTGCGTGACCAGACATCTTAAGCACGTGCTCACTAACGGAGCTGCCCTGTTCCATCTTGCAGTTAAAGAACTTTTCAGAAGCCTCATAACTCTCAACTGCCGCGTGAGCCTCAAATATCATTTTGAGTTCACGGACAATATCTTGTGAGTCATGGTTCTCAAACCTTTTCTGAAGCTCCGATTCCAAACCATACAAGATAGCACACTGAACTGTGGAGTAGTGATTCTTCCGAGTGAGGTAAACATTCTTTACTTCATCGGTAGCAGTACCTGCAGGCGGATCACCCAGCGGTGCATCTAGCACATAGGTCAAATTACCATCATTGAGGACAATCCTCAAATTGCGGAACCAATCCGCGAAGTTGCTTCCATTGTTTTTCAACTCTTCTTTCTCTAGGAACGCATTAAAATTGATGGTAGGGGCCGCCATTGATCTACAACATATTTGCAATAGTTTAGACTAAGTTTATGACAAATTGAGTTCTAATTAATAGTTAAATTAATCTAGGTGAACTCCCACTCAAAACAATATCCTTCAAATTGTTTTAGTGATCACACGAACCAAATCCACCACATCAAAACCGATCATCACGAGAGTTGATGTAGCTTCAATGGCGAACAATCAACATGTTCATCATATCTACTATATGACTCATGCTTTACCTTTCGGTGATCCGTGTTCCGAGACCATGTATGTACATGCTAGGCTCGTCAAGATCAAACCTTAGCTTCCGCATGAGAAAATCTGGCTTGCTCACGTTGTATACACTCGCAGAATCTAGCACACCCGATCATCACGTGGTGCTTCGAAACAACGAGCTTTAGCAACGGTGCTTACTAAGGATGAACACTTTAAAAATTGAAATTGTGTGCTTGAGGGATCATCTTATAATGCTACCGTCGTTAACTAAGCAATACAAGATGCATAACAGGATTAACATCACATGCAATTCATAATATGTGATATGATATGGCCTTTCTTCTTGTGCTTCCGATCTCCATCTTCAAGCATAATCATGATCTCCATCATCACCGGTATGGCGTCAAGGTCAATGGCGCTGTTTCATGGTTGTCGTCCACCAGCTTCAACTATTACAACTACTTTGAATAGACACGTAGGTCTTAACAGAATTTAAAGACAACCATATGGCTCCTGCCGGTTGCCAACTTACAATAAGGAACATTGCATATATAAAATATAATCACAATCATGGCCATATCACATCACAGCACACCCCTGCAAAACAAAGTTAGACGCCTCTAATTTTCTTTGCATATTTTACATGGTTTGGGGCTTTCAATAAGTGTCGTTCTAACTTACGAACAAGAACCACAACGTTGATGCTTGAACTATCAAGTGCCCGTTTTAAATTGAATCTATACTATGATGGGAGAGACAGGCACCCGCAAAGCCACTTATGCAATACAAGTTGCATGTTGAGCGTGGAGCAAGTCTCATGAACGATGTCATGTAAGGTTAGCCCGGGCCGCTTCATCCCATCATACCGCCAGATGCAAAGTACACAAAAAGCAATTGATAATAAAAGCACCACCACCCACAATGACCATTGTGTTCTACTCGTGCAACAAATCTACATATAGACACAGCTTTGATACCACTGGAGGGGTTCGTAGCATGGAAAACAAAAAAATTCTACCGCACGCACACAAACAAGCCAAGATCTATCTACTAGATTGTAGCAACAAGTCGATAGAGGAACTCACCCTCGAAGATTCCAAAGCGGTTAACAAGAGCAGATTCTCGTGGGTGATGTAGTCGTACACTTGCTGATCTCAAGATCGCGTAGACGATCCTTCCAACAAACTGCGCCAGCGCCTCAATCGGTCACACGCTTAGACTTTCGATGAAGACCTTCCTCTCCCTTGTTCCAGCAGGTAGTGGAGGTTGTAGCACTCTCCTCGTGATTCCGGCAGCACGACGGCGTGGTGTCGGAAGTAGAGGGAAGATCCCACAGGGCTTCGACTAAGCCGGAGCGAGTATGGTGGAGTAAGAGAGGGCCTTGGGGATCTACGGATTAGAGGAACCAAGAGGGGTGATGTGGCCGGCGTCTAGGGCTTGGAGAAGCCCCAAGTCTGCGACTTGGAGGAGGCCCTAGGCGGCGGCAGCAGCACTTGGAGTGGTGGCGCCGACGACTTGGAGCTAGGGTTTTTAGGTGTGAGGGGTAGGGGCGCCCTACCCCTCCTTATATAGGTGGGAGGGAGGCGGTTGGGAGGAGGGATTCCTCCTCAAACTCCTCCTCCTTGGCCGGCGGGTGGAGGGAGTGGGACTCCTACCCTAGGTAGGTTTCCTACTCTCCCTCCACCAAGCAAACTGCGCATTTGACTTTTCAAATTGGCGTTTGACTTTCAAACTTGGATTTTATTTCTCTCTTCATATTGCCCAGCCAAGTGACCTAGTACATGATGCAATCATTCCACATTGTCATGACACATCCATGTACCCTTCCCCCTCTGGAGTGCCGGACCTACCAGACCCTTCTAGAACATTCCTGGTGAAAACACCGGAATCATTTGAACTCCGAAACAGGACTTTCCTTATATGAATCTTATTCTCCGGACCATTCCGGATCTCCTCGTGATATCCCAGATACCGTACGATACTCCGAACAACATTCGGTTTCTTACTCATCATTCCATAACTACACAACAACATCGAATCCTTAAGTGTGTCTCCCTACGGTTCGTGAATTATGCGGACATGACCGAGACACTTCTCCGATCAATAACCAATAGAGGAATCTGGGAATTCATATGGCTCCCACATATTTCTTTGATTACTTTGCGATCGAATGAACCACTTACATACGATACCAATTTCCTTTTGTCTCACGATAGTTTACTTATCCGAGGTTTTGATCGTCGGTATCTCTGCATACCTAGTTCAACCTCGTTACCGATAAGTACTCTTTTCTCGTTCCCGTGGTATGTGATCCCTTGTGAGACAGTCACATGCTTGCAAGCTAATTGGATGACATTCCACCAAGAGGGCCCAGAGTATATCTATCCATCATATGGATGGACAAATCCCACTCTTGATCCATGTGCCTCAACCCATACTTTCCGAACACTCAATGCCACCTTTATAGCCACCCAGTTACGGTGTGGTGTTTGATGTCATCAAATCATCCTTCCGGTGATGGTGATTAGCATGATCTCATGGTCGAAGGAATTAGGTTACTATGTATCAGAAAGCTTATAGCAATTGAACTATTCAAATGACTTGATCTTTATGCTACGCTTATCTATAGGAGTATGTCCATCACACCATTCTCCTAATGATGTGATATCGTTGTTAATAACATCTCAATGTTCATGATCAAGAAACCACATCATCTATTAACCAACAAGCTAGTATTATTAAAGAGGCTTTACTAGGGACTCTAATTAAGTTTACAAATCACACATTTATTAATGTTTTCGGTTAATACTATTATAGCATGAATGTAAACATTTATCATAAACACAAAGATATAATAATAACCACTTTTATTATTGCCTCTAGGGCATATCTCCAACACAACTACCATCTCATGACATCCAATGAAGTTATGCAAGAGATGTCCTCTTTCAAGGTTGCCGCCAAGAATGCCAAAGATGCCCGTGCTCGTGCCCTTGGTATGAGCAATGTCATCAACGTTGCTTTGAAGGCCAACGTTGTTGAACATGGGGATGAAGATGATAGTGATGAAGGCCTCTCCATGGACCACCCCGATGATGTCAAGATTTCTCATAGTCAATATATGACCTTCTATGATAAGAAGTTTTGGAAGAACCCCGCCAAGGCCAAGATGGAAATGCAACGAAGAAGCAACCCAAATGGGAAAAGAGAAAATACCACTAGGTTGAGAACTTCCTTCAATTGTGGTGACCGCTATCACTTTGTGGCGAGTTGCCCCTATGAGAAGAGAGAAGATCATGGGGGTAAGCTTGTGTAGAAGAAGACACTCAAAGCACCTTACAAGAAACCATTCATCAAGAAGAATCGCATCAACAAGAAGTCGGGAGAAATTGTCTTGATCACTCATGAAGAATACTCCTCCGACAATGAAGATGATGAAGATGAGGAGGAGGAAACATCTAATGGTGTGGCGGCTCTAGCCACTACTTCTACTCTGACATTCTCACTCTTCGATTATCCAAATGAGAACGCTCCCATCAATAACGTCACTTGCCTTATGGCAAGAGGAACGGAGGTATCTTCATCATCTCACTCCACTCCCTTAGTTAATGATGAAAGTGATGATGAGATGTCTCTTGATGTTAAAAAGGAATTAATTGCTTTCGATGAATTTAGTACTAACCTACAAGGGTATGCTAAGATACATTTTTGGAACATCTTAGATCAACTTTCCCACACACAATAACTTCTAGATGTAAGGTGTAAACTTGGTCATGAACACATGATTGAGCTAGAGGCCTTAAACAATTCTCTAGAAGAAGAACAAGAGACTAGGATGTCCCTTGAACTAAAACTTGAAGGGATTGATGAGTCCAATGACATTATTGTTAATAGACTCATCAAAGAACGTGATCATGCTATTGCTAAATGCAAACAGGCTAAAAAGGACAAGATTGAGTTTGGTGTGGTTCACGAAAAACTTGCCGAGGACTTTAGGTTGCTTGACAAGGCTCACAAGGCCTTGGAAAGTGAACTCTTGTTACTCACAAAGTCCCATGAAATGCTTCAAACTCAATTGGCCAATATTCCTTCACCTAGTACCTTCATACCATCTAGTAGTACAACTATTCTTGAAGAAAATGCTAGGTTGAAGGGGGAGCTAGCCAAGGCCACATTTCCACAAGGTAAAAAGTCCATTGATGACCTTTTGAGTAAGCAAAGGCATAGTGGTGAGAAAGGGGGAATTGGCTTTGTCTCCAAAGCCAAGAAGAAGAACAACAACAAGAAGAAGGCCAAGCCCGCACAAGAGAGAAACAAGACCATTGTGGATAGTAAGACCACAAGTGGTAAAACTATGTCTCATGATGACTTTGCGGGAAGTGCTAACCCTCACTATGTTCTTATGCGTGATTATTATGGTGATGTGTATGCACAATATGTTGGTCCATATGATGGTTATATTTCTTGGTCCATTTGGATCCCCAAGACCCTTGTCGCTAACAAAAGAGGACCCATTGAAAAATGGGTACCTAAAAATTAGCTTGATCTTTTGTAGACTTATTCTTCCGGAGGGTCAAAGTGGGTGCTTGATATTGGTTGCATAAGTCATATGACCGGAAGCTCATCTATTTTCAAGGGCTTAAAGCCAAATGATGATCAAATCACCGTGGCATATGCTAACAAGTCAAAGTCTAAGGTAATGGGTTTCGGCAAGGTAGTGGTTTCTCACGACATTACACTCGTGAACGTCATGCTTGTTGAGACCCTTGGATACAATTTACTTTCAGTCTGTGCTCTTGGAAAGATTGGATTTGCCGTCCTTATTGATAATGATATTGTGGTCCTCATGTGGATCAAGTATCTCAAGGTCGCTTTCGTTGGGTATGTCTAACATGACTTGTATGTGGTGGACTTTTCGGGGAAAACCACTACAAGTGCGATGTGCTTATTCGGAAAGGCCGATGTGGGTTGGTTATGGCATCGCCGACTAGCCCATGTCAATATGAGAACTTTGCAAAGTCTCCACAAGGAGGGCCATATTGTTGGACTAAAATAAAATGTTTTCTTTGCCAAAGATCGTGTTTGCAGTGCTTGTGTTCTAGGAAAAATGCATGATGCTCCCCACAAGCGAAAGAACCACATCAAGTCCACCAAGATCTTGGATATCCTTCATGTGGACCTCTTTGGTCCCCCTTCTCATGCAAGTCTTGGTGGGAATAAATATTGTTTGGTGATTGTTGATGACTTTTCAATATACTCATGGGTATATTTCTTCAAGTTAAAGAGTGAGACCCAAAAGACCTTCATCGACTTCATCAACATGGTTCAACGTCAATACAATCTTCCCGTGTTGATTATAAGAAGTGACAATGGCAACGAGTTCAAGAACTACACCTTGAATGATTTCCTTAGTGCTGAGGGGATAAAACACCAATATTCCGCTGCATATACCCCACAACAAAATGGTGTGGCCGAGAGGAAGAACCGGAATCTTATTGAGATGGCTAGGACCATGTTGGCGGAGTTTAAATCTCGATACAACTTTTGGGCCGAAGCCATCTCCACCGCTTGACATGCATCAAACCGGCTCTACCTCCACAAAGAAATCAACAAAACTCCATATGAAATACTTACCGATAACAAGCCCAACATATCCTACTTCTGGGTGTTCGGTTGTAAGTGTTTCTATCTCATAAAAGGTGTTCGTTTGTCCAAATTCGAGTCTAAGGCATTAGAGGGTATTTTTGTTGGCTATGGTCTCGAATCTCACACTTATAGAATCTATTATAAGCTCTCCGGATCCGTCTTAGAATCTTGTAGTGTGACCTTCGAAAAATATGATGGTCCCCAAGGGGGGCGTGTTGATGCTTGTGATGCAGATGATAAAATGCCTCAGGATGCCATAGGAAGAATGGGTGTGGGATATATCCGCCCCGTTGAGGAACCCCATATGGACGATCGAGAAGAACTATGCTCCACACAAGTGGAGCCCTCATCTTCACAACATCAACAAGCTCCATCCACCGAGGAGGGCAATGACTCAAGCCAAAGACAAGATGCGGAACCTTAAAATGTTGATCAAAGTGACAAATCTAGTCAAGAGGAGCTTGATTCATTCTCCAGGATGTCAAGTGGTGCCAAGTCAATTGTTCAAGGAAGATCCGTAGAAACTGCATTGAGACAAGCTCAAATCGATGCTAGAAGAGTGTTTGATCAAGACCAAGGTTAATCTTTGCATCTTAGTGAAGAAAATGATTCTGGTGATGATCAAGGTCAATTTGATGGTCAAGACGAGGACCAAAATGATGAAGAGGGTCCCCCAAGAAACAATGAGGAGATCCACGCTCGTCGTGAATCTAGAAAGGATAGAATGTTGGAATAAAGATATCACTCTCTACAAAATGTAGTTGGTGACCTAAGGAAAGGCATTTCCACAAGATCACAATTAAAGAGGTTCAGTGAACACCAAGCACACATCTCCATGATTGAACCAAAGAAAGTGTGGGAAGCTCTTGAAGATTCGGATTGGTTGGAAGCTATGCATAAAGACCTCAACAACTTTGATAGAAACAAAGTATGGAAGTTAGTTGATAAGCCAAAGGATTGCCGCAATGTTATAGGCACGAAGTGGATTTTCAAGAACAAGCAATATGAGCATGGAATTATAGTAAGGAACACGGCTAGATTGGTTGCACAAGGGTTATCTCAAATTGAAGGCATTAACTATGTAGAGACTTATGCACTCGTGGCTCACCTTGAGTCCATCCATATCCTCCTTGCTTATGCGGCACACCATAACTTTAAGTTGCAACAAATGGATGTAGAAAGTGCATTTCTTTATGGTCCATTAAATGAGTTGGTATATGTAAAGCAACCCCCGGGATTTGAGGATCCCAACTACCCAAACCATGTATACAAACTTGATAAGGCACTCTATGGGCTCAAACAATCCCCACACACGTGGTATGAGCACCTTAGAGAGTTTTTGTTTGACCATGGATTTGAGGTTGGGAAAATCAATCCCACTCTTTTTACTAATAAGGTCAATGGGGAGTGTGGCTCCCCGGATTTACGGTCCGAGAATACCCGTTATGCATACAATTCACATTCCCATGATCAGTGAGCCGTGAGCATAACCGAATAGGATCATTACAACATCCATATAGTAACAAGTAAAAAAATTACAAAGTGGCCATTATGATGAATAAAACACAAATAGCGGAAGTCTTCAGCGCAGAGCCCATGCCTTAACCTACAGGCAACTGAATGGGAAGACGGCCTAGCTCGCATAGATGTCAGCACCTTCGTTCCTTCTTAACATCTGCAATCTGGCCAAGTAAATAGCCAGGGACAATGCTGGTGAGTACTTTGAATGTACTCGTGAACCTCCTTAAGATAAAAATAATAACGGGTATGCAATATGGATGTGGTAGGATGGCTCCAAGAGAGGTTCTTTTATAAACTAGTTTCTCTTATAGATATAGCATGTCTCTATATATTTGGTGAAAAACTTTTGTCAAAACTTTTTGGAAACCTTTTTGAAGAGTTTTAAGAAAAACACTAGGATTGGGTCACCCATTTGTTTCTCCTTCTGGTCATCTCATGACCGGACTCCTTCCTCCATTTTCCCGACCATCCCATGGTCAAAACATTTTCGACCCATTGCTTTACCGATCTCCTTTTTGAAAACAAAACCATTGCCCCCGTATAGCAGCCATCACTACCGTCCATGACCGAGGACTCGGCTATTCGAATAGATTTACACTTTGTAGAGGTTGTACACTGTACCCACACCATCCGATTACCCGTCCCTGATCCGCACCGATCGTGGGTCGAATAACCGGTCAAGACCTTCTGAATGCCCTCTCCGATACAAGTGCCTACCCTATGAGGTTAACCCCCTAAAAAACGGGACGCCCTATATAGTCACAAGCCAACCGGAGCGTGTTTTGCACCCTGCAGGGTGTGCGCGTTCAATGAGGGGCTCATAGTATCGTCTGGCCGCCATTTAGACGGTATTTACCAACCCCAGACTGATGTTTAACATGGGCCTTTACAGGGGAAAGCCCAGCCTCCGGGAATTTGTTCTTCCCCTTAGTAGTTTGAGACACCTATACCGGATTAGACAAACTTCCAGCCTAGCCCCGTCCCATTCCACAGTAATGTGGTTGCACGGGTTAATTGCTCAATCATTAGGAACTGTACAGCGGGGCGTGTTTTCGTAATCATTTTTCTTCCATCTTTTATCCACCTTTTTTTAAAACAAAACCTCTCTCATTTTCCAAACCACTTGGTAGGACAAGACTCAAAAAGGTTTTCTCATAAAACATTTTCGTAAACCTTTTTCCGGGATCTTCCCATCCTACAATTTTGTTTGGGCTAAAACGGGGTCTCCAAGAGGTTATGGTGTTAAACACCATCTACCCTACTAAAGGAAGGTAGGTACTATAAAAAGGGGTTGTACCTAATGGTACTAAGGGGTAAACATTTGGAGGAGCCAAACATTCCCCATATAAAATATATCATAGTAAAAAAATGCACTTTGCATAAATGAGTAGATAAAACATGCATAGATAAAATAATAGGACAAGGTGTATGAGCAAGAAGGTGGCTTGGCTGTGACCAGCGAGATGTCCCGTGACGGCGTTAGATAACCAGAGTACCGATAATAACAAAAATAAGAATAACCCCGATGCTTCCCTTCTTCTCGGCGTCTCGCAATCGCAACTATCGCTGTTATCGAGAATACATGCAAGCAAACAATACACCAATCAATAAAAGGCATACAATAAACAAACCATACAGCAAGCTAAGGATAAACATATGATATAAATCAGTACGATGTTGGAGGTTTGGTTTGATTGGATTGGGAAAGGATTTGGAGACATTAGGGAAAAAGGCTCCCTTTGGATCTATAGTCTATGAACCAAGGTTTTTGATCAAGGACTTGATATGTATGATACCATTGTATGAAAATGATACCATCAGATAGGTATTGATAAAGTGAAGCCAACAAAAGTGGTTTCACTATTTTACTAATTTCCCTTGATTTATAATGGATTTTTTTAGTGGATAAAATCCTAGTTTAAGTAAATAATTCACCAGAACTGCTCTGGAGTTCCAAAAATTATTTACTTGGGTGATTAGGTAGTATTTGATGGACTGATTCAACAGGAGTTGGAATCACCTTAAAACAATTACCAGAATGCCCTTGAGAAATTCCCAAAGGAAGTATTGGCGGGGATTTGTCTTTTTCATCAGATTTATTTTACATAATATTTTTAGTTGATTCCAAGAATACATGTTAGGTACTAAGGATACCTTTATGTAGAAATTAGAATCAACCCTTTTGGATTAACAAAGCTACTGCAATGTTTTATTAGTGGATAAACCATGCACAGAAGGGTTTATTTAACTAAAATTAAAAAGAGGCTCATAAAATTATGAGCTGATGGATTTTATAATGTATGGTTATGTGTGTTTACTGGGAGTTGGTTTTAGGTCAAAACCTCAGTTGGTTTGACCTAGGGAATTTCCTAAAGGAAGACAGTCTCTATTTTTGATATTTTTGTCAGGGGAAAACTAGGAAGCAAACTAAGGCGGGGCCAGTGGAATTTGAAAGGTATGGTTAGTAACTTTCATTACCAATTAGGTTTACTCCATTTGCACATGTTAAACCTTCTGGAGATATTATTTAGTGATTTAGACAGATCTTGGTTTGAGATTTATCATATTTATTCTATGAATTATTTTGGTGTAGAACTTGGTGTGCATGTTAGAGGGTGGACTTAGGTACTAGAGAAAAATACTAGATAAATTTATTTGGGCCATTTACATTTTAGTTTGCATTTAAAGTGAGCAGCTACTTTTCAGATCTGAAAAGGAAATAAAGAAAAGAAGAGGATAAGGGAGGACGCGGGCCGGATCTGAGGAAGAATGGGCCGGGGGAGGGAGTTTTGTCCCACCCGGGGCTGTGCCCAAGCGTGAGGCGGAGGAGCTGCCGACCTAGCTGGGTCGGGCCGCCAGCGGGAGGAGGGAGTGAAGGGGTATGGGGCGGCTGTGGCCGTCGGATCAAGTCCAGATCGACGGCCACGAGCCGTCTTCTTCCTGGCGTTGCTGCCCGTGGGCAGAAACCCTAGATGGAGAGCATGGTTTGACGGGGAGGCTCACCTGAGCGTCGGGAGGCGACGAGGGTGGTCCAGGGCAACACGGGGCACGCCGATGAGCTCGGGGAGGGTCGGCAAGGTCGGGTTCGATGTTGGGGAAGGGCCCGCGCGGCGGTGGCCAAAAGGGAGCTCACCGGAGCTCGTCCTGGTCGATGCTGTAGGAGGTCCTGGGCAGAAATAAGGGCATGGTCAGATAGAGAAGGAGGAAGGGGTCACTGTAGGGTGACATGCAGGGATAGGGGAGCTCGGGAGAGTGAGCCTTGATTTCTTTTTGGAAGAGGGCCGAAGCTTCTCTCTTCCTCACTCTCAAGCATAACCAAGCATGGGAGAGGGGAGGAGGTGTTCTGGGAGGTGAGTGGGGGCAAATGAGCAACGAGTGGAGGCTGGGGTGGCCTCTAGCCCTTTTATTTCGAAACCCCATGGGTATAGATGAAATGTCCAAAATGGGCATGGGGGCTTCCCATTGGTGGCTAAGGGTGGTGCTGGGGGTTCTGTGGTCAAAGGTGGGCAGAGAGGTGGTGATAGGGAGTGGGGTAGCTGCTGTCCCTTTTTATTACAAGATATGGCATGATTTGGTTCTCTCTCACTCTTACAAGCACAAGAGTACAAGGGAGGGGAGGTGCTACAGTATCTTGGGTTGGTGTGCACGACCAGCATAGAGTGGTTATGCTGTGGAGGAGTACTTGACAAGATTTGGTGCTGGTTTGGTTGTTGTTGGATTCAAGTTTGCATTGCTCTAGCAAAATTGGTTAAGTGGAGTCTTGTGAAGAAAGTTGAAAATATTTCATTGGACAAAGTGTGTAAATGGTACTGGTAGGTGGTATAGGTCAAATAATCTCTCCCTGATTTAAATGGAAAATTTTCTGATGATTATAATCCCATTTAAATGCACTTATTCAAAAAGTGCAGAAGTAGATTATGGAAGCAAAAATGATATTTTTACATTGGACAAGCTTGGTTTTTGATGTGATATGGTCCTAGATACCATAACACACATTGGATAATTTTACTGGGATTTATTGAGGTGGAAAAGTATTCTTAGGGAATTATTTCTTGTTTCTGCCATTTAAGAAAAAGGGCAAAAAGAAATAACAAAGAATCTCAAAAATATTTATTTTTTAGTTGGGAAGATGTGATATGACATATAGGCATCAAATGTTCCTTGAGTTGGCAAGGTGGTTTGGACAAAAACAAACTTGTCTTTAAAGACAAGGGTTTTGGGGAATTTGCAAGATAATGAAATAAAATAGTTTAATAATTCAAAAAATTGGGAGAATTATTTGGAGGTTCTTATATCCAAGGTAGATGATATAAACTTGATGTAGGCATCAAGGTCAACCTTGGTTTTGAGGAAAAGTGATGAAAAGGATGGAGACTAGATTCTTGGGGGATCTAGGGTTTGGTTATGCTGATGCCTCCTAAATAGGGTTGGATTAGGGAGCTCAGAGCTCACCTTGGTACAAGGGTTATCTGGATGAATAGACCATGTCATATAGATGATCATGTAAGCAAGAGTTGGGCTTGGTTGGATTTAAGGTGGTTTTGGAGTGATGGAAATATTTGTTGAAAATAAGGCTTGCATAATAGATACATCAGGTAGCCTCCTAAACCATGTGGGTTTAAGAAGCACAAGGTTCCAATGGGAACAAGTAGAGTGGGTATTGATAGTACATGATTAGTATATCATAAATAAACAAGTAGTTGGTCAAGGGGAGGTGGCATATAGATGTGAGTGTAAGGTTCCCAACCTTTAATAAGGTAGAGATCCCTGTGTTTACAATGCTAGTCCCTGGATCAATAGCTAGCATCCACAGTTAAGATGTAATATCAAGAAACAAAGGTCATAATACAACTTTATGACCAGGAATAAAATAATTCATTACATCTTACATAGCTCATTTGGCTATCACATTACATTGCAGCAGAATATCTATAAGCATGGGGTCCTTCATCTTCAAAGTGCCACAGGCAGTCATGTTTGTTGTAGACTTGTAATCCTAATCAATAAACTTCACTAATCATCAATCAAACCTGCAACATAATAAGTTGTAGCCACCAGGGTCAATACATTTGAATTGTATTGTCAAGTTCACTACTATGTAGAAATAAGTGGATCCTATCATTTACATGCATATTTGGCGGGTTTAGGCTCTTTTGCAGAAAGCAATATAGTTTTATCCTATCTTTCAAAGTAGTTTTTGATCTTTGTCAAATCCTTTTCAACTTCTTGGAAAACTCCAAGTGCTTTTAATCCCTGGTTGTCACCCTCAAGTTTTAACTTTGAGAAATTGGAATGTCGAGATCTTCCATAGCTTCAGGCCTTAGTTGCTCAGTATTGTCCATAACCGGGGACACGGCTAAGTACTTAGAATTTGATCTTATGCAGAAGTTGTACACTTTACCCACATGACACAATCTCATCCTGATGCCACCTGTGGCCGCTGGATAAGTACTCACCAAGATGGAGTACTGGCAGATTGAGAATGTGACAAAGTCTTTCCATAGGAGTCCCCCCAATACACAATGCTAGCTTGTCTTCCAGGCACCAATGTAGGGTTTCAAGTTCCCTAGCACAAATCTAGTTAACCTGAAGATGCCAATGCATGGGTCTTCCACTATGTAGTTGACTAAGCCAGAGCCCATTTAGCATGTGGCTGTACACGAAAGCCACTGTACGAGAAACATGTTCAATCTCTAAGTCCCTGGGTGGTTTTCTTCTAGTGCACAACAAAAGAGATTGCCATATAAACATGGTTCCTTTTGTTGCGACCTTGTCCAACCTTGAGTATCCTTGTCCACCCAGGTGGTTCATTGAGTACTTGTTTTATTATAAAAACTTAAGTCTTTTCAATACTTCATATAATCATAACATGTATCCCATCCCAAATATATAGCTGGGCTAAGCATAGTAAAACTACAATGTTTCCACTAAGGAATATATAGGGGTATCCTATTAGGATTTAGCATAGCATAAAATATAGTAAACCTTATCATGCATGTTTCAAAAATCCACTAAGTGTAATGAAAATAGTAGGACTTGGATGATAGTGTCACTTGCCTTTTTGGTAGGGAATGTTGGTTCACTCTTGATCTTGAAAATATCACACTCTTCTAACTTCACTACAAATCAATCAAGCAAACATAGATTCAACTAGCATTCCAACCAATATTCAAACAATTTATCACACATAAAATAATAGAAACAAAGTTATGCATGCAAGCATGCAAAAGATAGTTTTATTTGCAAAGGTGGTTTCTACTAGGCTCTAAACATTATATGGTTCAAAGTGGTCATTTACTAAAGTGGTAAAACCATTTGCAAAAGGTTTTATCTATAAACCATTTTTAAGTCATTTCATTATTTTATGTGGTTGAAAAATGCTTTTAGCAAAGCAATAATTTTGTATTGTTCATCAAATAAGTTGTTAATTCACAAAACTTGGTGTTTAGGGTTAGAAGGTTTGAGTCAAATCATTTCCCAAAGGTTTTACTCAAAAATCATTTCCATATCAAAATCAATATTTTTATATGGCTAGAAATGAGCTAATTCAAGTATTTATTCCTAAACTTCACAAAATTCATTTTTAAATCCATAAGTTGGTTCCTAGGGTCAGTAGGTTCATGACAAAACATTTTGCAAAAATTTCACATTAAAATTTTATCTAGAACAATTTTTATATTCAAAATAAGCCTACACATGTTTCTGCACATTCAACCAATTTACCAGAAGCAAATCATTAAACAAATTGCATGGTTGCAAAGTACTTGTTCTACTGATTCCATTGATATAAAATTTGCAATATTTGGACGTGTAGATTTTAAGTTATGAATTTTACAAGTTTGCATACAAATGAGATTCGGAATTCTGTTTTAAATCAAACCAGTGCCACGCGGCGTGATCTAATTGGCCGGTACCGTTTCGTGTGGATCGGCCTCTGTGAACCGTAGGATTTAAGTTAGATCTAGTGGCTCAGATGGGCTCGTACCCCTTCGTTTAAGTTCTATTCTTATCCACTGGATTAACATCTAACGGTGCATAATGACTTGACCTAACTCGAGCGGCACCGACGATGGCTGGCGGCGGCGCACGGTCAGAAGGTGTGCTAGCCGATGAAACAGGAATCAAGGAAGACAGAGGAGGGTCTCACCGTGCTCGCAAGTTCGAGGTGAAACTCAAGGTGGTTGCGAGGAGGCAAGGGGCGCACGGGAACGGCGGCAATTCCTCGCCGGAGTTTGCAACGGCGTCTGGCGGCTCTGGTTGACGACGGGGCGATGCTGCAGTTCACCCTAAGGCAAAACAAAGGCACGGTAAGATGCGGGCGACCGTGGGGTTCATGTGATCATGATCGAGAGGTGCTGGGGCGAACGGAGTTTACCGGGGGAGTTCGTCGGAGCGATGGCAGACGGCAGCGCACGCTCGGTGTCGACGAAGCCGAGGCTACAGGGCACGCGCGGGCGAATGAGTGGCACGGGGAGATGCGCAAGAGGCTGCTGATGAAACCCATGTGAAGCAGGGGCGAAGGGAAAGTCTGTCCTCGCCGGAATTGGCGAAGGAGCTCGTCGGAGCAGAGTGGGCTCGAGCTCGAAATTTACCCAGCCTGGGGGCAGAGAGGGAGAGGCGAGTGAGGGGAAAGGTAGAGGAGAGGCGTGCTCTTAAGTGTGCGTGGTCACCGGAGGAGTTAACGCAGGCAATTAAGCGTATTAACGCCGGCAATAACACGGCAGCAACGGCAGGGAACGGCTGGCGCGAGATTGAAGACGATGACACGCTGGCGTGGGGCCTGCCTATCAGTGAGGAAGAGAGAGGGAGATGAGGCCTGCCTGTCTGTGTCTGTGCGGGTGCGGGTGGGGGTGAAAAACATTTCGCGCGTGGGGGTTTAGTTGGGCTGGAGCTGGGCTTAGCGGGCCTGTTGGGTTGGGTCGTTTTGTTTCACTTTTTTTTATTCTGTAAGCTTTTTCCTTTTCTATATTGAATTTCTGTTTTGATTTTAAATCAAACAATTCAAACAAAAAATGAATTCAAACCTTTGCCAAAGTTTGTATAATTTTTTTAGTTCTTTTTTACAAACTAAAGTCCAAAATAAAATAATACTTTTATTCTTTTAGGATCTATTTAATAATTAAATAAAATAGTCCTTAGTTATTAATTCAAATAGGTTTTGATTTATTAAAATCTCCATTTGAAATCTAAATAATATCAAAACCAATTCAGTAGGTTTTATTTGAAAATATAAAATACTTGGAAAACTTGTTTAAAATAAAATAACAAGTTTTAGTGTTTATTTAAATTGGAAAAGCCCTTACTTTAATAAAATTGGATAATAATAAATCCTCATTATTTTATTTAAATAAACCTTTACTCTTTTTATCAAATAGAAATATTTTATTTCAAAAGCTTGGCCAAAATTTAATTTGGTTCTATAAAATAATCTTTATTTATAAATTCTACTTTGCTTTTGAAAACCATACCTTTTTATTTAAAGGTCCAAAATAGTAATTCCAATTATTAAAACTTTCATTATTAATTGTTTATCTTTTTAAATCCCTTTAGGATTTTATTTGATCCAAATAGGTTTGAAAGTTTCCAATTGGATTCAAAAGTTTCTTCTCACCCTGAATTTCAAAAAAGTTTTATTTTGTTTATTTAATTTTTTTTCACATTTCAAAATTTGGAAAATTTTGGGATGTGACAGTGAGCTTCGGCCCAAGAAGGCAAGATGATAAGATTTGCAGAAAATATTATTATCTTGACTACAAAACCATCATGGATGCGTGGGAATTAAATTGGCTTAGCCCAGGGAAAGAGTGGGCTTTGGTAGTACTACTGATTTTCTACAAGATGGTTCAGGTGCATTATCGAGAATGCACATAGGGTGGAAATGGTAGTGCTCCAAAGATTGAATCTAGATAAGAAGTCCAGACTTAGCCATTTTGGCAGATTTGGAGATTTTGACTAGAGTGCAAGTGTAGAAGCTTTTGAGAGGATGCTAGGTTCCAAACTCATGATCAAGGAGATGAGGTTGAGGTAATAACTAATTAGATAGGATTCATTCTTAGATTGGGTCTCCACTAAGTTGGAAACCATCAAGAGGGATTATCCCTAGATAGAGATAAGCATGAGGTGATATAATCACTTGAGTGGCTTAGGATAGATCCAGACTGGGATGCTTGCTAGGGAATTTATGATCACAAGAAAGGATTGGGTCCTAAGGTATGAGTTACTAGATTAGTTCACTCTAGTTCCTAAGCAAACAAGACAATCAGCAGATCAAGGCAATTTATCAGACATCAGATCAAGGCAATTCATGAACCAGCAGATCAAGGCAATTCATCTGACTACTAGGGTTACCATCAAGCCTAGCTTGAGGTAAGGATAGGTATGTTGAAAGGGGTTTTGCTTTTAAGTAAGGTAAGTACTATCTTGGTATCTCTACCAAGATTGAGATGAAAAGGTTTTAATAAGGTTTTGGAAAACCTAGGGATAAGAGTAGTTAAAGGTTCTGTCTTGAAAACATAAGGAGATATATATAGGTCTCCATAGTTTTGGCAATAGAAACTAGTACATTATTTGGTTGGGTCAAAGTCATCTTGGCTCAGCTTTTGAAATGCTAGAACATTTGAGAATATGAAAGATGAGCCAAGACATCTCTTTTGTAAAATAGTTTTTGTAAACTAGGGTTGACATGAGGAGTACACATCTAATACACGGACAGTTGCTTGAGCACAAGCAAGCACACATTGCAAGAAACAGTTTTTGTTCCCCCTGATTTTTTCCTTTTTGACATTTAATCAGGGTTGCTGAAATTGGGATGTTACATGGAGCTTTTTGTATGCCAAATATATGTTGATGATATTATCTTTGGCTCATCTAATAAAGCTTTTAATGATGAATTATCAAAGCTTATGACTAGTAGGTTCCGGATGTCTTTGATGGGGGAGTTGAGAGTATTTCTTGGTTTTGAGATCAAGCAAGTTATAGGAGGGACATTCTTCAATCAAGCCAAGTATACTCAAGATATGCTCAAGAGATTCAAAATGCAAGATTTAAATGGAGCTCCTACTCCCATGGCTACAAAGACTCATCTAGAACAAAATCCAAATGGTAAAGATGTGGATCAAAAGGTATACCGGTCTATGATTGGTTCCCTGCTTTACCTTTGTGCATCTAGACCCGATATTCTGTTGAGTGTAGTGTGTGTGAAAGATATCAAGCGGATCGTAAAGAAAGCCATTTAATGGCGGTCAAGAGAATCTTTCGAAATTTAGTTCATACCCCATTTTATGGTCTTTGGTATCCTCGAGGGTCAACATTTGCTCTTTGTGGATACACGGATTTGGATTGGGCGGGTGATAACGATGATAGAAAATCGACCTTCGGGGCTTGCCAATTTCTTGGTAGGTCCTTGGTATGTTGGTCTTCTAAGAAGCAAAATTGTATATCTCTCTCCACCGCCGAAACCGAGTATGTGGCAGCTGCTAGTGCTTGCACCCAATTGCTATGGATGAGCCAAACTTTAAAGGAATATGGTGTCCGTTGTGACAAAGTGCCTCTTCTATGTGACAATGAAAGTGCCATCAAGATTGCCTACAATCCGGTGGATCACACAAGGACAAAGCATATTGAGATCCGCCATCACTTCATTAGAGATCATGTTGCTCGAGGTGATATTGATCTATCATATGTGTCAACCAAAGACAAACTTGCCGACATCTTCACGAAGCCACTTGATGAATCAAGGTTTTGATACTTAAGGAATGAACTAAATATCATAGATTCAAGGAGCTTGACTTGATTATCTTGCATTCTCACCTATGATTTGACCCGTATTTGGTTTATGTGTAGGAACGGATATAGGGGGAGTGCGGTCCTAATTGATTGGACTATCCCTCCCCCCCATTATGCCCAAAGCAAACAAAATCATTCCTCTTAATATCATTTTGTGATATGTGAGCTTAAATGCTGAGTTTCGGTAATGGACCCAAGATATATCTTCGTGGTGCCAAGCCGAGTATACTCAAATATGGTGGCCTAGGCCACCGCCCTCTCTCATTCGAGAGGTTGGTGCTTACTCATGTTTTTCATTCTCGCGTAGAGTTTTTTCTTCGGTCATGCACTCTCGTTTGGCTCTTCATATGTTTTTCCCCATTTTTAGAGTGCATATGTCCATTTCAGTGTGAATCTCTTAACCCAGGCCTTTCTTATCCTTCGACAACTCATCTTCTCTGCATAAGAACCTTCCATTTTATACCTGGCTTTCTATTCTAGTGGTTACGGTACTACCGGTGCAAATCCACGGTACTACCGCCAAACGGTACTACCGTGGAAAACTTGCGGTACTACCGCTCAGGGGTCCGTTTCCAGGTCGTTTTCTAGAAACTTCCCAGGTGCGGTACTATCGGTCGTTTTCTACAGTACTACCGCCTAGCGGTACTACCGCTTGTTTGCCCGGTACTACCGCTCTGCGTCTCGGTTAAGGGTGGAGACGCAGGGAGGGGTACCTCTCAGTGCCTCATTGTTCCCCCGTCTCCACCCCTAACCACCACCGCCGCCGGAGCCCCGCCCCCTACTCCTTTCCCTGGATCCACACCGGATCCGATCACCTCGCGGGCTCCTCCTCATTTTCCACCGCCATGGACACCAGTACTACCACCCTTCTTATCTTCTCACATGTTTTTCTCCATTGAATCTAGGGTAACTTTGATTCTTTGCCAAAACAAGTGTTTTTTTGAGGTTGTACCGTGTGCTTGTTAATTGATATTACTCCTTGTCCGACGGTATTCGTGTTTTGAGTAAATTTAGTGCCCGTCCATGGCTCGATACTACCAGATCTACACTGTGGTCGCATATTCGGTACTGCCGGAAATCTTTTCCGGTAATCCCGCTGTGCGGTACTACTGGACGTGAGATCCGGTACTACCGCCTTGTACAGATAGCAAAATTTCCTCTAAAAACTTGAGTTTCGTCGTCTGTTTGTCTCGGGTTCTTGTGCTCTTAACCCACTGCTATCTCCCCCATTCCTTTACATGTGCAAAGGGTTCCCGGGGTTCACGCAAACACTCAAAACCTCATCATGAAATCGAGGACTATGAGTCAGAGTCTGATCCTGAGACAGAGTCTGAAGAAGAGATCATGCCTAAACCTAGCACCCGTCTGAAGCTGAAAACCACTTGTGGTCGTCGTGGGGGGAGTTAAGCAAAGTGCTGGACGTGGTAAGGCTCCTCCTCCCCTGAAGGAAATATGCCCTAGAGGCAATCATAGAGATGATTATATTTCATATGTATCCATGAGTTTTTGTAATGTTCCTTGAATATCCATATCAGGGAACTTGTATTGATTGGAAATTATGTGAATTGTTTGTGAAACTCTTTACTTGTATGGTTATTTAAGAGTTATCCCTAGTCGGAGTTCATGTGAGGACACACGTGAATATTAGACTAGCACATCGATTGGTTGATGACTATGTTTCGCAAGTCATAGACATGGAGATGTCAAACCAATGATGTGGACACATGTTATGAACATGGGGTTTGTCACATCCCAAAATTTTCCAAATTTTGAAATGTGAAAAATAAATAAACAAAATAAAATTTTGTTGAATTTTAGGGTGAGAAGAAACTTTTTGATTCCAATTGGAAACATCAAAACCTATTTTGATCAAATAAAATCCTAAAGGGATTTAAAAAGATAAACAATTATTAAATAAAATTATGATAGTTGGAATTACTATTTTTAGATCTTTTTATGAAAAGATTTGGTTTTCAAAAGAAAAGGTAGAATTATAAATAAGCATTATTTTATAGAGCCAAAATAAATCTTGGCCAAGCTTTGGAAATAAAATATTTCTATTTGATAAAAAGAGTAAAGGTTTATTTAAATAAAATAATGAGGATTTATTAATATCCAATTCTATTAAAGTAAAGGCTTTTCCATTTTAAATAAACATTAAAACTTGTTAATTTATTTTAAATAAGTTTTCTAAATGTTTTTGTTTTTCAAATAAAACCTACTGAAATGGTTTTGATATTATTTAGGTATTAAATAGAGTTTTTAAATAAATTAAATCCTATTTGAATTAAAGACTAAGGTCTATTTTATTTAATTATTAATGGATCTTGAAAAGAATAAAAATTATTTTGTTTTGGAATTTGATTTGTGTTGTTAAACAGAATTAAAACCTACACAAAGTTTGGCAAAGGTTTGAATTCATTTGGGTGTTTGAATTGTTTGAATAAAATCAAAACAGAAATTCCAAATGGAAAAAGAAAAAGCTATCTGTATAAAAAAAAGTGAAACGAACCAGACCCAACCCATCTGGCCCAATAAGCCACCCGGCATATCCTTACCAAAACGTTTTCTCACGCGAACACGCACCCGCTGAGACACTGAGCAGTGGACCACACTCCCTCTCTCTCTCCCTCACTGCCAGACGGACCCCATCGCCAGCTAGGCATCATCAACCTCACGACCACGTCGTCTCGCCGTTTCTGCTAGTAACTCCGGCGTTGAATTCGCGTAAATGGATGCGTTAATCCTGCATGTGACCACGCGTGTATAAGCGCCCCTCTCCGCTCTCTCTTTCCCCCCCAAACAGCGCCTCCCCTCTGCCACCAGGCTGCAGGAATTCTGAGCTCGAAACTCTCTGCTCCGGCGAGCGTCTCCGAGCAATTCCGGCGCCGTCCAGCCTCGCCTCGACTTCCACTGCACACTAGCATGCTCCCCATCTCCTGACGCATCTCCCAGTGCCAGCTGCTTGGCCGCGCTTGACCCAGAGCATCGGCAAGGACAAGCTCAACTCGCCACCGTCGTCTGCCATTGCTCCGGTGAACTTTCCTGGTAAGAGCAGACCGCCCCGAGCCTCTCCTTTGATGCTCCTATCATCAACGCACTCACCCACGTCTAACCATGTGCTCCACTTTCCTTAGGGCGATCTGTAGCCTCGCCCCCGACGACCTCCAGAGACACCCGTCGCTCGCAGCAACTCCGACGAGCGATTACTCCCGTCCCTGTGCGCCCCTCGTCAAGCCGACCACGCGTTGAGCTTCAGCATCTTCCTGCATGCACGGTGAGCCACTTCCCCCTCTCCCCCGCTCCCTGCATCGTCGGCAAGCTTGCCGCCCGAGCGTGCGCCGCCGCTAGCGCCGCCAGTTCGTGGTCAAACACACTGAGCCCGTCAGATCCAAATCCTGTGGCTATGATTAGATTTGGTCGAAGGGGTTTGCTTCAATCTGAGCCATGCGATTTAAGTGGAATCCTACGGTCCACAGAGGCTGATCTGCACGAAGCGGTACCGGCCAATAGAAACACGCCACGTGGGCAAGGTTTTGTTTAAAAACAGAATTAGAATATGTTTGAATTGCAAACTTGTAAAATTCATAACTTTAGTTCTACACGTACAAATTTTGCAAATTTTATATAAATGGATTCAGCAAGACAAGTACTTTGCAACCATGCACTTTGTTTAATGATTTGCTTCTGTAAAATTGGTTGAAATTGCTGAAACTTGTGTAGGCTTATTTTGAATATAAAAATTGTTCTAGATATATTTTTAGTATGAAATCATTGCAAAATGGATTGTTGTGAACCTACTGACCCTAGGAACCAACTTATGGATTTAAAATGTATTTTGTGAAGTTAGGGAATTAATAATTAAATTAGCTCATTTCTAGTCAAATAAAAATATTGATTTTGTTTTAGAAATGATTTTTTGAGTGAAACCTTTGGGAAATGATTTGATTCAAACCTTCTGACCCTAAACACCAAGTTTTGAGAATTAAAGTATATTTGGTGAACTCTTTAAAGAATATTGCTTTACTAAAAGCATTTTCAACCACATAAAATATTGATTTGATTTAAAAATGGTTTATAGATAAAACCATTTGCAAATGGTTTTACCACTTTGATAAATGTCCACCTTGAACTTTATAATGCTTAGAGCCTAGTAAAAACCACTTTTCCAAATAAAACTATCTTTTGCATGCTTGCATGCATGACCTTGTTTCTATTATTTTATGTGTGATAAATTGGTTGGAATGCTAGTTGAATCTATGTTTTCTTGATTGATTTGTAGTGAAGTTAGAAGAGTGTGATATTAGCAAGATTAAGAAGTGAACCAACATTCTCTACTAAAAAGGCAAGTGACACTATCATCCAAGTCCTACTATTTTCATTACACTTAGTGGATTTTTTTTGAAACATGCATGATAAGGACTACTATTATTTTATGCTATGCTAAATCCTAATAGGATACCCCTATATATCCCTTAGTGGAAACAATGTAGTTGTAGTATGCTTAGCCCTGCTATATATTGGGATGGGATACATGATATGATTATATGAAGAGTTGAAAAGATATATGTTTTATATAAATAAAACAAGTACTCAAAGAACCACCTGGGTGGACAAGGATACTCAAGTTTTGGACAAGGTGGCAACAAAAGGAACCATGTTTATATGGCCATCTCTTTTTGTTGTGCACTAGAAGAAAACCACCCAGGGACTTAGAGATTGAACATGTTTCTCGTACAAGTTTTTGCATGTACCACATGCTAAATGGGCTCTGGCTTAGTCAACTACATAGTGGAAAACCCATGCATTGGCATCTTCAGGTTAACTAGAATTGTGTAAGGGAACTTGAAACCCTACATTGGTGCCTGGATGACAAGCTAGCATTGTGTATTGGGAGGACTTCTATGGAAAGACTTTGTCACATTCTCAATCCAAGACTCCATCTTGGTGAGTACTTATCCAGCGGCCACTGGTGGCATCAAGATGAGATTGTGTCATGTGGGTAAAGTGTACAACTTCTGCAGAAGATCAAAAATTCTAAGTACTTGGCCGTGTCCCCGGTTATGGACAATACTGAGCAACTAAGGCCTGAAGCTATGGAAGATCTCGACATTCCAATTTCTCAAAGTAAAACTTGATGGTGACAATAAGGGATTTGAACCACTTGGAGTTTTCCAACGAGTTCCGAAATATTTTCAAAAGAGCAAAACTATTTTGAAAAGATAGGAAAAAACTATATTTCTTTCTGCAAAAGAGCCTAAACCCTACTTAGCCAAATATGCATGTAAATGATAGGATCCACTTATTTCTACATAGTAGTGAAACTTGCCAATACAATTCAAATGTATTGACCCTTGTGGCTGCAACTTATTATGTTGCAGGTTTGTTTGATGTTAGTGAAGTTTGTTGAATAGGATTACAAGTCTACAACCAGCATGATTGCCTGTGGCACTTTGAAGATGAAGGACTCCATGGTTTATAGATTTCTGCTGCAATGTAATGTGATAGCCTAATGAGCTATGTAAGATGTAATAAATTATTTTATTCCTGGTTATAAAGTTGTAATATGACCTTTGTTTCTTGATATTACATCTTAACTGTCGATGCTAGCTATTGATCCAGGGACTAGCATTGTAAACACAGGGATCTCTACCTTATTAAAGGTTGGGAACCCTACAGGGTTGGACTGACCCAACTTGAGACTGGCAATTAGACTTGCATCTCTCTCTACACATCGTGTACGTTTTGTCCTTAGACCGGAGATTGTCGCATGTACTTGAGATGTGGATCGACCTACTTTGGGGCTATCAACCACTACTCCGTAACTGGATAGTCATAAAGGTAGCTTTCGGGTTTGTCCTTGTCGAAGGAATGACCACGGCAGATGCTGCAATCGGCAGCGAGTAGTAGAACGAGGGGCAAGGGCGGCCAGCCATCTGCGTAGATGAGGCAAAGACACGAGGTTTTACCAGGTTCGCCCCGGAGGGTAAAGACCTACTCCTGCTAGATTGTATTATGGAGGTGTTTACAATGGGCGAACTCGGCGACTAGGCGGCGAGTTGCTTGGGTGTATGAGGGAACGTGTCTCTACTCACCCCATAGGGAGGTTTATATAGGCTCACCTCCCCTAGGGTTTACATATCTCAACCGATTTGGTTACAACTTCGGTAATCATTTAACCTAGACCGACCGGCCTATCTGCCGCCTTGGGCCTTCAACTTCCAATACTTTGATACCTTCTGGGCTTTGGTCCACTCGCTCGCAGGCCCACTCGCCAGCCTTGGACCATCGGAACGTCCGCCGAGTATACCCCAATAGGCGATCCCCATCAAGAGTCCCCGAGGCCGTCATTGATTAGGCGTGAGTGGCTCTGGCGATCGGAGTATCTGACTTCAAGTTGGCATCCAATGAATCGTCGGGCTCCTGTATAAAGGAAAAACCGGTGAACCGAGTCGCGTCTTGGGCGAGTCGAGCCAGACGGTCTCGGCGAGTGACTTAACGAGCCGAGTGGCTAGAGTTGGACCGTCAGCGTGGTCAAACTAGCCGTTAAGGTAACCCACGGTAACTTCGGCGTAATCATCGGTAACGGCCCCTCGATTTGGCGGGCAACTCCGCTATATAAGAGGAATGGTAGGCTATCGCAGCCAACCGCCCACCATTTCTTCCGAGTACGCACATCTTCCTTCCTTTGATTCCGCGATCTAATCGACCGCAATCCTCCGACCTCCGAACAAATCCTCGCCCATGGCCCTCCACCGAACCTTGGGTAGATCCAAATGCACCGGCGCGGTGGCCTCCTTCGAGGAGGCCGGAATCCTGACGGGTCAAGCGTATCCTCAGTGGGAAACGACCCCAAACCCGAGAGAGAGAGTTCGTCTGTTCACCAGCCACCTCGGCGGGGTTAGGGTTTCCACTTCTTTGTTCTTCCGGCGTTTACTTACCACGGGATCCAGCCCTCGATCTGGGTCCCCACAGATCGAGCAGCTCGCCATCTTCGTGGCGCGAATGCTACTTGCCGACCCTACTTTCCCTTGTGGCAAGATCTGCTCCATGGACGGATTAGCCGCGAGGCGGGCTCAATGCTAGCCGCGGGCGCTTAACTTTCCAACTCAAATCCAAAGCCTCCTTCTTCGACCTGATGCCGCCAAAGCAATGAGCTGGAAAAGTCATGGTTCTATGTGACCGAGGCGACTCGAAGACGGCGGCGATCCCGCGTACTCGGCTAATCATTCCGAGCCACGCCATCTCCAGTCGGCAAGCTCCCGACGACCAGCGGATGGTCGTCGACGAGATGCTCCGCACCATCCGCGGTCTTAAGAAGAAGGGCTCAGACGGTAAACTTGTACAATTGTTGGCTTGGCGTTCGCTCCGCCTAACGCGACCATTACATGTACCAAGACACGGGCCGGGAGACTCAACGAAAGCCAGCCTCGACGAGTGGAAGCGGAGGACTACCTCTCATTGAAGAAGATCACCCAAGCGGCATACGCGGATGCGCAGGCTCGATCCTCCCTACACCATGAGCGTCGGCCCGACGGTAATCCTTTCATCTTGTTCGCGATCGCAGCTGCAGCAAAGCGGTAACTCTAACTCTCGCTTTAATTTAACACAGCTGTTCCAAGTGGTGGAAGGGTGGTTACCACCCGCCGACGACGAGAGCCCCGGGCCATCCGCCCAGATACAAGCGAGTCGCCACCGCCAAGGGTAACGAGGACGAGTCCGAAGAGGAGATTGCCCCATCGTCCGAAGACCCGCGGCAACGCCGGGCGAGATCGAAGCGGCAGAGCCTCGGCGTCATGACGACGACGACGAACTCCGAGACCACCTCGCGCCGTCCACTCCCAAGAAGAAGAAGAAGGAGAAGGAGGCGAGGGCCGAGAAAGAAGACGGTTGAAGGCGGCCTCACCGCCGCACTCAACGAGCAGCTCGAGGCCCACGGCCGGTGATGGCGCAGTCCGCGACAACCGCGCTTAGATGCGTCGTCTCTGAAGCCGGCCTCAATGCCTCCGCCATTCGCGCGGTTTCGGACTAGGGAAGGCTCGGCCGTGGCGACTTCCTCACAAGGAGGTCCAGCGGTGGCCTCGCCCCGCAAAGAGGTTCTCGCCGTAGCCCCAATTCACGAGGAGGCCTCCGAAGGCGCCGAGACGCCAACCGCTACCTCAACGCCAAAGAAGCTCCCGTATCCCGGGCCCCACGTCCCGAACTGGGCTTAGTCGGTTAGGCCTCGAGCCGAAAAACCGGTGGCCTTCATACTGGGCTGCGTTTCATTCCGCCGCCAAGTGAGCGATTCGCCTTCCCTACTTTCCTTTAGTACTTTGATTGTCTTTTATTGATTTGATTCGATGTGCAGGACCGGAGTGAAAAAGATGGGTCACCCGACCGTGGCCAAGGTATCTTCCGCCGTTGGCGAGGAAGATCCTTCCCGCAAGAGGAAAAGTGATGAGGTCGCCTCAACGGAAGGCAGCAAGAAGGCCAAGGCGGCGACATCGCCACCGCTTCGACGACGCGGCGGCGCCTACCGGACCCGCGATGGAGGTAACCGCGTCACGAAGGAGGGCGCCTTGTTCAGACCGGAGGAAGCGACTTTTCGGGCGGGCGCCTCGATTGCTACCTTCCCCGCTTCACGACCAAGGCGGCCACGGCGGTAGGGCTGCGACGAGCCCCGCTCCGGACCATCGCTGAAATCGACCAACGTCGCGGCACACGCCGCTGCGTCTGTGGACGCGGTACAACTTCACGGCATGCTTGGTGCGGCCATCCAGTACCTCCAGTCCCCGAGGATCAGGTCGGTGCTTAGCAGCGGCTTGATTCTTATAATTACTTGTTTTGTACTTTCGAATCCAGTCCCCGAGTGCGTGTCGCTAAATTTTAGCGGATATGCACCGAGGAATTTCGTGGTCGCCCTCGAGTGCACACCCGCTAAATTTTAGCGGATATGCACTGAGGAATTTTCTTGGTCGCCAGTCCCCGAGTGCGCACCCGCTAAATTTTAGCGGGTGGGCACTGAGAAACTTTCATGTGTGCTGATTTTGAAGATGTACAGGGTCTGCAGCTGGAGTCGGCAGAGCGATTGGCTGCGAAGCAGCGTGCTGAGAAGGAACTGGCCGTTATCCAAGAAGCAAACAAGGAGCTTCAGTTGTTGTCAGAAGTGAGGTGGCTCGCCAGAGCTTGTCCCTGGTGAGCTGAGGCGGTGCGGTTCGTTAGGCACGCCGAGCGTAAGATCGCCGACCTCGGCGCGAATCATGGGAGGCAAAGAAGAAGCAAGCTCGTGAATCGGCGGCGAAGGCCGCCATTGCGCCGGAGGAAGACCGAAGGCGGAAGCCCTCATTGTTGGGCTGCGGACGATCATACATCGCTTCAAAGTTTCATCACGGACTCGCCCGCCCATTGCTTGGTGAGTGCGTCTTCCTGTCTTTTGTTGTATTGTTTGTGGTTTCCATGGTACTCATACTTGTCTCCTTCTCGCAGGTCGTGTTATTGGCTGCCAAGAAGCGAACTCTCTTGACGCGAGGAATGCGTAAGCATGCTCGTCGACTCGGCGACGCCGGCGACGCGTGCATCCGCCTACCTTCAAGAGATGTCGCCACCGAGGTTATTCCCAGTGACCTCGTTGAGGTGTGGGAGTACTTAGAAGGCGCCCATGATCGGCGTTTAAATCACGAGCGTCGACAGCCTTGAGCCTTGACTCGCCCACTTCCCGAGGACTTCGATCTCGACGATGTGACGAGTGGGTATCCTTCGCCGATCGGGCGCGTGGATCTGTCCGAGGTTCTCAAGCTGCGAGAACGCGCCGCGGAGCGTTCGGGCGGCGGGCGACCTCCTTCCCTACCAGAAACGGTCGCCAAAACGACCGCCGCATCGCGACTTCAAGGTTGAGCAACCTTTCCGCTCGGCGATGGCGGGTGAGGACGACGTATCCGTCAAACCCGTACACGCGTTCATCCGTAGGCGCCGGATCTTTGGCGCGTCGCCGTCAGCAGAATAGTGTAGTTTGCCTAGATGTGTTAGCAGCTTCGCCGAGTGGGCATATTTTGTAATGTAAGACAATGCGATATGCGATTGAATGGAACGTTGTGTTCATTTTGCTATTTGTTTGTGTGTTTTGATTGATTTTGGGTGAGTCCCCGAGCGTCCGCCTTTTGTGGGGTTCACCATATATGATGTTTTGTTGTTATCATGTGTATTGTTAGTTTAGTCGACTACCGAAGCTCAGAGCCGTCGCAAGGCGACTCCTTGAGTGCTCAGATTTACCGCTTTTCCGTCTGTGACGCACGGGCCGGGTGGCCGAGTCCCCGGCGTGGTACTTGGTGGTTCAAGGCGCGACTCGAGGTGGTTGAGGATCGTAGCAGTGTGAGCGTCACTCCTGCCGCCCGGTGGGTCACCGCGTGGCAGTCCTAGGCATGCTCTCTTATGGCGTTTTCTCGTCGATCGCGACGAACTGGTATTCAGTCCCCGGCGTGGTACTTAGTTGCTCGAGTCGCTTCGCCGAGGATGCGGAGGACCAGGTCGTTGTGGAAGCGAGGCAGTTGTCTTGGTTCGTAAAACCAGAGCTAAGCGACTCAATGGGGCTCCGGCGTTTCGTGGACGATGCTAGACCTGAAATGACTCAGTGCTCTTACATCGCACTACTTAGCCGTGCCGGTCGCTATACCAAGGGTTGACTTCTGTATTTTAGCATGACGCTATTTATTACGAGTGCGAGTGGCACAAGGCATGGAGAGTAGACGAATTTTGCGAACTTCTTTTATTCATAGCGACTGGAGAGTACATATGTGGGGTTCTAGGAATAGAACTTCCGGAGGAGATTTACATTCCATGGCCGCTTGACGTCGAGTTCGCCGTTCCCGCGGACGTCGATGAGGTAGTAGGCGTCGTTGCCGAGTACGCGCCCGATGGCGAACGGGCCTTCCCACGGAGGGGAGAGCTTGTGCATGCCCTTCTTGTCCTGGATGAGGCGTAACACCGTGTCGCCTTCTGGAAGGTGCGGGTTTTCACCGTCGGTGGTAGCGGCGGAGCCCTTCGATAAATGGAGGTACGCGATCGAGCGAGGTCGTGTGCTTCGAGTTGATCGAGCCCATCTTGGCGGGCCAGCTCGCTGCCTCCAGATAGTGGACCCACGGCGAGTCGTGTTCGAGGTTGGTGGGCATGACTGCTTCGGCGCCGTAGACCATGAAGAAGGGAGTGAATCCGTCGACCTGTTGACCGAGGTGCGGATTCCCCAGATGACGGAGGGGAGCTCTTCGACCAAAGATCCAGCGGCGCGAGTGGTACTTGGAGTCGCGCTTCAGCCGTGGAGGATGCTGGTTGGCTCGTTCCGCTGGCCATTGGATTCCGGTGTCTGTCGACGCGAGGTCGAGCCGGATGTGGTGCTCTTCGCAAAATTCGCCATTGCTCCCTTGGCGGTTTGTGCCGTTGTCCGTGATGATGCTGTTGGGAACCCGGCGTATATGAGCTCGTAGGAACTTAGTAGCGGTCTTCCCGTCGCATTGCCGGACTGGCTTGGCCTCTACCCACTTCGTGAATTTGTTGACGGCGACCAGCAGGTGGGTGTAACCAGAGGGGGCCTTCTTGAAGGGGCCTACCATGTCCATGCCCCACACGCGAATGGCCGGTGATGGGGATTGTTTTGAGCCGAGCTTCGACGCGTCCCGATTGGCGTATTGCACCCGGCGATCGCTGGACGATGTCGACGGCACGGCGTCAGCGGGGGCCGAGAAGCCGTGTCGCATAGCCTTGGCGACCAGAGAAGCGGCGGCGGCCGCAATACCGAGTGAATGTCGTGGAGGATTTTGCGCCCTTCACCGGGTTGGACGCAACGCTGGAACACGCCGGTGACGCTGCGCTTGTGTAGCTCGCCGTCGATGATGGTGTAAGACTTGCATCGGCGAGCGATCATTCGAGCATTTGTTTCGGCTCGCGCGGTGCGGTTTCGTAGGCGATGTAGGGCTTGGTCCAATCGTCTGCTCGGTGATGAGTGCGACCAAGGCTGCTCTGGTTGAGCGGGACTCAATGTCGATCTCCTTCGGAGAGACGATGGTGTGAAGATTGTGTCGAGGAACACGCCGCGGGTGGTGCGAGTCGAGCCGACCCGATGCGAGAGGCGTCGGCCTCGTTTTTCCTCCGCCGATCCACTCGGCAGAGTAGCCGTGAAGTGGCCGCCCACCTTGTCCACCTCTTGGCGATGCGCCGCCATGGTGGGGAGACGGCCGCAGTGCCGCGACTTGCCCCGCAACGAGGTCGGAGTCTCCGTAGCATCGGGCGATTGACGCCATCTCCTTGCGGCTCGCATGTCGTGGAGTAGGGCCTCGTATTCAGCCATGTTGTTGGTGCAGGCGTGAATTCGAGGCGGAGGATGTAGAGGAGCTTGTCGCCTTTTGGTGAGGTCAAGACTATCCGCTCCCGCCCGTCTGCGTTTGGACCCGTCGCAGGCTCAGAATGGAGGTACGGCTTTCTCCGCTCTGGGCCTCTTCCCGCCGGCGATGAAGTCTGCCAAAGTCGCGACTTAATCGCCTTCGTGGCTCAGATTAATGTTGTGGACGCCAATCTCGACGGCCCACTTGGCGACACCCGCCTGGCCGCCCGCGATTGCGGATGATATCTTGTAGTGGTGCCGAGGAGACGACCGTGATCGGGTGCTCACGGAAGTAGTCTGCAGCGCACCGAGCCTCAAGACCGCGATACCAGCTTTTGGTATGTGGGTATCATTGGCGCGACTCGGTGAGAACCTCGCTGATGTAGTACACCGCCCTGGACCGGCGCCTTTCTTCCTCTGGTCGTTCGACGACCATTACGGCATCGACGACGCTCGGGACGCCGCGACGTAAACCAGCATAGGCTCTTTGTCGGCGGTGCGGCGAGTAGTGGTGCGGCGAGTAGCACCTTTTAAGGTCGCGAGCGCCGTCCGCCTCCTTGTCCCACTGGAAGGTGGGGTTCTTGCGCATCAGCGGTATAGGGGCATCGCTTTTCGCCAGGGGATGAAGCGATCGAGAGCCGCTACACGCCCGCCAGCTTCGACGCCGCAGCACTCGGGTTTGCCGAGCCGCGATCGTGTCGATCTTCGTTGGGTTTGCCTCGATCCCTCGCTTGGAGACGACGTACCCAAGAGTTGCCCGCGGGTACACCAAGGTGCACTTGCCTGGATTGAGCTTTATCTTGTACCGCAGACGGCGGTCTCCGCAGGTCGGCGAGTAGGTCGCCATGGCGAAGCGGATTTCACGCACACATCGCCGATGTAGACGCGTGGATGTTGCGGCCAATTTGGCTCGCGAGGCATTCTTGCATGCACCGGTAGGTTGCCCCGGCGTTCTTGAGGCCGAAAGTCATGGCGTGTAGCGTAAGGCTCGAATGGCGTGATGAACGCCGCCTTCTCCTCATCCTCGACAGCCATTTTGATCTGGTTGTACCCGGAGTAGGCCGAGGAAACATAGCGACTCGAACCCGCGGTTGAATCGATTATCGATCGATCCATGGAGGACGAATCGCTCCTTTGGGCAAAGCGCGCTTCAGTTTGTGTAGTCGATACACATTCTCCGTGTCCCGTTTTCTTTTCGACCAGACTGGGTTTGGCAGCCACTTGAGTATTTGATTGGCGGATGAAGCGCCGCGAGCAAGCGCTGCACTTCCTCGGCGATTGCTCGACGGCGTTCCTCGTTGAAGGGCCGTAGCGATCGCTGACGGGTCGCACTTTGGGGTCGGCGTTAGTTTGTGCTCGCCGAGCTCCCTAGGGACACCGTGCATGTCGGAGGGTTTCCATGCGAAGATGTCCCTATTCTCACGAAGGAACTCGGCGAGCGCGCCTTCCTATGCTGGGCTCATGCCTGTCCCGATCGCCACCGTCCGCCGGGTCGCTGGGACCAGCTCGATGGTGAAAGTGTGCCGTGGCCTCAAAGGTTGAGGTGTTTGTGCCTCCGAGTTGGGCTTCTTGAGTATTGTGGGTCGTCATTGTTGACCCCGCCGCGTATTTGGCGAGCTCGCCGGCGTGATTAGCTTCGCCGTGATGACGGCGTCGGCGAAGTTCGGCTCCTTTGGCCTCGCATTCGGCCATGTCGGGTCGCCTGATGGTGATGACGCCGCACGCCCGGAGCTTCATCGCGTTATCGCCAGAGCGGGCGCCGCCATGAATTTGGCGAACCGCGCCCTAGGACGCAGCGGGTAAGGGCGAAGGGCACCAGCTCAAGACGATCCGCCGGTGCGGAAGTTTGCCGAGTACCGAAGGTGACGGTAGCGTGACCTTGCCGATCGGGTACGCCCGACCGGGACGATGCCGGAACGTGGTGGGTGGTCTCGATCATCGACCGCGGGAGCCGCAACCGCCGGAAGGTGTCGAGGTACATGATGTTGATGGAGCTGCCGCCGTCCATCAGTGTCTTGGGGAGCCAGTAGTCGCCGACCTTGGGCTTGACCACCAGGGCGACTCGCCCCGGTACTGATGCGTGGCGCAGTGGTCTTGCCGGCCTGTGATGGGCTGTTCCGACCAGTTGAGGAACCGGGGACGTTTGTTTGGCCATCGCTGACGGCGACGCGGGCGATGACCTTCTTCTCGCTCGTGTTGAAGCTGTGAAGGTGGAGCGAGCCGGCTACTTTGCGAATTTTCCGCCATTTGGCGGTCGTTGTCGGTGTCTTCCGCGCGTGCGTGCCTTCTCGATTTCCGAGGGTGTGGCGGTGGCGGTGGTGTGCATGGCGGGCTTTCCTTCCCCGCCGAAACGCATATGGTTGGTTAAGGAGGCCGGATCGAACCTTGGCTTGTTCTTGTAGTTCCCGCCATCGCGTCGCTGCCTCCGTCGCGGCGGTAGCTCTTGGGCTCGCGCAGCGTGCTCAGTGTTGGCGACGGTCGACTTCGCCGCTGCGCGCTTTGCGTGAGGCGGTGCCGCCAGAAGATCGGTTCGGCGTCGCCGTCATTGCCGCCCGTCGGCGCGTTCTCCTCGACTGCCGTCGACGTCTTGGTTGGGATCCTCCTCGGCGTATCGTTTGGCGATCTCGAGGAGGTCGGGATGTTGTCGAGTGTGCGCGTGTCGCTTGAGCTTGGCGACTAGAGGCTCAGAGCGACGAGGTCTTGAAGCAATGGATCGCGGTGTCCGTGGATGCCGACCGCGTTATGCAGAGCTCTTGCCACCTGGACCCAGCTATGGTCGACTCGCTGGGTCCTGGACGATCGCCTGTGTCCTCGATGGTGGTGGCGCGAGTGTAGCACTCAAGTGCCCGACGAAGGCTCGCATTTCTCCCTGTGAGTCGAGCATCGTCTCTGGGGAGTGTCACATCCCAAGATTTTCCAAATCTTGTAATGTGAAAATAAATTAATAAAATAAAAATTTGTTTGATTTTTAGAGCCAGAAGAAACTTTTTGAATTCAATTGGAACTTCAAACTCATTTGAATTAAATAAAATCCTAAAAGGATTCATAAAGATAAACATTTATTAAAGGATAATAAAAATATTTAAAATACTATTTTGGATCACTTAATAAAAGATTTGGTATTCAAAGAAAAGATGGATTTATAATTAAAGATTATCTAATAAAGGCAAATTAAACCTTGACCAAACTTTGGGAATTAAAACATTTAGTTTTGAATAAAAATAACAAATGTTTATTTAAAATAAAATAATAAGGAATTAATATCAAAATTTATTATGAAAGGTTTTACTATTTTAATTAAAACATCAAGACTTATTAAATTATTTTAAATAGGTTTTCCAAGTATTTTATATTCTCTAATAAAACCTACTAAAGTGTTATGGTTTTATTTTAGATTTCAAAATAGATATCTCAATAAAACAAATCCTATTGGATTTAATAATGAAAGCCTATTATGTTAATTAATAATGGACACTAAAATAAAAGGTTATTTTGTTTTAAAACAAATTACCAAATATTATATACTTCCCAAATTAAGCCTACCAATTTTATTTTGAAAATATTTAGGTTCAAATAAAGATTTTAATAATAAAATCAAACTCTATTTGATTTAATAACTAAGGTCCATTTTATTTAATTATTAATGGACCCTATAATAAAATGTTATTTTATTATAAACAAGTATTTTAAGTATTCTTTATTTCCAAATAATACCTACTGATTTGATTTGGAGAAATATTTTGGACTTTAAATGGAGATTTATTAAATAAATCATACCATATTTGATTAAATAACTATGGTCTATTTTATATTAAATAGATCCTAAAAAGGAATAAAAATATTGTTTTATTTTGGAGTGTTAGATTATGTTGATGAACAGAACCAAAAACACAATGCAAAGTTTAATGATTGTTTGAATTGTTGAATTATTTGAATGCTTGAATAATTGTTTCAAATAACAAATCAGGAAATAGAAATGGAAAAAGAAAAAGAATTAGACGTAAAAAATAGAACAGCCCACCAAATCTGGCCCAACTAACCCAAAGAAAGAGCCCACCTAGCCCAACTTCCCTCCCGAACGTTTTCTTTTCCACTCGAACCATTACCCCGACGACGAGAGGACCCCACCGAAACATTTTTTCCTTGACCGGTGGACCCTTTCCACTGTTTGTTCTCCCCACCGCGTCCTTCTTCCCACCCTCGCCGTTGCCGTGCAGATTAACTCCGTGTCGCCTTAATCACGCAATGAATCTGCCCTTGACCACGCAGGATAAATCGCCAAGACACCTTCTTCGCTTTCCCTGCCTTCTTCCCAGACACGCCTCTCGATTTCGCTCGAGCACCCTCGGCTCCGGCGACCTTCCTCGCCAAAATCCGACCAACCCACACCACCCCAGCTTTTCCGAGCACCCCGCAGCCTCCCACTCCTGCACCTTCCTCCCATTACCACCCATTTGACCGCGGACGCCTGAGCTTGGGCTTGGACTAGCTCGACCACGCGCATGTTTTCTTCTCGTGGCTCGCAGTAAACTCTGCCCTTCCGCCTCGATGATGCACACATACTCGCCTCGAACCTACTGTACCCTCCGTTTGTCTTAGGGCGCCCTATCCTCGTCCACGACGACCACCCGACGCGTGCAACTCCGCGAGAATTCCGCCCAGGCGCCTTCAACCACCCGTACTCGTTGAGCATCGACGCCTTACGAACACGGTGAGCTTCCTCCTCTCTCCTCGCATCAGACGCCGCTTGTTGGCCGCTCATGCCGGTAGCATATCGCTGCCCATCTGGTGGTGTGCCTAACCGTTGGATCGTCATCGTAAGGCCACGATAGAATTTAGCTGAAGGTAAGTAACATCTTCGGACCGTGCGATGCAACTAAAATCAACGGCCCTGTCACAATCCACGCCAAGTACCGTGAAATAGAATAGGACACGTGTCATTATTACATTTTAAATGTAATTTGAAAGCAATTGTTGCAAACTTCAAACCTTTATATCTTTTGATCCACACGTCCAAATTTGGCAAATTTTATATCAATGAATTCAGGAGAACAAGCCCTAGCCAACCCTACCCTTAGTTTAGCAAATAGTATTTGATAAATTTTTGATTTTGCAGATTCTTTTGTGTGCTAACATTAGAAAAATCATTTAAAATGAATTTTGAGATCAAACCTTTGCCAATTGGTTTTTGTGACCCTACTGACCCTAGGAACCAACCCATAGTGTTAAAAATGATTTTGTGAAATTTAAGTTGAATTATTTAACTAAGTCATTTTCTAGCCAAATAAAAAGAATAGTTTTATTTATGAAAATGTGTATGGAAAGAAAACTTTGGGAAAATAGTTTGGACCAAACCTACTGACCCAAAAACACCAAGTTTTGCAATAGCAACTCATTTGGTGAACCCTATGGACTAATGCCTTCATAAAAATATTTCTACACCACATAAAATAACACTTTGTTTTGAAAATGGTCTTTAAGTGAAACCTTTTGCAAATGACTTAGCCACTTTAGAGAATGACCATTAGATGAACCCAAATGACTATGACCCACTAGGGACCACTTTTTCAAACAAAACAAAGCTTGGCATGCTTGCATGCATTTCTTTGACTTTGTTATTTATGTGTGTTGTTTTGCTTGATTGGTAGATTGAGTTTGTGTCTTGCTTGATTGATTTGTAGTGACTTGAAGAATGTGATTGTTGCAAAGATCAAGAAGTGAACCTATACTCTACCAAAAAGGCAAGTGATGCTTCATACTTTCTATCCCAATACTTTTATTATGCATTAGTGATTTTGCTAAGTAAACTTGCATGGATTTTGCTAAGTGTAGATCTTGCAATAGGAAAACCTTGTAGATGAATCCTTAGTAGGATTTTCCTAAGATAAGATTCCTACTACTACCAAGCTTAGCCTAGCTAATAGAAAATATGGGTGGAATATATATTCACACTATGGAAAAATATTCTAAGTCTGAGGACTTAAGTTTTGTTTAATAAAACAACTAAATTAATGAATCACCTGGGTGGAATGGGCTTGCTTGGTGGAGAATGGTTGAGTGGTTCACAATGCCATGGACTTGGATTGTGTATCTCACTTGTGGAATGCCACCCAGGAAACAAAGGGATTTGAGATGTCAAATGTTGAGAAGCTTCAAGTGCAACCACTTGGCAATATGGGCTCTGCCATGATCATATAGGTTGCAAGAACTTAACCAAATGGACAGTGGGTGGTAGTGTTTGATAGGTGGAACGTCCATTTTGGTCTAAGGAAGGCTTCAAAGATTTTGTCTTGGGAAACCAAGTCTTGTGGGTAAAGTGCACCACCTCTGCAGAGTGTAAAATCTAAGTACTTAGCCATGTCACAGTAAAGGACAATTTGAGCATCAAGACATGGAAGCAATCAAGAATCTCATCATTCAAATTTCTAAATTAAAATCTTGTGGTTTGAACAAGGGTTGTTTGAATTCTTCAATCATTGATGGAGAGATGGCTTGGTACAAGGATCTTGAAATCTTTGATTGAGGAAATGATTTTGTCAAGCAAAAACTTAGTATTTTCAAAATGATAAGAAAAATCTATTTTGAGCAATGCAAGCCTCAACTCCACTTAGCCAAACGCATATAGATGATAGACTCCACTATACTACCATAGTATCACTTGCCAATACAATTCAAATGTATTGACCCTTTGTGGCTGTAACTTGTATGTTGCAGGTTTGATTGATTTTAGTGAAGATTGTTTGATTAGGACTACAAAGTCTACAACCAACATCTGCCTGTGGCACTTTGAAGATGAAGGACCCATGACTATATTTATTCCGCTGCAATGTAATGTAATAGCCATATGAGCTATGTATGATGTAATAAAATTATGTTTTCCTGGTTATAAAGTTATATTATGACCTTTGTTTCTTGATATTACATCTTAACTGTGGATGCTAGCTATTGATCCAGGGACTAGCATTGTAAAACACAGGAGGACTCTATCTTATCTAAGATTGGGAACCCTACAGGGAGCGTGTTGATCCATTGCCTGCACGTCCCCTCCATCATCAGTGGGAGGTAACGGGCGGCAAGTAGGTCAGTGTGACCCGCGATCCCCATTGCCATGAGGTATGTGTCGAGCCAGACCGCGGGGTCGTACGAGGAGTCGTATTTTTCTATCTCCTTTGGCGCCTTGAAGTTTGGTGGGTACTTTTCGCCTCGGATCATTGGTCCGAAGCACTTAGGCCCTAGTCGACTGAGCGACCCCATAGGCTCGCCATCGCGGCGTAGTTAGGTGTGCCGCAGTCGTCCCGGGCGTGGCGCCCGATTTTGGTTGTTGATGATGTGAGTGCGGCGTCGATCGGTTCTCCGTTAGCGGCGCGGTTGGTCGCTGGCCTGGGATCGTTGGTGGAAGTGCCGCGTTCATGGTCGGCGTTGAGCTGCAGCGGCTCGGTGGCGGCAATTGAGGTGTTTGCCACCGGACGGCCGCGCTTGAGGCCGCCCTGCTTCCCGAGGAGCGCGAGTATACTCGCCCTTGCGAGTCGGCGCCTGCTCTTTGCTGTTCCACGGCCTTTGCGAGTAGGGCCCTGACGTACTGGATTTGTAAGGCGCCGTCGCCGGTGGCCGTGATGCTATCGGCTGCTGCTCGGCCTGCCACGAGGTTGTCCATCGGGGTGGAGAACAGTGGGAGGCCGTTAGCGTCTCGCTCCCGTGAGGAGACGACTATCCGCGGCTGGTCCCTGGGAGGGGTGCGGTTGGGTGGTGGTGGGGCACCCATCGCCGTCGATCCTGGCGGGGGGCGGGTGCTTCCTCCTGGTGGCGCGTTCTCGCAGATCGCGCGCTCGGCTATGCGAGCCGGGTCGTTTTCGTCGTCGAAGTTCAGGGCGCGCCTGAGCGTGGGGTTCAGCGTGACCTGATCCGCTGCTGGTGGTAGCGTGGATTCTCGCTGTCACCTTTCGAGGCGATTATTTCGCTCGCCGCTCTTGCATCGCCGCCAATTTCAGCGGAGTTCCTCGACTCCGTCGCCGTGGTGTTAGGAGGGATCGGTGGAGAAAGGGTCCTCCGGATCGGTGCGGTGGCCATGTAGGTCGCGGCATGGCGATCGTTCCGTCGTGGAGGTCGGCGGAGTTTTCCGACCGAGTCAAATTCAAGATCCCGAGGATGGAGGGGTCCTCGAAATCTCCGCGTTGGAGACCGGCGATGGAGCCCGCGGATGAGGCAGCGTGATGGATCCGGCGAGTGACGTCGGTCGCCGAGTCGGCGTCGGTGAGGGCGTCTTCTGCGCGGCCGGTTCTCGCCACGTTCTTTGTGGGCGAGTTGTACTCGGGCGGCGGTGGATCGTGCGGACTGGCTCTCGAGAGCCGATCGCGTGGTGGCGACTTCGGATGCGAGCCGAGTCCTCCGAGGCGATGGCGTCGGTGAGGCCGACGAAGAGACCGACCGCCGATCGGCAAGATCACGTCAGGCGTGACGGGTCGCCGGGACGTAGCTGCTTGGCATGATCTGGAGCATCTCGCCGATCGCTATCATACGGGCGGTGGCGACCGCCTCATTGATGGGCAGATTGGATCTCGCCACCACCGGCCAGACCGCCAGCCCCACGTGGGCGCCAGCATCGAAGGAATGACCACGGCGAGATGCTGCAATCGGCGTAGTAGTAGAACGAGGGGCAAGGGCGGCCAGCCATCTGCGGTGAGATGAGGGCAAAGACACGTGGTTTTACCAGGTTCGCCCGGAGGGTAAAGACCTACTCCGCTATATTGTATTATGGAGGTGTTTACAATGCGAACTCGGCGACTAGGCGGCGAGTTGCTTGGTGTATGAGGCGTGTCTCTACTCACCCCATAGGGAGGTTTATAGGCTCACCTCCCTAGGGTTTACATATCTCAACCGATTTGGTTACAACTTCGTAATCATTTAACCTAGACCGATCGGGCCTATCTCGCTTTGGGCCTTCAACTTCCGATACCGATACCTTGCTGGGCTTTGGTCCACTCGCCGTTCTGCAGGCCCACTCGCCAGCCCTTGGACCAGTCGGAAACGTCCCGCTGAGTATACCCCAATAGGCGTATCCCCATCAGTCCTGAAGCATGCTGCAAGGCATGGACAATCAAGATGGGATTTTCCCCTCTCTACTTGAGAGAGATATCTCTGGGCCCCTCGAGTGATCGGATCTAGAAATGCATGGCCGTGCTACATAAGGTTAAGATTTAACCTAGTAAAGGGATTCCGAATCGCAGTATCGAGAAAGGGAGGTCAGCTTGGAGCTAGACCAAATATCGTGAGGAAAAGGGAAAGACATGTACTAAACCTTGTGATGGTTCGTCTGATATGATCTTTTGTATGCGTTTAGGAGTTGGCACGTCTTGCTAGAGGCCGCTACCAACTATTGACAGAATAAGTGTATTCGTGTCATGTCTATACGTATATGAACCTATAGGGTCACGCACTTAAGGGGATGGAATCCTAATGAGGATAGGATCCGAATTAGACCAGGCTTAGGATACTAATGGGCTGCTAATTTAGAAGCCCACTAGGGACGCCTATATAAGAGAGGGTGGGGCGAGCTGGCCAGGGTTAGACCTTAGACCATTCCACCCAGCCGCCACTCCTCATGCCTGTGTTTCACGCGCGGACCTAGAAGTCCGGCGTCTGATGCTTTCACCCTGCACGTGTGGATACCTCGGAGGTGCTGCATCTGTGGCACTTGGACGAGCCGCGCAAGGGGAGCTGCTTGTGGGACGAGGACAAGGAGGAGACGTGCAACGTCTGCACTTCCTCGACGCGCTTCATCAATCCCGCAACTGCGCATCTAGTGGTAATCCTGTGATCTATGACAACGGTAATCCTGGTTTACGTGGTAGAAATTTTTGATTTGCGCTAGTGTAGCCTACCCGTATCCCTACAGTGGTATCAGAGCTGATGCTGTTCAGTTATAGGTTTGGGATGTTTGCATATGGTGATATGCAGATTGATATGAATGATGTGATCATTTGTTTTGTGGTGGTTCTGGATTGATCTATGATCTTGCTTTCTGTGATCGTGATTCTAAGGTTGTCGAATGACTTACCCCTACCGGTCGGTTTCCGCCATTGGGGTAGACAGTGACAGATAAATCCTGTTGAATCACACGAAGATCGATATGATCGATCAAATTGGAACCTAGATCTAAAATCGATGTACCGTGATCAAAGGAGTTTGATGTTGGGAATATGCCCTAGAGGCAATCATGTATGATGATATTTCCCATTGTATTCATAAAGATATTAAGTAGTCCTTGTATAAACATCTGATGTGTATCATTGAATATGTGATTCATTTGTGGAACTATGCATTCATGTTGTTTGTACTAAATATCCTTGGTCATTGAGGTTGTGCTGGACACCCAACTTAGACCAATGTGAAAGTTGTCTTGATGACTCGGTTCCACTTGTCATGTGCATGGAGATGCTATTCCAACTTACATAGATTCGGCTAAAGAGTTTAGCGAGTCGGATTGACCCATATTGAGGTACCACGAACAAGTTGTCATTTGTATATCTCAATCAATGTAATCCTTAGACCTGTGGTTATTGCATAGTCCGATTTGAGGATCACCGACTTAGGTTCTATCAAACGTTGATCCGTAACTGGGCAGTTATAAAGGCATGGTTCGGGTGGACTGAGAATCAAGCTGCGTGATGTGAATAACCAAGATAGGATTTTTCCCCTCCTCTTGGAGAGATATTCTCTGGGCCCTCTCGTGAGATATGATTCGGAAAGCATGCCCATGCACGAATCAGTTAAGTGTTAACCGAGGCGATCGACTAAGAGTTAGTCGGGTGAATCACTTATCTCGGATCGAGAAGAGAGTCGGACTATTTAAGGGATGACAATTATTCGCCTATAGTCTGACAAGGTATATCGTGAGGCAAAAGGGACTCGGACATAAGTCGCATCGGAAAGGCAAGTCTTCATGACTCTTTGGTACTTGGGAGTCGGCATGTTCTGCTAGGATCCGCTACCGATTGATCGATTGAGAGTCGGACTCCAATCGTGTCCAAGTAGCCATGAGCCTGCGGGGTCACACACTTAAGAGAGGGAGCAAGTTTGGATTGCATCTGAACCTGTAATCTGGTTGGGTTGGACCTAAACCGGATTAGGACTGAGTTAGTGAGTTAGACTCACGGTGACTAGTGTTATATGGGCTTTAGTGAATGGGTCGCGCGAGCAGAGCCCACGTTCACTCCCTATATATAGTGGAGCACAGTAACCCAGAAAGGTTAATCGTTGTTCGGTTAGGTCATTCCATGTGTTGGAAACCCTAGCTCCACAACAGTCCGCATCAACCTAGAAGTTCGCCACGGTGCTCCTCCATGTGCAGTGGATACCAAAGAGGTGCTGTCTGATCGCACCAGGGCGATCCGATCGTGAGGACTGCTTTGCATAAACCGACGCTACATCGCAGTAATCGCTGCGTCTAGTGGTAAACCTCGCGGCCTTCTACCTCAGCTGGATCTTGGGATCACCACGTTAGAGGAAAATTTTTGTTTTATCTCCACGTGGCCCAACAGTGGTATCAGAGCGATAGCTTCTGGTTTTAGGCTCGAGATCTCACATATGTGATATGTGGTTGGCTATAGATGATATCTATGTGTTGTTTGGTGGTCAATCTATGAGATAGATCGGTTTTGTTCGAAGTTGATTGGATCAAATATACTCGGGAAATGGTAGATCTGATTTCCGTGATCATACTGTTGAGGTCGTGGAACGACATACCCCTACCGGTCGGCTTCCGCCATCGGGGTAGACTGTGACACGTAAATCCAGAAGCGGTGATCGAAGATCTAAGAGTTTGATCGAATCAGAACGATGGTCGGAATCCATGTTCGGATCGTAGATGAAATCTACGTTTTCGGAAAAATCATCGGGCGCTTCCCCTTCGATCCCCGCCCGCTATCCGGCTAGCAGGACCGCCGGCTTCGCCCTGTCGTAGCGCCTTAGATGTTGTCACGAGTTTCACAGCTCCGGTAGATATTCTATCTATGCATAACTTGTTTTTGCAGGAAGTTGTGAATGGTATGGTTCATGTGCATGTGATGTATGTGTGTAATCCATACGTGATCTGCGAATCACGGTTTTTGTCTGCCGGCTGGAGCCTAGGTGCTGTCATTTTATTGTATAACGACCCGCGTGTCGGATTCTCTATGTAATTTACTTTACTAAGCTAGTGTAGCTGTTTGGAGAACCCGGAAGGCATGCAAGGCATTGTACATGTCGGCGACATGGAGTAAGACAGCAAGTGACAAGAGTTGGCACGAGTCGGATTACAGGCTTTGTGGAGATGGAGATCTCCATGAAGAGAGCCATACCATTTCACATTATAATTGCTTTATTTTTTGTTATTGTTATGTCTCTGTTTTACCTCTATTAGATAGTCGGTAAAATTTAATCCCTCAAAGAAGGTCTAGTCGGTTTTCCCGCCAGTGTTTGCACCATCACAAGTCGGACATTTTTGGTAGTGGGCTCATAAAATTGAGGTGCTTCCAATTCTTTCCAACTAGGTGGGTTCGAGTCGGACTCTTACTGCAGAAACACTCGGTAAGCTAGACGGGTCTATCACAACGGTTGTGGGACTCGGGGAAAAGTCGGATGGGAGCCGTGGCATGTGATGCCACCCGTCCAACAGGAGTCGTATGAGATACGATTGACAAGGAGTTGTCTACCTAGATCACTTGGCGGCTAGTGGTGATGCTAAAGCTCACTAGCCGACTTGCTTATTTAGGATCCTGAATCACTAAGCAACCATCGGAGGGGTGTTGGTTCTAGTGGGAGCATAAAATATTCAAATGTTTAATATGCTTGCTCTTTTATGAATACATGTCTTAAGTGTTTTGCATATTTTCTGTTGTAAATCATGGCACCAAGTAGCAGTCACTCTCAGATATCCGGTTTTGCGTTGAGAACTATCCTTGAGAAAGATAAAATGAACGACACTAATTTTACCAACTGGTATCGAAATTTGAGAATTGTTCTCAAACAAGATAAGAAGGACCATGTCCTAGACAACCCACTTCCAGATGAGCCGAATGAGAATGATACTGTCGCTGCCACCAATGCCTACCATCGGGCTAAGGATGAGTCCACGGATATTAGCTGTCTTATGCTTGCTCACATGGAACCGGACTTGCAAAAGAAGTTCGAGCATGTTGAGGTCTACGATATGATCGAAAGCCTCAAAAGATGTTCCAGGCTCAGGTGAAGACTGAGAGGTATCAAGTCTCTCAGGATTTGCTGAGTTGCAAGATTAAGGATGGTGATCCACTGAGTCCACATGTGATCAAAATGGTTGGTTACGTGTAGTCTCTGGAGAGGCTTAGCTACCCCATAAGCGAAGAGTTCGCTACAGATATAATTCTGAATTCTCTTCCTAGTGCATATGGGCAGTTCATATCGAACTACCACATGCATGGTATGGATAAGAATCTCACTAAATTACATGGGATGCTCAAGCAGGTAGAGGCGGATCTCAAGAAGGGCGCCAGTAAATTGTTGATGGTGCATAATAAGGCTAAGTTCAAGAAGAGTTCTTGTACTAAGAAGAAGGCTAAGTCAGGAGGAAAGCAGGCTCAGGACCTGGTCCCAAGCACTTCCTCAGGGACTAAGCCATCTCCTTTATCCGGATCCACTTGCTTCTACTACAAGGCGGATGGCCATTGGAAGAGGAACTGTAGCAAGTACTTGGCTGACAAAGCCAAGAGTGGAGGTATGACTTCCGACTCAGGTACACTTGTTTGCAATGTTATAGACATATATCTTGCTGATGCACCTAATAGTTCTTGGGTATATGATACCGGATCAGTTATTCACATATGCAACTCGTTGCAGGGACTGCTAAGAACTAGGAGTGTAGCAAGAGGCGAGGTTAATATTCGAGTCGACAACAAAGCAAGAGTTGCTGCGTTGGAAGTCGGCACGATGCAACTTCATTTACCTTCCGGATTCATTATGGAACTAAATAATTTTTATTATGTTCCAGTGCTCAGTTGAAACATTATTTCTGCTTCATGTTTGATGAGGCAAGGCTATGAGTCGAATATCAAGAATAATGGTTGTTCTTTGTATTTGAATGATATGTTTCACGGCTTTGCACCCGTCCAGGACGGGTTATTTATTTTGAATCTTGATGGTGATTCGGTTTATAACATAAATATTAAAAGGTTGAAACCAAATGATCTGAATATGACTTACTTTTGGCACTGTCGGCTTGGTCATATAAGTTGAAAACGCATGAAGAAGCTCCATGATGATGGACTCGTAACTTCGTTCGACTTGGAGTTGTTCGAGACATGCGAATCTTGCCTACTCGGCAAAATGACAAAGACACCTTTTGCAAAGAGTTGTGAAAGGGCATCCGACTTGTTGGGACTAGTACATAGTGATGTATGTGGACCAATGAGCACGACAGCCAGGGGTGGTTATGAGTACTTCATTACCTTCACTGATGATTTGAGTAGGTATGGATATATCTACTTGATGAAACATAAGTCGGAAGCTTTTGAAAAGTTCAAAGAATTCCAGAATGAAGCACAAAATCAACTCGGCAAGAAAATAAAGTTTCTTCGGTCGGACCGAGGAGGCGAATACATGAGCCATGAGTTTGATGACCATCTGAAAAGTTGTGGAATAGTTCCTCAACTTACTCCGCCAGGAACGTCGCAAAGGAACGGTGTTTTGGAAAGGCGGAATCGGACCTTGTTGGACATGGTACGGTCAATGATGAGTCGGACAGATCTGCCTTTATCATTTTGGGGTTATTTTCTAGAAACAGCGGCGTTCACACTAAACAAAGTACCATCTGTTGGGAATATGCCCTAGAGGCAATCATGTATGATGATATTTCCCATTGTATTCATAAAGTTATTAAGTAGTCCTTGTATAAACATCTGATGTGTATCATTGAATATGTGATTCAGTTGTGGAACTATGCATTCATGTTGTTTGTACTAAATATCCTTGGTCATTGAGGTTGTGCTGGACACACAACTTAGACCAATGTGAAAGTTGGCTTGATGACTCGGTTCCACTTGTCATGGGCATGGAGATGCTATTCCAACTTACACAGACTAGGCTAAAGAGTTTAGCGAGTCGGATTGACCCATATTGAGGTACAACGAACTAAATTGTCATTTGTATATCTCAATCAATGTAATCCTTAGACCTGAGGTTGTTGCATAGTCCGAGTTGAGGATCACCGACTTAGGTTACATCAACGCTGATCCGTGAATCGGGCGCTTATAAAGGCGGGTTCGGGTCGATCGAGAATCAAGTGCGTGATGTGAATAACCAAGATGGGATTTTGCCCTCCACTCGAGAGATATTCTGGGCCCTCTCGTGAGATATGATTCGAAAGCATGGCCATGCACGACTCGGTTAAGTGTTAACCGAGGCGATCGACTAAGAGTTAGTCGGGTGAATCACTTATCTCGGATCGAGAAGAGAGTCGGACTATTTAATGGATGACATATATTCGCCTATAGTCTGACAAGGTATATCGTGAGGCAAAAGGGACTCGGACGTAAGTCGCATTGGAAAGGCAAGTCGTCATGACTCTTTGGTACTTGGGAGTCGGCACGTTCTGCTAGGAGCCGCTACCGACTGATCGATTGAGAGTCGGACTCCAATCGTGTCCAAGTAACCATGAGCCTGTGGGGTCACACACTTAAGAGCGGGAGCAAGTTCGGATTGGATCCAAATCTGTAATCTGGTTGGGTTGGACCTAAACCAGATTAGGACTGAGTTAGTGAGTTGGACTCACGGTGACTAGTGTTATATGGGCTTTAGTGAATGGGTCGCGCGAGCAGAGCCCACGTTCACTCCCTATATATAGTGGAGCACAGTAACCCAGAAAGGTTAATCGTTGTTCGGTTAGGTCATTCCATGTGTTGGAAACCCTAGCTCCACAGTCCGGCCGTAGAACGAACCTAGCGATTCACGCGCTCCTCCTTGTACGTGTGGATACCAGCAGAGGTGTTGTGCGATCAGCACCAGGACGATCGGATCGTTAGGACTGCACTGCATCAACTGACGCGCTTCATCAGTAATCCGCAACCGCGCGTCTAGTGGTAAACCTCGTGGCCTTCTACCTCAGCTAGATCTTGGGATCACCACGTTAGAGGAAAATTTTATTTTATCTCCGCGTGGCCCAACAGTGGTATCAGAGCGATAGCTTCTGGTTTTAGGCTCGAGATCTCGCATATGTGATATGCGGTAGGCTATAGATGAGATCTATGTCCTGTTTTGGTGGTCGACCTATGAGATAGATCGGTTTTGTATGAAGTTGATTGGATCAACTGTACTCGGGGAATGGTAGATCTGATTTCCGTGATCATCTGGCCGAGGTCGTGGAACGACATACCCTACCTCGGCTTCCTCCATCGGGGTAGACTGTGACACGTAAATCCAGAAGCGGTGATCGAAGATCAAAAAGTTTGATCGAATCGGAATGATGGTCGGAATCCATGTTCGGATCGTAGATGAGATCTACGTTTTCGGAAAACCGCCGGCTTCGCCCTGTCGTAGCGCCTTAGATGTCGTTGCGAGTTTCACAACGCCGGTAGATATTGTATCTATGCATAACTTGTTTTTGCAGGAAGTTGTGAATGGTATGGTTCATGTGCATGTGATGTATGTGTGTAATCCATACGTGATCTGCGAATCACGGTTTTTGTCAGCCGGCTGGAGCCTAGGTGCTGTCATTTTATTGTATAACGACCATGCGTCGGATTCTCTATGTAATTTACTTTACTAAGCTAGTGTAGCTGTTTGAGAACCCGGAAGGCATGCAAGGCGTTGTACATGTCGGCATGGAGTAAGACGGCAAGTGACAAGAGTTGGCACGAGTCGGATTACAGCTTTGTGGAGATGGAGATCGCCATGAAGAGAGCCATACCATTTCACATTATAATTGCTTTATTTTGTGTTATTGTTATGTCTCGTTTACCTCTATTAGATAGTCGGTAAAATTTAATCCCTCAAAGAAGGTCTAGTCGGTTTTCCATGATGTTTGCACCATCACAAGTCGGACATTTTTGGTAGTGGGCTCATAAAATTGAGGTGCTTCCAATTCTTTCCAACTAGGTGGGTTCGAGTCGGACTCTTCTGCAGAAACACTTGGTAAGCTAGACGGGTCTATCACTGGTTGTGGGACTCGGGAAAAGTCGGATGGGAGCCGGGCATGTGATGCCACCCGAACAGAGTCGCATGAGATGCGATTGACAAGGAGTTGTCTACCTAGATCACTTGGCGGCTAGCGGTGATGCTAAAGCTCACTAGCCGACTTGCTTATTTAGGATCCTGAATCACTAAGTAACCATCGGAGGGGTGTTGGTTCTAGTGGGAGCATAAACTATTCAAATGTTTAATATTCTTGCTCTTTTATGAATACATGTCTTAAGTGTTTTTTGCATATTTTCTGTTGTAGATCATGGCACCAAGTAGCAGTCACTCTCACATATCCGGTTTTGCGTTGAGAACCATTCTTGAGAAAGATAAACTGAACGACACTAATTTTACCAACTGGTATCGAAATCTGAGAATTGTTCTCAAACAAGAAAAGAAGGACCATGTCCTAGACAACCCACTTCCAGATGAGCCGAATGAGAATGCGACTGTCGCAGCCACCAATGCCTACCGTCGTGCTAAAGATGAGTCCACGGATATTAGCTGTCTTATGCTTGCTCACATGGAACCGGACTTGCAAAAGCAGTTCGAGCATGTTGAGGCCTACGATATGATCGAAAGCCTCAAAAGTATGTTCCAGGCTCAAGCGACCGAGAGGCATCAAGTCTCTCAGCTTTGCCGAGTTGCAAGCTTAAGGATGGTGATCCACCGAGTTCGCATGTGATCAAAATGGTTGGTTACGCAGTCTCGGAGAGGCTTGGCTACCCCATAAGCGAAGAGTTCGCTACGGATATAATTCAACTCTCTTCCTAGTGCATATGGGCTTCATTTGAACTACCACATGCGTGGTATGGATAAGAAGCTCACTGAATTGCATGGGATGCTCAAGCAGAGGCGGATCTCAAGAAGGGCACCAGTCAAGTGTTGATGGTGCGAATAAGGCTAAGTTCAAGAAGAGTTCTTGGACTAAGAAGAAGCTAAGTCGAGGAAGCAGGCTCGGGACCCGTCCCAAGCGCTTCCTCGTGACTAAGCCATCTCCTTCAGCCGGATCCACTTGCTTGTAATGCAAGGCGGATGGCCACTGGAAGAGGAACTGCAGCAAGTACTTGGCCGACAAAGCCAAGAGTGGAGGTATGACTTCCGACTCAGGTACACTTGTTTGCAATGTTATAGACATATATCTTGCTGATGCACCTAATAGTTCTTGGGTATATGATACCGGATCAGTTATTCACATCTGCAACTCGTTGTAGGGACTGGTAAGAACTAGGAGCGTAGCAAGAGGCGAGGTTGATATTCGAGTCGGCAACAAAGCAAGAGTTGCTGCGTTGGAAGTCGGCACGATGCAACTTCATTTACCTTCCGGATTCATTATGGAACTAAATAATTGTTATTATGTTCCGAGGCTCGATCGAAACATTATTTCTGCTTCATGTTTGATGAGGCAAGGCTATGAGTCGAATATCAAGAATAATGGTTGTTCTTTGTATTTGAATGATATGTTTCACGGCTTTGCACCCGTCCAGGACGGGTTATTTATTTTGAATCTTGATGGTGAGTCGGTTTATAACATAAATGTTAAAAGGTTGAAACCAAATGATCTGAATATGACTTACTTTTGGCACGGTCGGCTTGGTCATATAAGTTGGAAACGCATGAAGTAGATCCATGATGATGGACTCCTAACTTCGTTCGACTTGGAGTCGCTCGAGACATGCGAATCTTGCCTACTCGGCAAATGACCAAGACACCTTTGCAAAGAGTTGCGAAGGGCGTCCGACTTGTTGGGACTAGTACATAGTGATGTATGCGGACCAATGAGCACGACCGAGGGTGGTTATGAGTACTTCATTACCTTCACGATGATTTGAGTAGGTATGGATATATCTACTTGATGAAACATAAGTCGGAAGCCTTTGAAAAGTTCAAAGAATTCGTAATGAAGCAGAATCAACTCGGCAAGAAAATAAAGTTTCTTGATTCGGACCGAGGAGGCGAGTACATGAGCCATGAGTTTGATGACCATCTAAAAGTTGTGGAATAGTTCCTCAACTTACTCCAGAACGCCACAAAGGAATGGTGTTTGGAAAGGAATAGGACCTTGTTGGACATGGTACGCTCAATGATGAGTCGTCAGATCTGCCTTTATCATTTTGGGGTTATTGTCTAGAAACAGTGCTCACACTAAACAAAGTACCATCAAAATCGGTAGAAGACACCGCATGAGATGTGGACAGCAAAAGCCGAGTTTGTCTTTTCTTAAGATTTGGGGTTGTGAAGCTTTTGTCAAGCGACTCAATGGACAAGCTTACAGCCAAGTCGGATAAATGTATTTTCGTGGGTATCCGAGGAAACCTTGGGTTACTACTTCTACAACCGAGAAGAGGGCAAAGTGTTTGTCGCTCGGGCGGTGTCTTCCTTGAGAAAGAGTTTCTCGGTCGGAGTAAGTGGGACGGTGCAACTCAAGAAATTCGAGAGGAACCGGGCTAGTAGCGAGTCGGCAAAAACCTTGGAGGTTGAGCTGTCGTGGCAGGTGAGCCGGCAGACACAGACTACGAAGATCGGCAAGATTGCGAAGTGTTCGTGATGTGTTCTTGTTAGCAGTTGATGAGCGGCAAATTATTCGGAAGCGATGGTGGGATCTGATTCCGAGTCATGGCTTGGAGCCATGAGATCCGAGATAAAGTCCATGGATGAAAATCAAGTTTGGAACTTGGTTGATCTGCCAGACGGTGCAAGACCCGTCGAGTGCAAATGGGTCTCTAAGAAGAAAACTGATATGGATGGAAATGTTTCAATCTATAAAGCACGCCTTGTCGCGAAGGTGTTCCGACAAGTTCAAGGAGTTGATTACAACGAGACTTTCTCGCCCGTAGCGATGCTTAAATCAGTTCGGATCATGTTAGCTATAGCAGCCTATTTCAACTATGAGATATGGCAGATGGATGTCAAAACGGCTTTCCTTAACGGAAATTTAACCGAGGACGTGTATATGATACAGCCCGAGGGTTTTGTCGATCCGGCTAATGCTGATAAGGTATGCAAACTTCAGAAATCCATTTATGGGTTGAAGCAAGCATCTCGGAGTTGGAATATTCGCTTTGATGAGGTAGTCAAATCGTTTGGCTTCATCAAGAGTGATCATGATTCTTGTTTGTACAAGAAGTTTAGTGGGAACAAAGTAAATTTTCTAATCTTATATGTGGATGACATATTACTGATTGGAAATGATGTCCAGATATTACAAGAAACCAAGGAATCATTGGAAAGGAGTTTCTCAATGAAAGACTTGGGTGAGGCAACATACATCCTCGGAATCCGGATCTATAGAGATAGATCAAGGAGGCTCATTGGATTGAGTCAAAGTACTTATTTGGACAAAGTGTTGAAGAAGTTCAACATGGAATCGTCTAAGAAAGGGTTCTTACCGATGTCCCATGGTGTAAAACTTATCAAGACTCAGTGTCCTTCGACAACTGATGAGCGAAGTCGGATGAGTGCGATTCCATATGCTTCTGCAGTCGGATCCATCATGTACGCCCTGATTTGTACTAGGCCGGATGTTTCCTATGCTCTAAGTGTTGTGAGCAGATACCAGGCTGATCCTGGAGAGATCCACTGGACAGCGGCTAAAAATATCCTAAAGTACTTGAGAAGGACTAAGGATATGTTCTTGGTTTATGGTGGTGAAGATGAACTCAGTGTAAAGGGTTACACGGATGCGAGTTATCTCACCGACTCTGATGATTCTCGCTCGCAATCCGGATACGTGTTTATTATAAACGGAGGTGCTGTGATCTGGAAAAGTTCCAAGCAAGAGACTGTGTCTACGTCTACAACAGAGGCTGAGTATATTGCCGCCTCGGAGGCAGCAAAGGAAGCTGTTTGGATGAGGAATTTCCTCATGGATCTTGGTGTGGTTCAGGGCTCGTCCAATCCGTTGGACGTGTATTGTGACAACAATGGTGCTATTGCACAAGCCAAGGAACCTAGACAACACCAGAAGAACAAGCACATACTCATGCGGTACCACCTAATTCGCCAGTTCGTGGATCAGGGTGATATCAAGTTATGCAAGGTACACAAGGATGCAAATATTGCGGATCCGTTGACAAAGCCGTTACCCCAGCCGAAGCATGAGGCGCACCTGAGAGCCATGGGCATTAGATGCTTAGACATGTGATGTCGGTAGATTGACTCTAGTGCAAGTGGGAGACTGTTGGGAATATGCCCTAGAGGCAATCATGTATGATGATATTTCCCATTGTATTCATAAAGTTATTAAGTAGTCCTTGTATAAACATCTGATGTGTATCATTGAATATGTGATTCAGTTGTGGAACTATGCATTCATGTTGTTTGTACTAAATATCCTTGGTCATTGAGGTTGTCTTTGGACACACAACTTAGACCAATGTGAAAGTTGGCTTGATGACTCGGTTCCACTTGTCATGGGCATGGAGATGCTATTCCAACTTACAGACTAGGCTAAAGAGTTTAGCGAGTCGGATTGACCCATATTGAGGTACAACGAACTAAGTTGTCATTTGTATATCTCAATCAATGTAATCCTGAGACCTGAGGTTGTTGCATAGTTCGAGTTGAGGATCACCGACTTAGGTTACATCAAGCTGATCCGTGAATCGGGCGATTATAAAGGCGGGGTTCGGGTCGATCGAGAATCAAGCTGCGTGATGTGAATAACCAAGACGGATTTTGCCCTCCACTGGAGAGATATTCTCTGGGCCCTCTCGTGAGATATGATTCGAAAGCATGGCCATGCACGACTCGGTTAAGTGTTAACAGGCGATCGACTAAGAGTTAGTCGGGTGAATCACTTATCTCGGATCGAGAAGAGAGTCGGACTATTTAATGGATGACATATATTCGCCTATAGTCTGACAAGGTATATCGTGAGGCAAAAGGGACTCGGACGTAAGTCGCATTGGAAAGGCAAGTCGTCATGACTCTTTGGTACTTGGGAGTCGCACGTTACGCTAGGAGCCGCTCGATCGATCGATTGAGTCGGACTCAATCATGTCCAAGTAACCATGAGCCCGTGGGGTCACACACTTAAGAGGGAGCAAGTTCGGATTGGATCCGAATCTAATCTGGTTGGGTTGGACCTAAACCAGATTAGGGAAAGTTAGTGAGTTGGACTCACGGTGACTAGTGTTATATGGGCTTTAGTGAATGGGTCACGAGCGAGCCCACGTTCACTCCTATATATAGTGGAGCACAAGAACCCGAAGGTTAATCGTTGTTCGGTTAGGTCATTCCATGTGTTGGAAACCCTAGCTCCACGAGTCCGGCCGTAACGAACCTAGAAGTTCGCCGCCGGCGCTCCTCCTTGTACGTGTGGATACCAGCAGAGGTGCTGTGCGATCAACACCAGGACGATCGGATCGTTAGGACTGCACTGCATCAACTGACGCGCTTCATCAGTAATCCGCAACCGCGCGTCTAGTGGTAAACCTCGTGGCCTTCTACCTCAGCTAGATCTTGGGATCACCATGTTAGAGGAAAATTTTATTTTATCTCCGCGTGGCCCAACACCATCAAAATCTGTAGAGAAGACACCGCATGAGATGTGGACAGGCAAAAAGCCGAGATTGTCTTTTCTTAAGATTTGGGGTTGTGAAGCATTTGTCAAGCGACTTCAGTCGGACGACCTTACAGCCAAGTCGGATAAGTGTATTTTCATGGGGTATCCGAGGGAAACCTTGGGTTACTACTTCTACAACCGAGAAGAGGGAAAAGTGTTTGTCGCTCAGAACGGTGTCTTCCTTGAGAAAGAGTTTCTCAATCGGGGAGTAAGTGGGAGCACGGTGCAGCTCGAAGAAATTCGAGAGGAACCGGCTAGTAGAGAGTCGGCGAAAACCTTGGAGGTTGAGCCGGTCGTGGCAGCTGAGCCGGCAGCAGCACCTGTACCACGAAGATCGGCGAGATTACGAAGTGTTCGTGATGTGTTACTGATAGACAGTGATGAGCCTGCAAATTATTCGGAAGCGATGGTGGGATCTGATTCTGAGTCATGGCTTGGAGCCATGAGATCCGAGATAAAGTCCATGGATGAAAATCAAGTTTGGAACTTGGTTGATCTGCCAGACGGTGCAAGACCCGTCGAGTGCAAATGGGTATTTAAGAAGAAAACTAATATGGATGGAAATGTTTCAATATATAAAGCACGCCTTGTCGCGAAGGGGTTCCGACAAGTTCAAGGAGTTGATTACGAAGAGACTTTCTCGCCCGTAGCGATGCTTAAATCAGTTCGGATCATGTTAGCTATAGCGGCATATTTCGACTATCAGATATGGCAGATGGATGTCAAAACGGCTTTCCTTAACAGAAATTTAACTGAGGACGTGCATATGATACAATCCGAGGGTTTTGTCGATCCGGCTAATGCTGACAAAGTATGTAAACTTCAGAAATCCATTTATGGGTTGAAGCAAGCATCTCGGAGTTGGAATATTCGCTTTGATGAGGTAGTCAAATCGTTTGGCTTCATCAAGAGTGATCATGATTCTTGTTTATATAAGAAGTTTAGTGGGAGCAAAGTAAACTTTCTAATCTTATATGTGGATGACATATTACTGATTGGAAATGATGTCCAGATGTTGCAAGAAACCAAGGAATCATTGGAAAGGAGTTTCTCAATGAAAGACTTGGGTGAGGAAACATATATTCTCGGAATCCGGATCTATAGAGATAGATCAAGACGGCTCATTGGATTGAGTCAGAGTACTTATTTGGACAAAGTGTTGAAGAAGTTCAACATGGAATCGTCTAAGATGGGGTTCTTACCGATGTCCCATGGTGTAAAACTTAGCAAGACTCAGTGTCCTTCGACAAATGATGAGCGAAGTCGTATGAGTGCGATTCCATATGCTTCTGCAGTCGGATCCATCATGTATGCCCTGATTTGTACTAGGCCGGATGTTTCCTATGCTCTAAGTGTTGTGAGCAGATACCAGGCTGATCCTGGAGAGATCCACTGGACAGCGGCTAAAAATATCCTAAAGTACTTGAGGAGGACTAAGGATATGTTCTTGGTTATGGTGGTGAAGATGAACTCAGTGTAAAGGGTTACACGGATGCGAGTTATCTTACCGACTCTGATGTTTCTCGTTCGCAATCCGGATACGTGTTTATTATAAACGGGTGTGCTGTGAGCTGGAAGAGTTCCAAGCAAGGGACTATGTCTGCGTCTACAACAGAGGCTGAGTATATTTCCGTCTCGGAGGCAGCAAAGGAAGCTGTTTGGATGAGGAATTTCCTCATGGATATTGGTGTGGTTCAGGGCTCATCCAATCCGTTGGACGTGTATTGTGACAACAATGGTGCTATTGCACAAGCCAAGGAACCTAGACAACACCAGAAGAACAAGCACATACTCATGCGGTACCACCTGATTCACCAGTTCGTGGATCAGGGTGATATCAAGTTATGCAAGGTACACACGGATGCAAATATTGCGGATTCGTTGACAAAGCCGTTACCCCATCCGAAGCATGAGGCGCACCTAAGAGCCATGGGCATTAGATGCTTAGACATGTGATGTCGGAAGATTGGCTCTAGTGCAAGTAGGATACTATTGGGAATATGCCCTAGAGGCAATCATGTATGATGATATTTCCCATTGTATTCATAAAGATATTAAGTAGTCCTTGTATAAACATCTGATGTGTTTCATTGAATATGTGATTCGGTTGTGGAACTATGCATTCATGTTGTTTGTACTAAATATCCTTGGTCGTTGAGGTTGTGCTGGACACCCAACTTATACCGATGTGAAAGTTGGCTTGATGACTCGGTTCCACTTGTCATGTGCATGGAGATGCTATTCCAACTTACACAGATTCGGCTAAAGAGTTTAGCGAGCCAGATTGACCCATATTGAGGTACAACGAACAAGTTGTCATTTGTATATCTCAATCAATGTAATCCTTAGACCTGAGGTTATTGCATAGTCCGAGTTGAGGATCACCGACTTAGGTTCTGTCAAACGCTAATCCGTAACTGGTCAGTTATAAAGGAAGGGTTCGGGTCGACTGAGAATCAAGCTGCGTGATGTGAATAACCAAGATGGGATTTTGCCCCTCCTCTTGGAGAGATATTCTATGGGCCCTCTCGTGATATATGATTCGTAAAGCATGGCCATGCACGACTCGGTTAAGTGTTAACCGAGGCAATCGACTAAGAGTTAGTCGGGTGAATCACTTATCTCAGATCGAGAAGAGAGTCGGACTATTTAAGGGATGACAATTATTCGCCTATAGTCTGACAAGGTATATCGTGAGGCAAAAGGGACTCGGACGTAAGTCACATTGGAAAGGCAAGTCGTCATGACTCTTTGGTACTTGGGAGTCGGCATGTTCTGCAAGGAGCCGCTACCGACTGATCGATTGAGAGTCGGACTCCAATCGTTTCCAAGTAGCCATGAGCCTGCAGGGTCACACAGTTAAGAGCGGGAGCAAGTTCGGATTGGATCTGAACCTGTAATCTGGTTGGGTTGGACCTAAACCGGATTAGGACTGAGTTAGTGAGTTGGACTCACGGTGACTAGTGTTATATGGGCTTTAGTGAATGGGTTGCGCGAGCAGAGCACACGTTCACTCCCTATATATAGTGGAGCACCGTAACCCAGAAAGGTTAATCGTTGTTCAGTTAGGTCATTCCATGTGTTGGAAATCCTAGATCCACAGTAGTCCTGTCGCCGTACCGAACCTAGCAGTTCGCCGCCGGTGCTCCTCCTTGTACGTGTGGATACCAGCAGAGGTGATGTACGTGTAGGGGTTCGTAGCATGGAAAACAAAAAAATTCTACCGCATGCACACAAACAAGCCAAGATCTATCTACTAGATTGTAGCAACGAGTCGATAGAGGAACTCACCCTCAAAGATTCCAAAGCGGTTAACGAGCAGATTCGTGGGTGATGTAGTCAGACACTTGCCGATCTCAAGATCGCGTGAGACGATCCTTCCGCGTTAAAGGCGCTTCCAGATCGGTCACAACCTTCGATACTCGATGAAGACCTTCCTCTCCTTGTTCCAGCGGCAGAGGTTGTAGCACTCTCTCGTGATTCCCAAGCAGACGATGGTACCGAAGTAGAGGGAGATCTCGCAGGCTTCGCCTTCAGGAGCGAGTATGGTGGACTATGAGAGGCTTGGCGATCTAGGGTTTAGAGGCACCAAGTAGAGGGAGCTAGGTCCGGATAGGGCAAGGGATTGCCCCAAGTCGGCGACTTGGGCAAACCCTAGAGGCGGCGACTTGGGTAGAGGCCCGGCTAGGGTTAGGTTTAGAGAGAGGTGTTGTGTACTTGGAGGGCAGCCTGCCCTCCTTATATTGGTGGAGGCGGCGCCAAGGGAGGAGTCCTCCCCAAATCGGTCTCCAAGTGGGCCGGCGGTGGAGGGAGGGAACTCCTCCCCAAGTAGGTTTGCTACTTCCCCTCCACCTTCCAAAATAGCCGTTTGACTTTTCAAATTGGCGTTTGACTTTTCAAACTAGGATTTGATTAAACCCTTTATTTTGTTCAGCGATGACAACTAGTACATGATGCAACCATTCCATCTTGATGTGACACATTCATGTACCCTTCCCCTCCGGAGTGCCGAACATTCCGGAACCTTCTAGAACATTCCCGATGAAAACACTGGAACCATTCTCCAACCCCGAAACAGGACTTTCCTTATATGAATCTTATTCTCCGGACCATTCCGGATCTCCTCGTGATATCCCGGATCCCATCCGAGACTCTGAACAACATTCAGTCTCTTACTCATTATTCCATAACTACTCAACAACATCGAATCCTTAAGTGTGTCTCCCTACGGTTCGTGAATTATGCGGACATGATCGAGACACTTCTCCGATCAATAAGAAATAGAGGAATCTGGAAATTCATATGGCTCCCACATATTTCTATGATTACTTTGCGATCGAATGAACCACTTACATACGATACCAATTTCCCTTTGTCTCATGATATTTTACTTATCCGAGGTTTTGATCATCGGTATCTCTGCATACCTAGTTCACCCTCGTTACTGATATGTACTCTTTTCTCGTTCCCGTGGTATGTGATCCCTTGTGAGCCAGTCACATGCTTGCAAGCTAATTAGATGACATTCCACCGAGAGGGCCCAGAGTATATCTATCCGTCATATGGATGGACAAATCCCACTCTTGATCCATGTGCCTCAACACATACTTTCCGAACACTCAATGCCACCTTTATAGCCACCCAGTTACGGTGTGGCGTTTGATGTCATCAAAGCATCCTTCCGGTGATGGTAATTAACATGATCTCATGGTCGAAGGAATTAGGTTACTATGTATCAGAAAGCTTATAGCAAATGAACTATATTAAATGACTTGATCTTTATGCTACGCTTAACTATAGGAGTATGTCCATCACATCATTCTCCTAATGATATGACCCTGTTGTTAATAACATCTCTATGTTCATGATCAGGGAACCATGATCATATATTAACCAACAAGCTAGTTTAACAAGAGGCTTTACTAGGGACTCTTTTATGTTTACAAATCACACAAGTATTAATGTTTCCTGTTAATACAATTATAGCATGGTATGTAAACATTTATCATAAGTATGAATATATGATAATAACCACTTTATTAGTGCCTCTTGGGCATATCTCCAACAGTCTCCCACTTGCACTAGAGTCAATAATCTAGTTTCAAACCTTTGTGTATTCAACACCTATGGCTTTCCGGTGTTGTATGTACACGATTGCTAGTGGTCAACTGATCTCCGGATCTGACACTTCCAGGTCCGTGTGTAATTGCATGTCTTTGCGTCTCTACGCATCACTCATTCTCTAATGAGATGGCTTCATACAAATTTGGTCCTTTGGTGTGACCTTTAGTTCTTTGCGGTTAAAACATGTTGATAATATTGTCGTACAATATATCTTCATAGTATTATCCCGCTGTGAACTACACCTAGTTTGATAACAAACTACTTGACACAAATGCCCTCTTTAGCTGCTATTATAGCAGTCATATACTTAGCCTTTTTGTTGTAGTATCTGTCACAATGTCTTAACTTTGGAACTCATCCAAATCCATTATGGAACTTACTTTCCATTATATTGTGCCATCCTTAGTTTAGATTGAGATAAACTAAATTTGTACTTTGTGACAAAACTAGTATCAATGTAGTACTTTTACAATGAACTAACCATCTATTTGTCACTTCTACAAATAATATACTCTTAGTTCTTCCAAAAGATCATAAGAATATCCTTACTATTGTCCAATGATCATCTTATGAATCATTCTGGTATATGCTCATAACATTTAGAGTATAGGACATATCCGATTTGTACATATCACAAGATGATTGATATAATTACCTTTTTGTGATTTCATACATCAAGTATCAATCTATACTTGAATCTTTGTTTCACTTACCCAGTGTCAATACACTTGAATATATCATCAAATTGAACTCATTCAATCCTTTCTGTGTGACAAGAACCTTTCTTGTAGTTTCTATATTGAACTCATTCAATACATCATCTATGTACTTTCAAGACAACCATATTAGCGTCTATTGATGCCAAATATTTGGGTTTTGCCTAAGTCTTTCATCGGGATGAAATTCTTAATATGTGTTAATGAAAAATACATCATTTCCAATCAACAATATGTCTTCCACATAATGTATTAGAAACATGTCTTAGCGCTCCCACTTAATTTCTTGCAAATGCAAGCATCTTCATTGTCTCCGACGAATTTAAACTCCTTTAACAGTTTCATCATAGTGAAGATTCCAACTCCGCAATGCTTACTTCAACCATTGAAGTTTTGCATATGCTTTTAGCATCCTTTGAATTAACAAAACCCTATGGACCGTGTTAAGCACATGTCCTAGGTAACAATTCTATTAGAAGAACTTGTTTTGTTTATTCAACTACCACATAAAAAAATTATATGTCGTGGTTGCTACATTAATCCGTCTAGACTAAATATCACTATGAAAGATCAAATCTTGTCATAGTCAACCTTTGAACATTGTTGTGAACTCTTTCCCAACATGTCGACCATTTCATAGATGCGAAACATCCATGTCTATTTCTTTATAGACCCAAACACAACTGTAAGGTCTTACACCTTTCTCGAGGGTCCTTCAAGTTCAAAACTTGATTTCTCGTGTATGGAACTATCACGGATTTTATGGCTTCAAGCCATTTTACGGAGTCAGGGCCCATCATCGCTTCTTTGCATGTAGTACGTTCATTATTCTCAAATAATGATTCAACCCTCAAATCTTGGTATTTGATTGCTTACTTGACCTACTTGGTTCAATAGAAACTTTGACCTTCGTAACCACAACCTTTGAGGCACGTGAGCCATGAGCATTGTTGCTGCCTTCGGAACACTTTTCGGCGCTGCGCAACTTTGCACATATAGCTAAGGTTCTTATAACTTTATCAAAGTTCTATTGTCCTCCAACTTATCTTTTCACGAAAAATTCCTTCTCAAATAAACTTGACGTTCTAAGTGACAAACACTTTTGTCTCTGATGTTATGGAAGATTACTTAACAGTTATTCGAAATAACATACAAAGACAGGTTCATCCGACTTTGGTTGCAAACATCTTTCTTATGCATAGCATACCAATGTTTAAGAAAGGACAACTTGGGTTTTATCCCAAACCATAACTTTATATGGTGTCATTTCAACGGATTATGATGGAGCTCTTTTCAGTGGAAAAACGGTAGTCTCTATAGCTTTTAATCTTTAAAATATAATGGCAGTTTTATGATTTACACCTTCGATCTTACCATGTCAAACAAGGTTTAATTACATATCTCGAACGCTCCATACTCTTATGGTGTTTCGGGAAAAATGCAAATCCACGGAACGATTCCTTAAATCTTAGGTATTATGCTAAACTTGTAACTCAAATATCTTCCTTTATGATCTTATCATAAACTATTTATATTCTTGTTTCAATGATTTTGCACTTCATCTTGAAAGTCTTTGAACTTTTCAAATGTTTCATACTTCATCCTTATTAAGTAAATATTCATATATTCACTCAAATTTTCGGAGAAAGCATATGAAGTTGAAATCCATCGCTCATGACTACACATAATGGACTTTGTACAACAATATGTACAAGTTCCAATAAGCTAGTCATTCGTTCCTTTTTGGCCTATGAACGAAGTTTTAATTATCTCTAGGAAAGTTTCACAAGCGTCATGTGATCAAAAATTAAAGACTCCAAAATTCCATCCACATGGAGTTTCTTCATGTTTTCTTTCCAATATAATTTAAACGGCGATGTCACTTCCTAAGCGATCTTTCAATCAATTTGTCTTTCGACATTTTTAGCACTAGTTTTATGGATGTGATTTCTCCAACGAGATTTGTGAATCATCCATCTTTTATGGATTACGGCAATTATTTGAACAACCCTTTGTTCTCATAATACCTGATAAAACAAATCTTGAAGGCAAGCTTTGATGTTTAACGAGAAACACAATAACCCTTTATTTGTTCTCGATGAACATCACCACATATTATTTTGCTAGTTACTTAGGCCATTGTAGTTCATGAATTGTGTTGTTTCGTATGACGATTCACACCAACAAATTCAGTATCAAATACTTAACAACCACATTGTTTAATAAGCAAAGAATATAGCCATAACATGTATATCATCTATATACTTAAACTGAACAATTCTAGTCTTTTCTTTTCTGCCATATATTTATGAGATTCTCTTTCAGTATTTCCTTTTCTGTTTGAAAGAATCTATCAACATCAATAGTGGAGCCATACACATGACACATAGTCTAAAGCGTGTATAGTTAAATACCAATGTCTTTGGACTTGTACTTTGAAGTAGATCACCATCATCAAATGTTTGGTGTGCTTTCAAATTCCATTCTTTAGTAATCTCTTGGTGTAGTAAATATTTTACCTACATCAAATATTCACCCTTATCATGGAATTATCCATGATCAAGCTACTTTTAGCTTGTAACGGTGAATCGCGAGTATAATGTTGCTCTCCAAAAACTTTTAGGAAGTTTAGTACAACTAGTGTCTCCAACCTTTTGCAAATTCTCATCAAATATGAGAACATGACTTTTGCCATATTATACTCTATCATGTTGCAACCAAAACTTCGTTTCAGATATCACAATATCTTCCACACATCATGGTTTCTGAAACAACTCTTTCAGATCCTAGATAACCTTGATATTAAGACAATCCTTTGAATATCAAGAATCATGAAGATAAACATGATACTTATATACTAACACTGGAATTGTTACTCTTGATTTAATACCAACTATTAAATTTCACGGAGTAATCGAAACTTACTGAAAGTTTGCAATGGGACTTTTAAACTTTAGATTAACACTTCAAAACAATATGATACCAGTTCGTAAAGTAACTAACCAGAATTCTATAGTTCTATCATCTCAATTATAACTAAGCGCAAGGTGGTAAACGGATGCCAATGACTACAACAACTATGCAAATTCACTTTGATTTAATTTATGATAAGTAGTGTTCAACTTTTAATTACATTGCCGTTGAACTCCCACTCAAAACAATATCCCTCACATTGTTTTAGTGATCACATGAACCAAATCCACCACATCAAAACCGATCATCACGAGAGTTGATGTAGCTTCAATGGCGAACAATCAACATGTTCATCATATCTACTATATGACTCATGCTTTACCTTTCGGTGATCTGTGTTCTGAGACCATGTCTGTACATGCTAGGCTCGTCAAGATCAAACCTTAGCTTCCGCATGAGAAAATCTGGCTTGCTCACGTTGTATACACTCGCAGAATCTAACACACCCGATCATCACGTGGTGCTTCGAAACAACGAGATTTAGCAACGGTGCTTACTAAGGATGAAGACTTTAAAACTTGAAATTGTGTGCTTGAGGGATCATCTTATAATGCTACCGTCGTAAACTAAGCAATACAAGATGCATAAAAGGATTAACATCACATGCAATTCATAATATGTGATATGATATGGCATTTCTTCTTTGTGCTTCCGATCTCCATCTTCAAGCACGAACATGATCTCCATCATCACCGGCATTGCATCAAGGTCAATGATGCTGCTCCATGGTTGTCTTCCACCAGCTTCAACTATAACAACTACTTTGAATAGACACGCGGGTCTTAACAGAATTTAAAGACAACCATATGGCTCCTGCCGGTTGCCAACTTACAATAAGGAACATTGCATACATCAAATATAATCACAATCATGGCCATATCACATCACAACACACCCTTGCAAAACAAAGTTAGACGCCTCTAATTTTCTTTGCATGTTTTACGTGGTTTGGGGCTTTCAATAAGTGTTGTTCTAACTTACGAACAAGAACCACAACATTGATACTAGTATTGTCAATCACCCGTTGTAAATTGAATCTTAACTATGTTGGGAGAAACAGGCACCCGCAAAGCCACTTATGCAATACAAGTTGCATGTCAAGCGTGGAGCAAGTCTCATGAACGATGTCATGTAAGGTTAGCCCGGGCCGCTTCATCCCACCATCCCGCAAGATGCAAAGTACATAAGAAGCAACCGACAACAAAAGCATCAACGCCCACAATGACCATTGTGTTCTACTCGTGCAACAGATCTACATATAGACACGGCTCTGATACCACTGTAGGGGTTCGTAGCATGGAAAACAAAAAAATTCTACTGCATGCACACAAACAAGCCAAGATCTATCTACTAGATTGTAGCAACGAGTCGATAGAGTAACTCACCCTCGAAGATTCCAAAGCGGTTAACGAGAGCAGATTCTCGTGGGTGATGTAGTCGTACACTTGCCGATCTCAAGATCGCGTAGAGGATCCTTCCGGCCAAGGCTCCGGCAGCTTCCACAATCGGTCTCACGCTGGTACTGATGATAAAACTTCCTCTCCTTGTTCCAAAGAAAATGGAGGTTGTAGCACTCTCCTCGTGATTCCGGCAAGACACGGTGGTACCGTAAGTAGAGGGAGATCTCGCAGGCTTCGCCTTGCCGAGCGAGTATGGTGGACTATGAGAGAGGCTTGGCGATCTAGGTTTAGAGGCACCAAGTAGAGGGAGATAGGTCTGAGGCTAGGAAAGGGATTGCCCCAAGTCGGCTTGGGCAAACCCTAGGCGGGCGCGACTTGGGTAGAGGCCGGCTAGGGTTAGGTTTAGAGGAGAGAGGTGTTGTGTACTTGGAGGCAGCCCGCCTCCTTATATAGGTGGAGGGGCGGCCAGGAGGGGAGTCCTCCCACCGGTCTCCAAGTGGCACGGTGGAGGAGGAACTCCTCCCAAGGTTTCCTACTTCCCCTCCACCTTCCAAAATAGCCGTTTGACTTTTCAAATTGGCGTTTGACTTTTCAAACTAGGATTTGATTAAACCCTTTATTTTGTTCAGCGATGACACCTAGTACATGATGCAATCATTCCAAGTTGATGTGACACATTCATGTACCCTTCCCCTCCGGAGTGCCGGACATTCTGGAACCTTCTAGAACATTCCCGATGAAAACACCGGAACCATTCTCCAACCCCGAAACAGGACTTTCCTTATATGAATCTTATTCTCCGGACCATTCCGGATCTCCTCGTGATATCCCGGATCCTATCCGAGACTCCGAACAACATTCGGTCTCTTACTCATTATTCCATAACTACTCAACAACATCGAATCCTTAAGTGTGTCTCCCTACGGTTCGTGAATTATGCGGACATGATCGAGACACTTCTCCGATCAATAACCAATAGAGGAATCTGGAAATTCATATGGCTCCCACATATTTCTATGATTACTTTGCGATCGAATGAACCACTTACATACGATACCAATTTCCCTTTATCTCACGATATTTTACTTATCTGAGGTTTTAATCATCGGTATCTCTGCATACCTAGTTCAACCTCGTTACTGATAAGTACTCTTTTCTCGTTCCCGTGGTATGTGATCCCTCGTGAGCCAGTCACATGCTTGCTGTAAGGGTCCCAACCTTTAATAAGGTAGCATCCCATGTGTTTACAATGCTAGTCCCTGGATCAATAGCTAGCATCCACAGTTAAGATGTAATATCAAGAAACAAAGGTCATAATACAACTTTATAACCAGGAATAACATAATCTTGTTACATCTTACATAGCTCATTTGGCTATTACATTACATTGCGGCAGAATATCTATAAGCATGGGGTCCTTCATCTTGAAAGTTCCACAGGCAGACATGTTGGTTGTAGACTTTGTAATCCTAATCAACTCACTTCACTAAATCAATCAAACCTGCAACATACAAGTTACAGCCACAAGGGTCAATACATTTGAATTGTATTGGCAAGTGATACTATGGTAGTATGGTGGAGTCTATCATCTATATGCATTTGGCTAAGTGGAGTTGAGGCTTGCATTGCTCAAAATAGATTTTTCCTTAGCATTTGAAAACACTAAGTTTTTGCTTGACAAAATCATTTCTCCCCATCAAAGATTGAAGATCCTTTAACCCTTGTTTAACCACAAGTTTTTAACTTAGAAATTTGGATGATGAGATTCTTGATTGCTTCCATGTCTTGATGCTCAAATTGTCCTTTACCAGGGACATGGCTAAGTACTTAGATTTTACACTCTGCAGAGGTGGTGCACTTTCCCCACAAGACTTGGTTTCACCAAGACAAGATCTTTCAGAAGCCTTCCCTTAGACCAGAATGGACGCGTTCCAACCTATCAATCCCCTACCACCAACTGTCCATTTGGCTAAGTTATTGCAACCTATATGATCCAGGCAGAGCCCATAATGCCAAGTGGCTGCACTTGAAGCTTCTCAACATTTGACATCTCAAATCTCTTTGTTCCTGGGTGGCCATCCACAAGTGAGATACACAAGGTAAAACATAGAAATGGGCCTTGTGAACCACTCAACCAAAAACCACCAAGCAATTACCATTCCACCCAGGTGATTCATTAACTTAGTTGTTTTATTAAACAAAAACACAAGTCCTCAGACTTAGAAATTTTTCCATAGTATGGATATATATTCCACCCTTGTTTTCTATTAGCTAAGCTAAGCTTGATAGTAGTAGGAATCTTAACTTAGGAAAATTTCTACTAAGGTTTCATCTACTAGGTTTTCCTATAGCAAGGTTTATACTTAGCAAAATTCTATGCAAGTTTTACTTAGAAAAATCACTAATGCATAGTGAAAGTAATGGGACAAAGTATGAAGCATCACTTGCCTTTTTGGTAGAGTATAGTTTCACTCCTTGATCTTTGCAATGTTCACACACTTCAAGTCACTACAAATCAATCAAGCAAACAATAATTCAATCTACCATTCAAGCAATTCATCACATAAAATAATAAAACAAAACAACACATGCAAGCATGCAAAAAGGGTTGTTTTATTTGTAAAAGTGGTTTCTAATGGGTCATAAACATTTGGGTACACCTAATGGTCACTTTATAAAGTGGCAAAAGTCATTTGCAAGGGATTTCACTTCCTAAACCATTTTCAAAACAAAGTATCATTTTATGTGGTGTAGAAATGTTTTTACTAAGGCATTAATCTATAGGGTTCACAAAATTCATTTTAAAATCATAAGACTTGGTGTTTGGGGTCAGAGAGTTTAAAACAAAACATTTCCCAAAGGTTTTCTTCCAAAACCATTTTTAATAAATAAACTATATTTTTATTTGACTAGAAATGGTTTTATATCAAAGAATCATTCTTTTGTTTCACCAAATACATTTTTGAAACCACAAAGTGTTTCCTATGGTCAGTAGGTCCAAATCACACCATTTGCCAAAGATTTTATCCCCAAAATCATTTTATAATAATTTTTACAATCTAAACAAGCATACAAATGTTTCTGCAAAAACAAACATTTTTCAAGAAGCTTTTTACTAAACAAATGGCATGGTTGGCTAGGGCTTGTTCTACTGATTCCATTGATATACATTTTGTAAATTTTGGACATGTGGATCAAAAGTTATAAGGTTTTCAAATCTGCATCAAAATCTGATTCTCAAAATCTGTTTTAAATCAAACCAGTGACACGCGTCCTATTCTGATTCGTCCATACCGTTTCGGTTGGATCGAGGAAGGAACGGAGTATGCTCACCGTGTTCGCAGTAGCGTGGGGAAGCTCAACGTGTTGTTGGTTCGACGAGGGGCGCACAGGGTAGTCCTGAATCGCTCGCCGGAGTTGTACTTCTCCTCGGGTGCGGTCAGATGTTGTCGGAGGTGAGCTTCTGGGGCAAGGGGCGCATCAGGAAGATACACACGAGTTCAAGGTTCACGAAAACACTCACCAGTGAGCAAGGGGTGCACGAGGTCGTCGGCTATGGCTCACCGGAGTTGGGCTTATCGTCGGTGGCACTCAGACATGGACAGAGTCGAGGCTGCAAGGCATGTGAGGGCAAGATGGCGCTATGGGGAGGTTCTCCTGGAGGTGGGTAGAAAGCTCGGGTGCGCCAGAGAGCAAAGGGGGGCATGGGCTGGCCGGAATTGTCGTGGTTGTCCGTCGGAGACAGGGAGGTTGTTGCCAGCAATGAGGGCAGCCTGAGGGCAGAGAGGGTCGGGCGAGAGAGGGGAAAGAGAGAGGAGGGGCAGATGCTTTAACGTGCGTGGTCAAGGGGCCGATTAATGGCGTGGTTAACGCGTATTACGCCGGACTTTATTCGCCTACAACGGCCGGCGAGGGGAGGGCGTAGTCCGCGGGTGGGGAAGAAGATGAGCTGGAGGGGTGGGGCATGCTTGTCAGCGAGAGAGAGGAGAGGGGATTGGGTCCACCTGTCATTGGCTCTACGGGTCGTCTGGTGAGTGAGAGAAAAATGCTTCGGGGGAGAGAGGGAAATGGGTTGCTGGGCTTAATGGGCCAGGTTGGGTTGGGTCGAGTCCAATTCTATTTTTTCCTATTCTGAAACCTTTTTCTTTTTCTATTTCTTTTTCTGTTTTGAAATTCAAACAAACAAATCAAACAACCAATTCAAAACAACTTCCACCAAACTTTATATTAAGTTTGGTTCTGTTTATCAACACAATTCAAAGTCCAAAACAAAATAATAATGTTTTTATTCTTTTTAGGATCTATTTAATAATTAAATAAAATAGATCTTAATTATTAATTCAAATAGGTTTTGATTTATTTAATAAAATCTCTATTTGAAAACTAAATATTATCAAAACCAAATTAGTAGGTTTTATTTGAAAAATAGAAGATACTTGGAAAACTTGTTTAAAATAAAATAACGTTTTATTTTATGGTCCATTAATAATTAGATAAAATGGACCTTAGTCATTTAAATCAAATAGGATTTGTTTTATTAAAATCTTTATTTTGAAATCTAAAATAAAACCAAAAACACTTCAGTAGGTTTTAATTGAGAATATAAAATATTTGGAAAGCTTGTTTAAAATAAAATAACAATTTTGATGTTTAATTAAAATAGTAAAACCTTTTTATTTTTAATAAACTTTGGATATTAAATCCTTATTATTTTATTTAAATAAACCTTTACTCTTTTAATCAAAGCAAAACATTTTAATTCAAAATATTGGCCAAGGTTTAATTTGGCTCTATAAAATAATCTTTATTTATAAATCTACCTTTTCTTTTGAAACCAAATCTTTTTATTAAAAGATTCAAAAATAGTAATTCCAAATATTTTTATTTTCCTTTATTAAATGTTTAACCTTTTAAATCCCTTTAGGATTTATCTTGATCAAAATAGGTTTGAAAGTTTCCAATTGGAATCAAAAAGTTTCTTCTCACCCTGAAAATCAACAAAGTTTTATTTTATTCATTTATTTTTCACATAACAAGATTTGGAAAATCTTGGGATGTGACAGGCTACCACCCTTAAAATAAATCTCGTCCTGAGATTTGGGAAGGCTAGGGTTACAAGTTGGCTCAAAACATCTAGGGTACTACCACCCTTAAAATTTTTCCATCTAAATTACATGTTGGCTTGCTTGGGATCTTGGTGTAACTTTCCTGGACAGAAGTTTGCATAGTGGCCTAGCTCCTTGCATTTGAAACATGTGACAAGGCTGAGATCCCTCATAGGCTTGTTTATCTTGTGTTTCATCTTTTCTGGACAGTTGCTTGCATAATGTCCTAGCTCTTTATAGTTGTTGCACCACACTTGGCTAATATCTATCTTTTCCTTTGGTATCATTTCCTCTTGTTTGTTTCCTTGGTTCTTCTTATTTTCTGGGCATTCACTGGCATAGTGTCCCATCTCTTTGCAATTGTAACATTGCAACTGGCTTTTGTCCTTCTTCTTCTTTTTGGGTCTCTCCAAAGCTAGGAGTTCTTTCAGTTCATGCTCCTCAAAGGTGGGAAATCTTTCTCTCTTCTTGGGGCAGTTAGTAGAGATATGAATTTCTTCTTCACAATTAGGGAATTGATCTTCATGCTCCTTGGATGCATGATCCTTGTCTCCACAAATATTGCTAGCTTGGGTTCCTTCTAGATTAACATCTTTGTCATCCTTGTTTCATTAGCTCTTTGGGAAAAGTTTTCTCCCATGTTGATCATTTGAGTAACCAATCCTTGCAACAATTGGGATTGAAGTTTCAAAATCCTTTGTATGTCTGGGTCTAGTCCATTGTTGTTGGCTAAAAGCTGAGTTGTCTCTTGGCTCAACTGGTTTTGGGTTGCTATAAGTTCTCTCATGTTGTCCTCTTGGTTGTTGTTGGTGTCATCATCGTTGATGTTGGAGTTTCTTGGAGAAGTCATCTGTTTGGGTTGGATTGGGATTAGAATAGGCAAAAATATTTCTAAGGGAGTAATTCTATTCACACACATCACAATTCGCGCAAGCAATGTGCAAGCAATCACAAACAAACATTCCACTCAAACAACAAGTTTCAAGCATATTTTTAGGCAACCAAAAATATTTTTGTTACACCACATAAGTTGGTGTGTTTGACTTAATTAAAATATGGTGGTCCATCTATATGGTTCACTTGTGATCTTTCCATCCTTCTTGGTTGATTCTTCTTACATGAGTTCATGGTTTCCTTGAGAAAACTCTTGGTCACAAAACTTCAAAGGTGATGATGGCTCCTTCTAAGTTGTGTTTCTTTAGTCTCCAAATCTTGAGCAAGATTTCTTGTCTCACTTGTAGTCCTTAGTGATATCCAAGGTTGAGGTCCTTGGTGAATATGCTGAAGATGTTGAAGTCATTAGAGTTGAAGAAGTCCTTTGCACATGGTGTAGTCTTTGGTCATGGGGTAGGTTTTTCCATCAAGTTGAAAATAGAAGAGATGTAGAGTTGAAACCAAAATGGTTGAGGAAAGAGTTTACAAGATTGTTTGTAAATAAGTTTTGGAACAAATACAACTCCTATTTTTCTAAGGGGTTTTGTCCAATCCTAGGTTTACAAATCCTACAGGCAACACAATGCTCTGATACCATCTGTAAGGGTCCCAACCTTTAATAAGGTAGCGTCCCATGTGTTTACAATGCTAGTCCCTGGATCAATAGCTAGCATCCACAGTTAAGATGTAATATCAAGAAACAAAGGTCATAATACAACTTTATAACCAGGAATAACATAATCTTGTTACATCTTACATAGCTCATTTGGCTATTACATTACATTGCAGCAGAATATCTATAAGCATGGGGTCCTTCATCTTCAAAGTGCCACAGGAAGACATGTTGGTTGTAGACTTTGTAATCCTAATAAACTCACTTCACTAAATCAATCAAACCTGCAACATACAAGTTACAGCCACAAGGGTCAATACATTTGAATTGTATTGGCAAGTGATACTATGGTAGTATGGTGGAGTCTATCATCTATATGCATTTGGCTAAGTGGAGTTGAGGCTTGCATTGCTCAAAATAGATTTTTCCTTAGCATTTGAAAACACTAAGTTTTTGCTTGACAAAATCATTTCTCCCCATCAAAGATTGAAGATCCTTTAACCCTTGTTCAACCACAAGTTTTTAACTTAGAAATTTGGATGATGAGATTCTTGATTGCTTCCATGTCTTGATGCTCAAATTGTCCTTTACCAGGGACATGGCTAAGTACTTAGATTTTACACTCTGCAGAGGTGGTGCACTTTCCCCACAAGACTTGGTTTCACCAAGACAAGATCTTTCAGAAGCCTTCCCTTAGACCAGAATGGACGCGTTCCAACCTATCAATCCCCTACCACCAACTGTCCATTTGGCTAAGTTATTGCAACCTATATGATCCAGGCAGAGCCCATAATGCCAAGTGGCTGCACTTGAAGTTTCTCAACATTTGACATCTCAAATCTCTTTGTTCCTGGGTGGCCATCCACAAGTGAGATACACAAGGTCAACCATAAACATGGGCCTTGTGAACCACTCAACCAAAACCACCAAGCAATTACTGTTGGAGATATGCCCAAGAGGCAATAATAAAGTGGTTATTATCATATCTTCACACTTATGATAAATGTTTACATACCATGCTAAAATTGTATTAACCGGAAACATTAATACTTGTGTGATTTGTAAACTAAAATAAGAGTCCCTAGTAAAGCCTCTTGTTAAACTAGCTTGTTGGTTAATATATGATCATGGTTTCCTGATCATGAACATAGAGATGTTATTAACAACAGGATCATATCATTAGGAGAATGATGTGATGGACATACTCCTATAGATAAGCGTAGCATAAAGATCAAGTCATTTCAATAGTTCAATTGCTATATGCTTTCTGATACATAGTAACCTAATTCCTTCGACCATGAGATCATGCATATCACCTTACCGTATGGATGCTTTGATGACATCAAACACCACACCGTAATGGTGGCTATAAAGGTGGCAATGAGTGTTCGGAAAGTATTGGTTGAAACACATGGATCAAGAGTGGATTTGTCCATCCACATGACGGATAGATATACTCGGCCCTCTCGGTGGAATGTCATCCAATTGGCTTGCAAGCATGTGACTTGGTCACAAGGGATCACATATCACGAACGAGAAAAGAGTACTTATCGAACGAGGTTGAACTAGGTATGCAGATACCGACGATCATAACCTCGGATAAGTAACATATCGTGAGACAAAGGGAAATTGGTATCGTATGTAAGTGGTTCATTCGATCTCAAAGTAATCGTAGAAATATGTGGAGCCATATGAATTTCGATTCCTCTATTGGTTATTGTTCGAGAAGTGTCTCGATCATGTCCGCATAATTCACGAACCGTAGGGAGACACACTTAAGGATTCGACGTTGTTTGAGTAGTTATGGTATTATGAGAAAGAGACCGAATGTTGTTCGAGTCTCGGATGGGATCCGGATATCACGAGGTGATCCGAATGGTCCGGAGAATAAGATTCATATAAGGAAAGTCCCGTTTCGGAGTTAGTGTATGATGCCGATGTTTTCATCGTTAATGTTCTAGAAGGTTCCGGATTGTCCGGCACTCCGGGGGGGGGGAGGGGTACATGAATGTGTCATTACTTATTGGAATGATTGCATCATGTACGAAGTGTTCTTGCGGTCCCAAATAAAGGATTAAATTGAATCCTAAAACAGAAAAGTAAAATCTCCAGTTTGAAAGTCAAACCCAAAACAAGAAACTGTGGGAAACAAGCAAGAGGAGTTGAACCAACTGGAGGAGGAGTTGACCTCCAGCCGGGCGCCAGCCCTAGCCGAGTTGGGGAGGGACTCCTCCTCCTGGCGCCAAGACCCCCTCCCATAAAGGAGGGGGGCTCCTCCTAGAGACACACAAGTTTCACCTCTAGATCTCCGGTTTAGAGCCGTTTTGGTTTAGAGCTTCTAATTGCTTTAGCCACGGTTTAGAGCCTTCTAATTGGTTTAGAGCCTTCTAATTGGTGTGTCTAATTACTAGACCACTAATAGACTCTCTCATAAGCTCCACCATACTGCACCGGCTTAAGGCGGCCTGCGGGATTTCCCTCTACTTACCACGTACCACGTTGTCCGCCGGAATCGCGAGGAGAGTGCTACAACCTCCGCCTCACTGGAACAAGGGAGAGGAAGGTCTTCGTCGAGTACCGAACGCAGTGACCGATCATGGGAGCGCTGCCGGAACGTGGCGCCGGAAGGATCGTCTACGCGATCTTGAGATCGGAAGTGTACGACTACATCACCCATGAGAATCTGCTCTCGTTAACCGCTTTGGAATCTTCGAGGGTAAGTTATTCCAAACGACTCGTTGCTACAATCTAGTAGATAGATCTTGGCTTGTTTGTTTGTATGCGATAGAAAATTTTTGTTTTCCATGCTACGAACCCCTACAGTGGTATCAGAGCCAGGTCTATATGTAGATCTGTTGCACGAGTAGAACACAATGCTTTTATTGTCGATTGCTTCTTGTGTACTTTGTATCTTGCGGTATGTTGGGATGAAGCGGCCTGGGCTAACCTTACATGACATCGTTCATGAGACTTGCTCCACGCTTGACATGCAACTTGTATTGCATAAGTGGCTTTGCGGGTGCCTGTTTCTCCTAGCATAGTTAAGATCCAATTTACAACGGGTGATTGACAATACTAGTATCAATGTTGTGGTTCTTGTTCGTAAGTTAGAACGATACTTATTGAAAGCCCCAAACCACGTAAAATATGCAAAGAAAGTAGAGGCGTCTAACTTTGTTTTGCAGGGGTGTGCTGTGATGTGATATGGCCATGATTGTGATTATATATGATGTATGCAATGTTCCTTATTGTAAGTTGGCAACCGGCAGGAGCCATATGGTTGTCTTTAATTTATGTTAAGACCCGCGTGTCTATTCAAAGTAGTTGTAATAGTTGAAGCCGGTGGACGACAACCATGGAAAGGCGTCATTGACCTTGATGCAATGCCGGTGATGATGGAGATCATGTTCGTGCTTGAAGATGGAGATCAGAAGCACAAAGAAGAAAGGCCATATCATATCACATATTATGAATTGCATGTGATGTTAATCCTTTATGCATCTTGTATTGCTTAGTAGACGACGGTAGCATTATAAGATGATCCCTCATGCACATGAATTTCAAGTCATAAAGTGTTCACCCTTAGTTAGCACCGTTGCTAAAGCTTGTTGTTTCGAAGCACCACGTGATGATCGGGTGTGTTAGATTCTGCAAGTGTATACAACGTGAGCAAGCCAGATTTGCTCATGCGGAAACTAAGGTTTGATCTTGACGAGCCTAGCATGTACAGACATGGTCTCAGGAACACGGATCACCGAAAGGTAAAGCATGAGTCATATAGGAGATATGATGAACATGTTGATTGTTCGCCATTGAAGCTATGTCAACTCTCGTGATGATCGGTTTTGATGTGGTGGATTTGGTTCGTGTGATCACTAAAACAATGTGAGGGATATTGTTTTGAGTGGGAGTTCACCTAGATTAATTTAATTATTAATTAGAACTCAGTTTATCATAAACTAAATCAAAGTGAATTTGCATAGTTGTTGTAGTCATTGGCATCCGTTTACCACCTTGCGCTTAGTTATAATTGAGATGATAGATCTATAGAATTCTGGTTAGTTACTTTACGAACTGGTATCGTATTGTTTTGAAGTGTTAATCTAAAGTTTAAAAGTCCTATTGCAAACTTTCAGTAAGTTCCTGTTACTCCATGAAGTTTAATAATTGGTATTAAAACAAGAGTGACAATTCCAAAGTGTTAGTATATGAGTATCATGTTTGTCTCCATGATTCTTGATATTCAAAAGATTATCTTAATATCAAGGTTATCTAGGATCTGAAAGAGTTGTTTCATAAACCATGATGTGTGGAAGATATTGTGATATCTGAAACAAAGTTTTGGTTGCAACATGATAGAGTATAATATGGCAAAAGTCATGTTCTCATATTTGATGAGAATTTGCAAAAAGGTTGGAGACACTAGTTGTCCTAATCCTCCAAAAGGTTTTGGAGAGCAACATTATACTTGCGATTCACCGTTACAAGCTAAAAGTAGCTTGATCATGGATAAATCCATAATAAGGGTGAATATTTGATGTAGGTAAAATGTTTACTACACCAAGAAGATTACTAAATAAAGGAATTTGAAAGAACACCAAACATTTGATGATGGTGATCTACTTCAAAGTGCAAGTCCAAAGACATTGGTATTTAACTATACATGTTTTGGGCTATGTGTCATATGAATGACTCCACTAATTGATGTTGATAGATTCTTTCAAACAGAAAGGAAATCTTGAAAGAGAATCTCATAAGTATATGGCGTAAAAGAAAAGACTAGAATTGTTCGTTTAAGTATATAGATGATATACGTGTTATGGTCATATTCTTTGCTTGTTAAACAATGTGGTTCTTAAGTATTTGATACTGAATTTGTTGGTGTGAATCGTCATACGAAACAACACAATTCATGAACTACAATGGCCTAAGTAACTAGCAAAAGAATATGTGATGATGTTCATCGAGAACAAAATAAAGGGTTATTGTGTTGCTCGTTAAACATCAAAGCTTGCCTTCAAAGATTTGTTTTATCAGGTATTATGAGAACAAAAGGGTTGTTCTAATAATTGCCGTAATCCATAAAAGATGGATGATTCGCAAATCTCGTTGGAGGAATCACATCCATAAAACTAGTGCTAAAAATGTCGAAAGACAAATTGATTGAAAGATCACTTAGGAAGTGACATCACGCTTAAATTATATTGGAAAGAAAACATGAAGAAACTCCATATGGATGGAATTTTGGAGTCTATTTGATTTTGATCAAATGACGCTTGTGAAACTTTCCTAGAGATAATTAAAACTTCGTTCATAGGCCGAAAGGGAACGAAAGACTAGCTTATTGGAATTTGTACATATTGTTGTATAAAGTCCGTTATGTGTAGTCAAGAGCGATGGATTTCAACTTCATTTGCTTTCTCCGAAATTTTGAGTGAATATATGAATATTTACTTAATAAGGATGAAGTGTGAAACATTTGAAAAGTTCAAGGACTTTCAAGATGAAGTGCAAAATCATTGTAACAAGAATATAAACAGTTTATGATAAAGATCATAAAGGAAGATATTTGAGTTACAGAGTTTAGCATAATACCTAAGATTTAAGGAATCGTTCCGTGGATTTGCATTTCCCGAAACACCATAAGAGTATGGAGCATTCGAGATATGTAATTAAACCTTGTTTGACATGGTGAGATCAAAGGTGTAATTCATAAAATTGCCATTGTATTTTAAAGATTAAAAACTTTAGAGATTACCGTTTTTCCTTTGAAAAGAGCTTCATCATAATCCGCTGAAATGACACCATATAAGGTTATGGTTTGGGATAAAACCCAAGTAGTCCTTTCTTAAACATTGGTATGCTATACATAAGAAAGATGTTTGCAACCAAAGTCGGATGAATCTGTCTTTGTTAAGTATTTCTCCATAACACCGGAGACAAAAGTGTTTGTCGCTTAGAACGTCAAGTTTCTTTAAGAAGGAATTTTTCGTGAAAAGTTAAGTGGGAGGACAATAGAACTTTGATAAGGTTGAAAGAACCTTAGCTATATGTGCAGAGTTGCGCAGCGCCGAAAAGTGTTCCGGAGGCAGCAACAATGCTCATGGCTCACGTGCCTCAAAAGGTTATGGTCACGGAGATCTAAGTTCCTATTGAAACAAGTAGGTCAAGTAAACAATCAAATACCAAGATTTGAGGGTTGAATCATTATTTGAGAATAATGAACCGACTACATGCAAAGAAGCGATGATGGGCCCTGACTCCGTCAAATGGCTTGAAGCCATAAAATCCGTGATAGTTCCATACACGAGAAATCAAGTTTTGAACTTGAAGGACCCTCGAGAAAGGTGTAAGACCTTATAGTTGTGTTTGGATCTATAAAGAAATAGACATGGATGTTTTACATCTATGAAATAGTCGACATGTTGGGAAAGAGTTCACAACAATGTTCAAAGGTTGACTATGACAAGATTTGATCTTTCATAGTGATATTTAGTCTAGACGGATTAATGTAGCAACCACTACATATAATTTGTTATATGGTAGTTGAATAAACAAAACAAGTTCTTCTAATAGAATCGTTACCTAGGACATGTGCATAACACGGTCCATAGGGTTTTGTTAATTCAAAGGATGCTAAAGCATATGCAAACTTCAATGGTTGAAGTGAGCATCATGAGTTGAATCTTCACAATGATGAAATTGTTAAAAGAGTTTAAATTCATCAGAGACAATGAAGATGCTTGCATTTGCAAGAAATTAAGTGGGAGCGCTAAGACATATTTCTAATACATTATGTAGGAGACATATTGTTGATTGGAAGTGATGTATCTTTTTATTAACACAAGATAAGAATTTCATCTCGATGAAAGACTTAGGCAAAACCCAAATATTTATCATCAATAGACGCTAATATGGTTGTGCGGAAGTACATAGACAAGATATTGAATGAGTTCAATATAGAAACTACAAGAGAGGTTCTTGTCACACAGAAAGGATTGAATAAGTTCAATGTTGATGATATATTCAAGTGTATTGACATTTGGTAAAGTGAAACAAATAATCAAGTATAGATTGATACTTGATGTATGAAATCACAAAGAGTATTTATATCAATCATACTGTGATATGTACAAATCCAGATATGTCCTATGCTCTAAATGTTGTGAGCATATACCAGAATGATTCGTAAGATGATCATTGGACAATAGTAAGGATATTCTTATGATCTTTTGGAAGAACTAAGAGTATAATATTTGTAGAAGTGACAAATAGATGGTTAGTTCATTGTAAAAGTACTACATTGATACTAGTTTTGTCACAAAGTACAAATTAAGTGTATCTCAATTTAAACTAAGGGTGGCACAATATAATGGAAAGTGAGTTCCATAATGGATTTGGGTGAGTTCCAAAGTTAATACATTGTGACAGATACTACAACAAAAGGCTAAGTATATGACTGCTATTATAGCAGCAAAAGAGGGCATTTGTGTCAAGTAGTTTGTTATCAAACTAGGTGTAGTTCACAGAGGGATAATACTATGAAGATATATTGTGCGACAATATTATCAACATGTTTTAACCCCAAAGAGCTAAAGGTCACACCGAGAGACCAAATTTATACAAAGCCATCTCATTAGAGAATGAGTGATGCGTAGAGACGCAAAGACATGCAATTACACACGGACCTGGAAGTGTCAGATCCGGAGATCAGTTGACCACTAGCAAACGTGTACTTACAACACCGGAAAGCCATAGGTGTTGAATACACAAAGGTTTGAAACTAGATTATTGACTCTAGTGCAAGTGGGAGACTGTTGGAGATATGCCCAAGAGGCAATAATAAAGTGGTTATTATCATATCTTCACACTTATGATAAATGTTTACATACCATGCTAAAATTGTATTAACCGGAAACATTAATACTTGTGTGATTTGTAAACTAAAATAAGAGTCCCTAGTAAAGCCTCTTGTTAAACTAGCTTGTTGGTTAATATATGATCATGGTTTCGATCATGAACATAGAGATGTTAACAACAGGATCATATCATTAGGAGAATGATGTGATGGACATACTCCTATAGATAAGCGTAGCATAAAGATCAAGTCATTTCAATAGTTCAATTGCTATATGCTTTCTGATACATAGTAACCTAATTCCTTCGACCATGAGATCATGCATATCACCTTTACCGTATGGATGCTTTGATGACATCAAACACCACACCGTAACAGGTGGCTATAAAGGTGGCAATGAGTGTTCGGAAAGTATTGGTTGAAACACATGGATCAAGAGGGATTTGTCCATCCACATGACGGATAGATATACTGGGCCCTCTCGGTGGAATGTCATCCAATTGGCTTGCAAGCATGTGACTTGGTCACAAGGGATCACATATCACGGAACGAGAAAAGAGTACTTATCGATGTGAGGTTGAACTAGGTATGCGAGATACCAGCGATCATAACCTCGGATAAGTAACATATCGTGAGACAAAGGGAAATTGGTATCGTATGTAAGTGGTTCATTCGATCGCAAAGTAATCGTAGAAATATGTGGAGCCATATGAATTTCCATTCCTCTATTGGTTATTGTCGGAGAAGTGTCTCGATCATGTCTCGCATAATTCACGAACCGTAGGGAGACACACTTAAGGATTCGACGTTGTTTGAGTAGTTATGGTATTATGAGAAAGAGACCGAATGTTGTTCGAGTCTCGGATGGGATCCGGATATCACGAGGTGATCCGGAATGGTCCGGAGAATAAGATTCATATAAGGAAAGTCCCGTTTGAGTTCGGGAATGATTCCGTGTTTTCATCGGGAATGTTCTAGAAGGTTCCGGATTGTCCCAAGACTCGGGGGAGGGTACATGAATGTCATTACTTATTGGAATGATTGCATCATGTACTAAGTGTTCTTGCTGTCCCAAATAAAGGATTAAATTGAATCCTAAAACAGAAAAGTCAAATGTCGTTTGAAAGTCAAAGCCAAAACAAGAAAGTGGGAAACAAGCAAGAGGAGTTGGAACCAACTGGAGGAGGAGTTGGACTCCTCGGGCGCCACCCTAGGCGAGTTGGGAGGGACTCCTCCTCCTGGCCGCCAAGACCCTCCCATAAAAGGAGGCGGGGCTCCTCCTAGAGACACAAGTTTCACCTCTAGATCTCGGTTTAGAGCCGTTTTGGTTTAGAGCTTCTAATTGCTTTAGCCACGGTTTAGAGCCTTCTAATTGGTTTAGAGACTTCTAATTGGTGTGTCTAATTACTAGACCACTAATAGCCTCTCTCATAAGCTCCACCATACTGCACCGGCTTAAGGCCTCATGATTTCCCTCTACTTGGTACCACGCCAGTTGTCTTGGAATCGCGAGGAGAGTGCTACAACCTCCGCCGCTGGAACAAGGGAGAGGAAGGTCTTCACGAGTACCGAACGTGTGACCGATCGCGGGAGCGCCGAACGTGGCGCCGGAAGGATCGCTCACGCGATCTTGAGATCGGAAGTACGACTACATCACCCACGAGAATCGCTCGTTAACCGCTTTGGAATCTTCGAGGGTAAGTTATTCCAAACGACTCGTTGCTACAATCTAGTAGATAGATCTTGGCTTGTTTGTTTGTATGCGATAGAAAATTTTTGTTTTCCATGCTACGAACCCCTACAATTACCATTCCACCCAGGTGATTCATTAACTTAGTTGTTTTATTAAACAAAAACACAAGTCCTCGGACTTAGAAATTTTTCCATAGTATGGATATATATTCCACCCTTGTTTTATATTAGCTAAGCTAAGCTTGATAGTAGTAGGAATCTTAACTTAGGAAAATTTCTACTAAGGTTTCATCTACTAGGTTTTCCTATAGCAAGGTTTATACTTAGCAAAATTCTATGCAAGTTTTACTTAGAAAAATCACTAATGCATAGTGAAAGTAATGGGACAAAGTATGAAGCATCACTTGCCTTTTTGGTAGAGTATAGGTTCACTCCTTGATCTTTGCAATGTTCACACACTTCAAGTCACTACAAATCAATCAAGCAAACAATAATTCAATCTACCATTCAAGCAATTCATCACATAAAATAATAAAACAAAACAACACATGCAAGCATGCAAAAAGGGTTGTTTTATTTGTAAAAGTGGTTTCTAATGGGTCATAAACATTTGGGTACACCTAATGTTCACTTTATAAAGTGGCAAAAGTCATTTGCAAGGGATTTCAATTCCTAAACCATTTTCAAAAAAAAGTATCATTTTATGTGGTGTAGAAATGTTTTTACTAAGGCATTAATCTATAGGGTTCACAAAATTCATTTTCAAATCATAAGACTTGGTGTTTGGGGTCAGAGAGTTTAAAACAAAACATTTCCCAAAGGTTTTCTTCCAAAACCATTTTTAATAAATAAACTATATTTTTATTTGACTAGAAATGGTTTTAAATCAAAGAATCATTCTTTTGTTTCACCAAATACATTTTTGAAACCACAAAGTGTTTCCTATGGTCAGTAGGTCCAAATCACACCATTTTCCAAAAAATTTATCCCCAAAATCATTTTAGAATAATTTTTACAATCTAAACAAGCATACAAATGTTTCTGCAAAAACAAACATTTTTCCAGAAGCTTTTTACTAAACAAATGGCATGGTTGGCTAGGGCTTGTTCCACTTATTCCATTGATATAAAGTTTGTAAATTTTGGACGTGTGGATCAAAAGTTATAAGGTTTTCAAATCTGCATCAAAATCTGTTTCTAAAATCTGTTTTAAATCAAACCAGTGACACGCGTCCTATTCTGATTCGTCCATACAATTTCGGTTGGATCGAGTACTCTGGTGCGTTGGATTTTAAACAGATCGTGCGGTGCAGAGCTATTCTTACCCTTTCGATCAGTGGATCTATCGTGGCGCTTGGATCGTCATCTAACGGCTATCGTCACATTGACCAAGCTCTGGCGGCGCTCGACGGCTGCGCGCGGCGGCGACGGTCAGACAACGGTGAAACTGGCGATGCAGGAAGCGTGGAAGGAAGGGAGTATGCTCACCGTGTTCGCAGTAGCGTGGGTAAGCTCAACGTGTTGTTGGTTCGACGAGGGGCGTACAGGGTAGTCCTGAATCCCTCGCCGGAGTTGTACTTCTCCTCGGGTGCGGTCAGATGTTGTCGGAGGTGAGCGTCTGGGGTGCAAGCGAGAGAAACAACGCATTAGGAAGATACACACGAGTTCAAGGTTCACGAAAACACTCACCAGTGAGCAACGGGCGCACGAGGTCGTCGGCTATGGCTCACTGGAGTTGGGCTTATCGTCGGTGGCGCTCAAACATGGACAGAGTCGAGGCTGCAAGGCATGTGCGGGCAAGCTGGCGCTATGGGGAGGTTCGCCTGGAGGTGGGGAGAAAGCTCGGGTGCGCCAGAGAGCAAAGGGGGGCGTGGGCTGGCCGGAATTACCGTGGTTGTCCGTCGGAGATAGGGAGGTTGTTGCCAGCAATGAGGGCATCCTGAGGGCAGAGAGGGTCGGGCGAGAGAGGGGAAAGAGAGAGGAGGGGCAGACGCTTTAATGTGCGTGGTCAAGGGGCCGATTAATGGCGTGGTTAACGCGTATTACGCCGGACTTTATTCGCCTACAACGGCCGGCGAGGGAGGCGTAATCTGTGGTGGGGGTAAGATGAGCTGGAGGGGTGGGGCATGCTTGTCAGCGAGAGAGAGGAGAGGGGATTGGGTCCACCTGTCATTGGCTCTGCGGGTCGTCTGGTGAGTGAGAGAAAAACGCTTCGGGGGAGAGAGGGAAATGGGCTGCTGGGCTTAATGGGCCAGGTTGGGTTGGGTCGAGTCCAATTCTATTTTTCCTATTCTAAAACCTTTTTCTTTTTCTATTTCTTTTTCTGTTTTGAAATTCAAACAAACAAATCAAACAACCAATTCAAAACAACTTCCACCAAACTTTATATTAAGTTTGGTTCTGTTTATCAACACAATTCAAAGTCCAAAACAAAATAATAATGTTTTTATTCTTTTTAGGATCTATTTAATAATTAAATAAAATAGATCTTAATTATTAATTCAAATTGGTTTTGATTTATTTAATAAAATCTCTATTTGAAAACTAAATATTATCAAAACCAAATCAGTAGGTTTTATTTGAAAAATAGAAGATACTTGGAAAACTTGTTTAAAATAAAATAACGTTTTATTTTAGGGTCCATTAATAATTAGATAAAATGGACCTTAGTCATTTAAATCAAATAGGATTTGTTTTATTAAAATCTTTATTTTGAAATCTAAAATAAAACCAAAAACACTTCAGTAGGTTTTAATTGAGAATATAAAATATTTGGAAAGCTTGTTTAAAATAAAATAACAATTTTGATGTTTAATTAAAATAGTAAAACCTTTTTATTTTTAATAAACTTTGGATATTAAATCCTTATTATTTTATTTAAATAAACCTTTACTCTTTTAATCAAAGAAAAACATTTTAATTCAAAAGATTGGCCAAGGTTTAATTTGGCTCTATAAAATAATCTTTATTTATAAATCTACCTTTTCTTTTGAAAACCAAATCTTTTTATTAAAAGATTCAAAAATAGTAATTCCAAATATTTTTATATTCCTTTATTAAATGTTTAACCTTTTAAATCCCTTTAGGATTTATCTTGATCAAAATAGGTTTTAAATTTCCCAATTGGAATCAAAAAGTTTCTTCTCACCCTGAAAATCAATAAAGTTTTATTTTATTCATTTATTTTTCACATAACAAGATTTGGAAAATCTTGGGATGTGACACTTGCAAGCTAATTGGATAACATTCCATCGAGAGGGCCAAGAGTATATCTATCCGTCATATGGATGGACGAATCCCACTCTTGATCCATGTGCCTCAACACATACTTTTCGAACACTCAATGCCACCTTTATAGCCACCCAGTTACGGTGTGGCGTTTGATGTCATCAAAGCATCCTTCCGGTGATGGTGATTAACATGATCTCATGGTCGAAGGAATTAGGTTACTATGTATCAGAAAGCTTATAGAAAATGAACTATATTAAATGGCTTGATCTTTATGCTACGCTTAACTATAGGAGTATCTTCATCACATCATTCTCCTAATGATATGACCATGTTGTTAATAACATCTCTATGTTCACGATCAGGACACCATGATCATATATTAACCAACAAGCTAGTTTAACAAGAGGCTTTACTAGGGACTCTTTTATGTTTACAAATCACACAAGTATTAATGTTTCCTGTTAATACAATTATAGCATGGTATGTAAACATTTATCATAAGTATAAAGATATGATAATAACCACTTTATTATTGCCTCTTGGGCATATCTCCAACAGTACGATCAGCACTAGGACGATTGGATCGTGAGGACTACACTGCATCAACTGACGCGCTACATCAGTAATCTGCAACTGCTCGTCTAGTGGTAAACCTCGTGGCCTTCTACCTCAGTTGGATCTTGGGATCACCACGTTAGAGGAAATTTTTTTGTTTTATCTCCGCGTGGCCCAACATTTGATTGAATCAGGATAGGAGTCGGTTTATGGTAAATTTGATTTACTGATCAAAATCCTTAAAGTAAATTTGATACCGCGAGGGGCGCTGCCCCTTCGAACCCCGCAGGGGGAGACCCCCTAGACCCCCCTTTATTGTACCCCCTTTTGTATCTGTTAAGGTAATTAGGTGCTGCGATGTCACATGATCCGGTAGAATGCGATTCTATGCAGAACTTGTTTTTGCAGGATGTATGTGATGCATGTATGAATTTTTTTTCATGATCTGCGTGTCGTGAGTAGGGCAACATGGCTGGAGCCATATGTGTTGTCATTTATTGTAATGGCCTGCGTGCCAACTTGTGATGATCCCAATACTATGTAATTTTGATTACTAGTTGTTAGGAGTAATAGCTTGTATTAGTTCTTGGAGGACTCATCACTTGGAAGATGGCTCACATGGAACATGAAGATGGAGGTCATCATGGTGGACATGTTCTATGGTGATAGAGATCACCATGAGAACATGGGCCATACTGTGTCACATCTATGTGAATGCTATTCTTGTGTGTTTTACTACTATGCATGCTTAGATGATAGAAGTAGAACGATCCCTCAGAAAGTTTAAGTTAAACCATGCCCTCCCAACCAAACCTTGCACCATCCTATTCCCTGTACAATCGTTGGTGGGCCTATGAAATTAGGGTGCCGCGGTTTTCCTTGGCTGGATGGGTTTGTATCGAATACCTACACGCATAAGGGTTGGTGAGCTTGACAAGGTCATCTTAACAGTTAAGGACCTTGGGGCATAAATGTTGGGCGCCTAGTTTTGACATAGAGATGTCACCCAACAACAAGAGTCGTATGTGATATGATTAGCAAGTGTTGCTTACCGATTTACCTTGTCTTCTAGCAGTGATGCTAAAGCTCACTAGTCGACTTGTTAATTGTGGATCTTGAATCACTTAGTATCAATAGAGGGATATTGATTTAAGTGGGAGTATATGCTATTAAATTGTTTAATATGTTTTACTCTTTCATGGCTACATGGCTTAGTATTTTGCATGTTTTCTGTTGTAGATCAATGGCACCGAAAACTACATCACCTTTTTCTTTGCGTTCGATTCTTGACAAAGATAAACTAAATGGAACAAACTATTCGGACTGGGTCCGTAACCTGAGAATTTTCTCAGGTCTGATAAAAAGGAAATGGTTCTGGATACCCCAATCCCCGATGAACCTGCTGATAATGCATATGCTGCCCTTAAGAATGCCTACAAGATAGCATGTGATGATTCTCTTGAGGTTAGTTGTCTTATGCTTGCATGCATGGAACCTGAACTCCAAAAGAAGTTTGAGGATCAGGAAGCGTACGATATGATTGTCGCGCTTAAGGACATGTTACAAAGATCAGGCAAGGACTGAGAGGTACAATGTTGCCAAGTCCTTTGTGGAATGCAAGTTGGCAAAGGGAGCAGCTGTAGGCCCCCATGTGATCAAAATAGTTGGTTATAGTCAGACTTTGGAAAAGCTTGGTTTTCCACGAGGCCAAGAGTTGGCTACTGACTTCATTTTGGCGTATCTCTCCCATCTAGCTATGGGCAGTTCATTTTGAACTACCATATGAATGGGGTGGAGAAGGGCCTTAATGAGTTACGTGGAATGCTAAAAACAGCAGAAAGTGACATGAAGAAGTGTGCAGGGCATAGCCATGTGATGGCTGTGCAGAACAAGCCTAGCTTCAAGAGAAAGGGTACTTCTTGGAATAAGAAGGGCAAGGCTAAGGATACGATCCCTAAGCCTGCACCCAAGCAAAAGGCTGGACCTGTAGAAGACACTGAGTGCTTCTTTTGTCATGAACATGGCCACTGGAAGAGAAACTGTAGCAAGTACCAGACTTCTTTGAAGAAGAGTGGAAGTAAGAGTACTTCCCAATCAGGTATGCTTGTTGTAAATGTTGTGAACATTCTTCTCGATGATTCCTATGTTAACTCTTGGGTATTTGATACCGGATCGGTTGCTCATATTTGCAATTCGATGCAGGGGCTAATAAGGACTAGAGAAGTGCAGAAAGGCGAAGTGGATTTTTGCGTCGGAAATAAAGCAAGGGTTGCTGCATTGTTCGTCGGCGTCATGCAACTTCACCTTTCGTCAGGATTTATTATGGAGTTGAATAATTGTTATTACATTCCTAGTATGGGTCGAAACATTTTATCACCTTCATGTTTAATGAGGGATGGTTATTCATTCGCGAGTGCAAACAATGGTTGTGTAATCTCTAAGAATGCTATGTTTATGGCTGATGCTCCCATTGTGAATGGGTTATTTATTTTAAATCTTGATGATGCATCTGTTTACAATGTTAGTGCTAAAAGGCTTCGGCCTAATGATTTGAGTCCTACCTATTTATGGCATTGTCGTTTGGGTCATATAAGTGAAAAGCGCATGAAGAAGCTCCATGGTGATGGTCTTCTAACTTCGTTTGATTTTGAATCATACGAGACATGTCAAGCTTGTTTACTTGGAAAGATGACCAAGTCGCCTTTTTCGGGTTTACCTGAGAGAGAGACAGACAGACTTGTTGGAACTCATACATACTGATGTATGTGGACCAATGAGCACGATAGCCAGAGGAGGATATCACTACTTCATTACTTTTACTGATGATTTCAGTAGATATGGTTATGTCTACTTGATGAGGCATAAGTCTGAAACTTTTGAAAAGTTCAAGGAGTTTCAGAGTGAAGTGGAGAATCAACGTGGCAAGAAAATAAAGGCCTTGTGATCTGATCGTGGAGGTGAATATTTGAGTCACGAATTTAGCGATCATCTTAAGAGTTGCGGAATTGTTCCACAACTTACGCCGCCCGGAATGCCTCAAATAAACGGGGTCTCCGAACGGTGTAATCGAACTTTGTTGGACATGGTTCGATCGATGATGAGCAAGTCGGATTTGCCATTATCATTTTGGGGTTATGCTCTAGAAACGACAACTTTCACACTTAATAGGGTACCATCTAAATCCGTAGTTAAGACACCATATGAGATGTGGACTGGAAAGAATCCCAGTTTGTCTTTTCTAAATATTTGGGGTTGTGATGCATTTGTTAAGCGACTTCAGTCGGAGAGGCTAACACCCAAATCGGATAAGTGCATTTTCGTGGGATATCCGAGGGAAACCTTGGGGTATTACTTCTACAACCGAGAAGAGGGCAAAGTGTTTGTCGCTCATAGCGGTGTTTTCCTAGAGAAAGAGTTTCTGACAAAGGGAACAAGTGGAAGGTCGGTGCGACTTGAATAATTTCAAGATGAGCCAGTTGGGGATGCTTCAACGAGTGATGCTATTGTAGCAGAACAAGTTGAGGAACCCGTGGCAACAGAAGCACCATAACCACGAAGGTCGGCGAGGCTCCGCAAAGCGCGGGAATTATTATTGTTAGACAATGATGAGCCTGCGACCTATGCAGAAGCGATGGTCGACCCAGACTCTGAGAAATGGTTGATCGCCATGAGATCCGAGATAGAGTCCATGGGAGACAATCAAGTTTGGAACTTGGTTGATCTGCCTGATGGTTTTAAAGCCATCGAGTGCAAATGGATCTATAATAAGAAGATTGATATGGATGGAAATGTTCACATCCATAAAGCTTGACTTGTTGCAAAAGGTTTTCAACAAGTTCAAGGAGTTGACTACAACGATACTCGCCTGTAGCGATGCTTAAATCTATACGGATAATTCTAGCCATTGTTGCACATTTTGACTATGAAATATGGCAGATGGATGTCAAGACGGCTTTCCTAAATGGAATCCTAACTGAGGACGTGTATGTGATGCAGCCCGAAGGTTTTGTTGATCCAAACAATGCTGGAAAGGTATGCAAACTTCTGAAGTCCATTTATGGGCCAAAGCAAGCATCTCGGAGTTGGAACATTCGATTTGATGAAGCTGTAAAGGAGTTTGGCTTCATCAAAAACGAACAAGAACCTTGTGTTTACAAGAAGGAAAGTGGGAGAGCGCTGGTATTTCTAATCTTATATGTAGATGACATATTGCTGATTGGAAATGACATTCCTATCCTCGAGTCTGTTAAGACCTCATTTAAAAATAGTTTTTTGATGAAGGACTTGGGAGAAGCGGCATATATTCTGGGCATCAAGATCTATAGAGATAGATCAAGAAGGCTAATTGGATTAAGCCAGAGTACATACATTGACAAAGTGTTGAAACGGTTCAGCATGGAAGAGGCAAAGAAGGGGTTCTTGCCCATGTCTCACGGCATTAAACTCAGCAAGACTTCAGTGTCCTTCGAATACTGATGAGCGTTAGCGCATGAGCAGGGTTCCATATGCTTCGGCTATTGGATCCATCATGTATGCAATGGTATGTACTCGCCCAGATGTTTCCTACGCTCTAAGTGTTACGAGCAGATACCAGGCTGATCCAAGTGAAGGTCACTGGACAGCAGTAAAGAACATCCTTAAGTACTTGAAAAGGACTAAGGATGTGTTCCTAGTTTATGGAGGTGAGGATGAACTCAGTGTAAAGGGTTACACAGATGCGAGTTACCTTAACGACTCAGATGATCCAAAATCGCAATCAGGTTATGTATTTGTCATGAATGGTGGTGCTGTGAGCTGGAAAAGTTCCAAGCAAGATACGGTGACCTCCTCTTCAATAGAAGCTGAATATATTGCTGCCTCGGAGGCTATAAAGGAAGTTGTTTGTATTAGGAATTTCCTGATCGCTCTCGGTGTGGTTTAGGGCGCGTCCAATCCCTTGGACGTTTATTGTGACAACAATGGTGCTATTGCACAAGCCAAGGAACCTAGACAGCACCAGAAGAACAAACATATTCGCATGCATTACCATCAGATTCGGGAGTTTGTTGAGGATGGTAGTGTCATGATATGCAAAATACATACAGACTCAAATGTTGCTGATCCCTCGACTAAGCCTCTCCCGCAGCCCGCGCATGAAGCGCACATAAGAGCAATTGGTGTTAGATACATTTTATATTGACTCTAGTGCAAGTGGGAGACTAAAGGAAATATGCCCTAGAGACAATCATAGAGATGATTATATTTCATATGTATCCATGAGTTTTTGTAATGTTCCTTGAATATCCATATCAGGCAACTTGTATTTATTGGAAATTATGTGAATTGTTTGTGAAACTCTTTACTTGTATGGTTATTTAAGAGTTGTCCCTAGTCGGAGTTCATGTGAGGACACACGTGAATATTAGACTAGCACATCAATTGGTTGATGACTATGTTTCGCAAGTCATAGACATGGAGATGTCAAACCAATGATGTGGACACATGTTATGAACATGGGGTTGGACCCCAACTTGAGATTGGCAATTAGACTTGCAGCTCTCTCTACACATCGTGTATGTTTTGTCCTTAGACCTGAGATTGTCGCATGTACTTGAGATGTGGATCGACCTACTTTGGGGCTATCAACCACTACTCCTTAACTGGGTAGTCATAAAGGTAGCTTTCGGGTTTGTCCTGAAGCATGCTGCAAGGCATGGTCAATCAAGATGGAATTTGTCCCTCTCTACTTGAGAGAGAGATCTCTGGGCCCCTCGAGTGATCGGATCCAGAAATGCATGGCCGTGTTACATAAGGTTAAGAGTTAACCTAGTAAAGGGATTCCAAATCGCAGTATCGAGAAAGGGAGGTCAGCTTGGAGCTAGACCAAATATCGTGAGGCAAAGGGAAAGACATGTACTAAACCTTGTGATGGTTTGTACGATATGATCTTTTGTATGCGTTTAGGAGTTGGTACGTCTTGCTAGAGGCCGCTACCAACTATTGACAGAATAAGTGTATTCGTGCCATGTCTATACGTATATGAACCTATAGGGTCACACACTTAAGGGGCTAGAAGCCTAATGAGGATAGGATCCGAATTAGACCAGGATTAGGCTACTAATGGGTTGCTAATGTAGAATCCCACTAGGGACGCCTATATAAGAGAGGGTCGGGCGAGCTGACCAGGGTTAGACCTTACACCATTCCACCCAGCCGCCACTCCTCACGTTGTGTTGCACACGCGGACCTAGCAGTCCGGCATCTGACACTTTTACCCTGCACGTGTGGATACCTCGGAGGTGCTGCATCTGTGGCACTTGGACGAGCCGCGCAAGGGGAGATGCTTGTGGGACGAGGACAAGGAGGAGACGTGGAACGTCTGCACTGCCTCGACACGCTTCATCAATTCCTTAAATGCACGTCTAGTGGTAATCCCGTGATCTATGACAACAGTAATCCTGGTTTACGTGGTAGAAAATTTTGATTTGCGCTAGTGTAGCCTACCCGTATCCCTACATCCCCCTCCTCCCTTGAGTCATCGCAAGAGTTAAAGTTCTAGGCCATCTGGGCCAAAGCTACTGTCTGATTTGTCTGAGTTTGAGTTTCATGCCTTGAGGTCTGTCAATCCATATGTTTCTACTCGCTCTCACGCTCGGAAAGATAGTCTCTTCTATACGGATTTCCAAGAGCGTGTGTTCCATGAGATACTCATGAAGGATGATAAGCTTGTGGTCCCTCAGAAGTGGATTGAGATGAATCATGTGAAGAGGAACCTGCAGTATTTCGGTGAAGCCCTTGATATTTGCACAAACATTGGCTTGCTTCCCATTATGCAGTTCTGGTGCAACTATGACCCAATGCTCATTACTCAGTTTTATGCCACCGTTAACTTTGCCAAGGACCAGTCTCGGACTCTCACCTGGATGACCGAGGGCGTTGTCAAGCAAGCAACCTTGGCTGAGTTTGCTGCTATTCTTGGGTACAAGGACCGTGGAAAGGACACTCCCGTTGGCTTTTGGTGTCACAACAATGATCGCCCCATGAAGAAGGATGTTCTTCCTCCACTATACATCCGGGGCGCGATATTCCTGGAAAGATCAAGGGGCTTCTCCCCACATATGACATCATGCACCGCATATTTCGTGGAACTGTTGCCCCCCGAGTTGGGAATGTTGATGAGATGCATGCCTTCATGGTGGATATCATGATCACCACCTTTCACCATAGTGACTCCGGCCAACCAATGGATGTGATGGATGTTATTTGGAATGAGATGGTCTGTGCCACCTACACTCAGAGGGTGCCTCCTTTTGCTCCCTATATCATGGCTCTCATTCTTAGCAAGTGCCCATCGATTTCTCGTGAAATTACATCTCAACGCCTTGTCACTCACCGGCACAAGAATCAGTTGATCAAGACTCATCTCAAACCTCGCAATGTGGATGGTCAAATTGTTGATGAGGATGGGAACCCGGTTGAGGAGGGGTCCGATGATGACGATGATGCCCAGCAAGATGCTGACTTTGTGGTCTCACGCCGCAAGCCTGCCCAACCATCTTGGGCCAAGAGGATTGAGGCTAAGCTCAAGAAAGTATTCTACTTCCAAGTTGATAATCAGAAGCGCATGTATGAGGCTCATGTCTATGCCAAGAAATCTTGTGCTCGTTAGAAGGAAATGATGGAGGCTCAAGGTTTGACCGTCTCTAGGGGCTCCGAGAACAACATCACCAAGGAAGACCAATGGATCTCCAAGCACAGCCACTGGGATGATGATGCCGCCTCCTCCTTCCGTGCCCCACTGACTCATGATGATGCCTGGGATGATGATGACGAGTGATCTCCGGGATGTTAGTGGTGCTCTTGTCTATTTTTGGCATCTTGATGCCAAAGGGGGAGAAGTTGCACATTAGGAATGCGGGATTTGCGGGGGGAAATTCACAAGCTCATTCTTGCCATTGATTTTCATTACTTGTGAACTTTATTTGCTTGCCTATTATTATGTGTGAATTTGGTGAACTAACTATTTGTGCTATGTATGGTGAGACTATGTGGTTATCGTATGGATCCATCATTTGTATGGTGTGGGTATTCTCATATGGATCCATCTTATATGGTGTGTGTGATGAAATTATCTAGTCGTTATCAATATCTCTCATCACACTTTATTATGCAAAGGTATGTGCTCTAAGTGCGACTTTACACTCCCAGGTTGCTTGTAAAATAGAAGGGGGCTAGATTCTACTTATCTAGGGGAAGCCCCATCTCTATTTTTCAAAACCGTGTTTGTCATCACAATATTATCATGCAAATGTGTGTTGTCATCAAACACAAAAAAGGGGGAGATTGAAAGAGCATTTCCTATCCCTAGTGATTTTGGTGCTTTATAACAACACACATATCGGACTAATTATTTGCAAAGTGTATCACAGGTTGTATTAAAAAGGGGTTTGTAGTGTACCGGGTGTATTGGAAGTTGCCACAGGGCTTAATAGTGTGTTTTTGCAAATTGTCAAAAGCTACTGCCCGCCCGGTACTACCGTATTTTAGTACCTAGGGCGGCAGAAGCTTTTTACAAGTTGCCAAAAGCTACTGCCTACCGCATTTTAGTACCTAGCGTGGCAGAAGGTTTTTGGCATTTTGACAAATGGCACTGCCCTCTGCGGTATCAATATACGGCACTACCTTATGAGTCTGGTAGTACCGTACTACTACCGCTTTGCGGTAGCACCACAAATTGATACCGCTGGTGGCTGTAGGATGCGTGCTTTGACTTTTGCACTTCAGGTACCGGGCCGGTAGTACCGGTGTTTTCCGGTACTACCGCTTGGGAATCCGGTACTACCACTTCATTAATTGCTCCAACGGTCTGTCACATCCCAAGATTTTCCAAATCTTGTAATGTGAAAAATAAATAACTGTTGAAATTTAGGGTGAAAAGAAACTTATGTTTCTAAATGGAAACTTAAAAATTCCATCTTGAACAAACTTTGGTTAAGGTTTGAATCCAAACTAAATTCAAATCAAGTGTAATGCACTCTTCATAATTGCATTTGGAAATTTAAACACTTGGAAAATAAACCAAAACTCTAAAACCCTAATGGAAGGAAATCATTTTCAAGTTATCTCTAATACTATGGATTTGATCCATATAAAAATTGGCCAAACAAACATTTCAAATTGATCAAGAATGACAAATAGAAATATTATAAAACCATATGAATTGGATTCACTAACTTTGGAGCAATGAATAAAATCTTATGAATATAATAAGGTGAGGAAAAGTAATTTCCAAAGCTAATAAAGCAACCATCTAGAAATCCATACCAAATGGTGAGCAAATAATCCTAAAGGAATTAAAAAGGTAAACAAATAATAAATAAAATTATAATAGTTGGAATCACTATTTTTGGATCTTTAAATAAAAAGATATGGTTTTTATAAAGCAAAGGTAGAAATATAAATAAGGATTATTTTAAAGAGCCAAATTAAATCTTGTCCAAGCTTTTGAAATAAAATATTTCTATTTGATAAAAAGAGTAAAGGTTTATTTAAATAAAATAATGAGGATTTATTAATATCCATTTTTATTAAAGTAAAGGATTTTCCATTTTAAATAAACACTAAAACTTGTTAATTTATTTTAAATAAGATTTCCAAGTGTTTTAGTTTTTCAAATGAAACCTACTGAAAAGATTTTGATATTATTTAGATTTCAAAAAGAGTTTTAAAATAAATTAAAACCTATTTGAATTAAAGACTATGGTTTATTTATTTAATTATTAATAGATCCTAAAAGAATAAAAGCATTATTCTATTTGAACTTTGAAATATGATGATAAATAGAATTAAATTTTACCCAAAGTTTGGTGGTGATTTGATTTCAAATGGAGATTGAAAAATATTATTAAATCTTATTTAATTAATACTAGAGCCTATTTTAAATAATTAAAAGACCCTAAATAGAATAAAAGATTTATTCTAAATTTGACTTCAGAATGTGGCAATAAACAGTGTTTGATTATTCACAAAATTTGGCAAAGGTTTGAATTCAAAATGAGTGTTTGAATTGTTTAATCAAAATCAAAACAGAATTAAAGAAATGGAAAAGGAAAAATATTCAGAACAAAAAAAATGATGAAACGGAGCAGCCCAGCCTAGCTAGCCCACTAAGGCCCAGCAACCCACTCCCTCTCACCCCGAACCGTTTTCCTTCTTACTCAGAAACTCACCCGCACAGCGAATGACAGTTGGACCCCACCTCCTCCTTCTCTCTCTCGTTGCCAAGCGACTCCACTGCCACCTCACCATCGTCCTCACCCGTCGCTGACCGCGCCCCCCCTCTCTGGCCATTACTGCCGTTGAATGCCGGTGTGAATTCGCTTTACTGGCCGAGTAACCCCCGTCGGTGACCGCTCCCTCTTAATCGCCTCCCTCCCCTCTCCATTTCCCCCCAGACACTGCACCACCGGAGCCCCCAGGCTGCCCTGATTCATGCTTCGACCGCCACTTTCTCCGGCGAGCTCACCGAGCAATTCCGGCAACTCCTCGCCTCCCCTCGTTTCCTTGACCACTCGAGCATGCTCACAGGAACCATACGCACATCCCAGCAGCTCCAGTTCGCCTGCGCACGCCCTGGACACTCGCCTTCGTCTTGAGCAGAGCACCACCGTCGTCTACCACCTCTCCGGCGAAGCCTCTGGTAAAAATCTGACCGCCCTAACCCCTCTCCTTCACACGCACATGCTCGCCGTGACCCCGCGCATCTAACGACACCTCCTTTTCTCTCTGGCGTGCACCGTACCTTCGCCATCGTCTTCAACAGGACGAGTCCGACGCGGACACGAACTCCGGCGAGCGATTCGAGCCAACTCCGTGTGCCCCTGTCCATCCTGCGGCCACCTTGAGCATCACCGCGACCCCGCGAACCCGGACTGCACATCCTCCCTCTCCCTCGCTTCCTGTAGCCACCGCAGTCATTGTCGAGCGTCATGCCGCCCGACCACCGCCGAGCACCTGACATTTGGTCATGCTTCTGAGCTGGATTTTGATCTGACGGATGCGATAGAACGTAACTCGAAAGGGTAAGTAGTGCCTCTAAGCCGTGCGATGTCACTTATATCCAACGCCTATCGTTGCACGATCCCGCACGAAGCGATACGGACGAATAGGAATAAGACACGTGGCCATGTCTGTTTATAAAAAATAGGATTTGATCTATTTGTGGTTCAATTTTGTAAAATGCATAACTTTCAAACCACACGTCCAAATTTTGCAAATTTTATATCAATGGATTCATAAAAACAAGTACTTTCTGACCATGCACTTTGTTTAGTAAAATGCTTCTGCTAAATTGATTGTTTTTGCAGAAACTTATGTAAGCATATTTAGAATATAAAATTCGATCTAAAATGATTTTTAAGATAAAACCTTTGGAAAATGGATTGCTTTGAACCTACTAACCATAGAAATAAATTTGTGGTTTCAAAAATATATTTGGTGAAGCAAAAGAGTAAACCTTTGATTTAAACCATTTCTAGTCAAATAAAAATATTGTTTATTTGTTAAAATGGCTTTTTGAAGAAAATCTTTGGGAAATGTTTTGGAATAAACTCTCTGACCCCAAGCACCAAGTTTTATGATCTAAAAATGTATTTGGTAAACCCTATAAAGATTGCTACTTTGATAAAGCCATTTTCAACCACATAAAATAATGATTTGGTTTGAAAATGGTTTATAGGTAAAATCTTTTGCAAATAGTTTTGCCACTTTATAAAATGACCAATAAGTGTTTTAGAATGTTTATGACCTATTATAAACCACTTTTGTAAATAAAACAAAGTTTGGCATGCTTGCATGCATTGTTTTGTTTCTATTATTTTATGTGATGTTGCTTGAATGGTAGATTGAAATATTGATTGATTGATTCAATTGTAGTGATTTGAAGAGTGTGAACATTGCAAAGATCAAGGTGTGAACTTATACTCTCTACCAAAAAGGCAAGTGATGCTTCATACTTTTGTCCCATTATTTTCACTATGCATTAGTGATATTTCTAAGTAGGACTTGCATGGAATTTTTGCTAAGTATAAACTATGCCATGGGAAATCCTAGTAGATGAAACCTTAGTAGAAATTTCCTAAGTTAAGATTCCTACTACTTGTAGGGGTTCGTAGCATGGAAAACAAAAATTTTCTATCGCATACAAACAAACAAGCCAAGATCTATCTACTAGATTGTAGCAACGAGTCGATGGAATAACTTACCCTCGAAGATTCCAAAGTGTTTAACGAGAGCGGATTCTCGTGGGTGATGTAGTCGTACTCTTTCCGATCTCAAGATCGTGTGGACGATCCTTCCGGCCATGCTCCTGCAGCGCTTCCATGGGTCACGTTCGATTTACTCGACGAAGACCTTCCTCTCCCTTGTTCTAGCAGCATGAGGTTGTAGCACTCTCTCGCGATTCCTAAAGACAACGGGCGTGATACCTAAGTAGAGGGAGATCATGAGGCTTCGCCTTGCGGAGCGAGTATGGTGGATTATGAGAGAGGCTATTAGTGGTCTAGAGATTTAGACACACCAATTAGAAGGCTCTAAACCGCAGGCTAAAGCAATTAGAAGCTCTAAACCAAACGGCTCTAAACCTGAGATTAGAGGTGGAAACTTGTGTGTATCTAGGAGGAGCCCAGCCCCTCCTTATATAGGTGGAGGGGCCTTGGCGCCAGGAGGGAGTCCCTCCCAACTCGGCCTAGGTCTGGCGCCGGCGAGGAGTCCAACTCCTCCTCCAGTTGGTTCCAACTCCTCTTGCTTGTTTCCCAGTTCCTGTTTCCCAGCTCGCTTTCCCACAGTTTCTGTTTTAGCCGTTTGACTTTAAAGGCAATTTGACTTTCATGTTTTTGGAACAGCAAGAACACTTAGTACATGATGCAATCATTCAATGACACACTCATGTACCTCCCCGGAGTGCCGGACAATCCGAACCTTCTAGAACATTCCCGATGAAAACACCTAATCATTCCGAACTCAAACGGGACTTTCCTTATATGAATCTTATTCTCCGACCATTCCGGATCACCTCGTGATATCTCGGATCCCATCCGAGACTCCAACAACATTCGGTCTCTTTCTCATAATACCATAACTACTCAAAACAACGTCAATCCTTAAGTGTGTCTCCCTACGGTTCGTGAATTATGCGACATGATCGAGACACTTCTCCGAATAATAACCAATAGAGGAATGGAAATTCATATGGCTCCACTTATTTCTACGATTACTTTGCGATCGAATGAACCACTTACATACGATACCAATTTCCCTTTGTCTCACGATAGTTTACTTATCCGAGGTTATGATCGCTGGTATCTCGCATACCTAGTTCAACCTCGTTCGATAAGTACTCTTTTCTCGTTCCCGTGATATGTGATCCCTTGTGAGCCAGTCACATGCTTGCAAGCTAATTGGATGACATTCCACCGAGAGGGCACAGAGTATATCTATCCGTCATATGGATGGACAAATCCCACTCTTGATCCATGTGTCTCAACCAATACTTTCCGAACACTCAATGCCACCTTTATAGCCACCCGCCACGGTGTGGTGTTTGATGTCATCAAAGCACCCATCCGGTAAAGGTGATATGCATGATCTCATGTTCGAAGGAATTAGGTTACTATGTATCAGAAAGCATATAGCAATTGAACTATTTAAATGACTTGATCTTTATGCTACGCTTATCTATAGGAGTATGTCCATCACATCATTCGCCTAATGATATGATCCGTTGTTAATAACATCTCTATGTTCATGATCGAAACCATGATCATATATTAACCAACAAGCTAGTTTAACAAGAGGCTTTACTAGGGACTCTTATTTTAGTTTACAAATCACACAAGTATTAATGTTTCCGTTAATACAATTATAGCATGGTATGTAAACATTTATCATAAGTGTGAAGATATGATAATAACCACTTTATTATTGCCTCTTGGGCATATCTCCAACAGTCTCCCACTTGCACTAGAGTCAATAATCTAGTTTCAAACCTTTGTGCATTCAACACCTATGGCTTTCCGGTGTTGTATGTACACGATTGCTAGTGGTCAATCGATCTCGGATCCGACACTTCCAGGTCCGTGTGTAATTGCATGTCTTTGCGTCTCTACGCATCACTCATTCTCTAATGAGATGGCTTTGTATAAATTTGGTCTTTCGGTGTGACCTTTAGTTCTTTGGGGTTTAAAACATGTTGATAATATTGTCGTACAATATATCTTCATAGTATTATCCCACTGTGAACTACACCTAGTTTGATAACAAACTACTTGACACAAATGCCCTCTTTTGCTGCTAAAATAGCAGTCATATACTTAGCCTTTTGTTGTAGTATCTATCACAATGTCTTAACTTTGGAACTCATCCAAATCCATTATGGAACTCACTTTCCATTATATTGTGCCACCCTTAGTTTAGATTGAGATAAACTTAATTTGTACTTTGTGACAAAACTAGTATCAATGTAGTACTTTTACAATGAACTAACCATCTATTTGTCACTTCTACAAATAATATACTCTTAGTTCTTCCAAAAGATCATAAGAATATCCTTACTATTGTCCAATGATCATCTTATGAATCATTCTGGTATATGCTCACAACATTTAGAGCATAGGACATATCTGGATTTGTACATATCACAGTATGATTGATATAAATACTCTTTGTGATTTCATACATCAAGTATCAATCTATACTTGATTATTTGTTTCACTTTACCAAATGTCAATACACTTGAATATATCATCAACATTGAACTCATTCAATCCTTTCTCGTATGCAAGAACCTCTCTTGTAGTTTCTATATTGAACTCATTCAATATCTTGTCTATGTACTTCTGGCACAACCATATTAGCGTCTATTAATGCCAAATATTTGGGTTTTGCCTAAGTCTTTCATCGAGATGAAATTCTTAATATGTGTTAATAAAAGATACATCATTTCCAATCAACAATATGTCTTCCACATAATGTATTAGAAACATGTCTTAGCGCTCCCACTTAATTTCTTGCGAATGCAAGCATCTCCATTGTCTCTGATGAAATTAAACTCTTTTAACAGTTTCATCATAGTGAAGATTCCAACTCCGCTATGCTTACTTCAACCATTGAAGTTTGCATATGTTTTTAGCATCCCTTGAATTCTAACAAAACCCTTTGGACTGTGTCATGCACACGTCCTAGGTAACCCTTCTATTAGAAGAACTTGTTTTGTTTATTCAACTACCATATAATAAAATTATATGTAGTGGTTGCTACACTAATCCGTCTAGACTAAATATTGCTATGAAAGATCAGATCTTGTCATAGTCAACCTTTGAACATTGTTGTGAACTATTTCCCAACATGTCGACTATTTCATAGATGTGCAACATCCATGTCTATTTATTTTATAGATCCAAACACAACTGTAAGGTCTTACACCTTTCTTGAGGGTCCTTCAAGTTCAAAACTTGATTTCTCGTGTATGGAACTATCACGGATTTTATGGCTTCAAGCCATTTGACGGAGTCAGGGCTCATCATCGCTTCTTTGCATGTAGTCGGATCATTATTGTCAAATAATGATTTAACTCTCAAATCTTGGTATTTGATTGTTTACCCGACCTACTTGTTTCAATAGGAACTTGGATCTCCGTGACCACAACCTTTGAGGTACATGAGCCATGAGCATTGTTGCTGCCTCCGAAACACTTTTCGGCGCTGCGCAACTCTGGACATATAGCTAAGGTTCTTTTAACCTTATCAAAGTTCTATTGTCCTCCCACTTAACTTTTCACGAAAAATTCCTTCTCAAAGAAACTTGACGTTCTAAGCAACAAACACTTTTGTCTCTGGTGTTTATGGAGGAATACTTAACAGTTTATACAAAGACAGGTTCATCCGACTTTGGTTGCACACATCTTTCTTATGCATAGCATACCAATGTTTAAGAAAGGACAACTTGGGTTTTATCCCAAACCATAACCTTATATGGTGTCATTTCAACGGATTATGATGAAGCTCTTTTCAGTGGAAAAACGGTAATCTCTAAAGCTTTTAATCTTTAAAATATAATGGCAGTTTTATGAATTACACCTTCGATCTTACCATGTCAAACAAGGTTTAATTACATATCTCGAACGCTCCATACTCTTATGGTGTTTCAGGAAAATGTAAATCCACAGAACGATTCCTTAAATCTTAGGTATTCTGCTAAATTTGTAACTCAAATATCTTCCTTTATGATCTTATCATAAACTATTTATATTCTTGTTACAATGATTTTGCACTTCATCTTGAAAGTCCTTGAACTTTTCAAATGTTTCACACTTCATCCTTATTAAGTAAATATTCATATATTCACTCAAATTTTCGGAGAAAGCACATGAAGTTGAAATCCATCGCTCTTGACTATACATAATGGACTTCATACAACAATATGTACAAGTTCCAATAAGCTAGTCTATCGTTCCCTTTTGGCCTATGAACGAAGTTTTAATTATCTCTAGGAAAGTTTCACAAGCGTCATTTGATCAAAATCAAATAAACTCCAAAATTCCATCCATATGGATTTTCTTCATGTTTTCTTTCCAATATAATTTAAACGGCGATGTCACTTCCTAAGTGATCTTTCAATCAATTTGTCTTTCGACATCTTTAGCACTAGTTTTATGGATGTGATATCTCCAACAAGATTTGCAAATCATCCATCTTTTATAGATTACGGCAATTATTTGAACAACCCTTTTGTTCTCATAATACCTGATAAAACAAATCTTGAAGGCAAGCTTTGACGTTTAACGAGCAACACAATAATCCTTTATTTTGTTCTCGATGAACATCATCACATATTCTTTTGCTAGTTACTTAGGCCATTGTAGTTCATGAATTGTGTTGTTTCGTATGACGATTCACACCAACAAATTCAGTATCAAATACTTAAGAACCACATTGTTTAATAAGCAAAGAATATAGCCATAACATGTATATCATCTATATACTTAAACTGAACAATTCTAGTCTTTTCTTTTCTGCCATATACTTATGAGATTCTCTTCAAGATTTTCCTTTTCTGTTTGAAAGAATCTATCAACATCAATTAGTGGAGTCATTCATATGACACATAGTCCAAAGCGTGTATAGTTAAATACCAATGTCTTTGGACTTGCACTTTGAAGTAGATCACCATCATCAAATGTTTGGTGTTCTTTCAAATTCCTTTCTTTAGTAATCTCTTGGTGTAGTAAACATTTTACCTACATCAAATATTCACCCTTGTCATGGAATCGTCCATGATCAAGCTACTTTTAGCTTATAACGATGAATCGTGAGTATAATGTTGCTCTCCCAAAAACTTTTGGAGGTTTAGGACAACTAGTGTCTCCAACCTTTTGCAAATTCTCATCAAATATGAGAACATGACTTTAGCCATATTATACTCTATCATGTTGCAACCAAAACTTCGTTTCAGATATCACAATATCTTCCACAAATCATGGTTTCTGAAACAACTCTTTCAGATCCTTAGATAACCTTGATATTAGGAGAATCCTTTGAATATCAAGAATCATGGAGACAAACATGATACTTATATACTAACACTTGGAATTGTTACTCTTGATTTAATACTAATTATTAAACTTCATGGAGTAACCGGAACTTACTGAAAGTTTGCAATAGGACTTTTAAACTTTAGATTAACACTTCAAAACAATACGATACCAGTGTAAAGTAACTAACCAGAATTCTATAGTTCTATCATCTCAATTATAACTAAGCGCAAGGTGGTAAACGGATGCCAATGACTACAACAACTATGCAAATTCACTTTGATTTAGTTTATGATAAATTGAGTTCTAATTAATAATTAAATTAATCTAGGTGAACTCCCACTCAAAACAATATCCCTCACATTGTTTTAGTGATCACACGAACCAAATCCACCACATCAAAACCGATCATCACGAGAGTTGATATAGCTTCAATGGCGAACAATCAACATGTTCATCATATCTACTATATGACTCATGCTCTACCTTTCGGTAATCCGTGTTCCTGAGGCCATGTCTGTACATGCTAGGCTTGTCAAGATCAAACCTTAGTTTCCGCATGAGCAAATCTGGCTTGCTCACGTTGTATACACTTGTAGAATCTAACACACCCGATCATCACGTGGTGCTTCGAAACAACAAGCTTTAGCAACGGTGCTAACTAAGGGTGAACACTTTATGACTTGAAATTCATGTGCATGAGGGATCATCTTATAATGCTACCGTCGTCTACTAAGCAATACAAGATGCATAAAGGATTAACATCACATGCAATTCATAATATGTGATATGATATGGCCTTTCTTCATTGTGCTTCCGATCTCCATCTTCAAGCATGAACATGATCTCCATCATTACCGGCATTGCATCAAGGTCAATGACGCTGCTCCATGGTTGTCGTCCACCGGCTTCAACTATTACAACTACTTTGAATAGATACGCGGGTCTTAACATAAATTAAAGACAACCATATGGCTCCTGCCGGTTGCCAACTTACAATAAGGAACATTGCATACATCAAATATAATCACAATCATGGCCATATCACATCACTGCACACCCCTGCAAAACAAAGTTAGACGCCTCTAATTTTCTTTGCATGTTTTACGTGGTTTGGGGCTTTCAATAAGTGTCGTTCTAACTTACGAACAAGAACCACAACATTGATACTAGTATTGTCAATCACCCGTTGTAAATTGGATCTTAACTATGCTAGGAGAAACAGGCACCCGCAAAGCCACTTATGCAATACAAGTTGCATGTCAAGCGTGGAGCAAGTCTCATGAACGATGTCATGTAAGGTTAGCCCGGGCCGCTTCATCCCAACATACCGCAAGATGCAAAGTACACAATAATCAATCGACAATAAAAGCATCAACGCCCACAATGACCATTGTGTTCTACTCGTGCAACAAATCTACATATAGACACGGCTCGATACCATCGTAGGGGTTCGTAGCATGGAAAACAAAAATTTTCTCTCGCATACAAACAAACAAGCCAAGATCTATCTACTAGATTGTAGCAACGAGTCGATGGAATAACTTACCCTCGAAGATTCCAAAGTGTTTAACGAGAGCGGATTCTCGTGGGTGATGTAGTCGTACTCTTCCGATCTCAAGATCGTGGACGATCCTTCCAAGCGCCATTCGGCAGCGCTTCCAATCGGTCACACGCTCGTACTGACGAAGACCTTCCTCTCCCTTGTTCCAAAGAAAATGGAGGTTGTAGCACTCTCCTCGATTCAAAGACAACGGCGTGATACCGAAGTAGAGGGAGATCCCGCAGGGCTTCGCCTTAAGCCGGAGCGAGTATGGTGGATTATGAGAGAGGGCTATTAGTGGTCTAGAGATTTAGACACACCAATTAGAAGGCTCTAAAACGCAGGCTAAAGCAATTAGAAGCTCTAAACCAAACGGCTCTAAACCTGAGATTAGAGGTGGAAACTTGTGTGTCTCTAGGAGGAGCCCCTCCTTATATAGGTGGAGGGGCCTTGGCGCTGGGGAGGGAGGAGTCCTCCCCAACTCGGCCTAGGGCTGGCGCCCCGGAGGAGTCCAACTCCTCCTCCGTTGGTTCCAACTCCTCTTGCTTGTTTCCCACAGCTGTTTTAGCCGTTTGACTTTCAAACCGCAATTTGACTTTCATGTTTTTGGAACAGCAAGAACACTTAGTACATGATGCAATCATTCAATGACACTCATGTACCCTCCCCGGAGTGCCGGACAATCCGAACCTTCTAGAACATTCCCGATGAAAACACCTAATCATTCCCGAACTCAAACGGACTTTCCTTATATGAATCTTATTCTCCGACCATTCCGGATCACCGTGATATCTCGGATCCCATCCGAGACTCAACAACATTCGGTCTCTTTCTCATAATACCATAACTACTCAAAACAACGTCAATCCTTAAGTGTGTCTCCTACGGTTCGTGAATTATGCGACATATGATCGAGACACTTCTCCGAACAATAACCAATAGAGGAATCTGGAAATTCATATGGCTCCCACATATTTCTACGATTACTTTTGCGATTGAATGAACCACTTACATACGATACCAATTTCCCTTTGTCTCACGATAGTTTACTTATCCGAGGTTATGATCGCTTGTATCTCTGCATACCTAGTTCAACCTCACATCGATAAGTACTCTTTTCTCGCTCCTGATATGTGATCCCTTGTGAGCCAGTCACATGCTTGCAAGCTAATTGGATGACATTCCACCGAGAGGGCCCAGAGTATATCTATCCGTCATATGGATGGACAAATCCCACTCTTGATCCATGTGTCTCAACCAATACTTTCCGAACACTCAATGCCACCTTTATAGCCACCCAGTTACGGTGTGGTGTTTGATGTCATCAAAGCATCCATCCGGCAAAGGTGATATGCATGATCTCATGGTCGAAGGAATTAGGTTACTATGTATCAGAAAGCATATAGCAATTGAACTATTTAAAATGACTTGATCTTTATGCTACGCTTATCTATAGGAGTATGTCCATCACATCATTCGCCTAATGATATGATCCTGTTGTTAATAACATCTCTATGTTCATGATCAGGAAACCATGATCATATATTAACCAACAAGCTAGTTTAACAAGAGGCTTTACTAGGGACTCTTATTTTAGTTTACAAATCACACAAGTATTAATGTTTCCGGTTAATACAATTATAGCATGGTATGTAAACATTTATCATAAGTGTGAAGATATGATAATAACCACTTTATTATTGCCTCTTGGGCATATCTCCAACACTACTATCATGCTTAGCTTAGCTAGTAGAAAACAAGGGTGGAATATATATTCATACTATGGAATATTTCTAAGTCAAGGACTTGTGTTTTGTTTAATAAAATAACTAAGTGAATGAATCACCTGGGTGGAATGGAAGGAATGGTTTGTGTTGAGTGGTTCACAAGGCCCATTTCTATGGTTTACCTTGTGTATCTCACTTGTGGATGGCCACCCAGGAACAAAGAGATTTGAGATGTCAAATGTTGAGAAGCTTCAAGTGCAGCCACTTGGCATTATGGGCTCTGCCTGGATCATATAGGTTGCAATAACTTAGCCAAATGGACAGTTGGTGGTAGGGGATTGATAGGTTGGAACGCGTCCATTCTGGTCTAAGGGAAGGCTTCTGAAAGATCTTGTCTTGGTGAAACCAAGTCTTGTGGGGAAAGTGTACCACCTCTGTAGAGTGTAAAATCTAAGTACTTAGCCATGTCTCTGGTAAAGGACAATTTGAGCATCAAGACATGGAAGCTATCAAGAATCTCCTCATCCCAATTTCTAAGTTAAAAACTTGTGGTTGAACAAGGTTTGAAGGATCACCAATTTCTATTGGGAGATGCCTTGGGTGATTTTGTCAAGCAAAAACTTAGTATTTTCAAATGATAAGAAAAATCTATTTTGAGCAATGCAAGCCTAAGCTCCACTTAGTCAAATGCATATAGATGATAGACTCCACTATACTACCATAGTATCACTTGCCAATACAATTCAAATGTATTGACCCTTGTGGCTGTAACCAATTATGTTGCAGGTTTGTTTGATATTAGTGAAGTTTATTGATTAGGATTACAAGTCTACAACCAACATGTCTGCCTGTGGCACTTTGAAGATGAAGGATCCCATGCTATTGTTATATTCTGCTGCAATGTAATGAGATAGCCAAATGAGCTATGTAAGATGTAATAAATTATTTTATTCCTGGTTATATAGTTGTATTATGACCTTTGTTTCTTGATATTACATCTTAATTGTGGATGCTAGCTATTGATCCAGGGACTAGTATTGTAAACACAGGGATCTCTACCTTATTAAAGGTTGGGAACCTTACACGGTCAGATCTGCTCTGGGAGCTATAAATACTCCTCCACCTACCTTGGGACAAGGTGCTCATCGCATTGAAGACTACTACCTCCATTAGAGCCTCCAAATCTCCAAGATCTCTTCACTCCACCATCCAAAGTCTTTGATCTTTGGAGAATTGAAGGAGGAGGCCTTGATCTACTACTTCACCAAAAGAGATCTTCATTTCCCCTCCTTCACTTGGGGGCCCCCATTGCTCTAGTGTTTTCTTTGGAAACCCTAGTTCTAGATTTGGTTCTTACAAGCTTGTCTTTGATTATCTTGACAGCTTGCTTGTATTTGGGAGCCTCCAATTAAGTTGTGGATGTGTGCCCCGAACTTGTTGTAAAGGTGTCGGCTTCCACCTCGAAGGTTGCCGATATAGTGGAAGGTGGATCGATCTCGTTGGGGTGAGATTCATCGAAGAACAAGGAAGGCCTCTCGTGGCGTTGGTGGTTTGAAACCACCCCCTCTCCAAACGTAGACGTACTTCCCCTCAAAAGAAAGGAACTACGGGAAACAAATCCTTGTGTCTTCGCGTCCACCACTTTGGTTATTTCTATCCTTTACCGCACTTTACTTACTTGTTCTTGCGTAGTGTTGTGTTTTCTCGTGCTTGTTTATCATATAGGTAAATTCACCTTAGTTGTATTATCTAGAGAATTTACCTTTCTTGTCAAACCCAAATTTGAAAAAGAAGAAAATTTGAAGTAGCACCTATTCACCCCCCCCTCTAGGTGCCCATACGATCCTTTCATACTTCTTCATGTTGTCTTTCTCCGAGCGCCAAGCAACTTGGTGGATACTCTGACGTTGCCTGATGCCACCACCTCGGCGTCGTAGAGCTCCAAGATGTACGTCACCGTCCCAGACAAGTATAAGAGTGTAGCACCCCGGATAAAACCACTACTAGAAAATCGCGTGTTAAATAATATTTTATGCATCATCATGACTTCATGCATATTCCATATATATTTTGAACTCAAATTATTTTGCTAAAAATCTATTTTTGTTTTACTAAAATATCCCTATGGTCTTATTAAACATGTCCATCTTTTCTTATTTTCAAATTAAAACAAAATAATATTTTTGGTCCGATACGTGACCATAAATGATTTTTTTATTTGACTAAAAGAAAACTAGGCTAAAGGTCCGTCTAAAGTTTTAGCCCAAAACTAGCGTCATCTATTCTACTTTGGACTATATAAGTAGTTCATTCCACCCCTTGTTCCTGCCCAAACCCTATCCCAAGTCTGTCCAAATCTCGATCTAAAATCTCCTTCCTTTTTTTCCCCACCTTTCCTCTCCAAAATTTTCCGCCGCCGGCAAGCTCTAATACTATCTTGCACTGCGCTCAGATCCTATCTTATTTTTCCCAAATTATATTTACTAGATAGACCAGGCGCGCTCTGCTGCGCCATCCTCCGGTAATGAGCATAAATACATTGTTAGGGGCGATTCGCAAAAAAAATACTTTGTTAGAGGCGCTTGTTTGCTCATAGTTTCTGGTGTCATAGTTTCTGGTGCGCTCGTATGTTCACACGATGTGCCGTTTATTGGTGGACGTTTTATTAACCACAAAGTTTGAATGGCGTGGTTATTTATCCCGTACAGGAATGAAAACTGAACTCCTAGGAATCAACCACACTGCACACTAACAAACCAGCAACTTATCTCAAAAACAGAAAAACCAGCAACAACAATGCACATGCCTGTGACTTCCGGCTCGTGACTGACAACCCTCTTCTACTTCTGATGTGACCTGCAGACACGTCATAACACGCCCACCAGTTAAACACACCAATACCATAACCGAGAGTATAGAAAGATATTTTCAAAAAAAGAGCCAGCAGGATTCACATTCTGAATTCTGAGATATATATAATAGTAGCATTCTAACAGTTATTACAGACCAAAAAAAGATAAGGATGGGAGGAACAACAGACATGCCATTTTAGAGGAGTGCTGGCCCAGGAGCAATGATGATACTAACAAAAAAGAATCAAACTCCATGGTTTCAGCCAAAAGAACACGCACACATATAGAATCATAATTTGCAGCAACTAACATACTTAAACAAATTTCACAAATACTCAACCGTATCTAATATGCAACAAAACAATTGCATTTGCCATTTCAATACAGTAGAAAAAACTATGAGGTAAACACCATGCTGGGATAACACACCATAGCATATAGAAGTGACACCAATTACTACAAAATGTTAGTAATCAACTCAGACCACCCAATGCCATCATATTTTGTACTGCAAGTCTATAATTACGAAGCACCAACTACAGAACAAGAACTGAACAAATCCTTACTTCGCAAATGGATGGCTTCTGGGTCTTCTTTACCAGACGGATGGGCGGAAAAGATCGATGGAGACCTCAGTGGTGGGCGCCATTGCAGAACTCACGATATGGTGTGCCAGACGACTTAAGTGGCAGCACAGGAAGTAGTAGACGTGCATCTCTAGTAACCGGTAATCAATGTTGTCCATGACAGGCAACACGACCACCAGATGTAATTGGCGGCTACCATCACAGCCGCTATGATCATGGTCGATCCTCGTTGTGTAGTGCCTGCATCATATTCGTAACCATTCTTATTTAGCTTTCTACAGATATTTAATCATTAAAGGGATATTAAGTCTTCATAATAGCTAGTAATTGCTTGTTTCTTACTTGTGTTTACTTCCCTATCAAAAGAGAAAATATTGGCTGAGAACTCTAGGAACCATCCATGATCCATCTAAAGACATTTATCTTCCTCGGTGGTAATCAGTGAATGATACCAAAACTGGACAAAAACCATTGTGTAGATAAGTACTTAAGGCCGTGACTACCACATTTCATGGTACTTTAAGTTGTTGATTATGCACGACTAATCATATCTGCATAAATCAATTAATGGAGGTTTTGAACCCTGGCAAAAAAACAAGTTTGCAACTAAATAGTCAGCACGCGAATCAGAATAAGCTATATTCTGAACATTATTTAGTTAAAATTTTCTCAAATTTTTTTTGAACAATCATCGTTCCTTTTTTTGGGAAATGGGACAATCATCATTCCTGGCAGGATTTACAGATTAAGGATAGGTTTATCATAGGACCCACAGTTATATGACATAAAATGGGAGGAATAGCAGGGATATGGGAAAGAAACATGTCCTGATTCAGCGCCGCAATTGCCCACTTCATCACAAAAGCATTTAGCACCCAAGACCAAATTTTGGGGAAAACACTCCTTCGGTGACCTAGTACTATTAGGCAATGATGTCCGTAGTTGAACCAAATTCGGGGAAAACATGATGAGAAGGCAAAATCTCCGGTGAACACAAGGAAGTGAGGGACAGGGCAACATCAAGCTTACCATGATTTGGAGTAGGTAGTTGCCGTGACGGTGTGACCAACTCCCTCGCAGCGCTACAGCCAAAGGAAGTTTAGGTCGAGCGCATTGTAGCAACCTGGAAACACAACTGATGCTAAATATTTCAGACGGCAACAGTCAGTATAAGTAGGTACCTTTCGTAGTAGAAGGGTTCAAAAATTACACCAGAATCAATAAAATTATCCATGACAGTTACTTGAGAGAATCTATGATCATGTGCAGCAGCAATATGTTCTTTCATAGGCAGCAATAATCTAGAGAGAGACATTAATATCCTCTTGAGTTGATTCTTTGTTAGTGCTCTTTCCGTTACTAAAGATCATACTTACAAAATAAACCTGTGTAACTAATATCAGACCCATCCTAATGAACAATTGAAGATTAAAAATATACACATAAGAAGTAGAAGGAACTATAAATAATCGAAGAAATTTTTATTAGATCCTTTGTACTACAGTCCAATAAATCGTAAAGCTGAGGAAAACCATAATATGTGTGTTTTGTTAGTCATCATAGTACCGGACTAAAGAAAGATACTTTACATCAGCAAAGAATAAGAAAAAATTGAATTTCTTGTAGAAGACCGAGTTGCAAACTATATTATGAGAAGTCATCTAGACTAAACAAAAAATGTTCTAGATCAGCAAGAGTAACTTCGTTAGCATGTTTCATAACAAATATAAATAATTGGTTAGCATGTTTCATAAAAAATATAAATAATTGGTTAGCATGTTTCATAACAAATATAGATAGTTGGCAGAAGAACAAATTAACACATATACTCAGCTCTTAGTGCACATGAATATTTATTTTTCTTTACAACGATTTTTTATTGACAGAAGTCCACATGAATATGTCCATTTGAGATGGACGACCTAACATCTGAACCAACAACCCATGGTATCCCCTATAAATGAAAATAGAATTAGCACATTTTGATAGCGCAAACTTTAACCCTCGTGTACCTTCAACAAATACCCCCTACACAAACTTCCGCATATGATCTTTATAACAAAATGAAGTAGCTCGAACATATACTTCTGCTTATTAGACTATTGGATATTTTTAGAACATATTCCCTCAAGTCACAAACAAGTGATATTTTTCATGTCAATGGCCTCCAAACATGTCTTTGACTGTTGATTCCTATTGCTATATGTGTACATGATCTATTAATAAATCTAACAAACTGAAAGTAGCAGATATATCAAGACTCTTGAGCTAGCTATGATGTCAACTAATAATGCGGTTAAGTTTATCTTTGCAAGATCTTTACCATAAATTACAAAATTCCATACAACTCTGCACATTTATAGGTTAGAAGAAAACTCATGTATAGGTTCTAGCCTTCATTTCCAATAGATTAAGCTGAAGCCGTCGTTGACACAGACGCACCCTAGAAGCAGACGAAAAAAATCCAACAAAGATGTTCAAAGAAATTTCTTCAACTGCGCCCGATTTGTTTTAGGCTTCAGCCTAGGTTGGCATGGTATCATGTTTTTAATATGAATGTACACACATAAAGATCTTAGGTGGTCTTCAACCCTGAACAACAGAGCAAGAAATAAACTCAAATTGTGTCTCAAATAATCTAAGTCACTTTTTACTCTAACTATATCTCAATGAAGCTGAGAAGAATACCAAAAGGCTCCAACTTTATGGACTAAATATGCATGTACGATGTCTGCTATATTGTGCTCTTGTAAGGCACTATGAATTGATACTTGGGATTTGTTTCTAGTCGCATTCATGCACTGGGTTTACCAATAGTAAGAGAAGCTGATGATGCAAGTGATGCTTGTCCTCAGGCGGTAGTTACTGAAAAGAAAACCACCCTTGGTTTCATCTCAGGGAGTGCCTCATTTGACTCACAACAGAATCAGTTCTATTGCAGATCACAATATCGAGGCTGAAAAATAGAGTGGTCCGATGAACTCACCCATAACCCACGGTTGTCGAGTATGGTTCCACCTAAAGGAGACAGTGGTATGACATAGTTATGGAAAAGCATTGGGGCACCGGGATCAGTTTAGGCATTCGCCAGCAAGGAAGCGATATTACGCTCAGCAACCCGAGTGTCAGTAAGTGTCCAGCACTTTTTCCTTGGTTCTTACACTCTGAATAATTAAGGATGCTGCATATGACCTGTGTTCAATTTAGATTCAAATGACACCCTCATTTTGGACTTGCAACAAATAAAGATGCAGTCACGGTTGTGTTGCTTAATTTCATTGTTTAAGGTTGTTAGTTCTGTATGATAGAAGCATGATGCTAGTTAGTTTTGAGATGATCTAAACTTGAGAAGAATATCTATCTCTAAGAGGGGAATATATAAGGTTGTTAGTTCTGTTTGTTTCTGAATTACACTATCTTCAGGGACAAGGCGAAACATCACATCACTTTATGCCTTAACTTAACTTACTAACAAGGCCTTCACACATGTCTTTTCTGAAGAAAGTTTAGTCCAAGATAATAAACAATAACTAAGCCATAGGGTACCTATGTTTCTCTAAAGAATGAATGAATTACCTAGACATCATCGACATCGACGAAGAAGAAGAGCATCTCGGGGTGGGTCTGCGTGAGTTCTTCGAACTTGTAGTTCATGGACAGGGACGTGACGCACCATGATGCCCCGAAGTGCGCAACCACCTGCATGGCAGAGAGATAATTAAATTGAACCAACGTCAATTCTTTATCATCAGTACATCAGAGGGATAATGTTGCTCGCCTTAAAAGTACAGGAGAAATAGTTAGAGGGTGGGGTGGGGACCTACGCCATGGATGACTGTCTCTGCGACCTACGCCCTCACACCTCACAGCTATGCCTCATCTGAGGAGAGAAAGAAGAACAAGGGAGGTCCACTGATGGAGTTTACCACACGGAAAGAACAGATGACTCCAGCGGCGATGTTGACCACCGCATCTAGCGTCCCCATGATCCGTGTGTCGTTGCGCAACTTCTCATGTGCTCCTTGCTGTCTTTGATGGTGACTCGACGGTGATGGCAACGGCACCGAAGACGGAGGCGCTGAGCTTGATTTTCCCGTTGCACGAGGCAGATTGCACCCGACGACCATATTTCCGCAAGCTGTCGCTCATGTCACAGTATTTCCTCTGGCCATTGCTTCCCACGCGAGAATTTAGGGGAGGAATAGGATCATACCGATGGGTCGGCGGCAAAATAGTCGGCCAACCCACACCACATATTTTGTCCTTTTAGGATGACCCTCACAGGTTGACCCAAATCCCAAACAAACCGACTAAGAAAACTTGAAGCTAAAGGTCAGCTCGGCACGTAGTCCGTTTCGTGGCACCAATCAACCTCAGGAGCGAAAATCAAAATGGAAGCATGCACGAGGCTTCAATTCTAGAGAGCTTAGAGCTCTTAGAAGATAGAAGATTAGCCTTCTGTTTTTATTCTACCTTTTCCACTTCTAGGAGAGAGGATGCAATCACTTCATTCGAACATAAAGCGTAACTTAGAATGCCAACAACTTGGCAACTGACTAATACCCAACAGGCGATAAAATAGAACATAAATTTTCAAGAATAAATTAACAATGTGGCCACTGAAAAATAACCAAAGAGTCAGTCAAATAGGAAAAGTCGATCCCATGACATAGTTGTGTTCGTTTCATTAAAAAAAGCTGAAGCAAGACAGTAAAATGATCTATTATTTGCACCTGTGAATGGATGAGCGCACATATTTCTTTTTCAATGAATTTGAGATAGAAACTAATTTTTTGAAAGTTATCACTCACTTGGATTCATGGGAAACCTCAAACCCGAGTAGCATGCACCAACATAGTCTAGGAGGAAGAAAAATTCCTGAAAATTTGTATTATGTTGAAAGCGTATTTTTTAGCAAAAACTGGATCAATTCTGGTGCTGTCCGTTTCAGAGGCATGAATAGCCTACAACACTTGGCTTGTCTATTTTCCCTGAAAATTTATTGTTCCTATCATATTTGGCGAGCAAAGATAAAAAAAAAAGTCAAAGCCTGTTTCAACCAAAACTAAATAAAAGTTGGAGTTGCCTCTTTGAGGGCATTATTAGCCTACCATATTTGGCTTGTCTATTCCCCGAATAGAAGATTAGCAAAAAAAAGTAGGTAATGCAGTCCTAGAAAATATGCATCCGTGTTTTCAGTAGCTTGAGGAGGTGCAAAAAGTTCTAACCTGAAAATTTCCATATTATTAGGCTATAAAGGATGCTGCACAAGTCAAGTCTCTATTTAGATTTTCACTCTCATAGTCTCATACAGTATATATTATGGTCTTGTGTTTTGCAGCTATTGTTACATAATGAACTATTCACATACCAGACACTATAGGCTTATATCCATTGACACCAAATCATGATTTTTCACAACCGTACACTGACCTGATGAAAGAAGCTATGTCACAGTGAAGAAGGCAGCACGAAGCCGTGGAAGAGGAAGGAGAATATGTGCCATCGCTGCTACCATTTCATATCTCTCTGAAGTCTGAAATATTGACTAATCCTCCACTCAATGAGCCTGCATGTTTTCTTCTTTCTTTTCTGCTTCATAACAGAGCATCTCTCTGCCTCTAGTTCTGAATTTTGCTAGAAGCTGACAGGCCGAAGGCGATAAAAAACCCGCAAGGTCAGGATAGTGATTTTGGTTGATCTATCAGTGAGTAATTTAAGGCTCACGGCACCAAGTATCGTTTTATGAAATCATCTAATCGAAACATGAGAAGAATGAAATTTTGCCACTGGGTACACCGATCTGTGTATTTAATTTCCTCATAGCTCGACTTACAAAGTTACAATTAAACTCAGAAACAAAACAACCAAAGAAGTGAATTTACACAGGCTAAATAACATGTGTGTTCCAATTTGCAAGATTCAATTGCATAAGTTCACCATTGGGTCCTTGTAAAAGCAAAACACATTTTCTTGATGCTGTTTTCCCACCCTGAATAGATCTATCCATGCATACAGTCAGGTTTAGAACAAGAATCAACAGAGTTGGATGGAGGACGTTTGACGTGCACCCATCTACCAGATTTCCCAATTTCTATTTAGAAAACGGCAAGCACTCAAGAAACCAACTGAATTAACCCACTGGATAAATTAGAAGCCAGTAGAAAAATAAGAGTGTCATAGACCCGTGTGAATACAAGATCTGGAAGCCGAGTTGTCCCATGAACACAACGCTTAAAAATAGCCACAACGTATACCCAAACAACCAATCTTCCCTGAAGACATTACGCCTCCCCCAAAGAATACTCCAGGCAGAAATCATATATACTCCAGATCTGGAGTACAACATAGCAAAGAGAGGGGCGGGAAAACAAACCGGAGACAAAAACCAGTGTCACCAATGTCGCGGCGCAAGAGCACCGCCAAACTCCAAGATCAGCCGCGCACACCGACCATCCCAACTGAGAAGAGGAGGGTGATAGCGGTGGCCAAAGTGAAATACCGACCAAAGGATGCAGCGCCCATACTTCTACGGGTCTAGGGAGCACAAGCGGAGCCATCGCACGACACCGATTCCAACACGCGGAGCCATCGCACGACACCGATTCCACGCGTGATGCGGGCCACATCCAGCGAAACAGCCATGGATCAACCACGAGCGGCCAATCCCGCAAGTAGCCAAGCGGTATATCACACAGTCAAATGGGCCCAGGCAGTGGGAAGCGGCCCGATCAATCACAGCTCTTCAAAAACAGGAAGCTTAGAGCTCCTTAGGATGCCACCAAATCCCATCGCCACCATCTCCTTTATTTATTTTTTCTTGTCTGTCGCCTGTTCCTCTTGGTACGCATGCGAGACATCAATCAATATTCCGTCCATTTGCAACACTGCCCCAGGTCTGTTCACTGCCTCCTTGTTTTGGTTCTTGAGCCAAATCAATCAGATCCACTCATGTTGACCTGTTCGATTTTCACTAAGCATGGCCAACGACCGCAGCAACCAGACCACATCACCACGCCGACCAGGCAAGCAGATGGAGCCCCCATCTCGTTCCACGTGCCTTTCTGCCATCCATCACCACCGATCAGCATAGAGGACCTGGGCGACTGCGGCAGCAAGCAGCCAGGCTGTGACCCTTGGTGCGTCTGAATCAAGTGCTGGCCGGCCGAAGCGTGCTGTTTGTTCCTTCGGGCTGGATCTTGTTTCCTGCAGCGGCCAGCTTCACCAGTCTCGTCGACAGCCGCCGTTTTGCCTTCCTCGCACCAGCGGCCGACCGGTCTACCAGGTGCTCCATCTATCCGTGTGTGTGTGCACTGCACATCATCTCGTCAATCTATTTCGGTACTAATTTCTCTTGTCGGGTGCGCAGCTCCTCTAGCAACATCCGTAAGGTGTTTGACAATATTACTACAAGAACGCCAAACTTCAGTTTTTTTCTATCGGCGTCCGTGATCCGCCATCGTTTTGTCAGGCAACTATCTTGCCGACCCTGGCTTATGCCGCATCGGAGTCCATCCTCCAACGCGGTAGCTCATCCGACAATACTTCTCCCCGATGTTCCTTATTTTGGCTACTTCGTCTACTTCAGCATCAATTCGAAGACCGTTCCTTCTGCCTCCCTGATATAAAAACAGTGAGACTCAGCATGTATTCCTATTTTTTTCATAACATGCAGCATATCTTGTCTATTAAATCATTCATGATTGCATTCATACCATGTGGTTTTGGGGCTTTATGTCGATTCATCTCATAATTAAATATAGAGACTATATGCAAGCGAATCTAGTCTAATATTGGTCCTATTTAAAATGGTGTAGCGAACTGGTATATATTTGTCATGTTAAGACAACATTTAAATTGCGAGGTATCTAAACAACATCAACTTAATAATTAATTGTCGGGGCCTCGGTTCCGCTTAATATTGCCTAATTGCATCGCATCCTTGCCATGTCACACATTATAAATGATCATGCCGATCTTTTGTCATAGTATTAAATAGTGCATCCGGTGTTTCTTCTAGTCTTTTGTTTCTTCGCGGTTAAGACCGTTGAGTTGATGTGAGTTTCGCTCTGATCTTTGGATGAATCTTCGACAATGTTTTTAGGCGAGCAATCTTCCCCTTTCTACCTATCTTACTTTTATAGTATTTATTTCCTCCTGTTGATCTATTGCTATCTGTGTTGTGATGCTATAGATTCCGTACCCCGTTATACTTCACTGCAGCCCTTATATTGCCATGGACACATCCTATTACCTATTGTTTGGTAAATAGTCGGTCTTGCGAGTCGTAGTTGCTTGTGCAGGTGATGCGTCGCACCGTCGATCTTCCACAGTTGTTGGAGTAATGCCGCATGTTTAATGTTGGAGATGATCATGACTTTAATTATCGTTTAATAACTAAAATTAAAAGTAGGTAAATAATGCAGAGGCACGGGTGGACAATAGATGTTATTTGGTTTTTAACCATCCACTTGTGTCCCATAGGACTCCGAGTACTTGATACCTATTATTTGAATATTCGCACTATCCGCATGTGGGACCATGAATCCCCCTAGCCAGAACTTGAGTCATATCTTATTTCTTGGAGCCACAAAGTAGTTTGGGGCTTTATTACTATCATGTACTTATGTCATGCTTTACTGCTTTATTTACTATTGCGCGTGAAGCGCATGTACTGTTTTGGAACCCCGTGCCATGTTTTCGCGGTATCGACAGTCCAGTCACACTTTCAGGTTCCTAGTCGTTTACAGCCATCGTCACAAACCTCTGGGTCTGTCTCGGAGCCGGGCAACTTCGTAGCGGATAGCTTGGTGGGGTGGCCTCTGAAATATTATATGAATCTTGCAATTGCTCTGTCGTGATGCCTCGTTGGATTTTCATTTGTTTTTTTTTCAAGGTTGATCGTGCGTGTGTTACTATTTGTGCCCCCTGTAGGGTAAAACGTTTTGGAAGCCGTGTCTGCAGTTATGGACGACTTGGACCACAGTATCTCGATCATAGATAACTATAACTAAAGTAGTGCTATAAATTTGACTTTATAATGACTAGTAATCAGCTTCACTATAATGGAATGGCTAAATAAAAGTGCCAACAACTGCTGGTTTTGGGTTGTCACCTGTTATAATTGTATCTGACTAGTAATTATCGCAACTACAACGGAATGGTTAACTAAAAGTGCCCACTGCTTATTATATCAGGATGACTCATGCTATTTATATCTGACTATTAATTGCTGCAACTTTAATAGAATGATAAAATTGCCAAATGTGTGAGTTTCTCGGTTGACTTCCTCGATTGGTTTCAAGGGGGAAACACCAGGATGGGTATGTTTGGTGATAGCATCAGGTTGGATCCGAATAGGTCTTTCTTATCCCCCTCTAATAGCCGACAGTTGTACCGAGTCTCTATAGGTTGTTTAGTGCATGTTGCGCTGTCGCTTCAGTCCACCATACCTATGTAGGCGAGGACCGCCGAATTTTAGTCTCACCGTGTACTAGCCTCAGTACTGACCTCTCTCTTTTTCCTTTGCCTTTTGCCGGCACCCCTTTTGTTTTAGCAGGTTTTGAGATCGACATTGTTAGTAGGGTTACCCTTCCGGCTTGGCCTGGGCAGGGTTATGGACGCCATTGGTTATTCTTCAGGGCTCTTAGCCCAATTTGCGTCTTGTTCGTACTCGGACGTTGTATTGTTTTCAAGGTGATTTGGATCTTTGTACTGTATATTTGTATTCTTGACTCATGGAGTCATTGTTGTATATATATGTTCTGTGGGTTCCATCGTGGACTATTGTGTAATGATATTACTTTGTTTTCCACCCGCACGAAAGTGCCTGGTGGGCACCTTTGAATCGTTTCTATGCGGGTTTGGCCGGATTCGCTAAAACTTAAATAGGACCGATTCTGAGGGTGTTACAAAGAGCCCCTCCGCCATCAATATGAACCCTAGCATGCCGCCCTTACCCGCGGAGAGCCCTAAACCTAGCTCTGGCCGTTGTTATCCCTAGACGCTCTGGTCATCCCTAAGCCCTGTTGAGCCGCTCAGGATCTCCGCCTCGTCGTCCTCATTCACCTCCCAGTCGAGATGAAGTCCGGTCTTCAACGTCATCGTTGATTCTTGCCTCCTCCATCATCTCCAACCACCTTCTTGTTCTCCTGGTGAGCTAATCTTCATCCCGATGGTCTTTGCTTGCCCGCTCGTGCTATGTAGCGTCACCACATTGTGCGCTGTCATGCGCCACCGCAGGACATGGTCACCAGTGACGCTCCAGTGACCTATAAGTAGTGGCGCAACCTCCAGTTGGTTCGCCATCCTCGTGCACGTCGAATGCGAGTAGTCTCATGTTTTAGTGCCCTCCCTATCGCTATTTCCATGCTCAACAGGAGATTTCTCTCTGTTCCTGACATCGCGCTGACGTTGTTATGATGTTAACCAATCTTTATTCTTTTTGGAAAATATTTTCTGTAACTAATAAATCATGATAGGTGGGCCCCAATGTCAGAGTTTTAAACATTTGCAAAATGTTTTTGATAATTAAAAAATGTTGGACATGTGAGTCAAAGTTGTAGTTCTTTTTATAATTTTTAAAAATGATTGAAATGAATTAAACTTGGAAAGTCCATAAGTAATTCATATTAAATCGAAAGAATATAAATAATATATCAAATCATTTATAAAATAAGAAATGTTTGTTAAAAATATAATCATGCATTTTGATACAACTTTGAACCCTATTTATAATAGAAGAACATAGTAACTCTTCATGGAGATATGTTGTTAATACAAATGCTATGGTTAATACCTTTCGACTCCATCAAAAATGTTTCTCATGTCTTTAGGATTTATTCAATATCTTGAAACATGTAATATAATTCATTCTTGTTTGCGCATTGCATCGATGCCATGTGTTGAATGTTGTTTTGTCTTTTCGGTGGTTTGCTTCTTCTTGGTAGAATTCAAGATCGAGTTCAAGATCGAGATCAACAACAACGAAGAGAAATACTTGATCATCAACAAACAAGTCAAACATATGAACCCTAGAGATCTATATTCGGTTATCAACAAACAAGGAACACATATCCCCAACATCTCTGAACCAATATTTTCAAAGTATTTAAATCTTGCTAAGTAAGCATATGGTTCCAATGTATTTTGTTGATAGGTAGAGTATCCTATTTGTTGCATGTTTCATTCTTTGTCACCTATATATCCCGATCCAGTGCTCCTAGCAAGACTAGTTTTTGGCCCGTGAGCATCGCTAGAGCTTTTATATCGATTATGCTTAGCCATGCTTAGATATTTAAACCTGGTACATCCAGTTGATGAATCAGAGCTGCAAATGAATATAGTATGACAAGGTGATGTGGCATGATCAACGAATGTGAGTTAAACATGATAAGGTTTGTATGGGAGGCCACATTGGGTTGTAGTTTCTGTAGTCCCATGCTTACCACCCATAGGACCAGATTTCTCGCCTCTTGAACCAAGACTGAGTGTATAGCCACACGGGGGCCTGAAAACCCCCTCGACTCATTAACTTACCAAGTATATTCTATCAGTCACCTAGTTCGGGTGCTCCATTCAGCATACACATGGAAACCGTTTTGTGTAAAGGTGTATAGCACAACATGTAGGATGTGGCTGGGATAGGGAAAGGCACGAGACTGACTTCGGGACTTGTCCCTTTATGGCGAAACAAATCTTAGGGCGTGACTCATGGTCCTGTGAAAGTAAGTTAAAGGTCGTGGTCAACCACCCTATGTCGGCACACCTTGCGTGAAGTGATAATAGATTGGTATTAAGAGTCACATGTGGGTAAAGTTGTATACCACTATAGGGTTAAATATTTTCGAAAATATTTGTCGACGGTTATAGACAACTTGGAAATGGATTCCGATGATCAAAGATAACATTAACCTAATAGTAAAAATTGGCAATCAAAGTGTGTTAAGGATGCTTCCTCTAGTTGATTGATGGGGCATGATCCTAGTGGACATGTTCAACTGATGATGATTCAGTGGATACAATATGATGATCAATAAAGCTAGAGACATCGCTCTCTTTTCCTTTTTAAAATATTCTGAATAGATGAGCTTTCCCTTTTACTTGTTGATGCAAAGAAAGCTCGCTTCACGCAAAAGTAACTTCATTGAAATCCTTTGTAACCAGAGCATGTAGCTAATAGGCTAGCTAAGTCTTGCGGAGTACATCCTAAACTCTGTCTTGTTTCGTTGATATTTTTGTAGCAGAGTAAGATTCCATCGAAGGCACTACAGAAATAGGAAGCTATGCCGACGGTCGGTCGCTACGCCGACGACCAAACGTCGGGGCCGTCGGTGTAGCCATCGTCCAGGGCAGCCCTGCCAAGCAGCCGTCAGCGTAGAATTGCCCTCGACATATTCTATGCTACGCCGACGGCTGCCCTCGGCGTAGCAAACGCCGATGGCTGCCCTTGGCATAGCTATTTTTTATTTTACCTCATTAAACTTTGAAAAATCATAACTAAATCATTCTAATTTGGAAAAATACAATTAATATATCAAAATTTGCAGGAAAAATAAGATCTATATATCTACACTCAAATATTACACATTTGTAAATAAAAATTAAGTAAAACATAAAACATTATATATAGTTTAAAATAGGCATAAAAAATCAAAAATGATCGAAACAATGCGAAACCTTCGCGTGGTGTTATATTATGTGACATAGTTAGAAGAAAAATATCAAACTTGGTATATTGATTATGTCTCAAAAAACCTTCACAAAATGACCTATCTGATTCGAGGTTTCTTGGCTTTCGGGTCAAATGACCAATGTTATGGCTAGAAGCAAGGCATAGTTTGTGATAATGTATCCATATTGTACATACACGTGCATCATGGGATGGCGAACAATGTTACAGGAGGAATTTTTCCTTTTCATCGTGCCAAAAAGCCATTTCCCATTTTCCGAGCACAAAAAACGAATAGTTTTGGTGAAGCAACCACCAAATGGCTAATTCAAAATGATACCACCATATTTTACAAAAATAATAGACCATCTTATATGGACAATGTCCCAAAAGGGAAATCTGAAACCTTTTCGTCCACCTCTGGTGAAAAAGACAAATTTCTGTTCAATCGGTAGGAAGTGGGTCAGATATGAACTAGGTACATGATCCAATGCTCATGTTTTTTTACAAAAATCATTTTTAGTTTCACAATATGCTATTTTATCAAAGATCCAATGCAAGTTTAGCGAGGTCCGGCCCCGAGCTAAGAATCTTCATGCCCGTCGTTCGACAAAGTTTGACGATAGTTTAAAACAGGCATAAAATTTTTAAAAACGATCGAAACAATACGAAACCTTCGCGTGGTGTTATATTATGTGACATATTTAGAAGGAAAAATATCAAACTTTATATATTGATTATGTCTCAAAAAAACTTCACAAAATGACCTATCTCATTCGAGGTTTCTTGGCTTTCGGGTCAAATGATCAATGTTATGTCTAGAATCAAGGCATAGTTTGTGATAATGTGCGCATATTATGCATACACGTGCATCATGGGATGGCGAACAATGTTACAGGAGGAATTTTTCCTTTTCATCGTGCCAAAAAGCCATTTTCCATTTTCCGAGCACAAAAAACGAATAGTTTTGGTGAAGCAACCACCAAATGGCTAATTCAAAATGCTACCACCATATTTTACAAAAATAATAGACCATCTTATATGGACAATGTCCCAAAAGGGAAATCTGAAACCTTTCCGTCCATCTTTGGTGAAAAAAATAAATTCCTGCCGAATCGGTAGGAAGTGGGTCAGATATGAACTACAGGTATATGATCCGATGCTCATGTTTTTTACAAAAATCATTTTTAGATTCACAATATGCTATTTTATCAAAGATCCAATGCAAGTTTTCCTTTTCATCACACCAAAAAGCCATTTTTTATTTTCCGAGCGCAAAAAGGGGATTTTCTGAAGCAACCACCAAATAGCTAATTCAAAAACAGAGGGTTTATGATTAGTTGATATGGATAACGTATTTGGATTCCTCTCATTTTTATGATCAATTTAGACATATTATTTGTCGAATTCTGTGTTACGGATTTAAAGTTATTAATTATTCCATATTAAATAGAAAAATACAAAAAAGTAAAATTATTATATTTTTATTTGAATTTAATAATATTTTTATTTATTAATTAATGTTTACTTAAATAATTGTTTATAATTTTAAAAATACAAACATGTGACATGATGATGTAAGAGTTAATAGGATTGATATCATAGTATTGACAACAATGTATGAATTACTTTGCGTAAACAGATTCTGAAGGGGAAGTTTGACCAAGACTGTAATTTAATCAAATATTAAGTGTAATTAGTGTTAAAAATGTTCAAAGTGAAAGATTAATGACTCAAACAATTTAAAAATTTAAAAGTTGAGAAAATAATAAAAAAAATATTTTTTTTAAAAAAATGTTTTTGCAACCGGGCGACAGGCTATTGCCGACGGTCGCTACGCTGAGGGCAAAGCCGTCGGCGTAGCGTACGTCGACGGTATTTCGATACACCGACGTCTTGTGTGTGCTCCGCCGAGGGAGACCTTCGCCGAGGAGGCTACGCCGAGGGCAGCCGTCGGCGTACTATATGCCGAGGGCATTTTGGCCTACGCCGACGACTTTTTACCCTCGGCGTAACGCGCGTGTCCTGTAGTGAGGTGAGGTTTGTACAACATTGCTATAGACGAGTAGCTTGGGGTAATTCATAGATTGTGACGCCACTGCTATGCTCTGAGCCTCTTACGACATTTTCAAAGTTTGCTATGTCTAATAGTATAATTTCTCTGTAATTGATTGATGTATGTGGTGAGTGACCTCTGCTTATAATAGTTTGCTTGCTCTATTAAGAGGTGTATTACTTATCGAGTTGTGGGATAACTGTTGTGTTAGCAATTCTCTCATTGTAATCTCTCGAGCTTTAGATTAGTCTTGTTTAGACGAAGGTCTAAGATTTATTTCCAGAGTGACGGAGGGCGGCGGTGTAATTTCAAAGTGTTGGCCATGCGTCCATATATACCGCACCACCTCAAGTTTTATAGAAAAGCACTTGGATCAGAGTTGGGTTCACCGCTGCACCAATGACAATTTCTGAGTGTTTATCAACAAAGATGCTATGCCGCTTCTTGCTAGGAACCCGAATGCTAGTGGCTTGATGTTTCGTTTCTTTCGCCTCCTACGTGGTCTAAAAGTCAACCCGTGTATCTTTGTTGCGGCTACTTCTATCCATTTCCCTATGTACGGGCGAGAGCTGCAGACCAGGAGTGCTGCTGCTGTTGCACTGGTTCTCAGGATTCAAGAATTAAGCAGATTATGCGACGCCGACTTGCCAGTTAAGTACTAGTACCTTCGAAGTAGATAGCCTAAAAGCATTTGCGGTTCCCGTTCACATGCCTGTAGCCCTTCAGGCGGCAGACGTTCGCTCATGAACGTCGCTGTTAAGCTCGCGTGGGAAACAACACCTCGAAATGCATGGCAGTAGACAAGACACACTGATTATAATTTATAAGCATAAATTAGTGGAATACTTACGCGAACTGATTAAGTAAACTTTCGTAAGCTTCTAGTTTTGCTAGTACTACTGCAACACAACACCCGTGGGAGGAAAGAAGAGAAGAGATCGTGGACATATCCTAGATTCCTAGTTCAGAAAATTCTTGGGGGATAGGAAGCCATGAGTATATATCTCAGCAGCTTCTCGTATTCCAAACCCAACACCTTCCGCCGAAAACACGAGAGACGAGAGAGCGTGCGATGAAACGCGGTCCCGTTTCGTCATTTGATCATCTCGTCCTGCACGGTTATAAATCTGGTCCGCTTCTGCACGAAAAAGTGCAAAGATGCTGTTAAGACTAGTTGCTAAGCAGACTTACAATCTAGTGATCCACACAATGGATTTCTGAAACTTGGGAATAAATTGTCAATTTTTCTCATTAATTGATTCTGTGACTGTATAGGATATTCTTTTTTTAGCAAATAGCGCCATAGCGATCAAAATTGCAAAAATTTTGCGTGGAATCTCTAAATACACAATAGCACACTAATTTTTATTGATAAAAAATAGTCCCATTTCTTCATCCGATGATCTTGTCAGACACGGTCATAAACCTTGTCTGCTTCTATAGGAAAAAGAGCAAGATGATGTTAAGCCTTGTTACTAAGTAGACGTACAATCTAGTGATCTACACTATATATTTCTGAAACTAGGAATAAAGATGTTAATTTTTCTCATCAATTGAGCATTTTTTAAAAGTTTTGACAATCGAGCGCCTTCCTTGAACTGTCGCTTTTAACCTCGTGGGTAAATCGCTGGTGAAAAAGGATGCAAACGGGTAGCCAGACAATTAGACACTCGACCGATTAAGGACGGGCTATGCTAGTAAGAGACAAAATGCAAGCAACTGGTTAAGCAGCAGAATATTTACACGAATTGGTTAAGTTCAGTATTTTTGAGTACTAAAATGTTGCCACCACTCTGAAATCATATACCTTCACCAATGGTCAAACATGACCCCATCATAAGTTTGGTTTGGCGTTGGGCACGGACTGAATGACGGCGGTTGCTCAGCTGTTTCGAATGACTGAACTAAATTAAATCACCACAATCCTATGAGGCGAAGGGTCAGACGTCTTCTTCCCAACGGGGAGCAGTTAAATACCCTGCATCCTCCCGTCTTTCCACCCTCTCCAGCCAAATGCTTCTGCCATGCCGCTTGTCGAGTGCTCCCATCTTTCCACCCTCTCCAGCCAAATGCTTCTGCCATGCCGCTTGTCGAGCGGTTAAGATATTGGAGTGAAACAAAGTGTAGTCCAGCCCCAGGGGCGGAGCTAGACTAATTCATGGGTATGCAATGCATACCCAATAATTTTTCCAAATTGTTTCTAGTATATACGCTCCTATATACCTATATATGCATGACAACGTTCTTTTCAACGTGTTAAACCTGGAAAAATCGTAAACGGAGCTCCTTGCATCTAGACTTCTCAACCTGGGCCTTAAAACGATTTTGGGCTTAGTTAGTCTAGCCTATACTGCCACGCGTGATCATGTCTGGGAGACACGGAGAAACCGACACAGCTATCGAGCACGACGCCTTCCTTCAACGTTGTGCGTCTCGAGCTCCAGCCCTCCACCGATCGTGATCGCCGACGACGTGGTGTGCTCGTGCAGTCCTGCTGCCGCCACTGCGCCTTGCCCCATCTCGTGAGTACTGATTTTTTCATCCAGTCTACTGTTCAGGTGTCTAGTTCGGCAGTTCAGCGTCAGCCCTCTTCTCCCGATATCTGCATCCTGATCCTCCTCTGTCCTCACATCCAGGGAAGAATGCAGCGGCGCATCCATACTCAGGCAAGAACGGCGGGTCTGCGGCACCATAGTAGTAGCAGTGCATCCCTGCCCCACAATCCCACTGCCTCGGATTTCAAATTTCAGAAATCGGATTAATCAATTTTGAGGTTCAGAGTTCTAACAGTGAGTGCAGACAGATTGCTTTAATCTTGATGCTTAACTAGTTATATTTTAATTTGCAAGTCTGTAGTTTGCTTCTTGCTATTCTAAACCCACATATATTATGTCGATATGCTGGTTTTTTTACTTCGAATACCCAAGATAAAAATCCTGGCTCCGCCACTGTCCAGCCCACAAAGGGAACTCTCGCACAAGTGATTCCTGGCACGCCTAGGGGGTTGTTCTTGTGAATGTAGATTTAAGTATTAGCTCCCGCGGTTTGGGAAGAGTTTCGCATGAGATCTGCACTTGATTTGCGTATGGTTTGGCCAGTAGATCGAAGGTCGTGCGTAGGTACACAAAACACCCAGCCGAGATGTCCGATGTAGGAGTAGTCATGATACCAAACGATACCTGGTTCTTCAATGGTGAATAAAATTTAGCATTGAGAAAGGACGTCTCCACTAGTGGAGTGAAGGTGTAATTTCAGAGTGGTGTGTCCCAAGAAGTTTGAGTTGGAAAGTGTTGGATTCTATAGAAGTTCAGAGTGCCCCAAGAAGTTTGAGTTGGAAAGTGTTGGATTCTATCTGATGACGACCGCTGCACGGAGGACGATTTCTGAGGTTTTGTCAGCAAAGACGACGCTATGCCAGCTTAGCTTCTCGCCAGGATCAAATACATGAAACGAGGAACCCAAATACTGTTAGCTTGATGTTTCGTTTGTTTTGCTCTCTCCTACGTACAAGGTCTAGAAACCAAACTTTGTATTGCTTTGTTGCAACTCCTTGTGTCTATTCCGTACGGGTGCGAGCTGCAGATTAAGGGTACCACTGCTGCAGCTTGTGTTGTTGCTATACCTGGACACAAGCCAACTCGGTCTGGCTTGGGCCGAGCCAGAGAAAAGCTCGAGCTTTTTCAGACAAGCCCGAGCCAGACCGAAGCTGCCGGCGAGCCTCAAGGTGGAGCTCGGCCCGAGCTTTCCGAAACTCAGTGTGGCTCGTGAGCCTGGCGTGGATGACCTACTAACGGGTGGGGTCATCTTCCACAGCGACGGCAGAGGCAACGGCGGCGGTACACGGCTGTGGTGTATGGCGGCTGCTCGATCTCCTCGTCGACGGCGTGCACGTAGGCGGCTGGAGACATCCGAGATGGGAGTGGAGGAGAGAAGCGAGGCCGGCGCGCGGCGTTGGAGATGGGGGTGGAGGAGAGGCGTGCGGTCGTGGAATTAGGGATACGACTATACGAGCAACCAACCGACCACCTCTCCCTCTCTGTATCGATTATAATTCAGCCCATGTACCCTTTGTAATCAATTTGGACCATCAAATTCTGAAAAAAAAGCCCTGCGAGCCAAAACGAGCCGGACCGGACTGAGCCCGAGTCAGCTCGAGCTCGCCACGGTCCACCTTTGCATGCTCGGCTCGGTCTGTTACCCAGCGGACCGAGGCCAGCTCGCCCCGGGCCACGAAAACTCGGGCCGAGATTTCTGACCCAAGTTTGGTGTCCAGATATAGTTGTTGCTGTTGCACTGGTTACTCCGGAAGTAAGCAGGCGTGCGTCTAACAAAGCGACTGGCCAAGACTACTCGTATCCGAAACGTTTTCAGCCACTAGTGATGCGACGCCGACTTAGCAGTTAGAGTACCTTTCGAAGTAGATTACGATCGCCTAAAAGCAATTGCGGTGGCAACGACGACATGACAAAATGGCATCGGGTAAACGCCATGCCCAGCCGGCCTCGTGGACTCGTGGTTCCCGTTCACATGCCTGCAGCCTTCAGACGGCAAACACTCGCTCATGAACATCGCTATTAAGCTCGTGTGGGAAATAACTGGTCAAAACGGTAGTACTAGCCACACAAGATACACGCAGCTAAAAAATACAAGGATGGACATTATTGACCGATACCCCTTCAGTCTACAGGGCATGAAGAGGTATCAATCCTGTCTGTTCTTGTGTTTTTACTTTTCAGATTCGTGAATTTGAAGGAAGAGGGACCCGTAGCAAAAATGTTATGTTACACTACTGCTTTTGTCTAGTTCTTCTAGTACTACAACACCCGCGAGAGGGAGAAAGAGAAGAGAAGAGGAGATATCGTGGACATATTCTAGTTCAGAAATTGCTAAGGAGGTCGAAAGCCATGCGTATATCTCCACATCTTCTCATATTCTAAACCAAGCAAATTTCTTAAAAACAAAACAGAGTCCACAGAGAAACGAGAATATGTGTGCAAGGAGACGCCGTCCCGCTTCGTCATCCGATGATCTTGTCCGGCACAGTCATGAACCTTGTCCGCTCCCTCAAGGAAAAGAGCAAGATCATGTTAAAGGTCATGACACACATTTTTTTTGGAAAGGAGCATATATTAATATCGCGAGATACCAATTACACCTAGTCTCTGCAACAACGCATTATCTTAATGGCATTACGGATGCATATAGACAAAAAAAAAGAATTACAAAAAAAGAAGGTCCCGCTTTAGCGACCTATGCCCTACAACAGCGACCAAACACCACCAAGGCAGCACCAGAATCCATCATCTCCAAAAGCGACGCCTACAAAAAGAGAACAATGCACTAGCACCATCATCGCTAACAAAACAATATCTTCAATAAGGTCTTTGCTAGGCACAACCAATTAAGGCTAGACCTTGGATTTTCGCCATGCAGTTTGAACTCTAGAATTCTCCAGTACTGTCGTCCCCACTTTGCAATGTCGCTACCCCAAGATCTAGAACACCAAGCCAAAACCTCATCACAAATAGGATTCACACCATCATTACCATTCTTTAGATCCTGGCTTTCATGCCATTCTACATGACTGACTTTATCATGGGACTAATGGCATGTTCTTGATGGCATCAGTCTGTAAAGATTCACATCACTCCCTTTGAAACCAAACGGTCAGATAAAAACATGCTTTCGCGTGACCGAGATCCATCCAATCTGGCGAACTCCGGCATGTCGTCCATTGGAGTTCACAGCGGAATCTTCCGGAACACAACACTCCGACCAGATCGATGAAGTCATGGAGTAGGTAGATTCTCGTCCTGGTGTGAGAGGGATCTTAGGACCAACCCCCTTTATTCAAAGCCAGACCGGAATCCCCCACACCGCCGGTCTTCACCACCCACGAAGACCCAATGGAACTAGGCCGGCAGATCCACGGTGAGCCAGGACGCCATGACCGCTAGCTCGATGAAGAGAAAACACTAGCCGCGGGTGGAGACTATATGAGCGAGCACCGACCCGCAGCCCACCGTCCCAGATCGTCTCAAATGGGCTACTAGTCCACCGCGCCGGCAGCTGCGCCGCCAACCGGATCTGAGCACGTCGTCGCATCACCGCTCCACCCCAAACGCTGCCCATCCACCTCGCCATGAGCGGCCACGGCACCAGCCCCGCATGCAACCCGCCACAACCGCCTCCGCGTGCGTAGAGGAGGGAGAGGGGTGCGCCGCTCTCGCCCCATCGCCTTCGACGGCCGGGCGCCGCCACCACCGTCGGTGGCGGCAGCTGCGGCAAGGGGATCCCGGCGATGGAGGGCTCCTGGCAAGGAAGATCGGATCGCCCCTAGAGTCGCCCGCGCGTGCGACCCGGGAGGCGGTTTTCATGACACATATACAAACTACAGAATGAATTTCTAAAAGAATAAAGGAAAATGCTTTGCTTCAGGAGGAGGCTGACCACAATGACGGATCCAGGAATAGAGCAAGCCCCAGGAAAAAATCTAAACGTAAAAAAAATACTAAAAAACTTTGGGGAGTTGATTAAGTTTGAGGAGCATGTTCGGTTTGAGGAGCTTCTTCGTTTGATGATCATCTTCAAGTTTGGGGAATTGATACATTCTCCCATGAGATCGCTGGAAAATGTCTCTTCATCATCTCTATGTGAAACATGAAATCAATTTTAAACATATGTAAGTCATGGTTATTCATCCGCTATCCGGCTGTCTCTAATTCTCTATAGATTCTAATCTATTCCCCCATTCCCTGTCTATTTCTAAACAAAAATTAACCAAGTTGAAGTGTCAAATTGTCAAGGCGGCTAGAATCAACAGTCAATTGCCACCACCCGATTACCAAGGAATAACGTCGCCGGACAGAGGAAGGGCGCCGGGAGGCAGGGACATGCGAGAGGCCAGGAGGCAGGGGCGCCAGGCGGCCGGGCGCGCTCGCTCGGTGCTCCGGTGGGTGGTGGCGGGCTCGTGGAGTGGACGCATGGCCGCATGCGTCTACATGCGCGGCACAACGACCTAGGGATCAAGGGACGAGCGAGAGTGCGAGAATTCGAGCCGGCCATGCTCATCCGTGCTGCCTTGTCCTCCGGCCAGACACGGCGGAAGACAACTACTGCGACCGACAACGGCCGGTGTTGCGACCGGCAACAAAAGGTGCTATGACCGGCGGTTGCTACGACCCGCGGTGGCGGATGCTGCTACTGGCGGCGGGGTTGCTACCACCTGCGACGGCAGGTGCTGTTGCCGGCGCCGGGTTGTCACGGCCCGCATCGGCGCCCGAGGTTTCTACGACCCGCGGAAGTGGGTCTGCGACTGGTGCCTAGGTTTGTTACGTAGCATGGCGGTGGGTGCTACGACCGGCGCCTGGGTTTGCTACCACCGACGATGGCGGGTGCTACAACCAACGACCGGTGTTGCTACCATTCGAAGATATGGATGCTTCTAGCGGCAACCATAGTTGCTTCCATCGGTAGTCGGCGTTGCTACCAGAGGCTACCGCTGGAGCTGCAAGCGACCAAGATGGCACCTTCTCTGGTGAAGGCAGTGGTGTTGCCATGGAAGGGAGGTGGTGATGCTGCCATGGGAGGGTGAAGATGCTGTCGAGCGCCAAGGGAGATGCTTCCAATCGAGGCTCATGGGAAGACCTTCCCGGGTGATTTTTGCAGCGGCGATGGTGTGGCTATTGTAGCAGAGGTGCAGCTAGAGAGGAGCAGGGCGGAGGCTGTTGCGGCCGATGGGTCAGCGTTGCTGTTTGGGGGAAATAGGCGAGGAGAAAGAAAAAAGGACGAACCGGTAGGATAATTCGGGCTGTTTTGACCAATAATGGGTCCATCTGGAGGCCAGAAAGTTTGCATCCTCCGGAGGATGACGCTTAGCGCTTTCCAGGAGTAAAGGTGTTAATTTTCTCTCATGGATCGATTTTTCTTTTTTTTTGCGAATTCTCTTAGATCGATTCCATAATAGAATATAGATAGCATTTCATAAGGTTTGACTTGGAGGGATTTCCTAGAAAGGTAAGCATTGCGAAGCACTACAAAGCCACTTTGTCTCATACCAAAAAGGCAAAAGAGGAACAGCTCATGCATGACGATTTCCCAGAGTCAGGACTAACTAAACAAGTTGGCCCAACGACCAAAGAAACCATACCTCTCATGAATGTTGGCTATCTTTTTATGTGTATCATTTAGAAGGAATTAAAGTATTGGTTGGAGGATAAGTGGAACTAGAATGTCAAGGCTTTATCTAAAAATGAATACTTAGCTTCCTTCCCTACTGCTTGATACGTTGTAAATGTATCTATAATTTTTAATGCTCCATGCTTGTTTTGTACCAACTATCTTATGTTATGTTTATACTTTGTTGCATTTTTATACCTTTTCTAGAACTAACGTATTAAAAAGATGCCACAGTGCTAGTTGTCTGTTTTCTGTTGTTTTTGGTTTCAGAAAAGCTATTAAAGAAATATTCTCGAAATTGGACGAAACAAAAGCTGAAGTTCCTATTTTTTCAGACACAAGACAGAGTCCAAAGCAGAGACGGAGGAGGGCACCGAGGTGGCCAAACCACCCCTAGGCGCGGGACACCTGGCCACACCTAGCCATGGCGTGGGCCCCTCGGGCATCCATCGACCTTGCCCCTTCGCCTATATAAGCCTCTCGAGGCAGAAACCTTAAGTACCCGATCAGAAATCCACGAAAAAGTCTTTAGCCGCTGCCACCATCGTCCCTAGATCAGGAGGGATCCGAAACTCTTCCCGGCACCCTGCCGGAGAGGGGAGATCACCCTAGAGGCCTTCTTCATCACCATGTCAGCCTCCGGAGTGATGCGTGAGTAGTTCATCCTTGGACTATGGGTCCATAGCAGTAGCTAGATGGTTGTTTCTCATCTTTGTTCTTTCATGTTTAGATCTTGTGAGCTGCCTATCATGATCAAAATCATCTATTTGTAATCCTATATGTTGTGTTTGTTGGGATCCAATGGATATTGAGTACTACGTCAAGATTTATTATTGATTCTATCATGTCTATGTTGATTGTGATCTTGCATGCTCTCCGTTGCTAGTAGATACTCTGGCCAAGTACTTGCTTGTGACTCCAAGAGGGAGTATTTATGCTCGATAGTAGGTTCATGCCTCTAGTAATCTGGGGGAGTGACAGAAACCTCTAAGGTTGTAGATGTGTTGTTGCTACTAGGGAGAAAACAACAATCCCTTGTGCAAGGGCAATTGTATTATTTACTTTACACACTTTGCTTAATGCGATTATCTATTGCTTGCAACTTAATACTGGAAGGGGTTTAGATTATAACCTGAATATGGATTATTAGTCATAGATGCAGTTGGATTACAGTCAATGTATTATGTTGTAATGCCCAAACGAATCTCATAGAGATCAGCATGTCATGTATATGCATTGTTATGCATTCTTTATCATGTCAATTTCCCAACTGTAATTTGTTCACCCAACATGCTATTTATCTTATGGAGAAAACACCTCTAGTGAACTATGGACCCCGGTTCATTCCTTTCCACTGATATTCAATCTATGTCTACTGTTTACTTTCTGCAATTACTACAAGCAATTATATTCTTCCACACTATACCTTTAATCCTTTGTTTTCAGCAAACCAGTGAGCTTGACAACCTCACTGTAAGTTGGGACAAAGTATTGTGGTTGTGTTGTGCAGATTCCACGTTGCTAGCAACACCTTGGAAGTTGTTTCCTTACTCCTACTGGTTCGATAACCTTGGTTTCACAACTAAGGAAAAACTTGATGCTGTGCTCATCATACCTTGCTCTTGGGGTTTCCCAATAGGCTCTGAAGTGACCGAGCCACATCAAGAATTTGTAGCGACGTTGCCGAGGAGTATAGGGCCTCTTCTGCAAGGGGAGTCTCTCACAACCAATCTCTTTACTTTGTTTTTGTTTTGCTTAGTTTATTTTTCTTTGTTTGGTTTGTTTCTTTTTATCAAAAACACAAAGAAAAATTACAAAAAAATTAGTTCCTTCTTTAGTTGTCACCTTGCTCTTAGCTCATTATGTTGATCCCTAAGTTCACCCTGAAAGACCTTTCAATAGGTAGTGGCTCTATAATTGGGAAAGATAATATTGAACAATTCTTTAATCATGTTAGTAAGCATAAATATATTAAGGATGGATCCTTAGCAGAACATGCTCCAAATTATGAAACTGCTGCATCTTATTTAGTTCACATGTTGGAGGCTAGGTTTGTTAACCTTAACCCCATGATGCAGATAATGTTTCTTAAACTTAATTATATTGAGGATATATAAAAGAGAAATTTTATCCTGGAAACTTTGCTTAAAGAATTTAATGATGTTGTTATATAATCTAGAAAGGTCTTTGATCGTTTTATATGCTAGGCTCATGTGTAGATGTTATTGGTACACTAGAAAAGTTGGATAAAACCAAATCCAAAAATGGGGAGGAAATTAAAATACCAATACCTTTTAAACTTGTAGGAATGCATGAAGCCTTAGAAAAGAATTTTGATTGGATTGTCCCTCAAAACCCATTTGATGAAAATTGTGAACCCAAGATATTGAGAGAGGATCCTCTAGAACTTATTTGGATAAGATACCTTTCCTTGTTGAAGATATTTCTGGTATTGATCTTAATGCTTCTTCATTTAAAAATACTTGATTCTTGCTTTTTGTGCCTAGCTGAAAAGCGTTAAAGAAAAGCACTCTTGGGAGATAACCTAATTTTTATTTCAGTAAGTTTTCCTTTTGTTGAGTCTTGGAAGTTATTGTCTCTATAATAACCTCTCCTTATCCTTTTTGTTTCGTTTTTGTGCCAAGAATAGCCTCTAATGAGAGGGAAGTAAGATTTGGGGAAGTTGCTGTCCCGAAACAAATTTCTATACTTCAGTGTAAAAAACCGTGAAACATATAAGTACGTCGGATTGAGCTGAAATTTTATGTATGCATGCTCCTATTATTTATCCAACTTTCATTAATTTTGCACTTTTCGATTTGAGCCACATAAGATTTTCAAAAAAATTGTCCTTTACCTGCTGGTCTGTTTTGACAAATTTCTGCCACTATGTGCATTTGTCTCTTAATCGGTTTCTTTTTGAGTTCTCTTTGATCACTTGAGCTTTTAAAAGGAGTTGCTAAAGTATCCTATGTTTTAATGGAAGTTTTACTTGAGTTGAAACTGAACCCAAAGGTTTATTATCTTGAATACACTAATGTTGCTAATGAAGATTGTATGAAGGAAATTTTCAAGTGTAGGGAGAGAATTATATGATGAGATGAAGTATGGACAAAATCTCAAGCTTGGGGATGCCACCCATGTCACCCCAAGAAATATTCAATAGGTACAAGCATAAAATCTTGGGGATGCCTTGGGCACCCCTTCTTCATCAATAAAAATCTTAGGTTCTCTTTCATGATACTTTATTTTTATTGCTTCATGCACTATTATGTTGTTCTTGGAGCGTCTTTGTTTTTGTTTTTAGTTTTCTTTTCTTTGTTTTCTGTAATAAGTTGGTCGGACCCCAACACACATATTTTGGAGAAGTCACACCTAGTTCTTCATTGCCTAGAACACTCTAGTTTTCACTCTTATTGTTCTGTGAGTGTTCACTTTTGTTAGCACTGCGTTTAGCTTTAGTTTTCTTATGCTTTTTTGCTTAGAACTTTTTAGTTTTTCTTTGTAGTTAGGTGAGACAAGCTCTTAATCTTTATTGATAATTATCTTTGTGAGTTGTTTCAAATAATTCAATTGGTGTTGGAAAAGAGTAGAAAGTTTCATGCTTATAATGGTACAAAAGGAAGCTTGTTTTGACTATGGCTTAGACTTTATCATGTCATGTTAGATTTTGCTTTGACCATATGCTTAGACTTTATCATGTCATGTTAGATGTTGCTTTGACCATATGCTTAGTGATTATTGTTAGACCCCTCCTTTATAAAGGAAAGGATCCCTGTGATTGCAATGCTAGTCCCTGGATCAATGCTAGCATCCACAGTTTAAGATGAAGTACACAGATACAAAGGTCGTTTATTACATTCATTCCAGAGATAAAACATAGTCTTTTACAACTCAGGGCCATAGGCCTAATACAAGAGTTTAAGGAATAAGTAAATAAACATAAGTCTTCATCTTCATGTGCCACAGGCAAGCATGTTGAGTGTAGACTCATGACTCCTACTCATCATCGGAGTAACCTGCAACATCACAAGTTACAGCCACAGAGGGTCAATACTTTGGAATAGTATTGGCAAGTGATACCTTAGTATATTTTAAGTGGACTATATTACTATATGCATTTGGCTAAGTGTAGCTTGGCTTGCTTTGCTTGAAAATAAGTTTTCCTATTAGTTGAAATCACTAAGTTTTCTTTGTCAAAACATTCCCAAAGAACCACCAATAGACATTGGGGTCTTCTTCCTTGTTCACCCATAAATTTTACTTTAGAAGTTGGAGTGATGAGATTCTTGTAGCTTCCATGTCTTGATGCTCAAAAGTGTCAATTTCCTTGGACTAGGCTAAGTACTTAGGTTTTCCATCTGCAGAGGTTGTGCACTTTCCCCACTAGACTTGGTTTCCCAAGACAGGACCTTTCAGAAGCCTTTCCTTAGTCAAATGGACGCGCTCCAACCTATCATCCCATCTACCACCAACTGTCCAATTGACTAAGTTCTAGCAACCTATATGATCAAGGCAGAGCCCATATTGCCAAGTGGTTGCATTGTAAGCTTTCTCAACACTTGGCATCCAAATCCCTTTGTGCCTGGGTGGCTTACCACCAGTGAGATACACAACCCAAGTCCATGGCCTTGTGTAACCACTCAACATAACCCATACTTTCCATTCCACCCAGGAGGTTCATTTGACTTAGTGGTTTTATTAGGAAAGTATAAGTCTCATGACTTAGAAATATTTTCTTCATAGTAAGTGTAGTTTTCACCAACCCTTGTTTGCTATATAGCTAGGCTAAGCAAAGTATGGCAACTTATCTTAGGGATAATTCCTTAGCAATTTTACTAGACTACATAGGATTTCCTAACTTTTGCATTAGACAAAATAACATGCATTACTATAACAAAATATCTAATGCTAGTTCAAATCATAGGACAAATATGTTCATGTAAATATCACTTGCCTTGGTAGTGGGGAGAGTAGCACTCTTCACAATCACAATCACTAGCAAAATCTACACAAGAAATTATAGCATACAATTACACACAATTATATACATCCAAAAATAATATGAATGCATGCATGCAAGAATTTACTAAGTGGTGATTTTTGAAAATTCTACCAAGTATGCTCATGCCTACAGAAATTTAACATGTCACAAGTTTGCCAATTAAATTATTTGGCACCAATAGAATTTACCTAAATAAATCTATATCTAAAAATAGCCTTAAACTTGTTCTACAAATAAAATTATTTTAACTGTTACTATATGCTAAATAAATTGGATATTCAGAAAGGTCTTGTTTCACTGAATCCAACGGTATAAAGTTTGCAAAAATCTAACGTGGCAATCAAAAGTTATAAGCATTTGAATTTGGATCAAATTTCTCGTTTTAAATCTAATTTTAGATCTAACCCTAGTCACGCGTCGCGCTGTGATTGGCGCGTACCGCTTCCGTTGGATCGCGCTCTGCAGCCACAGGATCTAAACAGATCGTACGCTCCAGATCGCGTACCGCTTCGGGGTTAAGTGGATCTATCCTAGCGCTACGATTCAGATCTAACGATCTAAAACAACCAGCCAAAATATGGCGGCGCTTAACGGCTGTGCGCGGCGGCGACGACCAGACGGTGGCGGCGCCGGCGGTACAGATCGCTAGGTGGATGGGGGAGATGCTCACCGAGACCGCGAGGGTGTGGGGATGCTCGACGTGTGATCAGCTCGGCAAGGGGCGCTCAGAGTTGCGGTAGATTTCGCCGGTTGGATCCGCAACGGTGGTTCGCTTCGAGGTCGGAGGCAACGTTGTAGATCACTAGGATGCCAAAGGGAGGTGTGGTTAGATGCGGAAGATCACGGAGAACATGCGAGCGTGAACGACAAGGTTCGGGGCGGTCTGGACTTACCACTAGAGCTCGCCGGAGTTCGTACAGAAGACGGTGGCGGCCAGTCGTCGACGTTGCCGAAGCTACGGGTCATGCGAAGGTAAACGGAGGGTGTCAGAAGGTGCACAGAGATTCACTGAACAAGATAAAGTAAACGCGAGACCGAGGGAAACTCTAGGCTCACCGGAATTTGCCGACGCAGTCGTCGGAGACGGCGGGGTTGCAGAGAGCAATGCGCGCAAGGCGTTACTGCTTGGGGTTTGGGGAAAAGAGAGGGGCGAGGGATTTATATAGCCTGATCATGGCGAGAATCACTCGTCCATTGATTGAATTGACGCCGAATTAAACACGAAACGGCGCGTTGATTGGGATGAACTGGTCGTGCGGGTGGAGACGATCTTGGCGTGGAGGAGGCTCAGCTTGTCGCGCGAGGTGGAAGTGGGGTCTGCTGTCACGCCGGTGAACGCTTCAGCAGCGTCTTGGGAGGAAAAGGAATGCCCCGGGTGGGCTAGTTGGGCCTGTTCCACTGCTGGGCTAAATTCCTGGCGCTCGGCCCTTTTCTTTTGTTTAAGTCTTTTTCTTTTCTAATTCTATTTTCTGGAATGATTTTTGATATGAATTCAAATCCTTTTGAATTCAAACAAAATTGGGGATCTTTGCAGGGTTCTGTGGTTTCAAATACAGTCATTTAACCAAGTGGTTACCTTGTAAGGGCCTGGTCAAGCTTGGGTTTTGAAACAAACAGAGACTTGTCTCTAGTTTGTGAATGATTGAATTAGGGTTTAGAAAATATTTCTAAATTGGAAACTTGGGTTAAAATGCTACACCTAATCTTTCCAACAATGGAGGCAAGCAATCAAGTTCCTAAACAATCCAAACTCAAAGGGTGATGGCTAATTGAGTTGACTTGCACACATGAAATCATAGCTCAAACTTCTGTCTCTAAATGATTTTGAGAAAAACCCTAAATGGATGAATGATGCAATAATGATATGAATGAGTTTTGGAATATGAATTTAGGGATGTTACAAATCTAACCCCCTTAAGATGAATCTTGACCTCGAGATTCGGTTTGGCTAGCAAATAGGTGAGGGTGGTCTTTCCGAAGATCATCTTCTCTTTCCCATGTTGCTTCCTCTTCGGAGTGATGGTTCCATTGCACTTTACAAAACTTGATAGTCTTGGTCCTGGTAACTCTTTCTGCGGTCTCTAGAATCTTGTGACTTTGCCTCATAGGTGAGATCACTTTCTAGTTGGACTTCTTCCAAAGGTATGGTGTCCTTCAAAGAAGATTCTTCCATCTCTGGGTGACATTTCTTAAGCTGACTCACATGGAACACATTATGAACAGCTGACAGAGATTCTGGCAATTCAACTTCATATGCAACTTCTCCTTTGCGACTTAGAATCTTGAATGGCCCAACATATCTTGGTGCCAACTTTCCTTTGACTCCAAATCTTTTCACTCCACGAAGTGGCGATACTCTAAGATAAGCTCTATCCCCAAATTCGTAAGTGACTTCTCTAGCTTAGAATCCGTGTAGCTTTTCTGTCGGGACTGTGCTGTCTTCAATCTGTCCTTAACCAATTTGACTTTCTCTTCGACGTCTTTGATAAGATCAGGTCCAAATAAGCTTCTTTCTCCCACACCATTCCATAACAATGGGGTGGTACACTTCCTTCCGTAGAGTAACTCAAATGGTGCCATTTCAATACTAGCTTGATGACTATTGTTGTAAGAGAACTCTGCGTATGGCAAGCTTTCATCCCAACTTGCTCCATAGTCTAAAGCACAGGCTCTCAACATGTCTTCAAGAATTTGGTTGGTCCTTTCTGTTTGTCCATCCGTTTGGGGATGAAAGCGATCTTGAATTCCAATCTCGTTCCCAAAGATTCATGAAGTCTCCAAAAGTAAGAAGTGAACTGAGTTCTCTATCGACACAATACTCTTAGGCACACCATGAAGGCATACAATTCTGCTCATGTAGATTTTTGCTAACTTGGCACTTGTATAAGTTGTCTTCACGGGTATAAAGTGAGCCACTTTAGTTAAGCGATCCACTACCACCCATATGGAATCATACCCTGACCTGGTCCTTGGTAATCCGGTAATGAAATCCATACCAATATTTTCCCACTTCCATTCAGGAATAGGCAGTGGTTGAAGCAAACCCGCTGGTTTCTGGTGCTCCGCTTTGACTCTGCTACACACATCACACAAAGCAATATGTTCGGCGATGTCCCTTTTGAGATTGTTCCACCAAAACCTTTCTTCATGTCCATGTACATCTTGGTATTTCCCGGGTGAATAGAATACGGAGAGTTGTGATCCTCTTGTAGAATCAGTTTCCGCAACTCCGGATCTTGTGGAACACAAATACGTTTCCCGTGCCATAAGGTGCCTTGTTCGTCTATATGGAAACTCTTGGCCTTCCCTAGACTTATGTTTTCCTTAATCTTTTCAATTTCCTTATCAGTCTTCTGAACTTCTCGGATCTTGTCCAATAGAGTGGGTTGAACATCTAAGGACATGAGATGTCCTTCTGGTACAATCTCTAATTTGAGTTCCTTGAATTGTTTACACATGTCATCTGGCAATTCCCCTTTTGTAAGGCCATTTACAAACGTCTTAGGACTTAGAGCATCGGCTACTACATTTGCTTTACCGGGGTGGTATTGCAAACTTAAGTCGTAATCCTTGATAAGTTCTAGCCATCTCCTTTGCCTCATGTTGATTTCTTTCTGGGTGAAGATGTACTTCAAGCTCTTATGATCGGTGAACACTTCACACCGCTTACCCAAAAGGTAATGTCTCCATGTTTTGAGTGCATGGACGACAGAGGCTAACTCCAAATCATGAGTAGGATAGTTTACTTCATGAGTTTTGAGTTGTCTCGAAGCATAGGCTACGACTTTACCATCTTGCATAAGTACGGCACCCAAACCTTGATGAGACGCATCACAATATACTTGGAAATCTTTTTCCAAATCTGGCAGACATAGAACTGGTGCTGTCACAAGTCTCTTCTTCAACTCTTGGAAGCTGACTTCGCAACCTTCAGTCCAAGCAAATTTCTTGTCCTTCTTTAGCAATTCTGTCATTGGCTTAGCAACCTTTGTCGTGGTTTTGGCACGGCAGATGCCATGGGTAGGCTAAAGTATGGGGCCAATGGATGCTAGTGGGATCTGGGGAGGGAAGATGCAGCTGTCTCTACACTCAAGCTGCCAAAGTGATGATCTTTATTTCTCTCTTTCTATATTACAAGTGCTCCTTGAGCTGTATACAGGGGGACAAGATGAATCTCCCCAGCCTAACGGTGCTCAAAGAATCGATCCCTCCCTCAGGGTCCAAGCCTCTCCTTATAAAGGAGCGCCTTGGGTGCCCTTAGGGCTGACGAGGCAAGCATATTCGTGGAATATGCTTGTCCCAATTGGAGTTCGGCCTCCTTTCCTGTCGCCCTTCTAACGGCAAGGTTCCATGGCCCCTCCTGCGTGCCTCGGGCTCCAGGCTGTCACCTCCGTGACCTCCTTACGCCCCTCGGCCGTGCATCCTTGTCTCTTGTGCTTGGCTCGCCTCGATTCCTTCTAGCCTGCCTATAGTTTGACCTTGGGCTTCTCCTTATCCCGCAAGCTTCAGATCACTCGGCCTTACCTTGTGTTACTCGGCTCGTTCTTCACCGCACCTAGATCACTTGGGTAACCCGGCCGATTCTCTCGAACTCGGCGGGTAACTACTTGATACATATCGTGGGCTTCTTGCCTCCGTTCATCGGCCGACATATCCATGATTCGCCGACTTGGACCGTAACTCGGAAACTAGACGGGATAGTACCTCTGTCTTTCCCGTCTCGACCTACCCGAGGTTAACCCCGACATTAGTCCCTCGCTGGTGTGGCCCGCCAATAGCTTTGGCGGGTTATATCGGCTTCATTATATTCTTCAGTCTTGTTTCCGAGTTATGGCCTCGTCCGAGGTTTCCTCGTTCCTTCCCTCGTCGCCATGTCCCTCGTGTCATCCCATCATTGTTCTTCTAGTTTTAGGTCCTTTCGGTGCTTCTTGACAAGCTACGATGAACCACAGACTGCTGCGCCGCCGCTGCGACGCCTCGTGTTCCGTTCCCCTTGGGGATCGTGACGACCTTTCTTCGTGTGTGGCCGTTGGTGTGGCTCCACTCACCATCGTGTGTTCGTGCTGCTCCCACGATCTACACGGGTAACTGCCACACCCACGATCCCACTTCCCTGTTCACGGCTTGACTATAAAGAGGGGAACTACGCTCAGTGGGATTCACCTTTCCCCTTATTGCTCGCCTCCGTTCTTCTTCTTCCTTTCGCCGGCGCGTCCTCCTGCAGTTCCTCCGCCGCTCGTCAGCCAGAGCCTCCGCCGGCGAGGATTCGCCAGTCGTTACGCCTTTCTTGCCGCTTCTGCGGCTCCGCCGCCGGTGAGTCCTTTCCGGCCGTCTTGCCCCGATCTTTCCCTAGATTCATCTGCTTCGTTTTCGCGCTTAGGCAACGGTTCCTCCGTTTCTTCGCCATTGTTTTCGCGCAAAGTTCCGACGGGGCCTTGCAGTTCAAAACTCCCCTCCGCCGCCAGTTTTTCCTCCGGCGATCTCTCCGGCGCACATATGTCTAGTTCGTTTAGCGGCGCTCTTGTTGAGGACGACAGCGGCTCCGGGCCGAGCGAGGCTCGTGGCGGGCTCTTCATCACGCCGTGAGATTGAATGGCTCATCCGGACTGACGGATTCCGCCGAGGTTTCTTGCCGTTTACCGAACGAATCCTCTCCGGATATCGAGGCGGTATGTGGTTTCATGTCTCACTTCGCCTGCGGGTCTCCCTCTTAGCGATTTCGCTAGAGAATTCTCGATTACTTGACCTTCAAGCATCACCTTCTGTGAATGCCATAGCTTCTCTTTCGCTTTCATCTCCGCCTCGGAGGGTTACTTGACTGTGGCGTCGCATGTCTGGTCGAAGTTCTTCCAGATCCGCTCCAACGTTGTTCCTGACAAATCTCTGCACCCTTCCGAGAAGTTGCTCACCCAATGTGGGGCGGCGTCTATCACACCTCGGAGGAAATCCGTGTTCCCTCGCGTCACTGGGTTGGAGTCGTGCAAGAAGTGGCACAAGTCATTCTTCTACGTCAAGAACAGAGGGGCGGAAGATAAGATTCGGCTCCCCCCATTCTCAATTGGCCCACCCTCTAAAGTGAACTGGCTCTACAATCCGAGGAAAACTCACGCCTTGGCCGAGGCCTTCGAGATTCGGCTAAAAGAGTTGATCCGGGCCGGGTTATGCGGTGAAGATCTGATGGCAACCTTTATTAGTAGCCGGATCTGCCCCTTCCAGCAGCGGACCCACAAGCTGTGCTACATGAGTGGTCCCCTCGACCCTAACCGAGTCTCGACCGTGGAGCTGGATAATTATCTTATTCATAAGCGCGTCCGAGCTATCTTCAAGACTGAGATGCCTGAGGATTGGTCTTGGGGGTTAAAACCATTCACCCGCGATCGTCCGCCTCCCGAGGTAAGCTTGATCAGTATTGCTCTGTTATTCCACAGTTTTTAGAAACTGGTTTACATGATTTTCTCCTTGTCCTCTGAGAGGTTCGCGAGCAAAAGAACGAGGGCAGAAGTTGCAGCTCCCTTGCCCTGGGGAGTACCCGGATACTGGCGAGCCGGACTTCGAGGAGTTCGTCCCTAAGTCGGATCCTGCTCCGGCTCGAGCTCGCGGCAAAACTTCAGCGCATGAGGAGGAAGGTGATTCGGACGAGGTCCAAATTCTAGAGGTAGTTGCCGCCATGCCTATTTCTTATGCATTTCCGGCTTCTACTTTCCCAGCTAATCCGGCCGGTCAGTTCACGGCCGAGCCTATTGCTTCCGGCCTCCCGATACCTCGGAAGCGGGGCTCTGCTAGTGCCTCGAGGCGGTTCCTAAGCGAATGAAGAAATCGCTCGAACCCTCCCAGCGCAAGACTATGCCAGGGGTCACGTAAGTTCTTTTGCCTATATTTCTTGTTTCTCTCTTCTGTTTCTCATCTTGTGAATCTTCCTTCTTATTTTTGCAGTGCTCCTCTTTCTGTTAAACCCGGCGGTCCTAGTATGACTAGCCGTCCGATTCGGCCGCCATCTCCTCCTCCCGCTGATGATACCAGGATCCCTAGTCCTATTCGTCCTGCTTCTCCTCCAGCTCCGAATACGTCGCCTGTTTGTCGCGATGTCCCTGAGACCCCTTCCATTGACCTGGATCCGATCCGGCCCTCCGAAGTTTTCGTTGAGCCCGCCGCCCCTTCTATGGGCCCCAACGCTACTACTGAGCCTCCATCTACTCCGGCAGTTTCTACGGCCATCTCGACCTCGGTCGAAAAGGTCGTTATCCTGGCGCCCTCTGCGACCTTATCCTCTGCTGCTCCTAAGGACTCCATCCCCACTTCGGAGGCGCCACTTCCTGCTGATGCCTCTTCTAAGGCGAAAAAAGCTATTGCCGTCAAGACTTCTTCTCAGAAAGGTCTTGCCGGCTCTTCTCAGCCGAGTATTGCTGACGTGCTGCACAAAGGAGCTGCGCCTACCAAAGTCCCCGTTACCTCGGCCACCGGCAGCCAGCTTGCTCTTCATAAGAGCCTCCGCGATCGCGTGGTCGGACCCTTGCCGGTAAAGTTTTAACTCGGACAGCTAGTGGAACAACCTTGGGCGCTAGTTGAGTATGCCAATAATCGAATGTCACGATCAGTTTGAGGGTAATCCAACAAACCAGCCCTTTTAGCTTTCTGACATCAGCGGCCGTTTTGACCATGCTGCCCAGTTCATCATTGATACCAACAAGATGAATGAGGTAATTGTTTTTTCTCTGAGTCTTAAATTATTCTCCAGATGTTACCATATGCTCTAGTCCCCGAAACTTGCAAGGAAATAACTTGTTGTATACTTGGAAGTTTGACTTAAATTTATTTCTAAGGTTCGTTAGTCCGGCCATCTAGTTCGGAGTTTAGTTGTGTTTTATTCGCACTTGGTTTAGCTTTGAATATCCAGCCATCTAGATCCGAGTTAAGTCCTGCATGACTCGGATCTGGTTTTAGCTTTGACTATCCAGCCACCTAGAGCCGAATTAAGCTTTGCTTGATTCGTATCTAATTTAGCTTTGAATATCCAGCCATCTAGATCTGAGTTAAGTCCTTCATGACTCGGATCTGGTTTAGCTTTGAATATCCAGCCACCTAGAGCCGAATTAAGCTTTGCTTGATTCGGATCTAATTTAGCTTTGAATATCTAGCCACCTAGATCTGAGTTAAGTCCTTCATGACTCGGATCTGGTTTTAGCTTTGACTATCCAGCCACCTAGAGCCGAATTAAGCTTTGCTTGATTCGGATCTAATTTAGCTTTGAATATCCAGCCACCTAGATCTGAGTCAAGTCCTTCATGACTCGGATCTGGTTTAGTTTTGAATATCCAGCCACCTAGAGCCGAATTAAGCTTTGCTTGATTCGGATCTAATTTAGCTTTGAATATCCAGCCACCTAGATCTGAGTTAAGTCCTTCATGACTCGGATCTGGTTTTAGCTTTGACTATCCAGCCACCTAGAGCCGAATTAAGCTTTGTTTGATTCGGATCTAATTTAGCTTTGAATATCCAGCCACCTAGATCTGAGTCAAGTCCTTCATGACTCGGATCTGGTTTAGTTTTGAATATCCAGCCACCTAGAGCCGAATTAAGCTTTGCTTGATTCGGATCTAATTTAGCTTTGACTATCCAGCCACCTAGATCTGAGTTAAGTCCTGCTTGACTCGGATCTCGTTTAGCTTTTACTTGTTGATTTATCATTTTTCCTTACTACTCAGGTTGCACATGACTGACGGACCGCCGAGTTCCAGAGGTTGCTTTTTTCTCACCGCAAGCTGGAAGAGAAGTACGAGAAAGTTCTGCCCGTGGTAAAGAAAGCTGGTATGTCGATAGTTCCTTTTCCTTATTCCCAACTTTCTCATGTATTCGTCCACGGAATGCCGGCTTACTTCTTGTTGAATTGGTAATATTAATAACCTCAATATTCGCCTTGAAAAGAAGATCAAGAACTTGGAAGGTTAGCTTCCTTTCCATTTTACTCCTTCTTCTTCTTAATATATATGCTAAGGTTTCTTATTGCGTTTGGCTGTGATAAAGCCGAATTGCAAGACTTCGCAGTGTTGCATCAAGATTGCATGCCCATGCCTGACGTGATGCTGCATTTTTTAGAACAAAATGCAGTTCATTCGGCGCAACTACAAGAAAAGGACGATGAGATATCTCGCCTGCGATCCGAGGTGGATACCCTTAAGCTCTCTCAAAAATCCGAACTAGAGAAGGTTGACCAAGAATTTTCCGAGGAAAAGAATCGGCTGACTCTGGATCTGCAGAAGAACAAAGAACTCCTTGAAGTCACGAACTTAAAACCGGGGTTTGAGCGAGGAAATTGCTCGTTTGAGAAGAGCAAGGCTGATTGGGCCAAAGATCTTGAGATAATGATGAGCTACATTCACCGTAAGCTACTTGCCATGGCGAATTATACTTTTCTTTTACGTCCTCGCTACCCTTTGACACGTTCGTGCTTTGCAGATCATTTCCCGAGGCCAAGCCCGTGAGTTCTAAAGCAGTTCTTGCAGCTCGTGCGAGAGGTGAACTCACATCGCTGATTCGAATATTCCATGGAGGATTACTTGGTTGCCGTTGGTGCCGCGGTTGGTCCGATGAAAATTATGGGCCGGGACTTGGTGCAGGCCGCTATCCGAGCTTACCATGTACTCTGGCCCAATACCTCGGGGACTCCTGATATCGACGAAGTCAAAATATTGGTGACAAGGCTGATGGCATCTGAGAGGCAGTTGAGTCTTTGGAGAGAGTCGGCTGGGCGTGCTGGTGCCGACATGGCCCTTACTGTTATCATGTCATGGTACGAAGATATCTCTTTGGACATCTTGAGAAATTTGCGCACTAGCTCCCGCTGGGTTGAAGATCCCACTTTTGTTGCTCTTCGGCAAGCTCGGGCGTTCCAACTCGTCGAGTACACCGACGTGCACACTTGGAATGAAGGGCCGAGTTTTCTCCCAGACCCGGATTAGGAGGTTGCGGCTGAGGGTGCCTCGGATGATGATTCAGCGGAGCAGGGGGAAGGCGAAAATGATTCGGCCGCGTCTGATAGCTCTAGCTCAATCTCGGACAGCAACGGCGATGCGCGGTCCTCTTCCAAAGGTACCGGGCATTCCACTGCACGGACTGACGCTCCTGAACAACCTCGGACTTCCGCCGAAGTTGCCCCTGGGTCAGCGGATGGCGAGGCAACCTCAGTCGAGGTCCCTCCTACCTCGGAGTGCCCTTTTTGAGCAAGTAGCTGCTTCTCCAAGGAACAACGCCTAAGTTATCTCCGATCCCTGGTATGCCGGGCGTATGATGTAGGCGAAAAGATTTGTTAACTCGCTGTGTGATCTGAATTTCTTTTGCCATGCATTGTTGAGACATTTGGTTAAGTGGATGCTCGTCCGAATTCTTGCTTCGCTGGCCCTTAATTTCTTAACTTTGCTGTTATTTTTTATGATCTTATCCAGGCACGAGCGCTGAATACCTATGATATTGATCTGTTGTGAACATAAGTTAACTACTTCGTTGTGGAAGTATATAGCGATCGCTGGATCGTTGTTTATTGTCCGAAACTTCCTCATGTAAATCAAATTTCAGAGGTAGTATAAAACTGATATGAGTGCGCCCAGCATAAGTTTGAGGTAGCATACGGTAGTCCGCGAGTCGCTGCTTTAGTTGCCGAAGTTTAAGTATCAATACGAAATTGATATATCATATGATAGTCCCCGAGTCACTGCTCTAGGCACCAAGGTTCAAGCACGTAACACGAAAGAAATAAATATAACATATGGCAGTCCCCGAGTAACTGCTCTGGGTGCCGAGGTTCAAACATATAACACGAAATAACATAACATATGGCAGTCCCCGAGTAACTGCTTTGGGTGCCGAGGTTCAAACACGAAATAACATAACATATGGCAGTCCCGAGTAATCGCCTGCAGGTGCCGAGGTTCAAACACGAAATAACATAACATATGGCGGTCCCGAGTAATCGCTTTCGGTGCCGAGGTTCAATACATAATCTGAAATAAATATATCCTCGTGCGGTCCCGAGTCATTGCTCTGGTGCCGAGGTTCGATACATCATTGGATTTTGACCTTGAGATATAATGCTACGAGTAGAATGGCAGTAAAGCCACATTCCAGGGCGCGTTTCTTCACCAGCTTTTATGCGCCTTGTTCTCTCTGGGATTGAGCTTCGATCAGATAATACGCATCGTTGTGCAATGCTTTGCTCACAATAAATGGTCCTTCTCATGGGGGTGACAATTTGTGCATGCCGGCCGTGCGTTGCACTAGCCGGAGGACCAAATCTCCTTCTTTGAATACTCTTGGATTCACTTTCTTGCTGTGATACCGCCGTAAGTTTTGTTGATAAATAGCCGATCGTGATAATGTCAATTCTCTGGCTTCTTCCAACAGGTCTACGGCATCTTGCCGAGCTATCTCATTTGTCTCCGAGGTTGTGTACTGAGCAACTCTTGGCGAGTCATATATTATGTCGGCTGGGAGTACGGCCTCTGCCCCGTACACCAGAAAGAATGGGGTGTAACCTGTTGATCTATTCGGAGTAGTCCGAAGGCTCCATAACTGACTGGGATTTCTTCGATCCAACATCTGCCGACCTTTGCAAAGGTTCAACAAGTCGTGGTTTTATTCACGATAGCACCATCCATTAGACCTTTCCACTTGTCCATTGGATCTTTGGGTGAGCCACCGAGGCAATATCTAGTCTTATGTGCTTCTCTTGGCAAAATCTAGCGAAAGCTCATACGCAAAGTTTGTGCCATTATCCGTAATAATACTATGTGGGTACCCGTATCTCAAGATAATGTCCTTGAGAAATTTCACTGCTGTGTGCCCATCACACTTTTTAATCGGTTTTACTTCAATCCATTTTGTGAACTTGTCTACCATAACCAACATGTGGGTCATTCCTCCTCTCGCCGGCTTGAACGGTCCCACCATATCTAGACCCCATACAGAAAATGGCCAAGTGATGGGTATTGTTTTTAACTCGGTCGACGGCATATGTATTCTGGTTGCGTATCTCTGACATCCATTGCATTTCTTAACTAATTCTTTTGCCTCTTTTAACGCCGTTGGCCAGTAAAATCCATGCCTAAATGCCTTGGCTACTAAAGCGCGAGATGAAGCATGGTGCCCACATTCTCCTTGGTGTATGTCTAAAAGGATTTCCTGACCTTCTGTGGAACTCACGCATTTTTGCAATACGTTTGTGACGCTTCTCTTATATAACTCATTGTTTATGATTGTATAGGCTTTTGCTCTTCTTATGGTTTGTCTAGCTAATACCTCATTACCCGGCAATATCGCGTCTTTTAGGTAAGAAAATATGGGTTGCGCCCATATCGGTGTTGCTTTTTCTGCAGTGATCTCACCGTCTATCTCCATGTTTTCTGCCGACGTATATACCTCGGCTCTCTCCATGATTGTTATTACCTCGGCTGTCCCCCTCTTTGGGGGTTCCGAATCTTTCTGCGGTTCTACCTCCATTGGCGTGTGATTTTCTGCCGAACTTGCTGGGATAAAGATTGATTCGGATTCTGGTGATGGGTTTATTGATGGTTTCCTGAGGTGCTCCAGGGCAATACCTGGTGGAATTGACTGCCGGGTTGATCCTAATTTTGACAATGTGTCGGCAGTGTCATTTTCTGCTCGTGGTATGTGGTGGAATTCACATCCTTCAAAGTACCCACTGATCTTTTGCACATGGAATCTGTATAAAGCCATATTAGCATCTAATGCGTCCCAAGCGCCGATACTTGTCAGTACTACGGATCCGAGTCACCGTAGCATAGGATTACGTATACCAATTTCTTTTGCCACTTTTAATCCATGGACTAGTGCTTCATATTCAGCTACATTGTTGGGCGACGCAAAATGTATTTGCAAGACATATTTCAATTGATCTTTTTAGGCGAGGTTAGCACTATTCCTGCTCCCAAACCATTCCTTAGTTTGGAACCATCAAAATGCATTGTCCGAGAATTTGGCTCGCAATGGTGGCTCATCTTGCACCTCGGCCCAGTCTACGAGGAAGTCGGCGACAGCCTGAGATTTGATTGCATCTCTTCTATCAAATTGTGGAGCATACGGTGATAACTCGATCGCCCATTTTGCTATTCGGCCACTTGCATCTTTGTTGTTTAATATGTCGGCTATGGGTGCCTCACAGATTACTTTGATGGGATGCTCTTCAAAGTAATGCTTAAGCTTTTTTGCCGACTTATATACTCCATAAGCCATCTTCTGATAGTGCGGATAATTACGCTTTGAAGTGGATAATACTTCACTTAGATAATACAGGCCTCTGACGACTTACCATCTTCAAGTCGTTACACTACAACCACAGTACTAACTACTCGATTGGAAGCCGCTACATAGAGTAGCATAGGTTCTTTCGATAATGGAGAAGCTAAAATGGGTGCCGTAATTAGCATCTTTTTCAACTCATGAAATGCAGTCCGCTGCGAGTCCAAATTGAATTTGTCCGACTTTCTCATCGGTTGATAAAGTGGCGGTGCCTTTTCTCTAGCCGACATACAAATCGACTAAGCGAGGCCAGGTAGCCCGTGCCTTTTTGTACATCGTTCAAACATCTCGGCAATTCCATTCTTTCTACTGCTCTTATCTTTGCTGGATTAGCCTCGATACCTCGGCTAGACACAAGGAAACCGAGTAGTTTTCCTGCAGGCACGCCAAATGTGCATTTCTCTGGATTAAGTTTCATTCGGAATCTTCTCAGGTTCGCGAAAGTTTGCCGTATATCTTCTAGCAAGGTTTTGCTCTCCTTAGTTTTGATGACTACGTCATCCACATACACTTGTACATTTTTCCTCGATCATGTAGGCATTTTGCATGCATCTTTGATATGTTGCTCCTGCATTTATGGGCAGAATGGCATTGTGCGATAACAATAAGCCCGTCTTGACGGGTAATAAACGCATCTTTATTTGATCGGATTTAACGGTATCTGGTGGAAACCGAATACGCGTCTACAAATGATAACAGCTCACCGGTGTCGAGTCAATGACTTGGTCTATTCTAGGCAATGGAAAAGGATCTTTCGAACATGCCTTGTTCAGGTTAGTGTAGTCAATACACATTCGCCACACAATGGCTACATTGGGGTCATCTTTTTTCTTTTCTACTAGCACCGGATTTGATAACCAATCCGGATATAACACCTCCATGATGAACCCGGCTGCGAGGAGCCGAGCTATTTCATCCCCTATTACTTTTCTCTGTCTTGGGAGCGGCGGAGAGGTTGCTTCACCGGCCTTGCTCCTGGCCTGACGTTCAAAGAGTGCTCAGCCAACTCCCTCGGAACACCTTGCAGATCTTGAGTTGACCATGCAAATATGTCCCGATTCTCACGGAGGAAGTTGGTGAGCTCGCCTTCCTATTTGGCGTCAAGGCCTGCACCAATAGTAACTGTGCGCTCTGGGAATTGCTCATCAATCTGAAATTTCTTCGTCTCTTTGGTTGGCTGGAAAGAAACAATGCCATGAGGGTTGGCGGTGCGGCATGTTTAATCTGTCTTGTTGAGGCTGCTACCTCCTGAATCCTTTTGTTTTCTCTTGCTATAACCAATGACTCGGCCAAATTTGACCCGGCCGAAGCACACTCCATTGACTTCTTGTAATCCCCTACAACTGTTATCACCCCTTGTGGTCCAGGTAACTTCATCTTTAGATAACCTATATGACAGCTGCTCATGAATTTGGCCAGTGCGGGCCGTCCGAGTAGAGCATGATAACAACTTTCCAGATCCACCACTTCAAATTCCAAGTTTTCTGCTCTGCAGTTGTCTCTCGTACCGAATAACATGTCCACTCGGACTTTACCGATGGGCTCACATGAAAGCCCTGGCACTATCCCATGGAAAGTTGTCCTTGTGGATTGCAGCATATTCTGCGATACTCCGAGTTTATGCATGGTATCTTTGTACATGATGTTGATACTGCTCCCATTGTCGATGAGTACTTTTGAAAATTTTACATTGATGCTTGGTCCAACAAATGTCGGATCCAACACAAGTGCATATGATCCTGGACTCGGCATTATTCTGGGGTGGTCTTTCATGCTCCAGGTCACCTCCTGATCAGACCATGGCTGGTATCTTGGCACTGCCGGCACAACTGCATTCACTTCCATATGCCGGCGCTGCACACTTTGCTTGTCCTGCTGTTCTGTTGTGAACACACAATAAGACTGGTGATGTTCCCTGTAATCATTACGTCCAGTATTTGCCGGATTCATCCTTCCGTCCTGGCCCTGGTTCATTACTTGATGCACTGCATCCCTCCGATCCGAGTTATCGTACCTAGGGGGAGGGGGCGGTAGCATCAGTTGATGTGAATTTGCTCCAGTTAATTGCGGCTGATGTTGTTGCACGATGGGGAGCCTGAACTCCTGCTGGATTCCCCATCGCATTTTTCATCCAGGCACATTGGCGGGTTGTATGATTGGCTGGTCTGGATGGGTTTGATGTGTGAAATTTGCACGGCTGATCTAACATGGATTCGAATGTATACTTCGGCCTCTCTTGCCATTGCTTCTTTTGCTCTGGGGTCCATTGCCTTTTTCCCTCATTTCTTGATGTCCACTGTTGAGGTCCATTTTTCTGTCGTTGAGTTGCTCCGTGACTCGGCTGCTCTTGTGCTACCGCCGCCACCTGGGCCGAATTATATCTATAATCCGGCCTCAATTCCCTTCTTCTTCCTCTGAAATCACGCCTGGATGGCCCGGCCAATTCTCTCGCGTACTGGTCCTGTTGCTCACGATGATCTGCCGACATTAATTCCGGTTGGGTTGGGTCTCCCAACGCATAGGAGTCTGCTATTCTGATAGTTTCTGCCAGTGTGGTCGGCATATCTCTTTGCAGGCGCTGCCACAACACACTGGCATAACGGCAGCCTTGCGCGAACCAAGCAATTGCTTGTGATTCGATAACTCCCTCACATGAGTTTCTCAGGTTACACCATCGAGTTAAAAACTCTCTATCCGTTTCATTCGGCCTCTGCTTGCACATGGCTAGCTGTTGTGGTCTATTTGGTCTCTTGTATGTCTTTGGTAAAGTTCGACAAACATTTCTTGAAATCTAGCCAGCGATTGATACTGCCACTGGTTGATTATTCAACCATACCACAGCTGGTCCTTCCGAGATCGTGGGACATACCGCATTGCCCATCTTAGGTTACCACCGCTATCTTCACTGCGGTGGCATAATCAATCAACCAGTCTTGTGGCTTGGTACTTCCATTGTATGCGTTTTGTGCCCTTGCCAACTGAAAATTCGACCGGTGGTTCGCCCATGATCCGTGGTCCAAAACATGTCGGACTGGTGGACCTTGCTCTTCCAACAACTCGGACGGTATAGCCGATCCAACTTTACTCTTGCATCATTCTTGGCGGAGATCTACATGCGGATTACATCACGCATCCCATAATGATTGTTTCCACCTGGTTTCGTATTCCACCTCGGAATATCCATCATTATATCTTTCATTCATCGATTGTGGCGAGCTGGCCTCACTTCTCTTTCTGCCGAGGCTCATGTCTTGGTTGCGGTTGGCGGCACTTCTCTCCTTACTTGCCGGGTTTGGTTTTCATGATTATCTCTTGCGGGTTCTCTCTGCCGAGATCCCCATTGCCTTGGCCGTCCTTTTCCATACGGCCGTGGTTTCTCTCCCACTGTTACCTCGGCTAGCATTGCCTCTGTTCTCATTTGCCTTTCCAGCTATTGCGGGTCATATGGAACAATTTGCTTGTTCCTCTTCCCGAGGTTCTGCTCTCTCTTTTCGGCGTTGTTTCGGTGAAGATGCTGCCCGGATAAAGCAGTGCCGCCCGAATGAACCATCCATGAAGCCCCGGGTCTTGCTTGGGTTAGTTGAGTATTTCCTCATTTCTGGTTCGCGATGCGCACCAGCTCATTCACTCTTTCTTGTTGTTTCGCGAGCTTCCCGGTTAACCTCTAATTCCAATGCTGCGGCATTTGCCGCTCGGGTTTTCGGGAGTCGTACCTCGGCAAACCCAAATCACGGACTACTGCTCGTGAGCTTCATGCTCTTTGTTAATGTCATTCATGAGGTTCTTCCTCTTAACCTTAGTTCGTCCACCGCTCAGTGCGATATCAAGCTTATTAGCTTTTGCATATTCTCGAGTCTTGTTCAAGGATTCCATGAGCTGATACTTTTTTGGCCTCTACCAGCACCTTTTGCCTGGTTTCTTCTAACTCTGCCTAAGCATTTGCCGGATCAAGTATCGGCGCTACAGGTGTGGTTAAGTTTTCTATAGTCTTTGAAGAATGTTCTCTGGTCTTTCCGGTGGCCCTCTCACTCTTGGTGCCTTTGGGGTGGTGTCATGCAGCTCGTCCTGGTTTGCCACTGGCGGAATTACCTCGGCGGTTTGCAGCGTGATCTGCTTGGGCGGGCCTGCGCTGCTGGGGTTCTGCTTGACCCGGCTAATAATCTTGCTCCCATGGAGCTCTGCTGCGACCATCACCTCGGCGCTGCACGCAAGATGCTCTCGATGGACAGCTCGGCGCTTGAGGTGGTTCTCTGCAACAACAACTGGTGAGGATAAATGCGGTGATGTCGGCCGACGTAGACCACTGCTCGCCCGGGCCGATGAAGATCCGTTGCGGGGTTTTCCCACAAGCTCCTGCATTGTCTCTCGACATAGCCGCGAGACCAAATCTGGACCAAGCCGAAACAACGCTGCGCGGTGTTGATGAAGTTTCCGTCCGGATCACAACTCCATTAGCATTGCTTGGCCCCGATGGCGCCAAGCGCCGTGGTTTTGGCACGGCAGATGCCATGGGTAGGCTAAAGTATGGGGCCAATGGATGCTAGTGGGATCTGGAGGGAAGATGCATTGTCTCTACACTCAAGCTGCCAAAGTGATGATCTTTATTTCTCTCTTTCGTATTACAAGTGCTCCTTGAGCTGTACGAGGGTACAAGATGAATCTCCCAGCCTAACGGTGCTCAAAGAATCGATCCCTCCTCGGGGTCCAAGCCTCTCCTTATAAAAGGCGCCTTGGGTGCCCTTAGGGCTGACGAACAAGCATATTCGTGGAATATGCTTGTCCCAAAATGTAGTTCGGCGGCCTCCTTTCCTGTCGCCCTTCTAACGACGGCAAGGTTCGATGGCCCCTCCGTGCCTCGGGTTCCGGGACTGTCACCTCGTGACCTCCTTCGCCCCTCGACTGTGCATCCTTGTCTCTTGTGCTTGGCTCTGCTCTGATTCCTTCTAGCCTGTACCTATAGTTTGACCTTGGGCTTCTCCTTCTCCTGCAAGCTTCGTATCACTCGGCCTTACCTTGTGTTACTCGGCTCGTTCTTCACCTGCACCTAGATCACTTGGGTAACCCGACCGATTCTCTCAGTAACTCGGCCGGGTAACTACTTGATACATATACGTGGGCTTCTTGCCTCCGTTCATCGGCCGACATATCCATGATTCGGCCGACTTGGACTGTAACTCGGAAACTAGATGGGGATATTACCTCTGTCTTTCCCCGTCTCTGACCTACCCGAGGTTAACCCCCCGACAACCTTCGAGAAATTTTCAATGAACCTTCTGTAGTAACCTGCCAAGCCGAGGAAACTACGAACTTCTTTTACATTCTTAGGAGATTCCCATTCTGTCACAGCTGAAACCTTAGCAGGATCAACTGTTACACCATCCTTTGTCATAACATGACCAAGAAAACCAACTTCCTCTAACCAAAACTCACACTTGCTGAATTTGGCATAAATTTTATGCTCTCTTTACTTTTCAAGTATCCAGCGTAAGTGTCTTTCATGTTCTTCCTTACTCTTGGAGTATACTAAGATGTCATCGATGAAAACGACCACAAACTTTTCAAGGAATTCCATGAATACCTTATTCATCATATTCATGAAGTATGCTGGAGCATTGGTTAAACCAAAAGGCATCACAGTGTACTCATACAATCCATACCTTGTGGTAAATGCTGTCTTAGGTATGTCTTGCTCTCTTATCTTGAGTTGAAAATAGCCTGACCGAAGATCAATCTTCGAGAACACACATGCTCCTTATAACTGATCAAACAAGTCGTTGATTCTTGGCAAAGGATATTTGTTCTTGATGGTCACCTCGTTGAGAGATCGGTAGTCAATACACAATCTTTGCGTTCTATCCTTTTTCTCCACAAACAATACTGGGGCTCCCCAAGTTGAAGAACTTGGTTGAATAAACCCTTTCTGCAACTGTTCTCCTAGCTGCTTCTTGAGTTCTTTCAGTTCATCAACTGACATTTTGTACGGTCTCTTAGCTATTGGTCCAGAACCTGGTACCAAATCTATCAGAAACTCCACATCTCTATCTTGTGGCATTCCTGGTAACTCCTCCGAAAATACATCCGGATACTCACACACAATTGGCACACTGTCCATGCTAACCCCCTTAAGAGAATTCAGTTTACTTCCCTTGGATTCAAAGTTAGATCTGAATTTTATTCTTTTTCCTTCTGGGGTTGTGAGTGCAACTGTACGATTGGCGCAATCTAATACTCCTTCATACCTAGCCATCCAATCAATTCCCAAAATTACGTCTAGTCCTTGGGAATCTAGGATTATCAGGCTTACTGGAAACTTATGTTTTCCAAACTCTATGACAAGGTCCCGGCATCCAAGACTCACTATCATTTCTCCACCCGGAGAACTAACTTTTATTGGACACCCAATGTTTTCAGATGCAACCCCAATTCTATCAACAAATGCCTTTGATATGAATGAATGAGATGCACCAGTGTCAAAGAGTACAAATGTTGGAATGAAATTGAGTCTGAACTTACGACAACGAATCATCGCTCTTCATAGACCTCCTCCACATTGATGTGGTTAACATCCTTTCTAGAAAGGATTTGGCTTGTTAGGTCCTTCCACCTTCTTCTCGGGGCATTCATTAGCATAATGCCCATTTCTTACATTTGAAGCACTCAACTTGGTGATGTCCTTTTTAACATCTTGACTTCCACTACCATTCCCACTGTGGTGGCTCTTATGTCCACTCTTGTGGTTCTTGTACTTGTCATTGTCATGGCTGCGGTGATGCTTGTTGTCATGACGGTTGTGGTTGTGGTGCTTGTTGAATTTCCCATGCTTATGGGATCCAGAGCTGCCACTGTCATCATAGTGAGATCGTTTGTGAGATGATCCCGAGCTGTGCTTGTCGGAGTGTTTCCTCTTCCTACTCTCGACTTGCTTCATTTTACTTTCCAAAATAGCAGCCTTGTCACACAACGACTGATAAGTTGGAACATATGCCACCGACAACTGTAGGTTAAGATCATCATTCAAACCCTCCAAGAACTTTTCCTTTCTCTTGGCATCTGTATCAACCTCATCCGGTGCATAGCACGCCAGATTGTTGAACTCTTCTATGTACTCAGCCACGCTCTGGCTGCTTGAGTTATGAAACTCCTTCTTTTCGGACTCATCATTCACGATGAGATATGAAGCGATCTTAGCCATCTTCAAAGATGTCCCAAGTCACTTCATCAATAGGAGTGGTGATTTGGAAGTTGTCCCACCATGTGGCGGTGGTCCTTCCAAGATGTCTTTGCGAACCTGACTTTTTCAGCATCCGTGCAACCTCTCGGTCACTAAGTCCTTGTTCACGAGCGTAGCGGTCATTGGCTACCATGGGATCGATTGTTCGAAAACTTTGCTGGCCTCGAGCGAAATCTGGTGAGCATATCAAAACCCGGAGGGTTGTTGTTGTTGTTGTTGTTGTTGTTGTTGTTGTTGTTGTTGTTGTTGGGGTTGTTGTTGTTGTTCTGGTTCTGGATGAATGTTGTCATCATTTGAATAAGCTGTGTTTGCGCATTCATCATTTGTTGCATTTCCGGGGTGATGTTGGGGTTGGGGTTTGCGCGACGGGGAGGCATCTGTGGTTTGTTCAAATAGATAAGAATGAGATACCCATAGATGTTTCATGCACAATACATCATAAGCAAACACATAACCAGCAACATAAGCATAAAAGTTCAACAACCACATAACAAGCTCATGAAGTAAAACACACAAGTGGCAAGCCATCCACATGTCGGATGGTCCAATAATAAGTTCACAATAACAAGTATGAATATGAAAAGTAAACGAGTAGTCAAGTTTACTCATTAGCGTCAATCTCCTCCTCGACGAAGGTAAGACCTGCGTTCTCCATCGCGGCCTTGTTCTCCTCAATCGTAGTGGTCAAGGAATCGACCTTGGCTTTGAGAGCCCTCTTCTGGGAGCGAAGCCTCTCAATAACCATCTGCTGCTGCTCAAGCTCGAAGTCCTTGGACTTGGTTCCTCGGTCATGTCCGGATCTTCTTGTTCCTATCACGGGCCGTTTCTCTTGACTCTTGAACTTGCGGTCCTGGGCCTCGAACTTTGTCTCCATTTCTTTGATCATCTCATCTGCTCTTTGCGAAAAGCTTGTCCTTCTCGTAGGCTGTACTGGCTTCGTCATTGCCAAGCATGGCGTTTGTCCTATCTGTCCACGTGCGAGGAGAGTCTCTAAGTCACGGAGATAGAGGCGTATCGGCTCACCGTGTCCCTCGAGTCGTCCTCAAAGTCGATGGAGTCTCCATCAACATCACGCCTTTCGAAGACGTGGAAGTGAGTACCCCTAACCTGTCGGGAGTGACGGCCTAACAAGCGTCCTATCAGGTCCTGCATGACTACCTCCATGCCTCTCTCCCTGTCGTCGTGCATCAGCTTGAAGACGATGGCCTCTGTGGTAGGCTCAGTCTGGCGTCCTGGATGGTTCACCTTGAAGCCCCAGAGGTCCTTCCTCTCGAACTTGGTGAGTGGGTACACCGTGATGGTGGGAAGAGGGAGATCGAGCAAAGTGGTAAGCTCAATGATACGGGGTCCGAAACGAGTAACCTGGAACTCCTCAACAGTGCTGACGGCAATAGGCATCTATTTATAAAATTGAAAAGTTAGAACAACTCTATTTAAGATGAATACAAAACAACCATCTCATACATAACCATGGAACACAAATATCGCACACGTCATGCATACATAAATCCATTACAACAAACAAGGTCCAACTTATTTAAGGTATCATTTTGGAAAATAAGGTGATAGATGGTGGTCCACTACAAAGTGTGCTTATAGGCCTATCTCACTGGATCTGGTGGCTATCACAATGTTCCTAGAGGCAATCCACCTATATTGCTCACATGATTCCATCACTAAGTCTATTATATCTCCCCTTAACTCTTGGTTAGTGGATTCCAACTCTTGAGTAATTTCCTTCTCTTTCTCTAAGTCTTTTTGGAAGTTGAGCATTCTGCACCTGACTCTAGCACTTAGTTCTTTGATAGTCCTCCAAGCTGCATCTCTGGCTGACTCAAAGAATGTGGTGTGCATTTTAGTGTTGGTGTACATGCAGAATCCCCTTTCTTTATGGTTGTCTTCCTTGTTTTTGTATAGGTGAAGTTGCACCCACCAATACTCCACTCCTTCATCCATCACTGGGAAGCCCTTGTACACAGCTGCACCATGTGCTTCCATTGTGTTATCGCCATATTTTGGCCAACGAAGGAGATGGGCCGTGATCAAGATGGGCTTGGAAGATGCGTATATTCAACGTGTTGTTGGATCGGCCTAGTACGTAGAATTGGGCTAAACTGCCCGTGTATCTTGTATCATAGTAGGTTTCGTTTCAGTTTAGGTTCCGTTTCAGTTTAGGTAAAGATAGAGTTGTAGAGTTATTCCAAAAGTAGAGAGTCTCCGGACTATAAATATGTACCTAAGGTTATCAAGAAAAGGAGGACAATCACGTTCACGACAAACACAATCTCGGCGCATCGCCACCCCTTGTTTTCGAGGGTTTCTTTCGGGTAAGTGTCATGCTGCCTAGATTGCATCTTGCGATCTAGGCGATTTTACTTATCGTTATTTGGTGTTACTCGTCTTTGAAGCCTTGTTGATGGCGGTAACATTATTATCATAGATCATCGAGGTTAGCATCGGTGTTCTTCGTTATAATCGTTTGATTTTGCTAACTCTAGTTGTCTCGCTACCTTTGCACCTTTTTCCCAAGTGCAAGGGTAGCACCTTGCTTGATCTTTATTTAGCTGATTCGATCTGTTATGGTTGTGCCTTGCTCGCCAAGGTTTAGTTTGATATCTACGTGGTCGGGCCTTACAAGCGGGTTGAACGATCCAAAGAGTACGTAGGGACGTGGTTTATTCGTTCTAGAAGTTGTTACGGTAATTGACTTTACGTTGGTTATTAGGCCTCCTCTAGGGTTAATATTCTTCATCTTTTGTACATACCAGGCTCAATTACGTGTAGGACGCCCGATTCGTGGTGAAAACATTAAACTGTCGTAGATCGATTTAACTTGTAGTGATCAAGCAAAACCCCATGTTATCGTAAATCTAATGCAGAACCATGGGGCAATCGGCTCTAGGAGCCGATTTACGAAAACACAGGGAGTCCGCGGCTCGAATTTTACGTATACTTGTTTACCATGCAGAAATCAATCGAGCAATCCTTCACCTTCGACCGGTATAGGTCGGTGTACATCTCGAACCAAGCGGGGCGTGTGCGAGTTTTGCGGGCGTTGCAGGGACCGAGCCCACGGATTACAGGAGCCTCCGGCTCTTCGTGTTGCTCGTCGCTTTCGCCGGTGAGTTTTGGCGAGCAACACATTACAGCCCGGTGGGACACTCAACAACGTCTACATCAACATCCGACGCTGCGATGGAGAGCGGACCGATCCACGTCTGACGAGCTGAAGAGCACAAGGCGAGTATGATGAGATCGAAATCTCTTGAAGCCGATCTCATCGGCTCTTTTGAGAGGACCCGTAAGCATGGCATCAAGTGGAGGGTTCTCCCGAGGTGCTCTTGATGAGGTAGATCTGCATTCCTTCGGAGGCGCACAAGCTCTGACGGAAGTCAACTACATGGTGGCTCATTCTGCGCACCGCCATTACGAGCACAGTGAGCGCTTTCGGGTCGCGGTTCGTAGTTCAGGAGATCATGAAACATCAGTACTCTCGTCGGGGCCTACTTTAGGGACTCACCAGGAGAAAGACCGCTCTAGACAGGCCACGGTGCCATTCACACTTGCGGCTCAGGCCGCCAGGGAAATGCTTCGTCGTCTACAAGGCTGGAGGCGACCAGGCGATTACCAATTCCTGTTTGAGCCACCTAAGGAAATCCCACGGATATATATGCACCTACGTGCGGACTGCAATAACGACACGCGCACCAGCAGTTGCAACCGCGGGAGTTTACGGGGGTTCTGGGCGGGATCTTGAGGCGGCGTTTTACGAGCAGCGATGTATGCAGGATGAGCCGACAACAAGGCGTGGCTAGCCAAGTATGCCATCGAACAAGTCATGAGAATCTAGCCCTGCAGCTCAAGCGATGGAGCAAATCCGTACATCATCGAGAGACGATTCGACCGTGCGAAGAAGGACAATCGGCTATTCAAAGCCGCGTACCAACGAGTTTGATCTGATTCCTGCCACCCAAGTATCGACTCCTGAGTTCTCAAGGTTTAGCGGGTCGAAGGGTCAAGCTCGATCGAGCACATAAGCCGATACAGCACATTTAGGCATAATTTCGACATCGGATCGGATCGCGTAAGGTTTTTGCGCAATTCTCGAGGACCAGCTTTTGGGTGGTACACCTCGGCCACTGATTCGATTCATACCGAAGCAAGCGGAAGAGCGGTTCCACATCCGGTACCATTCGGAGGCTCGAGGTGGCATTGCGCACTGGCGCTTGCGCGGCGAGGACAAGCGTAGCCGAGTACATCCAGCTTTAGGACCGTCAGAACCGATGTTACTCGGCTCGTTTAATCGAGAAGGAAGCGATCGAGCTGGCGGTGTTGGGTCTCGGCACCCATCAAGGATCTGGCTTTCCAAGTGAGTACAACTCATTGGCGCACATGTCCCGGCGGCGATGTATGAACAACGCCACCACAGGTTGTACCAAGACAAATTCAAGCGTCCGATAGGCCTGGTCGATCTGAAGAATATGATCCTACAGGACTGTGAAGTGGCCGTAGCTGAATGGGCTCGGGGCAGATCCGTGGCTCCAAATGGGTGAAACAGCAAGGGCCTGCAAAAGGGTTCGACTTCGATGTGAGCAAAGCCGAGCAGATATTCGATTTGCTGCTGAAGGAGAAGCAGCTGAGGTTACCCGAAGGCCACAAAATCCCTACGGCTCAGGAAATGAACGGGAGACCATACTGCAAGTGGCATCACTCGTTCACCCACACCACCAATGAGTGCAAAGAGCTTCGCCGCCAAATCCAAATGGCGATAGAACAAGGCCGTCTGATCCTTGGGCAGTTCGCCATGAAAGTGGACACGAACCCATTTCCCGGCGTCAACATGGTAGAACTCAGTCGCTCCGCGAGGCGTCAACTGGATTTTTCGTTCGGTGTTAATATGGCAGGGTCTGGGTACCACCATGACACGTACAAGGAGGGAGGTGTCCGCTCTCGGGGCAAAGAAAGAAAGGAGGCTGGTCCCGGCGACCGGCCCAGCCACAATGACAGGCGGTACTTAACAGAGGAACATGTGAGGAGAGTGCGGTATCAGAGGCCACATTCCGCCCATCTCCTTAACAAGTATGAGCGTCAGTATGACCAACGTCGCCGGCGCGATGGAGACGATGAAGGATATGAGCACCTCACTAAGGGACCGTCTAAAGAAAAGGAAGGCGCAGACAAGCATTGGGATTGTCCTTTCTTCAAGTATTGCTGGGACGCGGGAATGAGCCGATTGCCTCAATGACAACCGCCGGAATGCGGTCGGCGAAGGAGGACACGAGGCCGATGTCGGTGTTCAAACGTCTAGGGCCTCTTCCACCCCGAGCCGCATAGGAGTCCGCCGGCGAAGACCTCGAGAAGCCAAAGAATGACAAAGACGAAGACAGATATCACCGTCCAAGGTGGTGTCCCGACGGACTCGACACACCAAAAGCGTAGAGTGCAGCGCCAGAATTTGGAGGAAGTCAAGCGCAGATTCCACGCTTTAAAGAAAGCACGCCCGATCGGCCGTCAAAATTAGGCGGACCAGAAGCGGAAGACCGCCCGACAAGGAAAGAATGGCGCCCCAAACCAGCAAAATTGATGCACGACATCGGTGGCACAAACATGGTGTTCGTACTTCGCCGAATTCTGCGCGCCAAGAACCAATGAGCTACCGGTACGGTTTGATCGGTCCACGGTTATCTTTGAGAAGCCACGTGAGAAGGGTTACAAACATCCGAAAGCCACACTGCGAGGTTACATCAATGGGCAACCTGTCAACAAGATGTTGGTGGACACCGAGCGGCATCAATATCATGCCGTACTCCATGCTACGACGTTTGGGACGCCCACCGCAGATCGATCAAAACCAACGTCACGTTAAGCGACTTCAACGGTCTTCGGAAAAGCAAGGCGTCTTGAGCGTGGATCCGATGGGCAGGAAAACCATACCCACGTCATTTTCGTGGACGGACAGCAAAAGTACCTACGCTGTCTTGCTAGGTAGAGACTGGATTCACGCTAATTGCTGCATTCCATCCACGATGCACCAATGCCTAATACAGTGGGACGGAGATGAAGTGGAGGTCATCCATGCAGATGATTCTATCGAGATTTCCATAGCTGGCATGAACGTCTGGGAAGCAGAAGACCAAGAGCCGATCTCTGGAATCAGTCTAGACGGCTGTGAGCGCATTGAAGCTACAAAAAACGGGGTGAGGATGGTCTTATCCACTGGCCTGCCATTGTAACACAATAAGGTGTAAACCATCCTTAACTAATTCAATCAAAAAGGGGGCCGATTCAGGCAATCGGCCCAAATCATTTGTGTTACCCTCACCTACTGTTTGCCCTGTGTTTAGCGTCGATTTGACAGTGTGGAAAGCTAGGGTATGGGTTTACATCCGCTGATGAGCTAGAAGAGATCGACATTGGTCCTGGGGATAAGCCACGACCAACATTTATCAGCAGAAAGTTAGATCCGAATCTGCGGGGCCCGATGATAGCCCTGTTGAAACAATATCGGTCGCTTCACAGGACTACATGAGATGCCAGGTTGAGCAGAGCATCATTGAGCATCGACTCCGCTCAAAAAAGGATTTCGGCCATTCCAAGGCGAGCACGACAAATGAAGGCGAAATTGCGGAAGAAGTCAAGAAAGAGGTCGAGAAAATGTTGACAACCAAGTTAATCGGGCCATGCGGTATCTTTGAGTGGATTTCTAGTATCGCACTGTGAGAAAAAGGATGGCGTGGCGTGTTGCCATAGATTTTCGGGATCTCAACAGAGCTACCCCAAAGGATGAGTATCCGATGCGGTGGCGTAAACGTTAATCAACGCGGCTGGTCATAAGATCTTGAGCTTCATGGATGGCAATGCGGTTACAACCAAATTTGTATGGCTCGGAAGATATACACAAGGCGCTTTGAGTCCCGAGGTTGTGGGGTTGTTCGAGTATGTAGTCATGACGTTTGGGTGAAGAATGCGGCCCACGCACCAAAGAGCCATGAATTATATTTTCATGATCGATCGGCAAGGCTGGTGGAAATCTACATCGATGACGTGGTGGTCAAGTCTGCTTCAGCGCAAGGACACTTCGACGATCTCCGACGCGTCCTGGACCGAACAAGAAAATTCGGCCTACGGATTAATCCAAAGAAGTGTGCCTTGGGTGGCGGTCGGTTCTTGGGTTTTTGGTCCATGAGCGGAATTGAGATCGGCCTGAAAAGTCAGGAGGCAGTGCGAACGATGAAGCCAGCCACTACAAAGAAAGAACTGCAGTCTCTCATCGGCAAGATCAACTTCGTCAGAAGATTCATCTCCAATCTGTCAGGAAGAATAGAGCCATTCATGGGACTGGTGAAAATTAAATCTGACGAGGAATTCCGCTGGGGGGCAGAACAACAACGAGCCTTTGACGAAATCAAAGAATATCTGACGAAGCCGCCAGTGTTGGTTCCACCCCAGCCGGACAGACCGTTCTACATTTACTTGTCAGTAGCCGACACATCCATCGCCTCGGTGGTGGTGCAAGTTTATGATGGGCTGGAGCGAGTCGTATTTTACATAAGCAGAAGGATCTTTGGCCGGAGACAAGGTATCCCGATATCGATAAGTTGTGCCTCGCCTGTTTTCACCGCACCAAGCTGCGCCACATTTTGCTATCGCAGAGATCATCATCATATGCAAATCGACGTCATAAAGCACATCCGTCGGCTCCTATGTTAAAAAGGCCGACGGGCAAATGGATGTTTGCATTATCGAGTTTGACATCCGGTATCAACCCGCCAAAGCGATTAAGGGACAGCGTGGCCGATCTTATCGCTGAAAGGATCAACACTAACATAGCGACCTTGTCCATAGGCGTGGGCTATGTTTTTCGACGGATCGGTTTATGACGATGGCTGCGGCATCGGCATTTTACTCGTGTCGCCCCGGGGGGCAACATTTTCCTTCTCCATCAGATTGTCTACCTCTCGCACCAACAATGTAGCCGAGTACGAGGCGATATGCAAGGAAATGGAGTTACTCCTCGGCCGGAGCGGTGGAAATTTTGGAGACTCCAAGTTGGTGATTTCCCAACTCACGGAGGAGTACAAGTGTGAGAGCGAGTCCCTCTTCCCATTATGGTTGCACTGCCGTGAGCTGATGGCGCAGTTCCGGTACATTAACTTCACCTGGATCCCACGGTCGCAGAATACGGAGGCAAATGATCTTGCACAAATGGCTTCAGGCTACAAGGATGTAGCAGAAGGAGCCGATGTTCGTGTACAGTCGAAGTCGACGATCGGAGAGCCGATATCTTCAATTATTTGAAGGATTCGCTCGGGGCACCTAAACGGATAAGGTACAAAGCCATGAAGTATGTGCTTATTGGGGATGACATGTTTTACAGACTCGGAAGGATTATTGCTCAAATGTCGGGGACAGCGAGGCTAATCGGCTCCTACACGAGGTACACGGCGCTGTGGAACTCACCAATCAGCTCACAAGATGAAATGGTTGATCAGGCGATCAGGGTTTTATTGGCCCACCATGCTTGAGGACTGTTTCAAGTACTACAAAAGGTGCCAAGCATGTCAGAAGTTTGGGAAAATTCAGATGGTACCCGCATCGGCAATGAACCCCATCATCAAGCCTTGGCCATTCAGAGGTTGGGGCATGGATATGATCGGCAAAATCAATACCCATCAAGCAAAGGCCACATGTGGATTTTGGCCATTACTGATTATTTCACTAAATGGGTGGAGGCTGTCCCGATGAAATCAAGAAACTCAAAGGATGTTATCAACTTTGTGAAAGAACATGTCATCCATAGATTCGGATTCCCCAAACTATCACGACCGATGGAGGATCGGTCTTTATTTCTCGAGTTTAGAAAGTTTTGCGAGGACACGGGATTAAGCTGATCGGATCATCTCCATACTATGCTCAGCGAATGGGCAAGCTGGGCCCAACCGAGCCTCATCAAGTCGATCAAGAGAAAATCGATGAGCACCCTAGGCTGGCACGAGGTTTTGTCGAGGCATTGTGGGCTTATCGCATGTCATGCCATGGGCGATTAAAACCTCGCCATACCATCTAGTATATGGACAAGAAGCCGTATTGCCTTGGGAAATTACGGGTCGAGACGGGTCACTTTTCGTGACGATCTAACGATCAAGAATACGCAACCACGATGAGTGACAGTGTGGAGGATTTAAGCGAGCTCGTTGTGGTCACCGGAGAAAATCAAAGAGAACAAGGCCAAAGTAGCTCGTGCATACAACAAGAAAGTGAAGCCAAAGGAGTTCCACGTTGGTGATCCGGTATGGGAAGGTGTTGCCCTTGGGGACTAAGGATGCAACATATGGTAAATGGTCTCCAAATTGGCACGGCCGCATGGGTTGACCAAGTTTTAAGAGGAAACGCGTACATGCTTGAGGAGCTGGACGGCGTGAAATTCCCAGTGGCGGTCAACGGTCAACATCTCAAGAAATATTTCCCAAGCATGTGGGATGTTGGACAGTAAAACTTGAGGGGCCGATACATGAAATCGGCTAAGTAAAAGCACGTGAGACGATGGACAGTAAAAATGTGGGGGCCGATGCTGAAAATCGGCCGAATAAAAGAAATGCTTCGAAGGCGTGGAGGGCGTCAGCACGGACACGATCCACCTCGGCGATCTCAGCTTCGTCATCTTCATCCTTGCTTGTCACTAGTTGTTTGTTCAGGGCACGTTTTTCGATGGGCAATTGGAGATTTGGGTCGCCCGTTTTGATAAAGGGCGCAGGTCGCCCGTTTTCAGAAAGGTCGCAGGTCACCGTTTGAAACCAAGAAGTGGCCGTTTTAATGTGCTTAAAGATGCGACCAAGTTTTGACCCTGTCAACGTTTTTTGGGAGAAGCCGATGGGTAGTCATTGGCTCTTTGTGATTTGACTTGTTTGACTGTATGCGTGTAGTATGTTGAAAGCCGATACAGTGTCATCGACTTCTGGAGCATCGACCTATTTCGGCTATCGGCAAAATTGGGGCAAAACAGAACAATCTTTGGGAGACGGATTTTCATTCATTCGAAAGATGATTGCTTACAAAAGGATGATTGATTACAAAAGGGAGCCTACTACTCATTGTCTGCATCGATTCCTAATTTAAAGGGCGAGATCGTCATTGCCGCCGTCTTCTTCACTTTGCCGCTGCGGCGTCGTCTTCACTTCTTCGCCTTGAAGAAGCCAGCGGGGACCTCCTCATCCTCGTGGTCATCTTCGGTGTCCTCGCTGGACCCGGCGCGGAAGCGCTTCGTCGGCGGGTACTCGTCGGAGGAGGTGTCCTCCTCCGATTCCTCCTCCTCGTCGGAGGACTCGACGCCGTCCCAAGACCAAGCGTCGTCGCTGCTCTTCGCCTCCAGTTCCCCGTCAATGAGGAACTGTAGGCTCTCCTCGCCGTCAGTCAGGGACGCATCGTCCTCCGACCAGACGGCGAAATCTGATCCTTTCGTCCCACCATCGTGGGTGAAATCTTGTCTGACGCCGTGGGTGGGTGCTCTGGCGGCTCTCGTCACCGATCTTTGTTGGAAGACGGGAGGAACAGGCGGAAGAGGAAGAAGCCATGGCGGAGGAGAAGGGTTTTTCGGCGAAGGAAGAGGGTTTTGGCTCTTGGAGGAAGATGGGGACCGAACTGCTCAGACGAATTTAAATAAGGGAATAGTGGAGACGGTTCAATGCCATAGCGGTTTCAGTTACAGCCGCCAAAATCTTCAAATCATGCATCATGGAGGAGTTGAGAAGACAGGCATCATGATGAAGGGTAGCGTGATTTATTCTGCTCGCCACGCATTCATCAACGCGCAGCCCGATACAAAAAAAGAGGAGAAGAAAAACACAGTGGTTTTGGAATTATCATTGCCAAAACCAGGGGGCATGTGTTATCGCCATATTTTGGCCAAGGAGATGGGCCGTGATCAAGATGGGCTTGGAAGATGCGTATATTCAACGTGTTGTTGGATCGGCCTAGTACGTAGAATTGGGCTAAACTGCCCGTGTATCTTGTATCATAGTAGGTTTCGTTTCAGTTTAGGTTCCGTTTCAGTTTAGGTAAAGATAGAGTTGTAGAGTTATTCCAAAAGTAGAGAGTCTCCGGACTATAAATATGTACCTAAGGTTATCAAGAAAAGGAGGACAATCACGTTCACGACAAACACAATCTCGGCGCATCGCCACCCCTTGTTTTCGAGGGTTTCTTTCGGGTAAGTGTCATGCTGCCTAGATTGCGATCTAGGCAGTACTTTTACTTATGCGTTATTTGGTGTTACTCGTACTGAATCCTTGTTGATGGCGAGTAACATTATTATCATAGATCTGTCGAGGTTAGCATCGGTGTTCTTCGTTATAATCGTTTGATTTTGCTACCTCTAGTTGTCTCGCTACCTTTGCACCTTTTTCCCAAGTGCAAGGGTAGCACCTTGCTTGATCTTTATTTAGCTAATTCGATCTGTTATGGTTGTGCCTTGCTCGCCAAGGTTTAGTTTGATATCTACGTGGTCAGGCCTTACAAACGGGTTGAACGATCCAAAGAGTACGAGGGACGTGGTTTATTCTGTCTAGAGAAGTTGTTCCGTTAATTGACTTTACGTTGGTTATTAGGCCTCCTCTAGGATTAATATTCTTCATCTTTTGTACATACCAGGCTCAATTACGTGTAGGACGTTCCCATTCGTGGTGAAAACATTAAACTGTCAGATCGATTTAACTTGTAGTGATCAAGCAAAACCCCATGTTATCGTAAATCTAATGCGAACCATGGGGCAATCGGCTCTAGGAGCCGATTTACTGGAAACCAGGAGCCGTCACGGCTCGAATTTTACGTATACTTGTTTACCATGCAGGAAATCAATCGAGCAATCCTTCACCTTCCCGACCAGGTATAGGTGGCACGCCTCGAACCAAGCCGGGACGTGTGCCGGAGTTTTATGCTGCGTTGCGAGGGACCAGGGCCCACCAGCAGTTCTGGGAGCCTCCCGGCTCTTCGTGTTGCTCGTCGCTGCTCGCCGGTGAGTTTTGGCAGGCAACACATTGTCACCATGAGATCCTTGAGTATATTGGGAAACTCCGTTTCACACTCCAAGGTCATGGTCATGAGTGGTCCTTTCTTCACGGCTTCGTTGATGGAGTTCATCTACAAATGGAGTTGAGAATGAAAAGATCAGAAAAGTTTTACGAGAGGAATAGACAAGTGTAGAAGTAGTTGAAATTTTTTCCTTAGTGGTTTTCAAATCCTAGGGTCATAATCCTACAGCAACACAAAGGTTCGATACCATCTGTTAGACCCTCCTTTATAAAGGAAAGGATCCTCGTGATTGCAATGCTAGTCCACTGGATCAATGCTAGCATCCACAGTTTAAGATGAAGTACAGATACAAAGGTCGTTTATTACATTCATTCCGGAGATAAAACATAGTCTTTTACAACTCAGGGCCATAGGCCTAATACAAGAGTTTAAGGAATAAGTAAATAAACATAAGTCTTCATCTTCATGTGCCAGCAAGCATGTTGAGTGTAGACTCATGACTCCTACTCATCATCGGAGTAACCTGCAACATCACAAGTTACAGCCACAGAGGGTCAATACTTTGGAATAGTATTGGCAAGTGATACCTTAGTATATTTTAAGTGGACTATATTACTATATGCATTTGGCTAAGTGTAGCTTGGCTTGCTTTGCTTGAAAATAAGTTTTCCTATTAGTTGAAATCACTAAGTTTTCTTTGTCAAAACATTCCCAAAGAACCACCAATAGACATTGGGGTCTTCTTCCTTGTTCACCCATAAATTTTACTTTAGAAGTTGGAGTGATGAGATTCTTGTAGCTTCCATGTCCTGATGCTCAAAAGTGTCCATTTCCTTGGACTAGGCTAAGTACTTAGGTTTTCCATCTGCAGAGGTTGTGCACTTTCCCCACTAGACTTGGTTTCCCAAGACAGGACCTTTCAGAAGCCTTTCCTTAGTCAAATGGACGCGCTCCAACCTATCATCCCATCTACCACCAACTGTCCAATTGACTAAGTTCTAGCAACCTATATGATCAAGGCAGAGCCCATATTGCCAAGTGGTTGCACTGTAAGCTTTCTCAACACTTGGCCTCCAAATCCCTTTGTGCCTGGGTGGCTTACCACAAGTGAGATACACAACCCAAGTCCATGGCCTTGTGTAACCACTCAACATAACCCATACTTTCCATTCCACCCAGGAGGTTCATTTGACTTAGTGGTTTTATTAGGAAAGTATAAGTCCCATGACTTAGAAATATTTTCTTCATAGTAAGTGTAGTTTTCACCAACCCTTGTTTGCTATATAGCTAGGCTAAGCAAAGTATGGCAACTTATCTTAGGGATAATTCCTTAGCAATTTTACTAGACTACATAGGATTTCCCAACTTTTGCATTAGACAAAATAACATGCATTACTATAACAAAATATCTAATGCTAGTTCAAATCATAGGACAAATATGTTCATGTAAATATCACTTTCCTTGGTAGTGGGGAGAGTAGCACTCTTCACAATCACAATCACTAGCAAAATCTACACAAGAAATTATAGCATACAATTACACACAATTATATACATCCAAAAATAATATGAATGCATGCATGCAAGAATTTACTAAGTGGTGATTTTTGAAAATTCTACCAAGTATGCTCATGCCTACAGAAATTTAACATGTCACAAGTTTGCCAATTAAATTATTTGGCACCAATAGAATTTACCTAAATAAATCTATATCTAAAAATAGCCTTAAACTTGTTCTACAAATAAAATCATTCTAACTGTTACTATATGCTAAATAAATTGGATATTCAGAAAGGTCTTGTTTCACTGAATCCAACGGTATAAAGTTTGCAAAAATCTAACGTGGCAATCAAAAGTTATAAGCATTTGAATTTGGATCAAATTTCTGGTTTTAAATCTAATTTTAGATCTAACCCTAGCCACGCGTCGCGCTGTGATTGGCGCGTACCGCTTCGGTTGGATCGCGCTCTGCAGCCGCAGGATCTAAACAGATCGTACGCTCCAGATCGCGTACCGCTTCGGGGTTAAGTGGATCTATCCTAGCGCTACGATTCAGATCTAACGATCTAAAACAACCAGCCAACATATGGCGGCGCTTAACGGCTGTGCGCGGCGGCGACGACCAGACGGTGGCGGCGCCGGCGGTACAGATCGCTAGGTGGATGGGGGAGATGCTCACCGAGACCGCGAGGGTGTGGGGATGCTCGACGTGTGATCAGCTCGGCAAGGGGCGCTCAGAGTTGCGGTAGATTTCTCGCCGAAGTTGGATCTGGCAACGGTGGTTCTGCTCGAGGTCGGAGGCAACGTTGTAGATCACTAGGATGCCAAAGGGAGGTGTGGTTAGATGCGGAAGATCACGGAGAACATGCGAGCGTGAACGACAAGGTTCGGGGCGGTCTGGACTTACCACTAGAGCTCGCCGGAGTTCGCATGTAAGACGGTGGCGGCCATTCGTCGCTGCCGGGCTACGGATCATGCGAAGGTAAACGGAGGGTGTCGAAGGTGCAGAGATTCACCAACAAGATAAAGTAAACGCGAGACCGAGGGAAACTCTAGGCTCACCGAATTTGCCGACGCAATGCCGGAGACGGCGGGTTGCAGAGAGCAATGCGCAGCACTGGGGCGTTCGTGCTTGGGGTTTGGGGGAAAGAGAGAGGGGCAGAGGGGTTTATATAGCTCGATCATGAGCGAGAATCACTCGCCATTGATTCTAATTGACGCCGAATTAAACACGTAAAACGGCCGCTGATTGGGGATGAACTGGTCGCGGGTGGAGACGATGCCGACGTGGAGGAGGCCAGCTTGTCACGGGCGCGCGAGGTGGAAGTGGGTCTGCTGTCACGCCGAACGCAAGCTGCTGCAAGGCGGGAGGAAAAGGAATGCCCGGGTGGGCTAGTTGGGCCTGCTCACTGGGCTAAATTCTCAGCGCCGCCCTTTCTTTGTTTAAGTCTTTTTCTTTTCTAATTCTATTTTCTGGAATGATTTTTGATATGAATTCAAATCCTTTGAATTCAAACAAAATTTGGGATCTTTGCAGGGTTCTGTGGTTTCAAATACAGTCATTTAACCAAGTGGTTACCTTGTAAGGGCCTGGTCAAGCTTGGGTTTTGAAACAAACAGAGACTTGTCTCTAGTTTGTGAATGATTGAATTAGGGTTTAGAAAATATTTCTAAATTGGAAACTTGGGTTAAAATGCTACACCTAATCTTTCCAACAATGGAGGCAAGCAATCAAGTTCCTAAACAATCCAAACTCAAAGGGTGATGGCTAATTGAGTTGACTTGCACACATGAAATCATAGCTCAAACTTCTGTCTCTAAATGATTTTGAGAAAAACCCTAAATGGATGAATGATGCAAGAATGATATTAATGAGTTTTGGAATATGAATTTAGGGATGTTACAATTATTGTATAGCATGACTTGTTTCAAACAATTGAGATTGCTTAATGTGCCTTGAAAGAATCATGCGTTGTTTTAGCATAGAAAAGCATAATATTGTGGTATTCTCCTTTGATGCTTTATTTGGGTTGACTTGGCACATGCTTATACCATGTTATGACTATGAACCAGTCACCTTAGACTTTATGATCATTTAGTTTTTGACTTGATATCACTTTATTCTTTAATTAATAATGTTTTGTCGCTCTGCATGATTATGGCCATTATTGCTCTCTTAGTTGGTCGCTCCCAGTGTTTTGCTAGCCGCCACCTGTAATGATTATAAGCTCTACTCATGAATCCAACTCCTAGGAAACCAAGTTATTCCAAAGAGTCCACTATAAATTCCTATGCATGGTGTGTTACACCATTCCAAGTATATTCATGTTTTATCTATCTTCCAAATTAAATCTTTGTTATTTGAAGATTAGTGATTAAAGCTCTCACAAACTTGATGGCACACTTTATTTTCTTGCACTTAATAAAATTGAACCATTATGCCATCTATGTTGATTATATGCTTGCAAGTTATAAGTTGGGAATTAGCAAAACCATGCTATCATGGGGAACGTTTTCGACATTGCACTTATTCTATTCAGTTGATATCATGTTCTTTTGTTTATGGATCCCGCAGTGTGAAATAAAAAGGGAGCTTGTAAGCTCATGGAGTTTGCATATGTGTTAGAGAAACGCCTGGACGGCTAGCCTAAGCCATGCCTAATCATGGTGGAAACTTACAGCATAACCATAATGAGCATTCTATGAAGCATCCTCAATAACAACCTATGCTAATAGCTAATAAAAAGATCGTTGAGATGCTCATTGTTTGTTGCCTTGTCATTTTGATATAGGATAGATCCTATGTCATGGGGCAAGGGGTACCCCGTTGGCGGTTCTCTATGATACACATATACTTATAATGACAAGAACTTGCTTGTGACAAAAGTTGAGTAGCATGAGGTTCGGTACTCGTACGCAAGTGGCATGAGATTTTCAACTTGTGATTTGTTAAGCATATACTCATATTTTTGTCACTTTAACCTTAATCACTTCAAGATGCTCATGATAGGGGAAATGAGATCTCAAATCTAGTAAGTACAATAATTTCTGGAAGCTCTTTATGAAACTTGAAATCCCTACTTCCCTCTATGAAGGGACTTTCTTTTTACTTTCTATTGAGTCTCCATCTTCTATCTTTATGCACCAATTAAGAGAGCATAGTTTTCATTCTTAGTTCAATGTGCATTGTCCCAAAACTTGTTGATTGATTCATACTTTTGGTATTGCTTGTTCTTAAATTATTTGTATCTAGTAACCCTTATGAACTTCCAAGGTGTCCTATGTATTTATGTTTTGCTAATCCATGAAGGACAAGCTGATTACCACTCTTGCTATGTTTTTATATGTGAAACAAACAAATGTATTTCAATGCATTGTTATTCATGATCCTTTGTTTATGTATCTTTCATGTTGCAACATATTTGTTATGTCTTATTGTTTGAACTATATCTTTCATGCTTATGTTAGAGTACTTTGATCCCAACTATCAATGCTTTACAATATCTTGATCCAGATTGTAATGGTGCATGTCACCTAAAAAATTATTCTTTTTATAACTTACCTACTCAAGTACGAGCGGGAGTTAAACTTGGGGATGCTTGATACGTCGTAAACGTATCTATAATTTTTGATGCTACATGCTTGTTTTGTACCAACTATCTTATGTTTTGTTTACACTTTGAGGCATTTTTATACCTTTTATGGAACTAACCAATTAACAAGATGCCACAGTGTCAGTTGCCTGTTTTCTGCTATTTTTGGTTTCAAAAAAGCTAGTAAATAAATATTCTCGGAATTGGACGAAACAAAAGCCGAATTTCCTATTTTTCCCGACACAAGATGGAGTCCAAAGAAGAGACGGAGGAGGGCACCGAGGTGGCCAAACCACCCCTAGGCGCGGCCCCCCTAGCCGTGCCTAGCCATGGTGTGGGCCCCTCGGGCGTCCATCGACCTTGCCCCTTCGCCTATATAAGCCCCCCCGACGCAGAAACCCGAAGTACCCGATCAGAAATCCATGAAAAAGTCCATAGCCGTCGCCACAATCATACCTAGACCGGGAGGGATACGAATCTCTTCTCGGCACCCTGCCAGAGAGGGGAGATCAAGCTGGAGGCCTTCTTCATCACCATGCATACCTCCGGAGTGATGCGTGAATAGTTCATCCTTGGACTATGGGTCCATAGCAGTAGCTAGATGGTTGTTTCTACTCTTTATGCTTTCATGTTTAGATCTTGTGAGCTACCTATCATGATCAAGATCATCTATTTGTAATCCTATATGTTGTGTTTGTTGGGATCCGATGGATATTGAGTACTACGTCAAGATTGATTATTGATTCTATCATGTCTATGTTGGTTGTGATCTTGCATGCTCTCCGTTGCTAGTAGCTACTGTGGCCAAGTACTTGCTTGTGACACCAAGAGGGAGTATTTATGGTTGATAGTAGGTTCATCCCTATAGTAATCCAGGGGAGTGACAGAAACCTCTAAGGTTGTAGATGTGCTATTGATACTAGGGAGAAAACAACAATCCTTTGTCCATGTGCAATTGTATTGTTTACTTTGCACACTTTGCTTAATGCAATTATCTGTTTCTTGCAACTTAATACTAGAAGGGTTCGGATGATAACCTAAAGGTGGATTAGTAGTCATAGATGTAGTTGGATTACGGTCTATGTATTATGTTGTAATGCCCAAATGAATCTCATAGCGATCATCATGACATGTATATGCATTGTTATGCATTCTCTATCCTGTCAATTGCCCAACTGTAATTTGTTCACCCAACATGCTATTTATCTTATGGAGAAAACACCTCTAGTTAACTATGGACCCCGGTCCATTCCTTTCCACTGATATTCAACCTATTGTATACTGTTTACTTTCTGCAATTACTACAAGCAATTAATTTCTTCCACACTATATGTTTAATCCTTTGTTTTCAGCAAACTAGTGAGCTTGACAACCTCACTTTAAGTTAGGACAAAGTATTGTGGTTGTGTTGTGCAGGTTCCATGTTGCTAGCAACACCTTGGAAGTTGTTTCCTTACTCCTACTGGTTCGATTGGTTTCACAACTGAGAGAAAATTTGTTGTTGTGCTCATCATACCTTGCTCTTAGGGTTTCCCAACAGGCTCTCAAGTCACCGAGCCACATCACTGCTGTGGCTCTGAGGATTTGCATGAGAGTTTCTTCCACCATTACTCCTCTGTATATGCTCAATGTGCAGAACAAAGAATCAAATTTGGCTCCTGGAGATTTTGCTATGCTTCAATCGGTATGGGTGAATTTTTTTTAGCTTCCATCTAATGTCAGAAATGAATTGGATGTCAAGGAGTTATCTAGGACCTTTGGAAAACCTAAAATGGTATATTTAAAGTCTCTTCCAGGTCATGATCCAGTTAGAGTTCGAGTAGACTATAAGGATCCAAAAAAACTAAGAGGCAGAATTGAGATCTTTCTAAACTCAGCAGGTTTTAAATTTAGAATTGAGGCTCAGCAAATTGATTGGGATTTGCATGATACTCATAAATATGGGGAGTGCCACTGGTTCTAAGCAAAAGGATGGTGGGACTTACAAAAATCATTCACGGGGTATGTTCTTGGATTTTGGTTTTTCTCCTTGATGTCTGGCTCGATGACGTAGAGCCTGTTGGGAGACCCCAAGAGCAAGGTGTGATGAGCACAGCAGCAAGTTTTCCCTCAGTTATGAAACCAAGGTTATCGAACCAGTAGGATTAAGGAAACAACTCCAAGGTGTTGCTAACAACTTGGAACCTACACAACATAAACTCAAAACTTTGCCCCAACTTACAATGAGGTTGTCAATCTCACCGGTTTGCTGAAAACAAAGGATTAAACGTATAGTGTGGAAGATAATAGTTACTTGTAGAAAGGAAACAATAACAATAACAATAATAGTAGATGGTGTATCAATGATAAAGGAATGGACCAGGGTCCATAGTTCACTAGAGGTGTTCTCCTTAAGATATATAACATGCTGGGACAAATTACAGTGGGGCAATTGACAGATTGAGAAAGCATAACAATGCATATACTAGACATCTTGACTCCTATGAGATTTGATTGGGTATTACAACATAATACATAGACCGTAATCCAACTTTATCTATGACTAATAATCCACCTTCAGGTTATCATCCGAACCCCTTCCAGTATTAAGTTGGAAGCAACAGATAATTGCATTAACAAATGTGTGAAAATTAAACAATACAATTGCACCATGGACAAAGGATTGTTGTTTTCTCCCTAGTATAAACAACACATCTATAACCTTAGAGATTTCTGTCACTTCCCTAGATTACTAGAGGCATGAACATACTGTCGAGCATAAATACTCTTGTTGCATGCAGCATCACTTCGTTGGGAGACCCCAAGAGGAAGGTATAATGTAGTACAACATGAAGTTTTCCCTCAGTAAGAAACCAAGGTTATCGAACTAGTAGGAGGAAGGAAACATCCCAAAGGTGTTGCTAGCAACGTGGAAACCTACACAACACACAAACTCAAGACTTTGCCCCAACTAACAGTGAGGTTGTCAATCTCATCGGTTGTTGTAACAAAGGATTAATTGTATGGTGTGGAAGGTGATTATGGTTTGCAGCAAGTAAACAGTAACAGTGGAAGATGTATCAATGGTAAAGATTGGACCGGGGTACATAGTTCACTAGAGGTGTTATCCTTAGATAAACAAACATGGCATGTTGGGTAAACAAATTACAGCAGGGCAATTGACAGGACTGAGGAAGGCATAACAATACAATACTAGACAAAAAGATCCTATGAGATTCGATTTGCCAATACAACAATATACATAGACCACCATACAACTGCATATATTACTAGAAGTCCACCTTTGGGTTATCATCCAAACCCCCTCTAGTATTAAGTTTAAAGCAATAGACAACTGCTTTAAGCAAAGTGTTTAAGGTAAACAATCCACTTGTTCCATGAACAAGAGACCGTTGTTTACTCCCAAGTGGCAACAACACATCTACAACCGTAGAGATTTCTGTCACTTCCCTTGATTAAGTAGAGGCATGAACCCACTATCGAGTATAAATACCCCCTCTTGGAGTCACTAGCAACTACTTGGCCGAGATAGCTACTAACAATGGAGAGCATGCAAGATCACAAACAACACAGACATGATAGAATCAATCAGACAAAACCATTAATAAATCTAACATAGTAATCTCAATATCCATCAGATCCCCGCAAACACAACATGCATGATTACAAATAGATTAGATCTTGATCATGAACGGAGCTCACAAGATCTAGACATGAAAGCACAAGGAGGAGTGTTGGCTGGCTGATGGCGCCTGGAAAAGCTTGACGATTGTCTACGCACAGCCTATTGGGAACCCCAAGAGCAAGGTGTGAAGCAGCACAACATCAAGTTTTCCCTTAGTTGGGACCGAGGTTATTGAACCAGAAGGAGGAAGGGAACGTCACATAGGTGTTGCGAGCAACGCGGAGACCTGCACAACACAAAATCAAGACTTTGCCCCAACAAACAGTGAGGTTGTCAAGCTCGCCGGTTTTTTGTAACAAAGGATTAAACATATGGTGTGGAAGGTAATGGTTTGGAACAAGTAAACAAGTAACAATGGAAGATGTATCAATGGTAAAGATTGGACCGGGGTCCATAGTTCACTAGAGGTGCTCTCCTTAGATAAACAACATGGCATGAAGGGTAAACAAATTACAGTAGGGCAATTGACAGGAACTGAGCAAGGCATAACAATGCAATTACTAGTTAGAAAGGTCATATGATATTCGATTGGACAATACAACAAGATACATAGACCGCCATTCAACTGCATCTATGACTAGAATTCCACCTTCAGGTTATCATCTGAACCCCCTCCAATATTAAGTTGCAAGCAACAAACAACTTCTTTAAGCAAAGTGTGTAAGGTAAACAGTCCACATGTTCCATGAACAAGAGACCATTGTTTTCTCCCTAGTATCAACAGCACATCTACAACCGAAGAGATTATTGTCACTTCCCTTGGAAACTAGAGGCATGAACCCACTATCGAGCATAAATACCCCCTCTTGGAGTCACTAGAAACTATTTGGCCAAGATAGCTACTAACAACAGAGAGCATTCAAGATCACAAACAACACATACATGATAGAATCATAAAGACAAAACCATTAATCAAACCAACATAATAATCTCAATATCCATTGGATCCCGCAAACACAACATGCATGATTACAAATAGATTAGATCTTGATCATGAACGGAGCTCACAAGATCTATACATGAAAGCACAAAGGAGGAGATACAACCATCTAGCTACTACATGGACCCATAGTCCAAGGTGGAACTACTCACGCATCATACCGGAGAGAAGGCCTCCGGGATGATCTCCCCTCCGGCAGGGTGCCGGGAAGAACATCAGACCCCCCCCCCCGATCTAGGGACGACGGTGGTGGTGGCTACAGAAGGTTTTGTGGATATTTTATTGGGTACTCAGGGTTTCCTCATCGGGGGATTCTTATAGGTGAAGGGGGAGACCGAGGCGGCGGCCAGGGCGACCAAACCCTAGCCAGGCGCGGGGTGCGGCCCACCCGCACCTGGGGTGGGTCTGGCCCCTCTGGCCGGCCCCTCTGGCTCTCCAATGTACTTCTTGTTCCCATGGAAAGTTATTGACTTTGACGTTTGTCCCTTCCAATTCCGAGAATATTTCTTTACTAACTTTTCTGAAACCAAAAACAGCAGAAAACATGCATCTGGCACTGCTGCAACTTATTAATAGGTTAGTACCAGAAAACATGCAAAAGAACCTCAAAATGTAGACAAGCAAAGCAAAGTAGATACCAAACAAGCATGGAGCATCAAAAATTATTGATACTTTTACAACGTATAAACATCCCCAAGCTTAACTCCTACTCGTCCTCGAGTAGGTAAGTGATAAAACAATAATTTTTGAGGTGACATGCACCCTCACAATAAAGATCCAACCATTTGCAAGCATTGAAAGCTGGGATCAAAGAACTCTAAACATGTGCATGAAAGATGGAGTTCTAACAGTAGGACATAGTAACTATGCATGCAACATGACAAGCTACAAACAAAGATCATGAATAACATGCATTGAAAAACATTTGTTTGTTTCACATACAGAAAACATAGCATAGTGGTAATCAGCTTGTCCCTCATAGAGTAGCAATATAGATGCATAGGACACCTACAAAGTTCACAAGGGTGACTAGAAACAAGTAGCACAAGAGTAAGTAATAACACAATATGCATCAATTAATAATCTTTGGAACACTACACACAAGATGACAACTATGATCTTTTAATGGTGCCTAAAGGTAGAAGGTGGAGACTCAATAATGGTGGAAGAAAGGCCTTTTTGTAAAGGAAGCAGTGATTACAAGTTTCAAAAAGAGTTTCCAAAAATTATGGTACTTGTTAGCTTTCAGCCCTCATTGCCCCTATCATAAGCATCTTGAAGTGGTTAAGGTTAAAGTATAAAAGCTAGAGTATATGCTTGACGAAGTATAAGTTGGCAATCTCATGTCCCTTGAATACGAGGGCCACACCTCATGCATACTCAACTTTGCGTCTAGGTAAGTTCTTGTCACTGTAAGTATTTTCATATCATTGAGAACCGCCAACGGGGTACCCCTTGCACATGGTACATGAGCTTTCCCATAACCAAAATGACAAGGAAAGCAGACACTGAGCATCTCAGCAATCTTTTTATTTACCATATGCATATCTTTTTATTGAGGATGCTTCATAGATAGATCATTATGGTGATGCTGCAAGTTTCCACCATGATTAGGCATGGCTTAGGCTAGCGGCCCAGGCGTTTCTCTAACACAGGATACAAACTTCATGGACTTAGAAGTTCCCTCTTTATTTCACACCGGTGACATCCATAGACAAAAGAGCATGATATCAACTGAGTACAACAAGGTACAAGTGCAATGTTGAAAACGTTCCCCGTGACAGCACGGTTCTGCTAATTCCAGCTTATAAGTGCAATCATATACAATAAAGTTGCCACAATGGTTCAAGTTTATTAGGGGCAAAGAATAAAATGTGCCATCAAGTTCGTGAGGGCTTTAATCACTAAGTTTTCACATAACAAAATAGTTTTTAATTGGAAGATAGTTGAAAACAAGAATATACTTGGAATGGTGTAACACACCATGCATAGGAGTTTATAGTGGACTTTTTGGAATAACTTGGTTTCTTGGGAGTTGGAAGCATGAGTAGAACTTACTCATACAAGTGGAGGCTAGCAAAAGACTGGGACAAACCAACTAAGAGAGCAATAATGGCCATAATCATGCAGTGCAACAAAGCATACTAATCAAAGCAAAGAGTGGTACTACAAGTCAAGTACTAAATGATCATAGAGGCTAATGGTGACTTGTCATAGTCATAACATGGTTTGAGCATGTGCCAAGTCAACCCAATCAAAGCATCAATGGAGAATACCACAATACTATGCTTTTGCATGCTAAAACAACGCATAATTTCTTCAAGGCACACTAAGAAATCCCAATTGTTTGTAACAAGACATGCTATAGCAATAATCACTAAGAATAATGTCAAAACAACACCTAGCATGTCATGCTAAAGTCTAAGTCACAGTCAATGCAAGCTCCTCTTGGACTTCAAGCAAGAACTTACTACTCCTTTCCAACACCAAGCAACTTATTTGCAAAACAACACAATGATAATGGGGGTACAAACTACTCAAGAAAACTAAACAAACTAAGCAAATCTAACGAAACTAAGACACTCCAAGAACAACACACCTTGTGCATGAAACAATAAAAACGAAGTGTCTAGACAGACCTGAGCTTTTTATTGATGAAGAAGGGGATGCCTTGGGCATCCCCAAGCTTTGATGCTTGTACCTCTTGGATATTTCTTGGGGTGACACCATGGTGGCATCTCCAAGCTTGAGCTTTTGTCCATTCTTCATCTCATGGCATCATTCTCTCTTTACACCTGAAATTTTTCCTTCATACAAAACTTCACACAATCTTCATTAGCAACATTAGCTTATTCAAAAGATATTAGACCTCTGGCAAAGCTTTGGAACAGAAAGGATTTTCACTAAAAACACAAGCTACTGTATAACTCCTTCAAAATCTCAATTTACCTGAAGAGAACTCAAAAAATAATCAATAAGAAGCAAATGCAAATAATGGCAGAAATCTGTCAAAACAGACCAGTAGGCAGAAACCGATTTTTTCAAACATCTTCTGTTGCTCAAATAAAAAAGTTTTGAACTAACGAAATTTAGCTAACATACTGTGGGATTTACTCGTAAATTTTCAGATCAATCCGAGTTACAGAACCTCCTCAAAATCGTTTTTGGTGGAGGACAGAAATCTGTTTCGGGACAACAACAACTCCCCAAATCTTACTTCCCTCTCATTAGAGGTCATTCTTGGCACAAAAAGCAAACAAAAAGGATAATGAGAGGTCATTATAGAAGTAATAACTTCCAAGACTCAAGGAAACTCTTGGGTTATCTCCCAACAAGTACTTTTCTTTAACTCCTTTAAGTTAGGCACAAGAAGCAAGAAAAATCAAGTATTTTCAAATGAAGAATTACCCCTCATGTTCCTTTTTTTTCTTACCTTTCTTTTTCTCTTTAGGGAAGATATGATTGCTCACCGGAGGAGAAAAGTACATAATGCCTTTTCCCACATCTATTACAGCTCCAAGGTGCTTCATTGGGGATCTTCCAAGTGTGATATGTTCCTTGCCTACACATTCAATAACAAGATAATCGGTAGTCACCATTTTCCCTAAAAATTTTGTAAACACACCTTCAGCTATTCCAATGGGTAATATAGTGGCATTGTTGGTAAGAGATATTTCCTCTCCTAATTCAATAAGCCCCCAAAGACTCAAGGAATCAAAAATATCTTTAAGCATGAGACAAAATTCAAACATGATATCACAGCGAGCATCAAAAAGTGTAGTATTTATTGAGACTTTGATTGTGGGAAACCACTTTGAAGGCTCAGAATTTATAGGTACGTAATCATGGTAAGCCCTAAGAGTGTGATAGCAATTATTCATAGCAGCAATACCGGTCTCAAGAGTGTTCAACCTAGCAAAAATATTTGTGAAAGGGGAATCAGACTTGCCAGGTGTACCATAAATTATGATTAATTTCTTTATGGAATAAAAAGCTTCGTCCTCAGTACATAGCGAAAAATCTTTATCAGCCACAACATCCAAATCATATCTATAACATAGAGCAATGCCGCGGTAGAAACTATCAATAACCAAGCTGAGACTCACCTCAGGCTCAGTTTCCCTCTGGAAAGCAGAGATTCTAGACAAAGCTTCTTTAAAACTTTGTTCACTTTTTTGCTTAAAAGTGGAGATTTCTACCATATGTGAAATAAAGATTGGTCCAAAACCAGACATGGCAGCAACTAGAACATGAACTAATTTTCTTGTGTTTTTGAATAAAGCAAGCAAACCAAACTAGACTATTTTTTTGGGGGGTTTTGGAAAGTGGCAAACAAAACCAAGCAAAAGAAACAAAGCAAACTAAAAACAAAGTAAAGAGAAAGGAAGTGAAGGAATCCCCTAGTGATGACGTCCTTAGCCTCCCCAGCAACGGAGCCAGAAAAGCTTGTTGGCTGGCTGATGGCGCCTTGAAAAGCTTGACGATTGTCTACGCACAGCCTGTTGGGAACCCCAAGAGCAAGGTGTGAAGCAGCTCAGCAGCAAGTTTTCCCTCAGTTGAGACCGAGGTTATCGAACCAGAAGGAGTAAGGAAACATCACACATGTGTTGCAAGCAATGCGGAGACCTGCACAACACAAACTCAAGACTTTGCCCCAACGAACAGTGAAGTTGTCAAGCTCATCGGTTTGCTGTAACAAAGGATTAAACGTATGGTGTGGAAGATAATGGTTTGCAACAAGTAAACAAGTAACAGTGGAATATGTATCAATGGTAAAGATTGGACCAGGGTCCATAGTTCAATAGAGGTGCCCTCCTTATATAAACAACATGGCATGAAGGGTAAACAAATTACAACATGGCAATGACAGGAACTAAGCAAGGCATAACAATGCAATTACTAGTCAGAAAGATCCTATGAGATTAGAATGGGCAATACAACAAGATACATAGACCGCCATCCAATTGCATATATGACTAGAAGTCCACCTTCAGGTTATCATCCGAACCGCCACCAGTATTAAGTTGCAAGCAACAGACAACTTCTTTAAGCAAAGTGTGTAAGGTAAACAGTCCACACGTTCCATGAACAACAGACTGTTGTTTTCTCCCTAGTAGCAATAGCACATCTACAACTGAAGAGATTATTGTCCCTTCCCTTGGAAACTAGAGGCATGAACCCACTATCGAGCATAAATACCCCCTCTTGGAATCACTAGCAACTACTTGGCCAAGATAGCTACTAATAACGGAGAGCATGCAAGATCGCAAACAACACAGACATGATAGAATCATAAAGACAAAACCATTAATCAAACCAACATAATAATCTCAATATCCATCGGATCCCCACAAACACAACATGCATGATTACAAATAGATTAGATCTTGATCATGAACGGAGCTCATAAGATCTATACATGAAAGCACAAAGGAGGAGATACAACCATCTAGTTACTACATGGACCCATAGTCCAAGGTGGATCTACGCACGCATCATACCGCAGAGAAGGCCTCCAGGATGATCTCCCCTCCGGAAGGGTACCAGGAAGAACTTCAGATCCCCTCGATCTAGAGACGATGGTGGCGGGGGCTACAGAAGTTTTCGTGGATATTTGATCAGGTACTCAGGGTTTCTGCATCGGGGGCTTCTTATAGGCGAAGGGGGAGACCGAGGCGGCGGCCAGAGCGACCAAACCCTAGCCAGGCGCGGGGTGGGGCCCACCCGTACCTGGGGTGGGTCTAGCCCCTCTGGCCGGCCCCTCCGGCTCTCCTCGGGACTTCTTGTTCCCCATGGAAAGTTATTGACTGGCGTTTGTCCCATCCAATTCCGAGAATATTTATTTACTAACTTTTCTGAAACCAAAAACAACAGAAAACAGGCATATGGCACTGTTGCAACTTGTTAATAGGTTAGTACCAGAAAACATGTAAAAAGAACCTCAAAGTGTAGACAAGCAAAGCAAAGTAGATACAATACAAGCATGGAGCATCAAAAATTATAGATATGTTTCCAACGTATCAAGGAGATACAACCATCTAGCTACTACATGGACGCGTAGTCCAAGGTGGAACTACTCACGCTTCATACTGGAGGCTGGCATGATGAAGAAGAAGGCCTCCGAGATGATCTCCCCTCCGGCAGGGTGCTGAGAAGAGCTTCAGATCCTCCCGATCTAGGGACGATGGTGGCGGCGGCTACAGACGGTTTCGTGGAATATTGATCGGGTATTTAGGGTTTCTGCATCGGGGGCTTCTTATAGGCAAAGAGGGAGGCCGAGGGGGTGCCCGAGGCGGCTGCACCCACCCCCAGGCGTGGGGTGGGCCCACCCATGCGGCCAGGGGGTGTGGCCCCCTCGAGGCCCTCCTCCGTCTCGTCTTCTGGCTCCCTGTTACCCACGGTAAAAAATTGACTTTAGCTTTTGTCCCATCCAATTCCGAGAATATTGATTTTCTACCTTTCTAGAACCAAAAATAGGATAAAACAGGCAACTGGCACTGTGGCATCTCGTTAATAGGTTAGTACCAGAAAACATATAAAACACCTCAAAGTGTAGACAAAGCAAAGCAAAGTAGATACTAAACAAGCATGTAACATCAAAAATTATAGATATGTTTCTGACGTATCAAGTATCCCCAAGCTTAACTCCTGCTCGTCCTCGAGTAGGTAAGTGATAAAAGAATAATTTTTGAGGTGACATGCACCATCAAAACCAAGATCAAACCATTTGCAAGCTTTGAAAGCTGGGATCAAAGAACTCTAAACATGTGCATGGAATATGGAGTTCTAACAATAAGACAAAGTAACTATGCATGCAACATGAAAGGTTACAAACAAAGATCATGAATAACATGCATTGAGAAATGTTTGTTTGTTTCACATACAGAAAACATGGCATAGTGGCATTCAACTTGTCCCTCATAGAGTAACAAATAGATGCATAGGACACCTTCAAAGTTCATAAGAGTGAATAGATACAAATAGTTAAGAGCAAGAAATATCAAAAATATGCATCAATCAATAAGTTTTGGGACACTGCACATAGAACTAAGAATGGCAACTATTCTCTCATAACTGGTGCCTAAAGGTAGAGGGTGGAGACTCAATATAATAGTGGAAGAAAGGCCCTTCATAAAGGGAAGAAGGGATTTCAAGTTTCAAAAGGAGCTTCCAAAAATTATGGTACTTGTAAGCTTTCAGCACTCATTGCCCCTATCATAAGCATCTTGAATTGATTAAGGTTAAAGTGAACAAACTATGGAGTATATGCTTGACAAAGTATAAGTTGGCAATCTCATGTCCCTTGAATATGAGGTCCGCACCTCATGCTACTCAACTTTAGTCACCTGTAAGTTCTTGTCATAGTAAGTACATGTGTATCATAGAGAACCGCCAACGGGGTACCCCTTGCACATGGTACATGAGCTATCACTACTGGAAAACAGGCCTTCGATTCGATCAGAGCAATGTCACCAGTCCCGGCCCGTCACGAACCGCGACTAGTGCTAGCACTATTCCCGGTCCGTGATGCCTCCAACGACTAGAAATGTCCATAAACACTAGTCCCGGGCCGGACCAGAGCATTAGTCCCGGTCCGTAATACGGCCCGGGAATAATAAGCTGGAGCGGGCCAACGACTATTTTCGGGGACTATTATTCCCGGGTCGTATCACGGCCCCGGACTAATTGTCCATCACTATATATACAACTCCCTGGCCAGCTGCCCTAAAGCATATGGTGGCCATTTTTCTCAAACAAGCAAGCGAGTTCATGCCAATTTTTTTCTCAAGATTTGTCAAGATTTAGTTTGCAACACCTAAATCCAAAGCTTTAAAAGGTTAGAACTTCATTCTTTCATCTCTTATTGCTACTTTAGATCTATAATGCTCTAGAAGTATAGAGATATGGATCAAATGCATGCATGCTCTAGAAGTAGCTAGAAGGATTTTGATATATATGTGTAACAAATTTTGATTAGGCACATAGTTACTGAAAATTGAAATGTGTAATTTTAGAGTTTCAGAGCTTAGAATGGAATGAGGTTTTCACTGATAGAACAATAATAAAAAACTCCACATTTATCATGTTGATTGTTTTCTCCAATTCACAAATTGGTGCATGTAAATTTTTCAAAATTCAAAATTAATGCTCTAGAAGCTCTCAATATAACTTGTAATAATTTTATCATGTTGTGTAATGGTTTTTGATATACTTTTACTATAATGCAGATGGTCCGGGAATGGATGTGCAGTCTTGACGCCTGGGAGTTCATTAATGGCGTGCATAAATTCATCCGTGTTCTTGATGCAAACAAGCACAATGGTTTTGTATTCATCCATGTAATGGATTTAGGAATCGAAGGATTACTCGACTCAAAAACCCTTCATAGCCACTGTTGAAGTCCGGCTTCATGCCCGCTATATTTGTTGGACCAAGCACGGAGAGATGGGTTATAATGGAAGACAATGAAGAAGAGGAGGAGGATGACAACTATCATGGTTTCCGAGTGCGGAGATACTTACATGGGGATCTTTGAAGGGAGGATGAAGAAGAGACACATGATGAACCCATTGATGATCTTGGTCGGACCATTGCCGATGCACGAAGAGATTGTCAAACTGAAAAGGATAGGAGAAGTTCAATCACATGCTAGAGGATCACAAAAGTTGTTGTACCCAAATTGCGAAAATGGTCTCGAAAAGTCAAGCAAAGACACCGGAATTGCGATGGAAGGCTGAGTGTGCTATACCTGAATCCTCATTTGAAAAGTTGCTGAAAATGATGAAGAATATGCTTCCAAAAGATAACGTATTGCCCGCCAGTACGTACGAATCAAAGAAGGTTGTCTGCCCTCTAGGTTTAGAGGTTCAGAAGATACATGCATGCCCTAATGACTACAGCCTCTACCGCGGTGAGGAGTATGAGAATTTAGATGCATGCCCGGTATGCACTTCACTTCGGTATAAGATTAGACGAGATGACCCTGGTGACGTTGAGGGCGAGCCCCCCGGAAGAGGGTTCTTGCGAAGGTGATGTGATATGCTCCTATAATACCACGGTTGAAACGCTTATTCAGAAACAAAGAGCACGCCAAGTTGTTGCGATGACATAAAGAGGAACGTAAGTCAGATGGGATGTTGAGACACCCCGCTGATGGGTCGCAATGGATAAAAATCGATAGACAGTACCCGGACTTTGCAGATGATGCAAGGAGTTTAAGGTTTGGTCTAAGTACAGATGGCATGAATCCCTTTGGGGAGCAGAGCTCCAGTCACATCACCTGGCCCGTGACTCTATGCATCTATAACCTTCCTCCTTGGTTGTGCATGAAGCGGAAGTTCATTATGATGGCAGTGTTGATCCAAGGTCCTAAGCAACCCAGCAACGACATTGATGTGTACCTAAGGCCATTAGTGGAAGAACTTTTACAGTTGTGGCACGAAACCGGGATACGCGTGTGGTATGAGCACAAGCAGGAAGAATTTAACCTTTGAGCATTGCTTTTCGTAACAATCAATGATTGGCCTGCTCTTAGTAACCTTTCAGGATAGTCAAACAAGGGATACAATGCATGCACACACTGTTTAGATGAGACTGAAAGTATATATTCGGAACATTGTAAGAAGAATGTATACAATGAGCATCGACGATTTATTTTGGCCAAGCATCCCTTAAGAAAGAAAGGCAAGCATTTCAACGGTCTGGCATGTCACCAGACGAAGCCTAAGGAGCGTACTGGTGCTGATATATTTGATATGGTCAAAGATTTGGATCAACTGGTAACCTTTGGAAAGGGTCCTGGAGGAAAATCTGTTCCGAAAGACGCTGAAGGACACGCACCCATGTGGAAGAAGAAATCTATATTTTGGGAGCTACCATATTGGAAATTCTTAGAGGTCCGCTCTGCAATCGATGTGATGCATGTGACGAAGAATCTTTGCGTGAACCTGCTAGGATTCTTGGGCGTGTATGGGAAGACAAAAGATACACCGAAAGCGCGAAAGGACCATCAACGTATGAAAGACCCAGATGGCCTGCATCTAGAATGGTTTCAAGGTCATGCCAGCTACGCTCTTACCAAACAAGAGAAGGAAATATTTTTTGAATGCCTAAGCAGTATTAAGGTCCCGTCTGGCTTCTCGTCGAATATAAAGGGGATAATAAATATGGCAGAAAAAAAGTTCCAAAACCTAAAGTATCATGACTGCCACGTGATTATGACGCAAATGCTTCCGATTGCATTGAGGGGGCTTCTACCAGATAATGTTCGAGTACCCATTGTGAAGCTATGTGCATTTCTCAATGCAATCTCTCAGAAGATAATCAATCCCGAAGATCTACCACGGTTATAGAATTATGTGGTCCAATGTCTTGTCAGTTTTGAGTTGGTGTTCCCACCATCCTTCTTCAATATTATGACGCACCTGCTGGTTCACCTAGTCTAAGAGATTTCCATTCTCGGTCCTGTATTTATACACAATATGTTTCCCTTTGAGAGGTTCATGGGAATCTTAAAGAAATATGTTCATAACCGTGCTAGGCCAGAAGGAAGCATCTCCAAGGGCTATGGAATAGAGGAGGTCATTGAATTTTGTGTTGACTTTGTTCCTGACCTTAAGCCGATTGGTATTCCTCAATCTCGGTATGAGGGGAGCCTGAGTGGAAAGGGTACTCTAGGAAGGAAATCAATAATATGTAGACACGGACATTCTTACACCGAAGCACATTACACTGTTCTACAGAATTCTATCTTGGCAGCCCCATATATCGAGGAACACAAGAAAATCTTACGCTCCAACAACCCTGGAAAGCATGACTCTTGGATTAGCGATGAACACATGGAGAGTTTCGGCAGTTGGTTGCAACATCTCATCAAAAACAACACTCTTGGACATCAGCTATACTTGTTGTCTAGGTCACCATCTTCGACTATATCGACATTCTAAGGGTACGAGATAAATGGGTATACATTTTACACGATAGCCCAAGATAAAAAGAGCACCAACCAAAACAGTGGTGTCCGCTTTGATGCAACAGACAACAATGGGTCAAAGACCACATATTATGGTTACATAGAGGAGATATGGGAACTTGACTATGGACCTACTATTAAGGTCCCCTTGTTTCGGTGCAAATGGGTCAAGTCGACAGAGGAGGGTTGAGGTAGACAAGAAATACGGAATGACATCGTTGGATCTCAACAATCTTGGGTACTTAGACGAACCATTCGTCCTAGCCAATGATGTGGCTCAGGTTTTCTATGTGAAGGACATGTCTGACAAACCCAGAAAAAGAAAAAATAAGAAAAAGAATACATCAGACGATGAGCCAAAGCGCCACATAGTTCTTTCAGGAAAAAGAAACATCGTGGGAGTGGAGGACAAGACAGACATGTTAGAAGATTGTGATAAATTTCAAGAAATTCCGCCCTTCGCGGTGAAGGATGACCCAAGCATCATGTTAATGAATGAAGATGCTCCATGGATTCGACGGGATCAGAAAGGAACACACGCGAAGAAATGATATGTAATAATTGTAACATTTTATGAGTGAAGATGCTCCATGCATGTGTCTATTTTTAATAGTGTTGTCTGCAAACAATCTTGAGTGTGTTAATCCCGATTCATACTTACCATTAAGATCTGATCTCCAAACGCGTGATGTCACATATTAGGGAGTGCCTCTATGACCAGTTTCTCGGAGATGCCGGAGGACTGGGATCCGTCGGCATCTCCCTGAAACTGGCCGTAGTGGTGTCCCTGCTCTCGAAAACCATCTTGCAGCTTGTAACTTCTCTAACTAGATCAATACGCCTGGGAGCTAACTAATTTTACATATTAGGGAGTGCCTCTATGACAAGTTTCTCGGAGATGCCTGAGGACTGGGCTCCGTCGGCATCTCCCTGAAACTGGCCGTAGTGGTGTCCCTGCTCTCGAAAACCATCTTGGAGATGGCTCAAACTAGCTGGAGGACTGGACTCACAAGGATGCCTATTTATAGTACAAGCAGCTCCACATAATGTCGACACTCACGACATAATGTCGACACTCACCCCTATTATTAGTGCTGACTCATGTTTAGTCCCGGTTGGTGTCTCCAACCGGGACTAAAGGTTCATCTTTAGTCCCGGTTGGTGACACCAACCGGGACAAGGTACAAGCCGCACGACATAATATCAACACTCACCCCTATTATTAGTGTTGCCTGGCCCAGTCTGCTGCAATCCCTTCAGTCGTGGTTGGTTTGTCCAACCGGGACTAGCTAACACTCAGGACTAAAGCCGCCCCCTTTAGTCATAATCATGCCTAGTCCTATAGTACGCAGCTTCAGGGTCTTCTTCGTCATCTTCATCATCATCGTCATCGCCACTCCGGGGATCCTCACCATCCATGGCATATACCGAGGCCATTCCAGCCTCGGATTCACGGTGGGGGAGGGTATCTGGAAGACGATGCCATCACGGCCGGTGTGGGGCCTTTTTGTGGCTCTGTGGCGGGTGGACTCGTGGGCACCGCAGGCGAGGATGGTCTCCCCCGGCGATGTAGCGCATCACTCCGATGATAATACGGTTCGCCCACCACATACGACGGCCGGCTTCGTTCTGGTTCACCGGTGGCGGGTCATCACCCTCGTACCTGACGAGCTTCCTTTCCCGCCTATTAGCGAAGAAGGCATTCCAGGTGTCGTAGTTGTCGGGATCCCACTGGGGATCCATCCGCTGCTCCGGCGTGAGCTCGTGGTAGAAGTGGTTTGTGATGGCCGCCTGGCGTGCGGAACCTTGAGGGACATGAGGGACAGGAACCCCTCGGCCAAAGATTCAAATGGCCGCAGGCCGGACAAGGGTAGTTGAGGCGCCTGACAACGGTCTCCTCGAGGGTCAGAATGGCCCAGTAGGCGTTGTCCATTGTTCTAAGAGAGGAAGGTGTGGATGTGTGGATAGCCATGGCGCGATCGCCCTAAATATAGAGGGAAAGGGCGGGAAAATTTGGCGTGAATCTTTGGGAAATGGCAAGAAATATCTTTAGTCCCGGTTAGTGACTACATCCGGGACTAAAAGCTCTCGTAGAAAGGAAAGGGCGGGAAAACTTGGCGGGAAGCGGTGGGAAATGGCGGGAAATATCTTTAGTCCCAGTTTGTGACTACAATCGGGACTAAAAGGATATTATATAAGATTCTTTATATTTTTCTGATAATAATAGACATATTTTTTGTTTTATTTGGATTATTACAATAAAAGATATGATTTTTTCAAAGTTTTTATATTTTATTTGAATTAAAAAAGAAAATTTACAAATGAAATAATTTATAAATGATGCAAACAGATAAATGGATATTATATTAAAATTCTTTAAATTTCTGATAATTATAGACATATTATTTGTTTTATTTGGATTATTACAATAAAAGATATGATTTTTCAAAGTTTTTATATTTGATTTGAATTAAAAAAGAAAATTTACAAATGAAATAATTTATAAATGATGCAAACAGATAAATGGATATTATATTAAAATTCTTTATATTTTTCTGATAATTATAGACATATTATTTGTTTTATTTGGATTATTACAATAAAAGATATGATTTTCGAAAGTTTTTATATTTGATTTGAATTAAAAAAAGAAAATTTACAAATGAAATAATTTATAAATAATGCAAACAGATAAATGGATATTATATTAAAATTCTTTATATTTTTTTGATAATAATAGACATATTATTTGTTTTATTTGGATTATTACAATAAAAGATACGATTTTTCAAAGTTTTTATATTTGATTTGAATTAAAAAAGAAAATTTACAAATGAAATAATTTATAAATGATGCAAACAGATAAATGGATATTATATTAATATTCTTTATATTTTTCAGATAATAATAGACATATTATTTGTTTTATTTGGATTATTACAATAAAAGATATGATTTTTCAAAGTTTTTATATTAGTTTTGAATTAAAAAAGAAAATAAAAAATAACAAATAGTCGTGGGTCGTGGCTGGACCCGGGACTAAAGGGTGAGTGCAGCGAAAGTGGTGGAAAAACCCTTTAGTCTGGCCGTGGCTTTCTTGCGACTAAAGAAGTCTTTAGTCCCGGGCTAAGCCACCGCCCGCGACTAAAGACCCTTTAGTCTCGGGCGGTGGCTTAGCCCGGGACTAAAAGGTCTGTCCCTTTATATTCTGGCGCCAGCGGAGGTGCTGCGCCCCAAGACTTCGCATTTCGTGACGACGGCGATTTAAGACAGGGAGGTCTTGTCGATTCGCCGCCCGCTCATGCGTCGTCGTGCTCCGTCAGGCCGCGCCCGCAGTGAGATGGTTCTCCAGACGTGGCGCCGCTCAGCAACTACGGCGCCTCACTACTGCGGCAGTTAGGGTTCGCCAGAATGAAACGAGAGAGGAGCGAGCCTGGGGAATGAGAGGATAAGGAGAGGCGTGCTCTCCATGGCGGCGGCGGCGCGGATCGGCGACGGACACGGCCGGCGAGGGCGTCGCACGCTAGAGGACGGGGAAGCACGACCGTGAGGTAGGCGTGTTGGGTCACTGGCCCGGTAGTAGGGAGAGAGATGGCCTGGTTGGGGTCGGGCTATTTTTTTTTCCAAAATTTTTTCTTTTTCTTTTTTTCCTTTTCTCTTTGTATTTTTTAAATACAAATCTATTTTATATTATTTTTTTAATTATTTTTTTAATTATAATTAGCTAGGATTAGGATTATATTGTTAGCTAGGGTTATTTTAATTGTAATTAGCTAGGGTTATTTTTTAATTATTGTTTTAATTATAATTATCCAGGGTTATTTTTTAATTATTGTTTTAATTATAATGAGCTAGGGTTATTTTTTTAATTATTGTTTTAATTATAATTAGCTAGGGTTATTTTTTTGTTTTAGTTATTAGCTATGATTATATTGTTTTACCACAATTAATATTAGGATTATTGTTTTACCACAAATAATATAAGGTTTTACCATAATTAATATTAGGAAATGTTATAGTTTTTTTCTATAGTTTTTTTATAGTTTTTTTTATATTAGGGTTTTTTGTTTTAGTATTAGGATTATTCTTTTAATTAAAATATTAGAATTAGGATTAGTATTATTGTTTTAGTGATTTTTTTGTTTTATTTATTAAGATTAGAATTAGGATTAGGATTAGGGTTATTTTTTTGTTTTAGTTATTATGATTATTGTTTTAGCACAAATAATATTAGGATTATTATAATTAGGATTATATTGTTTTAGTTATTAGGATTATTGTTTTTTCTAACCTGTTTAACTCTCTTTTTGTTATGGATAATTAAGTCATGGATCCATCCAAATATCCTGGTCGCATCGGTGAAGGTTTTCTTCAGGGCATGATAAGAGGTGAAATTCCTCTTACTACCGGCGCCGAAGATATTTTGCTCGAGGAAGAGATATCCTCATATCTGAATCCATCCGGTGATGAACTAGAGGAAAACCAAGGGGAAGACCAGATGGACGAAGGGCAAAGAAATAACAACAATAATGATGGCCCTTCGACAGGGTATAAAGTCTCGTGTTACCTCTATTCATTAACTGATCTAGATATATATTATTCACTCTCTCTTCTTCTTTTAGCCCACCGGATCGAAGCAATCGACAGCTCGAACGAAACGAGGGCCGAACAAAAAGTTGGATGGTAATCAGAGGTTCACCATCGAAGAAATAGATGATGATGGTGAACCGATTGCTCCAGAGAAGCACTGGAGGATGTTTATAAATCAATGCGGGGTGCTTGTTAGGGACAACCTGCCGATCACCATCCAAGAATGGAATAAGTCAAAGAAAGCCGGTGAAGAATCCAACAGCTATGTCACCGATGATGCCAAAGATGACCTTTGGCAGAAGCTCATAGCGCATTTCATACTACCTCCAGAGTATGAGGAATTTGAGGTAGATGGTATTACCCCAAGGCCGGGTGGGCTTGAAAATAGAGCGAAATTCAAGGAGTGGGCACTAAGCAAGATGGCCGAACTGTACCGGAAACACAAGAAAAGTTTATACGCGAAATATGTCGCGAAAAAGAAAACTCCAGACTTCAAAGGAGTAAACGAGAAGTTTCCAAAAATTATGGTACTTGTTAGCTTTCAGCCCTCATTGCCCCTATCATAAGCATCTTGAAGTGGTTAAGGTTAAAGTGGAAAAGCTAGAGTATATGCTTGACGAAGTATAAGTTGGCAATCTCATGTCCCTTGAATACGAGGGCCACACCTCATGCATACTCAACTTTGCGTCTAGGTAAGTTCTTGTCACTGTAAGTATTTTCATATCATTGAGAACCGCCAACGGGGTACCCCTTGCACATGGTACATGAGCTTTCCCATAACCAAAATGACAAGGAAAGCAGACACTAAGCATCTCAGTAATCTTTTTATTCACCATATGCATAGCTTTTTATTGAGGATTCTTCATAGATAGATCATTATGGTGATGCTGCAAGTTTCCACCATGATTAGGCATGGCTTAGGCTAGCGGCCCAGGCGTTTCTCTAACACAGGATACAAACTTCATGGACTTAGAAGTTCCCTCTTTATTTCACACCGGTGACATCCATAGACAAAAGAGCATGATATCAACTGAGTACAACAAGGTACAAGTGCAATGTTGAAAACGTTCCCCGTGACAGCACGGTTCTGCTAATTCCAGCTTATAAGTGCAATCATATACAATAAAGTTGTCACAATGGTTCAAGTTTATTAGGGGCAAAGAATAAAATGTGCCATCAAGTTCATGAGGGCTTTAATCACTAAGTTTTCACATAACAAAATAGTTTTTAATTGGAAGATAGTTGAAAACAAGAATATACTTGGAATGGTGTAACACACCATGCATAGGAGTTTATAGTGGACTTTTTGGAATAACTTGGTTTCTTGGGAGTTGGAAGCATGAGTAGAACTTACTCATACAAGTGGAGGCTAGCAAAAGACTGGAACAAACCAACTAAGAGAGCAATAATGGCCATAATCATGCAGTGCAACAAAGCATGCTAATCAAAGCAAAGAGTGGTACTACAAGTCAAGTACTAAATGATCATAGAGGCTAATGGTGACTTGTCATAGTCATAACATGGTGTGAGCATGTGCCAAGTCAACCCAATCAAAGCATCAATGGAGAATACCACAATACTATGCTTTTGCATGCTAAAACAACGCATAATTTTTTCAAGGCACACTAAGAAATCCCAATTGTTTGGAACAATACATGCTATAGCAATAATCACTAAGCATAATGTCAAAACAACACCTAGCATGTCATGCTAAAGTCTAAGTCACAGTCAATGCAAGCTCCTCTTGCACTTCAAGCAAGAACTTACTACTCCTTTCCAACACCAAGCAACTTATTTGCAAAACAACACAGCGAGAATGGGGGTACAAACTACTCAAGAAAACTAAACAAACTAAGCAAATCTAACGAAACTAAGACACTCCAAGAACAACACAACTTGTGCATGAAACAATAAAAACGAAGTGTCTAGACAGACCTGAGCTTTTTATTGATGAAGAAGGGGATGCCTTGGGCATCCCCAAGCTTTGATGCTTGTACATCTTGGATATTTCTTCATACAAAACTTCACACAATCTTAATTAGCAACATTAGCTTATTCAAAAGATATTAGACCTCTAGCAAAGCTTTGGAACAGAAAGGCTTTTCACTAAAAACACAAGCTACTGTATAACTCCTTCAAAATCTCAATTTACCTGAACAGAACTCAAAAAAGAATTAATAAGAAGTAAATGCAAATAATGGCAGAAATCTGTCAAAACAGACCAGTAGGCAGAAACCGATTTTTCCGAACATGGTCTGTTGCTCAAATAAAAAAGTGTTGAACTAACGAAAGTTAGCTAACATACTGTGGTATTTACTCGTAAATTTTCAGATCAATCCGAGTTACAGAGCCTCCTCAAAATCGTTTTTCGTGGAGGACAGAAATCTATTTCGGGACAACAACAACTCCCCAAATCTTACTTCCCTCTCATTAGAGGTCATTCTTGGCACAAAAAGCAAACAAAAAGGATAAGGAGAGGTCATTACAGAAGTAATAACTTCCAAGACTCAAGGAAACTCTTGGGTTATCTCCCAACAAGTACTTTTCTTTAACTCCTTTAAGTTAGGCACAAGAAGCAAGAAGAATCAAGTATTTTCAAATGAAGAATTATCCCTCATGTTCCTTTTTTTTCTTACCTTTCTTTTTCTCTTTAGGGAATATATGATTGCTCACCGGAGGAGCAAAGTACATAATGCCTTTTCCCACATCTATTACAGCTCCAAGGTGCTTCATTAGGGATCTTCCAAGTGTGATCTGTCCCTTGCCTACACATTCAATAACAAGATAATCGGTAGTCACGATATTCCCTTAAAATTTTGTAAACACACCTTCAGCTATTCCAATGGGTAATATAGTGGCATTGTTGGTAAGAGATATTTCCTCTCCTAATTCAATAAGCCCCCAAAGACTCAAGGAATCAAAAATATCTTTAAGCATGCGACAAAATTCAAACATGATATCACAGCGAGCATCAAAAAGTGTAGTATTTATTGAGACTTTGATTGTGGGAAACCACTTTGAAGGCTCAGAATTTATAGGTACGTAATCATCGTAAGCCCTAAGAGTGTGATAGCAATTATTCATAGCAGCAATACCGGTCTCAAGAGTGTTCAACCTAACAAAAATATTTGTGAAAGGGGAATCAGACTTGCCAGGTGTACCATAAATTATGATTAATTTCTTTATGGAATAAAAAGCTTCGTCCTCAGTACATAGCGAAAAATATTTATCAGCCACAACATCCAAATCATATCTATAACATAGAGCAATGCCGCGGCAAAAGAAACTACTTGGCCAAGATAGCTACTAACAACGGAGAGCATGCAAGATCACAAACAACACAGACATGATAGAATCATAAAGACAAAACCATTAATCAAACCAACATAATAATCTCAATATCCATCGGATCCCCACAAACACAACATGCATGATTACAAATAGATTAGATCTTGATCATGAACGGAGCTCATAAGATCTATACATGAAAGCACAAAGGAGGAGATACAACCATCTAGTTACTACATGGACCCATAGTCCAAGGTGGATCTACGCACGCATCATACCGCAGAGAAGGCCTCCGGGATGATCTCCCCTCCGGAAGGGTACCGGGAAGAACTTCAGATCCCCTCGATCTAGAGACGATGGTGGCGGCGGCTACAGAAGTTTTCGTGGATATTTGATCAGGTACTCATGGTTTCTGCATCGGGGGCTTCTTATAGGCGAAGGGGGAGACCGAGGCGGCGGCCAGAGCGACCAAACCCTAGCCAAGCGCGGGGTGGGGCCCACCCGTGCCTGGGGTGGGTCTGTGTAAGGGTCCCAACCTTTAATAAGGTAGAGTCCCCTGTGTTTACAATGCTAGTCCCTGGATCAATAGCTAGCATCCACAGTTAAGTTGTAATATCAAGAAACAAAGGTCATAATACAACTTTATAACCAGGAATAACATAATTTTATTACATCTTACATAGCTCATTTGGCTATTACATTACATTGCAGCAGAAAATCTATAAGCATGGGGTCCTTCATCTTCAAAGTGCCACAGGCAGACATGTTGGTTGTAGACTTTGTAATCCTAATCAACACACTTCACTAAATCAATCAAACCTGCAACATACATGTTACAGCCACAAGGGTCAATACATTTGAATTGTATTGGAAAGTGATACTATGGTAGTATAGTGGAGTCTATCATCTATATCCATTTGGCTAAGTGGAGTTGAGGCTTGCATTGCTCAAAATAGATTTTCCTTATCATTTTGAAAACACTAAGTTTTAGCTTGTCAAAATCATTTTTCTCAATCAAAGATTGAAAATCCTTTAACCCTTGTTCAAACCACAAGTTTTTAACATAGAAATTTGAATGATGAGATTCTTGATTGCTTCCATGTCTTGATGCTCAAATTGTCCTTTACCAGGGACATGGCTAAGTACTTAGATTTTACACTCTGTAGAGGTGGTGCACTTTCCCCACAAGACTTAGTTTCCCAAGACAAGATCTTTCAGAAGCCTTACCTTAGACCAAAATGGACGCGTTCCAACCTATCAAACTCTACCACCAACTGTCCATATGGCTAAGTTCTTGCAACCTATATGATCAGGCAGAGCCCATAATGCCAAGTGGCTGCACTTGAAGCTTCTCAATATTTGACATCTCAAATCTCTTTGTTCCTAGGTGGCCATCCACAAGTGAGATACACAAGGTAAACCATAGACATGGGCCTTGTGAACCACTCAACCAAAATCCACCAAGCAATTACCATTCCACCCAGGTGATTCATTAACTTAGTTGTTTTATTAAACAAAAACACAAGTCCTCAGACTTAGGAATTTTTCCATAGTGTGAATATATATTCCACCCATGTTTTCTATTAGCTAGGCTAAGCTTGATAGTAATAGGAATCTTAACTTAGGAAGATTTCCACTAAGGTTTCATCTACTAGGTTTTACTATAGCAAGGTTTATACTTAGCAAAATTCCATGCAAGTTTTACTTAGAAGAATCACTAATGCATAGTGAAAGTAATGGGACAAAAAGTATGAAGCATCACTTGCCTTTTTGGTAGAGTATGGGTTCACTCCTTGTCCTTGCAACAATCACACTCTTCAAGTCACTACAAATCAATCAAGCAAGGCACAATCTCAATCTACCAATCAAGCAAAACATCACATAAAATGATGAAGTCTAGGAAATGCATGCAAGCATGCCAAGCTTTTTTTATTTGAAAAGTGGTTCCTAATGGATCATAAACATTTGAAAGCACCTATTGGTCATTTTGTAAAGTGGCAAAGTCATTTGCAAAAGGTTTCGCTACAAAAACCATTTTCAAAACAAAGTATCATTTTATGTGGTGTAGAAATATTTTTACTAAGGCATTAATCTATAGGGTTCACCAAATATGTTTTCAAACCATAAAACTTGGTGTTTGGGGTCAGAGAGTTTAAAACAAAACATTTCCCAAAAGTTTTCCTTCAAAACCATTTTTTATAAATAAACCATATTTCTATTTGAGTAGAAATGGTTTTAAATCAAAGAATCATTATTTTGTTTCACCAGATACATTTTTGAAACCACAAAGTGATTCCTACGGCCAGTAGGTTCAAAATACACCAATTGCAAAAGATTTTATCCCCAAATTCATTTTTAAACAATTTTCACATCCTTAACAAGCATACAATTGTTTCTGCAAAAACAACCATTTTTCCAGAAGCTTTTTACTAAACAAATGGCATGGCTGGCTAGGGTTTGTTCCACTGATTCCATTTATATAAAATTTGTAATTTTTGGACGTGTGGATCAAAAGTTGTGCAATTTACAAAATTGGAAATCTAATAGATCAAATCTGTCTTTTAAATCAACTACAGGCCACGTGGTGCAATTCTATTGGTCAAAAACGTTTCGTTCGGATCGACTACTCTGGTGCGTTGGATCAAGTCAGATCGTGCAGTGCGCAGGTGCTACTTACCCTTTTGTCTAGCTTCTATCCTAGCCACTAGATCGAGATCGGACGGCTGCTGTAAGCTCGACCTAAAACTAGCGGCGCTGCGGTGGCTACTGGTGGCGGAGGCAGTGGCGGCGATACAGGAAGTTAGGGGAACAATGGGATAGCTCACCAGAATCGCCGAAGCTTGCTGATGCTCAACGTTGTTGTTGCTGGGCAGGGGGCGCACGGGGTTGTCCTTAATCTTTCGCCAGAGTTCGTTCTAGCGACGGGCGAGCTCTGGTGTTGTCGAAGACGAACTTACTGAGCATGCTAAGGCAAACGGAGAGCAGTGTTAGATGCGCGCGAGAGAGGAGCGTGCAAGAGCATCAACGAGAGGGGAAGGGGCGGACAGAAACTACCTGGGGAACTCGCCGGAGTTCAACCCGACGATGGCGGCGCTCAGTGGTTGTTGGAGTCGAGGTTCTGGGGCGCCCGCGGTTGAATGGGAGGTACAGGGAGATGCTCCTGGGAGTGGGGAAGGTGTGAGCTTGGTCGGGGAGGCAAGGGGTGGCAGGACACGGCCGGAATCATCGTCGGAGTGTCGTCGGACAGTAGGCGGTGTCTGGCGAAATTCGACAGCCTGGGGGCGCACTTGGGGGAGGAGACAGAGGGGAAATGGAGGAGAGTCGCTGGCGTTTAAATGTGCATGGTCACTGCGAGTAATGGTGGCCGCGTTAAGACGAATTCAAGCCGCGAAATCAAAGCCAGAAACGGCGACGAGGGGAGGAAGAACAGGTCGTGGGTGTAGACGACGAACAGGAGAGGGTGGGGTCGGCTGGTCAGTGAGAAAGGGAGTGAGGGGGAGGGTCCACATGTCAGTTGCTCCGCGGGTTCTGTCTACAGTGAAAAACATTTTGCCGTGGGAGAGAGTAGGTGGGCTGGACTCGGTCTTATTGGGCTGCTGGGTTGGGTCGGCCAGATTCTATATTTTTTTCTTCCTGTTTGCTTTTTCTTTTTCTAAATCAATTTCTGTTTTGAATTTCAATCAACTATTTAAACATTCAAACAATTCAAATTTTCACCACACAATGTAATTGAATTTGGTTCTGTTTATCAACATAAACCAATTCCCAAAATAAAATAATTTTTATTCTTTTTAGGATCTATTTAATAATTAAATAAAATAGTTCTTAATTATTAATTCAAATAGGTTTTGATTTATTTAATAAAATCTCCATTTCAAATCTAAATATTTTCAAAACCAAATCAGTAGATTTTTGTTTGAAAATAGAAGATACTTGGAAAACTTGTTTAAAATAAAATAACATTTTTTATTTTAGGTTCCATTAATAATTAAATAAAATGGACCTTGGTTATTAAATCAAATAGGATTTGTTTTATTTAAAATATTTATTTGAAAACTAATTAAAACCAAAACACTTCAGTAGGTTTTATTTGAGAATATCAAATACTTAGAAAACTTCTTTAAAATAAATAAATAAGTTTTAGTGTTTATTTTAAAATGGGAAAAGCCTTTACTTAAATAAAATTGGATATTAAATCCTTATTATTTTATTTAAATAAACCTTTGCTATTTTTATCAAAACAAAACATTTTATTTCAAAATATTGGCCAAGGTTTAATTTGGCTTTATAAATAATCCTTTATTTATAAATCTATCTTTTCTTTTGAAAACCAAATCTTTTATTTAAAGATCCAAATATAGTAGTTTTAAATATTTTGAAGTTTATTGTTTATTTAACTTTTTAAATCCCTTTAGGATTTTATTTGATCCAAATAGGTTTTGAAATTTTCCAAATGAATTCAAAAAGTTTCTTCTCACCCTAAAAATCAACAAAGTTTTATTTTATTCATTTATTTTTCACATTACAAGATTTGGAAAATCTTGGGATGTGACAGGCTACCACCCTTAAAATAAATCTCGTCCCGAGATTTGGGAAGGCTAGGGGTTACAAGTTGGTTCAAAACAACTAGGGTACTACCACCCTTAAAATTTTTCAAACTAAATTACTTGTTGGCTTGCTTGGGATCTTGGGGAAACTTCTCTGGACAGAAGTTTGCATAGTGGCCTAGTTCCTTGCATTTGAAACACATCACTTGGCTGATATCTTTCTTTTCCTTTGGTATCATTGCCTCTTGTTTGTTTCTTTGGTTCTTCTTCTTTTCTGGGCATTCATTGGCATAGTGTCCCATCTCTTTGCAATTGTAATATTGCACTTGATTAATATCCTTCTTGTTAGGGTTGGGGCATTTCTTCTTCTTCTTGGGTCTCTCCAAAGTTAGGAGTTATTCTAGTTCATGTTCTTCATACCTCACCTCAGAGGTGGGAAATCTTTCTCTCTTCTTGGGGCATTCTTCTTCATGCTCCTTGGATGTATGATCTTTGTCTCCACAAATATTGCTAGCTTGGGTTCCTTCTAGAATAGCATCTTTGTCATCCTTGTTATCATTAGCTCTTTGGGAAAAGTTTTCTCCCATGTTGATCATTTGAGTAACCAATCCTTGCAACAATTGGGATTGAAGTTTCAGAGTCCTTTGTATGGCTGGGTCTAGTCCATTGTTGTTAGCTAAAATCTGAGTTGTCTCTTGACTCAACTGGTTTTGGGTTGCTATAAGTTCTCTCATGTTGTTCTCTTGGTTGTTGTTGTTGTCATCAACCTTGATGTTGGAGTCTCTTGGAGAAGTCATCTGTTTGGGTTGCATTGATATTAGGATAGGCAAAATATTTCTAAGGAAGTAATTCTAATCATACACATCACAATTTACACAAACAATGTGCCAGCATTCACAAACAAACATTCCACTCAAACAACAAGTTTCAAGCATATTTTTAGGCAACCAAAAATATTTTTGTTTCACCACATAAGTTGGTGTGTTTGTCTTAACTAAAATATGGTGGTCCATCTATATGGTTCTCTTGTGATCGTTCCATCCTTCTTGGTTGATTCTCCTTGAACAAAATCTTTGTATCCTTGGAGAAAATTTTCTCATGTCTTGGTCACAAAACTTCAAAGGTGATGATGGTTCTTTCTAAGTTGTATTTCCTTAGTCTTCAAATCTTGAGCAAGATTTTCTTGTCTCACTTGTCCTTAGTGATATCCAAGTTGGAAGTCCTTGGTGAATATGTTGAAGATGTTGAAGTCATTAGAGTTGAAGAAGTTGAAGTCACTAGAGTTGATGGAGTCCTTTGCACATGGTGAAGTCTTTGGTCATGGGGTAGGCTTTTCCATCAAGTTGAAAAATAGAAGAGATGTAGAGTTGAAACCAAAATGGTTGAGGAAAGAGTTTACAAGATTGTTTATAAATAAGTTTTGGAACAAATACAACTCCTATTTTTCTAAGGGTTTTTGTCCAATTCTAGGGTTTACAAATCCTACAGGCAACACAATGCTCTGATACCATCTGTAAGGGTCCCAACCTTTAATAAGGTAGAGTCCCCTGTGTTTACAATGCTAGTCCCTGGATCAATAGCTAGCATCCACAATTAAGATGTAATATCAAGAAACAAAGGTCATAATACAACTTTATAACCAGGAATAACATAATTTTATTACATCTTACATAGCTCATTTGGCTATTACATTACATTGCAGCAGAAAATCTATAAGCATGGGGTCCTTCATCTTCAAAGTGCCACAGGCAGACATGTTGGTTGTAGACTTTGTAATCCTAATCAACACACTTCACTAAATCAATCAAACCTGCAACATACAAGTTACAGCCACAAGGGTCAATACATTTGAATTGTATTGGCAAGTGATACTATGGTAGTATAGTGGAGTCTATCATCTATATGCATTTGGCTAAGTGGAGTTGAGGCTTGCATTGCTCAAAATAGATTTTCCTTATCATTTTGAAAACACTAAGTTTTAGCTTGTCAAAATCATTTTTATCAATCAAAGATTGAAGATCCTTTAACCCTTGTTCAAACCACAAGTTTTTAACTTAGAAATTTGAATGATGAGATTCTTGATTGCTTCCATGTCTTGATGCTCAAATTGTCCTTTACCAGGGACATGGCTAAGTACTTAGATTTTACACTCTGCAGAGGTGCTGCACTTTCCCCACAAGACTTGGTTTCCCAAGACAAGATCTTTCAGAAGCCTTCCCTTAGACCAAAATGGACGCGTTCCAACCTATCAAACTCTACCACCAACTATCCATATGGCTAAGTTCTTGCAACCTATATGATCCAGGCAGATCCCATAATGCCAAGTGGCTGCACTTGAAGCTTCTCAACATTTGACATCTCAAATCTCTTTGTTCCTGGGTGGCCATCCACAAGTGAGATACACAAGGTAAACCATAGACATGGGCTTTGTGAACCACTCAACCAAAATCCACCAAGCAATTACCATTCCACCCAGGTGATTCATTAACTTAGTTGTTTTATTAAACAAAAACACAAGTCCTCAGACTTAGGATTTTTTGCATAGTGTGAATATATATTCCACCCATGTTTTCTATTAGCTAGGCTAAGCTTGATAGTAATAGGAATCTTAACTTAGGAAGATTTCCACTAAGGTTTCATCTACTAGGTTTTACTATAGCAAGGTTTATACTTAGCAAAATTCCATGCAAGTTTTACTTAGAAGAATCACTAATGCATAGTGAAAGTAATGGGACAAAAAGTATGAAGCATCACTTGCCTTTTTGGTAGAGTATGGGTTCAATCCTTGTCCTTGCAACAATCACACTCTTCAAGTCACTACAAATCAATCAAGCAAGGCACAATCTCAATCTACCAATCAAGCAAAACATCACATAAAATGATGAAGTCTAGGAAATGCATGCAAGCATGCCAAGCTTTGTTTTATTTGAAAAGTGGTTCCTAATGGATCATAAACATTTTAAAGAACCTATTGGTCATTTTGTAAAGTGGCAAAGTCATTTGCAAAAGGTTTCGCTACAAAAACCATTTTCAAAACAAAGTATCATTTTATGTGGTGTAGAAATATTTTTACTAAGAAATTAATCTATAGGGTTCACCAAATATGTTTTCAAACCATAAAACTTGGTGTTTGGGGTCAGAGAGTTTAAAACAAAACATTTCCCAAAAGTTTTCCTTCAAAACCATTTTTTTATAAATAAACCATATTTCTATTTGACTAGAAATGGTTTTAAATCAAAGAATCATTATTTTGTTTCACCAGATACATTTTTGAAACCACAAAGTGATTCCTATGGTCAGTAGGTTCAAAATAAACCAATTGCAAAAGATTTTATTCCCAAATTCATTTTTAAACAATTTTCACATCCTTAACAAGCATACAATTGTTTCTGCAAAAACAACCATTTTTCCAGAAGCTTTTTACTAAACAAATGGCATGGTTGGCTAGGGTTTGTTCCACTGATTCCATTGATATAAAATTTGTAATTTTTGGACGTGTGGATAAAAAGTTGTGCAATTTACAAAATTGGAAATCTAATAGATCAAATCTGTCTTTTAAATCAACTACAGGCCACGTGGTGCAATTCTATTGGTAAAAAACGTTTCATTTGGATCGACTACTCTCGTGCGTTGGATCGAGTCAGATCATGCGGTGCGCAGGTGCTACTTACCCTTTCGGCTAGCTTCTATCCTAGCCACTAGATCGAGATCGGACGGCTGCTGCAAGCTCGACCTAAAACTAGCGGCGCTGCGGTGGCTACTGGCGGCGGAGCGGCCAGACGGTGGCGGCGCCAGCGATACAGGAAGTTAGGGGAACAATGGGATAGCTCACCAGAATCGCCGAAGCTTGCTGATGCTCAACGTTGTTGTTGCTGGGCAGGGGGCGCACGGGGTTGTCCTTAATCTTTCGCCGGAGTTCGCTCACGATCGGGCGAGCTCTGGTGTTGTCGAAGACGAACTTACTAAGCGCGCTAAGGCAAACGGAGAGCAGTGTTAGATGCGCGCGAGAGAGGAGCGTGTGAGAGCATCAACGAGAGGGGAAGGGGCGGACATAAACTACCTGGGGCACTCGCCGGAGTTCAACCCGACGGTGGCGGCGCTCAGTGGTTGTTGGAGTCGAGGTTCTGGGGCGCCCGCGGTTGAATGGGAGGTACAGGGAGATGCTCCTGGGAGTGGGGAAGGTGTGACCTTGTTCGGGGAGGCAAGGGGTGGCAGGACATGGCCGGAATCGTCGCCGGAGTGTCGTCGGATAGTAGGCGGTGTCTGGCGAAATTCGACAGCCTGGGGACGCACTTGGGGGAGGAGACAGAGGGGAAATGGAGGAGAGTCGCGGGCGTTTAAATGTGCATGGTCACTGCGAGTAATGGTGGCCGCGTTAAGACGAATTCAATCCGCAAAATCAAAGCCAGAAACGGTGACGAGGGGAGGAAGAATAGGTCGTGGGTGTAGACGACGAACATGAGAGGGTGGGGTCGGCTGGTCAGTGAGAAAGGGAGTGAGGGGGAGGGTCCACATGTCAGTTGCTCCGCGGGTTCTGTCTACGGTGAAAAACGTTTCGCTGTGGGAGAGAGTAGGTGGGCTGGACTCGGTCTTATTGGGCTGCTGGGTTGGGTCGGCCAGATTCTATATTTTTTTTCTTCGTGTTTGCTTTTTCTTTTTCTAAATCAATTTCTGTTTTGAATTTCAATCAACTATTCAAACATTCAAACAATTCAAATTTTCACCACACAATGTAATTGAATTTGGTTCTGTTTATCAACATAAACCAATTCCCAAAATAAAATAATTTTTAATCTTTTAGGATCTAATTAATAATTAAATAAAATATATCTTAATTATTAATTAACATAGGTTTTGATTTATTTAATAAAATCTCCATTTTAAATCTAAATATTTTCAAAACCAAATTAGTAGATTTTTGTTTGAAAATAGAAGATACTTGGAAAACTTGTTTAAAATAAAATAACATTTTTATTTTAGGTTCCATTAATAATTAAATAAAATGGACCTTGGTTATTAAATCAAATAGGATTTGTTTTATTTAAAATCTTTATTTGAAAACTAATTAAAACCAAAACACTTCAGTAGGTTTTATTTGAGAATATCAAATACTTAGAAAACTTCTTTAAAATAAATAAATAATTTTTAGTGTTTATTTTAAAATGGGAAAAGCCTTTACTAAAATAAAATTGGATATTAAATCCTTATTATTTTATTTAAATAAACCTTTGCTATTTTTATCAAAACAAAACATTTTATTTCAAAATATTGGCCAAGGTTTAATTTGGCTTTATAAATAATCCTTTATTTATAAATCTATCTTTTCTTTTGAAAACCAAATCTTTTATTTAAAGATCCAAATACAGTAGTTTTAAATATTTTGAAGTTTATTGTTTATTTAACTTTTTAAATCCCTTTAGGATTTTATTTGATCCAAATAGGTTTTGAAATTTTCCAAATGGATTCAAAAAGTTTCTTCTCACCCTGAAAATCAACAAAGTTTTATTTTATTCATTTATTTTTCACATTACAAGATTTGGAAAATCTTGGGATGTGATAGTATGGCCCCTCTGGCCGGCCCCTCCGGCTCTCCTCGGGACTTCTTGTTCCCCATGGAAAGTTATTGACTGGCGTTTGTCCCATCCAATTCCGAGAATATTTATTTACTAACTTTTCTGAAAAAAAACAACATAAAACAGGCATCTGGCACTGTTGCAACTTGTTAATAGGTTAGTAACAGAAAACATGTAAAAAGAACCTCAAAGTGTAGACAAGCAAAGCAAAGTAGATACAAAACAAGCATGGAGCATCAAAAATTATAGATATGTTTCCAACGTATCAAGGAGATACAACCATCTAGCTACTACATGGACCCGTAGTCCAAGGTGGAACTACTCACGCTTCATACCGGAGGCTGGCATGATGAAGAAGAAGGCCTCCGAGATGATCTCCCCTCCGGCAGGGTGCTGAGAAGAGCTTCAGATCCCCCCGATCTAGGGACGATGGTGGCGGCGGCTACAGACGGTTTTGTGGAATATTGATCGGGAATTTAGGGTTTCTGCATCAGGGGCTTATTATAGGCAAAGAGGGAGGCCGAGGGGGTGCCCGAGGCGGGTGCACCCACCCCCAGGCGTGGGGTGGGCCCACCCATGCGGCCAGGGGGTGTGCCCCCTCGAGGCCCTCCTCTGTCTCGTCTTCTAGCTCCCTGTTACCCACGGTAAAAAAATGACTTTGGCTTTTGTCCCATCCAATTCCGAGAATATTGATTTTCTACCTTTCTAGAACCAAAAATAGGATAAAACAGGCAACTGGCACTGTGGCATCTCGTTAATAGGTTAGTACCAGAAAACATATAAAACACCGCAAAGTGTAAACAAAGCAAAGCAAAGTAGATACTAAACAAGCATGTAACATCAACAATAATAGATATGTTTCTGACGTATCAAGCATCCCCAAGATTAACTCCTGCTCGTCCTCAAGTAGGTAAGTGATAAAAGAATAATTTTTGAGGTGACATGCACCATCAAAACCAAGATCAAACCATTTGCAAGCTTTGAAAGATGGGATCAAAGAACTCTAAGCATGTGCATGGAATATGGAGTTCTAACAATAAGACAAAGTAACTATGCATGCAACATGAAAGGTTACAAACAAAGATCATGAATAACATGCATTGAGAAATGTTTGTTTGTTTCACATACAGAAAACATGGCATAGTGGCATTCAGCTTGTCCCTCATAGAGTAAGAAATATATGCATAGGACACCTTCAAAGTTCATAAGAGTGACTAGATACAAATAGTTAAGAGCAAGAAATATCAACAATATGCATCAATCAATAAGTTTTGGGACACTGCACATAGAACTAAGAATGGCAACTATTCTCTCATAACTGGTTCCTAAAGGTAGAGGGTGGAGACTCAATATAATAGTGTAAGAAAGGCCCTTCATAAAGGGAAGCAGGGATTTCAAGTTTCAAAAGGAGCTTCCAAAAATTATGGTACTTGTAAGATTTCAGCCCTCATTGCCCCTATCATAAGCATCTTGAATTGATTAAGGTTAAAGTGAACAAACTATGGAGTATATGCTTGACAAAGTATAAGTTGGCAATCTCATGTCCCTTGAATATGAGGTCCGCACCTCATGCTACTCAACTTTAGTCACCTGTAAGTTCTTGTCATAGTAAGTACATGTGTATCATAGAGAACCGCCAACGGGGTACCCCTTGCACATGGTACAGGAGCTAACACTACTGGAAAACAGGCCTTCGGTTCGATCAGAGCAACGTCACTAGTCCCGGCCCGTCATGAACCGCGACTAGTGCTAGCACTAGTCCCGGTCCGTGAGGCCTCCAACGACTAGAAATGTCCATAAACACTAGTCCCGGGCCGGACCAGAGCATTAGTCCCGGTCCATAATACGGCCCGGGAATAATAAGCTGGAGCGGGCCAACGGCTCTTTTCGGGGACTATTATTCCCAGGTCGTATCACGGCCAGGGACTAATTGTCCATCACTATATATACAGCTCCCTGGCCAGCTGCCCTAAAGCATATGGTGGCCATTTTTCTCAAAGAAGCAAGAGAGTTCATGCCAATTTTTTTCTCAAGATTTGTCAAGATTTAGTTTGCAACACCTAAATCCAAAGCTTTAAAAGGTTAGAACTTCATTCTTTCATCTCTTATTGATACTTTAGATCTATAATGCTCTAGAAGTATAGAGATATGGATAAAATGCATGCATGCTCTAGAAGTAGCTAGAAGGATTTTGATATGTATGTGTAACAAATTTTGATTAGGCACATAGTTACTGAAAATTGAAATGTGTCATTTTAGAGTTTCAGAGCTTAGAATGGAATGAGGTTTTCACTGATAGAACAATAATAAAAAAACTCCACATTTATCATGTTGATTGTTTTCTCCAATTCACAAATTGGTGCATGTAAATTTTTCAAAATTCAAAATTAATGCTCTAGAAGCTCTCAATATAACTTGTAATAATTTTATCATGTTGTGTAATGGTTTTTGATATACTTTTACTATAATGCAGATGGTCCAGGAATGGATGTACAGTCTTCGACGCCTCTGAAGTTCATTGATGGCGTGCATGAATTCATCCGTGTTCTTGATGCAAACAAGCACAATGGTTTTGTATTCATCCATGTAATGGATGTAGGAATCAAAAGGATTACTCGACTCAAAACCCTTCACGGCCACTGTTGAAGTCCGCTTCATGCCCGTTATAATTGTTGGACCAAGCACGGAGAGAGAGGGCTTATAATGGAAGACAATAAAGAAGAGGAGGAGGATGACAACTATCATGGTTTCCGAGTACGGAGATACTTCCATGGGGATCTTGAAGGGAGGATGAAGAAGAGACACATGATGAACCCGATGATCTTGGTGGGACCATTGCCGATGCGAAGAGATTGTCAAACCGAAAAGGATAGGGAGAAGTGCAATCAAATGCTAGAGGATCACAAAAAGTTGTTGTACCAAAATTGCGAAAATGGTCTGAAAAAGCTGGGCAGCACACTGGAATTGCTGCGATGGAAGGATGAGTGTGCTATACCTGACTCCTCATATGAAAAGTTGCTGAAAATGATGAAGAATATGCTTCCAAAAGATAACGTATTGCCCGCCAAGATGCGTTTAATCAAAGAAGGTTGTGCGCCCTCTAGGTTTAGAGGTTCGAAGATACATGCATGCCCTAATGACGCATCCTCTACCGCGGTGAGGAGTATGAGAATTTAGATGCATGCCGGTATGCACTTCACTTCGGTATAAGATTAGACGAGATGACCTGGTGACGTTGAGGGCGAGCCCCGGAAGAGGGTTCTGCGAAGGTGATGTGGTATGCTCCTATAATACCACGGTTGAAACGCTTATTCGTAAACAAAGAGCACGCCAAGTTGTTGAGATGGCATAAAGAGGCGTAAGTCGACGGGATGTTGAGACACCCGTGATGGGTCGCAATGGATAAAAATCGATAGAAAGTACCGGACTTTGCGGATGACGCAAGGAGTTTAAGGTTTGGTCTAAGTACGATGGCATGAATCCTTTGGGGAGCAGAGCTCGATCACATCACTGCCCGGGACTCTATGCATCTATAACCTTCCTCCTTGGTTGTGCATGAAGCGGAAGTTCATTATGATGCCAGTGTTGATCCAAGGTCCGAAGCAACCCGGCAACGACATTGATGTGTACCTAAGGCCATTAGTGGAAGAACTTTTACAGTTGTGGCACGAACCTGGGATACGCGTGTGGGATGAGCACAAGCAGGAAGAATTTAACCTCCGAGCATTGCTTTTCATAACAATCAATGATTGGCCTGCTCTTAGTAACCTTTTAGGACAGTCAAACAAGGGATACAATGCATGCACACACTGTTTAGATGAGACTGAAAGTATATATTCGGAACATTGTAAGAAGAATGTATACAATGAGCATCGTCGATTTCTTTTGTCCAAGCATCCCTTAAGAAAGAAAGGCAAGCATTTCAACGGTCTGGCATGTCACCAGACGAAGCCTAAGGAGCGTACTGGTGCTGATATATTTGATATGGTCAAAGATTTGGATCAACTGGTAACCTTTGGAAAGGTTCCTGGAGGAAAATATGTTCCGAAAGACGCTGAAGGACACGCACCCATGTGGAAGAAGAAATCTATATTTTGGGAGCTACCATATTGGAAATTCTTAGAGGTCCGCTCTGCAATCGATGTGATGCATGTGACGAAGAATCTTTGCGTGAACCTGCTAGGCTTCTTGGGTGTATGGGAAGACAAAAGATACACGGAAGCATGAAAGGACCATCAACGTATGAAAGACCCGGATGGCCCGCATCCGTAATGGTTTCAAGGTGCCGCCACGCTCTTACCAAACAAGAGAAGGAAATATTTTTTGAATGCCTAAGCAGTATTAAGGTCCCGTATGGCTTCTCGTCGAATATAAAGGGGATAATAAATATGGCAGAAAAAAAGTTCCAAAACCTAAAGTCTCATGACGGCCACGTGATTATGACGCAAATGCTTCTGATTGCATTGAGGGGGCTTCTACCAGATAATGTTCGAGTACCCATTGTGAAGCTATGTGCATTTCTCAATGCAATCTCTCAGAAGATAATCAATCCTAAAGATCTACCACGGTCACAGAATGATGTGGTCCAATGTCTTATCAGTTTTGAGTTGGTGTTCCCACCATCCTTCTTCAATATTATGACGCACCTGCTGGTTCACCTAGTCGAAGAGTTTTCCATTCTCGGTCCTGTATTTCTACACAATATGTTTCCCTTTGAGAGGTTCATGGGAATCTTAAAGAAATATGTTCGTAACCGTGCTAGGCTAGAAGGAAGCATCTCCAAGGGCTATGGAATAGAGGAGGTCATTGAATTTTGTGTTGACTTTGTTCCTGACCTTATGCCGATTGGTATTCCTCAATAACGGTATGAGGGGAGCCTGAGTGGAAAGGGTACTCTAGGAAGGAAATCAATAATATGTAGAGACGGACATTCTTACACCGAAGCACATTACACTGTTCTACAGAATTCTATCTTGGCATCCCCATATATCGAGGAACACAAGAAAAACTTATGCCCCAACAACCCTGGAAAGCATGACTCTTGGATTAGCGATGAACACATGAAGAGTTTTGGCGGTTGGTTGCAACATCTCATCAAAAACAACACTCTTGGAGATCATCTATACTTGTTGTCTAGGTCACCATCTTCGACTATATCGACATTCTAAGGGTACGAGATAAATGGGTATACATTTTACACGATAGCCCAAGATAAAAAGAGCACCAAACAAAACAGTGGTGTCCGCTTTGATGCAACAGAAAACAATGGGTCAAAGACCACATATTATGGTTACATAGAGGAGATATGGGAACTTGACTATGGACCTACTATTAAGGTCCCCTTGTTTCGGTGCAAATGGGTCAAGCTGACAGGAGGAGGGGTTGAGGTAGACAAGAAATACGGAATGACATCGTTGGATCTCAACAATCTTGGGTACTTAGACGAACCATTCGTCCTAGCCAATGATGTGGCTCAGGTTTTCTATGTGAAGGACATGTCTACCAAACCCAGAAAAATAAAAAATAAGAAAAAGAATACATCAGACGATGAGCCAAAGCGCCACATAGTTCTTTCAGGAAAAAGAAACATCGTGGGAGTGGAGGACAAGACAGACATGTTAGAAGATTGTGATAAGTTTCATGAAATTCCGCCCTTCGCGGTGAAGGATGACCCAAGCATCATGTTAATGAATGAAGATGCTCCATGGATACGACGGGATCAGAAAGGAACACACGCGAAGAAATGATATGTAATAATTGTAACATTTTATGAGTGAAGATGCTCCATGCATGTGTCTATTTTTAATAGTGTTGTCTGCAAACAATCTTGAGTGTGTTAATCCCGATTCATACTTACCATTAAGATCTGATCTCCAAACGCGTGATGTCACATATTAGGGAGTGCCTCTATGATCAGTTTCTCGGAGATGCCGAGGATCGGGATCGGCATCTCCCCGAACTGGCCGTAGTGGTGTCCCTGCTCTCGAAAACCATCTTGCAGCTTGTAACTTCTCTAACTAGATCAATACCCCTGGGAGCTAACTAATTTTACATATTAGGGAGTGCCTCTATGACCAGTTTCTCGGAGATGCCGGAGGACTAGGCTCCGTCGGCATCTCCTTGAAACTGGCCGTAGTGGTGTCCCTGCTCTCGAAAACCATCTTGGAGATGCCTCAAACTAGCTAGAGGACTGGACTCACAAGGATGCCTATTTATAGTACAAGCAGCTCCTCATAATGTCGACACTCACGACATAATGTCGACACCCACCCCAATTATTACTGCTGACTCATGTTTAGTACCGGTTGGTGCCTCCAACCGGGACTAAAGGTTCATCTTTAGTCCCGGTTGGTGACACCAACTGGGACAAGGTACAAGCCGCACGACATAATATTGACACTCACCCCTATTATTAGTGTTGCCTGGCCCAGTCTGCCGCAATCCCTTTAGTCGCGGTTGGTTTCTCCAACCGGGACTAGCTAACACTCAGGACTAAAGCCGCCCCCTTTAGTCATAATCATGCCTAGTCCTATAGTATGCAGCTTCAGGGTCTTCTTCGTCATCTTCATCATCATCGTCATCGTCACCTGCCACTCCGGGGATCCTCAACCCATCCATGGCATATACCAGGGGCCATTCCAGCCTCGGATTCACGGTGGGCGGGGGAGGGGTATCCTGGAATACGATGCCTCTACCGCCGGGCCGGTGTGGGGCCTTTTTGTGGCTCTGTGGCGGGTGGACTCGTGGGCACCGCAGGCGAGGATGGTCTCCCCCGGCGATGTAGCGCATCACTCCGATGATAATACGGTTCGCCCACCACAGACGACGGCCGGCTTCATTGTGGTTCACCGGTGGCGGGCCATCACCCTCGTACCTGACGAGCTTCCTTTCCCGCCTATTAGCGAAGAAGGCATTCCAGGTGTCGTAGTTGTCGGGATCCCACTAGGGATCCATCCGCTGCTCTGGCGTGAGCTCGTGGTAGAAGTGGTTTGTGATGGCCGCCTTGAAGGGAATATGCCCTGAGAGGCAATAATAAAGTGTTTATTATGTGTATTCCAAGTATATGATAGATGTTTATTTTGCATGCTATAATTGTATTAATACGGAAACGTTAATACATGTGTGTTTAATAAACAAACAGAAAGTTCCTAGTTATGCCTCTCTCATAAACTAGCTCGTTGATTAACAAGATGATCAAGGTTTCCTGATCATGGACATTGGATGTTGTTAATAACGGGATCACAACATTAGTGTAATGGTGTGATGAACATTCATCCGAAGTATAGCATTACGATCAAAGTCATTGAGTTTATATTTCTATAACAACTTACGAAGTGATCCTAATCCTTAGACCATGAGATCATGTCAATCACTAACAATGGAAGAGTTTCTTGATAACATCAAACGTCACACCGTAACAGGGTGATTATAAAGATGGATTCAGAACTAATAAAGTGTTACGTTGAGGCTCATGGCTCGAGAGTGGAATTTGTTCATCCCGATGATGGATAGATATACTCTGGGCCCTCTCGGTGATATCACATTGATTAGCTTGCAAGCAAGTGATTTGATCACTAGAATGTTATATCACAGGAACGAGAAAAGAGTGCATGTCGATGCGAGATCAAACTAGGTATGGAGATACCGATGATCGAATCTCGGACATGTAATATATCGTGAAACAAAGGGATTAAGATACTAGCGTAAAGGTTCCGACGATCACAAGAAAGTCATCGTTGAATGTGTGAGTCGAGATGGGTCTCGATCCGCTCGATTATTGATCCGAGAGGGTCTCGATCATGTCCGCATTATTCACGAACCGTAGGGTGACACACTTAAGAGACACCGACATCCAATTGGAGAAAATGTTTCATGCCGAAAGAATGAACAAGCGCAGAATTTATTTCACTAGATACCAAACAAGGTTTTCGGTGAAATTGCATAACGCGGTTATGCATGTGAAATGGAATTCTAGCAAGGGGTTATTTGTGAATGTTTGTCATTAAAGTAATTGACAAAATTCTGAATAAAATAAAAGAGTTTTATTTAATGAGAGTTTGCATTAAATTTGGTGGAAATTTAATGGGAATTTGAGTGGACATTGAGTGGAGTTAAAGGAGATTTGTGAGTGGAGTGTCCACCCACATGAAGAGGGGAGGGCAAGGGGGCAGCCCCATGCGCCGGCCACCCCCTTGGGGTTCCCCTCCCTCCTATAAAAGGAGCCCCCCTCCTCACTTGTCTCTCACACCTCCTCGTGAAGGATCTCTCTCCCCCTCTAGAATTTATCCCCCATGGTCTCGGACTAGCGAGATACATGTTCCTGATGGCTATTCGGCAAGAAAGAGTTGTGCTTCCGCTGCATCGCTGGAGCGAAGAGGCGGAGGTTGCTCGGTGCCTCGAACGTGTGTGCAAGCATGGATGCGCTGTTGATTTGCGGCGCTAGGACTTCCTCACGATCTTGAGATCGGCAAGAGATCGTCTACATCAACCACGCGTTGAACTCGTTAAGCTTTGTCGGTCTTCAAGGGTATGTTCTCTAAGGATATACATCCTCCCGTTGTTTGTATCTAGTAGATAGATCTTGGTATATAGTTCACATCGTAGGAAATTTTTTGTTTTCTATGCTGCGAACCCTACAGTGGTATCAGAGCCGGATCTATGCGTAGATACTTTACACGGGTAGTACACATATGAGTATGTGGGAGATGATGATCATGTTGTTTCTCCTTTGTTGTAATTTTGGATATTGGTGGCATAGTGGGATGAAGCGGCCCGGACAAACTTTACATGTCCTCGCACATGAGACCTGTTCCACGCTTGACATGCAACTAGTTTGCATAAGTGGCTAGCGGTGTCTCTCTCCTACTATAGTAAATATCTATTTTGCAAGCGAGTTGTCAACAATTTGATTATCATCGTTGTGGTTCATGTTCGTAGGTAAGAATGGTTCTATCTCGAAAGCCCTAAGCCACGTAAAACTTGCAATGGATAAATTAGAGGCGTCTAGTTTAGATTGTTCTTTGGGCTAGTGTTATGATATGGTAGTGTTGTAAGTAGAAGTATGAGATGATACTTACAACACACATAGCGTAAAATCCATAGACCTTGGATTTACACATATAGGTATGATAGTGATCATACCACGATGCACATGATAGAGATCATCTGCGGGAACCATATCATTTCACTAATAAACATATGATGTTTGAGAGCATCTTATATTGCTTGTTTAGCGCTTTGTTAGCATAATAAGATGATCCTCATTTAAATATCAAGATAAGAATGTGTTCTTCCTTTAGTATGCACCGATTATGTTTTCGCCGCTCCAAGACATCACGTGATGATCGGGTGTTCTTGGATCCACGACCATATTTCGGTGTAAAACACACACGCGAATACTAAGGTTCTAACTTGGCGAGCCTAGCATGTATGCACATGGCCTCGGAACACGGACCGAAAGGTTAAGCATGAGTCATATAGTTGATATGATGCCCATTTGATGCTCGCCTTTGAAGCTATACCGACTCACGTGATGATCGGACTTGGTGTAGTGGATTTGGTTCATGTAATCACCAAAAAGGCACGAGGGATGTCGTTTTTGAGTGGGAGTTCATTCGTAATATAGATTAGTTGAACTCAATCTATCATACACTTAGTCTAAACTTTACAAATTCTGTTGTAGATGGCACCACCTGCTTTTAATTTCAATGTGGTCAAGGAGAAAGAGAAACTAGCAATGAACGGTAGAAACTTTATCGAATGGGCCATGAATTTGAGGATTCTCCTCTCTGCTGCACAAAAGCAATATGTGCTAGAAGCGCCGTTAGGCCCCCACCTTTAGATGATGCCCTTGACGAGGAGAAGAATGTCTATCAGACTCGTCAGGAGGACCACAACTTAGTTCATTGCGGCATATTGTATGGGATAGAGCCGGAACTTCGAAAGCGTTTCGAAAACGGCAATGCATTTGATACAATGGGTGAGTTGAAAATGATTTTCGACACACATGCTGCTGTAGAGAGCTACAACGCTTCAGAAAAGTTCTTTAGCTGCATGATGGAAGAGCACAGCTTCGTTAGTGAGCATGTACTCAAGATGTCGGGTTACGCCGATAAGCTTGTGTCCTTGGGAATATCGATTCCCATTGACTTAGGCATCCATCGTGTTCGCATACGCCACCTAGCTATAAGAGATTCGTGATGAACTATAATATGCAAGGCATGAAGAAGTCTCTCCCGAGCTTTTGTCAATGCTTAAAACTGCAGAAGTGGAGATCAAAAAGGAACATCAAGTGTTGATGATCAATAGGAACACTGGTTTCAGGAAAGACAAGAAGGGAAAACGGAAGGGAAAGGCGGCAAGCACATTGTCGCACCTGAAATGAAACCCCGAGTTGGACCTAAGTCCGATTCCGAAAGTGCTACTATTGTAAGGGATCGCTCGAAGCGCATAATCGCCCCAAGTATCCGCGACAAGAAGGCCGGCAAGGCAAACAAAGGTATATATGATATACATGTTATTGATGTGTACTTGACTAGTGCTCACATTAGCACTGGGTATTTGATACCGGTTCGGTTGCTAATATTTGTAACTCGAATCGGGGGTCGGAACAAGCGACCGCTAGCAAGGGGTGAGGTCAAGATGCGTCGGCAATGGATCAAGCGTTGATGTGATCGCCGTCGAACGCTGCCTCTCCACTTGCCGTCGGGATTAGTTATAAACTTGAATAAATGTTATCGTGCCGACCGAGCATGAACATTGTATCTGGATCGTGTTTGATGCGAAGTGGTTATTCATTTAAATCCGAGAACAATGGTTGTTCCATTTATATGAATGAAATCTTTTATGGTCATGCACCGATGATGAATGGTTTATTTCTATTAGATCTCGATGATAATGTTACACATATTCATAATGTTGATGCTAAAAGGATTAAACTTAATGATGATATATCCGCATATATGTGGCACTGCCGTCTAGGTCATATTGGCGTTAAACGCATGAAGAAGCTCCATTCGGATGGACTTTTGGAATCACTTGATTATGAATCATTTGATACATGTGAGCCATGCCTTATGGGCAAGATGACTAGAACGCCGTTTTTCGGTTCAATGGAACGGGCGACAGATTTATTGGAAATCATACATTCTGATGTATGTGGTCCAATGAGTGTGTCGGCGCGAGGTGGATATCGTTATTTTGTTACTTTCACGGATGATTTGAGTAGATACGGTTATATCTACTTGATGAAACACAAGTCTGAAACCTTTGAAAAGTTCAAGGAATTTCAGAATGAAGTGGAAAATCATCGTAATAGAAATATCAAATTTCTACGGTCCGACCGTGGAGGTGAGTATCTAAGTTACGAGTTTAGCACTCACATGAAAGAGTGTGGAATTGTTTCACAACTCACACCTACCGGAACACCACAGCGAAATGGTGTGTCGGAACATCGTAATCGTACTTTATTAGATATGGTTCGATCTATGATGTCTCTGACGGACTTGCCGTTGTCATTTTGGGGTTATGAACTAGAAACTGCTGCATTCACTTTAAATCGGGCACCATCTAAATCCGTTGAAAAGACACCGTATGAATTGTGGTTTGGAAACAAAGCTAAGCTGTCATTTCTTAAAGTTTGGGGATGCGATGTTTATGTGAAGAAACTTCAACCGGATAAACTCGAACCCAAAGCGGAAAAATGCGTCTTCATAGGATACCCTAAAGAAACTATTGGGTATTCCTTCTATCACAGATCCGAGGGCAAGGTTTTTGTTGCCAAGAATGGATCCTTTCTAGAGAAAGAGTTTCATGAAAGGTGTGAGTAGTCGGAAGGTAGAACTCAAGAGGTTGTGGAACCTTCTCTTCAAAGTATGGCGAGTAGCGTGGCCGGAAGATGTTCCGGAGTTGGCTCCTGTTGAAGAGGGAACTAATGATAATGATCATGAAACTCCGAAAGAGAGTACTACCGAACCTCGCAGGTCAAACAGACGCAGCGTCCCGAGTCAGACGGAAATCTGTCATGAATTTCATGGTTGATGAAAATGATGACCCTGCGACGTATGAAGAAGCGATGATGAGCCCGGATTCCAACAAATGGTTAGAAGCCATGAAATCCGAGATGGAATCCATGTATGAAAATCAAGTTTGGAACTTGGTGGAATTACCTCACGACCGAAAGGCCGTGGAGAACAAATGGATTTTCAAAAGGAAAACTGATGCTGATGGTAATGTGACCGTCTATAAAGCTCGACTTGTCGCAAAGGGGTTTCGACAAATTCAAGGAGTTGACTACGATGAGACTTTCTCTCCCGTAGCGATGCTAAAGTTAGGGATTATGTTAGCAATTGCTGCATATTTCGATTATGAGATATGGCAGATGGATGTCAAAACCGTGTTTCTCAATGGTAATATTGAAGAAGAGTTGTATATGATACAACCAAAGGGTTTTGTCGATCCTAAGGATGCTAACAAGGTGTGCAAGCTTCAGCGATCCATCTATGGATTGAAGCAAGCATCACGAAGTTGGAATCTCCGCTTTGATGAGGTGATCAAAGAGTTTGGATTTGTCCAAACTTATGGAGAAGCTTGTATTTACAAGAAAGTGAGTGGGAGCAATGTGGCATTTCGATATTATATGTGGATGACATATTACCGATCGGAATGATATAGATCTTTTAAACAGTGTTAAAAGTTATCTAAACAAAGAAATTTTCAATGAAGGACCTAGGTGAAGCATCATACATATTAGGCATAAAGATCTATAGAGATAGCTCTAGGCGCCTAATAGGGCTATCGCAGTACATACCTTGATAAGATTTTAAAGAAGTTTAAAATGGACGGAAGTAAGAAGGGTTCTTACCTATGTTGCAAGGCAAGATATTGAGTAAGACTCAAAGTCCCAAGCATCGGAAGAAAGAGAGATAATGGACAAAGTCCCTATGCTTCACCATAGGCTCTATAATGTACGCCATGCTATGTACAAGACCGGATGTGGCACATGCTATTAGTTTGACTAGTAGGTACCAATCGGATCCGTGTTCTAACATCGGATAGCGGTCAAGAATATCCTTAAGTACTTACGAAGAACTAAGGATATGTTTCTTGTATACGGAGGTGAAGAAGAGCTCGTCGCTAAGTGTTATGTCGACGCTAGCTTTAACACTGATCCGGATGACTCTAAGTCTCAATCCGGATATGTATTTCTCATGAATGGCGGAGCGGTTAGTTGGAGGAGCTCCAAACAACTTGTGGTAGCGGGATCAACAACGGAGGCCGAATATGTTGTTGCTTCAGAAGCGGCCCAGGAAGCAGTTTGGATGAAGGAGTTCATATCCGAACTAGGAGTGGTGGCAAACGCGTTGGACCCAATGGTGATCTATTGTGACAACAATGGTGCCATTGCCAATGCCAAAGAGCCAAGGTCTCACAAGCATTCCAAGCATATTAAGCGCCGGTTTCACTCCATCCGCGAGCATGTCAAGGATGGAGATATAAAGATTTAGAAGTACATACGGATCTCAATGTAGCGATCCGTTGACTAAAACTCTCCCTAGAGCAAAACATGATCAACACCGTAACTCAATGGGTGTTAGATTTATCACTATGTAACTAGATTATTGTCTCTAGTGCAAGTGGGAGATCAAGGAATATGCCCGAGAGGCAATAATAAAGTTTTTATTATGTGTATTCCAAGTATATGATAGATGTTTATTTTGCATGCTATAATTGTATTAATACGGAAGCGTTAATACATGTGTGTTTAATAAACAAGCAGAAAGTTCCTAGTTATGCCTCTCTCATAAACTAGCTCGTTGATTAACAAGATGATCAAGGTTTCACGATCATGGACATTGGTTGTTGTTAATAACGGGATCACAACATTAGTGTAATGGTGTGATGAACATTCATCCAAGTATAGCATTACGATCAAAGTCATTGAGTTTATATTGCTATAACAACTTACGAAGTGATCCTAATCCTTAGACCATGAGATCATGTCAATCACTAACAGGAAGAGTTTCTTGATAACATCAAACGTCACACCGTAATGTGGGTGATTATAAAGATGGATTCGAACTAATAAAGTGTTATGTTGAGGCTCATGGATCGAGAGTGGAATTTGTTCATCCCGATGACGGATAGATATACTCTGGGCCCTCTCGGTGATATCACATTGATTAGCTTGCAAGCAAGTGATTTGATCACTAGAATGTTATATCACAGAACGAGAAAAGAGTGCATGTCGATGCGAGATCAAACTAGGTATGGAGATACCGATGATCGAATCTCGGACATGTACTATATCGTGAAACAAAGGGATTAAGATACTAGCGTAAAGGTTCCGCGATCACAAGAAAGTCATCGTTGAATGTGGGAGTCGTATGGGTCTCGGATCCGCTTCGATTATTGATCGAGAGGGTCTCGATCATGTCCGCATTATTCACGAACCGTAGGGTGACACACTTAAGAGACACCGACATCCAATTGGAGCAAATGTTTCATGCCGAAAGAATGAAAAAGCGCATGAATTTATTTCACTAGATACCGAAAGCAGTTTTTGGTGAAATTGCATAAAGTGGTTATGCATGTGAAATAGAATTCTAGCAAGGGGTTATTTGTGAATGTTTGTCATTAAAGTAATTGACAAAATTCTGAATAAAATAAAGAGTTTTATTTAATGAGAGTTTGCATTAAATTTGGTGGAAATTTAATGGGAATTTGAGTGGACTTTGAGTGGAGGAATTTAAAGGAGATTTGTGAGTGGAGTGTCCACCCACATGAAGAGGGAGGGCAAGGGGAAGCCCCCATGCGCCGCCACCCCTTGGGGTTCCCCCTCCTCCTATAAAGGCCCCCCTCCTCACTTGTCTCTCACACCTCCTCGTGAAGGATCTCTCCCCTCTAGAATTTATCCCCATGGTCTCGGACTAGCGAGATACATGTTCCCGTGGCTATTCGTAAAGAAAGAGTTGTGCTTCATTGCATCGCTGGGCGAAAAGGCGGAGGTTGCTCGTGCCTCGAGCGTGTGTGCGAGCACGGATGCGCTGCGATTTGCGGCGCTAGGACTTCCTCTTGATCTTGAGATCGGCAAGAGATCGTCTACATCAACCACGAGTTGAACTCATTAAGCTTTGTCGGTCTTCAAGGGTATGTTCTCTCTGGATATACATCCGCCGTTGTTTTGTATCTAGTAGATAGATCTTGGTATATAGTTCACATCATAGGAAAATTTTTGTTTCTATCTGCGAACCCTACGCTGGGGCGGAACCTTGAGGGACATGAGGGACAGAACCCCTCCAAAGATCGGCATCCGGTGGCGGCCCGGCGAACAAGGGTAGTTCGAGGCGCACAGCGCCTCGGTCTCCTCGAGGGTCAGCATGGCCCAGTAGGCGTTGTCCATTGTTCTAAGAGAGGAAGGTGTGGATGTGTGGATAGCCATGTCGCGATCGCCCTAAATATAGAGGGAAAGGGCGGGAAAATTTAGCGTGAATCTTTGGGAAATGGCGGGAAATATCTTTAGTACCGGTTAGTGACTACATCCAGGACTAAAAGCTCTCGTAGAAAGGAAAGGGCGGGAAAACTTGGCGGGAAGCGGTGGGAAATGGCGGGAAATATCTTTAGTCCCAGTTTGTGACTACAATCGGGACTAAATGGATATTATATAAGATTCTTTATATTTTTCTGATCATAATAGACATATTTTTTGTTTTATTTGGATTATTACAATAAAAGATATGATTTTTCAAAGTTTTTATATTTTATTTGAATTAAAAAAGAAAATTTACAAATGAAATAATTTATAAATGATGCAAATAGATAAATGGATATTAAATTAAAATTCTTTATATTTTCTGATAATTATAGACATATTATTTGTTTTATTTAGATTATTACAATAAAAGATATGATTTTTCAAAGTTTTTATATTTGATTTGAATTAAAAAAGAAAATTTACAAATGAAATAATTTATAAATGATGCAAACAGATAAATGGATATTATATTAAAATTATTTATATTTTTCTGATAATTATAGACATATTATTTGTTTTATTTGGATTATTACAATAAAAGATATGATTTTTGAAAGTTTTTATATTCGATTTGAATTAAAAAAGAAAATTTACAATTGAAATAATTTATAAATAATGCAAACAGATAAATGGATATTATATTAAAATTCTTTATATTTTTTTGATAATAATAGACATATTATTTGTTTTATTTGGATTATTACAATAAAAGATACGATTTTTCAAAGTTTTTATATTTGATTTGAATTAAAAAAGAAAATTTACAAATGAAATAATTTATAAATGATGCAAACAGATAAATGGATATTATATTAAAATTCTTTATATTTTTCAGATAATAATAGACATATTATTTGTTTTATTTGGATTATTACAATAAAAGATATGATTTTTCAAAGTTTTTATATTAGTTTTGAATTAAAAAAGAAAATAAAAAAAGAACAAATAGTCGTGGGTCGTGGCTGGACCCCGGACTAAAGGGTGAGTGCAGCGAAACGGTTAGAAAAACCCTTTAGTCCTGTAGTGGCTTAGCCGTGACTAAAGGGAGGTATTTAGTCCGGGCTAAGCCACCGCATGATTAAAGACCCTTTAGTCATGCGGTGGCTTAGCCCGGACTAAAGGTATGTCCTTTATATTCTGGCGCCAATGAGGTGTCTGCCTCAACACTTCGCATTTCGTCGACGGCAAGCACGAGCGAGGAGAGGTCTTTGTCGCGTCACATGCGTACGTGCTCCGTCGTGCCGCCACCGCTCCGCAGGTGATATGGTTCTCCAGGACATGGCGCCGCTCCGTCGTGCCGCCGCCACTCCGCAACGACGGCGCCTCTGCGACGGTTAGGGTTCGGCCAGGGAATGAAACGAGAGAGAGGGAGCGAGCCTGGGGGAATGAGAGGATAGGGGAGAGGGAGAGACATGCTCTCCATGGCGGCGGCGACGTGGATCGGCGACGGACACGGCCGGCGAGGGCGTCGCACGCCAGAGGACGGGGAAGGACGGCCGACGAGGTAGGCCGTGTTGGGCTGCTGGCCTGGTAGGGGAGAGGGAGAGATGGGCCGGCCTGGTTGGGGTCAGGCTATTGTTTTTTTTCCAAATTTTTTTCTTTTTCTGTTTTTCCTTTTCTCTTTGTATTTTTTAAATACAAATCTATTTTATATTATTTTTTTAATTATTGTTTTAATTATAATTAGCTAGGATTAGGATTATATTGTTAGCTAGGGTTATTTTAATTATAATTAGCTAGGGTTATTTTTTAATTATTCTTTTAATTATAATTAGCTAGGATTAGGATTATATTGTTAGCTAGGGTATTTTTAATTATAATTATCTAGGGTTATTTTTTAATTATTTTTTTAATTATAATGAGCTAGGGTTATTTTTTTAATTATTGTTTTAATTATAATTAGCTAGGGTTATTTTTTTGTTTTAGTTATTAGCTATGATTATATTGTTTTACCACAATTAATATTAGGATTATTGTTTTACCACATATAATATAAGGTTTTACCATAATTAATATTAGGAAATGTTATAGTTTTTTTCTATAGTTTTTTTTATATTAGGGTTTTTTGTTTTAGTATTAGGATTACTTTTTTAATTAAAATATTAGAATTAGGATTAGTATTATTGTTTTAGTGATTTTTTTGTTTTATTTATTAAGATTAGAATTAGGATTAGGATTAGGGTTATTTTTTGTTTTAGTTATTATGATTATTGTTTTAGCACAAATAATATTAGGATTATTATAATTAGGATTATATTGTTTTAGTTATTAGGATTATTGTTTTTTCTAACCTGTTTAACTATCTTTTTGTTATAGATAATTAAGTCATGGATCCATCCGAAGATCCTGGTCGCATCGGTGAAGGTTTTCTTCAGGGCATGATAAGAGGTGAAATTCCTCTTACTACCGGCGCCGAAGATATTTTGCTCGAGGAAGAGATATCCTCATATCTGAATCCATCCGGTGATGAACTAGAGGAAAACCAAGGGGAAGACCAGATGGACAGGGCAAACAAATAACAACAATAATGATGGCCCTTCAAGAGTATCCGGCGAGGTACATATATATATATGTATAAAGTCTCGTGTTACCTCTATTCATTAACTGATCTAGATATATTAATCACTCTCTCTTCTTCTTTTAGCCCACCGGATCGAAGCAATCGACAGCTCGAACGAAACAAGGGCCGAACAAAAAGTTGGATGGTAATCAGAGGTTCACCATCGAAGAAATAGATGATGATGGTGAACCGATTGCTCCAGAGAAGCAATAGAGGATGTTTATAAATCAATGCGGGGTGCTTGTTAGGGACAACCTGCCGATCACCATCCAAGAATGGAATAAGTCAAAGAAAGCCGGCGAAGAATCCAACAGCTATGTCACCGATGATGCCAAAGATGACCTTTGGCAGAAGCTCATAGCGCATTTCGTACTACCTCCAGAGTATGAGGAATTTGAGGTAGATGGTATTACCCCAAGGCCAGGTGGGCTTGAAAATAGAGCGAAAGTCAAGGGGTGGGCACTAAGCAAGATGGCCGAATTGTACCGGAACCACAAGAAAAGTTTATACGCGAAATATGTCGCGAAAAAGAAAACTCCAAACTTCAAAGGAGTAAACGAGAAGTTGAGAGAATAGTGGCCCGATTTTGTACAGTACAAGCAATCTGATAAAGAAAAGGCAAAGTCGGCAAAGAACGCGTTAAATGCTGCCAACAAGAAATACCATCATAAAATGGGGACAGGTGGCTACAAGAGTGCCATCCCTAAGTGGGAAACTATGGAGAAGGATATGAGGGCTAGAGGCGTCACTCCTGGTATAGATGGATGGCCCGAGAGGTCAAAGCACTGGTGGTACGGGCACGGGGGATCCTTGGACCCAGAAACAGGGAAGACATTATTTCATGATGAAATTCTAAAACCCTCCCAAGACCTTATTCAAGCAATGAACGATGCTTAATTGGGATTGTTCCGTCCCGAGAGAGAGAACGACGAGCTGACACGCGCCCTAGGGAATCCTGAAAAGGGAGGACGAACACGAGGCAAAGGCGCCGGTGTCTCGTGGAAGAAAGGGTTTCCTCGATGCGATGCGATTCTGAACGTCAGAGAAAGAAGGACCGGGAGGCAGACCGGATCTCCAAGGTAGAGCAGGACCTAGCTGATCTGAAGAACCTCATGCATGAAATTAGCCAAAGGCCGCCGTCGTCAACTCACCCGCGGTCTGGTGATCCAGCGTTGGATCTTAGCCGACGGAGTAGCAGCGTGGCTTCCACGGAGGTCCGTGCTGATGATCAAGCACTGTTGGATGATGCACCGGCTCCTCACTACCCCGTGGATGATGTCAGAGAGATGGCACAATGTGAGCTACCTCAGCCAATGAACAACCTGTCCTTCAAGGTGGCGATCGGCACTGCTTTACCTTGTCTATCTAGAGCACTCCACCATTCACTTCCGATTCCACCAGGCTATGCTCGTGTCACGGTGGATGACATAGTGGAGGATTTTGCGGACCTAGAGATTGAAATCGCTATGCCTGAAGGCCTTACGAAACTAGGAGATGTCAAGCGCAACATCATTCTATGGAATAAGAAGTACATCAAGTTTCCAGGCTCGACGCCAAGGCCACCGACTCCAAGGAATCCAAATCCACCCCACATCGAATATCGTCAACCTCCAAGTCCACCCCAACCCGATTATCGCCAACCTCCAAGTCCACCCCGCCCCGCTGACGATCGCCGCAGCAGGAGTGCATCAACTCGATCTCTGCCTCCGCCTCCGTGCAATACTACTACCTCATCGAAGAAACGGAAGTTCGACGGTCCCCCGCGCCCCACATCGAAGAAAGGTCAAACGCCGAAGATAGTCGATATCCCGTTGGCTCTTCCAAAGAGACCTTATGACAAGACCGACGAGGAAACTAACGCGGATGTGGCTGCCCAAGTTAAGGCGCATTTTGCACCCAAAAAGCCTGAGCCAAAGCCGGTATATAACAAAAAACAAAAAAGTGGGCTAAGTCCTTTCTTGAGCAACCATCCCAGATATCGATGAATCTGGAATCAGACTATGACCGGGAAATTATTAAGCAAGCACAGAAGAAAAAAATCACAAGTGCAAAAAACGGGAAGCAAGTTGCCCATTGAGCACGAAGAATCAATCGTCGCTTGGCTCAAAGTCATTTCAGACCTCGACAAGGCCTTGAGCTGAAATGGATATGGACATGCAAATAATGGACCCTAGAGCCCGTAATAATGTTGCACTTATGGGAATCATCAGATCGGAGGCCAAAGCACTTGCTAATGAAGAAAATATGTCTCTTGGTCAATATTTAGGCTATGAAGATACGCCATGGGTCGGATAATGCAAGATGTCCAAGGGCAGCCTCTAGTCAAGAATGAGGAGCTCATGCGTCTATCCACACATATGCGAAATCTGCATGAATGGTACATGTCATAGCGTAAAAAGCATCATAAAGATTGGTTTCCGGTGGACGTTAGAAAGGAGCATCACTTCAAACCATACTCGATACATGTTAAAATGACCGAACTGTTTCAGTTATACAACCAGCGCGCCCTCGACAAATCTATCATTGGTTGCTACTGTTTGTAAGTTATTTATTTCTATAATTAAGTTTGTAGCTTTAGCTCGTTCATTGCATTTAATATATTATCCTAACTATATATCCTTTTGTATGATGATATTATATTCTGCAGAATGAAGATGCTGGAATGCAAAAGAGCTAGAAGATACGACGTTGGGTTCATTGACCCATATATCATTAATGAATATACGTTAAAGAATCACCCCAAAGACGTGGAGGAAGACCTGTCCAGGTTCTTAACCGAGCATAATTTTGTTAAGGAAATAGTATTTCCTTACAACTTCAAGTGAGTGTTTATATCTTGTACATATTTTATTTTTGCTTACTGGATGAGCTATGCACGTATGCTTATGTAAATGTCCGCATATTCCACTGGATCTTGCTAAACATTCAAGTTGACAACTCTCTAGTTGAAGTCCACGACTCATTAAGTTGGGACCAAGAGAAGTGGAGCGACATGAAAGCAATGCTCCATAAGTACTTTCAATCATTGTCGCATTATATCGTCCTCTTTCATTCATTTCCTGATATCAAGTAACTAATAACTCCTTCGTTCATTTTCTTTGCCGAGAAGGTGTTGGACACGGTTCAGACAGAAAATACCAGGTCCATTCAAAGAGGAGCTAAGTTATAAAATGGCGAAGAGTTTACAGCAGCCACCAGGAACTCATTTATGTGGATACTACGTCTGCGAGTACATCCACGAGTTGACCAGTGAGAGGAAAGTTGACTCACATTATATTTATGATTTGCGAGAGAAACTAGAGCCATACCAATGCATAAGAGCAATTCAAGAGGAGCTGGCGGGATTTATGATGAAGGAAGTGCTTGATGTACATGGAGAGCATTATGCGGATGACGTGGAACTCGATTTGCCTTAGTCATCTCCATGTAACTCATATGATATATATATTCATCAATGACCATGTAATTTCAAAACATTTCTTCCTTTTGATATGATTGATTATATGTATGCTTGCAAGGGATCGATTAATTATATAAATGCATCAACGTGTAGTGTGTATGTAGTAGCGTATAATATGTATACTGAAATATATGTTTGTTATAGTGAAACACAAAACGAAAAAGGAACAAAATGGCAAAAAAAAGGAAATACATAATCTCTTCCGCGGCAGAGAAATGTGGTGTTTCTCTGCCGTGGCAGGAAACCTTTTAGTCCCGGGTGGTGTTACAGCCCGGGACTAGAGGGTTTCCACCCCCCTCTTTGAAGGTCAGCCACGTGGCTGTTATCGATCATGGCCGTTCTGCCGGGACTAGAGGGGGGCTCTAGTCCCGTTTTCGCAGTCCGAGGCCCAAAACCGGGACTAGAGCCCGTTGCGGCCCGGGACTAGAGGCCTATTTTCCACCAGTGTATCCCATAACCAAAATAACAAGGCAAGGAGACAATGAGCATATCAGCGATCTTTTTATTTACTATTTGCATAGATTTTTATTGAGGATGCTTCACAGATTGCTCATTATGGTGATGCTGCAAATTTCCACCATGATTAGGCATGGCTTAGGCTAGCGGCCCAGGCGTTTCTCTAACACAAAATACATAACTCCATGGACTTACAAGCTCCCTCTTTATTTCACACCGTGGACAACCATAGACAAAAGAGCATGATATCAACTGTGTACAAAGTACAAGTGCAATGTTGAAAACGTTCCCCATGACAGCATGGTTCTGCTAATTCCAATGTATAAGTGGAAGCATATACAACATAGATGACACAATGGTTCAAGTTTATTAGGGGCAAGTAATATAAAGTGTTCCATCAAGTTTGTGAGGGCTTTAATCACTAAGTTTTCACATAACAAAATACTTTTTAATTGGAAGATAGCTGAAAAAAAGAATATACTTGGAATGGTGTAACACACCATGCATAGGATTTTATAGTGGACACTGTGAAATAATTTGGTTTGTTGGGAGTTGGAAGCATGAGTAGAGCTTACTCATACAAGTGGAGGCTAGCAAAAGACTTGGAGCAACCAACTAAGAGATCAATAATGGTCATAATCATGCAGAGTGACAAAACATTACTAATCAAAGAATAGGGTGGTACTAAAAGTCAAGGAATAAATGATCATATAGGCTATGGTGACTTGTTCATAGTCATAACATGGTGTGAGCATGTGCCAAGTCAATCCAAACAAAGCATCAAAGGAGAATACCACAATACTATGCTTTTGTATGCTAATACAACACATAATTCTTTCAAGACACACTAAGCAATCCCAATTGTTTGGAACAAGTCATGATACAGAAATAGTCACTAAGCATAAGGTCAAAACAACACCTAGCATGTCATGGTAAAGTCTAAGTCACAGTCAATGCAAGCTCCTCTTACACTTTCAAGCAAGAACTTTCTACTCCTTTCCAACACCAATCGACTTATTTGAAACAACACAGCGAGAATGGGGGTCCAAACTACTTTATTCAAGCAAACTAAACAAACTAAAATTAATACGCTCCAATAACAACACAATAGTGCATGAAACAATAAAAACGAAGTGTCTAGAAAGACCTGAGCTTTTTATTGATGAAGAAGGGGATGCCTTGGGCATCCCCAAGCTTTGACGCTTGTACCTCTTGGATATTTATTGGGGTGACACCGGGGTGGGATCCCGAAGCTTAAGCTTTTGTCCATTCTTCATCTCATTGCATCATTCTCTCTCTACACCTAAATTTTTTCCTTCATACAAAAATTCACACAATCTTCATTAGCAAAATTAGTGTATTTAAATTATAATAGACCCTTGGGTTTAGCTTTTAGAACAGCAAAACTTTCACTATCCTTCAAAAATCTCAATTTCCCAAAAAGAACCCAAAAAGGAATCAATAAGAAGCAAATGCAAATAATGGCAGAAATCTGTCAAAACAGACCAGTAGGTATAAATCAATTTTTTTGAAGACCTTCTGTTGCTCAAATCAAATCGTGTTGAACTAATGAAAGTTTTATAACATACTGGGGGATGTATTCGTAAATTTTCAGCTCAATATGACTTACAAAGACTCCTCAAAAAATTTTATGGTGGAGGACAGAAATCTGTTTCGGACAGCAACTCCCCAAATCTTACTTCCCTCTTATTAGAGGTCATTCTTGGCACAAAAAGCAAACAATAAGGATAAGGCGTGTTCATTACTGAAGTAATAACTTCCAAGACTCAAGAAAACTCTTAGGTTATCTCCCAACAAGTACTTTTCTTTAACGCCTTTAAGATAATACAAGAAGCAAGAAATCAAGTATTTTCAAATGAAGAATCATTAACATCAAACCTTGCTTTCAAAGGAGGAGCAAAAAGCAACTTCTCTCTCCTCATATGGAAGTTTTCAATACCTTTATTGAATGGAAATTGATATTTAATGGTGCCTTCTTTCATATCAATGATGGCACCAACAGTTCTAAGAAAAGTTCTTCCCAAAGTAATAGGACAAGAAGCATTGTATTCAACATTCAAAACATAGAAATCAACAGGGACATAAGCATTGTTAACCATGATGAGAACATCATTAATACCCCCCATGAGTTTCTTCTTAGAATTATCATTGAGTGGGACATCCAAATAACAATCTTCCAGTTGTGGTAAATCAAGCATTTCATAAATCTTCCTAGGCATAATAGAGACACTAGAACCAAGATCACACGAAGCTTTGAGATCAAAGTCATTCACTTGCATATTAATAATGGGTTCCCAACTATCTTCTACTTTCCTAGGAATAGAAGCTTTGTGTTTTAACTTCTCTTCCTTAATCTTAACAAGTGCATCTGTAATGTCTTTGGTGAAAGCAACATGCATATCACTAGCACCAGGACTTCTAGCAAGCTTTTGTAGGAACATAATCACTTCAGAAATATCAAAATTAAACTTAGCATCACTAGTAGTAGACTCATTAGGCTCAGGCATTGTAGGAGGAGGAATAGGGACTTCTTGTGGTTTAGTGGTATCCATTTTGTTGATGGTGCACACACTATTGTTTCTATCAGTTTCAGCTTCCCTTTCCCACTTAGCATGAAGTTGGGATAACAGTCTAACATTTTCATCAATAGTAACTTGTATGGCATGAGTAGTAGCAAATGTACTTTCCATCGTTTCAGGTTTAGCAGCCATTTTATTAAACAAGGAGGACTGTGCTTTAGACAAAGAGGAAATATTCTTCTCAATAGTTAAAAGTTTTTCCTCCATAGTCTTGTTGAAAGCGGTTTGTTTACTAATAAAGTCTTTGAGCATAACTTCAAGTTCAGAGGGGGCACTTCTAGCATTGTTGTAGGAGTTTCCATAGGAATTGCCATTATTAGGAGGATAAGGCCTATAATTGTTGTTGCTAGCAAAATTATTCCTATAGGCATTGTTGTTGAAATTATTTTTTCTAATGAAGTTCACATAAACTTTCTCTTATTGAGCAATAAAAGATGATAAGGGAACATTATTTGGATCTAAAGGAGCTTTCCCACTAACAAGCATAGCCATAATAACATCAATCTTATCACTCAAAAAGGAGGTTTCTTCAACAGAATTTACCTTCTTACCATGTGGAGATCTCTAAGTGTGCCATTCGGAGAAATTAACCATCATATTATCAAGGAGTTTTGTTGCAGCACCCAAGGTTACAGTCATAAAGGTACCTCCAGTATCTGAATCCAACCGGTTTCTTGAAGAGAAGTTCAAACCTGCATAAAAAGTCTGGATAATCATCCAAGCAGTAAGTCCATGAGTGGGACAATTTTTAACCAAAGATTTCATTCTTTCCCAAGCTTGAGCAACATGTTCATTATCAAGTTGTTTAAATTTTATAATATCACTTCTCATAGATATAATCTTAGTAGGAGGGTGTAAGGTTCCCAACCTTTAATAAGGTAGAGATCCCTGTGTTTACATGCTAGTCCCTGGATCAATAGCTAGCATCCACAGTTAAGATGTAATATCAAGAAACAAAGGTCATAATACAACTTTATAACCAGGAATAAAATAATTTATTACATCTTACATAGCTCATTTGGCTATCTCATTACAATGTAGCAGAATATAACAATAGCATGGGGTCCTTCATCTTCAAAGTGCCACAGGCAGACATGTTGGTTATAGACTTGTAATCCTAATATTTAAACTTCACTAATATCAATCAAACCTGCAACATAACAAGTTACAGCCACAAGGGTCAATACATTTGAATTGTATTGGCAAGTGATACTATGGTAGTATAGTGGTAACTATCATCTATATGCATTTGGCTAAGTGGAGCTTAGGCTTGCTTTGCTCAAAATAGATTTTCCTTATCATTTGAAAACACTAATTTTTTGTTTGACAAAATCTTTCCCAAGGCATCTCCCAATAGAAATTGGTGATCCTTTCAACCCTTGTTCAACCACAAGTTTTTAACTTAGAAATTGGGATGAGGATATTCTTGATAGCTTCCATGTCTTGATGCTCAAATTTTCCTTTTCCAGGGACATGGCTAAGTACTTAGATTTTACACTCTGCAGAGGTGGTGCACTTTCCCCACAAGACTTGGTTTCACCAAGACAAGATCTTTCAGATGCCTTCCCTTAGACCAGAATGGACGCGTTCCAACTTATCAAACCCCTACCAACAACTGTCCATTTGGCTAAGTTATTGCAACCTATATGATCCAGGCAGAGCCCATATTGCCAAGTGGCTGCACTTGAAGCTTCTTAACATTTTACATCTCAAATCTCTTTGTTCCTGGGTGGCCATCCACAAGTGAGATACACAAGGTAAACCATAGAAATGGGCCTTATGAACCACTCAACATAAACCATTCCTTCCATTCCACCCAGGTGATTCATTCATTTAGTTGTTTTATTAACAAAACACAAGTCCTTGACTTGGAAATTTTCCATAGTATGAATATATATTCCACCCTTGTTTTCTATTAGCTAAGCTAAGCATGATATTAGTAGGAATCTTAACTTAGGAAATTTCTACTAAGGTTTCATCTACTAGGATTTCCCATAGCATGGTTTATACTTAGCAAAAATTCCATGCAAGTCCTACTTAGAAATAACACTAATGCATAGTGAAAATAATGGGACAAAAGTATGAAGCATCACTTGCCTTTTTGGTAGAGAGTATAAGTTCACTCCTTGTTCTTTGCAATGCTCACTCACTTCAAATCACTACACTTCAAGCAAGCAAACAATATTCAATTTACCATTCAAGCAATTCATCACATAAAATGATAGAAACAAAACAATGCATGCAAGCATGATAAAGATTGTTTTATTTGTAAAAGTGGTTTCTAAGGGGTCATAAACATTTGAAAACACCTAATGGTCATTTTATAAAGTGGCAAAACCATTTGCTAAAGGTTTTACTTCATAAACCATTTTTAAACTAAATCATTATTTTATGTGGTGAAGAAATGCTTTTAATAAGGCAACATTCTATATGTTTCCCAAAATATGTTTTCAAACCAAAAAACCTTGTGTTTAGGGTCAGAGAGTTTATTTCCAAAACATCTCTCAAAGGTTTTCTTCCAAAACCATTTTTAATAATTAAACCATATTTTTATTTGACTAGAAATGGTTTAAATCAAAGATTCATTCTTTTGTTTCACTAAACATATTTTTGAAACCACAATTTGTTTCCTATGGTCAGTAGGTTCAAAACAAACCATTTGCCAAAGATTTTATCCCCAAAATCATTTTAGATCAAATTTTATATTCTAAACATGCATACATAAGTTTCTGCAAAAAACAAACAATTTAACAGAAGCATTTTATTAAACAAAGGGCATGGTCAGAAAGTACTTGTCTTGCTGATTCTATTGATATAAAATTTGCAAAATTTGGACGTGTGGTTTGAAAGTTATGAATTTTTCAAACTGGAACATCTAATAGACATTTCTGTTTTTATTTCAAACGGACTGAGCCACGCGTTGTGTTTTAATTCGTCGGTACCATTTCGCGTGGATCAGCAATGTGAGGCGTTGGATCTAATGACGATCGTGCGGCACAGATCGATCAAAAACGGTTCGTTAAGTTAATCTAACACAGCCACAGGATTAGCATCTAACGGCTCTCAACGTTTTGACGAATAACCGGTCTTTGGCGGCGGCGATCGGCGCAATCGACAATGCGGAGCTGGTGATGCAGGAAGCGAGAAGTGAAGAGGGATGGCTCACCGTGATCGCCGTGGCGTGGGGAAGCTCAAGGTGCTCACGAGAAGGAAAGGGGCGCACGGTGGTGCGTGGATTCCTCGCCGGAGTTCACGAATGCGTCGGGTTCGGTCAGTCGTCGTCGAGGGCGACGCTACGGAGCACAAAAAGACAAAGTAAGAACGGCATTAGCTGCGCAAGTGGTTGGCGAGCATGCGTGCATCATCGAGAGGAAGAAAGGCAGTCAGCACTCACCGGGAAAGGTTGACGGAGCGGAGGCAGACGCCGGCGACGTTCAGTTGAGGTGGTTGCCCACGTTCCGGGTCATGCGCGGACTGGTTGAGGGTGCAGAGAGAAGCGACAGGGTCTGGGGGTCACGCTCGGGTGCACGAGGAGGTGAGGGGCGGCAGGGCTTGGCCGGAATTGTCACCGGAGCTTGTCGGAGACAGTGGCGGTGTAGAGAGAAATTGGGCAGCCTGGGGGCGCGCTAGGGTGAGGCGACGAAGGGGAAAGGGAGAGGGGAGGCAGGCGCTTTAGTACGCGTGATCGAGGGGCCGATTAATCGCGGCGTTACTGCGTATTACGCCGGCATTGATTTGGTAGCAACGACTGGCGAGAGGGGACGTGGTCAGCGGGGTGGGTGAAGACGATAACTGGGAAGAGTGGGGTCGCTTGGCAGCAAGAGATGGAGTGTGGGGGTGGGGTCCATCTGTCAGCGACGCTGCGGGTCAAAACTTGAGTGAAAACGTTTCGCTACGGGTGGGGTGGATAGATGGGCTGGCTGGGCCAGGTGGGCTAGGTGGGCTGGGCTGCACCTTGCTCCATTTCTTTAATTCTGTTTTGGTTTTGTTTAATTAATTCAAACACTCATTTGAATTCAAACCTTTGCCAAAATTTGTGTAGGTTTAAATACTGATTAGTAACATAATCTGAAGTCAATATTGGAATAAAATTTTATTCTTTTTGGGGTCTTTTTAATTATTCAAAAAGGCCCTAGTTTTAAATAAAATAAAGATTAATAATATTTTCAAACACCATTTAAATTCTTAAACCTTCCAAATCTTTTCAGTAGGTTTTTATTTGTTTAATAGGGTGTCAAAATATTCATCTAGAATCATTTGGAATATATTTAATATGATTCATAAATCATTTGAATAGGGTATTTGTTTTAATTCCAATGGAATTTAATATAGTTTTAATTCCCTAATTTTTATTTGGAAGTTTTCTTTAATCTTAATTAGGTTGAATTAAACATCTTTTATTTCACTTGGGTAAATTCCAAAATACTATTTTCTCATGCATTATATAATTATTCTTATTAAAGATTTGTCTTTATTAAAATAGGGATAGAATGGTTAATGTCATTTTATTTTATTTTTTGGAAATTCTTTATCCTTTTATTTTATTTGGATTTGGATTATATCTTATTCCATTTGCTTATGGTCTTTGCCAAGATTTAATTTGGTCTTTAAATATTCTTTATTTAATAATTCTTTCCTTATCTTATAAAATCCATATCTTTTTATTTTAAAGATCCAAACTTGGTGATTCCAATTTGTAAAATCTTATTTGATATTTATTTATCCTTTTAAATATCTTTAGGATTATTTGCTCTCCATTTGTTATGGATTTTAGATAAGTGCTTTATTAGCTTTGGAAATTTGATTTCCTTATCTTATTATATTCATAAGATTTTATCTATGGTTCCAATTTGGATGAAATCAATTTATATGGTTTTATAATATTTCCATTTGTCACTCTTGATCATTTTTAAATGTTTGTTTGACCAATTTTTTTATATGGATCAAATCCATAGGCTTGGGGATAACTTGGAAATGATTTTCTTCCATTAGGGTTTTAGGGTTTTGGATTTATTTTTCCAAGTGTTTAAATTTCCAGATACATTCATTGAGGAATGCATTTCTCTTGATTTGGATTTTGTTGGATTCAAACTCTAAAGTTTGTTCAAGATGGGATTTTAAGTTTCCATTTAGAAAAAAAAGTTTATTTTCACCCTGATTTCAACAATTGTTTATTTTGTTTATTTATTTTTCACATAACAAGATTTGGAAAATCTTGGGATGTGACAGAGGGTAGTACTTTCCAATAAAAGCATCTTTGCACTTAATCCAAGAATCAATACTATTTCTAGGGAAGGATAGCAACCATTCTTTAGCTTTTCCTCTCAAGGATAAAGGAAACAGCTTGAGCTTAATAATATCTCCATCTACATCCTTATACTTTTTTTATCTCACAAAGTTCAACAAAGCTATTGAGATGGGCAACAGCATCATCAGAACTAGCACCAGAAAATTGCTCTCTCATCACAAGATTCAACAAGGCAGGCTTAATTTTATAAAAGGTAGCATCAAGAGAAGGTGAAGCAATAGGAGTGCTAAGAAAATCATTGTTGTTTGTGCTAGTGAAGTCACACAACTTGGTGTTCTCAGCAAGAGTTCATTTTGGCAAAAGTGGTGCAAGCCAAAAACAGCAGCAACAGCTAGAGCAAGAACTATTTTTTTGCGTTTTTGATAAGAGAAAGCAAACCAAACTAAACTAATTTTTTTGGAGTTTTTGATAAAAAAGAGGCAAACAAAAACAAGCAAAAGAAACTAAGAAAACTAAAAACAAAGTAAAGAGAAAGGTTGAGGAGGACTCCCCTTGTGAAGACGTCCTTAGCCTCCCCGGCAATGGCGCCAGAAAAAGCCTTATTACATGCAGCAGCACTTCGTTGGGAGACCCCAAGAGGAAGGTATGATGCAATACAGCAGGAAGTTTTCCCTCAATAAAAAACCAAGGTTATCGAACCTGTAGGAGGAAGGAAACGTCCCAAAGGTGTTGCTAGCAAAGTGGAAACCTGCACAACACAAACTCAAGACTTTGCCCCAACTAACAGTGAGGTTGTCAATCTCACCGGTTGTTGTAACAAAGGATTAACTGTATGATGTGGAAGGTTATGATGGTTTGCAGCAAGTAAACAGTAAAAGTGGAAGATGTATCAATGGTAAAGATTGGACCGGGGTCCATAGTTCACTAGAGGTGTTCTCCTTAGATAAACAAACATGGCATGCTGGGTAAACAAATTACAGCAGGAGAATTGACAGGACTTTGCAAGGCATAACAATGCAATACTAGACAAAAAGATCCTATGGGATTCGATTGGGCAATACAACAATATACATAGACCACCATCCAACTGCATCTATGACTAGAAGTCCACCTTTGGGTTATCATCCGAACCCCCTCCAGTATTAAGTTGCAAGCAACAGACAACTGCTTTAAGCAAAGTGTGTAAGGTAAACAATCCACTTGTTCCATGAACAAGAGACCGTTGTTTTCTCCCTAGTGGCAACAACACATCTACAATCATAGAGATTTCTGTCACTTCCCTTGATTAAGTAGAGGCATGAACCCAATATCGAGCATAAATACCCCCTCTTGGAGTCACTAGAAACTACTTGGCCAAGATAGCTACTAACAACGAAGAGCATGCAAGATCACAAACAACATAGACATGATAGAATCAATCAGACAAAACAATTAATCAATCTGACATAGTAATCTCAATATCCATCGGATCCCCGCAAACACAACATGCATGATAACAAATAGATTAGATCTTGATCATGAACGGAGCTCACAAGATCTAGACATGAAAGCACAAGGAGGAGATACAACCATCTAGCTACTACATGGACCCGTAGTCCAAGGTGGAACTACTCACGCTTCATACCGGAGGCTGGCATGATGAAGAAGAAGGCCTCCGGGATGATCTCCTCTCCAACAGGGTGCTGGGAAGAGCTTTAGATACCCCGATATAGGGACGATGGTGGCAGCGGCTATAGATGGTTTCGTGGAATATTGATCGGGTATTTAGGGTTTCTCAATTGGGGGCTTCTTATAGGCGAAGAGGGAGGCCGAGGGGGTGCCCAAGGCGGCTTCACCCCCCCAGGCGCAGGGTGGGCCCACCCGCGCGGCCAGGGGGTGTGGCCCCCTGGAGGCCCTCCTTCGTCTCATCTTCTGGCTCCCTGTTACCCATGGTAAAATATTGACTTTGGCTTTTGTCCTGTCCAATTCCGAGAATATATATTTTTTGCCTTTCTGGAACCAAAAACAGGAGAAAACAGGCAACTGGCACTATGGCATCTCGTTCATAGGTTAGTACCAGAAAACATATAAAAACACCTCAAAGTGTAGACAAAGCAAAGCAAAGTAGATACTAAACAAGCATTTAACATCAAAAATTATAGATACATTTCCGACGTATCAACTCCCTGTTGGAGTTGCAAGCATCTACTTCGGCAAAGCATCTACGAACAAGGGAGAGCATGCAAGATCACAAATAACACAGAAATGATAGAATCAATAATCAATCGGACATAGTATCTCAATATCCATTGGATCCCCGCAAACACAACATGTATGATTACAAATAGATGATCTTGATCATGAACGGAGCTCACAAGATCTAAATATGATAGCATAAAGGAGGAGAACCAACCATCTAGCTACTGTATGGACCCATAGTACAAGGGTGAACTACTCACGCATCACTCCGGAGGCTGGCATGGTGAAGAAGAAGGCCTCCGGGATGATCTCTCCCCTCCGGCAGGGTGCCGGGAAGAGCTTCAGATCCCCCCGATCTAGGGACGATGGTGGCGACGGCTAGAGACTATTTCGTGGAGATTTGATTGGGTACTTAGCATTTTGTCATGGGGTGCTTTTATAGGCGAATGGGCAAGGTCGGTGGGCACCCAAGGGGCCCACACCACCTGGTCACGTGCCCTAGAGTGGGCCCGCACCACCCTATGGTGTGGCCACCCCGTGGCCCCCTTCGGTTGCCCTTCGGACTCCGTGTTCCTTCTGGTAAAATATTGACTTTCGCTTTTGTCCCATACAATTCCGAGAATATTTTCGTACTAGCTTTTCTAAAACGAAAAACAGCAGAAAACAGACAACTAGCACTGTGGCATCTTGTCAATAGGTTAGTTCCGTAAAATGTATAAAAATACCACAAAGTGCAGACAAAACATAAGAAAGTTGATACAACACAAGCATGGAGCATCAAAAATTATAGATACGTTTACGACGTATCAACCATCCCCAAGCTTAACTCATGCTCGTCATCGAGTAGGTAAGTGATAAAAAGAATAATTTTTTAGGTGACATGCACCATCACAATCTTGATCAAAATATTTATAAAGCATTGATAACTAGGATCAAAGTACTCTAAACATGAGCATGAAAGATGTAGTTGTAACAATAAGACAAAGCAACTATGTTGTAACATGAGAAAGGTACACACAAAAATCATGAATAAAAATGCATTGAAAGAGGTTTGTTTGTTTCACATATAGAAAACATAGCAAGAGTGGTATTTAGCTTGTCCTTCATGGTGTAGCAAAACATAAATGCATAGGACACCTTCAAAGTTCATACGGGTGACTAGATACAAATAGTTCAAGAACAAGCAATATCAACATTATGAAGCAATCAACAAGTTTTGGGATAATGCACATAAAACTAAAAATGAAAACTATGATCTCTTAATCGGTGCATAAAGATAGGAGATGGAGAATCAACATAAAAGTAAGAAGAAAGGCCCTTCACAGAGAGAAGCAGAGATTTCAAGTTTCATAAAGAGCTTCAAAAAATTATGGTACTTATTAGCTTTCAGCTCTCATTGCCCCTATCATAAGCATATTGAAGTTATTAAGGTTAAAGTGAAACAAATATGAAGTATATGCTTGATAGATCAAAAGTTGGCAATCTCATGTCCCTTGAGTACGAGGGTCGTTCCTCATGCTACTCAACCTTAGTCACAAGCAAGTTCTTGTCATTATAAGTATATGTGTATCATAGAGAACTGCCAACGGGTTACCCCTTGCCCCATGATACAGGAGCTATCCCATATCAAAATGACAAGGCACCAGACAATGAGCATCTCAGCGATCTTTTTATTTGCTATTTTCATAGGTTTTTATTAAGGATGCTTCATAGAATGCTCATTATGGTTATGTTGTAAGTTTCCACCATGATTAGACATGGCTTAGGCTAGCCGCCCAGGCGTTTCTATAACAAATATACAAACTCTATGAGCTTACAAGCTCCCTTTTTATTTCACACCGTCAGGATCCATAAACAAAAGAATATGATATCAACTGGGTAATATGTATAGGTATTGAAAGCGTTCCCCATGACAACATGGTTCTGCTAATTCCCAACTTATAAGTGCAAGCATATAAACAACATAGATGACAATATGGTTTAAGTTTATTAGGTGCAAGAAGTAAAGTGTTCCATCAAGTTTGTGAGAGCTTTAATCGCTAATTTTCACATAACAAGTTTAATTTGGAAGATAGATAAAAACATGAATATACTTGGAATGGTGTAACACACCATGGATAGGAATTTATAGTGGACTCTTTGGAATAACTTGTTTTCTTGGGAGTTGGATGCATGAGTAGAGCTTACTCAGTACAAGTGGAGGCTAGCAAAAGACTGGGAGCGACTAACTAAGAGAGCAATAATGGCCATAATCATGCAGAGCTACAAAACATTATTAATTAAAGCATAAAGTGGTATCTCAAGTCAAAAACTAAATGATCATAGAGGCTAAGGTGACTGGTTCATAGTCTTAACATGGTGTAAGCATGTGCCAAGTCAACCCAAACAAAGCATCAAAGGAGAAAACCACAATATTATGCTTTTGTATGCTAAAACAACGCATGATTCTTTCAAGGCACATTAAGAAATCTCAATTGTTTGGAACAAGTCATGGTACAACAATAATCACTAAGCATAAGGTCAAATCAACATCTAGCATGACATGATAAAGTCTAAGCCACAGTCAAAACAAGCTCCCTTCTGTACCACTTAAGCATGGAACTTTCTACTCTTTTCCAACACCAATCAACTTATTTGAAACAAAAGTGCGAATGCGGGGGTCCAACTAATTTATTTAAGCTAACCAAACTAAAGAAAACTAAAAACAGAAACTAAGACGCTCATAGAACAACACAAAAGTGCATGAAGCAATAAAAATGAAGTGTCTAGAAAGAGACCTGAGATTTTTATTGATGAAGAAGGGGATGCCTTGGGAATCCCCAAGATTTGACGCTTGTACCTATTGAATATTTCTTGGGGTAACTCGGGTGGTATCCCCAAGCTTGAGTTTTTGTCTATTATTCATCTCGTCATATCATTCTCCCCCTACACTTGAAAATTTCCTTCATACAAAACATCACACAATCTTCATTAGCAACATTAGTGTATTCAAGATAATAAGCCTTTGGGTTCAGTTTCAACACAAGTAAAACTTCCATTAAAACACAAGCTACTGTAGACATTATTTTTAAAAGCTCAAGTGGTCAAAGAGAACTCAAAAGAAACTGATTAGGAGGCAAATGCAAATAATAGCAGAAATCTGTCAAAACAGAACAGTAGGTAAAAACCCGATATTTTCGAAGACCTTATGTTGCTCTAATCTAAAAGTGTTAAACTAATAAAAGTTAGATAATAACCTGGGTCATAAGAATAGAAAATTACAGCTCAATCCGACGTACTGGGATTTTTCACTAATTTTTACAGTGAAGCACAAAAATCTGTTTTGGGATAGCAACTTCCCCAAATATTACTTCTCTCTCATTAGAGGTTATTCTTGGCACAAAAACCACACAAAAAGGATAAGGAGAGGTTATTACAGAGGAAATAACTTCCAATATTCAATAAAAGAAAAACTTACTAAAATAAATTTGGGTTATCTCCCAATAGTGCTTTTATTTAACGCCTTTTAGCTAGGCATTGCTAGTTTGAGAAGATGCTCACATAAGAAATATGAATTGAAGTAAAAGAGAGGATCAACAAGAAAATTCAAAACACATTTAAGTCTAACCCACTTCCTATGTGTAGAAATCTTGTATGCACATAAATTCACAAAGAACAAAGTGACAAGCATAGGAAGATAAAACAAGAGTAACATCAAAACTTTCAGCACATAGAGAGGTGTTTCAGTACCATCCAAATTTCTACAACCATATTTTCCTATGTCATAATAATTTTCAGTAGCCTCATGAGTAAACTAAAAAATATAACTATCACATAAATCATGCTTTTCATGATCTACAAACACATAATTTTTATCAAGCTCAAAAATAGTGGGATTAAAACCTTCAAACCCGCTTTTAACAATTTTATAACAAGATGACTAATCATTCTCAAGAGATATGAGGTTCCAAGATAAAGTCAAGACCCCTCCAATCTCATTTTTAATAGTAGTACAGTTAATATTATCAACCAATATAGGACCATCATCTAGAGCTTTATCATAAACATTTTCTAAGAAAAACTCTTTAATACCTTGCATTTTGAAGTTAGGCACAAATAAAGGATTATCATAGATAACAGGAGCATAATCACTACAAGAAATGTGTTGATTTATGACCGTTTGTTAGTGACCCTAGATGAAATCGTCATAAATCTATGACTATTTTATACAAAATTGTCATAAGCCATTTAGAAAGGCCAAAAGCCCCCAAAATTATGAAGATTTCGAAAAAATCGTCGTAACTTTCTTATAAGAAATCATCATAACGTGGGTGCAAAAGACATAGGACCTTATTTGTAAGGATTACGACGATTTTATATCATCGTAACTTTTAATTCGTGAAATATTTAAATAATGTGGTAGCCACATCACGTGTTTACACTTGGGTGTCAATTATTTCTCACCTATGGCAAACAAACTAGGCATTAGGGACTCAAACCTGCGACCCACAGAATCTCTATTGTTGGTGATACTAACCAACATGACACATGCCAGGTTGTGTTCTATATCTGCACTTGAGTATGTGTCTGTATTGGTAAATACATAAATAAAAAGAAGTGGAGAGGAGATTCGAAGTGGAGAGGAGATTCGAACACGGGATTAAAGTTAAAGGTCTTTGTAACCACTAGATGATCCTAAACAAAGGGATACACAACTGGTTGTGTCATACACACGCACTTGAACTATTTATCTGGTCCGTGTCTATATTGGTAAAAACAGCAATAAATAAAAGGGATAGATGGGACTCAAACCTGAGACCACACACAGGCATGGAAAGGGACAAGACCACTACGGATCATCTTCGTTTTGTTTTAAATACACGTAGGCCGGTTATTTAGACAAACCCTTTCGTTCCTGAGTATAGGCCTCCTCAGTGAATGTGGCGGGCTGCAATGACTTGTTGGGCCGACCTAGGCCTTACGTGTGGTAAAATAAGTCTGTACCAGCTCGGCTGGTCCAGTTAGGACACTTTTTTTTCATTTTTTTGTATCTTTTTCATATGAAATCCAAAATAATTGATTTTTGTCTCTAATTTTTTATAAACTTCACTAGATCATCTCAATATCTTTGTCATGCGAAGGTTTTATATTGTTCAAATCATTCTTTGCCACGCGAAGGTTTTATATTGTTCGGATCATTCTTGAATTTTTTATGCCCGTTTCAAACTATGGTCAAAACGCTGGGCATGGAAGTTCTTATCTAGGAGATGAGCCTCGCTGAACTTGCATTGGATCTATGAAGAAACATCATATTTGAAGCCAAAAATCATTTTTGCAAAAAATCACGAGCAATAGATCATGTACATGTAGTTCAAATCGGACCCGCGTCCTACCGATTCAGCAGGAATTTGTCTTTTTCACGAGGGGTGGATAAAAAGGTTTGAGATACCTCTATTGGAAAATTGTCCATTTGAGGTGGTCTAGTATTTTTTTAAAATGGGATGGTAGCATTTTGAAACTTTCATTTGCTGGTTGCTTCACAAAACGGACCGTTTTTGGCGCTCGGAAAATGGAAAATGGTTTTTCCGTGCGACGAAAAGAAAAACTTTCTCCTGGAACGTTGCTCGCCATCCCATGATACATAGCACAATATGAGAACAGTATCACAAACTATGTCCCGATTCTAGCTATAACATTGCTCGTTTGGCCCGAAAGCTATGAAACCTCAGACATGATAGGTCATTTCTGAGAAGGTTTTTTCGAGACACTTGCAATTTACCAAGTTTGGTATTTTTAATTGAAACTATGTCACATAATAAGACATCACGCGAAGGATTCACATTGATTGGACCGTTTTTGAATTTTTTATGTCCGTTTCAAACTATGGTCAAAACGGCAGGCATGAAGGTTTTTAGCTAAGGGCTAAGCCTCGCTAAAATTCTATTGGATCCCTGAAGAAATAGCATATTGTGAGTCTAAAATTGATTTTTACAAAAAATCACGAGCATCGGTGATGGGGATATGCCTACCGGGGTATACCCAGCAGGACGTTTCCGACCAGCCCACGACCTGGCGAGTGGGCCTGCAAGACGGAGACTGGATCAAGACCTGGCGTGGATCCAAGCGGTGAAGTCAAGGCCGAGAGTAGATAGGCCCAGTCGGATTAGGTTAAACAGTACCGAAACCTTAACAGATTCGGTTGAGATTTGTAAACCCTAGGAAGGATGAGTCTATATAAACCTCCCTACAGGGCGTGTAAACGTACTTTCCTTCATACACCCAATCGATTCGCCGCCTAGCCGTCGAGCTCGCCCCATTATACCTCCACCATAATACAATCTAGCAGGAGTAGGTCATTACCCTCCGGGGGGACGAACCTGGGTAAAACCCTGTGTCTCCGCCCTCATCTCGCACCGCAGATGGCTGGCCGCCCTTGCCCTTCGTTCTACTACTCGCTGCCGATTGCAGCATATGTCATGACCATTCCCACGACAGTGGCGCCCACCGTGGGGCCTGGCCAGTGTTCTACGGCGAGATCCAATCTGCCCATCAACGAGACGGTCGCCACCGGCCGCATGATAGCGATCGGCGAGATGCTCCAGATCTTGCCGAGCAGCTACGTCCCGGCGGCGCGACCCGTCATGCACAGCATGATCTTGCCGGTCGGCACGATCAGCCTCTTCGTCGGCCTCACCGACGTCATCGTCTCGGAGGATTCGGCTCGCATCCGCGAGTCGCCGCCACGCGACCGGCTCTCCGACAGCCAGGTCCGCACGATCCATCGCCTCGCCTCTGAGTACAACTCGGCCCACAGCAACGTGGCCGAAAACTCCACGGCCGCAGAAGACGCGGCCCTCAACAACGACGCCGACTCGGCGACCCCGGCATCACTCGCCGGATCCATCACCGCGGCTTCGCCCGCGGGCTCCATCACCCAGGTCTCCAACGTGGGAGACTTCGAGGATCCCTCCATCCTTGGGATCTTCGACTTCGACTCCGGATCGGAAAACTCCGCCGATCTCCGCGACGGGACCAGTCGCCACGCCGCGACCTACATGGCGACTGGCACCAATCCGTTGGAGGATCCCTTCTCCACCCCGATCCCTCCTAATGCCACGGCAACGGAGGTCGAGGAACTCCGCCTAAAGCTGGCGGAGGCAGTCCGCAAGGAGCAAGCCGAGCGCGATTTTTTTGCCTCGAGCAGGTGACAGCGCAGGAGCTGTCGCGCTACCACCAGCAGCGAATCAGGTCGCGCCTGAACCCCACCGTCCAGGGGCGCGCCCTGAACTTCGACGGCGAGAATGACCGCCCATGGCCGAAAGTCTGCGAGAACACGCCAGAGGAAGCGCCCCACTCACTGGTCGACGGCGAACGGCGCCCAACCTCCACCCAACCGCACACCTCCCAGGGATCAACCGCGGATAGTGGTCTCCTCTCGGGAGCGAGACGCGAATGGCCTACCACTGTTCTCCACCCCGATGGACAACTTCGTGGCAGGTCGAGCAGCGGCCGACAACATCACGGCCACCAGCGACGGCGCCCCTCTACGATCCAAGACGTCAGGCTCGCCGCAAAAGCGGTCGAGCAGCAAAACGCAGGCGCCGACTCGCAGGGTCGGGTGTACTCGCGTTCTTCAGGCAGCAGAGCGGCCTCAAGCGGCCTCCCATTGGCGGCAAACACCCTCAATTGCCCGCCACCTGAACCGCTTCAGCTCCAACACCGACCCGCGAACACGGCGCTCTCCACCAACGACCCCAGGCCAGCGACCAACTTCGTCGCCGCCAACGGTCAGCCCGTCGACGCCCGCACCCACATCATAAACAACCAAAGTTGGCGCGCACGCCAGCCCGACGACCTGCGACACACCCTAACCAATCGCCGCGACGGCGAGCCAATGGGGTCACTAAGCCGACTCGGGCCCCAGTGCTTTGGACCGATGATCCGAGGTGAAAAATATCCGGCGAACTTCAAAGCGCCAAAGGAAATAGAGAAGTACGACCCCTCGTACGACCCCTCCGTGTGGCTAGACACCTACCTCATGGCAATGGGGATCGCTGGCCACACCGACCTGCTAGCCGCCGATTACCTCCCCCTGATGATGGAGGGAACGCGGCGGCAAGGATCAACACCTTCCCGTGATAGCATCGACTCACGGGACGAGATACTGATGCCTTCGCCGTGCACTTCGAGTGCTCCTACACGCGCGCCACCACCATCGAGGACCTGGAACGATGCGTCCAGGGACCCCGCGAGTCGACCCGCAACTGGGTCCAGTGGTGGCAAGAGCTATGGTACAACGCAGCCGGCATCCACCCGGACACCGCGATCCACTCCTTCAAGACCTCGTGCCGCTACGAGCCCTTGGTCGCCAAGCTCAAGCGACATTCTCGCACACTCGACAACATACCGGACCTCCTCGAGATCGCCAAAAGATACGCGCAGGAAGATCCAAACCAGGAAACCGACGACGAGTCGGGAGGCCAACGCCGCACAAGCGGCAACGACAACGGACGACGGTTCGACCTACGCTACAGCAACACTCGCCTCACCGGCAAGCGTTGCAGCGCCTCGTCGCCAACGCCGGGCACGCGCAGCGCGAGCCCAAGAGCTTCCGCCGCGACGGAGGGCAACGCCGCAACGGCGGCAACTACAAGGCGAAACCAAGGTTCGACCCCGCGGCCCTCCTTAACCAACCTTGTGCGTTTCACAGCAGGGAAGGGAAGCCCGCCACGCACACGACCGCCGATTGCCACACTCTCAGGGAGATTGAGAAGGCACGGCGAGCGCGGGATGACCCCGACAACAACCCGCCAAACGGCGGAAAATTCGGCAGTGTGGCCGGCTCGCTCCACACCTTCACGGGCTTCAACACGAAGCGCGAGAAGAAGGTCATCGCCGCGTTGCCGCCACAACGCGTGGCCCAAGTGGACGTTCCCGCCTTAACTGGTCGGAGCAGCCCATCACCGAGCCGCCAGACCACACGCCACGATCGAGTACCCAGCCGAGTCGCCCGGTGGTCAAGCCTAAGGGAGACTACTGGCTCCCCAAAACATTGATGGACAGCGCAGCTCCATCAACATCCTGCACTGACACCTTCAGCGATCGGGCTCCGCAGTCGATGGTCGAAACGACCTACACTACATTCCACGGCATCGTCCCCGGTCTAAAGGCGTACCCGATCTGCAAGGTCACGCTGCCAGTCACCTTCGGCACACCAGCAAACTTTCGCACCGAGCGGATCGTCTTCGAGCTGGTACCCTTCGACAACCCCTACCACTGCGTCCTGGGGCGACAGGCGTTCGCCAAGTACATGGCAGCGCCCCACTACGCGTACAACGCGATGAAGCTCCCCGGGCCGCGCGGCGTCATCACTGTCAACGGCGACCCTGACATGGCTGCCGAGTGCGAGGCCAAAGGAGCCGAACTCGCCGACGCCATCATCGCGGCAGAGACCAACCACGCTGACAAGCTCGCCAAATACGCGATCAGGGTCAACAACGACGACCCCACCATACTCAAGAAGCCCAATTCGGACGGTGCCAACACCTTAGCCTTCGAGGAAACGACGCACACCCGCACCGTCGAGCTGGTCCCAGGCGAGTCCAGCCAGACGGTGACGATCGGGACGGGCATGAGCCCAGCCTAGGAAGGCACGCTCAACGAGTTCCTCCGTGAGAACAGGGACATCTTCGCATGGAAGCCCTCTGACATGCCTGGTGTCCCTAGGGAACTCGTTGAGCACAAACTAAACGCCGACCCCAAAGTGCGACCCATCAAGCAGTCGCTGCGGCCCTTCAATGAAGAGCGCCGCCGAGCCATCGCCGAGGAAGTGCAGCATCTACTCGCTGCAGGCTTCATCCGGCCAGTCAAATACTCCAAGTGGCTGGCAAACCCAGTCCTGGTCGAGAATAAAAATGGGACCTGGAGGATGTGTGTCGACTACACAAACTTAAACAGCACCTGCCCAAAGGAGCAGTTCGTCCTCCCGCGGATCGACCAAATAATCGATTCCACCGCGGGCTTGGAGTCGCTGTGTTTCCTCGACGCCTACTCTGGGTACAACCAGATCAAGATGGCCGTTGAGGACGAGGAGAAGACGGCGTTCATCACGCCATTCGGATACTTCTGCTACACCGAGCCAATCGACGACGGGTAGCCACTCGTCACGTCGTCCACGTCGAAGTCCTCCGGGAAGTGGGCGAGCCCAAGGCTAAGCGCCGTCGCCGCTCCGCGTCGGAACGCCGATCGCGTCATGAACTCGACGACCGACGGCGCCTTCTCCAAGTATCGCCACACCTCGACGAGGTCGCTGGGAATCACTTCCGTGGGCGACGTCTCCTGAAGATACGCCCATATGCATGTCGCCGACAACGTGGACGAGTCGACCAGCGTGGCTACACATTGCCGTGCGTCGAACAAATTCGCCTCTTCCGCGCTATCAATGATCCGACCTGCGGACAGAAGGTGACAGTGAATACATCAAAGATTACACAATGCATATGTTACAGGCAGAGGCAGGCACACTCACCAATTAAGGGACGGGAGAGATCCGTGATGAAGCTCTGAAGAGAGGTGTGGTCGTCTTGAAGCCTAGCAACAAGGGCGTCAGAGACCTTACGCTCCTCAGCGGCGGCCGTAACAACAGCCTTGGCTCGCCCATCCGCCGAACTCGCCTCTTCCTTCGCTTCCTTCAGCTCGCGCTCAAGGTCGGCGATCCGCTTTTCCGCCAAACTCAACGCCGATTACGCCGCCGTCAGCTCACTCGCCGGGACAAGGCCCTGGCGAACCTCTTCTGCATCCACAGCAGTCGCCTGGAGTCCCTTGTTTGCCTCTTGGACGATGGCAAGTTCTTTCTCTGCGCGACGCTTCGCAGCAAGCCGGTCGGTTGACTCACGCTGCAAACCCTGCGCAAAAGACAAACAGTTAACGAAAACCAAATCCTAAGCGCCCACCCACTGAAATTCAGCGCGTAGGCACTCGGGGACTGAAGATCCAAAATCCTAAGTGCCCACCCGCTTAAATTCAGCGAGTAGGGACTCGGGGACTGGAGATAAAAAATCCTAAGTGCCCACCCGCTGAAATTCAGCGAGTAGGCACTCGGGGACTGGAGATCAAAAAAATAAGTGCCCACCCGCTGAAATTCAGCGACTAGGCACTCGGGGACTGGACGCGAGAAACAAAAACAAAGACACTAAAAGAATCCGATCGCTGCAAGCCAGCAGCCCGATCCTCGGGGACTGGACATACCTGGATGGCTGCGCCAAGCATGCCATGAAGCTGTATCGCGTCCACGGATGCGAGAAGTGCTGAAGTGTGCCCGTGACGCTGCTCGACCTCCATCTCGGCGACCTCAGGCGCGCGGCTCGAGGGCGTGGTACCACTCGCCGTAGCTGCTCTGGCCATGAAGCGCGGGAAGGTCGCGATAGATGCGCCGGCACCAAAAGAGGCCATCTCGGCCACCCCAGGCGAGGGAGAACCCTCCTTGGTCGTCAAGGCCGACTCCTCCATGGGTTCACTTGGAGCGATCGTCGTGTCGTCAGACACCGTGACGAATTCGTCGCCCTTGGCCTTCTTAGCACTATCCGTGGGGGCGACGACCTCGTCCGCCTTCCTCTTCCGAGAGGGGTCCTCATCAGTGACGACTGGCGGCACCTTGGCCATGGTAGGGTGGCCTATCTTCTTAGCTCCAGTCCTACAAATTGATCACATGAACAAAGTGGTCCGAGTACAATGAAAAACAAAGACAGGTGAATAAAACTCACTTGGCGACCGGTAGGAACCGCAGCCCCGTGCGGATGCCGGCCGGCTTCTCCAATTCGGGCCCGGGCCATCGATCGAGGCCCATCTCGTGACATCGTGTGCCCAAGATACGGACGACTTCTTCGTTGTCGAGGCCGCGACTGGAGCTTCCGAAACATTTTCGGCGGAGCTTCCACAGCTGCCGCCATCGAGCAGCCACCCAGAGAGACTGGGGCGAACGGCGGAGGCATCGAGGCCAGAGGCACCTCACTCAGGACGGCGGTGATGTCCGGCGCCGCCATCGTCTGTGGAGCTTCACCCCTGGCCAGGCTGGTGGCTTCGGAGTTGCTTGGCGAATGAGGCGGAGACGCCTGTCTCGCTGGCTTTGTCTTCCTCTTTGGAGGGGCCTTCACCTCCTTCTTCTTCTTCTTCTTTGATGGAGTAGACTCGCGATGCGAGGTGTGCTTGGGGAGCTCATCGTCGTCATCGTCATGACGTTCGAGGCTTTTGCTCGCTTCGAGCTCACGCTGCCGCTGTCCGCGAGTTTTCCGGACCAGTGGGGCGACCTCTTCCCCGGATTCGTCGTTGTCGCCGCTCCTGTCACTCTCGACGCCGCCCCTTGCAGGAGGCGATTTGCCCCCCTCCTGGATGGACGAGCTCGAATTCTCGTCGTCCGCGGGCGGAATCCACCCTTCCACCACTTGAAATAACTGCAATAGGTGTAAGACAATATCAGTATAACCGCGACAGCATTAACTGCGACTGCGAATGGTCGAAAAATAACTTACCGTCGGGGCTGGATGCTTCATGTGTAGGGCGACCTTACCGTGATCGAAGTACGCCGCCTGGGTGATCTTCTTCAACGCCAGGAGGTAATCCTCGAGTTGCCACTCGGCGAGGCAGGATTTTGTCGAGTCCTCCCGGCCCGTGTACTCGTACATGTAGTGGTCACGGCGGGCCAGGGGGACGAGTCGCCGCCCGAGCCAGCAGTTGTACAAGTTGATGGGCTGGAGACATTTCTTCTTCAGGCCGCAGATGGTCTGAAGCATTTCATCCACAACCATCCGCTGGTCTGTTGGAAGCTTGCCAACTTAGAGTCAGCGCGGTTCTGGCCGGTCGGCGGAGTACCTTGGGATCGCCACCTCGTCGTCTGGAGTCGCCTCGGTGACGTAAAACCAAGACTTCTTCCATTCACTCGCCGCCTTGGCAGGTAGCATCAGATCGAAAAAGGAGGCCTTCGACTTCAATTGAAACGTCAGGCCCCCCGCGGCAAGCATCGGGCCGCCTGCTTCTTCGCGACTGATCCGCCTGTGGAACAGATCTTGCCACAGGGGGAAATAGGGCCTGAAGCCTAGGTAGCACTCGCAGAATGCCACGAAAATGGCGAGTTGCTCGATGCTGTGCGGGCCCAAGTCCGATGGTTGGATCCCGTAGAAGGCGTAGAAGTGCCGGAAGAAAATAGATGTGGGGAATCCCAGCCCCCGTTCCAGGTGGCTGGTGAAGCAGACGAATTCTCCCTCGCGCGGGTCCGAAGTCACCTCTCCGGCCGCGGGGATGCGCCACCTACCGGCGCGAAGGATCCTGGCCTCCTCGAAGGAAGCCAGTAATGCTCTCGTACACTTGGACCTGCCCCATGGTTCGGTGGAGGGGGCCATTGGCGGAAGGATTCGTGGAGGTCGGAGGATTTCGGTTCGGCTGGATCGCGATGCGGAGGAAAACGAAGGTGCGCGCAATCGGAGGAAATGATGAGGAGGTGGTTCTCTGATCGCCTACCATTCTCTTTATATAGCGGTTGTTACCCGCCAAATCAGGGAGCCGTTACTACGCGGTGATTACGCCAAAAGTTACCGTTGGATTACCCCAACAACTAGTTTGACTGTGCTTGACGGTCCAACTTCGGCCACTCGGCTCGCCGACCCGATCACTACAAGAGTGATTAAATACTTCGCCGACCCGTTCGCCAAGCTACGACCAGAATGACTAGTTTTTTCCTTTATTCAGGAGCCCGCCACCGATTCGACTGGGTGTCCGCATTGGACCCGTATGCTCCGACTGCCATCAACCACCTGTGCCCAATCGACGACGACCTCGTGGACTACTGATGGGGATATGCCTACCGGGGTATACCCAGCAGGACGTTTCTGACCGGCCCATGACCTGGCGAGTGGGCCTGCAAGATGGCTACTGGATCAAGACCTGGCGTGGATCCAAGCGACTGGAAGTTGAAGGCCCAGGAGAGTAGATAGGCCCAGTCGGATTAGGTTAAACGAGTACCGAAACCTTAACAGATTCGGTTGAGATTTGTAAACCCTAGGAAGGATGAGTCTATATAAACCTCCCTACAGGGCGTGTAAACGTATGTTCCTTCATACACCCAAGCGACTCGCCGCCTAGCCGTCGAGCTCGCCCCATTGTACCTCCACCATAATACAATCTAGCAGGAGTAGGTCTTTACCCTATGGGGGGCCGAACCTGGGTAAAACCCTGTGTCTCCGCCCTCATCTCGCACCGTAGATGGCTTGCCACCCTTGCCCTTCGTTCTATTACTCGCTGCCGATTGCAGCATCTGCGTGACCATTCCCACGACAATCGGATAACGTACATGTAGTTCAAATCGGACCCACTTCCTACCGATTCAACATGAATTTTCCTTTTTCGCCAGAGGTGTACAGAAAGGTTTGAGAACCCCCGGTTAGGACATTTTCCATGTTAGATGGCCTATTATTTTTTAAAAAATAGGATGGTATCATTTTGAATTATCCATTTGGTGGTTGCTTCACAAAACGCCGTGTTTTTGGCGCTCGGAAAATTGAAAATGGATTTTCCGTGCGGCGAAAAGGAAAACTTCCTCCTGCAACATTGTTCTCCATGCCATGATACACATGAGTGCACAATATAGGCACATTATCACAAACTATGCCACGATTATACACATAAGACTGGTCGTTTGGCCTGAAAGCCATAAAACCTCGAACATGATAGGTCATTTCTAAGAAGGTTTTTTCGAGACACAATCAATTAACCAAGGTTGGTATTTTTCCTTGCAACTATGTCACATAACGTGATGCCACACGAAGGTTTTACATTCTTCGGACCGTTTTTGAATTGTTCATGCTTGTTTCAAACTATGGTCAAAACGGCGGGCATGAAGGTTCTTAGATAGGGGATGAGCCTCACTAAACTTGCATTGGATCTTTGAAGAAATATCATATTTTGAGTCTAAAAATGATTTTTACAAAAAATCACGAGCATCGGATAATGTACATGTAGTTCAAATCGGACCCACTTCCTACCGATTCGACATGAATTTGCCTTTTTTGCCAGAGGTGTACGGAAAGGTTTGAGAACCCCCGCTTAGGACATTGTCCATGTTAGGTGGCCTAGTATTTTTGAAAAATAGGATGGTATCATTTTGAATTATCCATTTCATGGTTGTTTCATAAAACGCCATGTTTTTGGCGCTCGGAAAATGGAAAATGGCTTTTCCGTGCGGCGAAAAGGAAAACTTCCTCCTGCAACATTGTTCTCCATGCCATGATACACATGAGTGCAAAATATAGGCACATTATCACAAACTTTGCCACGATTCTACCCATAACACTGGTCGTTTGGCCCGAAAGCCATGAAACCTCGAACATGATAGGTCATTTCTGAGAAGGTTTTTTGAGACACAATCAATTAACCAAGGTTGGTATTTTTCCTTGCAACTATGTCACATAACATGATGCCACGCGAAGGTTTTACATTCTTCTCACCATTTTTGAATTTTTCATGCATGTTTCAAACTATGGTCAAAACAGCGGCATGAAGGTTCTTAGATAGGGGATGAGCCTCGCTAAACTTGCATTGGATCTCTAAAGAAATATCATATTTTGAGTCTAAAAATGATTTTTGCAAGAAATCACGAGCATTGGATAATGTATATGTAGTTCAAATCGGACCCACTTCCTACCGATTCGACATGAATTTGTCTTTTTCGGCAGAGCTGGACAGAAAGGTTTGAGAACCCCCGGTTAAGACATTGTGCATATTAGGTGTTCTAGTATTTTTGAAAAATAGGATGCTAACATTTTAGAACTTTTATTTGGTGGTAGCTTGACTACACAACCGTTTTTGGCTCTCAAAAAATTGTTTTTATTTTGCAACCAATCAAATCACAGGAATCTGGCTTCCACGGATCGGCCATCCGTGACTGATTTGGGTCATTCAATTTCCATCCAAGGGATGTCCTTTGCTCAAAAAAACACACTCACCCACTCTTCATGGCTGCTAACCCTAACCTCTCCAGATCGCCTCCAGCCAAACCCTAACTTCCAGATCGCCTCCAGATCCTCCAGATTGCCTCCCCGTGCGCCTCCCCATTACTTCCCGTGCACCGCCGATCTCCCCGGTCGAGCCTCAATACCCTAGCGCTCTCCTCCGCGTGCTCCGCCGCCACCCCTCGATCCTCGCTACGACCACCTAACCTATAGATCGCCATCACCTCCAGATCCCATCGCTGCGCTCCACCCACGCACATCCCACCCAACACTTCCTGCCCTCAAACACTTCCCTCCATGTTTCCCTCATTCTATAGATCCATCGCCGCAAGCCCAGGAGGATCTGCCGCGGTTGGTGCTTCCACCCGCTGATCGGAGGACAAGCTCCACCTCGACCCAACGGCCGCCGCCACCGCCGTCTGGGAGGCGAACAGGAGGCGGAGGTCCTACTCACGGACACCAAGGCCGTGACCGGAGTAGGGAAACTCGCCGGTTGCCGGAACACTACGGGAGGAGCATGTCGTGGGCGGAGGCGGTGGCATGGCAGGGACCAGAGGCGAAGGCACGGACGCCGACCTAGGCACTAGAGGCTGGAGCCTGCTTCTCCACCAAATCATGGATGGGATGGAGGTCAAGCTCGGTCTAGCGTCTCTGGTCTTGGCAATGGAGGGATGCTACAGATCAAGGACGACATAGGTTCGAGGAGCAGCGGCTGCTCTAGATCCCAACCATGCTGCAACACTTCCAGGTCGTGTCTCTCTCTTCGCCCTACCTCGCCCCTATCTCTCTCCTCTCTCTCAAGACCTCTATCTCATGGTCCACTAAAATACAAAATGATAAGAGATTTGCATCCCCTGAAATAGGTAATCAGTGCTAATTGAAAGATTCAGACTCTTTCACTTCTTGAAACCTACAATTTTAAACATGTTATACATGATAAGACGTGACATGGGTTTCTAGTTTTTGTGTAAGTTACCTGTATGACATCTGTGTTATCTGCGGTATGAGACATGTGTGATTGAAATCTAATTGAAATGCTGCAGCGCAACTCCAGTCGGGCGTGCAGCAGCACAACTCTTACAATTCCCGAAGTAGTGCAATGTCTCATGTGGTAGCTCCTGGTTCCATATTGTACAATAGTTATGTAGATCTGATCTATGTTATATTACACGATCTGTGTCATATAATTTGTCACTGTGTTGCTCATTGAGTCATGATTTCATTAAATCCAATCCTTTACATAGATACTCATACTGCTTTACCATATCTATCCTAGCCTTTTTTATTATGTTATTCTGTGGAATTGACAGGTCAGTTCAAAGTAGAAGAAACCAGTCGCACCAGCGGATGTGAGACACTGTTGAAACAAGCCCCCTCTCGTAGTACAGGTCCCGTGACCACCTGGTCGAACTGGTGAGTTTCCCCACCCTTCCCTCAGTGATTTGTGTGTATGCCTTGGCAGAGCGAGCCGTGATCTGTTTGATTCGTCCGCTCGGTGTGGCCTCGATGAGATCTGAACGGTCATTGCCCTGTGTGGCCTCTGAAATCCGATGAAATATTTGGTCTATTGATTTCATGGTACTAATGTGTATATCAGTAAATCGGGCGTTCAAACATTTTTTATTCTGATTCACCAATGTGTCTGTTATTTCCTTAGCAGTTTGTAGTTACAACCTACTGTTGTTTTGCTCTTTGGAAAAATTCTTGTTCCCGATGTTACAATATATACGATATACTTTCAACATCAGCATGTTTTCTTCTTTGGGATGACATTGGCTGTTCTTTTTTGGACACATGAAAACTACTGCTGTAGTTCCTAATTTTTTAGACTAGAGTTATTAGGAAGCAACCTCTGCTATTTCTGATAAGTAGCAGGGATTCATAAGCAGTGCTGGTATAGTTATGGATTGATGTATTTAGTAACATAGATAGAAAAGGTCAATTTTTCATGTTGTGAACATTTGAAACCCTGTTGCAACAGAAAATAAAGGGAAGTATTGTTTATGTGGGCTAGGATAGTGCTTTATTTAATGTCCAGAAACATGCCCATTTGTTATTTTCCTAACTTACTATCATGTACTTTACTGTTATTATCTCACTTGTTCTTTTGTTGCTTCTAGACATATTGTGGTGCCATCTTACATGAGCTCCGGGCTGAAGTTCAAAGAACGCGGAAGACTGATGCGGGTTTTGCTCGTGTGATTGTAAAGTTCAAGGAGCAAGTGGCTCGAGATGTAAAAACTGTAGTTTGCCATGTTTGTAATATACTACAGTGTATGTTTGTAGTGGTTTTATATTCTTGAGTGATGTTAAACATGTCCTGATTGTAATATTGATCTAAATTTGGTTATAATTCATGAAAATTATTGTGATTTGGCCTGTTCGTATGTAAATATTTGATGTTTACTGTTGTTTGTCTGAAATGAAACAAATGCTATATGGGCTCTAAAAAGGACTCGTTCCACACAATTTTAGACTGGAGAAGTGTACAATTTCATAAAATGGTTCAAAATAAAAAAGAAACAGATCTTTAAAAGGCTAAGGTCCTAAAAATAGAGAAGGCCAACTTGTTAGACTTGGCCCAACAAATCAACTGAATTGACCGGAAAAATTAATTGAGGAAGTTGTTGGGCCTGGCCCATATAAATAGCAGACATGGACTGTGTTGATTTTGTGCCATGTCGGACTGGCCACGTAGGATCTGACCTGGCCATGCCAGTTTTCCCATGACGATATCAAATCGTCATAATGGTTATGACGATCCAATATCGTCAGACGATTTCATGCAAAACGTCACCATAGTGCAATTTTTTATGATGCTTTACCATAAGAACGTCATATATTGTAGACAATGACGATTTATTGACAAAAATGAAGGGTCATGTATCAACAGATTTCTTGTAGTGAATTATTATCACAAGTTTTATCCATGGTAGATATTTCAAAAGAATCCACATGAACATAACATTCATCCTCCTTTGGTAAGAATGGGGGACAATCAAATAATGTAAGGGATAAAGAGTTACTCTCATTAGAAGGTAGGCATGGGTAGCTAATCTATTCTTCCTCCTTTTGTTCATCACTCTCCTCCTCTTTTTCATCTAATAAGCTTCCAGTTTCAGCAATTTCTTCTTCCATAGGCTCCTGCAAGGCATTAGTCTCTTTCGTTGGTGGAAAGCATCTATTAAAATATTCAAGAATATAGCCATTTTATTCCTTGTAATTATCAAAGCAAAATTTAAGTATATCATAAACCTCATATTTTAAGGTGCATCATCAGTATTTTCAAGCAAATTAGCAAGTTCGAATGCACCCTTCCAAGCAATAAATTATTCAATTTGTTCCACATGATAAAAGTCATAATTTACCTTAATATAAGAAGATATTGTAACATTATCATTATACTCACATTGAAAAGAGAGGTGTTTATACCTCCTACAGTAACAAGATTTATCAAAGCAATAAGTAACATTATAAGTAGAGCACACATTTCTAGCAATTGTATTCAATTTATCAATTTGTTCCTATAAGTGTTACCATTTTTTTGACAAGCGGTGTCCCTTATAATAATATTTTTGTTCTTTCGTAAACCCACCTTGCCAATAAGATCTAGTTTCAAAGAAACCAACCATTGATAGAAAGCATAATAAAGCAAGGCAATAACAAACCAACAAAAATAACAACTATAGCAGGAACTATTTTTTTGTGTTTTTGAAAAGAAAAGGCAAACCAAATGAAACTATTTTTTTTGTAATTTTGATAGAAAGAAACAAGCAAAACAAAGCAAAAGAAACTAAGCAAAACAAAAACAAAGTAAAGAGATTGGTTGTGAGAGGCTCCCCTTGCGAGAATCTTCTTTCTCCCTAAAAAGTGACTGACGAAGAGGAAGAGATTGAAGCTCTCCTTAACTCCCCGGCAATGGCGCCAGAAAATCTTGATGTGTGACTCGGTGACGTGGAGCCTGTTGGGAGACCCCAAGAGAAAGGTGTGATGAGCACAGCGGCAAGTTTTCCCTCAGTTATGAAACCAAGGTTATCAAACCAGTAGGAGTAAGGAAACAACTCCAAGGTATTGCTAACAACTTGGAACCTACACAACACAAACTCAAAACTTTGCCCCAACTTATAGTGAGGTTGTCAATCTCACTGGTTTGCTGAAACAAAGGATTAAACATATAGCATGGAATATAATAGTTGCTTGTAGAAAGTAAACAGTAATAGTAATAGTAGATGGTGTATCAATGATAAAGGAATGGACCAGGGTCCACAATTCACTAGAGGTGTTCTCCTTAATATAGATAACATGCTGGATGAACAAATTACAGTGGGGCAATTGACAGATTAATAAAGCATAACAATGCATATACTAGACATCTTGACTCCTATGAGATTTTATTAGGCATTACAACATAATACATAGACTGTAATCAAACTACATCTATGACTAATAATCCACCTTCAGGTTATCATCCGAACCCCTTCAAGTATTAAGTCGCAAGAAACAGATAATTGCATTAAGCAATGTGTGTAAAGTGAACAATACAATTGCCACATGGACAAAATATTATTGTTTTCTCCCTAGTAGCAACAGAACATTGATGACTGTAACATCCCAAAAATCATGAATAATTAAGTTTGCATATCATTCATGCATTCATAAGCATTTGGATTATTTTTCAAATAAGATTGCAAAATGGAAGCCAAATGTTTGCCTATTATTTTATGTAAAGAAAGGCAAAGACTTTAGTTCTATTTTAAATCATGAGAGTACTTTGTTTCAACTAGAAAAGGGTTGAATGTAGGTTTGATTGTTGATTTCAAATCTTACTCAAACTTTCAAGACAAGAATTAAAATTAAAATTAATTTCTATGCCTAATATATATAAATATTAAAGGCATGGTTTTATTTTAGTTTCAATGGGCCAATGTATTTTTGAGTGAATAACAATGTTTTATACTCAAATATATGCAAGGTTCACTTTACAAAAATCCAGAAGAAGTTTGAATTAAAACTCATTTGAATATCATTTGAAAATGATTTCAGAAAATCAAAATAAGAAATATAAAAAGAATAAGGAAAAGGAAAAGGGCCTGCGCCAGCCTTCCAGCCCAACTACAGAAACGGCCCAATAGCCAGCCCACCCGAGTCCCCCTCTCCCCTCTGATTCTCACCCGCGCGCGCACCCCTCTCTCACTGATAGTTCGGTCCCACCTGCCCCATCATCGTCGTTCTCAAACCCCGCCCACGACCGAGCCCTCCGCCGTTTCTTCCCCCTGCACTGTCGCGGTTTAATTCTAGTAATTGTCGTTGATTCCATGCGGGATCCTTACACCTGCTCTGTCTACTTAATACCCTCTCCATCGCGGTCATTTCCCCCAACACCGCCAGCCAGAAGCATCGCTAGGCTCCGCGAATTCTTGCTTGCACTGCCGCAGCACCGAGCAGCTCCGGCGACTGATTCCGGTGAGCCCCGACCGCCCTTTCCTTCTGGTTCAAACAAGCGTGGTCCTTGTGTTGTTCAAACAAGCGTGGTCCTTGTGTTCTTGTGCATATTCTGACACCTTTGGTTTGCCTGTGCGTGATCCAGGTCGCCGTCCCCGTCCACCTCTGCAAACGATAGAGCCGCCACTCAACTCCGTCGAGCAATCTAGGTAAAACCCGAGCACCCCTTGCTTTCTCCTTGACCTTTTCGTGTTCGCATGATCTTTGTGCACGCACTGATGCCCTTGGTTTGTGCTAGGGCGGTCCTGAATGTCGCCAACATCACTGTCCGCACGAACCCGACGCTGTCCGCAACTCCGACGAGCTCCCACGGTCGCAGCAGCTCGCCCCCGTCCAAGACAAAGCCACGTTGATCTTCCTCGTGTTCTTACGAGTCCGGTAAGCCACACCACAACCCCCAGGACCTGCTAGAATCACCGGACCACCATCGCTAGTAGCGCCGCCACTGCCAGTGCCCATTTGCGCCGCCCATCCATGGTCGATTGAACATACACCGTTATATCTAAATCCAGCGCGCCAGATTAGATCACTTAGCGAAAGGGTATGTTTAGATCTGAGCCATGCGCTCTCATTTAAATCATGCGGCTCTCGTTGATCGATCCGTGCGAAGCGGTACCAGCCAATAGAATCATTCCACGTGGCCTAGCATGTCTGTTTAAAATTCCAGAAATGATTTTTGAATGTTTAAACTTGTAAAATTCATAACTTTTGTTCTGCTTATCCAAAAAATGCAAATAATATACCATTGGAATCACAAAAATAAATCCTACACATCTGTAGGCTTGGTTTTGTGAATTGCTTCTGTTAAAATAGAAATTTATGCAGAGACATTTGTAGGCCTATTTTGTGTATAAAAATTATTTAGAAAATGTTTTAAAAGCTAAATTAAGTTTATTTGGTGTATAAATGTTTAGGTAATTGTCAGTACTATTTTACTTGTCTTGTTTAGTTTAGAAAAATCATCACATGCATTTGCATGCATTCATGTATTTTTGCTTCATTATTTGAAATATGAATTTGGTGTTATCATTTTATGTGTAGATTTTGGTGCTAGTGGTGATTGTGATTGTGAGGATTGTTGTTACTCCCCCAACTACCAAGGCAAGTGGTGCTTCATATTTTTGTCCCAATATGTTAACTATGCATTAGTGATATTTTGTATAGGGCTTGCATGATAATTTTTGCTAAGTATGTATATACTATGCTTGGGAAATCCTAATAGTTGTAAAATTGTTATATTTTTCTCTAAGTTAGGATACTTGCTATTGCCATGCTTAACCTAGCTTATAGCAAACAAGGGAAAATTATACAATCATGTTATGGAAATATTGCTAAGTCTTTGGACTTGTGTTTTTGCTTAATAAAACAACTAAGTGAATGAATCACCCGGGTGGAATGGTTTGATGGTTTGTGTTGAGTGGTTACACAAGGCCCATATCTATGGTTTACCTTGTGTATCACACTTGTGGAAAGCCACCCAGGAACAAAGGGATTTGAGATACTTAGTGTTTAGAAGCTTCTAGTGCAACCACATGCCATATGGGCTCTGCCTTGATCATATAGGTTGCAATAACTTAGCCATTTGGACAGTTGGTGGTAGGGTGATAGGTTGGAGCGCGTCCATTTGGTCTAAGGGAAGGCTTCTAACAGATCTCGTCTTGATGAATGTCAAGTCTTGTGGGGAAAGTGCACCACCTCTCGAGAAGGAAAAATCTAAGTACTTAGTCGTGTCCCTGACAATGGCCAATTTGAGCATCAAGGCACTGAAGCTATCAAGGATCTCCTCATCCCAATTTCTAAGTTAAAAACTTGTGGTTGAACAAGGGTAGAGGTTCACCAATGTCTATTGGTGGTTCCTTGGGAGTTTTTGTCAAAAAAAACTTAGTGTTTTCAACTGATAGGTAAAACCTATTTTGAGCAAAGAAAGCCTAAGCTACACTTAGACAAATTCATGTAGAAACTAGATACTACTATTCTACTAAGGTATCACTTGCCAATACTATTCCAATGTATTGACCCACTGTGGCTATGACTTGTGATGTTGCAGGTTACTCTGATGAGGATTAGGGTTATGAGTCTACACTCAACATGCTTGTATGTGGCATATGAAGATGAAGACTTTTATTTATATTGTTAAGTTAAACTCATGTACTAGCCTATGGCTATGGAGTTGTAAAAGACTATGTTATCTCTGGAATGACTATGTAATAATGACCTTTGTTTCTGTGTACTTCATCTTAAACTGTGGATGCTAGCATTTCATCCAGGGACTAGCATTGCAATCACAGGGACCTTTACCTTTATAAAGGTGGGGTCTTACAGATGGTATCAGAGCACTGTGTTGCCTGTAGGATTATGACCCTAGGATTGGATTAGACTAAGAAACCACTAAGGAAAATTTTCAACACTTTGAAAATTCCACACTTGTCTTTTCTTCTCGTAAACTTTTCTAATCTTCTTTATTTTCTCTATTTGTAGATGAACTCCATCAAAGAAGCCGTGAGGAAGGGACCACTCATGACCATGACTTTGGAGTGTGAGACTGAATTTCCCAATGCACTCAAGAACCTTATGGTTACCATGAGGATACATGGTGCAGCTGTGTACAAAGGATTTCCTGTGATGGATGAAGGAGAAGAGTATTGGTGGGTACAACTTCACTTGTACAAAAACAAGGAAGACAACCACACGGATTCAGGATTCTGCATGGTCACCAACTCTGAAACGCACACAACATTCTTTGACTCTACAAGAAATGCAGCTTGGAATGCCATCAAGGAGCTTGGTGATAGACTCAAGTGCAGAATGCTCAACACCCAGAATGACCTTAGAGAAGAGAAGAAGCATACCCAAGAATTAGAGACTACCAACCAATAACTAATGGGAGACATCATAGACTTAATATGGGAGTCTTGTGAACAACATAGACAGATGGCCACTAAGGATGCCCTGATAGCTATTTTGTCTAGTGAGTGAAAATTGTAATGTACTTCGTTAGTTGGACCACCATACTTATCGTTTTTACTTCCAAAAATTTGTCTAAGTTATGTTGTGAAGGGAATATGCCCTAAGAGGCAACAATAAAGTGTTTATTATGTGTATTCCAAGTATATGATAGATGTTGATTTTGCATGCTATAATTGTATTAATACGGAAACATTAATACATGTGTGTTTAATAAACAAACAGAAAGTTCCTAGTTATGCCTCTCACATAAACTAGCTCGTTCATTAACAAGATGATCAAGGTTTCCTGATCATGGACATTGGATGTTGTTAATAATGGGATCACAACATTAGTGTAATGGTGTGATGAACATTCATCCGAAGTATAGCATTACGATCAAAGTCATTGAGTTTATATTGCTATAACAACTTACGAAGTGATCCTAATCCTTAGACCATAAGATCATGTCAATCACTAACACCGGAAGAGTTTCTTGATAACATCAAACGTCACACCGTAACAGGGTGATTATAAAGATGGATTTTTAACTAATAAAGTGTTATGTTGAGGCTCATGGATCGAGAGTGGAATTTGTTCATCCCGATGACGGATAGATATACTCTGGGCCCTCTCGGTGATATCACATTGGTTAGCTTGCAAGCAAGTGATTTGATCACTAGAATGTTATATCACGGGAACGAGAAAAGAGTGCATGTCGGTAAAGAGATCAAACTATGTATGGAGATACCGATGATCGAATCTCGGACATGTAATATATCGTGAAACAAAGGGATTAAGATACTAGCGTAAAAGGTTCCGACTATCACAAGAAAGCCATCGTTGAATGTGTGGGAGTCAGTATGGGTCTCCAGATCCCGCTTCTGATTATTGATCCGAGAGGGGTCTCGATCATGTCCGCATTATTCACGAACCGTAGGTTGACACACTTAAGAGACACCGACATCCAATTGGAGCAAAACTTTCATGCCGAAAGAATGAACAAGCGCAGGAATTTATTTCACTAGATACCGAAACAGGTTTTCGGGTGAAATTGCATAAAGTGGTTACGCATGTGAAATGGAATTCTAGCAAGGGGTTATTTGTGAATGTTTGGCATTAAAGTAATTGACAATATTCTGAATAAAATAAAAGAGTTTTATTTAATGAGAGTTTGCATTAAATTTGGTAGAAATTTAATGGGAATTTGAGTGGACTTTTGAGTGGAGGGAATTTAAAGGAGATTTGTGAGTGGAGTGTCCACCCACATGAAGAGGGGAGGGCAAGGGGGCAGCCCCATGCGCCGGCCACCCCCTTGGGGTTCCCCCCTCCTCCTATAAAAGGAGCCCCCCTCCTCACTTGTCTCTCACACCTCCTCGTGAAGGATCTCTCTCCCCCTCTAGAATTTATCCCCCATGGTCTCGGACTAGCGAGATACATGTTCCCGGTGGCTATTCGGCAAGAAAGAGTTGTGCTTCCGCTGCATCTCTGGAGCGAGGAGGCGGAGGTTGCTCGGTGCCTCGAACGTGTGTGCGAGCACGGATGCGCTGCTGATTTGCGGCGCTAGGATTTCCTCTCGATCTTGAGATCGGCAAGAGATCGTCTACATCAACCACGAGTTGAACTCGTTAAGCTTTGTCGGTCTTCAAGGGTATGTTCTCTACGGCTATACATCCGCCCGTTGTTTGTATCTAGTAGATAGATCTTGGTACATAGTTCAGATCGTAGGAAATTTTTTGTTTTCTATGTTGCGAACCCTTCAGTGGTATCAGAGCCAGATCTATGCGTAGATACTTTACACGGGTAGTACACATATGAGTATGTGGGCGATGATGATCATGTTGTTGCTCCTTTGTTGTAATTTTGGATATTGGTGGCATAGTGGGATGAAGCGGCCCGGACAAACTTTACATGTCCTCGCACATGAGACCTGTTCCATGCTTGACATGCAACTAGTTTGCATAAGTGGCTAGCGGGTGTCTGTCTCTCCTACTATAGTCAATATCTATTTTGCAAGCGAGTTGTCAACAATTTGGTTATCCTCATTGTGGTTCATGTTCGTAGGTAAGAACGGTTCTATCTCGAAAGCCTAAGCCACGTAAAACTTGCAATGGATAAATTAGAGGCGTCTAGTTTAGATTGTTGCTGGGCTAGTGTTATGATATGGTAGTGTTGTAAGTAGAAGTATGAGATGATACTCTTACAACACACATAGCGTGTAAACTCCATAGACCTTGGATTTACACATATAGGTATGATAGTGATCATACCACGATGCACATGATAGAGATCATCTGCGGGAACCATATCATTTCACTAATAAACATGTGATGTTTGATAGCATCTTATATTGCATGTTTAGCGCTTTGTTAGCATAATAAGATGATCCCTCATTTAAATATCAAGATAAAAATGTGTTGTTCCTTTAGTATGCACCGATTATGTTTCGTCGCTCCAAGACATCACGTGATGATCGGGTGTTCTTGGATCCACGGCCATATTTCGGGTGTAAAACAGTTACACACGCGAATACTAAGGTTCTAACTTGGCGAGCCTAGCATGTACAGACATGGCCTCGGAACACGGACCGAAAGGTTAAGCATGAGTCATATAGTTGATATGATGCCCATTTGATGCTCGCCTTTGAAGCTATACCGACTCACGTGATGATCAGACTTGGTATAGTGGATTTGGTTCATGTAATCACCAAAAAGGCACGATGGATGTCGTTTTTGAGTGGGAGTTCATTCGTAATATGGATTAGTTGAACTCAATCTATCATACACTTAGTCTAAACTTTACAAATTCTATTGTAGATGGCACCACCTGCTTTTAATTTCAATGTGTTCATGGAGAAAGAGAAACTAGCAACGAACGGTAGCAACTTTACCGAATGGGCCATGAATTTGAGGATTCTCCTCTCTGCTGCACAGAAGAACTACGTGCTAGAAGCGCCACTAGGCCCCCCACCTTTAGATGATGCCCCTGACGAGGAGAAGAATGTCTATCAGACTCGTCAGGAGGACCACAACTTAGTTCATTGCGGCATATTGTATGGGCTAGAGCCGAAACTTCGAAAGCGTTTCGAAAATGGCAATGCTTTTGATACAATGGGTGAGTTGAAAATGATTTTTGACACACATGTCTCAGAGAGAGCTACAACGCTCGTAAAAGTTCTTTAGCTGCATGATGGAAGAGCATAACTCCGTTAGTGAGCATGTACTCAAGATGTCGGGTTACGCCGATAAGCTTGTGTCCTTGGGAATATCGATTCCCATTGACTTAGGCATCCATCGTGTTCTCAGCCTCGCCACCTAGCTATAAGAGCTTCGTGATGAACTATAATATGCAAGGCATGAAGAAGTCTCTCCGAGCTTCACAATGCTTAAAACCGCGAAGTGGAGATCAAAAGGAACATCAAGTGTTGATGATCAATAGGAACACTGGTTTCAAGAAAGACAAGAAGGAAAACGGAAGGGTAGTAAGGGCGGCAAGCCCGCTGCCGTGCTCGCAAAGAAACCCCGAGTTGGACCTAAGTCCGATACCGAAAAGTGCTACTATTGTAAGGGATCGCCATCGAAGCGAATCGCCCCAAGTATCTGGCAGACAAGAAAGCCGGCAAGGCAAACAAAGGAATATATGATATACATGTTATTGATGTGTACTTGACTAGTGATCGCAGTAGCACCTGGGTATTTGATACTGGTTCAGTTGCTAATATTTTTAACTCGAATCAGGGGCTGCAGAACATGCGACCGCTAGCAAGGGGTGAGGTCAAGATGCGTGTCGGCAATGGATCAAGCGTTGATGTGATCGCCATCGGAACGCTGCCTCTCCACTTGCCGCCGGGATTAGTTATAAACTTTAATAATTGTTATTTGGTGCCTGCACTGAGCATGAATATTGTATCTGGATCGTGTTTGATGCGAAGTGGTTATTCATTTAAATCCGAGAACAGTGGTTGTTCCATTTATATGAATGAAATCTTTTATGGTCATGCATCAATGATGAATGGTTTATTTCTATTAGATCTCGATGATAATGTTACACATATTCATAATGTTGATGTTAAAAGTATTAAACTTAATGATGATATATCCGCATATATGTGGTACTGCCGTCTAGGTCATATTGGCGTTAAACGCATGAAGAAGCTCCATTCGGATGGACTTTTGGAATCACTTGATTTTGAATCATTTGATACATGTGAGCCATGCTTTAAGGGCAAGATGACTAGAACGCCGTTTTCCGGTTCAATTGAACGGGCGACAGATTTATTGGAAATCATACATTCTGATGTATGTGGTCCAATGAGTGTGTCGGCGCAAGGTGGATATCGTTATTTTGTTACTTTCACGGATGATTTGAGTAGATACGGTTATATCTACTTGATGAAACACAAGTCTGAAACCTTTGAAAAGTTCAAGGAATTTCAGAATGAAGTGGAAAATCATCGTAATAGAAAGATCAAATTTCTACGGTCCGACCGTGGAGGTGAGTATCTAAGTTACGAGTTTAGCACTCACATGAAAGAGTGTGGAATTGTTTCACAACTCACGCTTAGGAACACGGCAAAATAAATGGTGTGTCGGAACGTCGTAATCGTACTTTATTAGATATGGTTCGGTCTATGATGTCTCTGACGGACTTGCCGTTGTCATTTTGGGGTTATGCACTAGAAAGTGCTGCATTCACTTTAAATCGGGCACCATCTAAATCCGTTGAAAAGACGCCGTATGAATTGTGGTTTGGAAACAAACCTAAGCTGTCTTTTCTTAAAGTTTGGGGATGCGATGTTTATGTGTAGAAGATTCAACCGGATAAACTCGAACCCAAAGCGGAAAAATGCGTCTTCATAGGATACCCTAAGGAAACTATTGGGTATTCCTTCTATCATAGATCCGAGGGCAAGGTTTTTGTTGCCAAGAATGGATCCTTTCTAGAGAAAGAGTTTCTCGCGAAAGGTGTGAGTAGTCGGAAAGTAGAACTCGAAGAGGCTATGGAACCTTCTCTTCAAAGTATGGCGAGTAGCGCACCACCGGAAGTTGTTCCGGAGTTGGCTCCACCTGTTGAAGAGGGAACTAATGATAATGATCATGAAACTCCAAAAGAGAGTACTACCGAACCTCGCAGGTCAAGCAGGACGCGTGCAGCTCCCGAGCTGTACGGAAATCCTGTCATGAATTTCATGGTTGATGAAAATGATGACCCTGCAACGTATGAAGAAACGATGATGAGCCCGGATTCCAACAAATGGTTAGAAGCCATGAAATCTGAGATGGAATCCATGGATGAAAACAAGTTTGGAACTTGGTGGAATTACCTCACGACCGAAAGGCCGTGGAGAACAAATGGATTTTCAAAAGGAAAACTGATGCTGATGGTAATGTGACCGTCTATAAAGCTCGACTTGTCGCAAAGGGGTTTCAACAAATTCAAGGAGTTGACTACGATGAGACATTCTCTCCGTGAGCGATGCTAAAGTCGATTAGGATTATGTTAGCAATTGCTGCATATTTCGATTATGAGATATGATGATGGATGTCAAAACCGCGTTTCTCAATGGTAATATTGAAGAAGAGTTGTATATGATACAACCAAAGGGTTTTGTCGATCCTAAGGATGCTAACAAGGTGTGCAAGCTTCAGCGATCCATCTATGGATTGAAGCAAGCATCACGAAGTTGGAATCTCCGCTTTGATGAGGTGATCAAAGAGTTTGGATTTGTCCAAACTTATGGAGAAGCTTGTATTTACAAGAAAGTGAGTGGGAGCAATGTGGCATTTCTGATATTATATGTGGATGACATATTAATGATCGGAAATGATATAGATCTTTTAAACAGTGTTAAAAGTTATCTAAACAAAAAAAATTCAATGAAGGACCTAGGTGAAGCGTCATACATATTAGGCATAAAGATCTATAGAGATAGATCTAGGCGCCTAATAGAGCTATCGCAAAGTACATACCTTGATAAGATTTTAAAGAAGTTTAAAATGGAGGGAAGTAAGAAGGGGTTCTTACCTATGTTGCAAGGCAAGACATGGAGTAAGACTCAAAGTCCGGCTTCGGTGGAAGAAAGAGAGATAATGGACAAAGTCCCCTATGCTTCAGCCATAGGCTCTATAATGTACGCCATTCTATGTACAAGACCGGATCCAGTTTCGGAACACTGGATAGCGGTCAAGAATATCCTTAAGTACTTATGAAGAACTAAGGATATGTTTCTTGTATACGGAGGTGAAGAAGAGCTCGTTGATAAGTGTTATGTTGATGCTAGCTTTGACTCCGATCCGGATGACTCTAAGTCTCAATCCGGATACATATTTCTCATGAATGGCGGAGTGGTTAGTTGGAGGATCTCCAAACAACCTGTGGTAGCGGGATCAACAACGGAGGCCGAATATGTTGCTGCTTCAGAAGCGGCTCGGGAAGCAGTTTGGATGAAGGAGTTCATATCCGAACTAGGAGTGGTTGCAAACGCGTTGGACCCAATGGTGATCTATTGTGACAACAATGGTGCCATTGCCAATGCCAAAGAACCAAGGTCTCACAAGCATTCCAAGCATATTAAGCGCCGGTTTCACTCCATCCGCGAGCATGTCAAGGATGGAGATATAAAGATTTAGAAGTACATACGGATCTCAATGTAGCAGATCCGTTGACTAAAACTCTCCCTAGAGCAAAACATGATCAACACCAGAACTCAATGGGTGTTAGATTTATCACTATGTAACTAGATTATTGTCTCTAGTGCAAGTGGGAGACTGAAGGGAATATGCCCTGAGAGGCAATAATAAAGTGTTTATTATGTGTATTCCAAGTATATGATAGATGTTTATTTTGCATGCTATAATTGTATTAATACGGAAACATTAATACATGTGTGTTTAATAAACAAACAGAAAGTTCCTAGTTATGCGCCTCTCATAAACTAGCTCGTTGATTAACAAGATGACCAAGGTTTCCTGATCATGGACATTGGATGTTGTTAATAATGGGATCACAACATTAGTGTAATGGTGTGATGAACATTCATCCGAAGTATAGCATTACGATCAAAGTCATTGAGTTTATATTGCTATAACAACTTACGAAGTGATCCTAATCCTTAGACCATGATATCATGTCAATCACTAACACCGGAAGACTTTCTTGATAACATCAAACGTCACACCGTAACAGGGTGATTATAAAGATGGATTCATAACTAATAAAGTGTTATGTTGAGGCTCATGGATCGAGAGTGGAATTTTTTCATCCCGATGACGGATAGATATACTCTGGGCCCTCTCGGTGATATCACATTGGTTAGCTTGCAAGCAAGTGATTTGATCACTAGAATGTTATGTCACGGGAACGAGAAAAGAGTGCATGTCGGTAACGAGATCAAACTAGGTATGGAGATACCGATGATCGAATCTCGGACATGTAATATATCGTGAAACAAAGGGATTAAGATACTCGCGTAAAAGGTTCCGACGATCACAAGAAAGTCATTGTTGAATGTGTGGGAGTCAGTATGGGTCTCCAGATCCCGCTTCTGATTATTGATCCGAGAGGGGTCTCGATCATGTCCGCATTATTCACGAACCATAGGATGACACACTTAAGAGACACCGACATCCAATTGGAGCAAAACTTTCATGCCGAAAGAATGAACAAGCGCAGGAATTTATTTCACTAGATACCGAAACAGGTTTTCGGGTGAAATTGCATAAAGTGGTTATGCATGTGAAATGGAATTCTAGCAAGGGGTTATTTGTGAATGTTTGGCATTAAAGTAATTGACAAAATTCTGAATAAAATAAAAGAGTTTTATTTAATGAGAGTTTGCATTAAATTTGGTAGAAATTTAATGGGAATTTGAGTGGACTTTTGAGTGGAGGGAATTTAAAGGAGATTTGTGAGTGGAGTGTCCACCCGCATGAAGAGGGGAGGGCAAGGCGGCAGCCCCATGCGCCGGCCACCCCCTTGGGGTTCCCCCTCCTCCTATAAAAGGAGCCCCCTCCTCACTTGTCTCTCACACCTCCTCGTGAAGGATCTCTCTCCCCCTCTAGAATTTATCCCCCATGGTCTCGGACTAGCGAGATACATGTTTCCGGTGGCTATTTGGCAAGAAAGAGTTGTGCTTCCACTGCATTGCTGGAGCGAGGAGGCGGAGGTTGCTCGGTGCCTCGAACGTGTGTGCGAGCACGGATGCGCTGCTGATTTGCGGCTCTAGGACTTCCTCTCGATCTTGAGATCGGCAAGAGATCGTCTACATCAACCACGAGTTGAACTCGTTAAGCTTTGTCGGTCTTCAAGGGTATGTTCTCTACGGATATACATCCGCCCGTTGTTTGTATCTAGTAGATAGATCTTGGTACATAGTTCACATCGTAGGAAAATTTTTGTTTTCTATGCTGCGAACCCTTCATGTTGAACCTTTGGTGTTTGTAATGGATTTGTGTATGCCATGACTTGTGTGTTTGTTGCTGAAAGATGTGCTTGTGATATTTTGTCTTGTGAATTTTCTCTACTTTTGTTGGTTCTAACTTTTCTCTATCTTGTAAAAAATAGATGCCTAATGTTGTTATCTGCATGGCCGAGGAGTTCAAGGGAACTCGTTTTGGTACTCGTCTCATTAAGCTCACTAGTGTGCTCAACCTTCCACTTCCTAGCATCACGACACTTTAGCTCACCAAGTTTGAGAATAAGGACCTATGGGGCTTTAGAGTCACACAGCCGGGACGCCAGGCAGAGCCACCCACGGAGGATATCACTTTCAAGCTGATGCATGATGACAAGGAGAGAGGCTTAGATGTAGTCATGCAGGAGTTACTTGGACGCTTGGTAGGGAGGCACTCCACCGAGCTTAGAGGTCTTTATTTTCACCCCTTTGGGAGATGCAATGAGGAGGGTGAGGCTATAGAGTATGATGATGCTACTAGAGAGACGATGGAGCCGATTCGTTTGTACCTTTAGGACCTAGAGGGTCTTATTAGACACCTTGATACTGATAGGACCAACGTCATGCTTAGCAATGATGATCTCCAAGTTCAGCTACGAGAGAAGGACAAGCTCTTCGCGGAGCAAGACAAGATCGTCAAGGAAATAGAGGCCAGATTTGAAAGTCAGGACAAGAAGTTCAAGAGCCAGGAGAAAAGAGTCCAAGACAGGAACAAGAAGATCCGGGAGATGAAGGAAGAGCTAGAGGCCAAGGACTTCGAGCTTGAGCACCAGCAGGGAGTGATCGAGAGGCTTCGCTCATAGAAGAGGGCTCTTAGGGCCAAGATTGAGGCCTTGACCACTAGTGTTGATGAGTACAAGACCGCCATGGAGAATGCAGGTCTTACCATGGTTGATGTGGATATTGATGCGGAGGAGTAGTGTAGACTACTCGATTATCTTTCATCTACCGTACTTTGATTATTGAGTCGCAATGACCATCCAACATGTGGATGGCTTGCTATGGTGTGTTTGCATTTTCAAAAACTTGTTGTTTATGTCGTTCAAACTCTATGTTATTTTGGTGCTTGGTTATTGTGATAGCTCTATGTGATGTATTGTGCATGTTAAGCATCTATGGGTATCTCATTCTTGTCCTTATTAAAACCACAGATGCCTCCTCGACGTGCCAACCCCAACCAAAATAACAACAACGTCACTCCCGAGATGCAATAGTTGATGACAGCGCAAGATCAACTGATGCAGATGATGACAACATTCATGCAAAACCAGAACCAGAATAACAACAACAATAACAACAACAACCAGAATAATCCGCCAGGATTTGATATGCTCACCAGATTTCTAAGACTGAGGCCTGCAAACTTTTTGGGAACCACTGATCCAATGGTAGCCAATGACTGGTTACGTTTAGTGAACAAGGACTTAGTAACTATTTGTTGCACCGACAAATAAAAGGTCAAGTTTGCGGCACATCTGCTTGAAGGGCCAGCAACAACCTGGTGGGACAACTTTCAGATCACCACTCCCATTGAGGATGTAACTTGGGCTATCTTTGAGGATGGATTCCGTACAACTCACATCTCATCCGGAGTGATGAATTTGAAGAAAAAGGAATTCCACAATCTGAAACAGCGTCACCGCAGTGTGGCTGAGTACATAGAGGAGTTCAACAATCTGGCGTGTTATGCACCGGATGAAGTTGATACAAATGCCAAGAGAAAGGATAAATTCCTCGAAGGACTAAATGATGAGTTGAACCTGCAGCTATTGTTGCCTATGTTTCAACCTACCAATCACTTTGTGACAAGGCTACCATCTTGGAAAACAAGATGAAACAGGTCGAGGGCAGGAAGAGGAAGCACGGCTTTGATAAGCACATCTCGGGATCGTCTCACAAACGTTCCCATCATGATGATAGTGGGAGTTATGGATTCCACAAACATGGAAAGTACAACAACCACCACAGCCACAACCGTCATCATGAAAACAAGCATCACCGCAGTCATGATAATGACAAGTATAAGAATCACAAGAGTGGACACAAGATCCACCACAGTGGAAGTGGAAGTCAGCCTGTAAATAAAGATCTCAGTCAGGTTGAATGCTTCAAGTGTAAGAAGATGGGGCACTATGCTAATGAGTGCCCAGAAAAGAAAGTTGAAGGTGCCAACAAGCCCAATCCCTTCCAAAAGGGACAAGTGAACCACATCAATGTGGAAGAAATATATGAGGAATCTGATGCTGCGGCTGGTAAGTTCAAACTTAATTCTATTCCAGCACTTGTTCTTTTTTATACTGGCGCATCGCATTCTTTCATATCAATAGCATTTGTTGATGAAAATGGATTTCCAACTGAAAATATTGGGTGTCCTATAAAAGTAAGTTCTCCCGGTGGAGATATGATAGTAAGTCTTGGATGTCGTGATCTAGTAAATAGAATTTGGAAAGCATAAGTTTCCGGTTAGTCTGATAATCCTAGATTCCCAAGGATTGGATGTTATTTTGGGAATGGATTGGATGACAAAGTATGAAGGAGTACTAGACTGTGCCAATTGTACTGTCACACTCACAACCACAGATAAGAAACGGATTAGATTCAAGTCTAACTTTGAATCGAAAGGGAGTAAGCTAAATTCTCTTAAGGGGTTAGCATAGATAGTGTGCTAATTGTGAGAGAATATCCAGATGTGTTTCTGGAAGAATTGTCGGGAATGCCACCAGATAGATATGTTGAGTTTTTGATTGACTTGCTGCCAGGATCAGGACCAATAGCAAAGAGACCATACAAGATGTCAGTTGATGAGTTGAAGGAACTCAAGAAACAACTTGGAGAACAGTTACAGAAAGGATTTATTCAACCAAGTTCTTCATCTTGGGGAGCACCAGTCTTGTTTGTTGAAAAGAAAGATAGAAGTCAAAGGTTGTGCATAGATTACCGTTCACTCAATGAGGTGACTATCAAGAACAAGTATCCTTTGTCCCGAATCAATGATTTGTTTGATGAGTTAGAAGGAGCCCGTGTGTTCTCAAAGATTGATCTTCGGTCAGGCTATTTTCAGCTAAAGATAAGGGAACAAGACATACCTAAGACTGCTTTCACCACTAGGTATGGATTATATGAGTATACCGTAATGCCATTTGGATTGACTAATGCACCAGCCTACTTCATGAATATGATGAACAAGGTGTTCATGGAATTTCTGGACAAGTTTTTTGTCGTTTTCATCGATGACATTTTGATCTACTCAAGAGCAATGAAGAGCATGAAGAACATTTGTGATTGATACTTGAGAAGCTTAGGGAGCATAAGCTATATGCCAAATTCAGCAAGTGTGAATTCTGGCTGAATGAAGTCGGATTTCTTGGACATATTGTGTCAGGAGATGGTGTAGCAGTTGATCCTGCAAAAGTGTCAGCTGTAACTGAATGGGAATCTCCTAAGTCATTGAAAGAAGTTCATAGTTTTCTTGGCTTGGTGGGATACTATAGAAGATTCATTGAGAATTTCTCAAAGGTAGCTAAGCCAATGACGAAATTACTTAAGAAAGACGAGAAATTTGATTGGACTGAAGGATGTGAAATCAGTTTCCAAGAGTTGAAGAAGAGACTAGTGACAGCACCAATCTTATGTCTGCTATATTTGGAAAAGGATTTCCAAGTATATTGTGATGCATCTCATCAAGGATTAGGTGCAGTTTTGATGCAAGAAGGGAAAGTTGCGGCATATGCCTCGAGACAACTCAAAACTCATGAAGTGAATTATCCAACTCATGATTTGGAGTTAGCCTCTGTTGTCCATGCACTCAAAACATGGAGACATTATCTTTTGGGAAAGTGATGTGAAGTGTTCACAGATCACAAAAGTTTGAAGTATATCTGCACTTAGAAAGAGATCAACGTGAGACAAAGGAGATGGCTAGAACTTATCAAGGACCATGACTTGAGTTTGCAATACCACTCCGGTAAAGAAAATGTTGTAGCGGATGCATTAAGCTGTAAGGTTTATGTGAATGGTCTTACTAAGGGAGAATTTCCAGATGATTTGTGTGCCCAATTCAAGGATCTCAGATTGGAGATAGTACCTGAAGGACATCTCATGTCGTTGGATGTGCAACCCACCTTGTTGGAAAAAATCAAGGAAGCCCAAAAGATGGACAAGGAATCGAAGAGATTAAGGAAAATATTGGCAAGGGAAAAGCCAAAGGATTCCATGAAGACGAACTGGGTACTTTATGGTATGGAAAACGTATCTGCATTCCACAAGATCCGGAGCTTCGGAAACTGATTTTACAGGAAGCACACAACTCACCATATTCCATTCATCCGGGTAATACCAAAATGTACATGGATGTGAAAGAAATATTTTGGTGGAATAATATGAAGAAGGACATCGCCGAACATATTGCTTTGTGTGATGTATGTAGTAGAGTGAAATCGGAACACCAGAAACCAACAGGACTATTACAACCACTACCTATTCCTGATTGGAAGTGGGACAAGATCGGCATGGATTTCAATACCGGACTGCCAAGGACTAGATCAGGATATGATTCTATTTGGGTCGTGGTGGATCGCCTAACTAAAGTGGCTCATTTCATACCAGTGAAGACAAGCTATACAAGTGCCAAGTTAGCCAAGATTTATATGAATATGATTGTGTGTCTGCATGGAGTACCCAAGAGTATTGTTTCTGATAGGGGAACTCAATTCACTTCCCATTTTTGGAGGCAACTGCATGAGTCATTGGGAACAAGATTGCAATTCAGCACTACTTTTCATCCCCAGACTGATGGACAGACAGAAAGGACCAACCAGTTTTTAGAGAATATGTTGAGGGCGTGTGCCCTAGATTATGGAGCTACTTGGGATGAAAGTCTGCCTTACGCAAAATTCTCTTACAACAACAACTATCAAGCTAGTATTTAGATGGCACCATTTGAATTTATCTATGGGAGAAAGTGTACTACACCATTGCTATGGAACGATGTTGGAGAAACAAATTTGTTCGGGCCAGAACTAATCAAGGAAGCTGAAGAGAAAGTCAAGTTGGTAAAGGAAAGATTGAAGATACCACAGTACCGACAAAAGAGCTACGCAAATCTAAAGCGTAGAGAAGTCACCTATGAGGTGGGTGATAGAGCTTATCTTAGAGTGTCACCGCTTCGTGGAGTGAAGAGATTTGGAATCAAAGGAAAATTGGCACCAAGATATGTTGGGCTATTCAAGATTCTGAGCCATAAGGGAGAAGTAGCATATGAGATTGAATTTCTTGAATCATTTTCTGCCATTCACAATGTGTTTCACGTTAGTCAGCTAAAGAAATGTCATCCGGAGATGGAAGAGACTTATTTTAAGGATACTATACCTTTGGAACAGGTCCAATTGGAAAGTGATCTCACCTATGAAGAGAAGCCTATCAAGATTCTTGAGACTGCAGAAAGGGTTACTCGGACTAAGACTATCAAGTTTTACAAAGTTCAGTGGAACCACCATTCCGAAGAGGAAGCAACTTGGGAAAGAGAAGATGATCTTCGGAAAGACCACCCTCACCTATTTGCTAGCCAATCCGAATCTCAAGGGTGAGATTCACCTTAAGGGGGTTATATTTGTAACATCCCAAAAATCATGAATTATTAAGTTTGCATATCATTAATGCATTCATAAGCATTTGGATTATTTTTCAAATAAGATTGCAAAACAGAAGCCAAATGTTTGCCTATTATTTTATGTAAAGAAAGGCAAAGACTTCAATTCTATTTTAAATTATGAGAGTACTTTGTTTCAACTAGAAAACAGTTGAATGTAGATTTTATTGTTGATTTCAAATCTTACTCAAACTTTCAAGACAAGAATTTAAATTAAAATCAGTTTCTATGCCTAATATAAATAAATATTAAAGGCATGGTTTTATTTTATTTTCAATGGGCCAATGTATTTTTCAGTGAACAACAATGTTTTATACTCAAATATATGCAAGGTTCACTTTACAAGAATCCAGAAGAAGTTTGAATTCAAACTCATTTGAATATCATTTGAAAATGATTTCAGAAAATCAAAACAGAAATAGAAAAAGAATAAGGAAAAGGAAAAGGGCCTGCGCCAACCTTCCAGCCCAACAGCAGAAACGGCCCAACAGCCAGCCCACCCGGGCCCCCTCTCCCATCTAATTGTCACCCGCGCGCGCACCCCTCTCTCACTTATGCTTCAGTCCCACCTGCCCCATCATCGTCGTCATCAAACCCCGCCCATGACGGAGCCCTCTACCGTTTCTTCCCCTTCACTGCCACAGTTTAATTCGAGTAATTTCCGTTGATTCCATGCGTGATCTTCGCCCCTGCTCTGGATAATTAATCCCAACTCCCTCGTGGCCATTTTCCCCAACATCGCTAGCCAGAGATGCCGCCAGGCTCCACGAATTCTCGCTTGCACTGCCGCAGCACCGAGCAGCTCCGGCGACTAATTCCGGTGAGCCCCGACCGCCCCTTTCCTTCTGGTTCAAACAAGCGTGGTCCTTGTGTTCTTGTGCATCTTATGATGCCTCTGGTTTGCCTGCGTGTGACACAGGTCGCCGTCCCCGTCCACCTCTGCAAACGACAGAGTCGCTGCTCAACTCCGTCAAGCAATCTAGGTAAAACCCGAGCGCCCCTTGCTTTCTCCTTGACCCTATCATGTTATCCTGATCTTTGTGCACACACTGATCATGCCCTTGGTTTGTGCTAGGGCGGTCCAGATCATCGACAACATCACCGTCCGCACGAACCCGATGCTGTCTGCAACTCCGACGAGCTCCCACGGCCGCAGCAGCTCGCCTCCGTCCAAGCCAAAGCCACGTTGAGCTTCCTCGTGTTCTTGAGAGTCCGATAAGCCACACCACAACCGCCAGGACCTGCTAGAATCATCGGACCACCATCGCCAGTAGCCCCTCCGCCGCCAATGCCCATTTGCGCCGCCCATCCATGGTCGATTGAACAAACACCGTTAGATCTAAATCCAGCGCGCCAGATTAGATCACTTAGCGAAGGGGTATGTTTAGATCTGAGACGTGCGATCTCATTTAAATCCCGCGGCTCTTGTTGATCGATCCGTGTGAAGCGGTATCAGCCAATAGAATCTTTCCACGTGGCCTAGCCTATCTGTTTAAAATTCCAGAAATGATTTTTGAATGTTTAAACTTGTAAAATTCATAACTTTTGCTCTGCTTATCCAAAAAATGCATATAAGATACCATTGGAATCACAAAAAAAATCCTACACATCTGTAGGCTTGGTTTTGTGAATTTCTTCTGTTAAAACAGAAATTTATACAGAGACATTTGTAGGCCTATTTTGTGTATAAAAATTATTTAGAAAATGTTTTAAAAGACAAATTAATATTATTTGGTGTATAAATGTTTAGTTTATTGTCAGTACTGTTTTACTTGTATTGTTTAGTTTAGAAAAATAATCACAAGGAATTTGCATGCATTCATGTATTTTTGCTTGATTATTTGAAATATGAATTTGGTGTTATCATTTTATGTGTAGATTTTGGTGCTAGTGGTGATTGTGACTATGAGGATTGTTGTTACTCACCCAACTACCAAGGCATGTGGTGCTTCATATTTTTGTCCCAATATTTTAACTATGCATTAGTGATATTTTGTATAGGGCTTGCATGATAATTTTTGCTAAGTATCTATATATTATGCTTGGGAAATCCTAGTAGTTGTAAAATTGTTAGATTTTTCTCTAAGTTAGGATACTTGCTATTGCCATGATTAGCCTAGCTTATAGAAAACAAGGGAAAATTATACAATCATGTTATGGAAATATTGCTAAGTCTTTGGACTTGTGTTTTTGTTTAATAAAACAACTAAGTGAATGGATCACCTGGGTGGAATGGTTTGATGGTTTGTGTTGAGTGGTTACACAAGGCCCATATCTATGGTTTACCTTGTGTATCACACTTGTGGAAAGCCACCCAGGAACAAAGGGATTTGAGATACTTAGTGTTTAGAAGCTTCTAGTGCAACCACATGACATATGGGCTCTGCCTTGATCATATAGGTTGCAATAACTTAGACATTTGGACAGTTGGTGGTAGGGTGATAGGTTGGAGCGCGTCCATTTGGTCTAAAGGAAGGCTTCTGAAAGATCTTGTCTTGATGAATGTCAAGTCTTGTGGGGAAAGTAAACCACCTCTCAAGAAGGAAAAATCTAAGTACTTAGCCGTGTCCCTGGCAATGGCCAATTTGAGCATCAAGGCACTGAAGCTATCAAGGATAGGTTGCAATAACTTAGACATTTGGACAGTTGGTGGTAGGGTGATAGGTTGGAGCGCGTCCATTTGGTCTAAGGGAAGGCTTCTGAAAGATCTTGTCTTGATGAATGTCAAGTCTTGTGGGGAAAGTAAACCACCTCTCGAGATGGAAAAATCTAAGTACTTAGCCGTGTCCCTGGCAATGGCCAATTTGAGCATCAAGGCACTGAAGCTATCAAGGATCTCCTCATCCAAATTTCTAAGTTAAAAACTTGCGGTTGAACAAGGGTAAAGGTTCACCAATGTCTATTGGTGGTTCCTTGGGAGTTTTTGCCAAACAAAACTTAGTGTTTTCAACTGATAGGTAAAACCTATTTTGAGCAAAGCAAGCCTAATCTACACTTAGACAAATTCATGTAGAAACTAGATACTACTATTCTACTAAGGTATCACTTGCCAATACTATTCCAATGTATTGACCCACTGTGGCTATAACTTGTGATGTTGCAGGTTACTCTGATGAGGATTAGGGTTATGAGTCTACACTCAACATGATTTCCTGTGGCACATGAAGATGAAGACTTTTATTTATATTGTTAAGTTAAACTCATGTACTAGACTATGGCTATGGAGTTGTAAAAGACTATGGTATCTCTGGAATGACGATGTAATAATGACCTTTGTTTCTGTGTACTTCATCTTAAACTGTGGATGCTAGCATTTGATCCAGGGACTAGCATTGCAATCACAGGGACCTTTACCTTTATAAAGGTGGGGTCTTACAATGACCCACAAGTATAGTGGCTGTATCGTAGTACTTTCGGTAAATAGGAGTGTCTATCCCAACGAGGAGCAGAAGGTGTTGACTAGTGGTATGGAGTAGGAAATCTCTGTAAATACTTAGCAAATGGGATTTTAGGGGTTTTCTGATAAAGCAAAGAAACAAAGTGCGAGACATAAAGATAGCAAACAACTACAGCAAGTGGCCCAATCCTTTTGTAACACCCTCAGAATCGGACCTATGCAAGTTTCAGTGATTCCCGCCAAACCCGCATAGAAACGATTCAAAGGTGCCCACCAGGCACTTTCGTGCAGGTGGAAAACGAAGTAATAACATTACACAACAGTCCTTGATGGGACCCACAGAACAGATATATATACAACACGACTCCATGAGTCAAGAATACAGATATACGGTACAAAGATCCAAATCACCTTGAAAACGATAGAGCGTCCGACTACGGACAAGATGCAAATGGGGCTAAGAGCCCTGAAGAATAACCAATGGCGTCCATAACCCTGCCCAGGCCAAGCCGGAAGGGTAACCCTGCTAACGACGTCGATCTCAAAACCTACTTAAACAAAAAGGGGTGCCGACAAATGGCAAAGGAAAAAGAGGAGCGTCGATCGAGGCGGTACACGCGAGACTAGAATTCGCGGTCCTCGCCTACATAGGTATGGATCAAGAAGCGGCAAAGATGCACTGAACAACCTATAGAGACTCGATACAACTGGCGGCAATCAGAGAGGGGTAAGAAGGACCTATCCGGAACCAACCTGATACTACCATCAAACAAACCCATCCTGGCGTTTCCCCCTCGAGACCAAACGAGGAAGTCAACCGAGGAACTCACACAGTTGGCAGTTTTATTTATTCAGTTATCGTTGCAGTAGTTACTAGTCAAGTATAGATAACCATCCTGATAAAATAAGCAGTGGGCACTTTTATTTAACCGTTCCGTTGTAGTTGCAACACTTACTAGTCAGATACAATTAGCATGAGATAACCCAAAAACCCAGCAGTTGTTGGTACTTTTATTTAGCCATTCCGTTGTAGTTGCAATACTTACTAGTCAGGTACAATGGTCGCAAACGACAACCCAAGCAAGCAATTGTTGGCAGTTTTATTTAGCCATTCCATTATAGTGGAGCTGATTACTAGTCATTATAAAGTCAAATTTATAGCACTACTTTAGTTATAGTTGTCTATCATCGAGATACTGTGCTCCAAGTCGTCCATAACCGCGGACACGGCTTTCAGAAAGTTTTACCCTGCAGGGGTGCACAAATAGCAACACACACTCGATCAACCTCGGAAAAACCAAATCAAAACCCAACGAGGCCTTCACGACAAAGAAATCACAGGATTCGGAAATATTTCAGGGGGCCACCCCTTGGAGTACACCCGCAACGAAGTTAGCTGAATCCGAGACGGACCCGAGGTTTGGGTGGACGGCTATGAACGACTGGGAACACAAAACTGGGCTTGTCGACACCGCGAAAACGTGTCCCGATCCTAAACAGTACAGTGTGCTCCTCGCACAATCGTAAATACAGTAGTAGCATGGCATAAGTACGGGATAGTAAATAAAACCTCAAACTAGTTTGTGGCCCCAAGAAATAAGACTGAATCAAGCTCTGGCTCAGGGGGGTCCCATAATCCTCCCGGATGTGGATAGCGCGATAAATCAAGGAACAGGTATCAAGCACTCGGGGTCCTACGGGACACAAGTGGACGGTTAACAACCAAATAACATCTATTGCCCACCTGTGCCTCTGCTTACTTACTTCAATTTTAGTTGTTAAACAGTAATTAAAGTGAACGATAAGTAAAGCCATGATCATCTCCAACATCAAACATACGGCAATACTCCAACAACTGTGGTACTTGGCGACACGCAACAGCACTTGAGCAAGCGACTACGACGCGCAAGTCCATCTATCTACCAAACAACAGGTAATAGGAGGTGTCCAAGGCAATATAAGGCTGCAAGGGATAACACGGGTACGAAAACTAGAGCATCGCAACACAGATAGCAATAGATCAACAGGAGGGAAATAAATACTATAAAAGTAATATAGGTAGAAAGGGGGAGATGCTCGCCTGAAAACATTGTCGAAGGTTCATCCAAAGATCGGGTCGGCACTCGCATCAACTCAACGGCCTTATCCGCGAAGAACCAAAACACTAGAAGAAACACCGGATGCAATATTTAATACTACGGCAAAAGATCGGGCATGCTTATGATATGATGCATGGCATGGCAAGGGTGCGATGCGATTAGGTCATATTAAGTGGAACCGGGGTCCCGGCAATTAATTAAACGGTTCATGTTGTTTAGATACCCCACAATTAAATGTTGTATTAACATGGCAAAAGATAGAACCGGTGCGCTACACAAATTTAAATGAGGCCAATATAAGACTAGATTTGCCCGCATATGGGCCCCATATTTAATTATGATGTGAATCGGCATAATGCCCCCAAACCCACGGACAAGTATGCATGCACGAACAATTTAATAGGCAATAATTATAAATATCATATTATAAAAATAGGGTCTTAGAAAGGGTCACACATTAGGGTTCGGCGATCTTGGGGTTCCGAGGGTTCCGGGGTTCGGTCTCAGGGTTCAGGGTTCGACGGGGTTCGGGCGTGCCGGGATCGGGCTTCGCATCTGAGTAGGTGGCCTTGATGTTCATGCCGGAGTTCTTGGCATCCGAGACGAAGATCTTGGCGCGGCACCGGGTACGGGATCGACCTTCGGATCCGTGTGGGTGATCTTGGCATTCCGACTCCAATGTCGAGGACGTACTTGACACGGCGTCGATCTTGTCGTCGCGAAGGTCTTGTCGGGTCCGCGCCATTGAGTCGGTCTCGGCATCCAGGGCGAAGTGCTTGTCGTTCCGTGTAGGCGACCTGGGCGTCCGGTCCTCGGGCATCGGTGCGGGAAGGAGTTCTTGGGTTTGGCGCCGGTGGATCTTGGCGATTCCATGAAGGCGAACTTGGCATACCGAGGGTTCGGTCTTCAGCAGGATTGGTCTTCGAATCTGGGTAGGGGATCTTGTCGAGGGTCTTAGGGTTTCCGTGAAGGCGAACTGGGCGTGCCATGTGGTCGATCTTCCGGCGTCTTTCGTCGGCCATCTGAAGGTCTTGCATCTCTTCCCAGGTTCCCGACATCGGTTCTTCAAATTCCGTGTAGAAGAACTGGGTCTCTCATCCGATTGATAGAGATTATAGGCCAACATGTCAAGGTTGGTCGATCTCGAATGCAGACTTGGTCAGGACAGGCAGAAGACGAGGGTGACCCCTTGCAAAGAAGGAGACAGCCACGGTTGACGGTGGATAGCCAGATCAAGGAGCCGCAGAGGGGAGGGGCCTTGTGGGCTTGTCCTTGGAATCACAGAGAAGGCCACCCCGGCGAGAAGAGCTTGAGGCGGACGGCGGGGCATGCTGACAGGGGCGGGGAGGAGGCCCACGAGGAAGGGACGGCAGGGCGAGCACAAACACGGTGCAGGGGCCACGAAGGGCAGCGCGGTAGGCGTGGTTGCGGGCGTCGGCCGAGGAGGCGCTGGTGAGCGGGTTGAGGCGGAGCTGAAAGGCGGCCCGAGGCGACGGGCCAGGCCACGCGGCCTAGGAGGAAGAGGAGGCGGGCCGGGCGGCTAGCGAGGGGAAGCGGTGGCCGACACTGGGAAGCAGAGGCGGAAGGGGTCATGAGCACGCCGGCGAGGTGGAGGCCGTGGGCGGCCGGCCGGAGAGGAGGTAGCGGCTCGGGGGCGGGTGGAGGCGAGGCAGGGCCGGCGTCGGGGTCACCGGCGAGGAGGCGGTCCGGCGCTGGGGGAGGCGAGCCGAGCGGAGAGGAGAGGGAGGAGAGACGCGGGGCGAGCGGGGTTGTCGGCGGGGACGGTGAGGGAGGTTGGGGCCGCGGGCTGCTAGAGAGAGAGGAGAGGGGTCGGGCTAGAGGGGAGAGACGGGGCGGGGCTCAGGGAGAGGTGGGGCCACGGGGAAGGTGGCAGGTGGGGGTGAGTGGGTGGGCCAGACGCGTGGGCTAGGGGGGTGGGGAGAGGGTTGACCAGGGAGAGAGAGGGAGGACTGAGGGATGGGGCCAGGCGCGGGTGGGACCGGGGTGTAAGTGGGGGAGGGTAGATGTGCTAGGTGAGAAAGAGAGAGAGGGGGAATGGGGCTGGTGGATTGATGAGGTGGCAAGGTGGGTAGGGTTTGGTGGAGAGGGTGAGGTGGCGAGCTGTGAGTGGTGGGTAGAATAGGTTCGGGTAGGTATAGGATTTCGGGTAGGCTGGTGTAGGTGGACCGTTTTAATACTAGGGGTGGTCGACTGGGTCGAATCGGCCCGTTCGACTGCCCCACTAAAAATAATTAAATATTTTATTTATTTCAAACAGGGCTTTTGCAAACCGATAGCAGACAAAACAAAATAATCCGGAGACCCGGGTTTTGCGTTTGAATAAAGATGGGGCGTTTAGAAAACAAATTAGGTTTTCCCGAAAATAGTTTTATGCGAACAAATGCAAGATGATGACGATGCTCAAATGCAATGTGGCATGATGACATGAGCATGCGGTCATGGTGATGCAATGCACAAAAACAACGCGATTTTCTAGTAGTGGTTTTGCGGGATGCCACACCTTTCTTGGCAAAGGACAAGCCGGTGGAAATACTTATAAGGACCAAATGTTCTCGAGGACACATGGGAATTCTTTCAAGTGCTTTTGCTTCAAATAGCTGAGTACTCTTCTTTGGTGTTTGTCAGTGTTGTGTGGGTGAGCCTGTGCTAACATACCGCCCTTCCTAGGACTAATACATACTTGTGATTAAAACCCCTACAAACATCCGTAACTACAGGAAAGTAATTAAGATATAAATCTAACCACAACCTTAAACTCTGAGATCCTACGCTCCCTTGTGCAAAGGTGTCCTAATGGGGGTTCAGGTTTCTGTCACTCCGGCAACCCCATGATTAGTAGCCAAATACACAAATGGTGAAGTATCATGTAGTCGACGTTCACATGACACCACTAGAATAATAGCACCACAACTTAAATACTAAGCCATTCAATAATATCTCAACACAAATCCACTACTAACAACATGACTTCTCCCATGTCCTCAAGAACTAAACGAACTACTCACAAGACATCATATGGATCACGATCAAAGATGATATGGTGATGGATAACAATCTGAACATAAACAATAATCTAATGGTTCCACTCACAAGGATCAACTACAATAGTAATCAACACCGGGAAAGTTTCCCCTAAGAACTATGCAAGTATTCAACACGATTGTTACAGCGGGACGAAGTGGTGATGATGGTGCTGGTGGAGATGATAGTGTGGATGATGATGATGATCCCGTTGAAGTCTATCTTGATGACGGTGTTGATGGCGACGATCTCCCCTCTCCGGGAAGGAATTTCCCCGGTAGAAATCTGTCTGCCGGAGAGCTCTTTCTCTCTCGGTGTTTTCCGCCCCACAGAGGAGGAGGAATCTTTCTGTGGTTGCTCCCTGTGTATTAGGATTTCGAGGAGAAGATATAGGCGAGAAGGCGGAGTCAGAGGCCGGCCAGGTGGGACACACCCCCTGTAGGCGCGGCCCAGGGGGGCCCACGCCTGGGGGTGTGTGGGCCCCTTGTGGGCCATCTCCGCCTCCCCTTCTAGCTTCGTTCCTTTATTTTCCATGATTTTTCTGGTATTTTTATGATCTTCGCGAAATTGCATCAAAACACCTATTTTTCCATCAGAAACCTGACTCCGGCAGTTCATCTCCAAGAATCATCCAACATGTAAAAACAGATGAGAAGACATAATATAACAACCCTAGTTTTATTAAATGGTAATTAGGATTTGAATGTGCATTCATGAGCATCATCTTAAAATGCATGCGTGAAATAAAAAGACTCATAAAACCTTAAACCCTAGTTATTCCCCCTCTCTTTGTAACTTCTTCAAACAGTTTCAAATATTTTGAAAATAGTCAAAAAAATGGAATCCCAAATGGTTATAAGGGTCTCCATAGTATTTTCAATGTTTGGAAAAGGTTTTGTATTTTGAAAATAATCAAAACAGATTACAAATGAGAAATATAAATAGAAAGCTTAAAACAGAAATGGAAAAATCCTTTTACAGAAAGAAAACAGAAACATGCAGCACCCTAGGCCAGCCCACTCCACTCTTCTCTCTACATGTCGCTCATCCGCGCTGTAGCAGCCCAACCCGGGCCCAAACCAGCCTACCTTGGCATGTACCCCTTCGCCTGTCGTTTTATCGCGACGGAAGAAGCTCGGTATCACTGCCTCTGCCGCTCGCCAGCGTTGCGATGCCCGCCGGTGATACGATTCGTGCGGCCGCCCCTTAGTGCATTTAAGGCCTCGCCGACACTTCCGAACCCTAGCCATGCCCTGGTTCTCCTCTTCCTCCCCCAGGATTCCCAACCCGAAACCCTAGCCGCTTGGGCTCCGTCGAGCCCCGCCATCTCTGGCCATCCCGAGCTTCCCGACCCTCCTAGGAAGTCCGCCTCGCCGCTCTCTACTTCCGTGCCAATGGAATCGAGGAGTGGAGCCTCGAATCGATCTCACTGGCCGCCCCTTTCCTGCCTCTGTCCGTGCACCGCCGTCGACATTGTTGTCACCCCCAACCTTGCATGTCCTCCCTGAGCCGTCCATCATCACCAGGGTGGGCATACGGTGCTCAGGCACTCCTCCAAACCCTCTCTCTCCTTCTATGCCTCGCCCGCGCCGTAGCTTGCCATGCGCCGCTGTTGTACATGGTTGCCGGTGAAGCTCCGGTGACCAAATCCGGGCGGCGCCACCACCAAATGGTTCGCCTCGGCCTCCTCTCTGTAAACCATCCCAAGCACAACCCGGCGCGCGCAGCGCATCCTCGGATTCGAGATCAATCTGAGAGCCTCCATTGCTGATGTCATCATGACATCAGCATGAGGTCACAATTCCTTTTTCTTTTATTTAAATAATTTGTAAATTGTTTTCTGAAATTATAAATACCCCCTATGGGCCCTATCTGTCAGATTTTTATTCATTTAGGGAAAATAATTTCTGTAATTGTTAAAACTATGACATGAAGTCCCAAGCTAGAAAATAATTTAAATAATCCAAAATGTTTTATAATTTCCTAAAATGATTTAAATGGATTAAAATTGGATAAATTCATAATTATTTCATTTTAAATCAGAAAAATACAAATAATATATCAAAATGTTTAGAAAAATAAGATCTATACAATAGAGCTATAACCATGCATTGTTAATCAACTTTCATGACAAGTTTAATTAGAAGAACAAACTAACCCCTCTCATATGCCTCCGGAGTTTCCCCAAGTTAGGGTTTGGACCCCTCGGAACCCCGATTAAATTGTCAATCATGCCTTAGGGGTTTATTACAATGCAATTTAACTTGTCATATCATCATCCTAGCTTGAGCATTGCATCGATGCCATGTATTGATTGTTTCCCTTTCTTTTTGGTGTTTGGTTCTTCCTCGGTAGAATACGATATCGAGATCAAGATCGAAGCCCGAGGTCAACACCGTCGAAGCTCGAAGACCAATACTTGATCAACTGTAATCAAGTCAAGTACCAGATGTCCGAAGCTCTGCTTTCAAGATATCAACTGGCAAAGTCAAGCGAAGCCCCACACATGATATAATCCTATGATTTCATGCATTTCAATTCTTCCCATGTGCATGCGGTTCTGAAGTCTTTTATCGATAGATAGAGTAACCCTATCTCATGCATGTTCGCTTTGTAGCCTATATTCCCTGATCCACTCCTCCTAGCATAACTAGGTTTTGGCTTGTGAAGCGTTGCTAGAGCTGTTATATCTGTTGTGCTTAGCCATGCTTAGTTGTTATCGCTGGACCATATGGTTGGTGAATCAGAGTTGTGAATGAACCTAGTATGACAGGATGACGTGGTAAGATCAGAGATGAAAGTTAAACATCCTAAGTCTTGTATGGGAGGCCACGATGGGTTGTGGTTTTTGCAGTCCCATACCTGCCACTACTAGGACCTGAGTTGTTGCCTATGGTCCAAGATGAGCGTACAGACACATGGGGGCCTGGAAACCCCCTCGACCAACTAACTTGCCGAGTAGATTCCATGAGTCACATAGTTTGGGCTTTCCATTCGACATATGCATCTTGGATGTTCTTGAATGGATGTGAAGGAGGTCCATTCATAACAGGTAGGTAAACATGGCCGGGAACAAGAGATGCCCGACATCCGTAATCTTCAACCCTGCGCACATCATTAGGGACCGACTTCGGGACTCGACCCGCTACAACATAATATCCCTAGTGCGTGACTCATGGTCTCAGCGAAAGCAAGTTAAAGGTCGTGTCTAACCACCCTCTGTCGGCCTTCCAAGGAAGAGGGCTGTTACTAGTGGAATTAAGAGAATGTTAGTACGTGCGGGTAAAGTTGTACACCCCTGCAGGGTTAAATCTTTTCGAAAATCCATTTCCACGGTTATGGACGAACTTGGAGACCAGATTCTAAGATCATAGAGAACTTTAACCTAATCGTAAAACTTGGCAGACCAATGTGTGCTTAAGGATGCTTCCTCAGGGACCGAGGGGGTGATCCTAGGTAGGTTTAGCTGATGATGATTCGGTGGATATCAAAAGATGATCAAAGCTAGAGTTACCGCTCTCTTATTCCCTTTTAAACTATTCTGATCCGTCTAGATTCTTCTCCCTCTTGTTTTACAAAACAAAGATGGCTTTATGCCAAATAACTCCACCAGCCACAAGTCTTGCGGAGTACACCCTGTAATCACCCTTTCTTTGTTGATACTTTTGCAGCAGAGTAAGTGTTACCATAGAATATGAGTTCTTCACGGCATTGACATCGACGAGTAGCTTGGGGTTCCCGGTCGGCAGCCTGAAATCTATGGAATGGACGTCATCGTTATGCTTCAGGCCTCTTAGGCATTTTGTTAAGTTTGGTATACTTAATAGCATAATTTGCCTTCCGTTGTTTGATGTTTGTGGTCAGTGACCTCTGCTTGTAATATTTTGGTTCTCTGCTCAGTTATGATCTCGATGTAATAATTTTTGTGTCGTAGGGTCACTATTATGTTATCAATTCTCTCTATGTACGCTTTCGAGATTTAGGTTAGGCTTATATCAGATAGAGGTCTAGGATTTGTCTAGCCCTAATCCCGGGGGTGTCACAGGTTTTGGTATCAGAGCAGTACCGACTATAGGAAATCTTTCTATTGGTCGATGTTGAGTCTAGTGATTGTGAAAACTATTTTCAAAAATGAAAATTATGTGTGAAAACTCTAGTATGCTTATTTTCTCCTTATCTAGTTTCGCTCTAGCTCCGGGTTACCTTACCTTGTGTTGATTTGGAAATATTTTTCTATCTCATCTCTTTCTTCAAAGCTTAGGTGCCTTTTCAGGCATGTCATTTCTCAACCATTAGACCTAGTGCTAAGTTCTCTAGAGTCAGTTGTGTGTGTTCCTTGTTCCCTTTGTTCTATTTCTTTTGAGAGATTTCTTTATATCATGATCTCTTTATTCTATGGAACCACAATATTAGATCAGGCTCATAATCGGGGCCGGTGGAGTCATCGCCCGGAGATGCAGCAAGGATCTGGATCTGATGCGACGTCCTTCCCTGGCAGATCAGGTAACTCTGATTCCAATCCTAGAAGAGGGGAGCCGGTTTTTGCACGAACTGTTGAGCAAGTCCATGTGCCTAGTGCTGTGTTGAATGCGTCTGTGCCTACCTTTCGATCTGCTTCTGGTCTAAACACTTCGGCTTCTACCTCTGTTAATGTGCCTGTGGGAGGGAATCGTCCTGTAAGTTTGTCTCCGATTTTACCGTTTCTCAATCGATGTGGCTACTACTTTGGTGGGGTCCTCTGACTACCACCGAGTGAGTAGGCCGAGAGATGGTGGTGTGGTTGGTGGGTCTGGAGATATACAGTTGCTTGATGTGATTGAAGAGGAGGTTGTTTGTGATAACTGTGGGAAAGATCATAGCATTTTGGTCTGTCAAGAGAGGAAACCATGGGAATATGTTCCTCTGTTCTTTGGCAGTACTGATTTTGAGCAGGGTTTTCACTCTATTCCTGTAGTTGAGTCTAATGTTCAGTCCATGGAGCAGCTGCATTATGCTCATATAAGTGTGGTGAGGGGTGATGTCACTGGCAAGGATCTGGAGAAGGAGTTTCAGATTTGGGCTGATGCTTTGGGGTCTGGCTGGAGATTCAATGCCAGATCTATTAATGATGTAGAATTTCTTATGAGGTTTCCATCTGCCAGGTCCATTGATGATTTCCATTTTGGGAAGGTCTTTATGAAAACAATTCGATCTTGTGATTCAGTTGTCTAAGTGGAATGGAGATTTGCAACTGTTGAGTGGTTGGAAGAAGCCTGGTTTCAGATTGTGGGTATTCCTATGAAGTACAGGGAGAAATCAACTGTCTTCTATGTTGCTTCTCTAGTTGGCAAACCTGTGGCCCTGGACAGGAATAGTTTGAGGAATTTGGCATATGTGAGAGTGAAAATATCTTGTTTAGATGTATCTTTGGTCCCTAATACGGAAGAGGGAGATGCAGGTGGAATCTATGAATTTAAATATACAGGAGATCTTTGCTCGATGTCGTCTCTAATCTGCCTTCTGTGGGGATTGAAGGACAGGATGATGATGTTGGGGTGAATAAGGAAGGTGAAGGTGCTGATGTGCTTGGGAGGCCTGCTGATGATAATGGGCACAGAACTGTTCCTGGTGCAAGTACTACTGGCGATGCTGGGGGTCGTCAACATGGTGGAACTGATACTGGTGAGACTGGTTTGGATAAAGGTAAACAGGTTATGGTGGAGCAGGAAGACTCTGGGGGTGTTTCTTTTGGGACTCGAATGGCTAACATATGGGCTAATGAGGGAGGTGGTGGTCGTTCGAGGGGTTTAGTGATTAGAGAAAATCTAGCAGGTGGCACTGGTGATGAGGGAGGATCAGGCTTTCAAAAGAAATCAGGTGCTGTAGAAATGCAAGTTGATACTCAGGAAAATGTGGTTGGGGGGGCTGAGCTGGGAGGTAATCTCATGGTGGTGGAGCAGGATCTTTCTTCTGGGGGGTAAAGGGGTTACTACTGAGGTTATTGCTGGCCCTCAGAGGTTTGATGATTTTATCAAAGGGTTGTTGAAGGATAGGAAGAGTGACAAGCATTATGAGCTCATGAAGCAATATGGGCATCTGCTGGAAGAGGATAATGAACAAGAGGAGGGTGCACAGGGGAGGAGTGATAGTACTTCTAATGATACTTCATTTGGGTCCTCTGGGGACAGTGAGAAGAAAGATGTTACTGAGGGTTCTGGATTGAGGACTGACCAGGTCATGGATGTCACAATCGTGATCGGAAGCTGTGCTTATTGGTTTGTCTCGGCTGATGGTTCTACTCGGGAAAGTGTGGATTCTCAATCTGATCCGTGGTTGGTGAGGAAGCCTTGCAGGATATTAGAAGAAGCTTGAGGGTGATTGATCGGTGGTGCTAGAAACTTGGTCAAGGACGGTTGGCTCAAGAGAACCCTAGAGACCTTCAGTACAAATTTAAACTTTCATAATTCTTTTGCTGTTTTGGATGATGAGGTTATTATGCATAGAGGCGTTGGAGATGGGGATAGATGCTTCTTCTATTTCTTTGGAACATATTAACTCTTTAAAAGAATTAGAGATTGCTAGGCATAGTTTGCAGGATAGGATGCAGGTAGTGGGTGAATGTGTTTCTGATTTGAATGAGAAGGTTTTGTTTCTGGACTGGAAAGATGCCAGTAATGATGATGAGGAATTTACTCCTGTGGTTTCTAGGAGACAAAAGAAAAAGTTGAAGGTTGGTTACGGTAGGAGGAGAGAAAGTTGAAGGTCTGCTGTGAAGGTTCACAATTATCACCCTATGAGTGGTATTGTAATGGAACAAGGGAGAGAAAATCTGTTTTATGATAGGTGCTATTCGAATATTAGGGTGTGGGGAAGAAAGGCGGTGCTTATTTGAATAATTTGTTGAGACAGAGAGGGTGGATTTTATTGGTTTGCGGAAACTATTAAGAAGGACTATTCGAGGCTTTCTTGGAGAATTGATCCTATGAATCAATTTTCCCGGAGTTGGTTGCCATCTGTTGGGAGATCCGGGGCATTTTGGGGGCCTACGTTCCTCTAAATTGATTTCAGTTGGAGTGTCTGTGGGTAAATTTCATGTTAAGTTGAAGGTGTTTGACGTTTGAAACAGATTCATTGGCATCCGGTGATTGTGTATGGGCTGCCCAAGAGGAGAATAAAGAAGATTTTTGATAGAATTAGCTGAGGTTTGTCAGGATCAAACTATTCCTTTGTTGGTAGGGGGTGATTTTAATGTGATAAGATGTGTTTCTGAAAAGAACAAAGGTCATGTTTTGAACAAGTGGGGGCATATGTTTAATTCAATTATCAATGCGTATGGTCTAAGAGAGATTTGTATGTCTGGTGGGCAATTTACATGGTCTAACAATCAGAAGAATCCAACTTTGGAGAAATTGGACAGAATCTTAGTTTGTAGAGAATGGGAGAAGTTGTTTCCTCTTACTACAGTACATAAGTTGTCTAGGGAGGTTTCTGATCATAGTCCTTTGATCCTGGATACTATGGAAGTACAAGAACCTGGGTGTAAGGAATTCAGGTTTGAGAAAAGTTGGTTACAGTGTGATGAATTTTTGGCCAGGGTAGAGAGAGTTTGGAAAAAACATGTGAATGGCAAGAACAGCTTGGATAGTTTGCAAAAAAAGATCAAAAATGTCAGAAATGATTTGAAAGGTTGGGGGGTTCACTTAAGAGGAGAGGAAAAGCAAAGGAAGAAGAGATTGGTTGATGAACTGATGGAACTTGAAAGTATTGAGGAACTGATTTTACTTTCGGCTGAGCAACTTCAAAGAAAAGCAGTTATTCAGAAAGAGCTGATGGAGGTGTATGAAAATGAGGAGAGATTTTGGCAGCAAAGGTCGAGGGACAATTGGTTGCTTAGGGGGGACAATAATACTGAGTACTTTCATAGGATAGCTAATGGGGTGAGGAGAAAGAAAATGATTTTTTCAATGAAAGATGGGGATAATGAAATTAGGGGGACCTATGATCTCCTGAAGCATGCAACTAGTTTTTATAAATCTTTATTTGGGCCGGCTGGTGGGTTTTCTATTAGGCTTGCTGATGATAATTGGCAAGATGGGGAGAAGCTTAATGATGATGATAGGGAGAAAATGGGGGTCCCTTTTACTGAGAAAGAGGTTAAGGAGGTGATTGATCAGATGGAGAAAAATAAGTCATTGGTCTGATGGGATTCCTATTGAATTCTATCAACACCGCTTTGGGAAGTTATTAAATCGATGTTATGGCTGTGTTTGATGATTTTTTGCTCATAAGATTGATCTAAGCAGTATTAACTATGGGGTGATCACTTTGCCAAAAGGTGATGATCTTGTGATTCGAAATATAGGCCTATTTGCCCGCTCAGTGTTCAAAATTTTTACCAAGACCACAGCTTAGAACCGAGCTGTGATGGGAAGTTAATTCTTGCCAAACCGCTTTTATTAAAGGGAGGTTTATTGCAGATGGTGTGACTTTATTGCATGAGATTTTGAAAGAGTCGAAAAGTCGAGCGGAGGAGTGGTTTTAAAATTGACTTTGAGAAAGCTTATGACAAAGTTAATTGGGATTTTTGTTTTATTGTTGTAGCGTAAAGGTTTTAGTGATGACTGGATGATTTGGTTAAAGAGTCTTGTGACTCGGTACTCTCGAGTTAAAGTCAATGGGGAAGCTGGTCCTTACTTTGGCTTTTAAGGGGTGAGGCAGGGGACCCTTTTCTCCTTTCTTGTTCAATTTGGCTGGGAATGTTTGGCTAAGATGGTGTCTAATGCTCAGCTGGTGGTCTGCTTACTGGTTTGGTTGGAAATTTGTTTGATAAAGGTATTGCCATTTTGCAAGATCTTGATGATACCATTTTGTTTATTGAGGAAGATCTGAGGGGCTAGAAATTTAAAATTGCTTTGTACTTGTTTGAATCCATGTCTGGTCTCAAGATTAACTTTGAGAAGAGTGAGGTGTCTTGATGGTATTGGAGGATGAGGAGAAATTGTCCAATTATGCCGAGATGTTCAAGCTGTCGGGTAATCGCCTATTAAATACTTGGGTTTGCTGTTGCTAGCGAGAAGATGTTCGATGAGCTGAAATGGGCTTTGTTGGTGAGAGGTTGAAGAAGAAATTGGATGGTTGGATGGGGGGAGCTTTGTCCTTAGGAGGGAGACATGTTAAAATCACTGCTTGTGTTTCTAGTGTGGCTGTTTATCCTATGACTATGTTTCTCTTACATAGATCAAATGTGGAAGAAATTGAGAAACAGACTAGAGCTTTCTTCTGGTATGGAAAAGTGGGTAAGAAGAAATATCATCTGGTGAAATGGAAATATGTGTGTAGGCCCAGGAAAAAAGGTGGTCTGGGGATTAAGAACATCAGGCTTTTTAATATTTGTTTGCTGTGTAAATGGTGGTGGCGTCTTGAATCTGAGGAAGGTCCTTGGCAAGATTTTGTGAGGAGAAAATATTTGAAAAAAGGTGGGATTAGTAATGTGAAACACAGGCAAAATGACTCTCCATGTTGGCATGATTTGATTAAGCTTAGGGGGTTCTATTTGGCTGGGAGGAGAATGAAGGTTGGTAATGGGGAATTGACTGATTTTTGGCATGATGCTTGGTGTCTGGACTTACCTTTGAAAGATAAGTTCCCTGATTTATTTGATGTGTGTCAAAATCAGAGAGTCACAGTGGCAGACATGGCGAAAAAAAGTTGGGGTTTGTCTTTTAGGAGATGGTTGGATAGTGAAGGGTTAAATCATCAGGAACAGTTGCGAATTTTGTTATCTGGGGTGTGTCTGAATCAGGAAAAGGACAGACCAGTGTGGATGTGGAGTAAATCTGGCAAGTTTTCTGTCAAGTCCATGTATACTCATCTGTCGAATGTGGGGATTGATAGAAGTTTTAAACATTTGTGGAAGGCAAAAATTCCTTTAAAAATTAAGATTTGGTTGTGGCTTATTTGGCATAATGCAATTCTCACCAAAGACAATATGAGGAGAAAGAAGTGGGTTGGAGATTTTGCCTGTCGGTTTTGTAGGAAGGATGAGAGCATTGGACATCTGTTCTTTTCATGTGTGGCTGCTAAATATGTTTGGGGGGTGGTTGCCAGAGCGGTTGGTGTTGCACATAGACCTGGTTCTTTCTCTCGATTTTTGGTGGGCTTCTCAGTACGTGGGGGTTAGTAGGAATGTGCAGATTACGGTGGTGGCGGCTATTTGCTGGGCTATGTGGAAACTTAGGAATCGAGCTTGTTTTGATAAAAAGCTCATTAACTCACCTGTTGATCTGATTTTATATGCTTGTGTTTTCATTCGTTATTGGGCAGGTTTGCATGGGAGGATGATGACAGGTGGTCTTTGCATCTTTGGGCGACACCCTCCGGCAGAATGCGTTGGCTGATCTGGGCTATGGATGTGGCTCATGTTCCTTTCTTGGTCTACACGCAATCCACGGAGATCGTGGTCGTGAGGCTCGGGCTGGAAAGAGGAAGGGAGAAAAGAAGGAGAACTGGGAGATAAACAAGCTTTTGAGGGTTTGGCAAAGAGTTAAGTTGTCTGGCGCTGGTGTGGTCCTCAGTACTTGTGCTCTTTTGGGGCTGTTATATTTTGGAATAGTTTCTCACTAGCCTGCGGGCGGTGTTCTTGCGTCTCCACCTTCCCTTATTTCTCTTAGTCTGGTTGGTTTGTAAGGTGAACTTCTTCTGCCGGTTTGACCCCCTAGGTGGGTCAGTATCATGACATTTGTATGTGGTTGTTGTTCCGTTATCTGATGATAGTGGAACCCGATCCCTCTTTCTGGGGGATTGTATGGAAAAAAAAAACAATATTATATTGTAGGATCCACAATGTTTTGTTCTAGGCTTCGAGGTCTCCTTTCACCTCGTGTGCCTCCTTTTTATTCGTTTGGGTACTTCATAAGTTGTATATTATTTTGGAAGCTACCTCGTGATTACTATCTTGTAGAGTACGCTTTGTCAGTCAAGTAGTAGTTACTCTTTCTTTGGGTTTTAACCCTTGGACTTGAACTTAAGATCCCCGATTGTACTAGATTCTGGTGTTGTAAATCTTGTACATAAAGCTGACCTTTAACCCAAGATCCATTGTTGACCCCTATGGTTAATGTTCAAACATTACCTCTGGATGGCTAGTACCTTCTAGTATAGCCTTCAAGCTTGTGGATATTGTCGCTATTGAACAATGACGATAAAGGACTTCCCCTACCACTAGCTATGGCAGATGTTCTTTAACGGAACCAAATAGATCACGATACGAGTTCCTCGTGAGTCTTTCATCTATAGTCGTGAATCTACCACACCTTCCTTTTCTGCATTGGTCTCCGGAATATTGTGGACTTATGCATCCACATCTCGGGATTCTAACCTGAGCATGTTCTTTACCCTTGTTGTTTCCGACCTTTGTTTACTAGTTGGTAGCCAAGTAGTAAATGTGCATTGGTGTCTTCTGATGCAAGATACTCTTGTGGTCCATCATGACAAACCATTTTGGGATGTCAGGAGAAACAAACTCCAGTACCTCGTCATATCTAGGACCAGGTCAAAGTGTTGTAATCCGCGGATCAAGAAGCATTGATTAACTTCTATCTATTTCACCTTAAAGTATCACACTATTTTATACTAAGATGTCGTGCTAAGTTTCATGACCCCTTAATGAAGGATGCTCTTACACATTTTGCCCACCCTTCCTCTAAGTTGTTGGCGCTCAGGAAATGTTGCATGAGCGTAATAATGTGGTCATCTGAGATTATTAGCAATTGTCATTGCTCTGAACTCAAAGGACATTTGTATCATTCTTAGCGTGATGGATAATTTTATCACTAAGCAAAGGATGATTATGCTACCAAGTCTGTTCGTCCGGTGCACCCTTTTCAGTCAAAGAGTTAGGCTTGTACCGAAGCTTTGAGACTATGTCTTCTTGCCTTGCAAAGCAAGTTTCCTCTCGGGGTAAGTGACATATCGGTGGTTCGTGATATTCTGGATGTCTGACTAGAAGTATCTCCATGTTTCCACATGATCGTGTTGTCAAGTTCTTGAGCAAGCAAGTTCTCTGAAATTGCTCCTTTCTCCAAGGATCCGTACTGGATACCCCTGACCTAGTTGGTTGAGATAAAACAACAACTTGGAGAGTTGTAAGACAAATGTTATATCCAACTCTATTCCTCTTTAAAGGGATGTCTAGTTCTGTTCGTGTTGAAGCAGGATAATAAGTCCTTTATGGACATGTTATTTTTTCCCGCCTTTGATTTGATTGGGCAATCCTCAAATCAAACTCAGTTCCAAGGACAATCTTGATGGTGCATCTACTAGTGATGTCTCACTTAAGTACATCTTCATGTCCTTTGGTCTGACCAATGTTTATGCTTTATGCATACAACATGTGCGTCCATCTTCTTGGAATGTATAGATAAGCTTGTTATCGAGCCCATCGATGACATCCTTACTTTCTCCATGCTAGCAAAGATTCATGTGGAACATTTGGCATTAATGTTGGAAACGTTTAAGCACCATCTTGGTGTTATCCTGAAGTATGTTTTCTGGATGTTAGAAGTAACCTTCTCTAGTTCACGCGCAAAATGTTGAAAGAAGTCACCATGGATTCGAGTAGATTTGTCTTTGTTTTTCTCGGGAATCATTTCCAAGTTAGTCAAGCATGTGCGAGGATTTCTTGATATGGTAGGTTGATACCTTCACATGTCCACGAGATCCTCCAAGCACACCAATCCACTGATTGATTTGTTCATGGAAGATAAGAAGTCCAACAAAACTTTGATATCCTCCTAAATGTTTCCCCAACAAGGATTCAGTAGTGCTTCATTGCAAACAATTCATGTAGGTGCAATTATCTTCTGATAACATGCAAATACATGTGTTTCGCAATCTAGCTCATCTTTTGGAGCTTGACATTGAAGTCCATGTCTTGAGAATCCAGTGACTTTACCTCTGTGGTAAATGTTGCACCCTTCCTATTCGGACATGCTGAGTCTGAAGTATCTCTCCACTTAATCAAAGTTGAATCTCAAGCAGCAATAATGATTGGTGTTCCTCAAGGTTATGACATAGGCCTCTCTATACCTCTGGCAGGATTCATGTAATGGTTGACACACTTAGCCGGAAAGACCTTTTGCCATATACCCTTGATTCGGCAATAACAAACACTCTTCATAAGGCATCTTCTTTAATTTATTGTAGGAGTTGTTCTTATGGTTTCCTTTGTAACCGAAGTCCGACCCATACTTGATGATTGGTTAAAGTCCTGTCATTAGCCTACTATCGATGTTTCAAATATCAAGGAGAACATTTAAGGTAGAGTTGCTAAATGTCTCTCGGTCAATCCTCCAGACCCTATTATGATGGCAAACGTCTTGTTATGCCAAGTACTTGGAGTCTGAGAATGAAGTTTCTTTCGTCTCGTGTCATCAGGAATCTTCTTAACTATTCATCTTGGTGGTGTGAAGTGATATCACTATCTTCGTTAAAGATGTGGATAAGCTTGGATGGATAAAGAGTTTCCTTACCGCTTTCTTAAACATGTTCGAAGAGCGACCATGATTCTGGTAATCAATAGTTTATCTTGTTACATGTTCCTTGTGGCTCTTACGAGTCCTCTACACCAAAACACCTTTCTGTCTTGGCCTTCTGTTGAACGAAAAAGTGACCCTTCTATGTCAAAAGTAGTTCAACACCTTGGTTTTGCTGGTATCTATCTTTTCCACCTGTAAAGCTCTACTTAAGCTATCTAGTAAAGGTTTATCTCTCGAAGTCTGCGTAACTTTATCCATCTGTTGGAAGTCTCCTTCCCTCCGAAGTCAAAATTCTTCTGCAAGTTCCATGGTCTCAATCCTTATGAAGATCAATTATCTGTCACCTTGAAAACCATCTCCTTTTGTTTCCTCCGTTACCTTGGCGTGTTTCATGTATGTTAGCTTTATAGATGTTCGTGAAACATCTATCCATGAGTTAACCATGAGATACTCAGTTCGTGGTTCTGTGTCATTCCCTCTCTTCCTTAGTGTGAGCATCCACCTCGAAGATTATGAAGCGCTTCGTCCACTCATCATGGTGGCTTGGATCAACCTCTTTGAGAAGATCATTAAAGTTTAGTGTAACCATGTTCCTTCTATCTTTCTACCTAGGAATCTCGGGACGAGATTATTTTAAGGGGGATAGAATTGTAACAACCCTAGTTTTATTAAATGGTAATTAGGATTTGAATGTGCATTCATGAGCATCATCTTAAAATGCATGCATGTAATAAAAAGACTCACAAAACCTTAAACCCTAGTTATTCCCCCTCTCTTTGTAACTACTTCAAACGGTTTCAAATATATTGAAAATAGTCAAAAAGTTTGGAAACCCAAATGGTTATAAGGTTCTCCATACTATTTTAAATGTTTGGAAAAGGTTTTGTATTTTGAAAATACTCAAAACAGATTACAAATGAGAAATATAAATAGAAAGCTTAAAACAGAAATGAAAAAATCCTTTTATAGAAAAAAAAACAGAAACATGCAGCACCCCAGTGGCCCACTCCACTCTTCTCTCTATTTGTCGCTCAGCCGCGCTGCAGCAGCCCACCCTGGGCCCAAACCAGCCCACCTTGGCCCATACCCCTTCGCATGTCGTCTTCCTCGCGACGTAAGCAGCTCGGTGTCGCTGCTCGCCGGTGTTGCGATGCCCGCCGGTGATACGATTCGTGTCGCCGCCCCTCAGTGCCTTGAAGGCCTCGCTGATGCTGCCAAACCCTAGCCGTGCCCTGGTTCTCCTCTTCCTCCCCAGGATCTCCAACCCGAAACCCTAGCTGCTCGGGCTCCGCCGATCCCCGCCATCTCCGGCCACCCCAAGCCTCCCCGACCACCCTAGTAGCTCCGCCTCGCCGCCCTCTATTTCCCTGCCAAAGGAATCAAGGAGTGGAGCCTCGAATTGATCTCACTGGCCGCCCCTTTCCCGCATATGTTCATGCGCCGCCGTCGACATTGCCGTCGCCCCCGACCTCGCCTGTCCTCCCCGAGCCGTCCATCATCACCAGGGTAAGCATACGGTGCTCATTCACTCCTCCGAACCCTCTCTCTCCTTCTGTGCCTCGCCCGTGCCGTAGCTTGCCGTGCATCATTGTTGTACATGGTTGCCGGCGAAGCTCTGATGATCAAATCCGGGCGCCGCCACCACCAAATGGTTCGCCTCGGCCTCCTCTCTGCAACCATCCGAAGCACAGCCCGGCGCGCGCAGCGAATCCTCGGATTCAATCTCAATCTGAGAGCCTCCATTGCTGATGTCATCATGACATCAGCATGAGGTCACAATTCCCTTTTCTTTTATTTAAATATATTGTAAATTGTTTTTTGGAATTATAAACACCCCCTGTGTGCCCTATCTGTCAGATTTTTATTCATTTAGGGAAAATAATTTCTGTAATTGTTAAAACTATGACATGAAGGCCCAAGCTAGAAAATAATTTAAATATTCCAAAAATGTTTTATAATTTCCTAAAATGATTTAAAATGGATTAAAATTGGATAAATTCATAATTAATTCATTTTAAATCGGAAAAATACAAATAATATATCAAAATGTTTAGAAAAATAAGATCTATACAATAGAGCTATAACCATGCATTGTTAATCAACTTTAATGACAAGTTTAATTAGAAGAACAAACCAACCCATCTCATATGCCTCCGGAGTTTCCCCGAGTTAGGGTTTGGACCCATCGGAACCCCGATTAAATTGTCAATCATCCCTTAGGGGTTTATTTCAATGCAATTTAACTTGTCATATCATCATCCTGGCTTGAGCATTGCATCGATGCCATGTGTTGATTGTTTCCCTTTATTTTCGGTGTTTGGGTCTTCCTCGGTAGAATATGATATCGAGATCAAGATCGAAGCCTGAGGTCAACACCGTCGAAGCTCGAAGACCAATACTTGATCAACTATAATCAAGTCAAGTACCAGATGTCTGAAGCTCTGCTTTCAAGATATCAACTGGCAAAGTCAAGCGAAGCCCCACACATGATATAATCCTATGATTTCAGGCATTTCAATTCTTCCCATGTGCATGCGGTTCTAAAGTATTTTATCGATAGATAGAGTAACCCTATCTGATGCATGTTCGCTTTGTAGCCTATATTCCCTGATCCACTGCTCCTAGCATAACTAGGGTTTATCTTGTGAAGCATTGCTAGAGTTGTTACATCTGTTGTGCTTAGCCATGCTTAGTTGTTATCGTTGGTCCATCTGGTTGATGAATCAGAGCTATGAATGAACCTAGTAAGACAGGATGACGTGGTAAGATCAGAGATGAAAGTTAAACATGCTAAGGCTTGTATGGGAGGCCATGGTGGGTTGTGGTTTTTGCAGTCCCATACCTGCCACTACTAGGACCTGAGTTCTTGCATATGGTCCAAGATGAGCGTACAGCCACATGGGGTCCTAGAAACCCCCTCGACCAACTAACTTGCCGAGTAGATTCCATGAGTCACATAATTTGGGATTTCCATTCGACATATGCATCTTGGATGTTCTTGAATGGATGTGAAGGAGGTGCATTCGTAACAGGTAGGTAAACGTGTCCGGGAACAAGAGATGCCCGACATCCGTAATCTTGAACCCTGCGCACATCATTAGGGACCTACTTCGGGACTCGACCCGTTACGGCGTCATCTCCCTAGTGCGTGACTCATGGTCTCAGCAAAATCAAGGTAAAGGTCGTGTCTTACCACCCTCTGCCGGCCTTCCGAGGAAGAGGCCTATTACTAGTGGCATTAAGAGAATGTTAGTACATGTGGGTAAAGTTGTACATCCCTGCAGGGTTACATCTTTTCAAAAAGCCGTGTCCACGGTTACGGACGAACTTGGAGACCAGATTCTAAGATCATAGAGAACTTTAAACTAATCGTAAAACTTGGCGGACCAATGTGTGCTTAAGGATGCTTCCTCAGGGACCGAGGGGGTGATCCTAGGTAGGTTCAGCTGATGATGATTTGGTGGATATCAAAAGATGATCAAAGCTAGATTTACTGCTCTCTTATCCCCTTTTAAAATATTGATTCGTCGAGATTCTTCTCCCTCTTGTTTTATAAAACAAAGATGGCTTTATGCAAAATAAATCCACCAGCCACAAGTCTTGTGGAGTAGACCCTGTACTCACCCTTGCTTCGTTGATACTTTTCCAGCAGAGTAAGTGTTACCATAGAAGATGAGTTCTTCATGGCATCGACATCGACGAATAGTTTGTGGTTCCCTGTCGACAGCCTAGAATCTATGGAATGGACGCCATCTTTATGCTTCAGGCCTCTTAGACCATTTGTTAAGTTTGCTATACTTAATAGCATAATTTGCCTTCCGTTGTTTGATGTTTGTGGTCAGTGACCTCTGCTTGTAATATTTTGGTTCTCTTCTCAGTTATGAGCTCGCTGTAATAATTTTTGTGTCATAGGGTCACTGTTATGTTATCAATTCTCTCTCTGTACGCTTTCGAGATTTTGGTTAGGCTTATATCAGACAGAGGTCTCGGATTTGTTTAGCCCTAATCCCGGGGGTGCCACACATAAGTAACACCTCTTAATAAGAAATATATCAATGCATAGAGGAAAATTATGATATATAATGGTGATGCAAATTGGACATATCAACTCCCCCAAGCTTAGACCTTCGCTTGTCCCCAAGCGAAAACTGAGCTCAGTAAACATGTCCACATGTTTATGGAGTGAAGTGTCGATAAAAGAATACAGACAAGAAGCATCACACTTACCACTACACAACTCATAGAAGAAAGCAAATCACCATTATATAACTTAGCTTGTAACAAGTAGAGGAGTCACAATAGAGATGCATAAAGATAAATCATAATTGGAATTGGCTAACTTTGTTCTTGGTCGGAGAATAGTTGGCAAACAGTTTCACAAAAAGATTTTGTAGAAGTTTTCACAATAAGAGTACTCTTTGTTCAAGAATAAAAGGTTTTTCACAATGATGGCTTTCAAAGTAATACTCAATAGATAAGAGTCTTGTGCAAACAAGAAATATAGAGAACATGATTGAATAAATCATCATATGAATGCTTGAAAAACAACAACACAAATTCTTGCTGGAGATAGAGAGGAAAAAAGTTTACTGACTCAAATTAGAAATAGGAGAAAGGTACTTTGAAAGAACATGTGGGCCCCCATGTGTGGTTTTGGTAATTAATGACAATCCCTATGGACTAATGCTTGTATCAAGTTGTACTTGTAGGTATTGTCCATAGGCAATGCTTGAACCATATGTTGGCTTCAAGGTTTGGAGAAGAAGAAAGCGAAGAGGATCAAGTGGTGACCAAGGTGTTCAAAGAGTGATCCATAGATTGGTCATGTGAGAGTTAAACCTATGAAGATCTCATGCTTAAAGCTTGCCATCCTCGGTGATCATGGATCGATGAAGACAAGGTCAAAGTAAAGGTTTCCCCATGCAGTATGGGGGAGTAACTTGCAAGTCTTCATCAAGCAAGTGCGTACAAGAGCGATCAAGAAAGGTGTTCTAGCTTGAGAAGGACAAGACCGTCTAAATCATAATCAAATGGAATATGCACAACGCAAAGGTACGATCTTGATAGGGTTTATTTCTTACCGATCTCGTGGTGTTAGTTGGGGAGACCGGTTTATAGGATAGATAACCATACTATCAAGAGGGGCTCCCAAGTGAGTAACTCAATCATATCGTTTAGAGAGATCTCAAACCTTTGCATACTTAGCATCATCCTTTCTTGGTTGATTTTTTGTATCTTATCCATGTGAGGTTCTAGAGCTTGTGGTAATATTCATAACAAGCTCTAGTTCATCAAAAACGGATTTCCCTTTTATATCATATTGCGTTTTTGATCTTTGAGGTTTTACGATTTCTCACCAAGAGAGGTATCTCACATTATAATACATGAAATGTTCTCTCTTGGTGGTATCCAATATTTCCACTTTTTGTTGGGTTGCCCTTGTTGCCCTCTTTCCAAAAAAATTGGTTTCGGGTCAATCGGAGTTTCCAAACTCTAGATATCGCCATTTGAAGTTTGCCTCTTATTTGGTCCTGACCGGAGTCTCCGGTCTGTGTGGACCGGAGTCTCCGGTGTAGTCCGGAGTTTCCGGATGTGTCTCCGGTGGTGACTTCAGAATCAGGGCTGGGACATACTATATGGGGGTCCGGAGCCATGTCCGGAGGCTACCCTAGAGTCTTTGGTGTTTCCTCGGTCCGGAGTCTCCGATGTTGGAAGACCGGAGTCTCCAGTCTTGTTGGGTCTTTGATGGCCCAGGTCATTTAGATGGGCGGTCCGGAGGCTGGTCCGGAGGTTGGGCCGGAGTCTCCGGTGTAGACCGGAGTCTCCGGTCTGACTTTTCCCCAATGGGCAGAAAACGGTCAGAAATCTGTGGGCCTATAAAAAGGGGCCCTTCTTCCCCAATGCAACAACTCGAGTTTTATAGGCCTTCTCCTCCATTCTTGACCCTCTTGAGCTTGCTCCCCCTTCAATCCCTCCCTTGATTCTTGCATATACTTTAGGGATTTGAAAGAGGAGATCTAGATCTACAATCCCACCAATCCATCTCTCCTCTAAGTGAGGGGAACATCTTGGGATCTAGATCTTGGAGTCTTGTGTGGATTTCCTCCATTGTTCTTCCTCTCTTATTCCCCCACAAGCTTTTGTAGCTTGTGGTGCACCGATAGTGGAAGCGTGGATCGATCCCATTGGGGTGAGATTCACCGGAGAATAAGGGAGGCATGTTGTGGCGTTGGTGGTTTGATACCACCCCCTCTCTAAACGAGACGTACTCCATGTTGGGAGGAACTCGGTAAAATATCGTTGTCCCTGCGTGCCTCGGTTATCTCTATACCCGAGCTCTTTACTTATGCACTTTACATTGTGATAGCCTTCATGCTTGAAGTAATACATATCTTGCTATCACTTTGTTGCTTGTATTGCTTAGAATAAGTTGTTGGTGCACATAGGTGAACCTTAGTTGTTCTAGGTTGTGCTTTACAAAGTAAACACTAGTTTTATTCCGCCTTTGTTGAGCCACTCTAGGAAAAGTTTTAATCGCCTATTCACCCTTCCCCCTCTCTAGGCGACATCTGTATCCTTTCAATTGGTATCAGAGCCCGATCTCTCATTTTAGGCTTCACCGCCTTCAGAGTAAAGATGTCGACTAGAGGATTAGTGCACAATGACATGTTCACATTCGATGGCACAGATTATGATATATGGAAAAATCGCATGATCATTCGGGACATGGACCCAAATTTGGAGCGTATTGTAGATATAGGTTTTTCTCCCCCTATCGATTTCAAAAATCTATCTTGTGAGGATGAGAAAAATTTATATCTCGATGCTCAAGCTTCTAATGTGCTTGTTAATGCTTTGATCTATGTAGTTACCTCTTCAATCTTTCCTTTTTGGAGCGCTCATGAGTTATGGACAAAACTTTAAGATAAATACGTTGTGTCCACCATTATTGAGGATTATTGTGTTGCTTCCACTTTCGGTCGAGATGAGTTCTCATCCTCTACCACTTCACCAACATATGAATTTTCCCAAGGTAATGATATGGTGAGTGGTGATAGAAACTGCAATTTAGATAGTGTGCTTACTATTTGTAATCCCTCATCTCTATCTAGTTTCAATAATCTATCTTTGGACTTTAACACTTCTAGCACTACCAACTTCTTACATGCTTGTGTTAATAGTCCTTGCATATCATGTAGAAATGACTTGAATAAATCTCATGATGATATGCTTGTGTTGTCTTGTTGTCATGATAAAAATGCTTCCATTTCCTCTAGTGCTTGTGTTGCTAACCATGTAGAGGAAACCGAAGATTCTATGGGCCAAGACATGGTTTTGAATGAAGCCACAAATGCAATCTCATCATCACCTTCTTCCGGTACCCACCTATGCTTTATGGCTAGGGATTCTAAGGTAACTCCTACTTTGGAACCCATTACCTCTTGTGATGAGGAGGATGTGGATAATGTGGAAGAAGAGCTTGATATTGATGATTTATATGAAAAGGGTGAGATTTTTTACCGTGCCCTTATTAAAAAGGATATTGCTTGCTCTAACTTTGTTGAAGTCTTGGACTTTGCTATTAAGAGGAAAGAACATATTGATAAGTTAGAAACACAAATTGAGGTGCATGATAACAACGTTGATAAAATGTGTAGTCTTGAGCGTGAGTATGCTAATATAATTGCAAACCTAAATAAAGCTCTTGAAGAGGAACAAACCACTAAGGAATATCTTGAGGAGACCTTTGCTTTAGAGCTATCTAGAGTAAAGGAATCTCATGATAGAGATCTTGAGGTGGCAAGTGATCTCAAAAGTAAAAATGATGAGTCTCAAGTTGCTTATGCTAAACTCCTTGAGGATTTTGAGCACCTCAAAAATGGCTCTAGGGTCATAAAGGGTGAGCTCATCAAACTCACTGAGTCACATGAGCAATTTAAAGCTTCATATTCAAAAGAGCTTGCCAAGTTGCCCTCACCTCTTGCTAATAATGATGATGCTTGTGCTACTAACTCCATTTATTGTGAAGCATCTATTTCGAAGGAGAATGTTGAGCTAAAGGCTCAACTTGCTTTGCTAACTAGCAACTATGGGAAATTAGAAGAAAGTCATGTTAAGCTCTCAAGATCGCATGAGGATCTCCTAGTGTCCCATGGTAGGCTTAAGTTGGCTCATGAGGCCATCATGTCAAAGGTAACATCTAGTGGGCCTCATGTGGACATTAGCACTATATCTACTCCAAATGTTATATTTCCATGTGCTAGTCCTTGTAATTCATCCTCTCACAACCATGCTATATCTCGTGATGAATTATATTCCGTGCCTTGTTGCTCTAACAATGTAGCATCTACTTCCTCTAGTACTTTTGTTGAAACTAACCATTAGAGGAAATCAAAAGGCTCAAGGCTCAAGTCACTTCTTTGAAGAATGACTTGAAAAAGGGTCATCAAGGGAAGGTCACATTCAACAAAATCTTGAGTGTGCAAAAATCCCCCAATGACAAGAGTGGGCTTGGATTCAACTCCAATGTCAAGAACAAGTCCACTATCAAGCTGAAGCACAAGGACAAAAATAAGAATGGCCAAGATCAAGTCAAGAATCCGGCCAACATTGTTTGCTTCAAGTGCAAGGAAGAAGGGCACCATGTTAGATCTTGCCCATTGAAAATTCCTCTTAGTGTGAAGCAACAAGGGAAGAGGCCTCAAGCTCAACCTCAAGTCATTAACGGGCCTCTTCCTAAGAGGACTACTCGAGCTCTTCATCGATTTGTGGCTTCACCTAAGAAGAAAGATGGCAAGAGAAGAATTTGCTACATATGTCGTGCAAAGGGGCATATTTCTTCCTCATGCACTATTGGTATCTCCTCATCCAACCCTATCATTATTGATGATGCTTATTCACTTTGTAAGGATGAGGTTGGCAATGTGTTTGCCAAATTTGTTGGTGCTCAATGTGGTGTCAAGAAAAGAACCATTTGGGTTTCCAAGCCGATTGTGACTAACCTCTTAGGACCCAACTTGGTTGGGGACCAACAAGCCAAAACTTGATCAATAGGTATTTTTGGAGGGCATTGGAGACTTGGCTACATCATGAAGAATTGAGGGATCTTCAGTATTACATTTGTCAAGCCAAGTCATGTGGATTATATTGCTCCTATTATATTTCCAATGTTCCTCCTTGGGGTAACATATGCTTAACTCATTTCATTGAAAGTTACTCGCCCCCTTTGTGCATGTGTTAGTTTTGCATCTTCCATGTGTTTGTACATGTTGTGCTTTCCACTTAATTATCTTGAGATATCGATCATATTTGTGTATGATTAGGTGGCACACCATGTATGTGTGTTTCGTGTATTGGAGCCTTAATTGATTATATTTTATATCTTATTTGGCTATTGTGAGAGATTAATGGATTATCCCATTTTGGGGGAGTGTTATGCTTGGGCATTCCACAATCCTAAAATTGTGTGTACATGAGGAGTACCACTTAGTATTTATACTGGATTATTTTCTAGTCTCTATGTGGTATAATTCTCATGAGAAATTTATGTTTTATAATGTCCATTAATTATCTCTAGTTGTATCCTTTTTCCTCGTGTTGGATTTATGGTAATATCACATTATGGGGGAGTCATATGCTTAGTGCATATTACAAATCCTAGAAAATGTGAATATTCGAGGTTGTGTCACTTAGAATTGACATTGATAATTATCTAGCTCCTATGTGAAACATGTGCTCATACAAGTTCCAATTTGCTTGAATGCCTCTATTGCTCATATTGTGGATCTTGTATATGAGAGTGTTTCTTGGTATGTGTTTCCTCATATTTAGATATCCTCATGGAAACCATTTGCTTCAAGTTACTCTAATCACTATGATTGTGTGACTATTGGAAGCTACCAAGAATCTTGTTCGAAGTATCATGCTTAATTCTTATATTTTTTCATATGCTTCTTGTTGTGACTATGATCTTGGATATCCATGCAAGCTACCTTGGGAAAATTATTCCCAATATTTCTTGTCCTTGGACAATGAGTACCCAATTTATGGTAGAATTTATTGATCATATTCACTTTGGCCCTTGCTTAATCTTGTCCTATCTATGGCTAAGTAAATGTATTGTGTGCTCCCATGTATTCCTTGTTACTTTTGGATCCTTCTATTTTTATTGGTATCCTCTTGTGTTTTATTTAATATAGGTAGTAGTGATGATCTCATTTGTGTACATTTTGCATTCAAAAGAAAATTATATATAATGTACTACTTATGGGTGAGATCTCCTATATTATCTAGAACAATCCTTTTATGCTTCTTGTTTTGTTCCATATCATGTTTTATATGCTTGGAAGCTCAATCTTTTCGTTTTGGTATTTTGTGCCATCATGAAAAGTGTGGGGAGTTTGGTTTCTTGTTGGAACCTTGCTCTTTTTGGGAGTTGGTTTTGTCTCATTCCTTGTTTCATGTTTTGTCTATTTTTAGAATGAGATAAATCCTTGAGCATTTGTGTTCTGATATATCTTTTGCTCTTTGGATTTTTCCTAGTTTATTTTTTGAACTTGTGAATCTTTCATGTGTTGAATTGGTTCTTTTATACAATTTGGACACCATTTGTCATGTCTCACTCTTGTGCATGACATCTCGGTTTACTTGGTGCTTTTGTTCAAATTGTATCTCCTTTTTGTTTCTTGAAAGCCTCGTGCATGCATATTTACTACATGTTTATATTATGCCATGTTTGCTTTCTTTGATCCAATATATAGGGAAAACTCCACCAAATCCCATCTTCTAAGTTGTGCATGAAATTCAATTTCATATCAATATGCACATATTTATGTGGAGTCTCTCCTATGTATTATAGTTGCACTAACTACATTGGACCCAATAATTTTGGGGACCATTTTGTACTTAATTGTGTTTTAGGTACATTGGAGATATATTGGATGCTTGTCTCTCGATTTTGAAGAAGTAGTGCTTACAAGAAAATTTGAGGCAAGCTGTAGGATGATCAACGAATTCCGATCCTCTACATCCTACCAATTATATCTCGATAACAAGTATCTCTTGCTCATGCATATTTATCTTACTTCCAACCTTTTGTAGGTTGCATCTTGGCATGAATTCTTGTTATTGTATTTATTGTTGTATTTCTAGCCATGGTATTAAAAGAACTCTCTATTGTAAATGTGCATAAGTTGAGATGAGTGCATATAATTGGGACTATACAAAATCATACATATGATCCACCAATCCCAAATATGTCAATCTAGCAATTTTATTGCCTATATTTTCCTCAACTTCCCTCATGTGCAATAGTGAAATTTTGCTAGTTGATTTCTCCTTGTGATACTTGTTGCCTTTCTCCATATATTCCAACTTTCTCCTTTTCCCTTGGTGATAGTTGTAATGTATGGGGTGTGTTGGTTGTTGAAGCTCATCGATGTACAATAAGATATTTGAGCCTTTTGGCCATGCTTTCAAGAAAAATCTTATTGGTATTGTCATGACTTCATTTTGGATATCTTTCTCTATTGATTTTAAGTATCTACTTTGTGGGTACATGTTTCTTTGTGGATCAATATCTTTGCAATATTGTCTACTTAGAAACTTATACACATGAAAGAGGTTACTCAATTTTTTATTGATATCTTCCTTGTTTCGTGTGTGTTGTATGGTCATACTAAGCAATATCATTCATTGAAGACTATGTGGATATGCAATGATCATCCTTGTACTAGTCTTATAATATGCTTTGTCATGCATCTCACTCATCCTTGTGGTTGATCCTGCTAATATGTTGTCTCTTACTTATTGCTCAACCATTTGTTTCTTGCAAATTTTATGCCTTGGTATTTGATCATTTGCACAAAGCTGTTTTATAAGTAAAATAGAGGAAGTGAGGATTCCATGCTGTGCACATTGTATTCACATACAAAAAACCTAATGTTGCACATACCTTGGGGAGCTTCCTACTTTTATATCACTTTGTGCTTATCATATTTGTTCTTGCATGCCTTATATTGTTAAAATGGAGTTGGATGAGTGAGGATTCCATGATTATGCACTTTGTTCCCAAATGCAATTATCATAATTGGTGCATTGTCTTTGGGGAGCTCATCTAATTCATTAATAATGCTCATTTGTCTTCTTTCTCATTCGTTGTGCCTTCAATGTTTATGGGGGAGCAAGGATTCCATATTTGTGCATTATGTATTCTAATGCATTTATTTTTTAAATTGTGCACAAATCTTGGGGAGCTTCTCCATTTATTATTTTAAAAAAAAATTGCTCTTTTTTTCTTTCAATTGGTTTGTCGGATCTTGTGATTGCTTACATCATTTGTTGATTCTTCTTTTATTTTATTTCTTTTGACAATCTTTGGGTCCTCGATATAGTTCTACTTCCTCCCAAGTATTTATCATTGGATATGTGCGAATGCACACCGTTTGGGGATTTATCACTATATTGGCCTTCTAGAACTTGTCACCCATTTCGGCAATCGATGCCAATGGGGGAGAAGTTTTAGAGGGTTTTAGGGAAATGGTTTATGCCTTGAGTTTGTTTCTAAGCATTTGCCTTTCATGCTCTTGCATCTTTGTTGTTGCTTAGCATGTGGTATATATAGAGGAAACTCCACCAATGATAATGATTGGCAATATATGCAATGAAATTCAAGTTCATCACACATGCATAGATTGTGGGGGAGTTTGCTCTATATATGGTGGTGGTACCAATATCACATACGTATGTAGTATTTTATATTGGTGCTACCATTTTATGTGTTAAATTCCTTATATAAACCCTCTCAAATGGATTGTCATCAATTACCAAAATGGGGGAGATTGAAAGAACATGTGGGCCCCCATGTGTGGTTTTGGTAATTAATGACAATCCCTATGGACTAATGCTTGTATCAAGTTGTACTTGTAGGAATTGTCCATAGGCAATGCTTGAACCATATGTTGGCTTCAAGGTTTGGAGAACAAGAAAGTGAAGAGGATCAAGTGGTGACCAAGGTGTTCAAAGAGTGATCCACAGATTGGTCATGTGAGAGTTAAACCTATGAAGTTCTCATGCTTAAAGCTTTCCATCCTCGGTGATCATGGATCGATGAAGACAAGGTCAAAGTAAAGGTTTCCCCATGTTGTATGGGGGAGTAACTTGCAAGTCTTCATCAAGCAAGTGCGTACAAGAGAAATCAAGAAAGGTGTTCCATCTTGAGAAGGACAAGACCGTCTAAATCATAATCAAGTGGAATATGCGCAAGGCAAAGGTATGATCTTGATAGGGTTTCTTTCTTACCGGTCTCGTGGTGTTAATTGGGGAGACCGGTTTATAGGATAGACAACCTTACTATCAAGAGGGGCTCCCAAGTGAGTAACTCGATCATATCGTTCAGAGAGAGCTCAAACCTTTGCATACTTAGCATCATCCTTTCTTGGTTGATTATTTGGATCTTATCCATGTGAGATTCTAGAGCTTGTGGTAATATTCATAACAAGCTCTAGTTCATCAAAAACGGATTTGCCTTTTATATCATATTGCGTTTTTGATCTTTGATGTTTTACGGTTTCTCACCAAGTGAGGTATCTCACATTATAATACATGAAATGTTCTCTCTTGGTGGTATCCAATATTTCCACTTTTTGTTGGGTATCCCTTTTTGTCCTCTTTCCAAAAAAATTGGTTTCGGGTCAATCGGAGTTTCCAAACTCTAGATATCGCCATTTGAAGTTTGCCTCTTATTTGGTCCTGACCGGAGTCTCTGGTCTGTGTGGACCGGAGTCTCCGGTGTAGTCCGGAGTTTTCGGATGTGTCTCCGGTGGTGACTTCAGAATTAGGGCTGGGACATACTATATGGGGGTCCGAAGCCAGGTCCGGAGGCTACCCCGGAGTCTTCGGTGTTTCCTCAGTCCGGAGTCTCCGGTGTTGGAAGACCGGAGTCTCCGGTCTTGTTGGGTCTTGGATGGCCCAGGTCATTCAGATGGGTGGTCCGGAGGCTGGTCCGGAGGTTGGGCCGGAGTCTCCGGTGTAGACCGGAGTCCCCGGTCTGACTTTCCCCAATGGGCAGAAAACGGTCAGAAATCTGTGGGCCTATAAAAAGGGGCCCTTCTTCCCCAATGCAACATCTCGAGTTTTACAGGCCTTCTCCTCCATTCTTGACCCTCTTGATCTTGCTCCCCCTTCAATCCCTCCCTTTATTCTTGCATATACTTTAGGGATTTGAAAGAGGAGATCTAGATCTACAATCCCACCAATCCATCTCTCCTCTAAGTGAGGGGAACATCTTGGGATCTAGATCTTGGAGTCTTGTGTGGATTTACTCCTTTGTTCTTCCTCTCTTATTCCCCCACAAGCTTTTGTAGCTTTGGTGGAATTTGGGAGAGAAGGATTTGAGCACTACTTGTGTTCTTGCCATTGCATTTGGTGCATCGCTTTGAGTTCTCCCCGAAGGATTTCGTGAGTGAAATTTGAGAAGCTTGTTACTCTTGGGTTCTTGGAACCCTAGACGGTTTATTGGTGTTGCAGGTTGTGGCCTTGGTGGCATTGTGGCCTTGGTGGCGTTTGTTGGGAGCCTCCAATTAAGTTGTGGAGAAGTGCCCCAACCTTGTGAGAGGTTCCGGATGCCACCGACAAGTGAACCGATAGTGTAAGCGTGGATCGATCCCATTGGGGTGAGATTTACCGGAGAATAAGGGAGGCCTGTTGTGGCGTTGGTGGTTTGATACCACCCGATCTCCAAACGAGACGTACTCCTTGTTGGGAGGAACTCGGTAAAATATCGTTGTCCCCGCGTGCCTTGGTTATCTCTATACCCGAGCTCTTTACTTATGCACTTTACATTGTGATAGCCTTCGTGCTTGAAGTAATACATATCTTGCTATCACTTTGTTGCTTGTATTGCTTAGCATAAGTTGTTGGTGCACATAGGTGAACCTTAGTTGTTCTAGGTTGTGATTTACAAAGTAAACACTAGTTTTATTCCGCCTTTGTTCAGCCACTCTAGGAAAAGTTTTAATCGCTTATTCACCCCCCCCCCTCTAGGCGACATCTGTATCCTTTCACACTTCATAGAGGGAAGCAGGGATTTCAAGTCATAAAGATCTTCCAAAATATTATGGTACTTACTAGCTTTGAGCCCTCATTGCCCCTATCATAAGCATCTTGAGGTGATTAAGGTTAAAGTGAACAAGGATGGAGTATATGCTTGACGAAATATAAGTTGGCAATCTCATGTCCCTTGAGTACGAGGGCCGCTCCTCATGCTACTCAACTTTAGTTACCGGTAAGTTCTTGTCATTGTAAGTACATGTGTATCATAAAGAACCACCAATGGGGTACCCCTTGCACATGATACAGGAGCTATCCCATAATCAAAATGACAAGGCAAGCAGATAGTGAGCATCTCAGCGATCTTCTATTTGCATAGGTTTTTATTTAGGATGCTTCACATATTGCTCACTATGGTTATGCTGCAAGTTTCCACCATGATTAGGTATGTCTTAGGCTAGCGGCCCAGGCGTTTCTCTAACACACATACATAACTCCATGTACATTGTAAGTTCATCCGCAAACAAAAGATCATGATATCAACTGGATATGTATCCATAAGTGTTGAAAGCGTTCCCCATGACAGAACGGTTCTGCTAATCCCAACGTATAGATGCAAGCATACATAACTTCGATGACACAATGGTTCCAGATTAATAGGGGCAAGAAAATAAGGTGTGCCATCAAGTTCGTGAGAGCTTTACTAACTAGTTTTCACATAAAAAATAATTTTTAATTCGGAAGATAGATGGGGCTTGAGAATTTTCTTGGAATAGCAATAATGCTATTAGGTAGATATGGTGGACACAAATGGCACAGGTTTGGTTCAAGGGGGTTGGAAACATGAGAAGTATGCCTTCTCAAAAAGTTTTTGGCTAGCAAGGCTGGGTAGCAAGCAAAAGAGTTGAAGGAAAGAAGCAAACCTACAAGTGATAAAGCCAAAAATTAAATCTTCCTTGAAGACACAAAAGATCTTAAATAAAGAATACTAAGCTTATGAGCCAATCAAGAAAGAAAATAAATGATACAAAATATATGTAAGCTTTTTCTCTTTTCCTTTCAAACCAATTTAGATCTACTTGATGCTCCCAAGGTGATACCAATACTGATCAACAAGATCAATCATATAATAGAGATTGAAAACTAAAATAAGGAGTGCAAAAAGTAAAAGATGAAACTTCTCATTAATATTCCATAAAGGCACTCACACCAAGGGATACATAGATAATCAACTAAAGGAGAGATACTTCCAAAATGCAAACCAACCTATAAGATAACTTCTCTACCAAAGATATGAATCCACTAAAAAGGTAAAAGATAAAAGATAATAATGTGATACCGCGGCACTCGCCCAAGCTTGGAACAAGCCAAGGGGATGCCAAACCTGATGACAAATTACTCCTTCGGTGGTGGTGGTGTTCTCTTGATAAGATCTTCAATCAGTTTCCTAAAATCCTCAATCTCGAAGGTCAGAGTACGAATCAACTCCGAGTTTTTCTCAATGCAGTTCATGATCTTATCAGACCGAGAGTCCTAGTCCTTTCTATTCTTTCCCCACTCTTCCTTCTTAGTGTGCTCCTTCCTTGCATGATTAGAGTGAGGCAGATCCCAAGCCGAGGGCAAGTTCCTTTTGGGAACCTGTTGGTATTGTTGCTCATGTATAAGAGTACCGAAAGGATTCTTGGTACGTGGAGGATGTGACCGTGGAGAGAGGATATGACGCGGGGTTTTCCTTCCTCTAGACATCCATGTTGTCCTCCTAAGCTTGGTAGGATTTGCCACCACTCCAATGCTTGAGACGGTAGCGCGGGTGTCCGGATGCTAGTCCTCCTCCATGTCTTCTTCATCCCCTACCAAAATCTCCTCCTCCTTGGGGTTTTGAGGATCATCTTCCTCGGGCCTCTTGCCTTTGTCGTTGGCACAGTCCATCGTGCTCTAAACTTGAGAAGATTTACTAATAGAAACAGATCGAAAAAAACACGATGAGAACACGATGCAAGAACCTCAAGGGATCCGGGGGTTATATATTATGAAGTTTCAATGCATAAGGAAGGTACTGGTAGGAAAATGAGGCGGATACGGAGCTCGGGGGCCTCACACCCCCTCTAGGCGCGGCCAGCTAGGGCCCGCGCCTAGGGTGGGTGTGGCCACCCCAGCCTCCGTTTCCTCCTCTATTTCATTTCGTAGCCTTCTATATGTAATAAAAACATCAAAAATATAAAAATATTAGGCTTTCATGAACCTTCTGTTTTCACCACTTTTACCTATTCAAAGACAAACTCTGCAGATTCCTTTTCTCCTTCTCCTGGAAATTCCTTTTTTTCACAAGGCATTACACAAACTTCAATGGTAACATTAGTGTAAGAAAAAACAATAAACCTTTAGGTTCACACTTCAACTGAAATCCATCAAAACAAAATCTACTGTAGCAACTCCTTTCCAAAAACCCAAAAGAATCTAGAAGGGAATCAATATAAGAGGCCAATGCAAATGATGGCAGAAATCTGTCAAAATAGACCAGCAGGTAAAGATTGATTTTTTTCAAAAAGTGCAAAACTAATGAAAGTTGGGTAACAACTTGGATAACAAGCATAGAAAAAACAGCTCCATCCAAAGTACTGAGCTCCTTCACGAATTTTTACAATGCAACACAAAAATCTGTCCCAGGACAGCCACTTTTCACAATTCCTCTACTTCTCAAAAGTAGTTGAACTTGGCAGAAAAACCAAAACAAAAATAAATGGAGTGGTTATTACCGAGGTAATAACTTCCAAGACTCGACAAAACTATTGGGTTATCTCCCAAGAAGTACCTTTCTTTAATGCCTTTAAGTTAGGCTTAAAAATTCCAAAGATGCTCACATAGGAGATAAATATATGAAGTGAAAGAGAGCATCAAGAAGAAAATAACTAACACATTTGAGTCTAACCCACTACCTATGCATGGGGGTATCATGAGAAAACAAATTGTTGAAACAAAAATCCACTAGCATAGGAAGACAAAACAAATGCAACTTCAAAGCTTTCAACATAAAACGGGGAAACTTAACATTATTGAGATGCATAAAACCATGTTTCCCTCTCTCATGATAACTTTCAGTAGCACTTTGAATAAAGTTGACAATACAACTGTCACACGAAACAACTTTATCGTCATAATGAGCATACTTACAATCACCAAAAAGAGGTCCAAGGTCATAAACTGGATCAATATAAGCAAGTTGTTCCATCCTGAAATATTTATTAGGCAAGCTATTTTGACAAGGAGCTTTAGCAAATTTGGAAAAGTTAAACTCATAAGAATCTCCATCAATCTGAGTTAAAACTTTATCCTTCTTACAATCTATAATATCTCCACAAGTGTTCAAGAAGGGTCTACCAAAAATTATAGGACAAGTTTTGCTAGTTGTCGAACCAAGCACTAGAAAATTAGCAGGATATGTAATCTTACCACAAAGAACCTCCACGTGTCTTACAATACCAATAGGGAAATTGGTTTACTTATTAGCAAGGTGAATAACCACATCAATGTCCTCAAGCTTACAAGGACCAATTTCATGCATAATTTCCCTGTAAAGCTCATAAAGAATAGCACTAGAACTAGCACCAATATCACATAAACCATAATAGCAATGATCACCAATTTTAACAGAAAACACAGGGACACTAGTTTTTCTAGCTTTACTAGGATGAGAAATAATATTAGAAGCGTATTCATAGAAGACAATCTGCTCATCCTCTATATTTCTAGTGACAAGATCTTTCACAATAGCTACCACAGGTTAGTATTCATTTGTTTATCAGGTTCCACGTTTTTCTTTGTACCTTTGTTATTCGCACTAATTATCATAGAGTACTCCTTTACCTTAGCTAGGAAAGGTATTTTCTCAACATAAGGTCCAGGTACAATATGATTAGTAGTACAAACTTCGGTGCTTCTAACAGGAACATGACTAACAACATCTTTATAAGGTGCATGGTACTTATTCCACTTATTTTTAGGAATTTCTATGTAAGAGGCAAAGGTCTTAAAACAATTGGCAATACTTTGGAAGTCAAGACCAAACTCATTACTAATATCAAGGAAGTCATCAGTTCCCGTGAAAGATTTTATGCATTCATAATCATAGTTTATACCTGACTTTCTTCCTTTGTCATTCTCCCAAGCTTCAGTGTTCTCTTGAATACGATCTAGGAGATCCCATTTAGCTTCTTCCTTCATACATGTGAATGATCCAGCGCAAGAAGCATCTAGTAAATCTTTATAATGATATTGTTAGGGAGTTCATGAATAGGACATTTAAGCATTAGTAACTTTAATCTCCCCCAAGCTTGAGCTATACTCTCTCCATCACGAGGCCAAAAGTTATATATCAGATTTCTATCCTTATGAATCTCACTGGGAGGATGGAATTTAGAATAAAAGAGAGGTATTATTTCCTCCCATTCCATGGATTGCCCATTCTTCAGCAGCTTATACCATTCTTTAGCTCTCCCTTTCAAGGATATAGAGAGTAACTTCTTCTTCACCTGTTCAGTTGTGATACCTGCACACTTAAACAACCCGCATAATTTATGGATAAAAAGCAAGTGATCACCAGGATGGACAGTTCCATCCCCTAAATAATAATTATCCATAACACGATCAACAATACTTGTAGGTATCTTAAAAGGATCTATCTCAACAGGCAGTGGTTCATCTACTACCCTAACAGTGGTAGTAGTTTTCCCAAACAGAAAACCAAGTGGGTTATCCATATTGGAAACAAAGTAACAAACATAGATAAAAAGCAATACTCATAGTAGAAGTTTCCTTTACCAGTTCCACTCTTCAATAGCTCTACACTCCCCAGCAACGGTGCCAGAAAATATTCTTGATGACCCACAAGTATAGGGGTGTATCGTAGTACTTTCGATAAATAGGAGTGTCGATCCCAACGAGGAGCAGAAGGTGTTGACTAGTGGTATAGAGCAGGAAATCTCTATAAATACTTAGCAAACGGATTTTTAGGGGTTTTCTGATAAAGCAAAGAAACAAAGTGCGAGAAATAAAGATAGCAAACAACTGCAGCAAGTGGCCCAATCCTTTCTTAGCAAAGGACAAGCCGGTGGAAATACTTATAAGGACCAAACATTCTTGAGGACACATGGGAATACTGTGAAGTGCTTTTGCTTCAGATAGCTGAGTAGTCTTCTTTGGTGTTGTAAGTGTTGTGTGGGTGAACCTGTGCTAATGTACCGACCTTACTTGGACTAATACATACTTGTTATTAAAGCCCCTGCAAGAATCCGCAACTACAGCAAAGCAATTAAGATATAAACCTATACACAACCTTAAACTTTGAGATCCTACGCTCCCTTATGCAATGGTGTCCTAACGGGGGTTCAGGTTTCTGTCACTCTGGAAACACCATGATTAGTAGTCAAATATACAATGCTTTCCCCTAGGTCCATAAATGGTGAAGTATCGTGTACTCAACATTCACATGACACCACTAGAAGAATAGAACCACAACTTAAATACTAAATCATTTAATAATATCTCAACACAAATCCACTACTAACAACATGAATTCTCCCATGTCCTCAAGAACTAAACGAACTACTCACAAGACATCATATGGATAAATATCTAAGATGATATGGTGATGGATAACAATCTGAACATAAACAATAATCCAATGGTTCCACTCACAAGCATCAACTACTATAGTAATCAACACCGGGAAAGTTCCCCCTAAGAACTATGCAAGTATTCAACATGATTGTTACAGCGGGACGGAGTGGTGATGATGGTGCTGGAGGATATGATGGTGTGGATGATGATGATGATCCCGATGAAGTCTAGCTTGATTATGGTGTTGATGGCGATGATCTCCCCTCTCCGGGAAGGAATTTCCCCTACAGAAATATGTCTGCCGCAGAGCTCTTTCTCTCTCGGTGTTTTCCGCAACACAGAGGTGGCATAATCTTTCTGTGGTTGCTCCCCGTGTATTAGGGTTTCGCGGAGAAGATATAGGCGAGAGGGTGGATTCGGAGGCCGACCAGGTGGGCCACACCCCTTGTAGGAGCGGCCCAGGGGTGCCCGTGCCTGGGGGTGTGGCCCTCTGTGGCCCTTCTCCGCCTCCCCTTCTGGCTTCCTTCGTCTTGATGGATCTAAATAAGCATCTCCTCCAAAAAATCCCAATCCACCCTATCATAAGATTTCTCAAAATCCAATTTTAAAATGATCCCTTCCCTCTTGATGGATCTAAGCTCATGCAAAACTTCCACAATAATCACCACCCCATCAAAAAATTGTCTCCCTTTAACAAACCCTGTCTGACAAGGGTTAATCACATCATGAGCCACTGGAGCCAACCTGGCAGCAAGTACTTTAGGAACCACCCTAAAAATAACATTCAAAACAGCAATGGGTCTAAAAATTTTTAATTATGTAGCTCCTTTAACTTTTGGGACCAGATACAGAACTCCATAATTAATTCTACCAGTATTCCCCTTGCCATGAAAGAAATCATCCAGGATACCCTTAATCTAATACTTAATCAACCCCAATATTTTTTAAAGGAAAACATAGGGAACCCATCAGGACCAGGTGCAGTATTAGTTTTCATACATTTATCTACATCCTCAATTTACTCCATAGAGAACATTCTAGTCAGAAGTTGATTATCTTCCCTTTTCACCATAAATTGAGCAGGCCAAATGTCATGTTGCAATCTTAATCCACTTCTCTATTATTTCTTGAAAAATTCTTATAAAAAGAATAAATCATGAAATTCAACTCAGCTTCCTCAGTAACAACTCTGTCTCCCTCATGAAGAGAAACAATAGAGCATTTTCTCCTTCAACCATTCGCCCAAGAATTAAAAAAGAAGTATTCTGGTCCCCCTGCAACAACCATTTAACATGAGCTCTCTATGCCCAGAAAATTTCCTCCCAGGAATATATATCCATGAGTTTATGCTCCAACAAATATCTCTCCTGCCATTGTTTAGCACATAAGCCAGTAGAATCAGCAATAATATCCAAATGATTTATCTTAGTCAACAACTCAATTTTGTCATGACGAATAGAAGCATTGATATTAGCCCCCCAACCTCTCAATCTTTATAACCACTCTGATACAAAAATTCCAACAATCAATAGCAGATCCATCACCTTTATAGAAATAATGACATTGCACCATTTTCTCACAAGGAACTGCTTAAAATCCTGATGTTCAAACCATTGCCTCTTCATGTAAAATCTATTAGATTTTTTCCTCTCCCAATCACCAGAAGTCATCAGAAGAGGAGTATGGTCTAAGCCAATTCTAGTTTCCACTCTCACAGATGCCAAAGGAAAATGAGCCTCCCAATCAGTAGAAACTAACACCCTATCTAGCACACACATAGTGGGACAACTCTGCTTATTAGTCCAGATAAATTTCCCCCTGTTCTCCTCAATTGTCACATCCCAGAATTTTCAAAATCTTGTAATGTGAAAATTAAATGAATAAAATAAAACTTTGTTGATTTTCAGGGTGAGAAGAAACTTTTGAATCCAATTGGAAACTTTCAAAACCTATTTGGATCAAATAAAATCCTAAAGGGATTTAAAAAGATACATAAACATTAAAGTTAAAAATATTTGGAATTACTATTTTTGAATCTTTTAATAAAAAGATTTGGTTTTCAAATGAAAAGGTAGAAATATAAATATGGATTATTTTATAGAGCGAAATTAAACCTTGGCCAAACTTTTGAAATAAAGTATTTCTATTTGATAAAAATAGTAAAGGTTTATTTAAAATAAAATAATAAGGATTTAATAAACCATTTTTTATAAAATAAAGGTTTTACTATTTTAATTAAACATCAAAACTTGTTAATTTATTTAAATAAGTTTTCCAAGTATTTTATATTCTCAAATAAAACCTACTGAAGTGTTTTTGGTTTTATATTTAGATTTCAAAAATAAAGATTTTAATAACACAAATCCTTTTTGAATTAAATGATTAAGGTCTAGTCATTTAATTATTAATGGACCCTAAAATAAAAATATTATTTTATTTTTGGGATTTGGTTTTGTATTGTTAAACAGAACCAAACTCAAATGCAAAAGTTTGGTGCAAGTTTGATTTGTTTTGGTTGTTTGAATTGTTGTTTGAAATTCAAAATAGAAAATCGAAATAGAAAAAGATAAAGCAATTAGAAGGAAAAAAAATAGAATCAGACCTGACCCAACTCACCTGGCCCAGGAATCCCAACTCCAGCCCAGCTTCTTCCCCACGGGCGAATCGTTTTTCACCAGAAGACCCACCCGCGCAGACACTGACCAGTGGCCCCTCTTTCCCTCTCACTCCCTCGCTGACAGCAAGGCCCCACCTCTCATGTTCATCGTCTAACCGAGCCCTTGTCTTGCCTCGGAGTGAAGTGCAGGCCCATCCTCGACGACCTCCAGAACTGCCTGACGCCGTCCCCCACTCCGGCGAGCAATCCCCTTCACGCCAGTGCGCCCCTCGACCAACCAACCACGCCTCGAGCATCAGCACAACCCTGCGAGCACGGTGAGCACCTCCCCTTCTCTCTTTGCTTCCTGCATCGCCAGTACCGCCACCGTCTGAGCGTCGTCGCCGCCAGCCGCCGCGCAGCGCCGCCAGTTCTTAGCAAGTTGATAGGAGCCGTTCGATCCAGATCGTAGTGACGCGATAGAACCACTTATCGGCGAAGGGGTACGCAATCTGAGCCGCACGATCTATTTAAATCTAACGCACCGCATTAGTTGATCCACCCGAACCGGTACCGACGAATAGGAAAGCGCCGCGTGGCCAGCTTTTGATTTAAAACAGATTTTGGAATCTGATTTGTTTGCAAATTTGAAAAATCCATAACTTTAGTTCTACACGTCCAAATTTTGCAAACTTTATATCAATGGAATCAGTGGAACAAGCCCTAGCCAACCATGCAATTTGTTTAGTAAAAAGCGTCTGGTAAAATGTTTGTTTTTGCAGAAACATTTGTATGCTTGTTTAGGTTATAAAAATTATTCCAAAAAGTTTTTAGGGATGAAATCTTTGCAAAATGGTTTGTTGTGAACTTACTGACCTTAGGAACCAACTTATGGTTTTAAAAATGTGTTTTGTGAAGTTTAGGATTGAATAATTGAATTAGCTCATTTCTAGTCAAATAAAAATATGGATTTTGTTATGGAAATGATTTTTGAGAAAAACCTTTGGCAAATGTGTTGATTCAAACCTACTGACCCTATACACCAAGTTTGGTGAATTAACAACTTGTTTGATGAACAACATAAAAATTGTTGCTTTGCTAAAAACATTTTTCCACCACATGAATTAATGATTTGATTTAAAAATGGATTATAGACAAAACCCTTTTACAAATGGTTTTGCCACTTTAGAAAATGACCACTTTGAACCTTACAATGTTTAGAGCCTAGTAGAAACCACCTTTGCAAATAAAACTACCTTTTGCATGCTTGCATGCATGACTTAGTTTCTATGATTTTATGTGTGATTAATTTGATTGAATATTGGTTGGAATGCTAGTTGAACCTATGTTTGCTTGATTGATTTGTAGTGGAATTTAGAAGTGTGTGAGATTAGCAAGATCAAGAAGTGAACCAACATTTCTCTACCAAAAAGGCAAGTTACACTATAATCCAAAGTCCTTCTATTTTCATTATACTTAGTGGATTTTGAAACATGCATGAAAAGGATTTCTATACTTTATGCTAAGCTAAATCCTAATAGGATACCCTTATATATTCCTTAGTGAAAACAATGTAGTTGTAGAATGCTTAGCCATGTTATATATTTTGAGAAGAGATACATGTTGAGATTTTATGAAGTTGAGAAAAGACTTATGTTTTATTTAATAAAACAAGTACTCAATGAACCACCTGGGTGGACAATGATACTCAAGTTTTGGACAAGGTGGCAACAAGAGGAACCATGTTTATATGGCAATCTCTTTTTGTTGTGCACCAGATGAAAACCACCCAGGGACTTAGAGATTGAACATGTTTCTCCAACAGTGGCTTCCATGTACAGCCACATGCTATATGGCTCTGGCTTAGTCAACTACATTGGGAAGACCCATGCATTGGTCTTCAGGTTAACTGGAAATGAGGGAACTAGGAACCCTACATTGGTGCCTGAAGACAAGCTAGCAATATGTATGGGAGGACCCTATGGAAAGACTTCGTCACATTATCAATCTGCCAGTATTCCATCTTGGTGAGTACTTATCCAGTGGCCACTGGTGGCAACAAGATGAGAGTGTGTCATGTGGGTAAATTGTACAACTTCTGTAGAAGATTAAAATTCTAAGTACTTAGTCGTGTCCCCGATTATGGACAATACTAAGCAACTAAAGCTTGAAGCTATGGGAAATCTCGACATTCCAATTTCTAAAAGAAAAACTTTTAAGTGACAACAAAAGGCTTGAAGCACTTGGGGTGTACCAAGGAGCTCAAGAGATTTTGATAAAAACTTGAAGCACTTGGGGTGTACCAAGGAGCTCAAGAGATTTTGATAAAACTTGAAGAACTTGGGGTGTACCAAGGAGCTCAAGAGATTTGGACAAAGACTTGAAACACTTGGGGATTTACCAAGGAGTTCAAAAAGATTTGACAAAAGATCAAAACTATTTTGAAAAGATAGGATAAAGTATTGCTTTCTACAAATGAGCCTTAAACCCTACTTAGCCAAATATGCATGTAATGATAGGATCCACTTATTACTACATAGTAGTGAAACTTGCCAATACAATTCAAATGTATTGACCCTTGTGGCTGTAACTTGTTATATTGCAGGTTTGATTGATTTAGTAAAGTGTGTTGAATAGGATTACAAAGTCTACAACCAACATGTTTTCCTGTGGCACTTTGAAGATGAAGGACCCCATGCTTATAGATATTCTGCTGCAATGTAATGTAATAGCCAAATGAGCTATGTAATATGTAATAAAATTATGTTATTCCTGGTTATAAAGTTGTATTATGACCTTTGTTTCTTGATATTACATCTCAACTGTGGATGCTAGCTATTGATCCAGGGACTAGCATTGTAAACACAGGGATCTCTACCTTATTAAAGGTTGGGATCTCTACACATGGTATCAGAGCATTGTGTTGCCTGTAGGATTTGTAAACCCTAGGATTGGACAAAACCCCTTAGAAAAAAATAGGAGTTGTATTTGTTCCAAAACTTATTTACAAACAATCTTGTAAACTCTTTCCTCAACCATTTTGGTTTTGATTCTACATCTCTTCTATTTCAACTTGATGGAAAAACCTACACCATGGCCAAAGACTTCACCATGTGCAAAGGACATCTTCAACTCTAATGACTTCAACATCTTCAACTCTAATGACTTCAACATCTTCAGCATATTCACCAAGGACTTCAACCTTGGATATCACTAAGGACAAGTGAGACAAGAAATCTTGCTCAAGATTTGGAGACTAAGGAAACACAACTTAGAAAGAGCCATCATCAACTTTGAAGTTTTTGTGACCAAGAGTTTTCCCAAGGAAACCCTGATCTCATGCAAGAAGGAATCAACCAAGAAGGATGGAAAGATCACAAGTGAACCATATAGATGGACCACCATATTTAGTTCAAAACAAACCCACCAAATTATGTGGTGTAACAAAAATAATTTTGGTTGCCTAAGTATATGCTTGGAAACTTGTGTTTGAATAGAGTGTTTGTTTGTGATTACTTGCACATTGCTTGAGTGAATTGTGATGTGTGTGGTTAGAATTATTTCCTTAGAAAATATCTTGCCTATTCTAATCTCAATTCAACCCAAACAGATGACTACTCCAAGAGACTCCAACATCAAGGTTGATGACACCAACAACAACCAAGAGGACAACATGAGAGAACTCATAGCAACCCAAAACCAGTTGAACCAAACAACAGCTCAATTCTTAGCCAACACCAGTGGGGAAGATCCAACCTTGCAAAAATTTTTGGAAACCCAAGCCCAAATGTTGCATAAGGTGACAGATCAAATGCTCAACATGGAAAGCAACTTTTCCAAAGGAGTTTATGACAACAAGGATGGCAAAGATGTTATTCTTGAAGGAACCAAAGCTTGCAATATTTGTGGAGACAAGGATCACACTTCCAAGGAGCATGGAGATCAATGCCCCAACTGTGAAGAGAAACATCCAGTTGGCCAATGTCCCACATCTCAAGCTACTTGTTACCTATGTGAAGGGAATAATCATGTCCCTATCCAATGCCCCATTTATTCCATAGTTGAACAAAGGAAACAAGGTGGAGTACAACAAATGATTGCAAACTATCAAGAAGGATCCAAGTCCACCAAAAAGAATGAGGACAAAGGAAAAGCTCCACTTATACCTCCATGCAATACAACCCAATTTAAAGGACCAAAGAAGAGGCATAGGAATTATCCAAAGATCAATAGAAGGTCAAAGAAACCACTAGACATTCCTACCTATAAGATAACATATGAACAACATGAACTAGATGCACTCCTAGCTTTGTAGAAACCCAAGAAAAAGAAGGACAAAAGCCATGTGCAATGTCATCATTGTAAAGAAATGGGACACTATTCCAGTGAATGTCCAGAGAAACAGAAGTATAAGGAGATTGGTCAAGTATGGTGCAACAACTGCAAAGAACTAGGCCATTATGCAGCAACTTGTCCACAAGACACACGTGAAGAACTCAAACTTATCACATGTTTCAATTGCAAAGAACCAGGACATTATGCAAGCAATTGTCCAGAAAAGATGAAGCATAAGATAAACAAGCCTATGAAGGATCTTAGCCTTGTCACATGTGTCAAGTCTGGAAACAAAGGACACTATGCGGATGTTTGGCCAGAGAAGTTTCCCCAAGATACCAAGCAAGCCAATATGTAATTTAGTTGGAAAATTTTTAAGGGTGGTAGTACCCTAGATGCTTTGAGCCAACTTGTAACCCTAGCCTTCCCAAATATCGGGACGAGATTTATTTTAAGGGTGGTAGCCTGTCACATCCCAGAATTTTCCAAATCTTTTAATGTGAAAAATAAATGAATAAAATAAAACTTTGTTGATTTTCAGGGTGAGAAGAAACTTTTGAATCCAATTGGAAACTTTCAAAACCTATTTGGATCAAATAAAATCCTAAAGGGATTTAAAAAGATAAATAAACATTAAAGTTAAAAATATTTGGGATTACTATTTTTGAATCTTTTAATAAAAAGATTTGGTTTTCAAATGAAAAGGTAGAAATATAAATAAGGATTATTTTATAGAGCCAAATTAAACCTTGGCCAAACTTTTGGAATAAAGTATTTCTATTTGATAAAAATAGTAAAGGTTTATTTAAAATAAAATAATAAGGATTTAATAAACCAATTTTTATAAAATAAAGGTTTTACTATTTTAATTAAACATCAAAACTTGTTAATTTATTTAAACAAGTTTTCCAAGTGTTTTATATTCTCAAATAAAACCTACTGAAGTGTTTTTGGTTTTATATTTAGATTTCAAAAATAAAGATTTTAATAAAACAAATCCTTTTTGAATTAAATGATTAAGGTCTAGTCATTTAATTATTAATGGACCCTAAAATAAAAATATTATTTTATTTTTGGGATTTGGTTTTGTATTGTTAAACAGAACCAAACTCAAATGCAAAAGTTTGGTGGAAGTTTGGTTTGTTTTGGTTGTTTGAATTGTTGTTTGAAATTCAAAACAGAAAATCGAAATAGAAAAAGATAAAGCAATTAGAAGGAAAAAAATAGAATCAGACCTGACCCAACTCACCTGGCCCAGGAAGCCCAACTCCAGCCCAGCTTCTTCCCCACGCGCGGATCATTTTTCACCAGAAGACCCACCCGCGCAGACACTGACCAGTGGCCCCTCTTTCCCTCTCACTCCCTAGCTGACAGCAAGGCCCCACCTCTCCTGTTCATCGTCTTCAACCCCAAATCACTCCCTGCCGTTGCAGCCAGTAACGCCAGCGATCAATTCGCGTTGATAGCGGCTTTAACTCCCCCTGCGACCATGCGTGCTTAAACGACTCCCTCCCCTCTCTCATTTCCCCCAGACAGCCCTCCCCCTCTACCACCAGGATGCCCTGAATCGGATTTGCATCGCCGCTGCTCCGGCAAGCCTCACCGAGCAATTCCGGCCAGTAGACACCGCCCCTTGCCTCATCGACCAAGCTCACACACTCCTCAGCCCCTGGCACTTCTCCCAGTGCTTCCCGTTCGTCCGCGCTCACCCCAGAACGTCGGCTTCGACAACCTCTGAGCGCCGCCGCGTCTGCTTCTCTCTCCGGCGAGTTTTCCTGGTAAGTATAGACCGCCCCGAGCCCTCTCAATCATGCTCACGTGAACCCCAGGACTGTACGCGTCTAACCGAGCCCTTTTCTTGCCTCGGAGTGAAGTGCAGGCCCATCCTCAACGACCTCCAGAACCGCCTGACGCCGCCCCCCACTCCGGCGAGCAATCCCCTTCACGCCAGTGCGCCCCTCGACCAACCAACCATGCCTCGAGCATCAGCACAACCCTGCGAGCACGGTGAGCACCTCCCCTTCTCTCTTTGCTTCCTGCATCACCAATACCGCCACCGTCTGAGCGTCGCCGCCGCCAGCCGCCGCGCAGCGCCGCCAGTTCTTGGCAAGTTGATAGGAGCCGTTCGATCCAGATCGTAGTGACGCGATAGAACCACTTATCGGCGAAGGGGTACGCAATCTGAGCCGCACGATCTATTTAAATCCAACGCACCGCATTAGTCGATCCACCCGAACCGGTACCGACGAATAGGAAAGCGCCGTGTGGCCAACTTTTGATTTAAAACAGATTTTGGAATCTGATTTGTTTGCAAATTTGAAAAATCCATAACTTTAGTTCTACACGTCCAAATTTTGCAAACTTTATATCAATGGAATCAGTGGAACAAGCCCTAGCCAACCATGCAATTTTTTTAGTAAAAAACGTCTGGTAAAATGTTTGTTTTTGCAGAAACATTTGTATGCTTGTTTAGGTTATAAAAATTATTCCAAAAAGTTTTTAGGGATGAAATCTTTGAAAAATAGTTTGTTGTGAACTTACTGACCTTAGGAACCAACTTATGGTTTTAAAAATGTGTTTTGTGAAGTTTAGGATTGAATAATTGAATTAGCTCATTTCTAGTCAAATAAAAATATGGATTTTGTTATGGAAATGATTTTTGAGAAAAAACCTTTGGCAAATGTGTTGATTCAAACCTACTGACCCTAGACACCAAGTTTGGTGAATTAACAACTTGGTTGATGAACAACATAAAAATTGTTGCTTTGCTAAAAACATTTTTCCACCACATGAATTAATGATTTGATTTAAAAATGGATTATAGACAAAACCCTTTTACAAATGGTTTTGCCACTTTAGAAAATGACCACTTTGAACCTTACAATGTTTAGAGCCTAGTAGAAACCACCTTTGCAAATAAAACTACCTTTTGCATGCTTGCATGCATGACTTAGTTTCTATGATTTTATGTGTGATTAATTTGATTGAATATTGGTTGGAATGCTAGTTGAACCTATGTTTGCTTGATTGATTTGTAGTGGAATTTAGAAGAGTGTGAGATTAGCAAGATCAAGAAGTGAACCAACATTTCTCTACCAAAAAGGCAAGTTACACTATCATCCAAAGTCCTACTATTTTCATTATACTTAGTGGATTTTGAAACATGCATGAAAAGGATTTCTATACTTTATGCTAAGCTAAATCCTAATAGGATACCCTTATATATTCCTTAGTGAAAACAATGTAGTTGTAGAATGCTTAGCCATGTTATATATTTTGAGAAGAGATACATGTTGAGATTTTATGAAGTTGAGAAAAGACTTATGTTTTATTTAATAAAACAAGTACTCAATGAACCACCTAGGTGGACAAGGATACTCAAGCTTTGCACAAGGTGGCAACAAGAGGAACCATGTTTATATGGCAATTTCTTTTTGTTGTGCACCAGATGAAAACCACCCAGGGACTTAGAGATTGAACATGTTTCTCCAACAGTGGCTTCCATGTACAGCCACATGCTATATGGCTCTGGCTTAGTCAACTACATTGGGAAGACCCATGCATTGGTCTTCAGGTTAACTGGAAATGAGGGAACTAGGAACCCTACATTGGTGCCTGAAGACAAGCTAGCAATATGTATGGGAGGACCCTATGGAAAGACTTCGTCACATTCTCAATCTGCCAGTATTCCATCTTGGTGAGTACTTATCCAGTGGCCACTGGTGGCAACAAGATGAGAGTGTGTCATGTGGGTAAAGTGTACAACTTCTGCAGAAGATTAAAATTCTAAGTACTTAGCCGTGTCCCCGGTTATGGACAATACTGAGCTACTAAAGCTTGAAGCTATGGGAAATCTCGACATTCCAATTTCTAAAAGAAAAAATTTTAAGTGAAAACAAAAGGCTTGAAGCACTTGGGGTGTACCAAGGAGCTCAAGAGATTTTGATAAAAACTTGAAGCACTTGGGGTGTACCAAGGAGCTCAAGAGATTTTGATAAAAACTTGAAGCACTTGGGGTGTACCAAGGAGCTCAAGAGATTTGGACAAAGACTTGAAACACTTGGGGATTTACCAAGGAGTTTAAAAAGATTTGACAAAAGATCAGAACTATTTTGAAAAGATAGGATAAAGTATTGCTTTCTGCAAATGAGCCTTAAACCCTACTTAGCCAAATATGCATGTAATGATAGGATCCACTTATTACTACATAGTAGTGAAACTTGCCAATACAATTCAAATGTATTGACCCTTGTGGCTGTAACTTGTTATATTGCAGGTTTGATTGATTTAGTAAATTGTGTTGAATAGGATTACAAAGTCTACAACCAACATGTTTTCCTGTGGCACTTTGAAGATGAAGGACCCCATGCTTATAGATATTTTGCTGCAATGTAATGTAATAGCCAAATGAGCTATGTAAGATGTAATAAAATTATGTTATTCCTGGTTATAAAGTTGTATTATGACCTTTGTTTCTTGATATTACATCTCAACTGTGGATGCTAGCTATTGATCCAGGGACTAGCATTGTAAACACAGGGATCTCTACCTTATTAAAGATTGGGACCTCTACATCAATTCCCTGAGTTGATGAAAAGCAATAAAGTCATTGAACAAATTCATAAGATTGACATCCACATTTGGATTATTCTTGTCTTCTAAGCTTCTCAAAAGATTAAAGTCCCCAGTAATGAAAGTAGGTATAGCAGTCTTGCAAATATTTGCACCTAAATCCCTCAAAAATAACTCTGAATCCACATGTTGAGCCGGCCCATACATCACAATGCATTCACAGGTAAAATTATCTTGCTTCTGATTCAAAGTCATAATAACATAGTAACTCCCTAATTCTTTAGCTAACACATTATACTTGTCCATATCCACTCCCAAAAGAATCCCTCTAGAATGCCCCCTAGTAGCAAGCCAATGCCAATCAAAATATTTACTCCCACTCAAAATATCTAGCTCAGAAACAGAAAAAGTTTGCCTGATGGTTTCCTGTGGCCCCGCAATATCAATATCCTCCCTCCTCATATGCTCCATCGACTTTCTCTTCCTATCAGCACTCCCAAAACCCCTAAAGTTCCAAAAATAAGATCTCATTTGGACCTTGAATTTCTTCTCCCTTTTCTTGGAGGCTTACTCCCTGAACTCCCTACAGGAACACCCTTTTATGAATCCAGAAAAATAGTTCTAACTTTACTCCTAGTAACCCTCCCCTCGGGCATTTTTTTACCATTCATGTGTACTGACCCAACCACCTGTACTTTTTCCAACTACAACTCCTCCTGAACTTTTTTATCAGCCTTCTCCTTCTATAACTTAACATTAGCCTCAGCCAGTGCAGCTTGAGCTAACTCATTATCTTGCATCACAGATTTTTTTTGAATAGGAGACCCCATCATAGGATTAAAAGAAACTTTACTTTCTAAAGCCACTTTTTCCAAATATTCAAGTGAAACAGTATTGAGAATAGCAAAAGTAGGGTTAAAAGTTTTAGAAGAAATACTTGTGCACTCATCTCTGGCTGCCAACAAGTTAGAAGCCTTCTCCAACATAGACGCCCCCACTGCAGTAACCCTGTCACTTTTCCTAATAGCTTGAGGGACAATCTTGCTCCTTTTAGCTCCTTTCCTTGTATCTACTGACCATTTACCCCCATCAGATTCATCCTATCTCTCTTCCCCCACATCACTTTCACCCACATAATCCTCACCTGAGTTATCAAGAACCTCATCCTCTGGGGTAGATTTTACATGATTCTCTTCCTGTATCTCCTCTAAAAAATCTTCCTTCAGAACATAAGTTTTCTATGCAGATTTCAAGATTGCACATCTTTTTTCCTGTCCCTGAGATGTATCAATATTCTCTAGGTTAGAGATCACCCCAATACGAGAATTTGAGAGACCAAATGCTATAGGAACATCTCCTCCTGTGAAGACCCAACCAACTCCCCCTTAGAATACTAAGATACATGAGCTAGGCCCTTGATCCCACTTAAAACACCCTCGGTCCACATTTCCTTCTTCAGGTGAAAACCACCAGGAATATCAGCATCCTTGTGAGGAGTGATACGTCGTAAACGTATCTATAATTTTTTATGCTCCATGATTGTTTTGTATCGACTTTCTTATGTTTAATCTACACTTTGAGGTATTTTTATACATTTTCTGGAACTAACCTATTGACAAGATGCCATAGTGCGAGTTGCCTGTTTTCTGATGTTTTTGGTTTCAGAAAAGGTAGTAAGGAAATATTCTCGGAATTGGACGGGACAAAAGCCAAAGTCAATATTTTACCAGAAAGAACATGGAGTTCGAAGGGCAGCCTAAGGGGGGCCACGGGGTGGCCACACCATAGGGTGGCACTAGCCCACTCTAGGGCGCTCCACCAGGTGGTGTGGGCCCCTCGGGCGCCCATCGACCTTGCCCCTTCGCCTATAAAAGCACCCCGATGCAGAAACCCTAAGTACGCGATCAAATATTCACGAAATAGTCCGTAGCCATCGCCACCATCATCCCTAGATCGGGGGGATCTGAAGCTCTTCCCGGCACCCTTCCGGAGGGGAGAGATCATCTCGGAGGCCTTCTTCATCACCATTCCAGCCTCCGGAGTGATGCGTGAGTAGTTCACCCTTGGACTATGGGTCCATATAGTAGCTATATGGTTGTTTCTCCTCCTTTCTGCTATCATATTTAGAACTTGTGAGCTCCGTTCATGATCAAGATCATCTATTTATAATCATACATGTTGTGTTTGCGAGGATACAATGGATATTGAGATACTATGTCAGATTGATTATTGATTCTATCATGCCTATGTTATTTGTGATCTTGCATGCTCTCTGTTGTTCGTAGATGCTTTGGCCAAGTAGATGCTTGCAACTCCAAGAGGGAGTACTTATGTTCAATAGTAGGTGCATACCTCTTGTAAGATGGGTAAGTGATAGAAATCTCTAAGGTTGTAGATGTTTGATACGTCCAATTTGCATCACCATTCTATATCATAATTTGCCTCTATTCATTGATATATTTCTTATTAAGAGGTGTTACTTATGTTTTTTCATCTGTTTTTGCATGTTGGATGATTCTTAGAGGATGAACTTCCGGAATCAGGTTTCTGATAGAAAAAGAGGTGTTTTCATGCAATTTCGCGAATATCAGAAAAATCATGGAAAATAATATTTTCCCAGAATTAATATGCCCCCACGGTGTTGTTATTCACAAACCTCATGATTTTGCCAGTAAAGATTCCAGGTAGAAACCATAGACTGGCTCGGGGGAACGAGGCACTAAGATGAAAACATGGCGATACGGAAATACCAAAGGAATCCTGGGAGAAACCATATACCAAACATGCATGGAGGAATAAACCACCAAGCGCTTTCTTTGAGACCTCAAGGGGTGTTAGACAGGGGGACCCACTTTCTCTCCCGTTCTTTGATTGTGTAGTGGATGTTATGGATGCTATGGTGGAATCGGCTAAACATGCTGGTCATTTTCTGGGTTAGTTCCCCATTTGGTTCCTGGGGGGTCAGTTGTAGCATCCCGGTTGTCTAACCCCTGTAATGCTACTAGTTATAAGAATAAAAAGGGCCACTTCCAACATATAATTGTTGCATCATCATCATATCATGCTCATGTCATCATCTCACCTTGCATTTGAGCATCATATAAAACCTTTTCTTGTTTGGTTCTTATCTCATGTGCATGATTAACTGTAGTTGCCTCTTGATATTGTATTTGGTTCTTAATAAATTGTTAAATGCCCAAGTTGAGTTGTGGGCATCTCTCTTTTGAACTCCACCACCTTTTCTATCACCACCTTATGTTTTCCACCATCCAATAATTTGGGCTTGGCATTTTATTGAGTTATCTCTAGCCCATGTTGTTGGTTGGATCCACCCATAAATCTTTGCTTGGCCTTGTCCACATTTTGGAATGCATATGAATAAATGCCATGGACACCTATTTTGTTTTCACAAAATAGAACCTAGCATTATTAGTTATGCATGGGCCATGCAACCAAAACCCTTGGCCTTCTTCTTTTGGTTTGTTTTGTTATGCTTAGTAGGAGCTTGGTTTTATATAACCACTAGGTGCTCCTTGTTTTGGATCTTTTGGACCATATTTCAAAAACTACCACCTTGTTTGGCTAAACCCAAACCCTAACATCCCTCTCCCCTTTCCTTTTGCCACCTCTTGTTGTGCTTCAAAACCCTAGCTGCCCCACCCTTCTCCCTACCTTTTTCTTTAATCTTGCTTGTTCTTTGTTGGATCATGCTTGGACCATAGAACCACCCCATCACCTTGTTCACCTCTCCCTACCTTCCCCCCCTTTCTCTTTTGCTTGATCATGTGTGTTTGTATGGGAGCATGCATGATCAACCTTAGGAACCACCATCTCTTCCCCCCTCTTAGCAAAAACCCTAATCCAACCCCAAACCCCAAACTAGCTAATCCACAAACCCACCTAGTCTATGCAAAACCAAGTGCTCCCTCTCTCCCCTTTCTACCCTAAACCAAAACCCTAATTACATTTATCCTAAAACTAAACCCTAAATTACACCTCCCTCTAACTAAACCCTAAGCCTACCCCTTCTCTTCCCCTCTACCTTGCATGTTCCCCATGCCCCTTCCCTCTCTCTCGGCCCCTCTCTCTACCTGCCATGCAGGCCCCACCCCAGCGCCCATCTAGCTAACACACACGACCAAGACCCCTCCTATCTACCCTAGCCCTAGCCGAGCCGGCCCCTTCCTCTTTCTTCTCTCTGCCAGACCTGCCACGCCTACCCCCACCATGCGACCTGTCCACGCCTACCACCTTGCCCCTCCCATGGTGCACCTGCCTTGCCCAGCCTCGCCATGCCCAAAGACGTGGAGCGAAAGGTGCCGCTCTGGCCAGCTGTTCCCCCACGCAACCAACCTGCGCCTCCCCCTTCTTATCCTCCCCTGGCCTCTCAGAGCCTCCCCAGATCCGCCCCTGAGGCCTGCCTCGTTTTCCCTGCCCCCTCCTCCTCCGCAGAACCCCGACGCCGGCCACCGTCGGACCCTCGCTCACGAGCACGTTCCAGGAGACCAGCGCGGAGCCGAGGATGCAGAAGTAGCTCAGGAGGTCCCCGACGTCGCCACGGAACACGGAGCAAGGAGGAGACGGACCAGCTCGCCGGAACCTGCCGAGCCCGAGCCGGAAACCCTAGCCGACAGAGCTTCTGCCTCGCCGCTGATCTACCGCCCTCGCTCGACCACGCCACCGAGCCGCGGTGAGTCCCAGTACTCCTAGACATCGTCCCGTCTGGTTCGCTTCACAGTTGCACGGGTCACGGCGTCGAGCACCCTCGGTGCACTGTAGTCGTCGCCGTCGTGCTCCAGCGCCCACACCCTAGCTAGCCGCCAACCTCCTCCTAGCACCAACCGCACCCTACGCGGCTGACTCGCGTCAGGCGCCCGATCGCGGGTTCGAGTCCCACTGCTTGCGCCAGGCCAACCTTGCGATGCACGCGTGGGAAGAAGTACAGTGCCCGTGTGGTCTTTTGCGAAAAACCCCCTGCAGAATCTTTTTGCCAACCCGCGGTCCCAAGGGGCCCTCTGTCTGTGTCTGTGTAACTTTTATAAAAAGGCTCCTGTCGTTTTGTTTATTAAACCCGCGGTCCAGTTCTTTCTCAGGCACTGGCGCGTCGGCCGCAGAGCCCATGGCCCCACCTGTCAGTGACTAAGAGCTGGGATAGGCTGGGTAATAAACGTCCAGAACCTGTTAGAATTCGAATTAAGTTTAAATATTTTCAAATTCAAATTTTCCAATCAGATTTGAAATAACTTTTTCAATCTAAACCCAAATTTGACATGTGAGACATGTTTGGATATCAGAAAAATGCCAGGAATTCAAATGTACCATCCAATTTGACTTTTGCACAACTAAAATTCCAAGATTATTTAAATTACCCAAATGCCACTGGAATTTCAATAATTAATAACTTTTGTTTTATAATTCCAAATTAAGCAAATGATATGTCTAAAATGATCAGCTCGACGAGACCTTTCTGTTTATGATACCCATGACTTCAATTGCAGCATGCATCATATAAAAATATAATGAACAGCAACTATTATGGCAACAAAATGTGACTAAAACCCAATTCAATGTTATTTTCTTGTCCTCCACACCTCACCCATGCCATGCTACTTATTGCCATGCAACTTGTGCATCATTCATCATGGCATGATTGTTTGCTTGACACATTTAATTCCAATGCTTGTGCTCTATATTCATGTTGGCCTTGTTTGTTTGGCTTTTCTCGGATAGACACTGAGCAGGGGTTGTACCAAGAGAACCAGGAGCACTACCCAGATCTGTCCCTTGCTTCAACAGAGATACCAGGCAAGCACTTCCACATGCTTGCATACATACAGTACCTATTGCCTCTATCTTATTCTTGCATCATTGAGTCGCGATTGCATTAAATTGAATCCCAAGTATGCATAGCCTTTACTTTTAAACTCCACCAAGCTTGTTCCTCCATCCCATGAGCCATTACTATAGGAGCTGTTTGAGCCATGCGAGTCGTAGAACAGCATGTGTAGGGTTTGTGCGAGTCTGTTGAATAATGAGGTACCTAAACAACTTAACCTGAGTAGTTCTGGGATAACTAAAGAAAGTGGCACCGGTGAGCAACATCTGCTATTTGGTTTTTCCTACTCACTTGTGTCCCGTAAGACCCCGAGTACTTGATTCATGTTCCTTGATTTATCGCGCTATCCACATCCGGGAGGTATATGGGACCCCACAGGCGAGCTTGATTCCGTCTTATTTCTTGGGGCCACAACTAGTTTGCGGTTATTACTATCCTGCTTATGCCATGTTACTTTTCAGTATTTAAATTGTGCGAGGAGCACCTTTGTCGCTTAGGTATGCGGAGTGATTACGCTGTCGACAAGCCCAACCACACTTTCGGGTTCCCGTCGCTTCTGACCATTGGCGCAACCTTGAGTCCGTCTCGGAGCTTGCTTACTCCGTTGCGGGATCTACTCAAAGGGGTGGCCCCCTGAAATATTTCTGAATCTTGTGATTGTTCAGTCGTGAAAGCCTCGTTGGGTTTTGTTTTGGTTTTTCCGAGGTTGATCGAGCGTGTGTTGTTATTGGTGCACCCCGGCCGGGTAAAACTTTCTGAAAGCCGTGTCCGCGGATATGGACGACTTGGAGCACAGTTTCTTGATCATAGACAAGCATAACTAAAGTACCGCCTTTAATCTGACTAAAGTAACTTGACTAGTAAATAGTGCAATGCTCATGGAATGGTTAATAAAATTGCCAACGGATGGGGGGGTTGTTCGTCCGCTTCCTTGTTGGTAAGCAGGGAGGAGGATGGATCGGATGAGATTACCATTATCACGGTTTTACTTAAATTCACGGACATCCGTCTATCATTGGTTAGGCGGATGGTTAGCGTTTATCTGTAGAATTGCTAGGGTTTATCTTTCGCTGCAATTGCGTCACCCCAGGTTGTGTCCCCTTTAGAGGCATTAAGACTTGCTGAGTACCCTTAGGGTCTCACACGATAAATTCTTGATTCAGATGAACAGGTACCTTCTCGGGGACGGATCTTTGGGTGGAAGAAGCCGAAGATGTGGGCAACGATCGTTCGGTGTAGAGATTCCGGGAACGGGGATCCGTGAGACCTGTAGTTGGGATGTGCTTATTTTCTCTGGCATCTTATGCCAATTTGCTTCTTATCCGTACTCGGATCTTGTATGCCGCTTCCGCATGATACTCTGATGTGTGTTGTATGAGGAGTTATCCTAAAATATAGATTTATCCAGGTCATTTGAATCTTCTTGGTATGGCGTTGGTATATTTCCTTTCTTTCTAGATGGTGTGGCTCGATGTACTCTTGTTTGGTGGCTTGCGTACATACCCACTTGTGTACGTAGTTGATCCTTCGCCGACTCACGCCCGTCTGAGTCCCGTTGAGAGGGTAGTGGTTGGGACGTCTGAAAGGACTACCGGTGAGTGGCTTTTGGGGCCCCACCGTACTATTTCAACCACTATCACTCATCCAGGCTTGTATCTAGGGCGTAGTTCACCGAGGTAGTTACAATTGGTATCGAGCCATCCCGACCTTGAGGTTTCAGCCAAGCGGTCGTTGTCGATCTAGCAAATATTTTGGTAGTTATGTATATTAGGGAAAAACAAAAGCGAGTAGGACTGCTTCCACTTTTCTTCTTACCCTCCCACCCTTTTCTGGTAAGGAAGTGTAGCGTTTTCAATTCTCTTCTCAAAGTTCAAACTAGGATTCACGTGTTCTGGGTTTCCGTAGTACCATAGGTTGTGTGTGTGTGTGTCTGTGTGTAATCCCTTGTCTATCTGTTGCATCCAAGTTGTTATCTTATCTGCCTTTGGTTATCAACTGTTGGTATATTCCATACCGACAGGCTTTTGTAAACCGACGCAATCTATCTTCATCTTTGTATCCGACGCTATCTTGTTTGGGGTGTTCGTTTCCGTAGTACCAATCTCTAGGTTTCGTCGTGAGAAGAAGGGGTTAGGATATGTGTTCCACTTGTTCATATGCGGAGTAATGATTTGAGTGCGGGATGGAGTCGCGACCATACCACTACTTGTATCATTCGCTTTTGTATATTGAATCGGTAGAGTCACTAATCTTGATTCGTTAAGTAATTTTGCGCATCTATTGGTATTTTAATGCCGAAATTTGTGGAAAAATTTTCTTTGATATGTTTGTGTACCACACTCCTTTTCGATGTAATGCGATATGCTTAATATCTTTGAGGAGCTATGAACTTTGTTGATATTTTAATATCATCTCGATAATTGTATCCTTTAATCTTGGTTAATTCCATCTTAGTACTATTTTGGATTATTATCATTCTCCATTATAGTCTTGACTTGAGTTTTATATCAATGACAGGATGGCTCCCCACCGGATGAAGAGGACATCCTCCGGAGGCGGGCTCATTTGTCAAGCATAGCTAATGCTTTGGCGGCAATGCAAGAGAACCAAGCGCTTTGAGGAGGCGTCGGAAGGAATGAGTTCGCTCCACTTCCTCCACCTCCCAAGCGTGGTGACATCAAGAGCTTCCTCAAGTTCAACCCCGTCGGTTTGATGTTTCGACCGACCTCTTGGGCGGATGATTGGCTCGCAAGATCTCAAGGTTGCTCGAGACCTGATGTTCGAGCGAAGTGGGTCAAGTGTGCTACCCACCTTCTCAAGGGAGACTTGCTCTTTGGTGGGAAAACTACTTGAAGGCAAGCTGCACCTTTGGTTCCGACCAACTTGGGAGAGGTTCACTGCAGCTTTCAAAAGCAGTTTCTCTCGAGATTGTGATGGAAAGGATGAAGGAGGCCTTCCTCAACTTCAAGCGAGGAAATGATAACGTCAACACCTACATCAGGAACTTCATGAACCTGTCTCGCTATGGTGGTGATGAGGTATCTGATGACAAGAAAAAGCAGAAAAGATTCAGGCAAGGGCTCAATGCGTCGATCAAGTATGCAATCACACATGCAAGACCGGCAACCTTCCTGGAACTACAGCACACAGCACTGCAAGAGGAGGCAAGCAGGCAAATGTTCGAGGAGTCCAAGAAACATAACAGAGATGCATCAAGCTCTGCAGTTATGGCAGCTCGTTCTAAGCGGCGTGCGGGTTCCTAACACCCACCGTCGCTCCGGCTCCACCAAGACCTGCGAGTTTCACGTCAAGGCCACCAAACTTCACCTGCTGCGGCTCCGGGGCTACAACAACCCTTACTGAGCGCTGGCGGAGTCCCCTGCTACTCGCTCCACGTCCTCACGGTGCTTGTTACACATGTGGAGATCATGGACATCAAGCTGAACTGCCCAATGAAGAACAAAGCTCTCCCTCAACCCCGCCAAGATCTGCAACAAGCTCTCCTTGGTTCGTGCACCACCGCCTCGGGCTCTCAACATCAACACTAAGCCCGGTGTCTGCGGTCGTGCGTGCCAATAACGTCAACGCCTCTCAAGTGAGCTCGCACTGGAGTTGTCATGGGTATGCTTTGATTAACTCGGTTCTGCGAGTTCTCTTTGATTACGGTGCATCGCATTCCTTTGTGTCGCTGCGTTTGCGAGAATGGGTTAGCGTTAGTTCCTCTCCAAAAGAAGTTAATGGTTCTTTCTCCTGGAGCAACAATGGCAGCTGCTCAAATCAGTCATGGCAATAAAGTTGAGATTGGTGGTTCTTCCTTCTTGGCTTCTTTGATTGTTCTGGGCAACTCTGACATTGATGTCATTTTGGGCATGGATTGGTTGACAGCAAATGCAGCTGTCATTGATTGTGCCGAACGCTCAGTGTCTCTGAAGATTCCTGAAGTCCATGTAGTCTTTTCTCCAAGTCTGACTCCTGCTGTCCAGCTCTATTCCTTGGCTACTCTGAATAATGATGCTATGGAAGCTATTCAGAGGGTACCAGTGGTCTGTGAGTTCCCAGATGTCTTTCCTGAAGAGTTGCCAGGTATGCCTCCGGATCGCGAGGTTGAATTCGTGATTGAGCTTGAACCTGGAACGGCTCCTATCTCCAAGAGGCCATATAAAATGGGTCCTTCTGAGTTGGCTGAACTCAAACGACAACTTGATGAACAAGAGAAGTTGGGTTTCATTCAACACAGCACTTCCTCTTGGGGTAGCCCAACAATCTTTGTGAAGAAGCGTGACAGAACCGATAGGCTATGTGTTGACTACCGGGCTCTAAATGCTAAAACCATCAAGAACAAATATCCTCTCCCTCGGATAAATGATCTATTTGATCAGCTGGCAGGAGCTGTGGTGTTCTCTAAGCTGGACTTGAGAAGTGGTTATCACCAAATCAAAATTCGCAAAGAGGATGTGCCCAAGACAGCTTTCACCACTCTCTATGGCCTGTATGAGTACACGGTCATGTCTTTCGGCCTCACCAACGCACCTGCTACCTTCTCGAGGCTGATGAACTCCGTTTTCATGGAGTACCTGGACAAGTTTGTGGTGGTATATCTGGATGACATTCTGGTTTATTCCAAGTCCAAGGAGGAGCATGAAGAGCACCTGCGGTGTGTCCTGAACAAGCTTCGTGAGAACCGCTTGTATGCAAAGTTCTCAAAGTGTGAGTTCTGGCTGCCTGAAGTAACATATCTGGGCCATGTCATCTCTGCCAAGGGCATTGCAGTCAACCCGGAAACCGTGAAGACAATAGTTGAATGGCTTCCTCCTGCTAATGTCAAGGAAGTGCGGAGTTTTCTCGGCTTGGCTAGCTATTGCCGTCGTTTTGTTCAAAACTTCTCAAAGATAGCAAAGCCTCTTACCGATCTCCTCAAGAAAGGCAAGAAGTACATGGACTCACCTTGTCAAGAAAGTTTTGAGACACTCAAAGAGAAGCTCACTTCCACACCAGTCTTGGTTCCTCCAGATACATCTAAGCCTTTCCAGATCTTCTGCGACGCCTCTTTGCAAGGATTGGGTGCGGTCCTTATGCAAGAGAGACAGGTGGTTGCTTATGCTTCTCGTCAGTTGAAGACGCATGAGATCAACTATCCCACACATGACCTTGAGCTAGCAGCAGTGGTCTTTGCTTTGAAGCTATGGAGGCACTACTTGCTTGGTAACCGTTGTGAGATCTTCTCGGACCACAAGAGTTTGAAGTATATCTTCACTCAACCGGATCTCAACCTACGGCAAAGGAGATGGATTGAAGCAATCAATGACTTTGATGTGACCATCAACTACACTCCAGGCAAAGCAAATGTCATGGCAGATGCGCTTAGCAGAAAAGCTTATGTCAGCAACCTCATGGTGGAAGAGCAGCAGCCTCTCTTGTGCGAGGAATTCCGTCAGCTCAACCTTGAAATTGTGGAACAAGGGCATCTCCTGAACCTTCTGGCTACTCCTCTCTTGGAAGAACAGATTCGCTCTCGTCAGCTTGGTGATCCGCACACTAAAAAGCTCATCGCTAAGCTTGACCTTCCGAAGTATGAGTCCTTTCATGTTGATGATCAAGGCACGCTCTTCTTTGAACACCGGATGTTTGTTCCAAACTACCCGGGTCTGAGAGACCAAGTTCTCAAGGAGGCACATGATTCGGTTCTTTCTATCCATCCTGGCAGCACAAAGATGTACATGGACTTGAAAACACAATACTGGTGGCCTGGGTTGAAAAGGTATTGTGCCAAGTACGTCTCAGAATGTGATGTCTGCCGCAGAGTCAAGGCTGTTCATCAGAAACCATTTGGTCTTCTACAGCCATTGCAGCCTCCAGAGTGGAAATGGGAGAAAGTTGAGATGGACTTCATCACTGGCTTTCTGTGGCATCCCGCAAAACCACTACTAGAAAATCGCGTTGAATTTGTGCATTGCATCGTCATCATCATGCATTGTTTGCATAAAACTATGTTTGCAAAGCCCGTGTTGTTTTCCAAACGCCCCATTTTTAATTAAGTATCAAACCCCGGATGCAACCGGATATTTTGTTGTAAAAATCTATTTACAAAATCCGTCGCAATTAATTAAAAATATTAAATTATTTTTTAAGGCGGGCGTCGAGCGGGCGATTGACCCGAACGACCGCCCCAGATTTTTAAATCGGTCCCCTGCCAGCCCCTCTTAATCCTATGTCTACCCAACTCTACCCAACCTACCCTCCACCTCACCTGGCCAATCCACAGGCGCCACGTCGGCAAACCCCAAACCCCCACCAATCCCACCATGCCACCTAGGCTGAACCGCCTCCCTCTCTATCCCCTCTCTCCTCACAGCCAGCCTCCCTGCCAACCCCCTCGCCGGGTTCCCACCTACCCAGCCGACCCCCACTCCTCTAACCTCCCTGACGCGCGGGCCCCGCGTGACCCCCCAGCCACTCCGCCGCCACCACTCAAAGAACCCCAAGAACCACCTCCCCTGACCCGGTCCAACCTCTCCCTGGACCCCACCCTGGCCCACGTCCCTGCTCCCACCTCCCTCCGTTCCTCCCCATGTCCCGCACGCGAACCACCCGCGACCCGCGCGGCTCCTCCCTCTTCCCCCTCGCCGGCAGGCTCCGTCTCCCCGGGACCAGCGCTCCTTCGCCGTGCTCGGTCCCCAGGCCTTGCGCACCGCCGAGCCTCGCCTTCCCGCCTCCAGCGCTGGCTCCGTGCCTCGCCTGCCTCGACCCAGGCTCCTCCGCCGAGCCACGCCCTGCTGAGCCGCCGCGCCTCCCCGACCTCCTCCTTCTCCGGCCCCGTGCGCGCCTCCAGCGCCTCCTCCTCCTTCTCCGGGCGCCGCCGCCGCCTCGCTGCGTCGCCCGCCACGCCCGGTCCTCGACGCCGCCCGCCTGCAAGCTTCCGTGCGACCGCCGCCGCCTCGCTCGCGGCCAGCTCGCGCCCGCTGCCCCGAGCCTCCCGTCCGCCCTCTCCGCCTCGCCCCGACGCCTGCGACCGCCGCCTCGCCGGCGCAGCCAGCGCCCGCGACCCGCGAGACGCGTTCGCCGCCCCTTCACCGCCCCGCCGCTGGCCGCCAGCGGCCTCCGCGCCTCACGCCACCGTCCCGCGACGGCCTCCACCGCGCCCGGCCGCCTCGAGCGACCCGCCAAGACCCTGCGAGCCCGCGCCGCCCGGCCGCGTCACCACCCAGTACCGCTCCGCCGCGTCGGCTTCCTCCCCGACGGTCCCTCCTCGCAGGCGCCTCCACCTCTGTTGGCTGCGGCCGAACGCCTGCAGGCTCGCCGTGGCCATCCCGTGTGGACCCCTGCAGCGCTAGTGCACCCGCGTTGACAAACCTGGAGCCACCAAGTGCCGCGTCTCCAAGATCTCCCGAGGCGGTTACAAGTTGACCATCGAAGATAAGTCGACTCCCGAGAGCTACGCCCCGCACGCCAAGTTCGACAAGACCTCGACACCCTGAACCCGAAGAATCGCCGACAAGTACCAAGATCCGCTTCCGAACACTTCGACCGAAGCCGAATCAAGATCTCCCCGGACACGTCAAGCTCCCCTTCGTGGAACGCCCGGGTCTCCAAACGGTCCGCGAACACCGAAAGCCGTGCGACAAGTACTCCTTCCCCGGGACGCCGATCCCAGACACACCGCCAAGGCCTTCGACACGGAACCACGAACCCGACGAACCCCCAGGCGCCTTAGTACGCCTCGATGACGCCGAGTGCTTCACCCCGGACACCGAGACCCCGATGCGACAAGTGCTTCATCCCGAACGCCAGGACCGACAACATGACCCCAAGTCCCCCACCCGGATGCGCCAAGACCTACCCCGGAATCCGAGAACGCTTTCGCCGAACCCCGAACCCCAGATCCGTCGAACCCTGGACCCTGAGACCGACCCCGGACCCCGAACCCCGGAACCCTGACAAGGTCGGCGAGCCCCTAATGTGTGAACCCCTTCCCGGAACCCTATTTTTATAACATAACAACTGGTTGCATATTTAATTGCCATTCCCGCATGCATAGCATGGGTTTGGGGGCCTTATGCCGATTCACCTAAAAATTAAATATGGGGCCCATATGCGGTCAAATCTAGTCTCATATTGGCCTCATTTAAATTTGTGTAGCGAACCCGTTGCTATCTTCTACCATGTAAAATGACATTTAAAATGCGGGGTTTCCAAATAACATGAACCAACTAATTAAATGTCGGGACCCCGGTTCCGCCTAATCTGACCTAATTGCATCGAACCTTTGCCATGCCATGCATCATACATGCATCATGCCGATCTTCTGCCGTGTATTAAATATTGCATCCGGTGTTTATTCTAGTGTTTTGCTTCTTCGCGGATAAGGACGTTGAGTTGATGTGAGCGTCGCCCCGATCTTCGGATGAACCTTCGACAATGTTTTCAGGCGAGCATCTCCCCCTTTCTACCTATCTTACTTTCTAGTATTTACTTCCCTCCTGTTGATCTATTGCTATCTGTGTTGCGATGCTTTAGTTTCCGTACCCGTGATATCTCGTGCAGCCCTATATTGCCTTGGACACACCCTATTACCTGTTGTTTGGTAGATAGTTGGACTTGCGCGTCGTAGTTGCTTGCTCAAGTGCTGATGTGTGTCGTCATATGCCACAGTTGCTGATGTATTGCCGCATGTTAATGTTGGAGTTGATTCTAGTTTTACTTATCGTCACTTTAAGTTCTGTTAACAACTAAAATTGAATAAGCGAGGCATCGGTGGGTGATAGATAATATTTGGTTTCGACGCCCACTTGTGTCCCGTAAGACCCGAGTACTTGATTCTGTTCCTTGATTTATCGCGCTATCCACATCCGGGAGGTATATGGGACCCCTCACCAGAGCTTGATTCCGTCTTATTTCTTGGGGCCACAAACTAGTTTGAGGTTTTATTACTATCCTGTACTTATGCCATGCTTTCTCTTTATTTACGATTGTGCGAGGTCACCTTTGTCTTGTTAGGATAGTGGCACGATTCCGGTGTCGACAAGCCCGTTTGGGGTTCCCGATGTTCTCACCGTCCCCACACCTTGAGGCCGTCTCGGAGCTTGCCTACTCCGTTGCGGGTTCTACTTAAGGGGTGGCCCCCTGAAATATTTCTGAATCTTGTGATTGCTTTGTCGTGAAAGCCTCGTTGGGTTTTGATTTGGTTTTTCCGAGGTTGATCGAGTGTGTGTTGCTATTGGTGCACCCCGGCCGGGTAAAACTTTCTGAAAGCCGTGTCCGCGGATATGGACGACTTGGAGCACAGTTTCTTGATCATAGACAAGCATAACTAAAGTTTACTGTTATAAATTTGACTTATAATGACTAGTAATCAGCTTCACTATAATAGAATGGCTAATTAATACTGCCCACAATTGCTTGTTTGGTTGTCGCTTGCGACAATTGTATCTGACTAGTAAGTATTGCAACTACAACGGAATGGCTGATTAAAAGTACCAACAACTGCTGGGTTTCGGGATTACATCATGTTATCTGTACCTGATTAGTAATTGCTGCAACTCCAACGGAATGATTAACTAAAAGGGCCCACTGCTTACTTTATCAGGACGACTATCTATACCTGACTAGTAATTGCTGCAACGATAACCAAATAAATAAAACTGCCAACTGTGTGAGTTCCTCGGTTGACTTCCTCGTTTGGTCTCGAGGGGGAAACGCCAGGATGGGTTTGTTTGATGCTAGTATCAGGTTGGATCCGGATAGGTCATTCTTATCCCTCTCTGATATCCGCCAGTTGTATCGAGTCTCTATAGGTTGTTTAGTGCTGCCGTCACGCCGCCATCCACCATACCTATGTAGGCGAGGACCGAATTCTAGCCTCGCCGTGCATCGGCCTCGATCGACGCCTCTTCGTTTTCCTTTGCCCTTTGTCGGCACCCCTTTTGTTTAAGCAGGTTTTGAGATCGGCGTTGTTAGCGGGTTACCCTTCCGGCTTGGCACAGGCAGGTTATGGACGCCATTGGTTATTCTTGTGGCTCTTAGCCCCATTTGCATCTTGTCCGTAGGTGGACGCTCCACTGTTCTGAGGTGATTTGGATCTTGTATATTATATCTCGTATTCTTGACTCTTTGAGTCGTCATATATATATCTGCATGGGTCCCATCGAGGACTGTTGTGTAATGTTATTACTTGCCGTTTCCACCATTGAAAGTGCTGGCACCTTTGAATCGTTTCTATGCGAGTTTGGCGAATTTTGCTAAAACTTGCATAGGTCCGATTCTGAGGGTGTTACACTTTCCAAGGTCGCAGAAGGGCAACAATGCAATCTTTGTTGTCATCGACAGGCTTTCTAAAGTGGCACACTTCTTCCCAGTCAAAGAAACAATTTCTGGAATTCAGTTGGCTGAGCTCTATATCAGGATTGTCTCTTTGTATGGGGTTCCACTTGAAATCAGTTCGACTGGGAGCATCTTCACCTCAAAGTTCTGCGAGAGTTTCCGAAGCTTTGGGAACAAAGTTGAACTTCAGACTGCTACCACCCTCGGTCTCAAGGACAAGTGGAAAGAATCAATCGATTCTCGAGGACATGCTTAGAGCTTGCGTCATCTCGTTTGGCATGAAATGGGAGGAATGCCTTCCATATGCTGAATTCTCCTACAACAACAGACTTCCGAAGAGTCTCAAGATGGCACCATTCGAGGCTCTCTATGGACGCAAGTGCGAACTCCCATTGGTTGGTCAGTGTGCGGAGAAAGAATCTGGTTTGGCCTCGACATTGTAACCCAAGCAGAGGAGAAGGTGCATATCATTCGAGAACACAAGATTGCTCAAAGTCGTCGGAAGAGCAACTATGACAGAAGCACAGATATGGTATATGCCCCTGGTGACCTCGTCTACCTTCGTGTCACTCCCATGAGAGGAACACACCGCTTCGGTATCAAAGGAAAGTTGGCCCCTAGATACATCGGTCCTTTCAAGATACGTGGTAGAAGAGGAGAAGTTGCTTATGCACTTGAGCTTCCGGAAAAACTCAAAGTCCACGATGTTTTCCACATCTCTCAGCTCAAGAAGTGCTTCAAAGATCCCGGCAAGACCGTGGATCATGAGCTAATCGACCTCCAAGAAGATCTGTCTTATCAAGAACACCCCACCAAAATCCTTGAGACCGCAGAACGTAGGACTCGCAACAAGTCCATCAAGTTTTGCAAGGTGCAGTGGTCACACCATTCTGTTGATGAAGCCACATGGGAACGTGAAGATTAACTCCGTGTCAACCATCCTTCTCTCTTTGTATCTTCTTCTTCTTCTTCCTAGAATCTCGGGGCGAGATTCCTGTTTAGTGGGGGAGAGTTGTAGCATCCCAGTTGGCTAACCCCTGTAATGCTACTAGTTATAAGAATAAAAAGGGCCACTTCCAACATATAATTGTTGCATCATCATCATATCATGCTCATGTCATCATCTCACCTTGCATTTGAGCATCATATAAAACCTTTTCTTGTTTGGTTCTTATCTCATGTGCATGATTAACTGTAGTTGCCTCTTGATATTGTATTTGGTTCTTAATAAATTGTTAAATGCCCAAGTTGAGTTGTGGGCATCTCTCTTTTGAACTCCACCACCTTTTCTATCACCACCTTATGTTTTCCACCATCCAATAATTTGGGCTTGGCATTTTATTGAGTTATCTCTAGCCCATGTTGTTGGTTGGATCCACCCATAAATCTTTGCTTGGCCTTGTCCACATTTTGGAATGCATATGAATAAATGCCATGGACACCTATTTTGTTTTCACAAAATAGAACCTAGCATTATTAGTTATGCATGGGCCATGCAACCAAAACCCTTGGCCTTCTTCTTTTGGTTTGTTTTGTTATGCTTAGTAGGAGCTTGGTTTTATATAACCACTAGGTGCTCCTTGTTTTGGATCTTTTGGACCATATTTCAAAAACTACCACCTTGTTTGGCTAAACCCAAACCCTAACATCCCTCTCCCCTTTCCTTTTGCCACCTCTTGTTGTGCTTCCAAACCCTAGCTGCCCCACCCTTCTCCCTACCTTTTTCTTTAATCTTGCTTGTTCTTTGTTGGATCATGCTTGGACCATAGAACCACCCCATCACCTTGTTCACCTCTCCCTACCTTCCCCCCCTTTCTCTTTTGCTTGATCATGTGTGTTTGTATGGGAGCATGCATGATCAACCTTAGGAACCACCATCTCTTCCCCCTCTTAGCAAAAACCCTAATCCAACCCCAAACCCCAAACTAGCTAATCCACAAACCCACCTAGTCTATGCAAAACCAAGTGCTCCCTCTCTCCCCTTTCTACCCTAAACCAAAACCCTAATTACATTTATCCTAAAACTAAACCCTAAATTACACCTCCCTCTAACTAAACCCTAAGCCTACCCCTTCTCTTCCCCTCTACCTTGCATGTTCCCCATGCCCCTTCCCTCTCTCTCGGCCCCTCTCTCTACCTGCCATGCAGGCCCCACCCCAGCGCCCATCTAGCTAACACACACGACCAGGACCCCTCCTATCTACCCTAGCCCTAGCCGAGCCGGCCTCCCCCTTCCCTCTTTTCTTCTCTCTCTGCCAGGACCTGCCCACGCCCTACCCCACCTGCATGCGACCCTGTCCACGCCCTACCCTACCTGCCAGCCCCTCCCAGGTGCCTTGCCTGGCCTCGCCATGCCTGAACGTGAGCAAAGGTGCCGCTTCGCCACTGTTCCCACGCAACCAACCTGCGCCTCCCCCTTCTTATCCTCCCCTGGCCTCTCAGAGCCTCCCCAGATCCGCCCCAGAGGCCTGCCTCGCTTTCCCTGCCCCCTCCTCCTCCGCAGAACCCCGACGCCGGCCACCGTCGGCCCCTCGCTCGCGAGCACGTTCCAGGAGGCCAGCGCGGAGCCGAGGATGCCGAGGTAGCACAGGAGGTCCCGGCGTCGCCACGGAACACGAGCAAGGAGAGCGGACCAGCTCGCCGGAACCTGCCGAGCCCGAGCCGGAAACCCTAGCCGACAGAGCTTCTGCCTCGCCGCTGATCTACCGCTCCTCTGCTCGATCTGACCACGCCACCGAGCCCGCGGTGAGTCCCTGGTACTCCTAGACATCGTCCCGTCCTGGTTCGCTTCCTGGTTGCACGGGTCACGGCGTCGAGCACCCTCGGTGCACGGTGTAGTCGTCGCCGTCGTAACGCTCCGGTAGCGCCCACACCCTAGCTAGCCGCCAACCTCCCTCCTAGCACCAACCGCACTCCGCGGCTCCGCGTCGCAGCGCGCCGATCGGGTTCGAGTCCCACTGCTTGCTGCACGCCACAAGGCCGATGCACGCATGGGAAGAAGTACAGTGCCCGTGTGGTCTTTTGCGAAAAAACCCCTGCAGAATCTTTTTGCCAACCCGCGGTCCCAAGGGGCCCTCTGTCTGTGTCTGTGTAACTTTTATAAAAAGGCTCCTGTCGTTTTGTTTATTAAACCCGCGGTCCAGTTCTTTCTCAGGCACTGGCGCGTGGGCCGCAGAGCCCATGGCCCCACCTGTCAGTGACTAAGAGCTGGGATAGGCTGGGTAATAAACGTCCAGAACCTGTTAGAATTCGAATTAAGTTTAAATATTTTCAAATTCAAATTTTCCAATCAGATTTGAAATAACTTTTTCAATCTAAACCCAAATTTGACATGTGAGACATGTTTGGATATCAGAAAAATGCCAGGAATTCAAATGTACCATCCAATTTGACTTTTGCACAATTAAAATTCCAAGATTATTTAAATTACCCAAATGCCACTGGAATTTCAATAATTAATAACTTTTGTTTTATAATTCCAAATTAAGCAAATGATATGTCTAAAATGATCAGCTCGACGAGACCTTTCTGTTTATGATACCCATGACTTCAATTGCAGCATGCATCATATAAAAATATAATGAACAGCAACTATTATGGCAACAAAATGTGACTAAAACCCAATTCAATGTTATTTTCTTGTCCTCCACACCTCACCCATGCCATGCTACTTATTGCCATGCAACTTGTGCATCATTCATCATGGCATGATTGTTTGCTTGACGCATTTAATTCCAATGCTTGTGCTCTATATTCATGTTGGCCTTGTTTGTTTGGCTTTTCTCGGATAGACACTGAGCAGGGGTTGTACCAAGAGAACCAGGAGCACTACCCAGATCTGTCCCTTGCTTCAACAGAGATACCAGGCAAGCACTTCCACATGCTTGCATACATACAGTACCTATTGCCTCTATCTTATTCTTGCATCATTGAGTCGCGATTGCATTAAATTGAATCCCAAGTATGCATAGCCTTTACTTTTAAACTCCACCAAGCTTGTTCCTCCATCCCATGAGCCATTACTATAGGAGCTGTTTGAGCCATGCGAGTCGTAGAACAGCATGTGTAGGGTTTGTCTTGAGTCTGTTGAATAATGAGGTACCTAAACAACTTAACCCGAGTAGTTACGGGATAACTAAAGAAAGTGGCACGGTGAGCAACATCTCGCTATTTGGTTTTTCCGCTCACTTGTGTCCGTAAGACCCCGAGTACTTGATTCTTGTTCCTTGATTTATCGCGCTATCCACATCCGGAGGTATATGGGACCCCACAGGCCGAACTTGATTCCGTCTTATTTCTTGGGGCCACAACTAGTTTGGATTTATTACTATCTGTACTTATGCCATGTTACTCAGTATTTAAATTGTGCGAGGAGCACCTTTGCTTTATTTAGGTATGCGGAGTGATTACGGTATCGACAAGCCCAGCCACACTTCGGGTTCCCGATCGCCATGACCATTGGCGCAACCTTGAGTCCGTCTCGAGCTTGCTTACTCCGCTATGGATCTACTCAAAGGGTGGCCTCAAATATTTCTGAATCTTGTGATTGTTCAGTCGTGAAAGCCTCGTTGGGTTTTGTTTTGGTTTTTCCGAGGTTGATCGAGCGTGTGTTGCTATTGGTGCACCCCGGCCGGGTAAAACTTTCTGAAAGCCGTGTCCGCGGATATGGACGACTTGGAGCACAGTTTCTTGATCATAGACAAGCATAACTAAAGTACCGCCTTTAATCTGACTAAAGTAACTTGACTAGTAAATAGTGCAATGCTCATGGAATGGTTAATAAAATTGCCAACGGATGGGGGGGTTATTCGTCCGCTTCCTTGTTGGTAAGCAGGGAGGAGGATGGATCGGATGAGATTACCATTATCACGGTTGTACTTAAATTCACGGACATCCGTCTATCATTGGTTAGGCGGATGGTTAGCGTTTATCTGTAGAATTGCTAGGGTTTATCTTTCGCTGCAATTGCGTCACCCCAGGTTGTGTCCCCTTTAGAGGCATTAAGACTTCTTTACCCTTAGGGTCTCACACGATAAATTCTTGATTCAGATGAACAGGTACCTTCTCAGGACGGATACTGGGTGGAAGAAGCCGAAGATGTGGGCAACGATCGTTCGGTGTAGAGATTCCGGGAACGGGGATCCGTGAGACCTGTAGTTGGGATGTGCTTATTTTCTCTGGCATCTTATGCCGATTTGCTTCTTATCCGTACTCGGATCTTGTTTGCCGCATGATACTCTGATGTGTGTTGTATGAGGAGTTATCCTAAAATATAGATTTATCCAGGTCATTTGAATCTTGCCGTATGGCGTTGGTATATTTCCTTTCTTTCTAGATGGTGTGGCTCTGATGTACTCTTGTATGGTGGCTTGCGTACATACCCACTTGTGTCGTAGTTGATCCCTTCGCCGACCACGCCGCCTGAGTCCCGTTGAGAGGGTAGTGGTTGGGACGTCTGAAAGGACTACCAGTGAGTGGCTTTTGGGGCCCCACCGTACTATTTCAACCACTATCACTCATCCAGGCTTGTATCTAGGAGCGTAGTTCACCGAGGTAGTTACATCAGTTTACTACAGTATGCTGATGACATAGTTATTCTTCTGGAAAAAACTGATCAGAATATCCTTCACATGAAATTTCTCTTGTATTTCTTTGAGAGTATGTCTAGTATGAAGATTAATTACCATAAGAGTGAGGTGTTTGTTTTGGGGGTTGATCTCGAAGAACATATGAGGGTGGCGGATCTTTTTATTGCAATCTTGGGAAGCTCCACATGGTTTATTTGGGGGTGCCAATTTGTGAGTATAGGCTCAAAAATGACCAGTTTCTTCCTCTGGTGGGGAAACTTACTAAAAAATTGAATCCTTGGCGAGCTAAGTTGATGTCTTCTGCAGCTAGATTAAAATTTTCCAATGGATTTTTATCTGTTGGGAGAGGGTATTCATGGCGAGATGGATAAAGTTAGAGGCAGATTCTATTGGGAGGGGTGTGCTCAATCTTTTAAGTATCATATGATGAAATGGGAGTATGTCTACAGACCTAAAGATTTTGGAGGCCTAGGCATTATTAACACACGATATATGAATATTTCTTTGCTCTTGAAATGGATCTAGAAGTTGTTTAATTGTGATGATAATATACCTTGGGTCAGATTGTTGAAAAGCAAGTATTTGAGAAATGGGGAGTCCATCTTGATGAATGAATCCAGGGGATACCAATTCTGGAATGGGTTGCAGGAGGTTAAAAAGGGGTTTGTTCGGGGAGCAGTTCATATTGTTGGGGATGGTAAAGCTTCTATATTTTGGCATGATGTTTGGCTTGGGAGTTCTTCTCTGAGGTTGGTCTTTCCAACCCTATTTTGGGCTGCTAGGAAACCTGATGCGGCTATAGCTGATAACTATGAACTTTGCTCTCACTCTTGGGATGTTGGTTTTAAGAGATCCTTTGGGGGAGCAGATATGGAGTAGTGATATAAACTTCTAGGTATGCTGGAACCTGTGTTTTTGTCCTATCAACATGATAAAGTGAGGTGGGATTTTGAGAAAAATGGAATTTACTCTACGAGATCAATGTATAGGTGGTTGGCTTTTGAGGGGTCTGTGATACTCAGCTAAGTAAGATGTGGAAACTGAAGCTCCCGATGAAAATTAAGATATTCTTATGGCAGCTGATTCATGACAGGTTGCCTACGAGGGAGCAAATTTTGATTAGAAAAGTCAGGACTTCTGGGAGTTGTCCTATTTGCAACAATGTTGAATCTATTGATCATTTGCTTTTTCTTTGCCTACTTGCTATTTTTCTCTGGTCTATTGTTCGGGAGTCTTTGGATTGGCCTTCAAATCCCCACTCAGTTCTTGACTTAATTTCTCTTACCCGACATGAAGTTGTGGATAATTTTGAACCAATCTGGATTGAGACGGCTGCTGTGTTGTGGTCTCTCTAGACCACACACAATAAGCTGATTTTTGAAGGGAAAATCCTTAAGCATCCTTCTGACCTGGGCTATCATTTGATTCATTTTATTCAGCTATGGAGACCTTTGTGGAACGGATGCAGTCTACGTTTGACGGGGCGATTGATACGTGAAAAAGGCGTCTCAGGAGGTTGCGTAGGAGGACTAGGGCTTAGGTTTCTGATAGTGTTATGAGTTCTGTTTTTCTGTAGTCCTGTGAAGGAGGGTGTTCACTTTTTGTTTTTTGGGCTCCTGTATGTAAACTGGTATCCCCAGTCGTTTATTTTCCTTGTCGAATGAACTCGTTTCTTCGAGCTTTTTAGCAATAAAAATCTGGGCCTGGGCCTGTTTTCTAAAAAAACATGCTCAACCACCATCAGAAAAGCTATTTGTGATCAGAGTCGGGCTCCATCTCCGCTGCACCAAGGGAGATTTCCAAGTGTTCAACAACAGGGTACAAAAAAAAAGATGCTCACTTTGCTCATAAGTCATACCCCGCGGGGCAACAAAGCGAGCCCCTGCCGCCGCCCCCTCTTGGCCTCCCCTCCCTTTCTCCTCCCCCGCTGCCGCCGGCGTGTGCCGCCGGGCTAAGATTGCGGTGCCGGCGGCGGTGGCCTTCCTCTCCCAAGCGCGCTGAGGAAGGTGTGGGTACTCCCGATGGCGGAGGTGCTCCACTGTGGCGGGCTGTGCTCTGGTGGTTATAGGCGGCGCGGCAACCCAATCTAGGCTCGGGGGGCCACACACAGGGCAGGCATCGGTGGCTCTCTGTAGGCGGCAGAGACCTCCCCTTGCTGTGCCATGGCCAGGTTCAGGAGCTGGACTAGGCGGGTCTAGATCGGGCAACCAGCTTCCAGGCCCGTGGAGGGATATGCAAGTTGTGACTTGTGGTAGCTCGAAGGCGTTGGGTCGAGCGCTCGTCGCGCTGATGCATCCCCCACTTTTGCCTACCACGCTCGGATCTGCAGTCGGACTCGTTGTGGTCATGCCTTTCGCCCATGTGCCAGTTTTCCGCAGTGGTGATCCTCAGACTGACGGTGGTCCAGTATGCCTAGGTGAGCATGGTGGCAATGGCACTGCTGCCAAGCAGCAGGGATCTGCGATGGCGGCAGATCCACTAGTGGACGGAGAAGTAGGGCCTAGTGCTAGGGTTGGCGGCGACGGTGACACCCCTGCTGCAATGCGGAGGCGGGGCTTCACGAGTATTTTTGGGCTCGGCCAGGCCAGCGAGGGCCTGGTTTGCCCATGTTGCTACATCCGGTCGGCTATCGCCCACTGGCGATGGAGGTTGTTCCCTCTCGTGTGTTACTGTACCTCCAACCCCCTCCGAGGTCTCCTCTTCTCGGTTGTACTAGCCCACATCGTGGGTCACGACGAGATGACGGTGGTGATGGCAACACCGTGGGGGCGTATGCTGGTGGGCGATGCGCTTGGTGGAGCAATTTGAAGCGCCCGGGAGTGTGGTTTTTTGATGGGTCGGGAGAAATCCTTGTCGTCTAGACACCGACACGACAACGCCTGCGGGTGTCACACCCCTTCCTGAAGGGCGTCAGATGTATCTCTTCCCCACCACCCATAGCATATCGGGGAAAACCCTAGGACCAGTCTGGACAGTAGCGGCATTGTCGTCGCTTTCCTTCTTGGAGGTGCTACTTGGTACGCGACGCTTCGGAGCGCTAGGAGCGTGGTAGGAATTCTTCAGAGGGCGCAGCGGTTGTGGGTCATCCTCGTTTTCATCGAGCCATTGTTGTCGGCTTTGTTTTCTCTTCTTTTTATTTTTTTATTTTTTTTGTTGTTTTCTTTGGACGTTGTGCTGTCTGGCCCAGCAGCGGTCTCAATCATGGTTGCTATATTAATATAGTTGAATGTATGCCTATTTCGAGGAGGTGTTCAACAACAAAGGCGTGCCCCCTAAACCTCTCGTTGGGAACATGATTGTGGAGGGCTACAGGCAATTGGGAACCCGAGTATAGAGGGTTACAGGCAATGCGTCAGTCTTTGGCTTGAGATCCAGAGTTTTAGGAGAGACCCGTAGGTGGCGGATGTTTTCCTCTGGTCAGGATCTAAATCGAGGCAGTATTCTGCACATGACACATATAAAATTCGCTGTCAAGGAAATTGTAGATTCAACGTGTACCGGCCAATTTGAAAGTCGTTTGCGCCCCTTAAATGCAGAGTGTTATGTTGGCTGGTGATTAAGAAGAGAGTCTGGACATCCGACATATGCTTCTGGAATAGGCTCTAGAATCAGTAGAGAACTTGTTTCACGTGTCTACGGGAAGAGGATAACGTCAATCACATCACTATGCAGTGTGTCTATGCCAGACAGGTTTGGATTAATTGCCTTAGAGCGGCTGGACTTCGGTTGGACAAGCCACAACCATAGAGTACTTTGGAGGATTGATGGCTGCAGGCTAGGGATAGAGTTTAGATAGGGGATAGAAGGATGTTCGACACCTTATTAGTCTTAGTGTCTTGGATGCTTTGGAAGCGAAGAAATGCAAGTCTTCGGTAACACACGCGATCAGTGCTCGACCTTGCAGCTAACAAATCGCATCAGAGAGGAGTTTAGCCTTTAGGAGGTCGCAAGACTTGGTGGGCGACAAAACATGACACAAGAGTAGGCTTTAGATGTAGGAGTGGTGTGTGCGTGTGTATGGTGTTTGGTCTAGCCAATTGTTTGCCTTTTGGCCATGTGAGTTTCTACCTTCTATAATACTAGCTAACAATAACAAGAATCAAGAAGCAACTATAAGAATCTAACAATCTTATGTAACTACATTTATGTAAAAAATATAGATGATTTTCATCTAACAAAAAAATTATCCACCAATTTTATCTATCGATTTTATGTAACTATATTCATCTAACACTAGATCTCTCTGCGCTCACGGGGTGCGGCTGTGGAGCATGACGTTTGATGAGGCAAATATTTTGACGACGAACTGTTTCCAAAATTTTCAAGGCGAACGTTGATCTGCAAGGTAAATAACCAATAGCGTAGCGTGTGTGTCAAGTCTCGAGTAAGAGCTAGTATTCATATGTGTGGAGGGGTTCAATTCGTACGCATGCTGATGCTGTGAGGTTCACTTGGAAAATAACACATTACAATATGGAAAATGATACTACTCCCCCGGGATCACGCGATCGCGTCCCCCGGGTGCGGAGCCGTTGGATGAAAACGATCAAGACCTTTCACTAGCTCATTGCCGGGTAACATAAAACAACCTTATCTGTTTATCGTGTCTTCACCGTTATTTTTCCCCATGACAAGCTCCTCCGCGCGCCGCCTCGTCTCTTGCTCCTCCCCGGCGCCACCACACCTCTGCTCCTCCGCGTCGCCGCTCCTCCGCGCGGCCGCGCCGGGCCATGTCGTCGAGCCAAGCTGTGACCGTTGTCGTCTAGCCAAGCTGTGACCGCGTTCTCGTCCAAGCTGGGGCTAGGCTTGTACTGGTCTGTGTGCTCCGCCAGGGCTTCCCCGTCCCCGTTGTTCAGGAAGAAGGGCCCGAGCACCCACACCGGCATAGCCAGCGTCGCTCCCAGGCACTCGGCGAACTGCCCCTCGATGTCCAGGAACGAGTTCACCACGACGCCGTCGACCTCTCGTTCCTCTCCTCCAGGAACGCCTCCCACGAAGGCGGGGAGAAGAAGGCCAATGGCCATGTGCCCTTGGTCAGCTCCACGCGCATCGGCATGCCCGGCACCACGAACTCACCCTCAGGCTTGTCCTTGTGCGTGGCCACGTTCATGTCACGGAGCGAGTAGAAGCAGGACAACGTCAAGTTTGCTACATGCGCCCGGTCTTGGTACATGTGGCGCAAGCTTTTGCTACCGACCATGTATGGCCTTGCTACCTGCGGTGCCAAGCTTTGCTACCGACCGTGGCCGGCCTTGCTACATGCGGCGATTCGCTACATGCGGCGGTGCCGCTTTCTACAACGGGCCAGCAATGGTGCTACATGTGGCTGATGGTGATGCTATGTGCTGGCTGATAACGGTGCTTGCCGACGGTACGACGCTACGTGCATCGTCGGCTTCGCCAACAAGCTGGCGGTGCTGCTACGCGGCATCGGTGGTTGCTAAATCGCGCGGCGCTGCTACAACAGGCGTCGAGGTTTGCTATGTGCAGTTATCGGACTTGCTACATAGGCATGCCGCCTCGCTACATAGGCAGCGGGGAGAGGTATAGCGAGCTTTTTTGCTACAAGCGGCGTGAAGCTTTGCTACAAAGGCACGACGGCCTTGCTACAAAGGTATGTCAGCCTTGCTACAGATGTATGGCATCGTCTTCTTGGACGATGGCGTCAGCCTTGCTATAGAGGAACAACATCACCTTCTCCAGTGATGCCTTTTTTTTTGCTACAAACGGTGTGAAGCCCTGCTACAGGGGCATAACGTCCTTGCTATAGAGGCACGGCGGCGTCTTCTTCGGCAACATCTTTTCTTCTCCGTCGACAAAGCGTTTTTGCTACATGCAGCCGGCGGCAGTGCTAAAAGGGTGCCTTGGATTTTCCGGTGAGATATCCGGCGAAATAGGAGTTTGCTACAATATAAGTTTTTTTTGTTGCAACTGTTTTGTGATTTTGCTACAATAGCGCAACATTTTTGCTACACGGTCTCCGGTGAGGTCTAACGGCGAAATTCTCCGGCGAGTCTCCGGCGAGGTCGGATATGCTACAATAGCACAACTTTTTTGCTACAAGGTCGCCGACGAGGTCTCCGGCGAAATCTCCGGCGAGGTCCTGTCTATTTTTATTTTTCTAGACCGAACCGTTTTCTGCTACAATGTAGCAAAAGCGGAGCAAATGTAAAAAAAGCGGGGCAAATGTAGCAAAAGCGGGATTTTGAATTCAAAAAAGGACACGTGGTTGGCTGGGGACCCGGGGGATGAAAACCACAAATCTCCCAGAGGAATATACGAACAAGTTATAAACCTAAGTTGCACGCTAGAGTTCTGGCTAAATAATCTAAGAAACTATTGTCTGTTCTAAAAAACAAAAAAGATACTATTGTGTGGATCAAACATGTCAAACCCACACGCAAAGTAGAAAAGTGCCGAGAACTAACATAATCCTTGTCCACGTCTAGCTACTTGCAGGATCCATCTTCCTCCTCAGAGTTGTCCACACTACAGGAAAACTGGACAACGCCGAGGGCCGGGCGTCCTTGGCACAACCCCTAATTGTTGTTGGCACAGGCTGTGCCGAGGGCACCCGTCGGTGTATCTCCCTCGGCATAGCAGCCTGTCGGCGTAGGGGCTATGCTGACAGCCACCCTCGGCACAGCCTGTGCCGACGACTTTTTTCTTGGCATAGAATCGTCCGTTTGTATTTTTCAAAAAAATCGTTTTTTTAATTATTTGAATCTCTCACTTTTGAATTGTTTGAATCTCTCTCACATGGAACATTTTTAACACTAAATACACTAATCTTAGATCAAATTGTAGTTTTGGTCAAACTTCTTGGTCGGTCACCCATTCTCACTATTCCACTCCCAGCAAGCTTAACTTCTTGGTTCCCTTCAAATGAGCTTCCGTGAAACATACTATACCTTTTTGTCCAGATGGTCTGGTATTTTTGAAAACTAGGATGGTAGCATTTTGAATTAGCCATTTGATGGTTGCTTCACAAAACCCTTGTTTTTTGTGCTTGGAAAATGGAAAATGGTTCTTGGTGCGATAACAAGGGAAACTTTCTCATGCAACATTGTTCGTCATCTCATGATGCATATATATTGGGCATATTATCACAAACTATGCCTTAATTCTTGCCATAACATTGGTCATTTGATCCGAAAGCCAGGAAACTTCTAATGAGATAGGTCATTTTGTGAAAGTTTTTTGAGACATAATCAATATATCATTTTTTATATTTTCCCTTCCGACTATGTCACATAATATGACACTGCGCTAAGGTTTCGCATTAGATTGTTTTAAAATTTATTATGCCCGTTTTAAACTGTATTTAATGTTTTTATATTTTACTAACTTTTTATTCATGAATGTGTAATATTTGAGTGAAGATGGATAGATCTTATTTTTTGCAAATTTTGATATATTATTTTTATTTTTGTGAATTAAAATGATTTAGTTATGATTTTTCTAAGATTAATCTGGTAAAATGAAAAATAGCTATGCTGAGAGAATTGTCGTCGGCACAGCTGTGAAACCTATGCCGAGGGCATTACCGTCGGTGTAGCCTTAACGCCGCCCCTCGGGCGGTAGCTACTCTGAGGGCCGCCCTCGGCCTAGGTAGGCTACGCCGACGACATTTCAATGTCGAGGACTTGCCTGCTGGCCTGGGCTAGGGAGAGACCTACGCTGAGGGCCCCGACAATTGGCCGTTGGCATAGTATCCCGTCTAGCGATGCGAGGCAGGACAAGGGCGTGTGAAAGATGATCGTAAGGGGAATATGGTGCTCGGCTCCATGGTGGGTCCGTATCCGGGGAGAGGGGGATCTACTGCGATGGCGTCATGTGTTCTCTCCTGGATCAGAAAAAATCGGGGAAACATGAATAGCATGTACGAGGACACATCAGTTTCTTTCAAAACAAATTATGATCGACCGAAAGCAGAGGCAGGGGCAGCGGCAACAGGAAACGACGCTGGCAAACCTCGTGGTTCCCATTCAAATGTCTATCGTGTTTCGCGGCAGGCGCTAATGAAATTCCGCTGAATCGCTGTGAACATTTTTTCCGCGAAAACGCAAAAAGCTATGCATTTTGATTCATTGATAGAAAATGAGTTTGATTTACAAGTCAGAGAAGGCCGAAACACCCATATATACAACACACCCAACACTCAAAACAAGACTACGACAAACGTCGAAATCCGTCGAGTGCTTCTCCAGGACGCCATAGAGTGAGCTCCTCCGCCGAACATAACCCTTGTCGATGAAAGTCGCAGTGCTTGCACATTGTCGATACCGCTAGGAGAATGCCATTTGAAGCCAAGATGGGTCCCACCTGGATCCCGCGAGCCATCTAGGCTCAGCCCAGATCCGGGGTACGCCGCCGGCGCAGTGGCTACCTCCTTGCAACCTCAATAGACTTACTAGCATGCAGTCTTCACCGACCCGCCAACAACCACAGAGGCCAGCCCACAACTGGTCATACGGAGGCTTGATCGCGCTGTCCGGAGAGGATATCTATCACGCAAGCCAGCCGCAATACCACTCGAGAGGCCGACACTCCATCTGCACTAAGACGCAGCATGACGCCAACACCGAGGACCATGACAATGAGCCACGACTCATACCAGGGAATCAGGTTTCGAAGACGACGCCTCCATGGAGGGTACAACGTCGAAGACACCACCGCCGCCTGGTCTGGCAAGCCAAATCTGGGGGTTTCACCCGGAACCTGACACCCTAGGCGAGGGAAGGTGCTGAAGCTCCTCGATGACGCCTCAACAGGACACGACACCCATAGGCGTCGCCATCACCAGCCCAAAGGCAAAGCTTTCGCCTGAAGCTTGGTACCTCGTTCCTGCAACCGAGCACCCTGTTCTTCACATGCAGCCCCCGCGCTGGACCTTAGAGAGATCACCATCAGGTTTGGGCACAGCCACCTCAAAGAAGCATCGTCGGTCACCCAACACCGCCAACCCTGCTGCTGGCGTCACAAAACGCCTCGAGCCCCCACACCAAGAAGGCGTTGGGCTCCACTCGACTCGGCCAAAGCAACAACATACCTGCGCTCAAGGCCGGGGAGGACGACCATGGGGATGTGGGAGGGGAATGGGACGCACCCAACCACCAGCGACGTCGCCCAGACGACCCAACCTGCATGGAGCAAGGATCACGCGCACACTCAGCGCAGGGGCCAACAAGGCTAGGGCCTGCACAACCCATATTGAGCCCCAATGGGCCCAGATCTGGGTCGGCCGTCCTGCTCTGCCCGCTGCCGCCTCCCTGCCTCCACCACGGCGGTCGTCTTAGTATGTTTAGCTTTGCTAAGTACATCCTTGAGGAGAATTTCATCCCTATTAAGAATGGGAAAGTAGGTGGAGAACACAAAGACATGGAGTAGAGACGAAAAAGACATGGAGTAGAGACGATAAACACATGGAGTGTAGACCATGGAGACATGGTGTATCAACCACGGAGACATGGTGAAAAAACCACAAAGACACATGGGGTACAAACCACGGAGACATGGTGTATTAACCATGGAAACATGGGGTAGAAACCATAGAGACATGGCTTATCAAACATAGAGACATGGGATATCAACCACGAGGACATGGTATACAAACCACGAATACATGGTGTACAACCACGGAGACATGGAGTACAGACATGGTGTAGAACCCACGGAGACATGGAGTACAATCCACTAAGACATGGTGTAGAAACCACGGAGTCATGGAGTATAATCCACGGAGTCATGGCGTAGGAACCTCAGAGTCATGGTGTAGAAACCTCGAAGTCATGGTGTAGAAACCTCAGAGTCATGGTGTTGAGACTATATATTTGGAACACCTTGTATTTTGTTAGGTTGACCATAGAGCTACGTCCCTCGATTAAATTTTCATATTGAATGATAGGAATAGTATAATTGCCAAGTCATGCTTGCCAATACATTCAATGTATTGATCATTCATGCATGCAACCTATCATGTTGCAGGTTACTCAGAAGAGGAGTGAGGTATGAAGTTAGATTCGCGAGTCTCCACTCAGCATGCTTCGCCTATGGCATTTTAATAGAGCTCCTTATCTTTTATTTGTCTTCCACTATTGAACTTTGTTTACGAGGAGATAGCCCTTATGCTATGCAACTTGTTTTATATGATGTTATATTCTAGATCATTCGATGTAATAGAATTATTAAGTTTGTTTCATGATATTACATCATGAGTTGTGCGTGCTAGTGAGTCGATCCAGGGACTAGAACTAAACAACATAGAGATTTGGACCCCTACCAGGTTGGGTCACTTCACATATGATCTATTCGCTTATTTGCTCAAGGACGAGAAAAAGTTTAAACTTGGGGGGAGTTGATACGTGCATTTTGTATCATCATAATAGCCATAATATAAATAGTTTTTACTGTTATTTACATTGATACATCAGTTTTTATGCCTTTTAGATGATTTCCGGAACTTTCCTACAAATTCCCTAGCTTTGGTATTTAATTTCTAGGAGGCAAAAAACTTCATTTTTGTATTTTTATGTTTTAGGGACTTTCAGGGAACCAATTAATTCAGGAAAACCACCACAAGAGCTTTTCATCATGAGAAGGAAAATAGGCATTGGAAACACGTGAGAGGATCCACGACGGCTGAATGAGCCCAGGTGGCGCGGACCACACCCTAGGCCGTGTCACCCAGTCCCGTTCCCCTTAAGCATCATCTAGGATCCTCCTTTTACACAAGCCTTTGTATCAACAGAAAACCAACGCCATATTTCTCTCAAGATTTACAGAGGCGAAGGTAGAGGCAAAAGTCCTCTCCTTCGCTGTGAGAGGGCAGATCTGAAGGGAATATATCCTGAGAGGAAATAATAAAGTGTTTATTATGTGTATTCCAAGTATATGATACATGTTTATTTTGCATGCTATAATTGTATTAATACGGAAACATTAATACATGTGTGTTTAATAAACAAACAGAAAGTTCCTAGTTATGCCTCTCTCATAAACTAGCTCGTTGATTAAAAAGATGACCAAAGTTTCCTGATCATAGACATTGGATGTTGTTAATAACGAGGTCACAACATTAGTGTAATGGTGTGATGAACATTCATCCGAAGTATAGCATTACGATCAAAGTCATTGAATTTATATTGCTATAACAACTTACGAAGTGATCCTAATCCTTAGACCATGAGATCATGTCAATCACTAACACCGGAAGAGTTTCTTGATAACATCAAACGTCACACTGTAACAGGGTGATTATAAAGATGGGTTCTGAACTAATAAAGTGTTATGTTGAGGCCCATGGATCGAGAGTGGAATTTGTTCATCCTGATGACGGATAGATATACTCTGGGCTCTCTTGGTGATATCACATTGGTTAGCTTGCAAGCAAGTGATTTGATCACTAGAATGTTATATCACGGGAACGAGGAAGAGTGCATGTCAGTAACGAGATCAAACTAGGTATGGAGATACCGATGATCGAATCTCGGACATGTAATATATCGTGAAACAAAGGGATTAAGATACTAGCATAAAAGGTTCCGACGATAACAAGAAAGTCATCATTGAATGTGTGGGAGTCAGTATGTGTCTCCAGATCCCACTTCTGATTATTGATCGGAGAAGGGTCTCGATCATGTCCGCATTATTTGCAAACCGTAGGGCGACACACTTAAGAGACACTGACATCCATTTGGAGCAAAGGTTTCATGCCGGAAAGAATAACAAGCGCAGGAATTTATTTCACTAGATACCGAAACAGGTTTTTGGGTGAAATTGTAGAAAGTGTTTTTTGCATGTTAAATGAAATGCTAGCAAGGGGTTATCTGTGAATGTTTGTCATTAAAGTAATTGACAAAATTCTGAATAAATAAAAGGAGTTTTATTTAATGAGAGTTTGCATTAAATTTGGTGGAAATTTAATGGGAAATTTGAGTGGGATTTTGAGTGGAGAAAATTGAAGGGGCATTTTGTGAGTAAGGCTTCCTACCACATGAATGAGGGGAGGGCAAGGGGCAGCCCCCATGCGCCGGCCACCCCCTTGGGGTCCCCCCCTCCTCACTTCTCACACACACCTCCTCGTGAAGGATCTCTCTTCCCCTCTAGTATTTATCCCCCATGGTCTCGGACTAGCGAGATACATGTTCCTGGTGGCTATTCGACAAGAAAGAGTTGTGCTTCCGCTGCATCGCTGGAGCGAGGAGGCGGAGGTTTCTTGGTGCCTCGGACGTGTGTGCGAGCACGGATGCACTGCTAAGTTGCGGTGCTAAGGACTTCCTCTCGATCTTGAGATCGGCAACAGGTCGTCTACATCAACCATGAGTTTAACTTGTTAAGCTTTATCGGTCTTCAAGGGTATGTTCTCTACAGATATACATCCGCCTGTTGTTTGTATCTAGTAGATAGATTGGTACATAGTTGTTCCCATTGTAGGAAATTTTTTGTTTTCTATGTTGCGAACCCTACAGTGGTATCAGAGCCGGATCTATGCGTAGATGCTTTACACGGGTAGTACACATATGAGTATGTGGGCGATGATGATCATGTTATTGCTTCTTAGTTGTATTTTGGATATTGGTGTCATAGTGGGATGAATCGGCCCAGACAAACTTTACATGTCCTCGCACATGAGACCTATTCCACGCTTGACATGCAACTAGTTTGCATAAGTGTCTACCGGGTGTCCGTCTGTCCTACTGTAGTCATTATCTAATTTGCAACGAGTTGTCAACAATTTAATTATCCTTGTTGTGGTTCATGTTCGTAGGTATGAACGGTTCTATCTTCGAAAGCCCTAAGCCACATAAAACTAGCAATGGATAAATTAGAGGCGTCTAGTTTAGATTGTTGTTGGGATAGTGTTATGATATGGTGATGATGTAAGTAGAAGTATGAGATGATACTCTTAAACACACATAACGTGTAAGTTCCATAGACCTTGGCCTTACACATATAGGTATGATAGTGATCATACCACGGTGCACATGATAGAGATCATATGCGGGAACCATAACATTTCACTTATAAACATATGATGTTTGATAACATCTTATATTGCTTGTTCGATGTTTTATTAGCATAATAAGATGATCCCTCATTTAAATATCAAGATAAGAATGTGTTCTACCTTTAGTATGCACCGATTATGTTTTTGTCGCTCCAAGACATCACGTGATGATCGGGTGTTCTTGGATCCATGACCATATTTCGGGTGTAAGACAGTTACACATGCAAATACTAAGGTTCTTACTTGGCGAGCCTAGCATGTACAGACATGTCCTCGGAACACGGACCAAAAGGTTAAGCATGAGTCATATAGTAGATATGATGCCCATTTGATGCTCGCCTTTGAATCTACACCGACTCACGTGATGATCGGACTTGGTGTGGTGGATTTGGTTCATGTAATCACCAAAAAGGCACGAGGGGTGTCATTTTTTAGTGGGAGTTCATTCTAAATGTGGATTAGTTGAAATCAATTTATCATAAACTTAGTCTAAACTTTACAAATTCTGTTGTAGATGGCACCACCTACTTTTAATTTCAATGTGTTCATGGAGAAAGAGAAACTTGCAACGAACGGTAGCAACTTTACCGAATGGGTCATGAATTTGAGGATTCTCCTCTCTACTGCACAAAATCAATATGTGCTAGAGGCTCCGCTAGGCCCCCCACCTTTCGATGATGCCCTTGACGAGGAGAAGAATGTCTATCAGACTCGTCAGGAGGACCACAACTTAGTTCATTGTAGCATATTGTATGGGCTAGAGCTAGAACTTCGAAAGCGTTTCGAAAACGGCAATGCATTTGATACAATGGGTGAGTTGAAAATAATTTTCGACACACATGCCGCTGTAGAGAGCTACAATGCTTCAGAAAAGTTCTTTAGCTGCATGATGGAAGAGCACAGCTCCATAAGTGAGCATGTACTCAAGATGTCGGGTTACGCCAATAAGCTTGTGTCCTTGGTAATATTGATTCCCATTGACTTAGGAATCCATCGTTTTCTGCAGTCTCTGCCACCTAGCTATTAGATCTTCGTGATGAACTATAATATGCAAGGCATGAAGAAGTCTCTCCCCGAGCTTTTGTCAATGCTTAAAACTGCAGAAGTTGAGATCAAGAAGGAACATCAAGTGTTGATGATCAATAAAAACACTGGTTTCAAGAAAGACAAGAAGGGTAAACGGAAGGGAAGTAAGGGCGGAAAGTCGGTTGCCGTGCCTAAAAAGAAACCCCGAGTTGGCCCTAAGTCTGATACCGAGTGCTATTATTGTAAGGGGACTGGCCACTGGAAGCGCAACTGCCCCAAGTATTTGGCAGACAAGAAGGTCGGCAAGGCAAACAAAGGTATATATGATATACATGTTATTGATGTGTACTTGAATAGTGTTCGAAGTAGCACCTGGGTATTTGATACCGGTTCAGTTGCTAATATTTGTAACTCGAATCAGGGGATGCGGAACAAGCGACCGCTAGCAAGGGGTGAGGTCAAGATGCGTGTCGGCAATGGATCAAGTGTTGATGTGATCTCCGTCGGAACGCTACCTCTCCACTTACCGTCGGGATTAGTAATAAACTTGAATAATTCTTATCTGGTGCCTGCACTGAGAATGAACATTGTATCTGGATCGTGTTTGATGCGAAGTGGTTATTCATTTAAATCCGAGAACAATGGTTGTTCTATTTATATGAATGAAATATTTTATGGTTATGCACCGATGATGAATGGTTTATTTCTGTTGGATCTCAATAATAGTGTTACACATATTCATAATGTTGATGCTAAAAGGATTAAACTTAATGATGATATATCCGCATATATGTGGCACTGCCGTCTAGGTCATATTGGCGTTAAATGCATGAATAATCTCCATTCACATGGACTTTTGGAATCACTTGATTTTGAATCATTTGATAGATGTGATCCATGCCTTATGGGCAAGATGACTAGAACGTTGTTTTCCAGTTCAATGGAACGGGCGACAGATTTATTGGAAATCATACATTCTGATGTATGTGGTCCAATGAGTGTGTCGGCGCGAGGTGGATATCGTTATTTTGTTACTTTCACGGATGATTTGAGTAGACACGATTATATCTACTTGATGAAACACAAGTTTTAAACCTTTGAAAAGTTCAAGGAATTTCAGAGTGAAGTGGAAAATCATCGTAATAGAAAGATCAAATTTCTATGGTCCGACCATGGATAGGAGTATCTAATTTACGAGTTTAGCACTCATATGAAAGAGTGTGGAATTGTTTCACAACTCACACCTGCCGGAACACCACAGCGTAATGGTGTGTCGGAACGTTGTAATCGTACTTTATTGGATATGGTTCGATCTATGATGTCTCTGACGGACTTGCCGTTGTCATTTTGGGGTTATGCACTAGAAACTGTTGCATTCACTTTAAATCGGGCACCATCTAAATCCGTTGAAAAGACACCATATGAATTATGGTTTGGAAACAAACCTAAGCTGTCATTTCTTAAAGTTTGGGGATGTGATGTTTATGTGAAGAAACTTCAACCGGAAAAACTCGAACCCAAAGCGGAAAAATGCGTCTTCATAGGATACCCTAAGGAACTATTGGGTATTCCTTCTATCACCGATCCGAGGGCAAGGTTTTTGTTGCCAAGAATGGATCCTTTCTAGAGAAAGAGTTTCTCGCGAAAGGCGTGAGTAGTCGGAAGGTAGAACCCGAAGAGGTTATTGAACCTTCTCTTCAAAGTATGGCGAGTAGAGCAGCGCCGTAAGTTGTTCCGGAGTTGGCTTCACCAGTTGAATAAGGAACTAATGATAATGATCATGAAACTCCGAAAGAGAGTACTATCAAACCTCGCAGTTCTAGCAGGATGCGTGCACCTCCCGAGCTGTACGGAAACCCTGTTATGAATTTCATGGTTGATGAAATTGAAGACCCTACGACGTATGAAGAAGGGATGATGAGCCCGGATTCCAACAAATGGTTAGAAGACATGAAATCCGAGATGGAATCCATGTATGAAAATCAAGTTTGGAACTTGGTAGACTTACCTCACGACCGAAAGGCCGTGGAGAATAAATGGATTTTCAAAAGGAAAACTGATGCTGATGGTAATGTGACCGTCTATAAAGCTCGACTTGTTGCAAAGGGGTTTTGACAAATTCAAGGAGTTGACTACGATGAGACATTATCTCCCGTAGCGATGCTAAAATCAGTTAGGATTATTTTAGCAATTGTTGCATATTTCGATTATGAGATATGGCAGATGGATGTCAAAACTGTGTTTCTCAATGTTAATATTGAAGAAGAGTTGTATATGATACAACCAAAGGGTTTTATCGATCCTAAGGATGCTAACAAGGTGTGCAAGCTTCAGTGATCCATCTATGGACTGAAGCAAGCATCACGAAGTTGGAATCTCCGCTTTGATGAGGTGATCAAAGAGTTTGGATTTGTCCAAACTTATGGAGAAGCTTGTATTTACAAGAAAGTGAGTGGGAGCAATGTGCCATTTCTGATATTATATGTGGATGACATATTATTGATCGGAAATGATATAGATCTTTTAAACAGTGTTAAAAGTTATCTAAACAGCAAATTTTCAATGAAGGACCTAGGTGAAGCGTCATACATATTAGGCATAAATATCTATAGAGATAGATCTAGGCACCTAATAGGGCTATCGCAAAGTACATACCTTGATAAGATTTCAAAGAAGTTTAAAATGAACGGAAGTAAGAAGGGGTTCTTACCTATGTTGCAAGGCAAGACATTGAGTAAGACTCAAAGTCCGGCTACGGCGGAAGAAAGAGAGATAATGGACAAAGTCCCATATGCTTCAGCCATAGGCTCTATAATGTACGCCATGCTATGTACAAGACCGGATGTGGCACATGCTATTAGTTTGACTAGTAGGTACCAATCGGATCAAGGTTCAGAACACTGGATAGCGGTCAAGAATATCCTTAAGTACTTGCAAAGAACTAAGGATATGTTTCTTGTGTACGGAGGTGAAGAAGAGCTCGTCGCTAAGTGTTATGTTGAAGCAAGCTTTGACACCGATCCGGATGACTCTAAGTCCCAATCCGGATACGTATTTCTCATGAATGGCGGAGAGGTTAGTTGGAGGAGTTCCAAACAACCTGTGCTGGCGGGATCGACAACGGAGGCCGAATATGTTGCTGCTTTGGAAGCGGCTCAGGAAGAAGTTTGGATGAAGGAGTTTATATCCGAACTAGGTGTGGTTGCGAGCGTGTTGGACCCAATGGTGATCTATTGTGACAACAATGGTGCTATTTCCAATGGCAAAGAACCAAGGTCTCACAAGAATTCCAAGCATATTAAGCGCCGGTTTCACTCCATCCGCGAGCATGTCAAGGATGGAGATATAAAGATTTGTAAAGTACACACAGATCTCAATGTAGTAGATCCGTTGACTAAAACTCTCCCTAGAGAAAAACATGATCAACATCAGAACTCCATGCGTGTTAGATTCATCACTATGTAACTAGATTATTGTCTCTAGTGCAAGTGGGAGACTGAATGGAATATGCCCTGAGAGGCAATAATAAAGTTTTTATTATGTATATTCCAAGTATATGATAGATGTTTATTTTGCATGCTATAATTGTATTAATACGGAAATATTAATACATGTGTGTTTAATAAACAAACAGAAAGTTCCTAGTTATACCTCTCTCATAAACTAGCTCGTTGATTAACAAGATGATCAAAGTTTCCTGATCATAGACATTGGATGTTGTTAATAATGGGGTCACAACATTATTGTAATGGTGTGATGAACATTAATCCGAAGTATAGCATTACGATCAAATTCATTGAGTTTATATTGCTATAACAACTTACGAAGTGATCCTAATCCTTAGACCATGAGATCATGTCAATCACTAACACTGAAAGAGTTTCTTGATAACATCAAACATCACATCGTAACAGGATGATTATAAAGATGGGTTCAGAACTAATAAAGTGTTATGCTGAGGCCATGGATCAAGAGTGGAATTTGTTCATCCCGATGACGGATAGATGTACTCTGGGCCCTCTCGGTGATATCACATTGGTTAGCTTGCAAGAAAGTGATTTGATCACTAGAATTTTATATCACGGGGACAAGAAAAGAGTGCATGTCAGTAACGATATCAAACTAGGTATGGAGATACCAATGATCGAATCTCGGACATGTAATATATCACGAAAACAAAGGGATTAAGATACTAGCATAAAAGGTTTCGACGATCATAAGAAAGTCATCGTTGAATGTGTGGGAGTCAGTATGGGTCTCCAGATCCCGCTTCTGATTATTGATCGGAGAAGTGTCTCGATCATGTCCGCATTATTCGTGAACCGTAGGGTGACACACTTAAGAGACACTGACATCCATTTGGAGCTAAGGTTTCATGTCGGAAAGAATAACAAGCGCAGGAATTTATTTCACTAGATACCGAAACAGGCTTTTGGGTGAAATTGCAGAAAGTGTTTTTTGCATGTGAAATGAAATACTAGCAAGGGGTTATATAATGTTTGTCATTAAAGTAATTGACAAAGTTCTGAATAAATAAAAGGAGATTTATTTAATGAGAGTTTGCATTAAATTTGGTGGAAATTTAATGGGAAATTTGAGTGGAGAAAATTGAAGGGGAATTTTGTGAGTGGAGATTCCACCCACATGAATGAGGGAAGGGCAAGGGGGCAGCCCCCATGTGCCGGCCACCCCCTTGGGGTCCCTCCCCCCTCCTCACTTCTCACACACACCTCCTTGTGAAGGATCTCTCTTCCCCTCTAGTATTTATCCCCCATGGTCTCGGACTAGCGAGATACATGTTCCCGGTGGCTATTCGGCAAGAAAGAGTTGTGCTTCCGTTGCATCGCTGGAGCGAGGAGGCGGAGGTTTCTCGGTGCCTCGTACGTGTGCGAGCATGGATGCGCCGCTAAGTTGCGGTGCTAAGGACTTTCTCTCGATCTTGAGATCGGCAAGAGATCGTCTACATCAACCACGAGTTTAACTTGTTAAGCTTTGTCGGTCTTCAAGGGTATGTTCTCTACGGATATACATCCGCCCGTTGTTTGTATCTAGTAGATAGATCTTGGTACATAGTTGTTCCCATCGTAGGAATTTTTTTGTTTTTTATGCTGCGAACCCTACAAGATCCTACTACTACGAGGCTACATGAGAGAGGGGAAATCTATGCCATCATCATCACCACTCCTCCTTGGTCTAGGTTAGAGTATCTCAGACACTATATCCATCCTTCCCAACATCTGAACCATCTCCCTCTTGATATCAACATCATCCACCTCATAGTTTGTGGTAGATTTAACCTCAAAATATTGTTTAAGTGTTGTGTTCATGATTGTGATTGGTAACCTGTCATTGTTTTGTGAAGTTATACTTTTAGATTGTGTTGTAATCCATATGCTATTGATTCTGCCATGTTTCACCGTTGTGAGTAGATCCCCATGTTCCTGATGGCATAAAGTGAATTGGATATTATCTCCATATAATATGTAATGACTACTTGGTTAAGTTTAATATTTTATGAGGTTCTATGATGGTTTCACCTTTATGGGACCATAGGGATACACCTTAGTGTTATGATGATAGTGCGTAGGGATGGAATGATAGAAACCGTGTCCTGGGACTTGGATTTGCATTAGGGGGTTCTTATAGGAGACCTTAGAACTTTAAACAATGGTTGTACATTTTTGTCTTAATGAATCCTTTCATTGCACATCAAAATTTCCTTAGGACCAATCATATTAAGGGTGCAATTTCACATGTATATGCCTGCACTTATTTTAGACTCTATCCAATGGGAAGAAAAGTTGAAAACATACTTACCATACTATTAAAAAATCTTTATGCTATGTAAATCCATGCCACCCTCCGAAAGAACTGTCACATATAAGTGTTGGGATTTGTAGCATGGAAAACAAAATTTTTCTATCGCATACAAACAAACAAGCCAAGATCTATCTACTAGATTGTAGCAACGAGTCGATGGTATAACTTACCCTCGAAGATTCCAAAGCGTTTAACGAGAGCGGATTCTTGTGGGTGATGTAGTCGTACTCTTTCCGATCTCAAGATCGTGTAGACGATCCTTCCGGCGCCACGTTCCGGCAGCGCTCCCATGATCACACCGTTCGGACTCGACGAAGACCTTCCTCTCCCTTGTTCCAAAGCAGCGGAGGTTGTAGCACTCTCCTCGCGATTCCGGCAAAGGCAGTAACCGAGTAGAGTAGAGGAAATCCGCAGGCTTCGCCTTAAGCGGTGCGAGTATGGTGGAGCTTATGAGAGAGGCTATTAGTGGTCTAGTAATTAGACACACCAATTAGAAGGCTCTAAACTAATTAGAAGGCTCTAAACCGCTGGCTAAAGAAATTAGAAGCTCTAAACCAAAAACGGCTCTAAACCGGAGATTTAGAGGTAGGAAGTTGTGTGTCTAGGAGGAGCCCTGCCTCCTTATATAGGTGGAGGGGCCTTGGCGCGCCAGGAGGAGGAGTCCCTCCCCAACTCGCCTAGGGCTGGCCCTGGAGGAGTCCAACTCCTCCTCCAGTTGGTTCCAACTCCTCTTGCTTGTTTCACAGTTTCCTGTTTCCCACAGTTTCTGTTTTAGCCGTTTGACTTTCAAACCGCAATTTGACTTTCATGTTTTGGAACAGCGAGAACACTTAGTACATGATGCAATCATTCCAATATGTAATGACACATTCATGTACCCCTCTCCCCGGAGTGTCGGACAATCCGGAACCTTCTAGAACATTCCCGATGAAAACACCGGAATCATTCCCGAACTCCGAAACGGGACTTTCCTTATATGAATCTTATTCTCCGGACCATTCCGAGACTCCGAACAACATTCGGTCTCTTTCTCATAATACCATAACTACTCAAACAACGTCGAATCCTTAAGTGTGTCTCCCTACGGTTCGTGAATTATGCGGACATGATCGAGACACTTCTCCGAACAATAACCAATAGAGGAATCTGGAAATTCATATGGCTCCCACATATTTCTACGATTACTTTGCGATCGAATGAACCACTTACATACGATACCAATTTCCCTTTGTCTCACGATAGTTTACTTATCCGAGGTTATGATCGTCGGTATCTCTGCATACCTAGTTCAACCTCGTTACCTATAAGTACTCTTTTCGTTCCGTGATATGTGATCCCTTGTGACCAAGTCACATGCTTGCAAGCCAATTGGATGACATTCCACCGAGAGGGCCCGAGTATATCTATCTCATCATGTGGATGGACAAATCCCACTCTTGATCCATGTGTTTCAACCAATACTTTCCAACACTTAATGCCACCTTTATAGCCACCCGATTCACGGTGTGGTGTTTGATGTCATCAAAGCATCCATCCGGTAAAGGTGATATGCATGATCTCATGGTCGAAGGAATTAGGTTACTATGTATCAGAAAGCATATAGCAATTGAACTATTGAAATGACTTGATCTTTATGCTACGCTTATCTATAGGAGTATGTCCACCATATCATTCTCCTAACGATATGATCTTGTTGTTGATAACATCTCAATGTTCATGATAGGGAAACCACAATCATTAATCAACCAACAAGCTAGTGAAGTATAGAGGCTATACTAGGGACTTCAAATTAAGTTTACAAATCACACAAGTATTAATGGTTTCCTTGTTAATACTATTATAGCATGAATGTAAACATTTATCATAAACATAAAGATATCATAATAACTACATTTATTATTGCCTCTAGGGCATATCTCCAACAGTCTCCCACTTGCACTAGAGTCATCTAATCTAGATTACATGGTAATATACCGAACACCCATGGCAGTTTGGTGTTGGTCATGTTTTGCCCTCGGGAGAGGTTTAGTCAATGGATCCGCCACATTTAGATCTGTGTGTACTTTGCAAATCTTTATATCCCCATCCTGGATATGTTCTCGAATAGCGTGAAAACGCAGCTTGATATGCTTCAGCTTCTTGTGTGACCTTGGTTCTTGCGCATTGGCTATGGCCCATGTTATCACAAGAGATAGACATTGGGTCCAGCGCACTTGGAACCACACCCACTCGTAATGAACTCTTTCATCCATATCGCTTCTTGTGAAGCCTCCGGCAGCCATGTATTCCGATTCATTGAAGATCTCGCCACAACGCTTTGCTTTGCACTCCTCCGACTAATCTTGCACCATTCAAAATAAATACGTATCCGGATTGTGATTTAGAATCATCTGGATCGGTGTTCCAACTAGCATCGGTGTAACCATTAACAACGAGCTGTTCATCACCTCCATAAGAAAGAACCATATCCTTAGTTCTTCTCAAGTACTTAAGGATGTTTTTGATCATGTCCAATGATCCACTCTGGATCACTTTGATATCTGCTAGTTAAACTAACGACATATGCAATGTCGGGTCTAGTACATAGCATGGCATACATTAGAGATCCTATGGCTGAGGCATAGGAGTCTTACTCATCCTTTCTCTATCTTCGCGATGTCGGACTTTGAGTTTTACTCAAGGTCGTATTGAGCAACATGGGCAAGAACCCTTTCTTGCTTTCTTCCATTCCAAATCTCTTTAGAACTTTGTCCAAATATGTACTGTGACAATGATATTTGGCGTTTTGATCTATCTCTATAAATCTTTATGCCTAATATGTAAGCTGCTTCGCCAAGATCCTTCATTGAAAACTATTATTCAAATATTCCTTGACACTATTAAGAAGGTCTACATCATTCCCAATCAACAATATGTCATCCACATACAGTATTAAGAATGCTCTGAGCTCCCACTCACTTTCTTGTAAATACAAGCTTCTCCATAAGTTTGTATAAAACCAAAACTTTTGATTACCTTATCAAAACGTTGATTCCAACTTCGGGATGCCTGCTTCAATCCATAGATGGACCGTTGAAGTTTGCATACCTTGTTAGCATCTTTAGGATCGACAAAACCTTTGGGTTGCATCATATACAACTCTTCATCAATGTCTCCATTGAGGAATGCTGTTTTGACATCCATCTGCCATATCTCATAATCATAATATGCAGCGATTGCTAACATAATCCTCACAGACTTTAGCTTCGCTACCGGTGAGAAAGTCTCATCGTAGTCAACTCCTTGAATTTGTCGAAACCCTTTTGCGACAAGTCGAGCTTTATAGACAGTAACATTACCATCAGCATCTGTTTTCTTCTTGAAAATCCATTTGTTCTCGACACCTTCCGCCATCCGTAAGTCCACCAAAGTCCATACTTGGTTTTCGTACATGGATCCAATCTCGGATTTCATGGCTTCTTGCCATTTATTGGAATCTGGGCTCATCATCGCTTCCTCATATGTCTCGGGGTCATCGGTGTTGTCCACCACCATGACATTCATAACGGAATCATACCAATCGCAGTGGTACGAGTTCGTTGACCTTCGAGGCTCTGTAGCAACTTCAACCGAAGTTTCATGATCATCATCATTAGCTTCCTATCTTATTGGTGCAGCACCACAGAACTTCTTCCGGTCTTTGCACTACTCGCAATTTCGAGAGAAGGTTCGACAACCTCGTCGAGTTCTACTTTCCTTCCAGTCACTTCTTTCGAGAGAAATTCCTTCTCTAGAAAAGATCCATTCTTGGCAACAAAGATTTTGCCTTCGGATCTATGATAGAAGGTATACCCAATAGTTTCCTTCGGGTATCCTATGAAGACGCATTTTTCCGCTTTGGGTTCAAGCTTGTCCGGCTGTAACTTCTTTACATAGGCTTCGCATCCCCAAACTTTAAGGAACGACAATTTAGGTTTCGTCCCAAACCATAATTCATATGGTGTCGTTTCAACGGATTTAGACGGTGCCCTATTTAAAGTGAATGCGGCTGTTTCTAATGCATAACCCCAAAATGATAGCGGTAAATCTGTAAGTGACATCATAGAACGAACCATATCTAAGAGAGTTCGATTATGACGTTCGGACACATCATTACGCTGTGGTGTTCCCGGCGGTGTCAATTGTGAAAGTATTACGCACTTCTTTAAATGCTCGCCAAACTCGTAACTTAGATATTCACCTCCACGATCAGAACGTAGAAATTTAATCTTCTTGTTACGTTGATTCTCTACCTCACTTTGAAACTCCTTAAACTTCTCGAAAGTTTCGGACTTATGTTTCATGAAATAGATATACCCATATCTACTCAAGTCATCTGTGAAGGTAAGAACATAACGATAACCACCGCGCGATGCTACACTCATTGGACCACACACATCGGTATGTATGATTTCCAATAAGTCCGTAGCTCGCTCCATCATACCAGAAAATGGAGTCGTAGTCATTTTCCCATCGACATGCTTCGCATCTTTCAAGTGATTCAAAATCAAGTGATTCAAGAAGTCCATCGAATGGAGTTTCTTCATACGTTTCACTCGATGTGACCAAGGCAACGATGCCACATATAGGTCGAATTATCGCTGATTTCAAGCGTTTAGCCTCAATGTTGTTGATATGTGTATTTCCACTATCGAGATTCAATAAGAATAGACCATCTATCAAAGGTGCATGTGCATAAAACATATTACTCATATAAATAGAACAACCATTATTCTCGATTTAAACAAGTAACCGTCTGCAATAAACAAGATCCGATATAATGTTCATGCTCAACGCAGCACCAAATAACAATTATTTAAGTATAAAACTAATCCCGATGGTAGATGAAGGGTAGCGTCGACCGCGATCACATCAACCTTTGATCCGCTTCCACGCCGCATCGTCATCTCGTTCTTCGCTAGCTTCCGTTTATTCTCAAAGCTTTGTTTGAGTTACAAATATGAGCAACCGAACCGAGATCAAATACCGCACTACTACGAGTACTAGTGAGATACACATCAATAACATGTATATCGGATATACCTTTCTTCTTGATGTTGCCGTTCTTCAAATCCGCCAAGTACTTTGGGCAATTCCGCTTCGTGACCTTCTCCTTGCGGTAAAAGCACTCGATGATCGGGCTTAGGTCCAGCCTGGTCTTCTTCGTCGTGGTAGCTTTCTTACCACCCTTCTTGAAGTGTCACTTTTGCTTAGACTTGCCTTTCTTGAATTTGGTGGTCTTATTGACCAACAACACTTGGTGCTCTTTCTTGATCTCCACTTGCAGATTTCAACATGGCAAGAGTTCGCAACGTCTTGTTCATGTTCTGCATGTTGTAGTTCATCACAAAGTTCTTGTAACTTGGTGGTAGTGATTGGAGGACACGGTAAATCCCCAAAGCATTAGGAATCACTATACCCAAGCTTTGAAGTTTGTTTGTGTGCCCGGACATCTTAAGCACATGCTCACTGACGGAGCTGCCCTCTTCCATCTTGCGCTTAAAGAACTTTTCGTAAGCCTCATAGCTTTCAATTGCATGAGTCTCAAAAATCAATTTGAGATCTTCGACAATATCATATGGGTCTGAATCCTCAAACCTTTTCTCAAGCTCGATTCCAAACCATACAAGATAGCACCTGAACTATGGAGTCTTGATTCTTCCGAGCGAGGTAAACATTCTTTACTTCATCGAGCATTGGCACGGTGGGTCACCAGTGCATCCAAAGACATAGGTCAAATTACCACTGTGAGGACAATCCTCAAATTGCGGAACCAATCCATGAGTTGCTTCCATTGTTTTTCAACTTTTCTTTCTCTAGGAACGCATTAAAATTGATGGTAGGGCTGCCATTGATCTACAACATATTTGCAATAGTTTAGACTAAGTTTATGACAAATTGAGTTCAAATTAATTATAAAATTAAACTAGGTGAACTCCCACTCAAAACAATATCCCTCACATTGTTTTAGTGATCACAGAACCAAATCCACCATATCAACACCGATCATCACGAGAGTTGACATAGTTTCAATGGCGAACAATCGTCATGTTCATCATATCTACTATATGATTCATGCTTTACCTTTCGTGATCCGTGTTCCTAGACCATGTCGTACATGCTAGGCTCGTCAAGATCAAACCTTAGTTTGCATGAGCAAATCTGGCTTGCTCACGTTGTATACACTTGCGTAATCTAACGGACCCGATCATCACGTGGTGCTTCGAAACAACAAGCTTTAGCAACGGTGCTAACTAAGGGTGAACACTTTATGATTTGAAATTGATGTGCATGAGGGATCATCTTATAATGCTACCGTCGTCTACTAAGCAATACAAGATGCATAAAGGATTAACATCACATGCAATTCAATATATATGTGATATGATATGGCCTTTCTTCTTTGTGCCTCCGATCTCCATCTTCAAGCACGAACATGATCTCCATCATCACCGGCATTGCATCAAGGTCAATGACGCTTCTCCATGGTTGTCGCCCACGGCTTCAACTATTACAACTACTTTGAATAGACACGCGGGTCTTAACATAAATTAAAGACAACCATATGGCTCATGCCGGCTGCCGACTTACAATAAGGAACATTGCATACACCAAATAGAATCACAATCATGTGCATATCACATCATCAGACACCCCGCAAAACAAAGTTAGACGCCTCTACTTTCTTTGCATATTTTACGTGGTTTGGGGCTTTCAATAAGTGTCGTTCTAACTTACGAACAAGAACCACAACATTGATACTAGCATTTTTGATTACCCGTTGTAAATTGGATCTTAACTATGCTAGGAGAAACACCATAAAGCCACTTATGCAATACAAGTTGCATGTCAAGCGTGGAGCAAGTCTCATGAACGATGTCATGTAAGGTTAGCCGGGCGCTTCATCCCAACATACCGCAAGATGCAAAGTACACAAGAAGCAATCGACAATAAAGCATCAACGCCCACAATGACCATTGTGTTCTACTCGCTGCAGATCTACATATAGACACGGCTCGATACCACTGTTGGGATTCGTAGCATGGAAAACAAAATTTTTCTATCGCATACAAACAAACAAGCCAAGATCTATCTACTAGATTGTAGCAAGCAGTCGATGGTATAACTTACCCTCGAAGATTCCAAAGCGTTTAACGAGGCGGATTCTCGTGGGTGATGTAGTCGTACTCTTTCCGATCTCAAGATCGTAGACGATCCTTCCGCCACGTTCGGCAGCGCTCCCATGATCGGTCACACGTTCGGTACGAAGACCTTCCTCTCCCTTGTTCCAAAGAAGCGGAGGTTGTAGCACTCTCCTCGCGATTCCGGCAAAGGCGTGGTCAGGAAGTAGAGGGAAATCCCAGGCTTCGCCTTAAGCCGGTGCAGTATGGTGGAGCTTATGAGAGGCTATTAGTGGTCTAGTAATTAGACACACCAATTAGAAGGCTCTAAACCAATTAGAAGGCTCTAAACCCTGGCTAAAGCAATTAGAAGCTCTAAACCAAAAGCGGCTCTAAACCGGAGATTTAGAGGTAGAAAGTTGTGTCTAGGAGGAGCCCTGCCCTCCTTATAGGTGGAGGGGCCTTGGCGCGCCAGGGGAGGGAGGGAGTCCCTCCCCAACTCGGCCTAGGGCTGGGCGCCGGCCTGGAGGAGTCCAACTCCTCCTCCAGGTTGGTTCCAACTCCTCTTGCTTGTTTCCCACAGTTTTCTGTTTCCCACAGTTTCCTGTTTTAGCCGTTTGACTTTCAAACTAGCAATTTGACTTTCATGTTTTTGGAACAGCAAGAACACTTAGTACATGATGCAATCATTCCAATAAGTAATGACACATTCATGTACCCCTCCCCCCCAGAGTGCCGGACAATCCGGAACCTTCTAGAACATTCCCGATGAAAACACTGGAATCATTCCCGAACTCAAAGCAGGACTTTCCTTATATGAATCTTATTCTCCGGACCATTTCGGATCACCTCGTGATATCCGGATCCCATCGAGACTCGAACAACATTCGGTCTCTTTCTCATAATACCATAACTACTCAAACAACGTCGAATCCTTAAGTGTGTCTCCCTACGGTTCGTGAATTATGCGGACATGATCGAGACACTTCTCGAACAATAACCAATAGAGGAATCTGGAAATTCATATGGCTCACATATTTCTCGATTACTTTGCGATCGAATGAACCACTTACATACGATACCAATTTCCCTTTGTCTCACGATAGTTTACTTATCCGAGGTTATGATCGTCGGTATCTCGCATACCTAGTTCAACCTCGTTACCTATAAGTACTCTTTTCTCGTTCCGTGATATGTGATCCTTGTGACCAAGTCACATGCTTGCAAGCCAATTGGATGACATTCCACCGAGAGGGCCCCAGTATATCTATCTGTCATGTGGATGGACAAATCCACTCTTGATCCATGTGTTTCAACCAATACTTTCCGAACACTTAATGCCACCTTTATAGCCACCCGATTCGGTGTGGTGTTTGATGTCATCAAAGCATCCATCCGGTAAAGGTGATATGCATGATCTCATGGTCGAAGGAATTAGGTTACTATGTATCAGAAAGCATATAGCAATTGAACTATTGAAATGACTTGATCTTTATGCTACGCTTATCTATAGGAGTATGTCCACCATATCATTCTCCTAACGATATGATCTTGTTGTTGATAACATCTCAATGTTCATGATATGGAAACCACAATCATTAATCAACCAACAAGCTAGTGAAGTATAGAGGCTATACTAGGGACTTCAAATTAAGTTTACAAATCACACAAGTATTAATGGTTTCCTTGTTAATACTATTATAGCATGAATGTAAACATTTATCATAAACACAAAGATATAATAATAACTACATTTATTATTGCCTCTAGGGCATATCTCCAACAATAAGAACACACACTGAGCATGTCCTCTTACTATAAGGAGTAGGGTTTTCCCTCCGGGGGCCTGAACCTAGGTAAATCCTGTGTCCCGCGTTGCTTGTCTGTTAACCGTTCTGCGACTTCTAGCATCCCATCTTCTCCAAAACCCAAGTCCATAACAATGGGCATTGACGAAATCAATCCTCGTCAATTGGCGCCGTATGTGGGAAGCAGGGACGCTGATCGTGCGGTCGTAACAGTCCTAGCATCTGCGATCTACAACTCTACGACTAACAAGAAATAGATCTACACTAGTGCAGACAAGGGCCTTTAACACCGGTTCATAAGGCCCTCTAACAGCGGTTGTAGAACCGTTCTTGAGGGTTTGGTGTTAGAGGCCCCTCCTTTAACACCGGTTCATAAGACCCTCTAACAGCGGTTGTGAATCTAAAAATGATTTTTGTAAAAAATCATGAGCATCGTATCATGTACCTGTAGTTCATATCTGACCCACTTCCTGTCGATTCGGCAGGAAATTGTCTTTTTCACCAGAGGTGGATGGAAAGGTTTTAGATCCCCCTGTTGGTACATTGTCCATATAAGGTGGTCTAATATTTTTGTAAAATGTGGTGGTGGTTTTTTGAATTAGCCATTTGGTGGTTGCTTCAGAAAACCGTCCATTTTTTATGCTCGGAAAATGGAAAATGCCTTTTTGGTGTGACAAAAAGGAAAACTTCCTCTTGCAACATTGTTTGTCATCCCATGATGCACATGTATGCACAATATGTCCACATTATCACAAACTATGCCTTGATTCTAGCCATAACATTGGTCATTTGACCGGAAAGCCAAGAAACCTCAGAATGAGATAGGTCATTTTGTGAAGGTTTTTTTGACACATAATCAATATACCAAGTTTGATATTTTTCCTTCTAACTATGTAACATAATATAACACCAGCTAAGGTTTCGCAATGTTTCGATCTTTTTTTAGTTTTTTATCCCCGTTTTAAACTATCGTCAAAATTTGTCGAACAACGGGCATGAAGATTCTTAGCTCGGGGCCAAGCCTCGCTCAACTTGCATTGGATTTTTTATAAAATAGCATATTGTGAACCTAAAAATGATTTTTGTAAAAAATCATGAGCATCGTATCATGTACCTGTAGTTCATATCTGACCCACTTCCTACCGATTCAGCAGGAATTTGTCTTTTTCACCAGAGGTGGACGGAAAGGTTTCAGATCCCCCTGTTGGTACATTGTCCATATAAGGTGGTCTAGTATTTTTGTAAAATGTGGTGGTGGTTTTTTGAATTAGCCATTTGGTGGTTGCTTCACAAAACCGTCCGTTTTTTATGCTCGGAAAATGGAAAATGCCTTTTTTGGTGCGACAAAAAGGAAAACTTCCTCTTGCAACATTGTTTGCCATCCCAAGTTTGATATTTTTATTATGATAGAACTGGAATTAAAGTACATAATGCAACTAACAGTAAGTTACATAAAGCACGACTAAAAATTAAGATACATAAAAGAATTGAAAATTAAGATACATGGCCAGATTAAGTCACAATCGACCGAACTTTTTTCGGAATGTTGGAGTAATTCAGTCATCCTCCTGCCTACACATGTAATACTCGCCACTGTAGTCGCCGTACTCGTTGCCGCCGTCGTCGTTGTCGTCGTCGGGGTCGCCGTAATTGAATCTTGAAGGCTGAGTACGCGTGGGCTGGACTTGAGGGTAGCGCAGACGGGGGTTAGAGTCAGCGGCAGTTTCATAGGCCATGACGCTCTAGAGAGTCCGACCACGCCACCATAGCCGACGACCAGCCTCGTTGAAGTTCGGAGGAGGTGGGTCGTCCTCCCCGTGTCTGGCGAGCGCCCTCTCACGCCGATCCCCGAAGAAGGCTTCCCAAGTAGGGAAATAGTCGGGATGTCATCTGGGATTCCTCCGCTGCTCTGGCGTGAGCTCGAAGTAGTAGTGGTTCGTGATGGCCATCCGACGCGCCACACCTAGAGGGACAGGAGGAACCGGCACGCCTCCGGCGCTCAACATCCAGCCGACGGGAACACAGTAGCCCGGCGGGCAGGGGTAGTTCGAGGCGCAAAGCGCCTCTGCCTCCCCGGGGGTTAGTGCTACGATGGAAGCCATGGGAAAGAGTGATGAGGTTGTAGATATGAGTCTAGAGATGTGCAATGACAATGGAGGCCAACCCTGGCGGGAAAAACTGGCGGGAAGAACTGGCGGAAAAAAATGGCGGGAAGAAATGACAGGAAGAAAAATGGCTCATGTAATACATATACTGTTAACAGAAGAAATATGACATTGATTTCCATGTTGAGATACATATGTGTGCCAAAAATGGTTCAATTAATACATATAGTCAATCTTATATATTTCCTCTTGCTATGGTCCAAAATGAGAGAGTGAAAAAATGGAAGAGAGGGGTATGGACTGCGGTGTGTTATATAGCCCCCCACGAACCGGTGTTAAAGGGGGGCTCCGCGGGCCACTGGTGTAGGGCCTTTAACACCGGTTCGTGGCACGAACCGGTGTTAAGAGGATGTCCTTTTTGCTGCACATGCCACGCTGGTACGGGCACCTCCTTTTAACTACTTCACCCCCCACTCATCATCATCCGGAGGAAATCCCATATCATCTTCAACACTTAGATTGCATTCAGACAGACGATCCAATCGGAAAAGCCGCATGACCGCTGCTGACGTCGTGATACAGTTGGCTGCTTGAGGTCTGCTCCAATTCTGGTCGGTGCATCAAATCAGCCTAGCACCACACGTGTCGTGGAGGAATTTTCCGTGATACGTACACAAATCGTCCCTCATGCCGATCATGCATCATGGCGATGGTTGGATTCCACATCCACGTTGACAAGATCGTATGGAGTCCAAGAAGGCAAGCTAATTGATCAGTTCATTATTGTCCATCACGTAAAGTTTTTGTTTGACGAGATCTTGAAAGGAAAACAAAAAGAAATACAAACCGACTGCCACTGGTATTTGCACGGGAATTGAAGAAGCTGCAAGTCGCACGTCCTCAAGGATATAAAATGACAGAACTCTCAGGTGCTATTTTTTCTAGACTGTTACGCCTCATAACTCTACAAGCATATATTTTTCTTTGGCTTGCGTGCTATTATGTGCATGCAGATTTCTCTATCGTGACTACCAGAGACACCCGGCCACTCCCCTCTGGCTGCATGGATGTCTGTGTCGCCACGCCAGGCCGACCGTACCGATTGACCGGGAGTGCGCAGAGCAAGGACCGCATGGAGACCTTGACAGCCTCCGCATCCACTCAAACAACTCCCCGCATCAACTACCAACCACCACATCAATCCCATTTGCCATGGGACCCGCCGGTCACGTCGACTCCCGTGACCTGCTGGTTGCATTGACTCTTGCGCCACCCACAGCCGCATCCACTCCTCCAAACAAAAGCCCGGTGACCTCACCGTGTTGACTCCGTTCTTTCGACCTCGACTACACAATCGTGTTAAATATACACCCAAGAGATGCGTCGACTCCGCTGTGCGACCCGTTGCAGTCTTCGGCTTCGACGACCCGGGAATTCTTCGATTCCGTGACCCGCTGTGATCTCTGGCTCCAGCGACTCGGGGGCTCCCTCCGTTTCGGTCTTCGACTTCGTCGACCCGCTGCGGTCTTCGACTCCGATCACCCGGGGGCTCCCTCGGCATCAGCGACCTGATGTGGATTTCGGATGCGGTGACCCGATACATCCTTCGGAGCGACAACCCATTGTGGTCTTCGATTGCGATAATCTTCGGATGCGGAACTCATTTCCGCCATCGACCCCAGGAACCCGTCGCTGCTATGACTGCGGTCCGCCGCGTCGATTACGTCTGCAGTGAGACCTGCTACCGCGTCAACTTCGCCACGACAACCAACAAAGCTCAGTTTCCCTCTACTTAGAGCTGATTTCCTTTTTAACTCGCACTCGAAACACTCGGGGGCTATGCCATCTTCGAGTAACCTAATGTGTCATCGGTTCCATGCACTCGAGCACCTCATACGCGACAGCCCGAGTAGCTTATTCTGCCTGATCGTTGAATCCTTAAACTCCGAATGCCTCGGCAAGGTACTGAGACTAAGGGTAACCAGGCTAACGAAAAGGCCTAGCAAACAATGCAAAAGTGTGGACTCGATTGGCACCAGAAAATGTTATGACAAACTGAAAGGCAAATATTATTTATAAGATACAAGTACTTCACAGTTCTTTATGTTTTCTGTAACCTACAAGAAGTCGACAAAACAACTAGCTACACCATAAACTCAAGAGCCGAGTCGAATCCTCCTCGGATGGTTACATATCTTGATGCTACAAAGGCACAAGACTGGCCACGCACCCGACAGACGCGACACTGGTTGTGCACCCAACAGAAGCAACGGCGTCGACTTCATCTGAAACATCGAGTCCTTTTGGCTAAGCGTCACGCGACTTCTCTACGTCACCTCCGATTGCATCATCCATTCTTGGCTCCTTATACATGAGATGCTAACTCGATGCACTTTCGGATCAGTGGTTTTTCCTCCCATGAGTCTCCACTCGAGTCTACGACTCGATTAGACACACGAGTGCTACTCCTATCAGGAGCGCTAGTCGCGCACCCGATGTACTTAGGATAACCGGTACGCCCACGATATTGCCAACTGCAACTGCACGATATAAGATTCGAGTCTCTGCCTGAGTCTACGACTTCGCCAGACACTCGGGGGCTGCTCCAAACTGGAGCGCTGGTCGCGCACACAGAAGATATTCGAGTGGCACGCTTCGATTCCTCAGTCGAATCTACTCCCATAGGTAGCATTGGTCGCGCAATCGAAAAAATGAAGACATTCAGGGCACTTGCGAGGTCATCTGAAGAACTTCCGGATCACCGCATTGTGCAACCGACCACTATAAGTTTCTGCTCGAGTCTATGACTCGAACAGACACACGGGGGATATTCCCATAGGGAGTGCTGGTCGCGCACCCTATAGTCCATTGTGTTGACTACGTCCATAATATTGACTCCTTCACAAACACCGAACAAATTCAGCTAACCCAACGAACTTTCGGGTAAAGAGCTTCACACTCGACACAACTTTTGACTCTGACATCCAAATGCAAGGTTAAAAACAACTAAGTATCCACCCGAATCTATGTTTCGGATGGACACTCGGGGGCTACTGACATGGATATGCCCTACGGCTACCCGATGTTATCATACCTGGTCCAGCCCGACGGAAGGCCCACTCGACGACCCGCCAGGGTCCATGACGCCTATGATATTTCGACTGATATGAAGCCCATATGGACACGGACTCCAAGCGCACAACATAGGGAAAGCTCAAGACTAGAGTTAGAATACAACTTGTAACCTACTCGTATTGGCACCTGAGACCTAGCCTCCCCATATATAAAGGCTAAGATGGTCCAACGAGGAGGGCACGACCTACGCTACGCCATATATTAAACCACAACAGATCTACAGATCTATCTCTTCCACCATCGCATACACACCTCACACCAGATTGCATCTGCGCACCCCTGTAACTTTCGGTTCCGCCATAATCAAGAGTAGACAAGCAGGAGTAGGGTTTTTCCTCCGGGGGCCTGAACCTGGGTAATTCCTTTGTCCCGTGTTGCTTGTCTGTTAACCGTTCCGCGACTTCCAGCATCCCCATCTTCTCCAAAACTCAAGTCCATAACAATGGGCATTGACGAAATCAACCCTCGTTAGTTGGGGTCCTCACATCAGCGAAGAGTGTATAGCCATACAACGATTCACTGTTTTGGATGGGATTTTGGACCCATGTCCGTCGCTTGTCTATGTACTAGTGATTATATAAATAAACATGCAATAAATATAATGTACAGAAAATTTGATATACCAGTTATTGAAAATGCGGTATCTGAACATAGTTTAGCGATATGCATACATGAAGAATTTAATCTATCAATATCTATGCTTTGATGGGAGCACTATAGAAATGCTTTTATATGAAATCAATTAATGAGAAACCCAAAATAAATGCATGATACAAAAATACATTAACTGTGCATGGATTGGCTAGAGAACCCTTTAAAAGGACCATCAATTCATAGGATGTGAAAGACATATAAAAATAATTATATAATATTTATTAAAATCTAAAATAAATAAATAGTTATATAAGTTAAAATAATACAATATCTTACAATAATAATTTGATACCACCATTGATTTGAGGAGATAAGTGCAAGATATAGCTAGTGCATGAGATTGAACCATGATTAAGTCTCGGTGAGCTCAATCATTTACTACCATATAATGGAATATGAAATAAATAGTGTATAGAAAATTAGTTCTACTCCATCTCATGACAATAAATATAAATGAACATTAATTTAGAGATATGCTACACGTAGTTTATCAATATCAAATATTTGATCATGGCTCTATCTAAACTAATTCTAAAGTGACAAACCTAAAATAAATAGAAGGTGCGAAAGAGAATCATATATAATACTATTTGTGTCAGGTTATACTGCACCTTATATAAACATCTTCAATTCATATGGTGCCAAAAAATAGAAAATTAAAAAATAGTATATGTACAAATCTTGCAAACAATAAGATTTAACCTTAAAAAGAACATAATATAGTAAAATCTCCGACAATAAACTAATATTTTCTACCTTCCTAATGTGCGAGGAAAGTACAATCAATGCATGAGATTTAATGCTTGCTCCTACATATAAAACATGATAAAATATACCATATAAAAGAATACAAATAAATATAGTGTATACAAAGTGGTAGTATATCATTTAAGAGCAAAAGATATGTAAACATTAATGTAAATATATATACCCAAATGCAACAAATGTTGGTATCCCTATAAAATACACATAGAGAAGATTACTAGCAAGGATCCCAAATAGGTGATAGAAGAAGAAGAAAAATACAAATAGTCTCTTCTCGTAATATGGTGCTCATCACAAGCAAAACAAGGATGCTTATCTACAAAACTACAATTGCCCTCTTTGTCATTGTGCTAGTGTCTTCTATGTCAAAATCCTGTCATGCAAGTATGCAATAATTTACTTGTTTACTCTACAATTTTCATATGTGAAAGAATAATAATTCTATATATATTCTTGCTTTTTTATCTTTGTATACTAGATCCTATCTTGTTAATGAAGTAATGTATGAAATTTTTAGCTGGATGGAAATGCGAGACTTTAAAAAACTGCACTTCTTCATTGTGCGTAAAGGATTGCGAAGAAAGAGGATTTCATGAAGGTGGCCATAGTTACAGTTCTATATGCAACCCAACTAAGGATCAGTGTTGCTGTCGTTATTTGCGTGGAATACCAAAATGGCAGCAAGGATAGTTATCTTGCTTGCATAAAACTGTGTTGATGAATAAAAAATTGTATCATGTAATTGATCAATATGCATTTGATGGATTAATTTATCTTCATTGAATAATTTAATTTTCTTATTGGGTTGTATTTTCTGATTTATCGATTCAAACTAGTCACCAAATTTTCCTCTTTGTCAGTGTGCTAGTGTTTTAGCATTAAGAATAACACAATTTAGAAATCTAGTCACCAAATTAAAAAAAATTAAGGGATACATGAAGGTTTATAAGGAAAATTGGAAAACTTGTATAGTTGAACCAAGGGTTCTCATCAATGAAACAACACATAATAGTAAGTACAATGGCATTTTGATTGACTTTGGAATTCAAAATAATCATTAAGTCAATTTCAATATTACAACCGATAAATGTTTCAATAATTTTTCCTTTGCTTTAAAAGTTGTTGGCAATGACGTCTAGATGTGGCACTATAAGGAAAATAAAATATACCATAGTTTGACTGGGAGAGAAGGAGAGAAGAAAATTATGTTGTAGATGTAAGAACATATAACATGGGTTAGAAGGCTTCATTTTAGATGTGTGTGACGGCTTTGGCTACCCCCAAATATAGCACGGGTTCTAAAGGCTTTGACGGCCCCCAAATTTACCATGGTTTTTCCAACCCATAATTCGTGGTAGATATGTATCCACTCAGCCATAAAGCCGACGAGTGAGTGGGACATGATAGAGTAGCGCACAATGTAATTAAGGTCATAAGGATGATGCTCCATTTCCCATCATAAATCCTATTAGCAGCCTCATGGTTGCTGCGGAACTCATCTACCCCTAACGAAATGACGGAAATGACGGGGTTTACATGGAACTAGTGCACTATCTTGTAGGAGGTCATGATTAGGGGTGAATATCGAGCCAGCTCGACACAACTCGTAAATAATCGTTAGTTAACAAGCTTGCTCGACTCAACTCATTAACATAACAATATGAAACCCTACCTTGGATGGACTCAATAAATACTCAAGTTGGTTCAATAAGCTTGATAAGATCATTAAGAAAATGAAGGTCACAATCAATATATCATTAAGTAAGAGTACAAAAAGAATGGTTTATCATCTATGCCTCTTCATGTATATTTTGGTGACTTTAACCAGAACGCCCATGTCTCTTTGCCCTAATAGCCTCATTTTTATTTAAATAAGTAAATTTAACAAGTTTACCAAGTACCCGTGAGTACTGACAACTTGACTCATTAAACTCGTTTTTGCCAAAATTTCCAACTTGGCTCGACTCATTTGTTTCTAAGTTCGAGCCGAGTCCAACCGACACTAGTAGAAACAAGGGCTTCGGTTCGAAGCAGATTCTAGCTCTAGTCCCAGGTGGGTTTTGGGCCGAGACTAGTGTGAGCACTAGTCCTGGTTCGTCGCGACTCCAACATCTATGAGGCCGGGGCAACTCTAATACCGGATTATTCTGGACCTCTAGTCCTAGTTTGTGATACGGCCCGAGACTAGAGGGATCGTGCCAGCCAGCCCCACATGCGGGAGCCTGCAGTCCCGGTTGGTATCACGACCCGGGACTAGAGGTCAATCAATAGTCCTGGTTCATAATACCAACCGGTACTATTGGTTTCTCTATATAATTTGGCTTCATCCGTGACCGAGCCCATGGCCATTTTTCCTCCAAGCAAGCTGAGTTCATGCCCAGTTTTTCTCCATGATTTGTCAAGATTTGGTGGAAATCCCTAAATCCAAGGTTTTAAAAGGTTAGCAACTTCATCCTTTCATCTCTCATTGTTAGTTTAGCTCAATGCTCTAGAAGTAGAGAGGGATTTCATGCTCTAGAAGTAGAGGGAATTTTAGATGTGTAATTTTAGGCAAATTTTGATTAGGCAAAAAGTACCTGAAAATTGAAATGTGTAATTTTAGAGTTTTAGAGCTTAGAATGGAATCAGGTTTTCACTACTAGATAAATAATTAAAAACTCCACATTTTTCATGTTAATTGTTTTGTCCAATTCAAAAATTGGTGCATGTAAAATTTTCAAAATTCAAATTTTTAGATTTCAACAAGTAAATGAAGTGAATATGATCCAAGTTGTTATATCTTGTTATTACATAGTAGGTGTACCTATTTTGGGTACTGTCCCATTTAGCAAATTTTTTTTCAAATAGTTTACAAAATGAGAAGGTTTTGGGAAGAAACAAATTAGGGTTATAGAAAATAATGTTGCTTTGTAAAGTGAGGAAATAGGATTTTTTTATTTAAATAGTATTGCTCATTTAATGATCTAGAAGCTCACATTAACTTGTTAGTTTGCATATGTATAGATGTTGTTTACTTAGTAATTTATCAAAATGAGTATGAAGTAGAATTTTTTAAATTAGTGCATAGTTTTTTTATTTTTGCAATAATAACATTTGGTCTACTATACTCTATTTTTGTTTTATTGTGATGAACAACTTGTATTAAGTGGTCACTGATCTCTATTCATGATGTTGTGTAATAGTTTATGATATACTTATACAATAATGCAGATGGTCCGAGAATGGATGTACGATACCGACCGACGCTCTGGCGAGTTCATTACTGGTGTGCACAAATTTCTCTGTGTGGCCGATGCAAACAAGCGGAATGGTTTTGTACCCTATACATGTAGTGTCTGTAAGAATCAGAATGATTACTATGAATCAAAAATCCTTCACATCCACCTGTTGTAGGTTACCCATAGCCTTGGTGGATGTGGGGTGGTCGCTAGCGTCGAAGGTGATGGCTCACTGACCTTCGAGGACGGAGTCCCGGGCCAGGCAGTAGAGACTTCACGGGTGAGCTGCTTGAAGTGCCTGTTGGATGCTAGGGCCTGGGATCCACCAAGGATGCAAACTATGGCACCCAGCGGCTCCTGGTAGCCCCTGGTGTTCTCCATGGCATGGCCTTTCTCCGGGGCGTGGTGATGCTGTTGCATGGCGTTGGCTTGATGGCCCATCTGGTGGGTGCCTTGGTCGCCGTGGTTGCTGTTCCAATGCCCCCTCCATGGTTCCCGCCATGCTCGTTGCTCCGCTCGCCTCCATGTCTTCCCTTCCTCTAGCTGCTGCGCTGGTCGCAAAGCATCTTGAGCTTGTAGCACTCGTAAGTGGGATTCCCATGCTGCTTGTGGAAGATGGAGTACAAGCGGTATTTGCGACCCCCCTCCGCGTCACCATCGCGAGGGCTCTTCTGCTCGGTCTCTGTATCGAGGATGACGGCGGTATTTCACTTGGGATCCTTGCCGCTTCAGCCGTGGCGCACTTCTCTACCATGATGAAGAGCTCGGCAGCCGTGGTGAGGATTTCGCCCTAGATGTCGATCTTTTCCCTCATCGGGATGTCCCTGACTCCCTCAAAGAAGTCGATGATGACATTGTAGTCCAAGATCTTGGGGATATTTTTACCAACCTGGCCAAACCTCTGCAATAACTTGAAGAGGGTCTCTCTAGGCTACTGGCGTACCAGGAGGAGATCGTAGAAGGAGAGTAGGCACTCGTAGGTCCAGATGTATTTGGCGATGAAGAGGTAACAGAGGGCGGACCATGAACCGATGGATAGCTCAGGAAGGTTAATCAGTCAGGTACAAGCCATGTCCTTCAGGCTCGGGGGGAACCAGTTCGCCATGACGTGGTCGTCGCCACCCGTAGCCTCGATGCTCATGGTGTAGAGATGCAAAAACTCACACAAGCTGGTGGTTTTGTTGTAGTATGATGGTATGTCTGGGGGCGAACTTGTCAGGCCATACCACACGGAGGAGATCCCTGGTGAAGGCGAGGCAGCCGTTTCCCTACACCTCCTTGACATTGGCGAGGGCCGCGCGGTTCTGCTGACACGCGGCGGTGATCTCCTAAACGATGTGTTCTTCCCGCCCACGTGGGGCGCAACCGATCTGGGGGCGAAATTATTTGGCAGTTGTTGCCCTGTGGTGGGACGATGTCGCCGAGCATGGGGGCGCCATCTGGGTGCTGGGCTGGCTGGCAGCCCCCATCCCCCTGCATCTTATCCTCGGCCTATGCCCTTTGTCCCACTAGGGAGAGGGTGGCAATGTCGAGGAGCTCAGCCAAGCGGTCGCACCACTTCCCCTGGCTAGGCTCGGCTAGCGGGTGGTCCAGAAGCTCGTGCACCATGGGGCGCTCGGATTTGCCGCGAGAATACACCATGCGAGAGAGCGATGTGGCGCCACGCAAGGAGGGATGGAGCTCCTGCGACGGGTAGAAGGTGAACCTCTCATCATCCTCCGTCCATGGGGTATGCTTCGTGGTGGTGTGTCAGAGCACGGGCTCCGTCTGAGCCGTGCGACGGAGAGCGCGCTCAGCCTGAGTCTCGTGGCAAATCGACATGCCAACGAGATTGATGATGGTCTTGGAAGCGCGCATCAGGCCCCTACCTGGCGCACCAAATGTCGGAGAATGTGCCATGTGAAGGAACAAGGGTCCAACAAGCCCTGAGTTTGTGAGGGGGCTGAACACGCTTTATGAGCTTCTCTACAATGGTTGTGACGATGATGTAGCATAACAACAGAGAATGGACACGAGAGGTTTTTTTACCAAGGTTCGGGACCCTCGTGAGGAGGCAAAGCCCCTACTCCTGCTTTTATGTATTGCTCGCGTGCTTCGCGAGGGTACAATGGTGGATGAATGTCTAGGGTTTGAGATCTTTGGGATTGACCTGTTATAAGGTAGGAGATGGCCTCCTTATATAGCGGCGCCGTGCCTCTTCCTCCAATTCTTGGGCGGGAAGGGTGACCACATTTCTGCTCATCGAAGTCCCGGTTAACAAGGTACTTTCTATGGACTTGGTCCTTCTTGTCGAGGGCTTCTCCATCCTTCCGTAAAGCTGGTCCCGTCTGCACCATTTATCTCCGTCTGTCACCACCGGCTCACTCTCTTACACCAAAATGGCAAAGGGGGAGACTGCCAGTGCTGAGGTCGTTTGTCCTGCTTTTGCACCGAAGGGGTCGGACCAGCTTCTCTTTACCGAGGCGGACTGGATGGTCCTCAACGTCGCATTACCCAATGTTGGGTTGCGCTGTCCCTGCTGCTTTTGAGGTGAGATTATGAATGTGCCCCGGGGGTACGTCCAAAGGTATCTAAAGCCGGGCACGGCAAAGTGTTGCGGGGGATCTGTTGGCTGGCTGATGGCTCCTTGAAAAGCTTGATGATTGTCTACGCACAGCCTGTTGGGAATCCCAAGAGCAAGGTGTGAAGCAGCATAGCAGCAAGTTTTCCCTTAGTTGAGACCGAGGTTATCGTACCAGAAGGAGGAAGGAAACGTCACACGGGTGTTTCAAGCAACGCGGAGACCTGCACAACACAAACTCAAGACATTGCCCCAACGAATAGTGAGGTTGTCAAGCTCACCGGTTTGCTGTAACAAAGGATTAAATGTATGGTGTGGAAGGTAATGGTTTGTAGAAAGTAAACAAGTAAAAGTGGAAGATGTATCAATGGTAAAGATTGGACCGGGGTTCATAGTTCACTAGAGGTGCTCTCCTTAGATAAACAACATGGCATGAAGGGTAAACAAATTACAGCAGGGAAATTGACATAAACTGAGCAAGGCATAACAATGCAATTACTAGTCAGAAATATCCTATGAGATTCGATTGGGCAATACAAGAAGATATATAGACCGCCATCCAACTGCATCTATGACTAGAAGTCCACCTTCAGGTTATCATCCGAACCCCCTCCAGTATTAAGTTGCACGCAACAGACAACTGCTTTAAGCAAAGTGTGTAAGGTAAACAGTCCACATGTTCCATGAACAAGAAACCGTTGGTTTCTTCCTAGTAGCAACATCACATCTACAACCGAAGAGATTATTGTCACTTCCCTTGGAAACTAGAGGCATGAACCCACTATCGAGCATAAATACCTCCCTCTTGGAGTCACTAGCAACTACTTGGCCAAGATATCTACTAACAACCGAGAGCATGCAAGATCACTAACAACACAGACATGATAGAATCATAAAGACAAAACCATTAATCAAACCAACATAATAATCTCAATATCCGATCCATCGGATCTCCGCAAACACAACATGCATGATTACAAATAGATTAGATCTTGATCATGAATGGAGCTCACAAGATCTATAAATGAAAGCACAAAGGAGGAGATACAACCATCTAGCTACTACATGGACCCATAGTCCAAGGTGGAACTACTCATGCATCATACCGGAGAGAAGGCCTCCAGGATGATCTCCCCTCCGGCAGGGTACCGAGAAGAACTTAAGATTCCCCCCGATCTAGGGACGATGGTGGCAGCTGCTACAGAAGGTTTCGTGGATATTTTATCGGGTAATCAGGGTTTCTGCATCGGGGGCTTCTTACAGGCGAAGGTGGAGACCGAGGAGGCGACCAGGGCGACCAAACCCTAGCTAGGCGTGGGGTGGGGCCCACCCGCGCCTGGGGTGGGTCTGGCCCCTCTGGCCGGCCCCTCCGGCTCTCCTCTGGACTTCTTGTTCCCCACGTAAAGTTATTGACTTTGACTTTTGTCCCGTCCAATTCCGAGAATATTTCTTTACTAACTTTTCTGAAACCAAAAACATCAGAAAACAGGCATCTGGCACTGTTGCAACTTGTTAATAGGTTAGTACCATAAAATATGTAAAAAGCACCTCAAAGTGTAGACAAGCAAAGCAAAGTAGATACAAAACAAGCATGGAGCATCAAAAATTATAGATACATTTCCAACGTATCAACATCCCCAAGCTTAACTCCTGCTTGTCCTCGAGTAGGTAAGTGATAAAAGAATAATTTTTGAGGTGACATGCATCCTCACAATAAAGATCCAACCATTTGCAAGTATTGAAAGCTGGGATCAAAGAACTCTAAACATGTGCATGAAAGATGGATTTCTAACAATAGGACATAGTAACTATGCATGCAACATGACAAGGTACAAACAAAGATCATGAATAACATGCATTGAAAAACATTTGTTTGTTTCACATATAGAAAACATAGCATAGTGGTAATCAGCTTGTCCCTCATAGAGTAGCAATATAGTTGCATAGGACACCTACAAAGTTCACAATGGTGACTAGAAACAAGTAGCACAAGAACAAATAATAACACAATATGCATGAATTAATAAGCTTTGGAACACTGCACACAAGATGACAACTATGCTCTCTTAATGGTGCCTAAAGGTAGAAGGTGGAGACTCAATAATGGTGGAAGAAAGGCCTTTTTGTAAAGGAAGCAGTGATTACAAGTTTCAAAAATAGCTTCCAAAAATTATGGTACTTGTTAGCTTTCAGCCCTCATTGCCCCTATCAGAAGCATCTTGAAGTGGTTAAGGTTAAAGTGGCAAAGCTGGAGTATATGCTTGACGAAGTATAAGTTGGCAATCTCATGTCCCTTGAATACGAGGGCCACACCTCATGCATACTCAACTTTGGGTCCAGGTAAGTTCTTGCCACTGTAAGTATTTGTATCTCATTGAGAACCGCCAACGGGGTACCCCTTGCACATGGTATAGGAGTTTTCCCATAACCAAAATGACAAGGCAAGCAGACAATGAGCATGTCAGCAATCTTTTTATTTACCATTTGCATAGCTTTTTATTGAGGATGCTTCATAGATATCTCATTATGGTGATGCTGCAAGTTTCCACCATGATTAGGCATGGCTTAGGCTAGCAGCCCAGGCGTTTCTCTAACACAAGATACAAACTCCATGGACTTACAAGTTCCCTCTTTATTTCACATCGGTGACATCCATAGACAAAAGAGCATGATATCAAATGAGTACAACAAGGTACAAGTGCAATGTTGAAACATTCCCCGTGACAGCACGGTTCTACTAATTCCAACTTATAAGTGCAAGCATATACAACAAAGTTGTCACAATGGTTCAAGTTTATTAGGGGCAAAGAATAAAGTGTGCCATCAAGTTCGTGAGGGCTTTAATCACTAATTTTTCACATAACAAAATAGTTTTTAATTGGAAGATAGTTGAAAACAAGAATATACTTGGAATGGTGTAACACACCATGCATAGGAGTTTATAGTGGACACTTTGGAATAACTTGGTTTCTTGGGAGTTGGAAGCATGAGTAGAACTTACTCATACAAGTGGAGGCTAGCAAAATACTGGGAGCAACCAACTAAGAGAGCAATAATGTCCATAATCATGAAGTGCAATAAAGCATACTAATCAAAGCAAAGAGTGGTACTACAAGTTAAGGACTAAATGATCATAGAGTCTAGTGGTGACTTGTCATAGTCATAACATGGTGTGAGCATGTGCCAAGTAAACCCAAGCAAAGCATCAAAGGATAATACCACAATACTATGCTTTTGCATGCTAAAACAACACATAATTTCTTCAAGGCACACTAAGCAATCCCAATTGTTTGGAACAAGACATTCTACAGCAATAATCACTAAGCATAATGTCAAAAACACACCTAGCATGTCATTCTAAAGTCTAAGTCACAGTCAATTCAAGCACCTCTTGCACTTCAAGAAAGAACATACTACTCCTTTCCAACACCAAGCAACTTATTTGCAAAACAACACGGCGATAACGGGGGTCTAAACTACTCAAGAAAACTAAACAAACTAAGCAAAGCAAACGAAAACTAAGACGCTCTAAGAACAACACAACTTGTGCATGAAACAATAAAAACGAACTGTCTAGACAGACCTGAGCTTTTTTATTGATGAAGAAGGGGATTCCTTGGGCATCCCCAAGCTTTGACGCTTGTACCTCTTGGATATTTCTTGGGGTGATACCATGGTGGCATCCCCAAGCTTGAGCTTTTGTCCATTCTTCATATCATGGCATCATTCTCTCTTTACTCCTGAAATTTTTCCTTCACTCAAAACTTCACACAATCTTCATTAGCAACATTAGCTTATTCAAAAGATATTAGACCTCTGACAAAGCTTTGGAACAGCAAGGATTTTCACTAAAACACAAGCTATTTTAGTAACTCCTTCAAAAAGCTCAATTTACCTGAAGAGAACTCAAAAAGGAATCAATAAGAAGCAAATGCAAATAATGGCAGAAATCTGTCAAAACAGACCAGCAGGCAGAAACCGATTTTTTTGAACATATTTTGTTGCTCAAATCAAAAGTGTTCAACTAACGAAAGTTAGCTAACATACTGGGGGATTTACTCATAAATTTTCAGCTCAATCCGAGTTACAGAGCCTCCTCACGATTTTTTTGGTGGAGGACAGAAATCTATTTCGGGACAACAACTCCCCAAATCTTACTTCCCTCTCATTAGAGGTCATTCTTGGCACAAAAATGAAACAAAAAGGATAAGGAGAGGTCATTACAGAAGTAATAACTTCCAAGACTCAAGGAAACTCTGGGGTTATCTCCCAACAAGTATTATTATTTAACGCCTTTAAGTTAGGCACAAGAAGCAAGAAGAATCAAGTATTTTCAAATGAAGAATTACCCCTCTTGTTCCTTTTTTTCTTACCTTTATTTTTATCTTTAGGGAAGATATGATTGCTCACCAGAGGAGCAAAGTACATAATGCCTTTTCCCACATCTATTACAGCTCCAAGGTGCTTCGGTAGGGATCTTCCAAGTGTGATCTGTCCCTTGCCTACACATTCAATAACAAGATAATCAGTAGTCACCATTTCCCCTAAATTTTTTGTAAACACACCTACAACTATTCCAAGGGGTAATATAGTGGCATTGTTGGTAAGAGAGATTTCCTCTCCTCCTTCAATAAGCCCCCAAAGACTCAAGGAATCAAAAATATCTTTAGGCATGAGACAAAATTCAGACATGATATCAGAGCGAGCATCAAAAAGTGTAGTATTTATTGAGACTTTGATTGTGTGAAACCACTTTGAAGGCTCAGAATTTATAGGTACATAATCATGGTAAGCCCTAAGAGTGTGATAGCAACTATTCATAGCAACAATACCGGTCTCAAGAGTGTTCAACCTAGCAAAAATATTTATGAAACAGGAATCAGACTTGCCAGGTGTACCATAAATTATGATTAATTTATTTATGGAATCAAAAGCTCCGTCCTTAGTACATAGCGAAAAATCTTTCTCAGCCACAGCATCCAAAGCATATCTATAACATAGAGCAATGCCGCGGTAGAAACTATCAATAACCAAGCTGAGACTCACCCCAGGCTCAGTTTCCCTCTGGAAAGCAGAGATTCTAGACCAAGCTTCTTTAAAACTTTCTTCACTTTTTTGCTTAAAAGTGGAGATTTCTACCATAGGTGAAATAAAGATTGGTCCAAAACCAGACATGGCAGCAACTAGAACATGAACTAATTTTTTTGTGTTTTTGAATAAAGCAAGCAAACCAAACTAGACTAATTTTTTTGGCTTTTTTGGAAAGAGGCAAACAAAACCAAGCAAACTAAAAACAAAGTAAAGAGAAAGGAAGTGAATGACCCCCCTAGTGAAGACGTCCTTAGCCTCCCCGACAACGAAGCCAGAAAATCTTGTTGGCTGGCTGTTGGCGCCTTGAAAATCTTGACGATTGTCTATGCACAACTTGTTGGAAACCCCAAGAGCAAGGTGTGAAGCAGCACAACAGCAAGTTTTCCCTCGGTTGAGACCGAGGTTATCGAACCAGAAGGAGGAAGGAAACGTAACACAGGTGTTGCAAGCAACACGGAGATCTGCACAACACAAACTCAAGAATTTGCCCCAACGAACAGTGAGGTTGTCAAGCTCACCGGTTTGCTATAACAAAGGATTAAACGTATGGTGTGGAAGGTAATGGTTTGGAGCAAGTAAACAAGTAACAGTGGAAGATGTATCAATGGTAAAGATTGGACCGGGGTCCATAGTTCACTAGAGGTGCTCTCCTTAGATAAACAACATGGCATGAAGGGTAAACAAATTACTAGGCAATTGTGAATCGAGCAAGGCATAGCAATGCAATTACTAGTCATAAAGATCCTATGAGATTCGATTGGGCAATACAACAAGATACATAGACCGCCATCCAACTGCAACTATGACTAGAAGTCCACCTTCAGGTTATCATCCGAACCCCCTCCAGTATTAATTTGCAAACAACAGACAACTGCTTTAAGCAAAGTGTGTAAGGTAAACAGTCCACATGTTCCATGAACAAGAGAATGTTGTTTTCTCCCTAGTAGCAATAGCACATCTACAACCGAAGAGATTATTGTCACTTCCCTTGGAAACTAGAGGCATGGACCCACTATCGAGCATAAATACCCCCTCTTGGAGTCACTAGCAACTACTTGACCAAGATAGCTACTAACAATGGAGAGCATGCAAGATCACAACCAACACAGACATGATAAAATCATAAAGACAAAACCCTTTAATCAAACCAACATAATAATCTCAATATCCATCGGATCCCCGCAAACACAACATGCATGATTACAAATAGATTAGATCTTGATCATGAATGGAGCTCACAAGATCTATACATGAAAGCACAAAGGAGGAGATACAACCATCTAGCTACTACATGGACCCATAGTCCAAGGTGGAACTACTCATGCATCATACAGTAGAGAAGGCCTCCGAGATGATCTCCCCTCCGGCAGGGTGCCGGGAAGAACTTCAGATCCCCCCGATCTAGGGACGACGGTGGCGGCGGCTACAGAAGGTTTCTTGAATATTTTATCGGGTACTCAGGGTTTCTTCATCGGGGGCTTCTTATAGGCGAAGGGGGAGACCGAGGCGGCGGCCAGGGCGACCAAACCCTAGCCAGGCGCGGGGTGGGGCCCACCCGCGCCTGGGGTGGGTCTGGCCCCTCTAGCCGGCCCCTCCGGCTCTCCTATGGACTTCTTGTTCCCCACAGAAAGTTATCGACTTTGACTTTTGTGTCGTCCAATTCCGAGAATATTTCTTTACTAACTTTTCTAAAACCAAAAACAGCAGAAAACAGGCATGTGGCACTGTTGCAACTTGTTAATAGGTTAGTACCAGAAAACATGTAAAAAGTACCTCAAAGTGTAGACAAGCAAAGCAAAGTAGATACAAAACAAGCATGGAGCATCAAAAATTATAGATATGTTTCCAACGTATTAGGATCCTCTTCACAAGATTTCACACTAAAAGCTGCGCCCAGTCAATGCTAGGGCCTCGTAAGGGATTATCCCTTGGCATTTCTTTCAGGAGTTGTCGTAGCCACCTAAGGTCGCAACTGCACACATGAGGGAGTTGTCGACTATCGGGTCGTGGCACCCAAGTTGCCAAGACCCCGGCACTCGCCATTTCAACATAATAATTATAGATATATTCATTTCTTATACGTTGACTAACAGTTGTATCAAATGCGGTTATTTAACTAGTTAATTAGTATCATGACAGAGCTGGAGCTAAAGTTTGGTGGTGTTCACCGGGAGCCCACGAAGACCCTGTTGGGAATCTCAGATCACACTGGATAACATAAAGATCCAGCTAGGTACTTGTAGGTGCCCGTGGCAGGCGGACCGCGCCTACGACTGCACCGCGGTCCATCACTTTGGGGTGAGAGCGGTCCTCAGCTTCGAGGATGAGCGCCGTGTGGCGCATCTGTTAGCGCCAGATGGAAGGAAGCTGGCACGCCATGGTCGCAAGGAGGATCACTGCAAGAAATGTGTTAACTTGTGACCTTATGGTAGTGACTGCGGGTGAATTGTTCATAGATCTATTACCATTTAGAATCAAATGGTCATAGGACATTTGCGAGGGTCCAAACCCTAAAAACTATGACATTTTTTGTAAGAAAGGTGCTAACTTACTTGCATCAACAGCTCACAACATAGACAACACTAGTCTATGACCTTAAATTTATCTAATCACGACCAATTTAAATGGTCATGGTAGCTATTCACGATGACTTGAAAAAGATGAGTCGTGCACCTCAGCAACTTCATCTACGTGTCGTTGATACGTCCAAAACGTATCTACTTTCCCGAACACTTTTGTTATTGTTTATCCTCTAAACTTGTGTGATTTGGATACAACTAACCCGGACTAACGCTGCTTTCAGCAGAATTACCTTGGTGTCTAGTTTTTTTTGCAGAAAATCAACTATGAGGAAAAATCCCGGAAAATATGCAAAAAAATCATATTACACTAGAAGACTCACGGAGCCAGAATACGAGACGGAGGGGAGGCCTGAGGGCCCCACACCCCCTGCCGCGCAGGTGGGCCCAGGCCGCGCCTGGAGGGGTGTGGCTGCCCCAGGCACCCCCTCGGCCTCCCTCTTCGCCTATAAGATGCCTTTTGACCTAAAAACCGAGGGGGGTTTGCCGTTTTTCCAGAAAGAGTTTCGCTGCGCCGCCACCACCAGAAACCATGATTCGCAACCAGAAACACCGTTCTGGCACCCTGCCGGGACGAGGAATTTGGAGAGGATCATCGCCATCATCATCACCAACGCTTCTCCATCAACTATCCATGTTTCCCTCATCCATGAGTGAGTAATCCCCCACTGTAGGCTATGGGGATGGTAGGGATTGGATGAGTTTCTATCATGCAATCGAATAAGATTGTTAGGGCATGGTGCCTAGTATCTCTATTAGTGTTATTTGACTTTGTTGCAACTTGTTGTACTTAATGCTTGTCACTAGGCCCCGAGTACCATGATCTCAGATATGAACTTATTATTGAATCATTATGATAGTATTGTTTGTGATCTTATCTGCAAGTTGTGTACACATATCATTGTCCGGATCCAAAGTCCCTGAAGTGACAACAATTGGGACAACCTGAGGGGATGGTTGTGATGTGAGGATCACGTGTGTTCATGGAGTGTTAATGCTTTGCTCTGGTGCTCTATTAAAAGGAGCACCTTAATTGCCAGTAGTTCCCTCGAGGCCCCGCTGCAACGGGCTGGCAGGACAAAGATGTTGTGCAAGTTCTCATTGCGAGCACGCATGACTATATATGGAGCACATGCCTATGATTGTTTAGTACTTGGATGCTTATTCTTATTTATATGCAATTGCCCTAGATCTTGAAGTTACATGTTTAGACTCGTTCATGCAACGCCCGTCCAACCATCCCTATGCCTACCGCGCTCATATTATCCTACTTAAAATTTTATTAACTTGTTGCTACTGATAAACTTCTGTGAGCAAGAACCATTTCCAGGTGCAGCTGAATTGACAACTCAGTTGTTAAGGCTTGCAAGTATTATTTGTCTCCTCTTGTGTCGAATCAATAAATTAGGTAATACTACCCTCAAAGACTATTGCGATCCCCTATACTTGTGGGTCATCAAGACTATTTTCTGGCGCCGTTGCCAGGCAGCATAACTTTATTTCTAAGTTCACTTGGATCTATTATTGTTCACCGCCATTCCTTTTGTCATGGGGAAGTCTCGTGATGGAAAGTTTCCTATTTTACCATCCACTACAAGAAGAGGTACAATCCTAAACACCTCTTCTGCGCTTGATTCATCGTCTGTTATAAGTAAGCTTGTTACACCACCACCACATAATCATGCTACACACACTGCTACTACTGCTGAATCTGAAACTGCTTCTGATACTCATGTTGTTACTTCTACTATCTTGATGCGAGTGGTTCATTAGGTCCTTTCTAGATGCTACTATGGCTAGTCTAGGAAATACTGAAACTCCTAATGAAGACAGTATGACACCTGTTAGCTCACCTGAGTCTAGAGAGAGATATGATATTAATGATGGATACATTGAGTTGACTGATGAATTTATTGAGAAGTGCCAAAACACACATGGTGCTAGTGCTATTAAGAGTCTCCTTGAGAGACGTACCATTATTCCTAAACTGTCCTCTAATCCTAAGTTTGCCACCTCTCCCATAGATATTAAAGATAAAGATTATGATTTCTCTCTTGATTTATCCTATTTAGACATTGTTGAGAAAGAACCTTTTTGCGGGACTGAAAATGAGAGTGTTGTGGCACATATGAATGAGCTTTCCACTATGAGTGCCTTATTATCTAATGATTTTAAGATGCGCAAGTACTTTATTACAAAGATCTTCCCTTTTGCACTGAAAAGAGAAGTTAAAGCTTGGTTTAATAGATTACCTCCTGGTTCCATTGATAGCCCTGATTGCTTGATTGCTTCTTTCTTCTAGAAATATTTTCCTCCCAGTGCTAGACATGCTGCTTTGCAGAGACTTTCTGATTTTAAACAGGGAGAAGAAGAGAAATTGCCTGAGTCATGGACAAGTTTATGTGCCTTGATTCATGCGCATCCTGGATGTCCATTACCTAAAAATGAGCTACTTGATATTTATTATAATGGAATAACTGATGATTCTAGGACATACCTAGATAGCTTTGCTGATTGTGTTTTCAGGAAAAGAACTCCTACAGATACTGAAGAATTAATGGCTAAAATAAGCAAGAATTATGATGATTAGACTTCAACTGAGCTAAATACACCTGAGCTTACTACTCCTGAACCAGTTGTGCCTGAACCAGTTCCAATACCAACACCAAAGAAGAGGGGAGTTATTGCATTAAATGATGAAGTGATGAATGAGGATAAGAAATGTCTAAAGGAGAAAGGTATTAGAGTTGAAGATGTGAAGAATCTACCTCCTATAGAAGAATTATGCAAGCCAATTCCCCACTCACCTACTATTGAGGTGCACTCTCTCCACTTTAATGAAGGTGATATTTCCTATGGTAAGCCCCCTGATCAATGCTTAGAGGAATTTGACACATTTATTGTTAAACAAGGTAATTTTAATAAACAAGTTCAGAATCATTTATTGGAAAACTCTAGAGCTATTACTCAGTTGAAAGATATTGTGGAAAGAACTGCTAATGATATTAAAATGCTTTGCAAACACTTTCAAATGGTTCAAACTCAAATTGATCAACTTGCTAAGGTACAAAAAGATATGCTATTTAATACCTCAGGAGATAAACATGCTTATGGAATTAGAACTAGGAGTGGTATAGCTACTCAAGATCCTTTATATCCTGAAGGACACCCTAAAAGAATTGAGCAGGATTCTCAACAAGGTGAAAGTAGTGGTAGTCCTCGTAAGAGAAAGAAAACGAAACACAAAGTAGTTGAGGAACCACTTAAACCTGCTGTAGATCCTAATAGTATATGTGTCTCTGATGCTGAAACTGAGAGTGGTAATGATAAAATTGATGCTCCTGATAAGGAGGAAGGTGAGGAAGAACCTGAGAAGCACACTAAGAACACTAGGTACACAAAGGAAGATTGTATTGCTAAGAAACATGGTAGTGAGAGAGAACCTTGGGTGCAGAAACCTATGCCTTTTCTAGGTAAGAAACACAAGTCAAAGGAGGAAGAACACTACAACAAGTTTCGTGAGTGGATGAAACCTTTATTTTTGCAAATTCCTTTGACTAATGCTATTAAGTTGCCTCCTTATTCAAAGTATATGAAGGATATTGTCTCTAATAATAGGAATATTTCTAATGAGGAGATTTCTACTTTGCTTGCTAATTATTCCTTCAATGGTAAGGTTCCAAAGAAACTTGGTGATCTAGGTATACCAACTATTCCTTGCTCTATTAAGAATAATTATGTTAGAACTGTTTTATGTGATTTGGTTGCTGGAGTTAGTGTTATGCCTTTTTCTCTCTACAAGAGACTCCATCTAGAAAAGTTGATACCAACTGATATATTTTTGCAAATGGCTGATAAGTCAACTACTATTCCTGTTGGTATATGTGAGGATGTTTATGTTCAAGTGGCTCATAATTTCTTGGTTTTAACTGACTTTGTTGTGCTTGAAATGCCTGAATATGATAATATGTCTATTATTCTTGGGAGACCTTTTCTCAATGCTGCAGGTGTTGTCATCAATTGTAATCAAGGAAAGGTAACATTTAATATTAATGACAAGGAGCATGCTGTCTATTTCCCCAAGAAGGTTGCTAAGAGCTATTGCCTGAATTCCATTGAAAATATTGAGAGCATCAAAGTTGGAGAAATATATTGTCCCATTCCACAAGAAAGTTTTGAAACTATTATGATTGGGACCATTGCTATCAAGTTTGAGGTAACATAATCACTTTGTGGAATGCAAAGTTTTGTTTCATATAAGATTGTTTTGGTAACAAGACTTGATCAACCTTGTTAACAAAGGGATTTTTATGAACAAAATAAGGTTTTCGCAATGGTTATACTTGCTCAATTTTATTCTTCTCCTTCCTAGTCTTTGCTCTTTACCTTGTTAGCTTTAGTTTTGCTAGTTGTTTGCTTGTTAGAGTATCTTAGAACTTCTATAGTTTTAGTTTTTGTTTGCTTTTGCTTCTTCTAAAAAAATCTTTTCTGCGAGAAAATCAATTTTCATACCCTGTAAGTTGGCCAAAAATAAAGTTTCCCAAAAAATTTCAGAAAATTCATATTAAATTTTTCCTCAAAAAAAGGGGCAGAGGGACACCTGGAGTGGCCTAGGGGGATCCCCTAGGCCAGCACACACCCTGGTGACGTGGCCAGCCCCAGGGGCGCGCCTGGCATGGGTGGGACCCACCTGAGGCCCTCCAAGTTGTCTCCTCCCAGCCACTTCTTTCTCTCTCCCAAAAAACACTGGAAAAATTTATCGATCTTGAGTTCCTACTGTTCCTGCTCCCGATTTTCGATCTTCTTGCTCAGCCCATCTTTGCTGCTAATTTTTGGAGGGATTACTCCTTGGTATGTTCCTCCTCCGCTTGTCCAATTAGATTTGTGATTGGTAGATTGTATCTTGAGTATTTTACTGCTATAGGTGTCAGGTGGTGTGAGCTTGCATGCTTGTTCTATGCTTAGAGATTTCATTTTGATGCATGTTTAGCCCTCTAGCAAGTTCCTATAGTAGTTTCTCATCATTTATCAACTTGGAAATCACTTGGTTTGATGTTTGTCTAAAAATTTCAGAAAAAAGGGGGTCATGGACAACCACACCTATGGTGAAATATTTGAAAGTGATGCACCTAGAACGACAAGGCCTTTAAGATCATCCTCCCGAGCCAGGCCCTCATACAATGAGAATCTAATTACACCGTGATTTGGCGACGAGGGAGATGAGGGGGATGCGCACCCTTCTACCTTTCCTTACCCAACCTTCTTGCGGGCTGCTGGGATTCTCAATGATTTTTTAACCTTGGTTCGAAGGGTTGGACTAACGATCTGTAGGGTTTGCAGCATAGAAAACAAAAAAATTCCTACGATGGGAACAACTATGTACCAAGATCTATCTACTAGATACAAACAACGGACGGATGTATATCCGTAGAGAACATACCCTTGAAGACCGACAAATCTTAACGAGTCCAAACTCGTGGTTGATGTAGACGATCTCTTGCCGATCTCAAGATCGAGAGGAAGTCCTAGCGCCGCAAAACAGCAGCGCATCCGTGCTCGCACAGACGTTCGAGGCACCGAGCAACCTCCGCCTCCTCGCTCCAGCGACGCAGCCGAATAGCCACCGGGAATATGTATCTCGCTAGTCCGAGACCATGGGGGATAAATTCTAGAGGGGGAGAGAGATCCTTCACGAGGAGGTGTGTGAGAGACAAGTGAGGAGGGGGGCTCCTTTTATAGGAGGAGGGGGGCACCCAAGGGGTGGCCGCCGGCCAATGGGGCAGCCCCCTCCCCTCCTTCATTCATGTGGGTGGACACTCCACTCACAAAATGCCCTTTAAATTTCCTCCACTCAAAAGTCCACTCAAATTCCCATTAAATTTCCACCAAATTTAATGCAAACTCTCATTAAATAAAACTCTTTTATTTTATTCAGAATTTTGTCAATTACTTTAATGACAAACATTCACAAATAACCCCTTGCTAGAATTCCATTTCACATGCATAACCACTTTATGCAATTTCACCCGAAAACCCGTTTTGGTATCTAGTGAAATAAATTCTTGCGCTTGTTTATTCTTTCGGCATGAAACTTTTGCTCCGATTGGATGTCGGTGTCTCTAAGTGTGTCACCCTATGGTTCGCGAATAATGCAGACATGATCGATACCCCTCTCGGATCAATAATCAGAAGCGGGATCTGGAGACCCATACTAACTCCCACACATTCAACGATGACTTTCTTGTGATCGTCGGAACCTTTTACGCTAGTATCTTAATCCCTTTGTTTCACGATATATTACATGTCCGATATTCGATCATCGGTATCTCCATACCTAGTTTGATCTCGTTACCGACATGCATTCTTTTCTCGTTCCTGTGATATAACATTCTAGTGATCAAATCACTTGCTTGCAATCTAATCAATGTGATATCACCGAGAGGGCCCAGAGTATATCTATCAGTCATCGGGATGAACAAATTCCACTCTCGATCCATGAGCCTCAACATAACACTTTAGTAGTTCTGAATCCATCTTTATAATCACCCTGTTACGGTGTGACGTTTGATGTTATCAAGAAACTCTTCCAGTGTTAGTGATTGACATGATCTCATGGTCTAAGGATTAGGATCACTTCGTAAGTTGTTATAGCAATATAAACTCAATGACTTTGATCGTAATGCTATACTTCGGATGAATGTTCATCACACCATTACACTAATGTTGTGATCCCGTTATTAACAACATCCAATGTCCATGATCAGGAAACTTTGATCATCTTGTTAATCAACGAGCTAGTTTATGAGAGACGCATAACTAGGAACTTCCTTTTTGTTTATTAAACAGACATGTATTAACGTTTCCGTATTAATACAATTATAGCATGTAAAATAAACATTTATCATAAATAGGAATACGATAATAACCACTTTATTATTGCCTCTCGGGCATATTCCCTTCAGTCTCCCACTTGCACTAGAGACAATAATCTAGTTTGAGAACTTTGCGTATTGGAAACTTATGGCTTTCCGGTGTTCCATATACGCAATTGCAAGTGGTTAACATAATCTACGGATCTGACGCTTCAGGTCCATGTGTATTTGCATGTCTTTGCGTCTTCACGCATCACTCATTCTCCAATGAGATGGCATTGTATAAATTTGGTCTTTCGGTGAGACCTTTAGTTCCTTGGGGTTAAAACACGTTGATACTATTGTCATACAATATATCTTTAGTGTTAGCCCATTGCGAACCACACCTTAGTTTGATAACAAACTACTTGACACAAATTCCCTCCTTTGCTGCTACTATAGCAGTCATATACTTAGCCTTTTGTTGTAGTATTTGTCACAATGTCTTAAACTTTGGAATTCATCCAAATCCATCATGGAAACTTTCTTTCCATTTCATTGTGCCACCCATAGTTTAAATTGAGATAAACTTAATTTGTATAGTGTGACAAAACTAGTATCAATGTAACGTCTTACAATCAACTATTTGTAATTGTTTGTCACCTCTACACAAATATATTCTTAGTTCTTCCAAAAGATCATAAGAATATCCTCACTATCGTCCAATGATCATTTTATGATTCATTCTGGTATATGCTCATAACACTTAGAGCATAAGAAATATCTGGATGTGTACATATCATGGTATGATTGATCAAGACATTCTTGTGATTTTACTCATCAAGTGTCAAAGCACTTGAATCTTGTTTCACTTATCAAGTGTCGATACACTTGAATCTTGATTCAATTCCTTTCCATGCGACAAGAACCGTTTCTTGTTGATTCTATATTGAACTCCTTCAATATCTCATATATATACGTTTGGCACAACCATATTGGCGTTACAGTCTATCCACTATAGACATTCACGCTAAATATTCGGGTTTTGCCTAAGTATTTCATCGAAATGAAATTCTTAACCTTTGTCAATAAATAATACATTATTTCTAATCAATAAGATGTCTTCCACATAATTTATTTGAAATATGTCTCAGCGCTCCCACTTAATTTCTTGCAAATGCAAGCATCTTCATCGTCTCCTGATGAAAAACTCCTTTTTCATCATGGTGAAGATTCCAACTCCGCGATGCTTACTTTAACCATTGAAGTTTGCATGCCCTTTTAGCATCTTTTGAATTTAACAAAACCCCTTGGACCGTGTCATGTACACGTCCTAGGTAACCATTCTATTAGAAGAACTTTGTTTTGTTTATTCATCTACCATATACCAAATTATATGTAGTGGTTGCTACTTTAATCCGTACAGACTAAATATCGCTATGAAAGATCAAATCTTGTCATAGTCAACTCCTTGAACATTGTCATAACATACTTTACAACATGTCGACTATTTCATAGATGTGAAACATCCATGTCTGTTTCTTTATAGATCCAAATACGACCGATAGGTTTTTACACCTTTCCGGAGGGTCTTCCAAGTTCAAAACTTGATTTCTCGTGTATGGAACTATCACGGATTTTATGGCTTCAAGACATTTGACGGAGTCAGGGCCCATCATCGCTTCTTTGCATGTAGTCGGTTCATCATTGTCAAACAATAATGATTTACTCTCAAATCTAAGTATTTGATTGTTTATCCGACCGACTTGGTTCAATAAGAACTTAGATCTCCGTGACCACAACCTTTGAGGCACATAATCTATGAGCATTATGGCAGCCTCCGGAACAATTTCCGGCGCTGCGCAACTCAGCACATTTAGCTAAGGTTCGTTAACCTTATCAAAGTTCTATTGTCCTCCCACTTAACATTTATGAAAAAATTCTTCTTCAAGAAACTTCACGTTTCAAGCGACAAACCCTTTTGTCCTTGGTGTTATGGAGGAATAACCAATTGTTATTTGAAATAACCTACAAATACATGCTCATCCGACTTTGGTTGTAAACATCTTACTTATGTTTAGCATACCAAAATTTAAGAAATGACAACTTGGGTTTTACCCCAAACCATAACTTCCATGGTGTCATTTCAACGGATCAAGATGGAGATATTTTCAGTGTAAAAGCGGTAGTCTCTAAAGCTTTAATCTTTTAAAACATAATGGCAGTTTTATAAATAACACCTTTGATCCAACCATGTCAAACAAGGTTTCCTTACAAATCTCAAAACATTCCATGTTCCTATGGTGTTTCAGGAGATGTAAATCTAGGTGTTTTGCTAAAATTGTAACTCAAATAAATCCCTTTTATGATAAAATCATAATTCATTTATTTTTCTTGTTACACTTGTAACTCAAATAAATCCCTTTATGATCAAATCATAATTCATTTATTTTTCTTGTCACAATGATTTTCACTTCATCTTGAAAGTCTTTGAACATTTTCAAATATTTCACACTTCTTTCTCATTAAGTGAATTATTCACTCAATTTCCGGAGAAAGTATATGAAGTTGAAACCCATCGCCATTTACACATAATGGACTACATACATCGATATGTATAAATTCCAATATTTTAGTCGATAGTTCTTCTTTGGCCTTTGAACGAAGTTTTAATTATCCCGAGGAAAGTCTCACAAGCGTCACTTGATCAAATCAAAGACTCCAAAAATCCATGAAAATGGAGTTTCTTCATGTTTTCTTTCTAATATAATTTAAACGGCGATGTCACTTCGTAAGTGATCTTCCAATCATTTGTCTTGCGAAATTTTAGCATTAGGCTTTATGGATGTGATTTCTCCAACTAGATTTGTAAATCATCCATCTTATATGGAATACGGTAATTATTTGAACAACCTTTGTTCTCATAATACCTGATTTAAATAACAATTATTAAAACAAATCTTGAAGTCAAGCTTTGATGTCAACGAGAAATACAAACAACGGTTTGTTTGTTTTCGATGAACATCATCACATATTCTCTTGCTAGTTACTTAGGCCATTGTGGTTCATGAATTGCGTTGTTCCGCATGAAATTTCATACCAACCAATTCGGTATCCAATACCCAAGAACCACATTGTTTAACAAGCAAAGAATACAACCATAACATGTATATCATATATATACCTAAATTGGATATTTCCAATCTTTTCTTTTCTGCCAAATATATTTTATAGATTCTCTTTCAGCATTTCCTTTTCCTTTTTAAAAGAAACTATCAACATCAACAGTGGCGCCATATACATGACACATAGTCCAAAGCGTGTATATTCAAATAATAATACCTTTGGACTTGCACTTTGAAGTAGATCACCATCATCAAAATGATCAGTATTCTTTCAAAATCCATTCTTTAGTAATATTTTAGTGTAGTAAACATTTTACATACATATTCTATTCACCCTTATCATGACGACTTTCATGATCAAGATACTTTAGCTTATAAAGGCGAATCGTGAGTATAACATTACTTTCCAAAACCCTTTTGGATGATTAGGATGTCTAGCATCTCCAACCTTTATAAATTCTCATCCAATATGAGAACATATATTATACTCTATCATATTGCAACCAAAACATTTTTTCAGATATCGTTATATCTGCCACACATGATGGTTTCTGAAACAATTCTTTCAGCTCCTAGATAAACTTGATATTAAAACAATCAAGAATCATTTAGGCAAACATGATACTTAAGATACTAACACTGGAATTGTTACTCTCGATTTAATACCAACTATTAAATTTCACGGAGTAAATAGAGTTTGCTGAAAGTTTTGCAATAGGACTTTAAACTTTAGATTGACACTCAACACAATACGATACCAGTTTGTAAAGTATATATCCAGAATTCTATAGTTCTATTATCTCAATTACAACTATGAATAAGGTGGTGAACGAATGCCAATGACTACAACAAATTATGCAAATTCACTTTGATTTAATTTATGATAAATTAAGTTCTACTAATCCAAATTAGAAATGAACTCCCACTCAAAAACGACATCCCTCGTGTCCTTTTGGTGATTACATGAACCAAATCCACTACACCAAGTCCGATCATCACGTGAGTCGGCATAGCTTCAAAGGCGAGCATCCATATGGTCATCATATCAAAACATATGACTCATGCTTAACCTTTCGGTCCGTGTTCCGAGGTCATGTCTGTACATGCTAGGCTCGCCAAGTAAGAACCTTAGTATTCGCGTGTGTAACTGTCTTACACCCGAGATATGCTCGTGGATTCAAGTACACCCGATCATCACGTGATGTCTTGAAGCTTTAAACATTGTCGGTGCATACTTAAGGAAGAACACATTTTTATCTTGATATCTAAATGAGGGATCATCTTATTATGCTAATAAAACGCCAAACAAGCAATATAAGATGCAATCAAAACATCTCATGTTTATTAGTGAAATGATATGGTTCCCGCATATGATCTCCATCATGTGCACCGTGGTATGATCACTATCATACCTATATGTGTAAGTCCAAGGTCTATGGAGATTACATGTTATGTGTGTTGTAAGAGTATCATCTCATACTTCTACTTACAACATCACCATATCATAACACTAGCCCAGCAACAATCTAAAATAGACGCCTCTAATTTATCCATTGCAAATTTTACGTGGCTTAGGGCTTTCGTAGATAGAACCGTTCTTACCTACAAACATGAACCACAACGAGGATAAACAAATTGTTGAAAACTCGTTGCAAATTAGATATTGACTATAGTAGGAGAGACAGACACCCGCTAGCCACTTATGCAAAACTAGTTGCATGTCAAGCGTGGAACAGGTCTCATGTGCGAGGACATGTAAAGTTTGTCCGGGCCGCTTCATCCCACTATGCCACCAATATCCAAAGTACAACTAAGAAGCAATAAAATGATCATCATCGCCCACATACTCATATGTGTACTACCCGTGCAAAGTATCGACGCATAGATCCGGATTTAATACCACTGTAGGGTTCGCAGCATAGAAAACAAAAATGTTCCTACGATGGGAACAACTATGTACCAAGATCTATCTACTAGATACAAACAACGGGTGGATGTATATCCGTAGAGAACATACCCTTGAAGACCGACAAAGCTTAACGAGTCCAAACTCGTGGTTGATGTAGACGATCTCTTCCGATCTCAAGATCGAGAGGAAGTCCTAGCGCCAAAAACAGAGCCAAGATCGTTCGCACACGCTCGAGGCACCGAGCAACCTCCGCCTCCTCGCTCCAGCGATGCAGCGGAAGCACAACTCTTTCTTGCCGAATAGCCACCGGGAACATGTATCTCGCTAGTCCGAGACCATGGGGGATAAATTCTAGAGGGGGAGAGAGATCCTTCACGAGGAGGTGTGTGAGAGACAAGTGAGGAGGGGGGCTCCTTTTATAGGAGGAGGGGGGGCACCCAAGGGGTGGCCGCCGGCCATGGGGGGAAGCCCCCTCCCCTCCTTCATTCATGTGGGTGGACACTCCACTCACAAAATTCCCTTTAAATTTCCTCCACTCAAAAGTCCACTCAAATTCCCATTAAATTTCCACCAAATTTAATGCAAACTCTCATTAAATAAAACTATTTTATTTTATTCAGAATTTTGTCAATTACTTTAATGACAAACATTCACAAATAACCCCTTTCTAGAATTCCATTTCACATGCATAACCACTTTATGCAATTTCACCCGAAAACCCGTTTCGGTATCTAGTGAAATAAATTCCTGCGCTTGTTCGTTCTTTCGGCATGAAACTTTTGCTCCAGTTGGATGTCGGTGTCTCTTAAGTGTGTCACCCTATGGTTCGTGAATAATGCGGACATGATCGAGACCCCTCTCGGATCAATAATCAGAAGCAGGATCTGGAGACCCATACTGACTCCCACACATTCAACGATGACTTTCTTGTGATCGTCGGAACCTTTTATGCTAGTATCTTAATCCCTTTGTTTCACGATATATTACATGTTCGAGATTCGATCATCGGTATCTCCATACCTAGTTTGATCTTGTTACCGACATGCACTCTTTTCTCGTTCCTGTGATATAACATTCTAGTGATCAAATCACTTGCTTGCAAGCTAATCAATGTGATATCACCGAGAGGGCCTAGAGTATATCTATCCGTCATCAGGATGAACAAATTCCACTCTCGATCCATGAGCCTCAACATAACACTTTAGTAGTTCTGAATCCATCTTTATAATCACCCTGTTACGGTGTGACGTTTGATGTTATCAAGAAACTCTTCCAGTGTTAGTGATTGACATGATCTCATGGTCTAAGGATTAGGATCACTTCGTAAGTTGTTATAGCAATATAAACTCAATGACTTTTATCGTAATGCTATACTTCGGATTAATGTTCATCACACCATTACACTAATGTTGTGATCCCGTTATTAACAACATCCAATGTCCATGATCAGGAAACTTTGATCATCTTGTTAATCAACGAGCTAGTTTATGAGAGAGGCATAACTAGGAACTTCCTTTTTGTTTATTAAACACACATGTATTAACGTTTCCGTATTAATACAATTATAGCATGTAAAATAAACATTTATCATAAATAGGAATACGATAATAACCACTTTATTATTGCCTCTCGGGCATATTCCCTTCACGATCTATATGCAGGATGAGAGTGTGTAGCCTTTCTTTATGACATTGAAGAAATTTTGTAAGATTATGGGTATAGGCACGGCTGGGACGATGAAGAAGATTCCAGCTCAACCCATTGATTTGTTGGATCTCTACCGCAGGATAACTAATGATGATGATCGTAGAGCCCAGCGGGGAAAGATAAGAAATATTCAACTCCCAGCTATCAGGTACTTTGCTTATTATCTTGCCACTAGTGTTCTTGGTAGGTAGAACACTAGCAATATTTCCAACTATAATTTGGCCTTCCTAGCTGTTGCACTCAACAATGAAACCAGGTACAATCTTGGTTCTCTCATTGTTCGTCGCTTAGATGCTAAGGGACCCATTTATGGGGGAATTATTGTTGCACGTGTTGTTGCTGCCTTAGACCTTGCTATTGATCCAAATGATACAGTTTTGGCTCCTCAGAGGCTTGATCTTGCTGCCATGAAAGCGCATCACTTTTTCACTGCTGGCTCTACCCTTGAGAGTGGTTTATACAATGTTGTTTACTGACGGGGAAGAGAGAGAGAGAGAGATTCCTCTGCCCCAAACCACTTTGTTCAGTATTTCCCAGGGACCTTTGTCACGCTCCAAGGAGGAAATGGACGAGAAGCTACGCATTCTTGGCTTCCATGGACACTATCAGGGGGACGCGCCCTCATACGACCCCTTTGTGCACTACACAGGGGAGTCCTCGAGCTCATACCAGGACGAAGGGGCCTCCTCGTCATACTACGGAGGTGCACCTTCTTGGTCACCATGGAGTTGAGCCCCACTTAGGCCAAAAGCCTAAGCTTGGGGGGGGTACACCGACATCACACTCATCTATATATCATGTTTCGTCGGTTCTTTGTATATCCATTGTTTCGTTTTCTGTTTGGTTTTTGTTTCTGCTTTCCCAAAACAAAAAATACCAAAAATATTTTTGTTATTTCTCTTGGTTTATTTCTTTGCTTTTTAGCTTTGGTTTGCCTTAAAATAAAAAATCCAAAAAGATTTTTCTTTGTTTGGTTTTGCTTTGTGTGCTTGCTTTAAAAAATCGAAAACACCAAAAATATTTGTTGTTCTTCTTTGGTTTTATGAAGTTCTTTGCAGGGTTCAGCAGTCCTCAGTGGAGTTTGGTTTCATGTTATTAGTCAAATCACACAAGTGAAGGGCAATAATGAAGATTAAGACAACTTGAGGCATGGTAAGAGGCTGGTAATAAACTCTATTTGTTTTCATTTTTGTACATATACTCATCATTGTGAGCATGCTTAGTATGTTCATGTAAGGTGTATGTTATTTATTGATGCTTAGTAGTTCTTGCTCTCTTATGATTAGCTCCAGCTTGCTAATAGTTTGTAGCATGTCATATGAGTGTTTGCTTGCATTGTTCTATTCATAACTTGGTATGACATTGTGGTACCCTCCTCTGAATGTTTCATATGAATCGACTTGGCACATACTCACGCATGCATATGACTGAACAATAGTCAGTAAGACTCGATGATTTATTTTGCCTTAGAGTTCTTATTTCACTTTTATGCCATAATTAGTCATGTTTTGTTGAAAGCATGATTATGACAGTTATTGCTCTCTCGTTTGTTGCTCCCTCTCTATTTCTATCCTTCACTTGCATTGAGTATGAGATCTACTTGTGCATTTAACTCCCCAAAACCAATATTGCCAACAGTGTCCACCATACCTACCTACTAGCATCATTTGCTATTTCATGCATATTCATTATGCCTTGTTTTCTTTCAAATAAAATGTTTGACTGTTTTTATAAAGTTAGTTACTAAAGCTCTCACGAGCTTGATAGAACACTTTATTTCTTGCACTTAATAAGACTGAACCATTGTGACTGTCCATGAAAGTTATATGCCTGCAAATTATAGGCTGGGAGTTAGCAGAACCGTGCTGTCACGGGGAACGCTTTCAACACTTATGGATACATATCCAGTTGATATCATGCTCTTTTGCTGATGCCGTCGGCGTGAAATAAAAGGGGAGCTTGTAAGTTCATGGAGTTATATGTATGTGTTAGAGAAACGTCTAGGCCGCTAGCCTAAGACATGCCTAATCATGGTGGAAACTTGCAGCATAACCATAATGAGCGATCTGTGAAGCATCCTCAATAAAAACCTATGCAAATATCAAATAAAAAGATCACTGAGATGCTCATTGTCTGCTTGCCTTGTCATTTTGATTACGGGATAGCTCATGTATCATGTGCAAGGGGTACTCCGTTGGCGGTTCTCTATGATATGCATGTATTTACAATGACAAGAACTTACAGGTAACTAAAGTTGAGTAGCATGAGGAGCGGCCCTCATACTCAAGGGACATGAGATTTCCAGTTTATGGTCTGTCAAGCATATAACTCATATTGGACCTCACTTTCACCTTAACCATATAAAGATGCCTATGATAGGGGCAATGAGAGCTCAAAGCTAATGAATACCTTACTTTCAGCATTTGGAAGCCTTTCAAACTTTTCGAAAACTTTTCACTTCCTTGTTGAGTCACCACTTATTCTATGATAACCTTCTTGAGAGCATAGTTGTCATTCTTAGTGCTGAGAATATATACATCAGATGAAGCAAATGTGTTCGTGAAAGTTCTTTTATCGCACTCAATTTTTAATTGAATTGCTTGAGGACAAGCAATAAGCTAAGCTTGGGGGGAGTTGATACGTCCAAAACGTATCTACTTTCCCAAACACTTTTGCTATTGTTTATCCTCTAAACTTGTGTGATTTGAATACAACTAACCCGGACTAACGCTGTTTTTAGCAGAATTACCTTGGTGTCTAGTTTTTTGCAGAAAATCAACTATGAGGAAAAATCTCGGAAAATATGCCAAAAATCCTATTTCACCAAAGACTCACGGAGCCAGAATACGAGACGGAGGGGAGGCCTGAGGGGCCCACACCCCTACTGCGCGGGTGGGCCCAGGCTGCGCCTGGAGGGGGTGTGGCTGCCCCAGGAACCCCCTCGGTCTCCCTCTTCGCCTATAAGATGCCTCTTGAACTAAAAACCGAGGGGGTTCGATGTTTTTCAAGAAAGAGTTCCACCGCGCCGCCACCACCAGAAACCGCGATTCGCAACCAGAAACTCCGTTCTGGCACCCTTCCTGGACGGGGAATTTGGAGAGGATCATTATCATCGTCATCACCAACGCTTCTCCATCAACTATCCATGTTTGTCTCATCCATGAGTGAGTAATCCCCCGTTGTAGGCTATGGGGATAGTAGGGATTGGATGAGTTATATCATGTAATCGAATAAGATTGTTAGGGCATGGTGCCTAGTATCTCTATTATTGCTATTTGACTTTGTTGCAACTTGTTGTGCTTAATGCTTGTCACTAGGGCCTGAGTGCCATGATCTTAAATTTGAACTTATTATTGAATCATTATGATAGTATTGTTTGTGATATTATCTTCAAGTTGTGTACACATATCATTGTCCGGATCCAATGACCCCGAAGTGACAGAAATTGGGGCAACCTGAGAGGATGGCTGTGATGTGAGGATCACATGTGTTCATGGAGTGTTAATGCTTTTCTCCGGTGCTCTATTAAAAGGAACACCCTAATTGTCAGTAGTTCCCTTGAGGCCCCGCTGCAACGAGCTAGCAGGACAAAAGATGTTGTGCAAGTTTTCATTGCGAGCACGCATGACTATATATGGAGCACATGCCTATGATTGTTTAGTACTTGGATGCTTATTCATAATTATCTGCAATTTCCCTAGATCTTGAAGTTACATGTTTAGACTCGTCCATACAACGCCCGTCCATACATCCCTATGCCTACCGCGCTCATATCCTACTATTTGCTACTACTGTTACTATTGCTCTTGTTTTACTGCTTTTGTTTCTACTGATAAACTTCTATGAGCAAGAACTATTTCTAGATACAGCTGAATTGACAACTCAGTTGTTAAGGCTTGCAAGTAGTTTTTGGCTCCCCTTGTGTCGAATCAATAAATTGGGTAATACTACCCTCGGAGACTGTTGCGATCCCATATACTTGTGGGTCATCAGTCGTGTCTATATCTCAATGCTTGCTGACATGTCTGCATATGTGTTATATAGTCAATTTATACTTAGTGTCCTCGGTTCTATGTGATAATTTTTGCTAACGTGTCTGCATATATGTCAAATTTATATTTAGTGTCCTCGGGTCTATGTGTCATTTTTTCTGACGTGTCTGCATATGTGTCATATTGTCAATTTATATTTAGTGTACAGACTATGCTACTGACATATGGAACCCACAAGAACTACAAGAAATGTTTCCTTCCGCAACGATTGGGCCCTTCGGTTGTCGTAGAAGACGCGTCTTCAACGACGAAAATCTCGGCTCGACTGTGGCCGATACAAAACTTTTTTTCTGGTTCCGTGCCCATATACTACGACGAAACCGCTAAAAACATGGACGAATCTTAAAGGGCGTGTGGCAGAAGTAAGATTTCCGCTTCCTCGCGAGATGTTGACTTGCCGAAGTATTTTTTGTGTGTAGGTACCGGACGTCAGTGACTGTAGCGGACCAAACTTTTCGGTCGCGCCTCCCTGATTTGAACTCGATAACGTTGTTCGATTCCTATTCTGTTTAGTCAGGATACTAGGTCCCGCATGTCTGCCTCACATTAGAGGAATCGTGTGTATGATAGAATTTTTTCCTTCCCTGTTCCGAATTTGATAGCGTCGCTCGATGCATCTGCCGTTTAATAAGGCTAATAGGTCCCACGTGTTATCCTCACACTAGAATAAATGTGTGCATGATGGATTTTTTCTTGGCACGTGCCTTCCTGATATGAACTCGATAACGTTGCTCGATCTATCTTTCGTTAATCATGATGTTGGGTCCCACATGCCAGCCTTTTATTACAAAAATCGTGTGTATGATGGATTTTCTTCGCTCCCGCTATCCTGTTCCGAACTTGATAGCGCTGCTAGATACATCTACAGTTTAATCACGCAACTAGGCCCCACATGTCATCCTCTTATCAGACACAATGTGTGCATGATATTTTTTTCCTTGGCTTGTGCCTCCCTTATTTGAACTCGATAACGTTGCTCAAACTATCTGCTGTTAATCACGATGTTGGGTCCCACATTTCAACCTCTCATTAAAAGAATTATGTGTATGATGGATTTTTTGCTTCGCTCCCCCACCGCATGCGACTTCGACGAGGAGCGCAAGGCGATACACCAGCATCAACCTCATGCATCCACCATCCTTCTTTAGGTGCAGCTCTGACAAGAAGGAGGCGGGGAGCTCACGCACCATGTCGAGGCACAAGGATTTGGTTACCGGTCAACCGAGAATCTCGAGCATCCTCAGTAAACCGGAAAACCGACCAAAAAATCCCGGATTTATTTGAATATTTCGAATTTGAATTCTAAGAAAAGAATAGAAAGTATTTCCTACATGCAAGATATTTGTTGGACGTCCCTGGTTCAAGTCTCTATTCTCTTGTTATTAATTTTAGTTTTGCGGATTAATTTTTTCCAGATCTAATATGCAAAAAAAGTGGAGGCTGTGTGACCCAACGCCACCGAGTTTCTGTCAAAAAAAACGCCACCGAGTTAGAAAGAGTTAATTTTTGCATGGTAACCGGGAATCTCGAGCCCCCACGAGACTTTTTTCCATTCGACAACCAAAATCTTGTCGAGGCATGCTTCACCGCCGCTGCTGCCAAAAAAGGAGGACGCACGCTCTCACCGACGATGCCTCCAGCGACGACAACATCATTGAAAAAAAGACTGAATCAGAGGACTTTGTGGACAACGCCGTTGTGGAGTGGGTAACGGCATGATGCAACAACGCTCTCTCCGGACAGACAGACGAGCCTCCAAGCATCGTGGCAAGGAGGGGGAGTTGGAAGACCTGCTCTTCCGGCAGGATAGCATCACCGAGAAGTGGAGGCTATTCAGCCTGTAAGCAGTGGCGGAGGACGGAAAAAAATCAAGGTAGGGCGAACTCCAAAAAAAGTAAATATCAACTCGGTCTTAATGACCTTTGTCATTGAGAAAGCCCTTTTAACTATTGTTGTTTCTATCGGTAAAAGCAATACCATCTTAACAAGGCGATAAACGATATGAAGCATAATGTATCATTCAAATATTAAGATAATCTCTAAAGTCTTTAATTCTCTGTATATGAATAAGGAATATCTTAAGGTTATTTTATATAAACTCATGCTCATAATAATATAAATCCCCATGATAAATATCTTATTCGTGTTGAACCTATAAAATGGTTCATTTCAGGCAAGGCAAAACAAAGAAACTCTAACGAAAACTCATCAAATCGATGGTCAAAATCAGTTGTAATAGATTTTATTGAAAAATAGAAGGTGGCCACATGCCGAAAAAATCAATAGTGACCTAGTATCTTCTCGTTTTTAATGACTTTTCACTCAATTTTGTTATCACTTCGTCCATACTTAGGATTGTGGTCTTATTCTTTTCGCCAATTCACATCTTTAGAAGGGTTCTAAACCATTATTTCTCTAATTGAGAAAGCACGCATTTAGAAATTTTTAACAATAGTAAGCCAAAGTACAAACATAAAACATAAACTGTCACATAACAAGAGTTGGTTTTGGCCACATGCCATAAGGCAGCCAAAATACTCTCATGACCTCCTTAAATACCTCATCTAGGACATTGTTTAGAGTTGATTTTGATTAGATTGGGAATTAGCAATTGCAGAGAGAAAATTTTAGTTTAAACTAGACTACACCTAGTCCTTATTTCACTTAGAATCAATTTTGCGTAGTGTTTACTAAAATAAGCATAACTTTCTCATACGAAGTCCGTTTTCAACGTATAACCACTCAAAATGTTCAGAAAAAGGATACGCATCTAAAGGTTTTCTCCAAAAATCAAGGTAGGGCGGCTGCCCTACCTTGCCCTACTGGGAGCTCCGTCCCTGCCTGTAAGGATGTCGTGTCATAGTGGTAGCGCACTACATGCAAGATATTTGTTGGACGTCCCTGGTTCAAGTCTCTATTCTCTTGTTATTAATTTTAGTTTTGCGGATTAATTTTTTCCAGATCTAATATGCAAAAAAAGTGGAGGCTGTGTGACCCAACGCCACCGAGTTTCTGTCAAAAAAAAATGCCACCGAGTTAGAAAGAGTTAATTTTTGCATGGTAACCGGGAATCTCGAGCCCCCACGAGACTTTTTTCCATTCGACAACCAAAATCTTGTCGAGGCATGCTTCACCGCCGCTGCTGCCAAAAAGGAGCATGCACTCTCTCACCGTCGATGCCTCCAGCGACGACAACATCATTGACAAAAAGACTGAATCAGAGGACTTCGTGGACAACGCCGTTGTGGAGTGGGTAACGGCATGATGCAACAACGCTCTCTCCGGACAGACAGACGAGCCTCCAAGCATCGTGGTAAGGAGGGGGAGTTGGAAGACCTGCTCTTCCGGCAGGACAGCATCACCGAGAAGGATGTCGTGTCATAGTGGTAGCGCACTACATGCGAGATCTTTGTTGGATGTCCCTGGTTCAAGTCTATATTCTCTTGTTATTAATTTTAGTTTTGCGGATTAATTTTTTCCAGATCTAATATGCAAAAAAAGTGGAGGCTGTGTGACCCAACGCCACCGAGTTTCTGTCAAAAAAAAACGCCACCGAGTTAGAAAGAGTTAATTTGTGCATGGTAACCGGGAATATCGAGCCCCCACGAGACTTTTTTCCATTCGACAACCAAAATCTTGTCGAGGCATGCTTCACCGCCGCTGCTGCCAAAAAAGGAGGACGCACGCTCTCACCGACGATGCCTCCAGCGACGACAACATCATTGACAAAATGACTGAATCAGAGGACTTCGTGGACAACGCCGTTGTGGAGTGGGTAACGGCATGATGCAACGACGCTCTCTCCGGACAGACAGACGAGCCTCCAAGCATTGTGGCAAGGAGGGGGAGTTGAAAGACCTGCTCTTCCGGCAGGACAGCATCACCGAGAAGGATGTCGTGTCAAAGTGGAAGCGCACTACATGCGAGATCTTTGTTGGACGTCCCTGGTTCAAGTCTCTATTCTCTTGTTATTAATTTTAGTTTTGCGAATTAATTTTTTCCAGATCTAATATGCAAAAAAAAGTGGAGGCTGTGTGACCCAACGCCACCGAGTTTCTGTCAAAAAAAAAACGCCACCGAGTTAGAAAGAGTTAATTTGTGCATGGTAACCGGGAATCTCGAGCCCCCACGAGACTTTTTTCCATTCGAAAACCAAAATCTTGTCGAGGCATGCTTCACCGCCGCTGCTGCCAAAAAAGGAGGACGCACGCTCTCACCGACAATGCCTCCAGCGACGACAACATCATTGACAAAAATACTGAATCAGAGGACTTCGTGGACAACGCCGTTGTGGAGTGGGTAACGGCATGATGCAACAACGCTCTCTCCGGACAGACAGACGAGCCTCCAAGCATCGTGGCAAGGAGGGGGAGTTGGAAGACCTGCTCTTCCGGCAGGATAGCATCACCGAGAAGTGGAGGCTATTCAGCCTGTAAGGATGTCGTGTCATAGTGGTAGCGCACTACATGCAAGATATTTGTTGGACGTCCCTGGTTCAAATCTCTATTCTCTTGTTATTAATTTTAGTTTTGCGGATTAATTTTTTCCAGATCTAATATGCAAAAAAAGTGGAGGCTGTGTGACCCAACGCCACCGAGTTTCGCCAAAAACGCCACCGAGTTAGAAAGAGTTAATTTTTGCATGGTAACCGGGAATTTCGAGCCCCCACGAGACTTTTTTCCATTCGACAACCAAAATCTTGTCGAGGCATGCTTCACCGCCGCTGCTGCCCAAAAAGGAGGACGCACGCTCTCACCGACGATGCCTCCAGCGACGACAACATCATTGACAAAAGACTGAATCATAGGACTTCGTGGACAACGCCGTTGTGGAGTGGGTAACGGCATGATGCAACAACGCTCTCTCCGGACAGACAGACGAGCCTCCAAGCATCGTGGCAAGGAGGGGGAGTTGGAAGACCTGCTCTTCCGGCAGGACAGCATCACCGAGAAGGATGTCGTGTCATAGTGGTAGCGCACTACATGCGAGATCTTTGTTGGATGTCCCTGGTTCAAGTTTCTATTCTCTTGTTATTAATTTTAGTTTTGCGGATTAATTTTTTCCAGATCTAATATGCAAAAAAATTGGAGGCTGTGTGACCCAACGCCACCGAGTTTCTGTCAAAAAAAAAACGCCACCGAGTTAGAAAGAGTTAATTTGTGCATGGTAACCGGGAATCTCGAGCCCCCACGAGAATGATCACTTGGCTAGAAAGGAGGAGTAGAGCTGGACTGCAGAGGAGCAGGCGCGGATCTTTGTCGACCTAAGATCCGACAAGGACTAAAGCACGCCGGCTGCATCGCCGCCGCACCCATAGGCTCCGGTGAGCCACAGTTTAGTAATTTAGGGTTAGGTTAGACGACACCGATATCTACTGTTTTATTTTGTATAGATTTCAATGTATACACTACACTCTATCGATGAATGTAGTGTGATCTTGCTGCATTTGATGTGAGTTTTTCTGCTAAGGTTTCGATATTTTAAAGGCTAACGATTTAAGATATCTGTTAGAGATGCTCCAGAAGTCAAACCGTGTATTACTTTGTTTTTTTAAACAAGTGACAGGTGCAGAACCCGATATATTAGCTGCATAGAAGTCTTTGAAAGTTACAGGAAGGCCCTAAAGATAAAAGAATTACACAGAGGCCTAGAAAAATTGCATAGAGAACCCAAAAGAAAGCTCAGAAAAGCGATCAGGTCCCTAATCTACATCGTCCAGATCGATGACCTCCTCCGGCGCTGGCCTGCAATAGCGCCGCCGGGGACGCACCACTTGGGGCGAAGAGCAAGGAGCTCCAAAACGCACAGAGGAGAGCGGCAGCGGAGCGGCAGCCCTACTGCCATTAAGTCCGACGTAGTGGCGGGCACCCGGCCGCTAGTGAACACCGGAGAGAAGCTCCAGGACGAAACCGCCGATGTAGGCACCGAGACCCCGCTTCCAAGGCAACCACCATGGCCACCAAAACAAGCAGAGGAAGGGAACCCGCCGCAGCACGAACTTTCCCAGCCGTCCAGACAAGAAGAACGAAGACGAGCGCAGCTCCACGACACCCTCGACTCCACGGCCGGCCGGGAAAGAGGAGCACGCGAGCCATCCGCCACCAGCCCTTCCTCCCTCGCCGCCACGACCGACCGAGGAAGAACACCGGGGCTTCGCCTCCAACGCTGGATGCTGGGTCCTAGACCTTTATTGGGAGCTGCCAAAGGTAGATCCGCTCAGCACCATTGATTCCGACCACCGGAACGCTTGGTCGAGAGAACCACCGCCGCCAACTTCAGACTTAGGTCGACAGTCTGAAGAAAACTCCGGGCAAGACGCCCAAACCACAGAGAAAACGGCGCAAAAACATCCTACAACTACCCTATTCTACGCTGACACCTCTCCTCTGCCACCTCCGGCCGGCCGCCGGAGGGGCTCGGGATCGGGCCGGCCGATCTAGATCTGAGGAGGAACTATAGCGGGAGAGAAAAGATGAGGAGAGGGTGTGCTTCCTCACGGTGATGAGATGGTTTTGCCAAGAGGGTTCAGAGACTTCGGTGTATCCTCTTACTTTGTTGCGACTAGTTCTGTTGATTCCCCTATGTACGAGCTGCAAACCAGGAGTGTTGCCGCTGTTTTACTAGTTTCTCACAAATTAAGCAGGTGTACAGCTAAGAGCAAGGGCAATAATGTAGCTTGGCTATATGCTCATGCCATGTCACCTAAAGCTAGTATAAGTACAATAAGCTAGCTACTAGATGAGTTGTATATTGAATATTTTATTATTTTAATGGCTGGCATGATACGGCTTGCATGCAGGACTCACTTAATGCATGCAGCGGCTTTAGCATCTTCGCTAGGCTTCACTAGGCTGCAAGAAGGCTATAGCATTTTGATTTTTGTGCTACCGCCCGCGATATATGGAGCCCTGGCTCCCTTCTCTCTCCTTTCTTCTCTCACTTCCAGTTATGATTTTGATAATGATGTACTACCTTCGTTTCAGCGCTCAAGGCGCATACACTTTCCAATGCAAAGTTGACCAAAAAAATTGAGCAACAAAATCTTGATTATATTGTACATAATTAGTACCATTGGATTCATATTGAAAAATACTTTCCAGTGATACTAGTTTTACACCCAAACTCTATGTATTTAGAGTAATTTTTGGTCAAAGAAAAAATACGCAAAACGAGGATGCCTTAAGTCCTGAAACAGAGAGAGTACTTGCTTATAGCCCGTTTAATAGAATCTATTATACTTGCTCTAATAAAGCAAGAGTCCTCTTTAGCACAAAACTCTTACGGCCACTCGTTACGCGACACCGACTTTACTCACTCCATTTGCTTCGGTGTCCCTCCTCCTGGAGACAAATGATTGGAAAGCCGGTTTTGGGGTTAGTTCTCGGTGAGCACCGGTTAAGGTTTGAGCCCATACTATCCCGTATGTTGTATTTGTATACGATTTGAAGGCGGTTTGTAGGGGGGGATTCAGGAAAAAAATAGATACCGGTCCCACGTTCGTTAATCTCCTTGTTTCACGTCGTGATCGTTTCCGTTCGACATGATAAGCGGATTTCTTGTACACGTCATCTCCGTATTATACTCCAGCCACGTAGGCGTAGGACCTCATGTGTATGGATCAAAACAACCGGACCTGGTCCATATCAAACCCGAAGACCACCCAAAAACAGGTTTTCTCCTCAATGTTTCCCTCTAGTGGGGATACCGAAGCAAAAGTGTAAGATGTTTTAATTTTACTAGTAAAGTTGCACGTGCAATGCACATTTTGATACATAAAATTAAGCTATGATCTTTCGAGGCAAAAGAAACGAATCTTTTATCGTAATTGAGAACATTGTTAACAAAGTACAACGGTTTACTTTGGTGATATCTCTTGTTTAATTCCATAGACCAAACAAGTGCCTACGATGTTGACAGGAAAACCATGGTTTACACGAAAGGCTAAAAAGGCAGACAAAATATGTTGGAACATATTCACACAAATTAAGTCATTACCACTGAAGGACTTCTGCAAATTTGCCAAGAAAATTCAATCGAGATATCACCATATATTTGGAACTACATGTTAAGTATTTAAAAAAATTATAGTTTGTGTGCACCTTATGTGGAGGTAGCGGTACCTGACTTTCTACAGCTCATAGAAGATACACACAAGGATTAATCGTAACTAGCTAAATGTCCGTGCTTTGCTACGGATCTTACCAATATATTTAAGATTAAACAACAAATATGTTTCATATATTCGAAATAATAATTATCCGTTCAATTCGCATATTTTAAAAAAGAGCATCTCAAAAGTAAGCAAACTCATCTCACTCTTGCCCGCCACAAATATATCGAAATACGTGCGCTAGCATCTGAAGTGCCATGTTTGGTGCTTCGGGTGAGCAAGTATCTCAAAGCTATGTCATAGACTCACATGATGTTTATAACTAAAGATCTAAAGTTAGATGCTAAGTATTTTACGCACACACTTGCTACTAAAGCAGGGTGTGCTGATATGATCGACCATTACCAATATTAGCATGTGCACTCATGGTGCACCATGGGGTTTCGTTTGTGCACGTCCACTACCTACCTCTCCACGAACACGATCTTCTCTCTCCAAGGTCATCCTCTTCAGTGAAATTATATACCCATCTTCAGCCGCTCTCTGTGTCAACATGTTGTAGCCCTCGACGTCTCTTGACTACATCCACATCGAGTAGACCGCACGTGATCATCTATATTTGTCTTTCTAGTATCTTTCATCTATATCTCTTCCCCTAAAATGGTCAAAATGTGGAACACAATCACATGATGAAAAAGTAAAAGAAATCAAGCTTCACTACAAAACAGGGCAGCAATATAAGAAGATATATGTACCTTATTCATAGATTCAGGCAGCCACATGAGCTCATGCAACAATTATTGAAGTCTGTCTCTAAACGGTCGTCATGTTCTACATGATTTTTTTTTGCGAAATTTCTCTAATCTATTAATAATTATCAACAACAGTACAATGAGTCATAATTAGTAATTGCAGATAGGGTGAAGATGGAAAGGCATATGGGGATATACTACTTCTACTATTGTCTGTAGTTTGTTATTGGAGACGGCGAACGGTAGAAGGACTCCACACATGAGAAGTTTTGGCGTGGATGTGTGGTGCCATATTTGGAATTTCGAGATACAACGAAGGTGGTGTAGTCATGAATTTAGGGTCATGTCCAATGCAATGGTGGAGACGTCTTAAGGAGAGAGAAAGGATGTCAGATTACTTATTTCATGTCTAGGATTCCGAGTCTGTAGTGCCAGCGCTAGTCTCCTTGATCCCCGTTGTTGAACTCTGATAACCCTTTCGACCGTGCCGCTGCTATCCGTTGTTGAGCAAGTCGATGGTGTCATCCTAAACATATCGGACCATCACGAGAAGTGGGGCTATGGCCAGCGCACCAGCTGTGGGGTTCGGTAGGAGGAGCTCTGGAGCGCTACCAACAACTTCGGCCACACGTAAAATATAGAGCTGCATCGGCAACATGTAGATGGGTTTCGGCCATGTACCTGACACGCAGCCTTCAACTACTCCCTCTGGTCCATATTAATGTTCTCAACTTTGTCTAGATTCGTGAACACTAATATGAACCAGAGAAAGTACGTCCATTGCTTAATATGTCGACAAGAGCTGGGAAAGTTGCAGCAAATCAATAGCTGGGAAAGTTTTGCTAGTTAGCTGGAATGATGACAATCAAGATCTTTTCTTTCCTTCCAAAACGAGCTTGTTTGGGAGACTTGCGGAAGAAAAAAAATCATGTCCACGATTTTCATTGTGGTTATTGCTCTCATACATATATGTTTGTGTACTTTAATTTTAGAACGAAATGCCAGATGCAAGGTACAAACCTGTTATAAACCCATGATTGGCAAGTAACAATGAATCATTATTTTGGGCTGATATGTTATTTGGGCTTTCCATTTTCTTTTAGTTCCCATGACTGTACCACCCCTTGAATGGTGGACATAATACTTAATTTCTGGTTACCAAAAAGTTCAACACACATGGATTATGGAGGGCGGTGATCCATTCAAGGGCTATAACTCTATCAGTTTTTGATGTATATGTTGAACGGTTCAGATGGTCCCAATGTTTGATGGCAAAGTAAGCCACCAACTTTCATTTAATAGTAATTGTTAGGAATAGACAAGTTGTATTCCTCTAGGGCCAAAGGCCACAATATATAGTACAGGTACAGGGCAAATATGCAGGAAGCCCCCTAACATATGGGGGAAATACAATATACAATATACACATCTAACACCCCCCTCAAACTCATGGTGGATCCACAACACTGAGTTTGGAGAGTAAGAAATCATGCTGCGCTCTGGTCTGTGCCTTCGTAAAGAAATCCGCCAACTGTAAATCGGAAGGCACATACTGAAGCGCAACAACCTGAGCCTGCACCTGAGCACGTGTATAGAAAGCATCAACACCAATATGCTTGGTAAGCTCATGCTTGACCGGATCACGTGCAACACTAATAGCACCTGTACTGTCAGACAAAACCAGAGTGGGAGTAGTAATAGAGACCCCAAAATCCGCAAGTAACCACCGCAACCAGGTCACCTCAGCAGTCAACAAGGCCATAGCACGCAACTCAGCCTCGACACTCGAACGGGAAACCGCTGTCTGTTTCTTCGTCTTCCAAGCAATGAGAGACCCACCAAGAAACACACAGTAAGCAGAAAGTGAACGGCGATCCGAAGGATCACTCGCCCACGTAGCATCCGAATAGCACTGGAGCTGGAGGGAGCTGGAACGCGGAAAGAAAAGGCGACGAGTGATCGTACCACGAAGATAACGAAGAACACGAAGAAGATGACTATAGTGAACAGTGGTAGGAGCAGAAACAAACTGACTCAGAATATGAACTGGATAAGAGATGTCAGGACGAGTGACAGCAAGATAAACAAGGCTCCCAACAAGATGACGATAGCGCGTCGGATCAGGAAGAGGATCACCATCAGTAGGTTGAAGCTTAACATTAAGCTCCATAGGGGTCTCAACAGTGCGCTCATCCCCAAGAGCAGCACGAGCAAGAAGATCCTGAATATACTTTTCCTGGGAGATGTAAAAGCCATCAGAAGTGGAGGAAACCTCAATCCCAAGAAAGTATCGAAGAGGACCAAGATCAGTCATAAGAAACTGATCACGAAGACGAGCCTTAACAAAGGCGATATACTCAGGATCATCACCAGTAATGATCATATCATCAACATAGAGAAGAAGAAGAGTGCGTCCACGAGGAGAAGTGTGAACAAACAGCGCAGGATCATGAGCACTAGGAGAGAAACCAGCAGCAGTCACTACAGAAAAGCGCCAAACGAACGAGGGCCTGTTTGAGGCCATAAAGGGAACGTCGAAGACGACAAACCATCCCCTCGGGAACAGAATACCCAGGAGGAGGCTGCATATAAACCTCCTCACTTAACTCACCATTGAGAAAGGCATTACAACATCAAGCCGGGACACGCACTGCTGACGCAATGCAACAACAAGAAGAGTACGCACAGTGGTCATATGAGCCACAGGAGCAAAGGTCTCATCATAGTCACGACCATGCTCCTGCTGAAAACCACGAGCCACAAGACGCGCTTTATAGCGCTCAAGAGATCCATCAGAGCGAGTCTTAATCTTATAGACCCACTTACATGTGATAGGACGAACACCGGGAGGGGGAGAAACAAGATCCCAGGTGCCAGTGCGCTCAAGCGCAGCAATATCCTCAGCCATAGCCAGCTGCCATTCAGGATGATGCTCAGCATCCCGATAAGAAGTTGGCTCGGAGGCAACGGAAAGACCATACTGACTAGGAGAGTAACGGTTGGGGGCACGACGCTGACGAACAGGACGAGTAGAGGGAAGATCATCAGAGGAAGACGACGCAGGAGACGACGATGAAGAAGAGGGAATAGTAGAGGAAGACTCCGGAGAACGAGGAGAACTAGGAGAACTAGACGGAGCAGAGGAGGACGGTGTCGAAGAAGAGACATCAGGGGGAGGAGATCCTGAAGAAGACACAATAGGTGTAGAAGGAGGTGTGTCAGGAAAGAGAAGAAAAGAGATATCTTCCACCGGGTAAGTACCAGCGGTGGGACGAGGATAGAAAGGACGCGTCTCATCAAAAGTAACATCACGAGAGATACGCATCCGACGACCAACAGGGTCCCAACAGCGATAGCCCTTATGCTCATCATCAGATCAAGGAAGACACACTCAACAGATGGCGGTCGGTTGGTGCGTTCGCGAGGGCAAGGAGAACATAGCAAACACAACCAAACAAGCGAAGCATTGAGTAGTCTGGAGACTGTCCAGATAGGCGCTCAAGAGGGATACCACCATGCAAGGCAGCAGAAGGCTGAATATTGATGAGATAAGCTGACGTAGCGACAACCTCAGCCAATGCGGCGGAGAGAAGAAGCAATCATCGGCGCGAGTGGTCTCAAGAAGATGGCGATGCTTACGCCAAGAACGCCATTCTCGGGCATGTGCTCCGGTGACAGAGAATCGAGCAAGGGTGCCTCGCCAGCAAGAACACCTCGCAACATCCGGGAGATATACTCACCCAGAATCAGCGAAAAAACACGGATGGGGTAGAATCACGAGTTCGGACCATGGCCGCAAAACGCTGATATATGGAGAGCACTTCACTACGAGCGCATAAAATACAACCAAGTGTACCGTGAAAAATCATCGATGAATAAAATATAGTAGCGATGGCCCCTTCGGCGAAAGGAGCCGGACCCCAAACATCGGAATGAACTAAATCAAAAGGTCGCTGAGAGAGACGCTTAGTAGGATAGGAAAGCTGAATCTGTTTACCCAACCTACAACCCCGACAATGTAAAGACCCATCTCCGAGACAGACCCTGAAGACCACGATGAACTAATGACGAGCAAGAGTCACAAAGGTGACCAAGACGATGATGCCATCGCTGAAAGGAGCTTGTAGCAGACGACCGGAGAAGAACTGGCGGATGAAGAGGCAGGAAGGAACACGAAGCCGCCTAACTCCCAAAGTCCTCAAGAGTCACGGCGAGGGCCAGCTCAACCAGGGCAGGTGCGACGGTCCTGAACAACACAAGAATCAGCATCAAGAATGACGCGACAACCAGAGTCAGTAAGCTGGCTAGCAGAGAACAGATTCATCGTAAGAAGAGGAACATGAGAAATATCAGGAACAAAAAAAGAAGAAGTAGAAAGGGTGCCCCGACTAGAGACAGGGAGAGAGGTACCATCAGCCGTAAAAACTCGGACAGGAGAAGGGAGAGAACGAAGAGCGGACATAAGAGAAGACTCAGAGGTCATATGAAAGGAAGCTCCAGAATCCAGATACCACGGAGACGTACCTGACTGTGTAGAAGGTGGTGGGCGCACAGTGCCTGAAGAGTCAGTCACAGAACCAGCAGTGCCCGGCGAAGAAGAGCCTGTAGCAGCAAGCAGACCACGAAGACTCCTGATAATGTCCTGATCAGAGAGAGCAACTGCTGAAGATCCGGAAGAAGCCGACTGCCCACGAGCCTGGTGCTGCTGACGTAAACTGGGGTCCCGTGTATAACAGGTGGCCCAAGTGTGACCATCCTCATTGCGAAGAAGCGGATTTAAGAGAACCACGGCGACTGACCACGAGCCCGCTGCCGACTCGACCGAGGTTGCCGGTGCTGGTCGACTGACCACGACACGGAGGAGTGGGTAGTATCGGCGGCGGCGGCACAGGGGACCGCGACGGAGTCGAGGGAGTAGACGGCAAGGGAGCACCACGAGTAGCAAGCGCAGATGGAACCGCGAGAAGACCAGCACCACGGAGACGGGTCTCCTCGGCCCGAAGCTCAGACAACACCTCAGAAAGCGGAACACGACCACGAGCATTCAGCTGAGCACGCCGGGGCTCAAACTCCTGGCGGAGCCGAGACAGAAACTCATAGATGCGGTGAAACTCCAAATCTGAGCGCACAATCTGGAAGCACGAGCATGTGCCACAAACAGCAGTACGGAGAGAATCAAGCTGACGCCAGATAGCAGCACTCTGAGTATAAAACTCATCAATAGTGGAATCACCCTGCTGAAGAGCATGCTCCTGACGAACCACAGACAGGTAAAGAGCGTCCCCAGACGGAGAAGGCCGACGAAGATGTGCCCACCGAGCGGCAAAGAGGGAGACTCATGAACTCAGCAGACATCTTGGGCGTAACATCGGAGGTGAGGACAAGGCAAAGACGAGCATCCTCATCGACCACCGAGTGTAGGCGGTCGAGCGTGACGATAGACCTCGAGATCGGAAGAGTACTTGAACTTCGGTCATAAGCAGCAAGAAGACGATCATCAAGACTGAAAAGATCCTTGGCCTCCTGAGAAGCATCAGCACCGAGAACAATCGGCGTCGGCGGAAGAGGAGCCACAGGAGCAGGGGGGCACGGCGGACAGGAGACCTCGCCGGAGAGCACACCCCAAAGACGGAGACCGCGCATGTGAACGCGCATAAAGGCAGCGAAATCAGGATAATTCGCGCCATCAAAGATCACTGGGCAGCGAGGAATCGCTACATAACCAGAGGAGGAAGACATCTCTCTCACTTTTTTTTTACTCAGATCTGGCTAAACAAGAATTTGCACTCAGATCGGATCAGAAGAAGTCGTCGACGAGAGAGCACGAGTTCTGCGGGCGCCAGGGAGAGCCGGTGGCAGGCGTGACAAAGGGCCCCGCGTGGCTGCAGGAGTACCCGCGTGGCTGCACCGTGGGCGGCAGCGTGCGATTGCCCAGCAGCTGGCGATGCCCAGCGTGGGCCGGGGCGACGACCAGCGTGACCGCGTGACTAGCAGGATGCAGGTTTGCGTCAGCAGGAGGCAGGTTTGCATGACCGCGTGCAACGTCTGGGAGCAGGAGCCGCGCGCGATGGAGGGAGCCGCGCGTCTGGGAACCCGCGTCGGGTAGGCGGGTGGCACGGTCCCGCGATTGAGAACCGGACGTCAGGGCGGGCGGCGGCCACGCGTGGCAGGAAGGTCCCGCGCGTGGGCAGGGAGCCTGCGCGTGGCAGGAAAATTGCTGTGCGGAGGACAGCCAATGAAGATCCAATCTGGGAGGTGGCAACAGCGGCCGGACGCGGCGGCGGAGAACCGGGGCGGGCGACGGCTGTGCAACGAGAGGAGAGGAGCGAACCCTAAGGCTCTGATACCATGTTAGGAATAGACAAATTGTATTCCTCTGGGGCCAAAGGCCACAATATATAGTACAGGTACAGCCAAATATGCAGGAAGCCCCCTAACATATGGGGGAAATACAATATACAATATACACATCTAACAGTAATGACATGCTCACATCCAAGTCTGCTTTCATCCACAACTCCCACACACCACCGCACTTCCAGAGAAAAGATAACCTAAAAGATGTATAACCATTCCCAAAGCAAGAGAATATCATTTCCAGCCGATAGGGAGATTAATCAAACAAGAGATATTATCAGTTTTTCAAAAAAAATCGATAAAAGTTGTTTTACTACTTAAAAAATTAAAAGTTTTTCATACACACATATAGTCGTAAGTTCAGTTTTAGTTGCCTAATTTGGAGCACTTAACTGTCGGATGCAAGCCAAGTCAAAAATACTATCAGAACAGGCAATTAGAATATTCTCTTCTTCCATTGGAAACTCTGCCAATCCTTTTCCCATTGAATATGACTCAACTGGTCTATGCTTGCATGTATGTTGTTATCTATCAGATGTTAATTCAAAAAAGAACTTCTCTACCTTGTAGTCAAAGCTTGCTGAAATTTTTTGAGTTTTTTCATGATAAATTGGATAGTCTTTTTTTTTTGCGGGTAGATAAATTGGATAGTCTGTTTGACATGTAAACTGAACATCCTGCCCGTACGAACGTTTCCTATTTACAATTGACAGATGCCAAGTAATTATGCATTAGATTAATCTACACTCCCTATTCACAATGACTGACAGATGCCAAGTAATTATGCATTAGAGTAATAACTGCGAGGTACAATAAAGTATATGTTACTTTCTCTGGTCCATATTAATTGATTTGGATTGTCAAAACTTAGATGAACCTATATATTTAATAGTGTCTATATTTATCTAAATCTATACAAATTTGAGTCAATTAATATGGGTCAAAGAAAGTACATTACTACAAATTGATGCTTATTTAGGCCACTATAAGAAAGGACTAAAACTAAGTGCATAGAAAAAGTAATCAATTGGATTGATGGCCACGTACTTGCAGGATGTCTGTACGACTGCATTAGCGAAAAAGCACAACGCAATTGCAAGGTGCTTACGCCCAGTGGAGAGACTCACCAGCGTCCAGGACTGGATAAGCTACGGAGGGATGCTGGGCGGGGTCGCACGGAGCCGAGGACGGCGGCGTGGCCAAGGTTCTCGTCGTCTTCCTCGATGGGAATACGCGAGCGGGCAGCAATGACAAGCGGTATAGAACGATGGGGCGAGGTCGGACGGCGAGGATGGCGGCGGCGGTGACCGAACTGCGATATCCTCAGCGCCTGAGGTGTGTGGAGTCTTCTGCGTCCTTGTTGGCAAAAAGCGTTCGTGAAGAGCGGCGAGGATGGCAGGCGACACGCGACGATGGGCGTAATTACGGAGGGAGAAAAAGGAACGAGAGAAAATTACGGGGAGTCGAGGGGAACGCGGGCGTATCCTGTGAGGGAATTATTTTCTCGGCCGCGTGCGGCGGATTGTTTCGTTCGCCTGGCAGAACATTTTCCGTCAAAGCTAACTGCTACATGTACACGAGGCGTTCTGTTATGTTAATCTGGGATCTATACTACTATTTAACAAGCAAACATGATCTTTCTTAAGAACACCCCGTCAAGTGTACACCAACCAATTAGCACCATTACATTAGTCAGAAGAGAACTAACCGTTATGATTAGCAGATGATCTAACAAAAGTGCACGTAGCAATAAGCCTACCGCACCGCACTCCACCAAATTTTCTTCCGCTAATGCGTGTTCTGGAAAACGTATTCGTCTCCTCCATCTGTTCCCCACCCCCACACAGGCCACAACCCCCCGCCATTACCTCCGCCTCACGTCCATAGCCACACCGCCAAAACCTCCGCACGAGTGTGCCGTCCATGCCGGCCACGGGCGCAAGAACCTCCGTCCGCGGCTGCTCCATCCACGCGGACGCGCGCCGCCAGGACCGTATCCCCATCCATAACGGCCACGCACCCTCCTCTGTCGCACCCCTCCTGCCGATCTCCGCCGCTGATCCCCGAGGCCACTGCCATCGCGCCTATCCTCTTTCCCTTCAAACACAAAAATAACCGGCTGCGCAGAACCCTCATCGACATCCCTGGGGATGGCTTCAACCATGCGATCTCCGCATTGGTTCCGCCTTGTACGCAGCCCTACAAGGCCTACATGTGGTTGTTCCAATGGCTGCGGGCATGGCTGATACAAGTAGAGGAAGCCATTGCCCGATGACGAGGAGGAAAACGGTCTACCAGTGTTTCATCATCGTCCATTCCTGCTGCCGTACTACCACCGTCCATGGTAGCGGTTCCAGTGAGCTCCATCTTCCATGCCGCTGCTCACAGCCAAAACATGCTCATGGTAGGACCAGGTCGTTGAGGTATTTTTTGGGTCTCCCGTTAAAATTTATACTACAGTTAGTATTATTTTTAAACTCAAGGCTCAAGAATAGTTCACTTTATGATGCCTCATTTGTTTGTCTACGGAAGTCTTCGGCAAACCAGTACATAAATTTGGCAAAACCAATAGCAAATCATGTCAGATTATTACCTACTACCTAGCATGCAATACGTACATGATTAGCTTTGTGACTATAATTTTATTTCTCCGGTTTCGCTCTTCTTTCAAGTGTGTTGGAGTTCAAAGAAAATATGATGGATCCCTACCTATGATTTTTGGTCAGTGGCGGTGAGGCATGTAGGAAGGGAGTGCCGCGACAGTAACAAAGAGGGATAATAACTGCAGCGACAATGACAAGGTCATCCATAAGAATAGGAATTACAGGCAGTTCCACCTGGAGCTAGGACAGTCCAATTTTCCACCACATGTGCATGGTTTGCGGTATGATTATGCATGTGGGAACTGCAAGGATGAGAATCACATGACCTGCTTCGAGGGCATCCTGTTCCATGATCAGTATGCTCCAGCAATCAAGTTATCTTTTGTAGATTGCAGTGTAAGTTTCTATTTCTTGTGAATGAAAGTTTGTAATCAACAAGTTGCAGATTGGTGGGATTAAGCTGTGATTGCGCGGGCATAAGATGATTTTTGCAACTGGTGGAAATTCTTGCTCACGGAGCGGGTTCTTTTTTCCAAACTCACTTTTTTTATGTCCAGATATATAACTTTCTGAAAAAAATACAGATGTAATCTGCAGCATGCTGATAGTGTCGGTCTGTGTGCATTTACGGTTACTACTAAAAGCTTGAGCCACTTCAAATCAAATCTATACTTTGACACTGGAACTGCAATTGCAAGTTGCACGTATTTAGGTCTCAAAGCACGTAATGTCATGTACATATGTCATGTCCAAGTGGTGATTATTGTCAGAGAAGGAGTTTGGGTTTGGTAAAGGATAGCTTCTTCAAGCTCCGATCCTTGCAGTTTAATTGTCACCAAGTCAGCATCTCTATTATATGTGCATTTCCCTAAACTTTCATGTCTTATTAATGATAGAACGTTACTCCTTTCTTTTTATTTTATTTGTTATTATCTCCTAATTAGTTTTGGAGCATATATCAATATTTTTTAGGATGAAAAATTGTTGATAAGAAGATATTTTATCAAGACATCAAGTTACTATTGGATGGGAGCTGCCGAGAAGAATGGACTGCAGCAAGTTGATGATAATTTGAGTACATCAATGAAAAAAAATCTATGGCACTAATTTATGATCGTTCAGTTTTTTCTTTCTGCAATTTGTTTATTTAACTGTATTACAGTCCCGGACTTCTGTGGTTCCTGAAGTTTCAGAATATCTATACTTCTATGTCAACTATATTTCCCATAGCATCATTTACCATTCAGCGTTATCTTTGCTCTTCTGAGGTTTGGTTCCTCAAAGAGGCTTACAGTGCTTTCCAGATTTAGAACATAAATCTTGTTTAGGGCGAGTGAAAAAAACCCAACTTTTGTTTTCGATGTACAAAGGAAATTTATGTACGTATATCTGTACCAACACAGCTTGTCCCTATATGTGAAAGTGAACTCTGGCGGATCTCTATACCACCCCAGCTTGTCCCTGTATGCATGTGACAGTGAACTCTAATGCTCATGTCTGATATTACAAGAGACTGTGAAAGTAAACCTCTTCCGCAAGGATAGAAGTTCAGCTAATGGGAGTAGACTAAGGGATTCAAATTTTGGGCAAGCAAAATGATAACCGCTGCTACAGGGAGAGGAGCAAAGTGTGACAAGTTCTTTGATTATCTTGGATACGTTTGTTTATACAGAGATTTGTTGCACCTTTGTTATCTCAAGAAGCTGCGGCGCTTAACTGGTTTTTTTTTCATTATGACATGTACTTTTAGCCTTTTCTGTCTTTTTAACGACTCATTTTCATTCATTTTGCAGGCGGTTTCCATTGTTTCAAGCAAAACGAGGGCAACTTAGAAGGCATTTGGTTCAGCTCTGTTAACGTAAACGGTAATGCAATCAATCTATGGGGGTAATGGTAATGTAATGGAATTTTTTTTAATTAGTTTGGTTCATAGATGATAGTTAAGGTAAATAGATGGAGGTACCAATGGATCGAGGTTTGGCGACCAGAAAGCATGCACGGGAGGATATTGGGGCAGTTGGACCGGGCTGGATTTCTTGCTCGCTTCAGCTCATGATAACGCGATCTGTTTCCGGTAAAAGATTTGACATACACTGGAATTCGTTTACGTGTTATCTGATTCCAGAAAAACTATAACAAACACGTTTAACGGTAATCGATTGCAGTGTAATTGGGTACCGGAGCTAAACGTGCAAACCAAACACGTTCTATGTATTACCAACATGAGTTCAATGTAAATACTCCTCCCGTTTCAAATATAAGATACCTTAGATTTGTGAATAAATAATCTAGACTTGTTTTAGTACGTAGAGGTTCACTCAACTTTGAGATGAATCTATATACTAAAAGAAGTCTAGATTCATTTTCTTCACAAACCTAAACATCTTATATTTTGAAACGGAGGGAGTAGCTGTTAAGGAAGAAAATGAACAATTTTAATCTTGCTCGACAACCTGTTTCTCTCTGTGTACTTAGAGCCATAATCTATGGGTGTGTTCAGTTCAGGAACGAAGTGGAATGGAATGTTATGGTTCCATTCCACTGGAATGGGTTGGTTTCGTTCTTGTGTTTGGTTAGGACTAAAAATATATAATGGAATGGTTCAATCCTATGTTCAGTTGGCCAAAAAAGTGGAATGGAATGGTTCTGTTCTATGTTTGGGTGCAAAAAAGATGACAAGAGAATATAGAGAGAGTGAGAACATTTGGATGACTTTAGCATAGAGGAACGGGTAAATTCCACCAATTTGGTGGAATGAGTGCATTCTGGATCTAGAGGGAATATTCTCTTTTGAGGAGCCACCTCGTTCCATTCTATTTCTCAACTGAACACTAGAACGGCTCTCAAGTGTGGAACCATTCCATTCCATTCCACTTCGTGACACCAACTAAACACATCCTAAGGGAACTTGGATCCTCATGTTAGCTTGCCGTGGGATCAATGGTCTGTTTGCCCATCTTATGGTGTATTATAGATTCTATCTTTTCCCTACCTTTTATGAACGATTTAGAAATGGAAAGGCAAAGGTATATTTCATGTAATATATGTGTTCAATACCAACTGATCAACAAGTGCATGGGCATGCTTATATCTTGCGGTTATTAAATTTCTGAAAAGCTCATATTAAACAATATGTTTTCTTTGGCTGTAGTGTGCATTGACAAATGAAATCACAACAGACACTCAACGCAATCCACGAATGATGTTTGTCATGTTACATGATAGCATCAACAATCAGTTACTTTTTAAATACATGATAGCATCAATAATGAGAGGACGAATACTTTTCAAATACATGATAGCATCAATAATCAGAGGACAGATACTTTTTAAATACATGATAGCATGAATGATCACGTGACGATTAATTGTTAAATGCTAGCAGAAAATTCATGCATTGCACGTGCAAACTTACTAGTGTAACTAAGTGGGATAAGCTGACGATATGAATCAGACTGGATGGATACACTTAAAAAAGTTCATGTTTGCTCTTTTAATAATAGTATAGATGAAATGAATGTATCTAGAACTTTTTAGCGTGTGGTTCCGAGTGAACCACACGCTTACCCATTGAAAGATATCTAGATTCATTTGTTTCATAAAGCTAAAATATTATATATTATGAATGGAGGGAGTACCTCCAAAATAGATATGTACTATCGCTTAAAGAGGCAGCCACAGCGGCGCCGGGTAAACGGCAGGCGCAACCGGCCTCGTGGTTTGCGTTCACGTCCCCGTAGCCTTCAGGCGGCACACACTCTTTTAAAGTCGCGCGGAAAATAACCTGTCGAAACGTAGTAGCTAGACAAGACACACTGATTATGAGCAACGAAATATTTACACAAACTGATTAACTTACAGTATTTCTTGTCTCTTGTTTTGCCGAAACTACTACTATGTGGCCTGGAGAGGGAGGACAAGAAGAGAGCGTGGGCATATCCTAGGCCAGAATTATTGCGTAGGTGAGGTTTCATTAGTACACAACAACCCTACGGACTCCCTCTACAGGCGGCGGCGAGGACGCTAGTTCCCTCTTCCTTTGCTTGCCGCAGGGAGGGGGACCTTGTTTCTTCGCCTAGTAGTTATGGTTAGGTTTTTTGTTGTTGTGCGCCATTTGGGTTGTGGGAGCGGCGTCTGAACGAATAAATTTGTCTCATCTCTATTTCCATACCGATGCTGAACTTCATGGTGGCACCTCAGAGATGATGGCAACGTGTGTTGTTTAGTCCTTCAGATCGGCAGTTTGGTCTTCTCGGTGTGTCATTGGCGTTCGTCGTTATCTGTGACAACACTGGTGGCTAGAGCGAGGTGGTTTCTCTGGAGCGAGGATGTTGGTCCAGAGGTGGTGGATCTACTGTTCTTCTCTGACTTTGTCGATGAGAGGAGGCGGATCTTAGTCCAAAACAGTACAGGGACGTTCCTCGATCGACATGCCACAGTGATATGTGCCTCGCTGCGTGCAACGGGCCTGTTGATCGACTCATAAAGCCTCATTGTGGATGGTGCTTTCTTGGATTTGACAATGGTGGAGGCTCGGCGTTTCTTCTGGAGTTGGGCGGCCGCCGCCGGCTTCGGTGGTTGTAGGAAACCCTAGAGATCGATTTGTATTTCTTGGTCTCTTACAGTTTTATCTGCAATATTTTTAGGATAATTATTTTATCCTAACTAGCATGGTGGCCCTCGCAAATGCGAAGTCATCATCTTAAGTTTGTTCCTTCCACCTCTATTGTTCGCTTCATGAAATAGAATTATTATGGCTGAATAAGCATAAAAAACATTAAGCTATAAAAAATAGTATTTTCATATAAAAGTGTTTTTTACTTTGTTTATGAATGGTTATTTATAATGTCGTTTCTATATATAAGCACCATTTTAGTAACCATATTTATTTTCTGTGTGTGATGATCCCTAGAATGTCATTCTCTTCACATTGTGGTATAAAATAGAGTGTCATCTAGGTTTATCCGGTTGAAGTTACAACGAACTCTTATAATAGATTTGTGTAAGGACACTTCTTACTCCTCACATTGTGCTATTAGAATAGAGTGTCATCTAGGTTTATTCGGTTGAAGTTACGATGAACTCTTGTAATAGATTTGTTTAAGGACACTTCTGAAACATTTTGGTTACGGTCTACTCTAAGAATAACGCCCATATATTGATGGTTGGATGTATTATTTTTATTTCGACATTATAATATACATTATTTCTTCAACCATACTTTGTTTTGAATATATAATAAATAGACGCAAGAGCTTCTAAATATGGTCTTGTTCTCCCAATCCTTCCATGTAGCCCCAATCTACGCGATTGTGCTAGTGGTTCTCACATGTAGTTTTAGTCTTCTTCCTCACCAGTTTGGTTATGGATAGCAAGTTGAAAGTCTGTCGTACTTAAAGTATAAATCATACCAAAATGTGTTGAATGATCTTATGGTCCCATATTTTTAGATTGAAGGCACATGGCTCTATAAAATCGTCAGGATGGAGTACCTTTTGGCATGTTTGGCCTCATCTAATCACTGGAGACACAAGCGAAAGTATAGATGCATAAGGAGAATCTGCGAAGTTGATATTGAGAAACGTTGATGAAGTTTTAATTAATCGGACATCTTAGTTTTTTGTGCTCATTCCACTTGGCTTGATTAACTATACTTTAATGAATGGTAAGAAAATTGTTCAAAAAGCAGATTGGCTTAACAAATATTTGAGGAAACCTTATCAGGAATTCCTAAGAATTAAAACAATCAGAAAGGAGCCTTTTTTGGAATGGGGTGATCACCGACCTCTTCATAACCAGAAAGGAGCCTAGCCACATATTTGACTATAGGAAATAAAATTGTACAAAGACTGAAGTTAGCTTGAAATAAATTGAAGCATATATATTGTATTATGGACAACAAATTATAAGTGAATTCTCATGACAACAACCTGATTTGTTGTTGATTACTTGGGGCTTTCTATCATCTTTGCCTATAATTTCACCTCTCCCATCAGTAGGTTTAGCCTTGATACTCATGTAATGGTATCATTGGTCTACCTCAAACTACACATGCTTAATAACCAACCAAAGATTCTTCACCTCCATGAACATAGTTAAACCGATACTGATATGTTTGTCTTACCCCAATCAGGCCAATGTCTTATGTGGACTATGTCCTAGAGCTCAAATCCAATTACAAACTCCAATGCAGTTCACATTTCGACACTAAATTGCAAGGTTATAAAAGGCATTAAATTGCAAGGTTATAAAAGGCATTAAAATGCCTTGCTTTAAATTATTGTGGTTGGGTTCTCACGAGGATCTCATCTCTGGAATCACCACACGTCCAGTCGCATTTTCAAAACCTTAATGGTTAATTAAAATCTCACATATTATGTTTTTATAGTTTATATGCATTAGGTGATATAAGTACTCCCTCCGTCTCAAAATAGATGTCTCGAATTTTTAAAATTTGAATAAATTTATATAATAAATAGTGTCTAGATTCATCTAAATTTTAATAAATTTGAAACATCTATTTTGAGATGTCCTAGAGTATGTTTTTTCTTGTCCAATAGAACTCTTAGTATTTCGTAACACGCATGTATGCGCACATAGGCTAAATCAGATGCTTTGGAGTTTTCTTTTCCATCCCCGGTTGGATTTGGAGTTTGCTAGCTTTGCGGTTTGTATCAATCAGTTTTGGAGTTTTTTTTCTTTTTGCGAAATAGTTTTGGAGTCTTTTCTTGACCGTTCTGCTTTTGAGCGACAATCTAAACATTCACGGTTTTAGACTTTTTTTTCACGGTATGTACAAAGCTAGCTGTTCGATTGTGAGACGATCCATCTTCACTCGTAGATGGTATACCAATCTAGCTAGCTAGCTACTCCACGTACTAAGCTAGCTGACCGATCTGGTTAACAATTAAGCTGGCTAGCTAGTAAAAATGATATCGATCTACTGTATTATAGCAGATACTACTTTGCAGAAGCCTTTGCCTCTTCTTAATAGCGGACCAATGCCTCTTCGTGATTTTTTTTCTTTGACACAATACATCCTACACGGACACAAATGACAGGGATTCTTTTTTTTCTTTGACAATGCATCCTACACGGACACAAACGACACGACTTGACCAACCTGTCACGTGTAGTGTGTTACGTAATCTATAACTCTAATTAAATCGTAACCACAAATTATATATCTAGCGGTCAATATAATTTAGGTGATGTGGATCAACCAGGTGCCTTGAAAAACAACCTTATATTGCTTTTAGTATATAACTAGCAAGGTGGCCCTCGCAAATGCGAGGGGATCATCTTTTGCTGGTCGAAAATGACTGAAATATAAATATATGAAGTTATATGTGTTTATGTTACAGATATAAAATAATACATATCTCTAGCCAACACAGATGTTATGCTAAATTGAAATATCCTCCAAATTGGAAACAACCTTTTACTTTGGGGGTGTAATTACACCATTTAAAGAATAATCATAGAAATGGTCACTTGTGTTGTATGTAAAATATATTAGATCCCTACATTGAATTAAATTTAGACCATATGCTAGTAAAAAGTTTTCTATGTCAAGGATATTATTTGTGATGATAATATTCAGGTAGTCGATCTTATAAATGAATGTCTATATGTTCATGTTCCACCTGATTACTGGCAACATAATTATGTGATCTTTCTCATGAAACACAAATCTAAGCCCTCTTGTTCCCCCAGCTGATAGGTAGGCCACGTAAATAAGAGTTGTTGTTTTACTTTGTGGAGATATATCGTTCGGTCATTTACTTTATATGTTTCAGAATATATGGAACTCTCCCTCCTTAGTCAAATACGTGACTTCTTAGACGTTGGAATTTTCATGACATGCCATTGAGCATATTTTATATTTAAATTGCTCTAAAAAATTAAATAAAAAGAAAATACTTCTAACACAAATTTAATTAATTTTTTTCTTTCGATGCTTTTCAAGTATATCTTTGTACACCTGGAATGAACATGTGAGAAGTTTGACTAAAAATATACAATTATACCATGATCTAATTTTGAAATAACAAAGATAATATCATTTTTATGTTGTTTAACTCTATCCCTAGTATCCTCACTCTCGAGTCGAGTAGCTCTACGCACCTAATTACATACATTTGTCTTTTTATGTAAGATGACAATTAAGGTATCACCGGCTATGTTAGATAAGTATGTAGTGTCAACCTCTAGTTTGTCGGTTGTTGATATTACGGTTCAAATAATAATTATTCCCACCTAAGCTATGGCTATATGATGTTTATATGTTATTTTGTATACAATAAACAATATATTTGCATATAAAGTGATCAAAAGAGAATTTATCATATAATAGTCAAACCATTTAAATGGCAAGATCATTTATTTTATTTTGCAAATATCCGTTCATCTCATTAACTTCATCTATTATATAGTACATGGGGATATGGACGTGTAAATCATAAAGATTCAAATTTTATTATATTGTACATGTTTCAAAACATAGAAAATGTTTTGGAATATTTCATAAATACTGATATAAATATCAATAAACACAGTTAAAGAACATTTACTGCAAGTTTTCTAGATATTATTAATTTTGGAACAATGTTTTTATATTTAATTTCTTTATCTCTTGCAGTGTTATCCCCAATATCAGTCATTCTACTCCTTCACTCACATTTAGCTGTAGTGTTACATGACTACGTTGGCGTGAATTACATAACTTCAATAACTTTAATAATCCTTTTTTAAGATGTGATTGTAGTGAGACATCTCGTTCTTCTTACATCTATAAAGTATTAGAAACCAATAAGAGTGACATGACTATATGTGTAATTACATCACAGGAATCTATAATTGATATATACATATACATATTTATTATGATCTATATGAAAAATTCCCAAGATCTATAATTCTACAAATTGAAATGATCTATGGGAATTGCATCTAACTATATAATTCAATAGTGTTTTATAATTTTTGTAATTAAGAGTCAAAATTGTATATGATCAATAGAAATTTTTGATAGATCCATACTTCTACAAATTAAATTTTCTCTAGGAAACACACCTAACCATATAATAATACGATGTTTTGAAACTCTTATTGATAAAAAGGTTGCAAATATCCTCTTAGGATACCCAAGAGGAAATATAATTAGTGATTTTCCCAATAAAAACCTTCTTTAGTCGTACTCTCCCTTCAATAGAAAATTTTCATAGATCTACACGGTGTCATGTCATCATTCTCTTTTGGAAGCACATACAATTTTAGCGACACCATGACTTAAAATACATGCACATTTTGCACACAGTCTCACCCTTCCATTAACAATTGTACCAATACCTTATAGTTGACCTTGTCATTCGGCAAAGTCTAATTGCAAAAATATAATCATGTTCATCTTGTGACACTAAATCCTTAGGTTATATAGATCAAGCTTTCATCCCTCAAGTTATCATATTCTCAAGTTGGGTTTGCACCGGCATTATGAAAACTCCTACAAAAACGTAACTAAGCAATCACATCTTGAGCTTTCTTCCTTCAATTTCTGCAAGCATCACTCATTTTGTACGCCCCTTTGTTTATCCATGACTCTAGGGAAGAACATAAGGTGCACAAAATAGATTGGTTGATTTTGAGGGACCTTGACAGATCTTTCATTCAGTTGGGATTTTTTTTTCAAATTTTGGTTCGGCCTTTTGATATGTCATATAATTTAACGAATTTGTAAGATCAATTGTTGTTTTCAATTAAGAGGAATATCTTATGTCAGATTAATCATATCTGAAGTTCACACCATTTTATTCTTGCTAGGTAGCAAATTTGTGGTTTATAATATGATAGTATCACTAGTCTAGCAATTAAAGGTAAGTGGCTAAAGACAAATTTAGAAAGGAGAACGTAGAGTACGTGGCAATTGATCTATATCCATCAAAATAGTTCGATACACGTACAAACGTAACCATATGTTTTATAGGATTTTGTGTTTGGACCAAGATATCGTAAGTAGAGGAGGATTTCCTTTTCTCCATGACATGTAGCCCTCAGTTCTAAAATACAAGATGTTTTAGTCTTTTCTAAAACACATGTACCTAGGCTCACGTTTTTACTTTGTAGGTTCACTTTTTTTGCTTAAAACCTACACAACAAAAGGCTGAAACATCTTATAATTTGAGACGGAAGAAGTACATGCTTCAAACATAAGAGTCTGAATACTATGTATTTTCCCTATTTTCTACGTGGTTGTGATTAAATTTTGTTGCTCCTGAGTAAAACCATGTGCTAGACATTATTGCCTTATATGAGTAATGTGCCCGTGGAATTACTTGACTAAGGTCTTGTGGTTTCCGATTAAATCACCTGAGATTGTCTGCAGAATAAAATTTAGATTTCATAGATGTTCATATCATGAATTTACAAATTATAAGGGTCTTAGGTATGACATCATGTTAAATAAAACATCTCTCAAACGGTATTACTCATATACTGAAACATCTTATAATTTAAGACGGAAGAAGTACATGTTTCAAACATAAGAGTTTGAATACTATTTATTTTCCCTATTTTCTACGTGGCTGTGATTAAATTTTGTTGCTCCTAATTAAAACCATGTGCTAGACATTATTGCCTTATATGAGTAATGTTCCCGTGGAATTACTTGACTAAGGTCTTGTGGTTTTTGATTAAATCACTTGAGATTGTCTGTAGAATAAAATTTAGATTTCATAGATGTTCATATCACAAATTTACAAATTACTAGTTGAATGCCCGTGCGTTGCTATGGGCTATCGGAAAATGAACATATAGATCAAACAATTATTTTAATGGCTAAACGATTTTCTTATGATGTTCCAACATTAAAAAATGTTATCATCTACAATATTTAACAAGAACTTTTCACGTGACAAAAAAACATATCTCATTATCGCAGACTCATGGCAGTCTATACCTTAGATACATTTTAAGTCCTAGCTATGGCAATGTGCACAATTTATTTTTCAAATTGGGCCTAGTGTATTCGCTGGCCTGCCTAGTAAATGATGCATTGATGACACGTGTAATATTCACACGATGAAAAGCTGGCTGGATTTTGATACACATCTTAGATGCACCAACAAGAATTTTAGTTCTATGTCTCATTCTCACACATGTTTATTTCTCTCCGATTCCTAACCACAAAAGTTTCATCAAAATATATTTATTATTCAATATTTTTTATGTATGACAAGGAGAGAGACATATAGGCCGGAGGGGAGAAAGAGAGAAGTCTCAATGACTCTGGCCTGCCTAGTAAATGATGCATTGATGACACGCGCAATATTCACACGATGAAAGCTGGCTGGATATTGATACACATCGTAGATGCACTAACAAGAATTTTATTTCTATGTCTCAGTCTCACACATGTTTATTTCTCTCTGATTCCATGTATAACCCTAACCACAAAAGTTTCATAAAAATATATTCATTATTCAATATTTTTTATGTATGACAAGGAGAGAGACATATAGGTGGGAGGGGAGAAAGAGAGAAGTCTCAATGACTCATGCGGGCACTTGGAAAGTAAAAAAAATTGGACTCCACGGGCCATCCTAGAGCCCACTATGTAAATCATTTCATGTAAGTACAAGTACATTTATTTACTTGAAGCAAAGCCTCACGGCCGCATGAGCTGTGCCTCACATGCGTTGATCTGTCTCGCTTCTTTGGCCTTCAGGCTAGGAGACGGGTGGATCTCGGCCGCCAGCAGCGATAGGGTTCTGTTTTTCTGGTTTTAGGGTTAAGGTTTGGTGGTGGGTGAGGCGTTTAGGTGGTGGTGGCGTCGCCTTGTACAATATTGTATTGCCGGCTTCAGCCTCTCGTAGGAGTGGTGTGGTTCTCAAGTACTTCATCTGGTTATGGGGATCTTTGGGTCGTCAAGAAGCTTCATCGGAGGTTATTCCGTCTTCTTCATCTCCGTGACGGATGTGATCTTCTTGACCCGTTCAACGATTTTTTGTCTGCAACCAACAACGTCAAGCCGGCTTAGGAAGGAGCGGCAATGGAGGCGCGCCATCGACACGGTCTGGAGGTTGAAGATGAATGGCATCTCAACGATTCCGTTATAATTTTCATTTTTGTTGAAGTGTTTTGTACCGTTCATTGTACAAGTAGATTTTATTTTTGCCCCCAAACACTGTGTGGAGCCATCACAAAATCTCTTGGTCTCAAAAGCCTTTTAATATTTAAAACACTGACATAATTCTTCAGGAGCTCCACCAGCTATTCGCCGAACCACCGGCTAATAAGTCAAGGCCAGGAGCTGTGAAAATAAAACTCCTTTTCGACACAACACAAATCGGCCGCATGTCTTTGGGTATGAGAGGACTGAACCCTATGTCTTGGAGTAAACCCCAATTTAATCTCTCATGTACCTACCCGATGCCGGGCGAGAATACAAACAGCAGCAACAATCCCTAGATGTTGAGAAGGCGCCAACGCGGCAAGCACTACTAGGAAAACGGCTATAGGTAATCAGCACATCCGTGGCTCACATGGTTGAAGTGCCCCACGGCTAAAACAGGCGTGGCTCACCTGTGGGCAGTGCCCTACTAGTAACTAGAACAACCGTGGCGCACATGACCCTAGTGCGCCACAGATATGTGGGGCAGGCCTTGTTGGCCACACGCCAAACTTCATAGCGCACCATGCACACGTGCGCCACGGTTGTTAGGGTCATCATGGCGCGTGTGCATGGTGCGCTACGACGAGCGCATGCCCACCTCGCCCGAGACGGCCACTAACTGTGGCGCACTCCAAAGGCGCCACGGGGACAGAGCATCTGTGGCGCACTGCATAGTGCGCCACGAAGTTTAGACTCCTGTGGCGCACTCTTGCGGTGCGCCACGGATGTGTCGATTTTTAAGACAGCACTTTATGTGCACATGTGTGACCACATCCACCACCCCACACTTCACTTTGCCCTTCTTCTTCCTCCTTAGATCTAGTCGGGATCTTCTCCTTCCCACCTCAATTTCTCCACACATTCACCATTTTTAGCATGTAAAACTTGCTTTGGATGTTACATAAGTAATAGAGGAGGTCTCCGGTCTCTCATCTATCTGTCTCCGGTCGACGCCAAGCACCTCTCCTTTCCATCTTTCTCGCCATCGGTCTCTCATCTCGTAAGTTGTCCATGTAAGGATGTGTTCATGTGTATATGGATGATGCATGTGCTCATATGTATGTAGATGATCGATGCTCATGTCATGATGTGTGTATGTGTGGAGAGCTAGGATCGATGGTCATATGTGTGTGTATATGGAGAGTATCGCTATGCTCATGCATGTGTGTATGGAGAGGATAATGATATGTTCATGTGTGTATGGATCGGTCTCTCTCTCTCTTGTGTTTGTATGTGAACAAGTTGCCATTGTTTTGCCAAAATGTTGATTCATTTCCATTTTGGCAAGACTTTGGCATTTCGAAAGGTCCTAATTTTAGGATAGGTCATGCCGAATTTTCTATCGACCATTGCATGCATGCATTCATTATGTGGTTCTAATAGACTTCAAAATTGTACCGTGTACATCGTGCAAAAATGGTCCGCATAATGAGCGAAGGCATTGTGGCTAGATTTTTGAAATGTGCGACGGCCGACATGATACGAAATAACAAGAGATATAAGATGTCCGTGCGAAGATGCAAACTCAATCGGGTGATCGACCCGATTCCGGAATCTGAGCGCACTGCCCGCCATGGTTTCATGGATGGATACACTCGTTGGATAAGCGATGGCGTAGATGATGGAGATGATCATCATCACGGCGAACGGGCGAGATGATGAAGAGGCTCGGAGATGGTGAAGGTACGAAGGCACCGGGATGATGATGATCTAGATGGCGGAGGAGCGACGGCGATGGAACAACGTCGGTGCGGGACCCTTATGTGCAAGAGCTGCTTCTCAAGGCATTTAGTAACGCCAGGCTGCCGCTAGAGAAAGCCAAGCTTGCAACTTGAGAAAGACGCGGTTACTCCATTGTATGAAGGATGCAGCCCGATGATACCCGGTTGAATGTAACGCTCAAGGCTATGGAGATGAAGGCAAAGCACAAATTGAGCGACGCAAGCTTCGACGATATGATGGCATTACGCACGATCGTCTCCGGAGGGGAACACATGTCCAACTAGTATCGAGGATGCCAAGAAAATCGTCCCGTCTCTCGATCTACCGCACGTTAGATATCACGTATGCATCAACGATTGCATCATTTATCGGGCGAGGACGCGGAGAAAACCACATGTCCGGTGTGCGTGAGTCGATACAAGAAAGGGAAGAAAGCACCGAAAAGTGGTATGGTACTTTCCTATCACCCTCGTCTGCGGCGCTATTTCGCGGACCCTAAGGAAGCGAAGCTCATGCGATGGCATGCGGAAAGGAAGAAGCCAGAGATGATGATGACCCCGAAAAGGATGAGCTGGCCGACGCACCCTTGGATGCTAGCGGTGGAAAGCATTGGACCTCGAATTCCTGCATTCGGTGGAGATTCGAGGAACATCGGGCTTGGTGCGAGCACCGATGGACTCAATCCGTCGGTAGCGAGCAGACGCAAAGACTTGGCCTGTGTTTGTATGGATGTACAACCTCCTCCATGGTTGTGCATGAAGAAGAAGTACATACAAATGAGTATGCTAATTCAAGGGCGAAACAACCTGCACCGACATCAATCATATCTCGATGCATTGAAAGAGGAGCTAGCCACGTTATGGGAATCGAGCCAATACTTACGACGCCGCACAAGATTATTTCACTATGAGAGCCGCGTTGGTCACTACGGTGCAAGACTATCCAGGTTGCGGGTATATCTCGGGCAGGTTATCCAAGGATTCCACGCATGCGTTAGGTGCATGGATAACACAAGCTATCTCCAACTAGAGAAAGATCCGTGGTCATCGAAAACCGTGTTCATGGCGCACCGGAGGTGGCTCGGCAAGAATGATCCATGGAGAAAACGTGGAGACCTGTTCGATGGCAAATCGAGACCCGAGGAATCCCGAGCGTAGGAGCAGCGAAGAAGTGGAAGAGTTGTCAAAAAACTGGAAAGATTGTCCTAAGCACGAAAGAAGCGAAAGAGGCAACAAGACAAGCCTGATGAAGGTATGGAAAACAAGGTCTGCTCGAGTTGCCATCTTGGAAGTTTCTCCACGCCTCATAGCCTCGACATCATGCATATCACGAAAAACGTGCGAGAGTCCGTCGCCACCATAATCAACATGCCGATAGGACGAAAGATGGTCCGAAGCAAGGCACGACCTGATATGCTTGGGTATCCGGAAGGAGCTTCACGGAGGGCGCACTACTCGATGATCGTGAAGATGACGATGATCATGAGTCGGAGACGACACAAGGTCGTCGGAAGGGTAAAAGTTCAAGAAGAACGAATATTACTGCCTCCTTCTTGCTTCACTCTAAGCCGTGATGAGATCAAACAGTTTTTCAAGTGCCTTCTAGGAGTCAAATTTCCTTACGGCCACGCTGGCAAGATAAGCGATACCTAGACGAGGCGGCAGAGGTTCATGGCATGAAGTCTCACGACCGTGCCGCTAATGACGCAGTACTTCCGTCGCACTAAGAGGGATAATGGACGAGCACGTCCGTGAAACGTTATTTGGCCTGTGCAAGTTTTCGACGTCATCTCTAGGAAGTCGATTGGCTTGAATCAGCTCGGAAGGCTACAGGAGGAGATCGTGGTGATACTATGTGAGCTTGAGGTCTACTTCCCACCCGCATTCTTCGACATTATGGTGCATCTGCTGGTCCATGTCGTGGAGGACATCGTACAACTCGGGCCGATGTTTCTCCGCAGCATGATGGCGTCGAAAGGATGAATGACACATCAAAGGATACGTTAACAGGTCCCGTCCAGATGGAAGCATAGCCAAGGGCTTTCGGCGAAGAGTGCATCTCTTTACGCACGAATTATCTAGACATCGAGAACCTCGGTCTTCCGTCAGACACCTTGGCAAGCTCGACGGATCTGGTCACCGAGAGGGTCGCCGATACCGCATGCGCATTTCGATTTTCGACGCTGAGACTTTGATCGAGCAAACCTCGTCGCGCTACAAAGCATTTAGAACTGGTCGATCCTTGGGTACGAGCGCAAAAGGTTAATCGAGAAGAAGTACGGACGGGGCATACAGAGGACGCAGGAGAAATAATCAAAGAGCACAACTCAGATTTCACGCGTTGGTTTAGGCACGCTCCTTGATAATCCCAGCTCGCATTCTTCCGACACGGAAAGATCATATTCACCTTATCGCAGGACCGATGCAAAACCTGGTGACCTATCAGCGTATGATATCAACGCTACACATTCTACACGGAGGAAAAGGACAACAAGTGTGATTATCGAACTCAGCGTAACGTCGAATTCTACATGATGACAACGTGAAGGAAAGATTCTACGGAAGAATCGAGGAGATCCGGGAGCTCGACTCGTGGAGAAAAGGTGCGATGTTCCGTGTCGGATGGGCAAAGAGTGTCGAAGAGAAGACCGTATTTCACAACCATGGTTATACCCAAGCAGCCAAATCCAAGGCCGCGGTGCAAACGTGGCGCGAAAATGAACCGTGGTACGGCTATCAAAGTGGACCAATGTTTTTCATTACCGACCGACAAAGCCTAGCCGTGTTATCGTGAGGAGAGGAAAAGAAACATCATCGGATTGGATGGAGTCGCCAACGAGCAAGACTTGACCAAGACGGCGATCCAAAGATTGAAGATGACGGCGACTACGATGCAGAACATACATCACAAGAAGAAAAGGACAACCCTACCCAAAAAAAGGTAGCCCGTTCGAAGAAGAAACATTAAAGTGCCGGGCTAAATTATTCAACCGACAAAGAAGGGAAAAAAGATTGTAAACGCTAGCTCAAAAATATTGTAAACGCATTAAAAAAAAGATTGTAATATTCATGGACAAAGTATTATGAATTTTAGTTATACTTGAATCATATTTTGTAACACTTTTATGACATATATCACTACTTTTGGGCATGTTTGGAATATTTAAAAGTATTTTAAAACAAAACAAAACTTGTATGGCATATATCACCACTTTTGGACATTTTTGTGAACATTTAAAAGTATTTTTAAAATAAAATAAAAAGTGGAACACCAGGATTCAACAGGTGCTCGAGTTTGGAATAGAGCCAAGGGCTAGAACCGTGGGCTATGGCGGTAGTAGTGTTAACAGGGGTGGCCGCCCTCTTATCTGGTCGTTCATCAGACATAGGCGCACCACAGCCAAGTGCGCCTTACGGTTATCCGTAGCGCTTGGCTTGCGCACGCCTATGTCTGTTGGACGCTAGTCAACCACGGTTCCATCTCTCACAGACGACACCACGCACTGCGCCTGCATCTCACGCATGCTCTCGAGGAGGAGGAAGCCCACCACCGCCGTGCTGCCCGTCGCCGTTGAGGAGGAGGAAGAAGCTCTCGAGGAGGAGGAAGCTCTCTCGAGGAGGAGGAAGCTCTCGTGGAGGAGGAGGTCCCCCTAGCCACCGCCAAGACTAGATCCCCTAGCAACCACCGAGCCCGATCGATCCTCGCCCGCCACGCTCGACCCCTCCAGCAGCCGCTCGAGGAGGAGGTGGAGGAGGAGCCAGCGTGTCCGAGGAGGAGGAGGAGGCCTTTGTGTCCGAGGAGGAGGAGGCCGTCGTCGCCGTGTTGCGCCCACCAACGTCGTCCTCGTCTTAGAGGTTAGCCCCTCCCCTCTCTCCCTCTCTCCCTCTCGGGTTAGCAGTGAGGTTAGCTAGGGTTAGTGTAGAAAAATTTAGTGACAGATTCAGAGTAGTGACAGATTGTTAGCAGCAGATTCAGAGTAGTGACAGATTAGTGTAGAAAAAATTAGAAGTGATAGATTCAGAGTAGTGACAGATTGCTAGGGTTAGTGTAGAAAAATTTAGCAGTGAGATTTAACTCTGTTTTAGCAGCAGATTCAGAGTAGTGACAGATTGTTAGCAGCAAATTTAGTGTAGCTTGGTTGATAGCAAGGTTCAGAGTAAACTTGGTTGATATTCGGAGTAAGCTTGGTAGATAGCTTAGGGTTCAGAGTAGCAAGGGTTCAGGGTAAGCTTAGGGTTCAGAGTAGCAAGGTTCAGAGTAAGCTTGATAGAGTAGCAAGGGTTCAGGGTAAGCTTAGGGTTCAGAGTAGCTTAGGGTTCAGAGTATCAAGGTTGATATGATGTCATGCATGGTAACAAAAAATAGCAGTCAGATGAATATTGTTCTTAGTACTGAATATTGTTCTTAGTACTGAATATGCAGTCAGATGCAGGGTTCAGAGTACTGAATATTGTTCTTATTGTTCTTAGTACTGAATATTGTTCTTAGTACTGAATATTGTTCTTATTGTTCTTATTGTTCTTATTGTTCTTAGTACTGAATATTGTTCTTATTGTTCTTAGTACTGAATATTGTTCTTAGTACTGAATATTGTTCTTATTGTTCTTAGTACTGAATATTGTTCTTAGTACTGAATATTGTTCTTATTGTTCTTAGTACTGAATAATTCAAGGGCTTTCTTATTTGAGGATTTTCTTTACTACTCTGATTAAAATAATTCAATTTTATTGTTCAATTTCCACTCAAATGGAGAAGTATATAAGGAATGCTACTGTCAATATTCATTTAATCCATCTTAGCTTAGTGCAGTATATTGTGTGATTTTAATCAGGTTAGTTCTAGAGCATAACAAGGAGAAGGCTGACAAGCTGGTCAGAACTCTCGTCATATTATCTTTTGATTGAAATAGTATAGCATGTCTCCCATAGTCAGGAATAGAACGGTCAAGTTAACTAATTTTTTTCTACTGAACAACAGTTCCCTTTTTTTATTGCTATATACTATTGTGCAAAGCTGCTGTCCATGCATATATATGCTTCTTGGGGTTACATCTGAGTGGCTGGAGCTAAGGATCACCTGGACCATGCTCCAGAAACTCCTCTCTCTGGGTGGGAACAGTTTTTGTCTTTGCATTTTTACACTGTTTATGCTTCTTTGAAACACAAACTGCTAAGTCCAAACTCAAACTGCTAAGTCCAAACCTAAAACCTGAAATGCTAAGTCCAAACTGAAACCCGCCATTTATGCTTGATGTCTTGTTTGTGTGTTGGCCATTTATTCTAGTTGCTCCATTTTTCCTCAAAATGATTTATTGTGTCTTTGTTGTGCGATTATCTTTGGCTATCTTGGGCCATTTATGTTGGTTGTCTTGGCTATGATGGCCATTTATTGTGTGCTAGCTATCTTTGGCCATATATATCAGAGTTCTTGTATGAAACGAGTCCCGATTTTTGCGGAATGTTGATTAACTTCCGCTTTGGCGTAAATCGGGCACTAGTTTAAGAAAATTAGCAAAGGTCATGCCGGATTTTTCCGCATTTAACCAATTATTTGTTTTTATTAGTGCAAAGATGTGTGATAACGACGAGGCTAGATGTTCTAAGCGCATCGCTCACGAAGGAGAACTCACCTCGAATAAACAATTGACATTCTCGAGGCCCAGCGTCTAGAAGACGATGAAGAATACCATCCTTCGGAGAGCGATGATGATGAGATGGAAGACGCGGAGGAAGAAGCCGAAGGAACGGCGGACGATGAAACCACTGATGGCGGCGAGGGCACAGGGAGTGGTAGCAACCCTCCTAAGAAGAAGAAGCTGAAGGACCGGCGCCCGAACACGGCCGCACGGTCGGAGGAAATTACCAAGTGAGCCCATCGGGTTCCTTGAGCCCGCCTTGTCGTCAAAGGGTACGTGGGCAAGTGGCGGCGATCACCGGACAACCATCTCGATCAACACCGAGAATCTCGGCATAAAGATAATGGCCACTTGCACTACTCTTCGAGAAGCTGACGCCGGATACAAGTTCCCGCTAAGTATCGAACACAAATTATCATGGGAACGGTAAACAAATCAGCCCTCACAAAGATGAGCACCGCCACTGGAGAGCCCGGATAAAGAAGAAGATCTATAAAGAAGGCAAAAGTCTCGAGGAGATCCAAGATTGACCCGCAGATCACAAGATCGTTCCGGAGTTCAAGGAGAGGTGTGAATCCGAAAGAGCCCGCCAATAGTAATCGGGAAAGGTGTCTTGCAGCGATGAATATAGGTCATCACCATCTCGGATCCGTGGATAGTAATCGCGGAGGCCAAATGGAATAAGGAGGACGAAGAGTATAGATCCAAGGGATAGAAAACCCTTTGCTAAATTCGAACCCGGCAGGTTCGAACTTCATCAGGCCGTTACCATGTGGACCCAAAACCAAACAACTCACCGCGGATCTGCGGTGAAGGAATTCGAGGAAATTGTGGTAAGTATAATCTAATTACGGTGATCAACACGATTGCAATCTAATCGATGATCTAAATGATTCACCATTACTTCTTCGCAGAAGAGGAAATTGTTGCTAGTCATGGATCCTGTGGTTCCTCATCCTGTGGGTCGACGGCCACCCGTGGGATAACCCTTTAATGTAGGCGATGAACCGCCAAGAAAATAGAGCCGAGCGATTCTGCCGTCGCCGTCTGGCGCCGCCTCGGGGTAAGAATTGGGTGGATCATTTTGGTCCACCGAGGACGCATGTGGCGCCGTCGGGAAGGAGCGAGGAGGAAAACCGCGAGGTTCAAGAACTTAAGGAACAAGTGGCGCGGATCCAGCAGATCGTCCAAGACAACTTGGCAATCGCCCTCACGTCCTTCCTGCCTACCTTGGTGGAGTCAATAGCGAACTGGAGTGCGGGTGGTCGAGTAGGCCGTGCCCGATTCCAAGCATGGTCAGCAGCCACTCGAACAACGTGGCGCCGACGAATCAGGCGAACTACGTGTTCGTGACTCCGCCCTTAGCACCGCGGCGCCGCAAGTGTTGGTGACTCCCTGCCATCACCGCGCGCCGAGTACATGTTGCCCCGCCATCGTCGCGGCGGCACCGAGCTCCAAGCACCCGTCGGTAGGGAGAATACACCGCACCGCGCCATCAAGCAGCCCTTCCGTCTCTTGCACGCCCGTCGCCAGAGCGTCGACGTCGATTAGCCGATCTCGACGCCATCACGGTAAACAAATTGCTTTAATTACCGCCTTTCATGCCATCTATATATTACTCTTGTGGCGTCTCGCTCACGACGACGCCGTACATGTTTTCCAGACGGATGTTCCTTGCACTCTCTTATGCTACGTGAACAACGAGTGAGGATGTTGCCAAGGGTACCATCGTTCAACCCTTGCAGCGCATCGTTCCACTCAAAGCCGATGCGGATAGCGCACAGGGTTAAAATTAGTCGGGTGCTAAGGCTGCGACGACTGAACCTCCCATTCAACCCCGAGGCGGATGAAGAAGAGTCGTCCTCGATGGTTGCTTCGGCTTGTCCTTTCTATGGCCAAAGAGCATGATCCGTTTGGGGACGACGGGGGCCATCACGCCACAGACAACAGCACCGCCTGTCGTGCCAGCGACAAGCGGTGGCAAGGCCCCCTTACCGCCCTCGCCGTCACCTCCACGCGGTGGGTCGGATGATCATGTTGATGATATGCACATGGCGCAGGATCCGGCCGAGGACTTCAAGACTGGAATGATCACTTCAAAGACTCGGTTGCAACGAAGAAGACCTAGGTGGCCCCACGAGAAAGCCACTATCACCAAGCGTCTGTTTGGTTCTCGAGACGCCCAGCTTGCGCCTTTACGAGCAGGTGATACAACCAACCGCCCTTTATTCTAAGCCCGACACACTACATAGGGCGGCCGGTGCTCAGATTATGCCTGCCCGCTCCAAAAAGGAAAAAGGGCGGAAAAGAAAATCTAGCAGCTCGAGCCAGCCGGTGGCGTCAACAACCGAATCCGATCAGGTTTGGGACGGCCACCAAGACCCGAGGGTATTATGTGGAGGATTCATGGCGGGTGAGCCCATGCTACCTAAGAATTTGCGGAAGCTTGCGCTGAATCGCAGAGTGTGCATGACGGCGTCGACGATAGAGAGACGCCTTCTATCGGAGAAAGATCCTCGCACCGGTATTCGTGGTTAAGGTGCCAGGCTTGGGCTTCGTCGACACGCCCATGGATCTGTTCTTCCTGCGGTTCGAGGACATCTTCAATATGTTCCACCTATACCGCTGCACTATACCATGGTCCGCTCTTTTCTCTCGGCTGGCCTCGCAGATCATTAGAGAGAACACACCGGCATCGCTATAGTGGACCCCTACTACATGCGTGACGGCTTGGGTTCCCCCGAACGACGTATCGTGGCCTCGTACCTAAAAAGAATCCTCGTGGCGAACAAGACAAAGGAATACATTCTCGTGCCTTACTTTCCCGAGTAAGTCGTTATTCATCGCCACCGTCGATTGGCTTTATTAGATCATCATCATTCTTTTTCAACACATTCCATTTGAATTTTTGCAGAGATGAACACCGCGCTCATCTCCTTATCGCCAAGCATTCCACGCCACGTATTTCGACTCGGGAGTCTAGAAAGAAGAAAAACTACGACAAGATCAAGGAAGTTCGGATGATGCTCACGGCTTTGCCTCGACGGAAGGCACCAGCTTACGTGCGTAAGAAGGTCAAGTTCGGCACGTCTTCAACCACGTATGAGTTCCCTGCGTGAAGCAGCGGAAAACAAGAAGAAGGAAGCCTACTACGCACTCCATCACATGAGGGCGTTCCTTGACCAGCGTAATTCTCGCTGCGGATCATCTCAAGCAGTGGGCGAAGCAAAGGCCAAGATCAATGATTCGGATATTAGACAAGAGATGTATCGCATCCGCAGCAGCTTGGGGCAATCATCTTCGTGATGTCATGACTTGGGGATCTTCTACGGAGGAAATATCCCAATAACCGTGACATAGAAGATCGCCTAGAGATGCGGTGACTATAGGAAGTTCATGACGAGGCGTATGCCTCCTGTTCCTAAGCCGAGCGAAGGCTTGATGTTGGCCTAGTTGTAGTTGCAAACTATAGATGACCTTTGTGTGTGTGTGTACATGGACGACAAGTGTACTTATCTTATTAGGTTTATGTATCACCGCTTACTTATTTTGCTTATTATTATTATATATCAATCAATGCTTGGTTTTTGCTTACTCTTTGGTTTTTGCTTACTCTTTGGTTTTTTGCTTACTCTTTGGTTCTCGGACGACAAGTGTGAGTTATTTTGTCTTTTCGAGAATATGCCGATGATTGAAATGTCGTGGCACAATATATATGAATGTGCTATGACGGGATTGTCGACCTTGTGATATGCACAAGTCCGTGAATTGTGCATCCTACTTGGTGACATTCCGTCATAAGCAATTCGTGTCCAACGACCTAGCTAGCTAGTTATATATGAGGCATGCTTTCGAGTTATTTTGTCTTTTCGAGAATATGCCGATGATTGAAATGTCGTGGCACAATATATATGTGAATGTGCTATGGCGGATTGTGAGCCTTGTGATATGCACAAGTCCGTGAATTGTGCATCCTACTTGGCTCACATTCCGTCATAAGCAATCGTGTCCAACGACCTAGCTAGCTAGTTATATATGAGGCATGCTTTTCGAGTTATTTTGTCTTTTCGAGAATATGCCGATGATTGAAATGTCGTGGCACAATATATATGTGAATGTGCTATGACGGGATTGTTAGCCTTGTGATATGCACAAGTCCGTAAATTGTGCATTCTACTTGGCTAACAGTCCGTCATAAGCAATCTGTGTCCAACGACCTAGCTAGCTAGTTATATATGAGGCATGCTTTTCGAGTTATTTTGTCTTTTTCGAGAATATGCCGATGATTGAAATGTCGGCACAATATATATGTGAATGTGCTATGGCGGGATTGTGAGCCTTGTGATATGCACAAGTTCAGAATTGTGCATCCTACTTGGCTCACGGTCCGTCATAAGCAATTCCTGTGTCCAACGACCTAGCTAGCTAGTTATATATGAGGCATGCTTTTCGAGTTATTTTGTCTTTTTCGAGAATATGCCGATGATTGAAATGTCGTGGCACAATATATATGTGAATGTGCTATGGCGGGATTGTGAGCCTTGTGATATGCACAAGTTCAGAATTGTGCATCCTACTTGGCTCACAGTCCGTCATAAGCAATTCTGTGTCCAACGACCTAGCTAGCTAGTTATATATGAGGCATGCTTTTCGAGTTATTTTGTCTTTTTTAGAATATGCCGATGATTGAAATGTCGTGGCACAATATATATGTGAATGTGCTATGACGGGATTGTTAGCCTTGTGATATGCACAAGTCCGTGAATTGTGCATCCTACTTGGCTAGCAGTCCCGTCATAAGCAATTCTGTGTCCAACGACCTAGCTAGTTATATATGAGGCATGCTTTTGAGTTATTTTTGTCTTTTCGAGAATATGCCGATGATTGAAATGTCGTGGCACAATATATATGTGAATGTGCTATGACGGGATTGTTAGCCTTGTGATATGCACAAGTCCGTGAATTGTGCATCCTACTTGGCTAGCAGTCCCGTCATAAGCAATTCTGTCCAACGACCTAGCTAGTTATATATGAGGCATGCTTTTGAGTTTGCTCTTTTTGATTTAAGAGTACTTTCTATAAGTGTATCTTCATATGCGACTTTAATTATACCTGTTTTTTCAATCACCGGTTAGTTATTATTGTCAACTTGTAGATGAGGTGGTGCGTCGGGTACAAGGGACTGGTTCGAGTCTCGATGATTGGGAAGACTGCCGGAGACAGGTGCACCGTTTCAGCGGCAATAGCTACAAAGGGTACAACACTATGGCGGAGGCGGAAGATAGATACACGCGCTATCTAGCGGGAGTTAGGACAAGGAACCGGATGAAGACCTACACCTTCGTCGCGGCGGTGATCATGCTTATCTTCTTTGGGTATTTATCCCGCGTTTGTGTCTAGCTAGCTAGTTTAGATGTCTAGGCGAGCTTCCGAGCTCTAACTTGTTCGATCGACACATGTATTCGCATGTCACCAACTACTACTTTGTAACATGATCAAAACAATGTAACTTGGACTATGTATTCATGTATGAGACTTATCTATATGTATTTGTTTCAATCTTGTTTTTCATATCGAGCATTTATATATATAATTGTATATCTTGTATCTGTGTGTGTATATCTGCTGTAATATTGTATATAATCTGTATTGCATATAATCTGGCATGGAAATTAAAAAAAACAAAAAATACATCATGCGCACATGTTTTACCTTCCGTGCACTACTCCTAAAGCGCACCATGGATGTTTAGTGGCGCACTGGGTAGTGCGCCACAGAAGATAAAAGGGGTAGCGCACCATGCCAAACTTCTGTGGCGCACTAGCTGGTGCGCTACGCCTATCTCTACACAACCGTGGCGCACTAGGCAGTGCGCCACGGCTGAGAGATAGCCGTAGCGCAAGGCCCGTGGCGCACTACAGGTGCGCCACGGATGGGCCTTTCAGGTGCGCCACAAACGACCATTTTCCTAGTAGTGAAGCTCCTGCACGGCAGCGTCGGCCGGCTCCCGCAGCTGTCTCTACTCTAGCAACCTGTATGCACGTCGGCGGGAGGAGTCAATCTAGGTGTGTGAGCAAGGTCCATGAGCGTCGGCGACTCGGCGTGGTACCATATATGCAGGTACGATACATGTGGGCCATATATGGACCTAATGGAGGCATATATGGAGCTAATGGAGGCCAGGTTTCGTTGGGCCTTGGCCGATGTGCCAGCTCTGGTCGTCCGGCTGTCACGGGAGGAATTTCCTGAGTTTTATCCCACATCGGTTATAAAGGAATAGAGGTAGAAAACGTAAATATTGACGGACGAACGAAGAGATAGAGATTGAAAACGTATTTTCGGTGAACGAAAACGTATTTAACTAACCTACCTCACGGAAAATTAGTAGATAGAAGATAGCTAGATAAGGGTCTTAGGTACGACATCATGTTAAATAAAACATCTCTCAAACGGTATTACTCATATACTCCCTCCGTCCTAAAATAAATAAATTGAATTTGTCTAGTTCAAATGTATTTAGACATATTTTAGTATATAGATACATTTAAATTTAGACAAATCCAAATCACTTGTTTTGAGACAGACCAAATATTAAACACTATGCAGTTGGATGTTTTGATACATTTAAATTTAGACATATCCAACTCACTTTTAGTTAAAGTTCTACAACAGTTGGATGAAAAACATCCTTACAAATACAGTATTGCTTTTAAAGTTCCACAACAGTCCGAGGAGTATTAACTACTATAACTCACGGTTATCTAAAATTCAGATTTCATAGATGTTCGTGGCGTCCGGCATGCACCGGTGGTGCGTGTCTAACAAACCTCGTGAGCCGACGTTAAAAAGAGAAAACTAATTGTTTGGCTGAACCTCGAGGATAGGGAGAGGTGAATTACGGAAGTATTTGTGTTCGGAACAGGGAGTCGTAGAGAAGGAGGATTTATTTTTCTTTGTACGTGCAAGAGAGGAGTCCGGCTGTTCAAACCAACACTAATGGAAACAACACTAATGGAAACAGCTCCATGTGTCTCGGTTGGTAAGGAGTTTTAGTCCTGGTTCCCCAACCGGAACGGCGTAATCGGAACTAAAGCATCAACTTTTAGTCTCGGTTGCCCTACCAACCGGAACAAAAGGGCGTAAACGTGGCCACGGCAGAGGGCGAGGGGGGAGGAGCAACCGTCCCGGTTCGTAACACGAACCGGGACAAATAACCCTCTGGCGCGGCAGAGATTTGAAACATTTCTCTGCCACGGTCGAGAATTCATTTTGGCAACTTTTGTTGTCGTGGTAGCATTTTGGCCACTTTTTGTGCCATGACAGAGATTCATTTATGTTGTTTTATTGTTTATTTAGTGTTTTGCACTCATCAATGAAGAAACCATTATATTACACAAGATCATCATGACAATATAGATCCAAGTGTCGAACATATTACATTCGATACACGGATCGAGTTCATGCACTACATACAAAATAAGCTCTTTGTACAATCTATATTGTTTATACACACCCGAATAGTATTTCCTTTTTGGTTTTAGGATTTCTGCATCAAAGAATCCCGCCAATTCCTCCTGAATTGCTCGTACGCGATCCTTTGACAGAAGACCGTCTCGTAGACGTTCGATCTGATTTAAAAAAGGAGTCAACCTATATGAATAAAACTAAACACAATTTAATGATAATTAAAAACTATAGAATTTTTTTACGTACGTTAAGTTGCTCTAAATTTCTCCCCTTCTCACAGCACGTCTGACGGATGAACTCGCAAACATAGTATCCACATAAATTGTTCCCTGGTCCCTACGTCAGACACTTTACGAGAACATAGTTCAATCAAAATAATAATCAAGCATGATAATAACGGTATCAAAACTAGAATCAAAGAGATGCGCGAATATAGCTAGTGATGCTTACATCTAGTGGTTGAAATATAAGCTACCCTTTTCAAACACCCCTAGCCTTGTTGGTGAACCGTTTCCAAGCGCTGCCCGACGAAGAAAACGAATAAAAGAAGTTTTAATTACTTGATATCATAAAATTCATGAACGTTGCCGATATAGTGTCGTAATGATTAGAATTACCGCAGGAGAAGCATCTTCATGTCCTTCCACTGCTCAAGGGATTTATGTTTCGAGTCCATGACTAGTACATGCCCTTTGTCAAGTTGAATGATTAACAGAATATAGTGGAAGCTGCGTATGCATAACTAATCAATTATATACTTAAGATCGAGTAAGCGAAATAGAAAGTGTATACAAGACAATAACACTCACTCAAAGTTGTAAGGAAATAGTATTTCCTTTCTGGTTTCTTGAAACATTAACGCGTGTACGATATTATCCTCCGTATCCTGGTGGTTTGTTTTGAGATTAGCTTGATGAACCCAATATGGGTCAATGAATCCAATGTCATAGATTTGTCCTCTGCTGCATTCGAGAATCTTCATTCTGCATATTATAGTATGATTATATACATGCAATAAATGAGGTGAGATAGCTAGAGACTAAATTAATTACAGAATTAGTACTTACAGACAATAGGCACTGATGATCGATTTGTCCAAGACGTCTTGATTGAATAATTGAAAAAGTTCATCAAATTCAATGGATATCATGTCATCTATTTCTTTTCCATAATGCTTTTTTGTAACCCTCAACACTATCCAGTTAGCCCCGGCCTTTGTGGCATGCATGTATCAGTTATGCAATCTTTGTATTTTTTGTTGAAAGATTATTTACCTCCTCAGGTTTGACGAGAGGTTTGCCGTACTGGTATTTATATGCTACTTCACACACAGGGATGTACTCTAACTGGGATAAGTACTGGGCAATACTCATACTTTGAGCAGCGGCAGCTTCTCCGTATTGTGCAACTACCTCTGGATCATACTGCTCTTCGACCGCATATTTGCTCGACCCCACATTGGTATGGGAAATCACCTTGAGAGGGGCGCAAGACTGTTTTGCTTGTTCTCCGAGCTGGGCAACAGATTTCTCGCTTGCATTAGTACTGCTTTTCGAGGCTTGTTGTGCCGCATGTGACTTGAGAATAGAACGCTCATAGTCTGATGACAGTTTTGGCTAGGGTTGATGAAGAGTATTTAGCATTTTTAACACTCTGGCTTTTTCTTCTTTGGTGATGGGGAACTCTGGCTCTTTCGGCCGCCTCAGCTTAGTGAAAAACGCTATCGTTTTCGCATCAACGATAGCCGTAGTCTCCTCTTCAGTACAGTCATAAGCTCTCTTGAGAGGAACCTTTGGTACTTTTGGAAGAGGCTCTTGTTTATGTTTCGGCGATCGCTTACCACGACGCAGAGTAGCAGTGGTACACTTACGCTTTTTATCCTGAGGCACCGGCGATGGCTGCCGCGGCGATGGCTGCGCTGGAGATTGGTGAGGCGACGGAGACGGGTGAGACGACGGAACCGGGTGAGGCGACGAAGACGGATGCCGTGGCGGCGACGACCTTGCTGGAGACGGGTGAGGCAGCGGCGAAGATGGCCTTGGCGTGTGATTTCGAAGTACGATATATTACTTTGGACATAGAATGGTGACGTTTGTTGCGTCTCCCAGTTCAGTCACATCCCCTTCACCTGCAGGGTAGTCAAGCTTCAAAACTTCAAAGGTGGGCATGATTTCATCCACCCCGACAACAGCGTAGCCCTGTGGAACCGAACGACAGTGGTAAGTTGGTGTGGGTCCAATTGGTAAGGCATAGCCGACCACCACCTTCATTGATATGTTCACAACTGAAAGAATATTTGCTATCCCTAGTGATTTTGGTGTTTGATAACAACTCACATATCGGACTAATGATTTGCTAAGTGTGTCGCAGGTGCATTAAAAAAGATTTGCAATGTTCAAAAACTGTCTGCCTGGCGCGGTACCAAAAAGCGGTAGTACCGCTTTTTGCTACCGGATGCGACAGAAGGCTGTGACTAACTGTCAAAAAGCTTCTGCCTGCTCCGGTACTAAAATGCGGTACTACCGCATTTTAGTACCGCACCATGCAGAGACTTTTTGGATGTTGTCAAAAGCTTCTGCCTGCTCCGGTACTAAAATGCGGTAGTACCGCATTTTAGTACCGCTCGAGGCAGAGACTTTTGTATATTGGCAAAAAGCTTCTGTCTGCCTAGGTAGCAAAATGCGGTAGTACCGCATTTTACTACCTGACGTGACAGAGAGTTTTTTCGTCTGAAAGCTGCTGATTCCTCTATGTCCGGTAGTACCGGTTGCCACTTGCGGTACTACCGCTTTCCGGTAGCATCAATAGTAGTACCGCTGTGGGAAGGACTTGATGACGTTTGAAAAAGGGTGGTCCTGTACCAGGTCCGGTAGTACCGGAGTTCTCCGGTAGTACCGCTTGAACTTCCGGTACTACCGCTGCAATAAATGCTCCAACGGCCAGATTTTGTAAAAACCCCTCCACCTACCTTGGGACAAGCTGCTCAAACACATTAAAGTCAAGACCACCATTGGAGCCACTCAATCTTCAAGATTTCCTCATTCCACCACCCAAAGTCCTTGATCTTTGGGGAATCGAAGGAGGAGGCCCCGATCTACTACTTCACCAAAAGAGATTTTCATTTCCCCCTCATTTCATTGAGGGCCCCTTTGCTCTAGTGTTTTATTGGAAACCCTAGTTCTTGTTTTGGTTCTTACAAGCTTGTCTTTGATTGCTTTGACAGCTTGCTTGTATTTGGGAGCCTCCGATTAAGTTGTGGATGTGTGCCCCAAACTTGTAACGGTGCCGGTTTCCACCTTGAAGGTTGCCAATATAGTGGAAGGTGAATCGATCCCGTTGGGTTGAGATTCATCGGAGAACAAGGGAGGCCTTTTGTTGCGTTGGTGGTTTGAAACCACCCCCTCTCCAAACGTAGACATACTTCCCCTCAAAAGGAAGGAACTACGGGAAACAAATCCTTGTGTCTCCGCGTCCACTTTTCGTTACTTCTATCCTTTACCGCACCTTACTTACTCATTACTACTTTGTGTTGTGGTAGCTCTTGCATAATTGTCATATAGGTAAATTCACCATAGTTGCATTATCTAGAGAATTTATCTTATTGTCAAACCTTAATTTGAAAAAGAAGAAAATTTGAAGTAGCACCTATTCACCCCCCCTCTAGGTGCCCATACGATCCTTTCAATTGGTATCAGAGCCTTGGCTCTTTATTCGGGCTTTACCGCCTAAGAGAATATGGGTAGCAACAATGGGGATGGTAGTAGTTAGTCGACACCGGTGACCATGGAAGATCTCAAAAACTTGGAAACAAGATTGAGCTCTTCCTTGGTCAACGAAGTCAAGAAGATGCTCGAGCAACTTCTTAAAGACAAAGAAAGCTCATCACCTCCATCTCCTCAAGAGGATCAACCATCCGTTTTACCTAAAGGGAATACACCGGTATCCCCCGAGGGTATGCTGGTGGGGGGTAAACTTGACAACGTTAATTCCTCCACACACAATGATGGTGGGAAGGGTGAGCACCGTGACTCATGGTACTATCCCGAACCTCCAATCCCTCACCCTCATGTTTACAATAGAGGTGACCCACCTAAGCTTGAAGAATCTGCTACTTTTTCTCAATGGCAATCACTAATGAGGACTCATATGCGCAGCTCTTGCATTGAACTATGGAACATCATCGAGCATGGACTCTTTATTGGGGATCCAAACAACTTGACAAGAATAGAGTTTGTTAATAGTCAACTCAATGCCACTGCTTTGCATATGATTCAACAAGGTTTGGGGACAAAGGATTATCCACACATTGAGCACTTTAGCATTGCCAAGGAAGCTTGGGATGCTCTCACTGTGTTGTTTATTGGAAATGAGAGTATGAGGAGGAACCGATATGATGCTCTAAGCAATGAAGCCGAAGGCTTCTACATGAAAGAAGGTGAAGATCACGAAGACATGTACGAAGGCTCAAGACCTCCGCCACTGCTTTTAGGAATGTGGGTGCCTCACATGTAGATGATGCATGGATAAAAAGGAAATATGTGAGTGCACTCATGCCTTTTGAGCCCACCGACTTGAAGATCCTACAAGGAAGACACAACTACCATCTCATGACCTCAAATGAAGTTATGCAAGAGATGGCTGCTTTCAAGGTTGCCGCCAAGAATGCCAAAGATGCCCGTGCTCGTTCCCTTGGTATGAGCAATGTTGTCAATGTTGCTTTGAAGGCCAAAGTTGTGGACCATGGGGATGAAGATGATAGTGATGAAGGGCTTTCCATGGACCATCCCGATGAAGTCAAGATTGCTCATGGTCAATATATGGCTTTCTATGCAAAGAACTTTTGGAAGAACCCCGCCAAGGCCAAGATGGAAATGGAACGGAGAAGCAATCCAAATGGGAAAAGAGAGAATACCACAAGGTTGAGAACTTGCTTCAATTGTGGTGACCGCTACCACTTTGCGGCTAGTTGCCCCTATGAGAAGAGAGAAGATCATGGTGGAAAGCTTGTGTTGAAGAAGACTCTCAAGGGACCGTACAAGAAACCTTTCATCAAAAAGAATCCCATCAACAAGAAGCCGGGAGAAATTGTATTGATCACTCATGAAGAGTACTCCTCCGACAATGAAGATGATGAAGAGGAAACTTCTCATGGTGTGGCTGCTCTTGCCACCACCTCTACTGCGACATTCTCACTCTTCGATTCTCCAAATGAGAACTCTTCACCAAGAACGCCACTTGCCTTATGGCAAGAGGAACGGAGGTATCTTCATCATCCCGCTCTACTCACTTAGATAATGATGAAATTGATGGTGAGATGTCTCTTGATGTTAAAAAGGAATTAATTGCCTTTGATGAGTTTATGACTAACCTAGAAGGTGATGCTAAGCTACATTTTGGAAACATCTTAGATCAACTATCACATACTCAAGAGCTTCTAGATGTAAGATGTAAACTTGGACATGAACATATGATTGAGCTAGAGGCCCTAAATAATTCTCTAGAAGAAGAACAAGAAACTAGGTTGTCACTTGAATTAAAACTTGAAGGGCTTGATGAGGCCAATGACATTATTGTTAACAAACTCATCAAAGAGCATGATCATGCTATTGCTAAATATAAAAGAGCTAAAAAGGACAAGGTTGAGTTTGGTGTGGTTCATGAAAAACTTGCCGAGGACTTTAGCTTGCTTAACAAGGCCCACAAGGCCTTGGAGAGTGAACTCTTGTCACTCACAAAGTCCCATGAAACGCTTCAAACTCAATTGGCCAATATTCCTTCACCTAGTAACTTCATTCCATCTAGTAGCACAACTATTCTTGAAGAGAATGCTAGGTTGAAGGGGGGGGGGGCTTGCTAAGGCCACATTTCCACAAGGCAACAAGTCTATTGATGATCTTTTGAGCAAGCAAAGGCGTAGTGGTGATAAAGGGGGCATTGGTTTTGTTTCCAAAACCAAGAAGAAGAAGGACAAGCCCGCACAAGAGACCAACAAGACCATTGTGGAGAGTAAGACCACAAATGGTAAAACTATGTCACATGATGACTTTGCGGGAAGTGCTAACCCTCACTATGTTCTAATGCATGATTACTATGGTGATGTGTATGCACAATATGTTGGTCCTTATGATGGTTATATTGCTTGGTCTATTTGGGTTCCCAAGACCCTTGTTGCTAACAAAAGAGGACCCATTGAAAAATGGGTACCTAAAAATTAGCTTGATATTTTGTAGACTTATGCTTCCGGAGGGTCAAAGTGGGTGCTTGATAGTGGTTGCACAAGTCATATGACCGGAAGCTCGTCTATTGTCAAGGAGTTAAAAGCCTAATGATGATCAAATTACCGTGACATATGCCGACAAATCAAAGTCTAAGGTAATGGGTTTCGGCAAGGTTGTGGTTGCTCACGACATTACACTCGTGAACGCCATGCTTGTTGAGACCCTTGGATACAATTTACTTTCTGTCCTTGCTCTTGGTAAGATGGGCTTTGCCGTCTTCATTGATGTAGATATTGTGGTCCTCTTGTGGAGCAAGTCTCTCAAGGTCGCTTTTGTTGGGCACGTCGAACATGACTTGTATGTGGTGGACTTCTCGGAGCAAACCACAACAGGTCCGATGTGCTTATTCGGAAAGGCCGATGTGGGTTGGTTATGGCATCGCCGACTAGCCCATGTCAATATGAGAACTTTGCAAAGTCTCCATAAAGAGGGCCATATAGTTGGACTAAAAGAAAATGTTTCCTTTGCCAAAGATCGTGTTTGCAGGGCATGTGTTCTAGGGAAGATGCATGACGCTCCTCACAAGCCCACGGACCAAATCAAGTCTAACAAGATCTTGGAACTCCTCCATGTGGACCTATTTGGTCCTCCATCTCATGCAAGTCTTGGAGGGAAGAAATATTGTTTGGTGATTGTTGGCGACTTTTCAAGATACTCTTGGGTTTATTTCTTCAAGTTGAAGAGTGAAACTCAAAGGACTTTTATCGACTTCATCAACTTGGTTCAACGGCAACACAATGTTCCCGTGTTGATTATAAGAAGTGACAACGACACCGAGTTCAAGAACTACACCTTGAATGATTTCCTTAGTGATAAGGGGATTAAACATCAATATTCCGCTGCATACACCCCTCAACAAAATGGTGTGGCCGAAAGGAAGAACCGGACTCTTATTGAGATGTCTAGGACCATGTTGGCGGAGTTTAAATCTCCATACAACTTCTGGGCCGAAGCCATCTCCACAGCTTGCCATGCTTCAAACCGACTCTACCTCCGCAAGAAAATCAACAAGACTCCATATGAGATACTTACCGGTAACAAGCCCAACATATCTTATTTCCGGTGTTGTAAGTGTTTCTATCTCATCAAAGGTGTTCGTTTGTCTAAATTCGAGTCTAAAGCATTAGAGGGTATTTTTGTTGGCTATGGTCTCGAATCTCACACTTATAGAATCTATGACAAGCTCTCCGGAGCCGTCATAGAATCTTGTAGTGTGACGTTCGAAGAATATGATGGTCCCCAAGGGAGGCGTGTTGATGCTTGTGACGCAGATGATGAAATGCCTCAGGATGCCATAGGAAGAATGGGTGTGGGTTATATCCACCCCGTTGAGGAACCCCTTATGGCGGATCGAGAAAAACTATGCTCCACTCGAGTGGAGCCCTCATCTTCACAACCTCAACATGCTCCATCTACCGAAGAGGACATTGACTCAAGCCAAAGACAAGATGTGGACCCTCAACATAGTGATCAATGTGTGAACTCTAGTCAAAGGGATCTTGGTCCATTCAATGGGTTGTCAAGTGGTGCCAAGTCAATTTGTCAAGGAAGATCCATCCAAACTGTTTTGAGACAAGCTCAAATTGATGCTAGAAGAGCACTTGATCAAGACCAAGGTCAATCCTTGCCTCCCAATGTAGAGGATGACTCCAATGATGATCAAGGTCAAGTTGATGGTCAAGACGAGGATCAAAATGATGAAGAGGGTCCTCCAAGAAACAATGAGGAGATCCACACTCGTCGCGAAGCTAGAAAGGAAAGAATGTTGGAAATAAGAGACCACACCCTCCAAAATGTTGTTGGAGATCTAAGGAAAGGAATTTCCACAAGTGCACAATTGAAGAGGTTCAGTGAACACCAAGCACACATCTCCATGATTGAACCAAAGAAAGTGTGGGAAGATCTTGAAGATTCGGATTGGTTAGAAGCTATGCACAAAGAGCTCAACAACTTTGAGAGAAACAAAGTGTGGAAGTTAGTTGAGAAGCCAAAGGATTGCCGCAATGTTATTGGAACAAAGTGGATATTCAAGAACAAGCAAGATGAGCATGGAATTATAGTAAGGAACAAGGCTAGATTGGTTGCACAAGGGTATTCTCAAATTGAAGTCATTGATTATGGAGATACTTATGCACCCGTGGCACGCCTTGAGTCCATCTGTATCCTTCTTGCTTATGCGGCACATCATAACTTTAAGTTGCAACAAATGGATGTAGAAAGTGCATTCCTTTATGGTCCTTTAAATGAATTGGTATATGTTAAGCAACCCCCGAGATTTGAGGACCCCAACTTCCCAAACCATGTCTACAAACTTGATAAGGCGCTCTATGGGCTCAAGCAAGCCCCACGCACATGGTATGAGCACCTTAGAGAGTTATTGTTTGACCGTGGCTTTGAGGTTGGGAAAATCGATCCCACTCTTTTTACTAAGAGGGTCAATGGGGAGCTTTTTGTATGCCAAATATATGTTGATGATATTATCTTTGGCTCATCTAATAAAGCTTTTAATGATGAATTCTCAAAGCTTATGACTAGTAGGTTCCGGATGTCTTTGATGGGGGAGTTGAAAGTATTTATTGGCTTTGAGATCAAGCAAGTTAGAGGAGGAACATTCTTCAACCAAGCAAAGTATACTCAAGATATGCTCAAGAGATTCAAAATGCAAGATTTGAATGGAGCTCCTACTCCCATGGCTACAAAGACTCATCTAGAACAAAATCCAAATGGTAAAGATGTGGATCAAAAGATATACCGGTCTATGATTGGTTCTTTGCTTTACCTTTGTGCATCTAGACCCGATATTGTGTTGAGTGTAGGTGTGTGTGCAAGATATCAAGCGACTCCTAAGGAAATCCATTTAATGGCGGTCAAGAGAATCTTTCGATATTTAGTTCATACCCCATTTTATGGTCTTTGGTATCCTCGAGGTTCAATATTTGCTCTTTGTGGATACACGGATTCGGATTGGGCGGGGGACAAGGATGATAGAAAATCAACATCCGGGGCGTGCCAATTCCTTGGTAGGTCCTTGGTATGTTGGTCTTCTAAGAAGCAAAATTGTATATCTCTCTCCACCGGCCGGTAGTATGTTGCTGCCGCTAGTGCTTGCACTCAATTGCTATGGATGAGGAAAACTTTAAAGTAATACGGTGTCCATTGTGACAAAGTGCCTCTTCTATGTGACAATGAAAGTGCCATCAAAATTGCATACAACCCGGTGGATCACACAAGGACAAAGCATATTGAGATTCGTCACCACTTCATTAGAGATCATGTTGCTCGAGGTGATATTGATCTATCCTATGTTTCTACCAAAGATCAACTTGCCGATATCTTCATGAATCCACTTGATGAAGCAAGGTTTTGCTACTTGAGGAATGAACTAAATATCGTAGATTCAAGGAGCTTGACTTGACTATCTTGCACTCTCACTTAATACTCGACCCATATTTGGTTTAGGTGTTGGCATGGACATAGGGGGAGTGCGGTCCTAATTGATTGGACCATCCCTCCCCCCATTATGCGCAAAGTAAACAAAATCATTCCTCTTAATATCATTTTGTGATATGTGAGCTTAATGATGAGTTTCGGTAATGGACCCAAGATATATCTTCGTGGTGCCATGCCGAGTATACTCAAATATGGTGGCCTAGGCCACCGCCCCCTCTCAATCGAGAGGTTGATGTGCTTACTCGTGTTTGTCACTCTTTGAATTGGTTCTTACTCATGTTTGTCATCCTCTAGTTGGTGTTGTTCTTTTGGTCGTGCACTCACATTTGGCTCTCCATATGTTTTTAGTAATTTTTGAGTGCATTGGCCCCATATCAGTGTGACTCTCTAAACCCATACCATTCTTATCCCCCAAAAAAACCCATCTACTCTGCACAAGAACCTTCCATTTTATGTATCTTGGCTCTCTGTCCTGATGGTCATGGTACTACCGGGTCTCATATGCGGTACTACCGCCAAACGGTACTACCGGACGTTGCTAGCGGTACTACCGCCTCTGGTTTTGTTTCCAGGGTCCTGCCTGGAAACTTCCTGTGTACTCAGACTACCGGTTGGTATCTCGATTACCGCATAGCGTACTACCTCCCATGGAACCCAGATTACTACAGGCGTGTCGGTTAAGGCGGGAGAGGCACCCCTCAGTGCCTCATTCATCCCTCGTCTCCACTCCTCACCAGCGCCACCGCCAGAGCAAGAGGACACCGTAGGAGCCCCGTCCTTCCCTCCTTCTCCCGGATCCACACCGGATCCAGCCTCCCTGCGGGCTCCTCCTTCTTCCCCACCGTCATGGACACGGGTACTACCGCCCTCCTCATCTTCTCACTTGTTTTCTCCATTGAATCTAGGGTAACTTTGATTCTTGGTTAAAACTCGCATTCTTGAGGTTGTATCGTGTGCTATCTACCAGATCTACCACTTTGTTCGATGGAAATCGTGTTCTACAACAAATTTACTGCCCGTACATGGATCTCTAGTCTAGATCTGCATTGTGGTCGCGGGCCGGTAGTACCGGGAATCTTTTTCCGGTACTACCGCTTGGCGGTACTACCGCCCGTGCATATCCGGTACTACCGCCCTGTACTGGCAGCAATTTTTTTTAAAACACCAAGTTCCATCCTCTGTTTGTCTCAGGTTCTTGTGCCCTTACCCCTATGCTATCTCCCTCGTTCTTTCACAGGTGCAGGGGTTCCCGGGGATCACGCAAGCGCTCCAAACTCACTATGAGATCGAGGACTATGAGTCAGAATCAGAGACTGAGTCAGAAGAGGAGGTCATGCCTCAACCTAGTGCCCGTCTGAAACTGCCAACAACTTGTGGTCGTCGGGGTGGGGGGGTCAAGAAAAGTGCTGGTCGTGGTAAAGCTCCTCCACCTCCTCCTCCCTCCGGTCCTCGCAAGAGCCACAATTCCGGTCCATCTGGGCCAAAGCTGTTGTCTGATTTGTCTGAGACAAAATTTCATGCCCTGCGGGTGGTCAGTCCATATGGGACAGCTCGCTCTCATGCTCGAGAAAATAGCCTCTTCTTTAAGGATTTTCAGGAGCGGGTGTTCCATGAGATTCTCATGAAAGATGACAAAATTGTGGTTCCTGAAAAATGGATCGAGTGAATCATGTGAGGAAGAATCTGAACTACTTTGGTGAGGCCCTTGACATTTGCACCAACATTGGCTTGCTTCCCATTATGGAGTTCCGGTGCAACCACTAGAGGAAAAAGGGCCATCCGTTCGCGACCCCTCGGAGCATTAGTCCCGGTTGCGCCACCAACCGGGACTAATGCTGGCACGCGTCCCAGTTGGAGAGGGCACGGGGCCAGGGGGCATGGGTCCCGGTTGGTAAGGGGGCATGCGTCCCGGTTGGAGCCACCAACCGGGACAAAAGGTTTGGCCACAGCCACATGGCGTGGCACGCACCTTTAGTCCCGGTTGCTGGCTTCAACTGGGACTAAAGACCCCTTGCCCTCTATAAATGCAACGCCCCAGCCCCCTCTGCCTCCACTCTGTTTTTTCGAATGGTGTAAGGTGTGAGGGTGTGTGCTAGTTTTTTTCATGCATGCATTGAAGGTGTTTGTTGAAATGTTTGAGTGAAAAATCCCGTTGAATTTCTCATAGAACAAAAATATAGAAGGTGTCCGAGACGCACTTGAGCTTTCTCCTCTTTATTTCCCTCGATCGAGGTTAGCAATCTTATCTTTTCTAGGTCATTGATACAATTCATGTGTCGGTGTGAATTGGTTATTTCACTATTTATGATGTCCTGTTTTTTGATAAACTTACTTATATGATGCAGATGAACGGTCGGGAATGGATGTACGGTGACCGGCGGGTAGCCGGGTATATCAAAGGCGTGGATAAATTTATCGATGTGGCTACGGCAAACAAAGAGAATGGATTTATATGTTGTCCATGTGTTCAATGTCGGAACAACAAGGAGTACTCTTCCTCTAAAATCATTCGCGGCCACCTGATTATGAAAGGTTTCATGCCCAACTATAATTGTTGGACCAAGCATGGGGAAGGAGGGGTTATGATGGAAGATGGTGAAGAAGAAGATGATGATAACAACTATCATCATATGTTTCCTGAATACAATGATACTGCAATGGAAGACAATGGAGAGGAAAAAGGTGAAGAACGGGCATCAGATGAGCCGGCTGATGAACTTGGTAGGATCATTTCTGATGCAAAGCGAGACTGTGAAACAGAAAATGAGAAGTTGAAGTTAGAGGGCATGTTAGAAGATCACAAGAAATTGTTGTACCCAAATTGTGAAGATGGCAGCACAAAGCTCGGTACCACACTGGAATTGTTGCGATGGAAGGCAGAGTGTGGTCTAACTGACTCCTCATTTGAAAAGATGCTGAAAATAATGAAGCAAGTTTCCAAAACATAATGAACTTCCCGAGAGTACCTCTGAAGCAAAGAAGACTCTCCTCTGGGATTAGATGTGCAAAAGATACATGCATACATTAATGATCGCATCCTCATCATGTAAGGAGTATGAGAATTTAGATAAATGCCGGTATGCAGCGCTATGCGGTATAAGATCGACGAGATGACCTGGTGATGTTGAGGGAGAGCCTCCTAAGAGGGTTCTGCTAAGGTTATGTGGTATGCTCCTATAATACCAAGGTTGAAACGCATGTTCGTAAACAAAGAGCATGCCAAAGTTGTTGCGATGGCACAAAGAAGACCGTAAGAAAGACGGGAGTTGAGACACCTGGCGATGGGTCACAGTGGAGAAAAATCGAGAGAGACTTCCCGGACTTTGCGGTGTGACGCAAGGAACTTATGGTTTGGTCTAAGTACGGATGGCATGAATCCTTTTGGGGAGCAGAGATGCACACAAGACTGGCCCGTGACTCTATGTATCTACAACCTGCCTCCTTGGTTGTGCATGAAGCGTAAGTTCATTATGATGCCAAGTGCTCATCCAAGGCCCAAGCAACCGGCAACGACATTGATGTGTACCTTAGGCCATTAGTTGAAGAACTCTTACGGTTGTGGGGCAAACCAGGTGTACGTGCGTGGGATGAGAACAAACAGAGCCATTTAATCTATGAGGGTTGTTATTCAGAACCATCAATGATTGGCTGCTCTTAGTAACCTTTCGTGACAGACAAACAAAGGATATAAGGCATGCACCCACTGTTTAGATAAGACCGAAGGTACATATTTGCATAAATGCAAGAAGGTTGTGTACCTAGCGAATCGACGATTTCTTCGCACTAATCATCCCGTAAGAAAGAAAGGCAAGCATTTCAAAGGTGAGGCGATCACCTAAGAAGCCTGAACTCCCTGCCGGTGATGATGTATTTGGTATGGTCAAGGACATAGAAGTAATCTTTGAAAGGGTCCCATGGTCAATCGCCCGAACGACATCGCTACAGACACGCACCCATGTGGAAGAAGAAATCTATATTTTGGGAGCTGCCATATTGGAAAGTCCTGCGTGTCCGCTCTTCAATCGACGTGATGCACGTGATTTAAGAATCTCTGCGTGAACTCGCTAGGATTACTAGGCGTGTATGGGAAGACAAAAGATACACCTGAAGCACGGGAGGACCAACAAATTATGAAAGACCCAAAGAACATGCATATAGATAACAAGACGTATAAAGGGCGTCACTTAAGTCGTGCCAGCTATGCTCTTACCAAAGCAGAAGGAAATCTTTTTGAAGTCCTTTACAGATCAAGGTGCCGTCGGGCTTCTCATCTAATATAAAGGGATAATAAATATGGCAGAAAAAGTTCCAAAACCTGAAGTCTCATGACTCACACGTGATTATGACGCAGTTGCTTGATTGCATTGAGGGGCTTCACCGAAAATGTTCGAGTACCCATTGTGAAGTGTGCATTCCTCAATGCAATATCTCGTAAGGTAATCAATCCAGATATTCTGCCAAGGTTACGAAGGATGTGGTACAATGTCTTGTTAGTTTTGAATTGGTGTTCCCACCATCCTTCTTCAATATTATGACGCATCTCCTGGTTCATCTAGTGGAAGAGATTGCCATTCTCGGTCCGTATTTCTGCACAATATGTTCCCTTTGAGAGGTTCATGGGAGTCTTGAAGAAATATGTTCATAACCGTATAGACTGAAGGAAGCATCTCCAAGGGATATGGAGCAGAGGAGGTCATTGAGTTTTGTGTTGACTTTATTCGACCTTAAGCCGATTGGTGTTTCGACTCATGCATGAGGGAAGACTAAGTGGAAAAGGCACTGGGAAAGAAAGCAATGATATGTAGGGACGGGGATTCTTTCACTAAAGCACACTACACAGTTCTACATAATTCCACCTTGGCAGCTCCATATATCGAGGAACACAAGAATATTGTACGCTCCAGAAACCCGGGGAAGCCTGAATCATGGATTATAGATGAACACATGAAGTCTTTCGGTGGTTGGATGCGGACACATCTCTTGAATGACACCACTGTTGGAGATCAACTATACTTGTTGGCCGCGTCACCATCTTCTACTGTATTGAATTTCCAAGGGTACGAAATAAATGGGAATACATTCTACACGATCGCCCAAGATAAAAGAGCACCAACCAAAATAGTGGTGTCCGCTTTGATGCAATAGACGAATGGACAAAAGGACACGTATTATGGTTACATAGAGGAGATATGGGAACTAGACTATGGAGTCTCTTTTAAGGTCCCTTTGTTTCTTTGCAAATGGGTCAACCTGAATGGGGAAGGGTAAATATAGACCAGTTATGAATGACAACAAAGTGGATCTCAACAATCTTGGTTATAGAGATGAACCATTCGTCCTAGCCAATGATGTGTCTCGTGTTTTCTATGTGAAGGACATGTCCTCGCATCAAAAAAGAAAAAATATGCAAACGAATACATCATATGATGAGCCAAAGCGTCACATAGTTCTTTCAGAAAAGAAACATCGTGGGAATCGAGGACAAGACAACATGTCGAAGATTATAATAAGTTTGATGAAATTCCGTCCTTCAAAGGAAAACTGACCCAAGCATTCCGTTAAGTAAAGAAGATGCTCCATGGTTACGTCTAAGCGGTCATAAGGAATGACACATGCCAAGAAGTTCATGCTCATATTATGTAACTCTAGTTCATGTCTTTCATGGTTTGTGGCTTGACCAAGGATATCTTTCATGGTTTGTGGCCTTTAGTCCCGGTTTTGTAGTCTCGCTTTTAATATTAATAAATGTCTTGAGTGTTAGTCCCATTTGTGGCTGGACCGGGAGTGCCTCTATGACCGATTTCTTGGAGATGCAGAGGACTGGCTGGCTTGCATCTCCTCAAACTGGTCGAGTGGTGTCCTCGCTCTCGAAAACCATCTTGCAGCTTGTAACTTCACTAACTAGATCAATACGCCTGAGCTAACTAATTTCACATATTAGGAGTGCCTCTATGACCGATTTCTTGGAGATGCCGAGGACCGGCTCCGTCGACATCTCCTCAAACTGGCCGCAGTGGTGTCCCTGCTCGAAAACCATCTTGCATCTTGTAACTTCACTAACTAGATCAATACGCCTGAGCTAACTAATTTCACATATTAGGAGTGCCTCTATGACCAGTTTCTCGGAGATGCCGAGGACCGGGCTCACGGCATCTCCTCGAACTGGCTGTAGTGGTGTCCTCGCTCTCTAAAACCATCTTGGAGATGCCTCAAACCGGCTGGAGGACTGGACTCACAAGGATGCAAATTTATAGTACAAGCAGCTCGGCATAATGTCGACACTCACGACATAATGTCGACACTCACCCCTATTATTAGTGTCGACTCATCTTTAGTCGGTTGGTGTCTCCAACCGACTAAGGTTCATCTTTAGTCCCGTTGGTGACACCATCCGGGACAAGGTAAGCCGCACGACATAATGTCGACACTCACCCCTATTATTAGTGTTGTCTCGCCCACTGCCGAATCCTTCAACGCGGTTGGTTTCTCCAACCGAGACTAAATATGAACCTCTCTTTATATAGACATTTCCCTCTATTTATTAGGTAACACTTAAGACATTTATTAATATTAAAACCGGGACAAATCGGGACTAGCTAACACTGTGCCTAAAGCCGCCCCTTTAGTCATAATCATGCCTAGTCCTATAGTACGCAGCCTGTGGTCTTCATCGTCGTCGTCATCATCATCGCCATCACACCGCCACTCCGGGATCCTCACCCATCCATGGCATATACCAGGCCATTCCAGCCTGGATTCACGGCGGTGGGAGAGGGGTCTCTGGAAGACGATGCCGCCATCGCCGACAGTGTGGGTCCTGTGGCGGGTGGACTCGGGCACCGAGGGCGAGGATGGTCTCCCGGCGATGTAGCGCATCACTGATGATAGTACGGTTCTCCCACCACGCACGACGGCCGACTTCGTTGTGGTTCACCGGTGGCGCCATCACCCTCGTACTGGCGAGCCCCTTTCCCTCCTATTAGCGAAGAAGGCATTCCAGTGTCATAGTTGTCGGGATCCCACCGGGATCCATCCGCTGCTCGGCGTGAGCTCGTGGTAGAAGTGTTTTGTGATGGCACCGACGTGCGGAACCTTGAGGGACAGGAACCCTCCAGCAAAGATCCAGCATGGCGGGCGGTACCCGGTGGACAAGGTAGTTGAGTTGGGCGCAGCGCCTCGGTCTCCTCGAGGGTCGAATGTCCCAGAGGCGTTGTCCATTGTTCTAAGAGAGGAAGGTGTGGATGTGGATAGCCATGACACGATCACCCTAAATATAGAGGAAAGGGCGGGAAAACTTGGCGTGAAGCTTTGGGAAATGGCGGAATATCTTTAGTCCCGTAGTGACTACATCCGGACTAAAAGCTCTAGTAGAAAGGAAAGGGCGGGAAAACTTGGCGGAAGAGGTGGGAAATGGCGAAAATATTTTAGTCCCGGTTTGTGACTACATCCGGACTAAATGTGCTTGAACAATGATCATGTTTCAAAAACCTTCACAAAATGACCTATGATGTTCAAGGTTTCATGGCTTTCATCCAAATGACCGATGTTATGTCTTGAATCACGGCATAGTTTGTGATGTTGTGCCCATATTATGCATGTGTGTGGACATTGGTATGGAGAACAATGTTGCAGAGGAAGTTTTCCTTTTTGTCGCACGGAAAAGCCCTTTCCATTTTCCGAGCAAAAAACGGGTCGCTTTGTGAAGTAACCACCAAAATGCCGCTTCGAATGCTACCGTCCTATTTTCCTAAAATACTAGACCACCTTACATGGACTATATCCCAACCGGTACATCTCAAACCTTTTCGTCCATCCCGTAAAAGGACAAATGTCTGCCGAATCGGTAGGAAGTGGGTCCGGTTTGTACTACGTACATGATCTACCGCCCGTGATTTTTGAAAAATCATTTTAGACTCGCAATATGTGGTTTCTTCAGAGATCCAATGCAAGTTCTAACAATGCCCGCCCCTATCTTCATGCACACCGTTCGACCATAGTTAGAAATTCGATAATTCAAAACGGGCATAATAAATTCAAAAAAAATCCGAACAATGAAAATCCTTCGTGGTGTCATATTATGTTACATAGTTGAAAGGAAAAATACCAGACTTGGTATATTGATCATGTTTCAAAAACCTTCACAAAATGACCTATGATGTTCGAGGTTTCATGGCTTTCGGTCCAAATGACCGATGTTATGTGTGAATCACGGCATAGTTTGTGATGTTGTGCCCATATTATGCATGTCTGGACATTGGTATGGAGAACAATTTTGGAGGAAGTTTTCCTTTTGTCGCACGAAAAGCCCTTTTCCATTTTCCGAGCGCAAAAACGGTCGCTTTGTGAAGTAACCACCAAAATGCCGTTTGAATGCTACCGCCCCTATTTTCCTAAAATACTAGACCACCTTACATGGACTATATCCCAACCGGTACATCTCAAACCTTTTCGTCCATCCCGTAAAAGGACAAATGTCTGCCGAATCGGCAGGAAGTGGGTCCGGTTTGTACTACAGGTACATGATCTATTTTTTGAAAAAATCATTTTTAGACTCGCAATATGTGGTTTCTTCAGAGATCCAATGCAAGTTCTAACAATGCCCGTCCCCTATCTTCATGCACACTGGTTCGACCATAGTTAGAAATTCAGATAATTCAAAACGGGCATAATAAATTCAAAAAAAATCCGAACAATGAAAATCCTTCGCGTGGTGTCATATTATGTTACATAGTTGAAAGAAAAAATACCAGACTTGGTATATTGATCATGTTTCGAAAAAACCTTCACAAAATGACCTATCATGTTCAAGGTTTCATGGCCGTCCCCTATCACTTCTTATGTTTAAAGTTTTTCTAAATTCCAAATTGATATTAAAAAATATAAGTTAATTCATTTTTAATTTAAATGGTTCATATTTTAAATGGTTATATTAATTATTTTTTAAAACAGAAAATGTTTTTGAATTATTTATTTAAATCCAAACACTTTTTATGTTTAAAGTTTTTCTAAATTCCAAATTAATATTCAAAAATATAAGTTAATTCATTTTAAAAGGTTACATTAATTATTTTTTAAAAATAGAATATGTTTTTGAATTATTTATTCAAATCCATACACTTCTTATGTTTAAAGTTTTTCTAAATTCCAAATTGATATTAAAAAAATATAAGTTAATTCATTTTTAATTGTAAATGGTTCATATTTTAAATGGTTACATTAATTATTTTTTAAAACAGAAAATGGTTTTGAATTATTTATTCAAATTCAAACACTTTTTATGTTTAAAGTTTTTCTAAATTCAAATTAATTATCATTTAAAAAACAATACAAATTTAAACCCCAAAATAAAAAATAAGGCGGGAACAGAGAGAAAATACCTGAATTTTTTTGAAAACAGGGGAATATGTCCCGGTTGGAGCCACCAACCAGGACTAAAGACCCCCTGCGCGCCAACCCTTGGTCTGCTGAAAATATTGGAGTATAGGTCCCGGTTGGTGGCTCCAACCGACGATGATCTTTAGTCCCGGTTGGAGCCACCAACCGGGACTAAAGGCCCTTTGGTTATAACAGCGCGCCTCTTCTTCTTCTTCTTCTTCTTCTTCTTCTTCTTCTTCCCTTCCCCATCACTTCTCTGCTTCACCGACGCGCGCACAACCGCCCTCGACGCCGGCAGGCTGCCCGAGCTCGCCGACGCTGCTGCGTCAGCCGCTCCACCGTCACCGCCTGCGTGGTCGCTGCCGTCATCAAGCTTCCCGCCGCCGCCGTCAGTCGCCCAACGACGTCTGTCGCCACCACCTCCAACGACTGCCGCCGCTGGCCGTCACGGCCGCCAGGCACGCCTCCGCCCCTCCTCTCCATCATGCCTCGGTCCCTCCTCCTCCTCCCCGCCGCCACGGTGCACCGACGGGTGCGGCAACAAGGCCGAGATGTGCGACGGGCCAAGGCGGCGAGATGTGCGGCGGCTGCTCCGGGCGAGCCAAACGTGGCATCTAGGTGGCATCCGCAGGGCCTGGTCCCACCAACACCTCTAGGGCTAGCTCCTTCTCCGTGACAGATGACCCTGTTTCCCCTTTGCTTGCGTGGCTGCTGAGGTGGCTCCGGGCCCCACCTGTCAGCCACTATGGCTAGTTCTTACTATGGTGCAAAAGGTTTAAACATTTGATTTAATAATTTCAGAATTTGAATAAAACTTGTAAATTCAATAACTTTTAATCTGTAATTCGGAAAAATACAAATAATATACCAAAATGTTCAGAAAAATGAGAACTATCTATGCCATAATCATGCATTGTTCAACAACTTAAATGACAAGTTTAATTAGAACACCCTAGTAACCCTAACAGGTGATTCCGGAGTTCCTTGAGTTAGGGTTTGCGCCCCTCGGAACCCCGATTAACTTGTCGAGCATGCTTTAGGGTTGCATTCCAATGCACATTAACTTGTCATATCATCATCATTGCTTGAGCATTGCATCGATGCCATGTGTTGATTGTTTCCCTTTCTTTCCGGTGATTTGGTTCTTCTCGGTAGAATACGATATCGAGATCGAGATCGATTCCAATATGGTATTTTGTTAGTATCTAGTGTTACCTATCTGCTAGATAGTTTCCCTTTTGTAGCCTTATACTCATGTTCCCCTCTCATATGCATCCGAGGTTTCTCCGAACTAGGTTTTACACCCCTCGGAACTCCGGAATATTGATTTTAGTTGATTTTAGCTAGAGTTACCTATCTACTACACGGTTTCCTTTTTGTAGCTAGGTTTAGGGTTTCTCTTCATTTTTATTATTGTGTATGTATATATTAGGGTTTCTCCTTAACTTTCTCCTTTAGCCGCTTTGACTTATTCGTTTTTCCACCTATGCAGAAAATATGGACCCACACGTCAGAGAGGAAGAAAAGGAAGAGTTGATCCAAGGTGTGATCTGTGGGAAAGATAATTTAGACGTATCAACGTTTCTGAACAACTCCGGTGAGGGTGATCCTCTTTTTACCGGAGTAGACAACTTGTTTGAGGTTGAAGGTGTTGCCTTCCGTGAGGGAGAAGGCGATGCCTTGTGTAATCGAGAAGACGACCGCTCCGGCAAGGTGCATGTAATATAAATCAATTCATTAATTAATCATCTGCTATCTATATAGAAATAGTAACGGCGATCTTTCTTCTTTTAGCCCTCCGGATCGAAGGAATCTACTGAAAAGAGCAGACGAGGCCCAACCAAAAAGTTGCAAGACCATGAGAGGTTCAGATCAAGATGTCATTGCAGAGACGCAAAGACAGCTCGAAGTTGTCGCAACCAAATTTGTGGCACAATGCGAGTAATCGTTAGGGACTTAATCCGATCACCATTAGAAATTGGAATAGGCCTGCTAATGCGGATGAAGAGGAACATGTTTATTTGTCCCTAACCACGCCAAAGATTTACTGTGGAAGAGGCTCATGCTTAATTTCAAACTACGAAGATAGAGCTGGATCCAAATGCGGAGGATCCAGTTGAGGACGCTTACAACATGGGAGAGCCATGGAGGCTAAGGTCGTGAGTGGGCTTTGAAGAAGATGGCCCAATGTTTCACCAATCGGAAGAGAAGATTGCACCTTGACTATGTCGTGAAAAGAAGACTCGATTTCAAGAATATTCAGTTTGAGAAGATAAAACCATTACGGGATGAGTTTGTGGAATACAAGAAATCGTAAAAAGCTAAGAAAATGTCTCAAACGAATAAGTCGAGTCGCTAAGAAGAAGTATCACCATACTATGGGGCAAGGTGGCTACAAGGTTGGCATTCCTAAGTGGGAGAAACTTGAGCAGAACTGCGTGATAAAAATATCACCCCTGCAGATGACGATTGGGTAGAACGCAAGGAATTGGTTTTACGGGCATGGGGGCACGTTGGACTCGGAAGGAGGTGTATATATAACATACGACATAAAGAAGACCCTTGCCAATCGAGAGGATGAGAAAAGCAAGAAGGTTAAAGATGGGGACTTCATTCCCGATAGAGAGAATGATGAGCTCACACGCCCTTGGAAATAAGGAACATGATGGACGAACACGAGGCACAATAGGCTCCTAATCATGGAGGACTGGTTTCCGAAGAGAGGAAGAAATATCCCGATAGAAGTCGCCGAGGAGTAAGGACAGGCGGTTGAAGCGTAGAAGTCACAAAGAGCGAATGCGTTTAATTGAAGAACGATTAAAGCAACAACAAGATGAAATTAACGCACTTAAAGAGCAAAGTACTACGCCCATCTCAAGAAGACACCGCATTCGATGCTACCGCCTATCGAATAATCGAAAAGCAGGTGGCTTCCACCGAGGTCCCGGTGATGACAATGGCGATGCCGATGATGCACCGACGATGGCTCCTGTTGGCTACCCAAAGGATGATATCACGAGATGACACATCGCGAGCTACATGTCAAAGTTGTGAACATATCAATGAAGGTGGCGGTCGGCTATGCCTTACCAATTGGACCCACACCAACTTACCACAATCGTCTGTTCCGTGAGGGCTACGCTGTTGTCGGCGTGGATGAAATCATGCCCACCTTTGAGGTTTTGGATCTTCACTACCTGCCGGTGAAGGGATGATCGCGTCTTGGGTGACGCAAAAACGTCACCATTCTATGGTCAAGGATTGTATCGCTTCAAATCACACGCCAAGGCCATCTTCGCCGCCTCACCCGCTCCAATGAGGTCGCCGCCGGCGGCAGCCTCGTCGCCTCACCCGGCTCGTCGCCTCACCAATCTCCGGTGCAGCCATCGCCATGAGCCATCGCCGCCTCGGGATAAAAAGCGTAAGCGTCACCATCAGGTGTCGTGGCGATCGCCGAACGTAAACAAGAGCCTCTTCCAAAAGTACCAACGGTTCCTCCCAAGAGAGCTTATGGTATCTTGAAGAGGAGATCACGGCAATCGTTGATGCGAAACGACAACGTTTTAAGCTAAGTCGAGGCGGCCGAAAGAGCGAGTTCCCAAAGACCAAAGAAGAAAAGGCAAAGTGTTGAAAATGCTAAAGACTCTTCATCAACCCGAGCCAAAGCTGTCATCGGACTATGAGCGTTCTATTCTCAAGTCACATGCAGCACAAAAGCCTCAAGAGCAAGATCGATGCAAGCGGAAATCTGTTGCCCACTCGAGAACAAGCAAAAGACTTGCGCCTCTCAAGGTGATTTCTCAAACCAATGTGGGGTCGAGCAAATATGGGGCCAAAGAGCAAGATGATCCAGAGGTAGTTGCACACGGAGAAGCCGCTCAAGGTATGAGTATTGCCCAAGACTTATCCCGATTAGAGTTCTTCCCGTGAGTGAAGTAGCATACCAATACCAAGACGGAAAACCTCTCGTCAAACCTGAGGAGGTAAACAATCTTCCAACAAAATGCGAAGATTGCATAATCGGTACATGCATGCCACAAGGGTCAGCTAATCGGATAGTGCCGAGGGTTACAAAAAGCATCATGGGAAAGATAAGGATGACATGATATCCATTGAATTTGATGAACTATTTCAATTATTCAATCAAGACGCCTTGGACAAATCGATCATGAGTGCCTATTGTCTGTAAGTACTAATTTGTAATTAATTTAGTCTCCATCTATATTATTTTGTTTATTGCATGTATATAATCATACTTTAATATGCGTAATGAAGATTCTCGAATGCAGAGGACAAATCTATGACATTGGCTTCATTGACCCATATTGGGTTCATGAAGCTAATCTCAAAATAAGCCCCGTGATACGGAGGATAATATAGTACGCGTTAAGGTTTCAAGAAACCAAAAGGAAATACTATTTCCTTACAACTTCCAAAGGAGTGTTATTGTCTTGTATACACTTTCTATTTCGCTTACTCGATGTTAAGTATATAATTGATTAGTTCTGCATTCGCAGTACCACTATATTCTCGTTAATCATTCAACTTGACAAAGGGCGTGTACTAGTCATGGACTCGAAACATAAACCCTTGAGACGTGGAAGGACATGCATACTTCTCCAGCGGTAATTCTAATCATTACGACACTATATCGGCAACGTTCGTGAATTTTATGATATCAAGTACTTAATAAATTATTTTATTCGCTTTCTCGCCGGGCAGCTTGGAAACAGTTCACCAAGAAGGCTAGGGTGTTTGGAAAGAGGAGCTTACATTTCAACCACTAGATGTAAGCACCACTAGCTATATCCGCGCATCTCTTTGATTCTAGTTTTGATACGCTTATTATCATGCTTGATTATTATTTTGATTGAACTCGTTGTCGTAAAGTGCCCGACGCAGGACCGTGTAACAATCTATGTGGATACTATGTATGCGAGTTCATCCGCAGACGTGCGATGAGAAGGGCAGAAATTTAGAGCAACTCCACGTCGTAAAAATTTCTATAGTTTTTAATTACAATCAAATTGTGTTTAGTTTCATATTCATATAGGTGACTCCTTTTTAAATCAGATCGAACGTCACGGACGGTCTTCGCCAAAGGATCGCATACGAGCAATACAGAGGAATTGGCGGGATTCTTGGATGCGTAAGTCCTAAACACAAGGGAATACTACTCGGTGTGTATAGACAATAGGAATTGTAAAATAGCAACTTTCAAGAAATTGGCGGTAGCATCGAATAGCAACTTTTGTATGTAGTGCATGAACTCGATCCGTGTATTGAATGTAATGTTGTCATGATGATCTTGTGTAATATAAGGTTCCTTCATTGATAAGTGCAAAACACTAAATAAACAATAAAACAACCTAAATGAATTCTTCGCGGCACAAAAGTGGCGAAAATGCTGCCGCGACAACAAATGTGCCAAAATGAATTCTCCGCACAGAGAAATGAGCTAAAGCTCAAGCGGCAAAGAGTTATTAGTCCCGGTTACGAACCGACTAATGCTCCACACCTCGCGCCCGATGCCGCCACGCAGCCCATTTGTCCGGTTGGGGCAACCGGGACTAATGGTTAGAGCTTTAGTCCCGATTGCCCCGTCCCGGTTGGGCAACCGGGACTAATGGCCCTTACCAACCGGGACGCATGGGCCCTTTTCTACCAGTGAACTATGATCCAATGCTCATTGCTCAGTTCTATGCAACCGTTCACTTTGCCAAGAATGATACTCGGACTCTCACCTGGATGACCGAGGGTGTTGTCAAGCAAGCAACGTTGGCTGAGTTTGGGGCTATCCTCGGGTACGAAAACCGTGGCAAGGACACTCACGTTGGCTTTCGGTGCCACGCCAATGATCGTCCCATGAAGAAAGATGTGCTTTCCCCACTATACATCCGAGGGCGCGAAATCCCTGGAAAGATCAAAGGGCTCCTCCCTACATATGACATCTTGCATCGCATCTTTCGTGAGACCGTCGCCCCTCGTGCTGGGAATGTTAATGAGATACATGCTTTCATGGTAGATATTATGATGGCCACCTATCACCACCGTGACTCTGGCCTACCTATGGATGTGATGGATGTTATTTGGAATGAAATGGTCTGCGCCACTTTTCAGAGGAGGGTGCCTCCTTTTGCTCCATACATCATGGCTCTCATCATTAGCAAGTGCCCTGTGATTTCCCGTGACTTGCCTTCTCTTCGTCTTGCCACTCACCACCACAAGAATCTGTTGATCAAGACCCATCTGAAACCACGCAATGCGGATGGTCAGATTGTTGATGAGGATAGGAACCCGGTTGAGGAGGAATCAGGTGATGCAGATGATGCGCAGCAGGATGCTGCATTTGTGGTCTCACATCGCCAGTCCGCTCAGCCATCTTGGGCTAAGAGGTTTGAGGCCAAACTCAAGAAGATATTCTGCTTCCAAGTAGACAATCAGAAACGCATGTACGAGGCCCATGTCTATGCCAAGAAGTCATGTGCTCGTCGGAAGGAAATGATGGAGGCTCAAGGCTTGACCGTTTCCAAGGGCTCCGAGAACAACATTACCCTAGAAGACCAATGGATCTCCAAGCACAGCAACTGGGAAGATGATGCCACCTCCTCCTTCCGTGCCCCGCCACCTCATGATGATGCATGGTAAGACTGGGTTGATGATGATGACGAGTGATCTCTGGGACGTTAGTGTTGCTCTTGTCCCTTTTTGGCGTCTTGATGCCAAAGGGGGAGAAGTTGCACATTAGGTATGCGGGATTTGCGAGGGAAAAGTCACAAGCTCGTTCTTGCCATTGATTTTATTCGCTTGTGCACTTTATTTGATTACCTCTTATTATGTGTGACCTACTATGTGTGAACTAACTATTTGGGCTATGTATGGTGAGACTATGTGGCTATCGTATGGATCCATCTTGTGTGTAATATGGCTATTCTCATTTGGATCCATCCTATGTGACAACCTTTCCCATCCCTAATCAATATTGGTCATCACATGTCATTTAGCAAAGGTATGTGCTCTATGTGCGACTTCTACTCCCAGGTAACTTGTTTGAGTGTATGGGGCTTGTTTCTACATATCTAGGGGGAGCCCCATCTATATCTTGTCATCACTAGATTTCCCTGCAAAATGTGTGTTGTCATCAAACACCAAAAAGGGGGAGATTGAAAGAACATTTGCTATCCCTAGTGATTTTGGTGTTTGATAACAACTCACATATCGGACTAATGATTTGCTAAGTGTGTCGCAGGTGCATTAAAAAAGATTTGCAATGTTCAAAACTGCTGGCGGTACCAAAAGCGGTAGTACCTTTTGCTACCGGATGCATGTAAGGTCGGACTAATCAAAGCTTGCTTGCTCGGTACTAAAATGTGGTACTACCACATTTTAGTACCGCACCATGCAGAGACTTTTTGGATGTTGTCAAAAGCTTCTGCCTGCTCCGGTACTAAAATGCGGTAGTACCGCATTTTAGTACCGCTCGAGGCAGAGACTTTTGTATATTGGCAAAAATCTTCTGTCTGCCTAGGTAGCAAAATGCGGTAGTAGTAACGCATTTTACTACCTGGCGTGACAGAGAGTTTTTTCGTCTGAAAGCTGCTGATTCCTCTATGTCCGGTAGTACCGGTTGCCACTTGCGGTACTACCGCTTTCCGGTAGCATCAATAGTAGTACCGCTGTGGGCAGGACTTGATGAAGTTTGAAAAAGGGTCGTCTGGTACCAGGTCCGGTAGTACCGGAGTTCTCCGGTAGTACCGCTTGAACTTCCGGTACTATCGCTGCAATAAATGCTCCAACGGCCAGATTTTGTGGAGGGGTATAAATACCCCTCCATCTACCTTGGGACAAGCTTCTCAAACACATTAAAGTCAAGACCACCATTGGAGCCACTCAATCTTTAAGATCTCCTCATTCCACCACCCAAAGTCCTTGATCTTTGGGGAATCGAAGGAGGAGGCCCCAATCTACTACTTCACCAAAAGAGATTTTCATTTCCCCCTCATTTCATTGAGGGCCCCTTTGCTCTAGTGTTTTCTTGGAAACCCTAGTTCTTGTTTTGGTTCTTACAAGCTTGTCTTTGATTGCTTTGACAGCTTGCTTGTATTTGGGAGCCTCCGATTAAGTTGTGGATGTGTGCCCCAAACTTGTAACGGTGCCGGTTTCCACCTTGAAGGTTGCCAATATAGTGGAAGGTGAATCGATCCCGTTGGGGTGAGATTCATCGGAGAACAAGGGAGGCCTTTTGTGGCGTTGGTGGTTTGAAACCACCCCCTCTCCAAACGTAGACGTACTTCCCCTCAAAAGGAAGGAACTACGGGAAACAAATCCTTGTGTCTCTGCGTCCACTTTTCGGTTACTTCTATCCTTTACCGCACCTTACTTACTCGTTACTACTTTGTGTTGTGGTATCTCTTGCATAATTGTCATATAGGTAAATTCACCATAGTTGCATTATCTAGAGAATTTACCTTATTGTCAAACCTTAATTTGAAAAGGAAGAAAATTTGAAGTAGCACCTATTCCCCCCCCCCCCCCCTCTAGGTGCCCATACGATCCTTTCAACAACTTTGACATGTAGCTCGTAGTGTGTCATCTGTGTGATATCATCCACTGGGTAGCCAATAGGAGCCATCGTCGGTGCACCATCGTCATCGTCATTGTCATCACCAGGGACCTCGGTGGAAGCCACACTGCTTTTTCAATTATTCGATAGGCCGGTAGCATCGAATGCAGGTTCTACCACCATGTGCTGCTAATATGGGCCGGTAGTACTTTGCTCTTTAAGTGCATTAATTTCATCTTGTTGTTTCTTTATTCGTTCTTCAATTATACACATTCGCTCGTTTTGAATATCTGCTTAAACTTCCGCCTTGTCCTTTCTCCTCTGACGGCTTCTATCAGGGTATTTCTTCCTCTCTTCGGGAAACCTAGTCCTCCATGGTTTGGAGCCGCTTGTGCCTCGTGTTCGTCCATCATGTTCCTTATTTCCAAGGGCGAGTGTGAGCTCATCATTCTCTCCATCGGGAATGAAGTCCCCATCTTTAACAGCCTTTACTGCTTTTCTCATCTTCTCGATTGGCAAGGGGTCTTCTTTATGCTGTATGTTATATATACACTTCCCTTCCGATTCCAACGTGCCCCCCATGCCCGTATAACCAATTCCTTGCACGTTCGATCCAATCGTCTGTCTCTGGGATGATCTTTTTAGCACGCAGTTCATCCTCAAGTTTCTCCCACTTAGAAATGCCAGCCTAGTAGCCACCTTGCCCCATAGTATGGTGATACTTCTTGTTAGCAGCATTCAGCTTATTCGTTGCAGACATTTTCTTAGCTTTTTGTGATGTCTTGTAATTCACAAACTCAGCCCAGAATGGTTTTATATTCTCAAACTGAATCTTCTTGAAATCCGGAGTCTTCTCTTTCATGACATAGTCAAGGTGCAATCTTTTCTTCCAGTTGGTGAAATATTGGGCCATCTTCTTCATAGCCCACTCCCTGACCTTATCCTCCATGGCTCTCCCATGTTCTAAGGTGTCCTCAACTGGATCCTCCGCATTTGGATCTAGCTCTATCTTCGGTAGTTTGAAATTAACCATGAGCCTCTTCCACAGTAAATCTTTGGCCATGTTAGGGACAAATAAACATGTTCCCTCTTCTTCCGCATCAGCAGGCCTATTCCAATTTTGAATGGTGATCGAGATTAAGTCCCTAACGATTACTTCGCATTGTGCAACAAATTTGTTTGCGAAAACTTTGGGAGCCATCGGTTTGCCGTCTTCACCGATATGTTCAATCCTGAACCTCTCATGGTCTTCCAACTTTTGGTTGGGCCTCGTCCGCTCTTTTCAGTAGATTTCTTCGATCCAAAGGGCTAAAAGAAGAAAGATCGCCGTTACTATTTCTATATAGATAGCAGATGATTAATTAATGAATTAATTATATTACATGCACCTCACCGGAGCGGTCGTCTTCTCGATCACACAAGGCATCGCCTTCTCCCTCGTGGAAGGCATCACCTTCAACCTCAAATAAGTCATCTCTTCCGGCAAAAAGAGGATCACCCTCACCGAAGTTGTTCAGAAATGTCGATACATCTAAATTTTCTTCCCCGTGGATCACACCTTGGATCAACTCTTCCTTTTCTTCGTCTCTGTCGTGTGGGTCCATATTTTCTGCATAGGTGGAAAAATAGATAAGTTAAAGCGGCTAAGGGAGAATGTTAGGTACGGTGTTGAGAGACATAAACCCTAATATATACATACACAATATCAGAAACCCTAATTCGGAGTAACCATATCAGAAACCCTAATTCGGAGTAACCATCGGGCTCGGACCCTATCGCGAAGAACCAATACCGGAAAGAAAGGCGGCAATCAATATATGGCATAATACAATGCGCAAAACCTAAAACAGGGGGATCATCGGAATCACCTATGGGTTCAATTGGTTCTTCTAATTAAACTTTCCATAAAAGTTGGTTAACAATGTATGATTATAACTTAGTTAGATAGGTTTCATTTTTCTAAACATTTTGGTATATTATTTGTATTTTTCTGATTTAAAATGAATTATTTATGAATTTCTTGAGTTTTAATTCATTTTAAATCATTTTGGAATATTTAAAATAATTTACAACTTGGGCCCACATGTCAGACTTTTATTAATTTCAGAAAACATTTACAGAAAATATTAAAATCCTGACAGGCAAGGACCACCTGTCATACATTTTATTAATTACAGAAATAATTAAAAGAAAATATAAGGGAAATATGACACCAGCATGACATCATGCTGATGTCATCAATGGTGATGCTCACGGGTCGAGCATGGATCCATCGGTCCAGTGCACGCCTGGATGCACGGATGGGCGCGTTAGAGAGAGGGCGATGCAGGGAGCAAGATAGTGGCGGCGTCGCTCCTTCTTGGTCACCGGGCCGCCTGCCGAGATCTAGCGGCGGCCATGGCACACGCGGGAGAACAAGACAGAGGAGGAGAGAATGGAGGGCAACGTGAGGATCAGCATCTCACCAGGAACACGACAGAGGTGGTGGCGAGGCCGGGCGAGCTCGGGAGACGCCGGAATGGACGGAGACACACGGCGGCCGGTGCTTTCGATCCAGGCGATTAAGGTCACGCGCGAGGGGGAAAAGTAGCCGGGGTGCGCGTGGACGGAGGCGGCGGCGGTGGCGGACAGGACGCGCGGCGACGGTGAGCTCGGGCAGCATGCCGGCATCAGGGGCGGTTCCTGTACGCGCGTAGGTGAGAAGTAGAGAAGTGAGATGGGTAAGATGAAGATGAGGCGAGTCAGTTATAACCAAAGGACATTTTTCCCGGTTGGTGGCTCCAACCGGGACTAAAGGGTCATACGTCTGGGTTGGAGCCACCAACCGGGACGTATACTCCACCTTTTTTCATCAGCCCAAGGGGCGCGCGCAGGGGTCTTTCCTCCCGGTTGGTGGCTCCAACCGGGACGTATGACCCTGTTTTCAAAAAAAATCAGGAATTTTCTCTTTTTTTCCGCCTTATTTTTTATTTTGGGGTTTAAATTTGTAATGTTTTTTAAATGGTAATTACTTTGGAATTTAGAAAACTTTAAACATAAAAAGTGTTTGAATTTGAATAATTAATTCAAAACCATTTTCTATTTTTAAAAATAATTAATGTAACCATTTAAACTATGAACCATTTAAAATTAAAAATGAATTAACTTATATTTTTTGAATATTAATTTGGAATTTAGAAAAACTTTAAACATAAAATGTGTTTGGATTTGAATAAGTAATTCAAAACCATTTTCTGTTTTTAAAAATAATTAATATAACCATTTAAAATATGAACCATTTAATATTAAAAATGAATTAACTTATATTTTTTGAATATTAATTTGGAATTTAGAAAAACTTTAAACATAAAAAGTGTTTGGATTTGAATAACTAATTCAAAACCATTTTCTATTTTTAAATATAATTAATGTAACCATTTAAAATTAAAAATGAATTAACTTATATTTTTTGAATATTAATTTGGAATTTAGAAAAACTTTAAACATAAAAAGTGTTTGAATTTGAATAAATAATTCAAAACCATTTTCTATTTCTAAAAATAATTAATGTAACGATTTAAACTATGAACCATTTAAAACTAAAAATGGATTAACTTATATTTTTTGAATATTAATTTGGAATTTAGAAAAACTTTGAACATAAAAAGTGTTTGGATTTGAATAACTAATTCAAAACCATTTTATGTAATCAAAAAAATAATGTAACCATTTAAAATTAAAAATGAATTAACTTATATTTTTTGAATATTAATTTGGAATTTAAAAAAACCTTTAAACATAAAAAGTGTTTGGATTTGAATAACTAATTGAAAACCATTTTCTGTTTTTAATTTGGAATTGAATTAACTTATGTTTTTTATTTATTAATGGGCAGGAAAAAAAGGACGGGAGATAATGGGTGGGAAGAAAATTTTATTAGGATAGAACTGAAATTAAAGTACATAACGCAACTAACACTAAGTTACATAGAAGAACTGAAAATTAAGATACATGGCCAGATTAAGCCACAATCGGCCGAACTTGTTTTGCAATGTTGGAGTGATTCAGTCATGCTCCTGCCTACACCTATAATACTCGCCACTATAGTCGTCGTACTCGCCGCGACCGTCGTTGCTGTCGTCGTCGGGGTCGCCATAGTTGAACCTTGAAGGCTGAGTACGAGTGGGCTGGACTTGAGGGTAGCGCAGGCGGGGGTTAGAGTGGGCGGCCGTGTCGTAGGCCATGACGCTCTGGAGAGTCCGGCCGCGCCACCATAGCCTATGGCCGGCCTCGTTGAAGTTCGGAGGAGGTGGTCCATCCTCCTCGTGCCTGGCGAGCGCCCTCTCACGCCGATCCACGAAGAAGGCTTCCCAAGTCAAGAAATAGTCGGGATGCCATCTGGGATTCCTCCGCTGCTCCGGCGTGAGCTCGAAGTAGTAGTGGTTCGTGATGGCTATCCGACGCGCCACACCTAGATGGACAGGAGGAACCGGCATGCCTCCGACGCTCAGCATCCAGCCAACAGGAACACAGTAGCCCGGCGGGCAGGGGTAGTTCGAGGCGCAAAGCGCCTCTGCCTCCCTGGGGGTTAGTTCTACGGTGGAATCCATGGGAAAAAGTGATGAGGTTGCAGATATGAGTCTAGAGATGTGCAATGACAATGAAGGCCAACCCTACATATATATATAGTGAGAAATGGTAGGAAGATAACGGGAGGGAAGAACTGGCGGAAAGAAATGGCGGGAAGAAAAATGGCGGGAAGAAAAATGACGGGAAGAAAAATGGCGGGAAGAAAAATGGCTCATTTAGAACTTGCATTGGATCTCTGAAGAAACCACATATTGCGAGTCTAAAAATGATTTTTTTTCAAAAAATCATGGGCGTTAGATCATGTACCTGTAGTATAAACCGGACTCACTTCCTACCGACTCGGCAGACATTTGTCCTTTTTACCCGGGATGGACGAAAAGGTTTGAGATGTCTCGGTTGGGAGATAGTCCATGTAAGGTGGTCTAGTATTTTAGAAAAATGGGACGGTAGAAACAGCATTTTGGTGGTTACTTCACAAAACGACCCGTTTTTTACCCTCGGAAAATGGAAAAGGGCTTTTGCGTGCGACGAAAAGGAAAACTTCCTCCTGCAACATTGTTCTCCATACCAATGTCCACATGCATGCATAATATAGGCACAGCATCACAAACTATGCTATGATTCAACACATAACATCGGTCATTTGGACCGAAAGCCATGAAACCTCGAACATGATAGGTCATTTTGTGAAGGTTTTTTCGAGACATGATCAATATACCAAGTCTGGTATTTTTCCTTTCAACTATGTCACAAAATATGACACCACGCGAAGGATTTTCATTGTTCGGATTTTTTTAAAATTTCTTATGCCCGTTTTGAATTTTTTGAATTTCTAACTATGGTCGAACCAGCGTGCATGAAGATAAGGGACGAGCATCGTTAGAACTTGCATTGGATCTCTGAAAAAACCACATATTGCGAGTCTAAAAATGATTTTTTCAAAAAATCACGGGCGTTAGGTCATGTACCTGTAGTACAAACCGGACCCACTTCCTACCGATTCGGTAGACATTTGTCCTTTTTACCAGGGATGGACGAAAAGGTTTGAGATGTCCCGGTTGGGAGATAGTCCATGTAAGGTGGTCTAGTATTTTATAAAAATGGGACGGTAGCATTCTGAAACATCATTTTGGTGGTTACTTCACAAAACGACCCGTTTTTTGCGCTCGGAAAATGGAAAAGGGTTTTTCCGTGCGACGAAAAGGAAAACTTCCTCCTGCAACATTGTTCTCCATACCAATGTCCACATGCATGCATAATATGGGCACAACATCACAAACTATGCCGTGATTCAGCACATAACATCGGTCATTTAGACCGAAAGCCATGAAACCTCGAACATGATAGGTCATTTTGTGAAGGTTTTTTCGAGACATGATCAATATACCAAGTCTGGTATTTTTCCTTTCAACTATGTCACATAATATGACACCACACGAAGGATTTTCATTGTTCGGATTTTTTTTGAATTTCTTATGCCTGTTTTGAATTTTTTGAATTTCTAACTATGGTCGAACCGTCGTGCATGAAGATAGGGGACGAGCATCGTTAGAAATTGCATTGGATCTCTGAAGAAACCACATATTACGAGTCTAAAAATGATTTTTTCAAAAAGTCACGGGCGTTGGATCATGTACCTATAGTACAAACCGGACCCACTTCGTACCGATTCTCGGCAGACATTTGTCCTTTTTACCCGGGATGGACGAAAAGGTTTGAGATGTCCTGGTTGGGAGATAGTCCATGTAAGGTGGTCTAGTATTTTAGAAAAATGGGACGGTAGCATTCTGAAACATCATTTTAGTGGTTACTTCACAAAACGACCCGTTTTTTGCGCTCGGAAAATGGAAAAGGGCTTTTCCGTGCGACGAAAAGGAAAACTTCCTCCTGCAACATTGTTCTCCATACCAATGTCCACATACATGCATAATAATTGCACAGCATCACAAACTAGGTGGAATGGACGAAAATAACCCTAAAAAATAACAATTTCACGAAATGAACTCTGGCCAGAAGAAATTCACGGAACTAACCCTTTTTGCAACGCCATACCGCGTGGCGCCAAGACTCAAGAGCGGCGCCAAGACGCTTAGCCAAGACCTGCCAACAGGAGCCCAGGTCCGGTCCCGATAGTCGCGGCCTTGTAGCTGGCGCCGACTTTGTAGTAAGGCCGTTCACTGGCGCCGCACTTTAGGTCTTGTACCAATGCGCAAGCCCCTGACCCTCATTCCTCCCAAATTTACGAACAGAGAAGGCATGGCGGCTAGGGTTCGGTGCTCCCCCACTCAAATCGACTAGATCCGAAGCAATAGCCCAAGAAACTTCCTTCCCAATCTCTCCCCAGGTATTCTCTCACATATCCTAGCAAATTCATCCGCAAATTTCTTCCAATTTATCCTCTATTTGTAAAATCGGGTGAAACCCTAGATTTCCTTGGATTTTGAAATTTATATGAATCATTGCAATGCTTATTTGAGATGTAGGTTTAGATATGGCATAGTACTCTTTGGTAGAACTCTAGTTGGTTGATTTAGCTTACAAGTATATGTTAGGTGTTTTGTTCATATTTGCAATTCCATATGGCTAGAGTAAGATGGAGATATGGTAGAACTCTAGTTGGTGTTTTGATTTATCTTACAATTATATGGTAGAACTCTAGTTGGTTGATTTAGCTTGCAATTCTAGATGCTAGAACTATAGGTAGAGTAGGATGAATATGTAGGATGTCTCTATAAGATTGACAAAAGCTAGAACTATATGCTAGAACTATAAGATGGTTGATTTAGCTTGCAATTCTAGATGCTAGAACTATAAGATGGACATTTTATAATTGTTCTTATTCTCTCTATGGTTTTGAATATATAGGATGGCTCTAAACCCCCTTCTAAACAATGCTCACTATGATGTTCAACACCGTGCCTACAAGATGTCGGAGAAGAGACAGGTACTAAAAACTTCAATGCAAGTCGAACAAGATGCCATGTTTGTTTAGATGGAAATCTAACATTTTGCCATTGTATGTTTGCAGGAGCTTCAACCCCTTCGACTTAGGTACCACGAGGTCTCGTCCGGCAAGATGCCTTATGATGCACGGTACACTCCGTACATCCAGCAGCTAGGACTCCTACCCTTTATCCACATGGTCACTCGGTCCACACCGGCCTTCAACCCTGATGCGATCACCGTTCTTATGGACCGATGGAGGCCGGAGACGCACACATTTCACCTTAGGACCGGTGAGACTATGATCACCTTGCAGGACATGAGCATGATCCTGGCACTCCCAATCGAGGGAAACCCTGTGTGCATGTCCTCGGATTCAGACGGGTGGCGTGAGGAGATGGTCTCCCTTATAGGGAAGGATCCACCCGAGGCTATAAACAAGAAGGGGGAAAAACTAAGGGTCGCTGCCGGGGTTACTTTTACTTGGATCATCCAGAATTTCAAGATTTGCCCCGAGGATGCCGATGAGGAGACGATCAAGACATACACTCGTGTGTATGTGTGGTACATTATCACGGGGACTCTGTTTCCTGACAGCATTGGGGATCGTGCTCAGTGGCATTGGCTCAAGTTGCTGGTTTTTTTCGACTCTACCTTCAGTTGGGGTTCTGCGGCATTGGCCTGGTTGTACCGTCAGGTAATGAGTTATTTACAAATGTTGTTGTATATTTCTGCACTATCTCAAAAAAAAATTGTTCTTACCAAATGGTTGTTCACTTCATCTGCAGCTGGATGACGCTTGCCTTAGGAGCTCCACCGATTCAGGGATTGGTGGTTGTTTGCTCCTTCTTTTGGAGTGGAGCTGGGAACGCTTCTCCATTGGACGGCCGAGATTGTTGTCATTCAATCCTTACATTGATAACGACAACAACTACCTTCTCCGCACGTGGGCTTACAAGTGGGATGTGGTCTCTGAACCGCCAACGGACCCACTGGAGGCGTACAAGAGGTACACCAACGAGTTTGAAACGATCACCATGGATCAGGTAATTTCAGCGACGGCGATCAATTATATGTCTTGAACTTGTAATCTTTGACCCTGACATGAGTGTGGTATGATGCAGGTGACGTGGAAGCCATACGGTCGAGGGGACCGCTTTGGTGTTCCGGAGGACTATCGCCTTAACCCTATTTGCCTCAGAGAATCTCGTCTGTGGCTAATGCGTTGCCCCATGGTGTGCATGTGGGCTGTTGAGTATCACCAGCCTCACCGTGTCATGACCCAGTTTGGGTTATTTCAGATTGTACCGCCTGAGTGGAAGGACACAGACATAGGGCTCCATAGGTAAGCTATTAACTGCCTTACCATGTGATGTGCTTATCATTCGCCAAATAACACTTTTTGACTTGTTGTTGTTGTGTGCAGCTTGGACAGGAAGAAGCAGAGGAAGGAGAAGGATTGGCCCAAGCTTCATAGGAAGCACCTTGAGAAATTCAGGAGGTGTGTGACCGAGGCTAGGAAAGCAAAAGAAGCACAGGATAGGCCCTTCAATCGGGATGCTTTCAACAACTACATCGCATGGTTCGTTGACAACGCGCGGGTGGAGATATACCCACGGGCATTTCGGGATTCGATCTTCAAGGAGCCATTGGTGTTTGATGAGCTTTCAACCGAACAATACAACATCATGGTCAGAGAAGGGCGACAAACCGAGTTTGCTCCCTTGGTCAACTTTGTGGTAAAGTGTGCCGAATAATATTTTTTCCGTCCTTCTCACACCTTGCATGGATAACTTACTAGTTTCTTGTCTATGACAGCGCGATCATGTAAGGAAGTCTGCCGATGCACGCGAGGACTCTTTGGACACATACCCTCGTGGAGAGAAGGGAGAGGGTCTGTTTTGTGAGTTCGTTAAGAAGCAGGGACAACGGTTAAGGAGGCTGTCGAACTTGCTAGGTTGCCGTGACCCTGAGGTGGCAACACCGTCCGCGTCACGGTCCAACACGCCTGAAGGTGACAATTCTGGCGATCATCACTCCACATCCGAGGACGAGGCGAACACACCCGAGGTAGTACAACCATTGCATCCCCCACCCTCCCTTGCATTTCTCCTTAGCGCGGCGATTCTCTCTCGGCATCCCGAGACTCCTTAGCCTTTCCCTCTCGGCATCCCGAGACTCCTTAGCGCGGCGATTCTCTTCCTCCTCTATCTTGCGGCGAGCAAGTTGAACTACCTCTTCGAATGCCTTCCTCCGCTTCTCTTCCTCAGCTTCCTTCCTCTTCCTCTCTTCCTCGACCTCCTTCCTCTTCCGCTCTTCCTCAGCCTCCTTCCTCTTCGCCACCACCTCCATAGCATCCTCCCAGATCTTCGAGTAGTTCACACCTTCCCCATCATTGGCCTTGTTGGGTTGAGTCGCCATACCTATTATAAGAATAAAAGGGGCAAGTTAGTAAAGGATGCATTTAACCCAATAAACATGAATGATAGTAAAATATGCATAAATGTGAACATACCTACGAGCATACGGGTTTGGTCCGGATAAGTAACCTATCATACTAGCGGGATTAAATCCACCACGCCCTCTTCATCTTCGTAGCCCAAGTTGTCGACCTCTTTGTTGTCTAGGAGCTTGTTGGTTAGTCCTTGGTTGGCTTGGAGCATGTTGGCTAGTCCTAGGTTGGCTACCACTTGGTTGGCTAGGAGCTTGTTGGCTACCACTTGGTTGACTTGGAGCTTTTTGGCTACTACTTGGTTGACTTGGAGCTTGTTGGCTACTACTTGGTTGACTTGGAACTTGTTGGCTACTACTTCCTTGATTTCCTTTTGCTCTTTTCCTTTGAGAACACTTTCTTGCATTGTGCCCTTCACCATTGCATGTTCCACACCGGGCTCTCTCACGAGGCTCATGGAATTGGTCATTGCCCGTTTCCCGACCACCACCACGTCCCCATCCGTCCATGTCGGTCCTAAAACGCTTTGTCTTGCGTCTTCCACGTCCAACAACCTTCCATTTCGGATCGGGCCATAGTTGAATTCCATGGTACTCCGGCCATTGTGATTGGTCCAGGTATGGATGAAATCTAGGAGCCCATGTCTTCTTAGTAGTCTCAATAGAGAAATCAGCCTCTCGCACCGTGAGCGGATTATTGTAATCCAAATGTCGTCTGCGAGACGCCACGAGCAAGTGCGAGCACGCAAGATGAATCAATGATGGCCTTCCACATGTGCACTCACAGGTCTTGAGAGAGACCTTGAAAGCTCGGCCTCCGTGTTGGGCACCATCAGCCGTTGTACCTCCGGGCTCCGTAACTTGGTAAATTAGCTCGTCATTGTCATATTCCGTGACAACTTGGGAATCCGCTTTCCTTGTCTGAAATTGCATCCAATCGTCAACCTTCGGAGGGAACTTGTATTTGTACTTGTTCTTGTTGTCCCCCGCAATATGTCAGTCCGTTTCATGTGAGTATTTCAGAAAATATCCATTCATCATGTCGAATGTATATCGTACTATTGCCGTGACGGGCAATGCACGGACACCTTTTAGCAACTTGTTAAATGCCTCTGCCATGTTGCTTGTCATTTGGCCATACCTCCGGCCACCGTCATCAAAAGCTCGTGCCCACTTTCCCATATGTTCAATGTTCCTATTGAGCCACTCGCGACCACCGGCATTGAGTTCTTTGTTGACTAGCAATTTGTTGTACAAGTTAGAGAAACGACGTTCCGTGAAAGCGAGGCAACAATCCTATAGATCATCGGACAAATCCTTGCTCTTGCATGCCCTATAGAAGTTTGAACAAAAGTGTCTCATGCACCAACGATGGTGCAATGGAGCATGGCCGGGAATATCAATCATCACAGCATTGAGAATTCCTTGATGACGGTCAGAGATGACACATATCTCCCTTTGAGGGGTTAATATCTTGGTTCTCAAAAGATAGAAGAACCACTCCCAATTATCATTGCTTTCTGCCTCCACCAAAGCAAACACCAAAGTAATCAACCGGTTGTTCGCGTCATTGGCTATTGCAATCAAGATAGTGCCTTTGAATTGTCCGGTCATAAAGGTGCCATCAACAGAGATGACCGGTCTACAATGTTCAAAAGCCCGGACACATTGCTCAAAACCCCAAAATGCACGGCCAAATACTCGCACGGTTTTCCCGTTTACAACCCTTGTCTTGTTCCCATAAGGTTCAACCACATGAACCATGCCGGGGTTAGCATTGGCCATCGCTAACAACAACCTTGGGATTCAGTTATAAGATTCCTCCCAATCACCGTACAACATCTTGAATGCGGCTTTCTTAGCCTTCCATGCCTTCCCGTACTTCACCTCGTAGTGAAAGAGGGCTTTCACAAACTCTATAACCTGCTTGATGGTCATTATTGGAAACGACGCGATGTCATTGGAAAGCCTATAAGTGAGGAACTCGGAGGTGAGTTGCCGGTGCTCGTTCTTCGCATCCTTCCCATCCAACACCGGGCCTTGGCACATGTGAGTTGATACACAACTAGATATGTGCCAATCAGGACCTCCCTTGAATGGTCTTGCACGCACTATCCAAGGACATCCTTCCTCCTCGCACTTCACCGTGTAACGCTTCTTGATGTACGAGTGCACGACCGTGTAAGGACGATGATGCTTCACCGAGAAGTCCTTTATCCATTGCTTAAATTCCAACAAGGTCATGAACCTTGATCCTTTGCAAAAGCCACTATTCACTTCATTGCCATCCCGGTAAGAACTTGTCCTTGGTCCGAGCATAATGCCTTTGCCACCATCAACCGTGGCTTCATCCGCGAGACTGAGATCACGAAACAAAGGCACCCGATGGTCCCGACCCAATACGGTATGGTGGATTTCGGCCTCTCTAGCCGTGAACCCCTCCTCGTCAACTTCTTCTTCGGGACCATCATCATCCGAGTCCGATGCATAGCCTCGAGAATACGGGAGGTCATGGTCCATGTCATCTTGTGTGATATATTTCTATAAATCTCCAATATTGTTGACGTGGAGTTCAACATCATCATTGTCATCTTCATCTTCACCCCCACAATCATCATCTTGGTGTCTTGAAATCGGGCTCAATGTTTGGGTCAAGGGAGGTTCACGCCTTAGCTCTTGGTCTACGGGTGGAGGACTCATAGCAATGGGGATGCCATACGGTTTAAGTCCAAAGACAATGAACTACCAACTTTCTTGGTGGCAAATAGCTCAAGAGCCTTGTCTAGTGATTCGGCCACCACCTCCTTGTATGCAAGCCAACGGGCCTCGGAGAAGATACGCATGGTCTTCCAACGGACATGCATTCCCAAGCCAACATTATGTCTTCCCTCCAACTCAATATCATCCTTTGGGTCCATCCATTTCAATTCAATCCTCAATTGCTCCAAGACCTCGGCATATGTTGGAGTACGCTCAAACACCAAATCGAGCTCGTCCGGGTCCGGTTCTATGTTACCTCTCAAAAAAGCATCCTTGTCTACATGGTGAACATGAACAATTCTTGCCATGCCTAACATAATCACAACAACAATACCATGGTCAACACACTTAATAGATACCCATGCTAACATTAACACAATACCAACCCATATGCCAATACAAGAACATTCTACCATGCATCTTACAAAACAAACTAGGGTTTACAAGATATGGACCAAAAACAAGAAACTAATGGGTCAAATCAAAGTTGAAGGGGAAGAATACCTTAAGGCACTTGGGGGGATCGAACTCCACGGAGAGAGGCTTCCGATTTGGACACTAGGAGGAAGAAGGTGGAGGGGGGAGAAGAGCCGCAACCGCCGCTGCAGCTCCTGTGCGTCTCTGAGGAAATGGGCTGGGTCTGGGGAGGGCTGGCGCCGCGCTGGTACGAGACCTAAAGTGCGGCCAGTGCAACGCCGCTACTGATCTTGGCCTTGCTACAAGGCGTCGCACTATCGGGACGGGCCATGAGGGCTCCACGTTGGCAGTCTTGGGCGCCAGCGTCTTGGCGCCGCTCTTCAGGGTGCGGCGCCACGCGGTATGGCGTTGCAAAAAGGGTTAGTTCTGTGAATTTCTTCTGGCCGGAGTTCATTTCGTGGAATTGTTATTTTTTAGGGTTATTTTCGTCCATTCTGCCCACAAACTGTGCCGTGATTCAGCATATAACATCGGTCATTTGGACCGAAAGCCATGAAACCTCGAACATGATAGGTCATTTTGTGAAGGTTTTTTCGAGACATGATCAATATACCAAGTCTGGTATTTTTCCTTTCAACTATGTAACATAATATGACACCACGTGAAGGATTTTCATTGTTCGGATTTTTTTTGAATTTTTTATGCCCGTTTTGAATTTTTTGAATTTCTAACTATGGTCGAACCGGCGTGCATGAAGATAGGGGGCGAGCATCGTTAGAAATTGCATTGGATCTCGGAAGAAACCACATATTGTGAGTCTTAAAATGATTTTTTTCAAAAATCACGGGTGTTAGATCATGTACCTGTAGTACAAACCAGACCCACTTCCTACCGATTCGGCAGACATTTGTCATTTTTACCCGGGATGGACAAAAAGGTTTGAGATGTACCGGTTGGGAGATAGTCCATGTAAGGTGGTCTAATATTTTAGAAAAATGGGACGGTAGCATTTCTGAAACAGCATTTTGGTGGTTACTTCACAAAACGACCCGTTTTTTGTGCTCGGAAAATGGAAAAGGGCTTTTCCGTGCGACGAAAAGGAAAACTTCCTCCTGCAACATTTTTCTCCATACCAATTTCCACATGCATGCATAATATGGGAACAACAACATTGATATGTTCATCTTTAGTCCCGGTTAGAGGGATTTCGACAGGCTGGGACAGGCAGCACTAATGATAGGGGTGAGTGTCGATATTATGTCGTGCGGCGTGTTTCCTTGTCCCGGATGGTGTCACAACCGGGACTAAAGATGAACCTTTAGTCTCAGTTGGAGACACCAACCGGGACAAAACACGAGTCAACACTAATAATAGGGGTGAGTGTCGACATTATGTCGTAAGTGTCGACACTATGCCGAGCTGCTTGTACTATAAATAGGCATCCTTGTGAGTCCAGTCCTCTAGCCAGATTGAGGCATCTCCAATATTGTTTTCGAGCGAGGACACCACTCGACCAGTTTGAGGAGATGCCGCGGATCGATCCTCAAGCATCTCCAAGAAACCGGTCATAGAGGCACTCCCTAATATGTGAAATTAGTTAGCTCCCAGGTGTATTGATCTAGTTAGAGAAGTTACAAGCTGCAAGATGATGTGCGAGAGCAGGGACACCACTACGACCAGTTTCAGGGAGATTCCGCCGGATCCTAGTCTTCCGGCATCTCCAAGAAACTGGTCATAGAGGCACTCCCTAATATGTGACCACGTGCGTTTGGAGATCAGATCTTAATGGTTAGTACGAATCGAGACAGCTTCTTCATAGTTCGGGAAAGTCGTTCTACGAATCGGGACTAAAGGCCCCCTTTAGTCCCAGTCCAGCCACAAAACAGGACTAACACTCAAGACATTTATTAATATTAAAAATCGAGACTACAAAACCGGGACTAAAGGCCCCCCTATATATAGTCCCGGTCAAGCCACAAACCGGGACTAACACTCAATACATTTATTAAACTTGGAAAATTGCAAACATCATAAGATATCCTGGCCAGACATGAACTAGAGTTACACAATATGAGCATGAACTTCTTGGCATATGTCCTTCCTTATGATCGCTTCAGAAGTAACCATGAAGCATCTTCTTTACTTAACGGAATGCTTGGACCAGTTTTCACTGTGAAGGGCGGAATTTCATCAAACTTATTATAATCTTCAGACATGTCTGTCTTGTCCTTGATTCCCATGATGTTTCTTTTCCCTGAAAGAACTATGTGACGCTTTGGCTCATCATATGATGTATTCGTTTGCATATTTTTTTCTTTTTTCGGTCTGGAGGACATGTACTTCACATAGAAAACCTGAGACACATCATTGGCTAGGACGAATGGTTCATCTCTATAACCAAGATTGTTGAGATCCACTGTTGTCATTCCGTACAACTAGTCTATCTTTACCCCTTCCCCATTCAGGTTGACCCATTTGCAGCGAAACAAAGGGACCTTAAAAGAGACTCCATAGTCTAGTTCCCATATCTCCTCTATGTAACCATAGTATGTGTCCTTTTGTCCATTCTCGTCTATTGCATCAAAGTGGACACCACTATTTTGGTTGGTGCTCTTTTTATCTTGAGCGATCGTGTAGAATGTATTCCCATTTATTTCATACCCTTGGAAATTCAATATAGTAGAAGATGGTGACGCGGCCAACAAGTATAGCTGATCTCCAACAGTGGTGTCATTCAAGAGATGTGTCCGCATCCAACCACCAAAAGACTTCATGTGTTCATCTGTAATCCATGATTCAGGCTTCCCTGGGTTTTTGGAGCGTATAATATTCCTGTGTTCCTCGATATACGGAGCTGCCAAGGTGGAATTATGTAGAACTGTGTAGTGTGCTTTAGTGAAAGAATCCTCGTCCCTACATATCATTGCTTTCTTTACCAGCGTGCCTTTTCCACTTAGTCTTCCCTCATGCCGTGAGTCAGAAACACCAATCAGCTTAAGGTCAGGAATAAAGTCAACACAAAACTCAATGACCTCCTCTGTTCCATATCCCTTGGAGATGCTTCCTTCTGGTCTAGCACGGTTATGAACATATTTTTTTAAGACTCCCATGAACCTCTCAAAGGGGAACATATTATGCAGAAATACAGGACCGAGAATGGCAATCTCTTCCACTAGGTGAACCAGGAGATGCGTCATAATATTAAAGAAAGATGGTGGGAACACCAACTCAAAACTAATAAGACATTGTACCACATCCTTCTGTAACCTTGGCATAATATCTGGATTGATTACCTTCTGAGATATTGCATTGAGGAATGCACACAGCTTCACAATTGGTACTCGAACATTTTCCGGTAGAAGCCCCCTCAATGCAATCGGAAGCAACTGCGTCATAATCACGTGACATTCATGAGACTTCGGGTTTTGGAACTTTTTCTCTGCCATATTTATTATCCCCTTTATATTAGATGAGAAGCCAGACGACACCTTGATACTATAAATGACTTCAAAAAAGATTTCCTTCTCTTCTTTGGTAAGGGCATAGATGACACGACTTAAGTGACGCCATTTATCCGTCTTGTTCTGTGTATGCATTTTCTTTGAGAGGGGCTCTCCCTCAACATCACCAGGATCATCTCGTCTGATCTTATACCGCGATGCATTGCATATCGAACACTTATCTAAATTCTCATACTCCTTACCGCGGTAGAGGATGCAGTCATTAATGCATGCATGTATCTTTTGCACATCTAATCCTAGAGGACAGAGAGTCTTCTTTTCTTCGTAGGTACTCTCGGGAAGTTCGTTATGTTTTGGAAACTTCGGCTTCATTATTTTCAGCATCTTTTCAAATGAGGAGTCAGTTAGACCACACTCTGCCTTCCATCGCAGCAATTCCAGTGTGGTACCGAGCTTTGTGCTGCCATCTTCACAATTTGGGTACAACAATTTCTTGTGATCTTCTAACATGCCCTCTAACTTCAACTTCTTATTTTCAGTTTCACAGACTCGCTTTGCATCAGAAATGACCCTACCAAGTTCATCAGCGGGCTCATCTGATGCCCGTTCTTCACCTCCTTCCTCTTCATTGTCTTCCATTGCAGTATCACTGTATTCAGGAAACATATGATGATAGTTGTTATCATCATCTTCTTTTTCACCGTCTTCCATCATAACCCCTCTTTCTCCGTGCTTGGTCCAGCAATTATAGTTGGGCATGAAACCTTTCATAATCAGGTGGCCGCGAATGATTTTTGAGGAAGAGTACTCCTTGTTGTTCCGACATTGAACACATGGACAACGTATAAAACCATTCTCTTTATTTGTTGTAGCCACATCGATAAATTTATCCACGCCTTTAATATACCCGGGTACACGCCGGTCACCGTACATTCCTTCCCGACCGTTCATCTGCATCATATAAGTAAGTTTATCAAAAACAGGACATCATAAATAGTGAAATGACCAATTCACATCGACACATGCATTGTATCAATGACAGAGAAAAGATAAGATTGCTAACCTCGATGGAGGAAAATAAAGAGGAGAAAGCTCAAGTGCGTCTCGGACACCTTCTATATTTTTGTTCTATGAGAAATTCAACGGGATCATTCACTCAAACATTTCATCAAACACCTTGAATGCATGCATAGGAAAAAAAACTAACACACCTCTCACACCTTCCACCAAGAAAAAACAGAGGGAAGGTAGAGGGCTGGGGCGTCGCATTTATAGAGGGCGGGATCATACGTCCCGGTTTGTAACACAAACCGGGACTAAAGGTGTGCCACGTCACGTGGCTGACGCTCAACCTTTAGTCCCGGTTTGTGTTACAAACTGGGACGTATGACCCTTACCAACCGGGATGCATGCCTCCAGCCACCGTGTCCACTCGAACCCGGACGCGTACCAGCATTAGTCCCGGTTCGTAGCGTAACCGGGACTAATGCTATTAGGAGGCACGAACGGATAGCCTGTTTTCTACTAGTGTAAAAAAATATTTATGTCTTTCCAATTGGTGGCCCAGCGTGCTAATATAACGTGACTTTTTGCGTGGCTTTTTCATGTATGTTAATTATAGTTTACGTAACTTCTCTATCTTTAAATCTGAACCATTATTATTGAGATGAACGGACCAAATATTTTGGCATACGTGGATCAACCTGATGCCTCGAATAATATTCTTATATTGCTTTTAATATATAATAGATAGATTTTTTTTAGTTTTCATATATGTTGCTTCTTGTAACTTGATTTTTAATTAATAAAATATGTGGTTGCTCCTAAAAAAATTGCCGCGGAGGTAGGAAGCCCAACAATTTTTGCCAAAAACAGAATGCGTGCTGGTGGTTTCCATTCAAATGGCTGCAGTGATAGGCGGTAGGCGTTCATGAACTGTCGCTGTTAAGCTCATGGGTAATTCACCGGTAAAAAAGTATGCTGATTGGTACCAAAACAATAAGACACACGACTGATAACGGGCGGGCGATGCTAGTAAGAGACAGGCACGCACTGATTAAGCAGCAGAATACTTACACGAACTGACTAAGTACAATTTTTTTTTCTAAGCAGCAGAATACTTTCACCAAGTATACCTCGACCAATGGCCAAAAATTACCCCATGCATTGTAGGTTCAGTTTGCCGCTGGGAACTAACTAGACGACGATGGTTGCTCAGCTCTTTCGAATGACTAAACTAAACTAAATCACCACAATCCTATGAAGCCAAGGGTCACACATCTTCTTCACGCGGAGAGTGCTTTAAATACTCCATGCATCCTCTCGTCTTTACAACCTCTCTAGCCATATGCTTCTTCTTTTTTTATTTTGTTCTTGGCTGTGTACATGTACATCCCTTATGTCTTTGGATATATTTTTGGTGCAGAGACCGAGTGTAATTGGTATTTTTATAAATATCCCTTTTAAAAAGCTATATGCTTCTACCATGCCGCTTGATGAGTCACTGAGATATTGGAGATGAACAAAGTGTAGTCCAGCCGACCAGAGAGAAGCTCGCCGGAATGATGTCTCAGTGATACCCGTAAATCCAAGGTTGCTTGGATAGGGAGATGTTCTTGTGAATGTAGATTTTGGTATTAGCTCCCACGGTTTGGCCTGAGTTCCGATCAGTAGATAGAGCCGGGCCAAAGGATGTGCACAGTTACACAGAAAGTGAGACGGGATTCCCATTCGGTTGTTTTCTACCCGGCAGAACTGTTCCCAATTCCGATGTGTAAACAGTAGAAGCTATGCTTTTATGCATTAATAGTAAGAGGGAAAACAAAGTTACAAACAATGAGGACTTTTTGACACCGTCGAAAAATCTTTACACAGCTGAATCTAACTGAAACATTTCGATGAAAAATCGAAACGTAGTAGCTAGACAAGACACACTGATTATGAGCAGCGGAATATTTACACGAACTGATTAAGTTATAGTACTTCTTTTATCTAGTTTTGCTGGTACTACTACAGTGGCATGGAGAGGGAGGAAGAGAAGAGATTGTGGGCATATTCTAGTTCAGAAATTGCCGGAGATGTAGGTGTTAGAGTATATTACGGTAATGTTATATTTAGTAGTTTAAATATTATAATTCAATTCTATTTTTAGTAGTCTTTTTGTCTCCTAAGTCTTCTAGTACTATATAAATAGCCTAAGGGCTCACGATGCAATCATCTCTTGCAATTACAAACCAATCTATACTTCCGCAATCTTTCATGGTATCCGAGTGATTTGCTCCGCCTAGGGTTTAGCCACCTCTTCCGCCGTGTCGTCCACGGGAAGATCGTTCTCCGCCGGGGCCACGCAATAGTAGATTAGATCTTTCGCCAAAGTTTTCTCTCCGGCCGCTTGACCAGCGTTTTCTCTTCTTGCGTCGATCATAGATCGGATTGCGTCGTCCACAGCCGCATGTCGTCATCACGCGCCTCTACTTCAACCTCGGCGTCGACTCATCTCCGCCAAATCATCGCCAACGATCGTGCGAAGGAGGCCCCGCACGGTGACGCCTTCACGCGTTGTGTCGGCTTCTCCGTCCTCATGTCGTCACGTCTTCGCCAACATTGACCGGGCGCAAGTCCACAAGTACGCGTCTCGCCGTCAATAAAGGGCTTCACCTTCATCACCCGTGGTCATCATCGCCGACAACCATCTACACCAACAACATCGCTGCATCGTCGTCGCCACCACCAATAGTGGTCATCGTCAGCGCCAACAAGTTCTCCATGAGCGACGCCGCGCTCATACAAGCGTAAAATACGGGTCTAATCCCCAAAATCGACTACCGCAACAACTCACTCGCCATCAACAACTACCTCGTCGTCTTCGTCCATCACGACCTCGCCGCCAGAGTCGCGGTCTAATTTTTATTTTGAATTAGTTTTCTTCTTGCAACTATTTCATTTACTCCGACAAATCGGCGAACAACTTCTACGCACCGACCGTTCACGGAGAATTTCTCTGCTGCTCCCTCCGGCTCTGGTTCGCATGGCTCGTGATGGTCCATGTCTTCGCATGTCCGATATCGGCAACACCGACGCGTGTGTTCGTCCCCGACACGCTTCCGAGTCTGGTAAGCTCTGCATTGTGGATCGACTACTTCTCAAACTACGTCTACCTCAATCACTACGGCGAATTCTTCAAGCTCAACGATGACATCGACCACAACACAACATCAGCAACGTCATCGACTTCATCAACGGCGACTTCACCAACGACACCATCGACCACCACTACAGCACCTCACTTTCGCCTACATCGACATCGGCATCCACCGACATCCTCTCCATTCTGCGACTTCAGATTATGCTCTAGTCAGACCGTCCGCGACGCTCCTGCTGTTCGCGTCACTACCGATCCGACTGCGGAGGGGGAGGGGATGTTAGAGTATATTATGGTTACGTTATATTTGGTACTAGTTTAAATATTGTAATTCAATTCTATCTTTAGTAGTCTTCTTGCCTCCTAAGTCTACTAGTACTATATAAATGACCTAAGTGCTCATGATGTAATCATCTCTTGCAATATCAATACAATCTATACTTTCACAATCTTTTAATAGGAAGACCAAGTATTTTTGCCAAAAACAGAGGAGAGGAGAATGTCCGCGATAAAACGCTGTCCCGTTATTGGTCACCGGATGATGATCTCACCTGGCACGGTCATTAACCTCGTCCGCTTCTGCAGGAAAAAGAGCAAGATGTTGATGTTAGCACCTACTATGCATGCATACAGTTTACACTCTGAATTTCTGAAACCTGGGACTAAAGATGTTCCATTTTCTCGTAGATCGATTCTGTGAAATTAATTGAGGGGCTAATACCCGCTTGCAATCTGGACGGCGGTTAAGGATTGTGCAACTTCTGTCGCATTCGGACACTATAAATGGCTTATCCATAATTGAAGCACAAAGGTGGAAGAAGAGGTGATGATTTAAAGATCATTCCTGCCTTTCATTATCTCCTGTGTATTGTTTCTCTTCGCTTTCGTCACCACTGCACCTCTGTGGCACTGCGTAATGTTTCCCTAATGAAAAGTCGGGTTATTGTTCGGTCTGCTAAAAAGTCGGACAGATTTACTTCGAGGTGCAGTTTGCAAGTGGACCAATGACCACATAACGATCTGTTCATTTTTCATTTGCACGGGCGCGCCGCTGCTACACTGGTTTTCTGTGGGATTACGCACGCGCGCGGCTAACAAAAGCGACAAGTTGAGCGATCGATTAAAAGCAGACAGCGTTGGCGGGCCTCGTGGTTCCCATTCACATGACTGCAGCGATAGGCAGCAGATGCTGATGAACGTCGCTGTTGAACTAGCGTACGAAATCACCGGTCAAAAGGGATGCAGATTGGTAGCCAGACAAAATCACACGACGAAGGCTCGTTCTTGGGCTGCCTTCTCGACACAATTAGAACCATGGCTGCCTTCTCGACACAATTCGAGCCGAGGCTCGTTCTTGGGCTGCTGCCGGTGCGTCTGGCCTTCGTGTCTTGATCACCGCGGCCCCATAGTCCTCGTGGGTTGAGTTGCGTGGGTGTTAGCTCTTAGTCTGAGCTTGTATATATGTTTGTACTATACTCTCTTTTACCTATTAATGAATCGAAACGCAAGGCTTTTGCGTTTTCGTGAAAAAAAAATCACACGACGAAGTAAAGGCGATGCTAGCAAGAGACGACAGACACGCACGATTAAGCAGCAGAACATTTACACAAACTGATCAAGTACAGTATTTTTTAAGCAGCGGACTATTACCACCGCTCTGAAATTATACCTCCGCCAATGGCCAAAAATGGCCCCATTGTAGGTTCGGCTTGGCATTGGGCAGTTGCTCAGCTCTTTCGAATGACTAATCTCAACTAAATCACCACAATCCTATGAGGCGAAGGGTCACACATCTTCTTCACAACGGAGAGCCCTTAAACACCCCTGTATCCTCTTGGCTTTCCAATCTCTCCAGCCAAAATGCTTCTACCACACCGCTTGGCGAGCATTGAGATATTGGAGATAAACAAAGTGTAGCCTAGCCGAGTGAAGCAAGGTTCACGGCAGTGATGTGTGAGCGATGCCCGTCAATCCAAGGTGGCTTTGATGTAGACATGCTCTTGTGAATGTAGATTTCGGTATTAGCTCCCTATATATTTGGCCCGAGTTTCGACTGAGATCCTCGCATGATACACACAAGGTACGGTCAGTAGATAGCGGAGCCAGTCCAAAGGGTGTGCATAGTTGCGCAAAAACAGAGGTAACGTGTCCTCTCTGTTGTTCTCTACCTGGTATAGATGTCCTCCTTTCTGATGTAAAATGGTGGAATCGTCACGAGGCAGGAGGCGACCTCATTTGCCAATAGTGAATTATGCGGCATTGAACGCCATCTCTGCTAGTGGCGTGGAGGTGTAATTTCAGAGTGCTGGTCATGCTGCACAAGTTTGCGTAGAGAAGGACTTGTGATCAGAGCTGGTTTTACCTCTGCAATTTCTGAAGTGTTTCATCAACATTTACGCAATTTTGGCTTAGCTTCTCGCCAGGATCAAATACACGAAATGAGGAGTTCAAATATGTTGCCTTGATGTTTAGTTTCTTCCGCTCTGCCATAGGGTATAGAAGTCAAACTTTGTATCGGCTCCTTCTCTCTGTTCCCCTATGTACGGGCGGGAGCTACAGGCCACGAGTGATGCTGCTTTACAGTGGTTTCTCTCGAAATAAGCAGGTGTGCGATTAACAAAGTGCCAAGCCAAGCCTCCCCTTATCTGAAACTTTTTTGGCCACTGATGATGCGGCGATGCGACTTGCAAGTTACTCACTCTATTTAGAAATATAAGACGTTTTAATTTTATTAATCGAATGTATCTAAGCGTCTTTTAATATATAGGTTCGAAGAGTTACATTCATTTCACAAATCTAAAATGTTTATATTTTTGAACCGAGGGAGTACTATCTTCGAAGTAGATTACATTCAATTGAAAGCATTTGCAACGACAAAGGCGCGGCGGCAGAAAACGGCCCCGGGTAACCGCCAAGCGCAGCCGGCGCTCCCGTTCACATGCATGTAGCTTTCAGGCGGCAGACGCTCGCTCATGAACGTCGCTGTTAAGCTCACATGTCCAATAACACCTCGAAATGCATGGTAGTAACCAGACAAGACACACTGATTACTATAAGCAACGGAATATTTACACGAATTGATCACATACAGTTTCTTTTTTTCTATTTCTGCTAGTAGTTCTACAGCACTCTAGAGAGGGAGGAAAAGAAGATAGAAGAAGAGACGGTGGGCATATCCTAGTTCAGAATTGCTGGGGAGGTAGGAAGCCATGCCTACATCTGAGCAGCTTCTCATATTCCAAACCCAGCAATTTTGGCCAAGAACAGAACGGAGAGACGGGAATGCGCGTGCGACGAGACGCCGTCCCGCTTCGTCATCCGATCGTCCAATACGGTCATGAACCTCGTCCGCTTCTGCAAGAAAAAGGAGCGAGACTGGTGTTAAGGCCATCCCAACGCCCCCCTACAAACGAATGCCGCACGTCCTATCTCGCCCATCCGCACCGAGCTCAAGACCCAACGGTGCCCCGCAAACGGACCGGACTGCCGATTCAGAGCAAACCGAGCCAAAACTTGCGACTGGTTTGCGGGGCTCGGACGCCGGCCTCGGCCGCCCGCGTCCACAGTAGGGCCCGCGCGTCATATATATAATGCACAGAAAAAACACGAATTAACCGGCTGTCATTGCATATGATTCTGGGCTACACATTGTACATACAAAATTACTAGTGCCATATATTAATTAGACTAACTAAATAACCTAACTAAGCGTTGACCCTGTCCTAGCCGGCGGAGGTTTCGCCCTTGGCTTCCTGCGCCCGCCGGGCCGCCAAGGCAGCGGTCTTGGCCTTCGTTGTCTGCCTTCGGCGGTGGCGTGCCAGGGTCTCCACCTCCCTTAGCCTAGCTGTCGTTGCGTTTGCGCGGTTGTGCGCCGCTCACGCCTTCCGGTTGGCCGCGGCCAGGAGCACCTCCAGTTGGGCCGCCACCACCACCACAACACGCTTCCTCCAGCACCTCTCGCTGCACCGCCGCACGCACATCATCCAGGTCCTTCCGTTGGGCGACTGCGTTCTTGGCCAAGGCCGCTGCCTCCGCCACCACATCTCGCTTGATCGCCTCCTCCAGCTCGCACCGTTCGGCCGAGGCCTTGGACAAGACGCTGCCCAAGGCTGTTGGAGATATGTCCAAGAGGCAATAATAAAGTTGTTATTATCATATCTTCATGCTTATGATAAATATTTACATACCATGCTATAATTGTATTAACCGGAAACATTAATATGTGTTATTTGTAAACATAAAAGTGTCCCTAGTAAAGCCTCTTGTTAAACTAGCTTGTTGGTTAATATATGATCATGGTTTCCTGATCATGAACATAGAGATGTTATTAACAACAGGATCATATCATTAGGAGAATGATGTGATGGACATACTCCTATAGTTAAGCGTAGCATAAAGATCAAGTCATTTAATATAGTTTACTTGCTATAAGCTTTTTAATACATAGTAACCTAATTCCTTCGACCATGAGATCATGCTAATCACCATCACCGGAAGGATGCTTTGATGACATCAAACACCACACCGTAACTGGATGGCTATAAAGGTGGAATTGAGTGTTCGGAAAGTATATGTTGAGGCACATGGATCAAGATTGGGATTTGTCCATCCATATGACGGATAGATATACTCTGGACCCTCTCGGTGGAATGTCATCCAATTAGCTTGCAAGCATGTGACTGGATCACAAGGGATCACATATCACGGGAACGAGAAAAGAGTACTTATTGGTAACGAGGTTGAACTAGGTATGCAAAGATACCGACGATCAAACCTCAGATAAGTAAAGTATCGTGAGACAAAGGGAAATTGGTATCGTATGTAAATGGTTCATTCGATCACGAAGTAATCCTAGAAATATGTGGGAGCCATATGAATTTCCAGATTCCTCTATTGGTTATTGATCGGAGAAGTGTCTCGATCATGTCCGCAAAATTCACGAACCGTAGGGAGACACACTTAAGGATTCGATGTTGTTTAGTAGATATGGAATGTGAGTAAAGAGACCAAATGTTGTTCGGAGTCTTGGATGGGATCCGGGATATCACGAGGAGATCCGGAATGGTCCAGAGAATATGATTCATATAAGGAAAGTCCAATTTCGGAGTTCAGGAATGATTCCGGTGTTTTTACCGGAATGTTCTAGAAGGGTCTAGAAGTTTCACCAATCCGGAAGGGGAAGGGTACATGGATGTATCATGACAAAGTGTAATGGTTGCATCATTTCCTAGGTCACTTGGCTGGACACTTGGAAGAGAGAAATCAAGCTCTAATTTGAAAGTCAAAAAGATAGTTTGAAAAAGTCAAATCCCAACATGGTTTCCGAGATAGGGAGGGTTTCTGAGTTAGGGAGGGTTTCCACCTGGGTTGGTAACACCCTTGGACGCCCCCCACCTATATAAGGAGGGGTAGGGGAGCACCCCAAGGTATGCCCCTTGCCCTAGGCGCCCAAGAAACCCTAGGTTGGCCGCCGCCACACTCTCTAGTTGCGACCAATCTAGATCTCCTCTAAACCGCTACCGACTAGCTAAACTCTAGTTGCTAACTACCTCTAAACCTCGGCCCTCTAAACCCTAGATCGCCGGGGCTCCCTCTACTCCACCATAATCACTCCGGCTTAGGCAAAGTCCTGCGGGATCTCTCCTCTACTTCCGACACCACGCTGTCGTGCTGCCGGAATCGCGAGGAGAGAGCTACAACCTCCGCTACATGCTGGAACAAGGGAGAGGAAGGTCTTCATTGAGTACTGCGCGTGTGACCGATCATTGGGGCTTAGGAACGCGGCGCCGAAAGGATCGTCTACGCGATCTTGAGATCGGCAAGTGAAAGACTACATCACCCACGAGAATCTACTCTCGCTAACCGCTTTGGATATTCGAGGGTTAGTACTCTATAAACTTGTTGCACCGATCTAGTAGATAGATCTTGTCTTGATCATAGATTAGATCTTGATTGTGTGTTCATGCGGTATAAATTTTTTGTTTTCCATGCTACGAACCCCTATAATGGTATCAGAGTCGTGTCTATATGTAAATTTGTTGCACGAGTAGAACACAATGGTCATTGTTTGTGGTGGTGCTTTTATTATCAATTGCTTCTTGTGTACTTTGCATCTTGCGGTATGGTGGGATGAAGCGGCCAGGGATAACCTTACATGACATTGTTCATGAGACTTGCTCCACGCTCGACATGTAACTTGTATTGCATAAGTGGATTTGCGGGTGTCTATCTCTCCCATCATAGTAAATATTCAATTTACAACGGGCACTTGATAGTTCAAGCATCAACGTTGTGGTTCTTGTTCGTAAGTTAGAACGACATTTATTGAAAGCCCCAAACCACGTAAAACATGCAAAGAAAATTAGAGGCGTCTAAATTTGTTTTGCAGAGGTGTGTTGTGATGTGATATGGCCATGATTGTGATTATATATGATGTATGCAATGTTCCTTATTGTAAGTCGGCAACCGGCAGGAGCCATATGGTTGTCTTTTAATTTCGTCTAGACCTGCGTGTATATTATTCAAAGTAGTTGTAATAGTTGATGTTCGTGGACGACAACCATGGAGCGACGCCATTGACCTTGACGCCACGCCGGTGATGATGGAGATCATATTCGTGCTTGAAGATGGAGACCGGAAGCACAAGAAGAAAGGCCATATCATATCACTGTTGGAGATATGCCCTAGAGGCAATAATAAATGTAGTTATTATTATATCTTTTTGTTTATGATAAATGTTTACATTCATGCTATAACAGTATTAACCGGAAACATTAATACTGTGTGATTTGTAAACTAAATTAGAGTCCCTAGTAAAGCCTCTTTATAATACTAGCTTGTTGATTAATATATGATCATGGTTTCTTGATCATGAACATTTGAGATGTTGTTAATAACAAGGTCATATCATTAGGAGAATGATATGATGGACATACTCCTATAGATAAGCTTAGCATAAAGATAAAGTCATTTTAATAGTTCAATTGCTATAAGCTTTCTGATACATAGTAACCTAATTCCTTCGACCATGAGATCATGCTTATCACCATCACCGGAAGGATGCTTTGATGACATCAAACACCACACCATAACTGGGTGGCTATAAAGATGGCATTGAGTATTCGGAAAGTATGGGTTGAGACACATGGATCAAGAGTGGGATTTGTCCATCCATATGACGGATAGATATACTCTAGGCCCTCTCAGTGGAATTCATCCAATTAGCTTGCAAGCATGTGACTGTCTCACAAGGGATCACATATCACAGGAACAAGAAAAGAGTACTTATCGGTAACGAGGTTTAACTAGGTATGCAGAGATACCGACGATCAAAACCTCGGATAAGTAAACAATCGTGAGACAAAGGGAAATTGGTATCGTATGTAAGTGGTTCATTCGATCGCAAAGTAATCGTAGAAATATGTGAGAGCCATATGAATTTCCAAATTCCTCTATTGGTTATTGATCGGAGAAGTGTCTCGATCATGTCCGCATAATTCACGAACCGTAGGGAGACACACTTAAGGATTCGATGTTGTTGAGTAGTTATGGAATGATGAGTAAGAGACCGAATGTTGTTCGGAGTCTCGGATGGGATCCGGGATATCACGAGGAGATCCGGAATGGTCCGGAGAATAAGATTCATATAAGGAAAGTCCTGTTTCGGAGTTGGGGAATGATTCCGGTCCGTCCTGCGCAGGCAGACAACCTCGGCGAGGAGCAGCCGCGCTGGGGCGGCACTGGAACGCAGGCAGCAGGATGAGGTCTGACGGAGGAGGCGGCTTGGGTCGAGGGGCTGCGAGGCGAGAGGAGGTGAGGCCTGCCACGCTGTGGCAGCACGCTCCGGGCCGAGCTCGGGCCGAGGAGGATGGCGCTGGAGCGGAGGCGGGACCCGCAGTCGAGGCGGGGAGCACCGGCAAAGACAGGCGTGCCCAAGTGGCCGGAGAGGAGAGGCGGGCGGCAGCGAGGGCAGCGAGCGCGCATCAGCGTCAGCGGAGGCTGCAGCGGGAGGAGAGAGAAGGCGGCGCTGCTCGGGCAGCGGCGAGCGGCCCGCGAACAGCGTCTGGCGAGCAAGCGGTGGCGGGCGCCGAGGCGGGCGAGTGGCGGGAAGGAGCTCGGGCAGCACTCGCTTGCGGCAGGAGGAGAGGCCAGGCGCACGGCGGTCGCCGGCCGGGTGGCGGCAAGGAGGAGCCGCGGCTCCACAGTTAGAGGAGGAGGCGGCGGGCGGGAGGCGGCGGTGGAGGTCGGAGAGGAGGCGGGCGAGTGAGAGGCAGGCGAGGCTGCGCCGGAGAGGCGGGAGAGAAGGGCGGCGGACGCGGGGTGGGGAGACGCGGGGAGGGGAGAGAGGATGAGCGGGGTGGGGCGTCGTGGTGGGGCCGCTGCGGGAGTGGTGGGCCGGGGTGGGGTCTGGGTCGGCCGGTGGTCAGGTGGGGTGTGGCGTGTGACGTGTGTGCTTGTGTGTGTTGTGTGTGTGTGGGCAGGGATCGGTGGGGCCGGGGTGGCAGCGTGAGCGGGTGGGGAGAGGGGAGTGGGTCCAGGTGGTGGAGGCCCAGGTGTCGGTGGGGGTGGGTACGGTGCGTGCTGCGAGGGTGTGGCTGGGCCAGGGAGGGAGGAAAAGTCTGGGATTGATGAGGTAGCAAGGTGGGTGGGGGTTGGGTCCAGGGGTGAGGTGGCGAGCTGTGGTTGGTGGGTAGTATAGGATTGTGTGGGAATAGGTTTAGGTGGACCGTTTTATTCTGGGGGTGGCCGACTGGGTCGGATCGGCCCGGTTTGGCTTCCCCCACTAAAATAATTAAATATTTTATTTGTTTAAAACAGGGCTTTTGCAAACCGACAGCACACAAAACAAAATAATCCGGAGACCCGGGTTTTGCGTTTGGAACATAGACGGGGCGCTTAGAAAACAAGAACAGGTTTTTCCGCAAATAGTTTTATGCAAGCAAATGCAAGATGATGATGATGCTCAAATGCAATGTGGCATGATGACATGAGCATGCGGTCATGATGATGCAATGCACAAAAACAACGCGATTTTCTAGTAGTGGTTTTGCGGGATGCCACATCACTGGAAGCGGAATTTCCCGAAGTACTTGGCGGATTTGAAGAACGGCAACATCAAGAAGAAAGGTATATCTGATATACATGTTATTGATGTGTATCTCACTATTACTCGTAGTAGTGCCTGGGTATTTGATACTGGTTCGGCCGCTCATATTTGTAACTCGAAACAGGTACTGCAGAATAAACGGAAGCTAGCGAAGAACGAGGTGACGATGCGCGTTGGAAATGGATCAAAGGTTGATGTGATCGCGGTCAGCACGCTACCTCTTCATCTACCATCAGGATTAGTTTTATACTTAAATAATTGTTATTTGGTGTCTGCGTTGAGCATGAACATTATATCTGGATCATGTTTGTTGCAAGACGGTTACTTGTTTATGTCCAAGAATAATGGTTGTTATATTTATATGTGTAATATGTTTTATGCACATGCAGCTTTGATAGATGGTCTATTCTTATTGAATCTCGATAGTGGAAATACACATATTAATAACATTGAAGCTAAACATTTGAAATTGAGCGAAAACTCGACCTATATGTGGCACTGTCGTCTTGGTCACATTGGAGTGAAGCGTATGAAGAAACTCCATTCCGATGGACTTCTTGATTCACTTGATTTCGAATCACTTGAAAGATGCGAAGCATGTCTGATGGGTAAAATGACTAAGACTCCATTTTCTGGTATGATGGAGCGAGCTACGGACTTATTGGAAATCATACATACCGATGTGTGTGGTCCAATGAGTGTAGCATCGCGCGGTGATTATCGTTATGTTCTTACCTTCACGAATGACTTGAGTAGATATGGGTATATCTATTTCATGAAACATAAGTCCGAAACTTTCGAGAAGTTTAAGGAATTTCAAAGTGAGGTGGACAATCAACGTAACAAGAAGATTAAATTTCTATGTTCTGATCGTGGAGGTGAATATCTAAGTTACGAGTTTGGCGAGCATTTGAAGAAATGCGGAATAATTTCAAAATTGACACCGCCGGGAACACCACAGCGTAAGGGTGTGTCCGAACGTCGTAATCGAACTCTCTTAGATATGGTTCGTTCTATGATGTCACTTACAGATTTACCGCTATCGTTTTGGGGTTATGCATTAGAAACAGCCGCATTCACTTTAAATAGGGCACCATCTAAATCCGTTGAAACGACACCGTATGAATTATGGTTTGGGAAGAAACATAGATTGTCATTCCTTAAAGTTTGGGGTTGCGAAGCCTATGTAAAGAAGTTACAGCCGGACAAGCTTGAACCCAAAGCGGAAAAATGTGTCTTCATAGGATACCCGAAGGAAACTATTGGGTATACCTTCTATCATAGATCCGAGGGCAAAATCTCTGTTGCCAAGAATGAATCCTTTCTAGAGAAGGAATTTCTCTCGAAAGAAGTTACTGGAAGGAAAGTAGAACTCGACGAGGTTGTTGAATCTTCTCTCGAACTTGCGAGTAGAGCAGCACCGGAAGTAGTTCCTGTGGCGCCTACACCAATAAGAGAGGAAGCTAATGATAATGATCATGAAACTTCGGTTGAAGTTGCTACAAAACCTCGCAGGTCAACGAGAACTCGTACCACTCCAGATTGGTATGATCCCGTTATGAGTGTCATGTTGATGGACAACACCGATGACCCTGCGACATATGAGGAAGCGATGATGAGCCCAGATTTCAATAAATGGCAAGAAGCCATGAAATCCGAAATTGGATCCATGTACGAAAACCAAGTATGGACTTTGGTGGACTTACCGGATGGCCGGAAGGCTGTCGAGAACAAATGGATTTTCAAGAAGAAAACAGATGTTGATGGTAATATAACTGTCTATAAAGCTCGACTTGTCGCAAAAGGGTTTCGACAAATTCAAGGAGTTGACTACGATGAGACTTTCTCACCAGTAGCGAAGCTAAAGTCTGTGAGGATTATGTTAGCAATCGCTGCATATTACGATTATGAGAAATGGCAGATGGATGTCAAAACGGCGTTCCTCAATGGAGACATTGATGAAGAGTTGTATATGATGCAACCCAAAGGTTTTGTCGATCCTAAAGATGCTAACAAGGTATGCAAACTTCAACGGTCCATATATGGGTTGAAGCAAGTATCCCGAAGTTGGAATCAACGTTTTGATAAGGTAATCAAAAGTTTTGGTTTTATACAAACTTATGGAGAAGCTTGTATTTACAAGAAAGTGAGTGGGAGCTCTGTAGCATTCTTAATACTATATGTAGATGACATATTGTTGATTGGGAATGATGTAGACCTTCTTAATAGTGTCAAGGAATATTTCAATAATAGTTTTTCAATGAAAGATCTTGGCGAAGCAGCTTACATATTAGGCATAAAGATTTATAGATATAGATCGAGACGCCTAATATCATTGTCACAAAGTACATATTTGGACAAAGTTCTAAAGAGGTTTGGAATGGAAGATAGCAAGAAAAGGGTTCTTGCCCATGTTGCCCAATACGACGTTGAGTAAAACTTAAAGTCCAGCAATGGGAGAAGATAGAGAAAGGCTGAGTAAGACTCCCTATGCCTCAGCCATAGGATCTCTAATGTATGCCATGTTATGTACTAGACCCGACATTGCATATGCTATTAGTTTAACTAGCAGATATCAAAGTGATCCAGGAGTGGATCATTGGACAGCGGTCAAAAACATCCTTAAGTACTTGAGAAGAACTAAGGATATAGTTCTTTCTTATGCAGGTGATGAACAGCTCGTTGTTAATGGTTACACCAATGCTAGTTGGAACACCGATCCAGATGATTCTAAATCTCAATCTGGATACGTATTTACTTTGAATGGTGCAGCAGTTAGCTGGAGGAGTGCAAAGCAAAGCATTGTGGCAAGATCTTCAACTGAATCGGAATACATAGCTGCTTCGGAGGCTTCACAAGAAGCGATATGGATGAAGGAGTTCATTACAGAGATCGGTGTGATTCCAAGTGCGCTGGACCCAATGTCTATCAACTGTGATAACATGGGCGCCATAGCCAATGCGTAAGAACCAAGGTCACACAAGAAGCTGAAGCACATCAAGCTACGTTTTCACGCTATTCAAGAACATGTCCAAGATGGTGACATAAATATTTGCAAAGTACACACAGATCTGAATGTGGCGGATCCGTTGACTAAACCTCTCCCGAGGGAAAAACATGACCAACACCAAACTGCCATGGGCGTTCAGTATATTACCATGTAATCTAGATTAGTTGACTCTACTGCAAGTGGGAGACTATTGGAGATATTCCCTAGAGGCAATAATAAATGTAGTTATTATTATATCTTTGTGTTTATGATAAATGTTTACATTCATGCTATAACAGTATTAACCGGAAACATTAATACTTGTGTGATTTGTAAACTAAATTAGAGTTCCTAGTAAAGCCTCTTTATAATACTAGCTTGTTAATTAATAGATGATCATGGTTTCTTGATCATGAACATTTGAGATGTTGTTAATAACAAGGTCATATCATTAGGAGAATGATATGATGGACATACTCCTATATATAAGCTTAGCATAAAGATCAAGTCATTTTAATAGTTCAATTGCTATAAGCTTTCTGATACATAGTAACCTAATTCCTTCGACCATGAGATCATGCTTATCACCATCACCGGAAGGATGCTTTGATGACATCAACACCACACCGTAACTGGGTGGCTATAAAGATGGCATTGAGTATTCGGAAAGTATGGGTTGAGACACATGGATCAAGAGTGGGATTTGTCCATCCATATGACGGATAGATATACTCTGGGCCCTCTCGGTGGAATGTCATCCAATTAGCTTGCAAGCATGTGACTGTCTCACAAGGGATCACATATCACAGGAACAAGAAAAGAGTACTTATCGGTAACGAGGTTTAACTAGGTATGCAGAGATACCGACGATCAAAACCTCGGATAAGTAAACAATCGTGAGACAAAGGGAAATTGGTATCGTATGTAAGTGGTTCATTCGATCGCAAAGTAATCGTAGAAATATGTGAGAGCCATATGAATTTCCAAATTCCTCTATTGGTTATTGATCGGAGAAGTGTCTCGATCATGTCCGCATAATTCGCGAACCATAGGGAGACACACTTAAGGATTCGATGTTGTTGAGTAGTTATGGAATGATGAGTAAGAGAGGGAATGTTGTTCGGAGTCTCGGATGGGATCCGGGATATCACGAGGAGATCCGGAATGGTCCGGAGAATAAGATTCATATAAGGAAAGTCCTGTTTCGGAGTTGGGGAATGATTCCGGTGTTTTCATCAGGAATGTTCTAGAAGGTTCCGGAAGGTTCGGCACTCCAGAGGGGAAGGGTACATGAATGTTTCATGACAATATGGAATGGTTGCATCATCTACTAGGTAACATGGCTGGGCAAAATAAAGGGAGAAATCAAATCCTAGTTTGAAAGTCAAACGCCAATTTGAAAAGTCAAACGACAAGTTTGCTTGGTGGAGGGAGAGTAGGAAACCTACTTGGGGAGGAAGTCCTCCTCCCTCCACCCGCCGGCCAAGGAGGACGACTTGGGGGAGGACTCCCTCCTCCCAAGCCGCGCCCTCCCACCAATATAAGGAGGGACAGGGCTGCCCCTCTAGCCTACACCTCTCACACCCCAAAACCCTAATCCTAAGTCGCCGGCGCCACCATCCCTGCTGCTGCCGCCGCCGCCACCTAGGGCACCACCAACTCGCCGAGTTGGGGTGATACCAAACCCTAGCCGCCGTCTACACTCTCCCCTTGGTGCCCTCTAAACCCTAGATCTCCAAGGCCTCTCTCATAGTCCACCATACTCGCTCCAGGCTTAAGGCGAAGCCCTGCAAGATCTCCCCTCTACTTCCGGTACCACGCCGTCGTGCTGCCGGAATCGCGAGGAGAGTGATACAACCTCCGCTGCCTGCTGGAACAAGGGAGAGGAAGGTCTTCATCGAGCGATGTGACCGATTGCGGAGCGCTAAGGAGCCTTGGGAAGGATCGTCACGCGATCTTGAGATCGGCAAGAGTACGACTACATCACTCACGAGAATCTGCTATTGTTAACCACTTTGGAATCTTCGAGGGTGAGTTCCTCTATCGACTCGTTGCTAAAATATAGTAGATAGATCTTGGCTTGTTTGTTTGCATGCAGTAGAATTTTTTTTGTTTTCCATGCTACGAACCCCTACAATCACATATTTTGAATTGCATGTGATGTTAATCCTTTTATGCATCTTGTATTGCTTAGTTCGCGACGGTAGCATTATAAGATGATCCCTCTCAAAAAAATATCAAGTTATAGAGTGTTTGTCCTTAGTAGGCACCGTTGCCAAAGCTAGTTGTTTCGAAGCACCACGTGATGATCGGGTGTGTTAGATTCTGCGAGTGCATACAATGGGAGCAAGACAGATTTGCTCATGCGGAAGCTAAGGTTTGATCTCGATGAGCCTAGCATGTACATACATGGTCTCGAAACACAGAATACCTAAAGGTAAAGCATGAGTTATATAGATGATATTATGAACATGATGATTGTTCGCCTTTGAAACTATATCATGTCACGTGATGATCGGACTTGGTGTAGTGAATTTGGTTCGTGTGATCACTAAAACAATGTGAGGGATATCGTTTTGAGTGGGAGATCAATAGCAATATGATTATAAGTTGAGCACTATTTATCATAAATTAAATCAAAGTAAATTTTCATAGTTGTTGTAGTCATTGACCACCTTGCGCTTAGTTATAATTGAGATAATAGAACTATAGAATTTTGGTTAGTTACTTTACGAACTGGTATCGTATTGTTTTGAAGTGTTAATCTAAAGTTTAAAAGTCCTATTGCAAACTTTTGGTAAGTTTCGGTTACTCCGTGAAGTTTAATAATTGGTATTAAATCAAGAGTGACAATTCCAGTGTTAGTATATAAGTATCATGTTTGTCTCCATGATTCTTGATATTCAAAAGATTGTTTTAATATCAAGGTTATCTAGGATCTGAAAGAGTTATTTCAGAAACCATGATGTGTGGAAGATATTGCGATATCTGAAATGATGTTTTGGTTGCAACATGAGAGAGTATAATATGGCAAAGTTTATGTTCTCATATTTGATGAGAATTTGAAAAAGGTTGGAGACGCTTGTCGTCCTAATCCTCCAAAAGGTTTTGGAGAGCAACATTATACTCGCGATTCACCGTTATAAGCTAAAAGCAGCTTGATCATGAATAGTTCCATGATAAGGGTGAATATTTGATAAAATGTTTACTACACTAAAAGATTACTAAAGAATGGAATTTGAAAGAACACCAAGTATTTGATGATGGTGATCTACTTCAAAGTGCAAGTCCAAAGACATTGGTATTTAACTATACATGCTTTGGACTATGTGTCATGTGTATGGCTCCACTATTGATGTTGATAGATTCTTTCAAACAGAAACGGAAATACCGAAAGAGAATCTCAGAAATATATGGAAGAAAAGAAAAGACTAGAATTGTTCAGCTTAGGTATATAGAGGATATACATGTTATGGCTATATTATTTGCTTATTAAACAATGTGGTTCTTAAGTATTGGATACTGAATTTGTTGGTGTGAATCGTCATACGAAATAACACAATTCATGAACTACAATGGCCTAAGTAACTAGCAAAAGAATATGTGATGATGTTCATCGAGAACAAATAAAGGGTTGTTGTGTTGCTCGTTAACATCAAAGCTTGCCTTCAATATTTGTTTTATCAGGTATTATGAGAACAAAAGGGTTGTTCAAATAATTGTCGTAGTCCATAAAAGATGGATGATTTACGAATCTCGTTGGATAAATCACATCCATAAAATATTGCTAAAAATGTCGAAAAACAATTGATAATAAAGATCACTTAGGAAGTGACATCGCCGTTTAAATTATATTGGAAAGAAAACATGAAGAAACTCCATGTGGATGGAATTTTGGAGTCTTTTGATTTTTGATCAAATGACACTTGTGAAATTTTCCTAGAGATAATTAAAAATTTGCTCATAGGCCAAAGGGAACAGATGACTAGCTTATTGTAACTTGTACATATTGTTGTATGAAGTCCATTATGTGTAGTCAAGAGCGATAGATTTCAACTTCATATGCTTTCTCCGAAAATTTGAGTGAATATATGAATATTTACTTAATAAGGATGAAGTGTGAAACATTTGTAATGTTTAAAGACTTTCAAGATGAAGTGAAAAATCAATGTAACAAGAAAATAAAGAATTTATGATAGGATCGTAAAGGAAGATATTTGAGTTATAAATTTTAGCATAACACCTAAGATTTGAGGAACCGTTCCATGGATTTGCGTTTCCCGAAACACCATATGAGTATGTAATAATCGAGATATGCAATGAAACCTTGTTTGACATGGTAAGATCAAAGGTGTAATTGATAAAACTGCCATTATATTTTAAAGATTAATGCTTTAGAGACTACTGTTTTTTTCACTGAAAAGAGCTCCATCATAATCCGTTGAAATGGCACCATATAAAGTTATGGTTTGGGATAAAACCCAAGTTGTCCTTTCTTAAACATTGGTATGCTATGCATAAGAAAGATGTTTACAACCAAAATCGGATGAACATATCTTCGTATGTTATTTTGAATAATCGTTGAGTATTTCTCCATAACACTAAAGACAAAAATGTTTGTCGCTTAGAACATCAAGTTTCTTTGAGAAAGGAATTTTCCATGAAAAGTTAAGTGGGAGGACAATAGAACTTTGATAAGGTTAAACGAACCTTAGCTATATGTGCAAAGTTGTGTAGTGCTTAAAAGTGTTCTGGAGGCAGCAACAATGCTCATGGCTCACGTGCCTCAAAGGTTGTGGTCACGGAGGTCTAAGTTCCTATTGAAACAAGTAGGTCGGGTAACCAAGCAAATACCAAGATTTGAGAGTTAAATCATTCTTTGACAATAATGATCCGACTACATGGAAAGAAGCGATGATGGGCCCTGACTCTGTCAAATGGTTTGAAGCCATAAAATCCGTGATAGTTCCATATACGAGAGATCAAGCTTTGAACTTGAAAGACCCTCTAAAAAGGTGCAAGACCTTAAAGTCGTATTTGGATCTATAAAGAAATAGACATGGATGTTTCACATCTATGAAATTATCGACATGTCGGGAAGGAGTTCATGACAATGTTCAAAGAGTTGACTATGACAAGATCTGATCTTTCATTAAGCGATATTTAGTCTAGACGGATTAATGTAGCAACCACTACATATAATTTTGTTATGTGGTAGTTGAATAAACAAAACAAGTTCTTCTAATAGAATGGTTACCTAGGACATGTGCATGATACAGCTCAAAGGGTTTTGTTAATTCAAAGGATGCTAAAAGCATATGCAAACTTCAATGGTTGAAGTAAGCATCGCGGATTTGGAATCTTCACTATGATGAAACTGTTAAAAGAGTTTAATTTCATCGAAGACGATGAAGATGCTTTTATTTGTAAGAAATTAGTGGGAGTGCTAAGACATGTTTCTAATACATTATGTGGAACACATATTGTTTTTTGGAAATGATGTATCTTTTTATTGACACAGGTTAAGAATTTCATCTCGATGAAAGGCTTAGGCAGAACCCGAATATTTGGCATCAATGTCTATATGGATAAATTGAGACGCTAATATGGTTGTGCCAGAAGTACATAGATGAGATATTGAATGAGTTCAATATAGAAACTACAAGAAAGGTTCTTGTTGCACAGGAAGGATTGAATAAAGATTCAAGTATTTTTGATACTTGATATATAAAATCACAAAGAGTACTTTATCAATCATGTTGTGATGTGTACAAATCCAGATATGTCATATGCTCTAAATGTTATGAGCGTATACCAGAATGATTCATAAGATGATTATGGGACGATAGTAAAGATATTCTTATGATTCTTTATAAGAACTAAGAATATATTATTTTGTAGAAGTGACAAATAGATGGTTAGTTCATTGTAAAAGTATTACATTGATACTAGTTTTGCCACAAAGTACAAATTAAGTTTAAATCTATCTAAACTAAGGGTGGCACAATATGATGGAAAGTAAGTTCCATAATGGATTTGGATGAGTTCCAAAGTTAAGACATTATGACAAATACTACAACAAAAGTCTAAGTATGTGACTGCTATAATAGCAGCAAAAGTGGGCATTTGTGTCAAGTAGTTTGTTATCAAACTAGGTGTGGTTCACAGCAGGATAGTACTATGACGATATAATGTACGGCAATATTATCAACATGTTTTAACCCCAAGGAACTAAAGGTATCACCAAAGGACCAAATTTATACAAAGCCATCTCATTAGATAATGAGTGATGCGTAGAGACGCAAAGACATGCAATTACACACGGACCTGAAAGTGTCGGATCAGGAGATCAGTTGACCACTAGAAATCGTGTAAATACAACACCGGAAAGCCATAGGTGTTGAATGCACAAAGGTACGAAACTAGATTATTGACTCTAGTGCAAGTGGGAGACTGCTGGAGATATGCAAGAGGCAATAATAAAGTGGTTATTATCATATCTTCATGCTTATGATAAATGTTTACATACCATGCTATAATTGTATTAACCGGAAACATTAATACTTGTGTGATTTGTAAACATAAAAGAGTCCCTAGTAAAGCCTCTTGTTAAACTAGCTTGTTGGTTAATATATGATCATGGTTTCCTGATCATGAACATAGAGATGTTATTAACAACAGGGTCATATCATTTGGAGAATGATGTGATGGACATACTCATATACTTAAGCGTAGCATAAAGATCAAGTCATTTAATATAGTTCACTTGCTATAAGCTTTCTAATACATAGTAACCTAATTCCTTCGACCATGAGATCATGCTAATCATCATCACCGGAAGGATGCTTTGATGACATCAAACACCACACCATAACTGGGTGGCTATAAAGGTGGAATTGAGTGTTCGGAATGTATGTGTTGAGGAACATGGATCAAGATTGGGATTTGTCCATCCATATGACGGATAGATATACTCTGGGCCCTCTCGGTGGAATGTCATCCAATTAGCTTGCAAGCATGTGACTGGCTCACAAGGGATCAAATATCACGGGAACGATAAAAGAGTACTTATTGGTAACGAGGTTGAACTAGGTATGCAGAGATACCGACGATCAAACCTTGGATAAGTAAAGTATCGTGAGAGAAAGGGAAATTGGTATCATATGTAAATGGTTCATTCGATCATGAAGTAATCGTAGAAATATGTGGGAGCCATATGAATTTCCAGATTCCTCTATTGGTTATTGATCGGAGAAGAGTCTCGATCATGTCTGCATAATTCACGAACCGTAGGGAGACACACTTAAGGATTCGATGTTGTTTAGTAGATATGGAATGTGAGTAAAGAGACCGAATGTTGTTCGGAGTCTCGGATGGGATCCGGTATATCACGAGGAGATTTAGAATGGTTCGGATAATAATATTCATATAAGTAAAGTCCAATTTCGGAGTTCGGGAATGATTCCGGTGTTTTTACCGGAATGTTCTAGAAGGGTCTAGAAGGTTCACCAATCCGGAAGGGGAAGGGTACATGGATGTGTCATGACAAAGTGTATTGGTTGAATCATGTCCTAGTTCATCTTGGCTGGAAACTTGGAAGAGAGAAATCAAACCCTAATTTGAAAGTCAAAAAGGCAGTTTGAAAAAGTCAAATCCCAACATGGTTTCGAGTTAGGGAGGGTTTCTGAGTTAGGGAGGGTTTCCACCTGGGTTGAGAACACCCTTGGACGCCCCCCCCCAACTATATAAGGAGGGGTAGGGGCTCACCCCCAAGGTATCCCCCTTGCCCTAGGCACCCAAGAAACCCTAGGTTGGCCGCCGCCCCCTCTCTAGTTGCGACCAATCTAGATCTCCTCTAAACCGCTACCGACTAGCTAAACTCTTGTTGCTAGCTACCTCTAAACCTTGGCCCTCTAAACCCTAGATCGCGGGGCTCCCTCTACTCCACCATACTCGCTCCGGCTTAGGCGAAGCCCTGCGGGATCTCCCCTCTACTTCTGACACCACGTTGTCGTGCTGCCGGAATCGTGAGGAGAGAGCTACAACCTCTGCTGCCTGCTGGAACAAGGGAGAGGAAGGTCTTCATAGAGTACCGTATGTGTGACTGACTGCGGGAGCGCTGCCGGAACGCGGCACTGAAAGGATCGTCTACGCGATCTTGAGATCGGCAAGTGAACGACTACATCACCCACGAGAATCTGCTCTCGTTAACCGCTTTGGATCTTCGAGGGTTAGTACTCTATCAACTTGTTGCACCGATCTAGTAGATAGATCTTGGCTTGATCGTAGATTAGATCTTGATTGTGTGGTCATGCAGTAGAACTTTTTTGTTTTCCATGCTACGAAACCCTATAAAGGCCTCGGCCTCTGCCGTCTCCTGCGCGTCCTGCTGCTCCCATTACCCCTCCATCATAGCTTCGGCGGCAAGACGGGCGGTCTCCTCGGTCGCCAGTGCATCTTGCGCTTCCCTCTCGTCGCGGTCCTGGACGGCCGCCTCCGCCTCTCTCGCTACCTCCTCAGCCTCCAGCCGAAGCTACTCGGCAGGTTGCCGACCAGCGTCCTCCCTGGCCTTGAAGGCCATGTGCATCTTGCGGACGCACTTCTCCAGGACGTAGTGTGCGGCGTCGGCGCTATCGACTTCGCCCTCCGCCGCCTCCACCTCGGCCTGCGCCACCAACTTCGCCTCACTCGGCACCAATTCTCCCATGTCCCTGTTCTCCTCCAATGATTCACCGGTGCCCGACAGGGTAGGGGAAAGGGATACACGGTGAGGGCAAACTTGCTGAGGTCGGCCCAGGTCACGTGGAGGTTGTCCATGGCGAGGGAGGGAGGGATGGAATGGCGAGGGGTTGGTGCTGGCGTCCGGACCCTATTTATAGGAGGGGGGCTCGGCGGGAACAGCGAGCGGGATCAGGCGGGAAATGGCGCGGCCTAGGCGGGAAAGGCCGGGGCAGTGGGCGGGAACTGGAGTTCTGGCGGGACAATCGCCGGCCGCCATTAGCGCGGATCCTCTGCTTAGCTCGAGCTTGATGACTTCCAGCAGGACGCATATGGGGTAGCCGGTAGGGGCACATGCCACCGCAAACCGGGCTGAGCCCGAACGGCCGGACCGATTCGGATCAAATTGATGTCCAGTTTGCAAGGGCCGTTTGGGGATGGCCTAAGACTCCCTCTCTCTCTCTCTCTCTCTCGAATCAGGCTCGCGCCCCGCTTTATAAATAAAGCACAATCCAAGTACAAAGTCAGACATACAACCAACCCGGCCGCGGCCAAAGAAAAAGGAAAAAGGTCGCACCAACGCTGGGGCCACAGCACATCAGCGCCCAAGGGGAAAAAACAAAAAAGGTTGGTAACCAAGGGAGAAGGCGTCCATCAGGGCGTCGGGGGGCGCGTGGGATGCGTATTTACGCGCCGCGAAGGCGCCATGCGCCTTGCCCGGGCGAACTTCGAACACACGGGCGGTCACGAAGCAGACCAAGGGGACCATTGCTGGAGAAAGGCAAGCAAAGAAAAAACAGAGTCAGACGCCCGAGTGGAGAAAATCCGTTCAACCACCATCTTGTTGCGCACATTCCACAGCGTCCAGGATAGGGCTGCGAAGAGGAGCCAGAAAAGGCGGCGTCCTCCTCCGGTACGGTTTGCCTGGGCCTGCAAGAACTCCCCCAGTTCATGCGCCTGCCAATCCGGACCCAGAGCCTCCCGAACAAAATTCCATAAGAACCGTGCCGCCGAGCAGGAGATCATAATGTGGGTGCACGATTCCGGTGTCCCACATAGGGGGCACCGGCCGTCACCGGGGCCGTTACGCTTGGAGACTTCCACCTCCGAGAGCAAATGGTCCCGGAGAAGTTGCCAAACAAAGATGCGGATGCTAAGGAGCAGTGGAGCTTCCCAAAGGGGGCCCGTCCACGGCCTTTCAGGGCCCTGGAATAGGGCCTTATAGGCCGAGCACACCGAGAACTCACCAGAGGGGAGGAGAAGCCAGGAGGCCATATCCTTCACCTCGGAGAGAGAGGCGGGCAAGGCCCCCATCAGGCACTAGAGCTTGGCAGCCTCCACCTCGTTGAAGGAACGGCGAAACAAGGGGTTCCATATACCATCCCGGAAATTTTCCGCGACAAGCGAATATGGGGAGGCCGAGATGGCAAAGAGGACGGGGAAACGGATCCCCAACGGCACCGGGAGCAGCCAGGGGTCAAGCCAAAAGCGGACCCCCTGGCCATCCCCAGCCACGAAGGAGATGCCTCGGCCAATGTAATGCTTAATGTCCTGGATAGATCTCCAGAACTGTGACCCCTCCTGCTGCTCGCAAGCCAAGAGGGGACGGCCGTGGAGGTATTTGGCCTTGATAAGTTGCAACCAAAGCCCCCCGTCGTCCCTCAGGATGCGCCACACCCACTTCAGCATCAGGGCCACGTTGAAGCTCCGGGAGTCCAGGATACCTATGCCCCCAAAACATTTGGGGGCGCAAACGTCCGCCCACTTCACCATATGGTATCTTTGGTGACCGTCTCTAGCTGCCCAGAAGAATCTCGACAGCTCCTTAGCAAAGTCGTCATGGACTCCCTCGGGAAGCAGGAACAGTCCCATCTGATACATGGGAAGACTCGAAAGACAGGAGTTGATCAGAACCATTTTGCTCCCCTTACGTGATCCGCGCTCGCCAAGGTTCATCTCTAGAGCGCACTCGCGTGACCAGGGGGGCAAGGTCCTTGATCAACACCCTTGACTCTCGCATGGGTAACCCCAGGTAGGTAATGGGGAACTCCGCCAGGTTGCAGTTGAGGTTGTCGGCTATACGCTGCCGGTCGACGTCATCGAACCCTAGGACCATTACCTCGCTCTTGTCGAAGTTGATCTTGAGCCCTGACATGGCCTCGAAGCAGAGCAGCAGGAATTTCCTGATGTCTAGGTCCGAGCCCTGCACCATGATCATAGTGTCATCCGCGTACTGCAGATGAGAAATACCCCCTCCCAGGATCAGATGCCCTACCACACCAGTAATGTGGCCAGCGAGTTTGGCTCTATCCAAAATCTCTGCAAGGGCATCCACCGCGGAGTTAAAGAGGAGGGGGGAGATCGGATCCCCTTGCCTCACCCCACAGGATGAGGTAAAGTAGGGGCCAATCTCCCCATTGATGTTGATCGCCGTCCTACCACTCATCACAAACTGCATAATCCAGCAGATCATGCGATCATCGAACCCCCTCCTCTCCAGGACAAGTCGCAGGAAAGCCCAGTCCAACCGGTCATAGGCTTTCTGGAAGTCCAACTTGAGGAACACCCCTCTCTGATGGCGAGCCTTGACCTCATGAATAATCTCATGGAGGGGAAGGACATCATCATGAATGAGGCGTCCCTTCCAGAACGCGAACTGGAGGGGGTGCGTGAGCCTCTCTAGAACCGGGGCCAGCCGGAGAGCACAGACCTTCGCAAAGAGACGCTGGATTACATTGATCAATTTGATGGGGAGGAATTGGCGGATGTCTGTGGCCCCACCTACCTTTGGGATCAAAGTAATCACACCAAAGTTCAGACGCGCCATCACCAGGGTCCCTATATAGAACTCCTGGAACATCCGCATGATCACCGGCTGGATCTAGGCCCAGAACGTCTGCAAAAAAACTCACCGGCAGGCCATCGGGGCCTGGCGCCGACCCTGTCTTCATAGACTTTAGGGCCGCCGACACCTCGTCAGCGAGAAACGGACGTGTAAGGTCTGCGTTCTCAGCCGAGGTGACTAGCGCCCCACCTATCCAGAAGTCCGGCGCAAGCGAAATGCCCGAGGGGACAGCCGCCGGGAAGAGGGTTTTGTAGAAGCTATAAATATGGGAGGAAAGCGCCTGTGGAGATTCCAACAGCCCCCCCCCCCCTTCCTAGAGGCAAGGGATCGAGCACTTCCTCCTCCGCCCATTGGCAATGGCATGGAAGTAGGCCGTGTTCGACTCCCCGATCCCAGCCTGAGACTCACGACGCTGAATCGCCTCGCCTCAGAGATCTCCATAATAGAGGTCTCCAGGGCATACCTATGGGACCAGGCCTCCGCCGACAGGCCAAGAAGGTAAGCCTCCCGATCTAAGGCCTGAATCTCCCGCAGAATGGACTCCTTCTGGGACCTGAGCTCTGCCCCCAGGTTGCCCCCCCACGCGCGCATGAATTGGCGGGATATCTTAGTGCAATGATGCCAGATATCCACCGCGGATTGCGCCCGGTGGGGAGAGGCGGCCTCCACCAGCCACCTGGCCCGAACTGCCTCCACGAATCCTTGCTTCTAGAGCCAGAAGGACTCAAAGTGGAAGCGGTTCAGTCTAGGTGGGCAGCCCCCTCCCGAGGAAATAAGCAGGAGGGTATGGTCGGAGCCGATCCTAGTGACGGCCCTCAGAGAGCACAGCGGAAACATCACTTCCCAGTCAATAGAAACAATGGCACGGTCGAGGACGCTGTGAATCGGGGCCAGCTGTTTATTGGTCCACGTATATCTAGCTCCCACCCGCGCAATCTCGCGAAGAGCAAGATCCGCGATGCAGTCATTAAACATACGCATCCTAGGGAGGTCCACGTTCGCCGAGCTCTTGTCCCCCGCCACGCGAATCAGCTTGAAATCCCCGGCAACGACCACTGGGATCTCAGCCCGCTCCACTTTCAGCTCCAGCTGAAAGTGAACTCCGGACCTCCTATGGTTCATGGGCCATAGACAATGATCATTTCCCATTTGAAACGATATTGTCTATGGGTGAGGGACATGCTCACAAAGAAGTCCCCGCGGTCCATATCATCCACCTCAAAGGTGTCCTCCTTGACCCCAAGAAGGATGCCCCCGGAGTGGACACTAGCCGGAAGCCATGTCCAGCAGAACTTGTGACGAGAAAGGCCCTCAAGCTCAGCAATAAAGAAGTCCTGGCGAATCGTCTCCTGAAGGCCGACAATATCCGGCGCTTCCAAGCGAATATACTCTTTGATCTGGCGGCGACGACCCTCGTGCCCGAACCCCCGGATGTTCCAAATGAACGCCCGAAAAGCCCGGCTGAGATCCATAGGGGAACTCAAGCCTCGGGGGTCCCCTGAGCGAGGACCGAATGGGCACGACTGGATCGGGAACGGGAAGCAGCAGCCTTGGGAGGTCTACCCCGAGACCTACCCCTCGGGGTAATCTCCAGGGTCACCTCCCTCTCATCAGGCGCAGGAGGGGGATCCTTTCTAGGGCCAGGTCCAGAGGATCCAGCCATGGCCAGGATCTGGGCGCGTTCACGCTCCCGAGCATCGCGAGCTCGGGCAGCAGCGATCGCACCCGCGTACCCCTCCCATTCCTTAATGGAGGCCAGCTTCTCAACCCGGGGTCCCTTCTCACCTCGGAACACGATACAACAATCATCAGCCACCTCTCCTAGGTGAGCCAGCGACACCTCAGACAAGACACAGAACGAAGAACCAGGAATGCTAGATGGGCCAGGATCAGAAGGAAGAACAGAGGGGGCAGGGGAAGTACCTGAGATCTCATCACGAGCCGCAACACAAATAGCGGCCCGCTCGGCCACTGTCGGCTCCGGACCAGAGAGGCCCACCCTCGCACCTGCAAGGCGGACACTGTGATGGGACGGCGGCGGAGGGGGAGGCCTGGGGGTCTTGTTCTGACGGAGCTTGGGAACCACCTCAGGGAAGGGCGGGCCCACCTCTCCGGCGGCCACCATCATGGGGTCCGGAGTATCTGGGGCGAGGGAGTAGCAGACCACCCCAGGGGAGCGGGAGGACTGGGGGGAGCAAACCACCAGCCCCACACTCCCCGAAGTCTCCTCATCAGAGGATAGTAGCGCAGCAGGGGGACGCCAGAGATCAGACCCATGTCCGCGCCAAGGTTGGAGCCGTACTGGGTGATGGGAAGGTCGATGGAGAGTGGCGGGTCGGAGCGGAAGCAGCGGGGAACATCGACCGGGGCCAGCTTGGTTGGGGCGCTCAGCGACAGACGGGAGCACCCCGGGAGGAGGGGGCTAGCACCCGAAGCGCCGACGGAGGCCCCGGCACCACCATCCCATGGCAATGGAGGGCGGCAGGCATCGCGGTCGGGGTGACTGGGTCGACCTGAATCGCCGCCATCCGAGCCACACCCCACCCCACCCCCGAGCGTTGTCGTCGGGCCGGGTCGGAGGAGAGAGAACCTCCGGGGACCGACACCTCCTCGTCCAGCTCCACCAGGAGGTCTCTGCCCACCCGGTCAAAGAAGACGCGAGGGAGGGAGACCGGGAACACGGAGATCGCCGGGCAGAGCAAACTGAGACGAATGGGCCCGTGGCCTGGCAGAGAGCTCATGTCCAACTCCGTGAGCTTGCCCACTGCCTGGGACAGCAAGGCCACCACCTCAGGGCGCCGAGCCTCGTGGGGGATCCCCGAGATCCGCACCCATGGCCTAAGACTTACTAGTACAACACTGGAGTTTCTTCAATATTATTTTTAAAAGGGACGGATTCACTTCGAGATACAGTTTTAAAAAACAGTATTGCTAAAACGCAGCTAGCTGTGTTTTAAGATACGTCACAGCTAACTCGTCCACCGTCCGATTGCGTCGGCGCGATTAGCGAAAGTTAGTTAGGTGTTGTCTCTCATCGCGTTTATTTGTCACAGCCTTGTTTTGATCAGCACGTGGTGTTGTCGCTTGGGCTGTTGCACGGGCCTTTTTCTCTAGCCATTGTTGATTTTTTTTTGTTCGGGCTTTGATCCAGTTAGCTCTTGTGAGATCGGTCGGGAATGCGCGCAGCGACGAGTGGTACGTCTGCTCTTTTATAGCGGCAGTCAACATCAACGTTGTCTTTTCTTTTTCTAAGGATAAAATGGTTTTACGTGGGTACTAGATTTATATAGACTGCTAAAAATAGCGATGGATTTGGCTTTTTGAAGTTTTTCAACGTGAAACATTTCCCTAATTGGCTTTTCTTTATAATTAACCGTTTCTTTTATTTCTTTTGTCATGTTTTTTTTCATTTTTTATGTTTTTCTATTAGGGATGTATTTTGTGAGTTTTATTTTTTTATTCCACCAATTAGATCGATTGGACAAAATTATTGTTCCATTGTCCTTAGATGCTACTTTTGTGCTTCACATATACTCGTAATTTGTTCCGTAATCGGTAATATTTTATTCAATCGTATCCAAATTTTGTTCTCCAGGAGGAACCGTCGTCTCGCATGTTGACGCAGCGACGCGAACCGTGTTTGTCTCGGGTTCCTTTTTTAGGATGTTGCCACTGGCCGTGTTGCCTCGTGTTGTTGTTTTTCCCTTGCGTAGTTCCTAAACCGTGGATTTTTTCATACTTTACTTGACTTTTTATGTTGTTCTTATGAAGATGCTTTGTCATTATGCTTTTTTGCATTTTGAGAGTGAGATAGAGAAGGTACGGAGAGATTGATTACACACACACACACACACATATATATATATATATATATATATAATATATATATATATATATATATATATATATATATATATATATATGTATTAGAGGCGACAACGGCGACTGAACTGGTAGAGAAGGATTTTTCAGGTTGTATTTTTTGTTATACTTTGTTCTAGTCATTTTTGATTCATTAAGTGGTTTTTGACAACAATTAATCATATTTTTTATGAGAGAAGGGGAAAGATAACTTAGGACTGTTTCGCCGTCCTATTGTTAGTTGCAACTAGACTCGCTGTTGGCTTTTCTCGCGGGGGGTTGCAACTGGTTTGCAAGTGAAAATTGTTTTCGTGGTCCCTTCTCACTACGTGTTCTAACTGTATTTGTAATTGCGTTCTCGCAGGAGTTGCAACATGCAACTGAAAATTGTTTTTATGGTCCTTTATTTACTGAGTTACAACTGGACTTGCAACTGGCTTTTCTCGAGGAAGTTGCATCTCGGATTGCAACTGAGGATTGTTCTCGTGGTCCCTTCTTTTCTATGAGTTCCATCTGGAATTGCATCTAACTTTCTCATGGGAGTTGCAACTAGGATTGAAACTAATGATTGGTTTCATCGCCCCTTCTTTTCTATGAGTTGCATCTAGACTTGCAAATGGTTTTTTCTCGTTGGAGTTGCAAGCAACTCAGGATTATTTTTGTGGTCCTTCATTTACTACGAGTCCCAACTTCACTTGCAACTGACTTTTTACAAGGGAATTGCATCTCGGAGAATTTTTGTGGTCCCTTGTTTACTATAAGTTGCAACTGAACTTGCAATTGGCTTTCTCAAGGGAGTTCCAACTAAGAGTTTTTGTGGTCTCTCCTTAAATACGAGTTGTGATTGGACTTTCTACTGGCTTTCTTATGGGAATCCACTACAGTTCCAATTGAGGGTTTTTGTGGTCCCTTGTTTACTATGAGTTGTAACTGAACTTGTATTTGGCTTTGTCGGGAGTTGCGGATTTTTCATTTGTTTTTGTGGTCCCTTCTATATGTTGTTTTTTGTTTTTTGGATCATTCTTTTTTATTGTTCCACTCAAGCTTTTTCTATGTATGAACTACCTATACATAGTGCATGGTTGTGGTCGCAACTTGTTCACATTTCCTACGAGTTACAATCAGACTCGCAAGTGCTTCATGTTTCCTATGATTTTTGCAATTAGATTTTTTTGTTTTGAATGTTTTTTGCACTTATGATTTTTCACGCTTCATATAAATTGCAATCGGTATTTATTTTAAAACTGGCTCATGTTTCATATGAATTGCAATCGGATTTGCAACTGACTCGTCTTCTCTATGAGTTGCAATCGGATTTGCAACTGATGCACGTTTTCCCTTTTTTTATGAGTTGTAATCGGATTCGCAACTCGTTCATGTTTTCTATAGTTTTACAATTGAACTTTTTTTTGCAACTGGGATCCTTTACAGTTGCAAGTAGGGTTGCAATTAGGATTTTATCCGCTTGCAAGTGGGGTCGAAACCAAGGTTTTTTCTCGTTGCACAAGTGGGGTTGCAACCGGGGTTTTTTTCTTGTTGCAAATTGGGTTCTAATTGAGATTTTTTCGTTTGCAAGTGAGATCGTAATAGAGATATTTTTCTAATTGTAACTACGATTGCAACTTAATTTTTCAGTTGAAAGTGGAGTTGCAACCGAGATCTGTTCTAGTTACAAGTGGGGATGTAACTAGGATTTATCCAGTTGCAAGTGCGCTCGCATGTGAGATATTTTTATAGTTATAACTTATTTTTTTCAGTTGAAAATAGGGTTGCAAGTGATATATTTCTATCACAAGTGAGATTTTTCTAGTACACGTTGATTGCACATAAGTATTTTCTCAGCTCCATATAAACTATCGCAGATTTGTCTAGACAAGCATGCATTTAGATATGTTTTATGTATAGATACATGTGAATTTAGACGAAGGTAGTAGTTGTAAATAGGTTGCACCTATTTTTTGTAGTTGAGAATTAGCAAAATTGTTTCGTAATGTCTTGAAGCTGGAGAAATGATTTTGTCTTTATACCTTTCAAAGCAGAGAAGGTAGATCTATATAAAAATTGTACTCCCTCTGATCCATATTAATATATCCATCTTGTCTAGATACGAATAAATCTAGTCTAAATATTTAAGTAGATACGTACAAGTTTAGAGGAGGCGGGCGACGGCTGACCGTGCGTCATGCTATGTGCATGCGTACAAGGCTACAATCAAAGTTAAATAAATATGATACGCGACGCCCTGAGCGTCAGCTGACTGTGACGTATCTTATATGTCATAGTCAGCTGAGCGTAGAGACTCCCTAAAACAAAGCAGCAAGTTGAGCCTCCTCTTATCCGAAACTATTGAGCTCACTGTGTAAGTATATATGGTACGCCGACGAAGTTGTTACTTTCAAAAAAGATTGCGATCGATCTCAAAAGCAGAGGCAGCGACAGCGTTGGCGGCGTGTAAACGCCAGGCGCAGCGTGCCTCGTGGTTCCCATTCACATGGCTGCATAGATGCTCATGAACGTCGCAGTTAAGGTCACATAGGAGATCACCTGTCAAAATGGATGCAGATCGGTAGCCAGACAAGAACACACGACAAAGTAAGGGCTGTGCTTGCAAAAGACGACAGACACGCACGATTAAGCAGCACAACATTATTTACACGAACTGATCAGTTATAATCCCTCCGTTTGGAAATATAAGATATTTTAGATTTGTGAAAGAGATGTATCTAAACACATTTTAATGTCTAAATTTATTTAAGCCTATAAACTAAAACGTGTCTACATATATTTTTTCACAAACCTAAAACATCTTATATTTCTAAACGGAAGGAATATTATTTTTTTTCTAAGCTGCGGAGTATTGCCACCGCTCGAAAATAATACCTCCGCCAATGGACAAAAATAACCCCATTGTAGGTTGCTTCGGCATTAGGCATTATGCAGTTGCTCACCTCTTTGGAATGACTAAACTAAACTAAATCAAAACAATCCTATGACGTGAAAGGTCACACATCTTCTTCACAACGGAGAGCACTTAAATACCCTTTGCATCCTTCTGGCTTTCCAATCTCTCCAGCCAGAATGCCAGATGCTTCTGCCATACCGCATTACCGCTTGACGGGTTGTTGAGATATTGGAGATAAACAAAGTGTAGCCCAGCCAAATGTAGCAATGCTAACGGTATTGATGTCTGAGTGATTCCCATGAATCAAAGACGGCTTGGAGAGAGAGTTGCTCTTGTGAATATAGATTTTGGTTTTAGCTCCCTCGGTCTGGCCCAAGTTTCGACCGAGATCCGCGCATGATACACACAAGGTCCGGATAGCGGAGCCGGGCCAAAAGGTGTGTATAGTTGCGTAAAAAACAGAGCCGACATGTCCTCTTCGTTGTTCTCTATCTGGTAGGGTTGTTCCCAGCTCTGATGCAAAATGGTAGAATCTTCATGAGACAGCACGCGTCCTCGTTTGTCAATAGTGAATTAGGAGGTATTGGAGAAATCATCTCCACTAGTGGTGTCGAGGTGTAATTTTAGAGTATTGGTCATACTGCACCATCTCAAGTTGGCAATTTGAAGGTTTTGTTTCAACCTCCCTTAATGATTCTGTTTGGTAAGTATGGGCTCCTCCAAAGTGCAATTTTTTCACTTGGTCAGTCTTGCACTTGGACGTCAGATAGACTACAGCGAAGAGGTTGGCCAAATTGTGGTAATTGCCCACTATGTAACCAAGTACAAGAATTGATGACCCATCTACTATACCTATGTAGATTCACTATTCGAATTTGGAAGGAGATCCTAGCATGGTGTGGCATTCAAAATCTATCCCCGGAGCTTTGGAGAGATGAAGCGGATATCAATCGTTTGGTGGACTAGCATGGCACTTCAAAAGTGGAAGGAGAGGAAGGCGATGGCGTCTATGATCATGCTTAAATCGTGGCAGATTTGAAAGGAATGGAATTTTAGAGTTTTCCGACACTTTGCGTCTCCTGTGGCCGTTGTTCTTGCTAGGATCAAAGATGAGGGCTATGGCTTGGAGCATAGCCAGGGCGAAGTTTTTGAGTAATGTAATCCCGGGAGAGTAAACTTGTATTTGAAGTCCTAGGGTTTGTTCCCTAGATATTTGTCTCTAAAACTTCTTCTCGATTAATGAAAATATCAAATCTTATGCCTCATTTTAACAAAAAAGTTGAGAAGCACTTGTGACCAGAGCTGGTTTTACCACTTCAATTTCTGAAGTGTTTCATCAACATTGACTCTATGCCGGCTTAGCCTCTCGTAAGGATCAAATACACGAAACAAGGAGTCCAAATACTGTTGGCTTGATGATATTTCGTTTGTTTCGCTCTCCCACAAGGTCCACTCCCTCCGTTTAAAAATAGAAGATGTTTTAGTTTTATAAAGCTAATGTATCTAGATTACTTTTAGTACGTAGGTTCACTTTAAACCTGAGTGAACTTACATACTAAAAATAGTCAAGATATATTTACAAAATTAAAACATCTTATATTTTAAAAAGGAGGAAGTAGAAGTTAAAGTGTGTACTCCTACTGTCTATTCTCCTATGTACGGGCACGTAAAATTATTTTCGGCTGTTGTACTGGTTTCTCAGGATTCAGGAATAAATTAAAGCGGGTGTGTGGCAAACAAAGCGACAAGCCAAACCTCCCTTATCTAAAACTTTTTCAGCCACTGATGATGCGGCGACGCCAACTTGCCGGTTACTACCTTCGAAATAGATTGCGATCGCTTGAAAGCATTAGCGGCAACAAAGGCGCACAGCGGCAGAAAACGGCGCCGGCTAACCGCCAAACGCAGCCGGCCGGCTTCGTGGTTTCCGTTCACATGCTTGTAGCGTTCATGAACGTCGTTGTTAAGCTTGCATAGCAAATAACACCTCGAAACGCATGGTAGTAGTAGTAGCCAGACAAGACACACTGACGCTGATTACTATAAGCAGCGGAATATTTACACGAACTGATCGTGTACAGTTTCTTTCTTTCTTCTAGTTCTGCTAGCAACTACTCCGTACTACATTACCATGGAGATGCGGCTGAACAGGGGAGGAGAGATGGTGGCGCATATCCTAGTTCAGAAATTGCTCGGGTGGTAGGAAGCCATGCGCATATCTCAGCAGCTTCTCGTGTTCCAGACCCAGCAATTTTCGCCAAAACCAGAACGGAGAGACGGCTTCGTCGTCCGATGATCTCGTCCGGCACGGCCATGAACCTCGATCGTTCGCTTCTTGCAGGAAAAAAGATCAAAACGGTGTCAAGTCTCACTACACACACGTAGTACATCTACGCTGTCCATTTTCTGAAACCTTGGAGTACAGATGCTCCTTTTTTTCTCGATTCTGTGCGTGATAGAATCATTGAATACGGCATATTTTTTACGAGGTTTGACAATGGAGCGCTTTCCGTGAAAGGGAAGCATTGCGAAGCACTAGGAAGCCACTTTTACTCGTACTACCAAAAAAGGAGAGCGGTTTGATTCAGTACTACTCTTTTCGCTAAATTTGTATAAATGCATCCTCATATATTAAACCCGTAACCCGTATCCAAATAGAGTAGACATACATACCGGGGTTTGTAGTTATACGCAATTTCCGCACGCACATGACCCGGCCTGCCCCGCCGTCGGCCATCGTCCCGACCACCACTACCGGCAGCCATCGTCACGACCGCCACTGCCAAGTTCTCCTGTGCCGCCTCTGCCGGACAAGTAGCCGGATAGTCCGACGAGTCGCCAGACAAGTTATCGGACAATCCGGCGAGTCGCCGGAAAGTCATCGGACAGTCTAGCGAGAAACCGGACAAATCGTCGGACAAGTTGCCGGACAGTCTGGCAATTGCCGCCAAGCTCTCCCGCACCGCTGCCGCCATGCCAGCCCTGCAAACACACACCTATGAGGATAAGCGAGGCGTGAGTCACCGGCTCGTCGGAACCAACCACCACCATTACCGCCGCGCGCTGCACGGCCGTCGCCGGAGATGATCCGGCGTACAACCATACTTTTTTTTCTTTGTATAGAGCTCATACTAGTACATGTCGGCTAGAAAAACGTATTATTTAGTTTAGTTATATGAGATTTTATACAAGTATATACGTGTATATACTAATTACGAAGAAAATCAAGCGATTTGAGTCATTTTTGTGTTTAACATTATACGAGTTTAGGGGAAAGACGTAGTACTGAATCAGAGCTAAAAGAAGAAAAAGGAACGGCTGATGCATGATGATTGCCCGGAGCCAGGACTAGTTTTTTTTTGTGAACTAGGACTAGTTAAACAACAAGTTGGCCCAACGATTTATGTACGCGAGTATTACTAAGTTGGGTCCGATCACTCGGACCGATAGCAACTTGTATTTCTCTGAGACCAAAGGCCACAATATATAATATAGGTACATGTGCAAATATACAGAAAGCCCCTAACATATGAGGAAACTACAATATACAAATATATATATTTAACACCCCCTCAAACTCATGGTGATCCACAACACTGAGTTTGGAGAGTAAGAAATCATGCTGCGCTCTGATCTGTGCCTTCATAAAGAAATCTGCCAACTATAAATCTAAAGGCACATACTGAAACGCAACAACCTGAGCCTGCACCTGAGCACGTGTATAGAAAGCATCAACACCAATATGCTTGGTAAGCTCATGCTTAACCGGATCACGTGCAACACTAATAGCACATGTACTGTCAGACAAAACCAGAGTGGGTGTGGTAATAGAGACTCCAAAATCCGCAAATAACCACTGTAACCAGGTCACCTCAGCAGTTAACAAGGTCATAGCACGCAACTCAGCCTCAACACTCGAACGGGAAACCGCTGTCTGTTTCTTCGTCTTTCAAGCAATGAGCGAACCACCAAGAAACACATAGTAAGCAGAAAGTGAATGGCGATCCGAAGGATCACTCGCCCACGTAGCGTCCGAATAGCACTGGAGCTGGAGGAAACTGGAACGAGGAAAGAAAAGGCGACGAGTGATCGTACAACGAAGATAATGAAGAACACGGAGAAGATGACTATAATGAACAGTGGTAGGAGCAGAAACAAACTGACTCAGAATATGAACATGATAAGAGATGTCGGGACGAGTGACAGCAAGATAAACAAGACTCCCAACAAAATGACGATAACGCGTCGGATCAGGAAAATGATCACCATCAGTAGGTTGAAGATTAACATTAAGCTCCATAGGGGTCTCAACAGTGCGCTAATCCCCAAGAGCAGCACGAGTAAAAAGATCCTGAATATACTTTTCCTGGGAGATGTAAAAGCTATCAGAAGTGGATGAAACCTCAATCCCAAGAAAATATCGAAAAGGACCAAGATCAGTCATAAGAAACTAATCGCGAAGACGAGCCTTAACAAAGGCTATATACTCAGGATCATCACCAGTAATGATCATATCATCAACATAGAGAAGAAGAAGAGTACGTCCACGAGGAGAAGTGTGAACAAACAGCGCTGGATCATGAACACTAGGAGAGAAACCAGCAGCAGTCACCACAGAGGCAAAGCGCTTAAACCAGGCTCGAGGGGCCTGTTTGAGGCCATATAGAGAACGCCGAAGACGGCAAACCATCCCAGCGGGAATGGAATACCCAACAGGAGGCTGCATATAAACCTCCTCACTCAACTCACCATTAAGGAATGCATTCTGAACATCAAGCTGAGACACAGACCAGTGACGAGCAGAAGAGACGACAAGAAGAGTGCGCACAGTGGTCATATGAGCCACAGGAGCAAAGGTCTCATCATAGTCACGACCGTGCTCCTGCTGAAACCACGAGCCACAAGACGCGCTTTATAGCGCTCAAGAGATCCATCAGAGCGAGTCTTAATTTTATAGACCCACTTACAAGTGATAGGACGAACACCGGGAGGGGGAGAGACAAGATCCCAGGTGCCAGTGCGCTCAAGCACAGCAATCTCCTCAGCCATGGCCATCTGCCATTCAGGATGATGCTCAGCATCCCGATAAGAAGTCGGCTCAGAGGCAACAGAGAGACCATACTGACTAGGAGAGTAACGGTTGGGGGCACGACGCTAGCGAACAGGACGAGTAGAGGGAAGCTCATCATAGGAAGACGACTCGGGAGACGACGATGAAGAAGAAGGAATAGCAGAAGAAGGCTCCGGAGAATGAGGAGAACTAGGAAAACTAGACGGATCTAAGGAGGATGGTGTCAAAGAAGAGACATCAGGGAGAGGGGGTCCTGAAGAAGACACGATAGGAGTAGAAGGAGGTGTGTCAGGAAAAAGAAGAAAAGAGAGATCTTCCACCGGGTAGGTACCAGCGGTCGGACGAGGATAGAAAGGGAGCGTCTCATCAAAGGTAACGTCGCGAGAGATATGCATCCGGCGACCAACGGGGTCCCAACAGCGATACCCCTTATGCTCATCACTGTATAAAAAAAACACTCAACAGACTGAGCGGTCAGTTTGGTGCATTCGCGAGGGGCAAGGAAAACATAGCAAACACAACCAAAAAAGCGAAGCATGGAGTAGTCTGGAGAATGACCAGATAGGCGCTCAAGAGGGATGCCACCCTGCAGAGCGGCAGATGGCTGAATATTGATGAGGTAAGCCGACGTAGCGACAGCCTCAGCCCAGAAATGTAGCGGAAGAGAAGAAGCAATCATCATGGCACGAGTGGTCTCAAGAAGATAGCGGTAAGCGCCAAGAATGCCATTCGGGCATGTGCGCCAGACAGAGAATCGAAGCGAGGGTACCTGCCAAGAAGAACACCTCGCAGCATCTGGGAGATATACTCACTAGCAGAATCAGCACGAAACACACGAATGGGTGTAGAATATTGAGTACGGACCATGGCCGCAAAACGTTGATATACGGCGAGCACTTTACTGCGAGAGCGCATAAAATATAACCAAGTGTACCGATAAAAGTCATCGATGAATAAAATATAGTAGCGATGGCCCCCTTTCGAAGCGAAAGGAGCCAGACCCCAAATATCAGAATGAACTAAATCAAAAGTTCGCTGAGATACAGACGCGCTAGTAGGATAGGGAAGCTGAATCTGTTTGCCCAACCTATAGCCCTGACAATGTAAAGACCCATCTCCCGAGACAGACCCCAGAAGACCACGATGAACTAATGACGACAGGCGAGAGTCACAAAGGTGACCAAGACGATGATGCCATTGCTGGAAGGACCTGGTAGCAGAGGCGACAACCGGAGAAGAACTGGCAGATGAAGTGGCAGCGAAAGGAACACGAAGCCAGTCTAACTCCCAATGTCCTGAAGAGTCACGGATGTGAGGGCCAGCTCCAACCAGGGCCTGTGTGTGGCGGTCCTGGACAACACAAGAATCAGTATCAAGAATGACGCGACAACCAGAGTCAGTAAGCTGGCTAGCAGAGAACAGATTTATCTTAAGACGAGGAACATGAGAAATATCAGGAACAGAAAAACAAGAAGTAGAAAGGGTGCCCTGACTAGAAACAGGAAGAGAGGTACCATCGGCCGTGAGAACACGAACATGGGAAGGGAGAGAACAAAGAGCGGACAGTAAAGAAGACTCAGAGGTCATATGAAAAGAAGCTCCAGAATCCAGATACCACGGAGACGTACCTGACTGTGTAGAAGGTGGTGGTCGCGCAGTGCTTGAAGAGTTAGTCACAGAACCAGCAGTGCCCGTCGAAGAAGAGCCTGTAGCAGCAAGCAGACCGCGAAGACTCCCGATAATGTCCTGATCAGATAGAGCAACTGTTGAAGATCCGGAAGGAGCCGACTGCCCACAAGCCTGGTGCTGCTGACGAAAATTGGGATCCCGTGTATAACAGGTATCCCAAGTGTGGCCATCCCTGTTACAGTAGGAGCAGTGACAAAGAGAACCGCGGCGACCCTGGCCATGAGCCTGCTGGTGCTGACTCTAACCCTGAGACTGCTGAGACTACAGGTGCTGACTCTGACCCTGACCTAGAGGAGTGGGTAGTATCGGCGACGGCACAGAGGACAGTGGTTGAGTCAAGGGAGCAGGCGGCATAGGAGGACCACGAGTAGCAAGCACAGATGGAACCGCAAGAAGACCGGCACCACAGAGACGGGTCTCCTCAGCCTGAAGCTCATACAACACCTCAGAGAGCGGAACACGACCACGAGCATTCAGCTGAGCACGCCGGGGCTCAAACTCCTGGCGGAGCCGAGGCAAAAACTCATAGATGCGATGAAACTCCAAATCCGAGCGCACTATCTGGCAGCACGAGCAGGTGCCACAAACAGCAGTACAGAGAGAATCAAGCTGACGCCAGATAGCAGCACTTTGAGTATAGAACTCATCAATAGTGGAATCACCCTGCTGAAGAGCATGCTCCTGGCGAACCACGGACAAGTAAAGAGCATCCCCAGACGGCTGATAGCGCTGACGAAGATGTGCCCACTAAGCGGCAACAGTAGGGAGACTCATGAACTCAGCGATCTTGGCGTAACATCGAGGTGAGAATAAGCAGAAGACGAGCATCCTCATCGACCCACTGAGTGTAGGCAGTCAGAGCGTGGCGATGGGTGTCGAGATTAGCAGAGTACTGTTTGAACTTCAGCTCATAAGCAGCAACATCACTATTATCGGCACTCTGAGCAGCATCCTTGGCCTCCTGAGAAGCATCAGCACCGAGAACAATCAGTGTCGGCGGAAGAGGAGCCACATGAGCAGGGGGGCACGGCGGACAGGGAACCTCGCCGGAGAGCACACCCCAAAGACGGAGACCGCGCATGTGAACGCGCATAAAGGCAGCGAAATCCGGATAATTTGCGCCATCGAAGATCACCGGACAGCCAGGAATCACAACATAGCCCGATGCAGAAGACATATCTCTCAATTTTTTTTTTGGAACAGATCTGGTCAACCCAGCTGCAGGCAGATGCTGGGCAAAATCCGGCAAAATTCCGGCCTAAGGGCCAAGGGAGGCCAATTCCGGCTGCCGGGGATCGATTCCCGATGGTGGTCTGGCGAGTCGGTGACAGAAATCCGGTAGTCTAGAGGTAGCAGGAGACCAGGCGCTGGCTATCACGTGGAGCAGGAGACCAAGCAGGAGACCAGGAGATGGCTATCACGGGAGCCGATCAGATCAGATGTTGGCGTGTAGCAGGGCTGGCGGGCTGGCTCGCGCCTGTAGCAGGAGAGATCAGATCGGGAGGCGATCAGACGCTGGCGTGTAGCAGGGCGGGAGGCGCTGGCGTGTAGCAGGGCGGGACTCGCTGGCGTGCGGGAGTCTCCAGAGTCGCTGGCGTGCGGGAGTTTCTAGGCGGGCGAGGCGGGCGTGTGGGAGGCGCCAGGCGGGCGAGGAGATCAAGGCAGGAGAGCACGCGCGTGGGAGGCGCAGGCGGGCGAGGAGATTGAGGCAGGAGAGCGTGCGCGTGCGGGAGCAGGCGCTGCGGGAGCAGATCGTATCGAGGCGGGCGACGATGAGAAGCCGATCTGGAAACCGGACCGATCTGGAGATCGATCTGAAAGACGAAACGGGCAACTACGGCCAGGAACGAGGCGGCAACTGGCGGCGGCGACGACGGCAAGACCGTCGGCGACAGGGACGGTGGCGGCTGTAGCGACGAAGTTGCGAGCAGGCTTATCTAGCTAGCTCTGATACCATGTCAGGAATATGCAACTTGTATTTCTCTAGGGCTAAAGGCCATAATATATAATACAGGTACATGTACTAATATGCAGGAAGCCCCTAACATATGAAAAAACTATAATATACAAATATATACATCTAACAGCAACAATTATTTTCCCGAGTAATTCAGAGAGCTTTATTTAACGATAACAGATCCTGCCTCCTAAGTCTGAAGACTAACGATCTGGAGGAGTGCCAAGCCAGCTGCTCGTCTACATCAGAGTGCACGCATGTTTTGCACTGAGATGGGCCTAAAGAGATCAGCTGATCTAGGTACAAGTTGAATTACAAAAGAAGGAAAACCACTGAGATGGGCCTAAAGAGATTAGCTGATCTAGGTACAAGTTGAATTACAAAAGAAGGAAAACTAAGAGCTAGCTCTCCGATTTCTATGAAGATAGGTGTCATGACCGAACGAGCGCCATTCATCACGAATCGTAGCTAATTGTACCTATACCTGCAGCAAACTAATGTTCGTACCTATACCTTTCAGATACGAGATCAAGTATACCATTCATCACGAATCGTAGCTAATTGTAGATGCCACCGTGTATCCTCACGTATGACCATACATCCATCCCGCCAAGTGGTGTCAGTTTGCTATGGGTATCTACGACCCCATGTACACCTGTTTCACCGGGGATTTGAGTGTTGTGGTTTGCGTTTTTTTTGGTGCTAATTGATCTAAAGAAAGACTTATAGTTTCAAAAATTGAATTAATATAATCTATGGAACCAATCAAGATCTTTGATTTTAACCAGGTGTCCTGCCCCCAAGGACAAGATCTATCTCTCCAGGGACGACGTGATGCGAAAATGGTAGAAGAACTTAGGATCGATATTGTGAGACTAACCTAACTCTGATACCATGTGAAAATTATAGCACTAGAAGTAAAAGGCTTATCCACAGGAGACATATCAGTGGCGCGCACCTAAAGGGTGCCCCACAGATAGTTATCTATGGCACACGAAGAGATCGGTGCGCCACTGACCTGCACATAACCGTGGTGCACGGCAAAATCGGTGCGCCACGCATAAGTGGGCCCCACAGATGGTGGTCGACCGCATCCATTGCATGTATATCTGCGGCGCACGGAATATGTGTGCGCCACTGAGTATGGGCAATTAGCCAAAATAATTAACACGCGCGCCTCTCTCTCTCTCGTTCTCCTTCCTTCCTCTCTTCCCCTTTCTACCCTAGAACGCCGCCGCCTTTCTCTTGTGATTTCCCTCGATCCCATGCCTCCCACCGCCGGCAGAGACGCAGCGCTGGTGCCCCTCCTCCCCGTCCCCTCCTGCTACCGCGGAACACCCCAAAGACGAGGGACGCGCGACAGGATCAGAGCCGACCGACTGATAAGGCGAAGGTGAATGTCGGCGACGTCCGTGGCCGGTGGGAGGGGCGTGTGCTGGAGGAGCTCGCCGCGGGGAGGCGCAGAGGTCGAGCGATTGGTCAACTTCCCGGTCTGCTGTCATAGGCAGTCTTGTTGGAGATATGCCCAAGAGGCAATAATAAAGTGGTTATTATCATATCTTCATGCTTATGATAAATGTTTATATACCATTGCTATAATTGTATTAACCGGAAACATTAATACTTGTGTAATTTGTAAACATAAAAGAGTTCCTGGTAAATCCTCTTGTTAAACTATCTTGTTGGTTAATATATGATCATGGTTTCCTGATCATGAACATAGAGATGTTATTAACAGCAGGGTCATATCATTAGGAGAATGATGTGATGGACATACTCCTATAGTTAAGCGTAGCATAAAGATCAAGTCATTTAATATATTTCATTTTCTATAAGCTTTCTGATACATAGTAACCTAATTGCTTCGACCATGAGATCATGCTAATCACCATCACCGGAAGGATTCTTTGATGACATCAAACATCGCAACGTAACTGGGTGGTTATAAAGGTGGCATTGAGTGTTCAGAAAGTATGTGTTGAGGCACATCGATCAAGAGTGGGATTTGTCATCCATATGACGGATAGATATACTCTAGGCCCTCTCGGTGGAATGTCATCCAATTGTCTTGCAAGCATGTGACTGGCTCACAAGGGATCACATATCACGGGAACGAGAAAAGAGTACTTATCGGTAACGAGGTTGAACTAGGTATGCAGAGATACCGACGATCAAAACCTCGGATAAGTAAACTATCGTGAGACAAAGGAAAATTGGTATCATATGTAAGTGGTACATTCGATCGCAAAGTAATCGTAGAAATATGTGGGAGCCATATGAATTTCCAGATTCCTCTATTGGTTATTGATCGGAGAAGTGTCTCGATCATGTCCGCATAATTCATGAACCGTAGGGAGACACACTTAAGGATTCGATGTTGTTTAGTAGATATGGAATGTTAATAGGGATACCAAATGATGTTCGGAGTCTCGGATGGGATCCAGGATATCACGAGGAGATCTGGAATGGTCCGGAGAATAAGATTCATATAAGGAAATTCGTATTTCGAAGTACGGGAAAGTTTCCGATGATTTCATCGGAGAGGTTCTAGAAGGGTCTAAAAGGTTCACCGGTCCGGAAGGGGAATGGTCCATGAATGTGTCATGGATATGTGAAATGACTGGATCATATCCTAGGTCACTTGGTGTTGACATTTGCAAGAGAGAAATAAAGCTCTAAATTGAAAGTCAAACGGGAAGTTTGAAAAGTCAAACTGGAACAATGGTTTCCTAGTGGGAGAAGAAACAAGTCATTATGTCAATCCAACTTGGGTTTGGGATTGGATTCAAACCCACCCCTCCCAAGGCTGCCCCTCCCTCTCATAAATAGAGGGGGAGGGCTACCCCAATACCACAAGAGCCAAGCCCTCCCCACACACGCGCCGCCGTCGCCGCCCGCGCGCCGCCTTGCCGTGCCGCTTCACCTCCGCGGTTCATCGTCGCCGCCCTAGCCGCCGCTGACACATCCTCCTCCTCCCGGTCATCTAAACCCTAGATCTCCGGGAAACCCTAATCCACCATAACTTGCACCGGCTTAGGCGAAGCCCTGCAGGATCTTCCCTCTACTTCCGACACCACGCCGTCGTGCTACCGGAATCACGAAGGGAGAACTACAACCTCCGCTGCCTGCTGGAACAAGGGACAGGAAGGTCTTCATCGAGTATCGAACGTGTGACCGACTGCGGAAGCGCTGCCGGAACGCAGCGCTTGAAGGATCGTCTACGCGATTTTGAGATCGGCAAGTGTACGAGTTCATCACCCACGAGAATCTGCTCATGTTAACCGCTTTGGAATCTTCGAGGGTGAGTGCTTCTATCGACTCTTTCTACAATTGAGTAGATAGATCTTGGCTTGTTTGTGTGCATGCGGTAGAATTTTTTTGTTTTTCCATGCTACGAACCCCTGCAGTGGTATCAAAGCCGTATCTATATGTAGATCTGTTGCACGAGTAGAACACAATGGTCATTGTGGGCGGTGGTGCTTTTATTATCAATTGCTTATGTGTACTTTGCATCTTGCGGTATGATGAGATGAAGCGGCCCGGGCTAACCTTACATGACATCGTTCATGAGACTTGCTCAACGCTCAACATGCAACTTGTATTGCATAAGTGGCTTTGCGGGTGTCTGTCTCTCCCATCATAGTATAGATTCAATTTACAACGGGCACTTGATAGTTCAAACATCAACGTTGTGGTTCTTGTTCGTAAGTTAGAACGACACTTATTGAAAGCCCCAAACCACGTAAAATATGCAAAGAAAATTAGAGGCGTCTAACTTTGTTTTGCAGGGGTGTGCTGTGATGTGATATGGCCATGATTGTGATTATATATGATGTATGCAATGTTCCTTATTGTAAGTTGGCAACCGGCAGGAGCCATATGGTTGTCTTTTAAATTCCGTTAAGACATGCGTGTCTATTCAAAATAGTTGTAATAGTTGATGCTGGTGAACGACAACCATGAAGCGGCACCATTGACCTTGACGCCATACCGGTGATGATGGAGATCATGTTCATGCTTGAATATGGAGATCGGAAGCACAAGAAGAAAGGCCATATCATATCACATATTATGAATTTCATGTGATGTTAATCCTTTTATGCATCTTGTATTGCTTAGTTCACCACGGTAGCATTATAAGATGATCCCTCAAGCACACAATTTCAAGTTTTAAAGTGTTCATCCTTAGTAAGCACCGTTGCTAAAGCTCGTTGTTTCGAAGCACCACGTGATGATCAGGTGTGTTAGATTATGCGAGTGTATACAACGTGACAAGCCAGATTTGCTCATGCGGAAGCTAAGGTTTGATCTTGACGAGCCTAGCATGTACAGACATGGTATCGGAACACAGAATACCGAAAGGTAAAGCATGAGTCATATAGATGATATGATGAACATGATGATTGTTCGCCTTTGAAACTATATCATGTCACGTGATGATCAGACTTGGAGTAGTGAATTTGGTTCGTGTGATCACTAAAACAATGTGAGAGATATTGTTTTGAGTGGGAGTTCAACGGCAATTTGATTAAAAGTTAACACTATTTATCATAAATTAAATCAAAGTGAATTTGCATAGTTTTTGTAGTCATTGGCATCCGTTTACCACCTTGCACTTAGTTATAATTGAGATAATAGAACTATAGAATTCTGGTTAGTTACTTTATGAACTGGTATCGTATTGTTTTGAAGTGTTAATATAAACTTTAAAAGTCCTATTGCAAACTTTTAGTAAGTTCCGGTTACTCCGTGAAGTCTAATAATTGGTATTAAATCAAGAGTGACAATTCCAGTGTTAGTATATAAGTATCATGTTTGTCTCCATGATTCTTGATATTTAAAAGATTGTTTTAATACCAAGTTTATCTAGTATCTGAAAGAGCTGTTTCAGAAACCATGATGTGTGGAAGATATTGCGATATCTGAAATGATGTTTTGGTTGCAACATGAGAGAGTATAACATGGCAAAGTTTATGTTCTCATATTTGATGAGAATTTGAAAAAGGTTGGAGATGCTTGTCATCCTAATCCTACAAAAGGTTTTGGAGAGCAACATTATACTCACGATTCACCGTTATAAAGCTAAAAGTAGCTTGATCATGAACAGTTCCATGATAAGGGTGAATATTTGATAAAATGTTTACTATACTAAAAGATTACTAAAGAATGGAATTTGAAAGAACACGAAGTATTTGATGATGGTGATCTACTTCAAAGTGCAAGTCCAAAGACATTGGTATTTAAATATACATGCTTTGGACTATGTGTCATGTGTATGGCTCTACTATTGATGTTGATAGATTCTTTCGAACAGAAAAGGAAATACTGACAGAGAATCTTAGAAATATATGGCAGAAAAGAAAAGACTAGAATTGTTCAGCTTAGGTATATAAAGGATATACATGTTATGGCTATATTCTTTGCTTATTAAACAATGTGGTTCTTAAGTATTAGATACTGAATTTGTTGGTATGAATCGTCATACGAAACAACACAATTTATGAACTACAATGTCCTAAGTAACTAGCAAAAGAATGTGTGATGATGTTCATCGAGAACAAATAAAGGGTTGTTGTGTTGCTCGTTAATATCAAAGCTTGCCTTCAAGATTTGTTTTATCAGGTATTATGAGAACAAAAGGGTTGTTCAAATAATTGCCGTAATCCATAAAAGATGGATGATTTACGAATCTCGTTGGATAAATCACATCCATAAAATATTGCTAAAAATGTCGAAAAACAATTGATAATAAAGATCACTTAGGAAGTGACATCGCCGTTTAAATTATATTGGAAAGAAAACATGAAGAAACTCCATGTGGATGGAATTTTGGAGTCTTTTGATTTTTGATCAAATGACACTTGTGAAATTTTCCTAGAGATAATTAAAAATCTGCTCATAGGCCAAAGGGAACGGATGACTAGCTTATTGTAACTTGTACATATTGTTGTATAAAGCCCGTTATGTGTAGTCAAGAGCGATGGATTTCAACTTCATATGCTTTCTCCAAAAATCTGAGTGAATATATGAATATTTACTAAATGAGGATGAAGTGTGAAACATTTGAAAAGTTCAAAGACTTTCAAGACGAAGTGCAAAATCATTGTAACAAGAATATAAATAGTTTATGATAAGATCATAAAGGAAGATCTTTGAGTTACAAGTTTAGCATAACACCTAAGATTTAAGGAATCGTTCCATGGATTTGCATTTCCCGAAACATCATAAGAGTATGGAGTGTTTGAGATATGTAATGAAACCTTGTTTGACATGGTGAGATCAAAGGTGTCATTTATAAAACTGTCATTATATTTTAAAGATTAAAAGCTTTAGAGACTACCGTTTTTCCACTGAAAAGAGCTTCATCATAATCCATTGAAATGACGCCATATAAAGTTATGGTTTGGGATAAAAACCAAGTTGTCCTTTCTTAAAAATTGGTATGCTATGCATAAGAAAGATGTTTGCAACCAAAGTCAGATGAATATTTCTTTGTATGTTATTTTGAATAGTCGTTAAGTAATCCTCCATAAGACCGAAGACAAAAGTGTTTGTCGCTTAGAACGCCAAGTTTCTTTGAGAAGGAATTTTTTCGTGAAAAGTTAAGTGGGAGGACAATAGAACTTTGATAAGGTTAAACGAAACTTAGCTATATGTGTAAAGTTGTGCAGCGCCGAAAAGTGTTCCGGAAGCAACAACAATGCTCATGGCTCACGTGCCTCAAAGGTTGTGGACACGGAGACCTAAGTTCCTATTGAACAAAGTAGGTCGGATAAACAATCAAATACCAAGATTTGAGGTTTGAATCATTATTTGACAATAATGAACCGACTACATGCAAAGAAGCGATGATGGGCCCTGACTCCGTCAAATGGCTTGAAGCCATATAATCTGTGATAGTTCCATACACGAGAAATCAAGCCTTGAACTTGAGAGACCCTCTGGAAAGGTGTAAGACCTTATAGTCGTGTTTGGATCTATAAAGAAATAGACATGGATGTTTCACATCTTTGAAATTATCGACATATCGGGAAAGAGTTTACGACAATGTTCAAAGAGTTGACTATGGCAAGATCTGATCTTTCATTAAGCGATATTTAGTCTAGACGGATTAATGTAGCAACCACTACATATAATTTTATTATGTGGTAGTTGAATAAACAAAACAAGTTCTTCTAATAGAATGGTTAACTAGGACGTGTGCATGACACGGTCTAAAGGGTTTTGTTAATTCAAGTGATGCTAAAAGCGTATGGAAACCTCAATGGTTGGAGTAAGCATCACAGAGTTGGAATCTTCACTATGATGAAACTGTTAAAAGAGTTTAATTTCATCGGAGACGATAAAGATGCTTGCATTTGCAAGAAATTAAGTGGGAGCGCTAAGACATGTTTTTAATACATTATGTGAAAGACATATTGTTGATTGGAAATGATGTATATTTTTATTGACACAGGTTAAGAATTTCATCTCGATGAATGGATTAGGCAGAACCCAAATATTTGGCATCAATGTCTATATGGATAAATTGTGACGCCAATATGGTTGTGCCAGAAGTACATATATCAGACATTGAATGAGTTCAATATAGAAACTACAAGAAAGGTTCTTGTTGCACAGGAAGGATTGAATAAAGATTCAAGTATTTTTGATACTTGATAGATAAAATCACAAAGAATATTTTATCAATCATGTTGTGATGTGTACAAATCAAGATATGTCCTATGATCTAAATGTTATGAGCGTTTACCAGAATGATTCATAATATGATTATTGACAATAGTAAAGATATTCTTATGATCTTTTAGAAGAACTAAGAATATATTATTTTGTAGACGTGAAAATAGATGGTTAGTTCATTGTAAAAGTATTACATTGATACTAGTTTTGTCACAAAGTACAAATTAAGTTTATCTCAATATAAACTAAGGGTGGCACAATATGATGGAAAGTAAGTTCCATAATGGATTTGGATGAGTTCCAAAGTTAAGACATTGTGACAGATACTACAACAAAAGGCTAAGTATATGACTGCTATTATAGCAGCAAAAGAGGGCATTTGTGTCAAGTAGTTTGTTATTAAACTAGGTGTAGTTCATAGCGGGATAGTACTATGAAGATATATTTTACGACAATATTGTCAACATGTTTTAACCCCAAGGAACTAAAGGTCTCACCAAAGGACCAAATTTATACAAAACCATCTCATTAGAGAATGAGTGATGCGTAGAGAGGCAAAGACATGCAATTACACACGGACCTGAAAGTGTCAGATCCGGAGATCAGTTGACCACTAGCGATCATGTAAATACAACACCAGAAAGCCATAGGTGTTGAATGCACAAAGATTTGAAACTAGATTATTGACTCTAGTGCAAGTGGGAGACTGTTGGAGATATGCCCAAGAGGCAATAATAAAGTGGTTATTATCATATATTCATGCTTATGATAAATGTTTACATACCATGCTATAATTGTATTAACCGGAAACATTAATATTTGTGTGATTTGTAAACATAAAAGAGTCCCTAGTAAAGCCTCTTGTTAAACTAGCTTGTTGGTTAATATATGATCATGGTTTCCTGATCATGAACATAGAGATGTTATTAACAGCAGGGTCATATCATTAGGAGAATGATGTGATGGACATACTCCTATAGTTAAGCGTAGCATAAAGATCAAGTCATTTAATATATTTCATTTGCTATAAGCTTTCTGATACATAGTAACCTAATTCCTTCGACCATGAGATCATGATAATCACCATCACCGGAAGGATGCTTTGATGACATCAAACATCACACCGTAACTATGTGGTTATAAAGGTGGCATTGAGTGTTTGGAAAGTATGTGTTGAGGCACATGGATCAAGAGTGGGATTTGTCCATCCATATGACGGATAGATATACTCTGGGCCCTCTCGGTGGAATGTCATCCAATTAGCTTGCAAGCATGTGACTGGCTCACAAGGGATCACATATCACGGGAACGAGAAAAGAGTACTTACCGGTAACGAGGTTGAACTAGGTATGCAGAGATACCGACGATCAAAACCTCGGATAGGTAAACTATCGTGAGACAAAGGGAAATTGGAATCGTATGTAAGTGCTTCATTCGATCGCAAAGTAATCGTAAAAATATGTGGGAGCCATATGAATTTCCAGATTCCTCTATTGGTTATTGATCGGAGAAGTGTCTCGGTCATGTTCGCATAATTCACAAACCGTAGGGAGACACACTTAAGGATTCGATGTTGTTTAGTAGATATTGAATGTTAATAGGGATACCGAATGATGTTCGGAGTCTCGGATGGGATATGGGATATCACGAGAAGATACGGAATGGTCCGGAGAATAAGATTCATATAAGGAAAGTCCTATTTCGGAGTTCGGGAAAGATTCTGATGATTTCATCGGAGAGGTTCTAGAAGGGTCTAGAAGGTTCACCGGTCCGGAAGGGGAATGGTCCATGAATGTGTCATGGATATGTGGAATTATTGGATCTTATCCTCGGTCACTTGGTGTTGACATTTGCAAGAGAGAAATAAAGCTCTAAATTGAAAGTCAAACGAGAAGTTTGAAAAGTCAAACTGGAACAATGGTTTCCTAGTGGGAGAAGAAACAAGTCCTTCTCTCAATTCAACTTGGGTTTGTGTTTGGATTCAAACCCACCCCTTCCAAGGCTGCCCTCCCTCTCATAAATAGAGGGGGAGGGCATCCCCAACACCACAAGAGCCAAGCCCTCCCCACACACGCGCCGCCGCTCGCCGCCGCCGCCGCCTCACGCCACCACGCCTCACGCCGCCGACGCCCTAGCCGCCGCCGACACATCCTCCTCCTCCCGGTCATCTAAACCCTTGATCTCCGAGAAACCCTAATCCACCATAACTCGCACCGGCTTAGGCGAAGCCCTGTGTGATCTTCACTCTACTTCCGACACCACGTCGTCGTGCTACCTGAATCACGAAGGGAGAACTACAACCTCCGCTGCCTGCTGGAACAAGGGAGAGGAAGGTCTTCATCGAGTACCGAACGTGTGACCGACTACGGAAGCGCTGCCGGAACGCAGCGCCGGAAGGATCATCTACGCGATCTTGAGATCGGCAAGTGCACGACTACATCACCCACGAGAATTTGCTCTCGTTAACCGCTTTGGAATCTTCGAGGGTGAGTGCTTCTATCGGCTCGTTGCTACAATCTAGTAGATAGATCTTGGCTTGTTTGTGTGGATGCGGTAGAATTTTTTGTTTTTCCATGCTACGAACCCCTACAAGTCTACCTCTGCCGCAGGCGTTGTCCCACGACCACCTCCTCAAGTTGTTTTCGGCGGTCACGACCCTGAGTTGCTGTTGCCGGACACCGCTACATCCCTCTGTCGCCTGCCACTTCCACAACCTAATGCTTTAGTTGAGCTCCCTCTTCACTTCCTGCATATGTTCTGGAAGAAACTCATTTCTTTTTTCCTCATGAGTTGAATATTGTTGGAATTTGGCCACAGATCGACTACATCAAACTAGACAAACAAGCACGCTCGAAAAAACTTATGGCCAAGGGCTCATATCGTGTCCTCTATTTATGTTTATTTTTCTCAAACTCACGGTTACAAGAAACGATCCTGTTGTGTATATATACACAGCCAGACAACACAAACCTATACATACACGAACTTGAACTCACGCCACAATTCCTAAACAACCACTGACTCCACGCACACAGATTTCTAGTCCTAATACCACACGGCTAACAATCCTAGCCGGACTAGTACAACACTATAAGCCCACACACGCATAGAACTTATCTAATTAACAAATCTATTTAGACTAGGACATGTACATGACACACATAAACTTTTAGTCACCACTAATCAAGATTAGTGCTAACGATCTCTCCCTAATCTTAATCAACGACTCTTTGTCTTCCATGCTTCTTCTGGTCTTGACTCGTTGTAGATCCGTGTCTTGTCTAGGGCTCGCACCACGACAAGTCTGATTGGCTCTCCCCAATTTCAACTTGGCGAATTTACGGACCAATCCGAGCATGATCCGGACTATCCAGCCACGCTAGCAAACTTGTGGAATCGCACCACCTGTGGAACACACAGTCCACCCTAGCACAATACATGCCGACCTCATGGCGTGGACTAGACCATCCACTTCGGCCTCATGTAGAGACAAGTCCTCATTAAAGAGGATCCCCTTCAATGGTTTACCGCCCCCTTCACACTTAAAATTGATCCTCTCGTTGAGACACGTAGACGACCTGATCGAGGCACGCAAATTGCGTCTTCGTCCATACAATGGACAGTCCCTCAATCTTCATTCACTTCAGCTACAACGGATCCTCACAGAGACAAGCACTTGGACACAATGACGACTCACAGACACAACGCTAACTCAACGTGCTAACCCGCACGACCATGACTCCTTGACTCATACTCTCCCGGACGACGATCTTTGACAAGATTCTCCAGCACCGTACCCCGGTACCACCACACTCATCAACGATCATCCCCATCCACCATCTTGCCGACGACGCCTCCTTGTCGTCTCCTCCGTATCGCTCCGCCAAACGACGATCGCCCGCCACCTCACCGATGACGTCATGCTTGTCGTCTCCATCTAGTCGCCCGCCCCGAGGCGCTAGTCAGATCGCCTCCCGGGGCAAGCGTGGCTTCAAATCTTTGACCTCGCTCTGGTATCAATTGTTGGAATTGCCCACAGATCGACTACATCAAACTAGACAAACAAGCACGCTCGAAAAAACTTATGGCCAAGGGCACATATCGTACCCTCTATTTCTGTTTATTTTTCTCAAACTCACGTTTACAAGCAACAATCCTGCTGTGTATATATATACACAGCCAGACAATACAAACCTATACCTACATGGACTTGAACTCACGCAACAATTCCTAAACAAACACTGACTTCACGCACATAGATTTCTAGTCCTAATACCACACGGCTAACAATCCTAGACGGACTAGTACAACACTAGAAACCCACACACGCATAGAACTTACCTAATTAATAAATCTATTTAGACTAGGACACGTATAGGACACACATAAACTCTTAGTCACCACTAATCAAGATTAGTGCTAACAAATATACATAGAGTAGATTAAGCATATATATATATATATATATATATATATATATATATATATATATGCAGTAGATGTAAACCCACCACACTAAATTAAGACTTATTGTACATTTAAAGAAAAAATAAATGCGATCCATTTTTTTTTACTCTGCCTATATGCTTATCCGCACAATACAGCTGGTATGTCCTGCCCATCGGTGTACAAGTGGAGGGACAAGTTTGGTTCCGCATTTGGTTACAATTCTTACAGCTCAAAATCTGAGTCGCTGACCATACGAATTTATGTTCATTATCCTCCGCACATGGCGGCGCCGCAGCTGCATTGATCTTTCGCCGGGATTACGCAGGCGCGCTGGTAACAAAGTGACAAAGATAAGCCTTCCTTATCCGAAACTTTCGAGCTCACTGCCGAAGGTATGACAACACATCCGTTACTTTGGAAACAGATTACAATCGACCAAAAGCAGAGGCAGCGACGGAAGGAAACGGCGCCTGGTGAACGCCAGCCGCAGCCGGTCTCGTGGTTCCCAGTGAAATGGCTGCGGTGATAGGCGGCAGACGCTTATGAACTGTCGTTGTTAACCTCGTGGGTAAATCAATGGTCAAAATGGATCCAGATACCTAGCCAGACAATTAGACACACGACTGATTAAAGACGATGCTAGTAAGAGATGATAGGTGCGCAACGATTAAGCCACTCTGAAATTATATCCCCGCCAAATAGCCAAAAATGCCCCTATTGCAGGTTCGCTTTGGCGTTGGGCACTGGCGACGATTGCTCAGCTATTTAGAATGACTAAACTAAATCGAATCACCACAATCCTATGAGGCGAAAGGTCACACACCTTCTTCACAAGGGAGAGCGCTTAAATACCCTTTGCATCCTCTCGGCTTTCCAATCTCTCCAGCCAAAATGCTTCTGCCACACCGCTTGACCAGCCGTTGAGATATTGAAGAAAAACAAAGTGTAGCCCAGCCGATTGAAGTAAGGTTCACGCCGGTGATGTCTGAGCGGTGCCCGTCAATCTAAGATGGCTTGGATAGAGATGTACACTAGTGAATGTAGATTTCGGTATTAGCTCCCACGGTTCGTCCGAGTTTCGACTGATGTCCACGCATGATACGCACAAGGTCGGGTCTGTAGATAGTGCAGCCGGGCCGACTGAGCCAAGTTGTCCTCTCAGTTGTTCTCTACCTGGTATAGCTGTCCTCCTTTCCGATGCAGAATGGTGGAATCGTCGCCGAGGCAGCACGCGACCTCATTTGCCAATAGTGAATTATGAGGGGTTGAACGTCGATCTCCGCTAGTGGCGTGGAGCCATGGAGGTGTAATTTCAGAGTGCTGGTCATGCTGCACAAGTTTGAGTAGAGAAGCACTTGTGATCAGAGCTGGTTTCACCTCTGCAATTTCTGAAGTGTTTCATCAACATTAATTGACGCAATTTCGGCTTAGCTTCTCGCCAGGATCAAATACAGGAAACGAGGAGTCCAAATACAAACGAGGAGCCCAAATACTGTTTGCTTGATGTTTCGTTTCTTTCACTCTCCTTTCTAAAGCAGCTTTCCAACTTTATAAATAAAGCCTTGGGTAAGATCATTCTTTGGTAGACAGTATGACGTCCAAAGATAGACACAACACCATACACAATGCTAGGGCAGCAGCACACACACGCCCGAAAGAAAACAAGGAAAAAAGCAAAAAGGAAGGAAACGGAGAGGGATCAACTAGACGAGGAAGACCGCAACCGCTGCGCCCTCTGAAGAATACCCACCACGCTCCTAGCCCCGACTCACCAAGCACCAAGCAGCACCCTCAAGAGGGAAAGCGACCGCTGCTGCCCGGACCAAAGACTGGCCCTAGGGTTTCCCCCGGCACACAAAGGGGAATGGATGAAGGGAAGCCACGACGCCCTCCAGGAAGGAAGATGCCACCCGCGGGCCGCACCGCGTCGGTGTCGGTCGAGCCGACAAGGATTTCTCCCGAGGACCCTATCCATAACCCCCGAACGCGCCGAAGCACAGGAGACCCGCGAGGGCAAGGCCTCGCCACCACCAAAACTTGCCGCCCACGAGCATGCGACACTCCGGTTCCGACTTCGTCATCATCGTCTCACCAAGCAAGCCGGTGCGAGGTCTACAACATCGCGACACAGGTAGAAATGAACCGGGACCCTCAATACCATGGTCGCGCGGGAGGGAACTTCCTCCACCGCCGGAGACGATAGTCGACCGGACGCGGCGGCAGACAAACCAGTCCCCCATAGGTCCGGCCGGGCCCAGCAGGCCCGTTAAGCCTCCGCGAAGGCAAACCAGTCCCATGGCGGTCCGACCGGACCCCGAGCCCGTAGATGTTAGAATTGCCCGACTTGTACGCTTCAATACTTCGAGTGCTTTCCGACAGTATACGCACGTACAAGCAAATCTCCGACGAGACGATTTCCGGCGAGACGGACAAGTGCACACGTACGTAGCTAGCCTAGCTAGATTACTTTCCTAACTGACAGCTCACGCACACAAAAGCGAATCGCTTGAACGCACACAGAATCAATTAGATAGCTAAACGCACGTATCGTGCGACTTCTTTCTTTATTTCTCTGATAGCTCACGGTGGCGTTTTTACAGGGGCCTTACACACGTATATATAGCAGATTTAGTATAGCTAACCTAGTAGGATTAGAACATCTAATTCCTACTCTATTCGGCTACCCGTGTCTACTCGGATCGTGCCCGTACTCTGACGTGCTTATTCCTAACAATCACCCCTAAGCACGACGTGCTCTCTTCTACACCGACTGGATTCCAACACTTGGCCACTTCTTGTTAACTTTACTTTCGCCACTTCAACCATCATTTTCGACGATTGCTTTCGCGTCTCTTGTGGCACCCATGTCGCCGTCTTTGCTCTTGTCGGCTTCTCCATGGCTTCACGCCGACGTCCTTTTGTCCGCCCTTCTCCATGCCTTCACGCTGTTCTTCTTTTGTCCGCCTTGAGACATTATACTTGGTTCGATGAAGTACTTTCTCATCGATGCCTCACATATTTGATCTACGCTTGCGGTGCTCTTGAATGCAATAGAACAAATATGTAGGAGGTAACTCAAATTTGTTTTCTTCTAGCTTCTTTATACCACGTGAAAAGCCTTTTGATGGATCTACACCCCTATTGTTGGGTCTCCTCCATCTATCGGCCACCAGTCCACACTCTTGGACCATCGCCTTACAGCCTTGCTAGCTTTGTTCTTGGGCTCACTTCAGCTCCCTCCTTCTCTTATAATTCTTTGGGCAAACAAGTGTAGGTATCGCTCGCATGCATCTATACACCCTTCCGATTCCGTATCTTACGGCACAGACTAGCCTTTTCTTCAAACTCTTTGTCTTGGGAGAATCCCTAGTGCTTACCTTCGGTGTCCACGCTTGGAGCCCCTAGGCCTTCAATGTCTTACGGGCCCGAACTTGTCGACAAGGATAAGCTCGATTGATCCATATTTTCTTCATACTCAAGATCCCACGTGACGTGAAAAGTTGAATATTTCGGTTCGTTGTAGCCCCAATTCCATGACTTGTCTTCCTCAAAGATTACGTCTCCCTTAAAAACCACCTTATTGGTATAAGGATTGCACAAGCGGTATGTCTTTGAGCCTTCATAGCTGTCATGATCATTGGAATCGTTGCTCGCCAATTCCGCCTTTACATGCGCCACACATCCAAAAGTACGAAGATGATCAACCGAGGGCTTCCATCCGTACCATGCTTAAATGCGGTGTTGTACCAACTCCACTCTCGATAGATTCCATGTTCAGCAAATACACGGTACCGTATTGCCTCACCCTGAAATTTCCCTAGCAAGCCTTTACTCTTCATCATGCTCCGTGCCATGGTCAACACAGTTTGATGCAGCTCACCCCCCTCATCAATGCGTAGGGCCCTTATCTTTGCCTCCACCTTGAACTCTTCGGCTTCCTTGATCTTCTCGAATGCTTGTTGAGCTTGATCCTTACTTTTCAGTAACACAATCCACATGTATTTACTATGATCATCCACCACAAGCATGAAGAACTTATTGCCAGACGGAGTTGCGGGTGAGATTACAACGCATAGATCGCCATGAACAGGTTCCGAGGCTTCACTTGCCTCAAACGTGGCTTCACATGGGAACGGGGCACTTTGTTCCTCATGATGCACACACTGTAGATCGTGATCCACTTGTGCCACAATCTCCATAGCCGGTGATGGAGGATCCTCCTCATCCTTCAACTCAGTTACTTCGAGCATCAGCATCATCGGTTCATCATCTCCTTCCTGGGCGATGAGAGCCCTCTCCTTTTCCTTTGGTGCTTTCCGCAATCGCCTTGAAGTGACCGAGCTCACCGCATTATGACATCTTACTTTCTTTATGTCAAACTTCCTCCACGGCGGGGCGTCATCTTCATCCTCCTGCCCCACAATGTACTTTTTCGCTGGGCGTTGCTTCTCCTTGCCGCTCGTGGAGCCTCCTTGCTTTTCTTTTGAAAGAGTCATCCATTCTTTGCTTTGTGAGCATCGGTGCTCAACACTGCGGATCACCGGCGATCCGAATTCTCTCATCGTGTGCCTTGAATCTTCCGGCGAGATCCTCAACCGTCAATGTATTCAGGTCGAGACATTGTTCGATCGATGTAACGATCTGCATGTAGCGCCGCGCCGCACGGAACCTTCCGGCGTTCTTGATCTCATCCAATTTCTCGCCATATCCACGATTGTGTTGACAAGGGTAGCAAAAGCGGCAAACGATCAACCGTCTCGCTCTCCTCCATCTTTAGATCTTCATAGCTTTTTGTCAAAGTTTGAAGATGCGCTTCCTTCACGCGGCATGACCTTGGTGCAAGATCTTGATCGTCTCCCATGCATCCTTCGCCGATTTCTTTCCGACGAGGTCTTGCATCACGTCCTTCGCACGCGACGGAGTAGAGCCGTTAACGCTTGGCGATCCTTGCCAGCGCGCCCGCCAGCGTACTCGTCACCTCTGGATCGACGGCCTCCCAAACCTCCGAGCCTCCATGGCCACCTCCATGTTGAGTGCCCATAGCCCGTAGTCCTTGCGATCGGCGGATACAAAGCCGCCCGCGTCTCATCACCGGTGCCGATGCCGAGTTGTCGCCAAACTTCACCATCGCCATGACCTTCTAGTACTTTCGGCGGATCACGGACGGCGACCTTGGCTCGATACCAATTGTTAGAATTGCCCGACTTGTACGCTTCAATACTTGAGTGCTTTCCGACAAGATATCGCCGCGTACAAGCAAATCTCCGACGAGACGATTTCGGCGAGACGGACAGTCTGCACACGTCGTAGCTAGCCTAGATTACTTTCCTGGTGACAGCTCACGCACAAAACGCGAATCGCGAACGCACACAAAATCAATTAGATAGCTAAGCGCACGTATCGTGCGTCTTCTTTCTTTTTCTCCGATAGCTCACGGTGGTGTTTTCTGAGGCGTATATATAGCGATTTAGTATAGCTAACCTAGTAGGATTAGAACATCTAATTCCTACTCTATTCTGTAAACTTGGATCGTCACGTCTTCTGACGTGCTTATTCCTAACAGTAGAGTCCGCCACCGCGCTGCAACAAGCCGACCAAGGACACCGAGAATCCCATCCATCCTAACCCGCCAAGATTTGCAACACAGCCAAAGCAAGGCCGACCCGACCAACCCAGATCGGGGTCAATGAGTCCGATCCGGGCCACCATGGCCGCGCCTGTCTCGAGCTCTGCCTGCCATGGAAGCGCCGCGCTGCCCCGCCGCCCAAGACCATGCCGCCGCACTGACCCACCCCCTGCCGACGCAGGCCCTCCCAGGAGGCGGGCCGAGGCAGCACATTGTACAAGCTTAACAACGACGTACATGGCCTAACAGAGCGACAAGCCAAGCCTTCCCTTATCTGAAACTTTTTCGGCCACTGATGATGCTGCGAGAACGACTTGCCAGTTACTACCTTCGAAGTGGATTACGATCGCCTGAAAGCATCTGCGGCAACAAAGGCGCCCGGCGGCACAAAACGGCGTCGGGTAAACGCCAGGCTCAGCATGCCTCATGGCTCCCGTTCACATGCCTGTAGCCGTCAGGCGGCAGACGCTCGCTCATGGACGTCGTTGTTAAGCTTGCATAGCAAATAACACCTCGAAACTCATGGTAGTAGTAGCCAGACAAGACACACTGACACTGATTACTACAAGCAGCGGAATATTTACACGAACTGATCAAGTACAGTTTCTTTCTTGTTTTTTTTCTAGTTCTGCTAGCACTACTACATTACCCTGAAGATGGGGTTGAAGAGGGGAGGAGAGGTCGTGGGCATATCCTAGTTCAGAAATTGCTGGGGAGGTAGGAAGCCATGCGCATATCTCAGCAGCTTCTCATACCCCAAACCCAGCAATTTTCGCCAAAAACAGAATAGCGACGAGAATGTTGGTGCGCCGAGACGCCGTCCCGCTTCGTCATCCGATGATCTCGTCCGGCACGGCCATGAACCTCGTCCGCTTCTGCAAGAAAGAAGAGCACAACGGTGTTAATTAAGACTTACTACTACAACACTAGCAATTTCTGAAGCCTAGCTAGAAATAAAGCTACTCGTATTCATTTTTCTCATCGATCGGTTCTGTCCCTGGCAGAATACGGCATATTATTTTACAAGGTTTGACAATGGAGCGGGGCTTTCCTTGAAAAGGAAGCAATTGCGAAGCACTAGGAAGCCACTTTGTCTGGTACCAAAAAGGAACGGCCCATGGATGATGATGATTGCGCGGAGTCAGGACAGCAAGTTGGCCCAACGACTTACGTATTACTGCTACTAAGTTGGGTCTGTCTGATCACCCTGCTCACACTGACAGCCAAGCAATTGGGAAATTCAGTAATTCACGATCACGATCCGATCCTGCAGCAAACTAATACGTTACTCAGTTACTCATACAGGGACGATACCCATACCTTTCAGACCCAGACAGACACGTAGGCGACGACGAGATCAAGTAAACTATTCACGAATCCCAAAGCTATCATTAGCAGTTGAGCACCAATCAACGTAATACTACATGGCCATCCCGGCGGCCGGTGTCAAGGCACAGTACTGTCCTGCAGTACTCGCGTGGTTAGTGGAATCTTTTGTGCACATGCAGCTCGCTTGACGTGGCGCGGCCTCGGCGCTATCTAGCGAGCTAACCGCACCACCTACCGCCACGATCGCTTCCAGGGCCGATCGAACTGAGCCGAAATTGTAAATTGACTTGACCTGGCTGGCTTGCTCCCCTATGATTCGGTAGGCTTGGATCGGATTAAGCTAGGGTAACCGTGCCGGCCGGGCAGGGGCGCCCTCACATGCATGGCTGGCTGCCGGGACACGTGCCGTGCGCTGTGAAGGTAGGGTACAGATGCGAGGGCGCGCGATGCCCTCCGAGCTATCCGCTGGAACGAATGATGATGGGATGGATCATGGATGGGACAAGGAGGAGCGAGGAAGCTTCAACGGCTGTTGCGCGCGAAGGCAGGAACAGAGAGAGAGAGGCCGTGAATGTACAGAGCATCCGATCCGCTTCCGTTGGTCAGGATCGGAATCTGGACAACAGAGTTTCCGCTTGGCACATTTGCTACTTGTGGTCTGCTGGTTGTTGCTTGCGGGCAGGTTTTGCGTGCAGCCTTTTCGGTTGGGAGAAGGGGGCGGAACTGGGCTACACCATGCCGGATCCGGCGGCGTTCTGGTGAACTGGCCATTTCCGCGTGAGCGTGACGACGGAAGTGGTGCTACCGGCTTACGGCGGGCAGGGGACGTCCTTATCGGCTAAGCCTAATCGATCGAGCTTGGGAGTTGGTTGGGTTAGCGTGGCGCCAAATTACCGTGTCAACACAGGTCTGGAATAGAAAAAGCGTGTAAGGTAACATGGCGAGCTCGAAAGATGCGATGCTCACCTCTTTCTTCATCATGCCCGTCTTGCTGGCGGTGAACAGCGCGGACGCCGGCAGCAGCGCCGCGGCCGCAGCGGCGTCGGGGCGGAGCGCCGACGCGGGGGCGGGACCGCCAGCCTTGTCCCTGGCGACGCAGAGCTGCATGATCCGCTCGGCGGCCTCCGCGGGGTCCCTGCTCTCCTTCATCAGCCGCGCCACCTCCGCCTTGGGCAGCCGCATCCGAAGTCGCACGGCGCCGTCCGCGCCGGCCTCCACGGACGACGACCGCCGCGCCGCCATCGCCTCGCCGCCGAGGCCTGCCGCCCCTCGGGAGGACGGCATCAGGGACGCCACGTCCGACACGGTGCGCCGCGACAGCATCAGGCTCTCCAGCCGCTCCCTCGCGCCCACGTGGAGCGCGCCCGACCACGTCTTGCGCGGCGCGCGCAGGCCTTCCTCCTCCTCGTCGCCTCGCCCGCCCACGCCGGGCGGGAGCTGGACGAGGAAGTAGAGCTTCCCGGGCTTGAGCGCGGCGTCGCGGTCCAGCGGGCGCGCGCGGACGCCCAGGCGCCGCACGTCCTCGGACTCCAGGAGCTGGTGGCCCGGGTGCCCACGCAGCGCCGCGCCAGCCGCCGCGGGCGTCTTGTACCGGAACGTGGCGCCCTCCACCGTCATCACCTTCGCCACGCGCCGCTTGCCGGCCAGAGCGTTCCCCATGCCACCACTGCCGCGCGGACACAGGCCGGGGCTGTAATATGGTTAGCCGCGAGGAGCTGGGAGGCTGGGTTACCGTACGTGAGGTTGGAGGAGCGAGCCAGAGGAAGACAGAGCCGCGAGTTATAAAGGTTGGCTGGTGTACTAGCTACAAGGGGCCTCCCCCAGTCAAATACCCAAATGGATCCCCAGTTTCTCCACTCTGTTCATTACCACTGTTACGTAACGACTGAAAAGGGAGATACAGTGTTCCCATGCTCCACCTTTATTAATCTGTATACATGTTCCCATGACGATCTAGTCGACAATCTAACGCCGCCGTTATAGCAAAATTCGTATTCCTTTTTGTACACTTCTCTTTATGTTTAAAACTTTGGTCATGCATATTTATTTCTTTTCCCTTTTTTTTTGGGTAGAGGACGCGCAGCCTTTTTGAGTGATGCATTGGATCACACTACTTTTTCCTTTAAGGATGTGGCAATATAATGCTAATCATAACAACCACTGATCGCAATATGCATGATTCATGTGTACGCTGAATAACGCAAAAGGGGATGTGACTTCTCACATGTCTACTATACCAACCTCTACTAGGACAAGCTTTGTCCCGTTCAGGTGACGGAGAGGCGAGGATGTGTCTTCGGCTCGCGCTAGTGGTTGTAATCATCGTTAGGTGGTTCAATGACTTATTTGTAACGTTTATTACTTTTGGGCATCTTTGTCCAATTGTTGATGATTTTTAATAGATCGATGGAATTTCGCAAAAAACAGCTGAAGCGCTCCACTGCGGGTACTAATGATGATGAAAATCTTCTTTATTTACCTTTTACCTCGAGATTGTGTCATAATGTAACATTTGATCTTCTGCAATCATGTTGGAGCCGAATAATGTGTAGTAAAAGCAAGCATTGGGATTGCTATTAGCTTTTCAAGCGCTAAGTTCAGTCAACTAGAAGAAAAATGGTAGTACTAGAATGATTTCAAAGTGCAGCCTCAGTTAAACTAAATAAGAGCTCACGGTGTTCAGGGCTTAGCGAGTTCAATAGAATGTGCTTTTAGTACAGTACTGGAGCTAAGTGCTAACATCAAAACAAAACAAAAAAAAGTTGAATATTTGATATTTTGTGTGCGTTTCGTATTCAATGAAAGGTAGCTTTGGGTCTCGATCGACACAAAGCTATATTTGAGAATTTTGATAACATATTGTAACAACCCGAAGAATAGGTTTCGAGGAGGGTTAGATATTAGATATGTGCATTTGCATCGCATGCATTTGAAAAATGTGGGTAAATTTCAAGCTTTTAGTTTGAAGTTACAAAGGGATTGAAAATGAACTCTAGTGTTGAGGACTTGGGTCAACACCATGATTTGAGTTCAAATTCAACATGATCTTTGTGTATTTTTAAAATATGGGAATTTAAAATGTACTTAACAAATAAGTGAGTCAAAAGACTCATAGGAACAGAATATTAAAAAATACATCCAAGACAAACATTAAAATTGAGATTTGAATTATTCAAACTTGAGTTCAAATTCAAACAATTATAATAAATGGAATAAATTTCACAATAATACAATGAAAAATACAACATATTCATAATCAAATTTTTATCCATTGAGAAATGGATACAAGACTCTTTACAAAATTATTCAGAAATAAAAATATATATTAGGATGTGATCCTATTACAAACTGCAAGCATTGGTATTGCAATTTTCTTTTCAAATGCTAAGTTAAGTCAACTACTAGAAGAAAATGGTAGTCAGTTAAACAAAATAGAGCTCACCGAGTTCAGGGCTTAGTGAGTTCAAAAGAATATGTTTTCAGTAAAGTATCGGAGTTAACTGCTAATGTCAGCCAAAAAAAATAAAAAATATCTAAATATTTGAAAAAAATATGCGTGTTCCTTACTCCATGAAAGGTAGCTTTCAATCTCGGCTCAAAGCTAAATTTGAGAATTTGGTAAAATATCAAACTGGAGATACCTAATCCAAATTCTAAGTAAGATGGTACCAGAAAGCACCCTAAGAGATGTCCTAATACGGCTTGGTGCTTGGACACTTTCAAGCACGACAAAAAAGTGCGGAAGTTTCGAATTGTTGTGAGAGTCACCTTTTTTGACGAGTGGAGTTGAGTTGGCACATCTCATAGATTCATTGTTACACATGCGGTGCTTCTTTTATATTAAACTCTCTAACATCATTTACATGGCGCGCATGATTATATTATTTAACTCTGATCATCAATTTGACCAACAAAACATCTATTATATACTTAAATTATTGAAAAAATTCTTAGCATGGAAAATAAAAAATTCCTACGAGAAGCGAATAAAATCAAGATCCAATCTACAAGATGGTAGCAACGAGAAGGATTAGATCTACATACCCTTCTACGCTGAATAACACAAAGGGGCCGTGTTAGGTGTTCACAACATTGGATGCACAACTGAAGGGCTCCACTGCGGGTACTAATGATGATGAAAATCTGCTTTATTCACCTTTTTATCTCGAGATTGTGTCATAATTTAACATTTGATCTTGTGCAATCTTGTTGGAGCCAAAATGATGTAGTGAAAGTAAGCATTGGGACTGCTAATAGCTTTTGAAGTGCTAAGTTCAGTCAACTAGAAGAGAAATGGTACTACTTACTACAATGATTTCCAAGCGTAGCCTCGGTTAAACCAAATAGAGTTCACGGAGTTAGGGCTTAGTGGGTTCAATAGAATATGCTTTCATTACACTACTAGAGTTAAGTGCTAACATCAGAACCAAAAAAAAATGGTCTTAGATTTAATTTTTGGTGTGTGTTACGTACTCAATGAAAGGCAGCTTTTGGTCTTGGTACAAAGATAATCTTGTAAAATATCAAACTACAAAATACCTAATCCAAATTATAAGCAAGTGTTACCAAAAGGCACCCTAAGGGATGTCTTAACACTACCTTGGTTCTTGGGCATTTCCAAGCTTGACAAAAATGTGCGGAAGTTTAAAATTGTTGTAAAAACCACCATTTTACCCGTGGAGTTCAGATGGCACAACTCATAGGCTCATTGTTACACACGCGATGCTTCTCTTATATTACTCTCTCTGACCTCATTTACATGGCACACATGTATTATAATATTTAACTTGATCACCAGTTTGACCAACAAAACATCTATTGTATGCTTAAAAAATTATGACCTCCCTCGAAAAAAAAATTATGACCATGTCTCACATACTATTTAGGGAAATTGAACTGAAATGTACTTTACCTGCAACTTATGATATGAGCCTCCATTTAGTGAGAAAAAAAACAAGTCTCTAGGTGATTTAACTTTGACCGGCAATCTTACAGATAATACATGAGACATTTAGATGTACAATTTGAAAATTCAAATACAAATTCTAAGATGCAGTTTTTTCAGTACTACCAGCCGTACGAAATCAGAAGACACTTGTTTCGGATACATGTTTCCTTAGTTAAATCGATGGTCAAAATATGCATGTGATATGTAAATAGGGAATGAGAGGAGTAACATATTCCATGGATCGTCACCAGTCCCGCGATCCAGGACGACCCATGAATCCCCGTTGCTGTATGTTGTCTTGGTCTCGTGGTTGAACTAGCCGTATGTCCAATGGATAACTTGTACAAAACCGATGGGTCAAATCTTATGGAAGAAAAAAATCGAGTAGCTACCGGGTTTTCCGAGTCTCGCGATGTGCAGGTAACTAATTTAACGACAATTCGGTCGCGTACAAGCGTCACTTCCTGTGATCGATTGGTCACCATTCCGTGGTCCAATTAACCGTTTGTCTTTCCGGGATCACCGGCAAAGAGAAGCAGAAGCTATTGACTGCATGCAGATAAGATCGAGATGAGTTTGTTTGCTTGCACATTTGCACATCTTATATTTTGAAATGGAGTGAGTAGCTGCTACTACGTCGTACCGGCCGGAGGCATCTGCATGGCCAGAAAGCGAGCCCGGTCCGGTCGCATGCATGGTTCGAGCCGATGACCAGACCGTGTCAAGGTGTGTATGAGCCCGGCCAGGAGTCAGAGATTCTACCATCCTCCCGTGACTTTCTGGCTACCATTAGGCGTGCGTATCCATTTCCTCCCGAATGTTAGGCCTAATCGACCGGTATTACTTTACCTAACTCGTTTTGACGTGACTAAAACCAGCCGGTAATCCCGAAGGATGAAGATCCGCTCGAGTGCTTCGGAACGGGTGCGTGAGATTCAAATGCGTCATTGAGCCGGTAATCCCGACGTGATTATGCTGCCCGTGACGAGCTTTCAACAGTTGGTTTCCGACAGCGAGACCAAGAGAATGTGGACGACATCCTACATCCCATTGGGACGTCGGCGCAGTGCTTCAAGGCTGCTACACATACGCCCGCGGCTTCATAGTGGGAGTGTCCTTCCAGCTCGGATTTTTCCTTTTTCTCTGTGGCCCGGGCTTGTTTTGTTGTTGTCTCAGCGGACTAGTTTTCTTTTTTTCTTTTGACGCCTGATCGTCGAAGACTTGATTATAAGCCGGATAATAGTTGCTTTATTTATAAAGCTGGATGTAAAGGCTGTTTTGAGAGTCTGTACAAAAGCCAGTGCTCGTTGATCGTCGTCGTCGCGTGCATAATGTTGTAGCTCCCAATGATTCTGCTCCAGACCGTGTTTATATCGGTATTAATTTGCCAATTGCCATTGCCACAAATGCACGCATATTCTTTTCATTTTACTCTTACTTCCATTTTCTCCTACATAATGATTGGCCATATTAAGAAGGATCAAGATTGGGCACCGGCCGGCCGTCCACCACCATCTGATCAGCAACAGCAACCATCCTGTGATTACTTGACCAGCAAAAGAGAGTACATAAACTGACTTTGTGCCGGCTGGTTCCATGCACGGTCAAACAAAAGCAGATCGAGGAGCATAGGAAAAAGCCGGAGCGGACGCACGTCGCACAATTCATGGGATTCTGCCGGTGCGGTGCACTTCGTAAATTAAGAAGTTGGCAACTTGCGGGTATCTGCGTTGACACGCTTCACCGGGACCCTTTTCTTTTCTGAATTCCACACGCTTAACTGGGACGTACTCAACGTGTGTATATTTGAGATCGAGAACCATTTTTTGCGGCGATGGACACATATAACCGAAAGCTTGAATGTGACTTGAAAAGTAATTTTCAAGCCATGTTCTTACAGAACGTTTTTATTTTGTTAAGATTGCTAAGGTGGCGGCTGCGTCCTAAAGTTAAAATAAGGTTTTTTCCGTCCAATTCTCGTTCTGATGGTATGTCTAGCGTCGACGGACGGTATGTGAACTCGTGTATCCGACGGATATCTTCGGATCCGATTTTTTTCTGTATTTGTCGGTTTGATTTAAGGTCAGTCTCTTCCAATCTACCGTTGTCGTCTTCCGTGTTAGAGTATTAGGCATATAAGATTGTTATGATAGTTTAGATAGAGTTAGGATCTGTTTACGTACAATACTAATTTGAATTGTACTCCAAAATAATCGTCTATACGTTATATACTCGCCCATGAGGCCCAATAATACATTTTTCATATTTTGCCAAACTCATACTCTTTCATGGTATCAGCCTAACCGGTCCAAACCCTAGCCGCGCTCCTTGGCCGTCCGTGAAGTCGATCTTCTTAGGCCGCAATCCGTCAGGCGTTAACGCCGATATGTGATTGTCTTCCCTGATGAGTCTTTTCCGATCTCTATATCGGTTTTTCTCTCCACCGGTTGCTTGGCCGGTCTTCTTTTTTGGCTTACCGATCATAGATCGGATTGAGTCGCCCATCGCCGTCGTCATCGCCACGCCTCTACTCCGACCATCGGCATCGACGATCTACCTCGACCGGTTGCTACGCCTTCCTCGGTAGGCTGCTACAGCCGTCCCCCTCGGATCGTCTTCGTCGTCATCGCCTAGGACTTCACCGATAACTTCGCCATCATCTCCGATCTACGCTCGTCCATGCTATGGCGCATACGGCGCACCGTAGGTCTGATCACGCGCCCGTCTACGCCAAGCACGTCCCCGAGCACGCGCCTACCACCGATCAAGCTACGGGCTGACGTTGTGTCGCCCCTTCATGCCGTATCGCCGCCGCCTTGGTCCTTGCCAACTGGTTGCAAACGCACCTCACAACCGTGTAGACGCCTGTGGCTCCAGCTGCAACATTGACTCGCACCATGGAGCTATGCCGCCCCTCGGGTCATAGCGTCGTTGCACGCGGTCTACATCGTTGTCCCCACACAACGACGCCCCATGGCCCTAGGCTATCTCCACGCTACCTACCACGGTGCGGGTCGACTGCGTCCGCGTATGGTCTTCGTCACGCCGGATTCTTCTTCGCCTACATCGAGTACTGCTGCCGCGTCTCTCTAGGCATCCAGTATGACCACTCTGGGTCGCCGCTGTGGTTTCGCCATCGTCTACATCTTTGTCCACAACAACCTCGTCCCTATCGTCATCTTGTTCCCTACGACACTGGCGCACAGGTTCATGATGGTCCCTGCTCTTGCGTGCCTGGTTTTGGCAACACCGGTGCGTGCCTTCGTCCTCGACGCGTCCCTGAGCCTGGCAATATCGGATCGGCACCTCGTCTTCATCGGCCTCGCAAAGTATTCTTCGGCATCGACAACTTACTCTATGACTGACTTGACCGCGTGATCGACAAGTTCTTCTTTGCAAACTCGGTTCTAGCAAAACCGGAGTGCGCGTTCTTCCCCGACGTGCGCCTAGTTCTGGCAAAACTATGGCCGCACCTCCTCCTCGACGGCTCGGACTGCATCGATTCGTCAACGACAACCCTCGGCAAGCTGTCGCAGTCCCAAGATGACTGCCTCGACGCGTCTCCGTTATCCTCCTCGCGCACTATGCGCATGCGGCTTCATGTGCGGCTACCTCGACACCGGCATTCCCAGCCCCGACAGCGACCATGGTGCCCCCCTTGCAACGACTACCCAGGCCGAAATTCGGACCAAATTTTAGCCAGACGAAACGTGATTTTGGCCTGGGAACACCGAGTTTTCCACTCGCGTTCTCAGGCCGAGTTCCCGCGTTCGGCTAAAATTCAGACGAGTTTGGCAAATTCAGGCAGATTTCATCAAGATGAGCGAATATAGACGGATTACATCGAATTTAATCTAGATAATAAACTAAAACATTTAAAAAGGATCAAGATTGGGCACCGGTACACCACCATCTGATCAGCAACAGCAACCATCCTATGATGACCTGACCAGCAAAAGAGAGTACATAAACTGACTTTGTGCCGGCCGGTTCCATGCACGGTCAAATAAAAGCAGATCGCGGAGCATAGAAAAAAGGCGGAGCGGACGCACGTCGCGCAATTCATGGGATTCTGCCGGTGCGGTGCACTCGCAAGTTAAGAAGTTGGCAACTTGCGGGTATATGCATTGAGGCAGAATGGACAAAAATAACCCATTTTTAAAAGAATTTCACGAACTAAACTTCCGGCAAAACAATTTCACAAAACTAACCCTTTTAGTAGCGCCTAACGGAAAGGCGCGCTTTCCAAAAGGCGCTACACTCTTTGCCAGTGTGGCACGCGGGTCCCATGTTACGTTTGACCAGGACATCACTATACGTAGCATAGCGCCTATGTGTAAGGCGCTACACTAGGCTACATATACAATGTCTGTATTTAGTTGATGGAGAAGTATGGTGGCTGAGTTGGTTAAAGTCTTTGTTGCTAACTAGTAGGTCATTAGTTCAACTCCCCAAAATCCCACTTTTTATTTTTATTTTTTACAGGCTACCACATTGGTTTATATTGTTGTACATATAGAAATATGTCAATTCTAGCATCCTTATTTATTTTAAAAAATGAAAACCAAGTATGAAATTTTATAATACCTGTTAAAATTATTTTTTAGAAGCATGAAACCGATTATGTTTTGGAACTGTACTAGTTTTATTATAGTCTATAAAAGCCTATAAAAAATGAAAACCAAGTATGAAATTTTATAATCTCTGTTAAAATTATTTTTTAGAAGCATGAAACCGATTATGTTTTGGAACTGTACTAGTTTTATTATAGTCTATAAAAGCCTAAGAAAACATATTTAACAAAAGTTTATAAAAGACTATAAAATATATTGAATAAAAGAAAACTCAAAAAATAACACACAAAAGACTATAAAAACAAAAGTCTACGTGACAAAGGAAAAAAGAGCCAAAAATGACTAGACAAGCCGAAAAAACAAACTATGTGGTGTGCTAGCCTGAATGATTGTACGTATATGGTGCTTTCGGCCAAGTCATGTGCGTAATAGAAACCTTGGAAGAGTTATATCGGTTTAAAAGATTGACTATGACATAAGCTACATCTCAACTAGTTAAAAATAAATACGAACGAGAAAAAAAAAGTGAGGGAGCGTGTCATATTAATCTGCCATGTACCGACAGCGTAAATCATTGTTTCGTCTGCTTGTAAAAACACTAATAACTCAGTTGAAAACAAAATTGGTTGTCCTGCTCTCCTACCGTAAATCACTGTTGTTTTAAAAGATAATTCATTCAATCCATAATTTACTATTGAGTCTGTTAAAGCTAGTAAAATTTCAAAAGATACTCGGTTTCATGCTTCTAAATTTTTTGCATTTTTTAATTTTAACAGAGATTATAAAATTTCATACTCGGTTTCCATTTTTTAAAATAAATAAGGATGCTAGAATTATCATATTTCCATATGAACAATAATATAAACCAATGTCACATCCTTTAAAAAATAAAAATAAAAAATGGGATTTTGGGGAGTTGAACTCACAACCTACTAGTTAGCAACAAAGACTTCAACCAACTCAGCCACCATACTTCTCTATCAACTAAATACAAACATTGTATATGTAGGCTAGTGTAGCGCCTTACACATAGGCGCTATGCTATGTATACTGACGTCTCAGTCAAACGTACCATGAGAACCGCGTGCCACGCTGGCAAAGAGTGTAGCGCCTTTCAGAAAGGCGCTACACTGTTGAGCATAGCGCCTTTCCGTTAGGCGCTACTAAAAGGGTTAGTTTTGTGAAATTGTTTCGCCGGAAGTTTAGTTTGTGAAATTCTTTTAAAAATAGGTTATTTTTGTCCATTCTGCCATGCATTGACACGCTTCGTCCGGACCCTTTTATTTTTAATTCCACACGCTAAATTGGGACGTACTCAACGAGTGTAGTAGTACTCGCAAATACTCCTTCCGTTCCATGGAAAAGGGCCTAAAAAGTTGGGCACGCTGATTAAGGAGACTGTGAGCGAGGTAATAACTGTTGAACAAATCCTATTGGCTGACCGGTCCGATACTGCTCCACAAGCGAGAAAGAAGATATATAAAAATTGACACAGAAAACAAGAAGAAGCTTTGTTGATACTATCTCTCTGGTGTGTTTATTGCTTCTCTATTTATAGACTATAGTAATCGAGCACGTGCACATGCACGTAATTAGAAGTGTGTGAATGTATAGTCACTCGGCGATATTCTACCATTTCGGTAGCATAATGATAGCCTACTCACCATATGATTTAACTTCTAGCACGCAAATTACGGGTCTCGGAAGCTAGCAAAAAGAATGAATATTTTGTGCGAACCTTTTTTGGTAGCACCTCTTAATTCATGTTTGTATTTGGAACTGATGAGACCAAACGCCGAGTGTGATAAAAATCTTCAGAAGACATTCGAAAATAATCCATTTTATGCTTCAGGTACTACCCTTACCTGAGCAAAGGTACTCTCACAAGATCTCCATAATGTGAAAAGATATGGCAGTTCTGGAGGTGAGAGAAACAATGGTTATATGAACCACCAAGATTCATTCAGCAACGAACTCCACTAAAAAGGTGGGACGACATGACATGAAAAAAAGGTGGACATCAAGTTGGACACTAAATATTGGACCAAGCTAAATTCTGAAACTAAAAGTTTGTCAAAATTTAATAAGGAACACCCGACTGGTGTGTTTTATTGTACTCTCACGAGAGTGTTTATAAAATCGCTGCACATCAGTATCCACTGGTAGAAAAGGGCCCATGCGTCCCGGTTGCCCAACCGGGACGGGGCAATCTGGACTAAAGCTCTAACCATTAGTCCCGGTTGCCCCACCAACCGGGACAAATGGGGCACATGTGGCGGCATCAGAGCGAGGGGGAGGGTGGAGCATTAGTCGGTTCGTAACACGAACCGAGACTAATAACCTGCCGGCGTAGATTTGGCCCATTTCTCTGCCATGCAGAATTCATTTTGGCACATTTTGTTGCCGCGGCAGCATTTTCGCCACTTTTTGTGCCGCGGCAGAGAATTCATTTAGGTTGTTTTATTGTTTATTTAGTGTTTTGCACTTATCAACGAAGGAACCTTATATTACACAAGATCATCATGACAACATTATATTCAATACACGGATCGAGTTCATGCACTACATACAAAAGTTGCTATTCGATGCTACCGGCCAATTTCTTGAAAGTTGCTATTTTTACAATTCCTATTGTCTATACAAAGCCGAGTAGTATTCCCCTTGTGTGTTTAGGACTTCTGCATCCAAGAATCCCGCCAATTCCTCCTAAATTGCTCGTATGCGATCCTTTGGCAGAAGACCGTCCCGTAGACGTTCGATCTGATTTAAAAAAGGAGTCAGCCTATATGAATATGAAACTAAACACAATTTGATTGTAATAAAAAACTATAGAAATTGTTTACGTACGTGGAGTTGCTCTAAATTTCTGCCCTTCTCATCGCACGTCTGCCGGATGAACTCGCATACATAGTATCCACATAGATTGTTATCTGGTCCCTGCGTCAGGCACTTTACGAGAACAAAGTTCAATCAAAATAATAATCAAGCATGATAATAACTTTATCAAAACTAGAATCAAAGAGATGCGCGGATATAGCTAGTGGTGCTTACATCTAGTGGTTGAAATGTAAGCTCCTCTTTCCAAACACCCCTAGCCTTCTTGGTGAACCGTTTCCAAGCGCTGCCCGGCGTAGAAAACGAATAAAATAAGTATTAAGTACTTGATATCATAAAATTCACGAACGTTGCCAATATAGTGTCGTAATGATTAGAATTACCGCTGGAGGAGTATCTGCATGTCCTTCCACGTCTCAAGGGGTTTATGTTTCGAGTCCATGACTAGTACACGCCCTTTGTCAAGTTGAATGATTAACAGAATATAGTGGTACCTGCGAATGCAGAACTAATCAATTATATACTTAACATCGAGTAAGCGAAATAGAAAGTGTATACAAGACAATAACACTCACTGGAAGTTGTAAGGAAATAGTATTTCCCTTTTGGTTTCTTGAAACCTTAACGCGTGTACTATATTATCCTCCGTATCACGGGGCTTATTTTGAGATTAGCTTCATGAACCCAATATGGGTCAATGAAGCCAATGTCATAGATTTGTCCTCTGCGCATTCGAGAATCTTCATTACGCATATTACGGTATGATTATATACATGCAATAAACAAAATAATATCGATGGAGACTAAATTAATTACAATTAGTATTTACGGACAATAGGCACTCATGATCGATTTGTCCAAGGCGTCTTGATTGAATAATTGAAATAGTTCATCAAATTCAATGGATATCATGTCATCCTTATCTTTCCCATGATGCTTTTTGTAACCCTCGGCACTATCCAGTTAGCCCGCCCTTGTGGCATGCATGTACCGATTATGCAATCTTCGCATTTTGTTGGAAGATTGTTTACCTCCTCGAGTTTGTGAGAGGTTTTCCGTCTTGGTATTGGTATGCTACTTCACTCACGGGAAGAACTCTAACTGGGATAAGTCTTGGGCAATACTCATACCTTGAGCAGCGGCAGCTTCTCCGTGACAGTAACTACCTGGATCATACCTCTTGCCCCATATTTGCTCGACCCCACATTGGTTTGAGAAATCACCTTGAGAGGGGCGCAAGTCTGTTTTGCTTGTTCTCCGAGCTGGGCAACAGATTTCCTTGCATCGATCTTGCTCTTGAGGCTTTTTGTGCCGCATGTGACTTGAGAATAGAACGCTCATAGTCGATGACAGATTTGGCTCGGGTTGATGAAGATTCTTTAGCATTTTCAACACTTTGGCTTTTTCTTCTTTGGTCTGGGAACTCTGGCTCTTTCGCCTTAGCGAAAAACGTTGTCGTTCGCATCAACGATCGCCGATCTCCTCTTGATCTGATATCATAAGCTCTCTTGGGAGGAACCGTTGGTACTTTTGGAAGAGGCTCTTGTTTACGTTCGGCGATCGCTACGACACCTGATGGCATGCGCTTCGCTTTTTATCTGAGGCGCCGGCGATGGCTCTCCATGGCGATGGCTGCACCGGAGATTGGTGAGGCGACGGAGCCGGGTGAGGCGACGAAGGCTGCCAGCGGCGGCGACCTCGCTGGAGACGGGTGAGGCGGGTGAAGATGGCCTTGGCATGTGATTTGAAGCACGATACAATCCTTGACCATAGAATGGTGACGTTTTTTCGTCACCCAAAGATCATCCCCTTCACCAAGGGGTAGTGAAGATCCAAAACCTCAAAGGTGGGCATGATTTCATCCACGCCGACAACAGCGTAGCCCTCTGGAACCGGACGACAGTGGTAAGTTGGTGTGGGTCCAATTGGTAAGGCATAGCCGACCGCCACCTTCATTGATATGTTCACAACTTTGACATGTAGCTCGCAGTGTGTCATCTCTGTGATATCATCCACTGGGTAGCCAACAGGAGCCATCGTCGGTGCATCATCGGCATCGCCATTGTCATCACCCGGGACCTCGGTGGAAGCCACATCGCTTTTCGATTATTCGATAGGCGGTAGCATCGAATGCGGTGTCTTTCTTGAGATGGGCGCCGTAGTACTTTGCTCTTTAAGTGTGTTAATTTCATCTTGTTGTTGCTTTAATCGTTCTCCAATTAAACGCATTCGCTCTTTTCTCGACTTTACGCTTCAACCGCCGCCCTTTCTCCTCCGAGCCTTCTATCGGATATTTCTTCCTCTCTTGAAACCAGTCCTCCATGATTGGGAGCCGCTTGTGCCTCGTGTTCGTCCATCATGTTCCTTATTTCCAAGGCGAGTGTGAGCTCATCATTCTCTATCGGGAATAAAGTCCCCATCTTTAACAGCCTTTCCGCTTTTCGATCCTCTCGATTGGCAAGGGTCTTCTTTATGTCGTATGTTATATATACACCTCCTTCCGAGTCCAACGTGCCCCATGCCCGTAAAACCAATTCCTTGCATGTTCTACCCAATCGTCTGCGGGGTGATATTTTTATCACGCAGTTCTGCTCAAGTTTCTCCCACTTAGGAATGCCAACCAGAGCCACCTTGCCCCATAGTATGGTGATACTTCTTCTTAGCGACATTCACTTATTCGTTTGAGACATTTTCTTAGCTTTTTCTCGATTTCTTGTATTCCACAAACTCAGCCCGAATGGTTTTATCTTCTCAAACTGAATATTCTTGAAATCGAGTCTTCTTTTCACGACATAGTCAAGGTGCAATCTTTTCTTCCGTTGGTGAAACATTGGGCCATCTTCTTCAAAGCCCACTCCTAACCTTAGCCTCCATGTCTCTCCCATGTTGTAAAGCGTCCTCACCGGATCCTCCGCATTTGGATCCAGCTCTATCTTCGTAGTTTGAAATTAACCATGAGCCTCTTCCACAAGAAATCTTTGGCGTGGTTAGGGACAAATAAACATGTTCCCTCTTCATCCGCATTAGCAGGCCTATTCCAATTTCTAATGGTGATCGGGATTAAGTCCCTAACGATTACTCCGCATTGTGCCACAAATTTGGTTGCGACAACCGGGAGTTGTCGATGCCGCTCTGCCGACATCTTCGATCTGAACCTCTCATGGTCTTGCAACTTTTGGTTGGGCCTCGCTCTTTTTTCATGAGATTCCTTCGATCCGGAGGGCTAAAAGAAGAAAGATCGTTACTATTTCTATATAGATAGCGATGATTAATTAATGAATTGATTTATATTACATGCACCTCACGAGCGTCTTCGATTACACAAGGCATCGCCTTCCTCGCGAAGGCAACACCTTCAACCTCAAACAAGTTGTCTACTCCGGTAAAAGAGGATCACCCTCACCGAGTTGTTCAAAACGTTGATCGTCTAAATTATCTTCCCACGGATCACACCTTGGATCAACTCTTCCTTTTCTTCGTCTCGGCGTGTGGGTCCATATTTTACGCATAGGTGGAAAAGCGAATAAGTCAAAGCGGCTAAAGGAGAAAGTTAAATGCGGTGTTGAGAGATATAAACCCTAATTGAGAAACCCTAATATATACATACACAATAATAAAATGAAGAGAAAGGGAAACCGTGTAGTAGATAGGCACATCGTCGAACCCACATGCACCTAAGTTGCTTGAAAATGTGAATCGGTGCAGGGCTACCCACAAGTGATCGACCGAATGGGGCAAGACCAATAATACCAAACTAATTAATAAACCTAATAATACCTAACTAACAATAAACCTAATAATCCAAACACCAAAAAGAAAGGGAAACAATCAACACATGGCATCGATGCAATGCTCAAGCAAGTATGATGATATGACAAGTTAATTTGCATTGGAATGTAACCCTAAGAAATGCTCGACGATTTAATCGGGGTTCCGAGGGGTGAAAACCCTAACTCGGCGAAACTCCGGAGTATATGAGAGGGGTTGATTTTGTTTTCTAATTAAACTTGTCTTGAAAGTTGTTGAACAATGCATGATTATAGGTTAAATAGTTAGATCTCATTTTTCTGAACATTTTGATATATTATTTGTATTTTTCTGAGTTATAAATAATTAATTATTGAATTTACAATATTATATCAATTTATGGATTTTAATTAAACCATTTCTGAATTTAAACAAAAAAGAAAACATTTTTTACACCGAGGCCACTGCTAGCCACGATGGTGACAGAGGCCGTGGCCACCTCGGCCTCCACAGGAGGTGGGACTGGACCAGAGCCACGGCTAACTGCACCATAGAGGCACCTAGCCTCTAAGGCCGGCAGTGAGATCGGGCGGCCAGGCCAGTATACGCCATGAGCACCACGTCACCACGACGGCGGTAGCGTGAGCGGTGGTCGGCAGCGACCACAGGGAGCTGGATCAGGGGCTGTGCATTCGAGCAGCTCGTCGGCGAACCATATGGTGGTAGCCCATTATTAGTCGCCGGGCGACGCAGCAATGAACAGAGGCGGGGCGACAGATGGTCGTCGGTAGAGCTAGAGAGCGAGGAGGCGTGTGAAGAGGTGCTAGAGCACCGGTGGCTCACCACGAACGCGATCGGGGTCGGGAAGCAAGGGTGGCGAGCAGGCGAATCGGCGGCGGAGCTCGGGAAGATGGGTTGCGAGCTTGATTAAGGCCGGCGGGGCGATTCCTTTGGCGTAGAGACGATCCGAGCAAGCGGAGCTCCTCGGCGGCAGGCTCGTGAGCGACTGCCGGCGTCGTGGGGGTTCTGTGCGGCGTCGATGAATGAGATGGGGAAGAAGAAGAAGAGGAGGGCACCGATTATAACCAAAGGGCCTTTAGTCGGTTGGTGGCTCAACAGGACTAAAGGGTCACGTCCCGATTGGAGCCACCAACGGACCTATACTCCAATATTTTCAGCGGACCAAGGGTTGGCGCAAGAGTCTTTAGTCGGTTGGTGGCTCCAACCGGATATATTCTGTTTTCAAAAAATTTCGTATTTTCTCTCTGTTCCCGCCTTATTTTTTATTTTGGGGTTTAAATTTGTATTTTTTTTAAATGATAATTAATTTGGAATTTAGAAAAACTTTAAACATAAAAAGTGTTTGGATTTGAATAAATAATTCAAAACCATTTTCTGTTTTAAAAAATAATTAATGTAACCTTTTAAAATGAATTAACTTATAATTTTGAATATTAATTTGGAATTTAGAAAAAATTTAAACATAAAAAGTGTTTGGATTTAAATAAATAATTCAAAAACATTTTCTGTTTTAAAAAATAATTAATGTAACCATTTAAAATATGAACCATTTACAATTAAAAATGAATTAACTTATATTTTTTTAATATCAATTTGGAATTTAGAAAAAATTTAAACATCAAAAGTGTTTGGATTTAAATAAATAATTCAAAAACATTTTCTGTTTTAAAAAATAATTAATGTAACCATTTAAAATATGAACCATTTACAATTGAAAATGAATTAACTTATATTTTTTCATATCAATTTGGAATTTAGAAAAACTTTAAACATAAGAAGTGTATGGATTTGAATAAATAATTCAAAAACATATTCTATTTTAAAAAAAAAATTAATGTAACCTTTTAAAATGAATTAACTTATATTCTATTTTTGAATATTAATTTTTAAAACGACCCGTTTTTTGCGCTCGGAAAATGGAAAAGGGCTTTTCCGTGCGACAAAAAGGAAAACTTCCTCCTGCAACATTGTTCTCCATACCAATGTCCACACACATGCATAATATGGGCACAACATCACAAACTATGCCGTGATTCAGCACATAACATCGGTCATTTGGACCGAAAGCCATGAAACCTCGAACATGATAGGTCATTTTATGAAGGTTTTTTCGAAACATGATCAATATACCAAGTCTGGTATTTTTCCTTTCAACTATGTAACATAATATGACACCACGCGAAGGATTTTCATTGTTCGGATTTTTTTTGAATTTATTATTCCCGTTTTGAATTATCTGAATTTCTAACTATGGTCGTGTTATCGCCATATTTTGGCCAAAGAAGGAGATGGGCCGTGATCAAGATGGGCTTGGAAGATACGTATAATCAACGTGTTGTTGAATCGGCCTTGTGCGTGGATTGGGCTAAATTGCCCGTGTATCTTGTATCGTAGTAGGTTTCGTTTCAGTTTAGGTAAAGATAGAGTTGTAGAGTTATTCCAAAGATAGAAAGTCTCCGGACTATAAATATGTACCTAAGGTTATCGAAAAGAAGAGGACAATCACGTTCACAACAAACACAATCTCGGCGCATCGCCACCCCTTGTTTCTAGGGTTTCTTTCGGGTAAGTGTCATGCTGCCTAGATCGCATCTTGCGATCTAGGCAGTATTTTTACTTATGCGTTATTTGGTGTTACTCGTACTGAAGCCTTGTTGATGGCGAGTAACACTACTATCATAGATTTGTTGAGGCTAGCATCGGTGCCTTTCGTTATAATTGTTTGAATTATGCTACCTCTAGTTACCTCGCTACCTTTGCACCTTTTCCCAAGTGCAAGGGTAGCATCTTGCTTGATCTTTATTTAGCTGATTCGATCTGTTATGGTTATGCCTTGTTCACCAAGGTTTAGTTTAATATCTACGTAGTCAGGCCTTGCAAGCGGGTTGAGCGATCCAAGAGTACGTGGGGCGTGGGTTACTAGTTCTAGAGAAGTTGTTCCGTAATTGACTTTCGTCGGTTGTTAGGCCTCCTCTAGGGTTAGTTTTCTATCATCTTTTGTATCTACGGGCTCAATTACGTGTAGGCGTTCGATTACGTGGTGAAAAGCGTTAAACTATCGTAGATCGATTTAACTTGTAATGATAAAGCAAAACCCCATGTTATCGTAAATCTAATGCGAGAACCATGGGATAATCGGCTCTAGGAGCCGATTCACGAAAACACAGGAGCAGTCACGGCTCGAATTTCTACGTATACTTGTTTACCATGCAGAAATCAATCGGAGCAATCCTTCACCTTCGACCGGTATAGGTCGGTGGCACGCCTCGAACCAAGCCGGGGCGTGTGCGGAGTTTTGCGGGCCGTTGCGAGGACGAGCCACCAGGCGATTACTGAGCCTCCGGCTCTTTGTTGCTCGTCGCTGCCGGTGGGTTTTGGCGAGCAACACATTCGCGCCGGTGGGACATTCAACAACATCTGCATCAACATCAACGCCGAGATGGGGGGACAGACCGATCCGTCTGACGAGGCCCGAGGAGCACAAGGCGAAGTATGGCGAGATCAAAACTCTCTTGAAGCCGACCTCATCGGCTCTTTTGAGAGGACCGTAAGCATGGCATCAAGTGGAGGGTTTCACCCGAGGGTGCTCTTGATGAGGTGGATCTGCATTCCTTGAGGAGCGCACTGAGCTCTGACAGGAGGTCAACTACATGGTGGCTCATTCTCTTCACCGCCATTCGAGAGCACGGTGAACGCTTTGAGCGGATCGCATTCGCGTAGTTCAGAGATCATGAAACATCGGTATTCTCCGGGGGCCTACTCGGGACTCACCAGGGAAAAGACCGCTCGAGCCAGGCCACGCGCCATTCACACTTGCGGCTCCGGGCAGGCAGCGGCGTCGTCGTCTACAAGGTCGAGGCGACCAGGCGATTGCCTTCTGTTTGAACCACCTAAAGAAATCCCACATGGATATGTGTGCACTACGTGCGGACTGCAATAACGACACGCACCAACGATTGCAACCGCAAGGATTTCTGCGGCAGGAGTTCTGGGCGGGGGTTTCAGCGTTTTGGAGCATCGATGTATGCAGGATGGACGCCGACAACAAAGCGTGGCTAGCCAAGTATGCCACTGAACGAGTCATGAGAATCTAGCCCTGCGGCTCAAGCGTGGAAAATCCGTACCATCTTGAGAGACCGGTTAAACCGTTCAAGAGAAGGACAATCGGCTATTCAAAGCCGTACTTCGAAGTTTGATCGATCCGCTGCCTCCCAAGTATCGGCTCCCGAGTTCTCAAGGTTCGGATCGGAAGGATCGAGCTCGATCGAGCACGTGAGCCGATACGCACGATTGGGCATGATTTGACATCGGATCACCGCGCGTAAGGTTCTTTCGCAATCTCTGCGGGACCAGCTTTTGGGTGGTACACCTCGCCACGATTCGATTCAGACACGAAGCAGCTGGAAGAGCAGTTCCACATTCGGTATCATTGAGGCTACCGAGGTGGCATTGCGCACTGGCGCAGTGCGGCGGGAGAAAGCGTAGCGAGTACATCCAGCGGGACCGTTAGAACCAATGTTACTCAGCTCGTTTAAGCGAGAAAAGCGGTCGAGCTAGCGATGTTGGGTCTCTCAACACCCATCAAGGATCTGCTTTCAAGTAGAGTACAACTCGTTGGCGCACATGGCCCGGCGATGATGTATGAACAGCGCCACCACAGGTTGTACCAGACAAGTTTAAGCGTCCGATAGGCCTGGTCGACGAAGAAGATGATCCTACACAAGACCGAGGAGGTGGCCGTGGCTGAATGGGCTCGGGGCAGATCCTGTATCCTGCAAATGGGTGAAACAGCAAGGGCCTGCAAAGGGTTCGACTTGATGTGAGCAAAGCCGGCAGATATTCGATTCTTCTGAAGGAGAAGCGGTGAGGTTACCGAAGGCCACAAAATCCCTCGGCTCAGAAATGAGCGGAGACCATCGCAAGTGGCATCACTCGTTCACCCACACCACCAATGATCGCAAAGAGTTACGTCGCGAGATCCAAAGCGGCGATAGAACAAGGCCGTCGATCCTTGGGCGATTCGCCATGAAAGTGGACACAAACCCATTCCCAGCGTCAATATGGTAGAACTCAATCACTCCGGCGTCAGCTGGATTTCTCGTTCGGTGTTAATATGGCAGGGTTTGGGTACCACCATGACACGTACAAGGAGGAAGGTGGTCGCTCTCGGGGCAAAGAAAGAGAGGAGGCTGGTCCACGCGACCGGCCCAACCGCAATGACAGGCGGTTTTTAACAGAGGAACAGGTGAGGAGAGTGCGATATCAGAAGCCACATTCCACGCATCTCCTTAACAAGTATGAGCGTCAGTATGACCAACGTCGCCGGCGCGATGGAGACGATGAAGGATATGAGCACCTCGCTAGGGGACCGTCAAAAGAAAAGGAAGGCGCAGACAAACATTGGGATTGTCCTTTCTTCAAATATTGCTGGGACGCGGGAATGAGCCGATTGCCTACAGTCGACAACTGCCCGGAATGTGGACAGCGGAGGAGGACACGGGGCCGGTTTCGGTGTTCAAACGTCTAGGGCCTCTCCACCTCGGGGCCGTTCTGGAGTCCGCTCGAGCAAAAGACCTCGAGAAGCCAAGGGATGACAAATAAGAAGACAGATATCACCGTCCAAGGTGGTGTCCTGACGGACTCAGACATACCAAAAAGCGTAGAGTGCAGCGACTGCGTAACTTGGAGGAAGCTGAAGCGCGGTATCTCCACGCTTTAAAGAAAGCACGGCCCGATCTGGCCGTTAAAATTAGGCAGACCTTGGAAACGGGAGACCGCCCGACAAGGAAAGAGTGGCGCCCCAAACCGGTAAAAGCCGATGCACAGACGTCGGCTGGCACAAACATGGTGTTCATACTTGCCGTAATTCTGCGCCAAGAACCAATGAGCTACCGGTGGCACGATCATTGCGGCCACGGCGATTGTCTTTGAGAAGCCACGTGAGAAGGGTTACAAACATCTGAAAGCCACAGCCTACGAGGTTACATCAATGGGCAACTGTCGGCAAGATGTTGGTGGACACCGGGCGGCGATCAATATAATGCCATACTCTATGCTACGGCGTTTGGGGCGCTCCCGCAGCGGTCGATCAAAACCAACGTCACTTTAAGCGACTTCAACGGTCGGACTTGAAAGCAAGGCGTCGAGCGTGGATCTGACCGTGGGCAGAAAACCATACCCATGTCATTTTTCGTCGTGGACCAAAAGCACCTCTGTTGTCTTGCTAGGGAGAGATTGGATTCACGCTAATTGCTGCATTCCGTCCACAATGCACCGATTGCCTGTCTGATGGGATGGAGACGAAGTGGAGGTCATCCATGCGATGATTCTATCGAGATCTCCATAGCTGGCATGAACGTCTGGGAAGCGAAGACCAAGAGCCGATCTCGAATCGGTCTAGGCGTGTGGCGCATTGAAGCTACAAAAAGCGGGGTGAGGCTGGTCTTATCCATCGGCACGACAGAGTAGCAAAGTCCACGATCGTGGTAGTGCCGATCCTCGCGATCGGCCACAAAAAATAAGCAGCAATCATCGACAAGCGGATCACGTAGTCGTGGCGAGGAGATGCCCCGCCATTGTAAAACAATAAGGTGTAAACCGTCCTTGACTAATGCAATCAAAAGGGGCGATTCAGGCAATCGGCCCAAATTATTTTGTTACCCTCACCTACCGTTTGCCCTGTGTTTAGCATCGATTTGACAGTGTGAAAGCTAGGGTATGGTTTTACATCCGCTGATGAACTAGAAGAAATCGACATTGGTCCTGGGGATAAGCCACGACCAACATTTATCAGCAAAAAATTAGATCCGGGTCTGCGGGGTCCGATGATAGCCCTGTTGAAACAATATCCGCATCGCTGGGACTACGAGAGATGCACGAGTTAGACAGGAGCATCATCGAGCATCGACTCCCGCTTAAAAAAGGATTCCGGCCATTCCAGCAGCGAGCACGACAGATGAAGGCCGAAATCCTGGAAGAAGTCAAGAAGGAGGTCGAGAAAATGTTGACAGCCAAGTTAATCAGGCCATGCAGGTATGCTGAGTGGATTTCTAGTATCGTACCTGTAGAGAAAAGGATGGCGTTGGCGTGTTGCCATAGATTTTCGGGATCTCAACGAGCTACCCCAAAGGATGAGTATCCGATGCGAGGCGAGGCGTTAATCAACGCAAGCGCTGGTCATAAGATCTTGAGCTTCATGGATGGCAATGTCGGTTACAACCAAATTTTATGGCCCGAAGACATACACAAGACTGCATTGAGTCCTGTCGGTGGGGTTGTTTGAGTATGTAGTCATGACGTTTGGATGAAGAATGCGGCGCCACGTGCCAAAGAGCCATGAATTATATTTTCCATGACCGATCGGCAAGCTGGTGGAAATTTACATCGATGACGTGGTGGTCAAGTCTCAGCCGCAAGGACACTTGGACGATCTGCAGCGTCTGGACCGAACAAGAAAATTCGACTCTGGATGAATCCAAAGAAGTGTGCCTTGGGTGTGGCGGTCGGTTCTTGGGTTTTTGGTCCATGAACGCGGAATTGAGATCGGCCTGAAAAGTCGGGAGGCGGTCACGAACAATGAAGCCACCCACCACAAAGAAAGAACTGCAGTCTCTCATCGGCAAGATCAACTTCGTCAGAAGATTCATCTCCAATCTGTCAGGAAGGATAGAGCCGTTCATGGGACTAGTGAAAATTAAATCTGACGAGGAATTCCGCTGGGGGGCAGAACAACAACGAGCCTTTGACGAGATCAAAGAATATCTGACAAAGCCGCCAGTGTTGGTCCCACCCCAGCCGGACAGACCGTTCTACATCTACTTGTCAGTAGCTGACACGTCCATCGCCTCGGTGGTGGTGCAAGTTTATGATGGGATGGAGCGAGTCGTATTTTACATAAGCAGAAGGATGCTGAATGCAGAGACAAGGTATCCTGATATCGATAAGTTGTTCATCTGCCTGTTTTTCACCTGCACCAAGCTGCGCCACATTTTGCTATCAGCGGAGATTGTCATCATATGCAAATCAGACGTCATAAAGCACATGCTGTCGGCTCCTATGTTGAAAGGCCGACTGGGCAAATGGATGTTTGCATTATCGGAGTTTGACATCCGGTATCAACCCGCGAAAGCAGTTAAGGGACAGGCGTTGGCCGACCTTATCGCTGAAAGGATCAACACTAATATAGCAGCATTGTCTATACGAGCGTGGGCTATGTTTTTCGACGGATCGGTTTGTGACGATGGGTGTGGCATCGGCATGCTACTCGTGTCGCCCCGGGGGGCAACATTTTCCTTCTCCATCAGGTTATCTGCCCCTCGCACCAACAACGTCGCTGAGTACGAGGCGATACGCAAGGAATGGAATTGCTCATCGAAGTGGAGCGAAGCGGTGGAAATTTTGGAGACTCCAAGTTGGTGATTTCCCAACTCACGGAGGAATACAAGTGTGAGCGAGTCCCTCTTCCCATTATGGCTGCCGTGAGCTGATGGCGCGATTCGATACATAAACTTCACCGATCCATGATCGCGAATACCGAGGCGAATGATCTTGCCCAAATGGCTTCAGGCTACAAGGATGTAGCAGAGGGAGCCGATGTTCAGGTACAGTTCCTGGACGCTGACGACTGGAGAGCCGATATCTTCAATTATTTGAAGGATTCGACTCGGGGGGCACCTAAACGGATAAGGTACAAGGCCATGAAGTATGTGCTTATTGGGGATGAAATGTTTTACAGGACTCTGGAGGGGTTATTGCTCAAATGCAGGGACGGCGAGGCCAATCGGCTCCTACACGAGGTACACGAAGGCGCCTGTGGAACTCACCAATCAGCTCACAAGATGAAATGGTTGATCAGGCGATCAGGGTTTTATTGGCCCACCATGCTCGAGGACTGTTTCAAGTACTACAAAGGGTGTCAAGCATGTCAGAAATTTGGGAAAATTCAGATGGTACCCGCGTCAGCGATGAACCCCATCATCAAGCCTTGGCCATTCCGGGGTTGGGGCATGGATATGATCGGCAAAATCAACCCTCCATCAAGCAAAGGCCACATGTGGATTTTGGCCATCACTGATTATTTCACTAAATGGGTGGAGGTTGTCCCGATGAAATCAGTAAACTCAAAGGATGCTATCAACTTTGTGAAAGAACATGTCATCCATAGATTCGGGATTCCCCAAACTATCACGACCGATGGAGGTTCGGTCTTCATTTCTCACGAGTTTAGAAAGTTCTGTGAGGACACGGGATCAAGTCGATCGGATCATCTCCATACTATGCTCAAAGCGAATGGGAAAGTGAAGCATCCAACGAGCCTCATCAAGCTGATCAAGAGAAAAGTCGATGAGCACCTAGGCGTTGTACGAGGTTTTGTCGAGGCGTTATGGGCTTATCGCATGTCATGCCATGGAGCGATAAAACCTCGCCATACCATCTAGTATATGGACAAGAAGCCGTATTGCCACAGGAAATTACGCTGGATCGAGGCGTGTCACTTTTCAGACAATCTAACAATGAAGAATATGCAACCCTGATGAGTGGCGGTGTTGAGGATTTAACCGAGCTCGGTGTGGTCGCTTGAGAAAATCAAAGAGAACAAGGCCAAGGTGGCTCGTGCATATAACAAGAAAGTGAGGCCAAAGGAGTTCCACGTTGGTGATCTGGTGTGGGAAGCTGTGTTGCCATTAGGGACTAAGGATGCAACATATGGTAAATGGTCTCCAAATTGGCACGGGCCTGAGGTCGATCAAGTTTTAAGAGGAAAGCATACATGCTTGAGGAGGTGGGCCGTAAAATTCCGATGTGGCGGTCAACATCTCAAGAAATATTTCCCAAGCATGTGGGATGATGGGCAGTAAAATATGGGGGCCGATACATGAAATCGGCCAAGTAAAAAGCACGTGAGACGAAGGACAGTAAAATGTGGGGGCCGATACATGAAATCGGCCAGATAAAAACAAAAATATATAGCCGATGCACGGTCATTGACTCTAGAGGTTCACATATGTTACAAATAGGTGCCAGTTTACACGTACGGGCTACTGAAGAAATGCTTCGAAGGCGTGGAGGGCGTCAGCACGGACACGATCCACCTCGGCGATCTCGGCTTCGTCATCTTCATCCTTGCCCGTCACTAGCTGCTTGTTCAGGGCACGTATTTACGCGGATCGGTCTTCATTTGAGCTTTGAGGCTTTACGCCCGTCTTGAGAGCGGGCGATGGATTCTTCCTTGTCACGAATGAGCTGTTTAGTCGCCCGGACCTTCTCTTCAAGATCTTCCAACTGCCTTTTCAAGGATGCGAGCTCGGCGGCGATCTTGGAGGTGTCGTTTGGCATCGAGACGCCTTTTCTCGTTGAACTCCCGGCATCATGCGATGTTGGCTTTCGATGGGAGTTAGGCGCGGCGGTGATCCTCTCACGAGCTAACTTCACCCTTGGCCCGTAGAAAGACAGAGTTACAACTGGCCAAAGCTTCACCTGCAATGCTACTGGGAGTTGGTCTTTTATTTCAGCCAAGACGCTCTTCACCTCCTCAGAACCCTCGATCAGCTCTTCGATTGGGGAGGATAGCAGGGCTTTAAGACACTGGAATTGAGGTGGTACAACCCTGGCTCGTGGTTCATCAGCAGCAACGGAGGGAGTTGGTTCGATGGATTCAGGGTCGAACGTCAGGAAACCTGAAATATCACAACTCTAGCAGCCCGAAAAGCGTCAGTATGCGTCCAAACGTGTAAGGATGAGCCGAAAGAACCTAAACGTACCTCTCCTAAGATCGAGGGGATAGCCGATGAGGAGACGATCGGCTTGTGTGTGGTCGCTGGGGGCTTGGCCAGAGTGGTAGCCGTTTCATCTGCACCTTCGGGGATTGCCAGATCCGGCATCGGCACTGCCCCGGCTTTCCCACTGGAAACGTCAATCGTCTGCATAAAAGGTGTTGTTAGCCGATGTAAATAATGATAAATCGACAGACAAAAGGAAACAAGTAGTAAGAGCATGAAGGGCGGTGATTTTCGAAACCTCCTGGCTCGACGAAGAAGCTTGTAGTCCTTTGCGAGCTCTCTTGGGACCCGCAGCTAGCCCCGCCTCGACTGGTGCTCGGGGGGCAGTAGGTTCAGGAGCCGACCTTTCCCTGGAAGCCGATGGTGGTGAATCTGGCTGGTTCGGTGTGATGGTCCTCTCAGAATCCGTTGGGCCTAGTTCTCCTCGATTGGTCTGGGTATCCTCACTGGAGGTGTCTTCGACGGAAGCCTGTAAAAGGGGAGAACCAGTAAGCGCGAGCATGTCTGCAAGAATGGAACAATGACAAGGATCGACCAAGGCCTGAATCAACTTACATGCGAGCTGTCTGGAGAAGGGCTCCGGTGCCTCAAGGTCTTCCTAGCAGCTACCTTCCTCACCATCGTTCTGGTTTTAGTCGGAACTCGAGGGGCAGCTGACTTAGGAGTTGCTGGGTTCTTGGAAGCCGATTGTGGTGTTATCGGCTGTTTCTGCATTATGACCTTTTTTAGAGGTGGCGAGTTTTTGCAGAAAAGAACCACCGGAGCTGGCGGAAAGAACTCGAAGGGGGAGCCATCACTGTGCGTAGGTGCAGGGCCATCTTGTTGCTGCAAAGAGAAAGAATGGATTAATAAAAGGATCAATTGCAAGCTGCATCAAGAAAATTTGCAAGTAGTGGTACCTGTTCCACGGGGATGTCATAGTCAGCATCGAGCTGTTTCAGCAACGGTCCCAGAGCTTTCCTGAAAGCGTGAGTCTTCCACATCGACCACCAGTCTTCAAAGCCATCGGTTGATGAGGCAAAGGTGAGGTCGTTGGGAATTGGGATGGTCAGAGCATCAAAGAAGGAATAACACCTTTGGCTGGTGAGAGGATCAGGCAGGTCGGCTCTGCTCTCTGTAAGGTGATGGAGAAAGAAGTGGGGAGGCACTTGGCCAAGGCCAAATTGACGAGCCACTACGATTGGCTGGTAGAATTCATACCCAGGTTTGATTATTCTGTTGGACGTACTCATGCCAACTGGAAGGAAACAGGGACAAATCACGGTGGAAAAGAGCTGCCGAGTGCTAGTGTCATCGGCAAAATTGTCCAGCCTGAAGGAGAGTGGATTTTCAAAGTGTTCCGATTCCTCCATGTAAGGGAAGAAGGTAGGGTTGTCCAGGCCTTGGAAGAAAGTGCTGAACCACTTGGATGCCTCCTGAGGGGTCAGTTTACTGCCTGGCAGTCGATACAAAGCTTGGCCATAGCTGGTGAATTAGATCTGCTTCCCTTTTACATCTGGAAAGGTGCAGCTCGCCAAAAGGGGGAAGTTTGGGATGTGATTTTGGAAATACAGCTGAGCCCATAGCTGAATAAACCACCAAGGACCACCTATTTTGATGCTATGCGGAGAACAGCAGCAGACATCAACTGGAGGTATCGATAGACTTCTCCAAGGAACAGTTTGCCGAGGCCAAGTTGAGTACCTTTGGCCAGTTCGTGGGCTAAGGAGAGATAGTTTTTGGTTGGAGCAAGGGAAGGGCCACAAAAGATGAAATGCTCCAGCCAGAAGTTGAGAAAGGCTGTATGTTCTTTCTCTGAGACAGGGCCCTTTGTTTTCATGTGGCGTTGGAGGTAGGCACCCCAGTTTGTGCAGTATGTTTTAGAAGGCAGAGGGGCTGGGTGACGTAACATCCAGACCAGTGATCATCACCACGTCTAGCAGGGTTGGTGACATAGGGCCATGACCGAACATAAAACAGTTCAGAGCGTCAGACCAGAAGTAGCCGATGGTTTTCAGAAGTTTCTCATGTTTCTCAAGAGGGGACAATGATAAATGCAAGGCATCAGCTATTCCTGTGGTTTCCCATTGGGATTGGTAAGCTCTAGCTACTCTGCTGAACCAAGAGACCCAGTGTTCAGGGGGATTAGGCCAGCTCATGACGATCGCCCAGAGTTCAGATCTAGGTCTTGGCTTACGAAGGGATTCTGCTTGCTTCGCAAGAAATCGATAAGGTGGCTAGAATCATGACGAGGGCCAAGACAGAGGGAATTTGGGAGAGAAGGATGCGGCAGCAGAATGTCTGAAACCTAGAAAGTTTAATGGTGGAATAAAGGCATTAATTCAGGTGTTAGCCATTAATTTCTAACATCGCGTTCAGATTGCGAGGAGTAGGCGTACCTTCAGACCGGAAACCTCTGGGTTCGTATTGGACGATTCCGCCATCTAGTTTGCCGGCGGAGATGGATCTATGCAGTTGAGGATTGAGGGTTCTTGTCGCTGTGAGCTCAATCTGGACGGTGGGTAATTGGAGATCTAGGTCGTCCTTTTTGAAGAGAGTCGCAGGTTACCGTTTGAAACTGAAAAGCAGTCGCTCAGATTTGCCTAAATATGCGACCAAGTTTTGACCTTGTCAACGTTTTTTGGGAAAGCCGATGTGCATCGGCTCTTTGAGCTTTGACTTGGTTGACGGAATGAGGCGAAGTGGTGAAAGCCGATCGTTGCTATCGGCTCGAGCATCGATCTATTTTGTCTATCGGCAAAATTGGCGGAAAAAGCAATCTTGAAACAGATTTTCATTCATTCATTCAAAAGCTGATTGCTTACAAAGGCTGATTGATTACAAAGGAGCTTACTACTACTACTGGTTCCTAATCTAGAGGCCGAGGTCGCCGCCGTCTTGTTCGCTGTCCTCGGTAGCTTTGCGGCGTCGTCTTCTTTGAAGAAGCTGAGGGCCTCCTCGTCCTCGTCGTCATCTTCGGTGTCCTCGCTGGACCCGGTGCGGAAGTACTTCACCGGCTGGTACTCCTCGGAGGAGGTGTCCTCCTCTTCCTCCTCCTCGTCGGAGGAGTCGACGCCGTCCCAGGATATGGCGTCGTCGGTGCTGTCTGCCTCCAGTTCTCCATCGGCAAGGAACTGCAGGTCCTCCTCGCCATCGGTCAAGGACGCGTCGTCCTCCGACCAAGCGGCGAAATCCCAATCCCTCTCGTCCCACCATTGTGGGGCGAGTGTTATCTGTGCCCGTCGGCGGGTGCTCTGGCGTCGGCTCTCGGTCGCTCATTGAGTTGGAGGCTTGGGAGGACAGGCCAGATGAAGCAGAGGAGGCCATGGCGGAGAAAGAGGGTTTTTTCGGCAGAGGAAGAAGGGTTTTTTGGCTGGTGGAGGAAGATGGGGACTGCGAACTGCTCAGATGAATTTAAATAAGGAATAGTGGAGGCGGTTCAAAGCCATAGCGGTTTCCCAGAATGTGCTGCCAAAATCGTCAAATCATGCACTGCGAAGGAGTTGAGAAGATAGGGCATCATGATGAAGGGGTGGCGTGATTTATCCTGTTCGCGATTCATTCCAACGCAACCCGATACAAAAAAAGGGAGAAAAACAGATTGGTTTTGGAATTATTGCCAAAACCGGGGCATGTGTTATCGCCATATTTTGGCCAAAGAAGGAGATGGGCCGTGATCAAGATGGGCTTGGAAGATACATTATAATCAACGTGTTGTTGAATCGGCCTTGTCGTGGATTGGGCTAAATTGCGTGTATCTTGTATCGTAGTAGGTTCCGTTTCAGTTTAGGTAAAGATAGAGTTGTAGAGTTATTCCAAAGATAGAAAGTCTCCGGACTATAAATATGTACCTAAGGTTATCGAAAAGAAGAGGACAATCACGTTCACAACAAACACAATCTCGGCGCATCGCCACCCCTTGTTTCTAGGGTTTCTTTTGGGTAAGTGTCATGCTGCCTAGATCGCATCTTGCGATCTAGGCAGTATTTTTACTTATGCGTTATTTGGTGTTACTCGTACTGAAGCCTTGTTGATGGCGAGTAACACTACTATCATAGATTTGTTGAGGCTAGCATCGGTGCTTTTCGTTATAATTGTTTGAATTATGCTACCTCTAGTTACCTCGCTACCTTTGCACCTTTTCCCGAGTGCAAGGGTAGCATCTTATGATCTTTATTTAGCTGATTCGATCTTATGGTTATGCCTTGTTCACCAAGGTTTAGTTTAATATCGTAGTCGAGGCCTTGCAACGGGTTGAACGATCCGAGTAATGCGTAAGGGCGTAGGTTACTAGTTCTAGAGAAGTTGTTCGTAATTGACTTTACGTCGGTTGTTAGGCCTCCTCTAGGGTTAGTTTTCTATCATCTTTTGTATCTACCGGCTCAATTACGTGTAGGACGTTCCGATTACGTGGTGAAACGTTAAACCGTCAGAGATCGATTTAACTTGTAATGATAAAGCAAAACCCCATATTATCGTAAATCTAATGCAGAACCATGGGATAATCGGCTCTAGGAGCCGATTCACGGAAACACAGGAGCCGTCACGGCTCGAATTCGATACTTGTTTACCATGCAGAAATCAATCGGGCAATCCTTCACCTTCGACCAGGTATAGGTCGGTGCACCTCGAACCAAGCCAGGCGTGTCTTGGAGTTTTGCCGTTGCCCGAGGACCAGGCCCACCGAGTTAGGAGCCTCCGGCTCTTCGTGTTGCTCGTCACGCTTTCGCCGGTGGGTTTTGGCAACAGTCGAACGGTGTGCATGAAGATAGGGGACGGCATCGTTAGAACTTGCATTGGATCTCTGAAGAAACCACATATTGCGAGTCTAAAATGATTTTTCCAAAAATCATGGGCGATAGATCATGTACTGTAGTACAAACCGGACCCACTTCTGCCGATTCGGAGACATTTGTCCTTTTACCGGGATGGACGAAAAGGTTTGAGATGTACCGGTTGGGAGATAGTCCATGTAAGGTGGTCTAGTATTTTAGGAAAATGGGACGGTAGCATCGTGAAACAGCATTTTGGTGGTTACTTCACAAAACGACCCGTTTTTGCGCTCGGAAAATGGAAAAGGGCTTTTCCGACAAAAGGAAAACTTCCTCTGCAACATTGTTCTCCATACCAATGTCCACACACATGCATAATATGGGCACAACATCACAAACTATGCGTGATTCAAAGACATAACATCGGTCATTTGGACGAAAGCCATGAAACCTCGAACATGATAGGTCATTTTGTGAAGGTTTTTGAAACATGATCAATATACCAAGTCTGGTATTTTCCTTTCAACTATATAACATAATATGACACCACGCCAAGGATTTTCATTGTTCGGATTTTTTTTAATTTATTATGCCGTTTTGAATTATCTGAATTTCTAACTATGGTCGAACGGTGTGCATGAAGATAGGGGCGGGCATCGTTAGAACTTGCATTGGATCTCTGAAGAAACCACATATTGCGAGTCTAAAATGATTTTTCAAAAATCACGCGATAGATCATGTACCGTAGTACAAACGGACCCACTTCCTCGATTCGGCAGACATTTGTCCTTTTACCGGGATGGACGAAAATGTTTGAGATGTACGGTTGGGAGATAGTCCATGTAAGGTGGTCTAGTATTTTAGGAAAATGGGACGGTAGCATTGTGAAACGGCATTTTGGTGGTTACTTCACAAAAGCGACCCGTTTTTGCGCTCGGAAAATGCAAAGGGCTTTTCCGTGCGACAAAGAAAACTTCCTCCTGCAACATTGTTCTCCATAACAATGTCCACACACATGCATAATATGGGCACAACATCACAAACTATGCGTCATTCAAGACATAACATCGGGCATTTGACCGAAAGCCATGAAACCTCGAACATGATAGGTCATTTTGTGAAGGTTTTTTCGAAACATGATCATTGTTCGGAACACATTTAGTACCGGATGTAGTAACAAACGGGACTAAAATATTTTCCGCCATTTCCCATCTCTTCCCGCCAAGTTTTCCCGCCCTTTCCTTTCTACAAGAGCTTTTAGTCCGGGATGTAGTCACTAACCGGACTAAAGATATTTCCGCCATTTCCCAAAGCTTCACGCCAAGTTTTCCCGCCCTTTCCCTCTATATTTAGGGTGATCGTGTCATGGCTATCCACACATCCACACCTTCCTCTCTTAGAACAATGGACAACGCCTACTGGGCCATTCTGACCCTCGAGACCGAGACAGGCGTCTGCGCCTCAACTACCCTTGTCCACCGGGGTACCGGCCGCCGGCTAGATCTTTGGCCGGAGGGTTCTGTCCTCCCGTCCCTCAAGGTTCCGCATGCCAGCGCCATCACAAACCACTTCTACCACGAGCTCACGGAGCAGCGGATGGATCCCAGTGGGATCCCGACAACTATGACACTGGAATGCCTTCTTCGCTAATAGGCGGAAAGGGAGCTCGCCAGTACGAGGGTGATGGCCGCCACGGTGAACCACAACGAAGTCGGCCGTCGTCATGGTGGGCGAACCGTAATATCATCAGTGATGCGCTACATCGCCAGGGAGACCATCCTCGCCACGGTGCCCACGAGTCCACCATACAGGCCCCACATCCCGTGATGGCGGCATCGTCTTCAGAGACCCTCTCCCACCCGCCGTGAATCCGAGGCTGGAATGGCCCCGTATATGCCATGGATGGGCAGGATCCCGGAGTGGCGGTGGCGATGGCGATGATGACGGCGACGATGAAGACCACGAGCTGCGTCTTATAGGACTAGGCATGATTATGACTAAAGGGGCGGCTTTAGGCCTAAGTGTTAGCTAGTCCCGGTTTGTCCGGTTTTAATATTAATAAATGTCTTAAGTGTTACCTAATAAATAGAGGGAAATGCCTATATAAAGAGAGGTTCATATTTAGTCTCGGTTGGAGAAACCAACCGTGATCAAGGATCGCAGTGGGCGGACAACACTAATAATAGGGGTGAGTGTCGACATTATGTCGTGCTTGTACCTTGTCTCGGATGGTGTCACCAACGGGACTAAAGATGAACCTTTAGTCGGTTGGAGACACCAACCGACTAAAGATGATTCAGCACTAATAATAGGTGAGTGTCGACATTATGTCGTGAGTGTCGACATTATGCCGAGATGCTTGTACTATAAATATGCATCCTTGTGAGTCCAGTCCTCTAGCCATTTGAGGCATCTCCAAGATGGTTTTCGAGAGCGAGGACACCACTACGGCCAGTTCGAGGAGATGCCGACGGGCCATCCTCCGGCATCTCCGAGAAATCGTCATAGAGGCACTCGGTCCAGCCACAAAACGGGACTAACACTCAAGACATTTATTAATATTAAAAACGAGACTACAAAACGGGACTAAAGGCCACAAACGCGAAAGATATCCTTCGGTCAAGCCACAAACCGCGAAAGACATGAACTAGAGTTACATAATATGAGCATGAACTTCTTGGCATATGTCATTCCTTATGACCGCTTGACGTAACCATGGAGCATCTTTTTTACTTAACGGAATGCTTGGGTCGATTTTCCGTGAAGGGCGGAATTTCATCAAACTTATTATAATCTTCCGACATGTCCATCTTGTCCTCGATTCCCACGATGTTTCTTTTCCTGAAAGAACTATGTGACACTTTGGCTCATCATATGATGTATTCGTTTGCATATTTTTTCTTTTTTTCGATGCGGAGGACATGTCCTTCACATAGAAACACGAGACACATCATTGGCTAGGACGAATGGTTCATCTCTATAACCAAGATTGTTGAGATCCTTGTTGTCATTCCATAACAAGCTGTTTTATCTTTACCCTTCCCCATTCAAAGTTGACCCATTTGCGTGAAACAAAGGGACCTTAAAAGAGACTCCATAGTCTAGTTCCCATATCTCCTCTATGTAACCATAATATGTGTCCTTTTGTCCATTCTCGTCTATTGCATGAAAGCGGACACCACTATTTTGGTTGGTGCTCTTTTTATCTTGGGTGATCGTGTAGAATGTATTCCCATTTATTTTGTACCCTTGGAAATTCAATACAGTAGAAGATGGTGACGCGGCCAACAAGTATAGCTGATCTTCAACAGTGGTGTCATTCAAGAGATGTGTCCGCATCCAACCACCGAAAGACTTCATGTGTTCATCTGTAATCCATGATTCAGGCTTCCCCGGGTTTTTGGAGCGTACAATATTCTTGTGTTCCTCGATATACGGAGCTGCCAAGGTGGAATTATGTAGAACTGTGTAGTGTGCTTTAGTGAAAGAATCCCCGTCCCTACATATCATTGCTTTCTTTCCCATCGTGCCTTTTCCACTTAGTCTTCCCTCATGCCGCGAGTCAGAAACACCAATCGGCTTAAGGTCAGGAATAAAGTCAACACAAAACTCAATGACCTCCTCTGTTCCATATCCCTTGGAGATGCTTCCTTCAGTCTAGCACGGTTATGAACATATTTCTTTAAGACTCCATGAACCTCTCAAAGGGAACATATTGTGCGAAATACGGACCGAGAATGGCAATCTCTTCCACTAGATGAACCAGAGATGCGTCATAATATTTAAGAAGGATGGTGGGAACACCAATTCAAAACTAACAAGACATTGTACCACATCCTTCGTAACCTTGGCAGAATATCTGGATTGATTACCTTACGAGATATTGCATTGAGGAATGCACACTTCACAATGGGTACTCGAACATTTTCGGTGAAGCCCCCTCAATGCAATCGGAAGCAATGCGTCAAGATCACGTGGATCATGAGACTTCAGGTTTTGGAACTTTTTCTCCGCCATATTTATTATCCCTTTATATTAGATGAGAAGCCCGGCGACACCTTGATCGTAAAGGACTTCAAAAAGATTTCCTTCTGCTTTGGTAAGAGCATAGCTGCACGACTTAAGTGGCGCCCTTTATCCGTCTTGTTATCTATGCATGTTCTTTGGGTCTTTCATAATTTGTTGGTCCTCCGTGCTTCAGTGTATCTTTTGTCTTCCCATACGCCTAGGAATCCTAGCATGTTCACGCAGAGATTCTTCGTCACGTGCATCACGTCGATTGAAGAGCGGACACGCAGGACTTTCCAATATGGCAGCTCCCAAAATATAGATTTCTTCTTCCACATGGGTGCGTGTCACAGCGGCGTCGTTGGGCTGATTGACCGCCGGGACCCTTTCCAAAGATTACTTCTATGTCCTTGACCATACCAAATACATCATCACCGGCGGGGAGTTCGGGCTTCTTCGGTGATCTGCCTCACCTTTGAAATGCTTGCCTTTCTTTCTTACGGGATGATTGGTCGAAGAAATCGTCGATTCGCCAGTACACAACCTTCTTGCATTTATGCAAATATGTACCTTCGGTCTTATCTAAACAGTGGGTGCATGCCTTATATCCTTTGTTTATACTCACGAAAGGTTACTAAGAGCGGGCCAATCATTGATGGTTACGAATAACAACCCTCGTAGATTAAATGGCTCCTGTTTGTTCTCATCCCACGCACGTACACCTGGTTTGCCCCACAACTGTAAGAGTTCTTCAACTAATGGCCTAAGGTACACATCAATGTCGTTGCCCGGTTGCTTCGGGCCTTGGATGAGCACTGGCATCATAATGAACTTACGCTTCATGCACAACCAAGGAGGCAGGTTGTAGATACATAGAGTCACGGGCTAGGTGCTGTGACTGCAACTCTGCTCTCCAAAAGGATTCATGCCATCCGTACTTAGACCAAACCATAAGTTCCTTGCGTCATCTGCAAAGTCTGGGAAGTCTCTCTCGATTTTTCTCCACTGTGACCCATCAGCAGGGTGTCTCAACTCCCCGTCTTTCTTACGGTCTTCTTTGTGCCATCGCAACAACCTGGCATGCTCTTTGTTTTACGAACATGCGTTTCAACCTTGGTATTATAGGAGCATACCACATAACCTTAGCAGAACCCTCTTCCCAGGGCTCTCCCTCAACATCACCAGGTCATCTCGTCGATCTTATACTGCAGCGCTACATACCGGCATTTATCTAAATTCTCATACTCCTTACATGTAGAGGATGCATCATTAATGCATGCATGTATCTTTTGCACATCTAATCCCGGAGGAGAGAGTCTTCTTTGCTTAGGTACTCTCGGGAAGTTCGTTATGTTTTGGAAACTTGGCTTCATTATTTTCAGCATCTTTTCAAATGAGGAGTCGGTTAGACCACACTCTGCCTTCCATCGCAACAATTCCAGTGTGGTACCGAGCTTTGTGCTGCCATCTTCACAATTTGGGTACAACAATTTCTTGTGATCTTCTAACATGCCCTCTAACTTCAACTTCTCATTTTCTGCTTCACAGTCTCGCTTTGCATCAGAAATGACCCTACCAAGTTCATCAGCCGGCTCATCTGATGCCCGTTCTTCACCTTTTTCCTCTCCATTGTCTTCCATTGCAATATCACTGTATTCAGGAAACATATGATGATAGTTGTTATCATCATCTTCTTCTTCACCATCTTCCATCATAACCCCTCTTTCCCCGTGCTTGGTCCAGCAATTATAGTTGGGCATGAAACCTTTCATAATCAGGTGGCCGCGAATGATTTTCGAGGAAGAGTACTCCTTGTTGTTCCGACATTGAACACATGGACAACATATAAATCCATTCTCTTTGTTTGCCATAGCCACATCGATAAATTTATCCACGCCTTTGATATACCCGGCTACCCGCCGGTCACCGTACATCCATTCCCGACCGTTCATCTGCATCATATAAGTAAGTTTATCAAAAAACAGGACATCATAAATAGTGAAATAACCAATTCACACCGACACATGAATTGTATCAATGACCTAGAAAAGATAAGATTGCTAACCTCGATCGAGGGAAATAAAGAGGAGAAAGCTCAAGTGCGTCTCGGACACCTTCTATATTTTTGTTCTATGAGAAATTCAACTGGATTTTTCACTCAAACATTTCAACAAACACCTTCAATGCATGCATGAGAAAAAACTAGCACACACCCTCACACCTTACACCATTCGAAAAAACAGAGTGGAGGCAGAGGGGGCTGGGGCGTTGCATTTATAGAGGGCAAGGGGTCTTTGGTCGGTTGAGCCAGAACGGGACTAAAGGTGCGTACACGCCACGTGGCTGTGGCCAAACCTTTAGTCCCGGTTGGTGGCTCCAACTGGGACGCATGCCCCCTTACCAACCGGGACCCATGCCCCCTGGCCCCGTGCCCGCTCCAACCGGGACGCGTGCCAGCATTAGTCCCGGTTGATGGCGCAACCGGGACTAATGCTCCGAGGGGTCGCGAACGGATAGCCCTTTTTCCTCTAGTGATCTACCAAAGCATCATGATGTGTACAACTACAAATGATACCAGTACATTGCTTGGACGCAGCTGAGAAAGACCGTTCAATCCTATGGGATGTTGCATACAATTTACAGCTGAGATATGCATGAACAATTGAACATGCGACCATTACTGATTAAACCATTGGATCTTTTTTGTACAATTCTTGCGGGCTAGAAGTATGTTGAAGACATCCGGAGATAAAATTTAAGATATTACAAAAAATACAAAATTAAGCGATGGACATAGAATCAATAAGCCAACATGTCGGGACAATCCCGATCTCCGGAAAAAATATCCCAAAAACAATTATCATAGCAAAACTGAATAATCCACCTTCGTTGTTGTGAAAGAAGACTTAGCTGATAGCTTTTACCTGATCATACGCATAGAACGTGAGAACCTGGGTGCGGCCGTTGTTGTAGAGGTGCCTGCACCCTCGGTCTCGATGCTGTCCTGGTCGTGTGAGCCTCCGCGATCACTCCTGCTAGGAGGTCCTCCACGGTGGCCTTTGCCACTGCCCACCCTTGTCGGATGCTTCGCTGCAAGCTTCCTGAACATCATGTCGTCATGGAGGAAGTACGCCGGGATACTGGATGCCACTAACACCACCGCCGTTGATCATGTGGCTTCCCAGGCTGTTGGCGGCAAGGAGCACCTTTCACCCAAGACTCCGGATCAAGTGTTCTACTAATAATTTCTTTAGGGCCTCTTTTAATCAGTGCCTTCTCCAAATTATTGCAATCACACCTGCAAGAAACTTTAGCAGTCAGCATTTTGATCTGCGGTCATACAGAAAATGTAGAAAATAGAAAGTATAAAATTTCGTTTCAAAGGAGAAAATGTACCCAGTCTAGTAGCTCCGCTAGAGTGTTAAGGTGAAACTAAAGTTATCATCCTTAATCACATATGAATCAACTTCTTTTCTCTTGGCAAAATTTATATTTCCAATATGAAGTATTGTGGCTACAACCTTAAATACAGCTTTCTGTAAAATAATTCAATAATGGTGTATTTCATTATAACTGAAACTTGTATTCCTAATAGCTTTTGTACGAGCCTGTTCTTCCTCACTGATTCCAACTATGTGCATGGGCCCTCCTTGTTGCTAAATAGTATTCTTTTGCATCATTCAAACCTTCGACCTCCATATAGACTGACTGACTGAGGTAATGAGAAGATGTACTATTAGCCAATTTGTACCTCTAAGTATCCCCTGCAAATTACAGGAATCCATTGTAAGGAATTGACCTTTTAGACTATATTGATGTACTGCCAGATTTTGTCCTGCTCAACTGATTTATGAATTGTACTGTTATGAATAAATTAAGCACGTGCATATCATGCAAGAGGAAATATCTGAAAGTATAATTTAGTAGTACAATACAACAAACATTATGCACTGGAGAAAGATCGTGCAATTAGACAAATTATGTAAAAAATACAGGTAAAATTTGATATTTTTTTTCAGTAAAGTTAGATTGTATCAGCTTACAAAGTGGAATCTTGGTAGACATGTCATAAGAAGTATTGTATATTTACTGGTGAAAATCACCTCATGATTCCTCGTTTTTAGCAAAGCCAGTGTGATCACATCAAGAAATTCATTATGACATTCACTTGGAACCACTAAGAATACTGTGAAACAAAAAAATCATCAAATTGGGAAATGAGAAACTAAATTTCAATATTTCACGCACACACACACCATTTCCTTTAGTAGAACACATGGCATACCATATATCACCTAGTTAGTTCATAGCTCATATAACTCAATCAGTCGTGTTGCATTACTATCTTCTAAAGTCTTTGATGTATAGACGAAGGTCAAACAATTTATATTCTCTGATATGTATTTCTCACAATGAAAGAAATTGGAATTATGGAGACATTAGCTACTGATGTGAAAGATACAAACATGGTAGGGCAGAATTAAGGATACCTGAAGAAAATGTCAGCGTAGTGGCGTGAAGGCGGCCTCTCGTCCGGGGTGCAGCGTGTGCTGGCGGTTTCCTGCGTGTGTCAATTTGTTTTTCTTCAAAATTCCCTGAAGTAAAATAAATAGGATATGCGGAAAACAGGGTATTTATTTCCTCAAGCATTGGACATACAACAGGGAAAACAGGATATTTATTCTCTCAAAACAGAATTAGTACTGCTCCATCTAGACTACAGAGATATCATTTTCTTGTTCGGCACAAATTCTACAATAGCCAACTTTCGATTCTTGTTCGGCACAAATTCTACAATAGCCAACTTTCGATGTACTTGTAGGCTTTCAGTTATCCATCAAGTTGTCTAAAATACAAATGTGCTGAGATCACTTCACCATTTATATGACTATCTTGATTCCTCAAATATATCTTTTGAACAAAAACACAAGAGAAGGAATACCATGATATTTTCACCATCTAGAAAGTGAATAAAGGAATACCTCGGTTTGTAAGAACGAAGCTGTTTGTAAGAACGAAGCTGAACTGCAGGCTTCCTCCTTCAGTCCTCCAACAGGCAGGGCCGGCATGTGCATGCTGGGATGGGGTCGTACGCGACAGGGACGGTGCAGGCAGGGGCGACGCAGGCGGGGGCGTGGTGTGTAATGCTGGCAGAGGCGGCTAGCGGGGCCGTGCGGCTGGTGGCGGCTGCGCCCGCGGCGGCGGGGGAGTCTGGCCGCGATCCACGCCGGTACGGGGGCGGCTACCGGGGTCGTGCAGCTGGAGGTGGCGCACGCGGTGGCGGTGGAGGCTAGAGGCGTCGCATGAGTGGTCCGGGGCGGCATCTTGCGCTCCAGGGCGACGGCTGGGTGAGCATGGCGCGATCAGCGCAGACGGGGGAGGTGGTGGCGCACGCGGGGCGGTGGAGACTGCGGCGGTGGCAGGCGTCGCGGCTGGGACTGGGCCGCGTGGGCGGTGGATGCTGCGGCGGGGGCAGCGCAGGCGGGTGGATGGCGTCCGGAGTGGAACTGCCGTTTTGTGTTGACAGAAATTGGGAGTCGCGGGGCGGTCCGCGCGGTGATGAGCCCCGATAAAGACGGCGCTAACTTGGTGCGTCCGATAGCTGTATCGTACGGTCTAAATTGCTTGGATTAGACCCTTTGGGTCTTTTAATATTAGTCTAGATAAATGGGATAGGATACCCACATGAGCTAACTCTAGCCTGGTACAGGCCACACAGAATGGGCCTCTACCGGTCCAGTTTCCCAACACTCCTCCTGGTATCTTATCTGTATAACCATGTCTCAAAACTTCGACAATCCAGTGGAAAAAATATGGATAAAAGTACATGGTATACCTCTTGTTATGTTGCACGAATTGCCTCATTAAAAACCTCATGTGAGAAACTTCATAAAAAATCCCTAAGGAAAAAAGAGCACAATTCACTTAACTATAAAATTAAGTACTCAATCATCGGGATCGAGATTTCAGTGATGAGTTTGTGAAGATTCTTCTCCTGAACCTTGCATCTCACTAAGTCTCATCATGCCAATTCCACGAACACATCTCTCGAAAGAAGATGCTGGTAATGATTTAGTGAACAAATCAGCAAGATTTTCACATGACTTAGTATGCAAGACTTTTACTTCGTTAAAATTTTGCAGTTCATGTGCATAGAAGAACTTGGGGTTTATATGCTTTGTGAGATTGCTCTTCACGTAACCCTTCTGGACTTGTGCAACACAAGCAACATTATCTCCATAGATAATTGTTAGGGTTTATACGGTGTTCAGCCCACATGACATTTGGATGTGGCTGATGTTGAACTTATGCCCTAGAGGCAATAATAAAGATGTTATTGTTATAATTCTTGTTCATGATAAAGTTTATATTCCATGCTAGAATTGTATTAAGCGGAAACTTTGATACTTGTGTGATTTATGAACAACACCATGTCCCTAGTACGCCTCTATGGACTAGCTCATTGATTAATGATTATTAAGGTTTTCTAACCATAGACATGAGTTGTCGATTAATAATGTGATCATGTCATTGGGAGAATAATATGATGGACAAACCCAAATCAAGCATAGAAATTAGATCGTGTCATTGTGTTCATCTTTGCGAAGCTTTTTCTTATGTCAAATATTGTATTCCTTAGACCATGAGATAATGCAACTCCCTGGTATCGGAAGAAAGCTTTGAGGTCATCAAACGTCATCCTATAAGAGGGTGATCATAAAGGCGTATCTTAGGTGATCGGAAAGTACTTGTTGGGTTGTATGTATCGAGATGGGATTTGTCCCTCCCAAGTCGGAGAGATATACTTCGGGCCCACTCGGTAATCGATATCAACACCGCTTGCAAGCACGTGGTTAAGGAGTTAACCACAAAGTGATATCATATTACGGAACGAGTAAAGTACTTGCTATGAAAGAGATTGAACTAGGTATGTCGATACCAACGATCGAATCTCGGGCAAGTAAAATATCGCGTGACGAAGGGAATATAAATATGGGATTAATTGAATCCTGGCATCGTGGTTCATCCGATATGATCATCGATGAATATGTGGGAGTCAATATGGGTTTCCAGATCCCGTTGTTGATTATTGATAGAAGATCATGTCTGCATATTCTCGAACCCGTAGGGTCACACACTTAACGTGCCTCGACGCTAGGATAGAATGGATAAATGGTTTATGAGTTTTTGTTCGGAGTCTCGGATGGGATCCAGGACATCACGAGAGGTCTCGGAATGGTCCGGAGAATAAGATTCATATAAAGGAAAGCAGTTTTTGGATTTCGGAATTGTTTCGGAATGTTCAGTATTGTACCGGAAGGTTATAGAAGCTTCCGGAGTGGGACCAACGTGGCCCCACTTGTCGGAGGGGGGTGTGGGCCTACGAGGGAGTGACCTGGCCGCATTGGGCCAGGGGCACAAGGCCCCATAGGCCCAGCCGGCCAAAACCCTAGGGGACCTTCTAGAAGGGGGAAAGACTTGCCCCCCAGTCCACCCTTGTGGCCGCCGACCCTAGGGATTGGAGGAGGGGCAAGGGGGGGGGGGGCGGACAGCCCCCTATATAAGCTGGGTAGGTTGCGCACCCTCCCCCCACCCCAAACCCTATCCACCATACTGCTTCCCTCCTCTTTCTCTCTCTCCCGACTGCGTGTAGGCGAAGCCCTGCCGCAGAAACTCTCCACCTTTGCACCACGCCGTCGTGTTGTAGATCCAATCTATCTCTCCACCCCACTTGCTAGACCGAGGAAGGAGGAGATGTCGCAGTGCCGTACATGTGCATCTCTCGGAGGTGTCGCCACTTGCAGCGTTGGATCGAATCGGATCGGATCACGAGGAGGAGAAGGCTAGTACGACTACATCAACCATGTTCTGTTGAACGTTCCGCTGTGTGATTTCTTCAAGGGTATGAATATTTCATCTATCCCTCTCGTTGATTGCATATCCTAGATTAGATCTTGGCTTTCCCGTTCGTATCCATAGAATTTTTTTGATTTACTATGCTGTGAAACCCTTCAGTGGTATCAGAGCTAGATCTATGCGTAGATGTGTTTCACGAGTAGAACGCAACATGCTTGTTGCGGGCGTTGATGTTTTCTGTTGCAAGCCTCTTGTTGTGTACTTCTTATGACGCGGGATAGTGAGATCGAAGCGGTCCAGGCCAACTTTACGCGACCTCGTTCGCGAGACCAGCTCCGCACTTGACATGTGGCTTGTTCCACACATGCGGCTGGTGGATGCCAGTTTCTCTCACTATAGTTGTCATGGTATTTACACCGGATGTTGGCAACCATAATATCACCGTTGTGGCTTTCCGTAGGTAAGAATCGTTCTTAGCTTGTTACTCCATAAGCCACGTAAAACATGCAACAACAAAGTAGAGGCGTCTAACTTGTTTTTCCAGGGAGTGTTTCTGTGATATGGTATGGCCCAAGATATGATGTGTATGTTGTATGCAATGATCATGTTTTGTAATATTTCACGACTTGCATGTTGATGAGTACACAACCGGCAGGAGCCATATGGTTGTCTTTATAATCGTGTATGACCTGTGTGTCAACTTCTTATATGCCATGTAACAGCTTTACTTTATCGCTAAGTAGTTAGCAATAGTTGTAGTTGCTATTCGTGGTAGAGGCAATCATGGTGGAGTGATGGAGATCATGCTGGCATGCACAAGATAGAGATCATTGAGCGGAGATTGGCTATACCATGTCACATAAAATTATATGCATGTTGTGTTTATCCTTTTATGTATCTTATTATGCTTAGATCGTGACGGTAGCATTATAAGACGATTCCTCACTTAAAGATCAAGATAAAATTGTGTTCTCCCCATGTATGCACCGTTGCGAAAGTTTGTCGTGTTCAAGCACCTCGTGATGATCGGGTGCTATAAACTCTATGTTCACATACAAAGGGTGCAAGCCAGTTTTGCACACGCGGAAATACTTGGGTTTGACTTGACGAGCCTAGCATGTACAGACATGGCCTCGGAACACACGAACCGAAAGGTTAAGCATGAGTCATATGAATGATATGATCGACACTTTGTTGTCCACCATTGAAACCACATCTCTTCTCGTGAAGATCGGATTAGGTGTGGTGAATTTGGATCGTGTTCACTAAACAACTTGAGGGATGTTGAATTTAGTGGGAGTTCATATAGTAATTTGATTAAGTTGAACTAGTTATCATGAACATAGTCTAAATTGTACTTGCAAATTTTGTAGATCAAATGGCTAAGTCCAACTTCAACTTCAACGTTTTTGCTGAGAAAAAAAAGCTTATGAACAATGGGTCTAACTTCACCAACTGGTTCCGCAATCTGAGAATCATTCTCGCTGGCGGAAAAAAGGACTATGTCCTTGAGAAAGCGCTAGGTGACGCCCCTGCTATAGATGCGTCGACTGATGAAAAAGCTGTTTATCAGTCGTGCAAAGATGATTATGGTGTGATTAAGAGCACCATGTTGTTTGCTATGGAATCGGACCTTCAAAATCGTTTTGAGGAGTTCGCCGGGCCCTTTGATATTCTTGAGGAACTGAAAACCATGTTTCAAAATCAGGCCCGTTCTGAGAGATATGAGATCTCTAAGAAATTCTTTAACTGCAAGATGGAGGAAGGGAGTTCAGTTAGTGAGCACGCCATTAAGATGTTGGGCTACACTCAACGTCTTGAGCAACTGGACTGCAAGATTCCAGAAGAGCTCAAGATTGACAGAGTTCTGCAATCACTCCTTCCTAGCTACAAAGGTTTTGTAGTTACTCACAATCATATTGGATCCACTGATATGATCACTGAGCTCTTCGCTAAGCTGAAAGCTGCGGAGGTGGATATCAAGAAAGATAATCATGTGTTGATGGTCAACAAGACCCCTAGCTTTAAGAAAGGTAAGGGTGCAAAGAAGCCCTTCAAGAAAGGCAGCGGCAAGCGTTGCCCTATGAGAAGAAGCTCAAGATCGACCTAAGCCGGACCTTTGAGTGCTTCTATTGCAAGGACAAGGGTCATGGAAGCATAATCGTCCAAGTACTTAGCGGACAAGAAGGCTGGCACCATTAAAGGTATATTTGATATACATGTTATTGATGTTTACCTTACTAGCGCTCGTTGTAGTGCCTGGGTATTTGATACTGGTTCAGTTGCTAATATTTGTAAGTCGAAACAGGAGCTACAGAATAGACGGCAGCTAGCAAGGGATGAGGTGACGATGCACGTTGGCAACGGATCAAGAGTTGATGTGATGGCTGTCGGCACGCTCTCCTTAGTTTTACCTTCGGGATTAGTTTTAAACCTTAATAAATGTTATTATGTGCCTGCGTTGAGCATGAACATCATATCTGGATCGTGTTTATTGCAAGACGGTTATTCATTTAAATCGGAGAATAATGGTTGTTATATTTATATGAGTAACATCTTTTATGGTCATGCACCTGCTATGAATGGTTTATTTCTTCTGAATCTCAAAAGCAATGAAACGCACATCCATAACGTTGAGGCTAAAGAGATGCAAAGTAGATAGTGATAATTTAACTTATTTGTGGCACTGCCGTCTAGGTCATATTGGTGTAAAACGCATGAAGAAACTCTATTCTGATGGACTTTTGGAGTCTCTTGATTTGAATCATTTGACACGTGCGAGCCATGCCTCATGGGCAAGATGATCAAAACCATGTTCTCCGGAATGATGGAGCGAGCAACGGACTTGTTGGAAATCATACATACCGATGTATGCGGACCAATGAGTGTTTCGACGCGCGGTGGATATTGCTATTTTCTCACTTTTACTGATGACTTAAGTAGATATGGGTATATCTATTTAATGAAACATAAATATGAAACATTTGAAAAGTTCAAAGAATTTGAGAAGTGGAAAATCGTAAATGTGAGAAAATTAAATTTCTACGATCCGATCGTGGAGGTGAATATTTGAGTTATGATTTTCTCACGCATCTTAAAGCAAGCGGAATCGTTTCCCAACTCACGCCACCCGGAACACCACAACGCAATGGTGTGTCTGAACGTCGGAATCGAACTCTATTAGATATGATGCGATCGATGATGTCTCTTACAGATTTGCCGTTATCATTTTGGGGTTATGCATTAGAAACCACTGCATTCACTTTAATAGGGCACCATCTAAATCCGTTGAGACGACACCGTATGAACTGTGGTTTGGTGCTAAACCTAAGTTGTCGTTTCTTAAAGTTTGGGGATGCGAAGCTTACGTCAAGAAGTTGATGCCGGACAAGCTCGAACCCAAAGCGGAGAAATGCGTCTTCATAGGATACCCTAAGGAAACGATTGGGTATACCTTATACCACAGATCCGAAGGCAAAGTGTTTGTCGCAAAGAACGGATACTTTCTTGAGAAGGAGTTTCTCTAGAAAGAAGTGAGTGGGAGGAAGGTAGAGCTAGACGAGGTTATTGAACCTTCTCTCGAGTTGGAGAATAGCGCAACACCTGAAATTGTTCTAGTGCCGTCTGCACCAACAAGAGAGGAAGCTAATGATGAGGTCATGAAACTTCAGACGATGCTACTGCTGAACGTCGCAGGTCGACAAGGTCACGTGCCCCTACTGAGTGGTACGGCAACCCTGTCTTAACTGTCTTGTTGGTAGACAACAGTGAACCTGCGAACTATGAGGAAGCAATGATGAGCCCAGACTCTGAGAAATGGCTAGAGGCCATGAAATCCGAATTGGGATCCATGAGCGAAAACTAAGTATGGACTTTGGTGGACCCTCCTAGCGATCGAAAGGCCGTTGAGTGCAAATGGATTTTCAAAAGGAAAACAGACGTAGATGGTAATGTTACTGTCTATAAAGCACGACTTGTCGCGAAAGGTTTTCGACAAGTTCAAGGTGTTGACTACGATGATACTTTCTCTCCCGTAGCGATGTTTAAGTCCATTCGGATTTTATTAGCAATTGATGTGTTTCATGATTATGAAATATGGCAGATGGATGTCAAGACTGCATTCCTCAATGGCAACATTGATGAAGAGTTGTATATGATGCATCCCGAAGGTTTTGTCGATCCTAAGGATGCTGATAAGGTGTGCAAACTTTAGCGTTCCATTTATGGACTGAAGCAATCATCTCGGAGTTGGAACCTTCGTTTTGATCAAGAGCTTTGGATTTGTTCCAAATTGCTATGAAGCTTGTATCTACAAGAAAGTGAGTGAGAGCTCAGTGACATTTCTAGTACTATATGTCGATGACATATTGATTATTGGAAATGACATTGGTATGCTTAAAGACGTGAAGAGTTATTTGAATAAATGTTTTTCAATGAAAGACCTAGGAGAAGCTACTTATATATTAGGCATCAAAATCTATAGAGATAGACAAAGACGCCTAATAGCTTTAAGCCAAAGTACATACCTAGACAAGGTTCTGAAAAGGTTTAGAATGGATAAGGCAAAGAAAGGTTCAGTTCCCATGTTGTCAGGTAAGATATTGAGCAAGGCTTAGTGTCCAGCTACGTTAAACGATAGAGAAACCATGAGCAAAGTGCCATATGCCTCGGACATAGGTTCTATCATGTATAACATGCTGTGTACTAGACCGGATGTGTCCAATGCTCTTAGTTTGACGAGCAGATACCAAAGTGATCCAGGAGTGGAACACTGGACAGCCGTAAAGAACATCCTAAAGTATTTAAATAGGACTAAAGAAATGTGACGAGGTTTAATCTCGTCAATGCCCATTGTTATGGACTTGGGTTTTGGAGAAGGCGGGGATGCTGGAGATCGTGGCACGGTTAACAGACAAGCAACCAGGGGACACAAGATTTACCCAGGTTCAGGCCCCCGGAGGTAAAACCCTACTCCTACTTGTCTGCTCTTGATTACGGCGGAACCGAAGGTTACAGGGTGCGCAAATTCGATCTGGCGTGGAGGTGTGTGCGAAAGTATGAGTCGAGAGATCTAGGACGTGCCCTCCTGGCCTTTATATAGACTTAGGCAGGTCCCGGGCATAGTCCTAGTCGGTTACAAGTTCTAGGGTTTTACCCCTTTGAATTTCCTATCTATGCTAGTCTTGCTCTCCAAGGATCCGAAGGCGTCGTGGGCCTTGGCCACCCGAAAATCTTTATGGGCCAGCGTATATCTGCTGTGGGCCTTCCTTGGGCTGGACCAGGTATGCTGAAGTTATGTAACCGTAGGGTATAACCATGTCAGTAGCCCCCGAGTGTTCAGTCGAATCGTAGATTCGGCTGAGGACTCTTCCATTTTTCGGGTGCAACTATGTATTAATAATATATGTGTGTAGGGATTGTTGACGCGTGTGTCTGACTCACCCGACGGATCAGGGTCAGTTAACTGTCTTAGGACGAAACAACACGATCTTCTTCAAGTTCGAGTCCCTCAACTCGAACCTGGAACATATGCTGGGGCAATTCGACTCAGGCCGCGGAGGACTTACAGGAGTGGAATTCCAGTGATTTTAATTAACGTACCCAACGCGTCCGTCGGGATTTTTCATCACGCCTGTTGACATGGATTTGTACTAGCAGAGCGTAGTCATGTACGTTGCCAGGCCGTTAGATGATATCTGCAGGTCTTATCCTTTTGTCGCAGACGCAGCATCCGAATGTTTGTCACCGCGGAGGTGTTTCGGGTGGCCAAGGAGATCATTGCTCACTTAGCATTTTGTTGGGGCAGAGATGCCAAAAAGTTTTTGCGTGCTGATCCGAAAGATCACAGTCGAAGAATTTATAGGGTGCGTGACCAGCGCTCCCTATGGGAGTAGCCCCCGAGTGTCTGTTCGAGTCGTAGACTCGAGCAGAGACTTTAGTTCAAGCATTTGCTCGGTTGTTAGGTCCGTAGGACTCAAAAAATTTCGGATGATTAAATCCATCCTTCCTATGGGAGTAGCCCCCGAGTCCGTAGTGGAGTCGCAGACTCGACGTAGGACTCGAAGAAATACTTTGTCGTTATTCATCTTCCGGGTGCGCGGCCATCGCTCCTGATAGGAGTAGCCCCCGAGTATTTAGTCGAATCGAAGATTCGAGTGAGTACTCTTAGCTCTTAGCTGTAGAGCCGAAGAATTGTAGTTGGTGCTGACGATCGATGACCTCAAGCGTCTGCTACGCCAGAGATGACTTGACTGGACGAACATAGGTCCCACTTGCTGACTTTGAATTGACCGGTCACGCGGGGCGTGGAGATAATTACGGCGTCTCCTCGATTTCCGCGCATAGTGGACGGCGTGGTAACGGCGGTTCGTTGTGATGTTGACACGTGTACGACCAGATCTGCCGTTGGCCTTAGGTCTTCTGGATGGACGGCTACCGTGCATCGTCTTCGCTGTTATAATCATTGGGGGAAACCGTGGTTTGTTTTCACCGCACCAGTTCATCTGTTCACTGCCTCCTTGTGCTCTAGCGATTCTTGCTTCGCGCTAGGATTTCCTTCCACATTTCCGTCGCGCTTTCTGCGTTTGCACCGCCGGCGCTGCCGTAGCGTGATGTGGAAAGCAAAGAAGTTTTCATCTGTGGATGGGACCAGCGCCGCCGGAGGAAAGAAGGGCACCGCCGCTACTCGTGTCACCGATGGTGGCTGGCGGCGATCAGAGACGCGGGAAAGCGATCTCCGCAAACTGCGCGAGCGGGGCCTGATCGCGAAAGATACGGCGACCGTCAAACTCCCTGGCAATGAGGTAATCCACCGTCCCCCATCTGGGTATCGGGTCATGTTTCTCGCCTTCGTTTTGCGTGGGTTTTCGTTTCCAGTCCATGACTTCCTTCGTGGACTGCTCTTCTTCTATGGGATTCAGCTTCATCATCTGTCTCCCAATTCTCTTCTCCACATTGCGTGTTTTATCACTTTTTGCGAGTGTTGGCTTGGCATTGAGCCGCACTTTGGCCTCTTCCGGAAGCTCTATTCCGTGAAAAGGCAGTCTGGTTCGGATGGTGTGTATCCCATTGGGGGTTGCATCATCTCCCTTAGTCCCAATCTTCTCTTCTTTTCTTTTTCCATGTCCGAATCTGTCCAGTACTGGAGGAGGCGATGGTTTTATATCCGTGACTCTGTAGTGCCCGGGCAAGATTTTGGTCTTGTTCCCTTTGACCCCTCCCAATTGATTGAGAATAAAAGATCCTGGAAAAACCAAATCTTGGACGGTGAAGTGGCGGAGATAGAGGCCCTTTATCGTCAGGTGGAGGATCTCCAACTGATTCCGGAGAAGGAGGTGAACAGCGTGGACATCATCCGGACATTTCTTGAGCGTCGGGTGCAGCCTCTCCAAGCGAGGGCGCACCCAATGTTTCTTTATTCTGGGCGCCGTGATCCGACGAGGGTTTCGAGTGAGAAAATCTCCGAGGGGGATCTTGACAGGGCCCTTCGCGCGCTGCTGAAGTTCAAGGCCGGAGAAGAAATCCCGGGGAAGTCGCTGACCCCTCCCTTTTCTTCGATGTTGGCCATACCGCAGGTGTAGATTTGTGCACATAGTGCTTTTTACCGGCTGTGTATTTATTTTCCTTGTTTGCTAACAAAGTTCCTTCTGATTTTGCAGAGCTTCAAGGTGCCGGGCATGGTACCACCATTGCCCGAAAGGTATCCGAATGCCCCGGATAATGAAGTGGTTGAGTCCGTGTCCGAACTGCCGTCGGCGCGATCTCCGGCGGAGGATGCCGACGAGTCGAGTGAGGACCATACGCGCAAGCGATCACGGAGCTCCAGCGAGTCTTCGGATGCCTCGACTCCTCCGACTCCCAGAGACCCTCTGGGCCTTGAGCGTCATAGTGATGGTCATGGAGGTTCTTCCTCTCCCCTTCCTGCCATTCCTGTGCGGGCTGTGGCGCCGCACCCGCCAGCAAAGCGGAAGAAGGAAGAAAAGAAGGAGGAGAAGAAGGAAGAGAAGAAAGAGGAGAAGAGGGCCCGAAGGGCTTCTCCTATCTTCGACCTGAGCGCATTGGGCTCGTAAGTTTTCTTGTTGTACTGTTGTCCTTGTTCCTTCGTGATTTTTGCACTTGTGCTGATTGGTTTGTATGCAGGCAATCCTCCCACGAGTCCTCCATTTATGGTGAACTGGAGATGATGGGGGAGTCGAAAATTGCGTCTCCTCCACCTCGAACGGTGGCGACTTCGGGTGGCGCGGCTCTGGATCCTCCGTTGCAGGAGGTGCAGGTGGTTGCGCCTCAGAATTTCAGCGGTCCTTGAGTCATCGAGCATGTAAGTTTTTCCTGCCTCATGGGGGGAGCCCCCGAGTGTCTTCGTGTGCGAATCTTGTTTTTACTCCTTTGTGTTGGGCGTAGCCCCCAAGCCCTTTTCTTCGCCATTTCTTTTTACAGCCTTTTGTGCAGAGGCCAAGCGGCAGTGCGGGGCGCCTGCTTTGGAGGTGAACCTTCGGCAACTTCAAGGTATCTATTTGCCTTTTCTCTTATGTATCCTGGTTTAGTTCTTTGACATTTGTTTGTTTTGAATGCAGAGGAGCATAACAAGTCTCTCCGTGAGGTTGACGCTCTCAAGAAGAGCCTTGGTCAATCGGAGCAGAAGGCCGGAGCCGCCGTTGGTGCGAAAGAACGCCTTGAGCTAGAGCTGACTAAGGCAGCCGAAGCGAAGGAGCGTCTGCAGCAGGAAGCCGCAGATTGTGAGGAGCAGCTGGCCACGGTTGCGGCTGCTCGCGAAAAAGAAGTGGCAGCGAAGCTCATGGCTGCTGCCAAGGCTATTTCGGGTGAGTGCTAGTTTTGTACTTGTTTCTTTTTCTTCGGGTCTTCTTCTATGCGGCTTTTCTTCATGTTTTTCTTATTTTGTCTCAGATGCCCCAGGCATCGAGTTCGACCGCGGTGCTCTGGAGCACGGGAGTGCTCTCGATGATGCCACTGTGGTGGTCGAAGACCGCTGCAGCACCATCGTCAACTCCCTCGCCAAGGCGAAAGAGGTCCTTGGTCGCTTCTACAAGGAGCTTGTCCCGAAGGGCGCAGCCCTTGACGATGTGGATGCTCGGGCGGAGGCTCTGTCAGCCGAAGCGCCTGCGGCGTATAAACGCAAGCAGAAGGGCATCGGCGCATCCGTCGGGCTGGCGATGGCCATGGCAGCTGGATCGGAGCTGGATCTGCCCCAGATCACTTCTCGGATGCCGATGGCTGAGGATGGATCCGAGGTAGCCTTTGCTGCCTATTCTGCTCGCTGCAGGCGATATGGGCCCAAGCTCATTGATTTGCTGTCTGAGTATGCACTGCGGCAACAGGGTGGGGCCAAAGCTAGGCAGTCTGGCTCCGAAGCGACTCAGGGTCCTGCATCTTAGGCGTAGTAAACGTAGGCTAGTTTGTAGTCTGTTTTTGTTGTAAATATCTTGAAGAACACCATCCTTGTGCCACGTAGTGGCTTTATATATTTAATGAATTCCTCTGAGTTGTGCTCCATCCTTGGCTGAATGTTTGTGTTCCTTTCTTTTGCTGCCGCTCTAGGTTCCTTCGGGTGCTGACCCTGTTGACGCCCCATCCGCAACGCCGTTGCGTCCATATTTGGATGATTCCTCACAGCTTACTTTCCTTCGGGATCGTGTGCGCAGTCTGGAGAGGGAATTGCTCGGGCTACGCGGTCATGCAGACGTTTGGAAGTCCAAGGCGGATCGTGGCACAGCCAGAGAGGAGTACTTGATGGCGGAGTTGGTCCGTCTGTCCGAGCAGCTGCAATGTAAGTTGTTCTTTGGTCGAGCTGTAGCTCTGGTCTTCGGGTGAGCCTGCTGGCCTTACTCTTATTTTGTCCGATTGCTGCAGGTGCAAATCTTGCTCCGAGGGAAGAAAAAGAGCGTATCGCTGTTCGGGTCAATTGCTTGACTCAACAGGATATGGAGGCCGGCGGCTTCTTCTGGATGGATCGTGATCGCGCCGTAGCCCTGGCGACGGTGCAGGATCGTGTTCACCAAGTTTCGCGGGTGCTCCGCCAAGTACAGACATTGCTTTCCTCGGTGCTGCACGTCATGTTCCCTTTGGATGCCGTGCCAACAAACCTTGCGGGTCTTCTGTCGAAATTTCGGAACGTAAGCAATGTCAAGGAGTTGGTGCAGCAGCAACTTGTCGCAGGAGTGAAGGCTGCGTTGTCTCTTGTGAGGCTGCACCGGCATGATGTGGATTTGGCTGCCGTGGCTGCTGGGCCACCTCTTCGCCCTGATGGTGGCGAGTGGGACATGCGTCCGCATTACGCGGTTGTGAGGCAGTATGCCGAACATATTGTAGATTTGTTTGAGGAGCGTGCCCAGGTTATTCGTCAACATAGGTAGTACCTGTAAAAAGAGAGAGATGTAAAATTTGTATATTTCGGCTGGGCGTGTTGTGCCCTTTGTTGTGAAGGTTTGTTTGTTTGTGAGCATGTAGTGCTTTAATTGGGTACGTGTCCTTTTCGTTTGCCTGACGTTGTCAGCTACTCAGGTGTACACGTGTGGTCCTCAGTCGATGAAATCGTGAGGTTGGGGGAGCCCCCGAGTGCGTTTGTAGCATGTAGTGCAGTTGCAGAAAATAGCGAACCGAAGTTTTGGGGCGAGACACTTAGCTTTATTTATATCGTAATGGAGGAGGTACATTGTTCGGCTGAGGAGCCTTGGCTGGAAGCCTTATTGAAAAGAGAAAAGGGGGGTAGGTTGCTATGGATAGAATCATCGCAGGTGCGAGATATTCCATGGGTTGGAGTATGCGACTCCAGACTCCACGTGCTTGAGGCGATAGGCGCCACCTGGGATGACTTCGGTGATGACGTAGGGCCCTTCCCATGGCGACTCGAATTTATTCGGTCGCTTTTGCTTGAGTCGCAAGACGAGGTCTCCTTCGACGAAGGACCTTGGGCGCAGCCGTGGTATAGTTGCGGAGACTCTGCTGGTACACCGCTGATCGAGCTGCTGCTATATCCCGTGCTTCGTCGAGTGTATCGACAGCGTCTTCGAGGGCAGTCGTGGATTCAGCTTCACTGTAGGCGACGACCCGTGGGGCCTGGTGGCGTACTTCGGCTGGTAGCACGGCTTCGGCTCCGTGTACCATGAAGAACGGTGTGTAGCCGGTGGAGCTGTTTGGCGTAGTTCGTAGGCTCCACAGGACGGAGGGTAGCTCTTTCGTCCAATTTCCAGTTTTTTGTTCGAGTGAGCTCATGAGGCGCTTCTTGATGCCGGCGCCGATTAGGCCGTTGGCCTTTTCCACTTGCCCGTTCGTTTGCGGGTGTGCCACTGAGGCATATGTGATGTTGATCCCAAGGCCTTCGCAGAAGTCCTGGAATTCTTCGGAGATGAAGTTCGATCCGTTGTCGGTGATGATGCTGTGTGGTACGCCAAACCTGTAGACAATAGACTCGAAGAACTTGACGGCAGTTTTGCCTTTCTGGTTAGTGACCGGCATGGCCTCGATCCACTTGGTGAATTTGTCGACTGCGACCAGGAAGAAGACGTGTCCTCCTTTCAAGGATTTTGGCAGTTTGCCGATCATGTCGATGCCCCATTGAGCGAAAGGCCAAGCTATAGGTATTGGCCTGAGCTCGGACCCAGGTGCGTGCGGTTTGTCGACGAACCGTTGGCATCCGTTGCATCTTCGGACGATGTCCTTTGCATCGCTCATGGCCGTTGGCCAGTAGAATCCTGCTCGTAGAGCTTTAGCGAAAAGGGAGCGGCTACCTGCGTGGTGGCCACAGATGCCTTCGTGGATGTCTTGGAGTATGGCCTTGCCGTCGTCGATGGTGACGCACCGTTGAAGTATACCCATGATGCTGTGCTTGTACAGCTCGCCGTTGATGACGGTGAAGGCTTTTGACCGGCGAGATATGCGTCGGGCTTCTGTTGGGCTGTTAGGCAATTCTCCAGTAATCAAGAACTGGAGGTATGGTCGTGTCCAAGCTTCTTCGACTGCCATGACCTGCATCAGGTTGACCATAGCGACCTCTGTGTCCAGTTTCTCGGGTCCTTCATGTCCTTCAGGTAGCGTAGCCCCCGAGTGTTCTGCTTCTTCGGGTGATCCCTTGGGGAATTTCCGCTTGATGGATGGTACGCAGATTTGTTCGAGGAACACACCTGGTGGTACCTTTGCGCAAGTGGAGCCGATGTTGGCGAGTCTATCGGCTTCCTCGTTTCTCTCTCTTCCAACGTGCCGAAGTTCGCAGCCGTCAAATTCTCCTTCGAGTGCGTTGTAGAACGCGCGGTACGCGATCATGTCTTTGGCGTGTGCGTCACACTCATTCATCGTCTGCTGGACGACGAGGTTGGAGTCACCGTAGATGACCAGGTAGCGTTCGCGCATATCTTTGCCATCCTCATGCCATGGATGAGGGCTTCGTATTCGGCTTCGTTGTTGGAGGCTCTGAATTTCATCCGAAGAACGTACTTCATCTTGTCACCTTGCGGGGAGGTTAGTATGACCCCTGCCCCTGCTCCGACTTTGCGCTTGGAGCCGTCGAAATGCATTGTCCAGGACTGCGACATGTCTGGGGTGTCTGGCAGCTGCAGTTCCATCCAGTGCACCAGGAAGTCCGGAAGGACTTGAGATCTGATTGTGTGTCACTTCTCATAGACGATGTCCAAGGGTGATAGTTCGATGCCCCACAGGGCCACCCGTCCTGTGGCCTCTGGTTTATTCAGGATGCTGTTCAGGGGTGCTTCGTTGACGACCATCACTTGGTTCTCCTGGAAGTAATGGCTCAACCGTCGAGCCGTCATGAACACGCCGTAGGCTAGCTTCTAGTAGTGAGGGTACCTCTGCTTTGTTGGTGTCAGTACCTCGCTGAGGTAGTAAATTGGGCGTTGGACCCCGTGGGTCTTGCCTTCTTCGGGTCGTTCGACCACACAGTGCAGTCTTGACCACCTGGTGTGTGGCTGCTATGTACAAGAAGGGGCTCGCGCTCCTTTGGCGTGACCAAAGCAGGCGAGGTGGAGAGGAGACGCTGAGGCTTTCAATGCTTCGTTGGCTTCGGTGTCCACTCGAACTTATGCGCTTCTTTACGCAGCATGGTAGAATGGTAGGGCCTTCTCGCCCATACGGGTGATGAACACCTTAGCGCCGCTACTCGTCCTGCGAGCTGCTGGACGCCCTTGAGGTTTTTCGGCTTCTCCATCGTCATGATGGCTTTGATTTTCTTCGGGTTCGCCTCGATCCCTCGTTGAGAGATGAAGTACCCGAGAAGCTGAACTGATGGGACGCCGAAGGCGCATTTTTCGGGATTGAGCTTGATCCTATTGCGATCGAGGTTGTCGAACGTCTCGCAGAGATCGTCGATAAGTGTTCTTGCCTCTTTGGTTTTTATTACTATGTCGTCGACATAAACTTGGACGTTGCGACCAATCTGGTCCTTGAGGCAGTCCTGCATGCATCGCTGGTACGTAGCACCAGCGTTCTTTAGCCCGAAGAGCATTGTGTTGTAACAGAATACTCCGAACGGTGTGCTAAACGCCGTTTTCTCCTGATCTTCGACCTTGAGCCGAATCTGGTTATAGCCTGAGTAGGCGTCGAGGAAGGAGAGTTTCTCGCAACCTGCAGTCGAATCGATGATCTGGTCGATCCTTGGAAGAGGGAAGTGGTCCTTTGGGCAATGCTTATTTAGTGACGTGAATTCCACACACATCCGCAGGATGTCCGTGTCCTTCTTCGGGACCATCACCGTGTTTGCAAGCCACTCGCTTTCTTTGATTTCCCTGATGAAGTCTGCAGCGAGTAGTCTATTGATTTCCTTGCCGATAGCTTGACTCGTGGCTCCGGCAGTCTTGGATGGACTGCTTGATCGCTTGGTGTGCGGAAAGACATTGAGTGCGTGCTCGGCGAATTCACAGGAACTCTGGCATGTCCACGGACACCATGCGAAGATTTCCAGCTCACGGAGGAATTCTCTGAGCGCCTTCCTATCTTGATCTTTGAGGTCATTGGCGATCAAGGCCGTCTTGGAGGCATCCGTCGGATGGACATGTACCTTCTTGGTGTTGACGGTGGAGTCGAAGGACATGCAGTGCGTTACGCCTTGTTGGGGGTAGCCATTGTCATCACCTCGCGGAGCCTTACAAGCTCGTCTTGCATGCGGAAGATCGAGATTTTATTGAAGTCCCTGTCGCATTGGTCCGATCGGGTGAAGCTCCATGGTGTGATGGCGCCTTGGTCTGGCATCTTGAGTAGTAGGTATGCGTAGTGTGGACGGCCGGGAACCTTGCGAATGCTACACGCCCAGATGGCGTGGTATTGTGACGATCCACCACCAATTCGAAGTCGCTCTGCGAAAGTTGTCCGGCTTCCCGAAGATGACGTCGAGCCCTATTTTGCCCAGGGGGAATATGCCCTTTCCTGGTACAATGCCGTGGAACGTTGTGTCTGATTGTTCCAGGCTGCATTGCGGGATCCTCATAGCTGCTAGGGTGCATGCGAACATTAGGTTGATGCCGCTGCCACCGTCCATGAAGACGCGACTCATCTCGAAGCCTCCGATCTGCGCCTCCAGCACCAGGGCAGCATGACCTGGGCGGGGGATCTGGCAAGGGTGATCCACGCGAGTGAACATGATGCAAGACTCCGATCCGCTGAGGTACTCAGGGATTGCAGGCGGAGTTGCCACGGCCAAGTTGATTTGTCGGGTGATTTTCTTCTGCACCCTGTTTGTGGGGCGTCCCTTCTGGATCATATTTAGTGCTCCCTTTGGTGGGGGGTATACGACCCCGGCGTTGTTTTCTTGTTGGTCACTGGTTGGTTTGGGCCTCCAATAGGTGGCGGTGGAGGAGCTCGTGTGCTATTTCTCTGGCGGGTGCGTTTCGAGCGAGGATTGGGGCTTGTTGCCTCATCTGCGCCATGCTTTCGCTGAGTTTCTGGAACTCGCGGCAGTCCTTGAGCATGCGACTGGCTTTCTTTTGCCATCTTGTTTGTCGATGTATAAGTGGATGGTGCATGGACCCAAAAGTTTTTCGAATGCTGAGGGTTCGGCGTTGCCACGACTGTGCTGATCGTCCATTGTCTCGGAGATTTCCTCCGCGGTAACCTCATTTATTGCTGTTGTCGTTGCGGCGTGCGTAGCCAGCGACCATGTCGGGTCCGTCGCGGTCTTCGTAGACAAGCGATCTCCTCTTGCTGCGGCGTTCTCGCCTTCGGCCGTAGTCGTCCTCTTCATCTGATTGCGCTCGCTGGATGCAATCTTCGCCGTCTGCCCAACCGTTGGCAATTTCCATGAGGTGGTCGAGTGTCTTGGGCATGACACGCCCAAGTTCTTCCTTGAAATCTTGGCGTTTGACGCCGTCTCTGAAGGCGTCGATGGCCCTCTCCTCGGAGATATGCGCTACTGATTTCTTGGTGGTAGACCAGCGTAATATGTACGAGCGAATAGATTCCTCCGTTCTCTGAGTGCAGGCTCGCAACTCTTCGATTGAGGCGGGCCTCTTGCTGGTGCCCTTGAAATTTCGGATGAAGCTGTAAGCTAGCTCCTCCCAACTTCGGATGGATCCTGATGATAGGCTGCTGAGCAGGACCAGCGTCGCCACTGCGGTTTGGAGGCATTGCATGGCGGTTTCTTTGTTACCGCGTGCAGCTTGACGGATGATGATGATCGCTGAGCCAAGATTTTGGATCTTGCGTGCCGTTGAACTTTGGAGTATCGAAGGAAGCTTGAAATTGCGTGGCATCTTTGTTCGCCGACAGATCTGCTGAAGCATCGAGCTCCACGAGTTCTCCTTCATCTTCATCCATCTCGGACTCGGACGAGCATGCGCGTTGGCTCGCGCTTTGTCGATTTTGCGCGTGTAAGCGCGTCTCGCGTCGTAGTCGCATTTATGGCGATCGAGCTCTTCCTTCGAGGAAGGTCGTGCTCCTCCTCCTCTTCGGATGAAGGGTGGGGCTACTGATCGCGCTGACGGAGCTTTCTTCTTCGGCGCAGAGCGTCTTCGTGCGCAGCTCGGCGAGTCGAGTCCGGTGAGTGCGGACTTATGCATGGCTCTTTTTGGGTCCCCTCCGGAGGTTGGTGGGCGAGATCTGTTGGGCTGCCAGGATCGCAGCTTGTGGTGTCTTCGGGATGATGTTGCCGTCGGCATCCATATCCATGAACGACGTGTGGAGAGTTCGGGTCACATCACGGCGTTCCTTGGGATCCATGTTCTCCACCCGCGAGCGATGCTTGTTTCCCTGATTTCCGTTCGTGGTAGAGCCGGGTGCCATGGCGGAGAGCGCAGCTCGTCGCGCGCTGGACTCGGAGGCTGCTTGCTTGCGTTTATCGAGCGCCTCCTGCATCTTGACTTGCTTCTTGTGCTCCTCGATGAGGAGGTAGTGGTACGCCATCAGTAGGTCGCGTGGTGAAGCCACAGGCAGGACTATGTCGCCTGCGACGGCGCGGCGTGCCTGGACCCATCCTTTTTTGCTAAGTTGGATGACGTGGCCGTTGTTCTCCCCTTCGGGTGGGGGGATTGGCTTCTTCTGTTCCCGCCGTTTCCGTCCTGCGGGTTGGGGTTCGTGTTGGCGGCGAGTTGGGCGTTTGTTGATCCTGGATGACCACGGCGCATAGGTAGCGCTCGTAGATCGGTTCTTTGCCGCAGACTTTGGATCCGGAACCGTAGGTCCCTTCATCCGAAGGTGGATCGCACAGATCGGAGTTGCAGCTGCTGCTGTAGAACTCATCTGTCAATGGAGACGTGCGTAGCACGGGGTGTGGAGCCCACGAGGCAGGCCTGATTGATGGCACGGGCACCCGCTCAGAAAGGCGGAGGGTGCCAGTTTGTCCCACCTGGAAGCAGAAGCTCCCGAACAAAATCTCGAGTCCGTCGCCTACGGGCTCGAAATCTTTCATGGTGGCCGGCGAGTGGGCGGTGAAGTCGAAGGTCCCGAAGAGGAGGTGATTCTCCGTCGCCACGGAGTTGTAGATCGATCGGGTTGGAACCGTCACGATCGCACAATCAGCAGCCCCGATTCCCACAGACGGCGCCAATTGACGAGGTTTAATCTCGTCAATGCCCATTGTTATGGACTTGGGTTTTGGATAAGGCGGGGATGCTGGAGATCGTGGCACGGTTAACAGACAAGCAACCAGGGGACACAAGATTTACCCAGTTCGGGCCGGAGAAAACCCTACTCCTGCTATGCGCTCTTGATTACGGCGGAACCGAAGGTTCTGAGGTCTTGTGATTCGATCTGGCGTGGAGGTGTGTGCGAAAGTATGAGTCGAGAGATCTAGGACGTGCCCTCCTGGCCTTTATATAGACTTAGGCAGGTCCCGGGCATAGTCCTAGTCGGTTACAAGTTCTAGGGTTTTACCCCTTTGAATTTCCTATCTACGCTAGTCTTGCTCTCCAAGGATCCGAAGGCGTCGTGGGCCTTGGCCACCCGAAAATCTTCATGGGCCAGCGTATATCTGCTGTGGGCCTTCCTTGGGCTGGACCAGGTATGCTGAAGTTACGTACCCGTAGGGTATAACCATGTCAAAATGTTCTTGGTCTATGGAGGTGATGAGCAGCTCGTCGTAAAAGGATACGTCGACGCTAGTTTTGACCACGACCCGGATGATTCTAAATCTCAGACAGGATATGTTTATATTTTGAATGGAGGAGCTGTGAGCTGGAGAAGCTGCAAGAAAAACGTGATCGCGTGATCTACAGTAGAATCAGAATACATGGCTGCTGCAGAAGCGTCAAGTGAAGGAGTTTGGATCAGGAACTTCATCACTGAGCTTGGTGTGGTTCCAAGTGCCTTGGATCCACTGGAGATACTGTGTGACAACACTGGCACCATAGCATTGGCTAAGGAACCAAGATATCATCCAAAGACCAAGCACATCAACCGCTGATTTCATATAATTTGAGATTATATATCAGATGGAGATCTGAAGATTAGCAAAGTACATACGGATCTGAATGTCGCAGATCCGTTGACTAAACCTCTTCCACGAGCAAAACATGATCAACACCTCAATGCCATGGGTGTTAGATTATTGCCAGATGTAAACTAGATTATTGACTCTAGTGCAAGTGGGAGAATGTTGGAATTATGCCCTAGAGGCAATAATAAAGATGTTATTGTTATAATTCTTGTTCATGATAAAGTTTATATTCCATGCTAGAATTGTATTAAGCGGAAACTTTGATACTTGTGTGGTTTATGAACAACACCATTTCCCTAGTACGCCTCTATGGACTAGCTCATTGATTAATGATGGTTAAGGTTTCCTAACCATAGACATGAGTTGTTGATTAATAATGAGATCATGTCATTGGGAGAATGATATGATGGACAGACGCAAATCAAGCAGAGCAATTAGATCGTGTCATTGTGTTCATCTTTGCGAAGCTTTTTCTTATGTCAAATATTGTATTCCTTAGACCATGAGATAATGCAACTCCCTGGTATCGGAAGAAAGATTTGAGGTCATCAAACGTCATCCTATGAGAGGGTGATCATAAAGGTGTCTCTCAGGTGATCGGAAAGTACTTGTTGGGTTGTATGTATCGAGATGGGATTTGTCCCTCCCAAGTCGGAGAGATATACTTTGGGCCCACTAGGTAATCGATATCAACACCTCTTGCAAGCACGTGGTTAAGGAGTTAACCACAAAGTGATATCGGATTACGGAACGAGTAAAATACTTGCTGTGAACGAGATTGAACTAGGTATGTCATACCAACGATCGAATCTCGGGCAAGTAAAATATCGCGTGATGAAGGGAATATCAATATGGAATTAATTGAATCCTGGCGTCGTGGTTCATCCGATATGATCATCGATGATTATGTGGGAGTCAATATGGGTTTCCAGATCCCGCTGTTGATTATTGACAGAATATCATGTCTGCATATTCTCGAACCCGTAGGGTCACACACTTAACGTGCCTCGACGCTAGGATAGAATGGATAAATGGTTTATGAGTTTTTGTTCGGAGTCTCATATGGGATCCAGGACATCACGAGAGATCTCGGAATGGTCTGGAGAATAAGATTCATATAAAAGAAAGCAGTTTTTGGATTTCGGAATTGTTTCGGAATGTTCGGTATTGTACCGGAAGGTTCTAGAAGCTTCTGGAGTGGGACCAACGTGGCCCCACTTGTCAGAGGGGGGTGTGTGCCTACGAGGGAGTGCCCTGGCCGCATTGGGCTAGGGGCACAAGGCCCTATAGGCCCAGCCGGCCAAAACCCTAGGGGACCTTCTAGAATGGGGGAAGACTTGCCCCCCACTCCACCCTTGTGGCCGCCGGCCCTAGGGCTTGGAGGAGGGTCAAGGGGGGCCGGCCAGTCCCCTATATAAGGTGGGCAGGGGGCGCACCCTCCCCCACCCCAAACCCTAGCCTCCATACTGCTGCCCTCCTCTTTCTCTCTCTCTCTCCCGACTGCGTGTAGGCGAAGCCCTGCCGTAGATCCAATCTATCTCTCCACCCCACTTGCTGGACCGAGGAAGGAGGAGACGTCGCGGTGCTGTACGTATGCATCTCTCGGAGGCGTCTCCACTTGCGGCGTTGGGTCGGATCGGATCGCGAGGAGGAGAAGGCTAGTACGACTACATCAACCATGTTCTGTTGAATGTTCCGTTGTGCGATTTCTTCAAGGGTATGAAGATCTCATCTATCCCTCTCGTTGATTGCATCTCCTAGATTAGATCTTGGCTTTCCCGTTCGCATCCGTAGAATTTTTTATTTACTATGCTGCGAAACCCTTCAGCTGACTACTCGTCGAAACCATACACATTCTCGTGATGCTTCATATAATGCTATGATTTCCGAGTGGTTCGTCAAAGTTGACACAAGAGTTTGCTTAGACGATTTCCAGAAAATCGTTATTCCACCATAAAGGAAAACATATCCAGTCTGCGACTTGGATGTGTGCGGGTCCGAAAGGTACCCAGCATCTGCATAGCCTACAACAGACATGTCGTGGTTCTTTTGGTAAAACAAGCCAAGGTCTTTGGTCCCTTGTATGTATCTAAAGATGTCTTTAACGCCTTTCCAATGCCTCTTGGTAGACTCAGAACTATACCTAGCAAGCAGATTAACGGCGAATGCAATATCCGTCCGTGTATAATTTGTGGGGGAGTTTGCTCTATATATGGTGGTGGTACCAATATAACATACTTATGTAGTATTTGATATTGGTGTTACCATGTTGTTCATTAAGATTCCTTATATAAACCATCTTAAAGGGATTGTCATCAATTACCAAAATGGGGGAGATTGAAAGAACATGTTGGGCCCCATGTGTGGTTTTGGTAATTAATGACAATCTTTATAGACTAATATGTGTATTAAGTTGCACTTGTAGGATTTATTCATTGGCATCGCTTGGAGATTGTGTCGGCTTCAAGGTCGATGAAATGAAAAGAAGATATGTTGTGCAAGCTCAAAATGCGCCATCTATAGAAGATCTCTTGTTTGATGCTTGCCATCCTCGGTGATCATGGATCGATGATGCGGAATCAAGAAAGGCGTTCCATCTTGAGAAGGGCAAGATCGTCTACATCGAGCTCAAGTGGAATGCTCAAGGCAAATGTATAATCTTGATAGGTTTTTCCTTTTGCCGTTCTCACGTTGTGTGTGTGAGACCAGGTTTAGGATAGATAACCATACTATCAAGAGGGGCTCTCGTATGAGTAATTCGGTCACATAGTTCGGAGAGAGCTTAAATCTTTGCATACTTGCATCATCGTATTTGGTTGTTATTTGGTCTTATCCATGTGATGATATAGAGCTTGTGGTAATCTCCATAACAAGTTCTTGTTCATCAAAATCGGATCTCCTATATGTATCTTGTTGCGATTTTGATTTATGCGGCTTTTCGATTTCACACCGAGTGAGGTATCTCACATTATATTAATTGATACACTCTCACTTGGTGATAATCAATATTTCCACTGTTTATTAGGAATCCCTTGTCGTCCTCTATCCAACGTAATTGGAATCGGGTCAATCGGAGCTTCCAGTCAAAAGTTATTGTCGTTTGAGTATTGGCTTTTATTCGGTTTAAAAGAAAAGGGAAAGTCTGTTTTTCTGGGCCGAGCGGTATTACCGTCCGGACGGGCCGGTACTACCGCCCGCACCTGAGCGTGCCCCAACTATTCTCTGCCTCGCTAGGTAGTCAAATCCGGTTGTACCGGACGGCCCGGTAGTACCGTCCGGGTGGGCCGATACTACCGGCCGGCCCAGGAAATATCTTTGCCCAGCTGCCCGCTTGCTCTCGATCTGATCCCCATCTGCGCAGTCCCGCATTGACCCGCTGCCGTCGTCGCGCATCGCTCGCACGCCACGTGGCCCCGCACCGCTGCCGCCAGCGCCCGCTCGTGTGGCCCCCAGTAGTGTGCGTTATGCGGCCGTCGCCGCTGTTCCATCGCCGCCGCTTGACCGGCCCGCTCACTAGTTGCATGCTTCACGCCAGCCGCTTAGCCGCTTCTTCTGCTGCTTCCTAGTAGCTGCCATCTTCGCCATGCTAGTCTTCTTGCTGGTTTTCCAGCGCCGCTGCTTGCTGGCCCACCGTGGTCTGCTACTTTGATCTTGCTTCTTGCTTTTTTGGAGCGATTTCGGACCAGTTCGAAAAATAGCCCTAACGGCCATATTTCTGGGGTTCCTATTTAAGGCTTTGCCCATTTTGAGTTTAGGTTGTTTCTTCCTCTTTTATTAGGCTAAGCTTTGTCCACACTTTCTCTAGATCTTGATGTTTTCCTAATCTTTTCCCTCCAATGATTCTTGCCCATATTTGAGTGGAAGAGAGAGGAGATCTAGATCCGCGTTTTGACCTAACCGATCCATCTCTTTGTGAGTGCATCTTTGGGGAACTAGATTTTGGGGGATTTTGTGTCTCTCTTTGATTCCTCCTCTCTTGTTCCTCCAATAGCTTTAGTAGCTTTTTTGGAACGTGAGAGTGGGGGATTAGAGCATCTTTGTGGTGTTCTTGCCATTTGCATTTGGTGCATCGGTTTGAGTTCTCCTCGGAGGATTTGGTTTGAGTTGCTCATTGGAGCTTGTCCCTCTTGGGTTCTTGGAACCCTAGACGGTTTTGTGGCCTTGGTGGCATTGTGGCCTTGGTGGCATTGTGGCCTTGGTGGCATTTGTTGAGGCTTTTGTGGCGTTTGTTGGGAGCCTCCAATTAAGTTGTGGAGAAGTGCCCCAACCTTGTGAGAGGTTCCGGTTGCCACCGACAAGTGCACCGATAGTGGAAGCGTGGATCGATCCCGTTGGGGTGAGATTCACCGGAGAATAAGGGAGGCCTTTTGTGGCGTTGGTGGTTTGATACCACCCCCTCTCCACACGAGACGTATTCCATGTTGGGAGGAACTCGGTAAAATGTCGGTGTCCCCCGCGTGCCTCGGTTATCTCTATACCCGAGCTCTTTACTTATGCACTTTACATTGTGATAACCTTCGTGCTTGAAGTAATATATATCTTGCTATCACTTTGTTGCTTGTATTGCTTAGCATAAGTTGTTGGTGCACATAGGTGAACCTTAGTAGTTCTAGGTTGTGCTTAACTGTAACACCCTCAGAATCGGCCCTATGCAAGTTTCAGCGCTTCCCGCCAAACCCACATAGAAACGATTCAAAGGTGCCCACCAGGCGCTTGCGTGCGGGTGGAAAACGAAGTAATAACATTACACAACAGTCCTCGATGGGACCCACAGAACACATATATATACAACACGACTCCATGAGTCAGGAATACAGATATACAAAACAAAGATCCAAATCACCTTGAAAACGACAGAGCGTCCAGCTACAGACAAGATGCAAATGGGGCTAAGAGCCCTGAAGAATAACCAATGGCGTCCATAACCCTGCCCAGGCCAAGCCGGAAGGGTAACCCTGCTAACGACGTTGATCTCAACACCTGCTTAAACAAAAGGGGTTCCAACAAAGGGCAAAGGAAAAAGAGGAGCGTCGATCGAGGCCGACACAGCGAGGCTAGAATTCGGTCCTCGCCTACATAGGTATGGTGGATCGGCAAGAAAGATGCACTAAACAACCCATAGAGACTCGATATAATGGCGGCTATCGAGAGAGGGTAAGAAAGACCTATTCGAAACCAACCGATACTACCATCAAACAAACCCATCTGGTGTTTCCCCTCGAGACCAAGCGAGGAAGTCAACCGAGGAACTCACACGGTTGGCGGTTTTATTTATTCGATTATCGTTGCAGCAATTACTAGTCGGTGTAGATAATCATCCCGATAAAATAAGCGTTGCAGTTTTAGTTAACCATTCCGTTGTTGTTGACACTTACTAGTCAAATACATTTAGCATGAGATAACCCAACACCCAGCGGTTGTTGGTACTTTTATTTAGCCATTCCGTTGTAGTTGCAATACTTACTAGTCGATACAATCGTATGGCGACAAACCAAACAAGCAATTGTGGGCAGTTTTATGTAGCCATTCCATTATAGTGAAGCTGATTACTAGTCATTATAAAATCAAATTTATAGCACTACTTTAGTTATAGTTGTCTATGATCGAGATACTGTGCTCCAAGTCGTCCATAACCGCGGACACGGCTTTCAGAAAGTTTTACCCGGCCGGGGTGCACCAATAGCAACACACGCTCGATCAACCTCGGAAAAACCAAATCAAAACCCAACGAGGCCTTCACGACAAAGAAATCACAGGATTCAGAAATATTTCAGGGGGCCACCCAATTGAGTACACCCGCAACGAAGCTAGCTGACTCCGAGACGGACTCAAGGTTTGTGTCAGTGGCTGTAAACGACTGGGAACCCAAAACTGGGATTGTCGATACCGCGAAAACACTTCGCTTACCTAAACAGTACAATGTGCTCCTCGCACAATCGTAAATAAAGCAGTAGCATGACATAAGTACAGGATCGTAAATAAAACCTCAAACTAGTTTGTGGCCCCAAGAAATAAGACTGAATCAAGCTCTGGCTCAGGGGGGTCCCATAATCCTCCCGGATGTGGATAGCGCGAAAAAATCAAGGAACAGGTATCAAGTACTCGGGGTCCTACGGGACACAAGTGGACGGTTAACAACCAAATAACATCTATTGCCCACCTGTGCCTCTGCTTACTTACTTCAATTTTAGTTGTTAAACAGGAATTAAAGTGAACGATAAGTAAAGCCACGATCATCTCCAACATCAAACATGCGGCAATACACCAACAACTGTGGCACATGACGACGCGCAACAGCACTTGAGCAAGCGACTACGACGCGCAAGTCCAACTATCTACCAAACAACAGGTAATAGGATGTGTCCACGGCCATATAAGGCTGCAAGGGATATCAAGGGTACGAAACTAGAGCATCGCAACACAGATAGCAATAGAGCAACAGGAGGGAATTAATACTATAAAGTAAGATAGGTAGAAAGGGGGAGATGCTCGCCTGAAAACATTGTCGAAGGTTCATCCGAAGATCGGGGCGAAGCTCACATCAACTCAACGGCCTTATCCGCGAAGAACCAAAACACTAGAATAAACACCGGATGCAATATTTAATACTACGGCAAAAGATCGGGCATGATGCATGTATGATGTATGACATGGCAAAGGTGCGATGCAATTAGGCCAGATTAAGCGGAACCGGGGTCCCGACAAATAATTAAATGGTTCATGTTATTTATCTACCCCGCAAATTAAAGGTTGTAATAACAAGGCAAGATGAGTTACCGGTTCGCTACACAAGTTTAAATGAGGCCAATATAAGACTAGATTTGTCCGCATATGGGCCCCATATTTAATTAGGTGAATCGGCATAAGGCCCCCAAACCACACAAGATGCATGCGAGTATGACAATTTAATATGCATCAATTTGTTATTACATTTATAAAATAGGGCTCGAGAAAAGGGGTCACACATTAGGGTTCGGCGATCTTGGGGTTCCGGGGTTCGGGGTTCGGTCTCAGGGTTCAGGGTTCGACGGGATCGGTCTCGGCAGAAACATTCTCGAACAACGGGTCAGATCTTTTCGCATCCGGGTTCTCGGCGAGCTCGGCGTCCGGGAAGGAGAACTTGTCGTCCAGGGTCTCGGTGTCCGGGGTGAAGTACTCGGCGTCCTCGAGGGAGTACTTGGCGTTTCGGGGCGAAGTGCTTGTCGTATCCGTGAAGAAGAGCATGTCGGTTCACGGGGTTCGGCCTTCGGGGCGATCTTGGTGTCGGGTTCTCGACTTCGCATCCTCGGGGAAGTTCCTGTCGCACATGTGGTCTTCGGGTCCAGGTAGAAGAGCTCGTCGTCCGGGGGTTCTCTGGGTCCGTGATTTTCGGGTAGCTAGTCTTGGCGTTCCGGGAAGAATAACTCGTCGCTCCGTGTGGAAGGCCTCGAGGGTTCGGGAAGGTCTTCGGGTTCGGTCTTAGGTCCCTGTAGGGGATCACCGGGTACCGCGGCGGAGTCCTCGGGGTTCGATGAAGATCTTGGCGAGGGGTGAACTTGGGGTTTGTTGATTGTCGACACACGACATGGCATTGGTGAAGAACTTGCGGTGACATCCCAAGATGCTCTTGGCGTCAAGAACCCTGGTCCGGCCACGAGTACACGACACCCGCACAACTCACAGACACGAGGAGTACATACGTGTGCTCGCGGTTCTGCGCAGGCTTGAGGCCGCATCTGCTAAACGCGCAGCGAGGACCGAGCCGAGCGTAGGGCAGCGACGCGGGGCAGACGATGGCGGGCCCGGAAGTCTGAGGCGCGGAGCAGCGCTGGCGCATGGTCGACGGAGGCGGCGGTGGGCGCCCAGCGCAGCGTCTTTGGAGAAGGCGGCCGGCTCGAGCATGGCGCGGCCGTGGCGGGATCTGGCGGAGGAGGAAGGGATGGCGGCCGCGGCGCGCACAGGAAGGCGGGCGAGGAGTCGTGGGCGGGCGGCGGTGGAGGCCGACAAGGCGAGCCCGAGGGAGCGGGCGAGTGGGGATGCTCGCGTGGAGGGCGTTGCCTGCGAGGCGAGGTGGAGGGCGCGACGACGTGGGGCAGCGCCCGTATGGAGTCAGCGGGTCGGCCCTGTGGAGGCAGGCGCCAGCCTGAGGGCGCCGGGATGGAGGCTGCTGGCGGGGCGGAGATGGGCGCCATGACGGAGACGCGGGCGGCCGTCATGCGAGCGAGAGCTGGTCCAGAGCGGACGACGAGGAGGCGGTGGCTCAGCGGCGAAGGCGCGCGGCGCGCCTTGGAGAAACAGCGGCGCCTTAGGCTGCCAGAGAGGAGAGGCAGCGAGGCGGCGCGGAGGTGGAGAAAGCGGTGGCAGGCGGCAGTGCAGGGAGGAGAGAGGAGAAGGAGATGGTGGGTGCGTGGGGGAAGGTGGGGTCGGGCGTGGGGACGGGCCCAGGGGCAGGTGGTGGGGTCGGCCAGGGGAGTGGGCCAGGTGGGGGGTGGTGTCTTGAGTGGTGGGTGAGGAGAGGGCTGCAGGCGGGGCCAGTGATGGGTTCGAGTGTAAGTGAGGGGTAGGTGGGAGCTGGGTGTGGGTGTGGGGCGGAGGAGAGGGGGGTGGATTGATGAGGTGGCGGGTGGGTAGGAAATTGGGGAGGGTGAGGTGGCACGTCATGTTGGCGGGTAGATTGGGACTAGGTAGATATAGGATTTAGGGTTTAGGTTTTTATTAGTTTTGTAAATATGTGTTTGTTTGGTTTTGTTTATTTTAAAACAAGACTACTTTGCAATAATTTTTAGGTAAATAAAATATCCGATACGATCGGGGTTTTGCATTTGAAATAAAAGGGGGGGGGGTATTTGTACAAAGCAAAACTGGCTTTTCGAAATAGTTCAGACAAACAATGCATGATGATGACGATGCAATGCACAAAAACAACGCGATTTTCTAGTAGTGGTTTTTGCGGGATGCCACATTAACATAGTAAACACTAGTTTTATTCCGCCTTTGTTGAGCCACTCTAGGAAAAGTTTTAATCGCCTATTCACCCCCTCCTCTAGGCGACATCCGTATCCTTTCAACAGAGTTGTACTCCCCCACAGTCTTGAAGTCTGCAAACCTCAGACGAATCCAATCTGCCTCTGCCTATGGCTGAATGGTGTACTTAAGCCTAGAGAACTGCTTGTTGAGGGCGGTCCACGGGGAAGAAGCACTCCGTTCTGCCATGTACTCATTTTTGAGAGTCTCACACATGTGATGGCGGAGGAAATACAGTGCTTTGGCATTGTCCGCCGGGATGGTGGTGCTGGGGGTCGTCTGGGTCCCCCCACTCAGCGCACTCTTGATGCATCGGCCCTTGAGGACGATCTCCATTTCCGAGGCCCAAGTCAGGTAGTTCAACCCATCCTGGGTTAACTCCGGGAACTCACGGCTCATGATTCCGGTCATCTGCAATTTATGCAAAGTGTGTAAGATTACAACCGGTAATCGGTTGCATAAATGCGATAATCGATACAATTATTCAAATATAACGGCGTTCCAAAATTTTAAAAAGGTACATGCTAACTATGTAATGCAAAAAATTAAAGTATAAAAACATTTAATTACTGCAGAAAACATAGTACAAAAGCATGTATAAAGAAAAGGTATAATAAATGCGTTCTAAACGTGAAAAATGGTCCAAAAAAATTCTCGTCCTTAAAGGCATAATAAAACAAAAATATCCCAACCACTCGGGCTACGCATGGGCTAGCCCACCCCACCACGTCCCTGCCCGCGTGCGGGGGAATAGAGCCACCCCACCGTGTGCGGGGGAACAGAGCCAGGTTTCCCTAACTCCCTAGTGGGGTGGCGGCGGCCAGCAGCAGCGGGTGTGGGCGGCCGGTGGCAAGCGCGTGTAAAGCCAGCAGCAGCGTGCACGCATGCATGCATGGCGAGCGGCAGCGCGCGAGGCCAGCAGCAGCGCAGCTACATGCATCGCATGCCAGGCCAGCAATGCATGCCGGCGCGTGCTCGCATGCAAGAGGCCAGCAGCGGCGCGGCCAGCGGCTCGCGGTGGCATGCGGCCAGCGTGCGGCGGCAACCAGCATAGCGGCGACGGCCGGCAGCAGCGCGCGGCCATGGCGGTCAGCAGCGGCGCGCGGCGCGGGCGCGACCGACAATAGCGCGCGAGACCATGGCTGCCAGTAGCGGGCGCTCGGCGTGGGCGTGGCCGGCAGCGACGCATGCGCGCGGGCGCGCGGGTGGCGAGCGGCGCGGCGAGCAGGGCCTCCCGGCGGTCGGGGCTGCGAGGCGTGGTCGGCCCGGCAACGAGCACCGGCGCAGCGGCAACCGAGTTGGCAAGACGCAACGGCGGCGGACGCGGTCAGTAGGGACGAGCGCGCGGCCATGGCGCGCGGCGAGCGGGCGCTGCAGCGGCCGGGTGCGTGAGATGCGACGTCGGTGAGTGCGTCCAGTAGGGCCGAGCGCGCGGAAGCGGGCGCGATAGCCAGTAAACTCTCACGGTAGTGGCCATCGGGTCCAAGGCTTCACACGGGATGAATAGAAAATTAACGTGGTACTCCGATCAACAAGATCATGTATATACCGACTCCTCTAAAGTGTAATCAACAAGTCTCCAGATCCGAGAGTATCGACACTGATCGGGGACAGCATGTTTGCTTGACTCTTAGGAAGAAATTTACATAGTAGATGGGATTTGATCTACGATCTAAAAGCAAAAGTTAAAAGGATATCGAATGATAATGACGAATCCATTTTTGTGATTAATTTCGGATTATCTTCAACGAAAGCATACGTGATGCAGGCTCGACAGAGAGACACGTGCTGATTGTTGTTGAACAACCCCTGCCGGCTGGCCGGTCCCGAGGCTGCTCCACAAACGAGGAAGAAGACTATTTTCGAAGGCACACAAGAATTGACACAGGGAACAAGAAGCTTTATTAATATCTCTCTGGTGTGTTCACGTACAATGATTGCTCTTCTATTTATAGACTGAATGAGATAGGATACTCACATAGGCTAACCCTAGCCTGGTAGAGGCCACGTCGAATGGGTCTATACCGGCCTAGTTTCCCAACACTAACTTCTCCTATTTTTCTCTCCCACTCTAAAATGTCTCCTCGTTTCTCTCCTTCATGGCGCATGCCCTTTTCTCTCTCCCGCATGCGACATGCATAACCAATGGCAAAGCAATAATGGCACATACAATGCGGTAACGTCAGCCTCCCCTCTCCCCTTATGCTTGTCACGTAGGATTTTTGTTTAGTTAGAGGAGAAAGAAATAAGAAAAAGAAGATTGTCTTCCTTTAGCTAAGGGATGATCTCTTAGAAATAAGAGAAAACTATTTTTTTCCATTGTACCCTATGTCTTTCCTTAAGCCAACCAATTTTTTAGTAAAAATAGTTAATTCTCATTAATTATTAGAGATAGCAATAAAATATAATACATTATACAAGTTATATATTGTGTCTTTTCTAAATAATGTGAAAAGCTAAAAGAAGACATGTCTTCTCTAGCATTGTACATGCCCTAATAAGCGCCCCTCTCCTCATTTTTCGGCTGCTCTCTCCGCACGATGCCATGCACGGGCCAGTATTAGCGCTGCAATAACTTCTCTTCTCACAAATTTTTCTTCCTAATCTAAACGGCAAGGGTTACTTTGGGAAGAAACCGAACAAACAACACCCTGCGCCTTGTTCTATAGAGAAAATTTGAAAAAGTTTTAACGCCTTAAGCATTGAGACGGAGGGAGTACTGGTTTTCAAATCACGATAATAAATGGTTCTCGATCTCAAACATGGTACTAGTTATAAAATAAACTGCCCCATTTATAAAATAAAAATAAAAATGGGACACAAGATTGAAAGATACAATACATAGAGGTGTTTTTTTTTGCAAAAACACACCGGCTCCTCATGACATGTGCTTGTCCCATCTTGTCAGAAATAGTGTCAAATGACTTAACACAATCGATTAGTGTGTTGTGGTAGTTCTTTGTAGTTGGTAACTCAAAAATTCGTATTTTTTGCAGCGATCCTTAATTGTTGTAGTTTTCTGAAACCGTAGCCTCAATTGTCATAGTTTTTTTTTTCAATTTTCTCTTCCTACTTTAGTACAGATTTATTGCACACGCTTACCGGTGATTCGGCTTAAAAAAATCAAACGTTATATTTTCTAGTTTTAAAAAATTATAAAAATAAATTAGGTTGTAGCCCATGATTTATACCACAAACGTGTGAAATCTTAATTCAAAATAATCTGTACTTTAAGCTACACAAAATTATAGATCTATAGTATAATGATTTCAAATCACAAAAAGAAAGTCATGCTTTGTCATTTTTGTGTCCTTTGGAATACAAAACACTTTGAATTGAGATTTTGCACATTTGTAGGATACAGTGTTACCAACTTTTAGGAATTTTTTTCAAGCTGTTTTTTAAACTTATGAGTGTATTTTTTTTAGTTTTTTAATAAGAAGAGGGCACTTGAGCTCCGGAGCCAAAAGGATTTTTCGTTCCCATGTTTACTACTTTGTGCTTGTGGAGGGCAATGTGTTTGATGTTTGACCGCGTCACGATAAAACCATATGCTTTTTCCACTTTTTATTTCTATATGGCAAGAAACCAGAAAAGTTCACTATACGACATTCAACATAAAAAGTTCTGATATGAAAAACTATGATGTTGATTTGGATGTGAATATTTATTGAGTTCAGATGGATTGTCATTATTTAATATAATATTAAAGCAAAATATGTTATAAACACGATAAGAAAATAACAGAGAACAAAAACATGAACACACCGGGGACACCGGATTTTTAACGTGAAAAAACTCTGACATATGTCAGCCAGCTAGCGAAACTTCACTATAATCCGGAGTGTCTATACAACGCCGGGAATTTTCTATAGATACAACTTATATCAACCGGCGACTTACAAGGATGCACTGCATGCTTATTTTTCGTATATTTGATCTACTTTTATTTTTCACAACCAGTGGTCGAAGTTCTATATCGTGCCTAATGACACTCTCGTGCGGAGTATATTTTTCTTTTTTGGGGTAGTAATACTGTCCTATTACAAGATTCCACGTGTGTGTTTTGTTCTTGGGATTGAGATTTCGCGATTTCAGTTTCGAAAAAAGGAAATATCGACCTGAGGGCTGAGGTACGGTTGAAGACGAGCCATCATATCATTGAGCGTGATGACACGCACGACACGTCAGGCTCACGCACACGTAGCACATACGTGCAAATCATATGTAGTCTAGTAGTAGTAGCTTCCAAAGGGCTAAATAATTCAGTTTGGGATGGAGGATTAGCGTGGTGACAGGGCAGACAGGAGCCAGGAGTCACGGGAGGCGTCTACCGTGGTGACGCCCATTCGCCCTACCCTGTCCATGTCCACGGGCGAGAACAGCTCTGGCTCTTGTCTGCTTCCTCCTTCTTCGCAGTCGCGCAGCCGTTGTCTGCATTATCCCTCCCGTCATAATTAACAGGGAGGAGCACTGCCAAGCTAGGCTAGCGCCAAGCGCCAACTCGCCGTGGAAGGAAGCTTGCGATGTAGATCGGCCGGCACGCCAGCTCCGTCCAGTTTGTCTTGCCGTTTTGCATGCGCACGTACAGTCGCCGGGTATTCTGGATCGGTCCTGGAGATACAGAGTGCTGCGGATTTTGTCAGCGTCTGGGCTCTGCACCTGGATCTCATGTCGCCATGTTGGCAGTGAAACCTGGCGGCGGAGGGATACCAGCAAAACCAGAACAATTTCGCGAGTTCAGCTAGGCAACTCCACCGACCCAACCCGTTCCAGCGCGTTCGAACGTGGTTCACGGAAACGTACTAAACGTGCACGGCCTCCTAGCGACATGACTCATCCAGATCAACACGTTCGACTCGACCTATCTATACATCAAATTTGGACAACGATTACATCGGCCTGTACAACACGCGCGTCCTCCGGTGTCCTCCCGTGGGAGCCGAGGCCCCGCTTGGCAGCTACCCAACGGTTTTCTTTCACTAGTCATCAATGGAGAGAGGAAGGCTGCTCCAAAGGTTGGTGCCGTTCGACGCCTGCCTTTCTGCCGTGACACTTTAATACCGTCGCTTCGGCCTTCACTCCGGCATCTAATGCCGGGTCTTTTTAACAGGCCACCCAACGGCCATCTACTTCCACACCACACCATACCATTCTCTCTTCCCTCCCATCCTCCCATCCTCCACTACCGGTAGCTAGCTATGGTCGGTGGCATTGAATCGAGGGAAGGGCGTCTAGGATGACCACCGGGTCCTGGCCATGGCCATCGAGGCATGCGCGGAGGGCGTGGCAGACGCGGCCAAAGCAGCACGCTGCCACGCTCTCCCTTACCACCGTCGTCGCCCGAGCTCAAGCCAATCGACACCGGCTTCGAGTTCGTCATGACCATCCACTCGGGCATGATGCAGGACAAGATGCTCCTTCCCGCAAATTCACATCGCTGGTCAACGGTGTAGAGCCCCAGCAGGTCATGCTGCGGGCGGCCAGTGTCAATACCGGCGCGTGGCCGGTGGAGGTGCTGTTCGACCGCCTCGGCCAGATGTTCCACGCCAACGGCTGGAAGGAGTGCGCCCGACGACACCAAATCAAAGTGGGCAACTTCATCTTCTTCAAGTACGACAACGAAGCCATGCTCACCGTTAGCGTCTTCGACGACACCATGTGTCGTCGCTGCTACCACTCTGAATCCGACTCTGACGAGTAGGCTTAGCACTAGACTAATGTCTACTCGCCATGTATCGTGTTTAGAATGTGGGCATCGTCCATTTGCAATAAAAAATATTCAAGTCTTAAAACATTTTTACAAGCAAACCACACCTCAACTATGCGCCGCCTACGGCGTCGGGGGCGGCGGCGTCGGCGGGTCGAAAAGACCCCATTCTTATTCGAGAGAGCGGATGATCGCTTGCTACATCTGCAACTCCTCTACAACTTGGGCAAGGTAGACACGCCGGTAAGCGTCGTTGGAATTAGACCGCACCGCTTCCCGGAGCTTGCCACACATGTCTGCGAGTGTGTCCCACCGCGGTACTATGGTATAAAGACGCGGTCCATCACCTCCCACGTGAAAGGCTCGTCGGTGGTCCTGTTGCTTTTGAAGTGAGTGTGTCGTGATCAGTGGTTGCGGAACATACTGTATATATATTTACGGCCGCCCCGGAATTCGAGGCAGCAACACGTCTGGTAACTCTGGCGGGTTCTGCCACCACGAGGGCAACGGGTGCTCGGGATCTTCTCTGCGGATGTCGGAGTTTCCACGGAGGCCAGTGCGGTGACGCGGACGACCATACATGGTGGTTTGTGGTGGTGTGTGTGGGGGGAGGGACGGGTCTGATTCTGGCTATCTTGTCTAGCCTCCCTTTTTTATGGTTGCGCTTGAACGTGGTGAAAAATTGCACATAACAGGCGGAAAATGGTGAAAAAGAAAGGCGGGAAACGGTGGGACGACGAAAACACACTAGAAATACACCAGCGCCGGTGTCGATAAGGACCTATTAGCCAAACACGGACAGATGGGTCACGCCACTGTCTCGGTTGGCCGGACAGACATAGTCCATGCTTGCTTGTGTTCTGGGGCTGTTCTTTCTACATTCCTTGTTTTCTGCCCGGTTTTTTGGGTGCTAGTCTGCTAGATATGACCTAATGCTGTTTTTCTTCCTTACTGGTACTGCTAACCGGCCGTGTTTATAGCTTACATAAGAGAGAAGCATCGGTCTCTCTACTCATCTGTACGTCTGAGACGGTGCATGACAAACACGAGACGGAGTACACACATACAACAAGGGACCATCCATCGCCATGTCTAGATCGAATAGATACAAATGCATGGTCGGAGCAGTTCACTTCAAGGACCAGCAAAACACATGTATAGTCAACTCAACTGGTAGCCCAATCGAATTTGGTCATCGAGATGAGTTATTGCCTGTTTAAGGACCACAGTAGTACAGTACTGGTGTAGTTTGATCAACATCTCCAGGAAAAAATATCAACATTTATAACAGCAGATTAATATCACTAGATCCATCTTAAAGTATTACTAGTTTTACTCTCTTCAGAATAGTTTTTTTTTATAAAAGAAGCATATATTGATATCGCGAGATATCAATTATATCCAGCCTCTCCAACAACACGTTACTCTATTGACATTATGGACGCACGCAGCAAAAAAAAAAGAATTATAGAAACAAAAAGTCCCGCTATAAGGATCTATGTCTTACAACAGCGGAGCAAACACCACCAAGACAACACTAGAAATCTATTCACTTAAAAAACGACGCCTCCAAAAAGGAAACAGTGCATAAGCGCCGAAATCGGATGCCGGCGCGGAGGTCGAAGAGGGTCAGTAGGGAAGGCGTCGGGCGGCGCCTACAGCAACGGTGGAGAGCATGTCGTCCAGTCAGTCAGCGTGCCTTTGCGTCGCCATTGATGGCATATCCTGCCGCCGGTCAGCCTTCCGCCAGCGTCTCTGAATCGGTGCCGCAGTTGTGTTTGAATCGGTGCCGCTGATTGCGTCTGAAATCAATACCGTGGGTCAAGATGGCTGACGGTGGTCCAGTAGCACACGCGAGAACGACGTCCGCGCCATCCGCGCGCGTCCGGGCTGACGCAACCGAGCCCAAGATTAGATGCACGGATGGGTCAAACCGAAAGTGTTTTGCCTGACGGGTCGCCCCGCTAGAGAGCCGCGTACACCCCGCGCGTACGCGCTGCAGTTTCGAACACGCGGCGACCGTTTAGATAGGCCCGGTGGAGATGCTCATTGCTAGATTGCAGGGCTCTTCCTCGTTTTCCGCCCGGGTTTTCGGGTGTTAGATATGACCTGATGCTGTCGTTCTTTCCTGCTGGTATTGCGAACCGGCCGTGTTTAGCTTACCTAAGAGAGAAGCATCGGTCTCTCTACTCATCTGTACGTCTGAGACGGTGCATGACAAACACGAGACGGAATACACAGATACAACAAGGTCAAGGGATGCATGCACCATCCCATCGCCATGTTTCTAGATCGAATAGATGGATGCATGGCCAGAGCAGTTCACTTCAGCAAAAGACATGTATAGTCAACTCAACCGATAGCCCAATCGAATTTGGTAATCGAGATTAGTTGTTTTCTGTTTAAGGACCACGTAGAATACCGGTGTAGTTTGATCAACATCACAGGGAAAAATATCAAAACATTTGTAACAACAGATTAATATCACTAGATCCATCTTAAAACAATGTGTTCTGGTGTACATTAGTTTCATGTCATAGATATTGTTGTTTTTCATGTAAAGTTGGTTAAACTATCCTAAGACTGAATAAAAATAAAAAAGACACTTTATTTTAGAAAGGAGCATATATTAATATCAACAAAGATATCAGTTATATCCGGCCTCTACAACAACATATTGCTCTAGCGATATTACGGATGCACACAGTTAAAAAAAGAAAATATTTGACCGCGTCATTACTACTTTGTGCTTGTGGAGGGAAAATTATCAACATTTGTAACAAAAGATTAATATCACTAGATCCATCTTAAAGTATTACTAGTTTTCCAATACTCTCCTCGGAATAGATCTTTTATAAAAGAAGCATATATTAATATCGCGAGATATCAATTATATTCAGCCTCTGCAACAACGTGCTATCCTATTGACATTACGGATGCACGCAGCAAAAAAAAAGAATTATAGAAAAAAGTCCCACTACAAGGATCTGTGTCTTACAACAGCGGACCAAATACCACCAAGACAACTTTAGAAATCTATCCACTCCAAAAATGACGCCTCCAAGAAGGAAACCTTGCACAAGCGTCGACATCGTCCTAATCATTGATCATAGGTTTTCACCTCGAAAAAAGTCCGCACTCACAAAACAATAGCTCCAACAAACACATTGCCAGACACAACCAATTAAGTCCAGACCTTGGATTTTTATCCTGCAAGTTTGAACTTTGGAATTCTCATATACTGTCGCCCCTACTTTCCGATGTCGTTGCTCTAAGACCCAGATCACCAAGCCAAAACCTTATTGCCACCAGGATTCAAACCACAATTACCAGTCCCCGTACCTCGGCTTTCATGCCATTCTCCACGACTGACTTCACCATGGGACTAAAGGCATGTCCTTGATGGCAACAGACCGCAAAGCTTGGTAGCACTCCCTATGAAACCAAGCGGTCAGACAAAAAATGATTGTGCGCGATCTAAACCCATCCAATCCGACTCTGGCATGTCGTCAATGGAGTTTACCAGCGGAGTCTTTCAGAACAAAACACTCCGGCTAGATCGATGAAGACATGCAAGAAATAGATCTTTGTCTTGGCGTGAGAGGAATCTTAGGACCAAACCACTTTTATTCTAAGCCAGTCCGGTAGTCCCCACACCATAGGACTTCACAAGCCACCAAACCCACCGGATCTAGGCTGGTAGATCAATGATGACCTAGGCCGCCACGACCGCAAGCACGACAAAGAGGCATCGCCGCAGGTGGAGACTAGATGAGCGAGCATCGATAGGGCAGAGAACGACCCCACCCGTGCAACCCATAGCCCACCGGTCTAGATCGTGCCCACTTGGGCCGCCCTTCCGCCGTGCCGACAGCCACGTCGACGCTCCACCCCAAATTTCGCCCCCTCCACTACGCCATGAGCAGCAGGCGCTCCAGACCCGCGCACGACCCTCCACAGGTGCATCCACATGCGTAGAGGAGGGAGAGAGGTGCACTGTTCTCGCCCCACCGCCTTTGTCGACCGGGTGATGCCACCACCGCCAACAGCGGCGGTGTCCATGGAATGACGACGAGGGACAACTCTGGGCGACGGATCGAAACGCCCCCGAAGTCGCCCGCGCAGCGACCGGGGAGGCAGATGTATCATCGGATAACAATTCTCCTCTCAAAATAGATGTCACGGAATTGTCAAAATCTATATACTAAATAGTGTGTAAATTTATTTAAATTTTAACAAATCTGAGACATCTATTTTAGACGGATAAAGTATATTAATGTCATGCCAGATACATATTAATTACCTTTTTGTGTAATGTTGTTTAAACTATTCTAAGACTAGAATAAAAATTAAAAGACACTTATTTGTGAAGTGAGGGAGCACGAATGTGTTGTTTGAAGAGCCTTGCCACCAGACCACGGCACGGTGTGGGCACCAAAAATTCCAACTTGTGCTTAAGTACTTACACCTAGTCTTTCGTCTCTCGCCTGTTTTGATTATTCGGGGACAGGGTTGCATGATTTGAGCGTCGCGGGTTAAGACTTTGAAGAATCTCTTGTTAGTTAGTTTCTGCAGAGTTCATATTTCTAAGTTGATTCAGAAGCTCTGTTTCTGTCTATAGGTAGTTATCATGTACTATGTGTTTTCATGTGTTCTGAAGAAGAACAGCGACATGGATGTTAACTGGTGGACGTGACGTGAGAGAGGGGAGGGCGGGAAAGATTAGCGCTGCTGATGGTGCCTGTTGGTAACGAGACTGCGCCATGAGAATGAGACAAGCAGGGCCCTAATGTCTAATGATTAACAACATTTTTTCAGGGGCAACGAACTCCGGGAGTTAGGTCGACCGTGGTCTATCCGCACACGAGCAGAAAAGGCTTCGGCTTTTTGTGCGAACAAAGCTCTAGGCACCAAAACCAACCACTTCAGTTTGACTAGATTTGGTTGGTTAACTTTGATCGTTGGTTGGTTTTGTTCTTTCGTCAACAGTTGTTGGAAGATTAAAACTTAATCGCCCACTCCGACGCTTTGCACATGTAGGCTTTAAAACGGTGCCGTAAACTTTCTGCTCGATCTGCGTTCCGGCCAGTGTTTTCTCTCTTGAAACATGCTTTGCGTCCTGATTTAAAATAAAGCACACAGTTGAAATCTGTTGGACCAGACAACATCGACGTCCAAACAAGACACCACACATACAAGATGCTGGGGCAGCAGCACACACACGCTGAAACTAAAACAAGAAAAAACAAAAGAAATGAAGACGTAGACAGATCAACTAGACGAGAAAAAACGCAACCGCTGCGCCCTCCGAAGAATGTCCACCTCGCTTCTAGCCCCGACTCGTCAAGCACCAAGCATCATCCTCAAAAGGGAAGCGACCGCTGCTGCCCGGGCCAAATGGCCCTAGGGTTTCCCCCGGCACACAGAGGAAAGTGGATGAAGGGTAACCACGACGCCCTCCAGGAAGGAAGATGCCACTCGCAGGCGACACCGCGTCAGTGTCAGTTGAGCCGACAAGGATTTCTCCTGAAGACCCTATCCACAACCCCCCGGATGAGGCGTAGCACGAGAGCCCCGCGAGGGGAGGCCTCACTAGTGCAGAACGCCCCATTGGTCCCGGTTGGTAAGGGGCATTAGTCCCGGTTACCCAACCGGGACGGGGCAATCGGGACTAAAGCCCCAACCTTTAGTCCCGGTTGCCCCACCAACCGGGACAAATGGGGGTACATGTGGCCACGACAGAGGGCGAGGGTGGTGGAGCAACCGTCCCGGTTCGTAACACGAACCGGGACAAATAACCTTCTGCCGCGGCAGAGATTTGGCACATTTCTTTGCTGCGCAGAGAATTCATTTTGGCAACTTTTGTTGCCGTGGCAGTATTTTGGCTACTTTTTATGCCGCGGCAGAGAATTTATTTAGGTTGTTTTATTGTTTATTTAGTGTTTTGTACTCATCAATGAAGGAACCATTATATTACACAAGATCATCATGACAATATTACATTCGATACACGGGTCGAGTTTATGCACTACATACAAAAGTTGCTCTTTTTACAATTCCTATTGTCTATACACAGCCGAATAGTATTCCCCTTTTGGGTTTAGGACTTCTGCATCCAAGAATCCCGCCAATTCCTCCTGAATTGATCGTACGCGATCCTTTGACAGAAGACCGTCCCGTAGACGTTCGATCTGATTTAAAAAAAGAGTCAGCCTATATGAATGAAACTAAACACAATTTGATTGTAATTAAAAACTATAGAAATTTTTTTACACGTGGAGTTTTTCTAAATTTCTGCCCTTCTTATCGCACGTCTGCTGGATGAACTCGCAAACATAGTATCCACTTAGATTGTTACCTGGTCCCTGCGTCAGGCACTTTACGAGAACATAGTTCAATCAATATAATAATCAAGCATGACAATAACTGTATCAAAACTAGAATCAAAGAGATGCGCGGATATTGCTAGTGGTGCTTACATCTAGTGCTTGAAATGTAAGCTCCGCTTTCCAAACACCCCCAGCCTTGTTGGTGAACCGTTTCCAAGCGCAGCTCGGCGAAGAAAACAAATAAAATAAGTTATTAATTACTTGATATCATAAAATTTACGAACGTTGCCAATATAGTGTCGTAATGGTTAGAATTACCGCTGGAGAAGCATCTGCATGTCTTTCCACTGCTCAAGGGGTTTATGTTTCGAGTCCATGACTAGTCCACGCCCTTTGTCAAGTTGAATGATTAACAGAATATAGTGGAAGCTGCGAATGCATAACTAATCAATTATATACTTAACATCGAGTAAGCGAAATAGAAAGTGTATACAAGACAATAACACTCACTCGAAGTTGTAAGGAAAAAGTATTTCCCTTCTAGTTTCTTGAAACCTTAACGCGTGTACTATATTATCCTCCGTATCCTGGGGGCTTGTTTTGAGATTAGCTTCATAAACCCAATATGGGTCAATGAAGCCAATGTCATAGATTTGTCCTCTGCTGCATTCGAGAATCTTCATTCTGCATATTACAGTATAATTATATACATGCAATAAACAAGGTGAGATAGCTGGAGACTAAATTAATTACAGAATTAGTACTTACAGACAATAGGCACGGATGATCGATTTGTCCAAGGCGTCTTGATTGAATAATTGAAATAGTTCATCAAATTCAATGGATATCATGTCATCCTTTTCTTTCCCATGATGCTTTTTTGTAACCCTCAGCACTATCCAGTTAGCCCCGGCCTTTGTGGCATGCATGTACCAGTTATGCAATCTTCGTATTTTTGTTGAAAGATTATTTACCTCCTCAGGTTTGACGAGAGGTTTGCCGTACTGGTATTTGTATGCTACTTCACTCACGAGGAAGTACTCTAACTGGGATAAGTACTGGGCAATACTCATACCTTGAGAAGCGACAGCTTCTCCAGACAGTAACTACCTTTGGATCATACCGCTCTTGCCCCATATTTTCGACCCCACATTGGTTTGGGAAATCACCTTGAGAGGGGCGCAAGACTGTTTTGCTTGTTCTCGAGCTGGGCAACAGATTTCGCTTGCATCAAGATCGCTCTTGAGGCTTGTTGTGCGCATGTGACTTGAGAATAGAACGCTCATAGTCCGATGACAGCTTTGGCTCGGGTTGATGAAGAGTCTTTAGCATTTTCAACAATCTGGCTTTTTCTTCTTTGGTCTTTGGGAACTCGGCTCTTTCGGCCGCCTCGGCTTAAAACGCTGTCGTTTCGCATCAACGATCGCCGCGAGATCCTCTTGATCTGATCATAAGCTCTCTTGGGAGGAACCTTTGGTACTTTTGTAAGAGGCTCTTGTTTACGTTTCGACGATCGTTTACCACGACGCAGAGTAGCGGTACGCTTACGCTTCTTATCCTGAGGCGCCGGCGATGGCTCCCGTGGCGATGGCTGCGCCGGAGATTGGTGAGGCGACGGAGCCCGGTGAGGAGACGAAGACGGATGTCGTGGCGGCGACTACCTCGCTGGAGACGGGTGAGGCGGCGGCGAAGATGGCCTTGGCGTGTGATTTCGATGCACGATACATTCCTTTGGCCATAGAATGGTGACGTTTGTTGCGTCTCCTAGTACAGTCACATCCCCTTTACCTGCAGGGTAGTGAAGATCCAAAACTTCAAAGGTGGGCATGATTTCATCCACCCAGACAACAGCGTAGCCCTCTGGAACCGGACGACAGTGGTAAGTTGGTGTGGGTCCAATTGGTAAGGCATAGCCGACCTCCACCTTCATTGATATGTTCACAACTTTTACATGTAGCTCGCAGTGTGTAATCTCTGTGATATCATCCACTGGGTAGCCAACAAGAGCCATCATCGGTGCACCATCGTCATCGCCATTGTCATCACCCGGGACCTCGGTGGAAGCCACACTGCTTTTTTGATTATTCGATAGGCGGGTAGCATCGAATGCAGTGTGCTGCTGAGATGGGCCGGTAGTACTTTGCTCTTTAAGTGCGTTAATTTCATCTTGTTGTTGCTTTATTTTTTCTTCAATTATACGCATTCGCTCTTTCTGAATATCTGCTTCAACTTCCGCCCTGTCCTTTCTCCTCTGACGGCTTCTATCAGGATATTTCTTCCTCTCTTCGGGAAACCCAGTCCTCCATGGTTTGGAGCCGCTTGTGCCTCGTGTTCGTCCATCATGTTCCTTATTTCCAAGGGCGAGTGTGAGCTCATCATTCTCTCTATCAGGAATGAAGTCCCCATCTTTAACAACCTTTACTGCTTTTCTCATCTTCTCGATTGGCAAGGGGTCTTCTTTATGTCGTATGTTATATATACACTTACCTTTCGAGTCCAACGTGCCCCCATGCCCGTAAAACCAATTCATTGCACGTTCTACCCAATCGTCTGTCTTTGGGGTGATATTTTTAGCACGCAGTTCATTCTCAAGTTTCTCCCACTTAGGAATGCCAGCCCTGTAGCCACCTTGCCCCATAGTATGGTGATACTTCTTGTTAGCAGCATTCAGCTTATTCGTTGCAGACATTTTCTTAGCTTTTTCTGATGTCTTGTATTTCACAAACTAAGCCCAGAATGGTTTTATCTTCTTAAACTGAATATTCTTGAAATCCGGAGTCTTCTCTTTCACGACATAGTCAAGGTGCAATATTTTCTTCCAGTTGGTGAAACACTGGGCCATCTTCTTCAAAGCCCACTCCCTGACCTTAGCCTCCATGGCTCTCACATGTTCTAAGGCGTCCTCAACTGGATCCTCCGCATTTGGATCCAGCTCTATCTTCGGTAGTTTGAAATTAACCATGAGCCTCTTCCACAGTAAATCTTTGGCGTGGTTAGGGACAAATAAACATGTTCCCTCTTCTTCCGCATCAACAGGCCTATTCCAATTTTGAATGGTGATCGGGATTAAGTCCCTAACGATTACTCCGCATTGTGCGACAAATTTGTTTGCGACAACTTCGGGAGCCGTCGGTTTGCCGTCTTCAGCGACATCTTCGATCTTGAACCTCTCATGGTCTTCCAACTTTTTGGTTGGGCCTCGTCTGCTCTTTTCAGTAGATTTCTTCGATCCGGAGGGCTAAAAAAAGAAATATCGTCGTTACTATTTCTATATAGATAGCAGATTATTAATTAATGAATTTATTATATTACATGCACCTCGCCGGAGCGGTCGTCTTCTCGATCACACAAGGCATCGCCTTCTCCCTCGCGGAAGGCATCACCTTCAACCTCAAACAAGTCTCTTCCGGCAAAAAGAGGATCACCCTCACCGGAGTTGTTCAGAAACGTCAATACATCTAAATTTTCTTCCCCGCGGATTACACCTTGGATCAACTCTTCCTTTTCTTTGTCTCTGTCATGTGGGTCCATATTTTCTGCATAGGTGGAAAAACGGATAAGTCAAAGCGGCTAAGGGAGAATGTTAGGTACGGTGTTGAGAGATATAAACCCTAATTCGGAGAAACCCTAATATATACATACATAATAATAAAAATGAATTTACAATATCAGAAACCCTAATTCGGAGAAACCATCGGGCTCGGATCCTATCACGAAGAACCAATACCGAAAAGAAAGGCGGCAATCAATCAACCTCGTGTTCGGATGCCTGGCGAGGACACACCGGCTAAACCTAGGTGCAACATCGATTCAACTGGGGTCTATGACAACTAATATCATGGCTAAGCATCTACAATGCGATGGATATCAAGAAATCTTCGATCTTCGATCTTCGATGGTGTTGACCTCGGTCTTTGATCTCGATCTCGTATTCTACCGCGAAGAACCGAACGCCAGAAAGAGAGGGGAACAATCAACACATGGCATCGATGCAATGATCAAACAAGGATGATGATATGAAAAGTTAATTTGTATTAAAAAGTAACCCTAAGACATGCTCGGAAATTTAAACGGGGTTCTAAGGGGTGAAAACCCTAACTCGGCAAAACTCCGGAGTATATGAGAGGGGTTGATTTTGTTTTCTAATTAAACTTGTCTTGAAAGTTGTTGAACAATGCATGATTATAGGTTAAATAGTTAGATCTCATTTTTCTGAACATTTTGATATATTATTTGTATTTTTCTAAGTTATAAATAATTAATTTTTGAATTTACAATATTATTACAATTTCTGGATTTAATTAAACCATTTCTGAATTTAAACAAAACAGAAAACATTTTTACACCAAGGCCACTGCTAGCCACAATGGCTGAGAGAGGGGCCCGTGGCCACCTCAGCCTCCACGCAGGCAGGTGGGACCTGGACCAGGGCTTGACGGGTGGACCTGGACCAGGCCACTTCTAACCTGCACCGCAGAGGCACCTAGCCTGTGAGGCTGGCAGGTGGGATCGGGGCCACGCGGGCACCACGTCACCACGACGGGCGGTCTTTGCTCGCTCTGTGGCGACGCGTCGGGAGGGTGGTGCTCTGGCGATTCCAGAGGGGTAAGGGCAGCGTGGACCATTACGAGAGGTTGCGGTGGTCGAGGTGGGCTCAGTGGTGGTCGCGGTTGAGGAAGGGGTGCTCCTGTTCGTCCTAGATTCCTCGCCGGAGGTTGCGCTTGCGGGCGGCGCTTGCAGACGAAGACGATGTCGAGTATCTGCGGCTCGAGCAAGCAAAACAGGGCATCAATGGGGTGCGCTAGGTCCTGTATGAGACCTTGGTGGCCAAAGTAGGGCGGAGGAAGGATAGGTCTCACCGGAATTTGTCGGCAAACAGGTACAGCAGAAGGATGGCGTCGATGGCGACGATTGGAGATGCCCCTCTTCGATTCCTTTTGCTGGGAAACGATGCGGAGCTCGTGGCAGGGTCAGCAAGGCGGCGGAGCTCGGGCAGCCTGCCGGCGCCGTGGGGCGGCGTCTCCTGTGCACGCGTCGATGAAGCAGAGAAGTGAGATGGGAAAGAAGAAGAGGAGGCGAGCCAGTTATAAACGAAGGGCCTTTTGTCCCGGTTGGTGGCTCCAACTGGGACTAAAGGTTCATACGTCCCGGTTGGAGCCACCAACCGGGACGTATACTCCAATTTTTTCAGCAGACCAAGGGGCGCGCACAGGGGTCTTTAGTCCCGGTTGGTGGCTCCAACCGGGACATATGACCCTGTTTTCAAATTGTTTCAGGAATATTCTCTCTCTTCCCGCCTTATTTTTTATTTTGGGGTTTAAATTAGTAATGTTTTTTAAATGATAATTACTTTGGAATTTAGAAAAACTTTAAACATAAAAAGTGTTTGAATTTGAATAACTAATTCAAAACCATTTACTGTTTTTAAAAATAATTAATATAACCATTTAAACTATGAACCATTTAAAATTAAAAATGAATTAACTTATATTTTTTGAATATTAATTTGGAATTTAGAAAAACTTTAAACATAAAAAGTGTTTGAATTTGAATAACTAATTCGAAACCATTTTCTATTTTTAAAAAATAATTAATGTAACCATTTAAAATATGAACCATTTAAAATTAAAAATGAATTAACTTATATTTTTTGAATATTAATTTGGAATTTAGAAAAACTTTAAACATAAAAAGAGTTTGAATTTTAATAACTAATTCAAAACCATTTTTTGTTTTTAAAAATAATTAATGTAACCATTTAAAATTAATAATGAATTAACTTATATTTTTTGAATATTAATTTGGAATTTAGAAAAACTTTAAACATAAAAATTGTCTGGATTTGAATAAATAATTCAAAACCATTTTCTATTTTTAAAAAATAATTAATGTAACCATTTAAACTGTTAACCATTTAAAATTAAAAATGAATTAACTTATATTTTTTGAATATTAATTTGGAATTTAGAAAAACTTTAAACATAAAAAGTGTCTGGATTTGAATAAATAATTCAAAACCATTTTATATTTTTGAAAAATAATTAATGTAACCATTTAAACTATGAGCCATTTAAAATTAAAAATGAATTAACTTATATTTTTTGAATATTAATTTGGAATTAAGAAAAACTTTAAACATAAAAAGTGTTTGGATTTGAATAAATAATTCAAAACCATTTTATATTTTTAAATAATTCAAAACCATTTTCTGTGTTTTAATTTGGATTTGAATTAACTTATATTTTTATATATTAATGGGCGGGAAAAAAGGACGGGAAATAATGGGTGAAAAGAAAATTTTATTAGGATAGAACTAGAATTAAAGTACATAACGCAACTAACACAAAATTACATAGAAGAACTGAAAATTAAGATACATGGCCAGATTAAGCCACAATCGGCTGAACTTGTTTTGCAATGTTGGAGTGATTCACCATGCTCCGCCACACCGTAATACTCGCCATCAGAGTCATCATTACTCGTCATGCCATCGTTCTTTGTCCGTCAGGTCGCCATAGTTGAACCTTGAAGGCGAGTATGAGTGGGATGGACTTGAGGGTAGCGCGATGGGGCTAGAGTCGGTGTCGTGAGCCATGACGCTCTAGAGAGTCCGACCGCGCCACCACAACCGACGGCCGGCCTCGTTGAAGTTCGGAGGAGGTGGGCCATCCTCCTCGTGCCTGGCGAGCGCCCTCTCATGCCGATCCACGAAGAAGGCTTACCAAGTCGGGATTCCATCTGGGATTCCTCTGCTGCTCCGGCGTGAGCTCGAAGTAGTATTGATTCGTGATGGCCATCCGACGTGCCACGCCTAGAGGGACAAGAGGAATCGGCACGCCTCCGGGCCAAAGATCCAAAATGACGGGGACATAGTAGCCGTGGCGGGGGGTAGTTCGAGATAGCGCCTCCGCCTCCCTCAGGAGTTAGTGCTACGGTGGAAGTCATGGGAAAGAGTGATGAGGTTGCGGATATAAGTCTAGAGATGTGCAATGACAATGGAGGCCAACCCTACATATATATAGTGAAATGGCGGGAAGATAAGCGGAGGAAGAATCAAGGGAAAATCAAGGCGAAGAAAAATGGCTCATTTAGAACTTGCATTGGATCTCTGAAGAAACCACATATTGCGAGTCTAAAAATGATTTTTTCAAAAAATCACGGGCGATAGATCATGTACCTGTAGTACAAACCGGACCCACTTCCTACCGATTCGGCAGACATTTGTCCCTTTTAGCCGGGATGGACGAAAAGGTTTGAGATGTCCTGGTTGGGAGATAGTCCATGTAAGGTGGTCTAGTATTTTAGGAAAATGGGACGGTAGCATTCTGAAACGGCATTTTGGTGGTTACTTCACAAAACGACCCGTTTTTGCGCTCGGAAAATGGAAAAGGGCTTTTCCGTTCGACAAAAAGGAAAACTTCCTCCTGCAACATTGTTCTACATACCAATGTCCACACGCATGCATAATATGGACACAACATCACAAACTATGCCATGATTCAGCACATAACATCAGTTATTTGGACCGAAAGCCATGAAACCTCGAACATGATAGGTCATTTTGTGAAGGTTTTTTTGCGACATGATCAATATACCAAGTCTGGTATTTTTCCTTTCAACTATGTCACATAATTTGACACCATGCGAAGGATTTTCATTGTTTGGATTTTTTTGTGAATTTATTATGCTCATTTTGATTTTTCTGAATTTCTAACTATGGTCGAACCGACGTGCATGAAGATAGGGGACGAGCATCGTTAGAACTTGCATTGGATCTCTGAAGAAACCATATATTGCGAGTCGAAAAATGATTTTTTCAAAAAATCACGGGCGATAGATCATGTACCTGTAGTACAAACCGGACCCACTTCCTACCGATTCGGCAGACATTTGTCCTTTTTACCTGGGATGGACGAAAAGGTTTGAGATGTCCTGGTTGGGAGATAGTCCATGTAAGGTGGTCTAGTATTTTATGAAAATGGGACGGTAGCATTCTGAAGCGGCATTTTGGTGGTTACTTTACAAAACGACCCGTTTTTTGCGCTCGGAAAATGGAAAAGGGCTTTTCCGTGCGACAAAAAGGAAAACTTCCTCTTGCAACATTGTTCTCCATACCAATGTCCACACGCATGCATAATATGGGCATAGAATCACAAACTATGTCGTGATTCAGCACATAACATCGGTCATTTGGACCGAAAGCCATGAAACCTCGAACATGATAGTTCATTTTGTGAAGGTTTTTTCGAGACATGATCAATATACCAAGTCTGATATTTTTCCTTTCAACTATGTCACATAAAATGACACCACGCGAAGGATTTTCATTGTTCGGATTTTTTTTGAATTTATTATGCCCGTTTTGAATTTTCTGAATTTCTAACTATGGTCGAACCGGCGTGCATGAAGATAGGGGACGAGCATCGTTAGAACTTGCATTGGATATCTGAAGAAACCACATATTGCGAGTCTAAAAATTATTTTTTTTTCAAAAAATCACGGGCGATAGATCATGTACCTGTGTACAAACCGGACCCACTTCCTGCCGATTCAGTAGACATTTCTCCTTTTTACCCGGGATGGACGAAAAGGTTTGAGATGTCCCGGTTGGGAGATAGTCCATGTAAGGTGGTCTAGTATTTTAGGAAAATGGGACGGTAGCATTCTGAAACGGCATTTTGGTGGTTACTTCACAAAACGACCCGTTTTTTGCGCTCGGAAAATGGAAAAGGGCTTTTCCGTGTGACAAAAAGGAAAACTTCCTCCTACAACATTGTTCTCCATACCAATGTCCACACGCATGCATAATATGGGCACAGCATCACAAAATATGCCGTGATTCAGCACATAACATCCTTCATTTGGACCGAAAGCCATGAAACCTCGAACATGATAGGTCATTTTGTGAAGGTTTTTTCGAGACATGATCAATATACCAAGTCTGGTATTTTTCCTTTCAACTATGTCACAAAATATGACACCAAGCGAAGGATTATCATTGTTCGGATTTTTTTCGAATTTATTATGCCCGTTTTGAATTTTCTGAATTTCTAACTATGGTCGAACCGGCGTGCATGAAGATAGTGTTGGAATTATGCCCTAGAGGCAATAATAAAGATGTTATTATTATAATTCTTGTTCATGATAAAGTTTATATTCCATGCTAGAATTGTATTAAGCGGAAACTTTAATACTTGTGTGGTTCGTGAACAACACCGTGTCCCTGTTATGCCTCTATGGACTAGCTAATTGATTAATGATGGTTAAGGTTTCCTAACCATAGACATGAGTTGTCGATTAATAATGAGATCATATCATTGGGAGAATGATATGATGGACAAACCCAAACTAAGCGGAGCAATTAGATCGTGTCATCGTGTTCATCTTTGCGAAGCTTTTCTTATGTCAAATATTGTATTCCTTAGACCATGAGATAATACAACTCCCTGGTATCGGAAGAAAGCTTTGAGGTCATCAAACGTCATCCTATGAGAGGGTGATCATAAAGGTGTCTCTCAGGTGATCGGAAAGTACCTGTTGGGTTGTATGTATCGAGATGGGATTTGTCCCTCCCAAGTCGGAGAGATATACTTGGGCCCTTTCGGTGTCGATATCAACACCGCTTGCAAGCATGTGGTTAACGAGTTAATCACAAAGTGATATCGGATTACGGAACGAGTAAAGTACTTGCTGTGAACGAGATTGAACTAGGTATGACGGTACCGACGATCAAATTTCGGGCAAGTAAAATATCGCGAGACGAAGGGAATATATATATGGTATTGATTAAATCCTGGCATCGTGGTTCATCCGATATGATCATCGATGAATGTGTGGGAGTCAATATGGGTTTCCAGACCCCGCTGTTGATTATTGATAGAAGATCATGTCTGCATATTCTCGAACACGAAGGGTCACACACTTAACGTGTCTTGACGCTAGGATAGATTGGATAATTGGTTTATGAGTTTTTGTTCGGAGTCTCGGATGAGATCCAGGACATCACGAGAGGTTCCGGAATGGTCCGGAGAATAAGATTCATATAAGGCAATACAGTTTTGGAGTTCAGAGTTGTTTTGGGTTATTCGGTATTGTACCGGAAGCTTCTAGAACCTTCCGGAGTGGGACTAACGTGGCCCCACTTGTCGGGAGGGGGCGTGGGCCTATTAGGGAGTGCCCTGGCCGCATTGGGCCAGGGGCACAAGGCCCCATAGGGCCCAGCCGGCCAAACACCTAGGGAAACCCTAGGGCATCTTCTAGAAGGGGGGGAAAACTTGCCCCCCACTCCTCGCTCCTTGGCCGCCGACCTAGGGCTTGGGGGAGGGTCAAGGGCTAGCCGCCCACCCCTCTATATAAAGAGGGCTGGGGGCGCACCCTCCCCACACCTCCTCCTCAACCCTAGCCGCCCTGCTGCCCCTCCTCTCTCTCCCTCCCGACTGCGCGTAGACGAAGCCCTGCTGCAGAAACTCTCCACCGCTTGCACCGCGCCGTCGCGTTGTAGATCCAATCCATCTCTCCACCCCACTTGCTGGACCGAGGAAGGAGGATACATCGAGGTGCCGCACATGTGCATCTCTCAGAGGCATCGCCACTTGTGGTGTTAGATCGGATCGGATCGCGAGGAGGAGAAGCGAGTACGACTACATCAACCACGTTCCGTCGAACGTTCCGCTATGCGAATCTTCAAGGGTATGAAGATCTCATCTACCACCCCTCGTTGTTTGCATCTCCTAGATTAGATCTTGGCTTTCCCGTTCGCATTCGTAGAATTTTTTTGATTTACTATGCTGCGAAACCCTTCAGTGGTATCAGAGCTAGATCTATGCGTAGATGTGTTTCACGAGTAGAACGCAACATGGTTGTTGCTGGCGTTGATGTTTTCTGTTGCAAGCCTCTTGTTTGTGTACTTATTATGATGCGGGATAGTGAGATCGAAGCGGTCCAAGCCAACCTTACGCGACCTCGTTCGCGAGACCGGCTCCGCACTTGACGTGTGGCTTGTTCCACACATGCGGCTGGTGGATGCCAGTTTCTATCACTATCGTTTTCATGGGATTTACATCGGAGTTTAGAAACCATAATATCACCGTTGTGGCTTTCCGTAGGTAAGAATCGTTCTTAGCTTGCTACTCCCATAAGCCACGTAAAACATGCAACAACAAAGTAGAGGCGTCTAACTTGTTTTTGCAGGGAGTGTTTTCTGTGATATGGTATGGCCCAAGATGTGATGTGTATGTTGTATGCGATGATCATGTTTTGTAATGTTTCACGACTTGCATGTCGATGAGTACACAACCGGCAGGAGCCATATGATTGTCTTTATAATTGTGTATGACCTGTGTGTCAACTTCTTATACGCCATGCACTAGCTTTACTTTATCGCTAAGTAGTTAGCAATAGTTGTAGTTGCTATTCGTGGTGGAGGAAATCATGGTGGAGTGATGGAGATCATGCCAGAACGCACAAGATGGAGATCATGTAGGGGTTCGTAGCATGGAAAACAAAAAATTTCTACCGCATACAAACAAACAAGCCAAGATATATCTACTAGATTGTAGCAACGAGTCGATAGAATAACTCACCCTCGAAGATTCCAAAGTGTTTAACGAGAGCGGATTCTCGTGGGTGATGTAGTCGTACTCTTGCCGATCTCAAGATCGCGTAGACGATCCTTCCGGCGCTGCGTTCCAGCAGCGCTTCCGTAGTCGGTCACATGTTCGGTACTCGACGAAGACCTTCCTCTCCCTTGTTCCATCAGGCAGCGGAGGTTGTAGCACTCTCCTCGCGATTCTGGCAGCACGACGGCGTGGTACCGGAAGTAGAGGGGAGATCTCGCAGGGCTTCGTCTTAAGCCGGAGCGAGTATGGTGGACTATGAGAGAGCCTCGGTGATCTAGGGTTTAGACACACCAAGTAGAAGGGGCTAGGACGGCGGCTAGGGCAACTAGAAGCCCTAACTCAGTGGCTTGGGAGAAACCCTAGGGCGACGGCTATGGTGGGCGGCGGCGGCTAGGGTTAGGGTTTAGAGGGGCAAGGTGTACGTCTTGGAGGGGCAGCCCTGCCCCTCCTTATATAGGTGGAGGGGGTGCGGCAAGGGGAGGGGAGTCCCTCCCCAACTCGGCTTCAAAGGCCGACGGTGGAGGGAGAGGGAATTCCTCCCCAAGTAGGTTTCCTACTCTCCCTCCACCAAACAAAATAGCCATTTGACTTTTCAAATTGGCGTTTGACTTTTCAAACTAGGATTTGATTTAACCCTTTATTTTGTTCAGCGATGACACCTAGTACATGATGCAACCATTCCAAATTGTTATGACACATTCATGTACCCTTCCTCTCCGGTCTGGGACATTCGAACCTTCTAGAACATTCGATGAAAACGGAACCATTCTCCAACCCCGAAACAGGACTTTCCTTATATGAATCTTATTCTCTGGACCATTCCGGATCTCCTCGTGATATCCCGGATCCCATCCGAGACTCTGAACAACATTCGGTCTCTTACTCATCATTCCATAACTACTCAACAACGTCGAATCCTTAAGTGTGTCTCCCTACGGTTTATGAATTATGCGGACATGATCGAGACACTTTTTCGAACAATAACCAATAGAGGAATCTGGAAATTCATATGGCTCCCACATATTTCTACGATTACTTTGCAATCGAATGAACTACTTACATACGATACCAATTTCCCTTTGTCTCACAATTGTTTACTTATCCGAGGTTTTGATCATCGGTATCTCTGCATACCTAGTTCAACCTCGTTATTGATAAGTACTCTTTTCTCATTCCCGTGATATGTGATCCCTTGTGAGCCAGTCACATGCTTGCAAGATAATTGGATGACATTCCACCGAGAGGGCCTAGAGTATATCTATCCGTCATATGGATGGACAAATCCCACTCTTGATCCATGTGTCTCAACCAATACTTTCCGAACACTCAATGCCACCTTTATAGCCACCCAGTTATGGTGTGGTGTTTGATGTCATCAAAGCATCCTTCCGGTGATGGTGATAAGCATGATCTCATGGTCGAAGGAATTAGGTTACTTTGTATCAGAAAGCATATAGCAATTGAACTATTAAAATGACTTGATCTTTATGCTACGCTTATCTCTAGGAGTATGTCCATCATATCATTCTCCTAACGATATGATCTTGTTGTTAATAACATCTCAATGTTCATGATAGGGAAACCACAATCATTTATTAACCAACAAGCTAGTATTATGAAGAGTCTTTACTAGGGACTTCAATTTAAGTTTACAAATCACACAAGTATTAATGTTTCCTTGTTAATACTATTATAGCATGAATGTAAACATTTATCATAAACACAAAGATATAATAATAACTACATTTATTATTGCCTCTAGGGCATATCTCCAACAGTCTCCCACTTGCACTAGAGTCAACTAATCTACATTACATGGTATTATACCGAACACCCATGGCAGTTTGGTGTTGGTCATGTTTTGCCCTCGGGAGAGGTTTAGTCAACGGATCCGCCACATTCAGATCTGTGTGTACTTTGAAAATCTTTATGTCACCATCTTGGACATGTTCTCAAATAGCGTGAAAACGTAGCTTGATATGCTTCAGCTTCTTGTGTGACCTTGGATCTTGTGCATTGGCTATGGCGCCCATGTTATCACAGTAGATAGACATTGGGTCCAGCGCACTTGGAACCACACCAAGCTCTATAATGAACTCTTTCATCCATATCGCTTCTTGTGAAGCCTCTGAAGCAGCCATGTATTCCGATTCAGTTGAAGATCTCACCACAACGCTTTGCTTTGCACTCCTCCAGCTAACTGCTGCACCATTCAAAATAAATACGTATCCGGATTGTGATTTAGAATCATCCGGATCGGTGTTCCAACTAGCATCGGTGTAACCATTAACAACGAGCTGTTCATCACCTCCATAAGAAATAACCATATCCTTAGTTCTTCTCAAGTACTTAAGGATGTTTTTGACCGCTGTCCAATGATCCACTCCTGTATCACTTTGATATCTGCTAGTCAAACTAACAGCATATGCAATGTCGGGTCTAGTACATAGCATGGCATACATTAGAGATCCTATGGCTGAGGCATAGGGAGTTTTACTCATCCTTTCTCTATCTTCTGCCGTTGTCGGACTTTGAGTTTTACTCAACGTCATATTGGGCAACATGGGCAAGAACCCTTTCTTGCTATCTTCCATTCCAAACCTCTTTAGAACTTTGTCCAAATATGTACTTTGTGACAATGATATTAGGCGTCTCGATCTATCTCTATAAATCTTTATGCCCAATATGTAAGCTGCTTCGCCAAGATCTTTCATTGAAAAACTATTATTGAAATATTCCTTGACACTATTAAGAAGGTCTACATCATTCCCAATCAACGATATTTCATCTACATATAGTATTAAGAATTCTACAGAGCTCCCACTCAATTTCTTGTAAATACAAGCTTCTCATAAGTTTGTATAAAACCAAAACTTTTGATCACCTTATCAAAACGTTGATTCCAACTTCGGGATGCTTGCTTCAATCCATATATGGACCGTTGAAGTTTGCATACCTTGTTAGCCTCTTTAGGATCGACAAAACCTTTGGGTTGCATCATATACAACTCTTCATCAATGTCTCCATTGAGGAATGTTGTTTTGACATCCATCTGCCATATCTCATAATCGTAATATGCAGCAATTGCTAACAAAATCCTTACATACTTTAGCTTCGCTACTGGTGAGAAAGTCTCATCGTAGTCAACTTCTTGAATTTGTCGAAACCCTTTTGCGACAAGTTTTGCTTTATAGACAGTAACATTACCATCAGCATTTGTTTTCTTCTTGAAAATCCATTTGTTCTCGACAGCCTTCCGGCCATCCGGTAAGTCCACCAAAGTCCATACTTGGTTTTTGTACATGGATCCAATCTCGGATTTCATGGCTTCTTGCCATTTATTGGAATCTAGGCTCATCATCGCTTCCTCATATGTCGCAGGGTCATCGGTGTTCTCCACCAACATGACACTCATAACGGGATCATACCAATCAGGAGTGGTACGAGTTCTCGTTGACCTGCGAGGCTCTATAGCAACTACGACCGAAGTTTCATGATCATCATCATTAGCTTCCTCTCTTATTGGTGCAAGCACCACAGGAACTTCTTCTGGTGCTGCGCTAATCGCAAGTTCGAGAGAAGGTTCGACAACCTTGTCAAGTTCTACTTTCCTTCCAGTCACTTCTTTCGAGAGAAATTCCTTCTCTAGAAAGGATCCATTCTTGGCAATGAAGATTTGGCCTTCGGATCTATGATAGAAGGTATACCCAATAGTTTCCTTTGGGTATCCTATGAAGACGCATTTTTCCGCTTTGGGTTCAAGCTTGTCCGGATGTAACTTCTTTACATAGGCTTCGCAACCCCAAACTTTAAGGAACGACAATTTAGGTTTCGTCCCAAACCATAATTCATACGGTGTCGTTTCCACGGATTTAGATGGTGCCCTATTTAAAGTGAATGCGGCTGTTTCTAATGCATAACCCCAAAATGATAGCGGTAAATCTGTAAGTGACATCATAGAACGAACCATATCTAAGAGAGTTCGATTACGACGTTCGGACACACCATTACGTTGTGGTGTTCCCGGCGGTGTCAATTGTGAAAGTATTCCGCATTTCTTCAAATGCTCGCCAAACTCGTAACTTAGATATTCACCTCCACGATCAGAACGTAGAAATTTAATCTTCTTGTTACGTTGATTCTCAACCTCACTTTGAAATTCCTTAAACTTCTCGAAAGTTTCGGACTTATGTTTCATGAAATAGATATACCCATATCTACTCAAGTCATCCGTGAAGGTAAGAACATAACGATAACCACCGCGCGATGCTACACTCATTGGACCACACACTTCGGTATGTATGATTTCCAATAAGTCCGTAGCTCGCTCCATGATACCAGAAAATGGAGTCTTAGTCATTTTACCCATCAGACATGCTTCGCATCTTTCAAGTGATTCGAAATCAATTGATTCAAGAAGTCCATCGGAATGGAGTTTCTTCATACGCTTCACTCCAATGTGACCAAGGCAGCGATTGCCACATATAGGTCGAGTTATCGCTCGATTTCAAACGTTTAGCTTCTATGTTATTAATATGTGTATTTCCACTATCGAGATTCAATAAGAATAGACCATCTATCAAAGGTGCATGTGCATAAAACATATTACTCATATAAATCGAACAACCATTATTCTCGGACTTAAACAAGTAACCGTCTCGCAATAAACAAGATCCCGATATAATGTTCATGCTTAACGCAGGCACCAAATAACAATTATTTAAGTATAAAACTAATCCCGATGGTAGATTAAGAGGTAGCGTGCCAACCGCGATCACATCAACCTTTGATCCGTTTCCCACGCGCATCGTCACCTTGTTCTTCGCTAGCTTCCGTTTATTCTGCAGCACCTGTTTTGAGTTCCAAATATGAGCAACCGAACCAGTATCAAATACCCAGGCACTACTATGAGTACTAGTGAGATACACATCAATAACATGTATATCGGATATACCTTTATTCTTGATGTTGTCGTTCTTCAAATCCGCCAAGTACTTTGGGCAATTCCGCTTCCAGTGACCTTCTCCCTTGCAGTAAAATCACTCAGTATCAGGCTTAGGTCCAGCCTTGGTCTTCTTCGTCGGTGCGGTAACTTTCTTACCACCCTTCTTGAAGTTTCCCTTTTGCTTAGACTTGCCTTTCTTGAATTTGGTGGTCTTATTGACCATCAACACTTGATGCTCTTTCTTGATTTCCACTTCTGCAGATTTTAACATGGAGAAGAGTTCTGGCAACTACTTGTTCATGCTTTGCATATTGTAGTTCATCACAAAGTTCTTGTAACTTGGTGGTAGTGATTGGAGGACACGGTAAATCCCCAAAGCATTAGGAATCACTATACCCAAGCTTTGAAGTTTGTTTGCGTGCCCAGACATCTTAAGCACATGCTCACTAACTGAGCCCTCTTCCATCTTGCGGTTAAAGAACTTTTCAAGCCTCATAGCTCTCAACTGCGCGTGAGTCTCAAAGATCAATTTGAGTTCACGGACAATATCATGTGGGTCTGAATTCTCAAACCTTTTACAAGCTCGATTCTAAACCATACAAGATAGCACAATCTGTGGAGTACTAATTCTTCCGAGCGAGGTAAACGTTCTTTACTTTATCGGTAGCATCACCAGCGGGTCACCCAAAGAAGGCATCCAGACATAGGTCAAATTACCAAAGATTGAGGACAATCCTCAAATTGCGGAACCAATCCGCGAAGTTGCTTCCATTGTTTTTCAACTTTTCTTTCTCTAGGAACGCATTAAAATTGATGGTAGGGGCCGCCATTGATCTACAACATATTTGCAATAGTTTAGACTAAGTTTATGACAACTTGAGTTCTTATTAATAGTTAAATTAATCTAGGTGAACTCCCACTCAAAACAATATCCCTCACATTAGTTTAGTGATCACACGAACCAAATCCACCACATCAACACCGATCATCACGAGAGTTGATGTAGCTTCAATGGCGAACAATCGACATGTTCATCATATCTACTATATGATTCATGCTTTACCTTTCGGTGATCCGTGTTTCGAGACCATGTCTATACATGCTAGGCTCGTCAAGATCAAACCTTAGCTTCCGCATGAGAAAATCTGGCTTGCTCACGTTGTATGCACTTGCGGAATCTAACACACCCGATCATCACGTGGTGCTTCGAAACAACAAGCTTTAGCAACGGTGCTTACTAAGGATTAACACTTTAGAACTTGAAATTCATGTGCATGAGGGATCATCTTATAATGCTACCATCGTTAACTAAGCAATAAAAGATGCATAAAGGATTAACATCACATGCAATTCATAATATGTGATATGATATGGCCTTTCTACTTTGTGCTTCCTATCTCCATCTTCAAGCACGAACATGATCTCCATCATCACCGACATTGCATCAAGGTCAATGATGCTGCTCCATGGTTGTCGTCCACCGGCTTCAACTATTACAACTACTTTGAATAGACACACGGGTCTTAACATAAATTAAAGACAACCATATGGCTCCTGCCGGTTGCCAACTTACAATAAGGAACATTGCATACATCAAATATAATCACAATCATGGCCATATCACATCACAGCACACTCCTGCAAAACAAAGTTAGACGCCTCTAATTTCTTTGCATATTTTACGTGGTTTGGGGCTTTCAATAAGTGTCGTTCTAACTTACTAACAAGAACCACAACGTTGATGTTTGAACTATCAAGTGCCTGTTGTAAATTGGATCTATACTATAATGGGAGAGACAGACACCCACGAAGCCACTTATGCAATACAAGTTGCATGTTGAGCGTGGAGCAAGTCTCATGAACGATGTCATGTAAGGTTAGCCCGGGCCGCTTCATCCCATCATACCGCAAGATTCAAAGTACACAAGAAGCAATTGATAATAAAAGCACCACCGCCCATAATGACCATTGTGTTCTACTCGTGCAACAGATCTACATATAGACACGGCTCTGATACCACTATAGGGGTTCGTAGCATGGAAAACAAAAAATTTCTACCGCATACAAACAAACAAGCCAAGATCTATCTACTAGATTGTAGCAACGAGTCGATAGAATAACTCACCCTCGAAGATTCCAAAGTGTTTAATGAGAGCGGATTATCGTGGGTGATGTAGTCGTACTCTTGCCGATCTCAAGATCGCGTAGACGATCCTTCCGGCGCTGCGTTCCGGCATCGCTTCCGTAGTCGGTCACACGTTCGGTACTCGACGAAGACCTTCCGCTCCCTTGTTCCAGCAGGCAGCGGAGGTTGTAGCACTCTCCTCGCGATTCCAGCAGCACAACGACGTGGTACCGGAAGTAGAGGGGAGATCTCGCAGGGCTTCGCCTTAAGCCGGAGCGAGTATGGTGGACTATGAGAGAGCCTCGGTGATCTAGGGTTTAGACACACCAAGTAGAAGGGGCTAGGCCGGCGTCTAGGGCAACTAGAAGCCCCAACTCGGCGGCTTGGGAGAAACCCTAGGGCGACGGCTATGGTGGGCGGCGGCTAGGGTTAGGGTTTAGAGGGGCAAGGTGTAGGTCTTGGAGGGGCAGCCCTGCGCCTCCTTATATAGGTGGAGGGGGCGCACCAAGGGGAGGGGAGTCCCTCCCCAACTCGTCTTCCAAGGCCGGCTGTGGAGGGAGAGGGACTTCCTCCCCAAGTAGGTTTCCTACTCTCCCTCCACCAAACAAAATAGCTGTTTGACTTTTCAAACTAGGATTTGATTTAACCCTTTATTTTGTTCAGCGATGACACCTAGTACATGATGCAACCATTCCAACTTGTTATGACACATTCATGTACCCTTCCTCTCCGGAGCGACGGACATTCCGGAACCTTCTAGAACATTCCCGATGAAAACACCGGAACCATTCTCCAACCCCGAAACAGGACTTTCCTTATATGAATCTTATTCTCTGGACCATTTCGGATATCCTCGTGATATCCCGGATCCCATCTGAGACTCCGAACAACATTCGGTCTATTACTCATCATTCCATAACTACTCAACAACGTCGAATCCTTAAGTGTGTCTCCCTACGGTTCGTGAATTATGAGGACATGATCGAGATACTTTTCCGAACAATAACCAATAGAGGAATCTGGAAATTCATATGGATCCCACATATTTCTACGATTACTTTGTGATCGAATGAACCACTTACATACGATACCAATTTCCCTTTGTCTCACGATAGTTTACTTATCTGAGGTTTTGATCGTCGGTATCTCTGCATACCTAGTTCAACCTCATTATTGATAAGTACTCTTTTCTCGTTCCCGTGATATGTGATCCCTTGTGAGCCAGTCACATGCTTGCAAGCTAATTGGATGACATTCCACCGAGAGGGCCCAGAGTATATCTATCCGTCATATGGATGGACAAATCCCACTCTTGATCCATGTGTCTCAACCAATACTTTCCGAACACTCAATGCCACCTTTATAGCCACCCAGTTACGGTGTGGTGTTTGATGTCATCAAAGCATCCTTCCGGTGATGGTGATAAGCATGATCTCGTGGTCGAAGGAATTAGGTTACTATGTATCAGAAAGCATATAGCAATTGAACTATTAAAATGACTTGATCTTTATGCTACGCTTATCTCTAGGAGTATGTCCATCATATCATTCTCCTAACGATATGATCTTGTTGTTAATAACATCTCAATGTTCATGATAGGGAAACCACAATCATTTATTAACCAACAAGCTAGTATAATGAAGAGGCTTTACTAGGGACTTCAATTTAAGTTTATAAATCACAGAAGTATTAATGTTTCCTTGTTAATACTATTATAGCATGAATGTAAACATTTATCATAAACACAAAGATATAATAATAACTACATTTATTATTGCCTCTAGGGCATATCTCCAAAAGATCATTGCGCGAAGATTGGCTATACCATGTCACATAAAGTTATATGCATGTGATGTTTATCCTTTTATGTATATTATTATGCTTAGATCGCGACGGTAGCATTATAAGATGATTCCTCACTTAAAGATCAAGATAAAACTGTGTTCTCCCCATGTATGCACCGTTGCGAAAGTTCGTCGTGTTCAAGCATCACGTGATGATCGGGTGCTATAAACTCTATGTTCACATACAACGGGTGCAAGCCAGTTTTGCACACGCGGAAATACTTGGGTTTTACTTGACGAGCCTAGCATATACGGACATGGCCTCGGAACACATGAACCGAAAGGTTAAGCATGAGTCATATGAATGATATGATTGACACTTCGTTGTCCACCATTGAAACCACATCTCTTCTCATGAAGATCGGATTAGGTGTGGTGAATTTGGATCATGTTCACTAAATAACTTGAGGGATGTTGAATTTAGTGGGAGTTCATCTAGTAATTTGATTAAGTTGAACTAGTTATCATGAACATAGTCTAAATTGTACTTGCAAATTTTGTAGATCAAATGGCTAAGTCCAACTTCAATTTCAACGTTTTTGCTGAGAAAGAAAAGCTTAGGAACAATGGGTCTAACTTCACCAACTGGTTCCGCAATCCGAGAATCATTCTCGCTGGGGGACAAAAGGACTATGTCCTTGAGAATGCGCTAGGTGACGCCCCTGCTATAGATGCGCCGACTATGAGAAAGCTGTTTATCAGTCGCGCAAATATGATTATGGTGTGATTAAGAGAACCATGTTGTTTGCTATGGAATCAGACCTTCAAAATCGTTTTGAAGATTGCCCCGGGCCCTTTGAGATTCTTGAGGAACTGAAAACTATGTTTCATACTCAGGCCCGTTCTGAGAGATATGAGATCTCTGAGAAATTCTTTAACTGCAAGATGGAGGAAGGGAGTTCCGTTAGTGAGCACACCATAAAGATGTCGGGCTACACTCAACGCCTTGAGCAACTGGACTGCAAGATTCCAGAGGACCTCAAGATTGACAGGATTCTGCAATCACTCCCTCCTAGCTACAAAAGTTTTGTAGTTACTCATAATCAGATTGGTTCCACTGATACGATCACCGAGCTATTCGCTAAGCTGAAAGCTGCGGAGGTGGACATCAAGAAGGATAATCATGTGTTGATAGTCAACAAGCCCCCCAGCTTTAAGAAAGGTAAGGGTGCAAAGAAGCCCTTCAAGAAAGGCAGCGGCAAGCGCATTGCCCCTGCTGAGAAGAAGCTCAAGTCTGGACCTAAGCCGGACACTGAGTGCTTCTATTGCAAGGACAAGGTCCTTTGGGCGCAATCGTCCAAGTACTTAGCGGACAAGAAGGCTGTCACCATCAAAGGTATATTTTATATACATGTTATTGATGTTTTCCTTACTAGCCCTCGTTGTAGTGCCTGCGTATTTGATACTGGTTCAGTTGCTAATATTTGTAACTCGAAACAGGAGCTGCGGAATAGACGGCGGCTAGCAAGGGATGAGGTGACGATGCGCATTAGCAACGGATCAAGAGTTGATGTGATGGCCGTCTGCACACTCTCCTTAGTTTTACCTTCAGGATTAGTTTTAAACCTCAATAAATGTTATTATGTGCCTGCGTTGAGCATGAACATCATATCTGGATCGTGTTTATTGCAAGATGGTTATTCATTTAAATCCGAGAATAATGGTTGTTCTATTTATATGAGTAACATCTTTTATGGTCATGCACCTGCTGTGAATGGTTTATTTCTTCTGAATCTCGAAAGGGATGAAACACACATCCATAACATTGAGGCTAAGAGATGCAAGGTAGATAGTGATAATACTACTTATTTGTGGCACTGCCGTCTAGGTCATATTGGTGTAAAACGCATGAAGAAACTCCATTTTGATGGACTTTTGGAGTCTCTTGATTTTGAATCATTTGACACATGCGAACCATGCCTCATGGGAAATATGATCAAAACCCCGTTCTCCGGAATGATGGAGCGAGCAACGAACTTGTTGGAAATCATACATACCGATGTATGCGGACCGATAAGTGTTTCGACGCGCGGTGGATATCGCTTCTTTCTCACTTTTACCGATGACTTAAGTAGATATGGGTATATCTATTTAATGAAACATAAATCTGAAACATTTGAAAAGTTCAAAGAATTTCAGAATGAAGTGGAAAACCATCGTAACAGAAAGATTAAGTTTCTACAATCCGATCGTGGAGGTGAATATTTGAGTTATGATTTTCTCACGCATCTTAAAGCAAGCCGTTTCGCAACTCACGCCACCCGGAACATCACAGCGCAATGGTGTGTCTGAACGCCGGAATCGAACTCTATTAGATATGGTCCGATCAATGATGTCTCTTACTGATTTGCTGTAATCATTTTGGGGTTATGCATTAGAAACCGCTGCATTCACGTTAAATAGGGAACCATCTAAATCCGTTGAGACGACACCGTATGAACTGTGGTTTGGTGCTAAACCTAAGTTGTCGTTTCTTAAAGTTTGGGGATGCGAAGCTTACGTCAAGAAGTTGATGCCGGACAAGCTCGAACCCAAAGCGGAGAAATGTGTCTTCATAGGATACCATAAGGAAACTATTGGGTATACCTTCTATCACAGAACCGAAGGCAAAGTGTTTGTCGCAAAGAACGGATCCTTTCTTGAGAAGGAGTTTCTCTCGAAAGAAGTGAGTGGGAGGAAAGTAGAGCTAGACGAGGTTGTTGAACCTTCTCTTGAATTGGAGAGTAGCGCAACACCTGAAATTGTTCCAAAGGTCACTTTGCACCAACAATAGAGGAAGCTAATGACAAGGATCATGAAGCTTGGACGATGCTAATCTTGAACGTCAGCGGTCGACAAGGTCGCGTGCCCTCTCGAGTGGTAATGCAGCTGTCTTAACTGTCTTGTTAGGAGACGACAGTGAACCTATGAACTATGAGGAAGCGATGATGAGCCCAGACTCTGATAAATGGCTAGAGGCCATGAAATCCGAATTGGGATCCATGAGCGAAAACCAAGTATGGACTTTGGTGGACCCTCCTAGCGACCGAAAGGCCGTTGAGTGCAAATGGATCTTTAAGAAGAAAATGGACGCGGATGGTAATGTTACCGTCTATAAAGCACGACTTTTCACGAAAGGTTTTCGACAAGTTCAAGGTGTTGACTACGATGAGACTTTCTCACCCGTAGCGATGTTTAAGTCCATTCGGATTTTATTAGCAATTGCTGCGTTTCATGATTATGAAATATGGCAGATGGATGTCAAGACTGCGTTCCTCAATGGCAACATTGATGAAGAGTTGTATATGATGCATCTATAAACGACCGGACAGCGCGGCACGGTCCATTTCAGCACAAACTGGCTGAAACCTGGAGATGGTTTGCGTGAGCTCGGACGTCGCCTCGTCCGGGGCGTGTCCAGTAATGTCTACGCACTTCTATTCTTGTGAACAATTGTTGGGCCTCCAAGTGCAGAGGTTTGTAGAACAGCAACAAGTTTCCCTTAAATTAATTACCCAAGGTTTATCGAACTCAAGGAGGAAGTGGTTAAATGTATTTCCTCTCAAGCAACCCTGCAATCAAGATACAAGAAGTCTCTTGTGTCCCCAACACACCCAATATAGGTGCACTAGTTCAGCGAAGAGATAGTGAAATACAAGTGGTAACGGTGCCAGAAAACAGTTTGACGGTGAGACAAAGACTAATGGCATCAAAAAGGAAGAAAGCAAACATGCAATAGATCTAGAAGCAAACGGTGTTTCAATGCTTAGAAACAAGGCCTAGGGATCATACTTTCACTAGTGAACACTCTCTCATATAAATATCCTCTTTTCATGATACTACTCTTAACTACTCTCTGGTTGAACACTCTAATCCAAGGTAGGGCTATAACAGCACACCTCAAAGTCCGCCTTCCCCAATCTTGATAACCCCACACTGTCACCTTGAGCACTAGATGTTTCCAACAAACACCACAATTTCATAGAGACATCAAACTCTAAATATAACTCAAAAAAAATATTCAATCTAGCCAAAGTGCCACACACGGTATGTCCGCTGTCACTTTCACACACATGGGGAGAGCAAAGATCTAATGAAGCACTTGAGTAGCAAAGTAGATCTACTTGATTACAAAGCTCATGACCACAAGATCATGCATATATATATAGAGAGAGAGAGATGAACACATAGCTACCTGTAGAGCCCTTGGCCCTGATGAAGAACTACTCCCTCCTCATCATGGGAATCAGCAATGGTGATGAAGAAGACGATGGAGATCGATGGAGATGGCTCCTGAAGGGAATATGACCGAGAGGCAATAATAAAGTGGTTATTATCGTATTCCTTATTTATGATAAATGTTTATTTTACATGCTATAATTGTATTAATACGGAAACGTTAATACATGTGTGTTTAATAAACAAAAAGGAAGTTCCTAGTTATGCCTCTCTTATAAACTAGCTCGTTGATTAACAAGATGATCATAGGTTTCTTGATCATGGACATTGGATGTTGTTAATAACGAGGTCACAACATTAGTGTAATGGTGTGATGAACATTCATCCGAAGTATAGCATTACGATCAAAGTCATTGAGTTTATATTGCTATAACAACTTACGAAGTGATCCTAATCCTTAGACCATGAGATCATGTCAATCACTAACACCGGAAGAGTTTCTTGATAACATCAAACGTCACACCGTAACAGGGTGATTATAAAGATGGATTCAGAACTAATAAAGGGTTATGTTGAGGCTCATGGATAAAGAGTGGAATTTGTTCATCCCGATGACGGATAGATATACTCTGGGCCCTCTCGGTGATATCACATTGATTAGCTTGCAAGCAAGTGATTTGATCACTAGAATGTTATATCACGAAGCGAGAAAGAGTGAATGTCGATGCGAGATCAAACTAGGTATGGAGATACCGATGATCGAATCTCGGACATGTAATATATTGTGAAACAAAGGGATTAAGATACTAGCGTAAAAGGTTCCGACGATCACAAGAAAGTCATCATTGAATGTGTGGGAGTCAGTATGGGTCTCCAGATCCCGCTTCTGATTATTGATCCGAGAGGGGTCTTGATCATGTACGCATTATTCACGAACCGTAGGGTGACACACTTAAGAGACACCGACATCCAATTGGAGCAAAAGTTTCATGCCGAAAGAATGAACAAGCGCAGGAATTTATTTCACTAGATACCGAAACAGGTTTTCGGGTGAAATTGCATAAAGTGGTTATGCATGTGAAATAGAATTCTAGCAAGGGGTTATTTTTGAATGTTTGTCATTAAAGTAATTGACAAAATTATGAATAAAATAAAAGAGTTTTATTTAATGAGAGTTTGAATTAAATTTGGTGGAAATTTAATGGGAATTTGAGTGGGTTTTTGAGTCGAGAAAATTGAAGGGCCATTTTGTGAGTGGAGTGTGCACCCACATGAATGAGAGAGAGGTGGGGGCACCCTCCATGGCCGGAGGTCATGCCCCCTTGGGCTGCCCCCCTCCCCTATATAAGGAGCCCCTCCTCTCACTTCTCACTCACACCTCCTCGTGAAGGATCTCTCTCCCCCTCTAGAATTTATTCCCCATGGTCTCGGACTAGCGAGATACATGTTCCCGGTGGCTATTCGGAAAGAAAGAGTTGTGCTTCCGTGCATCATTTGGGCGAGGAGGCGGAGGTTGCTCGGTGCCTCGAACGTGTGTGCGAGCACGGATGCGCTGCTGTTTTGCGGCGCTAGGACTTCCTCTCAATCTTGAGATCGGCAAGAGATCGTCTACATCAACCAGGAGTTTGGACTCGTTAAGCTTTGTCGGTCTTCAAGGGTATGTTATATACAGATATACATCCGCCCGTTCTTTGTATCTAGTAGATAGATCTTGGTACATAGTTGTTCCCATCGTAGGAAATTTTTTGTTTTCTATGCTGCGAACTCTACAGTGGTATCAGAGCCGGATCTATGCGTAGATGCTTTACACGGGTAGTACACATATGATTATGTGGGCGATGATGATCATGTTGTTGCTCCTTAGTTCTAATTTTGGATATTGGTGGCATAATGGGATGAAGCGGCCCGGACAAACTTTACATGTCCTCGCACATGAGACCTGTTCCACGTTTGACATGCAACTAGTTTTGCATAAGTGGCTAGCGGGTGTCTGTCTCTCCTACTATAGTCAATATCTATTTTGCAACGAGTTGTCAACAATTTGGTTATCCTCGTTGTGGTTCATGTTCGTAGGTATGAACGGTTCTATCTTCGAAAGCCCTAAGCCACATAAAATTTTCAATGGATAAATTAGAGGCGTCTAGTTTAGATTGTTTCTGGGCTAGTGTTATGATATGGTGATGTTGTAAGTAGAAGTATGAGATGATACTCTTATAACACACATAACGTGTAAGTTCCATAGACCTTGGCCTTACACATATAGGTATGATAGTGATCATACCATGGTGCACATGATAGAGGTCATATGCGGGAACCATATCATTCCACTAATAAACATGTGATGTTTGATAGCATCTTATATTGCTTGTTTGGAGTTTTATTAGCATAATAAGATGATCCCTTATTTAGATATCAAGATAAGAATGTGTTCTTCCTTAAGTATGCACCGACAATGTTTCGTCACTTTAAGACATCACGTGATGATCGGGTGTACTTGAATCCACGAGCATATCTCGGGTGTAAGCCAGTTACACACGCAAATACTAAGGTTCTTACTTGGCGAGCCTAGCATGTACAGACATGGCCTCAGAACACGGACCGAAAGGTTAAGCATGAGTCATATGTTTTTGATATGATGACCATATGGATGCTCGCCTTTGAAGCTACACCGACTCACGTGATGATCGGACTTGGTGTAGTGGATTTGGTTCATGTAATCACCAAAAAGACACGAGGGATGTCGTTTTTGAGTGGGAGTTCATTTATAATTTGGATTAGTAGAACTCAATTTATCATAAATTAAATCAAAGTGAATTTGCATAATTTGTTGTAGTCATTGGCATTCGTTCACCACCTTATGCATAGTTGTAATTGAGATAATAGAAATATAGAATTCTGGATATATACTTTACGAACTGGTATCGTATTGTGTTGAGTGTCAATCTAAAGTTTAAAGTCCTATTGAAAACTTTTAGTAAACTCTATTTACTCCGTGAAATTTAATACTCCCTCCGTTCCTTGATATAAGGTGTATAATTTTCTGCAAAAAATTCCAGAATATAAGGTGTATGATGGGATTGTGGGATTTTTAACACAATTTAGGAGTCAATTTGATTAGGAAAGATAAGATTCGAAGATTTCCCTGTTTTTTCACTATTCTCACATCGATCACCTACCTGTATTAACGTCCACAAGTATCAAAATTTTCCATTTTAGCCTATGCGCTAATATTCGTGCAAAAAACTATACACCTTATATTAAGGAACGGAGGGAGTAGTTGGTATTAAATCGAGAGTAACAATTCCAGTGTTAGTATCTTAAGCATCATGTTTGCCTCCATGATTCTTGATTGTTTTAATATCAAGTTTATCTAGGAGCTGAAAGAATTGTTTCAGAAACCATCATGTGTGGCAGATATAACAATATCTGAAACAATGTTTTGGTTGCAATATGATAGAGTATAATATATGTTCTCTTATTGGATGAGAATTTACGAAGGTTGGAGATGCTAGACATCCTAATCATCCAAAAGGGTTTTGGAAAGTAACGTTATACTCACGATTCGCCTTTATAAGCTACAGTAGCTTGATCATGAAAGTCGTCATGATAAGGATGAATAGAAGATGTATGTAAAGTGTTTACTACACTAAAAGATTACTAAAGAATGGATTTTGAAAGAATACCGATCATTTTGATGATGGTGATCTACTTCAAAGTGCAAGTCCAAAGGTATTATTATTTGAATATACACGCTTTGGACTATGTGTCATGTATATGGCGCCACTTTTGATGTTGATAGATTCTTTTAAAAAGGAAAAGGAAATGCTGAAAGAGAATCTATAAAATATATTTGGCAGAAAATAAAAGATTGGAAATATCCAATTTAGGTATATAGATGATATACAGGTTATGGTTGTATTCTTTGCTTGATAAACAATGTGGTTCTTGGGTATTGGATATTGAATTGGTTGGTATGAAATTTCATAGGGAACGACGAAATTCATGAACCACAATGGCCTAAGTAACTAGCAAGAGAATATGTGATGATGTTCATCGAAAACAAACAAACCGTTGTTTGTATTTCTCGTTGACATCAAGGCTTGACTTCAAGATTTGTTTTAATAATTGTTATTTAAATCAGGTATTATGAGAACAAAGGTTGTTCAAATAATTACCGTATTCCATATAAGATGGATGATTTACAAATCTAGTTAGAGCCTAATGCTAAAATGTCGCAAGACAAATGATTGGAAGATGACTTACGAAGTGACATCGCCGTTTAAATTATATTAGAAAGAAAACATGAAGAAACTCCATTTTCATGGATTTTTGGAGTCTTTGATTTGATCAAGTGACGCTTGTGAGACTTTCCTCGGGATAATTAAAACTTCGTTCAAAGGCCAAAGAAGAACGAACGACTAAAATATTGGAATTTATACATATCGATGTATGTAGTTCATTATGTGTAGTCGTAAGCGATGGGTTTCAACTTCATATACTTTCTTCGGAAATTTGAGTGAATATTCACTTAATGAGAAAGAGGTGCGAAATATTTGAAAATGTTCAAAGACTTTCAAGATGAAGTGAAAATCATTGTGACAAGAAAATAAATGGTTTATGATTTTATCATAAGGGATTTATTTGAGTTACAAGTGTAACAAGAAAAATAAATAAATTATGATTTATCATAAAGGTATTTATTTGAGTTTCAAGTTTACCAAAACACCTAGATTTACATCTCCCGAAACACCATAGGAATATGGAGTGTTTGAGATTTGTAATGAAACCTTGTTTGACATGGTTGGATCAAAGGTGTTATTTATAAAACTGCCATTATGTTTTAAAAGATTAAAGCTTTAGAGACTACCGCTTTTACACTGAAAAGAGCTCCATCTTGATCCGTTGAAATGACACCATATGAGTTATGGTTTGGGGTAAAACCCAAGTTGTTCTTTCTTAAATTTTGGTATGCTAAACATAAGTAAGATGTTTACAACCAAAGTCTGATGAGCATGTCTTTGTAGGTTATTTCGAATAACAATTGGTTATTCCTCCATAACACCAAGGACAAAAGGGTTTGTCTCTTGAAACGTGAAGTTTCTTGAAGAAGGAATTTTTCATAAATTTTAAGTGGGAGGACAATAGAACTTTGATAAGGTTAATGAACCTTAGCTATATGTCCGAAATGCTGTGATCTTTAAATGGTTCCGGAGGCTGCCATAATGCTCATAGCTTATGTGCCTCAAAGGTTGTGGTCACGGAGATCTAAGTTCTTATTGAACCAAGTCGGTCGGATAAACATATCAAATGCTGAGATTTGAGAGTAAATTATTATTGTTTGACAATGATGAACCGACTACATGCAAAGAAGCGATGATGGGCCCTGACTCCGTCAAATGGCTTGAAGCCATAAAATCCGTGATAGTTCCATACACGAGAAATCAAGTTTTAAACTTGGAAGACCCTCCAGAAAGGTGTAAAAACCTATCGGTCGTATTTGGATCTATAAAGAAACAGACATGGATGTTTCACATCTATGAAATAGTCGACATGTCGTAAAGTATTTTACGCAATGTTCAAGGAGTTGACTATGACAAGATTTGATCTTTCATAGCGATATTTAGTCTGGACGGATTAAAGTAGCAACCACTACATATAATTTGGTATATGGTAGATGAATAAACAAAACAAAGTTCTTTTAATAGAATGGTTACCTAGGACGTGTACATGACACGATCCAAAGAATTCAAAGGATGCTAATAGGGGCATGCAAACTTCAATGGTTGAAGTAAGCATCGCGGAGTTGGAATCTTCACCATGATGAAAAAGGAGTTTTTCATCAGGAGACGATGAAGATGCTTGCATTTGCAAGAAATTAAGTGGGAGCTCTAAGACATATTTCTAATACATTATGTGGAGGACATTTTGTTGATTAGAAATGATGTATCTTTTATTGACAAAGGTTAAGAATTTCATTTCGATGAAAGACTTAGGCAAAACCCGAATATTTAGCATGAATGTCTATAGTGGATAGATCATGACGCTAATATGGTTGTGCCAAACGTACATATATGAGATATTGAAGGAGTTCAATATAGAAACAACAAGAAACGGTTCTTGTCGCATGGAAAGGAATTGAATCAAGATTCAAGTGTATCGACACTTGATAAGTGAAACAAGATTCAAGTGCGTTGACACTTGATGAGTGAAATCACGAGAATGTTTTGATCAATCATACCATGATATGTACACATCCAGATATGTCCTATGCTCTAAGTGTTATGAGCAAATACCAGAATGAATCATAAAATGATCATTGGACGATAGTAAGGATATTCTTATGATCTTTTTGAAAGAACTAAGAATATATTTGTGTAGAGGTGACAAACAATTACAAATAGTTCATTGTAAAGTGTTACATTGATACTAGTTTTGTCATAAGATACAAATTAAGTTTATCTCAATTTAAACTATGGGTGGCACAATGTAATGGAAAGGAGTTTCCATGATGGATTTGGAAGAGTTCCAAAGTTAAGACATTGTGACGAATACTACAACAAAAAGGCTAAGTATATGACTGCTATAGTAGCAGCAAAGGAGGGAATTTGTGTCAAGTAGTTTGTTATCAAACTAAGGTGTAGTTCGCAACGGGATAACACTAAAGATATATTGTATGACAATTGTATCGACATGATTTAACCCCAAGGAACTAAAGGTCTCACCAAAAGACCAAATTTATACAATGCCATCTCATTGGAGAATGAGTGATGCGTGGAGACGCAAAGACATGCAAATACACACGGACCTGAAGCGTCAGATCCGTAGATTATGTTAACCACTTGCAATTGCGTATATGGAACACCGGAAAGCCATAAGTGTTCAATACGCAAAGTTTTCAAACTAGATTATTGTTTCTAGTGCAAGTGGGAGACTGAAGGGAATATGCCCGAGAGGCAATAATAAAGTGGTTATTATCGTATTCCTTATTTATGATAAATGTTTATTTTACATGCTATAATTGTATTAATACGGAAACGTTAATACATGTGTGTTTAATAAACAAAAAGTAAGTTCCTAGTTATGCCTCTCTTATAAACTAGCTCGTTGATTAACAAGATGATCATAGGTTTCCTGATCATGGACATTGGATGTTGTTAATAACGAGGTCACAACATTAGTGTAATGGTGTGATGAATATTCATCCGAAGTATAGCATTACGATCAAAGTCATTGAGTTTAGATTGCTATAACAACTTACGAAGTGATCCTAATCCTTAGACCATGAGATCATGTCAATCACTAACACCGGAAGAGTTTCTTGATGACATCAAACGTCACACCATAACAGGGTGATTATAAAGATGGATTCAGAACTAATAAAGTGTTATGTTGAGGCTCATGGATCAAGAGTGGAATTTGTTCATCCCTATGACGGATAGATATACTCTGGGCCCTCTCGGTGATATCACATTGATTAGCTTGCAAGCAAGTGATTTGATCACTAGAATGTTATATCACGGGAACTAGAAAAGAGTGCACGTCAGTAACGAGATCAAACTAGGTATGGATATACCGATGATCGAATCTCGGACATGTAATATATCGTGAAACAAAAGGGATTAAGATACTAGCATAAAAGGTTCCGACGATCACAAGAAAGTCATCGTTGAATGTGTGGGAGTCAGTATGGGTCTCCAGATCCCGCTTCTGATTATTGATCCGAGAGGGGTCTCGATCATGTCCGCATTATTCACGAACCGTAGGATGACACACTTAAGAGACACCGACATCCAATTGGAGCAAAAGTTTCATGCCGAAAGAATGAACAAGCGCAGGAATTTATTTCACTAGATACCGAAACAGGTTTTCGGGTGAAATTTCATAAAGTGGTTATGCATGTGAAATAGAATTCTAACAAGGGGTTATTTGTGAATGTTTGTAATTAAAGTAATTGACAAAATTCTGAATAAAATAAAAGAGTTTTATTTAATGAGAGTTTGCATTAAATTTGGTGGAAATTTAATGGGAATTTGAGTGGGTTTTTGATTGGAGAAAATTGATGGGCCATTTTGTGAGTGGAGTGTCCACCCACATGAATGAGGGAGAGGTGGGGGCACCCTCCATGGACGGCGGCCATTCCCCCTTGGGCTGCCCCCCTCCTCTATATAAGGAACCCCTCCTCTCACTTCTCACTCACGCCTCCTCGTGAAGGATCTCTCTCCCCCTCTAGAATTTATTCCCCATGGTCTCGGACTAGCGAGATACATGTTCCCGGTGGCTATTCGGCAAGAAAGAGTTGTGCTCCCGCTTAATCACTGGAGCAAGGAGGCGGAGGTTGCTCGGTGCCTCGAACGTGTGTGCGAGCACGGATGCGCTTCTGTTTTGCGGCGCTAGGACTTCCTCTCGATCTTGAGATCGGCAAAAGATCGTCTACATCAACCACGAGTTTGGAATCGTTAAGCTTTGTCGGTCTTTAAGGGTATGTTCTCTACGGATATACATCCGCCCGTTGTTTGTATCTAGTAGATAGATCTTGGTACATAGTTGTTCCCATCGTAGGAAATTTTTTGTTTTCTATGCTGCGAACCCTATAGCTCCGGGGGCACTTCCCCGTCCCGACAGGGTGCTGGAACAGAGACTTTCGGTCCCCCGAATCTCCCCTTTGGTGGCGGCGCTACAGAGGTTTTCGTGGATTTCTTCTGGGTCCCCTAGGGTTTTTGGGTTGGAGGCTTCTTATAGGCACATGAATCAAGGTTGGTGGGGGTCCAGGGGCCCACACCCCCTCCAGGTGCCTCCAGGGCTAGCCCGCGCCTAGGGGGGTGCGGCCACCCTGTGGCCCCCCTCCGAATCTGCTTCATGGTCCCGTGTTGCTCCGGGAAAATAATGACTTTGACTTTTGTCCCGTCCAATTCCGAGAATATTGATTTTCTGTCTTTCTGGAACCAAAAACAGAAGAAAACAGGCAACTGACACTGTGGCAACTTTATAATAGGTTAGTTCCAAAAAAGATATAAAAACACCTCAAAGTATAGATAAAGCAAAGCAAAGTAGATACAAAACAAGCATGGAGCATAAAAAATCATAGATACATTTCCGACGTATCATCCAGCCGAGTCTTTATTGGGTCCTACCTGGCGGTGTCCCAGAAAGAGGGACCACGCTTTTTAATGGGACCGCGCCGTTGTAGGGGTTCGTAGCATGAAAAACAAAAAATTTCTACCGCATACAAACAAACAAGCCAAGATCTATCTACTAGATTGTAACAACGATTCGATGGAATAACTCACCCTCGAAGATTCCAAAGTGTTTAACGAGAGCGGATTCTCGTGGGTGATGTAGTCGTACTCTTGCCGATCTCAAGATCATGTAGACGATCCTTCCCAGCAGTGTTCCGTAGCGCTCAGCCGGTCACACATTTGGTACTCGGCGAAGACCTTCCTCTCCCTTGTTCCAAAGAAAATGGAGGTTGTAGCACTCTCGTGATTCCTGACGACTGCGGCGTGGTACCGGAAGTATAGGGGGGATCTCGCAGGGCTTCGCCTTAAGCCGGAGCGAGTATGGTGGACTATGAGAGAGGCCTCGATGATCTAGTGTTTAGACACACCAAGGAGAGAGGGCTAGGCCGGCGGCTAGGGATTGGGGAAGCCCATGTCGGCGGCTAGGGTTTGCCCTAGGTGGCGGCGGCGACATCAGCAGGAGGTGGTGGTGCCGGCGGCTTAGGGCTAGGGTTTTGGTGAGGCAAGGTGTAGTCTTGGAGGGGCAGCCCTGCCCCTCCTTATATAGGTGGGAGGGTGCGGCCAAGGGGAGGGGAGTCCCTCTCCAACTCGGCTTCCAAGGCCGGCGGGTGGAGGGAGAGGAACTCCTCCCCAAGTAGGTTTCCTACTCTCCCTCCACCAAGCAAAACTTGGCGTTTGACTTTTTAAATTGGCGTTTGACTTTTCAAACTAGGATTTGATTTATCCCTTTATTTTGCTCATCGATGACACCTGGTACATGATGCAGCCATTCCAACTTGTTATGACACATTCATGTACCCTTACCCTCCAGAGTGTCGGACCTTCCGGAACCTTCTGGAACATTCCCGATGAAAACACCGGAACCATTCTCCAACCCCAAAACATGACTTTCCTTATATGAATCTTATTCTCCGGACCATTCCGGATCTCCTCTTGATATCCCGGATCCCATCCGAGACACCGAACAACATTCGGTCTCTTACTCATCATTCCATAACTAATCAATAACATCGAATCCTTAAGTGTGTCTCCCTACGGTTCGTGAATTATGCGGACATGATCGAGACACTTCTCCGAACAATAACCAATAGAGGAATCTGGAAATTCATATGGTTCCCACATATTTCTACGATTACTTTGCGATCGAATGAACCACTTACATACGATACCAATTTCCCTTTGTCTCACGATAGTTTACTTATCTGAGGTTTTGATCGTCGGTATCTCTGCATACCTAGTTCAACCTCGTTACTGATAAGTACTCTTTTCTCGTTCCCGTGATATGTGATCCCTTGTGATCCAGTCACATGCTTGCAAGCCAATTGGATGACATTCCACCGAGAGGTCCCAGAGTATATCTATCCGTCATATGGATGGACAAATCCCACTCTTGATCCATGTGTCTCAACCTGAAAGAGCATTTTTCTATCCCTCTGATTTTGATGTTTGATAACAATACATTTATCGATTTAACCGTGTACTAAGTTTATCACAGGATTGATAAAAGAAGGCACAAGTCATGGCATAGCATTTCTCCCTTACAAAATCTTCTGTGTCAACCGGTACTACCGCTTGACACCGGTACTACCGGTTCCAGTACCGGTTGGCACCGATCAAAAGGGAGAAGGGTGAGTACCAGTCAGTACCCACCGGTACCACGGAGCGGCACTACCGGTAGTACCGCTTGGTACAAGCGGTACTACCGCTTGAGGCGGTCGTACCACTCGTAGGTACCGCTGCATACTGACTAGCACCCTCCCCTCTCCGTTTTGGTCAGTACCAAGCGGTACTTGGGACCGGTATTACCGCTCGAACCGGTAGTACCGCTTGCTACCTCCGGTACTACCGCTTGGGGGTAGTACCGCAAGGGTCTTGCCAGACCAAGAATTCAAGAACAAGGTCACCACCGGTGCTTGGTCGATCTTGGTAGTAATACAGCTTGCTACCGCTTGAGTACCGGGTACTACGATCATTAAATGCTCCAACGGCCATTTATTTCGTGGAGGTATAAATACCCTCCACCTACCTTGGGACAAATTGCTCAGCTCATTAAAGTCATTGCCCACCATTGGAGTCCATTGGAGCCACTCAAATTCTCAAGATCTCATCATCCAACCACCCAAAGTCCTTGATCTTTGGGGAATCGAAGGAGGCCAGGGGTCCCCGATCTACTACTTCACCAAAAGAGATCTTCATTGCCCCCTCATTTCATTGAGGGCCCCTTTGCTCTAGTGTTTTGTTGGAAACCCTAGCTCTTGTTTTTGTTCTTACAAGCTTGTCTTTGATTGCTTTGACAGCTTTCTGGTATTTGGGAGCCTCCGATTAAGTTGTGGATGTGTGCCCCAAACTTGTAACGGTGCCGTCTTCCACCTTGAAGGTTGCCGATATAGTGGAAGGTGAATCGATCCCATTGGGGTGAGATTCATCGGAGAACAAGGGAGGCCTCTCGTGGCGTTGGTGGTTTGAAACCACCCCCTCTCCAAACGTAGACGTACTTCCCCTCAAAAGGAAGGAACTACGGGAAACAAATCCTTGTGTCTCCGCGTCCACTTTTCGGTTACCTCTATCCTTTACCGCACCTTACTTACTTGTTTCTACTTTGTGTTGTGGTAGCCCTTGCATTTTGTCATATAGGTAAATTCACCGTAGTTGCATTATCTAGAGAATTTACCTTATTGTCAAACCTTAATTTGAAAAAGAAGAAAACTTGAAGTAGCACCTATTCACCCCCCCCCCCTCTAGGTGCCCATACGATCCTTTCAATTGGTATCAGAGCCTCGGCTCTTTATTCGGGCTTTACCGCCTAAGAGAATATGGGTAGCCAAGAAGGGGATGGTGGTAGTGAGTCAACTCCGGTGACCATGGAAGATCTCAGAAACTTGGAAACAAGATTGAGCTCTTCCTTGGTCAACGAAGTCAAGAAGATGCTTGAGCAACTTCTTAAAGACAAAGATGGCTCATCACCCCCATCCCCTCAAGAGGAACTACCATCCGCACCTAAAGGGAATACTCCGGTATCCCCCAAAGGTATGGTGGTAGGGGACAAACTAGACAATGCTAATTCCTCCACACGACCTGATGGGGGGAAGGGCGAGCACCGTGATTCTTGGTACTCTCCCTATCCTCCCATCCCTCACCCTCATGTGTACAATAGAGGTGACCCACCTAAGCTAGAAGAGTCTGCTACTTTTGCTCAATGGCAATCACTAATGAGAACTCATATGCGCAGCTCTTGCATTGAACTATGGAACATCATCGAGCATGGACTCTTTATTGGGGATCCAAACAACTTGACAAGAAGAGAGGTTGTCAATAGTCAACTCAATGCCACTGCTTTGCATATGATTCAACAAGGATTAGGAACAAAGGATTATCCACACATTGAGCACGTTAGCATTGCCAAGGAAGCTTGGGATGCTCTCACTGTGTTGTTTGTTGGAAATGAGAGTATGAGGAGGAACAGATATGATGCTCTAAGCAATGAAGCCGAAGGTTTCTACATGAAAGAAGGTGAAGATCACGAAGACATGTATCTAAGGCTCAAGACCACCGCCACCGCTTTTAGAAATGTGGGTGCCTCACATGTGGATGATGCATGGATAAAAAGTAAATATGTGAGTGCACTCATGCCTTTTGAGCCCACCGACTTGAAGAGCTTACAAGGAAGACACAACTACCATCTCATGACCTCAAACTAAGTTATGCAAGAGATGGCAACTTTCAAAGTCGCCGCCAAGAACGCCAAAGATGCCCGTGCTCGTGCCCTCGGTATGAGCAATGTGGTCAATGTTGCTTTAAAGGCCAAAGCTATGGTCTTTGAATATGAAGATGATAGTGATGAAGGCCTCTCCTTGGACCATCCCGATGATGTCAAGATTGCTCATAGTAAATATATGGCTTTCTATGCAAAGAACTTTTGGAAGAATCCCGCCAAGGCCAAGATAGAAATGCAACGAAGAAGCAATCCAAATGGGAAAAGAGAGAATGTCACTAGGTTGAGAACTTGCTTCAACTGTGGTGACCGCTACCAATTTGTGGCAAGCTGCCCCTATGAGAAGAGAGAAGATAATGGTGGGAAGCTTGTGTTGAAGAAGACTCTCAAGGCACCCTACAAGAAACCTTTCATCAAAAAGAACCCCATCAACAAGAAATCGGGAGAAATTGTCTTGATCACTCATGAAGAATACTCCTCCGATAATGAAGATGATGAAGATGAGGAAGAAGAAGAAACCTCACATGGAATGGCGGCTCTAGCCACCACCTCTACTCCGACACTCTCACTCTTCGACTCTCCAAATGAGAACTCTTCCTCCAAGGACGTCACTTGCCTTATGGCAAGAGGAACGGAGGTATCCTCATCATCCCACTCTACTCAATTAGATAATGATGACATTGATGATGAAATGTCTCTTGATGTTAAAAAGGAACTAATTGCCTTTGATGAGTTCATGACTAACCTAGAAGGTGATGCTAAACTACATTTTGGGAACATCTTAGATCAACTCTCCCACACTCAAGAACTTCAAGATGTTAGATGTAAACTTGGGCATGAACATATGATTGAACTAGAGGCTTTGAGCAATGCTCTAGAAGAAGAACAAGAGACTAGGTTGTCCCTTGAGTCAAAACTTGAAGGGCTTGATGAGGCCAATGGCATCATTGTTAACAAACTCATTAAAGAGCTTGATCATGCTATTGCTAAATACAAAAGAGCTAAAAAGGACAAGGTTGAGTTTGGTGTGGTTCATGAAAAACTTGCCGAGGACTTTAGCTTGCTTAAAAAGGCCCACAAAGCCTTGGAGAGTGAACTCTTGTCTCTCACAAAGTCCCATGAAACGCTTCAAACTCAATTGGCCAATATTCCTTCACCTAGTAACTTCATTCCATCGAGTAGCACAACTATCCTTGAAGAGAATGCTAGGTTGAAGGGGGTGCTTGCGAAGACCACATTTCCACAAGGTAACAAGTCTATTGATGATCTTTTGAGCAAGCAAAGGCGTAATGGTGATAAAGGGGGCATTGGTTTTGTCTCCAAAACAAAGAAGAAGAACAACAAGAATAAGAAGGACAAGCCCGCACAAGAGACCAACAAGACCATTGTGGGAAGTAAGACCACAATTGGCAAAACTATGTCTCATGACGATTTTGCGGGAAGTGCTAACCCTCACTATGTTCTAATGCGTGACTACTATGGTGATGTGTATGCACAATATGTTGGTCCTTATGATGGTTATATTGCTTGGTCTATTTGGGTTCCCAAGACCCTTGTTGCTAACAAAAGAGGACCCATTGAAAAATGGGTACCTAAAAACTAGCTTGATCTTTTGTAGACCTATGCTTCCGGAGGTTCAAAATGGGTGCTTGATAGTGGTTGCACTTGTCATATGACCGGAAGCTCGTCTATTGTCAAGGACTTGGTGTCAAATGAAGATCAAATCACCGTCACATATGCCGACAAGTCAAAATCTACGGTAATGGGTTTCGGCAAGGTAGTGGTGGCTCACGACATTACACTCGTGAATGTCATGCTTGTTGAAACCCTTGGATACAATTTACTTTCAGTCCGTGCTCTTGGAAAGATGGGCTTTGCCGTCTTTATTGATAATGATATTGTGGTACTCATGTGGAGCAAGTCTCTCAAGGTCGCTTTCGTTGGGTACGTCGAAAATGACTTGTATGTGTTGGACTTTTCGGGGCAAGCCACTGCAGGTACGATGTGCTTATACGGAAAGGCCGATGTGGGTTGGCTATGGCACCGCCGACTAGCCCATGTCAATATGAGAACTTTGCAAAGTCTCCATAAAGAGGGCCATATTGTTGGACTAAAAGAAAATGTTTCGTTTGCCAAAGATCGTGTTTGCAGGGCATGTGTTCTAGGGAAGATGCATGACGCTCCTCATAAGCCCACGAAACAAATCAAGTCTAACAAGATCTTGGAACTCCTCCATGTGGATCTATTTGGTCCTCCATCTCATGCAAGTCTTGGTGGGAAGAAATATTGTTTGGTGATTGTTGACGACTTTTCAAGATACTCTTGGGTCTATTTCTTCAAGTTGAAGAGTGAGACCCAAAAGAATTTTATCGACTTCATCAACTTGGTTCAACAGCAACACAATGTTCCCGTATTGATTATAAGAAGTGACAACGGCACCGGGTTCAAGAACTACACCTTGAATGATTTCCTTAGTGATGAGGGGATTAAGCATCAATATTTCGCTGTATACACCCCTCAACAAAATGGTGTGGCCAAAAGGAAAAACCGGACTCTTATTGAGATGGCTAGGACCATGTTGGCGGAGTTTAAATCTCCATACAACTTTTGTGCCGAAGCCATCTCCACCGCTTGCCATGCTTCAAACCGGCTCTACCTCCGCAAGAAAATCAACAAGATTCCATATGAGATACTTACCGGTAACAAGCCCAACATATCTTATTTCCGGGTGTTTGGTTGTAAGTGTTTCCATATCATCAAAGGTGTTAGTTTGTCTAAATTCGAGTCTAGAGCATTAGAGGGTTTTTTTGTTGGCTATGGTCTCGAATCTCACACTTATAGAATCTATGACAAGCTCTCCGGAGCCGTCATAGAATCTTGTAGTGTGACCTTCGAAGAATATGATGGTCTCCAAGGGGGGCGTGTTGATGCTTGTGATGCAGATGTTGAAATGCCTCAGGATGCCATAGGAAGAATGGGTGTGGGTTATATCCGCCCCATTGAGGAACCCCTTATGGCGGATCGAGAAGAACTATGCTCCACTCGAGTGGAGCCCTCATCTTCACAACCTCAACATGCTCCATCTACCGAGGAGGATTTTGACTCAAGCCAAAGACAAGATGTGGACCCTCAACATAGTGATCAATGTGTGAACTCTAGTCAAAGGGAGCTTGGTCCATTTGATGGGGTGTCAAGTGGAGTCAAGTCAATTTGCCAAGGAAGATCCATCCAAGCTGTTTTGAGGGGTGCTCAAGTTGAGGCTAGAAGAACACTTGATCAAGACCAAGGTCAATCCGTGCCTCCCAATGTAGAGGATGAATTCAATGATGATCAAGGTCAAGTTGATGGTCAAGACGAGGATCAAAATGATGAAGAGGGTCCTCCAAGAAACAATGAGGAGATCCACGCTCGTCGTGAAGCTAGAAAGGAAAGAATGTTGGAAATAAGAGACCACTCCCTCCAAAATGTTGTTGGAGATCTAAGGAAAGAAATTTCCACACGAGCACAATTGAAGAGGTTCAGTGAACATCAAGCTCACATTTCCATGATTGAACCAAAGAAAGTGTGGGAAGCTCTTGAAGATTCAGATTGGTTAGAAGCTATGCACAAAGATCTCAACAATTTTGAGAGAAACAAAGTGTGGAAGTTAGTTGAGAAGCCAAAGGATTGTCGCAATGTTATTGGAACAAAGTGGATATTCAAGAACAAGCAAGATGAGCATGGTATTATTGTAAGGAACAAGGCTAGATTGATTGCACAAGGTTATTCCCAAATTGAAGGCATTGACTATGGAGAGACTTATGCACCCGTGGCTCGCCTTGAGTCCATCTGTATCCTTCTTGCTTATGCGACACATCATAACTTTAAGTTGCAACAAATGGATGTAGAAAGTGCATTCCTTTATGGTCCTTTAAATGAATTGGTATATGTTAAGCAACCCCCGGGATTTGAGGACCCCAACTTCCCAAACCATGTCTACAAACTTGATAAGGCGCTCTATGGGCTCAAGCAAGCCCCACGCATGTGGTATGAGCACCTTAGAGAGTTATTGTTTGACCGTGGCTTTGAGGTTGGGAAAATCGATCCCACTCTTTTTACCAAGAGGGTTAATGGGGAGCTTTTTGTATGCCAAATCTATGTTGATGATATTATCTTTGGCTCATCTAACAAAGCTTTTAATGATGAATTCTCAAAGCTTATGACTAGTAGGTTACGGATGTCCTTGATGGGGGAGTTGAAAGTATTCCTTGGCTTTGAGATCAAGCAAGTTAGAGGAGGAACATTCTTCAATCAAGCCAAGTATACTCAAGATATGCTCAAGAGATTCAAAATGCAAGATTTGAATGGAGCCCCTACTCCCATGGCAACAAAGACTCATCTAGAACAAAATCCAAATGGTAAAGATGTGGATCAAAAGGTATACCGGTCTATGATTGGTTCTTTGCTTTACCTTTGTGCATCTAGACCCGATATTGTGTTGAGTGTAGGTGTGTGTGTAAGATATCAAGCGGCTCCTAAGGAAAGCCATTTAATGGCGGTCAAGAGAATCTTTCGATATTTAGTTCATACCCCATTTTATGGTCTTTGGTACCCTCAAGGCTCAACATTCGCTCTTTGTGGATACACGGACTCGGATTGGGGGAGACAAGGATGATAGAAAATCAACATCCGGCTTGCCAATTCCTTGGTAGGTCCTTGGTATGTTGGTCTTCTAAGAAGCAAATTGTATATCTCTCTCCACCGGGGTTAGTATGTTCTTTGCTAGTGCTTGCACCCAATTGCTATGGATGAGGCAAACGTTAAAGGAATATGGTGTCCATTGTGACAAAGTGCCTCTTCTATGTGACAATGAAAGTGCCATCAAGATTGCATACAACCCGGTGGATCACACAAGGACAAAGCATATTGAGATTCGGCATCACTTTATTAGAGATCATGTTGCTAGAGGTGATATTGATCTATCCTATGTATCAACCAAAGATCAACTTGCCGATATCTTCACGAAGCCACTTGATGAAGCAAGGTTTTGCTACTTGAGGAATGAACTAAATATCATAGATTCTAGGAGTTTGACTTGATTATCTTGCACTCTCACCTATTACTTGACCCATGTTTGGTCTAGGTGTAGGCATGGACATAGGGGGAGTGCGGTCCTAATTGATTGGACTATCCCTCCCCTCATTATGCGCAAATTAAACAAAAATCATTCCTCTTAATATCATTTTGGGATATGTGAGCTCAATGATGAGTTTCGGTAATGGACCCAAGATATATCTTCGTGGTGCCAAGCCGAGTATACTCAAATATGGTGGCCTAGGCCACCGCCCCCTCTCAATCGAGAGGTTTGATGTGCTTACTCATGTTTGTCACTTAGTTGATTTGGTCTTCACTCTTAATTGCCATCTATTTGAATTGTCTTCGTCTTTCTTAGTCTCATGCACTCTAGTTTGGTATTTATTTGTTTCCTCCATTTGGTTTTAGAGTGCATGTGCTTCTCACCTCACTTGTCTTAACCCAAGCCTCCGTACTCCCTCATGAAAACCCTCTCTCTTCCCTTTAGAATCATCCTTGATCCACGGCTTTGGACTCGGATGGAACGGTACTCGGATGTGAGCGGTACTATCGCTTTGGGAAGTTCCTGTGTCTCCTGGCAAAACTTCTCCAGGAACGGTACTACCTCCCGCGTGTCTGGTCCTACCGGTAACCGGTACTACCAGTCGTCGAACCGGTACTACCGCTTCCAAGCGGTAGTACCGCTCCAACAACCGGTACTACCGGTTGACGGTTCCAGGTATATAATGGACGCGTGGGGAGAGGCACCCCTCAGTGCCTCATTATTTCCCACGTCCCCCACTCTAACCTGCGCCGCCACCGGAAATCTTGAAGGCCCCGGAGCCCTGCCGTGCCCTCCTCCCTCCGGATTCCCCTTGGATTCAGCCTCCGGGAAGGCTCCCACTCCTTTCCACCGCCATGGATCCTGGTACAACCGCCCCTCCTCTTCTTGTTTTATTTCCCCATTAGATCTAGGTTTTGGCTTTGATCCATGGAGAAATTGACTACTTGCAAGGTTGTACTGCCATATTATTCCTTGTTACCGCGTAGAATCTTCAATTTAGCAGTTTATATTGTCAATTTGGGTCGTTCCCATAAGATCTGACAACCTGTGTGCCGCTCAACCGGTAGTACCGGTACTTTTTCCGGTACTACCGCTTGCAAGCGGTACTACCGGTTGTCAGGTCCAGTAGTACCGGTCCACTCTGACCACTATGTTCTGCTCAACTTGTAGACTCTCTCGGTTTTGCCTTCTTGATTCTTGTGTCCTTATCTCCGTGCTATCCTCCCTCGTGCTTTCACAGATGCAGGTGGTTCTCGGGGTGCACGGAAGCGCTCCAAGTCTGACCGTGAAATTGTTGATGAAGAGACTAAGTCTGAGGAAGAAGTTATGCCATAGCCTAGACGCCGTTCCAAGTTGCCTACCACTCGAGGTGGTCGTGGGGGTCGCGAAGGGGCTACCAAGCGCTCAGCTTGGCGTGGCAGAGCCCCTCCCCCTCGCCCCCTTCCACTAGGCGTACCAAGAGTCTCAACTCTGGGCCATCTGGGCCAAAGACACTCTCTGACATCTCTGAGGCAGAATTTAGGGCTCTCCGAGTGGACAATGCATACTCCCACAGCAGGAGCGCGTTAAGGGCAGACAGTCTTTTCTATGATGACTTCCAAGAGCGTGTGTATCATGAGGTTCTTATGACCAATACCCAGTTGGTGGTGCCTCAGCAGTGGATTGACATGGGCCACATTGACAAGAACTCTGGCTAATTTGGTGAAGCTAAGGAAATCTGCTCAAACCTTGGTATGCTTCCCATTATGGAGTTTCAGCATGACTATGATCCCCTACTCATCTGCCAGTTTTATGCACACTTCCACAATGGCGCAATCGGAAGATTACGGATGACTCAAGGTCTTTGTCAAGGAAGCTACGCTATGGAGTTTGTTGCCATATTGGGGTATGAGGACGCGACCGTGGCGTTCCTTGTGGTTTCATTGTCACATGCGGGAGAATCCTCAAAAGTATGTTCTCCGACCTTTGTATATTCGAGGCCGTGGGATTGCTGGTAAAATCAAGGATCTCCTCCCCACATATGACATTCTCCATCGCATTTTCCGTGAGACTGTTGCTCCTCGTGCGGGCAACAAGGACGAGATACATGGGTTCTCCGTTGACTTGCTGTTCAACACTTTCCTCAACAGAGAATCAGGCCAACCTCTTGATGTGACTGACTTCATTTGGAATGAGATGGTTGCCGCTGCACACACTCAGAGGGTTCCACCCTTTGCTCCTTACATTATGGCCCTCATTGTGTCCAAGTGCCCCATCGTTGCTAGGACACTCTCCACTCGCTCTCTTGTTGTGCACAAGCCAAAGGCACTCAAGATCAAAGTACATGCTAAACCTCGCGCTCCGCCAGGTGAGGAGGATGAGGATGAGGATGACTCTGAGCATGCTGATAGTGGTCATGACACTGACTATGAGGTCTCTCACCGCAAGAACGCCAAGCCCTCTTGGGCCAAAAGGATGGAGGTCAAGCTCAAGAAGATCTTCTGCTTCCAGGTTGACAACCAGAAGCCTATGTATGAGGCGCACGTGTCTGCAAAGAAAGCCTGTGCTTGTCAGAAGGAACTCATGTCTGCTCAAGGCTTGACCATCTCCGAGGGATCCGAGAACAATATCACTCCAGAGGATCAGTGGATTTCTCAGCACAGCCATTGGGACGATGACGTCTCTTCCTCGCACCGCGCCCCACCTACGTATGAGGATGAGGAGGATCTTGAGGATGAGGAGGAGGAGGAGGAGGAGTATGATGATTGACCCTTGGGGCGGTAGCTCTGCACTTGTCCCTTTTTGGCGTCTTGATGCCAAAGGGGGAGAAGTTGCACTTTAAGCACGAGTGTTGCATGGGAAGTCACAAGCTCGCTCTTCTCTTTGATCCTTTTATTGCTTGTGAACTTCGTTTTCTCTCTATTCTATGTGTGATACTACTATGTGTTTATGTCGTGTGAAACTATGTGGTTGGATCCATCTTATGCGACTATGTGATTTATTTCTGTGGATCCATCTTGTGATGATATGCAATATCTTTTGTCTATATATTCCTCATCACATGTTTTGTGCAAAGGTATGTCTTCAAATGCTAGTATCCATACTTGTGCACCCATGTTGGGTTTGTAAAATAGAGGGGGAGATTTGTCTTTACACATCTAGCGGGAGTCTCTACTCTATTTTACAAATCTCATTTGCCTATTGTTAAAATCATCCTGCAAAAGTGTATTGTCATCAAACACCAAAAAGGGGGAGATTGAAAGAGCATTTTCTATCCCTCTGATTTTGATGTTTGATAATAATACATTTATCGATTTAACCGTGTACTAAGTTTATCACAGGATTGATAAAAGAAGGCACAAGTCATGGCATAGCATTTCTCCCTTACAAAATCTTCTGTGTCAACCGGTAGTACCGAATCTGCAACCGGTACTACCGCTTGACACCGGTACTACCGGTTCCAGTACCGGTTGGCACCGATCAAAAGGGAGAAGGGTGAGTACCAGTCAGTACCCACCGGTACCACGGAGCGGCACTACCGGCCCAACTGGTAGTACCGCTTGGTACAAGCGGTACTCCCTCTTGAGGCGGTCGATTTCAGCGTAAATGAGGCATTGCATCTTGACACCCTCCCTCCGTTTTGGTCGATACCAAGCACTTGGGACGATACTACCTTCGAACCGGTAGTACCATTGCTACCTCGGTACTACCGGCAGGGGTAATGCCGCCAAGACCAAGAATTCAAGAACAAGGTCACCACCGGTGCCAGTCGGTATTGGACCGGTAGTACCTCTTGCAAGCGGTACTACCGCTTGAGTACCGGTACTACCGGTCATTAAATGCTCCAACGGCCATTTATTTCGTGGAGGGGTATAAATACCCCTCCACCTACCTTGGGACAAATTGCTCAGCTCATTAAAGTCATTGCCCACCATTGGAGTCCATTGGAGCCACTCAAATTCTCAAGATCTCATCATCCAACCACCCAAAGTCCTTGATCTTTGGGGAATCGAAGGAGGGGTCCCCGATCTACTACTTCACCAAAAGAGATCTTCATTTCCCCTCATTTCATTGAGGGCCCCTTTGCTCTAGTGTTTTGTTGGAAACCCTAGCTCTTGTTTTTGTTCTTACAAGCTTGTCTTTGATTGCTTTGATAGCTTGCTCGTATTTGGGAGCCTCCGATTAAGTTGTGGATGTGTGCCCCAAACTTGTAACAGTGCCGGCTTCCACCTTGAAGGTTGCCGATATAGTGGAAGGTGAATCGATCCCATTGGGGTGAGATTCATCGGAGAACAAGGGAGGCCTCTCGTGGCGTTGGTGGTTTGAAACCACCCCCTCTCCAAACGTAGACGTACTTCCCCTCAAAAGGAAGGAACTACGGGAAACAAATCCTTGTGTCTCCGCGTCCACTTTTCGGTTACCTCTATCCTTTACCGCACCTTACTTACTTGTTTCTACTTTGTGTTGTGGTAGCCCTTGCATTTTGTCATATAGGTAAATTCACCGTAGTTGCATTATATAGAGAATTTACCTTATTGTCAAACCTTAATTTGAAAAAGAAGAAAATTTGAAGTAGCACCTATTCACCCCCCCCCCTCTAGGTACCCATATGATCCTTTCACAACCAATACTTTCTGAACACTCAATGCCACCTTTATAACCACCCAGTTACGGTGTGGTGTTTGATGTCATTAAAGCATCCTTCCGGTGATGGTGATATGCATGATCTCATGGTCGAAGGAATTAGGTTACTATGTATCAGAAAGCATATAGCAATTGAACTATTAAAATGACTTGATCTTTATGCTACACTTATCTATAGGAGTATGTCAATCATATCATTCTCCTAACGATATGATCTTGTTGTTAATAACATCTCAATGTTCATGATAGGGAAACCACAATCATTTATTAACCAACAAGCTAGTATTATAAAGAGGCTTTACTAGGGACTCTAATTTAGTTTACAAATCACACAAGTAATAATGTTTCCCTGTTAATACTGTTATATCATGAATGTAAACATTTATCATAAACATAATGATATAATAATAACTACATTTATTATTGCCTCTAGGGCATATCTCCAACAGTCGTCCCTATCCACATCCATACTCCACTTCCCCACTCCTAGTCCCCACTTGGGACAACCCCAAAACCCTAGCCGCTCCCTCCCCACTGACAAGCCCCTCCGTCACCGGTCGCGATGACGAAGGGTAGCTGTAAGGGCTAGTTCTGGCGAGGCCGGCTCCTCCGTCGGCGGCGGCCGTGGCAGCCATTCCGTATCTAGGTCGCCACCCTAGCGCAGCTCCTCCTCCTTCTTCCGTGGCCCGCCGCCGCGCCCGTGCTCTGAGCGGCGCGTGTACGTGAGCCTCGAGGCCGCGTGCATGCTCGCCGAGGCTGCCTATGGCCGGACGTCCATCTGCCGGCGGGGTGGCACCTCAATGGCGCCCGCGTGTTGGTGTCGGCCATCCCAGGCTCGGGCCATGCGTGCCGCCGCGAGATCTATCGGCGTCAGGCCTTCCCCCGCCAGACCTGTGGCGGGATCCGGCCTACGCCCTCGACTCTTGGTCTGGGACCGGTGGTTCGAGCCGGAGCACGTGGCACGGCACGAGGCCATCGAGGCCCACCTCGAGAACCTCAACGACGCCGACAAGGACTACTGGAGGGGTCCAATGAGAACTCTGGCGTGGAGGACAATGACGACGATGGACTCTACTTCCCACCACCGTAGCCCGGCATCCCAGACTGGTCGTGCTACCGAGGCACCGACACCGTCGTGTCCGAGGTGTGGCCTTGGCCGCAGCCGGAGGAGGACCTGGAACCGCAACCTCGACTGGTGGCGGTCAAGCTGGAGGAGGGGCATGAGTGGCATCCCTAGCCGATGAGGGAGGAGGAGCTCTAGGCCACCATGCATCCTCGCGTCGCAACTGGAGAAGGAGAAGCGGTGGGACGGTACCGCCCAGGCGCTGCACGAGTCCTGGGTGGTCGCGCAGGCCCAGATGCCCCCGCGCTCCTAGCGTCGCCTCCGGCTCCGACCAGGGCGGTGCGTGGCCCCCGCCACAGGTCTTCATCGATCTCGCAGAGGACGAAGATGAGGAGTAGGCGCTGCACATCCGTATGACCAGTGCGCCGGCCGGCCAGCAACAACGCCCGCCACCTCGCCTCCCTTCCACGCCAAGGCACCCCATAATATTGGGGCTTTTTCTTTTTATATATATTTTGTGACCGGGGAACCCAGGACAAGGACCTATTTATGTAATATGTTTAATTATTCTTCACTTTTTTTCCTACACTTTTTCTTTGCAGAGGAGTGGCCGTTGGGAACCCATGCCACCGCAACCGGGCTGAGCCCGGACGGACTGTCCTCCACCCTGCAAACAGACCGATTCGAATGAAATCAATGTCTGAAATGCGGGGATCCGTTGGAGTTGGCCTAATGCCACCATTATAGAAAAATTCTTATTCCTTTTTGTACACGTACTCTTTATCTTTAAACTTTGGCCATGCAATTTTTTCTTTTCTTTCCTTTTTCAAGGTAGGGCACGCAGCTTTTTCGTGTGATGAATTTGATCACACTACTTTTCCTTTTAAGTATGTGGAAATATAATGCAAATGATAACAAAGCACTGATGCAATATGCATGATTCATGTGTACGCTGAAACGCAAAAGGGGACGTGTTAGGTGTTAGTAGCACTGGATTGATAGCTGAAACGCTCCACCGCAGGATACTAATAATGATAAAAAAAACTTCTTTATTCACCTTTTATCTCGAGATTGTGTCATAATGTAACATTTGATCTTGTGCAATCTTGTTGGAAACAAATAATGTGTAGTGAAAGCAAGCATTGGGATTGCTATTAGCTTTTTCAAACACCAAGTTAAGTCAACTACTAGAAGAAAGTGGTAGTACAATGATTTCCAAGCGCAACCTCGTTTAAACCAAATAGAGCTAACGGAGTTGAGGGCTTCAACAGAAATATGTGCGAATATTTGTGCGTGCGTCGTGTGCGTGTGCGTGTGCGTGCGCGTGCGTATCGATTAGCCATTGATGGCTTTCCTGTTCTAGCTTCTACGTGGTCATGCATAGTCACGTCGTCGTACCGGACGGAGGCATCTGCATGGCCCAAAAGCGAGCCCGGTCCGGTCGCTCGCATGGTTCGAGCCGATGACCAGACCGTGTCCCGGCCAGGAGTCAGAGATTCTACCTTCCACCCGTGACTCTCTTCCGGCTACCAGCAGGCGCGCGTATCCATTTCCTCCCGAATGTTAGGCCTAATCCACCGGTATAACTTTACCTAACTCGTTTTGACGTGACTAAAACCAGCCGGTAATCCAGAACGGTGAAGATCCGCTCGACTGCTTCGGAACGGGTGAGATTTAAATGCGTCATCTTGATCGGTAGGTAGAGTCTGTGCAAAAAACAGTGCTCTTCGATCGTGGTCGTCGTCGCTCGTGTATATATGTGCATAATGTTGTACTAGCTCCGAACGATTGTATTCCAGACCGTGTTTATATCGGTATTAATTTGCCATTGCCACAAATGCACGCATATTCTTTTCATTTTACTCTTACTTCCATTTTCTCCTACATATAATGATTGGCCATATTAAGGAGGATCAAGATTGGGCACCGGTCCACCACCGTCTCAGCAACAGCAACCATCCTATGATGACCTGACCAGCAAAAGAGCGTACATAAACTGACTTTGTGCCGGCCGGTTCCATGCACGGTCAAACAAAAGCAGATCGAGGAGCGTAGGAAAAAAGCCGGGCTTATAGCTCCTATGCGACGTCTTTACATGGAATTGGAAGAAAGCGACATCGTTGAAAAGAATAGCTCGCATGCGATGGTTGTGAGGCAGCTAATATCCCAGGGCCACACGGGCCTTAAAACGGTCGTAAGGACACATTTAACTTTGTTCCAATATTAGGGTTAAGCCAAACCGGTTGGTTGGAACAGCCAGTCAAACCAACCGCTTCCGACCGAGCCGCGTACCATCGTAGCTTCCCGGCGGCGGCGGACCTCACCCATCGTTTCGGCGCGGCGGCAACACGGCAATTAATTTAAGCGGCGGCGCTTTCGTTCGGCAGCGAAGGTGGTGAGTGCCATTTGAAAGCTAATTCTCTCCCATTCTTCTTAATTCGAGATCTGGCGTGCCCATTGATGCTAGATTGTGGGCGAGGGTGTCTTTGAGCAGGCGGGAGCGATTATGGAGCATGGAGAGGGACTTCTAATCGGTGTATCCCGTATCTCGCACTTAATTTCTCTAAGGTTGAGCTCTTTGTTCGCTTCCGCTAACTCACAGTGCCCGCCAAAACAGGGGACGATGTTGCGCGCCAAACCTTCAATTTCGCATCAATTTCTTTCCTCTAGGGCTGTTTTAGTTGATGGCACGCAGATCATTGAGAGAGACACGGTTGTTAAATGGGAGGTGGAATTAGAACATGTTGATCCCCAAGAGCTAATAAACATGGGAGAGGAGGCGAGAAAAATGGTGGAAAAATTGGGGATAATGTGGTTTGGGGGCCGAGCAAGAAGTTTCTTTGTTACGATTTGATGATTGCAAATGTGACTATGTTAGGGTTGAGACAGGGAACATATAGTTGATGAAATCGATGAGCGAAACGTTGGACAAGCAAAACTGTTCTGTTTTAGCGAGCTCATTGATCTGAAACCGATTCGAGGTTGGATATGTGGCCTCGAAGGCTGCTCAGATGGTCGAGGATGATTGGGCTGCACAAAGGCAAGTAATGCCTATACTTACTGAGTTGGAAGTGTTAACAGTGGAGGATGATGATGCTAATGCACAAGGGGAGGCTGCAGATGGTAATGCACAAAGGATTGTAACTGTTGATTGGAATTCAATTGAGATACATGACCGCACTGATTTGGTCATTGCACCAATAGATGACATTGAAATGGCAAAGCTTTTTGGCATTCCTATAGATGACAGAGACAAGGAGAAGAAGAGGGACGAAGCTGCAAATGATGGTGACAACCATTTAAGAGATGAAGAGGCAGATATAGATCTAGAGTTGTTGGAAAATGCTGCAGTTCATGTAGATGATGCACATGATGATGAGCTAGTAACAGTTTATGACAAAGAGGACCCATTTATTGAAGTTGGGAGATTGTTTCCAAGCATGGATGAATTCAGGATGTGTTTCAGGACATATGCAGTCAAACGTGAGTTTGCTACCAAGACTATGTGGACTGATAAAAAGAAGTTCTATGCAAAATGCATAGGTTATGATGGTGGTGCCAAGCCTTGCAAGTGGTATATATCTGCTAGACGCCAACCTGATGGAAGGACAATAAGAGTGAATCAAATTCCAAAACCTCATACTTGCATTACAAGTTCTCAAACAGTTACAAGGATGACATCACAATTATGGGTTGCAGAAAAGATCAAGCCCATTTTAGCCACAACACCAAACAACACTGCAAAGAGACTGAAAATAGACTTGGAAAAGCAGTACCACATTAAGCTGAATTATACTACAGTGTGGAAGGCAAAGCAAAGGGCAATGAAAGAGCTATATGGTGATTGGGCAAATACCTTTCGAATGCTTTATAACTTCAAAGCAGAAGTAGAGAAGAGGTCACCTGGCAGTGTTGTAGAGATAGATACTGAGGTAACAGCAGATGGGAAAGTCTTCTTCTCTAAATTCTTCATGGCTTTGAAGCCTTGCATCGATGGCTTCAAAGCAGGTTGCCGTCCATATTTGAGTATAGACTCATCTTTTTTGACTGGAAAGTGGAATGGTCAACTAGCAGCATGCAATGCTTTAGATGGACACAATTGGATGTTCCCTGTAGCTATTGGCATGTTTCAGTCTGAGACAGAGGCATCATGGACATGGTTCATGATGCAGTTGAAAAGATGCATAGGGCCAGTCTCTCCATTGGCAGTGCACACAGATGCATGTAAAGGATTAGAAAATGCAGTGAAGATTGTTTTTCCTCATGCTGAGCAGAGGGAGTGCTTCGGCCATATGTGGATGAATTTGATCAAAAAATTCAGAGAAGATGATTTTGGACGCATGTGGCCAGCAGCAAGATCTTACACCAGGCAGACACATTCATATCACCTTGAGAAGATTAAGGCGGCATGCTCTGAGGAGGATAGGGTCAAGTTTTGTACATGGTTGGAAACCTACCATTCTCTTTTATGGTACAGGTCTGGTTTTAACACTGCCATCAAATGTGATCATATCAACAATAATTTGGCAGAAAGTTTCAACAACAAAGTGAAGGAGTTAAAAGACTTGCCTGTCCATGACATGGTTGACCAGATCGGGATCATGATCATGAGGTTGTGGGAATTGAGAAGAAGGCTTGGTGATGTTTTTCAAGGAGATAAGCTTCCTGATGTTGTGCAAGTGGTCCACAGGAGCGTAAATCTTGCACATTTGCGTGTTGAGAAATCCTCATTGTGGGTGTTGAAGTCAGAGATACAAAGACTGGTAGGAGGCATGTTGTTGACACTCAATTGCATGAATGCACATGCCTTGAGTGGCAACACACTGGGAAGCCTTGTGAGCATGCCATAATTTTCTTGTCCTCCAAACACAAGCTAAATATGCACCCATATTTGCATGAGTATTATTCTCAGCAAAATTCAAGGCTTCATATGGAACACCAATTCCAAAGACTTACAGATCAGTCTCGTGGCCTGAAGTGGACATTCAGTTCTCCTTGTGTCCTCCTTTGATGAAAAGAAAATTTGTCAGCCCAAGCAGAGTAGATTCAAGGCTTGGTTTGAGAAAGGTGGGAGCAGAAAGAAGGGAAAGAAAGATGCCAAGCCAAAAAGGACCCAAAAAGGTAACAAGAATAGATGCAAACTCTGTGAAGAACTTGGACACCGAGCTGGCTCTACCAGTGCAGATACACTGCTGAAAAGCCAAAGTATGTTCATCCAAAATCTATCCCATTTCTTGTTGATGATTTTTTTTCCCAGCTAACTTGCTTGTTTTCAGGAGGAAGTGTGGAGAAAAAGGCCCACCTCTTGTTGTTGATTTAATGGCCAGTGAAAAGGGCAAGAATCAATGGCCAAAGAAATAAGAGAACTAACCAGATCATGTTTGGTGCTGCTGAGGTGCAATCTGAACTTGTTTTGGAGGATGATGTGCAAGCTGTTGAGGCTTTAGGGCACACCGTTTCTGATTTGGAAGATCTGGTGCAAAATGAGGGGCAAAATGAGCCTGTTGTTGAGGCTCTAGTGCAAAATGAGCCTGTTGTTGAGGCTCTGGTGCAAAATGAGCCTGTTGTTGAGGCTCTGGTGCAAAATGAGCCTGTTTTTGAGGCTCTGGTGCAAACTGACCAAGTTGTTGAGGCTCGTGCAAACCGACCATGTTGTTGAGGCTCGTGCAAAGTGACCATGTTGATGAGGCTCTGGATCATGATCATGAGGTTGTTGAGGAGGTGCAGGAGGTGAAGGAGACTCTTGGACGTCTTGTGGGGAGGCGGATGGTAATGGTAAGAAAAGAAGAGCATAAACCTATTGTGTGGTGTGAAACTTGTGAAGGAGAAGAAAAGCGAGGGTAAGAATAGCCAAAAGAAATAGACATTTGTTATTTAAACATTTGTTATTGTTGTAAACATTTGACACTTGTTGTTGTAATAATTTGGCACTTGTTGTTGTAAACATTTGTTATTATAATAATTTGTCACTTGTTGATAATTTGGACAAAATTCAAATATGATGGTAAATTTGAATTTCAACATATGTAGCTATGTCACTTTTCTATGTTTGTATGAGCTTCCAACGTTTTTCTCATATGTACAATACAACTCATCCTCACCCTGATCCCTTTTGTGAAGTACAACTCACCCTCACCCAAAATGGGGTAGAAATGGGCTCCAAAGCTAGGGTAAACCACCCCATTTCTAAGCAAGTTTTTTTCGACCATTTCTAAAACCAAGTTAGATATTTTTCGTCAGAACTATGTCACATAACATGACACCATGCGAAGGTTTTGTATTTTTTTGATTTTTTTTGAATTAGTTATGCACATTTGAATGTCTGGTCAAACTTGAAGGGTTTTCATAAATATTCTTAGCTAGGGGCTGAGGCTCGCAAAACTAGCATTGCATCTCTGATGAAATAGCATGTTGTGAACCTAAAAATTATTTTTACAAAAAATCATCAGCATGGAATCATGTACCTATAGTTCATATCTTACCCACTTCCAGCCGATTCGGCATGATTTGTCTTTTTCACGAGGGATGGAATAAAAGGTTTGAGATACTCACGTTGGGAAATTGTACATTCTAGGTGGTCTAGTATTTTTGAAAAATAGGATGTTACCATTTTGAAACTTCAATTTGGTGATTGCTTCACAAATCCCCCCCTCTTTCGGCACTCAGAAAATAGAAAATGATTTTTCTGTGCGTCGAAAAGGAAAACTTTGTGCTACAACATTGTTAGTCATCCCATTATATACATGCATGCCAAATATGGGCACATTATCACAAACTATGCCTTGATTCTAGCCATATCATTGGTCATTTGACCCGAAAGCCAGAAAACCTCGGAGGAGATAGGTCATTTTGTGAAGGGTTTTCTGAAATATGATCAATAGACCAAGTTTGATATTTTTCCTCACAACTATGTCACATAACATGACACCATGCGAAGGTTTTGTATTTTTTTGATTTTTTTTGAATTAGTTATGCACATTTGAATGTTTGGTCAAACTTGTGAAACCCCGTTGACTGCATCCTAAACCCCGCTAACCCTAAGGCCGAATGAGGACCGTAGATCTAACCCTAGCGCGACATCATGGCCGTCCGATCGCGTCTTCTTGAAGGATTCCGGGTGGCTGGGCGATCCGTGGAAGGGCTTGTTCGCAACCCGATTGGTTGGCGTCTCTTAGAAGGATTTCGTGGCTAGCTCTTGGCGATCCGTGGGATGGATGATTCGGAATCGATTGGCTTCATCGTTTTACGTGCAACAGCGTGGCATGAGCGTGGCATGCGAGGGCGCGGGACGGGCTGCACCATGCATGCAATGCCCTAAGCGTCATTCTAGCTATTTTACATGCAACAGCGCTGCAGCGTATTTACTCCCTCCGTCGCATTAAATAAGTGTACGTGTAACAACTTTCTCCAGTCAAACTTACTCCCCTCAGGTTCATTGTAATAAATGAGACTTTGCATGATACCACATCTATGTTATTTTGCACTATGTAGCAGTAACTTAGACTAGTAACATATGCATGATACCACATCACCTATGTATAAGGTGGAACCTTTGATATAAGATGTGACCCACACAACTTATGGAAATGGCTATAAGGTCAAGTTCACCATAAGCTGGGACCCACATGTTTGTTAAAAGTACACATACGCAAGAGAGAGAGGAGAGAGTAAAATAATTGTTTATTGCTTGTAGGCAACCCATAAGCTTGTAGGTCACCCTTAAGGAAAATCTTCTAAAGTAAACCTCCACTATGTATATGGATAGCCATATGGACTACTTTTTGGCTTGTGGATAGCCTTATGGACTACATAGTGGATGCCCAAGTGCATTGGAAAGGTAGAAGTACATATTTTGTGGACAAATTTTGAAGCCAAACGTACACTTATTTGTGGACAGAGGGAGTATGCATGTCACTATGACCAGTAGAAAAAATATCAAAATCTAAAATATGTAATAAATATAACGTACAGCGTTGGCACCTCGCACCATTGGACCGAGCGTGGCATGCGAGGGCGCTGGCGGGCGGCTGCACCATGCATGCAGATGCAGGTCGGGGCGGCGGTGCAGGGTTACAAGACGTCGCATCCTAGCTATTTTTTTTTCTCTTCGCATTGATCACGCCCGCTTCCCACATCGCAACGCAGCGACGTCTCGTCTCGGCGTCTGGGCGTCTTGCACCATGCATGCTGCCCCTAAGCGTCATAGCCTAGCTATTTTGCGTGCAACAGCGCTGCCCCATTAAATAAGTGTACGTCGAACAACTTTCTTCAGTCAAATTTACTTCCATCTGGTTCATGCGCCATACAAAAAGTCAATATTACTCCCACCGATTTTTCTTGCGTGTGTAAAAACGAACGAGTACCTTGGTACTAGATTCCTGCATTTATTACCGAAGTAAATCAAGGCGAAATTATATTTTCCCTTTTATTTTTCACTGCCAATGAACAACTACCTTGGACGTTTTTTCTCTATTTCGCATTAATGCATGCATGCATGCAGGGGCGGGGGCGTCGCATCCTAGCTATTTTTTTTCTCTCTTTCGCATTGATCACGCCCGCTGCCCCGCTTCCCACACGCAACGCAGCGCACGCGTCTCGTCTCGGCGTCTGCGCCAACGCGACGCTGAATTCCCATGCCGCCCTCAATAAATAGGCAAAACGCCTTTGCCTCCTCATCTCATCTTGCCCCTCATCTCTTCAACCTCGAGCCCGTCTCTTTGCCTCCTCCCAGCCGCCCCCCAAACACTCCAACCATGGCGAACTCCCCCTTCCGCCTCCCTTCCGACACCGAATTAAGCGACGAGGACAACCACCCGGACCACAAGCAGTGGTGGGAGCAGCGGGCGTCCACGCGCCTCAAGCGTGGCAAGAAGAAGAAGTCCCCGCCCTGCCCCTGGGGGGATCAGGGCCCCATCGTCACCAACCCGGGAGTCTCCAACCTCCCTGGCGGCAGCGACCTCCCCTCCGGCTTGGGCTAAGGCGTGAGGAGGCAAAGGTGAGGTCGCTATCGCCAGTGGGAGGAGAAGGAGGCCCAGCGTGCCTTGAAGAAAAGGCAGACGCGGAGGAGGAGCAACGGAGGCCAATGGCCGGGCCTTCCGGAGGAGCAACAGGCGGGACCAGGGAGAGGCAAGGCGTGGAATGCGGTCAGACTGCACCGCCTCCACCCCGATGGAGTAGGGGTTAGGGTTTAGGGCTAGCCAGGGTTTAGGGGCGCTATTCCCTTCTATATTATTGTACTTTTTCTTTTTATTGTAATGTTATCGATCCCCTATCTAATATAAGTAATGTTATCCCAATATTATCTATCCCTTGTTTCATTGTAATCATGTTTTATTGTATTGTCATTTGTCAAAACACCCAAAACAACAAGTGTATAAAACAAAAGACACAAAACAAGTTCATATAATACTGTGCAATATTTATATATTTACAAGTGTATAAAACAAAAGACACAAAAACAAGTTCATACAACACATGGTTCATTTTCAAACAAGACATTTACATATTTACATAAGTTAAAGGAGCCCAAGTTATGTTAGTTAAATGGATGTCCTTGGACTTCATTTATATATTTACTTTTGCAAAAAAAAAGATTGCAACTGAGCACGAGTATCTGCAGATCCACACGTTCCTATTTAGATTGTAACGTGAGTACCATTTTTGCCCAATCAACATATAGTTACTATTGGGCTGGATACGTCCATTTTGGCATGGCTAAGTTATATTTGGGCTGGCCTTTTTCAATCCTCGTCAATTGTTTTTTACTTTTCAACCCTCCCTTCCTCGCACACCTGCCCCTGACACTGCGATAAAAGGAACACCGATTTAAAGACGAATCGAAGAAACACTGATTTCAAAAAGCAGCAGCTCAAAATTAGCACGAATTTGTGTTGCATTTTATTCAAGCAAAGACATAGACCATTACAAAGCATCACTCAACACCGATCGCGCTTTCTAATGACTAACGATGAGGAGATAAACTAATCCGAGAGAAATTACACAAAATAAAAAACGCCATCGATTGTCCCGCTTCTTCAATTCGATGATTTGCCTTAGCTGCTTGTTCATCTTCTTTAGCTCGCCTTCACTTCCGCATCCACCGTAGTACCAGCGAAATGGGGTTGCCACATCCCAATTGCTCCACCACGGACGGGTTTTAAAGCTCCCGGGATGCTCCCTCCACCCCAATTCGCTCTATGTACTCATCAAGACACTCAAAATGCCCACATTTTGGCGTTCTGAAATCGCAGAGATGAACCCTAAATCCCAAATTCGATGAAATGCATGAAATTTGAAATAAAAGCGAGAAATTGGCGCTCGAACACTCAGATCTCACCTTTCCGGCCGGGCTTGCTCTCACTTCACAAATTCCCGACCAATGTTGTCGTTCTTGTCGTCGTGGATGTGACAAGCCGCCTTGGGCGCAGACGGGCAATCAGGGCACCTCCTCATCGGCACCGCACCATACCGAGGCCATGAGCGGAGGAAGCAGAGCTCGACATCCTCGGCCGGCGACGCACTTGCTCACGGAGAAAAAAAGGGATGAGATGTTGGAGCAGTGGCGGGAGTGCTCGTGCACGGGAAGGATCGGGCCAACGGCTCTTCGACCACGGGGTGGGTTCCACGATATGAGGTGGACATCGGTGAGTTCCGTGACGTGGAGAGGTCAGGGTCCCATCGTGCTCGGTGATTCGAATTCGTTGACGGTCTCGTGGGGTTAAGTAGAAGTGTCGCACGGGAGCTATTTGCCGCCTCACAACCGTCGCATGCCAGCTATTGTTTGCAACGATGTCGCTTTCCTTCCAATTCCTTGTAAAGACGTCGCATAGGAGCTATAAGCCCAAAAAAGCCGGAGCGGACGCACGTCGCGCAATTCATGGGATTCTGCCGGTGCGGTGCACTCGCAAGTTAAGAAGTTGGCAACTTGCGGGTATATGCATTGACACGCCTCACTCGGACCCTTTTTTCTTTTTTGAATTCCACACGCTTAATTGGGAGGTACTCAACGTGTGTATATTTCAGATCAATAACCATTTATTGCAGAGATGGATGCATATAACCGAAAGCTTCGACGTGATTTCGAAAGTAATGTTCAAGCGAGGTTCTTACTGAACGCATTTTTTTTGTAAAGGTTGACTATCACTGTTGGTCAGAGGTTGGTACCTAAACTCAAATAGTACTCACGAGACCGGAGGAAAGGGGAGGAGATGACACGTGTGGAGCGGAGCTCGAGGGGCGATCATGGTGATTTCCCGATGTGCCCCTCCTCGGGCCATCCCACGGGCCCTGTCCTAACCTCTCTCCAGACCCTACCCCCTTTCCCCACTGTTCCGACCCTCCTCCATGTTCATCGGGCGCGTGGCTAGCACAGCGGACATACCCCACTTGCGCGGGGCGGCATACGGTTTACGTTTCCGCCATGTGCGGGATCCTCCACTGTCGTCGTTTCTGCTTCATCCACCTGCACAACTCCGCTGGATACCTCGCCCTCTCCGACTTCAACCCCGCCCTCGCCTCCGCTTATCCGTCTCCTTCCGGTGAGGAAATCTGCGGCGCGACGCTGGACGCTGGCGATTCCTGCCGATGGAGAGGAGGATGAGCCGAGTTGTGGCTCAACTCTTTGCGGGCAGGAGGCTTGGGCCACACTTGAAGCGGATGACGGAGCGCGGGGATCCTTCGTCATTGACAGGAGCAATCCTTCACTAATCAATCGATTGGGGGGTCTTCGGCAGGCTCGTTCGGCAAGAGAAAAATTTCAGACTCTGATGCTGGATTCTGGTATATCGACTCCTTCTTCGACATCGCCGACATTGACAAAGGGATTGGGGAGGAATCTGAGTGTCGGCCAGCGAATTGTGCGGCATCTTCGCAAGCTCGTCGACTGCATCGGCAACCCATTTCAAGCTCTTCAAGGTGCTGCAGAGGTCTCTGTCCTTGTAGTGATGGAGAAGAGGAAGCGTGGTCGCCCTCGCGGATCTACGACCAGGAAGTCGGCTTCATGGTTGGTTCCATTGTCATTGGAGGCAGGAGATCAGGCCATGTTCTCCCTTCCTCTGCATCCAGAGCAGGGGAAGTTCTCCTTCCGAGACGCGTTGGTAGCGGCAACTCTGCTGGCTCTTAGACAAGACTCGATCAACGTGGGTGCCGTAGTGTGTGCCCACCTGGAGGGGAGACAAGACATGTGAAATCCATGATGTTAGGTTTGGAGCCACATGGCCTCACCGAGCTCACGTGTGCTGGTGTAGAGGACGATGCTGACAAGGCTTGTGGATTTTTTCTTCGGACAACTTTGGGAAGACTAAGATACCCCTCCTAGGGTTTGGAATACTATAACTACCCCACCCTCCCTCTTTGTCTGGATCCAGAAAGAGCTTGTCCAAACCCGCTCCTTCATGGCGGCGAACTGTTTTCCTCTTTCACCTGATGATGAGCCAGATCTGAGCTCTAGTCTATCTCTCAGTGCTGAAAGTTGGCAGCTAAGGCACAAGCCTTCGTTTGAGAAGATCTTTGAAGCTTGTGTCATGGCAAAGAAAGGGCGAGACAGAGGAAGAGGGAGAGGTGGAAACAACAGAGGGGAGCAATGGTAGCAGATGCAGGTACAGCCAAATCAGCAACCCCCCTTTGGTTTTGGTTTCCAGCAACCTCCTCCTAATCAGCAAGCTTAGATGTTGCCACCATAGTTTGGCTCGTATCCTTCTTTTAGTTTTCCTCCTTGGCAGTATGGGCAGCCTCCCAATCCTTCTTTTAAGGGACAATTCCCGGTACCTGGGCAACAACCACCTCCTGGTTTTGCTGGGCAGTGGATGCCTCCTCAGCAGGTGGTGCAGCCTCCACTGCAAAAACCTCAGGGAAGCAATCGCACCTCTCAATCTGGGAAGAACCAAAAGAAGAAAAACAGGGACTCGGGTAAAGGAGATGACTCCAAGTCCTTAGATGGTGCCCCACAGTCAAATGCTTCAGCTGACTCAGGTTCTGTTGCTAATGAAAAGCTTGATGCATATGCTGAGGTGATCTGCTACAATTGTGGGGAGCATGGGCACCACAAAGCTGCTTGTGCTTCTCCCAGGACTTGTTTTATCTATAGCTCTTTGGAACATGAGGTAGAAGCTTGACCATTTAAGAACCAGGCACAACATATTGCAAAGTTTGTAGGCAGTGCTGCATCAGGCTTGGGTTTCTATCACATTGAGCTACCTTTTCAGATCTCTGAGATATCTCCTCCCAAGAATATTGGCCTTGTCTATGTATATCAAGGAAGTATCACAAAGGAAGAGTTATACCAAAATCTGGCCTCTGTTTATAGAACAAACTGGCCCTAGAAAATCAGATGCCTGGATGAGTGGTCTTTTTTGGTCAAATTCCCACCTCACCTCAAGGTTGAAGAGATTGCTGGGTATCCTAGTTTTCGTATGCCTAAGGAGGGTGTATTTGTCAAAGTTCATGTTTGGAATGGAGCCTGGACTACTATGCTGAACTGCATGATGTTTGGTTACATATCAAAGGCCTGAACCAGACCTGGTGTAAGTGGCCAACTCTCATGCAGTTTGTTACATCTTTTGGCATCATGCAAGATGTGGACTGGTATGGGATGTTTAGGTCTTTCTATGAAACAGTAAGAGTCAAGATAAAGTGTAGGGATCACACTAGAATCCCTGCCACCCGAATCTTTGAGGTTGGTGGAGTATTATTTCAAATCCATTTTCCTGTTGAGGGACCTGCTAGTGTGGTCAATGTGGAGGATGAAGACCCTGATAATATTCATCCTCCTAACCCTGATGAACATAGTGACCAGCAAGAGAACCAACCACCTGAAGCTAAGAAAAGCTCTAATAAAATGGATACTAATACCAACACTGGGGTGGGAAAGGTTCTACTGCCTCCACTCCTATCCAACAAAAAATGCAATGAGAAAGGGAATTCCAAGCAGAAATCACTGGCTGCATTTTCCGACAAAGTTCTGGAGGTTACCAACTGCTTCAAAAATGACTGCACAATTCCTACTTGCTCCAGCAAGCGTCTTCATATTGTGGGCGAAGAATCTATGGCAAATAGTAAGGTGCTAGACTAGATGCAAGGCATTCAATCAGAATATTACTATGTCAACCTCATTCAGGAGATAGAGCTAGCTACTGAAAACACTCTTTTCTATGAAGACCCAGACAGGGAACTTAGTTAGGAGAAATTATTGAGTCATGGACTTGAGGAGAAGGTGATTAAGGAGCAAGAGAAGAAAAGCAAATGGGGTCCAGTTTTTGGTGCAAGACAAAGCTCCACGTTTTCTGATAAGGAAGAGAAAACAATGCTTCAAAAAGCATAGGAAATCACCATGAAGAGGAACTTGGAGAAAATAACTGCTGCTTCTTCTAAGATGAAAAGTATTGTGCAACAAAACCCTTTTAATTTCCTTGCTACTAGTAACCTTGTGCAAATGGTTAATACTATTGGTGTTGCCATTCCAAGCTTAGAGGAATGTTCCTCTGTGTATTTATGTTACTAGTAATCTTGATGTACCCTCTTCCTCTGTTTCACCTTTTTATCCTAGCAAAACTTTAGAGGAAGGGGTATATGAAGATGAGTTTCCTGATGCATTAGGGTGGTCTTTGGTTAGTAAACATAGGCGGGGAAATGCGGTGACCCAAAATACCACTACATGATGTAGTATACTATAGTCGTGGACATAACACCAATGAAACGTCGTTCACTAGTATTACATCCCTCAGAATGGCACAACAGAAACATAGCAGGTTCAAGACATGACTATAGGTTACAACTCAACTCTTTACACAAGATCCAGAGAACACTCTAGTTTAAAGAGAGGGAAAGAAACTTCTTATGAAGAAGAATCAAGAATAAATAAATCATAGCTACCTGACTTATAAAACTAGTAGCTGAACTACTGGCTTGCATTGCTGCTATTGCAATACTCTACAGAAGTAAGTTGTATGGTTAGAAATTCTATTCTTATCTAATCAGCAACTTCGTCTTCACTTGAGTTGATGTATATGTTGACTTTCTTGACTTCCTTGAAGAGCTTTAGCTGTTGATAATGATTCCTGGAGCATATCTTGATGTGGACATCGTCTGTATTGGCTTTAGAACCTAGCAAGGGTTAATAAGATACTTTGAGTACGAGCGTACTCAGCAAGTCCACTAGAAAAGGAGTGTTTGATGCACTGTAGCTACAGCCACAGACCATAGGTCGTAGGCAATGCAAGTTTTCATAAACATTTCTTCAAAGGTTGTTTTTATTCTAAAAAGCTATGTTCGTCAGCCTTCACGGGTTTACTAGAACCTTCATGGGGTTCCTTTCCCGCCGCGTTCGCAGCTCCTTCCCGGAACAGGGAGTAACAAGTTACAGTTCTTACACTCTGCAGAGGTGCGTTTACTCTACCCATGAGAGATCTTAGATTTGTTGCACATCCGAATTGCAGGTTCGTTCACACTTCCTTGGTGTGAGGCCCAGACTAAGATCCAAGCCAATCACTGCCTTCTCTGTGACCCCGCATGTCTCCTTGGTGTACGCCAGCCCACCTATTGAATTACGGCAATGGCAGTACAGACCGTTCAGATGCCGAAACTATCGTGGGACGTTGAGGGCTCCCACCCATATGCTTCATATCCTCTACGAATTACCATAAATAATATGCACGCTACGAGTGATAACAGCCACGACCCGCATATCCAGCTCTATGCGAGAGGGAAAAGATACAGCTGACTTCTCTGTCCCATTCCAAATCTCATGGTCAACGCGTAATATACGCCGCAAGAATCACTGGCGACATTGGTTGTTAAGTCCTAGGTAATATGTTCCTTTACCACCGGAACTCTTATAGTAGGTTATTACCTCATGGTAAATAACCTATAATCACATTATTATGAAAATAGTGTTTTTGACCTTTTTCAAATGCAGGTGATGACAACACTGGATTTGTAAAATACTTTACAGAAAATAATCAAAGGACATGAGAAAGTGTGAACTTTCCTTTTGTGATTGCAAGATTATGCACTCACGGTCTTCAAGACAATATAAGATCCAATAGCGGAAATCTGCATCATTGGTCCGGTAAGGACTAATGTTTAAAGAAGCAAGATGCTTTTATGCATATGTAATGTAATGCAAGTTTAGAAACACGAATCCCGAGAATAACGTTGGCCTAGGGTTTGGATTCTGGAATTGGTTTCCTTGGAATGTGTTGCCCTTTTAGATTAGGTTTCACACATGTGCTTCTTATTAAGGCTTGTGAGTGTGTGGAAAACAGCATGTATTTATACAACAATATAATACATAGTATGGAATGCTACTCAAGGTTGCTTACGTCTTAATTGTTTATCTTCAAGTTTTAATTTACAAGGAATGTCACTTATAGGGAATTTAAGTATTAACAATCTTTACAAGTAAAGTATAAAGTAAAGTGTTTACTATTAATTGTTATATGTTGATTGAAGTGGCAAAATGAATAATTTTTGAAGAAAATCTTTCTCAACTAAGTAGAAGCATTTAAGCTTTTAAGTTAACCTTATGAGGTGTTCTTTCTGGTTATAGTCTTTAAGTCAGAAGGAATTATCTTTATTGGATTAATTAAATTAGTAGTATTTGAGACTTATCTATCTTGGTTTTTTAACTGGGTTGGTTTGGTAATAAGATGCTTTATAACTTAATTATACCAGACCAAAGTAAACTATAAAGTATATAATAAAGTTTTTAGTATTATAATTAAAGCTTTGCAAACTAGAGGTAACTTTAAGGATGTAGATAGACTTAGGTTGTATTACTTGGGATACTTGTACCTTGTTCACTTTATATTGTGTCCTTAGAGTTACTTAAGAATGGCATTACTTTTATTTGAGTAGTGGTTTCTTTACATTGTATTTCTATAAAGGAATTTATCTTCCTATAAGGGTGTGGTTAAGATTTATGAATAATTACAATATTATTTGCTATTTATGAACTCACTATAGTGTTTTGATTTGTTTATAAACTTGTGGTTAATATAAATAATAGGTTTTATCATATTGTTATTATTCTTGGAGTTCTTGGATTAGATAAGGATTCTTTTATAAAAATAATTTATACTTATGGTTGAAGGATAATTCAATAAAATTGCATTTAAATTGTGTTGAACCATTTTGACTTCATATTATTAATACTGAATACTAATACTATTGATTAGATCTAAATTGGCAATTTTAGGAATATTAACAAATTTTATTTACCTTTATATGTATTATTAATTAAGGAAATAGGTTTAAATTCAAGTTATAAAAGTGTTTAACTTTTTATTGAACTAAAAAGTGGAATATCACATTTTAAACATGTAGGTATTATTTTTGTGATCATTTTGGTATATTACATTTATTTTTGTGATTTAAAAATAATAAGATACGATTTTAATAAGGTTTATTACTTTAAAAATACTTAATAAATGATAAATATTTAAGTAAGTGAAATAATAATGCATGGTTATAGTTTTAAACTCTAGTTCTTATTTTTCTAAGATTTTTGGTATTTTATTTAGATTTTTAACATTTACCTTTATTAAAACATTAATTATTAAAGTATTAAAACTTGATAAAGTATTTATTAAATAATATTTATTTAAATAATTATCATAATAATAGTTTTAAGTTGTAGATTTTATTTTTCTAAACATTTTCATATATTATATGTATTTTTCTGATTTATTAAACAAAAGATATTAAATTTACAAGATTTAATCATTTTATTTTATTTCTGGAATATTTTAAATTTGAATTCACATTGTTTTAACTATTTTCTAAACATACACAGAACTTTTTATACATAGCCTGAACCTACCCAAGCCACTGACCAGTGGGCCGTATGCCACATCATCCTTTAGGCTAGTGAAAACATTTGTTACTAGCCTTATTTCTACCCGCAGCTAATGACAGGTAGGGCCAATGCCACGTAAGATTCCACACGGGCAAGGACCGGGTCAAGTTTTGGACTAGGTCAACCCTGACGCGTGCATGATGTCATAGTGACATCATCACGGCCTCCACCACCAGATGGTGGTCACCGGCGGCGAGCCGGAGCTCCCCAGTGACCGTGGATGGTTGGGTTAGAACCGTGAGGACATGGCGATCCTAGGGGTGGTGGCTACGCCATGATTTAGTCGCCAGAGTTGCTCTTGTGTTGATCTACGGCGGCGGTGCTCATTGGCTCGACGGCGAACTCAAGCCACAGACAATACCAGGAAGCGTAGTTAGGGTTGTTGGATGCGGAAACTCACCCCCGACATGATGGTGTAGTCGACGATGCAAATGGTGACCGGAGGCGAGCTTAAGATCGCCGATTCCGGCCGGAGGCTGCGATGGAAATTGATAAAATTCGCTTGACTCCGCACTCCCTTTGATCCCATCTTGCTCTCAGATGATGAGCATGCGGTGGCGCTTCTCCTCGACCCCACCACGCCTGTCAAGGTGGACTACAACGACGGCTAGCCGAAGCTCGCCGGCGGCGGCATTTGTTCTTTGGGGAATACAGAGAGGAAGAGGATGGGCGAGTGGGTGAGGACGAGACGGAGCGTTGCGGTGGCGTTATTATCCCCTAGGGTGACGTCGGCGGCTGCACGAATCGCAGCGCATCGACGGGATGCGGCGGAGCACTTGCCAGCGAGCAGCTTCCAGTCGACGAGGAAGACGACGACGGAAATTTTATGGAAAACCCCCTGGCGTTCTTTAGATTTGCTCCGCAGTCCCTCCCCGGCCCCATTAGTCAGCCAGAGAGAAAAACATGTCAGGCTGGTTGTTGGTCTACTACTGGGCTTCGACTGGCTACTGTGGTTGCTCGTGGGGATGGATAAGAAGAGAAGAAATGGGCTGCAGGCCAGATTTGTTGTTTATTCTGTTTTTCCTGATTCTATTTCTTTTTCCTTTTCTGTTTTGTTTTTAACTTTAAATTTAAGCAATGACTTTGATTCCTCTTTCTAGAATTTTATTTGCTGAATACTTGCAGCAACAATAAGTTATTAAAAATCTGTTTGTGAACTTTTATTATATATTGTTTAGGGTTTTTTATTTTCTTTATATAGATACTTTTTCTATTATTATTTGTGAGAGCCTTTAATATGAATTTAATTAGACATAAATTCATAAACTTATTATAGAATGTATTACTACTTATTAATGAGTTAAAGTTTGAATTGAAAATGCTTTACCATAAGTTCTTAGAAGATTTAATATTCACAAGTTTATTTTATTGATGTGAATAAAGATTAATGGTTAATCACATTGTCTTATGATTGTGATATTAATAGTAGCACTACTTAAAGTAAAATAGTGGAATTGTTTTTCTAGGATAACTTATGAGAAACAATTGATAAAGATAGTTCCATAAGCACCTATGATAATGATGGTTGAGAATGTCCAAGGTGTGCTGAAATGATTAATGTAGGAAATTATTCATATCAAGCATTGTGGAAACAAGATGATAGCTCAACCATAGAAAGTGGATATTAAGTTTGGTCTTAGATTTAGGGTTTAGTGCTTAATAAGGATTCCTATATTCCATATTCATAATTCTAAACTTTTGATTAAGGAATTCCTTTCCTAGATATATTACTTATCTATATCCATCATCATGTGTTAACATGATGAGCTTTACCTCACAATAATATTCTTATCCACCTTTTATTCTTCTAAAGCTATTTATAAATCCAATGAGCTTAATACTAAAGCTTTCATAATATTCTCATATTTATACTTGGCTATAACAACTATTCTACTATTAACAATCTCTAACCCAACAAGTGGTTACATCTAACTCCATTTATACCCTTCCTAAATCATCCTTCACTAATATCTCTTCAATAGATGTATACATCAAATTCTACTCTCATTAAGTGTTTAGTATTTCCCTAGAGGAAAATACTATTTCTATAATCCAATGTTGCTCTAACATCATTGTAATCCTACTATCTTGTCTCTACTTGACTCCAATATCTAACATTCCAACCTCACATTATATTAATGTGACATGTAATGACTAATCTAGGATAATGTATCTATATTATGGTTCAATCATGTTTTGTCCACTATTGTCACTTATACATGGTACAAGCATTCAATATTGGTGAATAAGGCATGATCATTAGAATCGTTTAAGTTTTAGGTTTCCAATTGGCTAATCAAGGCTTCATCAATACAACACTACAGTTGTATTGAAATTATCTTCTATATATCTCTATTGGATTAGGAGATATGATTCATTGATTATACCTACTTGATCCAATAGGACTACTCCTGGTAACTATATTCAGACTTCATCCTTGTAATCTTCTTTGTTACCATATTGATTTGATTCCTTCAATCACTCCCATCCTATAGACGATATCTAACACTAGCATTACCATTTACCTCTTCTTACTTCTTTCTTTATAAACCTTAAGTTAATACTATAATAAGGACAAGAGTTGATAGGTCAAGAATTGATAGGTTAAGAATTGGTGAATCAATAGTTGATTACTCAACATTGATGAACAACAAATATAAATATACGATTCAATAGAGATGATAAGGATTGATATGGAAACAAAAATATATGGAGAATGATCTTGACTTGGTTTCTTTCCTACTCAACCTCACTAAGAGTTAAAGTTTGGTACTTCCATGATACTCATGGTATAAGTAGATGAGATTAAGATATAGTTTTTACATTTTTTATTATTTGGGTTATATTTATAATTTAGTATTCATGAGTGATTATAATGAATATTATGATATGATCACATAAGGATCAAATATAAAACATTAAGTAATGTAGTAGGGTTTAATTTTATTATATTTGATCTACCCTTAGATCAAATCATGTTTACCCAAAATAAAGTTTTAAAAAAGGTCATATTGAAACTTATCGCAGTTAACTTGATGATCTACTTCAATTCCATCAAGTTAAGAGAAGCTTCAATCACTTTGACAAGTTTTTATTTAAAAGCGTGAAAATTATTCAGATTTTCTATGCATGAATGCGATGCACACATCTGTGTTCATCTTATTTCTAAGCTCTAATGCTGGGATGTTACAGGCAAGCACCCCAAGAAAGTAGGTTTTAAATGAATTGTGTTTTTTGGAATCCTAGGGGAATCCAAGCCCCTGGTAGGAAGAATGCTCTTATTGACCTTTTTAATAAGACCCATGCCCACTATGTTGGCTTCTAGTAACTACTTAAATCTTTAGTAGGTAGTAGGATGTTTGGAAAGATTTACCTGCTATTGGCTCTGCTGGAGGCATTGTAGCAGGTGTGGATTTAGATTTTTTTATGTCATTAGCTGGCAAATTATGGATTTCTCTGTTTTTGTTGTTGATAGGCTGAAGGCAAAAGATACTGTTGTTGGAATTATTACAATGTATGGCTCTTCTTATGAAGAAAAGAAAGAAGCCTTTATTTCTGAATTACATAGTCTTTTTATAGATTATATTGGTCACACTATTATTGGTGGAGACTTTAATCTTGTTAGATTCTAGAGTGATAAAAGTAATGGTAACATTGATCACAAATGGAGTGACAAGTTTAATGCTTGGATTGACATTTGGAGTTTACTTGAAGTTAAGCTTAGTAATAGAAGGTTTACTTGGGGAAACAATAGGGAAAATTTGATCATGTCCAATATTGACAGAGTATTCTGCAATTTTGAACTTGATAAAATCTTTCCTCTTGCCTCCATTAGAGCTCTACCTAGGTTGGGCAGTGACCACACACCAATTCTGTGGGAATCTGGTTGTGGGACTAGAACCAGGTCTGCCACTTACAAATTTGAGAAATGGTGGCTGATGAGAAGTGATTTTAAAACTCTTGCCACTACTAACTGGTCTAAACCAATTAAAGGTAAAGATGCTATTGATGTCTAGCAAAAGAAAACTAGGACATTTAGATGTTGGTCCAAAGGGTGGAGTAAAAATGTTGAATCTAAGCTTAGATACCTTAAGAAGGATCTTATGCAGGAATATGATTTACTTGACATTAAGTCTGAGTCATTAGAACTTTTTGCCGATGAATAGACTAGGATTAAGAAAATCTATTCTGAAATGAATATGCTTTGGTTAAAGGAATAAATTAAGGCAAAACAGAGGTCTAGAGATAGAGATACTAAAGAAGGAGATAGGAATATTGCTTATTTCCATGCTGTCTCTAACCAGAGGAGGAGGAAAATGCTAGTGCATTCTCTAGATGGGCTTGATGGGCCTGTTCATGATGAGGAAGAAATGATGCAAATTGCTACCTCCTTCTACAAGGACCTCTTCAAAAAAGAAGAACCTTCTGGTTGTTCTCTCTCTGATGATTTCTTTTCTTGTAGTGAAAAAGTCTCTGTAATCAAAATCAGGCACTTGAAGCCCCTTTCACTGAAGAGGAGGTCAAACAGGCTATGTTTGGCTCCTACTCTAATGGGGATCTAGGCCCTGATGGCTTGTCTTTCATTTTTTATCAGCATTTCTGGGAGGTAGTCAAAGGAGATCTTATGGACATGTTTATAGATTTTCACCAAGGAAAACTAGATATCTATAGACTGAATTTTTCTATTTTGACTCTTATCCCAAAAGACCTGAATATAGTAGCATGAAAAAATTTCGTCATATTAGCTTACTCAAGTGTGTCTTCAAGATTTTCACTAAGGTCTTGGAAAATAGATTAGCCTTGCTAATAAACACCATTACTTCTTGTAATCAGTCTGCCTTTATCAAAGGGAGATTCATTTTGGAAAGTGTTGTTACTGCACATGAAGTTATACATTTTGTTTCCCATGGTAAAAATCAAGCACTAGTTATTAAACTAGATTATGAAAAAGCTTTTGATAAGGTAGATTTGGAATTCCTTCTTGACCTTCTAGCCAAGAGAGGTTTTAGTCCTACAGTCATTTCATGGATTAAATCTATCACTCATGGAGGGTCTGTTGGGGTCAAACTTAATGACACCATTGGAAATTTCTTTGTTACTGGTAAAGGGCTTAGACAGGGGGATCCTATTTCGCCTTTACTTTTCAACCTAGTAGTAGATGTACTAACTAGGATGTTCATTAAAGCATATAATGCTAGTTTGATTAAAGGTCTCTTCTCTAACCTTTACCCTAGAGGTGTTATCTGTCTGCAATATGCAGATGACACCATTTTATTTTTTGATAACAACCCCTCTTATGCCACTAATCTCAAATGGGTGTTAACCTGTTTTGAGCAAGTTTCTGGGATGAAGATCAACTATTCAAAGAGTGAATTTATTCCCATAGGCCTTGAGGAATCTGATATTGTTTTATACTCAAATATTTTGGGGTGTGATGTTGGTGCTTTCCCTATTAAATACTTGGGTATACCTTTGCACTTTGAAAATCTTAGGAGAGAGGATATCCAACCTCTAATAGACAAAATCCTCAAACGAATTACAGGTTTGAGGAGGAAATTACTCTCTTATGCAGCTAGGTTGACTCTTATTAAAACTTGTTTAGCTAGTATTCATATCTACCTGCTATCCTTTTTCAAGTTCCCTAAGTGGGCCTTAGATTTAATTAACTCCTAGATGGCTAATTGTCTGTGGAATGATTTTGAGGGCCATAGGAAACTTCATTTAGCTAGTTAGAAACTAGTTTGTAGAAAAAAGGAGTTTGGGGGCTGGGGATTCCTGATTTAGCTAATGTTAATTTGTCCCTCCTGGGGTCTTGGATTAAAAGCTATTTCAGTGATGAAGGGAAAGTCTGGAGGACTATAGTTGAGTCTAAATATGATACTAAAAACCCTAACATCTTTTGTAGTAGGTAGACTGGGGTCTCCCAGTTCTGGAAAGGGGTCCTTTGGGCTGTTAATAGTATCAAATTTGGTTATAGATGGCAAATTGGGGATGGTGCTCAAGTCATATTTTGGGAGGACACTTGGTTTGGGACATCCCCCCTGTCAGTACAATTTTTGAAATTTATGTTATCTGCAATGAGCATAATAAAACTGTTCAGAAAATTTGGGATGGTACTTCTCTCAAACTTACTTTTATAAGAACCTTTAATAGTGCCCTGTTGGCTCAATGGTATGAGCTTGAGGCAATTGCTTCTGGGATCTCTTTTAATACTAATACTGATGCTTTGATTTGGCAGTATGAAAGCAAAGGGGTTTACTCTACTACTTCCCTCTATGCTATCATAAATTTTGGAGGTGTCACTCCCATATATATCCCTGTTGTTTGGCAGTTGCATATTTCTCCCAGAGTCCATATTTTTCTTGGGCTTTTAACTCATAACAAACTAATGACTAGAGATAACCTGAAAAGGAGACACTCGAATAAACCTGAGGACTACATCTTTTGTACTGAGAATGAACCTATTAACCACCTCTTTTTTAGTGTTTAGTTGCGAAATAGGTTTCGAGTATCATTTCCTGTTTTTTTAATACTTTTGTTGGAAATGACTATCTGTCTGTAGCTAAAAACTGGATTGCAAATAAGAAACTTGCAGTTCTGAATTCAGTCTGTTCTGTTGTCCTATGATGTCTCTAGAAATTTAGAAATTATATGATCTTTAATGGTCTCCCTTGGATTAACTTGCATCAAATTTTGAGGAAGATCTTGGCTTCAGTAAAACACTGGAGGCTGATTTTCAAGGAAGAAATGCTGGAGGAGATGGAGAGGTTCTGCACCTAACTCTCCAAAAAAATGGACTCGCACTTTGCGATGGTGAGTGGCTGAGTAGGGATGCAAATGCTGAAAGGAATGACCCTCAAGACCCATCATCGCCGGCGAGCAAAAGGGTTGTTGTTCAGGGGACCTGGACAACGCCGACTTCCACTTTGGCATCTGTTGTCTTCCCTTCTCCCCCTTAGTTTCTATAACACCCTCAGAATCGGACCTATGCAAGTTTCAGCGATTCCCGCCAAACCCGCATAGAAACGATTCAAAGGTGCCCACCAGGCAATTTCGTGCGGGTGGAAACGAAGTAATAACATTACACAACAGTCCTCGATGGGACCCACAGAACAGATATATATACAACAACGACTCAAAGAGTCAAGAATACAGAACAAAGATCCAAATCACCTTGAAAAGATGGAGCGTCTGACTACGGACAAGATGCAAATGGGGCTAAGAGCCCTGAAGAATAGCCAATGGCGTCCATAACCCTGCCCAGGCCAAACCGGAAGGGTAACCCTGCTAACGACGTCGATCTCAAAACCTGCTTAAACAAAAGGGGTGCCGACAAAGGGCAAAGGAAAAAGAGGAGCGTCGATCGAGGCCGATGCAGCGAGACTAGAATTCGGCGGTCCTCGCCTACATAGGTATGGTGGACTGAAGCGGCAGCGACAGCATGCACTAGACAACCTATAGAGACTCGATACAACTGGCGGTTATCAGAGAGGGGGTAAGAAAGACCTATTCGGAACCAACCTGATACTACCATCAAACAAACCCATCCTGGCGTTTCCCTCCTCGAGACCAAACGAGGAAGTCAACCGAGGAACACACACAGTTGGCAGTTTTATTTATTCCGTTCTCGTTGCAGCAGTTACTAGTCAGGTGTAGGTAATCATCCTGATAAATTAAGCAGTGGGCAGTTTTAGTTAACCATTCCGTTATAGTTACAGCACTTACTAATCAGATACAATTAGCATGAGATAACCCAAAACCCAGCAGTTGTTGGTACTTTTATTCAGCCATTCCGTTGTAGTTGCAATACTTACTAGTCAGGTACAATGGTCGCAAGCGACAATCCAAACAAGCAATTGTCGGCAGTATTATTTAGCCATTCCATTATAGTGAAGCTGATTACTAGTCATTATAAAGTCAAATTTGTAGCAATAAACTTTAGTTATGCTTGTCTATGGTCGAGAATCATGCTCCAAGTCGTCCATAACCATGACACGGCTTTCGGAAAGTTTTAACCCGGGGTGCACAAATAGCAACACACACTCGATCAACCTCGGAAAACCAAATCAAAACCCAACGAGGCCTTCACGACAAAGCAATCACAGATTCAGAAATATTTGGGGCCACCCATTGAGTAGACCATAGCGAAGCCGGTGACTCGAGACGGACTCAAGGTTTGCGACAATGGTAAACGATTTGGGAACCCAAAAGTGTGGCTGGGCTTGTCGATACCGCTAAAACATTCCGCTTACCTAAGCGATGCAGTGTGCTCCTCGCACAATTGTAAATAAAGCGAGCATGGCATAAGTAGAGGATAGTAAATAAAACCTCAAACTAGTTTGTGGCCCCAAGAAATAAGATGAATCAAGCTCGGCTCGGGGGTCCCATATACCTCCGGATGTGGATAGCGCGATAAATCAAGGAACATGTATCAAGTACTCGGGGTCCCACGGACACAAGTGGGCGTTCGAAACCAAATATTATCTATCACACCGATGCCTCTGCTTACTTCAATTTTAGTTATTAACAGGAATTAAAGTGAGCGATAAGTAAAACTATGATCATCTCCAACATCAACATGCGGCAATACATCAACAAGCGTGGCCTTTGGGCGACCATAGCACTTGAGCAAGCGACTACGACGCGCAAGTCCAACTATCTACTAAACAACAGGTAATAGGATGTGTCCAAGGCAATATACGGCTGCAGGGAATATCACGGGTACGAAAACTAGAGCAACCCAACACAGATAGCAATAGATCCACAGGAGGGAATAAATAATATAAAAGTAAGATAGGTAGAAAGGGGGAGATGCTCGCCTGAAAACATTGCCGAAGGTTCATCCGAAGATCGGGTCGACATTCGCATCAACTCAACGGCCTTATCCGCGAAGAACCAAAACACTAGAAGTAACACCGGATGCACTATTTAAGATTACGGCAGAAGATCGGGCATGATGCATGTATGATGCATGACATGGCAAGGTGCGATGCAATTAGGTCATATTAAGCGGAACCGGGGTCCCAACAATTAATTGAATGGTTCATGTTATTTCGATACCCCGCAATTTAATCGTTGTATTAACATGGCAAGATATGGTACCGGTTCGCTACACCAATTTAAATGAGGCCAATATAAGGCTAGATTTGCCCGCATATGGGCCCCATATTTAATTATGAGGTGAATCGGCATAAGGCCCCCAAACCACACAATATGCATGCGAGTATGACAATTCAATATGCAACAAGTTGTTATTATATATTATAAAATAGGGTTCTCGGATAAGAGGTCACACATTGGGGGGCTCGACGATCTTGGGGTTCGGGGTTCGAGTCCGGTCGGTCTCGGGGTTTTCAGGGTTCGACGGAAGCGGTCTCGGCAGGAACGTTCTCGGATAACGGGGGTAGGTCTTGGCGTTCCATGAAGGAGGACTTGGTTCGGCGTCGGGGGCGCATCGGATTCACCCTGGTCGGTGTCGATCTTGTCGTCGCGAAGTCCTTGTCGGGTCCGCGCCATCAAGTCGGTCTTGGCATTCGGGGTGAAGAACTCGGCGCGCGACGTCGTCGGCATCGGTGCGGGAAGGAGGTCTTATCGTTCCGGGTTGCTGATCTTGGCGTCCGGGACGGCGACCTTGGTGTCCGGGAAGGAGTAGTTGTCGCACCGGGGTCTCGGTGTCCTCGGACCCGATTGAAGAGCTTGGGGGTTCACCGAGGATTCGGGCATTGGATTCCGTGAAGGAGAACTTGGTGTTCCGAGGTATTGACGTCCATGGAGATGATCTTGTCATCCGTGATGAAGAACTTGTGGCTTTGGCAAAGGTTGTTGAGGGCGCACTTGAGTCATCCTTAGGGCCAAAGTAGCCACTGCAATCGACGGTGCGCATTACTTATCTTCACACGGTCTTGGTATATGCAACACCACACTCCTACATCGGTCACCACATTGAGTTGACGAACGGGTGTCATCACACAACCAGTCCATCTGTTAACATGGGGACACACTGAGCAGATTCCAAGTAGCACAACGTGCTAGAGGCGGTGCTTGAGCAGGGTAGCTGAGCGGCGGAGTGAGGGTGGCGGCGAAGCGGACGGCGTGGCACGGCGGTCTGGCTGCGCTTCGGAGGCGAGTGGAGAGCCGAGGCCTTGGCGCGGCACGCGGCATGATCGGAGGCAAGCTCGGTGGGGCGGCGGGGTGCGGGAAAGGAGGCGGTGGCGTCGGGGCGAGGCCGTCGGGAGGAGGCAGGGCCGGGGCGGCGCTGGGGCGGCGGCAGTGACCTGGGAGGAACTGGGTGAGGCCGGCGGCGAGGCGGGGCCGGGCGGCAGTTCGGGCCGAGGGAGAGCAGCGAGGCGAGCTGGCGGAGGAGCTCCGGTGCACCGGCGGCGAGGCAGCGGGCGGCTGGCAGGGCAGCTGTGGGGCATTGAGGAGGGCGTCTTGGCGCGGGAAGCGAGGGGGCACGGCGGTGCTCGCAGGGAAGGGAGGCGTGGCGGTGAGCAGCGGCGGACGGGGAGAGGAGGAGCGGCGGGGCGTGCAGAGGCGGTGGGCGGGCGAGCTCGGGAGGTGGGAGGCACGGAGCAGGCGGTCTTGAGAGAGAACAGGGGAAGGGGAGAGGCAGGTGGGGCCGGAGGGTGGGACCCAGGGGCCTGAGGGGAGGGTGGACGTGCGTGGGTGCGTGTGTGGGTTGGGTTGTTTGGGGCTGGGTGTGTGCTGCGTTGTGTGTGTTGTGTGGTGGGTGAGGGAGAGAGAGGGAGTGGGGTGAGGTGGCTGTGAGGGATTGGGTGGGGGTTGAGGAGAGATGAGGTGTCACGAGGGGAGTGGTCGGGGTGAGGTGGAGGGGGTGTGGGTAGATTAGGTTGGGTAGACTAGGGATTATGGGTGGGCCGTTTAAATTTCTGGGGTGGTCGTTCGGGTCGATTTGGCCCGTTCGACTGCCCCACTAAAAATAATGAATTATTTATTTAATTTTAAATGCACCGTTTGCAAACCGATAGCAGACAAACAAAATATTCCGGCGACCCGGGTTTTTGCGTTTGAATAAAGACGGGGCGTTTAGAAAACAAATTGGGTTTTTCCGCAAATAGTTTTATGCAAGCAAATGCAAGATGATGACGATGCTCAAATGCAATGCGGCATGATGACATGAGCATGCGGTCATGACGATGCAATGCACAAAAACAACGCGATTTTCTAGTAGTGGTTTTGCGGGATGCCACAGTTTCCTTCTTGCTGGTGCTTTTCTTTGTAAGGAAGTTCTGTTGTTTTCGATGCTCCGCTTTTGCAGTTTGGACCTTTAAATTTGTAGCTCTCTTTAATGTATCATACCTGAGAACTCACTTCGGGTTTCGTTGATGTTATCAATGGAACCGGGGACGGGGAGTCCCTGTTGATCTAAAAAAATAGTACTCACTCTGTTTTAAAATAAGTGACTTAGTTTTGCTTAATTTGCATATATTTAGACATAGCTTTAGTGTTATATATATATATATATATATACGAATTTAGACAAATACAAGTCACTTATTTTAGAACCGAGGGAGTACTTCCTATGTGAGCAGATTTTGGTGTGGTTGGGCACCGGCGATCCTGATTTCTAAAAAAAATATATCAAACTTCATATTTTTGAGCTCCAAATTTTTCTTAAAATAAATCAGGATGTAGCCCGTGATCTATACCACAAACGTGCTATAAATCTCAATCGAAATAATGTGTAGTTTAAGCTACACAAAAATGGCAAAATTATAGGTCTATAGTAATAGTGATTTCAAAAAAAAAATAAAGTCACGTTTTGTCATTTTTATGTACCTAGGAATACAAAACACTTTAAATTGAGATTTTGCACTTTGTGGGATACATCGTTAGCAAATTTTAGCATTTTGTTTTCAGACTTTTTTAAAACTTCTGAGTGCAGTTTTTATTTTTTGTAATAAGCAGAGAGCGCTGGAGCTCAGGCGTTCTTATGTTTGCTATACTCTATGCTTGTGGATGGCAATGTCTAGACAATGCCGGGAATTTTAAAGATGTGATTTATCCTAACCGGCGACTTGCAAGAGGTATATATAACATTGGAAACTTAGGCATTCAACGATCCGTACCACGGAGGAAGGGGTATGGGTTAACTTCAGACTCCACTACGCTTCGGTCCAAACCTATCGGCGACGGACACTAGTGCAGAGCCCCCCTTTAACTCCGGTTGGGAGGGCCCTCTAACAGCGGTTTCACAACCGCTGTTGAGGGTTCGGTGTTAGAGGGGGGGCCTTTAACACCGGTTCTTATACGAACCGGTGTTAAAGGGTGGCGCACGTGGGGCTGCAGCTCGAACCCCTTTAACACCGGTTCGTATCGGAACCGGTGTTAAGATTCTTCTACCAGCAGATTTAGGCCGTTTTCACGCGCGGCGAAAAGCGGCCTAAATCTGCCGCGCAGACTCTCTGCCCGTTAAAGGCGTATTTACGGGAGGAGGGCGAGGGGAATCGATCGGGGCGGTATACACATAAATCGCCGGTACATACGAGTACATGAATAATTAAGTAACTATTATTATACACAAACATCGTCATCGGCACATACATCGTCCGGCACATACATCGTCATCGTTCATTTTGGTGGATATCTAAAGAGTTATCCAGGCGTGTGACCTCATCAAATATGAACCCGCCAATTCCTCTTGAATGGCTCGTATGCGTTCAAATGGTAGGAGTTGGTCCCGCATCCGTTCGATCTGAATATATATGAAGAATGGGTCGTCAATATATATATATAAGAATAAAACTCAACACAATTGATGGTAATAAAATAATGTTGTGGACTTTGTTTACTTACTCTAAGTTGTTCTAGTGCAGCTTGGCCCGTCGCACATATCGTGTTGCGAATGAACTGCAAACATAGTACCCACATAAGTTATTGCCGTATCCCGATGCGCGCACTTTACGAGAATAGAGAGTTCAATCAAAATAATAATCAATAAAGCATGATATAATGGAATTGGAAGCTAGCTAGTATTACTTACATTTTGGTCTACAAATTTTAGTTCTTGACCATTCACCCACGGCCCTGCCCGTGAACCTTTTCAAACCTGTCCGCAAATAAAATGGATAAAGGAGTAATTAATTACTTGTTGTCACGAAAGTTGCCGATCTAGTGCGATAATATGATTGAAATTACCTCGGAGCATCTCTAAAGTCTGCCCATATCTCTTTTTCTTCTTTTAAATAGAGTCCATGACAAGGACTTTTCCTGAGTCGGGTTGAATGACTAGCGAATAAAGTGGAACCTCACGCGCATAACTCATCATCGTTACACTTAACATCGAGTAAGCCAAATGAATGTGTACAAGAGAGAGGGTAACAGTACTCACGAGAAGTTGTAAGGCAATAGTATTTCCCTTTTGGTTTGTTGTCTCAGTAAAGACTTTAGCAAGTAATCTTCTGTTTGCCCGGGTCTGGTTCTTACCACTTCTTCATGAACTCTATTTGGGTCAACGAACCCAATGTCAAAATTAAAGGGCCTCCTTTCATGCATTCCATAACCTTTTTCCTGCATAATAGTATATACATATATGGTGAGCATTGAAGGGTTTCGCGGCATAGAAAATCAAAATTTTCTACGGAGCGAACAGAGGGAAAGCCAAGATCTAATCTAGGATATGCAAACAACGAGAGAGATTGGATTAGATGTTCATACCCTTGAAGATTCGCACAGCGGAACGTTCGTCGGAACGTGGGTGATGTAGTCGTACTCGCTTCTCCTCCTCGCGATCCGATCCGATCTAGCACCACAAGTGGCGGTGCCCCCGTGAGATGCACACGTGCAACACCTCGACGTCTCCTCCTTCCTCGGACCAGCGAGTATGGTGGAGAGATAGATTGGATCTACAACACGACGGCGTGGTGTATATGGTGGAGAATTTCTGCTGCAGGGCTTCACCTACAAACAGTCGGGAGGGAGAGAAGAAGGTAGCAAGGCTGCTAGGGCTTGGAGGAAGGTGTGTGTGTGGGGGGAGGGGACGCACCACCCCTCTATATATAGAGGGGGGGCGGCCAGCCCTTGCCCCTCCTCCAAGCCTATCTCTAGTTTAAACAAAACTCTCCCTTATCTAGAAATCCTATCTCTAGTTTAAACGATTTAAACTCTCCCTTATCTAGAAATTCTATCCCGAGATTTAAACGAGTCAAATCTCTCTAGAATCGTCTGGTCCCTATGGGGCCTTGTGCCCCTGGCCTAATGCGGCTAGGACACTCCCTCATAGGCCCATGCCCCCTCCCGGAAGGTGGGGCCACGTTGGTCCCCTTCCGGAAGGTTCTAGAAGCTTCCGGTACAATACCGATTAACCCGAAACAATTCCGAACTCCAAAAACTGCACTGCCTTATATGAATCTTATTCTCCGGACCATTCCGGAACCTCTCGTGATATCCCGGATCCCATCCGAGACTCTGAACAAAAATTCATAAACCAATTATCCAATCTATCCTAGCGTCGAGACACGTTAAGTGTGTGACCCTGCGGGTTCGAGAATATGCAGACATGATCTTCTATCAATAATCAACAGCGGGGTCTGGGCACCCATATTGACTCCCACACATTCATTGATGATCATATCGGATGAACCATGATGCCAGGATTCAATCAATCCCATATATATATTCCCTTCGTCTCGCCATATTTTACTTGCTCGAGATTCGATCGTCGGTACCGTCATACCTAGTTCAATCTCGTTCACACCAAGTACTTTACTCGATCCGTAATCCGATATCACTTTGTGATTAACTCCTTAACCACATGCTTGCAAGCGGTGTTGATATCGATTACCCAGTGGGCCCGAAGTATATCTCTCCGACTTGGGAGGGACAAATCCCATCTCGATACATACAACCCAACAGATACTTTCCGATCACCTGAGAGACACCTTTATGATCACCCTCTCATAGGATGACGTTTGATGACCTCAAAGCTTTCTTCCGATACCAGGGAGTTGCATTATCTCATGGTCTAAGGAATACAATATTTGACATAGGAAAAGCTTCGCAAAGATGAACACGATGATACGATCTAATTGCTTCGCTTAGTTTGGGTCTGTCCATCATATCATTCTCCCAATGATATGATCTCATTATCAATTGACAACTCATGTCTATGGTTAGGAAACCTTAACCATCATTGATCAATGAGCTAGTCCATAGAGGCGTACTAGGGACACGGTGTTGTTCACAAACCACACAAGTATTAAAGTTTCCGCTTAATACAATTCTAGCATGGAATATAAACTTTATCATGAACAAGAATTATAATAATAACATCTTTATTATTGCCTCTAGGGCATAATTCCAACAAGCATATATATATACATGCAATTAATGAAGTGAATGAGATGAGATAAAAATTACAGAAATAGTACTTACACACAATAAAGGCTGATGGCAGATTTGTCGAGTTCCTTCTGATTGAATAGAAAATGCAAGTCTTGAATGTTGAAGTCGATCGCGTAGTCTCCGCACAAGAAAATCTGATCTCTTATATGCGCCGTGATCCATTCTTCTTTTCTCGTCTTGTAGAAATGAAGGTACCACTTGTGCAATTTTCGCATCTTTGTTGGTAGATTCTTGAGCTCCTCTTTCTTGACTAGATTCTTCCCATACTTCCATGGCTGTATGGGGTTGACATCGCATTTGGGCAAGTTGTCTCCCATGACGTTCAAGTATGCAATGTAAGTCATCCCCATCTCATTGGCCTTTCTTTGTAGCTCTGCCTCGTAATCATCTACGAGGAGGCGTCCCGTTTGTCAAACATTTGGAGCGGGCGCATGATTGGTTTTCTGCTCTCCGAGCATGGGAACTGTTTTGGGTGCCTCACGATTGCTACTTTCGTCTCCCTGCCTTGCATCCGCCTTCAAAATCTGGCGTAGTCCAAGCACAAGTGGGGTTTCAGTTTCAAAGATTTTTGTAAAACTTCTCCACCACCGCCGGATCTATTTTCTCCTTTGGCTCGGCCCGTCTAGGTGCAAAGAATTTCTTGACCTGTTCTCCGAGATCCTATTGGTCTCCTCGTCGCTGCGATTCCACGGTAAAACCGGCAATGGCTTGGAAGGCTGCGGGCGTAGTTTTTGAACTCTTTGGCGTCGGTTTCCTGGATTTGTTTGTGGCGGTTACTCGATGCTCCTCGTGGCAGTGCTCTTCCGCTTACGCGAGGAGATGGCTGAAACCGGAGATGGTGATGGGCGGAGATGGCTGCCTTGAGAGATGGTGACGGCCGGAGATGGCTGCGCACAGGAGATGGTGACGGGCGGAGATGGCTGCCTTGAGAGATGACCGACGGCGGAGATGGCTGCAGCAGAGATAGCTGAAGCTCAGGCTAGCGTGAGGAGACGGGGGTGCAGTGACCTCAATTTGGAAGCACAATGTGTTCCTTCTTCCAAAGAATGGTTGTTTTCACGCAAATTTGAGTTGAGTTTCCCTTCACCGTAGCATGGTCAAGCTGTGCTTCCTCATATTCCTTCACAACCTCATCCACCCGACAATAGCATAGCCATCTGAATCGGTCGGCGGTGGTAAGTTCCACCAGCACGGAGGTAAGGCATAGCCGACAGCCACCTTAATGGATAAGCCCATTAATCTCACATGCAGCTCAGTGTTCGCTCTCCGTGATCTCATCAGCGGGTATCGAGGACCCATCATTTCAAGCGTGGGCTGCGTTCTCGTGGAAGCCACACTGCTTTTCAGCAGAGTCCGGCAGCGGGCAGCTTCCAATGCAGGCTCTTCGTGCGCTGAGATGGGCCGGTAGCTTGATGGCTCATTGTGCATTCACTTGCGCTGCAGCCGCAAGTGCATGTTCTATCTGTGTCATCCGCTCACGCTCTTTTCTTTTCTGCGCCATCTGTAAGAGTCGCTCTGTCGGCAAACCCATCCTTCCATGTCATACCCCATGCCTCGTGCATGTCCGGGATGTTCTTTTTACCGATGGCGCGTGTGAGCTGGTCATTCTCTGGCGGGATGGAAGGTCTGGCGGATGTTTCCTCGTATGTCGTGATGAGTTCGGTGACGGGTTTGGCAAGGATGGTTGGGAAGATACACAATCTGTTTCGGGTCCAACCTTGCCCGATTCCGTAGAACCAAGTCTTTGCACGTAGGTCCCACCCATCTGTCTGGGTGTGATCCTCTCTCATGAGGCCCTCTCACCTTCCTCCCACTTAGGCCTCGAGATATGTAGCCACCGACCCGTCCTCTGGTGATATTCCTTCTTATGGGCATTAAGCGTATTGGTTTCTGATCTCTTTTTACCTATAGCACTTTTTTATATGTCTCAAATTCGGGCCAGTGAGGTCTTATCTTCGCATAATATGCGTCTTCGAAATCTGGAGTCTTGCCAGCTTTGACAAATTTGTTCAAATTTGTCTTCCGATTCTTGGAAAGCCTCAGCCATCTTCTTTAGAGTCCACTCTTTGACCTTTTCTTTATAACGGTTGTTTTCATCCTCCTCTGGCGGAAGGGTGAAATTTACCAACGAATTCAAAGCGTTTCTTTGGATCTGTCATCGACAAAATCTGTCGCCCTTCTTTGGCTTATTCAATATTCAATTATGATTGGGATTTGGTCCCTAACAAGAACTCCACTGACGTATAAATTTGTCTGCGGCCTTCTTGGGCTCCATCGCTGCCATCAACACGGATTTCGATCGTGAACTTTGCACGATATTTCAACCGCTGGCTCGCGCCTCGCTTGCTCTTTTTCATAGAAGAAGATGGTTGCTGGCTAGTCGATCCAGAGGGCTAAAAGAAGAAAGAAGCGTTAATTAATACATGTAGAAGAAGATTGTTGGTGGAAGTCAGCCGAGGCTTAATCAATGCATATACCTCGCCGGACTTTGTAACCATTAAATTGTGTTCACCGGAGTCTTCATCTTCTCCATGACTAGTACTTGAGCTGTCGTCGTCATGTCCCTCCAAGTTCAGATATTGTGAGGTGTCCTCATCAATAATGTTCTCCATTATTTCTTCTTCTTCAAGGTTTCTACTAAGTGGATCCATAGTTTCTAAAACAATAATATTATCTAGAGTAAGAGTGTAAACATTCAAGTGGGCTTGGATTCATACACAAATATACATATTATTCATACCAAAATACACAAATAAATACACAAATGAGTCAGAGGTCCAATTTGTATACAAGTTTTAATCTATGCATGTAGTACAATTTATCGAGCAAACAAGTTTTAATCGGGATGAGTCGCAATCATACATGGCGGACACGTGGCGCTCACCGTGGGGTGACGTTGGTCTCGTCGGTGGCGGTGCTCGTCGGGCGATCTGGTCTCGTCGGCGGTGCTAGCGGCGGGCTCGTCGAGGCGGCGTGATGTCGGCGTTTAGGCGTGGCCTATGAGCTCCGGCGGGCGGCGAGCACGCTCTGCCTGGGAAGAGAGCGAGGTGGTCGATTAGGGTTTAGGCGTGGCCTATTATAATATCTTTGCTATAAGCTATTTTAGTTTTACTCACATGCTTCTAATTCACATGTGCAAGGTTTAGATCGGGGTCGATGTCACTACGTTCATCTCGCCCATCTTTGGCACCCCTGGAATCGCCCGAGGGTCAATATATTATGCAAAGCGTGTTTATATCGTTCGAGGCGTCGGCGTTTAGGCGTCGGCGTTTAAGCGTCCAATCGGCAGAGCATGCTGCCAGGCGAACTCCACGTTCATCGGCGCCAACCTAGGCGGAGGATGCCACATCGGAGCTCGCACCCACCTAGGCCGCATCGCGACCCATGGCCACTGCAGAGCTTGCACCCCACCTAGGCCGCCCCGCCAGAGGAGAGGCCGTCCCTGCGATCGGGCCTGGGCCTCCCGAATATCCTCCCTAACCCATCCCTCCACTTCCATGTTGGCCCCAATCAGGTGGACGCGCTCAGCGTAGCCCGCCCGCCACACCGATGACGCGAGCTCTGGCTCCGGCGAGGAACTTTCGGCGAGCACGAGGCACGAGCGAGCACGGGCTGCAGGCACGAGCGAGCACGGGCCGAGCACCTGGCACGAGCGAGCACGGCGGCGAGCACGGGAGGCAACACGGCGACGACGGCAGCGGCGGCCATGGCAGCGGGCGGCGGCGGCGTGCGAGCGACAACGGCGGCGTGGCGAGCAGCAGAAAAAGCGCCAGCGGCAAGGGAGAAGCGAGCATGCATGCTCCGCAGCGTCGGCGTCAGGCAACAGCGGCCCGGACAAGCGGCCGGACAGGCGGTGGCGGTCGTCGGCAGTGGCGCGAGGACGAGGTGGCGGTCGTCGGCCGGTGGCGCGCGAGGAGCGGTGGCGGTCGTCGGCCGGTGGTGGCGAGGACGGCGAGGTTCGCTATGGCGGCGGTGGCGATCGCTCTGGGGAAGAAAGGGCGAAGGCGCATTTAATACCCCTTTAACACCGGTTCGTGGCGAACCGGTGTTAAAGAAAATCGTTCTTGCGTGTATTTATTACCACTTTAACCGGTTCGACGAACCGGTGTTAAAGGGTAATCTTGTTGAAGCAATAAATGCCCCTTTAACACCGGTTCTGTCTGAACCGGTGTTAAAGGGCATTTATTTCATGCATTAAAGGGCTTTTTAATTCAAAAATATGATATGAATTTAGAAAATTCATATCTTTTCATTTCAACTCGTAAAAATATGAATAATATATCATAATTTTCGAAAAATAATATCTATCCATTCATGTAAATCATTTTATATTTACTTTACATGAAATTTTTAAAATAATTAAAACACTTATTTCATGCATTAAAGGGCTTTTTAATTCAAAAATATGATATGAATTTAGAAAATTCATATCTTTTCATTTCAACTCGAAAAATATGAATAATATATCATAATTTTCAGAAAAATAATATCTATCCATTCATGTAAATCATTTTATATTTATTTTACATGAAATTTTTAAAATAATTAAAACACTTATTTCATGCATTAAAGGGGCTTTTTAATTCAAAAATATGATATGAATTTAGAAAATTCATATCTTTTTCATTTCAACTCAGAAAAATATGAATAATATATCATAATTTTCAGAAAAATAATATCTATCCATTCATGTAAATGATTTTTATTAGATCAAATCATATTTTAATGCCGCATCTTTTGCATTAACATTTTTGAATTGATTGGATATTTAAATGTCGCATCTTTTGTATACACTTGAATCTCACCAAGCCTCTCTCAACTTGCATTGTTTTTTTATCAATGTGTTGGTGGTTTTTTGAATTAGCCATTTGGTGGTTGCTTCACAAAACCGTCCGTTTTTTATGCTCGGAAAATGGAAAATGCCTTTTTGGTGCGATAAAAAGGAAAACTCGTCTTGCAAACTATACCTTGATTCTAGCCATAACATTGGTCATTTGACTCGAAAGCCAAGAAACCTCGAATGAGATAGGTCATTTTGAGACAGTTACATAAAGCCGAACTGGAACTGAAAATTAAGATACATAAAAGAACTGAAAATTAAGATACATAAAAGAACTGAAAATTAAGATACATGGCCAGATTAAGTAATAATCGGCCGAACTGGAACTGAAAATTAAGATACATAAAAGAACTGAAAATTAAGATACATGGCCAGATTAAGTAACAATCGGCCGAACTTGTTTCGGAATGTTGGAGTGATTTAGTCATGCTCCTTCCTACACCTGTAATACTCGCCACTGTAGTCGTCGTACTACCGTCATCGGCTTGTCGTCTTGAGGTCGTAGTAATTGAACCTCCGAGAGTACCCGTGGGCTGGACTTGAGGGTAGCGTGGGCTGGACTTGAGGGTAGCGCAGGCGGGGGCTAGAGTAGGCGGCCATGTCATAGGCCATGACGCTCTGGAGAGTCCGTCCGCACCACCACAGCCGACGGCCGGCCTCGTTGAAGTTCGGAGGAGGTGGGACCTCCCTGCACTGGCGCGCCTCTCATGCCGATCCACGAAGAAGGCTTCCCAAGTCGGTAAATAGTCGGGATGCCATCTGGGATTCCTCCGCTGCTCCGGCGTGAGCTCGAAGTAGTAGTCGTTCGTGATGGCCATCCGACGCGCCACACCTAGAGGGACAGGAGGAACCGGCACGCCTCCGACGCTCAGCATCCAGCCGACGGGGACACAGTGGCGGGTGGTCGAGGCGCAAAGCGCCTCCGCCTCCCTAGGGGTTAGTGCTACGGTGGAAGCCATGGGAAAGAGTGATGAGGTTGCAGATATGAGTCTAGAGATGTGCAATGACAATGGAGGCCAACCCCCTACATATATATAGTGAACTAGCGGGAAGAACTGGAGGGAAGAATCAAGGGAAGAAAAATGGCGGAAGAATCAAGGGAAGAAAAATGGCGGGAAGAAAAATGGCGGGAAAAATAGCGGGATGAACCTTTAGTCCCGGTTGGAGACACCAACCAGGACTAAAGATGAACCTTTAGTCCCGGTTGGAGACACCAACCGGGACAAAACACGAGTCAGCACTAATAATAGGGGTGAGTGCATGTCGACATTATGTCGTGCGGCGTGTACCTTGTCCCGGATGGTGTCACCAACCAGGACTAGAGATGAACTTTAGTCCCGGTTGGAGACACCAACCGACTAATAGGGGTGAGTGTCGACATTATTTTGTAAGTGTCAACACTATGTCGAGCTGCTTGTACTATAAATAGGCATCCTTGTGAGTCCAGTCCTCCGGCAGTTTGAGGCGGGGACACCACTACGGCGATTCGAGGAGATGCCGCGGAGCCCGATCCTCGGCATCTCCAGAAACTGGTCATAGAGGCACTCCTAATATGTGAAATTAGTTAGCTCACAGTGTATTGATCTAGTTAGAGAAGTTACAAAGCTGCAAGATGGTTTTGAGCAGGACACCACTACGGCCAGTTCAGCGAGATGCCGACGAGCCTAGTCCTCCGGCATCTCCAAGAAACTGGTCATAGAGGCACTCCTAATATGTGATCACGCATTTGGAGATCAGATCTTAATGGTAAGTACGAATCGGGACAACTTCTTCTCATAGTCCGGGTCCATCCACAAAACATGACTAACACTCAAGACATGTATTAATATTCAAAACATTAACTAGAGTTACATAATATGAGCATGAACTTCTTGGCATATGCCCTTCCTTATGATCGCTTCAGACGTAACCATGGAGCATCTTCTTTACTTAACGAAATGCTTGGGTCAGTTTTCATTGTGAAGGGCGGAATTTCATCAAACTTATTATAATCTTGACATACATCTTGTCCTCGATTCCCACGATGTTTCTTTTCCCTGAAAGAACTATGTGACGCTTTGGCTCATCATATGATGTATTCGTTTGCATATTTTTTTATTTTTTTTGGTCTGGAGGACATGTCCTTCACATAGAAAACTGAGCCACATCATTGGCTAGGGCGAATGGTTCGCCTAAGTTCTTCATAAGATTGTTGAGATCCACCGTTGTCATTCCGTACTTCTTGTCTACCTCAACCCCTCCTCCTGTTAGCTTGACCCATTTGCATCGAAACAAGGGACCTTAAAATTAGGTCCATAGTCAAGTTCCCATATCTCCTCTATGAACCCATAATACGTGGTCTTTTGCCCATTGTCTTCTGCGCATCGAGCGGACACCACTATTTTGGTTGGTGCTCTTTTATCTTGGCCTATCGTGTAAAATGTATTCCCATTTATCTCGTACCCTTGGAAAGTACATACGATCGAAGACGGTGTCACGCCAACAAGTACAGTGATCCCCAACAGTGGTGTTATTCGTGAGAAGTCTTTGCAGACCGCCAAAACTCGCCATGTGTTCACTTATAATCCATTCATCGATTGCCCGGGTGTTTGAGGCGTATTAAATTCTTGTGTTCATTGATATACGGGGCAACCAAGATAGATCTTTGTAAAACCGTGTAGTGTGCTTGATTGAGAGAATGCCCGTCCCTACATATCATTGCTTTACATCCTAGGGTGCCTTTTCCACACAGTCTCCCCTCATGTCGTGATTCTGGAACACCAATCGCCTTAAGGTCAGGAATAAAATCAACACAAAACTCAATGACCTCCTCTGTTACATAGCCCTTGGAGATGCTTCCTTCTGGCCTAGCACGGTTATGAACATATTTCTTTAAGACTCCCATGTACCTCTCAAAGGGGAACATATTGTGTAGAAATACAGGACCGAGAATGGCAATATCTTCTACTAGGTGAACTAGGAGATGCGTCATAATATTGAAGAAGGATGGTGGGAACACCAACTCAAAGCTGACAAGACATTGGGCCACATCTGTTTGTAACCCTGGTAGGCTTTCTGGATCGATTACCTTCTATGATATTGCATTGAGGAATGCACATAGCTTCACAATGGGTACTCGAACATTTTCAGGTAGAAGCCCCCTCAATGCAATCGGAAGCAATTGTGTCATAATCACGTGGCAGTCATGAGAATTCAGGTTTTGGAATTTTTCTCTGCCATATTTATTATTCCCTTTATATTCGACGAGAAGCCAGACGGGACCTTGATCGCTTTCGGACATTCAAAAAGATTTCCTTCTCTGCTTTGGTAAGAGCGTATGGCGGGGAGTTAAGTGGCATCGTTTACCCTTCTCGTTTTGGATGCATAGGCTCTTGAGGCCTTGAGACGTTCTTGGTCTGTCGTGCTTCGGTGTATCTTTTGTCTTCCCATACACTCCTAGAAAGCCTAGCAGGTTCACGCAAACATTCTTCGTCACGTGCATCACGTCGATTGAAGAGCGGACCTATAAGACTTTACAATAGGGTAGGTCCCAAAATATAGATTGCTTCTTCCACATGGGCGCGTGTCCGGCATCGTCATTCGAACAGATAGTGCCAGACCTTTTCCAAATATTACTTGGGTCCTTGACCATACCAAATACCTCCTCACCGACGGAGGACAGGCTTCCTCCGGTTACGCCAGACGTTTGAAATGCTTGCCTTTCTTTCTTCTTGGATGCAGTTCGGAAGAAATCGGCGATACCCTAGGTACACAACCTTCTTACATTTATCCAAATATACATTTTCAGTATCATCTAAACAGTGTGTGCATGCATTGTATCCCTTGTTTATGCGCCCTGAAATGTTACTAAGAGCAGCCAATCATTGATGGTTACGAAAAGCAATGCTCGTGGGTCAAATGGCTCCCCTTTGTGCTCATCCCACATACGTACACCTGGTTTGGCCCACAGCTGTAAAAGTTCTTCAACTAATGGCCTTAGGTACACATCAATGTCGTTGCGGGTTGCCTCGGGCCTTGGATGAGCACCGGCATCATAATGAACTTCCTCTTCATACACAACCAAGGAGGAAGGTTATAGATACATAGGGTCACAGGCCAGTCTTTGTATTTGCTCTGCTCACCAAAAGGATTCATGCCGTGCACTTAGACCAAACCTTAAGTTCCTTGCGTCACGTGCGAAGTCCGGTACTCGCTCGACTTTTCTCCACCTGACCCATCGGTAGGGTGTCTCAACATCGCGTCTTTCTTACGGTCTTCCATGTGCCATCGCAACAACTTGGCATGCTCTTTATTTACGAAGAGACGTTTTACCGTGGTATTATAGGAGCATACCACATAACCTTGGCGGAACCTTCTTCCTAGGGGCCTCGCCCTCAACATCGCCAGATCGTCTCGTCGATCTTATCTTTGCAGATGGTGCATACCGCATGCATCCAAATTCTCGTACTTCTCACGCGGTAGAGGATGCGATCATTAATGCGCATGTATCTTACACGTCTAATCCTAGAGGCGAGACAACCTTCTTTGCTTGGTATGTCTTGTCAGCAACTCATTATTTCTTGGAAGAAGATTCTTCATTTTACCAACAACTTTGAAAATCTGTTGTCAGTCACACCATTCTCTGCCTTCCATTGCAGCAAATCTAGTGTGGCACCTAGCTTTTTGTGGCCATTTTCGCAAGTTGGATACAACAATGTTTTGTGATCCTTTAACATCTGCTCCAGCTTCTCCTTCTCCTTTTCAGTTTCACATTCTTCCTTTGCATCAGTAATGGCCCGACCAAGATCGTCATCAGCGGGCCCATCTGCTCCCTCTTGATCTTCATTATTTACCTCCGTTGCATTATCATCATATTCAGGATACATATTATGATAGTTTTCATCATCCTCTTCTTCTTCGTTGTCTTCCATCACAACCCCTTTTTCTCCGTGCTTGGTCCAACAATTATAGCTGGGCATGAAACCGGATCGAAGCGGTGGGCGTGAATGGTTCGGTATTTGAGTAGTCTTTCTTGTTCGACGGTGAACACACGGACACATAAAACCATTGTGACCACGGTTTGCATTAGCCACAACGATGAAATTTTGGAGGCCCGTAATGTACTCGGAAGTGCGGCGGTCACCGTACATCCATTGCCGATTCATCTGCATTAATATGTAGTATATATCAAAAAATAATAGGGAGATGACCATTTATATATATAGTACATCAATGACACATGAAACTATAGTTGCCGACCTCGACCGAGACGGAAAACAAGAAAGCTTATTTTGAGCTCTCGGGCATTTCACCGAACACCTCTAGTGCATATGAAAAAAACACAAACTAGCACTCTTCACACCCTCTTGCTAGGCTCCAAAATGTGAAAGAATGGAAGAGTGGGGTATGTGTGGGCTGGGGTGGTGTCTTATAGCCCCCTTTAACACCGTTCGTGCCACGAACCGGTGTTAAAGTCTTGTAACCAGTGCGAGGGACCTTTAACACGGTTCGTGCCACGAACCGTGTTAAAGGGCCTCTTTAATGCCGCAGAGGCCACGCTACGCCTTTAACACCGTTAGAAGAACCGGTGTTAAAACTCCTTTTCGGGATCAACAAAAGCCCTCGTTTCCACTAGTGGGACCTCGCTTTGTTCATGCTTTCTTAAGGAATTTGGATCATATTTCAATAAAATTAAAGACATATTCAGTAACCCGCAAAAAAACTGAATCTAACGTTAATTACCATCATGCATGCGGCTTCACTTGTACGCATCAAAATGATTATTAATCAGTCTAAGCCGTACTAAAGAAATTTTTGTTTAGCAGAGGCTAAGCGTACCAGCGACCTGTCTCGGTCTGCTATCGCTCCGCTATGCGAGAAGCTAGCACTTTTATGAATTTGGATGACGAGTTCAAAAGTCGAGAGAGAAATGAATCTTGAAACTTAGAAATGGTATTTAACAATTTGACTTTTCACTGTCTCAGAGCATGATTTCCAATCACAATTCAATGCAATGAGTATTTAAATTAGAAACACTAGCTAACATACAACATGAAAAAAAATCACACGAGGATGCACTGCATGCTTATTTCCGTATGTTTGATCTACGGAGTATGTTATTTCTCATAACCAGTTGTCAAAGTTCTATATTGTGCCTCACGCATTTATAATTAGGGTGTCAAACGGAATCCCACCAAAATCTCACTTTTAGTTCATTTGTTAAAATCTAATGTATTTTAGCAAATGAACTACAAGTGAGATTTTGGTACAATCCCACTTGACACCCTATTTATAACGACACTCTCGTGTGGAGTATATTTTTCTTTGCAAATGCAAGAGTACTGTCCTCTTACAAGTTTGCACGCGTGTGTTTTCTTCTTGGATTGAGCTTTCGCTATTTCAGTTTCGAGAAAGAAAAATCGTTGCGGTTGAAGACGAGCCATCGTCCACGAGTGTGATGACACGCACGACACGTCAGGCTCACGCACTGATCCGACACGTAAGGGTGTCCCGTAGCAAGTACTACGTGCAAATCATATGTCGTAGCTTCCAAAGCTAAATAATTCAGTTTGGGATAGAGGATTAGCGTGGTGACAGGGCAGACAGGAGCCAGGAGTCACGGGAGGCGCCTACCCGTGGTGACGCCCATTCGCCCAGCCAACCTATCCTGTATTCCTCCTGTCCATCTCCACAGGCGAGAACAGCTCTGCCTCCTGTCGGCTTCCTCCTTCCTCGCAGTCGTAGCCGCTGTCTGCATTATCCCGCCCGTCACAATTAACAGGGAGTCAGGGAGTAAGAGACAAGCTAGGCTAGCGCCAAGTGCCAACTCGCCGTGGAAGGAAGCTTGCGAGGTCGATCGGCCGGCACGCCACCTCCGTCCACTTTGTCCTGCCGTTTTGCATGCGCACGTACAGGTACAGTCGCCAGGGATTCTGGATCGGTCCTGGAGATACAGATACAGATACAGTGCTGCTGGTTTTGTCAGCGTCTGAGCTCTGCACCGGGATCTCATGTTGGCACAGAAACCTGGCGGTGGCGGCGGAGGGATACCGGGAAAACCAGAACAGTTGCGCCAGTTACCATTGCTAGATTGCAGGGCTCTTCTTTGTAAATTCCTCGTTTTCCGCCCGGGTTTTCGGGTGTTAGATATGACCTGATGCTGTCGTTCTTTCCTGCTGGTACTGCTAACCGGCGGTGCTTAGCTTACCTAAGAGAGAAGCATCCGTCTCTCTACCCATCTGTACGTCTGAGACGATGCATGACAAACACGAGACTGAGTACACACATACAACAAGGTCAAGGGATGCATGCACCATCCATCGCCACGTCTAGATCGAATAGATATAAATGCATGGTCGGAGCAGTTCACTTCAAATACCAGCAAAAAAACATGTATAGTCAACTCAACCGGAAGCACAATCCAATTTCGTAATCGAGATGAGTTATTACCTGTTTAAGGACCACAGTAGTACAGTACTGGTGTAGTTTGATCAACATCTCCAGAGAAAAATATCAACTATCACTATATCCATCTTAAAGTATTACTAGTTTTACTCTCCTCGGAATAGATTTTTTTATAAAAAAAAGCATATATTGATATCGCGAGATATTAATTACATCCAAGCCTCTCCAACCACGTGTTACCCTATTGACATTATGGACGCACGCAGCAAAAAAAAGAATTATAGAAACAAAAAGTCCCGCTACAAGGATCTATGTCTTACAACAGCGGACCAAACACTATCCACTTCAAAAACGACGCCTCCAAAAAGGAAATTATGCATAAGCGCCGAAATCGGATGCCGGCGCGGAGGTCGAAGAGGGTCAGTAGGGAAGGCGTCGGGCGGCGCCTACAGCGATGGTGGAGAGCGTGTCATCCAGTCAGTCAGCGTGCCGTCGCGTCGCCATTGATGGCGCATGCTGCCGCCGGTCAGCCTTCCGCCAACGTCTCTAAATCGCTGCCGCAGTTGCGTCTGAATCGGTGCCGCTGATTGCGTCTGAAATCAATGCCGTGGGTCAATGTGGCTGAAGGGTGGTCCAGTAGCACACGCGGGAACGACGTCCGCGCTATCCGCGCGCGTCCGGGCCAACGCAACTGAGCCCAAGATTAAATGCACGGATAAGTCAAACCGGACCCATTTCGCCCGATGGGTCGCCCTGCTGGGATGCCGCGTACACCCCGCGCGTCCGCGCTGCAGTTTCGGACACGCGGCGACCGTTTGGATAGGCCCGGTGGAAATGCTCATTGCTAGATTGCAGGGCTCTTCTCTGTAAATTCCTCGTTTTCCGCCCGGGTTTTCGGGTGTTATATATGACCTGATGCTGTCGTTCTTTCCTGCTGGTACTACTAACTGGCCATGTTTATAGCTTACCTAAGAGAGAATCATCGGCCTCTCTACTCATCTGTACGTCTGAGACGGTGCATGACAACACTAGTAGAAAACAGACCTTTGGTACAAACCGGGACTAATGCTCTGGTCCCAACGGCTAGAAACGGCCGCAGGGACCAGAAGACATTAGCCCCTGTTCGTATGTGAACTTTAGCTCCGGTTCGTTTAACAAATTGGAGCTAAAGGGTCTGGCACTGAAAAAGAGCAGATGCGTGGACCTTTAGCCCCGGTTTGTTTCTCAAACCGGGACTAAAATCCCCGACTATATCTTCTTCCCCTTCCCAGCCTGAGCCATTTCAAGCTCACACAATCATCCCTCTCAAATTTCTCCCCTCAATCTCAAGTTCTTCCCCATTTTTCTCAAGATTTGTGAAGATTTTTTGGCTCCACATCTATCAAGGGTCCTAAGTGGTTAGCAGCTTCATCATTTCATCTCTCATTGCTTGTTTTAGCTCATTTCATGCCCTAGAAATGGATAGATTTTGTGTGGGTTCTATCTCTGTATATCTGGTTAATTTGGCACATATAGTTCTCGAAATTCATTTGATTCATCGAAGCACATAGATACATGAGTTCATCCTATATACAATTTTGGTTTGACACGTTGTCTTGAAATCCGGTCGGTTCACAGTGCATCATGTCACCGTCGAGCAACAAAATATTCTTCTTTCTTCTACCTGTCGTCACAAAATCCATTGAAACAAAAATAAGTACCAAAACTATGAAGACACACATATATATAGTGGCGCCCTAGCATTTTAGTTAATCATCGGCCAGTTAAGCAAGAAATTAAGAACAAAAACATGAAGACACAAAGGAGCTACCAAATTAAATTAGGGAGTGCCTCTATGGCGAGCTCCTCGAAGATGTCTGAGGACGAGGCATCCTAAGACATCTTCGAGAAGCTCTGCCATAGTGGTGCCCCTGCTCTCGCACACCATCTTTCAGTTCATATCTTTTCTAGCTAAATTAGTATGCTGGTGGAGCTAAATAATTTCACATATTAGGGAGTGCCTCTACGGCGAGCGAGGTCCTAAGACATCTTCGAGAAGCTCCGCCGTAGTGGTGTTCCTGGTCTCGCACATGATCTTCCTTGCAGTTGATAGTTCACAAGGAAGCCTATTTATAGATTAAGCAGCACAACATAGTGTCGACACTCATGACATAATGTCGACACTCACCCCTGTCATATTGTCGCCACCCACTGAAACAGTGTCGCCACTCACTGGCATAGTGTCCACTCACGACATATAGTGTCATCACCCACTTTTAGTCCCGATTGGAGACACCATTCGGGACTAAACGGGCTCATGTCAGCCCCAGCCTGCCGCAACCCCTTTAGTCCTAGTTGGTGTGTCCAACCGGGACTAAAGATATAGTAGAAAGTTTTTTAAATCAGTGCTTGTTTGATGTATACGATGTGTTCTTTTATTTTTAGACTAGTACTACTCTTAGCATCGTGATTTTTTTGATGAACTTATAAATTGCAGATGAGACGACAATGGATGTACGCTGACCGAATCTCTGACGAGTTCATTAAAGGCGTGCGTTCTTTTCTCGTTGTGGCAAAGGCAAACAAGCGGAATGGTTTTATCCGTTGTCCATGTGGTGAGTGTCGGAATCAGAAGGAATACTCTTCCTCAAGAGTCCTTCATGGCCACTTGTTTCGGTTCGGTTTCATGTCTGGCTATAACTGTTGGACCAAGCACGGAGAAAGAGGGGTTATGATGGAAGACAACGAAGATGAAGAGAATGATGACAACTATCCTATGTCCCCTGAATACGGTGGTACTACAATGGAATACAATGATGAAGAAGAAGCAGAAGAACGTGCATCATATGAGCCAGATGATGATCTTGGTCGGGCCATTGCTGATGCAAAGGGAGAATGTGATAGCGAAAGGGAGAGGTTGAAATTTGAGTAGATGTTAGATGATCACAACAAATTGTTGTACCCCAATTGCGAAGATGGCCACAAAAAGCTAGGCAGCACACTGGAATTGCTGAATGGAAGGCAGAGGTCGGTGTGCCTGACAAGGGATTTGAAAAGTTGTTGAAGATAATGAAGAAGCTGCTTCCAAAGGATAACGAATCGCCGCCAAGATTTACAAAAGAAGGTTATGCGCCCTCTAGGATTAGAGGTACAGAAGATACATGCATTCATTAATGACTGCATCCTCTATCGTGGTGAGCAGTACGAGAATTTGGATGCATGCCCGGTATGCACTGCATTGCGGTATAAGATCCAACGAGATGACCCTGGTGATGTTGAGGGGGAGCGCACGAGGAAGAGGGTTCCCGCCAAGGTGATGTGGTATGCTCCTATAATACCACGGCTGAAACGTTTGTTCAGAAACGAAGAGCATGCCAAATTGTTGCGATGGCACAAAGAAAACCATAAGAAGGACGAGATGTTGAGAAACCCCGCTGATGGGTCGCAGTGGAGAAAAATTGAGAGAAAGTACCCGGACTTTCCAGGTGACACGAGAAACTTATGGTTTGGTATAAGTACGGATGGCATGAATCCATTTGGGGAGCAGAGCTGCAGTCATAGCACATGGCCTGTGACTTTGTGTATGTATAACCTTCCTCCTGTTGGTTGTGCATGAAACGGAAGTTCATTATGATGCTAGTGCTCATCCAAGGCCCGAAGCAACCCGACAACGACATTTATGTATACCTAAGGCCATTAGTTGAAGAACTTTTACAGCTATGGTACGGACAAGGTGTACGTGTGTGGGATGAGCACAAACATGAGGAATTTAACCTACGGGCATTGTTGTTCGTAACCATCAATGATTGTCCTGCTCTTAGTAACATTTTAGGACAGACAAACAAGGGATACAATGCATGCACACACTGTTTAGATGACACTGAAAGTATTTATTTGGATAAGTGCAAGAAGAATGTGTACCTAGGGAATCGTCCTTTTCTTCCGCCCACGCATTCCCTAAGAAGGAAAGGCAAGCATTTCAATGGTGAAGCAGATCACCGGAGTAAGCCTGTTCGTCGTACTGGTGATGATGTATTTGATATGGTGTAGGATTTAAAAGTAATCTTTGGAAAGGGTCCTGGCGGACAGTCCGTTTCGAAGGAAGCTGGAGGACACGCACCCATGTGGAAGAACAAATCTATATTTTGGGAGCTACCCTATTGGAAAGTCTTAGAGGTCCGCTCTGCAATCGACGTGATGCACCTGACGAAGAATGTTTGTGTGATACTGCTAGGCTTCTTGGGCGTGTATGGAAAGAATAAAGATACACCAGAAGCACGACAGGACCAACAACGTATGAAAGACCGAGAAGGCAGGCATCCAGAGTTGTTTCAAGGTACTGTCAGCTACGCTCTTACCAAGGAAGAGAAGGAAATCTTTTTTGAATGCCTGAGTAGTATCAAGGTTCCTTCTGGATTCTCGTCCAATATAAAGGGAATAATAAATATGGCAGAGAAAAAATTCCAGAACCTGAAGTCTCATGACTGCCACGTGCTTATGACACAGTTGCTTCCGGTTGCTTTGAGGGGGCTTCTGCCGGAAAATGTTAGAGTACCCATTGTGAATCTATGTTCGTTCCTCAATGCAATTTCTCAGAAGTTAATCGATCCAGAAAGTCTACCAGGGTTACAAAAAGATGTGGTCCAGTGTCTTGTCAGTTTTGAGTTGGTGTTCCCACCATCCTTCTTCAACATAATGACGCACCTTCTAGTTCACCTAGTCGAAGAGATTACCATTCTCGGTCCTGTATTTCTACACAATATGTTACCCTTTGAGAGATTCATGGGAGTCTTAAAGAAATATTTCCATAACCGTGCGAGGCCAGAAGGAAGCATCTCCAAGGGATATGGAACAGAGGAGGTCAATGAGTTTTGTGTTGACTTTATTCCTGACCTTAAGCCGATCGGTGTACCTGAATCACGGCATGAAGGGAGACTTAGTGGAAAAGGCACGCTAGGAAAGAAAGCAAAGATATGTATGGATGGACATTCTTTCACTAAAGCACATTATACAATTATGCAAAGTTCCACCTTGGTGGCTCCATATATCGAGGTACACAAGAATTGTGCGCTCGAACTACCCGGGGCAGTCTGTCAGGTTGATTAGAGATGAACACGTGAAGACTTTCGGCGGTTGGTTGCAGACACATCTCATGAATGACACCACTATTGGAGATCAGTTGTACTTGTTGGCCAGGTCTCCATCTTCAACTATACTGACTTTCCAAGGTTACGAGATCAATGGGAATATATTTTACACGCACGCCCAAGATAAAAAGAGCACCAACCAAAACAGTGGTGTCCGATTTGATGCAACGTACGAGAATGGGAAAAAGGACACATATTATGGTTACATAAAGTACATATGTAGAACAATGTTGTAGGAGGAAGTTTTCCTTTTCGTTGCTCGGAAAAGCCATTTTCCATTTTCCGAGCGCAAAAAGACGGGTCGTTTTGTGAAGCAGCCACCAAAATGCAGTTACAGAATGCTACCATCCCATTTTTCTAAAATAGTAGACCACGTTACGTGAACTATATTCCAACCGGGGAATCTCAAACCTTTCTGTCCTTTCCGGGTGAAAAAGACAAATGTCTGCCGAATTGGTAGGAAGTGGGTCTGGTTTGAACTACAGGTACATGATCTAACGTCCCTGATTTTTTGAAAAAATCATTTTTAGACTCACAATATGTCTTTTTTCAGAGATCCAATGCAACTTCTAACATTATCATCCCCTATCTTCACGCACGCCGTTTTGACCTAAGTTCGAAACGGCAAAAAATTCAAAACGGGCATAAAAAATTCAAAAAAGGTCCGAACAATATAAATCCTTCGCGTGGTGTGATATTATGTGCATAGTTGCAGGGAAAATTATCAAACTTGTTATACTGATTATGTCTCCAAAAAACCTTCACAAAATGACCTATCATATTCGAGGTTTCATGGCTTTCGGTCCAAGAGACGGATATTATGTGTTGAATCGCAGCATAGTTTGTGATACTGTGCCCATATTGTGCATGCATGTGTATATTGGGATGTAAAACAATGTTGCAGGAGGAAGTTTTCCTTTTCGTCGCTCGGAAAAGCCATTCTCCATTTTCCGAGCGCAAAAAGACGGGTCGTTTTGTGAAGCAGCCACCAAAATGCAGTTACAGAATGCTACCATCCCATTTTTCTAAAATAGTAGATCACGTTACATGAACTATATCCCAACCGGGGGATCTCAAACCTTTCTGTCATTCCCGGGTGAAAAAGACAAATGTCTGCCGAATCGGTAGGAAGTGGGTCCGGTTTGAACTAGAGGTACATGATCTAATGTCCGTGTTTTTTTGAAAAAATCATTTTTAGACTCAAAATATGTCATTTTTTCAGAGATCCAATGCAAGTTCTAACATTCTCATCCCCTATCTTCACGCACGCCGTTTTGACCTAAGTTCGAAACGGCAAAAAATTCAAAACGGGCATAAAAAATTCAAAAAAAATTTAAAAAAGGTTTTGGAAAAGGTTTTGAAAAAGGTTTTAAAAAAGGTTTTTAAAAAAGGTTTTGAAAAAGGTTTTAAAAAAGTTTTTTAAAAAAGATTTTTAAAGAAGGTTTTAAAAAAAGGTTTTTAAAAAGGTTTTAAAAAAGGTTTTTAAAAAGGTTGTTTGTTTCTAAAAAGGTTTTAAACAGGCATATAATAATTAATTTTAAAAAAGGTTTTTAAAAAGGTTTTGAAATAGCTTTTTAAAAAAGAACCTTTAGCCCCGGTTTGAACTACAAACCGGGGCTAAAGGGGTGCGGGGCTGCGCGTGAAACGCGGCGCCCCGAAACCCTTTAGCACTGGTTTGTGCTACCAACCGGGGCTAAGAGTAGCCTGCGGCGCCTTCGGTAATCGAACCGAGCGCATGATCACTCGCCGTCGTCTTCCTCCTCGCGCGCTTCTTCTCGCCGCTGCCGCCAACCACCGCCACGCCACGCCTCGCCGCCTTCTCGTGCCGACCTCGCTCGCTCGAGCCGGTGCCACCCGCGCCAGTGTCGCGCCGCGTGCCCGCCTCCGGCGCTGATGGGGATATGCCTACCGGGGTATACCCAGCAGGACGTTTCCGACTGGCCCAGGTGCCAGCGAGTGGGACTGCAGGACGGCGACTGGATCAAGATCTGGCATGGACTCAAGCGGCTAGAAGCTGAAGGCCCAGAAGTGTAGATAGGCCCAGTCGGATTAGGTTAAATGATTGCTGAAACCTTAACTGATTCGGTTGAGATCTGTAAACCCTAGGGGGTGAGTCTATATAAACCTCCCTAGAGGAAGCATAGAGGATACGTTCCATCATACACCCAAGCGACTCGCTGCCTAGCCGCCGAGCTCGCCCCATTGTACTCTCAACATAATACAATCTAGCAGGAGTAGGTCTTTACCCTCCGGGGGGCCGAATCTGGGTAAATCCTTGTGTCTCCGCCCTCATCTCACACCGCAGATGGCTGGCCGCCCTTGCCCCATGTTCTACTACTCGCTGCCGATTGTAGCATCTGTCGTGGTCATTCCCACGACAGTGGCGCCCACCGTGGGGCCTGGCCGGTCAGGCCGGTGTTCTGCGGCGAGATCCAATCTACCCATCAACGAGTCGATCGCCACCAGCCGCATGATAGTGATCAGCGAGATTATCCACATCTTGCCGAGCAGCTACGTCCCGGCGGCGGGACCCGTCACACATAGCATGATCCTGCCGGTCGGCACGATCAGGCTCTTCGTCGGCCTCACCGACGTCATCGTCTCAGAGGACTCGGCTCGCATCCGTGAGTCGCCGCCATGCGACCGGCTCTCTGAGAGTCAGGTCCGCACGATCCAGCGCCTAGCCCCCGAGTACGACTCGGCCCACAGTGACGTGGCTGAAACCACCGCAGCCGCGAAAGACGCGGCCCTCAACGATGACGCCGACTCGGAGACCCAGGCGTCACTCGCCGGATCCATTGTCGCCGCGTCACCCGCGGGATCCATCACCTAGGTCTCCAACGTCAGAGACTTCGAGGATCCCTCTATCCTTGGGATCTTTGACTTCGACTCCGGGTCGGAGAACTCCGCCGACCTCCGCGACGGAACCGGCCGCCACGCCGCGGCCTATATGGCGACTGGCGCCGACCCGCCGGAGGATCCATTCTCCACTCCGATCCCTCCCAACGCGACAACAACGGAGGTCGAGGAGCTCCGCCTGAAGCTGGAGAAAGCAGTCCGCAAGGAACAAGCCGAGTGCGAAAAAAATTCGCCTCGAGCAGGTGATAGCGCAGGAGCTGTCGCGCTACCACCAGCTCCGAATCAGGTCGCGTCTGAACCCCACCGTCCAGGGGCGCGTCCTGAACTTCGACAACGAGAGCAACCCGGCCCGCGCGGCCGAGCGCGCGATCTGCGAGAACGCGCCACCAGGAGGAAGCGCTCGGCCCCCACCAGGGTCAACGGCCAATGGCGTCCCGCCACCACCCAACCGCGCACCACCCAGGGACCAGCCGAGGATCGTGGTCTCCTCACGGGAGCGAGACGCGAACGGCCTACCGCTGTTCTCCACCCCGAAGGACAACCTCGTCGCGGGCCGAGCAGCAGTCGACAACATCGCGGCCACCGGTGACGGCGCCATACAGATCCAGTACGCCAAGGCCTTGCTCGCAAAAGCGGTCGAGCAACAAAACGCAGACGTTGACTTACAGGGTCGGATGTACTCGCGTTCATCGGGCAGCAGAGCGGCCTCAAGCGTCCGCCCCATGGCGGCAAACACCCTCAACTGCCCGCCACCCGAACAACTGCAACTCCAACACCGACCCGCGAACGCGTCACTCTCCACCAACGACCCCCGGTCGGCGACAAACTTCGTCGCCGCCAACGGTCAGCCCGTCGACGCCTGCACCCACATCATCAACAACCAGAGCTGGCGTGCACGCCAGCCCGACGACCTACGGCATACCCTAACCAACCGCCGCGACGGCGAGCCGAGGGGGTCGCTAAGCCGACTCGGGCCCCGGTGCTTCGGACCGATGATCCGAGGCGAAAGATACCCGGCGAACTTCACAGCGCCGAAGGAAATAGAAAAGTATGACCCCTCGTACGATCCCTCTGTGTGGCTAGATACCTACCTCATGGCGATGGGGATCGCCGGCCACACCGATCTACTAGCCGCCCGCTACCTTCCCCTGATGATGGAGGGAGCGTGCAGGCAGTGGATTAACACTCTCCCCGCGGATAGCATCGACTCCTGGGAAGAGATGCGCGATACCTTCATCAGGCAATTCGAGGGTTCATACAACCGCGCCACCACCATCGAGGACCTGGAATGATGCGTCCAGGGACCTCGCGAGTCGACCCGCAGCTGGATCCAACGGTGGCAAGAACTATGGTACAACGCAGTCGGTATCCACCCAGACACCGCAATCCACTACTTCAAGACCTCGTGCTGCTACGAGCCCCTGGTAGCCAAGCTCAAATGAGCGTACCGCACACTCGACAACATACCAGATCTCCTGGAGATCACCAAGAGATACGTGGAGGAAGACCCAAACCAAGAAACCGACGACGAGTCGGGAGGACAACGCCGCACGAGCGACAACGACATCGGAAGATGATCCGATCTACGCTATAGCAACACTCGCCTCACCGGCAAGCGCCGCAGTGACGGGCGAGTCGACTTCATCGCCAACGCTAGGTACGCGCAGCGCGAGCCCAAGAGCTTCCGCCGCGATGGGGGTCAACGCCGTGACGGTGGCAACTACAAGGCGAAGCCGAGGTTCGACCCCGCGGCCCTTCTTAACCAACCTTGTGTATTTCACAGCAGGGAAGGAAAGCCCGCCACGCACACGACCGCCGACTGCCATTCTCTCAAGGAGATCGAGAAGGCACGGCGCACACGGGAAGACCCCGACAACAACCTGCCAAATGGTGGAAAATTCGGCAGTGTGGCCGGATCGCTCCACGCCTTCACAGGCTTCAACACGAAGCGCCAGAAGAAGGTCATCGCCCACGCCATCGCCGTCAATGCGGTGGCCTAGTTGGACGTCCCCCCAGTTCCTCAACTGGTCTAAGCAACCAATCACTTGGAGCCGCCAGGACCAGTCGCCATGAATAGATTACCCAGGCCGAGTCGCCCTGGTGGTCAAGCCCAAGGGGGGAGACTACTGGCTCCCCAAGACATTGATGGACGGCAGCAGCTCCATCAACATCCTGTACCTGGACACCTTCAGGCGACTACGTCTCCCGCAGTCGATGGTCGAGACGACCTACACCACGTTCCACGGCATCGTCCCCGGTCGGAAGGCGTACCCGATCGGCAAGGTCACGCTGCCAGTCACCTTCGGCACACCGGCAAACTTCCGCACCGAGCGGATCGTCTTCGAGCTGGTGCCCTTCGATAGCCCCTACCACTGCGTCCTGGGGCGCCAGGCGTTCTCCAAGTTCATGGCGGCGCCCCACTACGCGTACAACGCGATGAAGCTCCCCGGACCGCACGGCATCATCACCATACACGGCGGCCCCGACATGGCCGCCGAGTGCGAGGCCAAAGGAGCTGAAGTCGCCGACGCTGTCATCGCAGCAGAGGCCAACCACGCCGACGAGCTCGCCAAGTACGCAAGCGGGGTCAACAACGACGACCCCACCATACTCGGAGGGCGGCAACACCTCAGCCTTCGAGGCAACAATGCATACCCGCACCGTCGAGCTGGTCCCAGGCGACTCCAGCCAGACGGACGATCGGGACGGGCATGAGCCCAGCATAGGAAGGCGCGCTCATCGAGTTCCTCCGTGAGAACAGGGACATCTTCGCATGGAAGCCCTCTGACATGCCTGGTGTCCCTAGGGAACTCGCTGAGCACAAACTCAACGCCGACCCCAAAGTGCGACCTGTCAAGCAGTCGCTGCGGCCCTTCAATGAAGAGCGCCACTGGGCCATCGCAGAGGAGGTGCAGCGTCTACTCGCTGCAGGCTTCATCCGGCCAATCAAGTACTCCAAGTGGCTAGCAAACCCAGTCCTGGCCGAGAAGAAAAACGGGACCTGGAGGATGTGTATCGATTACACAAACTTAAACAGCGCCTGCCCGAAGGAGCAATTCGTCCTCCCGCGGATTGACCAAATCATCGATTCCACCGCGGGCTCGGAGTCTCTATGTTTCCTCGACGCCTACTCTGGGTACAACCAGATCAAAATGGTCATTGAGGACGAAGAGAAGACAACGTTCATCACGCCATTCAGAGCCTTCTGCTACACTGCCATGACCTTCGGCCTCAAGAACGCCGGGGCGACCTACCAACGGTGCATGCAGGTGTGCCTCGCGAGCCAAATTGGCCGCAATATCCACGTCTACATCGACGACGTGGTGATGAAGTCCGCTCGCCAGAGCGACCTACCCGCTGACCTGGCGAAAACATTCGCCAACCTGCGGAAATACAAGATAAAGCTAAACCCAGGAAAATGCACCTTCGGTGTACCAGTAGGGCAGCTACTGGGATACGTCGTCTCCAAGCGCGGGATCGAGGCGAACCCTACCAAGATCGACACGATCGCTCGACTCGGCAAACCCGAGTGCCTGCGCAACGTCCAGAAGATGGTCGGGCGAGTTGCGGCTCTCAGTCGCTTCATCCCCCGATTGGGCGAAAAGGCGATGCCCCTCTACCACCTGATGTGCAAGAATCCCACCTTCCAGTGGGACAAGGAGGCGGACGATGCGCTCCACGACCTCAAGAAGGTGCTACTCGCAACACCGCTACTCGCCGCACCCGTCGACAAGGAACCCATGCTGGTCTACGTCGCGGCTTCCGAGCGCGTCGTTAGCGTCGTCATGGTCGTTGAGCGACCAGAGGAAGGAAAGGAGCGCCCGGTGCAGCGACCAGTGTACTACATCAGCGAAGTCCTCACCGAGTCGCGCTAGCGCTACCCGCAATACCAGAAACTAGTATACACGGTCTTCAGAGCACAGCGGCGACTGCCACACTACTTCCAGGAGCACCCAATAACGGTCGTCTCCTCCGCACCGTTGCAGGACATCATCCGCAACCATGAGGCGACCGGGCGAGTCGCCAAGTGGGCCGTCGAGATCGGCGTCCACAACAACAAGTACGAGCCGCGCAAAGCGATTAAGTCGCAGGCTCTCGCGGACTTCATCGCCGACTGGGAAGAGGCCCAGTAGCCAGAAAAGCTGCCGTACCTACATTACTGGAGCTTACACTTCGACGGCTCTAAGAACATGGACGGCGCAGGAGCAGGGATTGTGCTAACCTCTCCGAAGGGCGACAAGATCCGCTACGTCCTCTGCCTCGACTTCACCCCCTGCACCAACACCATGGCTGAGTACGAGGCACTACTCCACGGCATGCGAGCTGCCAAGGAGATGAACGACAACCGCCTGCGCTGCTACGGACACTCCGACCTCGTCGCCGGGCAAGTCGCTGGTACCTGCGATGCCGTCTCCCCCACCATGGCGGCATACCGCCAAGCAGTGGACAAGCTAGGTGGACACTTCGCAGGCTACTCCGTCGAGTGGATTGACAGGCGAAAGAAGGAGGAGGCCGACGCACTCTCTCGCATTGGCTCGGCTCGACTCGCACCACCCGTCGGCATCTTCCTCGACACCATCACAAAACCTTCCGTATCTCCCCCAAGGGAGATCGACATCGGAATCCCGCTGCAGCCAGAGGCAGCCCTGGTCGCACTCATCACCGAGCCAGACGACTGGACCACGCTGTACATTGCCTACCTAGAGGGAGGCACCTTGCCAACAGACGAGACCGACGCCCGGATGATAGCACGTCGCTGCAAATCCTTCGTCATCATCAACGGCGAGCTCCACAAGCGCAGCGTGACCGGCGTGTTCCAACGCTGCGTTCAATCCGCTGAAGGACGCAAAATCCTCCAAGACATCCACTCCGGCGACTGCGGCCACCATACCGGTGCCCGCTCTCTGGTTGCAAAGGCTATGCGGCACGGCTTCTACTGGCCCACCGCACACGCAGACGCTGTCAACATTGTCCAGCGGTGCGTCGGGTGCCAGAAATACGCCAACTAGACCCACGTGCCGAGCTCGGCGCTCAAGACAATCCCCTTGTAACACCCTCAGAATCGACCCTATGCAAGTTTCAGCGATTCCCGCCAAACCCGCATAGAAACGATTCAAAGGTTCCCACCAGGCACTTTCGTGCGGGTGGAAAACTAAGTAATAACATTACACAACAGTCCTCGATGGGACTCACAGAACAGATATATATACAACACGACTCCATGAGTCAATAATACAGATATACAGAACAAAGATCCAAATCACCTTGAAAATGATAGAGCGTCCGACTACGGACAAGATGCAAATGGGGCTAAGAGCCCTGAAGAATAACCGATGGCGTCCATAACCCTGCCCAGGCCAAGCCGGAAGGGTAACCCTGCTAACGACGTCGATCTCAAAACCTAATTAAACAAAAGGGGTGCCGACAAAGGGCAAAGGAAAAGAGAGAGCGGTCAGTACTGAGGCCAGTACACGGCGAGGCTAGAATTCGGCGGTCCTCGCCTACATAGGTATGGTGGACTGAAGCGGCAGCATGCACTAAACAACCTATAGAGACTCGATACAACTGGCGGCTATTAGAGAGGGATAAGAAAGACCTATTCGGAACCAACCTGATTCTAACACCAAACAAACCCATCCTGGTGTTCCCCCTCGAGACCAAACGAGGAAGTCAACCGAGGAACTCACACAGTTGGCAGTTTTATTTATTCCGTTATAGTTGCGGCAATTACTAGTCAAATATAGATAGTTATCCTGATAAAATAAGCAGTGGGCAGTTTTTATTTAACCATTCCGTTGTAGTTGCAACACTTACTAGTCAGATACAATTAGCATGAGATATCCCCAAAACCCAGCAGTTGTTGGTACTTTTATTTAGCCATTCCGTTATAGTAAAGCTGATTACTAGTCATTATAAAGTCAAATTTATAGCACTACTTTAGTTATAGTTGTCTATGATCGAGATACTGTGCTCCAAGTCGTCCATAACCGTGGACACGGCTTTCAGAAAGTTTTACCCTGCAGGGGTGCACAAATAGCAACACACACTCGATCAACCTCGGAAAAACCAAATCAAAACCCAACGAGGCCTTCACGACAAAGCAATCACAAGATTCAGAAATATTTCAGGGGGCCACCCCATTAAGTATACCCGCAACGAAGTTAGCTGACTTAGAGACGGACTCAAGGTTTGTGGGGCGGCCAGAAACGACTGGGAACCCGAAAGTGTGACTGGGCTTGTCGATACCGCGAAAACGGGTCACAATTCCTAAACAGTACAGGTGCTCCTCGCACAATCGTAAATAAAGCAGTAGCATGGCATAAGTACATGATAGTAAATAAAACCTCAAACTAGTTTGTGGCCCCAAGAAATAAGAATGAATCAAGCTCTGGCTCAGGGGGGTCCCATAAGCCTCCCGGATGTGGATAGCGCGAATAATCAAGGAACAGGAATCAAGTACTCGGGGTCCTACGGGACACAAGTGAGCAGGAAAAACCAAATAGCAGATATTGCTCACCGGTGCCACTGTCATTAGTTATCCCATTACTACTCAGGTTAAGTTGTTTAGGTACCTCGTTATCCAACAGACACTCACATACCCTACACATGATGTTCTACGAAGAGCATGGCTCAAACAACTCCTGTAGTAATGGCTCATGGGATGGAGGAACAAGCTTCGGTGGGGTTTAATAGTAAAGGCTATGCAATACTTGGGATTCAATTTAATGCAATCGTGACTCAATGATGCAAGAATAAGATAGAGGCAATAGGTACTAAATGTATGCAAGCATGTGATAGTGCTTGCCTGGCAACTCAGTTGAAGCGAGAGAAGGATCTGGGTAGTGCTCCTGGTTCTCTTGATATATCCCCTGCTCAGTGTCTATTCGAAGAAGAACCAAACAAACAAGGGCCAACATAAATACAGTGCACAAGCATATGAATAAAATGCGACAAGCAAACAATCATGCCATGATGAATGATGCACAAGTTGCATGGCAATAATGTAGCATGGCATGGGTGAGGTGTAGAATACAAGAAATAAACATTTTATTGAGTTTTGGCCACATTTTATCCTCATATTAGTTGCTGTTTACATTGTATTGATATGATGCATGCTGCAATTCAGAACATGGAATGCATAAACAGAAAGGTCTCGTCGAGCTAATCATTTTAGACATATCATTTGTCAAATTTGGAGTTATAAAACAAAAGTTATTAATTAATTAAGGCCGAGGGCATTTTATTGTAATTTTATTCAACTTGGAAATTAAAGTGTGCAAAATATATTTTGAAGGGCATATTTGAATTCCTAATATTTTTCTGATTCAAAATCATATATCATTTGTTTAATTTGGAATCATAAATCAAAAGTTATTTAGAAAACATATTGAATTTTGAATTTAAATCAAATTGGAAAAGATTTGAGTTTAAACAGAAAACAGGAAAACTTTTTGTTACACCACCCAGATCTAGCCGCGGCCACAGACAAGTGGGTCCGGGCCGATCTGGCGGTAACAGGCGCACCGAAGGTTCTCTGCACCGCGGCCTGAACTAGCCTGTGTCACGACCGGGTCCGGCTTGTGGGGCCCCCACGAGCCGAGGGGAGGGTCACCACGCTGCATGTTGGGGACTGTGGGTTGAGAAACGCAAAACAGAGGAGCCTTTTTATAAAATGGCCACAGGCACTGACTGTGGGCCTGGGCTGGACCGCGAGTTGACGGGAAAAACAAAAGAGGGGGTGTAGTGGGTCAGCAGGCGTGTGTGTGTGGTTGGGGCTGGGGGAGTGGGGTGAGAGAGGAGGGGGTAAGATGAGGTGGCAGGCGCTGATTGGCGGGAGTGAGGTGGAGGGGTGAGGTGTCGCCAAGGGATTGGAGGGGGTGAGGTGGAGGGGGTTTGGGTAGATTAGGACTAGGTAGAAAAGGGTCTAGGTTTTAGGTGGACCGTTTTGAACTGGGGGTGGCCGACTGGGTCGGATCGGCCCGGTTGGCTGCCCCCTAAAAATAATTAAATATTTTATTCAATTAAAACCGGGCTTTTGCAAACCGTTGGCAGACAAAACAAAAATAATCCGGAGACCCGGGTTTTGTATTTGAACAAGGACGGGGCGTTTAGAAAACAAAAATAGGTTTTGCGAAAATAGTTTTATCCAAACAAATGCAAGATGACATGACGATGCTCAAATGCAATGTGGCATGAAGACATGAGCATGCGGTCATGATGATGCAATGCACAAAAACAACGCGATTTTCTAGTAGTGGTTTTGCGGGATGCCACAATTCGACACCACTAACAATGGATCTCGCCCTCGAGATCCGCCTCATGGTACCGGAAAGAAGGTCGATGATCTGCATCTTCTCGCTTCGTGTAGATCCTCGCGACACCACTAACAAGAGGTCGTTGTCCGTGATCGTCAAGGGAAACACTCCGGAAACAAAAGGTCGAAGGTAGAGGTATCAACAAATAAAGCCACCTCTAGCTTCCGCGGAAGGAGTATAACTGCAATGATTCACCATTCAAGGTGCAAGAGCGAATGATAAGAGTAGTCGGATGGTGATCAGTCCATCGCGCACCCAAACCATTACTCTGCACACGAATAGGCGAATTATGCAACCAACTCTCGGGATCAGACTGAAGATCTTGACAAACGAGGTTCAGAAACAAAGGAGTGATGCAGACTCTGCATCAGATCTGGCGTAGATGATGTCGTCGCGTCGGAAAACACCGGAAGGCACGAGAAGGAACAAAGGGGAGTCCATCAGACGAAGGATTCCTCGGATAGCATGAAGACCAGATGTAGCAACACCGTTACCAAAGGAGGAAGCGAAAACCTGAAGGTGCGACGGAAAACCCAACCACGAGAAATCCTGGACTCGAAGAGAGAGAAGAGAGCGGATTCAAAACACGCAGAGGTGAGAGGAGAGCAGCAGAGGGGTAAGGAGTAAAATCCGACCTAATCAGAACTATCCAACCGACTTTGCAAAAATAGTTTTGACACTCTACTTCGGCCGTTAGCTAGGTTATCCTACAGGCTGGACTTGTGGGGTATCGCAATCACGAGCTCGATACCACTCAGTAACACCCTCGAATCGACCCTATGCAAGTTTCAGCGATTCCGCCAAACCCGCATAGAAACGATTCAAAGGTGCCCACCAGCACTTTCGTGCGGGTGGAAAAAAGTAATAACATTACACAGTCCTCGATGGGACTCACGTAATGTATATATATATATACAACACGACTCCATGAGTCAAGAATAGATACAGAACAAAGATCCAAATCACCTTGAAAATGATAGAGCGTCCGACTACGGACAAGATGCAAATGGGGCTAAGAGCCCTGAAGAATAACCGATGGCGTCCATAACCCTGTCCAGGCCAAGCCGGAAGGGTAACCTTGCTAACGACGTCGATCTCAAAACCTGCTTAAACAAAAGGGGTGCCGACAAAGGGCAAAGGAAAAGAGAGGTCAAGATCGAGGCCGACACGGCGAGGCTAGAATTCGGCGGTCCTCGCCTACATAGGTATGGTGGACTGAAGCGGCAGCGGCAGCATGCACTAAACAATCTATAGAGACTCGATACAACTGGCGGCTATCAGAGAGGGATAAGAAAGACCTATTCGGAACCAACCTGATTCTAACACCAAACAAACCCATCCTTGTGTTCCCCCTCGAGACCAAACGAGGAAGTCAACCGAGGAACTCACACAGTTGGCAGTTTTATTTATTCCGTTATAGTTGCGGCAATTACTAGTCAAATATAGATAGTTATCCTGATAAAATAAGCAGTGGGCAGTTTTTATTTAACCATTCCGTTGTAGTTGCAACACTTACTAGTCAGATACAATTAGCATGAGATATCCCCAAAAACCAGCAGTTGTTGGTACTTTTATTTAGCCATTCCGTTATAGTAAAGCTGATTACTAGTCATTATAAAGTCAAATTTATAGCACTACTTTAGTTATAGTTGTTTATGATCGAGATACTGTGCTCCAAGTCGTCCATAACCGCGGACACGGCTTTCAGAAAGTTTTACCCTGCAGGGGTGCACAAATAGCAACACACACTCGATCAACCTCGGAAAAACCAAATCAAAACCCAACGAGGTCTTCACGACAAAGCAATCACAAGATTCAGAAATATTTCAGGGGGCCATCCCCATTAAGTATACCCGCAACAAAGTTAGCTGACTTCGAGACGGACTCAAGGTTTATGGGGTCATTGAACGATCGGGAACCCGAAAGTGTGACTGGGCTTGTCGATACCGCTGAAACGGGTCACAATTCCTAACGACAGTGCTCCTCGACAATCGTAAATAAAGTAGCATGGCATAAGTACAGGATAGTAAATAAAACCTCAAACTAATTCGTGGCCCCAAGAAATAAGAATGAATCAAGCTCGCTGTGGGGTCCCATAAGCCTCCCGGATGTGGATAGCGAATAATCAAGGAACAGGAATCAAGTACTCGGGGTCCCACGGACACAAGTGAGCAGGAAAACCAAATAGCAGATATTGCTCACCGTGCCACTGTCATTAGTTATCCCATTACTACTCGTGTTAAGTTGTTTAGGTACCTCGTTATCCAACAGACACTCACATACCCTACACATCTTTCACGACTCGCATGGCTCAAACAACTCCTGTAGTAATGGCTCATGGGATGGAGGAACAAGCTTCGGTGGGGTTTAATAGTAAAGGCTATGCAATACTTGGGATTCAATTTAATGCAATCGTGACTCAATGATGCAAGAATAAGATAGAGGCAATAGGTACTAAATGTATGCAAGCATGTGATAGTGCTTGCCTGGCAACTCAGTTGAAGCGAGAGAAGGATCTGGGTAGTGCTCCTGGTTCTCTTGATATATCCTGCCAAAGGTCTATTCGAAGAAGAACCAAACAAACAAGGGCCAACATAAATACAGTGAACAAGCATATGAATAAAATGCGACAAGCAAACAATCATGCCATGATGAATGATGCACAAGTTGCATGGCAATAATGTAGCATGGCATGGGTGAGGTGTAGAATACAAGAAATAAACATTTTATTGATTTTTGGCCACATTTTATCCTCATATTAGTTGCTGTTTACATTGTATTGATATGATTCATGCTGCAATTCAGAACATGGAATGCATAAACAGAAAGGTCTCGTCGAGCTAATCATTTTAGACATATCATTTGTCAAATTTGGAGTTATAAAACAAAAGTTATTAATTAATTAAGGCCGAGGGAATTTTATTGTAATTTTATTCAACTTGGAAATTAAAGTGTGCAAAATATATTTTGAAGGGCATATTTGAATTCCTAATATTTTTCTGATTCAAAATCATATATCATTTGTTTAATTTGGAATCATAAATCAAAAGTTATTTAGAAAACAGATTGAATTTTGAATTTAAATCAAATTGGAAAAGATTTGAGTTTAAACAGAAAACAGGAAAACTTTTTGTTACACCACCCAGATCTAGCCGCTACGCATAAGTGGGTCCGGGCCGATCATGTAATAGCGCCTCAAGGTTCTCTGCACCGCGGCCTGAGCTAGCCCAGGTCGCTGACCGGTGGGTCCGTCGGTGGGGCCGGGCCCACACGACAGCGAGAGGGGAGGGTCAGCCACGCGGCACAGTGGGGGACTGCGGGTTGAGAAACGCAAAACAGAGGAGCCTTTTTATAAAATGGCCACAGGCACTGACTGTGGGCCTGGGCTGGACCGCGGGTTGACGGGAAAAACAAAAGAGGGGGTGTAGTGGGTCAGCAGGCGTGTGTGTGTGGTTGGGGCTGGGGGAGTGGGGTGAGAGAGGAGGGGGTAAGATGAGGTGGCAGGCTCTGAATTGCGGGAGTGAGGTGGAGGGGTGAGGTGTCGCCAAGGGATTGGAGGGGGTTTGGGTAGATTAGGACTAGGTAGAAAAGGGTCTAGGTTTTAGGTGGACCGTTTTCAACTGGGGGTGGCCGACTGGGTCGGATCGGCCCGGTTGGCTGCCCCCTAAAAATAATTAAATATTTTATGCAATTAAAACCGGGCTTTTGCAAACCGTTGGCAGACAAAACGAAAATAATCCGGAGACCCGGGTTTTGTGTTTGAACAAGGACGGGGCGTTTAGAAAACAAAAATAGGTTTTGCGAAAATAGTTTTATGCAAACAAATGCAAGATGACATGACGATGCTCAAATGCAATGTGGCATGAAGACATGAGCATGCGGTCATGATGATGCAATGCACAAAAACAACGCGATTTTCTAGTAGTTGTTTTGCGGGATGCCACACCCCATCACCTGGCCGTTCGCAGTGTGGGGTATGGACATGGTAGGCCCTTTTAAGAAGGCCCCCTCCAGCTTCACCCACCTCCTGGTCGCAGTCGACAAATTCACAAAATGGGTGGAGGCCAAGCCAGTCCGGAAATGCGATGGGAAGACCGCCACCAAGTTCCTACGCGAGCTAATCTATCGCTACGGGTTCCCAAACAGCATCATCATGGACAACGACACCAACTTCGCCAAAGGAGCCATGGCCGAGTTCTGCGAGGAACATCACATCCGACTCTGCCTCGCATCAGTCGCCCACCCGGAGTCCAACGGCTAGGCGGAATGAGCCAACCAGAGCATCCTCCATGGCTTGAAGCCACGGCTCCAAGTACCGCTCGAGCGCACCGCCGGGTGCTGGGTCGAGGAGTTACCCTCCGTCATTTGGGTCATCCGCACCTCCGTCAATAGGTCGACAGGGTTCACCCCCTTCTTCATGGTATACGGCGCCGAGGCAGTCATGCCCACTGACCTAGAGCACGACTCGCCCAGGGTGGTCAACTACACGGAGGCCGCAAACGAACTCGCACGCCGGGTTGACTCAACCAGCTCGACGAGGCACGCGACCTAGCTCGCTCCCGCACCGCCATCTACCAGCAAGGGCTCCGCCGCTACCATAGCCTTCGAGTAAGGACTCGCACTTTCCAGGAAGGCGACCTGGTACTTCGCCTCATCCAGGACAAGAAGGGCATGCACAAGCTCTCCCCCCTAGGAGGGACCATTCGCCATCGGGCGAGTTCTAGGCAACGACGCCTACTACCTCACCGACGTCCGAGGAGACGGAAAGCTCAACGTCAAGCGGTCATGGAATATAAACCTCCTACGGAAGTTCTACTCCTATAACTCTATACATGTACTCTCCACCCGCTATGAAATAAAACATATTGGTTACCAAAAATTGGGTCTACTCTCCATGTCTTCTGCCACTCGCACTCGTAATAACAGCGTTATGCTATTCGCAGAAGTCAACCTATGGTAAAGCGACCGGCACGGCCAAGTAGTGCGGCACGAGGGCACTGGAAAACTCCAGGCCTCGTAACGTCCACGAAAAACGCCAACTCGGAGCCCCATTGGAGTCGCCTAGCCCGACTGTCTCACCGATCCAAGACACCTGCATTCGCTTCTCACAGCGACCAAGTCCTCCGCATCCTCGGCATAGCGACTCAAACGGCCAAGTACCACGCTCGGGGACTGACGTCGAGTCAAGTATGAGCGGCTGGGGAAAAACACCCAGTATGAGAGCGTGCCCAGGACTCGCCATGCGGCTGATCCTTCAGGTCGGGCAGGAGCGACGCGCTCACTCTAACGCGCTCAGTCCTCACCTACCTTGGAGTTGCGACTAGAACCACCAAGTACCACGCTCGGGGACTCGGCCACCCGACCTCGTTCGCGCACGGGAAAACGGTCAAGTACAGAGCACCCACGGGAGTCGCCCTGCGACTGGCTCTCCGAGCTCTGGCGGGTCGACCTCAATAGAGAAACAATCGAAAAACATTCAAAATCGCAAACACATAAAAAACGAGGTAAACCCCATAAAAAGGGCGGACGCGCTCGGGGACTCGTCCAATCAACAACAAAAATCACGAAACAATCCACAAAACAACACGAATTCGCGTTATAGCAAAACAAAGTAGTTCCAAAATACAAGATAAGTCCAATGACTATTTGCTACTAACGCCCCAGGGCACAATGCTTCTACTCCGTAGGTCTCGACGCCGATTCGCCGCCACCCCTGCGGTTGCGAATGAAGGGCACGTACGGGTTCGACGGGTACGTCGTCAACTCACCCGCCATCGCCGCACGGAACGGCTGCTCGACCTTGAAGTCCCGATGCTTCAGTTCAGGATCGTTGGGGGCGACAGTCGTCTCCTGGTAGGGGAGGAGGTCACCCATCGCCCAAACGTGATCGGCATACACCGCGGCCCGATCCGTCAGCTTCAGCACCTCGGCAATCTCCACAGAGCCCGTCGACGAGGGGTAGCCACTCGTCACATCATCAAGGTCGAAGTCCTCCGGGAAATGGGCAAGCCCAAGGCTCAGAGCCGTCGCCGCCCCGCGCTGGAAGGCCGACCGCGCCATGAATTCGACGACTGATGGAGCCTTCTCCAGATAATGCCATACCTCGACGAGGTTGCTGGGAATCACTTCCGTGGGCGATATTTCCTGAAGATATGCTCGAATTCAAGTCGCGGACAACGCGGCCGAGTCGACCAGAGTGGTCACATACTGCCGCGCGTCGTATGACTGCGCCTCCTCCGAGCTGTCAATAATCCGGCCTGCAAACAGAGGTCGGCAGTGAGTACACCAACGACTCCATAATGACTCCAGACAGAGGAAGAAAAGTTTACCAATAAGCGGACGGCAGAGGACCGTGATGAAGCGAGGAGAAGTCGTTATGCAGCCCAACAACGAGTGCGTCAGACACCTTCCGTTCTTCAGCGGCAGCAGTGACAACAGCTTTCGCTCGTCCCTCCGCCGAGCTCGCCTCCGCCTTCGCTTCCTTGAGCTCACGCTCCAGGTCAGCGATCCGTTTCTCGGCCGCACTCAACGAAGATTGAGCCGCCGTCAGGTCACCCACCGGGACAAGGCCCCGGCGGACTTCCTCCGCCTCGGCTGCAACGGCTTGCAGCCCCTTGTTCGTCTCCTGGACGGAAACAAGTTCCTTCTCCATGCGACACTTTGCTGCAAGCCGATCGGCCGATTCGCGCTGCGCAGCCCTCGCGCCTAAATTAAACCGTTAACAACATCAAAAATCCTAAGTGCCCACCCGCTGAAATTCAGCGACTAGGCACTCGGGGACTGGAGATCAAAAATCCTAAGTGCCCACCCGCTGAAATTCAGCGACTAGGCACTCGGGGACTAGACGCTACAAAAACACTAAGAATCCGACCACTGAAATTCAGTGGCCCGATCCTCGGGGACCGGACATACCTGGATGGTTGCGCCCAGCATGCCGTGGAGCTGCAGCGCGTCCACAGACGCAAGCAGGACCGGAGTGTGTCCACGACGCTGTTCGACCTCCGTCTCGACGACCCCAGGCGTCTGGCTCATTGGCGCCGCGCCACTCGCTGCGGCCGCTTTGGCCATGAAGCGGGGGAAAGTTGCAGCGGACGCCGCGGCGCCACTAGGAGCCGGCTCGGCCACTCCGGGCGAGGAAACAGCCTCCTTGGTCTTCGAGGCCACTTCCGCCACAGTCGGACGATCGCTTGGAGCAACTGCCCTGTTGTCAGAGACCGTGACGACGTCGTCTCCTTTCGCCCTCTTAGCACTGTCTGCGGGAGCAGCGACTTCGTCAGTTTTCCTCTTCCGTGAGGGATCCTCCTCGGTGATGACTGGCGGAGCCTTGGCCACGGAAGGATGGCCGATCTTTTTAACTCCAGTCCTGTGAAACAACGATATGAGTAAAACTGTCCGATTACAACGGAAGGCAAGCAGATGAACAAGACTTACTTGGCGACTGGTATGAACCGCAGACCCGTGCGGATGCTGGCCGGCTTCTCCAGCTCGGGACCCAACTTCCGACTGAGGCCCATCTCGAACACATCGTGTGCCAAGACACAGAGGTACTCTTCGAATACAAGGCCACGGCAGGAGCCTCCGTGATGACATCTGTGGGAGCTTTCCTGGGAGGCGAAGCTACTGCGGCTGGAGTAGCCCCCAACCCAGAGACCGGGGAGAATGGGGGTGGAAGAGATGCCAGAGGTACCTCATCCAGGGGAGCGGCAGCATCCGGTGCTACTATTGTGCGCGTCGCTTCGCCCTTAGCCGAGCTGGTGGCGTCGGAACTAGTCGCAGAACGGGGCGGAGACGCCTGCTTCGCCGGCTTCATCTTCCTCCTTGGCGGAGCCTTCACCTCCTTCTTATTCTTATTCTTCGACGACGTGGCCTCATGACATGAGGTGTGCTCGGGGAGCTCGTCGTCATCGTCATCGTGAGGTTCGAGGCTTCTACTCGCCTCGAGCTCGCGCTGATGTTGCCCGCGAGTTTTGCGAACCGTCAGGGCGGCGTCTTCCACGGGCTCGTCTTCGTCGTCATCGTCGTCATCACCCGCGTCGCTCTCGACGTCGCCTTTGGCGGGTGGCGACTCGCTCCCGTCCTGGATGGACGAGCTCGAGTTCTCGTCGTCTGCGGGTGGGAGCCATCCTTCCACCACTTGGAACAACTACAATAAACATGAGACAACGTCAGCATAACCGCGAATGCATCATCTGCGACTGCGAATGCTGGCGAAAATGGTGACTTACCGTCGGAGCTGGGCGCCTTGCGGTATAGGGGGTGACCCCAGCCTTCGCGTCCAGGTACGCCGCCTGGGTGATCTTCTTCAGGGCCAGGATGTAGTCTTCGAGTTTCCACTCGACGAGGCAGGATTTCGTCGGGTCATCCCTACCCGTATACTCGTACATATAATGATCGCGGCGGGCCAAAGGCACGAGCCGCCGCCCGAGCCAGCAGTTGTAGAGGTTGATGGTTTGGAGGCCCTTCTTCTTCAGACTGCGGATGGTTTGCAACATTTCGTCGACAACCATCCGCTGATCCAGCGGGAGCTTGCCGACCTGGAGCCGACGCGGTTCGGGCCGGTCGGCGGAGTACCTTGGAAGCGCCACCTCGCCGTCTGGAGTCGACTCGGTGACGTAGAACCAGGATTTCTTCCATTCATTTGCCGCCTTGGAGGGCATCATCAGGTCGAAGAACGACGCCTTCGACTTCAGTTGAAATGTCAGGCCACCCGCAGCCAGCATCGGGCCGCCTGATTCTTCGCGACCGATCCTCCCATGGAACAGATCTTGCCACAAGGGGAAGTAGGGCCTGCAGCCCAGATAGCACTCATAGAACGCCACGAAAATGGCGAGCTGCTCGATGCTATGCGGGCCTAGGTCCAACGGCTGGATACCGTAGTAGGCGCAGAAACGCCGGAAGAAGAGAGAAGTGGGAAACCCTATCCCCCGCTCCAGGTGGCTGGTGAAGCAGATGAACTCTCCCTCGCGCGGGTACGGAGTCACTTCTCCGGCCGCGGGGATGCGCCATCTGCCGGGCGCAGGATCCCGGCCTCCTCGAAGGACGCCAGTAGCGCCCTGGTGCACTTGGATCTGCCCCATGGTTCGGTGGAGGGGGCCATTAGTTGGAAGATTCGTGGAGGTCGGGGCTCTCTAGATCGATTGGATCGCGGTGCGGAGTTGAAAACGGAGATGGGCGAAATCGGAGGAAAGATGAAGGAGTATTTCCCCGCTCACCTTTCATTCTCCTTATATAGTGGTTGCTACCCGCCAATTTTGGGAGCCGTTACTACGCGGTAATTACGCCAAAAGTTACCGTTGGATTATCCCAACGTCTAGTTTTGACCCCACTTGACGGTCCAACTTCATCCACTCGACTCGTCGCTCCGTGCGACTTCACGATTCGCCGACCCAATCACTACAACAGTGACTGAATGTTCACTGACCCGATCACTACCACAGTGACTGAATATTCGCCGACCCGTTCGCCGAGCTGCGACCCGATCGGTTGCCGTTATTGCGACTAGAATAACTAGTTTTTCCTTTATTCAGGAGTCCGCCGCCGATTCGACTAGGCGTCCGCATTGGACCCGTATACACCGACTGCTAGCAACCACCTGCGACCAATCAACGACGGCCTCGAGGACTACTGATGGGGATATGACTACCAGGGTATACCCAGCAGGACGTTTCCGACTGGCCCAGGTGCCAGCGAGTAGGCCTGCAGGACGGCGACTGGATCAAGATCTTGCGTGGACTCAAGCAACTGGAAGCTGAAGGCCCAGAAGCGTAGATAGGACCTGTCGGATTAGGTTAAAGGATCGCTGAAACCTTAACTGATTCGGTTGAGATCTGTAAACCCTAGGGGGGTGAGTCTATATAAACCTCCCTAGAGGACGCATAGAGGATACGTTCCATCATACACCCAAGCGACTCGCTGCCTAGCAGCCGAGCTCACCACATTGTACTCTCACCATAATACAATCTAGCAGGAGTAGGTCTTTACCCTCCGGGGACGAACCTAGGTAAATCCTTGTGTCTCCGTCCTCATCTCGCACCGCAGATGGCTGGTCGCCCTTGCCCCATGTTCTACTACTCGCTGCCGATTGCAGCATCTGTTGTGGTCATTCCCATGACACGCGCCGCCCCTTCCCCAACACGCCGACGACGACCACCCGCGCCGTCACCGGAGCCCACCGCGCCGCCCGCACCGTCCACCACCACCGGAACCGCCCCTCCCCGCACGGTAAGCTCTAGTTTAATTTAGTAGTACGTGTTAATTTTGTTAGTGTTAATTAGTTAGTGTATATAATTTTGTTAGTGTATTTTAGGGTTAATTAGTTAGGGTTATTTTAGGGTTAATTAGTTAGTAAGTTTAGTGTAATTGTTTCTTAGATATTTTAGTTAGTCACTACTAGGAAAATGGCTATAGGTAATCAGCACATCCGTGGCTCATATGGTTGAAGTGCCCCACGGCTAAAATAGGCGTGGCTCACCTATGGGCGGTGACCTACTAGTAACTAGAACAACCGTGGCGCACATGACCATAGTGCGCCACAGATATGTGTGGGCCAGGGCCCTGTTGGCCGCACGCCAGACATCCGTAGCGCACATAGGGTAGGTGCGCGTTGTTAGCGTCAACCGTGGCACACATGGAGGGGGTGCGCTACGCCTAAGCGCATGCCCCTCCGTGAACGGTTAGACATCGGGCGCACTATAGCATGTGCGCCACGGATGTATAACCTTAGTAGTAGGGCACCTTTCCCTAGTGCCCTACGCCTAACTATCATGCACTAACTACACAAACCCCCCTCCCCCCCCCCGTGGATCGCCTTTTTAGGCTTTGCAAAAAATAAAAGAAAATGATAAACACTTCAAAAAATTAAATCCTTTCATATTTAGGTAGGTAATGTGGTATAGCTTCTAATAAAATTAACAAACATGAGTTTCGACTTTATTTGCAAAAAAAGTCATGCCACGGTAAAAAGGCCGTAACTTTTGCATACGATATCGAAAAAAATCGTATAATATACCAAAATGACGAGAACGAGATTTCGCATCTGCTCGCAACCACCTACGGTTGTTTAGCGATTTTTTAGATTTTCAAAATTCGAAAAGAGAAAAAGTTACGGTCAAAAGACTGTTTTTTCCTGCAGAAAAAAAATAGAGAGCGACTTATCCGTAGCGCACCACCACCTAGTGCGCCACGGATAAGCTTGGGCGGGATTCAAATTTCGAATCCTCACCCCGCCCACCTACCCCTATTCCCTCCCTCTTCTCCTTTTCCTTCTCCTCCCTCCTCCTTTTCCTTCTCTCTTCTCCTCCTCCTTTTCCTTCTCTCTTCTCCTCGTCCTCCTCCTCCTTTCCTTCTCCTCCTCCCCTTGCACTGACGATGGTGACGGTGGCCTTCTCCTCCTCCTTGCTCCGGCATCCTCCTCTCCTTGCAGTGACGATGGCGATGGCGGCGGAGACCTTCTCCTCCTCCTTGCAGTCACGACGACAACAACCTCCTTCCTTGCGGCCTCCTCCTCCTTGCAGTCACAAAGAGCAACGACGAGCTCCGACGACCGCCGACGACCTCCTTCTCCTTGCGGCGACCTCCTCCCTTCTCCAGCCACACCTCATTCTCCCTCTCTTCCTCGATGCCGGCGAGGAGTAGCATGGCCACGGCCTCCCACACCTACCTGCGATGGTAGGTCGTGGCCACGGCCACCATGCTCCAGCGAGGCGACACGACGGCGGCGGTGCGGACCCGATTGCTTTTGCAATTCAAAACGAGGGTGTTTTTTGCATTTTTTTTTTATTTTTGAAAAAACATCCGTGGCGCACCTGTACCCCCACCCGTGGCGCACTTGGTAGTGCGCCACGCGTATCTCGATATAACCGTGGCGCACCATGCAGTGCGCCACGGCTACGAGATAGCCGTAGCGCGAGGCCCGTAGCGCACTACTAGTGCGCCATAGAAGGCCTTTTTAGGTGCGCCACGAATAGGCGTTTTTCTAGTAGTGAGTGTTTAATATATTTTGTTTTGTTAGTGTAATATAGTTAGTGAATTTATTTAGTAACTTTAGTGTAATTGTTTTGTTAGATATTTTAGTTAGTGAATTTTTCCTAGTTAGTGAATTTTAGGATTTTAGTTAGTGTTTAATATAGTTTATTTTAGTTAGTGAATTTAGTTAGTGTTTAATATAGTTTATTTTAGTTGATACTATTTATTTTCATCATGTTTAAAGTATATAGGTTTAATTTAGTGTTTAGGAATATGCCGATTCCTCATCCTCGTTCACTCGGCGTGACCCCCGGAGCGCTAGTAGACAATGTCACCGGGCATCCACGGGGATGGGCTCCGCCGGGCTGGCACTGGGAGGTGCTACCAGCCGGGGGACGTCGTCTCATGAGGAATCCGGGTGTCGTCGTCGACCCAGATCTTCTATGGTGGCGGCCGAGTGGTCCAGGTGCGATGCAGAGGGAGCCGGCCCCGACGAGGTGGTACAGCGTCGTGTCAGGGAGGAGGACGAGCACGTCCGGCTCTACATGCACATTTTAGGAGTCTAGGACGCCAATACCTGGCAGCTTCTTCAGGCACCTTACCCGAGATATTCTCCGGTGATGGTTCCTACACTTTGGGTGCACACCTCCCGCGGCTTAGTAGCCGGGGCTCGACGTCTTCGCTGAGCTAGCTAGATGTGTAATAGGGTTGTATTGTTGTTTAATTGGTACTTTATTGTTGTACTAGATGGATTATCCGAGATGTATTGTTGTTTAACTGGTACTTTATCTTTCTTTATCGCATTGTTTAAGCTGGATTACTTTAGCTTCCTTTATTTTATCGCATTAAGCAAAATGGTTTTATCTTTGTTCTGTATTAGTTAAGTTATGGACGGTAGAGACAACGAAGAGCACATCATGTACAACATGATAGATGAGGGTACAGGAGGTTACAATTATGATGGAGCAGACGATGATGGAGATGATGATGGCTCCCAATACCTCAACTTGGATGAAGCCGACAGAAGAGACGACTATGACGAATTCTTTGGTGGAGACGACGATGGAACTAACGGTGGAGACACCACCATAGCAAAGACTGGCAAGGTATATAAAGCCTCTGCTGATCACGAGCTAGTAGATGCATTAGTTGATTCATATATATATATATGTACTAATGACTGTTTCTTCTCTTAGACCTCTGCATCGGGCGAATCTTTGGCAAGGAAACGAGGCCCGACCAAAAAGTTGGCCGACGGTATACATTTCACCACTGATCTAGTGTCTGAGGTCGGCGAACCTTTGGAGCCGAAAGAGGCCGCAAGTGTATTTGTATACCAATGCGGAGCGATAGTCAGGGACGCCATCCCGATCACTACTCAGAAGTGGAATAAGCCAGGAAAGAAAAGTGATCGAGTTGGAGAAACTTTTGTCGATGACAGATCCAAAGACGGTCTTTGAAATTCACTCATGGCACACTTCTCTCTGCCTGAATTGGACACTCATGAACTCACTGAGGCATTGAGGTTGCAAGTCAGAAAGTGGGCCCTTAAGAAGATGGGCGGACAATTCAAGGACTGGAAGAAAAGATTGTACAACAACTTTGACAAGAAGGGGCTGACTCCGCCATTCACTGGCCCGCTAGAGAAGCAGCGGGATAACTGGACCCCATTTGTGAAATACAAGGAATCAGAAGCGGCTATGACCAAGTCAGAAAAGAATAAGATAAATGCGGCCAAAAATAAATATCACCATACTATGGGGACAGGTGGCTACAAGACGGCCGCGCCGAAGTGGGAAAAACCCGAGGAAGAAATGCGTAAAAAGGGGGTCACGCCAACTACAAATAAGTGGCCCATGAGGTCAAAAAATTGGCTCCTTGGGCATGGGGGGTCGTATGACACTGAAACCGGGGAGATTATTGTTACAAAGGAGGCCATTACTAAACCCAAAGATGAACTTGTTAAACTGATACAACTGAGAAAAGATGGAAAGTTCATTCCCGACAGAGAGAACGATGAGATGACATATGCCCTCGGGAATCCTGAAAAATTCGGACGAACACGAGGCTTTGGCCCATCTGTTCCATGGAAGACAGGATTTCCTACTGACATCGACACTTATAGAAGCCAATCCAGAAAAAACAAACCGGCAGAAGGCAGAGGAGGCAGCGCGGTTGGAGGCGGTTGAAAAAAGGAACGAGGAATTTCAATGGAGGCGGTTGAAAAAAGGAACGAGGAATTTCAAGACATGTTCAAGCTGCAGCAGGAGCAGATTAATGAACTTAGAGTACTGGCCCGACAGCAAGTTCCTGCGTTAGACAGTCTGGTGGGCCCATCTCAGCGGAGAAGCAGCGTGGCTTCCACGGAGGTACAAGCTAATAATCCAATGCTGATGGACAATAATGCAACGATGGTTCGCTACCCCGTGGATGAAGTCAAGGCAAGGACAGCTTGTGAGCTACATGTCAGAGTGAAGAACATTTCTATGAAGGTGGCGCTGGGCTTTCCTTTACCTTGTCCACCGGAAGCGACCTACCATGGAAGTCAGATTCCAGCTGGCTATGCTCGTGTCGGTGTGGATGAAGTTGAACTGACATGTCGATCACTTGATCTTGACATCCCTGCAGGCGAAGGGGAGAAAACACATGGAGAAGTGGAGGGTGGGATCATTCTTTGGAAAAAACAACACATTGTGTTTCCAGGGTGGGCGCCAAGGAAATCTTCTCCTCCGAGAAGCAATCCATCACCTCCAAGGCCACCACCACCTCCGAGTCCACCGTGTCCACCAAGAAACAATAGTCCACCCCTTCCTGAGAGGGATAGCAGCGCGACTGCATCTCCATCTCTGGCGCCTCCGCCCACTAAATCAAAGGGAAGAAAGCGGAAGAATAACACCGCTACGTCGAGGGAGACCCGACGCCGAAAACGACAAGATCCCGTACCAAGAGTACCGCCGTCTCCTCCCAAGTTAGCTTATCACCGGACTGATGAGGAAAGCGCGGTGATCTCCCGGGCCGAAGTGAAGGCCAATTTTGCACCAAAACAACCCGAGCCATAGGTGCTAGTTGATCCAAATGTCAAGAAGCACTTCAAGGCATTCCTTGACCAACCACCCCAACATGTGTTAAATAGGAAAGATGACTATACACGCTGTCTTACGGAGACACTAAAAGAGAAGTCATCAAGCAGTACTGCAAGTGGGAGAAAATCAAAAGAGGTTGCCCCGCTCAAGGTGTTACCCCAGCCCACACAAGGTGGAATAGATATGGAATTAGCTATTAAATTAGGCAAGGATTGTAACATGCCGGTCGAAGCACTTCTAGCCGGCGGAGATAATGTCGCCAAGGGACCAATAGTATGAAAATTTGACTACGGGGAGCCTCTGGTCAGCGATGAGGTATTCAATGATCTGCCAACACATATGCGACTGTTGCATATCTGGTACTTGAAAGTCATAAAGGAAGGGACACAATTTCTCCTATGTAAAGTTGGAGAGGAGTACTTCCGTCCAGACGAGATCTCCATTGAACTTTGTGAAATATTTCAGTTATTCAATCTAGACACCCTCGAAAAGTCCCTCCTTAGCATATATTGTTCGTAAGTAATTAAGTCACTAACGCAACTCGTTCAATTCATTTCCTGTCGTTATCCTCACTATAGCTCCTTCTGTATGCTATTATATATGCAGAATGAAGATTCAAGAATGTAGAAGAAAATCAATCTATAACATTGGGTTCGTTGACCCAAACCGAGTAAATGGACATACGCTAATAAATAACCTCGAGGAAACAGAGGATAACTTGCTAATATTTTTAATGGAGCAACATTACAAGACACAAATACTATTTCCTTACAACTATGGGTAAGAGTCTTACTGTCCTGTACACATTCAATTTTTTTTTACTCGATGTTAAGTGTATATAAACGATCGCAGCTTCCACTGGATTCTTCTAAACATTGACGTTGACCGTGCAAAAGTTGAAATCTCGGACTCGTTAAAGAAGCCGATGGAAGACTACCGCAGCATAATTGATTGCCTCCAAAAGTAATTTCAATCACTATATATGTCTCTTTCGTTCATTCTCTGAGATGCAAACTAATTAATAACTCATTCATTTCTTTTTTGCCGGACAGGGTTTGGAAAAGGTTCACGAAGGAGGTTCAGGGTGAATGGCGTGAGAAACTCACTTTTCGTATGGTCCCGGTAAGTAGTACGAGAGCTAGGGGACTAATTTATATGGATATTACAATTATCATTCTTACAATTATCATGCTTGATTATTATCTGATTAAATTATATTCTCGATCGAAAAGTGTGCGACGCAACCACAGGGGACTAATTTATGTGGATATTACGTATGTGAGTTCATTTGTGGGTGTATGGAGCAGGGCACAGACTTTCTTCCAATACGTAAACAATATATTCGCAATTTATTCTATACCATAGTTTTTGTTGAATTCATAATGATCCTCTTCTTTATATATAGTTGGATGCGATGCGGGATAAACTCCTACCACATAAACGCCTACTAGCAATTCAAGAGGAGTTGTCGGGATTTTTGCTAAGGGACGTCATAAACTCAAAAGGAGAGTACAACGTAGAAAGACCTTCGTGTAATCGTGGATAGACACAAAAGGACAATATCTGTTGTAATGATGATCTTGGTGTAAATCAATTAGACGAGCTCTAGTCTCGGTTGTGTATATATTTATATGTATTTATGTTATCATGAGTGAAATTATATTATATATGCATCAATGTATACAGCATGTAGTAGTGTAGAATAATATGTATATGAAAACACAAAATGAAATATAATCAAACACAAAAGAAGAAAACCCTAAAACCCCACCTCCTGCCGCGACAGCAGTTTGGTGCAAAACGCTGCCGCGGTTACGAACCGGGACTAAATATCCTCCAGCCTAGCGCGCACAGAGCGGCCACGTGGAGATAATCTAGTCCCGGTTTGTAACAGAAACCGGGATTAACGGCTAACCTTTAGTCCCGATACGTTAGTCCCGGATTGCAATGTCAAACAGGACTAAAACCTCTTACAAACCGGGACTAGTGTTCTGTTTTCTACTAGTGCAAACACGAGAAGGAGTACACACATACAACAAGGTCAAGGGATGCATGCACCACCCATCGCCATGTCTAGATCGTCGAATAGATATAAATGCATGGTTGGAGCAGTTCACTTCAAGGACCAGCAAAAAATATGTATAGTCAAGTCAACCGGTAGCCCAATCGAATTTGGTAATCGAGATTAGTTGTTTTCTGTTTAAGGACCATAGTAGAATACCGGTGTAGTTTGATCAACATCACAAGGAAAAATATCAAAACATTTGTAACAACAGATTAATATCACTAGATCCATCTTAAAACAATGTGTTCTGGTGTACATTAATTTCATGTCATAGATATTGTTGTTTTTCATGTAAAGTTGGTTAAACTATTCTAAAACTAAATAAAAATAAAAAAGTCATTTTTTTGGAAAGGGGCATATATTAATATCAACGAAGAAAACATTGACCTAGCGGTATTATGGATGCACACATAAAAAAAGAAAAAAATACTAAAAAAGCCCCGCTACAACGATCTATTCCTTATAACAGCAGTACTAACACTAACAGGACAACAGAAGAAGTCTAGCTTCTCTAAAAACGACGCCCTTAATAAGGAAATAGTGCACAAGCGTCGTCATCGTTTGATCATAGATCTTAGGTTTTCACCCTGAAAAATGTCCTTGCTCGCAAAACAATGCCTTCAACAAGATCATTATCAGACACAACCAATTAAGACCAGACCTTAGATTTTCACCCAGCAAGCTCAGACGCTGAACGTCTCCTGTGCTGCCACCCCCATTAACAAGCCGCTGCTGCAATTCACGGATTACCAATCCAGTTACTCAGCACTGAAGACTCAAACCACCTTAGCTAGCCCTCAAATATTTGCTTTCATGACAATCTCCACCACTAACTTCACCATGGACCGACAAACATGTGTCCTATGATGGTAACAAAGATCAGAACTTTGCAACACTCCCTTTGAAACCAAACGATCAGAAAATGCACGGGTGCGCACGACCGAATCCCATCCAATCCAGCATTCTTCAGGCATGACGTGCCCATGGGAGATCGCCAGCGGAGCATTCAGGAACCCGACAATCATCACAGATCAACAACGGCACGCATCCATCAGGTCTTTGTCTTTGCGCATGAGAAACCAAGGGCCACCTCCATTATTCTCTAAGACTCGCAAGCCCCCACGCCGCTAGCCTCCTCCAGCACGACGACATCACACAAAGAAGCAACAGGGAGGGCGAGTCGAAGGGGACGATCACTCTGCAACAGCGGCCCAAACTGGGATCCTTCAAACCCCGAACATGGCCCAAGAGGCCTAGATCGTGGCCCGTCGGGAACCCAGATCGCACGCCATTGACCAGCGCCGTTTCTGGCGGCGCCCTGCCACCTCTACGGCAATGCCCCGCAGGAGTCCTCTCAAGCCTCGGCCAACCAGGCTGCACCGCCTAGTGCTCTCCGCCGCCGCCACGCCACCCCCGCGCAACGTAGCCGAGGCCACCTCTCCAGCCCTCCGTCGTTCCACGGGATGGGCGCCACCACCACCGTTGTTGCTAGCGGCGGTGGCGGCCTCTGCTTGTGGGTTGGCTGGTCTCGAGGGGGTGGAGGAGGTGCCTCGAGAGCCGCACGGGAGGGAGGCGGCCTGTAACATCCCAAAACTTTAATCCAAGTTGATCAAGATCCAAATCATAAAAATTAGGGTTAACAAAAACTTTTCCATCTCAAAATATGAAAGCATTCATGTGTATGTGCGTTTAAATTAGGAGTTCATTTGAATTACCATGGTTATGTGATTCATTGCTTGTAAAATGATTCTTAGGTGAAATAAACATCATCTAAATCATTCCCGAACTTTTCCCAAAGAAAAACAACTCAAAATAAATAAATGAAGTGAATGGTCATTTTTGCCAAATTAACTATCATGCCTACTTTGGCTATTCCTAGTACTCAAAACTTAACAGAAACAATTGTGGATCTTTGCACCCCTTCCTAGTACACATAATGAGGTACCAAGGCCCACTTTGTGATCTGCCAAAAACATTCAAATGCTAAGTTTAAATGACAGTTTAAAATTGAATGTTATTCATATGTGAAGATCATCCATTTTCAAAACCCAACCAAACCAATGCCCCTTGACTAATCCAACTAACCAGACACTCCCTAGTATGTGCCTAGCAAACCCACAAATTTTGAATTCAAATTTCAAATTTAAAGTTCTTGCGGCCATTTCATCAAACACCTTGCAGATTCAAATAAAAACAACAACAAACACTATAGTGTGTGCAGTAAAATTGGCCTAACTTATTCCCTATCTAGTTGAAACCAGCCCTTAGTAGATCATCTAGCCCCTTTAACTATCTTTAGCACCACTATAATCAAGCCTAGCCATTAATGGTGAGGAGGCCGGGCCTCACCATGCCACCCCAGTGTGGACAGCAAACTAGAGGAAGAACTAGTCGTACCAACCTTGTCTGGCATGCTGCCCATGCTTCACCGCCCCCTGTAGACCAGCCCTAGCTCAAAGACAGAGACAGGAACCACCGAAAACGCCCTTCCCGCGCCACTGTCGACCATGCCGACGCGCACCACCGTGCACGCGCCGTTCCCACTCAACCCGACCACCTCGAGCCCTTGCCGCCCGCCAGCATGAACCCCACCGTCCCAGGAGACCAGTAGACATGCTCGTTTCCTCGCCCATACCCCATAGCCGTCAAAAGCCACGAAGTTCGCCGTCGGTATCGCGCAGAGTACCGCGTGTTCTAGACCAAATCCCACCGCACTACGCATCGCCTTTAATCCACCAACGACCGCCAGGAGACCGCGCGTCGATCGCCACCCTCAGCCATGACGCTAGCAGCCCGTAGCCATGTCGCCACCGTCACCTGCCTATCCCTCTCGGTCTCGCCGTCGAGCCTATAAAAGGAGGGCACCCCTAGCCGTTTGCAGCACACCACTCCACTTCACTCACCTCACTGATCGTACCACACCTCTAGCCGGAGCACGGGGAGCATCAGCTTGCCGGAATTGTACCGGAGCAGGCCGCCTCTAGAGGAGAAGGACGCTGCTTATTGCGACCACCCCCGGAGCTGCCTCGACCGTCCCTGAGCTCGCCGTCGACCAGCTTTAAATTTAGATTTTTCCATTTAATTTCCAACACAGTTCTGTACATAGATTCAAAAATCAAACCAGCTCGACTCACTGAACCAAAATGCATGAAACTAATTTTGTTAGAAAGGTCCTGAAATGCTGAATCCAAGCCCGTTGGATTCAAACCCTTTGGGTTATAGATCAACCTTGGTAAAAATAACAAGGCAGAAGCTTTTCTGCATTCAAACATTTTTCAAAATTCAACCATAAGAGCTTTTGAGTTGATTCCAACTCTCAAAAATCACATTTGATCATACCTTTCAGAATATATAAAAACATATGGGTTTACTTACAGGAATAATGTTCAAGTAATAAAAGAATGCCAAATAGGCATTTCTAGTCACTTTATTTAATTAAAATAAAAAGGTTAAACCTTATTAAATTGTGACACCACTTTAAATCACATTCCCATGTACCGAAATATGTGGTGATGACATGTGTCAACATGATCCTATGTTTGAGTTGGAGAGTATTAAATCTTAAGTAGTTTTTCAATGAGTAGAAATTACTTTTCTCAAATTAAAATAAATATGACAAATGCTTTAATTCTTTTAATGTTAGTGATGATGCTAGATCATATATAGTACACCTTTGTGTGATGATTGAAAATAGTTAAGTATTTTTTGGTGATTGTGTACCTCGTATTTATTTATAGACGCTAGTACCGACCAAGGATACGAGGAGGAAGGAGGATACTATGAGGAGGAAGCCGAGGAGAACTTCAACCACTGCTCTACACAAGGCAAGCTAACACTTGCAATTAGGAAAGTTAGATAACCTATGTAATGCAGTAAGCATGCTTGGTTAGACACATTTGATGATACCCAATCCTAGTTTTACTTACAAGTTTAATACTTTATTTTTCTTTACCAAAGCTTCTCTTAGAGTTTACTTAAGTGACTTGTAGATTCTAGAAAGATAACTAAAGGTAGCATAAAGAGCATAAAACTTGGCCTAAGTTAGATAATCTTAATGTCATCCTAAGGCATGAGATTGAACTTAGCAAATCTCCACTTTTTTACCACCCCTCATTAGTATTTACCACCACTTGTAGATGCTAGTGCTAAGCATAAAACTTGATCAACTTTAGATGGGATTACTTGGTGAAAATGGTTATGAAAACCTTAGAATGATGAGTCATTCTACTGAAATGTTTTGACATGTGTTTCCGAACACCAGATGATTTTGATGATGGAAATGTTGAGGCATAAGCCTTAACCCTTTATAAAACTGATGGTTGTATGGATGCGATACCATTCCAATTTTACCGTACAACCACAATACCCGAAAATTGGGTAGGGCTTGACTTAAAATTTATATACCTTACTATGGGTTCCCTCGCGGCCAAGGTCTGAGCTGAGGCTACCTTGTGAAGATTGTCCACCTCTGCAGTACCCAAGATGACAGTTGGTCATGGTTGGGAGGCCAAACTCACAGGAGAGGTGCCTATATTAGGGTGTGTAATTGAAAGGTTCGGATTGATTATCTGCATACTGAGTATGGTGAATTCAGGATTTGTTCCTGACGGATGTAGCAAATGTTGTGGTGAAAGTGTACAATCTCTATAGAGTGTCAAACTATTCGAATAGCCGCGTCCGCAGTTATGGACAGTTGGAGTGGCCATATTGTTCCCCCGTCATATGTTTTCAAAATGACTTATTGTAACACCCTCGGAATCGGCCCTATGCAAGTTTTAGTGAAAACCGCCAAACCCGCATAGAAACGATTCAAAGGTGCCTACCAGGCACTTTCGTGCCGGTGGAAAACGAAGTAATATCATTACACAATAGTCCACGATGGAACCCACAGAAGAGATGTATATACAACACGACTCCATGAGTCAAGAATACAGATATACAGAACAAAGATCCAAATCACCTTGAAAACGATAGAGCGTCCAGCTACGGACAAGATGCAAATGGGGCTAAGAGCCCTGAAGAATAACCAATGGCGTCCATAACCCTGCCTGTGCCAAGACGGAAGGGTAACCTCGCTAACGACGCCAATCTCAAAACCTGCTTAAACAAAGGGGTGCCGACAAGGGCAAAGGAAAAGAGAGCGGTCAAGATCGAGGCCAAGACACGAGGCTAGAATTCGGTCCTCGCCTACATAGGTATGATGGATCGAAAGGCAAAGCATGCATCGAACAACCTATAGAGACTCGATACAACTAGCGGCTATCGATAGGGGTAAGAAAACCTATTCGAACCAACTCACATTACCACCAAACATACCCATCCCGGTATTTCCTCGAGACCAAACGAGGAAGTCAACCGAGGAACTCACACAGTTGGCGCTTTATTTATTCGCTTATCGTTAGCAATTACTAGTCGTATAGATAATCATCCCGATATAATAAGTAGGCAATTTTAGTTAACCATTCCGCTAGAAGCGACACTTACTAGTCAAATTCCATTAGCATGAGATATCCCAAACCCAGCAGCTTGTTGGTACTTTTATTTAGCCATTCCGTTGTAGTGAAGCTGATTACTAGTCATATCGGATACAAGTCAAATTATAAGAAACTTTAGTTATAGTTGTCTATGATCGAGAACTATGCTCCAAGTCGTCCATAACATGACACGGCTTTTCGAAAAGATTTAACCTCAGGGTGCACCAAAGTATCCACACGCACTTCGACCCTTTTGCCGATCGCTTAACATACACCCATCGGTATGTCGGCGGCCTAAGTCATGACGCTTCCTGCACCCAAAGCAAGTACATGGGGCCACCCCACTAAGCTACCAAGCAACGTCGGCCGGTCTCCGAGACGGACTCGGGGTTTGGGTGGACAAACAAACGATCGGGAACCGAAAAGATGATCTGGCTTGTCGACACAAATAAAACGTGTCCCGATCCTAAATAAAGACATCGCACAATTTAAATAAAGCAGTAAAGCATGGCATAAGTACAGAATAGTAATAAAGCCCCAAACTACTTGTGGCCCCCAGTACAGTACTTTGAAATCAGGTACTAAATTGATGGGGTGCCCATACATCCCACATGTGGTTAGCGCGCTCGATCTCGGAACAGGTGTCAAGAACTCGGGGTCCTACGGGACACAAGTGGACGGTTAACAACCAAATAACATCTATTGCCCACCTGTGCCTCTGCATTTACCTACTTCAATTTTAGTTATTAAACAATAATTAAAGCCATGATCAACTCCAACATTAAAAATACGGCAATACTCCAACAACTGAGGTACTTGACGACACGCAACAGCACTTGAGCAAGCGACTATGACGCGCAAGTCCAACTATCTACCAAATAACAGGTAATAGGATGTGTCCAAGGCAATATAAGGCTGCAAGGGATATCGCGGGTACGAAAACTAGAGCATCGCAACACAGATAGCAATAGATCAACAGGAGGAAATAAAGACTATAAAAGTAAGATAGGTAGAAAGGGGGAGGTGCTCGCCTGAAAAACATTTCCGACGGTTCATCCAAAGATCGGGTCGACACTCGCATCAACTCATCGGCCTAATCCGCGAAGAAGCAAAGCACTAGAAGAAACACCGGATGGACTATTTAATACTACGGCAAAAGATCGGGCATGATTCATGTATGATGTATGACATGGCAAATGTGCGATGCAATTAGGCAATATTAAGCGGCACCGGGGTCCCGAAATTTATTTAGAAGGTTCATGTTGTTTAGATACCCCGCAATTTAAATGTTGTCTTAACATGGCAGAAGATAGCACCGGTTCGCTACACAAATTTAAATGGAGTCCGGAATAAGACAAAGATATCCCGCATATAGACTCCATATTTAATTTAGGTGAATCGGCATAACGCCCCCAAACCACCAAATATGTATGCAAGCATGTCAATTTAATAAGCATGAGTTTATATTACAATTTATAAAATAGGGCTCGGAAAGAGGATCACACATGGGGGCGTCTCAGCGATCTTGGTTCAGGGTTCGACAGGAATCGGTCTCGCCGGGATCGGTCTCGATTCCATGAAGGAGACCTTGGAGTTTCCTGTTGGAATGTTCGGAATCCCTGTCGAAGATCTTGGAATGTGGCGTCGGTGGTTCATCGGGTTCGGTCGGATCGATGTTGATCTTGTAGTGGCTCCATCTATGCAGCCACGGAGAGATATGGTGCATACTTGGTCAGCTCAAAAGCACACAATCTTACTCATTCACACATGTGCACATTAGCAAAAGATCAAACAACACTATGTCTGGCTCACCGGGACATCAAAACAGAGAGTAGATAAGCGGCAACGAACACAAGGCATACGCACATGCGACCGAGGGAGCTCTGTTGCGGCGACAGAAGCTGGGGAACCGGGTCTCGGGGAAGAGCTGGCAGCGAGGGAACCTGACAGCGACAAGGACGAGAGGACGGATATGGGGTGGCTCGCAGGACAGCGAGGACGACATGGGCCGGAGGTCGAGACAGATTCACGGGCGCGAGGCAGAGGCCATTGGCTCGGCAGCGGTCAGAACAGGCAAGGTTGCCACGGTAGGGAGACGTGTAGCCGACGACGGCCGGAGGGCGAGGCAAGGGGCACAGCGCTCGGGCCCAGCGAGCTCATAGAGTGGAGGCCGCTGGCAGCGGCGGCAAGGAGGTGGGACACCACAGGGACGCGCACGGGCGGCCGCGGAGAGGAGCTCGGGCGGTGAAGGAGGCCGGCGGCGCTTGGGATGGTGGTGGCCGACTCAGGAGGGCGAGGAACGGCGGGGTGGGGTTGGCGCAGAGTAGGTGGAAGGAGGGATGGCGGCGACCATGACGGGAAGGCGCAGGGTGGCCGCGACGAGTGCGGTGAGACGCACGGGCAAGGGAGGAGGGTGTCTGACTGCGGCAGGAGGAGGGGAGGGCGAGGCCGGTGGTTCCTGCGGGCGGCGCCATGGGGATGCGGGGGCAGGAGAAGGGAGGGAGGGAGACAGGCGTGTGGGGTCTGGGGTGCAGGCAGTGGGGAACGCGGGGAGGTGAGGGAGAAGCAGTGTGCGGGGGAGGTGGGGATCGGGCAGGTGGAGGTGGGGCACTGGTGGCCGACAGGTGGGGCCTGGGGGAGTGGGGCCAGGGAGAGAGGCAGGGACCGGCTGTGTGGTGTGAGTGGTATGTGTGTGTGGTGGGGTAGGTCCAGGAGAGTGAGGTGAGGTGGCGACCCAGGATTGGTGGAGGTGATGTGGAGGTGTGAGGTAGAGGGAGGGGATTGGTCAGGGTGAGGTGGAGGGAGGCTGGGTAGGATAGGATTGGGTAGATTAGGGATTAGATATTTTTTTGACCAGGGTTTTCTTTTGGGCCGGGTAGTAGGGGGTCTGACCGGTTGGGCTTTTGGGCCGGCCGGCTGGACTGCCTCCCCAAAATAATAGTTTTTGTTATTTCTTTTATTTTAAAATAGACTTTGTAAATAGTTTTAGATAAATAAAAGATCCGGCTGGACCGACGGTTTGGTTTGAATGAAGGGGGAGGATATTAATATAGAAAACAATGTAGGTCTTTTAGCAAAATAGTTTTAATCAAATAGATGCATGCTGATGTCATGATGATGCACAAGTATTTTTAACACGCGATTTTCTAGTAGTGGTTTTAGCGGGATGCCACAATTCGACACCACTAACAATGGATCTCGCCCTCGAGATCCGCCTCATGGTACTGGGAAGAAGGGCGGCGATCTGAATCTTCTCGCATCGTGTAGATCCTCGCGACACCACTAACAAGAGGTCGTTGTCCGTGATCGTCGAGGGAACACTCCGGGAGCAAAAGGTCGAAGGTAGAGGTATCAACAAATAAAGCCACCTCTAGCTTCGATAGAAAGAGAGAATCGATGCATTCTCATCCACTTCAATGTACACGAGCAAATAGAGTGAGTAGTCGGCATGGGGGCCAATCCATCACGCACCCAAACTATTACTCTGCACAATCAGTAGAAAAGCGTGCAACCATTCTCGGAATCAGACTGAAGATCTTGACAATCGAGGTTCAGGAACAAAGGAGTGATGCAGACTCTGCATCGGATCTGGCGTAGATGATGTCATCATGTCGGAAAACACCGGAAGGCACAAGAAGGACCAAAGAGAAGTCCACCAGACGAAGGATTCCTCGGATAGCATGAAGACCAGATGTAGCAACACCATTACCAAAGGAGGAAGCGAAACCCTGAAGGTACGATGGAACCCAACCACGAGAAATCCTGGACTCGGAGAGGGAGAAGAGAGCGGATTCAAAACACGCAGAGGTGAGAGGAGAACAGCGGAGGGGTAAGGAGTAAAATCAGACCTAATTAGAACTATCCAACCGATTTTCCAAAATAGTTTTGACACTCTACTTCGGCCGTTAGCTAGGTTATCCTACAGGCTGGACTTGTGGGGTATCGCAACTGCTGAGCTCTGATACCACTCTGTAACACCCTCGGAATCGGCTCTATGCAAGTTTTAGTGAAAACCGCCAAACCCGCATAGAAACCATTCAAAGGTGCCCACCAGGCACTTTCGTGCGGGTGGAAAACGAAGTAATATCATTACACAATAGTCCACGATGGAACCCACAGAACAGATGTATATACAACACGACTCCATGAGTCAAGAATACAGATATACAGAACAAAGATCCAAATCACCTTGAAAACGATAGAGCATCCAGCTACGGACAAGATGCAAATGGGGCTAAGAGCCCTGAAGAATAAACAATGGCGTCCATAACCCTGCCCAGGCCAAGCCGGAAGGGTAACCCTGCTAACGATGTCGATCTCAAAACCTGCTAAAACAAAAGGGGTGCCGACAAAGGGCAAAGGAAAAAGAGAGAGCGGTCAAGATCGAGGCCAAGACACGGCGAGTCTAGAATTGCGGTCCTCGCCACATAGGTATGGTGGATCGAAAAGAGCAAAGCATGCATCGAACAACCTATAGAGACTCGATACAACTAGCGGCTATCGAGAGGGTAAGTAAAACCTATTCGAACTAACTCACATTACCACCAAACATACCCATCTCCGGTATTTCCCTCGAGACCAAACGAGGAAGTCAAACGAGGAACTCACACAGTTGGTAGTTTTATTTATTCAGTTATCGTTGCAGCAATTACTAGTCAGGTATAGATAATCATCCTGATATAATAAGCAGTATGCAATTTTAGTTAACCATTCCGTTGTAGTTGCGACACTTACTAGTCAAATTCCATTAGCATGAGATATCCCAAACCCAGCAGTTGTTGGTACTTTTATTTAGCCATTCCGTTGTAGTGAAGTTGATTACTAGTCATATCGGATACAAGTCAAATTATAACAGTAAACTTTAGTTATAGTTGTCTATGATCGAGAACTATGCTCCAAGTCGTCCATAACCGCGGACACGGCTTTTCGAAAAGATTTAACCTCAGGGTGCACCAAAGTATCCACACGCACTTCGACCCTTTTTGCCAGATCAGTTAACATACACCCATCGGTATGTCGGCGGGGCCTAAGTCATGACGTTTCCCAGACCCAAAGCAAGTACATGGGGGACACCCCACTAAGCTACCCGCAACGAAGTCGGCCGGTCTCCGAGACGGACTCAGGGTTTGGGTGGACGGCTGTAAACGACTGGGAACCCGAAAAGATGACTGGGCTTGTCGATACAGCGAAAACGTGTCCCGATCCTAAACAAGACAAAAAAGACATCGCACAATTTAAATAAAGCAAAGAAGCATGGCATAAGTACAGAATAGTAATAAAGCCCCAAACTACTTGGCCCCCAAGACAAGATTTGGAATCAGGTACTAAATCGATGGGGTGCCCATACATCCCACATGTGGTTAGCGCGCTCGATCTCGGAACAGGTGTCAAGAACTCGGGGTCCTACGGGACACAAGTGGACGGTTAACAACCAAATAACATCTATTGCCCACATGTGCCTCTGCATTTACCTACTTCAATTTTAGTTATTAAACAATAATTAAAGCCATGATCAACTCCAACATTAAACATACGGTAATACTCCAACAACCGAGGTACTTGACGACACGCAATAGCACTTAAGCAAGCGACTACGACGCGCAAGTCCAACTATCTACCAAATAACAGGTAATAGGATGTGTCCAAGGCAATATAAGGCTGCAAGGGATATCGCGGGTACGAAAACTAGAGCATCTCAACACAGATAGCAATAGATCAACAGGAGGAAATAAAGACTATAAAAGTAAGATAGGTAGAAAGGGGGAGGTGCTCGCCTGAAAAACATTGCCGACGGTTCATCCGAAGATCGGGTCGACACTCGCATCAACTCATCGGCCTAATCCGCGAAGAAGCAAAGCACTAGAAGAAACACCGGATGGACTATTTAATACTACGGCAAAAGATCGGGCATGATGCATGTATGATGTATGACATGGCAAATGTGCGATTCAATTAGGCAATATTAAGCGGCACCGGGGTCCCGACATTTATTTAGAAGGTTCATGTTGTTTAGATACCCCGCAATTTAAATGTTGTCTTAACATGGCAGAAGATAGCACCGGTTCGCTACACAAATTTAAATGGAGTCCGGAATAAGACAAAGATATCCCGCATATAGACTCCATATTTAATTTAGGTGAATCGACATAACGCCCCCAAACCACCAAATATGTATGCAAGCATGTCAATTTAATAAGCATGAGTTTATATTACAATTTATAAAATAGGGCTCGGAAAGAGGATCACACATGGGGGCGTCTCGGCGATCTTGGTTCAGGGTTCGCCAGGAATCGGTCTCGCCGGGATCGGTCTCGATTCCATGAAGGAGTCCTTGGAGTTTCCTGTTGGAATGTTCGGAATCCCTGTCGAAGATCTTGGAATGTGGCGTCGGTGGTTCATCGGGTTCGGTCGGATCGATGTTGATCTTGTAGTGGCTCCATCTATGCAGCCACGGAGTGATATGGTGCATACTTGGTCAGCTCAAAAGCACACAATCTTACTCATTGACACATGTGCACATTAGCAAAAGATCAAACAACACTATGTCTGGCTCACCGGGACATCAAAACAGAGAGTAGATAAGCGGCAGGGAACACAAGGCATATGCACATGCGACCGAGGGAGCTCTGTTGCGGCGACAGAAGCTGGGGAACCGGGTCTCGGGGAAGAGCTGGCAGCGAGGGAACCTGACAGCGACAAGGACGGGAGGATGGATATGGGGTGGCTCGCAGGACAGCGAGGACGACGTGGGCCGGAGGTCGAGACAGATTCACGGGCGCGAGGTAGAGGCCATTGGCTCGGCAGCGGTCAGAACAGGCCAGGTTGCCAAGGTAGGGAGACGTGTAGCGGACGGCGGCCGGAGGGCGAGGCAAGGGGCACGGCGGTCGGGCCCAGCGAGCTCATAGAGTGGCGGCCGCTGGCAGCGGCGGCAGGGAGGTGGGGCACCACAGGGACGCGCATGGGCGGCCGCGGAGAGGAGCTCGGGCGGTGAAGGAGGCCGGCGGCGCTTGGGATGGTGGTGGCCGACTCAGGAGGGCGAGGAACGGCGGGGTGGGGTCGGCGCAGAGTAGGTGGAAGCAGGGATGGCGGCGACCATGACGGGAAGGCGCAGGGTGGCTGCGACGAGTGCGGTGAGACGCACGGGCAAGGGAGGAGGGCGTCTGACCACGGCAGGAGGAAGGGAGGGCGAGGCCGGTGGTTCCTGCGGGCGGCGCCATGGGGATGCGGGGGCGCACAGGGAGAAGCAGAGGGAGGGTAGGGAGACAGGCGTCGGTGGGGGTCTGGGGGTGCGCGCTTCAGGTGGGGATCGCGGGGAGGTGAGGGAGAAGCAGGGTGCGGGGGAGGTGGGGATCGGGAAGGTGGAGGTGGGGCACTGGTGGCCGACAGGTGGGGCCTGGGAGAGTGGGGCCAGGGAGAGAGGCAGGGACCGGCTGTGTGGTGTGAGTGGTGTGTGTGTGTGTGTGTGGTGGGGTAGGTCCAGGAGAGTGAGGGGAGGTGGCGACCCAGGATTGGTGGAGGTGATGTGGAGGTGTGAGGTGGAGGGAGGGGATTGGTCAGGGTGAGGTGGAGGAAGGCTGGGTAGGATAGGATTGGGTAGATTAGGGATTAGATATTTTTTTGACTAGGGTTTTCTTTTGGGCCGGGTAGTAGGGGGTCTGACCGGTTGGGCTTTTGGGCCGGCCGGCTGGACTGCCTCCCCAAAATAATAGTTTTTGTTATTTCTTTTATTTTAAAATAGACTTTGTAAATAGTTTTAGATAAATAAAAGATCCGGCTGGACCGACGGTTTGGTTTGAATGAAGGGGGAGGATATTAATATAGAAAACAAAGTAGGTCTTTTAGCAAAATAGTTTTAATCAAATAGATGCATGCTGATGTCATGATGATGCACAAGTATTTTTAACACGCGATTTTCTAGCAGTGGTTTTAGCGGGATGCCACACTTATGAAATGAATTGTGACTTTGACTTGACCACAACAGAGTTGTGATATGAAATTCAAATTCCCGCTTAGGTGTTATAAAACTTTCAACTAGTTTTCTTTGCTTTTGAACTTAGTAGAGGTAAATCTCGATTTTTTCAAAACAACCCTAGAGCTTAGTATCTTACTACCAAAAATCCCCTTAACTTGTTAGTATTAGTTTGCGAATACTTAAAGAGTACTCATGGCTTTATCCCTGACTATTACCATGGCCAGACTATGAAGAGGAGTATCAGGATGAAGAACCGTAAGCAGGTTACGACAACAAGGATCATCTCCCATTGTCAGCATTGCCTGTGACCCCGAAGATGGAGCTTCGCCTATGCTAACGTTACTATTACGTTATTCCGCTGCTTGAGTTCTATTAAGAACTAGATCATGAGATCCTTATTTGTGTAAGACCTTATGTATGGTTTGTAATAGATGATGTACTGTGATGGTAAGGAAATCGGTAATCATTAACTGCTCGGTTGGCTTAGGAGTAGTGACTAATTGGAATTCGGACGATTAACTGATTTAATCGATCGGCTATTAATCGATGCAGCATGTTTCAAATTAGCACCTAAAACACGTATGAATCCTATTGCACCTCAACCATCTACCCTATTAAAGACAGCCTTAATCTCTTGGATGAGATCCTCAAGGCGCTCGAGCTCTTGTATCTGAGATCTGGTCGGCAACTATGAGGAACTGGTCAACAATGACAAGGAACTGGTTGGTGATGGCGGAAATCAAGTCCCTAGAGGCAGGGATCGAGCGGGAGCTTCACAAAGCCTACTTCATTAGGGCGGGCTAGCGGATGGATGGGCGATCTGTGATGATAATTTTGCAACTTTTTTGACCAAGTGTAGTGGTCAATCGGGAACATACCTAGTAATCGGAGTGTCAGACCTATTAATCGGGCTAAACTATTAATACAAACGATTAGTGGTAATCGACATGGTCAAGTCCCTAGTAGCGATTAATCGGCCTATTAATCGTTGATTCGGCCTATTTTTTGAACAGTGAATGTGATATCCAAATCTGTTATATCTCGCAAAAATGGTAATCCTGGGATTGCGATGTATGGCATAACAGACATCTGGGATTAAAAATCCGGGTGTTGACAAGTTGGTATCAGAGCTATCCTGACCATAGGAGACTCTAGTTAGAATGGACGTTTGAATCAAAAACTTAGTTTCAAAACCAAAGGAAGTGAGTATTTACAAAAAAATTATTCTCATTCTTATCACTTGGATTCTTTCACGAAAATTCATGTTCCTCAAAAATTCTTGCAAAATACATAAAATTTGACACACTTGATCACTCTACTAACTTACTCATCCTATATTCTTATAGATGGACGTGAAGTACATTAAGTTTTATCAGTTGGGGAATAGAGGATACCTCATCTTTGAGCGTGACTTGGACCAGCTTTCGGAACTTCTGGAGCGTCCGCACCCCGAGTTCTTCGGAGCTTAGCTCAATGATCAGGAAGGAGAAGATCTGAAGTGGATAGTTGTTGCAAGTCTCCGAGGAAAGATTGAACCTCCCACTGCCGAGGGAATTCAGTTCACCTTAAGAGAGAACAACTGGCTCGATGGACTGGCCAGGGCAATGCAAGAATCTCTTGCCCGTCTATGTGGGCAGAGTATCAATCAGATCAAGGGTACCCGCTTTGAGTTCTACCCAAGGCGTCATGTTATGGGACAGCCATTGGAGGCCCCACATCATCCCGAGCTAAAGAGTCAAGTGGACCACCTTAGCTTCATGATGTACGATCGTCAGAAGGAGTTGGACAACACTCGTTCCTACGCCAACCACAAGTACACCATTGCCAAGAAGAAGGATCACACCCTCGCCATGCTAGTGAAGGATCGCAAGTCTCGTCGCCGTCATCTCGACAAGAAGTAGCGCATCATTGCCCGTCTTCGCCACCGGATCACAGATTTGGAGGAGACCATTCACGAGAGGGACATGCAGTTGGAGGAAAGGGATAATGCCAGAGAAGACCTTCGTGGAGATCCCTACTCCTATCTCAGCGATGATGATGACTTTCTGGAGGATCAAGCCATGGACTTCTTCACCGATGAGGAGGCTTTCGCCTTCATCGATGACGATGATGATGATTAGGATGATGAGTATACCGACTCCGAGGAGTAGTAGCACTTGAGAACTAGCGTTAGTGAACTTTATCCGGTCCCACTGTATCGTAGTTTCCAGAATGGTTCTTAAAACTATCTGTTTTCCTTTGTTGTCGTGTGTGTTTGTATCGTGTGCTATGAGTGAATGAATGAAAAGCATGTTGCTAGAAAAATCCGATTCAAAAATTAAAAACTTTTCAACAACCTATGAACCTTAGAAATTTCCCACTTTTCTCATGATATATCTCAATCTTCAGATGCCTCACGGAGGAAGCGGTTCATCCCGGACCCGATGTTGCAGATTTTGCAAATGTTGGTTTCTGACCGCGAAGCTGAAAGATCCGAACGTCAAGCCAACCTAGCCACCCTTCAACACATAGCTCAGATGGCCAACAACAATCAAGGCCAAGGAAATCAGGACAACCATGGATCTAAGCTCAAGAATTTCCAGAACACCAATCCACCCATTTTCACTAAGTCAGAGGAACCCCTAGATGCAGATGATTGGTTGCAAACAATGGAGAACAATCTGGAAGTCGCCAGAGTGGAAGCTAACAAGAAAGTTCTATTCGCCACCCACTATCTAGCCGGAGACGCAAGAGCATGGTGGAACAGCGTCAGGCAATGACGGAGGTCGGTGATGACACAGGATGAATTCAAGGTCAAGTTCAGCAGAACCCATGTGCCACCGGGTTTGATCAAGAGGATGAGAGATGAATTCAGAGAACTGAAGCAAGGGAGTATGACCGTAGAGGAATACCATGAAAAATTCTTGTCATTAGCTAGGTATGCCCCGGATGAGATCGACACTGAAGCCAAGAAGAAGGAGAGATTCTTGAATGGTCTGCACGATGAGATGCAGACAGTGTTGGTCAAATATCTCTTTTGCTGATATTGAAGCCCTAGTTGACTCTTCCATTCAGATGGAAGGAAAGATCAACCAAGCCAATGAGAACTGCAAGGGCCGCATGATGCATCAACCAGGAACCCACCAGACACCAAAGTATCGCCCCAACCCATCTCTAGGATTTGCCCCGAGAACCAACAGACCCTCGATGAACCGTCCGACCTATCCCAACCGTGGAAACCCAAGGCCCGGAGGAAACCACAACAACCCCAGCAACTCTAGCAATTTCAACCGTCCACCACCCAAGTTCAACAACAACAATGTCGCCACCAACACTAACACTACCCCAAGGACTGGAAGTAATGTTGTGCCTGTTCCAGCGAAGGACAAGTCGCAAGTGACTTGTTATGAATGCGGAACCAAGGGTCACTACTCCAATGAGTGCCCCAAGAAGAATGCTGAATCCCCCAGCTCAGCAGCAGCGTCGTGTTCAGCCCGGAAGAAGGTTTGCCCCAGGGAATTCGCTCAACCGCAACGGCCGTCTTTTTCTCATGCATGCTAAAGAAGCCCAGGAAGCGCCAGCCGTCGTGCCGGGTATGTTTTCTGTTAACTCAGTACTTGCAAGAGTGTTGTTTGATTCTGGATCATCGCACTCATTTATCACCGAAGAATTTGCATGCACTAGTAAGATTCAACCAACCAAACTGAAGCATGTTATGATTGTTAAAATCCCCGGTTCAACCACCAAAGCTAGGCAAATTTGCAAAGCCGTCCCTATCCGAATCCATGGCATAGATTTTTATGCTAATCTAATAGTACTAGTAACTAAAGGTTTGGAAGTAGTACTAGGAATGGATTGGATGTCCAAACACAAAGGATTAATTGACTGTGCCAAGAAAGCCATAACCATGACCAGTATAGCCGGAGTGTCAGTCGAGCATGTATCTGAAACCTTACCTCGTCAATTCAAGTGCAACAAGAGTATATCCCAACCTACCATTGACCAAGTTCGGATAGCCTGTGAATACCCCGATGTATTTCCAGATGTTTTGCCCAGTATGCCCCCAGATCGAGATATCGAGTTTATCATTGAACTAATCCCTGGAACACGACCCATAGCCCAGAGACCATATAGTATGAACCCGTCTGAACTAGCAGAACTGAAGAAGCAACTAGATGCCATGCTGGAATATGGATTGATTCAACCAAGTGCGTCACCATGGAGATCACCTGTTTTGTTCGTCGACAAGAAAGATGGAGGTAACCATTTGTGTACGGATTATCGGAAGTTGAATGATGTCATTATCAAGAACAAGTACCCGTTGCCGAAGATTGAAGATTTGTTTGACCGGTTGACTGGTGCCAAAGTGTTTTCTAAGATTGATCTTAGAACTGGCTATCATCAACTCAAGATTCGCGCAGAGGATATTCCAAAGACTGCCTTTACCACCTGATATGGATTATACGAGTATACTGTCATGTCTTTTGGATTAACCAATGCCCCCGCTTATTTCATGAATCTCATGAATAAGATTTTTATGGACTTCCTGGATAAGTTTGTCGTTGTTTTCATCGATGACATTCTGATCTATTCCAAATCAAAGAAAGAACATGAGCTACACCTAAGGACCATTCTTGGAACCCTTAGAGAGCATCAGTTGTATGCCAAGTTTAGCAAATGTGAATTCTAGTTACAAGATGTAGGATTCCTCGGCCACATTGTATCCGCCAGAGGAATTGCCGTTGACCCTGCAAAGGTGAAACATGTCGAAGATTGGCAAGCCCCAACCACTCAAACCCAAGTTCGTGCATTTGTCGGATTAGCGGGATACTACCGCAAGTTCGTAGAAGGATTCTCGAGTATCGCCAGACCCATTACACAATTGTTGAAGGACAAGAAGTTTGAATGGACGGACAAATGTGAAGCGAGTTTTCAAGAACTCAAGAGAAGACTGATTTTAGCACCAATCTTGATCATGCCGGATATCACGAAGCCTTTCGATGTGTATTGTGACGCATCCAAGATCGGTCTGGGATGTGTGCTAATGCAAGAAGGAAAAGTTATATCCTATCTATCTCGACAACTAAAACAGCATGAACAAAATTACCCAACCCATGACCTCGAGCTCGCAGTCGTAGTTCTAGCTCTAAAGACATGGAGGCACTATCTGATGGGAAACCGTTGTGAGATTTATTCGGATCACAAGAGCCTAAAGTATATATTCACTCAGTAGGAGCTGAATATGAGACATAGAAGATGGATTGAGCTAATCAAGGATTACGACCTGGACATTCACTATCACCCCGGTAAAGCCAATGTGGTAGCAGATGCCCTGAGCAGATTGCCGTGTCGCTTGAACTCCATGATTTTGAAGGAGCAACCAAGTCTGCACAAAGAGATGGAAGATTTCTGAATGTAATTAGTGAGTGAAGGACTTTTGGCTAGCATAGAACTGCAACCCACTTTGATCAGCCAGATCAAAGAGGCGCAGAAAGGAAATGCTAGTATCAACGGAATCAAGCGTCGTATCGGTACAGGCAAAGTACACGGATTCACCGAAGACGAAGAAGGAATTTTGTGGTACAAAGGACGCCTTTGTGTACCCGCATATTCGAAATTAAAAGAGGTGATTTTGAAGGAAGCTCATGATACTCTTTATTCTATCCACCCTGGAGGAACGAAGATGTATCAGGATTTGAAGGAACAATTTTGGTGGCATAAGATGAAGAGAGAGATCGGAAGCTATATCGCCAAGTGTGATATATGTCAGAGAGTCAAGGCGGGACATCAAAGACCCGCAGGACTATTGCAACCTCTACAGATTCCGGAATGGAAATGGGATTCAGTTGGAATGGACTTTATAACCGGATTGCCTACTTCTAGTAGGGGAAATGACTCTATCTGGGTCATAGTTAACAGATTGTCCAAAGTAGCCCATTTCTTACCAGTCAAGACCACATACCAGAGTTCGAAGCTAGCGGAGTTATACATCGCTAGAATCGTCAGTTTGCACAGAGTCCCCAAGAACATCGTATCGGATCAAGGAACGCAATTTACCTCGAGATTCTAGAAGAAAGTCCAAGAAGGTTTAGGAACCCGACTAGATTTCAGCACAGCGTATCACCCTCAGACCGATGTACAAACAGAGCGAGTAAATCAAATACTCAAAGATATGTTGAGAGCATGTGTGCTAGAGTATGGATCTAAATGGGAAGACTGTCTGCCTTCAATAGAATTTTCTTACAACAACAGTTATCAAGCTAGTTTGCAAATGGCCCCATTTGAATTCATGTATGGAAGGAAGTGTCGCACCCCTTTTAACTGGTCGGAAGTAGGAGAGAGTCAGATTTTTGGACCCGACATCCTACGCGAAGCAGAAGAGAAGGTTCACAAGATCCGTGAGCACCTCAAGACCGCCCAATCAAGACAGAAGGGTTACATCGACAAGAGACATCGAGACCTCGCTTTCAATATCGGAGATTTCGTGTATCTTAAAGTGTCGCCCTTGAAAGGAATGCAACGTTTCCAGCTCAAAGGAAAGTTAGCCCCCAGATATATCGGACCTTTCAAGATTCTGAATCGTCGAGGAGAAGTATCATATCAATTGGAACTGCCAGAAGAAATGTCAGCCGTGCAAAATGTGTTCCATATGTCGTTACTTGGCAAATGCATCGAAGTTCCGGAGAAGACTGGAGTTTTCAAGAATATTGATCACCGGACCATAGAAATCAATGATGACCTGACCTATCCTGAAGTACCCATCCGTATTTTGGAAGAAGCTTTCAGAACTACCAGAACCCGAAGCATCAAGTTTCTCAAGATTCAGTGGAGCAACCACACCGAAGAAGAAGCTACCTGGGAGCGAGAAGATAACATCAGGACGGAGTTCCCCGATCTCTTTAAATCCTAGGTAATCTTTGTTCTTCTTTCTCAAATCTCGGGATGAGATTTTGTTTAAGGGTGGAAGGTTTGTAACATCCCAAAACTTTAATCCAAGTTGATCAAGATCCAAATCATCAAAATTAGGGTTAACAAAAACTTTTCCATCTCAAAATATGAAAGCATTCATGTGTATGTGAATTTAAATTAGGAGTTCATTTGAATTACCATGGTTCTGTGATTCATTGCTTGTAAAATGATTATTAGGTGAAATAAACATCATCTAAATCATTCCCAAACTTTTCCCAAAGAAAAACAACTCAAAATAAATAAATAAAGTGAATGGTCATTTTTGCCAAATTAACTATCATGCCTAATTTGGCTATTCCTAGTACTCAAAACTTAACAGAAACAATTGTGGATCTTTGCACCACTTGCTAGTACACATAATGAGGTACCAAGGCCCACTTTGTGATCTGCCAAAAACATTCAAATGCTAAGTTTAAATGACAGTTTAAAATTGAATGTTATTCACATGTGAAGATCATCCATTTTCAAAACCCAACCAAACCAATGCCCCTTGACTAATCCAACTAACTAGACACTCCATAGTACGTGCCTAGCAAACCCACACAGTTTGAATTCAAATTTTAAATTTAAAGTTCTTGCGGCCATTTCATCAAACACCTTGCAGATTCAAATCAAATAAACAATAAATACTATAGTGTGCAGTAAAATTGTCCTAACTTGTTCCCTCTCTGGTTGCAACCAGCCCTTAGTAGATCATCTAGCCCCTTTAACTATCTTTAGCACCACTATAAGCAAGCCTAGCCATCAATGGTGAGTAGGCCGAGCCTCACCATGCCACCCCAGTGTGAACAGCAAGCTAGAGGAAGAACTAGCCATGCCAACATTGTCTGGCATGCTGCCCATGCTTCACCGCCCCCTCTAGACCAGCCCTAGCTCGAAGACAGAGACATGAACCACCGGAAAAGCCGTGCCCGTGCCACTGTCGAACATGCCGACGCGCACCACCGTGCACGCGTCGTTCCCACTCAACCCGACCACCTCGAGCCCTTGCCGCCCGCCAGCATGAACCCCACCGTCCCAGGAGACCACTAGACATGCTCGTTTCCTCGCCCATACCCGTGAGCAGCACACCACGGTTCGCCCGTCGTGCAGCGCAGAGCGCTGCGTTCAGACCTCACCACCACGCCTCGCCTTTAAGCCAGCAACGACCGCCAGAAGAACACGCGTCGATCGCCACCCTCAGCCATGCCGCTAGCAGCCCATAGCCATGTCGCCACCGTCGCCTGCCCATCCCTCTCGGTCTCGCCATCGAGCCTATAAAAGGAGGGCACCCCTAGCCGTTTGCAGCACACCACTCCACTCCACTCACATCACTGATCGTCCCACACCTCTTGCCGAAGCACGGGGAGCAGCAGCTCGCCAGAATTGTACCGGAGCAGGCCGCCTCTGGAGGAGAAGGGCGCTGCTGATTGCGACCACCCCCGGAGCTGCCTCGACCGTCCCTGAGCTCTCCGTCAACCACCAGTCCGTTTGCCCGCCTCGCCGTCGTTGCTGGAGCCCTGGTACGCCCCCTATGCACCCCCAACGAGCCGCTAGGGTTAGAGCTCGCCGGCGACAGGCCCGTCGTCGACGATGATCCACATCCGTTGATCCCCACTCTAATCCAACGTCCCACATCGCCCCGTACCGCTTCCCGCGTTATGAGCCACTGACTGGTGGATCCCCCTGTCAGCTGAGCCCCGCGCTGCGGAGTGACACTAGGCCGGCCCGTTAGCGTCTCCCACGCGACCCAACAGTTTAAATTTAGATTTTTCTATTTAATTTCAAACATAGTTCTGTACATAGATTCCAAAATCAAACCAGCTCGACTCACTGAACAAAAATGCATGAAACTAATTTTGTTAGAAATTTACTGAAATGCTTAATCCAAGCCCATTGGATTCAAACCCTTTGGAGTTATAGATCAACCTTGGTAAAAATAACAAGGCAGAAGCTTTTCTGCATTCAAATTTTTTTCAAAATTCAACCATAAGAGCTTTTGAGTTGATTCCAACTCTCAAAAATCACATTTGATCATACCTTTCAGAATATATAAAAACATATGGGTTTACTTATAGAAATTATGTTCAAGTAATAAAATAATGTCGCATAGGCATTTCTAGTCACTTTATTGAATTAAAATAAAAAGGTTAAACCTTATTAAGTTGTGACACCACTTTAAATCACATTCCCATGTACTTAAATATGTGGTGATGACATGTGTCAACATGATCCCATGTTTGAGTTGGAGAATATTAAATCTTAAGTAGTTTTTCAATGAGTAGAAATTAATTTTCTCAAATTAAAATAAATATGACAAATGCTTTAATTCTTGTAATGTTAGTGATGATGCTAGATCATATATAGTACACCTTTGTGTGATGATTGAAAATAGTTAAGTATTTTTGGTGATTGTGTACCTCGTATTTATTTATAGACGCTAGTACCGACCAAGGATACGAGGAGGAAGGAGGATACTACGAGGAGGAAGCCGAGGCGAACTTCAACCACTGCTCTACACAAGGCAAGATAACACTTGTAATTAGGAAAGTTAGATAACATATGCAATGCAGTAAGCATGCTTGGTTAGACACATTTGATGATACCCAATCCTAGTTTTACTTACAAGTTTAATACTTCATTTTTCTTTACCAAAGCTTCTCTTAGAGTTTACTTAAGTGACTTGTATATTCTAGAAAGATAACTAAAGGTAGCATAAAGAGCATAAAACTTGGCCTAAGTTAGATAATCTTAATGTCATCCTAAGGCATGAGATTGAACTTAGCAAATCTCCACTTTTTTACCACCCCTCATTAGTATTTACCACCACTTGTAGATGCTAGTGCTAAGCATAAAACTTGATCAACTTTAGATGGGAATACTTGGTGAAAATGGTTATGAAAACCTTAGAATGATGAGTCATTCTACTGAAATGTTTTGACATGTGTTTCCGAACACCAGATGATTTTGATGATGGAAATGTTAAGGCATGAGCCTTAACCCTTTATAAAACTAATGGTTGTCTGGATGTGATATCATTCCAATTTTACCGTACAACCACAATACTCGAAAATTGGGTAGGGCTTTACTTAAAATTTATATACCTTAGTATGGGTCCCTCGCGGCCAAGGTCTGAGCTGAGGCTACCTTGTGAAGATTGTCCACCTGTGCAGTACCCAAGATGACAGTTGGTCATGGTTGGGAGGCCAAACTCACAGGAGAGGTGTCTATATTAAGGTGTGTAATTGAAAGGTTAGGATTGATTATCCGCATACTGAGTATGGTGAATTCAGGATTTGTTCCTGACGGATGTATCGAATGTTATGGTGAAAGTGTACAATCTCTGCAGAGTGTCAACTATTCGAATAGCCGCGTCCGCGGTTATGGACAGTTGGAGTGGCCATACTGTTCCCCCGTCAGATGTTTTCAAAATGACTTATGAAATGAATTGTGACTTTGACTTGACCACAACAAAGTTGTGATATGAAATTCAAATTCCCGCTTAGGTGTTATAAAACTTTCAACTAGTTTTCTTTGCTTTTGAACTTAGTAGAGGTAAATCTGGCTTTTTGCAAAACAATCCAGAGCTTAGTATCTTACTACCAAAAATCCCCTTAACTTGTTAGTATTAGTTTTCGAGTACTTAAAGAGTACTCATGGCTTTGTCCCTGGCTATTCCCATGACCAGACTATGAAGAGGAGTATCAGGATGAAGGACCGCAGGAAGGTTACGACAACTAAGATCATCTCCCATCATCAGCATTGCATGTGACCCCGAAGATGGAGATTCGCCTACGCTATCGTTACTATTACGTTATTCCGCTACTTGAGTTGTATTAAGAACTGGATCATGAGATCCTTATTTGTATAAGACCTTATGTATGGTTTGTAATGGATGATGTACTGTGATATCCAAATCTGTTATGTCTCGCAAAAATGGTAATTCTGAGATTGCGATGTATGGCATAACAGGCATCTGGGATTAAAAATCCGGATGTTGACACAGCCTTAAGAGTTTAGGGTTAGGGAGGGGCCGTGAGGCGGATGGTTTCTCAATACAAAAGACATTTATATGTGAACGGATGGAGTACGAACGTGTCGTTTGAAGAACCTCGCCACCAAACCACGACATCGTGTGGGCACCAGAAATTCCAACTCGCGCTTAATTACTTGCTCATGCTCTTTCGTCTCTCGCCTGTTTTGATTATTCGGGACAGGGTTGCACGATTTGTGCGTCGCGGGTTTAGACTTTGGAGAATCTCTTGGTAGTTGGTTTCTCTGCTGACTTCATATCTCTAAGTTGCTTCAGAAGTTATGTTTCTGTCTGGGTAGTTATCATGCATGTGTTTTCATATGTTCTGAAGAGAGACATGGATGTTAACCGGTGGACGTGAGAGAGAGGGAGAAGCGGGGGGGATTAGCGGTGCTGATGGTGACGAGATTGCGTCATGAGAACGGGACATGCAGAATAGTTTTTCAGGAGGCAACGAACTCAGACAGTTAGGTCGACCGTGATCTATCCTGCACGGGGATCTTATGTAGAGAAACCTGGCGGAGGAGGGATACAGGGGAAAACCAGAACAATTTCGCCAGTTACCCTTGCTAGATTACTGGCATTCCCTTTGCACATTCCTTGATTTCCGCCCGGTTTTGGGGGTGTTAGATATGACATGGTGCTGTTTTTCTTCCTTAGTGGTAGTGCTAACTGCCTGTGTTTAGCTTACCTAAGAGAGAAGCATCGGTCTCTACTCATCTGTACGTGTGAGACAGCCGCATGACAGACACGAGACTTAGTGCACAAATACAAGGTCAAAGCATGCACCATCCATCGCCATGTCTAGACATAGACTGATGCATGGTCGGAGCAGTTCACTTCAAGGACCAGCAAATAACACGTATAGTCAACTCAATCGGAAGTCTAATCGAATTTGGTAATCGATACTAGTACTAGTACTTTATATGTTTAAGGACTAATCGAATATGGTCGGAGTAGTAGTAAGTTAACGGTGTAGTTTGATCAACGTCACTAGGAAAAACTAAAAAGATCATCATTTATAACAGCAGATTAATATCACTAGGTTCATCTTAAAATATAGTTTTGCTCTACATTAATTTCCCATATATATAAACTAGGAATTCAGTGTGCGAATTCACTAGAGAGGGGAGGAAAACAGATGGGGTCTAGGGTTTTGCCTGGCGGCGGGGGCGACCCTGTCCCGCCACAGCCTCCTCGGTATGTCACCCTGTCGGAACAACGGAAGGAAGCCAAGTCTAAAGCGAATCTAGAGTCATCGCTGCCCACGCGACGTGGTGCAGCAGGAGTCCCCACTGGAGACCGTGCGGGATACGAATCGGCGGGGGCGACGAGAGCGACGGCTATAAAGCAGTATGGCCAGGAGACGCCAAACCCTAAGAATCTTGAAGAGGACCTACGGGATCGGAGCGCGATTGCATCTATCGGAAGATCGAGCGGGAGGGACGGCGTCATGGCGGCCAGGACGGGATCTGTGATGCAGCGGGAAGAGGATCATCGAGCGGCTAACTCAGGTTTCCACGCGAGATCGATGGTGGCCAGGGAGGCGCCTCTGGACGGTGGGGGTGATCAAGGGGGATTCGGTGAGAATCCTTCCCACCCGAAGCCGAACGGGGGTAGCTCCGCGATGCCATTGGTCCAGTGGATCCTGCCTACAGCCGAAGCAAGAAGGGAAGCTGAGGATGGCAACTGGGATGACGAGGATCTGATGGACCAGGAGCCAGGGTTTCATCAGGGGGCCGGAGACACATGTAGGAGGGAAGGTGGACATGGAGGATAATGTCCATATCGAATTTGAGGAAGATGATGAGGAACCAGAGGAGGCTGAGCTGCAAAACAGGGAGCCATGGCAATTCTTGGTGAGATACATGGCGACCTACAAACCGAGAGCGAAGGCGATGTTTGACAAATTCTCTGTGGAGGTGTGGTTCTTGCGCAATGGAATCAAGTATTCGGAAAGAGGAAACAACTACTATATCGTCACTGTTTATTCACAGGGAGACTTTGATTTTGTTAACCGTGGGGGACCGTGGATATACAATAAGAACTCTCTCTTAGTGAAAGCTATCGAGGATGATGTTAGTCCGTCAGAGATGATCCTGAACAAAGTACCCATATGGGTACGCTTTTATGATGTACCATGGGGGAAACAGAAAAAAGACTACGGCATGAAGTTGGGTGCTGGAATAGGCGATGCTTTGGAAGTGATGGTCCCAAGTGCTGACCAGGATAAAAATGAGTTCCTCCGGGTTAGGGTGAATATACCATACAATCGGCGTCTCCAGACGCAGGTTACTGCTGGTGCAAAAGGGAAGCCAAGTGCTACTAGGACATACAGGCTGAAATATGAACGGCTCCCCCACTATTGCACTCATTGTGGCTTTCTGGGGCATAGAAAGATGGCGTGTGAGAAGTTGAGGACTGGCATTCCGTCGCTTGACTATGAAGCATATGAATTAAGATGCAGCCCGTATAAGAAGTTTGAGTACCGAGCACATTTCATCCCTCCCGCGGGACAGCCGGCTACACATAGAGGCTTGAGTTTCACCACGTTTGGTATGGCAGAATCCCACCAATCCTCCCACAAGCAGAAGGCCTCGCTGTCACAGGGAACACAGCACCAAGGATCCGCTGTTCATAGTGAGTCGCATGATGACCTAGGTGAAGAGGTGATGCCACCATTAGAGGATATTGATGAGGCGGAGCTGTCGGCACAAGTTGGAGCAATGCAGGTAGATATTAATGTGTCAGCCGAGGAAGTCCAAGGAGTACAGGGAAGTGGTGCTGTGCCGATCATACATGATCCTGATGAAGATGGCCCCGAACTGCAGGGCCGAAAGGAGATACTGAACGCGGTGGCGACAAAGGCGCTGACTTGGCCGGCCGAGGGCAGTGATGTAGGCAACACGTACGGCCAGTCCCTGGAAGATCAAGGTACCCAGGCACGTCCTCCACAGGCAGCGCCCTTCCTGGCCATCCACCCGAACCTGATCCAGTTCATGCAGTGTGCTTCTGCTAGCCACGGGAGTCAGAATTCTGATGGGCCGAGAAGTAGCGACATGATCCCGGCCATACGCAACTTGTCCAACTCGACGATCCCGCTCAGTTTGGAGGACACGCTGATGGGTTTGCTGATTCGATCCTGGGGAAAAGGACAGGGGAGGAGGAGGAAGTCCAGGGTAGACCCCTTGACCTGTCTCTGGGTCGAGTATATGACAGGCAGCAGGGTGGGTTGCAGAAGAGAGGCAGACAGGACAATAACGTGACAGCGGAAGGAATGCACATGGAGCGCGGGAGAAGCAATGATCAAAGGGGCCGTGGACGGGCTATGGGACGAGGAACAACTAGCAAGCAGGCGAGGTCATGTGTGTGGCTTCGCCAGGAAAAATGAATTGCCTATGCTGGAACTGCCGGGGTGTCGGAGGGGCCTCGACAGTTCGCGAACTTTTGTATCTCTCTGAGTCTTTGCGTCCTAAGTTAGTTTTTCTTTGTGAAACTAGGCAAAATAAACATAAAGTCCGTCGTCTTCGTCATAGGTTAGGTCTTAAGGGTTTTGCTGGGTCTAGTAGTGTGGGCCAAAGTGGTGGATTGGCCCTATTTTGGCATGAGAGTCTCAGTGTTGATGTTAAGAATATAAATGAAAGGTATATTGATGCGTATGTCCGTGTCTTACCCTCTAATCCTAAATGGCGTCTAACTTGTGTTTATGGGGAACCGAGGGCTGAAAATAGGTATCTGGTGTGGAACATGCTGCGTAATATGAAAGAGGAAGAACAAATCCCGTGGGTTGTCATGGGAGATTTTAATGAGGTCATGTGGCAGGAGGAACACCTGTCCCTAACCCCTAGATCGGAAAGGCAAATCGAAGCCTTTCGTGACACCTTGTCCTCCTATGAGCTTGGAGACATCGGGTTCTCCGGCGTCCCGTATACATATGATAATAAACGACGAGGGAGAGAAAATGTGCGAGTTCGGCTAGACAGAGTGGTTGCTAATCCGGCCTGGCGGGATATTTTTGCGGATAGTAGTGTTACACACATGACAACTGCATGTTCTGACCATTGCGTCTTACATGTTTCTATTCTACAGGAAGAGCGTACACCCAGGAAGGCCCCCAGCCGCCAAATCATGTGGGAAAGATCGCCGGAACTGGCTGAGCAGATTAGGCAACTCTGGGAAGGTGCTGGTGTGAAGACCTCATTGGGGCAGGTACGGTCTGGGCTGGATGGGATGATGAAGGAGCTGCAAATCTGGGGCAAATGTAAGTTCGGTAACATTAAAAGGGAACTTGAAAAGACCAGGAAAGAATTGGAAGCATTACAGTTGAATAATGCAGACCCAGGGGACATGCGCAAGGTATCATACTATATGAATGAATTACTCTAAAAAGAGGAGATGATCTCGTTGCAAAGATCGCGGATCACTTGGCTGAAGGAGGGGGGCCGTAACACAAAATATTTCCACCAACGGGCTGTGTGGCGAGCCCGTAAAAATTATATCAAAATACTGAAAAATGACGATGGGGTGTGGAAGGATGCTCCCTCGGATATGGAAAGAATGGCAACGTCTTACTTTAAAGAATTGTTTACTCGTGACCCTAGCCTTAACGCTGATCACTTAACGTCTCTTTTTCAGAAAAAGGTTTCAGGGCCAATGAATGACGAACTGTGTCGAGAGTTTACAGATGAGGAGATCAGTGATGCCCTGTTTCAGATTGGTCCACTAAAATCGCCGGGAACTGATGGCTTCCCGGCCAGGTTTTACCAGTGTAATTGGGACATACTGAAAGCTGAGGTAATTAATAGGGTAAGGCTATTTTTCCTGACCGGACGTATGCCTGACGGGGTTAATGACACTGCTATAGTATTGATACCAAAAGTTGAATCCCCAGAGACAATTAGAGATTTCCGGCCCATTAGTCTCTGTACAGTTCTATACAAAATCATTGCAAAATGCTTGGTGAATATATTGAGACCCATTTTGGGAGATCTTATCTCAGAGAATCAGAGTGCTTTCGTCCCTGGAAGATTAATTACAGACAATGCTCTTATAGCCTTTGAGTGCCTACATTTTATGGACAACAACACAAATCAGGATAAAAACTTCTGTGCTTATAAACTTGATCTTTCCAAGGCATATGACAGAGTGGATTGGGTTTTTCTAAAGAAAGTGATGCAAAGATTGGGTTTCGCCCACCGGTGGATTGACTGGATAATTGCATGTGTCACCACGGTGAAATACACAGTTAAATTTAATGGCGGGCTTCTGGATTTATTTTCGCCTTCGCGTGGCCTACGTCAAGGTGACCCCCTTTCACCCTTTATATTCCTATTTATTGCTGATGGTTTGTCTGCCTTGTTGCAAAAGGAAATACAGCACAACACTATTACACCCATCCGTGTATGTCGCCGCCGGGGATCTCTCACCTCCTCTTTGCCGACGACAGCTTGCTGTTCTTCCAAGCGCACGGGGACCAAGCGAATAAAGTTAAGCAAGTTATCGAGAGCTATGAAACTAGCACAGGACAACTAATAAACCGTAATAAGTGCTCAATTTTATTTGGAGATTCTTGCCCCAGTACAGCCCGCGAGGAGGTCAAGTCCATGCTGAATGTAATACATGAGACAGGTGATGATAAGTATCTAGGGCTGCCAACTCCCCACGGGCGAATGGACAAAGGTAAATTTGAGAGCCTAAAATCTGCTTTGGCAAAGGGCCTGATGGAATGGGGGGATAACCACCTCACACAGGCTGTCCGGGAGGTGTTTATTAAGTCGATAGCGCAAGCTCTTCCTGTTTATGTCATGGGTGTGTTTAAGCTGCCCTTCGTACTGTGTGATGACCTGACAAAAATGATCCGAAATTACTGGTGGGGGGAGAAAAATGGGAAGAGAAAAACACACTGGATGGCGTGGGAACATCTGATGAGAAGTAAAGAACAAGGTAGAATCGGTTTCAGAGATTTGCGCTTATTCAATCAAGCTCTGCTTGCTCGGCAAGCATGAAGGATAATCAAGTTCCCTGACTCCCTATGTGCGCAGATGCTCAAGGCCAAAATCCCTATGTGCACAGATGCTCAAGGCCAAAATTTTCCCAATGGCTCGCTCCCGGATACTGTCTTCACCAGGAACAGCTCGGCCACGTGGCATGCAATTGAATACGGTTTGGAGCTGCTAAAGAAAGGCATAATCTGGCGCGTCGGAAATGGCACCAATATACGAGTCTGGAGGGATCCATGGATCCCACCGACGACAGTGTATAAACCCATCTCCAAGCAGGGGCGCTGCAGATTGCGATGGCTCGGATTTCATGCAGGTAGGTGGTACGTGGAATGAACAGCTTGTTCGCCGATGGTTCCTGCCAATTGACGTAGAAGCAATCCTCAAAATTAGACCATCCAGAAGGAACGATGAGGACTTCGTGGCTTGGCAACCAGATAGGAGTGGGATGTTTTCAGTGGCAAGTGCATATAGGTTGGGCCATGCAGAGCACCTGGTGGATCAGAACATGGGAGCAACGAGCACGCGGCCGAACGGAGACCGACCCTGCTGGCGCATGATATGGCAATGTCCAGTGCCACCAAAAGTTAAAACACTAGTTTGGAGAATTGCGACGAACTCTCTGGCGACCCAGGCAAATATCCACCATCGTGGTATTGGAGTGACTGCACAATGCAAGATTTGTGGTGCGGAAGTGGAAAATACTTATCATGCGTTCATTACCTGCCCCCGGCAAGATCTTTATGGGAAGCCATGCGCTCGGTGTGGAATCTGCCTGCTCTAGCTGAAATCACAAACATAGGATCAGAATGGCTTCTTCACCTCCTGCCTAGTCTTCAACAACTCCAAAGGGCGATGACTATGATGGTTCTTTGGAGAGTGTGGCATGTCCATAACGAGATTACACATGGGAAGCCTATGCCAGCGGTGGAGGGTTCAAAAAGATTTCTGACAAGCTATTTGGATTCCCTGTTGATCATTAAACATGCACCTTTGGCTGACCCCATCAAAGGAAAAGCGGTCATGGCTTATAGTCAGGGGTTTAGCCCCATTGATCATACATCCGAATCCGAGCGCTCGAAGCAAAACAAATGGGTGTTGCCACCGATCAGCCATGCGAAACTGAATACAGATGGATCGTTTGTTAGCACTCATGGAGCTGGCGCAGGTATGATCCTGGGAGATCATAGGGGGGCGGTACTCTGTGCGGCGGCTAGACAACTTAAGTACTGTATGGATGCTACTGACGCCGAACTGGCAGCGATTGAGAAAGGCATGGCGCTGGCCCTAAACTGGACAGACCTACCGTTCACGGTCGAGACAAACTGTGCTGAAGCCGTGGTGCTGATAAAGAGAGAGACGCCCAACACCTCAGTATACGCCGCGAGAATTCAGAAAAATTCCCATATATATATATAAGACTAGAATAAAAGTGAAAAGACACTTATCTGTAAACCGAAGGAATACGAACCGCCACCAAACCATGGCACTGCGTGGGAACCAAAATTACTAACTTGCCCTTAATTACGTACTCCTGGTCTTTCGTCTCTCGCCTGTATTTATTATTCGGGACAGGGTTGCAGGATTTCTGCGTCGCGGGGTAAGACTTTGAAGAATCTCTTGGTAGTTTGTTTCTGCGGACTTCATATTTGTAAGTTGCTTCAAAAGTTTTGTTTTTGTCTGGGTAGTTATCATGCATGTGTTTTCTTCTGTTCCGAAGAAGAAGAACAAGGAAATGGATCGATGTTAACCGGTGGACGTCAGGGGAGGGCGGGAAAGATTAGCGCTGCTGATGGTGCCTGTTGGTGACGACTGACGAGACTGCGTCATGAGAACGGGACAGGTAGGGCCCTAATAATGATTACAATATTTTTTCTCAGGGGCAACGAACTCCTCCAGGAGTTAGGTCGACCGTGGTCTATCCGCAGCTCCGCACACAACACGAGCAGAAAAAGCTGCGCCTTTTCTGCGAACCAAACTACTCCTTTAGTTTGACTAGATTTGGTTGGTTAACTTTGATCGTTGGTTGGTTTTGTTCTTTCGTCAACAATTGGAAGATTAAAACTTAATCGCCCACTCTGACGCTTCGCTGATCTTGATGACGTTCCTATTGCCTATCGTTTGCTGAGAACTGTCGTGCTTTGCTGGTGAAACTCTGCATGCTGTTTCATTCTACTGATGGAATGAAACTTGCTGCATGCGCGATCTGCGTTCCACCGGTGGGATGGTGTGCATGAATCCAGTGTTTTCTTTTTTCAGATGACAATGTTCAAATACAGGTGCAAGTATCTATCCCCAACCAACCTACATATAGTACTACCTACCATTTCTAATCAAGAATATTGGATCATTTCACCTAAATCCCGCCGTAAACCGTATTCTACCCTGCCGGTAGCAGGTGACACCAGAACACCCAGCTAATGAGAACGCTAATCACTGTCACGGTGCCGCGAGTGGTCGACTGATCCATCTCCCCACAGAAAAGGGAAGAAAATTGTGGACAGACTGGGTGACGCATACATATCTGCCTCTTTTGTTCTTCACTCCAGTGTCGTTCGTCAGTTTATAATTTTCAGACGTACAGTGTACGTTGAACCGGTCGACACCTGTCCGCAATCGGGCCATCGCCGCTACGCTACAGTCCGACGAGTAAGCCGGCGACTCTCCAGGACTTGAGCAAGGCCGGCGGCAACAAGAAGTCAAGAACACCAGGCACGCACCAACCAACAAGGCTTAGATGAAAGGAGGTACTACTACTACTGTACATATCATGATCAGCATGAGCGCCGTCTACACCTACCGACCATATCCGGAGTGTTGGAATTGGAAATGTTCAAGTTGTGTGCCCTAGAGAAAACACACCAACCGTCCAACCCATGCTCGATCACAACGGTTGACGTTGTACGCGCGTCTGATGACTGCACCAAACAAGAAAAAGCAGCAGCCGTGATACGGCGTGCCGATATGAGTGTATAGAAAAAATTGCCACCATAGTTCAGATTGTGTAGACGTAAGTAACTGAGCCTGATCAAGCGTTGGTGCAAATAGGTTCTGACGAAAGTGATCTTAGCACTGAAACCTTATGTTGCTTCTGAATTTGGACGTAGGCTGCATGCAGTCAACGGAGATATTCCCGTGAGGGTTATCATAGAAAGGGTCGAGTATAAGCTGCCTGGTGTTATCGCGTGATAAATATGTAAGCAGGGCAAGAAAAAGTCAGAAACATGTGAATGCGAGTCAAATTTTAAGATTCGGTGCCGATCGTCGAGCTCACGGAGAAGGCATGAACTGGTCCATCCTTCTCTGTATGCAGGAGCAAAACAACGCGGTGCACGCCGGTGCGACCACATAGTCGCTGTTTGATCGCGGAATAGATGTTGCTACTACCCCTAATTAAACCTCTCAAAATAGCTTGGGGACAAAGAAAGATATCACACAGAAAATGGACCACTTGCTATTTTTTGCTTGACAGGCCGGTAGACCGGCTGGCTTGTTTTTTATTCCTAAGGAATAAAAGCTGGGCTTGCTGATTCTATACTAGGAATATATCCCTGTAAGTTGCAGAAAAAAGACCATACGATTTCAGAAGAAAAAAAAACCAGAAGCTTAGGCTGCAGCCCATTACTTTTCGGACAAAAAGCATGAGCTCGTTGTAAACTGAGACCATTATTTTTGTTGAGAATCACAAACTGAACCCAGTATGAAGCGCAAGTATAAAGGTTGAGCCCGGTCATACGAAGCCAGACATCCTGCACCTAAATACGGCCCGAGAATAAGTACCACGGTACCGGGCCTGAATGGAGAGCAGTGCACGCCGCACAGGGGCATCGGCCTGTCCATTTGCTTCACTGTAGGTGTTTTCTTTCTGTTTTTTTAAGGTACATAATCTGGTCATTTTTTCATGATTTTCGAAAAGTTTCATGATTTTGAAAATATTTACAGTTTTCAAAAAATTGTTCATATTTTTTGAAAAATGTTCACATTTTTCTAAAATCATATATTTTACATGATTTCACAAAAATATTCATATTTTCTAAAAAAGGTTCACGGTTTTAAAAAAATACACGCCTTTCAAAAAATATCCCCCTTTTTTCAAAAAAAAATCATTATATTATAATAGTCAAACTTTAAAATAAGAAAATAGAAAAATAACATACTCCCTCCGTTCTTTAATATAAGCTGTATAGCTTTTTTAAAAAAAATTCCAAAATATAAGGTGTATTGCAATGAAACACTCGTTTGGATAATACTTTTAGAGAATTGATTGCATTTCCTTATCTCGGTCGAGCTCCTCTATTTTCTCATAAGGTGTAATCTCGTCCAAAACATCTGTGCCAAACTATATACCTTATATTAGGAAAGGAGGGAGTACAAAATAAAAAAATAAAAAGGAAAAGTAAAGAAAAAAATGCCTCGGCTGGGCCGGCTAGTAGACGTGTCTTTCAGGCGGCACGCTGCGGCTGGCGCCCCTTGAAGCGGCATATAGCCCCTCCCAAACGCTATATGGGACAACGCGCGAGATGGGTCGGGCCAATTTCCACGTTATTTCTATTTTTTCTTTTCTATATCTGTTTTCTTTCTTTTATTTTTTGTTTCTCTTTTCATTTTTATTTCCTATTCATTTTAATTTATTTCCCATTTTCCTTTTTTCGTTTTTTCCTTTATATTTTATATTTTTGTTTCTTCTTTATTTTCTTGTCCACATAAGATAAATATTTCTATGAAAATCTTTTAGGTAATAAAAAATTATACTAGAAACTCATTAAAAGAATACAAATGTTCTTATTAAAAACCATTGAAATGAGATAAATTATTGAAAAACCTTTCAAATAAGGTAAATGTTTTTATTGAAAAATTGTTAAAATAAGATGAATTTTTAATGAAAAACTTTTAAAATGAGATACAAATGTTCACTCATTTGAAAGCTGTTCATATAAATTTTCAAAGTTCACGTGAGTTATTTTTTCACATCAATGAATTCAAAATTTTAAGTAAATAGAAACTTGATAACTTACTCAGAACTACTATAAGTAAATTATAAATTAAAATAGGAAACATGAAACAAAACAAAACATAAGGTAAATAATAAATAAAATTATATTAAAAAATCATTCAAATAGGAGAAATGTTCTTATTGAAAAACCATTCAAGTGAGATAAATGTAATCATTGGAAAATTTGTGCGAATAAGGTAAAATTTTGTATTAGAAAACTGTTGAAATGAGGTAAAAAATTAATGATTTTTTTCAAATGAGGTAAAAAAGTTCACCAATGTGAAAAAAATGTTTTTCAAAGAAATTCATGAGGGTTCTTTTTTTTCATGCCAATGAATTCACTATTTTAAGTAAATGGAAGCTTGATAACTTATTCATATCAACTAAATTAAATAATATAAAATAAAATAGAAAATGCAAGTTAAAAGAAATAAAAACAAAACAAAACATAACATAACATGAAATACAGGAAAAAAACTCAATTATTTATAATCGGTTGCAACCATATCAACCCATTTAGTATAGAGGTGGCAAAAGAGTGACACAGCTGATCCAAGGAATAGGAGCTTCCTACACATAGGGTCCTATTATAGTAGGTAGCTCTCAAATTGGGCTTGCATGACACGATGCTGGTGGAAAGCTCCTATGTAACCCACAGGTCAAACGCACAATTAGACCAGCCCAAATAATACTTTCTCTTTTTTTGCTTTTCTTCTTCTTTTTATGATTAATTACATTTTATTTTATGTTTATTTTCCTATTTTTTCAAGTTTCTTTTTTGTTTAATTTTGTTCTAAGTATTCAGATGAATATTTTAAGAAAAATATTTTAGAAAGTTGAGATACAATATTTGTAGTGTTCAAATTAAATATTCACAAGGTTTAATTTTTTTATAGTTAAAAAATATTTCCATAGTTCAAAATAATTGTTCATGGGGTTATACTCATGCATTAGATAAACAACTTATATAATAGTTAAAATCAAACAAAAAAGATAAATCATAAAATGTTTACATAGTTTAAAATAATTGTTTTTGATATTAAAACATGATAAAAATAAACAAAAATTAAAAAGGAAAACCATAAAAAAATACTCCCTCTGATCCATATTAATTATCACTGGATTGAATGTATTAGCACTAAAATATATGTAAATATATCCATTTATGCGACAAGTAATATGAATCAGAAGAGTAGAAAAAGAAAGAAAACAGAAAAACTAGTGGGTAGGAAATGACTAGCCTTACCGGACAGCAACCATCATATGAATGACATGAGTTGTCCCTATTTGACGCAACGGGCATTAGATAAGGTTTGTATTCACAAAAACCACGGCTCCGGGCCACCATCGGCTGTCCATAACAAAGCAGAGCTCCAATGTAGACCGACATCAATCCGCATTAGTAGGCGATTCCATGTGCGTACATCTATAAGTTAAGAAGAAAGTGACAAAGTTCAAGATGAACATTCACATTCTTCTCTGCAGATCACAAAAAAATTCTTCTCCGTAGTGACTACTCATTTAGAGCATCTTCAAGAGGTGATGCAAAATAGGACCCAAACAAATTTTTTAGGCATTTGGAGTTAAAATCGTTCCTGCAACATGTGAACATTTACGGTGATGTAAAAGTTTTTGGGCCACCCTATATTTTGGCTGCAAGTGATGCAAATTTGGGGCACATGCACAAAACTATATGGTGATGTAAAACAAAAATGTTGTGGCTAGAACCAACTGCCACGGTGAAACTTCCACGCCATCGACCGTTGCTACTGAATGCCGATTCCGGCTGGTTCCAGCCGCCGCACGCCGCCTCTATGACTTTCTTGGCACCTCACAGTTATTCCCCCTACTCAGGACGTCCGCCGCAACCCCCGCCATATCTCAGGGTGTTGTCGGCTGAATTCACCAATTCCGGCGGTTCCTCGCCCGGCTGCCGCCTGATATGGTCATTGGAAGAATGCCACATCTCATTGATGTCGATTGGCGGCCGCCAAGACCCTAATACCTATGTGATTGTCGTAGTGTCGTTCCTCCTTGCCTGCACTCGGTCAGCGTGGCGCCGCGTTATTTTGCCGCATCTCCCATATGGGCCTTGCCTGTCCCGCCCTTACCACCATTCATTTGGTTCGAGCGACCCCCATCGGCCAAAATCGAGCTAAAGGCCCGGCGGTAGTTTTATCAGCATCCCTCCTCACCGCCGGATCTCGTGTGCTCCGGTAACTATGTCCTAAGGACAGTGGTGTCCTATTTTATATCACTTTGTACGGCAGAATTTTTTAAAGGCTACTTTTGAGTGCCCTAGGACTTTTTTCGGGGTCCTACACATCACCTGTCGGAGGATTCTCTTACCCAAATAGTATGTTTACCAATACGAAACGTCCTGCATGCAATGCAATGCAACCTTTAGTCCGTATGCATTTGCCGATAGCTAGCTAGTGTTATGCACTGAAGCCGTCATGTCTCCATCGGCGCGTATAGTACTGCTCCGGCCGCCAGTGAGCCAGTGGATCCGTCGACCGGCCGGCCGGCCGGCGACGAGCTAATCCGCAAACGCAACGCACCCTGTACGGTCGACCGACAAGGGGTCCTGTGGCCAGTGAGAGCTGCCCTGTCTGCCTTTCCCCTTTTCCTCCCGACGGATCGGCGCTGTCCAGCTCCCATTCACCGGCGAGGAAATGTTGGGCGCTCCACTCGCCCATTGGCGTCGCCGGTCGTGTTGTTTCACCCTCGATCGAGTCGCGTACGTACCTGCACATGGGAAAAAGCCAAAAGGAAAATCCCTCAAGACCACGTACGTACGTGCACCATTGTCACCAACTCACCATCTGGAACAATCGATCATGCATCTGTTATCAAGATTTTTGGCTCCAATGGACGGTTGATGCTTTGTGGAGGGGGAGAAGTCAATGCCTTAGCGCATCGTTCTAGTCAAGAGGGTCATCATCTAGGAGGTGACTTAGTTGGGTATAGCGAGGACGGCAGGAACCAGGCAAATCTTGTACAATCGATCTCGCGATAGGGTGTCATCCTGGATCCTGTCTCTCGTCGCATAGTCTTGTTGATCCGATTGGGAAACAAGATCTTGTTGGTTGACATGATATCCCAAGTCGTATACAACCGATCTAGCTAAGGGAAGGGACAAACTATGCCTTCTCACTGTGCACTGTGGAGCGAGGTTTGTATTGTTCTAGAGACTGTATTTATTTATTTGTTTATGTTTGATGCATTAACAGAGTTGTACATTATCGGAAAAACTGTATCGAGAAGTTTGGTCATTTGCGTTAAATAAACCAACTCAGGCCTGCTGCATGAAACAAAGAAGGAACGACTGCGGTTTTTCGTGATATTTGTTTTTTGAACACTTGAGTCATGGAGCTTTGAGATTGATTTTTGTTTGGAAAAGGGGAGCAAGTCCCGGCCTCTGCATCAATCCATGCATGTAGTCCTCTTTATTACCAACGTATCAAAGTATCAAGTTTTACAACTTACGGATCACACAATATGTACACACGAACTAGCCAACGGAAAAGTAAAGAGAGACACATCTATATATCATGAAGTCGTTTAGTAGGCTGCCACCCAGTCTGGCTATAGATAGCCCGCACCGTCTCCATCCGTTGGCCACCAACACGCATAGGCTCCCGTTGTGCCTCCCAAGCAAAAGAGACCGACCGTGGATCCCGTGTGACACCATACGAATAACCTGTAAAAAATGAGAGTGTGTACGCTTTGAGACCAAAGAAGTCATCATTGACATGGCAGCGTCGTATCCTATTGTAAACTTAATATCCATTAATGAGGCATATGTATATGTAAACCTCCCCAGTGTGGTCTATTAGGGTACATTTGCCTCAGTTAACAACCAAACCAATGAGTGTTGGTTAGCGAGTAAGAGAATTTCGTGTGTTTTTTTTTGGAGATGGGATCTCGATGCATTTGGCTTCCATAAGTTTCACAAATAAATGGTGTTTCTCTGCACATCGACAAGGTACTTAACATTGCAATCAAGAAGGTAGAGAAGAATCCCTAGCGCAGCTGAGCCGCGAGAGAGATCCTTGTTTATTATATGAATAACTGAAATCAATATTAACTTCATGAGTTCAGAGATAGACTTTCCCCAATACCGGCACTGCTCCTATCAAAATAAAATAATTGGATTCCATGTACATTGGATGAGGATTTCTACAACGGATGAATCCATTCAAATAAATGAAACCATTAGGTACGCCCTGGGATCTACTCAATTTTTAGATTCGCTAATGCCTATCAAAAGGAAAGGGAATGTTGTTATTCAATAGTTTCATCCTAGAATTTTTTTCCTGAAAAAAACATATATATGATCTTCTACTTTCTCATCCACCGACTGAGATCACATTGGCGGTCAAATTCTCTAATCAAAGCGCAAAACTGATCTTGTGTCAAAATTGAGTCCATCCTTCTCGGGAATTCGATATGATGGGCGGTGGCGGTGGTGTCACACCCTCCCCTCATTGTCGCCCTTCCTCCGTCCCTCTCATTGTCACAATTCTTGTGGCACACAGTTCTCAACTTTTTTGCTTCATATCCTAACAAACCCCTTGATATTATCTTTACTAACAACTTTAACTAACCCTAAATATGGTTGCTCAAATTGAGTACCGCATGTCATACCAAAGTGTAGTGATAGAGCCAAAGGAAGGGAAAGCCAGGGCAAATAATAAAAGGAAGGGATACTCACGGTGCTTTATTTTCCAAGCATATTATTAATAAATATTCGTTGTCCTTAGCAACGATTACTATTAGAAGGAGATTGTAACTAGCGGTCACTCTACATGAAGATGCCACTATCGAACCTGCCTATATGTATGAGTAGTACCGGACTGGGGCCGGCTTAGATCACACGTTGTGTCATGTAAAGGCACAACAACTACCCATGTGGTTCTCTCTCACAAATTCTTGCTCTCCCCCCCCCCCCCCCCCCCCCCCCCCCCCCCCCTTTCTCAAGTTTGGGTTATAAAGTCTGGTATTCGAAAAAAGTTGAAAACAAAAAAATCCGAAATTTAAATTTGTATAAAATTTAAAATTCCTATCTCTCAAAATTGTGAAAAAGCTTACTACTCCAAAAGTTCAAAATTTAATTTTTTTTTGGAAATTGTTGGGAGTTTGAAAATTCCGAAAAGATGAAATATTGAGGGCTGGTGCTGGATTTGTTCATAGTTTTCAAAATAGAAATGTTTGATGATACATCGTTATTGGGGAATTATCACATTCAAACGTGATATGGAAATAGGCAGCGGAATAAGATGTAATCTTCAGCATCACTCATGTATTAAATACATACATCGTTGCTCAATCATGAAAGAAAACATATGCATCGGACATATATGAAGAAACAGTTTTGCCCCAACCGAGGACAAGTCTTGGGTGCTCTCAATACACATGTAGCTGATTTTCGCATGTAGGCAGGATAAGTCTTATGTGCTCTCTGCACATAGGTGCAGCAACAAGCAAATCAACACACATAGATATCGATCCTTTTTACGTGAAAACCCTCTCAACTTGAGAGGGAAAACCACGAGCCAAAATCAACCAAATCTTCTTCTACTATTATCAAATATGGATACAACTTGTTCTTTTTAAAGAGCACTAGAGGATCTCATACATCGATATACACATGTATCTTGGATGGCAACAAGATTGATGGCAACAAGATTTGAGGCACAAGAGCTAGGGATTGGAACAATCTCACCAAAGATGGTGGAACAACAACTTGAAGAAGATAGTATAGTGGATTTGGACGTCACGACCTTGTGGGTAGAGCCCGGTGCTTGATTTAGCTTCTTCCTTCGGTCCTTTTCCGTCTCTCTTAGTTTTCTTATCTAATGGAGGCTATCTTGGATTTTTGTCACCACACCTAGTAGTGACTAGATAGGAGGCTTATCATCCCCCTTTCCTCATTTGCAATGTCCAAAATGACCCTCAGTCATAACCCTAAAGATTGGTGGGCTCTTCCACCTGTTTGGGCCGCCTGAAACGCTTCATAAGGTCATCTTGTCACAGCCCACATGAGGAGGATACCCAACAAATCTCCCCCATGTAACTCATGTGGGGGTGATCGCCATACCCGCTGCCTTGCAACATACAAGCAACTTATCACTTGGCAACATATTGGTCATCATATCCGAGCCATTCTTGTCGGTATGTATTGATACATCGGAAACGTATCTATAATTTTTGATGCTCCATGCTTGTTTACTATCTACTTTGCTTTGCTTTGTCCACACTTTGAGGTGTTTTTATATGTTTTCTGGTACTAACCTATTAACAAGTTGCCACAGTGCCAGTTGTCTGTTTTCTTCTATTTTTGGTTCCAGAAAGGCAGCAATATTCTCGGAATTGGACGGGACAAAAGCCAAAGTCAATATTTTACCGCGGGCAACACGGAGCCAGAATACGAGACGAAGGAGGCTCACCAGGGGGCCACACCCCTGGCCGCGCGGGTGGGCCCACCCCGCGCCTGGGGGGGGGGAGCCGCCCTGGCGCCCCCTGCCTTGCATCTTCGCCTATAAAGTCCCCCCGATGCAGAAATCATAAACACCCCGATCAATATTCCACGAAACCGTCTGTAGCTGCCGCCACCATCGTCCCTAGATCAGGGGGATCGAAAACTCTTCCCGGCACCCTGCCGGAGGGGAGATTATCCCGGAGGCCTTCTTCTTCATCATGCCAGCCTCTGGTATGAAGCGTGAGTAATTCCACCTTGGACTACGGGTCCATGTAGTAGCTAGATGGTTGTATCTCCTCCTTGTGCTTTCATGTATAGATCTTGTGAGCTCCATTCATGATCAAGATCTAATCTATTTGTCATCATGCATGTTGTGTTTGCGGGGATCCGATGGATATTGAGATTACTATGTCAGATTGATTAATGGTTTTGTCTTATTGATTCTATTATGTTTGTGTTGTTTGTGATCTTGCATGCTCTTCGTTGTTAGTAGCTATCTTGGCCAAGTAGTTGCTAGTGACTCCAAGAGGGGGTATTTATGCTCGATAGTGGGTTCATGCCTCTAGTTTCCAAGGGAAGTGACAGAAATCTCTTCGGTTGTAGATGTGTTGTTGCCACTAGGGAGAAAACAACGGTCTCTTGTTCATGGAACAAGTGGATTGTTTACCTTACACATTTTGCTTAAAGCACTTGTCTGTTGCTTGCAACTTAATACTGGAGGGGGTTCGGATGATAACCTGAAGGTGGACTTCTAGTCATAGATGCAGTTGGATGGCGGTCTATGTATATTGTTGTATTTCCCAATCGATTCTCATAGGATCTTTGTGTCTAGTATTGCATTGTTATGCCTTGCTCAGTCTTGTCAATTGCCCTGCTGTAATTTCTTTACCCAGCATGCCATGTTTGTTTCTCTAAGGAGAACACCTCTGTGAACTATGGATCCTGGTTCAATCTTTACCATTGATACATCTTCCACCGCTACTGTTTACTTGTTGCAAACCATCATCACCTTCCACACCATACAATTAATCCTTTGTTACAGCAAACCGGTGAGTTTGACAACCTCACTATTCGTTGGGGCAAAGTCTTGAGTTTGTGTTGTGCAGGTTTCCACGTTGCTTGCAACAGCTTTGAGACATTTCCTTTCTCCTACTGGTTCGATAACCTTGGTTTCTTACTGAGGGAAGACTTTCTACTATGCTGATTCACACCTTGCTCTTGGGGTTTCCCGATGAAGTGCTCCACATCAACACAACACTCATCAAAGTTTTTTGGCGTCGTTGCCGGGGAGGCTAAGGACGTCTTCACAAGGGGATTCCTCCTCAACCTCTCTCTTTATTTTGCATTGTTTAGTTTCTTTTGCTTGGTTTTGTTTGCCTCTTTTTATCAAAAACTCCAAAAAATTAGTTTAGTTTGGTTTTCTTTCTCTTATCAAAAACACAAAAAAAATAGTTCCTGCTCTGTTGCTGCTGTTTTAGGCTTGCCCCAGTTTTGCCAAAATGAACTCTGCTGAGAACACCAAGTTGTGTGACTTCACTAGCACAAACAACAATTATTTCCTTAGCACTCCTATTGCTCCATCTGCTCCTGATGCTACCTTTTATTAAATTAAGCCTGCTTTGTTGAATCTTGTGATGAGAGAGCAATTTTCTGGTGCTAGTTCTGATGATGTTGCTGCCCATCTCAAATAGCTTTGTTGAACTTTGTGAGATGCAAAAGTATAAGGATGTAGATGGAGATATTATTAAGCTCAAGTTGTTTCCTTTATCCTTGAGAGGAAAAGCTAAAGACTGGTTGTTATCCTTGCCTAGAAATAGTATTGATTCTTGGATTAAGTGCAAGGATGCTTTTATTGGAAAGTACTACCCTCCTGCTAAGATTATATCTATGAGAAGTGACATTATGAAATTTAAATAACTTGATAATGAACATGTTGCTCAAGCTTGGGAAAGAATGAAATCTTTGGTTAAGAATTGTCCCACTCATGGACTTACTGCTTGGATGATTATCCGGACGTTTTATGCAGGTTTGAACTTCTCTTCAAGAAACCTGTTGGATTCAGCAGCTGGAGGTACCTTTATGGGCATCACTTTGGGTGCTGCAAAAAAACTCCTTGAGAATATGATGGTTAATTACTCTGAATGGCACAAGTAGAGAGCTCCACATGGTAAGAAGGTAAATTCTGTTGAAGAAACCTCCTCTTCGAGTGATAAGATTGATGTTATTATGGCTATGATTCTTAATGGGAAAGCTCCTTTAGATACAAAAAATGTTCCCTTACCCTCTTTGGTTGCTCAAGAAGAGCAAGTTGATGTGAACTTCATTAGAAACAACAATTTCAACAACAATGCCTATAGGAATAATTTTGGTAGCAACAACAATTATAGGCCTTATCCTCCAAATAATGGCAATTCCTATGGAAACTCCTACAACAATGCTAGAAGTGCCCCCTCTGAACTTGAAGTCATGCTCAAAGACTTTATTAGTAAACAAACCGCTTTCAACAAGACTGTGGAGGAAAAGCTTTTAAATGTTGAGAAAAATATTTCCTCTTTGTCTGAAGCACAGTCCTCCTTGATAATAAAATGGCTGCTAAACTTGAAGCCATGGAAAGTGCCTTTTCTTCTACTCATGCCATACAAGTTACTATTGATGAAAATGTTAGGCTGTTAGCTCAACTTCATGCTAAGTGGAAAAGGGAAGCTGAAATTGATAGAAACAATAGTGTGCACCATCACCAGAATGGATACCACTAAACCACAAGAAGTCCCTATTCCTCATCCTACAATGCCTAAGCTTAATGAGTCTACTACTAGTGATGCTAAGTTTGATTTTGATATAGATGGTTGCAATATTTCTGAAGTGATTTTGTTCCTGCAAAAACTTGCTAGAAGTCCTGATGCTAGTGATATGCATGTTGCTTTCACCAAACACATTACAGATGCTCTTGTTAAGATTAAGGAAGAGAAGTTAAAACACAAAGCTTATATTCCTAGAAAAGTAGAATATAGTTGGGAACCTATTATTAATATGCAAGTGAATGACTTTGATCTCAAAGCTTCATGTGATCTTGGTTCTAGTGTCTCTATTATGCCTAGGAAGATTTATGAAATGCTTGATTTGCCACCTTTAGAAGATTGTTATTTGGATGTAACACTTGATGATAATGCTAAGAAGAACCTCATGGGGAGTATTAATGATGTTCTTATTATGGTTAAAAAATGCTTATGTCCCTGTTGATTTCTATGTTTTGGATGTTGAATACAATGCTTCTTGTCCTATTACTTTGGGAAGACCTTTTCTTAGAACTGTTGGTGCCATCATTGATATGAAAGAAGGCACCATTAAATATCAATTTCCATTCAAGAAAGGTATTGAACAGTTACCTATGAGGAGAGAGAAGTTGCTTTTTGCTCCTCCTTTGAAAGCAAGGTTTGATGTTAATGCTTCCTCATTTGAAAATACTTGATTTCTTGCTTCTTGTGCCTAACTTAAAGGCGTTAAAGAAAAGTACTTGTTGGGAGATAACCCAAGAGTTTCCTTGAGTCTTGGAAGTTATTACTTCAGTAATGACCTCTCATTATCATTTTTGTTTGCTTTTTGTGCCAATAATGGCCTCTAATGAGAGGGAAGTAAGATTTTGGGAGTTGCTGTCCCGAAACAGATTTCTGTCCTCCACCATAAACATTCGTGAGGAGTCTCTATAGGTCGGATTGAGCTGAAAATTTAAGAAAAATCCCCCCAACATGTTACCTAACTTTAGTTAGTTCAACACTTTTTGATTTGAGCAACGTAAGATTTTCGAAAAAATCGGTTTCTACCTGCTGGTCTGTTTTGATAGATTTCTGCCATTATTTGCATTTGCTTCTTATTGATTACTTTTTGGGGATATTGAGATTTTTGAAGGAGTTGCTACAGTAGCTTGTATTTTTAGTGAAAAGTGTTGCTGTTCTAAAGCTAAACCCAAAGGTCTATTATCTTTTGAATAAACTAATGTTGCTAATGAAAATTGTGTGAAGTTTTGTATGAAGGAAAATTTTCAGGTGTAGAGAGAGAATGATGTAACGAGATGAAGAATGGACAAAAGCTCAAGCTTGGGGATGCCACCCCGGTTTCACCCCAAGAAATATCCAAGAGGTACAAGTGTCAAAGCTTGGGGATGCCCAAGGCATCCCCTTCTTTATCAATAAAAAGCTCAGGTCTTTCTAGACACTTCGTTTTTATTGTTTCATGCACTGTCGTGTTGTTCTTGGAGCGTCTTAGTTTTTGTTTGGTTTGCTTAGTTTGTTTAGTTTTCTTGAATAAAGTAGTTTGGACCCCCGTTCTTGATGTGTTGTTTCAAATAAGTCTATTTGTGTTGGAAAGGAGTAGAAAGTTCTTGCTTGAAAGTGCAAGAGGAGCTTGCATTGACTATGACTTAGACTTTAGCATGACATGCTAGGTTTTGTATTGACCTTATGCTTAGTGATTATTGTTGTAGCATGACTTGTTCCAAACAATTGGGATAGCTTAGTGTGCCTTAAAAGAATCATGCTTTGTTTGGGTTGAATTGGCACATGCTCACACCATGTTATGACTATGAACAAGTCACCATTAGCCTCTATGATCATTTAGTCCTTGACTTGTAGTACCACTCTATGCTTTGATTAGTAATGTTTTGCCGTTCTACATGATTATGGCCATTATTGCTCTCTTAGTTGGTTGCTCCCAGTCTTTTGCTAGCCTCCACTTGTATGAGTAAGCTCTACTCATGCTTCCAAATCCCAACAAACCAAGTTATTCCAAAGTGTCCACTATAAACTCCTATGCATGGTGTGTTACACCATTCCAAGTATATTCTTGTTTTCAGCTATCTTCCAATTAAAAAGTATTTTTTATGTGAAAACTTAGTGAGTAAAGCCCTCACAAACTTGATGGCACACCTTATATTCCTTGCCACTAATAAACTTGAACCATTGTGTCATCTATGTTGTATATGCTTGCACTTATACATTGGAATTAGCAAAACCATTGTGTCACGGGGAACGTTTTCAACATTGCACTTGTACTTTGTACACAATTGATATCATGCTCTTTTGTCTATGGATATCGCCGGTGTGAAATAAAGAGGAAGCTTGTAAGTCCATGGATTTATGTATTTTGTGTTAGAGAAACGTCTGGGCCGCTAGCCTAAGCCATGCCTAATCATGGTGGAAACTTACAGCATCACCATAATGAGCATTCTGTGAAGCATCCTCAATAAAAAGCTATGCACATAGTAAATAAAAATATCGCTGAGATGCTCATTGTCTACTTGCCTTGTCATTTTGGTTATGGGATAGCTCCTGTACCATGTGCAAGGGGTACCCCGTTGGCGGTTCTCTATGATACACATGTACTTACTATGACAAGAACCTACAGGTGACCAAAGTTGAGTAGCATGCGGTGCATCCCCCGTATTCAAGGGACATGAAATTGCCAACTTATACTTTGTCATGCATATACTCCATCTTTGTTCACTTTAACCTTAATCACTTCAAGATGCTTATGATAGGGGCAATCAGGGCTCAAAGCTAACAAGTACCATAATTTTTGAAAGCTCTTTTTGAAACTTGAAATCCCTGCTTCCCTTTATGAAGGGCCTTTCTTCCACTATTATATTGAGTCTCCACCTTCTACCTTTAGGCACCATTAAGAGAGCATAGTTGTCATTCTTAGTTCTATGTGCAGTGTCCCAAAACTTATTGATTGATGCATATTGTTGATATTGCTTGTTCTTGTGCTATTTGTATCTAGTAACTCTTATGAACTTTGAAGGTGTCCTATGCATCTATTTTCTACTCCTTGAGGGACAAGCTGAATTCCACTATGCCATGTTTTCTGTATATGAAACAAACAAACGTTTTTCAATGCATGTTATTCATGATCTTTGTTTGTAGCCTTTCATGTTGCATGCATAGTTACTTTGTACTATTGTTAGAACTCCATCTTTCATGCACATGTTTAGAGTTCTTTGATCCCAGCTTACAATGCTTGCAAATGGTTTGATCTTTGTTTTGATGGTGCATGTCACCTAAAAAATTATTCTTTTATCACTTACCTACTCGAGGACGAGCAGGAGTTAAGCTTGGGGATGCTTGATACGTCGGAAACGTATCTATAATTTTTTATGGTCCATGCTTGTTTACTATCTACTTTGCTTTGCTTCGTCCACACTTTGAGGTGTTTTTATATGTTTTTTGGTACTAACCTATTAACAAGTTGCCACAGTGCCAGTTGCCTGTTTTCTTCTGTTTTTGGCTCCAGAAAGGCAGAAAATCAATATTCTCGGAATTGGATGGGACAAAAGCCAAAGTTAATATTTTACCGTGGGCAACATGAAGCCAGAATACGAGACGGAGGAGGCTCACCAGGGGGCCACACCCCCTGGCCGCGTGGGTGGGCCCACCCCACGCCTAGGGGGTGCATACGCCCTAGCGGCCACCTACCTCGCCTCTTCGTTTATAAAGTCCCCCCGATGCAGAAACCCTAAACACCGTGATCAATATTCCACTAAACCATCTCTAGCCGCCACCACCATCTTCCCTAGATCGAGGGGATCTGAAGCTCTTCCTGGCACCCTGACGGAGGGGAGATCATCCTGGAGGCCTTCTTCTTAATCATGCCAGCCTCCGGTATGAAGCGTGAGTAGTTCCATCTTGCACTACGGGTCCATGTAGTATCTAGATGGTTGTATCTCCTCCTTGTGCTTTCATGTATAGATCTTGTGAGCTCCGTTCATGATCAAGATCTAATCTATTTGTAATCATGGATGTTGTGTTTGCGGGGATCCGATGGATATTGAGATTACTATGTAAAATTGATTAATGGTTTTGTCTTATTGATTCTATCATGCCTGTGTTGTTTGTGATCTTGCATGCTCTCTGTTGTTAGTAGCTATCTTGGCCAAGTAGTTGCTAGTGACTCCAAGAGGGGCTTTATGCTCGATAGTGGGTACATGCCTCTAGTTTCCAAGGGAAGTGACATAAATCTCTTCGGTTGTAGATGTGTTGTTGCCACTAGGGAGAAAACAACGGTCTCTTGTTCATGGAACAAGTGGATTGTTTACCTTACACACTTTGCTTAAGCAGTTGTCTGTTGCTTGCAACTTAATTCTGGAGGGGGTTCGGATAATAACCTGAAGGTGGACTTCTAGTCATAGATGCAGTTGGATGGAGGTCTATGTATATTGTTGTATTGCCCAATTGAATCTCATAGGATCTTTGTGTCTAGTAGTGCATTGTTATGCCTTGCTCAGTCCTGTCAATTGCCCTGCTGTAATTTGTTTACCCAGCATGCCATGTTTGTTTATCTAAGGAGAACACCTCTTGTGAACTATGGATCCCGGTACAATCTTTACCATTGATACATCTTCCACTGTTACTGTTTACTTGCTGCAAACCATCATCGCCTTACACACCATATAGTTAATTCTTTGTTACAGCAAACCGGTGAGCTTGACAACCTCACTGTTCGTTGGGGCAAAGTCTTGAGTTTGTGTTGTGCAGGTTTCCATGTTGCTTGCAACACCTTTGAGACGTTTCCTTCCTCCTACTGGTCCGATAACCTTGGTTTCTTACTAAGGGAATACTTGCTGTTATGCTGCTTCACACCTTGCTCTTGGGGTTTCCCGACGAAGTGCTCCACATCAACACAACACTCATCATGTATCTTCTCAAGTTTCAGCAAGTTGGAACTCACAACTTCTCAAATCCAATAATACATCACATCAATGTGCTTGGTTGAGAGTAGAAACTTGGATTTTTTGACAAGATGGACAGCGCTCTCGCTATAGCTAAACAAATTGCAGTTCTCTTTCTTCATGCCCAACTCTTGCAAGAACTTCTTCATCAACACTTCCTTTGAAGTCTCAACCACTGCTATGTACTCAACATCTGTGGATGATACTAAAACACATTTCTGCAACCTTGATTGCCATGAGACTGCTTCCCCTGCATATGTCATAAAATATCCAGAATTAGACTTCCTAGAATCTGCATCACCAACATAATCTGCTTTTAAAGTGTAAGGATGATGCGTGCACCCAGTGTTGACGCGGGACACTTCGTTGGAACCCCAAGAGCAAGGTGTGATGAGCACAACAGCAAGTTTCCCTCAATAGAGACCGAGGTTATCGAACCTGAATGAGGAAGGAAACGTCTCAAAGGTGTTGCTAGCAACATGGAGACCTGCACAACACAAACAAAAGACTTTGCCCCAACGAATCAGTGAGGTTGTCAGGCTCACCGGTTTGCTGTAACAAAGGATTAAACGTATGGTGTGGAAGGTAATGGTTTGCAGCAAGTAAACAAGTAACAGTGGTAGATGTATCAATGGTAAAGATTGGACCGGGTTCCATAGTTCACTAGAGGTGCTCTCCTTAGATAAACAACATGGCATGAAGGGTAAACAAATTATAGAGGGGCAATTGACAGGAACTGAGCAAGGCATAACAATGCAATTACTAGCCAGAAAGATCCTATGAGGTTGATTGGTCAATACAACAATATACATAAACCATCATCCAACTGCATCCATGACTAGAAGTCCACCTTCAGGTTATCATCTGAACCCCCTCCAGCATTAAGTTGCAAGAAACAGACAACTGCTTTAAGCAAAGTGTGTAAGGTAAACAGTCCACATGTTCCATGAACAAGAGACCATTGTTTTCTCCCTAGTAGCAACAACACATCTACAACCGAAGAGATTTCTGTCACTTCCCTTGGAAATTGGAGGCATGAACCCACTATCGAGCATAAATACTCCCTCTTGGAGTCACTAGCAACTACTTGGCCAAGATAACCACTAGCAACGGAGAGCAAGCAAGATCACAAACAACACAGACATGATAGAATCATAAATATAAAACCATTAATCAAACCAACATAATAATCTCAATATCCATCGGATCCCCACAAACACAACATGCATGATTAAAAATAGATTAGATCTTGATCATGAACGGAGCTCACAAGATCTATACATGAAAGCACAAAGGAGGATATACAACCATCTAGCTACTACATGGACCCATAGTCCAAGGTGTAACTACTCACGAATCATACCGAAGAGAAGGCCTCTGGGATGATCTCCCCTCCGGCAGGGTGCCGGGAAGAACTCCAGATCCCCCCGATCTAGGAATGATGGCGGCGGCGGCTACAGACGGTTTCGTGGATTTCTGATCGGGTACTTAGGGTTTCTGCATCGGGGGCATATTATAGGCGAAGGGGCGAGACCGGGAGGAGACCAGGGCCGCCAAACCCTAGACAGGCATGGGCCCACCTGCCCCTACGCCTGGGGTGGGTCTGGCCCCCCTGGCCGGCCCCTCCGGCTCTCCTCTGGAATTCTTGTTCCCCACGGAAAGTAATTGACTTTGACGTTTGTCCCGTCCAATTCCCAGAATATTTCTTTACTAACTTTTCTGAAACCAAAAACAACAGAAAATAGGCATCTGGCACTGTTGCAACTTGTTAATAGGTTAGTACCATAAAGAATGTAAAAATCACCTCAAAGTGTGGACAAGTAAAGCAAAGTAGATACTAAACAAGCATGGAGCATAAAAAATTATAGATACGTTTCCAACGTATCAAAGGAAGATCTAGTACCTTTGGGATACCTGAGAATCCACTTCAATGCACTCTAGTGAGCTTCACGTGGATTTGTCATGAACTGGCTAACAACTCCAACTGCATGGGAAATATCCGGCGTAGTGCACACCATGGCGTACATCAAACTGCCCACGATAGATTTGTATGGTACTTTTCTTATTTGTTCTTTCTCCTTATTCATGTTAGGACATTGGTCTAAATTCAGTTTGTGATGGCCTACAAGTAGAGAGGTATCAGACTTTGCACCTTGCATATTTATCCTTTCAAGTACCTTCTCAATGTAACATTGTAGTGAGTGTTGGGAATATGCCCTAGAGGCAATCATATATGATGTAATTCCAAGTGTATTCATCAAGTTATTAAGTTGTCCTTGCATGAACATCTGATGTATATTATTGAATATGTGATTTAGTTGTGGAACTGTCACATCCCAAGATTTTCCAAATCTTGTAATGTGAATAATAAATGAATAAAATAAAACTTTGTTGATTTTCAGGGCCAGAAGAAACTTTTGAATCTAATTGGGAATCTTCAAACCTATTTTGAACAAATAGGTCCTAAAGGGATTTAAAAAGATAAACATTTTAAATAAAGGAATTTAAAATATTTTGGAATTACTATTTTGGATCTTTTAAGTAAAAAGATTTGGTTTTCAAAAGAAATAGAAGTATTATAAATAAAGATTATTTTATAAAGCCAAATTAAACCTTGGACAAACTTTTGAAAATAAAACATTTTGTTTTAATAAAAATAGCAAAGGTTTAATTAAAATAGAATAATAAGGATTTAATATCCAAATTTTATTTAAGTAAAGGCTTTTCCCATTTTAAATAAACACTAAAACTTATTTATTTATTTTAAATAAGTTTTCCAAATACTTTATATTCTCAAATAAAACCTACTGAAGTGTTTTGGTTTTATTTTAGATTTCAAAATAAATATTTTAATAAACAAATCCTATTTGATTTAATAATAAAGGTCTATTGTATTTAATTATTAATGGACCCTAAAATAAAAGGTTATTTTGTTTTAAACAAGATTTCCAAATGTATTTTATTTTCAAATAAAACCTACTAATTTGATTTTGAAAAATATTTGGATTTCAAATGGAGATTTTATTAATTATATCAAACCCTATTTTATTAAATAACTAATGGCCTATTTTATTTAATTAAGGAATGGCCTAAAAAGATTAAAGTATTATTTTATTTTATTTTGGATTTTGATTCATGTTACTGAACAGAACTAATTTCAATATTACAAAGTTTGGTGTTGTTTGAATTGATTTGGTTGATGTTTGTTTGTTTGGAAAATTCAAAACAGAAAAATAGAAATAGAAAAAGAAAAGGGAATCACACAGAAAAAAAATAGAACAGCCCACCATCTGGCCCAACTCCAACCCAACAGCCCACCTAGCCCACCTGCCCCTCTCCCCCCGAACCGTTTTTCCTCACCGCTGAAACAGCCACCGCCAGCGGTGGACCTCCTCCTCACCCTTTTTCCCACTGACGCAACGGTCCCACTTCGCTAGCCATCGTCCTCACCGCGCGACCTCCCTCCCCCAAACCTCGCTGCCGTTGCTGCCTTCAATCCGCGCGATCAATTCGCAATAATGCCGGGCCTTTACCTCGCCTTGACCATGCTCGATAAAACGCCAACTCCCCTTCTTCATTTCCCCTCCGACTCCTCCCTCAATCACGCCACCAGGCCGCCCCAATTCCTCCTCGAGCTCCTCTATTCCGACCACCGTCTCCGGCCAATTCAGGCCAGTACACGCCACCCCCTGCCTTTCCGAGCACACGAGCACGTTCACCACTCCCAGACGCATCCCCCTGTACCCGCCGTTCAACCACGGGCGCCCTAGAGCGTCGGCTTTGACAAGATCTGACAGCACCGTCGTTTGTCCCTTCTTCGACGACGGCTCCCAGGTAAACCAGGTCGCCCCTCTTCTTCTCGATCACGCACACAGCACCTTCGTGGTCTCCTGCGTCTAACCCTACCCTCGGTTGTTCTTCTCGTGACCTGTAGAGACGACTCCAACCACGACTGAGACCACCCGACGTCGTTCTATACTCCGGCGAGCAATCGCAGGAGTACCTGAGCACCCCCTGCCACGACAAGCACACGTCGAGCATCACCCCGTCCTCGCGACCTCGGTAAGCCTACTCTCTTCCTCTCTCGCTTCCTAGAACCACCACAGAGCCACCGCCTGGCCGTGTGCCGCCGCTAGCCACCGTCAGCGCCGCCCCCTTTTGGTCAAACTCGCCAGCACCGTTGGATCTGGATCGGACACACTAGATAGATCATTTAAACGCCGAAGGGGTACGCTTCCAGAAACATACGATCTAACTTGATCCAACACTCTACAGAGCGCGATCCGCGCAAAGTGGTACCGTCCAATGAAATCACGCCGCGTGTCACCTATTCTGTTTAAAAACAGATTTGAAAACAGAATTAGATCCACACGTCCAAAAATTGAAAATTTTATGTTGTTGGATTCAGGAGAACAAGATCTAGCCAACCATGCCCTTAGTTTAGCAAATAGTATTTGTTAGTTTGCTTGTTTTTGCAGATTCTTTTGTGAGCTTGTTTAGAGTATAAACATTGTTTAAAATTGATTTTAGGGTTAAAACTTTTGCAAAATGGTTTGTTGTGACCTTACTGACATTAGGAACCAACCCATGGTTTTGAAAATAGATTTGGAAAAGTTTAGGATGGAATATAAGATTTGGTCCATTTCTAGCCAAATAAAAATAATGGATTTGTTATGGAAATGATTTTGGAACAAAAACTTTGGGAAAATATTTTGATTCAAAGCTACTGACCCCAAAACACCAAGTCTTGAGAGTTAGAAACTTTGGGTGAAGACTTAAAGGTTTTAGATTTGATAAAACTAATTTCCACCACATAAAATGATGAATGGATTTAAAAATGGTTTTTGGACAAAACCCCTTGCTAATGACTTTGCCACTTTGGTAAATGACCAATTTGGATCATACAAAGTTTAGAAATCCAATAGAAACCCTCTTTGCAAAAAAAAAACTATCTTGTGCATGCTACCAAGCATGAATTAGTTTCCATTGTCTTGTGTGTATGAATTTGTTTGAGTGATTATTGGTTTGGAATGTTAGTTGATTTTGTGTTTGCTTGATTGATTTGTAGAGAAGTTAGAGAAATGTGAGACTAGCAAGATCAAGGAGTGAACCACCATTCTCTACCAAAAAGGCAAGTGATGCTTCATACTTTTGTCCCATTACTTTTACTATGCATTAGTGATTTTTCTCTAAGTAAAACTTGCATGGATTTTGCTAAGTATAAACCTTGTTATAGGAAAACCTAGTAGATGAATCCTTAGTAGGGTTTTCCTAAGTTAAGATTCCTATTACTATCAAGCTTAGCCTAGCTAATAGAAAACATGGGTGGAATATATATTCACACTATGGAAAAATATTCTAAGTCTGAGGACTTGTGATTTTGTCTAATAAAACAACTAAGTTAATGAATCACCTGGGTGGAATGGGATTGCTTGGTGGTTTTTGGTTGAGTGGTTCACAAGGCCGTGGACTTGGCTTGTGTATCTCACTTGTGGATGGCCACCCAGGCCCAAAGAGATTTGAGATGTCAAATGTTGAGAAGCTTCAAGTGCAACCACTTGGCATTATGGGCTCTGCCATGATCATATAGGTTGCAAGAACTTAGCCATATGGACAGTGGGTGGTAGTGTTTGATAGGTTGGAACGCGTCCATTTTGGTCTAAGGGAAGGCTTCTGAAAGATCTTGTCTTGGGAAACCAAGTCTTGTGGGGAAAGTGCACCACCTCTGCAGAGTGTAAAATCTAAGTACTTAGCCATGTCCCTGGTAAAGGACAATTTGAGCATCAAGACATGGAAGCAATCAACAATCTCATCATTCAAATTTCTAAGTTAAAACTTGTGGATTGAACAAGGGTTGTTTGAAATCTTCAATCTTTGATTGAGAGATGCCTTGTAAAGGATCTTCAATCTTTGATTGAGAAAAATGATTTTGTCAAAGCAAAAACTTAGTATTTTCAAATGTTAAGGAAAAATCTATTTTGAGCAATGCAAGCCTCAACTCCACTTAGCCAAATGCATATAGATGATAGACTCCACTATACTACCATAGTATCACTTGCCAATACAATTCAAATGTATTGACCCTTGTGGCTGTAACTTGTAATGTTGCAGGTTTGATTGATTTTAGTGAAGATTGATTGATTAGGATTACAAAGTATACAACCAACATCTGCCTGTGGCACTTTGAAGATGAAGGACCCTTACTTATAGTTATTCCGCTGCAATGTAATGTAATAGCCAAATGAGCTATGTTTGATGTAATAAACTTATGTTATTCCTGGTTATAAAGTTATATTATGACCTTTGTTTCTTGATATTACATCTTAACTGTGGATGCTAGCTATTGATCTAGGGACTAGCATTGTAAACACAGGAGGAATCTACCTTATTAGGTTGAGACCCCTACAAATGGTATCAGAGCATTGTGTTGCTTGTAGGATTTTTAAACCTAGGATTGGACAAAAACTCTTAGAAAAATAGGAGTTGTATTTTGATCCAAAACTTATATATAAAAACACTTGCAAACTCTTCCCTCAACCATTTTGGTTTAACGCTACTTCTCTTCTATCTCAACTTGATGGAAAAACCTACCCATGGCCAAAGACTTCACCATGTGCAAAGGACTTCTTCAACATCTTCAACTCTAATGACTTCAACATCTTCAGCATATTCACCAAAGACTTCCAACTTGGATGCCACTAAGGACTACAAGTGAGACAAGGAAGTCTTGATCAAAAATTAGAGACTGAGGGAATGCAAAAGTTAGAAAGAGCTTACATCACTTGAAGTTTTGTGACCAAGGAGTTTTCCCAAAGAAACCATGATTCCATGTGGGAAGAGGCAACCAAGAAGGATGGAAAGATCACAAGTGAACCATATAGATGGACCCCCATATTTAGATAAGTCAAAACACACCAACTTATGTGGTATAACAAAAATAATTTGTTGCCTAAGTATGTGCCTGAACTTTGTTTGAGTGAAATGTTTGGTTTGTGATTGCATGCACATTGTTTGTGTGAATTGTGATGTGTGTGATTAGAAATATTTCCTTAGAAATATCTTGCCTATTCTAATTTTCCTTCAACCCAAACAGATGACTACCCAAAAGACTACAAGGTTGATGACACCAACACCAACCAAGTGACATCATGAAAGAGCTCATAGCAACCCAACACAGTTGAACCAACTGATAGCTCAGTTCATAGCCAGCAATAGTGATAAAGATCCAGCACTACAAAAGTTTTTGGAAGAACAATCCCAACTGATGCTTAAGGTGACTAATCAAATGATCAGCATGGAAGAAAACTATCCCAAAAGAGTGTATGATAACAATTATGGAAAGAATGTTATTCTAGATGGAGCCCCAGCTTGCATTATTTGTGGAGACAAGGACCATACTTCCAAGGAGCATGAAGATCAATGTCCTAACTGTGAAGAGAAACATCCTATTGGACAATGTCCTACCTCTCAAGCTACTTGCTACCTATGTGAAGGAAGCAATCATACTCCTATCCAATGCCCTATCTACTCCATGGTGGAACAAAGGAAACAAGAAGGATCCAAGTATGCCAAGAATGTTGATGGCAAAGGAAAAGGACCACTTATACCTCCAAACAAGACAACCCAATTCAAAGGATCAAAGAAACCCAAGAAACCAAGACCGGACATGAACCTTGTGCAATGTCGTAAATGTAAGGAAATGGGACACTATTCCAGTGAGTGCCCAGAGAACAAGAAGAATAAAGAGATTGACCAAGTGTGGTGCAACAACTGCAAAGATTTAGGCCACTATGTAGCAACTTGTCCACAAGAGCCACGTAAAGAACTCAAGGACATCCATTGTTTCAACTGCAAGAACCCAGGACATTATGCAAGCAACTGTCCAGAAAAGATGAAGAACAAGTTGAACAAGCCTATGGAGAAACTCAACCTTGGCCCATGAGTCAAGAATGGAAACCAAGGACACAATGCAAAAAAAAAATTGCTCAGAGAAGTCTCCCCAGGATCCCAGGAAGGCCATATGTAATTTTTATTTGAAAATTTTTAAGGGTGGTAGTACCCTAGATGCTTTTGAGCCAACTTGTAACCCCTAGCCTCCCCAAATCTCGGGACGAGATTTATTTTAAGGGTGGTAGCCTGTCACATCCCAAGATTTTCCAACTCTTGTAATGTGAAAAATAAATGAATAAAATAAAACTTTGTTGATTTTTAGGGCCAGAAGAAACTTTTGAATCTAATTGGGAATCTTCAAAACTATTTTGAACAAATAGGTCCTAAAGGGATTTAAAAAGATAAACATTTTAAATAAATGAATTTAAAATATTTTGGAATTACTATTTTGGATCTTTTAAGTAAAAAGATTTGGTTTTCAAAAGAAATAGAAGTATTATAAATAAAGATTATTTTATAAAGCCAAATTAAACCTTGGACAAACTTTTGAAAATAAAACATTTTGTTTTAATAAAAATAGCAAAGGTTTAATTAAAATAGAATAATAAGGATTTAATGTCCAAATTTTATTTAAGTAAAGGCTTTTCCCATTTTAAATAAACACTAAAACTTATTTATTTATTTTAAATAAGTTTTTCAAATACTTTATATTCTCAAATAAAACCTACTGAAGTGTTTTGGTTTTATTTTAGATTTCAAAATAAATATTTTAATAAACAAATCCTATTTGATTTAATAATAAAGGTCTATTGTATTTAATTATTAATGGACCCTAAAATAAAAGGTTATTTTGTTTTAAACAAGATTTCCAAATGTATTTTATTTTCAAATAAAACCTACTGATTTGATTTTGAAAAATATTTGGATTTCAAATGGAGATTTTATTAATTATATCAAACCCTATTTTAAAATAACTAATGGCCTATTTTATTTAATTAAGGAATGGAACCTAAAAAGATTAAAGTATTATTTTATTTTATTTCGGATTTTGATTCATGTTACTGAACAGAACTAATTTCAATATTACAAAGTTTGGTGTTGTTTGAATTGATTTGGTTGATGTTTGTTTGTTTGGAAAATTCAAAACAGAAAAATAGAAATAGAAAAAGAAAAGGGAATCAGACAGAAAAAAAAATAGAACAGCCCACCATCTGGCCCAGCTCCAACCCAACAGCCCACCTAGCCCACCTGCCCCTCTCCCCCCGAACCGTTTTTCCTCACCGTTGAAACAGCCCGCAAAGCTACTGACTGGTGGACCTCCTCCTCACCCTTTTTCCCACTGGCGGTCCCACTTCGCTAGCCATCGTCCTCACCGCGCGACCTCCCTCCCCCAAACCTCGCTGCCATTGCTGCCTTCAATCCGCGCGATCAATTCGCAATAATGGCGGGCCTTTACCTCGCCTTGACCATGCTCGATAAAACGCCAGCTCCCCTTCTTCATTTCCCCTCTGACTCCTCCCTCAATCACGCCACCAGGCCGCCCCAATTCCTCCTCAATCTCCTCTGTTCCGACCACCGTCTCCGGCCAATTCAGGCCAGTACACGCCACCCCTGCCTTTCTGAGCACACGAGCATGTTCACCACTCCCAGACGCATCCCCCTGTACCCGCCGTTCAACCACGGGCGCCCCAGAGCGTCGGCTTTGACAAGCTCTGACAGCGCCGCCGTCTGTCCCTTCTCCGACGACGCCTCCCAGGTAAACCAGGTCGCCCCTCTTCTTCTCGATCACGCACACAGCACCTCCATGATCTCCTGCGTCTAACCCTACCCTCGGTTGTTCTTGTCGTGACCTGTAGCGACGACTCCAACCACGACTGAGACCACCCGACGTCGTTCTATACTCTAGCGAGCAATCGCAGGAGTACCTGAGCACCCCCTGCCACGACAAGCACACGTCGAGCATCACCCCGTCCTCGCGACCTCGGTAAGCCTACTCTCTTCCTCTCTCACTTCCTAGAACCACCGCAGAGCCACCGCTGCGTCAGGCGCCGCTTAGCCACCGTCGTGCCGCCGCCTTTTGGTCAAACTTCGCCAAGACCGTTGGATCTGGATCGACGCACTAGATAGATCATTTAACGCCGAAGAATACGCTTCGAACCATACGATCTAATTTGATCCAACGCTCTACGAGGCCGATCCACGCCATGATACCGGCCCAATGAAATCACGGCGCGTGTCACCTATTCTGTTTAAAAACAGATTTGAAAACAGAAGTATTTGCAAACATCAAACCCTTGTATCTTTAGATCCACACGTCCAAAAATTGAAAATTTTATGTCGTTGGATTCAGGAGAACAAGACCTAGCCAACCATGCCCTTAGTTTAGCAAATAGTATTTGTTAGTTTGCTTGTTTTTGTAGATTCTTTTGTGAGCTTGTTTAGAGTATAAAATTGTTTAAAATTGATTTTAGGGTTAAAACTTTTGCAAAATGGTTTGTTGTGACCTTACTGACCTTAGGAACCAGCCCATGGTTTTGAAAATAGATTTGGAAAAGTTTAGGATGGAATATTAGATTTGGTCCATTTCTAGCCAAATAAAAATAATGGATTTGTTATGGAAATGATTTTGGAACAAAAACTTTGGGAAAATATTTTGATTCAAAGCTACTAACCCCAAAACACCGAGTCTTGAGAGTTAGAAACTTTGGGTGAAGACTTAAAGGTTTTAGATTTGATAAAACTAATTTCCACCACTTAAAATGATGAATGGATTTAAAAATGGTTTTTGGACAAAACCCCTTGCTAATGACTTTGCCACTTTGGTAAATGACCAATTTGGATCATACAAAGTTTAGAAATCCAATAGAAACCCTCTTTACAAAAAAATAAAACTATATTGTGCATGCTCCCAAGCATGAATTAGTTTCCATTGTCTTGTGTGTATGAATTTGTTTGAGTGATTATTGGTTTGGAATGTTAGTTGATTTTGTGTTTTCTTGATTGACTTGTAGAGAAGTTAGAGAAGTGTGAGACTAGCAAGATCAAGGAGTGAACCACCATTCTCTACCAAAAAGGCAAGTGATGCTTCATACTTTTGTCCCATTACTTTTACTATGCATTAGTGATTTTACTCTAAGTAAAACTTGCATGGATTTTGCTAAGAATAAACCTTGCTATAGGAAAACCTAGTAGATGAATCCTTAGTACGATTTTCCTAAGTTAAGATTCCTATTACTATCAAGCTTAGCCTAGCTAATATAAAACATGGGTGGAATATATATTCACACTATGGAAAAATATTCTAAGTCGAGGACTTGTGATTTTGTCTAATAAAACAACTAAGTTAATGAATCACCAGGTGGAATGGGATTGCTTGGTGGTTTTTGGTTGAGTGGTTCACAAGGCCATGGACTTGGCTTGTGTATCTCACTTGTGGATGGCCACCCAGGCCCAAAGAGATTTGAGATGTCAAATGTTGAGAAGCTTCAAGTGCAACCACTTGGCATTATGGGCTCTGCCATGATCATATAGGTTGCAAGAACTTAGCCATATGGACAGTGGGTGGTAGTGTTTGATAGGTTGGAACGTGTCCATTTTGGTCTAAGGGAAGGCTTCTGAAAGATCTTGTCTTGGGAAACCAAGTCTTGTAGGGAAAGTGCACCACCTCTGCAGAGTGTAAAATCTAAGTACTTAGCCATGTCCCTGGTAAAGGACAATTTGAGCATCAAGACATGGAAGCAATCAAGAATCTCATCATTCAAATTTCTAAGTTAAAACTTGTGGATTGAACAAGGGTTGTTTGAAATCTTCAATCTTTGATTGAGAGATGCCTTGTAAAGGATCTTCAATCTTTGATTGAGAAAAATGATTTTGTCAAAGCAAAAACTTAGTATTTTCAAATGTTAAGGAAAAATCTATTTTGAGCAATGCAAGCCTCAACTCCACTTAGCCAAATGCATATAGATGATAGACTCCACTATACTACCATAGTATCACTTGCCAATACAATTCAAATGTATTGACCCTTGTGGCTGTAACTTGTAATGTTGCAGGTTTGATTGATTTTAGTGAAGATTGATTGATTAGGATTACAAAGTCTACAATCAACATCTGCCTGTGGCACTTTGAAGATGAAGGACCCTTACTTATAGTTATTCCACTGCAATGTAATGTAATAGCCAAATGAGCTATGTTTGATGTAATAAACTTATGTTATTCCTGGTTATAAAGTTATATTATGACCTTTGTTTCTTGATATTACATCTTAACTGTGGATGCTAGCTATTGATCCAGGGACTAGCATTGTAAACACAGGAGGAATCTACCTTATTAGGTTGAGACCCCTACAAATGGTATCAGAGCATTGTGTTGCTTGTAGGATTTTTAAACCTAGGATTGGACAAAAACTCTTAGAAAAATAGGAGTTGTATTTTGATCCAAAACTTATATATAAAAACACTTGCAAACTCTTCCCTCAACCATTTTGGTTTAACGCTACTTCTCTTCTATCTCAACTTGATGGAAAAACCTACCCATGGCCAAAGACTTCACCATGTGCAAAGGACTTCTTCAACATCTTCAACTCTAATGACTTCAACATCTTCAGCATATTCACCAAAGACTTCCAACTTGGATGCCACTAAGGACTACAAGTGAGACAAGGAAGTCTTGATCAAAAATTAGAGACTGAGGGAATGCAAAAGTTAGAAAGAGCTTACATCACTTGAAGTTTTGTGACCAAGGAGTTTTCCCAAAGAAACCATGATTCCATGTGGGAAGAGGCAACCAAGAAGGATGGAAAGATCACAAGTGAACCATATAGATGGACCCCATATTTAGATAAGTCAAAACACACCAACTTATGTGGTATAACAAAAATAATTTGTTGCCTAAGTATGTGCCTGAACTTTGTTTGAGTGAAATGTTTGGTTTGTGATTGCATGCACATTGTTTGTGTGAATTGTGATGTGTGTGATTAGAAATATTTCCTTAGAAATATCTTGCCTATTCTAATTTTCCTTCAACCCAAACAGATGACTACCCCAAAAGACTACAAGGTTGATGACACCAACACCAACCAAGCTGACATCATGAAAGAGCTCATAGCAACCCAACACCAGTTGAACCAACTGATAGCTCAGTTCATAGCCAGCAATAGTGATAAAGATCCAGCACTACAAAAGTTTTTGGAAGAACAATCCCAACTGATGCTTAAGGTGACTAATCAAATGATCAGCATGGAAGAAAACTATCCCAAAAGAGTGTATGATAACAATTATGGAAAGAATGTTATTCTAGATGGAGCCCCAGCTTGCATTATTTGTGGAGACAAGGACCATACTTCCAAGGAGCATGAAGATCAATGTCCTAACTGTGAAGAGAAACATCCTATTGGACAATGTCCTACCTCTCAAGCTACTTGCTACCTATGTGAAGGAAGCAATCATACTCCTATCCAATGCCCTATCTACTCCATGGTGGAACAAAGGAAACAAGAAGGATCCAAGTATGCCAAGAATGTTGATGGCAAAGGAAAAGGACCACTTATACCTCCAAACAAGACAACCCAATTCAAAGGATCAAAGAAACCCAAGAAACCAAGACCAGACATGAACCTTGTGCAATGTCGTAAATGTAAGGAAATGGGACACTATTCCAGTGAGTGCCCAGAGAACAAGAAGAATAAAGAGATTGACCAAGTGTGGTGCAACAACTGCAAAGATTTAGGCCACTATGTAGCAACTTGTCCACAAGAGCCACGTAAAGAACTCAAGGACATCCATTGTTTCAACTGCAAGAACCCAGGACATTATGCAAGCAACTGTCCAGAAAAGATGAAGAACAAGTTGAACAAGCCTATGGAGAAACTCAACCTTGGCCCATGAGTCAAGAATGGAAACCAAGGACACAATGCAAAAAAAAAAATTGCTCAGAGAAGTCTCCCCAGGATCCCAGGAAGGCCATATGTAATTTTTATTTGAAAATTTTTAAGGGTGGTACCCTAGATGCTTTTGAGCCAACTTGTAACCCTAGCCTCCCCAAATCTCGGAACGAGATTTATTTTAAGTGGTAGCTGTCACATCCCAAGATTTTCCAACTCTTGTAATGTGAAAAATAAATGAATAAAATAAAACTTTGTTGATTTTAGGGCCAGAAACTTTTGAATCTAATTGGGAATCTTCAAAACTATTTTGAACAAATAGGTCCTAAAGGATTTAAAAAGATAAACATTTTAAATAAATGAATTTAAAATATTTTGGAATTACTATTTTGGATCTTTTAAGTAAAAAGATTTGGTTTTCAAAAGAAATAGAAGTATTATAAATAAAGATTATTTTATAAAGCCAAATTAAACCTTGGACAAACTTTTGAAAATAAAACATTTTGTTTTAATAAAAATAGCAAAGGTTTAATTAAAATAGAATAATAAGGATTTAATGTCCAAATTTTATTTAAGTAAAGGCTTTTCCCATTTTAAATAAACACTAAAACTTATTTATTTATTTTAAATAAGTTTTCCAAATACTTTATATTCTCAAATAAAACCTACTGAAGTGTTTTGGTTTTATTTTAGATTTCAAAATAAATATTTTAATAAACAAATCCTATTTGATTTAATAATAAAGGTCTATTGTATTTAATTATTAATGGACCCTAAAATAAAAGGTTATTTTGTTTTAAACAAGATTTCCAAATGTATTTTATTTTCAAATAAAACCTACTGATTTGATTTTGAAAAATATTTGGATTTCAAATGGAGATTTTATTAATTATATCAAACCCTATTTTAAAATAACTAATGGCCTATTTTATTTAATTAAGGAATGGAACCTAAAAAGATTAAAGTATTATTTTATTTTATTTCGGATTTTGATTCATGTTACTGAACAGAACTAATTTCAATATTACAAAGTTTGGTGTTGTTTGAATTGATTTGGTTGATGTTTGTTTGGAAAATTCAAAACAGAAAAATAGAAATAGAAAAAGAAAAGGGAATCAGACAGAAAAAAAAATAGAACAGCCCACCATCTGGCCCAGCTCCAACCCAACAGCCCACCTAGCCCACCTGCCCCTCTCCCCCCGAACCGTTTTTCCTCACCGGTGAAACAGCCCGCAAAGCTACTGACTGGTGGACCTCCTCCTCACCCTTTTTCCCACTGGCGGTCCCACTTCGCTAGCCATCGTCCTCACCGCGCGACCTCCCTCCCCCAAACCTCGCTGCCATTGCTGCCTTCAATCCGCGCGATCAATTCGCAATAATGGCGGGCCTTTACCTCGCCTTGACCATGCTCGATAAAACGCCAGCTCCCCTTCTTCATTTCCCCTCCGACTCCTCCCTCAATCACGCCACCAGGCCGCCCCAATTCCTCCTCAAGCTCCTCTGTTCCGACCACCGTCTCCGGCCAATTCAGGCCAGTACACGCCACCCCTGCCTTTCTGAGCACACGAGCATGTTCACCACTCCCAGACGCATCCCCTGCACCGCTGTTCAACCACGGGCGCCCCAGAGCGTCGGCTTTGACAAGCTCTGACAGCGCCGCCGTCTGTCCCTTCTCCGACGACGCCTCCCAGGTAAACCAGGTCGCCCCTCTTCTTCTCGATCACGCACACAGCACCTCCATGATCTCCTGCGTCTAACCCTACCCTCGGTTGTTCTTCTCGTGACCTGTAGCGACGACTCCAACCACGACTGAGACCACCCGACGTCGTTCTATACTCCGGCGAGCAATCGCAGGAGTACCTGAGCACCCCCTGCCACGACAAGCACACGTCGAGCATCACCCCGTCCTCGCGACCTCGGTAAGCCTACTCTCTTCCTCTCTCACTTCCTAGAACCACCGCAGAGCCACCGCCTGGCCGTGCGCCGCCGCTAGCCACCGTCAGTGCCGCCCCCTTTTGGTCAAACTCGCCAGCACCGTTGGATCTGGATCGGACGCACTAGATAGATCATTTAAACGCCGAAGGGGTACGCTTCCAGAACCATACGATCTAATTTGATCCAACGCTCTACAGAGCGCGATCCACGCGAAGCGGTACCGTCCAATGAAATCACGGCGCGTGTCACCTATTCTGTTTAAAAACAGATTTGAAAACAGAATTATTTGCAAACATCAAACCCTTGTATCTTTAGATCCACACGTCCAAAAATTGAAAATTTTATGTCGTTGGATTCAGGAGAACAAGACCTAGCCAACCATGCCCTTAGTTTAGCAAATAGTATTTGTTAGTTTGCTTGTTTTTGTAGATTCTTTTGTGAGCTTGTTTAGAGTATAAAAATTGTTTAAAATTGATTTTAGGGTTAAAACTTTTGCAAAATGGTTTGTTGTGACCTTACTGACCTTAGGAACCAGCCCATGGTTTTGAAAATAGATTTGGAAAAGTTTAGGATGGAATATTAGATTTGGTCCATTTCTAGCCAAATAAAAATAATGGATTTGTTATGGAAATGATTTTGGAACAAAAACTTTGGGAAAATATTTTGATTCAAAGCTACTGACCCCAAAACACCGAGTCTTGAGAGTTAGAAACTTTGGGTGAAGACTTAAAGGTTTTAGATTTGATAAAACTAATTTCCACCACTTAAAATGATGAATGGATTTAAAAATGGTTTTTGGACAAAACCCCTTGCTAATGACTTTGCCACTTTGGTAAATGACCAATTTGGATCATACAAAGTTTAGAAATCCAATAGAAACCCTCTTTACAAAAAAATAAAACTATATTGTGCATGCTCCCAAGCATGAATTAGTTTCCATTGTCTTGTGTGTATGAATTTGTTTGAGTGATTATTGGTTTGGAATGTTAGTTGATTTTGTGTTTTCTTGATTGACTTGTAGAGAAGTTAGAGAAGTGTGAGACTAGCAAGATCAAGGAGTGAACCACCATTCTCTACCAAAAAGGCAAGTGATGCTTCATACTTTTGTCCCATTACTTTTACTATGCATTAGTGATTTTACTCTAAGTAAAACTTGCATGGATTTTGCTAAGAATAAACCTTGCTATAGGAAAACCTAGTAGATGAATCCTTAGTACGATTTTCCTAAGTTAAGATTCCTATTACTATCAAGCTTAGCCTAGCTAATATAAAACATGGGTGGAATATATATTCACACTATGGAAAAATATTCTAAGTCTGAGGACTTGTGATTTTGTCTAATAAAACAACTAAGTTAATGAATCACCTGGGTGGAATGGGATTGCTTGGTGGTTTTTGGTTGAGTGGTTCACAAGGCCATGGACTTGGCTTGTGTATCTCACTTGTGGATGGCCACCCAGGCCCAAAGAGATTTGAGATGTCAAATGTTGAGAAGCTTCAAGTGCAACCACTTGGCATTATGGGCTCTGCCATGATCATATAGGTTGCAAGAACTTAGCCATATGGACAGTGGGTGGTAGTGTTTGATAGGTTGGAACGTGTCCATTTTGGTCTAAGGGAAGGCTTCTGAAAGATCTTGTCTTGGGAAACCAAGTCTTGTAGGGAAAGTGCACCACCTCTGCAGAGTGTAAAATCTAAGTACTTAGCCATGTCCCTGGTAAAGGACAATTTGAGCATCAAGACATGGAAGCAATCAAGAATCTCATCATTCAAATTTCTAAGTTAAAACTTGTGGATTGAACAAGGGTTGTTTGAAATCTTCAATCTTTGATTGAGAGATGCCTTGCAAAGGATCTTCAATCTTTGATTGAGAAAAATGATTTTGTCAAAGCAAAAACTTAGTATTTTCAAATGTTAAGGAAAAATCTATTTTGAGCAATGCAAGCCTCAACTCCACTTAGCCAAATGCATATAGATGATAGACTCCACTATACTACCATAGTATCACTTGCCAATACAATTCAAATGTATTGACCCTTGTGGCTGTAACTTGTAATGTTGCAGGTTTGATTGTTTTTAGTGAAGATTGATTGAATAGGATTACAAAGTCTACAATCAACATACACTGTGGCACTTTGAAGATGAAGGACCCTTACTTATAGTTATTCCGCTGCAATGTAATGTAATAGCCAAATGAGCTATGTTTGATGTAATAAACTTATGTTATTCCTGGTTATAAAGTTATATTATGACCTTTGTTTCTTGATATTACATCTTAACTGTGGATGCTAGCTATTGATCCAGGGACTAGCATTGTAAACACAGGAGGAATCTACCTTATTAGGTTGAGACCCCTACAAATGGTATCAGAGCATTGTGTTGCTTGTAGGATTTTTAAACCTAGGATTGGACAAAAACTCTTAGAAAAATAGGAGTTGTATTTTGATCCAAAACTTATATATAAAAACACTTGCAAACTCTTCCCTCAACCATTTTGGTTTAACTCTACTTCTCTTCTATCTCAACTTGATGGAAAAACCTACCCATGGCCAAATACTTCACCATGTGCAAAGGACTTCTTCAACATCTTCAACTCTAATGACTTCAACATCTTCAGCATATTCACCAAAGACTTCCAACTTGGATGCCACTAAGGACTACAAGTGAGACAAGGAAGTCTTGATCAAAAATAGAGGCGAGGAATGCAAAAGTTAGAAAGAGCTTACATCACTTGAAGTTTTGTGACCAAGGAGTTTTCCCAAAGAAACCATGATTCCATGTGGGAAGAGGCAACCAAGAAGGATGGAAAGATCACAAGTGAACCATATAGATGGACCCCCATATTTAGATAAGTCAAAACACACCAACTTATGTGGTATAACAAAAATAATTTGTTGCCTAAGTATGTGCCTGAACTTTGTTTGAGTGAAATGTTTGGTTTGTGATTGCATGCACATTGTTTGTGTGAATTGTGATGTGTGTGATTAGAAATATTTCCTTAGAAATATCTTGCCTATTCTAATTTTCCTTCAACCCAAACAGATGACTACCCCAAAAGACTACAAGGTTGATGACACCAACACCAACCAAGCTGACATCATGAAAGAGCTCATAGCAACCCAACACCAGTTGAACCAACTGATAGCTCAGTTCATAGCCAGCAATAGTGATAAAGATCCAGCACTACAAAAGTTTTTGGAAGAATAATCCCAACTGATGCTTAAGGTGACTAATCAAATGATCAGCATGGAAGAAAACTATCCCAAAAGAGTGTATGATAACAATTATGGAAAGAATGTTATTCTAGATGGAGCCCCAGCTTGCATTATTTGTGGAGACAAGGACCATACTTCCAAGGAGCATGAAGATCAATGTCCTAACTGTGAAGAGAAACATCCTATTGGACAATGTCCTACCTCTCAAGCTACTTGCTACCTATGTGAAGGAAGCAATCATACTCCTATCCAATGCCCTATCTACTCCATGGTGGAACAAAGGAAACAAGAAGGATCCAAGTATGCCAAGAATGTTGATGGCAAAGGAAAAGGACCACTTATACCTCCAAACAAGACAACCCAATTCAAAGGATCAAAGAAACCCAAGAAACCAAGACCAGACATGAACCTTGTGCAATGTCGTAAATGTAAGGAAATGGGACACTATTCCAGTGAGTGCCCAGAGAACAAGAAGAATAAAGAGATTGACCAAGTGTGGTGCAACAACTGCAAAGATTTAGGCCACTATGTAGCAACTTGTCCACAAGAGCCACGTAAAGAACTCAAGGACATCCATTGTTTCAATCAAGAAGAACCGTGACATTATGCAAGCAACTGTCCAGAAAAGATGAAGAACAAGTTGAACAAGCCTATGGAGAAACTCAACCTTGGCCCATGAGTCAAGAATGGAAACCAAGGACACAATGCAAAAAAAAAATTGCTCAGAGAAGTCTCCCCAGGATCCCAGGAAGGCCATATGTAATTTTTATTTGAAAATTTTTAAGGGTGGTAGTACCCTAGATGCTTTTGAGCCAACTTGTAACCCCTAGCCTCCCCAAATCTCGGGACGAGATTTATTTTAAGGGTGGTAGCCTGTCACATCCCAAGATTTTCCAACTCTTGTAATGTGAAAAATAAATGAATAAAATAAAACTTTGTTGATGTGGATAACTAAGATGGGATTTTCCCCTCCAACTGGAGAGATATTCTCTGGGCCCTCTCATGTGATATGATTCGGAAAGCATTGCCATGCATGACTCGGTTAAGTGTTAACCAAGGCGATCAACTAAGAGTTAGTCGGATAAATCACATATCACGGATCGAGAAGAGAGTCAGACTATTTCAGGGATGACGTTTATTCGCCTATATTTTGACGAGGTATATCATGAGACAAAAGGGACTCGGACGTAATTCACATTTGAAAGGCATCTCGTCATAACTCTTTGGTACTTGGGAGTCGGCACGTTCTTCTAGGAGCTACTACTGATTGATCGATTGTGAGTCAAACTCCAATCATGTCCAAGTTTCCATGAGCCTGCGGGGTCACACACTTAAGAGTAGGAGCAAGTTTGGGTTGGAACCGAACTGGAAATCTGTTTAGGTTGGACCTGAACCGGATACGTACTGAGTAAGTGAGTCGGACTCACAGTGACTCATATAGTGAATGGGCCGCAAGTAAGTGGATCCCACTTTCATTCCCTATATATATTGAGGCACATACGCCCAGGTGGGCATGGTTAGATCATTCCATCAATTGGAAACTCTAGCTCCACTCCAGTCCTGCCTCTGTACTGGACCTAGCAGTCCATCATCAGCGATGTTGGCAGCGGTGTTTACGATTAATATTTCGATGACCGTGGATTGGATCAGATCGTGAGGACTGCACTACATTCAACTGACGTGCTTCATCAATAATCCGCAACTGCGTTTCTAGTGGTAATCCTCGTGGCCTTCTACCTCAGCTAGATCTTGGAATCACCTTGTAGGGAAAATTTTATTTATCTCTACATGGACCACCAATGAGAGCCAAAGAAGCTTCTTTGATCTATCACGATAGATTTTCATAGAAAGTATTTGTTTATCTGGTCCTAAATCATTCATGGCAAATGATTTACTCAGTGCCTTCTTGAGGAGAGCAATCCTCTTTGTGCCATTTTGAACAGTCAGCGTATTATTGACATATAGCAAGAGAATAATGAAGTCGCCCTTGATGTACCTCTTCATAAATACATAATGATTACGTTCTTCTTGATGGTAACTAAACTCAGTCATAAATGACTCAAACTTCTTTTACCACTATCGAGGAGCTTTCTTCAAGCAATACAAGTTCTTCTTCAATCTGCACACTAGGTGCTCCTTGCCTCCAACTATGAATCTTTCTGGCTGATCCATGTATATCTCCTCCAGGTCACTGATACGCCCAATTTGCATCACCTTTGTATATCATAATTTACCTCTATTCATTGATATTTGTCTTATTATGAGGTATTACTTATGGCTTTTCATATGTTTGTGCATGTTGGATGATTCCTGGAGGATGGACTACCGGAGTCTGGATTCTGATGGAAAAGAAGGCGTTTTAGTGAAATTTCACGAAGATCAGAAAAATACCAGAAAAATATGGAAACATGACAAAGGAAGCCAGAAGGAGGGACAAAGATGGGCCTCAAGGGGCCCACACCCCCTAGGCGCAGGCCCACCTGACCCCGCGCCTAGGGCAGGTGTGGCCCATCTGCCTGGCCTCCGACTCCGCCCCTTCGCCTATATCTTCCCTACGGAACCCTAATCCTCAGGGAGAGACCACAGATAGATTTCCGCTGCCTCTGGGGCAGAAAACACCGAGAGAGAAAGATCTCTCCGGCAGACAGATTTCTGCCGGGGGAATTCCTTCCCAAAGAGGGGAGACCGTCGCCATCAACACCGTCATCAAGCTAGGCTTCATCGGGATCATCATCATCCACACTGTAACATCCCTAAAATCATGTTTTCAAAGATTTCATATCATGCATGCATGCATATCATTTAGGGATCAAATTCAAACTCATTTTGAAAGAAAACAGAACTTGGGAGCTATGATTTTATGTGATCAAACATTAATCAAATGCTACTCTCCAATGGGATATTATTTGTTTCAAAACCAAACCTGGTTGCTCTCAGATTATTTTTCTTGATTGCTAGTGCTTAAACCAAAATTTACAAAAAAAATATGGATTTAAAACCATTTTCAAAACTTGTTCAAATCAAGTGCTATGTCACTGATTATTTTGTTTGATCAAAATGACCAAGCTAATACAGAGAGACCACATGATTGTATGCCTAGAAATATGAGTGTTACACTCTACAAAAATCCAGAAAAGATTTGAATTCAAATGGATTTTGAAATCATTTGAAAATGTTTCCTGGAAATTCAATCAGAAAAAGAGTAAAGAAAAGGAAAAAAGGCCAGTGTCACTAATCTGGCCCAACACTGGATCCAGCCCAGCAACCAGCCCACCCGGGTTTCCCCCTCTCCCTCTGTTTCTCTCCGCGTTCACAAGATACCCCTCACGACAAGTGGACCCTACAGCCACGTCACTCTGTCGTCCCCAAAATCCCGCCCGTAGACCACGTCGCCGCTGCCGTTGATGCCGATAATGTCGCGGTGTAATTAGCCTTGATTCTGCAAGCGTTTCCTGTCGCGCTGCTGCCTACTTAAACCCCTCCTCCTTGCGACCATTTCTCCCAACAAAGCTAGCCAAGAGCGCCACCAGGCTGCCAGTATTTGCTCCTACACCGCCGCAGACAGAGCCAACTCCGGCGAGGTATTCCGGTAAGCCTAGTGCTTGCGCCTACTCCTTGTTCACCACAGAATGATCCTTCGATCCTGCGCACTTCGATCCTCTTTGTTCGTCCGCTTGTGATCCAGAGCGTCGACTTCGACGAGTACCGTGGGCATCCGACGCCGTCTCCAACTCAGGCGAGAGATTGAGGTAAATGCCGACCGCCCCGCGCCTTCTACTTGACCCTGTCAGGTTCGCCTGAGCGTTGTGCACTCGCTGATATCCTTGGTTTGTGCTAGGGTGGCGATGCGTCGCCGTGGCCGTCCGAGCAAACCCAGCTGCCACCAACTCCGACGAGCCCCAAGCTGACCTCTGCCCACACCAGCAACACCTTGAGCTTCGTGCGTGATCCGCGAGTTTGGTAAGCCACGCTGACCCTTAGCCCCTCTAGAATCACCGGTGCGTCGCGGCGCCCGTCACACCGCCATGACCATTCGCGCCGCCACTCCTTGGTCAAAGCATCGGCCGCCGTTAGATCTGTATCGTAGGGTGTAGATTAGATCGGGAGCGAACCGTTTTCTTTAGATCTGGCGCGTTGGATCTAACTTGATCCGACGGTGCGGAAGCGTGATCCTGAGTGTGGCTAGGATTTAAATTTAAAAATCTGGATTAGATCTATTAGATGTTAAAATTTGTTTAATTCATAACTTTTGATTCCCACGTCCAAATTTGACAAATTTTATATCAATGGAATCAGGAGAGAAAATACTTTCCAACTATGCAATGTGTTTAATGTTTTGCCTCAGTTAAAATGGTTGTTTTTACAGAAACATGTGTAGACCTATTTTGAGTATAATAATTATTTGGGAAATGTTTTAATGTTCAAATAAAGTTTGTTTGGAAAGTTTTGAAATTGTTTATGAATCAGTACTGTGCACTTGTCTTGTTTGGTGTAGAAAATCATCACATGGAATTATGCATGCATCCATATATTTTTGCTTGTATTTATTTTGTATGTGATTTTGGTGCTATTATTTTATGTGTAGATTTTGGTGAAAATAGTGATTGTGATTGTGAGGATTGTAGCTACTCTCCAAACTACCAAGGAAAGTGGTGCTTCATGATTTATTCCTATGTTTTAACTATGCATTAGAAATATTTTGCTAGTCTTGCATGGTTATTTTGAGCTATATGCTATGCTTAGGAAATCCTAGTAGTTGTAGAATTGCTAGAAATATTTCTAAGTCTTATGAATGCCATGCTTAGCCTAGCTAGTAGCGACCAAGGGTGGTTATATATTCATGCTATGAATAAATATTTCTAAGTCTTTGGACTATGCTTTTGCTTAATAAAGCAACTAAGTGAATGAAACACCTGGGTGGAATGAAAACAATGGGTTATGTTGAGTGGTTACACAAGGCCCATTTCTATGGTTTACCTTTTGTATCTCAATTGTGGAAAGCCACCAAGGAACAAAGGGATTTGAGAGGACAAATGTTAAGAAGCTTCTAGTGCAGCCACTTGGCAATATGGGCTCTGCCTGGATCACATAGGTTGCAATAACTTAGCCATTTGGACAGTTGGTGGTAGTGGGATGATAGGTTGGAACGCGTCCATTTGGTCTAAGGGGAGGCTTCTGAAAGGTCCTGTCTTGGTGAAAATCAAGTCTTGTGGGGAAAGTGCACAACCTCTGCAGATGGAAGAATCTAAGTACTTAGCCAGGTCCCTGGTATTGGACAACTTGACCATCAAGACATGAAAGCTATCAAGAATCTCCTCATCCCAATTTCTAAGTAAAAACTTGTGGTTGAACAAGGGTGAAGGACCCCAATGTCTATTGATGGTTCCTTCGGAAAGATTTTGACAAAGAAAAACTTAGTGTTTTCAACTAATAGGCAAAATATATTTTGAGCAAAGCAAGCCTAAGATACACTTAGCCAAAATGCATATAGTATCTAGTCCACCAATATTCTACTAAGGTATCACTTGCCAATACTATTCCAATGTATTGATCCACTGTGGCTGTAACTTGTGATGTTGCGGGTTATTTTGATGATGATTAGGAGTCATGAGTCTACACTCAACATGCTTGCCTGTGGCACATGAATATGAAGACTTATCTATCTTATTATATATTTTGAACTCCTGTATTAGGCCTGTGGCCATGGAGTTTGTAAAAGACTATGTTTGTCTCTGGAATGATATGTAATAATGACCTTTGTTTCTGTGTACTTCATCTTAAACTGTGGATGCTTGCATTGATCCAGGGACTAGCATTGCAATCATAGGGATCCTTTCCTTTACAAAGGAGGGATCTTACAGATGGTATCAGAGCACTGTGTTGCCTGTAGGATTATGACCCTAGGATTGGAAACCACTAAGGAAAAATTTTCAACAACTTCCACACTTGTCTTATTCTTCTAGTAAACTTTTCCAATCTTCTTTTCTCATCTCTTTGATAGAAGGATGCATTGTTAGCCTTTAGATTAGAAAGTGAAAGATGAATTGAGCCTTATTAGTTAGACCACCACACTCATCATTACATTTCCAAAATTTGACTAAGTTTTATTGAAACTAGGTTGCTTGTGTTATGTATGTCATGATTTGAGTGTTGCTTGACAATGATATGCATGTGATGCTTTGTCTTGTGATTTAACTTTAATTGTATTGATCCTAACTTTTTCTATCTTATAAATAGATGCCTAATGTTACTATCAGCACTGCTGAAGAGTTCAGAGGAACTCGTTTTGGCCCCCGTATTATTGAGCTCACTAGTCTGCTCAATATCCCTCTTCCTACTATCATGATGCTTCCCCTCACTAAGTTTGAGAGGAAAGACCTTTGGGGCTTCAAGGTCAATCAGCCAAGACGCCAGACTGAGCCAGCCACGGAGGCCATCATCTTCAATCTCATGCATGATGACAAGGAGAGAGGCCTAGAGGTAGTCATGCAGGATTTGATTGGACGTTTACTAGGGAGACACTCTCGAGAGGTTAGAGGTACTCACTTCCACACCTTTGGTAGACGTGATGATGTTGGTGAGGCCATTGACTTTGAGGATACTTCAAGAGAGACGGCAGAGCCGATTCGCCTATACCTCCAGGACTTAGAGGTTCTTCTTAGGCACATAGACACTGATAGGACCAACGTCATGCTTAGCAATGACGAACTCCAGGTGCAGCTTCGTGAGAAGGACAAGCTCTTCGCGGAGCAAGATGAGATAGTCAAGGAGATGGAGGCTAAGTTTGAGAGTCGGGATAGAAATTTAAAGAGTCAAGAGAAGCGAGTCCAAGATAGGAACAAGAGTATTCGAGACATGACTGCAGAACTAGAGGCCAAGGACTTCGAGCTCGAGCATCAGCAGACTGTGATTGAGAGACTTCGTTCATAGAAGAGGGCTCTCAAAGCCGAAGTAGAGACCTTGACCACCAATGTCGAGGAATACAAGACCGCAATGGAGAATGCAGGTCTTACATTTGTTGACGAGGAGGTTGATGCAGAGGAGTAGTGATGACTACTCATTTATCTTTATTTATCATGTCTTTGATTATTGAGTCGCAATGACCATCCAACATGTGGATGGCTTGCTATTGGTGTGTTTACTTTTCAGAACTTGTTGTCTATGTTGTTGAACTTTTATTACTATGATGCATGATTGTGATTTGTTATGTGATGTATTGTGCATGTTAGCATCTATGGGTATCTCATTCTTATCCTTATTGAAAACCACAGATGCCTCCCCGACGTGCCAATCCCAACCCCAACAACAACAACATCACTCCTGAGATGCGGCAAATGATGACAGCTCAGACTCAGCTGATGCAAATGATGACTACGTTCATCCAGAATCAAAACAACAACAACAGGAATAATAATAATAATAATAATAATAACAACAATCAGAATAACCCACCTGGTTTTGACATGCTTACCAGGTTCTTGAGATTGAGGCCAGCAAAGTTCTTAGGAACTACTGATCCTATGGTGGCCAATGATTGGCTACGCTCTGTGAACAAGGACTTGGTAACTGTTGGCTGTACTGATGAAGAGAATGTCAGATTTACAGCTCACTTGTTAGAAGGACAAACAGCCACTTGGTAGGATAACTTCCAGATCACCACTCCCATTGAGGATGTGACCTGGGCTATCTTTGAAGATGGTTTTCGTACTGCTCACATCTCATCCGGAGTGATGAGTTTGAAGAAGAAAGAGTTCCATAACTTGAAGCAGCACCACCGCAGCGTGGCTGAATATATTGAGGAGTTCAACAATCTGGCGCGATATTCACCAGATGAAGTTGACACTGATGCTAAGAGAAAGGAAAAGTTCCTTGAAGGGTTGAATGATGAATTGAACCTACAGTTAGCTGTGGCCAATGTTCCCACATACCAGTCTCTTTGTGACAAGGCTGCTATTTTGGAGAGCAAGATGAAACAAGTTGAAAGCAGGAAGAGAAAGCACTCTGACAAGCACAGCTCAGGATCGTCTCACAAGCTCTCCCATTATGATGACAGTGGGAGTTCTAGATCCCACAAGCATGGGAAGTTCAACAAGCACCACAACCACAACCATTATCATGACAACAAGCACAATCGTAGCCATGACAATGATAAGTATAAGAATCACAAGGGTGGATATAAGAGCCACCACAATGGAAGTAGAAGTGGCAGTGGAAGCCAGCCTGTCAAGAAGGATCTTAGTCAGGTTGAGTGTTTCAAGTGCAAGAAGATGGGCCATTATGCAAATGAATGCCCAGAAAAGAAAGTTGAAGGACCCAACAAGCCCAACCCTTTTCAAAAGGGACAAGTGAACCACATCAATGTGGAGGAAATCTATGAGGAACCTGATGTTGTTGCTGGTAAGTTCAAACGCAATTCGGTTCCAGCATTTGTTCTCTTTGATACTAGTGCATCTCATTCATTCATATCAAGAGCATTTGTTGAAAGAAATGAACTACCGGTAGAAACTATTGGGTGTCCTATAAAAGTAAGTTCTCCTGGCGAAGAAATGATAGTGAATTCAGGATGTCATGATCTGGTCATAGAGTTTGGGAAGTATAAGTTTCCCGTTAACCTGATAATCCTAAATTCCCAAGGATTGAATGTTATTTTGGGAATGGACTGGATGACTAAGCACAAGGGAGTGATAGATTGTGCCAACCATACTGTCTCACTCACAACTCCAGAAAACAAAAGGATCAGATTCAAGACCAACTTTGAAGCAGGAGTAGGCTAAATTCTCTTAAGGGGGGTATCATAGACAGTGTGCCAATTGTGAGTGAATATCCGGATGTGTTTCCGGAAGAATTGCCGGGAATGCCACCAGATAGAGATGTGGAGTTTCTTATTGACTTGCTACCAGGATCTGGACCAATAGCAAAAAGACCGTTTCTACAAGATGTCAGTTGATGAGTTGAAGGAAGTCAAGAAACAACTTGGAGAACAGTTGCAGAAAGGTTTTATCCAACCAAGTTCTTCATCTTGGGGAGCACCAGTTTTGTTTGTGGAAAAGAAAGATAGAAGTCAAAGGTTATGCATAGATTACCGATCACTCAATGAGGTGACCATCAAGAACAAATACCCTTTGCCTATAATCAATGACTTGTTTGATCAGTTAGAAGGAGCTTGTGTGTTCTCTAAGATTGATCTCCAGTCAGGTTATTTCCAGCTCATGATAAGAGAACAAGACATACCTAAGACAGCTTTCACCACTAGGTATGGATTGTATGAGTATACCGTGATGCCATTTGGTTTGACCAATGCCCCAACATATTTCATGAACATGATGAACAAGGTGTTCATGGAATTTCTTGATAAGTTTGTTGTCGTTTTCATCGATGACATTTTGATCTACTCCAAGAGCAAAGAAGATCATGAAGGACATTTACGTTTGATACTTGATAAGCTTAGAGAGCATAAGCTGTATGCCAAATTCAGCAAGTGTGAATTTTGGTTGAATGAAGTTGGATTTCTTGGACACGTTGTGTCAGGAGATGGTGTAGCAGTTGATCCTGCTAAAGTTTCAGCTGTAACTGAATGGGAATCTCCCAAGTCAGTGAAAGAGGTTCGAAGTTTCCTTGGCTTAGCAGGTTACTACAGAAGGTTCATTGAGAATTTCTCCAAGGTAGCTAAGCCTATGACAGAATTGCTAAAGAAAGACAAGAAATTTGCTTGGACTGAAGGTTGTGAACTCAACTTTCAAGAATTGAAGAAGAGGCTAGTGACAACACCAGTCTTATGTTTGCCATATTTGGAGAAAGATTTCCAAGTATATTGTGATGCATCTCATCATGGATTAGGTGCAGTACTTATGCAAGAAGGGAAAGTTGTGGCTTATGCCTCGAGACAACTCAAAACTCTTGAGGTAAACTACCCTACTCATGATTTAGAGTTAGCCTCTATTGTCCATGCACTCAAAACATGGAGACATTATCTTTTGGGAAAACGATGTGAAGTGTTCACAAATCACAAGAGTTTGAAGTATATCTTCACCCAGAAAGAAATTAACATGAGACAAAGAAGATGGCTAGAACTCATCAAGGACCATGACTTAAGTTTGCAATACCACCCCGGTAAAGCAAATGTTGTAGCGGATGCTCTAAGCCGTGAGGTTTTTATGAATGGCCTTACTAAGGAAGATTTGCCAGATGATCTGTGTGCCCAATTTAGAGATCTCAGATTAGAGATTGTGCCTGAGGGACATCTCAGACTTTGGATGTTCAACCCACTTTGTTGGACAAGATCAAAGAATCCCAAAAGACAGATAAGGAAATTGAAGAGATTAAGGAAAAGATTGGCAAGGGAAAAGCCAAAGGATTCCATGAAGACGAACAGGGTACTTTATGGCATGGGAAACGTATCTATGTTCCACAAGATCCGGAGCTTCGGAAACTGATTTTACAAGAAGCACACAACTCACCATATTCCATTCATCCGGGTAACACCAAAATGTACATGGATATGAAAGAAATATTTTGGTGGAATAATCTCAAGAAGGACATCGCCGAACATATTGCTTTGTGTGATGTATGTAGTAGAGTGAAAGCGGAACATCAGAAACCAGCAGGATTGTTACAACCACTACCTATTCCTGATTGGAAGTGGGACAAGATTAGTATGGATTTTATCACCGGATTGCCAAGGACCAGGTCAGGATATGATTCTATTTGGGTAGCAGTGGATCGCTTGACTAAAGTGGCTCATTTTATACCCGTGAAGACAACTAACACAAGTGCTAAGTTAGCCAAGATCTATATGAGTAGAATTGTATGTCTACATGGAGTACCCAAGAGTATTGTGTCTGATAGGGGAACTCAATTCACTTCTCATTTTTGGAGGCAACTACATGAGTCTTTGGGAACGAGGTTGGAATTCAGCACTTTTCATCCTCAGACTGATGGACAGACAGAAAGGACTAATTAGATTCTTGAAGATATGTCGAGAGCATGTCCTCTAGACTATGGAGCCAGTTGGGATGAAAGTCTGCCTTACGCAGAATTCTCTTAAATAACAGCTATCAAGCCAGTATTGAGATGGCACCATTTGAGTTTCTCTATGGGAGAAAGTGTACCACCCCATTGCTATGGAATGGTGTGGGAGAAAGAAGTTTGTTCGGACCAGAACTCATCAAAGAGGCTGAAGAGAAAGTCAAGCTGGTTAAGGACAGATTGAAGATAGCACAGTCCCGACAGAAGAGCTACGTAGATCCTAAGCGTAGAGAAAGTAATCTATGAAGTAGGTGATAGAGCTTATCTTAGAGTGTCACCACTCCATGGAGTGAAAAGGTTTGGTGTCAAAGGTAAATTGGCCCCAAGATATGTTGGACTATTCAAGATTCTGAGTTGTAAAGGAGAAGTAGCTTATGAGATTGAGTTGCCAGAGTCTTTGTCAGCTTTTCACAATGTGTTTCATGTGAGCCAGCTTAAGAAATGTCATCCAGAAATGGAAGAAACGTCTTTGAAGGATACTGTACCTTTGGAAGAGTTTCAATTGGAAAGTGATCTCACTTATGAGGAGAAACCAATCAATATTCTTGAGACTGCAGAAAGAGTTACTCGGACCAAGACTAACAAATTCTCCAAAGTTCAATGGAACCATCATTCTGAAGAAGAAGCAACTTGGGAAAGAGAAGATGATCTTCGGAAAGTACACCCTCACCTATTTGCTAGCCAACCCGAATCTCGAGGGAGAGATTCACCTTAAGGGGGTTAGATTTGTAATATCCCTAAAATCATGTTTTCAAAGATTTCATATCATGCATGCATGCGTATCATTTAGGGAATAAATTCAAACTCATTTTGAAAGAAAACAGAACTTGGGAGCTATAATTTTATGTGATCAAACATTAATCAAATGCTACTCTCCAATGGGAGATTATTTGTTTCAAAACCAAAACTTGTTGCTATCAGATTGTTTTGCTTCATTGCTAGTGCTTAGACCAAAATTTACAAAACAAATATGGATTTAAAACCATTTTCAAAACTTGTTCAAATCAAGTGCTATGTCACTGATTATTTTGTTTGATCAAAAGGACCAAGCTAATACAGAGAGACCACATGATTGTATGCCCAGAAATATGAGTGTTACACTCTACAAAAATCTAGAAAAGATTTGAATTCAAATGGCTTTTGAAATCATTTGAAAATGTTTCCTGGAAATTCAATCAGAAAAAGAAAAAGAGTAAAGAAAAGGAAAAAGGCCAGCGTCACTAATCTGGCCCAACACTGGATCCAGCCCAGCAACCAGCCCACCCGGGTTTCCCCCTATCCCTCTGTTTCTCACCGCGTTCGCGCATACCCCCTCGCTGATAAGTGGACCCTACAGCCACGTCACTCCGTCGTCCCCAAAATCCCGCCCGCAGACCACGTCGCCGCTGCCGTTGATGCCGATAATGTCGCGGTGTAATTAGCCTTGATTCTGCAAGCGTTTCCTGTCGCGCTGCTGCCTACTTAAACCCCTCCTCCTTGCGACCATTTCTCCCAACAAAGCTAGCCAAGAGCGCCACCAGGCTGCCAGTATTTGCTCCTACACCGCCGCAGATAGAGCCAACTCCAGCGAGGTATTACGGTAAGCCTAGTGCTTGCGCCTACTCCTTGTTCACCCTGGAATGATCCTCTGATCCTTGCGCACCTCCTGATCCTCTTTGTTCGTCCGCTTGTGATCCAGAGCGTCGACTTCGACGAGTACCGTGGGCATCCGACGCCGTCTCCAACTCAGGCGAGAGATTGAGGTAAAAGCCGACCGCCCCGCGCCTTCTACTTGACCCTGTCAGGTTCGCCTGAGCGTTGTGCACTCGCTGATATCCTTGGTTTGTGCTAGGGTGGCCAGTAACGTCGCCTTCGTCGCCGTCCGAGCAAACCCGACGCTGTCACCAACTCCGACGAGCCCCAGCAGCCTCTGCAGCACACCCCCGCCCACACCAGCAACACCTTGAGCTTCGTCGTGATCCCGCGAGTTTGGTAAGCCACTGCTCGACCCTTAGCCCCCTCTAGAATCACCGGTGCGTCGCCGGCAGAAGCGCCGCCGCCGCCAGCGACCATTCGCGCCGCCACTCCTTGGTCAAAGCATCGGCCGCCGTTAGATCTGTATCGTAGGGTGTAGATTAGATCGGGAGCGAACCGTTTTCTTTAGATCTGGCACGTTGGATCTAACTTGATCCGACGGTGCGGAAGCGTGATCCTGAGTGTGGCTAGGATTTAAATTTAAAAATCTGGATTAGATCTATTAGATGTTAAAATTTGTTTAATTCATAACTTTTGATTCCCACGTCCAAATTTGACAAATTTTATATCAATGGAATCAGGAGAGAAAATCCTTTCCAACTATGCAATGTGTTTAATGTTTTGCCTCAGTTAAAATGGTTGTTTTTACAGAAACATGTGTAGACCTATTTTGAGTATAATAATTATTTGGGAAATGTTTTAATGTTCAAATAAAGTTTGTTTGGCAAGTTTTGAAATTGTTTATGAATCAGTACTGTGCACTTGTCTTGTTTGGTGTAGAAAATCATCACATGGAATTATGCATGCATCCATATATTTTTGCTTGTATTTATTTTGTATGTGATTTTGGTGCTATTATTTTATGTGTAGATTTTGGTGAAAATAGTGATTGTGATTGTGAGGATTGTAGCTACTCTCCAAACTACCAAGGAAAGTGGTGCTTCATGATTTATTCCTATGTTTTAACTATGCATTAGAAATATTTTGCTAGTCTTGCATGGTTATTTTGAGCTATATGCTATGCTTAGGAAATCCTTGTAGTTGTAGAATTGCTAGAAATATTTCTAAGTCTTATGAATGCCATGCTTAGCCTAGCTAGTAGCGACCAAGGGTGGTTATATATTCATGCTATGAATAAATATTTCTAAGTCTTTGGACTATGCTTTTGCTTAATAAAGCAACTAAGTGAATGAAACACCTGGGTGGAATGGAAACAATGGGTTATGTTGAGTGGTTACACAAGGCCCATTTCTATGGTTTACCTTCTGTATCTCAATTGTGGAAAGCCACTGTGGCATCCCGCAAAACCACTACTAGAAAATCGCGTTGAATTTGTGCATTGCATCGTCATCGTCGCATGTTGTTTGTCAAAAACTATTTTGCAAACCCCGTTTTGTTTTCCAAACGCCCCATCTTTTATTAAAACGCCAAACCCTGGATCTCCGGACTATTTTGTTTTGTTGCTATCGGGTTTCAAACGGCCCAATTCAATTAAATAAAATATTTTATTATTTTCTTGAGGCGATCAGGCAGGCGTTCAGGACGACCACCCCCTGGAATATAAAACGGTCCACCCTGCCTGCCCCTCTAAATCCTAAACTCACCCAGTTTTCTACCCTCTCTCACCCTCCACCTCACTCCCACCATTCAGAGGCCGCCACATCACCTCACCCCTCCCCTCTACCAATCCCAGGCTGCCACGTGGCCCAGCCAGCCCCCTCCCCAATCCCTCAGCCCACACCCCATCCTGGCCCACACACTCCCTTTTAGCTCACACACTGGACCAGCAGACACACGCGCTTAGCCTCGCCTGGGACCATGCGCCAGGCCCACTCCCCCACGTCCGGCCCACCACTCCCCTTTCCTGTTCCTCTTCCTCACGTCTCTCCTCTCTCTGAGCCGCACGCTCGCGATCCCCAGAGCCCGCACCCGCTCGCCCCATCTTCCTCTCTCCCCCGCCGCTCTCTCTCTGGACGCGTCGCTCCCCCACCGGCGCCGGCCCTCCCTCCCTCGCTCGCCGCGGGACCCCGCCGGCCGTCAGCGAGCCCGGGCCCGCCCCCACCTCGAGCCTCGCCGGACCCGAGCACCTCCACCCGTGGCCTCCAAGCCCGCCGCGGCAGTTCCTCCCTGCCTCCGCCGTCCTGCCGAGCCTCGCCTCGCCGCTCGCTCGGCCGCCCGTGCCTTGTGAGCAGCCTGCTCCTCCGTCCCGTCGCCGCCGGCCTTGCCGACCCACCAGCCAAGCCCGTCTCCCCTCGGCCTCGGCTCACCGCGCCTCGGCAGCCAGGCCCGACGCCCCAGACCTCCACCGTCCACGCTGCGCTGCGCCATGCGCGCCCGCCGCCGTCGTCGGCTCGCCACCAGCTCCTCCGTCTCCGCCTGACCCCACCTCGCCCTCAACCGCCTACCCTGCCCGAGCCCGTCGTCCTTCAAGCGCGGCCCCTCGCATCCCGCGTCGCGTCGCCTCTGACCGCCTGCGCCGTCTGCTTCTCGCGGGTCCATCGCCGCCGTCTCGGCAGTGCAGCTGGCCAGTTTGTGGCCTTGTTGTTTCCCTGCGAGCGTGTCTCGGTGCCAATCCAAGCCGTCATCAAGGAACGAAACAAGTACCGCGACACTAACGACAGGGAACCAAACAAGATCTTCCTCAAGGACTCGAGTACCCGACGCCCCGATTCGAAGCCGATCCCGGCGTCCGAGACCCCGAAGGCCAATCTCGCCGACCCGAACCAAGACCTTCATCGCTACCGAGAACTCCGCCGCGGTACCCGGGAGTCTCCTACATGGAATCATCGTCGCCACACCCGAGCCCGACACCCGACAAACCCCAAGGTCGCCAATCGGGACGCCAAGTTCGCCACCGGTGTATAAGGAGGAGACCCCAAGGACTTCGGCCCGGAGCGGCAAGATCGCCTTCCGGAATCTGAAGCACGGACCCGACAAGTTCTTCCCGATGACAAGATCTTCGACAGAGAACCCGAAGAACCCCTGTGCGACAAGTACCCCCCCCCCCTAGAGAACGTCAAGTGCTTCACCCCGGACACCGAGATCGCCGAGACCTAGATGCGACAAGTGCTTCGACCGAGCAGAGGACCGACAACATGGCCGACCATCGCGAAAGCGCCAAGACCTACCCCGATCCGAAGACCCTAACCTGGACCCCGAGACCGGACCCTGGACCCTGTCGAACCCCGAACATCGGAACCCTAACAAGATCGTCGAGACCCCTAAATGTGTGACCCTTTTCCCTCGATACCCTATTTTATAAATGCATAATAACAACTTGATTGCATATTAAATTGTCATTCCCGCATGCATAGCATTGGTTTGGGGGCCTTATGCCGATTCACCTGCATAATTAAATATGGGACCCATATGCGGGCAAATCTAGTCTCATATTGGCCTCATTTAAACATGTATAGCGAACCGGTTCCATCTGTTGCATTGTTAAACAACATTTAAATTGCGGGGAATCTAACCAACTTGAACCATCCAATTAATTGCCGGGACCCCGGTTCCGCTTAATATGACCTAATCGCATCGCACCTTTGCCATGTCATGAATCATACATGCATCATGCCGATCTTCTGCCGTTGTATTAAATATTGCATCCGGTGTTATTCTAGTGTTTTGCTTCTTCGCGGATAAGGCCGTTGAGTTGATGTGAGCTTCGCCCTCGATCTTCGGATGAACCTTTCGACAATGTTTTCAGGCGAGCATCTCCCCCTTTCTACCTATCTTACTTTATAGTATTTTATTTCCCTCCTGTTGATCTATTGCTATCCGTGTTGCGATGCTCTAGTTTTCGTACCCGCGATATCCCTTGCAGCCGTATATTGCCTTGGACACATCCTATTACCTGTTGTTTGGTAGATAGTTGGACTTGCGCGTCGTAGCTGCTTGCCCAAGTGTTGATGTGTGTCGTCATATGCCACAGTTGTTGATGTATTGCCGCATGTTGATGTTGGAGATGATTCTAGTTTTACTTATCGTCACTTTACTTTCTGTTTAACAACTAAAATTGAATAAGCAGAGGCATCGGTGGGTGATAGATAATATTTGGTTTCGAGCCCACTTGTGTCCCGTAAGACCCCGAGTACTTGATACCTGTTCCTTGATTTGCGCGCTATCCACATCCGGGAGGTATATGGGACCCCCTGAGCCAGAGCTTGATTCATTCTTATTTCTTGGGGCCACAAACTAGTTTGAGGTTTTATTTACGATCCTGTACTTATGCCATGTTTTACCGCTTTATTTACGATTGTGCGAGTCACTGCTTTGTCTTGTTAGGATCGGACCACGATTTCGCGGTGTCGACAAGCCCCGTTTGGGGTTCCCAGTCGTTCACAACCGTCTAGCCAAACCTTGAGGCCGTCTCGGAGCTTGCTTACTCCGTTGCGGATTCTACTCTAAGGGGTGGCCCCCTGAAATATTTCTGAATCCTGTGATTGTTCAGTCGTGAAAGCCTCGTTGGGTTTTGATTTGGTTTTCGAGGTTGATCGGCGTGTGTTGCTATTGGTGCACCCCGGCCGGGTAAAACTTTCTGAAAGCCGTGTCCGCGGATATGGACGACTTGGAGCACAGTATCTCGATCATAGACAAGCATAACTAAAGTTTACCGCTATAAATTTGACTTATAATGACTAGTAATCAGCTTCACTATAATGGAATGGCTAATTAATACTGCCCACAATTGCTTGTTTGGTTGTCGCTCGCGACAATTGTATCTGACTAGTAAGTATTGCAACTTCTAGCGAATTGGCTGAATAAAAGTACCAACAACTGCTGGGTTTGGGTTATCTCATGCTATCTGTACCTGAGTAGTAATTGTTGCAACTATAACAGAATGATTAACTAAAAGTGCCCACTGCTTCTTTTATCAGGACAATTATCTAAACCTGACTAGTAATGGCTGCAACGATAACTGAATAAGTAAAACTGCCAACTGTGTGAGTTCCTCGGTTGACTTCCTCGATTGGTCTCGAGGGGGAAACACCAGGATGGGTTTGTTTGGTGTTAGTTTCAGGTTGGATCCGGATAGGCCATTCTTATCCTTCTCTGTTTTACCGCCAGTGCATCGAGTCTCTATAGGTTGTTTAGTGCATGCTGCCGCTGCCGCTCAGTCCACCATACCTTTGTAGGCGAGGACCGCCGAATTCTAGCCTCGTGTCTTGGCCTCGATCTTGACGCTCCTCTTTTCCTTTGCCCTTTGTCGGCACCTTTTGTTTAAGCAGGTTTTGAGATCGGCCGCGTTAGCGGGGTTACCCTTCCGGCTTGGCACAGGCGGGTTATGGACGCCATTGGTTATTCTTCAGGGCTCTTAGCCCCATTTGCATCTTGTCCGTAGTCGGACGCTCTATCATTTTCAAGGTGATTTGGATCTTCGTTCTGTATATCTGTATTCTTGACTCATGGAGTCGCTGTTATATATATCTGTTCTGTGGGTCCCATCGAGGACTGTTGTGTAATGTTATTATTGCCGTTTTCCACCATGCGAAAGTGCTGGTGGGCACCTTTGAATCGTTTCTATGCGGGTTTGGCGAATTTTGCTCAAACTTGCATAGGTCCGATTCGAGGGTGTTCTGAGTGGTATCGAGCCCAGCGGTTGCGATACCCCACAAGTCCAACTGTAGGATAACCTAGCTAACGGCAAGTAGAGAGTCAAACTATTTTGCAAAATCGGTTGGATAGTTACGGCTAGGTCTGATTTTACTCCTTACCCTCCTATTCTCCTCTTACCTCGGCGTGTTTTGAATCGCTCTCTTCTCTCTCTTGAGTCCGAGAATTCTCGTGGTTGGGTTTCCGTCGTACCTTGAGCTTCGCTCTCTTCCTTGTATGCGGAGGTGCTACGATCATCGATGCGCAACACTTGTCATTGTACCCTTCATCCGATCTTTTGTTCTTGAGCTCTTATCCATATGTGTTCCTTGCGGATATCGGTGTCGTTGAAAAACATATGAGGAGGGCGAGCTTTGGTGAAGTTAGGGTTAACCTTGAGCATGTGTTGTTCATGCCAATGGAACCACCATGAAACCTAATCAGTGTGTCTTTCATACGATTTCTGCGGCAACACTCCTTGTTTCGAACCTCGCTTGTCGAGATCTTGATCTAATTCGAGTTGGATGCTTAATCCGCTTATTCGTGTGCGAGTAATGTTATGAGTGTGGGATGGAGTAGCTAACCTACCCTGCTCTTATCATTCGCTCTTGTATGTCGAATCGGTGGATCCAAAGATTTACTCCGTCCACGGAAGTTAGGGGTGGCTTTATCTGCGATACCTCTACTTTCGGCCTTTTGTTTCCGGAGTGTTCTCTCGACGATCAAGAACAACGACCCTTGTTGGTGGTGTCGCCGATCTCCCAGATGAAGAAGGAACCCTCGTTAGTGGTGTCGCGAGGATCTACACAAAGCGTGAAGACGGAGAACGCCGACCTTCCTTCCGGTACCATGAGGCGGATCTCGAGGGCGAGATCCCTTGTTAGTGGTGTCGAATTGTGGCATCCCGCAAAACCACTACTAGAAAATCGCGTTGAATTTGTGCATTGCATCGTCATCGTCGCATGTTGTTTGTCAAAAACTATTTTGCAAACCCCGTTTTGTTTTCCAAACGCCCCATCTTTTATTAAAACGCCAAACCCCGGATCTCCGGACTATTTTGTTTTGTTGCTATCGGGTTTCAAACGGCCCAATTCAATTAAATAAAATATTTTATTATTTTTGCGGGGGCAGTCGAACGGGCCGTTCCGACCCGAACGACCACCCCCTGGAATATAAAACGGTCCACCCTGCCTGCCCCTCTAAATCCTAAACTCACCCAGTTTTCTACCCTCTCTCACCCTCCACCTCACTCCCACCATTCAGAGGCCGCCACATCACCTCACCCCTCCCCTCTACCAATCCCAGGCTGCCACGTGGCCCAGCCAGCTCCCTCCCCAATCCCTCAGCCCACACCCCATCCTGGTCCACACACTCCCGCACTAGCTCACACACCAAAGACACACGCACGCAGCAGCTTAGCCTCACAGGACCCCGGCCCACCGCCAGCTCCCCACGTCCGGCCCACCACTCCCCTTTCCTGTTCCTCTTCCTCACGTCTCTCCTCTCTGAGCCCGCACGCTCGCGATCCCCAGAGCCCGCACCCGCCGCCCATCTTCCTCTCCCGCTCTCTCTGGGCCGCGTCGCTCCCCACCTGGCCTCCCTCCCTCGCTCATGCTTGGGACCCCGCTGCCGTCAGTGACAGGCCCGCCCCACCTCGAGCCTCGCGGACCCGAGCACCTCCACCGTGGCCTCCAAGCCTGCCGCCGCCCAGTTCCTCCCTGCCTCCGTCGCTGCCGAGCCTCGCCTCCGCCGCTCTCGCTCGGCCGCCCGTGCAGGCAGCCGGCTCCTCCGTCCCGTCGCCGCCCGGCCTTGTGCCGACCCACCCGGCCAAGCCCGTCTCCCCTCCGCCTCGGCTCACGCGCCCTCCGTGAGCCCGACGCCCCAGGACCTCCACCGTCCACGCTGCGCTGCGCCGGCCGCCTGCCGCCGCCGTCGTCGGCTCGCCACCAGCTCCTCCGTCTCCGCCTGACCCCACCTCGCCCTCAACCGCCTACCCTGCCCGAGCCCGTCGTCCTTCAAGCGCGGCCCCTCGCATCCCGCGTCGCGTCGCCTCTGACCGCCTGCGCCGTCTGCTTCTCGCGGGTCCATCGCCGTCTCGGCGGTCAGTTGGCAGGTTGTGGCCTTGTTGTTTCCTGCGGCGTGTCTGGTGCCAATCAAGCCGTCATCAGGCGAAACAAGTACCGCGACACTAACGACAGGAACCAAACAAGATCTTCCTCAAGGACTCGAGTACCGACGCCCGATTGAAGCCGATCGGCGTCCGAGACCCAAGGCCAATCGCCGACCGAACCAAGACCTTCATCGCTCCGAGAACTCCCGCGGTGCAGGAGTCTCCTACATGGAATCATCGTCGCCACACCCGAGCCCGACACCCGACAAACCCCAAGGTCGCCAATCGGGACGCCAAGTTCGCCACCGGTGTATAAGGAGGAGACCCCAAGGACTTCGGCCCGGAGCGGCAAGATCGCCTTCCGGAATCTGAAGCACGGACCCGACAAGTTCTTCCCGATGACAAGATCTTCGACAGAGAACCCGAAGAACCCCTGTGCGACAAGTACCCCCCCCCCCTAGAGAACGTCAAGTGCTTCACCCCGGACACCGAGATCGCCGAGACCCAGATGCGACAAGTGCTTCGACCCGAACGAGAGGACCGACAACATGGCCGACCATCGCGAAAGCGCCAAGACCTACCCCGATCCGAAGACCCTAACCTGGACCCCGAGACCGGACCCTGGACCCTGTCGAACCCCGAACATCGGAACCCTAACAAGATCGTCGAGACCCCTAAATGTGTGACCCTTTTCCCTCGATACCCTATTTTATAAATGCATAATAACAACTTGATTGCATATTAAATTGTCATTCCCGCATGCATAGCATTGGTTTGGGGGCCTTATGCCGATTCACCTGCATAATTAAATATGGGACCCATATGCGGGCAAATCTAGTCTCATATTGGCCTCATTTAAACATGTATAGCGAACCGGTTCCATCTGTTGCATTGTTAAACAACATTTAAATTGCGGGGAATCTAACCAACTTGAACCATCCAATTAATTGCCGGGACCCCGGTTCCGCTTAATATGACCTAATCGCATCGCACCTTTGCCATGTCATGAATCATACATGCATCATGCCGATCTTCTGCCGTTGTATTAAATATTGCATCCGGTGTTATTCTAGTGTTTTGCTTCTTCGCGGATAAGGCCGTTGAGTTGATGTGAGCTTCGCCCTCGATCTTCGGATGAACCTTTCGACAATGTTTTCAGGCGAGCATCTCCCCCTTTCTACCTATCTTACTTTATAGTATTTTATTTCCCTCCTGTTGATCTATTGCTATCCGTGTTGCGATGCTCTAGTTTTCGTACCCGCGATATCCCTTGCAGCCGTATATTGCCTTGGACACATCCTATTACCTGTTGTTTGGTAGATAGTTGGACTTGCGCGTCGTAGCTGCTTGCCCAAGTGTTGATGTGTGTCGTCATATGCCACAGTTGTTGATGTATTGCCGCATGTTGATGTTGGAGATGATTCTAGTTTTACTTATCGTCACTTTACTTTCTGTTTAACAACTAAAATTGAATAAGCAGAGGCATCGGTGGGTGATAGATAATATTTGGTTTCCGAACGCCCACTTGTGTCCCGTAAGACCCCGAGTACTTGATACATTCCTTGATTTATGCGCTATCCACATCCGGAGGTATATGGGACCCCCCGAGCGAGCTTGATTCATTCTTATTTCTTGGGGCCACAAACTAGTTTGAGGTTTTATTTACGATCTGTACTTATGCCATGTTTTACCGCTTTATTTACGATTGTGCGAGTCTTGCACACCTTGTCTGTTAGGGTTGGACCACGATTTGCGGTGTCGACAAGCCCGTTTGGGGTTCCCGATCGTTCACAGCCGTCTAGCCAAACCTTGAGGCCGTCTCGAGCTTGCTTACTCGTTCTTGATTCTACTCTAAGGGTGGCCCCTGAAATATTCTGAATCCTGTGATTGTTCAGTCGTGAAAGCCTCGTTGGGTTTTGATTTGGTTTTTCCGAGGTTGATCGAGCGTGTGTTGCTATTGGTGCACCCCGGCCGGGTAAAACTTTCTGAAAGCCGTGTCCGCGGATATGGACGACTTGGAGCACAGTATCTCGATCATAGACAAGCATAACTAAAGTTTACCGCTATAAATTTGACTTATAATGACTAGTAATCAGCTTCACTATAATGGAATGGCTAATTAATACTGCCCACAATTGCTTGTTTGGTTGTCGCTCGCGACAATTGTATCTGACTAGTAAGTATTGCAACTACAACGAATTGGCTGAATAAAAGTACCAACAACTGCTGGGTTTGGGTTATCTCATGCTATCTGTACCTGAGTAGTAATTGTTGCAACTATAACAGAATGATTAACTAAAAGTGCCCACTGCTTCTTTTATCAGGACAATTATCTAAACCTGACTAGTAATGGCTGCAACGATAACTGAATAAGTAAAACTGCCAACTGTGTGAGTTCCTCGGTTGACTTCCTCGATTGGTCTCGAGGGGGAAACACCAGGATGGGTTTGTTTGGTGTTAGTTTCAGGTTGGATCCGGATAGGCCATTCTTATCCTTCTCTGTTTTACCGCCAGTGCATCGAGTCTCTATAGGTTGTTTAGTGCATCTTTGCCGCTCGATCCACCATACCTTTGTGGCGAGGACGCGAATTCTAGCCTCGCCGTGTCTTGGCCTCGATCGACGCTCCTCTTTTTCCTTTGCCCTTTTGGCACCCTTTTGTTTAAGCGGGTTTTGAGATCGGCGCGTTAGCGGGGTTACCCTTCCTTGGCACAGGCAGGGTTATGGACGCCATTGGTTATTCTTGTGGCTCTTAGCCCCATTTGCATCTTGTCCGTAGTCGGACTCTATCATTTTCAAGGTGATTTGGATCTTCGTCTCAGATATCTGTATTCTTGACTCATGGAGTCATTATATATATCTGCTCATGGGTCCCATCGAGGACTGTTGTGTAATGTTATTACTTCGTTTTCCACCCGCACGAAAGTGCCTGGTGGGCACCTTTGAATCGTTTCTATGCGGGTTTGGCGAATTTTGCTCAAACTTGCATAGGTCCGATTCTGAGGGTGTTACAGCCACCAAGGAACAAAGGGATTTGAGAGGACAAATGTTAAGAAGCTTGTAGTGCAGCCACTTGGCAATATGGGCTCTGCCTGGATCACATAGGTTGCAATAACTTAGCCATTTGGACAGTTGGTGGTAGTGGGATGATAGGTTGGAACGCGTCCATTTGGTCTAAGGGGAGGCTTCTGAAAGGTCCTGTCTTGGTGAAAATCAAGTCTTGTGGGGAAAGTGCACAACCTCTGCAGATGGAAGAATCTAAGTACTTAGCCAGGTCCCTGGTATTGGACAACTTGAGCATCAAGACATGAAAGCTATCAAGAATCTCCTCATCCCAATTTCTAAGTAAAAACTTGTGGTTGAACAAGGGTGAAGGACCCCAATGTCTATTGGTGGTTCCTTCGGAAAGATTTTGACAAAGAAAAACTTAGTGTTTTCAACTAATAGGCAAAATATATTTTGAGCAAAGCAAGCCTAAGCTACACTTAGCCAAAATGCATATAGTATCTAGTCCACCAATATTCTACTAAGGTATCACTTGCCAATACTATTCCAATGTATTGACCCACTGTGGCTGTAACTTGTGATGTTGCAGGTTATTCTGATGATGATTAGGAGTCATGAGTCTACACTCAACATGCTTGCCCGTGGCACATGAAGACGAAGACTTATCTATCTTATTATATATTTTGAACTCTTGTGTTAGGCCTGTGGCCATGGAGTTTGTAAAAGACTATGTTTGTCTCTGGAATGATATGTAATAATGACCTTTTTTTCTGTGTACTTCATCTTAAACTGTGGATGCTAGCATTGATCCAGGGACTAGCATTGCAATCACAGGGATCCTTTCCTTTACAAAGGAGGGATCTTACACACACCATCATCTCCACTAGCACCATAATCACCACTCCGTCCTGCTATAATAATTGTGTTGTATATTGCTTTAGTTCATTAGGGGAAACTTTCCCGGTGTTGATTACTATTGTAGTTGATGCTTGTGAGTGGAACCATTGGATTATTGTTTACATTCAGATTGTTATCCTTTATCATATCATATTTGATCTTTATCCATATGATGTCTTGTGAGTAGTTCGTTTAGTTCTTGAGGAATGGGAGAAGTCATGTTGTTAGTAGTGAATCTGTGATGAGTTATTATTCAATGGTTTAGTATTTAAGTTGTGGTGTTATTCTTCTAGTGGTGTCATGTGAATGTCGACTACATGATACTTCACCATTTATGTGCCTAGGGGAATGCATTGTGTATTTGGCTACTAATTGTGGGGTTGCCGGAGTGACCGAAACCTGAACCCTCGTTAGGACACCTCTGCACAAGGGAGCGTAGGATCTCAGAGTTTAAGGCCGTGGTTAGATTTATATCTTAATTACTTTACTGTAGTTACGGATGTTTGCAGGGGGTTTAATCACAAGTATGTATTAGTCCTAGGAAGGGCGGTATGTTAGCGCAGGTTCACCCACACAACACTTACAAACACCAGCGAAGAGTACTCAGCTATTTGAAGCGAAAACACTTGACAGAATTCCCATGTGTCCTCAAGAACGTTTGGTCCTTATAAGTATTTGCACCGGCTTGTACTTTGCTAAGAAAGGATTGGGCCACTTGCTCCGTTTGTTCGCTACTTCTGATACTTGCTCCTTGTTTTGTTGCCTTGTCAGAAAACCACTAAAAATCTGTTTGCTAAGTATTCACAGGGATTTCCTGCTCCATACCACCGTTCAGCACCTTCTGCTCCTTGTTCGGATCGACACTCCTATTTATCGAAAGTACTACGAGACACCCCCTATACTTGTGGGTCATCAAGACTATTTTCTGGCGTCGTTGCCGGGGAGTGAAGCGCTATTGAAGAGTGGAACTGGTAAGGGAAACTTTTACTGTGAGTATTGATCCTGTTACTGCTTGTTACTTTGTTTCCAATATGGATAACCCACTTGCTTTTCTGCTTGGGAAAACTACTACCACTGCTAGGGTGTAGATGAACCACCTCCTGTTGATATAGATCCTTTCAAGATACCTACAAGTATTGTTAATCGTGTTATGGATAATTATTATTTTGGGGATGGAACTGTCCATCCTGGTGATCACTTTCTTTTGTCCATGAATTATGCGGGTTGTTTAAGTGTGCAGGTATCACAACTGAACAGGTGAAGAAGAAGTTACTCTCCATATCCTTGAAAGGGAGAGATGAAGAATGGTATAAGCTGCTGAAGAATGGACAATCCATGGAATAGGAGGAGTTGTCATCTCTCTTTTACTCTAGATTTTATCCTCCCAGTGAGATTCATAAAGATAGAAATATTATATATAACTTTTGGCCTCTTGATGGAGAGAGTACAGCTCAAGATTGGGGGAGATTGAAGTTACTAATGCTTAAATGTCCTATTCATGAACTCCCTAACAATATTATTCTCAATAACTTTTATGCTAGGCTTTCTCTTCATGATAAATATTTACTAGATGCTTCTTGTGCTAGATCATTCACATGTATGAAGGAAGAAGCTAAATGGGATCTACTAGACCGTATTCAAGAGAACACTTAAGCTTGGGAGAATGACAAAGGAAGAAAGTCAGGTATAAACTATGATTATGAATGCATTAAATCTTTTATGGGAACTGACAACTTTCGTGATATTAGTAATGAGTTTGGTCTTGATTCCCAAAGTATTGCAAACTTTTTTAAAGCCTTTGCCTCTTACATTGAAATTCCTAATAAGAAGTGGAACAAGTACCATGCTCCTTATAAAGATGTTGTTAGTCATGTTCCTGTTAGAAGTACTCAAGTTTGTGCTACTAATCATATTGTGCTTGAACCCCACGTTGAGAAAATGCCTTTCCCAGCTAAGGTAAAGGAGTATTCTATGATTATTAGTGCAAATAAAAAAGGTACAATGAAAACTGTGGAGCTTGGTAAGCATTTGAGTGATGAACCTGTGGTAGCTATTGTGAAAGACACTGTCACTAGAAATATAGAGGATGAGCACATTGTCTTCTGTGAAGATGCTTCTAATATTATCTCTTATCCTCGTAAGGCTAGAAAAGCTAGTGTTCTTGTGCTTTCTGTTGAAATTGGTGATCATTGCTACTATGGTTTATGTGATATTGGTGATAGTTCTAGTGCTATTCCTTATGAGCTTTACAGGTAAATTATGCATGAGATTGGTCCTTGTGAGCTTGAGGACATTGATGTAGTTATTCACCTTGCTAAGAAGGAGACCATTTGCCCCATTGGCATTATAAGAGATGTGGAGGTTCTCTGTGGTAATATTAAGTATCCTGCTGATTTTCTAGTGCTTAATTCAGCAGCTAGCAAAACTTGTACTATCATTTTTGGTGGACCTTTCTTGAACACTTGTGGAGATATTATTGATTGTAAGAAGGAAAAAGTTTTAGTTAAACTTTTCCAAATTTGCTAAACCTCCTTATGAAAATAGCTTGCCTAATAAAGATTTCAGGATGAAACAACTTGCTTCTATTGATCCAGTCTATGACCTTGGACCTCTTTTTGGTGACTGTAAGTATGCTTATTCTGATGATAAAGTTGTTTCCAGTTACAGTTATATTGTCAACTTTATTCAAAGTGCTACTGAAAGTTATTTTGAGAGAGGGAAACATGGTTTTATGCATCTCAATGATGTTAAGTTTCCCCGTTTTGTGTTGAAAGCTTTAAAGTTGCATCTGTTTGGTCTTCCTATGCTTGTGGCCTTTTGTTTCAACAATTCGTTTTCTCATGATACCCCCATGCATAGGAAGTGGGTTAGACTCAAGTGTGTTGGTTATTGCTTCTTGATGCTCTCTTTCACTTCAGATATATACATCCTATGTGAGCATCTTTGGAAGTTTCAAGCCTAACTTAAAGTCATTAAAGAAAAGTACTTGTTGGGAGATAACCCAAGAGTTTTGTCGAGTCTTGGAAGTTATTATATCTGTAATAACCGCTCATTATCCTTTTTTTTGGTTTTTTGTGTCAAGTTCAACTAATTTTGTGAACTAGAGGAGTTGTGAAAAGTGGCTGTCCTGAGACAGATTTTTGTGCTGCATTGTAAAAAATTCGTGAGGAAGCTCAGTACTTCGGATGGAGCTGAATTTTTTTGAGGTTGTTCTCCAAGTTGTTACCCAACTTTCATCATTTCTGCACTTTTTTATTTGAGCAACATAAGGTCTTCAAAAAAATCAATCTTTACCTGCTGGTCTGTTTTGACAGATTTCTGCCATCATTTGCATTTGCCTCTTATAGAAGCTTTTTGTTTTGATGGGTTTTCAGTAGAAGTGTGTACCAAAGGTTTATTTTTTTGCTTACACTAATGTTGTCATTGAGTTTGTGTAAGGGTTTTGTAAGAAGGAAATTTTCAGGAGAAAGAGAAAAGGATTCTGCAGAGTTCGTCTTTGAATAGGTAAAAGTGGTGAAAACAGAAGGTTCGTGAAACCCCAATCTTTTTATATTTTTGATGTTTTTAATACATAAGGGAAGTTACGAGACGAAACTGAAGAGGAAGCGGAGCCTGGGGTGTCTCCCCCTCGAACTCTGTCTCCGCTTTGTTTCCATGTCAAAACCTTCCTTATGCATTGAAACTTCGTAATATATAACCCCCAGATCCCCCGAGGTTCATGCATCATGTTCTCGTCGTGTTTTTGTTTCGATCTGTTTTTGTCAGGAAATCTTCTTAAGTTTAGAGCACGATGGCCTCCGCCAACGATAAAGGCAAGAATCCCGTGGAGATAGAGTTGGAAGAACAAACCGCCGCAGGAACAAGGGGAAGGAAACCTACTTTTGTAAGAGCAATTAACACTGTGGATGCCTTTTCTCGTCACATGCAGCGAATCATAGCCTTTGGTCCAGAACTCATATACTGCCATGAGGCATCGGAAGCCCTTCGAACCACCAACGTGTTTTGTGATAAGTACCGTGCTTTGAGGATGAAGGTGGATTTGCTTCAAGAGGAGAATAACAGGATTCGTAAGATGCTGGAAGATTTCCTGACCCATGACAAGAGAACACCACCACCACCGAAGGAGTAATTTGTCATCAGGTTTGGCATCCCCCTATCTTGTTCCAAGCTTGGGGAGTGCCGCGGTATCACCATCATTATGTTTTATCTTTTACCTTTTTAGTGGATTCATATCTATGGTAGAGAGGTTATCTTATAGTTTGGTTTGCATGTGTAAGTATCTCTCCTTTAGTTGATTATCTATGTATCCTTTGGTGTGAGTGCCTTTATTGGAATATTAATGAGAAGTCTCATCTTTTACTGTTGGCACTTCTTATTTTTAGTTTGCTATCTCTATTATATGATGGATCTTGTTGTTCAGTATTGTCACCACTTTGGGATCATCAAGTGGATCTAAATTGGTTTTGGCACCGAGTTCTGGACAGTGGCATTAGCTTGAAAGAAAAAGAAAGAAAGAAAGAAAAAGCTTACAGGTATTTGGTATCATTTGTTTTCTTTCTTCTTGGCTCATAAGCTTAGTATTCTTTATTTAAGATCTTTTGTGTCTTCAAGGAAGATTGCATGTTTGACTTTACTACTTGTATGTTTGCTTGTTTCTTTCAACACTCTTGCTTGCTACCTAGCCTTGCTAGCCAAAAACCTGTTTTGAGAGGGCATACTTCTCATGTTTCCAAAACCCTTTAAACCAAAACTTTTGCCACTTGTGTCCACCATATCTACCTAGTAGTTTTTGCTATTCCAAGCAAATTCTCAAGCTTCATCTACCTTTCGAATTAAAAAATATTTTTTTATGTGAAAACTAGTCAGTAAAGTGATGACCCACAAGTGTAGGGGATCGCAACAGTCTCCGCGGGTAGTATTACCCAATTTATTGATTCGACACAAGGGGATCCAAAGAATACTTGCAAGCCTTAACAACTGAGTTGTCAATTCAGCTGCACCTGGAAATAGTTCCTTCTCACAGAATTTTATTAGTAGTAATAGTTTGTAGTAGCAACAGCAAAGCAACAATAGCAGTAATAGCAATAGTGGAACAGTAGCAATAGTAACAGTAACGGTAACAGTAGGATTCGAGTGCGGTAGGCATAGTGATGGATGGACGGGCGTTGCATGGACGAGTCTAAACATGTAACTTCTAGAACTAGGTCATTGCAGATAAATAATAACAAGCATCCAAGTACTAAACAATCCTAGGCATGTGCTCCAAATATAGTCATACATTCTCGCAATGAGAACTTGCACAACATCTTCTGTCCAGACAGCCCGTGGCAGAGGGGCCTCTAGGGAACTACTGGAAATTAAGGTGCTCCTTTTAATAGAGCACCGGATCAAAGCATTAACACTCCGTGAACACATGTGATCCTCACACCACATCCATCTCCTCCGGTTGTCCAAATTATTGTCACTTTGGGGCCTTTGGATCCGGACAATGATATGCGTACACAACTTGTAGATAAGATCACAACCAATACTATCATAATGATTCAATAATAAGTTCAGATCTGAGATCATGGAAATCGGGCCCTAGTGACAAGCATTAAGCACAACAAGTTGCAACAAAGTCAAATAGCACTAATAGAGATACTAGGCACTATGCCCTAACAGATCTTATTCGATTACATGATAGAACTCATCCAATCCCTACCATCCCCAAGCCTACAGCGGGGGATTACTCACTCATGGATGAGGGAAACATTGGTGGTTGATGGAGATGCGTTGGTGATGACGATGGAGATGATCCTATCTAAATTCCCCGTCTCGACAGGGTGCCAGAATGGAGTTTCTGGATCCGAATCTTGGTTTCTGCTAGCGGCGGAGCGGAACTCTTTCTGGAAAACTATCGAACCCCCCTCTATTTTTAGGTCAGAAGGCAACTTATAGGCGCGGAGGGAGGCCGAGGAGCTGCCTAGGGTGGCCAGACCTCCCCCAGGCGCGGGGTCAGTGGGCCTACGCCTAGGGCCCCCCAGGCCTCCCCTTCTGGCTTCGTGGATCTTCTGATGAGAAATAGTTTTTGGAATATTTTATGGGATTTTTCCTAATAGTTCATTTTCTGCACGAAAATAAGACACCAAGGTAATTCTGCTGAAAACATCGTCAGTCCGTGTTAGTTGTATCCAAATCACACAAGTTTAGAGGAGAAACAATAGCAAAGTGTTCGAGAAAGTAGATACGTTTTGGACGTATCAACTCCCCCCAAGCTTAGCTTATTGCTTGTCTTCAAGCAATTCATTTGAAAACTAAGTGCGATAAAAGAACTTTCACGAACACTTTGCTTCATATGATGTAAATATTCTCGGCACATGAGTAGATGCTTAGACAATTCATAATAAGGAGTGTGCAACTAAGTCTACTCAGTAGTCATTGCAAGTTATGAAGAGAAAACCAACTCAATAATAATAAGTAGCATGAAACATAAAAATAAGCAACATTGCAGTGCTCATAATAAGGTATGATAGAGTGGTATCTCGCTTGCCTTTGTTTGAAGAGCACAATATAAATGCCAAGGCACCTCTGAAGTTCAAGTGAAGACTAGAGATAAAGATATCAAAGATATAAGCATCAAAGTCATGACATAATTAACCAAGTTTTGGAACAAACACAAGAATGACAACTATTCTTTCAAGAAGGTGCTCATAGAATAATTGGTGACTCAACAAAGTTGTGAAAACGGTTTTCGTGAAGGTTTGAAAGGCTTCCTAATGCTGAAAGGAAGGTACTCATTAGCTTTGAGCTCTCATTGCCCCTATCATAGGCATCTTCATGTGGTTAAGGTGAAAGTGAGGTCCACTCTGAATTATATGCTTGACAGACCATATATAGACTAGAAATCCCAAGTCCCTTGAGTACGAGGGCCGCTCCGCATGCTACTCAACTTTGGTCACCTGAAAGTTCTTGTTATTGTAAATACATGCATATCATCGAGAACCGCCAACGGGGTACCCCGCACATGGTACAGGATCTTTCCCATAACCAAAATGACAATGAAAGCACACAATGAGCATCTCAGCAATCTTTTTATTTACCATATGCATAGCTTTTTATTGAGGACGCTTCATAGGTGCTCATTATAGTGATGTTGTAAGTTTCCACCATGATTAGGCATGGCTTAGGCTAGCGGCCCAGGCGTTTCTCTAACATAACGTATAAACTCCATAAACTCACAACCTCCCCTTTATTTCACATCGTCGACATCCATAAACAAAAGAGCAAGGAATCAGCTGGATGAGATATCCAAAAAGTGTTGAAAGCGTTCTCCGTGACATTACGGTTCTGCTGACTCCCAATATATAATAAGCAAGCATATAACTTTCATGGACTAGTCACAATGGTTCAAGATTATTAAGCGCAAGGAATAAAGTGTGCCATCAAGTTCGTGAGAACTTTACTAAATAACTTCCTCAAAACAGACAAACATTTTATTTTGGAAGAAAATACAGCAGATTAAATATGCACTGAAGTAGCAAATGATGCTAATAGGTAGGTATGGTGGACACAGCTGGTAATATTGGTTTTGGGGAGTTGGAAGCACAGGGAGAGCACATACTCAGTGCAAGTGAAGGCTATCAAAAGAGAGGGAGCGACAAACGAGAGAGCAATAACTGTCATAATCATGCTTGCAACAAAACATGAATAATTATGGCATGAAAGTGATACAAGAACTCTGAGGCAAAATAAATCATCAAGGCTTACTGACTATTGATTAGTCATATGCATGCGTGAGAATGTGCCAAGTCGATTCACATGAACAGTCAGAGGAGGATACCAAAATGTCATACCAAAGTATGAATAAAACAATGCAAGCAAACATTCATATGACATGCTACAAACTATTAGCAGGCTGGAGCTAATCATAGACAAGCAAGAACTACTAAGCATCCATAATGACATACACCTTACACAAACAGGCTAAGCATGCTCACTATGATGAGTATATGTACAAAAATGAAACAAATAGAGTTCGTTACCAGCCTCTTACCACACCTCGATTTGTCTTAATATTCATTATTTCCCTTCACTTGTGTGACTTCAGTAATTAAAATGAAAACCAATATCCACTAAGGACGGCTGAACCCTACAAAGAACTCACAAAACCAAAGAAGAACAACAAATATTTTTGGTGTTTTAGTTTTGTTAGAAGGCAACCAACGCAAAACCAAACAAAGCAAAAGAAAACCAAAAACAAAAACTAAGACGCTCCAACAACAACACAACTATCCATGAAACAATAAAAACGAAGTGTCTAGAAAGACCTGAGATTTTTATTGATGAAGAAGGGGATGCCTTGGGCACCCCCAAGCTTTGACGCTTGTACCTATTGAGTAATTCTTGGGGTGAAACGGAGTGGCTCCCCCCCAAGCTTGAGCTTTTGTCCATTCTTCATCTCATTACATCATCCTCTCTCTACACCTGAAAATTTTCTTTCGTACAAAACTTCACACAATCTTCATTCGCAACATTAGTGTATTCAAAATATAATAGACCTTCGGGTTTATCTTTGGAACAGCAAAAATTTTCACTAAAAACACAAGATACTATAGCAACTCCTTCAAATATCTCAATTCCCCAAAAGATAACTCAAAAAGGAATCAATAAGAAGCAAATGCAAATAATGGCAGAAATCTATCAAAACAGACCAGCAAGTAGAAACCGATTTTTTCGAAAATCTTCTGTTGCTCAAATCAAAAAGTGTTGAACTAACTAAAGTTAGCTCACATACCGGGGGATTTATTCGTAAATTTTAAGCTTAATCCTACTTACAGAGACTCCTCACGGATTTTTATGGTGGAGGACAGAAATCTGTTTCGGGACATCAACTCCCCAAATCTTACTTCCCTCTCATTAGAGGTCATTCTTGGCACAAAAAGTAAACAAAAAGGATAAGGAGAGGTCATTACTGAAGTAATAACTTCCAAGACTCAAGTAAACTCTTGGGTTATCTCCCAACAAGTACTTTTCTTTAACGCATTTAAGTTAGGCACGGCGAAGAGGAAAGATTGGAAAGGAGAAAAAAAAAGTGAGCAAGTATAACCACTATGGAAACACTATTTTGTTCATTAAAATCCTTTTGTTAACAAGGTTGATCAAGTCTTGTTACCAAAACAATCTTATATGAATCAAAACTTTGCATTCCACAAGGTTATTATGTTTCATACTTAATAGCAATGGTCCCAATCATAATAGTTTCAAAATTTTCTTGTGGAATGGGACAATATATTTCTCCAACTTTGATGCTCTCAATATTTTCTGTGGAATTCAGGCAATAACTTTTAACAACCTTCTTGGGGAAATAGACAGTGTGCTCTTTGTCATTAATATTGAATGTTACCTTTCCTTGATTGCAATTGATGACAGCACCTACAGTATTAAGAAAATGTCTCCCAAGAATAATAGACATATTATCATCTTCAGGAATTTCAAGCACAAAAAAATCAGTTAAAACCATGCAATTATGAGCAACTTGAACAGGAACATCCTCACATATACCAACAGGAATAGTAGTTGACTTATCAGCCATTTGCAAAGATATATCAGTTGGTATCAACTTTTCTAGCTGGAGTCTCTTGTAGAGAGAAAAAGGCATAACACTAACTCCATCTCCCAAATCACATAAAGCAGGTCTAACATAATTGTTCTTAATAGAGCAGGGAATAGTTGGTATACCTGGATCCCCAAGTTTCTTTGGAACCTTACCATTGAAGGAGTAATTAGCAAGCAAAGTAGAAATCTCCTCATTAGGAATCTTCCTTTTATTAGAGACAATATCCTTCATATACTTTGAATAAGGTGGCAACTTAATAGCATCAGTCAAAGGACTTTGCAAGAATAAAGGTTTCATCCACTCATAAAACTTGTTGTAGTGTTCTTCCTCCTTTGACTTGTGTTTCTTACCTGGAAAAGGCATAGATTTTTGCACCCAAGGTTCTCTCTCTCTTTACCATGTTTATTAGCAATAAAATCCTCCTTTGCATACCTAGTGTTCTTAGTGTGCTTTTCAGGTTCTTCCTCACCTTCCTCCTTATCAAGAGACTCATTTTTATCATTATCACTCTTAGTTTCAGCATCAGAGACATATATACTATTAGGATCTACAGCAAGTTCAAGTGGTTCCTCAACTCTCTTATGTTTCTTTTTCTTCCTCTTACGAGGACTACCACTATCTTCACCCTGTTGAGAATCCTGCTCTATTCTTTTAGGGTGTCCTTCAGGATATAAAGGATCTTGAGTAGCTGCACCACTCCTAGTTCTAATTCCATAAGCATGTTTATTTCCTGAAGCATTAACTAGCATATCATTTTGCACCTTAGCAAGTTGATCAAGTTGGGTTTGAACCATTTGAAAGTGTTTATAAAGAATTTTAATATCATTAGAAGTTCTTTCTACAATATCTTTCAACTCATGGATAGCTCTAGAGTTTTCTAATAAATGATTCTAAACTTGTTCATTAAAATTACCTTGTTTAACAATAAATGTGTCAAGTTCCTCTAAGCATTGATCAGGAGTCTTACCATAAGGAATATCACCTTCATTAAATTTGAAAGAGTGTACCTCAATAGTAGATGAGTGGGGAATTGGCTTACATAATTCTTCTATAGGAGGTAGATTCTTCACATCTTCAGCTCTAATACATTTCTCCTTTAGACACTTCTTAGCTTCCTTCATCACTTCATCATTTAATGCAATAACTCCCCTCTTCTTTGTTGTTGGTGCTGGAACTAGTTCAGGAACAACTGGTTCAGGAGTAATAGGATCAGGTGTATTCAGCTCAGTTGAAGTCCAATCATCATAATTCTAGCTTATCTTGTTCATTAATTCTTTAGCATCTGTAGGAGTCCTTTTCCTGAAAACACAATCAGCAAAGCTATCTAGGTAGGTCTTAGAATCATCAGTTAGTCCATTATAATAAATATCAAGAAGCTCATTCTGAGGTAATGGACATCCAGGATATGCATGAATAAAGGAACATAATCTTTTCCATGACTCAGGCAATTTCTCTTCTTCTCCCTATTTAAAATCAAAAAGTCTCTACAAAGCAGCATGTCTAGCACTGGGAGGAAAATATTTATGGAAGAAAGAAGCAATCAGGGCTATCAATGGAACCAGGAGGTAATCTATTAAACCAAGCCCTAGCTTCTCCTTTTAGTGAAAAAGGGAAGATCTTAGCAACAAAGTACTTGCGCATTTTAAAATCATCAGAGAACAAAGCACTCATAGTAGAAAGCTCATTCATATGAGACACAGAACTCTCATTTTTAGTACCACAAAAAGGTTCTTTCTCAACAATATCTAAATAAGATAAATCAAGAGAGAAATCATAATCTTTATCTTTAATATCTATGGGAGAGGTGGCAAACTAAGGATCATAGGACTTCTTAGGCATAATAGTACGTCTAGCAAGGAGACTCTTAATAACACTAGCACCATGTGTGTTTCGGCACTCTTCAACAAATTCATTAGTGAGCTCTATGTAACCATCATTAATATCATAACTCTCACTAGACTAAGGTGATCTAGCAGGTGTATCAGAGTATTCACTAGGAGTTTCGGTATTTCCTAGAGTAGCCATAGTAGCATCTAGAAAAGGACCTAATGAACCACTCGCATCAAGCACAGTAGAAGTAACATCATGAGTATCAAAAGTAGTTTCAGATTCAGCAGTAGTAGCAGTGTGTGTAGCATGAGTATGTGGTGGTGGTGTGACAAGCTTACTTATAACAGACGGTGAATCAAGAGCAACTGAGGTGTTTAGGACTGTACCTCTTCTTGTAGTGGATGGTAAAATAGGGAACTTTCCATCACGAGATTTCCCCATGATGATAGGAGTAGCAGTGAACAATAATAGATCCAAGTGAACTTACAAATAAAGCTATGCTCCCCGGCAACGGCGCTAGAAAATAGTCTTGATGACCCACAAGTGTAGGGGATCGCAACAGTCTTCGCGAGTAGTATTACCCAATTTATTGATTCGACAAAAGGGGAGCCAAAGAATACTTTCAAGCCTTAACAACTGAGTTGTTAGTTCAGCTGCACCTGGAAATAGTTCTTGCTCATAGAAGTTTATCAGTAGTAACAATTTGTAGTAGCAACAGCAAAGCAACAACAACAGTAACAACAACAGTGGAACAGTAGCAATAGTAACAGTAACGGTAATAGTAGGATTCGAGGGCGTTAGGCATAGGGATGGATGGACGGGCGTTGCATGGACGAGTCTAAACATGTAACTTCAAGAACTAGGGCATTGCAGATAAATAATAACAAGCATACAAGTACTAAACAATCCTAGGTATGTGCTCCAAATATAGTCATACGTGCTCGCAATGAGAACTTGCACAACATCTTCTGTCTAGCCAGCCCGTGGCAGCGGGGCCTCTAGGGAACTACTGGCAATTAAGGTGCTCCTTTTAATAGAGAACCGGAGCAAAGCATTAACACTCCATGAACATATGTGATCCTCACACCACATCCATCCCCTCCGGTTGTCCTAATTATTGTCACTTTGGGGCCTTTGGATCCGGACAATGATATGCGTACACAACTTGCAAATAAGATCACAAACAATACTATCATGATGATTCAATAATAAGTTCAGATCTTATATCATGGCACTCGGGCCCTAGTGACAAGCATTAAGCACAACAAGTTGCAACAAAGTCAAATAGCACTAATAGAGATACTAGGCACTATACCCCTAACAGATCTTATTCGATTACATGATAGAACTCATCCAATCCCTACCATCCCCAAGCCTAAAGCGGGGGATTACTCACTCATGGATGATAGAAACATCGGTGGTTGATGGAGATGTGTTGGTGATGACGATGGCAATGATCATCTCCAAATTCCTCGTCCCGACAGGGTGCCAGAACGGAGTTTCTGGATCCGAATCTTGGTTTCTGGTGCTGGCGGCGGAGCGGAACTCTTTTTGGAAAACTATTGAACCCCCTCTGTTTTTAGGTCAGAAGGCAACTTATAGGCGTGGAGGAAGGCCGAGGAGCTGCCTGGGGTGGCCAGACCTCCCCCAGGCACGGGGTCAGTGGGCCCGCGCCTGGGGTGGGTCTGGGCCCCCCAGGCCTCCCCTTTGTCTCCCCTTCTGGCTCCGTGGATCTTCTGGTGAGAAATAGTTTTTGGCATATTTTCCGGGATTTTTCCTGATAGTTCATTTTCTGCACAAAAAGAAGACACCAAGGTAATTCTACTGAAAACAGCGTCAGTCCGTGTTAGTTGTATCCAAATCACATAAGTTTAGATGAGAAATAATAGCAAAGTGTTCGAGAAAGTAGATACGTTTTGGACGTATCATAAAGCTCTCAAGAACTTGATGGCACACTTTATTTACTTGCCCCTAGTAAACTTGAACCATTGTGAACATCGAAGTTGTATATGCTTGCATCTATATGTTGGAGTTAGCAGAACCGTGCTGTCACGGGGAACGTTTTCAACATTGCAGTTGTACTCTGTACACAGTTGATATCGTGCTCTTTTGTCTATGGATGTCAACAGTGTGAAATAAAGAGGGAACTTGTAAGTCCATGGAGTTTGTATTCTGTGTTAGAGAAACTCCTGGGCCGCTAGCCTAAGCCATGCTTAATCATGGTGCAAACTTGTAGCATCACTATAGTGAGTCATCTATAAAGCATCCTCAATAAAAAGCTATATGCATAATAAATAAAAAGACCGCTGAGATGCTCATTGTCTGCTTTCCTTGTCATTTTGGTTATGGGAAAGCTCCTATACCATGTGCAAGGGGTACCCCGTTGGCGGTTCTCAATGATATGAAAATACTTACAATGACAAGAACTTACCTGGGCCCAAAGTTGAGTATGCATGAGGAGTGGCCCTCATATTCAAGAGACATGAGATTGCCAACTTATATTTCATCAAGCATATACTCCATATTTGTTCACTTTAACCTTAATCAACTCAAGATGCTTATGATAGGGGCAATGAGGGCTCAAAACTAGTAAGTACCATAATCTTTTGGAAGCTCTTTATGACTTGTAATCCCTGCTACCCTCTAAGAAGGGACATTTCTCCTAGTTACCAGTTGAGTCAATAAACCTACTTCCTCTCTACCTCCAGGAAGCTTTTGAGTTGTTGTGTTTCAAGCATTCATATGGTGATTTATTCAATCATGTTCTTCATCTTCCTTGTTTGCACAAAACTCTTATCTATTGAGTATTACTTTGAAATCCTTCACTTGTGAAAAACCTTTTTGAGCAAAGAGTGCTCCTGTTTTGAAACTTCTACGAAAAGCTTTTGTGAAACTGTTTTCCACATGTTCTCTGACCAAGAACAAGTTTGCCAAATACAATTATGATTTATCTTTATGCATCTCAATTGTGACTGCTATACTTGGCTGCATGCTAAGTTATATAATGGTGAGTTGTTTTCTTCTATGAGTTGTGCAATGGTAAGTGTGATGCTTCTTGTTCGTATTCTTTTATCGACACTTCACTCCATAAACCTGTGGGCATGTTTACTGAGCTCAGTTTTCGCTTGGGGACAAGAGAATTCTAAGCTTAGGGGAGTTGATACGCCCAATTTGCATCACCTTTCTATATCATAATTTACCTCTATTCATTGATATTTGTATTATTATGAGGTATTACTTATGGCTTTTCATCTGTTTGTGCATGTTGGATGATTCCTGGAGGATGGACTGCCGGAGTCTGGATTATGATGGAAAAGAAGGCGTTTCGGTGCAATTTCGCGAAGATCAGAAAAATACCAGAAAAATGTGAAACATATTATTTTACCAGAATACGAAGGAAGCCAGAAGGAGGGACGGATATGGGCCTCAGGGGGCCCACACCCCCCTAGGCACGGGCCCACCTGACCCCGCGCCTAGGGCAGGTGCGGCCCACCTGCCCGGCCTCTGACTCGGCCTCTTCGCCTATATCTTCCCTACGAAACCTTAATCCTCGGGGAGCGACCACAGATAGATTTTTGTCGCCTATGGGGGGAGGAAAACACCGAGAGAGAAAGATCTCTCCGGTAGACAGATTTCTGCCGGGGGAATTCCTTCCCGGAGAGGGGAGATCGTCGCCATCAACACCGTCATCAAGCTAGGATTCATCGGGATCATCATCATCATCAGCCACACCATCATCTCCACTAGCACCATAATCACCACTCCGTCCTGCTGTAATAATTGTGTTGTATATTGCTTTAGTTTGTTAGGGGAAACTTTCCCGGTGTTGATTACTATTGTAGTTGATGCTTGTGAGTGGAACCATTGGATTATTGTTTACGTTCAGATTGTTATCCTTTATCATATCATATTTGATCTTGATCCATATGATGTCTTGTGAGTAGTTCGTTTAGTTCTTGAGGAATGGGAGAAGTCATGTTGTTAGTAGTGAATCTGTGATGAGTTATTATTCAATGGTTTAGTATTTAACTTGTGGTGTTATTCTTCTAGTGGTGTCATGTGAACGTCGACTACATGATACTTCACCATTTATGTGCCTAGGGGAATGCATTGTGTATTTGGCTACTAATTGTGGGGTTGCCGGAGTGACCGAAACCTGAACCCTCGTTAGGACACCTCTGCACAAGGGAGCGTAGGATCTCAGTGTTTAAGTATGTGGTTAGATTTATATCTTAATTACTTTCCTGTAGTTACGGATGTTTGCAGGGGGTTTAATCACAAGTATGTATTAGTCCTAGGAAGGGCGGTATGTTAGCACAGGTTCACCCACACAACACTTACAAACACCAGAGAAGAGTACTCAGCTATTTGAAGCGAAAGCACTTGACAGAATTCCCATGTGTCCTCAAGAACATTTGGTCCTTATAAGTATTTCCACCGGCTTGTCCTTTGCTAAGAAAGGATTGGACCACTTGCTCCGTTTTTTCGTTACTTCTGTTACTTGCTCCTTGTTTTGTTGCCTTGTCAGAAAACCACTAAAAATCTGTTTGCTAAGTATCAATAGGGATTTCCTGCTCCATACCACCGTTCAGCACCTTCTGCTCCTCGTTGGGATCGACACTCCTATTTATCGAAAGTACTACGATACACCCCATATACTTGTGGGTCATCAGTCACCACGCAAAAATCTCGTCTTCACATGTATTTGTTCAATTTCCAAGTCCATGGTGGCATCCATCCCTAGCACAACTTGGATCAAAGACATCTTAACCATCAGAGAGAATATATCATTGAAGTCAATACCCTTTTTCAGACTAAAACCTTTCACATCCAATATGGTCTACTATCTTGGATGTGAGCTATGTTCTTTAGTCTTCACTCTGCGCACCCACTTGTTCTTGAGCGCTTTCTTTCCCTTTGCCAAATACACAAACTCAATGGGATTTTACCTCATCCTGCATGTATTTCGACCATTCATTCGTGTTCTCATCATACACCTCCCCTCATAGCATGAGGGCTCACCCACATCAGTCATCAACACATATTGATGTGGTGGTTACCTTGTGGAAGGTACTAGATCTCTTCCACTTCTCCTCAACTATTGCACATGTGGTGAGGAATCAAGTGAATTATTATCATCATCTTCTTCATTATATGGTTTTTCATGTCCCTCATTTATACTTCCTTGTTGCTGTGCCATCATCATCATCATCTCCCCCATGATTATCATGCACGGGAGGAGGGTTAACTAGATCCAAGTCAACCTGAGGTTTGGTGACCTTCGGCTTCTCTAGTTTCTGTAACATCCCAACATTAGAGCTTAGAAATAAGCTGAACACAGATGTGTGCATTGCATCCATGCATAGAACATCTGAATAATTTTCGCGCTTTTAAATAAAAACTTGTCAAAGTGATTGAAGCTTCTCTTAACTTGATGGAATTGAAGTATATCATCAAGTTGACTGCCATAAGTTTCTATATGACCTTTGCTAAAACCTTATTTTGGGTAAACATGATTTGATCTAAGGGTAGATCAAATGGAATAAAATTGTAACATCCCTAAAATCATGTTTTCAAAGCTTTGCATGTCATCCATGCATTCATAATCATTTAGGGATCAATTTCAAAGTCATTACAAAAACAGAAGCATTTGGGTGCTTGTTATTTTATGTAAACAAGCATTGATCCAATGCTACTCTCTAGTGAGAGAATATTTGTTTCAAACCAAATGTTGTTGCTCATGAGTTGGTTGGTTGAGTTCCAAGCTTGGACAAATTTTTTCCAAAACAAATTTTGATATTAAAACCATTCTCAAATCTTTATCGAATCTTGTGCTAAGGCACTGTTTATTTTAAAAAAATTCAAATGAACCAAACAAGTCTAGCAAGACAGCTTGGTTTTATGCCCAAATTTATGAAGGTTTCACTTTACAAAAGTCCAGAAAGATTTGGAATTCAAATGCTTTTGAATTTGTTTAAAAAGGATTCCTGAAAATCAATTTAGAAAAAGAAAAAGAATTAGAAATCAGAACTCGGCCTGGCGCCACCTTTTCAGCCCAACAGCCAAAACAGCCCACTCGGGGATTTCCTTTCCCTATGTCTCCCACGCGCGCAACTCTACCCACCGTCGCTGACTCGCTGGCCCCACACGCCAAGTCATCATCTTCCCCAAATCCCGCGCAAGAACACGTCGCCGCTGCCGTTGCTGCCGTTGATAGCGCGGCGTAATTGCCATTGATTCAGCAAGCGTTTCCTGCCAAGCCTCTGCCTACTTAAACCTCTCCGCACCGCGAGTCTTTCCCCTCACTCGTCACACTCTCTCCGCCACCGGGCTGCCCAGAATTCAGTCTGCAAAGCCGCTGCCCGAGCAACTCCGGCCAGACATTGTGGTGAGCTCCGTCCACCCCACTCTATATCGTTCATGCTAGCATGATTCCCTTGCTCACACGACTCATGTCATGCCTTTGTTTTGTCTGCTCGTGACCTAGGTCGACGGATTCGACAACCACCGCAAGTGCCCGACGCCTCTCTTATCTCCGGTGAGAAATCACGGTAATCTCCGAGCGCCCCTTGCCTTCTCCTCGATACTATCATGCTCGCCATGACCTTGCGCACCTCCTGATACATCTGGTTCATGCTAGGGCGGTTCAAATCTTTGGCAACGTCAACGTTTGCAAGCACCCGACGCCGCGCATAACTCTGACGAGCCCCAGCGACCTCCACGGTGCGCCCCTATCCCTCCCACGACCACCTCGAGCACCGCAGCAACCACGTGAACCCAGTAAGCATCCCCACTCCTCCCCACGCGACCTAAATCGCCGGCAATTTCTCTGACAGAGCCGTGCCGCCGCACCGCCACCGCTGGCGCCGCCCATCTTTGGTCGCATGCTTAGCAGCCGTAGGATCTAGATCCAGCGCTCTAGATTAGATCTGGAGCGAAGCGGTAAGTAACGATCTAAGCCGTGCGTGTTAAGTTAGATCTAACGGTCCGCGAGTGTGATCCGATGCGAAACGGTATCAGCCAATCAGACACTGCCGCGTGGCTAGTTCTTTGTTTTAAAAACTGAATTTAGATCTATCTGTGTTTCAAACTTGTAAAATTCATAACTTTTGATTCCCACGTTCAAATTTTGCAAACTTTATATCTTTGGAATCAGGAGAGAAAATCCTATCTGTTTATGCAATGTGTTTAATGTTTTGCCTCTGTAAAAATGGTTGTTTTTGCAGAATCATTTGTAGGCTTGTTTTGAATATAGAATTGATTTGAAAAATATTTTAAAGATCAAATAAAGTTTATTTTGAGTATCTTGGACTTGTTTATGTTTTAGTACTATTTACTTGTCTTGTTTGGTAAATCATCACATGACATTTGCATGCATTCATATATTTTTGTTTCTATATTTTGTTATGTGATTTTGGTGCCATTATTTTATGTGTAGATTTTGGTGCAAATAGTGATTGTGGTTGTGAAGATTTTTGCTACTCCCCAAACTACCAAGGCAAGTGGTGCTTCATGATTTTATTCCTATATTTTTCAACTATGCACTAGAAATATTTTGTATAGGACTTGCATGGATATTTTGTTAAGTATCTATATGATATGCTTGGGAAATCCTAGTAGTTGTAGAATTGTTAAGAAATTTCTCTAAGTTAAGATGTTTACCATTGCCATGCTTAGCCTAGCTAGTAATAACCAAGAGTGGTTATATATTCATGCTATGTAAAATATTTCTAAGTCTTTGACTTGTGTTTTTGCTTAATAAGACAACTAAGTGAATGAAACACCTGGGTGGAATGGAAAGAATGGTTTGTGTTGAGTGGTTACACAAGGCCCATTTCTATGGTTTACCTTGTGTATCTCACTTGTGGAAAGCCACCCAGGAACAAAGGGATTTGAGATGCCAAATGTTAAGAAGCTTCTAGTGCAGCCACATGGCAATATGGGCTCTGCCTGGATCATATAGGTTCCAATAACTTAGCCATTTGGACAGTTGGTGGTAGTGGGATGATAGGTTGGAACGCGTCCATTTGGTCTAAGGGAAGGCTTCTGAAAGGTCCTGTCTTGGTGAAAATCAAGTCTTGTGGGGAAAGTGCACAACCTCTGCAGATGGAAGAATCTAAGTACTTAGCCATGTCCCTGGTATTGGAAAAATTGAGCATCAAGACATGGAAGATATCAAGAATCTCCTCATCCCAATTTTCTAAGTTAAAAACTTGTGGTTGAACAAGGGTGAAGGTTCACCAATGTCTATTGGTGATTCCTTGGGAAGGTTTTGTCGAAGAAAAACTTAGTGTTTTCAACTAATAGGTAAAACCTATTTTGAGCAAAGCAAGCCTAAGCTACACTTAGCCAAATGCATGTAGTATCTAGATGCCAATATTCTACTAAGGTATCACTTGCCAATACTATTCCAATGTATTGACCCACTGTGGATGTAACTTGTGATGTTGTAGGTTATTCTGATGATGATTAGGGGTTATGAGTCTACACTCAACATGCTTGCATGTGGCACATGAAGATGAAGACTTATTTATGTTATTCTATATTTGAACTCTTGTATTAGGCCTGTGGCCATGGAGTTGTAAAAGACTATGTTTGTCTCTGGAATGATATGTAATAATGACCTTTGTATCTGTGTACTTCATCTTAAACTGTGGATGCTAGCTTTGATCTAGGGACTAGCATTGCAATCATAGGGATCCTTACCTTAATAAAGGAGGGATCTTACAAAAATTAAACCCTAATACATTACTTAATGATTTATATTTGATCCTAAGGTGATCATATCATAGTATTCATTATAATCACTCATGAATACCAAATTATAAAAATAAAACGAATAATAATAATGTAACAACTATATCTTAATATCATCTACTTACACTACTAGAGAAAAGGCTATAGGAGACATGCTTATGCGAGGCACATTTAGCATATGCGCCTCCTATAAAAATAGGCGAGGCGCACATTGCGATATGCGCCTCTAGTATAAAAATAGGCGAGGCGCATATGATAAGAATGCGCCTCCTATAATCCTGTGCAGACAGAATCTAGCAGCCCATATTATGCGAGGCGCATTCTAGTCATATCGCCTCCTATATATCGAGATAGGCGGCGATAGACAGAATGCGCCTCGCATATTTTGTGTGGGCCGCGTGTTGGTAGGTGCACGAATATCAGGCGCATATGGCTATATCGCCTCCTATATTTGATAATATGCGGCGCATATGACCAAAATCGCCTCGCATATTACGTGTGCCCAGCGTGTTGTAGGTGCACGAATATGCGAGGCGCATATGGCTATATCGCTCCTATATTTGACAATATGCGGCGCATATGACCGAAATGCCTCGCATATTCTGTGTGGGCCCGCGTGTTGGTAGGTGCACGAATATGCGGCGCATTCTGGCATATCGCCTCGCATATTTGACAATATCGGCGCATATGGCCATATCGCCTCAAGTAACTCATCTTGGGCCCAGGCTGGTAGGTGGCCGCATGCTGGCGCATATTGCTATATGCGCCTCCTATAGTTTGAATTATAGGAGGCGCATATTGTGCAATATGCGCCTCGCATAAGCTGGCACCACTTTTTTCCAGCTTTTTGCACATGGAGGCAACTACCACCCCACTCACTTGTGTCACTTCTTCCTCCTCCACCAAAACAAATCTGGTCGCCCCCCTCCTCCTCCCCACCTCATTTCCCCCATTGATTCACCTTCTAAGCTTGCTCAACATCCATTGGTTGACACCCATATGTAAGTGAAGTCTCTTGCTCCTCTAGATCTACAACATGTCCATTTACTTCTCCTCCGGCTCTCTTGCGCAAGTCGTTGTTGGAGGAAGCGTGAAGGCGTTGCTTGCATGTATGCGCGTTGTCGGAGACACCGACTATTTGATTGTGTTGTAGTGCTACTTTTTGTGCAGGGATTTCATTTGAGATGCCAATGTTTCGCCAGAATGTCGATTTATTTCTTTTCCGGCGAATTTCTGGCACTCGCGGATGTCCTCTTTTTAGGGGAGGTCATGCCGAATTTTTCCGGCGATCCACGTCCATATATGCTCTAATTATTCTCTTGCTCTTTGTACCATGCAGGCGGCCATGGTCCGACCACTGATCAACAAAGCCCGCGTGGATAGGTGGATGACATGCGCGAGGGCCGACATGGAACGTGCAAACAAGACAGAGATAAGATGTCCATGTCGGGACTGCAAGCTAATGTATCTGATAAGGCATGATTCGAATGCGAGTCGCACTTCGACGTATTTTCATGGATGTCTACACTCGATGGATACGTTATGATCACGAATATCAAGATGCCAGTGATGATCACGAAGATCAAGACGCCAGTCACGATCACGAAGATCAGGGTGGTGGCACTGGACATGGACACGAAGATGATCAAGGTGGCGTCGGGCATGGACACGAAGATGATCAAGGTGGTGCCGACCATGATTCGAGCTGGTTGCGAGACCCTCATGTCCACGATCTGCTTCTCAAGGAGACGAGTAACGCCAGAGCCGCCGGTAGAGAGAAGGCTAAACTGGAGCAAATGGAGAAAGACGCGGTCACTCCATTGTTTGACGGATGCAACGACGGGGATACCCGTCTAAATGTAACGCTTAGGGCTCTGGAGATGAAGGCGAAACACAAAATGACCGACGAATGTTTTGACGACAACATTGTATTCTGGCACGATATTCTTCCCAAGAAGGGGAACACATGTCCGACTAGTATCGCTGAGGCGAAGAAAGTCGTGTGCCCTCTCAATCTACCGCACGTGAAATACCACGTCTGCATAAATGATTGCATCATCTACCGGGGCGAGGACGCGGAGAAGACCACGTGTCCGGTGTGCAAGACCTCTCGATACAAGAGAGGGACTAAGAAAGATCCTAGGAAGGTGGTGTGGTACTTTACTCTAACTCCTCGTTTGCAGCGGTATTTCGCAGACCCTAAGGAAGCACAGCTCATGCGCTGGCACGCGGAAAGAAAGAGGCTGGAAGACGATGATCCGGAGAAGGAGGAAATGTTGAGGCACCCTTCGGATGCTTGCCAGTGGAAGGCGTTGGACCTACAATATTACCAACATTTTGGGAAAGAGTCAAGGAACCTCAGGCTGGGCGTGAGCAGCGGACTCAATCCGTTTGGAAGCCAGAGCAGCACACACAGCACCTGGCCCGTGTTTGTATGGATCTACAACCTCCCTCCCTGGTTGTGCATGAAGAATAAGTACGTAACCATGAGTATGCTCGTTCAAGGGCCAAAACAACCTGATACAGACATCAATCTGTATCTCACGTTGTTGAAAGAGGAGTTGGCCACGTTATGGGAAGAAGGAGCCCGTACATGGGACGCCTCGAGACATTGACATGAGAGCGGCGGTGATCACGAAGGTGCAAGACTATCCTTGTTACGGATACTTCTCGGGGCAGGTGGTCCAAGGATTCTATGGGTGCGTTAGGTGCAAGGATAATACAACGTACCGCCAGCTACAGAAAGATCCCGGGTCCGGGAAAACCGTGTTCCTTGGGGCTCGGAGGTGGCTTCCCAAGAATCACGCCTGGAGAAAGCTAGGACATCTCTTCGATGGGACGATCGAGCTCCGAGGAATCCCACACCAGAAGAGTGGCGCGGAAATCTACAAGTTGTTGAATAACTGGAAGGAGTGCCCTGCGCCAGGAAAGACCGGAAGAAGCGAGCCGTTCTTTGAAGGTATGGAAGGCGAGGTCTGTTTTCTGGGACTTGCCATACTGGAAGATCCTCCGCGTGCCTCATAGCCTTGATCTCATGCATATCACGAAGAACGTGGGCGAGAGTCTGCTTGCCACCCTCCTTAACACCGACAAGACAAAAGATGGGCCGAAGGCAAGGAACGACTTGAAGCATATGGGCATCAGGGATGAACTTCAACCACCACCTAGCGATGATGAGGAGGAGGACGAGGTGGAGGAGACAGGAACACAGAATAGCCGTCGTCGCAAGGGGAAAAAGGTTAAGAAGGGAGAGGTCAAGCTCAAGGCCTCATGCTTCACTCTGAGTAAGAAGGAGGCCATACAGTTTATGAAGTGCCTCCTCGGAGTCAAATTTCCGAACGGCTACGCGGGGAAGATAAGCAGATGGCTAGACGAGGCGAAGCAACGCTTCAGCGGGATGAAGTCTCACGACATCGCCGTGCTAATGACGCAGGTACTCCCGGTCGCGATCCGAGGTATAATGGACAAGCACATCCGTGAAACACTGTTTGGCCTCTGCAACTTTTTTGACGTCATCTCTCGGAAGTCGATAGGCATTAAGCAGCTCACGAGGCTACAGGACGAGATCGTGGTGATAATGTGCGAGCTCGAGATCTATTTCCCCCCCCCCCCGCTTTCTTTGACATCATGCTTCATCTGCTTCTCCATGTCGTGGAGGATATCGTCCAGCTCGGTCCTGCGTTTCTGCGAAGCATGATGCCGTTCGAAAGGCTCAATGGACACATCAAGGGATACGTTAAGAACAAGTCCCGTCTGAGATGGAAGCATAGCAAGCGGCTTCTGGCGAAGAGTGCATCTCTTTGCTCGAACTTTCTACAAACCGAGACCCCTCTTGGTATGCCATTCAACAAGCACCTCGGGAGGCTCGCTGGATGGGGTCACCATGGGTCGGCGTGCAAAGCATGTCGACATGGAGGGCCGAACCAAGGACTTTGAAAGAGCAAACCTGGTCGCTGCAACACTGCAGTGGTTGATCCATACATACATGAGCACAAAGAGTTTATCAAGAAGAATTACGCTGATCGGGGCGCGGTCCCGAGGGAGGAAGATGTTATCAAGGAGCACAACTCCGGTTTCACGCGGTGGTTTAGGGAGAAGGTCATAGCTAATCCACTTTGCGAGTACTCGGAGGAAGATAAACTCATATTCTCATTGTCACAGGGCGCCTCGCACAACCTCATGACCTATCAGGCGTACGATATCAACGGATACACCTTCTACACAGAGGAAAAATACAATAATGCGATTACGAACTCGGGGTACAGGATATTCTACACCGGCGACATCCCGGAAAGATACTACGGAAGGATCGAGGAGATTTGGGAGCTCGACTATGTTACAGAGAAGGTGCCGATGTTCCGTGTCAGGTGGGCCAAGAGTGTCGAGAAAGAAGACCGGTATTTCACCACGATGGTTATACCGTCAAAGACCACCAGCGCGAACGCACCCGCAAGAAATGAGCCTTGGGTTTTGGCTAGCAAAGTCGACCAATGTTGGTACATCAAAGACCCGTCAAAGCCTAGCCGGGTTGTCATCAGGAGAGGAAAAAGGAACATTATCGGAATGGACGGAGTCGCCAACGAGCAAGACTTTGACCAGAACGGTGACCCGAAGATAGAAGACGGGTATGGCAACCAAACACCGTACACCACAACCCTACCTAAGAAAGGACTTCCGTTCAAGAGAAGTAGTGAAGACGTCCCGGACCTAACCTATGCAACCGCGACAAAGAAGGGCAAGAAGACGACCATTGTCAAGAAACGCTAGCGCGCTCCGACCATTACTATTATGTATCAAAACATTCTTAATTTTCATTATGTGTGTGTTATAATAATATTGCATTGAGAATATTATGTATCGACAAGACACATTCATTGAGAATACTCACTTTTGTTGTCTTAGCAATATTTGAATATTTAAAATATTTGTAGTATATTTTATAGTTCATATTTGTATGCTTTTACATGAAAATTGGCCTTTAAAAAAAAATCCAAAAAATTGGCCCCCTTAGGATTCGAACTTGGGTGGCCAGCAGTGAAGGACAAGGCATGTTACCACTAGGCTGCTATGTGATAGTTGATAGAAACTTGTGCACTGCCCTATTTATCTAGGAGTGCATATTATGCGAGGCGCATTTAGCCCAGATGCGCCTCGCGTAATATTATCTGGCGCACTGCGATATCGCCTCGCATAACAGCACCATCGACCAAAGGTCTACGCCTTTTCTTCCTGCAATGTGCTCCAATCGATAGTGTCTAGCTTATCCAAATCGGCCTCTCACCCCGTAGTCCGAAGCCTTGCGCCTCGGCCAAGCCGCGCCGCCGCCGTCGCCGCTCCCCGGCGCCGCTCGGCGGCGCCAAGCCACCGCTGTCCTTGGCGCCGCTCCTCGGCACGGCCGCCGTCGTCGCTCCCCCGGCGCAACTCCCCGGCCGGCGCCAAGCCGCTGCCGCTCCGCCCGCTCGCCGGCAAGTAGGTGAGTCCTCTCGCGCCTCCTCTCCTTGTCCCCCTCCTCCTGGTTAGCTAGTACTGTTGCTGCGGCCGGCACCAGCGTGGAGCATCTCCGGCGGCGGCGGCGTGCCGTGGCCGGCGGCTGCGCAGAGGTCGTCCTCGTCCTATACACCTGCGGGTCCTGCAAGAGGTGCTAGCTAGGGGGCATCATGAACGTCCACCGCGCGCAGGGAGAGGGCCAAGAACTGGAGTCTCTGGAATCGTACGTCATCCTCGTAGCTAGGAGCTGGTGGATGTTCTAGGTCGTGGATTGGAAACCAAGCTTGGTAGGTTCCAGGCCGGGATCGCCTGTTGTCCGCCCGATTGCGGGCAGGCTCGAGTCTGCTGGCGTCTTATTCTCTGCGGTTACTCTAGAGTTCTTGGTGAGCAGAGTACAGGAGTTCAGACACAACGTGATATGTAACCTTATTTATCGTTTTTCAGTTCCAAGCACGGCGGATCCGATTGGTGAAGCAGGACCTAAGCAAGCTCGGCGTTACCAATCTCCACCAGCCGCTTTGAAGTCATCTCACGCCAAGCCACCATCAACATTGGTAATATAACTATCGATGCATTTCCTATTCTTGTTTATCGCTGTTCGATGTTCGATAATTGAGAATCAGAATATGTTCGAAAAGTATATGATTGTCCCTCGTTTGCAACCAAGTATCATGCAATTCACGTGGAACCCTTCCTTCTTGCATTGTACATTTCTTTGATGCCTATATTACGACTTCCAACTTAGCTCTTTTGAAATACCTTTATGCATCTCGTGACATGCGGGACCATGATTGCACGCCGATCTCACGGCGATCTCATCTTGTAAAACCGCAAGTTTGCGGTAGCATTTATCTTATGTGTATGATGTTATACTAATATTAAAAACACTAAATCACCTCGTTTGGGACACGGGTGTATCATCACCTCGTTCTGTTGGGCATTGTAGTTTCTCTGTCAAAGAGACCATGCCTCTGTGTATGATACACGGTGCTTCTGATCATTTGAGCTTCTGATAACTGTACTATTCATGCGATTATCAGGTTCTACATTTGAGCTTATGATACATGGTGCTTTTTTTCTCCCTGCATTACATACATTTGAGCTTGATCATTTATTCCTTTAGTTCACTGGTAACTGTACTATTCATGCGGGTTGTTGACAAGCAACAGATGATACATGGTGCCTCTGTATGTATGGCACGGAGCATGATATATATACATGGTGTTTGTGTATGTATGCTAGCAAAATGGCATGTTTTGATCCTTTTGTGCAGGTTTTTCTTTTGAGTTGCCAATGTTTACCGGAATGTTGATTCATTTCCGTTCGGAATTTCTGCACTCTAGACATAGAAAATTAGCAAAGTTCATGCCAAAATTTTCGTGAATTTTTGTGCTTATTAGTTTCATTTATTTGTGTGTTTAGAAATGTCGGATCCGGGCCCTTCTAGCGAAGCCCTTTTGGGAGCAGCGGAGGAGATGGAATCCCTAGAGGCCCGAATTTGTTCCGGGACTGACGAGATGGAGGAGGGCGAGGATACCTCGTTGGGCAATGAGGAGATGGGGCGCCGATGGCGGCGCCACTACCGATGGCGGTGAATCTACTACAGACGGTGGTAGCGCATCGAAGAAGTCTCGGAAGGATCGAACCCGATTGTGGTCGACCTCAAAGGTCCATCATCACTGGCGTGAGCCCTAAAGGTGCGCCTTTGGAGCCAGACGAATTTGTTGGGGGTTACTCTAACCAGCTCGCGGCAATCCTCCGGAACACCGTCACGATCAACATGGAGAACCTGAAGGCCGAAGAGAACAAGGGTTTCCTCATCCAGCTTTTCCGGAAGCTGCACGCAAGATACGCGTTCCCGGGTGATGAGGAAAACAAGTATAATAATGACAATCTCAAAGGGAATCCGGTGAACAAGTATGCCCTCGGGAGGATGACCAAGGCCTTGTCAAATTGGAAGGCTCGGGTGAAGAATCTGATTTTCGAGGAGAAGCTAAGTTATCCAGAGCTCGTCAAGAAGGAGCCTCTGGTCAAGGAAGAAGACTACAATGTTTTCAAGGCCAGATGTAACTCCGCCATGGGCAATGCCAGACGAGAAGGGCAAGAATATGAGATCCCGAAACATTGGTACCCACCATCTCGGCTCCGGTTATAGAGTCGCGAGGCCCAAATGGGATAAGGAGGGCGCCGGCGCTTCGTGCAAAGGGTTGACACGTCCTTTGACGACATAAAGGAGGAGCAAAGAACTTCGTCGAGGCCGGTTTGCCCGCCCAAGAAAGGGGTTGATTATTCTTGAGCCCGGCCCTTTGCTCCAAGGGTGATGGACTTCATGCAAAAATATGTAAGTAGTTTGCATGCAAGTCGATTAATTGCATTCATGATTAATCAATGAAGTCCAGTTTTCTGATCAAATGCTTCGCGTTCCTTGTGCGCAGGACGAGGAGTGTAGGAGCTCCTCATCCCAGGGGTCATCGCCACCGCCTGTCGCCAAGTGGGACACCACTTTTAATAGGGCGCTTAACCGAACCAAGAGTGTCGATCCCCTGGCGGACCCGTCGGCTGGTCGTGTGGTCGGTTTTGGCGGCATATCATGGTCCCAATACTATGGCACCCCGGAGCGGAAGGGCAAGAAGGCCGAAAGCGCCGAGGTAAAACTCCTAAGGGAACAGGTGGAAGCCTTTCCGAATATAGTCCAAGATGCCGTGAACAAGGCTGTGTCGGCTGCCGAGACAAAGTTCCAAGAACAAGTCCAGTCACAAGTCCAGTCACAAGTCCATTCACAAGTGAACGAGAAGCTCAACACCATCCTTCCCGTCTACATGGATAAGTACAACAAGTGGCAGAAGGGTGGTAGCAGCCGCCACCGGTTCCCAACCTCAACAGCCTTAATCGGACAATGTGGCGTGGCGAGGCGTTGGTGACTCCTCAGCGGGGCGGTGGTGGTGGAGACTCCTCTAGCTCGAGCTTAACTTGCCCATCTTTGGCGGCGCGGGCCTGCTTGTGCCATCAGGCAGCCACTCCGCCACTTGCGTGGTCAAGCATGTCGGCTTCGGTGCCTCGACATTGGCCGAGTTTGACGCCCTCAAGGTAACTAACTAATTAAAGCGAGAGTTGGGAGGCTCAACCACACCGATGACTTGATCTATGTTTTTCTAACGCTCGACCTACATGTCGATCTTTCGCAGGGAGACACTCCTTGCACCCTAATGCATTGGGTGGGCGGCCAGTTGATGGATGTTGACAAGGGTACTATTGTTCAACCAGAGAACCGCAAAATGCACAATGTCACAATGCCACCTGACATGATGAGGGTCAAATACAGTATGGTGCTTCCGGGATACGAGCAAGTGGAACCTCCCTCTCAACCTCAAGGATGGGATGATGAGGACACGGCAGCGGTCCTCAATACCGGCTTCGGCTACTTGTACCTATGGCCGAAGAGCCAGATCCGTTTGGGGACAGTGGACCAACTCAACATCACCCTAGAGGCAGCACCAGCACATGATGAAGACTTGAGATGGGAGACTTGGACAACATGGCACGATCCCGATGATGACGAAGAAATTGACCGAACTACGGTGACCAGTTTGTTAACACAAGGTTTTCTGATTTGTATGAGCCGGGACCATCAGGCACACATCAAGTTGCCGAGACCCAACCAGCACCAGCGAAACCCCCTTGCAAGGTGCGTCTCTTCCCAACTAGTCAGGAGACGCCGCCACCTGTCCCCTTCACCGAGCCTCCAAGGCCAGTAGTTCCTTTGATCAGCCCCGGCACCCTCCATAAGACGGTCGGTGAGGTGAACGCAGTGGCCGAAGCCGTAAAGAGCAAGAAGGGTCGCAAAAGGAAGCCTAAGGGTGATCGGGGCCAGGATCCAAATCCTCTTTTCCGGGACGGCGCTGTGGGGCAAGCCAGGAATCAGCAGCACGTGGCAGGTGTACCGATGATGTGTAAATCGATGCTCGAGGTCGCAGGCTCGCATATGCGTAGTATTCATTATGGATGTCTCACAATTGAGGAGTGCCGCATTCGCGACAACGATCAGTCGTACCTCGTTTTCAAGGCTAAGGTGCCTTCTCATATGCCGTGCTTCACCCGGGATATCTTCTACGTGCGGCATACCGACCTCTTTGACATGTTGAACGGGTTTCGACTGCACAATACCCTGGTCCGGCTATTCTCCCTCAATATGGCCATGGAGATCACCAGAGACAAGATCCCGGGCATCCAGATAGTGGATCCCTACTTCATGCGTGACGCCGTCCTGAAAGATGCTGAGGCCATAGATCTGGCGACCGACTACCTCTCAAACTTCCTGCAAACATACTCGGACAAGGATGTGATTCTCCTTCCCTACCATCCCATCACAGAGGATGATCGGACAGGTTGTGTGCTCATAAGCTTGAATTTGAAACACTCAACAGCCTTGTACCTCGACTCAAACAGTGCGATCCAAAAAAACTACACCAATATCAAGAAAATTCTTGATGGCGCTCTCACCGGCTACGTCGCAGCGGGAGGCGTCAAACCGGCAAGGCCACATGTAAAGTTCGGTAGCGCGTGTTTTCGCCACACGACGAAGTTTGCACTGTGTCAAGCAACGCTGGCGATGGGAAGGATGCCTTCTCGCCATTTACCACATGAAGGCGTTCTTCAATGACATGGAGACCAAACGCTGCCATCGACCTCGTGAAGTGGACTGAAAAGCTTGCATGCATACGGGCTCGCAACCTCGGGCAACACTTCTTCAACATCCGAGGAGAGATCGCGACAATCGTGTACCGTGGAGTCATAAAGCGGAGGCACCTTCCACGGCGGCTATACCGTCCAACAGGAGATAGACGAGCGCTTAGCGCGGTGGTGACGGCAGGATGTTCATGCAAATGGCGAAAACTCGGTCGGGCTTCATCAATGCCCCCCCAAAGCCGACTCAAGAGCCGAAGAAGACTTCATGATTGCATTGCCTGGGTACCTAGCTGTTAGTTCCGAACTCGTGTTGTAACCTCTTATCACTGTTGTGGCATCCCGCAAAACCACTACTAGAAAATCGCGTTGAATTTGTGCATTGCATCGTCATCATCAAATGTTGTTTGTCAAAAACTATGTTCGCAAGCCCGTTTTGTTTTTCTAAAACGCCCCATCTTTATTCAAACATCAAAACCCGGGTCGCCGGAATATTTTTGTTTGTTGCTATCGGTTTGCAAATGGTGTTATTTAAAACAAATAAAATTTATATTTATTTTAGCGGGGGCAGTCGAACGGGCCGAACGACCACCCCCAGAAAATAATAAACGGTCCACCAGACAATCCTAAAGCTACCCGAAAACCTACCCCAACCCAGCCTCCACCTCACTCCCTCCAATCAAGTCCCGCCACATCAGCAAACCCCTCTCGCTCACCAACCAGAAACCGCCACGGGCCCTCCTCCCTCCTCCCTCCTCTCTCCTCTTCTCCCCCCGCACGCAACCACCCGCGCGGTCCTTCCCCAGCGAGCTCACTTGACGCGCCCTCCTCCTCCCGCCCAGCGCAGCGCCCTCTTCGCCCTAGCCCGCCTCCGCCTTTCCCCTTCCGGCGTCGCCTCCCTCCTTCCTCCCTGGCATCGCCGCGCGCGCCTCCGGCCACCGCAGCGCTCGCAGCCGCATCCTCCTGCGCCCGCGCCTCTCCCCCAACCTCGCCCCTCGCCGGTGCGCCAGCTCGCCCCTCTGCGCCTCTTTCGCGCCGCCGCCGCCGAGCGACCCGTCGACTCCCTTCCGCCACCGGCTCCGTCGCCGGCGACCCCGCTCGCCCGTCGGCTCGCCCAAGCCCGCTCACCTCGCCCGCTCGCCCGGCCACCCGCCGCCATCTCGCGCCGCCTCGCCTCCTCCGTCCTTCCTCGCCTTGCTACCGCCGCCTTCTCCTCTCAGCCTTGCCGCGCTGGTCGCCTCCGCCGCCTCACGCCGCTGCTGCGTCGGCCCCGACTCGCCCGGAGCCCGCCTTCCCTGCCTCGCCCTGCCGTCCGGCGGCCCCGCCTCGCCCCGCCGCTGGCCTCACCATCGCTCTGCCTGTGCCCTCTGCCTCCGCCGCGGCGTGTCCCCGTCGTCTCGCGGGTCCCTCCCTGTCGCTGGGCTCGGCCCGTCTCTGCCTGGGCCGCGACCGCGCGTGTCGCCTTCCAGCATCTGCGTGTGTCGCCCCTGCAGCTCATGTGTTTCCTGGTGCACCTGTTGGCCTAAGTGGTTTTCCTGTGTTGTTCAACACCGCACGTTCCCCATCACCAAGATCTTCTCCGTAAGCGTATACCGATGCCTGCAACCGATGTTAGAGATGGAGCACCAAGATATTCTTCCCGGAACTTCAAGGTCATCGCGCCTGGAACCGACACCCAAACCCGAAGACCGTCAAGATCTACCGACGCCGGAAACCCCGACGCCATGACCATCAATCACGGACCCCGAAGACCGAGCTCGACATGCCATGTTCTCCCTCACGAAACGCCGAGTACTTCTTTCGGAACGCCATGATCGTCAACATGACCCGAAGACCGTGAATGCGACAAGAACGGCACCGACCAGGGCGGACCCGATGCGCCCCGACGCCGGACCAAGTCCTGCTTCCCGGATGCCGAGTTCACGACACAGAACAAACAAGATCTACTTCGCGGACACCGTGCGACAAGATCTATCCCGCTACCCGTGAACGATCCCGGAGTCCGAGAACGCTACCGTCGAACCCCGAACCCCAGATCCGGACCCGAGACCGACCCCGGAACCCCGAGTTCGTCGAACCCTAATGTGTGACCCTTTTCCTCGATACCCTATTTTTCATAAATGATATCAATTGTTGCATATTTAATTGTCATCTCGCATGCATATCATGTGGTTTGGGGGCCTTATGCCGATTCACCTAATAATTAAATATGGGGCCCATATGCGGGCAAATCTAGCCTTATATTGGCCTCATTTAAACTTGTGTAGCGAACCGGTGCCATCTTTTGTCTTGCTAATGCAACATATAAATTGCGGGGTATCTAAATAACTTGAATCAAATAACTAATTGTCGAGACCCCGGTTCCGCTTAATATGACCTAATTGCATCGCATCTTTGCCATGCCATACATCATGCATGCATCATGCCGATCTTCTGCCGTTGTATTAAATATTGCATCCGGTGTTTATTCTAGTGTTTTGCTTCTTCGCGGATAAGGCCGTTGAGTTGATGCGAGTGTCGACCCGATCTTCGGTTGAACCTTCGGCAATGTTTTCAGGCGAGCATCTCCCCCTTTCTACCTATCTTACTTTTATAGTATTTATTCCCTCCTGTTGATCTATTGCTATCTGTGTTGCGATGCTTTAGCTTCCGTACCTGTGAAATCCCCTGCAGCCTTATATTGCCATGGCCACCTCCTATTACCTGTTGTTTGGTAGATAGTTGGACTTGCGCGTCATAGTCGCTTGCGCAGGTGCTGTTGCGTGTTGTCAAGTGCCACAGTTGTGGATGTATTGCCGCGTGTTGATGTTGGAGATGATTCTAGTTTTACTTATCGTTAACTTTAATTCCTGTTTAACAACTAAAATTGAAGTAAGCAGAGGCATCGGTGGGTGATAGATAATATTTGGTTTCCGAACGCCCACTTGTGTCCCGTAGGACCCCGAGTACTTGATACCTGTTCCTTGATTTATCGCGCTATCCACATCCGGGAGGTATATGGGGCCCCCGAGCGAGCTTGATTCGTCTTATTTCTTGGGGCCACAACTAGTTTGAGGTTTTATTTACGATCCTGTACTTATGCCATGCTACTTTCTGTATTTAAATTGTGCGAGGAGCACCTGTCTGTTAGGTAAGCGTAATGTTTTCGCGGTATCGACAAGCCCAGCCACACTTTGGGTTCCCGATCGTTTCTGACCATTGTCGCAAACCTTGAGTCCGTCTCGAGCTTGCTTACTCCGTTCGCGGGATCTACTCAATGGGGTGGCCCCAAATATTTCTGAATCCTGTGATTGTTCGATCGTGAAAGCCTCGTTGGGTTTTGATTTGGTTTTCCGAGGTTGATCGGCGTGTGTTGCTATTGGTGCACCTGGCGGGTAAAACTTTCAAAGCCGGGTCCATGGATATGGACGACTTGGAGCACGATATCTCGATCATAGACAAGCATAACTAAAGTTTTGCTATCAATTTGACTTATAATGACTAGTAATCAGCTTCACTATAATGGAATGGCTAATTAATACGCCCACATGCTTGTTTGGAGTGTAAACTGCGACCATTGTACCTGACTAGTAAGTATTGCAACTACAACGGAATGGCTAAATCAAAGTATCAACAACTGCTGGGTTTTGGGTTATCTCATGCTAATTGTACCTGATTAGTAAGTGTTGCCACTAGAACGGAATGGTGAACTAAAAGTGCCCACTGCTTACTTTATCAGGACGATTATCTAAACCTGACTAGTAAAGTGCCGCAACTATAACCGAATAAGTAAAACTGCCGACCGTGTGAGTTCCTCGGTTGACTTCCTCGTTTGGTCTCGAGGGGGAAACGCCAGGATGGGTTTGTTTGATGATAGTGTCAGGTTGGTTCCGGATAGATCCTATCTTACCCCTCTCTGATAGTCGTCGTTGTATCAAGTCTCTATAGGTTGTTTAGTGCATCTTTGCCGCTTGATCCACCATACCTATGTGGCGAGGACCGAATTCTAGCCTCGCTGTCTTGGCCTCGATCTTGACTCCTCTTTTCCTTTGCCCTTTGTCGGCACCCTTTTGTTTAAGCGGGTTTTGAGATCGGCCGTTAGCGGGGTTAACCTTCCGGCTTGGCACAGGCAGGGTTATGGGCGCCATTGGTTATTCTTGGGGCTCTTAGCCCCATTTGCATCTTGTCCGTAGTCGGACGCTCCCTCTTTCAAGGTGATTTGGATCTTTGTACCGTATATCTGTATTCTTGACTCTTTGAGTCATTGTATATATATCTCATTACGTGGGTCCCATCGAGACTGTTGTGTAATGTTATTACCGTTTTCCACCCTTGCGAAAGTGCTGGTGGCACCTTTGAATCGTTTCTATGTGGGTTTGGCGGGTTTCGCTAAAACTTGCATAGGTCCGATTCGAGGGTGTTCTGAGTGGTATCGAGCTCGGGTTGCGATACCCACAAGTCCAAATTGTGTAGGATAACCTAGCTAACAGCCGAAGTAGAGTGTCCAAAACTATTTTGCAAAATCGGTTGGATAGTTCTGGTTAGGTCTGATTTTACTCCTTACCCCTCTGCTGTTCTCCTCTTACCTCTACGTGTTTTGAATCCGCTCTCTTCTCTCTCTTCGAGTCCAGGATTTCTCGCGGTTGGGTTTTCCGTCGTACCTTCAGGGTTTCGCTTTCTCCCTTTTTGTAACGGAGGTGCTACAATCATCAATCTGCAACTTGTCTGGTGTACCCTTCCTCCAATCTTTTGTTCTTGAGCTCTTTATCCATGTGTGTTCCTCGCTGGATGTCAGTGTCGTTGAAAAACATATGAGAAGGACGAGCATTGGTGAAGTTGGAGTATACCTTGAGCATGTGTTGTTCATGCCAATGGAACCATCGCGGAACCTAATCATTGTGTCTTTCATACGATTTCTGCTGGCAGCATTCCTTTGTTCCGGATACCACCTATGAAGATCTTCAGTCTAAATCTCGAGAGTTGAGTTGTCTGATTTTCCGATTCATGTATAGAGTTGATAGTGTGGGTACGGGATGGATTGATCACCCTAAGCGACTCTTAATGTTCGCTCTGTATATCGAACTGGTGGATCAAGGTAACTTTTCCCTCTTCTAACGGAAGTAAGGGGTGGCCTTATCGTTCGATACCTCTACCTTCGACCTTTTGTTTCCGGAGTGTTCCCTCGACGATCATGGACAACGACCTCTTGTTAGTGGTGTCGCGAGGATCTACACGAAGCGAGAAGATGCAGACCGCCGGCCTTCCTTCCGGTACCACGAGGCGGATCTCGAGGGCGAGATCCCTTGTTAGTGGTGTCGAATTGTGGCATCCCGCAAAACCACTACTATAAAATCGCGTTGAATTTGTGCATTGCATCGTCATCATCAAATGTTGTTTGTCAAAAACTATGTTCGCAAGCCCGTTTTGTTTTTCTAAAACGCCCCATCTTTATTCAAACATCAAAACCCGGGTCGCCGGAATATTTTTGTTTGTTGCTATCGGTTTGCAAATGGTGTTATTTAAAACAAATAAAATTTATATTTATTTTAGCGAAGCGGTCAGGCCGACCGACCCGAACGACCACCCCTGAAAATAATAACGGTCCACCGACAATCCTAAAGCTACCGAAAACCTACCCCAACCCAGCCTCCTCACTCCCTCCAATCAAGTCCCGCCACATCAAACCCTCTCGCTCACCAACCGAAACCGCCACGGGCCCTCCTCCTCCTCCTCTCTCCTCTTCTCCCCCCTGCGCAACCACCAGCGGTCCTTCCCCAAGCCAGAGCTCCGCCTGACGGCCCTCCTCCCCGCCCAGCGCCCCTCTTCGCTAGCCCGCCTCCGCCTTTCCCCTTCGTGCCGCCTCATTCCTCCCTGGCGCCCTTGCCTCTCCGCCTGCCGCTGGCGCATCCTCCTGGCGCCGCCTCTCCCCAACCTCGCCCGGCGCGCCACCCTCGCCCCCTCTGCGCCTCTGCCGCCCTTGAGCGACCCCGTCGGCTCCTTCCCCCCCACCGGCTCCGTCTTTGCCCGTGCTGCCCGTCGCCGGCCGCTCACCTCGCCCGGCCACCCCTTGCGCCATCTCCGCGCCGCCTCGCCTCCTCCCGTCCTTCCTCGCTTTGCCGCCCGCTTCCTCCTCTCCGGCGCCGCCGCTCGCCCGCCGCCTCCGCCCTCGCCGGCGAGCCCGCCTTCCCTGCCTCGACCTGTCGTCCGGCGGCCCCGCCTCGCCCCGCCGCTGGCCTCACCATCGCTCTGCCTGTGCCCTCTGCCTCCGCCGCGGCGTGTCCCCGTCGTCTCGCGGGTCCCTCCCTGTCGCTGGGCTCGGCCCGTCTCTGCCTGGGCCGCGACCGCGCGTGTCGCCTTCCAGCATCTGCGTGTGTCGCCCCTGCAGCTCATGTGTTTCCTGGTGCACCTGTTGGCCTAAGTGGTTTTTCCTGTGTTGTTCAACACCGCACGTTCCCCATCACCAAGATCTTCTCCGTAAGCGTATACCGATGCCTGCAACCGATGTTAGAGATGGAGCACCAAGATCTTCTTCCCGGAACTTCAAGGTCATCGCGCCTGGAACCGACACCCAAACCCGAAGACCGTCAAGATCTACCGACGCCGGAAACCCCGACGCCATGACCATCAATCACGGACCCCGAAGACCGAGCTCGACATGCCATGTTCTCCCTCACGAAACGCCGAGTACTTCTTTCGGAACGCCATGATCGTCAACATGACCCGAAGACCGTGAATGCGACAAGAACGACACCGACCAGGGCGGACCCGATGCGCCCCGACGCCGGACCAAGTCCTGCTTCCCGGATGCCGAGTTCACGACATAGAACAAACAAGATCTACTTCGCAGACACCGTGCGACAAGATCTATCCCGCTACCCGTGAACGATCCCGGAGTCCGAGAACGCTACCGTCGAACCCCGAACCCTAGATCCGGACCCGAGACCGACCCGGAACCCCGGAACCCCGAGTTCGTCGAACCCTAATGTGTGACCCTTTTCCTCGATACCCTATTTTTCATAAATGATATCAATTGTTGCATATTTAATTGTCATCTCGCATGCATATCATGTGGTTTGGGGGCCTTATGCCGATTCACCTAATAATTAAATATGGGGCCCATATGCGGGCAAATCTAGCCTTATATTGGCCTCATTTAAACTTGTGTAGCGAACCGGTGCCATCTTTTGTCTTGCTAATGCAACATATAAATTGCGGGGTATCTAAATAACTTGAATCAAATAACCTTCCGGCTTGGCCTGGGCAGGGTTATGGACGCCATTGGTTATTCTTCAGGGCTCTTAGCCCCATTTGCATCTTGTCTGTAGTCGGACGCCCCCTCTTTTCAAGGTGATTTGGATCTTTGTACCGTATATCTGTATTCTTGACTCTTTGAGTCGCTGTTGTATATATCTGTTCTGTGGGTCCCATCGAGGACTGTTGTGTAATGTTATTACTTCGTTTTCCACCCGCACGAAAGTGCCTGGTGGGCACCTTTGAATCGTTTCTATGCGGGTTTGGCGGGTCTGATTCTGAGGGTGTTACAACTGTGTTAAACTTGCCTAGCAAAACCTCTAGAATATGTTTCGTCAACCATTGAACTTGATTGTGAGAGACACTAGCTAGTTATTTGTGTTACGAACTATTTTAAGTGCTTGTTGATTTTCATTTGTCATTTCTTCCCTACTTTCTTGTGGTTTGCTTTCTTTGTCTTTCTTCGAAATGCCGATGATTAGAACGTGTTGTGGTGTCACGTGTATGACTATGCCGCTGTTTGATCTTGTGTGCCAAGTAGACTAGTGATTTGGGCATATACTCTACTTGCCGCACGAGATCAAATGACATTGTTATTCCGTGCCCAATCTAAGTATGAGGCACTAATCCATGTCATTCTTGGTTTGCTTTTTTTTGGTCTTTCTTCGAAATGCCGATGATTAGGACGTGTTGTGGTGTCACGTGTATGACTATGCCACTGTTCGATCTTGTGTGCCAAGTAGACTAGTAATTTGGGCATATACTCTACTTGCCGCATGAGATCGAACAGCGAGCATTGTTATTTCCGTGCCCAATCTAAGTATGAGGCACTAATCCAAGTCATTCTTGGTTTGCTTTTTTTTTGGTCTTTCTTCGAAATGCCGATGATTAGAACGTGATTTCTTACATTTTGTTGCACCCATATATATATATGCATGATTCTATCTTTGTGAACTGCAAGCTATTGCTTTCCACTGACATAAGTAATATCATCTTTATTATGTGTAGGAGATGCCGAGGTGTTATGTCGTGTACGTCGGTCGGGTTCCAGGTGTGTACGAGGAGTGGAAAGACTGCCAGAAGCAAGTGAACAACTTCTCGGGCAACATCTACCAAGGCTATGAGAGTAGATAGGTGGCGGAAGAGAAGTGGAGGAGGCATGGAAGGAAGAAGTGGAGGAACTTCCTCGTGATCACCACCTTGTTGCTCTTCATTTTAGGTTGTGTTCTACTTCATCTAGGTAGAGCTACGTCGTTGGAGTTGTAATGTGAATTGTGAACTTGTACTCGAAGGTGTAATGTGATTGTGAACTTGTACTCGGAGGTGTGAACTTGTGGCACAAACACTTGATGTATGAACTTGTATGTCATGATTGATGTGTAATGTATTGTATTCATGTTGGTTCTATTATGCTTTGGCAAAATGCAAGTTTCTGAAAAATTCTGTGGACTATATTGTATATTTGAATATCTGTATATTATTATTTATAGTGGTCTGTAAAACTTGAATTTCGAAAATATTACCAGAGGCGCATATAGGATACTATAGGAGGGGCATATACTATAAATATCCGAGGCGCATTCTGAAACATATGCGAGGCGCATATACTATAAATACCCGAGGCGCATTCTGAAACATATGCGAGGCGCATATACTATAAATACCCGAGGCGCATTCTAAAACATATGCGAGGCGCATATGATATGCGCCTCCTATACTTCACATATGCGAGGCGCATATATGCGCCTCGCATATGTGAAGTATAAGGCGCATATCGAGATCTTTGCGCCTCGAGGCTTGAAGCTAGAGGCACATGTGATATGCGCCTCGGATAGGCTTTTTGGTGCGCCTCGGATAGGCTTTTCTCTAGTAGTGTTATACCATGAGTATCACGGAAATAACTAACTTTAACTCTCTAGTGAGATTGAGTGGGAAAGAAACCAAAGTTAAGATCATTCACCATATATCTTTCTTTCCATATCAATATTTATCATCCCTACTGAAACCTATCCTTATATTTGGTGTTCATCAATATTGAGAAATAAACTATTGATTCACCAATTCTTAACCTATCAATTCTTGATCTATCATAGCCTCCACAAGATTCCTGGTAAGCTTCTGAGTATGCTGGCATCTTCCAATTCGTCGCTCGCTCGTCGTAGTTACCTACCCGCGTGAGGCGTTAAGTCATGCATGGCTTCGTCACGATCAACCTCCGATGACCAAACTTGAGCGGCGCCTCCACTATTCGACTCAGCGTGCTCGTCCGCGTCTAGCAACCCACTTCCCGCGTGCCAGCATCCACCAAATCAATCGATCGAGCTTCGATCTGAGGGTGATAGTTCGTGTGACGTCACGCTGATGTCATGCTTGCGTCATCCTTGAGCAAGTCCACTCTGTTGACTGGTCTTTGTCCATGTGGCAGATGACGTGGCCTAGGGCCCATGTGTTAGTGTTTGTGGCTAGGTAGAGTTACGGTATAAAAAGTCTGTGCCTGTTTAGAAAATAATTAAAACAATATGAATTCAAATTAAATAAAATGATTAAATCTTGTAAATTTAATATCTTTTGTTTTATAAATCAGAAAAATACATATAATATATGAAAATGTTTAGAAAAATAAAATCTACAACTTAAAACTATTATTAAATATTATTATCATAATTATTTAAATAAATATTATTTAATAATACTTTATCAAGTTTTAATACTTTGATAATTAATATTTTAATAATGGTAAATGTTAAAAATCTAAATAAAATAACAAAAATCTAAGAAAAATAAGAATTAGAGTTTCAAACTATAATCATGCATTATTATTCCTCTTAATTAAATATTTATTATTTATTAAATATTTATAAAGTAATAAACCTTATTAAAATCATATCTTATTATTTTTAAATCACAAAAATAAATGTAATATACCAAAATGATCACAAAAATAATACCTACATGTTTAAAATGCAATATTACACTTTTGAGTTAAATAAAAAGTTAAACACTCTTATAACTTCAAATTAAACCTATCTCCTTAACTAATAATTCATATTAAGGTAAATAAAACTTGTATATAATTCTAAAAATTAACTAAATTAAGTATAATAAATAGTATTAATCTTAAATATTGATAATATGAAGTTAAAATGCTTCAAAACATTTTAATCCAATTTTATTAAATTATCTTTCAACCATAAGTATAAATTATGTTATAAAAAATTTCTTATCCATTATAAAATCTCCAAGAATAATTTGTAAAGAGATAAAACCTATTCCTTTACTTTAACCACAAGTTTTTAAACAAATCAAAACACTATAAGTGAATCCATAAGTAATAAATAATATTGTTTACTTATCCATAAACCTTAACCACATCTATATATAAGAAGGTAAATCCCTTTATACCATTATAATATAAATAAATCACTACTCCAATAGAAGTAATGCTATTCTTGAGTAACTTTAAAGAAACAATATAAAGTGAACAAGATACAAGTACCATAAGTAATACACCCTAAGTCTATCTACATTCTTAAAGTCACTTATAGTTTGCAAAGCTTTAAGTATAATGCTAAAAACTCTATTATATGATTTATAGTTAACTTTGGTCTGTTATAATTAAGTTATAAAGCATCTTATTACCAAACCAACCCAGTTAAAAACCAAGATAGATAAGTCTCAAGTACTACTAATTTCATTATTTCAGTAAAGGCAATTCCTTCTAACTTAAAGACTATAACTAGAAATAACACTTCATAAGGTTAACTTAAAAACTTAAATGCTTCTGCTAAGTTGAGTAAGATTTTCTTCAAAAGTTATTCGTTTTGCCACTTCAGAAAAACAATAACAACTAATCACAATCACTTTACTTTATACTTTACCTGTATAATAAGATTGTTAATACTTAAATTCTTTATAAGTGACATTACTTGTAAAGTAAAACTTGAAGATAAACAATTAAGATGTAAGCAACCTTGAGTAGCATTCCATACTATGTATTTTATTGTTGTATAAATACATGTTGTATTCCACACTCATAAGCCTTAACAAGAAGCACATATATGAAACTTAATCTAAAAAGGCAACACATTTCTAGGAAACCCTTTCCAGTATCCAAATCCTAGATCAACGTTATCCTTGGGATTCGCGTTTATCAACTTGCATCACATTACTTATGCATAAAAGCATCTTGCTTCTTTAAACATTAGTCCTTACCGGACCAATGATGCAGATTTCCGCAATTGGATCTTATATTGTCTTGAAGACCGTGAGTGCATAATCTTGCAATCACAAAAGGCAAGTTCACACTTGCTCATGTCCTTTGATTATTTTCTATAAAGTATTTTACAAATCCATTGTTGTCATCACCTGCATTTGAAAAATGGTCAGAAAACACTATTTTCTTAATAATGTGATTATAGGTTATTTACCATGAGGTAATAACCTACTATAATAGTTCCAGTGGTAAAGGAACATATTACCTAGGACTTAACAACCAATGTCGCTAGTGATTCTTGCGCCATATATTACGCGTTGACCATGAGATTTGGAATGGGACGGAGAAGTCAGCTGTATCTTTTCCCTCTCGCATGGAGCTGGATGTGCGGGTCGTGGCTGTTATCACTCGTAGCATGCATATTATTTATGGTAATTCATAGAGGATATGCAACATATGGGTGGGAGCCCTCAACGTCCCACGATAGTTCCGGCATCTGAATGGTCTGTACTGCCATTGCCGTAATTCAATAGGTGGGATGGCGTACACCAAGGAGACATGCGGGGTCGCGGAGAAGGCAGTGCAACAAAGCTAAGATCTCTCATGGGTAAAGTGACGCACCTCTGCAGAGTGTAAGAACTGTAACTTGTTACTCCTTGTTCCGGGAAGGAGCTGCGAACGCGGCGGGAAAGGAACCCCATGAAGGTTCTAGTAAACCCGTGAAGGCTGACGGACATAGCTTTTCATAATAAAATCAACCTTTGAAGAAATGTTTATGAAAACCTGCATTGCCTACGACCTATGGTCTGTGGTTGTAGTTATAGTGCATCAAACACTCCTTTTCTAGTGGACTTGCTGAGTACGCTCGTACTCAAAGTATCTTATTAACCCTTGCTAGGTTCTAAAGCCAGTACAGACGACGTCTACATCAAGTTATGCTCCAGGAATCATCATCAAAAGCTAAAGCTCTTCAATGGAGTCAAGAAAGTCAACATATACATCAACTCAAGTGAAGAATAAGTTGCTAATTAGATAAGAATATAATTTCTAACCATAGAACCTACTTCTGTAGAGTATTGCTATAGCAGCAATGCAAGCCAGTAGTTCAGCTACTAGTTTTATAAGTACGATAGCTATGAGTTATTTATTCCTGATTCTTCTTCATAAGAAGTTTCTTTCTCTCTCTTTAACCTAGAGTGTTCTCTGGATCTTGTGTAAAGAGTTGAGTTGTAACCTATAGTCATGTCTTGGACCTGCTATGTTTCTGTCGTACTACTCTGAGGGATATAATACTAGTGAGCGGTGTTTCATTGGTGTTATGTCAATGACTATAGTGTACTACATCATGCAGTGGTATGCTGGGTCACCGCAGTTGGTATCACAGCATATGCTTTGACCTTAGGATTAAAACCCTTTTTAGGAAGTTCTGTAGGTTGGATAGTCACTATAGGAGCCATCTTATCTAAACCAAATGCTTGTATGACTTGTGATGGGTATTCACTTGAGGATAACCTTGTCACACATAAGTCGCATGCTTAAGTCATTATTTCTTAGGAGTAGTTATTTATCTTTTCTCAAGTATAGTGCTCTTGAGTGTCTTCCGAAGGAGACATAACCCACCGAGATATGGTACGAAAGTGTAAGCCATCAATTGAAGCAGTTCTAATAGTATAGCTTAACCCTAGAATTTAAGTAAGAAAGGTAAAATCTTAGTATCACTTGATAACCGAAGGCAACATGATGAATATCATTAGGATCAATGATTAGTAATCATGTGGGATCACTTGAGAATTTCACGTGATGAAGTGAAATTATGATAAGACTGAATGATAGAGTCATGAGAAATAAAGTCATCATGGCTAGATTAACTCTTAAATCATAATGTACAGGTAAAACATAATAAGATCATGGTGAGATTAGCTCCGAAACCATGATGAGAGTATAAATATGATGAGTAATTAGTAAATTATCTTTAGATAGAGTAAGAAGATAACTTGGTAGAATCATGATTGAAGGCAAAGGTGTCATAAAATAGTGATAACCTTCAATCTTAGGGGTTCAAAAGAATCTTATTAGTTATTTAGAGAAATCATGTGAGGATAATTTATTAATAAAGGAAGGATGGTTATAGCTAGTCATTCTAAAGGTGAGACAAACGTTTAGTCAAAACCAAATTTGAGACCACTTTGCTTAAGATTATCCTATTGCAATTGAGCAATTTGGGTAAATTAAGAAACAAAGAATAGTTTGACCCTATGTGCTAAGTATCACGATGTAAACCTATACGAGGAGGTGTCATATACTACACAACTAAGCTGAAATTCTAGAGATATTATACTCAACTACTATATTCTGGGCTTAGAATATTGTGTGTTATATGTACCACATTTGGATTTATTTGTTTTTCTTGGATCTTCTTGATTAACTAGATCTGTACATGAAGTTTGACTTGGTGTGCAAATGCATGTTGCAACATACAGTTACTACTTGATGTTATAGATCTAGATAGGAATGGGAATTCGTGTAAGGGAGTGACGAGTTCCGAAGATCAATATGAAGACTTACTTGAAGGGTAAAGCCAAATATAAGTAGTATCAACGCAATTTGAAGGATGGATCAAGCTCAGATCATTCCTAATCAGCAATAAGAAGGAAGATTAGTGTAGAAGATGTATGGAGCAACAAGAAGTAATGAACTTAAAGTTCATTTAAAGTAGGTAAGTTGCTAAGAAGTTAATAAAGTAAGTTGTACCAAGTTCATGGTAGTATCATGAATAAGTACAAAGAAGAAGTTTTGGAATCCAAAATGGTATTCAAGCTCTGAAAATTCAGAGAGAATGCTAGAAGTATGTCAGAAATCGTAGGGTAATAATTACAACCTAGAATGATCCGCAGCTGGTATTTGATCCATGGTGGTAATTAAACCACAGTTGGTATCTTGTCCGTAGCTGGTAATTGGTTGACATAGTTAACCAGATCATCTTAATGGTTGCATAAAGAGCATAAAACTTGGCCTAAACCAAGTAAAGCCTAAAGGAGTATAAAATATTAAGCGACAAATTTCTAAAACGCTTCGCGAAGTCAGGTGTATCAAAGCGAAAATGTCCGAATAGTAAGTAAGACAAATAATGCTGAAAGATTTACTTCGGAGATCCACAATTGTGTGGATACACCGTACAATCTTTCATAAGACCCTAACTAGGCAGAGTAAAAGCTGGATAGGGACCAATATTCTATTTATAAAATCAAGAAATACTTTATAAGGCATTTTAGAGACCATTAGTAAAACCTAAGGGGGAGAGTAAACAATTGGTGGAAGTATTGTTATCTGACTTTCCAAGTAAAGGTTGGAGAGGAAATACTAACCTATGCCAACATTAAGCCTTATTTTCATAATGTTAAAAGAAAGTCATAATTATAGAAGTACTCAAGATAGTAACAAAAGAAATTCTAAATCTTGATAAGGTAACATCTTGAAGTAATAAAACAGAATAGTCTTAACAGACCAATTCTAAAGGAAACAACTCTTAAGTAATCCTTGAGAGGGAATAAAGCACATCCAATTGGATAAGTATAGAGGAACAAGAAATTCCAATGGGTATGGACTAAATGAGTTCACATGCAGTCTTGGAAGGATTACCAGCTTCAGACATACAATGGTAAAACAAAGATTAGTCTTTTGACTATAACTATTGGCTAGTAGAAATTTAAAACCTGTTTTAGTGAGACTTCCTAGACCTTACATAATATAGTAGGAAAGTTTGATGATCAAGTAAAAAGGTTGGATTAGGATACTTAATCAGGGAAATCAACTAAAGAAGAGACCCCAGATTGAGGACTTAATAATAATGACATATCTCTAAGGGAGTAAAGTAAAAGGAACTTTGGAGTAGTGGAGACAACAAGTTGAAGATTGCCAAGTATGGTCAGAATTCAAGGAAAAGATTTGGATATGGGATATTACAATTATTCCCATTAAGGTTAAAATGGAGTTAAGACATATTGTAATCATTGCAAGACAATTCATTACTCCGAAACATGAGAGTGCTAACTTCGAGGACGAAGTTTATTTTAAGGGGGAGAGTCTGTAACATCCCAGCATTAGAGCTTAGAAATAAGCTGAACACAGATGTGTGCATTGCATCCATGCATAGAAAATCTGAATAATTTTCGCGCTTTTAAATAAAAACTTGTCAAAGTGATTGAAGCTTCTCTTAACTTGATGGAATTGAAGTAGATCATCAAGTTGACTGCTATAAGTTTCTATATGACCTTTGCTAAAACCTTATTTTGGGTAAACATGATTTGATATAAGGGTAGATCAAATGGAATAAAATTAAACCCGAATAAATTACTTAATGATTTATATTTGATCCTGAGGTGATCATATCATAGTATTCATTATAATCACTCATGAATACCAAATTATAAAAATAAAACGAATAATAATATGTAACAACTATATCTTAATCTCATCTACTTATACCATGAGTATCACGGAAATACCTAACTTTAACTCTCTAGTGAGATTGAGTAGGAAAGAAACCAAAGTTAAGATCATTCACCATATATCTTTCTTTCCATATCAATCTTTATCATCTCTACTGAATCCTATCCTTATATTTGTTGTTCATCGATATTGAGAAATCAACTATTGATTCACCAATTCTTAACCTATCAATTCTTGATCTATCAACTCTTGTCCTTATTATAGCATTCACCTAAGGCTTATAAAGAAAGAAGTCAGAAGAGGTAAACAGTGATGCTAGTTTTAGATGCTATCTATAGGATGGGAGTGATTGGAGGAAATTAAATCAATAGGGTAGCAAAGAAGATTACAAGGATGAAGTCTGAAGATAGTTACCAGGAGTAATACTATTGGATCAAGTAGGTATAGTCAATGAATTATATCTCTTAATCCAATAGAGCTAAACATAAGATAAGTAGAATACAACTGTAGTGTTGTATTGAAGAAGCCTTGTTTAGTCAACTAGAAACTTGAACCATAAAGGATTAAAGGATCATCATGATCATGCCTTACTCACCAATATTGAATGCTTATATCATGAATAAGTGACATTGGTGGATAAAACCTGATTGAACCATAGTTTAGAAATATTATCCTAGACTAGTCATTACAAGTCACATTAATATAATGTGAGGTTGGAGTGTTAGGTACTGGAGACAAGTAGAGACAAGTTAGTATGATTAAGATGATGATAGAGCAACATTGGATTAAAGTAGTAGTATTTTCGTCTTTGGAAATACTAAGCACTTGAGGTGAAATGAGATTTGATGAATACATTTATTGAAGTGGTATTAGTGAAGGATGATTAAGGAAGAGTATGATTGGAGTTAGAAGTAACCACTTCTTGGATTGGGACATTATCAGCAATAAAGTAGTTGATATAGCCAAGTATAGATATAAAGGATTATGAAATGCTTTGATGACAAGCTCATTGGATTTATAAATGGCTTTAGAAGCATAAAAGGTGGATAAGAATATTCTCGGGAAACAAAGCTCATCATGTTAACACATGATGATGGATATAGAGAAGTAATATATCTAGGAAAGGAATTCCTTAATCAGAAGCTTAGAATTTTGAACTATGGGATATAGGAATCCTTGTTAAACATTAAACCCTAAATCCAAGACCAAATCTAGTATCCACTTACTATGGTTGATCTATCATCTTGTTTCCATAATGCTTTATAGAAATATTTTTCCATAGCAAATCAATTAAGCACATCTTTATCATTTCTAATTATCATCATCATAGGTGCTTAGGAACCATCTTTGTCAATTCTTTCTCATAATATAGCCCAGAAAACAATTCTACTACTTTACTTTAAATGGTGATGTTATTAAAATCATAATCATAAAGACAGTGTGATGAACCATTAATCTTTATTCACATCAACAAAAGAAGGTAAGTATAGTAAGTACCTTAAACCCTAGGATGAGTAATTACAATTCAGAATTCTAAGCTTATTAATAAGTTTTCTCGTCAACATCTCATAAATATTCTATATAGAATCATAAGTCAAGATCTTTAATTCATTTCTCTAACCACTTATCCCATATGAGCATGGAATAAGTGGGATCGAATAGTATAAACCATTCTATCTTATATTTTGTGATTAAATACATATAGATAAACCCTATGGATATTATTAAACATTTAAAAAACTTAAATACTCCAAATAAAAGTGAAAACAATGTTATAGGAAAGAATATATACAATGGAAATAAATAAATAAATAAAATATCACAATATATAATAAAAGTTCACAAATTGATTTTTAATAACTTTATTGCTGCTGCAATTATTTAGCTAATAATTTTCTATGGGAAATATTCAAATAATTGAGTATTGTTCAAATCTGAAAAGAAAATGAAATACAAAGCAGAAAACAGGAAAAAATATAAAAGAACTAGCTCAGTCCAGAAAGTGGCCCATGGCCCATTTCCTCTTCGCCTATTCACCGCTCGCGAGTTGCAGTCAAACCTCTCCGCTCACTTTGCTGCAGCCCAGCAACAGCCCAAGACCAGCCCAGTCTGCCTTCATCACTGACCGACTAGTGGACCGACAAAGGACTGTGGGTTGAGTCTAGATTTTTAATAGGGGGTTTTCTGCGAAAGGACCGTCGTCTTCCTCGTGCGTCTTCCTCGTGCGTCACAAGCACCTCGCTGGAGGGGTTAGCCGCCGCCCGATGCCACCGTCGTCGTCGTTAGCCGGGCGTCGTGATTCCCGCCACCGTCCCAGAAAACGATAAGAAGGCCACGGCTACACCTCTGCTCGATCTCATCCTCTCTCACTCGCCACTCTCTCCCTCTTCCCCTCTCACTGAAACCCTAGCCACTGGAGTTGTTCATCGTCATCGTCAGAGCCCTCCCTGAGACCAACTGTTGATGCAGCAAGCTCCGCCGGGGTGGACACTGCCTAGGTGTGGAAGGAATCGAGCTAGAAGGTCGTAATCGTGCGCATCCACCTTCTCTGACCGCCGCTCGCCGTCGACCATGGCGACGTTGTCCGAGCTCGCCTCCCCTCACCATAGCCTCCACAAGATTCCTGGTAAGCTTCTGAGTATGCTAGCATCTTCCAATTCTTCGCTCGCTCGTCGTAGTTACCTACCCGCGTGAGGCAGTGTCGCGCTGCCGCGCGAGCTCGTCGCCAATCAACCTCCGATGACCAAACTTGAGCGGCGCCGCCACTATTCGACTCAGCGTGCTCGTCCGCGTCCAGCAACCCACACTTCCCGCGTGCCAGCATCCACCAAATTAATCGATCGAGCTTCGATCTGAGGGTGATAGTTCGTGTGACGTCACGCGGATGTCATGCTTGCGTCATCCTTGACCAAGTCCACTCTGTTGACTGGTCTTTCTCCATGTGGCAGATGACGTGGCCTATGGCCCATGGGTCAGTGTTTGTGGCTATGTAGAGTTGCGGTATAAAAAGTCTGTGCCTGTTTAGAGAATAATTAAAACAATATGAATTCAAATTTCGAATATTCCAGAAATTAAATAAAATGATTAAATCTTGTAAATTTAATATCTTTTGTTTTATAAATCAGAAAAATACATATAATTATGAAAATGTTTAGAAAAATAAAATCTACAACTTAAAACTATTATTAAATATTATTATCATAATTACTTAAATAAATATTATTTAATAAATATTTATCAAGTTTTAATACTATGATAATTAATATTTCAATAATGGTAAATGTTAAAAATATAAATAAAATACCAAAAATCTTAGAAAAATAAGAATTAGAGTTTAAAACTATAATCATGCATTATTATTCCTCTTAATTAAATATTTATTATTTATTAAATATTTATAAAGTAATAAACCTTATTAAAATCATATCTTCTTATTTTTAAATCACAAAAATAAATGTAATATACCAAAATGATCACAAAAATAATACCTACATGTTTAAAATGTAATATTCCACTTTTGAGTTAAATAAAAAGTTAAACACTCTTATAACTTCAAATTAAACCTATCTCCTAAACTAATAATTCATATTAAGGTAAATAAAACTTGTAAATAATTCTAAAAATTAACTAAATTAAGTATAATAAATATTATTAATCTTAAATATTGATAATATGAAGTTAAAATGCTTCAAAACATTTTAGTACAATTTTATTAAATTATCTTTCAACCATAAGTATAAATTATGTTATTAAAAAATTCTTATCCATTATAAAATCTCCAAGAATAATTTGTAAAGAGATAAAACCTATTCCTTTACTTTAACCACAAGTTTATAAACAAATCAAAACATTATAAGTGAATCCATAAGTAATAAATAATATTGTTTACTTATCCATAAACCTACACCACATCTATATATAAGAAGGTAAATCCCTTTATACCATTATAATATAAATAAATCACTACTCCAATAGAAGTAATGCTATTCTTGAGTAACTTTAAAGAAACAATATAAAGTGAACAAGATACAAGTACCATAAGTAATACACCCTAAGTCTATCTACATTCTTAAAGTCACTTATAGTTTTCAAAGCTTTAAGTATAATGCTAAAAACTCTATTATATGATTTATAGTTAACTTTGGTCTATTATAATTAAGTTATAAAGCATCTTATTACCAAACCAACCCAGTTAAAAACCAAGATAGATAAGTCTCAAGTACTACTAATTTCATTATTTTAGTAAAGGAAATTCCTTCTAACTTAAAGATTATAACTAGAAATAACACTTCATAAGGTTAACTTTAAAAACTTAAATGCTTCTGCTAAGTTGAGTAAGATTTTCTTCAAAAGTTATTCATTTTGCCACTTCAGAAAAACAATAACAACTAATCACAATCACTTTACTTTATACTTTACCTGTATAATAAGATTGTTAATACTTAAATTCTTTATAAGTGACATTACTTGTAAAGTAAAACTTGAAGATAAACAATTAAGATGTAAGCAACCTTGAGTAGCATTCCATACTATGTATTTTATTGTTGTATAAATACATGTTGTATTCCACACACTCATAAGCCTTAACAAGAAGCACATATATGAAACTTAATCTAAAAAGGCAACAAATTTCTAGGAAACCCTTTCCAGTATCCAAATCCTAGATTAACGTTATCCTTGGGATTCGTGTTTATCAACTTGCATCACATTACTTATGCATAAAAGCATCTTGCTTCTTTAAACATTAGTCCTTACCGGACCAATGATGCAGATTTCCGCAATTGGATCTTATATTGTCTTGAAGACCGTGAGTGCATAATCTTGCAATCACAAAAGGCAAGTTCACACTTGCTCATGTCCTTTGATTATTTTCTATAAAGTATTTTACAAATCCAGTGTTGTCATCACCTGCATTTGAAAAATGGTCAGAAAACACTATTTTCTTAATAATGTGATTATATGTTATTTACCATGAGGTAATAACCTACTATAATAGTTCCAGTGGTAAAGGAACATATTACCTAGGACTTAACAACCAATGTCGCCAGTGATTCTTGCGCCGTATATTACGCGTTGACCATGAATTTGGATGTGGACGGAGAAGTCAGCTGTATCTTTTGCCTCTCGCATGGAGCTGGATGTGCGGGTCGTGGCTGTTATCACTCGTAGCGTGCATATTATTTATGGTATTTCGTAGAGGATATGCAGCATATGGGTGGGAGCCCTCAGCGTCCCATGATAGTTCCGGCATCTGAACGGTTTGTACTGCCTCCGTAATTCAATAGGTGGGCTGGCGTACACCAAGGAGACATGCGGGGTCACGGAGAAGGCAGTGATTAGCTTGGATCTTAGTCTGGGCCTCACACCAAGGAAGTGTGAACGAACCTGCAATTCGGATGTGCAACAAAGCTAAGATCTCTTGTGGGTAAAGTGACGCACCTCTGCAGAGTGTAAGAACTGTAACTTGTTAATCCTGTTCCGGGAAGGAGCTGCGAACGCGGCGGGAAAGGAACCCCATGAAGGTTCTGGTAAACCCGTGAAGGCTGACGGACAAAGCTTTTTAGAATAGAAGCAACCTTTGAAGAAATGTTTACGAATACCTGCATTGCCTACGACCTATGGTCTATGGTTGTAGTTATAGTGCATCAAACACTCCTTTTTTATTGGACTTGCTGAGTACGCTCGTACTCAAAGTATCTTCTTAACCCTTGCTAGGTTCTAAAGCCAGTACAGACGACGTCTACATCAAGTTATGCTCCAGGAATCATCATCAAAAGCTAAAGCTCTTCAATGGAGTCAAGAAAGTCAACATATACATCAACTCAAGTGAAGAATAAGTTGCTAATTAGATAAGAATAGAATTTCTAACCATAGAACCTACTTCTGTAGAGTATTGCTATAGCAGCAATGCAAGCCAGTAGTTCAGCTACTAGTTTTATAAGTACGGTAGCTATGAGTTATTTATTCCTGATTCTTCTTCGTAAGAAGTTTCTTTCTCTCTCTTTAACCTAGAGTGTTCTCTGGATCTTGTGTAAAGAGTTGAGTTGTAACCTATAGTCATGTCTTGGACCTGCTATGTTTCTGTTATACTACTCTGAGGGATGTAATACTAGTGAATGGTGTTTCATTGGTGTTATGTCAACGACTATAGTGTACTACATCATGCAGTGGTATGCTGGGTCACCGTAGTTTCCCAATATCTTGTTGTTTTATTTTCAATGAAAAACACATAGCAACTTTTACATGTCTTCTTCATGATTGGATCCCACAATCTATATACAAATTCATCACTTAGACTATTGAAGTAGATGCACTGCATTTTCTTGCTATCAAGCTTGAATCTCTTGTCCCTCGGGACGTGCACAAATGCCTTGCACCTAGAGACTTTCACGTGCTTTTATGTCAATTCCTTCCATGACAAACTTCCTGATGATATCACATACACGAGGAATAAAGGGAACATGTTTAGTGCATACATAGTATGATTCAAAGCTTGAGCCCAAAAGGAATTAGGTAACTTTGCATGAGAGAGTATAGTTCTCACCCTCTCGGTGAGAGTCTTGTTCATTCTCTTTGTAAGTCCATTGAGCTGGGTTTTATTTAGTGGAGCCTTTATCAAACCTAATGCCAAACTTGCTGGAATACCTCTCAAAGGGACCCCGGTATTCACCGCCATTTTCTAATATCATGTAGTTCAATTCCGTACCATTTTCCCTCTCAACCTTAGCATGTAATTCCTTGAAGACATTAAGCACCTGCCACTTGTTTTTCAACACATACAGAATTTTTTGTGTGGAATGGTCATCAATGAATGTCAAAAATTATAATGACCACCAAGGGATTTTTTGGTCATGGAGAAAACATCAGTGTGCATAATGCCAAGAATGTTGTCCGTACAATGCGGCGGACATGTATCAAATGCAACTCTATGTTGTTTTCCATCAAAACAATTCACAGGGTATCACGGTTATACCATTCAAATCAGGGAGGTAGTCCTCGCGAACAAGAGCCTGCATTGCCCTTCTCATTCATATACCTAAGCCTCTTGTTCCATAACTCAACTGAAGTGTCATTATCAGCGATGTTCAGAACATCATTCCATATCTTGGGTGTAGTCTCATAGAGACAACCCTACTTTATCGAGACATAATCAAAGCCTTTGGTGAGTTTCCATTTTGCATCACCAAAATAACTTCCATGGAAAATTTTATCGAGCTTTCCAACTAACAATAAATTCATTCGTATGTCAAGAACATGCCTCACATCATTATGCATCAACATGCAACATGTTTCTGTCCCAATGCATATATTGCCCTTGCCAACAATAGTCGATGAACCAATATTAACCATCCTCACCTGGCCAATAATACCACTAGTATATGAAGTGAAATACTCCTTGTGTGATGTAATATGGAAGGACGCACCTAAATCCACTACCCAACTCATGTCATCATCACGAACAACACTATAGCATTCTTCATCTTCAATGACTAGGTAATTTTCACCTTGCTCACATTCTACAGCCATTAGGGATGTAAATGGTACGGATAATTTCCGCTCAGAATCCGCATCCGCGTCCATTTTGAGGATATGGTATGCCTTTTTAGATATCCGGAATATGGATGCGGATGCGAATATTTGTCGAGCGGATATCCGATGGATATGGTAGCAGATATGGTATTGATGATATCCGACGGATAAGGATAATCCGACATTTTATGCGGATTATCTAAAGTACTAAAATAGAATAATCCGATATATTACCATAATCACAATATCTAGACAATCTAGTTAGTTTATCGGCTAGTTATACATGCTACATATGCATGTTATTACCAATCTTGCACTTTTATACTGCTGATATCTAGTGTTGCATGTTTTCTTGTAATTTCTTTTGCATAAAATAAATAAATTTTTATTTTTTTGTGTGTATTTGTTCAATTATCTTTTCTGATTCGGGTCCGCTCCGAATCCGCCCCATATCCGCAATCCGATATAATCCACATACGCATCATAAGAGGAGGCATCACCCTTTTCCTTTCTGGCTTCTTCATTCAACATGTTATTCTTCATCATCTCCAACATTAGCTTCCTATCCGGAGCTAAATTGCTAACTAACACAACAAGTGTGTTCCAACTATTAGACATGGAACTCATTAGCAACAATGCTTGCACCTCATACTCAATGTTGATCTTCATGGAGGAGAGTTGATTTATATGGCATTGGAAGAAATTCAAGTGTTTAGTCACACTGCTACCATCTCGGTACTCAAGCTTTTAAAGTCTTTGATTACTGAGGCCTTATTCATAGTTGTCTTTCTCTCATACATTGACTTCAACTTCTACCACATCCTATACACATTTGTGTGGTTTGCAACATGGTGGAATATATTGTGGTTGATGTACAATCAAATCATACCTACCACCTTTCGGTTCAGCTCTCTCCATTCTTCTTCTGTGATACCGGTCGGTTTCTTCTCTTTCACAATTGGCTCATACGAATCCTTGCAATAAAGGATGTCTTCCATCACGAGCTTCCATAATGATTAATTGGAAGAATCAAGTTTTATCATGCCGCTCCTGGTGGCGGCTTCTGCTTCCAAAGCCATTGCAAGGTAGCAAAAACCTCTGAGGAAAACTTTAGCTTCGATACCACTATGTTGCAGAATTTTCACACACAAACATGATCTGAAATACGCAGCAAAATAAGATTTAATATTCAGCACCACTCATGTACTAAATCCATGGATCGTTTCACAATCACAGAAAGATAAGCATCAAAATATGTGAAGAAACGGTTCTACCCCAACTGAGGATAAGTGATGGGTGTTCTCAACACATAGGTAGCTGATTTCTGTAGGTAGGTAGGACAAGTCCTATGTTCTCTCGGCATATAGGTGCAACATCAAGAAAATCAACACATAGAGAAACCAATTCTTTTTACGTGCAAACCTCTCAACTTGAGAGGGAAACCATGGGCCAAAGCCACCCAAATATTCTTCCACTACTATCAAATAGGAATACAATTTTTCTTCTCTAGAGAGCAGTAGAGGATCTCATACATCAAGATACACACAGATCTTGGATGCCAACAACAAGATGTTGGGTACAAGAGCTAGGAATTGGAACAATCTCACCAAATATGGTGGAACCACAACTTGAAGAAGATAAGATAGTCGATCTAGACGTCATGACCTTGTGGGCATAGCCCGCTGCTTGATTTAGCTTCTTTGTTCAAGTTCTCCTATTTTCCTTCTCTCTTGATTTTCTTCTCTAATGGAGGTTATCCTGGATTTTCTTCACCACTCCTAGTGGTGGCTGGATGGGAGGCTTATCATCGCCATTTCCTTATGTACAATCTCCAAAATTACCCTCGATCATAATCCTAAAGTTTGGTGGTTTTTGCACCTATTTGGGCCGTCTAAAAGGCTTCATAAGGACATCTCATCAAGCTCACATGAGAAGGATACCCAGCGATCATCTTATCAAAAGAGAAAACCTCACATTGGTTTGAAAGTGACCCATAGACACCTCTTTGGGGCTGACTGCATATAGTTAGCATCCCATACTAAGGGCCAGTTTTTTTGCCAGCTTAAAAAATAAGCTGCCCCCTCCCCAGCTTCTCTCATAAGCCACATGGCTTATTAGTCGAAGCTTCTCAATTAGTTATGAGATAATTAGTTTGGAAGCCCCAACCGATAAGCTGAGCGGCTTATGAGAGAAGCTGGGGAAGGGGCAGCTTATTTTTTAAGCTGCCAAAAGAACTGGGCCTAATGGTACTAATCTCTTACTGGTTAAGATAGTTCACCGTGAAAATCTTCCACAGTCACTAGTCATCGCTAAAACATTGGGTCATTGTCTTGCACTAAGGTGATATATGTTCTCCCAATCATCCCATAATAGTTGATATGTAACATATGATGAAAAGTAACGTCCCTACTTCTATACCTTAATCTTCAAGTAAATGACATCTTAACTCTTAAGTGATTAGTCGCGTGATGCATGATCAGTACGAAATTGGCCACTCGTGCATACCGACCTCGCTTTTGCCTAACTCCCCATTGATCTACTAGCAGTATATATGCACATATAGGTGGCATATATACGTCACTCCTATAAGTCCATGGACAACAGCACGTCTTGTGCCGATCTAGTTCACGCATACAGAGTTAAGCAATGTATATCTAGGGATTAATTAAGCTACCTACATACTGACCATACATATGTGGAGAAGTGTTGCATTTGCGACCTCTATATGAAACATGACTTGACATGAACCAAACTAGCTAATAGCTGAGAGCCTGGAATGCAGAAGGTAGTAATACAATAGTGTGGTTTCTATCGATTTGAATTATGTCACTACCCATTGGTAAATTTTGTTGCACCTGTTCTTTTTGAGACCTCAAATGCTGCGTTCCGGAGAATCTCTGCAGCACCGGTTGTCTTCCTCGTGGGCTAAACAAAAATCTGTCCCAACTTGCAAATTTTCCTGGAGGATAGAATGAGCACCAACCTAGAGGAAAGGCATTGAGAATGCAGGTACTACTGAACAATCTTTCTTGCTCTCTCCTGTCATGTACGATGCCAATAGGACATGAGGGGACAACAGGACATAAGCTGAAACAGTGTCATCCACCTACAAGATCTTCATCTTAGATCGATACACAAAGGCATGAGCCATAACTTGCAAAAACACAAAACGAAACTTTCTGGCCGTCCAGTCAGGAGGCAGCAGCATCATTCAGTCGATCGGCAAAGCTATGTGGAGTTCCGCAAGTGGTAGCTTTCCATATTCTCTGATCCTACAATTGGCATGCACGACCGGCCAGGCTGTGTCTGTGTGGTGCTCCTGGATTCAGACATGACAGTAATCGATCGGCTGCTAGATTTGATGCCGCACATAGCGAGCCAGCTAGTAGCTACCAAGCTAGGCTCTCGCCGCAGATTAAAAGAAAAGGAAAAGAAGAAGCAGCAGCTGGCAAAGCTAGGCAGAGATTGTGCTTTCTCTGATGGGTACGGCCACGGTTTTGCCTAGGCCTTGAGAGAGAAACAGAAATGAACTCCATGTCTGTTTGCATTCCTCTTGTTGCAAAAGATCTGTTCCTGAGCTGAGCTAGTGCTTGATCTGCTTGCGCCAGGGTAGGTCTGCGTGCCACTACTTTGTATGACTACGGACGGAATCTGAACTTCTGCCACTTAATTCCAACTTCTAAGTTAAGCTCCATTTCTTCTTCATATATAAAAATTAGGCCCCATTTCAGCTGGTCTGTTTTTATTGAGATCTGTATGGGCCTGCTTTGTTTTTTGAGGGTCTTTATAAGCAGAATGTTGGTTCAATTTCCGAAACAGACCAGAAACTAAGATACTTCAAAGTAATAACACATCGTCCCAAAGGTACGTCTATCTAGCAGTTTCTCCGGGTTCAGTTAATCAAGAAAGCTAACCTGGAAATTCATTTCTCCTGGGTGCAAAAATATGGTTTTCTTAAATATAACTTTTTTCTAATAACATTTAGCCATGCAAATGTCTTGATGTGACTGTAAAATTCCGTCTGTTATTTTTCAGTTCTGTGTCCTGTGTGAAAGAAAATGATTTAGTGCTTATAAATTTGCTTTATTAGAACATCCATTTTTGTTCTCTTGGGACGCAAATGTGCTCATTTTAAGAAAGTTATGTAAACACACATGCAACATCGGTCTATATTTATATTTTTGTATATACCTATATTTTGAAAATATATATTTTCTAGTTACTTTTGGTTTTCCATATTTGAAGCATATATTACCCCTCTTTCGCTTTATAAGACCCGGCTGTATTCCTATATCGTCAATTTTTCCTGCAAAATATAAATCAAATGGTAAAATTGAAAACTTATCGAATATAAATCAAATGGTATACTTTTTGTGGCATATAATTCATGTTTTATTGTCCAAATTGATAATCTACTATTACCTGCGAGGCCACATAAACTGAAATGAGAAACTATTTCTGACAAAATTACTGTTCACCTTATGAGTATTTGCTCCCGAACCAGTTTTTGCCTCACTCCAGGCTACCAGCTCTATTTTGCAACATAAGAAATCCCACTGATATATCTAGTTAGTTTAGATAGCCCACGTTTTTTCCCAAAACGATCGGTTCGCCCACGTTAAGGTAGCTAAAGTCGATACCTATAAGCAAAAGTGCTAATCATGCCGCATTACACAAAGGTGACATAAAAGCATCGGTGTACTTTGCACCTAATGTGTAGCTAGCTACAAAGAAAAGGAAAACGAGATATGTACAACTTGAGCGCTCGGCGCCAAATCACAGCTTGTGCCAAGCGTGTGGCTCTTGCGGCGTCAGCTTGTCAGCGTCCAGCACCTTGCTAAAACAGCGGGCATTTGTTTTTTTTAGAGGAACAGCAGGCATTTGTAATAACGACTATATTACGGGACGGAGGGAGTACTAACAATATTCACAACTAAAAATATTCACAACTAGAAAAACAGTATTCACAACTTTTTTTTTTTGAAAGGGGAGTATAACCCCGACCTCTACATCGGCAGATGCACACAGCCTTTATTAATAGTTAAAAGAGAACATCATCCAGCATACAGTAATTAAAAAAATATCTCAAGCATCGCTTAGTGTTGATACATGTATCAGCCAGCGAAATAAAAGAAACAATGAAGCTCTAAACATCAAGTCGACTATGCGGCTGCCCAAAACGAGGCCCACCTATATGCTGAACTTTTCGGCTGTGGTCTGGGTCAGTTTCCAATCAATTATTTGGGAATACCGATTCATTATCGGCGTCTCACAATTGCTGAATGGAAGCTTGTTGAGGAAAGGATACAAAAACGTCTTAATAGTTGGAAAGGAAAATTGTTATCCCTTGGGGGAAGACTAGTACTTTTAAATTCAGTTCTTACTAATATGGTACTGTATATGATCTCGTTTTTCCAAATGCCAAAAGGGGTTTTGAACAAAGTGGATTATTTCCGTTCAAGATTCTTTTGGCAAGGGGATAGTGAGAAAAAGAAATATCGTCTGGCCAGATGGAATGTGGTTTGCCGGCCGAAGGAGTTTGGTGGACTAGGCATACACGATTTGCAAGTCAAAAACACCGCGCTTCTGGGCAAATGGCTTTTTAAACTACTTACTGAGGAAGGCGTTTGGCAAACCATGTTATGGAGGAAATATGTGGGCTCCAAAGCTGTGTCTCAAGTGGTATGGAAACCCGGAGATTCACATTTTTGGGCAGGTCTTATGGCCACCAAGAAACGTTTCTGCTTTTGGTGCTTTAGATTAAGGATGGATCACAAATTAGGTTTTGGGAAGATAAGTGGCTAGGCCAATCTACTCTTCGCGAACAGTACCCAGCTCTATATTCAATTGTTAGACATAAAGGGGATACAATCTCCACAGTGATGGAGGATTATCCTCCTAATGTGTCTTTCAGAAGAAGTCTTATCGGTCCTAGACTATTATCTTGGAACAATCTACTATTACAGTTATCCAGGATACAATTGTCGGACGGTGTTGACGTGTTCAAATGGAAATTACTAGAAAGTGGTAAATTTTCTATTGGCTCACTATATAAAGCTTTGGTCCAACCTGATTTCCTAGTCGATGATAATAGTAAAATTTGGAAAATGAAAATACCCTTAAGACGAAGATATTTGCATGGTATCTACGGAAAGGGGTAATTCTAACAAAGGATAATCTTGTAAAGAGGAATTGGCATGGAAGTACACAATGTGTTTTTTGTCATCAAGATGAGACAATTCGACACTTATTCTTTCAATGCAAATTTGCTCGTTCTATATGGTCATTCATCCAAATATCTTCTGGCTTATCTCCCCCACGTTCAGTAACCAATGTTTTTGGTAATTGGTTGCATGGAATTGTTGATAAGTACAGAACCTTGTTTAGGGTGGGAGCGCTTGCCATTATATGGTCGCTATGGCTTTGTAGAAATAACAAGATTTTTAATAACATTGTGTCTTCCCCTCTGCAGGTTATTTATCGAGCCACGGCTATCCTTCGATCATGAAATATTCTCCAACGCATGGAGTTTCGCGACGTATTTCTGGACGGATGTACGCGATTGGAGGACACGGCGAGGAATATTTTCTCCCGACATGGATGGCCGCGTGATCTGAGGATTGATCTATCTTAGTTTCCAGACTTTAATTTAGTGCCTTTTTGTAATGTTTTTTTAATTTTTGTCTTAGTCTGTCATTCGTGTGGCTGTGTGCATCTTAGTTATGCAGATGCCGGGTGTAAGAATCAAACATTTGGTTAATAAATGTGCCCATTTCCACAAAAAATGCGGCTGCCAGTACGACTGGCCAAATATATGGTGAACGACCATCAGCAAATAATTGCACCCAGTAGTCTTCACATGCGAAAAATGATAATGCAGCCGAATAAATATCTGATTGCTAGATCCATAGGCTAAACTACACACTTCTCTCTCACCATCTTGCTCCTCACTCTCAATTCATGACCTGCTCTCTGCCTCCTCGTTGTTCACCTTATTATCTTGCCTTCTAAGAGCTCACTTTCTATGTACATTCCCGAGTCTACCACCATAAGATCTCCTTGTCTTCTCCTCGTCCCAACTCTCCGAAAACCATTGTTGCTGGGGTGTCAAGGCTCGTTCGCCACCACTACTAGTCATTCCTTATCTTATCCATGCTCCTCTATACGCCACGGTAGTGTGGCACGATCGTTCCCGCAAAAGAACTTTTGTATTCACAATATCCGTATTTGTGATTGGTACATGGTTGTATTTGTATACTGGGAAGAACAAGATTTAGTGGATGTGTGTTAATTTTATTAGAGGTTGGTCTAAAAGTAATTCTTAGAAAAGCTACTAGTCAGGAAAACAGTTAAAAGTTATTGTTCACAACTAGTTAACATGATTGACATTTCTTTTCAACCGGGCTAACCCATTTTCATTCATTGCCTAATAGAAATAACTAATTTATTATACAACAAAAAAGATGATGGAAATGAAGATAACGAGTTGAAGCACCGGCAGGATTTCGAGTAAACTTAACGAACGAGAGCGATGTAATACTCTCGTGAAACGACATAATATTATACTAGAAGTAAATAATATTGTTTTTAATAGGAAAGACTCTAAATTTTTTGCAGGTTACTCATATGTACTCCTGTAAGAGGATCGGTGAGAATGTATGGTTAATGGATGCAACCGACTGCTAATGATTGCTCGGGATTTTTTAACCATGCTACTTGGCGGTCTATTAGTAGAATTCAAGATGTTTAGATTGCTAAGTCTTTTACTCATCTTTTGATGGTTGATTTTTATATCAAGGCCGGGGTCATTCCTATTTTGAAAAAAACTAGAAGTACATAATAATTAGCTAAAGATTTCTCACTTTGCACCAAGCAAAGTTCTCCTTTTGTCCAATGTAATGCTTCACAGCTAGCGGAGACAGAGGAGAAAGAGAAGCGGGGTTAGATAGATAGTGTGAGATAAGGTTCTCTACTTATGAGTGCTTTTTTTGTTGTTGTGGCGAAGCTACTGATGATTGCTTATTTGGCACTGATTAATTAATCGGATGCCATCCCTGCTCAGTACCGATAAGTTAATCAAATGGGCGACAGACTGCCTAATGCATCTGATGACATGATCGATCGATCGATCGCTCCTTGTTTTGGTGGCATTTTGCTAGGACTAGGATGGGCGCGCGCACACGTGCGGCCAGATGCAGGTCGCGACGGACTTGCCTTTTCGGAACAGTATTAAGGCGGCTTTGGCCTTCCTTTGTCAACACCTGTTCGGCACCTTGACCTTACCACCATTCAAGGGGCCTCATGCAAGAGGAAATTAAGGACCAATGGAGCAGGGTTTTTTAACGTATAGGCCCCCGAAGGTCCTGAATACTGCATTAATATAGAAGCGATGCGATACAATTTACATAAAAGACCTTTGAAAATAAAACAAACCAGACAAGATCCTTGACATTACAGGTTAGACCCTAATCTGAGAATGGAAGAAGCAATCGGGTCCTCCGACACCACCAACGAGCACAGGTCTCAAGCAACGGCCTTCACCACCAGCTCCACGGACTAGGCCACCTGGTGCACGGAGGAAGATGAGCGCCACCACGAGACCTCCAAAGGGCCTCCGATGGAGGTTGAAAAACACCTGATGTAACGTCGGCGTCAGGGCTTGGAGCTGCTGCCCACCAGCAACATGGGCCGCCAACCAATCATGGGCCACCGAGGATAAGCTCCAACCTTGCGTAGTATCATGAACTCCTCGACCTCCTCCGAAATTGCAGACCACCGCGTCACACTGACCCTTATCCTCGCCACCACGGCCGTCTAGAAGGGAGAGCAGCACCACCGAACTCCAGATCCAAAAAAATCCAAAGAAACGGGCCTTATTGATGGAGTCGGCGGTGTTCCTCGAAGATGTCGTCTTAGGATCTTTCCATGATAGCACCACCACAACTCTAATCGCAATCGCATTAAGACGGGTGTGGTCCTCCGCCTCCAACTCGAAGCTCCTGTGGTGGGACTTATTAGGAAGAATGCAGGGATCGTGTAGCCCCGCCCATGCCGCCTCCTGTCACCGGCGGGACACAACAAAGCCTTAAGGATCCATGGCATGGTGGATCTGGTGGCCGGAGACCACCAACCTACCCTCAAATGCCACAAAGGGCAAACCTACAGATCACAAAACCTATATCTACTTCCGGTGCCCTTCTTTTGCCTACTCTAGCCAGCATCGCCGGAAAGAAAAGTTTTGGTCTGGCTTGGGGCCCTGAGAAGACGACCAAACGGAGAGGTTCCAAGAGAGACTGAGAGGGGAGAGAGAGCGAGGTTGATGGTTTTGCTTTAATGTCACGGGGCAGTATTTGAGTTTCTCATCTGGGTTCAAAGATATCTTACTGTAATACTTCAACCATTTAAGTGTTTTTCCCTCTTCTGTACTAATATACATGCAAGGCTCTTGCATGTTTTGGAAAAAGAAGAGTGAAAAAAATTCATAAATTTTGGTGGGCATCAAGATATTTGTAATGTTGAAGTTTGAGCATTCCCCTTCCTCTTTCAGTTTTGTGCAGGAATCAGACTAAGATATATGAGATATGTACGACACGATCCAAGATCCTTCAAATCCATCCTATCTTAGGTGACTCCATGGCAAAGTCGTGGGTAATGACCTCGTCGAAGAGTTTGGCTTGCGATAAGTCAACACAAGAGCATCGATGAAGTTGAAGGTGCTAACATTGCGCGCGTTCATTTCCACCATCTATGTCAGTGGACAGGTTAAGCATGCTTGCCTTGGCGATTTAAGGATGGGTGACTGACGAGGTGTAACCTTGGCAATTCCCGTGGTTATGGACTTAGGGTTTTATAGAAAAGAGAGCGTTGGAGATTTTGTCGGCTGATCAGACAAACAAAAAAGTCGATGTAGTCTGATTATAGAGAAAATTTGGCTACAAGGTTGCCGATTCGCTATCTTTAATCTAACTCACGACGGATTGTTGAAAAACTAAGGTGCCCTCCCCGACCGGTCCTCCCAGCCTTTATATGAGAGGTTGGGTCTTGGATCCGTAGCCAGAGAGTTTACAAGTTTATGATTACAATGCGAATTCTATGTATGTTTATAATTATCCCTTGACCGGTAAGGCACGTCTTTATTCGTCGGGTCTCTCTTGGACTCCATTAGGACTTTGTGGGCCATAAGTTTTTATACGCCTAGGATAACTAATAATAGCGACCAATAGGTCAATACCCATGTTAGTGACCGTCCGGGAAGCTCTTCCCGAGTATGCACAAGTGAGGACAAGTACGTATAAAATACAAGTATTGGTTTGTGGACTATTCTAGAAATCCTAGTAAGCTATCAGGAATGACACCACCGGGCCTGGTGGACTGGTAATTTTAATTGGTATAGGAACCGATCCTCGCGGATACATGGGCATGTGCGAGTCGATGGAGCGTATATGAGGAGCATGGCACGTGTGGCCCGGGATGGACAGAGCATGGCACATGTGTCAGTACTGGACACACAAACGTGTGTCAATAGGAGACGTTCTTGGCTTGTGCTTGACCGATGAGGACATGGATCTTCTAAAGGCGGGTGTACGTGACATCCTAGCGCATGGCTTAATAAGATTGATAGGCTCATACCAACAAGTTATGACTTCTTTTCTAGAATCTCATCTGAAAAGAACTCTGAGATTAAGCGTGTTTGGACTGGAGTGACTTGAGGATAGGTGACCCACCGGGAAGTTCTTCCTGGAAGCGCATGAGTGAGGACAAAATGCGCAAAAAAATAAGTATTGGTTTGTGGGGCCAGTATAGAGATCCTAGTAAGCTTTCACGAGTGACATCCCCAGGGCCTGATGGACGGGATGTTACACCAACTCTCCAACTGTCCCATCGTCGGTGAACCTCCAATATCCCTGGGTTTTATTAAGAATAAAATGTGTATTTGATATAGAAGAACGTGCATGTGTAGTTTATTTTAGGATTGATATAGTAGAGGATATGACACATGTCCATTGCACTTATTTTCTTGTAGAGGATATGGAATTATGTAAAGTTTCTTTTAGTGAGTGCTAGGAAATTTTATCAATGGGCTCACTATTTAGTATCTGCCTCATAGAGGGTCGATTTGAGCATTTTTTTGTATGTATGTTTGTCCATATATGCATTCACTTAATTTTTTATGATATTATCATTTATTTAATTTTTCTTTTGGACACGGACTATCCCATGCAATGTATGGTTGGAATCAATAGAACAACAAGAGCCAGCACTGAATTTCGGGCTCTTGGGTGAACATAAGATGTTGACATGCACAAAGAGCAAACAAGGACTCGCATTGTCGATGCGGAATGGAGGATGTTCATTACCCAGAACCATGTCACTGGATGTGTGTACCTATTTTTTGCAATGGGAGATCCTGCGCGAAGGATCAGTTTCATCTATTTCAATAAGGGTGGCTACCAGGAGGGTGACAACAGGGATCAAGACCCATTCGACTCTACAATTATCGCTCAAAGATGTAAGCATACCTATAGTAAGGAGAAGTACCTCATCAAAAACTTCGCTCAAACTAATGCATTCATCGGGATGCCATTTGTCACTCGCTTGACCAGGACGAATATTGAGCTACAAAAATGGTATGTTTTCCAAGTTACAATTATTTTTCTTCATTTTTTACTGTATTCGTATCGTCTGATGGTGCTCTAGCTAACACCAAGCTATCCAGGGGCTTCCCTTACCGCATTCCTTAAAATAAATTCAAGCTATATAACTTTCGCATTATAGAAACTACCATTGAGGATGGTTTCTTCACTTTAAATTCATCAAGAAGGCTCGATTGGAGTATGCATTGGAGCTAGAGGTGGCGTCGGCACCATTGCGTACTAGATGGAGACGGATGGCCGCATCACATTCAGTAAGGAGGATGTAAGAACTTCCTTCAAGTCGCAAATCTGCAAGTTGGATAATCCATACTTCTCACTGGTAGGAACACTTCACACTTCAACCTTCAAATAATGTTCTTCATGGACGTCATCGTTCAATATAACTCACCATTATTCGGGTCAGATTCAGAGGCATCATACTTTGAGTGATACTTATTTTGAGATGTTCGTTAAGAACATGCGTGCGGTTGTGAACCTACTTTCTAATTTTGATAGTTGTTTTGAAACATTTGTTAATAACATGTTGTGAACCAACTCATTTATTTATTTTGGCTATCAAAAATATCATACTATTATACTAATATTTCTGCTAAATTCGGTAAATTCTACATTTTTATTTTTTTGAAAATATATTGATGGCGTCTAAAATAGGTCGAACACCATCAATACACAAGTTATTGGTGGCGTTCAAGGTGAACACCACCAGTAACTTGTACGAGTGGCGCGACATTGGTGACATGGCACTTGAATGCCACTAACCACTTTTTTAGAACGCCACCAATAGGTTATTCCCTACTAGTGGGGAGGGGCGATCAAACAAAACCAGTGCACAGAACGTTAAGGAAGGGTACACAGTAAAATGAAAAAATTAAAGGAGGTTTTAACATAGAATTCTAAGCGGTTTGACTGACAATTCTATGGCCGGAAGGGGGCAGGGCCCCTTCTAACTCCCACACACACACACACCAAATTATAGAGAAAAATAGAGTGTGACCTTTGTAAAAATGCAGAAATGGTGTGCAAATGTGAGCTCAACATTGCATGGTTCAAGATTTTAACCTAATATTTGTACACTTCTTGGCCGGGGTTCGATAGACATGTGTTACTCAAAAGTTTTCTAAGAAGCTCCTTCTAGTAGGGGCACATGCTACTTAGAGGTTATGTAGTGCGGAGCTTTTTGAGTTTCCTAAAAAACACCGTTGTCTTTTGATATTATTGTCTTGTTTACATCAAGAAAAACTTCGCAGTATCGATGCCAGAGATGCTGAAATATCTAAACATAATGTTTTTTCCTCTTAGAGAAAATATGTTCAAAAATCATTTAGCAGTATGTGTAGTAGCATATAAGTTATTTAAGATTACCCATCATGTAATTTGCGTACACTTGATCCTCATGTAAGTATGTAACTCCACTCTATATGTATATCTCTACATGGATCATGGGACGGAGGAGTAGCATATAACAGTCGGGACCACTGACAGCTTGGCCTTTTCTGTCAGTCTGGGCGGTAGGAGCAACCAATCATAGAGTACAAAATGTTATTTCCCTTCGAGCACTTTTTCATACTATGGAATGTATCTTAGAGCATCTTGATACCTTCGATCCGGATTATGGATGTAGTGTAGCTCTTTTTACCTAGTAGACCTAGGTTATCGAATCCTCGGGAAGCAGAAAGCGGACCTTCGGGAGCTTTAGAATTCTTTTAGTGTTTTACCGGACCAAGAGTTTGCGATCTTTTGTTGTTTTCGATGATGGAGAGAGGGCCTGGGGTGTTCGGTTTCACATGTAGTTGTGCAAAAAATCTGATAGGAATAAAAGATAATAATAAAGTATACATGTAATCATTAGAGCAAGATAATTATATGTGGGCAGTGCATTCATAACTGTTATTACCTCCGCAACCGCTTATAGCAATAACCTATTAGTCTCATCCATAGAAGAAAGAGAACTAATGATATGCAGAGTGACGTCACCGTTAATCCCAAGTAAATTCCTCACATGCAGTCGTACTACCCTTTTCTATCACTAGGGTTCCTATCCTGCAGATTAGTCATTACTCATACTCCCGATACATAGATCAATCCTTGGGGTCTTGGGTACCTAAAAAGTTCTCAGATTGAGGCAAGAGAGGATATAATAATCATCATGTCGTACAAACTAATACACGGTCCCATCCATGATAAATAACATGCACAACTACATGGCTAGGCCGAAGCCCTTAGCCCAAGGAGAATTACTCACACATAGAGATGAGATCAACAATCATAAACATTGTATTGGAAATCATGAGATCAATAGAAATAGTATTACAATGTCGCCAATTGGAGATGAGATCTACTATTACAAGTGGTTGACTATTTCTATGGTGGTGGAGAAGGGTTGTGAGATTGGATCTAGATTATTCCTCTGGCGGCTCTTTGGTGTTGTGGTTTCTGATGGCTTGGTGTCGTCTGGCCCTATTTTCTCATCACGAGAGGTCTCTTTATATAGGGGTCCCTTCATGAAAGTTGTTCTGTTTGACCTAGCGATGTCGGTGGAAACTATACGGCCGGAAATTTTATTCCTGTCGTATAGTTAGTCGTTAAACCTTCTGTTTCCTCTTCACGACCCCTGGTTTCTTTGGGTTGTTGGAAATCTCGTATCTTTGACTTTAATGTTGTGATTCCCATCATCAAACGTCATTACCTGCGCAGGGAAAATAGGAAGACAAGATTGCATACCCCTTTGATCATTAGGCATTAGTGGCAGGGTCTAGAGAGATATTTCATCAAAAGTATGAATAATATCTAGTTGAAATGTGTATGTGGATGGCTATATTTCACAGCCATAAACCTTCTGAACCTGCTGTAGATCCTAATAGTATATTTGTCTCTGATGTTGAAACTGAAAGTGGTAATGATAACAATGATGCTCCTGATAAGGAAGAAATTGAAGAAGAACCTGAGAAGCACACTAAGAACACTAAGTACAATAAGGAAGATTTTATTGCTAATAAACATGGTAGTGAAAGAGAACCTTGGGTGCAAAAACCAATGCCTTTTCCTAATAAGAAACACAAGTCAAAGGAAGAAGAACACTATGACAAGTTTTGTGAGTGGATGAAACCTTTATTTTTGCAAATTCTTTTGACTGATGCTATTAAGTTTCCCTCTTATTCAAAGTATATGAAGGATACTGTCTTTAATAAAAGGAAGATTCCTAATGAGGAAATATCTACTTTGCTTGCTAATTATTCCTTCAATGGTAAGGTTCTAAAGAAACTTGGTGATCCAGGTATTCCAATTATTCCTTGCTCTATTAAAAATTATTATGTTAGAACTGCATTGCGTGATTTGGGAGCTGGAGTTAGTGTTATGTATTTTTATCTCTACAAGAGACTTCAGCTAGAAAAATTCCAACTGATATATCTTTGCAAATGGTTGATAAGTCTACTACTATTCCTGTTGGTATATGTGAGGATGTTCCTGTTCAAGTGGCTCATAATTGCTTGGTTTTAACTGATTTTTTTGTGCTTGAGATGCCTAAAGATGATAATATGTCTATTATTCTTGGGAGACCTTTTCTTAATACTGCAGGTGCTGTCATCAATTGTAATCGAGGAAAAGTAACTTTTAATATTAATGACAAAGATCATACTGTGTATTTTCCAAAGAAGATTGATGAGAGCTATGGCCTGAATTCAATTGAAAATATTGAGAGCATCAAAGTTGGAGAAATATATTGTCCCATTCCACAAGAAAGATTTGAATCTATTATGATTGGGACTATTGCTATCAAGATTGAGGTAACATAATCATTTATTGGAATGCAAAGTTTTGTTTCATATAAAATTGTTTTGGTAACAAGACTTGATCAACCTTGTTAACAAAGGGATTTTAATGGACAAAACAATGCTTTCACAATGATTATCCTTGCTCACTTTTATTTGTCTCCACTCCAATCTTTGCTCTTTGTCTTATTCGTCTTAGTTTTGCTAGTTTTTTGCTTTTTAGAGTGTCTTAGAACTTCTATAGTTTTGGTTTTGGTTTGCTTTTTGTGTCTTTCAAAAATCTTTTTCTGCGAGAAAATCAATTTTCATAACCTGAAAATTGGCTAAAAATAAAGTTTCCCGAAAAATTCCAGAAAATTCATATTAAATTTTTCCTCGAAAATATGGGTAGTGGGGCACCTGGAATGACCCAGGGGCACCCACCAGGCCAGCACACCCCCTGGTGGCGTGGCCAGCCCTAGGTGGCACCTGGCCCAGGTGTGGTCCACCCCTGGTCCTCCAACTTGCCTCCTTCCAGCCACTTCTTTCTCTCTCTCGAAAAACATTAGAAAACTTCTCAAATCTCGAGTTCCTGCTGTTCTTGCTCCTGATTTTCGATCTCCTTGCTTATCCTATCTTTGCTGCTGATTTTTGGAGGGATTGCTCTCTGGTATGTGCCTCCTCCGCTTGTCCAATTAGATTTTTGATTGGTGGATTGTATCTTGAGTATTTTGCTACTGTAGGTGACATGTTGTGTGAGCTTGCATGCTTGTTTTATGCTTAGAGATTTAATTTTGATGCATGTTTAGCCCCCTAGCAGGTTCCTATAGTAGTTCCCCATCATTTATTAGCTTGAAATCACTTGGTTTAATGTTTGTCTAAAAATTTCAGAAAAAGGGTCATGGACAACCACACCTTTGGAGAAGTGTTTGAAAGTGATGCACCTAGGAGGACAAGGCCTTCCATATCAGCCTCTCGAGCTAGGCCATCATACAATGAGGATCTTATTGCGCCGTGCTTTGGCAACAAGGGAGATGAGGGGGATGCGCACCCTTCTACCTTCCCGTGTTTTACCTTTTTGCAAGTTGCAGGGATTCTCGATGATTTCTTAACTCTTGTTCGGAGGGTTGGACTAACCGATTATATGCAGAATGAGAGTGGGCAATATGCTTTGCTTACCAATACTTTTGTGGATCAGGACAGATGTGTCATTCAAAATATATGATAGGCCTATCACCATGATATTGAAAAGATTTTTCAGCATTATAGGTATTGGCATTGCTGGGACGGTGAAGAAGATTCAAGTTCGGCCCGCTGACTTGTTGGAGCTCTACCGTGGGGTAACAAATAATGATGACTGCACAACCCAGCGCAGGAAGATAAGAAATATTCAACTCCCAGCTCTCAGATATTTTGCTTATTATCTTGCGACTAGCATTCTTGGTAGGGAGAACACTAGCAATATTTCCAACTATCATTTGGATTTTCTGGATGTTGCACTTAACAATGAAACCAGGTATAATCTTAGTTCTCTCATTGCCCGTCGCCTAGCTGGTAGAGGACCCATTTATGGGGTATTATTGCTGCACGTGTAGTTGCTGCCTTAGACCTTTCTGTTGATCCGAATGATACAGTGCTGGCACCACAAAGGCTCGATCTAGATTCCATGAAAGCACATCACTTTGTTACTGCTAGCTCTACCCTTGAGAGTTTAGTTTACAAGATGATGTTTACTGATGGGGACGAGAGGGAAATTCCTTTGCCACGGTCTACTTTGTTCAGTATTTGCAGGGGGCCTTGGTCACGCTCTAAGGAGGAGATGGACAATCAGCTCCGCATTCATGGTTTCCACGGGCACTACTAGGGGGACGCGCCCTCTTATGACCACTATGTGCACTACACAGGGGATTCCTCAAGCACGTACGAGGACGAACGGGCCTCTTCGTCACATTATGGAGGCACTCCTTCTTGTCTAGGCTGGGATTGATCTCCACTTAGGCCAAAAGCCTAAGCTTGGGGGGAGGTATACCGACATCACACTCATCTACATATCATGTTTCGTCGGTACTTTGTATATCCATGTTTCGCTTTCTTTTTAGTTTTTGTTTCCGCTTTCCAAAACACAAAAAGATCAAAAATATTTTCGTAGTTTCTGTTGGATTGTTTCTTTGCTCTTTAGCTTTGGTTTGCTTTAAGAAAAATCCAAAAAGATTTTGCTTTCTTTGTTTTTGATTTGAGTGCTTGCTTTAAAAAAACGAAAACCCAAAAATATTTGTTGTTCTTCTTTGGTTTTGTGAAGTTCGTTGCAGGGTTCAGCGGTCCTCAGTGGAGTTTGGTTTCATGTTATTATTCAAGCCACATAAGTGAAAGGCAATAATGATGATTTATGAAAACTCGAGGTGTGGTAAGAGGCTGGTAATAAACTCTATTTGTCTTTATTTTTGTACATATACTCATCATTGTGGGCATGCTTAGTCTTCTCATGTAAGGTGTATGTATTTATTGGATGCTTAGTAGTTCTTGCTCTCTTATGATTAGCTCCAACTTTTTAATAGTTTGTAGCGTGTCATATGAATGTTTTCTTGCATTGTTCTATTCATAACTTGGTATGACATTGTGGTATCCTCCTCTGAATGTTTTATTTGAATCGACTTGGCACATGCTCACGCATGCATATGACTGAACAAAAGTTAGTTAAGCCTCGATGATTTATTTTGCCTCAGAGTTCTTGGATCACTTTTATGCCATAATTAATTCTGTTTTGTTGCAAGCATGATTATGATAGTTATTGTTCTCTCATTTGTCGCCCCCTTTCTATTGCTAGCCTTCACTTGCATTGAGTATGAGCTCTACTCGTGCTTCCAACTCCCAAAACCAAAAATTGTCAAAAGTGTCCACCATATGTACCTATTAGCATCATTTGCTATTTCGTGCATATTTATTATGCCTCGTTTTCTTCCAAATAAAATGCTTGCTTGTTTTGAGAAAAATAGTTAGTAAAGCTCTCACGAAATTGATGGCACACTTTATTTTCTTGCACTTAATAAACCTGAACCATTGTGACTGTCCATGAAAGTTATATGCTTGCAAATTATAGGTTGGGAGTTAGCAGAACCGTGCTATCACGGGGAACGCTTTCAACACCTGTTAATATTATCCAATTGATACCATGCTCTTTTATTTATGGATGTCATTTGTGTGAAATAAAAGGGGAGCTTGTAAGTCCATGGAGTTATGTATATGTGTTAGAGAAACGCTTGGGCCGCTAGCCTAATCCATGCCTAATCATGGTGGAAACTTGCAGCATCACCATAGTGAGCAATCTATGAAGCATTCTTCTTATAAAAAAAGAGAGATAGAAAAAAGAGAAAAATACAAAAAGAGGAAAGAGAAAAAAAAACACCATTTTCCATGGTAAATAAGAAGATTGCTGGGATGCTCATTTTCTGCTTGCCTTGTCATTTTGATATGGGGTAGATCCTATATCATGGAGCAAGGGGTACCCCGTTGGTGGTTATGTATGATACACATGTACTTACTATGACAAGAACTTACCGGTAACTAAAGTTGAGTAGCATGAGGAGCGGCCCTCGTACTCAAGGGACATGAGATTTACAGTTTATGGTATGTCAAGCATATAACTCATATTGGACCTCACTTTCACCTTAACCATCTAAAGATGTCTATGATAGGGGCAATGAGAGCTCAAATCTAATGAGTACCATACTTTCAGCATTTGGAAGCCTTTCAAACTTTTTAAAACCTTTTCACTTCCTTGTTGAGTCACCACTTATTCTATGAGCACCTTCTTGAGAGCATAGTTGTCATTCTTAGTGTTATGTGCTTGTCTCAAAACTTGGTTAATTATGTCATGACTTTGATGCTTGTATCTTTGATATCTTTACTTCTAGTCTTCACTTGAACTTCAGAGGTGCCTTGGCATTTATGTTTTGCTCTACAATCAAAGGCAAGTGAGATACCATTCTATCATACCTTATTATGAGCATTGCAATGTTGCTTATGCTTATGTTTCATGCTACTTATTATTATTGTGTTGGAATCTCTTCATAGCTTGCAATGACTATTGAGTAGACTTAGTTGCATACTCCTTATTATGAATTGTCTAAGTACTGATCATATGTTGAGAATATATACATTACATGAAGGAAATGTGTTCGTGAAAGTTTCTTTTATCGCACTCAGTTTTCAACTGAATTGCTTGAGGACAAGCAAAAAGCTAAGCTTGGGGGAGTTGATACGTCCAAAACGTATCTACTTTCCCGAAAACTTTTTCTCTTGCTTCTCCTCTAAACATGTGTGATTTGGATACATCTAACACGAACTGACGCTATTTTCAGCAGAATTGCTTTGGTGTCTAGTTTTTGTGCAGAAAATCAACTTTCAGGAAAAATCCCGGAAAATATGGCAAAACTCCTATTTTACCAGAAGACTCTCGGAGCCAGAAGATGAGACGGAGGAGGGCAACGAGGGGCCCACACCCCTGGTCGGGCGGGCTAGGCCAGGCCGCGCCTGGGAGGGGTGTGGCCACCTCGGGCACCCCCTCGGTCTCCCTCTTTGCCTACATAAAGCCTTCTGACCTAAAAACAAAGAGGGTTCGACGTTTTTCTAGAGAAAGTTCCGCTGCGCCTCCACCACCAGAAACCGTGATTCGAAACCAGAAACTCCATTCTGGCACCCTGCCGGGATGAGGAATTTGAGGAGATCATCGCCATCATCACCGATGCCTCTCCATCAACAATCCATGTTTCCCCCATCCATGAGTGAGTAATACCCCGATGTAGGCTATGGGGATGGTAGGGATTGGATGAGATCTATCATGTAATCGAATAAGATTGTTAGGGCATGGTGCCTAATATCTTTATTAGTGCTATTTGACTTTGTTGCAACTTGTTGTGCTTAATGCTTGTCACTAGGGCCCGAGTTCCATGATCTCATATCTGAACTTGTTATTGATTCATGATGATAGTATTGTTTGTGATCTTAACTGCAAGTTGTGTACACATATTATTATCTGGAACCAAAGGCCCCGAAGTGACAGAAATTGGGATAGCCGGAGGGGATGGCTGTGATATGAGGATCACATGTGTTCACGGAGTGTTAATGCTTTGCTCTGGTACTCTACTAAAAGGAGTACCTTAATTGTCAGTAGATTCCCTTGAGGCCCCGCTGCAACGGGCTGGCAGGACAAAAGATGTTGTGCAAGTTCTCATTGCGAGCATGTATGACTATTTATGGAACACATGCTTATGATTGTTTAGTACTTGGATGTTTTATCTTATTTATCTGCAAATGCCCTAGATCTTGAAGTTACATGAATAGTCTTGTCCAAGCAACGCTCGTCCGTCCATCCCTATGCCTACCGCACTCAAATCCTGTTGTTTGCTACTATTGTTACTACTGCCTTTGTTTTACTGCTACTGTTACTTTGTTATTGCTACTACAAAACTGTTGCTATTGATAAAATACCATGAGCAAGACTATTTCCAGGTGCAGCTGAATTGACAACTCGGTTGTTAAGGCTTATAAGTATTCTTTGGCTCCCCTTTTGTCGAATCAATAAATTGGGTTATAGTACCCTCGAAGACTGTTGCAATCCCCTATACTTGTGGGTCATAATTGGCATCCCATAAAGTTTGACATGCATAAATCTATATCATTCTTATGATTCACAAGTCAAACTTTGGCATGCTCACAAAAACCGCTAAACATTAATTCTATTGAACAAATCCTTTCAAAGAGAGCTATCGAGTCAATCATTACTTTCTATGGTGTTGAGTGTCTCTAGGAATAAGTTTTCAAGACTAAACATTATAAGACCCAAGCCTTCAATTTGTGAGACTTTTTATTATTACAATTGTTTAGCAAATTTTTAGGCAAGACTTGGTTAACTACAAGAGCTGGAACAAAATACTCAACTAAATACTCATGCAAACAAAAATTTACTCCAATATAAAGACTCACTCCACCAATATAATATCTTACCATTTACTTACTAACTAGCATGGATTTCTCAAACTTCTAAAGTGGGGAGTCATAAGGCATACCTCGCACGATTGGTTCCACTTATCTCTTCCTATTTGATTCGTTTCTTGGAAACTCGAAGTCAATCACTCTCCTGCAAATGTGTGAGAAACACGAGGAGAATAGAGAAAAAGGAAGAGGGAAAATAAATATAAATGGAAAATCTTTTTATTGTTTTTAAGAGAGGGAGTTAAAGAATAGAAAATTGGCGATAAGGCTCGGCTAGAAAATCTCCAAAACAAATAAAAATGACTAAAGATAAAGTGTTGGGGAAACCAACATGAGTGCTTATAAACTCAAACTAAAAGCATAACCTCAAAATATTAAAAAACAAATGCCAAATAAAGATAATGGGGAGACTTCCCCAAGCTTAGGCTTTTGCAAGCCTTTCAAACAATTGTGGTGGCGGGGAAAAATTGTGGCTCTAGTTCGCAAATTGAGTTGATAAATTACTAGTGGTTTATCGGAGGTTCGAGGCGAGATTATGCATCCCTCCACAGTTGCTCCAAATTCTTGGAAATCTTGATATGTAGCAAACCGGTTGAATGGCTGCTCCTCTGATCGGGAACTTCTTGCTCCTCTTCTTGGTCTTCATCCTCATCCGGAATCTCCTCCTCGGGTTGGTGTTGTTCAAACTGCAAATCATATAGCAAACTTCCTTCCTCGATAGAGAAAAGACCATTAGGCAAAGGATCGGGGTAGAGACACCCAGCTCCAGCAATATGCAAGTAATAACTACCACCTCTCCTAGTGAGAATTCCACAAGCTTTTAAAGTAGAGAAAGAAACACGTCGCTCACCTAGCAATGGTTGCAACTCACCTAGGTCGACGCCCAAGGAAATGGCAAGCACGGTGATGACGCATCCACATGTGATTGGCCATTGGCTTTGGGAGGATTGGTGCTCCAAGTAGCGCACAATAATTGCGCCGAAGTTGAGTGACAATTTGTTGTTGTTGAAAGCAGCTTTTGCAAGGATCAAGATGTCTTCCTCATTGAGTCTTGTAAACTCATTTCATGCAAGCAAGGTGTTAGCAATAACATAGAACAAATAGTGAATAGCAGGATGCTGAATATTCTTCCCCTTGTTGACTCTAGAAGTGAAACTCATTCTATTATAATGATAATTCGAGGAAGGGTGCATGTCGGCAAAAGATGCGCGTAAAGAATTAACATCATTGTTTGGTAAATTAAAATAATAGCACCATTCATCAAGTGATAATGTATAATTATTGTTTATAAGTCGGAAAGAAATCATGTATTCTCTGTGCCATGTTTTAACGGTGCTTTTCAAAGAACTTAAAATTTTAAGAGTTAACCGACGGTAAGTAGGCGCATCATAATATACAAAGTTTTGTAGGCCAACTCTATTGCAAAGTAAATTTAAGTCATTAGAATACTGAGTTGATTCAATATAATGGGACAAGCCCACTTGGTTGTATTCACTTCTCGGTTCTTGATCCTGTCGAAGTGATCACGTTGGAGCTCATTCCTAAACTGTATCCCCATGCGGTCCTAAGATGCAGTGGCAGCCCGCGCAGCGGCATGAGCACGCGTTTGGCTCATTGTGTTTATCATCTAAAATAATAAGAAAGGCAAAAATAATTTTTTTTATCCAATAGTAATAAGCATAACATATTCCTCATCATAGAACACTAGAGAGTCTCCTCAAAATAATAATCTAGGCAAGATAAACATGGCAAGTAGTTCATAGTAGGTCTCATCCTAGATTAATAATGACAACAGATCGAAGATGAATTTGCAAAAAGTAATAGGAGGATCGGAGGAGAAAGATACTGTAGATCACTTGTGTGTGAGGAAATCAAACGAAGTTGAGTAGAGATGAAGGTCTATTGAGGTTTTGAGAGAGTTTGGAGGTAGAAGAGAGAGAAATGATTGAAGTTTGGTGTTAGGGGTACCTTCCCGTGGATTTTTTATGGTCGCACGAACTATATGGCCAAAACTATAAGGCCAGAATGTGTATTCCGGCCATATAGTTGGTCTAACGGCAATATTTTAGGGTTTCTTCCTGGCGGCGCAAGCTATACAGCCGAAACTATATGGCCGGAATTTCTATTCCCGTTGTATAGTTGATCGTTAAACCTTCGGTATCCTTTGAAATAAATTTGATGAAAGCATCGATAATTATATGATCGCAACTATACGGACGGAATTTTTATTCCCGTCGTAAAGTTGGTCACTAAACCTTTGGTATCCTTTGAAATAAATTTGACGAAGTCATCGATAACTATACGGCTGCAACTATACGGCTGGAATTTTTATTCCCGCCATATAGTTGGTCGTTAAACCTTCTGGAGTCTTCAAAATTTACTTGTTTCTTCATAAATTCTTTCTTAACCTAAAACTTAACGAAATGTCAAGTTTTTACAGAAAAATGACAGACTAAATTTTCGACCAACAACAACATGTAGAAAACAGGATTTTAGTACCACTCAAATTCTCTTCCGCAAATGGAGTTTTCTAGCACTCTTTTTCAACATGAAACTTAAAATAAAACTTAAAAACTTTACTCAAACCTTTATTTCACATGGGTTGCCTCCCATAAAGCGCTATTTTATGGTCAATAGCTTGACCATTATGTTGCTCACTTAGGCCAAATGAGTGGAACACCCACTCCAAAATAGTTGGCCTTCAAAGTGATGGCCTCCTTCTCATCATGCTTGGCTTTCTTCTTCCTCGGGAAATGAACAACAAAAGGATCCAGCGAAGGCAATTTAAGCTTCACGTTCCCTTCATGTAGACTAATCAAAGCCTTAATAGTTCTTAAAAACGGACGACCTAATATGATAGGAGCATTAGCATCTTCAGACATATCAACAATAACTAAATCAATAAGAGCAGAACAACCTTTAATGTATACTAAAGTATTCTACTTAATCCTTATAGCTTGTTTATAGGTAGAATCTGCTAAATGTAATTTTAATTCAGTAATTTCAAAAGAGCCAAGACTTAACTTATCAAAAATACTTTTTGGAATTGTTGAAACACTTGCTCCTAGATCACAAAGTGCAGCTATCTCATTAGTTCAATTTTAATTTTAATCGTAGGATCAAATATATCATCAAGCTTAACAGGTACTTTTTCAGCAATTTTCTTATATTCATCTTCAAGCTCACGTACCTTCATTGCTACCTGATTAACGAAATGTTGATACATACCTTCATTACTAGAATATTGATATTGATCCTTTTCACAAGATCTTCAATCGTGTAATTTGGTGATGGGGCATTGCTATAATTAAGTTCTTCGGACTCCTCCCTTTGGATTCTTATCATTTTGAGGTCGTCAACTGGATTGGGATCAATTTTACCTGTAAATTTAGCTAGAATGAGAGTTTGACTCTCAGTTATCTTACCTAGTTGTGCCTCAACAATCCTTGTTTTTTTTGGAGGGCCTGCAAATCATTCTTCAAACTCATAGATTGATTAGAAAATTTCCCAAGCATATTATCATGGTTCTCCATTATGTTAACAAGGATACTGTTTTGCTTATTTTGAGAGTCCATAAAGGACTTAAGTGATTCTTGGAGACTACCATTACTTAATCCAATATTATTATTAGAGTTACCTGTAGGGATAGAATAATATTTCTGGAAATTTGGATTATAGTTCTTCTTCTAAGAAGGGTTATAATCATTACGAACTATGAAGTCTATTTCTTCAATATTTAATTCTGGGATAGCTCTTATCTGGGTTTCCTTACCCTTGACGGCTAATATGAGATCATCTAGCTTAGCAGTAAGTTCTTCATTTTCCTCCGGTGTGACGGAGTTCACCTTCTTTGTATTTGATCTTTCCACATGCCATTGGGCATGGTTATCTTGCATATTGTCTAGCAGTTGTTTTTCTTCGGCAATTTGTTTGCCCATAAATGTTCCTCCAGCTGCAATATCAAGCATAGACTTAGACACAGGGTTAAGAGCATTATGAAATAAATGGAGAATTAACCAATCTTCCATCACATGGTTGGGAAAGTTTCTCATGCATTCTTTCATTCTCTCCCATGCAAGCGCTAGTGGCTCACGCTCTTCCTGTCTAAAACCAGTAATATTAGATCGAGTTGCATAGTCTTTGCAGGTGGGAAAAATTTAGTCATGAATAAATGTAAAACCACGGTTCTGAAAAGACCGTAGCTTCTATGTGACATGTCAATCCCTGGATCGGTTCATTGGCTCACAATAGAATAATATGAATAACATAGCAAAATATCCGTGTATCATAAATAACGAAGATCCAGAGTATCATTATTACAATAAAAGCTTAGATCAAGGCTAGCTCAATGTTATTCAAGTAGCAACATAAATATAGTAAATCCTCCATTCTTCAAATTTCCCACAAGTGAACAAGTGCCGAGTGGAGTACCGTGGCCTAAATCGATTACTCAGAATCGGAATATACTGCAACATGAAATGTAGCAGCCCCGAAGGGTCAATACATGGAATGTATGGCAAGTAGAGCTATTAAAGGAGACAATAGTGCTAACATCTACATGCATATTTGGCAAGTGGAGCTGTGGCTAGCTTGCATTTGCAATTACCTTTGTCCTACTTTCATAAACAGTCTTTGATTTTCTTTGAAAAGATCCCAATTAAGTTATCCCATCAACATTAAAGCAATTATGAAATTGGAATGAGCGAGAAACATGTCATGGAATCAATATCAAGCAACTCAGATGTCCATAACCGGGGACACGGCTAATCGATTAGATTATACACCCTGCAGGGTTTAGTACACTTTTCCCATGTGACTTGGCCATCCTAGCTCGTACCATCACTCTCATATTGGGGGATGATCGGGAGAAGTCCAAGAAGAGACCATTCGGGAAGTAGCTCCCCAAACCCGACGTGCACCGGTCCAACCTACCAAAATTCTACATCTATGGATACACGGGTTCGAGTTACCACAACCTACTGAGTCCAACCAACCGCCCATTTCATTATTGGCACATGGTTGTACACGTAAGCTACAAAATAAAGAAGCCAATCATTCTCTCTGATACCAGGGTGCATTTCCGCAATGAAACCACCAAAAATTATCAATCCCATCACACCCAGGAGATTCATTGATTAAGTTGTTTTAGTTTTTGCAAACCAACTCATTTAAAAACAACTTTCAGTGATGTAACCCAACCCTCGTTCATCATAGCATGGCTAAGCACATCTACCAACGGTCAGCCGAGTTGATGTGGCGGGCCGGCGTGTATTGACGGTCAAGATCGGCATCGTCAACGCCCATCGAGCCGTCGTCCCATATCGGAGGCGGGGAGGTGAGGTGCTCACCGGCGTCGGCGGCGAGTCGAAGCGGCAGCGGTCCTTGGCGGCGAAGGCGTCTGGCGTCGGGGAAGGGGCGGGGCTCGTCGGCGTTCTGCGGCAAGGCGAGGTGGTCGGCGGCAGCGATCGGCAATGGGCCTTGGCGGCGGCGCTCGGCGAAATCCCAGCGGGCGGCTGAGGGAAAAAGCGTGGCGATGCTCGCAAGGGAGAAGAGGGGGAGCGGGGTGGCGGCGTGTCACCTCGTCTTGGTCGGCGGCGATGTTGGTAACGGCTTGGCGAGGTGCGGAGCGAGACGAGGAGGGTGGCGGCGCCCGATTTTTGTAGGGGGGAGGCCCTCGTGGGGTCGGTTGCGGATTCTGCGGGAATCACGACGGCGGGCGGTGGCGTGTCCGCGTCGGACATGGCGGCCGTGGTGGGCCCACAGCCGGTGGCGGCGGCAGTGAGTGGCTGGCCAGCGTATTTCTTCTTCTGTGACTCATGGCTGGGCTATGGCTGCTGCGCTGCCTTTTCCCTTTTTTTCTTCCCTTTTTTCTGACGAAACGTTTTCTGAATTTTTGACAGAATTTGTCTGGAACAAGCCCAAAATTCAGTTTGCCATATCTTTTGCTACGAAGCTCCGATTGGGGCGATTCAAAGTGCTACGGGTTCGTGGCGGAACCCTCTATGCACATGTGCCTTCCATATATACAAATATAATGTTTTTCACAGTAACATGGTAAATCCTAGTGTTCATGTGTAGGTGTCAAAATGCAAATGCAAGTGGTTTGTCTTGGCAAAACCTTTTCAAACCGAAATTTTGCATGGATGATCATGATGCAATGCCATGAATGTTATGCAGTACCAAATATAAAATTTAGTATGTGACAAGACTAACCCCCTTAAGATGAATCGCGTCCCCGAGATTCGGCGTGGCTAGCAAATAGGTGTGGGTGGTCCTCTCGGATGTCATCCTCACGCTCCCAAGTTGCTTCCTCTTCGGTGTGGTGGCTCCATTGCACCTTGCAAAACCTGATCGTCTTGGTACGGGTAATCCTCTCTGCTGTTTCCAGTATCTTGACCGGCTTCTCCTCATAGGTCAAGTCATTCTCAAGCTGAACCTCCTCTAGTGGCACGGTGTCTCTCAATGGTGTATCCACCATCTCCGGATGGCACTTCTTCAGCTGGGACATGTGGAACACATTGTGGAAAGCGTACAGAGCCTCTGGCAACTCCAACTGATAAGCAACTTCTCCTTTGCGTGCTAAGACCCAATATGGCCCAATAAACCGAGGTGCCATCTTACCCTTGATTCCAAATCTCTTAATTCCACGCAGTGGCGACACTCTGAGGTATGCTCTATCACCTACCTCATACACCACTTCCTTGCGCTTGGCATCAGTGTAGCTCTTCTGCCTTGATTGTGCTACCTTCAGTCTGTCCCTGATCAAGGCGACCTTCTCCTCAGCGTCCTTGATCAAATCAGGTCCAAACAGCTGACGTTCTCCTACTCCATCCCATAGCAATGGTGTCCGGCACCGTTTCCCGTACAGCACATCGAACGGTGACGTCTTGATGCTGGTCTGATAGCTGTTGTTGTAGGAAAACTCGGCATACGGCAAATTTGAAGGGTTCGCAACATAGAAAACAAAAATTTTCCTACGATGTGAACTATATACCAAGATCTATTTATACTAGATACAAACAACGGGCGGATTTATATCCGTAGAGAACATACCCTTGAAGACCGACAAAGCTTAACGAGTCCAAACTCGTGGTTGATGTAGACGATCCCTTGCCGATCTCAAGATCGAGAGGAAGTCCTAGCGCAAAATCAGACGCATCCGTGCTCGCACACACGTTCGAGGCACCGAGCAACCTCCGCCTCCTCGCTCGGCGATGCGGAAGCACAACTCTTTCTTGCCGAATAGCCACGGTAACATGTATCTCGCTAGTCCGAGACCATGGGGATAAATTCTAGAGGAGAGAGATCCTTCACGAGGAGGTGTGTGTGAGAAGTGAGAGGAGGGCTCCTTTTATAGGAGGAGGGGAACCCCAAGGGGTGGCAGCGCATGGGGCTTCCCCTTGCCCTCCCTCTTCATGTGGGTGGACACTCCACTCACAAAACTCCTCCAAATTCCCTCCACTCAAAAGTCCACTCAAAACCCATTAAATTTCCACCAAATTTAATGCAATCTCTCATTAAATAAAACTCTTTTATTTTATTCAGAATTTTGTCAATTACTTTAATGACAAACATTCACAAATAACCCCTTGCTAGAATTCTATTTCACATGCATAACCACTTTATGCAATTTCACCTGAAACCTGTTTCGGTATCTAGTGAAATAAATTCCTGCGCTTGTTTATTCTTTTGGCATGAAACTTTTGCTCCAATTGGATGTCGGTGTCTCTTAAGTGTGTCACCCTACGGTTCGTGAATAATGCGGACATGATCGAGACCCCTCTCAGATCAATAATCAGAAGCGGGATCTGGAGACCCATACTGACTCCCACACATTCAACGATGACTTTCTTGTGATCGTCGGAACCTTTTACGCTAGTATCTTAATCCCTTTGTCTCAAGATATATTACATGTCCAAGATTCGATCATCGGTATCTCCATACCTAGTTTGATCTCGTTACCGACATGCACTCTTTTCTCGTTCCTGTGATATAACATTCTAGTGATCAAATCACTTGCTTGCAAGCTAATCAATGTGATATCACCGAGAGGGCCAGTATATCTATCCGTCATCGGGATGAACAAATTCCTCTCGATCCATGAGCCTCAACATAACACTTTATTAGTTACGAATCCATCTTTATAATCACCTATTACGGTGTGACGTTTGATGTTATCAAGAAACTCTTAGGTGTTAGTGATTGACATGATCTCATGGTCTAAGGATTAGGATCACTTCGTAAGTTGTTATAGCAATATAAACTCAATGACTTTGATCGTAATGCTATACTTGGATGAATGTTCATCACATCATTACACTAATGTTGTGATCCGTTATTAACAACATCCAATGTCCATGATCGAAACCTTGATCATCTTGTTAATCAACGAGCTAGTTTATGAGAGAGGCTTAACTAGGAACTTTACATTTGTTTATTAAATACACATGTATTAACGTTTCGTATTAATACAATTATAGCATGCAAAATAAACATCTATCATATACTTGGAATACACATAATAAACAATTTATTATTGCCTCTCGGGGCATATTCCTTGATCTCCCACTTGCACTAGAGACAATAATCTAGTTACATAGTGATATATCTAACACCCATTGAGTTACGGTGTTGATCATGTTTTGCTCTAGGAGAGTTTTAGTCAGCGGATCGCTACATTGAGATCCGTATGTACTTCTAAATCTTTATATCTCCATCCTTGACATGCTCATGGATGGAGTGAAACCGCTTAATATGCTTGGAATGCTTGTGAGACCTTGGCTCTTTGGCATTGGCAATGGCACCATTGTTTTCACAATAGATCACCATTGGTTCCAACGCGTTTGCCACAACTCCTAGTTCGGATATGAACTCCTTCATCAAAACTGCTTCCTGAGCCGCTTCAAGCGAACATATTCGGCCTCCGTTGTTGATCCCGCTACCATAGGTTGTTTGGAGCTCCTCCAACTAACCGCTCGCCATTCATGAGAAATACGTATCCGGATTGAGACTTAGAGTCATCCGGATCGATGTCAAAACTAAGCGTCGACATAACACTTAGCGACGAGCTCTTCTTCACCTCCGTATACAAGAAACATATCCTTAGTTCTTCGTAAGTACTTAAGGATATTCTTGACCGCTATCCGATGTTCGAACTGGATCCGATTGGTACCTACTAGTCAAACTAATAGCGTGTGCCACATCCGGTCTTGTACATAGCATGGCGTACATTATAGAGCCTATGGCTGAAGCATAGGGACTTTGTCCATTATCTCTCTTTCTTCCGCGAGCGGACTTTGAGTCTTACTCAATGTCTTGCCTTGCAACATAGGTAAGAACCCTTCTTACTTCCGTCCATTTTAAACTTCTTTAAAATCTTATCAAGGTATGTACTGCGATAGCCCTATTAGGCGCCTAGATCTATCTCTATAGATCTTTATGCCTAATATGTATGGCCTTCACCTAGGTCCTTCATTGAAAATTTCTTTGTTTAGATAACTTTTAACACTTTGTTTAAAGTTCTATATCATTCCGATCAATAATATGTCATCCACATATAATATCAGAAATGCCACATTGCTCCCTCACTTTCTTGTAAATACAAGCTTCTCCATAAGTTTGGACAAATCCAAACTCTTTGATCACCTCATCAAAGCGGAGATTCCAACCGTGATGCTTGCTTCAATCCATAGATGGATCGCTGAAGCTTGCACACCTTGTTAGCATCCTTAGGATCGACAAAACCCTTTGGTTGTATCATATACAACTCTTCTTCAATATTACCATTGAGAAACGCGATTTTGACATCCATCGCCATATTTCATAATCGAAATATGCGACAATTGCTAACATAATCCTAATCGACTTTAGCATCGCTACGGAGAAAGTCTCATCGTAGTCAACTCCTTGAATTTGTCGAAACCCCTTTGCGACAAGTCGAGCTTTATAGATGGTCACATTACCATCGACATCGAGTTTTCCTTTTGAAAATCCATTTGTTCTCCACGGCCTTTCGGTGGTGAGGTAATTCCACCAAGTTCCAAACTTGATTTTCATACATGGATTCCATCTCGGATTTCATGGCTTCTAACCATTTGTTGGAATCCTGGCTCATCATCGCTTCTTCATACGTCAGGGGTCATTATTTTCATCAACCATGAAATTTATGACAGATTTCCGTCTGACTCGGGAGCTGCAGCGTCTGTTTGACTGCGAGGTTGGTAGTACTCTCTTTCGGAGTTTCATGATCATTATCATTAGTTCCCTCTTCAGGTGGAGACAACTCCGGAACAACTTCGTATTGCGCTACTCGCCATACTTTGAAGAAGGTTCCACAACCTCTTGAGTTCTACCTTCCGACTACTCACACCTTTCGCGAGAAACTCTTTCTCTAGAAAGGATCCATTCTTAACAACAAAAACCTTGCCCTCGGATCTGTGATAGAAGGAATACCCAATAGTTTCTTTAGGGTATCCTATGAAGACGCATTTTCCGCTTTGGGTTCGAGTTTATCCGGTTGAAGTTTCTTCACATAAACATCGCAACCCCAAACTTTAAGAAATGACAGCTTAGGTTTGTTTCCAAACCACAATTCATCTGTGTCTTTTCAGCGGTTTAGATGGTGCCGATTTAAAGTGAATGCAGCGGTTTCTAGTGCATAACCCCAAAATGACAACGGCAAGTCCGTCGGAGACATCATAGATCGAACCATATCTAATAAATGCGATTACGTTCCGACACACCATTTATTTGTGGTGTTCCGGAGTGTGAGTTGTGAAACAATTCCACACTCTTTCATGTGAGTGCTAAACTCGTAACTTAGATACTCACCTCCACGGTCGGATGTAGAAATTTGATCTTTCTATTACGATGATTTTCCACTTCATTACGAAATTCCTTGGACTTTTCAAAGGTTTCGGACTTGTGTTTCATCAAGTAGATATAACCATATCTACTCAAATCATCCGTGAAAGTAACAAAATAACGATATCCACCTCGTCTTGACACACTCATTGGACCACATACATCGTAATGTATGATTTCCAATAAATCATCGCCGTTCCATTGAGCCGAAAAGCGCGTTCTAGTCATCTTGCCCATAAGGCATGGCTCACATGTATCAAATGATTCATAATCAAGTGATTCCAAAAGTCCATCGAATGGAGTTTCTTCATGCGTTTAATGCCAATATGACCTAGACGGCGATTACCACATATATGCGGATATATCATCATTAAGTTTAATCCTTTTAGCATCAACATTATGAATATGTGTAACATTATCATTGAGATCTAACGAAATAAACCATTCATCATCGGTGCATGACCATAAAAGATTTCATTCATATAAATGGAACAACCATTGTTCTCAGACTTAAATGAATAACCACTTTGCATCAAACATGATCCGGATACAATGTTCATGCTCGGTCGGGCACCGGATAACATTTATTTAAGTTTATGACTAATCCCGGCGGTAAGTGGAGAGGCAGCGTTAAATGGCGATCACATCAACGTTTGATCCATTGCCGACACGCATCTTGACCTCACCCTTGCTAGCGGTCGCTTGTTCATTGACCACGATTCGAGTTACAAATATTAGCAACCGAACGGTATCAAATACCCGGTGCTCTGCGAGCACTAGTCAAGTACACATCAATAACATGTATATCATATATACCTTTGTTTGCCTTGCCGGCCTTCTTATGCGCGGATACTTGGGGCGATTATGCTTCGATGGCGATCCTTACAATAGTAGCACTCGGTATCAGACTTGGGTCCAACTCGGGGTTTCTTTTCAGGCACGGCAACAGGCTTGCCGCCTTACTTCCCTTCCATTTTCCCTTCTTGTCTTTCTTGAAACCAGTGTTCCTATTGATCATCAACACTTGATGTTCCTTTTTGATCTCCATACTGCGGTTTTAAGCATTGTGAAGCTCGGGAGACTTCTTCATGCCTTGCATATTATAGTTCATCACGAAGCTCTTATAGCTAGGTGGCGGACCTGAGAACACGATGGATGCCTAAGTCAATGGGAATCGTTATTCCCAAGGACACAAGCTTATCGGCGTAACCCGACATCTTGAGTACATGCTCACTAACAGAGTGCTCTTCCATCATCAGACTAAAGAACTTTTACGAGCATTGTAGCTCTCTCTGCGACATGTGTGTCAAAATCATTTTCAACTCACCCATTGTATCAAATGCATTGCCGTTTTGAAACTCTTTGAAGTTCGGCTCTAGCCCATACAATATGCGCAATGAACTAAGTTGTGGTCCTCCGACGAGTCGATAGACATTCTTCTCCTCGTCGGGGCATCATCAAAGGTGGGGGCCTAACGGCGCTTCTAGCACATATTGCTTTTGTGCGTGAGAGGAGAATCCTCAAATTCATGGCCCATTCGGTAAAGTTGCTACCGTTCGTTGCTAGTTTCTCTTTCTCCATGAACGCATTGAAATTAAAAGCGGTGGTGCCATCTACAACAGAATTTGTAAAGTTTAGACTAAGTGTATGATAGATTGAGTTCAACTAATCTATATTACGAATGAACTCCCACTCAAAAGCGACATCCCTCGTGTCCTTTTGGTGATTACATGAACCAAATCCACTACACCAAGTCCGATCATCACGTGAGTCGGTATAGCTTCAAAGGCGAGCATCAAATGGGCATCATATCAACTATATGACTCATGCTTAACCTTTCGATTACGTGTTCGAGGCCATGTCTATACATGCTAGGCTCACCAAGTTAGAACCTTAGTATTTGCGTGTAATGCTGTTTTACACCGAAGTATGGTCGTGGATCCAAGAACACCCGATCATCACGTGATGTCTTGGGCGGCGAAAACATAATCGGTGCATACTAAAGGAAGAACACATTCTTATCTTGATATTTAAATGAGGGATCATCTTATTATGCTTAACAAAGCGCTAAACAAGCAATATAAGATGTAATCAAACATCATATGTTTATTAGCGAAATTATAAGGTTACCGAAACTCATCACTATCATGTGCATCTTGGTATGAGCACTATCATACCGATATGTGTAAATCCACAGTCTATGGATTTTACACGCTATGTGTGTTGTAAGAGTATCATCTCATACTTCTACTTACAACACTACCATATCATAACACTAGCCCAGCAACAATCTAAACTAGACGCCTCTAATTTATCCATTGCAAGTTTTACGTGGCTTAGGGCTTTCGAGATAGAACCGTTCTTACCTCGAACATGAACCTAACGAGGATAATCAAATTGTTGACAACTCGCTTGCAAAATAGATATTGACTATAGTAGGAGAGCAGGACACCCGCTAGCCACTTATGCAAACTAGTTGCATGTCAAGCGTGGAACAGGTCTCATGTGCGAGGACATGTAAAGTTTGTCCGGGCCGCTTCATCCCACTATGCCACCAATATCCAAAATCACAAGAAAGGAGCAACAACATGATCATCATCGCCCACATACTCATATGTGTACTACCCGTGTAAAGTATCTACGCATAGATCCGGCTCGATACCCTTTGAAGGGTTCGCAACATAGAAAACAAAAATTTTCCTACGATGTGAACTATATACCAAGATCTATTTATACTAGATACAAACAACGGGCGGATGTATATCCGTAGAGAACATACCCTTGAAGACCAACAAAGCTTAACGAGTCCAAACTCGTGGTTGATGTAAACGATCCTTGCCGATCTCAAGATCGAGAGGAAGTCCTAAGCGCCGCAAATCAGCGGCGCATCCGTGCTCGCACACACGTTCGAGGCACCGAGCAACCTCCGCCTCCTCGCTCCAGCGATGCAGCGAAGCACAACTCTTTCTTGCGAATAGCCACGGGAACATGTATCTCGCTAGTCCGAGACCATGGGGATAAATTCTAGAGGGGAGAGAGATCCTTCACGAGGAGGTGTGTGAGAAGTGAGAGGAGGGCTCCTTTTATAGGAGGAGGGAACCCCAAGGGGTGTCCGCATGGGGCTGCCCTTGCCCTCCCTCTTCATGTGGGTGGACACTCCACTCACAAAACTCCTCAAATTCCCTCCACTCAAAGTCCACTCAAAAATCCCATTAAATTTCCACCAAATTTAATGCAATCTCTCATTAAATAAAACTCTTTTATTTTATTCAGAATTTTGTCAATTACTTTAATGACAAACATTCACAAATAACCCTTGCTAGAATTCTATTTCACATGCATAACCACTTTATGCAATTTCACCGAAAACTGTTTGGTATCTAGTGAAATAAATTCCTGCGCTTGTTTATTCTTTCGGCATGAAACTTTTGCTCCAATTGGATGTCGGTGTCTCTTAAGTGTGTCACCCTACGGTTCGTGAATAATGCGGACATGATCGAGACCCTCTCGGATCAATAATCGAGCGGGATCTGGAGACCCATCTTGACTCCCACACATTCAACGATGACTTTCTTGTGATCGTCGGAACCTTTACGCTAGTATCTTAATCCCTTTGTCTCACGATATATTACATGTCCGAGATTCGATCATCGGTATCTCCATACCTAGTTTGATCTCGTTCTGACATGCACTCTTTCTCGTTCTGTGATATAACATTCTAGTGATCAAATCACTTGCTTGCAAGCTAATCAATGTGATATCACCGAGAGGCCCAGAGTATATCTATCCGTCATCGGGATGAACAAATTCCACTCTCGATCCATGAGCCTCAACATAACACTTTATTAGTTCTGAATCCATCTTTATAATCACCTGATTACGGTGTGACGTTTGATGTTATCAAGAAACTCTTAGGTGTTAGTGATTGACATGATCTCATGGTCTAAGGATTAGGATCACTTCGTAAGTTGTTATAGCAATATAAACTCAATGACTTTGATCGTAATGCTATACTTCGGATGAATGTTCATCACATCATTACACTAATGTTGTGATCCCGTTATTAACAACATCCAATGTCCATGATCAGGAAACCTTGATCATCTTGTTAATCAACGAGCTAGTTTATGAGAGAGGCTTAACTAGGAACTTTCTTTTTGTTTATTAAACACACATGTATTAACGTTTCCGTATTAATACAATTATAGCATGCAAAATAAACATCTATCATATACTTGGAATACACATAATAAACAATTTATTATTGCCTCTCAGGGCATATTCCCTTCAAAATTCTCATCCCAACTAGAACCATGAGCCAAAGCGCAAGCTCTCAGCATATCCTCCAGAATCTGATTTACCCTCTCGGTATGTCCATCAGTCTGGGGTGGAATGTCGTGCTAAACTCCAACCTAGTCCCAGTGACTCGTGCAGCTGGCGCCAAAAGTGTGAGGTAAATTGGGTGCCTCTATCTGATACAATGCTCTTGGGAACTCCATGTAGGCACACAATTATGTCCATATAAATCTTGGCCAGCTTTGCACTTGTGTAGGTCGTATTCACCGGTATAAAGTGGGCTACCTTGGTCAAATGGTCGACCACTACCCAAATGGAGTCATATCCCGACCTGGTCCTGGGTAATCCTGTGATAAAATCCATTCCCACTCTATCCCACTTCCAATCCGGCACGGGCAATGGCTGTAGCAGTCCTGCTGGCTTCTGGTGTTCCTCCTTCACTCGGCTACATACATCACATAAGGCAATATGATCAGCGATGTCTCCCTTCATGTTGTTCCACCAGAATCTGTCCTTTAGGTCCATATACATCTTCATATTGCCCGGATGTATGGAATACGGCGAGTCATGAGCTTCCTGCAGAATCAACTTCCTTACCTCCGGATTGTTGGGAATGCACAAACGATCTCCATACCACAAGGTTCCTTGCTCATCCTCGCGGAACTCTCTTGCTCGATCCTCCTTCATCTTTTCCTTTATTTCATCCATCTCCTTATCTCCTACTTGAGCCTTCCTGATCCTGTCCTGTAGCATTGGTTGGACTTCCATTGCTGCTAAATATCCTTCTGAAACTACCTCCAGTCTAAGGTCCTTGAATTGCTTGCACAAGTCCTCGGGCAATTCCCCAACAGTCAATCCATTGGCATAGACCTTCCGGCTCAGAGCATCTGCTACTACATTTGCCTTCCCTGGGTGGTACTGCAGATTCATATCATAATCCTTGATAAGCTCCAACCATCTCCTTTGCCTCATGTTCAGTTCCTTTAGCTCATCCACATCCATCTTATATGGTCTCTTGGCTATTGGTCCTGTTCCCGGCATCAGATCGATGAGAAACTCCACATCCCTGTCAGGTGGCATCCCTGGCAGCTCTTCCGGAAACACATCAGGCTATTCCTTAATCACATCCACAGTATCCATGCTAACCCCCTTAAGAGAATTCAGCTTACTCCTTCCCGGTCGCATAGCCGACTTGAACCTAATCCTCTTACCATCTGGGGTTTTGAGCGAAACTGCTCGCTGTGCATAATCTATGTCTCCCCAATGCATAGACATCCAATCCATACCCAGAATTACATCTAAACCTTGTGATTCCAAAACTACCAGATGTGCAATGAAATTGTGTGCTCCAATCCTCACAGTTAAGTTGCGGCATCCCGCGCTAGCTATCATATCCCCTCCAGGTGAACTCACTCTAATAGAACCTTTCAGAGATTCCGTAGGTAACTTATACTTATCCACAAATGCCCTTGATATGAATGAATGCGATGCGCCAGTATCAAAAAGTATAAGTGCAGGGTGAGTGTTGATTGGAAACTTACCAATCACAGGATCAGGCTCATCTGGGATCTCCTCCACATTCATGTGGTTCACTATGGCCTTCTGGTTGTTGCTTGGCTTCAGTCCCTTCTTCTCCGGACAGTTGTCAGCATAATGTCCCTTCTGGCCACACTTGAAGCATGTCACCTCACTCAGATCCTTCTTCACGAAGCTGCGATCACGGTTGCGGTCATGTCCACTGTGTCCTCCAGAATGGTGAGTGTGTCCTCCCTTGTGGCTGTGGTGGTTGCTCTTGTGGCTATCATGGCGATGTCCATCGCCTCCATGGTTGTGGTGGTCATGGCTCCCATGGTGCCCATGGTCACTCCCTCCATGCTTGGAGTATCCATCATAAGAAGTGCGAGACTTGTGGTGAGAACCAGAGTGGTGATTGTTTCTCTTCCTCTTGCGGCTTTCCACCTGCTTGTGCTTCCCTTCCAAGATCCTGGCCTTTTCCATAAGCTCCTGGAAAGTGGGGCAATAAACCACCAGCAGCTGCACTGAAAGCTCATCACTGAGGCCATCCAGGAACCTCTCCCTCCTTTTGGCATCAGTGTCCACATCCTCAGGTGCATAACGAGACAGGTTGTTGAACTCCTCAATATACTCAGCCACGGTGCGATTGGTTTGGCGCAAGTTGCGAAATTCCTTCCTCTTCAGGCTCAGAACTCCTGAAGATATGTGGTTGGTCTTGAAACCTTCCTCAAACATTGCCCAAGTCACAGTGTCCAGCGGGTGGGTGATCTGAGAAGTGTCCCACCACGAAGCGGCTGGTCCCTCCAGTAGGTGAGCGGCAAATCTCACCTTCTCAGCATCTGTGCATCCAGATTACAGATCCTTGTTGGTGAGCAACGACGATCGAGAGCAACCATTGGTTCCGTTGCAGTAGAGAACTTTGCTGGCCTTAGCCTCAGAAACCTGGTAAGTGCATCTCCCTGAGGCTGGTTGTTCCCATTATTGTTGTTGTTCTGAGCTTCCATGAACTGGGTCATAACTTGGGTCAACTCTGCCTGAGCTGCCATGAGCTGCTCCAACTCAGTGGGTTGACGGCGGGGAGGCATCTGCGGTTTAGCATAGGTAAGCTTAGAAAGAATCGATTACGAAAACAGGATTCTACCCATGCATTATGACCAAACAACAACAAACTAATCACAGACAATCTCAAGCAAGAAACACATCAGCAAACAAATGATTCAGCAACATCCCAGGGGTTATCCTAGCAGTATATATCTACTGAAATAGTTTTTAGAAGAGTTGGCATTAGTTGTCTACACAGAAGGTCAACAAAGCATTAAAAACAGGAATCTGCCAGAACAGTCCAGCAGCGTTCACGAATTTTTCTATCTGACTTAAACTCGTCAGGAATTTTTTCTGATTTTTTGTATAAAGTACAGAGAGTTTTGAACCAGCCCTATTTTTTAGATTTTTCCCAGTTACCAATAAAATATGAAAAATCGTGAAGTACATCCATGTCAGCAGAAGACTGCAACAGGAATAACTCAGATATCAACCAATCTTGACATAACCCTTCTATAAAATTCGCACAAATAATCCTGGGATATTGGAGTACACATAGGAGCAACTAAACACTCTTAAACTAACAGTAATTAAGTTTTACATCGATCGAGACTAATCCTAACGATTTTACCTAACGAAGTCTAATTGGTGGACTCTATCTACTTCTTGAAGAGGTTGCGGTAGGTCCTTGCACTCATGTGTTGGCGCTTCTGTCCACGAACCAACCATGGCGGCGGAGTATACACCTCTCCTGAGTCATCACTTGAAATCTCAAACTCCACCTCTTCTAGATCCTCCTCTTCTTCTTCAATCTCCGCTGCGGCTGCAACAGCTTCATCTCCTCCACCATCATCGTCTCCATCATCATCCTCGTCCTCATCATCATCATCGTTCCCACTATCATCATCATCATCATCATTTTTGCCATCATCTCCATTGTCTTCATCAGAGGGTGGATTCAGCTGTGCTTGGAGAGCGGCAATCTGGGCTGCCATATCTTCAATAGTCTGGTCCCTTTCCTGGATGGTACCTTGCAGCTGTTGTATGGTCTGATTGTTTTCCTGCACTGTCCCATTAAGCTGTGCTATGGTTGCATCCCTGCCTATCAGGGCATTCTTCAAAACATCCACAGCTTCATGTAAGGTCTCTATCTCCAGTCCTTGGACCACCATACCATTGCTGGCAAAATCTACTATCTCTTTTACCATCATCACTTTCTCAGCTAGAGCTCCATTCTCCATTTCCATATCCTCTATGTGCCTCCGACGGGGCGGCATGTTGTTCCTGTCACCCGGGGTAACCACAATGTTCCCATCCTCATCACGCCTCCCGTAGTCACGGTAGGGTGAATCTGCTGGCGGGAGGTGTCGGACAAGATGGCACTGGCGTGACAAGGCTTCATGCAAGGCCAAGTTTATTCCAAGTCCCCAGTTGCAGTATGTCTTGGTGTAGATCAGATGCACAGGGTTTGGCAAGGCGGCATCCCTGAATATGAAGGTGGTGATCTCCCATGCATCCTCACCATATCCATAGGTGTATAGCTTTCTTCCTTTGAACATGGGCAGTGGCAATCCCAATGACTGCGAGAGCTACGCTAACTGTCTTGCAAAGGGCCTTGGTGACTCCATGGTTGCATACTCAGTCCTGACTTCTCCCATCTATCAATTAAAATAGGAAAGTATGAGAATAGCATATGGTAAGAATTTACGAGAGTGAAAGGCATAAGATGAAAGACAGAGTTAATATAAGCTTTAATAATTCTATGGCTTCCTAATCCAAACCTAGGTCATGATCCTACAGTCGACAACGGGATCTGATACCATCTTGTAACACCACGGTTCTGAAAAGACCATAGCTTCTATGTGACATGCCAATCCCTGGATCGGTTCATTGGCTCACAATAGAAATAAGATGAATAACATAGCAAAATATCCGTGTATCATAAATAACAAAGATCCAGAGTATCATTATTACAATAAAAGCTTAGCTCAAGGCTAGCTCAATGTTATTCAAGTAGCAACATAAATATAGTAAATCCTGCATTCTTCAAATTTCCCACAAGTGAACAAGTGCCGAGTGGAGTACCGTGGCCTAAATCGATTACTCAGAATCGTAATATCCTGCAACATGAAACGTAGCAGCCCCGAAGGGTCAATACATGGAATGTATGGCAAGTAGAGCTATTAAAGGAGACAATAGTGCTAACATCTACATGCATATTTGGCAACTGGAGCTGTGGCTAGCTTGCATTTGCAATTACCTTTGTCCTACTTTCATAAAAAGTCTTTGATTTTCTTTGAAAAGATCCCAATTAAGTTATCCCATCAACATTAAAGCAATTATTAAATTGGAATGAGCGAGAAACATGTCATGGAATCAATATCAAGCAACTCAGATGTCCATAACCGGGGACACGGCTAATCGATTAGATTATACACCCTGCAGGGTTTAGTACACTTTACCCATGTGACTTGGCCAACCCAGCTCGTACCATCACTCTCATATTGGGTGATGATAGGGAGAAGTCCAAGAAGAGACCGTTCGGGAAGTAGCTCCCCAAACCCGACGCGCACCGGTCCAACCTACCAAAATTCTACATCTATGGATACGCGGGTTCAAGTTACCACAACCTACTGAGTCCAACCAACCTCCCATTTCATTATTGGCACATGGTGTACACGTAAGCTACAAAATAAAGAAGCCAATCATTCTCTCTGATACCAGGGTGCCTTTCCGCAATGAAACCACCAAAAATTATCAATCCCATCACACCCAGGAGATTCATTGATTAAGTTGTTTTAGTTTTCGCAAACCAACTCATTTAAAAACAACTTTCAGTGATGTAACCCAGCTGTCGTTCATCATAGCATGGCTAAGCACATCTACCAACGACGGTTCATCTACAGGGAAAGCCCTACCACATAATAGGTCATAGCATAGCGATAGTAATATCCTACACATGCATCTACAAAATACACGACAATGCATTGAAAATAGTAGGATAACATCATGAACAAGGTAGCATCTACTTGCCTTGGTAGATGGCTCGGAAGAACAATCCACACACGAGCAAGCGTTGCACTCGTCACAATCTACACGATACAATTGCAATCATAAACAAACCATCCATAATCATATGCAAACAAAGATGATGCAAGATGCATGCATGACAAGTGGAATAACGCTACAGCAGCATCACATAATCTTATTCAGTATAACTACTGTATGCATGCACGGAAATTATTTTGAGTGCAAAGAAAACAAAGCATGCAATTTATAATGCTTAAATAATAGAGCTAGAAACTAAATAATTAGCCACTACTAACATACTATTTGTAAAATCTTGGAAAATTTCCAATGCATAGGAAACTCATAATAGAAACAGTATAACTGGAATTTCTCATAAAGGATTTATATAAATCCCCGAGTAATTAAAATACTACAGTAAGCCTTTAAATAGATTCTGCAAAAACCATTACTGTAAGCCTAACTTTTTAATTCACTATGAGATTCCCCTTGTTCTACTGATTCCAGGGACATCTTATTTTCAATTTTGGAGTTACAGAACTTATTCTATGAATTTATTACTCTAAAAAGGGCATTAAATCATTTAATTATTCAGGACAAAACCTTACTGTAAAAGTGTGAAACAACGATACAGCAAGATTCTACGTGAGACACTGAATCCATACATATTTTATTTGCAATTTTTGGCCCAGTAGATCTAAAGATATTGATTTTACAAATTTTAGCTAATTTCTGCCAATTTAAATCAATTTAAATTACACAGTCAAAGTTGACTGATCTGACCGCGCTAACGTGGCAGCCGACGTGGCGCGCTGACCAGTCAGCGGTCAGCGTGGTCGGTCAACGGCCCATCTGAGCCGTCCGTCCCAGATCGGAGGGCAGGGGGAGGCGGCGAGGATGCTCACCGGCGCTGGCGGCGGCGAGGTCGGGGGAGACGGCTGCGGCGGTCCTTGGCGGCGGCAAAGGGGCGTACGGCGTCGGGGAAGGGACGGTGAGGCTCGTCGTCGTGGCGGCGACGGGCGAGGTGGTCGGGGGCGACGGCGATCGACGGCTGGAGCGCGGGCGGCGGCGGCGCGCTCCGGCGAAAATCCGGCCGGCGGCGTCTGCGAAGGGAAAAGCGGCGGCAAGGGTCAAGATGGCGGCGATGCTCGCAAGGGAGAAGAGGGGGAGCGGGGTGGCGGCGTGTCACCTCGTCTGTGGCGGCGATGTCGGCGGCGGCTTGGCGAAGCGCGGAGACAGAGGAGGGTGGCGCCCGATTTTTGTAGAGGGAGGCCCTCGCGGGGTCGGTTGCGGATTCCGTGGGAATCGCGGCGGCGGGCGGAGGCGTGTCCGTGTCGGACACGGCGACGGCGCCAAACAGTGGAGTCCCACCCACTGTCGGTGGTCAAGCTGGCGGTGTAGTGGTGGCCGTGGCCTTCTTCTGCTGCTTTCAAGCCCTGGCTGGCTGGGCACTGCTCTTTTTTTTCCCTTTTTTTTCTTCCCTTTTTCTTTTCTTTTTCTGACGAAATGTTTTCTGAATTTTTGATAGAATCTGTCTGGAACAAGCCCAAAATTTAGTTTGTCATATCTTTTGCTACGAAGCTCCGATTGGGGCGATTCAAAGTGCTACAGGTTCGTGGCGGAACCCTCTATGCACCTGTGTCTTCCATATATCCAAAATATAATGTTTTTCACACTAGCATGGTAAATCCTAGTGTTCATGTGTAGGTGTCAAAACGCAAATGCAAGTGGTTTGTCTTGGCAAAACCTTTTCAAACCGAAATTTTGCATGGATGATCATGATGCAATGCCATGAATGTTATGCAGTACCAAATCTAAAATTTGGGATGTGACAATAAATAAGTACATTCCACCCATGATGCAATAGTATTTCTAGGCAAAGATAGTAACTATTATTTTGATCTTCCTCTAAGAGAGAAAGGAAATAAGCGCAGATTTATCGCATCGTGGTCAACATATTTAATGCGCATCATATCACATATTTCAATGAAAGTGTTCAAGTGCATACCTGCGTCCTCAACAGCAGAGCCTCCAAATTGATTATGTTGAACCAAACTTAAATAGTCGGGCTTAATTTCATAATCCTCAGCAGTAATTGATGGCTAGGTAATAGGAGTATGCAAATAATCATTGTTGGGAGTTGCAAACTTTCCAAGTTTATTTTTATCCATAGTAACTATGTTTTTGGGTTTTCTAAACAAAAACTTATAAAAGTAAAAAACAATAATTTAAAGGCTAACTATTTTTGGGGGTTTTCAAATAAAGATTGAAAGCAAACTAACAAAATTAAAAAGAAGAATTAAAACTAGCAAGGTTCCTAATAAACTTACGAGGGTAGCTATTGCTTCGCTGGCAACGGCGCTAGAAAAAGGGTTGATACCTTCGATCTGTATTACGGATATAGTATAGCTCTTTTTCCCTAGTATACCTAGGTTATCGAATCCTCGGGAAGGACAAAGCATGGCGAAGTTACTTTAATGGACCTTCAGGATTTTTAGAAATTTTTAGTGTTTTACTGGACCAAGAGTTTGTGATCTTTTGTTGTTGTCGATGATGGAGAGAGAGGGCCTGGGTGTTTGGTTTCACATGTAGCTATGCAAAACATCTGATCGGAATAAAAGATAATAATAAAGTATTCATGTAATCGTTAGAGAAAGATAATTATATGTGGGCAGTGCATCCATAACTGTTATTGCCTCTACAGCCGCTTATAGCAATAACCTATTAGTCTCATCCATATAATAAATAGAACTAATGATATGCACAGTGATGTCACCGTTAATCCCAAGTAAATCTCTCACATATAGTCGTACTACCCTTTCTGTCACTGGGGTTCTCATCCTGCAGATTATTCATTACTCATACTCCCTGTACCTAGATCAATCTTCGGAGTCTTGGGTACCTAACAAGTCCTTAGATTGAGGCAAGAGAGGATACAATAATCATCATGTCATAAAAATTAATGCACGATCCCATCCATGATAAATAACATGAACAAACTACATGGCTAAGCCGAAGCCCTTAGCCCAAGGAGAATTACTCACACAAAGAGATGAGATCAACAATCATAAACATTGTATTTGAAATCATGGGATCAATAGAAATAGTCTTACAATGTCACCAATTGGAGATGAGATCTACTATTACAAGTGGTGGACTATGGGTATGGTGGTGAAGGGTTGTGAGATTGGATCTAGATCTATTCCTCTGGTGGATCTTCGGTGTCGTGGTTTCTGATGGATTGGTATCGTTTGGCCCTCTTTTCTCGTCATGGGAGGTCTCTTTATATAGGGGTCCCTTCACGAAAGTTGTTCTGCTTGATCTAGCGGTGTCGGTGGAAACTATATGGCCAGAACTATAAGGACCGAATTTTTATTCCCGCCGTATAGTTGGTCGTTAAACCTTCTGTTTCCTCTTCACGACCCTTGGTTTATTTGGGTTATTGGAAATATCATATCTTTGACTTTAATGTTGTGATTCCCATCATCAAATGTCATTACCTGCGCAGGGAAAAATAGAAAGACAGCATTGCATACCCCTTTGATCATTAGGCATTAGTGGCAGGGTTTAGAGATATATTTCATCAAAAGTATGAATAATATCTGAAGGGAATATGCTCGAGAGGCAATAATAAAGTGGTTATTAGCGTATTCCTTATTTATGATAAATGTTTATTTTGCATGCTATAATTGTATTAATACGGAAACGTTAATACATGTGTGTTTAATAAACAAACAGAAAGTTCCTAGTTATGCCTCTATCATAAACTAGCTCATTGATTAACAAGATGATCAAGGTTTCCTGATCATAGACATTGGATGTTGTTAATAACGAGGTCACAACATTAGTGTAATGATGTGATGAACATTCATACGAAGTATAGAATTACGATCAAAGTCATTGAGTTTATATTGATATAACAACTTACGAAGTGATCCTAATCCTTAGACCATGAGATCATGTCAATCACTAACACCGGAAGAGTTTCTTGATGACATCAAACGTCACACCGTAACTGGGTGATTATAAAGATGGCTTCAGAACTACTAAAGTGTTATGTTGAGGCTCATGGATCGAGAGTGGAATTTTTGTTCATCCCGATGCCGGATAGATATGCCCTAGGCCCTCTCGGTGATATCACATTGATTAGCTTGCAAGCAAGTGATTTGATCACTAGAATGTTATATCACGGGAACGAGAAAAGTGTGCATGTCGGTAACGATATCAAAATATGTATGGAGATACCGATGATCGAATCTCGGACATGTAATATATCGTGAAACAAAGGGATTAAGATACTAGCATAAAAGGTTTCGACGATCACAGGAAAGTCATCGTTGAATGTGTGGGAGTCAGTATGGATCTCCAGGTCCCGCTTATGATTATTGATCAGAGAAGGGTCTCGATCATGTCCACATTATTCGCGAATCGTAGGATGGCACACTTAAGGTACACTGACATCCAATTGGAGCAAAAGTTTTATGCCGGAAAGAATAACAAGCGCAGGAATTTATTTCACTAGACACCGAAACTGTTTCGGTTGAAATTGTTGAAACTGGTTCTGCATGTGAAATTGAATACTAGCAAGGGGTTTTATGTGAATGTTTGTTAATTAAAGTAATTAACAAAATTCTGAATAAATAAATAAATAAAAGAGTTTTATTTAAATGAGAGCTTGCATTAAATTTGGTGGAAATTTAATGCATGTGAGTGGTTTTTTGAGTGGAGGCTCTTTTATGGGAGTGGAGGCTTTTCATTTTGAGTGGGAGCTATACCCACATGAATGTGGAAGAGGTGGGGGCATCCACCATGGCTGGCGCCATGCCCCTTGGGGTGCCCCCTCTCCCTATAAAAGGCCCCCCTCTCATCCTCTCAAAGCACACCTCCTCGTGAAGGATCTCTCTCCCCCTCTAGAATTTATCCCCCATAGTCTCGGACTAGCAAGATACATGTTCCCGGTGTTTATTCGGAAAGAAAGAGTTGTGCTTCCGCTGCATCGCTGAAGCGAGGAGGCGGAGGTTACTCGGTGTCTTGTACGTGTGTGCGAGCACGGATGTGATGCTGTTTTGCGGCGCTAGGACTTCCTCTCGATCTTGAGATCGGCAAGAGATCGTCTACATCAACCACGAGTTTAACTCGTTAAGCTTTGTCGGTCTTTAAGGGTATGTTCTCTACGGATATACATCCGCCTGTTGCTTGTATCTAGTAGATAGATCTTGGTACATAGTTATTCCCATCGTAGGAAAAATTTTGTTTTCTATGTTGCGAACCCTACAATATCTAGTTTAAATGTGGATGTGGATGGCTATATTTCACGTCCATCACATCTCCACTCCCCCCTACTACGGTGTCCGGTAATGCCTCCACTAGACATGATTTTGGAGGGGTTGGATGTCACGCCCCCGAGTTTAGGGCTAGACAAATCTCATACCCCGTATGACATAATCCTAACTTAGAACTTGAGAGAATGCATTGAAAGAATCAGTAGCATCATAGTGACTCAATGAGTGAAGATAGCAAATAATTACAACCAGAGGTCGCAGACCTGACATTATAACAAGAAATGAAAGCAACTTTTGTTGTTCTATACAACAAACATAACAAAGGCCTATGAGGCCATAACATAAAACGACATCAATTCCATATATCTCGGGTTGTTTCATGATAACCCCAAACTACTCGTCGATGTCAACATATAAACCACCTTCAGTTCGAGCAACTTCATTTGTAGCAAAACTTTTAACAAAACAAGATTGAGTACAAGATGTACTCTGCAAGACTTAGTTAACCTTGTAGCCACATGCTCAGGTTGGAAAGGTTTTATTTGGGTACTTTGTAGAGCAACTTTCTTTGTATACAATTAAGAGGAAAGGCTCTTCTAATCAGAATATTTATAAGGAGATAAGAAAGCAACATTACTAGCTCTTATTGATCATCTTTTGATATTCACCAAATCATCATCAGTTGAACCTATAAGCTAAGATTACCCCCTCGAAAAACCTGGAGGAAGCAATCCTGAATACTTTAGTTGCCAAGTTTTATGATTAGGTTAAAATTCTCTATGATCACAAAATAATTTCCCAAGTCGTTCATAATTGTGGTCACTGCTTCTTGAAAAGATTGAACCATGCAGGGCAATTTACCCACATGGGCCAACCGACTCTTAACACCACATGATTAACACTCCATGCAAGGTGTGCCGGCAAAGGATGGTTGACCATGACCTTTACCGTGCTTTCTCCGAGACCATGAGTCAAGCCCTAAGGATTGTGTCTCCATAACGGGTCAAGTACGAAAGCCGGTCCTTAGGGATGTCAAAAAGGTTCAAGATTATGAAGGTCGTGCATTTCATGTTCCCTGTCATGCCCTATCTAATATGATATGCTACCATATCAAATCATCCAGAATGCATATGCCAAATTGAACACCCGGCTAGGTGACTCATAGAATCTACTAGGTAAGTTACTAAAATCGAGGGGGTTCCTAGGCCCCCGCGTGGTTGTATGCTCAGTGTTGGTTCAAAAGGTGAGAAGTTGGGTCCTAGGGGTGGAACGCAGGGGACTACAAAAACCATAACCCAACATTGGTCTCCCATACAAGTCTTAGCATGTTTAACTCACATTAATTATCATACCACATAATCCTGTCAATGCTAGGTTTATTCGCATCTCTGACCCATCGACCAGACTTGGAAAAATAAGCATGGATAATCATGACTGATGTAATAGCTCAAGCTATGCTCATAAGCCAAAACCTAATTATGCTAGGAGAAATGGATCAAGTATTATAGTCTACAAAGGAGGAACCATACAATAGATAGGATACTCTATCAATCAACCAAAGACCACATTGTAATCGTGTGCATAGCAAGAATTATAATACTTTCAAAAGATTGGATTAGAATGGTGGAATTACGCTTGCCTTGTTCTTCAGTAGACATGTATGGTAGACATGTATGGATCTTCGGTGGCGTTGAACAAGGGCTTAGGTTCAGTTCCTATTGCCAAGAACCAATACTAGGAAGTAAGAACAACATTCAGGACATGGCATAATGTAATTCTCATATAATATTAATGACATGTCATATTAAAGATATTATGATAACCCTATGTGCAAAATCAAGTGAAATGAGTTTGAATACCCTAGTCATGGCATTTCTATTAACGCCATAAGTACTTACGAGGGATAACTACTCTCCTAACTAAACTAGGGTTCAAAGTTGTATATAAAATGTATGATTATATTTTTAAGAGATAGATATATTTTCTGGGTATTTTGATATATTATTCATATTTTTATGATTTAAAATGAATTAATTTGCAAATTTTAAATATATTTCTGTCACTTAAATCATTTTCTAAAAATATTAAAATCCTGGTAGGGGGACCCCACCCATCATATTTTGAATAAAATAAAATAAAAAGGGATTATGTTGTCGGGATTACGTCAATAAAACATGACATCGGTGTGGGATAACGTCATGCTGACATCAACCGGCCATTAGACGCAGCTGGAGCACGAGAACGATGGTAGAGGATGTGTGGGACGCGCGGAAGGGCATGTTGGACGCACACGACCGAGGCAAACACAACGGTGGTGGTGCTACCATTTATTGGCAATCGAAGCATCGCCCACGATGAGCTCCTATGGTGGCGGACGACTATGACCATCAGCAGAGCACTAGAGAGAAGGAGGGAGATGGAGGAGAGGTGCACGAGCATTGCAAGCTAACTAGAATGACGATGGGATGCTCGGGGAGGCAAGGCGATGTTAGGAATTGTCATAATCATCCACGGTGAGAGACAGGCGGGTTGGTGAGGATGATCTCCATTATCTCATTTCCGAGCTTTCCTAGCATGCGCAAGTTAACGACGAAGACGAGGGCGACGAGGCAGCTCCAACCAGTGCTGAATGGGCTCGAGGAAGTCGAAGGTAGCATGGAGAAATGAAGGCCGAGAGCTAGGGTTTCGGATCCCCCTGCAATAGAGGATGATAGGGGGAAATGGGACGGGAAGGCTTTATACACGTTTAAAGAATATTGGTGGGGGCTATGGGGAACACTAGAGGAGGTATTGGTCAACTATTTAAAGTGCCTGCATTGTATTGCATACACAACAGTAACAGTGTCAAAAGGGAAGTACTACGCGTCCCTCGAGGGATAAAACTTCCGATCCCTCGGGTGGACACCCTGACATGTGTCCCACAAAAAGTCCTCAATCCCGTTTTTGCTACAAAACTATATTTTTTTGCTATAAAAAATCCCGCTTTTTCTATATGTAGCAAAAAACGGTTCACACAAAAAACAGAATAAAAGACTGCCTCGCCAGAGTTTGCGTTGGAGACCTCGTCGGAGACTATGCCACAAAAAAGTTATGCTAATATAGAAAACATGACCTCGCCGAAGACTTTCGCCCGGAGATCTTGCTGGAGACCTTGCAGCAAGAACTTTACTCTATTGTACTAAAACCACAAAATATGTGTAGCAAAAAAAATTAGCAACTGTAGCAAAAAAACCTACATCAACGAAGATATCACCGGTGGATTGGTAGCAAAAAAAATGATGGGCTTCCGTAGCAAAACCGACTTGGAGAAAGTCAATGTAGTGAAAACGAAAAGAGTACATAGAAAAAATAAACGAGTACTCTCTGTTTCAAAATATAAGATGTTTTAGGTTCATGAAAGAAATGTATCCAGTCTTTCTTTTAGTGCTAGATTCACTAAAGTTTGGAATAAACCTAGCACTAAAAGAAGTTTAGATACATTTTCTTCATAAATCTTAAACATCTTATATTTTGAAACGGAGGGAGCATGTAGAAAAATCAGTCCCCGCTCCCCCATGGTAGCAACACCCATGGTAGCAAAAGCATCTGTCGTCAGTAGCAAAGTCATAGACCCAAGGTAGCAAAGATACCTGCCGTCAATAGCAAACGGCGTAAACCCATGGTAGCATGTCTGACTTCCCCTTGCAGCAATAACAACAAGGTCGATAGAGGCCATGCAGCTGCAATGGAGGAGGTTGAATTTGGAACATGGAGGCCACTCCAGCAAGGTCTTCCCTCGACAGGACCCTTCGTGGTGGCAGTCAATTCAGCGGAAGCTCGGAGTAGGCGTGGTGGCCTGAGGTTGGCGGAGCTTGGAGGAGGCACAACGGCTACATGAGGAGGAGATTGGGATACGGAGGCCTAAGTTTGACGAAGCTCGGAGCCGGCACAGCAAAGCTCAGAGCTCCGGCAGCAGTTGAATGGGACTCCGGCGACGCGATTTGCGTCCATGGCTACGGCGCGAGGGAGTGAGATCGGGCGACGATTGGGTGGGACTCCGGTGGAGACGGGTGTACGCTCCGGCAGCGGTTGGGTGGACACTCCAGCGGCGGGTGCCTGCTCCGACAGGTCTGGTCTGGTGGTTGGTCCGGTGGCGACGCGCGGGTGTTTCTTTTTAGGCTAGAGCTGAGTCATCGGGGGCGGAAGATGAGGAAGGAATTGCGGAAGGAGAGGTGCAGCTGATGGGCCACGCGTGGAGAGCAACGACTCGGGGGATTGTTTCGTTCGATCTTCGGGGGATAGTATCCTTTTCCATGTCAAAAAGAAGTAACAATTGCATGGTAGTCTCTACCTACTCCCTTCGTCCGGAAATAAATGACTCGAAGTTTTCTAGATTCACATGTATCTAGTTGTATTTTAAATATAGATATGCGAATGCAGATACAGTCAGGTAAATCAAAGAAAAAAATAGACAAAGCCAAGTCACTTATTTTCTAGCGGAGGAGTATTAGTTTGGTTTTTGTGAAAAGTGACCACAACATTGTTTTCTCCCAAAAAGAAAAGTAAGATATGCGAAAATTGTTGAGTAGAATTTGCAATTTGTATGTATTTTTTTTTAAGTTTACCCTAACAACCATCTACTGTATATATATCATCTAGCCCACTGACAGGCCGGCCTTACCTGTCAGTACGGCCAACCAATCACAGAGCACAAAACTTTCTTTCTCTATAGTCGAACGAGGCGCGCTAAACGAGCAGAAGAAAACTGGAGGCCCTACGGCCGCAGTGGCCGGAGGTGGACGGGCACGCCGTACTTGGGACGGAGCGTGAGCACGTTGACCGGCGCGTGGCGGTAGTCGTCGGAGATGGTGAACCGAAAGCTTGCGAGCAGCATGGCGAGGACGACCTTGGCCTCGAAGAGCGCGTACGTCTGCCCGACGCAGTTGCGCGGGCCGGCGGCGAATGGCAGGAACGAAGAGCGCCGCCCGCTGCCGGCGGCGAACCGCTCCGGCCGGAACTCGTGAGCGTCGGCGCCCCAGATGGACTCGTCGTGGTGGATTGCCAGCACGGGTATCCACACCGAGATCCCGCGCGGCAGGTGGAGGCGGCCGTCGCCGAGCGTGATGTCCTCGAACGCCATCCGCGGCAGCAGCGTCGCCGGCGGGTACAGCCGCAGTGTCTCCTGGATGATCATCTGCAGCTGCAACGTTTCGTACACGCACGCACAGAACAAAAACTGTAGTAAGATTTTCGGTCCTACCGATCAAGACATGGCTGTATATCTGCATGTGCACTGTACACGACGGACGACATACCACGGTGAGCTTGGAGAGGTGGTCGGCGGACGGCGGGCCGTCGCCGCAGACCTGGGCGACCTCGGCGCGGGCCTTGTCCTGCCACTCCGGGTGCGTGGCGAGCAGCATGAGCGTCCACGTGAGCAGCAGCGCCGACGTGTCGTGGCCGGCGAAGAAGAAGGTCTTGCACTCGTCGATCACCAGCCGCATGTCGTAGCTGAACCTGCCAACGCCGTCGCCTGTTGCACCCTTCTTCTCCTCCATCTCGGCGAGCAGCATGGCGAGGAGCCCCCGGCCGTAGGTGGACGTCGTCCGTCCCTCGTCGGCGATCTCGCGGCTCCGGCGGATGGACTCCATCACCACGCCCTCCAGCTCGGCGTTCAGCCGGCCGATCTCCCTCCTGTACTTGCTCGGGAAGTACCTGCAACCGATGATCGAACTCTCTCGTCAGTGTCAGGCGCAACAGTTGTTTACTCTTGTGCGCGCGTACGGCAATGGCCGTATGCGCGCGCACGGGTGCGTGCGCCAGTGGATGATGGAATCGATCCAAAGCGCCGGACAAACTGAAGTTAGTGCCTGTAGCCAGTGCCCAAAGCTAAACAGGACATGGATGGCCTGCACGCCACATAGTGTAGTTAATTAAGACCAATTACCACCTCGAGCAGCTTAGATTAGCTTAATCGTCTTAGTTATCTTAGTGCCGGGAACAAGGCTGGCGGTTGCGCATATATGTTTGCACGATGCGGCCGCAAGTGAACGACGGTAGAGACAAAGGCCAGCTAGGTGGTAAACAGAGAGTGAGTTGGCCGGCCGCAGCCCGCAGGCCAGGGAGGGAGGGAGGGGAAGGTGATCGATCGTGACTCACTGGCTGCCGGGGATCCAGAGGTAGCGGCTGGAGCGCGCGGTGAGGCGCTGCAGGTCCTCGAGGAGGTGGAAGATGCGCTTCCCGGTCTCGTAGCTGGTGTCGAACTCGGTGCGGGAGATGATGTCGCCGGTGAGCCTGGTCATGTGCGCGCCGATCTCCACCTCGCCGTGCCCCCGCGCCGCCGCGTCCCGCAGCGACAGGATCGTCTGCTTCGTGCACTCCACCATGTGACCCACCCGACCCTGCATAAAAACACGTGCGACATATATATCAGACATACGGCGGGTTCAGGATTCAGGAACCGGTGTGAATTTAGTGGCAATGCCACCATGTTCGATCGACGCGATGGCGTACCTTGAGTTTGTCCGGCATGAAGGCCGGCGCGACGACGTGGCGCTGGTGCGACCACCTGGCGCCGTTGGCCATGAGCAGGCCGCGGCCGATGAAGTGCCTGGTGCCCTGCCGCTGCAGCCACGACTTGCCGGTGGCGTGGGCGTACTTGGACGACAGGAACTCCTTGATCATGTCCGCGTCCGTCAGGCAAAGCCGCGGCTCGCTCCCGTACCAGTACACGAAGAGCTTCCCTGAAACGCACAATTCCCCCCCACACGGCCGATCAGGATCAGTACGCCGCGGCCGGCGTGCGCGCAATGCCTATGTTCAGTTCTCAGTCACTCACCGTATATCCCTGACCAGTGCACGTAATGGGGCATGAGGCGGCCGACGGTGTCGTGGCTCAGCGACGGCATGTCGCCGGCGGTCGCCTTCGCCACGAGGGCCGACACCTCGCGGAGGTTACCGACGAGCGGGCGCGGCGGGGGCCCGTGGACGCCCTGCGCCGCCATGGCCCTACGGATCCTCATTGGCGTCAGGAAGTAGCAGGACAGGGTCACCCATACCGCTCTCAGCAGCAACGCCACGGCAGCCGAGGCGATCGCCGTGACCATCACCGCCACGAAACCCATCATCATCAGAGGAGAAGTGGGGGAACAGAGAGATAGCAACGAGTAGAGGCGTTAGTAGTTTCGATGCCGACGACTCCTGCTAGATGCCGCCTGCAATGCAGGATTTCTCTGCGCCCCTCCTCCTGTCTATATATACAAGATCTCCAAGGAGAGGTCGTCACCGAATTTTGGTAAGTACTAACAGCCCATGGTAAAGATTTTATTTTCCCCCAAATATGTGTGTTTCTTCCTCCCTTTTGGTAAATATATAGTAGAAGAGGAATCGCCGACTGATACGGAAGGCGATCATGGATTACCATGGGAGACCAAAGTGATTCTCCCCTGGCGTGGTTACTCCATTAGTGGTTAGTGCCTTAATTGGAGAGGCTAATCTACTCATTTGGATGGATTGCCATCGTTGAGATGTTCTGGGATTTTTTTATTTGGTGTAGCCATTGATGTGGTCAATGTATCTTCCCACTAGGAAAAAGTAGTAGTGCATCAGTTATATATATGGGAGCCATTTATTATGATAATAAAGATTGAGATATAAAGGATTCAATTCTTAATTACTAGCTGCTAATAATAAAGATCTAGATATAAAGGATTGATATGGTCTTGATTTATTTCAAGATCGGTAGAGATCGGTACAAAGATCCTACTGAATTCATGTGCAGAAATTGCATATATACAGTACTACTATATACTATACATACAGAACAGACTGGCGGATGGGCTCAATGGACGCCAGGGAATTAGACTACCGCTACAAAATACTTTTTACTCAATTTGTGCAAAGTGTTCCTTCCGTATGACAGAAACTCCAAAACTGAAGCACTTGAGGGAAGCATCATGCATAAGGATGGCACCAAATGCTGTTCTAATAATCTAATTATAAGGCTTAGGCATGAATTCTTGTCTGAACCAGCAGGCTTAATCTAGAGTATCAGTGTATAATCATCACATAGAGTATGCATAGCACTGGTCAATCCCTTAAACAAATGGCAAATCTCGTTCAGGATCGATAGCTTTATATATATTCTCTATTCCCTATCCCTGCACTTTCCCCATATATATATGATTCTCAGCTAAAGGTCGATCTCTGATCAGAAACATATAAGCCGTAGATGGTTCTGAAACAAAGCTTGTTTTTTTCTCTGACAGGAGACATAAACTAGCTATTGGCTGCAGCAAACGAAACGCAAAAGGGCAAAAGGAGGGGGCACAAAGGAGGCCCGTTTTTGGTTTTTCAATAGCAAAGCCTAGTTCTCTGCACCCCGTGCAACTTGGAGAAAGATAATGTATATGTGCTTGGGCATAAGAACAAAACCCTAGCCTCTCAGACACCATTGTTTAGTGCTGAACAAGAACAGCGTGGATGAGCTGTAGCCGATCGAAGCAGGTCGGTGCACCGGCAATCACCGCTAAGTTCTCTGACTAGTTACGGTTTAAGAAAGTAGTTTACACTTTAAGAAAGTAGTAGAAGATTTGGTTCATAGACACATTCACGCGGAGAGCGGGAAAAGAAACACAAGGCTTGAGTGACACTGTTCTGTTTTTCAAGTCGTCAGCAGTTTTCGCTGTTGTCGGTTTTTTTGTTAGTCGGTAAAAAAAGTAGGAAAACGCTCCCATCATACTGGTTGTAACCCTTTCTTTATAGTCAAAAAGAATTGGTCAGAGCGTCTGCCAGTTTTTCATGAAACCGAGTGCTTGATAGCTGCATAAGCGTAACTGAAACTGAACCCCAATTGTATATGAGAAACAATCTGCAACCTTTGTCATCAGGTTTGAATTATAGTTATCTTCCCTTTCAGGATGAGCTGTAGGCGATCGAAGCAAGTCGGTGCACCGGCAAACACTCCTAAGTACTCCTACTACTTACGGTTTAAGAAAGTACTCAGTGATAGTTTAGTTTTAGTGAGCTGAATTGGTTCATGGACTCATGAAGAGAGAAGAGAGAACAGAAGGCTGAGCGATGCTGCTCTGTTGTTCAAGTCTCAGCTGTTTCGTTGTTGTTGGAGCTTTTGTCGGTCAGTAAAGTTAGGAAATGCGCCCACAAGACCGGTTTCTAACCCTTCTCTAGTCAAGAATTAGTCAGAGCATCTGCCAATTTTTCAAGAAACGGGGTACCAGCTGGTACTTTATGTTGCTGAAAATGCTGCATAAGCATAGCTGAAACTGACACCCCATTGTGTAGGAAAAATTATGTGGAACCTTTTTTTCAACGAACATTCCTAGAAGCCCGTCTTTGTACTGAGAAAAGGGCACTAGGATAGCGTAAACGAACAAATTTACAAATGTTTACAATAAGTGCATGCACCCGTCAACAGCAGGCCTAGAAAAAGAAAAGAAAAAGAAGAGAAAACCGCAATTGTCCTCACCAAACGGCCTACGAAAGGGTGAGGAGGCCAAAGGTCTGGGTTGCCTAGCCTCCACCCATGAATGGTGAGGAGGCGAGGCTTAGTGCCTCAAGCCCGTTTCACAGCCTCAATAGGATGCCTCCATAGCACGACCAAAACTCCAAGCTAGGTCAACTTACCCTCACCCAAGTGCCTAGGAGGGTGAGTGGGTGGATGTCAGGAATTAAATGGAACTAGTGAAGGCATCGCCTAGAAGGCGTCGATTGTAGGTTTCGCAGCATAGAAAATAAAAAAAAATTCTACGATGGGAACTATGTACCAAGATCTATCTACTAGATACAAACAACGGGCGGATGTATATCCGTAGAGAACATACCCTTAAAGACCGACAAAGCTTAACGAGTTCAACTCGTGGTTGATGTAGACGATCTCTTGCCGATCTCAAGATCGATAGGAAGTCCTAGCGCCGCAAAGCAGCAGCGCATCCGTGCTCGCACACACGTACAAGACACCGAGCAACCTCTGCCTCCTTGCTCCAGCGATGCAGCGGAAGCACAACCCTTTCTTACCGAATAGCCACCGGAAACATGTATCTCGCTAGTCCGAGACCATGGGGGATAAATTCTAGAGAGGGAGAGATATCCTTCACGAGGAGGTGTGAGTGAGAGAGAGGAGTATTGGAATTATGCCCTAGAGGCAATAATAAAGATGTTATTATTATAATTCTTGTTCATGATAAAGTTTATATTTCATGCTAGAATTGTATTAAGCGGAAACTTTGATACCTGTGTGGTTTATGAACAACACCGTGTTCCTAGTATGTCTCTATGGACTAGCTCATTGATTAATGATGGTTAAGGTTTCCTAACCATAGACATGAGTTGTCAATTAATAATGAGATCATGTCATTGGGAGAATGATATGATGGACAGACCCAAATCAATCAGAGCAATTAGATCGTGTCATCGTGTTCATCTTTGCGAAGCTTTTTCTTATGTCAAATATTGTATTCCTTAGACCATGAGATAATGCAACTCCCTAGTATCGGAAGAAAGCTTTGAGGTCATCAAACGTCATCCTATGAGAGGGTGATCATAAAGGTGTCTCTCAGGTGATCGGAAAGTACTTGTTGGGTTGTATGTATCGAGATGGGATTTGTCCCTCCCAAGTCAGAGAGATATACTTCGGGCCCACTCGGTAATCGATATCAACACCGCTTGCAAGCAAGTGGTTAAGGGGTTAATCACAAAGTAATATCGGATTACGGAACGAGTAAAGTACTTGCTGTGAACGAGATTGAACTAGGTATGCCGATGCCAACGATCGAATCTCGGGCAGGTAAAATATCGTGTGACGAAGGGAATATATATATGGGATTAATTGAATCCTGGCATCGTGGTTCATCCGATATGATCATCGATGAATATGTGGGAGTCAATATGGGTTTCCAGACCCCGTCGTTGATTATTGATAGAAGATCATGTCTGCATATTCTCGAACCCGTAGGGTCACACACTTAACGTGTCTCGACGCTAGGATAGAATGGATAATTTGTTTATGAGTTTTTGTTCCGAGTCTCGGATGAGACCCAGGACATCACGAGAGGTTCTGGAATGGTCTGGAGAATAAGATTCATATAAGGGAAAGCAGTTTTTGGATTTCGGAATTGTTTCGGAATGTTCGGTATTGTACCGGAAGGTTCTAGAAGCTTCCGGAGTGGGACCAACGTGGCCCCACTTGTCAGGAGGGGGTGTGGGCCTACGAGGGAGTGCCCTGTCCGCATTGGGACAGGGGCACAAGGCCCCATAGGCCCAGTCGGCCAAGCCCTAGGGGAAACCCTAGGGAGGCTTCTAGAAGGGGGGAACTTGCCCCCCACTCCACCCATGTGGCTGCCGGCCCTAGGGCTTAGAGGAGGGGCAAGGGCAGCCGGCCAGCCCTCTATATAAAGAGGGCAGGGGCGCACCCTCCCTCGACACCTCCTCCAACCCTAGCCGCCTACTTGTTGTCCTCCTCTCTCTCTCTCCCGACTGCGCGTAGGCGAAGCCCTGCCGCAGAAACTCTCAACCTTTGCACCACGCCGTCGTGTTGTAGATCCAATCTATCTCTCCATCCCACTTGCTGGACCGAGAAAGGAGGAGACGTCGAGGTGCCGTACGTGTGCATCTCTCGGAGGCGTCGCCACTTGCGGCGTTGGATCGGATCGGATCGCGAGGAGGAGAAGGCTAGTACGACTACATCAACCACGTTATGTTGAACGTTTCGCTGTGCGATTTCTTCAAGGGTATGAAGATCTCATCTATCCCTCTCGTTATTTGCATCTCCTAGATTAGATCTTGGCTTTTCCCGTTCGCATCCGTAGAAAATTTTGATTTACTATGCTGCGAAACCCTTCATTGGTATCAGAGCTAGATCTATGTGTAGATGTGTTTCACGAGTAGAACGCAACATGCTTGTTGCGGGCGTTGATGTTTTCTGTTGCAAGCCTCTTGTTGTGTACTTCTTATGACGCGGGATAGTGAAATCGAAGCGGTCCAGGCCAACTTTACGCAACCTCGTTCGCGAGACCGGCTCCGCACTTGACGTGTGGCTTGTTCCACACATGCGGCTGGTGGATGCCAGTTTCTCTCACTATAGTTGTCATGGGATTTACACCGGATATTGGCAACCATAATATTACCATTGTGGCTTTCCGTAGGTAAGAATCGTTCTTAGCTTGTTACTCCCATAAGCCACGTAAAACATGCAACAACAAAGTAGAGACGTCTAACTTGTTTTTGTAGGGAGTGTTTCTGTGATATGGTATGGCCCAAGATGGGATGTGTATGTTGTATGCAATGATCATGTTTTGTAATATTTTACGACTTGCATGTCGATGAGTACCCAACCAGCACGATCCATATAGTTGTCTTTATAATTGTGTATGACATGTGTGTCAACTTCTTATACGCCATGTAATAGCTTTACTTTATCGCTAAGTAGTTAGCAATAGTTGTAGTTGCTATTCGTGGTGGAGGCAATCATGGTGGAGTGATGGAGATCATGCTGGCACGCACAAGATGGAGATCATTGCGCGGAGATTGGCTATACCATGTCACATAAAATTATATGCATCTGATATTTATCCTTTTATGTATCTTATTATGCTTTGATCGCGACGGTAGCATTATAAGATGATTCCTCACTTAAAGATCAAGATAAAACTGTGTTCTCCCCATGTATGCAGCGTTGCGAAAGTTTGTCGTGTTCAAGCACCACGTGATGATCGGGTGCTATAAACTCTACGTTCACATATAACGGGTGCAAGCCAGTTTTGCACACGCGGAAATACTTGGGTTTGACTTGACGAGCCTAGCATGTACAGACATGGCCTCGGAACACACGAACCAAAAGGTTAAGCATGAGTCATATGAATGATATGATCGACACTTTGTTGTCCACCATTGAAACCACATCTCTTCTCGTGAAGATCGGATTAGGTGTGGTGAATTTGGATCATGTTCACTAAACAACTTGAGGGATGTTGAATTTAGTGGGAGTTCATCTAGTAATTTGATTAAGTTGAACTAGTTATCATGAACATAGTCTAAGTTGTACTTGCAAATTTTGTAGATCAAATGGCTAAGTCCAACTTCAACTACAACGTTTTCTTTGAGAAAGAAAAGCTTAAGAACAATGGGTCTAACTTCACAACGGTTCCGCAATCGAGAATCATTCATTTGGCGGAAAAGGACTATGTCCTTGAGAAAGCGCTAGGTGACGCCCTAGTAGATCGCGGTGATGAGAAAGCTTTATCGATCGGCAAAAGATGATTATGGTGTGATTAAGAGCACCATGTTGTTTGCTATGGAATCGGACCTTCAAAATCGTTTTGAGGAGTTCCGGGCCCTTTGAGATTCTTGAGGCTGAAAACCATGTTTGGACTCAGGCCGTTCGAGAGATATGAGATCTCTGAGAAATTCTTTAACTGCAAGATGGAGGAAGGGAGTTCCTTTAGTGAGCACGCCATTAAGATGTCGGGCTACACTCAACGCCTTGCGCAACTGGACTACAAGATTCCAGAGGAGCTCAAGATTGACAGAGTTCTGCAATCACTCCCTCCTAGCTACAAAGGTTTTGTAGTTACTCATAATCAGATTGGTTCCACTGATACGATCACTGAGCTCTTCGCTAAGCTGAAAGCTGCGGAGGTGGACATCAAAAAGGGTAATCATGTGTTGATGGTCAACAAGCCCCCCAGCTTTAAGAAAGGTAAGGGTGCAAAGAAGTCCTTCAAGAAAGGCAGCAGCAAGCACGTTGCCCCTGCTGAGAAGAAGCTCAAGTCTGGACCTAAGCCGGATACTGAGTACTTCTATTGCAAGGACAAGGGTCACTAGAAGCGCAACTGTCCGAAGTACTTAGCGGACAAGAAGGCTGGCACCATTAAAGGTATATTTGATATACATGTTATTGATGTTTACCTTACTAGCGCTCGTTGTAGTGCCTAGGTATTTGATACTGGTTCAGTTGATAATATTTGTAACTCGAAACAGGAGCTATGGAATAGACGGCGGCTAGCAAGGGATGAGGTGACGATGCGCGTTGGCAACGGATCAAGAGTTGATGTGATGGCCGTCGGCACGCTCTCCTTAGTTTTACCTTCGGGATTAGTTTTAAACCTTAATAAATGTTATTATGTGTTTGCGTTGAGCATGAACATCATATCTGGATCGTGTTTATTGCAAGACGGTTATTGATTTAAATCGGAGAATAATGGTTGTTCTATTTATATGAGTAACATCTTTTATGGTCATGCACCTGCTATGAATGGTTTATTTCTTCTGAATCTCAAAACCAATGAAACACACATCCATAACATTGAGGCTAAGAGATGCAAGGTAGATAGTGATAATACGACTTATTTGTGGCACTGCCGTCTAGGTCATATTGGTGTAAAACGCATGAAGAAACTCCATTCCGATGGACTTTTGGAGTCTCTTGATTTTGAATCGTTTAACACGTGTGAGCCATGCCTCATGGGCAAGATGATCAAAACCCCGTTCTCTGGAATAATGGAGTGAGCAACGGACTTCTTGGAAATCATACATACCGATGTATGCGGACCAATGAGTGTTTCGACGCGTGGTGGTTATCGCTATTTTCTCACTTTTACTGATGAATTAAGTAGATATGGGTATATCTATTTAATGAAACATAAGTCTGAAACATTTGAAAAGTTCAAAGAATTTCAGAATGAAGTGGAAAACCATCGTAACAGGAAAATTAAATTTCTACGATCCGATCGTGGAGGTGAATATTTGAGTTATGATTTTCTCACGCATCTTAAAGCAAGCGGAATAGTTTCGCAACTCACGCCACCCGGAACACCACAGTGCAATGGTGTGTCTGAACGCCGGAATCGAACTTTATTAGATATGGTGCGATCAATGATGTCTCTTACAGATTTGCCGTTATCATTTTGGGGTTATGCATTAGAAACCGCTGCATTCACTTTAAATAGGGCACCATATAAATCTATTGAGACGACATCGTATGAACTGTGGTTTGGTGCTAAACCTAAGTTGTCGTTTTTTAAAGTTTGGGGATGCGAGGATTACGTCAAGAAGTTGATGCCGGACAAGCTCGAACCCAAAGCGGAGAAATGTGTCTTCATAGGATACCCTAAGGAAACTATTGGGTATACCTTCTATCACAGATCCGAAGGCAAAGTGTTTGTCGCAAAGAACGGATCCTTTTTTGAGAAGGAGTTTCTCTCGAAAGAAGTGAGTGGGAGGAAAGTAGAGCTGGACGAGGTTATTGAGTCTTCTCTTGAGTTGGAGAGTAGCGCAGCACCTGAAATTATTCCAGTGCCGTCTGCACCAACAATAGAGGAAGCTAATGACAAGGATCATGAAGCTTTGGACGATGCTACTACTGAACGTCGCAGGTCGACAAGGTCACGTGCCCCTCCTGAGTGGTACGGTAACCCTGTCTTGACTGTCTTGTTAGTAGACAATAGTGAACCTGCGAACTATGAGGAAGCAATGATGAGCCCAGACTCTGAGAAATGGCTAGAGGCCATGAAATCCGAATTAGGATCCATGAGCGAAAACCAAGAATGGACTTTGGTGGACGCTTCTAGCGACCGAAAGGCCGTTGAGTGCAAATGGATTTTCAAGAAGAAAACGGACGCAGATGGTAATGTTACTGTCTATAAAGCACGACTTGTCGCGAAAGGATTTCGACAAGTTCAAGGTGTTGACTACGATGAGACTTTCTCTCCCGTAGTGATGTTTAAGTCCATTCGGATTTTATTAGCAATTGATGCGTTTCATGGTTATGAAATATGGCAGATGGATGTCAAGACTGCGTTCCTCAATGGCAACATTGATGAAGAGTTGTATATGATGCAACCCGAAGGTTTTGTCGATCCTAAGGATGCTGATAAGGTGTGCAAACTTCAGCGTTCCATTTATGGACTGAAGCAAGCATCTCGGAGTTGGAACCTTCGTTTTGATCAAGTGATCAAGAGCTTTGGATTTGTTCCAAATTGCTCTGACTTGTATCTACAAGAAAGTGAGTGGGAGCTCAGTGACATTTTTAGTACTATATGTGGATGACATATTGATTATTGGAAATGACATTGATATGCTTACGATGTGAAGAGTTATTTGAACAAATGTTTTTCAATGAAAGACCTAGGAGAAGCTGCTTATATATTAGGCATCAAAATCTATAGAGATAGACAAAGACGCCTAATAGCTTTAAGCCAAAGTACATACCTAGACAAAGTTCTGAAAAGGTTCAGAATGGATAAGGCAAAGAAAGGTTCAGTGCCCATGTTGTCAGGTAAGATATTGAGCAAGGCTCAGTGTCCAGCTAAGGTGAATGATAGAGAAGCTATGAGCAAAGTGCCTTATGCCTCGGCCATAGGTTCTATCATGTATGCCATGCTGTGTACTAGACCGGATGTGTCCAATGCTCTTAGTTTGATGAGAAGATACCAAAGTGATCCAGGAGTGGAACACTGGACAGCCGTAAAGAACATCCTAAAGTATCTAAATAGGACTAAAGAAATGTTCTTGGCTATGGAGGTGATGAACGGCTCGTCGTAAAAGGTTACGTCAATGCTAGTTTCAACACCGACAAGGATGATTCTAAATCTCAGACGGGATACGTTTATATTTTGAATGGAGGAGCTGTGAGCTGGAGAAGCTGCAAGCAAAGCGTGATCGTGGGATCTATAGTAGAAGCGGAATACATGGCTGCTGCAGAAGCGTCAAGTGAAGGAGTTTGGATCAGGAACTTCATCACTGAGCTTGGTGTGGTTCCAAGTGCCTTGGACCCACTTGAGATATTGTGTGACAACACTAGCGCCATAGCACTAGCCAAGGAACCAAGATATTATCCAAAGACCAAGCACATCAACCGCAAGTTTCATATAATTCGAGATTATATAACAGATGGAGATCTGAAGATTAGCAAAGTACATACAGATCTGAATGTCGCATATCCGTTGACTAAACCTCTTCCACGAGCAAAACATGATCAGCACCTTAGTGCCATGGGTGTTAGATTGTTGCCAGATAAAAAACTAGATTATTGACTCTAGTGCAAGTGGGAGACTGTTGGAATTATGCCCTAGAGGCAATAATAAAGATGTTATTATTATAATTCTTGTTCATGATAAAGTTTATATTCCATGCTAGAATTGTATTAAGCAGAAACTTTGATACTTGTGTGGTTTATGAACAACACCGTGTCCCTAGTATGCTTCTATGGACTAGCTCATTGATTAATGATGGTTAAGGTTTCCTAACCATAGACATGAGTTGTCAAATAATAATGAGATCATGTCATTGGGAGAATGATATGATGGACAGACCCAAATCAAGCAGAGCAATTAGATCGTGTCATTGTGTTCATCTTTGCGAAGATTTTTCTTATGTCAAATATTGTATTCCTTAGACCATGAGATAATGCAGCTCTCTGGTATCGGAAGAAAGCTTTGAGGTCATCAAACGTCATCCTATGAGAGGGTGATCATAAAGGTGTCTCTCAGGTGATCGGAAAGTACTTGTTGGGTTGTATGTATCGAGATGGGATTTGTCCCTCCCAAGTCGGAGAGATATACTTCGGGCCCACTCGGTAATCGATATCAACACCGCTTGCAAGCAAGTGGTTAAGGAGTTAATCACAAAGTGATATCGGATTACGGAACGAGTAAGTACTTGCTGTGAACGAGATTGAACTAGGTATGCCGATGCCAACGATCGAATCTCGGGCAGGTAAAATATTGCGTGACGAAGGGAATATATATATGGGATTAATTGAATCCTGGCATCGTGGTTCATCCGATATGATCATCGATGAATATGTGGGAGTCAATTAGGGTGTCAAGTGGGATCCCACCAAAATCTCGCTTCTAGTTCATTTGCTAAAACCTAGTGTAAATTTTTGCTCAAAATTTGAACTAGATTTTGGCAAATGAACTAAAGGTGGTACTTTGGTGGATCCCACTTGACACCCTAGAGTCAATATGGGTTTCCAGACCCCGCTGTTGATTATTGATAGAAGATCATGTCTGCATATTCTCGAACCCATAGGGTCACACACTTAACATGTCTTGACGCTAGGATAGAATGGATAATTGGTTTATGAGTTTTTGTTCGGAATCTCGGATGAGATCCAGGACATCACGAGAGGTTCTGGAATGGTCCGGAGAATAAGATTCATATAAGGGAAAGCAGTTTTTGGATTTCGAAATTGTTTCGGAATGTTCGGTATTGTACCGGAAGGTTCTAGAAGCTTCTAGAGTGGGACCGACATGGACCCACTTGTCGGGAGGGGGCGTGGGCCTACGAGGGAGTGCCCTGGACGCATTGGGCCAGGGGCACAAGGCCTCATAGGCCCAGCCGGCCAAGCCCTAGGGGAAACCCTAGGGAGAGCTTCTAGAAGGGGGGAACTTGCCCCCCCCCACTCCACCCATGTGGTCGCCGGCCCTAGGGCTTGGAGGAGGGGCAAGGGCAGCCAGCCATCCCTCTATATAAATAGGGCAGGGGCGCACCCTCCCCCACACCTCCTCCAACCCGAGCCGCCTACTTGCTGCCCTCCTCTCTCTCTCTCTCTCTCGACTGCGCGTAGGCGAAGCCCTGCCGCAGAAACTCTCCACCTTTGCACCACGCCATCGTGTTGTAGATCCAATCTATCTCTCCACCCCACTTGCTGGACCGAGGAAGGAGGAGATGTCGAGGTGCCGTACGTGTGCATCTCTCGGAGGCGTCGCCACTTGCGGCGTTGGATCGGATCGGATTGCGAGGAGGAGAAGGCTAGTACGACTACATCAACCACGTTCTGTTGAATGTTCCGCTGTGCGATTTCTTCAAGGGTATGAAGATCTCATATATCCCTCTCGTTGTTTGCATCTCCTAGATTAGATCTTGGCTTTTCCCGTTCGCATCCGTAGAAAATTTTGATTTACTATGCTGCGAAACCCTTCAAGGAGAGGGGTGCGTTTTATAGGAGGAGGAGGGGGGCACCCAAGGGGGTGGCCGCCGGCCATGGGGTCTGCCCCCTCCCCTCCTTCATTCATGAGGGTGGACACTCCACTCACAAAAATCCATTCAAATCCCTCCACTCAAAATCCCACTCAAACTTGCCATTAAATTTCCACCAAATTTAATGCAAACTCTCATTAAATAAAACCCTTTTATTTTATTCAGAATTTTTTCAATTACTTTAATGACAAAAATTCACAAATAACCCCTTGCTAGAATTCCATTTCACATGCATAACCTCTTTATGCAATTTCACCCGAAAACCTGTTTCGGTATCTAGTGAAATAAATTTATGGGATTGTTTATTCTTTCGGCATGAAACATTTGCTTCAACTGGATGTCAGTGTCCCTTAAGTGTGTCACCCTACGGTTCGTGAATAATGCGGACATGATCGAGACCCTTCTCCGATCAATAATCGATGCGGGCACAGATCCATACTGACTCCCACACATTCAACGATGACTTTCCTGTGATCGTCGGAACCTTTTACGCTTGTATCTTAATCCCTTTGTTTCACGATATATTACATGTCCGAGATTCGATCATCGGTATCTCCATACCTAGTTTGATCTCGTTACTAACATGCACTGTTTTCTCGTTCCCGTGATATAACATTCTAGTGATCAAATCACTTGCTTGCAAGCTAACCAATGTGATATCACCGAGAGGGTCCAGAGTATATCTATCCGTCATCGGGATGAACAAATCCCACTCTTGATCCATGATTCTCAACATAACACTTTAGTAGCTTTGAAGCCATCTTTATAATCACCCAGTTACGGTGTGACGTTTGATGTCAACAAGAAACTCTTCTGGTGTTAGTGATTGGCATGATCTCATGGTCCAAGGATTAGGACTACTTCGTAAGTTGTTTATAGCAATATAAACTCAATGACTTTGATCGTAATGCTATACTTTGGATGAATGTTCATCACACCATTACACTAATGTTGTGATCTTGTCATTAACAACATCCAATGTCTATGATCAGGAAACTATGATCATCTTGTTAATCAACGAACTAGTTTATGAGAGAGGCATAACTAGGAACTTTCTGTTTGTTTATTAAATACACATGTATTAACGTTTCCGTATTAATACAATTATAGCATGCAAAATAAAAATCTATCATATACTTGGAATACACATAATAAACACTTTATTATTGCCTCTCAGGGCATATTCCCTTCATCGATGACAATGTGCATTGCAAGATCACACCCTGTGCAATGTGTGCCAAAGCAAATCTCAACAGTGAGATAATGGAGGCCAACAACTCCAACTGCCACATTCGGAATCCATGCACAACCCAAGAAGCACCTCTAATGAGGAAATCGTTCCATGACACCGATTTGTTTAGCAAACTGAACATAGGGTTTCCATCAGTGCTCGAGTAAGGGAAGGTCCATACATGACCGTGACAACACCCCATGGAAGTACACATTAGCGTTGAACATTATTGGGAAATTATTTATCCTTGACCGCATGATCACATAGACCCATGAAGACCTTAGAAGAAACGGCAAACCATTAGTGTTGGTAATGTTCAAGTCATCTCTCAATATGGTTAGAAACCATTCCCAACTGCTTGTGCACTCTACCTCAATGGGCCCATTGCAATAGGATATATACAGTTATTGGGATGAATTCCAACAGCAGTCGGAAAATTGCCCTTGTATCCGGGGTTAATGTGACATCCATCCATGCAAATGAGTGGTTTGCAACCTTTAAGGAAACCCCTCTCGGAGGCATCATAATACAAGTACAGATTTGCCAAATGCTCCTTGGGAACAGGATTTATGCTCTCTTTTATTTGATTTCTGCTAAGGAAAAAACCTAGATCCGGGATTTGATCTCCTCAATTCTTGGCCATAGCCACACGACAATGATAATTGCTCTGCTTCATCACCAACTTAAATCTATGTGGTACCATGTTTAAATTCTCGCATAATATTAAATGCAACCTTTCTTGCTCTATCCAACTTAAATATGTGTGGTACCATGTTGAATTTCCTTCTTACTTTTGCTACAAATTCCTTCAAATCCATTTTTTGGTTATATTTGAACTCATCAATGAAACATGATTGCTAAATGGATTTGTCTGTGTTTTAATATCCCAGAGTCTCCTTAACTCTATCATTGACACTGCAAGCATTTAGTACTTTTCTAATTTCTACCATATACATTTGAACACTAGTGTTGCCATATCAACTTCTGGATTAAATTCTTTGAACTCGTACTTCAATTGCATGTACTGCTCCCTTGTGAGATTTAAATCATCATGCTCCAGCCCACCATCATCCTCTTCCTCAACTATCTGTGATAGCTCATTGTTATAGAAAGTGCAACGGATGTCGCCTAGAGGGGGTGACTAGGCTTTTAAAATAATTACGGTTTAGGCTCTATTGAATGCGAAATAAAACTAACATTTAATTTACTCGGCACAAAACCTAAAACCACGAGGTTTAACTAAATGCACCAACGACCTATGCTAAGCAAGACAAGTACCAAGGTGATAGCAATATGTAATACTTCAACCACGATGGCTATTCTAATATAAATTGCATAAGTAAAGGGCTCAGTTGAGACATAACCGATAGACGCGAGACGATGATTTTTATCCCGAAGTTCACTTTCAAAGAAGCTACGTCTCCGTTGGAGAGGTACAATGGCGCAATGCTCTCTGAACACCACAAATGACTCATCTTGAGGTGTGGTGGCTCAATGCTCTGCATGGCCACACAAGGCCTTTGCCCCCAAATGCAAAGCAACGCAACTCACCGACGCCACAACAGGTTCACCCTATTCTCCCATGATCTCACCATAAAGGCATACTCATAATCCACTATGGGACACTTGAGGGCGGTCACCAAACCCAAACAAGGAGGGGGCTATCACCACAACTCAATTCGAGGCTCCCAACAATCACAACAAAGGACTCTACCATGATAAATCTCCACAACTCAATTGGAGGCACCAAGGGTATCACAACACATCACACAACCGACTAGGGTTCCAAGAACCCAAGAGTAACAAGCCCACAAGCTTGGACTTGCCGAATCTCCAAAGAAAACTCAAACCTAGGCACCAAATGCAAGGGCAAGTCCCTCACTCCCAAATTCCACCAAAGTACAAAAGCTATTGGGGAAATAAAGAGAAAGAACACAAGAGGAGAACACAAAACTCTCCAAGATCTAGATCCCAAGGATTCCTTCACAAATAAGGGATTTGGTTTGGTGGGGTTGTAGATCTAGATCTCCTCTCAAAAATCCCTCAAAAATATGCAAGAATTATAGGAGGGAGAAGGGGAGAGGAGAAGATCTTCAAGGTCAACAATGGAGGAGAGAGGGAGATAAAAATGACCAAAGGATCTCACCCCATGAAGGGGAAGAGGAGCCTCTTTTAAAGGGCTCTCAAAATCTGACTGTTTGGGCCAAAAACGTGCATGGCTATTAGTATCGGTGAGCCACTAGAAATTCCGATCAGCCCGGCTCCAACAGCTCAAAAGCAGTAGAGAAACCAAGTTGTATAGGCCAGAAATTCCACCCGATGCGGGACGGTACTACCGGTCTACTACCGGCCAAGTATCAATAAATAAACACAACCAAATAGAGAGATGACTGCGAGGTGTCACGGGCTGAGCGGAAGTGAGCCAGAATTTCCGTAGGTACACCGGCGGCAAAATATCCTCAAGCGGTACTTCCGGTCGATGTGGGCCAGAACTTTCGCCTTACTTCCGGTCAACTTACGGTAAACAAACGCGACCAAACAGAAAGGTTACTGAAGGGAGACACATGCTGAGCGGAAGTAGCCCGATACTTCCCTCGGTACTACCGGCAGCAAAAATGCCCTAGCGGTGCTACCGGTGGCGCGCCGGAACTACCGCCCATGGAAACTTCAGAACCGAAGCTCTCATAACTTCCGCATACGAACTCTAAACGAGATAAAACCAAATTTTTTTGGGAAGATAACAATGAGTAGAAAATATTCGGTACCACCAAGGGAGAAAATATCAAGTACATATATATGTGAGATACCTCCCCCGGCGTGGAGCCATAAAATCCGCAAGATCAAAAACGCAATAAGATATGCAAGGGAAATTCATTTTTGATGAACTAGAGATTGTTATAAACATAAGCACAAGCTGTATATCCTCACATGGATAAGATACAAAACTAGCAACAACCAGGAAAGATGATGTAAGAATGCAAAGTTTTGAGATCTCACCAAAAGATGTGGTCGAGTCACTCACTCGAGAGCCCCTCTTGATAGTATGGCTATCTATCCTAAATCTGGTCTCCCGACTAACAATATGAGACCGACAAAATAGAAACTCTATCAAGATCATACCTTTGCCTTGAGCATTCCACTTAAGCTTGATGTAGACTGTCTTGTCCTTCTCGAGATGGAACACCTTTCTTGATTGCTCTTGTTTGATCTTGCTTGATGAATACTTGCAAATTGCTCCCCCATACACCATAGGGAGACCTCTTCCTTGAACTTGTCTTCCTCAATCCATGATCATCGAGGATGGAAAGCTTCAAGCATGAGATCTTCTAGAGATGGTGCATCTTGCGCTTGCACTTCATTTATTCTATCCCCATAAGGATGATGTCTTGAAGATGCACATGGGGAACTCCATCTTATTTTTCAAGACACTCTTGATCTTATTCTTCTTCATTTCGTCTACCTTGAAACCAACACATGGTCCAAGCAATTCCAATGGACAAAACCTACAAGTGAAACTCAAATTTACATATTAGTCCATAGAGATTGTTATTAATTACCAAAACCATACATGCCCTTTTAGTTCTCATTAACACAATTATTAGTGTATTCTAGTAAAAGATCATCATCACCATCCTCTACATCATATTCATGGTCATAAAATTAAGTATCAGTGTCACCCTCTTCACTATCATCATCACCATCATCTGCATCCTCACTCTCTTTGATGGTTGCATCTAAGCTTACAAATTCATCATATACATCAAAATAAGTCTCATCTGCAAATGATCTAGGACTTCCATTAACTTGAACCTTTGTACTACCATTCACTACATATTTGCTAGGTATTGGTGCAATGACATCTCCTCTCGGGCCCTTCAGGAAATTTGTTTGATCCACCATCAAGTGCACACATTCTATCTTTCCTAGTGTGTGGGAATCATTCTCAATGAGACACATACCATTTGAAAGATTTTCTAGGGTAGGCATCGGTAGACACTTGTTCTCTCTATGACCTCATTCCCTCCTTTCTTAATGAAATAATCAATAAATCTTGAAGAAATTTGTAGTGTTGTAGTAGTCAAAGTGATCAACACTACTACTCACACAACTAAGATTTTCCTTTAGTCCACAGAAAAACCCATCGTGCTCCAAAATTACTATGAACCTGTCAGGATCATTTGCACACATCAAACCGACGACAAGAAAATTCAGTCGGTGTTAGGAGTCAATTAACAATATGTACTTGCATATTAAGAACATGAATATGTATTGTCAAACTACTCACTACTTATACCATGAAGAGTGGTTGCAACATTACTTTCAAATTTAGAACAACAGTCGAGTGTCAAACTGTCATAAAGTGCAGAAAAATTACAGGGCATCTTCGAAATCCATACAAATGAGATGTCTTTGCCTCAATAAATATTCAAACATCTAACACAAAGTATCCTGATAGTACTACATCCCTACTCGAACCCTAAAAACACCTCAATCAACTAAAATTTGCCACCTTTGCAGCATTGAAATGTAACATCCTAGCAATTAGGAACCTAACGAAGGGTAGATTTAGGATTATGTATTGTTGCATGCATCTATTTGTGAAAAAGTGGGTAAAATTTTCGCCAAATAAAATCTTAAGTGATCAATGTTTCTTTCTTACTTTAAGATTAGGTTTAGACTTAAAGGAGGATTGTATAAAAACTTTGATGTGATCTTAAAAGAATTATGTGTGTTTTGAAATGGGTTTGAATTTAAAAAAGCTTAAGTGTTTGAATAATAATTTAAAAGATTTAGATAGAAGATTTGAGTCTTAAATTAATTAAGATATAGGCATTATAACTTAAATCTCAAAACAATAGAAATTATGAAAATTATTTTCATATTATAAAGACATAAACAAGTTACAACAGAATAAAGAATAAGAATATTCTTTATTAATAATGATATAATCTTTATTATAATTGAATAAAATAAAGATTACAAGAACTATAAAAGAAAAATTACAAAGGATTAAGAAAATTACATCTACTAACTATCCTATATCTAAAACCTAAACTAAATCTTCATCTTTATCTTTGAACCTTCAAAATAAAGATTAAACAGAAATAAAACAAGATTAGTGTTAGTATATATTTCTCTCAGATATGTCAGTGAGGTGCACTTGACAATCTCATCATTGATAAATGTTAAAGAGGGGCAAGTTTCACCAATATGAAAGAATTCATCTTTCATAAATTCATAGCCAGAATGCAAATGACAGCCAAAAGGGATCAGTTCACCAGCCAAGGTAAAAGTAGATTGGTAACAGTAAGATCAAATTTTCTGAACCTATCCATATGTGCATAGCAAGCACACAGGCTGCACACACACAAGCATGCAAGGGTGTGTTATCGACTTCACAAGCACACCCAGATCAAACAAAACCAGATCACAGCCGTGGGGAAGCATCTCAGTGCATCACTACACCACACCATACCACAGCACAACCATGGTGAACAACAAGTAAACCAACAACAACAGCCTAACCAAACCACCCAGATTAACCCAAACATCACCAAAATGGTGACATAAGGAGGGGGATGAATCAGGTGGATAGCAAGGCCAAGCCCAGGAGCTAGGAGGAGCAGGCTAGCTCCAGATCAAGCACAGGAGCCCAGCAAAACTAGATCAAGATCATCACCAACTTACTCCAGAAATATCAGCTTGTGTGGTGAGTTTCATAAAACCTTCACATGATCTAATCATCTTATTTAGAGAAAGGCATGTGTTTTTTTATAAAATAAACCCTCAGAAAACACCCAAGTGGGGTGAATCCATCATAGGGATTTCTTTTAAGCTCTAAAGGCAAATCACAACATACCAAGATTCAACCAGAGCTCAGAGCAACATCCTTGCTCTGGTTGTCAAAACATTATTCTACAATTCAATCATACATATACCTATGATATATTTCTAGACACATCCCTAAAGGAAGGGTAGCACCTTAGAAACAAATCTTTGGGATCCATAGATTGATCAATCTCACTACCAATTTTTTCAAAGCTTTGATTCAATAAAGACTAGCTGGTACCACTACCAAGACTATCTAGATGAACCAACTAGATAAGATTTGAATCCCTAAGCCTTAGACCAACATCATTGGTCATAGGGAATTCAGATATGAGCATCTCTATTTTTCAAAGCCAAGATTGTCTCAAGCATAAACTAACCAAATCCATGGTTTAGAATTAAACTTGTGTGCCATACATGATGGTGTCACAAGAACAATTCAATATGAATCAGGAAAAGCAGTAAATCATCCTATATTCAGAAAATCAACTAACTAATCATTTTCCTGTTAAAAACAAGAATCATAACTAGTATATTCCTATAATACACTTCACTGCCACATATTAATTTCCAAGATAACAGCACTAGAACAATAGCTGCATCTTATCATAATCATGACCATGAATCAAATAAACAGTGGAAAGCTATCAGATCATTAGCTTTACCAAGCATGTTTCCCATACAACCACATCATCTGAATCAGATGCAATCCAAGCATCAAATCATCTAGTAAGCCACCAGAAACATCATACATCAGTTCAACCAACAAGCCTCAGGCCAATAAGCCATCAGTATGTGTACAGACCATTTAAACATGAATCAATTCCTCCAGTACATGAACAAGCACATCAGAAGAACCCTAAAGGGATAATCATCCTAATCTGAATCAGAAAGTAGCTAGAAAGGACACTGCTAATGTCACATCCCAAGATTTTCCAAATCTTGTAATGTGAAAATAAATTAATAAAATAAAACTTTGTTTGATTTTTAGAGCCAGAAGAAACTTTTTGAATTCAATTGGAACTTCAAACCCATTTGAATTAAAATAAACCTAAAGAGATTTAAAAAGATAAATAAAAGGAAAATAAAAACATTTGGAAATACTATTTTGAAACAATTAAATGAGAAGATTTGTTTTCAAATGAAATAGAAGTTTTATAAGTAAAGATTATTTAATTTAACCTTGACCAAACTTTGGGAATTAAAAACATTTAGTTTGAATAAAAATAACAGAAGTTTATTTAAAATAAAATAATAAGGAATTAATATCAAAATTTATTATGAAAGGTTTTACTATTTTAATCAAAACATCAAGACTTATTAAATTGTTTAAAATAGGTTTTCTAAGTATTTTATGTTCTCTAATAAAACCTACCAAAGTGTTTTGGCTTTGTTTTAGATTTCAAAATAAATATCTCAATAAAACAAATCCTATTGGATTTAATAATGGAAGTCTATTATAATAATTATTAATGGATACTAAAATAAAAGGTTATTTTGTTTTAAAACAAATTTCCAAATATTATATATTTCCCAAATTAAACCTACTAATTTGATTTTGAAAATATTTAGGTTTCAAATAAAGATTTTATTAATAAAATCAAACCCTATTTGATTTAATAACTAAGGCCATTTTATTTAATTATTAATGGACCCTATAATAAAATGTTATTTTATTTAAACAAGTATTTTAAGTATTCTTTATTTTCAATTAATACCTACTGATTTGATTTGGAGAAATATTTTGGACTTTAAATGGAGATTTATTAATAAATCATACCATAATTGATTAAATAACTATGGTCTATTTTATATTAAATAGATCCTAAAAAGGAATAAAAATATTATTTATTTTGGAATGTTGGTTTATGTTGTTAAACAGAACCAAGTTCAAAGAATTTAAATGTGGTGTTTGTATGAATTTATTAGGATTGATTGAATTGTTGTTTGAAATCCAAATCAATAAATAGAATTAGAAAAAGAAAAAGGAATCAGAAAAAAAAAATAAGAAAACAGACCCGACCCACTACCCCGGCCCAAACAACCCATCTAGCCCACCTCCTCTCCACCCCGAACCGTTTTCTTCACCGACTGAAACAACCCGCAAGTCTCTGACAAGTGGACCCCCCCTCATTTTCTTTTCCCCACTGATCAAAGGACCCCACCACCACACTCTTCTTCCCCACCCCACTCCGCGGACTGGTTCTTCTCCTCTCCTCGCCGTTGCAGACATAAAGTCTCGGCTTGATTACGCCTTAACGCCTAGTTAATTCCTCGCCGCGATCAAGCACCTTAAAGCGCCAGCCTCCCCTCTTCTGTTTCCCCCAGACGCTCCTCCACGACACGCCCCAGTGGAGAATTTTGCCCAAGACCTCCTCTGTCTCCGTGACCCTCCTCCGATTCCGCCAACACACGCCTCTCCTGCCTCCTCGAGCACGCAGCCGTTCTCAGCAATCCAGAGAACCTTCAGTAACATGACTTACATGGGCGCCAGCGTCATCTTTGTGGCAAGCGCCGTCGTTCCTTCTCCGACGAGATTTCCGGTGGTCTGATCGCCCAAAGACCTATCCGTGACACTCATGACCCTCGATCAGACGCAGCTAACCGCTTTGGTTTGTTTGCCTCAAGACGCCCTCAAACCTCACCTCCGACGACAACATCTGCAGCGCCGGCTCGACTCCGGCCGCCCTAGGAACCATTCCAGAAGCAAGCGGACCTTTGCTCCAACGCCTTGGCCTTGCCGAACTTGCGCATCGTCTCCGTCTCCAACGTCTTGAGGAACCACGAACCTCGCCAGACACATCCGTCGCCGCCGTCCTCATCATCGCCGGTGACTGAGCCACCGGTGAGCCGGCACCTCTGTTCCCCACCCTTCGATCTCACTTCGACGGACACGATTAGACAGAGCCGCGCCTAGCCGAGCCACGCGCCGTGAGCCAAGCCCCCAGCCTAGCTCGAGCCTTGTTGAATCTGCACCGTTCGTTTTATGTAAATCGTACGACCCACACTGGCTATCCACACTGAACCGGTATAAGCGAATCAGGAATGGCCACGTGGCCAGTTTTCTGTTTAAAAACAGATTTTGAAATCAGAATTTGATACAATTTTCAAACCCTTATATCTTTTGAACCACACGCCCAAATTTGACAAATTTTATATCAAAAGATTCAGGAGAACAAGACCTAACCAACCCTACCCTTAGTTTAGCAAATAGTAACTGGTAGCTTGTTTGAATTTGCAGATTCTTTTGTGTGCTTGCTAACATTAGAAAAATCATTTAAAAATGAATTTTGAGATCAAACCTTTGCCAATTGGTTTATTGTGACCCTACTGACCCTAGGAACCAACCCATGGTTTGGAAAATGAATTTGGAAAAGTTTGGAATGGATTAATTAGTTTAGTCCATTTCTAGCCAAATAAAATTAGTGATTTTATTATGGAAATGTTTAAAGGAAGAAAACCTTGAGTAGATGGTTTGGACCAAACCTACTGACCAAAACACCAAGTTTTGCAATAGCAACTCATTTGGTGAACCCTATGGACTAATGCCTTAATAAAAATATTTCTACACCACATAAAATAACACTTTGTTTTGAAATGGTTTTTAAGTGAAACCTTTTGCAAATGACTTAGCCACTTTAGAGAATGACCATTATATGAACCCAAATGACTATGACCCACTAGGGACCACTTTTTCAAACAAAACAAAGCTTGGCATGCTTGCATGCATTTCTTTGACTTTGTTATTTATGTGTGATGTTTTGCTTGATTGGTAGATTGAGTTTGTGCCTTGCTTCATGGATTGTAGTGACTTGAAGAGTGTGATTGTTACAAAGGTCAAGAAGTGAACCTATACTCTACCAAAAAGGCAAGTGATGCTTCATACTTTTGTCCTATTACTTTCACTATGCATTAGTGATTTTGTTAAGTAAAACTTGCATGGATTTTGCTAAGTGTAGATCTTACTATAGGAAACCTAGTAGATGAATCCTTAGTAGGATTTTCCTAAGTTAAAGATTCCTACTACTATCAAGCTTAGCCTAGCTAATAGAAAACATGGGTGGAAAACATAATCACACTATGGAAAAATATTCTAAGTCTGAAGACTTATGTTTTTGTTTAATAAAACAACTAAGTTAATAAATCACCTGGGTGGAATGGAAGGATTGGGTTATGTTGAGTGGTTACACAAGGCCGGGAACCTTGTGTATCTCACTTGTGGAATGCCACCCAGGAAACAAAGGGATTTGAGATGTCAAATGTTGAGAAGCTTCAAGTGCAACCACTTGGCAATATGGGCTCTGCCATGATCATATAGGTTGCAAGAACTTAGCCAAATGGACAGTGGGTGGTAGTGTTTGATAGGTTGGAGCGCGTCCATTTTGGTCTAAGGGAAGGCTTCAAAGATTTTGTCTTGGGAAACCAAGTCTTGTGGGTAAAGTGCACCACCTGCAGAGTGTAAAATCTAAGTACTTAGCCATGTCCCAGTAAAGGACAATTTGAGCATCAAGACATGGAAGCAATCAAGAATCTCATCATTCAAATTTCTAAAGTTAAAACTTGTGGTTTGAACAAGGGTTGTTTGAATTCTTCAATCATTGATGGAGAGATGGCTTGGTACAAGGATCTTGAAATCTTTGATTGAGGAAAATGATTTTGTCAAGCAAAAACTTAGTATTTTCAAAATGAGAAGAAAAATCTATTTTGAGCAATGCAAGCCTCAACTCCACTTAGCCAAATGCATATAGATGATAGATTCCACTTTACCAATATAGTATCACTTGCCAATACAATTCAAATGTATTGACCCTTTGTGGCTGTAACTTGTATGTTGCAGGTTTGATTGATTTTAGTGAAGATTGTTTGATTAGGATTACAAAGTCTACAACCAACATCTGCCTGTGGCACTTTGAAGATGAAGGACCCATGACTATATTTATTCCGCTGCAATGTAATGTAATAGCCAAATGAGCTATGTTTGATGTAATAAAATTATGTTATTCCTGGTTATAAAGTATATTATGACCTTTGTTTCTTGATATTACATCTTAACTGTGGATGCTAGCTATTGATCCAGGGACTAGCATTGTAAAACACAGGAGGACTCTACCTTATTAGGTTGGGACCCCTACAGCTAACATCTAGCATCGAATCAACAAACACAGAGAGAACCAGGAGAGGGGAATCAAACTCACCATAGGTCCTCGCTGAAGGATAGAAGAGGAAGCAGAGGGGCTGACGGCCATGGCGGCACGGGGAGCACCCCAGAGGGGGCGCTGCAACCCGCACGACGCCACGGCAACGACCCTGATCACGCCTGGAGGTGCAGAGCATCACCTCAACGCATGACGACCACGGCCGCACTTGAATCCATGCCAATCCACAAACCCTAGGGTTCGGGACAGCATCGATCCATCGCAGGAGAGCCCTAGGCTCGAATCCAATTAGATAGAACGAACGGGCGTCGTCGACAACCCCCTAATGCACCACGACGACGACCAGAACGGCCGACGGCGGTGGGAATCGCCGGTGGCGGCATCGCCGGCCACATGGTTGGGGTCAGAGGAGGAGAAGATGAACTCGCAAGAGAGAGAGGCGGTGAGGAATGGGCCGAGCTGGGCCAGACCCTTTGGGGTGGCTCTTTTGTCTAGTACTAGTGGGCCAATAGGGCCCAATACAAATAACCAGCCCAGAAACAATTTCAGGCCCGTTTTAATAAAAAGAAAAAGACAAAAATACCCCTGAATTTAATAAAATATTCTATACATCCAGGGAGTACTAAGATGTATATGTATTTGAAGGAACTATTCTGGTGGAATAACATGAAAAGAGATATTGCTAGATATGTATCTGAATGCCATACTTGCCAAAGGGTGAAAGCTGAACATCAAAATCCAGCAGGACCATTACAACCCTTAGAAATTCCTGAATGGAAATGGGAGGAAATAGGCATGGATTTCATCACAGGATTACCTATGACACCAAAAAAGAAGGACATGATATGGGTAATAGTGGACAGACTCACTAAGAGTGCACATTTTATTCCAGTGTATCAAAAAGATAATGCCGAGAAGTTAGTTGAAGTATATGTCAAATAGATAGTAAGTAAGCATGGAGTACCCAAGAATATCGTAACTGATAGGGGATCAGTGTTTACTTCAACATTTTGGAAGCAATTGCATGAGGCACTTGGTTCAAAGTTAGATTTCAGCACGACATATCATCCTGAGAGAGGAGGTCAAACTGAAAGAACAAATCAAATACTAGAAGACATGTTGAGAGCTTGTGCACTAGATTTTGGAGGAACATGGGAGGATCACCTACCATTGGCAGAATTTTCTTATAACAACAGCTATCAGAGTAGTCTGAAGGCAGCTCCATATGAGGTTCTGTATGGAAGGAAGTGTAGATCACCAATATGTTGGTACGAACCTGGAAGCAGCAAAGAATTTGCGCCAGATTATATCAAGGAGAGACAAGACATCATTGATAAGATCAGGGATAGATTGAAAATAGCCTAGAGCAGGCAGAAAAGTTATGCGGATCAAAGCCGAAGATCATGGCATCCAGAAGTAGGAGATATGGTCTATTTGAAAGTAAGTCCAATAAAAGGAGTAAAAAGGTTCGGAGTTAAAGGGAAATTAAGTCCAAGATATATCGGACCATTCAATATACTGAGCCAAAACAGAACTATAGCTTATGCTTTAGAGTTACCATCAAGACTGGCTCAAGTGCATAATGCTTTTCATGTGTCACAACTTCGTAAATGTTTGAAAGTTCCAGAGGATTCAATAACACATCAAGAGATAGAACTACAAACAGACCTTACTTATATTGAAAAGCCCTGTAAGATTCTGGAAGAAAATTGGAAAATATTAAGGAATAGGGCAATCAAATATTGCAAGATACAATGGGAGCATCACCCTGAAAGGGAAGCCACATGGGAGAAGGAAGAGGATTTAAGAAAAACTTATCCAGAACTATTCAGGTACATCTCCAACAAACTTCGGGACGAATTTTAATTTAACATCCCAGCATTTAGGAACCTAACGAAGGGTAGATTTAGGATTATGTATTGTTGCATGCATCTATTTGTGAAAAAGTGGGTAAAATTTTCGCCAAATAAAATCTTAAGTGATCAATGTTTCTTTCTTACTTTAAGATTAGGTTTAGACTTAAAGGAGGATTGTATAAAAACTTTGATGTGATCTTAAAATAATTATGTGTGTTTTGAAATGGGTTTGAATTTTAAAAAACTTAAGTGTTTGAATAATTATTTAAAAGATTTAGATAGAAGATTTGAGTCTTAAATAAATTAAGATATAAGCAGTATAACTTAAATCTCAAAACAATAGAAATTATGAAAATTATTTTCATATTATAAAGACATAAACAAGTTACAACCGAATAAAGAATAAGAATATTCTTTATTAATAATGATATAATCTTTATTACAATTGAATAAAATAAAGATTACAAGAACTATAAAAGAAAAATTACAAAGGATTAAGAAAATTACATCTACTAACTATCCTATATCTAAAACCTAAACTAAATCTTCATCTTTATCTTTGAACCTGCAAAACAAAGATTAAACAGAAATAAAACAAGATTAGTGTTAGTATATATTTCTCTCGAGATATGTCGAAGGTGCACTTGACAATCTAATCATTGAGAAATGTTAAAGAGGGGCAAGTTTCACCAATATGAAAGATTTCATCTTTCATAAATTCACAGCCAGAATGCAAATGACAGCCAAAAGGGATCAGTTCACCAGCCAAGGTAAAAGTAGATTGGTAACAGTAAGATCAAATTTTCTGAACCTATCCATATGTGCATGGCAGGCACACAGGCTGCACACACACACACAAGAATGCAAGGGTGTGCTATCGACTACACAAGCACAGCCAGATCAAAAAAAACCAGAGCACGGCCATGGGGAAGCACCTCAGTGCATCACTACACCACACCATACCACAACACAGCCATGGTGAACAACAAGTAACCAAGAACAGCAGCCAAACCAAACCACCCAGATTAACCCAAACATCACCAAAATGGTGACATAAGGCGGGGGATGAATCAGGTTGACAGCAAGGCCAAGCCCAGGAGCTAGGAGGAGCAGGCTAGCTCCAGATCAAGCACAGGAGCCCAGCAAAACCAGATCAAGATCATCACCAACTTACTCCACAAATATCAGCTTTTGTGGTGAGTTTCATAACACCTTCACATGATCTAATCATCTTATTTAGAGAAAGGCATGTGTTGTTTTATAAAACAAACCCGCATAAAACACCCAAGTGGGGTGAATCCATCATAGGGATTCCTTTTAAGCTCTAAAGGCAAATCACAACATACCAAGATTCAACCAGAGCTCAGAGCAACATCCTTGCTCTGGTTGTCAAAACAATATTCTACAATTCAATCATACATATACCTATGATCTATTTCTAGACACATCCCTAAAGGAAGGGTAGCACCTTAGAAACAAATCTTTGGGATCCATAGATTGATCAGGCTCACTACCAATTTTTCCAAGCTTTGATTCAATAAAGAATAGTTGGTACCACTACCAAGACTATATAGATGAACCAACTAGATAAGATTTGAATCCCTAAGCCTCAGACCAACATCATCGGTTATAGGGAATTCATATATGAGCATCTCTATTTTTCAAAGCCAAGATTGTCTCAAGCATAAACTAACCAAATCCATGGTTTAGAATTAAACTTGTGTGCCATACATGATGTTGTCACAAGAACAATTCAATATGAATCAGGAAAAGCAGTAAATCATCCTAGATTCAGAAAATCAACTAACTAATCATTTTCCTGTTAAAAACAGGAATCATAACTAGTATATTCCTATAATACACTTCAATGTTTGAGATCATGATGATGTCAACCCACATATTAATTTCCAAGCTAACAGCACTAGAACAATAGCTGTATCTTATCATAATCATGACCATGAATCAAATAAATAGTGGAAAGCTATCAGATCATTAGCTTTACCAAGCATGTTTCCCATACAACCACATCATCTGAATCAGATGCAATCCAAGCATCAAATCATCTAGTAAGCCACCAGAAACATCATACATCAGTTCAACCAACAAGCCTCGGGCCAATAAGCATTCAGTATGTGTACAGACCATTTAAACATGAATCAATTCCTCCAGTACATGAACAAGCACATCAGATGAACCCTAAAGGGATAATCATCCTAATCTGAATCAGATAGTAGCCAGAAAGGACACTGCTAACATCTAGCATCGAATCAACAAACACATAGAGCACCAGGAGAGGGGAATCAAACTCACCATAGGTTCTCGCTGAAGGATAGAAGAGGAAGCAGAGGGGCCGACGGCCATGGCGGCACGGGGAGCACCCTAGAGGGGGCGCTGCAACCCGCACGACGCCACGACAATGACCCTGATCACGCCTGGAGGTGCAGAGCATCACCTCAATGCACGACGACCATGGTCGCACTTGAATCCATGCCAATCCCCAAACCCTAGGGTTCGGGACGGCATCATTCCATCTCAGGAGAGCCCTAGGCTCGAATCCAATTGGATAGAACGAACGGGCGTCGTCGACAACCCCTAATGCACCACGGCGGCGACCAGAACGGCCGATGGCTGCGGGAATCGCCGGTGGCGGCATCGCCGGCCACAGGGTCGGGGTCAGAGGAGGAGAAGATGAACTCGCAAGAGAGAGAGAGGCAGTGAGGAATGGGCCGAGCTGGGCCAGACCCTTCGGGGTGGCTCTTTTGTCTAGTACTAGTGGGCCAACAGGGCCCAATACAAATAACCAGCCCAGAAATAATTTCAGGCCTGTTTTAATAAAAAGAAAAAGACCAACATACCCGTGGACTTCATAAAATTCTAGAAAATAAAATAATACTCCAAAAATTTTAAATAAAATATTTTTGGATTCATAATAATCCATTATGTCCAAATAAAATAACATATCAAATTTTGAAACATTCAAATTTTTATAAGAATTTTGTAATTTAAATATTCCTTATGGAATTTTACAAAATTATTGAAAGGTGATAAAAATAAATAAAAATCACTTTCATTATTTATTAATTGTATAGTATTTTTGAAAAATACTAAATAAATATTTAGTAATAAAATAAATCAATAAAAGTCAAATAAAAGGGAAATAAAATAAATCAATATAGGTTACAAAATATTAAAAAGTAATATTTATAAATCTTTTATTACTAAAAAGGAACCTTTTGGGGTAAAAGCATATAAGTTTAAATAATGCATTACATTACTTGCATAAACATTTTGCTTCTTTAAATATTGTCCTTACCGGGCAATAATGATGTTTTTATAGAACTAGAAGCTCAAGGTCCAGTACAAGCATCAGGCTTCACTACCTTGCCATCACAAGGCAAGTTCATCACTTGCTCATGTCCTTTGAAGAGTCTTTATCAAAGTATTTGCAAATTGTGTGTTATAATATATGCTATAAAAGAAAGAAAATAATATTTTCATAAATAAAGAAATCATAGATATCATCCCAAGTGGTGATATAATGGAGCAATAGAACTTAGAGTTCTAATTGCAACAATGATGATCAAATAGGGACTTAATAACCCATGACATTAGTGATTCTAGCGCCGTATATTACGCGTTAGCCATGAAATTTGGAACGGGACAGAGAAGTCAGTTGTATCTTCTTCCTCTCGCATGAATCCGGATGTGCAGGTTGTGGCTGTTATCCTCGTAGGGTGCATATTGATTGGTAATTTGTAGAGGATATGCAGCATATGGGTGGGAACCCTCAACGTCCCACGATAGTTCTGGCATCTAACGGTTTGTACAAACCATTGCCTTAGTTCATTATGTGGGCATGGTGTACACCAAGGAGGCATGCGGGGTCGCGAAAGGGGCAGTGATTGGCTTGGACCAACTACTAGGCCCCACATCATGGAATTCTGGACGGGAAAGTACGCCCGGTTGTGCAACAGGGAGTTGATCTCTCATGGGTAAAGTAACGCACCTCTGCAGAGTGTAAGAACCGTAACTTGTTACTCCCTGTTCCGGGAAGGAGCTACGAACGCGGCAGGAAAGGAACTCCATGAAAGTTCTAGTTAACCTATGAAGGCTGATTGTCATAGTTTTTCAGAATAAAAGCAATCTTTGAAGAAATATTTACAAAACTACATAGTGCCAAGGGTTTATAATCCGAGGTGGTAGTTAGAGCATCAAACTTCCCACCTTGCATATAGTGAACTTGTTGGGTAACGTTGTTACACATTCTTTCCTTTGATCCCTTGCTTAGACTCTAAGGATCCCGAAGACGTGCCAATGTATGCAGCTGAATGCCAAGAAGACGTGTTCTACGAGGAACCTGATCTATCCAGAGGAGTTGAAGGCATGGATTACGAGATACGCTACGGTGTCGATGATAACGATACCAACTAAGTGTTGGAATTATGCCCTAGAGGCAATAATAAAGATGTTATTATTATAATTCTTGTTCATGATAAAGTTTATATTCCATGCTAAAATTGTATTAAGCGGAAACTTTGATACTTGTGTGGTTTATGAACAACACCGTGTCCCTACTACGCCTCTATGGACTAGCTTATTGATTAATGATGGTTAAGGTTTCCTAACCATAGACATGAGTTGTCAATTAATAATGAGATCATGTCATTGGGAGAATGAAATGATGGACAGACCCGAATCAAGCAGAGCAATTACATCGTGTCATCGTGTTCATCTTTGCGAAGCGTTTTCTTATGTCAAATATTGTATTCCTTAGACTATGAGATAATGCAACTCCCTGGTATCGGAAGAAAGCTTTGAGGTCATCAAACGTCATCCTATGACAGGGTGATCATAAAGGTGTCTCTCAGGTGATCGGAAAGTACTTGTTGGGTTGTATGTATCGAGATGGGATTTGTCCCACCCAAGTCGGAGAGATATACTTCGGGCCCACTCGGTAATCGATATCAACACCGCTTGCAAGCACGTGGATAAGGAGTTAATCACAAAGTGATATCGGATTACAGAACGAGTAAAGTACTTGCTGTGAACGAGATTGAACTAGGTATGTCGATACCGACGATCGAATCTCGGGCAAGTAAAATATCGCGTGACGAAGGGAATATATATATATATGGGATTAATTGAATCCTGGCATCGTAGTTCATCCGATATGATCATCGATGAATGTGTGGGAGTCAATATGGGTTTCCAGACCCCGCTGTTGATTATTGATAGAAGATCATGTCTGCATATTCTCGAACTCGTAGGGTCACACACTTAATGTGTCTCGACGCTAGGATAGAATGGATAATTGGTTTATGAGTTTTTGTTCGGAGTCTCGGATGAGATCTAGGACGTCACGAGAGGTTCCGGAATGGTCCGGAGAATAAGATTATATAAGGGAAAGCAGTTTTTGGATTTCGGAATTGTTTCGGATTGTTCGGTATTGTACCGAAAGCTTCTAGAACCTTCCGGAGTGGGACCAATGTGGCCCCACTTGTCGGGAGGGGGAGGGGTCCTATGAGGGAGTGCACTGGCCGCATTGGGCCAGGGGCACAAGGCCCCATAAGCCCAGCCGGCCAAAACCCTAGGGAAACCTTCTAGAAGGAGGGGGAAAACTTGCCCCCCACTCCAACCCTTGGGGCCGCCGCCCTAGGGCTTGGATGAGGGTCCAGGGGGGCGGCCAGCCCCCTATATATACAGGGAATGGGCGCATCACTCCTCCCCCACTCCTTCAACCCTAGACGTCATACTGCTGCCCTCCGGATCTCTCTCTCTCTCTCCCGACTGCGCGTAGGCAAAGCCCTGCCGCAGAAACTCTCCACCTTTGCACCACGCCGTCGTGTTGTATATCCAATCTATCTCTCCACCCCACTTGCTGGACCGAGGAAGGAGGAGACGTCGAGGTTCCGTACATGTGCAGCTCTCGGAGGCATCGCCACTTGTGGTGTTGGATCGGATCGGATCGCGAGGAGGAGAAGCTAGTACGACTACATCAACCACGTTCCGTTGAACGTTCCGATGTGAGAATCTTCAAGGGTATGAAGATCTCATCTATTCCCCCTCGTTGTTTGCATCTCCTAGATTAGAGCTTGGCTTTCCCGTTTGCATCCGTAGAATTTTTTTGATTTACTATGCTGTGAAACCCTTCAGTGGTATCAGAGCTAGATCTATGCGTAGATGTGTTTCACGAGTAGAACGCAACATGCTTGTTGCGGGCGTTGATGTTTTCTGTTGCAAGCCTCTTGTTTGTGTACTTCTTATGACACGGGATAGTGGGATTGAAGCGGTCCAGGCCAACGTTACGCGACCTCGTTCGCGAGACCGACTCCGCACTTGACGTGTGGCTTGTTCCACACATGCGGCTGGTGGATGCCAGTTTCTCTCACTATAGTTGTCATGCGATTTACACCGGATGTTGGCAACCATAATATCACCGTTGTGGCTTTCCGTAGGTAAGAATCGTTCTTAGCTTGTTACTCCCATAAGCCACATAAAACATGCAACAACAAAGTAGAGGTGTCTAACTTGTTTTTGCAGGGTGTGTTTCTGTGATATGATATGGCCCAAGATGTGATGTGTATGTTGTATGCAATGATCATGTTTTGTAATATTTCATGACTTGCATGTCGATGAGTACACAACCGGCAGGAGCCATATGGTTGTCTTTATAATTGTGTATGACCTGTGTGTCAACTTCTTATACGCCATGTAATAGCTTTGCTTTATCGCTAAGTAGTTAGCAATAGTTGTAGTTGCTATTCGTGGTGGAGGCAATCATGGTGGAGTGATGGAGATCATGCTGGCACGCACAAGATGGAGATCATTGCGCGGAGATTGGATATACCATGTCACATAAAATTATATGCATGCGATGTTTATCCTTTTATGTATCTTATTATGCTTAGATCGCGACGGTAGCATTATAAGATGATTCCTCACTTAAAGATCAAGATAAAACTGTGTTCTCCCCATGTATGCACCGTTGCGAAATTTCATCGTGTTCAAGCATCGCGTGATGATCGGGTGCTATAAACTCTACGTTCACATACAACGGGTGCAAGCCAGTTTTGCACACGCGGAAATACTTGGGTTTGACTTGACGAGCCTAGCATGTACATACATGGCCTCGGAACACACGAACCGAAAGGTTAAGCATGAGTCATATGAATGATATGATCGACACTTTGTTGTCCACCATTGAAACCACATCTCTTCTCGTGAAGATCGGATTAGGTGTGGTGAATTTGGATCATGTTCACTAAACAACTTGAGGGATGTTGAATTTAGTGGGAGTTCATCTAGTAATTTGATTAAGTTTAACTAGTTATCATGAACATAGTCTAAGTTGTACTTGCAAATTTTGTAGATCAAATGGCTAAGTCCAACTTCAACTTCAACGTTTTTGCTGATAAAGAAAAGCTTAAGAACAATGGGTCTAACTTCACCAACTGGTTCCGCAATCTGAGAATCATTCTCAAGGCATAAAAGGACTATGTCCTTGAGAAAGCGCTAGGTGACGCCCTACGTAGATGCGCTACCGATGAGAAAGCTGTTTATCGATCAAGAAAGATGATTATGGTGTGATTAAGAGCACCATGTTGTTTGCTATGGAATCGGACCTTCAAAATCGTTTTGAGGAGTTCGCCGGGCCCTTTGAGATTCTTGAGGAACTGAAAACCATGTTTCAGACTCAGGCCTGTTCTGAGAGATATGAGATCTCTGAGAAATTCTTTAACTGCAAGATGGAGGAAGGGAGTTCCGTTAGTGAGCATGCCATTAAGATGTCGGGCTACACTCAACGCCTTGGGCAACTGGACTGCAAGATTCCAGAGGAGCTCAAGATTTACAGAGTTCTGCAATCACTCCCTCCTAGCTACAAAGGTTTTGTAGTTACTCATAATCAGATTGGTTCCACTGATACGATCACTGAGCTCTTCGCTAAGCTTAAAGCTGCGAAGGTGGACATCAAAAAGGGTAATCATGTGTTGATGGTCAACAAGCCCCCCAGCTTTAAGAAAGGTAAGGGTGCAAAGAAGTCCTTCAAGAAAGGCAGCGGCAAGCGCGTTGCCCCTCCTGAGAAGAAGCTCAAGTCTGGACCTAAGCCGGACACTGAGTACTTCTATTGCAAGGACAAGGGTCACCGGAAGCGAAACTGTCCGAAGTACTTAGCGGACAAGAAGGCTGGCACCATTAAAGGTATATTTGATATACATGTTATTGATGTTTACCTTACTAGCGCTCGTTGTAGTGCCCGGGTATTTGATACTGGTTTAGTTGCTAATATTTGTAACTCGAAACAGGAGCTATGGAATAGACGGCGCCTAGCAAGGATGAGGTGACGATGCGCGTTGGCAACGGATCAAGAGTTGATGTGATGGCCGTCGGCACGCTCTCCTTAGTTTTACCTTCGAGATTAGTTTTAAACCTTAATAAATGTTATTATGTGCCTGCGTTGAGCATGAACATTATATCTGGATCGTGTTTATTGCAAGACGGTTATTCATTTAAATCAGAGAATAATGGTTGTTCTATTTATATGAGTAACATATTTTATGGTCATGCACCTGCTATGAATGGTTTATTTCTTCTGAATCTCGAAAGCAATAAAACACACATCCAAAACATTAAGGCTAAGAGATGCAAGGTGGATAGTGATAATACGACTTATTTGTGGCACTGCCGTCTAGGTCATATTGGTGTAAAACGCATGAAGAAACTCCATTATGATGGACTTTTGGAGTCTCTTGATTTTGAATCATTTGACACGTGCGAGCCATGCCTCATGGGCAAGATGATCAAAACCTCTTTCTCCGGAATAATGGAGCGAGCAACGAACTTGTTGAAAATCATACATACCGATGTATGCGGACCAATGAGTGTTTCGACGCGTGGTGGTTATCGCTATTTTCTCACTTTTACTGATGACTTAAGTAGATATGGGTATATCTATTTAATGAAACATAAATCTGGAACATTTGAAAAGTTCAAAGAATTTTAGAACGAAGTGGAAAACCATCATAACAGGAAAATTAAATTTCTACGATACGATCATGGAGGTGAATATTTGAGTTATGATTTTCTCACGCATCTTAAAGCAAGCGGAATCGTTTCGCAACTCACGCCACCCGGAACACCATAGCACAATGGTGTGTCTGAACGCCGGAATCGAACTCTATTAGATATGGTACGATCGATGATGTCTCTTACAGATTTGCCGTTATCATTTTGGGGTTATGCATTAGAAACCGCTGCATTCACTTTAAATAGGGCACCATCTAAATCCGTTGAGACGACACCTTATGAACTGTGGTTTGGTGCTAAACCTAAGTTGTCGTTTCTTAAAGTTTGGGGATGCGAAGCTTACGTGAAGAAGTTGATGCCGGACAAGCTCGAACCCAAAGCGGAGAAATGCGTCTTCATAGGATACCCTAAGGAAACGATTGGCTATACCTTCTATCACAGATCCGAAGGCAAAGTGTTTGTCGCAAAGAACGGATCCTTTCTTGAGAAGGAGTTTCTCTCGAAAGAAGTGAGTGGGAGGAAAGTAGAGCTGGACGAGGTTATTGAACCTTCTCTTGAGTTGGAGAGTAGCGTAGCACCTGAAATTGTTCCAGTACCGTCTGCACCAACAATAGAGGAAGCTAATGACAAGGATCATGAAGCTTCGGACGATGCTACTACTGAAGGTCCCAGGTCAACAACGTCGCGTGCCCCTCCTGAGTGGTACGGCAACCCTGTCTTAACTGTCTTGTTAGTAGACAACAGTGAACCTGCAAACTATGAGGAAGCAATGATGAGCCCAGACTCTGAGAAATGGCTAGAGGCCATGAAATCCGAATTGGGATCCATGAGCAAAAACCAAGTATGGACTTTGGTGGACCGTCCTAGCGACCGAAAGGCCGTTGAGTGCAAATGGATTTTCAATAAGAAAACGGACGCGGATGGTAATGTTACTGTCTATAAAGCACGGCTTGTCGCGAAAGGTTTTCTACAAGTTCAAGGTGTTCACTACGATGAGACTTTCTCTTCCGTTTTTAGCGATGTTTAAGTCCATTTGGATTTTATTAGCAATTGATGCATTTCATGATTATGAAATATGGCAGATGGATGTCAAGACTGCGTTCCTCAATGGCAACATTGATGAAGAGTTGTATATGATGCAAACCGAAGGTTTTGTCGATCCTAAGGATCCTGATAAGGTGTGCAAACTTCAGCGTTCTATTTATGGACTGAAGCAAGCATCTCAGAGTTGGAACCTTCGTTTTGATCAAGTGATCAAGAGTTTTGGATTTGTTCCAAATTGCTACGAAGCTTGTATCTACAAGAAAGTGAGTGGGAGCTCAGTGACATTTTTGGTACTATATGTGGATGACATATTGATTATCGGAAATGACATTGACATGCTTAACGATGTGAAGAGTTGTTTGAAAAAATGTTTTTCAATGAAATACCTAGGGGAAGCTGCTTATATATTGGGCATCAAAATCTATAGAGATAGACAAAGACGCCTGATAGCTTTAAGCCAAAGTACATACCTAGACAAAGTTCTGAAAAGGTTCAGAATGGATAAGGCAAAGAAAGGTTCAGTGCCTATGTTGTCAGGTAAGATATCGAGCAGGGCTCAATGTCCAGCTACGGTAAACGATAGAGAAGCTATGAGCCAAGTGCCTTATGCCTCGGCCATAGGATCTATCATGTATGACATGCTATGTACTAGACCGGATGTGTCCAATGCTCTTAGTTTGACGAGGAGATACCAAAGTGATCCAGGAGTGAAGCACTGGACAGACGTGAAGAACATCCTAAAGTATTTAAATAGAACTAAGGAAATGTTCTTAGTCTATGGAGGTGATGAACAACTCGTTGTAAAAGGTTACGTCGATGCTAGTTTCGACACCGACAAGGATGATTCTAAATCTCAGACAGGATACGTTTATATTTTGAATGGAGGAGCTGTGAGCTGGAGAAGCTACAAGCAAAGCGTGATCGCGGGATCTACAGTAGAAGCGGAATACATGGCTACTGCAGAAGCGTCAAGTGAAGGAGTTTGGATCGGGAACTTCATCACTGAGCTTGGTGTGGTTCCAAGTGCCTTGGACCCACTGGAGATATTGGGTGACAACACTGGCGCCATAGCACTGGCTAAGGAACCAAGATATCATCCAAAGACTAAGCATATCAACCGCAAGTTTCATATAATTCGAGATTATATAACAGATGGAGATCTGAAGATTAGGAAAGTACATACGGATCTGAATGTCGTAGATCCGTTGACTAAACCTCTTCCACGAGCAAAACATGATCAGCACCTTAGTGCCATGGGTGTTAGATTGTTGCCAGATGTAAACTAGATTATTGACTCTAGTGCAAGTGGGATACTGTTGGAATTATTCCCTAGAGGCAATAATAAAGATGTTATTATTATAATTCTTGTCCATGATAAAGTTTATATTCCATGCTAGAATTGTATTACGCGGAAACTTTGATACTTGTGTGGTTTATGAACAACACCGTGTCCCTAGTACCCCTCTATGGACTAGCTCATTGATTAATGATGGTTAAGGTTTCCTAACCATAGACATGAGTTGTCAATTAATAATGAGATCATGTCATTGGGAGAATGATATGATGGACAGACCCAAATCAAGCAGAGCAATTAGATCGTGTCATCGTGTTCCTCTTTGCGAAGCTTTTTCTTATGTCAAATATTGTATTCCTTAGACCATGAGATAATGCAACTCCCTGGTATCGGAAGAAAGCTTTGAGGTCATCAAACGTCATCCTATGAGAGGGTGATCATAAAGGTGTCTCTCAGGTGATCGGAAAGTACTTGTTGGGTTGTATGTATCAAGATGGGATTTGTCCCTCCCAAGTCGGAGAGATATACTTTGGGCCCACTCGGTAATCGATATCAACACCGCTTGCAAGCACGTGGCTAAGGAGTTAATCACAAAGTGATATCGGATTACAGAACGAGTAAAGTACTTGCTGTGAATGAGATTGAACTAGGTATGCCGATACCGACGATCAAATCTCGGGCAAGTAAAATATCGCGTGACGAAGGGAATATATATATGGGATTAATTGAATCCTGGCATCATGGTTCATCCGATATGATCATCGATGAATGTGTGGGAGTCAATATGGGTTTCCAGACCCCGCTGTTGATTATTGATAGAAGATCATGTCTGCATATTCTCGAATCCGTAGGGTCACACACTTAACGTGTCTCGACGATAGGATAGAATGGATAATTGGTTTATGAATTTTTGTTCGGAGTCTTGGATGAGATCCAGGACGTCATTAGAGGTTCCGGAATGGTCCGGAGAATAAGATTCATATAAGGGAAAGCAGTTTTTGGATTTCGGAATTGTTTTGGATTGTTCGGTATTGTACCGGAAGCTTCTAGAACCTTCCGGAGTGAGACCAACGTAGCCCCACTTGTCGGGAGGGGGCGTGGGCCTATGAGGGAGTGCCCTGGCCGCAGTGGGCTAGGGGCACAAGGCCCCATAGGCCCAGCCGGCCAAAACCCTAGGGAAACCCTAGGGAAACCTTCTAGGAGGGGGAAAACTTGACCCCACTCCAACCCTTAGGTCCGCCGCCCTAGGGCTTGGAGGAGGGACCAAGGGGGCCGGCAATCCCCCTATATATAGAGGGCAGGGGCGCAGCCCTCCTCCCCCACTCCTTCAACCCTAGCCGCCATACTGCTGCCCTCCAGATCTCTCTCTCTCCCGACTACGCGTAGGCGAAGCCCTGCCGCAGAAACTCTCCACCTTTGCACCACGCCTTCATGTTGTAGATCCAATCTATCTCTCCACCCCACTTGCTGGACCAAGGATGGAGGATACGTCGAGGTGCCATACGCGTGCATCTCTCGGAGGCATCGCCACTTGCGGTGTTGGATCGGATCCGATCGCGAGGAGGAGAAGCTAGTATGACTACATCAACCACGTTCTGTTGAACGTTCCGCTGTGCGAATCTTCAAGGGTATGAAGATCTCATCTATTCCCCCTCGTTGTTTGCATCTCCTAGATTAGATCTTGGCTTTTCCGTTCGCATCCGTAGAAATTTTTTAATTTACTATGCTGCGAAACCCTTCACTAAGTACCTAGTTAGTCGTAACCATCGGATCCGAGCAGCATGAACTCTATAGAATAAGCTGTTGAGCCCCACTCCTAGTCGGAGTTGTTACTTTTAAATTTTCGCTGAACCTCTTATACTTTGGTTTGTAAGTTGGATCTTTTGGAAGTCTTGAACTTTCGGTATTGTAATAATAATAATGTGTGTACCTTTGTAATATGGACCCATAATGTTTCTGTTGTACCACTCTAAGGGATGTGATATTTATGGAACGGTGTTCTGTGGATGTCTTGTCAACGACTATAGTGTACTACACATGCAGTGGTATGCTGGGTCACCGCAGTTGGTATCAGAGCAAATTGCTTTGACCTTAGGTTGGAAACCTAGTTAAGGGTATTACATGTAGGATATTTGGCAACGATAAAGAATTCTCTAAAAGTAATATAATGGGTATTCAAATGAGAATATTTCGCTATATGTTTTAGTGCGATAATTCTTTGTTATGATGCAATATATTATTGGATACTAATCAAAACTATTTTTCTGATATACAGAGGTATGGCACCAATGTTTTCAAAACAGACTTTGGTAAGGAAAGAGGAGACTCTTGATGATTATCAAGGATCATTTACAGACCAACTTCGTCAACTTTTAAATCTCTTTAATTGTCCCACTAGAATCCCAGTGAACACTATCACTTATCTTGATGGCCGGATGTTATCCAAGTATCGTGTGAGTATCCAACTTCCAGAGAAGCTTGGACTGTACCACGATCTACCCATAGGAGCAGGTAGGAGTCATTTAGCAGCCTATCATGTTGCTGTTGTGGAGGCAATAGCTAATATCCGGGAGCAGAAAACCAAGAAGCTAGAAGGTAGCACATTTTCTGTGATACATCATGATTCTATAGACTCGGAGCCTATACCAGATCATATTAATTTGGTTAAGAAGCATCCTAAGTTAGCTTCCAAGTTTATGGATAGATACCGGACACTCGTTGCGTCTTTTTATAAGATTCATCAAGTGATTGTTGAAGACAAAAATGACATGTTAGAGGATCTAACTGATCCGGAAAGGAGGAAGCAGTTAGCATTCCAGCTGGAGAAAGAAGCAAGTAGTAGTGCAACACCTACCTTTAAGGATATACCTATAGATCCAGAATCTTTTATACCATATCCTTATTCACCAAGACCTAAACCTACATATGATCCTACTGTAGATATGCGGTATGCAGTACCACAGGGCTCAGAGGATGGTTCTGACTCAGAACTTCCTAGAGAACTCAGATGGATGGAGAATGGGATCATATAATGGATCTCATGAACACCAGATGTCCACAGATGGTTCTGACAGAAATGTTGGACAATCTAGTTGGATGGGTGCAAGGATGAATCCTAATAACAGAAGTAGAAATACCATGTCAATAGATGATCAGGATGAAGAAGAAGATCCTGAGGAAAGAGTGTTTGAGTCATCAACATCTTCTCAAAGCCCAGGGAATATACATTATCCAGTATTCAATTATCTTGTCCACGAGAGCATCTGGGGAGCGGCAGGATCTGCGTATCCTGGTGACAACTCTAGAGATGAAGCTTAGGAGATGCAGGCTGGAGATAATGTTGATATGTTTTTGAAGACTTTTCAGCTGAGCTGGAGGGAGTCAATGCGCTCAGGTTGAGTAATGACTCAATTCCTGACACTTCAGATATAGAGTATGTTCCTTCTGGAAGGCCATTTGTTCCACAAACTATGCGACGAACAACACGTCATCACGGTTGGACATTAGACATGTACGATGAGCGTAGTTACTATTAGAAAGAGACGACTAGACGGTAGTAACAAGTACGGTATATTGTACTCTAGAAATAAGGTAGTTTTGTAAAATACCAATATGGTATATGTTGTAATGACTTTGTATCATTATGATATTATGTAAATATGTGAAATACATATTTGGATTTTCTTTGGATCTTCATTGTGTGACTCGTTCTGTGCGTAAAGTCGAGCTCAGAACACATGTGCATGATGTAATTATGAGTATTCGCTTTATGTTTCAGGACTAGAGGGTCATGGATACGGGTGTAGAAATGGAAACTGAGCAGCAGCGGATGGAGCGTGAGGCCAAGGAAAAGGCCGATGCAGCAAATCAAGGAGCATTACCACCACCACCAATGAGGCCGTTAATGGAGCAGAACTTTATGCAATGTATGCAAATGATGCAAGAGACCCAGAATAAGTTCATGGAAGAATTGCTGGATAGAGCAAATCAGAGGGCACCTGAAGGTGGAGGAGTGAGTTTATCTAATTTCCAGAATGCAAGACCGTTACCTTTTGCATCAGCTCCTGAACCGATGGATGCAGAAGACTGGCTAGCAGATACAGAGGAAGCTGAAAACTGTAGGTTGCAATGATGAGGAAAAATTGAGGTATGCAACTCATCTGCTGATCGGACCTGCAGCATCATGGTGGGAAAATCAATTAGCCATGCAACAACCAGGAAGGGAGTTTACCTGGGAGGAGTTTAAGCAGAGATTCCATGAATATCATGTTCCGGAAAGCGTCATGGAGTTGAATCAGAGAGAATTTGAGGAGCTTCAACAAGGATATACTAGTGTCATGAAGTAAATCTAGGAGTTTAGCCAACTGTCTCGTTATGCTGAGGAGGATGTTAATGTAGGGTTCGCATCATAGAAAACAAAAATTTTCCTACGATGTGAACTATATACCAAGATCTATCTACTAGATACAAACAACGGGCGGATGTATATCCGTAGAGAACATACCCTTGAAGACTGACAAAGCTTAACGAGTTCAACTCGTGGTTGATGTAGACGATCTCTTGCCGATCTCAAGATCGAGAGGAAGTCCTAGTGCCGCAAATCAGCAAGATCCTGCCGCACACACGTTCGAGGCACCGAGCAACCTCGCCTCCTCGCTCCAAATGCGCGGAAGCACAACTCTTTCTTGCCGAATAGCCACCGGGAACATGTATCTCGCTAGTCCGAGACCATGGGGGATAAATTCTAGAGGGGGAGAGAGATCCTTCACGAGGAGGTGTGAGAGACAAGTGAGGAGGGGGGATCCTTTTATAGGAGGAGGGGGGAACCCCAAGGGGGTGGCCAGTGCATGGGGGCTGCCCCCTTGACCTCCCCTCTTCATGTGGGTGGACACTCCACTCACAAAACTCCTTTAAATTCCCTCCACTCAAAAGTCCACTCAAATTCCCATTAAATTTCCACCAAATTTAATGCAAACTCTCATTAAATAAATCTCTTTTATTTTATTCAGAATTTTGTCAATTACTTTAATGACAAACATTCACAAATAACCCCTTGCTAGAATTCTATTTCACATGCATAACCACTTTATGCAATTTCACCTGAAAACCTGTTTCGGTATCTAGTGAAATAAATTCTCGCTTTGTTCATTCTTTTGGCATGAAACATTTGCTCCAATTGGATGTCGGTGTCTCTTAAGTGTGTCACCCTAAGGTTCGTGAATAATGCGGACATGATCGAGACCCCTCTCGGATCAATAATCAGAAGCGGGATCTGGAGACCCATAATGACTCCCACACATTCAACGATGACTTTCTTGTGATCGTCGGAACCTTTTATGCTAGTATCTTAATCCCTTTGTTTCACGATATATTACATGTCCGAGATTCGATCATCGGTATCTCCATACCTAGTTTGATCTTGTTACCGACATGCACTCTTTTCTCGTTCCTGTGATATAACATTCTAGTGATCAAATCACTTGCTTGCAAGCTAATCAATGTGATATCACCGAGAGGGCCCAGAGTATATCTATCCGTCATCGGGATGAACAAATTCCACTCTCGATCCATGATCCTCAACATAACACTTTATTAGTTCTGAATCCATCTTTATAATCACCCTGTTACGGTGTGACGTTTGATGTTATCAAGAAACTCTTCCGGTGTTAGTGATTGACATGATCTCATGGTCTAAGGATTAGGATCACTTCGTAAGTTGTTATAGCAATATAAACTCAATGACTTTGATCGTAATGCTATACTTCGGATGAATGTTCATCACACCATTACACTAATGTTGTGATCCCGTTATTAACAACATCCAATGTCCATGATCAGGAAACCTTGATCATCTTGTTAATCAACGAGCTAGTTTATGAGAGAGGCATTACTAGGAACTTTTTGTTTGTTTATTAAACACACATGTATTAACGTTTCCGTATCAATACAATTATAGCATGCAAAATAAACATCTATCATATACTTGGAATACACATAATAAACACTTTATTATTGCCTCTCAGGGCATATTCCCTTCAGTCTCCCACTTGCACTAGAGACAATAATCTAGTTACATAGTGATAAATCTAACACCCATTGAGTTCTGGTGTTGATCATGTTTTGCTCTAGGGAGAGTTTTAGTCAATGGATCTGCTACATTGAGATCCGTATGTACTTTACAAATCTTTATATCTCCATCCTTGACATGCTCGCGGATGGAGTGAAACCGGCGCTTAATATGCTTGGAATGCTTGTGAGACCTTGGCTCTTTGGCATTGGCAATGGCACCATTGTTGTCACAATAGATCACCATTGGGTCCAACGCTTTGCCACCACTCCTAGTTCGGATATGAACTCCTTCATCCAAATCGCTCGAGCCGCTTCAAGCAAAGAACATATTCGTTCCGTTGTTGATCCCGCTACCACAGGTTGTTTGGAGCTCCTCCAACTAACCGCTCCGCCATTCATGAGAAATACGTATCCGGATTGAGACTTAGAGTCATCCGGATCGGTGTCAAAGCTAGCGTCGACATAACACCTAGCGACGAGCTCTTCTTCACCTCAGATACAAGAAACATATCCTTAGTTCTTCGTAAGTACTTAAGGATATTCTTGACCGCTATCCAAATGTTCAACACGATCCGATTGGTACCTACTAGTCAAACTAATAGCATGTGCCACATCCGTCTTGTACATAGCATGGCGTACATTATAGAGCCTATGGTCAAGCATAGGGACTTTGTCCATTATCTCTCTTTCTTCCTTGGCCGGACTTTGAGTCTTACTCAATGTCTTGCCTTGCAACATAGGTAAGAACCCTTCTTACTTCCCCATTTTAAACTTCTTTAAAATCTTATCAAGGTATGTACTTTGCGATAGCCCTATTAGGCGCCTAGATCTATCTCTATAGATCTTTATGCCTAATATGTATGACGCTTCACCTAGGTCCTTCATTGAAAATTTGTTGTTTAGATAACTTTTAACACTGTTTAAAAGATCTATATCATTTCCAATCAATAATATGTCATCCACATATAATATCAGAAATGCCACATTGCTCCCACTCACTTTCTTGTAAATACAAGCTTCTCCATAAGTTTGGACAAATCCAAACTCTTTGATCACCTCATCAAAGCGGAGATTCCAACTTCGTGATGCTTGCTTCAATCCATAGATGGATCGCTGAAGCTTGCACACCTTGTTAGCATCCTTAGGATCGACAAAACCCTTTGGTTGTATCATATACAACTCTTCTTCAATATTACCATTGAGAAACGCGGTTTTGACATCCATCTGCCATATCTCATAATCGAAATATGCAGCAATTGCTAACATAATCCTAACTGACTTTAGCATTGCTACGGGAGAGAAAGTCTCATCGTAGTCAACTCCTTGAATTTGTCGAAACCCCTTTGCGACAAGTCGAGCTTTATAGACGGTCACATTACCATCAACATCAGTTTTCCTTTTGAAAATCCATTTGTTCTCCACGGCCTTTCGGTCGTGAGGTAATTCCACCAAGTTCCAAACTTGATTTTCATACATGGATTCCATCTCGGATTTCATGGCTTCTAACCATTTGTTGGAATCCGGGCTCATCATCGCTTCTTCATACGTCGCAGGGTCATCATTTTCATCAACCATGAAATTCATGACAGGATTTCCGTGACTCGGAGCTGACGCATCTGTTTGACCGCGAGGTTCGGTAGTACTCTCTTCGAGTTTCATGATCATTATCATTAGTTCCTCTTCAACAGGTGGAGCCAACTCCTAACAACTTCCTACAACGCTACTCACCATACTTTGAAGAGAAGGTTCCACAACCTCTTGAGTTCTACCTTCCGACTACTCACACCTTCATGAGAAACTCTTTCTCTAGAAAGGATCCATTCTGGCAACAAAAACCTTGCCCTCGGATGCGTGATAGAAGGAATACCCAATAGTTTCTTTAGGGTATCCTATGAAGACGCATTTTTCCGCTTTGGGTTCAAGTTTATCCGTTGAAGTTTCTTCACATAAACATCGCATCCCCAAACTTTAAGAAATGATGCTTAGGTTTGTTTCCAAACCACAATTCATACGGTGTCTTTTCAACGGATTTAGATGGTGCCCGATTTAAAGTGAATGCAGCAGTTTCTAGTGCATAACCCCAAAATGACAACGGCAAGTCCGTCAGAGACATCATAGATCGAACCATATCTAATAAAGTACGATTACGACGTTCCGACACACCATTTTGCTGTGGTGTTCCGGAAGGTGTGAGTTGTGAAACAATTCCACACTCTTTCATGTGAGTGCTAAACTCGTAACTTAGATACTCACCTCCACGGTCGGACCGTAGAAATTTGATCTTTCTATTACGATGATTTTCCACTTCATTCTGAAATTCCTTGAACTTTTCAAAGGTTTTAGACTTGTGTTTCATCAAGTAGATATAACCGTATCTACTTAAATCATCCGTGAAAGTAACAAAATAACGATATCCACCTCGCGCCGACACACTCATTGGACCAGATACATCAGAATGTATGATTTCCAATAAATTTGTCGCCCGTTCCATTGAACCGGAAAACGGCGTTCTAGTCATATTGCCCATAAGGCATGGCTCACATGTATCAAATGATTCATAATCAAGTGATTCCAAAAGTCCATCCGAATGGAGCTTCTTCATGCGTTTAACGCCAATATGACCTAGATGGCAGTGCCACATATATGCGGATATATCATCATTAAGTTTAATCCTTTTAGCATCAACATTATGAATATGTGTAACATTATCATCGAGATCTAATAGAAATAAACCATTCATCATCGGTGCATGACCATAAAATATTTCATTCATATAAATGGAACAACCATTGTTCTCGGATTTAAATGAATAACCACTTCGCATCAAACACGATCCGGATACAATGTTCATGCTCGCAGGCACCGATAACATTTATTCAAGTTTATAACTAATCCCGACGGCAAGTGGAGAGGCAGCGTTAACGGCGATCACATCAACGCTTGATCCATTGCCGACACGCATCTTGACCTCACCCTTGCTAGCGGTCGCTTGTTCCGCAGCCCGATTCGAGTTACAAATATTAGCAACCGAACCGGTATCAAATACCGGTGCTCTGCGAGCACTAGTCAAGTACACATCAATAACTTGTATATCATATATACCTTTGTTTGCCTTGCCGGCCTTCTTGTCCGCCAGATACTTGGGGCGATTCGCCCAAAGGGCTCCCCATACAATAGTAGCACTCGGAATCGACTTAGGTCCAACTCGGGTTTTTCAGCGCTGCAACAGGCTTGCCGCCTTACTTCCTTCCGCTTTTCCTTCTTGTCTTTCTTGAAACCAGTGTTCCTATTGATCATCAACACTTGATGTTCCTTTTGATCTCCACTTCTGCTTTTAAGCATTGGCGAAGCTGGGAGAGACTTCTTCATGCCTTCTATATTATAGTTCATCACGAAGCTCTTATAGCTAGGTGGCGAGAGAACACGATGGATGCCTAAGTCAATGGGAATCGATATTCCCAAGGACACAAGCTTATCGGCGTAACCCGACATCTTGAGTACATGCTCACTAACGAGTTGTGCTCTTCCATCATGCGACTAAAGACCTTTTACAGGCGTTGTAGCTCTCTGACAGACATGTGTGTCGAAAATCATTTTCAACTCACCCATTGTATCAAATGCATTGCCATTTTCAAACGCTTTCGATTCGCTCTAGCCCATACAATATGCCGCAATGAACTAAGTTGTGGTCCTCCGACGAGTCGATAGACATTCTTCTCCTCGTCGGGGCATCATCAAAGGTGGGGGGCCTAACGGTGCTTCTAGCACATATTGCTTTTGTGCAGAGAGGAGAATCCTCAAATTCATGGCCCATTCGGTAAAGTTGCTACCGTTGCTAGTTTCTTTCTCCATGAACACATTGAAATTAAAAGCGGTGGTGCCATCTACAACAGAATTTGTAAAGTTTAGACTAAGTGTATGATAGATTGAGTTCAACTAATCTATATTACGAATGAACTCCCACTCAAAACGACATCCCTCGTGCCTTTTTGGTGATTACATGAACCAAATCCACTACACCAAGTCCGATCATCACGTGAGTCGGTATAGCTTCAAAGGCGAGCATGAAATGGGCATCATATCAACTATATGACTCATGCTTAACCTTTCGTCCGTGTTAGAGGCCATGTCTGTACATGCTAGGCTCGCCAAGTTAGAACCTTAGTATTCGCGTGTGTAACTGTTTTACACCGAAATATGGTCGGATCCAAGAACACCCGATCATCACGTGATGTCTTGGAGCGACGAAAACATAATCGGTGCATACTAAAGGAAGAACACATTCTTATCTTGATATTTAAATGATGGATCATCTTATTATGCTAACAAAGCGCTAAACAAGCAATATAAGATGCAATCAAACATCATATGTTTATTAGTGAAATTATATGGTTCCCGCAGATGATCTCTATCATGTGCATCGTGGTATGATCACTATCATACCTATATGTGTAAATCCAAGGTCTATGGATTTTACGCTATGTGTGTTGTAAGAGTATCATCTCATACTTCTACTTACAACACTACCATATCATAACACTAGCCCAAAGAACAATCTAAACTAGACGCCTCTAATTTATCCATTGCAAGTTTTACGTGGCTTAGGGATTTCGAGATAGAACCGTTCTTACCTACGAACATGAACCACAACGAGGATAATCAAATTGTTGACAACTCGCTTGCAAAATAGATATTGACTATAGTAGGAGAGACAGACACCCGCTAGCCACTTATGCAAACTAGTTGCATGTCAAGCGTGGAACAGGTCTCATGTGCGAGGACATGTAAAGTTTAACCGGGCCGCTTCATCCCACTATGCCACCAATATCCAAAATTACAACAAAGGAGCAACAACATGATCATCATCGCCCACATACTCATATGTGTACTACCCGTGTAAAGTATCTATGCATAGATCCGACTCTGATACCACTGTAGGGTTCGCAGCATAGAAAACAAAAAAATTCCTACGATGTGAACTATATACCAAGATCTATCTACTAGATACAAACAACGGGCGGATGTATATCCGTAGAGAACATACCCTTGAAGACCGACAAAGCTTAACGAGTTCAACTCGTGGTTGATGTAGACGATCTCTTGCCGATCTCAAGATCGAGAGGAAGTCCTAGCGCCGCAAATCAGCAACATCCGTGCACACACGCTCGAGGCACCGAGAAACCTCCGCCTCGCCTCCAGCGATGCAGCGGAAGCACAACTCTGTATTGCTGAATAGCCACCGGGAACATGTATCTCGCTAGTCCGAGACCATGGGGGATAAATTCTAGAGGGGGAGAGAGATCCTTCACGAGGAGGTGTGAGAGACAAGTGAGTAGGGGGCTCCTTTTATAGGAGGAGGGGGGAACCCCAAGGGGGTGGCCGGCGCATGGTGGCTGCCCCCTTGCCCTCCCCTCTTCATGTGGGTGGACACTCCACTCACAAAACTCCTTTAAATTCCCTCCACTCAAAAGTCCACTCAAATTCCCATTAAATTTCCACCAAATTTAATGCAAACTCTCATTAAATAAAACTCTTTTATTTTATTCAGAATTTTGTCAATTACTTTAATGACAAACATTCACAAATAACCCCTTGCTAGAATTCTATTTCACATGCATAACCACTTTATGCAATTTCACCCGAAAACCTGTTTCGGTATCTAGTGAAATAAATTCTGCGCTTGTTCATTCTTTCGCATGAAACATTTGCTCCAATTGGATGTCGGTGTCTCTTAAGTGTGTCGCCTACGGTTCGTGAATAATGCGGACATGATCGAGATCCCTATCGGATCAATAATCGAGCGGGATCCGAGACCCATCTTGACTCCCACACATTCAACGATGACTTTCTTGTGATCGTTTAACCTTTTACGCTAGTATCTTAATCCCTTTGTTTCATGATATATTACATGTCCGAGATTCGATCATCGGTATCTCCATACCTAGTTTGATCTCGCATCGACATGCACTCTTTTCTCGTTCTGTGATATAACATTCTAGTGATCAAATCACTTGCTTGCAAGCTAATCAATGTGATATCACCGAGAGGCCCGAGTATATCTATCCGTCATCGGGATGAACAAATTCCACTCTCGATCCATGAGCCTCAACATAACACTTTATTAGTTCGAATCCATCTTTATAATCACCTGTTACGGTGTGACGTTTGATGTTATCAAGAAACTCTTCCTGTTTAGTGTTTGACATGATCTCATGGTCTAAGGATTAGGATCACTTTGTAAGTTGTTATAGCAATATAAACTCAATGACTTTGATCGTAATGCTATACTTCGGATGAATGTTCATCACACCATTACACTAATGTTGTGATCCCGTTATTAACAACATCCAATGTCCATGATCAGGAAACCTTGATCATCTTGTTAATCAACGAGCTAGTTTATGAGAGAGGCATAACTAGGAACTTTCTGTTTGTTTATTAAACACACATGTATTAACGTTTCCGTATCAATACAATTATAGCATGCAAAATAAACATCTATCATATACTTGGAATACACATAATAAACACTTTATTATTGCCTCTCAGGGCATATTCCCTTCAGTTAACACTAAAGAGAAGAGGAAGAAACGTTTCTTGCGTGGATTAAATCCATTTGTGAAGATGCAACTAAGGTTAGCCAATAAGCAAACTTATCAGCAATTGTTGGATGCAGCCATTACTTTTAAAGATGATTACAAGAATGTCCAAGAGGATCGGAGGAAGAGAGCCAAGAAGGAAACCAAGAGAATTCAGGCAAGCAAACCTAAACCTAACCTGGAGTTCAAACCTCGGAATAGGAATTATGGCAACAACAACAATAACAATAACAAGGGCGGTGGTGGAAATCAATCTCATCAGAGAAGGAATGTTATCTGTAACAATTGTGGAATTCGAGGGCATTTCCAGAGGGAGTGCAAAAAGCCTGTAGTGATTTGTTACGGTTGTGGTCAGAAGGGGCATATCAAGCCGGATTGTCCAAGCAAACCACCGGGAGGATGTCCTACCAAGGGAGGAGGACAAGCCAGTGGAGGAAATGGACAACCCAATAAAGGAGGAAACAATGGCAAGAACAATAATGGCAAGAGAAACCGACCTACCGAAAAACTGAACTGTGCAACCCTCGAGGAGGTGGATAATTCGGAGCATGCGGTAATAGGTACGCCCAATATCCTTACCAATCCCGGCAAAGTTCTATTTGATACTGGTGCAACTGCTTCATTCATTTCTGAAGAATTCTGTGATAAGTTCGGGATTAGAAGGGCAACGTTAGAATGTCCTATGACCGTAGTCACGGCAGGAGGGAATGCGATTGTACGCCACATAAAACAAGATCAGGTTATCTCGATCTGTGGTTGTACATATTTCGCAGACCTTTATGTGATTCCTTTGAAGGGAATTGCAGTAGTGCTGGGATGGATTGGATGATGGAACACGGAGCTCAGATTAATTGTGAGGAGAAAACTGTCTCAATCAAAACTTCAAGTGGAGCAAGGATAGTTTACCAGGCAGATAAACATAGTCATATCATGATGGATCTGTAGTTGAATTCAATGAAGGAAGTTAAATTATAAGAAATTCCTGTAGTTAATGAATTCCAAGATGTTTTCCCAACGGAATTACCAGGAATGCCACCAGACCGGGAGATAGAGTTCACCATTGACCTAATACCGGGTACAGCACCAATAGCTCAGGCACCATATAAAATGGGACCCAAGGAGTTGAAAGAACTCAAGGAGCAAATTGATGAGTTAGCAAGAAAAGGATTTATTCAGGAAAGTGTATCTCCATGGGGAACACCAGTATTTTTTGTGGATAAGAGAGATGGTGGAAGACGGATGTGTGGTGATTATAGAAATCTGAACAACGTGACGGTCAAGAACAAGTATCCTTTACCAAGAATTCAAGATTTGTTTGATCAAGTGAAAGGAGCTGGAGTATTTTCAAAGATCGATTTAAGATCTGGATACCATCAAATAAAAATCAAGCCATAAGATGTTCCAAAAATAGCATTTGTCTCAAGATATGGACACCATGAATGTTTGGTGGTACCATTTGGTTTGACCAATGCATCGGCAATATTTATGAATCTGATGAACAAGATCTTCATGCCATACTTGTATAAGTTTGTCATCGTCTTTATTGATGATATTCTGATATATTCCAAGGATAAGGAAGAGCATGCTGACCATTTGAGAATAGCATTGCAGACTTTAAGAGAACATAAGCTTTATGCTAAGTTCAGTAAGTGTGAGTTCTGGTTAGATGAGGTAGAATTCCTCAGTCATGTGATTAGTAAAGATGGGATTGTTGTGAATCCATATAAAGTTCAGTCAGTACTAGAGTGGACTGCACCAACCAATGTGAAACAAATTCGAGGTTTCCTAGGAATGGCTGGTTATTATCGGAGATTCATTAAAGGTTTCTCCAAAATAGTCGGACCAATGACCAAATTATTAAGGAAGAATACACCATTTAAGTGAGATGAGAAGTGTGAAGCAAGTTTCCGAGAGTTGAAAACGAGATTAACCACAGCTCCAATCTTAGCAGTTCCTGAAACAGGGAAAGATTTCACCGTATACTGTGATGCATCTAAAGAAGGTTTGGGGTGTGTATTAATGCAAGATCGGAAAGTAATTGCTTATGGTTCAAGACAATTGAAACCACATGAAGTCAACTATCCAACTCATGATTTAGAGTTAGCAGCAGTAGTTTTTGCACTGAAAGGATGGAGGCATTTTCTTTATGGAGCCAATGTGAGTTATACACTGACCATAAAAGTCTCAAATATTTCTTCACTCAAAAGGAATTGAACATGAGACAGAAGCGTTGGTTGGAGTTAATCAAGGATTATGATCTAACAATCAATTACACCCCAGGAAAAGCAAATGTTGTAGCAGATGCTTTAAGCAGAAAGATTGCAGATATTTAGCCTAGCAACTGAGAGTTACCAAAAGAGTTACAAATGGACTTGGAAAGATTGGAACTCCAATTCATTAGGACAAAGGTCTTGGAGGATTAGCGACTATGCAGGTAGTGGCAGAACATGACAGTGATCTTAAGCAAGAAATTTTTAGACGTCAAGAAGAAGACCCTTTTATTGCTGAGGAAATTCGGAGGATATCTCAAGGGCAAAAATCAGTTTTTCGCCTTGGAGATTATGGATCTTTATGGTTCCAAGATCGTTTATGTGTTCCAGATGTGACTGAGATCAGAAATGTCATACTCAAAGAAGCACATACTACCCCATATTCTATACATCCAGGGAGTACTAAGATGTATATGGATTTGAAGGAACTATTCTGGTGGAATAACATGAAAAGAGATATTGCTAGATATGTATCTGAATGCCATACTTTCCAAAGGGTGAAAGCTGAACATCAAAATCTAGCAGGACCATTACAACCCTTAGAAATTCCTGAATGGAAATGGGAGGAAATAGGCATGGATTTCATCACAGGATTACCTATGACACCAAAAAAGAAGGACATGATATGGGTAATAGTGGAAAGACTCACTAAGAGTGCACATTTTATTCCAGTGAATCAAAAAGATAATGCCGATAAGTTAGTTGAAGTATATGTCAAAGAGATAGTAAGTAAGCATGGAGTACCCAAGAAGATCGTAACTGATAGGGGATCAGTGTTTACTTCAGCATTTTGGAAGCAATTGCATGAGGCACTTGGTTCAAAGTTAGATTTCAGCACGACATATCATCCTGAGACAGGAGGTCAAACTGAAAGAACAAATCAAATACTAGAAGATATGTTGAGAGCTTGTGCACTAGATTTTGGAGGAACATGGGAGGATCGCCTACCATTGGCAGAATTTTCTTATAACAACAGCTATCAGAGTAGTCTGAAGGCAGCTCCATATGAGGTTCTGTATGGAAGGAAGTGTAGATCACCAATATGTTGGTACGAACCTGGAAGCAGCAAAGAATTTGCGCCAGATTATATCAAGGAGAGACAAGACATCATTGATAAGATCAGGGATAGATTGAAAATAGCCCAGAGCAGGCAGAAAAGTTATGCGGATCAAAGCCGAAGATCATGGCATCCAGAAGTAGGAGATATGGTCTATTTGAAAGTAAGTCCAATAAAAGGAGTAAAAAGGTTCGGAGTTAAAGGGAAATTAAGTCCAAGATATATCGGACCATTCAAGATACTAAGCCAAAACAGAACTATAGCTTATGCTTTAGAGTTACCATCAAGACTGGCTCAAGTGCATAATGCTTTTCATGTGTCACAACTTCGTAAATGTTTGAAAGTTCCAGAGGATTCAATAACACATCAAGAGATAGAACTACAAACAGACCTTACTTATATTGAAAAGCCCTGTAAGATTCTGGAAGAAAATTGGAAAATATTGAGGAATAGGGCAATCAAATATTGCAAGATACAATGGGAGCATCACCCTGAAAGGGAATCCACATGGGAGAAGGAAGAGGATTTAAGAAAAACTTATCCAGAACTATTCAGGTACATCTCCAACAAACTTGACTAATTTTAATTTAACATCCCAAAGATTTAGGAACCTAACGAAGGGTAGATTTAGGATTATGTATTGTTGCATGCATCTATTTGTGAAAAAGTGGGTAAAATTTTCGCCAAATAAAATCTTAAGTGATCAATGTTTCTTTCTTACTTTAAGATTAGGTTTAGACTTAAAGGAGGATTGTATAAAAACTTTGATGTGATCTTAAAATAATTATGTGTTTTGAAATGGGTTTGAATTTTAAAAACTTAAGTGTTTGAATAATTATTTAAAAGATTTAGATAGAAGATTTGAGTCTTAAATAAATTAAGATATAAGCAGTATAACTTAAATCTCAAAACAATAGAAATTATGAAAATTATTTTCATATTATAAAGACATAAACAAGTTACAACCGAATAAAGAATAAGAATATTCTTTATTAATAATGATATAATCTTTATTACAATTGAATAAAATAAAGATTACAAGAACTATAAAAGAAAAATTACAAAGGATTAAGAAAATTACATCTACTAACTATCCTATATCTAAAACCTAAACTAAATCTTCATCTTTATCTTTGAACCTGCAAAACAAAGATTAAACAGAAATAAAACAAGATTAGTGTTAGTATATATTTCTCTCAGATATGTCAGTAAGGTGCACTTGACAATCTAATCATTGAGAAATGTTAAAGAGGGGCAAGTTTCACCAATATGAAAGATTTCATCTTTCATAAATTCACAGCCAGAATGCAAATGACAGCCAAAAGGGATCAGTTCACTAGCCAAGGTAAAAGTAGATTGGTAACAGTAAGATCAAATTTTCTGAACCTATCCATATGTGCATAGCAGGCACACAGGCTGCACACACACACAAGCATGCAAGGGTGTACTATCGACTGCACAAGCACAGCCAGATCAAACAAAACCAGAGCACGACCGTGGGGAAGCACCTTAGTGCATCACTACACCACACCATACCACAACACAGCCATGGTGAACAGCAAGTAAACCAAGAACAGGAGCCAAACCAAACCACCCAGATTAACCCAAACATCACCAAAATGGTGACATAAGGCGGGGGATGAATCAGGTGGACAGCAAGGCCAAGCCCAGGAGCTAGGAGGAGCAGGCTAGCTCCAGATCAAGCACAGGATCCCAGCAAAACCATATCAAGATCATCACCAACTTACTCCACAAATATCAGCTTTTGTGGTGAGTTTCATAAAACCTTCACATGATCTAATCATCTTATTTAGAGAAAGGCTTGTGTTGTTTTACAAAACAAACCCGCAGAAAACACCCAAGTGGGGTGAATCCATCATAGGGATTCCTTTTAAGCTCTAAAGGCAAATCACAACATACCAAGATTCAACCAGAGCTCAGAGCAACATCCTTGCTCTGGTTGTCAAAACAATATTCTACAATTCAATCATACATATACCTATGATCTATTTCTAGACACATCCCTAAAGGAAGGGTAGCACCTTAGAAACAAATCTTTGGGATCCATAGATTGATCAAGCTCACTACCAATTTTTTCCAAGCTCTGATTCAATAAAAAATAGCTGGTACCACTACCAAGACTATCTAGATGAACCAACTAGATAAGATTTGAATCCCTAAGCCTCAGACCAACATCATTGGTCATAGGGAATTCAGATATGAGCATCTCTATTTTTCAAAGCCAAGATTGTCTCAAGCATAAACTAACCAAATCCATGGTTTAGAATTAAACTTGTGTGCCATACATGATGGTGTCACAAGAACAATTCAATATGAATCAGGAAAAGCAGTAAATCATCCTAGATTCAGAAAATCAACTAACTAATCATTTTCCTGTTAAAAACAGGAATCATAACTAGTATATTCCTATAATACACTTCACTGTTTGATATCATGATGATGTCAACCCACATATTAATTTCCAAGCTAACAGCACTAGAACAATAGCTGTATCTTATCATAATCATGACCATGAATCAAATAAATAGTGGAAAGCTATCAGATCATTAGTTTTACCAAGCATGTTTCCCATACAACCACATCATCTGAATCAGATGCAATCCAAGCATCAAATCATCTAGTAAGCCACCAGAAACATCATACATCAGTTCAACCAACAAGCCTCGGGCCAATAAGCATTCAGTATGTGTACAAACCATTTAAACATGAATCAATTCCTCCAGTACATTGTGGCATCCCGCAAAAACCACTACTAGAAAATCGCGTTGAATTTGTGCATTGCATCGTCATCATCATGCATTGTTTGCGAAAACTATGTCTGCAAAGCCGTTTTGTTTTCCCAACGCCCCATCTTAATTCAAATGCAAAACCCGGGCTTGTCCGGATTAGTTTATTTTGTCTTGCATTGGTTTGCAACGGCCATGTTTTAATCAAATAAAAATATTAAATTATTTTAGCGGGGCAGTCGAACGGGCCGTTTTAGCCCGAACGACCACCCCAGAAAAACCAGATCGGTCCAACCTGCCGCCCCATCTAATCCTACAGCTACCCAGAAGTCTACCCAACCCACACCCTCCACCTCACCCGGCCCAATCATCTCCTGCCACCTCACCTCCTCCCTCTCCCTCCACCACTCAACTCTCGCCACGTCACCCTCACCCCTCACCCCTCTCCCTCTCTCTCCCCAACACACACAAGCAACACACGCACTACACAACACACAACACCACGCACGCCCCTCCCTCCACACCGGATTCCCCAACCGCCCTGGCCCCGCGGGCCCACCCCACGCGGCGTGCGCCTCTCTCCCCGACCCCGGCCACTGCTCATCTTCCCCGTCGCTCCCTTCCTCCAACCCCGCACCTCTCCCCTGCCACCCCCCCAGACCACCGCCTCACCGCCTTCCTCCACAAGGCCGCCAAGCTCCCAGCCCCAGCCCCTCCTCCTCGCAGGCTCCACCCTCCTCCTCCTCGGCGCCTCACGGGCTGCTGGCCCGCCCGCCCCTGCCTCGTTGCGCTGCCCGCCCGCCCGCCTTCGCTGCCTCCTCGCCGGCCACCGGCTGCGCTGCCCCCTCAAGGCTGCCTGCCCGCCGCCCTGGCTTCCGGCCTCAAGCCAAGCCGCCTCGAGGCTCGCACTGAAGCGGCCAGCCAAGGCCACCTGCCGGATGCGACGCCCTCAAGCTTCCCGCCCTGGCGAAGCTCCCGGCTGCCTCCGCAGCGCCCGCCTCTTCATGCTGCCGCCGCCACGGCAGGAGGAGGCTCGCCCGCCAACCTCCGCGAGTTCCGCCTCCTCATGGCAGCGCCAAGGCCTCCAGCTGGCTCGAGCTGACGCCGGGCCGCTTCTCTCCCTCCTCAAGCCGCTTTTCCGCCCGGCCATCCTCGTGCCGAGCTCGCCTCCCGTCGCTGTGGCTGCCTCGGCGTCGTCTGCCCGGCAGCAACCCCGCACCTCCGTCTGGGCCTCTGCCGTGTCACCGGTGGGCCTCATGCGGCTCGCAGCGCGGACTATATCAGTCCAGGACATCCGGTGGTTCCGGAACGCCAAGTACCGCTACACAGGGCCGAAGACCGCAGACGCCAAGTTTCCGGATTCAAGGCGTCGCAACCGCTTCAAGACCGATCCAACCGCGCCATCAAGATCCCGGAAAAACCCGTCACACGAACAAGTCCGCCGACAATTGAAGCGGCACCCTTCAAGATCTTCTCCTCACGACAAGACCGCCTCACGGACAAGACCGCTTCCGGTGCAACAAGATCGACATCACGGACGCGAACCCAAGCCGAGAACCCCGACAGAACCACGACACGGATACACCGAAGTTCTTCCTCAAGGAACGCCTGAGTTTCACCGGACACCGAGTCCGCCGAGACCCGCGACAAGTGCTTCATCCGAACACCATGACCGACAACGTGACTCAAGACCGGATGCGCCAAGACCTACCCCTAAGTCCGAGAACGACCTCGCCGAACCCTGGATCCCGGAGATCGACCCTGGACCCTGTCGAACCCCGAACCCCCGGAACCCCAAGTTCGTCGAGGCCCTTAATGTGTGAACCCCTTTCCGAGAACCTTACTTTATAACATAATATAACTTGTTGCATATTAACCATCCATCTCGCATGCATATCATCGGTTTGGGGGCCTTCCGCCGATTCACCTAATAATTAAATATGGGGCCCATATGCGGGCAAATCTAGTCTCATCTTGGCCTCATTTAAACATGTGTAGTGAACCGGCTCCATCTGTTCCATGGCTAAACAACATTTAATTTGCGGAGGTTCTAAACAACTTGTACCATCTAATTAATTTTTGGGACCCCGGTTCCGCTTAATTTGACCTAATTGCATCGCACTTTTGCCATGACATCCATCATGCATGCATCATGCCGATCTTCTGCCGTTGTATTAAATATTGCATCCGGTGTTCCTTCTAGTGCTTTGCTTCTTCGCGGATAAGGCCGTTGAGTTGATGTGAGCTTCGCCCGATCTTCGGTCGAACCCTTCGACAATGTTTTCAGGCGAGCATCTCCCCCTTTCTACCTATCTTACTTTTATAGTCTTTATTCCCTCCTGTTGATCTATTGCTATCTATGTCGCGATGCTCTAGTTTTCATACCCGTGATATCCCTTGCAACCCTATATTGCCTTGGACACATCCTATTACCTGTTGTTTGGTAGCTAGTTGGACTTGCGCGTCGTAGTCGCTTGCTCAAGTGCTGATGTGTGTCGTCATATGCCACAGTTGCTGATGTATTGCCGCATGTTGATGTTGGAGATGAGACTAGTTTTACTTACTGTTCACTTTAATTTCTGTTTAACAACTAAAACTGAAATAAGCAGAGGCATCGGTGGGTGATAGATAATATTTGGTTTCCGAACGCCCACTTGTGTCCCGTAAGACCCCGAGTACTTGATACCTGTTCCTTGATTTATCGCGCTATCCACATCCGGGAGGTATATGGGACCCCCGAGCCGAGCTTGATTCATCTTATTTCTTGGGGCCACAAACTAGTTTGAGGTTTTATTTATGATCCTGTACTTATGCCATGCTACTTTCGTATTTAAATTGTGCGACGATAGCACATCGTCTTATTTAGGAAGGCGGAGTGATTACGCAGTATCGACACCCCGAGTTTTCGGGTTCCCGCTTCATGACCATTGGCGCTAACCTTGAGGCCGCCTCAAGCTAGCTTACTTTGTTGCGGATCTACTCAAAGGGTGGCCTCAAATATTTCAATCTGTGATTGTTCAATCGTGAAAGCCTCGTTGGGTTTTGATTTGGTTTTCCGAGGTTGATCGAGCGTGTGTTGCTATTGGTGCACCCGCCGGTAAAACTTTCTCAAAGCCGTGTCATGGATATGGACGACTTGGAGCACAGTATCTCGATCATAGACAAGCATAACTAAAGTTTACTGCTATAAATTTGACTTTATAATGACTAGTAATTAGCTCCACTATAATGGAATGGCTAATTAATACTGCCCACAACTGCTTGTTTGGAGTGTCGCTTGCGACCATTGTACCTGACTAGTAAGTGTTGCAACTACAACGGAATGGCTGAATAAAAGTACCAACAACTGCTGGGTTTTGGTTTTCTCACATGCGATCTGTATCTGATTAGTAATTGCTGCAACTACAACGGAATGATTAACTAAAAGGACCCACTGCTTACTTTATCAGGACGATTATCTAAACCTGACTAGTAACTGCTGCAACTATAACTGAATAAATGAAATTGCCAACTATGTGAGTTCCTCGGTTGACTTCCTCGTTGGGTCTCAAGGGGGAAACGCCAGGATGGGTTTGTTTGATGATAGAATCAGGTTGGTTCCGAATAGGTCCTTCTTACCCCTCTCTGTTTGACGCCAGAGTATCGAGTCTCTATAGGTTGTTTTAGTGCATCTTTGTGCCGCCAATGATCCACCATACCTATGTAGGCGAGGACCGCCAATTCTAGCCTCGCTGCAATCGCCTCGATCTTGACGCTCCTTCTTTGTTTTCTGCTTTGCCTTTGTCACCCTTTGTTAAGGTGTTTTGAGATCGACGCTAGCGTGGTTACCCTTCCGGCTTGGCCTGGGCAGGGTTATGGACGCCATTGGTTATTCTTCAGGGCTCTTAGCCTCATTTGCTTCTTGTCCGTAGTCGGACGCTCTTCTGTTTTCAAGGTGATTTGGATCTTGTATATTATATCTGTAATCTTGACTCTTGGAGTCGCTGTTATATATACCTGTTCTGTGGGTCCCATCGAGGACTGTTGTGTAATGTTATTACTTCGTTTTCCACCCGCACGAAAGTGCCTGGTGGGCACCTTTGAATCGTTTCTATGCGGGTTTGGCGAATTTTGCTCAAACTTGCATAGGTCCGATTTTGAGGGTGTTACATACATGAACAAGCACATCAGAAGAACCCTAAAGGGATAATCATCCTAATCTGAATCAGACAGTAGCTAGAAAGGACACTGCTAACATCTAGCATCGAATCAACAAACACAGAGAGCACCAGGAGAGGGGAATCAAACTCACCATAGGTCCTCGCTGAAGGATAGAAGAGGAAGCAGAGGGGCCGACGGCCATGGCGGCATGGGGAGCACCCTAGAGGGGGCGCTGCAACCCGCACGACGCCACGGCAATGACCCTGATCACGCCTGGAGGTGCAGAGCATCACCTCAATGCATGACGACCACGGTCGCACTTGACTCCATGCCAATCCCCAAACCCTAGGGTTCGGGACGGCATCATTCCATCGCAGGAGAGCCCTAGGCTCGAATCCAATTGGATAGAACGAACGGGCGTCGTCGACAACCCCTAATGCACCACGGCGGACTGTACTACGATGGTGCGGAATCGCCGGTGGCGGCATCGCCAGCCACAGGGTTGGGGTCAGAGGAGGAGAAGATGAACTCGCAAGAGAGAGAGAGAGAGGCAGTGAGGAATGGGCCGAGCTGGGCCAGACCCTTCGGGGTGGCTCTTTTGTCTAGTACTAGACCATGAAAGTTCTAGTCAACCTGTGAAGGCTGATTGTCATAGTTTTTCAGAATAAAATCAATCTTTGAAGAAAGATTTACAAAAAATACATAGTGCCAAGGATTTATAATCCGAGGTGGTAGTTAGAGCATCAAACTTCCCACCTTGCATATAGTGAACTTGTTGGGTAACGCTTTTACTCATTCTTTCCTTTGATCCCTTGCTTAGACTCTGAGGATCCCGAAGACGTGCCAATGTATGCAGCTGAATGCCAAGAAAACGTGTTCTACGAGGAACCTGATCTATCCGGAGGAGTTGAAGGCGTGGATTACGAGATCCATTACGGTGTCGATGAGAACGAGACCAACTAAGTACCTAGTTAGTAGTAACCGTCGAAGCCGAGCAACATGAACTCTATAGAATAAGCTGTTGAGCCTCACTCCTAGTCGGAGTTGTTACTTTTAAATTTTCGCTGAACATCTTATACTTTGGTTTGTAAGTTGGATCTTTTGGAAGTCTTGAACTTCCGGTATTGTAATAATAATAATGTGTGTACCTTTGTAATATGGACCTGCAATGTTTCTGTTGTACCACTCTGAGGGATGTGATATTTATGGAACGATGTTCTGTGGATGTCATGTCAACGACTATAGTGTACTACACATGCAGTGGTATGCTGGGTCACCGCACACCAACACAAGACACGCCCAATATTTTGAATTTCTACATGCTAATTACGGGGAAACAATGCTTACATATCAATAATACGTGAATTAGATCCTTCTGCAGCAGATTGTCATATGGAACACCACCTAAACCACTAACCTCGCTGGCGGCATGAGCAGACCAGAGATGACAATAAATAGGTGACGCACGAGGGGAAATGATACTCACCTTAGTGCAGAGGATCTTCGTAATAGTGGCGGTGGTGCGGTTAGTCAGCCGTCAGCTTTAACATGGAGGCTCAACTCCGTCTTCCTTGCCTCCGTCCTCACCTCGACGGCCTCTCCACAACCAAAACAAGAAAAGTGGCGTGACTGACTCCCCACTCCGCGGAGGGGTATGAATGCTAAAGAACTCGAAGGAAAAAGGAAAAGATATTTCCAAAGTGAACAGGGACCTTTTTGTTATTTTTTCACGCGCTCGTCTCTCTTTCCCATAGTTCTGATAGCCTAGGCTTCTTTGCAAAACATACGATCTAGCATGAAACGACACCGATGTTGGTTGCAGATAGAATTGTATGAACGGCGCACCGCCAATACAACTATGGGCGTGTTTGGTAGCCCGGGGCTACCAAGAATCCATATCTCCACTCATACAAGCTGGGTCTAGACAAGCTTAACTCAGATTTTCTTGTGTGTTTGGTAGCCTAGGTATAATGAAACAAGCTAGACCTAGATATTGTTTGGTGGCTCGTGTGAGAGCAGAGACGTTATTGTCCAAGTTTTTACACACAGGTCCTTCCACAGAAAAGCAAAAAAGCAATCGGTCCTTAGACTAGAAAACATAAAAGCAATCAGGTCCCTCCTCGGTCGCGGCGGCGCTGCCGGCGCGAGGAGCCGCCGCCACGCCATGCCGCTGTTGCCCTGTCCTCTACCACGAGCCGCCGGCCAAGGCCGCCACGCCGCCGTCGCCCTCTGCATGAACCACGAGCAGCCGCCGACAGGAGGTTGCGCCAGGAGGTCGCGGTTGCTCTGCCGACGCGAGGAGCCGCCGCCCCGCCCCGCCGTAGTCGCCATGTGCCTCTACCACGAGTCTCCGCCACCGCAGGAGGTCGTGCTCGACGCACCGCCGTCAGGAGGTCGCGCTCGACGCGCCGAATCCAGGAGGTTGCCATCGCGATATCCGACTCAACGCACCGGTGCAGGGAGAGGTAGTGGGGACGAAGCTGGGCAGGGGCATCGGCCGGAGACGAGAGGGAGAGAGGAACATGCGGGGACGGGGTCAGAGGGAGGGAGAGGAACATGCTGACGACGGGGACGGGGACGAGAACGAGAGAGGGAGAGGAACGTGCGGGGATGGGACGAGAGGGAAATAAGGGTCGGGCGAGACTGGCCTGGCCGAGCGACGCTGGACGGACCCGCATCGCTTAGTTGTGAAGCTCGATTCGAGCTTCGCAATCGGGCAGGGTTGAGGGGCTATTTTCGTATCAAGTGGGCATAGCTGAGGGAAGACGACCCGATCTACCAAACAACAAACGGAGAGAAAAAAGTGGGGCGAGGTGAGATTTTCTGGGTAGCCCCGGTCTACCAAACACGCCCTATGTGTACCGCGGGATCACAACGTGCAAGAAGTTGGATGAAAATGCACATGATGGACAACTTGTTGTATGGCTGCAGTGTGATTGTTCCGTGTGTGCGACTATTTGACTACGTACTCCGCTTTGCGCCCTTAAACCAGACTCGCCGGCAAAGATCGAGGAGGCATGAGATGATTGTACTAGATAGATTCAACTAATTCAACATAAACAAGTGCCGTATCTTGGAGCCGTTCCTGGTAGCAGAATATCCTGCACGATGTGCACGCATCATATATAGGGAATAATCCATCCTCGTGCCCAAATTTTTATAAGTTTCCTTACTTATCACACGGTTCTTGCAACTGCCAGCGGAGGAATTAAATCTGTGGTCATCTTACGGCAAGCTAAGACCAAAGAAACGGTCAGATCGAGTATATTCAGAAATGGCATATCCGTTGCTAATCAGTGAGAGATAATCTGGAATGTGCACGTATACATTGGCATATTCTGCAAGTAACAAGTGCGTCAGATGGATCCGAGGATCTCAGGACTTGGCACAGGGAACTCTGACTTGTGCAGTATATTTGGTTTCTAGAATGCCTGTGGCAGCTTTGTAGCTGAGCTCTGCATATTCAGCAAGCCACTAGCCTGTTAGACTGTATCCGTTTGATCCTTCTGAACTCGTCAAAAAAAAGCTTTGCAGAAGTGCCTAAACTTCAATAGGACTTCGTTAGATTAGTCGCATCCATTTGTCCTTCAGCGTGTACACTATCATTTTCATGACAGTTCCTTCAACTTGTCCACTGATAATTCTGTCCCAAGTCTTAAACTAAACTTCTTGAACCCTTGTGTACTGGCACTTTGAACCGTGTGGCGCTAGTTTTTTTTTTTTGTTGATGAGAAAACCTTGTGGCGCTAGGTGGGCTGCTAACCCATTTAGGGCGTGCGTCTGGATCCGTGGGCCAAAACCTTCGCTTCGTATGGACTGTACAGCGCATCGGAGAACAAACTTTTCCGGTAACTTTGGCCGAACCCTATATTTCGTGAAGCGGAAGGAGGGGTACGGGCATCTGGAAAGGATCTCCGGTACAGCTCAGAAAGCCACGCTCCCGAGGGATCCGCTGCGGACTAAGCGCCGTGTGGCCAACAGGCCAAGCCACATCTTCGCACAGCGCTGGGGTTTCGTTGGTCCCGGCCGCTGTCTCCTGTTACGGGTGGCGTGGAACAGGACGCCAGGTTAAATACGCCGCCGTCTGTGGGAGGTGATTTTCCGCGTGAGCCCCTGTGCTTACTGAGTTTTCTCGGTTAGGGGCTGGCTGGACCTGTGAGGACAAGTATTATTCCTTGCTTGAATACTACGTTAACGAGTCACGAATCTTTGTCATTTTCATGGACGAATTAATACGGCCAGGTGTAAGAGCAAAGATTTTTTCCCTTGAAACCAGAGAAAATTAGTTCGAACAAGACAACAAAGGGAAACATATTTTTCTCATGCTGTAGTAACTTAGTAAGGCGATTATCGTCTCGCCGTTTTCTCTAACGTTACAAGGTTGCGTAAGGCAAGTAAAATCAAGGGTTCTTCGGTTCGCATGATTCTAAAAACTTATGACTCCTATAGAGTCCAATGCTAATAAAGAAATATCCCCTCGGGGTGGTAGGATATCCTTTTCTAAAAGTAGCTTATATAGTCGAAAAATCGCTTTGGAGGACGGGTGCCATGGAGGACTTTTTAAAAAAAATCAAAAAGCGTCAAATATTTTTGAAAAAAATATATTCATGTAGCCCACAATGTAAAATACATGTATGCAGATTTTAAAATTAAAATACTTTGTATTTTGTGCGCAGTAAAAAGGATAAATACGACAAATTCTAGATAAAAGCATGCCCATTCAAAAATTGCACTGTTCATACTCAGATCTGAATTATTCTCTTTTTTTCTGAGGCAAGAATACAGAGTATATTCAAATAACATTTTGCAAACCCGTATTATAAATCATTATCTATCTCCGTATATTTTTTCGGAATTTTTTAATCTTTAAATTTTAAAAAAAAGAAAAAAAGTAAAGTCCTACCTGAAGCCCGTCCTCCAAATTGACGCTCTCCTTATATAGTCCCCTAAATATGAAAATGTAGGATACCAGTGTCACGACGCATTTCATTCCTACGAGATTTCATATCCACAAAAGTTTGTGTAATTTAGTCACAGAGAAAACATTTCACGATTCTTACAAGGAGGTTTAAGTGGATGTTAGAGTTCATATAAAAGGTACTGCAAATCATTCCTTAGGACAAGATTCGATCATATAGATCAAGCAACCACCGTGGAAAAAATTCCTAAAGATTTGAATACTCTAAAGTTCTGTGAGAATCCTTCATATAACCACTAAATTGATTTTCTACGATGGTAAAGTCTCCTTTACTAGAATAAAGAACATTGTCAGTGATAGTATAAGAGAAACTCCAACGCCTCCCCCCCCCCCTCCCGCAAACAGACCGAACCATCCGTTTATGTCTGACCGGACAGGGAGCAAGTCCCAACAACGCTCGCAACCGAACTGTTCCCTCGTTGGACCGCCAGACCAGCTTGATGAGGCAGTCTTCCGCTCCCTCGGTCTTTGAGAACCTACGCTCCAGAGATGATGAATAGTGACCTTCCGCTACCTTGGCATTTGAGGGCATACATTCTAGGGGCGATGAATAGCGTCGCCGATCTAGGGTTATTGGGTTGTAGAACTAGTAGACCTTATAGTGGTACTTGACTTTGCGTGTTTTTACTAGATTTCAACTTGTATTATAAGGTCTACCTTATAATGTTCCTATTGTAAATAAATAAGAACTTGGTTTCTTATACAAAATGCCTAGCCACAGACAAATTGGAGACGTTGTTGGGTGGAGTGACCTGCCATGGGCAGACATGGGCCTTCGGACTTTCCGCGATACACCATGAATAGACTAGATCAAACACTTTTGATGTCCGAAATAAGCGATGCCATTGTAGTCGCCCTAAAAGAAGTAGTCTTACATTTTGTGGCATAGCTCGACAAGATTGTTCCCATGTCTTTTGTGTGTTTCTTTTAATCTTGAGCCTATCACAATAAGTATAGATCGTTGCATACCTGGAATTTTAATAGATTTGTAGAGATAATTCTTCAAGTTTTTTGTGAATAATAATTCTTCATGTTCTATGTTGAGATGTTTGGATACATGACTAAAAAACTGCAAATGATATACGATACCTATTTTTTATTATGTCTAAGCTTATTTTGCCATATATACTACGATAGTTTATTAATGTAAATTCTATGAAAAATATTTCTTAATTGCTTAGTTGTTGTTCCCAGCAAATACTCCTTTTTTTGAATTCTGCTCGCTCTTTATTGACCACTTACGATGTTCTTAGGGATACAAAGGTTCTCAGGTGGTTGAAGCAACCGAACTTGACACCCAAAAATCTAAGCTTACATAGCAACGAGCTAGAAGGCGTGTCTCACCATTGGAAGCCCTAGATTCATGCTTGAAAACGACAGACTGAAACAAGGCCGTCATGTCTTTGATCACACGGATCACGGCGCCATACCCTCCCTCTTATATTATGGCTACGTTAGATTATTGATTACCTTCAAGCAGTCGCTTGCTACACAGATATTCTGGATATTAAGATCGTGCGCTAATTCTAGAGCCTCACGACATGCCATTGCCTTGAAAGTAACAGGCGAATATCCACCATGCAACATGAGGGAAGACGCTCCCAGGAAATCATCTGTCTCGCTGCGGCAGATTACTGCGAACCCACCACCATCCTCTATCTTTGCTACCTCTGCATCAACATTTAACTTTACCGTTCCCGCAGGAGGCACTATCCACTTTGGCTGGTTGAGCATAAGGATATGTCTTCTTTGTACTGCCGCTGTCCCAGGATCCTGTAGGAAATTACGAACAAAAAGGAAAGTAGAGAATGGACTCTGCTGCTCTCTCTCATGAATTAACCTTCGGTGTGCATACCAAATCGTCCACACGGTGACCAACATCTCCACGAGATCCATATGGTTTAGGGATTCAATCATCGCAAATAACCATTGTTTTGCAGTCCGCTGTAGGGGAAAGTGATCCTTGGGGCAGTGCTTGTTGAGCGACGTGAAGTCCACGCACATCCGCAGGATGTCCGTATCCTTTTTAGGGACCAGCACAGTGTTGGCTAGCCACTTGCTCTCCTTGATCTCCCGGATGAAGTCGGCATCGAGCTGTTTGTTGACTTCGACTTCGACGGCTTCGGCTCGTGGTTCAGACAATCGTCGGATGGACTGTTTGACGGGTTTGGCGTCCGGAAACACATTGAGTGCGTGCTCGGCGAATTTCCTGAAAACTTCTGGCATGTCCGCAGGACACCAGGCGAAGATTTCCCAGCGCTCACGGAGGAATTCGACGAGTGCGCTTTCCTATGCGGGGCTGAGGTCATTGGCGATCAACGTCGTCTTGGAGGCATCCGTTGGGTGGGCATGCACCTTTTTCGTGTTGACTGTAGAGTCAAACGACATGTCGGATGCGTTTTGTCTGGAGACTAGGGGTGCCCCATTGTCTGTCACCTCTCGGAGCCTCGTAAGCTCCTCCTGCATACCAAACGACTGGGAGATTCTGTTGAAGTCTCTGTCGCAGTGGTCGGATCGGGTGAAGCTGCCCTGGACCGTGATGATGCCCCTAGGTTCTGGCATCTTGAGCAGCAGGTACGCGTAGTGCGGTACTACCAGAAATCTTGCGAACGCCACGCGCCCGAGGATGGCATGGTATTGTGATGGACAGTCCACCACTTCGAACTCTAGCCGCTCGCATCAGAAGTTGTCGGGCTTGCCGAAGATGACATCAAGCCATATCTTTCTCAGGGGGTATATGCCCTTCCCTGGGACTATATCGTGGAACGTTGTGTTGGATTGTTCCAGGCTGCACAACAGGATCCACATTGCTGCTAGGGTGCTGACGAACATCAGGTTGATGCTGCTGCCACCGTCCATGAAGACGCGTCTCATTTCGAATCCTCCGATCTACGCCTCGAACACCAGGGCAGCATGACCTGGGCGAGGGATCTGGCGGGGGTGATCCGAACGACTGAATGTGATGCAGGACTCCGAACCACTGAGGTACTCAGGGATGGCAGGCGGAGCGGTCACAACCAGGCTAACTTGGCTGTTGATCTTCTTTTGCACCCTATTTGTTGTGCGCCCCTTTTGGATCATCAGGGACCCTTTTAGTGTTGGGTACCCATTTATGCCGTTGTTTTGTGCGGGTGCGATTGCTAAATTCAGAGGTCCCACGGGTGGTGGTGGAGGAGCTCCATGGGCGATATCACCTAGTGCAGGTGCAGGTCCGAACCCAGGGTTCATGATCTGGCGTCGCATCTGGGTGAGACCTTCGCTGAATTTCTGGAACTCGCGGTAATCCTTCAGCATGTGGCTGGCCTTCTTTTTACCATCCTGCTTGTCGATGTAGAAGTGGATGGTGCAAGGGCCCGGCAATTTGTCATATGCCGAGGGCTCATCATCGCGGTTGCGACGTTGCCACGTTTGTGCGGGGCGTCCTCCGTCGTGGAAGTTGCCTCTGCGGGGTCCTCCGCTGCTACGGTTGTTGTCGTTGCGACGGTCGGCGTAGCCAGCCGCAACCATGTTAAGTCCGTCACGGTCGTCGTAGATGCGCGACCTTCGCTTGCTACAGCATTCGCGCCTGCGGCAGTAGTCATCCTCGTCATCCGAATGTGTTCGGTGGAGGGAGTCCTCGCCATCTGCCCACCTGTTGGCGATGTCCATGAGGTGGTCGAGCGTCTTGGGCTTGATGCGCCCAAGTTCCTCCTTGAAGTCTGGATGTTTGACACCGTCCTTGAAGGTGTCAATCGTCCTCTCCTCGGAGATGTGCGTCGTGGAGTTCTTGATGTTGAACCAGCATAGTATGTACGAGGAAATGGATTCGTTCGTTCGTTGGATGCAGGCACGTAGCTCCTCGATCGAGGCTGCCCTCTTGCTGGTGCCCTTGAAGTTTCGGATGAAACTATATGCCAGCTCCTCCCAACTTCAGATGAAGCCTGAGGACAGGCTACTGAGCCAGATCCGATCCGTGCCCGTTAGCTGCAGCTGAAGGCATTGTATGGCGGTGTTCATGTTACCGCCGTGCAGTTTGACGGAAGAGAGGTGGTCGTTGAGCCAGGCTTTCGAGTCATGTGTCCCGTCGAACTTCGGAGTCTCCGAAGGGAGCATAAAATTTTTCAGCATCCGTGTGCGCCGAACGGATCTGCTGAAGCATCTTGCTCCGCATAGTTCTCCGTCGTCTTCTTTCTCAAATTCGGTTGAGCATGCGCGCTTGGCGCGCGCCTTGTCGACCTTGCGCTGGGCGAGATCGCTTCGAGCGTCGTAGTCGCTGCTGTGACGCCTTGAGCTTTTTTGATGTCGAGGCAAATCATGCTCGTCCTCATCGGATGAGGGTGTGGGGATGCGGTTGAATCTGACCGTAGCCTTCTTTTTTGGCTCCGCAGGAGCCTCGTCGTGGAGCGCAGCTCCGATGAGCCCAAGTCCGACTAATGCAGATTTGTGCATGGCCAGTTTCGGGTCGTCCGCCGGAGGCGGATGAGACACGAGATAAGTGGTGGCTGCCATGATCGTAGCTTGTGGCATTTTCGGCGTGACGACGCCGTTGGCGTCCATCGCCATGAAGGACGTGTTGAGGGTTCTGGTGACCTCGCGACTTGCGGCGGGGTCCACGTGCTCTATGCGAGAGTGATGCTTGTTGGCATTGTTGTCGTGCGAGCTGGAGCCTACAATAGCAGAGAGCGCAGCTTGCCGCGCGCTAGACTCCGAAGCCGCCTACTTGCGTTTGTCGAGTTCTTCCCGCATATTTACGTGCCGGTTGTGTTCGCCGATGAGGAGCAGGTGATATGCCATCAATAGGTCCTGTGAAGCATTCACATGTAATATTCTGTTGCCCACCACGGCTTCGTGTGCCTGGCGCCATCCATCCTCATTGAGTTTGATATTCTGATAGGTGTTAGCGTCACCTTCGTTCGGCTGGAGGGGAGGCTGCCCCCCGTTTCCTCCGTTCCTAGCCTACGGGTTGGGCAGTGGATTGGGTGGCGGTACGTGGGCACCCGAACCTGGTGGTTGTTCCACCTCCCCTTGGATGACCACGACGCATTGATAGTGTTCGCGGACTGGATTGCTGTTGCCGCAGTTTTCGGATCCAGAACCGTAGGTCCCTTCGTCTGACGAAGGGCCGCACAGATCTGAGTTGCAGCTGCTGTTGTCATATGACTCATTTGTCAGCGTCGACGTGCGTAGAACGCTGGGATGCAGGTCCCACGAGGCGGGCCTGATGGATGGTGGTGGCACCCGCTTTGGGAGGTGAAGAGTGTCGGTTTGTTCCACCTAGAAGCAGAGCTCCCAAACAGAATTTCGAGTCTGTCGCCTACGGGCTCGAAATCCTTCATGGTGGCTGGCGTGTGGGCGTGAAGTCGAAAGCGCCGAAGAGGAGGTGGCTCTCCGTCGCTGAGGAATTGTAGATCGCTTTGGTTGGGACCGTCACGATCGCACAATTAGTGCCCATTCCCATAGACGACGCCAATTGACGAGGTTCGATCTCGTCAATGCCCATTGTTATGGACTTGAGTTTTGGAGAAGATGGGGATGCTGGAGATTGCGGAACGGTTAGCAAACAAGCAACACGGGGACACGAGGTTTACCCAGGTTCAGGACCCCGGAGGGAAAACCCTACTCCTGCTTGTCTGCACTTTATTACGGCGGATTTTTGAACCAAAAAGTACAGGGGTGCGCAGATGCAATCTGGCGTGAGGTGTGTATGCGGTGAGTTGAGGAGCCCTCCTCGCCGTGCCCTCCTAGCCTTTATATAGATAGGCAGGTCCCGGCCATAATCGAGTCGGTTATAGGTTAGGGTTTGCCCCCTTTGAAATTCTATCTACTCTAGTCTTGTTCTCCAAGGATCCGAATGCATCATGAGCTTGGGCCATCCGAAAGTCTCCGCAGGCCTCGTATGTTCTTGTGGGCCTTCCTTGGACCGGACCAGGTATACCAATATCGTGTACCCATAGGGTATAACCATGTCAGCTGGGTAATATCCGCATTCACAAGTTCCCACACACACTTTGACAATGGGCAGTCGAAAGTGGATGTCTCCATGAGTCTTCTACGCCACAAACCGAGCATGAGCTCGTAGCAGCCATGTTTCGATGGTGGCGAACATCACCAGTAGGCAGTGATTGTTAAGACAGTCGCCAAAGGAACATTCTCAGTTTTGAAGGAACTTGAATTTTCCACATTTTGTGCCACCTCTTTCCATCCGCTACTTGGTTCGAGGTAGCTGGCCTTTCTTCTAGCCAATCCTCACGCCTCTTTCTTGTATTAACTAGCATGCGGTACACTGATCTGACTGCGAGCACGCCAGATCGTTCATAATGCCAAGACCACGTGTCCTCATAGCGCCTCATGCCGAGAGGAATTCTACAGATTTGATCAATGTCATGGGCTCTAAAAATTCCTCGACCATGTCCCTATTCCATGTCATAGTATTAGAGGAAATGAAACTACTCACATGGATAGGGGGATTATCCTTTTTGCTTGGCACTGGACGAAGTATATAATCCCGAGGGATCCAATTGTCCTTCCATGCATGTGTTGCTGTTCCGATGCCAATCCTCTGAATTAAGCCTTGCTTCATAGCATCTCCCCCTCAATTATAGAACGCCATACTTGGGACGGGTGAGAGCCAACAGTAGCCTCAGGGATTTCTGCTATAGGAAAATACACAACCTTGAGAATTCTTGCACTCAGGGATTCAGGGTTCTGAAGAATGTGCCATGCATGTCTTTTCAGAAGAGCAATATTAAATAGCTCTATATCACGAAAACCCAACCCCCTGCACCTTTAGGTGAACACATGACCTCCCAAGAGGCCCAATGTGTGTCCCTCTTCCCTGCTTTGCTGCCCCATCAGAAGTTATGAATCAATTGGTTGATGTGGTGGCATAACCCTCTCAGAAGCTTAAAGCAAGTCATAGAAAAAATTGGGATTGCTTGCACTACCGATTTAATGAGGATTTCTTTCTCTCCAACTGACAGTAAAAGTTCTAGCCAACCTTGTATTCTCTTCCACATCCTATCTTTCATGTACTTGAAAGCACCATTTAGTGATCCCACATTAGAGGGCATACCAAGATACTTCTCATTCGGAGTCTTATTTGACACCTATAAAATGCTCTTAATATATTGGCTCACCACATCCAAGCACCCCTTACTAAAAATACCGAAGATTTATCCAAATTTACCCGCTAGCCTGAAGCATCACATTACTTTTTTAGAATCTCAGTAACATCCCTCGCTCCCGCTGCACTAGCTTTGACAAACAACAGGTTATCATTTGCGAAGAGAAGATGGTTAACAACCGAAGCTGTTTGTACCGCCTGAATTCCATGGAGATGCATTGACTGACGACTCTATTTTAGAAGGGCAAAAAAAACCTCTGCTGCTATCAAGAACAAGTAAAGAGAGATTGAATCGCTTTGGCGGATCCCGGATGGACGAAAAGACTCGAGAGATGTGCAATTAAAAATCAAAATTCGCAAAAAAAGAAAATGAAAAGCACCGAGAAAGCCACGGATGAAACCAGCTTCGTGACCAAGCTCACCCACATAACTACATATCCATACGCAACACGATTGCTTTGAGATAACCCCATTCTACTGACATACTCCTGTAGACCACAAATACACGATCGAATCAGTGTCCTTTTCTAACCATAGCTCTCGAAGCCGCACCAACGTGAAAAAGCCCAAACCGAAAAGCGACCCTTGCAGAGAAGTACGGTCGGATTATATAAATCCAGCAGACCAGAGGGGTTAACCTAGAAAACCATCCGTCCACGCTGCTCTCGGGGGCCGAAACAAAAAACAAATCCGAGAAAACTCGCCGCCTCCTTTGTTCTCTCCTCTCTCCCCCTCCGCCTCCTCCTCCTCCCCCTCCCCCTCCCCCTCTCGAACTCGACGAGCGCCGCGGCGACGCACGCGAGCGACGCGGCGAGATGAAGGTCTCCATCAAGACGCTCAAGGGCTCCAGCTTCCAGATCGAAGTGAATCCCGCCGACAAGGTATCGCCGCCCCCGCTTCCGCTCCGCCTACCGATCTGTCCCTCTGTCGTCGCGAGGGTTGGTGTATTTGGGCGAGATTTAGGCGGTTGATTATCGAGTTGCTCGTGGGCCTGGGTTACTGGGGTACGGTTTTCCCGCCCAGGGATTGGTAGAGTGCGTCGGGAACTGGTGGTAAGGGTGCGAGTTGTGTGAGGCCCGAACCGATGTTACTGTGAATCCAATCTGTGGTTTCCTGTTTGGATTCTGCTGTGACTGGAGCAGAGGGCAGATGCAGCTCGTCTAGGTTATGGTCTCTTCGATGGGTATATTGTGATTGTATGGCGAATACGGGGGTGTAGAATTTGTGAGGTTAGACTGATTGATGTGTTAACCAGATGCAACTTGTATCCTGACCATAAACCGTAGTGCACAATCTATGGGTCGTTCTGTTGGGACTTCCTTCTTCCAGGCTGCAGGTGACATCTACTGATGAGAATTTTATTTTGGGGGTATATATTGATGAAACTTTGATCCCTTAGTTGCTCTATGTTAAACGTTATATGGAGGTCCCATTAATATGGGCTGTGTTTTGATAATTGAGGAGAACTACTTTATGTCAAATGTAGAATGTAATGCTGAGTTCTGTCTATCTGCTAATGTGGTTTGAATCCGATATGACCAACTGAAGGTTTATAAATACATACATTTATCTATTGGCTGGTAGAAAACAATTTTTTCTTCAGAATATGTGAACTTGTTAGTTAGTAACCTTTTGTTTGGTTGCCAAAATAGATTAGGACTGAGTAAAGGTGGGTGTTCTTTTTTAAATATTTGTGTATCAAAATGAAGGAATAATATGCTGGCAACAATCAGAGAAAAAGAAACGTTATGAATTAGAGTTAAAGGATCACTGTTGGAGATAGGGTTTGGGCTGGCCACAATTTTTCTGTAGGCTGTAGCTACCTTTTCTTGGTATGAATGTGTAATTTCGGTACATACTATAGAAACAGAAAGGCAAGGACGTTCTTAATTATTACCCTACTGCTACTTGGAATTTTTTTACTCATATATTGTGTATCACTGGAGAAGCAAATTATAAAAAATATTGACTGAACTAACTAACTAACTAACTAACTAACTGAAAGAATTATTTGTATAATGTTATATGCTACTCCCCTTATGTGCAACCCCCTCATGGTGGGGCCATGACATGTACAAACAAATTGTGACCTTTCACAGTTTTGATGCCCACATTACTGAATTATCATGCATAATACTAGTTAGTTCAGGATATATATATATATGTATATGTCAGTTAAAGCTTTTGGATATATGTCACCTGAAACAACATTTGCTAGTTAGGACTAGGGCCAGCTGCAAGGGCCTGCAGCAACTTATCAACCAGATGCGTTACTTGGCATTTTATCTCATTAGTTGGCACCTTAACTGTTAGTTAGGTAAGATAGTCTTAGACTGATCTTATCTATATAAGAAAGCTCCTGTAATTGTTGGCATTAAGTGAGAAATAATTAACATGTTTATACTATTGAGGTCCATCCAGGCCTCTTTGGCTGCTGAAACTGCAAAAGCAATTATAAGTGGGCCTCATGTGGTTGCAGGATTTACAGAAGACATTCTGTCAACCAGAAATATTGACTTATGAAATGGCTGAAATATCAGATCAAACCATTAGTTCTGCGACCAACGTAACTTTATTCAGGGCTTCTCAATGTGTGATCTACATCTATGACTATGCAAACTCATCTGTTGGTCTGTTCATTTCCTAGTTAGATTGCTACTCCATCAAATCATAAACTCCACCATCCATCTCAGTTTCTCTTCAGATTGCTCGCACCCGATCAAATAATGAGTGGGTGTAGGGATATTGCAAGATCACATGAATAGACCATCATCACTGACTGGTCTCTTCATAGGTGTAAAGATGGTGTCTATGCTGTGTGTTCTAATATCATGGATTTATTTTTAGCCTTTAGATTTAACCAGAATGTCAATTCCTGCTTCTTTGGATTCTTTGTAATGGGAATGCTGCAAATTTTATAATTGATTCGTTCATGCAGGTTTCTGACGTGAAGAAGCTCATTGAGAGTTCACAAGGGCAGAATGTATACCCAGCTGACCAACAAATGCTTATACACCAAGGGACAGTGCTTAAGGATGAAACTACGTTGGAGGAAAACAAAGTTCTTGAAAACAACTTTCTTGTGATAATGCTTAGACAGGTAGGTATCCTGTTTGATACTAGTTAATATGTGGCATGCTATAAAATCGTGGAATAGGGATAGCAAATTAGCAATGCATAGAATGAGAAGAAAATTTATTATATTATCTTCTCTTGTGCATCGTATTCAGTATGTATTGGAATTGCTGCGAAAGATATGTGTTTCTATTACTGTTCCTAGTTTTGGTATAAACTTTGATTCAGAACTGCTACAGCCTACAATTGCTTCAGGACTGATTTATATTAACTCATCATGATAATAGATAAATGTTATTATCGCTTTTGACTCTTACCCTTTCATCACAGAATAAGGGCTCATCAAGTGCAGCTCCAGCTAAATCCAAGGAACCCTCAAATCAGGTGAGATGGAACTTGGTTATACTGGGTTAGTCATACCTAATGTGCCTTTATGTTATTTTGACACAAAACTTTCTTTCACCCGTACTCTATATCTGAAACTTTGCCATGATTCTTTGAAGTCATATTTGCAAACAGTACTGTTTACTGCAATTAGTCACTGAAACTATGGTACAGTTTAAGTTTGTTGTTTCTTTAATAGGCAGACACAGTTAAGCTTTGAGCCAACTATAGTTGAATTAGATGGCAGATTTTATGAAATTCTCAACTACAAGCTCTTGACTGGATGTATTTTTTGTCATCTGCACATGTTTCTTCTTGTGAAGTCATTACTTTCTCACCGAATTTTTTTGCTCGAGTGTGTTATTATGTTACACTGCTTTCTGACTATCTTCTTCTTTTGGTGATATTGTAAATTTTAACTTGCAATTATTCCGTAGGCACCCCCTACTCAGACAGTGCCTGCTACCCCTGCTTCTCAAGCACCAGCCGCGCCAGTACCTCAAGCAGTGGCTGCGCCAGCACCTATGTGAGTGTTACTCATTTTAGAAAAATAATAGACCTGATTTTACACTTTTCAGCTGTATTCTGCTGCACTCAGGGTTTCTTTTGTTCTGTATAAAGATTTTTTTTGCCATAGAATATGTAATTCTATTAGTACTTTGACATGCCATAAGATGCACAAGTCTGTATCATCCTTTTTTTTTGCCAATCACAGAAGACATAATATTTTACATCTTGCCCATAGTTTAACTTACTGCAGGAAAGTTTCCAACGGTTGTTAGTGATGATAGCTGTCCTACCATTGATTTGTACTGTAACTATTTTTATGTTATATATGGTTAGTGGATGTTGCCAGCTATATAACCCTATCCTTACCTTTACTGAAGTAGTGCACCTGCCAGTGCACCTGCTCCAGCTGCCACGGCTTCTCCAGCTCCTGCTGTCACTGTCTCGTGAGTTGATTTATTTTCTTTATTTCATCTTATTTTGATTTGTAATCTCATAAAATACTTTTCCTGTTTCAAGATGTTATATTACTTCCTGTTGAGCCCATTTGATATGTTTTTTACTACTGTCATTTGTACAGCACTGAAGCAGAAACTTATGGTCAGGCTGCCTCAAACCTTGTTGCGGGGGGCAACCTAGAGGCAACAGTTCAGTCAATTCTTGAGATGGGTGGTGGAATGTGGGACAGAGACACTGTGCTGCGTGCCCTACGGGCTGCATTCAACAATCCAGAGAGGGCTGTTGAATATTTATATTCTGTAAGAAGATATCCTCCCTTAGTAATTGCCAAATCTTCTTTGATAGTTTGATTATGACTCAGTGTTCCTCAATTTACATAAATAATAGCAGTGACATTATGTCTTTGCTCACAAGACATTGAATCTAGCTACAAAATGAGTAAATAACTAGATTATATGCTGATTTGTTTAGCTGAAACCACTTTTAGGATGATTTAACAGGATCTCTTGGCTGCAAAAGTAAGAAAATCTTTTGATCTTTAATGTAGGGCATTCCTGAGCCAATGGAGATTCCTGCACCACCTCCAAGTGCCCAACCAGCTGATCCAGCCCAGGCTTCACAAGCGACTCAAGCTGCAGTTGCCTCTTCTGGACCTAATGCTAGTCCTTTGGACCTCTTTCCTCAAGTAATTTCTCCCTCCGTCCGTTCCTTTGGTCTGCAATTTACTTTTTTGCATAGACCTAATGCTTGCCGTTTGTAACTTGCAGGCCCTTCCAAACGCTTCTGCAAATGCTGCTGGTGAGGGAAATCTGGATGTTTTGCGTAATAACGCACAGTTCCGAAGCTTACTTTCTTTAGTGCAGGCTAACCCTCAAATCTTACAGGTACTTTTTGTGCTTTTTTCCTGTGTCAAATAGTTTGCTTATTATAATTGACTAACAGATCATTTTCCTTTTGTACAGCCATTGCTTCAAGAGCTGGGAAAACAAAATCCTCAGATTTTGCAGCTCATTCAGGACAATCAAGCTGAGTTCCTTCGTTTGATCAATGAACCAGCTGAGGGTGATGAGGACGAGTACGAATCTTCTCCATCTTCGTGACACTTTGCTTTGAGCTTTGCATGTTGTTTGACAATCTCATACTCTTGCTGAACCAGGAACCTCCTAGACCAGTTTGCAGAGGGGGTAGAGGGGGTGCCTCAGACCATAGCCGTTACTCCTGAGGAGAATGAAGCTATCCTTCGCGTAAGTTCATAGATCTTGAGCAAGTTCCTTCACAACTGCCTGCGTATGTTTTTTCATGTATCTTGGATACAAACCTCACTCATTTTTTCGTATGCAGCTTGAAGGAATGGGCTTTGACCGGACGCTTGTTCTGGAAGTGTACTTTGCCTGCAACAAAGATGAGACCTTGGCCGCAAACTACCTCTTAGACCACATGAATGAGTTTGATGATGGAGCGCCGCAGTAAGATGAAGCGGCTTGTTTCTGAATTACATGCAGATGCCACAAGCCCAATGGAAGCAAGGGTGTGGGGAGGCTGATACACCCTGCACTCGCAGGGCAGGCCTTAGATCTTTTTGAGATTTGTCTCTCGTTTAGTTTGTAATTCTTTTCTGCCTTACTATTAGTACATACTCTAGTTTATCTTTATGAACGTTAATCACAGATTTGATAACAGCGTATAAAAGTTCTGTCAGTTTTACTGGATCTGCTGAAGTTGGGTGTTACCCCGTTCTTATTGCGTTTACCAGCTGTGCGCATAGAAAATATATATTTGGTCTGAGTCAAGAGGGATAGAGTAAACGTCTCTTCTCTAAAGGCTTTGATTGCTAGGGTATTCTGAAGAAAATGCAAAAGTTCAGATTTCGTTTTGGTAAGTCATAGGCACATATGTGTTATTATTGTACTCTCAGTGTTGGTGATTTAGTACTCCCTCCGATCCATATTACTTGTCATTAGATTGGATGTATCTAGCACTAAAACATGTCTAGATACATCAAGTAATATGGATCGGAGGGAGTACTGTTTTAGTATAAAGTTTGTACTACATCTCCGACACCTGGTGATTTAGTACTGTTTTAGTATAAAGTGTGTACAACATCTCCGACACCTATTTTGGACCGGAGGAAGTAAACGTCATGGCCTCATAAGAAAATATTTCATTGGTGAAATGTCATGTTCATAAAAGCAGCATGGCAAGCAAGCAGTGACATGCACTAAAAAAGAAAGACGCAAGGAGTGACAATAACCAGTTAACACAGTGCACATTAGATGGAGCAGCACCAGCTGACCACAAGTACAAGAAGTCTAAACTTTCCCAGCATACACCCATGTTTCAACATTAGAATGCAACAACTTCTTCATGCTTGAGTTCACCATGTCTCCAATTATACTATAGAAAGTCGCCAAGCACATCTCACAGGATGTTTCCGCGTTCAGATCAAAGCCATATGCATGCACAGCAAATCAGTCATGCTACCATGATGGTGTTTAAGCAATTCATGCTAAAACAATAAGCAGAGTATGGAGTTTGATGGAAAGAAAGTTCAGTCATCATCAGAAATGTCTATCAAGTCAGGGTTACTGCTTGGATTTGAAGGAGCTAAACTGGGTGGATCAGCTGGAGGAGGTGGAACCACTTGACCCGTAGAGATGGAGCATGGAGCTGGTGTCTGCGACTGATGTACAGGAGGGGCCTGAGCCAACACATCGGCAGGAGGGGCAGCAACAATGTCCATGCATGTAGATGGAACAGGCTCATCTCCGTGGGCTCGAGTCATCACCAGGTCGGCGAGAGGCTGGACAATGTCCATGCGCTGAGCCGGTGGCTGGGACTGGCCTCTTGGAGCTTGAGTCATCACCGTGTCCGCAGGAGGAACAACCACAATGTCCATGCGTGTAGCTGGTGCCTTGGACTGATGATCTCTAGGGTCTCGAGTCACCGCCTTGTCAGTAGCAATAGCATCGATAAGAATGAAATCCAGGCATCGAGATTGAGGTGGTGGCATGGCCTGCTGAGATGACACTTCTTCCTCGGCAGGTTTGGCCTTGGCGGAGCTTATTCCGCCGGCGCTTCGCTTCTTCGACTGCGCGCAAGTTATCTGAATCAAGCGTTCTCTCTGCCGTCTCCTTCGCTCTGTTCTTTTGTTGACCAGTGGCTCGGAGGATCCGCTCGAGCATTCGGACTCGTAGATGTTCGCCCACACGCTGATGCAAGCATACTCCTTTTTCTTTCCGCTTCTTGTCTTTTTCCTCCCAGGCGCGACGCTTCTTGTCCTTCTCTTCTCAGGCGCAACGCTTCTTGTCTTTGGCCTCTCCGGCGCGACAGGGTTCGGTTGCCTCTTCAGCTTACTTTGAGAAACAGCAGGCTGGATGACTGTTATCCGAAGGTCTTCAGGATCATGCTGCTTCTCTGCCTTGCTAGAGGAGTTGGTTTTGCTTTGCTGCTTGGGTATTATACTTTGAGGGGCAGCGGTCCGCGCAAAGGGTTTCCGAGACTCTTCTTCGTGCTGCTGCTGCGAGTGTGCCTTCTTTGAGGAGATGTTGTCCGGTACCATCGCATTGCTCTTCCTCTTCCCCGCGAAAGAGGAAAGCTCATTCTTCTGCGATGCAACAAGGTCTTGTTTCGGTTTTCTGGGAGGGGCAGCAGGTAGCACGGCGGCTTTCTGAATGCCTTCAGACTTGTGAAATTTGCCTTCTTTGTTTCCGGCGCTGCTGCTGCTGCCTCCTAGTGGTTTTGTATCCCCATGTTTGCTAAGCAAGTCTTCCTCAATCCTCAGTTTTTTGGGGGGAGGCAGAGGCGCGACACTGGATTTCTTGACACCCTCGGGCTTGTGCCACGTGCTTGCTTTCCTGGACGTGCTGCTCCGTGGTGGCTTTGCATTGCTGTAACTCCCTAGAGAGAAAACTCCATATCTCTCTGATGAAGTCAAGTCTTCCCCTACCTTCAGTTTTTTCTGAGATGCAGCAGGCTGCACGTTGGATTTCTGAACGTGCTCTGGCTTATGCCACCGGCTTGCCTTCCTGGAGGCGTCACTTCTCGACGACTTTGCATCGTAGAAACTCCCTACAGGTCTAAGCTCATGCTTCTCCGATGCAACAGATGTTTGCTTCCGCTTCAGTTTGCTCAGAGGGGGATCATAAGAAACAATTGCTTTCTGGAAGTCATCTGCCTTCTTTGAGGAGCAGCTACCCAGTGACTTCGCATTGTTGTACCTTCCTATAGAGAAAAGCTCGTGCTTCTCTGATGCAACAGATGTTTGCTTCCGCTTCAGTTTGCTCAGAGGGGGATCAGAAGAAAGAATTGCTTTCTGATAGTCATCTGCCTTCTTTGAGGAGCGGCTACCCAGTGACTTTGCGTTGTTGTAACTTCCTATAGAGAAGAGCTCGTGCTTCTCTGATGCAACAGATGTTTGCTTCCGCTTCAGTTTGCTCCGAGGGGTAGCAGGCACAATTGCTTTCTGGAAGTCTTCAGGCACATTACTCTTGCGTGCCTTCTTAGAGGAGCTACTACCTGGTGATTTTGCGTTCCTGCCGCCCACTTGAAAGAGAAGCTTGCCTTTTGCCACAGCAGAGTTCTCCTGATCTTCATCTGAATCTGATTCTTGTACAGTGTCTTGTGACTCGGATGTTTCAGATGTTTCAGTCAGAAGCAACCGCTTACCTGAAGAAGCCATGCTGTTAGTTTTTTTTTTGAGAACATGTTGTTATTTTTTTTTTGAGGGAACATGTTGTTAGTTGATATGGTAACATGAACTTACTACAATAACATGTTAGCTATAACAGGAATTGTCTTGGGAACCAGTCTGAAGTCTGCGTTCTTGTTGGAGAATGAATTTTCACGCTAATATTGGAAGTACCGAAGTTCGCATAATGAAATGATTAAACAAATCAAAAGTTCACTACTGTCATGTGGGGGGCTACCAACAGGCGTAGGGACAAGTCCTAGCTCTAGTTATCCCTAGTTCATACCGATTTAGCAATCAGAGTTTGAATATAAAACGGTTTCTCCCCTTAGAAGGTTCTCCTGCAATATTCTATTTCAGTTAGGTTTTTTTTTCCACAAAACTAATTGGCTTTATATGCCCTACAGAACAAAATACAAAATGGGCACAAAGAGCTGCATGCTAACAATAAATAATGTGTTTCTTTATAAAGATGGAGAAGCTTGAATCCATACTTGAATTCTGCTTGCACAAACTCGATGCACCATCAATGGCAGATACAAGAATGTGAAATTGATTGTAAACCGAACTAATTAAGTTGGATTTTTTTCCGAGAGTACGCCAAAGGCACACCATATTTTTATAGAAGGCAAATTCAAGTACAAGACGACTACCACTCCCTGCGAACAACGAGAGTAGTACGAACTCCATACCAGCTAGTCCAAAGACAGCCACCACAGAAAAAACAACTACAACATGAAAGATCCTGTCCTAAACTGGGCAGCGAAGCCGCATTTTGACCAATGCTGGACACCTCTGAAGAACAACTCCAACTGGAGTACATAGTAGGAAAAATATGAAGCACGGGAGCCAAGTTAGTTCAGAGCTTACAACCAACAGCAGAACCTTTCGGAACCATCTTTTGACCTCGTTTCGGAACCACATATGTACCACCACAATACATCTTGTGGCTGCAGAAAAGAGAATCAGTCAATACACCTTTGAAATTCACCATGCAAACAATAATTGAAAGTAAATATTATCAAGAGATACATTGATATAAGTCACCAAGAGTATAAAAAACAAATTGAATATGCATCTAGTTATCAGTTTGTAGGTCATTATGCATCTGAATGATTAAGAGGCAATTTCGCAAGAACAGGTACCAACTTTGTGCGACAAAACAACATTTACGAATGTACGGTACAATTTTACAGCGCTATCCTATAATCATGATGAGTTATACGTCAGGGCAAACTTATGCAGTCTTACTTGTGCCAGGAGCAAAGCATGTTGCCACAGGTAGCATGTTGGCTAACATTCTCAATACAGCAGGAATCAGATGGAGGGCCGAGCTTTGTGGCCCTCAAAAGTGTAGCAGCACACGATTTACACTGAAATGTAAGAAGTTGAGCATGCCAGTAAGAGGTAAAACTGGGAAGAAATTTAAGAACAAAAAGGGGGCATTCAAAAAGAGAGCTATGGAAAGTAGTACCTTCCACAGATTTCCCTGGATGCTCTGGAGCTCGTCCGGACTGAAATCATGGGTGGTGGTGATACGATAGCCACCTTTTGGTCTCTGGGTGGTGCAAGCAAAAAACGAAATCATCAATGGAGTATATAAATGGTTTAGAACTTATCAGCAAGAAAATGCTGACCAGGTAATCCTCAATGGAGCAATCGTTGATAGCATCCATCCAATCACGAAAAGCAGGACCATGCCTACTGCATGAATTCACAGAAATATTTAAGCAGCAGGCAAGGTGGGAGATGACTAAATTGGAAAACCCAATCTTAGTTAACAGGGTACGAGCATTTTACCTGAGGCACGTCATACCATGCTTTACAAATATGATTGCATGAATCATCAGATGCAGCAGGGCGTTCTTCAGATCAGCCTTTGTGCGACGTTGCAGCATTGGCTGATAGAGTGTTATTGTTTTGCTCATTTTCCCGAAGTAACAGGATCCGAAACCGCTGCTTATAGACAGCGAAATCAGTGGTTTCTTTAACCTTTTTCATATAAACTTTGCAAACACAGTTTAATAACTGAGCGAAACACTATATTAATTATTAACACACATTTTGTAATCCAGGATCAACATGCAGTTATGAAAGTTATGAAAATCCATTGCAGAAGTCTATCTAGCTAACGTGATAATGAACTTGTTAAGGATGTGAAGTAAACCTAAAGAGCTAATTAGCTCAAACAAGAAGTGAATGGGAAAATGCTATATTTGAAAGCAATAATTCAAGTATATGTACTGTAAATACATTTGTGTACACCAATTTATGTAGGAAGAACTAATTTGGCATATGCCCCAAACCCATATTCAATATTTGAAATGCATCGAGATGATCTAAATGTCAGACTAACCTATGAATTGTTCCTTCCGCTTTGCATAGCCATTTTTAGACTGAAGAATAAGTACAGCGAAACCATAACGTTAAGCAGAGTCTGTAATTCGTATGCGGTTGGCCTAAAGCCACAAGCCTTGGTAACGCATTTATGTTTAATTAATATACACAGCACTTGAACACCTTCAGTAGTACTAATTTAACCTCTGTAATCCTAACCCCTATACCATTATCGAACGGGAAGAATTAAACCTAGCTAGGACAGCATCAATGTAGGGCAAACTTAAAAAACAAACTCTGAAATTCGAACACTTCACACCATCTCCTCGTAAACACCGAGCTCCTCCAACGAATAGGAAACGAAAGGCAGGATTGCAGAGAATCTAGTAAGAAGAACAAATAGGGGGGGGGGGGGGGGGCTTTTATGGGAATCGAAGTGTCAAATACTAAACAATGAAACATCTCCACGAAAAATATAAAGCAGAGTGATCCTAGGCATGATCGGTCTTTAAAGAATCGAAGAAAAAATCGGTGAGCCAGCCGGGGATTCCGGAAACAACCTGGCATGCCCAAAATCAAAGAAACAGAGGCGCGACAACCGACTCGAGCAGCAGCAGGAGGAAGGCCGAGAGGAGAGGCCTACGCACCTGCTCGTCTTCAGGCGCGGGTAGGTCCACTCGAGCTCGAAGGCGGCGCTGACGAGCGCGCCGCGGAAGTAGAGCTTGTCGTAGTGCCGGAAAAGCTCCCACACGTCCGGGTTCCTCCCCACCACCGCCGCATCCGGCGCCGATTCCATGGCCGCCCCACCCAACTTCAGGGCTCGCGCAAATGCAAGGACGGAGCAGCAAAAATAAATTCTCTTCTCGGGGGAGCAGCGAGAAGGAGAGAAGGGGAAAAAATTGGGGTTTTTGATCTTGAATGCCTCTCTGCTCCGCTGGTGCATGCAAATGGCATTGGGTGAGAAAACAGGAGAGGTGTTGTGCGACAGTGTGGGCGAGTGGGGGGTGTCAGTGAGGCTGACGGTGGGTCTGTGTGTGCGGAGTGGGTGGACGGTCGGGATGCTGCGGCGCTTGGTGCGGGCGCCACCCGAGCCGCCGGATGGGAAGTCACGCACGCGGACTCTCTTGACTTGCCATTGCCTTTCGCCTCGCATGTGGGTTCCGCACCCCAGCAGGAGCTACAGGAGTAGTACTAGTAGATAGGGAAAAGGCTCGTTTGTTTCTTTTGATGGTTTTTACTGCGTCCTTCAGAGTTTGCAGTTTTGCACGGGCGATTTTTTTTTAACCGGAGGCAACGTCTATTAATTAAGAGCATTCCCTATTTTAGGCCGGGAATACGAACCTATTTTAGACTGGGCGAAACTCGTTTTTGGTTTAAAAACGTCAAGTTTTTTTGTTCGTGTTTTCATGCCGAGTTTTCGCGTTTGGCTAAAATTCAGTTGAACATGGTAAAATTTGGGCGAATATAAGCAAATTTCATTAATTAAGGTGAATACATATATATTACAGAGAATTCAGACGAACACCCGAATTTAAACTACATTTAGGCTAGATAATAACTAGAAAAACTTAAAAAGACCGCCGTCGCCGTCGTCACCGATGCCGATGCCGATGCCGGACGTCGCTTCTACATGCCGAAGTTGCCATAGAAGGAGGTGCAATGATCAGCCTTTGCCGCCGCCGCCGACGGCCGCGCTATGGAGCCGCTCGCCTTGTCGCCGCACCTCCAGGGCTAGTAGGAGGGGCCGACCTCTTAGTCATCGTCGAGGATGACGAGCGGCGTGCCCTGGTAGTCGAGCACACGGCCAGACCAGGCCTGGCGTTTGGCCAGCTTCTGCTGGCGCTGGACACGTGTTGGCAATATGCCCTAGAGGCAATCATGTATAATGATATTTTCCATTGTATTTATAAAGATATTAAGTTTTCCTTGTATAAACATCTGATGTGTATCATTAAATATGTGATTCGGTTGTGAAACTATACATTTATGTTGTTTGTACTAAATGTCCTTGGTTATTGAGGTTGTGCTGGACACACAACTTAGACCGATGTGAAAGTTGGCTTGATGACTCGGTTCCACTTGTCATGGGCATGGTGATGCTATTCCGACTTACACAGATACGACTAAAGAGTTTAGCGAGTCGGATTGACCCATATTGAGGTACAACGAACAAGTTATCATTTGTATATATCAATCAATGTAATCCTTAGACCTAAGATTATTGCATAGTATGAGTTGAGGATCACCGACTTAGGTTCTGTCAAACAATGATCCGTAACTGGACAGTAATAAAGGCAGAGTTCGGGTCGACTGAGAATCAAGCTGCATGATGTGAATAACCAAGATGTGATTTTTGCCCCTCCACTTGGAGAGATATTCTCTAGGCCCTCTCGGATGATATGATTCGGAAAGCATGGCCATGCACGACTAGATTAAGTGTTAACCGATGCTATCGACTAAGAGTTAGTTGGGTGAATCACTTATCTCGGATCGAGAAGAGAGTCGGACTATTTAAGGGATGACAAATATTCGCTTATAGTCTGACAAGGTATATCGTGAGGCAAAAGGGACTCGGACATAAGTCGCATTGGAAAGGCAAGTCGTCATGACTCTTTGGTACTTAGGAGTCGGCATGTTCTGCTAGGAGCCGCTACCGACCGATCGATTGAGAGTCGGACTCCAATCATGTCCAAGTAGCCATGAGCCTGCGGGGTCACACACTTAAGAGCGGGAGCAAGTTAGGATTGGATCTGAACCGGAAATCTGATTGGGTTGGACCCGAGCCGGATTTGGACTGACTCAGTGAGTCGGACTCACAGTGACTAATATTATATGGGCTTTAGTGAATGGGCCACGAGAGTGGAGCCCACGTTCACTCCCTATATATAGTGGAGCATAGTAACCCAGAAGGGTTAATCGTTGATCGGTTAGGTCATTCCATGAGTTAGAAACCCTAGCTCCATAACAGTTTTGCCGTCGTAACGAACCTAGCAGTTCGTCGTCGGTGCTCCTCCTTGTACGTGTGGATACCAGTAGAGGTGTTGTACGATCAACACCAGGACGATCGGACCGTGAGGACTGCACCGCATTCAACAGACGTGCTTCATCAGTAATCTGCAATTGCACGTCTAGTGGTAAACCTCGTGGCCTTCAACCTCAGCTAGATCTTGGGATCACCACGTTAGATGGAAAAAGTTTTGTTTTATCTCTTTGTGGCCTAACAGTGTTATCAGAGCAATAACTTCTAGTTTTAGGCTCGATATCTCGCATATGTAATATGCGGTTGGTTATAGATGAGATCTATGTGTTGTGTTGGTGGTCGATCTATGAGATAGATCGGTTTTGTATGATGTTAATTGGATCAACTGTACTCGAAGAATGGTAGATATAATTTCCGTGATCATACTACTGAGGTCGTCGAACGATATACCCCTACCGGTCGGTTTCCGCCATCGGGGTAGACTGTGACACGTAAATATAGAAGCGGTGATCGAAGGTCAAAAGAGTTTGATCGAATCGGAACAATGGTCAGAATCCATGTCCGGATCATACATGAGATCTATGTTTTCGGAAAAATCGTCGGGCGCTACCCACACCCGCGAGGGGCGCTGCCCCTTCGATCCCCGCCCGCTATCCGGCTAGCGGGACCGCCGACTTCGCCCTGCCGTAGGGCCTTAGACGTCGTTGCAAGTTTCACAACGTCGGTAGATAGCGTATCTATGCATAACTTGTTTTTACAGGAAGTTGTGAATGGTATGGTTCATGTGCATGTGATGTATGTGTGTAATCCATACATGATATACGAATCACGGTTTTGTCAGCGCGTTGGAGCCTAGGTGCTGTCATTTTATTGTATAACGACATGCGTGTCGGATTCTCTATGTAATTTACTTTACTAAGCTAGTGTAGCTGTTTGGAGAATCCAGGTGACATGCAAGTCGATGTACAAGTCGGCGACGTGGAGTAAGACGGCAAGTGACAAGAGTTGGCACGAGTCAGATTACAGGCTTTGTGGAGATGGAGATCGCCATGAAGAGAGCCATATCATTTCACATTATAATTGATTTATTTTGTGTTGTTGATATGTCTCTATTTTACCTCTATTAGATAGTCGGTAAAATTTAATCCCTCAAAAGAAGGTCTAGTCGGTTTTCCCGCCAATGTTTGCACCATCACAAGTCAGACATTTTTGGTAGTGGGCTCAATAAATTGAGGTGCTGCCAATTCTTTTCGACTAGGTGGGTTCGAGTTGGAATCTTACTACGGAAACATTTGGTAAGCTAGACGGGTCTATCACAACGGGTGTGGGGCTCGGGGAAAAGTTGGACGGGAGGCGGGGCATGTGATGCCACCCATCCAACATGACTCGTATGCGATACGATTGACAAGGAGTTGTCTACCTGGATCACTTGGCGGCTAGCGGTGATGATAAAGCTCACTAGCCGACTTGCTTATTTAGGGTCCTGAATCACTAAGTAACCATCGGAGGGGTGTTGGTTCTAGTGGGAGCATACAATATTAAAGAGTTTAATATGCTTGATCTTTTATGAATACATGTCTTAAGTGTTTTGCATATTTTCTGTTGTAGATCATGGCACCAAGTAGCAGTCACTCTCAGATAACCGGTTTTGCGTTGAGAACCATTCTTGAGAAAGATAAACTTAACGACACTAATTTTACCAACTGGTATCGAAATCTAAGAATTGTTCTCAAACAAGAAAAGAAGGACCATGTCCTAGACAACCCACTTCCAGATGAGCCGAATGAGAATGCGACTGTCGCTGCCACCAATGCCTACCGTCGGGCTAAGGATGAGTCTTGTCTTATGCTTGCTCACATGGAACCGGAATTGCAAAAGAAATTCGAGAATGTTGAGGCCTATGATATGATCGAAAGCCTCAAAAGTATGTTCTAGGCTCAGGCGAAGACTGAGAGGTATCAAGTATCTCAGGCTTTGCTGAGTTGCAAGCTTAAGGATGGTGATCCACTGAGTCCACATGTGATCAAAATGGTTGGTTGCGTGCAGTCTCTGGAGAGACTTGGCTACCCCATTAGCGAAGAGTTCGCTACGGATATTATTCTGGACTCTCTTCCTAGTGCATATGGGCAGTTCATTTCGAACTACCACATGCATGGTATGGGTAGAAGCTCACTGAATTATCTGGGATGCTCAAGCAGGCAGAGGCGGATCTCAAGAAGGGCGCCAGTAAAGTGTTGATGGTGCAGAATAAGGCTAAGTTTAAGAAGAGTTCTTGGACTAAGAATAAGGCTAAGTCGGGAGGAAAACAGGCTCAGGACCCGGTCCCAAGCGCTTCCTCAGGGAGTAAGCCATCTCCTTCAGCCGGATCCACTTGCTTCTACTGCAAGGCGGATGGCCACTCGAAAAGGAATTGCAGCAAGTACTTGGCCGACAAAGCCAAGAGTGGAGGTATGACTTTGGACTCAAGTACACTTGTTTGCAATGTTATAGACATTTATCTTGCTGATGCACCTAATAGTTCTTGGGTATATGATACCAGATCAGTTATTCACATCTACAACTCATTGCAGGGACTGGTAAGAACTAGGAGCGGAGCAAGATGCGAGGTTGATATTCGAGTCGACAACAAAGCAAGATTTGTTGCGTTGGAAGTCGGCACGATGCAACTTCATTTACCTTCCGGATTCATTATGGAACTGAATAATTGTCATTATATTCCAGTACTCAGTCGAAACATTATTTCTGCTTCATGTTTGATGAGGCAAGGCTATGTGTCGAATATCAAGAATAATGGTTGTTCTTTGTATTTGAATGATATGTTTCACGGCTTTGCACCCGTCCAGGACGGGTTATTTATTTTGAATCTTTATGGTGAGTTGGTTTATAACATAAATGTTATAAGGTTAAAACCAAATGATCTGAATATGACTTACTTTTGGCACTATTGGCTTGGACAGATAAGTTGGAAACACATGAAGAAGCTCCATGATGATGAACTTCTAACTTCGTTCGACTTGGAGTCGTTCGATACATGCGAATCTTGCCTACTCGGCAAAATGACTAAGACACCTTTTTCAAAGAGTTGTGAAAGGGCGTCCGACTTGTTGGGACTAGTACATAGTGATGTATGTGGACCAATAAGCACGACGCCAGGGGTGCTTATGAGTACTTCATTACCTTCATTGATGATTTGAGTAGGTATGGATATATCTACTTTATGAAACATAAATAGGAAGCCTTTAAAAAGTTCAAAGAATTTCAGAATGAAGCACAAAATCAACTCGGCAAGAAAATAAAGTTTCTTCGGTCAGACCGAGGAGGCGAGTACATGAGCCATGAGTTTGATGATCATCCGAAAATTTGTGGAATAGTACCTCAACTTACTCCGCCAGGAACGCCACAAAGGAACGGTGTTTCGGAAAGGCGAAATCGGATCTTGTTGGACATGGTACGATCAATGATGAGTCAGACAGATCTGCCTTTATTATTTTGGGGTTATTGTCTAAAAACAACGGCGTTCACACTAAACAGAGTACCATCAAAGTCGGTAGAGAAGACACCGTATGATATATGGATAAGCAAAAAGCCGAGTTTGTCTTTTCTTAAGATTTGGGGTTATGAAGCATTTGTCAAGTGACTGCAGTCGGACAAGCTTACGAACAAGTCGGATAAGTGTATTTTTGTGGGGTATCCAAGAGAAACCTTGGGTTACTGCTTCTACAACCGAGAAGAGGACAAAGCAACGGTGGAGCTATGTTGAGGCTAGGGGGGCTGCCGCCCCCAGCCCAGAATAATTTTTGTAGTTACTAGCTAGTAATTGGCTAAGATGGAAAACGATCAGATCATTCGCCCCCCCAACTGTTGCTTACAGGCCATTAGGCAACTACTCGCGAAGTAAAAGAAAGCCCCGCTCTTGCACAGAGCGCGTATGGCGATAGGTGACCCAACCTAGAAATCTGAATCGCCCTATCCCTCCCGGCCTCCAACCCGGCTGGCAGTGACTAGCAGCTGTAATCCTACGGCGAGTGAAGTAGCAACCCCACCGCGGCCCCGTTTCACCCGATCCGGCGGCTGGCGACCATCGGTAGCAACAGCCCGACAGTGAGTGGCGACAAGCAAACCACACATCCAATGTGGCTATTATCAAAATAATGTTGAGTACTCCATCCGACCCATATTAGTTGACTCAATTTTGTCTAGATTTGAATGAATCTAGACACTATTTAGTATATAGTTTCATCCAAATTTTGAAAAATCCAAGTCAAGTAATATAGGTCGAAGGGAGTAGTTGATTGAAAGGGGAATAAGAGAGAGATAATTCCTCCGCTTGGACTTGGGAATCTGACTCAAAGTGGGTATTTTGCAAACAATGTGGCCATTATCAAAATAATTTTTTCTCAAGTCCACATTCTCTAATTTGTTGCGGTGGTCAATTTTTTTCTTTTGGTCTTCCTTCCCCCCAACATATTTTTCAAGCTCCGCCACTAGGGCAAAGTGTTTGTCGCTCGGAACAGTGTCTTCCTTGAGAAAGAGTTTCTCAGTCGAGGAGTCAGTGGGAGTACAGTGTAGCTCGAAGAAATTCGAGAGAAACCGGCTAGTAGCGAGTCGACAAAAACCTTGGAGGTTGAGCCGGTCGTGGTGGCTGAGCCGACAGCGGCACTTCTACTATGAAGATCGGCAAGATTACGAACTGTTCATGATGTATTACTATTAGATAGTATTCGTGAGTCGACAAAAACCTTGAAGGTTGATCCGGTCGTGGTGGCTGAGCCGATAGCGGCACCTGTACTATGAAGATCGGCAAGATTACGAAGTGTTCGTGATCTATTACTATTAGATAGTGATGAGCTGGCAAATTATTCAGAAGCGATGGTGGGATCTGATTCCGAGTCATGGCTTGGAGCCATGAGATCTGAGTTAAAGTCCATGGATGAAAATCAAGTTTGGAACTTGGTCGATCTGCCAGACGGTGCAAGACCCGTCAAGTACAAATGGGTCTTTAAGAAGAAAACTGATATGGATGGAAATGCTTCCGTCTATAAAGTGCGTCTTGTCACGAAGGGGTTACGACAAGTTCAAGGAGTTGATTACGACGAGACTTTCTCGCTCGTACGATGCTTAAATCAGTTCATATCATGTTAGCTATAACAGCCTATTTCGACTATGAGATATGGCAGATGGATATCAAAACGGCTCTCCTTAACGGAAATTTAAACAAGGACGTGTATATGATACAGCCCGAGGGTTTTGTAGATCCGTCTAATGCTGGCAAGGTGTGCAAACTTTAGAAATCCATTTATGGTTTGAAGAAAGCATCTCGGAGTTGGTATATTCGCTTTGATGATGTAGTCAAACCGTTTGGCTTCATCAGGAGTGATCATAATTCTTATTTATACAAGAAGTTTAGTGGGAGCAAAGTAAACTTTCTAATCTTATATGTGGATGACATATTACTGATTGAAAATTATGTCCAAATGTTGCAAGAAACCAAGGAATCATTGGAAAAGAGTTTCTCAATGAAAGACTTGGGTGAGGCAACATATATTCTCGGAATCCGAATCTATAGAGATAGATCAACGAGGCTCATTGGATTGAGTCAGAGTACTTATTTGGACAAAGTGTTGAAGAAGTTCAACATGAAATCGTCTAAGAAGGGGTTTTTACCGATGTCCCATGGTGTAAAACTTAGCAAGACTCAGTGTCCTTCGACAACTGATGAGCGAAGTTGGATAAGTGTGATTCCGCATGCTTATGCAATCGGATCCATCATGTATGCCATGATTTGTACTAGGCCGGATGTTTCCTATGCTCTAAGTGTTGTGAGCAGATACCAGGCTGATCCTGGAGAAATCCACTAGACAGCGGCTAAAAATATCCTAAAGTACTTGATAAGGACTAAGGATATGTTTTTGGTTTATGGTGGTGAAGATGAAATCAATGTAAAGGGTTACACAGATGCGAGTTATCTTACCGACTCTGATGATTCTCGTTCGCAATCTGGATACGTGTTTATTATAAACGGAGGTGCTGTGAGCTGGAAGAGTTCTAAGCAAGAGACTGTGTCTGCATCTACAACAGAGGATGAGTATATTGCCGCCTCGGAGGCAACAAAGGAAGCTGTTTGGATGAGGAATTTCCTCATGGATATTGGTATGGTTCAGGGCTCGTCCAATCCACTAGACGTGTATTGTGCAACAATGGTGCTATTGCACAAGCCAAGGAACCTAGACAACACCAGAAGAACAAGAACATACTCATGCGGTACCACCTGATTCGCTAGTTCGTGGATCAGGGTGATATCAAGTTATGCAAGATACACACGGATACAAATATTGCGGATTCATTGACAAAGCCGCTACCACAGCCAAAGCATGAGGTGCACCTAAGAGCTATGGGCATTAGATGCCTAGACATGTGACGTCAGAAGATTTGATCTAGTGCAAGTGGGAGACTGTTGGGAATATGCCCTAGAGTCAATCATGTATGATGATATTTCCCATTGTATTCATAAAGATATTAAGTTTTCCTTGTATAAACATCTGATGTGTATCATTGAATATGTGATTCGGTTGTGGAACTATACATTCATGTTGTTTGTACTAAATGTCCTTGGTCTTAAGGTTGTGCTGGACACACAACTTAGACCAATATGAAAGTCGGCTTGATGACTCGGTTCCACTTGTCATGGGCATGGTGATGCTATTCTGACTTACACAGATTCGACTAAAGAGTTTAGCGAGTCAGATTGGCCCATATTGAGGTACAACGAACAAGTTGTCATTTGTATATCTCAATCAATGTAATCCTTAGACCTGAGGTTATTGCATAGTATGAGTTGAGGATCACCAACTTAGGTTCTGGCAAACGCTGATCCATAACTGGGCAGTAATAAATGCAGAGTTCGGGTCGACTGAGAATCAAGCTGCATGATGTGAATAACCAAGATGGGATTTTTGCCCCTCCACTTGGAGAGATATTCTTTGGGCCATCTCGGATGATATGATTCGGAAAGCATGTCCATGCATGACTCGGTTAAGTGTTAACCAAGGCGATCGACTAAGAGTTAGTCGGGTGAATCACTTATCTCGGATCGAGAAGAGAGTCGGACTATTTAAGGGATGACAAATATTCGCCTATAGTCTGACAAGGTATATCGTGAGGCAAAAGGGACTCGGACGTAAGTCGCATTGGAAAGGCAAGTCGTCGTGAATATTTGGTACTTAGGAGTCGGCATGTTCTGCTAGGAGCCGCTACCGATCTGATCGATTGAAAGTCGGACTCCAATCGTGTCCAAGTAGCCATGAGCCTGCGGGGTCACACACTTAAGAGCGGGAGCAAGTTCAGATTGGATCTGAACTGGAAATCTGGTTGGGTTGGACCCGAGCCGGATTTGGACTGAGTCAGTGATTCGGACTCACGGTGACTAATATTATATGGGCTTTAGTGAATGGGCCACAAGATTGGAGCCGACGTTCACTCCCTATATATAGTGGAGCACAGTAACCCAGAAGGGTTGATCGTTGATCGGTTAGGTCATTCCATGAGTTGGAAACCCTATCTCCATAGTAGTCCTACCGTCGTAATGAACCTAGCAGTTCGCCGTCGGTCCTCCTCCTTGTACGTGTGGATATCAGCAGAGGTGTTGTACAATCAGTGATACGTCGTAAACGTATCTATAATTTGTTATGCTCCATGCTTGTTTAGTATCTACTTTGCTTTGCTTTATCTAAACTTTGAGGTGTTTTTATATCTTTTCTAGAACTAACCTTTTAACAAGATGCCATAGTGCCAGTTTCCTGTTTTCTTCTGTTTTTGGTTCTAGAAAGGCAGAAAATCAATATTCTCGGAATTGGACAGGACAAAAGCCAAAGTCATTATTTTTCCCGGAGCAACACGGAATCACGAAGAAGAGCCGGAGGGGGCAACAGGGTGGCCACACCCTAGGTGGGTGCGGGCCCACCCTAGGCCACGCCCACAGGGGGTGTGGGCCCCCTGGACCTCCATCGACCTTGCCTCCTTCGCCTATATAAAGCACCCGAGGCAAAAACACTAAATCGATCAGCAAAAGTCCACAAAAAGTTCCACAGCACAGCCGCCACCAAAGGGGAGATTCGGGGGACATAAAGTCTCTGTTCCGGCACCCTGCCGGGACGGGGAAGTGCCCCCGAAGCCATCTCCATCGATCTCCACCACCATCTCCATCACCGTTGTTGATTCCCATGATGAGGAGGGAGTAGTTCTCCCTCGAGGCTAAGGGCTCTACCGGTAGCTATGTGTTCATCTCTCTCTATGCATGATCTTGTTGTGGTCATGAGCTTTGTAATCAAGTAGATCTACCTTTCTACCCAAGTGCTTCATTAGATCCCTGATCTCCCCATGTGTGTGAAAGTGACAGCGTGCACGCCATGGTGGCACTTAGGCTTGAGTCTACATAAATACTCTTTATGCTTTAATAGATCTATGCTTTCCCCATGTGTGTGAAACTGACAGCGGGCATACCGTGTGTGGCACTTTGGCTAGATCGAATATTTGTTATGAGTTATATTTGGAGTTGGATGTATCTATGAAATTGTGGTGTTTGTTGGAACCATCTAGCGCTCAAGGTGACAGTGTGGGGTTATCTAGATTGGGGAAGGCGGACTTTGAGGTCTGCTGTTATAGCCCTACCATGGATTAGAGTGTCCAACCGGAGAATAGTTGAGAGTAGTATCATGAAGAGAGGATATTTATATGAGAGAGTGTTCAGTAGTGAAAGTATGATCCCTAGGCCTTGTTTCCAAGTATTGAAACACCGTTTGCATCTAGATCTGTTGCATGCTTGCTTGCTTCCAGTCTTTTCCTCCACGCCATCAGCTATTTTCTGGCACCGTTACCACTTGTGTTGCACTATCTCTTCGCCAAACTAGTGCACCTATACACCTGACAAGTGTATTGGGTGTGTTGGGGACACAAGAGACATATTGTATCTTGATTGCAGGGTTTCTTGAGAGGGGATACCTTTGACCACTTCCTCCCTGAGTTCGATAAACCTTGGATGATCCACTTAAGGGAAACTTGCTGCTGTTCTATAGACCTCTGCACTTGTAGGCCCAAAAACTGTCTACAAGAATAGAAGTGTGTAGACATCAAGCTATTTTCTGGCGCCGTTGCCGGGGAGGAAAGGTAAAAGGCACTCACACACGTTACCCCACGACAACAGCAAGCCAGAAATCTATTTTCTGGCGCCATTGCCGGGGAGGTAAGGTAAAAGGTAGTCACATCCTCTGGTGTGAGTGCTCGAAGTTATTTCCTTTAGATTCTGCAATTTTGTCTTTTTATTCTTGTTTTCACTAGTTAGGCTTAATGGAAAACAACAAGAAAATTAGAGAGCTTTATAGTATTTATCTTGAGTTAGGACATGAAGTGTTTAAAGAGAAAATTAAAAAACCTATGGAACTTTATTTGCATGCTAATATCAATGTTATTAGTATGAATTCTTTGGACACCATTATTGCTAATGCTATGGAAACTTCTAAGCTTGGGGAAGCTAGTTTTTTTGAAAATGATCTTTTTAGTTCCCCATCTTTGGAAGATAGCTATTCTATTGGTTATGATGATACCAAACCTCCAATATATGATGATTACAATGATGAATATGATATTTCCAGTCCACCTACTATTGAGGAGACAATTAATTATGATTACAATCTGCCTCCTATATTTGATGATTATGGTGATGAGAATAATAATGATAGATATTTTGTTGAATTTGCTCCCACTACAAGTAATAAGAATGCCTTTGCTTATGTGGAGAGTAATAATCATTTTATGCATGTGGATCATGATAAGAATGTTTTATGTAATAGTTATATTGTTAATTTTATTCATGATTCTACTGAAAGTTATTATGAGAGAGGGAAACATGGTTTTATGTATCTCAACAATATTAAGTTTCCCCTCTTTATGTTGAAAGTCTTGAAGTTGCACTTGTTTTGCTTTCCTATGCTTGTTGCTTTGTGCTTTCATGACTTGTTTCTTTACAAGATCATTTTTCATAGGAAGTGGGTTAGACTTAAATGTGTTTTGAATTTGTTTCTTGATGCTCTCTTTTGCTTCAATTCATATTTCTTATGTGAGCATCTTCTCAAACTATCAAGCCTAACTTAAAGGCGGTAAAGAAAAGTACTTGTTGGGAGATAACCCAAGAGTTTCCTTGAGTCTTGGAAGTTATTACTTCAGTAATGACCTCTCCTTATCCTTTTTGTTTGCTTTTTGTGACAAGAATAACCTCTAATGAGAGGGGGGTAAGATTTGGGGAGTTGCTGTCCCAAAACAGATTTCTGTCCTCCACCATAAAAATTCGTCAGGAGTCTCTATAAGTTGTATTGAGCTGAAAAATTTACGAATAAATCTCCCAGTATGTTATCTAACTTTCCTTAGTTCAACACTTTTTGATTTGAGCAACATAAGGTCTTTGAAAAAATCGGTTTTTACCTGCTGGTCTGTTTTGACAGATTTCTGCCATTATTTGCATTTGCTTCTTATTGATTCCTTTTTGAGTTCTCTTTTGGGGAATTGAGCTTTTTGAAGGAGTTGCTATAGTAGCTTGTGTTTTTAGTGAATTTTTTTTGCTGTTCCAAAGCTTTGCCAAAGGTCTAATATCTTTTGAATAAACTAATTTTGCTAATGAAGATTGTGTGAAGTTTTGTATGAAGGAAAAATTTCAGGTGTAGAGAGAGAATGATGTAATGAGATGAATAATGGACAAAAGCTCAAGCTTGGGGATGCCACCATGGTGTCACCCTAAGAAATATCCAAGAGTTACAAGCGTCAAAGCTTAGGGATGCCCAAGGCATCCCCTTCTTCATCAATAAAAAGCTCAGGTCTGTCTAGACACTTTGTTTTTATTGTTTCATGCATAGTTGTGTTGTTCTTGGAGCGTCTTACTTTTCGTTTTTGGTTTTCGTTTGCTTAGTTTGCTTGATTAAGTTGGTTGGATCACAACACACTTCTTTTGGAGAGATACACACTCTGTTTTCATTGCCTAGAACACTCTAGTTTTCATTCTTATTGTGTCGTGAGTGTTCTCTTTTGCTAGCACTATGTTTAGCCTTAGTTTTCTTGTGCTTTCAGCTTAGAAATTTTAGTTCTTACTTGTGGATTTGTGAGACAAGCTCACTGGTCTATATTGATTATTATCTTTGTGAGTTGTTTCAAATAAGTCGATTGGTGTGGGAAAAGAGTAGAAAGTTTCATGCTTATAGTGGTACAAGAGGAGCTTGCATTGACTGTGACTTAGACTTTAGCATGACATGCTAGGTGTTGTTTTGACCTTATGCTTAGTGATTATTTCTGTAGCATGTCTTGTTCCAAACAATTGGGATTGCTTAGTATTCCTTGAAGAAATTATGCGTTGTTTTAGCATGCAAAAGCATAGTATTGTGGTATTCTCCTTTGATGCTTTGTTTGGGTTGACTTGGCACATGCTCACACCATGTTATGACTATGACAAGTCACCATAGTCTCTATGATCATATAGTCCTTGACATGTAGTACCACTCTATGCTTTGATCAGTAATGTTTTGTCACTCTGCATGATTATGGCCATTATTGCTCTCTTAGTTGGTTGCTCCCAGTCTTTTGCTAGCCTCCACTTGTATGAGTAAGCTCTACTCATGCTTCCAACTCCCAAGAAACCAAGTTATTCCAAAGTGTCCACTATAAATTCATATGCATGGTGTGTTACACCATTCCAAGTATATTCTTGTTTTCAGCCATCTTCCAATTAAAAACTATTTTGTTATGTGAAAACTTAGTGATTAAAGCCCTCACAAAATTGATGGCACACTTTATATTCTTTGCCCCTAATAAACTTGAACCATTGTGTCGTCTATGTTGTATATGGTTGCACTTATACGTTGGAATTAGCAGAACCATGCTATCATGGGAAACGTTTTCAACATTGCACTTGCACTTTGTAATCAGTTGATATCATGCTCTTTTGTCTATGGATGTCACCGGTGTGAAATAAAGAGGGAACTTGTAAGTCCATGGAGTATGTATTTTGTGTTAGAGAAACGCCTGGGCCGCTAGCCTAAGCGATGCCTAATCATGGTGGAAACTTGCAGCATCACCATAGTGAGCTATCTATGAAGCATCCTCAGTAAAAAGCTATGCACATAGTAAATAAAAAGATCGCTGAGATGCTCATTGTCTGCTTGCCTTATCATTTTGGTTATGGGATAGCTCCTGTACCATGTGCAGGGGGTACCCCATTGGCGGTTCTCTATGATATGCATGTACTTACTATGACAAGAACTTACATGTGACTGAAGTTGAGTAGATGAGGTGTGGCCCTCGTATTCAAGGGACATGAGATTGCCAACTTATACTTTGTCAAGCATATACTCCATAGTTGTTCACTTTAACCTTAATCTCTTCAAGATGATTATGATAGGGGCAATGAGGGATGAAAGCTAACAAGTATCATAATTTTTGGAAGATCTTTTTGAAACTTGAAATCCCTGCTTCCCTTTATGAAGGGCCTTTCTTCCACTACTATTGAGTCTCCACCTTCTACCTTTAAGCACCATTAATAGAGCATAGTTGCCATTCTTAGTTCTATGTGCAGTGTCCCAAAACTTATTGATTGATGCATATTGTGATATTACTTGTTCTTATGCTACTTGTTTCTAGTCACCCTTGTGAACTTTGAAGGTGTCACATGCATCTATTTGCTACTCTATGAGGGACAAGCTAATTGCCACTATGCCATGTTTTCTGCATGTGAAACAAACAAACATTTTTCAATGCATGTTATTCATGATCTTTGTTTGTATCTTGTCTTGTTGCAACAATAGTTGCTCTGTTTTACTGTTAGAACTCCATCTTTCATGTACATGTTTAGAGTTCTTTGATCCCAGCTTTCAATGCTTGCAAATGGTTTGATCTTGGTTTTGATGGTGCATGTCACCTCAAAAATTATTCTTTTTATCACTTACCTACTCGAGGACGAGCATGAGTTAAGCTTGGGGATGCTTGATACGTCGTAAACGTATCTATAATTTTTGATGTTCCATGCTTGTTTAGTATCTACTTTGCTTTGCTTTGTCTACACTTTGAGGTGTTTTTATATCTTTTCTAGAAATAACCTTTTAACAAGATGCCACAGTGCCAGTTGCCTGTTTTTTTTTGGTTCCAGAAAGGAAGAAAAACAATATTCTCGGAATTGGACGGGACAAAAGCCAAAGTCATTACTTTTCCTAGACCAACACGGAACCACGAAGAAGAGCCGGAGGGGGGCCACAGGGTGGCCACACCCTAGGTGGGCGTGGGCTCACCCTAGTCCGCACCCACAGGGGGTGTGGGCCCCTGGCCCTCCACCGACCTTTCCTCCTTCGCCTATATAAAGCACCCGAGGCAAAAACCCTAAATCGATCAGCAAAATTCCACGAAAAAGTTCCGCAGCGCAGCCGCCACCGAAGGGGAGATTCGGGGGGACAGAAAGTCTTTGTTCCGGCACCCTGTCGGGATGGGGAAGTGCCCCCGGAGCTATCTCCATCGATCTCCACCACCATCTCCATCACCGTTGCTGATTCCCATGATGAGGAGGGAGTAGTTCTCCCTCGAGGCTAAGGGCTCTACCAGTAGCTATGTGCTCATCTCTCTCTCTATGCATGATCTTGTTGTGGTCATGAGCTTTGTAATCAAGTAGATCTACCTTGCTACTCAAGTGTTTCATTAGATCTCTGCTCTCCCCATATGTGTGAAAGTGATAGAATGCACACCATGGTGGCACTTAGGCTTGAGTCTACACAAATACTCTTTGTGCTTTAATAGATCTATGCTTTTCCCCACGTGTGTGAAAGTGAAAGCGGGCATACCGTGTGTGGCACTTTGGCTAGATTGAATATTTTTTATGGGTTATATTTGGATTTGGATGTCTCTATGAAATTGTGGTGTTTGTTGGAACCATCTAGCGCTCAAGGTGACAGTGTGGGGTGTTGGAGATATGCCCTAGAGGCAATAATAAATGTAGTTATTATTATATCTTTGTGTTTATGATAAATGTTTACATTCATGCTATAATAGTATTAACAAGGAAACCATTAATACTTGTGTGATTTGTAAACTTAATTTGAAGTCCCTAGTATAGCCTCTATACTTCACTAGCTTGTTGGTTGATTAATGATTGTGGTTTCCCTATCATGAACATTGAGATGTTATCAACAACAAGATCATATCGTTAGGAGAATGATATGGTGGACATACTCCTATAGATAAGCGTAGCATAAAGATCAAGTCATTTCAATAGTTCAATTGCTATATGCTTTCTGATACATAGTAACCTAATTCCTTCGACCATGAGATCATGCATATCACCTTTACCGGATGGATGCTTTGATGACATCAAACACCACATCGTAACTGGGTGGTTATAAAGGTGGCATCAAGTGTTCGGAAAGTATTGGTTGAAACACATGGATCAAGAGTGGGATTTGTCCATCCACATGACGGATAGATATACTCTGGGCCCTCTCGGTGGAATGTCATCCAATTGGCTTGCAAGCATGTGACTTGGTCACAAGGGATCACATATCACGGGAACGAGAAAAGAGTACTTATCGGTGAGGTTGAACTAGGTATGCGAGATACCGACGATCATAACCTCGGATAAGTAAACTATCGTGAGACAAAGGGAAATTGGTATCGTATGTAAGTGGTTCATTCGATCGCAGTAATCGTAGAAATATGTGGAGCCATATGAATTTCAGATTCCTCTATTGCTTATTGTTCGGAGAAGTGTCTCGATCATGTCCGCATAATTCACGAACCGTAGGGAGACACACTTAAGGATTCGACGTTGTTTGAGTAGTTATGGTATTATGAGAAAGAGACCGAATGTTGTTCGAGTCTCGGATGGGATCCGGATATCACGAGGTGATCCGGAATGGTCCGGAGAATAAGATTCATATAAGGAAAGTCCGTTTGAGTTCGGGAATGATTCCGTGTTTTCATCGAATGTTCTAGAAGGTTCCGGATTGTCCAAGACTCCGGGGAGGGTACATGAATGTGTCATTACATATTGGAATGATTGCATCATGTACTAAGTGTTCTTGCTGTTCCAAAACATGAAAGTCAAATTGCCGCTTGAAAGTCAAACGGCTAAAACAGAAACTGGGAAACAGGAAACTGTGGGAAACAAGCAAGAGGAGTTGGAACCAACCTGGAGGAGGAGTTGGACTCCTCCAGGCCGGCGCCCAGCCCTAGGCCGAGTTGGGGAGGGACTCCCTCCCTCCCCTGGCGCGCCAAGGCCCCTCCACCTATATAAGGAGGGGCAGGGCTCCTCCTAGGAACACAACTTTCTGTTGGAGATATGCCCTAGAGGCAATAATAAATGTAGTTATTATTATATCTTTGTGTTTATGATAAATGTTTACATTCATGCTATAATAGTATTAACAAGGAAACCATTAATACTTGTGTGATTTGTAAACTTAATTTGAAGTCCCTAGTATAGCCTCTATACTTCACTAGCTTGTTGGTTGATTAATGATTGTGGTTTCCCTATCATGAACATTGAGATGTTATCAACAACAAGATCATATCGTTAGGAGAATGATATGGTGGACATACTCCTATAGATAAGCGTAGCATAAAGATCAAGTCATTTCAATAGTTCAATTGCTATATGCTTTCTGATACATAGTAACCTAATTCCTTCACCATGAGATCATGCATATCACCTTTACCGGATGGATGCTTTGATGACACCAAACACCACACCGTGGCGGGTGGTTATAAAGGTGGCATTAAGTGTTCGGAAAGTATTGGTTGAAACACATGGATCAAGAGTGGGATTTGTCCATCCACATGACGGATAGATATACACTGGGCCCTCTCGGTGGAATGTCATCCAATTGGCTTGCAAGCATGTGACTTGGTTACAAGGGAGCACATATCACGAACGAGAAAGAGTACTTATCGCTAACGAGGTTGAACTAGGTATGCAGAGATACCGACGATCATAACCTCGGATAAGTAAACTATCGTGAAACAAAGGGAAATTGGTATCATATGTAAGTGGTTCATTCGATCGCAAAGTAATCGTAGAAATATGTGGGAGCCATATGAATTTCATTCCTCTATTGGTTATTGTTGAGAAGTGTCTCGATCATGTCCGCATAATTCACGAACCGTAGGGAGACACACTTAAGGATTCGACGTTGTTTGAGTAGTTATGGTATTATGAGAAAGCGACCGAATGTTGTTCGAGTCTCGGATGGGATCCGGATATCAGGTGATCCTAATGGTCCGAGAATAAGATTCATATAAGGAAAGTCCCGCTTCGGAGTTCGGGAATGATTCCTGTTTTCATCGAATGTTCTAGAAGGTTCCGATTGTCCCAAGACCGGGGAGGGTACATGAATGTGTCATTACATATTGGAATGATTGCATCATGTACTAAGTGTTCTTGCTGTTCCAAAACATGAAAGTCAAATTGCCGCTTGTAAGTCAAACGGCTAAAACAGAAACTGTGGGAAACAAGCAAGAGGAGTTGAACCAACCCGAGGAGGAGTTGGACTCCTCCAGCCGCGCCCAGCCCTAGGTCGAGTTGGGGAGGGACTCCTCCCTCCCCGGCGCCAAGGCCCCTCCACCTATATAAGGAGGGCAGGCCTCCTAGAACACAACTTTCTACCTCTAAATCTCCTGTTTAGAGCCGCTTTGTTTAGAGCTTCTAATTGCTTTAGCCACGGTTTAGAGCCTTCTAATTGGTTTAGAGCCTTCTAATTGGTGTGTCTAATTACTATACCACTAATATCCTCTCATAAGCTCCACCATACTGCACCGGCTTAAGCCTCATGATTTCCTCTACTTCCTGACCACGCCACAGTTGCCGGAATCACGAGGAGAGTGCTACAACCTCCGCCGCTGGAACAAGGAGAGGAAGGTCTTCGCCGAAAATCCGAACGTGTGACCGATCATGGAGCGCTGCCGAACGTGGCGATGAAGGATCGCCTACACGATCTTGAGATCGGAAAGAGTACGACTACATCACCCACGAGAATCCGCCTCGTTAAAAGCTTTGGAATCTTCGAGGGTAAGTTATACCATCGACTGCTGCTACAATCTAGTAGATAGATCTTGGCTTGTTTGTTTGTATGCGATAGAAAAATTTTGTTTTCCATGCTACGAACCCCTACAAAGGGTATCGTGAGCCGTGTCTATATGTAGATCTGCTGACGAGTAGAACACAATGGTCATTGTGGGCGTTGATGCTTTTATTGTCGATTGCTTTGTGTACTTTGTATCTTGCGGTATGTTGGGATGAAGCGCCCGCTAACCTTACATGACATCGCTCATGAGACTTGCTCCACGCTTGACATGCAACTTGTATTGCATAAGTGGCTTTATGGTGCCTGCTTCTCCTAGCATAGTTAAGATCCAATTTACAACGGTGATCAACAATGCTAGTATCAATGTTGTGGTTCTTGTTCGTAAGTTAGAACGACACTTATTGAAAGCCCCAAACCACGTAAAATATGCAAAGAAAGTAGAGGCCTAACTTTGTTTTGCAGGGTGTGCGTGATGTGATATGGCCATGATTGTGATTATATTTGATGTATGCAATGTTCCTTATTGTAAGTCGGCAACCGCAGGAGCCATATGGTTGTCTTTAATTTATGTTAAGACCCGTGTCTATTCAAAGTAGTTGTAATAGTTGAAGCCGTGGACGACAACCATGGAGAAGCGCCATTGACCTTGATGCAATGCCGTGATGATGGAGATCATGTTCGTGCTTGAAGATGGAGATCGGAGGCACAAAGAAGAAAGGCCATATCATATCACATATATATTGAATTGCATATGATGTTAATCCTTTATGCATCTTGTATTGCTTAGTAGACGACGGTAGCATTATAAGATGATCCTCATGCACATCAATTTCAAATCATAAAGTGTTCACCCTTAGTTAGCACCGCTGCTAAAGCTTGTTGTTTCAAGCACCACGTGATGATCGGGTGTGTTAGATTCTGCAAGTGTATACAACGTGAGCAAGCAGATTTGCTCATGCGTAAACTAAGGTTTGATCTTGACGAGCCTAGCATGTACGCATACGGTCTCGAACACGGATCACCGAAAGGTAAAGCATGAATCATATAGTAGATATGATGAACATGACGATTGTTCGCCATTGAAACTATGTCAACTCTCGTGATGATCGGTGTTGATATGGTGGATTTGGTTCGTGATCACTAAAACAATGTGAGGGATATTGTTTTGAGGGAGTTCACCTAGTTTAATTTTATTATTAATTTGAACTCAATTTGTCATAAACTTAGTCTAAACTATTGCAAATATGTTGTAGATCAATGGCAGCCCCTACCATCAATTTTAATGCTCCTAGAGAAAGAAAAGTTGAAAACAATGGAAGCAACTTCATGGATTGGTTCCGCAATTTGAGGATTGTCCTCACACCGGTAATTTGACCTATGTGTCGGATGCACCTGGGTGACCCACCGCAGCCAATGCTCCCGATGAAGTAAAGAATGTTTACCTCGCCTAAGAATCAAGATCCATAGTTCAAAGGTGCTATCTTGTATGGTTTGGAATCGAGCTTGAAAAGGTTTGAGGATTCAGACCCATATGATATTGTCGAAGATCTCAAATTGATTTTGAGACTCATGCGCAATTGAAAGCTATGAGGCTTCAAAAGTTCTTTAACCGCAAAATGGAAGAGGGCAGTCTGCCAAGGAGCATGTGCTTAAGATGTCCAGGCACGCAAACAAACTTCAAAGCTTGGGTATAGTGATTCCTAATGCTTTGGGGATTTACCGTGTCCTCCAATCACTACCACCAAGTTACAAGAACTTTGTGATGAACTACAACATGCGTAACATGAACAAGACGCTGTAACTCTTGCCATGTTGAAATCTGCGTATGGAGATCAAGAAAGAGCACCAAGTGTTGTTGGTCAATAAGACCACCAAATTCAAGAAAGGCAAGTCTAAGCAAAAGGGACACTTCAAGAAGGGTGGTAAGAAAGCTACCACGACGAAGAAGACCAGGGCTGGACCTAAGCCCGACATCGAGTGTTTTACCGCAAGGGAGAAGGTCACCGAAGCGGAATTGCCCAAAGTACTTGGCGGATTTGAAGAACGGCAACATCAAGAAGAAAGGTATATCCGATATACATGTTATTGATGTGTATCTCACTAGTACTGTAGTAGTGCTCGGTATTTGATATCGGTTCGGTTCATATTTGTAACTCAAACAAAGCCGCAGAATAAACGGAAGCTAGCGAAGAACGAGGTGACGGCGCGATGCGGGAAACGGATCAAAGGTTGATGTGATCGCGTCGCACGCTACCCCTTCATCTACCATCGGGATTAGTTTTATACTTAAATAATTGTTATTTGGTGCTCGCTGAGCATGAACATTATATCGGGATCTTGTTTATTAAGTAGACGGTTACTTGTTTAAATCTGAGAATAATGGTTGTTCTATTTATATGAGTAATATGTTTTATGCACATGCACCTTTGATAGATGGTCTATTCTTATTGAATCTCGATAGTGGAAATACACATATCAACAACATTGAGGCTAAACGCTTGAAATCAAGCGATAATTCGACCTATATGTGGCATCATGCCTTGGTCACATCGGAGTGAAACGTATGAAGAAACTCCATTCGATGGACTTCTTGAATCACTTGATTTTGAATCACTTGAAAGATGCGAAGCATGTCCGATGGGAAAAATGACAAAGACTCCATTTTCAGTATGATGGAGCGAGCTACGGACTTATTGGAAATCATACATACCGATGTGTGTGGTCCAATGAGTGTAGCATCACGGTGGTTATCAAGTATGTTCTTACCTTCACAGATGACTTGAGTAGATATGGGTATATCTATTTCATGAAACATAAGTCCAAACTTTCGAGAAGTTTAAGGAGTTTCAAAGTGAGGTAGAGAATCAACGTAACAAGAAGATTAAATTTCTACGCTCGATCGTGGAGGTGAATATCTAAGTTACGAGTTTGGCGAGCATTTAAAGAAGTGCGGAATACTTTCACAATTGACACCGCGGAACACCACAACAGAATGGTGTGTCCGAACATCGTAATCGAACTCTCTTAGATATGGTTCGCTCTATGATGTCACTTACGATTTACCGCTATCATTTTGGGGTTATGCATTAGAAACAGCGCAATCACTTTAAATAGGGCACCGCCTAAACCGCTGAAACGACACCATATGAATTATGGTTTGGGACGAAACCTAAATTGTCGCTCCTTAAAGTTTGGGGATGCGCCTATGTAAAGAAGTTACAAATGACAAGCTTGAACCCAAAGCGAAAAAATGCGCCTTCATAGGATACCCGAAGGAAACTATTGGGTATACCTTCTATCATAGATCCAAGGCAAAATCTTCGCTTAAGAATGGATATTTTCTAGAGAAGGAATTTCTCTCAAAGAAGTGACTGGAAGGAAAGTAGAACTCGACGAGGTTGTCGAACCTTCTCTCGAATTACAGTAGCGCAAGACCGGAAGAAGTTCCGTGGTGCCCGCACCAATAAGAGAGGAAGCTAATGATGATGATCATGAAACTCGGTTGAAGTTGCTACAGAGCCTCGGAGGTCAACGAGAACTCGTACCACCCGCATTGGTATGATTCCGTTATGAATGTCATGGTGGTGGACAACACCGATGACCCCGAGACATATGAGGAAGCGATGATGAGCCCAGATTCCAATAAATGGCAAGAAGCCATGAACCGAGATTGGATCCATGTACGAAAACCAAGTATGGACTTTGGTGGACTTACCGGATGGCCTAAGGTCGTCGAGAACAAATGGATTTTCAAGAAGAAAACATGTCGATGGTAATGTTATCGTTTATAAAGCTCGACTTGTCGCAAAAGGGTTTCGGCAAATTCAAGGAGTTGACTACGATGAGACTTTCTCACCGGTAGCGGTTAAAGTCTGTGAGGATTATGTTAGCAATCGATGCATATTATGATTATGAGATATGGCGATGGATGTCAAAAAAAGATTCCTCAATGGAGACATTGATGAAGAGTTGTATATGATGCAACCCAAAGGTTTTGTCGATCCTAAAGATGCTAACAAGGTATGCAAACTTCAACGGTCCATCTATGGATTGAAGCAGCATCCCGGTTGGAATCAACGCTTTGATAAGGTAATCAAAAGTTTTGGTTTTATACAAACTTATGGAGAAGCTTGTATTTACAAGAAAGTGAGTGGGAGCTCAGAGCATTCTTAATACCGTATGTGGATGACATATTGTTGATTGGGAATGATGTAGACCTTCTTAATAGTGTCAAGGAATATTTGAATAATAGTTTTTCAATGAAGGATCTTGGCGAAGCAGCTTACATATTAGGCATAAAGATTTATAGAGATAGATCAAAACGCCAAATATCATTGTCACAGAGTACATATTTGGACAAAGTTCTAAAGAGATTTGGAATGGAAGAAAGCAAGAAAGGGTTCTTGCCCATGTTGCCCAATACGACCTTGAGTAAAACTCAAAGTCCGACATCGGCAGAAGATAGAGAAAGGATGAGTAAGACTCCCTATGCCTCAGCCATAGGATCTCTAATGTATGACATGCTATGTATTAGACCCGACATTGCATATGTTGTTAGTTTAACTAGCAGATATCAAAGTGATCCAGGAGTGGATCATTGGACAGCGGTCAAAAACATCCTTAAGTACTTGAGAAGAACTAAGGATATGGTTCTTTCTTATGGAGGTGATGAACAACTCGTTGTTAATGGTTACACCGATGCTAGTTGGAACACCGATCCAGATGATTCTAAATCACAACTGGATAATGATTTATTTTGAATGGTGCAGCTTAGTGGAGGAGTGCAAAGCAAAGCGCCAGGCGAGATCTTCAACCTAATCGAATACATGGTCGCTTTGAGGCTTCACAAGAAGCGATATGGATGAAAGAGTTCATTACAGAGCTGGGTGTGGTTCCAAGTGTGTCGGACCCAATGTCTATCTATCGTGATAACATGGGCTCCATAGCCAATGCGCAAGAACCAAGGTCACACAAGAAGTCAAGCATATCAAACCTGCTTTCACGCTATTCGAGAACATATCCGTGATGGGGATATAAAGATTTGCAAAGTACACACAGATCTGAATGTGGCGGATCCATTGACTAAACCTCTCCCGAGGGCAAAACATTACCAACACCAAACTGCCATGGGTGTTCGGTATATTACCATGTAATCTAGATTAGATGACTCTAGTGCAAGTGGGAGACTGTTGGAGATATGCCCTAGAGGCAATAATAAATGTAGTTATTATTATATCTTTGTGTTTATGATAAATGTTTACATTCATACTATAATAGTATTAACAAGGAAACCATTAATACTTGTGTGATTTGTAAACTTAATTTGAAGTCCCTAGTATAGCCTCTATACTTCACTAGCTTGTTGGTTGATTAATGATTGTGGTTTCCCTATCATGAACATTGAGATGTTATCAACAACAAGATCATATCGTTAGGAGAATGATATGGTGGACATACTCCTATAGATAAGCGTAGCATAAAGATCAAGTCATTTCAATAGTTCAATTGCTATATGCTTTCTGATACATACTAACCTAATTCCTTCGACCATGAGATCATGCATATCACCTTTACCGGATGGATGCTTTGATGACATCAAACACCACACCGTAACTGGGTGGTTATAAAGGTGGCATTAAGTGTTCGGAAAGTATTGGTTGAAACACATGGATCAAGAGTGGGATTTGTCCATCCACATGACGGATAGATATACTCTGGGCCCTCTCTGGAATGTCATCCAATTGGCTTGCAAGCATGTGACTTGGTCACAAGGGATCACATATCACGGAACGAGAAAAGAGTACTTATCGCTAACGAGGTTGAACTAGGTATGCAGAGATACCGACAATCATAACCCTGATAAGTAAACTATCGTGAGACAAAGGGAAATTGGTATCGTATGTAAGTGGTTCATTCGATCGCAAAGTAATCGAGAAATATGTGGGAGCCATATGCATTTCCAGATTCCTCTATTGGTTATTGATCGGAGAAGTGCCTCGATCATGTCCGCATAATTCACCAACCGTAGGGAGACACACTTAAGGATTCGACGTTGTTTGAGTAGTTATGGTATTATGAGAAAGCGACCGAATGTTGTTCGAGTCTCGGATGGGATCCGGATATCACGAGGTGATCCGGAATGGTCCGGAGAATAAGATTCATATAAGGAAAGTCCTGCTTTGAGTTTGGGAATGATTCCTGTTTTCATCGGAATGTTCTAGAAGGTTCGGATTGTCCAAGACTGGGGGAGGGGTACATGAATGTGTCATTACATATTGGAATTATTGCATCATGTACTAAGTGTTCTTGCTGTTCCAAAACATGAAAGTCAAATTGCCGCTTGAAAGTCAAACGGCTAAAACAGAAACTGGAAACAAGCAAGAGGAGTTGAACCAACTGGAGGAGGAGTTGGACTCCTCCATGGCGCCTGCACCTAGGCCGAGTTGGGAGGGACTCCTCCTCCTCGGCGCGCCAAGGCCCCTCCACCTATATAAGGAGGGGCAGGGCTCCTCCTAGGAACACAATTTTCTACCTCTAAATCTCCGGTTTAGAGCTTCTAATTGCTTTAGCCAGCGGTTTAGAGCCTTCTAATTGGTTTAGAGCCTTCTAATTGGTGTGTCTAATTACTAGACCACTAATAGCCTCTCTCATAAGCTCCACCATACTCGCACCGCTTAAGGCCTCATGATTTCCTCTACTTTGCAGACCACGCCAGTCACGGAATCGAGGAGAGTGCTACAACCTCCGCTCACTGGAACAAGGGAGAGGAAGGTCTTCGAGTACCGAACGTGTGACCGATCAAGGGAGCGCCGCAGAACGTGCCGAAGGATCGCTCACACGATCTTGAGATCGGAAGAGTACGACTACATCACCCACGCAGAATCCGCCTCGTTAAACGCTTTGGAATCTTCGAGGGTAAGTTATACCATCGACTGCTGCTACAATCTAGTAGATAGATCTTGGCTTGTTTGTTTGTATGCGATAGAAAATTTTGTTTTCCATGCTACTTAACCCTCATGATTTTGCCGGATCTATGATAGAAGGTATACCCAATAGTTTCCTTCTGTATCCTATGAAGACGATTTTTCCGCTTTGGGTTCAAGCTTGTCCTACAGTAACTTCTTTACATAGGCTTCAGATCCCCAAACTTTAAGGAACGACAATTTAGGTTTCTTCCCAAACCATAATTCATACGGTGTCGTTTCAACGGATTTAGACGGTGCCCTATTTAAAGTGAATGCTGCTTCTAATGCATAACCCCAAAATGATAGCGTAAAATCAGAAGTGACATCATAGAACGAACCATATCTAAGAGAGTTCGACACGTTCGGACACACCATTACGCTGTGGTGTTCCCGGCGGTGTCAATTGTGAAAGTATTCCACACTTCTTTAAATGCTCGCCAAACTCGTAACTTAGATATTCACCTCCACGATCAAAACGTAGAAATTTAATCTTCTTGTTACGTTGATTCTCTACCTCACTTTGAAACTCCTTAAACTTCTCGAAAGTTTCGGACTTATGTTTCATGGAATAGATATACCCATATCTACTCAAGTCATCTGTGAAGGTAAGAACATAACGATAACCATCATGATGCTACACTCATTGGACCACACACATCGGTATGTATGATTTCCAATAAGTCCGTAGCTCGCTCCATCATACCGTAAAATGGATTCTTAGTCATTTTACCCATCGACATGCTTCAGATCTTTCAAGTGATTCAAATCAAGTGATTCAAGAAGTCCATCGAATGGAGTTTCTTCATACGCTTCACCCAATGTGACCAAGACGACAATGCCACATATAGGTCGAAGTTATCGCCGATTTCAAACGCTTAGCCTCAATGTTATTAATATGTGTATTTCCACTATCGAGATTCAACAAGAATAGACCATCTATCAAAGGTGCATGTGCATAAAACATATTACTCATATAAATCGAACAACCATTATTCTCGGATTTAAACAAGTAACCGCCTCGCAATAAACAAGATCCCGATATAATGTTCATGCTTAACGCAGCACCAAATAACAATTATTTAAGTATAAAACTAATCCCGATGGTAGATGAAGGGTAGCGTGTCGACCGCGATCACATCAACCTTTGATCCGCTTCCCACGCCGCATCGTCACCTCGCTCTTCGCTAGCTTCCGCTTATTCGCAAAGACCGCTTCGAAGTTACAAATATGAGCAACCGAACCAAAGATTAAATACCTAGGCACTACTACGAGTACTAGTGAGATACACATCAATAACATGTATATCGATATACCTTTCTTCTTGATTTTGCCGCTCTTCAAATCCGCCAAGTACTTTGGGCAATTCCGCCCAAAGGACCTTCTCCTTGCAGAAAAGCACTCAAGATCGCTTAGGTCCAGCCTTGGTCTTCTTCGTCAGTGGTAACTTTCTTGCCACCCTTATTGAAGTGTCCTTCGCTTAGACTTGCCTTTCTTGAATTTGGTGGTCTTATTGACCAACAACACTTGGTGCTCTTTCTGATCTCTACTTCTGCAGATTTCAACATGGCAAAGAGGTCCGCAACGCCTTGTTCATGTTTTGCATGTTGTAGTTCATCACAAAGTTCTTGTAACTTGGTGGTAGTGATTGAGGACGCTGAAATCCCCAAAGCATTAGGAATCACAATACCAAAGCTTTGAAGTTTGTTTATGCGTGCACATCTTAAGCACATGCTCACCGACGAGCTGCCCTCTTCCATCTTGCGCTTAAAGAACTTTTCAAGCCTCATAGATTTCAATTGCCGCATGATTCTCAAAGATCAATTTGAGATCCTCGACAATATCATATGGGTCTGAATTCTCAAACCTTTCTCAAGCTCCGATTCTAAACCATACAAGATAGCACACCGAATCGTGGAGTACCGAGTCTTCCGAGTGAGGTAAACATTCTTTACTTCATCGCAAAGATCAATCGCAGTGGGTCACCCAATGTGCATCCAAAGACATAGGTCAAATTACCAGCTGTGAGGACAATCCTCAAATTGCGGAACCAATCCACGAAGTTGCTTCCATTATTTTTCAACTTTTCTTTCTCTAGGAACGCATTAAAATTGATGGTAGGGGCTGCCATTGATCTACAATATATTTGCAATATTTTAGACTAAGTTTATGACAAATTGAGTTCAAATTAATAATAAAATTAATCTAGGTGAACTCCCACTCAAAACAATATCCCTCACATTGTTTTAGTGATCACACGAACCAAATCCACCACATCAACACCGATCATCACGAGAGTGTTGGAGATATGCCCTAGAGGCAATAATAAATGTAGTTATTATTATATCTTTGTGTTTATGATAAATGTTTACATTCATGCTATAATAGTATTAACAAGGAAACATTAATACTTGTGTGATTTGTAAACTTAATTTGAAGTCCCTAGTATAGCCTTCCGATTTCTAGCTTGTTGGTGGTTTAAACGAACGAGGAGGTATCATATCATGAAGAAGTTATATCAAACAAGAACATATCGATCGATAGGGAGATGATGATGTGGACATACTAATATTCATGATGAGTAAGATAAAGATCATTATATTTCAATCAATATCATGCTTCATATTCTAGTAAATAATTATTTCAATTATGAGATCATTGGCGTATCATATACTGATGGGATGATTTGATGACACATGACACCACTGATAATCGGGGGTATACAGGGGTCGAGTGTCTGAAAGTATTTGAGAAACAGGAGTAAGATGGTTGAAACACATGGATCAAATGAGTGGTGCTTCATGATTCGATATACCTCTAGGCCCTCCTGGGTGGAATGTCATCAAATTAGCTTGCAAGCATGTGGACTGTTCACAAGGGATAGTATCCAATAGAATGACCGCGAGATCACTCCTTCACCTTAATTTTATATGCTTTGAGCCATACCGACGATCATAAAGATATATAATAATATTTCGATGAACCCAAGAGAAAGTATTATGATAAGTGGTTCATTCAAGAGTGATTTGTCTTGATCTATATGTGGAGATACTTGAATGATCTGGCTATAAAGGTGGTTTTTAGCCAGGAAAAGTGCTTCCGACAATGTCCGGATCGTCACGACCGGGAATGTTCTAGAGGGTCCGGATTCCAAGACTGGGGAGGTAAATGAATGTGTCATTGAATGATTGCATCATGTACTAAGTGTTCTTTCTGTCCAAAACTTGAAAGTCAAACTTCCAGCTTGAAAGTCAAACGGCTAAAACAGAAACTGGAAAACAGAAACTGTGGGAAACAGAAACCGTGGGAAACAAGCAAGAGGAGGTTGAAACAACTTGGAGGAGGAGTTCTCTCTCCAAGCCCGGGCCAGCCCTAGGCTGCTGAGGGACTCCCTCCCTCGGCGCGCCTAGCCCTCCACCTATAAAAGGAGGGGCAGGCCTCCTTGAGACACACAAGTTTCTACCTCTAATCTCCTGCTTAGAGCCGCTTGGTTTAGAGCTTCTAATTGCTTTAGCTCATGTTTAGAGCCTTCTAATTGGTGTGTCTAATCTCTAGACCACTATTAGCCACATATTCACTATACAGATCTTTTATATGCAGATCTCAGATCAAGCTATGTTCATCATGTTCGATGTTTTCAACTCTTCTGCTTGTTTCCCACAGTACATGATGCAATCATTCAACAGGAAACTGTGGGAAACAAGCAAGAGGAGGTTGAAACCAAATCCACTACATCAACACCGATCATCACGAGAGTTGATATAGTTTCAATGGCGAACAATCGTCATGTTCATCATATCTACTATATGATTCATGCTTTACCTTTCGGTGATCCGTGTTCCGAGACCATGTCCAGACATGCTAGGCTCACAAGATCAAACCTTAGTTTCCGCATGAGCAAATCTGGCTTGCTCACGTTGTATACACTTGCGGAATCTAACACACCCGATCATCACGTGGTGCTTCGAAACAACAAGCTTTAGCAACGGTGCTAACTAAGGGTGAACACTTTATGATTTGAAATTCAAGTGCATGAGGGATCATCTTATAATGCTACTGTCGTCTACTAAGCAATACAAGATGCATAAAGTACTAACATCACATGCAATTCATAATATGTGATATGATATGGCCTTTCTTCTTTGTGCTTCCGATCTCCATCTTCTAGCACGAACATGATCTCCATCATCACCGACATTGCATCAAGGTCAATGACGCTTCTCCATGGTTGTCGTCCACTGGTTTCAACTATTACAACTACTTTGAATAGACATGCGGGTCTTAACATAAATTAAATACAACCATACGGCTCCTGCCGGTTGCCAACTTACAATAAGAAACATTGCATACATCAAATATAATCACAATCATGGCCATATCACATCAGTGCACACCCCTGCAAAACAAAGTTAGACGCCTCTACTTTCTTTGCATGTTTTACGTGGTTTGGGGCTTTCAATAAGTGTCGTTCTAACTTACGAACATGAACCACAACATTGATACTAGTATTGTTAATCACCCGTTGTAAATTGGATCTTACCTATGCTAGAGAAACAGCACCAAGAAGCCACTTATGCAATACAAGTTGCATGTCAAGTGTGGAGCAAGTCTCATGAACGATGTCATGTAAGGTTAGCCCGGCCGCTTCATCCCAACATACCGCAAGATGCAAAGTACACAAGAAGCAATCGACAATAAAGCATCAACGCCCACAATGACTATTGTGTTCTACTCGATCAACAGATCTACATATAGACACGGCTCGATACCATCGTAGGGTTTCAGAGCATGGAAAACAAAAAATTTCTACCGTGATACAAACAAACAAGCCAAGATCTATCTACTAGATTGTAGCAACGAAGTCGATGGAATAACTCACCGAAGATTCCAAAGTGTTTAACGAGAGCGGATTCTCGTGGGTGATGTAGTCGATTTTTCCCGATCTCAAGATCGCAGAGACGATCCTTCCCGGCCAGATTCTCGGCAATGGCCCCAGCAATGGTCACATCGCTCGGGATTGACGAAGACCTTCCTCTCCTTGTTCCAAAGAAAATGGAGGTTATAGCACTCTCGCGATTCCTAAAGACAACGGCGTGGTACCGGAAGTAGAGGGGAGATCTCGCAGGGCTTCGCCTTAAGCTGGAGCGAGTATGGTGGAGTATGAGAGAGTCCCTCGACGATCTAGGGTTTATACACGCCGAGGAGGGGGCTAGGCTGGCAGCTAGGGTTTCACCTAGGCGGCGGCGGCGAGTGCCCTAGGGCCGGCGACAGATATGGAGGCGGCGGCGGCGGCTTGGTACTAGGGTTTGGAGGAGAGGATCTTGTGTGTCTCTAGGAGGGAGCCCTGCCCCTCCTTATATAGGTGGAGGGGCCGGCCGGCCAAGGGGAGGGAGAGGAGTCCCTCCCCAACTCGGATTGGGTGGTGCGCCGGCGGTGGGGAGGAGGGACTCCTCCCCAAGTCGGTTTCCTCCTCCTTTCCTCTTTCCAAAATTAGCCGTTTGACTTTCAAACTAGCCGTTTGACTTTTCAAACTAGGATTTGATTTAATCCTTTATTTTGTTCAGCAATGACACTTAGTACATGATGCAATCATACCAACTTGATATAACACATTCATGTACCCTTCCCCTCCGGAGTGCCGGACATTCCGGAACCTTCTAGAACATTCCTGATGAAAACACCGGAATCATTCTCCAACTCCGAAACGGGACTTTCCTTATATGAATCTTATTCTACGGACCATTCCGGATCTCCTCGTGATATCCCGAATCCCATTCGAGACTCCGAACAACATTCGGACTCTTTCTCATCATTTCATAACTACTCAAACAATGTTGAATCCTTAAGTGTGTCTCCCTACGGTTCGTGAATTATGCGGACATGATCGAGACACTTCTCCGAACAATAACCAATAGAGGAATCTGGAAATTCATATGGCTCCCACATATTTCTACGATTACTTTGCGATTGAATGAACCACTTACATATGATATCAATTTCCCTTTGTCTCACGATAGTTTACTTATCCGAGGTTATGATCGTCGGTATCTCTGCATACCTAGTTCAACCTCGTTACCGATCAGCTAGGGTTTCACCCAGTCACATGCTTGCAAGCTAATTGGATGCCATTTCACCGAGAGGGCCCAGAGTATATCTATCCGTCATATGGATGGACAAATCCCACTCTTGATCCATGTGTTTCAACCAATACTTTCCGAACACTCAATGCCACCTTTATAGACACTTAGTTACGGTGTGGTGTTTGATGTCATCAAAGCATCCATCCGGTAAAGGTGATATGCATGATCTCATGGTCGAAGGAATTAGATTACTATGTATCAGAAAGCATATAGCAATTGAACTATTAAAATGACTTGATCTTTATGCTACGCTTATCTATAGGAGTATGTCCACCATATCATTCTCCTAACGATATGATCTTGTTGTTAATAACATCTCAATGTTCATGATAGGGAAACCACAATCATCTATTAACCAACAAGCTAGTATTATATAGAGGCTTTACTAGGGACTTGAAATTAAGTTTACAAATCACACAAGTATTAATGTTTCCTTGTTAATACTATTATAGCATGAATGCAAACATTTATCATAAACACAAAGATATAATAATAACTACATTTATTATTGCCTCTAGGGCATATCTCCAACACTTTGCTTAAAGCAGTTGTCTATTGCTTGCAACTTAATACTAGAGGGGGTTCGGATGATAACCCAAAGGTGGACTTCTAGTCATAGATGCAGTTGGATGGCGGTCTATGTACCTTGTTGTATTGCCCAATCGAATCTCATAGGATCTTTATGTCTAGTATTGCATTGTTATGCCTTGCTAAGTCCTGTCAATTGCCCTGCTGTAATTTTTTACCCTGCATTCCATGTTTGTTTATCTAAGGAGAAGACTTCTAGTGAACTATGGACCCCGGTCCAATCTTTACCATTGATACATCTTCCACTTTTACTATTTACTTGCTGCAAACCATCATCACCTTCCACACCATATAGTTAATCCTTTGTTACAGCAACCGATGAGATTGACAACCTCACTGTTAGTTGGGGCAAAGTCTTGAGTTTGTGTTGTGCAGGTTTCCACGTTGCTTGCAACACCTTTGAGACGTTTCATTCCTCCTACTGGTTCGATAACCTCGGTTTCTTACTGAAGGAAGACTTGCTGATGTGCTTCATCATACCTTGCTCTTGGGGTTTCCCAACGAAGCGCTCCACGTTGATGCAGCGCCATCAAGATTTTCTGGCGCCATTGCCGGGGAGGCTAAGGACGTCTTCACAAGGGGAGTCCTCCACAACCTTTCTCTTTACTTTGTTTTTAGTTTGCTTGGTTTTGTTTGCCTCTTTTTATCATAAACTCCAAAAAAATAGTATAGTTTGGTTTGCTTTCTCTTATAAAAAACACAAAAAATTAGTTCCTGCTCTAGTTGCTGGTTTGTTATTGCCTTGCCTTGTTATGCTTTCTATCGATGGATGGTTTCTTTGAAACTAGTTCTTATTGGCAAGGTGGGTTCACGGAAGAAGAAAAGTATTATTATAAGGAACACTGTTTGTCACAAAAAGGGAAACACTTATGGGAACAAATTGATAAATTGAATACTATTGCTAGAAAGGTGTGCTCTACTTATAATGTTACTTATTGCTTTGATAAATCTTGTTGTTGTAGGAGGTATAAACACCTACCTTTTCAGTGTGAGTATAATGACAATGTTACCATATCTTATGTTAAAGAAAATTATGACTTTTATGATGTGAAACAAATTGAAAAAAAATATTGCTTTCAAGGGTGCATTTGAACTTGCCAGTTTGCTTGAAAATACTGATGATGCACCTTATTATATGAGGTTTGTGAGATACTTAAATTTTGCTTTGACAATTACAAGGAAGAAAATGGTTATATTATTGATATTTTAATAAGTGCTTTTCACAAACGGAAGATACTAATGCCTTGCAGGATCCTATGGAAGAAGAAATTGCTGAACCTGAAAGCTCATTAGATGAAAAATAGGAGGAAAGTGATGAACAAAAAGAGGAAGAATGGATTAGATACCCATGCCTACCTTCTAATGAGGGTAACTCTTCATCCCTTACATTATTTAATTGTCCTCCATGCTTACCAAAGGAGGATGAATGTTATGTTCCTCTGGATTATTTTGAAATATCTGCTATAGGTAAAACTTGTGATAATAGTTATGCTCCTATTATCTATGATAATCCTATATTTTTGCCTCACTTCTAAATGCATGGTACTAAAGATTTTTTCTTAGAAAACGTTTATGATAAAGCTCTAGATGATGGTCCTATATTGAATGATCAGTCATCTTGTTATAAAATTGTAAGAGTGGGTTTGAAGGTTTTAATCCCACTATTTTTTAGCTTGATAAAAATTATTTGTTTGTAGATCATGATAAGCATGCTTTATGTGATAGTTATATTGTTGAGTTTATTCATGATGCTACTGAAAGTTATTATGAGAGAGGGAAAAATGGTTTTATGCATCTCAATAATATTAAGCTTCCTCTCTTTATGTTGAAATTTTTGAAGTTGCACTTGTTTTGCTTTCCTATGATTGTTGCTTTTTTGCTTTCATGAATTGTTTATTTAAAAGATTACTATACACATGAAGTGGGTTAGACTTAAATGTGTTTTGAATTTGCTTCTTGATACTCTCTTTTACTTCAATTCATATTTCTCATGTGAGCATCTTCTCAAACTATCAAGCCCAACTTAAAGGCAATAAAGAAAAGTACTTGTTGGGAGATACCCAAGAGTTTTCTTGAGTCTTGGAAGTTATTACTTTAGTAATTACCTCTTCTTATCCTTTTTGTTTGCTTTTTTTTGCCAAGAATGACCTCTAATAACAGGGAAGTAAGATTTCGGGAGTTGCTATCCCGAAAAAGATTTCTGTGCTCCACCATAAAAATTCATAAGGACTCTAAGTAAGCCGGATTGAGCTGAAAATTTACGAATAACTCCCCCAGTATGTTAGATAACTTTAGTTAGTTCAACAATTTTTTATTTGAGCAACAGAAGGTCTTCGAAAAAATCGGTTTCTACCTGCTGGTCTATTTTGACAGATTTCTGCCATTATTTGCATTTGCTTCTTATTGATTCCTTTTTGGGTTCTTTTTGGGAAATTGAGCTTTTTGAAGGAGTTGCTACAGTATATTGTGTTTTTAGTGAAAGTTTTTCTGTTTTAAAGCTAAACCCAAGGGTCTATTATCTTTTGAATACACTAATGTTGCTAATCAAGATTGTGTGAAGTTTTGTATGAAGGAAAAAATTTAGGTGTAGAGAAAGAATGATGTAATGAGATGAAGAATGGAAAAAATATCAAGCTTGGGTATGCCACCCCCGGTGTCATCCCAAGAAATATCCAAGAGGTACAAGTGTCAAAGCTTGGAGATGCCCAAGGCATCCCCTTCTTCATCAATAAAAAGCTCAAGTCTTTTTAGACAGTTCGTTTTTATTATTTCATGCATTGTTGTGTTGTTCTTGGAGCGTCTTAGTTTCCGTTTGCTTTACTTAGTTTGCTTGAATAAAGTAGTTTTGACCCATGTTCATGCTGTGTTGTTTCAAATAAGTCGATTGGTGTTGGAAAGGAGTAGAAAGTTCTTGCTTGAAAAGTGCAAGAGGAGCTTGCTTTGACTGTGACTTAGACTTTATCATGTCATTCTAGGTGTTGTTTTGACCTTATGCTTAGTGATTATTGCTGTAGCATGACTTGTTCCAAAGAATTATGATTGCTTAGTGTTCCTTGAAAGAATCATGCGTTGTTTTAGCATACAAAAGCATAATATTGTGGTATTCTCCTTTGATGCTTTGTTTGGATTGACTTGGCACATGCTCACACCATGTTATGACTATGAACAAGTCACCATAGCCTCTATGATCATTTAGGTTTTACTTGTAGTACCACTCTATGCTTTGATTAATAATGTTTTGTCGCTCTGCATGATTATGACCATTATTGCTCTCTTAGTTGGTCGCTCCCAGTCTTTTGCTAGCCTCCACTTGTATGAGTAAGCTCTACTCATGCTTCCAACTCCCAAGAAACCAAGTTATTCCAAAGTGTCAACTATAACTTTCTATGCATGGTGTGTTACACCATTCCAAGTATATTATTTTTTCAGCTATCTTCCAATTAAAAAGTATTTTGTTGTGTGAAAAACTTAGTGATTAAAGCTCTCACGAACTTGATGGCACACTTTATATTTCTTGCCCCTAATAAACTTGAACCATTGTGTCATCTATGTTGTATATGCTTGCACTTATACGTTGGAATTAGCAGAACCATGTTTTCATGGGGAACGTTTTCAACATTGCACTTGTACTTTTTACACAGTTGATATCATGCTCTTTTGTCTATAGATGTCATCGGTGTGAAATGAAAGGGGATCTTGTAAGTCCATGGAGTTATGTATTTTGTGTTAGATAAACGCCTGGGCCGCTAGCCTAAGCCATGCCTAATCATGGTGGAAACTTGCAGCATCACCATAGTGACATATATGAAGCATTCTTCTTATAAAAAAGAGATTGAGAAAAAAGAGACATATTGAGAAAATAGGAAAGAGAGAAAAAAGCACCATATACCATGGTAAATAAGAAGAATGGTGAGATGGTCATTATCTGCTTGCCTTGTCATTTTGGTTATGGGAAAGCTCATGTACCATGTGCAAGGGGTACCCCGTTGGCGGTTCTCTATGATACACATATACTTACTATGACAAGAACTTGCAAGTAACTAAACTTGGTAGCATGAGGAGAGGTGATGACCCACAAGTATAGGGGGTGTATCTTAGTACTTTCGATAAATAGGAGTGTCGATCCCATTGAGGAGCAGAAGGTGCTGAACAGTGGTATGGAGCAGGAAATCCCTGTGAATACTTAGCAAACGGATTTTTAGTGGTTTTATGACAAGGCAACGAAACAAAGAGCAAGTAACAAAGACAGTAAACAAACGGATCAAGTGGCCCAATCCTTTCTTAGAAAAGGACAAGCCGGTGGAAATACTTATAAGGACCAAATGTTCTTGAGGACACATGGGAATTCTATCAAGTGTTTTCGCTTCAAATAGCTGAGTACTCTTCTTTGGTGTTCGTAAGTGTTGTGTGGGTAAACCTGTGCTAACATACCGCCCTTCCTAGGACTAATATATACTTGTGATTAAACCCCCTGCAAACATCCAGAACTACAGGAAAGTAATTAAGATATAAATCTAACCACATACTTAAACTCTGAGATCCTACACTCCCTTGTGCAAAGGTGTCCTAACGGGGGTTCAGGTTTCTGTCACTCCGGCAACCCCACAATTATTAGCCAAATACACAATGCATCCCCCTAGGCCCATAAATGGTGAAGTGTCATGTAGTCGACGTTCACATGACACTACTAGAAGAATAGCACCATAACTTAAATACTAAACCATTGAATAATAACTCACCATAGATTCACTACTAACAATATGACTTCTCCCATGTCTTCAAGAACACAAAGAACTACTCACAAGACATCATATGGATCAAGATCAAAGATGATATGGTAATGGATAACAATTTGAACATAAACACTAATCCAATGGTTCCACTCACAAGCATCAACTACAATAGTAATTAACACCGGGAAAGTTTCCCCTAATGAACTAAGCAATATCCAACACAATTGTTACAGCGAGACGGAGTGGTGATGATGGTGCTGGTGGAGATGATGGTGTGGATGATGATGATGCTGATCCCGATGAAGCCTAGCTTGATGATGGTGTTGATGGCGATAGTCTCCCCTCTCTGGGAAGGAATTCCCCTGGCAGAAATATGTCTACCATAGAGATCTTTCTCTCTCGGTGTTTTCTGCCCCCCCCCCCCCCAGAGGCGGCGAAAATCTATCTGTGGTCGCTCGTTTGAGGCTTAGGGTTCCGTAGGGAAGATATAGGCGAAAGGGGGAGAGTCGGAGGCCGGGCAGGTGGGCCACACCTGCCCTAGGCACGGCCTTAGGTGGGCCCGCGCCTAGGGGGTGTGGGCCCCCTGCGGTCCCCTTTGCTCCTCCTTCTGGCTTCCTTCGTCCTCTGGTAAAATAATATGTTTCCATATTTTTCTGGTATTTTTCTGATCTTCGTGAAATTGCACCGAAACGCCTTCTTTTCCGTAATCCGGACTCGTGATCCATCCTCCAAGAATCATCCAACATGCATAAACAGATGAAAATCCATAAGTAATACCTCATAATAAGACAAATATCAATGAATAGAGGTAAATTATGATATAGAATGGTGATGCAAATTGGGCGTATCAACTCCCCTAAGCTTAGACTTCGCTTGTCCCCAAGCAAAAATTGAGCTCAGTAAATATGTCCACAGGTTTATGGAGTGAAGTGTCGATAAAAGAATACGAACAAGAAGCATCACACTTACCATTGCACAGCTCATAGAAGAAAGCAACTCACCATTATATAACTTAGCTTGCAACCAAGTACAGCAGTCACAAAAGAGATGCATAAAGATAAATCATAATTGGAATTGGCAAACTTGTTCTTGGTCAGAGAACACCTGGCAAACAGTTTCATAACAAGCTTTTTGTAGAAGTTTCAAAATAGGGGCACTCTTTGCTCAAAAAGGTTTTTCATAAGTGAAGGCTTTCAAAGTAATACTCAATAGATAAGAGTTTTGTGCAAACAAGGAAGATAAAGAACATGATTGAATAAATCACCATATGAATGCTTGAAACACAACAACTCAAATGATTGCTGGAGATAGAGAGGAAGTAGGTTTACTGACTCAACTTGGAAGTGGGAGAAAGGTCCCTTCTTAGAGGGAAGCAGGGAAAGAGCTTCCAAAAGATTATGGTACTTAATAGCTTTGAGCCCTCATTGCCCCTATCATAAGCATCTTGAGATGATTAAGGTTAAAGTAAACAAAGATGGAGTATATGCTTGACGAAATATAAGTTGGCAATCTCATGTCCCTTGAATATGAGGGCCACTCCTCATGCTACATCAACTTTGGTCCTAGGCAAGTTCTTGTCATTGTAAGTACTTGCATATAATTGAGAACCGCCAACGGGGTACCCCTTGCACATGGTACAGGAGCTTTCCCATAACCAAAATGACAAGGCAAGCGCATAAAGGAGCATCTCAAAGAATCTTTTTATTTACTATGTGTATAGTTTTTTATTGAGGATGCTTCACAGAATGCTCACTATGGTGGTGCTGCAATTTTCCACCATGATTAGGCATGGCTTAAACTAGCGTCCCATGCGTTTCTCTAACACAAAGTACAAACTCCATGGACTCACAAGTTCCCCTTTTATTTCACACCGTTGACATCCATAGACAAAAGAGCATGATATCAACGATGTATAGAGTACAAGTGCTATGTTGAAAACGTTACCCGTGACAGCATGGTTCTTCTAATTCCAACGTATAGATGCAAGCATATACAACTTCGATGTCCACAATGGTTCAAGTTTATTAGGGGTAAGAAAATAAGGTGTGCCATCAAGTTCGTGAGAGCTTTACTAACTAGTTTTCACATAACAAAATACTTTTTAATTTGGAAGGTAGATGAAGCTTGAGAATTTGCTTGGAATAGTAATATCTACTAGGTAGATATGGTGGACACAAGTGGCAAAAGTTTTTGGTTCAAAGGGGTTTGGAAACATGAGAAGTATGCCTTCTCAAAAGAGGTTTTTGGCTAGCAAAGCTGGGTAGCAAGCAAGATAGTTGAAAGAAACAAGCAAACATACAAGTAATAAATCCAAGCATGCAATCTTCCTTGAAGACACAAAAGATCTTAAATAAAGAATACTAAACTTATGAGCCAACCAGAAAGAAAACAAATGATACTAAATACCTGTAAGCCTTTTTTCTTTCTCTTTTTCTTTCAAACCTCAAAAATTGTTGCTACTGACCATAACTCGGTTTGCCAAAACCAATTCAGAACCACTTGATGCTCCCAAAGTGGTGCCAATACCGATCAACAAGATCCATCATATAATAGATATTGCAAACTAAAATAAGAAGTGCAAAAAGTAAAAGATGAGACTTCTCATTAATATTCAATAAAGGCACTCACACCAAGGGATACATAGATAATAAACTAAAGGAGAGATACTTCCACATGCAAACCAAACTATAAGATAAATTCTCTACCACAGATATGAATCCACTAAAATGGTAAAAGATAAAAGATAATGGTGGTGATACCGCGGCACTCCCCCAAGCTTGGAACAAGCCAAGGGGATGCCAAACCTGATAGTGAATTACTCCCTTGGTAGTGGTGGTGTTCTCTTGATAAGCTCTTCAATAAGTTTCCTCAACTCCTCGAACTCAAAAGTAAGAGTACGAATTAGCTTCGAGTTTTGCTCTATACGGTTCATGATCATGTCAGTCCGAAAATCCTATTTCTTGTTATTCTTTCCCCACTCTCCATCCTTAGCATGATCCTTCTCTGCATTGTTAGAACGACACATATCCCAAACCAAAGGCAAATTCCCTTTGGGCACATGTTGATATTGATATTCATGTATAAGTGTATGGAAGGGTCTCTTGTTACATGGAGGAGATGATCGTGGAGAGAGAGTATGACGTCGAGATTCCCTCATGTAGACATCTGTGCTGTCCTCTTAAGCTTGGTAGGTCGTGCCACCAAACCAATGCTTGCGATGGTAGCACGAGTGTCCGGTTGCTTGTCCTCCTCCATGTCACCTTCATACCCTACTAAAGTCTCCTCCTCCTTGGGGACTTTAGGTTCTTCTTCCTCGGGCTTCTTGCCTTTGTCGTTGGCGGAGGCCATGGCGCTCTAAACTTGAGAAGATTTCCTGACAGAAACACATCGAAACAAAAACACGATGAGAACATGATGCACGAATCTCGGGGGATCCGGGGGATTATATATTATGAAGTTTTAATGCATAAGGAAGGTTTTGACACGGAAACGAGACGGAGGCGGAGTTCGAGGGTGGAACACCCCCCTCAGGCGTGGCTAGGCTGGGCCCGCGCCTGGGGTGGGTGTGTCCACCCCGAGCTCCGTCTCCTCTTCAATTCCGTCTCGTAACTTCCTTTATGTATTAACAACATAAAAAATATAGAAAGATTGGAGTTTCACGAACCTTCTGTTTTCACCACTTTTACCTATTCAAGGACGAACTCTGCAGATTCCTTTTCTCCTTCTCCTAAAAATTTCCTTCATACAAAAACCTTGCAAAAACTCAATGACAACTTTAGTGTAATAAAAAACAATAAACCTTTGGTACACACTTCAACTAAAAACCCATCAACACAAAAGCTTCTATAAGAGGCAAATGCAAAGGATGGCAGAAATTTGTCAAAACAGACCAGCAGGTAAAGATTGATTTTTTCGAAGACCTTATATTGCTCAAATCAAAAAGTTCAGAACTAATGAAAGTTGGGTAACAACCTGGAGAACAAGATCAGAAAAATTCACCTCCATTCGAAGTACTCAGCTCCCTCACGAATTTTTACAATACAGCACAAAAATCTGTACCAGGACAGCCACTTTTCACAACTCCTCTACTTCACAAAAGTAGGTAATAACTTCCAAGACTCGACAAAACTCTTGGGTTATCTCCCAACAAGTACTTTTCTTTAATGCCTTTAAGTTAGGCTTGAAACTTTCAAGGATGCTCACATAGGATATATATATTTGAAGTGAAAGAGAGCATCAAGAAGCAAATAACCAACACACTTGAGTCTAACCCACTTCCTATGCATGGGGGTATCATGATAAAACGAATTGTTGAAACAAAAAGCCACAAGCATAGGAACACAAAACAGATGCAACTTTAAAGCTTTCAACATAAAACAGGGAAACTTGACATTATTGAAATGCATAAAACCATGTTTACCTCTCTCATAATAACTTTGAGTAGCACTTTGAATAAAGTTGAAAATATAGCTATCACTGGAAACAACTTTATCATTAGAATGAGCATACTTACAGTCATCAAAAAGAGATCCAATGTCATAGACTGGATCAATAGAAGCAAGTTGTTCCATCCTGAAATCTTTATTAGGCAAGCTATTTTCAGAGGGAGCTTTAACAAATTTGGAAAAGTTAAACTCATAAGAATCTCCATCAAACTTAGTTAAAACTTTTTCCTTCTTACAATCAATAATAGCTCCACAAGTTTTCAAGAACGGTCTACCAAAAATGATAGGAAAAGTTTTACTAGCTGCTGAATTAAGCACTAGAAAATCAGCAGGATACTTAATCTTACCGTAGAGAACCTCCACATATCTTACAATGCCAATGGGGCACATGGTTTCCTTATTAGCAAGGTGAATAACCACATCAATGTCCTTAAGATCACAAGGACCAATCTCATGCATAATTTCCCTGTAAATCTCATAAGGAATAGCACTAAAACTAGCACCAATATCACATAAACCATAGTATCAATAATCACCAATTTTAACAGAAAGCACAAGAACACTAGCTTTTCTAGTCTTACTAGGATGAGAAATAATATTAGAAGCGTCTTCACAGAAGACAATGTGATCATCCTCTATATTTCTAGTGACAGTGACTTTCACAATAGCTACCACGGGTTCAACATTCAATTGCTTACCAGGCTCCATAGTTTTATTTGTAACTTTGTTATTTGCACTAATAATCATAGAATACTCCTTTACCTTAGCTGGGAAAGGCATTTTCTCAACATGAGGTTCAGGCACAGTATGATTAGTAGTACAAACTTGAGTACTTGTAACAAGAACATGATTAACAACATGTTTATAAGGGGCATGGTACTTATTCCACTTCTTCTTTGGAATTTCTATGTAAGAGGCAAAGGATTTAAAACAGTTGGCAATACTTTGGGAATCAAGACCAAACTCATTGCTAATATCATGGAAGTCATCAGTTCCCATAAAAGATTTAATGCAATCATAATCATAGTTTATACCTGACTTTCTTCCTTTATCATTCTCCCAAGCTTCAGTGTTATCTTGAATATGGTCTAAGAGATCCCATTTAGCTTCTTCCTTCATCCTTGTGAATGATCTAGCACAAGAAGCATCTAGTAAATCTTTATCATGAAGAGAAAGCCTAGCATAAAAGTTATTGAGAATAATATTGTTAGGAAGTTCATGAATAGGACATTTAAGCATTAGTAACTTCATTCTCCCCCAAGCTTGAGTTGTACTTTCTCCATCAAGAGGCCAAAAGTTATATATAAGATTTCTATCCTCATGAATTTCACTGGGAGGATAAAATTTAGAGTAAAAGAGAGATGCCATCTCCTCCCATTCCATGGATTGTCCATTCTTCAGCAGCTTATACCATTCTTCATCTCTCCCTTTTAAGGATACGGAGAGTAACTTCTTCTTCACCTATTCAGTTGTGATACCTGCACACTTAAACAACCCGCATAATTCATGGATAAAAAGAAAGTGTGTTATCCATATTGGAAACAAACTAACAAGCAGTAACAGAAGAAATACTCACAATAAAAGTTTCTCTTACCAGTTCCACTTTTCAATAGCGCTTCACTCCCCGGCAACAGCACTAGAAAATAGTCTAGCGACCCTTGTATTCAAGGGACATGAGATTTCCAACTTATACTTTGTCAAGCATATACTCCATAGTTTGTTCACTTTAACCTTAATCACTTCAAGATGCTTATGAAAGGGGCAATGAGGGCTAAAAGCTAACAAGTACCATACTTTTTGGAAGCTCTTTTTGAAACTTGAAATCCCTACTTCCCTTTATGAAGGGCCTTTCTTCCACCATTATATTGAGTCTCCACCTTCTACCTTTAGGCACCAGTTAAGAGAGCATAGTTGCCATTCTTAGTTCTATGTGCACCGTCCCAAAACTTATTGATTGATTCCTATTGTTGTATTGCTTGTTCTTGTGCTATTTGTATCTAGTCACTCTTATCAACTTTGAAGGTGTCCTATGCATCTATTTGCTACTCTATGAGGGACAAGCTGAATGCCACTATGCCATGCTTTTTGTATGTGAAACAAACAAACTTTTTTAATGCATGTTATTCATGATCTTTGTTTGTAGCCTTTCATGTTGCATGCATAATTACTTTGTCTTATTGTTAGAACTCCATCTTTCATGCACATGTTTAGAGTTCTTTGATCCCAGCTTTCATTGCTTGCAAATGGTTTGATCTTGGTTTTGATGGTGCATATCACCTCAAAAATTATTCTTTTTATCACTTACCTACTCGAGGACGAGCAGGATTTAAGCTTGGGGATGCTTTATACATCGGAAACGTATCTATAATTTTTGATGTTCCATGCTTGTTTAGTATCTAGTTTGCTTTGCTTTGTCTACACTTTGAGGTGCTTTTTACATGTTTTCTGGTACTAACCTATTAACAAGTTGCCACAGTGCCAGTTGCATGTTTTCTGCTGTTTTTGGTTCCACAAAATCTAGTAAGGAAATATTCTCGGAATTGGACGGGACAAAAGCCAAAGTCAATATTTTACCGAGGAGAACACGAAGTCCAGAGGAGAGACGGGCGCCATGGCCATGACCCCCAGTGCGGGCCCACCGCACAGGCAGGGTGTGGGCCCCCTGGCCGCCCTCCTGCCTCGCCTCTTCGCCTATAAGAAGCCCTCGATGCCTAAACCCTAAGCACCCGATCAATATTCCACGAAACCGTCTGTAGCCGTCGCCACCATTGTCCCTAGATCGAGGGATCTGAAGCTCTTCCCGGCACCCTGCCAGAGGGGAGATCATCCCGGAGGCCTTCTTCTTCATCATGCCAGTCTCCGGTATGAAGTGTGAGTAGTTCCTCCTTGGACTACGGGTCCATGTAGTAGCTAGATGGTTGTATCTCCCCCTATGTGCTTTCATGTCTAGATCTTGTGATCTCCGTTCATGATCAAGTTCTCATCTATTTGTAATCATGCATGTTGTGTTTGTGGGGATCCGATGGATATTGAGATTACTATGTCAGATTAATTAATGGTTTCTATCATGTCTGTGTTGTTTGTGATCTTGCATGCTCTCCGTTGTTAGTAGCTATCTTGGCCAAGTAGTTTCTAGTGACTCCAAGAGGGGGTATTTATGCTCGATAGTGGGTTCATGCCTCTATTTAATCTAAGGTAAGTGACAGAAATCTCTAAGGTTATAGATGTGATGTTGCCACTAGGGATAAAACAACGGTCTCTTGTTCATGGAACAAGTGGATTGTTTACCTTACACACTTTGCTTAAAGCAGTTGTTTGTTGCTTGCAACTTAATACTGGAGGGGGTTCGGATGATAATCCAAAGGTGGACTTCTATTCATAGATGCAGTTGGATGGCGGTCTATGTATCTTGTTGTATTGCCCAATCGAATCTCATAGGATCTTTATGTCTAGTATTGCATTGTTATGCCTTGCTTAGTCCTGTCAATTGCCCTTCTGTAATTTGTGTACCTTGTATGCCATGTTTGTTTATCTAAGGAGAACACCTCTAGTGAACTATGGACCCCAGTCCAATCTTTACCATTGATACATCTTCCACTGTTACTGTTTACTTGCTGCAAACCATCATCACCTTCCACACCATACAGTTAATCCTTTGTTACAGCAACCGGTGAGATTGACAACCTCACTGTTCGTTGGGGCAAAGTCTTGATCTTGTGGTGTGCAGGTTTCCATGTTGCTTGCAACACCTTTGAGACGTTTCCTTCCTCCTACTGGTTCGATAACCTCAGTTTCTTACTGATGGGAGACTTGCTGCTGTGCTGCATCATACCTTGCTCTTGGGGTTTCCCGACGAAGCGATCCACGTTGATGCAGCGCCATCAGAATCCTCCTCCCACCTCTCCCCCAATGCCATCGGAGGACGTCAGCGGGAAAAGTCCGGCCGGCCAACGGTGGCAGCGGGGCTGCTTCCTCGCGTGGTGGCCTCTCCCCAGCAGGAAGCCCCTTGGGCGCTCAAAGGTTGTTGCCCCGACAGCGATCTGATGGCGGCGGGGTCTAGAAGCCGAGGCGGCGGCCTTGAGATTTGATGGTGGTTCTTCCTTGGCGGATAGCAGTGTGGGTCGCATCTGCTGTCAGGGCCGCGGTCCTAGGGTTTATCTATAGGGTTTCGTAGCATGGAAAACAAAAATTCTATCGCATGAACACATACAAGCCTAAATGTAATCTACTAAATTGGTGTAACTAGTTGATAGAGTACTAACCCTCGAAGATCCAAAGCGGTTAACGAGATCGGATTCTCGTGGTTGATGTAGTCATTCACTTGCTGATCTCAAGATCGCGAAGACAATCCTTCTGGTGCCGGGTTCCGACAGTGCTTTCGCAGTCGGTCACACGTTAGGTACTCGATAAAGACCTTCCTCTCCCTTGTTCTAGAAGGCAGCAGAGGTTGTAGATCTCTCCTCGTGATTACAGCAGCACGCCGGCGTGGTGGTGGAAGTAGAGGGGAAATCCCACAGGGCTTCTCCTAAGCCAAAGAGGGTATGGTGGAGTAGAGAGAGCCCTTGGAAATCTAGGGTTTAGAGGCCAAGAGGAGGGAGGTAGCCGGTGGCTAGGAGGTGCTAGGCGGCGGATACTTTAGAGGAGATCTAGGTGGCGGCGACTTGGGGCGCGGCCAAGCTAGGGTTTCAAGTTGTGGGGCAAGGGGGCGCCCATCCCCTCCTTTTATGAGAGGAAGAGACGACAGGGGGGGGGGGAGGAGTACTCCCCCAACTCCTCTTACAAGGCCGGCGACAAGGGGAGGGAGGGAACCTTCCCTAAGTGGGTTTCCTCTCCTCCCTCCACTAGGCAACCATGTTGGAATTTGACTTTTCAAACTGGCGTTTGACTTTTTAAACTAGAGTTTGATTTGTCTCTTCCCATTGCCCAGACAAGTGACCTAGGACATGATGCAACCATTCCACATTGATATGACACATCCATGTACCCTTCCCACTCCGAATCGGTGGACCTTCTAGAACATTCCGGTGAAAACACCAAAAATATTTCCGAACTCTAGAATTGGACTTTACTTATATGAATCTTATTCTCCGGACCATTCCGGATCTCCTCGTGGTGTCTTGGATCCAATCCAAGACTCCGAACAACATTCAGTCTCTTATTCACATTCCATATCTACTAGACAACATCGGTTCCTTACGTGTGTCTCCCTACGGTTCGTGAATTATGCAGACATGATCGAGACTCTTCTCCGATCAATAACCAATAGAGGAATCTGGAAATTCATGTGGCTCCCATATATTTCTATGATGAATTCGTGATCGAATGAACCATTTACATATGATACCAATTTCCCTTTGTCACACGATACTTTACTTATCCGAGGTTTGATCGTTGATATCTCTGCATACCTAGTTTAACCTCGTTACCGATAAGTACTCTTTACTCGTTCCTGTGATATGTGATCCCTTGTGAGTCAGTCACATGCTTGCAAGCCAATTGGATGACATTCCACCGAGAGGGCCTAGAGTATATCTATCCGTCATATGGATGGACAAATCCCACTCTTGATCCATGTGCCTCCACACATACTTTTAGAATACTCAATGCCACCTTTATAACCACCCGGTTAGGAAGTGGTGTTTGATGTCATCAAAGCATCCATCCGGTGATGGTGATTAACATGATCTCATGGTCGAAGGATTTAGGTTAGTATGTATTTGAAAGCTTATAGCAAGTGAACTATTTGAATGACTTGACCTTATGCTACGCTTAACTATAGGAGTATGTCCATCACAACATTCTCCTAATGATATGAGCTTGTTATCAATAACATCCAATGTTCATGATCAAGAAACCATGATCATCAATCAATCAACAAGCTAGTTTTAACAAGAGGCTTTACTAGGGATTCTTTTATGTTTACAAATCACACAAGTATTAAAGTTTCCGATTAATACAATTATAGCATGGGATGTAAAAATTTATCGTAAACATAAAGATATTATAATAACCACTTTATTATTGCCTCTTGAGAATATCTCCAACATTCTCTCACGCCAAGACGAAGATCTACCTTCATCCTATTTTCATTGATCTAGTGACAGTGTCGTGTTACAGAAGGCTCCACCGGTGAACTCCCATGGGCGATTCATGCCTGGAGATTGCTGGAACGGATGGGATTCGGTCGCGCGCAACCAGTGTTTTTATGACCGTTTGGTTTTAGCGGGAGCGAGGTGAAGCTCTGCAGTTTGTTGCCATTGTTTAACATGTATTTAGTTCCATGGTAAAGTCAGTGTGCGGAGAATGTCATGGAAGCCAAGATTTGTGGACTAGTTATGGTAGGTCAAGTCCTAGTGGTGATGAGGAGTTAGCTTGGTGATTCGTGAATTGTAGCAGCGGCATCGGAAAGTGGGGGAGGCAGCACAGGAGGAGTTCATAGTCTTATCTTACAGGGTGAAAATCCAAGGTCTGGCCTTAATTGGTTGTGCCTGGCAATGACCTTGTTGAAGGCATTGTTTTGTGAGAAGGGACTTTGTAAGGTTCCCAACCCTTAATAAGGTAGAGATCCCTGTGTTTACAATGCTAGTCCCTGGATCAATAGCTAGCATCCACAGTTAAGATGTAATATCAAGAAACAAAGGTCATAATACAACTTTATAACTAGGAATAAAGTAATTCATTACATCTTACATAGCTCATTTGGCTATTACATTACATTGCGGCAGAATTTCTATAAGCATGGGGTCCTTTTCCTTCAAGTGCCACAGGCAGACATGTTGGTTGTAGACTTTGTAATCCTAAACAACACACCTTTCACTAAATCAATCAAACCTGCAACATAACAAGTTACAGCCACAAGGGTCAATAAATTTGAATTGTATTGGCAAGTTTCACTACTATGTAGAAATAAGTGGATCCTATCATTACATGCATATTTGGCTAAGTAGGGTTTTAGGCTCATTTGCAGAAAGCAATAATTTATCCTATCTTTTCAAAATGGTTTTGATCTTTTGTCAAAATCTTTCTGAGCTCCTTGGTACACCCCAAGTGCTTCATGTCTTTGTCAAAATCTTTTGAACTCCTTGGTACACCCCAAGTGCTTCAAGTCTTTGTCAAAATCTTTTGAGCTCCTTGGTACACCCCAAGTGCTTCAAGTCTTTTGTTTACACTTTCAAGTTTTACCTTTTAGAAATTGGAATGTCGAGATTTCCCATAGCTTCAGGCCTTAGTTGCTCAGTATTGTCCATAACCGGGGACACGGCTAAGTACTTAGATTTTTATCTTCTGCAGAAGTTGTACACTTTACCCACATGACACAATCTCATCTTGTTGCCACCAGTGGCCGCTGGATAAGTACTCACCAAGATGGAGTACTGGCAGATTGAGAATGTGACGAAGTCTTTCCATAGGGTCCCCCCAATACACAATGCTATCTTGTCTACCAGGCACCAATGTAGGGTTCCGAGTTCCCTCATTTAGTTAACCTGAAGAGGCCAATGCATGGGTCTTCCACTATGTAGTTGACTAAGCCAGTGCCCATTTAGCATGTGGTACATACACGGAAGCCAATGCATTTGAGAAACATGTTCAATCTCTAAGTCCCTGGGTGGTTTTCATCTAGTGCACAACAAAAAGAGATTGCCATATAAACATGGTCCCTCTTGTTGCCACCTTGTCCAAAACTTGAGTATCTTTGTCCACCCAGGTGGTTCATTGAGTACTTGTTTTATTATATAAAACATAAGTCTTTTCCCATCTTCATATAATCTCAACATGTATCTCATCTAAATATATATAGCATGGCTAAGAATTTTACAACTACATTGTTTTCACTAAGGAAGGTATAAGGGTATCCTATTAGGATTTAGCATAGCAAAATATAGTAGTCCTTATCATGCATGTTTCAAAATCCACTAAGTGTGATGAAAATAGTAGGACTTGGATGATAGTGTCACTTGCCTTTTTGGTAGGGAATGTTGGTTCACTTCTTGATCTTACTAATCTCTCACTCTTCTAACTTCACTACAAATCAATCAAGCAAACATAGATTTAACTAGCATTCCAAACAATATTCAAACAAATTAATCACACATAAAATAATAGAAACAAAGTCATGCATGCAAGCATGCAAAAGATAGTTTTATTTACAAAGGTGGTTTCTACTAGGCTCTACACATTGTAAGGTTCAAAGTGGTCATTTTCTAAAGTGGCAAAGTCATTTGCAAAAGGGTTTTATCTATAAACTATTTTTAAATCAAATCATTATTTCATGTGGTGGAAAATGTTTTTAGCAAAGCAACTATTTTATGTTGTTCACCAAATAAGTTGTTAATTTACAAAACTTGGTGTTTAGGGTCAGTAGTTTTGAATCAACACATTTTCCAAAGGTATTTCTCAAAAATCATTTCCATAGCAAAATCAATATTTTTATTTGACTAGAAATTGGCTAATTCAATTATTCAATCCTAAACTTTACAAAATACATTTTTAAAACCATAAGTTGGTTCCTAGGGTCAGTAGGTTCACAAAAAACCAATTTGCAAAGATTTCATCCTCAAAAACTTTTTGGAATAATTTTTATAACCTAAACAAGCATACACAACTTTCTGCAAAAACACACAATTTAACAGAAACTTTTTACTAAAAAAATTGCATGGTTGGATAGGGTTTGTTTTTATGAATCCATTGATATAAAGTTTGCAAAATTTGGACGTGTAGATTTAAAGTTATGTAATTTACAAGTTTGTATCTAAATCAGATTCAAAGTTTTGTTTTAAATCGAAACCAGTCCACGTGGCGCAATCTAATTGGGCGGTACCGCTTCGGGTGGATCGACTGATTCGGTGCGTTAGATCTAAATGAAATCCTGTGGCTCTGAATCAAACTTACCCCTTCGATCTAATCTAATCTTAGCCACAGGATTTGGATCTGACGGGCTCTGTGTGTTTGACCACGAGCTGGCGGCGGCGGTGGCGGCAAGACGCCTGCTCAGCTACGGCGGGCGATACAGGAAGCAAGGAGGGAAGCGGAGGTGCTCACCGTGTTCGCAAGGTCTAGGTGAAGCTCAAGGTGGTGCTGATGCAGCGAGGCGCTGGGCGGAGGGATTGCTGCGGAGTTCTTGTCCGCGTCGGGTGCGCTCAGTCGACGTTGGAGGCGAGGCTACGGTTCACGCGGAAACAAACGGGAAGCACGGTTAGACGCGCAAAGTCATGGCGATGATGCGTGCGTGAAGGAGGAGGAGAGGTGCGGTCAGGTGCTTACCAGAAGCTTCGCCGGAGAGGAAGCAGACGTTGGCGACGGTGGTTGTCGTTGTTGCCGAGTGTTCTGGGCGCGCGGGGACGAGTCCGAGACACTGGAAGATGCGCCTGGGGATGGGGATCACTCTTGCGTGCAGTGGGAGGCGAGAGGTGGCGAGGTGTGGCCGGTATTCGCTGGAGAGGCTCGTCGGAGTGGCGGCGGTGCAATGCAGATTCAAGGCAGCCTGGTGGCTCACTCGCAGTGGGGTTTGAGGGGAAAAAGGGGGAAGACGCAGGCGGTTAAATGGGAGCGGTTACAGGGAGGAATCAAGGCCTTCATCAACACGTAATCAACTCCGGAGTTACTGGTTGCAACGGCAGGGCGACGGAGTCGTGGTTGAAGACGATGAACAGGAGGGGTGGAGCCTTGCTGTCAGTGAGGGAGAGATATAGGGAGAGGGTCCACTCGTTTGTGACTGCGCGGGTGCGTTTCTGAGTGGAAAACGATTCGCGCGTGGGGAAAGAAGTTGGGCTGGAGCTGGGCCAGGTGGGTTGGGTCAGGTCTGATTCTATTTTTTTTCTTTCTGATTGCTTTATCTTTTTTCTATTTCGATTTTCTGTTTTGAAATTCAATCAAACAATTCAAACACTAATTCAAATGAAACTTCCACCAAACTTTATATTGATTTTAGTTCTGTTTATCAACATAAAACAAAGTCCAAAACAAAATAATATTTTTATTCTTTTTAGGATCTATTTAATAAAATAGTCCTTAGGTATTAATTCAAATAGGATTTGATTTATTAAAACTCTATTTTGAAATCTAATTAATATCAAAACCAATTCAGTAGGTTTTATTTGAAAATATAAAACACTTGGAAAACTTGTTTAAATTAAAATAACAAGTTTTAGTGTTTATTTAAAATGGGAAAAGTCTTTACTTTAATAAATTTGGTTTATTAATAAACTCTCATTATTTTATTTAAATAAACCTTTATTCTTTTTAATCAAACCCAAATATTTTGTTTCAAAAAAACTTGGCCAAGGTTTAATTTGGCTTTATAAAATAATTCTTATTTATTTTTCTACCTTTTCATTTGAAAACCAAATCTTTTTATTAAAAGATCCAAAAATAGTAATTCCAAATATTTTTAACTTTATTGTTTATTTATCTTTTTAAATCCCTTTAGGATTTTATTTGATCAAATAGGTTTGAAGGTTTCCAACTGGAATCAAAAAGTTTCTTCTCACCCTGAAAAACAACAAAGTTTTATTTTATTCATTTATTTTTCACATAACAAGATTTGGAAAATCTTGGGATGTGACAGACTTTCTCCAGGGTGAAAACCTATGATCTTTGATTGAGTGTCGACGGTGCTTGTGCTCTGTTTCCTCCTTGAAGGCGTCGATATTGGAGATGTTGGACTTCTGGTGTTGTTCTGGTGGGGTTAGTGTCGCTTCTACTAAGGATCTTATCACTGTAGCAGGACTTTTCTTTTTTGTAATTCTTCTTCTTTTTGGTTGTGTGCATCCATAATGCCAATAGGCTAATGCGTTGTTGTAGAGACTGGGTGTAATTGGTAATATATGCTCCTTTCCACACAAAAAAGCTAATACTAATAGAAATTTTACCATCCACATTGGGGATTGTTCAAAGGAAATTAAGACAACAATTCATCAGTTCTTCTTATTTACTTCTTCCGCTTTAGATTCTGGTGTTGCCTATAGTCAATCATATTTCGTTAGCCCACTAGTATCTCTTGTTTTTTCAAGCACGACAATGTGTAATAGGACACCATGCCACCATCATCATTGTTGTCTTCTAGAACTACATCCTCCTCTTTCGGGAAGATTTCATCCACGTAAAATTTTAAGATCAAGTTATGCAGGATACAACATGCGAGAACAAGCTTAACTTGGCTGGGGAAAGAATGGAATGGATTTTGATCAAGGATCTTAAATTTGTTCTTCAGAGCAGCAAACACCCTCTCAACCATGACTCTAAGGCTAGAGTATCTAAGATTTAAAAGTTTGTCCGTAGTCCTAGGATAGAATCTAGCAGAGAACTCATTGAGATGGTACCTTATTGACCTCAAGGGTGGAAGAATTCTAGGCCAACAAGCATATCCGGCATCTGCTAACTTAACTTCAGGGATCTTCGGGCCATCAGCTCACTCAAGGTTGTCATTTAGAATTGTGGCATCGTCGGATGATCCTTCCCATCTAGCAAGCACATATGTGAACCGCTTGTCAAAATAAACAACGACAAGCACATTCTGGTTGGTTGTAGTGCTTTCTCCCCCTGTATGCAGCTGATTTGTATTACGACACTCTAGCAGTTACATGAGTACAATCAATTGGGTCAACATAATCGTGAAATGAAAAAAAAATCTTAGGACACAGTACAATACAAACCTCGCATGGAGTACAATCTTGAGTCACTCGCCTTAAAATATGGGAAACATCGGTAGCTTTCTTGTATCTTACTTGGAGTTTGAGTTGGTGGTGGCTTGATCATCTCTCCTCTGAGCTCTCCAATAGCATACATCACTTGATGGAAATATCGGGATATTGTCTCCAAGGATCTCCTCCATGTGTTGTGAATCACTCTAAATCTTTGTTTATGTCCTAGAACATGAAGGAACAGTGCCACTTGCTCATTGATACATGTGTGGATGATATCCTTAAGAAATACCTTACCCCTTAATGTGTGCACAAGTTGGTTAAAAGATGCTCTTCTCATCCATAGCATGGTGATAGCCTCTACATCATTGTTGTTATATATGTAGCTTAGATTTTCTATCCTCTCTCTGTCACGATGTATCATGGGAGCACATTTCACCGGCAACCTGTTACCCCTACGAGCCGCTCTTCTGTGGATCAAAAGCATCCACGCCTAAAAAATAGCCACTAGGGCAGCTGCCTGGATGATAACCTTCAGTTGTTGGTCCTAAACAAATCGATGATGTGTAAGTACCTAACACAATGGCCGTAATATCAAGAAAACTAGCTATGGAGCTAACGTTGGGGGTGGGGAGAGGAGACGCGAAGGCGGTGCTTACATCCATGGTTGAAGACGATCACGGGCTGCCATAGCCGAAGAAGACGATGACGAACATGAGGAGGATGAGCCAGTGCCACAGACCTGCGAGGCCATAGAGCCGCTGCCGGAGAAGACGAAGTAAAGGACCAGGTGCAGGTGCGCAGATCTAAATCGCCGCCACTGCAGAGCCATCGCCCAAGAGGATACTGGTGATGGATTTATCCTCACGCAGGTGGTGACGACATAATAGGGAGGTGAGCCTACTTTTCACGCCATACCGTGCTATAATGTTTTGGCCTCCACCATCTCCGCTCGACCTCCCCATGCATGGTGTTTCTCTCCTTGCGCTCGCTAGGGCCTGTACCCATGGAAATGCTCAATTTCGGCATTCCTCTGGAGTCAGGATTTTGGATGCTTTAAAACCCGTGCCAGCCAAGACCACAGAACGGCGTGTCACACCAAACGCGCTTATTTCTTCCAGCCAGATGCGGGAAACCCCCCCTTCGTGGGCAAGCAAACACGCCCCATGAGATTCAATGCTTGGATACAACAAGTGGGTATTTGGTTCTTAGCAAGTGGTGTTATATCGCCAATTGTATTCTTCCCTAAAAAACAAAAAATGAAGGGTTTGGATCTGTGTATATGATCCTGAAGGGGACGAACATCTTCGTGAAGGAGACATATTATTAAGTGAATCACTAGTCACTAAGGAGAATGAGCTCCAGGTTGTCCCCTTACCTGCTAGCTCAACATCCTTACATGATATCTCAGCAATGAAATGCTGCTTACTCATCTTACGTGGAATTGTTTGTTTACTTTTTTGCTATATATTTTGTGTTTATCTATTACCTCCAATTGACTCGTACATATAAAATGTGTAGCATAAAAACAAGATAAAGAAGGCAACTACTAGGATAAGGATGGCTCCTGGTGGTGGATCAACTACTCGCAAGTGCGTATTGGCAGAACTAGCCTCATGCACAAAAACTTTGAGAAATACCAGGTCTAAGCAGAATCCGCTAGAAGGAGCACTTCCACCTCCAAGTTTTGCATGCGCCCAATAAGAGCGCCAAGTGCTGCAATCTCTTCACAAGAGAACTCGGAGTGATGCACAGCAAGTGGTCAAAGCTGCAGTTCCTGGTGCCCGACAAAATGTCCAAGGCGAGAAGACATCATCACAAGATAAGCAACCAACTACCCAAGATGAGAAGGCAATAACCCAATAAGAGCTAGAAAATGTCTAAGGCCAGAAAGCATGAACCCAAGAAAAGAAACCATATGCCCAATGCAAGAAGGCAACAACCCAAGGAAAGATGGAAGATGCCCCAAGTGAGAAGGCAGCAACCCAAGGCGAGCGGGTAGCTGCCCAAACCGAATGTTGTTTCCAGTGACACCCGTAGACGATTGGCTGCCAGCCATGGTGCTCCTCTCGGATGCCATGCTCCCTAACAAGCAAGGCAGCAACAAGCTAAGTCGCAGGCACAAGCAGCAACCAACTAAAACTAGAATTCCAAAACTCAAATCTGAGAGAGGAGTGAAGAACTAAAGACTGAAGAGATGAGGGCGAGCCGACATGGTTACCTGCTGGTCCTCCTCGAGCTAGCCGCTGGGAGGAAAGCTAGGGTGTAGGGGTCAATTTCCAATTAGGTATTTGGGTATCCCAATTCATTTTCGGAGACTTACAAATGCTGAATGCAAAATTGTAGAGGAAAGACTACAGTTACGCTTAAGTAGTTGGAAAGGCAAACTGTTGTCCATTGGAGGAAGGTTGGTTCTCATAAATTCAGTATTATATAACATGGTGCTGTATATGTTATCCTTCTTCCTCTTGCCAAAAGGAGTCTTGAATAGATTGGATTTCTTTCGATTCTTTTGGCAGGGCGATAGTGAAAAGAAGAAGTATAGATTGGCTAAGTGGAGTGTTATTTGTAGTCCGAAAGACCAAGGGGGGCTAGGTATTCAGGACCTTGAGGTCAAAAATACAACCTTACTTGGCAAATGGCTCTTCAGATTACTTACTAAAGACGGGATTTGGCAAACAATACTTAGACGAAAATATGTTGGCTCCAAAGCGGTATCACAGGTTCTTTGGAAACCTGGTGATTCTCACTTCTAGGCTGGACTAATGGCTACGAAGCCATGGATCATTTTCAATTAGGGATGGATCAGAGATTCGGTTTTGGGAGGATAAGTGGCTAGGTAATACTTCCCTCCGAGAACAATATCCGGCTTTGTATGCTATTGTGCGTCATAAAGGTGATACACTCGCCAATATGTTGGGGTCTAATCCTCCAAACATGACGTTCAGGAGGACTTTATTTGGCCCTAGACTTATTAATTGGGAGGCCTTGCTTCAGTGTTTGGCTAATATCCATTTAACTTCTGGGAAAGATATATTCCGATGGAATCTACATGAGAATGGTACATTCTCGGTGGCTTCCATGTAAAAAGCGTTGATTCTACCGGATGTGCCAGTCTATGACAATAAGAAAATCTGGAAGATGAAGATACCACTTAAAAACAAAATCTTTGCTTGGTATCTACGTCGAGGGGTTATTCTTACTAAAGATAATCTTATTAAGCGCAATTGGCATGGTAGTAAAACATGTGTTTTTTGTTCACAAGATGAGACAATTAAACACCTGTTTTTCCAATGCAACTTTGCGCGTTCTATATGGTCAGTCATCCAGGTAGCTTCTGGCTTGTATATCCCTACTAGTATTGCCGATATCTTTGGAAATTGGTTACACGGTATAGAGTACAAGTACTTGATTCTTCTCAGGGTGGGAGCAATGGCCTTGATATGGTCGCTCTGGCTATGCAGGAATGACAAAGTTTTTAATAACAAAAATTGCTCTCTCTTGCAGGTGATCTATCGTTGTACTGGAACTCTCCGAGTTTGGTCGCAGCTTCACCGCCTGGAGGATCACGACCTCTTTACGGAGGTGTGCACGAGGCTAGAGGACACCACGAGACATCTTTTCTCTCGGCATGGTTGGCAGCATAATCTACGGATTGACCAAGCTACTTCATAGGCGTCTTACACTTTCTCATTCTGATATGTAATTCGCCTTTTTTTGGTTTTGTTGCTGTTGATTCGGACTTTGTTGTGGTGCGGCTGTGTGCATTTTATGCAGAGGCCGGCCGGGTGTAATACTGCTTAAAACTCTTTAAAGTAATAAAAAGCCCATGCTCGTCCCAGAATCACAGTAAGATGCATAGTCATAGGACCATTTCGAATTTCGTTTACCCAAGCATCATGTTCAGAAAAATACCATGACAATAACGAGTAACACGGCTGACTACAGGCTGCAGCACAGATGTTTTTTTAGAACAAGTAGCACAGATGTGAAAATGATCTAACAAGTACCAACTTTCAAAGGATTCATGCTTCAGTTCACCAGGCACAAGCCAGTGTATCAAAAATGCTGCAAAAAGATATTGTAGTACACTATCTCACAGGACGTTTCCACGTTCAGATCAAAGCCGTGTGCGTCCACAGCAAGTCGGGCATGCTACCTTGATGATGTTTACACATTTCATGCTAAAGTGACAGTTGTAAGCTACTACTACCTCTAAATAGCAAGCACTAACAAAACCTCTGATATACCACTCCCCAAAATACTATGATCTACTGTTTAAACAGTAAACAACCCGAAAGATGGCTGAGTGCATTGCCAGTCCAGAGCAAGCAGAGTATACAGTGATGGAAAAGTTCAGTCATCATCAGAAATGTCTATCACGTCGGGGCTACTGCTTGGATTCAAAGGAGTTAAACTGGGTGGATCAGCTGAATGAGGTGGAACCACCAGATCCGTGGTGATGGAGCATGGAGCTGGTGGCCGTGACTGATGTACAGGGGCTCGAGTCATCACATGGTCAGCAGGAGGGACGGTAGCGATGCCGATGCATGTTGATCGAATGGACGGACCTCCATGGGTTTGAGTCGTCACCAGGTCGGCAGGAGGGATGTCAATGTCCATGCATTGAGCTGGTAGCTGGGAGTGGCCTCTAGGGGTTTGAGTCTTCACCTTGTCTGCAGGAGGGACAGCAATGCCCATGCTTGGAGCTTGTGGCTGGGACTGATCTCTAGGGTCTTGAGTCACCGCAGAATCGATAAGAATGAACTGCAAGCATTGAGATTGAGGTGGTGGCTTGCCTTGTTGCGATGAGATTTCGTCTTCAGCAGCAGCAGGCTGGGCCTTGATGGGGCTGATTCCACTGGCACTTCGCTTCCTTGACCGCGAATAAGTTATATGGACTGAGCGTTCCGTCGCTCGTTTCCTTCGCTCTGTTCTTTTGTTGACAAGCGGCTCGGCTGATCCACTTGAACATTCTGATTCATAGATGTTTGCCCACACACTCACGCAAGCATACTCCTTTTTCCTAGCAGGATTACTAGTTTTGCTTCTTGTCTTTGGCCTCCCCGGCGCAACATGGTTTGATCGCTTCGGTTTACTTTGAGAAGCAGCAGGCTGAATAAATGTTTTCTGAAAGCATTCAGGAATTTGCTGCTTCCCTGCCTTAGTTGAGGAGTTGGTTTTGCTTTGTTGCTTGAGTATACTTTGAGGGGCAGGAGGCCGCGCAATGGGTTTCCAAGTGTCTTCATGCTCACGCTGCTTGTGTGGCTTCTTTGAGGAGATGTTGTCCAGTACATTTGCATTGCTCCTCCCCACAAAAGAGGAAAAATCCTTCTTCTCTGATGCAACCAAGTCTTGTTTCAGTCTTCTGGGAGGGGCAGCAGGTAGAACACTTGTTTTCTGAATGCCTTCAGGTTTATGAAGTTTGCCTACTTTGTTACCAGTGCTGCCGCCAAGTGGTTTTGTACCCCCATGTTGGTCAACCAAGTCATGCTCAAGTTTCTGTTTTTTTAGGGGGGTGGCAAGATCACCCTGCTTGTGTGCATTCTTTGAGGAGATGTTGTCCAGTACATCTGCATTGCTCCTCCCCACAAAAGAGGAAATATCATTCTTCTCTGATGCAACCAAGTCTAGTTTCAGTTTTCTGGGAGGGGCAGCAGGTAGAACAGTGGCTTTCTGAATGCCTTCAGGTTTATGAAGTTTGCCTACTTTGTTTCCGGTGCTGCCGCCAAGTGGTTTTGTACCCCCATGTTGGTCAACCAAGTCATGCCCAAGTTTCAGTTTTTTTAGGGGGGTGGCAAGATCACCCTGCTTGTGTGCATTCTTTGAGGAGATGTTGTCCAGTACATTTGCATTGCTCCTCCCCACAAAAGAGTAAATATCATTCTTCTCCGATGCAACCAAGTCTTGTTTCCGTTTTCTGGGAGGGGCAGCAGGTATAACACTGGCTTTCTGAATGCCTTCAGGCTTATGAAGTCTGCCTTCTTTGTTTCCGGTGCTGTTTCCTAGTGGTTTTGTAACCCCATGTTTGTGAACCAAGTCATGCTCAAGTTTCAGTTTTTTTAGGGGAGTGGCAAGCGGGACACTGGATTTCTCAACACCCTCGCGCTTGATCCATTTTTCTGTTTTCCTAGACATGCTGCTTCCGGATGGTTTTGCATTGTTACAACTCCCTAGAGAGAAAACTCCGTATTTCTCCGGTACACCCAAGTCTTGCTCTAGCTTCACCTTTTTCTGAGTTGCAGAAGGCTGCACACTGGATTTCTGAGCATGCTCTAGCTGTTGCCACTTACCTGCCTTCCTGGAGGTGTCACTTCTCGACGATTTTGCGTTGTTCCAACTCCCTAGAGGCATATTACTCTTGCTTGCCTCCTTCGAGAAGCTACTACCTGGTGATCTTGCGTTCCTGCCGCCCACTTGAGATACAAGCTTGCTTTCTGCAATTAGTTCTGCCACGGTAAAATTCTCTTGAACTTCATCTGAATCTGATTCTTCTGCAGCTCCTTGTGACTTCAACATTTTAGACATTTCAGTCAGAAACCCCTGCCTACCTGAAGAAGCCATGTTGTAAGTTGATGTTCTAACATGAAATTACTACAGTAATAAGTTAGCTATAACAATAATTGTCTTTGGCAATCATACTAATGTGTGTGTTCTAGTTGGAGAATGACATTTCATACTGCTATTGAAGTACCAAAAGTTCACATAATGAGATTATTAAACAAAAATGGACACTACAATTTATATGATGCACTCAGTTACTCATGTGCTAAAAGAGCTACGATGCAGTGGACTTGATCTTTCATTTGTGAGGACAACATATGATGTATTCTCTGTTACGATATCACGGTTTCACTATCAGTGCTACTCCTGACACAAACATCTTGTTTAGTTGTTTTTTCACTTAATTGAATAACATAAACGAAATAATATATATAATAGATAAACACTTACAAAATCAACCAATATATTTTATAATACATGGTAACTATGTTGAATGTCCAGCTACAGAATAAAAAAAATGCAAGCACAAAAGGTCGGATGCTGACAATATAAATAACATGTTTCTTTATAAATATGGAGGGTTTTAAATTCTTACTTGAACTGAGCTTGCACGAATTTGATGCATCAATGGAAGATACAAGAATGCAACATTGATCATAAACCGAAGAAATATAGGTGGATACATAGTAGGAAAACTGTGAAGCGCAGGAGCTAAGTTTGACCTCTATACTGTTTTTTGGTTAGTTTAGAGCTTACAACCAACAGCATATTAGATACTTGAAGTTAGGAATGTACCTTTTGGAACCATCTGTTGACCTGGCGTCTCTGGTGATCTGGTCACCACATATGTACCATCACAGTCCAGCTTGTGGCTGCAGAAAATAGCATCAGTCAATACACCTTTGAAACTCACCACACAAACATTAGTCAAAAGTAACTATTATCTATAAATGCATTAACGGAAGTCAGTAAGAACATTAAAATATTAAACAAACAGAATATGCATATAAATGATTCAGAGACAACATTTTCAATAACAAATACACCACTCATGGTCCATGGACATATCTTATCGACTTTCTGAGTCAAAAGAACAAGTAAGAATGTAAAATTTACAAGTTTATCCTATAAACATGGTGATTCATATGTCAGGGTAAACTTATGCAGTGTTACTTGTGCCAGTTGCAAAGCATGTTGCCACATGTTGCATCTTGGCTAACATTCTCAATACAGCAGGAATCAGATGGAGGCCCCAGCTTCTTGGCCCTCAAAAGTGTAACGCCACAAGATTCACACTGAAATGTAGTAAGTTGAACATGCCAGTAAGAGGTACAACTAGAAAGAAGTTTAACAACAAAAAGGAGACATAAAAAAAGAACTATTAAAAGTAGTACCTTCCACAAAAAGCCCTGTATGCTGCCACATTTCTCCGGACTGAAATCATGGGTGGTGGTGATACAGTAGCCACAAGTTGGTCTCTGTGTGGCACACGTAAAAAAAGGAAATCATCAACAGAATGGAGCATCATGGTTTATAATTATCTACCAGAAAATACTAACCAGGCGATCCTCAATGGAGCAAGTGTTGAGAGCATCCATCCAATCACGAAAAGCAGGACCATGGCACCTACATGAATTCACAGAATTTAAGCAGCGGGCTGGCTGGAGCTGACTAAATTGGAACACACAGTCTTAGTTAACAGGATATGAACATTACCAGATTCCCTTAGCATCATGCTTTACAGATAAGAATGCATGAATCATCAGATGCAGAAGGGCGTTCTTCAGATCAGCATTAGTGCGATATTTCAGAATTGGCTCATAGAGAGTTATTGTATTGCTCTCTCCAAAGGAACATGATCCGAAAGTACTGCTTATAGACAATCAAGACAGTGCTTTCTTAAATTCTTTTTCATATAAACTTTGCAAAGCAATTAAGGAACTGAGCAAAACACTGAATAACACAAATGTTGTAGCCCAGAATGAACATATACTGAGAAACTTCTCTTGTTAAATATAGCTAATGCCACAATGAACTCTCTTTTCGAGGCAAGAAATGAAGAAGGATTAGATGCATCCAAATGACTGTTATGCTTAGCTCAAAAAAGCAATCAACAGGGAAAGTAGAATATTTGAAAGCAATAATTCAAGTACCTGTACTTTACATACATACACTAATGTGCATCAATTTCTGTAGGAACAGTTAATTTGGTCTGTACTTGAATACTCAAAAAATCATATACGTCTAGTCTATCCAAACAAACGTCAGGCTAACCAACGCATTTATTTTTTTCCAGACCTTTCTTTTTGCATTGCAAATACAGAGGTATAGTGGAACAATAACGTTAAGCAGAGTTCGTAGTTCACATGTATTAATGTCTTCTAACAGAAACTTGAGATATGATTGCAACATATGCTTCTTCATATAAACCGGAGTTTTTAATCATGTCTTCACATTTTGTTGTGCAGTTCAATTTGTAGAAGTGATCACTCTTTAAGAGAAGTCGGTTTGAAGCCATAAACCTGAAGATATTATGCTTTATGTATAATATACACACCGCTTCAAAACATTCAATACTCTATAACCTCCTTGTAGCCGTCAGTACCCCTAACGTAGATTTCAGAAGCTAAATTCCTATGTTTGACATGTTCAGTTCATGGCCTATGATGATAGGAACAGGACAGGTCGTCACCATTGTTCTTGACTTTTGTTTTGTTTGCAATGGTTGCTGTTGCTGGCCAATTTCAGACTTCTTCAGGCTTTGAGCCTTGCCACACGTTTGCATTCCATACAGACACGACAGTAGGCTACTTAACAAGTGGCAGGCACATCATCGATATACCATTTCTAGGGGGTACCGAGCGCGGCGCTGCGCCAGCGTAGCACAGGGGAAACAAGCGGCACGGCACACCTGGCGACGAACGGAGGAGCGGCGGCAAGCGAGGGCGAAGGGGTTGCGACGTCGCAGCGGCGCAGCACGGGCGGTGCTGCGGATGAGTGCGAGTGCGAAGTACAGAGTGCAGAGACTACCGATCTTTTATGTGAAAAAATCAAGAAAAAAAGGGGCATTTTTTATGTGAAACAGAGTGCCAAATCCTACAACGATGGAACATCTTTGTGAAGATTGCGAAGAATCTGAAGCTCCTTGATCCTAGGTATGGTTGTTTCTTTAAAGAAATTTAAAAAAGAACTTGCGAGCAAGCATCTCCTGCTGGGGATTCCAATTTCCAACAACACCCGAGCACCCCCCAAAATCAAAGAAACGGCGGGCGAGCGCGAGAACCACCTGGGCAGTTAAGCAACGGCAGCAGCAAGAACCCGTTGAGACCCACGAACCTGGTCGTCTTCGTGCGCGGGTGGCTCCACTCGACGGAGAAGCCGGCCTCGATGAGCACGCCGCGGAAGTAGAGCGCGTCATAGTGTCGGAAGAGCTGCCACACGTCCGGGTTCTCGTCGTCGTCGTCCGGATCCGCCCCCAACCCCATGGCCTCCAATGTAAGGACGAAGCAGCAGCAAGAACTCTCTCTCTGTCTCTCTCTTACACGGGGTGGGCAGGAAGGAGAACCGGCGAGGAGAAAACAGAAGGGGGAGAAATGGGGGGGTTTGGTTTTGATCCTGGAGAAGGCCGCCGGTGGTACATGCAAATTGGCGAGAGAGAGAGAGAGAGAGAGCAGGAAAGTTTTTTTCTTTTGAGACAAGAGAGCACGAGAGAGGTGTGTGCTACAGTTTGGGAGTGCGCGTGTCAGTGAGGCTGACAGTAGGCCCGCGTGGAAACTTTTGCGTCTGCGTGTTCTGTGTGTTTTGACTGTTTTGAATAATGTTCCACCGTGGACAGCTGGTTCAGCTAGGGTGTGTTTGGATGAAAGCATTGATATGGATGGGATGGATAGTCCGGATTGGGGATGGGATGGCCTTGATTTTCTTTCTGGTGTTTTGTTTGGTTTGACGGATAGAAGTGGATGGGATAATATCCATTTAGCTTATACAATGCTTAATGCCAATGGGTTAGCAGTAATTTTATAGTTACATTAATGGAACAACGGAACAACGTTGGAGAGTGCATAGAGTGAGAGGGATTTGGGGCTAGAAGGCGGCTGGGGCGAAGCGCGAGTGGCGACAGGGGAAGAGTGTCTCCGATAGTGGTGCGCCGACGTCGAAATCTAGTTGTTGCTCTCGTGGCCAGGACGACCGAGGGGATGCACCACCTCACGCGATGTGGAAGGATTGAGGCTTTTCACAGAGCGGTGGGGGCGGGGGCCACGAGGAAGGCCTGGCGTCGCGAGCGGTGACCTCGGGCACGAAAGATATCACCGGATAAATGCATAAGTAGTGGAGCTTAGATAAAAGATAACTAAGACATGTGAAAACGAAAAAATCCTAAGGCCACGCTTGGAAGACGAGTTTGGTTTCCGGCTCCGATTTGTTTCCAGGGGATTTCGGACGTGCACATGCAGCTCCAATTTGTTTTCCCGGGGAATTTGGACGTGGGACGGTGGACTGTGCACAGTTTGGTTTTATTCCAGTATTTTAGCTGGTAATCAAATAAACATGAAGCTAGTTTTCTCAGACTCCATAAAAATTGAATCTTTCAACATACACGGTACAGTATACACGAGCAGTCCACGTTAACTTATAAAAACATCTGAGGTCATATTTTAACAGTTATCCAAAAATACAAGCTTCAGCTTTTTTAAATCAACAACAAAGTAGGTTACTTAAATTACAAATAATGGCCATTCAACAGATTTGAACTCAGATGGACTTCTGAAGACTTGGACTCGCATGGACTTCTGAAGACCTGAATTTGGCATCCTAAATAAAAGAAATCAATATTAGATACTATATTAACACAATAGACAATAAACAATAGATACTATATTAAGACAATAGACATCCAATAGACTTGAACTTGGCAGCAACTCACTTTTTGCTAGCTACAAGTATTGTTAACAACATGAGCACATGAGCACGGCCAAACTCAGTAAAAATTTGTCAACTACAAACAATTGCAGGATACATTCCTACCTAGTACCTACGATTAAGGAGGCAGGACCAAATCATCCTTCCATGTCATCCAATTATCATCTAGTAATAAACAATAGTACTAAAAGAAAAGACAATGAGCTAATTACATGGATGTAACTGAACTCCCAGCTTCCCAACCTCTTTCTTCAACCACAGACCACGGAGTCTTGCATCATAAGAAAGAAAAACTGAACTTGTATCATCAGGTTTACATCTCCATATGCAGGATAAGCAGCATATAGTTAATTAAGAGCTCACAGCAAGGTACTAGTGGCCAGGATAAGCAGCATATAGTTAATAAAAGCATACCTCCGTTAGAACCTTCTGACCAAACACAGTTCAACAAATCACAAACTGGCTGTTTTGGAAAAGAAATCTAAAATGTCACAATCTAAGTAGGAATTGGTGAAATCAGGACAGAAAGAGATACGGCCGTGAGCAAAGATCTAAGTATAAATAAGCCGCTAATCCAAGTATCGAACCAAGTCAGTACGTAGTTTGCATTCATCTGGAAGGAAGATTTGATAAGCCAGTACTTCTGCAGAAGGTTCTCTTGCTACTATGGAGATTGTGGCAACGTTGTAATGATTTAGTTCATGATAAGCCAAAGCCACCAATATAAGCGTTGAGGCGGTTTTTGTCAAGCTATGCTGATTCACTATTCATGATTCAAAAAGACATGTGTTACAATGCCGTGTGATTTTCTCAAAATTAAATGTAATAAAGTAACAAACTGTTTTACGTGTGACGACGAATTTAAAATGTCATATGATGAGTCTGGTTTCCTAGCATCTGAATTTTCTGAAACTAACTTTAGCCAGTAGGTTGTTGCCCGGTTGCTATACCATAATCAAAGAAGGAATAGTCAATGTTTTCCTTTGTCGGTCTTCATATTTCTTCAGACAGAAGACTAGTCTAAAATACCTTTCCAAATTCCAATAAATACCGTATGTATTATACTACTACCAAGAGTAGTAAACAGTTAGAGCGTGCCTATCTTTTTTTTTTAGAAAGAACACATTTATTCCATTAGCTAAGAGGCCCTGTGGAATCGCCGGCCGCCAGTACCAAAACAGAGTCAGGTACATCGTCCATCCACAAGTTGTTGGACTCGGTATGACTCGCACCTATCGCCGCAACGTGTGCAACCTTATTACATTCACAAGGAGAGTACATAAACTGGACACGAGTAAAATTAAGGCGGCAGAAAGCTCTGATGTCCCTGTAGATGACTCCCTCGGCTGCACGATCAAACTCCGTGCTCTCCACAGCTCGTACCAGATTAGCCAAGTCTGTTTCAATGATGATTTGTGTTATACCCCAGTCCGATGCTGCATACAGCGCTTCGGCACAGGCTATAGCTTCTGCATATGCTGCACTAGAGGCAGCATTTAGGTGCACTAGAGCGTGCCTATCTTGATTGTCCGCTGAAGAAATGACGCGGAAAGAGGATACATGCTAGATGCCCCCTAGCAGCCCGGGAAGCAAATTACTCGTACAAGCTGTAACAACAACGCAGCTGAGCAATCATGGAGTAGTATATGTATGGTTCGTTGTGAAAAAGAATTATGTCTGTTTAGGGCAAACAGGTTGTAGGTGCAAGCCTGCTTGCCAGAAAGGAGAAGAGGGCCGTGAGACAAGCTGAACCATGGGCTAGACCAGCTATTGATGAAGTCGCCATGAGCCCATAACGATCGATGGATCGCTTGAAGATGGTGTGGCTGGTATTGGGGTAATTATTAGAGATAATGACAGTGTTGTAGTGTTTACCACGCAATTTTTACAGCATTGTCATGACGCTCTGGAAGCCGAGGTTCAGCCAGCACTAGAAGGGATCAAGATCACTTCAACACACGGACAAGCGACTGCTTCTTCGTTCAGACTATTTTTCGGCGTTGATGCAGGAAGTGAAGCCGCACATGGATCAATCAGTGCTGGGCTTTATCATCAAGGGGATTAAGTTGATGTCCCAAAGAAGTATTTCGATTTGGAACCACATCACGTCGATTCCGTCCTTGCCGGTTTCGAAACAGAGTGCGTCTGATTCCTATCCCGGTCGGTTCTAAATCGAAATACTCTTCCTCGCTGATGCAGGCAAAGACTCGTACGAATTGCAGAATGAATTGTGGAACTAATCGATATAGGAGACCTTGTGCAGGCAAAGACTCGTACGAATTGCAGAACGAACCACCTTGCGCATCCTAGCTCATACCTGCATGCAGATCGCCGCCGGACGCCAATCGTCGCCGCGCCGCCCCGCCAGTCGTCGCTGCGCCAGTCGTCCCGCCAGTCGCCCCGCCAAGCTCACGCCGCCCCGCAGTCGCCGCCCCGCAGTCGCCGCCGCGCTAGGGTTGGGAACGGTCGTAGAGTGTCGCGACGGGCTGCTGTCTAGTGTGGCTTGGAAATGGGTCGGAACCCCGCACGTCCGTGAAATTTGTGCCTGTAAACGGGCCGGAAACGATTCGGGGAACAAAAAAAACGCCCAATGCCAATACTGGCGACGGGCCGTAACTTAACCACCTCCGACTAAAACGGTGGTTTTGGGCTAAATTACAGGGAAACAAGCAGGGCCTAAAGTTCACTTCTCAAAGGATGTTAACGTCTATTGGAGAGGTGCGGTGACGTAATACTCCCCGAGCACCACAATTAGGGATGTAAGTGGCACACCATTTAATCCCGCGTAATACCGTTTATTAGTACTCTAGTTCAATAAAGTTTGTATTTTTTAAAACAAAAAACTAAGATTTTGAATAAACGGGACTTGCGGATGCCATTTAAGTGTCATTTACATCCCTAACCACAATGATCTCACCTTGGGGTGCGAGGAAAACTCTTCGAGCTCCACAAAGGCCTTAAATCAAGATGTGGTGGCACATAACTCACTAACACCACAAAGTACATCTAGATCTCCTCTCTTTTTTTCCTCAAAAAGATGCAGGAATATCATGGGGGGTATGGAGAGAATCCCATGCTTTAGAAGTTCAATATTGGGCGAAGAGAAGTTCTCAAAAGCTTGTGGAGAGCGTCCTCTTAAATAGGTGATGACTGCAAGTGCATAGTTTGTTTGAAGCTAGTTTCAGAGTATCGAACCATGGAGAGCTATTAGTAATGGTCTTAAATGCTCTATGCTACTATCAACCAAAGACTGCTAAGAGTTATCTTCGATTTCTAGTGAGCGCAAAGGAGTGTTTGAATGTGTTTGTGTGAACAAAGCAATATTGAACTAATGAATGAAAATAAAGTTTTGCGATATAAAGTACTTGAAACTGCAATATGGATAAGACGTTCTTAGATAGTGTTGGATCCACCACTAGTAAATAAATTAATTGTGATTAGGATAGATCAGTATCTTTCTTCATGTGTGTGTATTGGAGAAGCTCTAAATTGGATGAGCACATACCGACCATCTAATATTGAAGGGTTTCGCGACATAGTAAATCAAAATTTTCGACGGATGCGAACAGAGGGAAAGCCAAGACCTAATCTAGGAGATGCAATCAACGAGAGAGATTGGATTAGATCTTCATACCCTTGAAGATTCAGCATGGAACGCTCGTTAACGTGGGTGATGTAGTCGCATCGCTTCTCCTCCTCGCGATACGATCCGATCTAGCACCACAAGTGGCGGTGCCTCCGTGAGATGCACACGCAAAGACTCGACGCCTCCTCCTTCCTCGGACCAGCAAGTATGGTGGAGAAATAGATTGGATCTACAACACGGCGTGGTGTATATGGTGGAGAATTTACTGCGGCCGCCTACAAACAATCGGGAGGAGAGAGGAGGGCAAAGGGCAACTAGGGTTGGAGGCAAGGTGTAGGGGCGCCCAGCCTCTTTATATAGAGGGTGGCCCTTGCCCCTCCTCCAAGCCTTGGGCAAGGCCAGGGAGGAGTGGGGGTGAGGACTCCCCTTCTAGAAACCCTATCTCTAGTTTAAACGATTTTAAACCCTATAGGATCGGTTGGGCCCTATGGGGCCTTGTTCCCGGCCCAATGCGCCAGACACTCCCTCATAGGCCCATGCCCTCCCGGTGGGGGTTCGTAGCATGGAAAACAAAAATTTATATCGCATACAAACAAACAAGCCAAGATCTATCTACTAGATTGTAGCAACGAGTCGATGGAATAACTTACCTCGAAGATTCCAAAGCGGTTAACGAGAGCGATTCTCGTGGATGATGTAGTCGTACTCTTTTCGATCTCAAGATCGCAGACGATCCTTCCGCGTTCGGCTCCTTGAGCCTCCAATCGGTCACACGTCGGTACGACGAAGACCTTCCTCTCCCTTGTTCCAGAAAATGGAGGTTGTAGCACTCTCCTCGCGATTCCTGACAACGCGTGGTACCTAAGTAGAGAGGGAGATCCCATGCTTCGCCTTAAGCCGGAGCGAGTATGGTGGAGTATGAGAGAGAGCTATTAGTGGTCTAGGGTTTAGACACACCAATTAGAAGGCTCTAAACCGAAGGCTAGAGCAATTAGAAGCTCTAAACCAAAACGGCTCTAAACCGGAGATTAGAGGATAGGAACTTGTGTGTCTAGAGGAGGAGGCCATGCCCCTCCTTTTATAGGTGGGAGGGGCGGCCAAGGGGAGGGAGTCCCTCCCCAAGTCGGCCTTGGGTGGCGCGCCGGCTTGGAGAGGAGGGACTCCTCCCCCAAGTCGGTTTTGCCTCCTCTTGCTTGTTTCCCACAGTTTCCTGTTTTAGCCGTTTGACTTTCAAACTGGCCATTTGACTTTTCTGTTTTAGGATTCAATTTAATCCTTTATTTGGAACAGCAAGAACACTTAGTACATGATGCAATCATTCCAATATGTAATGACACATTCATGTACCCCTTCCCCCCCGGAGTGCCGGACAATCCGGAACCTTCTAGAACATTCCCGATGAAAACACCGGAATCATTCCCGAACTCCGAAACGGGACTTTCCTTATATGAATCTTATTCTCCGGACCATTCCGGATCACCTCGTGATATCCCGGATCCCATCCGAGACTCAACAACATTCGGTCTCTTTCTCATAATACCATAACTACTCAAACAACGTCGAATCCTTAAGTGTGTCTCCCTACGGTTCGTGAATTATGCGGACATGATCGAGACACTTCTCGATCAATAACCAATAGAGGAATGGAAATTCATATGGCTCCCACATATTTCTAAGATTACTTTGCGATCGAATGAACCACTTACATACGATACCAATTTCCCTTTGTCTCACGATAGTTTACTTATCCGAGGTTATGATCGCTTCAGATCTCTGCATACCTAGTTCAACCTCGTTCTTGATAAGTACTCTTTTCCGTTCCGTGATATGTGATCCCTTGTGAGCCAGTCACATGCTTGCAAGCTAATTGGATGACATTTCACCGAGAGGGCCCAGAGTATATCTATCCGTCATATGGATGGACAAATCCCACTCTTGATCCATGTGTTTCAACCAATACTTTCTGAACACTCAATGCCACCTTTATAGCCACCCTATTACGGTGTGGTGTTTGATGTCATCAAAGCATCCATCCGGTAAAGGTGATATGCATGATCTCATGGTCGAAGGAATTAGGTTACTATGTATCAGAAAGCTTATAGCAAATGAACTATATTAAATGACTTGATCTTTATGCTACGCTTAACTATAGGAGTATGTCCATCACATCATTCTCCTAATGATATGACCCTGTTGTTAATAACATCTCTATGTTCATGATCAGGAAACCATGATCATATATTAACCAACAAGCTAGTTTAACAAGAGGCTTTACTAGGGACTCTTATTTTAGTTTACAAATCACACAAGTATTAATGTTTTTGGTTAATACAATTATAGCATGGTATGTAAACATTTATCATAAGTGTGAAGATATGATAATAACCACTTTATTATTGCCTCTTGGGCATATCTCCAACAGTCTCCCACTTGCACTAGAGTCAATAATCTAGTTTCAAACCTTTGTGTATTCAACACCTATGGCTTTCCGGTGTTGTATGTACACGATTGCTAGTGGTCAACTGATCTCCGGATCTGACACTTCCAGGTCCGTGTGTAATTGCATGTTTTTGCGTCTACGCATCACTCATTCTCTAATGAGATGGCTTTGTATAAATTTGGTCTTTCGGTGTAACCTTTAGCTCTTTGGGGTTAAAACATGTTGATAATATTGTCGCACAATATATCTTCATAGTATTAACTACACCTAGTTTGATAACAAACTACTTGACACAAATGCCCTCTTTTGCTGCTAAAATAGCAATCATATACTTAGCCTTTTGTTGTAGTATCTGTCACAATGTCTTAACTTTGGAACTCATCCAAATCCATTATGGAACTCACTTTCCATTATATTGTGCCACCCTCAGTTTAGATTGAGATAAACTTAATTTGTACTTTGTGACAAAGCTAGTATCAATGTAGTACTTTTACAATGAACTAACCATCTATTTGTCACTTCTACAAATATTACTCTTAGTTCTTCCAAAAGATCATAAGAATATCCTTACTATTGTCCAATGATCATCTTACGAATCATTCTGGTATATGCTCACAACATTTAGAGCATAGGACATATCTGGATTTGTACATATCACAGTATGATTGATATAAATACTCTTTGTGATTTCATACATCAAGTATCAATCTATACTTGATTATTTGTTTCACTTTACCAAATGTCAATACACTTGAATATATCATCAACATTGAACTCATTCAATCCTTTCTGTGCGACAAGAACCTCTCTTGTAGTTTCTATATTGAACTCATTCAATATCTTATCTATGTACTTCTGGCACAACCATATTAGCGTCTATTGATGCCAAATATTTGGGTTTTGCCTAAGTCTTTCATCGGGATGAAATTCTTAATATGTGTTAATAAAAGATACATTATTTCCAATCAACAATATGTCTTCCACATAATGTATTAGAAACATGTCTTAGCGCTTCCACTTAATTTCTTGCAAATGCAAGCATCTTCATCGTCTCTAATGAACTTTTAAACTCCTTTAACAGTTTCATCACAGTGAAGATTCCAACTCCGCGATGCTCACTTTAACCATTGAAGTTTGCATATGCTTTTAGCATCCTTTGAATTAACAAAACCCTATGGACCGTGTTATGCACATGTCCTAGGTAACGATTCTATAAGAACTTGTTTTGTTTATTCAACTACCATATAACAAATTATATGTAGTGGTTGCTACATTAATCCGTCTAGACTAAATATCACTATGAAATATCAAATCTTGTCATAGTCAACCTTTGAACATTTTGTGAACTCTTTCCCAACATGTCGATAATTTCATAGATGTGAAACATCCATGTCTATTTCTTTATAGATCCAGACACAACTGTAAGGTCTTACACCTTTCTCGAGGGTCCTTCAAGTTCAAAACTTGATTTCTCATGAATGGAACTATCACGGATTTTATGGCTTCAAGCCATTTGACGGAGTCAGGGCCCATCATCGCTTCTTTGCATGTAGTCGGTTCATTATTCTCAAATAATGATTCAACCCTCAAATCTTGGTATTTGATTGTTCATCCGACCTACTTGTTTCAATAGGAACTTGGATCTTCGTGACCACAACCTTTGAGGTACGTGAGCCATGAGCTTTGTTGTTGCCTCCGGAACACTTTTCGGCGCTGCGCAACTCTGCACATACAGCTAAGGTTCTTTTAACCTTATCAAAGTTCTATTGTCCTCCCACTTTAACTTTTCACGAAAAATTCCTTCTCAAAGAAACTTGACGTTTTAAGTGACAAACACTTTTGTCTCCGATGTTATGGAGGATTACTTAACAGTTATTCGAAATAACATACAAAGACATGTTCATCCGACTTTGGTTGCAAACATCTTTCTTATGCATAGCATACCAATGTTTAAGAAAGGACAACTTGGGTTTTATCCCAAACCATAACTTTATATGGTGTCATTTCAACGGATTATGATGGAGCTCTTTTCAGTGGAAAAACGGTAATCTCTAAAGCTTTTAATCTTTAAAATATAATGGCAGTTTTATGAATTATACCTTTGATCTTACCATGTCAAACAAGGTTTAATTACATATCTCGAGCGTTCCATACTCTTATGGTGTTTCGGAAATGCAAATCCACGGAACGATTCCTTAAATCTTAGGTATTATGCTAAACTTGTAACTTAAATATTTTCCTTTATGATCTTATCATAAACTATTCATATTCTTGTTACAATGATTTTGCACTTCATCTTGAAAGTCTTTGAACTTTTCAAGTATTTCATACTTTATCCTTATTAAGTAAATATTCATATATTCACTCAAATTTTCGGAGAAAGCATATGAAGTTGAAATCCATCGCTTTTGACTACACATAATGGATTTCGTACAACAATATGTACAAGTTCCAATAAGCTAGTCATTCGTTCCCTTTTGGCCTATGAACGAAGTTTTAATTATCTCTAGGAAAGTTTCACAAGCGTCATTTGATCAAAAATCAGAAGACTCCAAAATTCCATCCACATGGAGTTTCTTCATGTTTTCTTTCTATTATAATTTAAACGGCGATGTCACTTCCTAAGTGACCTTTTAATCAATTTGTCTTTCGACATTTTTAGCACTAGTTTTATGGATGTGATTTCTCCAACGAGATTTGTGAATCATCCATCTTTTATGGATTACGGTAGTTTATTTGAACAACCCTTTTGTTCTCATAATACCAGATAAAACAAATCTTGAAGGCAAGCTTTGATGTTTAACGAGCAACACAATAACCCTTTATTTGTTCTCGATGAACATCATCACATATTCTTTTGCTAGTTACTTAGGCCATTGTAGTTCATGAATTGTGTTGTTTCGTATGACGATTCACACCAACAAATTCAGTATCAAATACTTAATAACCACATTGTTTAATAAGCAAAGAATATAGCCATAACATGTATATCATCTATATACTTAAACTGAACAATTCTAGTCTTTTCTTTTCTGCCATATATTTATGAGATTCTCTTTCAATATTTCATTTTCTGTTTGAAAGAATCTATCAATATCAATAGTGGAGTCATACATATGACACATAATCCAAAGTGTGTATAATCAAATACCAATGTCTTTGGACTTGCACTTTGAAGTAGATCACCTATCATCAAATGTTTGGTGTTCTTTCAAATTCCTTTCTTTAGTAATCTCTTGGTGTAGTAAACATCTTACCTACATCAAATATTCACCCTCATCATGGATTTATCCATGATCAAGCTACTTTTAGCTTGTAACGGTGAATCGCAAGTATAATGTTGCTCTCCAAAACCTTTTGGAGGATTAGGACAACTAGTGTCTCCAACCTTTTGCAAATTCTCATCAAATATGAGAACATGACTTTTGCCATATTATACTCTATCATGTTGTAACCAATACTTCGTTTCAGATATCACAATATCTTCCACACATCATGGTTTCTGAAACAACTCTTTCGGATCCTAGATAACCTTGATATTAAGAGAATCCTTTGAATATCAAGAATCATGGAGACAAACATGATACTTATATACTACCACTTGGAATTGTTACTCTTGATTTAATACTAATTATTAAACTTCATGGAGTAAGGAACTTCTTGAAAGTTTGCAATAGGACTTTTAAACTTTAGATTAACACTTAAAACAATACGATACCGTTAAGAAAGTATCTAACCAGAATTCTATAGTTCTATCATCTCAATTATAACTAAGCGCAAGGTGGTAAACGGATGCCAATGACTACAACAACTATGCAAATTCACTTTGATTTAGTTTATGATAAATTGAGTTCTAATTAATAATTAAATTAATCTTGGTGAACTCCCACTCAAAACAATATCCCTCACATTGCTTTAGTGATCACACGAACCAAATCCACCACATCAAAACCGATCATCACGAGAGTTTATATAGCTTCAATGGCGAACAATCAACATGTTCATCATATCTACTATATGACTCATGCTCTACCTTTCGGTAATCCGTGTTCCTGAGGCCATGTCTGTACATGCTAGGCTCGTCAAGATCAAACCTTAGTTTCCGCATGAGCAAATCTGACTTGCTCACGTTGTATACACTTGTAGAATCTAACACACCCGATCATCACGTGGTGCTTCGAAACATCAAGCTTTAGCAACGGTGCTAACTAAGGGTGAACACTTTGTGTTAGACCCCTCCTTTATAAAGGATAGGATCCCTGTGATTGCAATGCTAGTCCCTGGATCAATGCTAGCATCCACAGTTTAAGATGAAGTACACAGATACAAAGGTCGTTTATTACATTCATTCCAGAGATAAAACATAGTCTTTTACAACTCAGGGCCATAAGCCTAATACAAGAGTTTTAAGGAATAAGTAAATAAACACAAGTCTTCATCTTCATGTGCCACAGGCAAGCATGTTGAGTGTAGACTCATGACTCCTAATCATCATCGGAGTAACCTGCAACATCACAAGTTACAGCCACAGAGGGTCAATACTTTGGAATAGTATTGGCAAGTGATACCTTAGTATGTTTTAAGTGGACTACATCACTATATGCATTTTGGCTAGTGTAGCTTGGCTGGCTTTGCTTGAAAATAAATTTTTCCTATTAGTTGAAATCACTAAGTTTTTCTTTGTCAAATCATTCCCAAGGAAACCACCAATAGACATTTGGGGTCCTTCACCCTTGTTCACCCACAAATTTTTACTTAGAAGTTGGAGTGATGAGATTCTTGTAGCTTTCATGTCTTGATGCTCAAAAGTGTCCATTTCCTTGGACAAGGCTAAGTACTTAGATTTTCCATCTGCAGAGGTTGTGCACTTTTCCCACCAGACTTGGTTTCCCAAGACAGGACCTTTCAGAAGCCTTTCCTTAGTCAAATGGACGCGCTCCATCCTATCATCCCATCTACCACCAACTGTCCAAATGACTAAGTTCTAGCTACCTATATGATCAAGGCAGAGCCCATATTGCCAAGTGGTTGCACTGTAAGCTTTCTCAACACTTGGCCTCCAAATCCCTTTGTGCTGGGTGGCATTCCACAAGTGAGATACACAATCCAAGTCCATGGCCTTGTGTAACCACTCAACATAACCCAATCTTCCCATTCCACCCGGAGGTTCATTTGTCTTAGTTGTTTTATTAAGAAAATATAAGTCTCTTGACTTAGAATATTTTTATCATATAGTATATAGATGTTCACCACCCTTGTTTGCTATGAGCTAGGCTAGGCAAAATATGGTAACTTAACTTAGGAAAATTTCCCTAGCAATTCTACTATTTCACTCTACTTAGGATTTCCCAATTTAGCACTTTAGCAAAATATCATGCAATACTTTAGCAAAATAACTAATGCTAACATAAAACTTAGGATAGGAATATTCATGAAAATATCACTTGCCTTGGTAGTGTGGAGAGTAGCACTCTTCACAATCACAATCACTAGCAAAATCTACACAAGAAATCAAAACATACAATTACACACAATTAAATACAACCAAAAATAATATGAATGCATGCAAGAATTTACCAAGTGTTAAATTTTGAAAATTCTACCAAGTGTGTTCATGACTACAGAAACATAACATGTCACAAGTTTGTCCAATAAACTTATTTGGCCATAATACAATTTTATAAAGATAATTCTATATCTAAAATAGCCCTAAACTTGTTCCACGAATAAAACCATTTTAACTGTTACTATATGCTAAACAAATTGGATATTCAGAAAGGCCTTGTTTCACTGAATCCAACGGTATAAAGTTTGCAAAAATCCAACGTGGCATTTGAAAGTTATGAGCATTTGAAGTTTGAATCTAAATCAGGTTTTAAATTCTGTTTTTAGTTTAAACCTTGCCACGCGTCGCGTTATTACTGGTGCGTACTGGTTCGCACCGGATCACCCTCCTGTGCCGTTGGATCTAACTAACACTGCACGGCTCAAATCTGACCATACCCCTTCGTTAAGTGAAGTGTTTATACGCGTAGGATTCAGATCTAACGGCTAAGAATCTCCTAACCAAAAACGAGCGGCGCTACCGGCGGTGACAGGCGGCGGCACGTCAGTCGGTGGCGGTGCCGGCGTTCTAGGTCTCCCGGGGGAGGAAGGAGATGCTTACCAGAACCGCAGGAGGCTGCTGATGCTCAAGGTGGCAATGGCTTGGAAAGGGGCGTTCGGGTTCGTCGGGGATTTCTCGCCGGAGTTCGCGAATGCGTCTGCCACGGTCAGTCGTCGACGTTGGCGAGGTTCCTCGTCGCGCTAAGCCAAAATAGGGACACTGTCAGATGCGCACGATGATAAGGATTCTATGCGACGTCGAGGGCAAGGCGGTGGCTACTTACGGAGGAGGTCGCGGAGTTCTTGCGAGGAGACGGTGGCGGCGATCGTCGACGTTGCGAAGCTAGGGTCATGCGAAGCAAACGAGAGTGTCGAAGATGCACAGAGGTTCCTGAACAAGATAGCGTGAACGCGAGGCGGGGAACTCGAGACTCACCGGAATTGGCCGCGATCGTCGGAGACGGCGGGTTGAGAGAGAAATGCGCCACTGGGGTTCGGTGCTTGGGGTTTTGGGGAAAGAGAGAGAGACGGAGGGGTTTATATAGCCTGGCTAAGCGAGAATTACTCGCCATTGATTCGAATTGACGCGCGATTATCACTCGAGAAACGGGCGTTGATTGGGGACGAAGTCGTCGCGGGTGGAGACGACCAAGGCGTGGAGATGGCCGCTTCGCTTGTCTTGCGAAGTGCAGGTGGGGTCTGCTTGTCAGCGGCTCAGCGCGTGTGCTCGCGCGTGTGAAAAGAAAAGGAGATCCCCGGGTGGGCTTACTGGGCTCGTTCTTCTGCTGGGCCAGATTCTGGCCGCGTGGCCTTTTTCTTTTGAAGGACTCTTTTCTTTTTCTAAATTCATTTTCTGGTATGAATTTTAATATGAATTCAAATCCTTTTGAAATCAAACAGCCTTGGAACTTTTGCAGGGTTTTTTGTGGATTCAAAAATAGTCATAAAACTAAGTGGTTACTTTGCAAGGCTTGGTCCAGCTTGGTTTCTAAAATAATTAGGGATTTGTTCCTGTTTGCAAGTAATTGAAAGGGATCTTGAAAACTACTTCTAAATTTGAAATCTTGGGTTTAAAAGTTTCACCTTAACTTTCCATCAATGGAGGCAAGCAAACAAGTATTTAAACTTTCAAATTTCAAAGGGTGATGGTCATTTGGAATAAATTTTCCACATGAAATCATAGTTCCAACTTCTGTTTCTAGATGATTTTTAAGAAAACCCTAAATGGATGAATGATGCAGAGATGATATGAATGAATTTGAAACTATGATTTTTGGGATGTTACAAATCTAACCCCCTTAAGATGAATCTCGCCCTCGAGATTCGAATTGGCTAGCAAATAGGTGAGGGTGGTCTTTCCGAAGATCATCTTGTCTTTCCCATGTTGCTTCCTCCTCGGAGTGATGGTTCCATTGTACTTTACAAAATTTGATAGTCTTGGTCCTGGTGACTCTTTCTGCGGTCTCTAGAATCTTGACAGGCTTTTCTTCATAAGTGAGATCACTTTCTAGTTGAACCTCTTCCAAAGGTATGGTATCCTTCAAAGAGGACTCTTCCATTTCTGGGTGACATTTCTTAAGCTGACTCACATGAAATACGTTATGGATCGATAGAGATTCCGCAATTCAACTTCATATGCAACTTCTCCTTTGCGACTTAGAATTTTGAATGGCCCAACATATCTTGGTGCCAACTTTCCTTTGACTCCAAATCTTTTCACTCCACGAAGTGGTGATACTCTGAGATAAGCTCTATCCCCAACTTAGGTGACTTCTACGCTTAGAATCGCGTAGCTTTTCTCGTCGGATCGTGCTATCTTCAACTGTCTTTAACCAGTTTGACTTTTCTTGGCATCTTTGATAAGATCCGGTCCAAATAAGCTCCTTTCGCCCACACCATTCCATAACAATGGGTGGTACACTTCCTTCGTAGAGTAACTCAAGCGGTGCCATTCCAATACTAGATTGATGACTATTGTTGTAAGAGAACTTCTGCGTAAGGCAAACTTTCATCCCAACTTGCTCCATAGTCTAAAGCACATGCTCTCAACATGTCTTCCGAATTTGGTTGGTCCTTTCTGTTTGTCCATCTTTAAGGATGAAAGGCGATCTTGAATTCCAATCTCGTTCTAAGGATTCATGAAGCTGTCTCCAAAAGTGAGAAGTGAATGAGTTCCTCTATCCGACACAATACTCTTTGGCACACCGTGAAGGCATACGATTACGCTCATGTATATTTTGCTAACTTGGCACTGGTATAAGTTGTCTTCACGGGTATGAAATGAGCCACTTTAGTTAGGCGATCCACTACTACCCATATGGAATCATACCCTGACCTGGTCCTTGGTAATCCGGTAATGAAATCCATACCAATATTTTCCCACTTCCATTCATGAATAGGCGGTGGTTGAAGCATCTTTGGTTTTTGGTGCTCCGCTTTGACTCGCTACACACATCACACAAAGCAATATGTTCATGATGTCTCTTTTGAGATTGTTCCACCAAAATCTTTCTTTCATATCCATGTACATTTTGGTGTTTCCTGGGTGAATAGAATATGGAGAGTTGTGACCTTCGTGTAAGATCAGTTTCCGCAACTCTGGGTCTTGTGGAACACATATACGTTTCCCGTGCCATAAGGTTCCTTGTTCATCAATACGGAAACTCTTAGCCTTCCCTAGACTAATATTTTCCTTGATCTTTTCAATTTCCTTATCGGTCTTCTGAGCTTCTTGGATCCTGTTCAAAAGAGTGGGTTGAACATCTAATGACATAAGATGTCCTTCTGGTACAATCTCCAATCTGAGTTCCTTGAATTGTTTATAGAGATCTTCTGGCAATTCTCCTTTGGTAAGACCATTTACAAACGTCTTACGACTTAAAGCATCGGCTACCACATTTGCTTTACCGGGGTGGTATTGCAAACTCAAGTCATAATCCTTGATAAGTTCTAGCCATCTTCTTTGTCTCATGTTGATCTCTTTCTGGGTGAAGATATACTTCAAGCTCTTATGATCGGTGAATACTTCACACCGCTTACCTAAAAGGTAATGTCTCCAAGTTTTGAGTGCATGGACGACAGAGGCTAACTCCAAATCATGAGTAGGATAGTTTACTTCATGAGTTTTGAGTTGTCTCGAAGCATAAGCTACGACTCTACCATCTTGCATAAGTACAGCACCCAAGCCTTGATGAGAAGCATCACAATACACTTGGAAATCTTTTTCCAAATCTGGCAGACATAGAACTGGTGTTGTCACAAGTCTCTTCTTCAACTCTTGGAAGCTGACTTCGCAACCTTCAGTCCAAACAAATTTCTTGTCCTTCTTTAGCAATTCTGTCATCGGCTTAGCAACTTTCGAGAAATTTTCAATGAACCTTCTGTAGTAACCTGCTAAGCCAAGGAAACTACGAACTTCCTTCACAATTTTGGGTGATTCCCAATCTGTCACAGCTGAAACTTTGGCAGGATCAACTGCCACACCATCCTTTGTCATAACATGACCAAGAAATCCAACTTTCTCTAACCAGAACTCACACTTGCTGAATTTGGCATAAAGCTTATGCTCTCTTAACTTTTCAAGTATCAAGCGCAAGTGTCTTTTATGTTCTTCCTTGCTCTTGGAGTAGACTAGGATATCATCGATAAAAACGACAACGAACTTGTCAAGGAATTCCATGAACACTTTGTTCATCATATTCATGAAGTATGCTGGAGCGTTGGTTAAACCAAAGGGCATCACAGTATACTCATATAATCCATACCTCGTGGTGAATGCTGTTTTTGGTATGTCTTGTTCTCTTATCTTGAGTTGAAAATAGCCTGACCGAAGATCAATCTTCGAGAACACACATGCTCCTTCTAACTGATCAAACAAGTCGTTGATTCTTGGCAAAGGATATTTGTTCTTGATGGTAACCTCGTTGAGAGAACGATAATCAATACATAATCTTTGTGTTCTATCCTTCTTCTCCACAAACAATACTGGGGCTCCCCAAGATGAAGAACTTGGTTGTATAAACCCTTTCTGTAACTGCTCTCCTAGTTGTTTCTTGAGTTCTTTCAGTTCATCCACTGACATTTTGTATGGCCTCTTAGCTATTGGTCCAGAACCTGGTACCAAATCTATCAAAAACTCCACATCTCTATCTGGTGGCATTCCTGGTAATTCCTCCGGAAATACATCCGGATACTCACACACAATTGGCACATTGTCCATGCTAACCCCCTTAAGAGAATTTAGCTTACTTCCTTTGGATTCAAAGTTGGACTTAAATTTTATTCTTTTCCCTTCTGGGGTTGTGAGTGTAACTGTGCGATTGGCACAATCTAATACTCCTTCATACTTATCCATCCAATCCATTCCCAAAATTACATCTAGTCCTTGGGAATCTAGGATTATCAGGCTTACTGGGAACTTATGCTTACCAAACTCTATGATAAGATCCCGGCATCCAAGGCTTGCTATCATGTCTCCCCCTGGAGAACTAACCTTTATTGGACACCCAATGTTTTCTGACGCAAACCCATTTCTATCCACAAATGCCTTCGATATGAATGAATGAGATGCACCGGTATCAAAGAGTACAAATGCTGAAATTGAATTGAGTCTGAACTTACCAGCCACAGCATCAGGCCCCTCATAGACCTCCTCCACATTGATGTGGTTAACCTGTCCTTTCTGGAAAGGATTTGGCTTGTTAGGTCCTTCCACTTTCTTTTCAGGACACTCATTAGCATAATGCCCTAGCTTCTTGCATTTGAAGCACTCAACCTGACTGATGTCCTTTTTAGCATGCTGACTACCACTTCCACTACCATTTCCACTGTGGTGGTTCTTATGTCCACCCTTGTGGTTCTTGTACTTATCATTGTCATGACTACGGTGATGCTTGTTGTCATGACGGTTGTGGTTATGGTGCTTGTTGAATTTCCCATGTTTATGGGATCCTGAGCTGCCACTGTCATCATAGTGAGATCGTTTGTGAGACGATCCCGAGCTGTGTTTGTCGGAGTGTTTCCTCTTCCTACTCTCGACTTGCTTCATTTTACTTTCCAAAATAGCAGCCTTGTCACACAAAGACTGATAAGTTGGAACATATGCCACAGACAACTGTAGATTCAGCTCATCATTCAAGCCTTCTAAGAACTTTTCCTTTCTCTTGGCATCAGTATCAACCTCATCCGGTGCATAGCGCGCCAGATTGTTGAATTCTTCTACGTATTCTGCCACACTGCGATGGCGCTGTTTCAAGTTGTGAAACTCCTTCTTTTTCAGACTCATTATCCCGGATGAGATGTGAGCGGTGCGAAACCCATCCTCAAATATGTCCCATGTCACTTCATCAATGGGAGTGGTGATTTGAAAGTTATCCCACCAAGTGGCGGCTGGTCCTTCCAACAGATGTGCTGTGAATCTGACTTTTTCAGCATCAGTGCAGCCCACTGTCACTAGGTCTTTGTTCACAGAACGTAACCAGTCATTGGCTGCCATGGGATCAGTTGTCCCCGAAAACTTTGCTGGCCTTAGTCGCAGAAATCTGGTAAGCATATCAAAACCCGGAGGATTGTTGTTGTTGTTGTTGTTGTTGTTGTTGGGATTGTTATTGTTGTTGTTATTGTTGTTGTTATTGTTGTTCTGATTCTGAATGAATGTCGTCATCATTTGCATAAGTTGCGTTTGCGCATTCATCATCTGTTGCATTTCTGGGGTGATGTTATTGGGGTTGGGGTTTGCGCGACGGGGAGGCATCTGTGGTTGTTCAAATAGATAAGAATGAGATACCCTTAGATGTTTCATGCACATTACATCACAAGCACACATAACAAGCAACATAAGAATATAAGTGCAACATCCACACAACAAACTCATGAAATAAGACACACAAGTGGCAAGCCATCCACATGTCGGATGGTCCAATAATAAGTTCGCAACAACAAGTATGGATATGAAAGTAAAAATGTGTAAACAAGTCTACTCGTCAGCATCTATCTCCTCCTCGACGAAGGTAAGACCTGCGTTCTCCATCGCGGTCTTGTTCTCCTCTATCGTAGTGGTCAAAGAATCAACCTTGGTCTTGAGAGCCCTCTTCTGGGAGCGAAGCCTCTCAATAACCATCTGCTGCTGCTCAAGCTCGAAGTCCTTGGACTTCAGTTCCTCGGTCATGTCCCGGATCCTCTTGTTCCTATCCTGGACGCGTTTCTCTTGACTCTTGAACTTGCGGTCCTGGGCCTCGAACTTTGTCTCCATTTCCTTGATCATCTCATCCTGCTGCGCAAAAAGCTTGTCCTTCTCTCGAGCTGCACAAGCTCGTCATTACCTAGCATAACGCTCGTCCGTCCGTATCTACGTGTCTCGAGAAGAGTCTCTAAGTCCTCAAGATAAAGGCGTATCGGCTCATGGTGCTCCTCGAGTCGTCCTCAAGTCGATGGACTCTCCATCAACATCACGTCTTCCAAGACGTGAAAGTGAGTACCCCTAACCTGCGGAGGACGGCCTAATCGTCCTATCAGTCCCTGCATGACTACCTCCATGCCTCTATCCCCGCCATCGCATCAACTTGAAGACGATGGCCTCAGAGTAGGCTCACCGGCCCCGGCTGGGTCACCTTGAAGCCCCAGAGGTCCTTCCTCTCGAACTTGGTGAGTGGGTACACCGTGATGGTGGGAAGAGGGATACCAAGCAGAGTGGTAAGCTCAATGATACGGGGACCAAAACGAGTAACCCGAAACTCCTCAACAGTGCTGATGGCAACAGGCATCTACTTACAAGATTAAAAAGTTAGAACAACGCAATTCAAGATAAATCAAGACAAACATTCATACATATTCTTGAAACATAATTGTCACACAAGTCATGCATACATAAATCCATTACATCACTCAAGGTCCATACTTATTTAAAATATCTTTTGAAAACAAGGTGATAAGTGGTGGTCCAACTAACGAAGTGTCCTTACAATCCAATCTCACGGGATCTATTATTAAACACAATGTTCCTAGAGGCAATCCACCAATCTTGCTCTCTTGACTATATTACTAAGTCTATAACATCTCCCCTTATTTCTTGGTTGGTGTCTTCCAACTCTTGAGTAAGCTCCTTCTCTTTCTCTAAGTCCTTTTGGAGGTTGAGCATTCTGCACTTGACTCTAGCACTTAGTTCCTTGATAGTCCTCCAAGCTGCATCCCTGGCTGACTCAAAGAATGTGGTGTGCATGGTAGTGTTAGTGTACATGCAGAATCCCCTTTCTTTGTGGTTGTCTTCCTTGTTTTTGTACAAGTGAAGTTGCACCCACCAATACTCCACTCCTTCATCCATCACTGGAAAGCCCTTGTACACAGCTTCACCATGTGCATCCATTGCCTCCATGAGGTCCTTGAGAATATTGGGAAACTCAGTTTCACATTCCAAGGTCATGGTCATGAGTGGTCCTTTCTTCACGGCTTCGTTGATGGAATTCATCTACAAGGAAGTTGAAAGATATTAGAAAAGTTTTACGAGAAGAATATACAAGTGTAGAAGTATTTGAAAAACTTTTTCCTTAGTGGTTTTCCAATCCTAGGGTCATAATCCTACAGGCAACACAGTGCTCTGATACCATCTGTTAGACCCCTCCTTTATAAAGGATAGGATCCCTGTGATTGCAATGCTAGTCCCTGGATCAATGCTAGCATCCACAGTTTAAGATGAAGTACACAGATACAAAGGTCGTTTATTACATTCATTCCAGAGATAAAACATAGTCTTTTACAACTCAGGGCCATAAGCCTAATACAAGAGTTTTAAGGAATAAGTAAATAAACACAAGTCTTCATCTTCATGTGCCACAGGCAAGCATGTTGAGTGTAGACTCATGACTCCTAATCATCATCGGAGTAACCTGCAACATCACAAGTTCTGACCACAGAGGGTCAATACTTTGGAATAGTATTGGCAAGTGATACCTTAGTATGTTTTAAGTGGACTACATCACTATATGCATTTTGGCTAGTGTAGCTTGGCTGGCTTTGCTTGAAAATAAATTTTTCCTATTAGTTGAAATCACTAAGTTTTTCTTTGTCAAATCATTCCCAAGGAAACCACCAATAGACATTTGGGGTCCTTCACCCTTGTTCACCCACAATTTTTTACTTAGAAGTTGGAGTGATGAGATTCTTGTAGCTTTCATGTCTTGATGCTCAAAAGTGTCCATTTCCTTGGACAAGGCTAAGTACTTAGATTTTCCATCTGCAGAGGTTGTGCACTTTTCCCACCAGACTTGGTTTCTCAAGACAGGACCTTTCAGAAGCCTTTCCTTAGTCAAATGGACGCGCTCCATCCTATCATCCCATCTACCACCAACTGTCCAAATGACTAAGTTCTAGCTACCTATATGATCAAGGCAGAGCCCATATTGCCAAGTGGTTGCACTGTAAGCTTTCTCAACACTTGGCCTCCAAATCCCTTTGTGCCTGGGTGGCATTCCACAAGTGAGATACACAATCCAAGTCCATGGCCTTGTGTAACCACTCAACATAACCCAATCTTCCCATTCCACCCAGGAGGTTCATTTGTCTTAGTTGTTTTATTAAGAAAATATAAGTCTCTTGACTTAGAATATTTTTATCACATAGTATATAGATGTTCACCACCCTTGTTTGCTATGAGCTAGGCTAGGCAAAATATGGTAACTTAACTTAGGAAAATTTCCCTAGCAATTCTACTACTTCACTCTACTTAGGATTTCCCAATTTAGCACTTTTTAGTAAAATATCATGCAATACTTTAGCAAAATAACTAATGCTAACATAAAACTTAGGATAGGAATATTCATGAAAATATCACTTGCCTTGGTAGTGTGGAGAGTAGCACTCTTCACAATCACAATCACTAGCAAAATCTACACAAGAAATCAAAGCATACAATTACACACAATTAAATACAACCAAAAATAATATGAATGCATGCATGCAAGAATTTACCAAGTGTTAAATTTTGAAAATTCTACCAAGTGTGTTCATGACTACAGAAACATAACATGTCACAAGTTTGTCCAATAAACTTATTTGGCCATAATACAATTTTATAAAGATAATTCTATATCTAAAATAGCCCTAAACTTGTTCCACGAATAAAACCATTTTAACTGTTACTATATGCTAAACAAATTGGATATTTAGAAAGGCCTTGTTTCCTTTGAATCCAACGGTATAAAGTTTGCAAAAATCCAACGTGGCATTTGAAAGTTATGAGCATTTGAAGTTTGAATCTAAATCAGGTTTTAAATTCTGTTTTTAGTTTAAACCTTGCCACGCGTCGCGTTATTACTGGTGCGTACCGGTTCGCACCGGATCACCCTCCTGTGCCGTTGGATCTAACTAACACTGCACGGCTCAGATCTGACCATACCCCTTCGTTAAGTGAAGTGTTTCTACGCGTAGGATTCAGATCTGACGGCTAAAAATCTCCTAACCAAAAGCAATGGCGCTACCGCGGTGACAGTGACACGTCGATCGGTGGCGGTGCCGGCGTTCTAGGTCGCCCGGGGAAGGAAGGAGATGCTTACCAGAACCGCAGGAGGCTGCTGATGCTCAAGGTGGCAATGGCTTGGATAGGGGCGTTCGGGTTCGTCGGGGATTTCTCGCCGGAGTTCGCGAATGCGTCTGCCCGATCGATCGTCGGCGTTGGCGAGGTTCCTCGTCGCGCTAAGCCAAAATAGGGACCATCGGATCGCCACGATGATAAGGATTCTATGCGTATCAGTCAGAGGGCAAGGGGCGGTGGCTACTTACGGAGGGAGGTCGCCGGAGTTCTTGCAGGAGACGGTGGCGGCCAGTCGTCGACGTTGCCGAAGCTAGGGGTCATGCGAAAGCAAACGGAGAGTGTCAGAAGATGCACAGAGGTTCCCTGAACAAGATAGCGTGAACGCGAGACTGGGGGAACTCGAGACTCACCGGAATTCGCCGGCGCAGTCGTCGGAGACGGCGGGGTTGCAGAGAGAAATGCGCGCAGCCTGGGGGCGTTCAGTGCTTGGGGTTTTGGGGAAAAGAGAGAGAGGACAGAGGGGGTTTATATAGCCTGGGTAAGCGCGAGAATTACTCGGCCATTGATTCGAATTGACGCCGTGATTATCACTCGAGAAGCAGCGTTGATTGGGACGAGCAGGTCGTGCGGGTGGAGACGACAATGGCGTGGAGATGGCCCGCTTCGGTCTTGCGAAGTGCAGGTGGGGTCTGCTTGTCACGGCTCGGCGTGTGCTTTCATGTGAAAAGAAAAGGAGATCCCGGGTGGGCTTCGGGCTCGTTCTTCTTTGGGGCGATTCGCAGCGTGGCCTTTTTCTTTTGAAGGACTCTTTTCTTTTTCTAAATTCATTTTCTGGTATGAATTTTAATATGAATTCAAAACCTTTTGAAATCAAACAGCCTTGGAACTTTTGCAGGGTTTTTTTTGGATTCAAAAATAGTCATAAAACTAAGTGGTTACTTTGCAAGGCTTGGTCCAGCTTGGTTTCTAAAATAATTAGGGATTTGTTCCTGTTTGCAAGTAATTGAAAGGGATCTTGAAAACTACTTCTAAATTTGAAATCTTGGGTTTAAAAGTTTCACCTTAACTTTCCATCAATGGAGGCAAGTGTGGCATCCCGCAAAACCACTACTAGAAAATCGCGTTGAATTTGTGCATTGCATCGTCATCATCATGCATTGTTTGCCAAAAACTATTTTCGCATCGCCCGTTTTGTTTTCTAAAACGCCCCAACTTTAATCAAATATCAAACCCGGGTCGCCGGATTATTTTTGTTTTGGCCGCGAGCGGTTTGCAAACGGTCCAATTAAACAAAGAAAATTATATTATTTTTGTAGGTGAGCAGGCCAGCCCGACCCGAACGACCACCCCATATTTTAAAATCGGTCCAACTTGCCGCCCCATCTAAATCCTACATCTACCTAATACTCTACCCACCACACCTGGCCACATCACTCCAACCTATCCTATCACGCCACATCACCCTTGCCCACCCCTCACCCACTCAGAACCTGCCACCTAGGCTAAACCACCTCCCCTCTCTCCCTTCTCTCCTCACTGACCCGGGACCCCCACTCCGCCCACGTCCTCCCTCCTCACAGCCCTCCTTCTATCCCTGCAGTGGGCCGTTCCCCGTGGGTCCCTTGAGCCAGTCCACCCCACTGCCTACCTTTTCCCACCAACCGTGTCCCCACCTTGACCCCACCGTCCCTGAACCGCCTCCCCATGCGACCTGCCCTAAGCGCCCAGCTCCTCAAGGCCCTGCCCTCTTCCTCCTGGCCCTTCCCTCTGACGCGCTTGCCTCCAGCGGCTCGCCAGCCTTCCGCCTCGCCGCTCACTGCCGCTGCGCCTCTCTGGCGAAGCCGCCTCCGTCCGCGCCCGCAGACGCCTCACGCCGGCGCCCGCCTCAGCGCCGTCCGCCCGTGGCGGCGCCTCTCCAGGCCACCGCTCCACCTCGCAGGCCCCCTCGCCGTACCTCCTCGCCTCTCCCAGCCTCCGGCCATGGCGCCTCCGTCGCCGCGCGTCGACCTCCACCCCCGCACGCTGCTCCTCCCCGCGCTCAGTACCCCGCCGCCGACCGCCTCGCTCCCTCTGCGTCTCGCCGGCTGCTCCCTCCTCCGCCGCTCTTCCCGCCTCCGGCAAGCCGCCGCCACCCGCGGCCGTGGCACCCCCCTCTCCGCGGCTCGTCCTCCCCGCCCCCAAGAGTCGCCCTCGCCGTCCTCTGGCCGCGAGCCAAGTCGCCGCCGCCCTCGGGCCGAAGCCACCGCCTCCTCCGTCGGCTCCCTCCGACCGAACGCCGTCGCCTCCGTCCGCCCAAGTCCATCACCGACGTCCTCGACCTCCGTGGGCCGACCCCATCCACGGCCTCGTGCCTCTGTTGTTTTCCTAGTTGAGGAAGTTGTTCGGTGTTTTCTAGTACCATGCGTGTGTGTTGCTCATGCAAAGGTTACATCAAGTGCAGAACGGTTCCTTGGTCTGTTGAAGCTAGGTGGTACTGCTGCAGGCCTTCCAAACACAAGACCGACCACTCGACCAAGTTCCCGATCCCCAACCCCAGATCCGTAGATCAATCCCGCACCGCGTCACGTCGAGTTTTTCCTCCGGACGTCAAGACCTCCCTCACGGAATCGGAAGACCGAACCCTGCGCCAAGTTCATCGACACGGATGCGACAAGTAACTTCCTCGAGAACGCCAAGTTCGACACAGGACGCCAAGACCGACAAGACCGACAAGATCTGCATCCGACAAGAACGCCCCGACCGGGAAAACCGATGCGCCCCCGACGCCAACCAAGCCCTGCTCCCCGGTTGCGCCAAGACCTACCTCGATCCGAGACCCTAACCCCGGAGTCCGAGAACGATCCGTCGAACCCTGACCCCGAGACCCGACCCCGAACCCCGGCACCCAAGTTCGTCGAACCCTAATGTGTGAACCCCTTCCCGCAAACCCTATTTTATAACATGATATCAACTTGTTGCACATTTACTTGTCTTGCATGCATTCATTCATGTGGTTTGGGGGCCTTCCGCCGATTCACCTAATAATTAAATATGGAGCCCATATGCGGGCAAATCTAGTCTCATATCGGCCTCATTTAAATGTGTGTAGTGAACCGGTATCTTATCTTGCCTTGTTTAAACAACATTTAAATTGCGGGGTTCTAAACAACTTGAACCGTTTAAATAATGTCGGGACCCCGGTTCCGCTTAATATTGACCTAATTGCATCGCACCTTTGCCATGCCATCCATCATGCATGCATCATGCCGCTCTTCTGCCGTTTTATTAAATGTTGCATTCGGTGTTTCTTCTAGTGTTTTGCTTCTTCGCGGATAAGACCGTTGAGTTGATGTGAGCTTCGCCCCGATCTTCGGATGAACCTTTCGACAATGTTTTCAAAGCAGCATTCCCCCCCCCTTTTCCACCTATCTTACTTTTATAGTATTTACTTCCTCCTGTTGATCTATTGCTATCTGTGTTGCGATGCTTTAGCTTCCGTACCTGTGATATCCCCTGCAGCCTTATAATGCCTCGGACACATCCTATTACCTGTTGTTTGGTAGATAGTTGGACTTGCGCGCCGTAGTCGCTTGCTCAAGTGTTGTTGCGTGTCGTCAAGTGCCACAGTGTTGAAATAATTGCCGCATGTTGATGATGGAGATGATCATAGCTTTACTTATTGCTCACTTTAATTTCTGTTTAACAACTAAAATTGAATAAGCAGAGGCATCGGTGGGTGATAGATAATATTTGGTTTCCGAACGCCCACTTGTGTCCCGTAAGACCCCGAGTACTTGATTCCTGTTCCTTGTTTTTGCGCGCTATCCACATCCGGGAGGTATATGGGACCCCCCTGAGCCAGAGCTTGATTCATTCTTATTTCTTGGGGCCACAAACTAGTTTGAGGTTTTATTTACGATCCTGTACTTATGCCATGCTTTACCGCTTTATTTACGATTGTGCGAGGTACACATTTGCATCTTTAGGATCGACCACGATTCCGCGGTGTCGACAAGCCCGCTTGGGGTTCCCGATCGTTCACCGTCCCGCCAAACCTTGAGGCCGTCTCGAGCTTGCCTACTGCTATGCGGTTCTACTCTAAGGGTGGCCTGAAATATTTCTGAATCCTGTGATTGTTCAGTCGTGAAAGCCTCGTTGGGTTTTGATTTGGTTTTTCCGAGGTTGATCGAGCGTGTGTTGCTATTGGTGCACCCCGGCCGGGTAAAACTTTCTGAAAGCCGTGTCCGCGGATATGGACGACTTGGAGCACAGTTTCTTGATCATAGACAAGCATAACTAAAGTTTACTGCTATAAATTTGACTTATAATGACTAGTAATCAGCTCTACTATAACGGAATGGCTAATTAATACTGCCCACCATTGCTTGTTTGGTTGTCGCTTGCGACAAATGTATCTGACTAGTAAGTATTGCAACCACAACAAAATGGCTGAATAAAAGTACCAACAACTGCTGGGTTTCGGGTTTTATCTCATGTTATCTCATCCGATTAGTAATTGTTGCAACTATAACGGAATGGTTAAATAAAAGTGCCCATCGCTTACTTTATCGGGACGCTTATCTAAATCGACTAGTAAAGTGCCACAACTACAATCGAATAAGTAAAGCGCCAACGTGTGAGTTCCTCGGTTGACTTCCTCGTTTGGTCTCGAGGGGAAATGCCGAGATGGGTTTGTTTGGTGTTAGCTTCAAAGTTGGATCCTAGGTCATACTTACCCCTCTAATAACCGCCATTGTATCGAGTCTCTATAGGTTGTTTAGTGCATACCGTTGTTTCATCCACCATACCTATGTAGGCGAGGACCGCCAATTCTAGCCTCGCTGTCTTGGCCTCGATCGACGCCTTCTTTGTTCTGCCTTTGCCTTCGGCACCCCTTTGTTAAGGTGTTTTGAGATCGACGCCGTTAGCGGTGGTTACCCTTCCGGCCTGGGCAGGTTATGGACGCCATTGGTTATTCTTCGTGGCTCTTAGCCCCATTTGCATCTTGTCCGTAGTCGGACGCTATATCGATTTCAAGGTGATTTGGATCTTTGTATATTATATCGTATTCTTGACTCTCTGAGTCGTTATATATATATCTGCTCAGGGTCCCATCGAGGACTGTTGTGTAATGTTATTACTTCGTTTTCCACCCGCACGAAAGTGCCTGGTGGGCACCTTTGAATCGTTTCTATGCGGGTTTGGTGAATTTTGCCCAAACTTGCATAGGTCCGATTCTGAGGGTGTTACAGCAAGCAAACAAGTATTTAAACTTTCAAATTTCAAAGGGTGATGGTCATTTGGAATAAATTTTCCACATGAAATCATAGTTCCAACTTCTGTTTCTAGATGATTTTTAAGAAAACCCTAAATGGATGAATGATGCAGAGATGATATGAATGAATTTGAAACTATGATTTTTGGGATGTTACACTTTGTGACTTGAAATTCATGTGCATGAGGGATCATCTTATAATGCTACCGTCGTCTACTAAGCAATACAAGATGCATAAAGGATTAACATCACATGCAATTCATAATATGTGATATGATATGGCCTTTCTTCTTTGTGCTTCCGATCTCCATCTTCTAGCACGAACATGATCTCCATCATTACCGGCATTGCATCAAGGTCAATGACGCTGCTCCATGGTTGTCGTCCACCGGCTTCAACTATTACAACTACTTTGAATAGACACGCGGGTCTTAACAGAAATTAAAGACAACCATATGGCTCCTGCCGGTTGCCTACTTACAATAAGGAACATCGCATACATCATATATAATCACAATTATGGCCATATCACATCACTGCACACCCCTGCAAAACAAAGTTAGACGCATCTACTTTCTTTGCATGTTTTACATGGTTTGGGGCTGTTAATAAGTGTCGTTCTAACTTACGAACAAGAACCACAACATTGATTCTAGTATTGTTAATCACCCGTTGTAAATTGGATCTTAACTATGCTAGGAGAAACAGGCACCCGCAAAGCCACTTATGCAATACAAGTTGCATGTCAAGCGTGGAGCAAGTCTCATGAACGATGTCATGTAAGGTTAGCCCGGGCCGCTTCATCCCAACATACCGCAAGATGCAAAGTACACAAGAAGCAATCGACAATAAAAGCATCAACGCACATAATGACCATTGTGTTCTACTCGTGCAACAGATCTACTTATAGACACGGCTCTGATACCACTGTAGGGGTTCGTAGCATGGAAAACAAAAAAATTCTATCGCATACAAACAAACAAGCCAAGATCTATCTACTAGATTGTAGCAACGAGTCGATGGAATAACTTACCCTCGAAGATTCCAAAGCGGTTAACGAGAGCAGATTCGTGGATGATGTAGTCGTACTCTTCCGATCTCAAGATCGTAGATGATCCTTCCCAGGCCATGCTAAGCAGCTCTCCGCAATGGTCACACGTCGGTACTCGACGAAGACCTTCCTCTCCTTGTTCCAAAGGCATCGAGGTTGTAGCACTCTCTCGCGATTCCTAAGCAGACAACGTGGTACCTAAGTAGAGGAAATCCCAGGCTTCGCCTTAAGCCTGCAGTATGGTGGAGCTTATGAGAGGATATTAGTGGTATAGTAATTAGACACACCAATTAGAAGGCTCTAAACCAATTAGAAGGCTCTAAACCGTGGCTAAAGCAATTAGAAGCTCTAAACCAAAACGGCTCTAAACCGAGATTTAGAGGTAGAAAGTTGTGTTCTAGGAGGAGCCCCGCCTCCTTATATAGGTGGAGGGCCTTGGCGCCAGGAGGGAGGAGTCCCTCCCAACTCGGCCTAGGGCTGGGCGCCCGGAGGAGTCCAACTCCTCCTCCAAGTTGGTTCCAACTCCTCTTGCTTGTTTCCACAGTTTCTGTTTCCCACGCTTTCTGTTTTAGCCGTTTGACTTTCAAACGCAATTTGACTTTCATGTTTTTGGAACAGCAAGAACACTTAGTACATGATGCAATCATTCAATGACACACTCATGTACCCTCCCGAGTGCCGACAATCCGGAACCTTCTAGAACATTCGATGAAAACACCGAATCATTCCCAACTCAAACGGACTTTCCTTATATGAATCTTATTCTCCGACCATTCCGGGTCACCTCGTCATATCCCGGATCCCATCCGAGACTCCGAACAACATTCGGTCTCTTTCTCATAATACCATAACTACTCAAAACAACGTCGAATCCTTATGTGTCTCACGGTTCGTGAATTATGCGGACATGATCGAGACACTTCTCCGAACAATAACCAATAGAGGAATCTGGAAATTCATATGGCTCCCACATATTTCTACGATTACTTTGCGATCGAATGAACCACTTACATACGATACCAATTTCCCTTTGTCTCACGATAGTTTACTTATCCGAGGTTATGATCGTCGGTATCTCTGCATACCTAGTTCAACCTCGTTACCGATAAGTACTCTTTTCTCATTCCCGTGATATGTGATCCCTTGTGACCAAGTCACATGCTTGCAAGCCAATTGGATGACATTCCACCGAGAGGGCCCAGAGTATATCTATCCGTCATGTGGATGGACAAATCCCACTCTTGATCCATGTGTTTCAACCAATACTTTCCGAACACTTAATGCCACCTTTATAGCCACCCGATTCGGTGGTGTTTGATGTCATCAAAGCATCCATCCGGTAAAGGTGATATGCATGATCTCATGGTCGAAGGAATTAGGTTACTATGTATCAGAAAGCATATAGCAATTGAACTATTGAAATGACTTGATCTTTATGCTACGCTTATCAATAGGAGTATGTCCACCATATCATTCTCCTAACGATATGATCTTTTTGTTGATAACATCTCAATGTTCATGATATGGAAACCACAATCATTTAATCAACCAACAAGCTAGTGAAGTATAGAGGCTATACTAGGGACTTCAATTTAAGTTTACAAATCACACAAGTATTAATGTTTCCTTGTTAATACTATTATAGCATGAATATAAACATTTATCATAAACACAAAGATATAATAATAACTACATTTATTATTGCCTCTAGGGCATATCTCCAACAATAATACCTGATAAAACAAATCTTGAAGGCAAGCTTTGATGTTTAACGAGCAACACAATAACCCTTTATTTGTTCTCGATGAACATCATCACATATTCTTTTGCTAGTTACTTAGGCCATTGTAGTTCATGAATTGTGTTGTTTCGTATGACGATTCACACCAACAAATTCAGTATCAAATGCTTAATAACCACATTGTTTAATAAGCAAAGAATATAGCCATAACATGTATATCATCTATATACTTAAACTGAACAATTGTAGTCTTTTCTTTTCTGCCATATATTTATGAGATTATCTTTCAATATTTCCTTTTCTGTTTGAAAGAATATATCAATATCAATAGTGGATTCATACATATGACACATAATCCAAAGTGTGTATAATCAAATACCAATGTCTTTGGACTTGCACTTTGAAGTAGATCACCTATCATCAAATGTTTGGTGTTCTTTCAAATTCCTTTCTTTAGTAATCTCTTGGTGTAGTAAACATCTTACCTACATCAAATATTCACCCTCATCATGGATTTATCCATGATCAAGCTACTTTTAGCTTGTAACGGTGAATCGCAAGTATAATGTTGCTCTCCAAAACCTTTTGGAGGATTAGGACAACTAGTGTCTCCAACCTTTTGCAAATTCTCATCAAATATGAGAACATGACTTTTGCCATATTATACTCTATCATGTTGTAACCAATACTGCTTCAGATATCACAATATCTTCCACACATCATGGTTTCAAACAACTCTTCAGATCCTAGATAACCTTGATATTAAGAGAATCCTTTGAATATCAAGAATCATGGAGACAAACATGATACTTATATACTAACACTTCGAATTGTTACTCTTGATTTAATACTAATTATTAAACTTCATGGAGTAACCGAACTCTTGAAAGTTTGCAATAAGACTTTTAAACTTTAGATTAACACTTAAAACAATACGATACCAGTAAGAAAGTATCTAACCAGAATTCTATAGTTCTATCATCTCAATTATAACTAAGCGCAAGGTGGTAAACGGATGCCAATGACTACAACAACTATGCAAATTCACTTTGATTTAGTTTATGATAAATTGAGTTCTAATTAATAATTAAATTAATCTTGGTGAACTCCCACTCAAAACAATATCCCTCACATTGCTTTAGTGATCACACGAACCAAATCCACCACATCAAAACCGATCATCACGAGAGTTGATATAGCTTCAATGGCGAACAATCAACATGTTCATCATATCTACTATATGACTCATGCTCTACCTTTCGGTAATCCGTGTTCCTGAGGCCATGTCTGTACATGCTAGGCTCGTCAAGATCAAACCTTAGTTTCCGCATGAGCAAATATGACTTGCTCACGTTGTATACACTTGTAGAATCTAACACACCCGATCATCACGTGGTGCTTCGAAACAACAGGCTTTAGCAACGGTGCTAACTAAGGGTGAACACTTTGTGACTTGAAATTCATGTGCATGAGGGATCATCTTATGATGCTACCGTCGTCTACTAAGCAATACAAGATGCATAAAGGATTAACATCACATGCAATTCATAATATGTGATATGATATGGCCTTTCTTCTTTGTGCTTCCGATCTCCATCTTCTAGCACGAACATGATCTCCATCATTACCGGCATTGCATCAAGGTCAATGACGCTGCTCCATGGTTGTCGTCCACCGGCTTCAACTATTACAACTACTTTGAATAGACACGCGGGTCTTAACAGAAATTAAAGACATCCATATGGCTCCTGCCGGTTGCCTACTTACAATAAGGAACATCGCATACATCATATATAATCACAATCATGGCCATATCACATCACTGCACACCCCTGCAAAACAAAGTTAGACGCCTCTACTTTCTTTGCATGTTTTACGTGGTTTGGGGCTGTTAATAAGTGTCGTTCTAACTTACGAACAAGAACCACAACATTGATACTAGTATTGTTAATCACCCGTTGTAAATTGGATCTTAACTATGCTAGGAGAAACAGGCACCATAAAGCCACTTATGCAATACAAGTTGCATGTCAAGCGTGGAGCAAGTCTCATGAACGATGTCATGTAAGGTTAGCCGGACGCTTCATCCCAACATACCGCAAGATGCAAAGTACACAAGAAGCAATCGACAATAAAGCATCAACGCCCACAATGACCATTGTGTTCTACTCGTCTGTGAGATCTACTTATAGACACGGCTCGATACCCTTGTAGGGGTTCGTAGCATGGAAAACAAAAATTTTCTATCGCATACAAACAAACAAGCCAAGATCTATCTACTAGATTGTAGCAACGAGTCGATGGAATAACTTACCCTCGAAGATTCCAAAGCGGTTAACGAGAGCAGATTCTCGTGGATGATGTAGTCGTACTCTTTCCGATCTCAAGATCGCGTAGACGATCCTTCCGGCAGCGCTCCCGCAGTCGGTCACACGTTCGGTACTCTACGAAGACCTTCCTCTCCCTTGTTCCAGCAGGCAGCGGAGGTTGTAGCACTCTCCTCGCGATTCCGGCGACAACGGGTGGTACCTAATTAGAGGGAGATCCCGAGGCTTCGCCTTAAGCCGAGCGAGTATGGTGGAGTATGAGAGAGAGCTATTAGTGGTCTAGGGTTTAGACACACCAATTATAAGGCTCTAAACCGAAGGCTAGAGCAATTAGAAGCTCTAAACCAAAACGGCTCTAAACCGGAGATTAGAGGATAGGAACTTGTGTGTCTAGAGGAGGCCCTGCCTCCTTTTATAGGTGGGAGGCGGCCAAGGGAGGAGTCCCTCCCAAGTCGGCCTTGGGTGGCCTTGGCCGCTTGGAGAGGAGGGACTCCTCCCCCAAGTCGGTTTTGCCTCCTCTTGCTTGTTTCCCACAGTTTCCTGTTTTAGCCGTTTGACTTTCAAACTGGCCATTTGAATTTTCTGTTTTAGGAACCAAGATATCATGCCAAGCTCAGTGATGAAGTTTCTGATCCAAACTCCTTCACTTGACGCTTCTGCAGCAGCCATGTATTCTGCTTCCACTGTAGATCCCGCGATCACGCTTTGCTTGCAGCTTCTCCAGCTCACAGCTCCTCCATTCAAAATATAAACGTATCACATCGAGATTTGGAATCATCCTTGTCGATTGTCAAAACCAGCGTCGACGTAACCTTTACGACAAGTGTTCATCACCCCATAGACTAAGAACATTTCTTTAGTCCTATTCGGTACTTTAGGATGTTCTTCACGGCTGTCCGATGTTCCACTCGGATCACTTTGATATCTCGTCAAACTAAGAGCATTGGACACATCCGGTCTAGTACACGAGATGGCATACATGATGGAACCTATGGCCGAGGCATAAGGCACTCGCTCATAGCTTCCCTATCATTTACCGTATGGACACTGAGCCTTGCTCAATATCTTACCTGACAACATAGGCACTGAACCTTTCTTTGCCTTATCCATTCTGAACCTTTTCAGAACTTTGTCCAGGTATGTACTCTGGCTTAAAGCTATCAGGCGTATTTGTCTATCTCTATAGATTTTGATGCCCAATATATAAGCAGCTTCACCTAGGTCTTTCATTGAAAAACACTTGTTCAAATAACTCTTCACATCGTTAAGCATGTTGATGTCATTTCCGATAATCAATATGTCATCCACATATAGTACCAGAAACGTCACCGAGCTCCCACTCACTTTCTTGTAGATGCAAGCTTCGTAGTAATTTGGAACAAATCCAAAACTCTTGATCACTTGATCAAAATGAAGGTTCCAACTCCGAGACGCTTGCTTCAGTCCATAAATGGAACGCTGAAGTTTGCATACTTTATCAGCATCCTTAGGATCGACAAAACCTTCGGGTTGCATCATATACAACTCTTCATCAATGTTGCCATTGAGGAACGCAGTCTTGACATCCATCTGCCATATTTCATAATCATGAAACGCAGCAATTGCTAATAAAATCCGAATGGACTTAAACATCGCTACGGGAGAGAAAGTCTCATCGTAGTCAACACCTTGAACTTGTCGAAAACCTTTTGCGACAAGCCGTGCTTTATAGATGGTAACATTACCATCCGCGTCCGTTTTCTTCTTGAATATCCATTTGCACTCAACGGCCTTTGGTCGCTAGGAGGGTCCACCAAAGTCCATACTTAGTTTTTCGCTCATGGATCCCAATTGGATTTCATGGCTTCCCATTTCTCGAGTCCGGCTCATCATCGCTTCCTCATAGTTCGTGAGGTTCACCGTCTTCTACTAACAATACAGTCAAGACAGGTTGCCATACCACTCGGAGGCACGCGACCTTGTCGACTGCGACGTTCAAGATGCGCATCGTCCAAGCTTCATGATCCTTGTCATTAGCTTCCTCTATTGTTGGTGCGTGACTCGAACAATTTCAGTCTGCGCTACTCTCCAATTCAAGAGAAGGTTCAATAACCTCCTCGTCAAGCTCTACTTTCCTCCCACTCACTTCTTTCCAGAGAAACTCCTTCTCAATAAAGGAACCGTTCTTTCGACAAACACTTTGCCTTGTTACGTGATAGAAGGTATACCCAATAGTTTCCTTAGGGTATCCTATGAAGACGCATTTATCCGCTTTGGGTTCGAGCTTGTCGCATCAACTTCTTGGCGTAAGCTTCGCATCCCCAAACTTTAAGAAACGACAACTTAGGTTTAGCACCAAACCACAGTTCATACGGTGTCGTCTCAACGGATTTAGATGGAGCCCTATTTAAAGTGAATGCAGCGGTTTCTAATGCATAACCCCAAAATGATAACGGCAAATCAGTAAGAGACATCATTGATCGGACCATATCTAATAGGGTTCGATTCCGGCGTTCAGACACACCATTGCGCTGTGGTGTTCCGGGTGGCGTGAGTTGTGAAACGATTCCACTTGCTTTAAGATGCGTGAGAAAATCATAACTCAAATATTCACCTCCACGATCGGATCGTAGAAATTTAATCTTTCTGTTATGATGGTTCCCCACTTCACTCTAAAATTCCTTGAACTTTTAAAATGTTTCAGATTTATGTTTCATTAAATAGATATACCCATATCTACTTAAGTCATCGGTAAAAGTGAGGAAATAGCGATATCCACCGCGCGTCGAAATACTCATCGGTCCGCACACATCGGTATGTATGATTTCCAACAAGTCCGTTGCTCGCTCCATCATACCGGAGAACGGGGTTTTGATCATCTTGCCCATGAGGCATGGTTCGCATGTGTCAAATGATTCCAAATCAAGAGACTCCAAAAGTCCATCAGAATGGAGTTTCTTCATGCGATTTACTCCAATATGACCTAGACGACATTGCCACAAATAAGTAGTATTATCACTATCTACTTTGCATCTCTTAGCCTCAATGTTATGGATGTGTGTTTCATCCCTTTCGAGATTTAGAAGAAATAAACCATTCACAAGAGGTGCATGACCATAAAAGATGTTACTCATATAAATAGAACAACCATTATTCTCCGATTTAAATGAATAACCGTCTTGCAATAAACACGATCCAGAAATAATGTTCATGCTCAACGCAGGCACATAATAACATTTATTACGATTTAAAACTAATCCCGAAGGTAAAACTAAGGAGAGCGTCTTGGCCATCACATCAACTCTTGATCCGTTGCCAACGCCAATCGTCACCTCATCCCTTGCAAGCGCCGTCATTCCGTAGCTCTGTTTGAGTTACAAATATTAGCAACCGGTATCAAATACCCAGGCACTACAACGAGGGCTAGTAAGGAAAACATCAATAACATGTATATCAAATATACCTTTGATGGTGCCAGCCTTCTTGTTCGCTAAGTACTTCGGACAGTTGCGCTTCCAGTGACCCTTGTCCTTGCAATAGAAGCACTCAATGTCTGGCTTAGGACCAGACTTGAGCTTCTTCTCAGCAGGAGCATTGCGCTTGCCGCCGACCTTCTTGAAGGGCTTCTTTGCTCCCTTACCTTTCTTAAAGGAGGGTTTGTTGACCATCAACACATGATTATCCTTCTTGATGTCCACCTCCGCAGCCTTCAGCTTTGCGAAGAGCTCGATGATGGTATCAGTGGAACCAATCTGATTATGAGTCACTACAAAACTTTTGTAGCTGGGAGGGAGTGATTGCAGAACCCTGTCAATCTTGAGCTCCTCTGGAATCGTGCATTCCAGTTGCTCAAGGCGTTGAGTGTAGCCCGTCATATTTATGGCGTGCTCACTAACGGAACTCCCTTCCTCCATCTTGCAGTTAAAGAACTTCTCGGAGATCTCATATCTCTCGAGCGAAGAGTCTGAAACATGGTTTTCAGCTCCTCGAGAATCTCAAAGGGCCCGGGATACTCTTCAAAACGATTTTGAAGTTTCGGTTCCATAGTAAACAACATGGTGCTCTTAATCACACCATAATCATCTTTGCGCGACTGATAGACAGCTTTCTCATCAGCCGGCGCAGTTGCAGCAGGGGGTTCACCTAACGCTTTCCCAAGGACATAGTTCTTTTGTCCGCCAGACAGAATGATTCTTAGATTGCGGAACCAATTGGTGAAGTTAGACCCATTGTTTCTAAGCTTTTCTTTCTCAGCAAAAACATTGAAGTTGAAGTTGGACTTGGCCATGTGATCTACAGTATTTGCAAGTACAATTTAGACTATGTTCATGATAAATAGTTCAACTTAATCAAATTACTAGATGAACTCCCACTAAATTCAACATCCATCAAGTTGTTTAGTGAACACGATCCAAATTCACCACGCCTAATCCGATCATCACGAGAAGAGATGTGGTTTCAATGGTGGACACCAAGTGTCGATCATATCATTCATATGACTCATGCTTAACCTTTCGGTTCTTGTGTTCCGAGGCCATGTCTGTACATGCTAGGCTCGTCAAGCTAGACCCAAGTATTTCTGCGTGTGCAAAACTGGCTTGCACCCGTTGTATGTGAGCGTAGAGTCTATAGCACCCGATCATCACGTGATGCTTGGACACGACGAACTTTCGCAACGGTGCATACTTGGGGAGAACACGGTTTTTATCTTGATCTTTAAGTGAGGAATCATCTTATAATGCTACCGTCGCGATCTAAGCATAATAAGATACATAAAAGGATAAACATCACATGCATATAACTTTATGTGACATGGTATAGCCAATCTTCGCGCAATGATCTCTATCTTGTGCGTTCCGGCATGATCTCCATCACTCCACCATGATTGCCTCCACCACGAATAGCAACTACAACTATTGCTAACTACTTAGCGATAAAGTAAAGCTATTACATGGCGTATAAGAAGTTGACTCGCAGGTCATACACAATTATAAAGACAACCATATGGCTCACGGTTGTGTACTCATCGACATGCAAGTCGTGAAACATTACAAAACATGATCATCGCATACATTATACACATCACATCTTGGGCCATACCATATCACGAAAACACTCCTGCAAAAACAAGTTAGACGCCTCTACTTTGTTCTTGCATGTTTTACGTGGCTTATGGGAGTAGATGCTAAGAACGATTCTTACCTACGGAAAGCCACAACGGTGATATTATGGTTGCCAAACTCGGTGTTAATCCCATGACAACTATAGTGAGAGAAACCGACATCCACCGCATGTGTGGAACAAGCCACACGCGTCAAGTGCGGGCGGTCTCGCGAACGACGTCGCGTAAGGTTGGCTGGACCGCTTTAATCTCACTATCCCGTCATAAGAAGAACACAAACAAGAGGCTTGCAACAGAAAACATCAACGCCCGCAACAACCATGTTGCGTTCTACTCGTGAAACACATCTATGCATAGATCTAGCTCTGATACCACTGAAGGGTTTCGCGGCATAGTAAATCAAAATTTTCTACGGATACGAACTGAGGGAAAGCCAAGATCTAATCTAGGAGATGCAATCAACGAGAGAGATTGGATTAGATCTTCATACCCTTGAAGATTCGCACAGCGGAACGTTCGTCGGAACATGGGTGATGTAGTCGTACTCGCTTCTCCTCCTCGCGATCCGATCCGATCTAGCACCACAAGTGGCGGTGCCTTCGTGAGATGCACACGTGCAGCACCTCGACGTCTCCTCCTTCCTCGGACCAGCAAGTATGGTGGAGAAATAGATTGGATCTACAACACGACGGCGTGGTGTATATGGTGGAGAATTTCTGCTGCAGGGCTTCACCTACAAACAGTCGGGAGGGAGAGAGGAGGGCAGCAGGGCAACTAGGGTTGGAGGCAAGGTGTAGGGGGGAGGGGGCGCCCCAGCCCTCTTTATATAGAGGGGGGGCGGCCAGCCCTTGCCCCTCCTCCAAGCCTTGGGCCGGCGGCCAAGGGAGGGAGGAGTGGGGGGTGAGGACTCCCCCCCTTCTAGAAACCCTATCTCTAGTTTAAACGATTTTAAACCCTATAGGATCGGCTGGGCCCTATGGGGCCTTGTGCCCCTGGCCCAATGCGGCCAGGACACTCCCTCATAGGCCCATGCCCCCTCCCGGAAGGTGGGGCCACGTTGGTCCCCTTCCGGAAGGTTCTAGAAGCTTCCGGTACAATACCGATTAACCCGGAACAATTCCGAACTCCAAAAACTGCACTGCCTTATATGAATCTTATTCTCCGGACCACTCCGGAACCTCTCGTGATGTCCCGGATCCCATCCGAGACTCCAAACAAAAACTCATAAACCAATTATCCAATCTATCCTAGCGTCGAGACACGTTAAGTGTGTGACCCTGCGGGTTCGAGAATATGCAGACATGATCTTCTATCAATAATCAACAGCGGGGTCTGGGCACCCATATTGACTCCCACATTCATCGATGATCATATTGGATGAACCACGATGCCGATTCAAACAATCCCATATATATATTCCTTCGTCGCGATATTTTACTTGCCCGAGATTCGATCGTTGGTACCATCATACCTAGTTCAATCTCGTTCACGAAGTACTTTACTCGTTCCGTAATCCGATATCACTTTGTGATTAACTCCTTAACCACATGCTTGCAAGCGGTGTTGATATCGATTACCGGGCCCAAAGTATATCTCTCCGACTTGGGAGGGACAAATTCCATCTCGATACATACAACCCAGATACTTTCCGATCACCGAGAGACACCTTTATGATCACCCTCTCATAGGATGACGTTTGATGACCTCAAAGCTTTCTTCCGATACCAGGAGTTGTATTATCTCATGGTCTAAGGAATACAATATTTGACATAGGAAAAGCTTCGCAAAGATGAACACGATGATACGATCTAATTGCTTCGCTTAGTTTGGGTCTATCCATCATATCATTCTCCAATGATATGATCTCATCATCAATTGACAACTCATGTCTATGGTTAGGAAACCTTAACCATCATTGATCAATGAGCTAGTCCATAGAGGCGTACTAGGGACACGGTGTTGTTCACAAACCACACAAGTATTAAAGTTTCCGCTTAATACAATTCTAGCATGGAATATAAACTTTATCATGAACAAGAATTATAATAATAACATCTTTATTATTGCCTCTAGGGCATAATTCCAACAAATATCTCATCCCTCGTAATCAGAATCATGATCAAAGCCCGGACACCTTGATCCCCCAACAATTAAGTCTTAACCCCATGGTTATGGATAAGCTTTGTGAGTACCCACTTATCCACGTTGACCACATGAGTAATGATACAATATGACATGCCACTTAACACCATCATACCACCACATACCCAATTGTAATTCCCTTTAAAGTCCCTAAGGCAATTGTTATGTGGTGCACATTCGCATAACATCAAGAGAGTTAATTAATACATACATTATAAGTCTAAGTTATAGATCATCTTTATTTCGAAGCATAACATTTGCTAGGGTTTCTCCATCTCCCGAAGAACTAAGTAAACTACTCCTACATGGAGGCAATAAACATCATCATAGTAATATGAGAGGGATACAAACGGATGAATGGATACTTGGACAAATCCACAATGGAATTGAAGAATTCTGACAAGATGAATACAATATGAGATGTAGGAATTGGTGAAGATGATGGTGATGTAGCGGTTGATTGTGGAGACAATGTCTATGCCTTCAAGGATCTTCGTAGTGGTGAGGGTTGATGCCCTTCTGCTTGTTCCCCCTTCAGATCCCTCCAGCGGTGAGGTTTCTTCGAACTATGGTGTCTCTGAATGTCGGATATCTCAGATATGTCTGCACGGGGTGGAAGTATTTGAGACGATGGCTTCTACGGCACACCGTACAGGCGCGTCCTGCCTGTACCGATGCTTGTTAAAGCGTTTGAAACCCTCCTACGAGTTGGTTTCTCCTCCTGGGTGCATGGTTTAATGTTTGGAAGGTCTTACAGGCCTCCCAGCGGTTGCTGCTGCAAGTTGCCAAACACCCGATACATAGGGAGAACATTTGCCGCATTGTCTTAATCACAACCAATACCCTCTCTATCAATACCAACATTCGACCACAGTCACCATGATTTTCTCCATCTCTGTCAGTTTCATGGAAATACTAAGACATGTCACATGGTACCAACAAGAAGCCGAAGCTTTTCGCCTCGCCCAAATGAAGCCACTCTAGCTGAAGATATCTAGTAGCACCCTGTGCTAAACTGCAAAAATCTCCGAGAGGAAGACCAAAACTCGAAGATGGCCAGATCGAGGAGTCCTACATGAAGCAGATATACGCCTTGGTGCTCGAAGAACATCAGGACCATACCATCTTTCTTCTTAGATGCAGACCAGCAGCCCCCCTCCCTCGTTGCCATCCGCCGTCCAGTGGGACCAACCGCCCTGAAGAAGGAGGAGGCCACCACCACCATGTTCGGGACCACTGTCCCGGACAGTCCTCGTGCCACGGGACAAGCCCAGGAGTTCCACCGTGTGCCGTCATCGGAGACACAGCGATGCAGCTGATATGTCCAAAACATATCTACTTTCCCGAACACTTTTGCTATTGTCTATCCTCTAAAATTGTGTGATTTGGATACAACTAACACGGACTGAGGCTGTTTTCAGCAGAATTACCTTGGTGTCTAGTTTTTGTGCAGAAAATCAACTATCAGGAAAAATCCCGGAAAACATGCCAAAAATCATATTTCACCAGAAGACTCACGAAGCCAGAAGACGAGACGGAGTAGGGATCCGAGGGGCCCACACCCCCTGGATGCGCCTGGGAGGGGTGTGGCCACCTCGGGCACCCTATCGGCCTCCCTCTTCTCCTATAAGTTGCCTTCTGGCCTAAAAACTCAGGGGGAGTTCGACGTTTTTTCAGAAAGAGTTCCGCTTCACCACCACCACCAGAAACCGCGATTAGGAACCAGAAACTCCATTCTGGCACCCTGTCGGGACGGGGAATTTGGAGAGGATCATCGCCATCATCATCACCGACGCCTCTCCATCAACCATCCATGTTTCCCCCATCCATGAGTGAGTAATACCCTGATGTAGGCTATGGAGATGGTAGGTATTGGATGAGTTCTATCATGTAATCGAATAAGATTGTTAGGGCATGGTGCCTAGTATCTCTATTAGTGCTATTTGACTTTGTTGCAACTTATTGTTCTTAATGCTTTTCACTAGGGCCCGAGTGCCATGATCTCAAATGTGAACTTATTATTGATTCATGATGATAGTATTGTTCGTGATCTTATCTGCAAGTTGTGTACACATATCATTGTCCGGATACAAAGGCCCCAAAGTGACAGAAATTGGGACAATCGGAGGGGATGGTTGTGATATGAGGATCACATGTGTTCATGGAGTGTTAATGCTTTGCTCCGGTGCTCTATTAAAAGGTGTACCTTAATTGCCAGTAGATTCCCTTGAGGCCCCGCTGCAACGGGCTGGCGGGACAAAGGATGTTGTGCAAGTTCTCATTGCAAGAACATATGACTATATATGGAACACATGTCTATGATTGTTTAGTACTTGGATGATTTATCTTATTTATCTGCAATTGCCCTAGATCTTGAAGTTACATGTATAGACTTGTCCATGCAACGTCCGTCCATCCATCCCTATGCTTACCGCACTCATATCCTACTGTTTGCTAATATTGTTACTACTACCTTTGTTCACTACTGCTGTTACTTTGTTATTGCTATTACAAAACTTTTGCTACTGATAAACTACTATGAGCAAGACTATTTACATGTGCAGCTGAATTGACAATTCAGTTGTTAAGGCTTATAAGTATTGTTTGGCTCCCCTTGTGTCGAATCAATAAATTGGGTAATACTACCCTCGAAGACTATTGCGATCCCCTATACTTGTGGGTCATCAAGACTATTTTTTGGCGCCGTTGTCGGGGAGCATAGCTTTATTTGTAAGTTCACTTAGATCTATTATTGTTCGCTGCCATCCTTTTCATCATGGGGAAGTCTCGTGATGGGAAGTTTCCTATTTTACCATCCACTACAAGAAGAGGTACGGTTCTAAACACCTCTGCTGCTCTTGATTCACCATTTGTTATAAGTAAGCTTGTTACACCACCACCACATACACACACTTCTACTACTGTTGAATCTGAAATTGCTTCTGATACTCATGATGTTACTTATACTGTGCTTGATGCGAGTGGTTCATTAGGTCCTTTCCTAGATGCTACTATTGCTAGAACTATTTTGGGAAGCACTGAAACTCCTAGTGAAGACACTATTACACATGTTAGCTCACCTGAGTCTAGAGAGAGATATGATATTAATGATGGTTACATTGAGTTGACTAATGAATTTATTGAAGAGTGTCGGAACACACACGGTGCTAGTGCTATTAGGAATCTCCTTGAGAGACGTACCATTATACCTAAACTGTCTCCGGATGCTAAGTTTGCTACTTATACCATAGATATTAAAGATAAAGATTATGATTTCTCTCTTGATTTATCCTATATAAACATTGTTGAGAAAGAACCTTTTGTGGGACTGAAAATGAAAGTGATGTAGCTCATATGAATGAGCTTTCTACTATGAGTGCCTTATTCTCTGATGATGTTAAAATGCTTTGTAAACATTTCCAAATGGTTCAAACCCAAATTGATCAACTTGCTAAGGTACAAAAAATATGCTAGTTAATGCCTCATGAGATAAACATGCTTATGGAATTAGAACTAGGGTGGTGCAGTGATACGTCCAAAACGTATCTACTTTCTCGAACACATTGTTATTATTTATTCTCTAAAATTGTGTGATTTGGATACAACTAACACGGACTAACATTGTTTTCAGCAGAATTACCTTGGTGTCTTGTTTTTGTGCAGAAAATGAACTATCAGGAAAAATCCCGGAAAATATGCCAAAAATTATATTTCACCAGAAGATCCACGGAGCCATAAGAAGAGACGGAGAGGAGGCATGGGGGGCCCACATCCATCCCAGGCGCGGGCCCACCACTGGTCGCACCTGGAGGGGGTGTAGCCACCCCAGGCACCCCCTTGGCCTCCCTCTGCGCCTATAAGTTGCCTTTCGACCTAAAAACCGGGGGGGGGGGGCGATAGTTTTCCAGAAAGAGTTATGTTCCACCGCCGCCACTAGAAACCAAGATTCGGATGCAGAAACTCTGTTCTGGCACCCTGTCGAGACGGGGAATTTGGAGAGGATCATCGCCATCGTCATCACCAACGCATCTCCATCAACCATCGATGTTTCCCTTATCCATGAGTGAGTAATCCCCCGTTGTAGGCTTGGGGATGGTAGGGATTGGATGAGTTCTATCATGTAATCGAACAAGATCTGTTAGGGCATAGTGCCTAGTATCTCTATTAGTGCTATTTGACTTTGTTGCAACTTGTTGTGCTTAATGCTTGTCACTAGGGCCCGAGAGCCATGATCTTAGATCTGAACTTATTATTGAATCATTATGATAGTATTGTTTGTGATCTTATCTGCAAGTTGTGTACACATATCATTGTCCGGATCCAAAGGCCCCAAAGTGACAATAATTGGGACAACCAGAGGGGATGGCTGTGGTGTGAGGATCACATGTGTTCATGGAGTGTTAATTCTTTGCTCCGATGCTCTATTAGAAGGAGCACCTTAATTTCCAGTAGTTCCCTAGAGGCCCCGCTGCCACGGTCTGGCTGGATAGAAGATGTTGTGCAAGTTCTCATTGCGAGCATGTATGACTATATTTGGTGCACATGCCTAGGATTGTTTAGTACTTGGATGCTTGTTATTATTTATCTGCAATGCCCTAGATCTTGAAGTTACATGTTTAGACTCGTCCATGCAATGCCCGTCCATCCATACCTATGCCTACCGCACTCGAATCCTACTATTACCGTTATTGTTACTACTACTATTGTTTCACTATTGTTGTTACTGCTGCTGTTGCTACTACAAATTGTTGCTATTGATAAACTTCTGTGAGCAAGAACTATTTCCAGGTGCAGCTGAACTGACAACTTAGTTGTTAAGTCTTGCAAGTATTCTTTGGCTCCCCTTGTGTCGAATCAATAAATTGGGTAATACTACCCGCGAAGACTATTGCGATCCCCTATACTTGTGGGTCATCAAGACTATTTTCTGGCGCCATTGCCGGGGAGCGTAGCTTTATTTGTAAGTTCACTTGGATCTATCATTGTTCACTGCTACTCCTTTCATCATGGGGAAGTCTCGTGATGGAAAGTTCCCTATTTTACCATCCACTACAAGAAGAGGTACATTCCTAAACACCTCTGCTGCTCTTGATTCACCGTATGTTATAGTAAGCTTGTCACACCACCACCACATACTCATGCTACACACACTGTTACTACTGCTGAGTCTGAAACTGCTTTTGATGCTCATGATGTTACTTCTAATGTGCTTGATGTGAGTGGTTCATTAGGTCCTTTTCTAGATGCTACTATGGCTAGTCTAGGAAATACCGAAACTTCTAGTGAAAAAACTGTTACACCTGTTAGCTCACCTGAGGCTAGTGAGAGTTATGATATTAATGATGGTTACATTGAGTTCATTGATGATTTTGTTGAAGAGTGTCGAAACACACATGGTACTAGTGCTATGAAGAGTCTCCTTGCTAGACGTACTATTATGCCTAAGTTGTCCTCTGATCCGAAGTTTGAACCTCTTCCATAGATATTAAAGATGAAGATTATGATTTCTCTCTTGATTTATTTTATTTAGATATTGTTGAGAAAGAACCTTTTTGTGGGACTAAAAATGAGAGTGATGTGGCTCATATGAATGAGCTTTCTACTATGAGTGCTTTATTCTCTGATGATTTTAAGACGCGTAAGTACTTTGTTGCTAAGATCTTCCCTTTTTCACTAAAAGGAGAAGCTAGGGCTTGGTTTAATAGATTACCTCATGGTTCCATTGATAGCCCTGATTGCTTGATTGCTTATTTCTTCCAGAAATATTTTCCTCCTAGTGCTAGACATGCTGCTTTTTAGAGACTTTTTGATTTTAAACAGGGAGAAGAAGAGAAATTGCCTGAGTTATGGACAAGGTTCTGTGCCTTGATTCATGCACATCCTGGATGTCCATTACCTAAGAATGAGCTTCTTGATATTTATTATAATGGACTAACTGATGATTCTAGGACCTACCTAGATAGCTTTGCTGATTGTGTTTTCATGAAAAGGACTCCTACAGATGCTGAAGAATTAATGACTAAAATAAGCAAGAATTATGATGATTGAACTTCAACTGAGCTGAATGCACCTGAGCCTATTACTCCTGGACCAGTTGTTCCTAAACCAGTTCCAACACCAACAACAAAGAAGAGGGGAGTTATTGCATTAAATGATGAAGTGATGAAGGAAGCTAAGAAGTGTCTAAAGGAGAAAGGTATTAGAGCTGAAGATGTGAAGAATCAACCTCCTATAGAAGAATTATGTAAGCCAATTCCCCACTCATCTACTATTGAGGTACACTCTCTCCAACACTTTGATGAAGGTGATATTCCTTATGGTAAGCCTCCTGATCAATGTTTAGAGGAACTTGACACATTTATTGTTAAACAAGGGTATTTTAATAAACAAGTTCATAATCATTTATTGGAAAACTCTAGAGCTATCCATGAGTTGAAAGATATTGTGGAAAGAACTTCTAATGATATTAAAATGCTTTTTAAACACTTTCAAATGGTTCAAACTCAACTTTATCAACTTGCTAAGGTATAAAAGGATATGCTAGTTAATGCTTCAAGACATAAACATGCTTATGGAATTAGAACTAGGAGTTGTATAGCTACCCAAGATCCTTTATATCCTGAAGGACACCCTAAAAGAATAGAGCAGGATTCCCAACAAAGTGAAGATAGTGGTAGTCCTCGTAAGAGGAAGAAAAAAACATAATATAGTTGAGGAACCACTTGAACCTGCTGTAGATCCTAATAGTATATCTGTCTCTGATGCTGAAACTGAGAATGGTAATGATAAAAATGAATCTCCTGATAAGGAGGAAGGTGAGGAAGAACCTGAGAAGCACACTAAGAACACTAGGTACACAAAGGAATATTTTATTGCTAATAAACATGGTAAAGAGAGAGAACCTTGGGTGCAAAAACCTATGCCTTTTCCAGGTAAGAAACACAAGTCAAAGGAGGAGGAACACTACAACAAGTTTTGTGAGTGGATGAAACCTTTATTCTTGCAAATTCCTTTGACTGATGGTATTAAGTTGCCTCCTTATTCAAAGTATATGAAGGATATTGTCTCTAATAAAGGGAAGATTCCTAATGAGGAGATTTCTACTTTGCTTGCTCATTACTCCTTCAATGTAAGGTTCCAAAGAAACTTGGTGATCCAGGTGTACCAACTATTCCTTGCTCCATTAAGAATAATTATGTTAGAACTGCTTTATGTGATTTGGGAGCTGGAGTTAGTGTTATGCCTTTTTCTCTCTATAAGAGACTCCAGCTAGAAAAGTTGATACCAACTGATATATCATTGCAAATGGCTGATAAGTCAACTACTATTTCAGTTGGTATATGTGAGGATGTTCCTGTTCAAGTTGCTCATAATTGCATGGTCTTAACTTATTTTGTTGTGCTGGAAATGCTTGAAGATGATAATATGTCTATTATTTTTGGGAGACCTTTTCTTAATACTGCAGGTGTTGTCATCAATTGCAATTAAGGAAAAGTAACATTCAATATTAATGACAAAGAGCACACTGTCTATTTCCCCAAGAAGGTTGTTAAAAGCTATTGCCTGAATTCCATTGAAAATATTGAGAGCATCAACGTTGGAGAAATATACTGTCCCATTGCACAAGAAATTTTTGAAACTATTATGATTGGGACCATTGCTATCAAGTATGAGGTAACATAATCACCTTGTTGAATGCAAAGTTTTGTTTCATATAAGATTTTTTGGTAACAAGACTTGATCAACCTTGTTAACAAAAGGATTTTAATGAACAAAATAATGTTTTCACTGTGGTTATACTTGCTTTCTTTTACTTTTCTCCTTCCTAGTCTTTGCTTTAGCTTTAGTTTTGCTAGTTGTTTGCTTGTTTGAGTTTCTTAGAGATCATGTAGTTTGGCTTTGGGGTATGCTTTTTCTTCTTCTGAAAAAACTGTTTCTGCGAGAAAATAAATTTTCATACCCTGAAAATTGGCCAAAAATAAAGTATCCCAAAAAATCCCAGAAAATTCAAATTAAATTTTTCCTCAAAAAAAGAGGCAGAGAGGAACCTGAAGTAACCAAGGGGCCACCCCAGGCCACCACACTTGTGGTAGGCGCGGCCTACCAGGTGGCGGCACCTGGGGGGGTCTGGCCCACCTAGGCCCCTCCAGGCTGCCTCTTCAAAGCCATCTTATTTCTCTCTCTCGAAAAACACCGAAAAACTTGCTCAAGCTCGAGTTCTTGCTGTTCTTGCTCACAATTTTCGATCTCCTTGTTCAGCCCATCTCAAGTGCTGATTTTTTGAGGGATTGTTCCTTGGTATGTGCCTCCTCCACTTGTCCAATTAGATTTGTGATTGGTAGATTGTATCTTGAGTATTTTGCTGCTATAGGTGACAGGTGGTTTGAGCTTGCATGTTTGTTCTTTGCTTAGAAACTTTGTTTTGATGCATGTGTAGTACTCTAGCAAGTTCCTATAGTAGTTGCTCATCATTTATCAACTTATAAATCACTTGGTTTTATGGTTGTCTAAAAATTTCAGCAAGGAAGATGAGTGCTCATCCACTGAACCAATATGACTTGATGGTGCATGAGCCAATGAAGGTTCATCGTGAGGAGGCAGTTTTTCCTTCCATATATCCGTGCAATGAATTTATGAGAACTGTGGGGATCCTCCAAGATTTCCAAACTATGGTTACAAATGTAGGGTTGGAACACTTTGTTGAAGGTGAACCATTCCAATATGTTAAGCTAACCATGGATTTTGTGCAGGACTTCCGGTTCACTTGGTCTACTTCTAATCCCATGGTCCATTACAAAATATATAATATACCTGTTAACCTTCCTTTTGCTAATTTCTATGCAGCAATTAGAGTACCTCAATGGGGATCTTGTGAGAAGATCAAGGAGAGGCTCAAGTCACTTGTGGATTTATATGCTGAGATTTGCCAAGGTTTCAACTTCTCAAGGAAAGTGGTAAATTTTGGAACATTCAACTCCCAGCTATTAGATACTTTTCCTATTTCATTACCAAGTGTGTTCTTGCTAGAAAGTTATCTTCTTTTGATCTAGCTTTTATCGCAGCTGCTCTGAATAGGAATAGATCTTATAGTTTGGGTGCTCTGATAGCTCACCATCTCACCACCAACCGCGAGAAGGGTGGAATATGTGGAGGACTCATTACTTCTAGGTTGCTAGCTTTCCATGGTTTAGAGCCTCATTATTCAGATTTTTAGTTCCCCATAGAGAGGCTTGATATTCAATCCATGATTCAGCATGTTTTTGTTTCCTTGGGGGATAATGTGAGAAGTTTACCTTATGAATTATCTTTTGCCCAGCAAGGTCGAAGAAAGGATAGGACTGAGAAAATAGTTTATTTGCCTGCACCTGCTTTGTTTAACTTTGATAACAGGCAAGGATGGTCGCTTACGGAGGAGGGGGTTGACACTTATGTGGGGAACTCTCCCAGCAAGAGGAGAATGTTGAAGAGGATGCCGAAGCAAATTCGGTTCAGCCCTCCAACTTGGGAGAGGCTTCATACCAGCAGCCCTCATTTGATTGGGGCATGTCTTCTTCTTCATCGCAAGCGCCTGACTATGATCATTCCTATGATGGCCCACCATCATGGGGTTACTACCCGCGCTATTGAGCCCCACTTAGGCCAAAACCCTAAGCTTGGGGGGAGGTATACCGACGTCACACTCATATATATATCATGTTCGGTCTGTTCTTTGTATATCCATTGCTTTCGCTTTATTTTTGGTTTTTGTTGTTTCTTTCTAAAAACCCAAAAATACCAAAAATATTTTCGTTGTTTCTCTTGGTTTGTTTATTTGTTTCTTTGCTTTGGTTTGCCTTAAAATAAAAATCCAAAAAGATTTTGCTTTGTTTGGTTTGCTTTGTTTTTGTTTGGTTTTTCTTTGTTTGCTTGTTTCTAAAAAAATCAAAAACACCAAAAATATTTGTTCTTCTTCTTTGGTTTTGTGAGTTCTTTGCAAGGTTCAGCCGTTCTCAGTGGATTTTGGCTTCATGTTAATTATTCAAGTCACACAAGTGAAGGGAAATAATGAAGATTAAGACAACTCGAGGTGTGGTAAGAGGCTGGTAAAGAACTCTATTTGTTTCATTTTTGTACATATACTCATCATTGCGAGCATGCTTACCCTGTTTGTGTAAGGTGTATGTCATTATGGATGCTTAGTAGTTCTTGCTTGTCTATGATTAGCTCCAGCTTGCTAATAGTTTGTAGCATGTCATATGAATGTTTGCTTGCATTGTTTTATTCATACTTTGGTATGATATTGTGGTATCCTCCTCTGACTGTCCATGTGAATCGACTTGGCACATGCTCACGCATGCATATGACTAATCAATAGTCAGCCTCGATGATTTATTTTGCCTCAGAGTTCTTGTATCACTTCCATGCCATAGTTAGTCCCGTTTTGTTGCAAGCATGATTATGACAGTTATTGCTCTCTCGTTTGTCGCTCCCTCTCTATTGCTAGCCTTCACTCGCACTGAGTTTGTGCTCTACCTGTGCTTCTAACTCCCCAAAACCAATATTGCCAGCTGTGTCCACCATACCTACCTATTAATATCATTTTCTATTTCAGTGCATATTCCATATGCCGTGTTTTCTTCCAAAATAAAATGTTTGTCTGTTTTGAGAAAGTTAGTTAGTAAATCTCTCACAAACTTGATGGCACACTTTATTCCTTGTGCTTAATAATTCTGAACCATTGTGACTAGTCCATGAAAGTTATATGCTTGCTAGTTATATAATGGGAGTCAGCAGAACTGTGCTGTCACGGGGAACGCTTTCAACACCTGTTGGATATCTCATCCAGTTGATTCTTTGCTCTTTTGTTTATGGATGTCAATGATGTGAAATAAAACTAGAGGTTGTGAGTTCATGGAGTTTATACATTGTGTTAGAGAAACGCCTGGGCCGCTAGCCTAAGACATGCTTAATTATGGTGGAAACTTGCAGCATCACCATAATGAGCATCTATGAAGCATCCTCAATAAAAAAGCTATGCATATGGTAAATAAAAAGATTGCTAAGATGCTCATTGTCTGCTTTTCTTGTCATTTTGGTTATGGGAAAGCTCCTGTACCATGTGCAAGGGTACCCCATTGGTGGTTCTCGATGATATGCATGTATTTACAATGATAAGAACTTTCAGGTGACCAAAGTTGAGTAGCATGCGAAGCGACCCTCGTACTCAAGGGATTTGGGGTTTCCAGTCTATGGTCTGTCAAGCATATGATTCAGAGTGGACCTCACTTTCACCTTAACCACATGAATATGCCTATGATAGGGGCAATGAGAGCTCAAAGCTAATGAGTACCTTCCTTTCAGCATTTGTAAGCCTTTCAAACCTTCACAAAACCGTTTTCACAACCTTGTTGAGTCACCACATATTCTAAGAGCACCTTCTTGAGAGCATAGTTGTCATTTTTATGTTTGTTCCAGAACTTGATTAATTATGTCATGACTTTGATGCTTGTATCTCTGATATCTTTACTTCTAGTCTTCATGTGAACTTCAGAGGTTCCTTGGCATTTATATTGTGCTCTTTAAACAAAGGCAATCGAGATACCACTCTATCATACCTTATTATGAGCATTGCAATGTTGCTTATGTTTATGTTTCATGCTACTTATTATTATTGAGTTGGTTTCTCTTCAAAGATTGCAATGACTATTGAGTAAACTTAGTGAAAGTTCTTTTATCGCACTCAGTTTTCAACTCCTGTACTGAGAATATATACATCATATGAAGCAAAGTGTTTGTGAAAGTTCTTTTATCGCACTCAGTTTTCAACTGAATTGCTTGAGGACAAGCAATAAGCTAAGCTTGGGGGGAGTTGATATGTCCAAAACGTATCTACTTTCTCGAACACTTTGCTATTGTTCCTTCTCTAAACTTGTGTGATTTCGATACAACTAACACAGACTGGCGTTGTTTTCAGCAGAATTATCTTGGTGTCTTGTTTTTGTGCAGAAAATGAACTATCAGGAAAAATCCCGAAAAATATGCCAAAAATTATATTTCACCAGAAGATCCACGGAGCCAGAATAAGAGACGGAGACGAGGCCTGGGGGGCCCACACCCACCCCAGGCTCGGGCCCACCACTGGCCACGCCTAGAGGGGGTGCAGACACCCCAGGCACCCCCTCGGCCTCCCTCTGCGCCTATAAGTTTCCTTTCGACCTAAAAACCGGGGGAGGGGTCGATAGTTTTCCAGAAAGAGTTCCTCTCCTCCACCGCCACTATAAACCAAGATTCGGATCCAGAAACTCCGTTCTGGCACCCTGCCGGGACGAGGAATTTGGAGAGGATCATCGCCATCGTCATCACCAACGCATCTCCATCAACCACCGATGTTTCCCTCGTCCATGAGTGAGTAATCCCCCGATGTAGGCTTGGGGATGGTAGGGATTGGATAAGTTCTATCATGTAATCGAATAAGATCTGTTAGGGCATAATGCCTAGTATCTCTATTAGTGCTATTTGACTTTGTTGCAACTTGTTATGCTTAATGCTTGTCACTAGGGCCCGAGTGCCATGATCTCAGATCTGAACTTATTATTGAATCACTATGATAGTATTGTTTGTGATCTTATCTGCAAGTTGTGTACACATATCATTGTCCGGATCCAAAGGCCCCAAAGTGACAATAATTGGGACAATCGGAGGTGACAATAATGCTTTGCTCCGGTGCTATATTAAAAGGAGCACCTTGATTTCGATGGTTCCTAGAGGTCATACACGGGCTCGGCGGATGTAATATGTTGTGCAAGTTCTCATTGCGAGCACGTATGACTATATTTGGAGCACATGCCTAGGATTGTTTAGTACTTGGATGCTTGTTATTATTTATTTGCAATGACCTAGATCTTGAAGTTACATGTTTAGACTCGTCCATGAAACGCTCGTCCATCCATCCCTATGCCTACCGCACTCGAATCCTACTGTTACCGTTACTATTACTACTGCTATTGTTTCACTGTTGTTGTTACTTCTGCTGTTGCTACTACAAACTATTGCTACTGATAAACTTCTGTGAGCAAGAACCATTTCCAGGTGCAGCTGAACTGACAACTCAGTTGTTAAGGCTTGCAAGTATTCTTTGGCTCCCCTTGTGTCGAATCAATAAATTGGGTAATACTACCTGCGAAGACTGTTGCGATCCCCTATACTTGTGGGTCATCATGCAGCCACTCAAGATCATTTATATCCCGAAGGACATCCTAAAATAATTGAGCAGGATTCTCAACAAGGTGAAAGTAGTGATAGTCCTCATAAGAGAAAGAAAAAGAAACATAAGACAGTTGAGGAACCTTCTGAACCTGTTGTAGATCCTAATAGTGTATCTGTCTCTGATGTTGAAACTAAGAGTGGTAATGATAAAAATGATGCTCCTGATAAGGAAGAAGTTGAGGAAGAACCTGAGAAGCACACTAAGAACATTAGGTACACTAAGGAAGATTTTATTGCTAATAAACATGGTAGTGAATGAGAACCTTGGGTGCGGAAACCTATGCATTTTCCCAATAAGAAACACAAGTCAAAGGAGTAAGAACACTATAATAAGTTTTGTGAGTGGATCTGACGAGGTTTGATCTCATAAATGCCCACTTTTATGGACTTGGGTTCTGGAGAAGATGGGGATGTTGGAGATCGCGGTACGGTTAGCAAACAAGCAACACGGGGACATGAGGTTTACCCATGTTCAGGCCCCCGGAGGGAAAACCCTACTCCTGCTTGTCTACTCTTGATTACGGCGGAAACCGGTGATTACAGGGGTGCGCAGATGCAATCTGGCGTGGAGGTGTGTATGCGAAAGTATGAGGGGGAGATCTAGATCTGTAGATCTATTGTGGTTTAGTCTATCGGGGGTGCCTCCTCTTCGTTGGCCCCTCCTAGCCTTTATATATGGGGAGGCTAGGTATCAGGTACCGATACGAGTAGGTTACAAGTTAGATTCGAACTCTAGTCTTGAGGTTTTCTTGTCTTGTGCGCTTGGACTCCGTGTCCATATGGGCTTCGCTCCAACCGAACCGTCATAGGCATCATGGACCCGGGCAGGTCGTCGAGTGGGCCTTCCATCGGGCTGGACCAGGTAGGCTAACATCAGGTACCCGCAGGGTATAACCATGTCAGTAGCCCCCGAGTGTTCAGTCGAATCGTAGATTCGGCTGAGATCTCTTCAATCCTTCGGGTGCAGCTATCTCTGTCTTTCAAGAGGAATGTTTTGAGTGTGTAGGGATTGTTGATGCGTGTGTCTGACTCTCCCGACGGATCAGGGTCAGTTAACTGTCTTAGGACAAAACAACACGATCTTCTTCAGATTCGAGTCCCTCGACTCGAACCCGGAACATTTGATGGCGTAATTCGACTCAGGCCGCGGAGGACTTACAAGAGTGGAATTCCAGTGAATTTAAATGATGTACCCAACGTGTCCGTCGGGATTTTTCATCGTGCCTGCTGGCACGGATTTTTACTAGCAGAGCCCAGTCGTGTGCGTTATCAGGCCATTAGATGGTATCTGTAGGTCTTATCTTTGCGTCGCAGACGCAGCATCCGAATGTTTATCACCGCGGAGGTGTTTCGGGTGGCTAAGGAGGACGTTGCTCACTTAGGGTTAATTAGGGCAGAGCTGCCGAAAAGTTTTGCATGCTGATACGAAGGATCGCACTCGAAGAATTCATAGGGTGCGCGACCAGCGCTCCCTATGGGAGTAGCCCCCGAGTGTCTGTTCGAGTCGTAGACTCGAGCAGAGACTTTAATTCAGCCGTTGTTTGGCTTCAGGTCCGTAGGACACAAATTTTTCGGATGCTTGAATCCATCCTCCCTATGGGAGTAGCCCCCAAGTCCGTAGTGGAGTTGCAGAATCGACGTAAGACTCGAAGAATAGTTCAATGATTTAGTACTTTGATCATTTTCGGGTGCGCGACCAGCTCTCCTGATAGGAGTAGCCCCCGAGTCCTTAGTCAAATCGGTGATTCGAGTGAGGAATCGAAGCGTGCCACTCGAATATCTTCAGTGTGCGCGATCGGTGCTCCAGTTTGGAGTAGCCCCCGAGTGTCTGGCGGAGTCGTAGACTCGGGCAGAGACTCGAGTCTTGTATCTTGTAGACGCAGTCGACAATCTCGCGGGCGCACCGCTGACCCGGAAGTACATCGGGTGCGCGACCAGCGCTCCTGATAGGAGTAGCCCCCGAGTGTCTAGTCGAGTCGCAGACTCGAGTGGAGACTCATGCGAGGAGAAACCACTGACCCGGAAGTGCATCAAGTCAGCGTCTCACACATAAGGAGCCAGGAGTCGACGTAGCGGAGTCGCGCGACATTTATCCGGAAGGACTCGATGTTCCGGATGAAGTCAACGTCGTTGCTTCTGTCGGGTACATAGTCAGCGTCGCGCCTGTGTAGCATCAAGCGATGCAACCATCCGAGGAGGGTTTCGACTCAGGTCTTCAGTTTATGGCGTAGCCAGTTGTTTTGTCGACTCCTGTTGGAGGACCCGATAGAATATCTCGACGCAGTCGACATCCTTGTAAGCTGCAGAAAACATAAGAAATTGTCAAGTACTTGTATCTTGTAAAGAATATTTGCCTGTTGGCTTTTATAGTAAAATTCTGGTGCCGATCGAGTCGACACTGTTGCACTATATGCTAGGCCTTTTCGTTAGCCTGATTACCCTTAGTCTTAGTACCTTGCCGAGGCACTCAGAGTTCAAGGATTCGACGGTCAGGCAGAATCAGCTACTCGGGCTGTCGCGTTCGAGGTGCTCGAGTGCGTGGAGCCGATGGCACATTAGGTTACTCGAAGAGAGCGCAGCCCCCGAGAGTTTCGAGTGCGAGTTTAAAAAAGAATCATCTCTTAGGTAGAGGAAAACTTAGCTTTATCGGTAGTTGTCGTGGATGAAGTCGACGCGACCACCGGGTCACGGGAGCCGATGCGACCAACGGGTCGCTGTCACAGGAGTCGAAGATTATGGCGGGTTACCGCAGTCGAAAACCGCAGCAGGTCGCCGGTGTAGAAGACTCGGTGGGTCGCGCGAAGGAGTCGCTGCAGCCCCCTAGCATGAAGTTGATGTGGTCGATGTAGTAGAGGCGGCGTTCGAGAGCCATTGCGGCGGACCAGAGTCTACACAGCAGCGGTTCACCGAGGCCGATGGTGGCAGCAGTTTGCCGCAATCGAAGATCGCAGAAGGTTGCCACATCCGAAGGATGCAGCGGGTCACCGCAGCTGAAGGCCACAACGAGTATCGTGGGTGACGAAGATCGCGGCAGGTTGCTGGAGCCAAAGGCCATGGCTGGTCGCCGAAGCGGAGGAAGCCCCCGAGTGTAGAGTCAGCGCGGTCGAGAGAGTCATCGAGGCGGAGCTAATCAACTAGACAGATTTGGAGTTGCATCATCGCCGTAAAATCCGTGCAGGCCTTATGTACATTTGTTAATAATTAGTACGTGTATCCAATAAAACAGATGTTTTTCCTGCGACCTGGGTCCGTGTATATTTGATTTGGTTTGCAAGTCGTGTGCTCCAACGATTCCTTTAGCACCTTATTCTCCTTTTTTTCATCACGTGCTGTAGCAGGATGTTTCCAAATGCTGACCTCTTGGTTGTCCTTTTCTATTTCTTTCCTCTTCCTTCTAGGAACCGTCTCCGTGATGGATTCTTTTACTGTTTTCAGAAATCTGGTCGACACGTGTATACAGTATCTACTCGCCAGATCGATCCGGCCCCCGGCTGAGCACATCCGCATGATATCGGTTATGTAGCTTTCAAATTGATTGTTCCATGGTAACCGATTGGTGCTTCTTTTGTTCAAAAAATAATAGGACCTCATAACTTGTTGTCGTACACGTCCAATTTGTAGTTAGATCTCCATCCGTCCATGGCTAGATTGATCGTGTGAATCTGTGCGCTCTCCTGCTTGGTCGGTCAGCTTCTGGTAGACTCGGCAAATCTCGCTTAGATTTTTCTGAGTGCGCGGACGCGGACACAGACGCATCGACCGGACGCGATCCGATCTGGCCGATTTGGATAACAAGAGAACCAAATCAGATCAGCTTCTAGTAGCCGACGAATCGTAGATTGCAGTAGATGGGACCGTCACGATCGCATAATCAGCGCCCCCGATTCCCACAGACGGCGCCAATTGACGAGGTTTGATCTCATCAATGCCCACTGTTATGGAATTGGGTTTTGGAGAAGATGGGGATGCTGGAGATCGCGGTACGGTTAGCAAGCAAGCAACACGGGGACATGAGGTTTACCCAGGTTCAGGCCTCCGGAGGGAAAACCCTACTCCTGCTTGTCTGCTCTTGATTACGACGGAAACCGGTGATTACAGGGGTGCGCAGATGCAATCTGGCGTGGAGGTGTGTATGCGAAAGTATGAGGGGGAGATCTAGATCTGTAGATCTATTGTGGTTTAGTCTATCGGGGGTGCCTCCTCCTCGTTGGCCCCTCCTAGCCTTTATATATGGGGAGGCTAGGTCTTAGGTACCGATACGAGTAGGTTACAAGTTAGATTCGAACTCTAGTCTTGAGGTTTTCTTGTCTTGTGCGCTTGGGACTCCGTGTCCATATGGGCTTCGTTCCAACCGAACCGTCATAGGCGTCATGGACCCGGGCAGGTCGTCGAGTGGGCCTTCCATCGGGCTGGACCAGGTAGGCTAACATCAGGTACCCACAGAGTATAACCATGTCAGGATCAAACCTTTATTTTTGCAAATTCCTTTGATTGATTCTATTAAGTTGCCTCCTTATTCAAAGTATATGAAGGATATTGTCTCTAATAAAAGGAATATTCCTAATGAGGAAATTTCTACTTTGCTTGCTAATTATTCCTTCAATGATAAGGTTCCAAAGAAACTTGGTGATCTGGGTATTCCAACTATTCCTTGCTCTATTAAAAATAATTATGTTAGAACTGCTTTGTGTGATTTGGGAGCTGGAGTTAGTGTTATGCCTTTTTCTCTCTACAAGAGACTCCAGCTAGAAAAATTGATACTAACTGATATATATTTGAAAATAGCTGATAAGTCTACTACCATTCATGTTGGTATATGTGAGGATGTTCCTGTTTAATTGGTTCATAATTGCTTGGTTTTAACTGATTTTGTTGTGCTAGAGATGCATGAAGATCATAATATGTCTATTATTCTTAGGAGACCTTTTCTTAATACTGCAGGTGCTGTCATAAATTATAATCAAGGAAAAGTAACTTTTAATATTAATGACAAAGAGCATACTATCTATTTCCCCAAGAAGATTGATAAGAGCTATTGCCTGAATTCCATTGAAAATATTGAGAGCATCAAAATTGGAGAAATATATTGTCCCATTCCACAAGAAAGTTTTGAAACTATTATGATTGGGACCATTGCTATCAAGTTTGAGGTAACATAATCACTTTGTGGAATGCAAAGTTTTGCTTCATATAATATTGTTTTGGTAACAAGACTTGATCAACCTTTTTGACAAAGGGATTTTAATGAACAAAACAATGCTTTCGCAATGGTTATACTTGCTCACTTTTTTTTCTCCCTCTCCAGTCTTTGCTCTTCCTCTTGTTAGCTTTAGTTTTGTTAGTTGTTTGATTTTTAGAGTGTCTTAGAACTTCTGTAGTTTTGGTTTTGGTTTGCTTTTTGCTTCTTCTAAAAACTCTTTTTCTGCGAGAAAATCAATTTTCGTAACCTGAAAATTGGCCGAAAATATAGTTTTCCGAAAAATTCCAGAAAATTCATATTAAATTTTTTCTCAAAAAAAGGGGAAGAGGGGCACCTGGATTGGCCCACGGGGACCCACCAGGCCAGCACACCCCTGGTGGCGCGGCCAGCCCCAGATCGCGCCTGGCCTAGGTGGGGCCCACCCGTGGCCCTCCAAAGTGTCTCCTTCCAGCCACTTCTTTATCTCTCCCGAAAAACACCGGAAAACTTTCTGAAGATCGATTTCCTGCTGTTTTTTCTCCCGATTTTCGATATCCTTGCTCAGCCCATCTTTGCTGCTGATTTTTGGAGGGATTGCTCTCCGGTATGTGCCTCCTCCGCTTGTCCAATTAGATTTTTGATTGGTAGATTATAACTTGATTATTTTGCTATTGTAGGTGACAGGTTGTGTGAGCTTGCATGCTTGTTCTACACTTAGAGATTCCATTTTGATGCATGTTTATCCCTCTAGCAAGTTCATATAGTAGTTCCTCATCACTTATCAACATGGAAATCACTTGGTTTGATATTTGTCTAAAAATTTCAGAAAAGAAGATGAGTGCATACCAACTGAATCAACATGATTTGATGGTACCTGAGCCAGTGAAAGTCCATTGTGAGGAGGAAGTCTTTCCTTCCATATATCCCTGCCCTGATATTATGAGAACTGCGGGGATCTTTCAGGATTTCCAAACTATGATTACTAATGCAGGATTGGAACATTTTGTTGAAGAAGAGCCATATAAATATGTTAAGCTAACCATGGCTGTGGTGCAGGACTTCCAGTTCATTTGGTCCTTGTCTAATCCCATGGTCCATTATAAAATTTACAATATAGTTGTCGACCTGCCTTTTGCTGATTAGACTGCCATAGTGGGGTGCTTATGAGAAGATTAGAGAGAGGCCTAAGACACTCATGTATTTATATGCTGAAATTTTCCAAGGTTGCGACTTCTCAAAGGAAAGTGGTAAAATTCGGAACATTCAGCTCCCATCCATTAGATATTTTGCCTACTTCATTACCAAGTGTGTTCTTGCAAGAAAAACTACTAGAAAATTATCTTCATTTAATCTAGCTTTTATCTCGGCTGCTTTGAATAGGGATAGATCTTATAACTTGGGTGATTTGATAGCTTACAGTCTTACCACCAACCGCGAGAAAGGTGGAGTTTGTGGAGGTGGCATTTCCTCTCGTTTGCTAGCTTTTCATGGTTTAGAGCCTCATCATTCAGATTTTCGGTTCCCCATAGAGAGACTCGATCTCGATTCCATGGTTCAGCACAATTTTGTTTCTTCTTGGGCTACTTTGAGAGATTTACCGTATGAAATATCCTTTGTCAAGCGTGGTTGGAGAGGGGGTAGGACTCAGAAAGTAGTCTCTTTGTCTGCACCTGCTTTGTTTAATTTTGATAACAGGTAAGGATGGTATCTCACGGAGGAAGAACTTGACACATACATGGCGGAGCTCTCCCAACAAGAGGAGAATGTTGGAGAGGATGCCGAAGATGATTCGGTTCAACCCTCCAACATGGGGGAGTCTTCATACCAGCAGCCCTCCTATGATTGGCGTGTTGGAGATATGCCCTAGAGGCAATAATAAAAGTGGTTATTATTATATCTCTGTGTTTATGATAAATGTTTACATTCATGCTATAATAGTATTAACCGGACACATTAATGCTTGTGTGATTTTTAAACTAAATTAGAGTCTCTGGTAAAGCCTCTTTATAATACTAGCTTGTTGGTTAATAGATGATCGTGGTTTCTCGATCATGAACATTGAGATGTTATTAACAACAAGATCATATCATTAGGAGAATGGTATGATGGACATACTCCTATAGATAAGTGTAGCATAAAGATCAAGTCATTTTAATAGTTTGTTTGCTATAATCTTACTGATACATAGTAACCTAATTCCTTCGACCATGAGATCATGTTAATCACCATCACTGGGAGAATGCTTTCATGACATCAAACACCACACCGTAACTGGGTGGCTATAAAGGTGGCATTGAGTGTTCGGAAAGTATGTGTTGAGGCACATGGATCAAGAGTGGGATTTGTCCATCCATATGACGGATAGATAATACTCTGGGCCCTCTCGGTGGAATGTCATCCAATTAGCTTGCAAGCATGTGACTGGCTCACAAGGGATCACATATCACGGGAACGAGAAAAGAGTACTTATCGGTAACGAGGTTGAACTAGGTATGCAGAGATACCGACGATCAAACCTCCGATAAGTAAACTATCACAAGACAAAGGGAAATTGGTATCGTATGTAAGTGGTTCATTCGATCGCAAAGTAATCATAGAAATATGTGGGAGCCATATGAATTTCCAGATTCCTCTATTGGTTATTGATCGGAGAAGTGTCTCGGTCATGTCCGCATAATTCACGAACCGTAGGGAGACACACTTAAGGATTCGATGCTGTTTAGTAGATATGGAATGTAAGTAGGGAAACCGAATGTTTTTCGGAGTCTCGGATGGGATCCGGGATATCACGAGGAGATCCGGAATGGTCCGGAGAATAAGATTCATATAAGGAAAGTCCGATTCCGGAGTTCGGGAATGATTTCGATGTTTTCACCGGAGAGGTTCTAGAAGGGTCTAGAAGGTTCACCGGACCGGAAGGGGAATGGTCCATGAATGTGTCATGGTTAAGTGGAATGATTGGATTATGTCCTAGGTCACTTTGGTTGGGCATTTGCGAGAGAGAAATAAAGCTCTAAATTGAAAGTCAAAAGGGAGGTTTGAAAAGTCAAACTAGAACAAAGTTTCCTAGTGGAAGAAGGAAAGAGTCCTTCCTTCTATCCAACTTGGGTTTGGGTATGGATTCAAACTCTCCTCTCCCAAGCTGCCCTCCCTCTCATAAATAGAGGGGGGCTGCCCAAAAGAACACAACACCAGCCCTCCCCACCCGTGCGCCGCCGCCGACTCGCGTCGCCGCCATCAAGCCACGCCGTCCGTCGCCCCTAGCCACAGCCAACACCTCCTCCTCCTCTCCGGCCTTCTAAACCTAGATCTCCGGAAACCCTAGATTCACCATAACTCGCACCGGCTTAGGCGAAGCCCTGCGGGATCTTCCCTCTACTTCCAACACCGCGCCGCCGTGCCGCCGAAATCGCGAGGGAAGAACTACAACCTCCGCTGCCTGCTGGAACAAGGGAGATGAAGGTCTTCATCGAGTACCGAACGTGTGACCGACTGTGGATGCGCTGCCGGAACGCAGCGCCGGAAGGATCGTCTACGCGATCTTGAGATCAGCAAGTGTACGACTACATCACCCACGAGAATCTTCTCTTGTTAACCGTTTTGGAATCTTCGAGGGTGAGTACACTAATCGACTCATTGCTTCAATCTAGTAGATAGATCTTGGCTTGTTTGTATGCATCTGGTAGAAATTTTTTGTTTTCCATGCTACGAACCCCTACAGTGGTATCAGAGCCGTGTCTATATGTAGATCTGTTGCACGAGTAGAACACAATGTTCATTGTGGGGGTTGATGATTTTGTTGTCGATTGCTTCTTGTGTACTTTGCATCTTGCGGGATGGTGGGATGAAGCGGCCCGGGCTAACCTTACATGGCATCGTTCATGAGACTTGCTTCATGCTTGGCATGCAACTTGTATTGCATAAGTGGCTTTGCAGGTGCCTGTTTCTCCCAACATAGTGAAGATTCAATTTACAACGGGTAATTGACAATACTAGTATCAACGTTGTGGTTCTTGTTCGTAAGTTAGAACGACACTTATTGAAAGCCCCAAACCACGTAAAACATGCAAAGAAAATTAGAGGCATCTAACTTTGTTTTGCAGGGGTGTGCCATGATGTGATATGTCCATGATTATGATTATATATGATGTATGCAATGTTCCTTATTGTAAGTCGGAAACCGGCAGGAGCCATATGGTTTTTTTTAATTCCGTTAAGACCTACGTGTCTATTATTCAAAGTAGTTGTAATAGCTGATACTGGTGGACGACCACCATGAAGCGGCGCCATTAACCTTGGAGCCATGCCGGTGATGATGGAGATCATGTTCTGTTAGACCCCTTCCTTTATAAAGGATAGGATCCCTGTGATTGCAATGCTAGTCCCTGGATCAATGCTAGCATCCACAGTTTAAGATGAAGTACACAGATACAAAGGTCGTTTATTACATTCATTCCAGAGATAAAACATAGTCTTTTACAACTCAGGGCCATAGGCCTAATACAAGAGTTTTTAGGAATAAGTAAATAAACACAAGTCTTCATCTTCATGTGCCACAGGCAAGCATGTTGAGTGTAGACTCATGACTCCTAATCATCATCGGAGTAACCTGCAACATCACAAGTTACAGCCACAGAGGGTCAATACTTTGGAATAGTATTGGCAAGTGATACCTTAGTATATTTTAAGTGGATTACAATAATATATGCTTTTTGGCTAGTGTAGGTTGGCTTGCTTTGATTTAAAATAAGTTTTTCCTATTAGTTGAAATCACTAAGTTTTCTTTGTCAAAAACATTCCCAAGGATACCACCAATAGACATTGGGGTCCTTCACCCTTGTTCACCCACCAATTTTTACTTAGAAGTTGGAGTGTTGAGATTCTTGTGGCTTCCATGTCTTGATGCTCAAAAGTGTCCATTTCCTTGGACAAGGCTAAGTACTTAGGTTTTCCATCTGCAGAGGTTGTGCACTTTCCCCACTAGACTTGGTTTCCCAAGACAGGACCTTTCAGAAGCCTTTCCTTAGTCAAATGGACGCGTTCCATCCTATCATCCCATCTACCACCAACTGTCCAAATGACTAAGTTCTAGCAACCTATATGATCATGGCAGAGCCCATTTTGGCAAGTGGTTGCACTGTAAGCTTTCTCCACACTTGGCCTCCAAATCCCTTTGTGCCTGGGTGGCATTCCACAAGTGTGATACACAACCCAAGTCCATGGCCTTGTGTAACCACTCAACATAACCCAATCTTCCCATTCCACCCAGGTGGTTCATTTGTCTTAGTTGTTTTATTAAGAAAATATAAGTCTCTCGACTTAGAATATTTTTATCATATAGTATATAGATGTTCACCACCCTTGTTTGCTATAAGCTAGGCTAGGCAAAATAGGGTAACTTAACTTAGGAAAATTTCCCTAGCATTTCTACTATTTCACTCTACTTAGGATTTCCCAACTTAGCACTTTAGCAAAATATCATGCATTACTTTAGCAAAATAACTAATGCTAACATAAAACTTAGGATAGGAATATTCATGAAAATATCACTTGCCTTGGTAGTGTGGAGAGTAGCACTCTTCACAATCACAATCACTAGCAAAATCTACACAAGAAATCAAAGCATACAATTACACACAATTTAAATACAACCCAAAAAAAAAATATGAATGTATGCATGCAAGAATTTATTAAGTGTTAAATTTTTGAAAATTCTACTAAGTGTGTGTTCATGACTACAGAAGCATAACATGTCACAAGTTTGTCCAATAAACTTATTTGGCCATAATAAAATTTTATAAAGATATTTCTATATCTAAAATAGCCCTAAACTTGTTCCACAAATAAAACATTAACTGTTACTATATGCTAAACTAATTGGATATTCAGAAAGGCCTTGTTTCACTGAATCCAACGGTATAAAGTTTGCAAAAATCCAACGTGGCATTTGAAAGTTATGAGCATTTGAAGTTTGAATCTAAATCAGGTTTTAAATTCTGTTTTTAGTTTAAACCTTGCCACGTCGGCGTTACTCGGGCGCTGCAGTTCGCACCGGATCACCCTTCTTGCCGTTGGATCTAACTAACGCTGCGCTGCTCGATCTGTCCATACCCCGTTAAGTGAAGTGTTTCTCGCCAGAGGATTCAGATCTAACGGCTAAGAATCTCCTAACCAAAAGCGGCGCTACCGGCGGTGACAGCGGCGTCGATGGGCGGTGCCGGGCGTTCTAGGTCGCCGGGAAGGAAGGAGATGCTTACGAACCGCAAGAGGTCACTGATGCTCAAGGTGGCAACGGCTTGGAAAGGCGTCGGGTTCGTCGGGATTTCGCCGAGTTCGCGAATACGTACGCCCGCCGGTCGTCGGCGTTGGCGAGGTTCCTCGTCGTGCTAAGCCAAAACAGGACACCGGATGCGCAAGACGATGAGGATTCTATGCGTGTCGCCGAGGGCAAGGGCGGTGGCTACTTACGGAGGAGGTCGCCGGAGTTCTTGCAGAGACGGTGGCGGTCAAATGTCGACGTTGTCGATGCTATGGGTCATGCGAAGGCAAAGTGTCGAAGATGCACAGAGGTTCCTGAACAAGATAGCGTGAACGCGAGACGGGGGAACTCGAGACTCACCGAATTCGCCGGCGATGCCGGAGACGGCGGGGTTGCAGAGAGGAATGCGCGCAGCCTGGGGGCGTTCAGTGCTCGGGGTTTTGGGGAAAATAGAGAGGGGACAGAGGGGGTTTATATAGCCTGGCTAAGCACAAGAATTACTCGGCCATTGATTCGAATTGATGCCGCGATTATCACTCAGGAAACGGCAGCGTTGATTGGGGACGAACAGGTCGTGCGGGTGGAGACGACGCTGGCGTGGAGATGGCCCGCTTGTCAGCGAGGTGCGCGTAGTGCTGGTGGGGTCTGCTTGTCAGCGTCTGGTTGCGTGTGCTTGCGCGTGTGAGAAGAAAAGGAGATCCCCGGGTGGGCTTACTGGGCTCGTTCTTCTGGGCAGATTCGCCGCGGCCTTTTCTTTTGAAGTGCTCTTTTCTTTTTCTAAATTCATTTTCTGGTATGAATTTTAATATGAATTCAAATCCTTTTGAAATCAAACTGCCTTGGGACTTTTGCAGGGTTTTTGTGGATTCAAAAATAGTCATAAAACTAAGTGATTACTTTGCAAGGCTTGGTCCAGCTTGGTTTCTAAAATAATTAGGGATTTGTTCCTGTTTGCAAGTATTTGAAAGGGATTTTGAAAACTACTTCTAAATTTGGAATCCTGGGGTTTAAAAGTTTTACTCAAACTTTCCATCAATGGAGGCAAACAACAAGTATTTAAACATTCAATATTTCAAAGGGTGATGTTTATTTGAGACAAATTGACCACATGAAATCATAGCTCATATTCTATCACTAAGTGATTTTTGAGAAAACCCTAAATGAATGAATGATGTAAAGTGATATGAATGAGTTTTGAAACTATGATTTTTGGGATGTTACAAATCTAACCCCCTTAAGATGAATCTCGCCCTCGAGATTCGGATTGGCTAGCAAATAGGTGTGGGTGGTATTTCCGAAGATCATCTTCTCTTTCCCATGTTGCTTCCTCTTCGGAGTGATGGTTCCATTGTACTTTACAAAATTTGATAGTCTTGGTCCTGGTGACTCTTTCTGCGGTTTCTAGAATCTTGACAGGCTTTTCTTCATAAGTGAGATCACTTTCCAGTTGAACCTCTTCCAAAGGTATGGTATCCTTCAAGGAGGACTCTTCCATTTCTGGGTGACATTTCTTAAGCTGACTCACATGAAATACGTTATGGACTGCTGATAGAGATTCTGGCAATTCTACTTCATATGCAACTTCTCCTTTGCGACTCAGAATTTTGAATGGCCCAACATATCTTGGTGCCAACTTTCCTTTGACTCCAAATCTTTTCATTCCACGGAGTGGAGATACTCTGAGATAAGCTCTATCCCCAACTTCGTAGGTGACTTCTCTACGCTTAGAATCCGCGTAGCTTTTCTGTCGGGACTGTGCTATCTTCAACCTGTCTTTAACCAATTTGACTTTTTCTTCGGCGTCTTTGATAAGATCAGGTCCGAATAGGCTTCTTTCTCCCACACCGTTCCATAACAATGGGGTGGTACACTTTCTTCCGTAGAGTAACTCAAACGGTGCCATTCCAATACTAGATTGATGACTATTGTTGTAAGAGAACTCTGCGTAAGGCAAACTTTCATCCCAACTTGCTCCATAGTCTAAAGCACATGCTCTCAACATATCTTCCAGAATTTGGTTGGTCCTTTCTGTTTGTCCATCTGTTTGAGGATGGAAGGCAGTACTGAATTCCAATCTCGTTCCTAAAGATTCATGAAGTTGTCTCCAAAAGTGAGAAGTGAACTGAGTTCCTCTATCTGACACAATACTTTTGGGCACTCCATGAAGGCATACGATTCTGCTCATGTATATTTTTGCTAACTTGGCACTTGTATAAGTGGTCTTCACAGGTATAAAATGAGCCACTTTAGTTAAGCGATCCACTACTACCCATATGGAATCATACCCTGACCTGGTCCTTGGTAATCCGGTAATGAAATCCATGCCAATATTTTCCCACTTCCATTCAGGAATAGGCAGTGGTTGAAGTAGACCTGCTGGTTTTTGGTGCTCCGCTTTGACTCTGCTACACACATCACACAAAGCAATATGTTCAGCGATGTCTCTTTTGAGATTGTTCCACCAAAACCTTTCTTTCATATCCATGTACATTTTGGTGTTTCATGGGTGAATAGAATATGGAGAGTTGTGACCTTCCTGTAAGATCAGTTTCCGCAACTCTGGGTCTTGTGGAACACATATACGTTTCCCGTGCCATAAGGTTCCTTGTTCATCGATACGGAAACTCTTAGCCTTCCCTAGACTAATATTTTCCTTGATCTTTTCAATTTCCTTATCGGTCTTCTGAGCTTCTTGGATCCTGTTCAAGAGAGTGGGTTGAACATCTAATGACATAAGATGTCCTTCTGGTACAATCTCCAATCTGAGTTCCTTGAATTGTTTACAGAGATCTTCTGGCAATTCTCCTTTGGTAAGACCATTTACAAACGTCTTACGACTTAAAGCATCGGCTACCACATTTGCTTTACCGGGGTGGTATTGCAAACTCAAGTCATAATCCTTGATAAGTTCTAGCCATCTTCTTTGTCTCATGTTGATCTCTTTCTGGGTGAAGATATACTTCAAGCTCTTATGATCGGTGAATACTTCACACTGCTTACCTAAAAGGTAATGTCTCCATGTTTTGAGTGCATGGACGACAGAGGCTAATTCCAAATCATGAGTAGGATAGTTTACTTCATGAGTTTTGAGTTGTCTCGAAGCATAAGCTACGACTCTACCATCTTTCATAAGTACAGCACCCAAGCCTTGATGAGAAGCATCACAATACACTTGGAAATCTTTTTCCAAATCTGGCAGACATAGAACTGGTGCTGTCACAAGTCTCTTCTTCAACTCTTGGAAGACTGCAACCTTCATCAAACAAATTTCTTGTCCTTCTTTAGCAATTACCATCGGCTTAGCAACTTTCGAGAAATTTTCAATGAACCTTGTAGTAACCTGCTAAACCAAGGAAACTACGAACTTCCTTCACATTCTTGGGTGATTCCCAATCTGTCACAAATTGAAACTTTAGCAGATCAATGCCACACCATCCTTTGTCATCACATGACCAAGAAATCCAACTTTCTCTAACCAGAACTCACACTTGCTGAATTTGGCATAAAGCTTATGCTCTCTTAACTTTTCAAGTATCAAGCGCAAGTGTCTTTCATGTTCTTCCTTGCTCTTGGAGTAGACTAAGATATCGTCGATAAAAACGACAACGAACTTGTCAAGGAATTCCATGAACACTTTGTTCATCATATTCATGAAGTATGCTGGAGCGTTGGTTAAACCAAAAGGCATCACAGTGTACTCATACAATCCATATCTTGTGGTGAATGCTGTCTTAGGTATGTCTTGCTCTCTTATCTTAAGTTGTAAATAGCCTGACCGAAGATCAATCTTCGAGAATACACATGCTCCTTCTAACTGATCAAACAAGTCATTGATTCTTGGCAAAGGATATTTGTTCTTGATGGTAACCTCATTGAGAGAACGATAATCAATACATAATCTTTGTGTTCTATCCTTCTTCTCCACAAACAATACCGGGGCTCCCCAAGATGAAGAACTTGGTTGAATAAACCCTTTCTGTAACTGTTCTCCTAGTTGTTTCTTGAGTTCTTTCAGTTCATCCACTAACATTTTGTATGGTCTCTTAGCTATTGGTCCAGAACCTGGTACCAAATCTATCAAAAACTCCACATCTCTATCTGGTGGCATTCCTGGTAATTCCTCCGGAAATACATCCGGATACTCACACACAATTGGCACACTGTCCATGCTAACCCCCTTAAGAGAATTTAGCTTACTTCCTTTAGATTCAAAGTTTGACTTAAATTTTATTCTTTTTCCTTCTGGGGTTGTGAGTGTAACCGTACGATTGGCACAATCCAATACTCCTTCATACTTAGCCATCCAATCCATTCCCAAAATTACATCCAATCCTTGGGAATTCAGGATTATTAGGTTCACTGGAAACTTATGTTTTCCAAACTCTATGACTAAGTCATGACATCCTGAGTTTACTATCATTTCTCCACCTGGAGAACTTACTCTTATAGGACACCCAATGGTTTCTACCGGTAGTTCATTTCTTTCAACAAATGCTTTTGATATGAATGAATGAGATGCACCAGTATCAAAGAGTACAAATGCTGAAATTGAATTGAGTCTGAACTTACCAGCCACGGCACCAGGTTCCTCATAGACCTCCTCCACATTTATGTGGTTAACCTGTCCCTTCTGGAAGGGATTTGGCTTGTTAGGTCCTTCAACTTTCTTTTCAGGGCACTCATTAGCATAATGCCCCAGCTTCTTGCATTTGAAACACTCAACCTGACTGATGTCCTTTTTAACATGCTGACTTCCACTTCCACTACCATTTCCACTGTGGTGGCTCTTATGTCCACTCTTGTGGTTCTTGTACTTATCATTGTCATGACTACGGTGATGCTTGTTGTCATGACGGTTGTGGTTGTGGTGCTTGTTGAATTTCCCATGTTTATGGGATCCTGAGCTGCCACTGTCATCATAGTGAGATCGTTTATGAGACGATCCCGAGCTGTGTTTGTCGGAGTGTTTCCTCTTCCTACTCTCGACTTGTTTCATTTTACTTTCCAAAATAGCAGCCTTGTCACACAAGGACTGATAAGTTGGAACATATCTACAGATAACTGTAGGTTCAGCTCATCATTCAAGCCTTCCAAGAATTTTTCCTTTCTCTTGGCATCAGTATCAACCTCATCCGGTGCATAGCGCGCCAGATTGTTGAATTCTTCTACGTATTCTGCCACACTGCGATGGCGCTGTTTCAAGTTGTGAAACTCCTTCTTTTTCAGACTCATTATCCCGGATGAGATATGAGCGTGCAAACCCATCCTCAAATATGTCCCATGTCACTTCATCAATGGGAGTGGTGATTTGGAAGTTATCCCACCATGTGGCGGCTGGTCCTTCCAACGATGTCTTTCGAATCGACTTTTTCAGCATCGGTCAGCCCATTGTCACCAAGTCTTTGTTCACGTAACGTAACCAGTCATTCGCCATGGGATCGGTTGTCCCGAAAATTTTTGGCCTTAGTCGCAGAAATCTAGTAAGCATATCAAAACCCGGAGGGTTGTTGTTGTTGTTATTGTTGTTGTTGTTGTTGGGGTTGTTATTGTTGTTGTTATTCTGATTCTGGATGAATGTCGTCATCATTTGCATAAGTTGTGTTTGCGCATTCATCATCTGTTGCATTTCCGGGGTGATGTTATTGGGGTTGGGGTTTGCGCGACGGGGAGGCATCTGTGGTTTGATCAAATAGATAAGAATGAGATACCCATAGATGTTTCATGCACAATACATCACAAGCAACACATAACAAGCAACATAAAAACATAACAAGCTCATGAAATAAAACACACAAGTGACAAGCCATCCACATGTCGGATGGTCCAATAACAAGTTCGCAACAACAAGTATGAATATGTAAGTAAGAACGAGTAACAAGCCTACTCATCAGCATCTATCTCCTCCTCGACGAAGGTAAGACCTGCGTTCTCCATCGCGGTCTTGTTCTCCTCTATAGTAGTGGTCAAGGAATCAACCTTGGTCTTGAGAGCCCTCTTCTGGGAACGAAGCCTCTCAATAACCATCTGCTGCTGCTCAAGCTCGAAGTCCTTGGACTTCAGTTCCTCGGTCATGTCCCGGATCATCTTGCTCCTATCCCGACGCGTTTCTCTTGACTCTTGAACTTGCGGTCCTGGGCCTCGAACTTTGTCTCCATCTCCTTGATCATCTCATCCTGCCAAAAAGCTTGTCCTTCTCGCTGGCTGCACTCAGCTCGTCATTACCTAGCATGACGTTCGTCCTGTCCGTATCTACGTGCCTGAGAAGAGTCTCTAAGTCCTGAAGATAAAGGCGTATCGGCTCCGCGGTGCTCCTCGAGTCATCCTCGAAGTCGATGGACTCTCCGTCAACATCACGTCTTCCGAAGACGTGAAAATGTGTACCCCTAACCTGCCTGGAGTGACGGCCTAACAGTCGTCCTATCAGGTCCTGCATGACTACCTCCATGCCTCTCTCCCTGTCATCGTGCATCAACTTGAAGACGATGGCCTCTGTAGTAGGCTCAGTCTGGCGTCCTGGCTGGGTCACCTTGAAGCCCCAGAGGTCCTTCCTCTCGAACTTGGTGAGTGGGTACACCGTGATGGTAGGAAGAGGGAGATCAAGTAGAGTGGTAAGCTCAATGATACGGGAACCAAAACGGGTAACGAAACTCCTCAACGGTGCCGACAACAGGCATCTATTTATAAGATTGAAAAGTTAGAACATAGCAATTCAAGGTAAATCAAGACTAACATTCATACATATCCATGAAAGTAATCACACACAAGTCGTGCATACATAAGTTCATTACATCACTCAAGGTCCAAACTTATTTAAAAATATCCTTAGAAAATAAGGTGATAAGTGGTGGTCCAACTAACGAAGTGACCTTACAATCCAATCTCATGGATCTATTGTTAAACACAATGTTCCTAGAGGCAATCCACCAATCTTGCTCTCTTGATTCTATCACTAAGTCTATAACATCTCCTCTTATTTCTTGGTTGGTGTCCTCCAACTCTTGAGTAAGCTCCTTTTCTTTCTCTAAGTCCTTTTGGAGGTTGAGCATTCGCATTTGACTCTAGCACTTAGTTCCTTGATAGTCCTCCAAGCTGCATCCTGGCGACTCAAAGAATGTGGTGTGCATGGTAGTGTTAGTGTACATGCAGAATCCCCTTTCTTTGTGGTTGTCTTCCTTGTTTTTGTACAAGTGAAGTTGCACCCACCAATACTCCACTCCTTCATCCATCACTGGAAAGCCCTTGTACACAGCTTCACCATGTGCATCCATTGCCTCCATGAGGTCCTTGAGAATATTGGGAAACTCAGTTTCACATTCCAAGGTCATGGTCATGAGTGGTCCCTTCTTCACGGCTTCGTTGATGGAGTTCATCTACAAGGAAGTTGAAAGAGATTAGAAAAGTTTTACGAGAAGAATAGACAAGTGTAGAAGTATTTGAAAAACTTTTTCCTTAGTGGTTTTCCAATCCTAGGGTCATAATCCTACAGGCAACCTGGCTCTGATACCATCTGTTAGACCCCTCCTTTATAAAGGATAGGATCCCTGTGATTGCAATGCTAGTCCCTGGATCAATGCTAGCATCCACAGTTTAAGATGAAGTACAGATACAAAGGTCGTTTATTACATTCATTCCAGAGATAAAACATAGTCTTTTACAACTCAGGCCATAGGCCTAATACAAGAGTTTTAGGAATAAGTAAATAAACACAAGTCTTCATCTTCATGTGCCACGAGCAAGCATGTTGAGTGTAGACTCATGACTCCTAATCATCATCGGAGTAACCTGCAACATCACAAGTTACAGCCACAGAGGGTCAATACTTTGGAATAGTATTGGCAAGTGATACCTTAGTATATTTTAAGTGGATTACAATACTATATGCTTTTTGGCTAGTGTAGCTTGGCTTGCTTTGCTTTAAAATAAGTTTTTCCTATTAGTTGAAATCACTAAGTTTTCTTTGTCAAAAACATTCCCAAGGATACCACCAATAGACATTGGGGTCCTTCACCCTTGTTCACCCACCAATTTTTACTTAGAAGTTGGAGTGTTGAGATTCTTGTGGCTTCCATGTCTTGATGCTCAAAAGTGTCCATTTCCTTGGACAAGGCTAAGTACTTAGGTTTTCCATCTGCAGAGGTTGTGCACTTTCCCCACTAGACTTGGTTTCCCAAGACAGGACCTTTCAGAAGCCTTTCCTTAGTCAAATGGACGCGTTCCATCCTATCATCCCATCTACCACCAACTGTCCAAATGACTAAGTTCTAGCAACCTATATGATCATGGCAGAGCCCATTTTGCCAAGTGGTTGCACTGTAAGCTTTCTCCACACTTGGCCTCCAAATCCCTTTGTGCCTGGGTGGCATTCCACAAGTGTGATACACAACCCAAGTCCATGGCCTTGTGTAACCACTCAACATAACCCAATCTTCCCATTCCACCCAGGTGGTTCATTTGTCTTAGTTGCTTTATTAAGAAAATATAAGTCTCTCGACTTAGAATATTTTTATCATATAGTATATAGATGTTCACCACCCTTGTTTGCTATAAGCTAGGCTAGGCAAAATAGGGTAACTTAACTTAGTAAAATTTCCCTAGCATTTCTACTATTTCACTCTACTTATCCCAACTTAGCACTTTAGCAAAATATCATGCATTACTTTAGCAAAATAACTAATGCTAACATAAAACTTAGGATAGGAATATTCATGAAAATATCACTTGCCTTGGTAGTGTGGAGAGTAGCACTCTTCACAATCACAATCACTAGCAAAATCTACACAAGAAATCAAAGCATACAATTACACACAATTTAAATACAACCCAAAAAAAATAATATGAATGTATGCATGCAAGAATTTATTAAGTGTTAAATTTTTGAAAATTCTACTAAGTGTGTGTTCATGACTACAGAAGCATAACATGTCACAAGTTTGTCCAATAAACTTATTTGGCCATAATAAAATTTTATAAAGATATTTCTATATCTAAAATAGCCCTAAACTTGTTCCACAAATAAAACATTTTTAACTGTTACTATATGCTAAACTAATTGGATATTCAGAAAGGCCTTGTTTCACTGAATCCAACGGTATAAAGTTTGCAAAAATCCAACGTGGCATTTGAAAGTTATGAGCATTTGAAGTTTGAATCCAAATCAGGTTTTAAATTCTGTTTTTAGTTTAAACCTTGCCACGCGTCGCGTTACTACTGGCGCGTACCGGTTCGCACCGGATCACCCTTCTGTGCCGTTGGATCTAACTAACGCTGCGCGGCTCAGATCTGTCCATACCCCTTCGTTAAGTGAAGTGTTTCTACGCGTAGGATTCAGATCTAACGGCTAAGAATCTCCTAACCAAAAACGAGCGGCGCTACCGGCGGTGACAGGCGGCGGCGCGTCAGTCGGTGGCGGTGCCGGCGTTCTAGGTCGCCCGGGGAAGGAAGGAGATGCTTACCAGAACCGCAAGAGGCTGCTGATGCTCAAGGTGGCAACGGCTTGGAAAGGGGCGTACGGGTTCGTCGGGGATTTCGCCGAGTTCGCGAATCGCCCGCCACGGTCAGTCGTCGACGTTGGCGAGGTTCCTCGTCGCGCTAAGCCAAAACAGGTACACTGTCAGATGCGCAAGACGATGAGGATTCTATGCGCGATCGCCGAGGTCAAGGGGCGGTGGCTACTTACGGAGGGAGGTCGCCGGAGTTCTTGCAGGAGACGGTGGCGGTCCAGTCGTCGACGTTGCCGATGCTATGGGTCATGCGAAGGCAAACGGAAAGTGTCAGAAGATGCACAGAGGTTCCCTGAACAAGATAGCGTGAACGCGAGACTGGGGGGAACTCGAGACTCACCGGAATTCGCCGGCGCAGTCGTCGGAGACGGCGGGGTTGCAGAGAGGAATGCGCGCAGCCTGGGGGCGTTCAGTGCTCGGGGTTTTGGGGAAAAGAGAGAGGGGACAGAGGGGGTTTATATAGCCTGGCTAAGCGCGAGAATTACTCGGCCATTGATTCGAATTGTGCCGCGATTATCACTCAGGAAACGGCAGCGTTGATTGGGGACGAACAGGTCGTGCGGGTGGAGACGACGCTGGCGTGGAGATGGCCCGCTTGTCAGCGAGGTGCGCGTAGTGCTGGTGGGGTCTGCTTGTCAGCGTCTGGTTGCGTGTGCTTGCGCGTGTGAGAAGAAAAGGAGATCCCCGGGTGGGCTTACTGGGCTCGTTCTTCTGCTGGGCCAGATTCTGGCCGCGTGGCCCTTTTCTTTTGAAGTGCTCTTTTCTTTTTCTAAATTCATTTTCTGGTATGAATTTTAATATGAATTCAAATCCTTTTGAAATCAAACTGCCTTGGGACTTTTGCAGGGTTTTTGTGGATTCAAAAATAGTCATAAAACTAAGTGATTACTTTGCAAGGCTTGGTCCAGCTTGGTTTCTAAAATAATTAGGGATTTGTTCCTGTTTGCAAGTATTTGAAAGGGATTTTGAAAACTACTTCTAAATTTGGAATCCTGGGGTTTAAAAGTTTTACTCAAACTTTCCATCAATGGAGGCAAACAACAAGTATTTAAACATTCAATATTTCAAAGGGTGATGTTTATTTGAGACAAATTGACCACATGAAATCATAGCTCATATTCTATCACTAAGTGATTTTTGAGAAAACCCTAAATGAATGAATGATGTAAAGTGATATGAATGAGTTTTGAAACTATGATTTTTGGGATGTTACATGTTCGTGCTTGAAGATGGAGATCGGAAGCACAAGAAGAAAGGCGATATCATATCACATATTTTGAATTGCATGTGATGTTAATCCTTTTATGCATCTTGTATTAATTAGTTCACGTCGGTAGCATTATAAGATGATCCCTCTCACAAAATTTCAAGTTATAAAGTGTTCATCCTTAGTAAGCACTGTTGCTAAAGCTCATTGTTTCGAAGCACCATGTGATGATCGGGTGTGTTGGATTTTGCGAGTGTATACATCGGGAGCAAGCCAGATTTTCTCACGCGGAAGCTAAGGTTTGATATTAACGAGCCTAGCATGTACAGACATGGTCTAGGAACACGGATCACCAAAAGGTAAAGCATGAGTCATGTAGTAGATATGATGAACATGTTGATTGTTCGCCATTGAAGCTACATCAACTCTCATGATGATCGGTTTTGATGTGGTGGATTTGGTTCGTGTGATCACTAAAACAATGTGAGGGATATTGTTTTGAGTGGCAGTTCACCTAGATTAATTTAACTATTAATTATAACTCAATTTTTCATAAGCTTAGTCTAAACTATTGCAAATAAGTTGTAGATCAATGGCGGCCCCTACCATCAATTTTAATGCGTTCCTAGAGAAAGAAAGGTTGAAAAACAATGGAAGCAACTTCGCGGATTGGTTCCGCAACTTGAGGATTGTCCTCAATGCTGGTAATTTGACCTATGTGCTGGATGCACCGCTGGGTGACCCACCTGGAGCCAATGCTACCGATGAGGTAAAGAATGTTTTCCTCGCTCAGAAGAATCAGTACTCCACAGTTCAGTGTGCTATCTTGTATGGTTTGGAATCAGAGCTTCAGAAAAGGTTTGAGAACCATGACCCACATGATATTGTACGTGAACTCAAAATTATATTTGAGGCTCACGCGATAGTTGAGAGTTATGAGGCTTCTGAAAAGTTCTTTAACTGCAAGATGGAAGAGGGCAGCTCCGTCAGTGAGCATGTGCTTAAGATGTATGGGCACGCAAGCAAGCTTCAAAGCTTAGGTATAGTGATTCCTAATGCTTTGGGGATTCACCGTGTCCTCCAATCACTACCACCAAGTTACAAGAACTTTGTGATGAACTACAATATGCAAAACATGGACAGGTCGTTGCCAGAACTCTTCTCCATGTTAAAGTCTGCGGAACTGGAGATCAAGAAAGAGCACCACGTGTTGATGGTCAATAAGACCACCAAATTCAAGAAGCAAGGAAAGTCTAAGAAAAAGGGAAACTTCAAGAAGGGCGGTAAGAAAGTTACCGCGTCGGCGAAGAAGACCAAGGCTAGGCCTAAGCTTGATACTGAGTGCTTTTACTGCAAGGGACAAGGTCACTGGAAGCGGAATTGCCCAAAGTACTTGGCGGATTTGAAGAACGGCAACATCAAGAAGAAAGGTATATCCGATATACATGTTATTGATGTGTATCTCACTAGTACTCGTAGTAGTGCCTAGGTATTTGATACTGGTTCGGTTGCTCATATTTGTAACTCGAAATAGGTACTGCAGAATAAACAGAAGCTAGCGAAGAACGAGGTGACGATGCGCGTTGGAAATGGATCAAAGGTTGATGTGATCGCGGTCGGCACGCTACTTCTTCATCTACCATCGGATTAGTTTTATACTTAAATAATTGTTATTTGGTGCCTGCGTTGAGCATGAACATTATATCTGGATCATGTTTATTGCGAGACGGTTACTTGTTTAAGTCCAATAATAATAGTTGTTCGATTTATATGAGTAATATGTTTTATGCACATGCACCTTTGATAGATGGTCTATTCTTATTGAATCTCGATTGTGGAAACACACGCATTAAGAACATTGAAGCTAAACGTTTGAAATTGAGCGATAACTCGACCTATATGTGGCACTGTCGTCTTGGTCATATTGGAGTGAAGCGTATGAAGAAACTCCATTCTGATGGACTTCTTGAATCACTTGATTTTGAATCACTTGAAAGATGCGAAGCATGTCTGATGGGTAAAATGACTAAGACTCCATTTTCTGGTATGATGGAGCGAGCTACGGACTTATTGGAAATCATACATACCGATGTGTGTGGCCCAATGAGTGTAGCATCGCGCGGTGCTTATCGTTATGTTCTTACCTTCACGGATGACTTGAGTAGATATGGGTATATCTATTTCATGAAACATAAGTCCGAAACTTTCGAGAAGTTTAAGGAATTTCAAAGTGAGGTAGAGAATCAACATAACAAGAAGATTAAATTTCTACGATCTGATCGTGGAGGTGAATATCTAAGTTACGAGTTTTGCGAGCATTTGAAGAAATGCGGAATACTTTCACAATTGACACTGCCGGTAACACCACAACGTAATGGTGTGTCCGAACATCGTAATCGAACTCTCTTAGATATGGTTTGTTCTATGATGTCACTTACAGATTTACCGCTATCGTTTTGGGGTTATGCATTAGAAACAGCCGCATTCACTTTAAATAGGGCACCATTTAAATCTTTTGAAACGACACCGTATGAATTGTGGTTTGGAAAGAAACCTAAATTGTCGTTCCTTAAAGTTTGGGGTTGCGAAGCTTATGTAAAGAAGTTACATCCAGACAAGCTTGAACCCAAAGCGGAAAAATGCGTCTTCATAGGATACCCGAAGGAAACTATTGGGTATACATTCTATCATAGATCCGAGGGCAAAATCTTTGTTGCCAAGAATGGATCCTTTCTAGAGAAGGAGTTTCTCTCGAAAGAAGTGACTGGAAGGAAAGTAGAACTCGACAAGGTTGTTGAACCTTCTCTCGAACTTGAGAATACCGCAGCACCGGAAGTGGTTCCTGTGGCGCCTGCACCAATAAGAGAGGAAGCTAATGATGTTGATCATGAAACTTCGGTTGAAGTTACTACGGAACCTCGCAGGTCAACGAGAACTTGTACCACTCCTAATTGGTATGATCCCGTTATGAGTGTCATGTTGGTGGACAACACCGATGACCCTGAGACATATGAGGAAGCGATGATGAGCCCAGATTCCAATAAATGGCAAGAAGCCATGAAATCCGAGATTGGATCCATGTACGAAAACCAAGTATGGACTTTGGTGGACTTACCGGATGGCCGGAAGGCTGTCAAGAACAAATGGATCTTCAAAAAGAAAACAGATGCTGATGGTAATGTTACTGTCTATAAAGCTTGACTTGTCGCAAAAGGGTTTCGACAAATTCAAGGAGTTGACTACGATGAGACTTTCTCACCAGTAGCGAAGCTAAAGTCTATGAGGATTATGTTAGCAATCGCTGCATATTATGATTATGAGATATGGCAGATGGATGTCAAAACGGAGTTCCTCAATGGAGACATTGATGAAGAGTTGTATATGATGCAACCCAAAGGTTTTATCGATCCTAAAGATGCTAACAAGGTATGCAAACTTCAACAGTCCATATATGGATTGAAGCAAGCATCCCGAAGTTGGAATCAACATTTTGATAAGGTAATCAAAAGTTTTGGTTTTATACAAACTTATGGAGAAGCTTGTATTTACAAGAAAGTGAGTGGGAGCTCTATAGCATTCTTAATACTATATGTAGATGACATATTGTTGATTGGGAATGATGTAGACCTTATTAATAGTGTCAAGGATTATTTGAATAATAGTTTTTCAATGAAAGATCTTGGCAAAGCAGCTTACATATTAGGCATAAAGATTTATAGTGATAGATCGAGACGCCTAATATCATTGTCACAAAGTACATATTTGGACAAAGTTCTAAAGAGGTTTGGAATGGAAGATAACAAGAAAGGGTTCTTGCCCATGTTGCCCAATACGACCTTGAGTAAAACTCAAAGTTCTACAACGGTAGAAGATAGAGAGAGGATGAGTAAGACTCCCTATTCCTCAGCCATAGGATCTCTTATGTATGCCATATTATGTACTAGACCCGACATTGCATATGTTGTTAGTTTGACTAGCAGATATCAAAGTGATCCAGGAGTGGATCATTGAACAGCGGTCAAAAACATCCTTAAGTACTTGAGAAGAACTAAGGATATGGTTCTTTCTTATGGAGGTGATGAACAGCTCGTTGTAAATGGTTACACCAATGCTAGTTGGAACACCGATCCGGATGATTCTAAATCTCAATCTGGATACGTATTTACTTTTAATGGTGCATCAGTTAGCTGGAGGAGTGCAAAGCAAAGCGTTGTGGCGAGATATTCAACTGAATCGGAATACATAGCTGCTTCGGAGGCTTCACAAGAGGCGATATGGATGAAGGAGTTAATTACAGAGCTCGGTGTGGTTCCAAGTGCGCCGGACCCAATGTCTATCTACTGTGATAACATGGGCGCCATAGCCAATGCGCAAGAACCAAGGTCACACAAGAAGCTGAAGCACATCAAGCTACGTTTTCACGCTATTCGAGAGCATGTCCAAGATGGTGACATAAAGATTTGCAAAGTACACAGATCTGAATGTGGCGGATCCGTTGACTAAACCTCTCCCGAGGGCAAAACATGACCAGCACCAAACCGCCATGGGTGTTCGGTATATTACCATGTAATCTAGATTAGTTGACTGTAGTGCAAGTGGGAGACTGTTGGAGATATGCCCTAGAGGCAATAATAAAAGTGGTTATTATTATATCTTTGTGTTTATGATAAATGTTTACATTCATGCTATAATAGTATTAATTAGAAACATTAATACTTGTGTGATTTGTAAACTAAATTAGAGTCCTTGGTAAAGCCTCTTTATAATACTAGCTTGTTGATTAATAGATGATCGTGGTTTCTCGATCATGAACATTGAGATGTTATTAATAACAAGATCATATCATTAGGAGAATGGTATGATGGACATACTCCTATAGATAAGCGTAGCATTAAGACCAAGTCATTTCAATAGTTTGTTTGCTATAAGCTTTCTGATACATAGTAACCTAATTCCTTCGACCATGAGATCATGTTAATCACCATCACCGGAAGGATGCTTTGATGACATCAAACACCACACCTTAACTGGGTGGCTATAAAGGTGGCATTGAGTGTTCGGAAAGTATGGGTTGAGGCACATGGATCAAGAGTGGGATTTGTCCATCCATATGACGGATAGATATACTCTGGGCCCTCTCGGTGGAATGTCATCCAATTAGCTTGCAAGCATGTGACTGGCTCACAAGGGATCACATATCACGGGAACAAGAAAATATTACTTATCGGTAACAAGGTTGAACTAGGTATGCAGAGATACCGACGATCAAAACCTCGGATAAGTAAACTATCGTGAGACAAAGGGAAATTGGTATTGTATGGAAGTGGTTCATTCGATTTCAAAGTAATCGTAGAAATATGTGGGAGCCATATGAATTTCCAGATTCCTCTATTGGTTATTGATCGGAGAAGTGTCTCGGTCATGTCCGCATAATTCACGAACCGTAGGGAGACACACTTAAGGATTCGATGTTGTTTAGTAGATATGTAATGTTAGTAGGGATACCGAATGTTGTTCGGAGTCTCAGATGGGATCCAGGATATCACGAGGAGATCCGGAATGGTCCGGAGAATAAGATTCATATAAGGAAAGTCCTATTTCGGAGTTCGGGACAGTTTCCGATGATTTCATCGAAGAGGTTCTAGAAGGGTCTAGAAGGTTCACCGGTCCGGAAGGGGAATGGTCCATGAATGTGTCATGGATATGTGGAATGATTGGATCATATCCTAGGTCACTTGGTGTTGACATTTGCAAGAGAGAAATAAAGCTCTAATTGAAAGTCAAACGGGAAGTTTGAAAAGTCAAACTGGAACAATGGTTTCCTAGTGGGAGAAGAAACAAGTCCTTCTCTCAATCCAATTTGGGTTTGGGTTTGGATTCAAACCCACCCCTCCCAAGCTTCCCCTCCCTCTCATAAATAGAGGGGGAGGGATGCCCCAACACCACAAGAGCCAAGCCCTCCGCACACACGCGCCACACGCCTCAGCCGCCACGCCGCGCCACCTCCTTGCCGCCGCCTATCCGGCCGACACCTGCTCCTCCCGGACTTCTAAACCCTAGATCTCCGGGAAACCCTAATCCACCATAACTCGCACCGGCTTAGGCAAAGCCTCTGGGATCTTCCTCTACTGACACCACGCCGTCGTCCGGAATTGCGGGGAGAACTACAACCTCCGCATTTTCTTTGGAACAAGGGAGAGAAGGTCTTCATCGAAATGTACAACGTGTGACCGATCATGAAGCGCTTGAACGCAGCGCCGGAAGGATCGTCTACGCGATCTTGAGATCGGCAAGTGTACGACTACATCACCCACGAGAATCTTCTCTCGTTAACTGCTTTGGAATCTTCGAGGGTGAGTGCTTCTATCGACTCGTTGCTACAATCTAGTAGATAGATCTTGGATTGTTTGTGTGCATGCGGTAAATTTGTTTTGTTTTCCATGCTACGAACCCCTACAGATTCAAACTCCCCTCTCCCAAGCTGCCCTTCCTCTCATAAATAGAGGGGGAGGGCTGCCCCAAAGAACACAACACCAGCCCTCCCCACCAGTGCGCTGACCCCAAGCCGCCGCCACCGTCCCGTCACCGTCTCCCTAGCCCCCACCGACACCTCCTCCTCCTCCTCCTCTCCGGCCTTCTAAACCTAGATCGTCGGAAACCCTAGATCCACCATAACTCGCACCGGCTTAGGCGAAGACCTGCGAGATCTTCCCTCTACTTCCGACACCACGCCGTCGTGCTACCGGAATCGCGAGGGGAGAACTACAACCTCTGCTGCCTGCTGGAACAAGGGAGAGAAAGGTCTTCATCGAGTATCGAACGTGTGACCTACCGCGGAAGCGCTGCCGGAACGCAGCGCCGAAAGAATCGTCTAGGCGATCTTGAGATCGGCAAGTGTACGACTACATCACCCACGATAATTTGCTCTCGTTAACCGCTTTGGAATCTTCGATGGTGAGTACTCTAATAGACTCGTTGCTTCAATCTAGTAGATAGATCTTGGCTTGTTTGTATGCATGCGGTAGAATTTTTTTGTTTTCGATGCTACGAACCCCTACATGGGGCGTGTCTTCTTCTTCATCGCGAGGGCCTGATTATGATCATTCCTATGATGACCCACCAGCTTGGGGTTACTACCCGCGCTATTGAGCCCCCACTTAGGCCAAAAGCCTAAGCTTGGGGGGAGGTATACCGACATTACACTCATCTATATATCTTGTTTAGTCGGTTCTTTGTATATCCATGTTTCGCTTTCTTTTTAGTTTTTGCTTTTGCTTTCCAAAAACACAAAAGGACCAAAATATTTTCGTTGTTTCTCTTGGTTTTTTTCTTTGCTTTTCAGCTTTGTTTGCCTTAAGAAAAAATCCAAAAAGATTTTGCTTTGTTTGTTTTTGCTTTGTGTCCTTGCTTTAAAAAATCGAAAACACCAAAAATATTTGTTGTTATTTTTGGTTTTGTGGAGTTCTTTGCAGGGTTCAGTGGTCCTCAGTGTAGTTTGGTTCATGTTATTATTCAAGCCACACAAGTGAAGGGCAATAATGAAGATTAATGACAACTTGAGGTGTGGTAAGAGGCTGGTAATGAACTCTATTTGTTTTCATTTTTGTACATATACTCATCATTGTGGGCATTCTTAGTCTATTCATGTAAGGTGTATGTTATTTATGGATGCTTAGTAGTTCTTGCTTTCTTATGATTAGCTCCATCTTGCTAATAGTTTGTAGCAAGTCATATGAATGTTTGCTTGCATTGTTCTATTCATAACTTGGTATGACATTGTGGTATCCTCATCTGAATGTTTCATTTTAATCGACTCGGGACATGCTCACGCATGCATATGACTGAACAAAGTCAGTTAAGCCTTGATGATTTATTTTGCCTCAGAGTTCTTGTATCACTTTTATGCCATAATTAATTTTGTTTTGTTGCAAGCATGATTATGACAGTTATTGCTCTCTCGTTTGTCGCTCCCTTTCTATTGCTAGCCTTCACTTGCACTGAATATGAGCTCTACTCGTGTTTCCAACTTCCCAAAACCAATATTGCCAAAAGTGTCCACCATACCTACCTACTAGCATCATTTATTATTGTGTGCATATTTATTATGCCTAGTTTTCTTCCAAATAAAATTCTTGCTTGTTATGAGAAAATTAGTTAGTAAACCTCTCACAAACTTGATGGCACACTTTATTTATTGCACTTAATAAACCTGAACCATTGTGACTGTCCATGAAAGTTATATGCTTGCAAATTATAGGCTGGGAGTTAGCAGAACCGTGATGTCACGGGGAATGCTTTCAACATTGCACTTATACATTGTACCCAGTTGATATCATGCTCTTTTGTTTACGGATATCGTCGGTGTGAAATAAAAGGGGAGCTTGTAAGTTCATGGAGTTATATATGTGTTAGATAAACGCCTGGGCTGCTAGCCTAAGGCATGCCTAATCATGGTGGAAACTTGCAGCATAACCATAGTGAGCAATCTATAAAGGATTCTTCTTATAAAAAAGAGATAGAGCTTGAGAAAAAGAGACATATTGAAAAGAGGAAAGAGAGAGAAAAGCACCATTTTCCCATGGTAAATAAGAAGATTGCTGAGATGCTCATTGTTTGCTTGCCTAGTCATCTTGATTATGGGATAGCTCATATATCATGTGCAAGGGGTACCCCGTTGGCGGTTCTCAATGATACACATGTATTTACTATGACAAGAACTTATCGGTAACTAAAGTTGAGTAGCATGAGGAGAGGCCCTCGTACTCAAGGGACATGAGATTTCCAGTTTATGGTCTGTCAAGCATATAACTCATATTGGATCTCACTTTCACCTTAACCATTTAAAGATGCCTGTGATAGGGGCAATGAGAGCTCAAAGCTAATGAGTACCATACTTTCAACATTTGGAAGCCTTTCAAACTTTTCAAAACCTTTTCACTTCCTTGTTGAGTCACCACTTATTCTATGAGCACCTTCTTGAGAGCATAGTTGTCATTCTTAGTGTAATGTGCTTGTCTCAGAACTTGGTTAATTATGTCATGACTTTGATGCTTGTATCTCTAATATATTTACTTCTAGTCTTCACTTGAAATTCAGAGGTGCCTTGGCATTTATGTTTGCTTCACCATCAAAGGCAAGCGAGATACCACTCTGTCATACCTACTTATGAGCATTGCAATGTTGCTTATGTTTATGTTTCATGCTACTTATTATTATTGAGTTGGAATCTCTTCATAGCTTGAAATGACTATTAAATAGACTTAGTTGCATACTCCTTACTATGAATTATCTAAGTATCTACTCATGTGCTGAGAATATTTATATCATATGAAGCGAATGTGTTTGTGAAAGTTCTTTTATCGCACTCAGTTTTCAACTGAATTGCTTGAGGACAAGCAATAAGCTAAGCCTGGGGGGATTTGATACGTCCAAAACGTATCTACTTTCCCGAACACTTTTGCTATTGTTTCTTCTCTAAACTTGTGTGATTTGGATACAACTAACATGGACTGACGTTTTTCTCAGCAAAATTACCTTGGTGTCTAGTTTTTGTGCAGAAAATCAACTATCAGGAAAAATCCCGGAAAATATGCCAAAAATCCTATTTCACCAGAAGACTCACGGAGCCAGAAGACGAGACGGAGTGGGGCTTCGAGGGGCCCACACCCCCTGGCCGCGCGGGTCAGGCCTAGTCGCGCCTGGGAGGGGTGTGGCCGCCTCGGGCACCCCCTCGGACTCTCTCTTCGCCTATAAGTTGCCTTCTGACCTAAAAACTCGAGGGGGGTCGATGTTTTTCCATAAAGAGTTCCGCTCTGCCGCCACCACCAGAAACCATGATTCGGAACTAGAAACTCCGTTTTGGCACCCTGTCGGGCCGAGGAATTTGGAGAGGATCATCGTCATCATCATCACCGACGCCTCTCCATCAACCATCCATGTTTCCCCCATCCATGAGTGAGTAATCCCCCGTTGTAGGCTATGGGGATGGTAGGGATCGGATGAGTTCTATCATGTAATCGAATAAGATTGTTAGGGCATGGTGTCTAGTATCTCTATTAGTGCTATTTGACTTTGTTGTAACTTGTTGACTTGTTGTGCTTAATGCTTGTCACTAGAGCCCGAGTGCCATGATCTCAGATCTGAACTTATTATTGATTCATGATGATAGTATTGTTTGTGATCTTATCTACAAGTTGTGTACACATATCATTGTCCGGATCCAAAGGCCCCGAAGTGACAGAAATTGTGACTGCTGGAGGGGATGGCTGTGATATGAGGATCACATGTGTTCACGGAGTGTTAATGCTTTTCTCCGGTACTCTATTGAAAGGAGTACCTTAATTGCCAGTAGATTACCTTGAGGCCTCGCTGCAACGGGCTAGCAGGACAAAGGATGTTGTGCAAGTTCTCATTGCGAGCACATATGACTATATATGGAACACATGTCTATGATTGTTTAGTACTTGGATGATTTATCTTATTTATCTGCAATTGCCCTAGATCTTGAAGTTACATGTTTAGACTTGTCCATGCAACACCTGTCCATCCATCCCTATGCCTACCGCACTCATATCCTACTGTTTGCTACTATTGTTACTACTGCCTTTGTTCATTGCTACTGTTACTTTGCTATTCCTATTACAAAACTGATGCTACTGAGAAAACTACTATGAGCAAGACTATTTTCAGGTGCAGCTGAATTGGGTAATACTACCCTTGTGTCGAATTAATAAATTGGGTAATACTACCCTTGAAGACTATTGCGACCCTCCTATACTTGTGGGTCATCAGCAACAAGCACAAAAATGATCACAACCCGTCAAGGCTGACCTAGATCGGGGCCCTTCCGAACACCACCAGTCATTGCTCTCATCCGGCACCAAAGATTCTCAACGAGATCTATTGGTCGTTGTCGTCCCATGCCACCATTGAAGCCTAGGCTGGTGCGGGCACCTGCGCCGCAGTGCTAGGGAGGCCTGCCTCCGCGAGATCCATGCCACTCGCGCCAGGACGCTGAACGAGGAATCTCCGTCGCTGTCGCACCGCCAGGATTTTGCCTGGCGATGATTCTAACGGCAGCGGGAGGAGGGGCGAGAATGGGGGAGGCAAGACAAGAGGGGGCGACGATGCTTAGGTGCGGCCCGACACGACCGCACGAGAGCGGTTGTAGAGATTTTGGGGAGGTCCAGGAAGTGATTTGTATAGGCTCGTGTCGGGAGAGTGATTTTTATAGACTCGGCCTCAACCATCCGTGCACATAGAAAAGGTCAAAAGATATTTTGTCGGGTTAAGAGGGAGAAAATTAAGCGTCTATTATTTGTTTCTTCCCTTCTCAGGTTTTGATTGCTAGGGTTCTCATGTTATCGCTCACAAAAGGAGCGCACATGTGCGGAAATCCAACTTAACTCACAGTGCAATGAACTGTAAGATCCCTCCTTTTATAAAGGTAAGGATCCCTGTGATTTCAATGCTAGTCCCTGGATCAATGCTAGCATCCACAGTTTAAGATGAAGTACACAGAAACAAAGGTCATTATTACATATCATTCCAGAGACAAACATAGTCTTTTACAAACTCCATGGCCATAGGCCTAATACAAGAGTTCAAATATATAATAAGATAAATAAGTCTTCATCTTCATGTGCCACAAGCAAGCATTTTGAGTGTAGACTCATAACCCCTAATCACCATCAGAATAACCTGCAACATCACAAGTTACAGCCACAGTGGATCAATACATTGGAATAGTATTGGCAAGTGATACCTTAGTATAATATTGGCATCTAGATACTATATGCATTTGGCTAAGTGTAGCTTAGGCTTGCTTTGCTCAAAATAGGTTTTGCCTATTAGTTGAAAACACTAAGTTTTTCTTTGGTAAAACTTTCCCAAGGAACTACCAATATACATTGGTGAACCTTCACCCTTGTTCAACCACAAGTTTTAACTTAGAAATTGGGATGAGGATATTCTTGATAGCTTCCATGTCTTGATGCTCAAGTTGTCCTATACCAGGGACATGGCTAAGTACTTAGATTCTTCCATCTGCAGAGGTTGTGCACTTTCCCCCACAAGACTTGATTTTCACCAAGACAGGACCTTTCAGAAGCCTTCCCTTAGACCAAATGGACGCGCTCCAAACCTATCATCCCACTACCACCAACTGTCCAAATGGCTAAGTTATTGCAACCTATATGATCCAGGCAGAGCCCATAATGCCATGTGGTTGCACTAGAAGCTTCTTAAACATATGGCATCTAAAATCCCTTTGTTCCTGGGTGGCTTTCCACAAGTGAGATACACAAGGTAAACCATGGACATGGGCCTTGTGTAACCACTCAACACAAACCATTCTTTCCATTCCACCCAGGTGTTTCATTCACTTAGTTGTTTTATTAAGCAAAAACACAAGTCCAAAGACTTAGAAATATTTTCTCATAGCATGAATATATAATCCACCCTTGGTTGCTACTAGCTAGGCTAAGCATGGCAATGGTAAGAATCTTAACTTAGAGAAATCTCTAACAATTATACAACTACTAGGATTTCCCAAGCATAGCATATAGATCAAAATATCCATGCAAGTCTAGCAAAATATTTCTAGTGCATAGTTGAAAAATATAGGAATGAAACCATGTAGCACCACTTGCCTTGGTAGTTTGGGGAGTAGCAACAATCTTCACAATCACAATCACTATTTGCACCAAAATCTACACATAGAATAATGGCACCAAAATCACATACAAAATATATACAAGCAAAAATATATGAATGCATGCAAAATTCCATGTGATGATTTCCTACATCAAACAATACAAGTATGCAATACTGAATCATAAACAAGTTCAAAACATGCCAAATAAACTTTATTTGAACAACAAAACATTTTTCAAATAATTACTATACACAAAATATGCCTACAAATGTTTCTGTAAAAACAACCATTTTTACAGAGGCAAAACATTAAACACATTGCATAAACAGAAAGTATTTTCTCTCCTGATTCCAATGATATAAAATTTGTAAAATTTGGACGTGTGGTTTGAAAGTTATGAATTTTGCAAGTTTACAAATACAATAGATCAAATTCTGTTTTTAAAACCAGAGTCTGGCCACGTGGCATGTTTCTATTCGCCCATACCGTTTCGCGTGGATCGACTGACGTGGACCGCACGATCTAAATAAAATCGCACGGCCAGATCTGTCCCATACCCCTTCGTTTAAGTGATCTATCTAACGCGTTGGATCTGGATCTAACGGCTCGCGATTAAGTGACCAAAGACTGGCGGCGCGCGGCGACAGTGAGCGGCTGTGTGCTCGGTCTACGGCGTTGCGGTGGCTACAGAGGGGGCTGGGGTCAGCGGAGAGGCTTACCAGACTCGCAGAGGCGTGCTGGATCTCAACACGGCAGTGACTTGTCAAGGGGCGCATGAACACGGTGGGGATTCCTCGTCGGAGTGGAGGCAGACGTCGGGTTCGGCTGTTCGTCGTCGTTGGCGGAGTTGTAGACCATGCCAGAGTGAAACAAGCGCTGGGTTAGGTGCGCACAAATCTGGCGAAAACGTGAGCATCAATAAGAAGGACGGGGGCGGTCGAAATTTACCAGGAGATGTCACCGGAGTTGATACAGACCGTGGCGTTCACTTGTCGTTGAAGTTGCCGACGAATGGGAGCGCACGCGGACGAGTGTATGATGCTGGCAGGTGCAGAGGGATATGGGGAACTTGCCCGTGGTGTCTGGAAGGCAAGGGGCGACGGTGGCTGGCCGGAATTTACTGTCGGAGTTCAACTGTGCAGCGGCGGAGTGAGAGCAAATACGGGCAGCCTGGTGGCGCTTCTGGCTAGCTCTGTTGGGGGAAATGGCCGCAAGGGGGGAGGGGTTTAAGTAGCCGCAGCGGGGGCGAGAGTTACGCGTGGCATCAACGGCAATCAATCGGAGTTTAAACGCGGCAGTGATGGGAGGAAGAAACGGCGAGGGCCTGGTCGTGGGCGGGATTTTGGGGACGACGACGCTGACGTGGAGAGGGCCCAGTGCCCAGTGGCTGCGAAAAGACAGAGAGAAGCGTGGCCCGGGTGGGTCGTTTTGTCTGATGGGCCGAAAGGCTGTCGCCAGGCCCAGTTGGGTTTTCTATTTCCTTTTCTTTTTCAGAATGATTTTCAGGATTCATTTTCAAACAATTCAAAAGCATTTGAAATCCAAACCTTTTCTGGATTTTTGTAAAGTATAAACTTCATAATATTGGACATAAAACCTTGTTGTCTCATTGGACTTGCTTGGTGTTTTTGGAAAAATCAAAATAAACAGTGCCTTAGCACTTGATTTGAATAGGTTCTGAAAATGGTTTAAAACCATAACTGTTTTGTAAATTTTTGTCCAAACTCTAACATTCAACCAAACCAACATGAGAGCAAACAAAGCTTGGTTTTAAACAACTATACTCTCAATTGAGAGTGGCATTAGATCAGTGCTTGCTCACATAAAATGATAGCACTCAGTGCTTCTGTTTTCTTGAAATGGGTTTGAAATTGAACCCTAAATGATATGCATGCATGAATGATATGCAATCTTTGAAAACAAGATTTTAGGGATGTTACATGAACCTATTGTTTAAAAACATATTTTAAAATGTTAAAAGAAATAGAAAAATTCGCGTGCACATCCGGCATTCTATGTTCGCATACAAGTTTTTAGAAGAAAAGAACATTTTTTGTGTGTCTTTGTCGTTTTACACGAGTCACATGAAAAGTTTTTTTCCCGAAAACTTGTGTGCAAATACAAAATGTCCAGATGAATTTTGATATTTAATATTTATTTTTATGTATGTTTTATAATATGTTTATTTGCACCCACTAGCCAAAACGCCACCTCTGCACAGGTGCAATTTTCATTTCGATCAAGTCAAAGAGAGTGATTTTTTGGCACACGGGTAATCCGGAACCTAGATGAACGGTAGATTGAAACAAATACTAAATAAAATCAGAAAAATACAAAAAATATTTCTAAATTTGGAGACACGTGTAGGTACATGCCGTGCCCAGTTTCAAACTTAAATTCGAAAGCATTTAACTTGGATAGAAAGACAAAGTACCACATGAACAGTACTCCCTCCGTTTCAAAATATAAGACGTTTTAGGTTTGTGAAGAAAATGAATCTGAACTTTTTTTAGTGTGTAGATTCATTCCAAAGTTGAATGAACTACGTACTAAAATAAGTCTAGATTCGTTTTTTTCACATACCTAAAACGTCTTATATTTTGGAACGGAGGGAGTACAAGTTACTGGATTTCAATATACAAGTTTCGGATTTCTCTTTTTTGTGCAGGCCACGGGCCACATACTTGCATATTGTTCCTTAAAAGTCGGTACGCATAAGTATCAACGTAGTATACACATGCTTGATTTACTACGCATTTTTCTAAAACTTGGAAATATGTTTTTTTTTTTGCTGGTGGGGGATCGTAGGCACATAGGGTAGTTTATTGTAGTACTATAGCTTTGGGCAGCCCAATAAAATTTGTCCAGATTATCTCCATTTCTCTTTTCCCTTTACCATGCTCGTCAGTATCTCACCCAGCACCATGCAATGTACGTACATGAAAACACCATGGTAAGCAAGGAGTGACATCCACTGAAAAAGAAACAAGCAAGGAGTGACAATAACCAGTAACACGGTTCACACAAGAATAAATGAGACGGAGAAGCACAGGTTTAAGAGGTCAAAACTCTAAACTTTCCAGGATATACCCATCCATCAACATTACAATGCATCTAACTCCATGCTCAGTTAACCATGCACAAGCCAATGTTTCCAAAAACATTGCAGAAAGACATTGTGGTAGGAATAAGAACCATCTCACAGGATGTTTCAACGTTCGACCAAAGCAAAGCGCACAAATCAGTCATGCTACATTGATGATGTTCACACGTTTCATGCTAAAACGACAGTGGTAAGCTACTACCTCTATAGCAAAGCAAGCATTGACCAAACCTCTGAATATACCACTCGCCAGAAATGCCTATGACCAACGTACTATTTTAACAGCCCAAAAGCTGGCTGAATACATTGCCAGCATTAGTCCAGAATAAGCATAGTATATAGTGATGCAGAAGTTCAGCCATCATCAGGATACACCCATTGTTCAACATTACAGTCCAGCTAACTTCATGCTTTAGTTCACCATGCACAAGCCGGTGTCAAACTAAATCAGAGCCCCAAGCCTCCACAGCAAATCAGTCATGCTACTTTGGTGATACTAAGATTAAACATCTCATGCTTAAACCGATAAGTACTACTCCCTCCGTTTCAAAATATAAGATGTTTTAGGTTTGTGAAGAGAATGTATCTAGACTTGTTTTAGTATGTAGATTCACTCATGTTTAAAGTGAATCTAGACACTAAAATAAGTCTAGATACATTTTCTTCACAAAGGTAAAACATCTTATATTTTGAAACGGAGGGAGTACCTCTCTACGTAAGCAACTAAGGAAACCTCTGAATATGACCCCCCAAAATGGAGAAATTCAGCCATCGCCAGGATCTACTGTTAACGCCCCAAGAGATGGTTGTCCGTCCACGGAACAGCAATCAAAGCCCAAGTTTAGTCATCATCAGAAATGTCTATCACGTCAGGGCTACTGCTTGGATTTGAAGGAGGTAAACTGGGTGGATCAGCTGAATGAGGTGGAACCACCTTATCAGTGGCGATGGAGCATGACTGTGACTGATGCACAGGGGCTTGAGTCATCACCCGGTCAGTAGGGGGGAGAGCAGCAGTGTCCAGGAATTGAGCTGGTGGCTGGATCTGATCTCTAGGAGGTTGAGTCTTCACCTGGTCCACGGGAGGAACACCAGCAATGTCCATGCGGGGAGCTGGTAGCTGGTAATCCCTAGTGTCTTGAGTCACCACCTCGACAGCAGCATCGATAAAAATGATCGTTGGTGGCTTGGTTTGTTGACATGAGACTTCTTCATCAGGTTGGGCTTTCATGGAGCTGATTCCACTGCCACTTCGCTTCCTTGACCGCGAATAGGTTATCTGAACTGCACGTTCTCTCTCTCTTTTCCTTCGCTCTGTTCTTTTGTTCACAAGCGGCTCGTCTGATCCACTTGAGCATGCGTATTCATAGATGTTTGCCCACACACTCACGCAAGCATACTCCTTTTTCCTAGCAGATTTACTGGTTTTTCTTTGTGTCTTTGGCCTCTCCGGCGCAACACGGTTTGATCGCTTCAGTTTACTTTGAGAAACAGCAGACTGAACAAATGTTCTCTGAAAGTATTCAGGAATTTGTTGCTTTTCTGCCTTAGTTGAAGAGTTGGTTTTGCTTTGCTGCTTGAGTATACTTTGAGGGGCAGCAGGCCGCGCAATGGGTTTCTGAGTCTCTTCATGCTCACGCTGCTTGTGTGCCTTCTTTGAGGAGATGTTGTCCAGTATATTTGCATTGCTCCTCCCCACACAAGAGGAAAGCTCATTCTTCTGCGATGCAACCAGGCCTTGTTCCAGTTTTCTGTGAGGGGCAGGAGGCAGAACACTGGCTTTCCGAATGCCTTCAAGCTTATGAAGTTTTCCTTCTTTGTTTCCGGTGCTGCATCCTAGTGGTTTTGCATCTCCATGTTTCTCCAATGCAACCAAGTCTGGCTCAAGCTTCAATTTTTTTTGAGAAACAGCAGGCTGGACAAATGTTTTCTGACAATCTTCAGGGTTAAGCTGCTTCCATGCCTTAATTGAGGAGTTGGTTTTGTTTTGTTGCAATGCAACCAAGTCTGGCTCGAGCTTCAGTTTCTTCTGTGGGGCGGTAACCGGGAAACTGGATTTCTCAACACCCTTGGGCGTGTGCCGATTGCCTGCTTTCCTAGACGTGCTGCTTCCTGGTGGTTTTGCAGTGTTGTAACTCCCTGGAGAGAAAACTCCATATTTCTCTGACACACCAAAGTCTTGCTCTTGCTTTGGTTTTTCCTCCAATGTAGCGGGCTGCACACTGGATTTCTGAACGTGCTCTGAATCCTGCCACTTGCCTGCCTTCTTGGAGGTGTCACTTCTTGACGATTTTGCATTGTTGCAACTTCCTAGAGAGACAAGCTCATGCTTCTCTGATGAAACAGATGGTTGCTTCCGCTTCAGTGTGCTCAGAGAGGAAGTAGAGGAAACAATTGCTTTCTCAAAGTCATCTGCCTTCTTTGAGGAGCAACTACCCATTAACTTTGCATTGTTGCAACTTACCATTGAGAAAAGCTCTTGCTTCTCTGATGCAACGAACTCCTGCTTCGGCTTCAATTTTCTACGAGGGCGTGGTGATCTTGTGTTTCTGCTGCCCACTTGAGAGAGAAGCTTGCCTTCTGCATTTGGTCTTGCCACAGTAGAATTCTCCTGAACTTCATCTGAATTTGATTCTTGTGACTTGGATGTTTCAGATGTTTCAGTCAGAAGCCCCTGCTTACCTGAAGAAGCCATGTTGTTAGTTGATATGGTAACATGACCTTATTACAATAATATCAAGGTTCAAGAAAGCGCAATTAAGCGTACGCTTAAGCGCGCTTAAGCATTGAGCGATGGCAAAATGCTTCGCTTAGACGTAAGCGACCCCTTAAGTGCTTATAAGGACCATTAGCGCAATAAGAACATAAAAGACTCGTCCTTATGGTCTGCTTCGTGGTACAGAACTGGCCCAGTAGGGCCCATAATGAAACCCTAGTCTGCTAACCCAATTTGAGCCGTTCATCTTTTTAGATCTCTCTTCCATCTAGTCTCCTCATCTCTTTACCTTCTTTCCTTTGACGTACACATACACAACAATAATGGCGGCGCCGCAGGCACTTCCCCTTCTCTACATCCGCCACCTCTTCTTTCCCGCAGCAATCAACACTCTTCTCTACTCCTCCTCTAATTCTCCTATGCTTATGGATGCAAACCTACTACTAAACCAGTGATTCTTAGAAACGCTTAAGCGCCCAAAACTCTAAGCGAGAGCCCAACGCTCCCCTTATGCTTTCCGCTTTCTTGAACCTTGAATAATATGTTAACTATAACAAGAATTCTCTTTGGGAACCTTTGTGAAGTCTGTGTTCTGGTTGGAGAACGACATTTCACACTAATGTTGAAAGTACCAAAGTTCACATGATTAAATTATTAAAACCACGCTACATTTTATATTATCCATTCAATTACTCAAAGTGTAGAAAGATCTACGACACAGTGAACTTGATCCTTCATTTGTGAACGCAACAGATGTATTTTTTGTTAGAATATCATGGTTTCAGTTTCAGTGCTGCTCCTGACAAAACATCTTGTTTTTCACTTGTTGTATAGCACAAACGAAAAAATATATAATAAATAAACACCTACAACATCAACTACAAAATTGTATAATGCAGGGTAACTATGATGAGTATATCAAACTACAGACAAAAATACAAATATAGGCACAAACAGTTGCATGTTGACAATAAACAACATGTTTCTTTATAAAGACGAAGAGCCTGAATCCTTACTACTTGAACTGTGCTTGCACGATTTTGATGCATCAATGGCAGATACAGAATGTACTCCCTCCGTTCCATAATTCTTGTTGAGGTTTTAGTTCGGATTGAACTAAAACCCCGACAAAACTTATGGAATGGAGGGAGTATAATTGATTGTAAACCGAACTAATTAAGGTGGATTACATAGTAGGAAAACTATGAAGCACAGGAGCCAAGTTAGTTCAGAGCTTACAACCAACAGCATAACCTTTCGGAACCATCTTTTGACCTCGTCTCCCTGGCACCACATATGTACCACCACATTTCAACTTGTGGCTGCAGAAATAGCATCAGTCAATAAACCTTTGAAGCTCACTACGCAACACAACAGTTGAAAGTAAATATTATCAAGAGATACAATAATAGAAGTCACTGAAAGTATTAAAAAAACAAATGGAATATGCATCTAGTTATCAGTTGAGAGGTCATTATGCATCTGAATAATCCAGAGGCAATTTTGCAAGAACAAGTGCACCACCCACAGTCGAAGGGCATATCTTATCGACTTTGTGTAACAAAACGACAGTCAAGAGTGTAAGGTACAATTTTACAACGCTATCGTATAAACATGATGATTGGTGAGTTATATGTCAGGGACTCAGGGTAAACTAATGCAGTCTTACTTGTGCCAGTAGCAAAGCATGTTGCCACAGGTTGCATGTTGGCTAACATTCTCGATACAGCAGGAATCAGACGGAGGGCCCAGCTTCGTGGCCCTCACAAGTGTAACGCCACACGATTTACACTGAAATGTAAAAAAGTTGAAAATGCCAGTCAGAGGTAAAACTAGAAAGAAATTTAACAACAAAAAAGGTACATTCAAAAGGAGAGCTGTGCAAAGTAGTACCTTCCACAGATTGCCCTGGATCCTCGGGGGTGTTTCCATACTGAAATCATGAGTGGTGGTGATACGATAACCACGTTTTGGTCTCTGGGTGGCGCAAGCAAAAAACTGAAATCATCAGTGCAATATAACGGTTTAGAACTTATCTACCAGAAAAATACTAACCAGGTAATCCTCAATGGTGCAAGCGTTGATAGCATCCATCCAATCACGGAAAACAGGACCATGACTACTGCATGAATTCACAAAAATAATTCAGCATCAGGCAAGCTGGGAGACGACTAAAATTGGAACGTGCAACCTTAGTTAACAGGATGTGAGCATTTACCTGAGGCACGTCAAGCCATGCTTTACAAATATGATTGCATGAATCATCAGATGCAGCAGGGCATTCTTCAGATCAGCACTCGTGCGATTTGTGCGATAGAGTGTTATGGTTCTCATTTTTCGAAATGAACAGGATCCGAAAGCACTGCTTATAGACAATGAAATCAGTGCTTTCATTAAGTTTCTTCAGATAAACTTTGCAAGCACAGTTTAAAAAGTGAGCAAAACACTACTATATAACACACATTTTACAGCCCAGAATCAGCATCTAGTAAAAAAATCTCTTGCTAAAGTCTATCTAGCTAATGTGATAATGAACTAATTAGGGATGCGATGCAATATAAAGAACTAATTAGCTCAAGCATTCAATCAATAGGAAAATTCTAGTATATTTGAAAGCAAGTAATTCAAGTACATGTACTGTAAATATACATTGGTGTACACCAATTTCTGTAGTATAATAACTGATTTGGCATGTATCCAAACACATAATCAGAATTTTAAATGCATCAAGATGATTACTAATGAATTGTTTCTTTTCCTAGCCATTTTTAGACTGTGAATCGGTAGGTAAAGCAAAAGTACAACATGAAGCATTGTCTGTAACGAGGATGCGCTTTTAAGGTAGGTTGGCATTAATGTAGCCCTAGCCCCTTTGCGCTTATCCAAGGGGGGCAGCATCAATGTAGGAGCGAACTCCACGACAAAATTAAAATTAATCACTCTCATATCTGAACATTTTCCACGGACACACCGAGGTCCTCCATCGAGAGAAGGGAACGGAAGGCGAGATTACAAAGAATCTAATCAAGAAGGGGAAAAAAGGGGGCATCTTTATGCGAATCGAAGTGTCAAATACTACTAAACAATGAAACATCCTTATGGGGATTACGAAGAATCTAAGGCAACGCGCCCCTAGGCACCATCGTTCTTGAAAGAGATGGAGACAAATTTGGTGAGCAAGCCACATCTCTTGCCGGGGATTATAACAACCACCTGACCCACCCACCCCCAGGAAAACAAAACAAAAACAGAGAAACCGGAGTGCAAGAACCACCTAAGCAGCAGCAGGAGTCCGAAATGCGATGCTCATGTACCTGATCGACTTCTTGTGCGGGTAGGTCCATTCGAGGGAGAAGGCGGCGTTGACGAGCGCGCCGCGGAAGTAGAGCTCGTCGTAGTGCCGGAACAGGGTCCACACGTCCGGATCCCCCGCCGATTCCATGGTCTCCCCGCACCGCACTCGCAAGCTCGCGCAAATGTAAGGATGAAGCAGCAGCAAGAAGTCTCTCTCTCTTTCTCTCCACTGCAGGTGGGCAGGGAGGAGAACCGGCGAGGACAAAAGAGAAGGAAGGAAAGTGGGGGGTTTGATCCTGGAGAGGGCCGCCGCTGGTACTTGCGAATTGGCCAGAGAGAGAAAGAGGGGAGAGAGAGAGAGCAGTGGAGCAGCTGTGTGCTACAGTATGGGTAGTGGGCGTGTCAGTGACGCTGACAGTGGGCTCGCCTGGAGACTTTTGCGTCTGCGTGTTGTGTGTCCGACTGTGTGAGAGAGGGGTGAGGCTGGAGCTTCTCCTTCCGTGCGCGGACGGTTGAGATGCTCCGACGCTTGGTGTGGGCGCGACCTGAGCCGTCGGAGAGGAAGTCAGGTCACACGGACTCTTGACTCCTTTCGTCTCGTGTGTGGACTCCGCACCCTTCATGTCTGCCCCCAGCAGGAGGTACAGAAGTAGTACTAACGGTCCACAGCTAGACAGAGAAAAGAGATAACAGATGTTTCTCGCTGTAAAACTGAAAGTCTATTGGTTGATGATTTGTGAGTCAAAAACGATAAAAATGATCTTGACATCAAAGAAATTTATAAAATATAAATTTTGGTAATTTCACAAAATAACCCTCACGCAGAGCGTCGTATAAGGGGGACACTACCTTCAACATGGTAGCGCCATCCCTGTTGGTCTAGCCCGACCCTGTCCCATCCTTTTCTTCCCAAAACGCCCCTCCTTTCCCTCTCCCTCTCCCTCCAACTCACCCCCTTCAAAACCCTTCATTTTGATAGGATTCCTTCATGGATTTGGACCTCCCTAAGTACAATTAGTTACTCTCCCTCATCTCTCTTACTTTTGTCCAATTGAAATCTTATATTTTTGTGGTTTTTGTCCAAATTTTGGAAACCCTAGAATTTCCATTTAGATGAATGCTAAATCTTGTTGTATTTCTCAATGGTGGGTTGTATGATGTCTATGAAGCATATTGCTTAAGTTTGTTGGCTTAGGGTTATGGTTTTTGTGAGAAAATTAGGTTAAGGTTAGGGTTAGGCCTAGATCTAGTTAGGTTTTGATGACGAGGCTAGGAATTTATGTTAAGCTTCCCTGAGTAGTTAGAACTTGTTATTCTAAAATGCATATCTTGGTGAATTTATATGTTGGTGCATAGATCCAGCTGATGTTACAGAGGGTAGCTTACGAGAAGTGGGGAGTGGAGGAAGATTAGGCATTCCCGGAATGAGATTGGGCATGTAGTGTTCACTCAGGTTCGATCCCTCTCAATCGAGTTACATACCTACTCCTGCTTGAAATTGTATTGCAATGGATCGTTACAAGGGCGCCCAAGGTGGTATGTCGACTAGTGCTAGGTGGTGATTGCGTAAGGTGTGGAGAGTAATGTGTGTACGTAGTTCTTTTCTAGGGTTCCATGTGGGGGTTTATATGGGCACCTCGGCTAGGGTTTACAAGGTAGGATCAGAATCAGTTGAGGATCCAGAATCATCTATTAGGCCGACTAGGTCGCAGCTTGCTCCTCAAGTTGACTAACTGGGCCTTCTAGAATGAGCTTGCTTATAGTGGGCTTCACTTTCCCCATAGTCTCCCGGGCGACTCCATGTGTTGGGCCTGCCCTGTTGGGTATTCCCCCTTCACTACTCCCTAAGTACGTCAGGGACTCACCGTGGGCTTTGAGTCGCCGAATTTTCGTATCACTGAATCGCCACGTGACTTCGAATCGCCGATACATCGACTACGGGTCGTTGAGAAACTCCTGAAACAAGGAATACAAACGAAATGACATCAACAGGGTAACATTATTGGATTTGATTGTGCCGGATCGTGCCCTTTGTGATGCATCATGATAAGTGTATTTTTCGCACACTTTTAAGTATGCCTTTTGTTTATATAATCACTCATCTCATGCCGTTTGATGACTGTGAAAATAGCCATCTTTTTTCGTGTTTAAACTATTTTTAGTCAAACAATTGACCAAGAATCTCTTTAGCCTTGCTACTAATGACTAATTATTACAAAGATGCGCAATCCATTACTTTGAATTGTGTTATGTAGGAAATCATGCTTTTAAAGCAAAATCAGGAGATATTAATGAAGATTTTGAGGAAGTCTACACGACCAAGCAATCCTGGACAAAAACCAGTTGACGTAGGCATTAACGACCACTGGTACAGGCATGGTCCGTGATGGCGCCTAGCACTTGTCGTGGGACGCTTCGTTGGAGACCCCAAGAGCAAGGTATGAAGTAGCACAGCAACAAGTTTCCCTCAGTAAGAAACCGAGGTTATCGAACCAGTAGGAGGAAGGAAGCGTCACACAGGTGTTGCAAGCAACGCGGAGACCTGCACAACACAAACTTAAGACTTTGCCCCAACGAATCAGTGAGGTTGTCAAAATCATCAGTTTGTTGTAACAAAGGATTAAACGTATGGTGTGGAAGGTAATGGTTTGCAGCAAGCAAGCAAGTAACAGTGAAGATGTATTAATGGTAAAGATTGGACCGGGGTCCAAGTTCACTAGAGGTGCTCTCCTTAGATAAACAACATGGCATGAAGGGTAAACAAATTACAGCAGGGCAATTGACAGGAACTGAGCAAGGCATAACAATGTTATTACTAGTCAGAAAGATCCTATGAGATTCGTTTGGGCAATACAACAAGATACATAGACCGCCATCCAACTGCATCTATGACTAGAAGTCCACCTTCAGGTTATCATCTGAACCCCCTCCAGTATTAAGTTGCAAGCAATAGACAACTGCTTTAAGCAAAGTGTGTAAGTTAAACAGTCCACATGTTCCATGAACAAGAGACCGTTGTTTTCTCCCTAGTAGCAACAACACATATACAACCGAAGAGATTATTGTCACTTCCCTTGGAAACTAGAGGCATGAACCCACTATCGAGCATAAATACCCTCTCTTGGAGTCACTAGCAACTACTTGGCCAAGATAGCTACTAACAACGGAGAGCATGCAAGATCAAAAACAACACAGACATGATAGAATCATAAAGACAAAATCATTAATCAAACCAACATAATAATCTCAATATCCATTGGATCCCCGCAAACACAACATGCATGATTACAAATAGATTAGATCTTGATCATGAACGGAGCTCACAAGATCTATACATGAAAGCACAAAGGAGGATATACAACCATCTAGCTACTACATGGACCCATAGTCCAAGGTGGAACTACTCACGCATCATACCGGAGAGAAGGCCTCCGGGATGATCTCCCCTCCGGCAGGGTGCCGAGAAGAACTTCAGATCCCCCCGATCTAGGGACGATGGTGGCGGCAGCTACAGACGGTTTCGTGGATATTTGATCTAGTACTCATGGTTTCTGCATCGAGGGCTTTTTATAGGCAAAGGGGGAGACCGAGGAGGCGGCCAGGGTTGGCAAACCCTAGCCAGGCGCGGGGCTGGGCCCACCCATGCCTGGGGTGGGTCTGGCCCTCCTGGTTGGCCCCTCCGGCTCTCCTCTGGACTTCTTGTTCCCCACGAAAAGTAATTGACTTTGGCGTTTGTCCCGTCCAATTCCGAGAATATTTCTTTACTAACTTTTCTGAAACCAAAAACAACAGAAAACAGGCATCTAGCACTGTTGCAACTTGTTAGTAGGTTAGTACCAGAAAACATGTAAAAAACACCTCAAAGTTTAGACAAGCAAAGCAAGGTAGATACTAAACAAGCATGGAGCATAAAAAATTATAGATACGTTTCCAGCGTATCAACATCCCCAAGCTTAACTCCTGCTCATCCTCGAGTAGGTAAGTGATAAAAGAATAATTTTTGAGGTGACATGCACCCTCACAAAGATCCAACCATTTGCAAGCATTGAAAGCTGGGATCAAAGAACTCTAAACATGTGCATGAAAGATGGAGTTATAACAATAGGACATAGCAACTATGCATGCAACATGACAAGCTACAAACAAAGATTATGAATAACATGCATTGAAAAACGTTTGTTTGTTTCACATACAAAAAACATAGCATAGTGGCATTCAGCTTGTCCCTTATAGAGTAGCAAATAGATGAATAGGACACTTGTAAAGTTCACGAGGCTGACTAGAAAAAAATAGCACAAGAACAAGTAATATCACAATATGCATCAATTAATAAGCTTTGGAACACTGCACACAGAATGACAACTATGCTCTCTTAATGGTGCCTAAAGTTAGAAGGTGGAGACTCAATAGTGGTGAAAGAAAGGCCTTTTATTTGTAAAGGAAGCAGGGATTACAAGTTTCAAAAGGAGCTTCCAAAAATTATGGTACTTGTTAGCTTTTAGCCCTCATTGCCCCTATCATAAGCATCTTGAAGTGGTTAAGGTTAAAGTGACAAAGCTGGAGTATATGCTTGACGAAGTATAAGTTGGCAATCTCAAGTCCCTTGAATACGAGGGCCACACCTCATGCATACTCAACTTTGGGTCCAGGTAAGTTCTTGTCATTATAAGTATTTGCATATCATTGAGAACCGCCAACGGGGTACCCCTTGCACATGGTACAGGAGCTTTCCCATAACCAAAATGACAAGGCAAGCAGACAATGAACATCTCAGCAATCTTCTTATTTACCATGGGAATATGATGCTTTTTTATCTCTTTCGTCTTTCTCAATGTGTCTCTTTTTTTATAAGAAGAATGCTTCATAGATGTCACTATGGTGATGCTGCAAGTTTCCACCATGATTAGGCATGGCTTAGGCTAGCGGCCCAGGCATTTCTCTAACACAGGATACAAACTCTATGGACTTAAAAGTTCCCTCTTTATTTCACACCGGTGACATCCATAGACAAAAGAACATGATATCAACTGAGTACAAAGTACAAGTGCAATGTTGAAAACGTTCCCCGTGATAACACGGTTCTGCTAATTCCAACTTATAAATGCAAGCATATACAACAAAGTTGTCACAATGGTTCTAGTTTATTAGGGGCAAAGAACAAAGTGTGCCATCAAGTTCGTGAGGGCATTAATCACTAAGTTTTCACATAACAAAATAGTTTTAAATTGGAAGATAGTTGGAAACAAGAATATACTTGGAATGGTGTAACACACCATGCATAGGAGTTTATAGTGGACACTTTGGAATAACTTGGTTTCTTGGGAGTTTGGAAGCATGAGTAGAACTTACTCATACACGTGGAAGCTAGCAAAATACTAGGAGCAACCAACTAAGAGAGCATAATGGTCATAATCATGCAGTGCAACAAAGCATACTAATCAAAGCAAAGAGCGGTACTACAAGTCAAGGACTAAATAATCATAGAGGCTAATGGTGACTTGTCATAGTCATAACATGGTGTGAGCATGTGCCAAGTCAACCCAAGCAAAGCATCAAAGGATAATACCACAATACTATGCTTTTGCATGCTAAAAAACGCATAATTTCTTCAAGGCACACTAAGCAATCCCGATTGTTTGGAACAAGACATGCTACCGAAATAATCACTAAGCATAATACCAAAACAACACCTAGCATGTCATGCTAAAGTCTAAGTCACAGTCAATGCAAGCTCCTCTTGCACTTCTAGCAAGAACTTACTACTCCTTTCCAAACACCAAGCAAACTTATTTGCAAAATAACACAGCGAGAATGGGGGTCCAAACTACTTAAGAAAACTAAACAAACTAAGCAAAGCAAACGAAAACTAAGATGCTCCAACAACAACACAACTGTGCATGAAATAATAAAAACGAAGTGTCTAGACAGACCTGAGCTTTTTATTGATGAAGAAGGGGATGACCAAAGCATCCCCAAGCTTTGACGCTCGTACCTCTTGGATATTTATTGGGGTGACACCATTGTGGAATCCCCAAGCTTGAGCTTTTGTCCATTCTTCATCTCATTGCATCATTCTCTCTTTACACCTGAAATTTTTCCTTCATACAAAACTTCACACAATCTTCATTAGCAACATTAGTGTATTCAAAAGATATTAGACCTCTGGCAAAGCTTTGAAACAGCAAGGCTTTTTAATAAAAACACAAGCTACTGTAGTAACTCCTTCAAAAAGCTCGATTCACCTAAAAAGAACTCAAAAAGGAATCAATAAGAAGCAAATGCAAATAATGGCCGAAATCTATCAAAACAGACCAGCGGGTAGAAACTGATTTTTTCGAACATCTTCTGTTGATCAAATCAAAAAGTGTTGAACTAAAGAAAGTTAGCTAACATACTAAGGGATTTATTCGTAAATTTTCAGATTAATCCGAGTTACAGATCCTCCTCATGATTTTTTTTGGTGGATGACATAAATCTGTTTCGGGACAACAACTCCTAAAATCTTACTTCCCTCTCATTAGAGGTCATTCTTGGCACAAAAAGCAAACAAAAATGATAAGGAGAGTTCATTACAGAAGTAATAACTTTCAAGACTCAAGGAAACTCTTCGGTTATCTTCCAACAAGTATTTTTCTTTAACGCCTTTAAGTTAGGCACAAGAAGCAAGAAGAATCAAGTATTTTCAAATGAAGAATTTCCCCTCTTGTTCCTTGCTTTCTTACCTTTCTTTTTCTCTTTAGGGAAGATATGATTACTTACCGGAGGAGCAAAGTGCATAATGCCTTTTACCGCATCTATTACTGCTCCAAAGTGTTTCAGTAGGGATCTTCCAAGTGTCTGTTCCTTGCCTACACATTCAATAACAAGATAATCAGTAGACACCATTTTCCCTGAGATTTTTGTAAACACACCTTCAACTATTCCAATGGGAAATATAGTGGCATTGTTGGTAAGAGAGATTTCCTCTCCTCCTTCAGTAAGCCCCCAAAGACTCAAGGAATCATAAATATCTTTAGGCATGAGGCAAAATTCAGACATGATATCACAGCGAGCATCAAAAAGTGTAGTGTTTATTGAGACTTTGATTGTGGGAAACCACTTTGAAGGATCAGAATTTATGGGAACATAATCATGGTAAGCCCTAAGCGTGTGATAGCAACTATTCATAGCAGCAATACTAGTCTCAAGAGTGTTCAACCTGGCAAAAATATTTGTGAAAGAGGAATCAGACTTGCCAAGTGTACCATAAATCATGATTAATTTTTCTATGACATCAAAAGCTTCATCCTCAGTACAAAACAAGAAATCTTTCTCAGCCACAGCATCCAAAGCATATCTATAACAAAGAGCAATACCGCGGTAGAAACTATCAATAACCAAGCTAAGGCTCACCTCAGGCTCAGTATCCCTCTGAAAATCAGATATTCTAGACCAAGCTTCTTTAAAACTTTCTTCACTTTTTTGCTTAAAAGTGGAGATTTCTACCATAGGGGAAACAAAGGTTGGTCCAAAACCAGACATGGTAGCAACTAGAGCAGGAACTAATTTTTTTGTGTTTTTGAATAAAGAAGCAAACCAAACTAGACTATTTTTTTGGGGGGGGGTTTGGAAAGAGGCAAACAAAACCAAGAAAAATAAACAAAGCAAACTAAAAACAAAGTAAAGATAAAGGAAGTGAAGGACTCCCCTAGTGAAGCGTCCTTAGCCTCCCCGGAAACGGCGCTAGAAAAGAGCTTGATTGCGCCCAGCACTTGTCGTGGGACGCTTCGTTGGAGACCCCAAGAGCAAGGTATGAAGCAACACAACAACAAGTTTCCCTCAGTAAGAAACCAAGGTTATCGAACTAGTAGGAGGAAGGAAATGTTACACAGGTGTTGCAAGCAACACAGAGACATGCACAACACAAACTCAAGACTTTGCCCCAACGAATCAGTGAGGTTGTCAAGCTCACCGGTTTGCTGTAACAAAGGATTAAACGTATGGTGTGGAAGATAATGGTTTGCAGCAAGCAAGCAAGTAACATTGAAGATGTATCAATGGTAAAGATTGGACCGGGGTCCATAGTTCACTAGAGGTGCTCTCCTTAGATAAACAACATGGCATGAAGGGTAAACAAATTACAACAGGGCAATTGACAGGAACTGAGCAAGGCATAACAATGCAATTACTAGTCATAAAGATCCTATGAGAGTCGTTTGGGCAATACAACAAGATACATAAACCGCCATACAAATGCATCTATGACTAGAAGTCCACCTTCAGGTTATCATCCGAACCCCCTCTAGTATTAAGTTGCAAGAAACAGACAACTGCTTTAAGCAAAGTGTGTAAAGTAAACAGTCCACATGTTCCATGAACAAGAGACCGTTGTTTTCTCCCTAGTATCAGCAACACATCTACAACCGGAGAGATTATTGTCACTTCCCTTGTAAACTAGAGGCATGAACCCACTATCGAGCATAAATACCCCCTCTTGGAGTCACTAGCAACTACTTGGCCAAGATAGCTACTAACAACGGAGAGCATCCAAGATCACAAACATCACAGACATGATAGAATCATAAAGACAAAACCATTAAGCAAACCAACATAATAATCTCAAAATCCATCGGATCCCCGCAAACACAACATGCATTATTACAAATAGATTAGATCTTGATCATGAACGGAGCTCACAAGATCTATACATGAAAGCACAAAGTAGGATATACAACCATCTAGCTACTACATGGACCCATAGTCCAAGGTGGAACTACTTATGCATCATACCGGAGAGAAGGCCTCTGGGATGATCTCCCCTCCGGCAGGGTGCCGGGAAGAACTTTAGACTCCCCCCTCGATCTAGGGACGATTGTGGCGGCAGCTACAGACGGTTTCGTGGAGTTTTGATCGGGTACTGTGGTTTCCAGATCGGGGATTTTATAGCGAGGGGAGAGGAGGCGGCCAGGGTTGGCAAACCCTAGCCAGGCGTGGGGCTGGGCCCACCCGCGCCTGGAGTGGGTCTGGCCCTCCTGGCTGGCCCCTCTGGCTCTCCTCTAGACTTCTTATTCCTCACGGAAAGTAATTGACTTTGGCGTTTGTCTTGTCGAATTCCGAGAATATTTTTTTACTAACTTTTCTGAAACCAAAAACAGCAGAAAACAGGCATCTAGCACTGTTGCAACTTGTTAGTAGGTTAGTACCAGAAAACATGTAAAAAGTACCTCAAACTGTAGACAAGCAAAGCAAAATAGATACTAAACAAGCATGGAGCATAAAAAATTATAGATACGTTTCCAACATATCAGTCCGCCCGTACGGCACGTCCGTACCATGTGGCATTAGCTTTGTCTCGTCAAAACCTATGACTTTCATGAAGGCGCCTATACATTTTGAGGTCCCAGCCACCGCACAGAGGGCCGACATTCTTAGATTGCACCACAACACCACCAAAGGAAATCCATCACCATAGTTCATCCTCTCCATAGCCATAGCCATTAGCTTATACTTGAGACCTCATTGTGATTTGGCGATCATTGTAAGAATATTTGATTTCAATCCAAATATTTTGCACAATGTTAACTATCATTGATGTTATTGTTATGAGTGAGTAGTCCTAACGGTGTGCAGGTTGGGGTGAAACCTCGCAACGATTATGTGCATCTAATTCATGGGAGTATTATGTATTGATTGAATAAATGTCTGTATCTTTGTTTCTTGTATCTTGTCTCGATCTATGGACTTGTAGGTACCCAAGATCCTAGAGATTGATAAAGGCTTTATGTGAGATACTTAGTGAGCGGCGATCTCGTAGGAAACCCAGTAACGGAAAAGGTAGTACAGTCTTTGTTTAGCGATCCATTTGGGAACAATAGCAACATCACTTCTTAAATCTTTGATCTGTATTTTCACTTAATAATTGTTGTAGTCTGGTATTTCGCAGAGAAATAGTTAGACCAAAAGAATATTTTTATACATGTGACTCGCAGGGGCTCTAGTATATCATGATGTGTTGCCACAAATTTTATCTTTATTAAATCATTACACATGAATATGCGTATTGCTATCTTTATCTCATATGAGGTGCAGCTATGGGTGAATCTTCAACCCTGGTCTATCTCCATGCATTGAAACAAAACCCACGGTCTAAAGTAAACTAGAAAGATCCGGTAAACGAGCAAACAAGTCTTGTAGACGTGCCTAATTTAATTTTCTTTTAGCATTATTTTCTAAGGTTCAATTAAACCTAGTACTAGGAAAAAAACTACTATACTGCATCAGTAGATCCGGGTCGAAGGTATAATCCATCTAGCTATTACTATGCCTATTATGCATGATTATTGTTTCTATTTAATTTCAAATGAGATTTGCACAACTATTGATTTTGTTAGGATTTTATTATTTTTCCTTGTCTTTGATGTGTGTGTAGGTTCTATTCACATTTATGGATAAACCAAGAAAAGAGAGCAAAGAGGGGTGCGATATGGAGGAACTACATGCACCAGACTTAGCCACAAGAAGGGTAGAAAAAGTGAATTTTATGTCATAAAAATGAAGATACAAGGCAATGGTATTGTAGCTCTTGTCCATACAAACTCAAAGATCTGAACAACACCCAAATCGGAGTTCGTATGAATAAATGATGGTTAAAATACTAAAGGGATCAAACGGTTTGACGACCATCGATACGGGTACAATCGGCCGTACCGCGGGTTCTGGGCATCGGAAACCTCAAGAACTTTCATGTTTCTTCACCAATTTTTCCCCGTTTATTCCCAGACCTTCCCAAGGTCACAGGAAACGTATGTGAGGGTATTGGAGACCCTCTGAGGCCTATATAAAGGAGGGAGGAGCCAAGGAAGAGTAATCCCATCCTCCATACATCTACGGTGGAGCCCTGCCGCCGTGCCGCCTTCACAGCCACCACACCACACTGGATCAAGATCTCCATCTCCACCACTGCCAGCCTGCCTCAAGATCCATCTCAAAGTTGAAGGAAGATCGGGGAGGAAGACACCAAGGAGCCACCACCCGGGCACACCCCATGATCTTCACGATGTGTAGACGCGACGCGATCATGGCGCAAACTTTGGCACATTCACACAATGCCCAGCGGTTGCCGTGCATGGATGATACGCCGTAAACTTATCTATAATTGTTGATGTCCCATGCTTGTTTACTATCAACTTTCCTATGCTTTGTCTACACTTTGAGGTATTTTTATACATTTTATGGAACTAACCTATTGCAAGATGTCGCAGTGCTAGTTGCCTGTTTTCTGCTATTTTTTGTTTCAGAAAAGACAGAAAATAAATATTCTCGGAATTGGACGAAACAAAATCCAAAGTTGATATTTTACCCGACACAACACGGAGCCCGAAGGAGAGACGGAGGAGGGCACCAGGGCGGCCACACCATACGGTGGCGCAGTCCTCCTGGTCGCGCGGCCACATGGTGTGGGCCCCTAGCCCTCCACCGACCTTGCCCTTTCGCCTACTTATACGTCTCCCCGAGACATAAACCCTAGCGCGGGCAGAAATCCACGAAAAGGTCCGCAACGCCGCCGCCACAATGGTGGGAGATTCGGGGGATAGAAGTCTTTGTTCCGGCACTCTGACGGGACGGAGAATTGCCCTCGGAGCCATCTCCATCGATCTCAACCGCCATCTCCATCACCGTTGTTGATTCCCATGATGAGTAGGGAGTAGTTCTTCCTCGAGGCTAAGGGCTCTACTGGTAGCTATGTGTTCATCTCTCTCTATGCGTGACCTTATTATGGTCATGCGCTTTGTAATCAAGTAGATATACTATGTTACTCAAGTGCTTTAATTGTAATCTCCGGCTATCCCCACGTGTGTGAAGGTGACAGTGTGCACACTGTGTGGCACTTAGGCTAGAGATTACAGAAATACTTATCATGAGTATAATTTGAGTTGGATGTCTTTATGAAATTGTGATGTTTGTAGGAACCATCTAGCGCTCAAGGTGACAGAGTGGGGTTATCTAGATGGGTAATGCAAACTTTAAGGAGTGCTTTTGTACCCCTATCATGGATTAGATTTGTCCAACCGGAGAGTAATTCAGAGTAGAATAATGAAGAGAAAATATTTATATGAGAGTGTCCATTAGTGAAAGTATGATCCCTAGGCATTGTTTCTAAGCATTGAAACACCGTTTACAACTAGTCCTGGTACATGTTTGCTTGCTTCCATCGTTATTTCAGATTGCCTCTAGTCTCTTCCTTGTGGTATCATGTGTTGTTTTAGCATACAAAAGCATAATATTGTGATATTCTCCTTTGATGCTTTGTTTGGGTTGACTTAGCACATGCTCACACCATGTTATGGCTATGAACCAGTCACCATAGCCTCTATGATCATTTATTTTTGACTTGTGGTACCACTTTATGCTCTGATTAGTAATGTTTTGTCGCTCTGCATGATTATGGTCATTATTGCTCTCTTAGTTAGTCGCTCCCAGTCTTTTGCTAGCCTCCACTTGTATTGAGTAAGCTCTACTCATGCATCCAACTCCCAAGAAACCAAGTTATTGCAAAGTTTCCACTATAAATTCCTATGCATGGTGTGTTAGACCATTCCAAGTATATTCTTGTTTTATCTATCTTCCAAAATAAACTTGTTATGTGAAAGTTAGTCATTAAATCTCTCACAAACTTGATGGCACACTTTATTTTTCTTGCCCCTAATAAACTTGAACCATTGTGTCATCTATGTTTTATATGCTTACACTTATAAGTTGGGATTAGCAGAACCGTGTTGTCATGGGGAATGCTTTCAACACTTGTAAATATCTACCCAGTTGATATCATGCTCTTTTGTTTATGGATGTCGTTGGTGTGAAATGAAATGGGAGCTTGTAAATCCATGGAGTTATTTATGTGTGTTAGAGAAATGCCTAGGCCACTAGCCTAAGCCATGCCTAATCATGGTGGAAACTTGCAGCATCACCATAGTGAGCAATCTATGAAGCATTCTTCTTATGAAAAAATATATAGAGATTGAGAAAAAGAAAAAAAATGAGAAAAGAGGAAAGAGAGAAAAAAGCACCATTTACCCCATGGTAAATAAGAAGATTGTTGAGATGCTCATTGTCTGCTTGCCTTGTCATTTTGTTATGGGATAGCTCATGTATCATTAGGAAGGGGTACCCTATTGGCGGTTCTCTATGTTACACATGTACTTACTATGACAAGAACTTACCGGTGACTAAAGTTGAGTATCATAAGGAGCGGCCCTCGTACTCAAGGGACATGAGATTGCCAACTTATACTTTGTCAAGCATATACTCCATCTTTGTTCACTTTAACCTTAATCACTTCAAGATGCTTATGATAGGGGCAATGAGAGCTGAAAGCTAACAAGTACCATAATTTTTGGAAGCTTTTTATGAAACTTGAAATCCCTGCTTCGCTTTAAAGGGTATTTCTTACACTATTATATTGAGTCTCCACCTTCTATCCTTAGGCACCAATTAAGAGAGCATAGTGTCCATTCTTAGTTCTATGTGCATTGTCCAAAAACTTGTTGATTGATTCAGAAGGTTGATATTGCTTGTTCTTGAACTATTTGTATCTGGTCATCCTTATGAACTTTGAAGGTATCCTATGCATTTATGATTTGCTATACCATGAGGGACAAGCTGAATACAACTCTTATTATGTTTTCCTTATGTGAAACAAACAAACATTTTTAATGCATTATTATTCATGGTATTTGTTTGTAACCTTTTCATGTTGCAACTTGGTTGCTATGTCTTATTGTTAGAACTACATATTTCATGCTCATGTTTAGATTACTTTGATCCAGCTATCCATGCTTTGCAAATGGTTTGATCAAGATTATGATGGTGCATGTTACCTCAAAAATTATATTGTTTTTATCGTTACCTACTCGAGAACAAGTAGGAACTAAGCTTGTGGATGTTGATACGTCCATAACGTATCTCTAATTTTTGATGATTTTATGCTATTATTATGCTTTTGATACTTCTTTTTATATAAAGTTCATGAGTTAGTTGGACTAACCTACTAATAGTTGCAAAAGTGCACAATGTTCTTGTTTTACACTTTGATGTGTAGGAATTATCAAGAATACAAGTGGAACCTTTGTTGGAGTCAAATTGGGATTTTCTAGAAATCTGTCTCAGAACTCTTTTTGAAGATGGTCACGTTTCGGGTCGAAGACGGCATCAAAAGGAAAACTCTTCAACTACAAAGTTGTAGGAAATTTCGCGACAATCGTTTTGGACATAAAATTTAACTGATTACGAGTCTGGACAGGCCCGCTAGGCCCGATTTACTGCAGCCTAAGATGAGGTGACGAGAATCCGGGAAGCTATATAAAGGGAGGAAACCTAATTCGTGGGAGACACCTCCACCCATGAATTTGCAGCCACCAAAGCCTCGTTTTTGCCTCCCCCATGGATCGCATATCCATGGAGGAGGGATCCCAAGAAGCCATGAAGGAAGGGGGCTAAGGGGCGGTGCTCCCCCACGATACCGGCGGTGGGGAAGGAGTCCCCCGCGCCGCCGCCATATTCACCATCTTCACCGCCATATCCATCACCTAATCCTCCTAGTATGCAGTTGTTCATTCTCCCACACACCTCTGTACCGTCCTATGTAAATATGGTGTTTGATGCTATAAGTTATAATCCTATGTTCTATGTCATGTTTGTGTAGTTTCTTTGTTTTTAGATTGAATGGTTGAACGTCTATGGTTCATTAGAGTTGTATGTTGATATGATACAGTCCTTTGGTGTCCATTATATTTGTGCGCACGTGGATTAAACATCATAGGGTTTGTAGTATGTGTAAGAGGAAGGGGGAAGTTCTGCTGGAGTGACAGAAACCTAAGGGCGCGAACCGGAACGTTGCACGTGTGGGAGTAAGAGGACCATTAACTTAAGGCTATGGTTGGGGAAACCTTAATGCATTGTTAGTAGTTACAGATGTTTCCTAACAATCCAATCATATAATACATGTAATTCCAAGTAGTGAAGCACATGTATATTTAGCCTCTGCCACATAGAAAACTGCATCGAAGACAATGGACCCGATTTATTCGCCAATTAAACTTGGATAAAGCCACCACAATTACCACCACTATTCCACACTCATGGTTATGTTAGTTTACTGTATTTTATTGCTGCAGTAACTAGCTTTACTTTCTTGTTATTTATTATCTTGTAAAACTTTCTCTAGTACTCGTATTGTTGCTCTAGTTTTATTTCCTAGATAATGCAAATGTTTAGTGTGCGTAGAGTTGTATCAGTGGTTGCTAGAACTTGAGAGAATATTTATCCTACCTTTAGATCCTCGTTGGGTTCGACACTCTTACTTATCGAAAAGGCTACACATGATCTCCTATACTTGTGGGACATAAGAGCTTTGTAATCAAGTAGATATACTCTGTTACTCAAGTGCTTAAATCAATCTATGGCTATCCCCACATGTGTGAAAGTGACATTGTGCACACCGTGTGGCACTTAGGCTAAAGATTACAGAAATACTTATCATGAGTATAATTTGAGTTGGATGTCTCTATGAAATTGTGGTGTTTGTAGGAACCATCTAGCGCTCAAGGTGTGTGGCATCCCGCAAAACCACTACTAGAAAATCGCGTTGAATTTGTGCATTGCATCGTCATCATCATGCATTGTTTGCATAAAACTATTTCGCAAAGCCCGTTTTGCTTTCTAAAACGCCCCATCTTTATTCAAACGCCAAACCCCGGGTGCTGCCGGATATTTTATTTGTCTAAAAACCACTTGCAAAAGTTCATCGCAAATTAAATAAAATCTTTAATTATTTTAGTGGGGCAGTCGAACGGGCCGAATGACCCGAACGACCACCCCAGGATTTTAAAATCGGTCCAACCAACCGGTACACCTAAATCCTACAGCTACCCAGAAAACCTACCCACCCCTATCTCCACCTCACTCCCTCCAATCAACTCTTGCCACATCATCTTGTCCATCCCCCCTCCAACCAAAATCTGCCAACTCACCCCCTCTCTTTTCCCTCTCTCTCTCACCCCACTTCCCTGCACCACACCCCACACACCCAGGGCCACACACGCACCGATCCCCACCCCTCTGCCCCGCTACCCCACGCCTGGGTCCCACCCACCCGCCCCCCTCCCGTGGCCTCTTCCCCACCTCCTTCTCTCGTCTCTCTCAAGCCTCCGCACAGCCACACGCCACTGGCCACACCGCCTCAGCGCCTCCTCTCTCTCGCCATGACTGCCTTCCACCCCAGCGCCAAGAGCCGACCAGCCGCCACCTCCGCCTCCGGATCGCCCAGCGCCGCCGCCTCACCTTCTTCCTCTCCGGCTCACCGCCGCCGCCGAGCCTCGTGCCGACGCCGCTTGCCTCCTCGCCCCAGCAACCTCGCGTCGCTCGCCTCCTCGCTTCGCTTCTCCGGCGACCCTACCGCGTCGCTCGGCGCCGCTGCGTCGCTTCATCCACCTCCGTCGCCGCGGACCGCCCGACCGGCGTCCGCCGCCCGCCCGTCCGCCGCGCCGCAGAGCCCGGTGCCCGCTCGCGACAGCGTCGCCAGCCGCCCCTTCTCGGCCTCCTCGACCTCCGCTGCGGTTGCCGTGGCCCTCCTGAGCACCGCCTCCCAGCTGCTTCGTCGCGTCCCCGTGGCGCCGCCTCTGCCCGCTGTGTCGCCGTCGAATTCCTCGTCTCCAGCGTTGATGTGCGTCCGGTTGTGGCAGCACCGGCGTGGGCAGGCCGCCCGCGGAGCAAGGCCTCGACCCAGCGGTCCCGTTATTCGTCGGCTCTCCGTCCCAGGTGGCCATGGTCTCCATCGACAACATGCTCTCTGAGGGTTCCTCTGCGCTACATGTTGGAGAACTGGCCAAGACTCTCAAGTTTCTCGCATCGGTGTCGCGTCCGCGTACCGGTAAGCAGCCAAGATCTTCAGAATGACAAGATCAACATCCACCGGACAAGCCCCAGGAACCACGTCGAGATGCTAAGGTCTACCTCATGGATCCAAGCACGATCCCGGAGTCTGATGCTCCAGACCGATCCCGGAAGTGGATACCCCGAAGACCGATCCTGGCGTTCGAGACCCTGAGACCGACCCCGGTGTTGAGACCGAACCCCCCGGACGTCAAGACCGACTCGATGGCGCGGGCCCGACAAGACCCTCGCAACGGCAAGATCGACCCCGTGGGACCCGACAAGATCTACCATATGAAGACCGTACCGGACCGGTGAACCTCGACGAACCTCCGGCAAGATCTGCCCGACGATAAGAACGACACCGACCCGGAAGCACCCGATTCGCCCCCGACACCAAACCAAGTCCGGCTTCCCGGATGCGACAAGATCTACCCCCGATATCCGAGAACGCTCCCGCCGAGACCGAACCGTCGAACCCTGGACCCCGAGACCAACCCCGAACCCCGGAACCCCAAGATATGCCAACCCTAATGTGTGACCCTTATCCGAACCCCTATTTTTATAAATGCTAAACATAAAAACCTGTTGCATATTAAATTGTCATCCTCGCATGCATAACATTGGTTTGGGGGCCTTATGCCGATTCACCTAATAATTAAATATGGGGCCCATATGCGGGCAAATCTAGTCTCATATCGGCCTCATTTAAATTTGTGTAGCGAACCCGGTGCTATCTTCTGCCATGTTAAGACAACATTTAAATTGCGGGGTAGCTCAACAACTTGAACCATCCAAGTAATTGTCGGGACCCCGGTTCCGCTTAATATGACCTAATTGCATCGCACCTTTGCCATGGCATACATCATACATGCATCATGCCGATCTTCTGTCGTTGTATTAAATATTGCATCCGGTGTTTATTCTAGTGTTTTGCTTCTTCGCGGATAAGGCCGTTGAGTTGATGTGAGCTTCTCCCCGATCTTCGGTCGAACCTTCGGCAATGTTTTCAGGCGAGCATCTCCCCCTTTCCACCTATCTTACTTTTATAGTATTTACTTCCCTCCTGTTGATCTATTGCTATCTGTGTTGCGATGCTTTAGTTTCCGTACCTGTGATATACCGTGCAGCCCTATATTGCCTTGGACACATCCTATTACCTGTTGTTTGGTAGATAGTTGGACTTGCGCGTCGTAGTCGCTTGCTCAAGTGCTGATGCGTGTAGTCAATTGCCACAGTTGTTGGAGTAATGCCGCATGTTTGATGTTGGAGATGCTCATAGTTTTACTTACCGTTCACTTTAATTCCTGTTTAACAACTAAAATTGAAGTAATCAGAGGCATCGGTGGGTGATAGATAATATTTGGTTTCCGAACGCCCACTTGTGTCCCGTAGGACCCCGAGTACTTGATACATGTTCCTTGATTTATCGCGCTATCCACATCCGGGAGGTATATGGGACCCCCCTGAGCCAGAGCTTGATTCAGTCTTATTTCTTGGGGCCACAAACTAGTTTGAGGTTTTATTTACGATCCTGTACTTATGCCATGCTACTTATGTATTTACGTTTGTCGAGGAGCACCTTGTTTAGGATCGGGACACGATTCATGGTGTCGACAAGCCCAGCCACACTTTCGGGTTCCCGATCGTTCCACGCCAACCTTGAGTCCGTCTCGAGCTTGCTTACCGTTGCTTGGTGTACTCAAGGGTGGCCCCAAATATTTCTGAATCTGTGATTGTTCATGTGAAAGCCTCGTTGGGTTTTGATTTGGTTTTTCCGAGGTTGATCGGCGTGTGTTGCTATTGGTGCACCCGCCGGTAAAACTTTCTGAAAGCCGTGTCCGCGGATATGGACGACTTGGAGCACAGTATCTCGATCATAGACAAGCATAACTAAAGTTTATTGCTATAAATTTGACTTTATAATGACTAGTAATCAGCTTCACTATAATGGAATGGCTAATTAATACTGCCCACAACTGCTTGTTTGGAGTGTCGCTTGCGACCATTGTACCTGACTAGTAAGTATTGCAACTACAACGGAATGGCTGAATAAAAGTACCAACAACTGCTGGGTTTTGGGTTTATATCATGCTATCTGTATCTGATTAGTAATTGCTGCAACTACAACGGAATGAATAACTAAAAGGTCCCACTGCTTCTTCTATCAGGACAATTATCTATACCTGACTAGTAATTGCTGCAACGATAACTGAATAAATAAAACTGCCAACGGTGTGAGTTCCTCGGTTGACTTCCTCGTTTGGTCTCGAGGGGGAAACACCAGGATGGGTTTGTTTGGTGTTAGCTTCAGGTTGGATCCGGATAGGTCATTCTCATCCCTCTCTGATAACCGCCAGTTGTATCGAGTCTCTATAGGTTGTTTAGTGCATGCTGCCGCTGCCGCGATCCACCATACCTATGTAGGTGAGGACCGAATTCTAGCCTCGCCGTGTCTTGGCCTCGATCGACGCTCCTCTTTTCCTTTGCCCTTTGTCGGCACCCCTTTTGTTTAAGCAGGTTTTGAGCTCGGCGTCGTTAGCGTGGTTACCCTTCCGCTTGGCAGGGTTATGGACGCCATTGGTTATTCTTCAGGGCTCTTAGCCCCATTTGCATCTTGTCCGTAGCTGGACGCCCTATCGTTTTCAAGGTGATTTGGATCTTTGTACATTATATCTGTATTATTGACTCATGGAGTCGCTGTTATATATATCTGTTCTGTGGGTCCCATCGAAGACTGTTGTGTAATGTTATTACTTCGTTTTCCACCCGCACGAAAGTGCCTGGTGGGCACCTTTGAATCGTTTCTATGCGGGTTTGGCGGATTTTGCTCAAACTTGCATAGGTCCGATTCTGAGGGTGTTACAGAGTGGTATCAGAGCTCAGCAGTTGCGATACCCCACAAGTCCAGCCTGTAGGATAACCTAGCTAACGGCCGAAGTAGAGTGTCAAAACTATTTTTTGTCAAATCGGTTGGATAGTTCTGGTTAGGTCTGATTTTACTCCTTACCCCTCTGCTATTCTCCTCTTATCTCGACGTGTTTTGAACCTGCTCTCTTATCTTTTCTTCGAGTCCAGGAATTCTCGTGGTTGGGTTTCCGTCGTACCTTCAGGGTTTCGCTTCCTCCTCTGTTAACGGTGTTCTACCATCCGGTGTTCAAGTTACCTGAAGAATCCGTCTACGGTGTTACCATTCTTTGTTGCTTGTTTGTGCCTTCCGGTGTTTTCCGACGCGACGACATCATCTACGCCAGATCCGATGCAGAGTCTGCATCACTCCGGTGTTTCCGAACCTCGCTTGTCGAGATCTTCAGTCTAACTCCGAGAGTTGGTTGCATAATCCGCCTATTCGTGTGCAGAGTAATGGTTTGGGTGCGCGATGGACTGATCACCATCCGACTACTCTTATCATTCGCTCTTGTACATCGAATCAGTGGTTCCAGCAATTTGACTCCGTCCACGGAAGTAGGGGTGGCTTAATTGTTGATACCTCTACTTTCGACCTTTTGTATCCGGAGTGTTCTCTCGACGATCACGGACAACGACCTCTTGTTAGTGGTGTCGCGAGGATCTACACGAAGCGCGAAGGATCAGACCGCCGACCTTCCTTCCGGTACCATGAGGCGGATCTCGAGGGCGATATCCATTGTTAGTGGTGTCGAATTGTGGCATCCCGCAAAACCACTACTAGAAAATCGCGTTGAATTTGTGCATTGCATCGTCATCATCATGCATTGTTTGCATAAAACTATTTCGCAAAGCCCGTTTTGTTTTCTAAAACGCCCCATCTTTATTCAAACGCCAAACCCCGGGTGCTGCCGGATATTTTATTTGTCTAAAAACCACTTGCAAAAGTTCATCGCAAATTAAATAAAATCTTTAATTATTTTAGTGGGGCAGTCGAACGGGCCGAATGACCCGAACGACCACCCTAGGATTTTAAAATCGGTCCAACCAACCGGTACACCTAAATCCTACAGCTACCCAGAAAACCTACCCACCCCTATCTCCACCTCACTCCCTCCAATCAACTCTTGCCACATCATCTTGTCCATCCCCCCCTCCAACCAAAATCTGCCAACTCACCCCCTCTCTTTTCCCTCTCTCTCTCACCCCACTTCCCTGCACCACACCCCACACACCCAGGGCCACACACGCACCGATCCCCACCCTCCGCCTCCCACGCCTGGTCCCACCCACCTGCTGTCCCCCTCCCGCGTGGCCTCTTCCCCACCTCCTTCTCCTCTCTCTCTCTCTGACAGCCACCGGCCACTCACCCACCTCGGCCACCGCCTCCGCCGCCTCTCTCTCCGCCATGACGGCCTTCCCACCTCGCCCAGAGCCGACCGAGTCGCCGCCACCTCCGCTCCAGCTCGCCCCGAGCGCCGCCCTCACCTTCTTCCCTCCGGCTCCTTCCTCGCCGCCCGAGCCTCGCCGGCGCGCCCGTTTCCCCTCGCCCGCAGCAACCTCCGTCTGCTCGCCTCCTCCAGCTCGCTTCTCCGGCGACTACCGCGTCCGCTCGGCGCCGCCGCCTCGCCAGCCATCGCCACCTCCGTCGCCCGGACCGGCCCGACCCGGCGTCCGCCGCCCGCCCGTTCCGCCCGCCGCCGCTGCGCAGCCCGGTGCCCCGCCCCTCGCCGACCGCGTCGCCAGCCGCCGTCCCCTTCTCGGCCTCCTCGACCTCCGCCTGCAGCACCGTCGTGGCCCTCCGCGAGCACCGCCTCCTGCAGCTCGTCGTCGTCCCCGTGGCGCCGCCTCTGCCCGCTGTGTCGCCGTCGGATTCCTCGTCTCCAGCGTTGATGTGCGTCCGGTTGTGGCAGCACCGGCGTGGGCAGGCCGCCCGCGGAGCAAGGCCTCGACCCATCGGTCCCGTGAACCGCTAGGGGGCGGCGGCAGAGCCCGTGTCCTCGTCGGTACATGCGCCGCGAGTAGCGTGGCCTTTACTGCGGCCACGCCCGCCCTCGCCGTCGTGCCTCGTCGGTCTTGATGGCGTCGATGTAGTTGGAGTTGGAGTAGCATGGGTCCGCTCAGCTGGGACTTCTCGATGACCAGCAGCCTCGTCGGGGTGCGCAAAGGGTATGCCTCGCAGGAGTAGGTGTTGGTGCAGATCAGCGTCAGTGCAAAACCGACGCGCGCCACATGTGGTGTAGCTAGCATGGTCGACACCTCGTCTCGGTCCAACGCCGAGTTCACGACTGCCGTCCTAGACAAGAGCGTCGTCTCACGGGCTCGTAGAGATGGATGTGGGGTATGCCGTCGGATTTCAAGTCGGCAGCGCTTTCGCCTATGCCCGCCAGCTTCACGGAGATGGAGCTAGCACCGGGATGTCCGATGGACACCCCGACGCTATAGCTGAAGGGTTTCGCGGCATAGTAAATCAAAATTTTCTACGGATGCGAACAGAGGGAAAGCCAAGATCTAATCTAGAAGATGCAAACAACGAGAGAGATTGGATTAGATCTTCATACCCTTGAAGATTCGCACAGCGGAACGTTTGTCGGAACGTGGGTGATGTAGTCGTACTCGCTTCTCCTCCTCGCGATCCGATCCGATCTAGCACCACAAGTGGCGGTGCCTCCGTGAGATGCACACGTGCAGCACCTCGACGTCTCCTCCTTCCTCGGTCCAGCAAGTATGGTGGAGAGATGGATTGGATCTACAACATGACGGCGTGGTGTATATGGTGGAGAATTTCTGCAGCAGGGCTTCGCCTACAAGCAGTCGGGAGGGAGAGAGGAGGGCAGCAGGGCGGCTAGGGTTTGAGGGGAAGGTGTGGGGGGTTGGTGCACCCCCACCCCTCTTTATATAGAGGGGGCGCAGCCCTATCCCCTCCTCCAAGCCCAAACCGGCGGCCCCAAAGGATAAGGAGTGGGGGGGGCAAGGAAACCCCCCCTTCTAGAAGGTCTATCTCGAATTTAAACCTCTCTAGGCCGGCTGGGACCTATGGGGCCTTGTGCCCCTGGCCCAATGCGGCCAGGGCACTCCCTCATAGGCCCATGCCCCCTCCCGGAAGGTGGAGCCACGTTGGTCCCCTTCCGGAAGGTTCTAGAAGCTTCCGGTACAATACCGATTAACCCGGAACAATTCCGAACTCCAAAACCACGCTTTGCTTGTATGAATCTTATTCTCCGGACCATTCCGAACTTCCGTGATGTCCCGGATCCCATCCGAGACTCAACAAAAACTCACAAACCAATTATCCAATCTATCCTAGCGTCGAAGCGTTAAGTGTGTGACCTCGGGTTCGAGAATATCTGAGCGTATGATCTTCTATCAATAATCAACAGCGGGTGCAGGCACCCATATTTACTCCCACACATTCATCGATGATCATATCGGATGAACCACGATGCCAGGATTCAATCAATCCCATATATATATATATATTCCCTTCGTCTCGCGATATTTTACTTGCCCGAGATTCGATCGTCGGTACCGTCATACCTAGTTCAATCTCGTTCACAGCAAGTACTTTACTCGTCCCGTAATCCGATATCACTTTGTGATTAACTCCTTAACCACATGCTTGCAAGCGGTGTTGATATCGATTACCGAGTGGGCCCGAAGTATATCTCTCCGACTTGGGATCGGGAGGATCGTCTACGCGATCTTGAGATCGGGAAGAGTACGACTACATCACCCACGAGAATCCGCTCTCGTTAAACACTTTGGAATCTTCGAGGGTAAGTTATTCCATCGACCCGTTGCTACAATCTAGTAGATAGATCTTGGCTTGTTTGTTTGTATGCGGTAGAAAATTTTTGTTTTCCATGCTAAGAAACCCTACACCATGACCCCTCCCGGAAGGTGGGGCCACGTTGGTCCCCTTCCGGAAGGTTCTAGAAGCTTCCGGTACAATACCGATTAACCCGGAACAATTCCGAACTCCAAAAACTGCACTGCCTTATATGAATCTTATTCTCCGGACCATTCCAGAACCTCTCGTGATGTCCCGGATCCCATCCGAGACTCCGAACAAAAATTCATAAACCAATTATCCAATCTATCCTAGCGTCGAGACACGTTAAGTGTGTGACCCTGCGGGTTCGAGAATATGCAAACATGATCTTCTATCAATAATCAAAGCGGGGTCTGGGCACCCATATTGACTCCCACACATTCATCGATGATCATATCGGATGAACCACGATGCCAGGATTCAATCAATCCCATATATATATTCCCTTCGTCTCGCGATATTTTACTTGCCCGAGATTCGATCGTCGGTACCGTCATACCTAGTTCAATCTCGTTCACAACAAGTACTTTACTCGTTCCGTAATCCGATATCACTTTGTGATTAACTCCTTAACCACATGCTTGCAAGCGGTGTTGATATCGATTACCGAGTGGGCCCGAAGTATATCTCTCCGACTTGGGAGGGACAAATCCCATCTCGATACATACAACCCAACAGATACTTTCCGATCATCTGAGAGACACCTTTATAATCACCCTCTCATAGGATGACGTTTGATGACCTCAAAGCTTTCTTCCGATACCAGGGAGTTGTATTATCTCATGGTCTAAGGAATACAATATTTGACATAATAAAAGCTTCGCAAAGACGAACACGATGACACGATCTAATTGCTTCGCTTAGTTTGGGTCTGTCCACCATATCATTCTCTGTGGCATCCCGCAAAACCACTACTAGAAAATCGCGTTGTTTTTTTTGTGCATTGCATCATCATGACCGCATGCTCATGTCATCATGCCACATTGCATTTGAACATCGTCATCATCTTGCATATGCTTGCATAAAACTAATTGCAGAAAACCCTATTTTTGTTTTCTAAAACGGCCCGTCTTTAATCAAACGCAAACCCGGTACTCCGGATTAATTGTTTCGTCTTGCAATGGTTTTTAAAAGCCCCGTTTAAAATATTAAAACATTTAAATTATTTTTAGCGGGGGCAGTCGAACGGGCCGTCCCGACCCGAACGACCACCCCCAGTTTAAAAATCGGTCCACCAAACCAGCCTCTAAATCCTAAGTCCACCCATTCTATCCTACCCACCAACCAGCCACCTCACCTCAGCCTATCCCCATCCGCCACCTCACCTTCTCTCCTCCCTCCAGCCAATCGGCTGCTGCCACCTAGGCTAACCCACTCCCCTTTTTCCCTCCTCTCTCTCTCCCTCTCTCCTCCCCACCGAGCCAGCTCACTTGGCCCCAACGCCGATCCCGCTCCCCACGGACCCGGTCCGCCTGGGACCCACCCCACGCCCCACCTGCCCACGCCTCCCCTGGAACCGCCTCCCCGCACGCGTCCCTGCACCGCCCCCCTCCTCTTCCTCCCAGGCTCGCCCCGCCAGCGCTCCCCACCGCCCTGCCTCGCCCGCTGCCTCTTTGCTCCCCCAGCCGCCTCCCTCCTCCAACCTCTCCACCCCACCGCATCCATCCCGCCGTGCCGCGCGTGTCGCCGCCGCCCCTCGGCGTCGGCCAAGACGCCACGCCTGCACCGCCGGGCTCCGCCCGAGCCCCTCCAGCCCGCCTAGCTCCGCCGTCGCGCACCGCTCACCGCCACGCCCAGAGCTCCACGCCCCGGCCCAGCCCCCGCGCCCGCTCGAGCCGCGGCATCCGCGGCACCCGCCAGTACCCATCCTCGCCCGCCCGGCGCCGTTCCCCTCAACCTCGGCGCCCCTCCGCCGCTCGCCTCTCCTCGCCCGCTCGCTCCGGCCGCCCGCGCTCCGCGCCCTCTGCCGAGCCCTCGGCCGCTCGAGCCTGCAGCGCCGGCGCTTCTGTGCCGCCATGCCGCTTGGGCCGCCTCCATGCGCTGCCCGCCTTCAGCCCCTCCATGAGCCCGCCCGCCTCGCCTTCTGCTCCCTCGCCGCCTCGGGCCACCCCAGCAGCCGAGGCTCCATGACCGTGGCCGCCCGTCACGAGCCGGTGCCCTCCTCCCTTTGCAAGCCGCGCAGTTGCTTCGCCGTCGCGAGCCCATGCCGCCTCATGTTCGAACCCACCTTTCTGTTTCAAGTGCTAGTGTGGTTTCGAAGGTGGCTGTGATGTGGTGGATGCAACGTTTTGGTGCCCCGAAGGTCGATCTGGAACTCAAGTTCGACATCGAAAAGGATACGCACGACAAGTCCGCCTACATGGAACATCAAGTACCCCCTCTCGGATCCGAGGACCGAAGACGCCCGGAACGCCAAGATCGCCCTCAAGGATCCGAAGGCCCCGGCTCCGAACCCCGGGACCGAGCCCCGGAAAACCCCGATGTTTTCAACACAGATGCCATGATCTTCGTCACGGACGCCGAGACCCCCGGACCCGAAGGCCACACGCGCGACAAGTACTTCTTCCCTCGCCAAGACCGCCTCGATGGCGCGGGCCCGACAAGACCCTCGCAACGGCAAGACCGACCCCGTGGGACCCGGCAAGACCTTCGCGATGACGAGAACGGCACCGACCCGGAAGAAGCCGATGCGCCCCGACACCGACCCAAGTTCTGCTCCCCGGACATCGAGATCCCGATGCGACAAGATCTGCCCGATGCCGAGAACGAGAGAACGATCCCGGAGTCCGAGAACGTTTCCGCCGAGACCGACCTCGCCGAACCCTGAACCCTGAGACCGACCCCGAACCCCCGGACCCCCAAGATCGTCGAGAACTCGATGTGTGACCCCTTTTCCTCGACACCCTATTTCATAACATAATAACAACTGTTGCATATAAATTTGTTCATGCATGCATCTTATCATGTGGGTTGGGGGCCTTATGCCGATTCACCTAATAATTAAATATGGGGCCCATATGCGGGCAAATCTAGTTCTCATATCGGCCTCATTTAAACTTGTGTAGCGAACCGGTATCTTATCTTGCCGGGTTATAACAACATTTAAATTGCCGGGATCTAAATAACTTGCACCATCTAATTAATTGTCGGGACCCCGGTTCCACTTAATATGACCTAGTTGCATCGCACCTTGCCATGTCATTCCTCATACATGCATCATGCCGATCTTCTGCCGTTGTATTAAATATTGCATCCGGTGTTTATTCTAGTGTTTTGCTTCTTCGCGGATAAGGCCGTTGAGTTGATGCGAGTACCGACCCGATCTTCGGTTGAACCTTCGACAATGTTTTTCAGGCGAGCATCTCCCCTTTCTACCTATCTTACTTTTATAGTATTTACTCCCTCCTGTTGATCTATTGCTATCTGTGTTGCGATGCTCTAGTGTTTCGTACCCGTGGAATCCCTTGCAGCCTTATATTGCCTTGGACACATCCTATTTCCTGTTGTTTGGTAGATAGTTGGACTTGCGCGTCGTAGTCGCTTGCTCAAGTGCTGTTGCGTGTTGTCAAGTGCCACAGTTGTTGAAGTATTGCCGCATGTTGATGATGGAGATGATTCTAGTTTTACTTATTGTCACTTTAATTCCTGTATAACAACTAAAATTGAAATAAGCAGAGGCATCGGTGGGTGATAGAAAATATTTGGTTTCCGAACGCCCACTTGTGTCCCGTAAGACCCCGAGTACTTGATACATGTTCCTTGATTTATCGCGCTATCCACATCCGGGAGGTATATGGGACCCCCCTGAGCCAGAGCTTGATTCAGTCTTATTTCTTGGGGCCACAAACTAGTTTGAGGTTTTATTTACTATCCTGTACTTATGCCATGCTACTTTCTGTATTTAAATTGTGCGAGGAGCACACTTTGTCTTGTTAGGAATTGTGACCCGTTTACGTGGTATCGGCAGTCCCGTTTGGGGATCTGTCGTTGCCATCACGCCCCACAAACCTTGGGTCCGTCTCGGAGCTAGCTTACTTCGCTATGGTAGACTACAAGGTGGCCCCTGAAATATTTCAATCCTGTGATTGTTCACGTGAAAGCCTCGTTGGGATTTGTTTTGCTTTTCTGAGGTTGATCGGCGTGTGTTGCTATTGGTGCACCGGCCGGGTAAAACTTTCAAAGCCGTGTCATGGATATGGATGACTTGGAGCACAGTATCTCGATCATAGACAAGCATAACTAAAGTTTATTGCTCTAAATTTGACTTTATAATGACTAGTAATCAGCTTCACTATAATGGAATGGCTAAATAATACTGCCCACAATTGCTTGTTTGAATTGTCGCTTGCGACCATTGTACCTGACTTGTAAATCTTGCAACTACAACGGAATGGCTGAATAAAAGTACCAACAACTGCTGGGTTTTGGGATTATATCATGCTATCTGTATTTGATTAGTAATTGCCGCAACTATAACGGAATGGTCAATTAAAAATGCCCACTGTTTACTTTATCAGGACGATTATCTAAACCTGACTAGTAAAGTGCCGCTACTAGAACTGAATAAATAAAACTGCCAACTGTGTGAGTTCCTCGGTTGACTTCCTCGTTTGGTCTCGAGGGGGAAACACCAGGATGGGTTTGTTTGGTGTTAGCTTCAGGTTGGATCCGGATAGGTCACTCTTATCCCTCTCTGATAACCGCCAGTTGTATCGAGTCTCTATAGGTTGTTTAGTGCATCTTGCCGCCGCCATCCACCATACCTATGTAGGCGAGGACCGCCAATTCTAGCCTCGCTGTCTTGGCCTCGATCGACGCCTCCTATTTTCCTTTGCCCTTTGTCGGCACCCTTTTGTTTAAGCAGGTTTTGTGATCGGCGTCGTTAGCGTGGTTACCCTTCCGCTTGGCCAGGCAGTTATGGACGCCATTGGTTATTCCTCGGGGCTCTTAGCCCCATTTGCTTCTTGTCCGTGGCGACGCTCTACCGCTTTCAAGGTGATTTGGATCTTGTATATTATATCTGTATTCTTGACTCTTTGAGTCATTATATATATCTGTTCTGTGGGTCCCATCGAGGACTGTTGTGTAATGTTATTACTTCGTTTTCCACCCGCACGAAAGTGCCTGGTGGGCACCTTTGAATCGTTTCTATGCGGGTTTTGGCGAATTTTGCTCAAACTTGCATAGGTCCGATTCTGAGGGTGTTACATTCTCCCAATGATATGATCTCATTATTAATTGACAACTCATGTCCATGGTTAGGAAACCTTAACCATCATTAATCAATGAGCTAGTCCTTAGAGGCGTACTAGGGAGACGGTGTTGTTCACAAACCACACAAGTATTAAAGTTTCCGCTTTATACAATTCTAGCATGGAATATAAACATTATCATGAACAAGAATTATAATAATAACATATTTATTATTGCCTCTAGGGCATAATTCCAACAGTCTCCCACTTGCACTAGAGTCAATAATCTAGTTTACATTTGGCAACAATCTCACACCCATGGCACTGAGGTGCTGATCATGTTTTACACGTGGAAGAGGTTTAGTCAATGGATCTGCGACATTCAGATCCGTATGTACTTTGCTAATCTTCAGATCTCCATCTGCTATATAATCTCGGATTATATGAAACTTGCGGTTGATATGCTTGGTCTTTGGATGATATTTGGTTCCTTAGCGAGTGTTATGGCGCAAGTGTTGTCACACAATATCTCCAGTGGGTCCAATGCACTTGGAACCACGCCAAGCTCAGCGATGAAGTTTCTGATCCAAACTCCTTCACTTGACGCTTCTGCAGCAGCCATGTATTCCGCTTCTACTGTAGATCCCGCGATCACGCTTTACTTGCAGCTTCTCCAGCTCACAGCTCCTCCATTCAAAATATACACGTATCCTGTCTGAGATTTAGAATCATCCTTGTCGGTGTCGAAACTAGCATCGACGTAACCTTTTACGACGAGCTGTTCATCACCCCCATAGACTAAGAACATTTCTTTAGTTCTATTTAGGTACTTTAGGATGTTCTTCACGGCTGTCGGTTCCACTCGGATCACTTTGATACCTTTCGTCAAACTAAGAGCATTGGACACATCCGGTCTAGTACATAGCATGGCATACATGATAGAACCTATGGACGAGGCATAAGGCACTTTGCTCATAGCTTCCTATCATTTCATCAGAATGGACACTGAGCCTTGCTCAATATCTTACCTGACAACATAGGCACTGAACCTTTCTTTGCCTTATCCATTCTGAACCTTTTCAGAACTTTGTCTAGGTATGTACTCTGGCTTAAAGCTATCAGGCGTCTTTGTCTATCTCTATAGATTTTGATGCCCAATATATAAGCAGCTTCACCTAGGTCTTTCATTGAAAAACACTTGTTCAAATAACTCTTCACATCATTAAGCATGTTGATGTTATTTCCAATAACCAATATGTCATCCACATATAGTACCCGAAATGTCACCGAGCTCCCACTCACTTTCTTATAGATGCAAGCTTCGTAGCAATTTGGAACAAATCCAAAGCTCTTGATCACTTGATCAAAACGAAGGTTCCAACTCCGAGATGCTTGCTTCAGTCCATAAATGGAACGCTAAAGTTTGCATACTTCATCAACATCCTTAGGATCGACAAAACCTTCGGGTTGCATCATATACAACTCTTCATCAATGTTGCCATTGAGGAAAGCAGTCTTGACATCCATCTGCCATATTTCATAATCATGAAACGCAGCAATTGCTAATAAAATATGAATGGACTTAAACATCGCTACAGGAGAGAAAGTCTCATCGTAGTCAACACCTTGAACTTGTCGAAAACCTTTCGCGACAAGTCGTGCTTTATAGACGGTAACATTACCATCCGCGTCCGTTTTCTTCTTGAAGATCATTGCACTCAACGGCCTTTCGGTCGCTAGGAGGGTCCACCAAAGTCCATACTTGGTTTTCGCTCATGGATCCCAATTCGGATTTCATGGCTTCTAGCCATTTCTCAGAGTCTGGGCTCATCATCACTTCCTCATAGTTCGTAGGTTCACTGTCTTCTACTAACAAGACAGTCAAAACAGGGTTGCCGTACCACTCGGGGGCACGACCTTGTCGACTGCGACGTTCGATGAAAGATCGTCCAAGCTTCATGATCCTTGTCATTAGCTTCCTCTATTGTTGGTGCAAAGCACCTTGGAACAATTTCAGGTGCTGCGCTACTCTCCAATTCAAGAGAAGGTTCAATAACCTCGTCTAGCTCTACTTTCCTTCCACTCACTTCTTTCGAGAGAAACTCCTTCTCAAGAAAGGAACCGTTCTTTGTGACAAACTCTTTGCCTTCGGTTCTGTGATAGAAGGTATACCCAATAGTTTCCTTAGGGTATCCTATGAAGACGCATTTCTCCGCTTTGGGTTTGAGCTTGTCCGGCATCAACTTCTTGACATAAGCTTCGCATCCCCAAACTTTAAGAAACGACAACTTAGGTTTAGCACCAAACCATAGTTCATACGGAGTCATCTCAACGGATTTATATGGTGCCCTATTTAAAGTGAATGCAGCGGTTTCTAATGCATAACCCCAAAATGATAATGGCAAATCAGTAAGAGACGTCATCGATCGGACCATATCTAATAGGGTTCGATTCCGGCGTTCAGACACACCATTGCGCTGTGGTGTTCCGGGTGGCGTGAGTTGCGAAACAATTCTGCTTGCTTTAAGATGCGTGAGAAAATCATAACTCAAATATTTGCCCCCACGATCGGATCGTAGAAACTTAATCTTTCTGTTACGATGGTTCTCCACTTCATTCTGAAATTCCTTGAACTTTTCAAATGTTTCAGATTTATGTTTCATTAAATAGATATACCCATATCTACTCAAGTCATCGGTAAAAGTGAGGAAATAGCGATATCCACCGCGCGTCGAAACACTCATAGGTACGCATACATCGGTATGTATGATTTCCAACAAGTCCGTTGCTCTCTCCATCATACCGGAGAACGGGGTTTTGATCATCTTGCCCATGAGGCATGGTTCGCATGTGTCAAATGATTCAAAATCAAGAGACTCCAAAAGTCCATCAGAATGGAGTTTCTTCATGCGCTTTACACCAATATGACCTAGACGACAGTGCCACAAATAAGTAGTATTATCACTATGTACTTTGCATCTCTTAGACTCAATGTTATGGATGTGTGTTTCATCCTTTTCGAGATTTAGAAGAAATAAACCATTCACAATAGGTGCATGACCATAAAAGATGTTACTCATATAAATAGAACAACCATTATTCTCCGATTTAAATGAATAACCGTCTTGCAATAAACAAGATCCAAATAATGTTCATGCTCAACGCAGCACATAATAACATTTATTGAGGTTTAAAACTAATCCCAAGGTAAAACTAAGGAGAGCGTCTGACGGCCATCACATCAACTCTTGATCCGCTACAACGCGATCGTCACCTCATCCTCGCAGTCGCCTATTCCGTAGCTCCTGTTTCGAGTTACAAATATTAGAAACTGAACCAGTATCAAATACCCAGGCACTACAACGAGGGCTAGTAAGGAAAACATCAATAACATGTATATCAAATATACCTTTGATGGTGCCAACCTTCTTGTCCGCTAAGTACTTGGACGATTCGCTTCAGGACCCTGTCCTTGCAATAGAAGCACTCGATCGGCTTAGGACCAGACTGAGCTTCTTCTCGGCAGGGCATTGCTTGCCGCCGCCCTTCTTGAAGGGCTTCTTTGCTCCCTTACCTTTCTTAAAGGTGGGCTTGTTGACCATCAACACATGATTATCCTTTTTGATGTCCACTTCCGCGGCCTTCAACTTTGCGAAGAGCTCGGTGATCGTATCAGTGGAACCAATCTGATTATGAGTCACTACAAAACTTTTGTAGCTGGGAGGGAGTGATTGCAGAACCCTGTCAATCTTGAGCTCCTCTGGAATCGTGCATTCCAGTTGCTCAAGGCGTTGAGTGTAGCCCGTCATCTTAATGGCGTGCTCACTAACGGAACTCCCTTCCTCCATCTTGCGCTTAAAGAACTTCTCGAGATCTCATATCTCTTAAGCGGGCTGAGTCTAAAAATGGTTTTCAGCTCTTGAGAATCTCAAAGGGCGGATAGGTTTCAAAACGATTTTGAAGATCCGGTTCCATAGCAAACAACATGGTGCTCTTAATCACACCATAATCATCTTTGCACGATCGATAGACTTTCTCATCACCGGTAGCTGATTGAGGGGTCACCTAACGCTTTCCCAAGGACATAGTCCTTTTGACCGCCAGAGAGAATGATTCTTAGATTGCGGAACCAATTGGTGAAGTTAGACCCATTGTTTCTAAGCTTTTCCTTCTCAGCAGAAACGTTGAAGTTGAAGTTGGACTTAGCCATTTGATCTACAGTATTTGCAAGTACAATTTAGACTATGTTCATGATAAATAGTTCAACTTAATCAAATTACTAGATGAACTCCCACTAAATTCAACATCCCTCAAGTTGTTTAGTGAACACGATCCAAATTCACCACACATAATCCGATCATCACGAGAAGAGATGTGGTTTCAATGGTGGACAACGAAGTGTCGATCATATCATTCATATGACTCATGCTTAACCTTTCGGTTCTTGTGTTCTGAGGCCATGTCTGTACATGCTAGTCTCGTCAAGTTAGACCCAAGTATTTCCGCGTGTGCAAAACTGGCTTGCACCCGTTGTATGTGAGCGTAGAGTCTATAGCACCCGATCATCACGTGATGCTTGGACACGACGAACTTTCGCAACGGTGCATACTTGGGGAGAACACGGTTTTATCTTGATCTTTAAGTGAGGAATCATCTTATAATGCTACCGTCGCGATCTAAGCATAATAAGATACATAAAAGGATAAACATCACATGCATATAACTTTATGTGACATGGTATAGCCAATCTTCGCGCAATGATCTCCATCTTGTGCGTGCCGGCATGATCTCCATCACTCCACCATGATTGCCTCCACCACGAATAGCAACTACAACTATTGCTAACTACTTAGCGATAAAGTGAAACTATTACATGGCGTATAAGAAGTTGACACACAGGTCATACACAATTATAAAGACAACCATATGGATCCTGCCGGTTGTGTACTCATCGACATGCAAGTCGTGAAACATTACAAAACATGATCATCGCATACATTATACACATCACATCTTGGGCCATACCATATCACAGAAAACACTCCCTGCAAAAACAAGTTAGACGCCTCTACTTTGTTGTTGCATGTTTTACGTGGCTTATGGGAGTAGATGCTAAGAACGATTCTTACCTACGGAAAGCCACAACGGTGATATTATGGTTGCCAAACTCCGGTGTTAATCCCATGACAACTATAGTGAGAGAAACTGACATCCACCAGCCGCATGTATGGAACAAGCCACACATCAAGTGCGGAGCCGGTCTCGCGAACGACGTCGCATAAGGTTGGCCTGGCCCGCTTCAATCTCACTATCCCGCGTCATAAGAAAAACACAAACAAGAGGCTTGCAATAGAAAACATCAACGCCCGCAACAACCATGTTGCGTTCTACTCGTGAAACACATCTACACATAGATCTAGCTCTGATACCACTGAAGGGTTTCGCGGCATAGTAAATCAAAAATTTCTACGGATGCAAACAGAGGGAAAGCCAAGATCTAATCTAGGAGATGCAATCAACGAGAGAGATTGGATTATATCTTCATACCCTTGAAGATTCGCAGTGAACGCTGGCGTTAACGTGGGTGATGTAGTCGTACTCGCTTCTCCTCCTCGCGATCCGATCCGATCTAGCACCACAAGTGGCGGTGCCTCCGTGAGATGCACACGTGCAGCACCTCGACGTCTCCTCCTTCCTCGGTCCAGCAAGTATGGTGGAGAGATGGATTGGATCTACAACACGACGACGTGGTGTATATGGTGGAGAATTTCTGCAGGCTTCGCCACAAGCGATGGGAGAGAGAAGGGCAACAGGGCGGCTAGGATTTGAGGGGAAGGTGTGGGGGGTTGGTGCGCCCCCACCCCTCTTTATATAGAGGGGGGCGCAGCCCTAGCCCCTCCCCCAAGCCCAAACCGGCGGCCCCAAAGGATAAGGAGTGGGGGGCAAGGAAACCCCCCCTTCTAGAAGGTCTATCTCGAATTTAAACCTCTCTAGGCCGGCTGGGCCCTATGGGGCCCTGTGCCCCTGGCCCAATGCGGCCAGGGCACTCCCTCATAGGCCCATGTGTTGGAGATATGCCCTAGAGGCAATAATAAATGTAGTTATTATTATATCTTTGTGTTTATGATAAATGTTTACATTCATGCTATAATAGTATTAACAAGGAAACATTGATACTTGTGTGATTTGTAAACTTAATTTGAAGTCCCTAGTATAGCCTCTATACATCACTAGCTTGTTGGTTGATAAATGATTGTGGTTTCCCTATCATGAACATTGAGATGTTATCAACAACAAGATCATATCGTTAGGAGAATGATATGGTGGACATGCTCCTATAGATAAGCGTAGCATAAAGATCAAGTCATTTCAATAGTTCAATTGCTATATGCTTTCTGATACATAGTAACCTAATTCCTTCGACCATGAGATCATGCATAACACCTTTACCGGATGGATGCTTTGATGACATCAAACACCACACCGTAACTGGGTGTCTATAAAGGTGGCATTGAGTGTTCGGAAAGTATTGGTTGAGACACATGGATCAAGAGTGGGATTTGTCCATCCATATGACAGATAGATATACTCTGGGCCCTCTCGGTGAAATGTCATCCAATTAGCTTGCAAGCATGTGACTGGCTCACAAGGGATCACATATCACGGGAACGAGAAAAGTGTACTTATCGGTAACGAGGTTGAACTATGTATGCAGAGATACCGACGATCATAACCTCGGATAAGTAAACTATCGTGAGACAAAGGGAAATTGGTATCGTATGTAAGTGGTTCATTCGATCGCAAAGTAATCGTAGAAATATGTGGGAGCCATATGAATTTCGAGATTCCTCTATTGGTTATTGTTCGGAGAAGTGTCTCGATCATGTCCGCATAATTCACGAACCGTAGGGAGACACACTTAAGGATTCGACGTTGTTTGAGTAGTTATGGTATTATGAGAAAGAGACCGAATGTTGTTCGGAGTCTCGGATGGGATCTGGGATATCACGAGGTGATCCGGAATGGTCCGGAGAATAAGATTCATATAAGGAAAGTCCCGTTTCGGAGTTGGGGAATGATTCCGGTGTTTTCATCGGGAATGTTCTAGAAGGTTCCGGAATGTCCCAAGACTCCGGAGGAAGGTACATGAATGTGTCATTGCATGTTGGAATGATTGCATCATGTACTAAGTGTCATCATTGTTCCAAATAAAGGATTAATTCAAATCCTAGTTTGAAAAGTCAAATAGCTAGTTTGAAAAGTCAAACGGCTAAAATTGGAAAGAGGAAAGAGGAAGGAGTGGAAACCGAGTTGGGAGGGAATCCTCCTCCAACCGTGGCGCCCGCCAAGCCGAGTTGGGAGGGACTCCTCCCTTGGCCGCCCTCCACCTATATAAGGAGGGGCAGGGCTCCCTCCTTTAGACACACAAGTCCCTCACCTCAAACCCTAGAAAGCTGCAGCCCTCCATAGCCGCCGCCACCACCTAGGGTTTTGCCCTAGCCGCCGACTTGGGGGTCCCCTAAACCCTAACCGCCGGCTCTAGCCCCTCCTCCTTGGTGTTTCTAAACCCTAGGTCGCCGAGGAGCTCTCTCATACTCCACCATACTCGCTCCGGCTTAAGGCGAAGCCCTGCGGGATTTCCCCTCTACTTCCGGTACCACGTCGTTGTGCTGCCGGAATCGCGAGGAGAGTGCTACAACCTCCGCTGCCTGTTGGAACAAGGGAGAGGAAGGTCTTCGTCGAAATTTAACAGTGACCGACTGTGGATGCGCTGCCGGAATGCAGCGCCGGAAGGATCGTCTACGCGATCTTGAGATCGGGAAGAGTACGACTACATCCCCCACGAGAATCCGCTCTCGTTAAACACTTTGGAATCTTCGAGGGTAAGTTATTCCATCGACCCGTTGCTACAATCTAGTAGATAGATGTTGGCTTGTTTGTTTGTATGCGGTAGAATTTTTTTGTTTTCCATGCTACGAAACCCTACAGTGGTATCAGAGCCGTGTCTATATGTAGATCTGTTGCACGAGTAGAACACAATGGTCATTGTGGACGTTGATGCTTTTATTGTCGATTGCTTCTTGTGTACTTTGCATCTTGCGGTATGTTGGGATGAAGCGGCCCGGGCTAACCTTACATGACATCGTTCATGAGACTTGCTCCACGCTTGACATGCAACTTGTATTGCATAAGTGGCTTTGCGGGTGCCTGTTTCTCCTAGCATAGTTAAGATCCAATTTACAATGGGTGATCAACAATGCTAGTATCAATGTTGTGGTTCTTGTTCGTAAGTTAGAACGACACTTATTGAAAGCCCCAAACCACGTAAAATATGCAAAGAAAGTAGAGACGTCTAACTTTGTTTTGCAGGGGTGTGCAGTGATGTGATATGGCCATGATTGTGATTATATTTGATGTATGCAATGTTCCTTATTGTAAGTTGGCAACCAGCAGGAGCCAGATGGTTGTCTTTAATTTATGTTAAGACCCGCGTGTCTATTCAAAGTAGTTGTAATAGTTGAAGACCGGTGGACGACAACCATGGACAAGCGTCATTGACCTTTATGCAATGCCGGTGATGATGGAGATCATGTTCGTGCTTGAAGATGGCGATCGGAAGCACAAAGAAGAAAGGCCATATCATATCACATATTATTGAATTGCATGTGATGTTAATCCTTTATGCATCTTGTATTGCTTAGTAGACGACGGTAGCATTGTGATCCCTCATGCACATGAATTTCAAGTCATAAAGTGTTCACCCTTAGTTAGCACCGTTGCTAAAGCTTGTTGTTTCGAAGCACCACGTGATGATCGGGTGTGTTAGATTCTGCAAGTGTATACAACGTGAGCAAGCCAGATTTTCTCATGTGGAAACTAAGGTTTGATCTTGACGAGCCTAGCATGTACAGACATGGTCTCGGAACACGGATCACCGAAAGGTAAAGCATGAATCATATAGTAGATATGATGAACATGACGATTGTTTGACATTGAAACTATATCAACTCTCGTGATGATCGGTGTTGATGTAGTGGATTTGGTTCATGTGATCACTAAAACAATGTGAGGGATGTTGTTTTGAGTGGGAGTTCACCTAGGTTATTTTTATTATTAATTTGAACTCAATTTGTCATAAACTTAGTCTAAACTATTGCAAATATGTTGTAGATCAATGGCAGCCCCTACCATCAATTTTAATGCGTTCCTAGAGAAAGAAAAGTTGAAAAACAATGGAAGCAACTTCATGATTGGTTCCGCAATTTGAGGATTGTCCTCACACCGTAATTTGACCTATGTCTTTGGATGCACCATTGGTGACCACTGCGGTGATGCTGCCGATGAAGTAAAGAATGTTTACCTCGCTCGGAAGAATCAGTTCTCCATAGTTCAGTGTGCTATCTTGTATGGTTTAGAATCAGAGCTTCAGAAAAGCTTTGAGAATTCAGACCCATATGATATTGTCGAGGATCTCAAATTGATTTTTGAGACTCATGCGGCAATTGAAAGCTATGAGGCTTCTGAAAAGTTCTTTAACTGCAAGATGGAAGAGGGCAGCTCAGTCAGTGAGCATGTGCTTAAGATGTCTGGGCACGCAAACAAACTTCAAAGCTTGGGTATAGTGATTCCTAATGCTTTGGGGATTTACCGTGTCCTCCAATCACTACCACCAAGTTACAAGAATTTTGTGATGAACTACAACATGCGTAATACATGAACAAGTAGTTGCCAGAACTGTTTGCTATGTTAAAGTCTGCAGAAGTGGAGATCAAGAAAGAGCACCAAGTGTTGTTGGTCAATAAGACCACCAAATTCAAGAAAGGCAAGTCTAAGCAGAAGGGACACTTCAAGAAGGGTGGTAAGAAAGTTACCACGCCGGCGAAGAAGACCAAGGCTGGACCCAAGCCCGACATCGAGTGCTTTTACGCAAGGGAGAAGGTCACCGAAGCGGAATTGCCCAAAGTACTTGGCGATTCAAGAACGGCAACATCAAGAAGAAAGGTATATCCGATATACATGCTATTGATGTGTATCTCACTAGTACTGTAGTAGTGCACAGGTATTTGATAATCTGGTTCGGTTGCTCATATTTGTAACTCAAAAAGTCTTGCAGAATAAACGGAAGCTAGCGAAGAACAAGGTGACGCGCTGGGAAACGGATCAAAGGTTGATGTGATCGCGGTCGGCACACTACCCCTTCATCTACCATCGGATTAGTTTTATACTTAAATAATTGTTATTTGGTGCCTCGTTGAGCATGAACATTATATCGGATCTTGTTTATTGCGAGACGGTTACTTGTTTAAGTCCGAGAATAATGGTTGTTCGATTTATATGAGTAATATGTTTTATGCACATGCACCTTTGATAGATGGTCTATTCTTATTGAATCTCGATAGTGGAAATACACATATCAACAACATTGAGGCTAAACGTTTGAAATCAGCGATAATTCGACCTATATGTGGCAATCGTCGTCTTGGTCACATTGGAGTGAAGCATATGAAGAAACTCCATTCGATGGACTTCTTGAATCACTTGATTTTGAATCACTTGAAAGATGCGAAGCATGTCCGATGGGAAAATGACTAAGACTCCATTTTCTCGGTATGATGGAGCGAGCTACGGACTTATTGGAAATCATACATACCGATGTGTGGCCCAATGAGTGTAGCATCGCTGATGGTTATCGTTATGTTCTTACCTTCACGGATGACTTGAGTAGATATGGGTATGTCTATTTCATGAAACATAAGTCCGAGACTTTCGAGAAGTTTAAGGAGTTTCAAAGTGAGGTAGAGAATCAACGTAACAAGAAGATTAAATTTCTACGTTCTGATCGTGGAGGTGAATATCTAAGTTACGAGTTTGGCGAGCATTTGAAGAAATGGGGAATACTTTCACAGTTGACACCGGGAACACCACAACAGTAATGGTGTGTCCGAACGTCAAATCGAACTCTCTTAGATATGGTTCGCTCTATGATGTCACTTACAGATTTACCGCTATCATTTTGGGGTTATGCATTAGAAACAACCGCATTCACTTTAAATAGGGCACCGCCTAAATCCGTTGAAACGACACCGTATGAATTATGGTTTGGGAAGAAACCTAGATTGTCGTTCCTTAAAGTTTGGGGATGCGAAGCCTATGTAAAGAAGTTACAATGGACAAGCTTGAACCCAAAGCGGAAAAATGCGTCTTCATAGGATACCCAAAGGAAACTATTGGGTATACCTTCTATCATAGATCCGAAGGCAAAATCTTCGTTGCCAAGAATGGATCCTTTCTAGAGAAGGAATTTCTCTCGAAAGAAGTGACTGGAAGGAAAGTAGAACTCGACGAGGTTGTCGAACCTTCTCTCGAAATTGCGAGTAGCGCAGCACCGGAAGAAGTTCCTGTGGTGCATGCACCAATAAGAGAGGAAGCTTATGATGATGATCATGAAACTTCTGTTGAAGTTGCTACAGAGCCTCGGAGGTCAACGAGAACTCGTACCACTCCAGATTGGTATGATCCCGTTATGAGTGTCATGTTGGTGGATAACACCGATGACCCCGAGACATATGAGGAAGCGATGATGAGCCCAGATTCCAATAAATGGCAAGAAGCCATGAAATCCGAGATTGGATTCATGTACGAAAACCAAGTATGGACTTTGGTGGACTTACCGGATGGCCGGAAGGCTGTCGAGAACAAATGGATCTACAAGAAGAAAACAGATGCTGATGGTAATGTTACTGTCTATAAAGCTCGACTTGTCGCAAAAGGGTTTCGACAAATTCAAGGAGTTGACTACGATGAGACTTTCTCACCGGTAGCGAAGCTAAAGTCTGTGAGGATTATGTTAGCAATCACTGCATATTATGATTATGAGATATGGCAGATGGATGTCAAAACAGCATTCCTCAATGGAGATATTGATGAAGAGTTGTATATGATGCAACCCAAAGGTTTTGTCGATCCTAAAGATGCTAACAAGGTATGCAAACTTCAACGGTACATCTATGGATTGAAGCAAGCATCCCGAAGTTGGAATCAACGTTTGGTAAGGTGATCAAAAGTTTTGGTTTTATACAAACTTATGGAGAAGCTTGTATTTACAAGAAAGTGAGTGGGAGCTCTGTAGCATTCTTAATACTATATGTGGATGACATATTGTTGATTGGGAATGATGTAGACCTTCTTAATAGTGTCAAGGAATATTTGAATAATAGTTTTTCAATGAAGGATCTTGGCGAAGCAGCTTACATATTAGGCATAAAGATTTATAGAGATAGATCGAAACGCCAAATATCATTGTCACAGAGTACATATTTGGACAAAGTTCTAAAGAGGTTTGGAATGGAAGAAAGCAAGAAAGGGTTCTTGCCCATGTTGTCCAATACGACCTTGAGTAAAACTCAAAGTCCGACATCAACAGAAGATAGAGAAAGGATGACTAAGACTCCCTATGCCTCAGCCATAGGATCTCTAATGTATTCCATGCTATGTACTAGACCCGACATTGCATATGCTGTTAGTTTAACTAGCAGATATCAAAGTGATCCAGGAGTGGATCATTGGACAGCGGTCAAAAACATCCTTAAGTACTTGAGAAGAACTAAGGATATGGTTCTTTCTTATGGAGGTGATGAACAACTCGTTGTTAACAGTTACACCGATGCTAGTTGGAACACCGATCCGGATGATTCTAAATCACAATCTGGATACGTATTTATTTTGAATGGTGCAGCAGTTAGCTGGAGGAGTGCAAAGCAAAGCGTTGTGGCGAGATCTTCAACTGAATCGGAATACATGGTCGCCGGAGGCTTCACAAGAAGCGATATGGATGAAAGAGTTCATTACAGTGGGTGTGGTTCCTAGTCGCTGGACCCAATGTCTATCTCTTGTGATAACATGGGCGCCATAGCCAATGCGCAAGAACCAAGGTCACACAAGAAGTCAAGCACATCAAGCTACGTTTTCACGCTATTCGAGAACATATCCAGGATGGGGATATAAAGATTTGCAAAGTACACACAGATCTGAATGTGGCGGATCCGTTGACTAAACCTCTCCCGAGGGCAAAACATGACCAACACCAAACTGCCATGGGTGTTCGGTATATTACCATGTAATATAGATTAGATGACTCTAGTGCAAGTGGGAGACTGTTCGAGATATGCCCTAGAGGCAATAATAAATGTAGTTATTATTATATCTTTGTGTTTATGATAAATGTTTACATTCATGCTATAATAGTATTAACAAGGAAATATTGATACTTGTGTGATTTGTAAACTTAATTTGAAGTCCCTAGTATAGCCTCTATACATCACTAGCTTGTTGGTTGATAAATGATTGTGGTTTCCCTATCATGAACATTGAGATGTTATCAACAACAAGATCATATCGTTAGGAGAATGATATGGTGGACATGCTCCTATAGATAAGCGTAGCATAAAGATCAAGTCATTTCAATAGTTCAATTGCTATATGCTTTCTGATACATAGTAACCTAATTCCTTCGACCATGAGATCATGCATATCACCTTTACCGGATGGATGCTTTGATGACATCAAACACACCGTAATCGGGTGGCTATAAAGGTGGCATTGAGTGTTCGGAAAGTATTGGTTGAGACACATGGATCAAGAGTGGGATTTGTCCATCCATATGACGGATAGATATACTCTGGGCCCTCTCGGTGAAATGTCATCCAATTAGCTTGCAAGCATGTGGACCTGCTCACAAGGGATCACATATCACGGAACAAGAAAAGTGTACTTATCGATGTGAGGTTGAACTAGGTGTGCAGAGATCGACGATCATAACCTCGGATAAGTAAACTATCGTGAGACAAAGGGAATTGGTATCGTATGTAAGTGGTTCATTCGATCGCAAAGTAATCGTAGAAATATGTGGGAGCCATATGAATTTCCAGATTCCTCTATTGGTTATTGTTCGGAGAAGTGTCTCGATCATGTCCGCATAATTCACGAACCGTAGGGAGACACACTTAAGGATTCGACGTTGTTTGAGTAGTTATGGTATTATGAGAAAGAGACCGAATGTTGTTCGGAGTCTCGTATGGGATCCGGGATATCACGAGGTGATCCGGAATGGTCCGGAGAATAAGATTCATATAAGGAAAGTCCCGTTTCGGAGTTGGGGAATGATTCCGGTGTTTTCATCGGGAATGTTCTAGAAGGTTCCTAATGTCAGACTCGAGAGGAAGGGGTACATGAATGTGTCATTGCATGTTGGAATGATTGCATCATGTACTAAGTGTCATCGCTGTTCCAAATAAAGGATTAATTCAAATCCTAGTTTGAAAAGTCAAATAGCTAGTTTGAAAAGTCAAACGGCTAAAATTGGAAAGAGGAAAAGAGGAAGGAGTGGGAAACCGAGTTGGGGAGGGAATCCCTCCTCCAACCGGCGGCGCCCCCTCCAAGCCGAGTTGGGGAGGGACTCCCCTCCCTCCCCTTGGCCGCCGGCCCCTCCACCTATATAAGGAGGGGCAGGGCTCCCTCCTCTAGACACACAAGTCCCTCACCTCAAACCCTAGAAAGCTGCAGCCCTCCATAGCCGCCGCCACCACCTAGGGTTTTGCCCTAGCCGCCGCCACCACACAAGTCCCTCACCGGCTCTAGCCCCTCCTCCTTGGTGTGTCTAAACCCTAGATCGCCGAGGAGCTCTCTCATACTCCACCATACTCGCTCCGGCTTAAGGCGAAGCCCTGCAGGATTTCCCCTCTACTTCCGGTACCACGCCGTTGTGCTGCTGGAATCGCGAGGAGAGTGCTACAACCTCCGCCTTTCTTTGGAACAAGGAGAGGAAGGTCTTCGTCAATCGAACGTGTGACCATTGAGGAGCTGCGCGAGCAGCGCCGGAAGGATCGTCTACGCGATCTTGAGATCGGGAAGAGTACGACTACATCACCCACGAGAATCCGCTCTCGTTAAACACTTTGGAATCTTCGAGGGTAAGTTATTCCATCGACCCGTTGCTACAATCTAGTAGATAGATCTTGGCTTGTTTGTTTGTATGCGGTAGAAAATTTTTGTTTTCCATGCTACGAAACCCTACACCATGACCCCTCCCGGAAGGTGGGGCCACGTTGGTCCCCTTCCGGAAGGTTCTAGAAGCTTCCGGTACAATACCGATTAACCCGGAACAATTCCGAACTCCAAAAACTGCACTGCCTTATATGAATCTTATTCTCCGGACCATTCCAGAACCTCTCGTGATGTCCCGGATCCCATCCGAGACTCCGAACAAAAATTCATAAACCAATTATCCAATCTATCCTAGCGTCGAGACACGTTAAGTGTGTGACCCTGCGGGTTCGAGAATATGCAGACATGATCTTCTATCAATAATCAAAGCGGGTCAGGCACCCATATTGACTCCACACATTCATCGATGATCATATCGGATGAACCACGATGCCAGGATTCAATCAATCCCATATATATATTCCTCCGTCTCGCGATATTTTACTTGCCCGAGATTCGATCGTCTTACCGTCATACCTAGTTCAATCTCGTTCACAACAAGTACTTTACTCGTTCGTAATCCGATATCACTTTGTGATTAACTCCTTAACCACATGCTTGCAAGCGGTGTTGATATCGATTCGAGTGGGCCAAGTATATCTCTCCGACTTGGGAGGGACAAATCCCATCTCGATACATACAACCCAATGATACTTTCCGATCATCCGAGAGACACCTTTATAATCACCCTCTCATAGGATGACGCGTTTGATGACCTCAAAGCTTTCTTCCGATACGGAGTTGTATTATCTCATGGTCTAAGGAATACAATATTTGACATAAGAAAAGCTTCGCAAAGACGAACACGATGACACGATCTAATTGCTTCGCTTAGTTTGGGTCTGTCCACCATATCATTCTCCTAATGATATGATCTCATTATTAATTGACAACTCATGTCCATGGTTAGGAAACCTTAACCATCATTAATCAATGAGCTAGTCCTTAGAGGCGTACTAGGGACACGGTGTTGTTCACAAACCACACAAGTATTAAAGTTTCCGCTTTATACAATTCTAGCATGGAATATAAAAATTATCATGAACAAGAATTATAATAATAACATCTTTATTATTGCCTCTAGGGCATAATTCCAACAATCGCCTATGGCTTGCGGAGGTGGAGATGGAGCCGGCTTGCATACTAGCAGCCCCGCCATCACTCGTCTTCGGCATGCCTCGCCGGAGTGAAGAAGGCACCGGGCTCGATGGGATAATAGATGGCGCCGGGCTGCGCGCCCTCGGGGCCGTCGCCTTGGTGGCGCTGCCGGCAGCCTCGTGTCCTCGAGGCCATCGTCTTGGTGGCGGCGGAGATGGAGATGGCTCCGGGCTGCACGCTAGCAGCCGCGTCGTCGGAGCCATCGTCTTCTTGGCGCTCGTAGGAGGTGAAGAGAAGGTCGGGCTGCACGTCGGCAGCCCCCCGCCGTCTTGGGCAGCATGGTTCGATGGGGAGATGGCGCCGCTACGGCACGCCGGCAGTCGCAAGGCCGCCATCTTTGGCGCGCCACACCGGAGTGGAGATGGCGATGGCGCCAGGCCGCACGACGGCAGCCTCACGTCCTCGAGGCCGTCCTATTTGTGGCAGCGGAGATGGAGATGGTGCTGGGCTGCACGCCGACAGCCGCGCCCTCGGGGCCGTCTTCTTGGTGGTGGCGGAGATGGAGATGGCGCCGGGATGCACGCCGACAGCCGCGCGCCCCGGGGCCGTCGTCTTGGGGGCGTTGGAGATGGAGATGGCACCGGGCCGCCCGCCGGCAGCCGCGTGCCCTCGGGCCGTCGTCTTGGGGCGTTGGAGAAGATGGAGATGGTACCGGGCTGCACGCCGGTAGCCACGCATTCTCGAGGCCGTCGTCTTGGGCACGGCTCGTGGTAGTGGAAACGGCGTCGGCTTGAACGCCGGCAGCCCCACCGTCGCCCTTCGGTTCTTCTCGCCGGAGTGGACATGGCGCCGGCTTGGACGCCGGCAGCCTCGCCGTCGAGATGAAGAGAGCGTCCGCCATCGGCCTTTGAGGCCGTCATCTTGGCGTCGGGCTGCCTGCTGGCAGCCGTTGATGTCTTGGGCGCGGTGGATATGCGCGCCGGCAGCACCGCTGCTGCTGTCATATTCAAGGCCATCCGTAGCCAGAACGGCAACAACATCGGGCTATCGTTTCATGTGCTGCACGCCGGCTCCATGCGTCACCGTGCAAGATGCATCTTGCATGCATGTGTTGTATAGAGAGAGAAAGAAAAGAGAAGAGAGGATTCAACAGTGGTTCTCACCATTAGGGACCATCATCTTCTCCTCCATTGCCTCCTTTGCTCCTGATCGATGTATGTGTGTGTACGGTACTAACTTGTATGTGTAAATTTGTAGATGGGATCTTGGGTGTGGGAGTAGTGTGTATGGGATTTTGGGTATTGATGGATGGATGAACGTGGTTGGTCGCCTCCGCCGGAAGGTGAGAGCGCGCGTCTGGCTCCGGGGTGCTCTGCGAGTTGCGACTGGCCCCAGGGGTGTTCTGCGGGTTGTCCTTCTTCTTGATCTGGGTCGGGGGTATGCCTTTTTATAGGCAACAGCCAGCAGGTATGGATAACCACGGAGAGCGGGAGTTTATCGCCTATCTCGACGCTCGCGCGCGCTATCCCTCTAAGAAAAACGTGGCCGGTTGAACACCCTTGCTTTGATTATCTGATAGCTAGTGCAAGATGATCAAAATAAAACTTGTTACACATGATCCGGTAGCCAGCACGACACATTTCTATGCATGGACGGCCGGCCGACCGGGTCGTACATACGCCGTAGGCTGTATTCATGTATTTCTGCAAAATAAACTATTAATTAATTGAATTATGACTGCTAGCCTTTTTTTTCGCCTTAGGCATTAATACAACAACGTGCTGGTGGCCTTGCACGTGACGCCGTGTGTACTTTGATGCGTATTAGCTCCATCCATGTACACTTGGGCTGATCGACCAGCTTCATAGAATATACTGTACTGCTTATTATCAAAGTATTAGCTTAATTCTTGTATAAATTAGCGTCGAACACAAGATATATACTTCAAGAACAAAGACTATCACAAAATAAAGTGTATAAGTAAGAGCTCGGGTATAGAGATAACCGAGGCACGCGGGGACAACGATATTTTACCGAGTTCCTCCCAACATGGAGTACGTCTCGTTTGGAGAGAAGGTGGTATCTAACCACCTACGCCACAAAAGGCCTCCCTTATTCTCTGGTGAATCTCAGCCCAACGGGATCGATCCACACTTCCACTATCGGTGCACTTGTCGGTGGCAATCCGGAACCTCTCACAAGGTTGGGGCACTTCTTCACAACTTAATTGGAGACTCCTAACAAACAAGCTTGGGGAAAGCTCCACAACTTAATTGAAGGCCCCAAGTAATCCAAAGACCTGCAAAATCACCAAACCGTCTAGGGTTCCAAGAACCCAAGAGTAAAACGCTTGTCACCTTTCACTCTATCGAATCCTCACCGAGAACTCAAACCGATGCACCAAATGCAATGGCAAAAACACAAGAAGTGCTCAAGTTCTTCTCTCCCAAATTCCACCAAAGCTACAAAAGCTTGTGGGGGAATAAGAGAGGAAGAACAATGGAGAAAATCCACAAAAGACTCCAAGATCTATATCCCAATATGTTCCCATCACTTAGAGGAGAGATTGATTGGTGGGGTTGTAGATCTAGATATCCTATTTAAAATCCCTCAAGAATATGCAAGAATCATAGAAGGGATTAAGGGGAAGCAAGCTCAAGAAGGTCAACAATGGAGGAGAAAACTTGCAAGAATGGTTAATATTACATTGGGGAAGAAGGGCCCCTTATATAGGTCCTCCAAAATCCAACCGTAACACCAATACCAAATACTACATAAGTATGTGATATTGGTACCACCACCATATATAGAGCATACTCCCCAACAATACTATGCATGTGTGATGAACTTGAATTTCATTGCATATATTGCTAATCATTATCATTGGTGGAGTTTCCTCTATATATACCACATGCTAAGCAACAACAAAGATGCAAGAGCATGAAAGGCAAATGCTTAGAAACAAACTCAAGGCATAAACCATTTCCCTTAAACCCTCTAAAACTTCTCCCCCATTGGCATTGATTGCTGAAATGGGTGAAAATTTCTAGAAGGCCAATATAGTGATAAATCCCCCAAAGGTGTGCATTCACACATATCCAATGATGAATACTTGAGAGGAAGTAGAACTATATCGAGGACCCAAATATTTCCAAAATAAACAAAATAAAATAAGCATCAACAAATGATGTAAGCAATCACAAGATCCGACAAACCAATTGAAAACAACCAATGAGTCCAAATGGAAAGAACAAGATATTATGATGAGAGCAAAAGAGTGTTTTAAAAGACAAGTAGAGAAGCTCCCCAAGGTTTGTGCATAATTTAAAATAAATGCATTAGAATACATAATGCACAAATATGGAATCCTTACCCCCCATAAACATTTAAGACACAATAAATGAGAAAGAAGACAAATGAGCATTGTTAAATGAATTAGATGAGCTCCCCAAAGATAATGCACCAATTATGATAATTGCATTTGGGAATAAAGTGCATAGTCGTGGAATCTTAACTCATCCAAATTCATGTAACAATACAAGGCATGAGAGAACAAATATGATAAGCACACAGTGGTACTATAAATAAAATTAGAAAGCTCCCCAAGGTACGTGCACAAATTAGGTTTTTGTATGTGAATACAATATGCACAACATGGAATCCCCACTTCCTCTATTTTACTTATAACACAACTTTGTGCAAATGAGCATATACCAAGGCATAAAATTTGCAAGAAACAAATGGTTGAGCAATAAGTAAGAAACAACATACTAGCAGGCTCAACCACAAGGATGTGTGAGATGCATGACAAAGCATATTATAAGACTAGTACAAGGATGATCATTGCGTATCCACATAGTCTTTAATGAATGATATTGCTTATTATGACCATACAACACACACGAAATAAGGAAGATATCAAAAAGAATAGAGGAGAATGATGTCTCGTGTGTATAAGTTTCTACGTAGATAATCTCACAAAGATATTTATCCACAAATAAACATGTACACACAAAATAGGTACTAAAATAAATAGATCAAGATATACAAAATGAAGTCATGACAATACCAATAAGATTTTTCTTGAAAGCATAGCCAAAGGCTCAAATATATCTTATTGTACATCGACGAGCTTCAACAACCAACACACCTCGTACATTACAACTATCACCAAGGGAAAAGGAGAAAGTTGTAATATATGAAGAAAGGCAACAAGTATCACTCTAACAAGGAAAAATCAACTAGCATAATCTCACTATTGCACATGAGAAAAGTTGAGAAAAAGATAGGCAATAAAATTGCTAGATTGACATATTTGGGATTGGTGGATCATATGCACGATTTTGTATAGTCCCAATTATATTCACTCATCTCAACTTATGCACATTTACAATAGAGAGTTCTCTTAAAACCAAGGCTAGAACCACACAAATACAACTACAAAAATTTATGCCAAGATGCAACCTACAAAAGGTTGGAAGCAATATAAATATGCATGAGAAAGAGATACTTGTTACCGAGATATAATTGGTAGGATATAGAGGATATGAATTCATTGATCATCCTATAACTTGCCTCCAATTTTCATTAACGCACCACTTCTTCAAGTTTGAGAGACAAGCAACCAATATATCTCCAATGTACCTAAAACATATTTAAGTACAAAATGGTCCCCAAACATATTGGGTCCAACGTAGTTAGTGCAACTACAATACATAGGAGAGACTCCACATAATTATGTGCATATGAAATTGAATTTCATGCACAACTTATACAATGGGAATTGGTGGAGTTTCCCTTATATATTGGATCAAAGAAAGCAAGCATGCCATAATATAAACATGTAGTAAATATGCATGCATAAGGCTTTCAAGAACCAAAAATGAGATACAATTTGAACAAAAAACACTAGGTAAACCGAGATGTCACATACAAGAGTGTGACACGACAAGCGGTGTCCAAATTGTATCAAAGAACCAATTCAACACATGAAAGATCACAAGTTCAACAAATGAACTAGGCTAAAGCCAAAAGAGCAAAAGATAGATAGAAAAACAAATGCTCAAGGATTTATCTCATTCTAAAATGGTCAAAACATGAAACAAGGAATGAGACAAAATAAAATACCCAAAATAGAAAGGTTCCAACAAATAAACCAAACACTCCACACTTTTAACGATGGCACAAAATACCAAAACTAAAAGATCAAACTTCCAAGCACATAAACCATGATATGGAGCAAATCAAGAAGCATAAATATGAGTGTTCTAAATAATATAGGAGAGTTCCCCCATAGATAATGCATTATGTAGGATTTTCCTTTTGAATGCAAAATGCACACAAATGTGATCATCACTACAACCTACATTAAATAAAACACAAGAGGATACTAATAAAATAAGAGGATCCAAGAGTAGCAAGGAATACATGGGAGCACACAAAACATTTGCTTGGCCAAAGATAGTACAAGATTAAGCAAAGGCCAAAGTGAATATGATCAATAAATTCTACCATAAATTGGGTACTCATTGTCCAAGGACAAGAAATATTGGGAATAATTTTCCCAAGGTAGCTTGCATGGATATCCAAGATCATAGTCACAACAAGAATCATATAACACAATATAAGAATTAAGCATGATACTTCGAACAAGATTCTTGGTAGCTTCCAATAGTCACACAATCACTAGTGATTAGAGTAATTTTAAGCAAATGGTTTCCATGAGAATATAGAGATCTAAGTATGAGGAAACACATGCCAAGAAACACTCTCATATACAAGATCCAAAATATGATCAATAAAGACATTCAAGCAAATTGGAACTTGTATGAGCAAATGTGTCACATAGGCGCTAGATAATTATCAATATCAATTCTAAGTGACACAACCTCGAATATTCACATTTTCTAGAATTTTAATATGCACTAAGCATATGACTCCCCCATAATGTGATACAACCATAAAACCAACACGAGGCAAAAGGATACAAATATAGATAATTAATGGACATTATAGAACTTAAGTTTATCATGAGAATTATACCACATAGAGACTAGACAATAATCCAATATAAATATTAGGTGGTATTCCTCATGTACACCGAATTTCAGGATTGTGGAATGCCCAAGCATAACACTCCCCCAAAATGAGATAATCCATTAATCTATCACAAGAGCCAAATAAGATACCAAATATAACCAAGTAAGGCTCAAACACAAGAAACACACATACATGGTGTGCCACCTAATCATACACAAATATGCTTGATACCTCAATATAATTAAGTGGAAAGCATAACATGTACAAAAGCATGGAAGATACAACACCAACACATGCACAAGGGGGCGAGTAATTTTCAATGTAAAGAGTTTAGCATATGTTTTCGCAAGGAGGAACATTGGATATATAATATAATCATGATAATCCAAATGGCTTGGCTTGACACAAATAATTGATGAAGATCCCTCAATTCTTCATAATGTAACCAAGTCTCCAATGCCCTCCAACAATACCTATTGTTCAAGTTTTGGCTTGTTGGTCCCCAACCAAGTTGGGTCCTAAGAGGTTAGTCACAATAGGCTTGGCAAACAAGATGGTTCTTTTCTTAAACCCACATTGAGCACCAACAAATTTGGCGAACACATTGCCAACCTCATCCTTACAAAGAGAATAGGAATCATCAATAATGATAGGGTTGGATGAGGATATACCAATAGTGCATGAGGAAGAAATATGCTCCTTTGCACGACATATGTAGCAAGTTCTTCTCTTGCCATCTTTCTTCTTAGGTGAAGCCATGACTTGAGGAAGAGCTCGAGTAGTCCTCTTAGGAAGAGGCCCATAGATGACTTCAGGCCGTTTCCCTTGTTGCTTCACACTAAGAGGCTTTTTCTTCAATGGGCAAGATCTAACATGGTGCCCTTCTTCCTTGCACTTGAAGCAGACAATGTTGGCCGGATTCTTGACTTGATCTTGGCCATTCTTCTTGTTGTCCTTGTGCTTCAACTTGATAGTGGAATTGTTCTTGACATTGGAGTTGAATCCAAGCCCACACTTGTCATTGGGGGATTTTTGCACACTCAAGATTTTGTTGAGTGCACCTTTCCCTTGAAGACCCTTTTTCAAGTCATTCTTCAAAGAAGTGACTTGAGCCTTGAGCTCTTTGAATTCCTCTACATGGTTAGTTTCAAAAAAAAGTACTAGAGTAAGTAGATGCTACATTGTTAGAGCAACAAGGCACGAAATGTAATTCATCACGAGATATATCATTGTTGTGAGAGGATGAATTACAAGGACTAGCACATGGCATTACAACAATTGGAGTAGATATAGTGCTAATGTCCACATGAGGCCCACTAGATATTACCTTTGACATGATGGCCTCATGAGCTAACTTTAGCCTAACATGGGAGACTAGAAGATCCTCATGCGATCTAGAGAGCTTAACATGACTTTCTTCTAATTTCCCATAGTTGCTAGTTAGCAAAGCAAGTTGAGCCTTTAGCTCAACATTCTTCTTCAAAATAGATGCTTCACAAGAAATAGAGTTAGTAGCACAAGCATCATCACTATTAGCAAGAGGTGAGGGCAACTTGGCAAGCTCTTTTGAATATGAAGCTTTAAGTTGCTCATGTGACTCGGTGAGTTTGATGAGCTCACCCTTTATGACCCTAGAGACATTTTTGAGGTGCTGAAAATCCTCAAGGAGTTTAGCATAAGCAACTTGAAGCTCATCATTTTTAATCTTGAAGGAGTTTGCCACCACAAGTTCTCTATCATGGTATTCCTTACTCTAGATAATTCTAGAGCAAAAGTCTCCTCAAGAGATTGTTTGGTGGTTTGTTCTTCTTCAAGGGAGTCCTTTAGTTGTGCAATTTAATTAGCATACTCACGCTCAAGCGCAAACTTTTGAGAAATAATATTCTCTTGCTCCTCAGTTAGTTTCTTGCCTTCAGTAGCACAAGTCAAGATTTAAAGAAATTTGGAGGAAGCAATTTTGTTTATATGAAGAGCGGAAAAGACAATATCTCCCATCTCTAGAATAGAGGCAATATCATAATCACCTAGATGATCATCATAATTATCATTCTCAAACCTCATCATAATCATCCTCATGAGATACAATGGGATCCAAAGAGATTACCTTTGTTCTCTTAGCCATAAGGCATATGTGAGAACCGGACAAAGGTGATGATGAGATTGGTCTTGTAGCTCTATTCAAAAACTTGTCTTGTCCCTTGGAATCTTCATTTTCCTCTACATGGTTAGCAATACAAGCAATAGAGGAAGTAGAAGAATTTTTGTCATGGCAACAAGATAACCCAAGCATATCATCATGAGATTTATTCAAGTCATTTCTACATGATATGCAAGGACTATTAACACAAGCATGTAAGAAGTTTGTAGTGCTAGAAGTGTTAAAGTTCAAAGATAGATCATTGCAACTAGATAGAGATGAGGGATTATAAATAGTAAGAACACTATCCAAATTGCAATTTCTATCACCACTCACCACATCATTACCTTGTGAAAAATCACATGTTGGTGAAGTGGTAGAAGATGAGAACTCATCTCGACCAGAAGTGGAAGCAACACAATCATCCTCAACAATATTGGACACAACATATTTATCTTAAAGTTTTGTCCATAACTCATTAGCGCTCCAAAAAGGAATGACTCAAGAAGTAACTACATAGATCAAAGCATTAACAAGCACATTAGAAGCTTGAGCATCGAGATATAAGTTTTTCTCATCCTCACAAGATAGATTTTTGAAATCCATATGAGGAGAAAAACCTATATCTACAATACGCTCCAAATTTGGGTCCATGTCCCGAAAATAAATAAGCATATGAGTTTTCAAAATATCATAATTTGTGCCATCGAATATGAACATGTCATTGTTCACTAATACCCTAGCCGACATATTTACTCTCAAGGCGATGAAGCCCAAATGAGATACCGCTCTGCTACCAATTGAAAGGATACAGATGTCGTCTAGAGGGGGGGAGGGTGAATAGGCGATTAAAACTTTTCCGAGAGTGGCTCAACAAAGGCGGAATTAAGCTAGCGTTTACTTTGTTAAGCACAAAACCTAGAACAATCTAGGGTTCACCTATGTGCACCAACAACTTATATTAAGCAAGACAAACAACTATGTGATATCAAGATATATACTTCAAGCACGAAGGCTATCACAAAGTAAAGTGCATAAGTAAGAGCTCGGGTATAGAGATAACCGAGGCACGCGGGGACGACGATATTTACTGAGTTCCTTCCAACATGGAGTACGTCTCGTTTGGAGAGGGGGTGGTATCTAACCACCTACGCCACAAAAGGTCTCCCTTATTCTCCGGTGAATCTCACCCCAACGGGATCGATCCACACTTCCACTATCGGTGCACTTGTCGGTGGAAATCCGGAACCTCTCATAAGGTTGGGGCACTTCTCCATAACTTAATTGGAGGCTCCCAACAAACAAGCTTGGGGAAAGCTCCACAAGTTAATTGAAGGCCCCATGTAATCCAAAGACCCGCAAAACCACCAAACCGTCTAGGGTTCCAAGAACCCAAGAGTAAAAAGCTTCTCACCTTTCACTCTATCAAATCCTCACCGAGAACTCAAACCGATGCACCAAATGCAATGGCAAGAACACAATAAGTGCTCAATTTCTTCTCTCCCAAATTACACCAAAGCTACAAAATCTTGTGGGGGAATAAGAGAGGGAGAACAATAGAGAAAATCCACAAAAGACTCCAAGATCTAGATCCCAATATGTTCCTCTCACTTAGAGGAGAGATTGATTGGTGGGGTTGTAGATCTAGATCTCCTCTTTCAAATCCCTCAAGAATATGCAAGAATCATAGGAGGGATTAAGGGGAAGTAAGCTCAAGAAGGTCAACAATGGAGAGGAAAACTTGCAAGAATGGTTAATATTCCATTGGGAATGAAGGGCCCCTTATATAGGTCCTCCAAAATCCAACTGTCGGAGATCTGGAGCATACGGGCCGGACATTCCGGCCAGTGTCCGGGTAGAATCCGATATGGTACACAGTATGACAACCCCACAACTGAAATCTGAGATTTCTGCGCGACACCGGAGTGTCCGGCGATTTCATCCCGGACATTCCGCCCTAGGCAAAACTGATAGAAACATCAAAACTGAAACGACCATAACTTTTGCATCCGAACTCCGATTTTGATGATCTTGGGATCATTTCGAAGATAGTAACGAGCTCTACAAGATCATGCAGAGAAACATCATAGTACAGCAAGTGAGGATAGAACCAAATGATGAAATTTTCAACCTATCTTGAAAAGACAAACCGGTAAAACCTCCAATATCGAAAATGCAACAGAGAATGCATATGAAATCCGTTTTCGATGAACTTGAGCTTGTCATGCAGATTAACACAAGCTCCAAATCCTCTCATGTATAAGAACCAAATAAGAACCAAGAAATAATATGCCCAGTATGCAAAGGTTTGAGCTCTCACCGAGGGATACGAGCAAGTTACTCACTCGAGATCCCATCTTGATAGTACGGTTACCTATCCTATAAACCGGTCTCCCCAACCAACACCATGAGACCGGTAAGAAAGAAACCCTATCAAGAACATACCTTTGCCTTGAGCATATTCCACTTGGGCTTGACGATAACAATTTTGTCCACCTCAAGATGGAACACCTTTCTTGATTGCGCTAGCTTGGTGAAGTCTTCCAGTTTGCTACCCCATGCTCACTATGGGAGAACCTCTCTTTTAGGAATATATTCACATATCCATGATCACCATAATGATGGCAAGCCCCAAGAATATGATCTCTTCGAGATGACTCATCTTGAACTTGCACTTCATTTCTTCATTATGTTGGTGCCTTGAAGGTACACCAAAGATATCACTCCATCTTATTCTTCAAGACACACTTGCCACAGGCTCAACTCTCTCATGACCAATATTTGGATCACTCCTTGAACATCTTGGTCATCATTTGATCTTCTTCATTTTCTTCTTATTCCAACCTTGACACCACCACATGGTTCAAGCATTGCCAATGGACAATTACTACAAGTGCAACTTGATACGAGCATTAGTCCATATAGATTGTCATTAATTACCCTTCTTCATTTTATTCTTATTTCAACCTTGACACCACCACATGGTTCAAGAATTGCCAATGGACAATTCCTACAAGTGCAACTTGATACAAGCATTAGTCCATATAGATTGTCATTAATTACCAAAACCACACATGGGGGCCCACATTCTCTTTCAGAGTGTCCACTAGTGAAAGTATGATCCCTAAGCCCTGTTTCTAAGCATTGAAACACCGTTTACAACTAGTCCTGCTACATGTTTGCTTGCTTCCATCTTTATTTCAGATTGCCTTTAGTCTCTTCCTCCCCGTCAAGCTCTTTTCTGGCACCGTTGTCTTATAATCATCCATACTACTTGTATTTTACTATCTCTTCGCCAAACTAGTGCACTGTCTCTGTTCCGGCACCCTGCCGGGGCGGCGAAGTGCCCCCGGAGCCATCCCCATCGATCTTCATCACCATCTCCATCATCGTTGCTGATTCTCATGATGAGGAGGGAGTAATTCTTCCTCGAGGCTAAGGGCTCTACCGTTAGCTATGTGTTCATCTCTCTCTCTATGCGTGATCTTGTTCTGATCATGAGCTTTGTAATCAAGTAGATCTACTCTGGTACTCATGTGCTTTAATAGATCTATTCTTTTTCCCATGTGTGTGAAAGTGACAGTGTGCATACCGTGGTGGCACTTAGGCCAGGGTTTACATAAATACTCAAGTGCTTCAATAGATCTCTGCTCTCCCCACGTGTGTGAAAGTGACAGCGTGCACGTCGTGGTGGCACTTAGGCTATAGTTCATAAATATTTATTATGAATATATTTGGAGTTGGATGTCTTTATGAAATTGTGGTGTTTGTTGGAACCATCTAGCGCTCAAGCTGACAGTGTGGTGTTATCTAGATGGGGAAGGCAACCTTTGAGGAGTGCTGCTATAGCCCTACCATGGATTAGAGTGTTCAACCGGAGAGTAGTTAAGAGTAGTATCATGAAGAGAATATATTTATTGAGAGTGTTCACTAGTGAAAGTATGATCCATAGGTCTTGTTTCTAAGCATTGAAACACCGTTTGTATCTAGATCTGTTGCATGTTTGCTTGCTTCCACCTTTATTTTAGTTTGCCTTTAGTCTCTCCCACGTCAACAACAAGTCAAAAGCTCTTTTCTGGCACCGTTACCACTTGTATTTCACTATCTCTTCGCCGAACTAGTGCATCTATACACCTGACAAGTGTATTGGGTGTGTTGGGGACACAAGAAACTTCTTGTATCTTGATTGCAGGGTTGCTTGAGAGGGATACCTTTGACCACTTCCTCCCTAAGTTCGATAAACCTTGGATAATCCATTTAAGGAAAACTTGTTGATGTTTTACAAACCTCTGCACTTGGAGGACCAACAACTGTCTACAAGAATAGAAGTGCGTAGACATCAGCGGTCAAGGGAGCTTGGACCAGATCGAAAGTGAAGCCGAAGGATCTACTACCGTACAACATTGTCGAAATCATCCCCGAGCGGCAGCACATCTGGCGAATCCTATATGACGAAGAAATTCCACTGACAAGGCCAGGTGACTTCATCATGTTCTTAGCTCCATGTGTCGTGGCCTCTCTTTCCCTAATTCCATGTTTGTTCATCGCATATTGGCATTTTATAACATTCAATATTCTTAGATCTGAACAGTTTTCAAATAAAAGAAAAGAATAAAGAGATGTACTTGGGACAGCCCTGCAGGAGCCCTTGACAGGCGTCAAGGCGGGAGCGGGCGCCTGGAGCATCATATAGGAGCTCCGCCATGCGGAGGAAAAGGTCCATGAAAATTCTAGTTAGACTTGGATACAACAATACATGGTGCACCTACGTTTGTCTTATCGTGGTGCACGGTGATTCCTATAGAACGTCTACAACGTCGGCTATGGTGTGGCCCGCATCCGCTCGCGTTGCTACCCAGTCTACATGGCCCGGTCGAGTAAGTATCGTTGCATCTGATTTTTTACTAGTTTTCGAAAGGTTCTATAACCTTATAGTTTAGGTTTTCTTTGGTTTTTCGTTTTTGTTTCCATGTTTCTTTTTTGTTTTCCGGATATTATTTTTGTGATGTTTTTTCTTTTCCTTTTAAGTAATTTGAACAATTTTCAATTTTGTATATTTTTAGAAATTGAACATTTTTTGATCTGAACATTTACAAAACTAAACAATTTCAACTATAAATATTTTTAATTTTGAGAAAGTTTTAGATTTTAATAAGTTTTAAATTTGAAAAATGATTTTTTTTTCCAAAATCTGACTCTTCTTTTTGAAAATCTGAACGTATTTAGAAAAAAAAGAAAAGAAAAAGGTCGTAACACTACATGGGCCGGCCGCCGCCGCCATAACCGACGCGTGAAGCTTAGCATAGGAGCTTTCCGTCATTCCGTGTCATGTGCACCAGGCCACCAGGGTAGCGTCACGTCGCTCTGCCCTTTGGTCATCAGGGGCCACATAGTTTTTTCTTTAGAGTTCGCGAATGCGTATCTTAATTTTATAGAAGGCAGAATATTATGTATAAGAGCTGATCCCCGTACAGCCATAGAAAATCAGAGACTCAGACAGAGAACTAAAGCCTACTCTCGCGCTATTATTAGGGCTCCCTCTCTCTCGCGATCTCTAACACAGTGAAGAAGATCATACTCCTCCCCGATCATATCTGCAAGCCTCGCCGCTGAGTGTTGCAGACGAGTGTTGTTGAAGCAGTAGGCGTTTCGCAGCTTCCACAACCCATAGCAGGTGAGGCAAACGAGTGTGTCAAAGTCCTTCTTCCTCCTAGCCGCCAGCCCTTGACGCTCGAGCAGCCACCATTTCTGTAACGTGCAGCCGGGCGTGGGGTGCTGAAACTGCAGGCCAGTCCGCTATCCACATAAGCTCCAGACCTCCCTAGCGGTGACGCACTGCACCAAGATGTGCTCCGCGGGGTCACATGAGTTAACAATAGCCAAACTTGCTGAAATTCCATTTTTTTCAAAGACCTAGATTTTTTTTCCAAAAGTTCCACAAATCTACTTCCTTCGTCTTAAAATAGAAATCTTAAATTTGTTAAAATTTAGATAAATCTAGACAGTGTTTAGTATATAGATTAATCCAAAATTTTAAAAACCTAAGACATCTATTTTAAGATAGAGGGAGTATTAATAATCATCAACAACAGTATAAAGAGCCTTAAAAGTAACGGATTTGCTAGTTCTCAGCCCCTGAGAACTTCTTAAGTCTCAGTCGTCTCTTTCACCATTCGATTTACCTCGTGATTCGTGCAAATGAAAGTTACACATGAGTTGTAACTCGGGTGTAACTGAGAATTTAATGAGTTGCAACTAGGTTGTAACTGAGAATTAATACAAATCTTATGAGTTACAACTAGGTTACAAATGAGAATTAGCACAAATATTAGAATGACATCAGTGACTTAGACATAAATAGTTCTCGGACGCCTGGATCTAGGCACTCACTAAAAGTAATATGAATTATAAATAGGTCAATGGACCACCTAGCGACGACTTCATACACTAGCACGAGTCGAAGACGCGCTTTCGTCCTCGCTCCTTCATCACCGAAGCCGGACAGAGCTTGCCATAATTGGATTGTTGTAGTAGACAAACGAGAAGTCATCGTGTCAAACCCTCATAGGACCAGCGCACGCGAACAACAACCATCGCCAAAGATGATAACCGTAGATCGAAAGAGACTGACTTCAAACCACGCCAACGAATACGTAAAACGATCGAATCCATGACTCCATGTACCCTTCATCGATGCTAAACACACCACTGGAGCGAGGATAGGGCAGAAAGGACCGTATTATGACTTCAGGACACAGCCGCCACCTCATCATCCTGAACAAGACACTGAAAAAATAAACAAAAACGAAAACCCTTTCGTCGTCGAGAGGCCGTGGTCCACCATACCTCCAAGACCCTAAGGCCATCGAAGACGGAGCGGACCGACGGCGTCGCCGACGAGAGGACTAAACCCTAGATGAGTTTAGCTGGTTGGTTTACATACAGGTTCGGTGTCTTGCTGATACCTACCGAAGAGGGAGATTTGCAGGTGTCTTCTAATTGCCTTTCTGTCGTCAACAAAGTGTTGAACTCTGATCTCAAAAAAGAAAGAAAGTGTTGAACTCGGTAGCTGACCAATCTTTCCTGGTAATGTTGATTGAAGATATCAAGGTTTTAGCTTCTATTTTTTCTTATTGTATATACTTTTTACGCAAAGCTAAAACATTCTTATATTTTGAAACAGAGTGAGTACATTCCAACATGTTTTCAGAGCTGCCAACGTTGTTGCACACTCTGTAGCTAGGCTTTGCGAGAACTATGTAGTCTGGTGTGCGTGGTGTTACCCCAGATTGATCAATAAAGCCTATGGGTTCTCTCCCTAAAAAATGACGTTCATGCAACAACTCCCATAGAAATATTTGTTGACACACGTTTCGTACCCGATGGTGGCAATCCCATCCTCCAAGATGTTAGGAATAAACAACTTGTATTTCTCTGAGACCATATATAGTACATGCACGGATGGAAATATGCAGAAAAACCCCCTAACAAGTGGAGACATACAATATACAAATATACATCTAACACCGCCTTTAAACTCATTGTGGCTCGACAACACTGAGTTTGGAGAGAAAGAAAGTATGCTGCGTAATGGTCTGTGCCTTCGTAAAGAAATCCGCCAACTGTAACTCTGGAGGCACATACTGAAGCGTAACATCCTGAGCCTGCACCTGAGCACGTGTATAGAAAGCATCAACACCAATATGCTTGGTAAGTTCATGCTTGACCGGATCACGTGCAATACTAATAGCACATGTACTGTCAGACAAAACCAAGAGTGGGTGTGGTAATAGAGACCCCAAAATCTGCAAGCAACCACCGTAACCAGGTCACCTCAGCAGTCAACAAGGCCATAGCACGCAACTCATCCTCAACACTCGAACGGGAAACCACTGTCTATTTCTTTGTCTTCCAAGCAATAATCGAACCACCAAGAAACACACAGTAAGCAGAAAGTGAACGGCGATCCGTAGGATCACTCGCCCACGTAGCATCTGAATAGCACTGGAGCTGGAGGGAGCTAGAACGAGGAAAGAAAAGGCGATGAGTGATCGTGTCACGAAGATAACGAAGAACACGAAGAAGATGACTATAGTGAACAGTGGTAGGAGCGGAAACAAACTGACTCAGAATATGAACAGGATAAGATATGTCAGAACGAGTGACAGCAAGCTAAACAAGACTCCCAACAAGATGGCGATAACGCGTCGGATCAAGAAGAGGATCACCATCAGTAGGATGAAGCTTGACATTAAGCTCCATAGGGGTCTCAACAGTGCGCTCATCCCCAAGAGCAGTACGAACAAGAAGGTCCTGAATATACTTTTCCTGGGAGATGAAAAAACCATCAGAAGTGGAGGAAACCTCAATCCCAAGAAAGTATCGAAAAGGACCAAGATCAGTCATAAGAAACTGATCACGAAGACAAGCCTTAACAAAGGCTATATACTCAGGATCATCACCAGTAATGATCATATCATCAACATAGAGAAGAAGAAGAGTGCGTCCACGAGGAGAAGTGTGAACAAACAGCGCTGGATCATGAGCACTAGGGGAGAAACCAGCAGCAGACACTACAGAGGCAAAGCGCTCAAACCAAGCACGAGGGGCATGTTTGAGGCCATAAAGAGAACGTCGGAGACGACAAACCATCCCCGCGGGAACATAATACCCAGGAGGAGGCTGCATATAAACCTCCTCACTCAACTCGCCATCGAGAAAGGCGTTTTAAACATCAAGTTGTGACACAGACCAGTGACGAACAGAAGCAACAGCAAGAAGAGTACACACAGTGGTCATATGAGCCACAGGAGCAAAGGTCTCATTATAGTCACGACCGTGCTCCTGCTGAAAACCACGAGCCACAAGACACGCTTTATAGCGCTCAAGAGATCCATTAGAGCGGGTCTTAATTTTATAGACCCACTTACACGTGATAGGACGAACACCTGGAGGGGAAGAAACAAGACCCCAAGTGCCTCTGCGCTCAACCGCAGCAAGCTCCTCAGACATGGCCAGCTGCCATTCAGGATGATGCTCAGCATCCCGATAAGAAGTCGGCTTAGAGACAACAGAAAGACCATACTGACTAGGAGAGTAACGGTTGGGGGCACGACGCTGACGAACATGACGAGTAGAGGGAAGCTCATCAGAGGAAGACGACTCATGAGACGACGATGAAGACGAAGGGATAGCAGAGGAAGGCTCTAGAGAACGAGGAGAACTAGGGGAACTAGACGGAGCAGATAAGGATGGTGTCGAAGAAGAAACATCAGGAGGAGGGGGTCCTGAAGAAGACACAATAGGAGTACAAGGAGGTGTGTCAGGAAAAAGAAGAAAAGAGATTTCTTCCACCGGTAGGTACCAGCGGTGGGACGAGGATAGAAAGGGCGCGTCTCATCAAAAGTAACGTCGCGAGAGATACGCATCCGACGACCAACAGGGTCCCAACAACGATAGCCCTTATGCTCATCACTGTATCGAAGGAAGACACACTCCACAGACTGGGCGGTCAATTTGGTGAGTTCACGGGGGGCAAGGAGAACATAGCAAACACAACCAAACAAGCGAAGCATAGAGTAGTCGGGAGAATGACCAGATAGGCGCTCAAGAGGGATACCACCCTGCAGAGCGGCAGAAGGCTGAATATTGATGAGGTAAGCTGACGTAGCGACAGCCTTAGCCAGAAATGCGGCGGAAGAGAAGAAGCAATCATCATGACACGAGTGGTCTCAAGAAGATGGCGATGCTTACGCTCAGCAACTCTATTCTGGGCATGTGCGCCAGGACAGGAGAACTGATCAAGGGTACCCTGCTCAGCAAGGACACCTCGCAACATCTGGGAGATATACTCACCAGCAGAATTAGCACGAAACACACGAATAGGTGTATAATATTGAGTACGGACCATGGCCGCAAAGCGCTGATATATATAGAGCATTTCAATGCGAGAGCGCATAAAATACAACCAAGTGTACCGAGGAAAATCATCTATGAATAAAATATAGTAGCGATGGCCCCCTTTCGAAGAGAAAGGAGCCGAACCCCAAAAATCAGAATGAACTAAATCAAAAGGTCGCTGAGATACAGACGCGCTAGTAGGATAGGGAAGCTGAATCTGTTTACCCAACCTACAGCCCTGACAATGTAAAGACCCATCCCTGAGACAGACCCCAGAAGACCACGATAAACTAATGATGACACGCGAGAGTCACAAAGGTGACCAAGATGATGATGCACTGCTGAAAAGAGCTGGTAGTAGAGGCGACGACCGGAGAAGAACTGGCAGCGGAAGGAACATGAAGTCAGTCTAACTCCCAAAGTCCTGAAGAGTCACGGCTGCGAGAGCCAGCTCCAACCAGGGCTTATGTGCGACGATCCTGGACAACACAAGAATCGGCATCAAGAATGACTCAACAACCGTCGAGTCGGTCAAGGCTAGAGAAGATTCATCTTAAGACGAGGAACATGAGAAATATCAGGAACAGAAAAATAAGTAGAAAGGGTGCCCTGACTAGAAACAGGAAGAGAGGTACCATCGGCCGTGAGAACATGGACAGGAGAAGGGAGAGAACGAATAGCGGACAGAAGAGAAGACTCAGAGGTCATATGAAAAGAAGCTCCAGAATCCAGATACCACGAGGACATACCTGAATGTGTAGAGGGTGGCGGTCACGAGGCTCAAGAATCATCACGAACCAAGGTGCCCATCGAAGAAGAGCACATGGCAAAGCAGACCGCGAAGACTCCTGATAATGTCCTGATCAGAGAGAGCAACTGGTGAAGATCCGGAAGGAGCCGACTTCCCACGAGCCTGGTGCTGCTGATGTAAACTGGGGTCCCGTGTATAACAGGTGGCCCAAGTGTGGCCATCCCTGCTACAGTAAGTGCAGTGACAAAGAGAACCACGACGACCCTGACCACGAGCCTGCTGGTGCTGACTCTGACCCTGAGACTGCTGGTGATGAATCTGACCCTGACCTGTTGGAGTGGTTAGTATCGGCGGTGACACAGAGGACCGCGTCTGAGTCGAGGGAGCAGATGGCAGAGGAGGACCACGAGTAGCAAGCACAGACGGAACCGCAAGAAGACCAACACCACGTAGACGAGTCTCCTCAGCCCGAAGATCAGACAACACCTCAGAGAGCGGAACATGACCACGAGCATTCAACTGAGCACGGCGGGGCTCGATCTCCTGGCGGAGCCGAGACAGAAACTCATAGATGCGGTGGAACTCCAAATCCGAGCGCATAATCTGGCAGCACGGGCATGTGCCACAAACAGCAGTATGGAGAGAATCAAGCTGACGCCAGATAGCAGCACTGTGAGTATAGAACTCATCAATAGTGGAATCACCCTGCTGAAGAGCATGCTCCTGGCGAACCACGGACAGGTAAAGAGCATCCCCAGACGGCTGATAGCGCTGACGAAGATGTGCCCACTGGGCAACAGTAGGGAGACTAATGAACTCAACAACAAACTGGGGCAGAACACTGGAGGTGAGAACAGCAGCAGCACAATCATCCTCATCGACCCACTGAGTGTAGGCGGTCATATCGTGGCGATAGATCTCGAGATCAACAGAGTACTGTTTGAACTTCAGCTCATAAGCAGCAATAGCACTATCATCGGCACTCTGAGCAGCATCCTTGGCCTCCTGAGAAGCATCGACACTGAGAACAATCGGCGTCGGCGGAAGAGGAGCCACAGGAGAAGGGGGGCACGACGGACAGGAGACCTCGCTGGAAAGCACACCCCAAAGACGGAGACCACGCATGTGAAAGCGCATAAAGGCAGCGAAATCAGGATAATTCGCGCCATCGAAGATCACCGGGCATAGAGGAATTGCAACATAGCCCGATACAGAAGGCATCTCTCTCTCTCACTTTTTTTCCAGATCTCAGATCTTAGATCTCAGATCCGATCTCAGAGCTCAGATCTTAGATCCGATCGGAACTGCAGCTGGATGGATCACTCAATCCAGATCGAGAACCAGGAGGCTGGCAGGAGGCACGGTGTCGGGAGGCCGGCTGAGGAATACCAGCGGCGGGGGAAGACCGATGGGCGGTCAAGGCGGATTCGAGGCGCAGCCGCGGCAGATCGAGGCGGTGAGGGCGGCGAAGCAATGGCGGCGGCAGAGCTCGACAGAGGAGGAGCGGCGGCGGCGATCGGCCGGGGCGGCGGGCAGTAGCCCACGACGAAGGAGAAGCGGCGACGACCGGCTGCGACAACGACGGCAAGCTGTCGGCGGCAGGGACGGTGGCGGCTACAACGACGAAGTTGCGAAAAAAGGCTAACCTAGGTCTGATACCATGTTAGAAATAGATAACTTGTATTCCTCTGGGGCCAAAGGCCACAATATATAGTACATGTATAGGTGGAAATATGCAGGAAAATCCCCTAACAAGTGGGGATATGCAATATACAAATATACATATAACACAAGATACCGATCAGATAATCAGCATCCCATCGATTTCACACCGTCTCATGCGGCACCATTATTTCCACCTCTTTTTCCCTCATCTCCCACCCCTCGTCTCACCCCTCCCTCGCCCCCCCCGCTCCGGCCGCTCCCCTCCCTCCCAGCCGCGAGAGCCGTATTGATTTACCGTGCTTTTTAGGCCGATCAAAGCGATCGCACGGTACAAGACTCCAAAGGGCGTAGCAACTTGGCGAGAGGAGGCCTAGAGGACGAACGCCGTGTTTATTTGGGCTTTTGACCACTTCTCCACTAAAAAAGTCAGAAAAAATGAAACAAACGGGTGGCTATGGGTTTGGCTTTTGCTAAAGTACTTCGATAAAACGCTCGTACCGAGCAAAGCATGTCCGGAGGTGCTTCCCTGTAACACCCTCAGAATCGGCCCTATGTAAGTTTCAGCGCTCCCCGCCAAACCCGCATAGAAACGATTCAAAGGTGCCCACCAGGCACTTGCGTGCGGGTGGAAAACGAAGTAATAACATTACACAACAGTCCTCGATGGGACCCACAGAACAGATATATATATATACAACACGACTCCATGAGTCAAGAATACAGATATACAGAACAAAGATCCAAATCACCTTAAAAACTATAGAGCGTCCAGCTACGGACAAGATGCAAATGGGGCTAAGAGCCCTGAAGAATAACCAATGGCGTCCATAACCCTGCCCAGGCCAAGCCGCAAGGGTAACCCTGCTAAAAGCGTCGATCTCAAAACCTGCTTAAACAAAAGGGGTGCCGACAAAGGGCAAAGGAAAAAAGAGAGCAGTCAGTACTGAGGCCAGTACACGGCGAGTCTAGAATTCGGCGGTCCTCGCCTACATAGGTATGGTGGACTGAAGCGGCAGCGCAGCATGCACTAAACAACCTATAGATACTCGATGTAACTGTCGGCTGCCAGAGAGGGATAAGAAAGTCCTATTCGGAACCAACCTGATTCTCACACCAAACAAACCCATCCTGGTATTTCCCCCTCGAGACCAAACGAGGAAGTCAACCGAGGAACTCACACCGTTGGCAATTTTATTTATTCAGTTATCATTGCAGCAATTACTAGTCAAGTATAGATAATCATCCTGATAAAATAAGCAGTGGGCCGTTTTAGTCAACCATTCCGTTGTAGTTGCAACACTTACTAGTCAGATACAATTAGCATGAGATAACCCAAACCCAACAGTTGTTGGTAATATTATTTAGCCATTCCGTTGCAGTGAAGCTGATTACTAGTCATATCGGATACAAGTCAAGTTATAACAATAAACTTTAGTTATAGTTGTCTATGATCGAGACCTGTGCTCCAAGTCGTCCATAACCGCGGACACGGCTTCTCGAAAAGATTTAACCCTGCAGGGGTGCACCAAAGTTTTCACACGCACTTCGACCCTTTTTGCCAGATCAATTAACATACACCCATCGGTATGTCAGCGGGGCCTAAGTCATGACGTTTCCCAGACCCAAAGCAAGCACGGGGGGCCACCCCACTAAGTACACCCGCAACAAAGTCGGCCGGGCTCTGAGACGGACTCGGGTTTAGGAGCCATGTAACGATCGGGAACCCAAACTCGGCTTGTCGACACATAAAATGGGTCACGATCCTAAACAAGACAGGTAGACATCGCACAATTTAAATAAAGCAAGAAGCATGGCATAAGTACAGAATAGTAATAAAGCCCCAAACTACTTGTGGCCCCAAGACAAGACTTGGAATCGGTACTAAATCGATGGGGTGCCCATACATCCCACATGTGGTTAGCGCTCGATCTCTAAGTGTCAAGAACTCGGGGTCCTACGGGACACCAGTGAGCGGTCGGAAACCAATTATTATCTATCACCCACCGGTGCCTCTGCATTTACCTACTTCAATTTTAGTTATTAAACAATAATTAAAGCCATGATCATATCCAACATTAAACACGCGGCAATACTCCAACAACTGGGGTACTTGACGACACGCAACAGCACTTGAGCAAGCGACTACGAAGCGCAGGTCCAACTATCTACCAAAGAACAGGTAATAGGATGTGTCCAAGGCAATACGAGGCTGCAAGGGATATCACGGGTACGAAATCTAGAGCATCGCAACACAGATAGCAATAGATCAACAGGAGGGAATAATTACTATAAAAGTAAGATAGGTAGAAAGAGGGAGGTGCTCGCCTGAAAACATTGCCGAAGGTTCATCCGAAGATCGGGTCGACACTCGCATCAACTCAACGGCCTTATCCGCGAAGAACCAAAACACTAGAATAAACACCGGATGCAATATTTAATACTACGGCAAAAGATCGGGCATGATGCATGTATGATGTATGGCATGGCAAAGCTGCGATGCAATTAGGTCATATTAAGCGGAACCGAGGTCCCGACAATTAATTAAATGGTTCATGTTGTTTAGCTACCCCACAATTTAAATGTTGTCTTAACAAGGCAAAATTATATCACCGGTTCGCTACACAAATTTAAATGGAACCAATATGAGACTAGATTTGTCCGCATATGGGCCCCATATTTAATTATGAGGTGACTCGGCATAATGCCCCCAAACCACATGATATGAATGCGAGCATGACAATTTATATGCAACAGAGATATATTACATATTATAAAAATACGGGGCTTGGAAAGGGCATCACACATTGGGTTGCGAAGATCTTGGGGTTCGCCGAGGGTTCGGAGAAACGGTCTTCGGATCCGTGAGGAAGACCTCGGTTTCTTGGAGTGGTTCCTAGGGTTTGTTTTGGTGGATGTCGATCTTGTTGTCGAGATCTGGGCCTCGGAATAAGGTTCTTGATCAACTGGTCGGTCTTGTCGCATGGTGTTGTTTTGAACAACCACATCAAAATCGCATGCATACCACTTCACTTTGTGCCAACACCGAAGAACCACCACTTCACCACATTAACTTCATACAATCACACAATCGCCACTTCATACATCAACAAATCATCACACAGCAGGCCACACCTCCAGAGATGGAGAAACATCAAACAAGGCAGGGAGCGGTCGAAGGGATTTTTGTGGGGCCGAGCAGCTGTCGGCCAGATGAGGTCGACGAGGATTGCCAGGGGCGGAAGGCGAGGCTGACGGCGGTTCTGGAGGCGCCAGAGGAAAGAGTGGAACAGGGCAGCGCTCAGGGACGACGCGGCCCGACGGAGGCGGTGAGCGGCTCGGTGGCGAGGAGCTCCGGAGGCGAGGACAGAGGAGGGGCTCGAAGGGCGGCGGAGCTTGCAAGCGGAGAGGCGGCCAGAGGAGGGGAAGGACACAAGACAACGGGAGGAAGCTCAGGGAAGGCGGGTGGCACCTGTAGAGGGCCGGCGAGCCGGTCGACGGGGGCGCTTGGTGGAGGCGCACGCGACCAAGGTCGCTGGCGAGGCCGGCCTCGGGGACGAGAAGAGGGCCCTGGCAGCAGTGCCATGCGGCCCAGAGAGGAGGTGGCGACACACTGTGCAGAGGAGGGAGGAAGGAGGGCTCGCTGGCGCGAGGGCGGCAAGCAAGATCGGCGGCGGGGAAGAGGAGGGCGAGGATGAGTGGGTCCGGGTTGGGCTCGGTGGCGGCAGAAGGAGGCCGTCTCGAGGAGCTTCGCCGGGAGGCGCAGGGGCGGACCCGGTGGGTCTCCGGGCGGTGGCGAGGTCGGCCCTGGGCGGCGGCGGATGGGCTTGGGGTAGACGCAGAGGTGACAGGGGCATCTCTCTGGCGGGACGGAGCCGGCGGAGGTCAGCAGAGCAGCGACGCGACCATGAGCTGAGAGGGAGGAGCAAAGGAGGCAGTGAGGAAGGAGAGCGGCGACAGGGATTTGGGGGAGAGGAACGCGAGCGAGCGAGGGAGAGAGATGCGGGGGATAGGGAGGTGGGACCGGTATGGGACCCACGTGTAGGGATTCGTAGCATGGAAAACAAAATTTTTCTATCGCATACAAACAAACAAGCCAAGATCTATCTACTAGATTGTAGCAACGAGTCGATGGTATAACTTACCCTCGAAGATTCCAAAGCGTTTAACGAGAGCGGATTCTCGTGGGTGATGTAGTCGTACTCTTTCCGATCTCAAGATCGTGTAGACGATCCTTCCGGCGCCACGTTCAAGCGCTCCCAGATCGGTCACACGTTCGGTACTCGACGAAGACCTTCCTCTCCCTTGTTCTAGCAGGCAACGGAGGTTGTAGCACTCTCCTCGCGATTCCGGCAGCACAACGGCGTGGTACCGGAAGTAGAGGGGAAATCCCGCAGGGCTTCGCCTTAAGTCGGTGCGAGTATGGTGGAGCTTATGAGAGAGGCTATTAGTGGTCTAGTAATTAGACACACCAATTAGAAGGCTCTAAACCAATTAGAAGGCTCTAAACCGCTGGCTAAAGCAATTAGAAGCTCTAAACCAAAACGGCTCTAAACCGGAGATTTAGAGGTAGAAAGTTGTGTGTCTAGGAGGAGCCCTGCCCCTCCTTATATAGGTGGAGGGGCCGGCCAAGGGGAGGGGAGTCCCTCCCAACTCGGCCTAGGGCTGGCCGCCTGGAGGAGTCCAACTCCTCCTCCAGGTTGGTTCCAACTCCTCTTGCTTGTTTCCCACAGTTTCCTGTTTTAGCCGTTTGACTTTCAAACTGGCAATTTGACTTTCATGTTTTTGGAACAGCAAGAACACTTAGTACATAATGCAATCATTCCAATATGTAATGACACATTCATGTACCCCTCCCCCCCCGGAGTGCCGGACAATCCGGAACCTTCTAGAACATTCCCGATGAAAACACCGGAATCATTCCCGAACTCCAAAACGGGACTTTCCTTATATGAATCTTATTCTCCGGACCATTCCGGATCACCTCGTGATATCCCGGATCCCATCCGAGACTCCGAACAACATTCGGTCTCTTTCTCATAATACCATAACTACTCAAACAACGTCGAATCCTTAAGTGTGTCTCCCTACGGTTCGTGAATTATGCGGACATGATCGAGACACTTCTCCGAACAATAACCAATAGAGGAATCTGGAAATTCATATGGCTCCCACATATTTCTACGATTACTTTGCGATCGAATGAACCACTTACATACGATACCAATTTCCCTTTGTCTCACGATAGTTTACTTATCCGAGGTTATGATCGTCGGTATCTCTGCATACCTAGTTCAACCTCGTTACCGATAAGTACTCTTTTCTCGTTCCTGTGATATGTGATACCTTGTGACCAAGTCACATGCTTGCAAGCCAATTGGATGACATTCCACCGAGAGGGCCCAAAGTATATCTATCCGTCATGTGGATGACCAAATCCCACTCTTGATCCATGTGTTTCAACCAATACTTTCCGAACACTTAATGCCACCTTTATAGCCACCCAGTTACGGTGTGGTGTTTGATGTCATCAAAGCATCCATCCGGTAAAGGTGATATGCATGATCTCATGGTCGAAGGAATTAGGTTACTATGTATCAGAAAGCATATAGCAATTGAACTATTGAAATGACTTGATCTTTATGCTACGCTTATCTATAGGAGTATGTCCACCATATCATTCTCCTAACGATATGATCTTGTTGTTGATAACATCTCAATGTTCATGATAGGGAAACCACAATCATTAATCAACCAACAAGCTAGTGAAGTATAGAGGCTATACTAGGGACTTCAAATTAAGTTTACAAATCACACAAGTATTAATGGTTTCCTTGTTAATACTATTATAGCATGAATGTAAACATTTATCATAAACACAAAGATATAATAATAACTACATTTATTATTGCCTCTAGGGCATATCTCCAGTCTCCCACTTGCACTAGAGTCATCTAATCTAGATTACATGGTAATATACCGAACACCCATGGCGGTTTGGTGTTGGTCATGTTTTGCCCTCGGAGAGGTTTAGTCAATGGATCCGCCACATTCAGATCTGTGTGTACTTTGCAAATCTTTATATCCCCATCTGGATATGTTCTCGAATAGCGTGAAAACGCACTTGATATGCTTGACTTCTTGTGTGACCTTGGTTCTTGCGCATTGGCTATGGCGCCCATGTTATCACAAGAATAGACATTGGGTCCAGCACTTGGAACCACACCAGCTCTGTAATGAACTCTTTCATCCATATCGCTTCTTGTGAAGCCTCCGGCGACCATGTATTCCGATTCGTTGAAGATCTCGCCACAACGCTTTGCTTTGCACTCCTCCAAGCTTCCGCACCATTCAAAATAAATACGTATCCGGATTGTGATTTAGAATCATCTGGATCGGTGTTCCAACTAGCATCGGTGTAACCATTAACAACGAGTTGTTCATCACCTCCATAAGAAAGAACCATATCCTTAGTTCTTCTCAAGTACTTAAGGATGTTTTTGATCATTGTCCAATGATCCACTCTGGATCACTTTGATATCTGCTAGTTAAACTAACGGATATGCAATGTCGGGTCTAGTACATAGCATGGCATACATTAGAGATCCTATGGTGAGGCATAGGAGTCTTACTCATCCTTTCTCTATCTTCTGCCGATGTCGGACTTTGAGTTTTACTCAAGGTCGTATTGAGCAACATGGGCAAGAACCCTTTCTTGCTTTCTTCCATTCCAAATCTCTTTAGAACTTTGTCCAAATATGTACTCTGTGACAATGATATTTGGCGTTTGATCTATCTCTATAAATCTTTATGCCTAATATGTAAGCTGCTTCGCCAAGATCCTTCATTGAAAAACTAGTATTCAAATATTCCTTGACACTATTAAGAATGTCTACATCATTCCCAATCAACAATATGTCATCCACATACAAGATTAAGAATGCTCTGAGCTCCCACTCACTTTCTTGTAAATACAAGCTTCTCCATAAGTTTGTATAAAACCAAAACTTTTGATTACCTTATCAAAGCGTTGATTCCAACTTCGGGATGCTGCTTCAATCCATAGATGGACCGTTGAAGTTTGCATACCTTGTTAGCATCTTTAGGATCGACAAAACCTTTGGGTTGCATCATATACAACTCTTCATCAATGTCTCCATTGAGGAATGCCGTTTTGACATCCATCGCCATATCTCATAATCATAATATGCAGCGATTGCTAACATAATCCTCACAGACTTTAGCTTCGCTACGGTGAGAAAGTCTCATCGTAGTCAACTCCTTGAATTTGTGAAACCCTTTTGCGACAAGTCGAGCTTTATAAACGATAACATTACCATCGACATCTGTTTTCTTCTTGAAAATCCATTTGTTCTCGACAGCCTTCCGCCATCCCGTAAGTCCACCAAAGTCCATACTTGGTTTTCGTACATGGATCCAATCTCGGATTTCATGGCTTCTTGCCATTTATTGGAATCTGGGCTCATCATCGCTTCCTCATATGTTTCGGGGTCATCGGTGTTGTCCACCACCATGACATTCATAACGGAATCATACCAATCTGTAGTGGTACGAGTTCGTTGACGTCGAGGCTCTGTAGCAACTTCAACGAAGTTTCATGATCATCATCATTAGCTTCCTCTCTTATTGGTGCAGCACCACGAACTTCTTCGGTCTTTGCGCTACTCGCAATTTCGAGAGAAGGTTCGACAACCTCGTCGAGTTCTACTTTCCTTCCAGTCACTTCTTTCGAGAGAAATTCCTTCTCTAGAAAAGATCCATTCTTGACAACGAAGATTTTGCCTTCGGATCTATGATAGAAGGTATACCCAATAGTTTCCTTCGGGTATCCTATGAAGACGCATTTTTCTGCTTTGGGTTCAAGCTTGTCCTATCAGAACTTCTTTACATAGGCTTCAGATCCCCAAACTTTAAGGAGCGACAATTTAGGTTTCGTCCCAAACCATAATTCATATGGTGTCGTTTCAGCGGATTTAGACGGTGCCCTATTTAAAGTGAATGCGGCTGTTTCTAATGCATAACCCCAAAATGATAGCGGTAAATCAGTAAGTGACATCATAGAGCGAACCATATCTAAGAGAGTTCGATTACGATGTTCGGACACACCATTACTGTTGTGGTGTTCGGCGGTGTCAATTGTGAAAGTATTCCGCACTTCTTTAAATGCTCGCCAAACTCGTAACTTAGATATTCACCTCCACGATCAGAACGTAGAAATTTAATCTTCTTGTTACGTTGATTCTCTACCTCACTTTGAAACTCCTTAAACTTTTCGAAAGTTTCGGACTTATGTTTCATGAAATAGATATACCCATATCTACTCAAGTCATCTGTGAAGGTAAGAACATAACAATAACCACCGCGTGATGCTACACTCATTGGACCACACACATCGGTATGTATGATTTCCAATAAGTCCGTAGCTCGCTCCATCATACCAGAAAATGGAGTCTTGATCATTTTTCCCATCAGACATGCTTCGCATCTTTCAAGTGATTAAAAATCAAGTGATTCAAAAAGTCCATCGGAATGGAGTTTCTTCATACGTTTCACTCCGATGTGACCAAGACGACAGTGCCACATATAGGTCGAATTATCGCTTGATTTCAAACGTTTAGCCTCAATGTTGTTGATATGTGTATTTCCACTATCGAGATTCAATAAGAATAGACCATCTATCAAAGGTGCATGTGCATAAAACATATTACTCATATAAATAGAACAACCATTATTCTCAGATTTAAACAAGTAACCGTCTCGCAATAAACAAGATCCCGATATAATGTTCATGCTCAACGCAGGCACCAAATAACAATTATTTAATTATAAAACTAATCCCGATGGTAGACGAAGGGGTAGCGTGCCGACCGCGATCACATCAACCTTTGATCCGTTTCCAGCGCATCGTCACCTCGTTCTTCGCTAGCTTCCGCTTATTCTCAAAGACTGTTTGAGTTACAAATATGAGCAACCGAACCAGTATCAAATACCCAGGCACTACTACGAGTACTAGTGAGATACACATCAATAACATGTATATCGGATATACCTTTCTTCTTGATGTTGCCGTTCTTCAAATCCGCCAAGTACTTTGGGAAATTCCGCTTCCAGTGACCTTCTCCCTTGTAGTAAAAGCACTCGATGTCGGGCTTAGGTCCATACTGGTCTGCGTCGTCGTGGTAGCTTTCTTACCACCCTTCTTGAAGTGTCCCTTTTGCTTAGACTTGCCTTTCTTGAATTTGGTGGTCTTATTGACCAACAACACTTGGTGCTCTTTCTTGATCTCCACTTCTGCAGATTTCAACATGGCAAAGAGTTCTGGCAACGTCTTGTTCATGTTCGCATGTTGTAGTTCATCACAAAGTTCTTGTAACTTGGTGGTAGTGATTGGAGGACACGGTAAATCCCCAAAGCATTAGGAATCCCTCTACCCCAGCTTTGAAGTTTGTTTGCGTGCGGACATCTTAAGCACATGCTCACCGACGAGCTGCCCTCTTCCATCTTGCAGTTAAAGAACTTTTGAAGCCTCATAGCTTTCAATTGCCGCATGAGTCTCAAAAATCAATTTGAGATCTCGACAATATCATATGGGTCTGAATCCTCAAACCTTTTACAAGCTCGATTCCAAACCATACAAGATAGCACCTTGAACTATGGAGTCTTGATTCTTAGGCGAGGTAAACATTCTTTACTTCATCGGAGCATTGGTCAGTGGGTCACCAATGATTGCATCCAGACATAGGTCAAATTACCATTTGAGGACAATCCTCAAATTGCGGAACCAATCCATGAAGTTGCTTCCATTGTTTTTCAACTTTTCTTTCTCTAGGAATGCATTAAAATTGATGGTAGGGCTGCCATTGATCTACAACATATTTGCAATAGTTTAGACTAAGTTTATGACAAATTGAGTTCAAATTAATAATAAAATTAAACTAGGTGAACTCCCACTCAAAACAATATCCCTCACATTGTTTTAGTGATCACACGAACCAAATCCACCATATCAACACCGATCATCACGAGAGTTGACATAGTTTCAATGGCGAACAATCGTCATGTTCATCATATCTACTATATGATTCATGCTTTACCTTTCGGTGGTCCGTGTTCGAGACCATGTGCATACATGCTAGGCTCGTCAAGATCAAACCTTAGTTTTCGCATGAGCAAATGGCTTGCTCACGTTGTATACACTTGCGAATCTAACACACCGATCATCACGTGGTGCTTCGAAACAACAAGCTTTAGCAACGGTGCTAACTAAGGGTGAACACTTTATGATTTGAAATTGATGTGCATGAGGGATCATCTTATAATGCTACCGTCGTCTACTAAGCAATACAAGATGCATAAAGGATTAACATCACATGCAATTCAATATATATGTGATATGATATGGCCTTTCTTCTTTGTGCCTCCGATCTCCATCTTCAAGCACGAACATGATCTCCATCATCACGGCATTGCATCAAGGTCAATGACGCTTCTCCATGGTTGTCGTCCACCGGCTTCAACTATTACAACTACTTTGAATAGACACGCGGGTCTTAACATAAATTAAAGACAACCATATGGCTCCTGCCGGTTGCCAACTTACAATAAGGAACATTGCATACATCAAATATAATCACAATCATGGCCATATCACATCACAGCACACCCTGCAAAACAAAGTTAGACGCCTCTACTTTCTTTGCATATTTTACGTGGTTTGGGGCTTTCAATAAGTGTCGTTCTAACTTACGAACAAGAACCACAACATTGATACTAGCATTGTTGATCACCCGTTGTAAATTGGATCTTAACTATGCTAGGAGAAACAGCACCATAAAGCCACTTATGCAATACAAGTTGCATGTCAAGCGTGGAGCAAGTCTCATGAACGATGTCATGTAAGGTTAGCCCGGGCCGCTTCATCCCAACATACCGCAAGATGCAAAGTACACAAGAAGCAATCGACAATAAAAGCATCAACGCCCACAATGACCATTGTGTTCTACTCGTCTGTGAGATCTACATATAGACACGGCTCGATACCCTTTGTAGGGATTCGTAGCATGGAAAACAAAATTTTCTATCGCATACAAACAAACAAGCCAAGATCTATCTACTAGATTGTAGCAACGAGTCGATGGTATAACTTACCCTCGAAGATTCCAAAGCGTTTAACGAGGCGGATTCGTGGGTGATGTAGTCGTACTCTTTCCGAACTCAAGATCGTGTAGACGATCCTTCCGGCGCCACGTTAAGCGGCGCTCCTTGATCGGTCACACGTTCGGTACTCGCGAAGACCTTCCTCTCCTTGTTCCAAAGCAGCGGAGGTTGTAGCACTCTCCTCGCGATTCCTAAAGACAATGGCGTGGTACCGGAAGTAGAGGGGAAATCCCGCAGGGCTTCGCCTTAAGCCGGTGCGATGATGGTGGAGCTTATGAGAGAGGCTATTAGTGGTCTAGTAATTAGACACACCAATTAGAAGGCTCTAAACCAATTAGAAGGCTCTAAACCGCTGGCTAAAGCAATTAGAAGCTCTAAACCAAAACGGCTCTAAACCGGAGATTTAGAGGTAGAAAGTTGTGTGTCTAGGAGGAGCCCTGCCCCTCCTTATATAGGTGGAGGGGCCTTGGCGCGCAGGGAGGGAGGAGTCCCTCCCAACTCGGCCTAGGGTTGGCGCCCGGAGGAGTCCAACTCCTCCTCAAGTTGGTTCAACTCCTCTTGCTTGTTTCCACAGTTCTGTTTTAGCGTTTGACTTTCAAACCGGCAATTTGACTTTCATGTTTTGGAACAGCAAGAACACTTAGTACATAATGCAATCATTCCAATATGTAATGACACATTCATGTACCCTCCCCAGTCTTGGGACAATCCGGAACCTTCTAGAACATTCCGATGAAAACACTAATCATTCCCGAACTCCAAAGCGGGACTTTCCTTATATGAATCTTATTCTCCGGACCATTCCGGATCACCTCGTGATATCCGGATCCCATCGAGACTCGAACAACATTCGGTCTCTTTCTCATAATACCATAACTACTCAAACAACGTCGAATCCTTAAGTGTGTCTCCCTACGGTTCGTGAATTATGCGGACATGATCGAGACACTTCTCCGAACAATAACCAATAGAGGAATCTGGAAATTCATATGGCTCCCACATATTTCTACGATTACTTTGCGATCGAATGAAACACTTACATACGATACCAATTTCCCTTTGTCTCACGATATTTTACTTATCCGAGGTTATGATCGTCGGTATCTCTGCATACCTAGTTCAACCTCGTTACCGATAAGTACTCTTTTCTCGTTCCTGTGATATGTGATCCCTTGTGACCAAGTCACATGCTTGCAAGCCAATTGGATGACATTCCACCGAGAGGGCCCAGAGTATATCTATCCGTCATGTGGATGGACAAATCCCACTCTTGATCCATGTGTTTCAACCAATACTTTCCGAACACTTAATGCCACCTTTATAGCCACCCGATTCGGTGTGGTGTTTGATGTCATCAAAGCATCCATCCGGTAAAGGTGATATGCATGATCTCATGGTCGAAGGAATTAGGTTACTATGTATCGAAAGCATATAGCAATTGAACTATTGAAATGACTTGATCTTTATGCTACTTATCTATAGGAGTATGTCCACCATATCATTCTCCTAACGATATGATCTTGTTGTTGATAACATCTCAATGTTCATGATAGGGAAACCACAATCATTAATCAACCAACAAGCTAGTGAAGTATAGAGGCTATACTAGGGACTTCAAATTAAGTTTACAAATCACACAAGTATTAATGGTTTCCTTGTTAATACTATTATAGCATGAATGTAAACATTTATCATAAACACAAAGATATAATAATAACTACATTTATTATTGCCTCTAGGGCATATCTCCAACACCACGCGGGCAGGATCCCGAGGCGGGGCTGTCGGCAGGGGAAGCGGGCAGGTGGGGTTTTGGTGGGCGGCAGGTGGGGGGGGTGCGTGCGTGTGGTGTTGACAGGGGTGGGTGGGTCCTACGGTGGGGTGTGGGGAGTGGGTTTGATTAGGTGGCAGGCTGGGATTAGATAGGGGAAGGGAGCGGTGAGGTGGCGGGACGGGGTTGGCCGGGGTGAGGTGGCTGAAGGGTGGGTAGAATAGGACTGGGTAGGAAAAGGGTTTAGGGGGGACTGGTTTTGATAGGATTTTATCTGGAGGTGGCCGGCTGGCTTTCGGGCCTGGCTGGCTGCCTCCCGAAAATAATATAAATTTTTATTTAATTTAAAAATAGATTTTTGTAAATAGTTTTTAGACAAATAAAAGATCTGAACATACCGAGGTTTTACATTTGAAATGAAGATGGGGAATATCTAGAAAACAAAGAAGGGCTTTTCGAAAATAGTTTTAGGCAAACAGATGCATGATGATGTCATGATGATGCAATGCACAAAAACAACGCGATTTTCTAGTAGTGGTTTTTGCGGGGCGCCACATTCCCGCAGCTGCGGACGAACCGTTTTATTATTTGGACGTATTGTTCCCTCAATTTACAACAAATGCCACCTGTACTGATCCTGTACGTGACCCCGGGTTCTAGGAAAAAAAACGCCCCACGCCCCCGTGTACGCTCACGCGAGTCATCTCTCGCGAGAGGATAGGGTTCTCCCCGCTCCCCTCCTGAGGACCCAGCGCTGCCGCCATCTCCCTTGCCTCCTCCCCGCCTCCGTCCTCCCTGCCTCCTCCCCGCCGTCCTCCCTTCCTCCTCCCCATTGTCCTCCTCCATGCCTCCTTCCCGCCGCCCTCCTCCCTGCCTCCTCCCCGCCGACCTCCTCCTTGCCTCCTCACTGCCGCTATCCTTCCTGCCGCCGGACCTCCTCCCTTCCGCTAGACCTCGCACGTCCACCACCAAGACGGCCTACCTCATCGCTGCATAGGTGAGGCCACTGTCATATGTACGTTTATCAAATTTCTAGGGTTGTTTACTTGATTCTTATTGTATGATGTGCTATGAAATTTGATGTTGTTAGATGTGGGATGTGGTATAAGAATGAAGTGCTTGTACTGCTATAAAATTCCATACATGTATTTGTTCATGTGGTGCTGTTTGAAAATTTTATGTCACTTGTAAAATCGAATAACCAATTTGATGATGTTTGCTGCTAATAATGTGTTGGTCTTGCTGAAATTATGTTGCTTGTTGTAGTATTGGTACGTGCTGGTCTTGCTAAAATGTCGAAGATGCTTTGGGATCCATACCACACTAGAGTTTTCTATGATATTTGTATGGAGGAAGTGAACGACAACAATAGGGATGGGGGTTGCTTGAGTAGAAAGGGGTATAAGAATCTTGGAGACAAATTTGCCGAAAAAACAGGGGAAAGATTAACGCAAAAACAATTCAAGAACAAATGGGATGCTTTAAAGAAGGATTACACGGGTTGGATGGAACTGCAAAATGCGACCGGGCTTGGTTGGGATCCTATAACAAAAACTATGGATGCAGATGATGATTGGTGGAAGAATCACATAGCTGTAAGTTACCATTTTCTATACTTACCTTTTCTTTGTATTTGTTATTTTGATTATCGAACTGATATCTCTATTTGCAGATTTGCCCTAACCATGCAAAATTTAGGAATGGGCCACCTCCCAACTTGGAACAACAAGATGTTATGTTTAGGAAGGCACATGTCACTGGACAATCAGCTGCCATTGCAGGTCAGGAAGAAGGAAATGACAATGAGGCTCCAATAATGCTTGATGATGATACCTCGGCTTACAACAATGCAATAGCGAAACGCAAGCATGTAGAGAATGAAATGGGAACGGGGAAATGCAAGCATGGGGAGAAGGATTTTTTCTCGTCTTACAACAATGCACTGGACACAATTGTATCAAGGCACACTGAAGGAAGTTCTAGCAGCAAGGATGATCAGGTCCCAACTATGAAGGTGTTTTTAGAAATGGTTCGAAATTGTGGAGTGAGTGAAGGAACTGCTATCATGTACACTGCTGGCAAGCTAGCTATGAACATGGATCATAGAGAGGTGTTCGCAGCATTTGCAACAACTGCGGGCAGGCTCGATTGGATCCAGAGGACACATGATGAGATGAACAAGTAGATGTATAATTGCTTTGTTGTCATTGCAGAACTTGTGTGTACTATGTATCCGTTGGAGACTACTTATTATTCTTTATCTATTTATTTTTTCGAGACTATTTGTGATCATTGTAAAACTTTCCAACCATCATGATTGTTGTGTGAAACATTTGATGATTATTGCATGTCTAGTCATTACTGTGTGAGACATTTGATGATTGTTGCATGTCTAGTCATTATTGTGTGAAGCATTTGCTGATTGTTGCATGTCTAGTAATTATTTTGTGAAGCATTTGCTGATTTTGATATGTTCTAATTATTTTGTAGATGGATGGTGGTGGTGATGATCGTGACTATGAACTAGAAAAGACACGACAATTGCTCGAAACGGTGCATGACCTTGCCGTGTTGGGATACTATGGTAATCTCTATAGTCAGAAGTACTTGAATAAAGAACCTAGGAGGGTTCCGGAACAAACTAGGCTTAAATGGGTGAATGAACAACTTGGAAATAGGAAAAGATGCTACAAAATATTTGGAATGTACCCTGATGTGTTTCATGCATTGCACAACCTTCTAGTTTCTAGCTATGGGTTAAATTCAACTAGAGACATGTCATCTGTTGAATGCCTAGCTATGTTTCTATAGATGCTTGGAGGACCATAGTCATTTAGCCAAGTTGAGAACCATTTTTGTCATTCAACTTAAATAATTCATAGGAAGTTTCACATGGTTTTGGATTGCTTGTACAAGTTGGGTAAAGATAACATAAATCCAGTAAATCGAGAGTTCAATGATGTGCATCCAAGACTACAAGATGCACGCTCTTGGCCTCATTTCAAAGATGCCATTGACTCCATAGATGTCTCGCACATTCCAGTTGAAGTACCTGCAGAAGAGGTGGTTAACCATACATGAAGGCATGGTTATACATCACGGAATATTCTAGCGATATGTGACTTTGACCTTTGTTGTTGTTGGATGGCCTGGTTCGACGCATGATACACGCATTCTACAACGGTCCATTGAGAAGCATCCAATAGAGTTCCCGACCCCTCCTGGTGGTCATATTCTATATCTTTGTCTACATGGTACACACATAGTTACAAATGCATTGTTGTTGATGTTTGATTTTTTTCGTTCATGTGCAGATACATATTACCTTGTTGATTCTGGTTATTCAAATAGAAAAGGATTCTTAGCTCCTTACAAGCAGAACACATACCAGATTTTCGTCGAGAAGGGAGACCAACAAATAGGGAAGAGATTTTCAACTATCTACACTCATCGCTCCGGAATGCTATCGAGTGTGTCTTCGGTATATTGAAAAACAAGTGGCGCATATTGAAGTATATTCCTTCTTATGGTCTGGTTACTCAGAAAAGAACTATTTTTGCTTGCATAGCGCTTCACAATTTCATTAGAGACTCCAACCTACGCGACAAGTAGTTTAATCGGTGTGATGCATATGAGGACTATCTTTCTAAGGTCCAAAGGTAATCAGTAACTTCAGTCGGTGATACTGCTCCAAGTGGACTACACACATTAGATATGAACTGAACGCGTGATCGCATCGCTACTGCATTGTACAATGCTAGAAGAAGATGATCAATTTGATCGGTGTGGATGTTTCTATGTTTATTATGCGACTATCTTTATTTATTTAATGGTTGGATATGTATTGTGGACAAACCAATATGTGACATATGGTATGTAATAATAACATATGCATTTATGCACTTTGATAGTGAAGTTTATGTGTTATATTAATTACAGGGACATTACAGACAATTCCTTAACACACAGCCAGACAGCCAGCCAAGTTGCCAAACAGTCAAACTCAGAACAGTAGCTTTTTCTGCATAGCAGCTTTCCTTGCACAACTGCACAGCCAGCCATAGCCAACCAGCCACAGCCCAAACAAACAGGCCCTAAGTCATGTGATAACCCCATGAGCTACAAAAGAGTGGGGAAATAAATATTTTATAAACGAAGTCATGTGATAACCTCGCTGATTTATTTACCAAGTCCTTAGTAAGTTTGTTGTTTCACAAATATGTATACGAAATTGGTAAGAGGAGACTTCGTGACTTGTAAGGTTTACGGGGAGAAATCTTCTAGGTTAAGACCTATTGAAGATCATCTTCGGTATTGCAATTTTTTTCTTTGTGAGTTTTTTTAATGGTTTCTCACATAGGGTTTTTAATGAGGCAATATCAGTATAAACATGGATGACATATGTCATTTTCTCCTTATTTCTTCAGAGGGTTTTTGGAAAGAGTTTTTCACGGCATATTGTATCTTTCTCCTCTATTTTTTTCACAAGATTTTTTGAGAAGGTTATTCCCAAGATGATCAATTACAAGGAAAAGCAAGGATTATCAGGAGTGTTAGGTTTTATTTAAACATAATAAATAGGTGATAATCCCGTGTTGTAACGGTAGTACGATATCTCTCCCGTTCCCACGATCGAGGGTTTTCTCGCTCCCGTTCGCACGATCCCTTATATCAATTGACTTGTATAAATACTACAACAATCATCAATGAAATAAGACTATGTTGGAACCCATTTGCGGATTTGCCATATTTACTTTCCCACAGATAATCAGCATCCCATCGATTTCGCACCGTCTCACGCGGCACCATTATTTCCACCTGTTTTCCCCTCGTCTCCTACCCCGGCCACCTCTCCTCATCTCACCCCGCTCCGGCCGCTCCCCTCCCTCCCAGCCGCGAGAGCCGTATTAATTTACGGCGCTTTTTAGGCCGATCAAAGCTACCGCACTCCAAAGGGCGTAGCGACTAGCGAGAGGACTCCATGGGGTAGGTACTACTAGGACTTGGTCGCAGATCGTATCAATGGACCCACCACCGCCCTTCCCCCCCGCGGCGTCTCCGATCGCCCAAACCGCGCCGTCGATGGCGACGACCGCGCCAGGGAAAGCACCAAGGCGTAGATCTGCCCGATCGCTCGGCGGCGGCGGCAAGCGCCGGAGGATCGCCACCGAGGAGACCGGCGGCTGGGCGTCGCTCCCCGACGACATAGTCCGCCTCGTCGCCGACCGCGTGCTGATCGCCGGCGACGTGGTCGACTACATCAGCCTCCGCGCCACCTGCTCCGACTGGCGCGCCAGCACGGACTCCCCCCTCCTCGCCGGCCACCAGCACCTCCGCGCGCGCGGATGGGCCGCGCTCTGCGACGGCGACGCGGCGCGCCCGGACGACGTTCACGAGGTCGCCTTCTTCAAGCCCGCCACCGGCCGCCGCCTCCGCCTCCGCCTCCCCGACCTCCGCGGCAACAGGATCGTCGCCTTCAGCGCCGGCCTCCTCGTCCTGCTCCACAAGCGCTACACCACGGTCCGCGTCCTCCACCCCTTCACCCGCGCCGTCCTCCTCGACCTCCCCAGCCTCGCCCCGGCCTTCCGCCTCGTCGGAGGCACCCGTGAATCCCTCCTCCGCATGAACGCGGCCGTCTTCACGAGCCCCGCCGCCGCCACCGCGACGACAGCCGCCGCCATCGACGCCGTGGTGGCCTGGTTCCCGGGCACGCACGCCGTCCTCTTCGCCAAGCCGGGCGACGCGGGCTGGGACGCCGTCGTCCTCGACATCGACCTCCAGAGCGTCCTCGCCTTCCGCGGCCGACTCTACGCCACCACCAAGACCTCCACCAACATCCTCCAGGTCTACCCTCCCACCTACAACAACACCTTCCCGGTGGACACCCCTATCCCAGACGCGCTCGGCGACCCGTCCTCCTGCCTCTACTTCCTCGTCCGGTCCCACGGCCACATGCTGCTCGCCATCCGGCACTATGCCAGCACGCCCACGGTGCACACCGCCTTCAAGGTCTTCGAGGTGCACCTCGACCGGCGGCGGCTGGAACCGGTGCGCGGCATCGGCGGCCGCGCGCTCGTCCTCGGCACGGACAGGTGTCTGTCCGTCTCGGCCAGGGACTTGCCGTCCATCAGCGGGAACTCTGTTTACTGCTCCTCTCAGTACGGCGTCGAGTGCTTCTCTCTGGGCGGTGGCCCCGCCGGCCGCGAGTGGTTCGCGGCCTTGCGCTCCGTGCGGCCATTCACCATTGTCGATCATCTCATCACATACTGCAATCATCTTCAGTGGTAAGACCTTCCTAGCTACTCCAAGATCGACTAGTTTTTTTTGTCGCATGCCACGCCTTAATCTAATTTGTCCACGCCTTAATTTAATCTGTCTACCCTCTTATATAAATTGCAGGGCGAGAGGGCTCATGTTTCACGAGTATCAGGACATACCTGATTGTCTAGAAGAATTGAAGAGGAAAATCAGGAAGCAGGATTCACAGCTACATATTCCAATTCGTGAGCCCAAGAAGAAGACGGGCAAACCATCTTCTGCTCAAACTTAGCACGCTAGCTATGAATATATGAAAAGTGTGACAACTTGAACAATCCAAATGATTCAGCTAATCAGTTTATACGCCATTGCTTTTCTCGCGTCATCATTTTTCAGTTGACCTATGCGTCAGGATCCTACCACCACGAAGGCAACCGGTGCGGGCACCTACCTGACCATCGACCATGAACCAATGCATAAGGGCATGTACAATAGTCTAAATCACCTGTCTGTAAAATCAGCCACATAGGAAAACTATATGAGCTGGAGGAGAGAGATAGATGAGAGAGAAGGTTGCCATCTGTAGAAATACCAACGGGCTATTGCCGCAAAACTCGGTCCTTAGCGACAGCTTATTTTCCAGTGTATCGTGGGCTCATTTTGTACTAGTCCAAGGTAATTGAATCAACATGTTTCATGGAGTTGTACTCGTTCAAGAAAACTAAATCTACAGATTTTGTGGTGTATACAGACGATCAAACAGACATTTGCCGTGAGTTTCCAACAACACCCGGCAAAGTAAAGAAGTTAACGGGCATCGCGTGCCTAAACGGCGTGCCTGGTCTATGCCGTGCATCCGTCTTTGTCATGCGCTGTGGGTGCACAGCTAGCCGCCACGTGGCTTCCTTTGCCGTGTGCCTGCGTACGGCAAAGTGACCATATGTCCTTTGTCATACGTATACACACGGCAAAGGCCATGTTGTATTTTTTTATTTGATTTCCATTTATTCCCTATATTTACAAATTGGAGATACAAATATATATATATTTAGCCAACAAATGTGGAACAACAACAACATATATGCATGCATATAACCACAAATACATGAAACACAAATACACCACAAAATAGTCCACAAATACATCAAACACGCCACAAAATAGCTCCAAGTTCACATAGAGTTCACAAGTTGATCTAGCAATATTACAAGTTCACCAAGCCAAAGCAAATACAAGATCATTCATCCACCTCCGGAGTGATTCCTCCTACAAAATCCAAAGCAAATACATGAGATTCAAAAGCCACACTAGATATGAAGATGTATGATATGAAATTGTACAAGTTTAGGACGAAAAGGTCAAAATTTGGACAAGTAAGGGATACATGCTCTATAGTATGACAATTCGAGTAAATTTCAAGGAATAAGGATCATGATCAAACGAGAAACTTAGAAACCTCTACAAGTCAAGTAAAGCTCATATTTTCCTCTATAGTTATGTTTCTCTACGGCTAAGTTTTTTCTATGGCTAAGTGGCATGGCATACTTCTATGAACAAGTGAAAAATTTAGGAGAACTAACCATGATGGTAGCTAACCATGTCCTTCTTTGTGTCCTCCGTGTCCGCCGTGTCCTCCGTCTCCTCCATGTCCTCCGTGTCCTCCGGGCGGTTCCTGAAAGGGTGGCACGTTTGATCCACTCGTCGACCCACCTGGTAAGTACCCGGTGAGATTGACAACCTCACTGTTCATTGGGGCAAAGTTTTGAGTTTGTGTTGTGCAGGTCTCCAAGTTTCTAGCAACACCTTTGAGTCGTTTCCTTCCTCCTACAGCTTCGATAACCTCGGTTTTTTACTGAGGGGAAACTTGCTGATGTGGTAATCACACCTTACTCTTGGGGTCTCCCAACGAGGCGTCAATAACACGCCAACAAGCTTTTCTGGCGCCGTTGCCGGGGAGGCTAAGGACGTCTTCACAAGGGGAGTCCTTTACAACCTTTCTCTTTACTTTGTTTTTGTTTTGCTTAGTTTCTTTTGCTTGGTTTTGTTTGCCTCTTTTTTATCAAAAACTCCAAAAAAAATTAGTTTAGTTTGGTTTGCTTTCTCATATCAAAAACACAAAAAAAATTAGTTCCTACTCCAGTTGTTACCTTGCTCTAGCTCACCATGTTGATCCCCAAGTTCACCCTGAAAGACCTTTCAATAGGCAGTGGTTCTATAATTGGAAAAGAAAATATTAAATAATTCTTTAATCATGTTAGAAAACATGAGGATATTGAGGATAGATCCATAGCAAAACTTGCTCCTAATTATGAAATTGCTCCAGCTTATTTAGTTCATATGTTGGAGGCTAGGTTTGTTAACCTTAACCCCATGATGCAAATCTTGTTCCTTAAACTAAAAGAAGAAGAGGATCCTGAAAAGAGAGAATTTATCCTAGAAACTTTACTAAAAGAGTTCAATTATGTTGCTAAGGAAGCCAAAAAGGTCTTTGAACGTTTTAATATGCTAGGCTCATGTGTAGATGTTATGGGTACTTTAGATAAAACCAAACCCAAATAGAAAATTAAGATACCCATACCTTTTAAACTTGTAGGAATGCATGAAGCCTTAGAAAAGAATTTTGATTGGATTGTTCCTAAAAATCCTTTTGATGAAAGTAGTGAACCAAGGAGAGATGAGAAGGTATCCTCCAAAACTCATTTGGATGAGATATCTTTCCTAGTTGAAGAGATTGCAAGTATTGATCTTAATTTTTCATTTGAAAATACTTGATTCTTGCTTCTTGTGCCTAACTTAAAGGCATTAAAAAAGGTACTTGTTAGAAGATAACCCAAGAGTTTTCTTGAGTCTTGGAAGTTATTACTTTAGTAATGACCTCTCCTTATCCTTTTTTTGCTTTTTGTGCCAAGAATGACCTCTAATGAGAGGGAAGTAAGATTTGAGGAGTTGTTGTCCCAAAATAGATTTTTGTGCTCCACCGTAAAAGTTCATGAGGAATCTCTGTAAGTCGGATTGAGCTGATATTTTGTGAATAAATCCCCCAGTATGTTAGCTAACTTTAGTTAGTTCAACACTTTTTGATATGCACAATAGAAGGTCTTTAAAAAATCACGTTCTACCTGCTGGTCTGTTTTGACATATTTCTGCCATTATTTGCATTAGCTTCTTATTGATTCTTTTTTGGGTTATTTGCAATTGCTACAGTAGCTTGTGTTTTTAGTGAAAGTTTTTCTGTTCTAAAGCTAAACCCAAGGGTCTATTATCTTTTGAATACACTAATGTTGCTAATGAAGATTGTGTGAAGTTTTGTATGAAGGAAAATTTCAGGTTTTGAGAGGGAATGATGTAATGAGATGAAGAATGGAAAAAAGATCAAGCTTGGGGATGCCACCCCGTGTCACCCCAAGAAATATTCAAGAGGTACAAGCGTCAAAGCTTGGGGATGCCCAAGTCATCCCCTTTTTCATCAATAAAAAGCTTAGGTCTTTCTAGACACTTTGTTTTTATTGTTTCATGCACAACTTGTGGTATTGTTGGATGGTCTTAGTTTTCGTTTAGTTTGCTTGAATAAAGTAGTTCAGACCCCTATTCTCGCTGTGTTTTTTCAAATAAGTTGATTGGTGTTGGAGAAGAGTAGAAAGTTCTTGCTTGAGTAGTACAAGAGGATCTTGCTTTGACTGTGACTTAGACTTTATCATGTCATGCTAGGTGTTGTTTTGACCTTATGCTTAGTTATTATTACTGTAGCATGAATTGGTCCAAACAATTAGGATTGCTTAGTGTGCCTTGAAGGAATCATACGTTGCTTTAGCATACAAAGGCATAGTATTGTGGTATTCTCCTTTGATGCTTTGTTTGGGCTCACTTGGCACATGCTCACACCATGTTATGACTATGAACAAGTCACCATAGCCTCTATGATCATTTAGTCCTTGACTTGTAATACCACTTTATGCTTTGATTAGTAATGTTTTGTCGCTCTGCATGATTATGGCCATTATTGCTCTCTTAGTTGGTCGCTCCTCGTCTTTTGCTAGCCTCCACTTGTATGAGTAAGCTCTACTCATGCTTCCAACTCCCAAGAAACCAAGTTATTCCAAAGTGTCCACTATAAATTCCTATGCATGGTGTGTTACACCATTCCAAGTATATTCTTGTTTTCATCTATCTTCCAATTAAAAAGTATTTTGTTATGTTAAAACTTAGTGATTAAAGCTCTCACAAACTTGATGGGACACTTTATTTTTCTTGCCCCTAATAAACTTGAACCATTGTGTCATCTATGTTGTATATGCTTGCACTTATACGTTGGAATTAGCAGAACCGTGATGTCACGGGGAACGCTTTCAACATTGCACTTATACTATGTATGCAGTTGATATCATGCTCTTTTGTCTATGGATGTCGCCGGTGTGAAATAAAGAGGGAGCTTGTAAGTCCATGGAGTTATGTATGTGTGTTAGAGAAACGCCTGGGCCGCTAGCCTAAGCCATGCCTAATCATGGTGGAAAATTGCAGCATCACCATAATGACATCTATGAAGCTTTCTTCTTATAAAAAAAGAGACACACTAAAAAGAGGAAAGAGAGAAAAAAGCACCATATTCCCATGGTAAATAATAAGATTCCTGAGATGCTCATTGTCTGCTTGCCTTGTCATTTTGATTATGGGATAGCTCATGTATCATGTGCAAGGGGTACCCCATTGGCGGTTCTCTATGATACACATGTACTTACTATGATAAGAACTTACAGGTGACCAAAGTTGAGTAGCATGAGGTGCGACCCTCATATTCAAAGGACATGAGATTGCCAACTTATACTTTGCCAAGCATATACTCCATCTTTGTTCACTTTAACCTTAATCACTTCAAGATGTTTATGATAGGGGCAATGAGATCTGAAAGCTAACAAGTATCATAATTTTTGGAAGCTCTTTTTGAGACTTGAAATCCCTGCTTCCTTTATGAAGGGCCTTTCTTCCACTACTATATTGAGTCTCCACCTTCTACCTTTAGGCACCAGTTAAGAGATCATAGCTTCCATTCTTAGTTCTATATGCATTGTCCTAAAACTTATTGATTGATGCATATTGTTGCTATTACTTGTTTTTGTTCTATTTGTATCTATTCACTCTTATGAACTTTGAAGGTGTCATATGCATCTATTTGCTACTCCATGTGGGACAAGATGAATGCCACTATGACATGTTTTCTGTATGTAAAACAAACAAACGTTCTTCAATGCATGTTATTCATGATCTTTGTTTGTAGCCTTTCATGTTGCATGCATAGTTACTTTGTCTTACTGTTAGAACTCCATCTTTCATGCTCAAGTTTAGAGTTCTTTGATCCTAACTTTCAATGCTTGCAAGTAGTTTGATCTTGATGGTGCATGTCACCTCAAAAATTATTATTTTTATCACTTACCTAATCAAGGACGAGCAAGAGTTAAGCTTGGGGATGCTTGATATGTCGGAAACGTATCTATAATTTTTGATGTTCCATGCTTGTTTAGTATCTACTTTGCTTTGCTTTGTCTACACTTTGAGGTGTTTTTATATGTTTTCTGGTACTAACCTATTAACAAGATGCCACAGTGCCAATTGCCTGTTTTCTTCTGTTTTTGGTTCCAGAAAGGCAGAGAATCAATATTCTCGGAATTGTACGGGACAAAAGCCAAAGTCAATATTTTACCGTGGGGAACACGGAGCCAAAGTATGAGATGGAGGGGAGGCACCAGGGGGGCGCACCCCCTGGCGGTGCGGGCTAGGGTTAGCCACGCCTAGGGGTGTAATGCGGTGACCCAGCATACCATTGCATGTGTAGTACACTATAGTCATTGACATGATATCCACAGAACACCGTTCCATAAATATCACATCCCTCAGAGTGGTACAACAGAAACATTGCGGGTCCATATTACAAACATACACACATTATTATTATTACAATACTAGAAGTTCAAGACTTCAAAATATTCAACTTACAAACCAAAATATAAAGTGTTTCAGTGGAAGTTGAAAGGAATAACTCCATCCCAGAGTTAAGCTGAACAGCTTATGATATAAGGTTCATGATGCTCGACTCAATTGATTACTAATAACTAAGGCAACTAATATAACTCGTTGCCGTCCACTCCATATCGGATCTCGTAGTCCGCCCCTTTAATACCTCCTGACAGGTCAGGCTCCTCATAGAAGACATCATCTTGACATTCTGCTGCATACATTGGAGTATCTTCTGGGTCCTCAGAGTCTAAGCAGGGGATCAAAGGAAAGGGTGAGTAACAAATTTACCCAACAAGTTCATCATATGCAAGGTAGGAAGTTTGATGCTCTATCTACCACCTCGGACTATAAATCCTTGGCACTATGCAGTTTTTGTAAATCTTTCTTCAAGGATTGATTTTGTTGTGAAAATCTATGCCCATCGGCCTTCACAGGTTTACCAAAACATTCATGGAGTTCCTTTCCTGCCACGTTCGTAGCTCCTTCCCTGTTGGGGAGGTGACCCCGGATAGGGTCAAGACAGGGGAAAGACGAAAGAATCTCCCTTGTCGTGAGCCGAGTTACTGTTTGTGTCGGCCGGGTCATATAAGAGTCGGCCGAGATAAGCAGGGCCATGGCAAGTGTAGAATGAGTAACACCTTAACCGGCCGACATATGAGTTAAGTCGGCCGAATGAGTCTGGCTAACTTGAATGCAGGTGAAGGCCGAGCTGAGTCATGCGAGACAAGGCCGAGTAACACGAAGCTTGCAGGAGAAGGAGGTGCCTATACTCAAACCCTAGTCACTGGCTAGGAGGAATCTAAGAAGAGCCAAGCACAAAGGACAAGAAGCAGAGCAGCAGAAGGGCAGAAGAAGGTCACGGAGGTGACAGTCAGGGAGCCCGAGGCGCGCATGTGAAGCTCTCTGGAACATTGCCGCCGATAGAAGGGGGACACGGAAAGGAGGCCGCCGAGTTACCATATTGGGACAAGCATATTCCAAGGATATGCTTGCCACGTCAGCCCTAGAAGGAACCAAGGCACCTCTTTATAAGGGGGGACGCTGGCTCCTGAGATGGGGATCGATTCATTCTTCGCCTTAAGGCTTGTGTAGTAGTGTTCTACCTCTCTATGAGACAGCTCTTGGAGCACTTTTATTCACTGAGGAGAGGAATAGATATTTACTTGTTGAGCATTTGTGTGTAGAAATCACTACATCTTCCCTCCCCGGATCCCTCTAGCATCCATTGGCCCCATACTTTAGCCTACCCATGGCATCTGTCGTGCCACCACCACGATAGTTGGCGCCCACCGTGGGGCCAGCAACGGTGCTAGCTAGAGTCAAGATCTGGACGGGAAACTTCATCCACACCGGCGAGCGGGTTGTTTCTGGCTTAGTCCAGAGATTTGATCTCTGGGACTATGTCAGCGATAACACATGTAGCTTCAGGAGGAAAGCGCCTCCGCGCAACAGCGTCTTCATCAACCTGGGCACGCACAAGGTCTACGTCGGCATCGACACTTCCTGCGTTTATCCTCACCGAGTTATTGATTCAGGAGAGCCTCCCCTCAATGCTGCCAACAGTCCGCGTGGAGCACGCCCCGTCGACAGCGTCGAGGTGATGGTGACAGCCGCAACACAGGCGGCAGGAGCAGGTTACGGACCAAGCAAGGACCCGACGGCAGGAGGACAGGTTACCATGAAGCAAGAAGCTCCCCAGCCCACCGAGGTAGATCCACCAGCAGCCAAGTCAGCTTAGGTGCAGGAGACAACCCCAAAGGCAGCAAGGGTAAGATGGCCGCCTCTGGAAAGACCAGAGAATATTGTCCAAGCAACTATAGATAATCTAACCATGCCTGTGGAGCCGATACTTGATCTGGCTAACGCCCAGGCGGAGTTAGAAGAGACTAGACAGAAAGTACTGGTAGAGGCAAAAAAGGTGTCAGACTTGCGGGAGTCCTTGAACAGGACCCTGTGAGAATATGCTAAGGCAAACAAGCTGGATGTGGCCCCCCGAGCGGGTAGATAAGTTGAGATTGAGAGGAAAGAACCTCATGGACGATATCAACAAAGAGCATGAAGCTCGTGAAGTTGATCCAGTCGATCTAGGCCTGCCGAGGTATAGTACCCCGATAAAGAACCTAAGGGCGGCAAATGCCGCTGCTTTGGAGCTAGAAGGATTAACCGGCGAAGCCCGGCAGAAACAACAAGAAAGAGTGAATGAGCTGGTGTGCATTGCGAACCATCAGAATGAGGAAATGCTTAGGGCTAGCCCGGCAAGACCGGGAGCCTCGCGTATGGTTCATTCGGCTGGAGCAGCACCCGCACTATCTGCGGCAGCAGCATCCTCACCCGGAAACAACGGGCGAAAAGATAGAGCGGTAACTTCAGGGAAAAGAAATAAGCAAATTGTTCGGTATGATCCGACAGTAGCTGGAAAGCTCAATGATAACAAAGGCAACGACAGTCGAGGTAACAGTGGAGATAGAAACCCCGGCCGTACGAACAAAGGGCACGGAGACCTCGGAAGGGGAAATCATGAGAACAATAACCCGGCGGAGGGAAGGAGAAACCCTCCACCTGATCCTCAACCGAGGTATGAGCCTCGGAAAGAGCGAGAAGTGAGACAGGCTCACCATAATCAGGCAAATGATAGGTACAATGATGGTTACTCAGATATGGAGCATGCAGGACATGGTGGGAATAACCATTATGGAATACAAGAGATAATAGTTTATAGAAACTTGCCGTCAAGTGACGCAAGACTAAAACTGGATAGATTATATCGCTCCGAGTTATTGGAAGAACAGGGTCCGCCAGGTCCGGCATGTTTCAGACCTCGGATCATGGGAGAACCACCAGTGCCGAATTTCCAATTGGCTAGGGGCACAAAAACATACAATGGAAGCACAAAATATAAGATTGGTTGATTGGCTATGCCACTGCGGCAAAAATAGCTGGTGGAAACCTACGATGGGCGGTGAGATACGTCCCACAAATGCTGGAAAGACCAGCCAGAGTATGGTTGAACAATCTGCCAACAGGTAGTATCAACTGTTGGCTAGATTTTGAAGAAATGTTTGTCAGCAATTTCACCAGTACATATAAGAGGCCGAATAGGCCTCAACAGCTTGCTATGTGCAAAAAGAAGCCGAATGAAACAAATAGGGAATTCTTGACTCGGTCGTGCAACCTCAGAAACTCATGCAAAGGGGTCATAGAGTCTCAAGCAATAGCTTGGTTTGCTCAAGGCTGCCAATATGGGAGCGTACTATGGCAGAGGCTGCAAAGAGATATGCCAACCACCTTGGCAGAGACCATCAGGATAGCAGACTCGTATGCATTAGGGGATCCGACGCAACCATAATTAATGTTGGCAGAGCATCGGGAGCACCAATATCAATATGCAAGAGATGTAGCCAGATCATCAAGGCGCAATGAATTCCGAGGTAGAAGAAGGGAGGAAAGACCGGATTACAGATATGCATCCAATCAGGTGGCAGCGGCAGTACAAGACCAGCCGAGTCAAGGAAACAATCAGTGACAAAAGAACAGTCCTCAGCAATGGACGCCGAGGAATGGAGGGAAAAGGCATTGGACAACAGAACAGAAGAAGCAATGGCAGGAGAGGCCGAAGTACATGTTTGAATCCATGCTGGATCAACCATGTAAATTCCACACTCCAAACCCAGCCAAGCCGGCTAATCATACAACTCGTCAATGTGCTTGGATGAAAAATGCAATGGGGAACCCGGCGGGCATGCAAGCGCCCCCTCATCAAGCGCACCAGCAGCAGCAGCCATAGCTAACTGGAGCAAATACGCAGCAGCTAATGTTACCGTCACCCCCTCCGAGGTACGATAACTCGGACCGAAGGGATGCAGTGCATCAAGTGATAAATCAAGGTCAGGATGGAAGGACAAACCCCGATAACAACAGACGAAATGATTATAGGGAGCATCATTAATCATATTTTGTGTTCACAACAGAACAACAAGACAGGAAAAGTGTACAACGCCGACATATGGAAGTGAATGCTGTTATGCCGGCGGTACCAAGATACGTGCCTTGGTACGATCAGGAAATAACCTGGAGCATTAAAGACCACCTGAGGATAATTCTGAATCCAGGATCGTATGCACTGGTACTAGATCCGACGTTTGTTGGACCCAGTATTAACGCCAAATTCTCAACAATGCTCATTGATAATGGGAGTAGTATCAACATTATGTACAAGGACACAATGCACAAACTTGGCATAACACAGAATATGTTACTATACACAAGAACAACGTTCCATGGAATTGTGCCGGGTCTTTCATTCGAACCCATTGGAAAATTCCGAGTAGATGTGTTATTCGGCACAAGGGAAAACTGCAGAGCAGAGAATTTGGAGTTTGAGGTGGTGGACCTAGAGAGTTGCTATCATGCTTTACTCAGATGGCCAGCGTTGGCTAAATTCATGAGTAGCTGTCATATTACTTATCTGAAAATGAAGTTACCCGGGCCACAGGGGGTGATAACAGTAGCTGGAGATTACAGAAAGTCAATGGAGTGTGCTTCGGCCGGATCTAATCTGGCCGAGTCATTTATAATCGCGAGAGAAAAAATAAGGATTCAGGAAGTAGCGGCTCTGGCTCAGTCGGCACAGCTGAATATGCCGGCATTGGCCAACCCCCATGGAAGTGTTTCTTTCCAGCCGACTAAAGAGACAAAAAAGATTCAGATAGATGAGCAGTTCCCAGAGCGCACCATCACAATTGGTGCTGGCCTAGATCCCAAATAGGAAGGCGAGCTCACCAACTTCCTCCGTGAGAATCGGGATATCTTTGCGTGGTCAACTCAATACCTGCAAGGTGTGCCGAGGGAGTTGGCTGCGCACTCTTTGCATGTAAGACCAGGAGCAAGGCCGGTGAAGCAACTTCTCCGCCGCTTCGCTGAAGACAGGAGAAAAATAATAGGGGATGAGATAGCTCGGCTTCTTGCGGCCGGGTTTATCATGGAGGTGCTTCATCCGGATTGGCTATCGAATCCAGTGTTAGTGGAAAAGAAAAAGGATGACCCGAATGTAGCCGTCGTATGGCGAATGTGTATCGATTACACGAACCTAAACAAGGCGTGTCCCAAAGATCCTTTTCCTTTACCTAGAATAGACCAAGTCATTGATTCGACCGCTGGTTGTGAGCTGTTGTCATTTGTAGACGCGTATTCTGGTTTCCACCATATACCGTTAAATCTGGCCGATCAAATAAAGACTGCGTTTATTACCCCGTACGGGGCTTATTGCTATCACACCATGCCATTCGGCCTGCGTAATGCAGGAGCAATATACCAAAGATGCATGCAAAAGTGTCTACATGACCAGATAGGAAAAAATGTAAAAGTATATGTAGATGATGTGGTTATAAAAACCAAAGAGAGCAAAACGCTCCTTGATGATATTCGGCAAACATTCGCAAATTTGAGAAGATTCCGAATGAAGCTTAACCCGGAAAAATGTACCTTCGGTGTGCCGGCTGGAAAATTACTCGGTTTCCTCGTGTACAGCCGAGGTATAGAGGCAAATCCAACTAAAATCCGAGCAGTTGAAAAAATGGAACTGCCTAGGTGTCTAAATGATGTACAAAAGTTCACGGGCTGCCTGGCTTCGCTGAGTCGATTCGTATGTCGGCTGGGGGAAAAGGCATTACCGCTATATCAACTGATGAAAAAGTCTGATAAATTCATCTAGACACCGCAGACAGATAATGCGTTTCATGACTTAAAAAAGATGTTGGTCACAGCATCAATCTTGGCTTCTCCACTGTCAAAAGAACCTAAGTTACTTTACGTAGCTGCCACTAACAGAGTGGTAAGTGCGGTAGTTGTCGTGGAACGGAATGAAGGGGATAAGTCAATACAAAGGCCAGTATATTACCTAAGCGGGGTATTATCGGCCTCAAAACAGAAATACCCGCACTACCAAAAGATGGCTTATGGAGTATACATGTCGGCGAAAAAACTTAAACATTACTTCGAAGAGCATCCGATAAAAGTGATTTGTGAAGCGCCCATAGCCGATATATTGAGCAACAAAGATGCAAGTGGCCGAATAGCAAAATGGGCAATCGAGTTGTCACCTTATGCTCCGCAGTTCGATAGGCGAGATGCAATCAAATCTCAGGCAGTGGCCGACTTCCTGGTGGATTGGGCCGAGGTACAATATGAGTCGCCATTACCAGATCCGAATTACTGGACAATGCATTTTGACAGATCCAAGCTGAGAAATGGCTTGGGGGCAGGGATAGTGTTAACTTCGCCGAAAAAAGATCAGCTGAAGTATGTGCTGCAGATACATTTCGCCGCATCAAACAACATAGCCGAGTATGAATCATTTGTCCATGGGTTGAAAGTGGCAAAAGAGATTGGTATACGTCGGATCTTATGCTATGGGGATTCAGATCTGGTAGTACAGCAAGTATCAGGCAATTGGGATGCATTAGATGCAAATATGGCCCTATATAGATTTCATGTGCAAAAAATCAGTGGTTACTTCGACGAATGCGAGTTTCATCATATACCTCGGGCGGAAAATGGCCAGCAGAGATACCACAAAGCTCGGATCAACTAGATAAATAATTCCCCGTGTATCCCTAGAGCACCTGAGAAAACCATCAATTACACCATCACCAGAGTCCGAGTCAATTCATATCTTGGCAGAATTGAAAGAAGGAAAAGTGCCAATGGAAATCGACAAAGAATGTGACCCGGACTTTATGAAGATGAACCCTGCCATTGCACGAACGAACACAGAAAAATCCGAAGCTGTTATGTCGGCGGAAAATATGGAAATCGATAGTGAAAATATCCTAGGGAAAGTCACGCTGATATGGGCACAACCCATATTCTCATTCCTTAAGGAGGCAATCTTGCCGAGTAATGAAGTACTGGCTAGACAATTAGTAAGTAGAGTAAAAGCTTACACAATCATAAACAATAAGCTATATAAGAGAAGTGGCACGAACATACTACATAGATGTGTTGACTCGGCCGAAGGACAGGAAATACTCCTGCATATACAGCAGGGAGAATGCGGGCATCACGCCTCATCCAGATCTTTAGTGGCCAAAGCATTCATGCATGGGTTCTATTGGCCGACGACATTAAAGGAGGCAAAAGAGTTAGTGGAAAAATGCAATGATTGCCAGAGATACGCCAGCAAGATACATCTGCCCTCGTCCGAGTTAAAGACAATACCAATCACTTGGCCTTTTTTTGTATGGTGTTTGGATATGGTAGGACCGTTCAAACCATCCCGAGGCGGAATGACTCACATTCTAGTCATGGTAGACAAGTTCACAAAGTGGATTGAGGTGAAACCAATAAGAAAATGTGATGGACTAACAGCGGTAAAATTCCTAAAAGATATTATCTTGAGATATGGATATCCACACAGTGTTATCACAGATAATGGCACAAATTTTGCTGAAGGAGCCTTTGCTAGATTTTGCCAAGAAAAGCACATAAGACTAGATGTTGCCTCGGTAGCTCACCCAGCTTCAAATGGTCAAGTAGAAAGATCAAATGGACTGGTATTGTCAGGAATAAAACCCCGGCTTGTCGAGCCACTACAAAGGTTGGCAGGATACTGGATTGAGGAACTTCCAGCAGTGCTGTGGAGCCTCAGGACCACCCCAAACAGGTCGACAGGGTATACCCCTTTCTTTCTGGTATACGGGGCAGAAGCTATGCTTCCGGCCGACATAATGCATGACTCGCCAAGAGTAATCCAATACACAACGACCGAAGTAAACGAAGTATCACGACAAGACGATGTGGATCTGCTAGAGGAAGCAAGGGAATTGGCGTTATCAAGATCAGTTGTTTATCAGCAAAACCTCAGACGATACCATAGAAAAAAAGTAAAGCCAAGAGTTTTTAAAGGAGACTTGGTTCTTCGACTAGTGCAACGCACAGCCGGCATGCACAAACTCTCACCTCCATGGGAAGGACCATTCATTGTGAGTAAAGCAATGCATAATGATGCATATTACCTGATCGACGCTCAGCCACCAGAGAAGAATAAGGCAAATAAGGCCGGAGAGGAATCAAAAAGACCATGGAACATAGCCTTACTTCGCCCATTCTACACTTAGAAGCCACATGTTGTACGTCGTGATGCGACACATCAAGTTGAAATATCAAGCATGTATTAAACCTCGGCACTTCGAGCAGCGACTCGGGGACTGCACAATGTTGGTTCTATTTTGTAAGACTATGTAGTAAATGAAGGGAATATGCCCTGAGAGGCAATAATAAAGTGTTTATTATGTGTATTCCAAGTATATGATAGATGTTTATTTTGCATGCTATAATTGTATTAATACGGAAACGTTAATACATGTGTGTTTAATAAACAAACAGAAAGTTCCTAGTTATGCCTCTCTCATAAACTAGCTCGTTGATTAACAAGATGATCAAGGTTTCCTGATCATGGACATTGGATGTTGTTAATAACGGGATCACAACATTAGTGTAATGGTGTGATGAACATTCATCCGAAGTATAGCATTATGATCAAAGTCATTGAGTTTATATTGCTATAACAACTTACGAAGTGATCCTAATCCTTAGACCATGAGATCATGTCAATCACTAACACGGAAGAGTTTCTTGATAACATCAAACGTCACACCGTAACAGGGTGATTATAAAGATGGATTCAGAACTAATAAAGTGTTATGTTGAGGCTCATGGATCGAGAGTGGAATTTGTTCATCCCGATGACGGATAGATATACTCTGGGCCCTCTCGGTGATATCACATTGATTAGCTTGCAAGCAAGTGATTTGATCACTAGAATGTTATATCACAGGAACGAGAAAAGAGTGCATGTCGATAACGAGATCAAACTAGGTATGGAGATACCGATGATCGAATCTCGGACATGTAATATATCGTGAAACAAAGGGATTAAGATACTAGCATAAAAGGTTCCGACGATCCCAAGAAAGTAATCGTTGAATGTGGGAGTCGATGGGTCTCCAGATCCCACTTTTGATTATTGATCCGAGAGGGGTCTCGATCATGTCCGCATTATTCACGAACCGTAGGGTGACACACTTAAGAGACACCGACATCCAATTGGAGCAAATGTTTCATGACGAAAGAATGAACAAGCGCAGGAATTTATTTCACTAGATACCGAAACAGGTTTTCAGGTGAAATTGCATAAAGTGGTTATGCATGTGAAATAGAATTCTAGAAAGGGGTTATTTGTGAATGTTTGTCATTAAAGTAATTGACAAAATTCTGAATAAAATAAAAGAGTTTTATTTAATTAGAGTTTGCATTAAATTTGGTGGAAATTTAATGGGAATTTGAGTGGACTTTTGAGTGGAGGGAATTTAAAGGAGATTTGTGAGTGGAGTGTCCACCCACATGAAGAGGGGAGGGCAAGGGGGCAGCCCCATGCGCCGGCCACCCCCTTGGGGTTTCCCCCCCTCCTCCTATAAAAGGAGCCCTCCCTCCTCACTTGTCTCTCACACCTCCTCGTGAAGGATCTCTCTCCCCCTCTAGAATTTATCCCCCATGGTCTCGGACTAGCGACATACATGTTCCCAGTGGCTATTCGGCAAGAAAGAGTTGTGCTTACGCTGCATCGCTGGAGCGAGGAGGCGGAGGTTGCTCGGTGCCTCGAACGTGTGTGCGAGCACGGATGCGCTGCTGATTTGCGGCGCTAGGACTTCCTCTCGATCTTAAGATCAGCAAGAGATCGTCTACATCAACCACGAGTTGAACTCGTCAAGCTTTGTCGGTCTTCAAGGGTATGTTCTCTACGGATATACATCCGCCCGTTGTTTGTATCTAGTAGATAGATCTTGGTATATAGTTCACATCGTAGGAAAATTTTTGTTTTCTATGCTGCGAACCCTACAATTGGTATCGAGCCGGATCTGCGTAGATACTTTACGGGTAGTACACATATGAGTATGTGGGCGATGATGATCATGTTGTTGCTCCTTTGTTGTAATTTTGGATATTGGTGGCATAGTGGGATGAAGCGGCCCGGACAAACTTTACATGTCCTCGCACATGAGACCTGTTCCACGCTTGACATGCAACTAGTTTGCATAAGTGGCTAGGGTGTCTCTCCTACTATAGTCAATATCTATTTTGCAAGCGAGTTGTCAACAATTTGATTATCCTCGTTGTGGTTCATGTTCGTAGGTAAGAACGGTTCTATCTCGAAAGCCCTAAGCCATGTAAAACTTGCAATGGATAAATTAGAGGCGTCTAGTTTAGATTGTTGCTGGGCTAGTGTTATGATATGGTAGTGTTGTAAGTAGAAATATGAGATGATACTCTTACAACACACATAGCGTGTAAAATCTATAGACTTTGGATTTACACATATAGGTATGATAGTGATCATACCATGATGCACATGATAGAGATCATCTGCGGGAACCATATCATTTCACTAATAAACATATGATGTTTGATAGCATCTTATATTGCTTGTTTAGCGCTTTGTTAGCATAATAAGATGATCCCTCATTTAAATATCAAGATAAGAATGTGTTCTTCCTTTAGTATGCACCAATTATGTTTTCGTCGCTCCAAGACATCACGTGATGATCGGGTGTTCTTGGATCCACGACCATATTTCGGGTGTAAAACAGTTACACGCCGAATACTAAGGTTCTAACTTGGCGAGCCTAGCATGTATACAGACATGGCCTCGAACACGGACGAAAGGTTAAGCATGAGTCATATAGTTGATATGATGCCCATTTGATGCTCGCCTTTGAAGCTATACCGACTCACGTGATGATCGGACTTGGTGTAGTGGATTTGGTTCATGTAATTACCAAAAAGGCACGAGGGATGTCGTTTTTTAGTGGGAGTTCATTCGTAATATAGATTAGTTGAACTCAATCTATCATACACTTAGTCTAAACTTTACAAATTCTTATAGATGGCACCACACCTTTTAATTTCAATGTGTTCATGGAGAAAGAGAAACTAGCAACGACGGTAGCAACTTTACCGAATGGGCCATGAATTTGAGGATTCTCCTCTCTGCACAAAAGCAATATGTGCTAGAAGCGCGTTAGGCCCCCACCTTTGATGATGCCTGACGAGGAGAAGAATGTCTATCGGACTCGTCGGAGGACCACAACTTAGTTCATTGCGGCATATTGTATGGGCTAGAGCCGAACTTCAAAGCGTTTGAAACGGCAATGCATTTGATACAATGGGTGAGTTGAAAATTATTTTCGACACACATGTCATGTGAGAGCTACAACGCTTGTAAAATTTCTTTAGCTGCATGATGGAAGAGCACAGACTCGTTAGTGAGCATGTACTCAAGATGTCGGGTTACGCCGATAAGCTTGTGTCCTTGGGAATATCGATTCCCATTGACTTAGGCATCCATCGTGTTCTGGTCTACGCCACCTAGCTATAAGAGCTTGTGATGAACTATAATATGCAAGTCATGAAGAAGTCTCTCCCGAGCTTACACAATGCTTAAAAGCTGCAGAAGTGGAGATCAAAAGGAACATCAAGTGTTGATGATCAATAGGAACACTGGTTTCAAGAAAGACAAGAAGGAAAGCGAAAGGAAGTAAGGGCGGCAAGCTGTTGCCGCTGAAAAAACCCGAGTTGGACCTAAGTCGATTCGAGTGCTACTATTGTAAGGGGCTGGCCCTTTGGCGCGCCCCAAGTATCTGGCGCATAAGAAGGCCGGCAAGGCAAACAAAGGTATATATGATATACATGTTATTGATGTGTACTTGACTAGTGCTCGCAGTAGCACATGGGTATTTGATACCGGTTCAGTTGCTAATATTTGTAACTCGAATCAGGGGCTGTGGAACAAGCGACCGCTAGCAAGGGGTGAGGTCAAGATGCGTGTCGGCAATGGATCAAGCGTTGATGTGATCGCCGTCGAACTGCCTCTCCACTTGCCATCGGGATTAGTTATAAACTTGAATAAATGTTATCCGGTGCTGCCGCGAGCATGAACATTGTATCTGTATCGTGTTTGATGCGAAGTGGTTATTCATTTAAATCCGAGAACAATGGTTGTTCCATTTATATGAATGAAATCTTTTATGGTCATGCACCGATGATGAATGGTTTATTTCTATTAGATCTCGATGATAATGTTACACATATTCATAATGTTGATGCTAAAAGGATTAAACTTAATGATGATATATCCGCGCATATATGTGGCACTGCCGTCTAGGTCATATTGGCGTTAAACGCATGAAGAAGCTCCATTCGGATGGACTTTTGGAATCACTTGATTATGAATCATTTGATACATGTGAGCCATGCCTTATGGGCAAGATGACTAGAACGCCGTTTTCCGGTTCAATGGAACGGGCGACAGATTTATTGGAAATCATACATTCTGATGTATGTGGTCCAATGAGTGTGTCGGCGCGAGGTGGATATCGTTATTTTGTTACTTTCACGGATGATTTGAGTAGATACGGTTATATCTACTTGATGAAACACAAGTCTGAAACCTTTGAAAAGTTCAAGGAATTTCAGAATGAAGTGGAAAATCATCGTAATAGAAAGATCAAATTTCTATGGTCTGACCGTGGAGGTGAGTATCTAAGTTACGAGTTTAGCACTCACATGAAAGAGTGTGGAATTGTTTCACAACTCACACCTGCCGGAACACCACAACGAAATGGTGTGTCGGAGCGTCGTGTCGTACTTTATTAGATATGGTTAGATCTATGATGTCTCTGACGGACTTGCGTTGTCATTTTGGGGTTATGCACTAGAAAGCTGCTGCATTCACTTTAAATCGGGCACCATCTAAATCCGTTGAAAAGACACCGTATGAATTGTGGTTTGGAAACAAACCTAAGCTCATTTCTTAAAGTTTGGGGATGCGATGTTTATGTGAAGAAACTTCAACCGGATAAACTCGAACCCAAAGCGGAAAAATGTGTCTTCATAGGATACCCTAAAGAAACTATTGGGTATTCCTTCTATCACGCATCCGAGGCAAGGTTTTGTTGCCAGAATGGATCCTTTCTAGAGAAAGAGTTTCTCGCGAAAGGTGTGAGTAGCCGGAAGGTAGAACTCAAGAGGTTGTGGAACCTTCTCTTCAAAGTATGGCGAGTAGCGCAGCGGAAGTTGTTCGAGTTGGCTCCACTGTTGAAGAGGAACTAATGATAATGATCATGAAACTCCGAAGAGAGTACTACCGAACCTCGCAGTCAAAGCGGGACGCGTCGACTCGAGCTGTACGGAAATCCTGTCATGAATTTCATGGTTGATGAAAATGATGACCCTGCGACGTATGAAGAAGCGATGATGAGCCCGGATTCCAACAAATGGTTAGAAGCCATGAAATCCGAGATGGAATCCATGTATGAAAATTAAGTTTGGAACTTGGTGGAATTACCTCACGACCGAAAGGCCGTGGAGAACAAATGGATTTTCAAAAGGAAAACTGATGCTGATGGTAATGTGACCGTCTATAAAGCTCGACTTGTCGCAAAGGGGTTTCGACAAATTCAAGGAGTTGACTATGATGAGACTTTCTCTCCCGTAGAGATTCTAAAGTCAGTTAGGATTATGTTAGCAATTGCTGCATATTTCGACTATGAGATATGGCAGATGGATGTCAAAACCGTGTTTCTCAATGGTAATATTGAAGAAGAGTTGTATATGATACAACCAAAGGGTTTTGTCGATCCTAAGGATGCTAACAAGGTGTGCAAGCTTCAGCGATCCATCTATGGATTGAAGCAAGCATCACGAAGTTGGAATCTCCGCTTTGATGAGGTGATCAAAGAGTTTGGATTTGTCCAAACTTATGGAGAAGCTTGTATTTACAAGAAAGTGAGTGGGAGCAATGTGGCATTTCTGATATTATATGTGGATGACATATTATTGATCGAAAATGATATAGATCTTTTAACCAGTGTTAAAAGTTATCTAACGACAAATTTTCAATGAAGGACCTAGGTGAGCGTCATACATATTAGGCATAAAGATCTATAGAGATAGATCTAGGCGCCTAATAGGGCTATCACAAAGTACATACCTTGATAAGATTTTAAAGAAGTTTAAAATGGACGGAAGTAAGAAGGGGTTCTTACCTATGTTGCAAGGCAAGACATTGAGTAAGACTCAAAGTCCGGCTTCGGCGAAAGAAAGAGAGATAATGGACAAAGTCCCCTATGCTTCAGCCATAGGCTCTATAATGTACGCCATGCTATGTACAAGACCGGATGTGGCACATGCTATTAGTTTGCCTAGTAGGTACCAATCGGATCCGAGTTCTAACCGGATAGCGGTCAAGAATATCCTTAAGTACTTACGAAGAACTAAGGATATGTTTCTTGTATCTGGAGGTGAAGAAGAGCTCGTCGCTAAGTGTTATGTCGACGCTAGATTTGACACCGATCCGGATGACTCTAAGTCTCAATCCAGATCGTATTTCTCATGAATGGCGAGCGGTTAGTTGGAGGAGCTCCAAACAACCTGTGGTAGCGGGATCAACAACGGAGGCGAATATGTTCTTTGCTTGAGCGGCTCGAAGCGATTTGGATGAAGGAGTTCATATCCGAACTAGGAGTGGTGGCAAACGTTGGACCCAATGGTGATCTATTGTGACAACAATGGTGCCATTGCCAATGCCAAAGAGCCAAGGTCTCACAAGCATTCCAAGCATATTAGCGCGGTTTCACTCCATCCATGAGCATGTCAAGGATGGAGATATAAAGATTTTAAAGTACATACGGATCTCAATGTAGCAGATCCGTTGACTAAAACTCTCCCTAGAGCAAAACATGATCAACACCAGAACTCAATGTGTGTTAGATTTATCACTATGTAACTAGATTATTGTCTCTAGTGCAAGTGGGATACTGAAGGGAATATGCCCTGAGAGGCAATAATAAAGTGTTTATTATGTGTATTCCAAGTATATGATAGATGTTTATTTTGCATGCTATAATTGTATTAATACGGAAACGTTAATACATGTGTGTTTAATAAACAAACAGAAAGTTCCTAGTTATGCCTCTCTCATAAACTAGCTCGTTGATTAACAAGATGATCAAGGTTTCCTGATCATGGACATTGGATGTTGTTAATAACGGGATCACAACATTAGTGTAATGGTGTGATGAACATGTATAGCATTACGATCAAAGTCATTGAGTTTATATTGCTATAACAACTTACGAAGTGATCCTAATCCTTAGACCATGAGATCATGTCAATCACTAACACCGGAAGAGTTTCTTGATAACATCAAACGTCACACGTAACAGGGTGATTATAAAGGTGGATTCGAACTAATAAAGTGTTATGTTGAGGCTCATGGATCGAGAGTGGAATTTTTCATCCCGATGACGGATAGATATACTCAGGCCCTCTCGGTGATATCACATTGATTAGCTTGCAAGCAAGTGATTTGATCACTAGAATGTTATATCACAGGAACGCGAAAAGAGTGCATGTCGGTAACGAGATCAAACTAGGTATGGAGATACCGATGATCGAATCTCGGACATGTAATATATCGTGAAACAAAGGGATTAAGATACTAGCGTAAAAGGTTCCGACGATCACAAGAAAGTCATCGTTGAATGTGTGGGAGTCAGTATGGGTCTCCAGATCCCGCTTCTGATTATTGATCCGAGAGGGGTCTCGATCATGTCCGCATTATTCACGAACCGTAGGGTGACACACTTAATGTAGGGGTTCGTAGCATGGAAAACAAAAATTTTCTATCGCATACAAACAAACAAGCCAAGATCTATCTACTAGATTGTAGCAACGAGTCGATGGTATAACTTACCCTCGAAGATTCCAAAGCGTTTAACGAGAGCGGATTCTCGTGGGTGATGTAGTCGTACTCTTCCCGATCTCAAGATCGTGTAGACGATCCTTCCAGCGCCACGTTCCGGCAGCGCTCCCGATCGGTCACACGTTACTCGACGAAGACCTTCCTCTCCTTGTTCCAAAGGCAGCGGAGGTTGTAGCACTCTCCTCGCGATTCGGCTGGCGTGGTACCGAAGTAGAGGGAGATCCCGAGGCTTCGCCTAAGCGGTGCGAGTATGGTGGAGCTTTATGAGAGAGGCTATTAGTGGCCTAGTAATTAGACACACCAATTAGAGGGCTCTAAACCAATTAGAAGGCTCTAAACTGTTGGCTAAAGCAATTAGAAGCTCTAAACCAAAACAGCTCTAAACCGGAGATCTAGAGTAGAAAGTTATGTGTCTATGGGAGGCCACCCTCCTTTTATGGGAGGGAGGTCCTTGGCCAGGGGAGGAGGAGTCCCTCCCAACTCGGCCTAGGGCTGGCCGCCTGGAGGAGTCCTACTCCTCCTCCAGGTTGGTTCCAACTCCTCTTGCTTGTTTCCCACAGTTTCTTGTTTTGGCGTTTGACTTTCAAAGCTGGACATTTGACTTTTCTGTTTTAGGATTCAATTTAATCCTTTATTTGGGACAATAACACTTAGTACATGATGCAATCATTCAATGAGCAATGACACATTCATGTACCCTTCCCCCGGTCTTGGACAATCCGGAACCTTCTAGAACATTCCGATGAAAACACCAAATCATTCCCGAACTCCAAAGCAGGACTTTCCTTATATGAATCTTATTCTCCGGACCATTCCGGATCACCTCGTGATATCCCGGATCCCATCGAGACTCGAACAACATTCGGTCTCTTTCTCATAATACCATAACTACTCAAACAACGTCGAATCCTTAAGTGTGTCTCCCTACGGTTCGTGAATTATGCGGACATGATCGAGACACTTCTCCGAACAATAACCAATAGAGGAATCTGGAAATTCATATGGCTCCACATATTTCTACGATTACTTTGCGATCGAATGAACCACTTACATACGATACCAATTTCCCTTTGTCTCACGATATGTTACTTATCCGAGGTTATGATCGGGTATCTCTGCATACCTAGTTCAACCTCGTTCTTGATAAGTACTCTTTTCTCGTTCCGTGATATGTGATCCCTTGTGACCAAGTCACATGCTTGCAAGCTAATTGGATGACATTTCACCGAGAGGGCCAGTATATCTATCCGTCATGTGGATGGACAAATCCACTCTTGATCCATGTGTTTCAACCAATACTTTCCGAACACTTAATGCCACCTTTATAGCCACCCAGTTACGGTGTGGTGTTTGATGTCATCAAAGCATCCATCCGGTAAAGGTGATATGCATGATCTCATGGTCGAAGGAATTAGGTCACTATGTATCAGAAAGCATATAGCAATTGAACTAATGAAATGACTTGATCTTTATGCTACGCTTATCTATAGGAGTATGTCCACCATATCATTCTCCTAACGATATGATCTTGTTGTTGATAACATCTCAATGTTCATGATATAGAAACCACAATCATTAATCAACCAACAAGCTAGTGAAGTATAGAGGCTATACTAGGGACTTCAAATTAAGTTTACAAATCACACAAGTATTAATGGTTTCCTTGTTAATACTATTATAGCATGAATGTAAACATTTATCATAAACACAAAGATATAATAATAACTACATTTATTATTGCCTCTAGGGCATATCTCCAGTCTCCCACTTGCACTAGAGTCATCTAATCTAGATTACATGGTAATATACCGAACACCCATGGCGGTTTGGTGTTGGTCATGTTTTGCCCTCGGAGAGGTTTAGTCAACGGATCCGCCACATTCAGATCTGTGTACTTTGCAAATCTTTATATCCCCATCACGGATATGTTCTCGAATAGCGTGAAAACGCAGCTTGATATGTGACTTCTTGTGTGACCTTGGTTCTTGCGCATTGGCTATGGCGCCCATGTTATCACAGTAGATAGACATTGGGTCCAGCACTTGGAACCACACCCAGCTGTAATGAACTCCTTCATCCATATCGCTTCTTGTGAAGCCTCCGGGCAGCCATGTATTCGATTCAGTTGAAGATCTCGCCACAACGCTTTGCTTTGCACTCCTCCATTCTTCTGCACCATTCAAAATAAATACGTATCCGGATTGTGATTTAGAATCATGGATCGGTGTTCCAACTAGCATCGGTGTAACCATTAACAACGTTTCATCACCTCCATAAGAAAGAACCATATCCTTAGTTCTTCTCAAGTACTTAAGGATGTTTTTGACATTGTCCAATGATCCACTCTGGATCACTTTGATATCTGCTAGTTAAACTAACGGATATGCAATGTCGGGTCTAGTACATAGCATGGCATACATTAGAGATCCTATGGCTGAGGCATAGGAGTCTTACTCATCCTTTCTCTATCTTACGCCGATGTCGGACTTTGAGTTTTACTCAAGGTCGTATTGAGCAACATGGGCAAGAACCCTTTCTTGCTTTCTTCCATTCCAAATCTCTTTAGAACTTTGTCCAAATATGTACTCTGTGACAATGATATTTGGCGCTTGATCTATCTCTATAAATCTTTATGCCTAATATGTAAGCTGCTTCGCCAAGATCCTTCATTGAAAACTATTATTCAAATATTCCTTGACACTATTAAGAAGGTCTACATCATTCCCAATCAACAATATGTCATCCACATACGATTAAGAATGCTCTGAGCTCCCACTCACTTTCTTGTAAATACAAGCTTCTCCATAAGTTTGTATAAAACCAAAACTTTGATTACCTTATCAAAGCGTTGATTCCAACCGGGATGCTTGCTTCAATCCATAGATGGATCGTTGAAGTTTGCATACCTTGTTAGCATCTATAGGATCGACAAAACCTTTGGGTTGCATCATATACAACTCTTCATCAATGTCTCCATTGAGGAATGCTGTTTGACATCCATCGCCATATCTCATAATCATAATATGCAGCGATTGCTAACATAATCCTCACAGACTTTAGCTTCGCTACCGGTGAGAAAGTCTCATCGTCAACTCCTTGAATTTCGAAACCCTTTTGCGACAAGTCGAGCTTTATAAACGATAACATTACCATCGACATCATTTCTTCTTGAAAATCCATTTGTTCTCGACCTTCCGGCCATCTGGTAAGTCCACCAAAGTCCATACTTGGTTTTCGTACATGGATCCAATCTCGGATTTCATGGCTTCTTGCCATTTATTGGAATCTGGGCTCATCATCGCTTCCTCATATGTCTCGGGGTCATCGGTGTTGTCCACCACCATGACATTCATAACGGAATCATACCAATGGAGTGGTACGAGTTCGTTGACCTCAGGGCTCTGTAGCAACTTCAACCAAGTTTCATGATCATCATCATTAGCTTCCTCCCTTATTGGTGCAGGCACCAGGAACTTCTTCCGGTCTTTACTACTGCAATTCGAGAGAAGGTTCAACAACCTCGTCGAGTTCTACTTTCCTTCCAGTCACTTCTTTCGAGAGAAATTCCTTCTCTAGAAAGGATCCATTCTTAACAACGAATGTTTTGCCTTGGATCTATGATAGAAGGTATACCCAATAGTTTCCTTTGGGTATCCTATGAAGACGCATTTTTCGCTTTGGGTTCAAGCTTATCCGTGTAACTTCTTTACATAGGCTTCAGATCCCCAAACTTTAAGGAGCGACAATTTAGGTTTCTTCCCAAACCATAATTCATACGGTGTCGTTTCAGCAGTTTAGACGGTGCCCTATTTAAAGTGAATGCTGTTTCTAATGCATAACCCCAAAATGATAGCGGTAAATCTGTAAGTGACATCATAGAACGAACCATATCTAAGAGAGTTCGATTCGACGTTCGGACACACCATTACTGTTGTGGTGTTCCCGGTGTCAATTGTGAAAGTATTCCACTTCTTTAAATGCTCGCCAAACTCGTAACTTAGATATTCACCTCCACGATCGAGCGTAGAAATTTAATCTTCTTGTTACGTTGATTCTCTACCTCACTTTGAAACTCCTTAAACTTCTCGAAAGTTTGGACTTATGTTTCATGAAATAGATATACCCATATCTACTCAAGTCATCCGTGAAGGTAAGAACATAACGATAACCACATGACGCTACACTCATTGGACCACACATCGGTATGTATGATTTCCAATAAGTCCGTAGCTCGCTCCATCATACCGTAAAATGGAGTCTTAGTCATTTTCCCATCGGACATGCTTCGCATCTTTCAAGTGATTCAAAATCAAGTGATTCAAGAAGTCCATCGGAATGGAGTTTCTTCATACGTTTCACTCGATGTGACCAAGGCAGCGATGCCACATATAGGTCGAATTATCGCTTGATTTCAAACGTTTAGCCTCAATGTTGTTGATATGTGTATTTCCACTATTGAGATTCAATAAGAATAGACCATCTATCAAAGGTGCATGTGCATAAAACATATTACTCATATAAATCGAATAACCATTATTCTCATTTAAACAAGTAACCGTCTACAATAAACAAGATCCCGATATAATGTTCATGCTCAACGCAGGCACTAAATAACAATTATTTAAGTATAAAACTAATCCCGATGGTAGATGAAGGGGTAGCGTGCCGACCGCGATCACATCAACCTTTGATCCGTTTCCCACGCGCATCGTCACCTCATTCTTCGCTAGCTTCCGTTTATTCTGCAGCACCTGTTTCGAGTTACAAATATGAGCAACCGAACCAGTATCAAATACCCAGGCACTACTACGAGTACTAGTGAGATACATCAATAACCTGTATATCGGATATACCTTTCTTCTTGATGTTGCCGTTCTTCAGATCCGCCAAGTACTTTGGGCAATTCCGCTTCCAGTGACCTTCTCCCTTGCAGTAAAAGCACTCAGTTTCAGGCTTAGGTCCAGCCTTGGTCTTCTTCGTTGGCGTGGTAGCTTTCTTACCACCCTTCTTGAAGTGTCCCTTTTGCTTAGACTTGCCTTTCTTGAATTTGGTGGTCTTATTGACCAACAACACTTGGTGCTCTTTCTTGATCTCCACTTCTGCAGATTTCAACATGGAAAAGAGTTCTGGCAACGTCTTGTTCATGTTCTGCATGTTGTAGTTCATCACAAAGTTCTTGTAACTTGGTGGTAGTGATTGGAGGACACGGTAAATCCCCAAAGCATTAGGAATCACTATACCCAAGCTTTGAAGTTTGTTTGCATGCCCAGACATCTTAAGCACATGCTCACCGACTGCCCTCTTCCATCTTGCGTTAAAGAACTTTTTGAAGCCTCATAGCTTTCAATTGCCGCATGAGTCTCAAAAATCAATTTGAGATCCTCGACAATATCATATGGGTCGACTCTTCAAACCTTTTACAAGCTCGATTCTAAACCATACAAGATAGCACCTTTGAACTATGGAGTCTTGATTCTTCCGGCGAGGTAAACATTCTTTACTTCATCGGAAGCATCACCGCAGTGGGTCACCAATGGTGCATCCGACATAGGTCAAATTACCAGTATGAGGACAATCCTCAAATTGCGGAACCAATCCATGAAGTTGCTTCCATTGTTTTTCAACTTTTCTTTCTCTAGGAGCATTAAAATTGATGGTAGGGGCTGCCATTGATCTACAACATATTTGCAATAGTTTAGACTAAGTTTATGACAAATTGAGTTCAAATTAATTAATGAAATTAAACTAGGTGAACTCCCACTCAAAACAACATCCCTCACATTGTTTTAGTGATCACACGAACCAAATCCACTACATCAACACCGATCATCACGAGAGTTGATATAGTTTCAATGGCGAACAATCATCATGTTCATCATATCTACTATACGATTCATGCTTTACCTTTCGGTAATCCGTGTTCGAGACCATGTCATACATGCTAGGCTCGTCAAGATCAAACCTTAGTTTACGCATGAGCAAATCTGGCTTGCTCACGTTGTATACACTTGCGAATCTAGAACACCCGATCATCACGTGGTGCTTGAAACAACAAGCTTTAGCGGTGCTAACTAAGGGTGAACACTTTATGATTTGAAATTGATGTGCATGAGGATCATCTTATAATGCTACCGCTGTCTACTAAGCAATACAAGATGCATAAAGGATTAACATCACATGCAATTCAATATATATGTGATATGATATGGCCTTTCTTCGTGCCTCCGATCTCCATCTTCAAGCACGAACATGATCTCCATCATCACCGCATTGCATCAAGGTCAATGGCGCTTCTCCATGGTTGTCGCCCACGGCTTCAACTATTACAACTACTTTGAATAGACACGGGTCTTAACATAAATTAAAGACAACCATATGGCTCCTGCGGTTGTCGACTTACAATAAGGAACATTGCATACATCGAATATAATCACAATCATGGCCATATCACATCACTTTGCACCCCCAAAACAAAGTTAGGCGCTTCTACTTTCTTTGCATATTTTACGTGGTTTGGGGCTTTCAATAAGTGTCGTTCTAACTTACGAACAAGAACCACAACATTGATACTAGCATTGTTGATCACCCGTTGTAAATTGGATCTTAACTATGCTAGGAGAAACATGCACCCATAAAGCCACTTATGCAATACAAGTTACATGTCAAGCGTGGAGCAAGTCTCATGAGCGATGTCATGTAAGGTTAGCCCGGCCGCTTCATCCCAACATACCGCAAGATGCAAAGTACACAAAAGCAATCTACAATAAAAGCATCAACGCCCACAATGACCATTGTGTTCTACTCGTCTGTGATCTACATATAGACACGGCTCGATACCCTTTGTAGGGGTCCGTAGCATGGAAAACAAAAATTTTCTATCGCATACAAACAAACAAGCCAAGATCTATCTACTAGATTGTAGCAACGAGTCGATGGTATAACTTACCCTCGAAGATTCCAAAGCGTTTAACGAGAGCGGATTCTCGTGGGTGATGTAGTCGTACTCTTCCCGATCTCAAGATCGTGTAGACGATCCTTCAGTATCACGTTCGGCGGCGCTCCCGATCGGTCACATCGCGTTACTCGACGAAGACCTTCCTCTCCCTTGTTCCAGCAGGCAGCGGAGGTTGTAGCACTCTCCTCGCGATTCCGCAAGACAACGGCGTGGTACCGAAGTAGAGGGAGATCATGAGGCTTAAGCCGGGTGCAGTATGGTGGAGCTTTATGAGAGAGAGGCTATTAGTGGCCTAGTAATTAGACACACCAATTAGAGGGCTCTAAACCAATTAGAAGGCTCTAAACTGTTGGCTAAAGCAATTAGAAGCTCTAAACCAAAACAGCTCTAAACCGGAGATCTAGAGTAGAAAGTTATGTGTCTATGGGAGGCCTGCCCTCCTTTTATGGGAGGGAGGTCCTTGGCGCCAGGGGAGGAGGAGTCCCTCCCCAACTCGGCCTAGGGCTGGCGCCCGACTGGAGGAGTCCTACTCCTCCTCCGGGTTGGTTCAACTCCTCTTGCTTGTTTCCCACAGTTTCTTGTTTTGGCGGTTTGACTTTCAAAGCTGGACATTTGACTTTTCTTTTAGGATTCAATTTAATCCTTTATTTGGGACAGCAATAACACTTAGTACATGATGCAATCATTCAATGAGCAATGACACATTCATGTACCCTTCCCCCAGTCTTGGGACAATTGAACCTTCTAGAACATTCCCGATGAAAACACGAAATCATTCCCGAACTCCGAAGCGGGACTTTCCTTATATGAATCTTATTCTCCGGACCATTCCGGATCACCTCGTGATATCCGGATCCCATCCGAGACTTCGAACAACATTCGGTCTCTTTCTCATAATACCATAACTACTCAAACAACGTCGAATCCTTAAGTGTGTCTCCCTACGGTTCGTGAATTATGCGGACATGATCGAGACACTTCTCCGAACAATAACCAATAGAGGAATCTGGAAATTCATATGGCTCCCACATATTTCTACGATTACTTTGCGATCGAATGAACCACTTACATACGATACCAATTTCCCTTTGTCTCACGATATGTTACTTATCCGAGGTTATGATCATTGCATACCTAGTTCAACCTCGTTCGATAAGTACTCTTTTCTCGTTCCCGTGATATGTGATCCCTTGTGACCAAGTCACATGCTTGCAAGCTAATTGGATGACATTTCACCGAGAGGGCCCAGAGTATATCTATCCGTCATGTGGATGGACAAATCCCACTCTTGATCCATGTGTTTCAACCAATACTTTCCGAACACTTAATGCCACCTTTATAGCCACCCAGTTACGGTGTGGTGTTTGATGTCATCAAAGCATCCATCCGGTAAAGGTGATATGCATGATCTCATGGTCGAAGGAATTAGGTCACTATGTATCAGAAAGCATATAGCAATTGAACTAATGAAATGACTTGATCTTTATGCTACGCTTATCTATAGGAGTATGTCCACCATATCATTCTCCTAACGATATGATCTTGTTGTTGATAACATCTCAATGTTCATGATATAGAAACCACAATCATTAATCAACCAACAAGCTAGTGAAGTATAGAGGCTATACTAGGGACTTCAAATTAAGTTTACAAATCACACAAGTATTAATGGTTTCCTTGTTAATACTATTATAGCATGAATGTAAACATTTATCATAAACACAAAGATATAATAATAACTACATTTATTATTGCCTCTAGGGCATATCTCCAACACTTAAGAGACACCGACATCCAATTGGAGCAAATGTTTCATGACGAAAGAATGAACAAGTGCAGGAATTTATTTCACTAGATACCGAAACAGGTTTTCGGGTGAAATTGCATAAAGTGGTTATGCATGTGAAATAGAAATCTAGCAAGGGGTTATTTGTGAATGTTTGTCATTAAAGTAATTGACAAAATTCTGAATAAAATAAAAGATTTTTATTTAATGAGAGTTTGCATTAAATTTGGTGGAAATTTAATGGGAATTTGAGTGGACTTTTGAGTGGAGGGAATTTAAAGGAGATTTGTGAGTGGAGTGTCCACCCACATGAAGAGGGGAGGGCAAGGGGGCAGCCCCCATGCGCCGGCCACCCCCTTGGGGTTTCCCCCCTCCTCCTATAAAAGGAGCCCTCCCTCCTCACTTGTCTCTCACACCTCCTCGTGAAGGATCTCTCTCCCCCTCTAGAATTTATCCCCCATGGTCTCGGACTAGCGAGATACATGTTCCCGGTGGCTATTCGGCAAGAAAGAGTTGTGCTTCCGCTGCATCGCTGGAGCGAGGAGGCGGAGGTTGCTCGGTGCCTCGAACGTGTGTGCGAGCACGGATGCGCTGCTGGTTTGCGGCGCTAGGACTTCCTCTCGATCTTGAGATCGGCAAGAGATCGTCTACATCAACCACGAGTTGAACTCGTCAAGCTTTGTCGGTCTTCAAGGGTATGTTCTCTACGGATGTACATCCTCCCGTTGTTTGTATCTAGTAGATAGATCTTGGTATATAGTTCACATCGTAGGAAATTTTTTGTTTTCTATGCTGCGAACCCTACAGTAAACCTTGGCACCTCGAGCAGTGACTCGAGGACTGCACCGTGTTGTTTCCTATTTTGAATTATGTATTAAATTTCGGCACCTCGAGCAGTGACTCAGGGACTGCACCGTATTATCCCTTATTTCAGATTATGCATTTGACCTCGGTGCCTCGAGTATCGAGTCGGGACTCCCCCATAATTGTTTCTTGTTCTGAAACATGTATTAAACTTTGGCACCTCGAGCAATGGCTCGGGGACTGCCCGTGGTATTCTCTGCATTGAATTATGTTTCGACAACCCAGTTTGTAACTTGGGGACTTATTTCATGTTATTCGATATCCTCTGAACAGATATAAACCTTCAACAACCCAAGGGATAACTCAGGAATGACTTACACCAACCGTTAATTTCTTCCATTCATACAAGAGCTCAATAGCTTCAGCAGAAACTCGGGGACTACCCCAATCTGCTACTCATAACTCATAAGAGGCAACATAAGCTTGCCTTGATCGACAAAGGAATAACAAGGAGAAAACAATTAACGATTCCTAAGAAGTAACAACCTCAGCGAGTCGAGGTATGATAAAGGATACAAGCCAATCTATAAGAAGCATTGTACTTCAAGTAGAAATCGCGAAAACAACAGTTATACAACCAAATCTACAAAGGGCAAGTAAGATAAATGCCGGACGAAGGTCAACCACATGGGAGAATACGATCCGGCCTTATGAAATTAAAGTGGGTCAAGGCAAAGATATGAAACATATAGCTTAATTTAGATGAAATAACAATAGTTACCATCACCAACGCCTCAGCGGCACAAGGCAAAAAGATTCACACAACACTGAAAGACGGATAATTGTTTCACAAACTTCATATGCCCGACATGCCGGGGAGTTAAATTAAATTGAAGTTTTTTCAAGCCCAAACACCAGAAGAGGCCAAATAACCCTTAATGAGCAGTAGCGTGGTCAGGAGCATTGGACATGAGTATCTCGGACGATGGAGGAGGGACCTCGGTCTCTTTCAGGAGGGTATCTTCAAAGAGGCGCTCAAAGTAGTGGTGCATCGGTAAGCGTTACTCGGCTTCAACAGAAGCCATAGTAACCTCGGGCATAAGCTCCGGCTGCTGAGGGACATCAGTCTGAGCGCGAGAGTTCTCAGTCCCTTTAGAGGACGATCGCGCGTCGCCATCCCCGCTCGAGTTGTCGTTTGAATCACGGGAGTTATCCGAATCACCCTCCGATTCATCCTGATCAACCGAGTCATCACCTGATGCATCTTCAGCTTCGGCATCATCCGCCCAGTTGGGAAGAAAACTCGGTCCTTCGATCCAATTATGCACGTCAACATACTCAATAAGCTAGAAGGCACGAGCTTGGCGACGAGCGACGAACTCTGGATCCTCAACCCAACGAGAGCCAGTGCACAAATTCATCAGAGTATCGAGGGAGATATCCTCGTACCAAGACAAAACGGCTGTAAGTGCCATATCCGCACCAGCCCTCCCTGCAGATTCCCTCTAGAGATTTAATTGGGTCTGAGATGCCATTAACCTCGCCACAACCACTATAACTTCATCAATATCAGGCGTTCCAGAAGTATTCGTCCAAAGAACATGGTAGGCCCGAATAGCTGCTTGCACCAGATCTCTTCCCATAATCTTCATTGGTCCAATAGCAGCACCGACAACAACCAAGAAATCTTCCATCGAGTATTCTGGACACGAATCAGCAGGGACACCTCGGCGCTGGCGAGCAGAAATAACTGCCTTAGAGCTCACTGGTTTCGCTTCCGGAAAATGATCTACACAAAAGGAAAACATATCAGTTAAAAATAAGAAAGAGAAGAAAATAACTCGGCCATGGTCGGAAACTTACGATGAATATAACTCAACATCTTCTAGAGATCCTGGGTCCAATCAGCCTTATTCTTCTCAAAGCGAGTGATTTCCTCGCTCATCGTCCGATTCTTCAGCTCGGCAGCGTCGAGGAGCTCCTTATATTTTTTGCAACTGCAGGCTCAGTCGATTCTTTTCTTCAGAAAATTCCTGGTCAACCTTTTCCAGTTCAGATTTCTGGGAAAGCTTGAGAGATTCAACCTCGGCACGTAACCGAGTTATCTCATCGTCCTTCTCTTGGAGTTGCGCCGAATGAGCGGCAGCTTGTTCTAAAAAATGCAGCATCATATCAGGCATAGGTATGCATTCTTGATGCGATGCTGCAAGTGTTTGTAGCTCGGATATACCAAAGACGGAAGGTTGTAATAAACCCAATATTTATCTCGGATAAAAATTAATAGGCTAAAGAGGAACCAACCTTCAAGAGCGGTAACCTTCTTGGTAAGGCGGGTATTCAGATTGTTGATACTAGCTGCACGCCAACGAGGAGTGAATTGGCACGACAAGCCAGAAGAATTACGAACTTAAGGAACAATACACGGATAAGTTAAATTACCAGTCTTTTTCACCACAGGAACAACCTTCTCATACTTTTCTTGCGGTTTCTTGTGGGCGAAGCGCAACCTTTGAAATTCTGTTGTTCGCCGATCATGGGAAACCTAGGTATAATGGAAGGTTAAAAGACTGGATATTCAAAGTTAAAGCAGATCCGAGTCAAGTAAAACTTGACTCGGATCTAGGTGGATGGATATTCAAAGCTAAAATAAAATCCTAATCAAGTAAAACTTGATTCCGATATAGGTGGCTGGATATTCAAAGCTAAAATAAAATCCGAATCAAGTAAAACTTGAATCGGATCTAGGTGGCTGGATATTCAAAGATAAAACAAAATTCGAGTCAAGTAAACTTGACTCGGATCTAGGTCGCTGGATATTTAAAGCTAAAATAAAATCCGAATCAACTAAAACTTGACTCAGATCTAGGTGGCTGGATATTCAAAGCTATAATAAAATCCGAATCAAGTAAAACTTGACTCGGATCTAGGTGGCTGGATATTCAAAGCTAAAATAAAATCCGAATCAAGTAAAACTTGACTCGGACCTAGGTGGCTGGATATTCAAAGTTAAAGTAGATCCGAATCAGACAAAAATTAACCCGAATCTAGGTGGATGGATATTTAAAACTAAAACATATCCGAATCAAGTAAAACTTGACTCGGGTCTAGGTGGTTGGATACTAAAAGTTCAGGAAGATCTGAATCAGATGAAACTTGACTCGGATATGCATGAACCACGGCTAATCCGAATGGCAAAAGGGTTAAGTTAGCAAGAAACACAATTAAAGCCTAATAAAGCTTCCAAACGAACAAGTTATCCGGTTGCAAGCTTCGGGGACTAGTGCATATATAGTACCACTTGAATAACAGACAAAGTATCAACAAAAGCACTTACCTCGTTCATCTTGTCGCTATCAAGAACAATCTTAGCAGCCATAAGCAAGCGACTGCTGATGTCAGAAAGATGAAATGGTTGGCTACTCGGATTGCCCTCAAGTTGATCGACGACGTTCCAGTTATTGGCATACTCCACCAAAGAGCCGAGGCTATTTCCGCTCTCAGTACGGGTCACCACTTTACCTCGGGCCCTATCTGTATCTACCGCCGTCGCAGGACTCTTGTGAAGAGTAAGTTGGGTGTCGGCGGCCGGGGTGACAACAGGCTTAGCAGAGGAAGCCCCCTTGCGAAGTGCATCAGCTATGTTGGGCTAGGAAGAGCTTGTCGGCCCCTTCTGAGATGCTGAAGGTTTGGTGACAACAACCTTCCTATTTTTAGGAGAGGCTTCGGCAGGGGCAGCAACCTCGGCACTAGGAATCACATCCTAAGGAGCAGGAGGAACTATGGTTTCCAAGGGGGCCGAGATGGTGATATCTTCAGCTGGAGCGGGAATAGCAGCTAAGATCGTGGTGATCAAAGGGTCGTTGGGGGAAACCTCGGCGGTCTGAAGAGGGGCAACAGGTTCAACAGGATGGTCTACTGGCGGCGTCATGTCGGCATTAACGGTGGGAGCAGTGGGCACATCTCGCTGAGGCGATGTATGGGTCGGCGCCGGAGGAGAGTCAACACGAGAGGGACTGGGAGCCTGAGTATCCTCCGGGGGCGGAGGAGAAGGCTGCCGAGTAGTATGGATTGTCATACTCGGACCGCTTGGCTTCACATAGAGAGGAGCTCTGCAAGAGACAAAAAGTCGAATCAAAAGACAGAAAGAGAGAAACAAGAAGTACAAATGAAAATAAACTCACCCAGTAACCCCAGGCATGGTCTTATGCCTCGGAATATGCTGGGAAGACTTCTTCACTCGCTTCTTGGGAGCAGCGTCAGAGGGGTCTGCCGGAGCGGTGCGTTTCTTCGAGGGATCAGGAGCTCGAGAAGCAAGACGCTCGACATCGTGAACCTGACTGGATGGATTAGCTGGGAAAGTAGGAGCCGGAAATGCGTAAGAGATAGGCATCACGGCAACTACCTCAAGAATTTGGACGTCGTCCGAGTCACCTTCATCCCCGTGGGCCGAGGTCTTGCCACGGGCGCGAGCCGGAGCAATATCCAACTTAGGGACAAACTCTTCCGAGTCAGGTTCCCACTGTCCGGGATATTCCGATCTGCAGTCCACGGAAGATCCAGAACCTCGGCATCCTCGGTCTTTTTCTCCGCAAACCTCTGCGAGAGAAGAATCAAAATAGGATTAAGAAAAGAACAGTCACAAAGGCGACTCGGAAGCAAACACCAATGCGTAAATTTACCTGAGGAGGGGGATTCCCGCGAGTGAATGGCCTCAGTCCCCATGCCCACTCCTCCAGCATATCGGTCTTGAAGATAGCTCGGACACACTTATATATGTGATAGTCGTCGAGCTCAACCGTCGAAACTCGGTTGGGATCGAGGGGGCCACTCATGTAACAAAGCTTGTGAGAGCGAAGATGAAAAGGGCAGATTCGACTGCTGATGAATGAAGTCATCAGGTCCTCACCACGGAGCCCAGCGCGAATCAACTCCTTGAGCCGAATCTCGAATGCCTCGGCCAAAGGATGGCTCTTCCTAGGATTGTAGTTGCAATTATTCTTGGAAGGGGGGCCAATAGAAAAGGCAGGGAGCCGAATCTTATCTTCTTTCCCAGTATTTTTGACATCGAAAAATGATCTATGCCACTTCTTGCAAGAATCGAGGCCAGCGACGCGAGGGAACTCAGAGTTTCTCCGAGGTGTAATAGACGCAGCCCCACATTGGGTAAGGGATTTCTCGGAAGGGTGAAGAGATTTGTCCGGTACGACGTTAGATCGGATTTGGAAGAATTTAGACCAGACAGGTATGGAGGGCCAGAGGCCTAAGTATCCCTCCGAGGCCGAGATGAAAGCCGACAAAGAGGCGATAGCATTGGCCGGCAGATGATGCGGCTGGAGGCCGAAGTAATCGAGGAACTCCCTAGCGAAATTCATAAGGGGGAGGCCAAACCCACGAGCAAAATGGGACATGAAGACTATGTATTCTCCCTCGTTGAGAACTGGAGAGGATTCATTGCCGGGCAAGCGACAGCTTACCTCGGCAGGGATCCGACGCATCTTGATTAACCACTCTACCTCACGGTGAGTGACAGTGGAACCCTGCCAAGAACCCCGTTCTGGACCGGAGGAAAAATCATCCTCCTCGACAAGGGCTCCGCTGGCAGAACTAGACATGGGCTCGTCGGAGGAATCAACAGAGGAGAAACTAACGACGGGGGAAGGCCTAGAAGTGTAGGGCCCCGTCGTGGTTCTAACGAGCGCGGCGGCGCAACAAAGAAGAACCGCCGTGAGGAATCTAGAAAACTGAGGAATTGCCTAGGGCGGAAATCTAGCGGCGGTGCTGTAGATAACTCACCGGCAGATGCGACGAAGAAGGGCACGACGGTGAGGTCGTCGGAGCAGAAGAACTGCAGCGTCGCCATCGAGGAGATCGACAATGGCGCAGCCACCAGCACACGAACAGAGGCACGGGTGCGAGGAGGAAGAATAAGGGCAAACGAAGGGGGAAAGTAAAATCGTCTAGCCCCGTGCCCCTTCTTATAACCGCGCAGTCCTAGCAGTAGTGGGATCGTGGGTGCGCCGCAATAACCGTGTAAATCACGCGTGCAACAGAACCGTTCGCAACTAGTGGAACCACACCGAAGACCACACGGCGCAGGAGGGGATCGGGCCTCCTGACCGATGCGGTACTTGAGGCGTCACTGCGCCGACGCGACGGGCGCGGTAATCACTGTAGCTTGTCAGTGGGCACTGTAGAGGAACAAAAAACTAGAAGAATAATGATGAGTGGTACACGTAGGACGAGTCGTGTTCAGGAAGCTGCACAGATACCTCGAACAGAAAAAAGTAACTCGGAAAGAAGGAGAGAAGTATGTTGGGAAACTGATGTGGTCCGGCCGAGGTTTCCGGCAGGACCACACCAGCTTCGGGGACTAATGTTAGGGAGGTGACCCTGGATAGGGTCAAGACAGGGGAAATACGAAAGGAATCTCCCTTGTCGTGAGCCGAGTTACTATTTGTGTCGGCCGGGCCATATAAGAGTCGGCCGAGATAAGCAGGGCCATGCCAAGTGTAGAATGAGTAACACCTTAACCGGCCGACATATGAGTTAAGTCGGCCGAATGAGTCTGGCTAACTTGAATGCAGGTGAAGGCCGAGCCGAGTCATGCGAGACAAGGCCGAGTAACACGAAGCTTGCAGGAGAAGGAGGTGCCTATAGTTAAACCCTAGTCACAAAGGACAAGAAGCATAAAAACAGAAGGGCAGAAGAAGGTCATGGAGGTGACAGTCAGGGAGCCCAAGGCGCGCATGTGAAGCTCTCTGGAACATTGCCGCCGATAGAAGGGGGACACGGAAAGGAGGCCGCCGAGTTACCATATTGGGACAAGAATATTCCAAGGATATGCTTGCCACGTCAGCCCTAGAAGGAACCAAGGCACCTCTTTATAAGGGGGGACGCTGGCTCCTGAGACGGGGATCGATTCATTCTTCGCCTTAAGGCTCGTGTAGTAGTGTTCTACCTCTCTATGAGACAGCTCTTGGAGCACTTGTATTCACTGAGGAGAGGAATAGAGATTTACTTGTTGAGCATTTGTGTGTAGAAATCACTACATCTTCCCTCCCCGGATCCCTCTAGCATCCATTGGCCCCATACTTTAGCCTACCCATGGCATCTGCCGTGCCACCACCACGACATTCCCGGAATAGGGAGTAACAAGTTACAGTTTTTTACACTCTGCAGAGGTGTGTTACTTTACCCATGAGAGATCAACTCCTTGTTGCACAACCGAGCGTACTTTCCTATCCACAATTCCTTGATGTGGGGTTCAGTAGGTGATCCAAGCCAATCACTGCCCCCTTCGCGACCCCACATGCCTCCTTGGTGTACACCATTCCCACCCATTGAATTACGGCAATGGTTTGTACAGACTATTAGATGCTAGAACTATCGTGGGAGGATGAGGGTTCCCGCCCATATGCTGCATATCCTCTACGAATTACCAATTAATGCACGCTATGAGGATAACAGCCACGACCTGCACATCCGGCTACATGCGAGAGGAAGAAGATACAGCTGACTTCTCCGTCCCATTCCAAATCTCATGGTTAACGCGCAATATACGGCGCTAGAATCACTTATGTCAAGGGTTGTTAAATTCGTAGATTATTACCACCGTTGCAAATAGAACCCTAAGTTCTGTTGCTTCTCTATATCATCACTTAGGATGATATCATCATTTTATTTGTTTAAGAAAATACTATTTATTTGCTTGAACATAGATGATAACACACAATTTATAAATATTTTGGTAAGAACTCTTCAAAAGGACATGAGCAAGTGATGAACTTGCCTTGTGATTGCAAGGTAGTGAAGTCGGATGCTTGCACTGGACCTTGAGATTCTATGTCTACAAAACATCATTATTGCCCGGTAAGGACAATATTTAAAGAAGAAAAATGAATATGCATAGTAATGTAATGCATTATTTCTTATTTATACTCTTTGTGTGTTTTACCCAATATTTTAGTTTCTGGAATTACTTTAAGTAATAAAGAAATTTATTTTAAAAAATAACCTTTTAATATTTTATAAATATTACATTCACTATTTTTATAATGTAATATATTATCAATAGAGTTAAAATCCAAAAAATTATTTAATAGGAACTCTTGGATTTATTTGTTTAATAATTCCTTTTAAGAATTAACATTTAAATAGAAGAGAATTTATTTTGGTAACTCTAAACATTTATTTAGTATTTTTCTAAAATACTATAATGACAAAATATAATAAAAGTGATTTTTATTTTTTATCCTTTTACTTTAATTTTTATAAAATTCCATAAGGAATATATATTATAAAATTCTTGACCAAAAATTATCTCTTAATTTAATTAAATAGGTTGGATTATTATGAACCTAAAAATATATTATTTGCAATTTTTAGACTTTTATTTTATTCTCTAAAATTTTATTTATTTATAGGGTTATTTTGGTCTTTTAGAAATTATTCAAATTTCTTTAGGATTTTTTAGACAACCCATTGGGATTATTAGGCCAAACTGGGCCCAAGTGGCTTAGCTAAAATATCTCCACGAAGAGGTTCTGGCCCTATTGGCCCATTCTCTACATCCCCCTCTTTTAACCTTATCTCTTCTCCTCCTCGACCCCATGGTCGCTGGCGCCGCCGCCGTGTGATGCCTGTCGCTGTGGTCCTCCCTGGCCGCTGCCATGGTGTATGGCGAGGTTGTCGACTACGCTCCTTCGTATGCTCCAACTCGATTTGGTTCTGGGGCCCTCCTGCGGCTAGGCTAACCTCGTCCCGAACCCTAGGGTTTGAGGTGGTGCTGTTGACGTCGCCGCTGATGCTCCAGTGGTGCTAGTGAGGTGCTCGTGTGTTCTCGTGTGCTGTTGTGGCCGCCGCCGCGGCTAGGTGCGGGTTGCAGCGCCCTCTAGGTTGCTCCCCGTGCTGTCGTGAGCTTGTCGGCCCCTCTGCTTCCTCTTCAATTCTCCATCGAGGACCACAGGTGAGTTGGTTCTTGGTTAACACCCGTGCCTCTGTCTTCTTCGAGTACATCTGTGTGTAACTAGTGGCTATCCTTCATTAGGGTTCATACTAGTTCTAGGGTTCATCCCTGGTTCTAAGGTTCAATCCATTGTGTGCTTGTAAGATGGTGATTTTGATCTGGTAACGATTCCTAGTGAGGATTGTTCTCTCTGCACCTTAGTGCTTGCTGTCATGCTTTGATTATTTGATGTTGTTGTTGATCTGATGCTAGTGTTGATCTGATGCTAGTGGTTCATAGTGTTGCCTCTGATTGGTGATTAAGCTTGGTTATCCTAATGGCACAATTGTGAAATCTGATTGGTGAAATTGATGCTTAGTGTGTTCATCTACTGTTAGTACTTTGATACTGACAGTAACACTATCAGTGGAGATTCACTACATCAGTGGGTGTTGTCTTGTATAGTTATCACTAGACTGAACTTAATCATTGGATTCTAATGATACTTTGAAGATAGATGATATGTTAGATGATCTCTGAGTGTAATCTCAGGGAAATGATAATTATTGGCTTACTGGTTTATTCATGAAAGCTAAAATAATTGTTTGGCTTGGTTGTAGGATTTGTTCTTGTGACACCATCTTACAATGGCACACAAGTTGATTCTACTACTGGCTTTACTATGGTATGTACTTAAGATTGGATAGATGCCTAAAAATAATTTGAAAACTTCTCTTGATATTTATGCCTATGATGTTGGTCTGAGGCTCTAGGAACTACATTCCTATCTTGCTGTCCCTTTCAAATATGCTAAAGTATCATGGTTGCTCACTGTATCTTGGATCCTAGTTGGTTAATATGATTGGTCTGTTTGTAGCTTATGAAATCTGAGGTGCTACTCTTTTAGGAGATGTGCCTAGATTTGTATATGAACAAATGATGGAATGTATATAAGTTTTTTTGGTATCACCAGATCTATGATGCTGGTCTAAGATTTTTGGTGTATTTGGTAGAGTTTACTTCTGGTCTTTATATTTCAAATCCTCTAGGATAGGTTCACCCCACTTGGGTGATCACTGAGAGGTTAACTCTAAAACAACACATGCTTTTCTGTGTTGGTTAAGATAAACAGAATATGTGGATGTTTTATGATACTCACCACAACAGTTGATGATTTGTGATGGTTGTTGGTTGATCTGTGGCTTGATCTTGTTGATTATGTTGCTGGCCTGATCTTGTGCTTCACCTCCTGGTGCTGCTCCTATTACTTCTGGTTCCTGTGCTTGGCCTTGATCAGTCCTTCACCTCTTAGCTCCTGCAGCTTGACCTTGCTATCCACCTGATCCACCCCCTCCTTATGTCACCATCTGGTGATGCTAGGTTGATCTGGTGTGTAGTTTTGGCTGGTGATTTGCTTAGCTTTGTGAAGCTGAGTGTTCTTGGTGTGGTGTTGGAAATGCAAAGATGAACTAGTGGCTGCCACGGCTGTGCTTGGTCCTTTTACTTGGGTGAGCTGTTGTGGCTGTGTCGACAACACACCCCATGTAATTAAGTGATTGTGCTGCCTGTGTGCCTGTTGCACAGTTTTGGATCAGATCATTGTGGTGTCTCACCTTTTGATCTTTTCACATTTATCTCTCCTGGTGAAACTTGCCCCTCTTACTAGCTATGAATATTTGACTTGTCGGTTATTTATTATGAAAGATCAAATTCTTTCATATTGGTGAAACTTGCCCCTAAAAGATTTACTCAATGATGTAATATTGAGTAGTGCAACTCACTACTCTCTATTGAGAGTAAAATTAATAATTTAACTTTCATTTTCCTTTTTGTTTGTTCTATATTTTTCACGTACAAGATATGGATTTAGTATAGGATTACTTAGATAAACAGATTCCTTTGTAATATTTATTTCATTCTTTTGTAATAAATTTGTAATAATTTATTCATATAGACATCTTTATCTTTTTGTAATTTCCTTACTGTAATGAATCTTTATTAACTCTATGAGTTAATCTTTGTAATTTATTCATGGAATAAATATAAGAAATAAAAGATTTATTTCTTATTTGAATTTCTATTACTATTTATTATTTCTTGATTAATATTACTAAATCATTTTGAAATTCATTCTAAAATATCAATTATTAACTTTAAAATATAAACTCAAAGTTCAAATTTGAATTCAAATTCTTTTCCCCCAAAACACACTAATTCATAAAGATCATGTCAAAATTTATAACGATCACTCTTCAGAGCTGTTCCCACACTTAGAGAGTGAAAGAAACTCTGATCACTTAAGGTTTTTTTTGGTGAAAAATTTACCCACATTTTACAGATGAATGCATGCATATGCAAAAATTCCTAAATCTACCCTTCGTTGATTCCTAAATGCTGGGATGTTACATACTTCCCCCTTTAAATAAAACTTCGTCCCGAAGTTTGCTAACGTGTACCTGAATAGTTCTGGATCGGCTTCTCTTAAGTCATCCTCCTTCTCCCATGTGGCTTCTCTCGGGGTGATGCTCCCACTGTACCTTACAGTACTTGATTTCCCTATTTCTTAACCTTTTCTAGTTCTCTTCCAAAATTTTACAGGGTTTCTCAACATAAGTCAGGCCTGCTTGTAATTCTATCTCTTGATGTGTGATTGCATCATCAGGAACCTTAATACATTTCCGGAGTTGTGACACATGGAAAACATTGTGAACTTGATCCAATCTTGATAGTAACTCTAAAACATAAGCTATGGTTCTGTTTTGACTCAGAACTTTGAATGGTCCTATATATCTTGGACTCAATTTTCCTTTAACTCTGAACCTCTTAACTCCTTTCATTGGGCTTACTTTGAGATATACCATGTCTCCTACTTCAGGATGCCATGACCTTCGACTTAGATCAGCATAACTTTTCTGCCTACTTTGAGCTATTTTTAATCTATCCTTGATTATATCGATGATATCTTGTCTTTCCTTGGTATAGTATAGCGCAAATTCTTTGCTACTCCCAGGCTCATACCAACATATTGGTGATCTACATTTCCTTCCATAAAGTACTTGATATGGAGCTGCCTTCAAACTACTCTGATAGCTGTTATTGTAGGAAAATTCTGCCAATGGTAGATGATCTTCCCACGAACCTACAAAATCTAATGCACAAGCCCTAAGCACGTCTTCCAGTATTTGATTGGTTATTTTAGTTTGATCCCTAGTTTCTGGATGATAGGTTGTGCTGAAATCCAACTTTTAACCAAGTGCTTCATGTAATTTCTTCCAAAATGTTGAAGTAAACACAGATCCTCTATGAGTTACTATCTTCTTGGGCACTCCGTGCTTACTTACTATCTCCTTGATGTAAACTTCTACTAACTTCTCAGCATTATCTTTCTGATTCACCGGAATAAAATGTGCACTTTTAGTGAGTCTATCAATAATCACCCATATCATATCTTTCCGTTTAGGTGTCATGGGTAATCCTGTGATGAAGTCCATACCAATTTCCTCCCATTTCCACTCGGGAATTTTCCAAGAGTTGTAATGATCCTGCTGGACTTTGATGTTCAACTTTTACCCTTTGACAAGTATGGCATTCTGACATATATTTTGCAATGAATCTTTTCATGTTATTCCACCAGAATAATTCTTTCAAATTCATGTACATCTTAGTACTTACTGGATGAATGGAATATGGTGTCTCATGTGCCTCTCTAAGTATCACTTCACGAATCCCTGGCACATCTGGAACACAAATACGATCTTGGAACCATAAAGATCCATAATCTCCTAAACGAAAAACTGATGCTTGTCCTTGAGATATCCTCCGAATTTCTTTAGCAATAAAAGGATCTTCTGCTTGATGTCTAAAAATTTCGTGCTTGAGATCACTATTCTGTTTTGTAACTACCTGCATAGTAGCTAATCCTCCAAGAGTCTCTGTTCTTATGAATTGAATCTCTAATCTTTCCAAATCCATCTGTAACTCCTTTGGTAGCTCCCGATTGCTAGGCTGAATATCTGCGCTCTTTCTACTTAAAGCATCTGCTACAACATTTGATTTTCCAGGGGTATAATTAATTGTCAGATCATAATCCTTAATTAGCTCTAACCAATGCTTCTGTATCATATTCAATTCCTTTTGAGTGAAGAAATATTTGAGACTTTTATGGTAAGTTTATAACTCACACCTTGCTCCATAAAGAAAATGCCTCCATCCTTTCAACGCAAAGACTAGGGTTGCTAATTCCAAATCATGGGTTGGATAATTAACTTCATGTGGTTTTAGTTGTCTGGATCCGTAAGCAATTAGTTTACGATCTTGCATTAAAACACAACCCAAACCTTCTTTAGATGCATCACAGTATACTATAAAGTCCTTCCCTGTTTTAGGAACTGCTAAAATTGGAGCGGTAGTTAATCTAGTCTTTAACTCCTGAAAGCTTGCTTCACACTTCTCATCCCAGATGAATGGTGTATTCTTCCTTAACAATTTGGTCATTGGTACAGCTATCTTGGAGAAACCTTCAATGAACCTCCGATAATAACCAGCCATACCCAAGAAACCTCGAATTTGTTTCACATTGGTTGGTGCAGTCCATTCTAGTACTGATTGAACTTTGGATGGATTTACAGCAATCCCATCCCTACTGATCACATGACCTAAGAATTCTACCTCATCTAGCCAGAATTCACACTTGCTGAACTTAGCATAAAGATTGTGTTCTCTTAGGATCTGCAATGCTATTCTCAAATGATCAGCATGCTCTTCCTTATCCTTGTAATATATCAAAATATCATCAATAAACACTATGACAAACTTGTCCAAGTATGGCATGAATATTTTGTTCATCAGATTCATGAATATTGCTGGTGCATTGGTCAAACCAAACAGTACAACAAGATAATCATGATGTCCATACCTTGAGACAGATGCTGTCTTCGGAACATCTTTGGTGGTATCCGGATCTTAGATCAATCTTAGAAAATACTCCAGCTCCTTTAACTTAATCAAACAAATCCTAAATTCTATGCAATGGATACTTATTCTTGATGGTAACATTGTTGAGATTTCTATAGTCCCCACACATCCTTCTTCCTCCATCTCTTTTATCTACAAAGATCACCGGAGTTCCCCATGGAGATACACTTTCTTGAATGAATCATTTTCTGGTAACTCTTCAATTTGCTCTTTAAGTTCTTTTAATTCTTTCGGACCCATCTTGTATGGTGCTTGAGCTATTGGTGTTGTACCAGGAATTAGATCAATAGTGAACTCTATTTCCCGATCTGGTGGCATTCCTAGTAACTCTGCTCGAAAAACGTCTTGAAACTCATTTACTACAGGAATATCCTACAACTTGACCTCCTTCATTGAATTCAACTGAAGATACACCATGATATGACTGTGCTTATCAGCTTGATAAACTATCCTCGCTCCACTTGGAGTCTTGATTGAGACAGTTTTATCCTCACAATTGATCTGAGCCCCATATTTATTCATCTAGTCCATACCCAGCACTACTGCAATTCCCTTCAAAGGAATCACATAAAGGTCCGCAGAGTAGGTACAACCATAGATCGAGATAACCTGATATTGTTTAATGTGGCGTACAACTACGTTTCCCCTTGTCGTCACCACGGTCATAGGGTTTTCTAACGTTGCCTTCTAATCCCGAATTTCTCACAGAATTCTTCAGAAATGAATGAAGTAGTTGCACCAATATCAAATAGAAATTTTCTGGGATTGGTAAGGATATTGAGCGTACCTATTACTGCATGCTCTGAGTTATCCACCTCCTCCAAGGTTGCACAATTCAGCTTCCCGGTGGGTCTGTTCCTCTTGCCATTGTTGTTCTTGACATAATTTCCTCCTTGATTGGTCTGTCCATTACCTCCACTGGCTTGTCCTCCACCCTTTGTAGGCCAACCACCTAGTGGTTTATTCGGACAATCAGGCTTGATATGACCTTTCTTCCCACAACCGTAACAAATAACTACTCACTTTTTGCATTCTCTCTGGAAATTCCCTGGAAGTCCACAATTGTTGCAAATAACATTTCTCCGGGGATTGGACTGATTTCCACTATTGCCCTTGTTATTGTTATTGTTTATGTAAGCTTTGTTCCTAGGTTTGAACTCCATATTGGGTTTAGGTTTACTTGCTTGAATCCTCTTTGTCTCTTTCTTGGCTCTCTTCCTTCGGTCCTCTTGGACATTCTTATAGTCATCTTCAAAAGTGATGGCTGCATCCAATAACTGCTGAAAATTTTGTTTATTGGCCAACCTCAACTGCATCTTCACGAAGGGGTTTAACCCTCGCAGAAAACGCTTCTTCCTTTTCTCTTCAGTACTTACTTCCTCTTCGGCATAACGAGACAACTGGATAAACTCCCAGATGTACTTCATGACACTAGTATAACCTTGTTGAAGATCCCCAAACTCCCTCCGCTTCAACTACATAACACTTTCCGGAACATGATACTCACGGAACCTCTGCTTAAACTCTTCCCAAGTATACTCTCTTCCTGGCGGTTGCATGGCTAACTGATTTTCCCACCATGATGTTGCAGGTCCTGTTAAAAGAAGAGTTTCATACCTCAGCTTTTCCTCATCATTACAACCTACAGTCCTCAGCTTTCTCTCCGTTTCTTCTAGCCAATCTTCCGCATCCAATGGTTCAGGGGCTGATGCAAAAGGTAACGGCCTTGCATTCTGGAAGTCGGAAAGACTCACTCCTCCACCTTCAGGTGCTCTCTGCTTTCCATCTCGTCCCAACAACTCTTCCTTGAATTTTTTGGTTTTCTTGCATCATTTGCATGTACTGCATAAAATTCTGCTCCATTAGCGGCCTCATTGGTGGTGGTGGTAATGTTCCCTGATTTATGGCATCTGCATCTGCCTTCTCTTTGGCCTCGCGCTCCATGCGCTGCTGCTCAGATTCAGTTTCTACACCCGATTCCATGACACCCTAGTCCTGCAACATAAAGCGAATACTCATAATTACATCATGCACATGTGTTCTGAGCTCGACTTTATGCACAGAACTAGTCACATAATGGAAATCAAAATACAAATAAAATCCAAATATGCATTTTACATATTATACATTACAAACCACTTAGTAATACAAAGTCATTACACCATGTACCATATAGGTACATTACAACACTTCCTCATTTATTAAGCTACATCATTCTCTTGGATTACAATACGCCATACCCGACACTTCCTAATAAGTAGCCTGCTTCTAGTATCCGTGACACTCATCATACATGCCTGAAGTCCAACCGTGATGACATAACGTCCGTCGCACAGTTTGTGGAACAAATGGCCTTCCAGAAGGAACATACTCAGTATCTGAAGTATCAGGACTTGAGTCATTACTCAGCCTGAGTGCATTGACTCCATCCAACTCGGCTGAAAAGTCTCCAGAACCCTGTTCAACATTATCACCCACTTGCATCTCCTGAGCTTCATTCCTGGAGTTATCAACATAATACACAGATTCTGCTGCTCCCCAGGTGCTCTGTTGGGCAAGATAGTTAAACACTGGATAATGTATATTCCCTGGGTTTTGAGAAGATGTTGATGATTCAAACACTCTCTCCTCAGGATCTTCTTCCTCATCCTGATCATCTACGAATATGATATTTCTACTACTGTTATTAGGATTGGTTCTTGCACCCATCCAACAGGATTGTCCAACATTTCTGTCAGACCGATCTATGGACATCTGATTCTCTAGGGATCCTTCAATTGACCCTATTCTCCATCCATCAGAATTCTCGATAGGAAGTTCTGAATCGGACCCTTCCTCAGAACCCTGTGGCACAGAATACCTCATATCTAATGTAGGATCATAGGTAGGTTCTGGTCTAGGTGAATAAGGATATGGTGTAAAAGATTCAGGATCTATGGGTATATCCTTAAAAATTGGTTTTGCACTACTCCTTGCTTCTTTCTCCAACTGGAAAGCTAACTGCTTCCTTCTTTCCGGATCAGTTAGATCCTCTAACATATCATTTGTATGTTCAACTATAACTTGATGTGTCTTATAAAAATACGCAACAAGTGTTCGATATCGATCCATAAACTCGGAAGCTAACTTAGGATGCTTCTTCACCAAAGTAAGATGATCCGGTACTGGATCCAAGTCTATAGAATCATAAGGAATCACAGAAAATGTGCTCCCTTCTAACTCCTTGGCTTTATGATCAAGGATATTGATTATCGTCTCCACAACAACAATATGATATGCTGCTAAATGACTCCTACCTTCACCTATGGGTAGATCATGATATAATCCAAGCTCCTTTGGAAGTTGAATACTCACACGATACTTGGATAACATCCGACCATCATAATAGGTTATAGTATTCACTAGAATTTTAGTTGGACAACTAAAAATCCTCAAGAGTTGATGAAGCAATTAGTGAATGATCCTTGGTAGTCATCGAGAGTCTCCTCTTTCCTTACCAAAGTTTGTTTTGGAAACTTTGGTGCCATTACTCTGTATATTAATTTTTTATTAGTAACCAACAATATATTTGCATCATAACAATGAATTATCGCACTAAAACATATAACTGAATATTCTCATTTGAATACCCATTATACCCTTTTAGAGAATTCTTTATCATTGCTCTACACTCCTACAGGTAATACCCTTTGCTAGGTTACCAACCTAAGGTCAAAGCAATTTGCTCTAATAGCAACTGCGGTGACCCAGCATACCACTGCATGTGTAGTACACTATAGTCGTTGACATGACATCCACAGAACACCGTTTCGTAAATATCACATCCCTCAGAGTGGTACAATAGAAACATTGTGGGTCCATATTACAAACATACACACATTATTATTACAATAATACCAGAAGTTCAAGACTACAAAAGATTCAACTTACAAACCAAAATATAAAGTGTTTTAGTGGAAGTTGAAAGTAACAAATCCATCCCAAGTTGAGCTCAACAGCTTATTATATAAGGTTCATGCTGCTCGACTCAATTGATTACTAATAACTAAGGCAACTAATCTGACTCATCATCGTCCACTCCATATCGGATCTCGTAGTCCACCCCTTCAATACCTCCTGACAGGTCAGGCTCCTCATAGAAGACATCATCTAGACATTCTGCTGCATACATTGGAGTATCTTCTGGGTCCTTAGAGTCTAAGCAGGGGATCAAAGGAAAGGGTGAGTAACAACGTTACCCAACAAGTTCATTATATGCAAGGTAGGAAGTTTGATACTCTATCTACCACCTCGGACTATAAGTCCTTGGCACTATGCAGTTTTCATAAATCTTTCTTCAAAGATTGATTTTATTGTGAAAATCTATGCCCATCAGCCTTCACAGGTTTACCAGAACTTTCATGGAGTTCCTTTCCTGCCGCGTTCGTAGCTCTTTTACACTCTGCAGAGGTGCGTTACTTTACCCATGAGAGATCAACTCATTGTTGCACAACCGGGCGTACTTTCCTGTCCACAATTCCTTGATGTGGGGCCCATTAGGTGATCCAAGCCAATCACTGCCCCCTTCGCGACCCCACATGCCTCCTTGGTGTACACCATGCCCACCCATTGAATTATGACAATGGTTTGTACAGACCGTTAGATGCCAAAACTATCGTGGGACGATGAGGGTTCCCACCCATATGCTGCATATCCTCTACGAATTACCAATTAGTGCACGCTACAAGGATAATAGCCACGACCTGCACATCTGGCTACATGCGAGAGGAAGAAGATACATCTGACTTCTCTGTCCCATTCTAAATCTCATGGTTAACATGCAATATAAGGCGCTAGAAACACTGATGTCAGGGGTTGTTAAATTCCTAGATGATTACCACTGTTGCAAATAGAACCCTAAGTTCTATTGCTTCTCTATATCATCACTTAGGATGATATCATCATTTTATTTGTTTAAGGAAATACTATTTTCTTTGCTTGAACATAGATGATAACACACAATTTATAAATACTTTGGTAAGAACTCTTCAAAACTACATGAGAAAGTGATGAACTTGCCTTGTGATTGCAAGGTAGTGAAGTCGGATGCTTGCACTGGACCTTGAGCTTCTATGTCTACAAAACATTATTATTGCCCGGTAAGGACAATATTTAAAGAAGCAAAATGAATATGCATAGTAATGTAATGCATTATTTCTTATTTATCTTCTTTGTGTGTTTTACCCAATATTTTAGTTTCTGGAATTACTTTAAGTAATAAAGAAATTTATTTTAAAGAATAACCTTTTAATATTTTATAAATATTACATCCACTATTTTATAATGTAATATATTATCAATAGAGTTAAAATCCAAAAAATTATTTAATAGGAACTCTTGGATTTATTTGTTTAATAATTCCTTTTAAGAATTAACATTTAAATAAAAGAGAATTTATTTTGGTAACTCTAAATATTTATTTAGTATTTTTCTAAAATACTATAATGACAAAATATAATAAAAGTGATTTTTATTTATTTTTATCCTTTTACTTTAATTTTTATAAAATTCCATAAGGAATATAAATATTATAAAATTCTTGACCAAAAATTATATATATAAATTATCTCTTAATTTAATTAAATAGTTTGGATTATTATGAATATAAAAATATATTATTTGCAATTTTTAGACTTTTATTTTATTCTCTAAAATTTTATTTAGTTCTAGGGTTATTTTGGTCTTTTAGAAATTATTCATATTTCTTTTAGGATTTTTGAGCCAACCCATTGGGCTTATTAGGCCAAACTGGGCCCAAGTGGCTTAGCCAAAAGATCTCCACGAAGGGTTTCTGGCCCTATTGGCCCATTCTCTGCCTCTCCCTCTTTCGACCTTATCTCTTCTCCTCCTCGACCCCGTGGTCGCTGGCGCCGCCGCCATGGTCCTCCCTGGACGCTGTCGTGGTGTATGGCGAGGTTGTCGACCAGGCTCCTTCATCTGCTCCAACTCGATTTGGGTCTGGGGCCCTCCTGCGGCCAGGCTAACCCCGTCCCGAACCCTAGGGTTTGGGGTGGTGCTGTTGACGCCGCCGCTGATGCTCCAGTGGTGCTGGTGAGGTGCTCAGGTGTTCTCGTGTGCTGCTGTGGCCGCCGCCGCGGCTAGGTGCGGGTTGCAGCACCCTCTGGGGTGCTCCTCGTTCCGCCGTGAGCTCGTCGGACCCTCTGGTTCCTCTTCAATTCTCCAGCGAGGACCACATGTGAGTTGGTTCTTGGTTAACACCCGTGCCTCTGTCTTCTTCGAGCATATCTGTGTGTAACTAGTGGCTATCCTTCATTAGGGTTCATACTGGTTCTAGGGTTCATCCCTGATTCTAGGGTTCAACCCATTGTGTGCTTTTAAGATGGTGATTTTGATCTAGTAACGATGCCTAGTGAGGATTGTTCTCTCTGCACCTTAGTGCTTGCTGTCATGCTTTGATTATTTGATGTTGTTGTTGATCTGATGTTAGCTTTGATCTGATGCTAGTGGTTCATAGTGTTTCCTCTGATTGGTGATTAAGCTTGGTTATCCTAATGGCACAATTGTGAAATCTGATTGGTGAAATTGATGCTTAGTGTGTTCATCTACTGTCAGTACTTTGATACTGACAATAACACTATCAGTGGAGATTCACTACATCAGTGAGTGTTGGCTTGTATAGTTATCACTAGACTGAACTAATCATTGGATTCTAATGATACTTTGAAGATATATGGATATGTTAGATGATCTCTGAGTGTAATCTCAGGGAAATGATAATTATTGGCTTACTGGTTTATTCATGAAAGCTAAAATAATTGTTTGACTTGGTTGTAGGATTTGTTCTTGTGACACCATCTTAGAATGGCACACAAGTTGATTCTACTACTGGCTTTACTATGGTAAGTACTTAAGATTGGATAGATGCCTAAAAATAATTTGAAAACTTCTCTTGATATTTATGCCTATGATGTTGGTCTGAGGCTCTAGGAACTAGATTCCTATCTTGCTGTCCCTTTCAAATATGCTAAAGTATCATGGTTGCTCACTGGATCTTGGATCCTAGTTGGTTAAGATGATTGGTTTATTTGTAGCTTATGAAATCTAAGGTGCTACTCTTTTAGGATATGTGCCTAGATTTTTATATGAACAAATGATGGAATATATATAAGTTATTTTGGTATCACCAGATCTATGATGCTGGTCTAAGATTTTTGGTGGATTTGGTAGAGTTTACTTCTGGTCTTTATATTTCAAATCCTCTAGGATAGGTTCACCCCACTTGGGTGATCACTGAGAGGTTAACTCTAAAACAACACATGCTTTTCTGTTTGGTTAAGATAAACAGAATATGTGGATGTTTTATGATACTCACCACAATAGTTGATGATTTGTGATGGTTGTTGGTTGATATGTGGCTTGATCTTGTTGATTATGTTGCTGGCCTGATCTTGTCCTTCACCTCCTGGTGCTGCTCCTATTACTTCTGGTTCCTGTGCTTGGCCTTGATCAGTCCTTCACCTCTTAGCTCCTGCAGCTTGACCTTGCTATCCTCCTAATCCACCCTCTCCTTATGTCACCATCCGGTGATGCTAGGTTGATCTGGTGTGTAGTTTTGGCTGGTGATTTGCTTAGCTTTGTGAAGCTGAGTGTTCTTGGTGTGGTGTTGGAAATGCAAAGATGAACTAGTGGCTGCCACGACTGTGCTTGGTCCTTTTACTTGGGTGAGCTGTTGTGGCTGTGTCGACAATACACCCCATGTAGTTAATTGATTGTGTTGCCTGTGTGAATAAATTTGTAATCTTTGTAATCTTCATTTCATTCTTTTGTAATAATTTATTCATATAGACATCTTTCTCTTTTTGTAATTTCCTCACTGTAATGAATCGTTATTAACTCTATGAGTTAATCTTTGTAATTTATTCATGGAATAAAAGATTTATTTCTTATTTGAATTTCTATCACTATTTATTATTTATTGATTAAATAAAATAATATTACTAAATCATTTTGAAATTCATTCTAAAATATCAATTCTTAACTTTAGAATATAAACTCAAAGTTCAAATTTGAATTCAAATTCTTTTCCCCCAAAACACACTAATTCATAAAAATCATGTCAAATTTTATAACGATCACTCTTCAGAGTTGTTCCCACACTTAGAGAGTGAAAGAAACTCTGATAACTTTAGGTTTTTATTTGGCAAAAAATTTACCCACATTTTACAGATGAATGCATGCATATGCACAAATTCCTAAATCTACCCTTAGTTGGTTCCTAAATGATGGGATGTTACATGTCACCACCCTGGCCTCCCCTGCCTCGCCTCTTCGCCTATAAAGACCCCCTGATGCCAAAACCCTAAGCACCCGATCAATATTCCACGAAACCGTCTGTATCCGCTGCAACCATCGTCCCTAGATTGGGGGGATCTGAAGCTCTTCCTGGCACCCTGCCAGACGGGAGATCATCCCGAAGGCCTTCTTCTTCATCATGCCAGCCTCCGATATGAAGTGTGAGTAGTTCCACATTGGACTGCAGGTCCATGTAGTAGGTAGATGGTTGTATCTCCTCCTTTGTGCTACCATGTTTAGATCTTGTGAGCTTCGTTCATGATCAAGATCATCTATTTGTAATCATGCATGTTTTGTTTGTGGGGATCCGATGGATATTGAGATTACTATGTCAGATTGATTAATGGTTTTGTCTTATTGATTCTATCATGTCTATGTTGTTTGTGATATTGCGTGCTCTCCATTTCTAGTAGCTATCTTGGCCAAGTAGATGCTAGTGACTCCAAGAGGGGGTATTTATGCTAGATAGTGGGTTCATGCCTCTGTTTAATCTAAGGGAAGTGACAGAAATCTCTAAGGTTGTAGATGTGTTGTTGCCACTAGGGAGAAAATAACGGTCTCTTGTTCATGGAACAAGTGGATTGTTTACCTTACACATTTTTCTTAAAGAAGTTATCTGTTGCTTGCAACTTAATACTGGAGGGGTTCAGATGATAACCTGAAGGTGGATTTCTAGTCATAGATTTAGTTGGATGGCGGTATATGTATCTTGTTGTATTGCCTAATCGAATCTCATAGGATCGTGAATGTCTAGTATTGCATTATTATGCCCTGCTCAGTCCTGTCAATTGCCCCGCTATAATTTGTTTGCCTAGCATGCCATGTTTATTTATCTTAAGGAGAACACCTCTAGTGAACTATGGAACCCGGTCCAATCTTTACCATTGATACATCTTCCACTGTTACTTGTTTACTTGCTGCAAACCATTACCTTCCACACCATACGTTTAATCCTTTGTTACAGCTGATACGTTGGAAACGTGTCTATAATTTTTGATGCTCCATGCTTGTTTAGTATCTAATTTGCTTTACTTGTCCACACTTTGAGGTGCTTTTTACATGTTTTCTGGTACTAACCTATTAACAAGCTGCAACAGTGCCAGATGCCTGTTTTCTGCTGTTTTTGGTTTCAGAAAAGTTAGTAAAAAAATATTCTCGGAATTGGACGGGACGAAGGACAAAGTCAATAACTCTGCGTGGGGAACAAGAAGTCCAGAGGGGAGCCCGGAAGGCCAGCCATGGGGGCGAGACCCACCCTAGGCGCGGGTGGGCCCAGCCCCGCGCCTGGCTAGGGTTTGGGCACCCTGGTCGCCTCCCGGACTCGCCCCTTCGCCTATAAGAAGCCCCCGATACAGAAACTCTCGGTACCCGATCAAAAATCCACGAAACCGTCTATAGCCGCCGCCACCATCGTCCCTAGATCGGGGGGGGGGGGTCTAAAGTTATTCCCAACACCCTGCCGGAGGGGAGATTATCCTGGAGGCCTTCTCTCCGGTATGATTTATGAGTAGTTCCACCTTGGACTATGGGTCCATGTAGTAGCTAGTTGGTTGTATCTCCTCCTTTGTGATTTCAGGTATAGATCTTGTGAGCTCCGTTCATGATCAAGATCTAATCTATTTGTAATCATGCATGTTGTGTTTGCGGGGATCCGATGGATATTGAGATTATTATGTTGGTTTGATTAATGGTTCTATCTTTATGATTATATCATGTGTGTGTTGTTTGTGATCTTGCGTGCTCTCCGTTGCTAGTGGTTATCTTGGCCAAGTAGTTGCTAGTGACTCCAAGAGGGAGTATTTATGCTCGATAGTGGGTTCATGCCTCTAGTTTCCAAGGGAAGTAACAGAAATCTCTTCGGTTGTAGATGTGATGTTGCTACTAGGGAGAAAACAACGGTCTCTTGTTCATGGAACATGTGGACTGTTTACCTTACATACTTTGCTTAAAGCAGTTGTCTGTTGCTTGCAACTTAATACTGGAGGGGGTTCGGATGATAACCTGAAGGTGGACTTCTAGTCATAGATGCAGTTGGATTATGGTCTATGTATATTGTTGTATTGCCCAATCAACTTCATAGGATCTTTCTAGCTAGTAATTACATTGTTATGTCTTGCTCAGTTCCTGTCAATTGCCTTGCTATAATTTGTTTACCCTTCATGCCATGTTGTTTATCTAAGGATAGCACCTCTAGTGAATATGGACCCCGGTCCAATCTTTACCATTGATACATCTTCCACTGTTACCTGTTTACTTGCTGCAAATCATAACCTTTCACACCATACGTTTAATCCTTTGTTACAGCAAACCGGTGAGCTTGACAACCTCACTGATTCATTGGGGCAAAGTCTTGAGTTTGTGTTGTGAAGGTCTCCACGTTGCCAGCAACACCTGTGTGACGGTTCCTTCCTCCTAGTGGTTCGATAACCACTGTTTCTTACTGAGGGAAACTTGCTGTTGTGCTGCTTCATACCTTGATCTTGGGGTTTCCAACGAAGCGTTCCATGACAAGTATTAGGCGCCATCAACAGCGACCGATGAGATTGACAACCTCACTGTTCGTTGGGGCAAAGTCTTGAGTTTGTGTTGTGCAGGTCTCCAAGTTGCTAGCAAAACCTTTGAGTTGTTTCGTTCCTATTAATGATTCGATAACCTCGGTTTCTTACTGAGGGAAAACTTGCTGCTATGCTCATCACACCTTGCTCTTGGGGTCTCCCAACGAGGCGTCAATAACACGCCAACACAAGCATTAAACAATAAGACAAGAGAAGGTTTCATACTTATATGAGGAGGTAAGTATCTGGGCAACTACAACAGTGCATGCGTCCCCCTTCGCAGACATGCACTGTAACCTAAAAGTGAAGGTTCCAGACTTATATGAGGGGAACACTCCCTGTTCCGGTGAAACCGGGTAGGATATTGCCACAACTTGTGATCCAACATGGATCTACATCATCATGTGACCTAAACAAACACAAAATAAGAGAAAACTACACCGGGCTGCCCTCTCAGAAGAACATCTAAGGGGTAGACGATCCGAGGCCCATAGATCAGGGTTTTGGAGCAAAATGCGCTCCAAGGCATCGAACGTGTATATATATAGACGTTGATCCAGAGAAACATTTATTTAATAAGATCCATCCTAATTAAATAAAATTAATTTAATGAATAAATATAAGTAACTTAAAAAAAGAAATACAATTGATAAAACAAAATGGAGAAGAAAAAAGAAACTCACGGCAAAGATTTTGCTCATGGCAAAGGGAGAGCTTTGTCGTGTGTTCCGTCTTCAGTGGACACGGCAAAGTAGCTCCGTTAGCCCCCTCCATCCCTCGCGCCGTCAACATCGGGCTGTGGGCCCTTCTGCAGGGCACTGTCGTGAGAAGAATCGTTGTCGTGGGCTAGGATTGTTCTTTGCCATGCGTGCTTTGTTGCCGTGTGGTGTTTTTCGTCTTTGCCGTGTAGTTGTTCATTGTCATGGGCTGTTGTTCCTCCGTGCCGTGCTACGTTTATTTTCCGTGTGTCGTCCTAGGTGGTTCACGGCAAATAGATCTTTGCCGTGTCATGGCCCATGGCAAAGGGCCGTCGCACGACAGCGAAGGTTTTTCCTATAGTGAGATGGATTGTTGTAGACCGTGTCTGTACGTTTTCTCGCAAGTGACGTGGAGTCAGGTTACAGATGACATGCGTCTGAACCAATGTCCATGTCCTAAGAGCATCTTCACCAGCCGCACCCCAACGGGCAACAACCCAACTGGTGGCTAGCAAGCACGCAACGGTTGCTTTAGGGGTGCTGCCCAAACTACTGCAGGTGGTTTTGGGAGACCGTCTCACACCGACGCTTCTCAAACAATCATGTCCGATAAAATGACTCAAAAAATTCGAATATCACATCCAAATTAGTTCATAGCAGTGCACGACCACATCGTCCAAGTTCAAAGTGACAGCCAGAGTGGCCCAAAACGCTAGTCCAACGAGATATTACATGCAAAGAGATCAAATCAGGGCGTGCTCATCGTCGGTGCCCATGCCGGTGCAGCCGCCCTTGTCGCACTCATCTACACCACAATGCGGTCACCCTCCAATGTACCACAACTTTATTGGTCGTTCAAGTTGGATGTACGATGGTCATGATCCTCTTCTTCTTGGTCATTTGAGCATTCATCGCCTAGAGTATGTCGGCCTGCGCGGCGACGACCTTTGCCTCCTCAATCTTGATCAAAATAATATACACCCCAAAGCACGCCGACCATAATCTCCATGAATTGTCAAACAATAGTCACCTATAGGAACAAAATTAACTAATTATAAGACGAAGAATCTGCACCGAATCTCATGAGGTTGATATATTGGATTTGAGTGGGGTATGTTTTCACTATGTTTTCTATGTGTCTTATTGCTAAGTGACTACATGTATTTTCCATAGAGTTTTCTGTAGGGATGTCGTCGTCAAAAGCCATTCCATCTACTTCCTCTATCACTTGTGTGAACACAGTAGTAGTATTAGGCATATTCGTGGTTTTAACTTTATTTATTTATTCAAACATCTCAGCCTGGCTTGCTCAAGGGTTTTGACTACTTTTACAACATTGCTAATAACAGAATTATTCAAAGAAGTACATCCAAGTTTAACATACATATCAACAAGCATGTTTTTATCAGTATTTAAAACACTGGGAACTGGTTCGTGATCGGTACCTGGAATATTATTCTTCATGTTAGCTCTTTCCATAGTCAGTTATGTCCTGTCAGCATCCTCGTGGCCCTTCAATCTATCCCATCTTGGTTCTTGATAGGTCACCTCCACTTTCTTCTTCTTATCTTGTTTATTGATCTGATGTTCTTGTTCCTTAGCATCCACCGCCTTCTCCACAACTATCAATTTCTCCTTTTCCAATCTTTACCGGTAGTAGTCCTAGTTAGTTTTGCTATTTTGGTTCCAAAGGAATCTTGGGAATCTGGTAAAGCCTCTTCCTCGTCAGCTTGCTGTGTTGAATTCTCTTGATTGTCCTCATAATCCACTTGTTCTTCCTCCTCTTGAACTTTACTATCTTTGCCCTCATTTTTCTTTCCATTTCATCCATCTTCCAAAATCTTCCGTTTCTCAGCAATCTTGTCCAACAACTATTTGTTCTCAATGTTTTGCATCTCATAAGATAGGACATTGTCTTTTTCAATCTGGGAAGATCAACATAATTGTCTGACCTCATAGTGATAACATGATCATAGTTTGGTATAATTGCTATGCCATTCTGAGATAAAATAACGGTTGGAATATCATTTATCCTATTGGAGGTTCCAGCATGAGAGCTAGAACTTTTTGGAATAGTTGCCGCTCCTTGATGTTGTGAATCGACCTTTAACTTCTTAGTGGCCCTGACACCTTCTTCATCATCATTTTTATTATTGTTAGTACCATTCTTGGTCACCACTTGTTATGTTAGGTTAAGTTTGTGTAAATCTCCTTCTTCAATCACCTTTTCTAAATAAAATGTCCATACTACTATGAATATCCAACGTGTTTCTTACAAAAAAGAGCTATTCATACTAGCTCAACTAGTTTATGGAGTCTTAGATATTGTCTGCACATTGAATAAGAAGAGAAACATATGTGTGCCCTACTCCTCGTTGTGGAGGGCATAGTGGATGAGGGTGATTACAATAAAATCATCGAGATTCCCCCTTCCAGGGAGAGGGGCGGTTTCTCTCAATGGTTCAGACGGTTCAAAAATGTTGACATGGCCATGGTTTTCTTCTTCTTCGTTTCTCCCTTTATCCTTCTGCCACGATGTTGTATGAGATGAATATTACATGATATTTATTTTATTTTCCTTTTTATGTTTCCTTAAAGTGCCAAACATTATAGGGAACTCTTTTGTGCCACTTTATATTCATTTTATCTATCGTGTGTTTGTATATTCTCATTTTTTTGTTAATAATTAATTTGCATACTTTTATATATTCTTATTGTTCCAATAGTTATTATGAACTCTTCACAGTGGGTTTTATACCATACACAGGATACCGTCCGTGTATCCATCTTATGTTGGTGTGCTTGCGGAGATTTGTGTCGTCTTTTCTATCTATATAGTATATCAGAGCTTGTCATGTTTTAGAATGTGCATAATGTTTTTTCAGTGTTTAGATTCTTGTAACATCGAGTTTTATGTTACGGATTTGCTAGTTCTCAGGCGCCTGAGAACTCTCAGTCACCTCTCTCGCCATTAGATTTACCTCGCGATTCGTGCAACATGAGACTTTCACATGAGTTGCAACTAGGTTGTAACTGAGATTTTAATGAGTTGCAACTAGGTTGCAACTGAAAATTAGTACAAATTATAGTTGTAACTAGCACAAATAGTAGGATGATGTCAGCGACTTAGACATAAGAAGTTTTCAGACGCCTGAGATCTAGACACTCTTACAAAATGTGTCGTTATATTTCCTTGTGTCAGCAAAAACCAACTCTCACGAATCTCTGAATAGACTGGATGAACCGTACGGGCTCCCTCCCCTCCTCCTCCTCTTCCCCCTTTCCCCTTCCCCTTCCCCTCCCCTCTCCCCTTCCCCTCCCAGTCAGCCACTGAGCCACCGCCCACCCCTCAATATACGCCGGCGAAACCGAGGTGGAACGGCACGACCCCAAACAGAAACGGATCCTCCCCTGGCGTATCCCTACAAGACTCGGAGGACTTCATTGGGAACTACTAGTAGGGTTTAGTCGATCGTACTCGTAGATCGTATTGATGGGGAACAACATGCCACCGTCTTTTGATCCCGCAGCGGCTCCGATCGCCCAAGCGGCACCGGCGATGGAGATAAAGATGACAACTAGCGCGGCAGGGACAGCAGCAAGGCGTAGATCAGTTCGACCACGCCATGGCTGCAAGCGCAGGAGGATCGCCGACCAGGAGACCCGCGGCTGGGCGTCGCTCCCCGGCGACATAGTCCGCCTCGTCGCCGAGAGGGTGCTGATCTCCGGCGACGTGGTCGACTACATCACCCTCCGTGCCGTCTGCTCCCTCTGGCGCGCCAGCACGGACTCCCCCAACCTCGGCGGCCACCAGTACCTCCGCCCGCGCGGCTGGGCCGCTCTCTGCGATGGCGACGCGGCGCGCCCGGACGACGCCGGCGAGATCACGTTCTTCAAGCCCGCCACCGGCCGCCGCCTCTGCGTTCGCTTCCCCAGCGCCAGCCTCTCCCGCCTCCGCGGCAGCAGGGTCGTCGCCTTCAGCTCCGGACTCCTCGTGCTCCTCCACAAGCGCTTCAACGAAGTCCGCGTCATCCATCCCTTCACGGGCGTCGTCCTCCTCCAGCTCCCCAACATGGCCCCCACCTTACGCGTCGTCGGCGCCACCCGCTACTCACTACTCCACATGAACGCCGCCGTCCTCACCACCCCCACCTCCGCGACAACCTCCACCATCGACGCCGTCGTGGCCTGGTTCCCGGGGACGCGCGCCATCCTCTTTTCCAAGCCGGGAGACGCCGCCTGGGACGCCGTCATCCTCGACCAAGGCCTCGAGCTCCAGAGCGTACTCGCCTTCCGCGGCCGCCTCTACGCCACCACCAAGACCTCCACCAACATCCTCCAGGTCTACCCTCCGACCAACAACAATACCTTCCCGGTGGACACCCCTATCCCAGACGCGCTCGGTCGCCCGTCAATGTGCCACTACTTCCTCGTGGAGTCCGACGGCCGCATGCTTCTCGTCGTCCGGCACCATGTGGTCCATGTCACGACGCCGACGTGGCAGGTCGCCTTCAAGGTCTTCGAGGTGGACCTCGACCGCAGGCAGCTGGAACCGGTGAGCAGCATTGGCGACCTCGCGCTGGTCCTCGGCCCGGACAGGTGCCTGTCCGTCTCATCCAGGGACCTGCCGTCCATCAGCAGGAACTCTGTTTACTGCTCTCAGTACGGTGATGTCGACTGCTTCTCTCTCGGCGGCGGCTCCGTGGACCAGGTGTTTTCCGCGGCATTGGATGTGCGGCCCTTCACCATTGTCGATCATCTCATCACATACTGCAATCATCTTGAATGGTAAGCATGCCAACTACCCTGTAGGAGGTAGACCGTAGACCACGGCTTCAAGATCGAGCCATGTTTTTCAGACGCACGCCCTGATCTCTATTTTGTGTACGCTCTTATTTATTGTAGGGCGAGAGGGCTCATGTTTCATGAGCATGATGGTCTCCACCAAGAACTGAAGCAGAAAATCAAGATGCAAGATAGCCAGCTGCGTTTAACCGGTGTGCCATGGAAGAAGAAGACCAAACCATCTCCTGCAACTTAGCACGCTAGCTAGTCTATTACGAGTGTGAAAACATTTTTTTTTTGAAGTAACGAGTGTGAAAACATTAACCCTTCAAATAAATAGTTCAATAGCTGATGCCAAATTAAGGGCTCGGAACTCCTATACATCTACTATACTAGTATGAAATGTAATTTGTCCTTAACCATTGCTTCTCTTGTGTTGTGTCATCAAGAATTCCACTTTTTACCCCTACTTGTGCATTTGTGACACATACTACCCCTTAGAGTGCAAATTCGTCTAGATTACACATTTTCAAAGATTTTGACCCTCTTTTTTCTAAAGCATATCTATTGGGTAAGGTGTGAGGTGATGATCGGGGTTCAAAAATATCAAGACGAAAACATGGAATGGGACATGTGGATGAGATAAGTCTAGCAATGATTGTCGACGATATCCTCCGATCTTAACACATTTTGTCGCACCACATCAACGTAGGATGCCGGTCCTATCTAACAAAAACAAGCAAAATACTAAAATGTCTTAAAAGCATATTTAAAACCTTATATATTGGATATGTTCATAAAACCTTAATGGGGTAATATATGTCACAAATTTAGAAGTAGGGGTAAAAAGTAGAATTTACTCTTTTTCAATTGACCTACATCAGGATTCCGGGCACCAAGACGGCGTATAGGTGCGGTGCCTACCTGGCCATCCATGGAGCAATGCTTAATGCAGTTCGTCGTCTCCGTGCACCGCACTACAAGAACAAATCAAGGTGCCGATGGCTAAACGCTACATCGACGACTATTTGTCAGGGCCGTCGGCGTAGGCTCCGAGGCGAACAGACGAGGAAACTGGCCGTCAACCCAGGTTTGCCGTCAATGTAGGATGGAATAGGCCAACGGCAGCCGTCGGCGTAGACCTGACCATCGATGTAGGGGATTGGCCGTGACGGCGATACGATGGCGTCAAGGCTACACCGATGGCTTAGCTGTCGACCTATGTTTCACACCTACGCCAACAGCAAAGCCGTCGGCATAGCTATTTTCCCTTTTGCCACATTAATCCTAAAAATCATAACTAAATCATTCTAATTAAGAAAAACACAAAGAATATTTCAAAATTTGTAGAAAAATAAGATCTATCTATCTAAACTCAAATATTACACATTTTGTTGAATAAAATATAAAAATATCTTCGAAATATCAAGCTTGGAATATTCCAAATATCTCAAAAAACTTCTCAGAAATAAGCTATCATATTCGAGGTTTCATGGTTTTCAGGCCAAACGACCAATTCTATAGCTAGAATCGCGGTATAGTTTATGATAACGTGTCCATATTTTGTACACACGAACATCTTGGGATGGTAAGTAATGTTGCAGAAGGAAGTTTCCCTTTTCGTCGCATCAAAAAGACATTTTCCATTTTCCGAATGTCAAAAACGGGGTGTTTTGTGAAACAACAACCAAATAAAAATTTGAAAATGGTACCATCCCATTTTTCAAAAATACTAGACCATATTCTATGGATAATGTCCCAACTAGGGTATCTTAAATCTTTTTTTCCATCCCTCGTGAAAAAAACAAATTTCTACCAAATCGATAGAAAGTGGGTCAGATTTGAACTGCAGTTACATGATCTGATGCTCGTGATTTTTTAGAAAAATCATTTTAGATTCACCATATGCTATTTCATCATAGATCCACTACAACTTTAGCGAGGCTCTGTCCTGAGCTAAGTATTTTTAGAATCCTCAAATTTAAAAGGGATTGCATATGATTTTTTGAAGATTTAGCCACTATTAAATGAATTTTATTTAAAAAACCTTATAGTACACTATTAAAATACACGATGCATGATTAAAAAGATGATAGGGATGTCATGTTTTAATTCCTCTCATTTGTTTGATCGATTTAGATAAATTATTTGTCGAAATCTGATTTACTAATTTAAAGATATGAATCATTCCATATTAAATAGAAAATTAAAAATTCATTTTATTGTTATTTGAATTCAAGATTGTTATTACTTATTTATTATTGTTTACTTAAATAATGGTTTGAAATTCAAAAAATAAAGGCGTGTGACATCATTGTTCAAGGGTTAATAGGATTGATATGGTAATATTATCAACATGGCCCTCCTACCTCGCTGCCCGCGCCGACTCCGACGCCGTCGTGCGCCGCCACCGTGCCATCCGCCTCGACGACTCCTCCCCGCATATCGCGCTCACCATCGACCATGACCAGGAGACCATCGACGTCCATGACGACATCGCATACACCTGGCGCCTTCTTGTCTCCTGCGACTTTGCCAACGCCAAATTAGCACCGTAGCTCCCGGCGTCGTCCCAGTGCGCGAGCTCCGCCATGGTTTTTTGTGCTGCAAGATAGATCGGAGAGACTCCATCCTCTAAATGCGGCGTGGTGCAATTGCAACGGACAGAGAAGAAAGATTGCATCTCTGCCTCGTCAATAAATGGGGATTGAAACGAATGAACATGGGCGTCGGTTACTGACTGACCTTGTCGATGGCAAGGCAACTGATTTTGGTGGGGTTGGGGACAAGTTGGGGTGGGGATAGATCAGAGAGACCTGTAGGAGGAGGGTGGGCCCATGCTAGAGTTTAGAGTAGGGGGGAGTGTGCACTGGCGTGGAGGTAGGGGAGCACGCGCCGACGTGCTCCATCAGCGACAGCGGTTTTTTCGTGGATAGTGACATGTCGAGGTCGAGGGCAGTTAAGTATGGTGATCGAGCAGAGGGAAATGGAGGTGAGCACCTCGTGCCGGTTGGGAAAGTGGGGGAGCGCGTGCCAGCATGCGCCATGAGCAGCGGCGGCACCAGATTTTTCTAGCCGGATAGAGAAGAGACCGGAACAAGGACGACGATTTTACAAAAAAAAACTCATATACCTTTTTTATTTATATTTTAAGTTATCTTATATGTTAAGTTAGACAGCGGCCACATCATCAAATACATTTCTATAAATAAAGTGGACAAGTTCAATGACTAACTATATGTATTTAACTTTGTCTTATTTATCCAGCGCCTATAGGATTTGTAGATTGAAAAGGAGTAAAATACATCGAAAACCATGTAACTTGTTTGTATAAATCACATTGGTCCTTATATTTGGAAAAGTTGTATTTATAGTCGCTGAATACGTGATGTTGGGTGGCAGGCCAAACATGCAATGTTGTTTGTTTTGCAAAAAACCCTGAATATTTTAATTGTTGTCCTTAGGAGAGACTGACCACCGGGAATGCAATTCCCACAACAAGTTGGGTCCCGGAATCATCTATGTTCTCCATTTGTTGGAGATTCGTGCTAGCGTTTTTATAGAAAAATCCTCCTATCTTACTTTTCGAGTCTGAAATGGATCGTATGGGCACCTAGAGGGGGGGGGGGGTAAATAGGTGCTAACCAATTTTTAATAATTTTTCAATTTTAGGCTTGACACAAAGTAAATTCTCTACATATGCAACTACGAGAATTTTCCTATATGTAGCCCTAACTATTAAGCACGTAAAAGAGGAGCGAGGAAACCGTAGTGGAGCACGCGGAGACACAGGGATTTGATTTACCGCAGTTCCTTCCTTGTTAAGGGAAGTACATCTGCGTTGGAGGGGTGGGCGGTTCTAAGACCACCACGCCACAATAGGCCTCACCCTATTCTCCGATGGATCTCGCCACGAGAGGGCTGATCCACCTTCTCCACTATTGGATCCCTTCGAGGCGGGAACCGGTGCCTTTTACAACACTATCGGGGCACACACCCACAACTGAATTGGGGGCTCCCGGGATGACAACAAGCTGCCACAAGAACAAGGTTTATCAATATAAACAAAAACGAGGATCTAGATATTTGCAAGAAATACTAGATCGGAGATTCTCCAAATGAATGGAGAGGAGATGAAACGCTTGATTGCTGATGATGAAGATCGAGTTCTCCTCCTTTGATTCCCCAAGGGATGGAGCCTTTGGGTGGATCTAGGTGGAGCACTCTTGTATGAAGCTTTCAGATCTGATCTGTTCTTTTTCGAGATGAATCAAGAGTTCTGGAAGGAGGGGGATGGCTGGATTAAATACCCCCTCCCCAGATCTGGCCGTTGCACAACTTTGGGGGCGGATTATCCGCCCCCCACTTGGGGCGGATTATCCGCCCCCTGGGAAAACTCCGCCCCAAGGGCGGATTCTCCGGGGGAAACTCCGCCCCCTCTCTGGGGCTTGCGCCTTGGTGAAGCTCGGTGAAGATCTTGGGGGGCGGATAATCCGGCCCCCCTGAGGGGCGGATTATCCGGCAAGGCCGGAAAGTCCGGCCAAAACTCCGCCCCCTCTCTGGGGCTTGCACCTTGGCGATGAGAAAGGGGGGCGGATTATCTGCCCCCCTGAGGGGCGGATTGTCCGGCTGGCCGGAAAATCCGGCCAAAATTCCGCCCCCCCTTCTGGGGCTTGCGCCTGCTTGGGCAAAGGGAGGGGCGGATTATCCGCCCCTAGTGGGGCCGGATTATCCGCCCCCAAAGGCAGAGTTCTTTTCCCTTTATTCTCAAATAGAGCTGCAAAACTTCAACACACATTAAATGATCCTTGGTATTGTTATCTAACACACAAAACACTAGGGATTAAGAAATGTTCTTTCAATCTCCCCCTTTTTGGTGTTAGATGACAATACTAGGATTTGCAATAAAACCGGCAAATGCCACCTTAAATAATGAAAGACGCTCCCCCTAGATGTGTGCATATTTAAGATTTGCATTTGAATACAAATACACACACTAGGGAGAACACTACTTTAAGGTTTTGGAAATAAGGTCATACCACCGGAATATATAGCCAAGGCATACATAGATAATCCCATGAATCCATATGTCATCAAATATGCTCCATAATTCCAGAATTCCATGGAGTCCATGATAGATAAATCCAGAAATCCATGAATACCAAACATAGTACCAAACTGTGGAGTACGACTTAGTCTTACACAAACAACCACAAATAGCAAACAAGTTCACGCTAGAAAAGGCACAAGCAAGCAAATAAAAACGACTAAAATCGAAGAGCTTATGCCCGACCCTTGCAAATCCACGAGACCTAATAGAACTACTTCTCCCCCTTTGGCATCGAAACGCCAAAAAGGAAGAAGAGCGATGCTAACGTCCCTGGACACCCAGAATTCACACCCAAATTTGCAAGAATTCAAATCAATCAAAAGCCAAATTTGAGTGTGTTTTCCATAAGAACATGAGATATGCAAGAAAATCCAAAGAACCCCATGAAAAACCAACTCTTCTCGAGGAAGAGGGCGGTGGCCGAAGCCACCATGTTGGAGCGCATGGCATGACACCGCGAAGATGTATCTTGAGTTCAAAACCAATGCTCATCGATGACCCACATATCACAAAATGATATTAATGGAAATGATTTTACTTGCTTTCGGCATTATGGGGGGAGGGTTGGCCCAATCAATTAGGACCACACTCCCCCTATGTCTATGCCCGCATCTAAACCAAATACATGAATAAGCGCAAGTGAGTGTGCAAGGGTAGTCAAGCCAAGCTCCTTGAATCTATGATATTTAGCTCATTCCTCAAATAACAAAATCTTGCTTCATCAAGGGGCTTTGTGAAAATATCAGCCAGTTGGTTCTTCGTGCTCATAAAGGATAGATCAATATCTCCACGAGCAACATGATCCCGAATAAAGTGGTTGCGAATCTCTATATGTTTTGTTCTTGTATGCTGCACGGGATTGTAAGCAATTTTGATAGCACTTTCATTGTCACATAAAAGAGGCACTTTGTCACAATTGACACCATATTCCTTTAAAGTTTGCCTCATCCATAACAATTGAGTACAAGCACTTGCAGCAGCAACATATTCAGCTTCGGCGGTTGAGAGTGAAATACAATTCTGTTTCTTTGATGACCAACACACTAGAGACCTGCCCAAGAATTGACATGCACTAGAGGTTGATTTCCTACCATCTTTGTCACCAGCCCAATCTGAATCGGTGTAACCACATAGAGAGAAACTTGAACCCTTGGGATACCATAACCCAAAATTTGGGGAATGAACCAAATATCGGAAGATTCGCTTGACTGCCACTAAGTGGCTTTCTTTAGGAGCGGCTTGGTACCTTGCACACACTCCTACACTTAACACGATATCGGGCCTAGATGCGCAGAGGTAAAGGAGAGAGCCGATCATGGATCGGTATACCTTTTGATCCACATCTTTACCCTTGGGATTGAGCTCAAGATGACACTTTGTTTGCATTGGGGTAGCAACGCCATTGATATCCGTCATCTTGAACCTTTTGAGCATGTCTTGGATGTACTTAGCTTGATTAATAAAGGTTCCCTCACTAAGTTGTTTGATTTCAAATCCAAGAAAGAACCTGAGCTCACCCATCATGGACATCTCAAACCTGTCAGTCATAAGCTTTGAAAATTCACCGTTAAAAGCTTGGTTAGTAGAGCCAAAAATAATGTCATCTACATAAAGTTGGCATACAAAAAGCTCCCCATTAACCTTGTTAGTAAAAAGAGTGGGATCGATTTGCCCAACTTCGAATCCACGGTCTAGCAAAAGCTCTTTAAGGTGCTCATACCACGCACGTGGGGCTTGTTTAAGGCCATAGAGCGCCTTATCGAGTTTGTAGACATGGTTCGGAAATTTGGGGTCCTCAAACCCCGGGGGTTGCTTGACGTATACTAACTCATGTAGAGGACCATTAAGGAAAGCGCTCTTAACATCCATTTGTTGTAATTTAAAATTATGATGAGCTGCATAGGCAAGAAGGATACGGATGGACTCAAGGCGAGCCACATGAGCGTAGGTCTCGCCAAAATCAATTCCTTCTACTTGAGAGAACCCTTGAGCCACTAGTCGTGCTTTATTCCTCACAACAATGCCATTTTCATCCTGTTTGTTCTTGAAGATCCACTTGGTGCCTATAACATTGCGGCAATCCTTTGGCTTTTCTACGAGCTTCCAAACTTTGTTGCGTTCGAAGTTGTTTAATTCTTCATGCATTGCAACAACCCAATCGGGGTCTTCAAGAGCATCAAAAACCTTCTTTGGTTCAACCATGGAAATGTGAGCTTGATGATCACAGAAGCTAGCAAGCTCTCTCGAGTGGATACCCTTCGTCGTAGATCACCAACAACCTTGTCAAGAGTGTGACCTCTTAGTTCAAGGTTGCGATCAGCACGAGCCTTGCGACGAGCCTCAATGTCCTTATTGTTTCTAGGAGGATTGGATTCAATTGTTGTATCCTTGTCTTGATTACTGCCTTGCCCTTGATCTTGGTCATCGCACGCTGTAAGATTGTTGCTGAACATTTTCTTCAGGCCCGGATAATCCGCCCCTTGGAGGGGCCGGACTATCCGGCCTTGGAGGTGAAGTACCAGAGCCATCTTCCTGAGAAATCCTGACTGGAGTTGGAGACCCATGGCCGGATACTCCGCCCCTGGGGGCTGGAGAATCCGGCCTGGGAGATTCAGAGATGTTGATTTCTCCTTCGGATCCCCTGGTACGAGTTGGAGTGCCAGGGGCGGATTGCCCGCCCCTTAGAAGGGGCGGATAGTCCGGCCTGGGACTACCAGCTTGTCCAGTGGACAGATGGTCTTCAGCAGATTGTGGTGTTGGTGCAGGATTGTATCCAACAGTAGGAGCTTGTTGATCTTGTGTAGATGAGGGCTCCACATGTGTGGAGCATTGTCCTTCCCGATCCGCCACAAGGGGTTCCTCAATGGGGCGGAAAAATCCCACGCCCATTCTTCTTAAGGCATATTGGGGTATTTCAACATCTGCATCACAAACATCAACTTGCCCTACAAAGGAGCCGTTATTTTCATCGAACTCCACACTACAAGATTCTACAACAATCCCAGTGAGCTTGTTGTAGACTCTATCCCGTAACCAACAAAAATACCTTCTAAAGCCTTGGATTCAAATTTTGACAAACGAACACCTTTAATAAGAAAGAAACACTTACACCCGAATACCCTGAAGTATGAGATGTTGGGTTTGTTGCCGTTAAGTATTTCATATGGGGTCTTGTCCAAGATCTTCCGAAGGTAGAACCGGTTTGATGAGTGACAAGCAGTGGATATGGCTTCAGCCCAAAAATTATAAGGAGACTTGAATTCAGCTAGCATAGATCTTGCCATATCCATCAAAGTCCGGTTCTTCCTCTCGGCTACACCATTTTGTTGAGGGGTGTACGCAGCGGAATATTGGTGTCTAATCCCCTCTTCGCTAAGAAACTCGTTTAAAGTGTAGTTCTTGAATTATGTGCCGTTGTCACTTCTAATTGCCAAGATGGGAACATTGTGTTGACGTTGAACTTCATTGGCAAAGTCGATGACAGTTTGTTGAGTCTCACTTTTCAGCTTGAAGAAATATACCCATGTATATCTTGAGTAATCATCGACAATGACCAAGCAATATTTCTTCCCACCAAGACTTGCATGAGAAGGAGGACCAAATAAATCCACATGGAGCTTTGATGACACAATAGTCTTCCTCTTGTGGGGAGAATCATGCATTTTTCCTTCAACACAAGCCCTGCAAACACGATCTTTGGCAAAAGAGACATTGTCTTTTAGTCCAAGAATGTGGCCACCCTTTTGGAGACTTTGCAAAGTTCTCATGTTGACATGGGCTAAACGGCGATGCCATAGCCAGCCCACGTCGGCCTTTCCGAATAGACACATCGGACCCGAAGTGGTTTTCCCCGAGAAGTCCACATACGTGTCATTTTCGACGTATCCAACGAAAGCGACCTTTAGAGACTTGCTCCATAAGAGTACCACCAAATCATCATCGATAAAAATAGCAAAACTCATCTTGCCAAGGGCACGAACAGAAAGAATATTGTAGCCAAGGGTCTCAACAAGCATGACGTCCACGAGAGAGATATCGTGGGCAACCACAACCTTGCCAAGACCCAATACCTGAGATTTAGACTTATCACCATAGGAGACTGTGATATTATCAAGATTTGGACGCATCTCCGTGATGATATCCTTGCTTCCGGTCATATGACTAGTGCAGCCACTATCCAGCACCCATTTCGACCCACCGGAAGCATAGCTCTGCAGGAAAATTACTTCTTGGTTTTAGGTACCCATTTTTCAATGGGTCCTTTCATGTTAGTAACAAGGGTCTTTGGGACCCAAATATACCAAGCAATATATTCATCAAAAGGACCAACATAATAAGCATAAACATCGCCATAATCATCACAAAAGAGTTCATAATTCGGATTATGAGACCCTGCAAAACCAATATTATTAGTCTTGTCTTTTGTGACAACCTTCTCAGCAGTGCTTGTCTTTAGCTGCACATTCTTGGTCTTGTTCTTCTTGGTTTTCTTCTTCTTGGACTTGGTGACATACCCAAGTCCCTCTTTACCATGATTTGACCTTTGCTTGCCAAGGACTTCATCAAGCACACCTTTGTCCTTTGTAGTGAGGTCCTTGATCACTCCTTTTTCCACACTAGCATTTTTCTTGTTACTATATGTTGAGTTGGACGAGCTAGGATTATCATATTCGGCCAATCGACTTTGAAGCTGATCATGTGACTCATTGAGAATAGAGAACTCGTTTTTCAACGCCTTGTGAGCATTGTCAAGTTTCTCCAATTCCTCGGAGAGTCTATCATGAGCAGCCCCAAAGTCAATCCTTTCCTTCTTTAACTTATTTGCCTTGGTGACAACATTGTCACGTTCCTTAACGAGTTTAGTCATAATTTCTTCATGTGACTCTTCCATAGACTCAAGCCTCTCTTCAAGAGAGACCCGAGCTTCTTCTTCTTATTCAAGAGCATTTTTTAGGGATGCAATTTCCATTGCATCCTCCCTTTCAATTCTGCCCTTTTCTTCAAGGAGTGCTTCGTTTTGGGCCAGCTGATCCATAAGAGCCTCAAAACGAACTTTGTGCTCACCTCGGAGCTTCTTGCCATGAGGCAAGTAGCATTCTTGTTGATGATGTTTTCGTTCGGAGAGTCGAAGAGAGATGTTGATGTAGATGTGGTGGCTATAGCAGCCACCTCTTGAGAGCTATCGTCCTCGTCCTCATCTTCACTCCCCGATGAATATTCTTCTTGAGCTACTAGAACAATCTTTGGTTGCTTCTTGAAAGGAGCATTCTTCTTTACAAACTGTTTCTTACGTGGAGCTTTTGATTTGTCCTTGAAAATGAGTCTTCCTCCATTATCCTCTCTACTTTGATATGGACACTCATTTCTGATGCAGCCGGTCACCACAATTAAAGCATGTTCTCGTTGGGACCATTTTCTTTTCTTCCATAGGCTCCACTTTTGCGATCTAGTTCAGCTTTAGCCTTGGCTGGATCTTTCCGAAAGTTTCTTGCATAAAGATCCAAGTATTGTCCGTGGATCCTTTTTATATCTTCGGGACAGTCCAGACCTTCTACCGCATATTCATCATGATCAATCACACTAGTCTTCAAAGCCATGTTGACCCCCTTTTGCATCCCCATAGCTCGAGCACGAGCATCTTCGGCATTCTTGGCAGCCACTTTGAAGGCGGCCATTTCTTGCATTACCTCATTGGATGACATGAGGTGATAATTATGCCTACCTTGGAGACTTTTCAAATCTGTGGGCTCAAATGGCATAAGAGCACTGACATACTTGCGCTTGATCCAAGCATCATCAACATGAGCTGCACCGTGGTTTCTGAAGGTTGTAGCTATTGCCTTGAGCCTCCTATACATGTCCTCGTGGTCTTATCCATCCAGCATATAAAATCCTTCAGCTTCATTGCTCAAGGCATCATATCTATTCCTTCTCATACTTTCATTTCCGATGAAGAGCTCGGTGAGAGCATCCCAAGCTTCTTTAGCTGTGCTAAGATGCTGAATGTGTGGCATGTCTTTATCACCCACACCAAGCTGTATCATGTGTAGAGCTGTAGCATTGAGTTGGCTATCGACCACTTCTCTCCTTGTGAGATTGTTAGGATTTCCAACATGAAGACCATTTTCGATGATCTTCCACAACTCTATGGAGGAACTGCACATGAGATTTCATCAAAAATTGCCATTGAGAGAAAGTAGAACTGAGCTTTGGGTGGATCACCCCTATTATGTATATGTGGGTGAGGAATAGGCGGATCAGGGGAATACACATGAGAAACCTCATTGTATCCATCCTTACCGCTATCCTTTTTCGAGGAGGAGCTCTTACTAGTATCATCACCTACCACGTTATCTTTGGAAGCAGTTTTACCCTTCCTTGGATTGCGGAGTGGTATCCTCAGAGTTAGATGGAGGTGATGCTGCGGATGTGGAGAGACGCATTATCAACTGACGCATCTCTTCCATCTTAGCCTCCATTGAACTCACCAAGGTTGTTTCCAACGTCTTGAGATCGTTCATGGTGACTACCTCCGGAGCATCACTCCCATCTCCCTTGGAACCCATACTTCTCTTAGGCGGTTAAGCCCAAAATAAGAGCCGAGGCTCTGATACCAACTGAAATGGATCGTATGGGCACCTAGAGGGGGGGGGGTGAATAGGTGCTAACCAATTTTTAATACTTTTTCAATTTTAGGCTTGACACAAAGTAAATTCTCTACATATGCAACTACGAGAATTTTCCTATATGTAGCCCTAACTACTAAGCACGTAAAAGAGGAGCGAGGAAACCATAGTGGAGAACGCGGAGACACAGGGATTTGATTTACCGCAGTTCCTTCCTTGTTAAGGGAAGTACACCTGCGTTGGAGGGGTGGGCGGTTCTAAGACCACCACGCCACAATAGGCCTCACCCTATTCTCCGATGGATCTCGCCACGAGAGGCCTGATCCACCTTCTCCACTATTGTATCCCTTCGAGGCGGGAACCGGTGCCTTTTACAACACTATCGGGGCACACACCCACAACCGAATTGGGGGCTCCCGGGATGACAACAAGCTTCCACAAGAACAAGGTTTATCAATATAAACAAAAATAAGGATCTAGATATTTGCAAGAAATACTAGATCGGAGGTTCTCCAAATGAATGGAGAGGAGATGAAGCGCTTGATTGCTGATGATGAAGATCGAGTTCTCCTCCTTTGATTCCCCAAGGGATGGGGCCTTTGGGTGGATCTAGGTGGAGCACTCTTGTATGAAGCTTTCAGATCTGATCTGTTCTTTTTCGAGATGAATCAAGAGTTCGGCGGGAGGGATGACTGGATTAAATACCCTCCCGGATCTCGTCACAGACAATTTTGGGGACGGATTATCCGCCCCCCACTTGGGGCGGATTATCCGCCCCCTGGGAAAACTCCGCCCCAAGGGCGGATTCTCCGGGGGAAACTCCACCCCCTCTCTGGGGCTTGCGCCTTGGTGAAGCTCGGTGAAGATCTTGGGGGGCGGATAATCCGGCCCCCCTGAGGGGCGGATTATCCGGCAAGGCCGGAAAGTCCGGCCAAAACTCCGCCCCCTCTCTAGGGCTTGCGCCTTGGCGATGAGAAAGGGGGGGGGGGCAGATTATCCGGCCCCCCTGAGGGGCGGATTGTCCGGCGGGCCGAAAAATCCGGCCAAAATTCCGCCCCCCCTTCTGGGGCTTGCGCCTGCTTGGGCAAAGGGAGGGGCGGATTATCCGCCCCTAGTGGGGCCGGATTATCCGCCCCCAAAGGCAGAGTTCTTTTCCCTTTATTCTCAAATAGAGCTGCAACACTTCAACACACATTAAATGATCCTTGGTATTGTTATCTAACACACAAAACACTAGGGATTAAGAAATGTTCTTTCAGAGTCTATTATTTTTTTGCTTATTAGCCCACGACATTTTCAGGTTTTATACATTTTTGAGTCCAGTGATCCGTTTCATACATGTCTCGATCCACTTTCAGGTTCTTACTATTTCTGTTAATGGAAGTTTCATTAAGCATTTTTGTGACTGTCAAATTCACAGACGTTTCATTCAGAATTCAACTATTTTTCATATAATTATGAGTCCAACAAATATTCATAGATTTCACAAGAAGAAATCACAATAAATTTTAGTTTCATACAAGAATAAATAACCAAAATTCATATATTAATTTTGAAAAATATTGAACAGAAAATTCATAAAAAGTTTACCAATTCTTCAAATAATCATAAAAGTTCATATAATGTTTCTCATGCGATTTTTTTTGCATGAACAGATCCACACTAGATTCATGAGGTTTTCACGCTATCTAATCCATGAACAGATCCATACATAACAGATCCACACACGATTCATGAACAGATCCACACAAGATTAATGAGGTTTTCACACTATCTAATCCATGAACAGATTCATACATTATTAAAGTTCAAACAAAATCAGACAAGTAAAAAATCACTAGAACAAAATCACATAGATTCATCCATGAACAACTAGAAAGAGGAAATTACATGTTTCATAGAACAAAAAAATAATAGAGGAACTCAGATCCGTGTCACTCAAACTTCTCTTGATTGAACAAAAATTAATAGAAGATTAATAAAGATTTATACAAGAATCACTCCTGATTCAGAACAAAATCGCATGAACTAGATATGGGTATTTTCCATACAGGTTTTCAACATCAATTTTTTAAAGATTCATCCAAACAAGAAACTCAAATCAAGATCCAAACATGAATAAAAAAGAAAGACAAAAGAAAGTTCCATCACTGATCCATCAAAGATTCATACCAAATCGCATGAACTAGAACTGGATCCAAACAAAAAAATACAAAAACATGAAGAAACAAAGAAAGGAAAAGGAGCAAAATTAAAAGAACAAAGAAAGGAAAAGGAGAGGCCTCCAATTCTCCAGATCTGGCCGGAGCCGGCAAGCCTTTTGTGGGGGAGGACGATGTTGGGGTGAAGGAGGGCCTGACAGGAGCTGGGGGCGACGTCAGATCGGTGGTGGGCGACGGCGCTGGAAGCTCAGTGGGTGGCGGCACACGGCGAAGCTCGGGGGAGGAGAAGGTGCGCTGGGGGGAGCTCAGGGAAGGAGGTGCTGGGAGGGAGGGAGGCAGGGGCGCACGTCGAGGTTCTAGGGAGGGAGGCAGGGCCGTGCGGCGAGGTGCTGGGGAGGGAGGCAAGGGCGCGCAAGCCTAGGATGATAGGGTTCGCTATGGGATGGGAGTTAGCCGGGCTAGGACTTTGCCCTCTCCTTGGGGGATCGCGAATTTTGCCCAACGCGAATTTTTCCCTCTTAGTTTTTTTATAAATGTATTGTATATGTTGTTTGGCAGGACTTTGCCCGAATCTTTAATAATTTTGTGGCCGTGAGGTGCTGGAGGCCCAACCTATAAGGGGAAAATCCTCGTTGGGCTGACCTCTCTAGTCACCGCACAGAAAATTTCCTCCGCCGCAATGCCACGTGCCATTGAGCTCAGTGGCTTGAGCGTTGCCCAGGATGAGCGCGCAAGCGGATGGCTCGGAGCGCCGCAGTGCACACGCCTGGTGTCCTCCCGGAGGTGGTCCTGGACGCACGCGCCCCCAACTCAAGTTCTTCTTCGGGCCCTCGATACTGATCCGGCAGCAGCCTGCATCTGGCGTAGCGGCACCGGCGGCGCTCAGCCTCAGGTACGGTGCCAACGCGGATGACGTGCTTGGGTACACACGCGTCCGACCTCGCTGGCTTGACACTGGACAGCGCGGAGAAATCCAGGGTGCGCACGTTACCGGCAACGGCACCTGGACCGCCTGTGCTCGCCATGACCTCGGCGTTCCTGGCGCGCATCCGCGGCACCCGTCGTTGTGTGGCCGCAGCTAGCAAGCCAGGCACGTGTGCGCGTTGACCATACACGTGAGCCAGCGTTGTGTATTCAGTGACCGTAAGTAGAACTTTTCCGAGTACAAGGACCTAAGGGCTTGTTTGATTCATATGATTCACAAAACATAGGAATATGAAAACCATAGGATTGGAGTGGCATGTCCACTTGAATCCTATAGAATTATGTAACTATAGGATTTTAGGGCTTGTTTGATTCATAGGAATTGCATAGGAATTGTGTAGGATTTAAATCCTATGGGAATTTTTCCTATGTTATTGTTTGATTCATAGGAACACATCCTATAGGAATTAATCCTATAGGAATCTTGTATTGCAATTCCTATAGGAAAGAAACATTAGATCATACCTCATGGAAAAATTCCTTTGCTACATCAAACAAAATTCATCTTCCCATAGGATTTAAGTTGGCATGACATCTCAATCCTATGTTTTTCCTATTCCTATACTTTTCCTATCCTATGAATCAAACAAGCCCTTAGATCAAGTGGTGTTTGATTGCATAGGAAAATCAAAGGAATTGTATAAAAAGGTTGGAGTGGATGGAAATTTTCCTTCAAAATAGAGTGCAAATGAATCCTTTGAAGGATTTCCTAAGGATTGTAATCCTTTGAATCAAACAGCAGTTATAGGAAAAATTCCTAAGGATCCAAATCCTACAAAAATCCTACACAATTTCTTTAAATCAAACAAGCCCTAATTGGTTTATACGGACAAGTTCCATGACTTCAGATGTATTTTACTCATTGAAAAATCCAATTCCTCTGTTGTACAGTCCGAGATGGTGTCGATGGCGGAGAGGGCGCTGCCTATATACTCCAGTTCGGGACGGGCGAGAGCAGCGCATCCGAACAACCCAACGTGCGGTGCCCCTTCCCTTTTTGATACTCCCTGCTGGACTGCGAGAGAGAGAGGCGCCTCCTTTTCCGATTCTCCGGCAATGTCTCCGGCCACCTCGCCCGCGACGGCGGGCCGGAAGCGTAAAAGCGGACTCGTTCGCCCACGCACGGGCTGCAAGCGCCGACGGAACCCCGCGCCGTCACAGGAGGAAGCGAGCGGCTGGGCATCGCTCCCTACCGACATCGCCCACCTCGTCGGCTGTCGGCTGCTGGCCGAGGACGTGGTGGACTACCTCACCTTCCGCGCCGTCTGCTCCCACTGGCGCGCCAGCACGTCCAGCCCGGACCGTGACTCCGCCCTGGGCAAGCCGCACCTCCGCCCGCGCTACTGGGTCGCGCTCTGCGACGGCGACGCAGCGCCCCTCGACAATGCATGCCGCGAGATTACCTTCTTCCAGACGCGCACGGCGCGCCGCCTGCGTGTCCGTCTCCCCGAGCTCCGGGCCCACAGGGTCGTCGGCTTCACCGACGGCCGACGGCCTCGTCATCCTTCTACACAAGCGCAAGTCGACCGTCCGCATGGTGCACCCCTTCACGCGCGCCATGGTCGACCTCCCGCCCCTCGGCCCCGCCTTCCATAAGATGGATGGGCGGGGATCGAGGATCTCTGCTCCGCATGAGCGCTTTCGTCTGCTCTTCACCCTCGGCCCCCTTCTCCGTGGTTGCCCATTTCCCTGGGAAACCCGAGGCGCTGTGGACACAGCCAGGCCGCGTGTCGTGGAAGGTCATCCGCCATGGCCTGGAGATTCGGAACATCTTGCCCTTCCAAGGCATGCTCTTCGCCACCGTGAGGTCCACAAAGGAGATTGTCATGGTTTACCCTCCACTCAAATTCTCCCTCGCTTACGCTGCAGACTCACTGGCCAACCAGAAGATATGGCGCGAGTACCTTGTGGAGTCCGATGGGCTTATGCTGCTTGTGGTGCAACATGGAACCACGGCATGGCCGAATTGTGCCTTCAAGATCTTCGAGGTGGACATCCACGGCCAGAAACTGCCATCAATCTGCAATCTTGGTGACCAGGCTCTGTTCCTCTACATTGACCGATGCCTGTGTGTCTCCACCATGAACCTGCCATCTATCTGCAGCAACTCTGTTTATTTCACAATGCCACGCAGCCCCGTCGTGATGCAGTCTCTCTCCACTGGTTTGTCCGAGAACCTGTCTGCGATGTGCCAGATACACGACATGAAGGAGAAGATACGCCCGTCCGTGCGACCCTTCACCATCGTTGATCATCTTCTCACGTATTGCCCGTTAGATGTATATATCTGTATATTGTATTTCCCCCATATGTTAGGGGGCTTCCTGCATATTTGTCCTGTACCTGTACTATATATTGTGGCCTTTGGCCCCCTAGAGGAATATATGTTGCATATTCCTAACATGGTATCAGAGCAAAGTTAGCCTTCTTCTCGCCGCCACCGTCCCTGTCGCCGACGGCCTTGCCGTCATCGCCGCCGCCGGTCGCCGCCCATTCCGTCCGTCTGCGTTTTTCTGATGCAACTCGGATCCCGATCCGGCTCCAGATCGGTGTCTTTCAGATCGGTGTCTTCCTGTTGAAACTCACGCGCGTCCTCCAGATCGGCGCGCCGCCTCCCTGACTTCCGCCGCATCAGCCCACTGCTGCGTCCCGCGTGGCCGGCCCTGACGCCTTGCGTGGCCCTGCAGAAATCTGCCAACCGCCTGGCGTGTTTGACCACGCGCCCTCCTGCGCCCCAGACGCACGCGCCCTCCTGCTGGTAACCGCCTGACCACGCGCCCCAGACACCCTCCTGCTTGGTCTCCGCGTGGCCCGCCTGCTTGGTAACCGCATGTGCTGCACCACGAGCAGTGTCCCGCGTGGCCTCTACTCTCTTGATCCAGCTGCTTGGTATCGATCCCACTGATTCTGCTTGGTACCGATCCCACCGGTTCCGGCGCTCTTGCTCCGGATGCTTCAGATCGGATTTCGTCCACCCTCTGTGGCCTCTGCTCTTTCAACGTTCACCCTCGTCGGTTTTTGTCAGATTTGCGCCCGGATCGATTAGATTTAGATCTGTGTTCCAAAAACAAACAGAAAAAAAGGAGATGTCTTCTTCATCAGGCTATGTTGCGATTCCTCGCTGCCCAGTGGTCTTTGATGGCGCGAATTACCCTGATTTCGCTGTCTTTATGCGCGTTCACATGCGTGGTCTCCGTCTTTGGGGTGTGCTCTCCGGCGAGGTCTCCTGTCCGCCGTGCCCCCCTGCTCCTGTGGCTCCTCTTCCGCCGACGCCGATTGTTCTTGGCGCCGATGCTTCTCAGGAGGCCAAGGATGCTGCTTCAGTCTTGATGATAGTCTTTGCTTATGACCTGAAGTTCAAGCGATTCTTCCGATCTCGAGGCCTATCGACACGCTTTGACGCTTACACTCGGTGGGTTGATGAGGATGCTCGTCTTCGCCGTTCTCACCTCCTGTTCTCGCCTCGATGTCTTGCCGAGTTCATGAGTCTCCCATCTTGCTGCCGGTGGGCCCATCTTCGTCGGCTATATCCGTCTGGGATGCTCTTTACCGTCGTGGTTCGCCAGAGCATGCTCTCCAGCCAGGTGATTCTACTATTGATGAGTTCTATACTCGAGTGCGCTATCCGCGTCGACTTGACTCTCTTCATACTGTTGTTTGTGGCACATGCTCGTGTTGCCAGATTGTGCGCTCGTATTTGGAGTTTCACCGCATCTATGAGTTTCTGTCTCGGCTTCGCTAGGAGTTTGAGCCCCGGCGTGCTCAGCTGAATGCTCGTGGTCGTGTTCCGCCTCCGAGGTGTTGTCTCGAGCTTGAGGAGACCCGTCCGTGGTGCTGGTCTTCTTGCGATTCCATCCGTGCTTGCTACTCGTGGTCCTCCTATGCGCCGTCGTCCTCGACTCACCATGTCCCCGTCTGTCACCGATACTACCCACTCCTCCGTGTCGTGGTCGTGGTCGGTCACAGCCTCGTGGTCGAGTCGCACCAGCAGCTCGTGGTCGTCGTGGTTCTCCTCACACCGCTCTTATTGCAATGGGATGGCCACACTTGGGCCACTGTTATACACGGGACCCAGTCGCCAAGACCAGGCTCGTGGGCAGCCCGCTCCTTCCGGGTCTTCGCAGTTGCTCTCTCGATCGGGACATTATCGAGTCTTCGCGGTCCGCTTGTCGCCATGTGCTCTTCTTCGACGGCACTACGGTTCTGCGTTCGATTCTTCCCAGATCGCTACCACCACCTTCTACATCAGTCGTCCCGTGGTATCTGGATTCGAGCTTCCTTTCATATGACATCCGAGTCTTCTTTTCTGCGCTCTTCGTTCTCTCCTTCTCCTGTCCGTGTTTTACTACCGATGGTACCTCTTCCTGTTTCTAGTCGGGCACCCTTTCTACGCTTCTTTTTCTGTTCGATATTTCTCATGTCCCTCTTCTTAAAATGAATCTGTTCTCGCTAGCCAGCCATCGACTCTGGTTGTCGTGTCATTCTTGATGTTGATTCTTGTGTTGTCCAGACCGTCGCACACAGTTGGTTGAGCTGACCTCGCAGCCGTGACTCTTCAGGACTTTGGGAGTTAGACTGGCTTCGTGTTCCTTCCGCTGCCACTTCATCTGCCAGTTCTTCTCCGGTCGTCGCCTCTGCTACCAGCTCATTTCAGCAGTGGCATCATCGTCTTGGTCACCTTTGTGACTCCCGCCTGTCGTCATTAGTTCATCGTGGTCTTCTGGGGTCTGTCTCAGGAGATGGGTCTTTACATTGTCGTAGTAGGTTGGGTAAGATTCACTTCCTATCCTACTAGCGCGTCTGTATCTCAGCGACCTTTTGATTTAGTTCATTCCGATGTTTGGGGTCCGGCTCCTTTCGCTTCGAAAGGGGGCCATCGCTACTATATTTTATTCATCGATGATTTTTCTCGGTACACTTGGTTGTATTTTATGCGCTCTCGCAGTGAAGTGCTCTCCATATATCAGCGTTTTAGGCCATGGTCCGTACTCGATATTCTACCCCATTCGTGTTTTTCGTCTGATTCTGCCGGTGAGTATATCTCCCGGATGTTGCGAGGTGTTCTTGGCGGTGGCACCCTTGCTCAGTTCTCTTGTCTGGCGCACATGCCCGTAATGGCGTTCTTGGCGTAAGCATCGCCATCTTCTTGAGACCACTCGCGCTATGATGATTGCTTCTTCTCTCCCGCCGCATTTCTGGGCTGAGGCTGTCGCTACGTCGGCTTATCTCCTCAATATTCAGCCTTCTGCTGCCTTGCAGGGTGGTATCCCTCTTGAGCGCCTCTCTGGACAGTCTCCAGACTACTCCCTGCTTCGCTTGTTTGGTTGTGTTTGCTATGTTCTCCTTGCTCCTCGCGAACGCACCAAACTGACCGCTCAGTCTGTTGAGTGTGTCTTCCTTGGATACAGTGATGAGCATAAGGGCTATCGCTGTTGGGACCCTGTTGGTCGTCGGATGCGTATCTCTCGTGATGTTACTTTTGATGAGACGCGTCCTTTCTATCCTTGTCCCACCGCTGGCACTTACCCGGTGGAAGATATCTCTTTTCTTCTCTTTCCCGACACACCTCCTTCTACACCTATTGTGTCTTCTTCAGGATCTCCTCCCCCTGATTTCCCCTCTTCGACGCCGTCCTCCTCTGCTCCTTCTAGTTCCCCTAGTTCTCCTCGTTCTCCGGAGTCTTCCTCTACTATTCCCTCTTCTTCATCGTCGTCTCCTGTATCGTCTTCCTCTGATGATCTTCCATCTACTCGTCCTATTCGTCAGCGTCGTGCCCCCGACCGTTACTCTCCTAGTCAGTATGGTCTTTCTGTTGCCTCTGAGCCGACTTCTTATCGGGATGCTGAGCATCATCCTGAATGGCAGCTGGCCATGGCTGAGGAGATCGCTGCGCTTGAGCGCACTGGCACCTGGGAACTTGTTTCTCCCCCTCCCGGTGTTCGTCCTATCACATGTAAGTGGGTCTATAAGATTAAGACTCGCTCTGATGGATCTCTTGAGCGCTATAAAGCGCGTCTTGTGGCTCGTGGTTTTCAGCAGGAGCATGGTCGTGACTATGATGAGACCTTTGCTCCTGTGGCTCATATGACCACTGTGCATTACTCTCCTTGTCGCTTTCTTCATTGCGTCAACGGTCTGTGTCCCAGCTTGATGTTCAGAATGCCTTTCTCAATGGTGAGTTGAGTGAGGAGGTTTATATGCAGCCTCCTCCTGGGTATTCTGTTCCCGAGGGGATGGTTTGTCGTCTTCGACGTTCTCTTTATGGCCTCAAACAGGCCCCTCGCGCTTGGTTTGAGCGCTTTGCTTCTGTAGTGACTGCTGCTGGTTTCTCCCCTAGTGCTCATGATCCAGCGTTGTTTGTTCACACTTCTCCTCGTGGACGCACTCTCCTTCTTCTCTATGTTGATGATATGATCATTACTGGTGATAGGCTCGTCTTCGTGATCAGTTTCTTATGACTGATCTTGGTCCTCTTCGATACTTTCTTGGGATTGAGGTCTCCTCCACTTCTGATGGCTTTTACATCTCTCAGGAAAAGTATATTCAGGATCTTCTTGCCCGTGCTGCTCTTGGGGATGAGCGTACTGTTGAGACCCCTATGGAGATTAATGTTAAGCTTCAACTCACTGATGGTGATCCTCTTTCTGATCCGACGCGTTATCGTCATCTTGTTGGGAGTCTTGTTTATCTTGCTGTCACTCGTCCTGACATCGCTTATCCTGTTCATATTCTGAGTCAGTTTGTTTCTGCTCCCACCACGGTTCACTATAGTCATCTTCTCCGTGTTCTTCGTTATCTTCGTGGTACGATCACTCGTCGCCTTTTCTTTCCTCGTTCCAGCTCCCTCCAGCTCCAGTGCTACTCGGACGCTACGTGGGCGAGTGATCCTTCGGATCGTCGTTCACTTTCTGCTTACTGTGTGTTTCTTGGTGGTTCGCTCATTGCTTGGAAGACGAAGAAACAGACAGCGGTTTCCCGTTCGAGTGTTGAGGCTGAGTTGCGTGCTATGGCCTTGTTGACTGCTGAGGTGACCTGGTTACGGTGGTTACTTGCGGATTTTGGGGTCTCCATTACCACACCCAGTCTGGTTTTGTCTGACAGTACAGGTGCTATTAGTGTTGCACGTGATCCGGTCAAGCATGAGCTTACCAAGCATATTGGTGTTGATGCTTTCTATACACGTGCTCAGGTGCAGGCTCAGGTTGTTGCGCTTCAGTATGTGCCTTCAGATTTACAGTTGGCGGATTTCTTCACGAAGGCACAGACCAGAGCGCAGCATGATTTCTTACTCTCCAAACTCAGTGTTGTGGATCCACCATGAGTTTGAGGGGGGTGTTAGATGTATATATCTGTATATTGTATTTCCCCCATATGTTAGGGGGCTTCCTGCATATTTGCCCTGTACCTGTACTATATATTGTGGCCTTTGGCCCCCAGAGGAATATATGTTGCATATTCCTAACATTGCCATCATTTGGAATGGGCAAACGGACTCATGTTTCACGAATACCACCATATACCTGAATCTTTCAAGGAACTGCACGAGAAAATACAGGCACAGTGTTCTCAAGTGCGCATTTCAAAAGCTGTAACAGGAGGTGCAAAGTCCAAACTTCTGTCTCTCCCAAATGGAGCCCCGGCTCCATTCAGCCCTTTTTTCTTAAATAATTGAAAACTTTATATTGAAGTCTCAAAATAAACGGAGAGAGACTTCTTTTTGGGTTGTTTTCTTTATGATGGTGAAGACTTATTATGTTATTCTCGAACTAGACTTTCGCCCCGCTTTCTAAATAAAGCAAACGACCAAATTGATATAGAGTGACGAGGAGTTCCTTTTAAAACAATATTAAAGATAAACTCTAAAGCCTAGAAAGCAACTAGCTTGCCACCGAAGACGACAAGGCTAAGGAGACCGGAGCTCCACGACAACGCCTCCAAGAAGGTAACGACGCCCCAAGCACCGCCGTCGCCAACTTATTATGTTATACTCCTGTGATTGAATTCTTCCCTGCCTGTTTATCTCAGTGAAGGGGAGTCATTTGGCAGACTTCGGGTTTATTTTGTTTAAACTGCAACTCATCTGTATCTTTGAGCTCTTATTGTAAGAAATCTATGGCAAGGTCCATTTTTTTATGCACCAAATGCTTTATCTGATTTGTTATATGACAGTTAATTATTATTTCTAGTTGTATGATAACATTTGGTGTGCGGGAATCTGAATACTCAGGGTCGCATTGTTCTTTACCATGATTTAGAAAGTCAAGGCTTATACTACTACAATAGTTCTGCAATTCACCGATGCTCCTCTAATTGGATAACCAAGAAAAAATTATGGGAACAATCAGATCACCTTAATTTTGTTAAACTTAGTCAGAGATTAATTTTAATAAGGAAATCTCAACCAGCAAAATCAACTTCTCAAGTCTTCACCAGTTCTTTCAATGAAATATAATGAAGTAAAGAGCTATTTGGCTCACGGGTGCATTTGCACCCATTATGAGAAAACATATTTCAATATGTCAAAAAATCCGAAAAAATATCTACATATATATTCGAACATTTAATGTTCGTTCACAAGTTTTCAGGATAAAAAAACATTCTACGTATCCCGTGTATAAAAGACAAAAAATGTCCTGTGAATAGTCCTATCCACGTAACATTTTTTGTCTTTTTATATATGACACATAAAATGTTCTTTCGTCCCGAAAACTTATAAACAAACATGAAAAAGTTCAAATATACATGTATATATTTTTTAAATTTTTTTATATCAAAATATATTTTCTCACAATGGATGCAAATACATCCGTGAGCCAAAAGGGATTTCCGAATAAAGAGATCCTTCCTAGGTCGTGGGAAAAAGTAGGCTATATTATCTAGGCTATACTACACTAAAATCATCCCACCTGCAGTGCTTATTGTTCTTAAGATCACCTTTTGAACAAGAAGAGGGGTCTCGAAGGACCCCCGGATGCTGCAACGAGTTGTGCACGACACGCTCTATTGGGAAATTGACACTACGGCCATCACCGTTCCCTGAAAGAATATACATGGTGACGTTTGTAGATTTTCGCCCCTATCAGGGTCTTGTGTGTAACTAGTAAAATGCATGTTGCCTTGCCACAGGGTGACAATTCAGGTACACAAACAAACAAAAATTGTTAAAATACAAATTTCACTTATTGTACACAAATAGTTGTTCTAAACAAGCAAACTATTCCAAACTAGTTGAATACCCGTATGTTGCCACGACTCTTTTTTCGTCATGATAAACCTCTATGAGTTTTCGATGCTTCCCAAATCGACTCGTGTTGCATAAATTTGGTTCTATCAAAGTGAGTTCTCGAAGTTCACGGATCGTTAAGTCATGGTGCACGAACTTGATTCTGTCAACCAATAACCACCACTCTTCGAAGGTGAAGGTGGAATGTGGTGCCTGAAGAAATCCATGGCTACACACAAAATGTAAACATATGAACAGAAAATATTGTGGAATCTACCCCTTCTCGTGGGGCTAGCCTTGTATTAGGCCTCGGTTTTAATTTAGACCTGGTTGATTGATTCCAAGTGAGGATACAAAATGCATTATGCTGAAACTTAACCTAAGAGATGATATATATTGAATCTCTTCATAAAATATTGACCTTCTTAGTTGTTGATAAAAAAATTCAAAATAAGGAGCGAAGCCCCGGCGTCTGCATCAAGTGATGCACATAGCCTATCTTATTGCATAGTTCCACGAAACATAGTCTTACAAAAGGATCATTTAGAGTCGAGACAAATATGAGTCATCTAAACAATAATAGCAGCCAGACTCTATTCATTCTGAATTCTATTATATGTCGTCATCCAGTAGCTTAGAAATAGCAGTCCTGAGCAACGGTTGTTGACAAATGTGTACATAAAAAAGCAAATGAAGTTGAACATACTGAAGCCAAATATCTATACATCAGTACGATAGCCAGTGCGATCAGTATAACTTTGTTCTTAGGCAGGAACGTCACCATTAATGACTCAGGTGTTCAGCAACCAACATATAAGAAGAATTTATAGTATCCGGTGCTACATAAATAAGACTATATTGCAGTAATTTGTGAACATGAAAAGGCCGGAATTTAAATGGTCCTGGAGACACTTTATAATCAGTTGCGTTGGACATAGTTAGTGTGCAGTACGATAAGGTTTCTTTTTTTGAAAAGGAATTGTACTACTTAAGTACAAGTGATTTGGTTACAATTGAGTCTAGCAGTTGCGACATGCAGGTCGGCACTGAGGCTAGCAAAACGCCACTCTGACCTACCTGAGCCAGAGGGCACGGCTGGGCAAAGCCCTAGCCGGCATCGGCGGCCGCGGAGCTAATTTCTTTCGCCCTCTCTGCTCGCGGTAGCCGGCACAGGATGACGACTTCGGGCCGGGGCATGGAGCGGACGCCGGCGGCACAGCGCGACTGCCTTGCAATAGTGTGGCGGATGGCGGGCGGCGGTCTGCACCTGGTTGATGGCGGGCGGCTGTGGTCGTTGATCTCTGGGAGGCAAGGGCGGCGGGCGGCGCAGACCATGGCCTCTTCGGTCCACGTCCGTGTGGTGGCAAGGCTGCTAGGGCTCGTATCAGGCCTAGGCATGCCATGGTCGCCGTGGATCCATCGGGTCCTCTCTGTGGCCGCATCGCGGATTAGGCAGTGGACATGCGTGGCTGCCGATGAAAACCGAGTTGACTCTAGTCATGGCGGACGATGGCGACACTTCTGCATCGATCCCCTTGTCAAAGGCATCATCGACGCAGCTCTCGCACGAGCCCTCGGGCTACTTTGGGAGAAACCCTAGATCTGGGTCACCCAGATCGGATGATGGCGACGCTACACCCTGCTCTCCCTCATGGGGGCGTCGTCTTTGGAGAAGCTACTGGTTGAAGGGGGAAAGGTAGAGCGTCTTCGTCTTGCAAGGAGTCTTCGGCGAAGATGTCAAGTCATGCCTAACCGCCAGGTGCTACGCTTAATAATGCCTGGTTCAATAGGTGATACGCACGGCAGATCTTCAGGAGGTCTCTAGCTGCATCATATGGCGGGACTTGGCGGCATGGTGTTGGGGGGTCTCGGTGGTGAGTGCGTCCTTGTATTGGACACACGTGGGGTGGTGGAGCTGTTTGGGGTCATGGTGGCATTAACGGCGGGTCTCGTAAGGTCATTACATTAATTTCTCCTAAATATGGATATACGAAAGACAGCGACAACGTGGACTTCTGGTGTGCGTATGTGGGTACATGCCGATGGTCTACCATACCGGTTGTGCCACTTGCTCGTTGTTGGGCGAGGACTTGGTGGCCTTTGTTTTTTAGATGATGTGCGTTGGTGTGGTGTTAGGGTGTTGGCATGTTCATGGACTCCTCCTATCAGTGTTGTAGGAGATTAGCGAGTTCTTGTTAGTTTGGTGGCTTCGGTAATATTTGTAATTTCTACTTGTAAGCTGATGTGAATAATCAAATAAACATGATGTGTGCGTCTCTTGGATGTAGAGGCCGGGGCGATAATTATAGGCATGAAATAAGCTAAGCTAGAGACTTAAATTACAGAAGTAAATCACTTATAGACAATAGCAACCGGCGAAAGATTTGTCGAGGTCGTCTAGATTGTATAACTGAAAAAGTTCTTCAAGCATAATACATATCTGGTCATCCGGGTAGTAATGCTCTTTCTTAACTTTCACCATGAGAATAATTCGCTATTCCTTTGAGGCTTGCATGTACCACTCATGTAATGTTCGCATTTGTGTTGGTAGATTTAAGAACTCCTCGGGTCTGAATAGATGCTGTCGGGGGACATATTTCCATGCTATATCAGCCTTGGTGATGTTTGGATCGCCTAACATTTGATCAACACTTAGACCAGCGTCTCTTGCAATGTCATCGTATAAGTCCTTATTGGGCAACACCTTGAGCGAGGGGATCGATTATTTTTCCTGTTCTCCGAGCCGGGGAACATTTTTTCCGCTTGCACTACTTCTCGTTTGCTACATTTGTTGGTCATATGACTTCATAATACATCGGTTATAGTCTAATGGCATATTAGCCAGATGTGATGATAGTCGCTCAAGCATGTCCACAAAGTGATGAATGGTTTCCGTAGGTATTTTCTCCTTTGGCTGGGGCTTTACCGGTGCAAAATTTCTTTACACTTCGGCATCCACGAATACTCTAGTTTCCTCATCAGTCATATGGTAAGCTAACTTGGCAAGAGCCTCCTTGGATTTATTTGTTGTAAATGCTTTCTTCTGAGTAGTACTAGTCGACGGAGCGGTGGTCTTTCGCTTTTGCACCTCGGACTTGGTGGGCGGATTCGGCTGACGTGCCGGAGATCGAGATGGACTCGCGCTAGGGTCCTCTCGGGGAGGGTGGAGATAGAGGTGGATAGCTACACTGAGTATTCAGTGGCCTTGGCGCTGAGTCTGGAAACACGATGTTTTCCTTTTTCCATAGAATTATACCATGTGCGACTTCTCCGAGTGTTGTATCCCCTTTACCCGCATGGATGTCAAGCTCCAGTGTCTCATATCCCTTCAGAACTTCATCCACCCCGACACAAGCATAGTCAGCTGGAATATGACGGCCATGGAAGCGTGCTCCAGGTTCAGAAGGTAAAGCAAATTCGACCGCCACCTTCATGGATATGTTCTTCATTGACTGATGTATCTCATAGTTTTCCCTCTCCGTGATATCATCCACGGGGCAGCGAGCCATCGGTGCATCATCCATCAGTGCATCATTAGCCCGAACCTCCATGCAAGCCACACTAATTTTCCGCTGAGATGGGCCGCTAGTATCAAATGCAGGATCTTGATGCCACTGAGATGCCCCTTGCAGGCTCATTGCGTCTAGTTGCTCTTGCTGCCGCATTAATATGCGTTCCAATTCCTCATTCTTGATTTCTATCTTCTGGAACCGGTCTGCCTCATGTTTATTTTTTCTCTAACAACTTCTATAACTGTCATTACACAAAACCTAGTCCTCCATGTAACAGGACCTTTGTCTCGTGTTCGTCCTAGGTGTTTAGGATTCCCGAGGGCGCGTGTCATCTCGTCGTTCTCTCTATCGGGTTGGAACTTTCCCTATCAAACATCGGGTATTATTTTAACAAGATCTTCGGAGGGTTTTACAATTCCTTTCTTTCCAACAACACACTTCCCTATTTGTGGGTCCAACGATCCCCCATGCGCGTAAAACTAGTGCTTGGACCTCTTGGGCCAGTCCAATGTAGCTGGAGTGATCCCTTTAGCAGTCAGGGTGGCTAAAAGTGCAACGAACATTGCCTAGAGAGGGGTGAATATGCTTTTAAAATTATTAAGGTTTAGGCTCTAATAAATGCGGAATAAACCTTACATTTAATTTATAGAGCACAAAACCTAAAACAGCTAGGTTCAACTAAGTGCACCAACAACCTATGCTAAGCAAGACAAGCAACAACGAGATAGCAAGATATAATTCTTCAAGCACGAAGGCTATTATAATATAAATTGCATAAGTAAGGGCTCGGTTGAGAGATAACTGATGGAAGCAGAGATGATGATTTTATCCCGAAGTTCACTTCCAAAGAATCTACGTCTATGTTGGATAGGTGCGATGGCGCAATGCTCTCCAAACGCCACAAGTGTCTTACCTTGGGGTGTGGTGGCTCGATGCTCACCCAATTCCACACAAGTACTCACATCAAGATGTGAACGCACGTAACTCACCGACGCCACAATAGGCTCACCCTATTCTCCCGTGAGCTCACCACAAAGGCCAACTCATGATCCACTAAGGGACACTTGAGGAAGGTCACCGAATAATGGCCTGCAAGAGCACATGTTCGTTAGATCACATTTTCACGGAAGTATTAATTACAGTTTTTATATCGATCCTAGTAAGGAGCCTCGGTAAGTGTCTTTATGCGGCGTTTTTTCGCACTCAATGTGTCATGTTGTCTTGAGTGAATTGACTGCAAGTGTTTAAGGTGGAAATTGGTGAGTGAATAATATAGGAAACTTGAGTAAAGGAGGATGCAAAAGGTAAATAACATAAAAGTAAAAGGCGAGGAAAGTGTTCAGAGTTCCTATAGATGAGAAGTTAGGCGCGGAGAGAAACGGTTCATGTTGATAGTGAATGTGCCAAGTGAATGAAATGAGGTAAGTGATTATACTTCTTATTCATATGTGAGTATGCAAGCAACATGTGTACCGACTAGGAGTCCTCATGGAAAGTTCCTCCCAGTCCCAATGATCCATCTTCCTGTTACCACAATAATGGTTAGCATATTAATTAAGGTCTTTCGATCAGATCAAGGCTTTAATCTTGATGGTTCCTTATTTATCCTCGAGTAGTACTAGCTCCTCATTGATATCGGCCATGTTACTCGGGGGTCGCCAATTTGCTAGTAAACAAGTTCATATCTATGAGATCTCTAGATCATGTTATATAGGCCCTTAAATTAGACAACAAGCATTAGGCAAACATAGATATTCATTCTTACAATATAATAATCATGAAAACAATAAAAAATGGATGGAAATAAAGGAGGCAAATAACATCTCACCAATCCCCTACATCTCCCATGCCTATGCGGATTTACTCAGACATGAGAGGAATATAGATCAAAGGCATAATAATATTGCAAATGGAAATCGTCTCAACTTTACCATAGTAAGCCACAATACCGTTTGATTATCAAATCAAGTACAAATCAAGAAAGATAAAAGTATCAAACCCTAATCTTAAAAGTGCCAATCTCTCTATATCTCTCAATACAAGTGAATATGATGGTCGAGTGAATAGATTAGAGGCTAGAGATCTTTGAAGAATGAGGTGATGTTCTTCTCCTTATTCAGAGCTGATCCCCCTCTTCTAGAACTGTTTGCGTCAGCTGTGTTGTGTTTTTTTGTCTCCCTCCCTTCACAAAAGTTGCTTGTGTTGATATAACGAAGATGTAGGAGGGTCATATGGGCGGACGGTACAGGCGCGTCCCGACCGTAACGGTGGTCATTACGCACCCTGGATGCGTCTAATGAAAGGGCCTTCAATTGGGGATTTGTTTCTTCAGTTGTAAATAGCTCATAAATGCTCTCAGATATTCCAAAAGTGTTCATTACCTGAAAACCATCACAAGAAACCAAGGTTTCACTAATTAACGATGTTAACATTAATTGAAAGGTGAAATTCAATGAAACCCGGCAACAACCAAAGGAAAATCATTGATAAAAAGTGTCAAAATTTGGAGCTATCAACTTCCCCAAGCTTAGTTGTTACTCGCCCTCGAGTGACAAAGCTATAATGAATAATAGCAAGAAATTGAATCAAAAGGGAAAACTCACAAGTTCAAGGTTGTATCATATTCCATCATCACAAATCCTGCAACCTTAAACATGAGCATAATATATCTGAACAATTGCACTTAAGTTTGCTTCCTGCCGCAAGTAACTTGCTAGCTAATAGTTCTTAAACTCAAAAGAGACTGCCAAAAAATTGGTTAGGCTTGCGAAACTATTCTTTTCAGCGCCTCTCTTTTATGAGAGTAAAAATATTTTTAAGGAAGGATGCTACGGTCAAATTAAGGGTGCGCAAGTAGATGTAAAAATAAGGATAAACTTAGAGCTTTTCATTAACACCCACTTCAAAAATCGTGGATATCTAACACCCCATCTTTTCCTTGTTTTTCAAGAACTATAGTCTTTCTTTTAGGTGGTGAGGTGATGCCAGAACTCTCATAAGGATCGAATATTTTTAACTCATATCTTGATGGTAATTCTCGTTTTCTTTCTCTTTTTTCGCTCGAGTACTTAGGCCCATGGAACTAAAAAAATTCCACTGCAGCAATGCGACAAATTTCTAACCAACTCAAAACTGAAATCTGAGATGAACTCAAGATCATTCGTAGGCCATGGGAGTTGTTGGTTCCATGAAGTTTGGGTACTCTCATAATTCTTGTTCTCATAAAGTATCTATTTTCAACTGAGCAAAGCAAGGTTGGCGTCTCCCTCTCTCACCGTAAAATGTTCATTCCATCAACAATTCTTTTTCAAAAGGTGCTATCAAGTCAAACCCATGAATACACTTTTTCTCCATCTCCCTCTCCCATGAAGACACTTTTTCTTTAGGGGTTCGTAGCATGGAAAACAAAAAAATTCTACCGCATGCACACAAACAAGCCAAGATCTATCTACTAGATTGTAGTAACAAGTCGATTAGAGTACTCACCCTCGAAGATTCCAAAGCGGTTAACGAGAGCATATTCTCGTGGGTGATGCAGTCGTACACTTACCGATCTCAAGATCGCGTAGACGATCCTTCCGGGCGCTGCGCAGCGCTTCCAATCGGTCACATCGCTCGTACTTGATGAAGACCTTCCTCTCCCTTGTTCCAGCAGGCAACGGAGGTTGTAGTTCTCCCCTCGCGATTCCGGCAGCACGACGGCATGGTGTCGGAAGTACAGGGGAAATCCTGTAGGGCTTCGCCTAAGCCGGAGCATGTTATGGTGCATTTAGGGTTTCTGGCGATCTAGGTTTAGAGGGCCAGAGAGGAGGATGTGGAGTCGGCGATGGCTAGGGCGGTGGTGACGATCCGGCGGCGGCGCGAGGCGGCGGCGTGGCAGCGGCTGGCAGCGGCGGTGGCGCTTGGGCGGCGTCGGGGCGCAAGGTGGGGAGGGGCTGGTTGTTTGTTCTCTCGGGGCACCCTTCCCCTCTATTTATGAGAGGTAGGGCGGCTTGGGAGAGGGGAGTTTGTATCCTTCCCCAAATCCCTCTCCTAGTTGGCTTGTGGTGGAGGGAAAGAAGGATTCTTTCCTTCCTCCACTAGGAAACATTGTCCCCGTTTGACTTTTCAAACTTGCCTTTTGAATTTCAATTTGGAGCTTTATTTCTTTCTTGCAAATGCCCAACCAAGTGACCTATGACATGATCCAATCATTCCACTTATCCATGACACATTCATGTACCCTTCCCCTTCCGGTCCGGTGAACCTTCTAGACCCTTCTAGAACATCTCCAATGAAATCATCGGAATCATTTCCGAACTCCGGTATTGGACTTTCTTTATATGAATCTTATTCTCCGTACCATTCCGGATCTCCTCGTGATATCCCGGATCCCATCCGAGACTCCAAACAACATTTGGTATCCCTACTTACATTCCATATCTACTAAACAACATTGAATCCTTAAGTGTGTCTCCCTACGGTTCATGAATTATGCGGACATGACCGAGACACTTCTCCGATCAATAACCAACAGAGGAATCTCGAAATTCATATGGATCCCACATAGTTCAACGATTACCTTGCGATCGAATGAACCACTTACATACGATACCAATTTCCTTTTGTCTCGTGATAGTTTACTTATCCGAGGTTTGATCGTCGGTATCTCTGCATACCTAGTTCAACCTCATTACTGATAAGTACTCTTTTCTCGTTCCCGTGATATGCGATCCCTTGTGAGCCAGTCACATGCTTGCAAGATAATTGGATGACATTCCACCAAGAGGGCCCAAAGTATATCTATCCGTCATATGGATGGACAAATCCCACTCTTGATCCATGTGCCTCAACAAATACTTTCCGAACACTCAATACCACCTTTGTAGCCACCCAGTTATGGTGTGGTGTTTGATGTCATCAAAGCATCCTTTCGATGATGGTGCTTATCATGATCTCATGCTCGAAGGAATTAGGTTACTATGTATCAGAAAGCTTATAGTAAACAGACTATTGAAATGACTTGATCTTTATGCTACGCTTATCTATAGGAGTATGTCCATCACACCATTCTCCTAATGATATGATCTTGTTGTTAATAACATCTCAATGTTCATGATCGAGAAACCACGATCATCTATCAACCAACAAGCTAGTATTACAAAGAGGCTTTACCTAATTCAGTTTAGAAATCACACAAGTATTAATGTTTCCGGTTAATACTATTATAGCATGAATGTAAACATTTATCATAAACACAAAGATATATTAAGAACTAATTTTATTATTGCCTCTAGGGCATATCTCCAACAGTGCACCACTTGCACTAGAGTCAACTAATCTAGATTTCATGGTAATATACCGAACACCCATGGCGGTTTGGTGCTGGTCATGTTTTTGCCCTCGGGAGAGGTTTAGTCAATGGATCCGCCACATATTTGTGTGTACTTTGCAAATCTTTATGTCACCATCTTGTACATGCTCTCGAATAGCGTGAAAACATAGCCTGATATGCTTTAGCTTCTTGTGTGACCTTGGTTCTTGCGCATTGTCTATGGCGCCCATGTTATCACAGTAGATAGACATTGGGTCTAGCGCACTGGGAACCACACCAAGCTCTGTAATGAACTCCTTCATCCATATCGCCTCTTGTGAAGCCTCTGAAGCAGCTATGTATTCTGATTCAGTTGAAGATCTCTCCACAACGCTTTGCTTTGCACTCCTCCAGCTAACTGTTGCACCATTCAAAGTAAATACGTATCCATATTGAGATTTAGAATCATCCGAATCGGTGTTCCAACTAGCATCGGTGTAACCATTAACAACGAGTTGTTCATCACCTCCATAAGAAAGAACCATATCCTTAGTTCTTCTCAAGTACTTAAGGATGTTTTTGACCAATGTCCAATGATCCACTCCTGGATCACTTTGATATCTGCTAGTCAAACTAACAACATATGCAATTTCGGGTCTAGTACATAGCATGGCATACATGATAGATCCTATGGCTAAGGCATAGGGAGTCTTACTCATCCTTTCTCTATCTTCTGCCGTAGCAGGACTTTGAGTTTTACTCAAGGTCGTATTGGGCAACATGGGCAAGAACCCTTTCTTGATATCTTCCATTCCAAACCTTTTTAGAACTTTGTCCAAATATGTACTTTGTGACAATGATATTAGGCGTCTCGATCTATCTCTATAAATCTTTATGCCTAATATGTAAGCTGCTTCGCCAAGATCTTTCATTGAAAAACAATTATACAAATAATCCTTGACATTTTTAAGAAGGTCTACATCATTCCCAGTCAACAATATGTCATCCACATATAGTACTAGGAATGCTACAGAGCTCCCACTCACTTTCTTGTAAATACAAGCTTATCCATAAGTTTGTATAAATCCAAAACTTTTGATTGCCTTATCAAAACGTTGATTCCAACTTCGGGATGCTTGCTTCAATCCATAAATGGACCGTTGATTCCAACTTCGGGATGCTTGCTTCAATCCATAAACATTGATTCCAACTTTGGGTTGTACCATATACAACTCTTCATCAATGTCTCCATTGAGGAACGTCGTTTTGACATCCATCTGCCATATGTCATAATCGTAATATGCAGTGATTGCTAATAAAATCTTCACAGACTTTAGCTTCGCTACCGGTGAGAAAGTCTCATCATAGTTAACTCCTTGAATTAGTCAAAACCCTTTTGCGACAAGTCGAGCTTTATAGACAGTAACATTACCATCAGCATCTATTTTCTTCTTGAAAATCCATTTGTTCTCGACAGCCTTTCGACCATCCGGTAAGTCCACCAAAGTCCATACTTGGTTCTTGTACATGGATCAATCTCGAATTTCATGGCTTCTTGCCAGTTATTGGAATCTGGGCTCATCATCGCTTCCTCCTATGTCGCAGGGTCGTCGGTGTTGTTGATGACCCACAAGTGTAGGGGATCGCAACAGTCTTCGCGGGTAGTATTACATAATTTATTGATTCGACACAAGGGGAGCCAAAGAATACTTGCAAGCGTTAACAACTGAGTTGTCAATTCAGCTGCACCTGGAAATAGTTCTTGCTCACAGAATTTTATCAGTAGCAACAGTTTGTAGTAGCAAAAATAGCGATATAGCAAGGAAACAAAGAGTAATAGTAAAAGAACGAATAAAGAGGATTCGAAAAGGTAGGCATAGGGATGGATGGACAGGCGTTGCATGGACGAGTCTAAACATGTAACTTCAAGATATAGGGCATTGCAGATAAATAATAACAAGCATCCAAGTACTAAACAATCCTAGGCATGTTCTCCAAATATAGTCATACGTGCTCGCAATGAGAACTTGCACAACATCTTCTGCCCAGCCAGCCCGTGGCGGCGGGGCCTCTAGGGAACTACTGGCAATTAAGGTGCTCCTTTTAATAGAGCACCGGAGCAAATCATTAACACTCCATGAACACATGTGATCCTCTCACCACATCCATCCCCTCCGGTTGTCCCAATTATTGTCACTTTGGGGCCTTTGGATCCGGACAATGATATGTGTACACAACTTGCAGATAAGATCACAAACAATACTATTATAATGATTCAATAATAAGTTCAGATCTGAGATCATGGCACTCGGGCCCTAGTGACAAGCATTAAGCACAACAAGTTGCAACAAATTCAAATAGCACTAATAGAGATACTAGGAACTATGCCCTAACAGATCTTATTCGATTACATGATAGAACTCATCCAATCCCTACAATCCCCAAGCCTATAGCGAGGGATTACTCACTCATGGATGAGGGAAACATCGGTGGTTGATGGAGATGCGTTGGTGATGACGATGGCGATGATCCTCTCCAAATTCCCCATCCCGGCAGGGTGCCAGAACGGAGTTTCTGGATCCGAATCTTGGTTTCTGGTGGCGGCAGCAGAGCGGAACTCTTTCTGGAAAACTATCGACCCCCCCCTCGGTTTTTAGGTCGAAAGGCAACTTATAGGCGCAGAGGGAGGCCGAGGGGGTGCCTGGGGTGGTTGCACCCCCTCCAGGCACGGGGTCAGGTGGGATCGCGCCTAGGGTGGGTGTGCCCCCCCCCCCAGGCCTCATCTCCGTCTCCCCTTCTGGCTCCATGGATCTTCTGGTGAAATATAATTTTTGGCATATTTTATGGGATTTTTCCTGATAGTTGATTTTCTGCACAAAAACAAGACACCAAGGTAATTCTGCTGAAAACAACGTCAGTCCGTGTTAGTTGTATCCAAATCACACAAGTTTAGATAAAAAACAATAGCAAAGTGTTCGATAAAGTAGATACGTTTTGGACGTATCAACTCCCCCAAGCTTAGCTTATTGCTTGTCCTCAAGCAATTCAGTTGAAAACTGAGTGCGATAAAAGAAATTTCACAAACACTTTGCTTCATATGATGTATATATTCTTAGCACTGGAGTAGATGCTTAGACAATTCATAATAAGGTGTATGCAACTAAGTCTACTCAATAGTCATTACAAGCTATGAAGAGAAACCAACTCAGTAATAATAAGTAGCATAGAACATAAACATAAGCAACATTGCAATGCTCATAGTAAGGTATGATAGAGTGGTATCTCGCTTGCCTTTGTTTGAAGAGCACAATATAAATGCCAAGGCACCTCTGAAGTTCAAGTGAAGACTAGAGATAAAGATATCAGAGATACAAGCATCAAAGTCATGACATAATTAACCAAGTTTTGGAACAAACATAAGAATGACAACTATGCTCTCAAGAAGGTGCTCATAGAATAAGTGGTGACTCAACAAAATTGTGAAAACGGTTTTGTGAAGGTTTGAAAGGCTTCCCAATGCTGAAAGGAAGGTACTCATTAGCTTTGAGCTCTCATTTCCCCTATGATAGGCATCTTCATGTGGATAAGGTGAAAGTGAGGTCCACTCTGAATCGTATGATTGACAGATCATAGGCCAGAAATCCCAAGTCCCTTGAGTACGAGGGTTGCTCCTCATGCTACTCAACTTTGGTCATCTGAAAGTTCTTGTCATTGTAAATACATGCATATCATACAGAACCGCCAACGGGGTACCCCTTGCATATGGTACAGGAGCTTTCCCATAACCAAAATGACAAGGCAAGCAGACAATGAGCATCTCAGCAATATTTTTATTTACCATATGCATAGCTTTTTATTGAGGATGCTTCCTAGATGCTCATTACAGTGATGATTCAAGTTTCCACCATGATTAGGCATGGCTTAGGCTAGCGGTCCAGGCGTTTCTCTAACACAATGTATAAACTCCATGAACTCACAACCTCCCCTTTTATTTCACATCGTCGACATCCGTAAACAAAAGAGAAAAGTATCAACTGGATATGATATCCGAAAGGTGTTGAAAGCGTTCCCCGTGACAGCACAGTTCTGCTGACTCCTAGCATATAATAAGCAAGCATATAAACTTCATGGACTAGTCACAATGGTTCAAGATTATTAAGCACAAGGAATAAAGTGTGCAATCAAGTTCGTGAGAGCTTTACTAACTATCTTTCTCAAAATAGACAAACATTTTATTTTGGAAGAAAACACGACATATATAAAATATGCACTGAAGTAGCAAATGAGGCTAATAGGTAGGTATGGTGGACACAACTGGCAATATTGGTTTTGGGGAGTTGGAAGCACAGGTAGAGCACATACTCAGTGCAAGTGAAGGCTAGCAATAGAGAGGGAGCGACAAATGAGAGAGCAATAACTGTCATAATCATGTTTGCAACAAAACAGGACTAATTATGGCATGAAGGTGATACAAGAACTCTGAGGCAAAATAAATCATCGAGGCTTACTGACTATTGATTAGTCATATGCATGCGTGAACATGTGCCATGTCGATTCACATGAACAGTTAGAGGAGGATACCACAATGTCATACCAAAGTATGAATAAAACAATGCAAGCAAACATTCATATGACATGCTACAAACTATTAGCAAGCTGGAGCTAATCATAGACAAGCAAGAACTACTAAGCATCCATAATGACATACACCTTACACAAACAGGCTAAGCATGCTCACAATGATGAGTATATGTACAAAAATGAAACAAATAGAGTTTGTTACCAGCCTCTTACCACACCTCAAGTTGTCTTAATCTTTATTATTGCCCTTTACTTGTGTGACTTGAATATTAACATGAAAACCAAAATCCACTAAGGATGGCTGAACCCTGCAAAGAACTCACAAAACCAAAGAAGAACAACAAATATTTTTGGTGTTTTTGATTTTTTTTAGAAGGCAACCAACTCAAAACCAAACAAATCAAAAGAAAACCAAAACCAAAAACTAAGAAGCTCCAAGAACAACACAACTATGCATGAAACAATAAAAACGAAGTGTCTAGAAAGACCTGAGATTTTTATTGATGAAGAAGGGGATGCCTTGGGCACACCCAAGCTTTGACGCTTGTACCTCTTGAGTAATTCTTGGGGTGACACGGAGTGGTTCCCCCCAAGCTTGAGCTTTTGTCCATTCTTCATCTCATTACATCATTCTCTCTCTACACTTGAAAATTTTCTTTCATGCAAAACTTCACACAATCTTCATTAGCAACATTAGTGTATTCAAAAGATAATAGACCTACGGGTTTATCTTTGGAACAACAAAAATTTTCACTAAAAACACAAGCTACTGTAGCAAATCCTTCAAAAATCTCAATTCCCCAAAAGAGAACTTACAAAGGAATCAATAAGAAGCAAATGCAAATAATGGCAGAAATCTGTCAAAACAGACCAGCAGGTAGAAACCGATTTTTTCGCACATCTTCTGTTGCTCAAATAAAAAGGTGTTGAACTAACTAAAGTTATCTAACATACTTGGGGATTTATTTGTAAATTTTCAGCTCAATCCGACTTACAGAGACTCCTCACGAATTTTTATGGTGGAGGACAGAAATCTGTTTTGGGACAGCAACTCCCCAAATCTTACTTCCCTCTCATCAGAGGTCATTCTTGGCACAAACATCAAACAAAAAGGATAAGGAGAGGTTATTACTGTAGTAATAACTCCCAAGACTCAAGGAAACTCTTGGGTTATCTCCCAACAAGTACTTTTCTTTAACGCCTTTAAGTTAGGAACGGCGAAGAGCAAAGATTGGAAAGGAGAAAAATAAAAGTGTGCAAGTATAACCACTATAAAAACATTATTTTATTCATTAAAATCCTTTTGTTAACAAGGTTGATCGAGTCTTGTTACCAAAACAATCTTATATGAATCAAAAATTTGCATTCCACAAGGTGATTATGTTACCTCATACTTGATAGCAATGGTCCCAATCATAATAGTTTCAAAACTTTCTTATGGAATGGGACAATATATTTCTCCAACTTTGATGCTCTCAATGTTTTCAATGGAATTCAGACAATAGCTTCTAACAACCTTCATGAGGAAATAGACAGTGTGCTCTTTGTCATTAATATTGAATGTTACTTTTCCTTGATTGCAATTAATGACAGCACCTGCAGTATTAAGAAAAGGTCTACCAAGAATAATGGACATATTATCATCTTCAGGCATTTCAAGCACAACAAAATCAGTGAAAACCATGCAATTATGAGAAAGTTGAACATGAACATCCTCACATATACCAATAGGAATAGTAGTTGACTTATCAGCCATTTGCAATGATATATCAGTTGGTATCAACTTTTCTAGCTGGAGTCTCTTGTAGAGAGAAAAATGCATAACACTAACTCCAGCTCCCAAATCACATAAAGAAGTTCTAACATAATTGTTCTTAATAGAGCAGGGAATAGTTGGTATACCTGGATCACCAAGTTTCTTTGGAACCTTACCATTGAAGGAATAATTAGCAAGTAAAATAGAAATTTCCTCATTAGGAATCTTCCTTTTATTAGATACAATATCCTTCATATACTTTGAATAAGGAGGCAAATTAATAGCATCAGTCAAAGGAATTTGCAAGAATAAATGTTTCATCCACTCACAAAACTTGTTGTAGTGTTCTTCCTCCTTTGACTTGTGTTTCTTACCTAGAAAAGGCATAGGTTTATGCACCCAAGGTTCTCTCTCTTTACCATGTTTATTAGAAATAAATTCTTCCTTTGTGTACCTAGTGTTCTTTGTGTGCTTATCAGGTTCTTCCTCACCTTCCTCCTTATCAGGAGACTCATTTTTATCATTACCACTCTCAGTTTCAGCATCAGAGACAAATATACTATTAGGATCTATAGCAGGTTCAAGTGGTTCCTCAACTACTTTATGTTTCTTTTTCTTCCTCTTACGAGGACTACCACTATCTTCACCTTGCTAGGAATCCTTCTCTATTCTTTTAGGGTGTCCTTCAGGATATAAAGGATCTTGAGTAGCTGCACCACTCCTAGTTCTAATTCCATAAGCATGTTTATTTCCTGAAGCATTAACTAGCATATCCTTTTGTACCTTAGCAAGTTGATCAAGTTGGGTTTGAACCATTTGAAAGTGTTTACAAAGCATTTTAATATCATTAGAAGTTCTTTTCACAATATATTTTAACTCATGGGTAGCTCTAGAGTTTTCCAATAAATGATTCTGAACTTGTTTATTAAAATTACCTTGTTTAACAATAAATGTGTCAAGTTCCTCTAAGAATTGATTAGGAGGCTTACCATAAGGAATATCACCTTCATTAAATTGGAGAGAGTGTACCTCAATAGTAGATGAGTGCGGAATTGGCTTACATAATTCTTCTATAGGAGGTAGATTCTTCACATCTTCAGCTCTAATACCTTTCTCCTTTAGACACTTCTTAGCTTCCTTCATCACTTCATCATTTAATGCAATAACTCCCCTCTTCTTTGTTGTTGGTGCTGGAATTGGTTCAGGAACAACTGGTTCGGGAGTAATAGGTTCAGGTGTATTTCGCTCAGTTGAAGTCCAATCATCATAATTCTTGCTTATCTTGGTCATTAATTCTTCAGCATCTGTAGGAGTTCTTTTCCTGAAAACACAATCAGCAAAGCTATCTAGGTATTGTAGGGGTTCGTAGCATGGAAAAAAAAATTTCTATCGCATACAAACAAACAAGCCAAGATCTATCTACTAGATTGTAGCAACGAGTCGATGGAATAACTTACCCTCGAAGATTCCAAAGTGTTTAACGAGAGCGGATTCTCGTGGGTGATGTAGTCGTACTCTTTCCGATCTCAAGATCGTGTGGACGATCCTTCCGGCCATGCTCCCAAGCGCTTCCGATCGGTCACACGTTCGGTTCGACGAAGACCTTCCTCTCCCTTGTTCCAAAGAAATGGAGGTTGTAGCACTCTCCTCGCGATTCCGGCAGCACAACGGCGTGGTACCGGAAGTAGAGGGGAAATCCCGCAGGGCTTCGCCTTAAGCCGGAGCGAGTATGGTGGATTATGAGAGAGGGCTATTAGTGGTCTAGAGATTAGACACACCAATTAGAAGGCTCTAAACCGCAGGCTAAAGCAATTAGAAGCTCTAAACCAAACGGCTCTAAACCTGAGATTAGAGGTAGAAACTTGTGTGTCTCAAGGAGGAGCCCTGCCCCTCCTTATATAGGTGGAGGGGCTAGGCGTGCCAGGGAGGGAGGGAGTCCCTCCCCAACTCGGCCTAGGGCTTGGGCGCTGACTTGGAGGAGAGGAACTCCTCCTCCAAGTTGGTTTCAACCTCCTCTTGCTTGTTTCCCACAGTTTCCTGTTTTCCACAGTTTCCTGTTTTAGCCGTTTGACTTTCAAACTGGCAATTTGACTTTCATGTTTTTGGAACAGCAAGAACACTTAGTACATGATGCAATCATTCAATGACACATTCATGTACCCTCCCCGGAGTCTTGGGACAATCCGGACCCTTCTAGAACATTCCCGATGAAAACACTAATCATTCCCAACTCAAACGGACTTTCCTTATATGAATCTTATTCTCCTGACCATTCCGGATCACCTCGTGATATCCCGGATCCCATCCGAGACTCGAACAACATTCGATCTCTTTCTCATAATACCATAACTACTCAAAACAACGTCAATCCTTAAGTGTGTCTCCACGGTTCATGAATTATGCGGACATGATCGAGACACTTCTCCTAACAATAACCAATAGAGGAATTTGGAAATTCATATGGCTCCACATATTTCTACAATTACTTGCGATCGAATGAACCACTTACATACGATACCAATTTCCCTTTGTCTCACGATAGTTTACTTATCCGAGGTTATGATCGCTTGTATCTCTCGCATACCTAGTTCAACCTCATCGATAAGTACTCTTTTCTCGCTCCGTGATATGTGATCCCTTGTGACCCAGTCACATGCTTGCAAGCTAATTGGATGACATTCCACCGAGAGGGCCCAGAGTATATCTATCCGTCATATGGATGGACAAATCCCACTCTTGATCCATGTGTTTCAACCAATACTTTCCGAACACTCAATGCCACCTTTATAGACACCCAGTTACGGTGTGGTGTTTGATGTCATCAAATCATCCATCCGGTAAAGGTGATATGCATGATCTCATGGTCGAAGGAATTAGGTTACTATGTATCAGAAAGCATATAGCAATTGAACTATTGAAATGACTTGATCTTTATGCTACGCTTATCAATAGGAGTATGTCCACCATATCATTCTCCTAACGATATGATCTTGTTGTTGATAACATCTCAAATCTTCATGATAGGGAAACCACAATCATTTAATCAATCAACAAGCTAGTGAAGTATAGAGGCTATACTAGGGACTTTCAAATTAAGTTTACAAATCACACAAGTATCAATGTTTCCTTGTTAATACTATTATAGCATGAATGTAAACATTTATCATAAACACAAAGATATAATAATAACTACATTTATTATTGCCTCTAGGGCATATCTCCAACAGTCTCCCACTTGCACTAGAGTCATCTAATCTAGATTACATGGTAATATACCGAACACCCATGGCAGTTTGGTGTTGGTCATGTTTTGCCCCCGGGAGAGGTTTAGTCAACGGATCCGCCACATTCAGATCTGTGTACTTTGCAAATCTTTATATCCCCATCCCGGATATGTTCTCGAATAGCGTGAAAACGTAGCTTGATATGCTTCACTTCTTGTGTGACCTTGGTTCTTGCGCATTGGCTATGGCCCATGTTATCACAAGAGATAGACATTGGGTCCAGCGCACTAGGAACCACACCCAGCTCTGTAATGAACTCTTTCATCCATATCGCTTCTTGTGAAGCCTCCGAAAGCCATGTATTCCGATTCGGTTGAAGATCTCGCCACAACTTTGCTTTGCACTCCTCCACTAACTGCTGCACCATTCAAAATAAATACGTATCCAGTTGTGATTTAGAATCATCCGGATCGGTGTTCCAACTAGCATCGGTGTAACCATTAACAACGAGCTGTTCATCACCTCCATAAGAAAGAACCATATCCTTAGTTCTTCTCAAGTACTTAAGGATGTTTTGATCATTGTCCAATGATCCACTCTGGATCACTTTGATATCTGCTAGTTAAACTAACAAGATATGCAATGTAGGGTCTAGTACATAGCATGGAATACATTAGAGATCCTATGGCTGAGGCATAGGAGTCTTACTCATCCTTTCTCTATCTTCTCCGATGTCGGACTTTGAGTTTTACTCAAGGTCGTATTGGGCAACATGGGCAAGAACCCTTTCTTGCTTTCTTCCATTCCAAACCTCTTTAGAACTTTGTCCAAATATGTACTCTGTGACAATGATATTTGGCATTTCGATCTATCTCTATAAATCTTTATGCCTAATATGTAAGCTGCTTCGCCAAGATCCTTCATTGAAAAACTATTATTCAAATATTCCTTGACACTATTAAGAAGGTCTACATCATTCCCAATCAACAATATGTCATCCACATATAGTATTAAGAATGCTACAGACCTCCCACTCACTTTCTTGTAAATACAAGCTTCTCCATAAGTTTGTATAAAACCAAAACTTTTGATTACCTTATCAAAACGTTGATTCCAACTTCGGGATGCTTGCTTCAATCCATAGATGGACCGTTGAAGTTTGCATACCATGTTAGCATCTTTAGGATCGACAAAACCTTTGGGTTGCATCATATACAACTCTTCATCAATATCTCCATTGAGGAATGCTGTTTTGACATCCATCTGCGATATCTCATAATCATAATATGCAGCGATTGCTAACATAATCCTCATAGACTTTAGCTTCGCTACTGGTGAGAAAGTCTCATCGTAGTCAACTCCTTGAATTTGTCGAAACCCTTTTGCGACAAGTCGAGCTTTATAGACAGTAACATTACCATCAACATCTGTTTTCTTCTTGAAAATCCATTTGTTCTCGACAGCCTTCCGCCATCCCAGTAAGTCCACCAAAGTCCATACTTGGTTTTCGTACATGGATCCAATCTCGATTTCATGGCTTCTTGCCATTTATTGGAATCTGGCTCATCATTGCTTCCTCATATGTCTCGGGTCATCGGTGTTGTCCACCAACATGACACTCATAATGGGATCATACCAACTGGAGTGGTACGAGTTCTCGTTGACCTCCGAGGCTCAGAGCAACTTCAACCAAGTTTCATGATCATCATCATTAGCTTCCTCTCTAATTGGTGCAGCACCACGGAACTTCTTCCGGTCTTGCGCTACTCGCACTTCGAGCGAAGGTTCGACAACCTCGTCGAGTTCTACTTTCCTTCCAGTCACTTCTTTCGAGAGAAATTCTTCTAGAAAGGATCCATTCTTGGAAACGAAGATTTTGCCTTAGGATCTATGATAGAAGGTATACCCAATTGTTTCCTTCGGGTATCCTATGAAGACGCATTTTTCCGCTTTGGGTTCAAGCTTGTCCGGTTGTAACTTCTTTACATAGGCTTCAGATCCCCAAACTTTAAGGAACGCAATTTAGGTTTCTTCCCAAACCATAATTCAATGCTGTCGTTTCAACGGATTTAGACGGTGCCCTATTTAAAGTGAATGCGGCCGTTTCTAATGCATAACCCCAAAATGATAGTGGTAAATCTGTAAGTGACATCATAGAACGAACCATATCTAAGAGAGTTCGACGACGTTCGGACACACCATTACGCTGTGGTGTTCCCCATGTGTCAATTGTGAAAGTATTCGCACTTCTTTAAATGCTCGCCAAACTCGTAACTTAGATATTCACCTCCACGATCGTAACGTAGAAATTTAATCTTCTTGTTACGTTGATTCTCTACCTCACTTTGAAACTCCTTAAACTTCTCGAAAGTTTCGGACTTATGTTTCATGAAATAGATATACCCATATCTACTCAAGTCATCTGTGAAGGTAAGAACATAACGATAACCATCACATGATGCTACACTCATTGGACCACACACATCGGTATGTATGATTTCCAATAAGTCCGTAGCTCGCTCCATCATACCGTAAAATGGAGTCTTAGTCATTTTTCCCATCGACATGCTTCGCATCTTTCAAGTGATTCAAAATCAAGTGATTCAAGAAGTCCATCGAATGGAGTTTCTTCATACGCTTCACTCCAATGTGACCAAGACAAAGGCCACATATAGGTCAAATTATCGCTTGATTTCAAACGCTTAGCCTCAATGTTGTTGATATGTGTATTTCCACCATCGAGATTCAATAAGAATAGACCATCTATCAAAAGTGCATGTGCATAAAACATATTACTCATATAAATCGAACAACCATTATTCTCGACTTAAACAAGTAACCGCCTCGCAATAAACAAGATCCCGATATAATGTTCATGCTCAACGCAGAACCAAATAACAATTATTTAAGTATAAAACTAATCCCGATGGTAGATGAAGGGTAGCGTGCCGACCGCGATCACATCAACCTTTGATCCGCTTTCCCACGCCGCATCACCTCGCTCTTCGCTAGCTTCCGCTTATTTCGCAAAGACCTGCTTCGAGTTACAAATATGAGCAACCGAACCAAGATCAAATACCCGTGCACTACTACGAGTACTAGTGAGATACACATCAATAACATGTATATCGATATACCTTTCTTCTTGATGTTGCCGTTCTTCGATCCGCCAAGTACTTTGGGCAATTCCGCTCAAAGGACCTTCTCCCTTGCAAGAAAAGCACTCGTTCGTGCTTGGGTCCAGCCTTGGTCTTTCAATTTGGCGTGGTAACTTTCTTACCACCCTTCTTGAAGTGTCCCTTTGCTTAGACTTGCCTTTCTTGAGTTTGGTGGTCTTATTGACCATCAACACTTGGTGCTCTTTCTTGATCTCCACTGCAGACTTTAACATAGCAAACAGTTCGCAACTCTTTGTTCATGTTCTCGCATGTTGTAGTTCATCACAAAGTTCCTGTAACTTGGTGGCGTGATCGGAGGACGCGGTAAATCCCCAAAGCATTAGGAATCACTATACCCAAGCTTTGAAGTTTGTTTATGCGTGCGGACATCTTAAGCACATGCTCACCGACGGAGCTGCCTCTTCCATCTTGCGCTTAAAGAACTTTTCGAAGCCTCATAGCTTTCAATTGCCGCATGAGTCTCAAAAATCAATTTGAGATCCTCGACAATATCATATGGGTCTGACTCTTCAAACCTTTTCTGAAGATCCGATTCTAAACCATACAAGATAGCACACTGAACTATGGACTACTGATTCTTCCGAGCGAGGTAAACATTCTTTACTTCATCGGAAGCATCAGATGCAGGTGGGTCACCCAATGTGCATCCAAAGACATAGGTCAAATTACCATTTGTGAGGACAATCCTCAAATTGGAACCAATCCGCGAAGTTGCTTCCATTGTTTTTCAACTTTTCTTTCTCTAGGAACACATTAAAATTGATGGTAGGGGCTGCCATTGATCTACAACATATTTGCAATAGTTTAGACTAAGTTTATGACAAATTGAGTTCAAATTAATTAACGAAATTAAACTAGGTGAACTCCCACTCAAAACAACATCCCTCACATTGTTTTAGTGATCACACGAACCAAATCCACTACATCAACACCGATCATCACGAGAGTTGATATAGTTTCAATGGCGAACAATCGTCATGTTCATCATATCTACTATATGATTCATGCTTTACCTTTCGGTGATCCGTGTTCCGAGACCATGTCTGTACATGCTAGGCTCGTCAAGATCAAACCTTAGTTTCTGCATGAGCAAATCTGGCTTGCTCACGTTGTATACACTTGCAGAATCTAACACACCCGATCATCACGTGGTGCTTCGAAACAACAAGCTTTAGCAACGGTGCTAACTAAGGGTGAACACTTTATGATTTGAAATTCATGTGCATGATGGATCATCTTATAATGCTACCGTCGTCTACTAAGCAATACAAGATGCATAAAGGATTAACATCACATGCAATTCATAATATGTGATATGATATGGCCTTTCTTCTTTGTGCTTCCGATCTCCATCTTCAAGCACGAACATGATCTCCATCATCACCGGCATTGCATCAAGGTCAATGACGCTTCACCATGGTTGTCGCCCACCGCTTCAACTATTACAACTACTTTGAATAGACACGCGGGTCTTAACATAAATTAAAGACAACCATATGGCTTCGCCGTTTGCCAACTTACAATAAGGAACATTGCATACATCAAATATAATCACAATCATGGCCATATCACATCATCGACACCCCGAAAAACAAAGTTAGACGCCTACTTTCTTTGCATATTTTACGTGGTTTGGGGCTTTCAATAAGTGTCGCTCTAACTTACGAACAAGAACCACAACATTGATACTAGCATTGTTGATTACCCGTTGTAAATTGGATCTTAACTATGCTAGGAGAAACAGCACCATAAAGCCACTTATGCAATACAAGTTGCATGTTGCGTGGAGCAAGTCTCATGAACGATGTCATGTAAGGTTAGCCCGGCCGCTTCATCCCAACATACCGCAAGATGCAAAGTACACAAAAGCAATCGACAATAATAAAGAATCAACGCCCACAATGACCATTGTGTTCTACTCAGGCAACAGATCTACATATAGACCTGGCTCGATACCATTGTAGGGTTCGTAGCATGGAAAACAAAAATTTTCTATCACATACAAACAAACAAGCCAAGATCTATCTAATAGATTGTAGCAACGAGTCGATGGAATAACTTACCTCGAAGATTCCAAAGTGTTTAACGAGAGCGGATTCTCGGGTGATGTAGTCGCATTCTTCCGATCTCAAGATCGTGTGGACGATCCTTCCCAAGGCTGCGTTAAAGCGCTCCGCAGCTGGTCACACGTTCGGTACTGACGAAGACCTTCCTATCCCTTGTTCCAGCAGGCATGAGGTTGTAGCACTCTCTCGCGATTCCTAAGAAGACAACGGCGTGGTACCTAAGTAGAGGGAAATCCCGCAGGGCTTCGCCTTAAGCCGGAGCGAGTATGGTGGATTATGAGAGAGGGCTATTAGTGGTCTAGAGATTAGACACACCAATTAGAAGGCTCTAAACCGCAAGCTAAAGCAATTAGAAGCTCTAAACCAAACGGCTCTAAACCTGAGATTAGAGGTAGAAACTTGTGTGTCTCAAGGAGGAGCCCCGCCTCCTTATATAGGTGGAGGGCTAGGCCAGGAGGGAGGAGTCCCTCCCCAACTCGGCCTACGGCGCCGACTTGGAGGAGAGGAATCCTCCTCCAAGTTGGTTTCAACCTCCTCTTGCTTGTTTCCACAGCTTCTGCTTCCCACAGCTCGCTTTTCCACAGCTTTCTGTTTTAGCCGTTTGACTTTCAAACCGGCAATTTGACTTTCATGTTTTGGAACAGAAGAACACTTAGTACATGATGCAATCATTCAATGACACATTCATGTACCCTCCCCGGAGTGCTTGGACAATCCGGACCCTTCTAGAACATTCCCGATGAAAACACTAATCATTCCCGAACTCAAACGGGACTTTCCTTATATGAATCTTATTCTCCGACCATTCCGGATCACCTCGTGATATACGGATCCCATCCGAGACCGAACAACATTCGGTCTCTTTCTCATAATACCATAACTACTCAAAACAACGTCAATCCTTAAGTGTGTCTCCTACGGTTCATGAATTATGCGACATGATCGAGACACTTCTCCGAACAATAACCAATAGAGGAATCTGGAAATTCATATGGCTCCCACATATTTCTACGATTACTTTGCGATCGAATGAACCACTTACATACGATACCAATTTCCCTTTGTCTCACGATAGTTTACTTATCCGAGGTTATGATCGCTTGTATCTCTGCATACCTAGTTCAACCTCGTTACCGATAAGTACTCTTTTCCGCTCCTGATATGTGATCCCTTGTGACCCAAGAACATGCTTGCAAGCTAATTGGATGACATTCCACCGAGAGGGCCTGAGTATATCTATCCGTCATATGGATGGACAAATCCCACTCTTGATCCATGTGTTTCAACCAATACTTTCGAACACTCAATGCCACCTTTATAGCCACCCGCCACGGTGTGGTGTTTGATGTCATCAAAGCATCCATCCGGTAAAGGTGATATGCATGATCTCATGGTCGAAGGAATTAGGTTACTATGTATCAGAAAGCATATAGCAATTGAACTATTGAAATGACTTGATCTTTATGCTACGCTTATCAATAGGAGTATGTCCACCATATCATTCTCCTAACGATATGATCTTGTTGTTGATAACATCTCAAATGTTCATGATAGGGAAACCACAATCATTTAATCAATCAACAAGCTAGTGAAGTATAGAAGCTATACTAGGGACTTTCAAATTAAGTTTACAAATCACACAAGTATCAATGTTACCTTGTTAATACTATTATAGCATGAATGTAAACATTTATCATAAACACAAAGATATAATAATAACTACATTTATTATTGCCTCTAGGGCATATCTCCAACAGGTATGACCTAGAATCATCAGTTAGTCCATTATAATAAATATATAGAAGCTCATTCTTAGGTAATGGACATCCAGGATGTGCATGAATCAAGGCACGGAACCTTGTCCATGACTCAGGAAATTTCTCTTCTTCTCCCTGTTTAAAATCAAAAAGTCTCTGCAAAGCAGCATGTCTAGCACTGGGTGGAAAATATTTATGGAAGAAAGAGGCAATCAAGCAATCAGGGCTATCAATGGAACTAGGAGGTAATCTATTAAACCAAGCCCTAGCTTCTCCTTTTAATGAAAAAGGGAATATCTTAGTAACAAAGTACTTGCGCATCTTAAAATCATCACAGAACAAAGCACTCGTAGTACAAATCTCATTCATATGAGCCACAACACTCTCATTTTCAGTCCCACAAAAAGGTTCGTTCTCAACAATATCTAAATAAGATAAATCAAGAGAGAAATCATAATCTTCATCTTTAATATCTATGGGAGATGTGGCAAACTTAGGATCAGAGGACAACTTAGGCATAATAGTACGTCTAGCAAGGAGACTCTTCATAGCACTAGTACCATGTGTGTTTGGGCACTCTTCAACAAATTCATCAGTGAACTCAATGTAACCATCATTAATATCATAACTCTCACTAGACTCAGGTGAGATAACAAGTGTAACAGTGCCTTCACTAGGAGTTTCGGTATTTCCTAGACTAGCCATAGTAGCATCTAGAAAAGTACCTAATGAAACACTCGCATCAAGCACAGTAGAAGTAACATCATGAGTATCAAAAGCAGTTTCAGATTCAGCAGTAGTAGCAGTGTGTGTAGCATGAGTATGTGGTGGTGGTGTGACAAGCTTACTTATAACAGACGGTGAATCAAGAGCAGCAGAGGTGTTTAGGACTGTACCTCTTCTTGTAGTGGATGGTAAAATAGGGAACTTTCCATCACGAAACTTCCCCATGATAAAAGGAGTAGCAGTGAAGAATAATAGATCCAAGTGAACTTACAAATAAAGCTATGCTCCCCGGCAACGGCGCCAGAAACTAGTCTTGATGACCCACAAGTGTAGGGGATCGCAACAGTCTTCGCGAGTAGCATTACCCAATTTATTGATTCGACACAAGGGGAGCCAAAGAATACTTGCAAGCCTTAACAACTGAGTTGTCAATTCAGCTGCACCTGGAAATAGTTCTTGCTCACGGAAGTTTATCAGTAGCAACTATTTGTAATAGCAATGAAGATATAAAGAATAGTGAAACAGAGCAATAGTAACAAGAATTTAATGAGGATTCGAGTGCGGTAGGCATAGGGATTGATGGAAGGGCGTTGCATGGACGAGTCTAAACATGTAACTTCAAGATCTAGGGCATTGCAGATAAATAATAACAAGCATCCAAGTACTAAACAATCTTAGGCATGTGATCCAAATATAGTCATACGTGCTCGCAATGAGAACTTGCACAACATCTTCTATCCAGCCAGCCCATGGCAGCGGGGCCTCTAGGGAACTACTGGCAATTAAGATGCTCCTTTTAATAGAGCACCGTAGCAAAGCATTAACACTCAGTGAACACATGTGATCCTCACACCATAGCCATCCCCTCCGGTTGTCCCAATTATTGTCACTTTGGGGCCTTTGTATCCGGACAATGATATGTATACATAACTTGCAGATAAGATCACAAACAATACTATCATAATGATTCAATAATAAGTTCAGATCTGAGATCATGGCACTCGGGCCCTAGTGACAAGAATTAAGCACAACAAGTTGCAACAAAGTCAAATAGCACTAATAGAGATACTATGCACTAGGCCCTAACAGATCTTATTCGATTACATGATAGAACTCATCCAATCCCTACCATCCCCAAGCCTACAGCGAGGGATTACTCACTCATGGATGAGGGAAACATCGGTGGTTGATGGAGATACATTGGTGATGACGATGGCGATGATCCTCTCCAAATTCCCCGTCCCGGCAGGGTGCCAGAACAGAGTTTCTGGATCCAAAACTTGGTTTCGTATGTGGAGCGTAACTCTTCGAAAACTATCGAACACCCTCGGTTTTTCGGTCGAAAGGCAACTTATAGGCAGAGGAGGCCGAGGGGTGCCTGAGTGGCGGCACCTCCAGCGCGGGTCAGTGGGCCCGCTACTGGGTGGTGTGAGCCCTGTGCCTCCTCTCCGCCTCCTTCGCCCGTGGATCTTCTGGTGAAATATAATTTTTGGTATATTTTTCGGGATTTTTCCTGATAGTTGATTTTCTACACAAAAACAAGACACCAAGGTAATTATGCTGAAAACAGCGTCAGTCTGTGTTAGTTGTATCCAAATCACACAAGTTTAGAGAATAAACAATAGCAAAGTGTTCGAGAAAGTAGATACGTTTTGGACGTATCAGTTTTCCACCAACATGACACTCCTAACGGGATCATACCAATTAGGAGTGGTATGAGTTCTCGTTGATCTGCAAGGTTCCGTAGTAACTTCAACCGAAGTTTCATGGTCAACATCATTAGCTTCCTCTCTTATTGGTGTAGGCGCCATAGGAAACACTTCCGGTGTGGCGCTACTCTCAAGTCCGAGAGAAGGTTCGACAACCTCATCGAGTTCTACTTTCCTTCCAGTCACTTCTTTCGAGAGAAACTCCTTCTCTAGAAAGGATCCATTCTTGGCAATGAAGATTTTGCCCTCGTATCTATGATAGAAGCTTGTCGGGCCGTAACTTCTTTACATAAGCTTCGCAACCCCAAACTTTAAGGAACGACATTTTAGGTTTCTTCCCAAGCCATAATTCATATGGTGTCGTTTCAACGGATTAGATGGTGCCCTATTTAAAGTGAATGCGGCTGTTTCTAATGCATAACCCCAAAATGATAGTGGTAAATCCGTAAGTGACATCATAGAACAAACAATATCTAAGAGAGTTCGATTACGACGTTTAGACACACCATTATGCTGTGGTGTTCCTGGCGGTGTCAATTGTGAAAGTATTCTGCATTTCTTCAAATGCTCGCAAAACTCATAACTTAGATATTCACCTCCACGATCAGATCGTAGAAACTTAATCTTCTTGTTACGTTGATTCTCTACTTCACTTTGAAATTCCTTAAACTTCTCGAAAGTTTCGGACTTATGTTTCATGAAATAGATATACCCATATATAGTCAAGTCATCCGTGAAAGTATGAACAAAATGATAACCACCGCGCGATGCTACACTCATTGGGCCACACTGATACGTCAGAAACGTATCTATAATTTTTGATGCTCCATGCTTGTTTAGTACCTACTTTGCTTTGCTTTATCTACACTTTGAGGTGTTTTTATATCTTTTCTGGAACTAACCTATTAACAAGTTGCCACAGTGCTAGTTGCCTATTTTCTTCTGTTTTTGGTTCCAGAAAGGCAGAAAATCAATATTCTCGGAATTGGATGGGACAAAAGCCAAAGTGAATAACTTTCCGTGGGGAACAAGAATCCATAAGACGAGACTAAGATGCAAGCCAGGGCTCCCAGACCCCCCTAGGCGCGGGTGGGGCCTGCCCCGCGCCTGGGTAGGGTGTCGGGCCCCTGGCCGCCTCCCATCCTCGCCTCTTCGCCTATAAGAAGCCCCCGATGCAGAAACCCTAAGGACCCGATCAATATTCCATGAAACCTTCTGTAGCCGCCGCCGTCGTCCCTAGATCGGGGGGGGGGGTCTGAAGTTCTTCCCGGCACCCTGTCGGAGGGGAGATGATCCCTGAGGCCTTCTCTCTGGTATGATGCGTGAGTAGTTCCACCTTGGACTATGGGTCCATGTAGTAGCTATATGGTTGTATCTCATCCTTTGTGCTTTCATGTATAGATCTTGTGAGCTCCATTCATGATCAAGATCTAATCTATTTGTAATCATGCATGTTATGTTTGTGGGGATACGATGGATATTGAGATTATTATGTTGGTTTGATTAATGGTTTTGTCTTTATGATTCTATCATTTCTTTGTTGTTTGTGATCTTGCATGCTCTCTGTTGTTAGTGGCTATCTTGGCCAAGTAGTTGCTAGTGACTCCAAGAGGGGGTATTTATGCTCGATAGTGGGTTCATGCCTCTAGTTTCCAAGGGAAGTGACAGAAATCTCTTCGGTTGTAGATGTATTGTTGCTACTAGGGAGAAAACAACAGTCTCTTGTTTATGGAACATGTGGACTGTTTACCTTACACACTTTGCTTAAAGCAGTTATCTGTTGCTTGCGACTTAATACTGGAGGGGGTTCGAATGATAACCCGAAGGTGGACTTCTAGTCATAGATGCAGTTGGATGGCGGTCTATGTATCTTGTTGTATTGCCCAATCGAATCTCATAGGATCTTTCTGACTAGTATTCCATTGTTTCGCCTTGCTCAGTTCCTGTCAATTGCCCTACTATAATTTGTTTACCCTTCATGTCATGTTGATTATCTAAGGAGAGCACCTCTAGTGAACTATGAACCCCGCTCCAATATTTACCATTCATACATCTTCCACCGTTACTTGTTTACTTGCTGCAAACTACCATTACCTTCCACACCGTACGTTTAATCCTTTGTTACAACAAACCGGTGAGCTTGACAACCTCACTGTCTAGTTGGGGCAAAGTCTTGAGTTTGTGTTGTGCAGGTCTCCGCGTTGCTTGCAACACCTGTGTGACGTTTCATTCCTCCTACTGGTTCAATAACCTTGGTTTCTTATTGAGGGAAAACTGCTGTTGTGCTTCTTCACACCTTCCTCTTAGGGTTCCTATGGTGACCCAGCATACCACTACATGTGTAGTACACTATAGTCGTTGACATGATATCCACAGAACACCGTTCCGTAAATATCACATCCCTCAGAGTGGTACAACAGAAACATTGCGGGTCCATATTACAAACATGCACACGTTATTATTATTACAATACCGGAAGTTCAAGGCTTGCAAAACATTCAACTTACAAACCAAAATATAAGTGTTTCAGCGGAAGTTTCAAATATAAAACTTAAACTCCAAATTGAGCTCAGCAACTTATTGCTATATAGTGTTCATGATGCTTGGCTCAAGTGGTTACTAGATCTGTACTAATTATTTCGACTCCTGGAACTCTCCTCCGTAGAAGATGTCGTAATCCTCCCCTTCTACGGCTCCATACAAGTTGGGCTCTTCATAGAAGACCTCCTCTTGATTCTCAGATGCGTACATTGGAGTACCTTCGGGATTCTCAGAGTCTAAGCAAGGATTCAATGGAAAGGATGAGTAACAGCGTTACCCAACAAGTTCATTTTATGCAAGGTAGGAAGTTCGATGCTCTATCTACCACCTCGGACTATCAGTCTTTGGCATTATGCAATTTTCGTAAATCTTTCTTCAAAGATTGTTTTTATTATAAAAATCTATGACCATCGGCCTTCACAGGTTGACCAGAACTTTTATGGAGTTCCTTTCCTGCCGTGTTCGTAGCTCCTTCCCGGAACAGGGAGTAACAAGTTACAGTTCTTACACTCTACAGAGGTGCGTTACTTTTCCCATGAGAGATCAACTCCTTGTTGCACAACCGGGCGTACTTTCCCGTTCACATTTCCATGATGTGGGGCCCAGTAGTTGGTCCAAGCCAATCACTGCCCTCTCCGCGACCTCATATGTCTGCACGATCCTTCAGGCTGGCTCACCTTCGTTAAACCCCCTTTCGGGCAGGCTAAAACCCTAATGAGTTTCTGAAGACTCTATGACCTAGTGATGCCCGGATTAGTACCATTTACATGGACTACCTCCCTAAACACCATTCATAGATAATCTAGACACCAAAAGTGTGTGGCGTAAGGGTTCCCACCCATATGTTGGATCTGCACAAGGAATCACAACGTCACGTTAAGGTCGTCTTGCCTCCATACAAGAGGAAAAGGATACAACTGACTTCCCTGTCCCATTCCAAATCTCATGGCTAACGCGTAATATACGGTGCTAGAATCACTATGTCATGGGTTATTAATCCCTAATTGTTCATCATTATTGCAATTAGAACCCTAAGTTCTATTGCTTCATCATATCATCACTTAGGATGATATCTAAGATTTAGTATCTTGAGAAAATAATATTTCCTTTTACTATAATATAAATGATAACTCACCATTTGTAAATACTTTGATAAAGACTCTTCAAAGGACATGAGCAAGAGATGAACTTGCCTTGTGATGGAAAGGTAGTGAAGTCTGATGCTTGCACTGGACCTTGAGCTTCTATGTGTACAAAAACATCATTATTGCCTGGTAAGGACAATATTTAAAGAAGCAAAATGATTATGCAAAGTAATGTAATGCATCATTTAATTTGATATGTATTCTCCCCATTATTAATAAAATTGTTTTTAATAATTAAGGATTTATAAATATTAATTTTTAATATTTATAATAGAATATTCTATTCTTTTATTTTATTTCCCTTTTATGACTTTTATTGATTTAATAATTCTTTTAAGAATTATCACTTAAATATCAAAACTATTATTAAATATTTGTTTAGTATTTTTCTAAAATACTACAATGTTAATATATAATGAAAGTGTTTTTTATTTATTTTTATCATCTTTCAATAATTTTGTAAAATTCCATAAGGAATATATAATTTACAAAATTCTTAAAAATTTATATGTCTAAAATTTTATTTTTCAATTTATTTGGATAGTTTGGTTTTTTGTGAATCCAAAAATATTTTATTTATAATTTTGTACTTTTATTTTATTTTCTAGAATTTTATTGAATTCAGGGGTATTTTGGTCTTTTCTTATTTATTTAAACAGATGCTAAACAACTTGGGTTGGCCAGTTGGGCTTATTGGGCCCTTGTGGACCAAAAGGGTAGGATCTAAATCATTACCCCGAAGGGTTTCGGCCCACCCAGCCCACTCTCTCTCTGTCTCTTCTTTGTTCTCACCTCTCCTCTTCCCCGACCCCATGGGCTTCTGGCGCCGTCGCTGGCGATGGCGGCCGCCATGGCCCTCCCTGGCCGCTTTCGTGGTGCAGGGCGAGGTTGGCGACCATGATCGTTCATCTGGTCCAATTCGATTTGACTCCGGAGCTCCCATGTGGCCAGGTTCACCCCGTTCCCGAACCCTAGAGTTTGGGGAAAGTGCTGCCGCTGCGGGCTCTCCCTTGGTGAGGTGTGGTGCCTGAGTACTGTTGTGGCCGTCGTCGTGGCTGGTGCAGGTTGCAGCGCCCTCTGGGGTGCTCCCTGTGCCGCCGCGGGCTCGTCGGCCAATCTGCCTCCTCTTCAATTCATCAGCAAGGACCCCGGGTAAGTTGCCTTTATGGATCTTGGTTCATCCTATCACCATGAATCTCTCTAGGTATATCTAGTGGCTACCCTTGCCTAGTGACTACGTTCTGATTAGGGTTCATCTCCTAATTAAGGTTCTTGATCTGATTAGGGTTCATATCCCTCTATTGATCATATCTAAATGAATTAGATCATGAGTTGATGGTCTCTAAGCATGATGAATGATTATTAGCTTGAGGCTTGCTGCTTAAGATGAACTATAATGGTTCTGGGGCTTATTAGATGATTTTATGTTTAGATTTCGTATGATTCAGATGATATAGTTTCCCTAAAATCAATGCTTGGTAAAGTCAGTGGATTTGATAACTTACCACTGTCATTACTTGGTTAATGATAATGGGTATGGTGTGATGAAATTACTGTCTTAGTGTTGTTGGATTGAGAATTCCTGTGTAGTTTGAGGTCACAATGATCTCGAACAGTGAAGATATACATAGGAATGTTTTAATTATGATTCCTGTAATGACAGGAAAATGATTGGTTTGATTGATTGAATCTGTGAAGGCGGAATGCTTATTCTGGTTTATGTAGAATTGTTCTTGTGACAGCATTTTTGTATGGCACACAAGATTGATTCTAATCCATTGTTTGGTTTAAGCTTAAGGCATGCTTGGCTTTAAAAGATAAGTAGGAAAGTTCTTTTCTGAAATCCCTAAGACCAATGATGTTGGTCTGAGGCTTAGGGATTAGGCTTTATCTAGTTGATTCATATGGATAGTTCTGGTAGTGGTACCAGCTTTTGTTTCTTGAATAAAAGTTTGGAAAAATGATAGTAGGCTTGATCACTTATATGGATCCATAGGATTTATGGATACTGAGGTGCTACTCTTTTAAGAGGTGTGCCCAGTCCTTTGGGCTGAATTGAAATATATGATTTGGCTTTTGTAACCAGGATCAATGATGTTGGTCTGAGATCCTGGTTATACTGATATGTTGATCTTGTGATTATGACTTTAAATTATAAAATCTTATAGGATGGATTCATCCCAATTGGATGAATACTAAGAGGTTAGATATAAAACAACACATGAATCTTTGATAAGATAACAGATCATGTGAGGGTTTTATATAACTCACCACAGTCACTTGATGTTGTGGTTGCTAATGGTGGATCTTGTGGCTGCTTGACCTTGTGGTTGATCTTGTGCTCCCCTGGTATATTTAGCTCCTGGCTTGTCCTTGATCCAGCCCATCATCTCCTGATCTTGATGGCTTGACCTTGGTCTTGCTATCCACCTGATCTACCCCTCCTTATGGCACCATCATGGTGATGTGATCTTGGGCTTTGGTTGGTTTGGCTGCTGGTTGTTGTGCTTGGTTTAGCTGATGCCTAAGCTAGTTGTTCTAGTGTGTGTGAGAAGTGAAGAGATGCACTAGTGCTTCTCCACGGCTGTGTTGATGGTTTTGTGTTCCTGGGCTGTTGCTGTGAGGCTGACAGCACACACCATGCATTTTGGTGTGTGTCCTGCCTGTGTGCTTACTGTGCACTTGTGGATATGCTATAGACTTGAGAGTTACTTTGATCTGATTACTTTTACTTGGCTGGTGAAACTTGCCCCTCCTTGCTGTCATTTGATTTCTGGCTTAAAATTATGAAAGATAGATTCTTTCATATTGGTGAAACTTGCCCCTTTTATTAATTACTCAATGATCAATCTTGATTAGTGCACTTCACTGACAAGTCTGAGAGTAAAACAATTTTAACCTTAACCTTCTTTATTTTTTATTAGTGTTTGTTTTGCAGGTACAGATTTGAAGATGAAGATTTTAGTTTAGGTTTTCTTTATAGAATAGTCAATGTAATCTTCTTTATACTTTTGTAATTTTAGTTCTATTCTTTTGTAATCTTCATTTTATTATTTTGTAATAAAGATTATATTATTATCAATAAAGAAATATTCTTATTCTTTATTTATTTGCTATGGTGAAGATTGTGGATAATTTCAATAAGTTACATTTTTGTAACTTATTTATTGAATGAAAATATGAAATATAAATTCATATTCTTAATTGATTTCTTTAGATAAAGTTTGAGTTATTTTGATTAAATCTCAATTAAATCAAGATTCAAACCTTATTCATAAATCATTTGAATTATAATTCAAACACTCAAGTTTTTAAAATTCAAATTCATTTCCCAAAACACATAATTCCTCAAAGATCATATCAAAGTCTATAACAATCATTCTTTAAGACTAAACCTAATCCCAAAGTATGAAAGAAACCATGATCACTTTAGGTTTTTATTTGGCAAAAAATGTACCCACATTTTCACAGATGAATGCATGCAACATTCCAAATTCCTAAATCTACCCTTCGTTAGTTCCTAAATGCTGGGATGTTACAGACTTCCCCCCTTAAATTAAACTTCGTCCCGAAGTTTTTGGAGATGTACCTGAATAGTTCTGGATAGGCTTTTCTTAAATCCTCTTCTTTCTCCCACGTGGCTTCTCTTTCAGGGTGATGTTCCCATTGTACTTTGCAATACTTGATTGCTCTGTTCCTCAGCCTTTTCCAGTTTTCTTCCAAAATCTTACAGGGCTTTTAAACATAGGTCAAGTTTGCTTGTAATTCTATCTCCTAGTGTGTGATTGCATCATCCGAAACTTTCAAACATTTATGAAGTTGTGACACATGAAAAACATTATGCACTTGAGGTAATCTTGATGGTAACTCTAAAGCATAAGCTATAGTTCTGTTTTGACTCAATATCTTAAATGGTCTGATGTATCTTGGACTCAATTTTCCTTTCACTCCGAACCTTTTCACTCCTTTTGTTGGACTTACTTTCAAGTATACCATGTCTCCTACTTCTGGATGCCAAGATCTTCGACTTTGATCAGCATAACTTTTCTGCCTACTCTGGGCTATTTTCAGTCTATCCCTGATTTTATCAATGATATCTTGTCTTTCCTTGATATAATCTGGCGCAAATTCTTTGCTGCTTCTAGGCTCATACCAATATATTGGTGATCTACACTTCCTTCCATATAGAACTTGGTATGGAGCTGCTTTCAGACTACTCTGATAGCTATTATTATAGGAAAACTCTTCCAATGGTAGATGATCTTCCCATGAACCTCCAAAATCTAGTGCACAAGCTCTTAACATGTCTTCTAGTATTTGATTTGGGGCTTATAGCTCCCATGCGACGTCTTTACGTGGAATTGGAAGGAAAGCGACATCGTTAAAAAGAATAGCTCGCATGCGACGGTTGTGAGGCAGCTAATATCCCAGGGCCACACGAGCCATAAAACGGTCGTAAGGACACATTTAACTTTGTTCCAAGATTAGGGTTAAGACAAACCGGTTGGTTGGGACAACCAGTCAAGCCAGTCAAACCAACCGCTTCCGACCGAGAGCGCGCGTCACACTGACTATAGCTTCCCCGATGGCGGCGGCGGACCTCACCCATCGTTCTCGGCGCCGGCGGCGGCACGACAATTAATTTAGGCGGCGGCGCTTTCGTTCGACGGTGAAGGTGGTGAGTGCCATTTGAAAGCTAATTCCTCTCCCATTCTTCTCAATTCGAGATCTGAGCATGCCCATTAATGCTAGATTATGGAGGCGAGCGTGTGCTGAACGGGGCGAGGGGGAACGATATGGAGCATGGAGAGGGGACTTCTAATCGGTATATCCCGTATCTCTGCACTTAATTTCTCTAAGGTTGAGCTCTTTGTTTGGTTCCGCTAGCTCACAGTGCCCGCCAAAAACAGGGGAGACGATGTTGCGCGCCAAACCATCGAATTTCGCATCAATTTCTTTCCCTCTAGGGCTGTTTTAGTTGATGGCAGCACACAGATCATTGAGAGAGACACGGTTGTTAAATGGGAGGTGGAATTAGAAAATGTTGATCCCCAAGAGCTAATAAACATGGGAGAGGAGGCGGTGAGGAAAATGGTGGAAAAAATTGGGGATAGTGTGGATTGGGGGCCAGAGCAAGAAGTTTCTTTGTTACAATTTGATGATTACAAATGTGACTATGTTAGGGTTGAGACAGGTGAACATATAGTTGATGAAATCGATGAGCGAAACGGTTGGACAAGCAAAACTGTTCTGTTTTTAGCACAACTCATTGATCTGGAACCTGATTCGAGGGTTAGATATGTGGCCTCGAAGCTGGCTGCTCAGATGGTCGAGGATGATTGGGCTGCACAAAGGCAAGTAATGCCTATACTTACTGAGTTGGAAGTGTTAACAGTGGATGATGATGATGCTAATGCACAAGGGGAGGCTGCAGATGGTAATGCACAAAGGATTGTAACTGTTGATTGGAATTCAGTTGAGATACATGACCGGACTGATTTGGTCATTGCACCAATAGATGACATTGAAATGGCAAAGCTTTTGGCATTCCTATAGATGACAAAGACAAGGAGAAGAAGAGGGATGAAGCTGCAAATGATGGTGACAACCATTTAAGAGATGAAGAGGCAGATATAGATCTATAGTTGTTGGAAAATGTTGCAGTTCATGTAGATGATGCACATGATGATGAGCTAGTAACAGTTTATGACAAAGAGGACCCAGTTATTGAAGTTGGGAGATTGTTTCCAAGCATGGATGAATTCAGGATGTGTTTTAGGACATATGCAGTCAAACATGAGTTTGCTACCAAGACTATGTGGACTGATAAAAAGAAGTTCTATGCAAAATGCATAGGTTATGATGGTGGTGCCAAGCCTTGCAAGTGGTATATATCTGCTAGACGCCAACCTGATGGAAGGAAATAAGAGTGAATCAAATTCCAAAACCTCATACTTGCATTACAAGTTCTCAAATAGTTACAAATATGACATCACAATTATGGGTTGCAGAAAAGATCAAGCCCATTTTAGCCACAACACCAAACAGCACTGCAAAGAGACTGAAAATAGACTTGGAAAAGCAAGACTTATTGCTGAATTATACTACAAAGGTGGAAGGAAAAGCAAAGGGCAATGAAAGAGCTATATGGTGATTGGGCAAATACCTTTCGAATGCTTTATAACTTCAAAGGTAAGTAGAGAAGAGGTCACCTAGCGATGTTGTGGAGATAGATCTTGAGGTAACGGTGACGGAAAGTCTTCTTCTCTAAATTCTTCATGGCTTTAAAGCCTTGCATCGATGGCTTCAAAGGTGGTGTCCATATTTGAGTATAGACTCATCTTTCTTGACCGGAAAGTGGAATGGTCAACTAGCAGATGCAATGCTTTTGATGGACACAATTGGATGTTCCCGTAGCTATTGGCATGTTTCATCGAGACAGAGGCATCATGGACATGGTTCATGATGCTTGAAAAGATGCATAGGGCCGATCTCTCCATTGGCGGCACACAAATGCATGTAAAGGTTTAGAAAATGCAGTGAAGATTGTTTTCCTCATGCCGAGCGAGGGAGTGCTGACCATATGTGGATGAATTTGATCAAAAATTCAGAGGAGATGATTTTGGACGCATGTGGCCGCAGAAGATCTTACACCAGTGCACACATTCATATCACCTTGAGAAGATTAAGGCGGCATGCTCTGAGGAGGATAGGGTCAAGTTTTGTACATGGTTGGAAACCTACCATTCTCTTTTATGGTACATGTCTGGTTTTAACACTGCCATCAAATGTGATCATATCAACAATAATTTGGCAGAAAGTTTCAACAAAAAAGTGAAGGAGTTAAAATACTTGCCTATCCATGACTTGGTTGACCAGATCAGGATCATGATCATGAGGTTGTTGGAATTGAGAAGAAGGCTTGGTGATGTTCTTCAAGGAGATAAGCTTCCTGATGTTGTGCAGCAGGTGGTCAACAGGAGCAGAAATCTTGCACATTTGTGTGTTGAGAAATCCTCATTGTGGGTGTCAAGTCGAGATACAAAGATCGGCAGAGGCATGTTGTTGACACTCAATTGCATGAATGCACATGCCTTGAGTGGCAACACACTGGGAAGCCTTGTGAGCATGCCATACTTTTCTTGGCCTCCAAACACAAGCTAAATATGCACCCATATTTGCATGAGTATTATTCTGTAGCAAAATTCAAGGCTGCATATGGAACACCAATTCCAGCACTTACAGATCAGTCTTAGTGGCCTGAAGTGGACATTCAGTTCTCCTTGTGTCCTCGTTTGATGAAAAGAAAGGCTGGCTGGCCCAAGCAGAGTAGATTCAAGGCTTGGTTTGAGAAAGGTGGGAGCAGCAAGAAGGGAAATAGAGATGAAAAGAAAGATGCCAAGCCAAAAAGGGCCCAAAAAGGTAACAAGAATAGATGCAAACTCTGTGAAGAACTTGGACACCGAGCTGGCTCTACCAAGTGCGTATACAATTTGAAAAGCCAAAGTATGTTCATCCAAAATCTATCCCATTTCTTGTTGATGATTTTTCTCCCCAGCTAACTTGCTTGTTTTCAGGAGGAAGCGTGGAGAAAAAGGCCCACCTCTTGTTGTTGACGAATGCTGGCCAATGAAAAGGGCAAGAATCAATGGCCAAAGAAAGAAGAGAACTAACCAGATCATGTTTGGTGCTGCTGAGGTGCAATCTGAACTTGTTTTGTAGGATGATGTGCAAATTGTTGAGGCTTTAGGGCACACCGTTTCTGATTTGGAAGCTCTGGTGCAAAATGAGGGGGAAAATGAGCCTGTTGTTGAGGCTCTGGTGCAAAATGAGCCTGTTGTTCAGGCTCTGGTGCAAACTGAGCCTGTTGTTGAGGCTCTGGTGCAAACTGACCATGTTGTTGAGGCTCTGGTGCAAAGTGACCATGTTGATAAGGTTATGGATCATGATCATGAGGTTGTTGAGGAGGTGCAGGAGGTGAAGGAGACTCTTGGACGTGTTGTGGGGAGGCCAGATGGTAATGGTAAGAAAAAGAAGAGCATAAACCTGTTGTGTGGTGTGAAACTTTTGAAGGAGAAGAAAACAAGGGGTAAGAAGAGCCAAAAGAAATAGACTTTGAATTTGGCACTTGTTATTGTAAACATTTGTTATTGTAATAATTAGACAGTTGTTGTAAACATTTGTTATTATAATAATTTGTCACTTGTTGATAATTTGGACAAATTCAAATATGATGGTAAATTTGAATTTCAACAAATGTAGATATGTCACTTTTCTATGTTTGTATGAGCTTACAATGTTTTTCTCATATGTACAATACAACTCATCCTCACCCTGATCCCTTTTGTGAAGTACAACTCACCCTCACCCAAAATGTGGTAGAAATGGGCTCCAAAGCTAGGGTAAACCACCCCATTTCTAAGCAAGTTTTTTTCGACCATTTATAAAACCAATTTTTATATCTTTCCTGAAAACTATGTCACATAACATGACACCATGCGAAGGTTTTGTATTTTTTTGATTTTTTTTGAATTAGTTATGCACATTTGAATGTCTGGTCAAACTTTTTGAAGGGTTTTCATAAATATTCTTAGCTAGGGGCTGAGGCTCACAAAACTAGCATTGGATCTCTGATGAAATAGCATGTTTTGAACCTAAAAATGATTTTTACAAAAAATCATCAGCATGAAATCATGTACCTGTAGTTCATATCTTACCCACTTCCAAACCGATTCAAGAAGATTTGTCTTTTTACCAAGGATGGAATAAAAGGTTTGAGATACTCAAGTTGGGAAATTGTACATGCTAGGTGGTCTAGTATTTTTTAAAAATAGGATGTTACCATTTTGAAACTTCAATTTGGTGGTTGCTTCACAAATCCCCCTCTCTTTCGGCACTCAGAAAATAGAAAATGGATTTTTTGTGCGTCGAAAAGGAAAACTTTGTGATACAACATTGTTAGTCATCCCATTATAGACATGCATGCCCAATATGGGCACATTATCACAAACTATGCCTTGATTCTAGCCATATCATTGGTCATTTGACCCGAAAGCCAGAAAACCTCGGAGGAGATAGGTCATTTTGTGAAAGGTTTTTTGAAATATGATCAATAGACCAAGTTTGATATTTTTCCTCACAACTATGTCACATAACATGACACCATGCGAAGGTTTTGTATTTTTTGATTTTTTTAATTAGTTATGCACATTTGAATGTCTGGTCAAATTTGTGAAACCCCGTTGACTTTATCCTAAACCCAGCTAACCCTAAGGCCGAATGAGGAACGTAGATCTAACCCTAGCGTGACACTGTGGCCGTTCGATCGCGTCTTCTAGAAGGATTTCGCGGGTGGCTCTGGGCGATCCGTGGAAGGGCTTTGTTCTGCAACCTGATTGGTTGGCGTCTCTTAGAAAGATTTCGCGGCTAGCTCTTGGAGATCCGTGGGATGGATGATTCTGGAATCTGATTGGCTTCATCGTTTTTCCATGAACAAATAAGGTACAGCGTGACACACTCCATTGACCGTTGGACCGAGTGTGGCATGCGAGGGCGCTCGGCGGGGCGGGCTGCACCATGCATGCAGCTGTCCCTAGCGTCGCAGTCTAGCTATTTTGCGTGCAACAGCGCTGCAGCGTATTTACTCCCTCCATCGCATTAAATAAGTGTACGTCTAACAACTTTCTTCAGTCAAACTTACTCCCCTTAGGTTCATTGTAATAAATAAGATTTTGCATGATACCATATCTATGTTATTTTGCACTATGGAGTAGTAGCTTAGACTATTAACATATGCATGATACCACATCTAAGTTACTCCCACATACTCCCTCCGTCCGCAAATAAATTGAAGAGACCATTTGCTAACTGTTATTGGACTTGATTTTCATGAAGCAATTTTTTCTACTTTAAAGTGCATTGAAAAGGTAGAAGTACATTTTTTGTGGACAAATTTTGAAGCCAAACTTACACTTATTTGTGAACAGAGGGAGTATGGATGTCACTATGACCAGCCTAAGAAAAAATATCAAAATCTAAAATATGTAATAAATATAACGTACAGCGTGGCACACTCCATTGACGTTTGGACCGAGCGTGGCATGCGAGGGCGCTAGGCGGGGCGGGCCGCACCATGCATGCATGCATGCTATGCAGCTGCCTCTCGCGTCGCAGTCTAGCTATTTTGCGTGCAACAGCGCTGCAGCGTATTTACTCCCTCCGTCGCATTAAATAAGTGTACGTCGAACAACTTTCTTCAGTCAAACTTACTCACATCCGGTTCATGCGCCATACAAAAAGTCAATATTTATAAATCTAAAATATCAACTTTGATTATGTATATAAGAAAAAAAATCAAAATCTAAAATATTATAAACTTAGTTTCATACATACTCCCTCTATTCCCTCCAATTGACATCCCTCTGATTACTCCCACCGATTTTTCTTGCGTGTGTAAAAACGAACAAGTTTGTTGTATGCGGTGTGTAAAAACGAACGAGTACCTTGGTACTAGACTCCTGCATTTATTACCGAGTAAATCAAGGCCAAATTCTATTTTCTCTTTTATTTTTCACTGCCAATGAACAACTGTCTTGGACGTTTTTTCTCTCTTTCGCATTAATGCATGCATGCATGCATGCAGGGGCGGGGGCGACGGTGCAGGGGTCACGTCGCATCCTAGCAATTTTCTCTCTTCAGATGATCACGCAGCGGCCCCGCTGCCCACACGCAACGCAGCGCAGGCGGCTGCGCCAACGCTGGATTCCCACGCCGCCCTTCACGCCCCGCCCTCAATAAATAAGTAAAACGCCTTTGCCTCCTCATCTCATCTTGCCCCTCATCTTCAACCTCTCAAGCCCGTCCCTTTGCCTACTCCTAGCCCCCAAAACACTCGACCATGGCGACCTCCCCCCACCGCTTCCCTTCCGAGAGCGAAGTTAGCGATGAGGACAACCACCCGGACCACAAGCAGGTCTAGGAGCAGGAGGCGCCCCAAGCGTGGCAAAAAGGGGGGCGACGCAAAGCCCCGCCCTGCCCCTGGGCGGAGGGCCCCTTCATCCACAACCCAGTCCCCGGCAGCGGCAACCTCTCCGACGACGGCCCCTCCGAAGCATACTGGAAGGCAGCGGAGAAGCAGGAGGCAAAGGAGGAGGCTGCTTACGCCAGGTGGGAGGAGAAGCAGGCCAAGCGCACCTTGAAGAAAAGACGCATACAGGAGGATAAGGAACGACAGGAGGCCAATCGCTAGGCCTTCCAGGAGGAGCAGCGGCGGCAAGAGCAGCGGGAGAGGCTGGCGGACTGGAATGTCGCGACGGCTCGGAGGGCGGTGGCACCGGCACCGCCTCCACCGCCGATGGAGTAGGGTAGCTAGGGTTAGGGTTTAGGGGCTAGCCCAGGGTTTAGGCGGGGCACCTATTCCCTTCTATATTATTGTACTTTTTCCTTTTTATTGTAATGTTATCCCAATGTTATCGATCAGGCTATCTAATATAAGGATTGTTATCCCAATATTATCTATCACCTTGTTTTATTGTAATCTGTGTTTTATTGTATTGTCATTTGTCAAAACACCCAAAACAACAAGTGCATAAAACAAAAGACACAAAAAAAAGTTCTCATATAATACTCGTGCAATATTTATAAAATAAGTGAAATTAGAAAAGCTCAAAAGGAAGAATAAGTTAACGTAATGATGGTTGATTATTTTCAAACAACACATGGTTCATTTTCAAACAAGACATTTACATATTTACATAAGTTAAAGGAGCGCCCAAGTTATGTTAGTTAAATGGATGTCCTTGGACTTCATTTATATATTTACTTTCGCAAAAAAAAAGATTGCGACATGAGCACGAGTATCTGCAGATCCACACGTCCCTATTTAGATTGTAACGTGAGTACCATTTTTTTGCCCAATCAACATATAGTTACTATTGGGCCTGAATACCACCATTTTGACCTGGATAAGTTCTATTTGAGCCTGGATTTTTTCAATCCTCGTCAATTTTTTTAACTTTTCAACCCCTCCCCCTCCCCTGCACATGGGCGCCCCCTGCACACTGATAAAAGGAACATTGACGAAACTGAAGGAACACTGATTTCGAAAACAGAGCACCTCAAAATTAGCCCGAATTTGTGTTGCATTTTATTCAAGCCAAAGACATAGACCATTACATCCATTACAAAGCATCACTCGAACACCGATCATACTGCCTAATGACTAACGATCAGGAGATAAACTAATCCGAGAGAAATTACACAAAAATAAAAAACCGGCCATCAGATTGTCCTGCTTCTTCAATTCGATGATTTGCCTTAGCTGCTTGTTCATGTTCTTCGGTTCGGCCTTCACTTCCGCATCCACCGTAGTACCAGCGGAAATGGGGTTGCCACATCCCAATTGCTCCACCATGGACGGGTTTTCGAGCTCCCGGGATGCTACCTCCACCGCAATTCTCTCGATGTACTCATCAAGCCACTCAAAATGCCCACATTTTGGCAGTTCCTAAAATCGCAGAGATGAACACTAAATCCCAAATTCGATGAAATGCATGAAATTTCGAAAGAAAAGCGAGAAATTGGCGCTCGGAACACTCAGATCTCACCTTTCCCGGCTCGGGCTTGCTCTCACACTTCACAAATTCCCGGCCAATGTTGTCGTTCTTGTCGGTGGATGTGACAAGCCGCTTCAGGGGCGCGGTACGGGGGCAATCAGGGCACCTCCTCATCGGCACTACACCATACCGAGGCCATGAGCAGTGGGAGGAAGCAGAGCTCGACATCCCTCGCCGGTGTTGCCGCACTTTCTCGTCGGAGAAGAAAACAGAAGGGGATGAGATGCTGGAATGGTGGCGGGAGTGCTCGGGTGCGGGGACGGATCGGGGCCAACGGCTCTCTTCAACCACAGGGTGGGTCCCACGATATGTGGTGGACATCAGGTGAGTTCCGCCGTGACGTGGAGAGGCTGTGGGTCCTACTGTGCTCAGCTGATTCGAATTTGTTGACGGTCTCGTGGGGCTAAGTAGAAGTGTCGCACGGGAGCTATTTGCCGCTTCAGAAGTGTCGCATGCGAGCTATTCTTTGCAACGATGTCGCTTTCCTTCCAATTCCACGTAAAGACGTCGCATAGGAGCTATAAGCCCATTTGATTTGTCCTTTCAGTTTGACCTCCTGTCTCAGGATGATATGCTGTGCTGAAATCTAACTTTGAACCAAGTGCTTCATGCAATTGCTTCCAAAATGTTGAAGTAAACACTGATCCCCTATCAGTTATGATCTTTTTGGGTACTCCATGCTTACTTACTATCTCTTTGACATAAACTTCAACTAGCTTCTCGGCATTATCTTTCTGATTCACTGGAATAAAATGTGCACTCTTAGTGAGTCTGTCCATAATTACCAATATCATATCCTTCCGTTTAGGTGTCATGGGCAATCTTGTGATGAAGTCCATACCTATTTCTTCCCACTTCCATTCAGAAATATCCAAAGGTTGTAATGGTCCTGCTGGGCTTTGATGCTCAGCCTTAACCCTTTGGCACATATGGCATTCTGATTCATATTTAGCAATATCCCTTTTCATGTTATTCCACCAGAATAGTTCTTTCAAATCCATGTACATCTTAGTACTTCCTGGATGTATAGAATAAGGGGTTTCATGTGCTTCTCTGAGTATGACATTTCTAATCTCCTTCACATCTGGAACACATAGACGATCTTGAAACCATAAGGACTCATATTCTCCAAGGAGAAAAACGGATTTTTGACACAGAGACGTTTTAGCAGGGGCAGCAGGAGAAACATGCAACAGCCTACTCCAGGGGAAACATGTCAGTCCTGACATATTTCTGAAGGAATTTGTCGTAGGCTGTATGCCATGCCAAGGTCTTCGGCTGGTGCTTTCGGCCTAGGCTTTTGGCAATGTCCATCACGTGCTGAATCATGCTATCGATATCCGAGTCAATGACTCTGCCACATAATGGGCAAAACAGTCTCTCCCTATGGTGGAAACGTAACTGCCCACACCATAACTTCTCAGTACGTAGCAGCTCTTGTTGTTCCTGGAGTACTTGCTAGAGTCCACGTCATCAGAATCCTCCTGTTAATTTTTAAGAACATAACTTAGAACTCATACATATGTTTGACGACATATGAAAGACAATATTAAATTGATATCAAAGAGAATGCATCTGAGCAATAGTTTAATTAGTTCATATATCATTTCATGTATATAAATAAAATGAAAATTAATTGGATCGGAGTTATATGTAGAACAAAGTCTACAACCTCATAAGTTTCTTCAGAGATGGCCTAAGCGAACCAAGTATCCATTGCACAACCTATTGTTCTTGTACATTGCCCTGGGTTCGCTAACACATCCCTTAAAAAATCTGACACTGATGTGTCTGCTCTCTTTTGGGGAAAATTTGAATCACTGGCCACAATAAGAATTTGAAATGTATCCTATGAAAAAATATTCAAGGATATACATATTCATGTAGAAAAACAATCCTAAATATTGTAATTACAAATAACAAAAAACCAAAAAATATCCAGGTATGATCAAAACCATGCATATACATATGCATCATATGAATCATTTAAAGATCATATAGCAGAAACAATTCAAAGATCATATAGTTCATACGAGAATAAATTAGGCGCCTCATATTTTTTTCAGAGACGGAGTTGGGGAACTAAAGTACCAACAACACAACATATATTGTTTGTGTAGCTGCCTCAGGTTCACTAACCCATCCCTAAAACAACGACACCAACAAATATGTGTCGCCCCTGCAATCTTTTGGGGCAAATTTCAATCATCGGTCTCAGTGAGAAACTAAAATGTAATTTGTATTATACACTATGAATGCATGCAATAACAATTCAAAGATCATAGTTCATATGAATATAAAATAAATTTGGGACCTCATAAGTTTTTCCAGAGACAGCGTAAGCGAACCAAAGTACCAACAACACAACCTATATTGTTTGTGTACATTACCTCAGGTTCACTTACCCGTACCTAAAAAACCTGACACCAATAAATGTGTGTCACCCCTGCAATCTTTTGGGGCAAATTTTAATTATCGGCCTCCGTGAGAAACTGAAATATAATTCTTATTATACACTATGAATGCATGCAATAGCAATTCAAAGATCATAATTCATATGAATGTAGAATAAATCTGAGGGCCTCATAAGTTTTTTCAGAGACGGAGGAAGCAAACCAAAGTACCAACAACACAACCTATATTATTTATGTACATTGTCTCAAGTTCACTTGTCCCTAAAAAACCGACACCAACAAATGTGTGTCACCCCTGTAATCTTTTGGGACAAATTTCAATCATCGGCCTTAGTGAGAAACTGAAATATAATTCTTATACACTATGAATGCATGCAATAACAATTCAAAGATTATAGTTCATATGAATGTAGAATAAATCTGAGGGCCTGATAATTTTTTTCAGAAACTGTGAGCAAACCAAAGTACCAACAACACAATCTATATTATATTTATGCATATTGTCTCACATTCACTCACTCGTCCCTAAAAAACTGACACCAATAAAATGCGTGTCACCCCTATAATCTTATGGGGCAAATTTCAATTGAAATATAATTCTTATATACTACAATGAATACAATAATAAAGTATGATCACAATTTTTTGTGGGTGTACATAGTAGCAGAAACAGTTCAAAGATGATAGTTCATATGTATAGAAATAAATCTGGGGACTCATAAGTTTTTTTAGAGATGGTGTTAGCGAACCAAAGTACCAATTGCACAACTTATATTGCTGCATATTGCCTCAGATTCACTAACACCATCCCTAAAAAAATCTAACACCATGATATGTGTCTCCCCTTTCACTCTTTTGGGCAAAATTGAATTATTGACCTCAGTAAGGAATACAAATGTAATATTATATGCATGTTGTGTATCGAAATCAATACTCACCTAGCAATCCCTAAACCCCAAAATCAAATGTTATAGATCGATTAAATTTACAGCACAAGCCGTATGAACAACAATAAGCCAAGCAAATATAAATTTACTAGATGACAGATGAGCATATCTAATCAAATCTCCAAAATAATTGACCGTTCACCATATATATTCCCTACATCAAGAGCAAAAGAATCTATAGACGATTGAGAAAATCCTACATATGAACAGTGAAATCTACGACTGTGACTAGAGAAGCTAGCAAAGTAGTACCTCAGACGCCTCATCAGAGACCTCCCCCTCGAACTCGTTGTTCTCCACGATTGCGTCGAGGATTTGTTCGTGGAGGATGGGGTCGTTGATATAGAGCACCCGAGGTTGCCTCCGCCTGCCCCTCCTCTAGATCTGCCGCTGGCACCACGAAGTTGTTGGTCACCTGATGCTCGACGGCGACAGCGACTGCTGGATGCACGGAGCTCGAAGCCTCGACGACGCGACGACAAGTGGCGTGCGTGCCCGGAGCCGCCTCGGCCTGCTCAGAGACGACTGAGTCATCTGCTGGTGCGCCTCCAACTGGCTTCACCTCTGACTTGTCTCCAGGCATACGCTTCATGGCGCAGCTACGTAAGGCGGTGGTGCAAGTGAAGGAGTTTAGGCGTGCGCGAAAGGTTCAGATTGGGGTTTTGTGCCTAGACAGAATAGGGAAAATGACACGAGCTCGTGGAAGTAGAAGGCCGAGCGGGTTTATATACGCGGGGCGTTCGTAGTACTCGAGTGGACATGGGAGGGTGTGGACTCGTGTAGGTGGGGACTAGTGCATGATCCCCACTTTCTAATTGCATTAACAACACCCACACGCTACCTCGGGAATGTGTACGGACGCCAGTTTTCGAGACGGGCGGCATAATGGTCTACCTCAGTAGACCCCTAAAGACGATTAATATTTCTGACCGACTGCGGTTGAGTGATCTAGGGAGACGGACAATAATTCCTGTCGTGTCTCAGTTCCATTTAGAGGCGTTTTGTTTTAAAGAGCGGCCGAGTGGAAAGTCGTACTAGAGAAGATACATATTAACAACCGTCTAAGGTTAAAGTTAGAGGCGGTCAAACAATTACGACCGCCTGAGGGTGACGAACACAGCCGGTGAATTGCATTTTTGGGGGTAAACCGGCTCTAGGCATAGTCTCTAAGTAACGAGTTTGTACTGATGATATGTTAGAGAAATGTACATGAAAAACCACGTGTATAAGAAATATTTACATTTTTTTGATAAAGAAGAAATAATTACATGGTATTCCAAAAATATTAATATTCCACTATTTTAAATACAATCCAATAAAATTTATCAGTATGAACATAAAGCAAAACCTAACTATTTTTTCTTAGTAAATCCAATGAATAAAAGTATGAGGGTACTTGTGTACTTGTGTGTGGCCACGGAGCAACAAGTCCAACTAAATGCCCACACTACAGATCTTTACCTGCCGATGGTAGTGACCCTCTCTATCCCTTTATTTGTAAGATTACTCTATAGTATTCACCACTGTAGTTGGGATTTGTCAGTGGTCTCCTTTCGTGGCACTCTGCTGCGAGCTCAGAGATGCTATAAAATTTGACTGGGTGTATGTATACATGCGCAGGAGTACTTCTGGTATGTGCTAACCGGATTCAACATTTAAAGAGTTAACTGAATTTGTGCATACTACATCTATACATCCATGAGCACGCCAGTAAACAAATTGAGTATGTGAGAAAACAAGTCCCTTGTTCCTTCTTTTCATGGCAAAACCAATTGCTTCTTTTGGCGCTCAGGATCATATTCGAGTACCAATTTTACAAGGAAAAATCAGAAGAATGCATGGCTTGAAATAAGGTTAGGGAAAGAATAGGTATTGTATCCCAACACTCCAAGGAATGATTAAGCCTCTTCACAACCAACACAACCATGCAACGTCGTGCTTAACCTAGACTTTACTTATAAGATCTCTCCCAAACACCACATGTTTTTTTTAAAATGGGCGCTTTATTACGAATAGTAATGTTTACACCGGCCTCTACATAATTAACCAGGATGCACACAACTGAAAAATATCCAAAAAAGAACTATAAAAAACTATGCAATCATTACAATGAAGTTGTTTTATCCTGATGCCTAGAATGATGGAAGATCAATTCTCAGATCACGCTGCCATCCAACTATGTTGTCAGGTTCTGATGTGCACTAGTTGACATTTTTCTTGATTATTTGCTCTAAATTATTGTGTTTGGTGACTCCAGACAAAATTGACAATGATACTTATATTTTGCTGTGATATAGTTCTCTTTGAATTCCTGTCATTTTATAAGTTGCTAGATATAGCATTTGAATTCCTTTTTACACATTCAAACACATACAAAATAAATGACAATATAGAGATAGACTAGATTTATTCAAATTCCAGTGTATGCTTGCAAGGAGCTACACATTACACATAATTCAGACAAATCCCCTTATCATCAGTGCAAAAACTACATAAATAATGATAAATGCAACAACTAAGATAACTAATCATATCTCCTTATCCCTCACTCTCTTCTCTGCCTTATGAGCCCTGGCAATAATTTTCTTCTCAATCTTCATTTTCTGTATCTTATCTTCCAAATCAACTACTTGGTTTTCAAGCTTCAAATTATTTGCTCCAATCTTCCTTATCATGAGACAACAATTGCAATGCTTCTCGCCTTCTAATCTTAGCTCTGATAGTCCTAGCACATTACCAGGATCTTGCACATCGAGCTCAACTGAAATATTCATGTACCACTTCTCATCTTTGATGGTGCGGAAGAACAAGAGAGATGAGAGTGCAATTTTTTACATGTTTGTCCCAACTCACCACTTCGGTCACATTGTCCCATGGGATGCCATCCGCCGCCGCTCCTTCCGTCTCCAACTACGATCCGTCTCTTTCGTGTGGCAGATCCTAACTCGATTCCATGGTAGAACACCTTCCTTATACTTTCCACCTACGCAACACGGCTAATTCACCTCCGCCGTCCAGCCGCCACAGCCCACACGCCGCCAGACTCTGCTTGATTTGGAAGTTAGGGTTCACCCGATTTGGGAATTGAACGCAAGGGGCATTGTAACACGTCCAGAACAACTATTTGTGTGCCTGGTGTTATTAGCTTTCTTATTTTTTTTGGGTGAATATGCTTATTGTTCCATAGCAATCGTACATGCACTTTTGAAGCATGTGATGTCACCGTTAAGTCTTTAGAGCTATATACATATGATGATGTTAGCGCTCTAGTCAACTGTTCTGTTTTATGACATATATAACTCGGTCAAATTTGTATTTTAACAATTTTTATTTGTTTGTTTACCTGAGTTGTCACCACGTGGCAAGGCAACGGGCATTTTACGAGTTAGAGCATCTCCGCTCTTTGTAATCCTATATGGTTTCGGCGGTAGGAATTTTGTTCCCATATGGGAAGGTGTTGGCTATTTTCTAAATTTTGGAAAGAGGGTGTTCTCAGCCATATTAGATATGTAATACCGGGTAGTATACAATATAGTGTAGTATACACCCGGTATTACACGTCTAATAAGCCATACTCTCAATAGCAAAATATTTTTTGCTTAAAATTTTGACAAACACCTTGTGGACGTAGTGAGCTGTGCGTCATGGACGTCTACCATCCGATGAACTATCCATTGATTTACATATAACTTCATACGTAGATAAAATGAAGGTCTAATCCTAATCGACGCCGTCCTTTGCGTCACCGTCCTCCTCCTCTGTGTTGGAAGCGATGTCGACGATCCAGGCGGCCACCGTCCTTCTCATGAATTATTCACCGCGTGCTGCCTTGATAACGGTATCAATCGTACCGGACACTGCCCATAAGCGCCGCCTCCCTTCGGGGTTAGGTAGATCCCGGTGGAGCTGTCGTCGGTGAGCTACGCACAACGCAAGCTTCGCCTTCTGCTCCTTCTTGAACCGCTTTGACCAGTACGCGTTGTTGGGCGAGTACTGAGCCATTTCCCTATTCCGCTCTGGTAGTTAGCCGTGGCGCTCCTAGATCTGCACCGCCAATTCATTGTCCCACAAGAGCGGCGCCACAGGAACACCGGCGTAGCTGACCTCGAAGCCAGCTGGAAGCCTTGCGCGGCGCGAGGATGTCGTAGCGGTCGAACATCACAGCCTCATAGAAATTAAGATTGGGTCTCTCCATGGTGGCGACGAGAGGGGGAAGGGGCGCCTAGATATAGCGGGAAAGGGCAGGAAAGTTGGGCAGGAAGCGTTGGAAAGGGCAGAAACAAAAGGTCACGCGGTCGCGTGGCCAGTCGACATGGCGCGTCGGCTTTGAAAACGAAGCACCTATCTTACTGTTAAGGATGGCACGCGGCGTTTTTAGCTCTATCTAGCGCCCCGGCTAGCCCCCTATGGGTTGGATTCCGCCTGGGGGTGTCAGATAACAAATAGGCCACGCCGATGCTAAAAATTTTTAGAGGAAGAGAGAGGAAGGGAACGGGTTGGACGTAATTTGACCGCCAACATCCCCGATAGCCATTTAGGGGAGCTTTGGGGCCTCCGAGTAAAGATGCTCTTACCCACGAGACCCTAGGGGCAAAAATCCACATACATCACCATGTATATTCTGTCGAGGAATGGTGATGGCCGTAGGGTCAATTTCCGGATAGAGCGTGTCGTGCACAACTCGGAGCTTCTAAAGGTGGTCTTAAGAACAGTAAGCACTGCAGGTGGGCTGATTTTAGTGTAGTATAGCCTAGATTCGTACAAACGACCTAGGAAGGACCTTTTTACTTCATTATATTTCATTGAAAGAACTGGTGATGACTTGAGAAGTTGATTTCGCTGGTTGAGATTTCCTTATTAAAGATCTCAAAAAAAAAGATTTCCTTATTAAATTTAATCTTTGACTAAGTTTAACAAAAGAAAGGTGATCTGATTGCTCCCACAATTTTTTCCTTGGTTATCCAATTAGAGGAGCATTGGTGAACTGCAGAACTACTCCCTCTGTTCCATTTTAGTCTGCGCCTAAGTTTTTTACCGATTTTTCACAATGGTCTGCGCGTTGGATGCCAGCGTACTAGTTGTAGTACTAGTTGACCAAATTGGCCAGAGTACTAGTTGAAGTACTAGCTGTGCATGCAAACTGGTTGCGATGGATTTGAGTTTTAGTTTATGGCAAAACCGTCAACCAGCCGTGAAAAAGTGCCTCCCACTTGTTGGCGTTGGTATTCCCGCTATGGTTTAGACGCAGAGTATAATGAAACAGAGGGAGTATTGTATAAGCCTTGACTTTCTAAATCATGGCAAAAAACAACGCGACCCGGCGTATTCAGATTCTCTCACACCAAATGTTATCATACAACTATTTTTTTTAAACTTTCATATATCAAATCAGATAAAGCACTTGGTGCGGTCAGAGTGCTGATTTGACAATAAAAAAACTGGACCTTACCATAGATTTCTTACAATAAGAGCTCAAAGATACGGATGAGTTGCAGTTTAAACAAAATAAACCTGAAGTCTGCCAAATGACTCCCCTTCACTTAGATAAACAGTCGGGGAAGAATTCAATCACATGAGTATAACATAATAAGTCCTCATCATAAAGAAAACGACCCCAAAAGAAGTCTTCCTCTGTTTATTTTGAAACTTCAATATATATAGAGTATTCAATTATTTAAGAAAAAGGGGCTCAATGGAGCTGGAGCTCCATTTGGGAGAGACAGAAGTTTGGACTTTGCGCCTCCTGCTACAGCTTTTGGAATGCGCACTTGAGAACACTGTGCCTGTATTTTCTCGTGCAGTTCCTTGAAAGATTCAGGTATACGGTGGTATTCGTGAAACATGAGCCCCCTTGCCCATTCCAAATGATGGCAATACGTGAGAAGATGATCAACGATGGTGAAGGGTCGCACGGACGGGCGTATCTTCTCCTTCATGTCGTGTATCTGGCACATCGCAGACAGGTTCTCGGACAAACCAGTGGAGAGAGACTGCATCACGACGGGGCTGTGCGGCATTGTGAAATAAACGGAGTTGCTGCAGATCGATGGCAGGTTCATGGTGGAGACACACAGGCATCGGCCAGTGTGGAGGAACAGCGCCTGGTCACCGAGACTGCAGGTTGACAGGAGCTTCTGGCCACGGATGTCCACCTCGAAGATCTTGAAGGCACAACAATCAACCTCCGTGGTTCCATGTTGCACCACAAGCAGCATACGCCCATCGAGCTCCACAAGGTACTGGCACCATATATTCTGGTTGGCCAACGAGTCTGGAGCGTAAGCTGGGGAGAATTTGAGCAGAGGGAAAACCATGGCTATCTGCTTTGTCGACTCCACGGTGGCGAAGAGCATGCCTTGGAAGGGCAAGATGCCTCGGAAGAGCATGCCGTGGCGGATGACGTTCCACACCATGCGGCCTGGCTGTGTCCACAGCAACACAGGATGGCAGGGGAAATGGGCAACCACGGAGAAGGGGGCCGAGGGTGAAGAGCAGACGAAGGCGCTCATGCGGAGCAGAGATCCTCGGTCCTTGACCGCCTTATGGAAGGCGGGGCCGAGCGGCGGGAGGTCGACCATGGCGCGCGTGAAGGGGTGCACCACGCGGACGGTCGACTTGCGCTGGTGTAGAAGGATCACGAGGCCGTCGGTGAAGCCGACGACCCTGTGGGACCGGAGCTCGGGGAGACGGACACGCAGGCGGCGCGCCGTGCGCGTCTGGAAGAAGGTGATCTCGCAGCAGGCGTTGTCCAGGGGCGCCGCGTCAGCGTCGCAGAGCGCGACCCAGTAGCGCGGGCGGAGGTACGGCTTGCTTAGGGCGGAGTCACGGTCCAGGCTGGACGTGCTGGCGCGCCAGTGGGAGCAGACGGCGCGGAAGGTAAGGTAGTCCACCACGTCCTCGGCCAGCAGCCGACAGCCGACGAGGTGGGCGATGTCGGCAGGGAGCGATGCCCAGCCGCTCGCTTCTTCCTGTGACGGTGCGGGGGTCCGCCGGCGCTTGCAGCCGGTGCGAGGGCGAACGAGTGCACCTTTGCGCTTCCGCCCCGCCGTCGCGGCCGAAGACATCGCGGGAGAATCGGAAAAGGAGGCGCCTCTCTCCCAATCCAGCAGGGGCACCACACCTTGGGATGTTCGGATGCGCTGCTCTCGCCCGTCCCGAACTATATAAGGCAGCGCCCTCTTCGCCATCGACCCCGTCTCGGACTGTCCAACCGGAGGAATTGGAACGAAAGATCTACAAATTCGAGAGGCGCTGGATAAATATAGGACAAACCCAGGTCGAGCCCATAGTTGCCAGAAATCCCGGTCGTCCGGGTCGAGGAACGGGATCGCGGGACGCGGTTCGCTGACTCTACAAACAAGGGTCAAAGCGGAGTACTCTTCGTCGGGACGATTCTTGGGAACGACCCCGGGTCGATGATCAGGATCGATACGTCTACTACACAATTTTAATCCATTTTCTAGAACGCTAAAAATAAAGAAAATAGTGGCCCTAATAGCCCAAGACAGCCGAGCACATCGTTAACCCTTCAGCAGCACATGTATTGATCCACATCGTGCATCCCTGCCCCGTCTCCCAGGCTGTGGCGCCGCCTCTCTCTCTCTCTCTGCGCCACGGTTATCAACAATTGTGTCTCCCAATGACAGAAGCAAAAACGGCAAACGCAGTTGCGGCAGCAGCAATAACGGCCCGGGTCGTGAATCAACGTGTTGCTAGCCTCCACTTCTCCCATCTTCTTTATCTCTCCTTCTAATGTCACTATGGCAAGTTCATGAATCAGAGGCACTTTTCTTAGAGGCACTTTCTCAAACTGCCTCTAATTATAACTATTTGTGGCACTTTAAAAATAGTGCCTTAAAATATGAGTTTTTAGTGGCAGTTTTGAAAGTGCCACTAATAGTTTCTCCTTTTGAGGCACTATCAATATTGCCTCTAATGTTTTGAAAAATAGAGGCACAGTGTAGTGCCTCCATGTAAACTATCAGTGACACTTTGACCCGTGCCTTTAAAAAACATAACTTTTAGAGGCATTTTCTGTGATAATGCCACTAAAAGTATATCAACTGAGGCAAAATTAAAAATGCCATAATTGGTTAGAAAATTTAAATTCTGTCTATAAATAGTGATGGGATCGTACCATCTCTCTTTCTCCACTAAGAATAATTCTATTAGTATTATTCTATAAAATAAACCTGCCTTTTATTTTTTTTACTTGTCCTTATCCCCTTTGCACTGCTTGGACGGACTGTTCTAGTAGAGATTTCAGCACTTGATCTGTTCATAGAGATTTCACCAAGATGAGCTCTAAGAGGTTGATTAGTAGATCGGTAAGCCTGACTCGTCGGTGGCGTAAATCATGCCGTGCGCTTGCAGCAGGAGGAGCACAGGATCCTGTGGAGAAAAGGCGGACCTACTGGTGGCCGGTACCTAACTACCTGACTTGTGTGGCGTACAAAGATACGAACAGTCCCGTACGTTCACGCAGCAGCAAGTGCGGGTCAGGTGCAGAGCAGCCAGACCAGAGTACCAGACGAGCTTCTTGGATTGGCTGGCGGAGACGGCAAGGAAGCGCTCGTGTTGGCGTCGTACCCAGCCCACGCACGCGCAGCGCACGCTCCATATAGAAAAAAAGATCAGCGTCGCGCGCTCCAATACCACTTACTATGGCACGTCCAAAAATTAGAGACACTTTCTTAGAGACACTGTTTATAACTGCCTATAATCGTAACTATTTCTGGCACTTTAATTAATAGTGCCTTAAAATGTTAGATTTTAGAGGCAGTTTCTAAAATGCCACTAATAATTTAGTATTTTGAGGCATTATTGATAGTGCCTCTAATATTTTGAAAAATAGAGGCACAATTTAGTGCCTCTACGTTGAACTATTAGTGGCACTTTGACTTGTGCCTCAAAAAGATAGATGTTTTAGAGGCACTTTCTATAAAAATGCCACTAAAAAATATTTCAATTGAGGCACAATTGAAAGTGCCACAATTCGTTACCATTTAGGGCACTAAAATATGCCTCTAATAAGTGACCAATTGTGGCACTATTCGTTGTGCCTCCAATGGACAATTTTTTAGGCTCATATGATAATGTGTCTAATAGTTTCCCATTCGGAGCATCTTAAATACCTTAAATGGGTGATCATTTGAGTCAATATTGACAAGATGCCACAAAAAATATAGCACTTGAGTCATAGATAAAATTGCCTAAAAAATATATCTTTAGAGACACTCAAATATGCCTCTACCGATAGACCAATTATGGCACTTTTATTTGTGCCTCAAATGGACAGGTTTTTGAGGCACATCTAATAATGCCTCTAATATTCCAAACGAAATCTTTACAATCTGTTAAAAATATGTTTTCAAATAATTTTTATAGGCATCCACCGCATCTTCCTATTCCCTTTGTTAACCTTTTCCCTGAAGCCGCAATCCACCTGGGCCAGCGTCGCCTGCAGCGCCGGTCGCGTCGCAGGGATCCGCCTCGCCGGGCTCCGCCGCACCCACCCCGCCGCCCGCATCGCCGCCTTCGCCATCGACGAGCTGCGCGGGGTCGCGACGCTCGAGTTCTTCAACGCCTCCGGGTTCCCGCTCCCCGGCCGGATCCCCGACTGGTTTGTCCACGGGCTCCCGTCGTCGCTCGCCGTCCGCTGGTTTGTCGCTGGCGTCGATGGCGAGCTGCCTCTCGACCTCGGCACGTCCGGGAACTTGACCACCCTCATCCTCGCCAGTAACAGCCTCTCCGGCCGGATTCCGGCGTCGGTTTTCGCCAGTAAGGCTCTCCGGTTCCTCGATCTTTCCAACAACAATCTCACTGGAGAGCTCATAGTCGTGTCTGTCTCCGCTGGTGATGGAGCCGGGGTTCTGTTTAACGCTTCGGGGATTTCACTCTACGGTACGATTGCTCGATGTGTTTAGCAATTACTTTGGCCAAGTGGCCGGAACTGCCCTTGGGAATGGCTCTGATGGAACAGTCCATCTCAAGATGAATTGCTTGACAGGCACAAGCATCGCCATCACCAGTCAAGAAACGGGTCAAGTGGAAGCGTGTACTAGCTGGAGTTCTTGGAGCTGCGGCAATCGTGGTTGTCCTTTTCCTTACAGCACTGCTGCTGTGCTGCTGTTGATCCATTGTTGGGGCATTTGGTCAAGGATGACGAGCAATTGCTAGTGTACAAGTACATGGCAAAGGGAGATTTGACAACCACACTACACAGGAAGCCAGTGGATGCCGAAGAGGGGTTGCCTTCATTGGATTGGATAACAAGACTGAAGTTTGTCATTGGTGTAGCTCAGGCATTGTGCTTCCTTCATGATGAATGGAGGCCACCATTGATTCATAGGTATGGCTATGCACGTCTTGTACTATTTTTTTGGGAGTACGGTGATTACAGAATATTTTATTGCACAAAACATCCAATATATCTGCTAAGCTAGTTCAGCATTTTGGAGTATTGACCGATCGGTTCTCACATTTCCAGGACCGATTTTTTCGAAAAACCAAAGAACCGAACCGATCGGTTCGGTCTAACCCCGCCCTCGATCGATCCCGGTCCCACCCCACCGAGGCACCGATCCACACCCCTCTCCACCTGCCTCGCGCCCCTCTCTCCTCTTCCCCGACCCACCTTCTCCCAGCACGCTCCCCGCCGCCAGAGCCTCGCCCCGCCTCCCCTCTATTCTGGCCGCCTCCTCTCGCAGCACACCCCGCCGCCGGTGCCCCTCCCCTCCGAGCCGCAGAGAACCCCGCACGCCGCTCGTCGGCCTCCCTCTCCCTCTACCCTCGTCGGCCCCGTCCTCTTCGCCTCCCCGTCGTCCCTGACCCGCGCGGTCACCGCTGCCAGGAGCCGGCCGTCTCGAGCCGTCTCCCCGCTGTAGAGGCCCTCTCGAGTTCGCCGGCCCCCGCGCGTCCCTCCCCGCGTCGTCTCGGGGCGCTTCCGGCTGGTCACCCCGGCGTCGTCACCGGCGCTGGCCATGCCCGAGAGCCCCGTCGCCTGCTTCAGCTTTCTCCGCGAGAGCCCCCTCCTGCGGTCGCGGGAGCCTTCCTCTCTCTATTGCTTTCTGAAAATTTCTCTGATCGAGTGCATGTAATTGGTGTCATGGTTTGTCATTTTCGTGCATGGCACGTGTTTGTTATTATGCCTATAAGTTATCTAGATGATTCCATATAATTGAGTGGTGGCTGTTATGGAACCTCCTTTACTTGCAGCCTATACTCCATCCTTTGCCATCATTCTGCAAATGCGCTTTATGATGTTTATTAGGTAGAAACGTTAAGTCATGTTTCATTATCAGCATTATTAGCGGATGCCCATCCTAGCATCATTGGGGTGTGACCATTCTGTTTCATTTACTTCAACAATTTCACTAACTTGCATGTTAATGAATTTCATTTGATTGTAAACTATCTTATTAGTGCTGAGTGCTATATTTATCGTTCACATCACAGTTTATCCGTACCTCACTGACTGCAATGTTTATACAGGCGTGAAGTGTTGTTTTTAGATCATTGTACTATGTCTTGCAGCCTCCTCAATTTTATGCCCAGCTTTGGCATTCAGTTACCTATCAAAATATTTGTAGGCTTGTTCATTTGCTTCACCTGTCCTTTGGTCAGGGATACTCAGTGGTGTGGTATTGGAGGTAGCATGCTGCTTTCGAGGTGTTGTAGGCCTCCTCAATGTGTGCTTCATCTGAGGTGAGTTCATTAGGTGATTTTTTGTCTTCTTCTCTGCTGCCTTCACAATTCTGGATGCATTTAGGTGGTTTGAGTTATCCATGCTTCGAAATGCCAACTTAGTTTACTACTTGTTATGGACTCTTCCATCCAGATTCATTATGCAATTTTGGTAAATTTGTCTAGCTATGTATATGCTCTTGTGGTCTGGCTGTAAGAAACACAATGGTTGATCTTGTGGTCTACCTATGTATTTATGTCTAGCTATGTATATCCATAGCTAAATAATCACGTGTGTCAAATTATTTTGTTAAATTGCTCCTTGAAGCCTAAGAAATTAGAGTAACAACGCTTGCAATTCTACTGGTTAATATGTATATTTTGATATGGAGTGATAATGTGATATTATGTTGAGAAGTTAGACTAATGTCTGGATATTATCTCGATTGTTCAGATCTACACTTACACTTAACAACTATAGTATTCTAATTAGTAGCCCACCAATCAAACAATCATTTTAGGTGATACTTGCTATCAAATGTAAAACTGAAAATGTCTTCTTCTGCCATTGTTGCAAGACATATTTGGAAAACCGATGTGTTTCAGTGGATGCAGCATTAACATGTTTGTTTTCTCCTTGAGCCATGGCCCATTATCATTTTAGGCTAGCATCTTTCAGACTTTCACTATATGTTGATCAGAATTCAACCGTCAAACTCTCATAGGAGGGTCACGTTCTTTAGAATTCAATTTTTGCTTTAATATAATTGGTCATCTTCTCAAGTAATCAAGGCAAGAACTTCTTAGAAAAATTAATCAAATGAGATCCTTTAATAACTCATGAAAAGGACATAAGAATTTGTCCCGTGCACAAGCTACTAAGATGAGCTGATTCAAATGAAGCCCTAACCTGCTGATACATATGACCTTTCATACCTAAGGATATATCCGCAATTCTGAAGAAGAGGCATCAAATAAACTGGCAAAGGACATATATATATATCAGACCCATTGACTTTGCACGAGCAATGTCTGCTTTCATGCTCAGAGAACGGCGAGGCGAAAAGCTGCCACTACTGGAAATAGCGGTGACGAGCCTTCATTTTAAAATTTCACTTTCTATTTGCCTACTTGTGTTTTCTGACCTTTCCAATTGCTTGCATGCTTCCCGCCACATTCTGTATATCCAAATTTCTGAACATATCCTTGCTTCACGCATATATATACTCTCTTGCCGACTTGTTCATGTTCATGCACAAAGAATGGCTATAGTAAAGTGTCTTCTAAGACTCCTTGGTCTTTGTGTGTACCTCAGTCTGACCACGGCTTTTGGTTACCTTTTGTTTTCACAAAACACATGTTAACTACATATGATCCAGAGTGTGTTTTACCCGTGCGAAAGGGTGGGGTCACGTCTTGCCATGCCACAATTTCGTTCTGGTAATTATGTATGGTTAGGGCGTCCTCTTCATTACTGTAAAGTGTTCTAATAAACGTTTATTTGTGTGGAAGTCGGGGATGTGCTTCGAGAGGTGTGCTCCTAATAAATCCTAAGTATAATATATGTGGTGACCCCAGGCTGAGATATCAGTTATTAACTGCTTGAAGCGACGTTCAAGCGTTTGTTACTTGAATCAACAGGAAATTATAATGATCTGTTTTGGTCCAGTTATGCCAGTGTTGCTAAATATAGTGATATATCCAGTTCTGCATCTATCGTCATATGAATATTGTGTTTGCTTATAACCATATGAAAGTTTCTTGGCAATTACTTTGATTTCGTCGGTGCGACACCTGCCATACCTAAACAAATAATTAGTATAGAGCGGGAGCTAAACCTCACTTCAGGATAGCTATACTTCCTGTCAGTTTAATTTATACAGTTAGTATTTCACCCGGTATATTTTTCTAGGTTTTATCTTTGTTGCGTGTTGGCTATATTTTTTGGGAAGAATAAGATGACCAGGATTAAAGAGTATCAAGGTGTTTTTGTTTTTCTTCCTTTTGGTAAATAGTTTTATTTATTGGGAAACTAAATTACTTATTCATGTTGAATTGTAAATGCTCCCTCCTCATTTTTTGATTCTTACCTTAACAAGATAAACCTCATGTCATTTTCTCAGAAGCCACTCCTTTTGTTGGTGGAGAGATGGTGGCTTGAGATCTGAGCTAGGTTGCACCATTGAGCTCATGAGTGACATTTTAAATACGGTAATCACCTCTATTCTGTATGAATTTGTTCAGTTGCGTTCTTTCTAAGTTGCAACGTGTAGCATGGTTTTGCTCCTGTTAGTGAACTCTGTACCATTTCTAGCCTTTTTTTTGTTTATGCTATATATACTCCATTTATGTCTAGCGTGGTTTATGCCTATTTACAACGGATTTCAGGTTCACTGATAGTATTGGAGGAAATCAACAACTTTACATCAAAATATAACTCATCAATCTCATATTGCTTGAATTATGTTTTGAAGCCATCCTTCCAGATCTTATTCAGTAGCCTGCTCATGCTTCAGGCTCTCATTGATTCTATTTCTTCATGTGTTTTCGTGTTCTCAGTTGCTTATAGTGCCAATTCCTTTATTTAGATGCCAACATTATTAAAGAATAAGTACCTATCTAGACATGTTCAGCTTTCATGAAGATTTTGTTCTTCTAGGAACAAATCTGCAAACTATTTTCTAAAAAAATTCATGTTACGGACAATTTTATGATCCCTTTGTAGCATGTATTATTCTATAAATATATTTTGTAAATACTACAGCCAGGCATTAACATACACTACTCAAAGTGGAACCTAAACTACTCATTTTGGTAGCCTACCTTGTTTCTACTTCTGAAAATGACACTGCCATTATTTTTGCAAGCTAGAACAACTGAAAAATTGTTCGGCACATACATGTGGCCAAGTTTGAATTGGAATGTGTATGGATTTTGCTTTTCCTCATGCATATATATATTCCATTATAGTCCAATTTTCCTCATATATACATTCCATATTGTTTAATCATATCCAGTTTTGAATTGGAATTTGTGTGGATTGTGCTTACACTATTTAGGAACATAAAATTAAAATGTTTTCTTCATCTGGTATTCACTGTACAGATCTCAGGAGAATTTCTTGGAGCATGTCCATATCAAATATTCTCCTGTTGTGGTTGAATATCTTAACTAGATATTGTATTGCAATGATTAACTACTAGCATCCAGAAACGAGAAGGTGAGTTCTCTTCCGTGTCGATACAAATTCATGTACATTCAGCTCTCTCCGTGATGGTGAATTGTTTTTGGCATGGTACAACGGACCAGGATGGGGAGGTGGTGGCGACGCTGTGTGGCGTTGTGGAGCGGGTCGACAAGCTCGTCTATCTGCGGACGCTCCGAGTGAGGTATTCTCTCCCTGCCTTTCTCCAATTTGTGTGTTCGTCCTCACAGTGCAGTGGCATTACTATCGTACCGAGTGTAAGTGTATAAAGGTGTACATATGATTGGATAAGTGGGTTTGAGTTTGACTCTATTAGCGGGCAGTTCTCAGGTGACTGGCTGAGGTACTGTAGTCTCATACTGAAATATTAGGGTGTTGGATTAAGCTGGGTGGTTATGATTTTTGCCAACTTATTAGGGCAGGGAATAAAAAACATCAAGTTTGTAATTACTTTTGCTACCCTGAAGGCTCATTTTTGTTCTCTTCAACCTTATCAGGTATAAGCCGGAGGTTGGCGATATCATAGTTGGCCGTGTCATCGAGGTATGCACACTTTGGGTCACTCTTTCAACGTTTCTCTCATTTTTGTAGCATGGTTTCTAGTAGGAATGAGCCATGATGATGCTCAACATTTTTGGTTAAAGTATACGTGTTAAACTGCGGGTCTTATTCTATGCTGTTAAAAGTTGCTGATGCAAAGATGTGTTTAGTCAGATCTTTATAGCACACGGATTAAACATTAGCTTTTCCATGTGTTTGATAGGTTAGTAGCTTCAGTTATGTACTCTTGGATACATGTCATCCTGAAATAGTCGGGCGGTATGGGTAAACCTACCTGTTATTATAGTCAGTCCATCACAATATGATCTACTATCTGCTTGTAATACAATTTCAAAGACAAATAATGCAATGCACTATATCAAAGACAATATTCTTGCAATACAATTTCAAAGACAAATAATGCAATGCACTATATCAATAGATATTTCAACATGCCTCATATATATTCTAGTTACTTCCGTGACATGTTTGATTGCTTGCAGCCCATCAATGACATGGATTTCATAAGACAGTCCAAGGTTGATGTTACAACATGGTCGCAAGCTATAGCTACTTATGATTTTCCACATCCTTAGAAGTACAATTTGATTCCACTGCAGCTCTAGCTATGCAATCACAATGCTATTTAAAGTTTATATGTGCAATCTATTGGTCTCAAGCTATGTATGACTATTGTAATTTGACTGTAATAATTTGAGTGAAATTTAAACATCTGCATAAACTACTGTAATTTGAGTGAGCGATGTATTTGTTTGTATTATTGTGATTTGTATTGATGGGATTTGAGTGCAATACCTGCTGTAATTTGACAGTTGTGAGCCATTTTAAAAATTTAACTGCTGTAATTTGACTTCTGTTAGCTAAATTGCTACTATAATTTTATGGTTGTTATTTTTTAGAGGCACTATGGATAGTGCCTCAAAAAGCTGGTTTTAGAGGCACTATGGATAGTGCCTCAAAAAGCTGGTTTTTTGAGGCACTATGGATAGTGCCTAAAAAGCTGGTTTTTTTAGGCACTAAAAGTGGGTTTTAGAGGCACTATGGATAGTGCCTCAAAAAGTTGGGTTTTAGATGCACTATGGATAGTGCCTCAAAAAGTTGGATTTAGAGGCACTATGGATAGTGCCTCAAAAAGTTGGTTTTTTGAGGCACTATTGATAGTGCCTCAAAAAGTTGGTTTTTAGAGGCACTAGTCATAGTGCCTCAATTGACTAGGATTTAGAGGCACTCTAATTTGTGCCTTAAGTTGGTTTTTGAGGCACTAGTCATAGTGCCTCAATTGGCTAGGATTTAGAGGCATTAGTCATAGTGCCTCAATTAACTATGATTTAGAGGCATTTTTTAAAACTGCCTCAAAAAACTTTTACCTACACGACCGTCCCCGGCGCTTTTTTTAGTGCCTCAAAAACTTAATTGTGGCACTAATTTAACTATTGGAGGCACTTTAGAGTGCCTCTGAATACTGTACCTGCCATAGTGTGTCCTAGGATCTCTTTTGGTCGTTCTGGGTCGCGTCCCGACCATCGAATCCTGTCGATCCCATCTCGTTCCCGACCCTCGTTCGGGGTCGATCGATCCTGGGTCGTGGAACCCGGCATCGATCCCAAACCTGGCTACTATGGTCGAGCCTTGTGAAACCCGAAACATAGCTGCTCTTAGAAAAGGAAAAAAAACGGAACAGACTATATGCTGAAGAAATAAATCGTCGTTAGGGGTGACGTGGATAGGATGCATGTTTAGATAGACAAACTTAAATAACTCTTAGTGGGGTCTACTTTATAAGAAGACTAGACCATGAAACGCGTTTTGCCGCGCCCGTCTTTGTCAAGAAAATGAGGGTTAAAATACTTAAGAGAAAAGTAATATCACAAATATCTATGAAAAATGAATTACAGTTCCTCAATTTGTAACATGGACAACAAATTATTCCGTATGCCCCTATAGAGGGACACTTCAAACAAACATCAAATATCTTTGTGCGAGTCAACTTACAGGGAGATTAGAAATCCTTGACACACATAACATAGGAGGCATATAAGCAAAAAACATGCAAACGACCATAAGAGACAACTATGAGCTATGATATGAAGTAGACAAATGACATAGTACTGGATTCAACTATGAACATCAGTATACTTATATTGTATAATTTGAAGTGAAATTGCACTTGCCAATTCGGATGACAATATGGTAGGAGATCCAAGCCCGATGTGAGAAAACTTCGTTACTTTCTAGCCATCATGCTTTGCTAGATTTTCTGAAACATCATGTATTGGTAACTATGAGCAACCTCATATGGTTATCTAAATTCACATACGAACAACTGTAATATCAAACGAAAGCAAGGGGACCATTCGATCAAATGCATTCATAAACATGATGAAAGTTGGATTATGAAAGTGCACTTCATAGCCCATGAAAAAGAACAAATAACCATATGTCCTTCCATCGACTGGTTGAAATAATTATATGTGCAAAAATTCCGTCCATGTTAAAGATTAGCACCGAGTGCTGCATATTATCCTACAAGAACCAAGTGGTTTGTGTTATAACTACGGATATTCTCCAAATGTTGTAGGCTTGCAGGTGCTTCATTTTCAAAAGATAATTTGACGAAGCCATATCCTTTGGATTTCCTAGCGTCACGATAGCAAATTACTTCTATAGTACTCGCTCTTCCTAAAAGGATGTCATAGATATGTCTAAATTTGAATATATCTAGACACTATTTAACATACATCCAAATTTGTGACATTTTTTTAAGACCGAGGGAGTATATATAGTCCACCAAAAATTGAATAAAATACATATGCAAGGAGCGAGTGATCTAGTAAATGTTACCTCCGGGACGATTAATTTGGAGTATGAAGAGACAATAAACGGTGCAATTTATCATCTTCCGGATCGGTACCGCGGCATGGAGCAGCGCCTTCTCCAATTTCAGCAACACGAGCAAGCCATTGAAATAATCCCTAAGTAAATAAGAATTGGTAGCAACACAGTGCATGGTACCAGGATCGAGTGGGCGACCCCTCCTCTTCCTCCCGACCCCTCCTCCTCCCGCACCCGCGCGGCGGCGCCGCGCCACGCCGGCGTCCTCCCCTCCCTGTCGAGCCCTCCCTCACGTGGTCTCTCCTCCCTGCCGCCGCCGTCCGGATCATCTCCAGGCAAAGACCCGGGGGTGTGGCGGCAACAGCGTCCCTGATCGCGATCTAGCGGGAAGGGGGCGGCGTTCGTCCCGGCTGGTTTGGCGGTGGTGTTGCGGCGAGCGGCGGCCGGTGATCCTCGGCCCAGATGGCGGCAGGCGACGGGGATCCGGGGCCTAGCGATCGTCCCGCCCTTTGGCCTCGGCCTGCGCCAGACCCGGGCCTTGTCCGTGACACTAGGGCGCTTGGGGTATCTATCCCCGGCATGGTGATGGTGGCCTCCTTCTCCGTCGGAATGGTCGGTCGGGTGGTCTTGTCGTCTTGCGGAGGATCCTGCTAGTTTCCGGCGGGTGGCGTGGGGGTTGCTGGCTCGGTTTCAATAAAGGAGGTGGTCATGGATCCCTCTCGAGCCAAGACGATGATCTGCCAGATGTTGGTCTTCATTGATCTGGTTTCTGTGTCGTGTTCCGGAAGGCTCCGTCGGCGAACTCCATAAGTGTTATCATGCCATGAGTTTGTTGGAAGGATTGAATTCAGTCGTATGCACCCATGTTTTACCCTGATCATTTGGTTTCGGAGGGTATGCTTCGAAGCTTTGTTGGCTGTTATTATCATAGGGCATGTTCTCGTTCCATGATGCTGACGGAGAAAGTCATGGAGACCGAGATCTGAGGACAGATAATGGTGGTTCGAGTCTGGGTGGTGATGAGGAATTGGCTAAGTGACTTGTGAATTGGAGCAGTGACATGCAAGTCGGGGCGACTGCACAAGAGAGGTTCATGGTCCTACCTCTCAGGGTGAACACCCAGGGTCTGGCCTTAATTAGTTGTGACTGGTAATGATGGGCGTGTTGTCAACGCCTCGTTGGGAGACCCTAAGAGCAAGGTGTGATGAGCACAACAGCAAGTTTTCCCTCAGTAAGAAACCAAGGTTATCGAACCAGTAGGAGGAAGGAAACGACTCAAAGGTGTTGCTAGCAACTTGGAAACCTGCACAACACAAACTCAAGACTTTGCCCCAATGAACAGTCAGGTTGTCAATCTCACCGGTTTGCTGTAATAAAGGATTAACTATATGATGTGAAAGGTAATGGTGGTTTATATAAAGTAACAGTAATAGTGGAAGATGTATCAGTGGTAAAGATTGGAACGGGGTCTATAATTCATTAGAGGTGTTCTTCTTAGATAAACAAACATGGCATGCTAGGTAAACAAATTACAGCAGGACAATTGACAGGACTGAGCAAGGCATAACAATGCAATACTAGATATTCATGATTCTATGAGATTCGATTGGGCAATTGATACGTCCAAAACGTATCTACTTTCCCGAACACTTTTGCTATTGTTTCTCCTCTAAACTTGTATGATTTGGATACAACTAACACGGACTCACACTATTTTCAGCAGAATTACCTTGGTGTCTAGTTTTTGTGCAGAAAATCAACTATCAGGAAAAATTCTGGAAAATATGCCAAAAATCCTATTTCACCAGAAGACCCACAGATCTAGAAGGCGAGACGGAGTGGAGGCCTGGGGAGCCCACACCCTTGCCAGGCGCGGGTGGGCCCAACCCGCGCCTAGGGAGGTGCAGCCACCCTAGGCACCCCCTCGGGCTCCCTCTTCGCTTATAAGTTACCCCTTGACCTAAAAACTGAGGGGGTTCATCGTTTTTCCAGAAAGAGTTTCGCTCCACCGTCACCATCAGAAACCAAGATTCGGATCTAGAAACTCCGTTCTGGCACCCTGCCGGGACGGGTAATTTGGAGAGGATCATCGCCATCGTCATCACCAACGCCTCTCCATCAACCATCAATGTTTCCTCATCCATGAGTGAGTAATCCCCCGCTATAGGCTATGGGGATGGTAGGGATTGGATGAGTTCTATCATGTAATCGGATAAGATTGTTAGGGCATAGTGCCTAGTATCTCTATTAGTGTTATTTGACTTTGTTGCAACTTGTTGTGCTTAATGCTTGTCACTAGGGCCCGAGTGCCATGATCTCAGATCTGAACTTATTATTGAATCATTATGATAGTATTGTTTATGATCTTATCTGCAAGTTGTAACCCCTTTGGGCAAGTTTTTTACTTCTGGCCTTCTTGGGCACTGGTCATAACCCTTTTGGGCAAGTCATAATCCGAGTTATCTGTTTCCAAATCCGAGTTATTTTACTCAGAATTGACTTAAGTTTTAAGTCTGAGTCATCTGACTCAAATCGGAGATATGACTCAAATCCGAGTCATCTGTTTCCAAATCCGAGTTATTTTACTCATATTTGACCTATGTCTCGAATCTGAGTTACCTGGCTCAAAATCCGAGTTATATGACTCAAATTCGAGTTACTTTACTCATATTTGACTTATGTCTCGAATCTGAGTTATCTGGCTCAAAATCCGAGTTATATGACTCAAATCCGAGTTATCTGATTCCAAATCCGAGTTACTTTACTCATATTGACTTATGTCTCGAATCTGAGTTATCTGGCTCAAAATCCGAGTTATATGACTCAAACCCGAGTTACTTTACTCATATTTGACTTATGTCTCGAATCTGAGTTATCTGGCTCAAAATTCGAGTTACTTTACTCATATTTGACTTATGTCTCGAATCTGAGTTATCTGGCTCAAAATCCGAGTTATATGACTCAAATCCGAGTCATCTTATTCCAAATCCGAGTTACTTTACTCATATTTGACTTATGTCTCGAATCTGAGTTATCTGGCTCAAAATCCGAGTTATATGACTCAAATCCGAGTTACTTTACTCATATTTGACTTATGTCTTGAATTTGAGTTATCTGGCTCAAAATCCGAGTTATATGACTCAAATCCGAGTCATCTGATTCCAAATCCGAGTTACTTTACTCATATTTGACTTATGTCTCGAATCTGAGTTATCTGGCTCAAAATCCGAGTTATATGACTCAAATCCGAGTCATCTGTTTGCCAAGATATAATTTGATCCGATGAGATGTTGTCAATTTGCCTTTGATATGGATCCGAGATTAAGTTTTGGGATATGATAATAGGGCTAATCGCTGAGAGATCTGATTCGAGATGTTGATATGAGATATAGATTTGAGATATGATAAGCTGGAAAATAGTTATCTGAGATACGAGATAACCTGGGAAGATAGTGAAATATCAATCCGAGACATAACATAACCTGGCAATCTGGCGAGCTGAATCAAACTTTAGTCCGAATCAGAGATAGGCTAGTACGCCGAGTCCGAATATAAATCTGAATTATAATATACCCTGGCAAGATGAATCAAATGTTAGTCCGAATCAGAGATAAGCTACTAAGCTGAGTTAAAGGTTGATCCGAAAAATAAATAAACTGACTCAAAATATATCGGAATCATCAATAAGCTGGCTGGTGAGCTGAGTTGAAGGTTAATTCAAAGCGTAAATAAACTGACTCAAATTCTATCTGAATCATAAATAAGCTTGTGAGCTGAGTTAAAGGTCAATCCAAAGCATAAATAAACTGACTCAAATTCTATTCGAAACATAAATAAGCTGACTCAAATTCTATCAGAACTATAAATAAGTGGACTCAAATTATATCTGAATTATAAATAAGCTGACTCAAATTCTATCCGAACTATAAATAAGTTGGCAATTACTGACCTGAATCAACATAATGTTCTCTCAATCTAAAGGTTACTCTACGGATACGTTGGCTAGTCCCCGGGTTAAGTTATTTTCTCCACGGGGTGAAAGATCGAGTGTTGGTGGCTAAGTTATCTGGTACTTACAGTATACTTGGAGAAGTGTTTGAGTCATTCTCGCTAAGTCATACCTGCCCTGCTGAGTTACCTGGTACTTACTGTATGCTTGGAGAAGAGTTTGAGTCATTCTTGCTGAGTCTTACCCGCCTTGCTGAGTCAGACTTGGAGAACCTCTGCGCTTACCTCTTTGTTCTTTGTTCTCTTGGAGGAGCTGAAGGAGCTCTATGAGGAAGAAGTTGATGAAGATGCTCCCGTCCGGATGGAAACCCAACCAACGCCACTGAGAGGCCCCAAGGTGGGCGCCAAATGTCGTGGTGGTATCACGGCATATGCCATGGGTAGGCTAAAGTTGGGGCCGATGGACGTGGAGGAATCAGGGGAGGGATGCTGCAGTGAAGACCGCACTCGTATGAACAAAGAGAAATACAATTTATATATGATTGAGGCTCTCATGTGGAGATAACACCTCTTTCTCTACATCTAATCTCTTATAATCTTGCCATACTTGTGGCTACAATCATGCTCCTTGAGCTGTATCTCCTATGCCTCTATCTAGATTTCTCTGTGAGAATAGAGGAGGAAGAAGAAGTAGCAGAGTTCCTATTGAGCAAAGAGGGGAAGAGCCCTTCGGTGCCTCCATGAGTACGATCCCCATGGTTCCCCTTATAAAGGAGGCCCAGGGGACAAGTCTTGTTCATCACGATTCGCATCTCCATGGCATATTCCAGCATCTTATGGAGATGCTCAGCATATTCCTTAGCATCTCTGAAGATACTTGGCATATTCCCTAGCATCTCCTTGGATGCCATTGGCATATTCCTTATACCATGTGTCAGTCTGAGCCATGGGCGTCCCAAGACTGACACCGCTCTTGTGAAGTTTGTCTGGCCTGATGGAGGGTAGCTGTGAAGGATAGAAATACATCTGAAGATAAATAATAGGGCCTCTGGGTTGTTTAAATTCGGACCCAGTGCCTCAAATGATAGGAAAACTCGGCCTTGGTAGCCTCTGATTCGGCCTGGGGAAAGCTCATTCGAGCTGTAGGCAAGTTAAGGCCCGGCCGAGGTTCTCCTTATTCGGCCCAGGCCTGCCTGAAGGAAAAGGCCTTCCGGACTCCTCTTTGCCCACTCATCCAACGTCGGCCCACCTGGGTTGGTGAAGCACCTGCAAGGGTGGTAGGAGCACTGACCCGTGGTGGGCCGGATCGCCCTCACCTCGGCCCACCCGGGAGCTTGGCGACGATCTAGGAGACCTCGGCGACGGGTTTGACCGGGTGACGACGGGGTGAAGTGGTGCTATCGATGTGGTTCGGTGTCAGTGCCGAGGTTCGCCATATGACGGCCCGTGGTGGGCCGAATAAGGTCAGTTCGGCCCACCTAGGGAATTAAGTCCTTTTGATTTAATAATTCGGCCTTAGGGAATATAAATTGAACCGACTTATTCTCTATTCGGCCCAGAGACCGTTTTCCCTTACATCTTTTTCTATTCAGTCTTCATATTCATTTCAATTATCATTTTCTTACATACGTCTCTTATTGACATACTTATAACCTATCTTTCGGGTACCCGGGGTAATATCCCCGACATATTTAGTCCCATTTGTGAACTTTTTATTATATAATCTTTATATTTTTTTTATTTTCACAATATGAACTCCTTTTTAATAATTTGAAGAAACCTTTCTTATTATTTTTCTCTCCTCTTTTAATTATGGATTTCTTGAATGATGTATTCTTATTTGTTTATAAACTTAACTCTAGTTGGCTCATAGTTTGAATAGAAACTTTTATATGTATTATGATCCTATACCATTATTTGATGCATGACATATAAAAGACATTGATATGGTTATTACTACTCCCATTAATTTAGAAAATGCAATGTGCATATTCTATTGTGATAACCAAAGAAGTTTAAGGTTTTTGGATTATGATTATTTACCCTAGGCTTTAGGGTTTTTTAATATACTCAGACTCCTTTATGGATGTGGTTAAAGATTCATTACTAAGCATATTGTTTTCTGTTTGGGATATTTGATGGCATCACCTTTAGTACTAGAAAGTTATATCTTGACTGTTTGTTAGAAAGGAATTGATAAAGATATTCCTAAGCACATATAATTATGATAATTGGAATAAACAGAGATGTGTTTATGTGATCTGTGATTAGGAAGGTATTCCTATAAAATGATATATATATAATAAGGGATTTTTAATATGAAATGGATATTATACTTGGTTTTAAGATTTAGAGTTGATTGCTTCCCAAGAATTACTATCCTCCATAATTCATAATTCTAGACTTCTTATTAAAGAATTCCTTTCCTAGATATACTACCGTTTTCTATCTCTCATCATGGTTAACATGATGCATTTTTCTTCACATGAATATTCTGATTCACATATTATACTTCTAAACTTATTGATAAATTGATTGAGTTGATACTAGAGTATTCATAACTTCCTCATATCATGGCTTTGTCGGGGGGATAACCCCCGGTAGGGTCACGAGAGGGGAAACATAGCGCAGCTGGGTTGGCTCCGAGTAAAGAAAGAACCAGACCGGGTAAGAACGACCGGGTAAGATAAGCATGAAAGCCGACATACAAACTATGTCGGCCCGCATAGGACAAAGTTGTAACCCTTGTAGGAACCAACGAGCTGAGTCAACCGAGGAAGGGCCGAGTCAAGAAGTACACGTGGAACCTTTCCGAGTAAGGTTCAGGAGGGACCATGGCAAAGCATGGTCAAAAGAGAAGGGCGACGCCGGGTGACACAAAAGGAGTCGGGTGACGCCCAAAGCATGCTGTTGACAAAGTAACAAATAATGACGCCAAAGAACAAGAAGCGTGCACTGTAAGACCGTTAGCTGCCAAGCTTTATGGACCGGGCCCCTGGTCTTAGGGCAAGCCCATGACCCAGTCCACATTGTAGGGACCAAGATCCAAACAGTAAACCCTAGAACCCAAAGGGGTATAAGCTAGCTAGCACTGCCTATATAAGGGAGGGCATAACAGTAGTAGAAGGAGGTTGGACCAAGTAGGGAGCTAGTGCTGTGAACTCTAGCCAAAACAGCTCAAGGAGCACTTGTAATCTTTGGGGTATCAATCGAATTGCCAAGTCTCGAGAGTTCTTCTTGTTCTTCGTGCATGGCTCGACCATGTACTCCCTCCCTGGTGACCACAAGCACCCATTCAGCCCCCAACTTAAGCCTACCCATGGCATCTGCCGTGCCACCACCACGGCAGTTGGCGCCCATCGTGGGGCAGAATCAGGTGCTTGATGGAGTCTTCATCCGGACGGGCAACATCATCGCCAAGACCAGCGAGCGCGTCTACTCCGGCCTCATCCAGAGGTTTGGAGCGCTCAACTTCGTCAGCGACAACGCGGGCTGCTTCGGGACCAAGCCGTTCCCTAGGGGTGGTCGCTTCATCAAGTTCGGCGAGCACCAGGTATACGTCGCGGTGCGCGTGGAGCGCGCATATCTTGAGCACGTCGTCCTGGCGCCGGATCCTCCAACGACTCCTGTCGCGGGAAAGCCACGTCAACTTGTCTCCATGGAGGTAATGATGACAGCCCCAAACCACACAGCTCCTCTAGTAGTTCCAGTGGTGAATGAGAACGCAGAGGGAGGAAATCATGAGGAAACGCCAAGGGCTGCAAGAACATCGAAAGCGCCGCTGGAAAAACCAGAGAACATAGCTAGGAGCAAGAGGGCTAAGGAGATGTAGGAAGCGATAGACAAGTTGGCAGAGCCAGTGGCACATGCAACTGACCCGGCGCGTGTGCAAGCCGAGTTGGAGGAAGCCAGGATAAAAGTCCTGGAGAAAGCCAAAGAGCTAGAACGATTCTGACGGGGCGTGGATATCACCATCCGAGAGCTTAACTCGGCAAATCGAGTCAAGGGCGCAAAGACCCGGCTTGATGCAACGAGATTGAGAGGAAGGAACCTCAACGAAGAGCTGGTAGATGCGACATCGAAGATAATACCGGAGAACAGCAATGAGATGGCCATGCGTCCAATGTACAACACAGCAGCAGCTAATCTGCGAGCAGCAGAAGCAGCAATGGCAGGATTACCCCACTTGGAGGGGAAGCAAACAAAAGGCAGCAAGAACGAGTCAATGAGTTAGTAAAAGTAGCCAGCATGCTAAATGAGGCGTATTACAGAGCAAATCTGAGTATAGCAGGGAGGTCACAGCTGGTTCACTCGGCGACTCATATCCCGGCAAGATCGGTTGGGCACACAACATCCTCACCCGGAGCGGCGCCTAGGCCGAGAAAAGAAAAAAGTGTGGATTCTGGAAGAAACAAGCAGATGGTCGCCTATGATCCGGCAGTGGTTCAAGGAAACCCGGCGCATGCGCAAGGGTCAAAAAGAAATAATCCTCGAGAAAATGAAAACCCGGAAAAAATTGGGGCAGAGAAATGACAACGGAGGGCAAAATTTTGCGCCTCATGCTAGGCGCGGAACTCACTCGGTAGGAGGAGGAAATCCAGCTCCGAATAACGCACCAGCTCAACCGGAAAGGAGACAGCAAAGCGCGGGAAAAGCAGTTCAACAGCCTGCTGACCCGAACACGAATAAGTATAATGATGGTTACTCGGCTATGGTAAATGACGGGTATGAACTGTCGGATCATGCATATCAAGCAATGGGAGCAAGATTTGGAGGCAGGAACCTTCAGCCGGATGATGCAAGGCCGAAGCTTGACCGCATAAAGATGGCAGAGATAATTGAATCGCAAGGTCCACAGGGTCCACCGTGCTTTGTCCCAAGGATCATGAAGGAGCCACTGGTGCCAAATTTCCAGTTGGCCAGAGGGACAAAAACGTATGATAGAAGGACAAAGCCAAAGTACTGGCTCATACATTATGGAACCGCTGTGAAAATCGTGCAGGGAAACTTGAGATGGGCAGTACGTTACGTGCCGCAGATGCTGGAAGGACTAGCTCGGGTGTGGTTGAACAATTTGCCATCCGGAAGCATCGACAGTTGGATCGATTTTCATGACGCTTTCATGAGAAATTTCACGAGCACTTACAAGAGGCCGAATTGCCCACAACAACTAGCAATGTGCAAGCAAAGACCGAATGAGACAGACAGGGAATTCCTCACAAGGTGGTGTACGATGCGTAACTCTTGTGGAGGGGTAATCGAGTCACAAGCAATCGCATGGTTTGCACAAGGATGTAGACATGGAAGTGTGCTGTGGAAAAGGTTACAAAGAGATATGCCGTCAAGCCTGGCAGAGATGATAAGAATCGCTGACTCGTATGCGTTAGGAGATCTGACTCAGCCGCTGCTCATGTCGGCAGACGGGATGACTGAGACTCAGATCTATGACGCTGCCTGGTCGCAAAGGCGCCAGGAAAGATCCGAATACAGAAGCAAGAGAAGAGACTAAAGACCAGATTACAAATATGGTTCGACTCAGGTTGCGGCTGTGAGTCAGGATCATCCAGATGCCGGAAGCAGTCAGCTTCAAAGGACAAAAGGTCAACAACAATGGGTGCCAAAGAATGACAGCAAAAGTCCATACGATCAGAGGAAGCAGTATCAGGACCGACAAAAATACACCTATGAGATGATGCTGGATCAGCCATGTAAGTTTCACACGCCTAGTCCGAGTAAACCATCCAATCACACGACGAGGCAATGCACTTGGTTTCAGAAGGGAGATAGAGTGGACTCGCCGAATAAGCAACTTCCACCACCTCCCCCTCCACCACTTACAGGAGGAAATGCTAAAGCAGTAGGAGCAGATAACAGATATGAAAACAGGCAGCCGAGGTATCAGAATCAAGAAATAAGAGAAGTTGTGCACCAGGTGCACAATTGTTGGCCACGGAACCAAAAATGAGTACAGAGAACATCACCAGAGCTATGTTGTCTTTGTCACAGAGCCAAATGACAAGAAGAGCTAGCAGCGACGAATGATGGAAGTGAATGCCACGATGCCGGCAATTCCCATGTACATGCATTGGTCTGAGCAAGAGATAACTTGGAGTATAAAATATCACCCCAAGATCATGCCAACCCCTGGAGGATACACTCTGGTTTTGGATCCAACATTCATGGGCCCAGATATCAACGTGAAATTTTCAAAGGTATTGATCGATGATGGCAGTAACATCAACATCATGTACAAGGATACCATGCTCAAGTTAGGCATTACCATGAACATGCTGGAACCGACTAAGACAACTTTCCACGATATCGTGTCGGGACTGTCCTGTGAGCCAATTGGCAAGATCTGGGTCGACATCTTATTCGGCAATAGAGAAAATTGTCGCACTGAAGCTATAGAGTTCGAGGTAGTAGATTTGGTTAGTTCATATCATGCCTTACTCGGCAGGCCGGCTATGGCAAAGTTCATGGCTACTCCTCACATCGCTTACTTGAAGATGAAGCTGCCAGGACCATGTGGGGTGATCACAGTTGAAGGAGATTAAAAATATCTATTGCTTGTGCCTCAGCCGGATCTTCACTAGCCGAGTCACTCGTCATATCACAAGAGGAAAGTCAGATGTTGGAAGTGGCAGCATTGGCCAAAGCAGCACAAATGTCCATGCCGGCACTCACCAACCCTCATGGCAGTGTGTCATTTCAAGCTACCAAGGAAACCAAGAAGGTGCAGGTGGATGACACTTTCCCAGAGTGTTGGGGATGTAAACCCAGGTACCCCAGAGTTGAGGTATAAAGAGACCTCGAGAGAGTAGTTGACATTTCTATAGAAGAATGTAGACATATAAGAATATATATATATATCAATAGATATGAGAAACTAAGAAATATAAGAGAGAAAAGGGAGAAAGGGGGACCTGGGCCAAATTACAGCTGATTCGGCCCAACTCAGCTATCCCTCCTAGGACAAAACAGCACCACGGGCCGAATTAACCTCCACTCGGCCCAAACAGCATAGCAGTCATAGTCGGACCGAGTTGACCTTCACTCGGCCCACTTACCCGTCGCAGGCCGGTCTTGATCCCGCGGTGTCTGGCGTCGCCCTGTGTCGCTAGCTCCCGCCGAGATCCCCGGCCAACGTCGCCCCCGGCGCGTCCTCCAGCCACGCTCCCGCGCAAGCCACTCCCGCCAGGTCCACCTGCCGAGTTCCCTCGGCATGACATCGCCCGCGCCACCTCAACCACTTCCCCCGGGTGGGCCAGATTCGGCCCACCGCGGGGAATCCGCACCTCAGCGCCCGCACGCCCACCATCCACGACTCGCCCGGGTGGGCTGGCACCGCGGCCCACCGCGGGACTGCTTCACTCGGGCCACCTCCTGGGAGGATCTGGCTACTCCGGCTGGGCCCCTGCAGGCCGACATAAGTAATACCTCGGCTGGGCCGAATAACCGACGCAGCTGGGCCGTTCCACGCCCAGGCCGAATCAACCAAGGTCCAGGCCGAATTACCGCTCCCTCTGGGGCGTTCGGGCCGAGTTATATCATACCGTACGCCCCCGTATTGACATCCGGACGTACCCCGACATCTAAAACAATGCATCATCGAGCCAGGACAAAACCAACAAGTATCGTGCCAGTCTTGGGAGCCCGCCAGCTCATATTGGCACATGACGTATGGAATATGCCCATGGCATCTAACAAGATGCTAGGGATATGCTCTTGGCATCAAATAAGATGCTAGGGAATATGCCTGGCATCTCCAAAGATGCCAAGGCATATTCTGAGCATCTCTAGAAGATACCCAGAATATGCCATCTAGATGCCAAATGTGTAGAACAAGTCTTGTCCCCTGGGCTCCCCTTTATAAGGAGCACCAGGGGGATCGTTCAAGGGAGAGGCCCCAAAGGGCTCCTCCCCTCTCTGCTCACTAGGAGCTCTCCTTCTTCCTCTTCCTCCACTCTCACAGAGAGATCTAGATAGAAGGATAGGAGATACAGCTCAAGAGCATGATTGTAGCCACAAGTATGGCAAGATTATAAGAGATTAGATGTATAGAATGAGGTGTTATCTCCACTTGAGAGCTTCAATCCAATATACATTGTATTTCTCTTTGTTCATATGAGTGCGGTCTTCACTGCATCATTCCTCCCCGGATTCCTCCATGTCCATCGGCCCCAACTTTAGCGTACCCATGGCATATGCCATGATAACACCATGGCATTTGGCGCCCACCGTGGGGCCTTCTAGTGGCGTTGGTTGGGTTTCCATCCGGACGGGAACATCTTCATCAACTCCTTCCTCATAGGGCTCATTCAGCTTCACCAAGCCAACAGAGAACAAAGAGGTAAGCGCAGAGGCTCTCCAAGTCTAACTCATCAAAGCAGGTAAGACTCAGCAAGAAGGACTCAAGCACTACTCCAAGCTTACTGTAAGTACCAAGTAACTCAGCAGGGCAAGTATGACCTAGCAAGACTCACCCAAACACTTCTCCAAGTATACTGTAAGTGCCAGATAACTCAGCCACCTACACTCAATCCTTCATCCCGGGGAGAAAATAACTTAACCCGGGGACTAGTCAACTTATCCGTGGAGTCACCTTTAGATTAAGAGAACATTATGTTGATTTAGATTTGTACTCCCGCCAGCTTATTTATAACTCGGCCATAAGTTGAATCAGCTTATTTGTGATTCATATAGATTTTGAGTCAGTTAGTTTATGCTTTGGATTATCTTATAACTCAGCTCACCAGCCAGCTTATTTATAACTCGGCCATAAGTTGAATCTGCTTATTTGTGATTCAGATAGATTTTGAGTCAGTTTACTTATGCTTTGGATTATCTTATAACTCGGACAGAAGTTGAATCAAATTATTTATGATCCAGATAGAATTTGACTCAGCTTACTTATGAGTCGGATAGAATTTGAGTCCGTTTATTTATGCTTTGGATTGTCCTTTAACTCAGCTTACCGGCCAGCTTATTGATGATTCGGATATAATTTGAGTCAATTTGTTTATGCTTCGAATTAACCTTTAACTCAGCTAAGTAGATTGTATCTGATTCGGACTAACATTTGATTCAGCTTGCCAGGGTATATTATAATTCAGATTGGTATTCAGACTCGGCGTACTAATTATATTTCTGATTCAGGGCGAAGCTTTATTCAGTTCGCCAGATTGACAGGTTATGTTATGACTCGGATTGATATTTCACCATCTTGCCAAGTTATCCCATATCTCGGATAACAATTGGCTAGCTTATCATATCTCGAATCTATATCTCATATCTACATCTCGAATCAGATCTCTCAGCGGTTAGCCCTATTATCATATCCCAAAGCTTAATCTCGGATCTATATCTCGGATCCATATCAAAGGCAAATTATCGTCATCACGCCAAATCAAGCTATATCGTGGCAAACAGATGATTCGGATTTGAGTCATATAACTCGGATTTGAGTCAGATGACTCAGACTTAAGACATAAAGTCAAAATTGAGTAAAGTAACCCGGATTTGGGATGAGTTAACTCGGATTTGAGTCATATAACTCGGATTTGAGTCAGATGACTCAAACTTAAGACATAAAGTCAAAATTGAGTAAAGTAACTTGGATTTGGGATGAGTTAACTCGGATTTGAGTCATATAACTCGGATTTGAGTCAGATGACTCAGACTTAAGACATAAAGTCAAAATTGAGTAAAGTAACTCGGATTTCGGATGAATTAACTCAGATTTGAGTCATATAACTCGGATTTGAGTCAGATGACTCAGACTTAAGACATAAAGTCAAAATTGAGTAAAGTAACTCGGATTTGGGATGAGTTAGCTCGGATTTGAGTCATATAACTCGGATTTGAGTCAGATGACTCAGACTTAAGACATAAAGTCAAAATTGAGTAAAGTAACCCGGATTGGGGATGAGTTAACTCGGATTTGAGTCATATAACTCGGATTTGAGTCAAATGACTCAAACTTAAGACATAAAGTCAAAATTGAGTAAAGTAACCCGGATTTGGGATGATTTAACTCGGATTTGAGTCATATAACTCGGATTTGAGTCAGATGACTCAGACTTAAGACATAAAGTCAAAATTGAGTAAAGTAACTCGGATTTGGGATGAGTTAACTCGGATTTGAGTCATATAACTCGGATTTGAGTCAGATGACTCAGACTTAAGACATAAAGTCAAAATTGAGTAAAGAAACCCGGATTTGGGATGAGTTAACTCGGATTTGAGTCATATAACTCGGATTTGAGTCAGATGACTCAGACTTAAGACATAAAGTCAAAATTGAGTAAAGTAACTCGGATTTGGGATGAGTTAACTCGGATTTGAGTCATATAACTTGGATTTGAGTCAGATGACTCAGACTTAAGACATAAAATCAAAATTGAGTAAAGTAACTCGGATTTGGGATGAGTTAGCTCGGATTTGAGTCATATAACTCGGATTTGAGTCAGATGACTCAGACTTAGGCATAAAGTCAAAATTTAGTAAAGTAACCCGGATTTTGGATGAGTTAACTCGGATTTGAGTCATATAACTCGGATTTGAGTCAGATGACTCAGACTTAAGACATAAAGTCAAAATTGAGTAAAGTAACTCGGATTTGGGATGAGTTAACTCGGATTTGAGTCATATAACTCGGATTTGAGTCAGATGACTCAGACTTAAGACATAAAGTCAAAATTGAGTAAAGTAACTCGGATTTGGGATGAGTTAACTCGGATTTGAGTCATGCAACTCGGATTTGAGTCAGATGACTCAGACTTAGGCATAAAGTCAATTTTGAGTAAGGTAACTCGGATTTGGAATCAGATGACTCGGATAATAACTTACACAAAGAGGTTAAAAGAGCAGTGCCCAATAAGGCCAGAACTCACAAATTACCCAAATAGGTTATGACAAGTGCCCAGTAAGGCCAGAACTCACAAATTACCCAAAGAGGTTAAAAGAGCAGTGCCCAGTAAGGCCAGAGCTCATAACTTACCCAATGAGGTTAAAAGAGCAGTGCCCAATAAGGCCAGAACTCACAATTTACCCAAAGAGGTTAAAAGAGCAGTGCCCAATAAGGCCATAACTCACAATTTACCCAAAGAGGTTAAAGGGGCAGTGCCCAATAAGGCCAGAACTCACAATTTACCCAAAGAGGTTAAAAGAGCAGTGCCCAATAAGGCCAGAACTCGTAACTTACCCAAAGAGGTTAAAAGAGCAGTGCCCAGTAAGGCCAGAACTCACAACTTACCCAAAGAGGTTAAGAGAGCAGTGCCCAATAAGGCCAGAACTCACAACTTACCCAAAGGGGTTATGACCAGTGCCCAAGAAGGCCATAAGTCCAAAAACATACCCAAAGAGGTTATGACCAGTGCCCAAAAAGGCCAGAAGTCCAGGAACTTATCCAAAGGGGTTATAACCAGAGCCCGATAAAGCCAGAAGTCAAGAACTTACCAGAAAGGGTTATGAGCAATGCCAAAGAAGACCAGAAGTCTAAAACTTGCCCAAAAGGTTTGTATGAAAAAGAAGTATATTACCAAGAGGTTGTAAGTCATAAAACAACTCTGGGAATATTTGATACAAAGTCTATGAGCGACTCTATGAATCCCACATAGACTCGGGGACTAATGTTGGGGATGTAACCCCAGGTACCCCAGAGTTGAGGTATAAAGAGCCCTCGAGAGAGTACTTTACATTTCTATAGAAGAATGTAGACATATAAGAATATATATATATATATATATCAATAGATATGAGAAACTAAGAAATATAAGAGAGAAAAGGGGGACCTGGGCCGAATTACAGCTGATTCGGCCCAACTCATCTATCCCTCCTAGGACAAAACAGCACCACGGGCCGAATTAACCTCCACTCGGCCCAAACAGCATAGCAGTCACAGTCGGGCCGAGTTGACCTTCACTCGTCCCACTTACCCGTCGCAGGCCGGTCTTGCTCCCGCGGTGTCTGGCGTCGCCCTGCGTCGCTAGCTCCCGCCGAGATCCCCGCCAAACGTCGCCCCCGGCGCGTCCTCCAGCCACGCTCCCGCGCAAGCCACTCCCGCCAAGTCCACCTGCCGAGTTCCCTCGGCATGACATCGCCCGCGCCACCTCAACCAATTCCCCCGGGTGGGCCAGATTCGGCCCACCGCGGGGAATCCGCACCTCAGCGCCCGCACGCCCATCATCCTCGACTCGCCCGGGTGGGCTGGCACCGCGGCCCACCGCGGGACTGCTTCACTTGGGACGACGCTGGAGAGGATCTGGCCGGGCCACCTCCTGGGAGGATCTGGCTACTCCGGCTGGGCCCCTGCAGGCCGACATAGGTAATACCTCGGCTGGGCCGTATAACTGACGCAGCTGGGCTGTTCCACGCCCAGGCCGAATCAACCAAGGTCCAGGCCGAATTACCGCTCCCTCTAGGGCATTCGGGCCAAGTTATATCATCCCGTACGCCCCCGTATTGACATCCGGACGTACCCCGACATCTACAACAATGCACCATCGAGCCAGGACAAAACCAACAAGTATCGTGCTAGCCTTGGGAGCCCGCCAGCTCAGACTGGCACATGACGTATGGAATATGCCCATGGCATCTAACAAGATGCTAGGGATATGCTCTTGGCATCAAATAAGATGCTAGGGAATATGCCTGGCATCTCCAAAGATGCCAAGGCATATTCTGAGCATCTCTAGAAGATACCCAGAATATGCCATCTAGATGCCAAACGTGTAGAACAAGTATTGTCCCCTGGGCTCCCCTTTATAAGGAGCACCAGGGGGATCGTTCAAGGGAGAGGCCCCAAAGGGCTCCTCCCCTCTCTGCTCACTAGGAGATCTCCTTCTTCCTCTTCCTCCACTCTCACAGAGAGATCTAGATAGAAGGATAGGAGATACAACTCAAGAGCATGATTGTAGCCACAAGTGTGGCAAGATTATAAGAGATTAGATGTATAGAATGAGGTGTTATCTCCACTTGAGAGCTTCAATCCAATATACATTGTATTTCTCTTTGTTCATACGAGTGCGGTCTTCACTGCATCATCCCTCCCCGGATTCCTCCACGTCCATCGGCCCCAACTTTAGCCTACCCATGGCATATGCCGTGATACCACCACGACACAGAGCACACAGTTACCATTGGGGCTGGCCTTATAGACTAGGAAAACGAGCTCACCAGCTTCCTCTGTGAGAATCGGGACATCTTTGCATGGTCCACTCAAGATCTGCAAGGAGTTCCGAGGGAGTTGGCTGAGAACTCTCTTCATGTAAGGCCAGATGCAAAGCCGGTGAAGCAACCCCTCCGCCGCTTCGCCGAAGATAGGAGGAAAGTAATAGCTGTCAAGATTGCAAGACTTTTAGCTGTTGGATTCATCATGGAAGTACTGCACCCGGACTGGTTGTCAAATCCAGTCTTGGTCCAAAATAAAAAAGACGACCCGAACGTGGCAGTGGTATGGCGCATGTGTATTGATTACAAGAACCTCAATAAGGCGTGTCCAAAAGATCCATTTACTCTGCCTCGGATCGATCAAGTCATAGATTCTACTGCTGGGTGTGAGTTGTTGTCGTTTGTGGATGCGTATTTAGGGTTCCATCTGATACCACTGAATCCAAATGATCAAATAAAGACAGCTTTTATCACCCCGTACGGGGCTTATTTCTATCGCACCATGCCATTCGGATTGAGAAATGCAGGTGAAACATATCAAAGATGTATGCAAAAATGCTTGCAAGATCAATTGGACAAAAATGTTCAAGTATACGTCGATGACGTGGTAATAAAAACCAAACAAAGTCATACTCTAATTGAGGACTTGTGTCAAACATACGAAAACTTGAGAAGATTCCGGATGAAGCTTAACCCGGAAAAATGTACATTTGGTGTCCCGGCTGGCAAGTTACTCGGATTCCTTGTATCCAGCCGAGGAATCGAAGCTAACCCGACAAAGATCAGGGCCATCGAAAGAATGGAATTGCCAAAAACCCTCAATGATGTCTAGAAGTTTACTGGATGCCTGGCCTCGTTGAGCAGGTTTGTTAGTCGGCTAGGTGAAAAAACCCTACCACTATATCAGTTGATGAAGAAATCAGCCAAATTCACATGGACACAGCAAGCTGATAGCGCTTTCCATGAATTAAAGAAAATGTTGGCAATAGCACCAATATTAGCGTCACCATTATCCAAGGAGCCAATGTTGCTCTATGTCGCCGCAACCAACAGAGTTGTAAGTGCAGTAATAGTGGTTGAACGTGAAGAAGGGGGAAAATCAGTCCAAAGACCGGTGTATTACTTGAGCGAAGTGCTCTCTGTCTCCAAACAGAATTACCCGCATTATCAGAAGATGACATATGGGGTATATATGGCAGCAAAGAAGCTGAAACATTATTTTCAAGAACACCCAATCCTGGTAATATGCGAGGCACCTATCTCGAATATATTGGGCAGCAAAGATGCCAGCGGCCGAGTCGCCAAATGGGCCATCGAACTGGCACCATACACTCTACAATATGATAGGCGAGATGCAATAAAATCTCAAGCTGTTGCAGATTTCTTTGTAGAATGGATCGAAATGCAGTACGAACCACCACTGCTAGATCCGAATTACTGGAAAATGCATTTTGATGGGTCCAAGACGAAAATGGGTCTGGGCGCCGGGATAGTGCTCACATCTCCAAAGAGGAATCAACTGAGGTATGTGTTGCAGATTCATTTTGCTGCTTCTAACAACGTTGCCGAGTATGAAGCACTTGTCCATGGCATTAAAGTAGCCAAGGAAATTGTTATCAAAAGGATCATGTGTTTTGGCGATTCGGATTTGGTGATTCAGCAAGTGTCTGGACATTGGGATGCGCTGGACGCAAACATGGCATTATATCGTTTCCACGTACAACAAATTTCGGGATATTTTGACAGTTGTGAATTTCATCACATTCCTAGAGCAGAAAATGAGGCAGTAGATGTACTATCAAAACTAGGGTCATCTAGGCAAGCAATACCACCAGGGGTAGCGTTGGAGCATCTCAGGAAGCCATCGATCAAGCCGTCACCAGAGTCTGAATCAATCAGGGTCATCCCGGCGAGTCAGGAATCGGAGGTTATGTCGGCAGAGCATATGTCGATGGAACCAATGGACATTGATGTTGAAGCAGACCCGGAACCACTAATACCAACATGGGCACAACCAATATTCAGCTATTTGAAAGATGGGACCTTGCCGAGTGATGAAACATTGGCAAGGCAAACAACACGAAGAGTAAAAGCGTACACCATAATCAACAAGGAAATCTACAAGCAAAGTGTGACAAGTGTACAGCAGCGTTGTATTAGCTCAGAGAAAGGCCAGGAGATCTTATTGGACATCCATCAAGGAGAGTCTGGGCACCATGGGTCATCAAGAGCATTGGTAGCCAAGGCATTCCGACATGGATTCTACTGGCCAAGCGCATTGGCACAAGCACAAGAGTTAGTCAGAAGATGCAGTGGTTGTCAACACTATGCGTCCAAGTCGCATTTACCAGCGTCTGATTTGAAGACTATACCAATCACTTGGCCTTTTGCAGTGTGGTGCCTAGATATGGTAGGACCATTAAACTAGCAAGAGGAGGTATGACTCATATCTTGGTCATGATTGATAAGTTCACCAAGTGGATAGAAGTGAAACCAATCAAGAAATTGGACGGTAAAACAACTGTCACATTCTTAAAGGATATAATCCTCAGATACGGTTACCCACACAGTGTGATCACTGACAATGGCACGAACTTTGCCAAAGGAGCTTTTGCTCTCTTATATGGGAAACACCGAATAAGACTCGATATAGCATCAGTTGCCCATCCAGAATCAAATGGACAAGTTGAACGGGCTAATGGCTTAGTTCTATCCGAGATAAAACCCCGCTTAATGGAACCACTCTAGAGATCACCTGGTTGTTAGATAGAGGAACTACCCTCAGTACTGTGGAGCCTAAGAATAACTCTGAATCGGTCAACTGGTTATACACCATTTTTCCTCGTATATGGGGCGAAAGCGGTTTTGCCTGCCGACATAGAATATGACTCGCCAAGGATAAGGAAATACTCGGAAGCCGAGGTAAAAGAGGCCCAAGAAGATGGAGTAGACTTACTCAAAGAAGCAAGGCAACTGGCATTATCCAGATCTGCTATATATCAACAAAATCTCCGACGCTACCACAGCCGGAAACTGCAACCTCATGTTTTTCGAGAAGGGGATTTGGTGCTCAGACTGGTGCAGCGCACAATAGGAATGCATAAATTATCACCCCCATGGGAAGGTCCGTTCATTGTAAGAAAAGCATTGCACAATGATTCTTACTATCTCATAGACGCTCGTGAAGCGCAAAAGAACAAGGCGGACAGGTCAGGATATGAGACCAAAAGGCCATGGAATGTGTCACTACTTCGTCCTTTCTATACTTAGGAGAAGCAATGCATGTATCACTCGAACTCTCATATGTCAGACGTGTATGCCGGCTGTGTGCTGATAATAAAATGGTATGATTCAAAAAACTGACTCGGTGACTATCCCTTAAGTTTTCCATTTCAATTATTTTACGTCGGTTGGCGTGATACCCGAAATTTATCTCGGAACAAGTAGTGTTTACTCGGAAGAAATCAACTCTTCGACTATGTTGTTGTCCGAAAACACGGATTCATGGCAAGCAAGAGAAAAAGATGTAAGACGGGTAAACACGAACGCCGGATAAGTACAAAGGAGAAACGCGAGTCGACTTTAGTTTTTGCCTAACTCTCTGCAGGTCGCGTTATACTACGTGTCGAGTAATCTCGGCCAAGTTATCCAAGTTTCATACCCGTTAACTATATCCTTAGTACTTTGAGACTCTAATGTCGAACACTGAAAAAGGTAGACAGGGGCCAAAGGCAAGGAAAACATGACATGGCAAAATGAAACTCGGGGACTTGCCCTTGAATGATTCGCACTTAGAACATAATGCAAGCATATGAAGCTTATCAAAAAAGCACATAGTCAAACTTAAAGTGCAATGTATGTTACATTTGTACCCGGCATACCGGGGATCTGATCAAAGTTCGAGTGTTGGTTAGCCTAGGGAGCGGAAGAACTCGGAGGAGCATTCTCGGAGCCAGGAGTGGTCCTTGGAGCATCGGCCGGGTGAGGGGCATCTGTGGCCGGGTCATCTGGATCATCTGACTCGGTTTCTTCGCTGTCACCACCCTCTTCATCAGCAACTTCGATGAGCGGGTCGCCAAGGTCGAGGAAGCTGGGCCCTTCACACCAAGCATGCACCATGGTGTACTAGATCATGGAATAAGCACGCTCCTGGCGCTTCTTGATCAGCTCTGGGTCATTCAGCCATTTTCCATCCCCCCTTATGCGAGCAAGAACATCAAGGTTGATGTCCTCGTCCCATGAAAGCACGAAGGAGAGAGCCTTGTCCGCTGCAGCTCAGTCGACCGACTCACGCCATTGATCCAGCCGATCTTCAGTAAGGAGTAATCTATCGGCAAGTGGCTCGATGAGTTCAGGTGGGTCTTCATCCGGCCAGAGCATGCGAAACGCATGGATAGCCGACTTGAGCAAGTCCACACCACAAGACCTGAGGGTCTTGACCCGTTCAGACACCGCTGCGAGGAGCTCCTCCATGGACACCTCATCGCCAGCAGGAGCACCAGCTTCGGCTCTCACTTTCTTCATGGCTCGGATGGCAAACATGTTGGCCTCAAGAAAATTCTCTGCAAGCAAAAAGAGAAAGTTAGCAAATAACAAGGGCAGATGGAACAAGTCCTGAAGGACTTATACAGTGTGTAAAGAGTAAGAACTCACCACCGAGAAAGAAGTTGATGGCGGCGAGTTTGCTATGCCAAGTCTTGGCCTTGGCTTGAATGGCATCCAAGTTCAGATTTGCCGACTCGACCAATGATTCGGCCACATCGAGCAGCCTCTTGGTATTCTCGGCGCTGGCGGCCTGTTACTCATTCTTCTCAGCAAGTTCTTCCTTCAGCCCTTTCACCTCGGCCAAGTGCTTCTGCTCCGTCTCGGCCATCAGTTTCTTCAGCCGAGTCACCTCATCGTGCTCCTTCTGGAGTTCGGCTTGGTGCTTCTCTACTTATTCAGAACAAATATTTGTCAGTACCAACAGAAAACTTTCATCTATTGGCTTAAGGAGGCAAGAAATTTACTCTCGGCCTCGCTGATTTGCGAGTGAAGATCATTGATGGTAGACTGAGCAGTGGCTTTGGAACAAGAGCGAGAGAAAAAATGAGAAAATGAACCAAGGAAAATTACAACGAATAGAAAAAAGGAAGATCAAAGATATTACCTTGGCCGTGGGTGTCAGTCTGTAGCTTCTCATACGCAAGTTTGAGCTTGTGATGCGCCAGGACGAGAGCTTGGTGCACTTTGGTGCGCTCGTTATGTGTGAGCTAATCAAATAAGACAAACGATAAGGAAGAGTCAAGTCAGGCAACCTGCCAAATAAGAAAGCTTAAGAGTTTACAGCCGAGTAATTTCCTTACTCGACAGTAACCTCGAGGGCTAGGGATTGAAGCTCTAACATGAGTTTGGTATAAAGAAATCAAAGAGATTAAGAGCTTACAGCCGAGTAAGTTCCTTACTCGACAGTAACCTCGAGGGCTAGGGATCGAAGCTCTAACATGCAATCTTGGGATTCAAAGATTAAAGTGATTGGTGAGAGCTTACGGCCGAGTAAGTTCCTTACTCAATCGTAACCTCGGGGACTAGGTGATATGTATAAAGGAAATACTCAATAGTACAAAAGAGTAAGAAGATACTTTACCTCGTTTACTTAAATAGCGGGCCATCGTGAGTAATGGCCTCTTGGGTCATGTCGGACGGCCTTGGGGCCCGACTTCACTTCTTGCCGCACAGTCTTGACCTCCGCTCGCTTGCATTCCATGACACGGCGAAGGCTCGGTAACCAAGGCTCTTGCCACCAGCGTCCGAGTGAGAACTTGACCCGTTTCGGCGGTTCCCACAGTGGCGGGTCGCAGAGAGAAGTATGGAGGGTAATAGCCTGAGCCATCACGACCCGACAGCATGGATTCATTCCCTTACCGTTAGCGATCATGGTCACCGACGTCGGAGGCCGGATCGAGAGCAGAACCGGGCGCAGACTAAGCGTGGTTTGCTTGGAAGAGGTGGATTTGCGGATGAGGCGAGTAGAGACAAGCCTTGGGCTGGGTCGCCCTTTGTAATTGGAGAGCGGCGAAGGATTTGGAGAAAAGCGGAGCCGCTGGTGGGCTCAGCGGTTTGGCTCCAAGATCGAAGTTGTTCATTCGCATCGACGAGGGCTGATGCTAGAGGAACTGGTGGTAGAAGCTTTCTCGATGCCAGATTCGCGGGCACCAAGATCAGGAAGTTTCTCTGGCCAGAGCGTCAGTACGTATGACCCACCAGGTGACCGACCTTGAGGCGTGAGCCTCAACAGTGGGAGCTTCGACCCGGACGGGGCTCGGCATCACCGAGTCAGCTGGAGGAGGTGCAGGCCTAAGCGGCGAGGCAATGCTAGAAGCAGCCTGATTCGCCGTCAAAGGTGCGATACTGAAAACAACGAGAAATATATAAGAGAACATCAGTGATGAAAAAGAAAAGAATGGAGCAAGAAGAGTACAAAAAGCTTACCCGGTGACAACCGGGTCACAGAAGACTCAGCGTGTGACTCGGCGCCCAGCAGCTTGGCGAGTCTCACCCAGGCTGGCAGCAGCAGGGGCAGCAGGAGCTGCTGGAGTGGGCTTGTTCTTCTTGGCCGGCTGAGTGTTGGAGGAGGCTCCGCGTCGCTTCGGCTTGGCGACGGGGATCTTGCCGACTTCACCCACGGCGAGAGGAGGAGTGTCATGTACCTAGTCAGCTGCATAAGTAAATAACGGGCTTACTCGGATAAGCAAAGAGATTAAGGTCACAAGGCAGATACCTCTAAAAGCGTACAGTCATCATCCTCATCATCGTCAAACCAATCTTGTAAGGGATTGCGAGATTGACTCTTACCCGAAGCTGAAGCAGCCGCAGCATGCGGGATGGGAATGGAGCACTCCAGGTCATACTCGACCTCATTCGAGTCAGAGCGGTCCCCATGATAACCAGCAGGAGGGACAATATTGTCATCAACCTGGTGAAGGAGATTCTGCGGAGGACAAACATAGTGAGAAACTGAAAACTAAACTAAGGGGGGCAAAAGAGCTAAAGCCTACTCGGCAAGAAAGTGATTCGGAAACTTACCCAGGGGATAGGCCTGACCCGGCTAAACGGCGGGCAACTACAAGCCCAATCATCCGCCAAGTTCAATTTAAAGATTGAGCTTACTCGGCGGGCAATGGAGTCATGGGTGAGCTCCTTAGTGGAGTGCCGAGTGGGATCGTGAGAGCCACTCATGAAGCAAATCTTGTGACTCCTCGCTTGGATGGGGCTAACCCGGCGTGAGACGAAGGTGCACATGAGGTCAGAGTCGGCGAGATGAAAGTTTTCATCCGGCGACAGCAACCTTTCCAAGATTGCGTTAGCCTCGTTTACCGCAGCGTCTTGGTCGGGCGGGTCCAGCTGCCAGTGCTTCTTGTTGGGGACCTCATCCGAGAAAGGGGGAAGCCGGATGTTATCAGTGGACCCGCTTTTTTTGACATAGAAAAAGGTTCTATGCCACTTCTTGCAGGAGTCAATACCAGTAACCCGAGGAAAGATAGAATCTCTCCTAGGCGTGATGCTAGCAGCACCGCACCGGGTCGGCCTCTTCTCGGATCGAGGAGCACCAGGATGGGGAACAACCTGAACCTTAAAGCCGAAATGTTTGGCCCACAAAGGAACTGTAGGCCAAATTCCAAGGTAGGCCTCGCAAGCAGAGTTGAAACAAGAAAGAGATCCAATCGCGTTGGCAGGAAGATGGTGGGTCTGCAGATGGAAGGTATAAAGAAACGCCGAGAAGAAGGTGCTCACAGGAAGAGCAAAACCGCGTTCAAAATGGGAAAGAAAAACCACCCGCTCGCCAGCTTGAGGTTTGGGAGAGATCTCATCGGAAGGAAGACGGCAATCCACCTGCAGCGGAATGCGTCTAGTGGAGCGGAGCCACTCCACCTCCTCGATGAAGACCACCGAGCCTTCCCAGCCGACGCGCTCGCCGGCGGGAATCTCCTGCTCCTCAACACCATCAGCGCCGTCGCGAGCGTCCATGAGATTAGCAGAGTCCGTCTCTTCCATGGTAGGAAGAGGCTTGGAACAGCGTGGACCCATGCTGGAATGGAAAGAAGATAGGGGAAATCGCAAGGCAAGAGCAGGAGGAAGAAGGAACCGCAAAGGGGTAGTTCGATTTTGCGGGCGCGAGGAAGAAGAAAGGTAAAGGGAAAACTGAACGGGCATGGGGGAAGTGGAAACCCCCAACCCCTACTTAAGGGCAGTAAAACCCCCGGTCGTGGGATCTATCTGTGCTGTGCGGCCAGTGTGTGACCATGTACCAGGCCGGGAAAGCCAGTCAGCAAGCGCCACATAGCCAAGGATACACGAAAAATCTCGTGCCACGTCACGACTAGAAGGACAAGAGGCGCAGGTCGATGGGACTGCCACAGTGATGGGGAATAACTGCACAGTCGTAACTGTGTCGCCAGAGCTTGGAACAAAAATTGAGGCAAGTAATCATGATTACCAGCTGTCAGTGACTGAAGCGCGCAAAAAATGACTCGGAATTGGCCAAAGTAACTCGTCTCAAGGCAAGAATGAGCCAAGAAGTCAAAGAGTTGACCCAAAATTGTCATACTAACCCGGCAAGGTGCGAAGTTGCGACAGATAAAGACAAAAACGAAGTTCCATTCACACAAAAGGAACCTGGAGATGCCTAACAGCTTGAACTGCTAGACCTCACCAGCTTCGGGGACTAATGTCGGGGGGATAACCCCAGGTAAGTCACGAGAGGGGAAACATAGCGCAGCTGGGTTGGCTCCGAGTAAAGAAAGAACCAGGCCAGGTAAGAACGGCCAGGTAAGATAAGCATGAGATCAGACATACAAACTATGTCGGCCCGCATAGGACAAAGTTGTAACCCTTGCAGGAACCAACGAGCCAAGTCAACCGAGGAAGGGACAAGTCAAGAAGGACATGTGGCACCTTTCCGAGTAAGGTTCAGGAGGGACCATGGCAAAGCATGGTCAAAAGAGAAGGGCGACGCCGGGTGACACAAAAGGAGTCGGGTGACGCCCAAAGCATGCACAGACGTACAAAGTAACAGCATGACGCCAAAAAGAACAAGAAGCAGCGTACCATAAGACCGTTAGCTGCCAAGCTTTATGGATCGGGCCCCTGGGCTTAGGGAAAGCCCATGACCCGGTCCACATTGTAGGGACCAAGATACAAACAGTAAACCCTAGAACCCAAATGGGTATAAGCTAGCTAGCACTGCCTATATAAGGGAGGGCATAACAGTAGTAGAAGGAGGTTGGACCAAGTAGGGAGCTCGTGCTATGAACTCTAGCCAAAACAGCTCAAGGAGCACTTGTAATCTTTGGGGTATCAATCGAATTGCCAAGTCTGGAGAGTTCTTCTTGTTCTTCGTGCATGGCTCGACCGTGTACTCCCTCCCCGGTGACCACAAGCACCCATTCGGCCCCCAACTTAAGCCTACCCATGGCATCTGCCGTGCCACCACCACGACAGGCTTGGTTGTATTTACCGCTCTACTGTTGATAGTCTTCCATCCAACAAATAGTTCCTTCAACTCTACTCATACTCTTCTTAATCATTCATTACTAGTGTATCTTTGTTAGTTGTATGTTTCCAACTACTCTTCTCTAAAGTTGACAATCCTTTAAAATGAATAACACCACTTCTCTAACTCTATGCTATACTAGCTTTAATTGAATAATATCATCTTATATGCACTTCACTACAACCCTAATTATATTTATGTGGATTGCAATGACTACTCTAAGATAACTTATCTCTACTAAGGTTCCAATCATGTTCTACCCACCAGTATTACTTATAATAAATATAAGCATTAAATATTGATGGCTAAAGCATCACCATTATAATCCTTAAATCATTTATTGCTCATGGTCTTAGTTGAATAAGCAAGGCTTTATCAATCCTATTTTTCATTATCTTGAAATTATCTTCTTAGTATCTCATATTGGATTAAGGTTATTAATAGATTATGCCCTCTTTAAAAGTTTTAAGTAGTTATTAGGATAAGATCAAGAAATAGTAGATTAAGGATTGATAATTAAAGAATTTGTGAATCAATGGGGAATTACCCAACATTGATAAACAACAGATATTAAGATAATTTCCATAAAGATTGCTATAGAAAGAAAGATATATAGTGAATGATCTTGACTTAGTCTCTTTCCAAGTCCAACTCATTAAGGAGTTTAAGGTTAGGTATTACTATGATACTCAGGGTGTATGCAGATGAGATTAAGATATAGTTATTAATTTCATATTTGGTGTTATATCCTCTAACTTGGTACTCATGAGTGATTATACTGAATACTGTAATATGATCACCTAATGATCAAGTATAATACACATTGTATTAAGGTTTAACTTTTAATACTTTTGATCCACCCTTAGATCAAATCATGTTTACCCAAATAAGGTTTTGGCAAGGGTCATTTAGAAACTTATCGCGGTTAACTTGATGATCTACTTCAATTCCATCAAGTTAAGAGAAGCTTCAATCAATTTGACAAGTTCTGTTTTAAAAGCGCAAAAATTATTCGGATTTTCTATGCATGAATGCAATGCACAGATCTGGGTTCAGCTTAATTCTAATCTCTAATGATGATATGTTACAGACTCTCCCCCTTAAAATAAACTTCATCCTCGAAGTTCGCAAACTCTCACGTTCTGGAGTAAGAAATTGACTTGTGGTGGTTACTACATTCTCTACTCCATAATGACAGTTTTTCTGAGTATACTATATAAGGTCTTGGAAGTCTCACTAAAACAGGGTTTTAAATTTTTGATTAATTAATAGTTGTGGCTCAAGATATAACTTTTGATTTATGGTTGTATTGTTTATACTAGTAGTCCTTGTGAAGATTGGATTTGAACTTATTTAGTTCGTACCCATTGGAATTTCTTATTCTTTACCTATGTCCAATTGGATGTTCTCTATTACTTCTTAAAGACCACTTAAGAGTTGTTTCTTCTAGAATTAGTCGGTTAGGATTATCGTTTAATCACCTTCAAGCTTTTACCTTATTAAGTTTTAGATAATCTTTTATTATTACCTATAGTACTTCTTCAACTTTCATTTATAAGGTTTGCTCTCCCCCTTAGGGTTTACTAATAGTCTTTAATTTGTGTATATAATATTTATTGTCTTTATAACTAGATTGGTGTTCTCTGTTCAGTTTATACTTTACCTAATTAGGGTCTGATGAAAGATTGTACGGTGCATCCACACAATTGTGGATCTCCGAAATAAATCTTTCAGCATTATATGTCTACTTTCTTTTGGACATTTTCGCTTGGATAAGTTTGACCTTGCGGAGCACCTCGAAAGACGATCGCCTTCAAATTTTATACTTCTTTAGGTATTACTTAGCTTAGGACAAATTTAATGCTCTTTATGCAACTTCTAAGAAGATCTGGGTAACTATGTTGACCAGATACCAGCTGCGGACAAAACTCCAACTATGGATCAGAATACCGATTATGGATTAAGTACTAGCTGCAGAAATTTACCAGCTGCGAAGCATCCTAGGGTGTATGTATTACCCTATGATTTCTAGCATACTTATGGCATCCTCTCTGAACTGTCAGAATTTGAATACCATTTTGGGTTCCAAAACTTATTTGGACTTATTCATGATATTTCTGTGAACTTGCATAATTACTCCATTGACTTCTTAGCAAAATTTCCTATTTAGATGAGCTTTCAGTTTATTATATCTTGTTGCTCCCTACATCTTCTACCCCAGATTGTCTTCCTAAGCTGGCCAAAAATGACCTATGCTCTATCTTTCCTCCAAAGGGTGTTTATACCTCTTATATCATGCTTCATCCTTCAAGTCAGTCTTCCTTATGATCTTCGAAACTCGTCACTCCCTTACATGACTTACCATTTCTATCTAGGTCTATAACATCAAGTAATAACTGGGTGTTACATCATGCATTTGCACACCTAATTAAACTTCATGTACAGATCTAGTCAATCAGGAAGATCCAATAAGATCCAAAAGTTGGTAAACAACAAAACATATACCATGTATTATACATAGGTTTTAAATAATTTACAATTGTACTAGATGTTCCAACGGTTTGCTCCACACCTATTTACACAACTATCTTACAAGAACTTCTTGTTCTTGTGGATATATCCTCACTTATTTCGGCAAGCCCTTCAAACTACAATACGCATTACCCTCTATATACATTATTCAAGCCCTCATCCCTTAGGATGTCCTTCCTTTCTTACTTTCATCTTCCTCTAGTGCTTCCTGGAGTTCCGTCCATGATGACGTGAAGTCCTACGACTGCCTTCTGGAGCATAAGAGCATCCAGGAGGTGCGTATTCTTGATTAGAAGTACTGAGACTGGGATTAGTCATTGAAAAATGACTAGAGTTGGCGTAATCTTCCACCGAATATTTCGGGTTTTACGGCAACGCTTCCTCATAGTAAGTTGGTTCCTTAGCTTTTTCTTGGATCCAGTCATATATATTGGTGTAGTAGCTATCAGAATACTCTTCTAAGTCGATTGGATTAGTATTATCCCCATATGGTCCATAAGGCTCTCTATGGTTATAGTTGGTCTCTTCTTCAAAAGCTGTATCACAAGGTATATGATCTCCTATGGTTCTACCTTGAGATTCTATTTCCCATCCATACTTGTTAGGCTCAGGATTATTTGGAATAACTTTATTCCATTACTGTTGTTCGGAGTTATATTTGGTCCATAGGTCTTCAGGTGGCTTGAAGTCATTTTGGTAATAGGCATAATTTTCTGAGTTTGGGTCATCAAACTCAGTTTCCTCAAACACCTCCCCTGAAGGTATGTATTTAGGATGCCTAGCTTCTTTGTCTAGATTCTTCCTACGAGCCATTTCTTTATCAGGATCAGTAAAATCCTCAATGACCATATCCAGCTCCTGAACTAAAACTTGGTGAGTGTTATGATAAGTGTTTAGCAAAGACCGATAATGATCCATATACTCTATAGCTAGAGTAGGTTCAACTTGGATTAGGGTAGAGTGATTTAACTCATGCTCTGAGTTTGAGGTTTCATGTGGTATAATGGCATGAGTACTACCTTCTAGAGCATGGGATTTTTGCTCTCGAATCATGGTTATGGCTGCTTATACGGCAATCTGATATGCAGATGCCATGCACCTTGCCTCTCCTGATGCCATTTCTCCCTTAAGTCCTAACTTCTTGGGTAACATGATCATGACACGGTATTTAGCTAATACCCGCCCATCATAGTAACTGTAAATCTTGACCAAAAGTCTTGATTCACATTCCAAACTCCATAGAAGTTGTCGGAGATTGTCTGTCCAATCCCCTCCATAGTCATCCAACGTCCTGTTCATCACTTGAAAATTCCAGGGTGGATATCGAGGTGCCATGTGGAACTGTAGATAAGAAATTATCATCAGACACATAGAGTTAAAACTCTTGGGTAATGATCAGAATTGCAATCATATAAAAGAGTTATCGTACTAGTAACATGACAGGATTATTCTCAAGTGAATATCCCTCATATCAGTAGAGAACTCTTTATTATTGCTAGGATGTGTCCTACAGGTTCTACCCATTTACTAGGTTTCCAACCTAAGGTCAAAGCATATGCTCTAATACCAACTGCGGTGACCCATCATACCACTGCATGATGTAGTATACTATAGTCGTTGACATAACACCAATGAAACACCGTTCACTAGTATTACATCCCTCAGAATGGCACAACAGAAATACAGCGGGTCCAATACACGGCTAAAGGTTACAGCTCACTCTTTTACATAAGATCTAGAGAACACTCTAGGTTTAAAGAGAGAGAAAGAACCTCTTACTGAGATGAATCAAAAATAAACAACGCAAGAACTAGTGTACTATTAAGTCTAGTATTCTGGCTAAGAGGTTGGCATTGCTGCTATTGCAATGCACTACAGAAATAGGTTCTTTGGCTGGAGATTATATCCCTATATAATCTGTAACTTTGTCTTCTCTTGAGTTGATGAATATATTAACTTCTTTGACTTTATGGAAAAGCCTTAGCTTTGGATGATTCCTGGAGCATAACTTGGTGTAGACATTGTCTTAATGGCTTCAGAATCAAGCAAGGGTTAAGAAGATACTTTGAGTACGAGCGTACTCAGCAAATTCACTAGAAAAGGAGTGTTTGATGCACTATAACTATAGCCACAGACCGTAGGTCGTAGGCAATGCAAGTTTTCATAAACATTTCTTCAAAGGTTGCTTTTATTCTGAAAATCTATGTCCGTCAGCCTTCACGAGTTTACCAGAACTTTCATGGAGTTCCTTTCCCGCCGCGTTCGCAGCTCCTTCCCGGAACAGGGAGTACCAAGTTATAGTTCTTACACTCTGCAGAGGTGCCTTACTTTACCCATGAGAGACCAACTCTTTGTTGCACAACCGGGCAGCTTATTCCCGTCCACAATTCCATGATGTGGGGCCCAGAAGATGATCCAAGCCAATCATCGCCTTCATGACCTCGCATGCCTCCTTGGTGTACACCATGCCCACATAAAGAATTACGGCAATGGTTTGTACAAACCGTTAGATGTCAGAACTATCGTGGGACGTTGAGGGTTCCCACCTATATGCTGCATATCCTCTACGAATTACCAATTAATATGCACGCTACGAGGATAACAGCCACAACCTTCACATCCGACTTCATGCGAGAGGAAGAAGATACAGTTGACTTCTCCGTCCCATTCCAAATCTCATGGTTAACGCGTAATATACGGCGCAAGAATCACTGGCGACATTGGTTGTTAAGTCCTAGGTGATATAGTTCTAAACAGTGGTATTCCAACTGTCAGATTTAATAGATTAGCTGATCACCCTGGATCAGTAACTAATAGTTCACATTATTATCGAAAATAGTGTTTTTAGACCTTTTTCAAATGCAGGTGATAAAAACACTGGATTTGTAAAATACTTTACAGAAAATAAACAAAGGACATGAGGAAGTGTGAACTTGCCTTTTGTGATTGCAAGATTATGCACTCACGGTCTTTGGGTCAGTATAAGATCCAAAATCTGAAATCAGCATCATTGGTCTGGTAAGGACTAATGTTTAAAGAAGCAATATGTTTTTATTCATAAGTAATGTGATGCACGTTCTAAGCGCAAATCCCGGGAATAACGTTGTCCTAGGGTTTGGATTCCGAAAATGGTTATTTAGGAATGTGTGGTCCTTTTAGATAAGTTTCACATTTGTGCTTTTATTAGATCTTATGAGTGCGTGTGAGCAACACATATTTATGTAGCAATTAAATATACACTTATGAAATTCTACTCAAGATTGCTTATACAAGAGTTCTTGTTTGAAGTGGCAAAAAGGATAACCTTCGAAGAAAAGTTTTTTCTTCTAAGGTCTAAACAAACTTTGTGGTTAGTTAGTGGTGGTTGATGTTATTGGTATACTCAAATGGTTTGGCTTGAGTTGCTTGATAACTTAATTACTTCAGACCAAAGTTAACTAGAAAACATATAATAATGTTTATAGTGTTGTATTAAGATCCTGTAGACTAAAGTTAACTTTAAAACAAAGATAGTTTGAAAGTATAATTCTATGATATTTGTACTTTGTGTATCTAGAATATTTTCTTTAAGTTATTTAAGAGTGGTTATTATTTTACTTGGTGTAATGGTTTCTTGATTCTATAATAGAGTATTATCATTTATCTTTTATAAAGGAGAGGTTATGGTTTTATAAACCAAAATATAATATTGCTTCACTACTAATGGACTTATTATAATGTTGGGGGTAGTTTTTGTAATATGGTAGTTAACATGGATGGAAAGGATCCGATTTATTCACAAGGTGTTCTTTAAGGTTTTTATCATGAATTGAAATACTTTGAGAATATAATCTTAATTTAATAAAAAGATATTTATGATGTTTTAAACCATTTAAGCTTCATTTTATTAATATTTAAGACTAATACTATTTATTAAACTTAATTTACTCATCTTAGGAATATTAATAAATTTTATTTATCCTTATATGAATTATTAATGAAGTAAATAAGTTTAAATTTGAGTTATTAAAATATTTAATTTTTTATTTAACTCAAAAGTAGAATATTAGATTTTTAACATGTAGATATTATTTTTGTGATCATTTTGGTAAATTACATTTATTTTTGTGATTTATAAATAATAAGATATGATTTTTATAATTCTTAGTACTTTATAATTACTTAATAAATAAAAAATATTTAATTAAGTGAAATAATAATACATATTATGGTTTTAAATTAGAATTCTTATTTTTCTAAGATTTTTGGTAATTTTATTTATATTATTAACATTTATCATTATAAAAATATAAATTATCAAAGTTTTATTACTTATAAATTATTTACTAAATAATATTTATTTAAATAATTATCATAATAATATTTGATAATAGTTTTATGTTGTATATTTTATTTTTCTGAAATTTTTCATATATTATACATATTTTTCTGAATTATAAATCAAAAGTTCTTAATTAAACAAGATGTAATCCTTCATTAGATTTCTGGAATATTATTAATTGAATTATAACATTTTATTTATTTCCTAACAGAAAATACTTTTTACACCGTACCAAGAGCTAGCCCCAGTCACTGACTAGTGGGCCAGTGACCACCTTAGCACGCTGTGTAAATAAAATCCATTTATTACTGACCCTGCCTTGACCCCCAGTCAATGACATATGGGCCCAAGGCCATGTCATCAACCACGCGGTCAAAGACTGGTCAAACGAGCTGACGTGGTTCGGTCATGATGTGTGCATGACGTCACTCGAGTTGATCCTCACTGGTTGAGGATCAATCGATCAATCTGGTGCAAGCACGGGGCTGTGGTTAGGTTCGTTGGACAGAGGGAATCGAGGCGATCCTATTGATGGTGGCGCCGCTATCTAATGGTCATTGGAGGGTCATCGGCGACGAGCTTCTGCGGCGGCCAGCGGCGGTGCTCAACAAAACTAGACCTACGATGCGAATCAGCAAACGAAACTAGGGTCTAGAGATGCGTAATCTTACCCTGATGATGATAGAGTGGTCGAGGAGTCTTGGGGAGGCGTGACGACAGCGAATCGACGGTAATAGCCACGACAGTCGAGGAAGAGGAACACTCGATTTCACATGATTCCCGGTGAGCGGGCGTCCGTGCTTAGTCCTAGATGGTCCAGGCCACAACGGCGCGTCCAACGGTGGTTACCACGAGGAAAGGGGTGGTCGGAGTTGGCTGGAATGATGAACTCCGACGAGCTAGGTTTTCGGGTGAAGGAAAGAAGTGAGTCTGGGAAGCGAGATTGAGGATGAGGACAAGAAGGGTTATCGCGGTGGCCTTGTTATCCTCTCCTGGTAGCGGTGGCGTTGATCTTGGTGCAAAGACAACGATGACGGCATCGGGCGGCGGCGAGCTCCGCCAGCGAGCTGTCTGTCTGCGTGACGATGACGACGATGGCCGTTTTGTGGATAACCCCTGGTGATTCTTTCAGCTCAACCCGCGGTCCTCTCCTATTACTACTCCCATTAATTTAGAAAATGCAATGTGCATATTCTATTGTGATAACCAAAGAAGTTTAAGGTTTTTGGATTATGATTATTTACCCTAGGGTTTAGGGTTTTTTAATATACTCAGACTCCTTTATGGATGTGGTTAAAGATTCATTACTAAGCATATTGTTTTCTATTTGGGATATTTGGTGGCATCACCTTTAGTACTAGAAAGTTATATCTTGACTTTTTTATAGAAAGGAATTGTAAATATATTCCTAAGCACATATAATTATGATAATTGGAATAAACAGAGATGTGTTTATGTGATCTGTGATTAGGAAGGTATTCCTATAAAATGATATATATATATATAATAAGGGATTTTTAATATGAAATGGATATTATACTTGGTTTTAAGATTTAGAGTTGATTGCTTCCCAAGAATTACTATCCTCCATAATTCATAATTCTAGACTTCTTATTAAAGAATTCCTTTCCTAGATATACTACCCTTTTCTATCTCTCATCATGGTTAACATGATGCATTTTTTCTTCACATGAATATTCCGATTCACCTATTATACTTCTAAACTTATTGATAAATTCATTGAGTTGATACTAGAGTATTCATAACTTCCTCATATCATGGCTTGGTTGTATTTACTTCTCTACTGTTGATAGTCCTCCATCCAACAAATAGTTCCTTCAACTTTACTCATACTCTTCTTAATCATTCATTACTAGTGTATCTTTATTAGTTGTATGTTTCCAACTACTCTTCTCTAAAGTTGACAATCCTTTAAAATGAATAACACCACTTATCTAACTCTATGCTATACTAGCTTTAATTGAATAATATCATCTTATATGCACTTTACTACAACTCTAATTATATTTATGTGGATTGCAATGACTACTCTAAGATAACTTATCTCTACTAAGGTTCCAATCATGTTCTACCCACCAGTATTACTTATACTGAATATAAGCATTAAATATTGATGGCTAAAGCATCACCATTATAATCCTTAAATCATTTATTTCTCATGCTCTTAGTTGACTAAGCAAGGCTTTATCAATCCTATTTTTCATTATCTTGAAATTATCTTCTTAGTATCTCATATTGGATTAAGGTTATTAATAGATTATGCCCTCTTTAAAAGTTTTAAGTAGTTATTAGGATAAGATCAAGAAATAGTAGATCAAGGATTGATAATTAAAGAATTTGTGAATCAATGGGGAATTACCCAACATTGATAAACAACATATATTAAGATAATTTCGATAAAGATTGCTATAGAAAGAAAGATATATAGTGAATGATCTTGAATTAGTCTCTTTCCAACTCCAACTCATTAAGGAGTTTTAAGGTTAGGTATTACTATGATACTCAGGGTGTATGCAGATGAGATTAAGATATAGTTGTTAATTTCATATTTGGTGTTATATCCTCTAACTTGGTACTCATGAGTGATTATACTGAATATTGTAATATGATCACCTAATGATCAAGTATAATACACATTGTATTAAGGTTTAACCTTTAATACTTTTGATCTACCCTTAGATCAAATCATGTTTACCCAAATAAGGTTTTGGCAAGGGTCATTTAGAAACTTATCGCGGTTAACTTGATGATCTACTTCAATTCCATCAAGTTAAGAGAAGCTTCAATCAATTTGACAAGTTCTGTTTTAAAAGCGCAAAAATTATTCAGATTTTCTATGCATGAATGCAATGCACACATCTGGGTTCAGCTTAATTCTAAGCTCTAATGCTGGGATGTTACAATATTGTGCCACCCTTAGTTTAGATTGAGATAAACTTAATTTGTACTTTGTGACAAAACTAGTATCAATGTAATACTTTTACAATGAACTAACCATCTATTTGTCACTTCTACAAAATAATATATTCTTAGTTCTTCTAAAAGATCATAAGAATATCTTTACTATCATCCAATAATCATCTTATGAATCATTCTGGTATACGCTCATAACATTTAGAGCATAGGACATATCTGGATTTGTACACATCACCGCATGATTGATAAAATACTCTTTGTGATTTTATCTATCAAGTATCAAAATACTTAAATCTTTATTCAATCCTTCCTATGCAACAAGAACCTTTCTTGTAGTTTCTATATTGAACTTATTCAATATCTCATCTATGTACTTCTGGCACAACCATATTGGCGTCACAATTTATCCTTATAGACATTGATGCCAAATATTCGGGTTCTACCTAAGCCTTTCATCGATATGAAATTCTTAACCCATGTCAACAAAAAGATACATCATTTCCAATCAATAATATGTCTTCCACATAATGTATTAGAAACATGTCTTAGCGCTCCCACTTAATTTCTTGTAAATGCAAGCATCTTCATCGTCTCCGATGAAATTAAACTCTTTTAACAGTTTCATCATAGTGAAGATTTCAACTCCGCGATGCTTACTTCAACCATTGAAGTTTGCATATGCTTTTATGTCACATCCCAAGATTTTCCCAATCTTGTAATGTGAAAATAAATGAATAAAATAAAACTTTGTTTGATTTTCAGAGCCAGAAGAAACTTTTTGAATTCAATTGGAACTTCAAACCCATTTGAATTAAATAAAATCCTAAAGAAATTTAAAAGATAAAACATGTAATAAATAAAACATTTTGAATATTTAAAATTACTATTTTGGAAACTCTTAAGTGAAAAGAATTATTTTCAAATAAAATAGAAGTTTATAAATAAAGAATATTTTATAAAGCCAAATTAAACCTTGGCCTAACTTTGGGAATTAAAACATTTCATTATCAATAAAAATTAGCAAGGGTTTATTTAAATAAAATAATAAGGAATTAATATCCAAACTTTATCTAAATAAAAAGGTATTACTGATTTAATTGAAACATCAAAACTTATTAAATTAATTAAAATAAGACTTCCAAATATTTGATATTCACAAATAAAACCTACTAATGTGTTTTGACTTTATTTTAGGTTTTAAAATAAATCTCTTAATAAAACAGATTCTATTTGATTTAATAACTAAGGTCCATTTTATTTAATTATTAAATGGATCCTAAAATAGAGATGTGATTTTGTTTAAACAAGTTTCCAAAGATTCCTTACTTTCAAATAAAACCTAATGAACTGGTTTTGAAAATATTTGGGTTTTAAATGAAGATTTTATTAATTAAAACAAACCCTATTTTACTAAATAACAAAAAGATCCATTTTATTTAACTAAAGAATGGATCCTAAAAAGAATAATTTTTTTATTTTATTTTGGAATGTGGTTTATGTTGATAACCAGAACCAAGTTCATAGTTGCAAAGTTTGTTGATTGTTTGAATAGATTTGAGTGTGAATTGTTTGTTTGAAATTCAAATCAGAAATCAGAAATAGAAAAAGAAAAGGTTACAAAATAAAAAAAAATGGAATTGGATCGACCCAACCCAGCAGCCCACTAAGGCCCAGCAGACCGGCCCAGCTCCTCATCCAGAAAGAAAACGATTCACACCTCGTTTTTGACCCGTACAGTGTATGACCAGTGGACCCTCCCCTCAATTCTTTTTTCCACTGACAGGTAGACCCCACCGCTTCTGTTCTTCTCTCACACCCGCGTGACTCCTTCTTCCTCCCTCGACCACCATTACCTGCTGTGATTCCGCGTGTTCAATTTGCCATAACGCCGCGCCTTTACCTCGCCTTAACGATGCTCGTTAAAACCCTAGCGCCTCCTCCTCCTTTTCCCCCAGATCACTCCTCCTCTCTCGCCTAGGTCATCGCCAATTCATACACTTGCCGTCTCCGACGAGGTTCGGTGCCAATTCTGGCAATTCAACATCGCCCCGAGCCTCCCTGAGCACACTAGCAGACTCCCCACTCATAGACAAACCTCCCTGTGCCTTTCGTTCGACCGCGGGCGTCCCTGAACGTCGCCTTCATCAAGCTTCAAGCACCGCCGTATCTGGTTCTTCTCCGACGAGTCCCACAGGTAGATTCCGACCGCCCCGCGCCCTCTCGTTCATGCACCCAGCTCTGCCTTGATCCTACTCTCCTAACCGTACCCTCGTTTTGCTTCAGGGTGAATCACAGAGTCGACTACGACCACGACCACGCGCAACCGACGCCAGCAGGAACTCCGGCGAGCAATTGCCGCAGCACCCGAGCTCCCCTTGTCAAGCCAACAGCACGTCGAGCGTCACCACTGCCCTGCGATTCTGGTGAGCACTTTTCCTCCCCTTTTTGCTTCCTGTAGCCGCCGTAACACCACCGCCTGGCCGTGTGCCGCCGCTAACCACCGTCAGCGCCGCCCACTTCAGGTCAAACTCGCCAGTACCGTTCGATCCAGATTTGGCGGCCACGATTAGTTCACTTATCGTCGAAGGGGTACGTGTCCAGGACCGTGCGATCGATCAGATCCAACGCCCCACAGCCGCGATCCACGCGAAGCGGTACCCGCGAATAGCAACATGCCGCGTGTCACCTATCTCGTTTTAAAAGAAGTTTGAATCTGATTTAGTTGCAAACTTCAAACCCTTATAACTTGAGATCTACACGTCCAAAAATTTCAAAATTTATATCAATGGATTCAGTGGAGCAAGCCCTAGACAACTGTGGAATTAGTTTAGCCAATAGTATCTGTTAGTTTGCTTGATTTTTTAGATTCTTTTTGTGAGCTTTTTTAGAGTATAAAAATTATTTAAAATTGATTTTAGGGTTAAAACTTTTGCAAAATGGTTTGTTGTGACCTTACTGACCCTAGGAACCAACCCATGGTTTTTAAAATGAAATTAGAAAAATTTAGAATGGATTAATTGAATTAGTCTATTTCTAGCTAAATAAAGATAAGGGTTTTATTATGAAAAAGGTTTTTTGAATAAAAACCTTGGGAAAATATTTTGATTCAAAGCTACTGAACCAAAACACCAAGACTTGAGAGTTAGAAACTTTTGGTGAGAAACTTAAAGATTTTTGATTTGATAAAACCATTTTCCCACCATATAAAATATTGAATGGAATTTTAAAATAGTTTTTGGGCAAAACCCTCTAACTAATGACTTTGCCATTTTGGTAAATGAACAATTTGGACCTTACAAAGTTTAGAAACCTAGTGGAGACCATCCTTGCAATAGAACCATCCTTTGCATACTTATGCATGACTTAGTTTCCTTCTTGTCTTGTGTGTGTGATTTTGTTTGAGAAATGGTGGTTTGGAATGTTAGTTGATTTGGTGTTTGCTTGATCGACTTGTAGTGAAATTAGCAAAGTGTGAGACTAGCAATATCAAGGAGTGAACCCTCATTCCCTACCAAAAAGGCAAGTTACACTATCATACAAATACCCTATTATTTCTATTATACTTAGTGTATTTTGAAAACATGCATGAAAAGATATTTCTATATTTATGCTATGCTAAATCCTAACAGGATTCCCTATACACTCCTTAGTAAAAATATTGAAGTTGTACATGCTTAGCCATGCTATGTTTTGAAAAGAGATACATGTTGAGATTTTACAAAGGTTGAGAAAAGGACTTGTGTTTTACATAATAAAACAAGGACTCAATGAATCACCTAGGTGGTGGATACTTCAAGTTTTGGATAAGGTGGCAACAAAAGAAACCATGTCTATGGCAATCACCTTGTGTTGTGCTCCAAAAGAAAACCACCTAGGAAACTTAGAGATTGAACATGTTTCTCCAATTGTGGCTTTCGTGTGCAACCACATGCTATTATGGATCTGGCTTAGTCAACTACATTAGGAAGACCCATACATTGTCTTTAGTTACCGGACATGGGGATCTGGAATGCTTCATGGGGGCTGAAGACAAGCTAGCAATGATGTATGGGAGGACCTTTTGGAAAGACTTCGTCACATTCTCGATCTGGGGTACTCCATCTTGGTGAGCACTAATCCAGAGGGCCACTGTGGCAACAAGATGGGATTGTGTCATGTGGGTAAAGTGTACTCCTTCTGCAGAAGTTAATAAAATCTAAGTACTTAGCCGTGTCCCCGGTTATGGACAAAACTGAGCAACTAAAGTTTGAACTATGGGAGATCTCGACATTCTAACTTCTATAAATCAAAACTTGATGCCCTTGTGTGTCTACCAAGGAATTCAAAGAGATTTTGTTAAGCTTGTTGCACTTGGGGTTACCAAGGTGCTCAAGAGCATGATGTACTTGGGGTTACCAAGGAACTCATGAGTTTTGATAAAACTTGTTGCACTTGGGGCTACCAAGGTGCTCAAGGAGTTTTGACAAGGACTTGAACACTTGAGTTTCTACCAAGGAGTTCAAGGAACTTGGAAAAGAAATTTGACAAAGGACTTAAAACCCTTTTTGAAAAGATAGGAAAATATTGCTTTATGCAAATAAACCATAAACTCTACCTAGCCAAATATGCATATAATGATAGGATCCTCTCTTATTATACAAAGAAGTGAAGCTTGCCAATACAATTCAAAATGTATTGACCCCTGTGGCTGTAACTTGTAATGTTGCAGGTTGAATGTTTTTAAATGAAGATTGTTTGATTGACTAGGACTACAAAGTCTACAACCAACATCTGCCTGTGGCACTTTGAAGATGAAGGACCCATGACTATAGTTATTCCGCTGCAATGTAATGTAATAGCCAAATGAGCTATGTTTGATGTAATAAACTTATGTTATTCCTGGTTATAAATTTATATTATGACATTTGTATCTTGATATTACATCTTAACTGTGGATGCTAGCTAATGATCCAGGGACTAGCATTGAAAACACAGGAGGAATCTACCTTATTAGGTTGGGACCTCTACATTTTAGCATCCTTTGAATTAACAAAACCCTTTGGACCGTGTCATGCACACGTCCTTGGTAACCATTCTATTAGAAGAACTTGTTTTGTTTATTCAGCTACCACATAACAAAATTATATGTAGTGGTTGCTACATTAATCCGTCTAGACTAAATATCGCTTAATGAAAGATCGGATCTTGTCATAGTCAACTATTTGAATATTGTCGTGAACTCTTTCCCAACATGTCGATAATTTCATAGATGTGAAACATCCATGCCTATTTATTTATAGATCCAAATACGACTGTAGGGTCTTGCACCTTTTCAGTGGGTCTTTCAATTTCAAAGCTTGATCTCTCGTATATGGAACTATCACGGATTTTATGGCTTCAAACCATTTGACGGAGTCAGGGCCCATCATCGCTTCTTTACATGTAGTCGGATCATTATTGTCAAATAACGATTTAACTCTCAAATCTTGGTATTTGATTGTTTACCCGACCTACTTGGTTCAATAGGAACTTAGACCTCCGTGACCACAACCTTTGAGGCACATGAGCCATGAGCATTGTTGCTGCCTCCGGAACACTTTTCGGCGCTACGCAACTTTGCACATATAGCTAAGGTTCTTTTAACCTTATCAAAGTTCTATTGTCCTCCCACTTAACTTTTCACGGAAAATTCCTTTCTCAAAGAAACTTGACGTTCTAAGCGACAAACATTTTTTGTCTTTGGTGTTATGGAGGAATACTCAACTATTATTCAAAATAACATACAAAGATATGTTCATCCGATTTTGGTTGCAAACATCTTTCTTATGCATAGCATACCAATGTTTAAGAAAGGACAACTTGGGTTTTATCCCAAACCATAACTTTATATGGTGTCATTTCAACGGATTATGATGGAGCTCTTTTCAGTGTAAAAACGGTAGTCTCTAAAGCTTTAATCTTTAAAATATAATGGCAGTTTTATAATTTACACCTTTGATCTTACATGTCACACAAGGTTTCATTACATATCTCGAACGCTCCATACTCTTATGGCGTTTCGGGAAATGCAAATCCACGGAACGATTCCTCAAATCTAAGGTATTATGCTAAAATTGTAACTCAAATGTCTTCCTTTATGATCTTATCATAAATTCTTTATTTTCTTGTTACATTGATTTTGCACTTCATCTTGAAAGTTTTTGAAATTTTTCAAATGTTTCACACTTCATCCTCATTAAGTAAATATTCATATATTCACTCAAATTTTCGGAGAAAGCATATGAAGTTGAAATCCATCTCTCTTGACTACACGTAATGGACTTCATACATCAAATATGTACAAATTCCAATAATCTAGTCATTCGTTCCCTTTTGGCCTATGAACGGAGTTTTAATTATCTCTAGGAAAGTTTCACAAGCGTCATTTGATCAAAAATCAAAAGACTCCAAAATTCCACCCATATGGAGTTTCTTCATGTTTTCTTTCCATTATAATTTAAACGGCGATGTCACTTCCTAAGTGATCTTCAATCAATTGTCTTTCGACATTTTAAGCATTTATTTTATGGATGTGATTTATCCAACGGCATTTGTAAATCATCCATGTTTTATGGATTACAGCAATTATTTGAACAACGCTTTTGTTCTCATAATACCCGATAAAACAAATCTTGAAGGCAAGCTTTTATGTCAATGAGAAACACATCAATACTTTATTTGTTCTCGATGAACATCATGACATATTCTCTTGCTAGTTACCTAGGCCATTGCAGTTCATGAATTGTGTTGTTTCGTATGACGATTCATACCAACAAATTCAGTATCCAATACTTAAGAACCACATTGTTTAACAAGCAAATAATACAGCCATAACACATATATCCTCTATATACCTAAGCTGAACAATTCTAGTCTTTTCTTTTCTGCCATATATTTCTGAGATTCTCTTTCAGTATTTTCTTTTTTTTTTGTTTGAAAGAATCTATTAACATCAATAGTGGAGCCATACACATGACACATAGTCCAAAGCATGTATAGATAAATACTATAACATCCCAAAAATATGAAACCATTATCATCAAACTCTAATCACTAAAATTAGGGTTAACAAAAACTTTGATTAATTAAAATCATATGAATGCATGTGGGTATGTGATAATTTGATAAATGCATGAATGGACTTGTGTGATTAACCTAAATAGTAAGGAATGGTTCAAAGATGAATATAACATCATCTAAAACATTTCCAAGCAGAAACAAATCAAGAGAAAATCAAAAACAAATCAAATAAGGCAAATGGTCATTTTTGCCAATCTTGCTCACTAGGTCACTTTCAGTGTTTCTAGTCCAAGATTTCAAATAGAAACTTTTACAATTCTTTTCACCCCTTGCTAGAACAAGTAAAAGTGAATCAAAGCCCACTTTTCAAACTTGTAGAAACATTTAGCAACCCCATTCAAATTACAATTCAAAATTGAATCTTTATCATATGTGAAGATCACACCTTTTCAAAACCCAACCAAACATTTAGCAAGCCTATCCATTAATGGTGAGCATGCCGAGAGCACCATTGTCACCCCCATGTTGCCAGCGAGCTAGAGTAAGAACTAGCCTCGCCAACCTTGTCTGGGACACGCAGCACCGTCCACCTCCACTCCCTGTCCAAGCCCCGAGCGCAGCCAGCCACTGGACCACCCGCCAAGCACGCACCCAGTCTCTCTGCGTTCGAGCCGAGAACGCGCCAATGCGTTGCCAGCAACACCAGCCCACAGACCACGCACCGCCCTCGCCGCTTGCAGACGTGATCACCAGCACCCCGCCAGACAACCTCGTTCGCCGCTGCGCGGACCACACACGCTGTGCGCCATTAAAATTGCTGCCGGACCCGCCTAGAGTGCCGCAATATTCTAACTCATCAGCACTGCCCCACGCCTTGCCCCCACTCCGTTGAGCTTCGCCAGGGAGCACAGCACCGCCCCCTATCATCGCCCATGCCATTAGCCCTCTATGACGTCGACACCGACGAGCTCCACCCGCACCATTTGGTCCCCTTTGGCCACTATAAAAGGAGGCCTCCCACGCTCGTTTTCTTCACACCAGTTCACTCCACACCTCTCACTGAACACACCCACTCACTCCCGGAGCAAGGCAAGCACCAGGTGGCCAAAATTTCACCGGAGTTCGCCGCTGCAGAGGATGAGAGGCGCCGTCGATTGGAGCCACCCTAGGAGAAGCTGTCCGTACCAGGAGAATCGCTGTCGTTGACTTCGTCGTTCGCCCCCGTCGCAAACCATCGACTGAGCCCCGGTGAGCCTCCCACGACCCCCAATGTCCATGCTAGTGTTATGTCTCGCCGGCGCTGCCCGACGTGGACGATGAACCAGAGCCATTCGATTAGAGTTAGATCCTATGATCATAATCGCCCTGTACCGCTTCGCCCCTTGTTGTCTCACTGACGAGTGGGGTCGCTCACTTAAAAAGCCCGCGTGCGTGCTATGCATAGTGGGTCGGCCCAGTTAAACATGTCGCGTAACCCACCAATTCAAATTTATCTTTATTCATTTAATTTCAAACCCAGTTCTGTACCTAGATTCAAAAATAAACCCAGCTCGATTCACTGAACCAAAATGCATGAAACCAATTTTGTTAGAAAGGTACTGGAATTCTTAATCCAAGCCTGTTGGATTCAAACCATTTATATTTGTAGATCACCCATGGAAAAATAACAAGGCAGAAGCTTTTCTGCATTCAAACATTTTTCAAAATTCAACCACAAAAGCTTTTGAGTTGATTCCAACTCGGGGTGCAGACACTCTAGAAGTTCCGAAAGCTGGTCCAAGTCATGCTCAAAGATGAGCTCTCCTCCATTCCCCAACTGATAAAACTTGCTGTACTTCACGTCCATCTATAAGAATATAGGATGAGTAAGTTAGTATAGTGATCAAGTGTGTCAAATTTTATGTAGTTTGCAAGATTTTTTGGAGTAACATGAATTTTCATGAAAGAATCAAAGTGATAAGAATGGGAATAAGTTTTTGTGTAAATACTCACTTCCTTTGGTTTTGAAACTAAGTTTTTGATTCAAACGTCAATTCTAACTAGGGTCTCCTATGGTCAGGATGGCTCTGATACCAACTTGTCAACACCCGGATTTTTAATCCCAGATGCTTGTTATGCCATACATCGCAATCCCAGGATTACCATTTTTGCGAGACATAACAGATTTAGATATCACGGTACATCATCCAATACAAACCATACATAAGGTCTTACACAAATAAGGATCTCATGATCCAGTTCTTAATACAACTCAAGCATCAGAATAACGTAATAGTAACAATAAGCGTAGGCGAAGCTCCATCTTCGGGGTCACAAGCAATGCTGACGATGGGAGATGATCCTAGTTGTCGTAACCTTCCTGCGGTCCATCATCCTGGTGCTCTTCTTCATAGTCTGGACATGGGAATAGCCAGGGACAAAGCCATGAGTACTCTTTAAGTACTCGCAAACTAATACTAACAAGTTAAGGGGTTTTTTGTAGTTAGGACACTAGGCTCTAGGGCTGTTTTGCAAAAAGCCAAATTTACCTCTACTAAGTTCAGAAGCAAAGAAAACTAGTTGAAAGTTTTATAGCACCTAAGTGGGAACTTGAATTTCATATCACAACTCTGTTGTGGTCAAGTCAAAGTCTCAATTCATTTCATAAGTCATTTTGAAAACATCTAACGAGGGAACAGTATGTCCACTCCAACTGTCCATAACCGCGGACGTGGCTATTTGAATAATTTGACACTCTGCAGAGATTGTACACTTTCACCACAACATTCGATACATCCGTCAGGAACAAATCCTGAATTCACCATACTCAGTTTGCGGATATTCAATCCTAACATTCCAATTACACACCCTAGTATAGGCACCTCTCCTGTGAGTTTGGCCTCCCAACCATGACCAACTGTCATCTTGGCTACTACACAGGCGGACAATATTCACAAGGTAGCCTCAGCTCAGACCTTGGACGCAAGGTAACCCATACTAAGGTATATAAGTTTCCAGTTAAGCCCTACCCAATTTTCGGGTATTGTTGTTGTACGGTAAAATTGGAATGGTATCGCATCTAGACAACCATCAGTTTTATCAAGGGCTAAGGCTCATGCCTCAACATTTTTTATACCAAAACCATCTGGTGTTTGGAAACACATGTCCAAAACATTTCAGTAGAATGACTCGTCATTCGAAGGTTTTCATAACCATTTTCACCAAGTATTCCCATCTACAGTTGATCAAGTTTTATAATTAGCACTAGCATCTACAAGGGGTGGTAACTACTAAGGAGGGGTGATAAACAAGTGGGGGTTTGCTAAGTTCAATCTCCTGCCTTAGGATGACATCAAGATTATCTACTTAGGCCAAATTTAATGCTCATTATGCTACCTTCAAATATCTTTCTAGTATCTACAATTCACTATGTAAACTCTAAGAGAAAGCTTTGATAAAGAAATAAAGTATTAAACTTGTAAGTAAAACTAGGATTGGGTATCATCAAATGTGGCTAACCAAGCATGATTAATGCATTGCATAGGTTATCTAACTTTCATAGTTGCAAGTGTTAGCTTGCAAGGTTTCAAGTGTTGGCTTGCCTTGAGCAGAGCAGTGGTTGAAGTTCTCCTCGGCTTCTTCCTCGTAGTATCCTCCTTCCTCTTCGTATCCTTGGTCGGTACTAGCGTCTATAAATAAATACGAGGTACACAATCACCAAACAATAATTAACTATTTTCAATCATCACACAAAGGTGTACTATAGATGATCTAGCATCATCACTTATTATTACAAGATTAAAGCATTTGTCTTATTTATTTTAATTTGAGAAAAGTAATTTCTACTTAATGAAAAACTACTTAAGATTTAATATTCTCCAACTCAAACATGGGATCATGTTGACACATGTCATCACCACATATTTCAGTACACGGGAATGTGATTTAAAGTGGTGTCACAATTTAATAAGGTTTAACCTTTTATTTTAAATAAATAAAGTGACTAGAAATGCCTATGTGACATTCTTTTATCACTTGAACATTATTTCTATAAGTAAGCCCATATGTTTTTATATATTCTGAAAGGTATGATCAAATTTGATCTTTGAGAGTTGGAATCAACTCAAAATCTCTTATGGTTGAATTTTGAAAAATGTTTGAATGCAGAAAAGCTTCTGCCTTGTTATTTTTACCAAGGGTGCTCTATAGATCCAAATGATTTGAATCCAACGGGCTTGGATTAAGCATTTTAGTACCTTTCTAACAAAATTAGTTTCATGCATTTTGGTTCATTGAATCGATCTAGGTTGATTTTTGAATCTATGTACAGAACTGTGTTTGAACTTAAATGGAAAAATCTAAATTCAAACTGCTGGGTCACACAAGAGATGTTAATGGGCCGGCCCAGTGTCACTCAGCAGCGCGGGGCTCAGCTGACAGGGGGGTCTACAGTCAGCGGCTCATAACGCGTGAAGTGGTACGGGGCTGTGTGGGACGTTGGATTAGAGTGGGGATCAACGACTGGGGATCGTCGTCGACGATGAACCTTTCACCGACGAGCTCTAACCCTAGCGGCTCGATGGGGGTGCATAGGGGGCGTACCGGGGCTCCAGCGACGATGGCGAGGCGGGCAAACGAACTGGTGGTCGACGGCAAACTCAGGGATGGTCGAGGCAGCTATGGGGGTGGTCGCAATCAGCGGCACCCTTCTCCTCCAGAGGCGGCCTGCTCCGGTACAATTCCGGTGAGCTGCTGCTCCCCGTGCTCCGGCTAGAGGTGTGGGACGATCAGTGTGGTGAGGGGAGTGTGGTGGTATGCTGCAAACGACTGGGGATGGCCTCCTTTTATAGGCTCGACGGCGAGACCGAGAGGAATGGGCAGGCGACGGTGGCGACATGGCTACAGACTGCTAGTGGCATGGCTGAGGGTGGCGATCGACGCGCGATCTCCTGGCGGTGCTCTAGAACTTAAATGCAGGCTTAGGGGCGGTGTTAAACGGTCGGGCAAAGATGACGCCTTCTGGCGTGAGGCAGCGACGAGTCGGCGGTGGGCGTGAGGCGTTGGGCGCGACGGGGTGTCTGGCGTGCTTCAGGTCATGGCGGCGGTGGGCACGGGCTGCGGTCGGCGGCTTGTGCCGCGTCTTGGTCGGTAGCTCTAGCGCATGCTCGGCATGTCGCTGTGGCACTGGGCGCGGGGTGTTCTCGGTGGTCCACGGTCGGGCTTGGCTCGGGGAGGGGACAATGGGCAGCGGTGAGGTGTTGGCTAACTCCCAGACATGGCGAGAGAGGGGGGTGGTCTGCTGTGGCGGCGACCAAGTTGGCCGACGAGGTGTGCTCGGCTTGCTCACCATTGATGGCAATGTCAAGCTTACAGTGAGGCTAGAGGTTTACAACTAAGCTAGATGATCTACTAAATGTTTGTTGTGAGCTAGAGAGGGAAAAAGTTAGGCCAAAACACTATTAAAAATAGTGAATTTGATTTGGTTTAAATTCTGCCTGCCAAGTGTTTGATGAAATGGCCGCAAGAAAATTCTTTTTGAATTTTGAAAAGATTTTTGGTGGATGTGCTAGGCATATGCTGGAGACTCTGTGGTTGTTTGGGTTTTGAAAATTGAGCTGGTTTGAGTGGTTTTTGAAATAGTGGGATCTTCCCATATGAGATAGATTCAATTTTAAACTGTCATTTAAACTTAGCATTTGAATGTTTTTGGAAGATCACAAAGTGGGCCTTGGTACCTCATTGTGAGTACCAACAAGGGGTGCAAAGCTCCACCAATGTTTCTGTTAAGTTTTGAGTGCTAGGAATAGCCAAAGTAGGCATGATAGTTAATTTGGCAAAAGTGACCATTCACTTCATTTATTCATTTTTAGTTGTTTGTCTTTGCAAAAAGTTTGGGAATGATTTAGATGATGTTTATTTCACCTAAGAATCATTTTACAAGCAAAGAATCATAGAACCATGGCAATTCAAAAGAACTCCTAATTTAACTACACACACATATGAATGCTTTCATATTTTTAGATGGGAAAGTTTTTGTTAACCCTAATTTTGATGATTAGCATTTGATGATCCAAGTTTTATATTTTTGGGATGTTACAAACCTTCCCCCCTTAAACAAAATCTCGTCCTAAGATTTGAAAAAGGACGAAAAAGATTACCTAGGATTTAAAAAGATCTGGTAACTCCGTCCTGATGTGATCTTTGTGCTCCCAGGTAGCTTCCTCTTCAGTGTGGTTGCTCCACTGAATCTTGAGAAACTTGATGCTTCGGGTTCTGGTAGTTCTGAAAGCTTCTTCCAAAATACGGATGGGTACTTCGGGATAGGTCAGGTCATCGTTGATTTCTATGGTTCGGTGATCAATGTTCTTGAAAACTTCAGTCTTCTCCGGAACTTCGAGGCATTTGCAAAGTAACGAGATATGGAACACATTGTGCACGGCTAACATTTCTTCTGGCAGTTCTAATTGATACGATACTTCTCCTCGACGATTCAGAATCTTGAAGGGTCCAATATATCTGGGGGCTAACTTTCCTTTCAGCTGGAAACTCTACATTCCTTTCAATGGCGACACTTTCAGATACACGAACTCTCCGATGTTGAAAGCAAGGTCTCGACGTCTCTTGTCGGCGTAACTCTTCTGTCTTGACTGGGCGGTCTTGAGGTGCTCACGAATCTTGTGAACTTTCTCTTCTGCTTCTCATAGGTTGTCGGGTCCGAAAATCTGACTCTCTCCTACTTATGACCAATTCAAAGGGGTGCGGCACTTTCGTCCATACATGAATATGAATGGGGCCATTTGCAAACTAGCTTGATAACTGTTGTTGTATGATAATTCTGCGAACGGTAGACATTCTTCCCATTTAGATCCATACTCTAACACACATGCTCTCAACATGTCTTCGAGTATTTGGTTTACTCGCTCCGTTTGTCCGTCGGTCTGAGGGTGATAAGCTATGCTGAAATCTAGTCAGGTTCCTAAACTTTCTTGGACTTTCTTCCAGAATCTCGAGGTAAACTGGGTTCCTTGATCCGATACGATGTTCTTGGGGACTGTCGTGGTGGTGGCACGGCAGATGCCATGGGTAGGCTTAAGTTGGGGGCCGAATGGGTGCTTGTGGTCACCGGGGAAGGACTGCACAGTCGAGCCATGCACGAAGAACAGTAAGAACTCTCCACACTTGACGATTTGATTGAAACCCCAAAGATTACAAGTGCTCCTTGAGCTGTATTGGCTTGTGGCACCTGTTCTCTACTTGGTCCAACCTCCCGCTACTACTTCTATGCTCTCCCTTATAGAGGAAGTGCTAGCTAGCTAATACCCCTTTGGGTTCTAGGGTTTACTGTTTGGATCTTGGTCCCTACAATATGGGCCGGGTTATGGGCTTGCCTTAAGCCCATAGGCCCGGTCCATAAATCTTGACAGTTAACGGTCTTCTGGTACACTGCTTCTTGTTCTTTTCGGCGTCACGCAGTTACTTTGTACGTCAGCGCTTGCTTTGGGCGTCACCCGTCTCCTTTTCTGTCACCCGGCGTCGCCCTTCTCTTTTGATCATGCTTTACCATGGTCCTTACCGAACCTTACTCGGAAAGGTGCCACGCGTCCTTCCTGACTCGGCCCTTCCTCGGTTGACTCGGCTCGTTGGTACCTGCAAGGGTTGCAACTTTGTCCTATACGGGCCGAGATAGTTGTACCTCGGCTTTCTTGCTTATCTTACCCGGCCGTTCTTACCCGGCCTGGTTCATTTTTTACTCGGAGCCAACCCAGCTGCGCTATGTTTCCCCTCTCGTGACCCTACCGGGGGTTATCCCCCCGACATTAGTCCCCGAAGCTGGTGAGGTCTAGCAGTTCAAGCTGTTAGGCGTCTCCAGGTTCCTTTTGTGTGAATGGAACTTAGTTTTTGTCTCCAGGTTAGTCTGACAATTCCGGGTCAATCCTTTGACTTCTTGGCTCATTCTTGCCTCGAGCCGAGTTATTTTGGCCAATTCCGGGTCATTTTCGGCGCACTACAGTCACTGACAGCTAGTAATCATGATTACTTGCCTCAATTTTTGTTCCAAGCTCTGGCGGCACAGTGACGACTGCACAATTATTCCCTGTCACTGTGGCAGTCCCATCGGTTTGCGCCTCTTGTACTTCCAGCCGTGACGTGGCACCGGATTTTTCGTGTATCTTCGGCTACGTCGCGCTCGCTGACTGGCTCACCTGGCCTGGTACACGGCCACACGCTGGCCGCACAGCACAGTTAGATCCCACGACGGGGTTTTTTACTGCCCTTAAGTAGGGGTTGGGGGTTTCCACTTCCCCCACGCCCGTTCAGTTTCCTTAGCCTTTCTACTTCCTCGTGCCCGCAAGATTGAACTACCCCTTTGCGGTTCCTTCTCCCTCTGTCTTTAGTACTGCGATTACCCTTGCCCTCTTTCGATTCCAGCACGGGTCCTCATTGTTCCAAGCCTCTACTTTCCTAAGAGGAGACAGACTCCGACAACTCCATGGACACTCGCGACGGTGCTGATGGTGCCGAGGAGCAGGAGGTCCCCGCCGGCGAGCGCGGTGGCTGGGAAGGCTCAGAGGTCTCCACCGAAGAAGTGGAGTGGCTCCGGTCCACCAGACGCATTCCACTGCAAGTGGATTCCCGCCTCCCCGCCGGTGAGATCTCCCCCAAACCTCAAGCTGGCGAGCGTGTGGTTTTTCTTTCACACTTCGAACGCGGTTTTGCTCTTCCTGTGAGCACCTTCTTTTCCTTGTTTCTTTCTACCTTCCATCTGCAGACCCACCATCTTCCTACCAATGCAATTGGCTCTCTCTCTTGCTTCATATCTGCCTGCGAGGCCTATCTTGGAATTTGGCCTACAGTTGCTCTGTGGGCCAAGTATTTTCGCTTCAAAGTTCAGCTTGTTCCCCAGCCTGAAGTTCCTCGTGCCGAGAAGAAACCTACTCGGCGCGGTGCTGCCAGCATCACGCCCAGGAGGGATTCCATCTTTCCTCGGGTTGCTGGTATCGACTCCTGCAAGAAGTGGCATAGAACCTTTTTCTATGTCAAAAAACAGCGGGTCCACCGATAATATCCGGCTCCCCCCTTTCTCGGACGAGGTCCCCAACAAGAAGTACTAGCAACTTGACCCGCGCGACCAAGACGCTGCGGTAAACGAGGCAAACGCTATCCTGGAAAGGTTGCTATCGCCGGATGAGAACTTTCATCTTGCCGACTTTGACCTCATGTGCACCTTCATCTCACGCCGGGTAAGCCCCATCCAAGCCAGGAGCCACAAGATGTGCTTAATGAGCGGATCCCTTGACCCCACTTGGCATTCCACCAAGGATCTCACCCATGACTCCATCGCCCGCCGGGTAAGCTCCATCTTCAAATTGAACTTGGCGGATGACTGGGCTTGGATTTGCCCACCGTTTAGTCGGGTCAGGAATGTCCCCTGGGTAAGTTTCCGGATTACTTTCTTGCCGAGTAGGCTTTAGCTCTTTTGCTACTCTTAGCTTAGTTTTTAGTTTCTCATTCTGTTTGTCTTTTGCGGAATTTCCTTCACCAGGTTGATGACAGTATTGTCCCTCCTGCTGGTTATCATGGGGACCGTTCTGACTCGGATGAGGTCGAGTATGACCTAGAGTGCTTCATGCCAATCCCGCACACTACAGTCGCTTCTGCTTCGGGTAAGAGTCAATCTCGCAATCCCTTACAAGACTGGTCTGACGATGATGAGGATGATGATTGTACAATTTTGAAGTTATATGCCTTGTGAGCTTAACCTTTTTTCTTATCCGAGTATGCCCGTTATTTACTTTTGCAGCTGGCCAGGTACATGATATCCCTCCTCTCGCCGTGGGCGGAGTCGGCAAGATTCCCGTCGCTAAGCTGAAGCGACGCGGAACCTCCTCCAGCACTTAGCCGGCTAAGAAGAACAAGCCTAGTCCGGCAGCTCCTGCTGCCTCTGCTGCTGCCAGCTTGAGTGAGACTCACCAAGCTGCTGGGCGCCGACTCACGCGCCGAGTCGTCCGCTACCCGGTCTTCACTGGGTAAGTTTGTTTTTACTTTGCCTTCTCTATTATTTTCCTTTTCATCCTTGATGTTCTCTCATATATGTCTTGTTATTTTCAGTGTTGCACCTTTGACGGCGAATCAGGCTGCTTCTAGCATTGCCTCGCTGCTTAGGCCTGCACCTCCTCCAGCTGACTCGGCGGCGCCGAGTCCCATCCGAGTTGAGGCTAGCACTTTTGAGGCTCACGCTTCTCAGTGTCAGTCAGACCCGGTGGATCACTCGGCTAGCGCCCCTGGCGCTGGCCAGGAGAAACTTCCTGATCTTGGTGCCCACAAGTCTGGCACCGAGAAAACCTCTGCCACCAGTTCCTCTGGCATCAGCCCTCAAGCTGATGTGAGTGAACAACTTCCTGATCTTGGAGCCAGCAAAACTGCTGAGCCCAGTCAAGAGGCTCCTCGATCTTCTACAAATCTTCCTGCTCTCTCTCAAATTCTGTCAAAGGGCCAGACCCATCCCAAGGCCTCTGATTCTTCCCGCCCCTCTTCTGGCAAATCTTCCTCTTCCAAGCAAGCAACTCTAGTTTGCGCTCCGGGTTCTGCTCCTCAGATCCGGCCTCCGACGTCGGCGACAATACTCGCTTCAGAGGGTAAGGGGGACGGATTTGCTGCTGCCGGGTCAGGTGACGAATCCAGGGCTGTTATCCTCCACACTTCTGCCGCTGCAACCCGTGCCACTGTGGGAACTGCCCTAAAAACGGGTCGAGTTCTTACTCGGACGCTCAGCGGCAAGAGCCTTGGTTTGGCTGAACCTTACGCTGTGGCATGGAATGCAGCAGGCAAGCAGGAGGTCAGCACTCGTGGCGGGAAGAAGATGAAGTTGGGCCCCAAGGCCGTCTCCGACATGACCCAGCAGGCCATTTCTCTGATGGCCCGCGTCGACAAAGTGAATGAGGTAAATTAGCTTCTTACTCTTTTGAATCATTGAGTATTTCCTTTGTACATATCACCTAGTCCCCGAGGTTACAACCGAGTAAGAAACTTACTCGGCTGTAAGCTCTTCAATAGTCACTTAGCCTTCAAATCCTTCATTCCAAGCTTGTATGTTAGAACTTCGATTCTTAGCCCTCGAGGTTACTATCGAGTAAGGAACTTACTCGGTTGTAAGCTCTTAAGCTCTTTTTTTATGACAAAGTCATGTTAGAGCTTCAATCCCTAGCCCTCGAGGTTACTACCAAGTAAAGAACTTACTCGGTTGTAAGCTCTTAAGCTCTTTTGATTTCTTTTATGACAAACTCATGTTAGAGCTTCAATCCCTAGCCCTTGAGGTTACTGCCGAGTAAAGAACTTACTCGGATGTAAGCTATTAAGCTCTTCTTTATTTGGACGGTCGCCTGCCTTGACTCTTCCTTATTGTCTAACTTCTTTGATTAGCTTACGCACAACGAGCGCACCAAGGTGCACCAAGCTCTCGTCCTGGCGCATCGCAAGCTTTGCCACATCCCAAAATTTTCCAAATTTTGAAATGTGAAAAATAAAGAAACAAAATAAAATTTTGTTGAAATTTAGGGTGAGAAGAAACTTTTTGATTCCAATTAGAAACATCAAAACCTATTTTGAGCCGTTGGATCTTGATCGTATGTACGCGATAGAATGACTAAACGAACAGTTACGCTTGATATGCACCGCACAATCCCACTTAAATCCTGCGGTCTACATCACGCGATCCTACCGAACCGTTATGAGCCAGTAGGATACAGACACGTGGCCTAGAGATGTTTTAAAACAGAAATTGTGTTCTATTTGATGTTCCAATTTGAAAAATCCATAACTTTCAAACCACACGTACAAACTTTGCAAATTTTATATCAATGGATTCAGCAAAACAAGTACTTTCTGACCATGCCCTTTGTTTAGTAAAATGCTTCTGTTAAATTGATTGTTTTTGCAGAAACTTGTGTATGCATGTTTAGAATATAAAATTTGTTCTAAAATGATTTTTGAGATAAAACCTTTGGCAAATGGTTTGTTTTGAACTTACTGACCATAGAAATCAATTTGTGGTTTCAAAAATATATTTGGTGAAGCAAAAGAATAAACTTTTGATTTAAACCATTTCTAGTCAACTAAAAATAATGTTTATTTATTAAAAATGCTTTTGGTAGAAAACCTTTGGGAAATATTTTGATTTAAACTCTCTGACCCCAAACACCAAGTTTTAGAATTAGAAATGTATTTGGTGAATCATATAAAAATTGTCTTTGCTAAAGGCATTTTCAACCACATGAAATAATGATTTGGTTTAAAAATGGTTTATAGGTAAAATCTTTTGCAAATAGTTTTGCCACTTTATAAAATGACCAATAAGTGTTTTAGAATGTTTATAACCTATTATAAACCACTTTTGTAAATAAAACAAAGTTTGGCATGCTTGCATGCATTGTTTTGATTCTATTAATTTATGTGATGTTGCTTGAATGGTAGATTGAAATTGTGCCCTTGCTTGATTGAATTGTAGTGATTTGAAGAGTTTGATCATTGCAAAGACAAGGAGTGAACTTGTATTCTCTACCAAAAAGGCAAGTGATGCTTCATACTTTTGTCCCATTATTTTCACTATGCATTAGTGATATTTCTAAGTAGGACTTGCATGGAATTTTTGCTAAGTATAAACTATGCCATGGGAAATCCTAGTAGATGAAACCTTAGTAGAATTATTCTAAGTTAAGATTCCTACTACTATCATGCTTAGCTTAGCTAGTAGAAAACAAGGGTGGAATATATATTCATACTATGGAATGTTTCTAAAGTCAAGGACTTGTGTTTGTTTAATAAAACAACTAAGTGAATGAATCACCTGGGTGGAATGGAAGGAATGGTTTGTGTTGAGTGGTTCACAAGGCCCATTTCTATGGTTTACCTTGTGTATCTCACTTGTGGATGGCCACCCAGGAACAAAGAGATTTGAGATGTCAAATGTTGCGAAGCTTCAAGTGCAGCCAGTTGGCATTATGGGCTCTACCTGGATCATATAGGTTGCAATAACTTAGCCAAATGGACAGTTGGTGGTAGGGGAATGATAGGTTGGAATGCGTCCATTCTGGTCTAAGGGAAGCCTTCTGAAAGATCTTGTCTTGGTGAAACCAAGTCTTGTGGGGAAAGTGCACCACCTCTGCAGAGTGTAAAATCTAAGTACTTAGCCATGTCCCTGGTAAAGGACAATTTGAGCATCAAGACATGGAATCTATCAAGAATATCCTCATCCAAATTTCTAAGTTAAAAACTTGTGGTTGAACAAGGATTGAAGGATCACCAATTTCTATTGGGAGATGCCTTGGGTGATTTTTGTCAAACAAAAACTTAGTGTTTTCAAATTATAAGGAAAATCTATTTTGAGAAAAGCAAGCCTAAGCTCCACTTAGCCAAATGCATATAGATGATAGACTCCACTATACTACCATAGTACCACTTGCCAATATAATTCAAATGTATTGACCCTTGTGGCTGTAACTTATTATGTTGCAGGTTTGTTTGATGTTAGTGAAGTTTATTGATTAGGATTACAAGTCTACAACCAACATGTCTGCCTATGGCACTTTGAAGATAAAGGACCCCATGCTATTGTTATATTCTGCTGCATTGTAATGAGATAGCCAAATGAGCTATGTAAGATGTAATAAATTATTTTATTCCTGGTTATAAAGTTGTAATATGACCTTTGTTTCTTGATATTACATCTTAACTGTGGATGCTAGCTATTGATCCAGGGACTAGCATTGCAATCACAGGGATCCTTTTCCTTTATAAAGGAGGGATCTTACAAGCTTGAACTTGTGTAACTGCAGACTGACACCTTCGGCCAAGGTAATATCTTTGCTCTTCCTCTTTCTTATTTGATGTAATTTTCCTTGGTTCATCTTCTCATTTTTCTCATGTACTTGTTCCACAGCCACTGCTCAGGATACCATCAACGATCTTCACTCGCAAATCAGCGAGGCCGAGAGTAAATTTCCTGCCTTCTAAGCCAATAGTTGAAATTTTTCTGTTGGTATTGTCAAATTTCTGTTCTGAATAAGCAGATAAGCACCAAACCGGACTCCAGAAGGAGAGCGATGAGGTGACTCGGCTGAAGAAACTGATGGTTGAGACGGAGGAGAAGCACTTGGCCGAGGTTAAAGGGTTGAAGGAGGAGCTTGCCGAGAAGAACGAGCAGCAGGCCGCCATTGCCGAGAAAACTAAGAGGCTGCTCGACGAGGGCGAGTCATTGGTCGAGTCGACAAATATGAACCTCGACACCCTTCAAGCCAAGACCAAGACTTGGCATAGCAAGCTCGCTGCCATCAACTTTTTTCTCGGTAGTGAGTTCTTACTCTTTAAGCATTGTCCAAGTCCTGCTGGGTCTCTTCCATCCTCCTTTGCTATTTGCTAACTTTATCTTTTTGCTTGCAGAGAACTTTCCTGAGGCCAACATGTTTGCCATCCGAGCCATGAAGAAGGTGAGAGCCGAGTCTGGTGCTCCTGCTAACGGCGATGTGTCCATGGAGGAGCTCCTTGCAGCGGTGTCTGAACGGGTCAAGACCCTCAGATCTTGCGGTGTGGACTTGCTCAAAGCGGCTATCCGTGCGTTTCGCATGCTCTGGCCGGATGAAGACCCACCCGAACTCATCGAGCCACTCGCCGACAGACTGATCCTCACTGAAGACTGGCTGGATCAATGGCGCGAGTCGGCTGGCCGAGTTGCAGCGGACAAGGCTCTCTCCTTCGTGCTTTCATGGTACGAAGACATCAACCTCGACGTTCTTGCTCGTATAAGGGGAGATGGCAAATGGCTGAATGACCCAGAGTTGATCAAGAAGCGCTAGGAGCGAGCATATGCCATGATTGAGTACACCATGGTGCACACTTGGTGCGAAGGGCCTAGATTTCTCGACCTTGGCGACCCGCTCATCGAAGTTGCTGATGAAGAGGGTGGTGACCGCGAGGCAACCGAGTCAGATGATCCAGATGACCCGGCCGCAGATGACCTTCACTCGGCCGATGCTCCAAGCGCTCCTGGCTCCGAGAACGCTCCTCCGAGTTCTTCTGCTTCTTAGGCCAACAAATACTTTAACTTTTATTAGATCTCCGGTATGCCGGGTACAGATGTAACATACATTGCACTCAAAGTTTGATTATGTGCCTTTTGATAGGCTTTATATATTTGTGTTATGCTTTGAGTGCGAATCATTCAAGGACAAGTCCCCGAGTTTCATTTTGCCGTGTCACCTTTCCTTGCCTTTGGCCCTTGTCTACCATTTTTCGGCGTTCGACATTAGGATCTCAAAGTACGAAGGATTTAGTTAGCGGGTATGAAACTTGGATAACCTGGCCGAGATTACTCGACACACAGTATAACACAACCTGCAGAGAGTTAGGCACAAACTAGAGCCGACTCGCGTTTCTCCCTTGTACTTATCTGGCGTTCGTGTTTACCCGTCTTAGATCTTTTTCTCTTGCTTGCCATGAAGCCGTGTTTTCGGACAACAGCATAGTCGAAGAGCTGATTTCTTCTGAGTAAACACTACTTGTTCCGAAATAAATTCCGGGTATCACGCCTGCCGACGTAAAATAATTGAAATGGAAAGCCTAAGGGATAGTCCCGAGTCAGTTTTCCGAGTCATACCACTTTATTATTAGCACATAGCCGGCAAACACATCTGGCATACGAGAGTTCGAGTGATACATGCATTGCTTCTCCTAAGTGTAGAAGGGACGAAGCAGTGCCACATTCCATGGCCTTTTGGTTTCATCTCCTGACCTGTCCGCCTTGTTCTTTTGCGCTTCACGAGTGTCTATGAGATAATAGGAATCATTGTGCAATGCTTTGCTTACAATGAATGGACCTTCCTAAGGAGGCGATAATTTATGCATTCCGGTTGTGCGCTGCACCAGCCTTAGCACCATATCTCCTTCTCGGAAAACACGAGGTTGCACTTTCCGGCTATGGTAGCGTCGGAGATTTTTTTGATATATAGCAGATCTGGAGAATGACAGTTCCCTTGCTTATTCGATTAAATCAACTCCATATTCTTAGGCCTCTTTCACCTCGGCTTCCAAGTATTGCCTTATTCTTGGCGAGTCATATTCTATGTCGGCCGGCAAGACTGCTTCGGCCCCATATACAAGGAAAAATGGTGTATAACCAGTTGATCGATTCAGAGTCGTTCTTAAGCTCCACAGTACTGAGGGTAGTTCTTCTATCCAACAACCAGGCGATCTCTGGAATGGTTCCATTAAGCGGGGTTTTATCCCGGACAGAACTAAGCCGTTAGCCCGTTCAACTTGTCCATTTGATTCTGGATGGGCGACTGACGCCACGTCAAGTCTTATGCGGTGTTTCCCACATAAGCGAGCAAAAGCCCCTTCGACAAAGTTTGTGCCATTGTCAGTGATCACACTTTGCAGGTAACCGTATCTCAGGATTATATCCCTTAGGAATGTAACAGTTGTTTTGCCATCCAGTTTTTTGATTGGCTTCACTTCTATCCACTTGGTGAAGTTATCGATCATGACCAATATATGAGTCATGCCTCCCCTTGCTGGTTTGAATGGTCCTACCATATCCAGGCACCACACTGAAAAAGGCCACGTGATTGGTATAGTCTTCAATTCTGACGCTAGCAAGTGTGACTTGGACGCATAGTGTTGACAACCACTGCATTTTCCGACTAACTCTTGCGCTTGTGCCAGTGCGCTTGCCCAGTAGAATCCATGTCGAAATGCCTTGGCTACCAATGCTCTTGATGATGCATTGTGCCCGCATTCTCCCTGATGGATATCCAACAAGATCTCCCGGCCTTGCTCTGAGCTGATGCAACGCTGCAGTACACTTGTCACGCTTCGTTTGTAGAGTTCCTTGTTGATTATGGTGTATGCTTTTGCTCTTCGTGCCGTTTACCTTGCCAGTGTCTCATCACTCAGCAAGGTTCCATCCTTCAAATAACTGAATATTGGTTGTGCCCACGTTGGTATTAGTGGTTCCGGGTCTGCTTCAACATCAATATCCATTGGTTCCGCCGAGATATGCTCTGCCGACATAACCTGAGGAGTCCCTGAGTGTGACTCGGCTACCCCTAAGGTGAACGGATCAGTCCCCGAGTGACTCGAACCTACCCCTAAGTCAATATCCTGATGCACAGCTTCTCTTCTTTCCTGATTCTGATATCTCGGCTGCCTCTTTTCATATCTGTTATCTGCTCCTACTTCTTGAGCATTTCCTCATGTAAGTGGTGGAGGGGGAGGTGGTGGAAGCTTCTTATTCGACGAGTCCACTCTATCTCCTTTCTGAAACCAAGTGCATTGCCATGTTGAGTGATTTGTCGTCTTACTCGGACTAGGCGTGTGAAACTTACACGGCTAATCCAGCATCATCTCATAGGTGTATTTTTGTCGGTCTTGGTACTGTTTCCTCTGATCGTATGGCCTTTTGCCATCATTCTTTGGCATCCATTGTTGTTGACCATTTGTCCTTTGACGCTGACTACTTCCAGCATCTGGATGATCCTGATTCACTGTTGCAACCTGAGCCGAACCATACCTGTAATCCGGCCTCTCGTCTCTTCTCTTGCTTCTGTATTCGGATCTCTCCTGGCGCCTTTGCGACCCGGCAGCGTCATAGATCTGAGTCTCAGTCATCCCGTCTGCTGACATGAGCAGCGACTGAGTCAGATCTCCTAACGCGTACGAGTCGGTGATTCTTATCGTCTCTGCTAGGATTGCTGGCATATCTCTTTGTAACCTTTGCCACAACACACTCCCATGTCTGCATCCTTGTGCAAACCATGCGATTTCTTGTGACTCGATTACCCCATCGCAAGAGTTACGCATCGTACACCACCTTGTGAGGAATTCCCTGTCTGTCTCATTCGGTCTTTGCTTGCACATCGCTAGTTGCTGTGGGCGATTCGACCTCTTGTAAGTGCTCATGAAATTGCTAACGAAGGCGTCGTGAAAATCAATCCAACTGTTGATGCTTCCGGGTGGCAAATTGTTCAACTATACCCGAGCTGGTCCTTCTAGCATCTGCGGTGCGTAACGTATTGCCCATCTCAAGTTTCCCTGCGCGATCTTCATAGCGGTTCCATAATCTATGAGCCAATCCTCTGGCTTTGTGCTTCCATCATATGTTTTTGTTCCTCTGGCAGCTAGAAATTTGGCACCGGTGGCTCCTTCATGATCCTTGGGCCAAAACATGGTGGACCCTGCGGACCTTGTGGTTCAATTATCTCTGCCATTTTTATGCGGTCAAGCTTCAGCCTGGCATCATCCGGCTGAAGGTTCCTACCTCCGTATCTTTCTCCCATTTCTTGGTATGCATGATCCGGCAGCTCATACCTATCATTTACCATTGCCGAGTAACCATCATTGTACTTATTCGCGTTCGGGTCAGCTGGCTATTGAACTGCTTTTCCCGCGCTCTGTTGTCTTCTCTCCGGCTGAGCCGGTGCATTATTCGGAGCTGGATTTCCTCCTCCTGCCGAGTGAGTTGCGCGCCGAGTATGAGGTGCAAAATTTTGCCCTCCGTTGTCATTTCTCTGTCCATTTTTTTCCTGGTTTTCATTTTCCCGGGGATTATTTCTTTTTGCCCCTTGCACACGCGCCAGGTTTCCTTGAACTACTGTCGGATCATAGGCGACCATCTGCTTGTTTCTTCCAGAATCCACACTTTTCTATTTTCTCGGCCTGGGTGCCGCTCCTGGTGAGGATGCCGTGTGCCCAGCCAATCTTGCTGGAACAGGAGTTGCCGAGTGAACCAGCTGTGATCTCCCGGCTATACCCGGATTTGCTCTGTAATATGCCTCATTTAGCATACTGGCTGCTTTTACTAACTCATTGACCCGTTCTTGCTGCCTTTTCTTTGCTTCCCCCTCCAAGTGGGGTAACTCTGCCATTGCTGCTTCCACTACTCGCAGATTAGCTGCTGCTGTGTTGTATGTTGGGTGCATGGCTATCTCATTTCTATTCTCTGGTGTTATCTTTGATGTCGCATCTGCGAGCTCTTCGTTGAGGTTACTTCCTCTCAATCTCATCGCATCAAGCCGGGTCTTTGCGCCCTTGACTCGATTTGCCGAGTTAAGCTCTCGGATTGTGATATCCACATCCTGTTGTAACTGTGCCAGCTCCTTTGCTTTTTCCAGAACTTTTATCCTAGTTTCTTCCAACTCGGCTTGCACACGTGCCGGGTCAGTCGCCTGTGCCACTAGCTCTGCCAACTTGTCTATTGCTTCCTGCAACTCCTTAGCTCTTTTGCTCCTAGCTATGTTCTCTGGTTTCTCCAGCGGCGCCTTCGCTGTTCTTGCAGCCCTTGGCGTTTCCTCATGATTTCCTTCCTCTGTGTTTTCATTTACCACTGGAACTGCTAGGGGAGCTACGGGGTTTGTGGCAGTCATCATTACCTCCATGGAGACGAGTTGGAGAGGTTTCCCAGCGACTGGTGCCGTTGGGGGATCCGGCGCCAGGACGACGTGCTCAGGGTGTGCGCGCTCCACGCACACTGCGACGTAAACCTGGTGCTCGTCGAAATTGATGAAGCGACCGCCCCTAGGGAATGGCTTGGTCCCGAAGCAGCCTGCATTGTCGCTGACGAAGTTGAGCGCTCCAAACCTCTGGATGAGGCTGGACTAGACGCGCTCGTAGGTCTTGGCTATGATGTTGCCCGTCCGGATGAAGACTCCATCAAGCACCTGCTTCTGCCCCATGGTGGGAGCCAACTGTCGTGGTGGTGGCACGGCAGATGCCATGGGTAGGCTTAAGTTGGGGGCCGAATGGGTGCTTGTGGTCACCGGGGAGGGAGTGCATGGTCGAGCCATGCACGAAGAACAGGAAGAACTCTCCACACTTGACGATTTGATTGAAACCCCAAAGATTACAAGTGCTCCTTGAGCTGTATTGGCTTGAGTACTTGGCACCTGTTCTCTACTTGGTCCAACCTCCCGCTACTACTGCTATGCTCTCCCTTATATGGGTAGTGCTAGCTAGCTAATACCCCTTTGGGTTCTAGGGTTTACTGTTTGGATCTTGGTCCCTACAATTGAAGGGAATATGCCCGAGAGGCAATAATAAAGTGGTTATTATCGTATTCCTTATTTATGATAAATGTTTATTTTCCATGCTATAATTGTATTAATACGGAAACGTTAATACATGTGTGTTTAATAAACAAAAAGGAAGTTCCTAGTTATGCCTCTCTTATAAACTAGCTCGTTGATTAACAAGATGATCAAAGTTTCCTGATCATGGACATTGGATGTTGTTAATAACGGGATCACAACATTAGTGTAATGGTGTGAGGAACATTCATCCGAAGTATAGCATTAAAATCAAAGTCATTGAGTTTATATTGCTATAACAACTTACGAAGTGATCCTAATCCTTAGACCATGAGATCATGTCAATCACTAACACCAGAAGAGTTTCTTGATAACATCAAACGTCACACCGTAACTAGTTGATTATAAAGATGGATGCAGATCTAATAAAGTGTTATGTTGAGGCCCATGGATCGAGAGTGGAATTTGTTCATCCCGATGACGGATATATATACTCTGGGCCCTCTCGGTGATATCACATTAGTTAGCTTGCAAGCAAGTGATTTGATCACTAGAATGTTATATCACGGGAACGAGAAAAGAGTGCATGTCAGTAACGAGATCAAACTAGGTATGGAGATACCGATGATCGAATATCGGACATGTAATATATCGTGAAACAAAGGGATTAAGATACTAGCATAAAAGGTTCCGACGATCACAAGAAAGTCATCGTTGAATGTGGGAGTCGGATGGGTCTCGGATCCCGCTTCTGATTATTGATCCGAGAGGGGTCTCGATCATGTCCGCATTATTCACGAACCGTAGGGTGACACACTTAAGAGACACCGACGTCCAATTGGAGCAAAAGTTTCATGCCGAAAGAATGAACAAGCGCAGGAATTTATTTCACTAGATACTGAAACAGGTTTTCGGGTGAAATTGCATAAAGTGGTTATGCATGTGAAATAGAATTCTAGCAAGCGGTTATTTGTGAATGTTTGTCATTAAAGTAATTGACAAAATTCTTAATAAAATAAAAGAGTTTTATTTAATGAGAGTTTGCATTAAATTTGGTGGAAATTTAATGGGAATTTGAGTGGGATTTTGAGTGGAGAAAATTGAAGGGCCATTTTGTGAGTGGAGTGTCCACCCACATGAATGAGGGAGAGGTGGGGGCACCCTCCATGGTCGGCGGCCATGCCCCCTTGGGATGCCCCCCTCCCCTATATAAGGAGCCCCTCCTCTCACTTCTCACTCACATCTCTCCCCCTCTAGAATTTATCCCCCATGGTCTCGGACTAGCGAGATACATGTTCCCGGTGGCTATTCGGCAAGAAAGAGTTGTGCTTCTGCTGCATCGCTGGAGCGAGGAGGCGGAGGTTGCTCGGTGCCTCGAACGTGTGTGCGAGCACGGATGCGCTGCTGTTTTGCGGCGCTAGGACTTCCTCTCGATCTTGAGATCGGCAAGAGATCATCTACATCAACCACGAGTTTGGACTCGTTAAGCTTTGTCGGTCTTCAAGGGTATGTTCTCTACGATATACACCCGCCCGTTGTTTGTATCTAGTAGATAGATCTTGGTACATAGTTGTTCCCATCGTAGGATTTTTTTTGTTTTCTATGCTGCGAACCCTACAGTGGTATCAGAGCCGGATCTATGTGTAGATGCTTTGCACGGGTAGTACACATATGAGTATGTGGGCGATTATGATCATTTTATTGCTTCTTAGTTGTACTTTGGATATTGGTGGCATAGTGGGATGAAGCGGCCCGGACAAACTTTACATGTCCTCGCACATGAGACATGTTCCACGCTTGACATGCAACTAGTTTTGCATAAGTGGCTAGCGGGTGTATGTCTCTCCTACTATATTCAATATCTAATTTGCAACGAGTTGTCAACAATTTGGTTATCCTCGTTGTGGTTCATGTTCGTAGGTAAGAACGGTTCTATCTTCGAAAGCCCTAAGCCACATAAAACTTGCAATGGATAAATTAGAGGCGTCTAGTTTAGATTGTTGTTGGGCTAGTGTTATGATATGGTGATGTTGTAAGTAGAAGTATGATATGATACTCTTACAGCATACATAACGTGTAATCTCCATAGACCTTGGACTTACACATATAGGTATGATAGTGATCATACCATGGTGCACATGGTAGAGATCATATGCAGGAACCATATCATTCCACTAATAAACATGTCATGTTTGATAGCATCTTATATTGCTTGTTTAGCGCTTTATTAGCATAATAAGATGATCCCTCATTTAGATATCAAGATAAAAATATGTTCTTCCTTAAGTATGCACCGACAATGTTTCGTCGCTTCAAGGCATCACGTGATGATCGGGTGTACTTGAATCCACGAGCATATCTCGGGTGTAAGACAGTTACACACGCGAATACTAAGGTTCTTACTTGGCGAGCCTAGCATGTAGAGACATGGCCTCGGAACACGGACCGAAAGGTTAAGCATGAGTCATATAGTAGATATGATGCCCATTTGATGCTCGCCTTTGAAGCTACACCGACTCACGTGATGATCGGACTTGGTGTAGTGGATTTGGTTCATGTAAGAACCAAAAAGACACGAGGGATGTCGTTTTTGAGTGGGAGTTCATTTCTAATTTGGATTAGTAGAACTCAATTTATCATAAATTAAATCAAAGTGAATTTAAATAATTTGTTGTAGTCATTGGCATTCGTTCACCACCTTATGCATAGTTGTAATTGAGATAATAAACTATAGAATTCTGGATATATACTTTACGAACTGGTATCGTATTGTGTTGAGTATCAATCTAAAGTTTAAAGTCCTATTGCAAAATTTCAGCAAACTCTATTTACTCCGTGAAATTTAATAGTTGGTATTAAATCAAGAGTAACAATTCCAGTGTTAGTATCTTAAGTATCATGTTTGCCTCCATGATTCTTGATTGTTTTAATATCAAGTTTATCTAGGAGCTGAAAGAATTGTTTCAGAAACCATCATGTGTGGCAGATATAACGATATCTGAAAAAATGTTTTGGTTGTAATATGATAGAGTATAATATATGTTCTCATATTGGATGAGAATTTACAAAGGTTGGAGATGCTAAACATCCTAATCATCCAAAGGGGTTTTGGAAATTAATGTTATACTCACGATACGCCTTTATAAGCTAAAGTAGCTTGATCATGAAAGTTGTCGTGATAAGGGTGAATAGAAGATGTATGTAAAGTGTTTACTACACTAAAAGATTACTAAAGAATGGATTTTGAAAGAATACCGATCATTTTGATGATGGTGATCTACTTCGAAGTGCGGGTCCAAAGGTATTATTATTTGAATATACACGCTTTAGACTATGTGTCATGTATATGGCGCCACTGTTGATGTTGATAGATTCTTTTATAAGGAAAAGGAAATGCTGAAAGAGAATCTATAAAATATATTTGGCAGAAAAGAAAAGATTGGAAAAATCCAATTTAGGTATATATATGATATACATGTTATGGTTGTATTCTTTGCTTGTTAAACAATGTGGTTCTTGGGTATTGGATACCGAATTGGTTGGTATGAAATTTCATACAGACGACGCAATTCATGAACCACAATGATCTAAGTAACTAGCAAGAGAATATGTGATGATGTTCATCGAAAACAAACAAACCGTTGTTTGTATTTATCGTTGACATCAAAGCTTGACTTCAAGATTTGTTTTAATAATTGTTATTTGAATCAGGTATTATGAGAACAAAGGTTGTTCAAATAATTACCGTATTCCATATAAGATGGATGATTTACAAATATAGTTGGAGAAATCACATCCATAAAACCTAATGCTAAAATGTCGCAAGACAAATGATTGAAAGATCACTTACGAAGTGACATCGCTGTTTAAATTATATTAGAAAGAAAACATGAAGAATATCCATATTCATGGATTTTTGGAGTCTTTGATTTGATCAAGTGACGCTTGTGAGACTTTCCTCGGGATAATTAAAACTTCGTTCAAAGGCCAAAGAAGAACGATCGACTAAAAATATTGGAATTTATACATATCAATGTATGTAGTCCATTATATGTAGTCATAAGCGATGAATTTCAACTTCATATACTTTCTCTAGAAATTTGAGTGAATGTTCACTTAATGAGAAAGAAGTGTGAAATATTTGAAAACGTTCAAAGACTTTCAAGATGAAGTGAAAATCATTGTAACAAGAAAATAAATGGTTCATGATTTTATCATAAGGTATTTGTTTGAGTTAGAAGTGTAACAAGAAAATCAATGAATTATGATTTTATCATAAAGGGATTTATTTGAGTTGCAAGTTTAGCAAAACACCTAGATTTACATATCCCAAAACACCATAGGAATATGGTGTGTTTGAGATTTGTAATGAAACCTTGTTTGACATGGTTGGATCAAAGGTGTTATTTATAAAACTGCCATTATGTTTTAAAAGATCAAAGCTTTAGAGACTTCTGCTTTTACACTGAAAAGAGCTCCATCTTGATCCGTTGAAATGACACCATGGAATTTATGGTTTGGGGTAAAACCCAAGTTGTCATTTCTTAAATTTTGGTATGCTAAACATAAGTAAGATGTTTACAACCAAAGTCGGATGAGCATGTCTTTGTAGGTTATTTCGAATAACAATTGGTTATTCCTCCATAACACCGAGGACAAAAGGGTTTGTCGCTTGAAATGTGAAGTTTCTTGAAGAAGGAATTTTTCATAAAAGTTAAGTGGGAGGACAATAGAACTTCGATAAGGTTAACGAACCTTAGCTAAATGTGCTGAGTTGCGCAGCACCGGAAATCGTTCTGAAGGCTGCCATAATGCTCATAGATTATGTGCCTCAAAGGTTGTGGTCACGGAGATCTAAGTTCTTATTCAACCAAGTCGGTCGGATAAACAATCAAATGCTAAGATTTGAGAGTAAATCATTATTGTTTGACAATGATGAACCGACTACATGCAAAGAAGCGATGATGGGCCCTGACTCCGTCAAATGGCTTGAAGCCATAAAATCCATGATAGTTCCATACACGAGAAATCAAGTTTTGAACTTGGAAGACCCTTCGGAAAGGTGTAAAAACCTATCGGTCGTATTTGGATCTATAAAGAAACAGACATGGATGTTTCACATCTATGAAATAGTCGACATGTCGTAAAGTATTTTACGACAATGTTCAAGGAGTTGACTATGACAAGATTTGATCCTTCATAGCGATATTTAGTCTAGACGGATTAAAGTAGCAACCACTACATATAATTTGGTATATGGTAGATGAATAAACAAAACAAAATTCTTCTAATAGAATGGTTACCTAGGACGTGTACATGACACGGTCCAAAGGGTTTTGTTAAAATTCAAAGGATGCTAAAAGGGCATGCAAACTTCAATGGTTGAAGTAAGCATCGCGGAGTTGGAATCTTCACCTTACTGAAAAGGTGTTTTCATCAGGCGACGATGAAGATGCTTGCATTTGAAAGAAATTAAGTGGGAGCGCTGAGACATATTTCTAATACATTATGTGGAGGACATCTTGTTGATTAGAAATGATGTATCTTTTATTGACAAAGGTTAAGAATTTCATTTTGATGAAATACTTAGGCAAAACCCGAATATTTAGCGTGAATGTCTATAGTGGATAGACTGTGACGCCAATATGGTTGTGCCAAACGTACATATATGAGATATTGAAGGAGTTCAATATATAAACGACAAGAATCAGTTCTTGTTGCATGGAGAGGAATTGAATCAAGGTTCAAGTGTATCGACACTTGATAAGTGAAACAAGATTCAAGTGCGTTGACACTTGATGAGTGAAATCACGAGAATGTTTTGATCAATCATACCATGATATGTACACATCCAGATATGTCCTATGCTCTAAGTGTTATGATCATATACGGAATGAATCATAAAATGATCATTGGGCAATAGTAAGGAAATTCTTATGATCTTTTGGAAGAACTAAGAATATATTTGTGTAGAGGTGACAAACAATTATGAATAGTTCATTGTAAAGCGTTACATTGATACTAGTTTTGTCACAGGATACAAATTAAGTTTATCTCAATTTAAACTATGGGTGGCATAATGTAATGGAAAGAAGATTCCATGATGGATTTGGATGAAATCCATAGTTAAGACATTGTGACGAATACTACAACAAACAGGCTAAGTATATGACTGCTATAGTAGTAGCAAAGGAGGGAATTTGTGTCAAGAAGTTTGTTATCAAACTAAGGTGTGGTTCGCAATGGGCTAACACTAAAGATATATTGTATGACAATAGTATCGACATTAACCCCAAGGAACTAAAGGTCTCACCGAAAGACCAAATTTATACAATGCCATCTCATTAGAGAATGAGTGATGCATGAAGACGCAAAGACATGCAAATACATACGGACCTGAAGCGTCAGATCCGTAGATTATGTTAACCACTTGCAATTGCGTATATGGAACACCAGAAAGCCATAGGTGTTCAATACACAAAGTTTTCAAACTAGATTATTGTCTCTAGTGCAAGTGGGAGACTGAAGGGAATATGCCCGAGAGGCAATAATAAAGTGGTTATTATCGTATTCCTTATTTATGATAAATGTTTATTTTACATGCTATAATTGTATTAATACGGAAACGTTAATACATGTGTGTTTAATAAACAAAAAGGAAGTTCCTAGTTATGCCTCTCTTATAAACTAGCTCGTTGATTAACAAGATGATCAAAGTTTCCTGATCATGGACATTGGATGTTGTTAATAACGGGATCACAACATTAGTGTAATGGTGTGATGAACATTCATCCGAAGTATAGCATTACGATCAAAGTCATTGAGTTTATATTGCTATAACAACTTACGAAGTGATCCTAATCCTTAGACCATGAGATCATGTCAATCACTAACACCGGAAGAGTTTCTTGATAACATCAAACGTCACACCGTAACTGGGTGATTATAAATATGGATTCAGAACTAATAAAGTGTATGTTGAGGCCCATGGATCGAGAGTGGAATTTGTTCATCCCGCTGACGGATAGATATCACATTAGTTAGCTTGCAAGCAAGTGATTTGATCACTAGAATGTTATATCACGGGAACGAGAAAAGAGTGCATGTCAGTAACGAGATCAAACTAGGTATGGAGATACCGATGATCGAATTTCGGACATGTAATATATCGTGAAACAAAGGGATTAAGATACTAGCGTAAAAGGTTCCGACGATCACAAGAAAGTCATCGTTGAATGTGTGGGAGTCAGTATGGGTCTCCAGATCCCGCTTCCGATTATTGATCCGAGAGGGGTCTCGATCATGTCCGCATTATTCACGAACCGTAGGGTGACACACTTAAGAGACACCGACATCCAATTGGAGCAAAAGTTTCATGCCGAAAGAATGAACAAGCGCAGGAATTTATTTCACTAGATACCGAAACAGGTTTTCGGGTGAAATTGCATAAAGTGGTTATGCATGTGAAATAGAATTCTAGCAAGGGGTTATTTGTGAATGTTTGTCATTAAAGTAATTGACAAAATTCTGAATAAAATAAAAGAGTTTTATTTAATGAGAGTTTGCATTAAATTTGGTGGAAATTTAATGGGAATTTGAGTGGGATTTTGAGTGGAGAAAATTGAAGGGCCATTTTGTGAGTGGAGTGTCCACCCACATGAATGAGGGAGAGGTGGGGGAACCCTCCATGGCCGGCGGCCATGCCCCCTTGGGCTGCCCCCCTCCCCTATATAAGGAGCCCCTCCTCTCACTTCTCACTCACACCTCCTCGTGAAGGATCTCTCTCCCCCTCTAGAATTTATCCCCCATGGTCTCGGACTAGCGAGATACATGATCCCGATGGCTATTCGGCAAGAAAGAGTTGTGCTTCCGCTGCATCGCTGGAGCGAGGAGGCTGAGGTTACTCGGTGCCTCGAACGTGTGTGCGAGCACGGATGCGCTGCTGTTTTGCGGAGCTAGGACTTCCTCTCGATCTTGAGATCGGCAAGAGATCGTCTACATCAACCACGAGTTTGGACTCGTTAAGCTTTGTCGGTCTTCAAGGGTATGTTCTCTACGGATATACATCCGCCCGTTGGTTGTATCTAGTAGATAGATCTTGGTACATAGTTGTTCCCATCATAGGAAATTTTTTTTTCTATGTTGCGAACCCTACAACAATATGGGCCGGGTTATGGGCTTGCCTTAAGCCCATAGGCCCGATCTATAAATCTTGACAGCTAACGGTCTTCTGGTACACTGCTTCTTGTTCTTTTCGGCGTCACGCAGTTACTTTGTACGTCAGTGCTTGCTTTGGGCGTCACCCGGCTCCTTTTGTGTCACCCGACATCGCCCTTCTCTTTTGACCATGCTTTACCATGGTCCTTCCCGAACCTTACTCGGAAAGGTGCCACGCGTCCTTCCTGACTCGGCCCTTCCTCGGTTGACTCGGCTCGTTGGTACCTGCAAGGGTTGCAACTTCGTCCTCTACAGGCCGAGATAGTTGTATCTCGGCTTTCTTGCTTATCTTACCCGACCGTTCTTACCCGGCATGGTTCATTTTTTACTCGGAGCCAACCCAGCTGCGCTATGTTTCCCCTCTCGTGACCCTACCGGGGGTTATCCCCCGACAGGGACTCCGCGCAAACTGACGATTCTAGCGATGTATAACTCCGCTAGTTTCGAACTCTAGTATGTGGTCTTGACTGGTAAGAAATGGGCGACTTTGGACAATTTATCCACTATGACCCAGATAGAGTCATTTCCCCTACTAGAAGTAGGCAATCCGGTGATAAAGTCCATTCAAACTGAATCCCATTTCCATTCTGGAATCTGTAGAGGTTGCAACAATCTAGCGGGTCTTTGATGTCCTGCCTTGACTCTCTGACATATATCACACTTGGCGATAATGCTTCCGATTTCTCTCTTCATCTTATGCCACCAAAATTGTTCCTTCAAATCCTGATACATCTCCGTTCCTCCGGGGTGGATAGAATAAAGAGTATCATGATCTTCCTTCAGAACAACTTCTTTCAACTCTAAATCTGCTGGTACACAAAGACGCCCTTTGTACCACAGAACTCCTTCTTCGTCTTCCGTAAATCCGGGTACCTTGCCTGTACTGATACGACTCTTGATTCCGTCGATGCTAGCATTTCCTTTCTGCGCCTATTTGATCTGGCTGATCAGAGTGGGTTGAAGTTCTATGCTAGCCAAAAATCCTTCACTCACTAATTCCATTCAGAAATCTTCCATCTCCTTGTGAAAACTTGGTTGCTCCTTCAAAATCATGGAGTTCAAGTGGCACGGCAATCTGCTAAGGCATCTTCTACCACATTGGCTTTACCGGGGTGATAGTGAATGTCCAGGTCATAATCCTTGATTAGCTCAATCCATCTTCTTTGTCTCATATTCAGCTCCTCCTGAGTGAATATATACTTCATGCTCGTGTGATCTGAATAAATCTCACAACGGTTTCCCATCAGGTAATGCCTCCATGTCTTCAGGGCTAGAACTACGGCTGCGAGCTCGAGGTCATGGGTTGGGTAGTTTTGTTCATGTTGTTTCAGTTGTCGGGATAGATAAGATATAACTTTGCCTTCTTGCATTAGCACACATCCGAGACCGATCTTGGATGCGTCACAATACACGTCAAAGGGCTTCGTGATATCCAGCATGATCAAGATTGGGGATGATATCAGTCTTCTCTTGAGTTCTTGAAAACTCGCTTCACATTTGTCCGTCCATTCAAACTTCTTGTCTTTGTTCAGCAATTGGATCATGGGTCTGGCGATACTCGAGAATCCTTCTACGAACTTGCGGTGGTATCCCACCAATCTGAGAAATGCAGGAACTTGGGTTTGAGTGGTTGGGGCTTGCCAATCTTCGACATCTTTCACCTTTGCAAGGTCAACGGCAATTCCTCCGGCTAATACAATGTGACCGAGGAATCCTACCTCCTATAACTAGAATTCACATTTGCTAAACTTGGCATACAACTGATGTTCTCTAAGGGTTCCAAGAATGGTCCTTAGGTGTAGCTCATGTTCTTCTTCTGATTTGGAATAAATCAGAATGTCATCGATGAAAACAACGACAAACTTATCCAGGAAGTCCATAAAAATCTTATTCATGAGATTCATGAAATAAGCGGGGACACTGGTTAATCCAAAAGACATGACAGTATACTCGTATAATCTGTATCTGGTGGTAAAGGCAGTCCTTGGAATATCCTCTGCGCGAATCTTGAGTTGATGATAGCCAGTTCTAAGATCAATCTTAGAAAACACTTTGGCACCAATCAACTGGTCAAACAGATCTTCTATCTTGGGCAATGGGTACTTGTTATTAATAGTGACATTGTTCAACTTCCGATAATCCGTACACAAACGGTTACCTCCATCTTTCTTGTCCACGAACAAAATCGGTGATCTCCATGGTGACGCACTTGGTTGAATCAATCCAATTTCCAGCCTGGCATCCAATTGCTTTTTTAGTTCTGGTAGTTCATACGGGTTCATACTATATGGTCTCTGGGATATGGGTCCTGTTCCTGGGATTAGTTCAATGATAAACTCGATATCCCGATCTGGGGGCATACCGGGCAAAACATCTGGAAATACATCGGGGTATTCACAAACTATCCGGACTTGGTCAATGGTATGTTGGTCTATACTCTTGTTGCACTTGAATTGGCGAGGTTAGGTTTCAGATACATGCTCGACTGATACTCCAGTTGTACTGGTCATGGTTATGGCTTTCTTGGCACAGTCAATTAATCCTTTATGTTTGGACATCCAATCCATTCCTAGTACTACTTCCAAACCTTTAGTTCCAAGTACTATTAGATTAGCATAAAAATCTATGTCATGGATTCGGATAGGGACGGCTTTGCAAATTTGCCTAGCTTTGGTGGTTGAACCGGAGATTTGAACAATCATAACATGCTTCAGTTTGGTTGGTTGAATCTTACTAGTGCATGCAAATTCTTCGGTGACAAATGAGTGTGATGCTCCAGAATCAAACAACACTCTTGCAAGTACTGAGTTAACAGAAAACATACCCAGCACGACGTCTGGCGCTTCCCGGGCTTCTTCAACATGCATGAGAAAAATACGTCCGTTGCGGTTGAGCGAGTTCCCTGGGGCAAACCTTCTTCCGGGCTGAACACGACGCAGTTGCTGAGCTGGGACATTTGCATTCGGGGCTACGACATTCTTCTTGGGGCACTCATTGGAGTAGTGACCCTTGGTTCCACAATCATAATAGGTCACTTGCGACTTGTCCTTCGCTGCAACAGGTACATCATTGCTTCCAGTCCTTGGGGCAGTGTTGGTGTTGGTGGCGGCATTGTTTTTGTTGAACTTGGGTGGTGCACGGTTGAAATTGCTAGAGTTGCTAGGGTTGTTGTGGTTTCCTCCGGGCCTTGGGTTTCCACGGTTGGGATAGGTTGTACGGTTCATCGGGGGTCGGTTGGTTCTCGGGGCAAATCCTGGAGATGGGTTGGGGCGATACTTTGGGGTATGATGGGTTCCTGGCTGATGCATCATGCGGCGCTTGCGGTTCTCATTGGCTTGGTTGATCTTTCCTTCCATATGAATGGCAGAGTCGACGAGGGCTTCAATATCAGCAAAGGGGATATTGACCAACACCGTCTACATCTCATCATGCATACCATTCAGGAATCTTTCTTTCTTCTTGGCTTCAATGTCGATCTCATCCGGGGCATACCTAGCTAATGACAGGAATTTGTCACGGTATTCCACTACTGTCATCCTTCCTTGCTTCAGTTCTCTGAATTCATCTCTCATCCTCTTGATCAAACCTGGTGGCACATGGGTTCTGCTGAACTTGACCTTGAATTCATCCCAGGTCATCATCTGTCCTCCGGTCATTGCACGAACGCTGTTCCACCATGCTCTTGCATCTCCGGCTAGATAGTGGGGGCCGAACAGAACTTTCTCGTTAGCTTCCACTCCTGCGACTTCCAGATTGTTCTCCATGGTTTGCAGCCAATCATCTGCATCTAGGGGCTCTTCTGACTTAGTGAAAACAGGAGGATTGGTGTTCTAGAAATTTTTGAGCTTAGATCCATGGTTGTCCTGATTTCCTTGGCCTTGATTGTTGTTGGCCATCTGAGGTATCTGTTGAAGGGTGGCTAAGTTGTCTTGACGTTCTCCTCTTTCAGCTTCGCGGTCAGAAACCAACATTTGCAGGATCTGCAACATTGGGTCCGGGGATGAACCACTTCCTCCGCGAGGCATCTGAAGATTGAGATAGATCATGAGAAAAGAGGGAAATTTCTAAGGTTCAGGGACTTTTAAAAAGTTTTTAAAGTTTGACTCAGATTTTCTAGCAACTTGCTTTCATTCATTCATCCATAGCACATGATACAAACACACACCACAACAAAGGAAAACAGATGGTTTTAAGAACCATTCTGGAAACTACGATATAGTGGGACCGAATACGACTTACTAACGCTAGTGCTAAAGTGCTACTACTCCTTGGAGTCAGTGTACTCACCATCCTCATCATCATCGTCTATGAAGGCGAAGTCATCCTCGTTGGGGAAGAAGTCCATGGCCTGATCCTCTAGAAAGTCATCATCATCGCTGAGATAGGAGTAGGGATCTCCATGAAGGTATTCTCCAGTATTCTCCCTTTCCTCCAACTGCATGTCTCTCTCGTGGATGGTCTCCTCCAAATCCGTGATCTGGTGGCAAAGACGGGCAATGATGCGCTCCTTCTTGTCGAGCTGATGGCGACGAGACTTGCGATCCTTCACTAGCATGGCGATGGTCTGATCCTTCTTCTTGGCGATGGCGGACTTGTGGTTGGAGTAGTCACGGGCATTGTCCAACTCCTGCTGGCGATCATACATCATGAAGCTAAGGTGGTCCAACTGAGTCTTCAGCTCGGGATGGTGTGGGGCTTCCAGTGGCTGTCCCATAGCATCACGCCTTGGAAAGAACTCAAAGCGGGTACCCTTGATCTGATTGATACTCTGCCCACATAGACGGGCAAGAGCTTCCTGCATGGCCCTGGCAAGTCGATCGAGCCAGTTGTTCTCTCTTAAGGTGAACTGAATTCCCTCTGCAGTGGGAGGTTCAATCTTTCCTCGGAGACTTGCAACAACTAGCCACTGCAGATCTTCTCCTCCTTGATCATTGAGCTAAGCTTCGAAGAACTCGGGGTGCGGACGCTCTAGAAGTTCCGAAAGCTGGTCCAAGTCACACTCAAAGATGAGTTCTCCTCCATTCCCCAACTGATAAAACTTTTTGTACTTCACGTCCATCTATAAGAATATAGGATGAGTAAGTTAGTAGAGTGATCAAGTGTGTCAAATTTTATGTATTTTGCAAGAGTTTTTGGAGGAACATGAATTTTCATGAAAGAATCAAAGTGATAAGAATGGGAATAAGATTTTTTGTAAATACTCACTTCCTTTGGTTTTGAAACTAAGTTTTTGATTCAAACGTCAATTCTAACTAGGGTCTCCTATTGTTAGGATGGCTCTGATACCAACTTGTCAACACCCAGATTTTTTGTCCCAGATGCCTGTTATGCCATACATCGCAATCCCAGGATTACCATTTTTGCGAGACATAACAGATTTAGATATCACAGTACATCATCCAATACAAACCATACATAAGGTCTTACACAAATAAGGATCTCATGATCCAGTTCTTAATACAACTCAAGCATCGGAATAGCGTAATAGTCACAATAGCGTAGGCGAAGCTCCATCTTCGGGGTCATAGGCAATACTGACGATGGGAGATGATCCTAGTTGTCGTAACCTTCCTGTGGTCCATCATCCTGGTGCTCTTCTTCATAGTCTGGACATGGGAATAGCCAGGGACAAAGCCATGAGTACTCTTTAAGTACTCGCAAACTAATACTAACAAGTTAAGGGTTTTTTTGTAGTTAGGACACTAGGCTCTAGGGATGTTTTACAAAAAGCTAGATTTACCTCTACTAAGTTCAGAAGCAAAGAAAACTAGTTGAAAGTTTTATAGCACCTAAGTGGGAACTTGAATATCATATCACAACTCTATTATGGTCAAGTCAAAGTCTCAATTCATTTTATAAGTCATTTTGAAAACATCTGACGGGGGAACAGTATGGCCACTCCAACTGTCCATAACCGCGGACGCGGCTATTCGAATAGTTTGACACTCTGAAGAGATTGTACACTTTCACCACAACATTCGATACATCCATCAGGAACAAATCCTGAATTCACCATACTCAGTATGCGGATAATCAATCCTAACCTTCCAATTACACGCCCTAGTATAGGCACCTCTCCTGTGAGTTTGGCCTCCCAACCATGACCAACTGTCATCTTGGGTACTGCACAGGTGGATAATCTTCACAAGGTAGCCTCAGCTCAGACCTTGGCTGCATGGGAACCCATACTAAGGTATATAAGTTTCTAGTCAAGCCCTACCCATTTTTCGGGTATTGTGGTTGTACGGTAAAATTGGAATGGTATCGCATCCAGACAACCATCAGTTTTATCAAGGTCTAAGGCTCATGCCTCAACATTTTCGTTACCAAAACCATCTGGTGTTTGGAAACACATGTCCAAAACATTTCAGTAGAATGACTCATCATTCAAAGGTTTTCATAACCATTTTCACCAAGTATTCCCATCTACAGTTGATCAAGTTTTATAATTAGCACTAGCATCTACAAGGGGTGGTAACTACTAAGGAGGGGTGATAAACAAGTGGGGGTTTGCTAAGTTCAATCTCCTGCCTTAGGATGACATCAAGATTATCTACTTAGGCCAAATTTAATGCTCTTTATGCTACCTTCAAATATCTTTCTAGTATCTACAATTCACTATGTAAACTCTAAGAGAAAGCTTTGATAAAGAAATAAAGTATTAAACTTGTAAGTAAAACTAGGATTGGGTATCATCAAATGTGGCTAACCAAGCATGATTAATGCATTGCATAGGTTATCTAACTTTCATAGTTGCAAGTGTTAGCTTGCAAGGTTTCAAGTGTTGGCTTGCCTTGAGCAGAGCAGTGGTTGAAGTTCTCCTCGGCTTCTTCCTCGTAGTATCCTCCTTCCTCTTCGTATCCTTGGTTGGTACTAGCGTCTATAAATAAATACGAGGTACACAATCACCAAACAATGCTTAACTATTTTCAATCATCACACAAAGGTGTACTATAGATGATCTAGCTTCATCACTTATTATTACAAGATTAAAGCATTTCTCTTATTTATTTTAATTTGAGAAAAGTAATTTCTACTCAATGAAAAACTACTTAAGATTTAATATTCTCCAACTCAAACATGGGATCATGTTGACACATGTCATCACCACATATTTCAGTACATGGGAATGTGATTTAAAGTGGTGTCACAATTTAATAAGGTTTAACCTTTTTATTTTAAATAAATAAAGTGACTAGAAATGCCTATGTGACATTCTTTTATCACTTTAACATTATTTCTGTAAGTAAGCCAGTATGGTTTTATATATTCTGAAAGGTATGATCAAATTTGATTTTTGAGAGTTGGAATCAACTCAAAATCTCTTATGGTTGAATTTTGAAAAATGTTTGAATGCAGAAAAGCTTCTGCCTTGTTATTTTTACCAAGGGTGGTCTACAAATCCGAATGATTTGAATCCAATGGTCTTGGATTAAGCATTTCAGTACCTTTCTAACAAAATTATTTTTATGCATGTTGGTTCATTGAATCGAGCTAGGTTGATTTTTGAATCTATGTACAAAACTGTGTTTGAAATTAAATGGAAAAATCTAAATTCAAATTGTTGGGTCGCGCGGGAGATGTTAATGGGCCGGCCTAGTGTCACTCTGCAGCGCGGGGCTTAGATGACATGGGGGTCTACCAGTCAGTGGCTCATAACGCGCGAACCGGTACGGGGCTGTGTGGGACGTTGGATTAGAGTGGGGATCAACGACTGGGGATCGTTGTCGATGACGAACCTGTCACCGGCGAGCTCTAACCCTGGCGGCTCGGTGGGGGTGCATAGGGGGCGTACCAGGGCTCCAGCGACGGCAGCGAGGCAGGCAAACGAACTGGTGGTCGACGGCGAAATCAGGGGTGGTCGAGGCAGCTCCGGGGGTGGTCGCATTCAGTGGCGCCCTTCTCCTCCAGAGGCGTCCTGCTCTGGTACAATTCCAGCGAGCTGCTGCTCCCTGTGCTCCGTCTAGAGGTGTGGGACGATCAGTGAGGTGAGGGAGTGGGGTGGTGTGCTACAAACGGTTGGGGGTGGCCTCCTTTTATAGGCTCGACGGCGAGACCGAGAGGGATGGGCAGGCGGCAGTGGCGACATGGCTACGGGCTGCTAGCGGCATGGCTGAGGGTGGCGATCGACGCGCAGTCTCCTGGCGGTGCTCTAGAACTTAAATGCGGGCTTAGGGGCGGTGGTAAACGGTCGGGCGAAGCTGGCGCTCTGAGCGGCAGAGGCGGCGACTTCGACGGCGAGCGGTGGCTGTGAGGCGTTGGACGGCGAACGGGGGTGTCTAGCGTGCTTCCTAGGTCGCGGCGAAGCGGTGGGCATGGGCTGTGGTCGAGGGGCGGCTTGTGCATGCGTGTCGGGTGCAGCGCTCTGGCGCGTGCTCGGCATGTCGCTGTGGCACTGGGTGTGGGGTGTTCTCGGTGGTCCACGACCGGTATTGGCTCGGGGAGGGGACAGTGGGCGGCGGTGAGGTGCTGGCTAACTCCCAGACATGGCGAGAGAGGGGGAGGTGGTCTGCTGCGGCGGCGACCAAGTTGGCCGGTGAGGTGTGCTCGGCTTGCTCACCATTGATGGCAATGGGAAGCTCACAGTGAGGCTAGAGGTTTCCAACTAAGCTATATGATATACTAAATGTTTGATGTGAGCTAGAGAGGGAATAAGTTAGGCCAAAACACTATTAAAAATAGTGAATTTGATTTGGTTTAAATTCTGCCTGCCAAGTGTTTGATGAAATGGCCGCAAGAAACTTCTTTTTGAATTTTGAAAAGATTTTTGGTGGGTGTGCTAGGAATATGCTGGAGACTCTATGGTTGTTTGGGTTTTGAAAATTGAGCTGGTTTGAGTGGTTTTTGAAATAGTGGGATCTTCCCATATGAGATAAATTCAATTTTAAACTGTCATTTAAACATAGAATTTGAATGTTTTTGAAAGATCACAAAGTGGGACTTGGTACCTCATTGTGAGTACCAACAAAGGGTGCAAAGCTCCACCAATGTTTCTGTTAAGTTTTGAGTGCTAGGAATAGCCAAAGTAGGCATGATAGTTAATTTGGCAAAAGTGACCATTCACTTCATTTATTCATTTTGAGTTGTTTGTCTTTGGAAAAAGTTTGGGAATGATTTAGATGATGTTTATTTCACCTTAGAATCATTTTACAAGCAAAGAATCATAGAACCATGGCAATTCAAAAGAATTCCTAATTTAACAACACACACATATGAATGCTTTCATATTTTTAGATGGGAAAGTTTTTGTTAACCCTAATTTTTTATGATTAGCATTTGATTATCCAAGTTTTATATTTTTGGGATGTTAAAGCCATGGAGGAAGCTCTTGCCCGTATGTGTGGGCAGAGTATCAATCAAATCAAGGGTACCCGCTTCGAGTTCTACCCGAGGCGTGATGCTATGGGACAGCCATTGGAGGCCCCATACCACCACGAGCTGAAGACTCAGTTGGACCACCTCAGCTTCATGATGTATGACCGTTAGAAGGAGTTGGACAATGCCCGCTCCTACGCCAACCACAAGTACACCATCGCCGCCAAGAAGGATCAGACCATCGCCATGCTAGTGAAGGATCCCAAGTCTCGTCGCCGTCAGCTCGGCAAGAAGGAGCGCATCATTGCCAGTCTTCGCCACCGGATCATGGATTTGGAGGAGACTATCCACGAGAGAGATATGCAGCTGGAGGATAGGGAGAATGCAGGGGAAGACCTTCATGGAGACCCCTACTCCTATCTCAACGATGATGATGATGATGACTTTATGTAGGATCAGGCCATGGACTTCTTCACCGATGAGGATGACTTCGCCTTCATCGATGATGATGAGGATGATGAGGACACTAACTTCGAGGAGTAGTAGCACTTGAGCACTAGCGTTAGTGAATTGTATTTGGTCCCACTATATCGTAGTTTTCCAGAATGGTTCTTAAAACCATCTGTTTTCCTTTATTGTGGTGTGTGTTTGTATCGTGTGATATGAATGAATGAATGAAGAGCAAGTTGCTAGAAAAATCTAAGTCAAACTTTAATTTTTTTTCAAAACCCCTGAACCTTAGAAATTTCCCTATTTTCTCATGATCTATCTCCAAATTTATATGCCTCGCGGAGGAAGCAACTCAGCCCCGGACCCAATATTGCAACTCTTGCAAATGTTGGTTTCTGACCGCGAAGCCGAAAGAGTCGAACGTCAAGCCAACTTATCCACCGTTCAACAGATAGCTCAGATGGCCAACAACAATCAAGGCCCTGGAAATCAGGACAACCATGGATCTAAGCTCAAGAATTTCTAGAACACCAATCCACTTGTTTTCACTAAGTCAGAAGAGCCCATAGATGCATATGATTGGTTGCAAACCATGGAGAACAATCTGGCAGTTGCAGAAGTGGAAGCTAATGAGAAAGTGTTGTTTGCTACCCACTATCTGGCAGGAGATGCAAGAGCATGGTGGAACAACGTTTGCACAATGACAGGAGGTCAGCTAATGACTTGAGAAGAGTTCAAAGTCAAGTTCAGCAGAACCCATGTGCCACCAGGTTTGATCAAGAGGATGAGAGATGAATTCATGGAACTGAAGCAAGGAAGGATGATAGTAGTGGAATACCGTGACAAATTCTTGTAATTGGCTAGGTATGCCCTGGATGAGATAGATATTAAAACCAAGAAGAAGGAGAGATTCCTGAATGATCTCCATGATGAAATGTAGACAGTGTTACACTAGTGGAAACGAGGTCTTTTGTTGATCCCGAAAAAGGGCTTTAACACCGGTTCTTCCATGAACCAGTGTTAAAGGGGGGCCGTACCAGCGTGGCCCCTGCGTCAAAAAAGGAGCCCCCTTTAACACCGGTTCATGCCACGAACCGGTGTTAAAGGACCCTGCAACAGTGGCCCGCGCAGCCCCCCCCCCCTCCGAACCGGTGTTAAAGGACCCTGCAACAGTGGCCCGCGCAGCCCCCCCCTCCCCCTTTAACACCGATTCGTGGCATGAACCGGTGTTAAAGGGGGGGCTATATAATACACCACCCCAGCCCACACACACGCCACTCTTCCATTCTTTCACATTTTGGAGCCTAGCAAGAGGGTGTGAAGAGTGCTAGTTTTTTTTTCATATGCACAAGAGGTGTTCGGTGAAATGCCCGAGAGCTCAAAATAAGTTTTCTTGTTGCTCTTTCTGTCTCGGTCGAGGTCGGCAACTATCCTTTCATGTGTCATTGATGTACTATATATATAAATGGTCATCTCCCTATTATTTTTTTATATATACTACATATTAATGCAGATGAACCGGCAATGGATGTACGGTGACCGCCGCACTTCCGAGTACATTACGGGCCTCCAAAATTTCATCGTTGTGGCTAATGCAAACCGTGGTCACAATGGTTTTATGTGCTGTCCGTGTGTTCACTTTCAGAACAAGAAAGACTACTCAAATACCAGAACCATTCACGCCCACCTGCTTCGATCCGGTTTCATGCCCAGCTATAATTGTTGGACCAAGCACGGAGAAAAAGGGGTTGTGATGGAAGACAACGAAGAAGAAGAGGATGATGACAACTATCATAATATGTATCCGAATATGATGATAATGCAACGGGGTAGATAATGAAGATCAAGAGGGAGCGATGGGCCCGATGACGATCTTGGTCGGGCCATTGATGCAAAGGAAGAATGTGAAACGAAAAGGAGAAGAAGTTGGAGTAGATGTTAAAGGATCACAAAACATTGTTGTATCCAACTTGCGAAGATGGCCACAAAAGCTAGGTGCCACATCGATTTGCTGCAATGGAAGGCGAGAATGGTGACCGACAAGATTTTCAAAGTTGTTGGTAAAATGAAGAATCTTCTTCCAAGAAATAATGAGTTGACAAGACATACCAAGCAAAGAAGGTTGTCGCCCTCTAGGATTAGACGCGTAAGATACATGCCTGCATTAATGACTGCATCCTCTACCACGGTGAGAAGTACGAGAATTTGGATGCATGCCCTATATGCACCTTGATCAAGTATAAGATCGGACGAGACGATCCTAGCGATGTTGAGGGCGAGGCCCCTAGGAAGAAGGTTCCCGCCAAGGTTATGTGGTATGCTCCTATAATACCACGGTTAAAACGTCTTTTCAGAAATAAAGAGCATGCCAAGTTGTTGCGATGGCACATGGAAGACCGTAAGAAAGACGCGATGTTGAGACACCCCGCTGATGGGTCACAGTGGAGAAAAGTCGAGCGAGAGTACCCGGACTTCGCACGTGATGCAAGGAACTTAAGGTTTGGTCTAAGTACAGACGGCATGAATCCTTTTGGTGAGCAGAGCTGCAGTCACAGCACCTGGCCTGTGACCCTATGTATCTATAACCTTCCTCCTTGGTTGTGTATGAAGAGGAAGTTCATTATGATGCCAGTGCTCATCCAAGGCCCGAGGCAACCCGGCAACGACATTGATGTGTACCTAAGGCCATTAGTTGAAGAACTTCTATAGGTGTGGGCCAAACCAGGTGTACGTATGTGGGATGAGCACAAAGGGGAGCCATTTGACCTACGAGCATTGCTTTTCGTAACCATCAATGATTGGCATGCTCTTAGTAACATTTCAGGGCAGACAAACAAGGGATACAATGCATGCACACACTGTTTAGATGATACTGAAAGTGTATATTTGGATAAATGTAAGAAGGTTGTGTACCTAGGGTATCGCCGATTTCTTCCGAACCTGCATCCAGTAAGAAAGAAAGGCAAGCATTTCAAACGTCTGGCAGAACCCCGGAGGAAGCCTGACCTCCGTACCGGTGAGGAGGTATTTGGTATGGTCAAGGACCTAGAAGTAATCTTTGGAAAAGGTCCTGGCAGTCTATCTGTTCCGAATGACGATTTTGGACATGCACCCATGTGGAAGAAGCAATCTATATTTTGGGACCTACCCTATTGGAAAGTCTTAGAGGTCCGCTCTTCAATTGACGTGATGCACGTGACAAAGAATGTTTGCGTGAACCTGCTAGGCTTTCTAGGAGTGCATGGGAAGACAAAATATACACCGGAAGCACGGCAGGACCAGCAACGTCTGAAAGCCCCTGAAGAGCCTATGCATCCTGAGAACGAGAAGGGTAAACGATGCCACTTAACTCCTGCCAGCTACGCTCTTACCAAAGCAGAGAAGGAAATATTTTTTGAATGTCTGAGCAGTATCAAGGTCCCGTCTGGATTCTCGTCGAATATAAAGGGAATAATAAATATGGCAGAGAAAAAATTTCAAAACCTGAAGTCTCATGAATGCCACATGATTATGACACAATTGCTTCCGATTGCATTGAGGGGGCTTCTACCTGAAAATGTTCGAGTACCCATTGTGAAGCTATGTGCATTCCTCAATGCAATATCTCAAAAGGTAATCGATCCAGAAAGCCTACCAGGGTTACAAACAGATGTGGCCCAATGTCTTGTCAGCTTTGAGTTGTTGTTCCCACCATCCTTCTTCAATATTATGACGCATCTCCTGGTTCACCTAGTAGAAGAGATTGCCATTCTCGGTCCTGTATTTCTACACAATATGTTCCCCTTTGAGAGGTACATGGGAGTCTTAAAGAAATATGTTCATAACCGTGCTAGGCCGAAGGAAGCATCTCCAAGGGCTATGTAATGAGGAGGTCATTGAGTTCGTGTTGATTTTATTCTGACCTTAAGGCGATTGGTGTTCCGTAATCACGACATGAGGGAGATCGTGGAAAAGGCACCCTAGGATGTAAAGCAATGATATGTAGGGACGGGCATTCTCTCAATCAAGCACACTACACGGTTTTACAAAGATCTATCTTGGTTGCCCCGTATATCAATGAACACAAGAATTTAATACGCCTCAAACACCCGGGGCAGTCTGATGAATGGATTATAAGTGAACACATGGCGAGTTTTGGCGGCTGGCTGCAAAGACTTCTCACGAATAACACCACTGTTGGGGATCAGCTGTACTTGTTGGCCAGGACACCATCTTCGACTGTATGTACTTTCCAAGGGTACGAGATAAATGGGAATACATTTTACACGATAGGCCAAGATAAAAAGAGCACCAACCAAAATAGTGGTGTCCGCTTCGATGCAGCAGAAGACAATGGGCAAAAGACCACGTATTATGGGTTCATAGAGGAGATATGGGAACTTGACTATGGACCTAATTTTAAGGTCCCCTTGTTTCGATGCAAATGGGTCAAGCTAACAGGAGGAGGGGTTGAGGTAGACAAGAAGTACGGAATGACAACGGTGGATCTCAACAATCTTATGAAGGTAGACAAGAACTTAGACGAACCATTCGTCCTAGCCAATGATGTGGCTCAGGTTTTCTATGTGAAGGACATGTCCTCCAGACCAAAAAAAAGAAAAAATATGCAAACGAATACATCATATGATGAGACAAAGCGTCACATAGTTCTTTCAGGGAAAAGAAACATCGTGGGAATCGAGGACAAGACAGACATGTCAGAAGATTATAATAAGTTTGATGAAATTCGCCTTCACAAAGGAAAACGACCCAAGCATTCCGTTAAGTAAAGAATATGCTCCATGGTTACGTCTGAAGCGATCATAAAGAAGGACATATGCCAAGAAGTTCATGCTCATATTATGTAACTCTAGTTCATGTTTTTAATATTAATACATGTCCTGAGTGTTAGTCATGTTTTGTGGATGGACCGGGACTATGAGAAGAAGTTGTCCCGATTCGTACTTACCATTAAGATCTGATCTCCAAACGCGCGCGGTCACATATTAGGGAGTGCCTCTATGACCAGTTTCTTGGAGATGCCGGAGGACTAGGCTCCGTCGGCATCTCCCTGAAACTGGCCGTAGTGGTGTCCCTGCTCTCAAAAACCATCTTGCAGCTTTGTAACTTCTCTAACTAGATCAATACACCTGGGAGCTAACTAATTTCACATATTAGGGAGTGCCTCTATGACCAGTTTCTTGGAGATGCCGGAGGACTGGGCTCCGTCGGCATCTCCCTGAAACTGGACGTAGTGGTGTCCCTGCTCTCGAAAGGAGGTAAGGCATAGCCTCAAACTGGCTGGAGGACTGGACTCACAAGGATGCCTATTTATAGTACAAGCAGCTCGACATAGTGTCGACACTTACGTAATAATGTCGACACTCACCCCTATTATTAGTGCAGACTCGTGTTTAGTCCCGGTTGGTGTCTCCAACCGGGACTAAAGGTTCATCTTTAGTCCCGGTTGGTTCATCTTTAGTCCCGGTTGGTGACACCATCCGGGACAAGGTACACGCCGCACGACATAATGTCGACACTCACCCCTATTATTAGTGATGACTCGTGTTTTGTCCCGGTTGGTGTCTCCAACCGGGACTAAAGGTTCATCTTTAGCCCCGGTTGGTGTCTCCAACTGGGACTAAAGGTTCATCCCGCCATTTTTTCCCGCCATTTTTCTTCCCGCCATTTTTCTTCCCGCCAGTTCTTCTTCCCGCCATTTTTCTTCCCGCCAGTTCTTCCCTCCAGTTCTCCCGCTAGTTCACTATATATATATATGTAGGGTTGGCCTCCATTGTCATTGCACATCTCTAGACTCATATCTGCAACCTCATCACTCTTTCCCATGGCTTCCACCGTAGCACTAACCCCCAGGGAGGCGGAGGCGCTGCGCCGAACTACCGCCTTGCCATCTGTGTCCCGCTTACCGGATGCTGAGCGTCGGAGGCATGCCGGTTCCTCCTGTCCCTCTAGGTGTGGTGCGCCGGATGGCCATCACGAACCACTACTACTTCGAGCTCACGCAGGAGCAGCGGAGGAATCCCAGATGGCATCCCGACTATTTCCCTACTTGGCAAGCCTTCTTCGTGGATTGGCGTGAGAGGGCGCCGCTGTGCACGAGGAGGATGGCCCACCTCCTAACTTCAACGAGGCCGGCCGTCGGCTATGGTGGCGTGGTCGACTCTCCGTAGGCCATGGCCTATGACACCGCCGACTCTAACCCCGTCTGCGCTACCCTCAAGTCCAGCCCACGCGCTACCCTCAAGTCCAGCCCACGCCGCTACCCTCAAGTCCAGCCCACGCTGCATTTCCGTAGGTTCAATACGGACCCGACGACGCATGACGGCGGCGGCGCAGTACGACGACTACAAAGTAGTATTACAGTGTAGGCAGGAGCATGACTGAATCACTCCAACATTCCGAAACAAGTTCGCCGATTGTTACTTAATCGCCATGTATCTTAATTTTCCGTTCTTTTATGTATCTTAATTTTCAGCCCATTCGCTTTATGTAACTTACTATTAGTTGCATTCTCATTCGAGGTTGACAATATGCTATTTTATCAAAAAACAATGCAAGTTGAGCGAGGCTTGGCCCCGAGCTAAGAATCATCATGCCCGTTGTTCGACAAAGTTTGTCGATAGTTTAAACGGGATAAAAAATAAAAAAGATCGAATAAAGGCGAAACCTTCGCGTGGTGTTATATTATGTGACATGGTTAGAAGGAAAAATCTCAAACTTGGTATATTGATTATGTCTCGAAAAAACCTTCACAAAATGACCTATCTCATTCGAGGTTTCTTGACTTTCGGGTCAAATGACCAATGTTATGGCTAGAATCAAGGCATAGTTTGTGATAATATGGCCATATTGTGCATACATGTGCATCATGGCTTGGCAAACAATGTTGCAAGAGGAAGTTTTCCTTTTTATCGCACCAAAAAGGCATTTTCCATTTTCCGAGCATAAAAAACGGACGGTTTTTGTGAAGAAACCACCAAATGGCTAATTCAAAAAACCACCAACACATTTTACAAAAATACTAGACCACCTTATATGCACAATGTACCAATAGGAGGATCTGAAACCTTTCCGTCCACCTCTGGTGAAAAAGACAAATTCCTACCGAATCGGCATGAAGTGGGTCAGATATGAACTACATGTACATGATACAATGCTCATGATTTTTTACAAAAATAATTTTTAGGTTCACAATATGCTATTTTATCAAAAAAACAATGCAAGTTGAGCGAGGCTTGGTGAGATTCAAGTGTATACAAAAGATGCGACATTTAAATATCCAATCAATTCAAAAATGTTAATACAAAAGATGCGGCATTAAAATATGATTTGATCTAATAAAATAGGGTTAGATTTATTTTTAGATGCTTAATATTTCTTATGTTCAAAGTTTTAGGATTTAACAATTTATTTTTGTTTGAATTGAATAATCAAAATTTATATGTAAGTGTTTTAATTATTTTGAAAATTTTCATGTAAAGTAAATACAGAATGATTTACATGAATGGATAGATATTATTTTTCTGAAAATTATGATATATTATTCATATTTTTCTGAGTTGAAATGAAAAAGATATGAATTTTCTAAATTCATATCATATTTTTTGAATTAAAAATGCCCCTTTAATGCATGAAATAAATGCCCCTTTAACACGGTTCACATGGAACCGTGTTAAAGGGGGCATTTATTTCGTTTCAAGACTTCTCCCTTTAACACCGGTTCCTGGCTGGAACTGGTGTTAAAGGGGGGGGTAATAAATGTGTGCGCGAAATGGAATCCCACCCCCCTTTAACACCGGTTCGTGTCTGGAACCGGTGTTAAAGGGGGGTATTAAATTCGCCTCCCCCTTTCTTCCCCCCAGAGCCAGATCATCGAACCGCCACCGCCACCGTACCGCCACCGCGCGCGCGCCATTTGACCGCCCATCGGAGCAGAGGTCCTCGACGAGGCAGTCGCCCCCGACCCTCTCACCCACCTCCCTCGGCCCTGTCACCCACCTCTCTCGCCGCCACGAATCTCGTCGCCGCCGCCTCCATTGTCAAGCTTCAGAGCTCGAGGTCCTCGACGAGGCAGCCGCCCCCGACCCTCTATTTTCGGTATGACCTCTCCCTCTCACTTGATCGCATTGCCCTGACCACCTCTTCCCCGTGCAGGAGCAGCCGACCGTGCCCAATTCCTCGCCGGAGCACCGCCGCCGCCGCCCGTCTCCAGCCGTTTGCCTCTGTCGCCCGAGGAAGCAATCCACCGCGCCGAGGCCACCAACCTTCTCGCCATAGTACCCCGCCTCTCGTAGGCCACCTCGACATCGCCGGAGACCGCCGCATCCGCCACTAGCACCGCCGCCCGACGAGCCCGCCGCCTCCACGTCACCCCACCGGTGAGTCTCACGGACGCCTGCACCGTCGATCAATCTAAGATCCGACGCCACCATCTCGCCCCTGTGTCGAAGGGTACCAGCAACAGAATGCGCCACCTGCGCCACAATGATGACACAGCGCCAGTCAACGTTGACTCTCCTGAAAAATAGAAGAAAAGATAAAAATTGCAGAAAATTGTATAATATTGCAAAAATCATATAAAAAGATTCGTAGATCCAAAAATAGCAAATTATATATCAATGAATTCAGAAAATTGAGTAGATTATTAATATCAAGTTGGATTTAACTTTTATAGTACGTGTTTACTGTAATAATTTAATTAGTTTTAATGGTCTTTTAGGTTAATAAATTCATAGTAAAATATCTACTGGTCCAAAAATCACAAATAATATACCTATGGATTCACAATTGTGTGTAGATCATCAATATGCAAATGGTTAAGCCAAATAATATAAGGTTTTTCAGCAATTAAATAAATGGTATAATATCGTATTTAGAGTAATAAATTCATAAGAAAATAAATAATGTTCAGAAAATTACAAATTATATGTCCCTGGAATCACAACCCCGTGGGGATTATATATCTGATTTTAGTTTGATTTTTAGACAACATAAAATATTTAAATGATTTAAAACCCATTAAACACTATTTAAATCATAAGAAAAGATTTGTAACTCTGATTAGGGTGAATCCAACGCCTACTGGTTCGTATTAATGTCCTCTATCCAGTAAACCAAAGAAACAAATTTAATTCGACAGTTAGAATAGGCGTTACAACAGAACTATTAAAAACCCTATATTGGCAAGTAATTATTAATAACAAATACTCCATTGCATTAATTGGCCTCTTGCATGCATCATATACTTTAGTATTGTTTAAAGAACTAAAGTAACAACCATTGTGACTTATTAAATTGCCATGCATGCATTTGTTGCATTTGTTTGATCTCTATGTGATATTGTTTATGGTGTATGAAATTGTTTACTCGATAGATTGCGAGGAGTGCAACGTGTGTGATTGCTACGAGTGCTTGAACGATTCCAACAACTATAAAGCCAAGTAGATGCTACCTTGTTCATGATGTTATCCTACTATTTTCAATGCATTGTCGTGTATTTTGTAGATGCATGTGTAGGATAATACTATCGTTATACTATGTCCTATTATGAGGTAGGGCTTTCCTTGTAGATGAACCACCGTTGGTAGATGTGCACGTGAATGTATATTTGTGTATGAATCCAAGTCCACTTGAATGTTTACACTCTTACTCTAGATAATATTATTGTTTTAGAAACTATGGATCCACTTAGTAGAAACCTTGAAGAAGAAGAAATAATGGAGAACATTATTGATGAGGACACCTCACAATATCTGAACTTGGAGGGACATGATGACGACAGCTCAAGTACTAGTCATGGAGAAGATGAAGACTCCGGTGAACGCAATTTAGTGGTTACAAAGTCCGGCGAGGTATATGCATTGATTAAGCTTTTGCTGACTTCCACCAACAATCTTCTTCTACATGTATTAATTAACGCTTCTTTCTTCTTTTAGCCCTCTGGATCGACCAGCCAGCAACCATCTTCTTCTATGAAAAAGAGCAAGCGAGGCGCGAGCCAGTGGTTGAAAGATCGTGCAAAGTTCACGATCGAAGCAGTCCATGTTGATGGCAGGCCGATGGATCCCAAGAAGGTCGCAGACAAATTTGTACGTCAGGCTGGAGTTCTTGTTAGGGACCAAATCCCAATCATAATTGAAAATTGGAATAAGCCAAAGAAGGGCGACGGTACCTTTGTCGATGACAGATCCAAAGAAACGCTTTGGAATTCGTTGTTGGTAAATTTCACCCTTCCGCCAGAGGAGGATGAAAACAACCCGGTTATAAAGGAAAAGGTCAAAGAGTGGACTCTAAAGAAGATGGCTGACGCTTTCCGCATTTATGCGAAGATGGCTGGAAGACAAAATTGAACAAATTTGTCAAATCTGGCGAGACTCCAAATTTCGAAGACGCATATTATGCGAAGATAAGACCTCACTGGCCCGAATTTGAGACATATAAAAAAAGTTCTATAGCTAAAAAGAGGTCAGAAACCAATACGCTTAATGCCCTGAAGAAGGAATATCACCAGAGGACGGGGTCAGGTGGCTACATATCTTAGAGGCCTAAGTGGGAGGAAGCTAAGAAGGCCCTGCGCGCTAGAGGGATCACACCCCAGATAGATGGGTGGGACCTACGTGCAAAGACTTGGTTCTACGGAATCGGGGCAAGGTTGGACCCAGAAACAGGATTGTGTATCTTCCCAACCCTCCTTGCCAAACCCGTCACTGAACTCATCACGGCATATGAGGAAACATCCGCCAGGACCTTCCATCCCGACAGAGAGAATGACCAGCTCACACGCGCCATCGGTAAAAAAGAACACCCTGGACATGCACGAGGCACAGGGGGTATGACGTGGAAGGATGGGTTTGCCGACTGGAGCGACTCTTCATGATGGCGCGAAAAGAAAAAGAGCGTCTGAGTGGATGACACAGATAGAACATGCACTTGCGGCGCAGCGCAAGTGAATGCACAACAGAGCCATCAAGCTACCGCCCATCTCAGCGGCACGAAGAGCTCGCATTGGAAGCTCACGCCTGCCTGATCAAGCGGAAAAGTAGTGTGGCTTCCACGGAGAACGTGCAGCCCATGCTTGAAATGGCGGGTCCTCGATACCCCGTGGATGAGATCACGGAGAGCGAACACGCTGAGCTGCATGAGAGATTAATGGGCTTATCCATTAAGGTGGCTTTCGGCTATGCCTTACCTCCTGTAGCTAGTGGAACTTACCACTGCCGACCGATTCTAGATGGCTATGCTATTGTCGGGGTGGATGAGGTTGTGAAGGAATATGAGGAAGCACAGCTTGACCATGCTACGGGTGAAGGGGAAACTCAACTCAAATTTTCAGTGAAAACAACCATTCTTTGGAAGAAGGAACACATTGTGCTTCCAAATTAGAGGTCACTAGCACCCCCGCCGTCTCCGCAGCGTCAGCAGTCTGAGCCGCTTCAGCTATCTTCTGCGCGGCAGCCATCTCCGGCGCTTCAGCCATCTCCTGAACGGCAGCCATCTCCGGCCCGTCAGCCATCTCCGGTGCTTCAGCCATCTCCTCAGCGTAAGCGGAAGAGCACTGCCACGAAGAGCATTAGTAGCACTGCCACAAAGAAATCCGCAGGAAACCGTACGCCAAAGAGTTCAAAAAACTACGTCCCGCAGCCTTCCGCCAAGCCATTGCCGGTTTTACCGTGGAATCGCAGCGACGAGGAGACCAATAGGATCTCGGAAGAACAGGTCAAGAAATTCTTTGCACCTAGACGGGCCGAGCCAAAGGAGAAAATATATCCGGCGGTGGTGGAGAAGTTTTAGAAAAATCTTTTGAAACCTGAAACCCCACTTGTGCCGGACTACGAGCGCCAGATTTTGAAGACGGATGCAAGGCGCCGTAGGGAGACTGAAAGTAGCAGTCGTGAGGCACCCCAGAAAACAGTTCCCATGCTCGGAGAGCAGGAAAACCAATCATGCGCCCCGCTCCAAATGTTCGACACACGGGACGCTCCTCCCGTAAATGATTACGAGGCAGAGCTACAAAGAAAGGCCAATGAGATGGGGATGACTTACATTGCATACTTGAACGTCATGGGAGACAACTTGCCCAAATGTGATGCCAACCCCATACAGCCATGGAAGTATGGGAAGAATCTCGTCAAGAAAGAGGAGCTCAAGAATCTACCAACAAAGATGCGAAAATTGCACAAGTGGTACCTTGATTTCTACAAGACGAGAAAAGAATAATAGATCACGGCGCATATAAGAGATCAGATTTTCTTGTGCGGAGACGACGCGATCGACTTCAACATTCAAGACTTGCATTTTCTATTCAATCAGAAGGAACTCGACAAAGCTGCCATCAGCCTTTATTGTGTGTAAGTACTATTTCTGTAATTTTTATCTCATCTCATTCACTTCATTAATTGCATGTATATATATATGCTCACCATATATGTGTATACTATTATGCAGGAAAAAGGTTATGGAATGCATGAAAGGAGGCCCTTTTGACATTGGGTTCGTTGACCCAAATAGAGTTCATGAAGAAGTGGTAAGAACCAAACCCGCAAATGTAAGATTACTTGCTAAAGTCTTTACTGAGACAACAAACCAAAAGGGAAATACTATTGCCTTACAACTTCTCGTGAGTACTGTTACCCTCTCTCTTGTACACATTCTATTTCGGCTTACTCGATGTTAAGTGTAACTGATGATGAGTTATGCGTGCGTAGGTTCCACTTTATTCTTCTAGTCATTCAACCCGACTCAGGAAAAGTCCTTGTCATGGACTCGTTACGAAAAGAAAAAGAGATATGGGCATACTTTAGAGATATGCTCCAGAGGTAATTTCAATCATATTATCGCACTAGATCGGCAACTTTCGTGACAACAAGTAATTAATTACTCCTTTATCCATTTTCTTTGTCGGACAGGGTTTGGAAAAGGTTCACGGGCAGGGCCGTGGGTGAATGGTCAGAAGAACTAAAATTTGTAGACCAAAATGTAAGTAATACTAGCTAGCTAGGTCTGCGTATCTCTTTGATTCTGCTTCCAATTCCACTATATCATGCTTTATTGATTATTATTTTGATTGAACTCTCTATTCTCGTAAAGTGCGCGCATCAGGGACACGACAATAACTTATGTGGGTACTATGTTTGCGAGTTCATTCGCAACACGATATGTGTGACGGGCCAAGCTGCACTAGAACAACTTAGAGTAAGTAAACAAAGTCCACAACATTATTTTATTACCATCAATTGTGTTGAGTTTTATTCTTATATATATATTGACGTCCCATTCTTCATATATATTCAGGTCGAACGGATGCGGGACCAACTCCTACCATTTGAACGCATACGAGCCATTCAAGAGGAATTGGCGCGGTTCATACTTGATGAGGTCGTCACGCCTGGCGGAGAACTCTTTAGATATCCACCAAAATGAACGATGACGATGTATGTGCCGATGAAGATGTATGTGCCGATGACGATGTTTGTGTATAATAATAGTTGCTTAATTATTCATGTACTCGTATGTACCGATGATTTATTTATGTATACCGCCCCGATCGATTCCTCCGCCCCCTCCCACGTAAATATGCCCGTAACGGGCAGAGGCGAAGTCTACCATGGCGAGATTTAGGTTGTTTTCCGCCGGCAGAAAACGCCTAAATCTGTCATGTAAAGAACCTTTAACACGGTTCCAGCCCGAACCGGTGTTAAAGCAATGAGCTGCGGCAGCCCATCGCGCCACCCTTTAACACCGGTTCGTATAAGAACCGGTGTTAAAGGGGCCCCCTCTAACACCGAACCCTCAACAGCGGTTGAGGAACCGCTGTTAGAGGGCCCTCCCAACCGGAGTTAAAGGGGGGCTCTGCACTAGTGTTAGTCAATATCCCATTTGCAGATATTGAAGCCTTAGTTGACTCTGCCATTCAGATGGAAGGAAAGATCAACCAAGCTAATGAGAACCGCAAGCGTCGCATGATGCATCAACCAGGAACCCACCATACACCAAAGTATCACCCCAACCCATCTCCAGGATTTGCCCCAAGAACCAACAAACCCCCGATGAACTGTCCCACCTATCCCAACCGTGGAAACCCAAGGCCCGGAGGAAACCACAACAACCCCGGCAATCCCAGCAATTTCAACCGCGCACACCCTAATTCAACAACAACAACAATGCCGCCACCAAACCAACACTGCCCCAAGGACTGGAAGCAATGATGTGCCTGTTGTAGCAAAGGACAAATCTCAGGTGACTTGTTATGAATGTGAAACCAAAGGTCACTGTTCCAATGAGTGCCCCAAGAAGATTGCCGCAGCCCCCAATGCCAATGCCCCAGCTCAGCAGCAGCGTCGTGTTCAGCCAGGAAGAAGGTTTGCCCCAGGGAATTCGCTGAACCGCAACGGCCGTATCTTTCTCATGCATGCTGAAGAAGCCCAAGAAGCGCCAGATGTCGTGCTGGGTATGTTTTCTGTTAACTCAGTACTTGCACGAGTGTTGTTTGATTCTGGAGCATCACACTCATTTGTTACTGAAGAATTTGCATGCACTACTAAGATTCAACCAACCAAACTGAAGCATGTTATGATTGTTCAAATACCTGGTTCAACCACCAAAGCTAGACAAATTTGCAAAGCCGTCCCTATCCAAATCCATGGCATAGATTTTTATGCTAATCTAATAGTACTTGGAACTAAAGGTTTGGAAGTAGTACTAGGAATTGATTGGATGTCCAAGCACAAAGGATTAATTGACTGTGCCAAGAAAGCCATAACCATGACCAGTACAGCCGGAATATCAGTCGAGCATGTATCTGAAACCTTGCCCCGTCAATTCAAGTGCAACAAGAGTATGGCCCAACCAACCATTGACCAAGTCCAGATAGTCTGTGAATACCCCGATGTATTTCCAGATGTTTTTCCCGGTATGCCCCCAGATCAGGATATCGAGTTTATCATTGAACTAATCCCTGGAACCGGACCCATAGCCCAGAGACCATATAGTATGAACCCGTCTGAATTAGTGGAGCTGAAGAAGCAACTGGATGCTATGCTGGAGATAGGATTGATTCAACCAAGTGCGTCACCATGGAGATCACCTGTTTTGTTTGTGGACAAGAAAGATGGAGGTAACCGTTTGTGTACGGATTATCGGAAGTTGAATGATGTCACCATCAATAACAAGTACCCGTTGCCCAAGATAGAAGACCTTTGACGCTTGATCGGTGCCAAAGTGTTTTCTAAGATTGATCTTAGAACTGGCTATCATCAACTCAAGATTCGCATAGAGGATATTCCAAAGACTGCCTTTACCACCTGATATGGATTATATGAGTATACTGTCATGTCTTTTGGATTAACCATTGCCCCCGCTTATTTCATGAACCTCATGAATAAGATTTTTATGGACTTCCTGGATAAGTTTGTCATTGTTTTCATTGATGACATTATGATTTATTCCAAATCATAAGAAGAATATGAGCTACACCTAAGGACCATTCTTGGAACCCTTAGAGAGCATCAGTTGTATGCCAAGTTTAGCAAATGTGAATTCTGGTTATAGGAGGTAGGATTCCTCGGACACATCGTATCAGCCGGAGGAATTGCCGTTGACCCCGCGAAAGTGAAGTATGTTGAAGATTGGCAAGCCCCAACCACTCAAACCAAAGTTCGTGCATTTCTCGGATTAGCGGGATACTACCGCAAGTTTGTAGAAGGATTCTCGATTATTGCAAGACCTATGACACAATTGCTGAAGAAGGACAAGAAGTTTGAATGGACGGACAAATGTGAAGCGAGTTTTCAAGAACTCAAGAGGAGATTGATTTTAGCCCCAATCTTGATCATGCTGGATATCACGAAGCCCTTTGATGTGTATTGTGACGCATCCAAGATCGGTCTCGGATGTGTGCTAATGCAAGAAGGCAAAGTTATATCTTATCTATCCCGACAACTGAAGCAGCATGAACAGAATTATCGAACCCATGACCTTGAACTAGCAGCCATCGTTCTAGCCCTGAAGACATGGAGGAATTATCTTATGAGTAATCGTTGTGAGATTTATTCAGATCACAAGAGCCTGAAGTATATATTCACTTAGAAGGAGCTAAATATGAGGCAGAGAAGATGGATTGAGCTAATCAAGGACTATGATCTGGACATTCACTATCACCCCGGTAAATCCAATGTGGTAGCAGATGCCCTTAGCAGATTGTCATGCCGCTTGAACTCCATGATTTTGAAGGAGCAACCAAGTTTGCACAAAGAGATGGAAGATTTTCGAATGGAATTAGTGAGTGAAGGATTTTTGGCTAGCATAGAACTTCAACCCACTTTGATCAGTCAGATCTAGGAGGCGCAGAAAGGAAATGCTAGTATCGACGGAATCAAACATCGTATCGGTACCAGCAAAGTACCCGGATTCACCAAAGACGAAGAAGGAGTTCTGTGGTACAAAGGACGTCTCTGTGTACCCGGAGATTCCGAGTTGAAAGAAGTTATCTTGCAAGAGGCCCATGATACTCTTTATTCTATCCACCCCGGAGGAACGAAGATGTATATGGATTTGAAGGAACAATTTTGGTGGCATAAGATGAAGAGAGAAATCGGAAGCTATATCGCCAAGTGTGATATATGTCAGAGAGTCAAGGCGGTACATCAAAGACCCGCAGGACTGTTGCAACCATTACAGATTCTGGAATGGAAATGGGATTCCATTGGAATGGACTTTATCACCAGATTGCCTACTTCTAGTAGGGGAAATGACTCTATCTGGGTCATAGTTGACAGATTGTCCAAGGTAGCCAGTTTCTTACCTGTCAAGACCACATACCAGAGTTCGAAGCTAGCAGAGTTGTACATCGCTAGAATCGTCAATTTGCACGGATTCCCCAAGAACATCGTATCATATCGAGGAACCCAGTTTACCTCGAGATTCTGGAAGAAAGTCCAAGAAGGTTTAGGAACCCGACTGGATTTCAGCACAGCATATCACCCTCAGACCGATGGACAAATGGAGCGAGTAAATCAAATACTCGAAGATATGTTGAGAGCATGTGTGCTAGAGTATGGATCTAAATGGGAAGACTGTCTGCCGTTTGTAGAATTTTCTTACAACAATAGTTATCAAGCTAGTCTGCAAATGGCCCAATTTGAATTCATGTATGGAAGGAAGTGTCGCACCCCTTTGAATTGGTCAGAAGTAGGAGAGAGTCGGATTTTTGGACCCGACATACTATGAGAAGCAGAAGAGAAAGTTCACAAGATTCGTGAGCACCTCAAGACTGCCTAGTCAAGACAGAAGAGTTACGCCGACAAGAGACGTCGAGACCTCGCTTTCAATATCGGAGATTTTGTGTATCTCAAAGTGTCGCCTTTGAAGGGAATGCAGTGTTTCCAACTCAAAGGAAAGTTAGCCCCCGGATATATCAGACCCTTCAAGATTCTAAATCATCGAGAAGAAGTATCATATCAATTGGAACTACCAGAGGAGATGTCAGTAGTGCACAATGTGTTCCATATATTGTTACTTCGCAAATGCCTTGAAGTTCCGGAGAAGACTGGAGTTTTCAAGAACATTGATCACCAGACCATAGAGATCAACGCTGACCTGACATATCCCGAAGTACCCATCTGTATTTTGGAGGAAGCTTTCAGAATCACCAGAACCCGAAGCATCAAGTTTCTCAAGATTTAGTGGAGCAACCACACCGAAGAAGAACCTACCTGGGAGCGAGAAGATCACATCAGGACAGAGTTTCTCGATCTCTTTAAATCCAAGGTAATCTTTTTTCCTTCTTTTTCAAATCTCGGGACGATATTTCGTTTAAGGAGGGAAGGTTTGTAACATCCCAAAAATATGAAACCATGATCATCAAACTCTAATCACTAAAATTAGGGTTAACAAAAACTTTGATTAATTTTTTATCATATGAATGCATGTGTGTATGTGATGATTTGATAAATGCATGAATGGACTTGTGTGATTAACCTAAATAGTAAGGAATGGTTCAAAGATGAATATAACATCATCTAAAACATTTCCAAGCATAAACAAATCAAGAGAAAATCAAAAACAAATCAAATAAGGCAAATGGTCATTCTTGCCAATCTTGCTCACTAGGTCATTTTGAGTGTTTCTAGTCCAAGATTTCAAACAGAAACTTTTCCAATTCTTTTCACCCCTTGCTAGAAAAAGTAAAAGTGAATCAAAGCCCACTTTTCAAACTTGCAGAAACATTTAGCAACCCTATTCAAATTACAATTCAAAATTTAATCTTTATCATATGTGAAGATCACACCTTTTCAAAACCCAACCAAACCAGTGCCCCTTGACCAATCCAACTAACCAGATACTCCCTAGTATGTGCCTAGCAAACCCACCAAGTTTGAATCCAAAATTCAAATTTGAATTTCTTTTGGCCATTTCATCAAACACCTAGTTTGCAGCAAACAAACAAACACAAAACACTATAGTGAGCAGTGATCAGTGCCTAACTTGCTCCCTCTATAGCTCAATCTACACTCTCATTAGATGATCAAAGTAATCTAACTAGGTTTAGCACCACTGTGAGCAAGCCTAGCCATTAATGGTGAGCATGCCGAGAGCACCATTGTCACCCCCATGTCACCAGCGAGCTAGAGGAAGAACTAGCCTCGCCAACCTTGTCTGGGACACACAGCACCGTCCACCACCACTCCCTGTCCAAGCCCCGAGCGTAGCCAGCCACTGGACCACCCGCCAAGCACGCGCCCAGTCTCTCTGCGTGCGAGCCGAGAACGCGCCAGTGCGTCACCAGCAACACCAGCCCACAGACCACGCGCCACCCTCGCCGCTTGCAGACGTGATCACCAGCACCCCAGCACCCCGCCAGACAACCTCGTTCGCCGCCGCGTGGACCACGCACGTTGTGCGCCATTAAAATTGTCATCGGACCCGCCCAGAGGGCCGCGACATTCCGACTGATCAGCACCTCCCCACGCCTCGCCCCCACTCCGTTGAGCTTCGCCAGGGAAACACAGCACCGCCCCCTATCATCGCCCATGCCATTAGCCCTCTATGTCGTCGACACCGACGAGCTCCACCCGCGCCATTCGGTCCCCTTCAGCCACTATAAAAGGAGGCCTCCCCGCTCGTTTTCTTCACACCAGTTCACTCCACACTTCTCACTGATCACACCCACTCACTCCTGGAGCAAGGCGAGCACCAGGTGGCCGGAATTTCACCGGAGTTCGCCGCTATAGAGGAGGAGTGGCGTCGTTGATTGGAGCCACCCCAGGAGAAGTTGCCGGTACCAGGAGAATCGTCGTCATCGACTTTGTCGTTCGCCCCCGTCGCTAACCATCGCCTGAGCCCCGGTGAGCCTCCCACGACCACCACTGTCCGCGCTAGGGTTATGTCTCGTCGGCGCTGCCCGACATGGACAATGAACCAGAGCCGTTCGATTAGAGTTAGATCCTATGATCATAATCGCCTCATACCACTTCGCCCCTCGTTGTCTCACTGGCGAGTGGGCTCGCTCACTTAAACAGCCTGCGTGCATGTTGTTCATAGTGGTCCAGCCTAGTTAAACATCCCGCGAAACCCACCAATTCAAATTTAGCTTTATTCATTTAATTTCAAACCTAGTTCTGTACCTAGATTCAAAAATCAACCTAGCTCGATTCACTAAACCAAAATGCATGAAACCAATTTTGTTAGAAAGGTACTGGAATTCTTAATCCAAGCCCGTTGGATTCAAACCATTTATATTAGTAGATCACCCATGGTAAAAATAACTAGGCAAAAGCTTTTATGCATTCAAACATTTTTCAAAATTCAACCACAAAAGCTTTTGAGTTGATTCCAACTCTCAAAAATCACATTTAACTATACCTTTCAGAATATATAAAAATATATAGGTTTACTTACAGAGATAATGATCAAGTAATAAAAGAATACCACATAGGCATTTCTAGTCACTTGAATAAAATAAAATAAAAGGTTAAACCTTATTAAATTGTGACACCACTTTAAATCACATTCCCATGTACTGAAATATGTGGTGATGACATGTGTCAACATGATCCCATGTTTGAGTTGGAGAATAATAAATATTAAGTAGTTTTTCAATGAGTAGAAATTACTTTTCTCAAGTGAAATAAATTAGACAAGTGCTTGAATCTTTGTAATGTTAGTGATGATGCTAGATCATCTAGTGTGAACCTTTGTGTGATGATTAGAAATTGTTAAGTATTGTTTGGTGATTGTGTACCTCGTATTTATTTATAGACGCTAGTACCGACCAAGGATACGAGGAGGAAGGATGATACTACGAGGAAGAAGCCGAAGAGAATTTCAACCACTGCTCTTCACAAGGCATGCAACCTTGCAAGCCAATACTTGCAAGCTATTAACTTAGCAAGCTTATACTACTATCTTTTCAAGCTATACCATGCAAGTTTTACTTGCAAGTATACATCCCTTGATACCCAATCCTAGTTTTACTTGCAAGCTTAATACTTTATTTCCTTATCAAAGTTTTCTCTTACAGTTTACTCAGTAACTTGTATATTCTGGAAGAATATTGGAAGGAAGCATAAAGAGCATAAAATTTGGCCTAAGTTAGATAATCTTGATGTCATCCTGAGGCATGAGATTGAACTTAGATAAGATACACCTGCTTACCACCCCTCATTAGTGTTTACCCCCACTTGTAGATGCTAGTTCTAAGCATAAAACTTGATCAACTTTAGAGGGGAATACTTGGTGAAAATGGTTATGAAAACCTTAGAATGATGAGTCATTCTACTAAAATGTTTTGACATGTCTTTCCGAACACCAGATGATTTTGACGATGAAAATGTTAAGGCATGAGCCTTAGCCCTTTATAAAACTGATGGTTGTCTGGATGCGATACCATTCCAATTTTACCGTACAACCACAATACCCGAAAATTGGGTAGGGCTTGACTGGAAATTTATATACCTTAGTATGGGTTCCCTTGCGGCCAAGGTTTGAGCTGAGGCTACCTTGTGAAGATTGTCCACCTGTGCAGTACCCAAGATGACAGTTGGTCATGGTTGGGAGACCAAACTCACAGGAGAGGTGCCTATACTAGGGAGTTTAACTGAAAGGTTAGGATTGATTATCCGCATACTGAGTATGGTGAATTCAGGATTTGTTCCTGACGGATGTATCGAATGTTGTGGTGAAAGTGTACAGTCTCTGCAGAGTGTCAAACTATTCGAATAGCCGCGTCTGTGGTTATCGACAGTTGGAGTGGCCATACTGTTCTATAGTCAGATGTTTTCAAAAATGACTTATGAAATGATTTATGACTTTGATTTGACCACAACAGAGTTGTGATATGAATTCAAGTTCCCGCTTAGGTGTTATAAAATTTTCAACTAGTTTTCTTTGCTTCTGAACTTAGTAGAGGTAAATCTGGATTTTTGCAAAATAACCCCAGAGATTAGTATATCCTATTCAAAACCACTTCACTTGTTAGTATTAGTTTGCGAGTACTTAAAGAGTACTCATGGCTTTGTCCCTGGCTATTCCCGTGGCCAGACTATGAAGAGGAGTATTAGGATGACGGAATGCAGGAAGGTTATCACAACTAGGATCATCTCCCATCATCAGCATTGCCTGTGACCATGAAGATGGAGCTTCGCCCACGCTATCGTTATCTTTACGTTATTTTGCTGCTTGAATTTTATTAAGAACTGAATCATGAGATCTTTATTTGTGTTAGACCTTATTGTATGGTTTGTAATGGATGATGTACTATGATATCCAACTGTTATGTCTCGCAAAAATGGTAATACTGGGATTGTGATGTACGGCATAACAGGCATCTGGGATTAAAAATCCGGGTGTTGACAAGTTGGTATCAGAGCCATCCTGACCATAGGAGACCCTAGTTAGAATGGACGTTTGAATCAAAAACTTAGTTTCAAAACCAAAGGAAGTGAGTATTTACCAAAAACTTATTCTCATTCTTATCACTTGGATTCTTTCATGAAAATCCATGTTCCTAAAAAATTCTTGCAAACTTACATAAAATTGACAAACTTGATCAATCTACTAACTTACTCATCCTATATTCTTATAGATGGACGTGAAGTATAGCAAGTTTTATCAATTGGGGAATGGAGGAGACCTCATCTTTGAGCGTGACTTGGACCGGCTGGCAGAAATGCTGGAGCGTCCACACCCCGAGTTCTTCGGAGCTCAGCTCAATGATCATGAAGGAGAAGATTTGCAGTGGCTAGTTGTTGCAAGTCTCTGAGGAAATATTGAACCCCCCACTACAGAAGGAATTCAGTTCACCTTGAGAGAGAACAACTGGCTCGATGGACTTGCTAGGGCCATGCATGAAGCTCTTGCCCGTCTGTGTGGGAAGAGTATCAGTCAAATCAAGGGTACCTGCTTCGAGTTCTACCCGAGGCGTGATGCTATGGGACAACCACTGGAGGCCCCATACCACCACGAGCTGAAGACTCAATTGGACCACCTCAGCTTCATGATGTATGACCGTTAGAAGGAGTTGGACAATGCCCTCTCCTACGCCAACCACAAGTACACCATCGCTGCCAAGAAGGATCAGACCATCGCCATGCTAGTGAAGGATCGCAAGTCTCGTCGCCGTCATCTCGACAAGAAGGAGCGCATCATTGCCCGTCTTCGCCACCGGATCACGGATTTGGAGGAGACTATCCACGAGAGAGATATGCAGTTGGAGGAGAGGGAGAATGCAGGGGGAGACCTTCGTGGAGACCCCTACTCCTATCCCAGCGATGGTGATGACTTTCTGGAGGATCAGGCCATGGACTTCTTCAACGATGAGGATGACTTCGCCTTCATCAATGATGATGAGGATGATGAGGACACTGACTCCAAGGAGTAGTAGCACTTGAGCACTAGCGTTAGTGAATTGTATTCGGTCCCACTGTATCATAGTTTTCCAGAATGGTTCTTAAAACCATTTGTTTTCCTTTGTTGTGGTGTGTGTTTGTATCGTGTGCTATGAATGAATGGAGAGCAAGTTGCTAGAAAAATCTGAGTCAAACTTTAAAAACTTTTCAAAACCCCTGAACCTTAGAAATTTCCCTCTTTTTCTCATGATCTATCACCATCTTTAGATGACTCGCGGAGGAAGCAACTCAGCCACGGACCCGATGTTGCAACTCTTGAAAATGTTGGTTTCTGACCGCGAAGCCAAAAGAGTCAAACGTCAAGCCAACTTATCCACCCTTCAAGACATAGCTCAGATGTCCAACAACAATCAAGGCCATGGAAATCAGGACAACCATGGATCTAACCTCAAGAATTTCCAGAACACCAATCCAGATGCAGATGATTGGTTGCAAACCATGGAGAACAATCTAGAAGTTGCAGGAGTGGAAGCTAACGAGAAAGTGTTGTTTGCTACCCACTATCTGGCAGGAGATGCAAGAGCATGCTGGAACAGTGTTCGCGCAATGACAGGCTCTTCAAGATCAAACCTTAGCTTCCGCGTGAGAAAATCTGTCTTGCTCCCATTGTATACACTCGCAGAATCTAATACACCCGATCATCACGTGGTGCTTCGAAACAACGAGCTTTGGCAATGGTGCCTACTAAGGAAGAACACTCTATAACTTGATATTTTGTGAGAGGGATCATCTTATAATGCTACCGTCGTGAACTAAGCAATACAAGATGTATAAAAGGATTAACATCACAGGCAATTCAAAATATGTGATATGATATGGCCTTTCTTCTTGTGCTTCTGATCTCCATATTCAAGCACGAACATGATCTCCATCATCACCGGCATGGCGTCAAGGTCAATGGCACCTCTTCATGGTTGTCGTCCACCAGCATCAACTATTACAACTACTTTGAATAATAGACACGCGGGTCTTAACGAAATTAAAAGACAACCATATGGCTCCTATCGGTTCCCTGCTTACACTAAGGAACATTGCATACATCATATATAATCACAATCATGGCCATATCACATCACAGCACACCCCTGCAAAACAAAGTTAGACGCCTCTAATTTTCTTTGCATGTTTTACGTGGTTTGGGGCTTTCAATAAGTGTCATTCTAACTTACGAACAAGAACCACAACGTTGATACTAGTATTGTCAATTACCCGTTGTAAATTGAATCTTCACTATGTTGGGAGAAACAGGCACCCGCCAAGCCACTTATGCAATACAAGTTGCATGTCAAACGTGGAGCAAGTCTCGTGAACGATGTCATGTAAGTTTAGCCCGGTCCACTTCATCCCACCATCCCGCAAGATGCAAAGTACACAAGAAGCAATCGACAACAAAAGCATCAACACCCACAATGACCATTGTGTTCTACTCGTGCAACAGATCTACATATAGACACGGCTCTGATACCACTGTAGGGGTTCGTAGCATGGAAAACAAAAAAAATTCTACCACATGCAAACAAACAAGCCAAGATCTATCTACTAGATTGAAGCAACGATTCGATTAGAGTACTCACCCTTGAAGATTCCAAAGCGGTTAACGAGAGCATATTCTCGTGGGTGATGTAGTCGTACACTTGTCGATCTCAAGATCGCGTAGACGATCCTTCCGGCGCTGCGTTCCGGCAGGGCTTCCGTAGTTGGTCACACGTTCGGTACTCGATGAAGACCTTCCTCTCCCTTGTTCCAGCAGGCAGCGGAGGTTGTAGTTCTCCCCTCGTGATTCCGGCAGCATGACGGCATGGTGACGGAAGTAGAGGGAAGATCCCGCAGGGCTTCACCTAAGCCGGTGTGAGTTATCGTGGATCTAGGGTTTCCGGCGATATAGGTTTAGAACGCCAGAGAGGAGGAGGAGGTGTCAGCGATGGCTAGGGCGGCGGCGATGGGCCAGCGGCGGCGGCTTGGCAGCAACGGCTGGCGGCGGCGGCACACGGGTGGGAGGTCTGGTGTTGTGTGCTTTGGGGCAGCCCTCCCCCTCTATTTATGAGAGGGGGAGAGGCTTAGGAGAGGGGAGTTTGAATCCATACCCAAACCCAAGTTGGATAGAAGGAAGGACTCTTTCCTTCTTCCACTAGGAAACTATTGTTCTAGTTTAACTTTTCAAACCTCCCTTTTGACTTTCAATTTAGAGCTTTATTTCTCTCTCGCAAATGCCCAACCAAAGTGACCTAGGACATGATACAATCATTCCACTTAACCATGACACATTCATGGACCATTCCCCTTCCGGTCCGGTGAACCTTCTAGACCCTTCTAGAACCTCTCCGATGAAAACATCGAAATCATTCCCGAATTCCGGAATCGGTCTTTCCTTATATGAATCTTATTATCAGGACCATTCCGGATATCCTCATGATATCTCGGATCCCATCCAAGACTCCGAACAACATTCGGTTTCCCTACTTACATTCCATATCTACTAAACAACATTGAATCCTTAAGTGTGTCTCCCTACGGTTCATGAATTATGCGGACATGACCGAGACACTTCTCCGATTAATAACCAATAGAGGAATCTGGAAATTCATATGGCTCCCACATATTTTTACGATTACTTTGCGATCGAATGAACCACTTACATCCAATACCAATTTCCCTTTGTCTCGTGATAGTTTACTTATTCGAGGTTTGATCGTCGGTATCTCTGCATACCTAGTTCAACCTCGTTACCGATAAGTACTCTTTTCTCGTTCCCGTGATATGTGATCCCTTGTGAGATAGTCACATGCTTGCAAGCTAATTGGATGACATTTCACCGAGAGGGCCCAGAGTATATCTATCCGTCATATGGATGGACAAATCCCACTCTTGATACATGTGCCTCAACACATCCTTTCCGAACACTCAATGCCACCTTTATAACCACCCAGTTTTGGTGTGGTGTTTGATGTCATCAAAGCATCCTTCCGGTGATGGTGATTAGCATGATCTCATGGTCGAAGGAATTAGGTTACTATGTATCAGAAAGCTTATAGTGTCGTGGTATTGCTGACGAGTACGCCATGGAGGGGTCCTCACCGTGCGTGTTTAGAGACGTGGGGTAAGGCGGACGGTTGACAGGTACGAGGTAACACAGCTTACCCAGGTTCAGATCCCACGACGGTGGCGGAATCCTACTCCTCCTATAAATAACTATAAGGGCAGATACGCCGAGTTATAGAGATAGGTTCACTGTGCGAGGTTGTATGAATCGATCTATGATCGTATGAGATTGTGCCCTAAAGTCTCCCATAGGCCCGACTTATATAGTCGCCAGGTCCTAGGGTTATAGGGAAAAGTCCTAGCCGGACAGGTTACAGAGTCCTACACCATCTATCACTAGTCTTGTGTATCTTGCACTCCAAGGCTCCGGGTACGTTGGTGACTCCACCGTAGCCTTCCTTTATCCGGCATGGGCCTCCCTTCTGGATCCACCTAACTGGGACGCCCAACAGGCCATAGGCCATGCTACCGACTATGGGCCACCCGGGTTAGCCGGATAAGAGACATGATATGAGGATACCCATATAGCATATCCCCAACAGTATCCCCCGGAGAACTCCGAGATCTTGCGCCGTCTTGCCTCTTCACGTGGAATGCTCCGTCTAAATGGATGTCGGCAAATCGTCAAGCAATATCTTGTAGTCCTCCCAAAGAAACCTGCAAAGGCTTCTCCGTCTTCTATGAGTAAGTCGGAGAAATGATGAATCTTCCATCGTACTCTTCCGTAGTCGGATTAAATCCGTCCATGCCGGAATCTTCGATGCGACGGCTCATCTACCATGTCAGTTATGATAACATAGGCTTAGGTCAGCAACGCCTCGTAACTCACACATACAGAGAACGCAATCATATCCGATTTTCCCACGCGAGCGATACGAACTGTTGGCGGCGGAGGTTGGAGACGTGGCGAAATTACCGCGCACGTCCACGAACACGTCATCTACGCGGCAATCGTCCGATTAGCTGCACGAATCTTGACGCAGAGTAAGATAAATAGTAACTGTGGGACACTTGCCACTTTTTCACCCCATTCTCTCGCGTCATCATCTTCTTGCTCCAACCGCACGCCTCCTCGAGCTCTCCGCAGAAAACCTCGAAGAAACCCTAGCCTCTCTCTGCATCAATCGCATCCTCCCAGTCCTCCATGGCCAGCAGCAGCTCCTCCCCGTCGATGGTGGCGTCGAGCGAAGCCACGGTGAAGCCGATGAGCTCCGTCGTCGTGCCCCCAGAGGGCCTGGTCATCCCCGCGTCAGCGGTGATTGAAATCACCGGCGGTGACCACAATCTGGCAGTGCTAGAGCCTCTGGAAGAGGAGCCAGACTCGCACAAGGGCGACTGGCGCGGCTCGGACATCACCGGCCGCGACATCCAAGAGATGGTCGCCGAAGGCTACCTCCCCGCGACGGAGGGGCTCGCCTAGCGAGCGGCGCCTGCCGGCGAGGTGACACCTTCTCCCCAAGCCAGAGAAAAGGTGTACCTCAAGGCTCGGTGGCCTGGCGCGTTTCTGCCCATCTCCCACTTCTTTCTGTCCGTCTTGAACCACTTCAAGGTCCAACCCCATAACCTCTCCCCCAATAGTATCTTAGTGGTTAGCAACTTCGCGGCACTTTGTGATGGTTACCTAGGGATTAAGCCTAGGTTAGACTTGTTCGTGTACTTCTTCACCGTCAAACGTGAAGCCGGACATAGTAGGGAGGAGCTTAGAAACTGCCGCACCATAAGCTTCAAGATCCGATCTGGCCGGTGGTTCCCCGACATCGCCGGCCATGAGTCGTGCAAAAACTGGCAGCGACGTACTTCTACGGCCCCGACATTCCTTTGGCGGGCCGAGAAGTGACGTACCCGGACTTCGTGGATGGAGCCGCCGCTGAAGTTTCCACATGGAGATCCCATGCCTCCCTTCCCTCCGACCTCGACTCTTCTCGCGCAATAAGGCGGATCGAGTGGTTCGTAGAGACGGGTTTGACCGGCTTGGACCTAGCCATGTGCTGGTTCATCAGGCGAATCCAACCTCTGCAGCACCGCGCGAAGTTCATGCACGAGTACACCGGTGATCGAAGGGATACCCTCCGGATCTCCGTGGATAACTTCTCGAGCGACTCCGTCAAGCTCCGTCTGAAGGACATCGTCAAGGTGAAGGATAAGAAGCGCGGCTTCACCATCACCTACGACATGTACGTAGACGGAAAGTGCCCAAAGGTAGGTATTTATTTTCCGTGTACGACATTTCTCCAGTTTCTCCGTCTTGCCAGTGCCATCTTATCTAACATGGTGATTTCTCAATTAACAGCTTAGCGATCTAGATGAGGACAACCTGGCTGCCCAAATCTACGATCCAAAGATGAAGGAAGTCATGGTCGTGTCCGACGACGATGTCCCGTTGGCGCGAAAGCGGAAGAGCTCCACCTCTGACGCTGCCGACGGAGGCAAGAAGAAGAAGACGGAGGGTGGAGCCTCCAAAAAGAGTACTGCCGCCCTGGAAGCAGAAAAGAGAAAAGCCACCGGGATTTTTGCCAAAGCGCCCCCCCTAGTGTAAGCCTCTCATTCTCCGACATTGTCTTATTTATCTGTCTTATTCCTGTACTTATGCATTTTGCACGTTTCAGGAAGAAAGCCACAACCAGCCTCAAGAAGTCCTCCAAGACTCTTGGGGCTTCTAGAAATATCAAAGATATGTTTGCGCGACTCCTCCCGCCATCGCTACTCCCTCGTCAAGCCCTGATTTGATCCGACAAGCTCTCAAGTCCAGGAGGCACCAGGCCCTTCCGCCATGGAAGTGGATTCTGGCGTCTCTACCGAACTCGCTGTTGCCGGCGAGCAGGCAACGCAGGAGAGCGCTGCTCTTCAAATGGCTGAAGCTTCGGCTAAGGATGCCATCGGTAGCGGCAAGGCGGTGGTGGGAGCTGTTACCTCTACCGAAGGCGACGCCCCTACTCCCTAGAAACCCTTCGAGTTCCCGAAGATAGTTTACCCGGCACTTACGCCGAGTAACACAACTCTGGTTCCTGGAGGAGTACCGTCATCTCCGACGTGCGGTCTTGAGGAACTGCTCCGACAAGCAGATATCTTGCGGGGAAATAGCATTTCCTTTGGCAAGCTGCTGGCCGAGAGTGCTACAAACCTCAAGATCATTGCACTTGTAAGTTTTTTACTTTACCTTTTGCATTTCATACGAGTATCCCACTATAGCCCCCGAGGATGTAGACGGAAAACCATAGGTTTTGCATCTATATGCTCTAAGAGTGACTAAGTTAGAAAGAACTCTCACTGTAGCCCCCAAGCATTTAGATGGAATGAATTACTCTGACTAGATGCTTTAAGAGTAGCATACACAATGTTCATAATTTTCAATACTGTAGCCCCGAAGCCTCTAGTTCTAACTGAATTAGTTCCGACTAGATGCTTAAAGAAAAGCTAAGCATATTGATAACTTAAAAACTCTCGCTGTAGCCCCCGAGCATCTAGGTGGAAAATCTCCGACTAGAGGCTCCAAGCAGAACAAACAACGATTTAACTTTGTATTTGTTTCCACAGAAATAGAATGCTCGGAGGGGCATGGCCTACAACAAGTATCAGAAGATGCGCGCAGATCTTGAAGCCAAAAAGGGTAAAACTGCCATCTTGAAGGAACAGATCATCAAAAACAAGAGTCTGTTTTCTTTTTGCGCATTTCCATATTACTTTTCTGCCCATAATCTCCGAGTACTCATTGTGTACTTTGTTTTCTCCGACTGGCAGAACATGTTGCCAAGGCCAAGGACATTGTCGAGCAGTCCAAGCATATCCAGCAGCTAGACAGCGAGAACAAGATCCTGAAGGAGGAGAGGAAGGAGATGCTGAGGATGCACGAGGATTCCATGAAAGCCCTGCAGGATTCTGCCTCCGCGGAGATCACGCTTGAAGGAGGAGCTTGCGATCCTAAAGGATCAGAAGCAAGCTGCTGATGAGCAAAACCTTCGCCATAGCGAGGCGTTTAAGCTCTTCCAACAAGAGAAGGAATCCTTGGCGGACACCGTCTGGTAGGCTAAGGCCAGCATCTTCAGTAAGTGTCCTCCGCCTTGAATTTCTGTAGTCTGGATACTTAGAGTTTATTGAACTCATGCGATCCTTGTCGGAATTTTTAGTGCCTATGGGTTTAACCCGCTCGCCTCCTTCGGACAAGGAATGCATGGTTCTTGCCGGAAAATTCATCAATACCGCCATCGCCCAAGCCAAGGAGATTGCCAAGCCCCTCCAAATTTATATCAAGGCCTCGGACTCCGTGGCGAAGTACTCGGAGATTCTGCGCCGAGCCCCCGAGCGTGTCGCGAACTGGAAAGCTTCATGCGCATGGGCTGGCGCAAGGATGGCGTTGTCTATGGTGAAGGCGCACTATGAAGATGCCGACATCGACACGGTGACCTCTGGTATCCCCGACGTGGATGATGACGGCAAGGAGATCGATCACGAAGCCATCCTGTCATCACTCGCGGGTTATGACACCAGGGTTGCCGAGTTGGTGGACGTTGACGTCTTCGTGCCCAGGAACTTCATCGACAACGTCAACCAAGATTCCTCCAAGTCTCATCACAGCGCCGACGTCGAGGGTGATTCTCCGGCTGGTGATGATGCGGCTTCCAAGTCTCCTGCGCCCAAAGAATGAAAAACACTTTGTAATTTCTGTTTCACCTTTGGTGTGTGCACGGGAAAAACTTGTTGATGTAATCTTAAGGCGGAAAACAATGATTGTTAAGTCCTACGACTTAAGAACTAATTCCCAGTATGTATATATATTTTAAGCAAGTGCTGGCTTATCCATTACTCTGGTTCTTATGCTTGACATTTCTTGAGTCGGAAGACTCGTTGTCGGAACCATGCGCTTAGGTGATGATGCCCAATGGCGCCGTCAATAACCTGAGCACAAAATCGTCGACAATAAGTGCCAAAAGTCACTACTCCAGAATCCACATAAAAACGACAAAGAATGTGTAGACCAGAAAACTTAAGCTAACGCTCAGAGTGAATTTTCACAAGTGCAATCGCAAGACTTGTGCATAAAGGTTTTATATGATCCAAAAATGAACACTAAAGGAGGTAAAAGACTCAGCAATATGAGTGAACCAAAGAGCTTTATTTCATTGATCATATAAGAGGTACACAATTAGAAAAAAATGCTAAGTGTAGAAAGGACGTAGCTGTGCTATGTTCCATGGCCGATCAAGCTCCGGGTAGTCATCATCCGGGTCACGTCGCTTACGCTTATGATCCTCATTGGGTCTATCCTTGAGTTCACGAGTGTCGACAAGGTAGTAAGACCCATTGAGCAGCGCCTTGCTTATGATGAACGGTCCTTCCCATGGCGGGGATAATTTGTGTGAATTCTTCTGCTTAAGTCGGAGTACTAAATCCCCCTCTTTAAACGAGCAATGCCGAACGCAGTGACTATGGTAGCTGCGTAGCTTCTGCTGGTAGATGGAGGATCTTTGGCATGCCAAAACGCGCTCCTCCTTGAGAAGGTCCACATCTAGGCGTTTGGATTCTTCAGCGTCATCTTCATCGTAGGTGGCAACTCTTGGTGCGTCGTGGAGGATGTCGGAAGGTAGGATGGCTTCTGATCCATATACCATGAAGTAAGGGGTGTAGCCGGTGGATCTGTTGGGTGTGGTTCGTAAACTCCACATCACAGATGGCAATTCTTCTGCCCAGGCTCCAGCTGCTCTGTGTAGCGGTGCCTCAAGACGTGGCTTGATTCCCTGTAGAATTAATCCATTGGCTCGCTCAACCTGACCATTGGATTGTGGGTGTGCCACAGATGCAAGGTCAAGTCGGATGCCTTTGTCCCAGCAATAGGCCTCCACTTCTCCGAGTGACAAGTTGCTTCCGTTGTTGGTGATGATGTTGTGTGGGAGACCAAATCTCACCACTAGATCCCGGACAAACCGAAGGGCAGTTGCCCCATCAAGCTTTCTAATGGGTTTAGCTTCTATCCATTTGGTGAATTTGTCAACTGCTATAAGCAGATGCATAAATCCACACGGTGCCATATGTAACGGTCCCACCATGTCTAGCCCTCAGACTGCAAACGGCCAAGTTATTGGTATTGTTCGCAATTCTTCAGCAGGAACATGTGGTTGTCGGGCATAATACTGGCATCCCGTGCATGTCTCAACCAGCTTGTCGTCGCCTTCGCGGTCGACAAGAGAATCCTTGCCGGAAGGCTTTCGTGACCAATGATCGAGGAGCGGCGTGATGCCCGCAATCTCCGAGATGGATCTCGCGTAGGATTTCCATACCTTCTAGCTGGGAAACGCACTTTAAGTATACACCAGTAGTGCTTCTTTTATAGAGTTGCCCATTGGTTATGGTATAACCCTTTGCTCGTCGTACTATTTGCCGTATTTCGACCTCGTCGTCGGGCAAAGTTCCAGGTTCGAGATATTCCATGAACGGTTTTGTCCAAGCCGGAAGGATCTTTGTCACCATGTTGACGAAAGAGTCAGCTCTATCTGGGTTGTCGATGTCGGCTCCCTTCATGGATGGTGTGCGTAGATGCTCTAGGAAAACTCCTGGCGGAATTTGCTTGCGCCCTGATCCAAGCTTAGATAGTAGATCAGCCGCCTCGTTTTGCTCCCTAGGTACAGACTTGACTTCGTAGCCCAAGAAGCTCTTGGCTATCTCGTCCACTTCGTCTCGATATGCCGCCATCATAGGGTTCCGCGCATTCCAGGTGCCAGCCACCTGTTGGGAAACTAAGTCGGAATCTCCACAACAAACTATGTGCTTGATGCCAATATCCTTGGCTACACGTAGTCCGTGAATGAGTGCTTCAAACTCCGCCATGTTGTTTGTAGCCTCGAAGTGGATCTGCAGAACGTAGTGCAGCTTGTCTCCTTTTGGTGACTGTAGCAATACACCAACCCCCGAGCCGTTGAGCAACTTTGATCCGTCAAAGTGCATCACCCAGTACTCTGGTTCTGGCAATGGAGTAGCATCTGGCATCTCCGTCCAATGTGCAATAAAATCCGCCAAAGCTTGTGACTTGATAGCGTCGCGTCTCTTGTAGGTGATCTCGAAGGCGGAAAGTTCGATGCCCCACTTCGCGACCCTTCCTGTAGCGTCACTGTTATTGATAATGTCGGACAGTGGAGTCTTGCTCACTACTATGATTGGGTGCTCCTGAAAGTAATGCCTCAGCTTCCGAGAAGCGAGGAATACTCCATAAGCTATCTTTTGGTAGTGCGGGTAACGCTGCTTGGACTCCGTCAAGACCTCGCTCACATAGTAAACTGGTCGTTGAACTCCATGCTCGTAGCCTGGTTCCTTCTGCTCTACCACGACGACGATGCTAATAACCCGATTGGTTGCCGCCATGTAAATTAACAGGGGTTCTCCAGGCTCGGGTGCTGCAAGGATGGGCGCTGAGGAAAGAATCTCCTTGAGCTGCTTCAATGCTACATCTGCTTCATCTGTCCATGTGAATTTGTCCGCCTTCTTCAAAGAATCTGCAAAGCCTTCTCTCCAAGTCGGCTGACGAACCGACTAACTGCTGCAACACAACCTGTTAGTCGTTGAATGACCTTTAGGCATGTCGGATGGTTTATTTTTAAGATGGCCTCGATTTTCTCCGGTTTGACCTCGATTCCGCGCTGGGAAATGATGAATCCCAACAATTTGTCGGTTGGAACCCCGAAGACGCACTTCTTAGGGTTGAGCATCATGTTGTATTTCCGGAGATTATCAAAGGTTTCTTTTAAGTCGGAGATTAAGTCGTTTGACTTTTTAGACATCACTGCGATATCGTCCACATAGGCATGAATGTTCCGACCAATTTGGTCGTGAAGGCAACTTTGCATTGTCCGCTGGTAGGTAGCACCTGCGTTTTTCATCCCAAAGGGCATCGTGACATAGCAAAACGTGCCGTATGGAGTAGTGAACGAAGTGGCCAATTGGTCCGACTTCCTCATCTTGATCTGGTGGTATCCTGAGTATGCACCGAGAAAACACAAAAGTTCCGAGCCAGCCATCGAGTCAATGACTTGGTCAATGCGAGGCAAAGCAAACGGATCTTTGGGACATGCTTTGTTCAAGTCGGTGTAATCAACGCACATTCTTAATTCATTGGTTCCCTTTTTGGGGATAAGTACAGGATTAGCCACCCATCGGGTGTGAAGGACTTCTCGGATAAACCTAGATTTAAGTAACCTAGCTATCTCTTTGCCAATGGCGCGTCTCTTCTCATCTCTGAAGCGCCGTAGAGGTTGTTTCACTGGTTTACATTTTGGATCTATGTTTAAGCTATGCTCGGCAATTTCCCTAGGTACACCTTTCATGTCGGCAGGTTTCCAGGCAAAGATGTCCCTATTCTCACGGAGGAACTCGACGAGCGCGCTTTCCTATTTGGGATCCAGGTTCGTCCCAATGGCGACGGTCTTGGAGGCATCGCCTACCACAAGTTCCACCGGCTTGGTCTCGATGGCGTCCTTGAACGCAGGAGTGGAGTCGGAGATCTGCTTCTTCGACGCGGGCATCTCTGAGTCATTGACCTTGCTCTGGATCTCCTTGAATTCTTCGCTATAGAGGACAGATTCTACAACGGCTGATTCATTGATCTCGCAGTCCCTTGCCTTGGTAAAGCTTCCAGATACGGTGATGACACCGTTTGGTCCGGGTATCTTGAGTTTGTTGTAGACGAAGCATGGCTTGGCCATGAACGTGTGGAATATGTCGCGGCCGAATATGACGTGGTACACGCCTGAAGGGACCACCTCAAAGGTCATGCGCTCTTGGCGGTAATTATTAACGTCGCCAAAAGCTACCTGAAGCGTAATGCACCCAAGGGACCGAGCCTCCCGACCAGGAACTACGCCATGGAACACGGTGTTGGTCCTCCTTAGGTTTGCCTCCGTCAAGTTCATCTTCTGTAGTGTATCCAGGTACATGATGTTGATGCTGCTTCCACTATCCACCATGCACTTGGTGAACTCCACGCCGTCAATCAACGGGTTGATGACCATGGCGTACTGGTTCTCCGTGGGCACAAGGTCTGGGTGGTCCGTCCTGTCCCAAGTTATTGGAACCTCCGACCAGCGCAGGTATTGGGGAACTGGGGGGAGAGTGGCCATCAGGATCCTTAGAGAGGTATTCTGTTGTCAGACGGTGGGGGTGCCAAGGAAAGTGTGGTAGACTGGGGCCTTCTTTGCGAAGGGGTTCTTACCCTTGTCGTCGCTCTTGGCGGCTTGCTTGGGGTCAATGTCCTCGTCCATGTCACTTGAATCCTTGGACTCCTCCTCCTTCTTCTTCCCCTTGCCCTTGCCTCGCGGTCTGTTCTTCCGACTTCGCATGTAGCCGGACTCCGGGTCTTCCTTGAGGTCGTTGACAAACTTGCGGTGTCGATTGGTATGGGTGGCCTTGCCGTTGGCGTTGAGGTGTACGAGGCATGGCATATCGCGGTACTCCTCGTAGGTTTGGGGAACGCGGAGCGGCGCCGAGTTGGTTTCACTTCCTCGTTGCTGCCCGCAGCCTGCTCCCCTTCCTCGGCCATGTTGTCCGCCTTCTCCTCATCCTGCAAAAGTCATAGCGACCATGTCGGTAGATTGCTTTTCTTCTGGAGCGGTTTTCCGCTTTGTGCTGCTGTTCTTCCGAGCTTGAGTTGGAACGGCTATTGCCGGCAATGAGCCACGAGCATCATCGTCGGCAGCTGCGAACTCACTAGCCAACTGAATCATCTGGTTCAAGTCAAGCTGGTGATTGTCCTGCAAGCGCTTCAGCTTGTGTCGGAGCAACGTGCCCCTTTCCAACCCATCAATGAAGGCGGCCATGGCGGTCTGAGTGTGCACTCCTGCGCAGGAACTCTTCATGTCTAGCCAGCGGGAGAGGTAGGCGCGAGATGTCTCGTCTTTCTCTTGCACGCACCACTGTAGATCGCCCACAGTGCAGAGACGCTTGTATGTACCTTCAAAGTTCTTGGTGAATGCTTCTTGCATATCCAGCCAGTTGTAGATAGATTTCTCCGGCAAGTCGTCGATCCATTGACGGGCCGTACCCGCCAACATTAACGGGAGGTATTTAACGACGACGTTGGGATTGACTCCGGCAATCTCCACCGCATTGTCGTAATGGTATTTGTCGTGGTATTGCCGACGAGTACGCCATGGAGGGGTCCTCACAGTGCGTGTTTAGAGATGTGGGATAAGGCGGATGGTTGACGGGTACGAGGTAACACAGCTTACCCAGGTTCAGATCCCACAACGGTGGCGGAATCCTACTCCTGATATAAATCACTATAATGGCAATACGCCGAGTTACAGAGATTAGGTTCGCTGTGCGAGGTGACTAGAAAGTCTAAGTTATCGTTACTAGGTTATCGTGCCCTAAAGGCTCCCATAGGCTCGGCTTATATAGTCGTCAGTTCCTAGGGTTACAGGGAAAAGTCCTAGCCGGACAGGTTACATAGTTCTACACCGTCTATTACTAGTCTTGTGTATCTTGCACTCCAAGGCTCCTGGTACGCTGGTGACTCCACCGTAGCCTTCCTTTATCCGGCATGGGCCTCCTTCAATCCACCTAATCACTACCCAAGAGCCATAGGCCATGCTACCGACTATGGGCCACCCGGGTTAGTCGGATAAGAGACATGCTATATGAGGATACCCATATAGCATATCCCCAACAGTAGCCCCCGGAGAACTCCGAGATCTTGCGCCGTCTTTCCTCTTCCTGTGGAATGCTCCGTCTAAATGGATGTCGGCAAATCGTCAAGCAATATCTTGTAGTCCTCCCAAAGAACCCTGCAAGGTTTTCTCCATCTTCTATGAGTAAGTCGGAGAAATGCTGAATCTTCCATCATACGCTCGCGTTGTCGGATTAAATCCGTCCATGCCGGAATCTTCGATGGGACGGCTCATCTACCATGTCAGTTATGACGATGTAGGCTATAGGTCAGCGACGCCTCGTAACTCACACATGCAGAGAACGTAATCATAGCCGATTTTCCCGCGCGAGCGATACGAACCGTTGGCGGCGACGGTTGGAGACGTGGCAAAATTACCGTGCACGTTCACGAACACGTCGTCTACGCGACAACCGTCCGATTTGCTGCACGAATCTTGACGCAGAGTAAGATAAATAGTGACCGTGGGACACTTGCCACTTTTTCACCCCATTCTCTCGCATCATTGTCTTCTTCCTCCAGTCGCGCGCCTCCTCGAGCTCTCCGCGAAAACCTCCAGAAACCCTAGCCTTGCTCTCTGCCCCAGTCGCATCCTCTCCCTCCTTCATGGCTAGCAGCGGTTCATCCTCACAATGCGGCGAATGGCGGCGTCGGGCGAAGCGGCTGTCAGGCTCCCCCAGAGGGTCTGGTCATCTCGCATCGGTGATAGAAACCACCGTGGCGACCACAATCACTGGAGCCCCGGAAGAGGAGCCAGACTCAACAAAGGCGATCGGCGGCTCGGACATCACCGTCGCGACATCCAAGAGATGGTCGCGAGGGTTATCTCCTCGACGGAGGCTCGCTCAAGGGCGGCAGCGGCGAGGTGACCCCTCTCCAAGCCGGAGAGAAAGTATACCTCAAGGCAATTGGTATGCGCTTTCGCCCATCTCCCACTTCTTCCTGTCCGTCTTGAATCACTTCAAGGTCCAACCCCACAACCTCTCCCCCAATAGTATCTTAGTGCTTAGCAACTTCACGGCACTTTGCGAGGGTTACCTAGGGATCAGGCCTAGGTTAGATATGTTTGTCTACTTCTTCACCGTCAAACGTGAAGCCGGACATAGCAAGGAGGAGTTTAGAAACTGCGGCACCATAAGCTTCAAGATCCGACCTGGCCGGCGGTTCCCCGACATCGTCGGCCACGAGTCGTGCAAGAATTGGCAGCGGACGTACTTCTACGGCCCCGACATTCCTTTGTTGGTCCGAGAAGTAACGTACCCGGACTTTGTGGATGGAGCCGCCGCCGAAGTCCCCACATGGCGGTCCCATGCCTCCCTTCCCTCCGACCTCAATGCCTCTCGCGCAATAAGGCGGATCGAATGGTTTGTAGAGACGGATCTAACCGTCTTGGACCTAGCCATGTGCTGGTTCATCAAGCGGATCCAACCTCTGCAGCACCGTACGAAGCTTATGCACGATTACACCGGCGACCGAAGGGATACCCTCCGGATATCCGAAGACAACTTCTCGAGCGACTCCGTCAAATTCCGCCTTAAGGACATTTTCAAGGTGAAGGACAAGAAGCGTGGCTTCACCCTCACCTACGACATGTTCGTAAACGGAAAGTGCCCAAAGGTAGATATTTATTTTCCGTGTATGACATTACTCCAGTTTTTCCGTCTTGCCAATATCATCTTGTCTAACACAATGATTTCTTACTTAACAGCTTAGCGATCTAGAAGAGGGCAACTTGGCCGCCCAAATCTATGATCCCAAGATGAAGGAAGTCACGGTCGTGTCCGACGATGATGCCCCGTTGGCGCGAAAGCGGAAGAGCTCCACCTCTGACGCTGCCGACGGAGGCAAGAAGAAGAAGACGGAGGGTGGAGCCTCCAAAAGGAGTACTGCCGCCCTGGAGGCAGAAAAGAAGAAAGCCACCGGGATGTTTGCCAAAGCTCCCCCCTTATGTAAGATTCTTATTCTCCATAATTGTCTTGTTTATCTGTCTTATTCCTGTACTTATCCATTTTACACGTTTCAGGAAGAAAGCCACAACCAACCTCAAGAAGTCCTCCAAGACTCTTGGGGCTTCTAGAAATATCAAAGATATGCTGCATCGCGACTCTTCCCCCGCCATCGCCCCTGCTACTCCTACCGTCAAGCCCTCCTCCGCTCCGACAAGCTCCCAAGCCCAGGAGGCACCAGGCCCTTACGCCATGGAGGTGGATTCTGGCGCCTCTACTGAACTCGCAGTTGTCGGCGAGCAGGCGACGCAGGAGAGCGCTGCTCTTCAAATGGCTGAAGCTCCGGCTAAGGATGCCATCGGTAGCGGCAAGGCAGTGGTGGGTGCTGGTACCTCTGCCGAAGGCGGCGCCTCTACTCCCCAGAAACCCCTCGAATTGCCGAAGATTATCTTCCCAGTGCTAACGCCGGGTAGCACAACTATGGTTCCTTGAGGAGTGTCGTCATCTCCGATGCGTGGTCTTGAGGAGCTACTCCGTCAAGCAGACATCTTGCGAAGCAACAACGTTTCCTTTGGCAAGCTGCTGGCCGAGAGTGCTACAAACCTCAAGATCATCGCACTTGTAAGTTTTACTTTACCTTTTGCATTTCATATGAGTATCCCACTGTAGCCCCCGAGGATGTAGACGGAAAACCATTGGTTTTGCATCTATATGCTCTAAGAGTGACTAAGTTAGAAAAAACTCTCACTGTATCCCCCAAGCATTTAGATGGAATAAATTATTCCGACTAGATGCTATAAGAGTAGCATACACAGTGTTCATAACTTTAAGTATTGTAACCCCCAAGCCTCTGGTTGAAAACTGAACTAGCTCCGACTAGATGCTTAAAGAAAAGCTAAGCATATTGCTAAGTTAAAAAACTCTCGCTGTAGCCCCCGAGCACCTAGATGGAAAATCTCCGACTAGGGGCTCCAAGTAGACTGAACAACGACTTGACTTTGTATTTGTTTCCACAGAACAAGAATGCTCGGAGGCGCATGGCCAATGATAAGTACCAGAAGATGCGCGCGGACCTTGAAGCTGAAAAGGGTAAAACCGCCATCTTGAAGGAACAGATCATCAAAAACAAGAGTCTGTTTTCTTTTTGCGCATTTCCGTCTTACTTTTGTGCCTTCCTTCTTCGAGTACTCACTGTGTACTTTGTTTTCACCGACTTGCAGAGCATGTAGCCAAGGCCAAGGATATTGTCGAGCAGTCCAAGCACATTCAGCAGCTGGACAGCGAGAACAAGATCCTTAAGAAGGAGAGGGAACAAATGCTGAAGATGCACGAGGACTCCATGAAAGCCCTGCAAGACTCCACTTCCGCTGAGATCAACCGCTTGAAGGAGGAGCTTGCGATCCTAAAGGATCAAAAGCAAGCTGCCGATGAGCAAAACCTTCACCATAGCGAGGCGTTTAAGCTCCTCCAACAAGAGAAAGAATCCTTGGTGGACGTCGTCTGGCAGGCTAAGGCCAGCATCTTTAGTAAGTGTCCTCCGCCTTGTAGCTCTATATTCTGGATACTTAGGATTTTTGAACTCATGCAATCGTTGTCGGAATTTTCAACGCCCCTGGGTTTAACCCGCTCGCCTCCTTCGGACAAGTAATGCATGATTCTTGTCGGCAACTTCATCAACACCGCCATCACCCAAGCCAAGGAGATCGCCCAGCCCCTCCAAATTTATATCAAGGCCTCGGACTCCGTGGTGAAGTACTCGGAGATTCTGCGCCAAGCCCCTGAGCGTGTCGCAAGCTGGAAAGCTTCATGTGCACGGGCTGGCGCAAGGATGGCGTTGTCCATGGTGAAGGCACACTATGAAGGTGCCTACATCGACACGGTGACTTTTGGTATCCCCGACGTGGATGATGACGGCAAGGAAATCGATCACGAAGCTATCCTGTCATCACTCGCGGGCTATGACACCAGGGTTGCCGAGTTGGTGGATGTCGACGTCTTCGTGCCCAGGAACTTCCTTGACAATGCTGACCCTGGATCCTCCGAGTCTCCTTACAGTGGTGACGCTGAGGGTGAATCTCCGGCTGGTGATGATGCGGCCTCCAAGTCCCCTGCACCCAAGGAGTGAAAAACACTTTGTAATTCTTGTCTCACCTCTGGAATGTGCATTGAAAAAACTTGGTGATGTAATCTTAAGGCGGAAAACAATGGTTGTCGTATCCTGCTACTTAAGAATTAATGCCCAGTATGTATATATTTTTTAAGCAAGTGATGGCTTATCCGTTACTCTGGTTCTTATGCTTGACTTTTCGTGAGTCGGAAGACTCGTTGTCGGAACCATGCGCTTAGGTGATGATACCCAATGGCACCATCAAAAACCTTAGCACAAAATCGCCGACAATGAGTGCCAAAAGTCACTACTCCAGAATCCACATAAAAACAACGAAGAACGTGTAGACCAGAAAACTTAAGCTAACGCCCGTAGGCGGAATTTTCACAAGTGCAAACGCAAAGCTTGTGCATAAAGGTTTATATGATCCAAAAATAAACAATAAAGGAGGTAAAAGACTCAGCAATATGAGTGAACCAAAGAGCTTTATTTCATTGATCATATAAGAGGTACACGATTAGATAAAAATGCTAAGTGTAGAAAGGACGTAGCTGTGCTATGTTCCATGGCCGATCAAGCTCCGGGTAGTCATCATCCGGGTCACGTCGCTTACGCTTATGATCCTCGTTGGGTCTATCCTTGAGCTCACGATTGTCGACAAGGTAGTAAGACCCATTGAGCAGCGCCTTGCTTATGATGAACGGTCCTTCCCATGGCGGGGATAATTTGTGTGACTTCTTCTGCTTAAGTCGGAGCACCAAATCCCCCTCTTTAAACGAGCGATGTCGTACGCAGCGACTATGGTAGCTGCGTAGCTTCTGCTGGTAGATGGCGGATCTTTGGCATGCCAAAACATGCTCCTCCTCGAGAAGGTCCACATCTAGGCGTCTGGATTGTTCAGCGTCATCTTCGTCATAGGCGGCAACTCTTGGTGCATCGTGGAGGATGTCGGAAGGTAGGATGGCTTCTGCTCCATATACCATGAAATAGGGAGTGTAGCCGGTGGATCTGTTGGGTGTAGTTCGTAAACTCCACTGCACAAATGGCAATTATTCCGCCCAGGCTCCAACTGCTTTATGTAGCGGTGCCTCAAGACGTGGCTTGATTCCTGGCAGAATTAACCCATTGGCTCGCTCAACTTGACCATTGGATTGCGGGTGTGCCACAGATGCAAGGCCAAGTCGGATGCCTTTGTCCCAGCAATAGGCCTCCACTTCTCTGAGTGACAAGTTGCTTCCATTGTCGGTGATGATGCTATGCGGGAGACCAAATATTACCACTAGATCCCAGACAAACCTGAGGGAAGTTGCCCCATCAAGCTTTCTAATGGGTTTAGCTTCTATCCATTTGGTGTTGTCAACTGCTACAAGCAGATGCGTAAATCCACACGGTGTCGTTCGTAACGGTCCCACCATGTCTAGCCCCCAGACTGCAAACGGCCAAGTTATTGGTATAGTTCGCAATTCTTCAGCAGGAACATGTGGTTATCGGGCATAATACTGGCATCCTGTGCACGTCTCAACCAGCTTGTCCGCCTTGGGTCGGCCCAAGAGAATCCTTGCCGGAAGGCTTTCGCGACCAACGATCGAGGAGCGGCGTGATGCCCGCAATCTCCGAGATGGATTTCGCGTAGGATTTCCATACCTTCTAGATGGGAAACACACTTTAGGTATACACCAGTAGTGCTCTTTTTGTAGAGTTGCCCATTGATTATGGTATAACCCTTTGCTCGCCGTACTATTTGTCGTCTTTCGACCTCGTCGTCCGGCAAAGTTCCGTGTTCGCGATATTCCATGAACGGTTTTGTCCAAGCCGATGGGGTCTTTGTCACCATACTGACGAAAGAATCTGCTCTATCCGGGTTGTCGATGTCGGCGCCCTTCACGGATGGTGTGCGTAGATGCTCTAGGAAAACTCTTGGCGGAATTTGCTTGCGCCTTGATCCAAGCTTAGACAATAGATCAGCCGCCTCGTTTTGCTCCCTAGGCACATACTTGACCTCGTAGCCCAAGAAGCTCTTGGCTATCTCGTCCACTTCGTCACGATATGCCGCCATCATAGGGTTCCGCGCATTCCAGGTGACAGCCACCTGCTGGTCAACCAAGTTGGAATCTCCACAGCAAACTATGCGCTTGATGCCAATATCCTTGGCTACACGCAGTCCGTGAATGAGTGCTTCATACTCCTCCATGTTGTTTGTAGCCTCGAAGTGGATCTGCAGAACGTAGTGCAGCTTGTCTCCTTTTGGTGACTGTAGCAATACACCAGCCCCCGAGCCGTTGAGTAGCTTTGATCCGTCAAAGTGCGTGACCCAGTACTCTGGTTCCAACAACGGAGTGGCATCCGGCATCTCTGTCCAATCTGCAATAAAATCTGCCAAGGCTTGTGACTTGATAGCATCGCATCTTTTGTAGGTGATCTCGAAGGCGGCAAGTTCAATGTCCCACTTCGCGACCCTTCCTGTAGCGTCGCTGTTGTTGATAATGTCGGACAGTGGAGTCTTGCTCACTACTGTGATTGGGTGCTCCAGAAAGTAATGCCTCAGCTTCCGTGAAGCAAGGAATGCTCCATAATCTATCTTTTGGTAGTGCGGATAACGCTGCTTGGACTCCGTCAAGACCTCGCGTACATAGTAAACTGGTCGTTGAACTCCGTGCTCATAGCCTGGTTCCTTTCGCTCTACCACGACGACGATGCTGATAACCCGGTTGGTTGCCGCCATGTAAATTAACAGGGGCTCGCCAGGCTCGGGTGCTGCAAGGATGGGCGCTGAGGAAAGAATCTCCTTGAGCTGCTTCAATGTTGCATTTGCCTCGTCCGTCCATGTGAATTTGCCCGCCTTCTTCAGCAACTTGTACAGCGGCAGAGCCTTCTCTCCAAGTCGGTTGACGAACCGGCTAACTGCTGCAACACAACCTGTTAGTCGTTGGATGTCCTTTAGGCATGTCGGACGGTTTATGTTTAAGATGACCTTGATTTTTGTGGCATCCCGCAAAACCACTACTAGAAAATCGCGTTGATTTTTGTGGCATGGTTGTCTGCATTATTTTGAAAAGCCTAGTTTTGATTATACAAATACCCCTCTTTATTTTAAAAGGCAAAACCCCGAGTGTATCGGATATTTTGTTTCACCTAAAAACTATTTGCAAAGTGGTTCTGTTTTAAATTAAAGAGAACCAAACAAACACAAAACTAAAACAGCCCCCCATAAATCCTATCTCCACCCAATCCTAATCTACCCTCCAACCAAATCGTGCCACCTCCCCCTCTCACCCAAAACCTACCCACCTGCCACCTCACCAAACCCTCTCCTCTTCCCACCTCTCTCTCTTTTCTCACTCAATCCCCTTCTACCCTCTCTCTCTGACCCTCGGGCCCCACCCAACCCCACCTGGCGCGCCCCACCGACCTAGCTTCCTCTCCCCACCCAGCCCCCTGGCCCACCGGTCCACTCACCCTAGCCCCACCCCAGCTGCCCCACTGGCCCCAACCTCCCAAAGACGTGGCCCATGCGGGTCCACGCCCCTTCCTCGGCCCACCACGCCACCCCGCCTCGCCTTCTTCCCCTCTCGCCGCACTGCCTCTCCTCCCACCTGCAACCTCCCCCCTCTCGCCCACGCCCATCGCTGCAGCTGGCGACGACCACCGGCCTGCAGCCTCCTCTCATGCGGCGCCTCCTCCTCGCTAGCCTGCCCCACCTCGAGCAGCCGCCGGCTCTGACCCAGCGGAAGCCCGGCCGCGCCTCCCCCACCTCGCCAGACCGCCTCCGGGAGCCCGCATGTAACACCCTCAGAATCGGACCTATGCAAGTTTGGGCAAAATTCACCAAACCCGCATAGAAACGATTCAAAGGTGCTACAGAGTGGTATCAGAGCTCAGCAGTTGCGATACCCCACAAGTCCAAATTTGTAGGATAACCTAGCTAACGGTCAAGTAGTGTGTCAAAACTATTTTGCAAAATCGGTTGGATAGTTCGATTAGGTCTGATTTTATTCCTTACCCTCTCGCTATTCTCCTCTTACCCTCGTGTTTTGAACCTACTCTCTTATCTTTTCTTCGAGTCCGTGATTTCTCGTGGTTGGGTTTCCGTCGACTTGTGGTTTCGCATTCTCCCTTTTGTAACGGAGGTGCTACGATCATCAATCTGCAACTGTTCTGTTGTGCCCTTCATCCGATCTGTTGTTCTTAAGATCTTTATCCATATGTGTTCCTTGCTGGATATCCGTATCGTTGAAAAACATATGAGAAGGACGATCTTTGGTGAAGTTGGAGTATACCTTGAGCATGTGTTGTTCATGCCAATGGAACCATCGCGGAACCTAATCGGTGTGTCTTTCATACGATTTCTGCTGGCAACATTCCTTTGTTCCGGAAACCACCTAGGAAGATCTTCAGTCTAAATCTCGAGAGTTGAGTTGCCTGATTCTCCTACCCTTGTATAGAGTTGATAGTTGGGTCCGGGATGGACTGATCACCCTACCCGACTCTTACTGTTCGCTCTGTACATCGAATTGGTGGATCAATGTAACTTCTTCCTCATCTAACGGAAGTTAGGGGTGGCTTTATTTGTTGATACCTCTACCTTCGACCTGCTGTTCCCGGAGTGTTCTCGCGACGGTCCGGACAACGACCTTTGTTGGTGGTGTCGCAGATTTCAAGATGAAGAAGTAACCCTCGTTAGTGGTGCCGCGAGGATCTACACGAAGCGAGAAGACGGAGAACGCCGACCTTCCTTCCGGCACCATGAGGCGGATCTCGAGGGCGAGATCCCTTGTTAGTGGTGTCGAATTGTGGCATCCCGCAAAACCACTACTAGAAAATCGCGTTGAATTTGTGCATTGCATCGTCATCATCATGCATTGTGTGCTAAAACTATTTTCGCAGAGCCCGTTTTGTTTTCTAAAACGCCCCGTCTTTTATTCAAACACCGAAAACCGGGTCCCCGGAATATTTTGTTTTGTCCGAAATCGGTTTGCAAAAACCTTGTTTGTAATAATAAAAATTATAATTATTTTTAGCGGGGCAGTCGAACGGGCCGAAGCGACCCGAACGACCACCCCCGTATACAACAATCGGTCCACCTACCTGCCCCATCTAATTCCTAAAGCCACCCACCAATCTACCCCCACACCCTCCTCCACATCACCCCAGCCAATGGGCTCTCGCCACCTCATCTTTCCTCAACTCCCACCCAACCAGATCGCTCCACCTCAGCAGCCCCTCTCTCTCTCTCTCCCCACCCCACCAAACGCACCCAGCACACACGTCCCCGGCCCCTTCCCCCGCTCTCACTGCCCCAGGGTCCCACCCGCCGGGCGCCACGCGCTGGCCACGCGCCAGCACGCGCCAGCCGCGGGCCCCACGCGGCAGCCACCCTTCCAAACCGACCTCCCCCAGGCCAACCTTCCCCAGCCCCCTGGCCCGCCTGGGACCCACCCGCCCGCGTGCACCGCGCTCTCTCTCCCTTCTCTCCTTCCCCACGCGCTCCTCTGCTGCCTCCGGCGACTGCCGCCGCCTCCTCCCTAGCGCCACCTCTCGCAACCTCCTCCGCCGGCGACCACCGCCACCAACCTCCGCTCCCCTAGCCGCCTAGCTTGGCCACGACCTGGGACGCCAGGCCATCCTCGCCGTCTCACGCCAGAGTTCCGCCTCATGGCGTCTCCTCCACGAGTCGCCGCGCCCAGATCCTGCTTCTCCCGAGCTTGTGCAGCCCTCATGAGCCCCCAAGCCCGCGCACGCCGCTCCGCCAGATCCACCAAGCCCGCCTGCCGCCGTTCTGCGCCTCCGAGCCAAGGCCCGCCGCCGGACTCACCACCGATCCTCACAGATCCTGGCTCAAGCTCGCGAGCTCACGGCCTGCTGCTGGCCGGCTGCATTCTCGCCAGCCTGGCCGGCGAGCCGCTTCGCTCGTCGACCTCGCCGAGCTCGCCGGAGTCCGCCCAGCCCGACCGCGCCCGCACCCATGGCCGCCTGGGCAGTTGTCTCGCCATGTCTGCACTGCCCCGAAGCTGCTGGCCCGGGCCGCCGCATCAGGACCACGCCGAACAAGCTCGCCGAGGATCCGCATGGACCACGAGCCAAGACCGAAACCGTTTCGTCTCGACCACCTAGCCGAGAACCCCAAGACCCATCACGGACTCCAAGTTCCTTGGACGCCACGACCGCACTAACCAGAATCATACTCGCCGGAACTGAGACCCCGGCATCGAGACCGAGTTCGCCCCCGATAACCAAGGTGGGACCCGGCAAGACCTTCGCGATGACGAGAACGACACCGATCCGAGTTCTGCTTCCCGGACATCGAGGTCCCGAAGACTGACGCCCGGCGACCGAATTCGAGAACCCCGACACGGACACACCAAGCTCTTCATCGAGGAAACCAAGGCCGTCGACGTGGAACCATAGAACGCCGAGTGCTACACCCGCCACCGAGAACTTCCCCCTGAACGCCTGGACCGTCGACTTTCCCCAAGTCCCGCACCCGGATGCGACAAGAACTACTCCGATATCCGAGAACGTTCCCGCGAGACCGCTCGTCGAACCCTGGACCCCGAGGCCGAACCCCGAACCCCGGAACCCCAAGTTCGTCGAACCCTAACAAGATCGCCGAACCCTAATGTGTGAACCTCTTCCCGGAACCCTATTTTTATAACATAACAACTTGTTGCATATTTAATTGTCATCTCGCATGCATATCTGTGGTTTGGGGGCCTTTTGCCGATTCACCTAATAAATAAATATGGGGCCCATATGCGGGCAAGTCTAGTCTCATATCGGCCTCATTTAAATTTGTGTAGCGAACCCGTATTATCTTTTGACATGTTAAACCACATTTAAATTGCGGGGTTCTAAATAATATGAACCACCTAAATAATTGTCGGGACCCCGGTTCCGCTTAATATGACCTAATTGCACCGCACCTTGCCTTGTCATTCATCATGCATGCATCATGCCGATCTTTTGCCTTAGTATTAAATATTGCATCCGGTGTTTCTTCTAGTGTTTGGTTCTTCGCGGATAAGGCCGTTGAGTTGATGTGAGCTTCGCCCCGATCTTCGGTTGAACCCCTCGACAATGTTTTCAGGCGAGCACCTCCCCCTTTCTACCTATCTTACTTTGCTAGTATTTACTTCTCTCCTGTTGATCTATTGCTATCTGTGTTGCGATGCTTTAGTTTCCGTACCTGTGATATACCGTGCAGCCCTATATTGCCTTGGACACACCCTATTGCCTGTTGTTTGGTAGATAGATGGACTTGCGCGTCGTAGTTGCTTGCTCAAGTGCTGATGTGTGTCGTCATATGCCACAGTTGCTGATGTATTGCCGCATGTTGCTGTTGGAGATGATTCTAGTTTTACTTACCGTCACTTTACTTTCTGTTTAACAACTAAAAATTGAAATAAGCAGAGGCATCGGTGGGTGATAGAAAATATTTGGTTTCCGAACGCCCACTTGTGTCCCGTAAGACCCCGAGTACTTGATACCTGTTCCTTGATTTTGCGCGCTATCCACATCCGGAGGTATATGGGACCCCCAGCTGTGAGCTTGATTCAGTCTTATTTCTAGGGCCACAAACTAGTTTGAGGTTTTATTTACGATCCTGTACTTATGCCATGCTTTATCGCTTTATTTATTGTGCGAGGGGCACATCATCGCTTAGGAATTGTGACCCGTTACGTGGTATCGACAAGCCCAGCCACACTTTCGGGTTCCTGTTCTCACCGCCCCACAAACCTTGAGGCCGTCTCGAGTCACTAGCTTCGCTGGATTCTACTTAAGGTGGCCCCTGAAATATTTCTGAATCGTGATTGTTCAACATGAAGCCTCGTTGGGTTTTGATTTGGTTTTTCCGAGGCTGATCGAGCGTGTGTTGCTATTGGTGCACCGCCGGGTAAAACTTTCAAAGCCGTGTCCATGGATATGGATGACTTGGAGCATGATTCTCGATCATAGACAAGCATAACTAAAGTTTCATCGTTATAAATTTGACTTATAATGACTAGTAATCAGCTTCACTATAACGGAATGGCTAATTAATACGCCCACAAATGCTTGTTTGGAGTGTCGCCATGCGACCGCATACTGACTAGTAAGTATTGCAACTACAACGAAATGGCTGAGTAAAAGTACCAACAACTGCTGGGTTTTGGGTTTATCTCATGCTATCTGTACCTGACTAGTAAGTGTTGCCACTATCACGGAATGGTTAACTAAAAGTGCCCACTGCTTACTTTATCAGGATGATTACCTATACCTGACTAGTAATTGCTGCAACGATAACCAAATAAGTAAAACTGCCAACTGTGTGAGTTCCTCGGTTGACTTCCTCGATTGGTCTCGAGGGGGAAACACCAGGATGGGTTTGTTTGGTGTTAGTTTCAGGTTGGATCCGGATAGGTCATTCTTACCCCTCTCCGATATCCGCCATTGTATCGAGTCTCTATAGGTTGTTTAGTGCATGTTGTCGCCGCCACCCACCATACCTATGTAGGCGAGGACCGCCAATTCTAGCCTCGCTGTAATCGCCTCAAGATCGACGCTCCTTCTTTGTTTTCTTTGCCCCTTGTCGGCACCCTTTTGTTAAGCAGGTTTGAGATCGACGCCGTTAGCGTGGTTACCCTTCCGGCTTGGCTCGGGCAGGTTATGGACGCCATTGGTTATTCTTCAGGGCTCTTAGCCCCATTTGCATCTTGTCCGTAGCTGGACGCTCTATCGTTTTCAAGGTGATTTGGATCTTTGTATATTATGTCTGTATTCTTGACTCATGGAGTCGCTTATATATATATATGTTCTGTGGGTCCCATCGAGGACTGTTGTGTGATGTTATTACTTCGTTTTCCACCCGCACGAAAGTGCTTGGTGGGCACCTTTGAATCGTTTCTATGCGGGTTTGGTGAATTTTGCCCAAACTTGCATAGGTCCGATTCTGAGGGTGTTACACCGCACCTCCGCCGCCCTTAGCCGCCCGCTCCGCCGCATGGCTGGCCTCCGACGCCTCGCCACGCCGGCGCGACTCCCCGGCCACCTCCTTCTCCGACTCGCGCCAACGCCGCCCGAGCAGCCCACCTCGACCGCCCGGACCTGCCCCGACCCGCCACGGCCCTCCACGCCTTCCCTCCGCGAGCATCACCGAGCCGCCACCGGCGCCGACGGCCGCTCCTCCGCGCCGCCAGGGACCCCGGCGCCGCTGCGGCGGCTCCGCCGACTCACGCCGCCTGTCCCCACCAAGCACCTCGCCACCGCCACCGCTGCGTCTTCCACCGGCGCCGCAGGCCCTGTGCCTCCCTTCCGCGCCGCTCCACCCCGGCAGCCTCCCCGACGCCGTCGTCGTTAGTCACTTGCCGTCCCCGCCGCGTTTATGGCCGCGCGAGCCGGCCCCCGCCTTCCACCTCGACCGCCGCCGGCCCCGACGTTCCGCACCGCCCTCGTCAACCTCCGTGCCCGCCGCCAAGCCCTGCAGTGTTGCTGTTCCCCAGGAGGTGTTGTTGCCTGACAACAATCCTTGTGTTTGGCCATGTAATTGTGGTGTTTTGGACGCCACATTGGCTTCTTCCTTCGTCTCCGAAGCCGACAAGATCTTTCGATGTTGTGCACACTTCGCTGCCAAGTGATACCTCCTCGATGGGTAGGGCTCGCTCGACAAGATCTTCGATATGCGTCGCCATCCTCGTAGGCCACTTCGCGAACCCGACAAGTTCTTCTCAACGACAAGATCATCGACAGGGAGCCCGAAGACCACATGTGCGACAAGTACTCCCTCGAGAACGTCAAGTACTTCACCCCGGACACCGAGCCCCCGATGCGACAAGTGCTTCATCCCGAACGCTATGACCGTCGACATGACCCGAAGACGCGGACGCGACAAGCACTACCCCCGATAACCGAGAACGATCCCGGAGTCCGAGAATGTTCCCGTCGAGACCGAACCCGTCGAACCCTGGAACCTGAGACCGACCCCGAACCCCGGAACCCCAAGATCTGTCGAACCCTAAATGTGTGAACCTCTTCCCGAAAACCCTATTTTACAATATAATACAACTTGTCGCATAATAATTGTTCATGCATGCATATTTGTCATGTGGTTTGGGGGCCTTATGCTGATTCACCTGATAATTAAACATGGGGCCCATATGCGAGCAATTCTAGTCTCATATTGGCCTCATTTAAATTTGCGTAGCGAACCCGGTGATATCTTGTGCCATGCTAAAAACAACATTTAATTTGCGGGGTAGATAAATAACTTGAACCACATAATTAATTGTCGGGACCCCGGTTCCGCTTAATATGAACTAATTGCATTGCACCTTTGCCATGCCATGCATCATACATGCATCATGCCGATCTTCTGCCGTTTTACTAAATATCATTCCGATGTTTATTCTAGTGTTTTGCTTCTTCGCGGATAAGGCTGTTGAGTTGATGTGAGCTTCGCCCCGATCTTCGGATGAACCCTTCGGCAATGTTTTCCAGGCGAGCATCCCCCCTTTCTACCTATCTTACTTTTATAGTATTTATTCCCTCCTGTTGATCTATTGCTATATGTGTTACGATGCTCTAGTTTTCGTACCCGTGCTATCCCCTGCAGCCTTATATTGCCTTGGACACATCCTATTACCTGTTGTTTGGTAGATAGCTGGACTTGCGCGTCGTAGTCGCTTGCTCAAGTGCTGTTGCGTGTCGTCAAGTGCCATAGTTGTTGATGTTTTGCCGCATGTTGATGTTGGAGATGATCATAGTTTTACTTATCGTTCACTTTAATTCCTGTTTAACAACTAAAATTGAAATAAGCAGAGGCATCGGTGGGTGATAGATAATATTTGGTTTCGACGCCACTTGTGTCCCGTAAGACCCCGAGTACTTGATACCTGTCTTGATTTATCGCGCTATCCACATCCGGAGGTATATGGGACCCCCGAGCCGAGCTTGATTCATCTTATTTCTTGGGGCCACAAACTAGTTTGAGGTTTTATTTACGATCCTGTACTTATGCCATGCTACTTAGATTTAAATTGTGCGGCGATAGAACACCTGCATCGTTTAGGTAAGCGGAGTGATTACGCCAGATCGACACCCCGAGTTTCGGGTTCCCGATCGCCATGACCATTGACGCAAACCTTGAGTCCGTCTCGAGCTTGCTTACTCGCTATGGATCTACTCAATGGGTGGCCCCCTGAAATATTTCTGAATCCTGTGATTGTTCACCGTGAAAGCCTCGTTGGGTTTTGAGTTGGTTTTTCCGAGGTTGATTGAGCGTGTTGCTATTGGTGCACCCGGTGGTAAAACTTTCAAAGCCGTGTCATGGATATGGACGACTTGGAGCAAGATCTCGATCATAGACAAGCATAACTAAAGTTTATTGCTGTAAATTTGACTTTATAATGACTAGTAATCAGCTTGACTATAATGGAATGGCTAATTAATACTGCCCACAACTGCTTGTTAGGAGTGTCGCTTGCGACCATTGTACCCGACAAGTAAGGATTGCAACTACAACGAAATGGCTGAATAAAAGTACCAACCATCGCTGGTTTTGGATTACATCATGCTATCTCAGATTCGATTAGTAATTGCTGCAACTACAACGGAATGATTAACTAAAAGGGCCCATCGCTTACTTTATCGTGACGTTATCTATACCGACTAGTAATTGCTGCAACGATAACCAAATAAGTAAATCGCCAACCGTGTGAGTTCCTCGGTTGACTTCCTCGTTTGGTCTCGAGGGGAAACGCCAGATGGGTTTGTTTGATGATAGTATCGGTTGGATCCGAATAGGTCTCCTTACCCTCTCGATAGCCGCCATTGTATCGAGTCTCTATAGGTTGTTTAGTGCATCTTGCCGCCGCCGCCATCCACCATACCTATGTAGGCGAGGACCGCCGAATTCTAGCCTCGCCGCTGCATCGCCTCGATCGACGCTCCTCTTTTCCTTTGCCCTTTGTCGGCACCCCTTTGTTTAAGCGGTGTTGAGATCGACGTCGTTAGCAGGGTTACCCTTCCGGCTTGGCCTGGGCAGGGTTATGGACGCCATTGGTTATTCTTCAGGGCTCTTAGCCCCATTTGCATCTTGTCCGTAGTCGGACGCTCGATCATTTTCAAGGTGATTTGGATCTTTGTACATTATATCTGTATTCTTGACTCTTTGAGTCGCTGTTAGATATATCTGTTCTGTGGGTCCCATCGAGGACTGTTGTGTAATGTTATTACTTCGTTTTCCACCCGCACGAAAGTGCCTGGTGGGCACCTTTGAATCGTTTCTATGCGGGTTTGGCGAATTTTGCTCAAACTTGCATAGGTCCGATTCTGAGGGTGTTACAATCTTCTCCGGGTTGACCTCGATTCCGCGCTGGGAAACGATGAAGCCCAACAATTTTCCGGCTGGAACCCCGAAGACGCACTTCTTAGGGTTGAGCATCATGTTGTATTTCCGAAGATTGTCAAAGGTTTCTTTTAAGTCGGAGATTAAGTCATTTGACTTTTTAGACATCATCGCGATATCGTCCACATAGGCATGAACGTTCCGACCAATTTGGTCGTGAAGGCAATGTTGCATTGTCCGCTGGTATGTAGCACCTGCGTTTTTCAGCCCAAAGGGCATCGTGACATAGCAAAACGTGTCGTACGGGCTAGTGAACGAAGTGGCCAATTGGTCCGACTTCCTCATCTTGATTTGGTGGTATCCTGAGTAGGCATCGAGAAAACACAAAATTTCCGAGCCAGCCGTCGAGTCAATGACTTGGTCAATGCGAGGCAAATCAAACGGATCTTTGGGACATGCTTTGTTCAAGCCGGTGTAATCAACGCACATTCTTAATTCATTGGTTCCCTTTTGGGGGACAAGTACAGGATTGGCCACCCATCGGGTGTGAAGGACTTCTCGGATAAACTCAGCCTTAAGTAACCTAGCTATCTCTTTGCCAATGGTGCGTCTCTTTTCATCTCCGAAGCATCGTAGGGGTTGTTTCACTGGTTTGCATTTTGGATCTATGTTTAAGCTATGCTCGGCAAGTTCCCTAGGTACACCTTTCATGTCGGCAGGTTGCCAGGCAAAGATGTCCCTATTCTCACGGAGGAACTCGACGAGCGCGCTTTCCTATTTGGGATCCAGGTTCGTCCCAATGGCGACGGTCTTGGAGGCATCGCCTACCACAAGTTCCACCGGCTTGGTCTCGATGGCGTCCTTGAACGCAGGAGCGGAGTCGGAGATCTGCTTCTTCAACGCGGGCATCTCTGAGTCATTGACCTTGCTCTGGATCTCCTTGAATTCTTCGCTGTAGAGGACAGCTTCTGCAACGGCTGTGAAAAATAAATAAATAAAATAAATTATTGTTGAAATTTTAGGGTGAAAAGAAACTTTTGTTTCTAAATGGAAACTTAAAATCCCATCTTGAACAAACTTTAAATAAAGTTTGAATTTAACAAAATCCAAATCAAGTGAATTGCATTCCTCAATGAATGTATCTTGAAATTTAAACACTTGGAAAATAAATCCAAACCCTAAACTCTAATGGAATAAAAACCATTTCCAAGTTATCTCCAAGCCTATGGATTTGATCCATATAAAAATTTGTCAACAAATATATATAAATGATCAAGAAAGACAAATAGAAATATTATAATACCATATAAATTGGTTTCACTTAATTTGGAGCCATGAATAAAATCTTATGAAATTAATAAAATATGGAAAAGTAAATTCCAAAGCTAATAAAGCCCTTATATAAAATCCTTACCAAATGGTGAGAAAATAATCCTAAATATATTTAAAAGGATAAATAAATATTAAATAAGATTTCACAAATTGGAATCACCAAGTTTGGATCTATAAATAAAAAGATATGGATTTTATAAGATGAAGAAAGAAATAATAAATAAAGAATATTTAAAGACCAAATTAAATCTTGGCCAAATCCATAAACAAATGGAATGAGTATAATCCAAATCCAAATAAAAATAAAAGGATAAAGAATTTTCCAAAATAAAATAAAATGGCATAAAACAAATCCTATTAGAATAAAGACAAATCTCTAATAAGAATAAATATATAATTCATGAGAAAATAGTATTTTGGAATCTACCCAAGTGAAATAGAAGTTGTTTAATTCAACTTAATTAAGATTAAATAAATCTTCCAAATAAACTTTAGGGAATTAAAACTATATTTAATTCCATTGGAATTAAAATGAAAACCCAATTCAAATGATTTTTGAATCACATTAAATACTTTCCAAATAATTCAAGATGAATTATTTGACACCCTATTAATCAAATAAAAACCTACTGAAAATATTTGGAAGGTTTTTAGAAATTTAAATGGTGTTGGAAATTATTATTAAATCTTATTTGATTTAAAACAAGGGCTTATTTAAATAAATAAAAGACCCCAAAAAAGAATAAAGTTTTATTCAAAAATTGACTTCAGCTTATATCACTAATCAATATTTAAACCTACACAAATTGTGGTTGAGGTTTGAATTCAAATTGATGTTTTGAATTGTTTAATCAAAATCAAAATAGAATAAAAGAAAAGGAAAAAGGAAAAACAATCAGAACAAAAAAAAAGTAAAAGACCCAACCCATCTGGCAGCCCACTAAGCCCAACAGCCCAATCCCTCTCTTCTCCCGCAGAAAACTTTTTGAACCAGAGAACTTACCCACTCCGCCACTGACTGCCAAGACCCACCTTCCCCTCTCTCTCACTCACGATCAAACGGGCCCTGCGACCACGTCATCATCTTCCTCCCCACAACCTGTTCGTCCGAGCGTTCACTGCGTTGATTTCGCGGGATAAATTCACGAGTAATGGCGTCGTTAATCCTCCCCCTGACCACGCCTTCTTAATCGCCTGCCTCCCCTCTCTCTTTCCCCTCTGTCGCCTCACCCTAGCGCGCCCCCAGGCTGCCCAATTTTCCCCTGCACCGCCCTCTGTTCGACGCCTCCCAGCGATTCCGTCGCCCCTTGCCTCCTCGACCACGCTCACATGTTCCCCAGACCCTGGCAATTCTCTCCACACCCTCTACTTGCCCGCGCATGCCCCGCAGCCTCGATTCCGTCCATGTCTGAGTGCCACCGAGGATGAACTCGACTCCGGCGAGCTATAGCCGACGACCTCGTGCGCCCCTTGCTCACTGGTGAGTATTCTCGTGATCCTTGAACTCGTGTGCACCTTCCTGATGCGTTATTTTTCTCGTTTGCGTCCCAGAGACCCGCCTTCGACCACGACCGTGCATGCCCGAGCCCGCGAGCTACTCCGGCGAGCAATCCCCACAACACCAACGCGCCCCTCGACAAGCAGAAGGCACGTTGAGCTTTCCCACGCCACGGCGAACCTGGTGAGCCACACCTTTCTCTCCCTCGCTTCCTGTAACCGCCGCGACACCGTAGCCAGACACGCCGCCGCCACCTGCCGCCGCCAGCGCCACCACTAGTTGGCAAGCGTGCTGCGCGCCGTTGGATTTTGATCCAAAGGACGCGATAGAACCTTAGCCCGAAGGGGTATCGATCGATCTGCGCCGTGCGATGTCAGTTAAATCCTACGGTCTGAATTGCTGATCCAACCGAAACAGTACCCGCGAATAGAATCTAGCCACGTGTCTCTGTTGGTTAGATTTAAAACAGATTTGATCTATTAGATACAAGATTTTATAAAATCTATAACTTTTAATCTACACGTCCAAATTTTACAAATTTTATATCAATGGATTCAGCAAGACAAGACCTAGCCAACCATGCACTTTGTTTAGTAAAAAGCTTCTGTTAAATTGTTTGTTTTTACATAAACTTGTGTAGGCATGTTTAGGATATAAAATTTATTCCAAAATGATTTTGAGGATAAAATCTTTGGAAAATGGTGTGTTTTGAACCTACTGACCATAGGAAAAAATTGTGGTTTAAAAAATGTATTTGGTGAAGCAACAGAATAAATCTTTGATTTAAACCATTTCTAGTCAAATAAAAATATGGTTTAATTGTTAAAAATGATTTTGGAGGAAAACCTTTGGGAAATGTTTTGGAAATAAACTCTCTGACCCTAAACACAAGATTTTATGGTTTGAAAACATATTTTGTTAAACCTATATAATGTTGCCTTATTAAAAACATTTCTTCACCACGTAAAATAATGACTTAGTTTAAAAATGGTTTATGAAGTGAAATCTTTTGCAAATGATTTTGCCACTTTATAAAATGACCAATAAGTGTTTTAGAATGTTTATAACCTATTATAAATAACTTTTTGTAAATAAAACAATCTTTAGCATGCTTGCATGCATTGTTTTGTTTCTATCATTTTATGTGATGAATTGCTTGAATGGTAGATTGAAATATTGTTTGCTTGATTGAATTGTAGTGATTTGAAGTGAGTGAATATTGCAAGATCAAGGAGTGAACCTATACTCTCTACCAAAAAGGCAAGTGATGCTTCATACTTTTGTCCCATTGTTTTCACTATGCACTAGTGATGTTTCTAAGTAGGACTTGCATGGAATTTTGCTAAGTATAAACTATGCCATGGGAAATCCTAGTAGATGAAACCTTAGTAGAATTTCCTAAGTTAAGATTCCTACTACTATCATGCTTAGCTTAGCTAGTAGAAAACAAGGGTGGAATATATATTCATGCTATGAAAAATTTCTAAGTCTGAGGACTTGTGTTTTGTATAATAAAATAACTAAGTGAAAAATCTAAGTGCTTAGCCATGTCCCTGGCAAAGGACAATTTGAGCATCAAGACATGGAAGCTATCAAAAATCTCATCATCCAAATTTCTAAGTTAAAAATCTTGTGGGTGAACAAGGCATTGAAAGGATCACCAATTTCTATTGGGAGATGCCTTGGGAAAGATTTTGTCAAGCAAAAACTTAGTGTTTTCAAATGATAAGGAAAAATATATTTTGAGCAAAGCAAGCCTAAGCTCCACTTAGCCAAATGCATATAGATGATAGACTCCACTATACTACCATAGTATCACTTGCCAATACATTTCAAATATATTGACCCTTGTGGCTGTAACTTGTTATGTTGCAGGTTTGTTTGATATTAGTGAAGTTTAATGATTAGGATTACAAGTCTACAACCAACATGTCTGCATGTGGCACTTTGAAGATGAAGGACCCCATGCTATTGTTATATTCTGCTGCATTGTCATGAGATAGCCAAATGAGCTATGTAAGATGTAATAAATTATTTTATTCCTGGTTATAAAGTTGTATTATGACCTATGTTTCTTGATATTACATATTAACTGTGGATGCTAGCTATTGATCCAGGGACTAGCATTGCAATCACAGGGATCCTTTTCCTTTATAAAGGAGGGATCTTACAGATGGTATCAGAGCATTGTGTTGCATGTAGGATTTGTAAACCTAGGATTGGACAAACCCCTTAGAAAAATAGGAGTTGAATTTGTTCCAAAACTTATTTACAAACAATCTTGTAAACTCTTTCCTCAACCATTTTGGTTTTTTGACTCCACATCTCTTCTATTTCAACTTGATGAACAAAGCCTACCCATGGCCAAAGACTTCACCATGAGCAAAGGACTTCATCAACTCTAATGACTTCAACATCTTCAAGTGAGTTCAACCTTATTCTCAACAAGGACTTCAACCTTGGATATCATTAAGGACTACAAGTGAGACAAGAAATATTACTCAAGACTTGAATACTAAGGAAACACAACTTAGAAGGAATCATCATCACTCTGAGGATTTTGTGACCAAGAATTTTCCCAAGGATACAAAGATCTCATTCAAGAAGAATCAACTAAGAAGGATGGAAAAGATCTCAAGTGAACCATATAGATGGACCACCATATTTAGTTTAAATTAAAACCACCAACCTATGAGGTGTAACAAAAAAAATATTTTATTGCCTAAAAATGTGCTTGAAACTTGTTGTTTGAGTGGAATGTTGTTTGTGATTGCTTGCACATTGCTTGAGTGAATTATGATGTGAGTGATTAGAATTATTTTCTTAGAAAATCTTTTGCCTATTCTAATCCCAATCCAACCCAAACAGATGACTTCTCCAAGAGACTCCAACCTCAAGGATGGTGACAACTGAAGGGAATATGCCCGAGAGGCAATAATAAAGTGGTTATTATCGTATTCCTTATTTATGATAAATGTTTATTTTACATGCTATAATTGTATTAATATAGAAACGTTAATACATGTGTGTTTAATAAACAAAAAGGAAGTTCCTAGTTATGCCTCTCTTTTAAACTAGCTCGTTGATTAACATGATGATCAAAGTTTCCTGATCATGAACATTGGATGTTGTTAATAACGAGGTCACAACATTAGTGTAATGATGTGATGAACATTCATCCGAAGTATAGCATTACGATCAAAGTCATTGAGTTTATATTGCTATAACAACTTACGAAGTGATCCTAATCCTTAGACCATGAGACCATGTCAATCACTAACACCGGAAGAGTTTCTCGATGACATCAAACGTCACACCGTAACTGGGTGATTATAAAGATGGCTTCAGAACTACTAAAGTGTTATGTTGAGACCCATGGATCGAGAGTGGAATTTATTCATCCTGATGACGGATAGATATGCTCTGGGCCCTCTCGGTGATATCACATTGATTAGCTTGCAAGCAAGTGGTTTGATCACTAGAATGTTATATAACGGGAACGAGAAAAGAGTACATGTCGGTAACGAGATCAAACTAGGTATGGAGATACCGATGATCGAATCTCGGACATGTAATATATCGTGAAACAAAGGGATTAAGATACTAGCGTAAAAGGTTCACACGATCACATAAGTCATCGTTGAATGTGTGGGAGTCAGTATGGATCTCCAGGTACCGCTACTGATTATTGATCGGAGAAGGGTCTCGATCATGTCCGCATTATTTGCGAACAGTAGGGTGACACACTTAAGGGATACCGACACCATTCGGAGCAAATGTTATGCCAGAGAAAGAAAAAGGAAAGCGCAGGAAATTATTTCACTAGACACCGAAACTGTTTCGGTTGAAATTGCTGAAACTGGTTCTGCATGTGAAATGGAATACTAGCAAGGGGTTTTATGTGAATGTTTGTTAATTAAAGTAATTAACAAAATTCTGAATAAATAAATAAAGGAGTTTTATTTAAATGAGAGCTTGCATTAAATTTGGTGGAAATTTAATGCATGTGAGTGGATTTTTGAGTGGAGGCTTTTTAATGGGAGTGGAGGCTTTTCATTTTGAGTGGGAGCTCCACCCACATGAATGTGGAAGAGGTGGGGGCAGCCCCATGGCTGGGCGCCATGCCCCTTGGGTTCCCCCCCCCCCCTCTCCCCTATAAAAGGCCCCCCTCTCCTCCTCTTAAAGTACACCTCCTCACGAAGGATCTCTCTCCCCCCTTTAGAATTTCCCCATGGTCTCGGATCAACGAGATACATGTTCCCGGTGGCTTTTTCTGGAAGGATTTATTGCTTCGCTGGAGCGAGGGCGCGGAGGTTGTCGGGGTACCCGTACGTGTGTGCGATCACGAATGCACCACTGCTTTGAGGTGTTGTACTTGATCGTGCTGGACCATATGGACTTCATCACGATCTTGAGATTGGCAAGCGTTCGTCTAGATCATCCACGAGTACAACCTCGTTAACGCTATTTGGTCTTCGAGGGTATGTATTCTATGGATGTATATCCACCCGTTGCTTATATCTAGTAGATAGATCTTGGTACATAGATGTTCTCACCGTAGGAAAATTTTGTTTTCTATGCTGCGAACCCTACAGTGGTATCAGAGCCGGATCTATGCGTAGATACTTTGCACGGGTAGTACACATATGAGTATGTGGGCAATGATGATCATTTTATTGCTTCTTAGTTGTACTTTGGATATTGGTGGCATAGTGGAATGAAGCGGCCCGGATAAACTTTGCATGTCCTCGCACATGAGACTTGTTCCACGCTTGACATGCAACTAGTTTTGCATAAGTGGCTAGCGGGTGTCTGTCTCTCCTACTATAGTCAATATCTAATTTACAACGAGTTGTCAACAATTTGTTATCCTCGTTGTGGTTCATGTTCGTAGGTAAGAACGGTTCTATCTTCGAAATCCCTAAGCCACGTAAAACTTGCAATGGATAAATTAGAGGCGTCTAGTTTAGATTGTTGTTGGGCTAGTGTTATGATATGGTGATGTTGTAAGTAGAATTATGAGATGATACTCTTACAACACGCATAACGTGTAGGTTCCATAGACCTTGGCCTTACACATAGAGGTATGATATACCACGGTGCACGTGATGGAGATCATATGCGGGAACCATATCATTCCACTAATAAACATGTGATGTTTGATAGCATCTTATATTGCTTGTTTGGCGTTTTATTACCATAATAAGATGATCCCTCATTTAGATATCAAGATAAAAATGTGTTCTTACTTAAGTATGCACCGACAATGTTTCGTCGCTTCAAGACATCACGTGATGATCGGGTGTACTTGAATCCACGAGCATATCTCGGGTGTAAGACAGTTACACACGCGAATACTAAGGTTCTTACTTGGCGAGCCTAGCATGTACATACATGGCCTCGGAACACGGACCGAAAGGTTAAGCATGAGTCATATAGTAGATATGATGCCCATTTGATGCTCGCCTTTGAAGGTACACCGACTCACGTGATGATCGGACTTGGTGTAGTGGATTTGGTTCATGTAATCACCAAAAAGACACGAGGGATGTCGTTTTTGAGTGGGAGTTCATTTCTAATTTGGATTAGTAGAACTCAATTTATCATAAATTAAATCAAAGTGAATTTTCATAATTTGTTGTAGTCATTGGCATTCGTTCACCACCTTATGCATAGTTGTAATTGAGATAATAGAACTATAGAATTCTGGATATATACTTTATGAACTGGTATCGTATTGTGTTGAGTGTCAATCTAAAGTTTAAAGTCCTATTGCAAACTTTCAGCAAACTCTATTTACTCCGTGAAATTTAATAATTGGTATTAAATCGAGATTAACAATTTCAGTGTTAGTATCTTAAGTATCATGTTTGCCTCCATGATTCTTGATTGTTTTTAAATATCAAGGTTGTCTAGGAGCTGAAAGAATTGTTTCAGAAACCATCATGTGTGACAGATATAACGATATCTGAAACAATGTTTTGGTTGCAATATGATAGAGTATAATATACAATCTCATATTGGATGAGAATTTACAAAGGTTGGAGATGCTAGACATCCTAATCATCCAAAAGGGTTTTGGAAAGTAATGTTATACTCACGATTCACCTTTATAAGCTACAGTAGCTTGATCATGAAAGTCATCATCATAAGGATGAATAGAAGATGTATGTAAAGTGTTTACTATACTAAAAGATTACTAAAGAATGGATTTTGAAAGAATACCAATCATTTTGATGATGGTGATCTACTTCAAAGTGCAAGTCCAAAGGTATTATTATTTGAATATACACGCTTTGGACTATGTGTCATGTATATGGCGCCACTGTTGATGTTGATAAATTCTTTTAAAAAGGAAAAGGAAATGCTGAAAGAGAATCTATAAAATATATTTGGCAGAAAAGAAAAGATTGGAAATATCCAATTTAGGTATATGGATGATATACATGTTATGGTTGTATTCTTTGCTTGTTAAACAATGTGGTTCTTGGGTATTGGATACCGAATTGGTTGGTATGAAATTTCATACGGAACAACGTAATTCATAAACCACAATGGCCTAAGTAACTAGCAAGAGAATATGTGATGATGTTCATCGAAAACAAACAAACCGTTGTTTGTATTTCTCGTTGACATCAAAGCTTGACTTCAAGATTTGTTTTAATAATTGTTATTTCAATCAGGTATTATGAGAACAAAGGTTGTTCAAATAATTACCGTATTCCATATAAGATGGATGATTTAAAAATCTAGTTGGAGAAATCACATCCATAAAACCTAATGCTAAAATGTCGCAAGACAAATGATTGAAAGATCACTTACGAAGTGACATCGCTGTTTAAATTATATTGGAAAGAAAACATGAAGAATCTCCATTTTCATGGATTTTTGGAGTCTTTGATTTGATCAAGTGACGCTTGTGAGACTTTCCTCGGGATAATTAAAAACTTCGTTCAAAGGCCAAAGAAGAACGAACGACTAAAATATTGGAATTTATACATATCGATGTATGTAGTCCATTATTTATAGTCGTAAGCGATGGGTTTCAACTTCATATACTTTCTCCGGAAATTTAAGTGAATGTTCACTTAATGAGAATGAAGTATGAAATATTTGAAAATGTTTCAAACACTTTCAAGATGAAGTGAAAAATCATTGCAACAATAAAATAAATGATTTATGATTTTATAATAAGGGATTTGTTTGAGTTACAAGTGTAACAAGAAAATAAATGAATTATGATTTTATCATAAAGGGATTTATTTGAGTTGCGAGTTTAGCAAAACACCTAGATTTACATCTCCCGAAACACCATAGCAGTATGGAGTGTTTGAGATTTGTAATGAAACCTTGTTTGACATGGTTGGATCAAAGGTGTTATTTATAAAACTGCCATTATGTTTTAAAAGATTAAAGCTTTAGAGACTACCTCTTTTACACTGAAAAGAGCTCCATCTTGATCCTTTGAAATGACACCATATGAGTTATGGTTTGGGGTAAAACCCAAGTTGTCCTTTCTTAAATTTTGGTATGCTAAACATAAGTAAGATGTTTACAACCAAAGTCGGATGAGCATGTCTTTGTAGGTTATTTCGAATAACAATTGGTTATTCGTCCATAACACCAAGGACAAAAGGGTTTGTCACTTGAAATGTGAAGTTTCTTGAAAAAGGAATTTTTCGCAAAAGTTAAGTGGGAGGACAATAGAACTTTGATAAGGTTAACGAACCTTAGCTAAATGTGCTGAGTTGCTTGGCCAGGAAATCGTTCTGGAGGCTGCCATAATGCTCATAGCTTATGTGCCTCAAAGGTTTTGGTCACGGAGATCTAAGTTCCTATTGAACCAAGTAGGTCGGTTAAACAATCAAATGCTAAGATTTGAGAGTAAATCATTATTGTTTGACAATGATGAACCGAATACATACAAAGAAGCAATGATGGGCCCTGACTCCGTCAAATGGCTTGAATCCATAAAACCCGTGATAAGTCCATACACGATAAATCAAGTTTTGAACTTGGAAGACCCTCCGGAAAGGTGTAAAAACCTATCGGTCGTATTTGGATCTATAAAGAAACAGACATGGATGTTTCAAATCTATGAAATAGTCGACATGTCGTAAAGTATTTTATGACAATGTTCAAGGAGTTGACTATGACAAGATTTGATCTTTCATAGCGATATTTAGTCTGGATGGATTGAAGTAGCAACCACTACATATAATTTGGTATATGGTAGATGAATAAACAAAACAAAGTTCTTCTAATAGAATGGTTACCTAGGACATGTACATGACATGGTCCAAAGGGTTTTGTTAAATTCAAAGGATGCTAAAAGGGCATGCAAACTTCAATGGTTGAAGTAAGCATCGCGGAGTTGGAATCTTCACCGTGATGAAAAGGAGTTTTCATCCGGACACGATGAAGATGCTTGCATTTGCAAGAAATTAAGTGGGAGCGCTGAGACACATTTCTAATACATTATGTGGATGACATCTTGTTGATTAGAAATGATGTATCTTTTATTGACAAAGGTTAAAAATTTCATTTCGATGAAAGACTTAGGCAAAACCCGAATATTTAGCATGAATGTCTATAGTGGATAGACTGTGACGCTAATATGTTTATGCCAAACGTACATATATGAGATATTGAAGGAGTTCAATATAGAAACGACTAGAAACGGTTCTTGTCGCATGGAAAGAAATTGAATCAAGATTCAAGTGCATCGACACTTGATAAGTGAAACAAGATTCAAGTGCTTTGACACTTGATGAGTGAAATCACGAGAATGTTTTGATCAATCATACCATGATATGTACACATCCAGATATGTCCTATGCTCTAAGTGTTCTGAGCATATACCAGAATGAATCATAAAATGATCATTGGACTATAGTAAGGATATTCTTATGATCTTTTGGAAGAACTAAGAATATATTTGTGTAGAGGTGACAAACAATTACAAATAGTTCATTGTAAAGCGTTACATTGATACTAGTTTTGTCACAAGATACAAATTAAGTTTATCTCAATTTAAACTATGAGTGGCACAATGAAATGGAAAGAAAGTTTCCATGATGGATTTGGATGAAATCCATAGTTAAGACATTGTGACGAATACTACAACAAAAAAGGGCTAAGTATATGACTGCTATAGTAGCAGCAAAGGAGGGAATTTGTGTCAAATAGTTTGTTATCAAACTAAGGTGTGGTTCGCAACGGGCTAACACTAAAGATATATTGTATGACAATTGTATCGACGTGTTTTAAACCCCAAGGAACTAAAGGTCTCACCGAAAGACCAAATTTATACAATGCCATCTCATTGGAGAATGAGTGGTGAGTGAAGACGCAAAGACATGCAAATACACACGGGCCTGAAAGTGTCAGATCCGTAGATTATGTTAACCACTTGCAGTTACGTATTTGGAACACCAGAAAGCCATAGGTGTTCAATACGCAAAGTTTTCAAACTAGATTATTGTCTCTAGTGCAAGTGGGAGACTGAAGGGAATATGCCCGAGAGGCAATAATAAAGTGGTTATTATCGTATTCCTTATTTATGATAAATGTTTATTTTACATGATATAATTGTATTAATACGGAAACGTTAATACATGTGTGTTTAATAAACAAAAAGGAAGTTCCTAGTTATGCCTCTCTTATAAACTAGCTCGTTGATTAACATGATGATCAAAGTTTCCTGATCATGAACATTGGATGTTGTTAATAACGAGGTCACAACATTAGTGTAATGATGTGATGAACATTCATCCGAAGTATAACATTACGATCAAAGTCATTGAGTTTATATTGCTATAACAACTTACGAAGTGATCCTAATCCTTAGACCATGAGATCATGTCAATCACTAACACCGGAAGAGTTTCTCGATGACATCAAACGTCACACCGTAATTGGGTGATTATAAAGATGGCTTCAGAACTACTAAAGTGTTATGTTGAGACCCATGGATCGAGAGTGGAATTTGTTCATCCCGATGACGGATAGATATGCTCTGGGCCCTCTCGGTGATATCACATTGATTAGCTTGCAACCAAGTGGTTTGATCACTAGAATGTTATATCACAGGAACGAGAAAAGAGTACATGTCGGTAACGAGATCAAACTAGGTATGGAGATACCGATGATCGAATATCGGACATGTAATATATCGTGAAACAAAGGGATTAAGATACTAGCGTAAAAGGTTCACACGATCACATAAGTCATCGTTGAATGTGTGGGAGTCGGTATGGATCTCCAGGTCCCGCTACTGATTATTGATCGGAGAAGGGTCTCGATCATGTCCGCATTATTCGCGAACCGTAGGGTGACACACTTAAGGGATACCAACACCATTCGGAGCAAATTATATGCCAGAGAAAGAAAAAGGAAAGCGTAGGAATTTATTTCACTAGACAATCAAGCTGTTTGGTTGAAATTGTTGGCTGGTTACGCATGTGAAATGGAATACTAGCAAGGGGTTTTATGTGAATGTTTGTTAATTAAAGTAATTAACAAAATTCTGAATAAATAAATAAAAGAGTTTTATTTAAATGAGAGCTTGCATTAAATTTGGTGGAAATTTAATGCATGTGAGTGGTGTTTTGAGTGGAGGCTTTTTAATGGGAGTGGAGGCTTTTCATTTTGAGTGGGAGCTCCACCCACATGAATGTGGAAGAGGTGGGGGCAGCCCCATGGCTGGGCGCCATGCCCCTTGGGTGCCCCACCCCCCTATCCCCTATAAAAGGCCCCCCTCTCCTCCTCTCAAAGTACACCTCCTCACGAAGGATCTCTCCCCCCTTTAGAATTTCCCCATGGTATCGGATCAGCGAGATACATGTTCCCGGTGGCTTTTTCTGGAAGGATTTGTTGCTTCCGCTCACCGGGCGAGGCGGAGGTTGTCGGGGTACCCGTACGTGTGTGCGATCACGGATGCACCACTGCTTTGAGGTGCTGGACTTGATCGTGCTGGACCGGCTGGACCAGATGGACTTCATCACGATCTTGAGATTGGAAAGCGTTCGTCTACATCATCCATGATTACAACCTCGTTAACGCTATTCTGTCTTCGAGGGTATGTATTCTATGGATGTATATCCACCCGTTGCTTATATCTAGTAGATAGATCTTGGTATAGAGTGTTGGAGATATGCCCAAGAGGCAATAATAAAGTTGTTATTATCATATCTTCACACTTATGATAAATGTTTACATACCATGCTATAATTGTATTAACCGGAAACATTAATACTTGTGTGATTTGTAAACTAAAATAAGAGTCCCTAGTAAAGCCTCTTGTTAAACTAGCTTGTTGGTTAATATATGATCATGGTTTCCTGATCATGAACATAGAGATGTTATTAACAACAAGATCATATCATTAGGAGAATGATGTGATGGACATACTCCTATAGATAAGCGTAGCATAAAGATCAAGTCATTTCAATAGTTCAATTGCTATATGCTTTCGATACATAGTAACCTAATTCCTTCGACCATGAGATCATGCATATCACCTTTACGGATGGATGCTTTGATGACATCAAACACCACACCGTGGCGGGTGGCCATAAAGGTGGCATTGAGTGTTCGGAAAGTATTGGTTGAAACACATGGATCAAGAGTGGGATTTGTCCATCCATATGACGGATAGATATACTGGGCCCTCTCGGTGGAATGTCATCCAATTAGCTTGCAAGCATGTGACTAGGTCACAAGGGATCACATATCACGGAGCAGAAAAGAGTACTTATCGGTACGAGGTTGAACTAGGTATGCGGAGATACCGACGATCATAACCTCGGATAAGTAAACTATCGTGAGACAAAGGGAAATTGGTATCGTATGTAAGTGGTTCATTCGATCGCAAAGTAATCGAGAAATATGTGGGAGCCATATGAATTTCAGATTCCTCTATTGGTTATTGTTCGGAGAAGTGTCTCGATCATGTCCGCATAATTCACGACCGTAGGAGACACACTTAAGGATTCGACGTTGTTTGAGTAGTTATGGTATTATGAGAAAGAGACCGAATGTTGTTCGAGTCTCGGATGGGATCCGGGATATCACGAGGTGATACGGAATGGTCCGGAGAATAAGATTCATATAAGGAAAGTCCCGTTTGAGTTCGGGAATGATTCCTGTTTTCATCGGGAATGTTCTAGAAGGGTCCGGATTGTCCAAGACTCGGGGAGGTACATGAATGTGTCATTGAATGATTGCATCATGTACTAAGTGTTCTTGCTGTTCCAAAACTTGAAAGTCAAACTGTCGGTTTGAAAGTCAAACGGCTAAAACAGAAACTGTGGAAAGCAGAAGCTGGAACAGAAAGCGTGGGAAACAAGCAAGAGGAGTTTGAAACCAACTTGGAGGAGGTTCCTCTCCTCCAAGCGGCGCCCAGCCCTAGGCCGAGTTGGGAGGGACTCCTCCCTCCTGGCGCCTAGACCCTCCACCTATAAAAGGAGGCAGGGCCTCCTCCTTGAGACACAAGTTTCTACCTCTAATCTCCGGTTTAGAGCCGTTTGGTTTAGAGCTTCTAATTGCTTTAGCCTGCGGTTTATAGACTTCTAATTGGTGTGTCTAATCTCTAGACCACTAATAGCCTCTCTCATAATCCACCATACTCGCTCGGCTTAAGGCGAAGCCTCGGGATTTCCCTCTACTTAGGTACCACGCGTTGTCTTTCGGAATCGCGAGAGAGTGCTACAACCTCATTTTCTTTGGAACAAGGAGAGGAAGGTCTTCGTCAATCTGAACGTGTGACCGATCATGAAGCGCTGCCGAACGCAGCTTGGAAGGATCGTCCACACGATCTTGAGATCGGAAAGAGTACGACTACATCACCCACGAGAATCCGCTCTCGTTAAACACTTTGGAATCTTCGAGGGTAAGTTATTCCATCGACTCGTTGCTACAATCTAGTAGATAGATATTGGCTTGTTTGTTTGTATGCGATAGAAAATTTTTGTTTTCCATGCTACGAACCCCAAAGGATTGTCTTAATATCAAAGTTATCTAGGATCTGAAAGAGTTGTTTCAGAAACCATGATGTGTGGCAGATATTGTGATATCTGAAACGAAGTTTTGGTTGCAACATGATAGAGTATAATATGGCTAAAGTCATGTTCTCATATTTGATGAGAATTTGCAAAAAGGTTGGAGACACTTGTTGTCCTAATCCTCCAAAAGGTTTTTGGATAGCAACATTATACTCATAATTCATCGTTATAAGCTAAAAGTAGCTTGATCATGGACGATTCCATGATAAAGGTGAATATTTGATGTAGGTAAAATATTTACTACACCAAGAGATTACTAAAGAAAGGAATTTGGAAGAACACCAAACATTTGATGATGGTGATCTACTTCAAAGTGCAAGTACGAAGACATTGGTATTTAATTATACACGCTTTGGACTATGTGTCATATGTATGACTCCACTATTGATGTTGATAGATTCTTTCAGACAGAAAAGGAAATACTGAAAGAGAATCTCATAAATATATGGCAGAAAAGAAAAGACTAGAATTGTTCAGTTTAAGTATATAGATGATATACATGTTATGGCTATATTCTTTGCTTATTAAACAATGTGGTTCTTAAGTATTTGATACTGAATTTGTTGGTGTGAATCGTCATACGAAACAACACAATTCATGAACTACAATGGCCTAAGTAACTAGCAGAAGAATATGTGATGATGTTCATCGAGAACAAAATAAAGGGTTATTGTGTTGCTCGTTAAACATCAAAGCTTGCCTTCAAGATTTGTTTTATCAGGTATTATGAGAACAAAAGGGTTGTTCAAATAATTGCCGTAATCTATAAAAGATGGATGATTCACAAATCTCGTTGGAGAAATCACATCCATAAAACTTGTGCTAAAAATGTCGAAAGACAAATTGATTGAAAGATCACTTAGGAAGTGACATCGCCGTTTAAATTATATTGGAAAGAAAACATGAAGAAACTCCATGTGGATGGAATTTTGGAGTCTATTTGATTTTGATCAAATGACGCTTGTGAAACTTTCCTAGAGATAATTAAAACTTCGTTCATAGGCCAAAAGGGAACGAACGACTAGCTTATTGGAACTTGTACATATTGTTGTACGAAACCCATTATGTGTAGTCAAGAGCGATGGATTTCAACTTCATGTGCTTTCTCCGAAAATTTGAGTGAATATATGGATATTTACTTAATAAGGATGAAGTGTGAAATATTTGAAAAGTTCAAAGATTTTCAAGATGAAGTGCAAAATCATTGTAACAAGAATATAAACAGTTTATGATAAAGATCATAAAGGAAGATATTTGAGTTACAAAGTTTAGCATAATACCTAAGATTTATGGAATCGTTCCGTGGATTTGCATTTCCCGAAACACCATAAGAGTATGGAGCGTTCGAGATATGTAATTAAACCTTGTTTGACATGGTAAGATCAAAGGTATAATTCATAAAACTGCCATTATATTTTAAAGATTAAAAGCTTTAGAGATTACCGTTTTTCCACTGAAAAGAGCTTCATCATAATCCGTTGAAATGACACCATATAAAGTTATGGTTTGGGATAAAACCCAAGTTGTCCTTTCTTAAAACATTGGTATGCTTTGCATAAGAAAGATGTTTGCAACCAAAGTCGGATGAACCTGTCTTTGTATGTTATTTCGAATAACTGTTAAGTAATCCTCCATAACATCGGAGACAAAAGTGTTTGTCACTTAAAACGTCAAGTTTCTTTGAGAAGGAATTTTTCGTGAAAAGTTAAGTGGGAGGACAATAGAACTTTGATAAGGTTAAAAGAACCTTAGCTGTATGTGCAGAGTTGCGCAGCGCCGAAAAGTGTTCCGGAGGCAGCAACAATGCTCATGGCTCACGTGCCTCAAAGGTTGTGGTCACAGAGATCTAAGTTCCTATTGAAACAAGTAGATCGGGTAAACAATCAAATACCAAGATTTGAGGGTTGAATCATTATTTGAGAATAATGAACCGACTACATGCAAAGAAACGATGATGGGCCCTGACTCCGTCAAATGGCTTGAAGCCATAAAATCCGTGATAGTTCCATACACAAGAAATCAAGTTTTGAACTTGAAGGACCCTCGAGAAAGGTGTAAGACCTTAAAGTTGTGTTTGGATCTATAAATAAATAGACATGGATGTTGCACATCTATGAAATAGTCGACATGTTGGGAAAGAGTTCACAAAATGTTCAAAGGTTGACTATGACAAGATTTGATCTTTCATAGTGATATTTAGTCTAGACGGATTAATGTAGCAACCACTACATATAATTTGTTATATGGTAGTTGAATGAACAAAACAAGTTCTTCTAATAGAATCGTTACCTAGGACATGTGCATAACACGGTCCATAGGGTTTTGTTAATTCAAAAGGATGCTAAAAGCATATGCAAACTTCAATGGTTAAAGTGAGCATCATGAGTTGGAATCTTCAACGTGATGAAAGTTAAAGGAGTTTAAAAGATCATCGAGACAATGAAGATGCTTGCATTTGCAAGAAATTAAGTGGGGCGCTAAGACATGTTTCTAATACATTATGTGGAAGACATATTGTTGATTGGAAATAATGTATCTTTTATTAACACATAAGAATTTCATCCCGATGAAAGACTTAGGCAAAACCCAAATATTTGGCATCAATAGACGCTAATATGGTTGTGCCAGAAGTACATAGACGAGATATTGAATGAGTTCAATATAGAAACTACAAGAGAGGTTCTTGTCGCACAGAAAGGATTGAATGAGTTTAATGTTGATGATATATATTCAAGTGTATTGACATTTGGTAAAGTGAAACAAATAATCAAGTATAGATTGATACTTGATGTATGAAATCACAAATAGTATTTATATCAATCATACTGTGATATGTACAAATCCAGATATGTCCTATGCTCTAAATGTTGTGAGCATATACCAAAATGATTCGTAAGATGATCATTGGACAATAGTAAGGATATTCTTATGATCTTTTGGAAGAACTAAGAGTATATTATTTGTAGAAGTGACAAATAGATGGTTAGTTCATTGTAAAAGTACTACATTGATACTAGCTTTGTCACAAAGTACAAATTAAGTTTATCTCAATCTAAAACTAAGGATGACACAATATAATGGAAAGTGAGTTCCATAATAGATTTGGATGAGTTCCAAAGTTAAGACATTGTGACAGATACTACAACAAAAGGCTAAGTATATGACTGCTATTTTAACAGCAAAAGAGGGCATTTGTGTCAAGTAGTTTGTTATCAAACTAGGTGTAGTTCACAGTGGGATAATACTATGAAGATATATTGTGCGACAATATTATCAACATGTTTTAACCCCAAAGAGCTAAAGGTCACACCGAAAGACCAAATTTATACAAAGCCATCTCATTAGAGAATGAGTGATGCGTAGAGACGCAAAGACATGCAATTACACACGGACTGGAAGTGTCGATCCGAGATCGATTGACCACTAGCAATCGTGTATATACAACACCGGAAAGCCATAGGTGTTGAATACACAAAGGTTTGAAACTAGATTATTGACTCTAGTGCAAGTGGGAGACTGTTGGAGATATGCCCAAGAGGCAATAATAAAGTTGTTATTATCATATCTTCACACTTATGATAAATGTTTACATACCATGCTATAATTGTATTAACCGGAAACATTAATACTTGTATGATTTGTAAACTAAAATAAGAGTCCCTAGTAAAGCCTCTTGTTAAACTAGCTTGTTGGTTAATATATGATCATGGTTTCCTGATCATGAACATAGAGATGTTATTAACAACAAGATCATATCATTAGGAGAATGATGTGATGGACATACTCCTATAGATAAGCGTAGCATAAAGATCAAGTCATTTCAATAGTTCAATTGCTATATGCTTTCTGATACATAGTAACCTAATTCCTTCGACCATGAGATCATGCATATCACCTTTACCGGATGGATGCTTTGATGACATCAAACACCACACCGTATCGGGTGGCCATAAAGGTGGCATTGAGTGTTGGAAAGTATTGGTTGAAACACATGGATCAAGAGTGGGATTTGTCCATCCATATGACGGATAGATATACTGGGCCCTCTCGGTGGAATGTCATCCAATTAGCTTGCAAGCATGTGACTAGGTCACAAGGGATCACATATCACGGGAGCGAGAAAAGAGTACTTATCGATGTGAGGTTGAACTAGGTATGCGAGATACCGACGATCATAACCTCGGATAAGTAAACTATCGTGAGACAAAGGGAAATTGGTATCGTATGTAAGTGGTTCATTCGATCGCAAAGTAATCGTAGAAATATGTGGGAGCCATATGAATTTCCGATTCCTCTATTGGTTATTGTTCGAGAAGTGTCTCGATCATGTCCACATAATTCACAAACCGTGAGACACACATAAGGATTCGACGTTGTTTGAGTAGTTATGGTATTATGAGAAAGAGACCGAATGTTGTTGAGTCTCGGATGGGATCCGGATATCACGAGGTGATACGGAATGGTCGGAGAATAAGATTCATATAAGGAAAGTCCCGTTTGAGTTCGGGAATGATTCCGTGTTTTCATCGGGAATGTTCTAGAAGGGTCCGGATTGTCCCAAGACTCCGGGGAGGTACATGAATGTGTCATTGAATGATTGCATCATGTACTAAGTGTTCTTGCTGTTCCAAAACTTGAAAGTCAAACGCGGTTTGAAAGTCAAGCAGCTAAAAAGAAGCTGTGGAAAAGCGAAGCTGGGAAGCGAAGCTGTGGGAAACAAGCAAGAGGAGTTTGAAACCAACTTGGAGGAGTTCCTCTCCTCCAAGCGGCGCCAGCCCTAGGCCGAGTTGGGGAGGACTCCTCCCTCCTGGCGCGCCTAGACCCTCCACCTATAAAAGGAGGGGCAGGGCCTCCTCCTTGAGACACACAAGTTTCTACCTCTAATCTCCGGTTTAGAGCCGTTTGGTTTAGAGCTTCTAATTGCTTTAGCCTGCGGTTTATAGACTTCTAATTGGTGTGTCTAATCTCTAGACCACTAATAGCCCTCTCTCATAATCCACCATACTCGCTCCGGCTTAAGGCGAAGCCTGGGATTTCCCCTCTACTTAGGTACCACGCCGTTGTCTTCGGAATCGCGAGAGTGCTACAACCTCCGCTCACTTGGAACAAGGAGAGGAAGGTCTTCGTCAGTACCGAACGTGTGACCCGACTGCTGGGAGCAGCCTTGTGTAGGAAGGATCGTCCACACGATCTTGAGATCGGAAAAGAATCGACTACATCACCCACGAGAATCCACTCTCGTTAAACACTTTGGAATCTTCGAGGGTAAGTTATTCCATCGACTCGTTGCTACAATCTAGTAGATAGATCTTGGCTTGTTTGTTTGTATGCGATAGAAAATTTTTGTTTTCCATGCTACGAACCCCTACATAGAGATGTTCCCATCGTAGGAAAATTTTGTTTTCTATGCTGCGATCCCTACAGTGGTATCAGAGCCGGATCTATGCGTAGATACTTTGCACGGGTAGTACACATATGAGTATGTGGGCGATGATGATCATTTTATTGCTTCTTAGTTGTACTTTGGATATTGGTGGCATAGTGGGATGAAGCGGCCCGAACAAACTTTACATGTCCTCGCACATGAGACATGTTCCACGCTTGACATGCAACTAGTTTTGCATAAGTGGCTAGCGGGTGTCTGTCTCTCCTACTATAGTCAATATCTAATTTGCCCAAACCAAACCCAGTTGAACCAAGTGACAGCTCAATTTTTAGCCAACACCAGTGAGTTAGACCCAACCATACAAAGGATTTTGAAAATTCAATCCCAATTGTTGCAAGGGATGGCCACTCAAATGATCAACATGGGAGACAACCTTTCCCAAGGAGTTTGTGACCACAATGATGCCAAGGATGATATTTTATAAGGAACTCAAGCTTGCAATATTTGTGGAGAGAAGGATCACACTTCCAAAGAGCATGAAGATCAATGCCCCAATTGTGAAGAGAAACATCCAGCTAATCAATGCCCCACAACCCAAGCTACTTGTTACCTATGTGAAGGAAATAATCATGTCCCTATCCAATGCCCCATCTATTACATAGTTGAACAAAGGAAACAAGGTGGAGTGCAACAACTGATTGCAGACTACCATGAGAGAGCCAAGTCTACCAAGAAGGATGAAGACAAAGGAAAATCTCAGCTTGTACCTCCCAGCAATATGACTCAATTTAAAGGACCAAAGAGGAGACATATGTATTATCTAAGGAATAATAGAAGGTCAAGGAGACCAGGAACTGTTCCTACCTTTGAGATAACATATGAAGAACATGAACTAGAGGCACTCCTAGCTTTGGAGAAACCCAAGAAAAAGAAGGACAAAATCCATGTGCAATGTGGTCATTGCAAAGACATGGGACACTATGCCAGTGAATGTACAAAGAAGAAGAAGTATAAGGAGATTGGCCAAGTATGGTGCAACAACTGCAAAGATCTAGGCCATTATGTAGCAACTTGTCCATAGAAGATACGTGAAGAACTCAATCTTATCACATGTTACAATTGTGGTAACCAAGGACATTATGCAAGCAACTGTCCAGAAAAGATGAAGCACAAGATGAAGCCTATGAAGGATCTCAGCCTTGTCACATGTTTCAAGTGTGGAAACAAAGGACAATATGCAGATGTCTGCCCAGAGAGATTTCAACAAGATCCCAAGAAAGCCAAGATGTAAGTTAATTGGAAAAAAAATTAAAGGGTGGTAGTACCCTAGTTGCTTTGAGCCAACTTGTAACCCCTAGCCTCCCAAAATCTCGGGACGAGATTTATTTTAAGGGTGGTAGCCTGTCACATCCCAAGATTTTCCAAATCTTGTTATGTGAAAAATAAATAAATAAAATAAATTATTGTTGAAATTTTAGGGTGAAAAGAAACTTTTGTTTCTAAATGGAAACTTAAAATCCCATCTTGAACAAACTTTAATTAAAGTTTGAATTTAACAAAATCCAAATCAAGTGAATTGCATTCCTCAATGAATGTATCTTGAAATTTAAACACTTGGAAAATAAATCCAAACCCTAAACTCTAATGGAATAAAAACCATTTCCAATTTATCTCCAAGCCTATGGATTTGATCCATATAAAAATTTGTCAACAAACATATATAAATGATCAAGAAAGACAAATAGAAATATTATAAGACCATATAATTTGGTTTCACTTAATTTGGAGCTATGAATAAAATCTTATGAAATTAATAAAATAAGGAAAAGTAAATTCCAAAGCTAAAAAAGCCCTTATCTAAAATCCTTACCAAATGGTGAGCAAATAATACTAAATATATTTAAAAGCATAAATAAATATTAAATAAGATTTCACAAATTGGAATCACCAAGTTTGGATCTATAAATAAAAAGATATGGATTTTATAAGATGAAGAAAGAAATAGTAAATAAAGAATATTTAAAGACCAAATTAAATCTTGGCCAAATCCATAAACAAATGGAATGAATATAATCCAAATCCAAATAAAAATAAAAGGATAAATAATTTTCCAAAATAAAATAAAATGGCATAAAACAAATCCTATTAGAATAAAGACAAATCTCTAATAAGAATAAATATATAATTCATGAGAAAATAGTATTTTGGAATTTACCCAAGTGAAATAAAAGTTGTTTAATTCAACTTAATTAAGATTAAAGAAATCTTCCAAATAAACTATAGGGAATTAAAACTATATTTAATTCCATTGGAATTAAAATGAAAACCCAATTCAAATGATTTTTGAATCACATTAAATACTTTCCACATGAATTATTTGACACCCTATTAATCAAATAAAAACCTACTGAAATTTTTTGGAAGGTTTTTAGAAATTTAAATGGTGTTGGAAATTATTATTAAATCTTATTTGATTTAAAACAAGGGCTTATTTAAATAAATAAAAGACCCCCAAAAGAATAAAGTTTTATTCAAAAATTGACTTCACATTATATCACTAATCAATATTTAAACCTACACAAACTGTGGTTGAGGTTTGAATTCAAATTGATGTTTGAATTGTTTAATCAAAATCAAAATAGAATAAAAGAAAAGGAAAAACAATCAGAACAAAAAAAAGTAAAAGACCCAACCCATCTGGCAGCCTACTAAGCCCAACAGCCCACTCCCTCTCTTCTCCCGCAGAAAACGTTTCGAACCAGAGAACTTACCCACTCCGCCACTGACTGCCAGGACCCACCTTCCCCTCTCTCTCTCACTCCATCCAAGCGGGCCCTGCGACCACGTCATCATCTTCCTCCCCACGACCTGTTCGTCCGAGCGTTCACTGCGTTGATTTCGCGGGATAAATTCACGAGTAATGGCGCAGTTAATCCTCCCCCTGACCATGCCTTCTTAATCGCCTGCCTCCCCTCTCTTTCCCCTCCGTCGCCTCACCCTAGCGCGCCCCCAGGCTGCCCAATTTTCCCCTGCACCGCCCTATATTCCGATGCTCTCCGGCAGCGATTCCGGCAGCCCCTCGTCGCCCCTTGCCTCCTCGACCACGCTCACATGTTCCCCAGACCCTGGCGATTCTCTCCGCACCCTCTACTCGCCCGCGCATGCCCCGCAGCCTCGGTTATTTTTCTTGTTTGCGTCCCAGAGACCCGCCTTCGACCACGGTCGTGCGTGCCCGAGCCCGCAAGCTACTCCGACGAGCAATCCCCACAACACCAACGCGCCCCTCGACAAGCAGAAGGCATGTTGAGCTTCCCCACGCCACGGCGAACCTGGTGAGCCACACCTTTCTCTCCCTCGCTTCCTTTAACCTCCGCGACGCCGTATCCAGACACGCCGCCGCCACCTGCCGCCGCCAGCGCCGCCACTAGTTGGCAAGCGTGCTGCGCGCCGTTGGATTTTGATCCAAAGGACGTGATAGAACCTTAGCCCGAAGGGGTATCGATCGATCTGCGCCGTGCGATGTCAGTTAAATCCTACGGTCTGAATTGCTGATCCAACCGAAACGGTACCCGCGAATAGAATCTAGCCACGTGTCCCTGTTGGTTTGATTTAAAACAGATTTGATCTATTAGATACAAGATTTTGTAAAATCTATAACTTTTAATCTACACGTCCAAAATTTACAAATTTTATATCAATGGATTCAGCAAGACAAGCCCTAGCCAACCATGCACTTTGTTTAGTAAAAATCTTCTGTTAAATTATTTGTTTTTACATAAACTTGTGTAGGCATGTTTAGGATATAAAATTTATTCCAAAATGATTTTGAGGATAAAATCTTTGGCAAATGGTGTGTTTTGAACCTACTGACAATAGGAAACAAATTTTGGTTTCAAAAATGTATTTGGTGAAGCAAAAGAATAAATCTTTGATTTAAACCATTTCTAGTCAAATAAAAATATTGTTTAATTGTTAAAAATGATTTTGGAGGAAAACCTTTGGGAAATGTTTTGGAAATAAACTCTCTGACCCTAAACACAAGATTTTATGGTTTGAAAACATATTTTGTTAAATCTATAGAATGTTGCCTTATTAAAAACATTTCTTCACCACATAAAATAATGACTTAGTTTAAAATGGTTTATGAAGTGAAATCTTTTGCAAATGATTTTTCCACTTTATAAAATGACCAATAAGTGTTTTAGAATGTTTATAACCTATTATAAATCACTTTTTGTAAATAAAACAATCTTTAGCATGCTTGCATGCATTGTTTTGTTTCTATCATTTTATGTGATGAATTGCTTGAATGGTAGATTGAAATATTGTTTGCTTGATTGAATTGTAGTAATTTGAAGTGAGTGAATATTGCAAGATCAAGGAGTGAGCCTATACTCTCTACCAAAAAGGCAAGTGATGCTTCATACTTTTGTCCCATTATTTTCATTATGCACTAGTGATGTTTCTAAGTAGGACTTGCATGGAATTTTGCTAAGTATAAACTATGCCATGGGAAATCCTAGTAGATGAAACCTTAGTGTAATTTCCTAAGTTAAGATTCCTACTACTATCATGCTTAGCTTAGCTAGTAGAAAACAAGGGTGGAATATATATTCATGCTATGGAAAATTTCTAAGTCTGAGGACTTGTGTTTTGTATAATAAAACAACTAAGTGAAAAATCTAAGTACTTAACCATGTCCCTTGCAAAGGACAATTTGAGCATCAAGACATGGAAGCTATCAAGAATCTCATCATCCAAATTTCTAAGTTAAAAATCTTGTGGGTGAACAAGGGATTGAAAGGACCACCATTTTCTATTAGGAGATGCCTTGGGAAAGATTTTGTCAAGCAAAAACTTAGTGTTTTCAAATGATAAGGAAAAATCTATTTTGAGCAAAGCAAGCCTGAGCTCCACTTAGCCAAATGCATATAGATGATAGACTCCACTATACTACCATAGTATCACTTGCCAACACAATTCAAATGTATTGACCCTTGTGGCTGTAACTTGTTATGTTGCAGGTTTGTTTGATATTAGTGAAGTTTAATGATTAGGATTACAAGTCTACAACCAACATGTCTGCCTGTGGCACTTTGAAGATGAAGGACCCCATGCTATTGTTATATTCTGCTGCATTGTAATGAGATAGCCAAATGAGCTATGTAAGATGTAATAAATTATTTTATTCCTGGTTATAAAGTTGTATTATGACCTATGTTTCTTGATATTACATCTTAATTGTGGATGCTAGCTATTGATCCAGGGAATAGCATTGCAATCATAGGGATCCTTTTCCTTTATAAAGGAGGGATCTTATAGTAATGCACCCAAGGGACCGAGCCTCCCGTCCAGGAACTACGCCATGGAACACGGTGTTGGTCCGCCTTAGGTTTACCTGAAGGGAATATGCCCTGAGAGGCAATAATAAAGTGTTTGTTATGTGTATTCCAAGTATATGATAGATGTTTATTTTGCATGCTATAATTGTATTAATACGGAAACGTTAATACATGTGTGTTTAATAAACAAACAGAAAGTTCCTAGTTATTCCTCTCTCATAAACTAGCTCGTTGATTAACAAGATGATCAAGGTTTCCTGATCATGGACATTGGATGTTGTTAATAACGGGATCACAACATTAGTGTAATGGTGTGATGAACATTCATCCGAAGTATGGCATTACGATCAAAGTCATTGAGTTTATATTGCTATAACAACTTACGAAGTGATCCTAATCCTTAGACCATGAGATCATGTCAATCACTAACACGTAAGAGTTTCTTGATAACATCAAGCGTCACAGCAGTAACAGGTGATTATAAAGATGGATTCAGAACTAATAAAGTGTTATGTTGAGGCTCATGGATCGAGAGTGGAATTTGTTCATCCGATGACGGATAGATATACTCTGGGCCCTCGGTGATATCACATTGATTATCTTGCAAGCAAGTGATTTGATCACTAGAATGTTATATCACGGGAACAAGAAAAGAGTGCATGTCGATGCGAGATCAAACTAGGTATGGAGATACCGATGATCGAATCTAGGACATGTAATATATCGTGAAACAAAGGGATTAAGATACTAGCATAAAAGGTTCCGACGATCACAAGAAAGTCATCGTTGAATGTGGGAGTCGATGGGTCTCGGATCCGCTTCGATTATTGATCGAGAGGGTCTCGATCATGTCGCATTATTCACGAACCGTAGGGTGACACACTTAAGAGACACCGACATCCAATTGGAGCAAATGTTTCATGCCGAAAGAATGAACAAGCGCAGAATTTATTTCACTAGATCTGAAACAGGTTTTCGGGTGAAATTGCATAAAGTGGTTATGCATGTGAAATAGAATTCTAGCAAGGGGTTATTTGAATGTTTGTCATTAAAGTAATTGACACAATTCTGAATAAAATAAAAGAGTTTTATTTAATGAGAGTTTTCATTAAATTTGGTGGAAATTTAATGGGAATTTGAGTGGACTTTTGAGTGGAGGGATTTTAAAGGGCATTTTGTGAGTGGAGTGTCCACCACATGAATGAAGGAGGAGGGCAGCCCCATGGCGGCCACCCCCTTGGTGCCCCCTCCTCCTATATAAGGCCCCCTCCTCACTTGTCTCTCACACCTCCTCGTGAAGGATCTCTCTCCCCTCTAGAATTTATCCCCATGGTCTCGGACTAGCGAGATACATGTTCCGGTGGCTATTCGGCAAGAAAGAGTTGTGCTTCGCTGCATCGCTGGGCGAGGAGGAGGAGGTTGCTCGGTGCCTCGAGCGTGTGTGCGAGCACGGATGCTGGCTGATTTGCGGCGCTAGGACTTCCTCTCGATCTTGAGATCGTCAAGAGATCGTCTACATCAACCACGAGTTGAACTCGTTAAGCTTTGTCGGTCTTCAAGGGTATGTTCTCTACGGATATACATCCGCCCGTTGTTTGTATCTAGTAGATAGATCTTGGTATATAGTTCACATCGTAGGAAATTTTTTTGTTTTCTATGTTGCGAACCCTACAGTGGTATCAGAGCCGGATCTATGCGTAGATACTTTACACGGGTAGTACACATATGAGTATGTGGGAAATGATGATCATGTTGTTGCTCCTTTGTTGTAATTTTTGATATTGGTGGCATAGTGGGATGAAGCGGCCCGGACAAACTTTACATGTCCTCGCATATGAGACCTGTTCCACGCTTGACATGCAACTAGTTTGCATAAGTGGCTAGCGGGTGTCTGTCTCTCCTACTATAGTCAATATCTATTTTGCAAGCGAGTTGTCAACAATTTGATTATCCTCGTTGTGGTTCATGTTCGTAGGTAAGAACGGTTCTATCTCGAAAGCCCTAAGCCACGTAAAACTTGCAATGGATAAATTAGAGGCGTCTAGTTTAGATTGTTCTTTGGGCTAGTGTTATGATATGGTAGTGTTGTAAGTAGAAGTATGAGATGATACTCTTACAACACACATAGCGTGTAAAATCCATAGACCTTGGATTTACACATATAGGTATGATAGTGATCATACCACGATGCACATGATAGAGATCATCTGCGGGAACCATATCATTTCACTAATAAACATATGATGTTTGATTGCATCTTATATTGCTTGTTTAACGCTTTGTTAGCATAATAATATGATCCCTCATTTAAATATCAAGATAAGAATGTGTTCTTCCTTTAGTATGCACCGATTATGTTTTCGTCGCTCCAAGACATCACGTGATGATCGGGTGTTCTTGGATCCACGACCATATTTTGGGTGTAAAATAGTTACACACGCGAATACTAAGGTTCTAACTTGGCGAGCCTAGCATGTACAGACATGGCCTCGGAACGGACGAAAGGTTAAGCATGAGTCATATAGTTGATATGATGCCCATTTGATGCTCTCCTTTGAAGCTATACCGACTCACGTGATGATCGGACTTGGTGTAGTGGATTTGGTTCATGTAATCACCAAAAAGGCACGAGGGATGTCGTTTTTGAGTGGGAGTTCATTCATAATATGGATTATTTGAACTCAATCTATCATACACTTAGTCTAAACTTTACAAATTCTATTGTAGATGGCACCACCTGCTTTTAATTTCAATGTGTTCATGGAGAAAGAGAAACTAGCAACGAACGGTAGCAACTTTACCGAATGGGCCATGAATTTGAGGATTCTCCTCTCTGCTACACAAAAGCAATATGTGCTAGAAGCGTCGTTAGGCCCCCCACCTTTAGATGATGCCCCTGACGAGGATAAGAATGTCTATCAGACTCGTCAGGAGGACCACAACTTAGTTCATTGCGGCATATTGTATGGGCTAGAGCCGGAACTTCGAAAGAGTTTCGAAAACGGCAATGCATTTGATACAATGGGTGAGTTGAAAATGATTTTCGACACACGTGTTGTTGTAGAGAGCTACAACGCTTCAGAAAAGTTCTTTAGCTGCATGATGGAAGAGCACAACTCCGTTAGTGAGCATGTACTCAAGATGTCGGGTTACGCCAATAAGCTTGTGTCCTTGGGAATATCGATTCCCATTGACTTAGGCATCCATCGTGTTCTGCAGTCTCTGCCACCTAGCTATAAGAGCTTCGTGATGAACTATAATATGCAAGGCATGAAGAAGTCTCTCCCCGAGCTTACATCGATGCTTAAAAGCTGCAGTGGAGATCAAAAGGAACATCAAGTGTTGATGATCAATAGGAACACTGGTTTCAAGAAAGACAAGAAGGAAAAGCGGAAGGAAGTAAGGCGGCAAGCATTGCCGCTGAAAAACCCGAGTTGGACCTAAGTGATTCCGAGTGCTACTATTGTAAGGGGATCGCCATGGGCGCAAGCGCCCCAAGTATCTGGCAGACAAGAAGGCCGGCAAGGCAAACAAAGGTATATATGATATACATTTTATTGATGTGTACTTGACTAGTGCTCGCAGTAGCACCTGGGTATTTGATACCGGTTCAGTTGCTAATATTTGTAACTCGAATCAAGGGCTCCGGAACAAGCGACCGCTAGCAAGGGGTGAGGTCAAGATGCGTGTCGGCAATGGATCAAGCGTTGATGTGATCGCCGTCGGAACTCTGCCTCTCCACTTGCCGTCGGGATTAGTTATAAACTTGAATAAATGTTATCTGGTGCCTGCACTGAGCATGAACATTGTATCTGGATCGTGTTTGATGCGAAGTGGTTATTCATTTAAATCCGAGAACAATGGTTGTTCCATTTATATCAATGAAATCTTTCATGGTCATGCACTGATGATGAATGGTTTATTTCTATTAGATCTCGATGATAATATTACACATATTCATAATGTTGATGCTAAAAGGATTAAACTTAATGATGATATATCCGCATATATGTGGCACTGCCGTCTAGGTCATATTGGCGTTAAACGCATGAAGAAGCTCCATTCGGATGGACTTTTGGAATCACTTGATTATGAATCATTTGATACATGTGAGCCATGCCTTATGGGCAAGATGACTAGAACGCCGTTTTCCGGTTCAATGGAGCAGGCGTGATTTATTGGAAATCATACATTCGATGTATGTGGTCCAATGAGTGTGTCGGTGGATATCGTTATTTTGTTACTTTCACGGATGATTTGAGTAGATACGGCTGTATCTACTTGATGAAACACAAGTCTGAAACCTTTGAAAAGTTCAAGGAATTTCAGAATGAAGTGGAAAATCATTGTAATAGAAAGATCAAATTTCTACGGCCCGACCGTGGAGGTGAGTATCTAAGTTCTGAGTTTAGCACTCACATGAAAGAGTGTGGAATTGTTTCACAACTCACACTGCCGGAACACCACAGCGAAATGGTGTGTCGGGTCGTAATCATACTTTATTAGATATGGTTCGATCTATGATGTCTCTGACGGACTTGCGTTGTCATTTTGGGGTTATGCACTAGAAGCTGCTGCATTCACTTTAAATCGGGCACCATCTAAATCCGTTGAAAAGACACCGTATGAATTGTGGTTTGAAACAAACCTAAGCTGTCATTCTTAAAGTTTGGGGATGCGATGTTTATGTGAAGAAACTTCAACGGATAAACTCGAACCCAAAGCGGAAAAATCGTCTTCATAGGATACCCTAAAGAAACTATTGGGTATTCCTTCTATCACGAATCCGAGGGCAAGGTTTTTGTTGCCAGAATGGATCCTTTCTAGAAAGAGTTTCTCGCGAAAGGTGTGAGTAGTCGGAAGGTAGAACTCGAAGAGGTTATGGAACCTTCTCTTCAAAGTATGGCGAGTAGCATTGCCGGAAGTTGTTCGAGTTGGCTCCACCTGTTGAAGAGGGAACTAATGATAATGATCATGAAACTCCGAAAGAGTACTACCGAACCTCGCAGGTCAAGCAGACGTGCGGCTCCCATGTCTGAAATCTTGTCATGAATTTCATGGTTGATGAAAATGATGACCCTGACGTATGAAGAAGCGATGATGAGCCCGTTCCAACAAATGGTTAGAAGCCATGAAATCGAGATGGAATCCATGTATGAAAATCAAGTTTGGAACTTGGTGGAATTACCTCACCAGAAAGGCCGTGGAGAACAAATGGATTTTCAAAGGAAAACGATCTTGATGGTAATGTGACCGTCTATAAAGCTCGACTTGTCGCAAAGGGGTTTCGACAAATTCAAGGAGTTGACTACGATGAGACTTTCTCTCCGTAGCGATGCTAAAGTCGATTAGGATTATGTTAGCAATTCTTTGCATATTTCGATTATGAGATATGGCGGATGGATGTCAAAACGCGTTTCTCAATGGTAATATTGAATAAGAGTTGTATATGATACAACCAAAGGGTTTGTCGATCCTAAGGATGCTAACAAGGTGTGCAAGCTTCAGCGATCCATCTATGGATTGAAGCAAGCATCACGAAGTTGGAATCTCCGCTTTGATGAGGTGATCAAAGAGTTTGGATTTGTCCAAACTTATGGAGAAGCTTGTATTTACAAGAAAGTGAGTGGGAGCAATGTGGCATTTCTGATATTATATGTGGATGACATATTATTGATCGGAAATGATATAGATCTTTTAAACAGTGTTAAAAGTTATCTAAACAGCAAATTTTCAATGAAGGACCTAGGTGAAGCGTCATATATATTAGGCATAAAGATCTATAGAGATAGATCTAGGCGCCTAATAGGGCTATCGCAAAGTACATACCTTGATAAGATTTTAAAGAAGTTTAAAATGGACGGAAGTAAGAAGGGGTTCTTACCTATGTTGCAAGGCAAGACATTGAGTAAGACTCAAAGTCCGGCTTCGGCGGAAGAAAGAGAGATAATGGACAAAGTCCCCTATGCTTCATGTAACACCCTCAGAATCGGACCTATGCAAGTTTTAGCAAAATTCGCCAAACCCGCATAGAAACGATTCAAAGGTGCCCACCAGGCACTTTCGTGCGGGTGGAAAACGAAGTAATAACATTACACAACAGTCCTCGATGGGACCCACAGAACAGATATATATACAGAGGCGACTCAATGAGTCAAGAATACAGATATAATATACAAAGATCCAAATCACCTTTAAAACGATATAGCGTCCCGCTACGGACAAGATGCAAATGGGGCTAAGAGCCCTGAAGAATAACCAATGGCGTCCATAACCCTGCCAAAGGCCGGAAGGGTAACCACCGCTAACGACGTCGATCTCAAAACCTGCTTAAACAAAAGGTGTGGCAAAGGGCAAAGGAAAAGAAGGAGCGTCGATCGAGGCCAAGACACGGCGAGGCTAGAATTGGCGGTCCTCGCCTACATAGGTATGGTGGATCAAGCGGCGGCAAGATGCACTAAACAACCTATAGAGACTCGATACAACTGGCGGATATCAGAGAGGGGTGAGAATGACCTATCCGGATCCAACCTGAAGCTAACACCAAACAAACCCATCCTGGTGTTTCCCCCTCGAGACCAAACGAGGAAGTCAACCGAGGAACTCACACAGTTGGCAGTTTTATTTATTCGGTTATAATTGCGGCACTTTACTAGTCAGGTTTAAATACTCGTCCTGATAAAGTAAGCAGTGGATCCTTTTAGTTAATCATTCCGTTGTAGTTGCAGCAATTTACTAATCAGATACAGATAGCATGAGATAAACCCAAAACCCAGCAGTTGTTGGTACTTTTATTCAGCCATTTCGTTGTAGTTGCAATACTTACTAGTCAGGTACAATGGTCGCAAGCGACACTCCAAACAAGCAATTGTGGGCAGTATTATTTAGCCATTCCATTATAGTGAAGCTAATTACTAGTCATTATAAGTCAAATTTATAGCAATAAACTTTAGTTATGCTTGTCTATGATCGAGATATTGTGCTCCAACTCGTCCATATCCGCGGACACGGCTTTCAGAAAGTTTTACCCGGCCGGGGTGCACCAATAGCAACACACGCTCGATCAACCTCGGAAAAACCAAATCAAAACCCAACGAGGCTTTCACGACTGAACAATCACAGGATTCAGAAATATTTGGGGCCACCCTTAAGTAGAACCATAGCGAGTAAGCAAGCTCGAGACGGCCTCAAGGTTTATGGGGCCGTGAACGATCGGGAACCCCAAAGCGGGCTTGTCGACACCGCAAATCGTGGTCCGATCCTAAAGCAGTGTGATTACCTCGCACAATCGTAAATAAAGCGGTAAAACATGGCATAAGTACAGGATCGTAAATAAAACCTCAAACTAGTTTGTGGCCCCAAGAAATAAGATCGAATCAAGCTCGGCTCGGGGGTCCCATATACCTCCCGGATGTGGATAGCGCGCAAAAATCAAGGAACAGGTATCAAGTACTCGGGGTCTTACGGGACACAAGTGGGCGTTCGGAAACCAAATATTATCTATCACCCACCGATGCCTCTGCTTATTCAATTTTAGTTGTTAAACAGAAATTAAAGTGACGATAAGTAAAACTAGAATCATCTCCAACATCAGCATGCGGCAATACATCAGCAATTGTGGCATATGACGACACACATCAGCACTTGAGCAAGCAACTACGACGCGCAAGTCCAACTATCTACCAAACAACAGGTAATAGGATGTGTCCAAGGCAATATAGGGCTGCACGGTATATCACAGGTACGGAAACTAAAGCATCGCAACACATATAGCAATAGATCAACAGGAGGGAATAAAGACTATAAAGTAAGATAGGTAGAAAGGGGGGAGATGCTCGCCTGAAAACATTGTCGAAAGGTTCAACCGAAGGTCGGGGCGAAGCTCACATCAACTCAACGGCCTTATCCGCGAAGAAGCAAACACACTAGAAGCAATACCGGGCGCAATATTTAATAAAATGACAGAAGATCGGCATGATGCATGTATGATGGATGACATGGCAAAGGTGCAATGCAATTAGGTCATGTTAAGCGGAACCGGGGTCCCGACAATTATTTGGATGGTTCAAGTTGTTTAGTTCCCCCGCAAATTAAATGTTGTTTTAACATGGCAAAAGATAGCACCGGTTCACTACCCAGATTTAAATGAGGCCAATATGAGACTAGATTTGCCCGCATATGGGCCCCATATTTAATTATTAGGTGAATTCGGCATAAGGCCCCCAAACCACAGATATGCATGCGGGATGAATGACAAGTTAATATGCAACAGGTTTTATGTTTAACATTCATAAAATAGTGCTCGGGAGAAAGGGTCACACATTTAGGGTTCTCGACGATCCTGGGGGTCTGGGGTTCGGGGTCGGTCTCAGGGTTCAACGGATCGGCGAGGTTCGGATCTGGGGTTCGGGGTTCGGATGCGTTCGTATAGCGGGGTAGATCTTGTTGCGTCAGGATCTTCGGTCATGTCGACGATCATGGCTTTCGGGAAGATGTACTCGGCGTTCTACGGTTCCACGTCTACGGCCTTGGTTCCTCGATGGAGAACTTGGTGTGTCCGCGTCGGGGTTCTCGGCTTCGGTCGCCGGGCGTCGGTCTGCGGGATCGGGTCCGGAAGAAGACCTTGCATCGGATGGTCCTTGTCGGAGTTCTTGTCGCCGGGGTCTTGGATCGGGCTCGGATCGGTCTTGATCAGTTTCCGGAAGCAGATCTTGGTGCTTGATGTCCGCGAGGGAGATCTTGGAGTCCAGGCCGGAGGTCTTCGGGGACGGTTCCTGGATCGTTCTTCGGCCCGGGGAACGGTCTTGCGAGGCCATCTGGGTTTGCCGGTTCCAGGCTCGGTTCTCGATGTCGGTCCACGGGAGGTTGGGGTCTTGTCGTCTCCACCCCCAACAAAATAGGACCAACTTGGTACTACACCGAAACGAGCACGGTTGGAGGCAGAGAAACGCGCTGCGGTGGCGGCAGAAACGGGCGCGCGGCTGAGGGAGGGCGTGGAGGTGGCCCGGCAGCGAGCTCGGCGTGGAGGCGGCGGCGAGCGCGCCGTGGCGTCGGCGGAGGGAGTGGGGCTCGGCGGAGAAGGAGATGCGGTCGGGCCGACGGCTCGGCGAGAGGCGGTGGTGGCGCGCCGGGCGGGCGCTATCGGGCTCGCCGTGACGGGCCGACGGCGGGCGGGAGAGGTGCGCGGAGGAGGCCTGGCGGCGGCGACCTCGAGCGCTGCGGTTCGTCATGAGCTCGGGAGGCGGGTTGGTGGCCTGTCGCAGTGGTCGTCCGCGGCATGGCGGCGAGGCGGAGCCGGCGGGAGCGAGGCGACCGGAGAGGCGGGGCAGCGGAGAGATGCGATCTTGGCGGCGGTCGCCTGGGCGAAGCGGCTGCTGGCTGGCGAGGTTGGTGAGGCCGAGGCTGCGGAGGCGTCGGAGGCGAGCGGGAGCTGCGGTGGCGGAGGAAGGCAGCGGAGGAGGAGGTGGCGAGGCGGTCGGCGTCCAAGGCGTCTGCAGAGAGGAGGCGTCCGCGAGGTGGCTCTGAGGCGAGCGGGCGGGTTGAGCGCGGGAGGATCTGGGAAAGGAGGCGCGGCGGGGTGGCTCAGTGGCGGGGTGAGTGGAGGAGGAGGTCTCAGAGGCGGCGGCCATGGAGCTGACGGAGGCCGAGAGAGAGAGGAGCGATCAGGGGAAGAGGAGGCGGTCTGGGGTGGGGCGCGCGTGGGTGGGGCCAGGTGGGGTCCCGCGGGGCAGGGTGACGTGGGGGAACAGGGGTCAGGGGGAGGTGTTACCGGGGGAGGCAGGGAGTGGGGTGGTGTGTGTTTGGTGTGGTGGGGCGCGTGGGCTGAGAGAGGAGAGAGAGAGGGTGAGGTGGAGGGCAAGGATTGGGTGAGGGAGAGGGAGGGGTGAGGTGTCGCGACGGGATAGGTGGGAGTGATGTGGCCAAGGGGTGGGGTAGAATATCTGGTAGGTTTAGGATTAGAGGGCAGGTGTAGGTGGACCGTTTTAGTTTTCTGGGGCGGTCGTTCGGTCGGTTCGGACCGTTCGACTGCCCCACCAAAAATAATTATAATTTTTATTTAATTTAATTGGGCCGTTGCAACCCGATTGCAACAAAACAAAATACTCCGGAGCCCCGGGGTTTTGGCGTTTGAATAAGATGGGGCGTTTAGAAAACAAAGACGGGTTTTGCAACCATAGTTTTAGCAAACAATGCATGATGATGACGATGCAATGCACAAATTCAACGCGATTTTCTAGTAGTGGTTTTGCGGGATGCCACAATTCGACACCACTAACAATGGATCTCGCCCTCGAGATCCGCCTCATGGTACCGGAAGGAAGGTCGGCGTTCTGCATCTTCTCGCGTGTAGATCCTCGCGACACCACTAACAAGGGGTTGTTGTCGTGATCGCCGAAAGAACTCTCCCGGTAACAAAAGGTCGAAGGTAGAGGTATCAACAAATAAAGCCACTAACTTCCGTGAACGGAGTAAATTCGCTGGATCCACCGATTCGATGTACAAGCGAATGATAAGAGTAGTGGTATGGTAGCTACTCCATCCGCACCCAAACCATTACTCGCATTACGAATAGGCGGATTATACAACCAACTCTCGGAGTCAGACTGAAGATCTCGACAAGCGAGGTTCGGAACAACGGAGTGATGCAGACTCTGCATCGGATCTGGCGTAGAGGATGTCGTCGCGTCGGAAAACACCGGAAGGAACAACAAGGAACAAAGAATGATAACACCGTAGACGGATTCATCCGGCAGCTTGAACACCGGAGGGTGGAACACCGTTATCAAAGAAGGAAGCGAAACCCTGAAGGTACGATGGAACCCAACCACGAGAAATCCTGGACTCGAAGCAAAGATAAGAGAGCAGATTCAAAACACGTCGAGATAAGAGGGGATCAGCAGAGGGGTAAGGAGTAAAATCAGACCTAATCAGAACTACCCAACCGATTTTGGAAAATAGTTTTGACACTCTACTTGAGTTAGCTAGGTTATCCTACTGATTTGGACTTGTGGGGTATCGCAACCGCTGGGCTCGATACCACTGTAACACCCTCATAATCGGACCTATGCAAGTTTTAGCAAAATTCGCCAAACCGCATAGAAACGATTCAAAGGTGCCCACCAGCACTTTCGTCGGGTGGAAAGCGTAATAACATTACAACAGTCCTCGATGGGACCCACGTAGATATATATATACGAGGCGACTCAATGAGTCAAGAATACAGATATAATATACAAAGATCCAAATCACCTTGAAAGCGATAGCGTCCACGGACAAGATGCAAATGGGGCTAAGAGCCGAAGAATAACCAATGGCGTCCATAACCCGAGCCAAGCGGAAGGGTAACCTCGCTAACGACGCCGATCTCAAAACCTGCTTAAACAAAGGGGTGCGGCAAAGGGCAAAGGAAAAGAAGGAGCGTCGATCGAGGCGATTGCACGGCGAGGCTAGAATTGGCGGTCCTCGCCTACATAGGTATGGTGGATCAAGCGGCAAAGATGCACTAAACAACCTATAGAGACTCGATACAAGTGGCGGATATCAGAGAGGGGTGAGAATGACCTATCCGGATCCAACCTGAAGCTAACACCAAACAAACCCATCCTGGTGTTTCCCCCTCGAGACCAAACGAGGAAGTCAACCGAGGAACTCACACAGTTGGCAGTTTTATTTATTCGGTTATAATTGCGGCACTTTACTAGTCAGGTTTAAATACTCGTCCTGATAAAGTAAGCAGTGGATCCTTTTAGTTAATCATTCCGTTGTAGTTGCAACAATTTACTAATCAGATACAGATAGCATGAGATAAACCCAAAACCCAGCAGTTGTTGGTACTTTTATTCAGCCATTTCGTTGTAGTTGCAATACTTACTAGTCAGGTACAATGGTCGCAAGCGACACTCCAAACAAGCAATTGTGGGCAGTATTATTTAGCCATTCCATTATAGTGAAGCTAATTACTAGTCATTATAAGTCAAATTTATAGCAATAAACTTTAGTTATGCTTGTCTATGATCGAGATACTGTGCTCCAAGTCGTCCATATCCATGACACGGCTTTGAGAAAGTTTTACCGGCGGGTGCACCAATAGCAACACACGCCGATCAACCTCGGAAAACCAAATCAAAACCCAACGAGGCTTTCACTGAACAATCACAGGATTCGAAATATTTGGGGCCACCCTTAAGTAGAACCATAACGGAGTAAGCAAGCTCGAGACGGCCTCAAGGTTTGGGCGGACGGTGTGAACGATGGGAACCCCAAACGGGGCTTGTCGACACCGCGAAATCGTGGTCCGATCCTAAGCGATGCGATTAATGCAACATCGCACAATCGTAAATAAAGCGGTAAAACATGGCATAAGTACAGGATCGTAAATAAAACCTCAAACTAGTTTGTGGCCCCAAGAAATAAGACTGAATCAAGCTCTGGCTCAGGGGGGTCCCATATACCTCCCGGATGTGGATAGCGCGCAAAAATCAAGGAACAGGTATCAAGTACTCGGGGTCTTACGGGACACAAGTGGGCGTTCGGAAACCAAATATTATCTATCACCCACCGATGCCTCTGCTTATTCAATTTTAGTTGTTAAACAGAAATTAAAGTGACGATAAGTAAAACTAGAATCATCTCCAACATCAACATGCGGCAATACATCAGCAACTGTGGCATATGACGACACACATCAGCACTTGAGCAAGCAACTACGACGCGCAAGTCCAACTATCTACCAAACAACAGGTAATAGGATGTGTCCAAGGCAATATAGGGCTGCACGGTATATCACAGGTACGGAAACTAAAGCATCGCAACACAGATAGCAATAGATCAACAGGAGGGAATAAAGACTATAAAGTAAGATAGGTAGAAAGGGGGGAGATGCTCGCCTGAAAACATTGTCGAAAGGTTCAACCGAAGGTCGGGGCGAAGCTCACATCAACTCAACGGCCTTATCCGCGAAGAAGCAAACACACTAGAAGCAATATCGGGCGCAATATTTAATAAAATGACAGAAGATCGGCATGATGCATGTATGATGGATGACATGGCAAAGGTGCAATGCAATTAGGTCATGTTAAGCGGAACCGGGGTCCCGACAATTATTTGGATGGTTCAAGTTGTTTAGTTCCCCATAAATTAAATGTTGTTTTAACATGGCAAAAGATAGCACCGGTTCGCTACAGATTTAAATGAGGCCAATATGAGACTAGATTTGCCGCATATGGGCCCCATATTTAATTATTAGGTGAATTCGCATAAGGCCCCAAACCACAGATATGCATGCGGGATGAATGACAAGTTAATATGCAACAGGTTTTATGTTTAACATTCATAAAATAGTGCTCGGGAGAAAGGGTCACACATTTAGGGTTCTCGACGATCCTGGGGGTCCGGGGTCGGTCTCAGGGTTCAACGGATCGGCGAGGTTCGGATCTGGGGTTCGGGGTTCGACGGATGCGTTCTCGTATAGCGGGGGTAGATCTTGTTGCGTCCGGGATCTTCGGGTCATGTCGACGATCATGGCGTTCGGGAAGATGTACTCGGCGTTCTACGGTTCCACGTCGACGGCCTTGGTTCCTCGATGGAGAACTTGGTGTGTCCGCGTCGGGGTTCTCGGCTTCGGTCGCCGGGCGTCGGTCTGCGGGATCGGGTCCGGGAAGAAGACCTTGGCATCGGATGGTCCTTGTCGGAGTTCTTGTCGCGCCGGGGTCTTCGGATCGGGCTCCGGGATCGGTCTTCGGTCGAAGTTTCCGGAAGCAGATCTTGGTGCTTGATGTCCGCGAGGGAGATCTTGGAGTCCAGGCCGGAGGTCTTCGGGGACGGTTCCTGGATCGTTCTTCGGCCCGGGGAACGGTCTTGCGAGGCCATCTGGGTTTGCCGGTTCCAGGCTCGGTTCTCGATGTCGGTCCACGGGAGGTTGGGGTCTTGTCGTCTCCACCCCCAACAAAATAGTACCAACTTGGTACTACACCGAAACGAGCACGGTTGGAGGCAGAGAAACGCGCTGCGGTGGCGGCAGAAACTGGGCGGCGGCGCGTGCACGGGAGGACGTGGCCGGCGGGAGGTGTCCCGACGGCGAGCTCGACGTGGAGGGGCGGCGGACGGCCAGGGGCAGACTGTGGCGTCGGCGGAGGGAGGTGGGGCTCGGCGGAGGCCGGAGAAGGAGATGCGGGTCGGGGCCGACGCGGCTCCGGCGAGGAGGGCGGTGGTGGCCGGGCGGAAGCTGGCCGGGCTCGCGGTGACGGGCCGTGGCGGAGGCAGGAGAGGTGCGCGGGAGAGGGCCTGTCCGCGGCGACCTCGAAGCCAGGCGGTTCGTCATGAGCTCGGGGAGGCGGAGTGGTGAGCGCGGTGGTCGTCCGCAGCCACGGGCGGCGAGGCGGAGCCGGGCGGGAACGCGAGGCGACCGAGAGGCGGGCGGCGGCGGAGATGCGATCTTGGCGGCGCGCAAGACGGCTGGGCGGCGGGCGCTGGGCTGGCGAGGTTGGTGAGGCCGAGGCTGCGCGGAGGCGGTCGGCGGAGCTCCGGCGGGAGCTGCGGTGGCCGGAGGAAGCGCGGCAGGCGGAGGAGGCAGTGGCGGCGGCCGTCGGCGTCAGGCCTGCAGGGGAGAGGGCGTCCGCGCGAGGTGGCCTGAGGCGAGCGGCGGGGCGGGTTGAGCGGGCGCGGGGAGGATCTGGGAAAGGAGGGCGGCGGCGCAGGGGTGGCTCCGGCGGCGCGGCGGGGGGTGAGGTGGAGGAGGAGGTCTGCGGGGCGGGGCGCGGCCATGGAGCGACGGGAGAGGCGCAGAGAGAGAGGGAGCGATCGCGGGGAAGAGGAGCAGTGCGGGGTGGGGCGCGCGTGGGTGGGGCCAGGTGGGGTCCAGGGCAGGTGACGTGGGGGAACGGGGGGCGGGGGGGGGGGTTCCGGGGGGGGGCGGGGGGGGGGGTGGTGTGTGTTTGGTGTGGTGGGGCGCGTGGGCTGAGAGAGGAGAGAGAGAGGGTGAGGTGGAGGGCAAGGATTGGGTGAGGGAGAGGGAGGGGTGAGGTGTCGCGACGGGATAGGTGGGAGTGATGTGGCCAAGGGGTGGGGTAGAATATCTGGTAGGTTTAGGATTAGAGGGCAGGTGTAGGTGGACCGTTTTAGTTTTCTGGGGCGGTCGTTCGGTCGTTGGACCGCTCGCCCCACCAAAAATAATTATAATTTTTATTTAATTTAATTGGGCGTTGCCCGATTGCAACAAAACAAAATACTCCGGAGCCCCGGGGTTTTGGCGTTTGAATAAGATGGGGCGTTTAGAAAACAAAGACGGGTTTTGCAACCATAGTTTTAGCAAACAATGCATGATGATGACGATGCAATGCACAAATTCAACGCGATTTTCTAGTAGTGGTTTTTGCGGGATGCCACACTTCAGCCATAGGCTCTATAATGTACGCCATGCTATGTACAAGACCGGATGTGGCACATGCTATTAGTTTGACTAGTAGGTACCAATCGGATCCAGGTTCGGAACACTGGATAGCGGTCAAGAATATCCTTAAGTACTTACGAAGAACTAAGGATATGTTTCTTGTATACGGAGGTGAATAAGAGCTCATCGCTAAGTGTTATGTCGATGCTAGCTTTGACACCGATCCGGATGACTCTAAGTCTCAATCCGGATACATATTTCTCATGAATGGCGGAGCGGTTAGTTGGAGGAGCGCCAAACAACCTGTGGTAGCGGGATCAACAACGAAGGCCGAATATGTTGCTGCTTCAGAAGCGGCTCAGGAAGCAGTTTGGATGAAGGAGTTCATATCCGAACTAGGAGTGGTGGCAAACGCGTTGGACCCAATGGTGATCTATTGTGACAACAATGGTGCCATTGCTAATGCCAAAGAGCCAAGGTCTCACAACCATTCCAAGCATATTAAGCGCCGGTTTCACTCCATCCGCGAGCATGTCAAGGATGGAGATATAAAGATTTGTAAAGTACATACGGATCTCAATGTATTAGATCCGTTGACTAAAACTCTCCCTAGAGCAAAACATGATCAACACCAGAACTCAATGGGTGTTAGATTTATCACTATGTAACTAGATTATTGTCTCTAGTGCAAGTGGGAGGTAAGGAATATGCGAGAGGCAATAATAAAGTGTTTATTATGTGTATTCCAAGTATATGATAGATGTTTATTTTGCATGCTATAATTGTATTAATACGGAAACGTTAATACATGTGTGTTTAATAAACAAACAGAAAGTTCCTAGTTATGCCTCTCTCATAAACTAGCTCGTTGATTAACAAGATGATCAAGGTTTCCTGATCATGGACATTGGAAGTTGTTAATAACGGGATCACAACATTAGTGTAATGGTGTGATGAACATTCATCCAAGTATAGCATTACGATCAAAGTCATTGAGTTTATATTGCTATAACAACTTACGAGTGATCCTAATCCTTAGACCATGAGATCATGTCAATCACTAACACCGAAGAATTTCTTGATAACATCAAACGTCACACCGTAACGGTGATTATAAAGATGATTCAGAACTAATAAAGTGTTATGTTGAGGCTCATGGATCGAGAGTGGAATTTGTTCATCCCGATGACGGATAGATATACTCTGGGCCCTCGGTGATATCACATTGATTAGCTTGCAAGCAAGTGATTTGATCACGAGAATGTTATATCACAGAACAAGAAAAGAGTGCATGTCGTGCGAGATCAAACTAGGTATGGATATACCGATGATCGAATCTCGGACATGTAATATATCGTGAAACAAAGGGATTAAGATACTAGCATAAAAGGTTACGATCACAAGAAAGTCATCGTTGAATGTGTGGGAGTCGAGATGGGTCTCAGATCCGCTTCGATTATTGATCCGAGAGGGTCTCGATCATGTCCGCATTATTCACGAACCGTAGGGTGACACACTTAAGAGACACCGACATCCAATTGGAGCAAATGTTTCATGCCGAAGAATGAACAAGCGCAGGAATTTATTTCACTAGATACAAACAGGTTTTGGGTGAAATTGCATAAAGTGGTTATGCATGTGAAATAGAATTCTAGCAAGGGTTATTTGTGAATGTTTGTCATTAAAGTAATTGACAAAATTCTGAATAAAATAAAGAGTTTTATTTAATGAGAGTTTGCATTAAATTTGGTGGAAATTTAATGGGAATTTGAGTGGACTTTTGAGTGGAGGGATTTTAAAGGGCATTTTGTGAGTGGAGTGTCCACCCACATGACTGAAGGAGGGAGGGCAGCCCCCATGGCGTGCCACCCCTTGGTTCCCCTACTCCTATATAAGGAGCCCCCCTCCTCACTTGTCTCTCACACCTCCTCGTGAAGGATCTCTCTCCCCCTCTAGAATTTATCCCCCATGGTCTCGGACTAGCGAGATACATGTTCCCGGTGGCTATTCGGCAAGAAAGAGTTGTGATTCCGCTGCATCGCTGGAGTGAGGAGGCGGAGGTTGCTCGGTGCCTCGAACGTGTGTGCGAGCACGGATGCGCTGCTGATTTGTGGCGCTAGGACTTCCTCTCGATCTTGAGATCGGCAAGAGATCGTCTACATCAACCACGAGTTGAACTCATTAAGCTTTGTCGGTCTTCAAGGGTATGTTCTCTACGGATATACATCCGCCCGTTGTTTGTATCTAGTAGATAGATCTTGGTATATAGTTCACATCGTAGGAATTTTTTTTGTTTTCTATGCTGCGAACCCTACATTACCTCCGTCAAGTTCATCTTTTGTAGTGTATCCAGGTACATGATGTTGATGCTGCTACCACTATCCACCATGCACTTGGTGAACTCCACGCCGTCAATCAATGGGTTGATGACCATGGCGTACTGGTTCTCGTGGGCACAAGGTCTGGGTGGTCCGTCCTGTCCCAAGTTATTGGAACCTCCGACCAGCGCAGTCTTGGGAACTGGGGAGAGTGGCCATCGGGATCCTCGGAGGTCTTCTGTCGGACGGTGGGGTGCCAAGGAAAGTGTGGTAGATCGGGGTCTTCTTTGCGAAGGGTTCTTTCCTTGTCGCCGCTCTTGGCGGCGTGCTTGGGTCAATGTCCTCGTCCATTTCACTTGAATCCTTGGACTCCTCCTCCTTCTTCTTCCCTTGCCCTTGCCTCATGATGCATTCTTCCGACTTCGCTTATAGCCGGACTCCGGGTCTTCCTTGAGGTCGTTGACGAACTTGCAGTGTCGATTGGTATGGGTGGCCTTATCGTTGGCGTCGAGGTGTACGAGGCACGGCATATCGCGGTACTCTTCGTAGGTTTGGGGAACGCGGAGCTGCGCCTAGTTGGTTTCACTTCCTCGCTGCTGCCCGCGGCCTGCTCCCCTTCCTCAGCCATGTTGTCCGCCTTCTCCTCGTCCTGCAAAAGTCATGGCGACCATGTCGGTAGATTGCTTTTATTCTGGAGCGGTTTTTCGCTTTGTACTGTTGTTCCTCCGAGCTTGAGTTGGAACGGCCGTTGCCGGCAAAGAGCCACGAGCGTCGTCGGCGGCGGCTGCGAACTCACTAGCTAACTGAATCATCTGATTCAAGTCAAGCTGATGATTGTCCTGCAAGCGCTTCAGCTTATGTCGGAGTAACGTGCCTCTTTCCAATCCATCAATGAAGGCGGCCATGGCGGTCTGGGCGTGCACTCCTGTGCAGGAATTCTTCATATCCAGCCAGCGGTAGAGGTAGGCGCGAGATGTCTCGTCTTTCTCTTGCACGCACCGTTGTAGATCGCCCACCGTGCAGGGACGCTTGTATGTACCCTCAAAGTTCTTGGTGAATGCTTCTTGCATGTCCAGCCAGTTATAGATAGGTTTCTCCGGCAAGTCGTCGATCCATTGACGGGCCGTGCCCGCCAACATTAACGGGAGGTACTTGACGACGACGTTGGGGTTGCCTCCGGCAATCTCCACCGCGTTGCCGTAGTCCTGCAACCATGTGGCAGGCTTGGCGGTGCCGTCATAGGGCTTGATGGTCTTGTCAATCCGGAAACCTTTGGGGTAAGTTGCGGGCCGTATTGCTGGTCCAAAACAACGTGGTCCCAGGTATGGTCCTTCCCGGGCCTCGTGGATCTTATCGATCCGTGAACGTGCATCGTATGGCTCCGGGTTCTTCTTCTGGTAGTCAATAGGGGACGGGCTGTGTGAACGACGCGGGCCTCTTCCGTCATGGTGACTGCTTGGCGGTGAAGGAGGTGGAGGTGGCGGTGGGTTAGCCTTCTTGCTGTTACCCTCCTGCGACGCCCCACGCCTGTCATGGTTGCTTGCCGGACGCGGAGGGTCATGGTGTGACCTGCTCTTATGTCCCTGGTGGCGCTCTCCATCATGGCGGGTCTGTGCCGCGTTGTCGCGGATGACGATGCCGCACTGCTTTGGAGGGGGCATATCCGTATGATGGTGAGTCTTGTAATCTTCCTGACATCGGGGGGATCGGGGCGGTGGCGATGGGCGGCGAGGTTGGGCTCTTCCTCCGTGGTTGGAGGATATGGGGATAGCATCCTTCCTGATGCGCGCATCCCTCCGTCTTCGTTCTGATGAACCCGTCCGCGATCCGACATCCTGAGGAGATCTATCCCTTGGCGGTTTGTACTGGCTAGATCGGCAGAGCGCTGGGTCAGACTCAAGCCTCTGAGAGGTGGCCTTTTCCTGCTGCTTTACCGCCTTGGCCACTAGGTCATAGACCTGTTCCACTGCCTCAGGCGATCTATCCTGCTCCAGAAGGGTCTTGGCGACGGCGAGGTTAAGGAGTGGGGTGGGCATCACCTGCTTGCCTTCACTGTCAATGTATGGCTTGGCCTGTGCCGGCTTCGAGGGAGCCCATCCTAGGTTGCGCCGTACACCAGGATCGTTGATGACGCGAGTCGGACCCTTCTTAGCCTTCTGCTGCAGCAGAGTCTTGTACTCGGCCTCCATTGCTCTAGCTTTTTCTATGGAGTTTTGTGCGTTGACTAGATCTCGATCTAGTTTAGCGCCTTGCTCCGCGATGGCTTGCGCTTCCTCCAGCAGTTGCTGGCGCTTCTCTTCAAGTTGAGTCATGTTTCGTATATGATCAATAGTTAGTGGCTCAACGAGGAGATTGCCATACATCACTCTATCAGCTGGAGTCACGTGGACTGTTGCCGACGTGGATGCTGGAGGCGGCAAGTTTGCGGTGTTGTTGTTGCTCGGACCGGTGCCGAGTTCCTGCGGCTGCTGCACTGGGTTAGGCGGAGGTGGCATGACTTTTGCGCGATCAATGTCGTCAGCAATTAGTGGCCCCTTCCCCTTATCCAGCGTCGTAGGCGGAGCTTGCCCGGGCTGGTCTTCATCCATCGTTGTCCCAATGGTGACGAACACTCCTCAGGACATGATGGTGTTGTTAGCTTGTCGTCGCGCGAGTACTCCTCCTCCATCTCCTGCATGGCGGAGTCTAGCTCTTCTGGACTGAAGTCTATTTCCTCTGAATCTACACTGAAATCAGCATAAAGCGCGTCAATGACAGAGTCGGAGGGTGCCAAGACTTCCTCGATGACGGGCGGTGGAGGTGCAACGGCCTCGACGATGACTGGAAGTGGTGGTGCTACTGCAACGATGGCGGCCGGAGGCGGTGGTGGTGGTGGCTGAATCGGAGGGGCTCCGTCAATGAGCGCAAGCAATGTCTGAGCTGCCGCTTCAGCCTCCCCGTAGTTGTTGACGGTGTTCACCATGCCTTCGAAGGTGAGGCGTCCTGACGCCTGTTGCCGTCTTAGAGAATGTCGGAGAAGCGTGCCCTGGTCCAGTCCTTCCACAAAGTGATAGATGGCATCATCATTGGGGTAATTGGCCAGGTCGGCCCGTATGCGAAGCCACCTCGCGAGGTAGTCGCGGGGATTTTCGCCCTCTCTCTGAACGCAGCGCGCCAGATCGAAGATGGTAACCACGCCGACGAACTTGGATCTCTGCTGTCCAGACGCATGGGCAAAGCCGGCGGATTTGCAGTGATCTTCCACCTTTATATCCTACACAGGGGCGGTTTGGGTGGGTCTTGATTTTTTCCGATCTTTGCCGGCCAACTCCGAGGAGAGGTCCGACATCGATCCTTCCGCGAACGTATCCTGCCCGTAGGCATTCCATGCGGGTCTGTTGCCTGTCAAAACCCACCGGCGAGCAGCGACGAGCAACACGAAGAGCCGGGAGGCTCCCAGAACTGCTGGTGGGCCCTGGTCCCTCGGGCAACGGCCCGCAAAACTCCGGCACACGTCCTGGCTTGGTTCAAGGGCGTGCCACCTGACCTATACCTGGTCAGGAAGGTGATGGATTGCTTCGATCAGTTTCCTGCATGGTAAACAAGTATACGTAAAATTCGAGTCGTGACTGCTCCCGTGTTTCCACATGAATCGGCTCCTAGAGCCGATTGTCCCATGGTTCTGCATTAGATCTATGATAACATGGGGTTTTGCTTTATCAATACAAGTCAAATCGATCTACGACAGTTTAACGTTTTCACCACGTAATTGGAACGTCCTACACGTGATTGAGCCTGGTAGATACAAAAGATAATGGAAAACTAACCCTAGAGAAGGCCTAACAACCGACGTAAAGTCAATTATCGGAACAACTCCTCTCAAATTGGCAAACCATATCCTCACGTACTACTGGATCGTTCAACCCGTTTGCAAGGCCTGACTACGTGGATATCAAACCAAACCTTGGAAAACAAGGCATAACTATAACAGATCAAATCAACTGAATAAAGGTCAAGCTAGATGCTACCCTTACACCCGGGAACCGGTGCAAAGGTAGCGAGGTAACTAGAGGTAGCATATCTAAGCAATCATAGCGAAAAGTACTGATGCTAACCTAAACAAATCTATGATAAAAGTATTACTCGCCATCAACAAGGCTTCAGTACGAGTAACACCAAATAACGCATAAGCAGATACTGCCTAGATCGCAAGATGCGATCTAGGCAGCATGACACTTACCCGAAAGAAACCCTAGAAACAAGGGGTGGCGATCTTGAGATTGTGTTTGTTGTGAACGTGATTGTCCTCCTTTTCGATAACCTTAGGTACATATTTATAGTCAGGAGACTTTCTATCTTTGGAATAACTCTACAACTCTATCTCTTACCTAAACTGAAAGCGGAACCTACTACAATATCTGAGATACATGGGCAATTTAGCCCAAATCCACGCGCAAGGCCGATTCAACATCACGTGGCATATACGTATCTTCCCAGCCCATCTTGATTACGGCCCATCTCCTCCTTTGGCCAAAATATGGCGATAACACATGCCCCCTGGTTTTGGCAATAATAATTCCAAAACCACTGTTGATGTTTTTCTTCCCTCTTTTTTACATCGGGTTACGTTGCGAGCGAGAATCGTCACGCCACCCCTTCATCATGATGCCCTGTCTTCTCAACTCCTTCGAAGTGCATGATTTGATGATTTTGGCAGCACATTCTGGGAAACCGCTATGGCATTGAACCGCCTCCCACTATTCCCCTTATTTAAATTCATATGAGCAGTTTGCAGTCCCCATCTTCCTCCAAGAGCTAAAAACCCTCTTCCTCATGAAAAACCCTCTTCCTCCATGGCCTCCTCTTCTTCCGCCTTCCTTCAATCTTCCAACACGATTAGCATCGGGAGCCGACGCCGAGCACCCGCCAAGTGGCGTATGAGACTCTCGCCCACAATGGTGGGACGAGAGGATTGGGATTCGCCGCTTGGTGGAGGACGTCCACTGACGGCGAGAAGGCCTCAGTTCCTTGTCGGCGGGAACGGAGATGGAAACTCGACGGCCTTTGGTCACAGGATGGCGTCGAATCCTCCGAGGAGGAGGAGTCGAGAGGACACCTCCTCCGGCAGTACCGGTGAAGCGCTTCGCGCGGGTCCAGCGAGGATATACCGAGGCAGCGACGAGGACGAGGAGGCCCCAGCATCTTCAAGAAGAAGAATAAGACGACGCCGGCAGCAGCACTGATGACAGCGAACAAGACGACGGCGAAGACAGCGGCGACGACATCGGCCCCTAGATTAGGAACTAGTAGTAGTAGCATTAGTAGTAGATTTCCTTTTGTAAGCAATCAACTCCATTGTAAATAATCATCTTTTGAATGAATCGAAGATTGCTTTTCCAACTCGAAGATTGCTTTTCCGACTCAATTTCGCCGATAGTCAAAATAGGTCGATGTTCTAGAAGCCGATAGCACTGTATCGGCTTTCACCATACTGCGCTCATACAGTCAACCAAGTCAAAGCTCAAAGAGCCGATGGTAAAACATCGGCTTTCCCAAAAACGTTGACAAGGTCAAATTTGGTCGCGTACTTAGACAAATCTGAGCGGCCATCTTCCAGTTTCAAATGGTAGCCTGCGACCCTCTTCAAAAAGGGCGACCCAGATCTCCAATTGCTCACCGACCAGATCGAGCTCACAGCGAAAAAACTCTAGATCCCCAACTGCATAGATCCATCTCCGCCGACAAACTAGATGGCGGAATCATCCAACACCAACCCAGCGGTCTCCGGTCTGAAGGTACGCCTACTCCTCGCAGTCTGAACGCGGTGCTAGAATTAATGGCAAACACCTGAATTAATCCTGGCTGCATCATTAAATTTTTTAGGTTTCAGACATTCTGCTGTCGCATCCTTCTCTCCCAAATTCTCTCTTTCTTGGCCCCCGTACAGAATCCAGTCCACCCCATCTGATCTCTTGCGAAGCAAACAGAATCCCCTTTGTAAGCCAAGACCTAGATTTGAACTCTTGGGCCGACTGCTTGCGAGCCTGGCCTAATCCCCCTGAACATTGGGTCTCTTGGTTCAGCAGGGTAGCTAGAGCTTACCAATCCCAATGGGAAACCACGGGAATAGCCGATGCCTTGCATCTGTCATTGTCTCCCCTTGAGAAACATGAAAATCTTCTCAAAACCATCGGCTACTTCTGGTCTGACTCTCTGAACTGCTTTATGTTCGGTCACGGCCCCATGACACCAACTCTGTTAGACGTGGTGATGATTACCGGCCTGGATGTTACATCACCCAGCCCCTCTGCTTTTAAGCTGACCAAGGTCCCCTACAAGCTGTATTCCAAAGCAATCGCACGCTGGGTGCCTACCTCCACGCCATATGAAAACTAAAGGCCACATCACGGAGAAAGAACACACCTTTCTCAACTTCGCTAGAACATTTCATATTCGTGGCCCTTCCTTGCTCCAACCAAGAATTATCTCTCCTTAGCTCACGAGCTGCCAAAGGCTCAACTTGGCATCGGCAAACTGTTCCTTGGAGAGGTCTATCGATATCTCCAGTTGATGTCTGTCAAACTGTTCTCTGGCATAGCAGTCAAAACAGGAGGTCCTTGGTGGTTCATTCAGCTATGAGCTCAGCTGTATTTCCAAAACCATGTCCCAAACTTCCCCCTTTTGGCGAGTTGCACCTTTCTAGATGTCAAAGGGAAGCAGATCCGATGCACCAGCTACGGCCAAGCTTTGTATAGACTGCCAGGTAGTAAACTGATCCCTTAGGAGGCATCCAAGTGGTTCAGCACTTTCTTTCAAGGCCTGGACAATCCTATCTTCTTTCCTTACATGGAAGAATCGGAACATTTTGAAAATCCAATCTCCTTTAGGCTAGACAACTTTGCCGATGACACCAAAGACTTTCAGCGACTCTTTTCCACTGTGATCCGTCCTTGTTTCCTTCCAGTTGGCATGAGTACATCCAACAGAATAATCAAGCCTGGGTATGAATTCTACCAGCCGGTCGTAGTGGCTCGGCAATTTGTCCTTGGACAAGTACCTCCCCATTTCTTTCTCCACCACTTTACAGAAAGCAGAGCCGACCTGCCTGATCCTCTCACCAGTCAAAGGTGTTATTCCTTCTTCGATGCTCTAGCCATCCCAATTCCTAACGACCTCACCTTTGCTTCATCAACCGATGGCTTTGAAAACTGGTGGTCGATGTGGAAGACTCATGCCTTCAGGAGAGCTCTGGGACCGTTCTTTGAAAGCTTGTCGATCGACTATGACATCCCCGTGGAACAGGTACCACTACTTGTACATTTTCTTGATGCAGCTCACAAATGATTCTTCTACTAACCCACTCTCTCTCTTTGCAGCAACAAGATGGTCCTGAACCTATGCACAGTGATGGCTCCCCCTTCGAGTTCTTTCCGCCAGCTCCTGTGGTTCTTTTCTGTAAAAACTCGCCACCTTTGAAAAAGGTCATGATGCAGAACCAGCCGATATCACCACAATCGGCTTCCAAGAACCAAGCAACTTCTAAGTCAGCTGCCCCTCGAGTTCCAACTAAAACAAGAACGATGGTGAGGAAGGTAGCTGCCAGGAAGACCTTGAAGCACCGGAGCCCTTCTCCAGAAAGTTCGCATGTAAGCTGATCCATGCCTTGGTCGATCGTTCTCACCCTTGCAAATCTGCTCGTGCTTACTAGTTCTTCTTTCTTATAGGCTTCCGCCGAAGACACCTCCAGCGAGGACACTCAATCCAATCGAGGAGAGTTGGGCCCAACAGACTCTGAGAGGACCATGACACCGAGCCAGCCAGATTTACCACCATCGGCTTCCAGAAAAAGGTCGGTTCCTGAACCTACTGCCCCCCGAGCACCAGCCGAGGCGGGGCCAGCTGTGAGTCCCAAGCGGGCTCGCAAGGGACTGCAAACTTCTTCATCGAGCCAAGAGGTTTCAAAATTCATCACCCTTCATGCTCTTACCACTTTTTTCTTCATCTGCCGATTCATCACCATTTGCATCGGCTAAGCACCTTTCATGCATTTAATCGACGCTTCTAGTGGGAAAGCCGGGGCAGTGCCGATGCCTTTAGCCAAGCCGGATCTAGTAATCCCCGAAGGTGCAGATGAAACGGCTACCACTTTGGCCAAGCCCCCAGCAACCACACACAAGCCGATTGTCTCGTCACCTGCTATCCCCTCGATCTTAGGAGAGGTACGCCAGCTTCTTTCAGCTCATCCTTACATGTTGGACGTATACTGACGCTTTCTCGGGCCGCCAGGGTCGTGACTTTTCAGGCTTGCTGATGTTCGACCCTGAATCCATCGAACCAACTCCCTCTGTTGCCAACGATGAACCACGAGCCAAGGCTGTTCTACCTCAATTCCAGCGTCTTAAAGCCTTGCTGTCCTCCCCGATCGAGGAGTTGATCGAGGGTTCTGAGGAGGTGAAGAGCGTTCTTGCTGAAATCAAGGACCAACTCCCAGTAGCATTGCAGGTGAAGCTTTGGCCGGTTGTGACTCTGTCTTTCTACGGGTCCAGGGTGCAGTTAGCTCGTGAAAGGATCAACCTGCGCCGCGCCCAACTTCCGCTGAAGGCCAATATTGCAGACAGATGTCAGCAACTCAACGAGAAAAAGGCGTCTCTGGATGCCAAAACTGACACCTCTGTCAGTACCGCCGAGCTCGCATCCCTAAAAAAGGAGTTGGAAGATCTTGAAGAGAAAGTCCAGGCGACTAAACAGCTCATCCGCGACAAGGAAGCGTCCATCGCCCGCTCCCAAGATGAAGCAGCAGGCCTCAAAGCTCAACTGAAGACCGATCTGGCAGAAATACGTGCCCTGAACAAGCAGCTAGTGACGGGCAAGGACGACGATGACGAAGCCGAGATTGCCGAGGTGGATCGTGTCCGTGTTGACTCCCTCCACGCTTTCGAGGCATTCCTTCAGTAGCTCGTTCATGTAAACCGCACCGCCAGGAGCTTGAACCTCTAGAGTCAATGACGTGCATCGGCTATATATTTTTTTTTATTTGGCCGATTTCATGTATCGCCCCCACATTTCATGTCAATCATCCCACATGCTTGGGAAATATTTCTTGAGATGTTGACCTGATGACCATCGAATTTCACGCCGTCCAGCTCCTCAAGCATGTACGCGTTCCCTCTTAAAACTTGATCGACCCTGTATGGCCCGTGCCAATTTGGAGACCATTTACCATATGATGCATCCTTAGTCCCTAATGGCAACACAGCTTCCCATACCAGATCGCCAACGTGGAACTCCTTTGGTCTCACTTTCTTATTATATGCACGAGCTACCTTGGCCTTGTTCTCTTTGATTTTCTCAAGCGACCACAGCCTAAGCTCCGTTAAATCCTCAACACTGTCACTCATCAAGGCCGCATATTCTTTGGTTGTTAGATCGTTCTGAAACGTGACACGTCTCGATCCAGCCGTAATCTCCCAGGGCAATACGGCTTCTTGTCCATAGACTAGATGGTATGGCGAGGTTTTTATCGCTCCATGGCATGACATGCGATAAGCCCATAAAGCCTCTGACAAAACATCGTGCCAACGCCTAGGGTGCTCGTCGACTTTCCTCTTGATCAGCTTGATAAGGCTCTGGTTGGACGCTTCAGCTTGCCCATTTGCTTGAGCATAGTATGGAGATGATCGAATCAGCCTAATCCCCGTGTCCTCACAGAACTTTCTAAACTCGTGGGAAATGAAGACCGAACCTCCATCGGTCGTGATAGTTTGGGGAATCCCAAATCTATGAATGACATGTTCTTTCACAAAATTGATGACATCCTTTGAGTTCACTGACTTCATAGGGACAGCTTCCACCCATTTAGTGAAATAATCAGTAATGGCCAAAATCCACATGTGGCCTTTGCTTGATGGAGGATTGATCTTGCCAATCATATCCATGCCCCAACCTCGGAATGGCCAAGGTTTGATGATGGGGTTCATTGCTGACGCGGGTACCATCTGAATTTTCCCAAATTTCTGACATGCTTGACACCCTTTGTAGTACTTGAAACAGTCCTCAAGCATGGTGGGCCAATAAAACCCTGATCGCCTGATCAACCATTTCATCTTGTGAGCCGATTGGTGAGTTCCACAGGCGCCTTCGTGTACCTCGTGTAGAAGTCGATTGGCCTCGGTTGGCCCCAGACATTTGAGCAGTAACCCCTCCAGAGTCCTGTAAAACATATCGTCCCCAATAAGCACATACTTCATGGCCTTGTACCTTATCTGTTTAGGTGCCCCCCGAGCCGAATCCTTCAAGTAATTGAAGATATCGGCTCTCCAGTCGTTGGCCTCCAGGAACTGTACCTGAACATCGGCTCCCTCTGCTACGTCCTTGTAGCCTGAAGCCATTTGTGCAAGATCATTCGCCTTGGTATTCTGCAATCGCGGGATCCAGGTGAAGTTTATGTACCGGAACTGTGCCATCAGCTCACGGCATTGCAGCCACAATGGGAAGAGCGACTCGCTCTCACACTTGTATTCCTCCGTGAGTTGGGAAATCACCAACTTGGAGTCGCCAAAATTTCCACCGCTTCGCTCCAGCCGATGAGCAACTCCATTCTTGCGACGCCTCATACTCAGCGACGTTGTTGGTGCGAAGGGTAGATAACCTGATGGAGAAGGAAAATGTTGCCCCCCGGGGTGACACGAGTAGAATGCCGATGCCGCAACCACCGTCACAAACCGATCCATCGAAAAACATAGCCCACGCTCGTATGGACAGCGCTGCTATATTAGTGTTGATCCTTTCAGCAATAAGGTCGGACAATGCCTGAACCTTAACCGCTTTCGCGGGTTGATACCGGATGTCAAATTCCGACAACGCAAACATCCATTTGCCGAGTCGGCCTTTCAACATAGGGGCCGACAGCATGTGCTTTATGACATCTGATTTGCATATGATGATAATCTCCGCTGAGAGCAAGATGTGGCGCAGCTTGGTGCAAGTGAAGAACAGGCAGAGGCACAACTTGTCGATCTCAGGATACCTTGTCTCTGCATCCAGCATCCTTCTGCTTATGTAAAACACGACTCGCTCCAGACCATCATAAACCTGCACCACCACCGAGGCGATGGGCGTGTCGCCATCGACAGTAAATGTAGAACGGTCTATCCGGTGGGCGGAACCAACCTGGCGGCTTCGGATATTCTTTGATCTCGTCAAGGCTCGTTGTTCTCGCCCCCAGAATTCCTCGTCGATTTAATTTTCACCATCCATGAACGGCTCTATTCTTCCCGACAGATTGAGATGAATCTTCCGAAGTTGATCTTGACGATGAGGGACTGCAGTTCTTTCTTCGTGGTAGGTGGCTTCATTGTTCGTGACCGCCTCGACTTTTCAGCTGATCTCAATTCCGTTCATGGACCAAGAAACCCAAGAACCGACCGCCGTCACCCGAAGGCACACTTTTTGGATTCATCCGTAGCCAATTTTCTTGTTCGGTCCAGACGCGTTGCGAATCGTCCAAGTGTCCTTGTATCAAGCGACTTGACCACCACGTCATCGATGTAAATTTCCACCAGCTTGCCGATCAGATCATGAAAAATGTAATTCATTGCTCTTTGGTACGTGGCGCCGGCATTTTTCAGTCCAAACGTCATGACTACATATTCAAACAACCCCACCGACCCTGGGACTCTGAATGCAGTCTTGTGTATATCTTCCGGAGCCATAAAAATTTGGTTGTAACCGGCATTGCCATCCATGAAGCTTAAGATCTTATGACCAGCCGCTGCGTTGATTAACGTCTCTGCTACCGGCATCGGATACTCATCCTTTGGAGTAGCTCTATTGAGATCCCGAAAATCTATGGCAACACGCCAGCGGCCATCCTTTTTCTCTACAGGTACGATACTAGAAATCCACTCAGCATACCTGCATGGCCTGATTAACTTGGCTGTCAACATTTTCTCGACCTCTTTCTTGACTTCTTCCAAAATTTCGGCCTTCATTTGTCGTGCTCGCTGTTGGAATGGCCGAAACCCTTTTTTAAGCGGGAGTCTATGCTCAATGATGCTCCTGTCTAACCCAGGCATCTCTGTATAGTCCCAGGCGAAGCAGTCTGGATATTCTTTCAACAGAGCTATCATCGGACCCCGCAGATTCGGATCTAACTTCTTGCTGATAAATGTTGGTCGTGGCTTATCCCCAGGACCGATGTCAATCTCCTCTAGCTCATCAGCGGATGTAAACCCATACCCTAGCTTTTCGTCACCTGTTAAATCGATGCTAAACACAGGGTAAACAGTTGGTGAGGACAACAAAAATAATTTGGGCCGATTGCCTGAATCGGCCCCCTTTTTGATTGCATTAGTCAAGGACGGTTTACACCTTGTTTGTGCTTTACAATGGCAGGGAATCTCCCTACTATGACTGCATGATCTGCTTGTCGTAAGATTGCTGCTTTTTATTTTTTGTGGCCGATCGCAGGGATCGGTCATACCACGTACGATCGTGGACTTTGCTACTCTGTCAGGCCAGTGGATAAGACCAGCCTCACCCCGTTTTTTGTAGCTTCAATGCGCTCACAGCCGTCTAGACTGATTCCAGAGATCGGCTCTTGGTCTTCTGCTTCCCAGATGTTCATGCCAGCTATGGAGATCTCGATCGAATCATCTGCATGAATAACCTCCACTTCATCTCCATCCCATTGTATTAGGCACTGGTGCATCGTGGATGGAATGCAGCAGTTAGCGTGAATCCAATCTCTCCCTAGCAAGACAGCGTAGGTGCTTTTGCTGTCCACGACAAAGAATGACGTAGGGATGGTTTTTCTGCCCACGGTCAGATCCACGTTCAGTACGCCTTGCGTTTCTGAAGTTTGGCCGTTGAAGTCGCTTAACGTGACGTTGGTTTTGATCAGATCTGCAGTGGAGCGTCCCAAACGCCATAGCATGGAGTATGGCATTATATTGACTGCCGCTCCGGTGTCGACCAACATCTTGCTGACAGGTTGCCCATTGATGTAACCTCGTAAGTACAGGGCTTTCAGATGTTTGTAGCCCTTCTCACGTGGCTTTTCAAAGATAACTGGCCGTGGGCCGCAGTCAGACTGTGCCACTGGTAGCTCGTTGGTTCTTGGAGCGCAAAACTCTGACGGAAGTATGAACACCATGTTCGTGCCAGCCGATGTCTGCGCATCGGCTTTTACCGGCTTGGGGCGCCACTCTTTCCTTTTCGGACGATCTTCCGTTTCCAATGTCTGCCGAATTTTCGCTGCTAGATCGGGCCGTGATTTCCTTAAAGCGTGGAGGTACCGCGCTTCGGCTTCCTCCAAGTTACGCAGTCGCTGAACTCTACGCTTTTGGGTGTGTCTGAGCCCATCGGGACACCACCTTGGACGGTGATATATGTCTTCTTCTTTGTCATCCATTGGCTCCTCGAGATCTTTTGTTCGAGCGGACTCCCTGTGTCGGCTCTGAGGTGGGAGAGGCCCTAGACGCTTGAACACTGAAACTGGCCCCGTGTCCTCCTTCTGCTGTCCACATTCCGGGCAGTTATCGATTGTAGGCAATCGACTCATTCCCGCATCCCAGCAATACTTGAAGAAAGGACAATCCCAATGTTTGTCCGTGTCTTCCTTTTCTCTTGACGTTCCCCTAGCGAAGTGCTCATATCCTTCATCGTCTCTGTCGCGCCGGCGACGTCGGTCATACTGACGCTCATACTTGTTAAGGAGATGCGTGGAGTGTGGCTTATGATACCGCACGCTTCTCACTTGCTCCTCGGTTAGGTACCGCCTGTCATCGTACCTGGGCCGGTCGCGTGGACCCGCCTCCTCTCTTTCTTTGCCGCGAGAGCGACCGCCTTCCTCCTTATATGTGCCATGGTGGTATACAGGCCCTGCCATGTTGACATCGAACGAGAAATCCAACTGACGCCTCGTGGAGTGGCTGTGTTCTACCATGTTGACGCCGGGAAATGGGTTTGTGTCTACTTTCATGGCGAATTGCCCCAGGATTAGACGGCCTTGTTCTATCGCCGTTTGGATCTGGCGACGTAGCTCCTTGCAGTCATTGGTGGTGTGGGTGAACGAGTGATGCCACTTACAGTATGGTCTCCAGTTCATCTCTGAGCCGTAGGGATTTTGTGGCCTTCGGTAACTTCACCGCTTTTTCAAGAAGAATCGAATATCTGCTCAGCTTTGCTCACATCAAGTCGAACCCTTTTGCGGGCCCTTGCCGCTTCACCCATTTGCGAGGATACATGATCGCCCCGAGCCCATTCGCCACGGCCACCTCCGGTCTTGTGTAGGATCCTCTTCTTACAGATCAACCAGGCCTATCGGACGTTTGAACTTGTCTTGGTACAACTCGGTGGCTGTTCATACATCGTCAGCTTCTGGGCCATGTGCGCCAAGGAGTTGTACTCTACTTGGAAAGCTAGATCTTTGATAGGTGCCGAGAGACCCAACACTGCCAGCTCGACTGCTTCTTTTTCAGTTAAGCGAGCTGAGTAACATCGGTTCTTGACCGTCTCCGGTTACCGGATGTACTGCTACGATTTCTCCCGCTTTGCCGCACTTTGTGCAGTCCGCAATGCCAGCCTCGGTAGCTCGAATGATACTGAATGTGGAACCGCTCTTCCGTTGCTTCCGTGTCGATCGAATCGGTGGCGAGGTGTACCACCCAAAAGCTGGTCTGTCGGAGATTGCGCAAAAACCTCACGCCAATCGATCCGATGCTGAAATCATGCCTAACTGCGCCAGGTAACGGCTCACGTGCTCGATCGAGCTCGACCCTTCTGATCCGCTAAACCTTTGAGAACTCGAGGAGCCGATACTTGGGCGGCAGCGAATCGATCAACTTCGTTGGGGTACGGCTTGGAATAGCCGATTGTCCTTCTCTTGACGCACGGCCAACTGGTCTCTCAAGATGGTACGGATTTGCTCCACTTTGTTTGAGCTGCAGGGCTAAATTCTCATGACTCGTTCGGTGGCATACTTGGCTAGCCACGCCTGTTTGTCGCCCATCCTGCATACCCCTGCTCCGAATACCTCCTCAAGCCCCGCTCCAGAACTCCCGCCAGAAATCCTGCGGTTGCAATCTGTCTTGTGCGAAGTTATTGCAGTCCCAAGACGTAGGTGCACACATATCCATGTGGGATTTCTTTAGGTGGCTCAAACAGAACGGCAATCCTGGGTCGCCTCCGACCTTGTAGACGACGTACGCCGCTGCCCCTGGCGGCTCCGGAGCTGCAAGTGTGAATGGCAGTTGTGGCCTGGTCTGGAGCGGTCTTTCTCCCTGGTGAGTCCCCAGAGTAGGCCCCGACGGAGAGTACTGATGTTTCATGATCTCCTGAACTACGCGAACTACGATCCGCTCGAAAACGTTCACCAGGCTCTCAGAATGACGGTGAAGAGAATGAGCCACCATGTAGTTGACTTCGCCGCAGAGCTCGTGCGCCTCTCAAGGAATGACAGATCCACCTCATCAAGAGCACCTTCAGGTGAGAAACCTTTCCACCTGATGCCATGCTTACGGGTCCTCTCAAAAGAGCCGATGAGATCGGCTTCAAAGAGAGCTTTGATATCATCATACTTTGCCTTGTGCTCCTCAGGCAGATCGTCAGACGCGGACCTGGTCCCCCATCTCAGGCTCGGATGTTGATGCAGATGTTGAATGTCCCACCGGCGTGCGTAATGTGTTGCTCAAAACCCACCGCGAGCAGCGACGAGCAACACGAAGAGCCGGAGGCTCCTGAACTGCCGTGGGCCCTGGTCCCTCGGGCAACGGCCGCAAAACTCCAAAGACACGCCCCGGCTTGGTTCATATGCACCTGACCTATACCTGGTCGAAGGTGATGGATTGCTTCGATCAGTTTCTGCATGGTAAACAAGTATCGTAAAATTCGAGCCATGACCGCTCCTGTGTTTCCCGTGAATCGGCTCCTAGAGCCGATTGTCCCATGGTTCTCGCATTAGATCTATGATAACATGGGGTTTTGCTTTATCAATACAAGTCAAATCGATCTCTGACGGTTTAACGCTTTCACCACGTAATTGGAACGTCCTACACGTGATTGAGCCCGGTAGATACAAAAGATAATGGAAAACTAACCCTAGAGAAGGCCTAACAACCGACGAAAGTCAATTACCGAACAACTCCTCTCGAATTGGCAAACCATATCCTCACGTACTCTTTGGATCGCTCAACCCGTTTGCAAGGCCCGACTACGGATATCAAACTAAACCTTGGAAAACAAGGCATAACTATAACAGATCAAATCAATCAATAAAGGTCACAAGATGCTACCCTTACACCCGGAACCGTGCAAAGGTAGCGAGGTAACTAGAGGTAGCATATCTAAGCAATCATAGCGAAAAGTATCGATGCTAACCTAAACAAATCTATGATAAAAGTATTACTCGCCATCAACAAGGCTTCAAGACGAGTAACACCAAATAACGATAGCAGATATCGCCTAGATCGCAAGATGCGATCTAGGCAGATGACACTTACCGAAAGAAACCCTAGAAACAAGGGGTGGCGATGCGCCGAGATTGTGTTTGTTGTGAACGTGATTGTCCTCCTTTTCTCGATAACCTTAGGTACATATTTATAGTCCGGAGACTTTCTATCTTTGGAATAACTCTACAACTCTATCTCTTACCTAAACTGAAACGGAACCTACTACAATATACAGATACACGGGCAATTTAGCCCAAATCCACGCACAAGGCCGATTCAACAACACGTCGCATATACGTATTTTCCAAGCCCATCTTGATTACGGCCCATCTCCTCCTTTGGCCAAAATATGGCGATAACAGGGTCTTGATGCTTTCCGATCTTTGCCGGCAAACTCCAAAGAGAGATCCGACATCGATCCTTCCACAAAAGTATCCTGCCCGTAGGCGGTCCGTGCGGGTCTTGATGCTCCTCCGACTCCCAGGGGACTAGTGCCCGAGTCGGTTTCGCCGATGAAGAGGTGGATGTCTCTGATAGGAACGATCGAACACCGCGGAGGGTTTGTCTTCGCCGGGATCCAGAACTCGTCGGGAGGGGGGGGCGATCGGAACGTTGCCGGAGAAGAGAACACGACCGATGGCTACGGTTTCGCCGATTCCCACTAAGATCTTGGTCCTCGCCCGCTGAAGAGCCTGAAGCGCCTCTTGCCCCACGGTGGGGGCCAACTGTCGTGGTATTGCCGACGAGTACGCCATGGAGGGGTCCTCACAGTGCGTGTTTAGAGACGTGGGGTAAGGCGGATGGTTGACGGGTACGAGGTAACACAGCTTACCCAGGTTCGGATCCCACAACGGTGGCGGAATCCTACTCCTGCTATAAATCACTATAATGGCAATACGCCGAGTTACAGAGATTAGGTTCGCTGTGCGAGGTGACTAGAAAGTCTAAGTTATCGTTACTAGGTTATCGTGCCCTAAAGGCTCCCATAGGTCCGGCTTATATAGTCGTCAGGTCCTAGGGTTACAGGGAAAAGTCCTAGCCGGACAGGTTACAGAGTTCTACACCGTCTATTACTAGTCTTGTGTATCTTGCACTCCATGGCTCCGGGTACGCTGGTGACTCCACCGTAGCCTTCCTTTATCCGGCATGGGCCTCCCTTCTGGATCCACCTAATCACTTGCCATAGGCCATGCTACCGACTATGGGCCACCCGGGTTAGTCGGATAAGAGACATGCTATATGAGGATACCCATATAGCATATCCCCAACAGTCTTGTCAATCCGGAAACCTTTGGGGTAAGTTGCGGACCGTATTGCAGGTCCAAAGCAACGTGGTCCCAGGTATGGTCCTTCCCGGGCCTCGTGGATCTTATCGATCCGCGAACGTGCATCGTACGGCTCCGGGTTCTTCTTCTTGTTGTCAACAGGGGATGGGCTGCGTGAACGACGCGAGCCTCTTCCGCCATGGTGACTGCTTGGCGGCGACGGAGGCGGAGGTGGCGGTGGGTTAGCCTTTTTGCTGTTACCCTCCTGCGACGCCTCACGCCTGTCACGGTTGCTTGTCGGACGCGGAGGGTCGTGGTGTGACCTGCTCTTGTGTCCTTGGTGGCGCTCTTCATCATGACGGGTCTGTGCCGCGTTGTCGCAGATGACGATGCCACACTGCTTTGGAGGGGGCATATCCGTGCGATGGTGAGCCTTGTAGTCTTATTGACGTCGGGGGGATCGGGGCGGTGGCGATGGGCGGCGAGGTCGGGCTTTTTCTCCGTGGTCGGAGGATATGGGGATAGCATCCTTCCTGTTGCGTGCATCCCTCCGTCTTCGTTCTGATGAACCCGTCTATGATCCGACATCCTGAGGAGATCTGTCCCTTGGCGGTTTGTACTGGCTAGATCGACAGAGCGCTGGGTCAGACTCAAGCCTCTGAGAGGTGGCCTTTTCCTGCTGCTTTACCGCCTTGGCCACTAGGTCATAGACCTGTTCTACTGCCTCAGGCGATCTATCCTGCTCCAGAAGGGTCTTGGCGACGGCGAGGTTAAGGAGTGGGGTGGGCATCACCTTGCCTTCACTATCAATGTATGGCTTGGCACATGCTTCGAGGGAGCCCATCCTAGGTTGCGCCGTACACCAGGATCGTTGATGACGCGAGCCGGAGCCTTCTTAGCCTTCTGCTGCTGCAGCAGAGTCTTGTACTCGGCCTCCATTGCTCTACCTTTCTCTATAGACTTCTGCGCGTTGACCAGATCTCGATCTAGCTTAGCGCCTTGCTCCGCGATGGCTTGCGCCTCCTCCAGCAGCTGTTGGCGCTTCTCGTCAAGCTGAGTCACGTTCCGTATATGATCAACGGTTAGTGGCTCGATGAGGAGATTGTCGTACATCACTCTATCAGCAAGGGTAACATGGGCTGCTGCCGACGTGGATGCTGGAGGCGGAAAGTTTGCGGTGTTGTTGTTGCTCGGACCGGTGCCGAGTTCTTGTGGATGCTGCACTGGGTTAGGCGGAGGAGGCATGACCTTTGCGCGATCATCATCGGCAGCAATAAGTGGCCTCTTCCCCTTTTCCAGCACCGTAGGCGGAGCTTGCCCGGGTTGATCTTCATCCATCGTTGTCCCAATGGTGACGAACACCCCTCGAGACATGACGGTGTTGTTGGCTTGCTCGTCGCGCGAATACTCCTCCTCCATCTCCTGCATAGCGGAGTCTAGCTCTTCTGGACTGAAGTCTACCTCCTCTAAATCTACACTGAAATCAGCATAAAGCGCGTCAATGTCAGAGTCGGAGGGTGCCAGGACTTTCTCGATGACGGGCGATGGAGGTGCAACGGCCTCGACGATGACTGGAGGTGGTGGTGCTGCTGCGATAACGACGGCCGGAGGCGGTGGTGGTGGTGGCTGAATCGGAGGGGCTCCGTCAATGAGCGCAAGCGCTGTTTGAGCTGCCGCTTTGGCCTCCGCGTAGTTGTTGACGATGTTCACCATGCCTTCGAAGGTAAGGCGTCCTGACGCCTGTTGCCGTCTTAGAGAATGTCGGAGAAGCATGCCGTGGTCCAGTCCTTCCACAAAGTGATAGATAGCATCATCATTGGGGTAGTGGGCCAGATCGGCTCGTATACGGAGCCACCTGGCCAGGTAATCGCGGGGGGTTTCGCCCTCTCTCTGAACGTAGCGCGCCAGGTCGAAGATGGTAACCACGCCGACGAACTTGGATCTCTGTTGTCCAGACGCGTGGATAAAGCCGACGGATTTGCAGTGATCTTCCACCTTTATATCCTGAACAAGGGCGGTTTGGGTGGGTTTTGAATTTTTACGATCTTTGCCGGCAAACTCCGAGGAGAGATCCGACATCGATCCTTCCGCGAACGTATCCTGCCCGTAGGCGGTCCGTGTGGGTCTTGATGTTTTCCGATCTTTGCCGGCAAACTCCGAGGAGAGATCCGACATCGATCCTTCCACGAACGTATCCTGCCCGTAGGCAGTCCGTGCGGGTCTTGATGCTTCTACGACTCCCAGGGAACTAGTGCCCGAGTCGGTTTCGCCGATGAAGAGGTGGATGTCTCCGATAGGAACGATTGAACATCGCGTAGGGTTCGCCTTCGCCGGGATCCAGAACTCGTCAGGGGGGACGATCGGAACGTTGCCGAAGAAGAGAACACGGCCAATGGCTATGGTTTCGCTGATTCCCGCGAAGATCTTGGTCCTCGCCCGCCGAAGAGCCTGAAGCGCCTCTTGCCCCATGGTGGGCGCCAACTGTCGTGGTATTGCCGACGAGTACGCCATGGAGGGGTCCTGACAGTGCGTGTTTAGAGACGTGGGGTAAGGCGGACGGTTGACGGGTACGAGGTAACACAGCTTACCCAGGTTTAGATCCCACGACAGTGGCGGAATCCTACTCCTGCTATAAATCACTATAAGGGCAGATACGCCGAGTTACAGAGATAGGTTCGCTGTGCGAGGTTGTATGAATCGTTCTATGATCGTATGAGATTGTGCCCTAAAGGCTCCCATAGGCCCGACTTATATAGTCGCTAGGTCCTAGGGTTACAGGGAAAAGTCCTAGCCGGACAGGTTACAGAGTCCTACACCGTCTATCACTAATCTTGTGTATCTTGCACTCCAAGGCTCCAGGTACGCTGGTGACTCCACCGTAGCCTTCCTTTATCTGGCATGGGCTTCCCTTCTGGATCCACCTAACTAGGCCGCCCAGCAGGCCATAGGCCATGCTACCGACTATGGGCCACCCGGGTTAGCCGGTTTAGAGACATGCTATGAGGATACCCATATAGCATATGCCCAACATATAGCAAATGAACTATATTAAATGACTTGATCTTTATGCTACGCTTAACTATAGGAGTATGTCCATCACATCATTCTCCTAATGATATGACCCTATTGTTAATAACATCTCTATGTTCATGATCAGGAAACCATGATCATATATTAACCAACAAGCTAGTTTAACAAGAGGCTTTACTAGGGACTCTTTTATGTTTACAAATCACACAAGTATTAATGTTTCCGGTTAATACAATTATAGCATGGTATGTAAACATTTATCATAAGTATGAAGATATGATAATAACCACTTTATTATTGCATCTTGGGCATATCTCCAACAGAAGATGCCTATGATAGGGGCAATGAGAGCTCAAAGCTAATGGGTACCTTCCTTTCAGCATTAGGATGCCTTTCAAACTTTTCAAAATCTTTTTCACTCCCTTGTTGAGTCACCACTTACTCTATGAGCACCTTCTTGAGAGCATAGTTGTCATTCTTGTGTTTGTTCCAAAACTTGGTTAATTATGTCATGACTTTGATGCTTGTATCTCTGATATTTTTACTTCTAGTCTTCACTTGAACTTCAGAGGTGCCTTGGCATTTATATTGTGATCTACAAACAAAGGCAAGCGAGATACCACTCTATCATTCCTTATTATGAGCATTGCAATGTTGCTTATGTTTATGTTCTATGCTACTTATTATTATTGAGTTGGTTTCTCTTCATAGCTTGCAATGACTATTAAGTAGACTTAGTTGCATACTTCTTACTATGAATGGTTTAAGTATCTACTATTGTGCTGAGAATATTTACATCATATGAAGCAAATGTGTCCGTATCTACTTTTCCGATCACTTTTGCTATTGTTTCTCCTCTAAACTTGTGTGATTTGGATACAACTAACACAGACTGATGCTGTTTTCAGCAGAATTACCTTGGCGTCTAGTTTTTGTGCAGAAAATCAACTATCAGGAAAAATCCTAAAAATATGCCAAAAATCCTTACTGCTGCTGTTGCTTTGTTGTTATTGCTACAAACTGTTGCTACTGATAAACTTCTGTGAGCAAGAACTATTTCCAGGTGCTGCTGAATTGACAACTCGGTTGTTAAGGCTTGCAAGTATTCTTTGGCTCCCCTTGCGTCGAATCAATAAATTGGGTAATACTACCCGTGAAGACTGTTGCGATCCCCTATACTTGTGGGTCATCAACAATACAACAAGATACATAGACCGCCATGCAACTGCATCTATGACTAGAAATATGCCTTCAGGTTATTATTCGAACCCCCTCCAGTATTAAGTTGCAAGCAATAGATAACTGATTTAAGCAAAGTGTGTAAGGTAAACAATCCACTTGTTCCATGAACAAGAAACCGTTATTTTCTCCCTAGTGGAAATAACACATCTACAACCTTAGAGATTTCGGTCACTTCCCTTAGATTAAATAGAGGCATGAACCCACTATCTAGCATAAATACCCCCGCTTGGAGTCACTAGCATCTACTTGGCCAAGATAGCTACTAGAAACGGAGAGCATGCAAGATCACAAACAACACAGACATGATAGAATCAATAAGACAAAACCATTAATTAATCTGACATAGTAATCTCAATATCCATCGGATCCCCGCAAACACGACATGCATGATTACAAATAGATGAGATCTTGATCATGAACAGAGCTCACAAGATCTAAACATGATAGAACAAAGAAGGAGATACAACCATCTAGCTACTATATGGACCTGTAGTCCAAGGTGGAACTACTCATGCTTCATACTGGAGGCTGGCATGATGAAAAAGAAGGCCTCCGGGATGATCTCCCATCTGGCAGAGTGCCGGGAAGAGATTTAGATCCCCCAATCTAGGGATGATGGTGGCGGCGGCAGGGCCGGCTTTGACCATACGCGGCCTTGTGAAAAGGCCTAGGGCCCACGCCTGGGCCCATGATTTCATCTTTCTATGTTTACCACTCTACACGGATTATTCATGTTGAGCAGAAAAGTATTAGCAACTCGCTGTACCCATGATTCTTAAAAAAACTCGTTGTACCCATTATTCATGTTGGGCAAATAAATATTGGCAGCAACCTGGCACAGCTGCACATCAACTAATCAGGAAATCCACGTTGGCACTCACGGTAAGAGTCTCGGTAAGAGTCTTAGAGAACGAGCGATCAGAGACTTGGTCTGTATTTTCGTCTTCCACTAGTCTTACCGTGAGACCTTAACCGTGATCTTTGTGAGTATGCTGTTAGATTGCTCTCTCCCGGTTGATCCCAACGGATCGAACGACCCCTTTGATCGCGCCCTGATCGGGGGCGCCCAACCCGCATATGGTTGGTGGGCCCCTGTGGCAGTGCTATATAAAGATGGTGGGGACCGGGGCACAACGTACAAGGTTCATCACTATCGCCGCTCCCCCGCCTACAACCCTACCGATCTAGGGTTAGCGCTAGCTACGGGAAGTATCGTTGCTGCACTGTCTAGCCGTTGTAGCCACGCTCTCGCCGTCGACCAAGATGGCCAACGGGTCCTCGAGTTCCATCACCGGAGAAGGTAAACTTCCCCGTCTCTCTGTCTCCAGCAACACTCGAATCCCTAGTGAGCCCTCTACCGAATCAATCTAGACCTAGTAGATCCTATCATACGCAACTACGCCTCACGCCCTCGCCCGCTCGACCCTGGTTATGGCGCGCGGCCTCTCGCCTACAGCCTCCTTACTACATAGCCACTCGCCTACAGCTTCTCAACATGAAACATCGAATCCCTGCTCAATCCCTGCTTGCTCATGTCCTCAGGTAAGTCCATGAATCTCTGATCTGGTTTATTGTCTAACATGTGACTAATCCATGATTTAATCACTCAATTCCTTGTCTTCTTGCTAGCTTGCTAGTTGCTAGATTAGGGTTCTAATTTCATGTATTTAATACCTTCACAAATCCTAATTATAGGTGTTATTACAATGCCTAAACATAAATGTGCTATCGTGAAAAGGAATAAAAGAAAAGAAACAAACCGGGTTATTCAGTAAAAAAAAGTGTTTTAAATAGGTACTTTGTAACACCCTCAGAATCGGCCCTATGCAAGTTTTAGCGAAAATCGCCAAACCCGCATAGAAACGATTCGAAGGTGCCCACCAGGCACTTTCGTGCGGGTGGAAAAACAAAGTAATAACATTACACAACAGTCCTCGATGGGACCCACAGAACAGATATATACAACAGCGACTCAAAGAGTCAAGAATACAGATATACAATACAAAGATCCAAATCACCTTGAACATGACAGAGCGTCCGACTACGGACAAGATGCAAATGGGACTAAGAGCCCTGAAGAATAACCAATGGCGTCCATAACCCTGCCCAGGCCAAACCGGAAGGGTAACCCTGCTAACGGCGTCGATCTCAAAACCTGCTTAAACAAAAGGGGTGCCGACAAAGGGCAAAGGAAAAAGAAGGAGGCCAAGATCGAGGCCAAGACACGAGGCTAGAATTCGGGCCCCTCGCCACATAGGTATGGTGGATCAAGCGGCAGCGAGATGCACTAAACAACCTATAGAGACTCAAACAATCAAGGTTATCGGAGAGGGGTAAGAATGACCTATCCGGATCCAACCTGAAGCTAACACCAAACAAACCCATCCTGGCATTTCCCCCTCGAGACCAAACGAGGAAGTCAACCGAGGAACTCACACAGTTGGCAGTTTTATTTATTCAGTTATAGTTGCGGCACTTTACTAGTCAAGTTTAGATAATCGTCCTGATAAAGTAAGCAGTGGGCACTTTTAGTTAATCATTCCGTTATAGTTGCAGCAATTACTAATCAGATACAGATAGCATAATATAATCCCAAAACCCAGCAGTTGTTGGTACTTTTATTCAGCCATGTCGTTGTAGTTGCAATACTTACTAGTCAGATACAATTGTCGCAAGCGACAACCAAACAAGCAATTGTGGGCAGTATTAATTAGCCATTCCATTATAGTGAAGCTGATTACTAGTCATTATAAGTCAAATTTATAACAGTAAACTTTAGTTATGCTTGTCTATGATCAAGAAACTGTGCTCCAAGTCGTCCATATCCGCGGACACGGCTTTCAGAAAGTTTTACCCGCCGGGTGCACCAATAGCAACACACACTCGATCAACCTCGAAAACCAAATCAAAACCCCAACGAGGCCTTCACGACACAGCAATCACAAGATTCAGAAATATTTCGGGGCCACCCTTTGAGTAGAACCAACGGAGTAGGCAAGCTCGAGACGGCCTCAAGGTTCTGCGCCAATGGTCGGAGCGATCGGGAACCCCAAACGGGCTTGTCGACACACCGCGTAATCACTCCGCTTAACAAAGACAAAGTGCAAGACTCGCACAATCGTAAATAAAGCAAAGAAGCATGGCATAAGTACAGGATAGTAATAAAACCTCAAACTAGTTTGTGGCCCCAAGAAATAAGACGGAATCAAGCTCGGTGAGGGGGTCCCATATACCTCCGGATGTGGATAGCGATAAAACAAGGAACAGAATCAAGTACTGGGTCTTACGGACACAAGTGATGCTCGAAACCAAATATTATCTATCACCCACCGATGCCTCGCTTATTCAATTTTAGTTGTTAAACAGAAATTAAAGTGACGATAAGTAAAACTAGAATCATCTCCAACATCAACATGCGGCAATACATCAAGAATCGTGGCATATGGCGACACAAAGACTTGAGCAAGCAACTACGACGCCAAGTCCAACTATCTACCAAACAACAGGTAATAGGGGGTGTCCAAGGCAATATATGGCTGCAAGGGATATCAAGGGTACGGAATCTAGAGCATCGCAACACAGATAGCAATAGATCAACAGGAGGGAATAAATACTATAAAAGTAAGATAGGTAGAAAGGGGGAGATGCTCGCCTGAAAACATTGTTGAAGGTTCAACCGAAGATCGGGGCGAAGCTCACATCAACTCAACGGCCTTATCCGCGAAGAAGCAAAACACTAGAACAACACCGGATGCAATATTTAATACAACGGCAGAAGATCGGCATGATGCATGTATGATGCATGGCATGGCAAGGTGCGATGCAATTAGGTCATATTAAGCGGACCCGGGGTCCCGACAACTTAGTTAGGTGAATCAAGTTATTTAACTACCCCGCATTTTAAATGTTGTTTAACATGGCCAAAATATGGTACCGGTTCGCTACACCAATTTAAATGAGGCCAATATGAGACTAGATTTGCCTGCATATGGGCCCCATATTTAGTTATTAGGTGAATCGGCATAAGGCCCCCAAACCACACAAGATGCATGCGAGATGACAATTAAAAATGCAACAAGTTGTCATGTTATAAAATAGGGTTCGAGGAAAAAGGGTCACACATTAGGGTTCGGCGATCTTGTTAGGGTTCGACGAACTTGGGGTTCCGGGGTCCGGGGTTCGACAGGGTCCAGGGTCCGGTCTCGGGGTCCAGGGTTCGACGGATTGGTCTCGGCGGGAACGTTCTCGGACTGCGGGGTCGTTCTCAGACTCAGGGGTAGGTCTTGGCGTGGCCTTCGGGTCCGGGGTCTTCGGATCACGTGGTCGGTCATGGCGTTCGGGTCGAAGCACTTGGCGTCCTGCATCGATGTTCTTATCGTCCGGGTTCTTGGGCAGCGCATCCGAGAGGGAGTACTTGTCGTCAGGGTCTTGGTGTCCGGGGTAGATCTTGTCGCACTCGCGATGGTCGACCATGTTGTCGGCCCTCTCGTTCGGGTTGAAGCACTTGTCGCATATGTGTCCTCCAGGCCGAAGAATTGGCATGCTCGGTTCTCGCGAACTTTGGCGTCCGGGTTGAGTACTAGGCGAAGGCTTGATGTCCTCGGGCATCGGGTTCCTGGAAGAGCTTGGCTCGCGACCTTTGGCTCCGCTGGCGATCTTGGCGTCCGATGGCACGGTCTCCTACTGATGGCGATGAAGTTCTCGCTTCCATGAGGTAGCACTTGTCGTTGGTTTCCTTCCGGCGTCTTCCGGTGTAACCCAACGTCGGAGATCTTGTCGGGTTCCTCGTTGTTCTCCGGTACCGCTGCTCGGTGAAAGGTGTTGGCGAGCTCGAGACAAAGCACGGCATCAAGGGCGGCTTGAGGCGCTGGTCCACAGCGGCGCAGGGGCAGGATCCCAAGAGGAAGCCGACGAACGGGTCCTGGCGAAGCCGGAGAGCCAGCCGGAGGAGGACCCGCGGTGACCGGAGGAGAGGCGGGCAGGCTACTCGCGCCGTGGGTTCGAGCGGAGGCAAGGCGGATCGGGGCGGCGGGCTAGGCGGGTGGAGCGGCTGCCGCGGACGGCGCACGCTGGGGCCAGAGGGAGAGGCGCGCTGCCTGGGGCTCGCCTGAGAGGATAGAGGAGGAGGAGCGGCGGAGCAAAGCTAGGAGAGGCAAGGCGAAGAGGCGGCTGCTGGCGGCCAGAGGGCCAAGGGCCATGGCGGGGAAGGAGGGCGGCGCGGAGTGGCGTTCCTCAAGGGCGCACGGGAGAGGGCGATGAGGGTGAGGGCGGGTCCGGCGGTGGGTGGCTTGGGGCGCGGGGCAAGGGCGTGAGCGGCGTGAGGGCGGAGCGGGCACGCTGGGCGGAGGCCGGCGAGGAGGTGGGGTAGGAGACGGGGGAAGAGGAGGAAGAGGAAAGGGAGCACGCGGGGCAGGTGCAGGGTGGGGCCGGTGCGGGGCCCACGCGGGGAGGGGGGACTGGGCGTGGCGTGCGTTGCAGGTGTGCGTGTAGTGGGTGTGGCCTGGGTGGTTGAGTGGAGTGCGTGGGGGTGGGAGGGTTTGGTGAGAGAGAGGGGTAGGTGGCGCATGGTGATTGGTGGAGGGGTTTGGGTGGCTGAGGTGGCGTGCAGGGATAGGAGGGAGTGAGGTGGAGCTAGGGGGTGGGTAGGATTTTAGGTGGGTTTTATTTTAGATGGGGCTGGCAGGTTGGCCGATTTAGAAAAACTGGGCGTCGTTCGTTTCGCCTGCTCGATCGCCTAACTAAAATAAAATAAAACTTTATTTATTTAATTGGACCGTTGCAAACCGTCATGCCAAAACAAAATAATCCGCGAACCGGGTTTTATGCTTGAATAAGGATGGGGCGTTGAAAACAAATCGGGTTTGCAAACATAATTTTAGCAAACAATGCATGATGATGACGATGCAATGCACAAATTCAACGCGATTTTCTAGTAGTGGTTTTATGGGATGCCACAATTCGACACCACTAACAAGGGATCTCGCCGAGATCCGCCTCATGGCACCGGAAGGAAGGTCGGCGTTTCGCCTTCTCGCACCATGTAGATCCTCGCGACACCACTAACATGACGTCGTTGATCCCGATCATCAAGAGAACACTCCGGAAAACAACGGACGAAGTTAAAGGTAAGGCCACCTCTAACTTTCATGGAAGGAGTAAATTGCATCGATCCACCATTCAATGTACATAAGCGAATGATAAGAGTAGTGGTATGGTCGCGACTCCATCCCGCACTCAAAGCATTACTATGTACCCGAATAGACAGATTATGCAACCAACCCTCAGGATTCAGACTGAAGATCTCGACAAGCGAGGTTCGGATCAAAGGAGTGATGCAGAATCTGCATCGGATCTGGCGTAGAGGATGTCGTCGCGTCGGAAAACACCGGAAGGCACAACCAAGGAACAAAGAATGGTGACACCGTAGACGGATTTATCAGGCAGCTTGACATCGGATGGTAGAGCACCGTTACCAAAGGAGGAAGCGAAACCCTAAAGGTACGACGGAAACCCAACCACGAGAATTCCTGGACTCGAAGCAAGAGAAGAGAGCGGATTCAAAACACGTAGGGATAAGAGGGGAACAGCAGAGGGTAAGGAGTAAAATCAGACCTAACCAGAACTATCCAACCGGTTTTGCAAAATAGTTTTGACACTCTACTTCGGCCGTTAGCTAGGTTATCCCACAGTTTGGACTTGGGGTATCGAATCGCTGAGCTCGATACCACTGTAACACCCTCGAATCGCCCTATGCAAGTTTTAGCGAAAATCGCCAAACCCGCATAGAAACGATTCAAGGTGCTCACCAGCACTTTCGCATGGTGGAAAACAAAGTAATAACATTACACAACAGTCCTCGATGGGACCCATGTAATAGATATACAACAAATGACTCAAAGAGTCAAGAATACGATATACAATACAAAGATCCAAATCACCTTGAACATGACAGAGCGTCCGACTACGGACAAGATGCAAATGGGACTAAGAGCCTCAAGAATAACCAATGGCGCCCATAACCCGCCTGTGCCAAACCGGAAGGGTAACCGCTAACGGCCGATCTCAAAACCTGCTTAAACAAAAGGGTGCCGACAAAGGGCAAAGGAAAAGAAGGAGCGTCGATCGAGGCCAAGACACCGAGGCTAGAATTCGGTCCTCGCCACATAGGTATGGTGGATCAAGCGGCAGCAAGATGCACTAAACAACCTATAGAGACTCGAAACAACTGGCGGTTATCGGAGAGGGGTAAGAATGACCTATCCGGATCCAACCTGAAGCTAACACCAAACAAACCCATCCTGGCATTTTCCCCTCGAGACCAAACGAGGAAGTCAACCGAGGAACTCACACTGGCGCTTTATTTATTCGCTTATAGTTGCGGCACTTTACTAGTCAAGTTTAGATAATCGCCCGATAAAGTAAGCAAGGGCACTTTTAGTTAATCATTCCGTTATAGTTGCAGCAATTACTAATCGATCTGATAGCATAATATAATCCCAAAACCCAAAGCTTGTTGGTACTTTTATTCACCATGTCGCTAGAAGTTGCAATACTTACTAGTCGATACAATTGTCGCAGTTTACAACCAAACAAGCAATTGTGCAGTATTAATTAGCCATTCCATTATAGTGAAGCTGATTACTAGTCATTATAAGTCAAATTTATAACAAGAAACTTTAGTTATGCTTGTCTATGATCAAGAAACGTGTCCAAGTCGTCCATATCCGCGGACACGGCTTTGAGAAAGTTTTACCCGCCGGTGCACCAATAGCAACACACTCGATCAACCTCGAAAACCAAATCAAAACCCCAACGAGGCCTTCACGACATAGCAATCACAAGATTCAAATATTTCGTGGGCCACCCTTTGAGTAGAACCCGAACGAGTAGGCAAGCTCGAGACGGCCTCAAGGTCTGCCAATGGCTGTGAGCGACCGGGAACCCCAAACGGGCTTGTCGACACCGCAGAATCACTCCGCTTCTAAACAAGACAAGTGCGCACTGCACAATCGTAAATAAAGCAAAGAAAGCATGGCATAAGTACAGATAGTAATAAAACCTCAAACTAGTTTGTGGCCCCAAGAAATAAGACGGAATCAAGCTCACGAGGGGGTCCCATATACCTCCGATGTGGATAGCGATAAAACAAGGAACAGAATCAAGTACTGGGTCTTACGGGACACAAGTATGCTCGAAACCAAATATTATCTATCACCCACCGATGCCTCTCGCTTATTCAATTTTAGTTGTTAAACAGAAATTAAAGTGACGATAAGTAAAACTAGAATCATCTCCAACATCAACATGCAATACATCAAGAATCGGCATATGGCGACACACTTCAGCACTTGAGCAAGCAACTACGACGCGCAAGTCCAACTATCTACCAAACAACAGGTAATAGGGGGTGTCCAAGGCAATATATGGCTGCAAGGGATATCAAGGGTACGGAATCTAGAGCATCGCAACACAGATAGCAATAGATCAACAGGAGGGAATAAATACTATAAAAGTAAGATAGGTAGAAAGGGGGAGATGCTCGCCTGAAAACATTGTTGAAGGTTCAACCGAAGATCGGGGCGAAGCTCACATCAACTCAACGGCCTTATCCGCGAAGAAGCAAAACACTAGAACAACACCGGATGCAATATTTAATACAACGGCAGAAGATCGGCATGATGCATGTATGATGCATGGCATGGCAAGGTGCGATGCAATTAGGTCATATTAAGCGGACCCGGGGTCCCGACAACTTAGTTAGGTGAATCAAGTTATTTAACTACCCCGCATTTTAAATGTTGTTTAACATGGCCAAAATATGGTACCGGTTCGCTACACCAATTTAAATGAGGCCAATATGAGACTAGATTTGCCTGCATATGGGCCCCATATTTAGTTATTAGGTGAATCGGCATAAGGCCCCCAAACCACACAAGATGCATGCGAGATGACAATTAAAAATGCAACAAGTTGTCATGTTATAAAATAGGGTTCGAGGAAAAAGGGTCACACATTAGGGTTCGGCGATCTTGTTAGGGTTCGACGAACTTGGGGTTCCGGGGTCCGGGGTTCGACAGGGTCCAGGGTCCGGTCTCGGGGTCCAGGGTTCGACGGATTGGTCTCGGCGGGAACGTTCTCGGACTGCGGGGTCGTTCTCAGACTCCGGGGTAGGTCTTGGCGTGGCCTTCGGGTCCGGGGTCTTCGGATCACGTGGTCGGTCATGGCGCTCGGTCAAGCACTTGGCGCCCCGCATCGATGTTCTTATCGTCCGGTTCTTGGGCAGCAGATCCGAGGGAGTACTTGTCCGTGGTCTTGGTGTCCGGTAGATCTTGTCGCACTCGCGATGGTCGACCATGTTGTCGGCCCTCTGCTCGGGTTGAAGCACTTGTCGATATGTGTCCTCCAGCCAAGAATTGGCATGCTCGGGTTCGCGAACTTTGGCGTCCGGGTTGGAGTACTAGGCGAAGGCTTGATGTCCTCGGGCATCGGGGTTCTCGCGAAGAGCTTATGCTCGCGACCTTTGGCTCCGCTGTGGCGATCTTGGCGTCCGATGGCACGGTCTCCTACTTCGGATGGCGATGAAGTTCTCGTTTCCATGAGGTAGCACTTGTCGTTGGTTTCCTTCCGGTCGTCTTCCAGTGTAACCCAACGTCGGAGATCTTGTCGGGTTCCCTGTTGTTCTCCCGTACCGCTCTCGGTGAAAGGTGTTGGCGAGCTCGAGACAAAGCACGCATCACGGGCTTGAGGCGCTGGTCCACAAAGGCGGCGGGGCCATGGATCCCGAAGAGGAAGCCGACGAAACGGGTCCCGCCGGCGAGCCGGAGAGGAGCCAGGCCGGAGGAGGACCCGCGGTGACCGGAGGAGAGGCGGGCAGGGGCTACTCGCGGCCAGGGGGGTTCTGAGCGGTAGAGGCAAGGCGGACTGGGGGGCGGGGCTAGGCGGAGCGGCGCTGTCAAGGCGGACGGCACGCTGGGGCCGAGAGGAGAGCGCGCGCTGCTCGGGCTCACTGAGAGAGGATAGAGGAGGAGCGGCGCGAGCAGGAGAGGAGGCGGGGCAGAGGGCGGCGGGCTGGCAGAGGCAGAGCGGGCCGCGAGCGGGCGGGAGGAGGGCGGCGGCGGCGGTTCCCAAGGGACGGCGACGGGAGAGGGCGATGAGGGTGAGGGCGGTCCGCGGTGGGTGGCTTGGGGCAGCTGCGGGCGTGAGCGGGCGGAGCATGAGCCGGAAGCACGCTGGGCGTGCCAAGGCGAGGAGGGTGAGACGGGAAGAGGAGGAAGAGGAAAGGGAGCACGGTGTGCAGGGTGGGGCTGCGGGCCCACGCGAGGGGACTGGGCGTGTGCGTGTAGTGGGTGTGGCCTGGGTGGTTGAGTGGAGCGTGGGGTGGGAGGTTGGTGAGAGAGAGGTAGGTGGCGCATGGTGATTGGTGGAGGGGTTTGGGTGGCGAGGTGCAGGATAGGAGGGAGTGAGGTGGAGCTAGGGGTGGGTAGGATTTTAGGTTTTATTTTAGATGGGCCGTTGTTGCCGATTTAGAAAATCTGGGCGGTCGTTTCGGCCTGCTCGATCGCCCCAACTAAAATAAAATAAAACTTTATTTATTTAATTGGACCGTTTGCAAACCGTTCGCGGCCAAAACAAAATAATCCGGCGAACCGGGGTTTTGCGTTTGAATAAGGATGGGGCGTTTGGAAAACAAATCGGGGTTTGCAAACATAATTTTAGCAAACAATGCATGATGATGACGATGCAATGCACAAATTCAACGCGATTTTCTAGTAGTGGTTTTGCGGGATGCCACATACTTCCCTGTCGCAAGTAGTGCTAATATCTCGACATACGTACATATATATATATTAGCCATAGAGCACATGTCGTCAAGTTCGCCTAGGGCCCACGAGCCGGGCCTGGGCGGTGGCTACAAATGGTTTCGTGGAATATTGATCGGGTACTTATGGTTTAGGCATCGGGGGATCTTTATAGGCGAAGAGGCGAGGCAGGGGCGGCCAGGGTGGTCACCTCCCAGGCGCGGCTAACCCTAGCCCGCGCCGCCAAGGGGTGTGGCCTCCTGGTGCGTCCCCTCCGTCTCGTACTCTGGCTCCGTGTTCCCCACGGTAAAATATTGACTTTGGCTTTTGTCCCGTCCAATTCCGAGAATATTGATTTTCTGCTTTTCTGAAATAAAAAACAGAAGAAAACAAACAACTGACACTGTGGCATCTTGTTAATAGGTTATTCCCAGAAAACATATAATAACACCTCAAAGCGTAGACAAAGCAAAGCAAAGTAGATACTGAACAAGCATGGAACAACAAAAATTATAGATATGTTTCCGACGTATCACCTGACAATGGCCTTGTTGAAGGTATTGTTTTGAGAGCGCGGACTTTTCAGGGTAAAAACCTAGATCTTTGATCGAGCGATGACGATGTTTGTGCACTGTTCCCTTCTTGGAGGCGTCGTTTTTAGAGAAGCTGGACTTCTGGTGCTGTCTTGGTGATGGTAGTACTGCTGTTTTAATGAATGAGTCACTGTAGCAGGACTTTTCTTTTTTGTAATTTCTCTTTTTTTGGCTGTGTGCATCCGTGTGACCGCTAGGACAATGCGTTGTTGCAGAGGCTGAGTGTAATTGATATCGCCTGATATTAATATATGCTCCTTTCCAAAGAAAAAGCAACACGGTGCATATAGGAGACTGAAACGAAGGATTGGTACATGTTGCAGATTGAAACCAAGTTGGCAGAGGAGAAACCAATGTCAGGGAATTACGGCTTTGAACCGACCGATCATCATCGCTCGCACGTGGCACTGCCATGATGTGGTCATTGGTAGTTTTCACACAATTTCTTTGAGGGAAGGAGCAGGGAGAGCCGCTCCTTTCTCGGAGGGAGGCCGAGTGTGCTCCTCTCGAGGGGAGGCATGCCCACCGATGTCCGCGCTCTAAGCGTCAGCGGCAGCGTCAGAAGCAGAAGGGTGGCGTCACCGTCCTCATCCGGGTGTGAGAGTAAGGGGAATCAGGTAACACGGAGAACGAAGATAAGCAGCAAACGGGACCAAGCGCACATTTATCGTGTGGTCAGCCCGATTAATAATATAACACCTACGTCGGCCTGCGGAGTAGCAGCCCAAGAAACATTGCTCGCGAGGTGGGGGTAAAATGTTCCTCCGGAAATGCTCCACGGAACGATCAGCTGATCTGTAATGTCCAACAGCACTATCCTACGGTTGGAGGCTTCAAATCGCTGAGGATGCGCCCAGATCGATCAGTTTTACTATTTCTTAATATACATATCCATGCATGTACATTATATTTCAGATGCCACCGGCCAACCACCACCTCCTCCCGTATCCTTTTCCCTCACCGTTGTCGGAGGATGCCGCCCGCGAAGCTTACGTGGTGGACAGCAGCGCCGGCGAGGTCTCGGTTTCGTTTGGTTTTCCCATGTGTTAGAGGGCTTGCGCGTCTTTTTGGCACGTCTTCGCGTGGGGGCATGATAGCGGTCAGCTAAGGCGATAGCAGTGGGCAACTGGCGGCCGCTTGGGACGGGTTGTGGCGTAGGTGGTGCGGGGAGGGTTGTGCGTGGACTCACTTTGGGCTAGATCTAGGCCCGCTCGGGCGCCTGTCTCTTGGCAGCGACGACAGTTGGCCCTGGGATGGCGGCAGAGTTGGTGGTGCCTGGGAGGCTGGGAGTGGCCGACTGTTCGGTTGCCCCTAGCTTGTTTTCCGACATGGTGTCGACCAGGTCTTAGTTTTCTCTCCACCCCGTTCATCAGCCTATTGCGGCGCGCATTCATAGGGTTTGGCATCTTCTCAGTTTGCAGATGGCTGTTGTGAGGGCGTCTCTTTCCCTACCCGGGGAGCGGCTATGGATGGGTGCGGGAGACATCCCTTTTCTTGCTGTCAGCGGTGACGGGCGTTGTTCCGTCCGGCTGACGAGCTCCATGGTTTTGTAGATGGCAGCCATGAATGCGGCTTCCTCCTACCCGGGAGAGTCGTGGCTAGGGAGGTGGACTTGCCGTAGTTTTCGACCAAATGGATTTCTGAGCCACCTGGTGTGTATCCTAGAGTACCTTGACTTGCTTTGCTCTTCGGTGGTACCGGTGGACGGCACGGCCTCAGCGATGTTGTGCCTTTAGGTTGCTCTATGCTCTTCACATGGCAACATGTGTGCGTGCTTGCGAAGCTTTCCAAGTGTAGACTCGGCTCGGTGATCCCTTCGATTTCGTCGGTGGCACCGCTGTCGTGTCGTGGACTCGACGACGGTTGGCCTTTTGTCTACGGGTGGCAGCACAGTTGGCCTTCCGGTGTGCTCTAAGTGGCGCAACCTTTCGACTTTATCTCGACTGATGTTGCCCTTCGGCCACCCTTACGGCTCGCTGGTATTGCGAGGTCGACTCGGTTGCACGTGGCCCTTCGGCCGCGTCGACAACATTGAGGCGCCATGGTTTGGTATCGTGTGATCGGAGATCTTCGTCAGCGGTGGTGGTGTTTCTCTTGCAATATGCCTCTTATGGGACTGTCTCACCAATATTTGCGGTGGTTTTACTTGTGGTATGATGAGTTTTTTTGTGTGCCTTCTGTTCTGTCTGTGCCATGCTTGTCTTTCGATAGTCTTGTACTATCTCGACGAAGCGGCAGACCAAAGGCTCCTCACCAGGGATTTTCCTATGTGTTTCATGTGTGTTTGTGTGTGTTTTAGTTGGGTGTAGGCATGCGCGGGTGGTTTTTTGTTGTGTCTCTTCTCTCTTGTATCCCATGTGCTCCGGTTCACTTGAACCCTATCTTGTAATAGGCTGAGGAGCTTCTCCCTTCCCCGATGACCATTCAAAAACATTGTATTCTAGAAGGGGTGCCCAACTGGATATAAGAAGGCTACGGATGCCGACATACATAAAGTAAGCTCTTTGGAGTATAAGACAAGGAGACTAGTCGTATTAGTGTATGACTATAACCAGTCTGGTTAGAACTATCTCTATAACTGTAGATCCTGATGTCTTTATAAGCCGACCTACTTGAGCCTTTAGGGCAATAATTTGAACAATACAATCCGCATATAGCGAACCTTGTAATCCCTGTAATCTGGCGTATTGTTGATATAGAGATTTATAAAGAGAGTCGCCAGTAAGATATGAACTTAGCTAAGATGTGTCATTCCGATCCCGTTAGCTCAGCGCTTTACATCCCGGTAGTCTAAACTCTCCAGACTCTCTTATAACTTACTCGTCTGCAATACCAAGTGGTTTGAATATACAAATTGGATAAAATTCTTGTCGATGTCCATTTTTTTGGGTTTCTAATGCATGCATGGAGATCCTTCCTTAAATAGCATATTTAGATAGAAAAATTTACCAAAAATAGAAAATGCTGGTCTAAGCTCTCTTGCTGTGGTCGACCGCTAACTATTATCGTCCATCTCCCCAAGAGACAGAGTCTACTGAAAAGGTTTATATTTTGAAATTCTTTCGGAATAGATTTATTTTCTAAATTTGTGTTAGCCAGTGATCCCGATCATTACCGGCCCGGCCCATAGGCCCGCACCCAGGTCCTGCTCCTACCCTCGCTCGGCCGGAGCGCACCCTCGCCGCCTCCGGCGGTTGCTCTCTTCCCTCCCTCCCTCCATCTCTATCTGTTTCCCGCCACGACACCGCGCCATTTCCCTCCACCCACCTCTCTCCTATTTGACCCCTCCACGAAAATCCCCCACCAAAAGCCCTAAACCCCGCGGGGAAAAAAAACCAGCCATTCCTTCCGCGGGCACTCCTCAATGGCGTCGCGCCGCCTCAGCAACGGCCGCTCCCCGCTCGTGCGGAAGCAGAGCCAGATCACCGCATTCTTCTCCTCCCCGTCCCCTTCACCCTCCGCCGCCACCACCCCGAAACCCGCTGCAGAGCCCTCCCCGTCGCCGCTGAACCCTAAGGCGAGGAAGCCCCCCCTCGTGGTGCCTCCCCCTCCCCCTCCAAAGCCGACTCCGCCGCCGCAGCAGGAGCAGGAGAAGAAGAAATCGGATGCCGCGACGGCGCCCGCGGAAGAGGCGGTGGGGCGGCGGCTTCGGGTGTACTGGCCGCTGGACAAAGCGTGGTACGGGGGGAGGTTGGATGCCTACGACGAGGGCTCCGGGCGGCACCGCGTGATGTACGACGACGGGGAGGAGGAGGAGGTCGACCTCGCGAAGGAGAAGTTCGAGTGGGCCGCAGAGGCGCCGCCGCCGCCGGCGAGGAAGCTGCGGCGTCTCCGGCGGATGTCTGATACCGCGGAGGCGAAGTCGCCATCTGTGCCGGAGGATGAGGAGACCGGGGATTCCACCGAGGACGAGGACTGGAAGAAGGATGTTGCTCAGGAGGAGGATTCCGAGGAGGTGGAATTGGATGACGACGACGACGATGAAGAGGTTGTTGCGGTCAGTTCGCGGAAGGGGAAAAGAAGGAACTCCCTGCCCATTTCAGGTTCAGGGTCATCACTACCATCAACATCTAGCCTCGCTTCCGCTTCCGCATCATCTGGGTCGACGCTGTCAACCAAGAGGAAAAAAGTGGATGTTGGTACATTGGGTTGTGCTAAAAAGTTCAGCTTTCAACTAGCGGACACACCTGAAAAAGCTGAACTAAAAGTGCCAACGAGCTGCGATAGAAGTGAGTAATGGAATCTGGATTGTCGATGAGTGTCCGTATTGATTATTCCATCTGTAATTTTTGCTGCTATTTTTACAGGGGAGAAAATTCTAGAGAATGCTCACCTCGCCCTTACCGGAGACCTGGCTGAGCGCTTTGGGCAGCGGCAGGTGGAGAAGTTCTCATTTCTTGGGGAGTGAGTACTTTCGGAACACTATCTTGATTATTTCCTTTTGCAGTTAGAATTAAATCATATCAGTTAGACAGCTAGGTGGAGACATTTTATAGCATTGTTCAAACTATTAAGTTGTATATTTGGCAAAACATTCAGAATTAATGGAATTTATGTGTTCTACTAGGCATACACTTTGTTTATTAAATTTCTTTTCTTAACGGGCTTTATAATTAACTTACTAGTTATGATGGGTTTTCAACTGTAGAGGGCGCAAAGATGCAAAAGGGAGACGACCTGGTCACCCAGCCTATGATCAACGGACTCTCTCCTTACCTCCGCAATTCCTCAAGAACTTGACAGGAGGGCAGGTAATTTGTCCATGTTTACAATATGTCCCTTTTCTAACGTGTAACTTGTCCGTAATGCTAACCGTTAATCTTGGTTAATAGAGGCAATGGTGGGAATTTAAATCACAGCACATGGATAAGGTTCTGTTCTTCAAGGTACGTTTATATTTATCCAGTGCTCATTGGGTACTAAAATTAAGGCCGTCTAGTTTAGTGAATAATCATAATTCTGTGAATTTTAAACAGATGGGCAAGTTTTATGAATTGTATGAGATGGATGCTCATGTTGGGGCAAAGGAGCTTGATCTTCAATACATGAAGGTATTATATTTCCTTCCGCTTATTGGCTTTTCTGCTATCACCCTACTTTCCATTTTTTATCTTCCCTTGTGATCCACAACTCTTGTGCTTATTTGTTTTGCATACTATTATCTTAGGGTGACCAACCTCACTGTGGCTTCCCGGAGAAGAATTTAGCAGTGAATTTGGAGAAACTAGCTCAGAAGGTCAGGACATATTTGATGTAACTTTATTCATCAAGAGCAGATATTTTCCATCTTGATAATAACATCCATTGCATCACAGGGTTACCGTGTGCTGGTTGTAGAACAGACTGAAACACCGGACCAGCTTGACCTTCGCCGTAAAGAGACGGGTACAAAAGACAAGGTTTGTTTACATTCCATGGTCAACATTACCACTTTTGTTATACTAATGTGCACATACCATGACCTAAAAATTGTATGCAAAATATGAATTTTTTTCTGTGCGAGAACATATATGACAGTGATATTGATGGGAAACTTTCGACCAAAGTCCTGTGGTTGGAATTTTTTTCTGTTAATTCATATATTGTTATTGTATGTTGGGAACATGACCATATTTATTTTTGTGATTGTCCTGCTTTACTCTCTCAAGGTTGTGAGGCGTGAAATATGTGCAATGGTCACAAAAGGAACACTAACAGAAGGAGAGTCCCTTTTGGCAAATCCAAATCCATCATACATATTGTCCGTGGCTGAAGATTCACAATATAGCTCAAAGAATAGTGAAGATGGTCAAACAATCGGTGTTTGCATAATTGATGTTTCTACAAGCAAATTCATTGTTGGACAGGTTGGTGGCTTTATGATCCTTACATTTATTTTCAAGTGTACTTAAGCAGAAACAACAATCAAACTAAATAGATTTCTTGAATGTCGCATTGTTTATTGTTTAGCCTCTTATCATTATGCAATTGTTGTTTTTCAGTTCCAAGATGACCCTGAACGTCATGTATTATGTTCAGTTTTATCTGAAATGAGGCCTGTGGAAATCATAAAGCCAGCTAGGATGTTGAGTCCAGAAACTGAGAGGGCACTGAAAAACAATACCAGAAACCCATTGATAAATGATTTGCTTCCATCTACAGAATTTTGGGATGCAGACAAAACTATTCATGAGATAGAGCAGTACTACAGCTCATCGGATAATCTTGATGTGTCGCAAAACACTGATGGTGCACAAGACAATGTGGGCTGTCTGCCTGACCTATTAAGCAAGCTAATTGGAGCTGGTGATCAAGCATATGCGCTTTCTGCTCTGGGAGGTTCTTTGTTTTATTTGAAGCAAGTCTTTCTGGATACCAAAATGCTTCCATGTGCTGAGTTTGAGCCCCTTACATGTTCTCGGCTCATCAATAACACCCAGAAGCATATGATACTCGATGCAGCAGCACTAGAAAATTTGGAGATATTAGAGAATGCAACTGGTGGTCTCTCAGGGTACTGTCTTCTTCAATCTGTTTAGTTTTTGTCTAGAAATTGAACTCTGTGCCAACATACTTTTGTGTATACTTTCAGGACCTTGTATGAACAACTGAATCATTGTGTTACTGGATTTGGAAAAAGGTTGCTCAAACGGTGGATTGTAAGGCCTTTGTACAATTGCAAAGCAATACTAGAGCGTCAAGGTGCTGTCACTATTTTCAAGGTTTGTCTTTGATGTAAACAATCTTCCTAACAACATAAGCTTGTTTTTGCTATTTGAATAGGATTCTGTGGAAATGAATTTTTGCATAGTTGTAGCAAAAAGTTAGCAATAGACTTATTGAAGTAATGAAAAGCTATTGTTTGTGTGGGATCTACATGCAAGAGTTATGCTTCAGATACTTGCAAACTATATCTTGATGATGGAGTTTTGTCCTCTACTTCAGAAGAGAATAGATAATGCAACATTAGTTTGTGTACCAGGAGACAGATGAGCATGGAAACACGAGATGGTAAACTGTGCATGCCACCTGGTTTCACTAACCCTTAGTAGGGAGCGGCGAAGCATAACAAACCCATAAGTTTTTCTCAGTTCATAGGGTGGAGTCACTAATGCCATATTAATACGGACTTCACTGGTACTGATACCAAACCTAGCTTGAGAGAGATCAATCACAGGCATGTGGTGAACCAGAGGGGGGGGGGGGGGGGGTTTCTTCCTTCTAAAACGTATACAGCCAAAGATACATAAGTGCTTGCATCTACTATTTTTTAGCGAGATTATACACTGCAGACATACGCACCACCGCACCACCCTCAACAAATATACACCAAAGTCTGTGAGCCACAAACTCTGCTAAGGATGAAACCTGGTGCGTCTTAACTCAGGCTCCATTGTGGAAAAAGGTGAAGATGACCAGACACCACCGGATGCGGCACCGCCAGTAATACCTGACATACTGCTGGCCAACGCACCCAGGGAAAACTGTGAGCAGACTGCAGTGCCGCACTGACTGGCCACCCTGCAGCCCTAACTGCACCGAATCATTGCCTGCAGACTATGGGACTGCTACTCTGGCATCGACCCCAAGCTGAAGGAAAGGGGCATACCACCACGATTGCATGGGGCCTTGCGATATCGCCGGGATGCCTGGAAGCACCTATTGTCAGCCTAACGCAACATTCCTGCCCAAAGAAGGAAGTCACATCGGTAGGGTTGAGGGTTCAGGCCACCCTGGTGCTGCCCCAGGGAGCAGCACGAGGCATGAGCAAAAAATGATACTCTCCCATCCATTATATCTTTCAATATATACATGCGTAGTCGCGTGGAAACTCACAAATATCTCCATATGTTTACTACTTTCCTCACAAATGATTATACTGTAGACCAATGAACACAATTACTTTGATGGAAGTAATTAAAGGTATTCTATTTTGCTGATGTCCCTTTATTATGTGTCAGTACAGTATGTTTGTTTGAAGGCTGTTGGCATCTAATTTACGATTGAGGTGTTAAATACCTGTGTACTTATAACTGCCTTATATGCTTGTCTGGTGTCATGTGATGATGTTTGCTCATCTCAGAGTAGCAAAGGAAACCTTTCCATACTTGAGGCAATTACTGTTATGTGAGCTTTGCAAAGTATGATGGTTATTTATTCATAGTAGGAACCTGGTAGTCCTCAGATTCTAATTAAAGTGCAACATAACTATAAATGTTGAGCAAAATTATGACATTTTAAACTGATGATTACCATATAATAATATATTCTGACCGTGCATCTGTTTTCACTGTATATGCTAAAGATTGCAGCCAGAAATTTTCTTTCATGTTTTCGCATGATTATGCCTTGTCATTTTGCTCTGTTGTTATTTTTAATCCTTAATTCATCTTTCCAGGGAGTTGGGCATGAATGTGCTATGCAGTTGCGTAGGGATTTATCTAGGCTCCCAGATATGGAGCGTCTGCTTGCACGCCTTTTCTCTAGCTGGTAATTCAATATCACACCTTATTAGTAGCAATATCATACAACAAGCGTTTTTCATTTTTGCTCTAGGTTTAGCTATAGAATTTTTCATTGCTTTTTCTACTTTTGGACCTTTGAAATCTACTCTCTTATTCTGGCTGACTCATCTACACATTCTTTGCAGTGGTGAAAATGGGAGAAGTTCTAAGTCAGTTGTTCAGTATGAAGACACATCAAAGAGACTGGTCCAGCAGTTTACTGCTGCTCTTCGTGGTTGCCAGCAGATGTTCCAAGCATGTTCTTCTCTTAGGGTGTTGAAAGGCACAGAGGGGTCTTGTCTGCTAAATGATTTGCTTTCACCAGGTAGTAATAACAACTTCCTTATTAGTTAAGCTACATGATGTCTCTTTTGATCTTCATTTCTTGCTTTCTTTGGACTGGTTTCTTATCAGATTGTTTAACTGCCTCTAATGTGTAAGGTAACTTTGCAAGTGCTAACTGTTTACAGGAAAAGGGTTACCAGATGTATTGTCAATTTTAGATCACTTCAGGGCTGCATTTGATTGGTCAGAAGCTGATCATAATGGCCGAATCATACCTCTTGAAGGCTGTGATCCTGAATATGACGCCACTTGCTCTGCCATAGAGGAGATTGAAACCAGTCTACGGGAATACCTGAAGGAGCAAAGGAAGCTGCTGAGAGACTCATCGGTAGTGCCATGTCACGCTTCTGTTTCAAGCTGCTGATCATTTCTTAGTTTCTTCAGCAACCTCTAATAATTGGTCGACTATGGTGCAGGTTGATTATGTAAATGTTGGAAAGGATACTTACCTTATTGAAGTGTCTGAGAGCCTGAAAGGTTCTGTTCCTAGTAACTATGAGATGCAGTCTACAAAAAAGGTAACTAGACATGATTTTTCTTGTATGGAACTGTACTGATACTGTTGCATGTTATTTGGCATGAAAGTATGGAACTATACTGATACTGTTGCTTGTTATTTGGCATGTTGATGCATCTAGTTGTTTGCAGTCACAAAACAAAGAATTAACACTTCTACCATTCTTCTAATTGACTAGTTACACATTACTGTGCATATACCCCACCACACCAACAAAGGGGGAGGGGGGGGGGGGGGGAGTTACTCACTGTCACACCTCTGCCTCAATGTTAGTTCCTATGCTGTTTGTTCAGAACCTTTCAGTCTACCCATCCTTGGTGTTAGTTGGCCATCACTTGGATTCACTTTGATATTGTCTTTTCTAGTATAGTGATCTGAAAACCCCTTTTAGACCTCTTATTCCTAGGATACACATAGCACATCTGATGGATGGATGGATGGATGCGTCTTTAAAAGACAAACACGTTTAAGACCTGGGCCTTTGCAGCATGAGCAATGTGTTCAGGAAATCTTGTCTTGTATTACTCTCTGCATAGGGCAGTCATGCACTTTGCCTGAACACATGTTGAAAACGTATTCTAAAGTCTTGTAGATGTTTTACTCAAACTAAGATATATGTTAAGAATTGAAGTTTAAACTCAGTTTCAACTTTTGAAACTTTTGGCCAGGGTTTCTACCGGTACTGGACACCAGAAGTAAAGCAACTAATATCAGAACTTTCCAAGGCCGTGGCGGACAAAGAAGCAATATTGAAAGGCATTCTTCAGAAGCTAATTCATCTCTTTATTGAGCATCACAGCAAGTGGAGGCAGTTGGTTTCTGTAGTTGCTGGTAAGTGGTCTGCATCTGATAATTTTCTTTGAATCCTGTACACCATTTTTGGTAACTTAGTTAGGTCGAACTCCTTATTGCTCTTTGCTCTTTTCACTATACTCCTGATCTACCATAGTTTTTGGATTTTCTTACTGAAAGTGTGATTGTAGTTGTATGTTTTTGGTATCATATTGCTAGCTCCTAGGCAGCAACAAGGATGATATCACATTTAAGGGGATGGATGGATTTATATTGAGATAATGTTACTAGTTTTGCATACTTTGAATCAACTGATCACTTTTGTTTATATATAGTACTATTTATCATGCCTTCCTCATCTTATGAAAGATGTATACTTCTGTAAATTATGTTGCTAAATCTTTATGGGAGTGAGGACGTACAGCTAAAAAAATGTTTGTCACAAAAGATCACTAAATATTTTGTTTTTTTATCATGCAGAGATAGATGTTCTAATTAGTCTTGCTATTGCGGGTGATTATTTTGAGGGGCCAACTTGCTGTCCAATCATTAGGGAATCGTATGGTCCAGATGATACTCCTACTTTCCATGCAAGAAATCTTGGGCATCCTATTATTCGAAGTGATTCGTTAAGCAAGGGTTCTTTTGTACCAAATGATATTAAGATGGGTGGGCCAGGGAATGCCAGCTTTATTGTTCTTACTGGTCCAAATATGGGTGGTAAATCAACTCTCCTGCGTCAAGTTTGTTTTACCATAATATTGGCACAGGTAATCCATCACCTTAGCACAGGCAATCCACCATATTATCTGTCAACATTGCTTTGTTAACGGCACAATTTCTATTACAGATTGGAGCAAATGTTCCAGCAGAAAACTTGGAGCTTTCTCTTATTGACCGCATCTTTGTTCGCATGGGAGCAAGGGATCATATTATGGCTGGACAAAGTACATTCTTGGTGGAGCTCACGGAGACTGCTTCTGTGCTTGTAAGATTTCCCTTTAAGATATGAACGTCTGTCAGCAGTTTTCATGCTTCGCTTATCGATTACTTTTGTCCAACTTTTTGATTCAGTCGTCAGCTACCAAGAATTCTCTCGTGGCTTTAGATGAGCTTGGGCGGGGCACATCAACTTCTGATGGACAAGCTATTGCGTAAGTTTAATTAAGGATCGTAACATTGGGTTGTTATGAACTCCTGATACTCGTTATTTTGTTGTCTCATTTTCTATTACACTGCAAGATTACTGATTTACTGCATTTGGACTATAACAGGGCATCTGTTCTAGATTATCTAGTTCACAATGTGCAGTGTCTAGGCTTGTTTTCCACTCACTACCATAGGTTAGCGGTGGAACATGAGGATAGTAAGGTAAAGTGTTCATGTCATGCTTTGTATTCAGTCGTATATGATCTAAAAAAAAAGAGTTCAATCATATACAGGTTTTAATCTGTGTATTTGACACCTCGCAATAGGTATCACTTTGCCATATGGCATGCGAAGTGGGCATAGGAGAAGGAGGTTTGGAAGAAGTGACTTTCCTTTATAGATTAACAGCTGGGTTGTGTCCCAAAAGCTATGGTGTAAATGTCGCTCGACTAGCAGGTTATTTCCAATCCAATATTTTTGTTTTCTCAGTTTACTCAAATTTTAACTAAACAGTTAAGTGATGCCTTCCCAAATTCTTGTCCTAATCCAGGAATACCTGCATCAGTGCTTCAAAGAGCGAATGAGAAATCAATTGATTTTGAGGCCAATTATGGGAAGCGACACTGTGTGACTAAAGATAAGATGGTCTGTGCACAGAAGGAGGATAACTTTGCTACCATCAAGGATTTGTTCAGATCTGTGAAGGCAGGGAATCATCAAAAAGAGCAGGCAGCAAGCTTAAGCATGATTCGTCAAGTACAGATGCGTGCCAGGGCGCAAGCTACCGAAGGATAAACAATTACATGGCCCATTTAGTCAGTGGAGATTGCCAATTTTTTGCTTACTTGGTGGCCTTTTTGGATTCACTTCATTTTGAGAATGCTGTGTTGGCGTGGGCTCATGGAAGTTCTTGAATCAGCTGTTGATGTTGCAAGCTCATATGAAAACCTTAGGTAGGACATGGTTGTACCATGGTTGAGATATGCTAATATGTGCGTGGAGCTTACTATTGTTTGCAGTGGTTTTCTCTGCTCTATGATTTAGCCTCCTGTCCTGCATAATTTCAAGCTCAGGAGGGTGCTTAGTTTAGTAGTATGACCAGTGGAACGATATAGAGGGAAGGAAATGTTGCTCGAATTGTAACGTTGAGCTGTCTGGATTCCCCAGTTTATTTTAGTTATGGGGTAGATGTTCAGAGTTGTATATGGTTACTCTGAAATGTAAATCATTGACTACTTTTGGTAGCTAATCTAAGTTTTTGCTATCCACTCCAGTGTTTCCCAAATTGCATAAGCTGCTACCTGTCTTTCAACATCCTGGTAAAGAAGTTGTCAGTCCATGATACATGAGCAGGACTCTGCAAAGTATTGTTAAGATTCTTTTGTGTTTTAGTTGTATAGAATGCGTGGAAGATCATTTTCTGTTGATGCGATTGCTACTCCGGTCGGCTAGCTAAGCTAAAGATTTGCAAAGTGACTTTCCATCATAGTTTGCGCCCCAAAAGGTATGGAATATGTTGCTCGATTAATAAGGTTATTTCCAATCCAACATTTTTCTGAATTAAATTCTACATAGTACTGTACTAAGTTTGCCGTGGCAAAAGAAAACTGCGTTCATGGCATATCGTCTTCGACCTTGCCATCAGCTTTTGCCTTTGATTTTCGCTGGTTCTTTTGAGACGCTTGTAGGATTCTCTCTTTTTTTTTTTAAACCAGGCAAGAGACTTACTTTTCCACTGATATAGGAGAAGTGAATTGGCTAGTTTATAATAAAAACTGGTTGATGTCGGCGTGGGATCTTGAGATCCAGCGCACCTAGCCATAGCCGCTCAAAGCAGCCAATTGTCCGATCGTCTCCGTCGGAGGAGGAGGTTAGCACCCCACCGCCAAGTTCAGGGTCGCCACCCCGACATCCTGGTATGCAGTCATTCACACGTCCCGATCAGGGTCGTCCCATAGGGCGGGGCAGAGAGGCGGTCACCCCAGGGCCCGTGGTGTAGGGGCCCCGGGACTCTCCAAGTGTGCAAAACAACGCCGACTGATAGGGATATGACCCTGGGTACCCTAGAGTAGGAGAGTCGACGATTCAGTAGAAGATACATTTAAAATAAAGATATAAGCTGAAGCTCAAGAGAGGAAATCAAATAGAGAAGAAAGACACTCACCTGTGTCGACATAGAAAATTTTGGCCTGGTGAGGACCCAACTAGGCCGACTTCACTGTTCCTGGGCCGACTTTCCCCTGCCCAGGGCCGGCATACTTCTAACCCCGTGTCCGACACTACACCCCGGCTGGGTCGGCATATGCTTTCCCCCGGCTAGGCCGGGATTGCCCCAACCCCGTTGGGCCAACACTGAACTCCCGGCAGGGCCGGATTCCCTTTACTCGGGTGGGCCGGCATACACCACACCTCGGCCGGCCCACCACGGGCCAACTCAGTTTCCTGGCTAGGCCGGTGTGTTGGGCCACGCAGAGATAAAACAAAAACTTTTTTCCTCTAACGTGGTGATCCCAAGATCTAGCTGAGGTAGAAGGCCACGAGGTTTACCACTAGACGCGCGGTTGCGGATTACTGATGAAGCGTCGATTGATGCAAGGTCCTCACGATCCGATCGTCACGTGCCGATCGCAACACCTCTGGTATCCACGCATTACAAGGAGGAGCGCGGCGAATCGCTAGGTTCGTTATGGCGGTGGACTGTGGAGCTAGGGTTTCCAACACATGGAATGACCTAACCGAACAACGATTAACCTTTTCGGGTTCGTGCTCCACTATATATAGGGAGTGAACGCGGGCTCTCGCGCGACCCATTCACTAAAGCCCATATAACACTAGTCACCGTGAGTCCAACTCACTAACTCAGTCCTAATCCGGTTTAGGTCCAACAACCAGATTATATGTTCGGATCCAATCCGAACTTGCTCCGCTCTTAAGTGTGTGACCCCACAGCTCATGGCTACTTAGACTCGATTGAGTCCGACTCTGTCGATCGATCGATGTGCTCCTAGCAGAATGTGCCGACTCCCAAGTACCAAAGAGTCATGACGACTTGCCTTTCCAATGCGACTTACGTCCGAGTCCCTTTTACCTCACGATATACCTTGTCAGACTATAGGCGAATATATGTCATCCCTTAAATAGTCCGACTCTCTTCTCGATCCGAGATAAGTGATTCACCCGACTAACTCTTAGTCGATCGCCTCGGTTAACACTTAACCGAGTCGTGCATGGCCATGCTTTCCGAATCATATCTCACGAGAGGGCCCAGAGAATATCTCTCCGAGTGGAGGGGCAAAATCCCATCTTGGTTATTCACATCACGCAACTTGATTCTCGATCGACCGAACCACCTTTATAACTGCGCCATTCGGATCAGCGTTTGATGTAACCTAAGTCGGTGATCCTCAACTCGGACTATGCAACAACCTCAGTCTAAGGATTACATTGATTGAGATATACAAATGACAACTTGTTAGTTTGTACCTCAATATGGGTCAATCCGACTCGCTAAACTCTTTAGCCTAGTCTGTGTAAGTTGGAATAGCATCTCTATGCCCATGACAAGTGGAACCGAGTCATCAAGCCAACTTTCACATTGGTCTAAGTTGTGTGTCCAGCACAACCTCAATGACCAAGGATATTTAGTACAAACAACATGAATGCATAGTTCCACAACTGAATCACATATTCAATGATACACATCAGATGTTTATACAAGGACTACTTAATAACTTTATGAATACAATGGGAAATCCCATCATACATGATTGCCTCTAGGGCATATTCCCAACAGTCTCCCACTTGCACTAGAGTCAATCTTTCGACATCATATGTATAAGCATCTAATGCCCATGGCTCTCAGGTGCGCCTCATGCTTCGGCTGGGGTAACGGCTTTGTCAACGGATCCGCAATATTTGCATCCGTGTGTACCTTGCATAACTTGATATCACCCTTATCCACGAACTGGAGAATTAAGTGGTACCGCATGAGTATGTGCTTGTTCTTCTGGTGTTGTCTAGGTTCCTTGGCTTGTGCAATAGCACCATTGTTGTCACAATACACGTCCAACGGATTGGACGAGCCCTGAACCACACCAAGATCCATGAGGAAATTCCTCATCCAAACAGCTTCCTTTCTTTGCCTCCGAGGCGGCAATATACTCACCTCTGTTGTGACGCATACACAGCCTCTTGCTTGGAACTTTTCCAGCTCACGGACCTCCGTTTATAATAAACACGTATCCGGATTGCGGCGAGAATCATCGAGTCGATGAGATAACTCGCATCCGTGTAACCCTTTACACCGAGTTCATCTTCACCACCATAAACCAAGAACATATCCTTAGTCCTTCTCAAGTACTTTAGGATATTTTTAGCGCATCGATGGATCTCTCCGAGATCAGACCGGTATCCGCTCACAACACTTAGAGCATAGGAAACATCCGCCTAGTACAAATCATGGCGTACATGATGGATCCAACTGAAGCATATGGAATCGCACTCATCCGACTTCGCTCATCGGTTGTCGAAGGACACCGAGTCTTGCTAAGTTTTACACCATGGGACATCGGTAAGAACCCTTCTTAGAGCGATTCCATGTTGAACTTCTTCAACACTTTGTCCAAATAAGTACTTTGACTCAATCCAATGAGCCTCCTTGATCTATCTCTATAGATCCGGATTCCGAGGATGTATGTTGCCTCACCCAAGTCTTTCATTGAGAAACTCCTTTCCAATGATTCCTTGGTTTCTTGCAACATCTGGACATCATTTCCAATCAGTAATATGTCATCCACATATAAGATTAGAAAATTTACTTTGTTCCCACTAAACTTCTTGTACAAACAAGAATCATGATCACTCTTTATGAAGCCAAACGATTTGACTACCTCATCAAAGCGAATATTCCAACTTCGAGATGCTTGCTTCAACCCATAAATGGATTTCTGAAGTTTGCATACCTTGTCAGCATTAGCCGGATCGACAAAACCCTCGGGCTGTATCATATACACGTCCTCGGTTAAATTTCCGTTAAGGAAAGCCGTTTTGACATCCATCTGCCATATCTCATAGTCGAAATAGGCCGCTATAGCTAACATGATCCGAACTGATTTAAGCATCACTACGGGCGAGAAAGTCTCGTCGTAATCAACTCCTTGAACTTGTCGTAAACCCTTCGACAAGGCGTGCTTTATAGATTGAAACATTTCCATCCATATCAGTTTTCTTCTTAAAGACCCATTTGCACTCGACGGGTCTTGCACCGTCTGGCAGATCAACCAAGTTCCAAACTTGATTTTCATCCATGGACTTTATCTCGGATCTCATGGCTCCAAGCCATGACTCGGAATCAGATCCCACCATCGCTTCCGAATAATTTGCCGGCTCATCACTGTCTAACAGTAACACATCACGAACACTTCATAATCTGGCCGATCTTCGTAGTATAGGTGTGGCTACCGGCTCAGCTGCCACGACCGGCTCAACCTCCAAGGTTTTTGCCGACTCGCTACTAGCCGGTTCCTCTCGAATTTCTTCGAGTTGCACCGTGCTCCCACTTACTCCCCGACTGAGAAACTCTTTCTCAAGGAAGACACCGTTCCGAGCGACAAACACTTTGCCCTCTTCTCGGTTGTAGAAGTAGTAACCCAAGGTTTCTCGGATACCCCGAAAATACATTTATCCGACTTGGCCGAAGCTTGTCCGATCAAGTCGCTTGACAAAAGCTTCACAACTCCAAATCTTAAGAAAAGACAAACTCGGCTTTTTGCTGTCCACATCTCATGCGGTGTCTTCTCTACCGATTTTGATGGTACTTTGTTTAGTGTGAGCCATTGTTTCTAGACAATAACCCCAAAATGATAAAGGCGATCTATCCGACTCATCATTGATCGTACCATGTCCAACAAGGTCCGATTCCGCCTTTCAAACACCATTCCTTTGTATGCGTTCCTGGCGGAGTAAGTTGAGGAACTATTCCACAACTTTTCAGATGGTCATCAAACTCATGGCTCATGTACTCTCCTCCTCGGTCCGACCGAAGAAACTTTATTTTCTTGCCGAGTTGATTCTGTGCTTCATTCTGGAATTCTTTGAATTTTTCAAAGGCTTCCGACTTATGTTTCATCAAGTAGATATATCCATACCTACTCAAATCATCAGTGAAGGTAATGAAGTACTCATAACCACCCCTAGCTATCGTGCTCATTGGTCCACATACATCACTATGTACTAGTCCCAACAAGTCGGACGCCCTTTCGCAACTCTTTGCAAAAGGTGTCTTGGTCATTTTGCCGAGTAGGCAAGATTCGCATGTCTCGAACGACTCCAAGTCGAACGAAGTTAGGAGTCCATCATCATGGAGCTTATTCATGCATTTCCAACTTATATGACCAAGCCGACAGTGCCAAAAGTAAGTCATATTCAGATCATTTGGTTTCAACCTTTTAACATTTATGTTATAAACCGACTCACCATCAAGATTCAAAATAAATAACCCGTCCTGGACGGGTGCAAAGCCGTGAAACATATCATTCAAATACAAAAAACAACCATTATTCTTGATATTCGACTCATAGCCTTGCCTCATCAAACATGAAGCAGAAATAATGTTTCGACTGAGCACTGGAACATAATAACAATTATTTAGTTCCATAATGAATCCGGAAGGTAAATGAAGTTGCATCGTCGACTTCCAACGCAACTCTTGCTTTGTTGCCGACTCGAATATCAACCTCGCCTCTTGCTACGCTCCTAGTTCTTACCGGTACCGCAACGAGTTGCGATGTGAATAACTGATCCGTATCATATACCCAAGAACTATTAGGTGCATCAACAAGATATATGTCTATAACATTGCAAACAAGTGTACCTAAGTCGGAAGTCATACCTCCACTCTTGGCTTTGTCGGCCAAGTACTTTGCGATTCCTCTTCCAGGCCATCCGCCTTGCGGTAGAAGCAAGTGGATCCGGTGAAGGAGATGGCTTAGTCCCGAGGAAGCGCTTGGGACAGGTCCTGAGTCGCTTTCCTCGACTTAGCCTTCTTCTTAGTCCAAGAACTCTTCTTGAACTTAGCCTTATTCTCGCACCATCAACACTTGACTGGTGCCCTTCTTGAGATCCGCCTCTGCTTGAGCATCCCATGCAATTCGGTGAGCTTCTTATCCATACCATGCATGTGGTAGTTCGAAATGAACTGCCCATATGCACTAGGAAGAGAGTTCAATTATATCATGCGAACTCTTCGCTTATGGGGTAGCCAAGCCTCTCCAGAGACTGCACGTAACCAACCATTTTGATCACATGCGGACTCAGTGGATCACCATCCTTAAGCTTGCAACTTAGCAGAGCCTGAGAGACTTGATACCTCTCAGTCTTTGCCTGAGCCTGGAACATACTTTTGAGGCTTTCGATCATATCGTAGGCCTCAACATGCTCGAACTGCTTTTGCAAGTCCGGTTCCATGTGAGCAAGCATAAGACAGCTAATATCCGTGGACTCATCTTTAGCCCGACGGTAGGCATTGGTGGCTGCGATAGTCGCATTCTCATTCGGCTCATCTGGAAGTGGGTTGTCTAGGACATGGTCCTTCTTTTCTTGTTTGAGAACAATTCTCAGATTTCGATACCGCTTGGTAAAATTAGTGTCGTTCGTTTATCTTTCTCAAGAATGGTTCTCAACGCAAACCGGATATCCGAGAGTGACGCTACTTGGTGCCATGATCTACAACGAAAATATGCAAAAAACACTTAAGACATGTATTCATAAAAGAGCAAGAATATTAAACATTTTAATATTTTATGCTCCCACTAGAACCAACACCCCTCCGATGGTTACTTAGTGATTCAGGATCCTAAATAAGCAAGTCGGCTAGTGAGCTTTAGCATCACCGCTAGACGCCAAGTGATCTAGGTAGACAACTCCTTATCAATCGCATCTCATGCGACTCCTGTTGGACGGGTTGCATCACATGCCCCGGCTCCCATCCGACTTTTCCCCGAGTCCCACAACCGTTGTGATAGACCCGTCTAGCTTACCAAGTGTTTCTGCAGTAAGAGTCCGACTCGAACCCACCTAGTCGGAAAGAATTGGCAGCACCTCAATTTTATGAGCCCACTACCAAAAATGTCCGACTTGTGATGGTGCAAACATCAAGGGAAAACCGACTAGACCTTCTTTGAGGGATTAAATTTTACCGACTATCTAATAGAGGTAAAACTGAGACATAACAATGACACAAAATAAAGCAATTATAATGGTGAAATGGTATGGCTCTCTTCATGGCGATCTCCATCTCCACAAAGCCTGTAATCCGACTCGTGCCAACTCTTGTCACTTGCCGTCTTACTCCATGTCGCCGACATGTACAACGCCTTGCATGCCTTCCGGGTTCTCAAACAGCTACACTAGCTTAGTAAAGTAAATTACATAGAGAATCCGACACGCAGGTCGTTATACAATAAAATGACAGCACCTAGGCTCCAGGTACCGACAAAACCGTGATTCGCAGATCACGTATGGATTACACACATACATCACATGCACATGAACCATACCATTCACAACTTCCCGCAAAAACAAGTTATGCATAGATACAATATCTACCGCCAGAAACTCGAACGACATCTAAGGCGCTCACGACAGTATGGCGGTCCCGCTAGCGGATAGCGGGCGGGATCGAAGGGCGCGCCTCGGCGGCGCCCGACGATTTTTCCGAAAACTTAGATCTCATCTACGATCCGGACATGGATTCCACCATCGCTCCGATTCGATCAAACTCTTTGATCTTCGATCACCGCTCGGATTTACGTGTCACAATCTACCCCGATGGCGGAAGCCGGTAGGGGTATGTCGTTCCACGACCTCAAAGTGATGATCACGGAAATCGATCTACCATTCCCGAGTACAGTTGATCCAATCAACTTCATACAAAACCGATCTATCTCATAGATCGACCACCAAAACATCACATAGATCTCATCTATAGCCTACCGCATATCACATATGCGAGATCTCGAGCCTAAAACCAGAAGCTATCGCTCTGATACCACTGTTGGGCCACGCAGAGATAAAACAAAACTTTTTCCTCTAACGTGGTGATCCCAAGATCTAGCTGAGGTAGAAGGCCACGAGGTTTACCACTAGACGCGCAGTTGCGGATTACTGATGAAGCGCCGCCGTTGATGCGATCAGTCCTCACGATCCGATCGTCCCCGGTGCCGATCGCACAAGACCTCTGCTGGTATCCACACGCATTAAGGAGGAGCGCCCGGCGAATCGCTAGGTTCGTTACGGACTGCTATGGAGCTAGGGTTTCCAACACATGGAATGACCTAACCGAACAACGATTAACCTTTACGGGTTCGTGCTCCACTATATATAGGGAGTGAACGTGGGCTCTGCTCGCGCGACCCATTCACTAAAGCCCATATAACACTAGTCACCGTGAGTCCAACTCACTAACTCAGTCCTAATCCGGTTTAGGTCCAACCCAACCAGATTATATGTTCAGATCCATTCCGAACTTGCTCCCGCTCTTAAGTGTGTGACCCCACAGGCTCATGGCTACTTGGACACGATTGGAGTCCGACTCACAATCGATCAGTCGGTAGCGGCTCCTAGCAGAATGTGCCGACTCCCAAGTACCAAAGAGTCATGACGACTTGCCTTTCCAATGCGACTTACGTCCGAGTCCCTTTTACCTCACGATATACCTTGTCAGACTATAGGCGAATATATGTCATCCCTTAAATAGTCCGACTCTCTTCTCGATCCGAATTAAGTGATTCACCCGACTAACTCTTAGTCGATCGCCTCGGTTAACACTTAACCGAGTCGTGCATGGCCATGCTTTACGAATCATATCTCACGAGAGGGCCCAGAGAATATCTCTCCGAGTGGAGGGGCAAAATCCCATCTTGGTTATTCACATCACGCAGCTTGATTCTCAGTCGACCCGAACCCTGCCTTTATAACTGCCCAGTTACGGATCAGCGTTTGACAGAACCTAAGTCGGTGATCCTCAACTCGGACTATGCAACAACCTCAGGTCTAAGGATTACATTGATTGAGATATACAAATGACAACTTAGTTCGTTGTACCTCAATATGGGTCAATCCGACTCGCTAAACTCTTTAGCCTAGTCTGTGTAAGTTGGAATAGCATCTCCATGCCCATGACAAGTGGAACCGAGTCATCAAGCCAACTTTCACATCGGTCTAAGTTGTGTGTCCAGCACAACCTCAATGACCAAGTATATTTAGTACAAACAACATGAATGCATAGTTCCACAACTGAATCACATATTCAATGATACACATCAGATGTTTATACAAGGACTACTTAATAACTTTATGAATACAATGGGAAATCCCATCATACATGATTGCCTCTAGGGCATATTCCCAACACGGTGCTCTTCTTCCCCGGCTGGACCAGGCTTCCACTCTTCCCGACCGGGCCGTTCCTCCCCTGCACCGCTACCTACTCAACCTCTTCCTCTCGAGCCTCCCTGCGCTGTCCCCTGGCTGGGACACACTGTATCCCGGCTTGGCTTCTTCACCTCCCGCCTGGAACGGAGCAAAGCCACCCTATCTAGGCCATGTCGCCCCTAGCAGCTTCGCCGATAGGCCCTCCTCCTCGCTACATCGCCAGCGCCCCAGCGACCTCGACGCCCTCTAGATACCTCGTCGCTCCCTGCTCTACATTGAGATACTCCAGGTCACCATCAGCTGCCGCTTCTATCTCATGTCACCTCGACGACTCCTGCACCTAGCGAAGCTACCTCGGCCTCCCCCAACTCTACATCAACCTCGCCCTCATCTTTCTCGATCAAGCAAAGCCAAATTCTTTCTATGCCGATCTTGGGACGCCCCTGGCTCAGACCGGCACACATTACATCGACAAGTAAAAGATGCCTCCTTATCCTCATGGGAGGATAGGACCAATGACTAAGAGATGTCCAAGACAAGCGCTAGAGAACAAGGCCAAGGACGGACAAGACCCCAGTAGTCACCCCAGCTACAGTGCAACAAGACCCTAGTAGTCACATCAGCTATAGTAAACAAGATCAAAGTAGACTCGTGAACAGTACATCTACAGTGCCTGTGGGACGTCCCTTGTCCCCTGGGATCTGATGGTGCCCAGTACTTGTCGTGGGACGCTTCGTTGGAAACCCCAAGAGCAAGGTATGAAGCCGCACAACAGCAAGTTTCCCTTAGTAAGAAACCGAGGTTATCGAACCAGTAGGAGGAAGGAAACATCACACAGGTGTTACAAGAAACGCGGAGACCTGCACAACACAAACTCAAGACTTAGCCCCAACGTATTAATGAGGTTGTCAAGCTCACTAGAAAAGAGCTTGATGTCTACGCACTTCTATTCTTGTAGACAGTTGTTGGGCCTCCAAGTGCAGAGGTTTTTGTGGATTTCTTCTGGATGCCCTAGGGTTTTTGGGTCGGAGGCTTCTTATAGGCGAAGTGGGAGGCCGAGGAGGCGGCTAGAGGGCCCACACCCTCCCTCCGCGGGCCAGGCTTGGACGCGCCTAGGGGGGTCTGGCCACCCACTGGTGCCTCTCCGTCCCTCCTTCTGGATTCGTGTCCCTCATGGAAAGTTATTGACTTTGGCTTTTGTCCCGTCCAATTCCGAGAATATTGATTTTCTGCCTTTCTGGAACCAAATACAGAAGAAAACAGGCAACTGGCACTGTAGCAACTTGTTAATAGGTTAGTTCCAGAAAGTGTATAAAAATACCTCAAAGTGTAGACAAAACATAAGACAAATGGTACAAAACAAGCATGGAGCATCAAAAATTATAGATACGTTTCCGACGTATCAAGCATCCCCAAGCTTAACTCCTGCTTGTCCTCGAGTAGGTAAGTGATAAAAATAATATTTTTTGAGGTGACATGCACCCTCATAATAAAGATCTAACCATTTGCAAGCATTGAAAGCTGGGATCAAAGAACTCTAGAAAGATGGAGTTCTAACAATAGGACATATTAACTATGCATGCAACATGAAAGGCTACAAACAAAGATCATGAATAACATGCATTGAAAAACGTTTGTTTGTTTCACATACAGAAAACATAGCATAGTGGCAATCAGCTTGTCCCTCATAGAGTAGCAAATAGATGCATATGACGCCTTCAAAGTTCACAAGGGTGACTAGAAACAAATAGCACAAGGACAAGTAATATCACAATATGCATCAATCAATAAGCTTTGGAACACTGCACACAGAATGACAACTATGCTCTCTTAATGGTGCCTAAAGGTAGAAGGTGGAGACTCAAATAATGGTGGAAGAAAGGCCTTTTATAAAGGAAGCAGGGATTTCAAGTTTCAAAAAGAGCTTCCAAAAATTATGGTACTTGTTAGCTTTCAGCCCTCATTGCCCCTGTTGTTGGGGGGGTGACCCCGGATAGGTTAAAGATGGGGAAAGACGAGGGTACGATCCCAGAAACGCAGGAGCAACATATCAGAGATGGATGCAAAAATGTCTACACGATTAGATAGGAAAAAATGTACAAGTATATGTAGATGACGTGGTCATCAAAACCAAGGAAAGCAAAACGTTACTGGAAGATATACGACAGACTTTCGCGAACCTGAGAAGGTTCCGAATGAAGCTTAATCCAGAAAAATGCACGTTTGGCGTGCCAGCAGGAAAATTACTCGGTTTTCTGGTATCTAGCCGAGGTATAGAGGCCAACCCAAAAGATAAAGGCAGTAGAAAGAATGGAATTGCCAAGATGTTTAAATGATGTACAAAAATGCACGGGTTGTCTGGCCTCGCTTAGCCGGTTTGTATGTCGGCTAGGAGAGAAGGCGCTACCACTCTATCAGCTGATGAAGAAATCAGATAAATTCTTTTGGACTCCACAAGCGGACAGCGCATTCCATGAGTTCAAAAAGATGTTGGTCACAACACCCATTTTGGCTTCTCCATTATCAAAAGAGCCTATGTTACTCTATGTAGCGGCTACCAACAGAGTAGTGAGTGTTGTAGTCGTAGTGGAACAACTTGAAGATGGTAAGTCGGTTCAGAGGCCGGTGTATTATTTAAGTGAGGTGTTATCCACTTCAAAGCAGAATTACCCACATTATCATAAGATGGCTTATGGGGTATATATGTCGGCGAAAAAGCTTAAACATTACTTCGAAGAGCATCCCATCAAAGTGATCTGTGAGGCGCCCATAGCCGACATATTGAGCAACAAAGACGCAAGTGGCCGAATAGCAAGATGGGCAATCGAGCTGTCACCATACGCTCCACAATTTGATAGGAGAGACGCAATCAAATCTCAGGCGGTCGCCGACTTTTTCGTAGACTGGGCCGAGGTGCAGTATGAGCCACCATTGCCAGACCCAACTATGCATTTTGATGGTTCCAAACTAAGGAATGGTTTGGGGGCAGGAATAGTGTTAACCTCGCCTAAAAGAGACCAACTGAAGTATGTGCTACAAATACATTTTGCTGCATCCAACAACGTAGCCGAATATGAAGCACTGGTCTATGGATTGAAAGTAGCAAAAGAAATTGGCATACGCCGAATCTTGTGCTATGGCGACTCGGATCTAGTAGTACAACAAGTCTCAGGCAGTTGGGACGCATTAGATGCTAATATGACTTTATACAGATTTCACGTGCAAAAGATCAGTGGATACTTTGAAGGATGTGAATTTCACCACATACCTCGGGCAGAAAATGATGCCGCAGACACGTTGTCAAAACTAGGGTCAACCCGGCAATCAATTCCTCCGGGTATTGCCCTGGAACACCTCAGGAAACCATCAATAATCCCATCACCAGAATCCGAATCTATCTTTATCCCGGCAAATTCAGCAGAAGATAACGCGCCGATGGAAGTAAACAGGCAGTATAACTCGGAACCCCCCAAAAGGAGGACAGCCGAAGTAAGCACAATCATGGGGAAAGCTGAGATAGGTATGTCAGCAGAAAACATGGAAGTAGACAGTGAGATCACACCAGAAAAAGTCGCACCGCTATGGGCGCAACCCATATTCTCTTACCTAAAAGACTCGATGTTGCCGAGTAATGAGGTATTAGCTAGACAAACCGTAAGGAGAGCAAAAGCTTATACAATCATAAACAATGAGCTATATAAAAGAAGCGTCACAAGCGTGTTGCAGAAGTGTGTGAGTTCGGCAGAAGGTCAGGAGATCCTCCTAGATATACACCAAGGAGAATGTGGGCACCATGCCTCATCTCGTGCCTTGGTAGCCAAAGCATTCAGGCATGGATTTTATTGGCCAACAGCATTGAAAGAAGCAAAAGAATTAGTTGAAAAATGCAATGGGTGTCAGAGATACGCAACCAAAATACACATGCCATCGGCCGAGTTAAAAACAATACCCATCACTTGGCCATTTTCTGTATGGGGTTTAGATATGGTGGGACCATTTAAGCCGGCACAAGGAGGAATGACCCACATATTGGTTATGGTGGACAAGTTCACAAAATGGATTGAAGTGAAACCAATAAAAAAATGCAAGGGGTCCACAACAGTGAAATTTCTCAAAGATATTATCTTAAGATATGGGTATCCGCACAGTATTATTACAAATAATGGCACAAACTTTGCAGAAGGAGCCTTCGCCAGATTTTGCAGAGAGAAACACATAAGACTAGATATTGCCTCTGTGGCTCACCCAGCATCTAATGGTCAAGTGGAAAGGTCTAATGGACTGGTGCTATCAGGAATAAAACCACGACTTGTCGAACCGTTGCAAAGGTCGGCAGGATGTTGGATTGAGGAACTCCCAGCCGTACTATGGAGCCTCAGGACTACTCCGAATAGATCAACAGGTTATACACCATTCTTTCTGGTATACGGGGCAGAGGCCGTACTTCCAGCCGACATAATATATGACTCGCCAAGAGTTACTCAGTATACAACCTCAGAGATAAACGAGATAGCTCGACAAGATACTGTAGACCTGCTAGAAGAAGCCAGATAACTGGCACTATCACGATCAGCTATTTATCAGCAGAACCTGCGATGATATCACAGCAAAAAGGTGAATCCAAGGGTGTTCAAAGAAGGATATTTAGTCCTCCGACTGGTGCAACGCACGGCCGGCATGCACAAGTTGTCACCTCCATGGGAGGGACCATTCATTGTGAGCAAAGCATTGCATACCGATGCCTATTATCTAATCGACGCTCAGTGGAGGAGCAAGGCATAAAGTCATGAAGAAACGAAGCGTCCATGGAATGTAGCTTTGCTTCGACCATTTTACTCGTAACATTGTATCTCAAGGTCAAGAACCAATGATGTATTAAACCTCGACACCCAGAGCAGTGACTCGGGGACTGCCATATGTTATTTCAATTTCATGTTATGTATTTGAACCTCGACACCCAGAGCAGTGACTCGGGGACTGCCGTGTGTTATTTCAATATCATGTTATATATTTGAACCTCGACACCCAGAGCAGTGACTCGGGGACTGCCGTCTATTATTTCAATGTCATCTTATGTACTAAATCTCGGCACCCAGAGCAGTGACTCGGGGACTGCCATATATTATTTCCATTTCATACTAAACATTTGAACCTCGACATCCAAAGCAGCGACTCGTGGACTGCCATATGCTGCCCCAGTTTTATGTTGAGCACTACCCTGAGCAGCGCCTCGGTATTGGTCTTATATTATTTCTGAAATTTGGTTTACATATTGAAATTCGGCGCGATAAACAGTGATTCGGGGATTGCCATATATTGTTCCAAAGTAGTAGTCAACCTCTTCGTAAGATCAATATTATATGATATTTAGAGCTCACGCCTAGACAACTCGGCTAAACCACGAAAAAAAAAGAAGGCAAGGATACATCCTAAAATCAGGAAATTGCGGCCATCAAAGCAAGAATTCGGACGAACACCCACTTAAACAAAATGATAACAACTACAAGCGTATATGTCACAGCAGTACACGGCAAAATAAATTCAAATCATACAGAGAGCGGACAAATGTTTCACAGACATCATACGCCCGCATGCCGTGGATAAGAAATAACTTAAGCGTTGTTCATTGGAGAGGCAAGAACTTGGTCAGCTGGGCACTCCGGACGTAGGAGGAACTTCGACCGAGGTTGCCTCGCCTCCATAGACCAGTGCAACTTCAGCGGAAGCCCGAGGCTGCTCAGAGCATCGATGCATGCAGCTTGAATGCCCAGACCTTTGGAGGAGGACCGCATCATCCGTCCGAGCTTGAACTGGAGCTGCCAGATGTGGCCGAGTCATCCTCACCCTCCCCTTGCTCAGCCGAATTGTTATCCGAGGCATCCTCAACTACGACCTCCTCATCCGGGTTTGGAAGAAAACTCGGCCCTTCATTCCAGGTATGCACGTCGGCATACTCGACGAGTTGGAAGGCGCGAGCTTGCCGAAGAGCGACGAAAGTGGGGTCTTCAACCCAACGAGAACCAGTGCGCAGATTTCTCAGGATATCAAGAGAGATATCTTCGTACCATGACATAATAATAGTGAGAGCCATATCAGCGCCAGCTCGCCCGGCTGATTCCCTCCAGAGACTTAGTTGCTTCTCGGATGCCTTCAGTCTCTTCACCAGTAATTCAACCTCATTGATATCAGGGGTCCCAGAGGTGTTCGGCCAGAGAACATGGTAAGCTCGAATAGCTACCTTCACCAAATCCCAGCCCATAATCTTTATTGGACCAACCGCAGCACCAACAAAGAACCAAAATCCTCCAAATCCTCCATCGAATACTCCGAATCAGCGGCAACAGGGACACCTCGGCGTACACGAGCCGCAAGAACTGCTTTAGAACTCACAGGTTTAGCTTCGGGAAAATGATCTGCGCAAAACACGAACGTGTCAGGTGGCAGCAAGGACAAAGAGAAAAATATAATTCGGCCGTGCCAAGAAGCTTACGATGAATGTAACTCATCATGACCTGGAGGTCTTTGGCCCAATCAATTTTGCTCTTCTCAAAGCGAGCCATTTCCTCGCTCATTCCCTGAGTTTTCAGTTCGGCAGCGTCGAGGAGTTCTTTATTCTTCTGCAGCTCCAAAGCCAGCCGATTCTTCTCTTCGGAGAATTCTTGATCGACCTTTTCTAGTTCGGATTTCTGAGAAAGCTTAAGGGTCTCCACCTCGGCCCGTAGGCGAGCTATTTCATCATCTCTTTCTTTTAGCTGCGCCAAATGAGTAGCGCTTTGTTCTGAAAAATGCAGCATCACGTCAGGCATGGGCGTGCAGTCTTGATGAGATACTGCGAAGGTTTGCAACTCGGCTTTACCACAGCCAAACGAAAAAAAAAATTAGCACGTATTCTAAAGCGCGAAAAGAGGTAAGGTAAAAGGGAGACTAACCTTCCAAGCTCTTAACTTTCTTCTCAAGACGAATGTTAAGGTTATTGATATTACCTGTTCATCAAAAAAGTGAGCCGGCATCTCGCCGACAAATCAATAAGACCGCCGAGAATAACGAAAAGGAACTATTGACTTACCAGCCTTTTTTACCACAGGAAGGATTTTCTCATACTTTTCTTCCAGTTTGCGGTGCGAAAAAAGCAACCTCTGAAATTCGGCAGTCCGCCGGTCATGTGCAACCCGAGCAATGGAGTAAAACGATAAATGGATATTCGAAGCTAAATCAGATCCGAGTCAAGCAAAACTTAACTCGGATCTAGGTGGCTAGATATTCAAAGCTAAATCAGATCCGAGTCAAGCAAAACTTAACTCGGATCTAGGTGGCTGGATATTCAAAGCTAAATCAGATCCGAGTCAAGTAAAACTTAACTCGGATCTAGGTGGCTGGATATTCAAAGCTAAATCAGATCCGAGTCAAGCAAAACTTAACTCGGATCTAGGTGGCCGGATATTCGAACCCTAGAAATAAAGTTAAATTAAGTAAAACATCATTAAACTTCCAAGCATATAACAAGTTATTTCCTTGCAAGTTTCGGGGACTAGAGCATATAGTAACATCTGGGGAACTAATCTAAACTCCGCAAAACAGCAATTACCTCATTCATCTTGTTAGTGTCAAGGATGAACTTGGCGGCTTGATTGAAACGGCACCGATGTCGGAAAAGTCGAAGGGCTGATTGATGGGATTACCTCAAACCGATCGAAGATTCCAATTATTGGCATACTCCACCAGCGAGCCGAGGCTGTTCCCACTAGCTGTCCGAGTTAAGACCTTACCCCGGACATGTTGTGTAACCACTGCAGCCGCAGGGCTCTTGTGAAAAGCAAGCTGGGTGCTGGCAGCCGAGGCAACGGAGGGTTTGGTAGGCGCAGTTCCCTTGCGCAGCATGTCGGCAATACTCGGCTGAGAAGAGCCGACAAGACCTTTCTGGGAAGAGGAGGCCTTGGTGGGAACAGCTTTTCTCACCTTAGAAGAGGAATCAGCAGGAAGCGATACCTCGGTATTGGGAACGGTGTCTTCAGGAGCAGCAGGAGTCACGGTCACAGAAGGCGCCGAGATAACGACCTCTTCGGCCTGGAGTGGTCAGAGAAACTGCCAGGTGTAGAGGCTCGATGCGCTGGGACCCACAGAAGGGGCAACAGGTTCGATGGAAATCTCGGAGGGCCGATTGGAATCAATGTTGACAAAAGGAGTTTCAGGCACGTCGCGACGAGGAGGCGACGGATTCGGAGCTGAAGGAGAGGCAGCACGAGCAGGACTGGGAATACTAGTATCATCGACGGGCGGAGGAGACGGCTGCCGAATCGGGCGGCTAGTCATGCTAGGACCGCCGGGCTTAACAGAAAGCGGAGCACTGCAAAAATAAGAAAGAAAAAAGGGTGTCAGTATGAAAAACAGAAAGAGAGAAACAAGAAATACGAGCAAAAGGAACTTACCCGGCGACCCCAGGCATAGTCTTGCGCCTGGGAGGATTCGGAGCGGATTTCTTCATTCGTTTCTTGGGGACCGCCTCTAAGGCACTAGCAGGAGCCCCGCGTTTCCCCGAGGTAACAGGGGGTCGAGAAGCAATAGGCTCGGCGTCGTGAACCTGACCGGTCGGATTAGCTGGGAAAGTAGAAGCCAGAAATGCATAAGAAATAGGCATTGCGGCAACTACCTCAAGAACTTGGACCTCGTCCGAATCACCTTCCTCCTCGTGGCCGAGGTCTTTCCACGAGCTCGGGCCGTGGCAGGATCCGACTTAGGGACGAACTCTTCCGAGTCTGGCTCACCAGTATCCGGGGTGCTCCGGTCCGCAGGCCACGGAAGCAACAAAACTTCGGCATCCTCATTCTTCTGCTCTGCGAACCTCTGCAAGACAAGGAAAAAGAAAGTTAGCGGAATCCGTTAGGAAAACAATTGAATAGCAGAGCGTTATTGATTAAGCTTACTTCGGGAGGCGGACGATCGCGGGTGAATGGTTTCAATCCCCAAGCCCAATCCTCAGGCATCTCCGTCTTAAAGATAGCTCTGACACGCTTATAGATAAGGTAGTTGTCCAGCTCCACGGTCGAGACTCGGTTAGGGTCAAGAGGACCGCTCATGTAGCACAGTTTGTGAGTCCGCTTCTGGAATGGGCAGATTTGGCTACTGATAAAGGTAGCCATCAGGTCTTCGCCGCATAACCCGGCGCGGATCAGCTCTTTAAGCCGAATCTCAAAAGCCTCGGCCAAGGCATGAATCTTCCTCGGATTGTAAGTCCAATTCACCTTAGAAGGCGGACCAATTGAGAAGGCAGGAAGCCGAATCTTGTCCTCCGTCCCTCTGTTCTTGACATAAAAGAAGGATTTGTGCCACTTCTTGCACGACTCTAACCCGGTGACACGAGGAAATACGGATTTCCTCCGAGGTGTAATGGATGCTGCCCCACATTGAGTAAGCAATTTCTCAGAAGGGTGCAGAGACTTGTCAGGGACTACGTTAGAACGAATATGGAAGAACTTCGACCAGACGGTACCGGACGCCATAGGTCAAGTATCCTCGAGGCGGAGATAAAGGCGTAAAGAGAAGCGATGGCATTCGCAGAAGATGATGCTTGGTGAAGGCAAGAAGTCGAAACTCTCTAGCAAAATTGCTAAGAGGGAGACCAAAGCCACGCGCGAAGTGTGACATAAAAACTACATTCTCGCCCTCCCCAACATCCGGAGAGGACTCGCTACCGGGTAAGCGACAGGAGACCTCAGCGGGAATCCTTCGAGTTCGGATAAGCCACTCAATCTCGCGGCGTGTAACAGAAGAGCCTTGCCACGAACCTCGCTCGGGCCCAGAGCCAGCGTCATCATCCTCTACCAGAGCACCACTAAAGGAGCTAGACATGGGTTCGCCGGAAAGATCGATGGAGGAAGAGCTGGCGGCGGAGGGAAGTTTAGAGCTACGAGGCCCCGTCGTGATTTTGCACGGGAGCGGCGGCGGAGGAGCAGAGGAACCGCCGCACGAATACAAGATCGAAACAGAGAAATCTAGGATAAAACCTAGGCAACGCAGTCGGAAAGAACTCACCGGCGACGGTGCCGGAGCTGGCGAGCGCAGGCAAGGCAGACGGAACAACACGGCGGAGTCCTCGCCGTCGGAAGTTCTGATGAGCACGCGGCGCGGAGCTGCAAGAGGGCGCGGAAGCGAGAGGAAGAAGAAGGGCACAGGCGAACGAGAAGGGGAAAAGTGAATTCCCAGACGCCGCGCCTGTCACATCCCAAGATTTTCCAATTCTTGTAATGTGAAAATAAATGAATAAAATAAAACTTTGTTTGATTCTGAGAGCCAGAAGAAACTTTTTGAATTCAATTGGAACTTCAAACCCATTTGAATTAAATAAAACCTAAAGGGATCTAAAAATATAAACATTTAATAAAAGGAAAAATAAAAACATTTGGAAATACTATTTTGAAACTCTTGAGTGAAAAGATTTATTTTCAAATGAAATAGAAGTTTATAAATAAAGAATATTTTATAAAGCCAAATTAAACCTTGGCCAAACTTTGGGAATTAAAACATTTTATTAGCAAAGGTTTATTTAAATAAATTAATAAGGATTTAATATCCAACCTTATTTAAATAAAAGGTTTTACCAATTTAAAATTGAAACATCAAAACTTATTAAATTATTTAAAATAAGTTTTCCCAAATATGTGATATTCACAAATAATACCTACTTAAGTGTTTTGGCTTTATTTTAGATTTTAAAATAAATATCTCAATAAAACAAATCCTATTTGATTTAATAATGAAAGTCTATTATATTTAATTAATAATGGACACTAAAATAAAAATGTTATTTTGTTTTAAAAACAAATTCCCAAGTATTCTATATTTCCCAAATAAAACCTACTGATTTGATTTTGAAAATATTTAGGTTTCAAATAAAGATTTCATTAATAAAATCAAACTCTATTTGATTTAATAACTAAGGCCATTTTATTCAATTATTAATGAACCATGGACCAATTTACTTAATTAATAAATGGAACCTAAAAAGTTTTAAAATATTATTTTTGTTTTGATTTTGGTTCATGTTACTGAACAGAACTAATTTCAATGTTACAAAGTTTGAGTGTTGTTTGAATGGATTTGAACCTTGTTTGATTGTTTGGAATTCAAAACAGGAAATAAAATTTGAAAAGGAAAAAGATTCAGAAACAGAAAAAAAAATAGAGTCCTGTCGACCCAACCCAGCTGCCCAAGCCCACTAAGGCCCAGGAACCAGCCCAACTTTTCTTTCCCCGGAGAAAAACGGTTCACACCCACTAATGCACCAGCGATAGTATGACAGTGGACCTCCCTCGCTTTTTTCCATCGACAGTAGACCCCACCGCTACTGTTCTTCTCTCACACCCGCGCGACCTCTTCTTCCTCCCTTGTCGCCGTTTCCTGCTGTGATTCCGCGGACTTAATTCGTCATAATGCCGCCACCATTACTCGCTTTGACTGTGCTCGATAAAACGCCAGCTCCTTTCCTTCCGTTCCCCTCAGACGCCAACCTCTCTTCGCCACCAGGCCGCCCCAATTTCTCCTCGAACTCCACTGTCTCCGACGACCTTCCTCATCAATTCCGGCCACACACTGCCTCCCCTTGCCCCCATTGACCAAGCGCACACACTCACCATTCCACGGCGCTTCTGTCCGTGCCCTCCGTTCAACCGCGGGCGCCCCGAAGCGTCGGCTTAGACAAGCTCCGACAGCGCCGCCGTCTGTTTCTACTCCGACGACGACTTCCAAGTGAACCAGACCGCCCCGACCCCTCTCGTTCACGCACACAGCATCGCCTTGCTCTTGCGCATCTGAACGTGCTCCTGTCTTGCCTTAGGGCGATCTGCAGTGACGACTCCTACCGTCGCCACCGTCTGGCTTAACTCCGACGAGCACTTCTGGTATGCATCTGTCCACCCCTTTCCCTCTCGTCAGGCATGCAAGATCTACTCTCCCTCGCGCGTTTAACCGACCTCTTATCTTGTCCTCCTGTGCCTTGTAGCCTCACCCCCACCGTCAACCAGAGCCGCCCGACGCCGCCACCTACTCCGGCGAGCAATCCACATCGGACCAGAACGCCCCTCGTCGAACCATCGACACGTTGAGCATCGTCGTGACCTCCTGAACCCGGTGAGCACACTCTCCGTCTGCCTCGCTTCCTAGAACCACCGCAGAGCCACCGCCTGGCCGTGCGCCGCCGCTAGCCACCGTCGGCGCCGCTCACTTTTGGTCAAACGAACCAGTACCGTAAGATCTAGTTTGAACGGGCAAGATTAGATCACTTAAACTCGAAAAGGTACGCAGCCAGCGCCGTGCGATGCCACTTGATCTAACGGTCCGCAGCATGCGATCCAGACGAACCGGTATCGACCAATCACGAAGCGACGCGTGGCCAGTCTATTTGAAAACAGAAATTTGAAATCTGATTTAGGTGTGATTTTCAAACCCTTATAACTTTCAAACCACACGTCCAAAAATTGCAAATTTTATGTCGTTGGATTCAGGAGAGCAAGCCCTAGCCGATTGTGAAATTAGTTTAGCAAATAGTATCTGTTAGGTTGCTTGTTTTCGTAGATTCTTTTGTGTGATTGTTTAGAGTATAAAAATTGTTTAAAAATGATTTTTAGAGTAAAACCTTTGCAAAATGAATTGTTGTGACCTTACTGACCCTAGGAACCAACCTTTGGTGCTAAAAATGATTTTGGTAAAATTTGGGTTGAATTAATTGACTTAGCCATTTTCAAGCCAAATAAAATTATTAGGTTTATTATAGAAATGATTTTGCAAGGAAAACTTTGGGAAAATGTTTTGAAACAAACCTACTGACCCAAAACACCAAGCCTTGCAAATGACAACCCATTTGGTGAAAAACATAAAATTTTACTTTGATAAAAATATTTTTCACCACATGAAATGATGGTTAGATTTTAAAAATGGTTTATGGACTAAAGCCTTTTGCAAATGACTTTGCCATTTTGGTAAATGACCAATGTGGACCTTACAAAGTTTATAAACCTAGTGGAGACCATTCTTGCAATAAAACCATCATTTGCATACTTATGCATGACTTAGAATCCATTGCTTTGTGTGTGTGAAATGTTGTTTGAATATTGGTTTGGAATGCTACTTGATACTATGCTTGTTTGATTGACTTGTAGTAAAATTAGCAAAGTGTGAGACTAGCAAGGTCAAGGAGTGAACCACCATTCCCTACCAAAAAGGCAAGTTACACTATCAAACAAATGTCTTATTATTTTCATTATACTTAGTGGATTATGAAAAACATGCATGAAAACAATTTTGTACTTATGCTATGCTAAATCCTAATAGGATTCCCTATACACTCCTTAGTGAAAATATTGTAAGTTGTACATGCTTAGCCATGCTTCATTTTGAAAAGAGATACATGTTGAGATTTTTACAAAGGTTGAGAAAAGGACTTATGTTTTACTTAATAAAACAAGGACTCAATGAACCACCTAGGTGGTGGGTACTTTAAGTTTTGGAGAAGGTGGCAACAAAAGGGACCATGTCTATGGGAATCACTTTGTGTTGTGCTCCAAAAGAAAACCACCTAGGAAACTTAGAGATTGAACATGTTTCTCCAATTGTGGCTTTCGTGTGCAACCACATGCTACTATGGCTCTGGCTTAGTCAACTACATTAGGAAGACCCATACATTGTCTTTAGTTACCGGACATGGGGATCTGGAATGCTTCATGGGAGCTGAAGACAAGCTGGCAATGATGTATGGGAGGACCTTTTGGAAAGACTTCGTCACACTCTCAGTCTGCCGGTACTCCATCTTGGTGAGCACTAATCCAAGAGGCCACCGGTGGCAACAAGATGGGATTGTGTCATGTGGGTAAAGTGTACCTTCTGCAGAAGTTAATAAAATCTAAGTACTTAGCCGTGTCCCCGGTTATGGACAAAACTGAGCAACTAAAGTTTGAACTATGGGAGATCTCGGCATTCCAACTTCTAATAAAAAAAAACTTGATGCACTTGGGGGTACCAAGGAATTCAAAGAGATTTTGTTAAAGCTTGTTGCACTTGGGGTTACCAAGGTGCTCAAGAGCATGATGTACTTGGGGTTACCAAGGAACTCATGAGATTTTAAAACTCGATGCACTTGGGGTTACCAAGTGGCTCAAGAGATTTTGACAAGGACTTGAACACTTGAGTTTCTACCAAGGAGTTCAAGGATTCTTGAAAAGAGATTTGACAAAGGACTTAAAACCCTTTTTGAAAAGATAGGATAAAATATTGCTTTATGCAAATAAGCCTTAAACTCTACTTAGCCAAATATGCATATAATGATAGGATCCACTCTTATTATACATGGAAGTGAAGCTTGCCAATACAATTCAAAATGTATTGACCCATGTGGTCAGAACTTGTAATGTTGCAGGTTGATTGTTTTTAAATGAAGATTGTTTGATTGACTAGGACTACAAAGTCTACAACCAACATCTGCCTGTGGCACTTTGAAGATGAAGGACCCATGACTATAGTTATTCCGCTGCAATGTAATGTAATAGCCAAATGAGCTATGTATGATGTAATAAAACTATGTTATTCCTGGTTATAAATTTATATTATGACCTTTGTATCTTGATATTACATCTTAACTGTGGATGCTAGCTATTGATCCAGGGACTAGCATTGTAAACACAGGAGGAATCTACCTTATTAGGTTGAGACCTCTACAGATGGTATCAGAGCATTGTGTTGCCTGTAAGAATTGTAAACCCTAGGATTGGACAAAAACCCTTAGAAAAATAGGAGTTACATTTTGATCCAAAACTTATTTACAAAAATACTTGTAAACTCTTTCCTCAACCATTTTGGTTTCAACTCTACACCTCTTCTACTTCAACTTGATGGAAAAACCTACCCATGGCCAAGGACTACACCATGTGCAAAGGATGACTTCAACTTCTTCAACTCTAATGACTTCAACATCTTCAGCATCTTCACCAAGGACTTCCAACTTGGATACCACTAAGGACTACAAGTGAAACAAGGGAAATCTTACTCAAAAGTTAGAGGCTGAGGGAATGCAAAATAAGAAGGAGCCATCAACAACTTTGAAGTTTTGTGACCAAGGAGTTTTCTCAAGGAAACCATGATCTCATACAAGAAGAATCATAAAGGAAGGAAAGATCACAAGTGAACCATATAGATGGACCACCCTATTTAGATTAGTCAAAAACACACCAACCTATGTGGTGTAGCAAAAATATTTTGTTAACTAAGTATGTGCTTGAACCTTGTTGAGTGAAAGGTTTGGTTTGTAGTTGCATGTACATTGTTTGTGTGAATTGTGATGTGTGTGATTAGAATTAAGTCCTTAGAAATATCTTGCCTATTCTAATCTTCCTTCAACCCAAACAGATGACTACTCCAAAGGACTCCAACATCAAGGTTGATGACACCAACACCGACCAAGCTGACAGCATGAAAGAGCTAATAGCAACCCAACATCAGTTGAATCAACTGACAGCTCAGTTCCTAGCTAACAATAGTGATAAAGATCCAGCACTGCAAAAGTTTTTGGAGGAACAATCCCAACTGATGCTTAAGGTGACTAATCAAATGATTAGCATGGAAGAAAGCTATCCTAAAAGAGTTTATGATAACAAGGATGACAAGAATGTTATTCTAGATGGAGCCCCAGCTTGCATTATTTGTGGAGACAAGGATCATACTTCCAAGGAGCATGAAGGACAATGCCCCAATTGTGAAGAAGAACATCCTATTGGACAATGTCCCACCTCTCAAGCTACTTGTTACCTTTGTGAAGGAAGTGATCATACTCCTATCCAATGCCCTATCTACTTCATGGTAGAACAAAGGAAACAAGAAGGATCCAAGTCCACCAAAGGAAAAGGACCACTCATACCTCCAAACAAGACAACCCAATTCAAAGGATCAAAGAAACCCAAGAAACCAAGACAGGACATGCACCTTGTGCAATGCCGTAAATGTAAGGAAATGGGACACTACTCCAGTGAGTGCCCAGAGAACAAGAAAAATAAGGGAATTGACCAAGTGGTGTGTAACAACTGCAAGGAGCCAGGCCATTATGTAGCAACATGTCCACAAGAGCAACGTAAAGAACTTCAAGATATCCATTGTTTCAACTACAAGAATCCAGGACACTATGCAAGCAATTGTCCAGAAAAGATGAAGAACAAGTTGAACAAGCCTATGGAGAAGCTCAACCTTGGCCCATGAGTCAAGTATGGAAACCAAGGAAACCATGCCAAAGTTTGCTTAGAGAAAATTTCCCCAGGATCCCAAGAAGGACAATATGTAATTTTTATTTGAAAAATTTTAAGGGTGGTAGTACCCTAGTTGTTTTGAACATGCTTGTAATCCTAACCTTCCCAAATCTCGAGACGAGATTTATTTTAAGGGTGGTAGCCTGTCACATCCCAAGATTTTCAAATTCTTGTAATGTGAAAATAAATGAATAAAATAAAACTTTGTTTGATTTTCAGAGCCAGAAGAAACTTTTTGAATTCAATTAGAACTTCAAACCCATTTGAATTAAATAAAACCTAAAGGGATCTAAAAATATAAACATTTAATAAAAGGAAAAATAAAAACATTTGGAAATACTATTTTGAAACTCTTGAGTGAAAAGATTTATTTTCAAATTAAATAGAAGTTTATAAATAAAGAATATTTTATAAAGCCAAAATTAAACCTTGGCCAAACTTTGGGAATTAAAACATTTTATTAGCAAAGGTTTATCTAAATAAATTAATAAGGATTTAATATCCAACCTTATTTAAATAAAAGGTTTTACCAATTTAAAATTGAAACATCAAAACTTATTAAATTATTTAAAATAAGTTTTCCCAAATATGTGATATTCACAAATAATACCTACTTAAGTGTTTTGGCTTTATTTTAGATTTTAAAATAAATATCTCAATAAAACAAATCCTATTTGATTTAATAATGAAAGTCTATTATATTTAATTAATAATGGACTCTAAAATAAAAAGTTATTTTGTTTTAAAAACAAATTCCCAAGTATTCTATATTTCCCAAATAGAACCTACTGATTTGATTTTGTAAATATTTAGGTTTCAAATAAAGATTTCATTAATAAAATCAAACTCTATTTGATTTAATAACTAAGGCCATTTTATTCAATTATTAATGAACCATGGACCAATTTACTTAATTAATAAATGGAACCTAAAAAGTTTTAAAATATTATTTTTGTTTTGATTTTGGTTCATGTTACTGAACAGAACTAATTTCAATGTTACAAAGTTTGAGTGTTGTTTGAATGGATTTGAACCTTGTTTGATTGTTTGGAATTCAAAACAGGAAATAAAATTTGAAAAGGAAAAAGATTCAGAAACAGAAAAAAAATAGAGTCCTGTCGACCCAACCCAGCTGCCCAAGCCCACTAAGGCCCAGGAACCAGCCCAACTTTTCTTTCCCCGGAGAAAAACGGTTCACACCCACTAACAGACCCGCGCATAGTATGACAGGTGGACCTCCCCTCGTTTCTTTTCCCACTGACAGGTAGACCCCACCGCTCATGTGAAGGGAATATGCCCGAGAGGCAATAATAAAGTGGTTATTATCGTATTCCTTATTTATGATAAATGTTTATTTTGCATGCTATAATTGTATTAATACGGAAACGTTAATACATGTGTGTTTAATAAACAAATATAAAGTTCCTAGTTATGCCTCTCTTATAAACTAGCTCGTTGATTAACAAGATGATCAAGGTTTCCTGATCATGGACATTGGATGTTGTTAATAACGGGGTCACAACATTAGTGTAATGGTGTGATGAACATTCATCAAGTATAGCATTACGATCAAAGTCATTGAGTTTATATTGCTATAACAACTTAAGTGATCCTAATCCTTAGACCATGAGATCATGTCAATCACTAACACCGGAAGAGTTTCTTGATAACATCAAACGTCACACCGTAATGTGGTGATTATAAAGATGGGTTCGTAACTACTAAAGTGTTATGTTGAGGCCCATGGATCGAGAGTGGAATTTGTTCATCCCGATGACGGATAGATATACTGGGCCCTCTCGGTGATATCACATTGATTAGCTTGCAAGCAAGTGATTTGATCACTAGAATGTTATATCACGGGAACGAGAAAAGAGTGCATGTCGAACGATTAAACTAGGTATGGAGATACCGATGATCGAATCTCGGACATGTAATATATCGTGAAACAAAGGGATTAAGATACTAGCATAAAAGGTTCCGACGATCACAAGAAAGTCATCGTTGAATGTGTGGAATCAAGATGGGTCTCGGATCCCGCTCGATTATTGATCCGAGAGGGTCTCGATCATGTCCACATTATTCGCGAACCGTAGGGTGACACACTTAAGAGACACCGACATCCAATTGGAGCAAAAGTTTCATGCCGAAAAGAAAAGGAAAGCGCAGGAATTTATTTCACTAGACACCGAAAGCTTTGGTTGAAATTGTCAAACTGGTTCTGCATGTGAAATGGAATACTAGCAAGGGTTTTATGTGAATGTTTGTTAATTAAAGTAATTAACAAAATTCTGAATAAATAAATAAAAGAGTTTTATTTAATGAGAGCTTGCATTAAATTTGGTGGAAATTTAATGCATGTGAGTGGATTTATGAGTGGAGGCTTTTTAATGGGAGTGGAGGCTTTTCATTTTGAGTGGGAGCTCCACCCACATGAATGTGGAAGAGGTGGGGCAGCCCCATGGCTGGGCGCATGGCCCCTTGGGTGCCCCCCTCTCCCTATAAAAGGCCCCTCCTCCTCTCACAACACACCTCCTCGTGAAGGATCTCTCTCCCTCTAGAATTTATCCCCATGGTCTCGGACTAGCGAGATACATGTTCCCGTGGCTTTTCGGCAAGAAAGAGTTGTGCTTCCTGCATCGCTGGCGAGGAGGCGGAGGTTGCTCGGTGCCTCGAACGTGTGTGCGAGCACGCGCTTGTGGGCGCTTAGGACTTCCTCTCGATCTTGAGATCGGCAAGAGATCGTCTACATCAACCACGAGTTTGGACTCGTTAAGCTTTGTCGGTCTTCAAGGGTATGTTCTCTCGAATATACATCCGCCCGTTGTTTGTATCTAGTAGATAGATCTTGGTACATAGTTGTTCCCATCGTAGGAAAATTTTGTTTTCTATGCGAACCCTACAAAGGGTATCGAGCCGGATCTATGCGTAGATGCTTTACACGGGTACACATATGAGTATGTGGGCGATGATGATCATTTTATTGCTTCTTAGTTGTACTTTGGATATTGGTGGCATAGTGGGATGAAGCGGCGGGACAAACTTTACATGTCCTCGCACATGAGACCTGTTCCACGCTTGACATGCAACTAGTTTTGCATAAGTGGCTAGCGGGTGTCCCTCTCCTACTATAGTCAATATCTAATTTACAACGAGTTGTCAACAATTTGGTTATCCTCGTTGTGGTTCATGTTCGTAGGTAAGAACGGTTCTATCTCGAAAGCCCTCACCACGTAAAACTTGCAATGGATAAATTAGAGGCGCCTAGTTTAGATTGTTCTTTGGGCTAGTGTTATGATATGGTAGTGTTGTAAGTAGAAGTATGAGATGATACTCTTACAACCACATAGCGTAAACTCCATAGACCTTGGATTTACATATAGGTATGATAGTGATCATACCACGATGCACATGATAGAGATCATCTGCGGGAACCATATAATCTCACTGATAAACATATGATGTTTGATTACATCTTATATTGCTTATTTAGCGCTTTGTTAAGCATAATAAGATGTTCCCTCATTTAAATATCAAGATAAGAATGTGTTCTTCCTTTAGTATGCACCGATTATGTTTTCGCTCCAAGACATCACGTGATGATCGGGTGTACTTGGATCCTCGACCATACTTGGTGTAAGACAGTTACACACGCAAAATACTAAGGTTCTAACTTGGCGAGCCTAGCATGTACAGACATGGCCTCGAACACGATCGAAAGGTTAAGCATGAGTCATATAATTGATATGATGCCCATTTGATGCTCGCCTTTGAAGCTACACCGACTCACGTGATGATCGGACTTGGTGTAGTGGATTTGGTTCATGTAATCACCAAAAAGACACGAGGGATGTCGTTTTTGAGTGGGAGTTCATTTCTAATTTGGATTAGTAGAACTCAATTTATCATAAATTAAATCAAAGTGAATTTGCATAATTTGTTGTAGTCATTGGCATTCGTTCACCACCTTATGCATAGTTGTAATTGAGATAATAGAACTATAGAATTCTGGATATATACTTTACGAACTGGTATCGTATTGTGATGAGTGTCAATCTAAAGTTTAAAGTCCTATTGCAAACTTTCAGCAAAATTCTATTTACTCCGTGAAATTTAATAATTGGTATTAAATCGAGAGTAACAATTCCAAGGTTAGTATCTTAAGTATCATGTTTGCCTCCATGATTCTTGATTTAAACATCAAGTTTATCTAGGAGCGAAAGAATTATTTGAAACCATCATGTGTGGCGTATATAACGATATCTCAAACAATGTTTTGTTGAAATATGATAGAGTATAATATATGTTCTCATATTGGATGAGAATTTGCGAAGGTTGGAGATGATAGACATCCTAATCATCCAAAAGGGTTTTGGAAAGTAATGTTATACTCACGATTCGCCTTTATAAGCTAAAGTAGCTTGATCATGAAAGTCGTCATGATAAGGGTGAATAGAATATGTATGTAAAATGTTTACTACACTAAAAGATTACTAAAGAATGGATTTTGAAAGAATACCGATCATTTGATGATGGTGATCTACTTCAAAGTGCAAGTCCAAAGGTATTATTATTTGAATATACACGCTTTGGACTAGGTGTCATGTATATGGCGCCACTTTTGATGTTGATAAATTCTTTTAAAAGGGAAAAGGAAATGCTGAAAGAGAATCTATAAAATATATTTGGCAGAAAAGAAAAGATTGGAAATATCCAATTTAGGTATATATATGATATACATGTTATGGTTGTATTCTTTGCTTGTTAAACAATGTGGTTCTTGGGTATTGGATACCGAATTGGTTGGTATGAAATTTCATACGGAATGACGCAATTCATGAACCACAATGGCCTAAGTAACTAGCAAGAGAAAATGTGATGATGTTCATCGAAAACAAACAAACCGTTGTTTGTATTTCTCGTTGACATCAAAGCTTGACTTCAAGATTTGTTTTAATAATTGTTATTTAAATCAGGTATTATGAGAACAAAGGTTGTTCAAATAATTACCGTATTCCATATAAGATGGATGATTTACAAATCTAGTTGGAGAAATCACATCCATAAAACCTAATGCTAAAATGTCGCAAGACAAATGATTGAAAGATCACTTATGAAGTGACATCGCTGTTTAAATTATATTGGAAAGAAAACATGAAGAATCTCCATATTCATGGATTTTTGAGTCTTTGATTTGATCAAGTGACGCTTGTGAGACTTTCCTCGATAATTAAAACTTCGCTCAAAGACCAAAGAAGAACGAACGACTAAATTATTGGAATTTATACATATCGATGTATGTAGTCCATTATGCGCAAATGTAGCGATGGGTTTCAACTTCATATGCTTTCTCCGAAATTTGAGTGAATGTTCACTTAATGAGAAACAAGTATGAAATACTTGAAAATGTTTCAAAGACTTTCAAGATGAAGTGAAAAATCATTGTAATAAGAAAATAAATGAATTATGATTTGATCATAAAGGGATTTATTTGAGTTACAAGTGTAACAAGAAAATAAATGAATTATGATTTTATCATAAAGAGATTTATTTGAGTTGCAAGTTTAGCAAAACACCTAGATTTACATCTCCCGAAACACCATAGGAGTATGGAGTGTTTGAGATTTGTAATGAAACCTTGTGAGACATGGTTGGATCAAAGGTGTTGTTTATAAAACTGCCATTATGTTTTAAAAGATTAAAGCTTTAGAGACTACCGCTTTTAATCGAAAAAGAGCTCCATCTAGATCCGTTGAAATGACACCATGGAAGTTATGGTTTGGGGTAAAACCCAAGTTGTCATTTCTTAAATTTTGTCATACTAAACATAAGTAAGATGTTTACAACCAAAGTCGGATGAGCATGTCTTTGTAGGTTATTTCGAATAACAATTGGTTATTCCTCCATAACACCGAGGACAAAAGGGTTTGTCGCTTGAAATGTAAAGTTTCTTGAAGAAGGAATTTTTCATAAATGTTAAGTGGGAGGACAATAGAACTTTGATAAGGTTAACGAACCTTAGCTAAATGTGCTGAGTTAACGCAATGAAATCGCTGGAGGCTGCCATAATGCTCATAGCTTATGTACCTCAAAGGTTGTGGTCACGGAGATCTAAGTTCTTATTGAACCAAGTCGGTCGGATAAACAATCAAATATTTAGATTTGAGAGTAAATCATCATTGTTTGACAATGATTAACCGACTATATGCAAAGAAGCGATGATGGGCCCCGACTCACCAAATGGCTTGAAGCCATAAAATCCGTGATAGTTCCATACACGAGAAATCAAGTTTTGAACTTGGAAGACCCTCCGGAAAGGTGTAAAAACCTATCGGTCGTATTTGGATCTATAAAGAAATAGACATGGATGTCTCACATCTATGAAATATTCGACATGTCGTAAAGTATTTTATGATAATGTTCAAAGAGTTGACTATGATAAGATTTGATCTTTCATAGCGATATTTAGTCTGGACGGATTAAAGTAGCAACCACTACATATAATCTGTTATATGATAGATGAATAAACAAAACAAAGTTCTTCTAATAGAATGGTCACCTAGGACGTGTACATGACACGGTCCAAAGGGTTTTGTTAAATTCAAAGGATGCTAAAAGGGCATGCAAACTTCAATGGTTGAAGTAAGCATCGCGGAGTTGGAATCTTCACCATGATGAAAACGAGTTTTCATTAGGAGACGATGAAGATGCTTGCATTTGCAAGAAATTAAGTGGGAGCGCTAAGACATATTTCTAATACATTATGTGGAGGACATCTTGTTGATTAGAAATGATGTATATTTTATTGACAATGGTTAAGAATTTCATTTCGATGAAAGACTTAGGCAAAACCGAATATTCAGCATGAATGTCTATAGTGGATGTACGCGACGCTAATATGGTTATGCCAAAACGCATATATGAGATATTGAAGGAGTTCAATATAGAAATGACAAGAAACAGTTCTTGTCACATGGAAAGGAATTGAATCAAGATTCAAGTGTATCGACACTTGATAAGTGAAACAAGATTCAAGTGTTTTGACACTTGATGAGTGAAATCACAAGAATGTTTTGATCAATCATACCATGATATGTACACATCCAGATATGTCCTATGCTCTAAGTGTTATGAGCATATACCGTAATGAATCATAAAATGATCATTGGACTATAGTAAGGATATTCTTATGATCTTTTGGAAGAACTAAGAATATATTTGTGTAGAGGTGACAAACAATTACAAATAGTTCATTGTAAAGCGTTACATTGATACTAGTTTTGTCACAAGATACAAATTAAGTTTATCTCAATTTAAACTATGGGTGGCACAATGTAATGGAAAGGAGATTCCATGATGGATTTGGAAGAGTTCCAAAGTTAAGACATTGTGACGAATACTACAACAAAAGGCTAAGTATATGACTGCTATAGTAGCGACAAAGGAGGAATTTGTGTCAAGTAGTTTGTTATCAAACTAAGGTGTGGTTCATAGCAGGCTAACACTAAATATATATTCTATGACAATAGTATCGACGTGTTTTAACCCCAAGGAACTAAAGGTCTCACCGAAAGACCAAATTTATACAATGCCATCTCATTGGAGAATGAGTGATGCGTGGAGACGCAAAGACATGCAAATACACACGGACTGAGCGTCGGCCAGTAGATTATGTTAACCACTTGCAATTGCGTATATGGAACACCAGAAAGCCATAGGTGTTCAATACACAAAGTTTTCAAACTAGATTATTGTCTCTAGTGCAAGTGGGAGACTGAAGGGAATATGCCCGAGAGGCAATAATAAAGTGGTTATTATCGTATTCCTTATTTATGATAAATGTTTATTTTGCATGCTATAATTGTATTAATACGGAAACGTTAATACATGTGTGTTTAATAAACAAATATAAAGTTCCTAGTTATGCCTCTCTTATAAACTAGCTCGTTGATTAACAAGATGATCAAGGTTTCGATCATGGACATTGGATGTTGTTAATAACGGGTCACAACATTAGTGTAATGGTGTGATGAACATTCATCCAAGTATAGCATTACGATCAAAGTCATTGAGTTTATATTGCTATAACAACTTACGAAGTGATCCTAATCCTTAGACCATGAGATCATGTCAATCACTAACACCGAAGAGTTTCTTGATAACATCAAACGTCACACCGTAATGGGTGATTATAAAGATGGGTTCGTAACTACTAAAGTGTTATGTTGAGGCCCATGGATCGAGAGTGGAATTTGTTCATCCCGATGACGGATAGATATACTGGGCCCTCTCGGTGATATCACATTGATTAGCTTGCAAGCAAGTGATTTGATCACTAGAATGTTATATCACGGAACGAGAAAAGAGTGCATGTCGGTAAGATTAAACTAGGTATGGAGATACCGATGATCGAATCTCGGACATGTAATATATCGTGAAACAAAGGGATTAAGATACTAGCGTAAAAGGTTCCACGATCACAAGAAAGTCATCGTTGAATGTGTGGGAATCGTATGGGTCTCCGATCCCGCTTCTGATTATTGATCTGAGAGGGGTCTCGATCATGTCCACATTATTCGCGAACCGTAGGGTGACACACTTAAGAGACACCGACATCCAATTGGAGCAAAAGTTTCATGCCGAAAAGAAAAGGAAAGCGCAGGAATTTATTTCACTAGACACCGAAACTGTTTCGGTTGAAATTGCTGAAACTGGTTCTGCATGTGAAATGGAATACTAGCAAGGGGTTTTATGTGAATGTTTGTTAATTAAAGTAATTAACAAAATTCTGAATAAATAAATAAAAGAGTTTTATTTAAATGAGAGCTTGCATTAAATTTGGTGGAAATTTAATGCATGTGAGTGGATTTATGAGTGGAGGCTTTTTAATGGGAGTGGAGGCTTTTCATTTTGAGTGGGAGCTCCACCCACATGAATGTGGAAGAGGTGGGGGCAGCCCCATGGCTGGGCGCATGGCCCCTTGGGTGCCCCCCCTCTCCTCCTCTCACAACACACCTCCTCGTGAAGGATCTCTCTCCCCCTCTAGAATTTATTCCCCATGGTCTCGGACTAGCGAGATACATGTTCCCGGTGGCTTTTCGGCAAGAAAGAGTTGTGCTTCCGCTGCATCGCTGGAGCGAGGAGGCGGAGGTTGCTCGGTGCCTCGAACGTGTGTGCGAGCACGGATGCGCTGCTGTTTTGCGGCGCTAGGACTTCCTCTCGATCTTGAGATCGGCAAGAGATCGTCTACATCAACCACGAGTTTGGACTCGTTAAGCTTTGTCGGTCTTCAAGGGTATGTTCTCTACGGATATACATCCGCCCGTTGTTTGTATCTAGTAGATAGATCTTGGTACATAGTTGTTCCCATCGTAGGAAAATTTTTGTTTTCTATGCTGCGAACCCTACATCATGTTCTTCTCTCACACCCGCGCGACCCCTTCTTCCTCCCTCGTTGCCGTTTCCTGCTGTGATTCCGCGGACTTAATTCATCATAATGCCGCCACCATTACTCGCTTTGACTGTGCTCGATAAAACGCCAGCTCCTTTCCTTCCGTTCCCCTCAGACGCCAACCACTCTTCGCCACCAGGCCGCCCCAATTTCTCCTCGAACTCCACTGTCTCCGACGACCTTCCTCATCAATTCCGGCCACACACTGCCTCCCCTTGCCCCCATTGACCAAGCGCACACACTCCCCATTCCACGGCGCTTCTGTCCGTGCCCTCCGTTCAACCGTGGGCGCCCCGAAGCGTCGGCTTAGACAAGCTCCGACAGCGCCGCCGTCTGCTTTACTCAACGACGACTTCCGTGTGAACCAGACTGCCCGACCCTCTCGTTCACGCACAGACGCCTTGCTCTTGCGCATCAACGCGTTGCTCCTGTCTTGCCTTAGGGCGATCTGCAGCGACGACTCCTACCGTCGCCACCGTCTGGCTTAACTCCGACGAGCACTTCTGGTATGCATCTGTCCACCCCTTTCCCTCTCGTCAGGCATGCAAGATCTACTCTCCCTCGCGCGTTTAACCGACCTCTTATCTTGTCCTCCTGTGCCTTGTAGCCTCACCCCCACCGTCGACCAGAGCCGCCCGACGCCGCCACCTACTCCGGCGAGCAATCCACATCAGACCAGAACGCCCCTCGTCGAACCATCGACACGTTGAGCATCGTCGTGACCTCCTGAACCCGGTGAGAACACTCTCCGTCTGCCTCGCTTCCTAGAACCACCGCAGAGCCACCGCCTGGCCGTGCGCCGCCGCTAGCCACCGTCAGTGCCGCTCACTTTTGGTCAAACGAACCAGTACCGTAGGATCTAGTTTGAACGGGCAAGATTAGATCACTTAAACTCGAAAAGGTACGCAACCAGCGCCGTGCGATGCCACTTGATCTAACGGTCCGCAGCACGCGATCCAGACGAACCGGTATCGGCCAATCACGAAGCGACGCGTGGCCAGTCTATTTGAAAACAGAAATTTGAAATCTGATTTAGGTGTGATTTTCAAACCCTTATAACTTTCAAACCACACGTCCAAAAATTGCAAATTTTATGTCGTTGGATTCAGGAGAGCAAGCCCTAGCCGACTGTGAAATTAGTTTAGCAAATAGTATCTGTTAGGTTGCTTGTTTTCGTAGATTCTTTGCCATTTTGGTAAATGACCAATGTGGACGTTACAAAGTTTATAAACCTAGTGGAGACCATTCTTGCAATAAAACCATCATTTGCATACTTATGCATGACTTAGAATCCATTGCTTTGTGTGTGTGAAATGTTGTTTGAATATTGGTTTGGAATTCTACTTGATACTATGCTTGTTTGATTGACTTGTAGTAAAATTAGCAAAGTGTGAGACTAGCAAGGTCAAGGAGTGAACCACCATTCCCTACCAAAAAGGCAAGTTACACTATCAAACAAATGTCCTATTATTTTCATTATACTTAGTGGATTATGAAAAACATGCATGAAAACAATTTTGTACTTATGCTATGCTAAATCCTAATAGGATTCCCTATACACTCCTTAGTGAAAATATTGTAAGTTGTACATGCTTAGCCATGCTTCATTTTTAAAAGAGATACATGTTGAGATTTTTACAAAGGTTGAGAAAAGGACTTATGTTTTACTTAATAAAACAAGGACTCAATGAACCACCTAGGTGGTGGGTACTTTAAGTTTTGGAGAAGGTGGCAACAAAAGGGACCATGTCTATGGGAATCACTTTGTGTTGTGCTCCAAAAGAAAACCACCTAGGAAACTTAGAGATTGAACATGTTTCTCCAATTGTGGCTTTCGTGTGCAACCACATGCTATTATGGCTCTGGCTTAGTCAACTACATTAGGAAGACCCATACATTGTCTTTAGTTACTGGACATGGGGATCTGGAATGCTTCATGGGAGCTGAAGACAAGCTGGCAATGATGTATGGGAGGACCTTTTGGAAAGACTTCGTCACACTCTCAGTCTGCCGGTACTCCATCTTGGTGAGCACTAATCCAGTAGGCCACTGGTGTCAACAAGATGGGATTGTGTCATGTGGGTAAAGTGTACTCCTTCTGCAGAAGTTAATAAAATCTAAGTACTTAGCCGTGTCCCCGGTTATGGACAAAACTGAGCAACTAAAGTTTGAACTATGGGAGATCTCGGCATTCCAACTTCTAATAAAAAAAAACTTGATGCACTTGGGGGTACCAAGGAATTCAAAGAGATTTTGTTAAAGCTTGTTGCACTTGGGGTTACCAAGGTGCTCAAGAGCATGATGTACTTGGGGTTACCAAGGAACTCATGAGATTTTAAAACTCGATGCACTTGGGGTTACCAAGTGGCTCAAGAGATTTTGACAAGGACTTGAACACTTGAGTTTCTACCAAGGAGTTCAAGGGATTCTTGGAAAAGAGATTTGACAAAGGACTTAAAACCCTTTTTGAAAAGATAGGATAAAATATTGCTTTATGCAAATAAGCCTTAAACTCTACTTAGCCAAATATGCATATAATGATAGGATCCACTCTTATTATACATGGAAGTGAAGCTTGCCAATACAATTCAAAATGTATTGACCCATGTGGCTGTAACTTGTAATGTTGCAGGTTGATTGTTTTTAAATGAAGATTGTTTGATTGACTAGGACTACAAAGTCTACAACCAACATCTGCATGTGGCACTTTGAAGATGAAGGACCCATGACTATAGTTATTCCGCTGCAATGTAATGTAATAGCCAAATGAGCTATGTATGATGTAATAAAACTATGTTATTCCTGGTTATAAATTTATATTATGACCTTTGTATCTTGATATTACATCTTAACTGTGGATGCTAGCTATTGATCCAGGGACTAGCATTGTAAACACAGGAGAAATCTACCTTATTAGGTTGAGACCTCTACAACGCCCCTCTTTATAATCGAGACACAAGCGAGGTAGTGGGATCGTGGGTGCAGCAGTTGACCGTGTAGATCGTGGCTGCGGCACAAACGCACGACGTTAAGTGGAACCGCACCAACGGCTACACAGCAGCGAAGAAGGTTGCGATCCCCAAGGGAAACGACACGAAGCGTCAGAATACGGCCGAGTGCACAGTTAATCGTAGCTGTCGATAAGTACTGTAGAGGAACAAAAAACTAGAAGAACAATGATGGGGGTGACACGTAGGACAAGGCGTACGAGAGAAGGAACATGGGTACCTCGAACGAGAAAAAGATAACTCGGAAACAATACAGAAAAAATATGATGAAGCTGATACGACCCGGCCGAAGTTATCGGCAGGGCCACACCAGCTTCGGGGACTAATGTTGGGGGTGACCCCGGATAGGTTAAAGACGGGGAAAGACGAGGGTACGATCCCCGTCTGGTTTCCGAGTTACAGTCTAAGTCGGCCGAATCCTGTCGAAGTCGGCCGACATATGGAGGCGAGAGACCCGTGTATGTATATTAAGACATTACCCGGCCGAGATATTACGTAAGTCGGCCGGGTTAGCCTGAGTGATCTTGATGCATGTGAAGGACGATCCGAGCTATGCGAGGAAGGACCGAATGATATGAAGCTTGCAGGAGAAGGAGAAGCCTGAAGTCAAACCCTAGCTGCAAGCTAGGGAGAATCTGAGCAGAGCCAAGCGCTAGGGACAAAGGCGCAGAGCGACAGAGAGGCAGGAGGAGGTCACGGAGGTGACAGTCCAGAAGCCCGAGGCGCAGGGAGGCCCTCTGGAACCTTGCCGTCATTAGAGGGGCGACAGGGAAAGGCGGGCGCCGAACTACTATATTGGGACAAGCATATTCCTCGAATATGCTTGCCACGTCAGCCCTAGAGGAACCCAGGGCTCTCCTTTATAAGGAGAGGCTTGGACTCAGAAGGGGGGATCGACTGAAGTTAGAGCCGTTAGGCTGGTAAAGTTCTTCTCTTCTCCCTGTATACAGCTCAAGGAGCACTTGTAGCCCAAAGAAGAAGAAATAAAGATCTTTGCCTCAGTCTTCTGTGTGTAGAATCAACTACATCTTCCCTCCCCAGATCCCTCTAGCATCCACTGGCCCCATACTTTAGCCTACCCATGGCATCTGCCGTGATACCACCACGACACCTATCATAAGCATCTTGAAGTGATTAAGGTTAAAGTGAACAAAGATGGAGTATATGCTTGACGAAGTATAAGTTGGCAACCTCAAGTCCCTTGAATACGAGGGCCACACCTCATGCATACTCAACTTTGGGTCCAGGTAAGTTCTTGTCATTGCAAGTATTTTCATATCATTGAGAACCGCCAACGGGGTACCCCTTGCACATGGTACAGGAGCTTTCCCATAACCAAAATGACAAGGCAAGCAGACAATGAGCATCTCAACAATCTTCTTATGTACCATGGGAATATGGTGCTTTTTTCTCTCTTTCCTCTTTTCTCAATGTGTCTCTTTTTTTATAAGAAGAATGCTTCATAGATGTCACTATGGTGATGCTGCAAGTTTCCACCATGATTAGGTATGGCTTAGGCTAGCGGCCTAGGCGTTTCTCTACCACATGATACAAACTCCATGGACTTACAAGTTCCCTCTATTTCGCACCGGTGACATCCATAGACAAAAGAGCATGATATCAACTGAGTACAAAGTACAAGTGCAATGTTGAAAATGTTCCCCGTGACAACACGGTTCTGCTAATTCCAACGTATAAGTGCAAGCATATACAACAAAGATGACACAATGGTTCAAGTTTATTAGGGGCAAAGAATAAAAAGTGTGCCATCAAGTTTGTGAGGTCTTTAATTACTAAGTTTTCACATAACAAAATACTTTTTAATTGGAAGATAGCTGAAAACAAGAATATACTTGGAATGGTGTAACACACCATGCATAGTAGTTTATAGTGGACACTTTGGAATAATTTGGTTTCTTGGGAGTTGGAATCATGAGTAGAGCTTACTCATACAAGTGGAGGATAGCAAAAAGACTGGGAGCAACCAACTAAGAGAGCAATAATGGCCATAATCATGCAGAGTAACAAAACATTACTAATCAAAGCATAGAGTGGTACCACAAGTCAAGAACTAAATGATCATAGAGGCTATGGTGACTGTCATAGTCATAACATGGTGTGAGCATGTGCCAACTCAACCCAAGCAAAGCATCAAAGGAGAATACCATAATACTATGCTTTTGCATGCTAAAACATGATACGTTGGAAATGTATCTATAATTTTTGATGCTCCATGCTTGTTTAGTATCTACTTTGCTTTGCTTGTCTACTGCGGTGACCCATCATACCACTGCATGTGTAGTACACTATAGTCGTTGACATGACATCCACAGAACACCATTCCGTAAATATCACATCTCTTAGAGTGGTACAACAGAAACATTGCGGGTCCATATTACAAACATACACACGTTAATATTATTACAATACCGGAAGTTCAAGACTTCCAAAAGATTCAACTTACAAACCAAAATATAAGTGTTTCAGCGGAAGTTTAAAATTTAAAACTTAAAATCCAAATTGAGCTCAGCAACTTATTGCTAATATATTGTTCATGATGCTCGGCTCAAGTGGTTACTAGAACTATAGTAATTATTCGGACTCCTGGAACTCTCCTCCGTAGACGATGTCGTAGTCTTCCCCTTCTACGGCTCCATACAAGTTGGGCTCTTCATAGAAGACCTCCTCTTAACTCCCAGATGCATACATTGGTGTATCTTCGAGATTCTCAGAGTCTAAGCAAGGATTCAAAGGAAAGGATGAGTAACAGCGTTACTCAGCAAATTCATTTTATGCAAGGTAGGAAGTTTGATGCTCTATCTACCACCTCGGACTATTAGTTGTTGGCACTATGCAATTTTCGTAAATCTTTCTTCAAAGGTTGATTTTATTATGAAAATCTATGACCACCAGCCTTCACAGGTTGACCAGAACTTTCATGGAGTTCCTTTCCTGCCGCGTTTGTAGCTCCTTCCCGGAACAAGGAGTAACAAGTTATAATTCTTACACTCTGCAGAGGTGCGTTACTTTTCCCATGAGAGATCAACTCCTTGTTGCACAACCGGGCGTCTTTCCCATCCACAATTCCATGATGTGGGGCCCAGTAGTTGGTCCAAGCCAATCACTGCCCTCTCTGCGACCTCATATGTCTGCACGATCCTTCGGGATAGCTCACCTTCGTTAAGCCCCCTTTCGGGCAGGCTAAAACCCTAATGAGTTCCCAAAGACTCTATGACCTAGTGATGCCCGGATTAGTACCATTTACATGGACTATCTCCCTAAACACCATTCATAGATAATCTAGACACCAAAAGTGTGGGGCGTAAGGGTGCCCACCCATATGTTGGATCCACACAAGGAATCACAACTACACGTTAAGGTCGTCTTGCCTCCATACAAGAGGAAAAGGATACAACTGACTTCTCCGTCCCATTCCAAATCTCATGGTTAACGCGTAATATACGGCGCTAGAATCACTGATGTCATGGGTTATTAATTCCTAATTGTTCATTATTAGTTCAAGTAGAACCCTAAGTTCTATTGCTCCATCATATCATCACTTAGGATGATATCTAAGATTTAGTATCTTGAGAAAATATTGTTTTCTTTTTCTATAGTGGAGATGATAACACACAATTCGCAAATACTTTGATAAAGACTCTTCAAAGGACATGAGCAAGTGATGAACTTGCCTTGTGATTGCAAGGTAGTGAATTCTGATGCTTGCACTGGACCTTGAGATTCTATGTCTACAAAAACATCATTATTGCCCGATAAGGACAATATTTAAAGAAGCAAAATGATTATGCAAAAGTAATGTAATGCATTATTTAACTTTATATGTATTCTTCCCCATCATTTTAAATTATAGAAAATCCTTTTTAATTCATTAAGGATTTATAAATATTAAATCCTTTAATATTTATTGAATATTGTACTATTTTTAATTTATTTTCTTTTATTTGGATTTTATTGATTTTACTTTTTCTTTAAGAATTATTATTGGAATTCCAAAAATTGCTATGAAATATTTGTTTAGTATTTTTCTAAAATACTACAATATTAATTTATAATGAAAGTGATTTTTATTTAGTTTTATCATCTTTAAGTAATTTTGTAAAATTCCATAAGGAATATTTAAATTACAAAATTCTTAATAAAATTTGTATGTTTAAAATTTTATTTGGATAGTTTAGATTATTGTGAATCCATAAATATCTTATTTATAATTTTTGGACTTTTATTTTATAAATTTATTTAAGTTCAAGGGCATTTTGGTCTTTTTCTAATTATTAAAACAGGCCTTAAAGGTTTTGGGCTGACTTATACTTATTGGGACCTTGTGGCCCATTAGGCAAAGTCAAAACAACCACCCCGAAGGGTTCCCGGCCCAACCCAGCCCATCACTCCCTGTCTCTCACTCTCGAGCTCACTCCTCTTTCCCCGACCCGGTGGTTAGTGGTGTCACCGCCGGCGATTCCCGTCGTCGTGGACCGCCTTGGTCGCCGCCATGGTGCAGGAAGAGTTTGCGGCCCCGCTCTACCCTTCTATCCAATTGGATCTGGATTTGGAGCTCTCCTATGGCCAGATCGATGCCGTCTCGAACCCTAGGGTTTGGGGTTGGCGTTGATCCTGACGCCACCGCTGCTGTCGTGCGCCGTGGTGATGTTCCTCGCCTCCAGGTGTGGCTAAGGTCGCCGCTATGGCGATGTGTGGGTTGCAGCGCCCACCTAGGGGTGCTCCCCATGCCGCCATGGTCATCGGCCATTTCTGCTTCCTCTTCTAGTCTGCAGCGAGGACCTATTGTAAGTTTTTTCCTCTCCCCTCGTGCTCTCTGTGCTAGTTCATCTAATGCTAGATGTTGGGAGTGACCTTCCTGGTGATTGTCTGGTCCTGATTAGGGTTCTTGGTTCTTCTTAGGGTTCGTACCCTGCTGTTGATTAAGTAATTGATGAATTGGATCATGTGTTAATGATCCCTAAGCATGCTAAATGATTGTTAGCTGTGGCTTGCTGCTTAAAATGAACTATGGTGGTGCTAGTGGCTTATCAGATGATTCTATGGATTAATTTTTGATATGGTCAGATGGTAAAGTTTCTCTAGAAGCAATACTTGGGATTCTAGTTGTTTAATAACACACCACTGTCATTTCTTGGTTAATGACAGTGAGTGTTGTGTGATGAAGTCATTGTATTATCACCATTGGCATCAAGAATTCATATGTAGTTTGAGATCAAATGGTTTCAAACAGTGAAGATATACATAGGAATTTTCTTAATTATGATTCCTGTGATGACAGGAAAATGATTTGTAGTTGGTTGGTTGAATCTGTGAAGATTGAATGCTTAACCTGATTAGTGTAGAACAGTTCTTGTGACACCATCTTTGTATGGCACACAAGATTAGATTCTATTTCTTGATTTGGTTTGGTTCAAGCTTAATATGAGTTTGGCATTAAATATAAGTAGAAATTTTCCTTTCTTAAATCCCTAAGACCCATGATGTTGGTCTGAGGTTTAGGGATTAAGCTTTTATCTAGTTGATTCATATGGATGGTTCTGGTAGTGGTACCAGCTACTGTTTCTTGAATCAAGTTTGGTAAAAATGATGGTAGGCTTGATCACTTGTATAGATCCATAATATTAAATTCTAAGGTGCTACTCTTGTCTTAGAGATGTGCCTAGAAGTTAAATCTTAGCTATATTCATTCTTGAATTGAAATATAACTTGACAGCTAGATCAATGATTTTGTTTTGAGATCTAGTTGATTCTTATACTTTTCTGGTTGCTTTTAGAGTTTAAAACCTCAGTGATGGATTCACCCCACTTGGGTGTTTTCTGAGAGTTTGAATAAGAGTCAGATCATGTATGCTTGTCTAATCTTAGACATATAGATCATGTGATGGCCTATTTACTCACTTGTGGTTGCTAGTGGTTGCTAGTGGTTGATCTTGTGGTAGCTTGATCTGGTGATCCATTGGTGTTTCCAGTTCCTGGCTTGTCCTTGATCTAGCCCATCATCTCCTGATCCTGATGGCTTGACCTTGGTCTTGCTATCCACCTGATCTACCCCTCCTTATGTCACCATCTTAGTGATGTGATCCTAGCTTTGGTTGGTGTGATCTAGCTTGGCTTTGGCTTGGTTTAGCTGTTGGCTGCTGTTCTTGGTGTGTAAGAGCAATGGAATGGTGCGGGGATTGGTTTCCCAGGCTGTGTATATGGTTTTGTTTGATTGTGCTGTTGTTGTGGTGCTGACAACACACCCATGCAGTTTGGTGTGTGTGCTGCTTGTGTGCCTGCTACACAGTTGTGGATATGTTCTGAATTTTGAAAGTTACTTTCATCTGGTTACTTCTACTTGGCTGGTGAAACTTGTTGGAGATATGCCCTATAGGCAATAATAAATGTAGTTATTATTATATCTTTGTGTTTATGATAAATGTTTACATTCATGCTATAATAGTATTAACCGGAAACATTAATACTTGTGTGATTTGTAAACTAAAATAGAGTCCCTAGTAAATCCACTTCTTAATACTAGCTTGTTGGTTAATATATGATCATGGTTTCCCAATAATGAACATTGAGATGTTAACAACAAGATCATATCATTAGGAGAATGGTATGATGGACATACTCCTATAGATAAGCGTAGCGTAAAGATCAAGTCATTTTAATAGTTCAATTGCTATAAGCTTTCTGATACATAGTAACCTAATTCCTCCGACCATGAGATCATGCTAATCACCACCACCGGAAGGATGCTTTGATGACATCAAACACCACACCATAATTGGGTGTCTATAAAGGTGGCATTGAGTGTTCGGAAAGTATGGGTTGAGGCACATGGATCAAGAGTGGGATTTGTCCATCCATATGACATATAGATATACTCTGGGCCCTCTCGGTGGAATGTCATCCAATTATCTTGCAAGCATGTGACTGGCTCACAAGGGATCACATACCACGGGAATGAGAAAAGAGTACTTATCGGTAACGAGGTTGAACTAGGTATGCAGAGATACCGACGATCAAAACCTCGGATAAGTAAACTATCGTGAGACAAAGGGAAATTGGTATCGTATGTAAGTGGTTCATTCGATCGCAAAGTAACCGTAGAAATATGTGGGAGCCATATGAATTTACAGATTCCTCTATTGGTTATTGATCGGAGAAGTGTCTCGGTCATGTCCGCATAATTCACAAACTGTAGGGAGACACACTTAAGGATTCGATGTTGTTGAGTAGTTATGGAATGATGAGTAAGAGATTGAATGTTGTTCGGAGTCTCGGATGGGATCCGGGATATCACTAGGAGATCCGGAATGGTCCGGAGAATAAGATTCATATAAGGAAAGTCCTGTTTCGGAGTTGGGGAATGATTCCGGTGTTTTCACCAGGAATGTTCTAGAAGGGTCCGGAAGGTCCGACACTCTGGAAGGGAAGGGTACATGAATGTGTCATGACAATATGGAATGGTTGCATCATGTACTAGGCCACTTGGCTGGGCAAAATAAAGAGAGAAATCAAATCCAAGTTTGAAAGTCAAACGCCAATTTGAAAAAGTCAAACGACAAGTCTGCTTGGTGGAGGGAGAGTAGGAAACCTACTTGGGGAGGAAGTCCCCTCCCTCCACCCGCCGGCCAAGGAGGCCAAGTTGGGGGAGGACTCCCTCCTCCCAACCGGCCACCCTCCACCTATATAAGGAGGGGTAGGGCGCCCCTACCCCTCACACCCAAAACCCTAGTCCCAAGCCGCCGGCCTCCTCCAAGTCGCCGCCGCCTAGGGCCTCCTCTAGCTCGACGAGTTAGGGTTTCCCCAAACCCTAGCCATCGGCCAAGCCCTCCCCTTGGTGCCCTCTAAACCCTAGATCACCAAGGCCTCTCTCATACTCCACCATACTCGCCCCGGATTAAGGAAAAGCCCTGCGAGATCTCTCCTCTACTTCCGACACCACGCCGTTGTGCTGCCGGAATCGCGAGGAGAGTGCTACAACCTCCGCTGCCTGCTGGAACAAGGGATATGAAGGTATTCATCGAAAATCGAACGCAGGACCGATCATGAAGCGCTGAACACAATACGGAAGGATCGTCTACGCGATCTTGAGATCAACAAGAGTACGACTACATCATCCACGAGAATCTGCTCTCCTTAACCGCTTTGGAATCTTCGAGGGTGAGTTCCTCTATCAACTCGTTGCTACAATCTAGAAGATAGATCTTGGCTTGTTTGTTTGCATGCGGTAGAATTTTTTTGTTTTCCATGCTACAAACCCCTACAGTGGTATCAGAGCCGTGTCTATATGTAGATCTGTTGCACGAGTAGAACACAATGGTCATTGTGTTCGGTGGTGATTTTATTATCAATTGCTTTTTGTGTACTTTGCATCTTGCGGTATGATGGGATGAAGCGGCCCGGGCTAACCTTACATGACATCGTTCATGAGACTTGTTCCACGCTCAACATGCAACTTGTATTGCATAAGTGTCTTTGCGGGTGCCTGTCTCTCCCATCATAGTATATATCCAATTTACAACGGGCACTTAATAGTTCAAGCATCAACGTTTTGGTTCTTCTTCATAAGTTAGAGCGACACTTATTGAAAGCCCCAAACAACGTAAAATATGCAAAGAAAATTAGAGGCGTCTAACTTTGTTTTGCAGGGGTGTGCTGTGATGTGATATGGCCATGATTGTGATTATATTTGATGTATGCAATGTTCCTTATTGTAAGTTGGCAACCGGCAGGAGCCATATGGTTGCCTTTAAATTCTGTTAATACCCGCGTGTCTATTCAAAGTAGTTGTAATAGTTGAAGCTGGTGGACGACAACCATGAAACGACACCACATATCACATATTATGAATTGCATGTGATGTTAATCCTTTATGCATCTTGTATTGCTTAGTTAACGATGGTAACATTATAAGATGATCCCTCAATCACACAAATTTAAGGTTATAAAGTGTTCATCCTTAGTAAGCACCGTTGCTAAAGCTCGTTGTTTCGAAGCACCATGTGAGGGTGTGTTAGATTCTGCGAGTGTATACAACGTGAGCAAGCCAGATTTTCTCATGTGAAAGCTAAGGTTTGATCTTGACGAGCCTAGCATGTACAAACATGGTCTCCGAACACAGATCACCGAAAGGTAAAGCATGAGTCATATAGTAGATATGATGAACATGTTGATTGTTCGCCATTGAAGCTACATGAACTCTCGTGATGATCGGTTTTGATGTGGTGGATTTGGTTCGTGTGATCACTAAAACAATGTGAGGGATATTGTTTTGAGTGGGAGTTCACCTAGATTAATTTAACTATTAATTAGAACTCAATTTGTCATAAACTTAGTCTAAACTAGCAAATATGTTGTAGATCAATGGCGGCCCCTACCATCAATTTTAATGCGTTCCTAGAGAAATAAAAGTTGAAAAACAATGGAAGCAACTTCACGGATTGGTTCCGCAATTTGAGGATTGTCCTCAATGCTGGTAATTTGACCTATGTGCTGGATGCACCGCTGGGTGACCCGCCTAGAGCTACTGCTATCGATGAAGTAAAGAATGTTTACCTCACTCAGAAGAATCAGTACTCCACAGTTCAGTGTGCTATCTTGTATGGTTTGGAATCGGATCTTCATAAAAGGTTTGAGAACCATGACCCACATGATATTGTCCGTGAACTCAAAATGATATTTGAGGCTCACGCGGAAGTTGAGAGTTATGAGGCTTCTGAAAAGTTCTTTAACTGCAAGATGGAAGAGGGCAGGTCCGTCAGTGAGCACGTGCTTAAGATGTCTGGGCACACAAGTAAACTCCTGATGGAAATATGCACACAAGTAAACATGGACAAGACGTTGCTAGAACTCTTCTCCATGTTGAAATCTGCAGAAGTGGAGATCAAGAAAGAGCACCAAGTGTTGTTGGTCAATAAGACCACCAAATTCAAGAAAGGCAAGTCTAAGAAAAAGGGAAACTTCAAGAAGGGCGGTAAGAAAGTTGCCGCACCGGCGAAGAAGACCAAGGCTGGGCCTAAGCCTGATACTGAGTGCTTTTACTGCAAGGGAGAAGGTCACTGGAAGCGGAATTGCCCAAAGTACTTGGCGGATTTGAAGAACGGCAACATCAAGAAGAAAGGTATATCTGATATACATGTTATTGATGTGTATCTCACTAGTACTCGTAGTAGTGCCTGGGTATTTGATACTGGTTCAGTTGCTCATATTTGTAACTCGAAATAGGTGCTGCAGAATAAATGGAAGCTAGCAAAGAACGAGGTGACGATGCGCGTTAGAAATGGATCAAAGGTTGATGTGATCGCGGTCGGCACGCTACCTCTTCATATACCATCGGGATTAGTTTTATATTTAAATAATTGTTATTTGGTGCCTGCGTTGAGCATGAACATTATATCAGGATCATGTTTATTGCGAGACAGTTACTTGTTTAAGTCCGAGAATAATGGTTGTTTAATTTATATGAGTAATATGTTTTATGCACATGCACCTTTGATAGATGGTCTATTCTTATTGAATCTCGATTGTAGTAATACACACATAAATAACATTGAGGCTAAACGTTTGAAATTGAGCGATAACTCGACCTATATGTGGCACTGTCGTCTTGGTCATGGACTCCTTGAATCACTTGATTTCGAATCACTTGAAAGATGCGAAGCATGTCTGATGGGTAAAATGACTAAGACTCCATTTTCTGGTATGATGGAGCGAGCCACGGACTTATTGGAAATCATACATACCGATGTGTGTGGACCAATGAATGTAGCATCACGCGGTGGTTATCGTTATGTTCTTACCTTCACGGATGACTTGAGTAGATATGGGTATATCTATTTCATGAAACATAAGTCCGAAACTTTCGAGAAGTTTAAGGAATTTCAAAGTGAGGTAGAGAATCAACGTAACAAGAAGATTAAATTTCTACGATCTGATCGTGGAGGTGAATATCTAAGTTACGAGTTTGGCGAGCATTTGAAGAAATGCGGAATACTTTCACAATTGACACCGCCGGGAACACCACAGCGTAATGGTGTGTCCGAACGTCGTAATCGAACTCTCTTAGATATGGTTTGTTCTATGATGTCACTTACAGATTTACCGCTATCGTTTTGGGGTTATGCATTAGAAACAGTCGCATTCACTTTAAATAGGGCACCATCTAAATCCGTGTAGGGGTCCCAACCTGATAAGGTAGAGTCCTCCTGTGTTTTACAATGCTAGTCCCTGGATCAATAGCTAGCATCCACAGTTAAGATGTAATATCAGGATACAAAGGTCATATTATAACTTTATAACCAGGAATAACATAATTCTATTACATCATACATAGCTCATTGGCTATTACATTACATTGCAGCGGAATAACTATAATCATGGGGTCATTTATCTTCATAGTGCCACAGGCAGATGTTGGTTGTAGACTTTGTAATCCTAGTCAATCAAACAATCTTCATTTAAAACAATCAAACCTGCAACATACAAGTTACAGCCACAAGGGGTCAATACATTTGAATTGTATTGGCAAGTTTCACTTTATGTATAATATGAGTGGATCCTATCCATACATGCATATTTGGCTAAGTAGAGTTTAGGGCTTATTTGCATAAAGCAATATTTTATCCTATCTTTTCAAAATGGTTTTGGTCCTTTGTCAAATCTCCTTTTCCAAGTTCTTTGAACTCCTTGGTAGAAACTCAAGTGTCCAAGTCCTTGTCAAAATCTCTTGAGCTACTTGGTAACCCCAAGTACATCAAGTTTTATCAAAATTCATGAGTTCCTTGGTGAAGCCCCAAGTACATCATGCTCTTGAGCACCTTGGTAACCCCAAGTGCAACAAGCTTTACAAAATCTCTTTGAATTCCTTAGTAGACACACAAGGGCATCAAGTTTTTATATTAGAAGTTGGAATGTCGAGATCTCCCATAGTTCAAACTTTAGTTGCTCAGTATTGTCCATAACCGGGGACACGGCTAAGTACTTAGATTTTATTTACTTCTGCAGAAGGAGTACACTTTACCCACAAGACACAATCTCATCTTGTTGCCACCAGTGGCCTACTGGATAAGTGCTCACCAAGATGGAGTACTGGCAGATTGAAAATGTGACGAAGTCTTTCCAAAAGGTCCTCCCATACATCATTGCTAGCTTTGTCTTCACCCCAAACATGAAGCATTCCAGATCCCCATGTCCAAGAACTAAAGACAATGTATGGGTCTTCCTAATGTAATTGACTAAGCCAGAGCCATAATAGCATGTGGTTGTACATGGAAGCCACAATTGGAGAAACATGTTTGATCTCTAAGTTTCCTAGGTGGTTTTTCTCTTTGGAGCACAACACAAAGTGATTGCCATAGACATGGTTCCCTTTTGTTGCCACCTTCTCCAAAACTTAAAGTAGCCACCACCTAGGTGGTTCATTGAGTCCTTGTTTTATTATGTAAAACACAAGTCCTTTTCTCATCCTTTGTAAAATCACAACATGTATCTCTTTTCAAAAACATAGCATGGCTAAGCATGTACAACTTCAATATTTTCTCTAAGGAGTGTATAGGGAATCCTATTAGGATTTAGCATAGCATAAGTATAAAATATCTTTTCGTGCATGTTTTCAAAAATCCACTAAGTATAATGAAAATACTAGGACTTTAGATGATAGTGTAACTTGCCTTTTTGTTAGGGAATGATAGTCACTTCTTGATTTTGCTAGTCTCACACTTTGTTAATTTCACTACAATTAAGCAAGCATAGTATCAAGTAGCATTCCAACATTCAAACAATAACTCACATACATAAAGCAATGGTTCCTAAGTTTTGTAAAAAGAGGGTTCTATTGCAAGGTTGGTCTCTACTAGGTTTATAAACTTTGTAAGGTCCACATTGGTCATTCACCAAAATGGCAAAGTCATTAGTTAAAGGGTTTTGCCCAAAGTCTATTTTAAAATCCATTCAACCTTTCATGTGGTGAAAATCATTCTTTTTAAAGTAAAACTTTAGGTTTTTCACCAAGTGAGTTGCTCTTGGCAAGGTTTTGGTGTTTTGGGTCAGTAGGTTTGGGTTCATAACATTTTCCCAAAGTTTTCCTTGCACAAACTTTTCCATCATAAAATTTAATGAGTTTATTTGGCTAGAAAATGACTAAGTTAACTAATTCAACTTAAATTTCACAAAAATCATTTTTAACACTATGGGTTGGTTCCTAGGGTCAGTAAGGTCATAATAAACCAATTGGCAAAGGTTTGATCTCAAAATTTATTTTTAAATGATTTTTCCAATGTTAGCAAGCACATAAAAGAATCTGCAATTTCAAACAATTTACCAAATACTATTTGCAAAACTAAGGGTAGGGTTGGCTAGGGCTTGTTCTCCTGAATTCATTGATATAAAATTTGCAAAATTTGGACGTGTGGATCGAAGATATAAGGATTTGAAGTTTGCAATTTAAATCGATTCAAATCGCTTTCTAATTTTAACGAGACGACACGCGGCGTGTTTCTACTCATGGATACCGCTTGGTGGATCGCGATCGTGAGCCGTTGATTAGATCGAATGGTTCTGAGCACATACCCTTTCGAGAATAAGTGGATCTATCCTATTCGTCCGATCCCGATCTAACGGCTGCTACTGACCGGTCACGGATGGGCGGACTGCGACGAGGAGCGGTGACGGACGGCGCTGATGAAATAGAACGCGAAGAAGAGGGAAAGCAAGCTCACCGAGGTCGCGAGGCTGGGGTGAAGCACGTCGTGTGGTTGGCGTGGTTCGGGGCGCACAGTGTTGGGAAGAATCTCTCACCGGAGTTGTTACTGGCGACGGTCGGCTCTGGTCGACGACGGGGACGTTGCTGTGGTCCACAAGAATATAGACGAATGGCTGAGTTAGACGCAGGAGGTCACAGAGATGATGTGAGCATGCATCAGAAGAAGAGGGGCGACTAGGTTCTACCTGCGGGGCTCGTCGGAGAAGAAGGCAGACGGCGGTGATGCAAGTCGTCGTCGTTGGCGTTGCTGTAGATCTCGTGAGGGTAAACCGAGGGCATGATTAGTCGCGGAAGATCATGACAAAGCTGTGAGCGTGATTGAGAGAGCTTAGGGTGGTCGGCTCTTACCAGTATGCTTCGCCGGAGTAAAATACGGACGGCGACGCTTCTGTATTTTGTCGAAGACGATTTCCTGGGCACCCGCGGATGAACGGTTGGTACGGAGAGATGCGCTAGGGAGTGGGGAAGTTGCGTGCTTGGTCAGTGAGGCTTGGGGTGGTCTGGTTCCGCCGGAATCATCACCTGAACATCGTCGGAGTGGCGGCGGTACGGGGTGAATTGGCGACAGCCTAGAGGCAGAGAGGGGAAGTGGGCTGGGGGAATACGTCGCGGAGGAGAAGGCGATTTTAAGGACGTGGTCGCGACGAGGAATTATCGTGGTGTTAAGGCGAATTGAACGCGCGGAGTTACTGCAGCAACGGCAGCGAGGTTATGGGGAGTAGGAGGTCGCGGGGAGGACGATGAACAGTGGGTGGTGGGGTCCTCTGATCAGCGGGAAAGAAAGAAAGGAGGAGGACCTTTGTCATTTTCATCAGGTCGGGTTATTGGTTCAAACGTTTTCATGGGAAAAGATCTTTGGGCTGGTTGGTGGGCTTAGTGGGCTGCCTGGTTGCTTTATTTTTATTTCGTCTGCTTTTTTTCCTTTTCTAATTTCAATTTCTATTCTAAATTTCCAAACAAACCATTCACACTCAAATCAAATCAACATTCAAAGAAACTTTGAACTTTGAATTTTGGTTCATTTATCAACATAAACCAATATTCCAAAATAAATAATATTTTTATTCCTTTTTAGGATCTATAAAATAGACCATAGTTATTTAATCAAATATGGTATGTTTTATTTAATAAATCTCCTTTTAAAGTCCAAAATATTTCTCCAAATCAAATCAGTAGGTATTATTTGGAATTTAAGAATACTTGCAATACTTGTTTAAAATAAAATAGCATTTTTTTATAGGGTCCATTAATAATTAAATAAAATGGCCTTAGTTATCAAATCAAATAGGGTTTGATTTTATTAATAAAATCTTTACTTGAAACCTAAATATTTTCAAGATCAAATTAGTAGGTTTAATTTAGGAAACAAATAATATTTGGAAATTTGTTTTAAAACAAAATAACCTTTTATTTTTAGTATCCATTATTTAATTATTATAATAGACTTTCATTATTAAATTCAATAGGATTTGTTTTATTGAGATATTTGTTTTGAAATCTAAAACAAAGCCAAAACACTCTAGTAGGTTTTTTATTAGAGAATATAAAATATTTGGAAAACCTGTTTAAAACAATTTAATATGTTTTGATGTTTTTAATTAATTTGGTAAAACTTCTTATTTTAATAAAGTTTGGATATTAATTCTTTATTATTTTATTTTAAATAAACCTTTGTTGTTTTTATTCAAAACTAAATGTTTTAATTCCCAAGGTTTGGTCAAGGTTTAAATTGGCATTTTTATAAATAATCTTTATTTACAAAATTTCTATTTCATTTGAAAACGAATCTTTTCATTAGTATTTCCAAATGTTTTTATTTTCCTTTTATTAAATGTTTATCTTTTTAATTCTCTTTTGGTTTATTTTAATTCAAATGGGTTTGGAGTTCCAATTGAATTCAAAAAGTTTCTTCTGGTTCTGAAAATCAAACAAAGTTTTATTTTATTAATTTATTTTCACATTACAAGATTTGGAAAATCTTGGGATGTGACAATCCGTTGAAACGACACCGTATGAATTATGGTTTGGGAAGAAACCTAAATTGTCATTCCTTAAAGTTTGGGGTTGCAAAGCTGATGTAAAGAAGTTACAGCCCGACAAGCTTGAACCCAAAGCAGAAAAATGCGTCTTCATAGGATACCCGAAGGAAACTATTGGGTATACCTTCTATCATAGATCCGAGGGAAAAATCTTCGTTGCTAAGAATGGATCCTTTCTAGAGAAGGAATTTCTCTCGAAAGAAGTGACTGGAAGGAAAGTAGAACTCGACGAGGTTATTGAACCTTCTCTCGAACTTGCGAGTAGCGCAGCACCGGAAGAAGTTCCTGTGGCGCCTACACCAATAAGAGAGGAAGCTAATGATGATGATCATGAAACTTCGGTTGAACTTGCTACAGAGACTCGTAGGTCAACAAGAACTCGTACCACTCCTGATTGGTATGATCCCGTTATGAGTGTCATGTTGGTGGACAACACCGATGACCCTGCGACATATGAGGAAGCGATGATGAGCCCAGATTCCAATAAATGGCAAGAAGCCATGAAATCCGAGATTGGATCCATGTACGAAAACCAAGTATGGACTTTGGTGGACTTACCAGATGGCCGGAAGGCTGTCGAGAACAAATGGATTTTCAAGAAGAAAACAGATTCTGATGGTAATGTTACTATCTATAAAGCACGACTTGTCGCAAAAGGGTTTCTACAAATTCAAGGAGTTGACTACGATGAGACTTTCTCACCAGTAGCGAAGCTAAAGTCTGTGAGGATAATGTTAGCAATCGCTGCATATTATGATTATGAGATATGGTAGATGGATGTCAAAACGGCGTTCCTCAATGGAGACATTGATGAAGAGTTGTATATGATGCATCCTAAAGGTTTTGTCGATCCTAAAGATGCTAACAAGGTGTGCAAACTTCAACGGTCCATATATGGATTGAAGCAAGCATCCCGAAGTTGGAATCAACGTTTTGATAAGGTAATCAAAAGCTTTGGTTTTATACAAACTTATGAAGAAGCTTGTATTTACAAGAAAGTGAGTGGGAGCTCTGTAGTATTCTTAATACTATATGTAGATGACATATTGTTATTTGGGAATGATGTAGACCTTCTTAATAGTGTCAAGGATTATTTGAATAATAGTTTTTCAATGAAAGATCTTGGCGAAGCAGCTTACATATTAGGCATAAAGATTTATAGAGATAGATCGAGACGCCTAATATCATTGTCACAAAGTACATATTTGGACAAAGTTCTAAAGAGGTTTGGAATGGAAGATAGCAAGAAAGGGTTCTTGCCCACGTTGCCCAATACGACCTTGAGTAAAACTCAAAGTCCAGCAACGGCAGAAGATAGAGAAAGGATGAGTAAGACTCCCTATGCCTCAGCCATAGGATCTCTAATGTATGCCATGCTATGTACTAGACCTGACATTGCATATGCTGTTAGTTTGACTAGCAGATATCAAAGTGATCCAGGAGTGGATCATTGGACAACGGTCAAAACATCCTTAAGTACTTGAGAAGAACTAAGGATATGGTTCTTTCTTATGGAGGTGATGAACAGCTCGTTGTTAATGGTTACACCGATGCCAGTTGGAACACCGATCGGATGATTATAAATCTCAACTGGATACGTATTTACTTTGAATGCTGCAGCAGTTAGCTGGAGGAGTGCAAAGCAAAGCGTTGTGAGATCTTCAACCAATCGGAATACATAGTCGCCGGAGGCTTCACAAGAAGCGATATGGATGAAGGAGTTCATTACAGAGCTAGATGTGGTTCCAAGTGCGCTGGACCCAACGTCTATCTACTGTGATAACATGGGCGCCATAGCCAATGCGCAAGAACCAAGGTCACACAAGAAGATGAAGCACATCAAGCTAAATTTTCACGCTATTCGAGTGTAGGGGTTCGTAGCATGGAAAACAAAATTTTTCTACCGCATGCAAACAAACAAGCTAAGATCTATCTACTAGATTGTAGCAACGAGTCGATAGAGGAACTCACCCTCGAAGATTCCAAAGCGGTTAACGAGAGCAGATTCTTGTGGGTGATGTAGTCGTACTCTTGTCGATCTCAAGATCGCGTAGACGATCCTTCCGGCGCTGCGTTCCGGCAGCTTCAACACACGTTCGGTACTCGATGAAGACCTTCCTCTCCCTTGTTCCCGCAGGCAGCGGGGGTTGTATCACTCTCCTCGCGATTCCGGCAGCACGACGGCGTGCTACCGGAAGTAGAGGTGAGGTCTCACAGGGCTTCGCCTTAAGCCGGAGCAAGTATGGTGGACTATGAGAGAGGCCTTGGTGATCTAGGGTTTAGAGGCACCAAGGGGGGAGCTTGGCCGACGGCTAGGGCTTGGGGAAGCCCCAAGTCGGCGACTTGGAGAAAACCTAGGAGGCGGCGGCGACTTGGAGGAGGCCGGCGGCTAGGGCTAGGGTTTTGGGTGTGTTGGGTGTAGGGAAGAGGGGCAGCCCTGCCCCTCCTTATATAGGTGGGAGGGCGCGGCTTGGGAGGAGGGAGTCCTCCCCCAAGTCAGCCTCCTTGGCCAGCGGGTGGAGGGATAGGAACTCCTCCCCAAGTAGGTTTCCTACTCTCCCTCCACCAAGCAAACTTGCCGTTTGACTTTTTCAAATTGGCGTTTGACTTTTAAACTAGGATTTGATTTCTCCCTTTATTTTGCCCAGGCAAGTGACCTAGTACATGATGCAACCATTCCATATTGTCATGAAACATTCATGTACCCTTCCCCTCTGGAGTGTCGGACCTTCCGGGCCCTTCTAGAACATTCCCGATGAAAACACCGGAATCATTCCCCAACTCCGAAACAGGACTTTCCTTATATGAATCTTATTCTCCGGACCATTCCGGATATCCTCGTGATATCCCGGATCCCATCCGAGACTCCGAACAACATTCGGTGTCTTACTCATCATTCCATAAATACTCAACAACATCGAATCCTTAAGTGTGTCTCCCTACAGTTCGTGAATTATGCGGACATGATCGAGACACTTCTCCGATCAATAACCAATAGATGAATCTAGAAATTCATATGGCTCCCACATATTTCTACGATTACTTTGCGATCGAATGAACCACTTACATACGATACCAATTTCCCTTTGTCTCACAATATTTTACTTATCCGAGGTTTTGATCGTGATCTCTCGCATACCTAGTTCAACCTCGTTACCGATAAGTACTCTTTTCTCGTTCCCGTGGTATGTGATCCCTTGTGAGCCAGTCACATGCTTGCAAGCTAATTGGATGACATTCCACCGAGAGGGCCCAGAGTATATCTATCCATCATATGGATGGACAAATCCCACTCTTGATCCATGTGTCTCAACCCATACTTTCCCAACACTCAATGCCACCTTTATAGCCACCCAGTTACGGTGTGGTGTTTGATGTCATCAAAGCATCCTTCCTGTTATGGTGATAAGCATGATCTCATGGTCGAAGGAATTAGGTTACTATGTATCAGAAATCTTATAGCAATTGAACTATTAAAATGACTTGATCTTTATGCTACGCTTATCTATAGGAGTATGTCCATCATATCATTATCCTAATGATATGATCTTGTTGTTAATAACATCTCAATGTTCATGATAGGGAAACCACAATCATCTGTTAACCAACAAGCTAGTATTATGAAGAGGCTTTACTAGGGACTCTAATTTAGTTTACAAATCACACAAGTATTAATGTTTCCTGGTTAATAATGTTATAGCATGAATGTAAAAATTTATCATAAACACAAAGATATAATAATAACTACATTTATTATTGCCTCTAGGGCATATCTGCAACAGTCTCCCACTTGCACTAGAGTCAACAAATCTAGATTACATGGTAATATACCGAACACCCATGGAAGTTTGGTGTTGGTCATGTTTTGCCGTTGGGAGAGGTTTAGTCAACGGATCTACCACATTCAGATCTGTGTGTACTTTGCAAATCTTTATATCACCATCTTGAACATGTTCTCCAATAGCGTGAAAACGTAGCTTGATGTGCTTCAGCTTCTTGTGTGACCTTGGTTCTTGTGCATTGGCTATGGCGCCCATGTTATCATAGTAGATAGACATTGGGTCCAGCGCACTTGGAACCACACCGAGCTCTGTAATGAACTCCTTCATCCATATTGCTTCTTGTGAAGCCTCCGAAGCAGCTATGTATTCCGATTCAGTTGAAGATCTGCCACAACGCTTTTTTTTGCACTCCTCCAGCTAACTGCTGCACCATTCAAAGTAAATACGTATCCAGATTGAGATTTAGAATCATCTGGATTGGTGTTCCAACTAGAATCGGTGTAACCATTAACAACGAGTTGTTCATCACCTCCATAATAAAGAACCATATCCTTAGTTCTTCTCAAGTACTTAAGGATGTTTTTGACCGCTGTCCAATGATCCACTCCTGGATCACTTTGATATCTGCTAGTCAAACTAACATCATATGCAATGTAGGGTCTAGTACATAGCATGGCATACATTAGAGATCCTATGGCTAAGGCATAGGGAGTCTTACTCATCCTTTCTCTATCTTCTGTCGTTGCTAGACTTTGAGTTTTACTCAAGATCGTGTTGGGCAACATGAGCAAGAACCCTTTCTTGCTAGCTTCCATTCCAAACCTTTTTAGAACTTTGTCAAAATATGTACTTTGTGACAATGATATTAGGCGTCTCGATATATCTCTATAAATCTTTATGCCTAATATGTAAGCTTCTTCGCCAAGATCTTTCATTGAAAAAATATTATTCAAATATTCCTTGACACTATTAAGAAGATCTACATCATTCCCAATCAACAATATGTCATCTACATGTAGTATTAAGAATTCTACAGAGCTCCCACTCACTTTCTTGTAAATACAAGCTTTTCCATAAGTTTGTATAAAACCAAAACTTTTGATTACCTTATCAAAACGTTGATTCCAACTTCTGGATGCTTGCTTCAATCCATATATGGACCTTTGAAGTTTGCACACCTTGTTAGCATCTTTAGGATCGACAAAACCTTTGGGTTGCATCATATACAACTCTTCATCAATCTCTCCATTGGGGAATGCCGTTTTGACATCCATCTGCCATATCTCATAATCATAATATGCATCGATTGCTAACATAATCCTCACAGATTTTAGCTTCGCTACTGGTGAGAAAGTCTCATCATAGTCAACTCCTTGAATTTGTCGAAACCCTTTTGCGACAAGTCGAGCTGTAGGGGTCCCAATCTTAGATAAGATGGAGCCTCCTGTATTTTACAATGCTAGTCCCTGGATCAATAGCTAGCATCCACAATTAGATGTAATATCAAGAAACAAAGGTCATATTATAACTTTATAACCAGGAATAACATAATTTTATTACATCAATACATAGCTCATTTGGCTATTACATTACATTGCAGCGGAATAATTATAATCATGGGGTCCTTCATCTTCAAAGTGCCACAGGCAGATGTTGGTTGTAGACTTTGTAATCCTAATCAAACAATCTTCACTAAAATCAATCAAACCTGCAACATTACAAGTTACAGCCACAAGGGTCAATACATTTGAATTGTATTGGCAAGTGATACTATGGTAGTATAGTGAAGTCTATCATCTATATGCTTTTGGCTAAGTGGAGTTGAGGCTTGCAATGCTCAAAATAGATTTTTCATTAACATTTGAAAATACTAAGTTTTTGCTTGTCAAAATCATTTTTCTCAATCAAAGACTGAAGATCCTTTCCAAGGCATCTACCAATCAAAGATTTAAGATTTCAAACAACCCTTGTTCAATCCACAAGTTTTAACTTAGAAATTTGAATGATGAGATTCTTGATTGCTTCCATGTCTTGATGCTCAAATTGTCCTTTACCAGGGACATGGCTAAGTACTTAGATTTTTACACTCTGCATAGGTGGTGCACTTTACCCACAAGACTTGGTTTCCCAAGACAAAATCTTTCAGAAGCCTTCCCTTAGACCAAAATGGACGCGTTCCATCCTATCAAACACTACCACCCACTGTCCATATGGCTAAGTTCTTGCAACCCATATGATCATGGCAGAGCCCATATTGCCAAGTGGTTGCACTTGAAGCTTCTCAACATTTGACATCTCAAATCCCTTTGTTTCCTGGGTGGCCATCCACAAGTGTGATACACAAGGTTCACCAGTCCCCTGGCCTTGTGTAACCACTCAACATATCCCAATCCTTCCATTCCACCCAGGAGGTTCATTGACTTAGTTGTTTTATTAAACAAAACATAAGTCCTCAGACTTAGAATATTTTTCCATAGAGTGAATATATTTTCCACCCATGTTTTCTATTAGCTAGGCTAAGCTTGGTAGTAATAGGAAACTTAACTTAGGAAATCCTACTAAGGATTCATCTACTAGGTTTTCCTATAGCAAGATCTATACTTAGCAAAATCCATGCAAGTTTACTTAGCAAAATCACTAATGCATAGAAAAAGTACTGGGACAAAAAGTATGAAGCATCACTTGCCTTTTTGGTAGGGAATGGTGGTTCACTCCTTGATCTTGCTAGTCTCACACTTCACTACAAGTCAATCAAGCAAACACTAATTCAATTTATATTCCAATCCAATAATCACTCAAACAATTTCACACACACAAGACAATGGAAAACAATTCATGCATGGGAGCATGCACAAGATAGTTTTATTTTGCAAAGGGGTCTCCATGGGGTTTCTAAACTTTGTAAGATCCAAATTGGTCATTTACCAAAGTGGCAAAGTCATTAGCAAGAGGGTTTTGTCCAAAACTATTTCTTTAAATCCATTTATCATTTCATGTGGTGAAAATGTTTTTTTATTAAGGCAAAACTCTTAAGTTGTTCACCAAATGAGTTGCTATTGCAAAACTTGGTGTTTTTGGGTCATTAGGTTTGGTCCAAACTATTTTCTCAAAGTTTCCTTTCCATAAACATTTTTCATAATAAAATCAATAATTTTGTTTGGCTAGAAATTGGCTAAGTCAAATAATTCAACCTAAATTTCACCAAAATCATTTTTAACACCAAAGGTTGGTTCCTAGGGTCAGTAAGGTCACAACAAACCATTTTGCAAAAGTTTTAATCCAAAAATCATTTTTAAACAATTTTTCCAATCTAAACAAGTACACAATTGTTTCTGCAAATTTAAACAAGCTAACAGATACTATTTGTCAAACTAAGGCCATGGTTGGCTAGGGCTTGTTCTCCTGAATCCATTGATATAAAATTTGTAATTTTTGGACGTGTGGTTTGAAAGTTACAAGGGTTTGAAAATTACAAACAAATCTGTTTTCAATTTCTGTTTTTAAACAGACACGTGACACGCGGCGTCATTCTACTGGTTGATACCGGTTCGGCCGGATCGGCATCGTGAACCGCGGGATCTAACTGGAAACGTGCGGCGCAGATTGACGCATACCCATTCGCTCACTTTCTTTCCCAGCCGCTGGATCAAGATCGAACGGCTGCTCGCCAAGGACTCAAGACGATGACAACGGCGAAGCGGCGGTTACGGCGGCGAGACAGGAAGCAAGAAAGGGTAAGAAGATGCTCACCAGGCTCAGGAGGACACGGCGAAGCTCAAGGTACTGCTGGTTCGACGAGGGGCACGCGAAGTTGTGATTAATTGCTCGCCGGAGACTTGGTCGGCGTCAGATGGTCCTGGAGATCGTCGTGGGTGGAGCTGTGGTTCGCCCCGAGGGAAAACGAGTACACGATTAGACGCAGTCGAGTGTGGCGAGTGTAGGAGCATGAATGAGAGAGCACGGGGCGGTCGGTGTTTACCATGGGACTTCGTCAGAGTGAGGCAGACGCGGCGGCGCGGTCAGATGTTGTCGAAGTCGATGCTCTGGGCGCCCGCAGATGAATGATTGGCACGGTAAGATGCGCCAGGATGCGGTGAGCGTGCTCGTGTGCTCGGGGAGGCAGGAGGTGGTGTGGCTCGTCCGTATTCGTCGGTGGAAGCTCGTCGGAGACGGAGCTGTTCGAGGACAAATTGCGACGACCTGGAGGCGTGCTCGGGGAAGGAGGCAGAGGGGAAACGGAGAGGAGAGGGAGACGACTTAATGTGCGTGATCACTGCAGGTTTAACTCGCGGCATTAAGGTGAATTAAGCTGGAGGATTCAACGGCAGAACGGGGGAAGAACGGGTCACTGAGGGTGAGGACGAAGAACAATAGGGTGTGGGGTCCGCTGGTAGTGAAAGAAAGGGAGAAGGGGAGGGGTCCACATGTCTGTTGCTCCGAGGGTTCTTTCTACGGTGAGAAACGTTTCGCTGCGGTGGGGTGGGGATTGGGCTAGGTGGGCTGTTTGGGCTGGCTCAGTTGGGTCAGTCCATTTCCATATTTTTTTTCTGTCTGATTCTTTTTCTATTTTCCAACTCTGTTTTGAAAATTCAAACAACTAAACAATGTTCAAATCAAATCAAACAAACACCAGACTTTGGAACTTTGGATTTGGTTCTGTTTTGTAGCATAAACCAACTTCCAAAATAAAATAATATTTTAAATCTTTTTAGGTTCCATTTATTAATTAAATAAAATGGACCATGGTTTATTAATAAAATAGGGTTTGGTTTATTTAATAAAATCTCTATTTTAAATCCAAATACTTTCAAAACTATTCAGTAGTTTATTTGGAAATAAAGAATATTTGGAAAACTTGTTTAAAACAAAATAACCTTTTACTTTAGGGTCCATTAATAATTATATATAATAGACTTTCATTATTATTTCAAATAGGATTTATTTTATTTGAGATATTTATTTTGAATCTAAAATAAAGCCAAAACACTTTAGTAGGTTTTATTAGAGAATATAAAATACTGGGAAAACCTATTTAAAACAATTTAATAGGTTTTGATGTTTTAATTAAAATTGGTAAAATCTTTTATTTAAATAAAGTTGGATATTAAATCCTTATTAATTTATTTAAATAAACCTTTGCTAATTTTATTTAAAATGAAATGTTTTAATTCCCAAAGTTTTGGTCAAGGTTTAATTTGGCTTTATAAAATAATCTTTATTTATAAATCCACCTTTTCTTTTGAAAACCAAATCTTTTATTAAAGGATCCAAAATAGTAGTTTCAAAACATTTTAATTTCCTTTATTAAATGTTCATCTTTAGGAATCCCTTTAGGATTTTATTTAATTCAAATGGGTTTGAGGTTCCAATTGAATTCAAAAAGTTTCTTCTGGCTCTGAAAATTAAACAAAGTTTTATTTTATTCATTTATTTTCACATTACAAGATTTGGAAAATCTTGGGATGTGACACGAGCTTTATAGACAGTAACATTACCATCAACATCTGTTTTCTTCTTGAAAATCCATTTGTTCTCGATAGACTTTCGGCCATCCGGTAAGTCCACCAAAGTCCAAACTTGGTTTCGTACATGGATCCAATCTCGGATTTCATGTCTTCTTGTCATTTATTGGAATCTGGGCTCATCATCGCTTCCTCATATGTCGCAGGTTCATCGGTGTTGTCGACCAACATGACACTCATAACGGGATCATACCAATCAGGAGTGGTATGAGTTCTCGTTGACCTGCGAGGCTCTGTAGCAACTTCAACCGAAGTTTCATGATCATCATCATTAGCTTCCTCTCTTATTGGTGTAGGCGCCACAGGAACTACTTCCGGTGCTGCGCTACTCGCAAGTTCGAGAGAAGGTTCAACAACCTCGTCAAGTTCTACTTTCCTTCCAGTCACTTCTTTCGAGAGAAAATCCTTCTCTAAAAATTATCCATTCTTAGCAACGAAGATTTTGCCCTCGGATCTATGATAGAAGGTATACCCAATAGTTTCCTTCGGGTATCCTATGAAGACGCATTTTTCCGCTTTGGGTTCAAGCTTGTCCGGCTGTAACTTCTTTACATAGGCTTCGCAACCCCAAACTTTCAGGAACGATAATTTAGCTTTCTTGCCAAACCATAATTCATACGGTGTCGTTTCAACGGATTTAGATGGTGCCCTATTTAAAGTGAATGCGGATGTTTCTAATGCATAACCCCAAAACGATAGCGGTAAATCTGTAAGTGACATCATAGAACGAACCATATCTAAGAGAGTTCGATTACGATGTTCGGACACACCATTACGCTGTGGTGTTCCCGGCGGTGTCAATTGTGAAAGTATTCCACATTTCTTCAAATGCTCGCCAAACTCGTAACTTAGATATTCACCTCCACGATCAGAACGTAGAAATTTAATCTTCTTGTTACGTTGATTCTCTACCTCACTTTGAAATTCCTTAAACTTCTCGAAAGGTTTGGACTTATGTTTCATGAAATAGATATACTCATATCTACTCAAGTCATCCGTGAAGGTAAGAACATAACAATAACCACCGCGCAATGCTACACTCATTAGACCACACACATCGGTATGTATGATTTCCAACAAGTCTGTAGCTCGCTCCATCATACAAAAAATGGAGTCTTAGTCATTTTACCCATCAGACATGCTTCGCATCTTTCAAGTGATTCGAAATCAAGTGATTCAAGAAGTCCATCGGAATGGAGTTTCTTCATACGCTTCACTCCAATGTGACCAAGACGACAGTGCCACATATAGGTCGAGTTATCGCTCAATTTCAAATGTTTAGCCTCAATGTTATTTATGTGTGTATTACTACAATCGAGATTCAATAATAATAGACCATCTATCAAAGGTGCATGTGCATAAAACATATTACTCATATAAATCGAACAAACATTATTCTCGGACTTAAACAAGTAACCGTCTCGCAATAAACAAGATCCAGATATAATGTTCATGCTTAACGCAGGCACCAAATAACAATTATTTAAGTATAAAACTAATCCGGATGGTAGATGAATAGGTAGCGTGCCGACCGCGATCGCATCAACCTTTGATCCATTTCCAACGCGCATCGTCACCTCGTTCTTCGCTAGCTTCGATTCTGCAAAGACTGCTTCGAGTTACAAATATGAGCAACCTAACCAGTATCAAATACCCAGGCACTACTACGAGTACTAGTGAGATACACATCAATAACATGTATATCGGATATACCTTTCTTCTTGATGTTGTCGTTCTTCAAATCCGCCAAGTACTTTGGGCAATTCTGCTTCCAGTGACCTTCTCCCTTGCAGTAAAAGCACTCAGTATTAGGCTTAGGTCCAGCCCTGGTCTTCTTCGCCGGTGTGGCAACTTTCTTACCGCCCTTATTGAAGTTTCCCTTTTGCTTAGACTTGCCTTTCTTGAATTTGGTGGTCTTATTCACCAACAACACTTGGTGCTCTTTCTTGATCTCCACTTCTGCAGATTTCAACATGGAGAAGAGTTCTGGCAACGTCTTGTCCATGTTTTGCATATTGTAGTTCATCACAAAGTTCTTGTAACTTGGTGGTAGTGATTGGAGGACACGGTGAATCCCCAAAGAATTAGGAATCACTATACCCAAACTTTGGAGTTTGTTTGCGTGCCCAGACATCTTAAGCACATGCTCACTGACGGAGCTGCCCTCTTCCATCTTGCAGTTAAAGAACTTTTCAGAAGCCTCATAACTCTCAACTGCCGCGTGAGCCTCAAATATCATTTTGAGTTCACGGACAATATCATGTGGGTCATGGTTCTCAAACCTTTCTCAAGATCCGATTCCAAACCATACAAGATAGCACCGAACTGTGGAGTCGATTCTTCCGAGTGAGGTAAACATTCTTTACTTCATCGGTAGCAATAGTTGCGCGGGTCACCCAAATGTGCATCCAAAGACATAGGTCAAATTACCAGCATTGAGGACAATCCTCAAATTGCGGAACCAATCCGCGAAGTTGCTTGCATTGTTTTTCAACTTTTCTTTCTCTAGGAACGCATTAAAATTGATGGTAGGGGCCGCCATTGATCTAACATATTTGCAATAGTTTAGACTAAGTTTATGACAAATTGAGTTCTAATTAATAGTTAAATTAATCTAGGTGAACTCCCACTCAAAACAATATCCCTCACATTGTTTTAGTGATCACACGAACCAAATCCACCACATCAAAACCGATCATCACGAGAGTTGATATAGATTCAATGGTGAACAATCAACATGTTCATCATATCTACTATATGACTCATGCTTTACCTTTCGGTGATCCGTGTTCCGAGACCATGTCTGTACATGCTAGGCTCGTCAAGATCAAACCTTAGCTTCTGCATGAGAAAATCTGGCTTGCTCACGTTGTATGCACTCGTAGAATCTAACACACCCGATCATCACGTGGTGCTTCTAAACAACGAGCTTTAGCAACGGTGCTTACTAAGAATGAACACTTTATAACTTGAAATTTGTGTGCTTGAGGGATCACTTTATAACTTTATAACCGGCATAGCGTCAAGGTCAATGACGCCATTTCATGGTTGTCGTCCACCAACTTCAACTATTACAACTATTTTGAATAGACATGCGAGTCTTAACAGAATTTAAAAGACAACTATATGTCTCCTGCCGGTTGCCAACTTATAATAAGGAACATTGCATACATCAAATATAATCACAATCATGGCCATATCACATCACAGCACACCCGTGCAAAACAAAGTTAGACGCCTCTAATTTTCTTTGTATATTTTACGTGGTTTGGGGCTTTCAATAAGTGTCGTTCTAACATACGAACAAGAAACACAACGTTGATGCTTGAACTATCAAGTGCCCGTTGTAAATTGGATCTATACTATGATGGGAGAGACAGGCACCCGCAAAGCCACTTATGCAATACAAGTTGCATGTTCAGCGTGGAGCAAGTCTCATGAATGATGTCATGTAAGGTTAGCCCGGGCCGCTTCATCCCATCATACCGCAAGATGCAAAGTACACAAGAAGCAATTGATAATAAAAGCACCACTGCCCACAATGACCATTGTGTTCTACTCATGCAACAGATCTACATATAGACACGACTGACCATGTGAGGGGTTAGCATGGAAAACAAAAATTCTACGCATGCAAACAAACAAGCCAAGATCTATCTACTAGATTGTAGCAACGATAGAGGAACTCACCCTCAAAGATTCCAGCGGTTAACGAGAGCGATTCGTGGGTGATGTAGTTGTACTCTGCCGATCTCAAGATCGCAGACGATCCTTCCGTGTTGCGTTAACGGCGCTTCATGATCGTTGACGTTCAAGATCGATGAATACCTTCCTATCCCTTGTTCCAGCAGGCAGCGGAGGTTGTAGCACTCTCCTCGCGATTCCGGCAGCACGACGGCGTGGTACCGGAAGTAGAGGTGAGATCTCGCAGGGCTTCGCCTTAAGTCGGAGCGAGTATGGTGGACTATGAGAGAGGCCTTGGTGATCTAGGGTTTAGAGGCACCAAGGGGGGAGCTTGGCCGGCGGCTAGTGCTTGGGGAAGCCCCAAGTCGGCGACTTGGAGAAAACCTAGGAGGCGGCGGCGACTTGGAGGAGGCCGGCGACTAGGGCTAGGGTTTTGGGTGTGTGGGGAAGAGGGCAGCCCTGCCCTCCTTATATATAGGTGGGCGGCTTGGGAGGAGGAGTCCTCCCAAGTCGCCTCCTTGGCCAGTGGAGGGAGAGGAACTCCTCAAGTAGGTTTCCTACTCCCTCCACCAAGCAAACTTGTCGTTTGACTTTTTCAAATTGGCGTTTGACTTTCAAACCAAGATTTGATTTCTCCTATTTTGCCCAGCAAGTGACCTAGTACATGATGCAACCATTCCATATTGTCATGACACATTCATGTACCCTTCCTCCCGGAGTGTCGGACGTTCAGACCCTTCTAGAACATTCCCGATGAAAACACTGAATCATTCCCCAACTCAATCCTTATATCCATAACTCTGATGGTAATAAGCATGATCTCATGGTCAAGGAATTAGTTACTATGTATCGGAAAACTTATAGAAATTGAACTATTCATCATACCATTCTCCTAATGATATGATCTTGTTGTTAATAACATCTCAATGTTCATGATAGGGAAACCATAATCACCTATTAACCAACAAGCTAGTATTATGAAGAGGCTTTACTAGGGACTCTAATTTAGTTTACAAATCACACAAGTATTAATGTTTCCTGGTTAATATTGTTATAGCATGAATGTAAACATTTATCATAAACACAAAGATATAATAATAACTACATTTATTATTTCCTCTAGGGCATATCTCCAACATCGAGAACATGTCCAAGATGGTGACATAAAGATTTGCAAAGTACACACAGATCTGAATGTGGCGGATCCGTTGACTAAACCTCTCCCGAGGGAAAAACATGACCAACACCAAACTGCCATGGGTGTTCGGTATATTACCATGTAATCTAGATTAGTTGACTCTAGTGCAAGTGGGAGACTGTTGGAAATATGCCCTAGAAGCAATAATAAATGTAGTTATTATTATATCTTTGTGTTTATGATAAATGTTTACATTCATGCTATAATAGTATTAACCGGAAACATTAATACTTATGTGATTTGTAAACTAAAATAGAGTCCCTAGTAAAGCCTCTTCATAATACTAGCTTGTTGGTTAATATATGATCGTGGTTTCCCAATCATGAACATTGAGATGTTGTTAACAACAAGATCATATCATTAGGAGAATGGTATGATGGACATACTCCTATAGATAAGCGTAGCATAAAGATCAAGTCATTTTAATAGTTTAATTGCTATTAGCTTTTTGATACATAGTAACATAATTCCTTTGACCATGAGATCATGCTAATCACCATCACCGGAAGGATGCTTTGATGACATCAAACACCACACCGTAACTGGGTGGCTATAAAGGTGGCATTGAGTGTTCAGAAAGCATGGGTTGAGGCACATGGATCAAGAGTGGGATTTGTCCATCCATATGAAGGATAGATATACTCCGGACCCTCTCGGTGGAATGTCATCCAATTAGCTTGCAAGCATGTGACTGGCTCACAAGGGATCACATACCACGGGAACGACAAAAGAGTACTTATCGGTAACGAGGTTGAACTAGGTATGCAGAGATACCGACGATCAAAACCTCGGATAAGTAAACTATCATGAGACAAAGGGAAATTGGTATCGTATGTAAGTGGTTCATTCGACCGCAAAGTAATCGTAGAAATATGTGGGAACCATATGAATTTCCAGATTCCTCTATTGGTTATTGATCGGAGAAGTGTCTCGGTCATGTCCGCATAATTCACGAACCGTAGGGAGACACACTTAAGGATTCAATGTTGTTGAGTAGTTATGGAATGATGAGTAAGAGACCGAATGTTGTTCGGAGTCTCGGATGGGATCCGGGATATCACGAGGAGATCCGAATGGTCCGAGAACAAGATTCATATAAGGGAAGTCATGTTTTGAGTTGGGAATGATTCCGTGCCACCAGAATGTTCTAGAAGGGTCCGGAAGGTCCGGCACTCCGGAAGGGAAGGGTACATGAATGTGTCATGACAATATGGAATGGTTGCATCATGTACTAGGTCACTTGGCTAGGAAAATAAAGAGATAAATCAAATCCAAGTTTGAAAGTCAAACGCCAATTTGAAAAAGTCAAACGACGAGTTTGCTTGGTGTGGGGAGAGTAGGAAACCTACTTGGGGAGGAAGTCCCCTCCCTCCACCCGCCTGCCAAGGAGTCCGAGTTGGGGGAGGACTCCCTCCTCCCAACCGGCCACCCTCCGCCTATATAAGGAGGGGTAGGGCGCCCCTACCTCTCACGCCCAAAACCCTAGCCCCAAGCCGCCGGCCTCCTCCAAGTCGCCGCCGCCTAGGGCCTCCTCTAGCTTGGCGAGTTAGGGTTTCCTCAAACCGTAGCCGTCGGCCAAGCCCTCCCCTTGGTCCCTCTAAACCCTAGATCACCAAGGCCTCTCTCATACTCCACCATACTCGCCCGGCCAGCGGCCCTCATGAGATCTCCTCTACTCGACACCACGACGCCGTCTTCGGAATCGTGAGGAGAGTGCTACAACCTCGCCGCATGTTGGAACAAGGGAGAGGAAGGTCTTCATCGAAAATTTAACATGACCGATCATTGCCGGAATGCAATACGGAAGGATCGTCTACGCGATCTTGAGATCAGCAAGAGTACGACTACATCATCCACGAGAATCTGCTCTCGTTAACCACTTTGGAATCTTCAAGGGTGAGTTCCTCTATCGACTCGTTGCTACAATCTAGTAGATAGATCTTGGCTTGTTTGTTTGCATGCGGTAGAATTTTTTTATTTTTCATGCTACGAACCCCTACAAAACTTGCCCCTCCTTGCTGTTATTTGACTTATGGCTTAAAATTATGAAAGATGCATTATTTCATATTGGTGAAACTTGCCCCTTATATACTCAATGATGAAAAAGTGAACAATGCACTTCACTGTCAACTCTCAGAGTAAAAATAATTCTAATCCTAACCTTCTTTGTCTTTTAAGTTTCTTTTTATTTTTCAGGTACCAGATTTGACGTTCAAGATTTAGTTTAGGTTTTTTTATTTTTCTTTATAGATTAGTTACTTGTAATAACTCTCATATTCAATTGTAATCTTTAATTTATTCTTTTGTACTCTTTATTTTTATTCTTTTGTAATAAAGATTGTACTATTATCAATAAAGAAATATTATTCTTTATTTATTTTCTATTGTAATATTGTGGATAATTTTCATAAGTTACATTTTTGTAACTTATTTATTGAATAAAATTATGAAATGGATATTCATATTCTTAATTGCTCTCTTGATATAAAGTTTGAGTTATTATTGGTTAACTCTTAATTAAATCAAAGATTCAAACATTATTCAAAAATCCTTTTGAATTATAATTCAAACACTCAACTTTTAAATTCAAATTTCCTTTCCCAAAACACATAAGTCCATAAAGATCATGTCAAAGTCTATAACAATCATCCTTCAAGACTATACCTAAGCTCAAAGCATGAAAGAAACCTTGATCACTTTAGGTATTTATTTGGCGAAAAAATTTACCCACATTTTCACAGATGAATGCATGCAACATTTCAAATTCCTAAATCTACCTTTCGTTAGTTCCTAAATGCTGGGATGTTACACCACAAATCACAGAGCAGCCACCCCCCAGGCGTGGCCAGGGGTGGGCCCGCGCCTGGCTAGGGTTTGGCCCCCCTGGTCGCCTCCTCGGCCTCCCCCTTCGCCTATAAGAAGCCCTCGATGCAAAAACCCTAAGCACCCGATCAAATATCCACCAAACCGTCTGTAGCCGTCGCCACCATCGTCCCTAGATAGGGGGATCTAAAGTTCTTCCCGGCACCCTGCCGGAGGGGAGATCATCGCGGAGGCCTTCTCTCCGGTATGATGCGTGAGTAGTTCCACCTTGGACTATGGGTCCATGTAGTAGCTAGATGGTTGTATCTCCTCCTTTGTGCTTTCATGTATAGATCTTGTGAGCTCCGTTCATGATCAAGATCTAATCTATTTGTAATCATGCATGTTGTGTTTGTGGGGATCCGATGGATATTGAGATTATTATGTTGGTTTGATTAATGGTTTTGTCTTTATGATTTTATCATGTATGTGTTGTTTGTGATCTTGCATGCTCTCCATTGTTAGTAGCTATCTTGGCCAAGTAGTTGCTAGTGACTCCAAGAGGGGGTATTTATGCTCGATAGTGAGTTCATGCCTCTAGTTTCCAAGGGAAGTGACAAAAATCTCTTCGGTTGTAGATGTGTTGTTGCTACTAGGGAGAAAACAACGGTCTCTTGTTCATGGAACATGTGGACTGGTTACCTTACACACTTTGTTTAAAGCAGTTGTCCGTTGCTTGCAACTTTATACTGGAGGGGGTTCGGATGATAACCTAAAGGTGGACTTCTAGTCATAGATGTAGTTGGATGGCGGTCTATGTATCTTGTTGTATTGCCCAATCGAATCTCATAGGATCTTTCTGACTAGTAATTGCATTGTTATGCCTTGCTCGGCCTCGCCAATTGCCCTGCTGTAATTTGTTTACCCTTCATGCCATGTTGTTTATCTAAGGAGAGCACCTCTAGTGAACTATGGACTCCGGTCCAATCTTTACCATTGATACATCTTCCACTGTTACTTGTTTACTTGCTGCAAACCACTACCTTCCACACCATTCGTTTAATCCTTTGTTACAGCAAACTAGTGAGCTTGACAACCTCACTGATTTGTTGGGGCAAAGTCTTGAGTTTGTGTTGTTCAGGTCTCCGTGTTTCTTGCAACACCTGTGTGACGTTTCCTTCCTCCTTCTGGTTTGATAACCTCGGTCTCAACTGAGGGAAAACTTGCTGCTTGCTCTTCACACCCTACGCTTGGGGTTACCAACGAAGTGCCACGTCGAGCATCATCAAGACTTTCTGGCACCGTTGCCGGGGAGGCTAAGGACGTCTTCACTAGGGGAGTCCTTCACTTCCTTTCTCTTTACTTTGTTTTAAGTTTTCTTACTTTTGTTTGCCTCTTTCCAAAAAAAACCAAAAAAAATAGTCTAGTTTAGTTTGCTTGCTTTATTAAAAAACACAAAAAATTAATTCCTGCTCTAGTTGCCACCTTGCTCTAGATCACCATGTTGCTCCCTAAGTTCTTCCTGAAAAATCTTGCAATAGGTAGTGGATCCATAATTGGGAAAGATAATATTGAAGAATTCTTTAATTATGTTAGAAAGCATGAGGATATTGAGGATAAATCTATAGTAGAGCTTGCTCCTAATTATGAGATTGCTGCAACTTCTTTAGTTCATATGTTGGAGGCTAGGTTTGTTAGCCTTAACCCCTTCATACAATTCTTGTTCCTAAAACTAAAAGAAGAAAAGAATGTTGAAAAGAGGGAATTTATCCTTGAAACTTTATCAAAATAATTCCATGATGTTGCTAGGGAAGCCAAAAAGGTTTTTGAGCATTTCGATATGCTAGGTTCAAGTGTAGATTTTGTGGTATTTCTGATAAAACTAAGCCTAGAGAGGAATTCAATATACCCATACCCTTTAAGCTTGTTGGAATGCATGAAGCCTTTGAAAAGAATTTTGATTGGATTGCTCCTAAAAATATTTTTGATGAAAGTAGTAGACCAAAGAGAGATGACAAGGGATCCTCCAAAACCCATTTGTATGAGATACCTTTCATAGTTGAAGACTTTGCAAGTATGGATGTTAATGCTTCTTCATTTGAAAATACTTGATTCTTCTTGCTTCTTGTGCCTAACTTAAAGACGTTAAAGAAAAGTACTTGTTTGGAGATAACCCAAGAGTTTCCTTGAGTCTTAGAAGTTATTAATTCTGTAATGACCTCTCATTATCCTTTTTGTTTGCTTTTTGTGCCAAGAATGACCTCTAATGAGAGGGAAGTAAGATTTGGGGAGTTGCTGTCGTGAAACAGATTTCTGTCCTCCACCAAAAAAATTCGTGAGGAGTCTCTGTAAGTAGAATTGAGCTGAAAATTTACTAATAAATCCCCCAGTATGTTAGATAACTTTAGTTCGTTCAACACTTTTTGATTTGAGCAACAGAAGATGTTCGAAAAAATCGGTTTCTACCTGCTGGTCTGTTTTGACAGATTTCTGCCATTATTTGCATTTGCTTCTTATTGATTCTTTTTTGAGTTCTCTTTAAGGTGAATTGAGATTTTTGAAGGAGTTACTAAAGTAGCTTGTGTTTTAAGTGAAAAGCCTTGCTGTTACAAAGCTTTTCCATGGATCTAATATCTTTTGAATAAACTAATGTTGCTAATAAAGATTGTGTGAAGTTTTGTATGAAGGAAAAAATACATACGTAGAGAGAGAATGATGCAATGAGATGAAGAATGGAAAAAAGCTCAAGCTTGGGGATTCCACCATGGTGTCACCCCAATAAATATCCAAGAGGTACAAGCGTCAAATATTGGGGATGCCCAAGGCATCCCCTTCTTCATCAATAAAAAGCTCAGGTCTGTCTAGACACTTCGTTTTTATTGTTTCATGCACAGTTGTGTTGTTCTTGGAGCGTATTATTTTTTGTTTGCTTTGCTTAGGTTGTTTAGTTTGCTTTAATAAAGTAGTTTGGACCCCCGTTCTCGCTGTGTTGTTTGCAAATAAGTTGCTTGGTGTTGGAAAGGAGTAGTAAGTTCTTGCTTGTAAGTGCAAGAGGAGCTTGCATTGACTGTGACTTAGACTTTAGCATGACATGCTAGGTGTTGTTTTGACCTTATGCTTAGTGATTATTTCTGTAGCATGTATTGTTCCAAACAATTGGGATTGCTTAGTGTGCCTTGAAGAAATTTTGTGTTGTTTTAGCCTACAAAAGCATAGTGTTGCGACATTCTCCTTTGATGCTTTGCTTGGGTTGACTTGGCACATGATCACACCATTTTATGAATATGAAAAGTCACCATTAGACTCTATGATCATTTAGTCCTTGACTTGTAGTACCACTCTTTGCTTTGATTAGTATGCTTTGTTGCACTGCATGATTATGGCCATTATGCTCTGTTAGTTGGTTGCTCCCAGTCTTTTTGCTAGCCTCCACTTGTATGAGTAAGCTCTACTCATGCTTACAACTCCCAAGAAACCAAGTTATTCCAAAGTGTCCACTATAAACTCCTATGAATGGTGTGTTACACCATTCCAAGTATATTCTTGTTTTTAACTATCTTCCAATTAAAAAGTATTTTGTTATGTGCAAACTTAGTGATTAAAGCCCTCACGAACTTTATGGCACACTTTATTCGTTGCCCCTAATAAACTTGAACCATTGTGACAACTTTGTTGTATATGCTTGCACTTATAAGTTGGAATTAGCATAACCGTGTTGTCACGGGGAACATTTTCAACATTGCACTTGTACTTTGTACTCAGTTGATGTCATGCTCTTTTGTCTATGGATGTCACCAGTGTGAAATAAAGAGGGAACTTGTAAGTCCATGGAGTTTGTATCCTGTGGTAGAGAAACGCCTGGGCCGCTAGCCTAAGCCATGCCTAATCATGGTGGAAACTTGCAGCATCACCATAGTGACATCTATAAAGCATTCTTCTTATAAAAAAGAGACACGTTGAGAAAAGAGGAAAGAGAGAAAAAAACACCATATTACCATGGTACATAAGAAGATTGCTAAGATGCTCATTGTCTGCTTGCCTTGTCATTTTGGTTATGGGAAAGCTCTTGTACCATGTGCAAGGGGTACCCCGTTGGCGGTTCTCAATAATATGAAAATACTTACAATGACAAGAACTTACCTGGACCCAAAGTTGAGTATGCATGAGGTGTGGCCCTCGTATTCAAGGGACTTGAGATTGCCAACTTATACTTCATCAAGCATATAATCCATCTTTGCCACTTTAACCTTAACCACTTCAAGATGCTTATGATAGGGGCATTGAAGGCTGAAAGCTAACAAGTACCATAATTTTTGGAAGCTCTTTTTGAAACTTGTAATCCCTTCTTCTTTTACAAAAAAAGCCATTTCTTTCACCATTATTGAGTCTCCACCTTCTACATTTAGGCACCATTAAGAGAGCATAGTTGTCATTTTGTGTGCAGTGTTCAAAAGCTTATTAATTGATGCATATTGTGATATTACTTGTTATTGTAATATTTTTTCTAGTCACCCTTGTGAACTTTGAAGGTGTCCTATGCATCTATATTGCTACTCTATGAGGGACAAGCTGATTGCCACTATGCTATTTTTTCTGCATGTGAAACAAACAAATATTTTTCAATGCATGTTATTCATGATCTTTGTTTGTAGCTTGTCATGTTACATGCATAGTTACTATGTCCTATTGTTAGAAATCCATCTTTCATGCACATGTTTAGAGTTCTTTGATCCCATCTTTCAATGCTTGCAAATGTTTGGATCTTTATTATGAGGGTGCATGTCACCTAAAAAATTATTCTTTTATCACTTACCTACTCGAGGACGAGTACGAGTTAAGCTTGGGGATGTTGATACGTTGGAAACGTATCTATAATTTTTGATGCCACATGCTTGTTTAGTATCTACTTTGCTTTGCTTGTCTACACTTTGAGGTGCTTTTTACATGTTTTTTGGTACTAACCTACTAACAAGTTACAAAAGTGCCAGATGCCTATTTTCTGCCGTTTTGGTTTCAGAAAAGTTAGTAAAGAAAAATATTCTCGGAATTGGACGGGACAAATTTCAAAGTCAATTACTTTCCGTGGGGAACAAGAAGTCCAGAGGGGAGACGAGGAAGCGGGCCAGGGCAGCCAAACCCCCCAGACGCGGCCAGGGGTGGGCTCACGCCTGGCTAGGGTTTGGCCCCCCTGGTCGCCTCCTCGGCCTCCCCCTTCGCCTATAAGAAGGCCCCGATGCAGAAACCCTAAGCACCTGATCAAATATCCACGAAACTGCCTATATCCGCCGCCACCATCGTCCCTAAATCGGGGGGATCTGAAGTTCTTTCCGGCACCCTGCCGGAGGTGAGATCATCCCGAAGGCCTTTTCTCCGGTATGATGCGTGAGTAGTTCCACCTTGGACTATGGGTCCATGTAGTAGCTAGATGGTTGTATCTCCTCCTTTGTGCTTTCATGTATATATCTTGTGAGCTCCGTTCATGATCAAGATCTAATCTATTTGTAATCATGCATGTTGTGTTTGTGGGGATCCGATGGATATTGATATTATTATGTTGGTTTGATTAATGGTTTTGTCTTTATGATTCTATCATGTCTGTGTTTTTTGTGATCTTGCATGCTCTCTGTTGTTAGTATCTATCTTGGCCAAGAAGTTGCTAGTGACTCCAAGAGGGGGTATTTATGCTCGATAGTGGGTTCATGCCTCTAGTTTCCAAGGGAAGTGATAATAATCTCTTCGGTTGTAGATGTGTTGTTGCTACTAGGGAGAAAACAACGGTCTCTTGTTCATGGAACATGTGGACTGTTTACCTTACACACTTTGCTTAAAGCAGTTGTCTGTTGCTTGCAACTTAATACTGGAGGGGGTTCGAATGATAACCTGAAGGTGGACTTCTAGTCATAGATGCAGTTGGATGGCGGTCTATGTATCTTGTTGTATTGCCCAATCGAATCTCAAAGGATCTTTCTGACTAGTAATTGCATTGTTATGCCTTGCTCAGTTCCTGTCAATTGCCCTGCTGTAATTTGTTTACCCTTCATGCCATGTTGTTTATCTAAGGAGAGCACCTCTAGTGAATTATGGACCCCGGTCCAATCTTTACCATTGATACATCTTCCACTGTTACTTGTTTACTTGCTGCAAACCACTACCTTCTGCACCATTCGTTTAATCCTTTATTACAGCAAACCGGTGAGCTTAACAACCTCACTGATTCGTTGGGGCAAAGTCTTGAGTTTGTGTTGTGCAGGTATCCGCGTTGCTTGCAACACCTGCGTGACGTTTCCTTCCTCCTTCTGGTTCGATAACCTTGGTCTCAACTGAGGAAAAACTTGCTGGTTGCTCTTCACACCCTACGCTTGGGGTTACCAACAAGCAAGAACTTTCTACTCCTTTCCAACACCAAGCAACTTATTTGAAATAACTCACAAAGATAATAATCAATAAAGATCAGTGAGATTGTCTCACAAATCCACAAAGAAGAACTAAAAAGTTCTAAGCTGAAAGCACGGGAAAACTAAGGCTGAACGCAGTGCTAGCAAAAGTGAACACTCACAAAACAATAAGAGTGAAAACTAGAGTGTTCTAGGCAATGGAAACAGATTGTGTCTCTCTCCAAAAGAAGTGTGGTGTAACCAACCAACTTACTCAAGAAAACTAAGCAAACTAAAACCAAAAACGAAAAATAAGACGCTCCAAGAACAACACAACAATGCATGAAACAATAAAAACGAAGTGTCTAGAAAGACCTGAGATTTTTATTGATGAAGAAGGGGATGCCTTGGGCATCCCCAAGATTTGACGCTTGTACCTATTGGATATTTCTTGGGGTCAAACCATGGTGGCATCCCCAAGATTGAGCTTTTATTTATTCTTCATCTCATTGCATCATTCTCTCATTATACCTGAATTTTTTTCCTTCACACAATCTTCATTAACAACATTAGCTTATTCAAAAGATATTAGACCTCTGGCAAAGCTTTCAAATAGCAAGGCTTTTCAATAAAAACACAAGCTACTGTAGTAACTCCTTCAAAAAGCTCAATCCACCTAAAGATAACTCAAAAAGGAATCTATAAGAAGCAAATGCAAATAATGACAGAAATCTGTCAAAACAGACCAACAGGTAGAAAACTATTTTTTCGAACATCTTATGTTGCTCAAATCAAAAAGTGTTGAACTAACGTAAGTTATCTAACATACTGGGGGATTTATTCGTAAATTTTGAGCTCAATCCGAGTTACAGAGACTCCTCACGAATTTTTTTGGTGGAGGACAGGAATCTGTTTTGAGACAGCAACTCCCCAAATCTTACTTCCCTCTCATTAGAGGTCATTCTTGGCACAAAAAGCAAACAAAAAAGATAAGGAGAGGTCATTACTGAAGTAATAACTTCCAAGACTCAAGGAAAATCTTGGATTGTCTCCCAACAAGTACTTTTCTTTAACGCCTTTAAGTTAGGCACAAGAAGCAAGAAGAATCAAGTATTTTCAAATGAAGAATTGCCCCTCTTGTTCTTTCCTTTTTTACCTTTCTTCTTCTCTTTAGGGAATATATGGTTGCTTATCGGAGGAGCAAAGTGCATAATGCCTTTTCCCACATCTATTACTGCTCCAAAGTGTTTCAGTAGGGATCTTCCAAGTGTAATTTGTCCCTTGCCTACACATTCAATAACAAGATAATCAGTAGACACCATTTTCCCTGAGATTTTTGTAAACACACCTTCAGCTATTCCAATGGGAAATATAGTGGCATTGTTGGTAAGAGAGATTTCCTTTCCTCCTTCAGTAAGCTCCCAAAGACTCAAGGAATCATAAATATTTTTAGGCATGAGGCAAAATTCAGACATGATATCACAACGAGCATCAAAAAGTGTAGTGTTTATTGAGACTTTGATTGTGGGAAACCACTTTGAAGGCTCGGAATTTATGGTAACATAATCATGGTAAGCCCTAAGCGTGTGATAGCAACTATTCATAGCAGCAATACTAGTCTCAAGTGTGTTCAACCTGGCAAAAATATTTGTGAAAGAGGAATCAGACTTGCCAGGTGTATTATAAATTGCAATCAACTTTTTTATGGCATCAAAAGCTTCATCCTCAGTACATAGCAAAATATCTTTCTCAGCCACAGCATCCAAATCATATCTATAACGAAGAGCAATATCGCGGTAGAAACTAACAATAACCAAGCTAAGACTCATCTTAGGCTCAGTTTCCCTTTGTAAAGCGGAAATTTTAGACCAAGCTTCTTTAAAAATCTCTTCACTTTTTTCTTAAAAGTGGAGATCTCATCCATAGGTGAAATAAAGATTGGTCCAAAACCAGATATGGTGGCAACTAGAGTAGGAACTATTTTTTTTGTGTTTTTGAATAAAGAAAGCAAACCAAACTAGACTAGTTTTTTTTGGGTTTTTTGGAAAGAGGCAAACAAAACCAAGCAAAAGAAACAAAGCAAACTTAAAACAAAGTAAAGAGAAAGGAAGTGAAGGACTCCCCTAGTGAAGACGTCCTTAGCCTCCCCGGCAACGGCGCCAGAAAATAGCTTGATGGCGCCCAGTACTTGTCGTGGGACGCTTCGTTGGAAACCCCAAGAGCAAGGTATGAAGCAGCACAACAGCAAGTTTCCCTCAGTAAGAAACTGAGGTTATCGAACCAGTAGGAGGAAGGAAACGTCACACATGTGTTGCAAGCAATACGGAAACCTGCACAACACAAACTCAAGACTTTGCCCCAACGAATAAGTCGGGTTGTCAAGCTCACCGGTTTGCTATAACAAAGGATTAAACGTATGGTGTGGAAGGTAATGGTTTGCAACAAGTAAACAAGTAACAATAGAAGATGTATCAATGGTAAAGATTGGATCGGGGTCCATAGTTCACTAGAGGTGCTCTCCTTAGATAAACAACATGGCATTAAGGGTAAACAAATTACAGTAGGGCAATTGACAGGAACTGAGCAAGGAATAACAATGCAATTACTAGTCAGAAAGATCCTATGAGATTCGATTGGGCAATACAACAAGATACATAGACCGCCATCCAACAGCATCTATGACTAGAAGTCCACCTTCAGGTTATCATCCGAACCCCCTCCGATATTAAGTTGCAAGCAACAGACAACTGTTTTAAGAAAAGTGTGTAAGATATCCACATGTTCCATGAACAAGAGACCGTTGTTTTCTCCCTAGTAGCAACAACACATCTACAACCGAAGAGATTATTATCACTTCCCTTGAAAACTAGAGGCATGAACCCACTATCGAGCATAAATACTCCCTTTTGAAGTCACTAGCAACTACTTGGCCAAGATAGCTACTAACAACAGATAGCATGCAAGATCACAAACAACACAGACATGATAGAATCATAAAGACAAAACCATTAATCAAACCAACATAATAATCTCAATATCCATCAGATCCCCACAAACACAACATGCATGATTACAAATAGATTAGATCTTGATCATGAACGGAGCTCACAAGATCTATACATGAAAGCACAAAGGAGGAGATACAACCATCTAGCTACTACATGGACCCATAGTCCAAGGTGGAACTACGCACGCATCATCTTTGGAGAAGGCCTCGGATGATCTCCTCAGGTGCCGGAAAGAACTTCAGATCTCCCCGATTTAGGGAAGATGGTGGCGGCGGCTACAGACGGTTTCGTGGATATTTGATCGGGTGCTTAGGGTTTCTGCATCGGTGGCTTCTTATAGGCGAAGGGGAAGGCCGAGGAGGCGACCAGGGGGGTTAAACCCTACCCAAGCGTGGGGCAGGGCCCACCCGCGCCTAGGGGGGTTTGGCCGCCCTGGCTTGCGTCTCCGTCTCTCCCCTGGACTTTTTGTTTCCTATGGAAAGTAATTGACTTTGTTGTTTGTCCCGTCTAATTTCGAGAATATTTCTTTACTAACTTTTCTGAAACCAAAAACAGCAGAAAACAGGCAACTGGCACTGTGGCAACTTGTTAATAGGTTAGTACCAGAAAACATGTAAAAAACACCTCAAAGTGTAGACAAGCAAAACAAAGTAGATACTAAACAAGCACGGTGCATCAAAAATTATACATACGTCTCCGACGTATCATGCTCCCTTTATAAGGAGCACCAAGGGATCGATCTCCCCAACGCCACCTTGGGGGCTAATTCTTCTCAGCTCAACCATGAGCTCTCTCTTATTCCTCTAGCTCTTAGGCACGTAGAGGAGACCTCATAGAGGCATGACACAACTCAAGGAGCACCATTGTAGCTACACATACATCTCATATTGTTGGAGATATGCCCTAGAGGCAATAATAAAATGTAGTTATTATTATATCTTTGAGTTTATGATAAATGTTTACATTCATGCTATAATAGTATTAACAAGGAAACATTGATACTTGTGTGATTTGTAAACTTAATTTGAAGTCCCTAGTATAGCCTCTATACTTCACTAGCTTGTTGGTTGATTAATGATTGTGGTTTCCATATCATGAACATTGAGATGTTATCAACAACAAGATCATATCGTTAGGAGAATGATATGGTGGACATACTCCTATAGATAAGCGTAGCATAAAGATCAAGTCATTTCAATAGTTCAATTGCTATATGCTTTCTGATACATAGTAACCTAATTCCTTCGACCATGAGATCATGCATATCACCTTTACCGGATGGATGCTTTGATGACATCAAACACCACACCGTAACTGGGTGGCTATAAAGGTGGCATTGAGTGTTCGGAAAGTATTGGTGAAACACATGGATCAAGAGTGGATTTGTCCATCCATATGACGGATAGATATACTCTGGGCCCTCTCGTGGAATGTCATCCAATTAGCTTGCAAGCATGTGAGTGGGTCACAAGGGATCACATATCACGGAACGAGAAAAGAGTACTTATCGAACGAGGTTGAACTAGGTATGCGAGATACCGACGATCATAACCTCGGATAAGTAAACTATCGTGAGACAAAGGGAAATTGGTATCGTATGTAAGTGGTTCATTCGATCGCAAAGTAATCGAGAAATATGTGAAGCCATATGAATTTCCAGATTCCTCTATGTGTTATTGTTCGGAGAAGTGTCTCGATCATGTCCGCATAATTCACGAACCGTAGGGAGACACACTTAAGGATTCGACGTTGTTTGGGGTAGTTATGGGATTATGAGAAAGATACCGAATGTTGTTGTTCGAGTCTCGGATGGGATCCGAATATCACGAGGTGATCCGGAATGGTTCGGAGAATAAGATTCATATAAGGAAAGTCCTGCTTTGAGTTCGGGAATGATTCCGTGTTTTCATCGGAATGTTCTAGAAGGTTCCGAATGTCCAAGACTCGGGGAAGGGTACATGAATGTGTCATTACATATTGGAATGATTGCATCATGTACTAAGTGTTCTCGCTGTTCCAAATAAAGGATTAAATTGAATCCTAAAACTGAAAAGTCAAATGGCCAGTTTGAAAGTCAAACGGCTAAAACAGGAAACTGAGGGAAACAAGCAAGAGGAGGTTGAAACCGACTTGGGGGAGGAGTCCCTCCTCTCCAAGACGGCACACCACCTAGGCCGAGTTGGGGAGGGACTCCCCTCCCTCCCCTTGGCTGCCGGCCCTCCTCCACCCATAAAAGGAGGGGCAGGGCCTCCTCCTCTAGACACACAAGTTCCTATCCTCTAATCTAAATCCTAGCCCTAGACTCCGGTTTAGAGCCGCTTTGGTTTAGAGCTTCTAATTGCCCTAGCCTTCGGATTAGAGCCTTCTAATTGGTGTGTCTAAACCCTAGACCACTAATAGATCTCTCATACTCCACCATACTCGCTCCGGCTTAAGGCGAAGCCCTGCGAGATCTCCCCTCTACTTCCGGTACCACGCCGTTGTGCTGCCGGAATCGCGAGGAGAGTGCTACAACCTCCGCTGCCTGCTGGAACAAGGGAGAGGAAGGTCTTCGTCGAGTACCGAACGGTGACCGATTGCATGAAGCGCTTAACGCAGCTACGGAAGGATCGCTCACGCGATCTTGAGATCGGGAAGAGTACGACTACATCACCCACGAGAATCCGCTCTCGTTAAACACTTTGGAATCTTCGAGGGTAAGTTATTCCATCGACTCGTTGCTACAATCTAGTAGATAGATCTTGGCTTGTTTGTTTGTATGCGATAAAATTTTTTTTTGTTTTCCATGCTACGAAACCCTACAGTGGTATCAGATCCGTGTCTATATGTAGATCTGTTGCACGAGTAGAACACAATGGTCATTGTGGGCATTGATGCTTTTATTGTCGATTGCTTCTTGTGTACTTTGCATCTTGCGGTATGTTGGGATGAAGCGGCCCGGGCTAACCTTACATGACATCGTTCATGAGACTTGCTCCACGCTTGGCATGCAACTTGTATTGCATAAGTGGCTTTGCGGGTGCCTGTTTCTCCTAGCATAGTTAAGATCCAATTTACAACAGGTGATCAACAATGCTAGTATCAATGTTGTGGTTCTTGTTCGTAAGTTAGAACGACACTTATTGAAAGCCCCAAACCACGTAAAATATGCAAAGAAAGTAGAGGCGTCTAACTTTGTTTTGCAGGTGTGTGATGATGTGATATGGCCATGATTGTGATTATATTTGATGTATGCAATGTTCCTTATTGTAAGTTGGCAACCGGCAGGAGCCATATGGTTGTCTTTAATTTATGTTAAGACCCGCGTGTCTATTCAAAGTAGTTGTAATAGTTGAAGCCGGTGGACGACAACCATGGAGAAGCGTCATTGACCTTGATGCAATGTCGGTAATGATGGAGATCATGTTCGTGCTTGAAGATGGAGATCGGAAGCACAAAGAAGAAAGGCCATATCATATCACATATTATTGAATTGCATGTGATGTTAATCCTTTATGCATCTTGTATTGCTTAGTATACGACGGTAGCATTATAAGATAATCCCTCATGCACATGAATTTCAAATCATAAAGTGTTCACCCTTAGTTAGCACCGTTGCTAAAGCTTGTTGTTTCGAAGCACCACGTGATGATCGGGTGTGTTAGATTCTGCAAGTGTATACAACGTGAGCAAGCCAGATTTGCTCATGCAGAAACTAAGGTTTGATCTTGACGAGCCTAGCATGTACAGACATGGTCTCGGAACACGGATCACCGAAAGGTAAAGCATGAATCATATAGTAGACATGATGAACATGACGATTGTTCGCCATTGAAACTATATCAACTCTCGTGATGATCGGTGTTGATGTAGTGGATTTGGTTCATGTGATCACTAAAACAATGTGAGGGATGTTGTTTTGAGTGGGAGTTCACCTAGTTTAATTTCATTAATTAATTTGAACTCAATTTGTCATAAACTTAGTCTAAACTATTGCAAATATGTTGTAGATCAATGGCAGCCCTACCATCAATTTTAATGCGTTCCTAGAGAAAGAAAAGTTGAAAACAATGGAAGCAACATGGATTGGTTCCGCAATTTGAGGATTGTCCTCATTTGGTAATTTGACCTATGTGCTGGATGCACATTGGGTGACCCACTGCGGTGATGCTCCCGATGAAGTAAAGAATGTTTACCTCGCCTAAGAATCAAGATCCATAGTTCAAGTGCTATCTTGTATGGTTTGTAATCGAGCTTCGTAAAAGGTTTGAAGAATCGACCCATATGATATTGTCGAGGATCTCAAATTGATTTTTGAGACTCATGCGACAATTGAAAGCTATGAGGCTTCCGAAAAGTTCTTTAACCGCAAGATGGAAGAAGGCAGCCCACAAGGAGCATGTGCTTAAGATGTCCGGGCACGCAAACAAACTTCAAAGCTTGGGTATAGTGATTCCTAATGCTTTGGGGATTTACCGTGTCCTCCAATCACTACCACCAAGTTACAAGAACTTTGTGATGAACTACAACATGCGTAACATGAACAAGACGTTGCCGTAACTCTTTGCCATGTTGAAATCTGCAGTGGAGATAAAGAAAGAGCACCAAGTGTTGTTGGTCAATAAGACCACCAAATTCAAGAAAGGCAAGTCTAAGAAGGGACACTTCAAGAAGGGTGGTAAGAAAGTTACCACTCGCGAAGAAGACCAAGGCTGGACCTAAGCCCGACATCGAGTGCTTTTACAAGGGAGAAGGTCCTTTGAAGCGGAATTTCCCAAAGTACTTGGCGGATCGAAGAACGACAACATCAAGAAGAAAGGTATATCCGATATACATGTTATTGATGTGTATCTCACTAGTACTCGTAGTAGTGCACGGTATTTGATACCGGTTCGGTTGCTCATATTTGTAACTCAAACAAAAGCAGAATAAACGGAAGCTAGCGAAGAACGAGGTGACGATGCGCGTGGGAAACGGATCAAAGGTTGATGTGATCGCGGTCGGCACGCTACCCCTTCATCTACCATCGGGATTAGTTTTATACTTAAATAATTGTTATTTAGTGTCTGTGTTGAGCATGAACATTATATCGGGATCTTGTTTATTGCGAGACGGTTACTTGTTTAAATCAGAGAATAATGGTTGTTCGATTTATATGAGTAATATGTTTTATGCACATGCACCTTTGATAGATGGTCTATTCTTATTGAATCTCGATAGTGGAAATACACATATCAACAACATTGAGGCTAAACGTTTGAAATCAAGCGATAATTCGACCTATATGTGGCAATCGCTGCCTTGGTCACATTGAGTGAAGCGTATGAAGAAACTCCATTCCGATGGACTTCTTGAATCACTTGAAAGATGCGAAGCATGTCTGATGGGAAAAATGACTAAGACTCCATTTTCTGGTATGATGGAGCGAGCTACGGACTTATTGGAAATCATACATACCGATGTGTGGTCCAATGAGTGTAACATCGCGCGGTGGTTATCGTTATGTTCTTACCTTCACGGATGACTTGAGTAGATATGGGTATATCTATTTCATGAAACATAAGTCCGAAACTTTCGAGAAGTTTAAGGAGTTTCAAAGTGAGGTAGAGAATCAACGTAACAAGAAGATTAAATTTCTACGTTCTGATCGTGGAGGTGAATATCTAAGTTACGAGTTTGGCGAGCATTTGAAGAAATGCGAATACTTTCACAGCTTGACACCGCCGGAACACCACAACAGAATGGTGTGTCCGAACGTCAATCGAACTCTCTTAGATATGGTTCGCTCTATGATGTCACTTACAGATTTACCACTATCATTTTGGGGTTATGCATTAGAAACAATACATTCACTTTAAATAGGGCACCGCCTAAATCCGCTGAAACTACACCGTATGAATTATGGTTTGGGAAGAAACCTAGATTGTCGCTCCTTAAAGTTTGGGGTGCGAAGCCTATGTAAAGAAGTTACAAACGGGCTTGAACCCAAAGCGGAAAAATGCGTCTTCATAGGATACCCGAAGGAAACTATTGGGTATACCTTCTATCATAGATCCGAAGGAAAAATCTTCGTTGCCAAGAATGGATCCTTTCTAGAGAAGGAATTTATCTCGAAATAAGTGACTGGAAGGAAAGTACAACTCGACGAGGTTGTCGAACCTTCTCTCGAAATTGCGAGTAGCGCAGCACCGGAAGAAGTTCCTGTGGTGCCTGCACCAATAAGAGAGGAAGCTAATGATGGTGATCATGAAACTTCGGTTTAAGTTACTACAGAGCCTTGGAGGTCAACGAGAACTCGTACCACTCCACATTGGTATGATCTGGTTATGAGTGTCATGTTGGTGGACAACACCGATGACCCCGAGACATATGAGGAAGCGATGATGAGCCCAGATTCCAATAAATGGCAAGAAGCCATGAAATCCGAGATTGGATCCATGTACGAAAACCAAGTATGGACTTTGGTGGACTTACCAGATGGCCGAAAGGCTGTCGAGAACAAATGGATTTTCAAGAAGAAAAGATGTCGATGGTAATGTTATCGTATAAAGCTCGACTTGTCGCAAAAGGGTTTCGACAAATTCAAGGAGTTGACTACGATGAGACTTTCTCACCGGTAGCGAAGCTAAAGTCTGTGAGGATTATGTTAGCAATCGCGCATATTATGATTATGAGATATGGCGGATGGATGTCAAAACAGATTCCTCAATGGAGATATTGATGAAGAGTTGTATATGATGCAACCCAAAGGTTTTGTCGATCCTAAAGATGCTAACAAGGTATGCAAACTTCAACGATCCATCTATGGATTAAAGCAAGCATCCCAGTTGGAATCAACTTGTTGATAAGGTGATCAAAAGTTTTGGTTTTATACAAACTTATGGAGAAGCTTGTATTTACAAGAAAGTGAGTGGGAGCTCTGTAGCATTCTTAATACTATATGTGGATGACATATTGTTGATTGGGAATGATTTAGACCTTCTTAATAGTGTCAAGGAATATTTGAATAATAGTTTTTCAATGAAGGATCTTGGCGAAGCAGCTTACATATTAGGCATAAAGATTTATAGAGATAGATCGAAACGCCAAATATCATTGTCACAGAGTACATATTTGGACAAAGTTCTAAAGAAGTTTGGAATGGAAGAAAGCAAGAAAGGGTTCTTGCCCATGTTGCCCAATACGACCTTGAGTAAAACTCAAAGTCCGACATCGGCAGAAGATAGAGAAAGGATGAGTAAGACTCCCTATGCCTCAGCCATAGGATCTCTAATGTATGCCATGCTATGTACTAGACCCGACATTGCATATGCTATTAGTTTAACTAGCAGATATCAAAGTGATCCAGGAGTGGATCATTGGACAGCGGTCAAAAACATCCTTAAGTACTTGAGAAGAAATAAGGATATGGTTCTTTCTTATGGAGGTGATGAACAGCTCGTTGTTAATGGTTACACCGATGCTAGTTGGAACACCGATCTGGATGATTCTAAATCACAATTTGGATACGTATTTATTTTGAATGGTGCAGCAGTTAGCTGGAGGAGTGCAAAGCAAAGCGTTGTGGCGAGATCTTCAACTAAATCGGAATACATGGCTGCTTCGGAGGCTTCACAAGAAGCAATATGGATGAAAGAGTTCATTACAGAGCTGGGTGTGGTTCCTAGTGCGCTGGACCCAATGTCTATCTACTGTGATAACATGGGCGCCATAGCCAATGCGCAAGAACCAAGGTCACACAAGAAGTCAAGCACATCAAGTCGTTTTCACGCTATTCGAGAACATATCCAGGATGGGGATATGAAGATTTGCAAAGTACACACAGATCTGAATGTGGCGGATCCGTTGACTAAACCTCTCCCGAGGGCAAAACATGACCAACACCAAACTGCCATGGGTGTTCGGTATATTACCATGTAATCTAGATTAGATGACTCTAGTGCAAGTGGGAGACTGTTGGAGATATGCCCTAGAGGCAATAATAAAATGTAGTTATTATTATATCTTTGAGTTTATGATAAATGTTTACATTCATGCTATAATAGTATTAACAAGGAAACATTGATACTTGTGTGATTTGTAAACTTAATTTGAAGTCCCTAGTATAGCCTCTATACTTCACTAGCTTGTTGGTTGATTAATGATTGTGGTTTCCATATCATGAACATTGAGATGTTATCAACAACAAGATCATATCGTTAGGAGAATGATATGGTGGACATACTTCTATAGATAAGTGTAGCATAAAGATCAAGTCATTTCAATAGTTCAATTGCTATATGCTTTCTGATACATAGTAACCTAATTCCTTCGACCATGAGATCATGCATATCACCTTTACCGGATGGATGCTTTGATGACATCAAACACCACACCGAATCGGGTGGCTATAAAGGTGGCATTGAGTGTTCAGAAAGTATTGGTTGAAACACATGGATCAAGAGTGGGATTTGTCCATCCATATGACGGATAGATATACTCTGGGCCCTCTCGGTGGAATGTCATCCAATTAGCTTGCAAGCATGTGAGTGGGTCACAAGGGATCACATATCACGGGAACGAGAAAAGAGTACTTATCGGTAACAAGGTTGAACTAGGTATGCAGAGATACCGACGATCATAACCTCGGATAAGTAAACTATCGTGAGACAAAGGGAAATTGGTATCGTATGTAAGTGGTTCATTCGATCGCAAAGTAATCGTAGAAATATGTGGGAGCCATCTGAATTTCCAGATTCCTCTATTGGTTATTGTTCGGAGAAGTGTTTCGATCATGTCCGCATAATTCACGAACCGTAGGGAGACACACTTAAGGATTCGACGTTGTTTGAGTAGTTATGGTATTATGAGAAAGATACCGAATGTTGTTCGGAGTCTCGATGGGATCCGGATATCACGAGGTGATCCGGAATGGTCCGGAGAATAAGATTCATGTAAGGAAAGTCCGCTTTGAGTTCGGGAATGATTCCGTGTTTTCATCGAATGTTCTAGAAGGTTCCGAATGTTCGACACCGGGGAAGGTACATGAATGTGTCATTACATATTGGAATGATTGCATCATGTACTAAGTGTTCTCTCTGTTCCAAATAAAGGATTAAATTGAATCCTAAACTGAAAAGTCAAATGGCCATTTGAAAGTCAAACGGCTAAACCAGAAACTAAGGAAACAAGCAAGAGGAGGTTGAAACGACTTGGGAGAGGAGTCCCTCCTCCAAGCCGGGCGCACCACCTAGGCCGAGTTGGGGAGGGACTCCTCCTCCCTGGCCGCCCTCCTCCACCCATAAAAGGAGGCGGGGCCTCCTCCTCTAGACACACAAGTTCCTATCCTCTAATCTAAATCCTAGCCCTAGACTCGGTTTAGAGCCGCTTTGGTTTAGATCTTCTAATTGCCCTAGCCTCGGATTAGAGCCTTCTAATTGGTGTGTCTAAACCCTAGACCACTAATAGCTCTCTCATACTCCACCATACTCGCTCCCGGCTTAAGGCGACTGCGAGATCTCCCTCTACTCCAGTACCACGTCACAGCCGGAATCGCGAGGAGAGTGCTACAACCTCCACTTCTTTGGAACAAGGGAGGAAGGTCTTCGTCGAGTACAACGCAGTGACCGATCATGGAAGCGCCGAACGCAGCACGGAAGGATCGTCTCACGATCTTGAGATCGGGAAGAGTACGACTATATCACCCACGAGAATCCGCTCTCGTTAAACACTTTGGAATCTTCGAGGGTAAGTTATTCCATCGACTCGTTGCTACAATCTAGTAGATAGATCTTGGCTTGTTTGTTTGTATGCGATAGAATTTTTTTTGTTTTCCATGCTACGAAACCCTACACATATACAGTCAGACATGCAGGAATAGGGGTTTTACCTCCTCACGAGGGCCCTGGACTTGGGTAGATATTGGTGTTTGAAGTGTTCTTCCGTGTGAGGTCTTCATCGCATCATCCCTCCCCGGACTCTCCAGTGTCCATTCGGCCCCAACATAATCCTACCCTAGGCATCTGCCGTGTTACCACCATGACACTGACCCTCATGGACACTCCAAGATTCAATTTTTCCATAAAAATTAAATATATCTTGGTCTTTTCTGGAGTACCAGGGGAGGGGGCAATGCCCCCCTTGACCCTAGAAAAATCCACCACTTCAAACAAGGGTCCCTTAGTGTTTTGTTGCCCTAGGGCCCCTGAAATCTGTGAACCGGCCGTGGCCCCGATGCACAAGTGCACTGACCTCATGGCCGATGCAACACGCCAGTGAAGGCCAAACATGGTGCCTGCTCCCCTCGCCGACCGTGTTGTAGTCCCAGCTCGACCGATGCGCACATCCATGGCCCACCTGACCTAGATCGGATCCTGGCCACACCACCACCAGCAGCCATGCCAAGGGGTCGCCACCTTACATATTTCAGACATTATTGTTACAATATCAAGATGTATCGAATTTCCACTAGAATAATGTATGCCATTTTGTTTGTTGAAAATAAAGTAGAATGAATCTTTTGAGCACAAATAATATATGAGCCAAAATTAGGGGTTGGTTTGGACGTTTTCATCTACACACGGTAGAGGAGACACACATAAGCATAAATTGTCCAAGCATCCAATGTTGGGCCCATGTGTAAAAGATGTACCCCCTTTCAAAACATAAGATGTTTTATCTTTTGTGATATGAATGTATCTAGACCACTTTTACTGTGTACGTTCGTAGTCACTCGTGTGGGCGATCCCCTCTCGTACCAAAGAACTCTAGCTCGGGCTGACCTGGTAGCCGCCAACACCGGCGGTGATGGCGGCGCCCCGACCATCGAACGCAGTGGGGCGAGGATGGTGTGCCCCTATTCTCCATCTTCGCGAGGAGAGGCAGTCATGGCGGGTCGCGCGGTCATGGTGGCGGCACCGTCTGGGTGAGCGGCCGGCGGTGGCCATCTTGGTCCGTTTGGGCCGTGGGGCCTGTGCCCAATTATGTCTACCTTGTAGCACGACTGTTGCCCAGATATCCACCCCAGTGCTGCCCCTCGTGGTGCTCGCGGCCGTCATGGCCGGGGTTTCCCTCGACTTGCCGGCCTAGTTCCGGTGGGTCTGGTAGCAGGTAAAGGCCGGTAGTGTGGGGGCTGCTAGTCTGACTTTAAATAAAGGGGTTTGGTTCTAGGATTCCTCTCATGCTAAGACGGAGATCTATCTGCTGTCTGTCTTTATCGATCTGGCCGCAGTGTTGTGTTCCAAAAGGCTTTGATGGTGAACTTCACTGGATGATAGCCCAGAGTTTGTCGGATCCGATGAAATTCAGTCGCGCGTAACCATATTTTATTGCACGCCTGTTACTCAAGCGAAGCCTGCATCCGTATGCCATTAGAGCAATAGATTTTGCAAAGACTGAGTATAATTTGTCGCAATATTAATATATGCTCTTAAATTTTTTTGCTCCGACTAATCGATATCTAAATCTAATTACCCTCGGTCTGATTAATTATCGCAAGTTTAGACAGTTGAGTAAATCTTGCTTTAATTTACGACAATTAGATCGGACCGGAAGAAGTACTGGAGTGACATAGCTCCACAAACTGTTCCGCAAAAATGATTCTAATTTCTTTTTTTCTTTGCACGGATTCTAATTTTTAGATGTTTCGATTTGCTAACTTAAATCCATAGGAACCTACCGGATACAAACTCGATCCGCAGTGAAACTACAAGGTTCCAGAGCAATCGCTAATTTGACGCTGTGTTGATCGTTGCAGCTGCCTAGGAAGATCGAAACCTTTTAGATGAGATTAAAAAAAAAGACACAAGAACGACCAAAAAGGTCGGTTGGTGGTGCTCGTCAGGGGCTGGCGACCTGGCGTGCCACGGTGGAGCCGTTTCCGTCGGCGCTGCACTACTGTCTAATGCCACCTACAGCCGTGACGTGTACCGGATGCGACACTACCGCCACGTATATCCCTGAACCGGACACCACCCTTTCCACGTGCGCATGACATGGACCCTCGCGGTCGCGGTTCTTCTCTGTTTTTTTTGCGGTTCTTCTCTGTTGACGTCCGGGACTACGCGCCCGGCCCGGCGAGGTCGCCCTGTCGTCCGTCACTTGAACGGCCGGCGGCGCGCTCGCCGGCACGAGGATTGCACCGCCACCGGTCACCGGTCGCCGGACGCTGCTGGTCACGAAGAGCATCAGCAGTGCACGTCACCCCATGGTTTGACCCGTCCGAAACGGCCGCACTCCGTGCCAAATACATCCAGCCTCTATACGTACTACTAGCTGGAAACGTAGCGTATCGTACATTAAGGAGTAGCGCCAGAAAGAAATACGGTGGAAAGCAAATTAAAGCGCACAAGGTAGGTGGAGATCTAGTGGGGGGAGATTTATTTAATTATATATATCGTTCTAAATCTTCAGGAATTAATGTGGCAAAGATCGGGGTCAGTTTCCCAAACGGACCAGCGTAGAGCCGGGTCGCCATGCGCGCCGGCCAAGGGCAGAAACGGAAAATCACGCGCCAGGATGGAGGCATCCGGTGGGAGATTACTTGGAGGAGTAGACCGACCGGGGACGAGACAAAAGTAGGTGGTGGCGGAGGCAGAAGCATACGTTTATTATTTTTTGGAGTATATCGTATCACCAAGGTAGAGGACAGGTAAAGAGATAGAGTACGTAGCAGGCAATAAAGGAAATATACGCAAAAAATAAGGCAATATACGCTAGAGAGAAACGCATTAATTAATTAAGCCACAAAATTTGGAAAAAAGCTGTGTATCCGGTCCTTGGCACAATATACAGGTGTACCATGCCGTAGAGCACCGAAAGGGTGTGACACAAGGGACTAATTTAACAGGAGCACCCCCATTATTTCTACTATTTATATAAGAATAAATTTCTGATAAAATTGAGCCAAACTATATGCTACTGCGTACTATTCGCATTATCACCCTTTTAGTCTTTGAGAAATAGCTCCAGCAAACTTAGGTATGTATGGTCAACCTAGGTCTTTATTTTTATTTTTTGACTCCGATCAGAAGTGTTGCCAACCGAACACTCCTTCATTTTTACACTTTAGGCCTCAATATATATACTTATTCGTTCATTGCATTATTACCTCAAGTACTAGAATCTGACCCTCTTTTGGTACTCTTGAATATGCAATCCATATATCACTTCTTATCTATGTTAATCCACACAACATCATTAGGTAGAATTATTTACCTTTTTTACAAAGTTAATTGTATGATAAAAGGCATAACAACAGTGAATCAGAATCTAAGAATCACATATAGTAGAAAAATATACAAGACATTGCATCATAGTGATGGAATATGACCCAACTTTGTTTATCTAGCAAAAAGCATCGGGACCGGGATTCAAAAACCAATAACGATCATGGGTTTGTGTCGTATTTGTTCGCGTGTATAGAAAAATCAATTACGGATCAACAAACTATACTTATATAAATTAACACAATCATATATTACATTATGAGACTAGCTTAATGAGAACAATCAACTACGTGTAATTCTGTTGCAAGAAAACAATGTTTTGTAATTTGTACAATCGATCCAGGTGTCAAGGCACGTGGCAACTGGTGACGTACCTCGTAGACACACCTGGCAAGCCAAACGACAGCGATGCAAAGAAACCATGTGAACCGGCTCCCAGAATCGACTATAAGTAGTCGCTCCAAACGAAAGGTCTTTTGGTAAAAACATAAGAGTCATTGCATAGTAGTGGAAGGCTAGAAACCCGGAAGCCCTGCAACCGAAGAGAAGGATGGATGGTGATAGCATCGAAGCTATACAAGAAAGTATGCGGCTTAGCCTAGATCTAAGCGATGAAACACTAGATGTACGATCAAGAAGGTATGGTAGGACCACTCCTGCCAATTTCAAAGGTATTTCTTTTAGTTATTTGAAAAGTTTATTCTTTATGTGAGATGCATCTATAAATACATGATCATTAACATAACATATCTCGCTAGCAAGAACACGAATGTAGTCTCCCTCCTCTTCGCTGAGGAGGGGCTACCATGAAAGTAGGTATCCTTCTCTTTACTTACATCTCTCTCGCATAAGAAATTTCTAATTACAGGCGCATGTAAGCATGGAAAAATTCGACATCAACGCATACACATGGGCCCTACCTTCTCTTTTTTTCTCTGTATCTTTCTTAATCCTTATAGATTTCGTGCATTTCCCCTCGGATATCTCGCACTTTCTTCGTCTTTCCTTTCTTCTCTTCCTATGTTTATCTTGCACTCTCGCCCTCTTTCTCTGTCCATCACAAGTCATGTCGAAAGCCAGCCAACGTCACAGTGCTATGCTTTTTTTGTCGCCATTGGCTCACCGGTTGATTATCACGCCACTGTGAGCCCCTACACGCCTCTTGCGTCACGCCATCGGTTACTACCTGTAGCCGCTAGTTCCAAAGAAGATGGTATGGCACCTTGATTTATGTTTTTTGTAATTTGGTGGGAAATTGGCTTTGATCTTTGGAGACAAAAGTTGGCTATTTTGGCTGATTTTTTGGTGTGGAATTTGCTTAAAAGTAAAAGGATGAAAGTTGTAATCTCTTTCCAAAGTTGATTTCATTGTGGTTGAATCTTGTTTTTTAGAGCTTTAAAAAGTAAACCCTCGTAGAGAATATTTAAATATATACACTTAGAGTTGAAACATCTATTAATTTTGGAAAATAAAATAGAGATAAAGGTGGGAGTGGGCTGGCAAAAGTGGTTGTGATGAGCCATTAAGACAAGAGGTAACGCTCGCCGAAACCGCTCGTGTGTAGCACGTGCCCATATATTATACTCGTTGTTTCCCGCCCATATATTAGCCCCTCTTTCAAATGTTGAATTTGACGCTCGCCATTTTCCCGCCCACGAATCACATCTCCACGTATTATGCTCGCCATTTTTCCGCTCATATATCGATATCTCTTCAAATATCATGTTAGTTGTTTCCCTCCCAAAAATCTACCCTCTCCATCACTTACCATGATAGCCATTTTTCACCCCCAAATCAGTCCCTCCTCTACCCGCACTCTCAAATATCATGATCGCTTTTCCCTGTCCATAAATCACGCCCACGCGTTATGCTCGCTATTACCCGACCATATATCGGTCACCCCTCTCACATATCATGCTCGCCATTTCCCGTGCATAAGTCACCCCCTCTCCTCCCCTTCATGTATTATGCTCTTCATTTTCACCATGGATGTACACACGAAAAAACACCTGCAACACTAGGACAGAAATACCTAGCACAATCAGGGCCAAATTGCCACTTCCCACACCTCGCCAAGGATCCCTGGAAAATGAAATTCCTCGGAACTCCAGGACACACCCTGCAAAATCACCCGCGTTCCACCTATAAAAAGACCCCGGACCCCACCTCCCGAATACAGTATTCGCAGAAAGAATTACAATTCCCATTTCGGTCCATAGAGAAATCCCGAACGAGCCCCTGTCCCTGGCCCCACCCGTTTGAAGCCCCCCTCCGCCGCTCCCCGTTTGGTTTTCGTCCACCGCCAGGTGGTGCTGGTGGTTTCCTCTCACTCCTCCCATGCCCAAGAGGTCGCGCTCTCCTCCTCCGTCGGCAGCCGCGAGGGAGGGCAATGGCAAGGCGGCGGCGAAGAAGGAGTGGGTCGGGTGGGAGGAGGAGGTCGTGCTGGACGACAGTGGGCGGCGCGTGGTCTGCTACTACCTCCGCTGCGCGCCGCCTCGCGGCGGCGACGGCGTGGTCGAGAGGGATCTAGCGGTGGTGGGGAAGTACTGGGGCGTGGGGAACATGGCGTACACGGCGCACCCCAAGTTCCTGCGGTCCATCGAGGCGGCCGCGATCCGGTCGCCGGGGCCGTCCAGGGCGGTGACGGTGGCCGTGGAGGCCACCCAGCTGAGGTGGAAATCCAGGCGAGAGGTCATGGACTGGCTCACGTCGCTCGTCGCAGGTAGCTAGCGTTCTTTCTCCTGTTCCGTTCCACTTCTAGGTGTCGACGTGAGTACATGATCTGGTGCAAGGTTCAGTGCAAGCTAATGGCTGCAGTGAATCGATCATCGCCGTCTCCGGCGATCGATCGTATTATTAGGAAGTTTATGTCTTGAACAAAAGATCCAATCTTTTTCCTCGTGTTTCTAGCGTCTGGTTAGCCTTTATTTTTGGCAACTTTTTGGTGTTATTAATGTGCTGCGTAAGTACAACTAAATCCAGGCCGTTTCTTCTCCTGCTCTGTCATCTTTTTGTCTCCTGTTAGGATTCAGGGACAAGGAATGCACATCATCGTCTTGCATGGACGGGAGACCATGCATGCTCTCCTTGTGTCCCCTTATTAGCAGTATCTAGAGAGTAGAGACTAGAGTTATCTTCTGTCAGGACGACAAATAAGTTGTTAGATGCGTGTCAATTTCAGAGGCCTTAAACATCATGTATTCTTCGTCAGATGTTGGATGAATATATACTTTGGGTTTATGCCTTTTCCTTCTTATATACCCCCATCCATATTGGTTATTACTATGGCACAATAGATCCGCTCTGATGTTTGGTCTATCACACAGTAGATCACTATATCTGACGTATTCCTCGTTAGATATTGGCTGAATACATTGGATTTATGTTTTTCTCCTCCTTATGTTTGTTATTACTATGGCACAGTAGCTAGATCAGCTCTCATGTTTGCTCTATGACATAGTGGATCTGATGTATTCCTCATTAGATGTTGGATGAATACATTGGGTTTATGTTTGTTTCCTTCTTATGTTGGTTATTAATTTCTGTTACACGAACGATATGCTCTGATGTTTGGTCTATGACTGAGTAGATCACTAGATCTGATGAATATTGGGGTGAATACATTGGATTTATGCTTTTTTTCCTTCTTATGTTAGCTATTACTATGACACGGAAGATCTGCTCAGATGTTTGGTCTATGACACAGTAGACCTGATGTATTCCTCATTAGATGTTCGGTGAATACATTAGGTCTATGGATTTTTCATCTAATATGTTGGTTATTACCATGACACAATAGATCTGTTCTGATGTTAATTTGGTCTATGACAAGTGGATCTCCTCTGATGTTTGGTCAAGGGACGCTAATATGTGGATCTGGCTCTTTTTGTTTGAGTATGAACTAATTTCCTATTCAAGAATGAATTTGTTTTCTTCAAAATGAGAGGAGGCTCAGTAAAAATGTTGTCCTTGTGTTCCCTTATTAGCAGTATCTACCTTTTTCCGGTATATGCTATGTTTTATCTCCTCCTTTGTTATGTAGGATGACAAATAAGTTGTTCAGGGGCTTCAACATCATGCCTTCCTTGTTTATTAGATAAAAGGCATTTTTGCCTGACTTTAAATTAATAAAGGCCACATAGTCCTACAACGTATATGTCACCACAGATACGCAGAGTACCAGCTTAACAATTACAGACCTGCCCAAAGGCAACAAGTTTAAACAACAACACTTGCCAATGCCTTCCTTGTTAGATCCCCAGAGTATACATTGGGTTTATGCTTTTCCTTCTTATGTTGGATTTTACTATATATATGACCCAATAGATCTGATCCGATGTTTGGTCTAGGGACTCCGATATGTGGAACTGATTTTTTTTTCGAGAATGAACTAATTTCCTTTTTTCCTGGAAAAAAATAATTTCCTTTTCAAGAACGAACTAATATTTTTCCGAGGATGAGTGGAGTCTTACTTTATTTTCTTAAATACCGTTTATGCAGATTCTCCATATAAAACCTCTGCGTCGGCTGATACATCTGATGGGTGTTCTGTTGGTGACCATGATGGTGGCAGCACTGCATCCAAGGTATGATTTCCCGATGATTTGAATTTCTCTTGTTTACGGTGTTCCAAAGGATTGCTTCAGCATAGCGTGATTTATGATGTTGATCCAGGATGCCCTTTCAGTATTTGCTGGAAACAATCCAAAAGGCTTTGCATGGTTATGTCCTCTGCCGCACTTGGATAAATGGCGGAAGCACTACAGATCCTTTTGCCGCGACGGAATGAGAATTTCGGTATGTTCATGGGTCATCCACGGATACGCCTAGTTTTTGTTCCGAGGGAGGATGGAGCCTGGTTTACAAATTTTGCGCTGCTACCTTTTGCAGGTTCATGATTTTATTTACATCAAGAGTGAAGAAGGGAGAGAGTGCAACGTTGGTTATGTGGAGGATATGTATGAAGACGGGGCCGCAAACAACATGGTTGTGGTACGTTGGATGGACAAACCCGACGACGACCATGGTGCTGTGCTGCCCCCAGATGTTCATGAGAGAGAGGTTTTCTTCTCCTATGGGCTGCAGGATATCGGAGTTAACTGTGTAGGGGGACTGGCTCCGGTCCTGAACTATCAGCACTTCCAGATGTTCCAGAGAAGGGAAGAAGAGCACAACAAATGGAAGCCCTATTTATGCCAGCGGCAGATCGTGGGTGAGACTTTCCATCCCTTTAACATCGCACAGCTGCAAGGATATGCAAACCAGGAGATTGTTAGGGAACTCTCCAGGGCACCCTCTTCCATGGCGATGGTCGTGCATTCCAAGGAACCTAACAAAGATAAAACTGATGGGGGGCAGAAAAGGAAGCGCGGCGAAATCAGTGAACACCAGCTCGTCAAAAACCCAGCTGCCCCAGGTAATGTAACTAGTGATCGGGCCATCGATAGCCATACCGCACTTGTCGTTATCGACACCGTGCAGAAGCTCCCTCAGTGCAATGCAACCAATGTCCAGACTGCTGCAAAGGATGCTCCAGAAAATGTTGCTATCAAAGATCAGGCCGTGAAGAAGCTCCCTGAGTGTAATGCAACTAATAATGGCCAGACCGCCGCAAAGGGTGCTCCAGAAAATGTTGTTTTAATCAACGATCAGACCGCGCAGAAGCTCCTGCCATGCAATGCAACCAATGATCAGACCGTGCAGAGGCTCCCTCCACAAAATGTTACCAGTGAGCAGACCGGCGGAAACAGTGCCCCGGTCAGTGCACCGAAGTCTAAGACTGTGGTGAACAAGCCTCCGCTTAGTGTAGCCAATGCTCAGGCTGTGCTGAAGTCTGCTTCTGGTTCTGGATCGCTTGGGAGTGTTCTGAAGCCCAATGTGGAGGAGCTGTTCAACGTTGGTTCCCGTGTCGAAGCCCTGTCCCAGGACAGCGGCATCAGGGGCTGTTGGTTCAGATGCGTGATAGTAAAGAAGAAGCGGAGGGGCGACCTCATCAAGGTGAAGTACCAAGATATCCGTAACCCCGAAGGGACAGGACATCTCAAGGTTGGTTTATTATTTCTGTCCAGCATTGCAGTCCTTTCTTCGATAATTGATCAAATGTGTTGATGATGCAGTATGAGTTGAAATTATTAACCTGCCCTGCCTTTTTTTCTGCAGGAATGGCTTAGAGTGGAAAGAACTGCTCGGCCTGATCGGCTGGGCATACGCCTTACTGGAAGACCCTTGATTCGCCCATGGCCTTCAAATTTGCCCAACATCCCATCTCCGTCGACCCCCGGGACAATTGTCGACGTACGGTTGCAAGACGGATGGTGGGAGGGGATCGTGGTGGAGCCGAGAACTGTCGGCCGTGTAACTGTATATTTCCCAGGTGACTACTACCTTCTGTCCGTCGTGTGATCTGACTGACCTTTTTCCTCTTGTATCCAGTTCGCTAGCACGATGTTTTCATGTTTTTCAAAATCTGCAGGAGAAAAGAGAATTGGGGAGTTTGTCGTGGGAGACCTGCGGCGCTCATTTGAGTGGGTTGGTGACAAATGGATGGCTTTGATGATAAGAAAAGATGTCATCACTCGATTGCCGTCTGCGGATGCACTGGCAAATCAAGAAAGGCCAAAAAATGAGAAGCAGAAGACTGGAAGCCTGCTATCCAGCATCGTTGCTGCGAGGAATGCAAAAGCAGCTGGGGCAAAGACCAATGCAGCACCGGTGCCAAGGGTGAGCAAGGGTGAGCAATCTGCAGCACCGGTGCCACCAACGGTAATCCTGGAACCAATGCAGGTCAATGGCATCTCTTCAAAGCTAGGAGCCCAGAACACCAGCCAGCAGTCCGGCTTGAAGGCTCAAGGCGTATCCGCACAACCGGCAGCGCCTAGGCCAGGGCTGCAATCTAGAGGCAAAGTTGAAGATGAGCCTGCAAGGCCAGCTGCAGAGAAGGTAAGCCCGCAGCGCCGCGAGGGAGATGGTACGGCTCCTGCTGGTGCCGTGCCACCTGATGTCAGACGTGCTAGAGTTGATCTTGGAAATCTACTCAAGTCTGACAAGGTCCTGAAGTGGGCTGAACGTAAGGCTAGAGGATCTGGTCCCCTGATGGGGTATTCAGACGGCAGCAGCAGCCAGGACTCTGCTCCGAATGGAGATACCGCGCCGCCAGTGAATTCAGTGCCTGTCATCACAGAGGAATGCAAAACCAATGAACAGGCTGCTATCACCACAACCCCGCCGATGATGATCGACTGACAGGTGCCTGAATGAAATCAGTAGCAGCAGGATATGAAGGCTGGCATGAGCTTTTGGTTCATGCATGAATTCCATTTCTCGAGATCCTGCCGCGCATTGCCGTGTTGATGTTTGCTATTTAGACCCCTTCCAGACAGAGTGGTGTTTGTACTCTGTAGAATAAATTGAGAAACTCTTAATCTGTTTTGCTCCTCAACTTTGGTCGTTCCTGTAAGTTTGTTGTCACTTAAGAATCTCTTCCTTCTGTACTTTAGCCATTATATGGCTTGTTTTTTTCCCTTGTAATATAGCATATGCAGTTCTCCTGCATGGTTCGATAAAAAAAATCATGTTGATGGTGTTGTGACGAAGGAATCCAGGCATATAGTGCAGGTTTTTGGCTTGGCGTTTGGTGGTTCAGCACCAACTTGGCAGCAGATTCAGGAATCTGATCCTTCCAAAACATGCTGCAGGTCCTGGCCAGTTTCACCGTCTCGAGACCAAATCCTAATTTTACTTCAATGCAACGCTGCTTTTATTCTTGCAGGTCAAACTAGCCGGCTAGTTAATCTGGTGGCCTGCAACTTTCCTTCATTATCAACGCATTACAAGATTCTCGTTTCCGTTTGCAAAAGATGGTCTCTCTGCCTCTCTGGATGCTAGGTGTGCACATGAGACTGGCAAAGTTCAGATTGATGCCATGAAAAGCAGAAAAGTCCTTCGCTAACAAATCTGTTCATTTTTTTCCCCTGAGTTCTCCAGATTTCCACCTCTTGCTTTTAAACCCTGAAATATTACTGCCCCTACCTCTCGCTGCATATGTGCCTCGAGTCTCAGAAGGTAAACTAGTATTAGTATGAATAAAGGTAAACTGTCAAGTACAAGCTAGAGCCTGAAAGAAGATTGAAAAGCATAAATTAATACGGAGAGCATGTTTGCAGGCCCTACCTAGGCGAAGAAGAGAAGGCAAAGGAAATCTGGGAAGCAGAATCTGATTCCGACGACAACGCACATCGAGCCCACAGTGGAACGGAGAACCGGATGGCCATAATAAAGAGGCTCTTGAGCCACGCTAATTCTTCTTGCTTTCCTTGCTGCTACTTTTTTCCCCAGAGACCCCGAAGCTCTCTCCGGTCAGTCGACGCCACCACCGTCGCCGGGGAAGAGCAACCTCGTCGTCTTCATGGACTACAACAGGGTATTTGCCTGAGCCAACCCCGAAGCTTTGTGGCCTGGAAAGCAGCAGCGTTTTGACGTGGCGTATCTCTGTCTGTCTCTTGTGCACTGCAGCAGTTCTACTGCATGACCCTCAGGATGAGCATCGACTGCAACGGGTGCTACCGGAAGATCAGGAGGGCTCTGCTCCAGATGCAAGGTACGTCTCCTCTAGACCCTCTCAAGCATGCACTGTGGTCTGTGGACTACTCGTTCCACAGGCCTCAGGTTTAGCTATCTGTCTGGCCTGGATGTTACCTGAAACAAAATTTGCAGAGCTGGAGAGCCACCTGATCGACCGGAAGCATGGCCGGGTGAGCGTCTGGGGCGCCTTCAGCCCGCAGGACGTGGCGATCAAGATAAGGAAGCGGACGAACCGGCGCGTCGAGATACTGGAGCTCAGGGAGGCCGCAGCGCCAGGGGGCGGCGAGGAGCAGAACGCCGGCCAACATATGCCCGGCCAACCTATGGCTTGAAGCTCCCACCCCCCACGCACCTTGTAAGGCTGGCACGAGCACTCAGATGCTGCTGCTAATGATGCTGCTTTAGCTACCTGATGAAATTCGTGGACTGGTAACTGAAACCTTTTGTGTGCAAGCTTATGTAGTCATGATTTTGATATGTAGTCCTATATGGGCTGTTTGAGTGAACATTGCTTTCTTGCTAACCAGCATCAATCATCCAAGGCACACAGACAGTTTTGAATGTAAAGATCTTTTGCATTATTACCAACACTGCGTTGAGTGTAGAATTATTCATGGTTTGTTGAATCAGGGTATCTACATCCAAGAAACAAGAGTATCCGGAGTTATCTGTGGCTATTCTACATTTTTAACGCCTTCGTGGATTCTCCATACCATTATTAGTACCATGTTCCAATTGGAACCAGATAAATCACAGACGTGTAGGCAGCACTTGTGAGGAACTTCTCCTTACAATGTTAGGCTCTCAGGGTCCTCCACGATCTTTGCAAAAGTTTGGAGAAATGCTGCCAAATCAGAACCATATATGATCCTGTGATCAGCAGTAACATTGACCTGAAAAGGTGATGAGCAACTTAGTTAGGCGCTGCACTTGAAGGGAATTCTTTTACCATCACCAGAAAACGACGTGGTTGTAACTGAAGGCTTAAAGGTCTAACTGTGGGATGGTATGATACTATGAAATATGATCATGGAAATTTTACAATAAACACACCATTTGTAGGTTAACACTAGAAAATCAGGAGGCAATCAGTATCCTTCATAGTTGCCAAAAGCATACTTGGTGATATTAATATCATACATGTTGAACTAATGATGCCAAAAACTCAAATGTGTTTGCTGTTACAGAACAAAACCAATTGACTAAATCATCCGAAAAGCTAGCTCAGGCAAACAGAACATACTGTCAGCACCTCCAGGTGCAGCCATACTAGCATGAACCTGTAACTGAAATTGCTCCAAGTCGCTACAGACCCTTACATATAGTCAACAAGTTTTGAAGGTTACATACTTATCCTGATTGCATACTATATATGATATGATGTACTCACTCCGATCAATAATAAGTGTCACTGATTTAGTACAACTTAAGCAACATGAGCTAGGGGTTCACACACATTAATTCAGTCGCATGCTTATGACATAGTACTAAAAAGCAGTCGGAACTTTGATATATCCAAAATATATGCTATGTGAAAAGAAAGCTAACCAGCATTTCGTTCTTGATACTGAAGAATCCATCCTTGTCAGCTATAACAGTAGGCCTTGATGCTCCAACAGCCATGATAGCTCCCTGCATCAAGTCATATACATACAGTACTTTTTAGCTGTTATGTTGCACAGATGCAAATCTATCTGCATTCATACTGACTGGGAAGAGATCATGAAAAAAATACTTACCTGACCAGGTGGAAGGATTGCATCAAATCTATCCACCCCAAACATACCCAGATTGGACAGCGAAAATGTCCCTGTCCATTAGTAGATCACCATGTAAGCACAGTGTATGAATACAAATGTCAAAACACGACAACAAATTTTCCCTACCTGAGTTGTACTCATTTGGTTGGAGCTGCTTCAAGCGCGTCTTCTTAAGCAGGGCTCTCCATTTTTGTGCAAGAAGATATATATCCAACTGCCATGCCAATTATAATTTCAGCTGATGTACTCCGATGCTAAAATGTTGCATTCTTCATTAAGAAGACAACTATTGCAATAAACATGTACCTTATCAACGTCCTCCAAGACAGGCGTAAGAAGGCCACCCTCGATGGCAACCGCCACCGCAATGTTGATACTACTGTTGTAACTGAAACTCTTTCCGTCCCTGCAGCTGGCATTCACAACTGGGTGCTGAGCGAGCGCCATGGCTACGGCTTTCGCTAGGAGCAATGTCTTTGTGACCCCTTTCAACTTAACCTATCCAATCCATTTTAATAAAACTGTCACTACACATGAAAATCTGAGCAGTAAGAATTCAGCTATGCAATTCAAGATTTTGTCGAAGGTTCATAGCAATGATACCTTTTCATAGAGTGCATCAAGCTTATCGGTCTTGATGGCATACCCGACTCGGAACGTTGGCACTGTCAAGCTTTCCATCATGTTCCTGCTCACCGCCGATTGCATCGATGTGAATGGTACCACCGTCGCACCAGGCACCGGAGGCATCACTGCTGGTTGTGGGACTGCAGCCGCAGGCCTGCCCGCCGGAGGTGGAGGTGGAGCGACCTTTGGCTTTGGCTGGATGCCAGCTGCTGCCTCAACGTCAGCCGCCGTGATGCGGCCGTTTAGCCCCGTACCAACGACCTTGGAGATGTCCACTCTGTGCTGCTTCGCAAGCTTCTTGGCATGAGGCGTCGCGATGCCTTTCGTCGGCGCGGACACTGGCGCCGGAGCAGGAGATACGGCCGGTGGGGCCACGGCGGCGGCCTGGGGAGGAGGGGGTTCTTCGCCCTGGGCATTGGATAGGGCCTGGGCACGCGCCTGCGCGAGGACGACATCCTCCTCGGACTCGGCGAGGAGGGCGATAGGGGCGCCGACGGGGGCGGTCCCGCCGGCCGGGACGAGGACGGCGGCGATGATGCCGTCGTGGAAGGTCTCCACATCCATGTCGGCCTTGTCAGACTCGACGACCACCACGGGATCGCCCTTGGAGACGCGGTCTCCCTCGGCGGTCGTCCAGGAGACGATCCTGCCCTCCGTCATCGTCGAGCTCAGCGCCGGCATGAAGATCTCCCGCACCTTCGCCCGCACCACCGCCATACGACGCCGTCGATGGCCTTCATAGTACACCGCACGGCGTGCGCGCCCCGGCACGGTGGATATGGAGAGGGAGAGAGAAGCCATCTGTGCCATGGCCCACGGAGGGGTCACTCGCCGACTAAACGAGTCAGCTCGTCGTGGCAAACTTCAAAATAAGGAGGAGCTTTCCGCAGTGGCGAGCCCGCGGGACGGGCGGAGAGGACGTGGCCAGAGAAAATGCGTCGGAATCCGGCGAGGGTGGCGGCGGCGGCGCGGTGAGGGGGGAAGGAAATGTCATTCGGCGAAGGCAACCGCCCACCAACCAGAGGGTGCCACTGTGCGAGTTTTTTCCGGAATTCGTGGGCTCTCTTGGTGCCGTCCGATCATGATCGACCGTTGGATGGAACTTTCACGGCTCTCTTGGTGGGTCGCCTGGTCGGTATCTTCTTCGTGTCGTCTGCATCCGCCGTCTCCGTCACAGTTGTTGAGTCGGGTGTCTCACCATTTCGTCCTCTCCCCAGCGCCATTTTTTCCTCGTCACGATTGCCGCGCTCCATCTTTGCTTCTGTTCAACATTGCGTGCTAGCTTCTAGTTCTTGGAAAGAACTTGATTTCAGTCGTGTGGTGGGAAATTAAAAATAAATAAATAGGATATCTGCCACTGTGACCAATCTGATAATGTTTTGTTGGCTTTTGACTCCACCACATTAACCAAGAGAAGGACCCCACAAAAAAGTCTTTATGCTTATACGTTAGAATTATCAAAGGCGTATGACATAATTGATTAGAATTTCTTGAGGCAAGTGATGCAAAAGTTGGGTTTCTCTCACACGTTTATAGACAGTATTATGACATGTGTCATGTCTGTGAGATATGTGGTTAAATTTAACGAAACCCTCTTAGATTCATTTGCACCGTCGCGTAGTTACAGCAAGATGATCCATTGTCGCTGTTTTTTTTGTTGTTGTTGATGGTCTTTTGCTCTTTTGAGTAAAGAAATCCAAGATAATACAATCTTCCCAATTAAAGTGCGTCGTCGTGTTCCAAAAGTTTCTCATTTATTATTTACAAAAACACTCTTTTGTTTTTAAGGCAACACACGAACAAGCTATACATGTCAAGCAAGTTCTTGATTCTTATGCTAACGCGACAGGATATCTCATTAATCCGGATAAAAGTTCACTACTGTTTGGTGAATCTTGTTATGATGATAATAAAGGCTATATCCGGTCTACACTTGGTGTTTATTCTGTGTTTTGTGATGAGAAATATATGGGACTCCCAATCGATGGATGCATGTCGATAGGAAGTTGCGGAATATGTAAGCCCAATTAACAAAGAGGTTACAAATATGGGATGATGGTCATTTAACACAAGTTGGTAAAGAGATCTTCATTAAATCTGTTGCTCAAGCCTTGCTAACTTACATTACAGGAGTTCTCAAGTTACCTTTCTCGGTTTATGATGATCTTATGCAAAGGCCTTTTCATAGTAAACAGTGCGTATGACTGACCTGATGGATGAGGTTTGGAGGACTTTGACACAGTCTTGTAGCTCAACTCTTGATGAAAATAGGCCAGTATGAGACCTCATATGGAAGGCTGGCGTACCTCCTAAGGTACGGAATTTTGCCTGGCGCCTTTCCACTGATTCTCTCCATACCTGGTTAAATAAACACAAACGTACAATTGATCTGTCAAGTTGTTGTTCTATTTGTGGAACGGAATCAGAGAATAATTTTCATGCTTTCTTCCAATGTATCTTTGCAAAATCTTTCTAGGAGTTTAAGCAGGAGAAGTGGACTCTCCATGGTTTGGAATCCATAACATATAATGACCTAGATTGGCCACTAAACCTATTGGAAAATATCCCCAAGGATATCTGGTATAGAACTCTGATGACTCTTTGGCGCATATGGTTTATTTGCAATGAAGTTGTGCATAAAAAAACTCCACCAATAGAAGTTTCCCGACAATTCATTATGAGCTACACGGATTCTTTGCTCCAAATTAAGTATCACTCAACAGATGATATATGTTCAAGATAAATTTGTTTTGGTTGTGGTTGATGAAACCAGGACTAAGCCCAGTATCACATGTGATATTGAGTTAAAATGGGAAGCTCCTCCGACTGGCTGGTGCAAAATAAACACAGATGGGTCGTTCGGTGCTGATGGTTCTGTTGGAGCGGGTGTAGTTCTTCGCAACAATTTGGGTGAGATTATTCCGTAGAGGTGCCCTCGAAGCGAAGATATATGCAGCAAAGGAATGTATGAGACTAGCCTTGAGCGGGTGAATCAACCTATGATACTTGAGATGGACTGCTTGGAGCTTATCAACATCATGCATGATCGTTCTTTGGATCGCTCATGCGATGATTGCAGAGATAAAATCTTTGTTAAAGGATCGTCACGGTTGCATTGCTCATGTTAGGAGAACTCAAAATAATATCAGCCATTTTATGGCTAACTTTGCTAGAGTTAATAGTCGTACGGCAATTTGGCTAGGCTCCGGTCCGGACGGTCTAGTGGAAATTTTCCATGATCATGTAACTTCTATTATTCCTGAGTAATGCAATTTCTACCCTCACAAAAAATAAATAATCAATCTAAAACTCAGTTTTGTTAGTTGTCCGATCATAACTTTAATTTTGTCGATATTCCCATACAACACTTCTTAATTTTGCCATTTCGTCATCTTTTCGATTAGTCTTTTTGCCAATTTACATTCTCCACCCTTTCTTTTTTTATATATCATAGTGATTGATTGGATCTAAATGTTACTAGTAGTAGCATGAACTTGCAACGCACACAACCCTTAGTACAAACCAATGCAATATGTAATCCATATTCATATAAGTGAGATAAAAATAAAGAAAAAAGTTGACTCTACTTTTATCCCTATTTTCACATTGATGACAATATTAATTGAATTACCTTCTGCTTATCCCATTTAGTAAACTTTTTAGCAGCTTTTACCCCTTCAAACTTTTAACTATTATATCGGTTAGATCCTTGGTTGTGTACCATGACTTGTCACATCGATAATCAACATATGCATCATCCCTCAGTAGCACCAGTGCACCGTTTGAATGGTATCTGACCATGTGGAATCTGTTTGTAGCATTGTTGGTCTGTGTGGAGCAGCCGAGCAGGTAATGTACCAAATCCAGCTCGAGCGACGTCTTCGACCACACCAGCCGACTCGATACGATGAACGACGCTCGTATGGTGTGGCATGTCCTATGACACGCAGGTGAATCAGATGGCCAAATCCAATCTTGTGCATGTAGATGTGGAGCAGGCTATGTCGTAGTTGATGACATATATCTAATTACTCCGTTGGTGCTCGATATGAAGATACCGATTGTCAAGCTTCATGCACTAGCCAACACAACCAAAAGTCCGAACTGATGGAAAGGGCTAGTGCAATCCACTTATACACTTCAACGCCCCCTCTCACGTGTGACAGGGAGAAGTCAACACGTGCAACCGAAAGAGAGCGACGGCGCGCGAGACTCACGTATGACTCAAGAGGCCTATACGTGGACACAGAGGGGTCAACAGCAATGTTAGGATAAATTGCGAAAGACAGGACTCGAACTCGAGACCTTAGGCTCTGATACCATTTCAAGCTTCATGCACTAGCCAACGCAACCAAAAGTCCGAACTGATGTAAAGGGCTAGTGCAATCCACTTATACACTTCAACACCGATGACAAACATCCTGATATGGCCCATGCGGGTGTCCTTGGCAGCGTCATCGGCGGCCTTGTGTCGGACGTTGTCAAATACAACGGCGAATACCATTCATGGTGCTAGGTCAAAGAATTTCTAGGATGTTCACTCTACCGTGCTTTGAACTTATTAGCCTTGGCGTATGGCAATGACCGAACCATAAATACTATTCTCGAATAACGTTGATACGGATAAGGCCACACCTCATAGAACATGTAAAGGTTTAAAATGGGTAAAAACCGTCACAGGTTTCACTAAATATGTAAATGAAAGTACTTTCTATTATGTGGGGTAAATAAATACTGTCTCAAATGCAAAATTATGGGGTCAAAATAGAATTAACTCTAAAGAAGAGGTGGAAAACCTAAAATGAAAAAAACTAATTATAGTCTAACAGTGAAAACATGACGAAATGACAAAATTTAGAAGTGTTGTAACGAAGTGATGGCAAAATTGGAGTTTTGACCGGTCAAATGGAAAAACTAAGTTTTGGGCTGGTTATAGTGGTAAAAATGATAAAAACTCAAATAAATATACAATTGCTAGACGCTTGCTAAGAGGTTATCATCATGAAATTTTTTGGTAAAAAGAACAAGTAAAATAAATGTTGAACAAGATGTAAATGCCGTGTTGAATTGTGTGCAGATTCGCATGTGCAACGATGGATCTAGGATCAACACTTTCTTTGATTAAGTCTCATAGTGGTTGTGACATTTGTGGTGCCTCGATTGCGTTGAGCTAGTTTGGTTGCCTGCATAAGATTGACTCTAATTATGCATTTGTTTGATTCTTTTGTATTGCCTTGATATGCATGCGAGTAGAGACCGTAGCCTCGTGTCTGGTTGTTTGTTTAACAGATTTTGTGCTCCATATGATACAGAGTTTGGGTGTTTTTTTGAGTGCATCGTAATGGTTGTTCTCACCTATTTTTAACATAGTAAACTTATCTTATATTCATATCTATACCGCCACACGTGCAAATAATTTTTCATGTAGTGAAAGCCATGCCGAGGGTCCTTGTGCACTTGTTTTCTTTACTCTATTGCCTTGATATGCATGACACTAGATACTCTGTCCTCCTCGTGCTTGGTTGCATGTGCGGGAGATTTTGTGCTCCCGTGATGTGAAGTTCGGGTGTTGTTCTCACATATTTGTAACATGGTGAACTTACCTTATATTTATGTATACACCACCAGACATGCCAATAACTCGTTAACCTCTTAGTATATGACCCTTGAAGAAAAAAATGAAGAGTAACGAAGCTTAAAATCTCAGAGCCTAAGGTACATATACACATCATGTTTCATGTGGTACATTAGAAGAGTGTAGGATGGTGCTAGGGTTTCTTGTGGTACATTAGAAGAGTGTAGGATGGAGGCAGAAGCAAAGGTGTGTATGAGGAAGGAGAGGACGTGCCCTAACTTCTACTGTTTCATCTCTTGGAAGTCTGAACTATTGACTAACCCTCCACTAAATAAATTTGTATTTTTTATTCTTCATAACCGATCATCTATGCTTATATTATGGACATAAGGCAATAAAAAGCTACACAAGATGAGGACCGAGGATAGCAGCTTTTGGTTGATCCGTCTGTACCATATGACCAGAAATATTGACCTGACGATGCCAAAACACCTAAATTAGTTTCTGAGTGAACGGCAAATCATTGAAGCGCGACACAACACACAACAAGCATCTGACCCATTATTATTTGTACTGGTCATTAATTTTTAAATAAAACTTACACATCTTAGTTAATCTAAATAATTTTCATAAAGGCGGTGAGCTCCTTACCGTGCTTTGCTGTGTTGCCCTGCCTCCCGAGTGGTGGCTCCCTGCCACCTAGTCAGCCAACGCCTCAAGCCCCAACGACACGCCCATGCAGTCCAGCCGTCAGGTGAGAACCTGTCGCTGTCGTGCATGGCATGATACACTAAGTCCTCGACGCTCGTCGTCCCGCTCTTTGGGAACAGTTCCACGAATGAACCCGGCACCTTGATCCATGTCGCGACGGCGGCGGGGATTTCGTGAAATGCGGTCGAGTGCAACACATAGAAGCGTTCGTGGAATGCGTAGGGAGCGCGTGCCCTGCTACGACTGGACCAACCCATACAAAACCGCCCTTGCTCTCACATATCGTGTTCACAACCGCCTCTGGTGCTGACCAACCCACAAACGCAATGGATGGAGAAAATTCAACACGCTGGCATGTAGGGCCCCACCCAGCGACACGTCATGAGCAACCATAGATGCTCAAAACCAGGAAGCTTATATCTCTTCTAAGATTCTTTCCCTAATCTTAATTTCGAGCCATGCATTCCCCTGTTACAATATTTTTTCTTGTAAAATTGACAGTCGGATATGATCCTGAGCGCCAAAAGAAGCAATTGGTTGTGCCATGAAAATAAGGGACTTCTTTTCTCACATACTCAATTTGTTTAGTGGTGTGGTCATCTGGATGTAGTATGCACAAATTCAGTTAACTATTTGGATGTTAAATCAGGTTAGCACATACTAAAGTACTCATGCGCTTGTATCTGATCTCGCAGCTGAGTGCCACCAAAGGAGACTACCGGCGAATCCCAACTGCAATGGTGAATATTATAGAATAATATGTTGGAACACCCCCTGCCGGATGGCCGGTCCCGAGGCTGATCCACACCCGAGGGAGAAGACTAGAGTCGAAAAGCACACAGATAACACAAGTAAATGGCACATGGAACAAAGGGGAACTTTATTAATCTTTCTCTCGATAAAACTCTCATACAGTGATTGCTCCTCTATTTATAGACTAAGGGGATAGGATACCCACATGGGCCAACCCTAGCCTGGTAGAGGCCACACCGAGTGGGCCTCTACCGGCCTAGTTTCCCAACACTCCCCCTGTGTATCTTATCTGTATAACCATGGCTTAAAATTCCAGAAAACCCAGTGGGAAAAATATGGAGAAATGCACACGGTATACTTGTTGCTATGTTGCACGAATTGCCTCATTAAAAACCTCATGTGAGAAACTTTATAAAAACTCACTAAGGGAAAAAGAGTACAATTCACTTAACTATAAAGTTAAGCACTCGATTATCGGGATCAAGATTTCAGCGATGAGTTTGTGAAGATTTTCCCCCTGAACCTTGCGTCTCCCTAAGTATCATCATGCCGATCCTACGAACACATCTCTCGAAAGAAGATGCTGGCAATGATTTAGTGAACAAATCAGCGGGATTTTCACACGACTTAGTATGCAAGACTTTCACTTCGTTCATCTTTTGCAACTCATGTACATAGAAGAACTTGGGGTTTATATGCTTTGTGAGATTGCTCTTCACGTAACCCGTCTGGACTTGTGCAACACAAGCGGCATTATCTTCATAGATAATTTTTGGGGTTTGTACGGTGTTCAGTCCACATGACATCTGGATGTGGCTGACTACTCGTTGAAGCCATACACATTCTCGTGATGCTTCATATAATGCTATGATTTCCGAGTGGTTCGTCGAAGTTGACACAAGAGTTTGCTTAGACGATTTCTAGGAAATCACTGTTCCACCACAAAGGAAAACATATCCAGTCTGCGACTTGGATGTGTGCGGGTCCGAAAGGTACCCAGCATCTGCATAGCCTACAACAGATAGGTCTTGGTTCTTTTGGTAAAACAAGCCAAGGTCCTTTGTTCCTTGTATGTACCTAAAGATGTCCTTAACACCTTTCCAATGCCTCTTGGTAGGCTTAGAAATATACCTTGCAAGCAAATTGACGGCGAATGCAATATCCGGCCGTGTACAATTTGCGAGGTACATAAGTGCGCCAACTGCACTTAAGTAGGGGAATTCCGGTCCCAGAATTTCCTCCCCCTCTTCTTTAGGCCTAAACGGGTCCTTGTCTTGCTGCAAAGATCTTCCGACCATCGGGGTCTTAGAAGGATATGCCTTTTCAAACCCAAATCGTTCCAACACCTTCTGGGTGTAGGCCGACTTGTGAACTAGAATCCCAGCAGGGGAATGCTCAAGTTGCAGACCCAGGCAGAACTTGGTTTTGCCTAAGTCTTTCATCTCGAATTTCAACATCGGGTAGGAACTCGCTTCCTCAATATCGTCAGGTGTACCGATTATATTCAAATCGTCCACGTATACCATGATAATACAGAAACCATCCTGGGATCTTCGTATAAAAACACATGGGCAATCTTCATTGCTCACGTAGCCCTTCTGATGAAGGAAATCGCTTAAACGATTATACCACATCCTACCCGACTGTTTTAGTCCATACAATGACTTCTTAAGCTGAACACTGTATAAGCTCTTGTTTGCTCTATCCTGGTTCGGGACAGGGATACCTTCTGGTACTTTCATGTATATGTCCGAATCCAAGTTACCATATAGATAAACGGTGACAACATCCATTAGTTCCATTTTTAAGTCCATGTTTACTGCCATTGAGATCAAGTATCTAAAGGTAATTCCATCCATGACTGGGGAGTAAGTTTCCTCAAAGTCGACACCTGGTCGCTGAGTGAAACCTTGAGCAACGAGCCTTGCTTTATACCTTACTACTTCATTATTCTCGCTTTCTCTTTAACAAAAACCCACTTATGGCCAACGGGCGAATGTGGGGAGGTGTTAGACAAACAGTCCAAATACCTCTCTTTTTTAACGATAATAATTCAGCAGTAATTCTTGCCTCGCCAATCTTTCCAATCCGACATTTTCTTGCAATCAGCGGCGTGTTAGGCTCAGGTCAAGATCTATGATTGAGGCAATTTTCTTGGCAAAATTAACGCCGACATTTGTCATGGCTCGGTTGTATGACTCGCCCAATTAACATAGTTAATGGCCATTTCGTCATGGAGTGCATCAGCACATCCTCTTGCTCCACCGGATTTCCCAATCCAGAGCTAGGTCCTTTAGCTTTCCGCTGATGTGTGCGCATACAACTTCCGGGTATTTCCGATATAGGAAAGTTCAAGTCCAATTTCGTGCCGAAATATCCGTACTTGTGCTGTGTCTCAACTGCTCCCTCAACGGGCATGTAATAAATCTGTCTTATCCTTTTTCTTCGGGCGTCCCCGGGTACTTGGGATTTGAGAAACCGGAATCCGCGTCCTCTTAGGCCCTGGAGCAGGAGTGGGTATATGTGGCATCCCGCAAAACCACTACTGGAAAATCGCGTTGAATTTGTGCATTGCATCGTCATCATCATGCATTGTTTGCCAAAACTATTTTTCGCAAAGCCCGTTTTGTTTTCTAAACGCCCCATCTTTATTCAAACGCCAAACCCCGGGGCTCCGGAGTATTTTGTTTTATTGCTATCGGTTTGCAAATGGCCCAATTAAAACATATAAAAATTTATATTTATTTTAGTGGGGCAGTCGAACGGGCCAAATGACCCGAACGACCACCCCATAAACTAAATCGGTCCAAACCAGCCCCCCCCCTAAATCCTATGTCTACCCAACTCTCTACCCAACCCATCCCTCCACCTCACTCCCTCCAATAGTATCCTGCCACCTCACCCTCTCCCTCTCCCCCCTCCAATCCTAATCTGCCACCTGGCCCAACCCACTACCTCTCCCTCACACCCACACCTCCTCAGCTGGCCCCGCCCAAAGACGCACTCCAACCGCCACCACCCACACAGCACTACACGCACACCACGCTAAAGACGCTACCGCCTCACCGTGGGCCCGACCCCACTCGCCCCGTGGCCCACCTACCCCACTCCCCGCCTTCCCGAATCCCACCTCCACCTCATGTCCCACACCCGCAGCCCCGCCCCACCTCCCACCACCACGCTGCCTCCTCCCAGCTCCTTCTTCCTCCTCCTCACGCCGAGGCAGCCTCCCTCGCCTCCAACCTCCTCGCCCCGCCCCCACCCCGCCCCTCTGGTCCTCCTCGCTGTCGCCCGGCGCCATGACCTCCTCCGTCGCTTGCCGCCCGCCAGAGCGAGCTCCTCGCCTGACCCGGCTCCGCCTCGCCCCTTCCGCCAAGAGCCCGCGGCCCTGGCCGGCCGCCCCGCAGCGACCCCCGACCTCCGCCGTCGCCCTCTCCAGCTCGCATCGCCGCCCACGGAGCCGCCTCGCCAACACCTCGCTGAAGCCTCTCCGCCTCCGGCGTGCTCCACTGTCGCCCGCCTCATGCCGCCTCCGGCAACCTCGCCTCGGGCCCCCTCTCCCTCGCCGCCCACGCCCGGCCCGCTTTCGCCTCTGCACCCTCGCCCCGCCTCGCGTCCCGTCGAGCCCGCCGTGGCTCCCCACACTCGCCCGGCCCAGCCCGCGTTGCGTCCTCTCCGCGGGGTCGGTCGACCTTCTTGCCTGCAGCCTCCTGCGAGCCCGAGGCCAAGCCGACCCCGAGCCGTCGCGGCGTCTTCGGGGCCCCGCCTTGCAACAGACGCCTCAGGTTGTTGCAGTATGCTCCAAATCCGGATCTTGCCAAGATCTCAAGGCCATACCTACGCAAGTTGGATGCGACAAGGCCTCGACGACATGAAACCCGAGTCCGACATCGACAACGAAGACGGGACCATCAGGACCTTCGTCATAGAACGCCAAGATCGTCGATGCGATTGCACCAAGTCGTCTACCCCGAACACCGTGCGACAAGACCATCGTCACGGAACCCTAAGACACATGTGCGACAAGTACTCTTTTCCCGAAGGCGCCAAGACCCCGAGACCCCAAGATCTACGCTAAGGCACGACAAGGTCTACCTCATGGACACCGAGGACTTCCCCCGAACGACACGACCGTCGACACGACCGAGACCCAGACGCGACAAGAACTACCCCGATATCCGAGCACGACCCCGCTATTCGAGAACGCGTCCGTCGAACCCCGAACCCCAGATCCGAACCTCGCCGATCCGTCGAACCCTGAGACCGACCCTGGACCCCGAGACCGAACCCCGGACCCCAAGATCGTCGATCCCCCTCTAATGTGTGAACCCTTTCCTCGAACCCTATTTCATCACATAATAACAACTTGTTGCATATTGAATTGTCATTCATCTCGCATACATATCTGTGGTTTGGGGGCCTTATGCCGATTCACCTAATAATTAAATATGGGGCCCATATGCGGGCAAATCTAGTCTCATATCGGCCTCATTTAAACATGTGTAGCAAACCGGCTCCATCTGTTACATTGCTAATCAACATTTAATTTGAAGGGCTTCTAAATAACTCGAACCATCTGATTAATTGTCGGGACCCCGGTTCCGCTTAATATGACCTAATTGCATCGCCTCTTTGCCACGCCATACATCATACATGCATCATGCCGATCTTCTGCCGTGTATTAAATATTGCATCCGGTGCTTCTGCTAGTGTTTTTGCTTCTTCGCGGATAAGGCCGTTGAGTTGATGTGAGCTTCGCCCCGATCTTCGGATGAACCTTTCGGCAATGTTTTCAGGCGAGCATCTCCCCCTTTCTACCTATCTTACTTTTATAGTCTTTATTCCCCTTCTGTTGATCTATTGCTATCTGTGTTGCGATGCTCTAGTTTTCGTACCCGTGATATCCCTTGCGGTAGATATTGCCTTGGACACACCCTATTCCCTGTTGTTTGATAAATAGTTGGACTTGCGCGTCGTAGTCGCTTGCTCAAGTGTTGTTGCGTGTTGTCAAGTGCCACAGTTGCTGATGTATTGCCGCATGTTGCTGTTGGAGATGATTCTAGTTTTACTTATCGTCACTTTAATTTCTGTTTAACAACTAAAACTGAAATAAGCAGAGGCATCGGTGGGTGATAGATAACATTTGGTTTCGAACGCCCACTTGTGTCCCGTAAGACCCCGAGTACTTGATACATTCCTTGTTTTATCGCTATCCACATCCGGAGGTATATGGGACCCCCAGCCGAGCTTGATTCATTCTTATTTCTTGGGGCCACAAACTAGTTTGAGGTGTTTTACTATCCTGTACTTATGCCATGCTACTTTCGTATTTAAATTGTGCGAGCACTGCATCTTGTTAGGAAGCGGAGTGATTACGCAGTATCGGCAGGTCCCGATTGGGGACTCGCTGTCGCCATGTACCATTGTCGCAAACCTTGGTCTCGGAGCTTGCTTACTCCGTATGGTATACTTCAAGGGTGGCCCCAAATATTTCAATCCGTGATTGTTCACCGTGAAAGCCTCGTTGGGTTTTGATTTGGTTTTTCCGAGGTTGATCGAGCGTGTGTTGCTATTGGTGCACCCCGGCCGGGTAAAACTTTCTGAAAGCCGTGTCCGCGGATATGGACGACTTGGAGCACAGTATCTCGATCATAGACAAGCATAACTAAAGTTTATTGCTATAAATTTGACTTATAATGACTAGTAATCAGCTTCACTATAACGGAATGGCTAACTAATACTGCCCACAACTACTTGTTTGGAGTGTCGCTTGCGACCATTGTACCTGACTAGTAAGTATTGCAACTACAACAAAAATGGCTGAATAAAAGTACCAACAACTGCTGGGTTTTTGGGTTATATCATGATAAATGTATCTGACTAGTAAGTGTTGCCACTATAACGGAATGATTAACTAAAAGTGCCCACCGTTTACTTTATCCGGATGATTATCTAAACCTGACTAGTAATTGCTGCAACGATAACTGAATAAGTAAAACGGCCAACCGTGTGAGTTCCTTGGTTGACTTCCTCGTTTGGTCTCGAGGGGGAAATACCAAGATGGGTTTGTGTGGTGTTAGCTTGTGTTGGATCCGAATAGGTCTTTCTTACCCTCTCGATTGCCGCCATTGCATCGAGTCTCTATAGGTTGTTTAGTGCATCTTTGCCGCTTGATCCACCATACCTTTGTAGGCGAGGGGCCGAATTCTAGCCTCGCTGTAATCGGCCTCAAGATCGACGCTCCTTCTTTTTCCTTTGCCCTCTGTGCACCCCTTTTGTTTATTCAGTTTTGAGATCGACGCCGTTAGGGGTTACCCTTCCGGCTTGGCAGGGTTATGGACGCCATTGGTTATTCTTCGTGGCTCTTAGCCCCATTTGCATCTTGTCCGTAGTCGGACGCTATATCGCTTACAAGGTGATTTGGATCTTTGTATATTATATCTGTATTCTGGCTCTTTGAGTCAGATATATATCTCGCTCGTGGGTCCCATCGAGGACTGTTGTGTAATGTTATTACTTCGTTTTCCACCCGCACGAAAGTGCCTGGTGGGCACCTTTGAATCGTTTCTATGCGGGTTTGGCGAATTTTGCTCAAACTTGCATAGGTCTGATTCTGAGGGTGTTACAGAGTGGTATCAGAGCTCAGCAGTTGCGATACCCCACAAGTCCAGCCTGTAGGATAACCTAGCTAACGGCCGAAGTAGAGTGTCAAAACTATTTTGCAAAATCGGTTGGATAGTTCTGATTAGGTCTGATTTTATTCCTTACCCCTCTGCTATTCTCCTCTTATCTCGACGTGTTTTGAATCTACCCTCTTATCTTTTCTTCGAGTCCAGGATTTCTCGTGGTTGGGTTCCCGTCGTACCTTCAGGATTTCGCTTCTCCCTTTTGTAACGGAGGTGCTACGACCATCAATCTGCAACTTGTCTGTTGTACCCTTCATCCGATCTTTTGTTCTTGAGCTCTTTATCCATATGTGTTCCTTGCTGGATATCAGTGTCGTTGGAAAACATATGAGAAGGACGAGCAATGGTGAAGTTGGAGTATACCTTGAGCATGTGTTGTTCATGCCAATGGAACCATCGCGGAACCTAATCATTGTGTCTTTCATACGAGTTCTGCTGGCATCATCCCTTTGTTCCGGATACCACCTATGAAGATCTTCAGTCCAAATCTCGAGAGTGAGTTGCCTGATTCTCCTACCCATGTATAGAGTTGACAGTGTGGGTACGGGATGGACTGATCACCCTACCCGACTCTTACTGTTCGCTCTGTACATCGAGCTGGTGGATCAATGTAACTTTTCCCTCTTCTAATGGAAGTAAGGGGTGGCCTTATCGTTTGATGCCTCTAGCTTCGCCCTTTGTTTCTCCGGAGTGATCTCTCGACGATCAGGAACAACGACCTTTGTTGGTGGTGTCGCCGATTCCCAGTTGAAGAAGGAACCCTCGTTAGTGGTGTCGCGAGGATCTACACGAAGCGCGAAGGATCAGACCGCCGACCTTCCTTCCGGTACCATGAGGCGGATCTCGAGGGCGAGATCCATTGTTAGTGGTGTCGAATTGTGGCATCCCGCAAAACCACTACTGGAAAATCGCGTTGAATTTGTGCATTGCATCGTCATCAACATGCATTGTTTGCCAAAACTATTTCGCAAAGCCCGCATATGGTTTTCTAAAACGCCCCATCTTTATTCAAACGCCAAACCCCGGGCTCGAGTATTTTGTTTTATTGCTATCGGTTTGCAAATGGCCCAATTAAAACATATAAAATTTATATTTATTTTAGTGGGCGGTCGACGGCCAAATGACCCGAACGACCACCCCATAAACTAAATCGGTCCAAACCAGCCCCCCCCCTAAATCCTACCTCTACCCAACTCCCTACCCAACCCATCCCTCCACCTCACTCCTCCAATAGTATCCCGCCACCTCACCTCTCCTCTCCCCTCCAATCCTAATCTGCCACCTGGCCCAACCCACTACCTCTCCCTCACACCCACTCAACCCACACCTCCCTGCGCGCGGGCCCCGCCCAGCACGCACCCAACCGCCACCACCCACACAAAGACTACACGCACCACGCTGCAAACGCGCTGCCCACGACACTGGGCCCGACCCCCACTCGCCCCCGTGGCCCAGCCACCTACCCCACTCCCTGCCTTCCCCGAATCCCACCTCCACCCCGCGGTCCCACACCCGCAGCCCCGGCCCCACCTCCCACCACCACGCTGCCTCCTCCCAGGCTCCCTTCTTCCTCCTCCCTCGCACGCGCGAGGCAGCCTCCCTCTGCCTCCAACCTCCTCGCCGCCTCGCCACCCCGCCCTGGTCCTCCTCCGCCACTGCCGCCCGGCGCCAAGGCCTCCTCCGTCGCTTGGCCGCCCGCCGCCAGAGCGAGCTCGCCCGACCCGGCTGCTCGCCCTTCGCCCGGAGAGCCGCCGGCTGGTCGGCCGCCTCGCGGCGACCCGACCTCCGCTCGCCTCTCTCCAGACGCCGCCACCGGAGCCCGCCACCGACCGAGCAACCTCGCCCGAGCCTCTCGCCTCCCAGGCCGTGCTCCACTGTCGCCCGCCTCGCGGCCGCCTCCAAGAACCTCCTCGGGCCCCTCCTCCGCCTGCCACGCCCGGCCGTCGCCTCTGCACCACTCGCCCGCCTCGCGTCCCGTCGAGCCCGCCGGCCCCCCACCTCGCTTCCGGCCCGGCTGCGTTCGGCCCTGCGTCCTCTCCGCGGTCCGGTCGACCCTCTGCTGCTGCAGCTCCTGCGAGCCCGAGGCCGCGCAGACCCCCCCCGAGCCCGTCCGCAGCGTCTTCCAGGGCCCCGCCCTGCGGGCCCCGCTGCCCCGCGACAGTCTCCACCGTGCCGTCCTCCAAGCCGACCCAAGCCGGAGTCGCTCGTGCTCGTCCCTGTCGTCTTGCAACAGACGCTCAGTGTGTTGCTTAGTATATGGCTCGTCCCGGGATCTTGCCAAGATCTCTCGAAGGCCATACCTACGCAAGTTGGATGCGACAAGGCCTCCTCGACGACATGAAACCCGAGTCCGACATCGACAACGAAGACGGGACCATCAGGACCTTCGTCATAGAACGCCAAGATCGTCGATGCGATTGCACCAAGTCGTCTACCCCGAACACCGTGCGACAAGACCATCGTCACGGAACCCTAAGACACATGTGCGACAAGTACTCTTTTCCCGAAGGCGCCAAGACCCCGAGACCCCAAGATCTACGCTAAGGCACGACAAGGTCTACCTCATGGACACCGAGGACTTCCCCCGAACGACACGACCGTCGACACGACCGAGACCCAGACGCGACAAGAACTACCCCGATATCCGAGCACGACCCCGCTATTCGAGAACGCGTCCGTCGAACCCCGAACCCCAGATCCGAACCTCGCCGATCCGTCGAACCCTGAGACCGACCCTGGACCCCGAGACCGAACCCCGGACCCCAAGATCGTCGATCCCCCTCTAATGTGTGAACCCTTTCCTCGAACCCTATTTCATCACATAATAACAACTTGTTGCATATTGAATTGTCATTCATCTCGCATACATATCTGTGGTTTGGGGGCCTTATGCCGATTCACCTAATAATTAAATATGGGGCCCATATGCGGGCAAATCTAGTCTCATATCGGCCTCATTTAAACATGTGTAGCAAACCGGCTCCATCTGTTACATTGCTAATCAACATTTAATTTGAAGGGCTTCTAAATAACTCGAACCATCTGATTAATTGTCGGGACCCCGGTTCCGCTTAATATGACCTAATTGCATCGCCTCTTTGCCACGCCATACATCATACATGCATCATGCCGATCTTCTGCCGTGTATTAAATATTGCATCCGTGCTTCGCTAGTGTTTTGCTTCTTCGCGGATAAGGCCGTTGAGTTGATGTGAGCTTCGCCCGATCTTGGATGAACCTTTCGGCAATGTTTTCAAAGAGCATCTCCCTTTCTACCTATCTTACTTTTATAGTCTTTATTCCCTTCATTGATCTATTGCTATACGTGTTGCGATGCTCTAGTTTTCGTGCCGTGATATCCCTTGCGGTGTATATTGCCTTGGACACACCCTATTCCCTGTTGTTTGATAGATAGTTGGACTTGCGCGTCGTGTCGCTTGCTCAAGTGTTGTTGCGTGTTGTCAAGTGCCACGATTCTTGATGTATTGCCGCATGTTCTTTGTTGGAGATGATTCTAGTTTTACTTATCGTCACTTTAATTTCTTTAACAACTAAAACTGAAATAAGCGAGGCATCGGTGGGTGATAGATAACATTTGGTTTCGAACGCCCACTTGTGTCCCGTAAGACCCCGAGTACTTGATACTGTTCCTTGTTTTATCGCTATCCACATCCGGAGGTATATGGGACCCCCACGAGCGAGCTTGATTCATTCTTATTTCTTGGGGCCACAAACTAGTTTGAGGTGTTTTTACTATCCTGTACTTATGCCATGCTACTTTTGTATTTAAATTGTGCGAGGAGCACCTTTGTCTTGTTAGGAAGCGGAGTGATTACGCAGTATCGACAGCCCCCGATTGGGGACTGCTGTCGCCTGACCATTGTCGCAAACCTTGGGTCTGTCTCGAGCTTGCTTACTCCGTTATGGTATACTTCAAGGGTGGCCCCAAATATTTCCAATCCTGTGATTGTTCATCGTGAAAGCCTCGTTGGGTTTTGATTTGGTTTTTCCGAGGTTGATCGAGCGTGTGTTGCTATTGGTGCACCCGGGTAAAACTTTCTGAAAGCCGTGTCCGCGGATATGGACGACTTGGAGCACAGTATCTCGATCATAGACAAGCATAACTAAAGTTTATTGCTATAAATTTGACTTATAATTACTAGTAATCAGCTTCACTATAACGGAATGGCTAACTAATACTGCCCACAACTACTTGTTTGGAGTGTCGCTTGCGACCATTGTACCTGACTAGTAAGTATTGCAACTACAACAAAAATGGCTGAATAAAAGTACCAACAACTGCTGGGTTTTTGGGTTATATCATGATAAATGTATCTGACTAGTAAGTGTTGCCACTATAACGGAATGATTAACTAAAAGTGCCCACCGTTTACTTTATCCGGATGATTATCTAAACCTGACTAGTAATTGCTGCAACGATAACTGAATAAGTAAAACGGCCAACCGTGTGAGTTCCTTGGTTGACTTCCTCGTTTGGTCTCGAGGGGGAAATACCAAGATGGGTTTGTGTGGTGTTAGCTTCAGGTTGGATCCGAATAGGTCTTTCTTACCCCTCTCTGATTGCCGCCAGTTGCATCGAGTCTCTATAGGTTGTTTAGTGCATGCTGCCGCTGCCGCTTCAGTCCACCATACCTTTGTAGGCGAGGACCGCCGAATTCTAGCCTCGCCGTGTACTGGCCTCAGTACTGACGCTCCTTCTTTTTCCTTTGCCCTCTGTCGGCACCCCTTTTGTTTATTCAGGTTTTGAGATCGACGCCGTTAGCAGGGTTACCCTTCCGGCTTGGCCTGGGCAGGGTTATGGACGCCATTGGTTATTCTTCAGGGCTCTTAGCCCCATTTGCATCTTGTCCGTAGCTGGACGCTATATCGTTTACAAGGTGATTTGGATCTTTGTATATTATATCTGTATTCCAGCTCTTTGAGTCAGTTGTATATATCTGCTGTGGGTCCCATCGAGGATGTTGTGTAATGTTATTACCGTTTTCCACCCGCGAAAGTGCTGGTGGGCACCTTTGAATCGTTTCTATGCGGGTTTGGCGAATTTTGCTCAAACTTGCATAGGTCTGATTCGAGGGTGTTCTGAGTGGTATCGAGCTCGTGATTTGCGATACCCACAAGTCCGACTGTAGGATAACCTAACTAGCAAGTAGAGTGTCAAAACTATTTTGCAAAATCGGTTGGATAGTTCTGATTAGGTCTGATTTTATTCCTTACCCCTCTGCTATTCTCCTCTTATCTCGACGTGTTTTGAATCTACCCTCTTATCTTTTCTTCGAGTCCAGGATTTCTCGTGGTTGGGTTCCCGTCGTACCTTCAGGATTTCGCTTCTCCCTTTTGTAACGGAGGTGCTACGACCATCAATCTGCAACTTGTCTGTTGTACCCTTCATCCGATCTTTTGTTCTTGAGCTCTTTATCCATATGTGTTCCTTGCTGGATATCAGTGTCGTTGGAAAACATATGAGAAGGACGAGCAATGGTGAAGTTGGAGTATACCTTGAGCATGTGTTGTTCATGCCAATGGAACCATCGCGGAACCTAATCATTGTGTCTTTCATACGAGTTCTGCTGGCATCATCCCTTTGTTCCGGATACCACCTATGAAGATCTTCAGTCCAAATCTCGAGAGTGAGTTGCCTGATTCTCCTACCCATGTATAGAGTTGACAGTGTGGGTACGGGATGGACTGATCACCCTACCCGACTTCTTTGCTCGCTCGTACATCGAGCTGGTGGATCAATGTAACTTTTCCCTCTTCTAATGGAAGTAAGGGGTGGCCTTATCGTTTGATGCCTCTAGCTTCGCCCTTTGTTTCTCCGGAGTGATCTCTCGACGATCAGGAACAACGACCTTTGTTGGTGGTGTCGCCGATTCCCAGTTGAAGAAGGAACCCTCGTTAGTGGTGTCGCGAGGATCTACACGAAGCGAGAAGACGCAGACCGCCGACCTTCCTCCCGGTACCATGAGGCGGATCTCGAGGGCGAGATCCTTTGTTAGTGGTGTCGAATTGTGGCATCCCGCAAAACCACTACTGGAAAATCGCGTTGAATTTGTGCATTGCATCGTCATCATCATGCATTGTTTGCCAAAACTATTTTTCGCAAAGCCCGTTTTGTTTTCTAAACGCCCCATCTTTATTCAAACGCCAAACCCCGGGGCTCCGGAGTATTTTGTTTTATTGCTATCGGTTTGCAAATGGCCCAATTAAAACATATAAAAATTTATATTTATTTTAGTGGGGCGATCAGGCAGACCCAAATGACGACCACCCCATAAACTAAATCGGTCCAAACCAGCCCCCTCCCTAAATCCTATGTCTACCCAACTCTCTACCCAACCCATCCCTCCACCTCACTCCCTCCAATAGTATCCTGCCACCTCACCCTCTCCCTCTCCCCCCTCCAATCCTAATCTGCCACCTGGCCCAACCCACTACCTCTCCCTCACACCCACTCAACCCACACCTCCCTGCGCGCGGGCCCCGCCCAGCACGCACCCAACCGCCACCACCCACACAGCACTACACGCACCACGCCAAAGACGCCATACCGCCACCGGGCCCGACCCCACTCGCCCGTGGCCCAGCCACCTACCCGCCTTCCCGAATCCCACCTCCACCTCATGTCCCACACCGCAGCCCGGCCCACCTCCCACCACCACGCTGCCTCCTCCCAGCTCCCTTCTTCCTCCTCCCTCGCCTTGGCGCCCTCCTGCCTCCAACCTCCTCCGCTGCCTCGCCACCCCGCCCCTCTGGTCCTCCTCCGCCACCGCTGCTTGCCTTGGCCTCCTCCGTCGCTTCGGCCGCCCGCCAGAGCGAGCGAGCTCGCCTCGACCGGCCCCGCTGCGCCTTCCCAGCTGGCGCCGGTCGCCGCCAGCGACCCCGACCTCCGTCGCCCTCTCCAGCTCGCCGCCCGAGCCCCGCTCCGCCACCGACCCGAGCAACCTCGCCCGAGCCTCTCTCGCCTCAGGCCCGTGCTCCACTGCCGCCCGCCTCCTGCCGCCTCCAAGAACCTCGCCTCGGCCCTCTCTCCGCCCGTGGCCACGCCGCGCCTCTGCACACTCGCCCCGCCGCCTCGCGTCCCGTCGAGCCCGCCCACCTCGCCCACATTGCAGCGTTCGGCCAAGGCTCCTCCGCTGGGTCCGGTCGACCCTTTGCTGCAGCTCCTGCGAGCCGAGGCGCAGACCCCACGAGCCCGTCGCGGCGTCTTCCAGGGCCCCGCCCTGCGGCTGCCGCTGACAGTCTCCACTGCGTCCGTCCTCCAAGCCGACCAAGCCGGAGTCGTGCTTCCCCTCGTCTTGCAGCAGGCTCGGTGTGTTGCTTAGTATATGGCTCGTCCGGGATCTTGCCAAGATCTCTCGAAGGCCATACCTCGCAAGTTGGATGCGACAAGGCCTCCTCGGACATGAAACCCGAGTCCGACATCGACAACGAAGACGGGACCATCAGGACCTTCGTCATAGAACGCCAAGATCGTCGATGCGATTGCACCAAGTCGTCTACCCCGAACACCGTGCGACAAGACCATCGTCACGGAACCCTAAGACACATGTGCGACAAGTACTCTTTTCCCGAAGGCGCCAAGACCCCGAGACCCCAAGATCTACGCTAAGGCACGACAAGGTCTACCTCATGGACACCGAGGACTTCCCCCGAACGACACGACCGTCGACACGACCGAGACCCAGACGCGACAAGAACTACCCCGATATCCGAGCACGACCCCGCTATTCGAGAACGCGTCCGTCGAACCCCGAACCCCAGATCCGAACCTCGCCGATCCGTCGAACCCTGAGACCGACCCTGGACCCCGAGACCGAACCCCGGACCCCAAGATCGTCGATCCCCCTCTAATGTGTGAACCCTTTCCTCGAACCCTATTTCATCACATAATAACAACTTGTTGCATATTGAATTGTCATTCATCTCGCATACATATCTGTGGTTTGGGGGCCTTATGCCGATTCACCTAATAATTAAATATGGGGCCCATATGCGGGCAAATCTAGTCTCATATCGGCCTCATTTAAACATGTGTAGCAAACCGGCTCCATCTGTTACATTGCTAATCAACATTTAATTTGAAGGGCTTCTAAATAACTCGAACCATCTGATTAATTGTCGGGACCCCGGTTCCGCTTAATATGACCTAATTGCATCGCCTCTTTGCCACGCCATACATCATACATGCATCATGCCGATCTTCTGCCGTGTATTAAATATTGCATCCGGTGCTTCTGCTAGTGTTTTTGCTTCTTCGCGGATAAGGCCGTTGAGTTGATGTGAGCTTCGCCCCGATCTTCGGATGAACCTTTCGGCAATGTTTTCAGGCGAGCATCTCCCCCTTTCTACCTATCTTACTTTTATAGTCTTTATTCCCCTTCTGTTGATCTATTGCTATCTGTGTTGCGATGCTCTAGTTTTCGTACCCGTGATATCCCTTGCAGCCGTATATTGCCTTGGACACACCCTATTCCCTGTTGTTTGATAGATAGTTGGACTTGCGCGTCGTAGTCGCTTGCTCAAGTGTTGTTGCGTGTTGTCAAGTGCCACAGTTGCTGATGTATTGCCGCATGTTGCTGTTGGAGATGATTCTAGTTTTACTTATCGTCACTTTAATTTCTGTTTAACAACTAAAACTGAAATAAGCAGAGGCATCGGTGGGTGATAGATAACATTTGGTTTCCGAACGCCCACTTGTGTCCCGTAAGACCCCGAGTACTTGATACCTGTTCCTTGTTTTATCGCGCTATCCACATCCGGGAGGTATATGGGACCCCCCTGAGCCAGAGCTTGATTCATTCTTATTTCTTGGGGCCACAAACTAGTTTGAGGTGTTTTTACTATCCTGTACTTATGCCATGCTACTTTCTGTATTTAAATTGTGAGGAGCACCTTTGTCTTGTTAGGAAGCGGAGTGATTACTGGTATCGGCAGTCCCGATTGGGACCTCTGTCGCCATGACCATTGTCGCAAACCTTGGGTCCGTCTCGAGCTTGCTTACTCCGTTGGGTATACTTCAAGGTGGCCCCCTGAAATATTTCTCAATCCTGTGATTGTTCAGTCGTGAAAGCCTCGTTGGGTTTTGATTTGGTTTTTCCGAGGTTGATCGAGCGTGTGTTGCTATTGGTGCACCCCGGCCGGGTAAAACTTTCTGAAAGCCGTGTCCGCGGATATGGACGACTTGGAGCACAATATCTCGATCATAGACAAGCATAACTAAAGTTTATTGCTATAAATTTGACTTATAATGACTAGTAATCAGCTTCACTATAACGGAATGGCTAACTAATACTGCCCACAACTACTTGTTTGGAGTGTCACTTGCGACCATTGTACCTGACTAGTAAGTATTGCAACTACAACAAAAATGGCTGAATAAAAGTACCAACAACTGCTGGGTTTTTGGGTTATATCATGATAAATGTATCTGACTAGTAAGTGTTGCCACTATAACGGAATGATTAACTAAAAGTGCCCACCGTTTACTTTATCCGGATGATTATCTAAACCTGACTAGTAATTGCCGCCGATAATCGAATAAGTAAAACCGGCCAACCGTGTGAGTTCCTTGGTTGACTTCCTCGTTTGGTCTCGAGGGGGAAATACCAAGATGGGTTTGTGTGGTGTTAGCTTCAGGTTGGATCCGAATAGGTCTTTCTTACCCCTCTCTGATTGCCGCCAGTTGCATCGAGTCTCTATAGGTTGTTTAGTGCATGCTGCCGCTGCCGCTTCAGTCCACCATACCTTTGTAGGCGAGGACCGCCGAATTCTAGCCTCGCCGTGTACTGGCCTCAGTACTGACGCTCCTTCTTTTTCCTTTGCCCTCTGTCGGCACCCCTTTTGTTTATTCAGGTTTTGAGATCGACGCCGTTAGCAGGGTTACCCTTCCGGCTTGGCCTGGGCAGGGTTATGGACGCCATTGGTTATTCTTCAGGGCTCTTAGCCCCATTTGCATCTTGTCCGTAGCTGGACGCTATATCGTTTACAAGGTGATTTGGATCTTTGTATATTATATCTGTATTCCTGGCTCTTTGAGTCGCTGTATATATATCTGTTCTGTGGGTCCCATCGAGGACTGTTGTGTAATGTTATTACTTCGTTTTCCACCCGCACGAAAGTGCCTGGTGGGCACCTTTGAATCGTTTCTATGCGGGTTTGGCGAATTTTCCCACCTACGTAGGTTCGGCTGCCAGGTATATGTACCTATACCACCACCCCAGCGATCAGCAATGGGACCGCTCCGTAAGTCGGGGATATACGTTGGTTATGAGACTGTGTCCATAATCAGGTTCTTGGACTCCTTGACAGGTGACTGTCACACGGGCCGTTTTGCTGACTACATTTTTGACGAGGATCTTTTTCCAACTTTGGGGGAGGTAATCAACCCCTGGATGACAAAAGTCGAGAAATCACACAGATAACACAAGTAAATGGCACAGGGAACAAAGGGGAACTTTATTAATCTTTCTCTCGGTAAAACTCTCGTACAGTGATTGCTCCTCTATTTATAGACTAAGGGGATAGGATACCCACATGACCAACCCTAGGCTGGTAGAGGTCACACCGAGTGGGCCTCTACCGGCCCAGTTTCCCAACATAATCTACCGATAAAGGTATAGAGAGGGTCACTACCATCGACGGATAGAAATCTGTAGTGCAGACATTGGGTTGGACTTGTTGCTCCATGGACAGTGGCCACCCACAAGTACACAAGTACCCTGATACCATTATTCATTGGCTTTACTAAGAAAAAATTAGTTAGGTTTTGCTTTACGTTAAGATTTATACATTTTATTGGATTGTATTTAAAATAAATTGGAATATTAATATTTACAGAATACCATGTGAGTATATCTTACACGTGGATTTTCATGTACATTTCTCTGACATGTGGTGAAAGAAACGGCCATTTAACTAGTCTAATTTATATTTACATTGTAATATACTCTCACCGTTTTAAAATATAAGATGTTTTAGCTTTGTGAAGCAATGTATCTAGACTAATTTTAGTATGTAAGTTCACTCGTATTAGTATCTTGACTAGTTTGGAGTAAATCTACACACTAAAAAGTCTAGATACACTTTTTTCACAAACCTAAAATATCGTATATTTTGAAACGGAGGGAGTACTTCTCTGTGCAAAAAGACATAAGAATTGCGACGCGATCATACTGCATCTAGGGTCTGAGTAGTAATTTCGGAGATGCGACACTGGTGCTTTACTCCGGTTGACAAGTGAAACATCTCGTCGAGTTACCCAAGTCAAAAGCGTCCCGATGGTTATTTTTGTCAGAGAGGGCTTGAAAAATAGAGCAAGGTGCTAACCGACAGCAGAGAGCTCGTTTTTCACTGCATCTTTTTCAGGTGGTAACATACAATACACCGGAGAACTCGCTGCGGCGACTGGAAAGCGGTCAAGTAGAGTATCGTGAATCGTCGTCAATCACGCAATCATACTTGGATCAACTACAGAAACAGGATACTCGCACGCGCGCTGAATTTTGTTCGCCAAGGAGTTCTTGGACCTCAAGCAAGCAAAGGAGCTAAGCCTTCAAGTTTCACGGAAAGAGGAAGCTTGGACGACAGTTCCCCAACCTTGGCGCCGGGGCAAAGCCACGGCGGCGCGCCCACGTGGCCGGCGACCTGACGCCGACCAGGTCAAAGTCCTCCCCGCGCGTCTATTGACTCTTCCGGCGTCCGGATGACCGGAGCGTCCCGCTGAGCTGGCTGATGGACACGCCTGCGCTAGCGGCTTGCGACATCCACCTAACGGGTTGATAGGGGCGCATCATTCATGTCATGTGTCAACTTCAGCCTCCAAGGCCAGGCTGATCTTGGAGTAGAAATTGGAAATTTGGAACCTGTGGTCAGAGATTTTATCCGCGTTTCGTGGTTCACAAGTGCGCACGCGGACTGCGACGGGCTGGGGCTTCCCTATGTTTGCCGCCGCGCGCTGGATCGCCGAGCCGGAGTTTGCGCGTGTGTATAAAATTTCAATAATCCTATACCTACGGACCGAACTTACAAAATTGACTTACGGACTAAACGTGGACTGATTTGGTTGGTTTAGTATTTGGGTTGGTTGTTTTTCTAGCGAATCAGTACAAAGGGCTCCTCACCACGTCAGCCCGTAAGGCCCTTCCGTAAGCAAACTGTCTGTATATGTAGCATTACTGATAAAATTTGGCCCCGAATTCGTTCGGTGCCCCGTGACTCTGAATTAGAGCATCACCACTGAATTAGAGCATCACCACCGGCGTGCCGATCGGTGGTGGAGGCGCGGGAGGACTTGATTGCTTTTTATTTTTTTTAGTCTTAGGATTCTTTTTATAAAAGTTTTTTTTTTGTTTTTTCTAGTTTTGCTAGGGTGTTTTACGTTAAGGGTCTCTCTACAATTTGTAACTGCCGCGTGTTTCAACATGCAGCTTCTGGGATCTTCTTGACCCAGTTATCGCTAAAAAAAACCACTGGCGTGCCAGAGATCGTAGTCGGTCGGCACAACCGGCATAACGCTATGGAAGCACCGACAATTATTGGCTAAACAGTGGGAGGGTCATTCAGAGCAGCCGTCTCTCAATGGAATTTAGGCAAATAGTAAGTTATTGCATATTTTAATTAATTATTCAAACCATGCAGCTTCTGGGATCTTCTGGGATCTTATTGCATATTTTGTAACTGCCGCGTGTTTCAACATGCAGCTTCTGGGATCTTCTTGACCCAGTTATCGCTAAAAAAAACCACTGGCGTGCCAGAGATCGTAGTCGGTCGGCACAACCGGCATAACGCTATGGAAGCACCGACAATTGTTGGCTAAACAGTGGGAGGGTCATTCAGAGCAGCCGTCTCTCAATGGAATTTAGGCAAATAGTAAGTTATTGCATATTTTAATTAATTATTCAAACCATATTATATACTTTTAGATAAAAAATTGTTTCACACAACAATTCATAACAAACAAATATAATTATCCATACAAGACTTAAGTCTTTCTTGCATATGAAATAGTTATTGTACTCTTGGACGTGGAACGCAATCTTCATGAACATCTTAAATCGGCGGCTAAAGTCTTTCGACATATGTGTTGCGTTGTTCTTAAAATACCCGTTGTCAAAAGATAATTTTGGTTCTTGTTCCTCGCCTTTCCCACCCTCGAACCACCGCGCCAAGGAGTGGCATGGAGATGCTAGCGGATATGAAGAAGAGAGCCCAAGGCGGAGGCATCGGCCTCCACTTCCATCAAGAGCTCCATCATCATCTCATCGTCGTTGTCCATTGAGGCAAAACGCCAAACACCAAGATGGCGAGGCGAGCAAATGGCGATGATGACCTCGCTACTATCGAGGAAGAGGACGTACTAGAGGCCCGCGGTGGCGGCGACAAAAGGGCAGGTATAGCCGTCAGTCCGTGCGGCAGAATGATCGGTGGCGGCGATAGTACCTGCGAATAAGGTGCGGCCGGTGGGGTATGACCGAAAGTGCTTCAGGAGATTTGTCTGGGGGCCACCAGTGGAGTCGTTGGGGGGGGGGGGGGGGTATGGCGAACCTGGGAGGTAGGCAGGTAGGAGGCAAGTATAGGAAGGCGACAATGACGACGATGCGGCTGAGGGTGTGGGAGACGAGATGGACGTGTTTGGCTGACAAGAGGGTTCCACGGCAAGATCTGACGTGGCTTGAAGTGTCGGCGCTCCCAACGCAACCTTTGTCGGTAGGGGCCGGCGTGGACGTGCATGTTACTATATTTGGGTTCAAAATGTGTGGACAAAGTTTGGAACGCGTTGGTGTAGTCCATTTTCGCTACGGAACCTGTAGGTCTATTGAGATTGTTTCGTAGTGTGCCGAGAACAAGTGATGCCGGGCTGCTATAAAATACTCCATTCGATCTATATTAGTTGACTCTCTCTGATTACGGACGCATCTGGCACTAGACTTTGAATAGATAATTTCGTATCAATAAATCTAAACTAATATGGGTCAGAGTAGCATGATTCGCTAGAGTGTATTTCATAGTCCATTCATATCATGAGCAGAATTCCAGACTTTGTCAGTTCGTTCTGAAATTCCGTCGCGTAATGATATCGCTGGCTGCCGCCGTCAGCTGATCAGCGAGTGCATGTATGCATGCACGCATAGAAAGCAGACATATGAACAGGCAGAGGCAGAGAGGCACCGGCAGCACAGGAGACGTCGCCTGATCTTTCTTCCCCCGTCTCCACTGCTTCCAAAATCTAAACACTCCTCTGTTCAAAAAAAAAAAATCTAAACACTCCTACTAAGATGTGAAAACCTGCACGGTTTGCACCGAGGAAAAGAAATGAAAACGTGGGTCAATCTCGACGGCCGCCGTTTCCTTTGCTGTTTCCCGGAGCCTGCGAAGAAGGTACGTCCTCACTTGTCGTGTAGTAGCCGCTGCCTATCTCATCTTTGTTTTGCTTCCCTCTCTCGCAAGTCGCAACATTTACCCTTGCCGTACCGTACGTATGTTTGTGGTGGCCATCCGATTCAAGACAGGACAACGGCGCCGGTGTAGTGCCACGGCGAAGCTGTACCTACGTACTCCCTTCCTCCTTCTAGCCTTGTTTTAAATTAAACTTTATAAAGTTTAACCAATGTCTTGTCCGCTGTCTATCTCTCATCTTTGTTTCATAGTATGGCAATTTTGTAATATACGTTGATATACTTATCTAAAAGGTTAGTAAAAATTTATAAGTTTTGACTTAAATAAAACCTAAGAATACATTTGTTTGCGGACGGAAAGAGTACACTGTGATGGCTGCGCTCGCCGACGGTGAGCCAAATCTGCTGCGGCACAGCGTTTCCTCTGCTGTAGGTTTCCAGCCCGCAGGTCTGTCCATTTTTTTTATATACTACGTAGACAATAAAAAATCGTGGCGATAAAAACGCGAAACCAACAACTGGCACGGTCACGGCACCCTGCGCGCGCGCGCGGCGCGTTTGTCAACGCGCAGTCGCCTCGACTTTCTTCCGAGGGCTCTCTCTTCCACCGCCCACACGGCCACACATACACACACGCCAAACCCCCCAAGATTCCTCCCCGCCCGCTCGCGCACGGCGCCGCCCGACAGACATCAGAGCCCACCGCGTCGGAGCCGATTCAGTTTCCTCCCCTCCCCCTCCACCCCGCACGCTCCACCGGCCTGGCGGCGGAGGAGGAGGCCATGAAGCCCCGGGACCTCCTGGACCGCATAATCCGCCCCTTCTCCTCCGCCTCCTCCCGCCGCGAGTCCGCGTCGGCGCGGCGGGAGGAGGAGGACCTGGAGGCGATCGCGGCGCGGGAGCAGCGGGCGTTCCGGTACGAGGCGCTGGTGACCGCCACCAGCAACTTCGCCCCCAAGCAGAAGCTGGGCCAGGGCGGGTTCGGCCCCGTGTACCGCGGCAGCCTCGACGACGGCCGGGAGGTGGCCGTCAAGCGGCTCGGCGCCGGGTCCAGGCAGGGCGCGCGCGAGTTCCGCAACGAGGCCATGCTCCTCTCCCGCGTCCAGCACCGCAACGTCGTCAACCTGCTGGGATACTGCGCCCACGGCGACGACGAGAAGCTGCTCGTCTACGAGTACGTCCCCAACGAGAGCCTCGACAAGATCCTCTTCTCCGCCGCCCAGCCGCCGCCGCCCGCCAACAAATCATCGCACTGTGAGTCACCACTCCGCCGCCCAATTCGCCCGATTTCTCTGCGCCATTCATTCTCCTTGTTTTTGATTTTGCTCAATAATCGGTGAACGTATACTAGGTTGATTAGTGAGGGGATTATCAATTTTGCGCGTTTGTGAGCCGTGAATTCCAATCCAAGCCCCTGCTGCGATCGGAGATGTGACGGATGCACATGGTAGACCAGCTTGCTGCAATTTGTCCAGTACTACACTACTGTACTCATCGATCGGGGTTGGTGGTGATATTTAATGCGTCCGACTGAACTTGAGAAAGTTCACACGTAGAGAGTCTGTACTACTAGTACTGTGCGCTGCAATGCGGCTTGCATCAGCGAGGGTGTCATGCTGCCGATGCCACTCTGCCACCGTATATGCAGAACGCTTAAACAAAGAAAATACAGTACATAAATAAAAAACTGTTGTAATCGTAGATATACTCGAAATTATTGTAGGGTCAAAATGCACACGCATGTGCCGACTTCAGTGAGTGCAGACAGCTTTGTTCGTAGGAATCTGGCACCACCATAGGGCTCATGGAACCGGCTCTTGTACCAAATTGCAGATGCATTGGCAACTAAACCCTGTTTAGTTTGAACGACAGGTTTCTATTTAGGATCAACTACTAGTACTAGTTGGAATGCCGTTTCTGCAGTGGAATTAGCATTCTGGATACACGGAACTAATTAAGAGTCTTGTTACGAAACACGAACACACCGGTGTTCTGTACCAGCTCGCTGGTCATCCATGACGCAGGCACCTTGACCTAACGGCCCACTGATGTAGTAACACGTAGAACACCACCGTGTTCGTTGTCGCTGCTGCACCTTTAGGAAGCACGAACGACCGCGCGATCACGAGCCCATGACCAGCGGTCTACTAGTAGGTCATAAATCAGCAAAAGCAACATCTATGAGGCTGCAGGGCCTTGTGTAAAGTTGCAACTGGAGTATTTGACGATCGTTCGACCGAGTAGAGCTCAGTCAGCCAGCCAGCCAGCAGCACGCTGTATTTGACCAAGTCGTGGTCGATCGCGGCTACATATATACTTACACGATGTGCAATTTCGGCGATGGCACCCGCGAGCAAAATCGATCGTGTTGCCTTTTGCCGATTTCAGTACTATATATGAGAACACGACCGAAAGTTCTCTCGACACTGAACGTTCCTTGTCGGGTGGGTGGTACAGTACTCGTTTTCACTCTGGCCTTTTTGCTTCATTGGCGCGTTCTATGTGCTTTCTTCGTTTGTTTGCACGAGCAACGGTGCTGCCCCCAAACGAAAGTTTTCAACCCCCCGTTCAAAGTTCCTCCGCGCACTTAACCAAGGGGCCCTGAAAGGAGACAAGCAAATGGATTCGTGCAGACGGAACCAGCATCAGTGACCAACTGTCCCTCTTCGATCGGCTGCTTTTCTTTCCAGAAAGTCACTAGGTGGAGTTCAGTTTGGACACCAATATGCTCGATCTTGAGGCAGTTCTCGGTGTCAGATTATACTAGTATCCTATTATATTGTATCCCAGTGGATCGATGGGCATCGCAGTCGATCGATCTGTAAGTGAACTGGTACCAAACAGTGCGCTAACCAAACTTCCATTGTTTTTCCATGTACTCTTTACAGATATCTTTTGACCGAGTCAAAGTCCTCCACTCGTTCGGCATTGAACGCCTTGGTTTTCTCCCGTAGTTGTAGTCTGGTGGCTGGGTTCGGTGCACAAACTGCACAGTGTGGTTGGATCATTTTGCGATCTTGATTGATTGATTGATTGATTGATGTTTTCTGCTACTACTACTAGCGTGCTTGCTTGGTTCGTAGGAGTAGGAGTAGACCGGATGGAGGCGCGAGCAAATCAACAGCACGGCGCACGGGCACGTTTCTTCTTCCTCCTCTTGTTTGATTCTTCCCCCCCTGGGTTCCCGACCTGGTCCGTGCGGTGGCGCAGTCACGTCGCTGTCTGATCCGATGTGTCACTGTACAGAGCCCGAAAGCACACGGCGGTGCTCGTTTGGGCTGCCGTGTCACGCGGTGGGATTAGCGTTTCGGAGTTTCTGACTCGGTACTACTACGCGTACATGCTTCTCTTACGAAATGATCCTAATCGATTGTGTAGAGTACTCCAGTAGAGAGCCTAGAGTAGATAACTGCTATAATATCAAACGAATAACATTTGCATTTTTCTAGGGTATGGACTATGAAGTGGAGATGAGGTTTTTAGATTTATTATAAGTTTTAGGGGATATTTGAGAGTTTTTTAGGGTATATTTCAGAGTTATTAGTGGAGATGACTATGTATGGGGCTTGGGCTAGATGGACAGACGTTCCTTGGCTTGGATGGCCCAACTCCATACTACAATCACGTTTACGATTTCAGATTCTTGCATCACGAACAAGAGAATTCTGAATTTTGCATGTCGTAGGAAGAACTTTCTTTTTATCTCGGCATCTCCGTTCTGTACGTAGCTCTGATGTCAGTATTCTTGTTTTTTTAAATGTCCAGCCAGCAGCAGCGAGAGCGACCGGAACCTGCGCGCGGAGCTGACCTGGCCGCGGCGGCTGGAGGTGGTGGTGGGCGTGGCGCGCGGGCTGCTGTACCTGCACGAGGACGCGCACACGCCCATCATCCACCGCGACATCAAGGCGAGCAACATCCTCCTCGACGACCGGTGGGTCGCCAAGATCGCCGACTTCGGCATGGCTCGCCTCTACCCGGAGGCCGGCGACGGGCGCACGCACGTGCAGACCCGCGTGGCCGGCACCAACGGGTACATGGCCCCCGAGTACCTCATGCACGGCCACCTCTCCGCCAAGGCCGACGTCTTCAGCTTCGGCGTCCTCGTCCTCGAGATCGTCTCCGGCCGCAAGAACTCCAGCTTCGTCCCGCCTCCTGGATCAGACGCCGAGAACCTCCTCGACTACGCCTGGAAGCTGTACAAGAAGGGCCGGAGCATGGAGCTGCTGGACCCGTCCGTGAAGCCGTCCGCGGAGCAGGACCAGGTGCTGCTGTGCATCCGCATCGGGCTGCTGTGCGTGCAGGCCGACCCGCGGCTGCGGCCGGACATGAAGCGCGTGGTGATCATCCTGTCCAAGAAGCAGAGCACGCTGGAGGAGCCGACGCGGCCCGGGGCGCCTGGGTCGCGCTACCGGAGGAGGGCCCACGGCCTGCGCAGCTCTCAGTACTCGGACGGGTCGTCGTCCGGCACGACCCCCTCCACGTCCGCCACGTCTCACGCATCGACGTCGAACTTGTCGGCTTCGGCTTCGAACGCGACGACGGGGACGGCTACGTCCAGCGCGCAGACCTTGCGGAGCCAGGGGCTCCCCTCGCACCGGCAAGGGAAGGAGTTGCCGAACAGCGGCTGAAGCTTCACTGTATATATGGCCCATTCTTTTTTTTCTTTCTTGTTCGTTTTACTGTCTGTTTAATGGTTGTAGAGTAGATAGCATAGCATGATTGTTTTGCTAGTGCATAGGAGGGATCTATTGGATTATTCTAGGATACTGCTAGTAGTAGTTCATAGAATCGTGGCCAGCGTGAACTGATCAAGCTACCGACCGAACGATTACTGGCAGTGATAGGAAATGTGCATAATAAATAGGAAGAGCAATAAATTTTGTGTTTAATTTATCTGTTGTACTGTACTACTTTCTCATCGAGCAAGGCTCTCAGATTGACATTTTGTGGTTGGATCGCATAGGTATTGCACGAAATGCGTACTGCACATAGTTTGCTCTGACAGTAACGCAACAACACCAACAGCACGTCGGTACCTGGAAAATCAAACATGCACCCCCCGAGTCCAGTCCTCAGAGCCAATTCTTTTCCCGAAGTTACGGATCTGTTTTGCCGACTTTCCTTGCCTATATTGTTCCATTGGCGAGAGCCTGTTCATCTTGGAGACCTGATGCGGTTATGAGTACGACCGGGCGTGAACGGTATTCGGTCCTCCGGATTTTCATGGGCCGCCGGGGGCGCACCGAACACCGCGCGACGTGCGGTGCTCTTCCGACCACTGGACCCTACCTCCAGCTGAACCGATTCCAGGGTTGGCAGGTTGTTAAGCTGAAAAGATAACTCTTTCCGAGCCCTCGCCGGCGTCTCCGGACTTCCTAACGTTGCCGTCAACCGCCACATCCCGGCTCGGGAAATCTTAACCCGATTCCCTTTCGGGGGATGCGTCCTAAGATGAGCTCAACGAGAACAGAAATCTCGTGTGGAACAAAAGGGTAAAAGCTCGTTTGATTCTGATTTCCAGTACGAATACGAACCGTGAAAGCGTAGCCTATCGATCCTTTAGATCTTCGGAGTTTGAAGCTAGAGGTGTCAGAAAAGTTACCATAGAGATAACTGGCTTGTGGCAGCCAAGCGTTCATAGCGACGTTGCTTTTTGATCCTTCGATGTCGGCTCTTCCTATCATTGTGAAGCAGAATTCATCAAGTGTTGGATTGTTCACCCACCAATAGGGAACGTGAGCTGGGTTTAGACCGTCGTGAGACAGGTTAGTTTTACGCTACTGATGATAGTGTTGCGATAGTAATTCAACCTAGTGCGATAGGAACCGTTGATTTACACAATTGGTCATCACGCTTGGTTGAAAAGCCAGTGGCGCGAAGCTACCGTGTGCCGGATTATGACTGAACGCCTCAAGTCAGAATCCAAGCTAGCAAGTCGTTCAGTCATAATCCGGCACACGTACGTCCTGAATCCTTTCACGCCCAACTCGTTCGCTTTGTCTCGGTTACCTTTCACCCTAGGCAACGAAGCAGGCAACTTCTGACTTCGTTGGTCCTGCCGTTGACATGAACACAATTCTTCGCGCACAACCAGGATTTGCCATGAGAAAACTATCTTTGAGGATGAGCTATGCTGCTTAGACATCGGCAACAGTCCGGCGAACAGGACCAACATGCATACGGCGGCTATCAAGAAGAATGAGTCCTAGTTTGGCATCTAAGTTTTTCTTAAACCGAAGTATTCTGAACTGTAGGATTTACACGCCTGGGCAACAAATACTTTCTTTTTGAAAAACACAGTATAGATGTAGATGGCCACAAATGCATATATACACTTATCCCTATAAACGCATATACACTCTATCACTATAAACACCTCTCAGAGACCGAGTCTTGAAATTGATTAAGTCACCACATACGCCTTAGGGAACATCCCGTCTCACCAAAGGAATATTCAACGTTTATGAGATACCAAAGCGTTAAACCTGAGATTTGATTCTTGGTGGGCTGGTGGGTACCTTTGTCTTTCTAACCATCCAACCACAAGTTGGTCCTCAGGCAACAAATACTATAGTTTAGCTAAACCATATTTTGTGTTTCTCTGTTTTAACAAAAAAAAAGTGAACCAAGTGTTAGGAACATGGTAAACAATTACTATAGTTTATATATTTTCAGGCAACAAATTTTAGAATTTTTGATTGATGTAAACAAATACTATAGTTTAGCTAAACCAAGTGTTAGGAACATGGTAACCGTCTCTTTTCATCTTGTTTTCAACCCTATGATGAAACATGAGAGCAACTATATGTTTTGCTCCTTCTCTACTTAAATATATTCCTTTGCATGACAAAAGACATTGCATTTTATCATGCACCTTTTTCATCAAACAAGTTGCCAAAAATCATTTCATCGGAGCATTTGCCAAGATTATGGAACAGACGCTTTGTGTGCATACAATTTTTTCGTTCATAATAAGCGGCAGGACACGATAGCTAGTTATATATGGAAGAGAAAAGCTGACACATGAGGACTAACTTATTATTCATGATGAATGCAGATAAATCCATAAGAGTGATTACATAACAACCACTATGACACCAGGGTGACCGGAAATGAAGGGAAATACTTAGTTGAACAGTAGCCGGAAATTAAATAAAGGACACGAAATAAAGACTCGTACTCAAACCCATAAGCAACATAGAGAGCCAACCAACGATGAAAAGGAGTTCACCGGGGCTTCAGTTATCGTTAAAAGCCGCCGCCGCAACGCGCGAAGGCAAAACCGTTGCAGAACTCAACGGGGGGTGGTAGGAGACGCACAAATCGTATGCTACGCCGAAGCATTTGACGGTGCACTTCTTAGCGGGATCGTCGAGACATGTCTAGCTGGTCACCTCCCCCCGCCATCGTCGGCGTAGCTAGCCATGAGCAGCTGGCCGGCGAACAGCGCCAGCATGAGAAGGGCGGCCATCTTGAGCGCGGAGCTGGAAGCCATTGCAGCAGCGGACGGACCTTGGGGCCTGAAGAAGCTAGCGATCGGTGGAATGGAAGTGTTTGCTGGTGGCTTTATCTAGCTTGCGATGATGTGAGTGAGGGTACCCAGAGCTCCTTATTTATAGGTACGGCCGTACGAGGAGGGATTAATTGGTCTATCTCGCTTACCATGATCTCACATGCATATACATGAGTCTTACTGACATGATACATACTATATACATTTATCCTAGATCGATCCACATGCTTGCTATTTGACTTTGGAGTATTATTCTCATATAAATGGAGCACATCTCAAGCCAGCTTCGTACTTTACCACTTGATAACCAACGGAAAGTACATGGTGTGTGTGTGCCATGCACCGAGTTTAAACTCAATCATCGGGAAGACTGAAGAGCAGTAACGTAACCTTAAATATTGAGAACTGCCAGTTCTCAGAATTAACATAGAGCACAGTCGGCTCTTCAACCGTCCGATTTGCCTTGCCAAGGTTCGAGTTTAATCGTGCCTGATGCACAAGCGGGCTGGCCATCCGTCTGTCTCGCTCCTTACCATTGAACAGCATGTGCCCCCGTACGGTTCATCTGACAGTTCAATTTTTTTTTCACGTGGGCTGCTACTGTTCATAAGTAAACTTAGGCTGCTAGTCTCTCCTTTCTTTTTAATTTTTTTGTTAGACGGAAAATAAAGAGATTATTGCTGTTTCTAGACCGAGTGTACATTCCAGGCGACTAGATCGTGGAGACCGGGGAGCAGTGGTTGCAACTAATTGTACTAGTTTATATTTTATTTTATAATTCTAAATGTGGGAAAATCTGAACCGAATAAGTTATAACCAAAGTTGCAACTGAGTTTTTTCAGTTGCAACTGAAATTTCTACTCCCTCCGTTTCAAAATATAAGATGTTTTAGGTTTGTAATAAAATGTATCTAGACTTATTTTAGTGTGTAGATTCATTCTAAACATGAGTGAACCTATATAGTAAAAGTAGTCTAGATACATTTTGCTTCACAAATCTAAAACATCTTATATTTTAAAAACAGAGGGAGTAGGTTGCAAGTGAACTTGAACTGATTTTCTTTTAAGTTGCACTAGGAAACATGCGAAAAAATTATCGATCACTCTAGTGTATAAGTATTTTTTTTGGCACATTCGCGACGTGTCGTCAGCTACAATGTGTCCATTGTGTTCCGTCATTGCCTCCTCTATCCTTCTAGTACAACCGTGAGATATATGATAATAAAGCATCAATCTATTAAAAGTATTTGCAGGTTATTATCCATGTTAATATCCTTAGTGTAATAGCCTCTTCCTTCTTTTTACGGTCTAGAAAAATCAAGCTCATGTACTTGGACGCAAGACAACTTTACTGTTTAATTTAAGAAAATAGTACATATTCAATTCCTTCGAGAATTGCCTAATGGAACCCAGGCTCCAGTGAGCCCGGTTTTTGGAACTTGGAAAATTTGAATTCAAAAGTTTAAAAAATTAAAAATGATACCGCAATGCTGTGTAAAGTTTTAGCTCAAAATATTAATATATTGAATATTTTAAGCTCAGAAAAAGTGATAAATTGATTTTTTTATCATCAATGAAGAGTGTCAAACAGCACATTAACTTGGAGATTTTGTCTTTTTAAGCGATTTTATAATTTTTTTGAGACTAAAATAAAATTATTTTGAGCTGAACATTTATCCACGGCTAGGATACATAATTCGCTAGTTACACTTATTTATTTCCAAAAAATTTAAAACATTAGAATGAAATTTTTTGAAGTGGGAAAAAAGAAAAAGAAACCCGACTGCCTAGAGCCCGGGTTCAAACAGGGATATCAATAACCATTCTCTGCTTCCATAATTCAAAAGGGTGACAAGGGCCAATTGAGAGAACACCCAGGTCGTATCCAGTAATATCATTTTGGCCGACGTTGTATAGTTTGTATCAGGTAACACCTATTTCATTTTCCACAATCCTCATCCTGTGACATGATTTAAATATTTAAGTATTTCTTTATACAAATAATCAAATCATCAGTTAATATTAGGGCAAATGTCATAGTCTTGAATCATCATGTCTGTTAGATTAGAAACATTAAATACGTCCGAGGAGAAAGCCAAGTTGTTCCTATCACTAAAAGGCGGTAAAAGTAAGTAGACAATAAGAACAATGGATTAGGAAAAATCTAACTTACTTTTAATGCACTAACACACAGATAAGAAATCATAGTTCAATTAGTTTTTTTAAGCCAAAACACATGTTGTTGAAGGATTCATATGGTATGCAGTCAAACAACAGCCAGACCCAATATACAGCTCAATCAGTAAGTGCAAATCTTAGCTCATTGCCCAGGAAAAGGATGCCAAGAATCTGCTGAAAACAACATGAACTGATCGAGCCTAGAATGTTAGAGTAAATTACTGAAAAATAATTTAGTTATAGTACCAATGAAAATAGCTTAAAACAATTAACTAGCTTAGACATGCTAGCTGATATAGGGGCTTCCTATGTGGAATGGCAGGGGGAAGTAACTAAAAGTCCTAAAGTATTTCTTGATTTCGTACATATAGAGGATATGGAAACCCAAGTCCTTGTTCAGAGAAGATCCACCATTGACCATCTTGACGCACTTGATTAGCGCGGTGTAGTCCAGAAGCAGCTGCGTGAAGACAACTTTCACTGATCGACTGGTGATATTTTTGTGCATAAGCTCGACCTCAACCTTCCATCGGCCGGTGAAATCCTTCACCAAACGCTCCACGTCGCCAATGATAGCCTTGTCTGAACTTGAAGCAGCGTCTTCCACAATTAAAATTCAGGCAGAAAAGAGATGTCATTTTGTAAAGAAAGAAAGAGAAAATCACGATGACGTTTCATATTTCTACTTGCATGTACATGTTTTGATAAACTTGACCAAATCACTGAAATGCCCCAAAAGCAATTCCTCTTGCAGAGATATTTATGCATCAAAGTAGCCTACTTCAAAAGAACTTACAATTACAGTCTAGGATAGTGGTTATAAGTTTTTAGATAGTACATTGACATGTTCGTCGGTTCGATAAATCACAAACTAAAGCTCTCTCTTTGCTTCACTTAATAGTAAGATTTGAACTGTTTGGCAATGTAAATACCAGTCTATTGCGGGAGAACCCGTCAACCTATGCTTATTGCGGATGCTTATTTCAACTCTAGACACAGAATTTCACTAATAAAATATAGAAATGCATGAGAAGTATTTTGCTGACCATAAAGAAATTGCACTTCATCGGTAAGAACGATGTGCGTAAAGAACATCCTAGAATTTGAAGGAAAATTAGGAAGATCGGAATAAATTTGGACAAAGCAATACATGTGCTAATTTTTTAACATAAAAAACATTTCCACCAGAAACAACTGACAATTGTGATACCAACTCAAAAGTACCAACCTTCAATATGGCAATTGTTAAATCATACTCCCTTCAATATGGTGGCCATTTTTCTCAAAGAAGCAAGCGAGCTCATGCCATTTTTTCTCAAGATTTGTCAAGATTTAGTTTGAAACTCCTAAATCCAAAGCTTTAAAAGGTTAAAACTTCATTCTTTCATCTCTTATTGCTACTTTAGCTCTATAATGTTCTAGAAGTATATATAGAGATATGGATCAATGCATGCATGCTCTAGAAGTAGAAGGATTTTGATATATATGTGTAAAAAATTTTGATTAGGCACATAGTTACTGAAAATTGAAATGTGTAATTTTAGAGTTTCAGAGCTTAGAATGGAATGAGGTTTTCAGTGATAGAACAATAATAACAAACTCCACATTTATCATGTTGACTGTTTTCTCCAATTCACAAATTGGTGCATGTAAATTTTTCAAAATTCAAAATTAATGCTCTAGAAGCTCTCAATATAACTTGTAATAATTTTATCATGTTGTGTAATAGTTTTTGATATACTTTTACTATAATGCAGATGTTCCGGAAATGGATGTACGGTACTGACCGACGCTCTGACGAGTTCATTAATGGTGTGCATGGATTCATCCGTGTTGCTGATGCAAACAAGCGCAATGGTTTTGTATTTTGTCCATGTAGTGGATGTAGGAATCAGAAGGATTAATCTGACTCAAAAACCCTTCACAGCCACCTGTTGAAGTCCGGCTTCATGCCCAGTTATAATTGTTGGACCAAGCACGGATACAGAGGGGTTATAATGGAAGACAATGAAGAAGAGGAGGAGGATGAAAACTATCATGGTTTCCCTGAGTACGGAGATACTTCCATGGGGGATGCTGAAGGGGAGGATGAAGAAGAGACGCATGATGAACCCGCTGATGATCTTGGTCGGACCATTGCCAATGCACGAAGAGATTGTGAAACTGAAAAGGATAGGGAGAAGTTCAATCACATGTTAGAGGATCACAAAAAGTTGTTGTACCCAAATTGCGAAAATGGTGCGAAAAGTCAAGCGACACTGGAATTGCTGCGATGGAAGGCTGAGTGTGCTATACCTGACTCCTCATTTGAAAAGTTGCTGAAAATGATGAAGAATATTCTTCCAAAAGATAATGCATTGCCCGCTAGTACGCATGAAGCAAAGAAGGTTGTCTGCCCTCTAGGTTTAGAGGTTCAGAAGATACATGCATGCCCTAATGAATACATCCTCAATCGCGGTGAGGAGTACGAGAATTTGGATGCATGCTCGGTATGCACTTCACTTCGGTATAAGATTAGATGAGATGACCCTGGTGACGTTGAGGGCGAGCCCCCCGGAAGAGGGTTCCTGCCAAGGTGATGTGGTATGATCCTATAATACGACGGTTGAAACACTTATTCAGAAACAAAGAGCATGCCAAGTTGTTGCGATGACATAAAGAGGAACTTAAGTCAGACAGGATGTTGAGACACCCCGCTGATGGGTCGCAATGGAGAAAAATCGATAGAAAGTATCCGGACTTTGCAGATGATGCAAGGAGTTTAAGGTTTGGTCTAAGTACAGATGGCATGAATACCTTTGGGGAGCAAAGCTCCGATCCACAAAGACTGCCCGTGACTCTATGCATCTATAACCTTCCTCCTTGGTTGTGCATGAAGCGGAAGTTCATTATGATGCCAGTGTTGATCCAAGGTCCGAAGCAACCCGACAACGACATTGATGTGTACCTAAGGCCATTAGTGGAAGAACTTTTACAGTTGTGGCACGAACCCGGCATACGCGTGTGGGATGAACACAAGCAGGAAGAATTTAACCTCCGAGCATTGCTTTTCGTAACAATCAATGATTGGCCTGCTCTTAGTAACCTTTCAGAACAGTCCAACAAGGGATACAATGCATGCACACACTGTTTAGATGAGACTGAAAGTATATATTTGGAACATTGTAAGAAGAATGTGTATAATGAGCATCGTCGATTTCTTTTGGCCAAGCATCCCTTAAGAAAGAAAGGAAAGTATTTCAACGGTCTGGCATGTCACCAGACGAAGCCTAAGGAGCGTACCGGTGCTGATATATTTGATATGGTCAAAGATTTGGATCAAATGGTAACCTTTGGAAAGGGTCCCGGCGGAAAATTTGTTCTGAAGGACGCTGAAGGACACGCACCCATGTGGAAGAAGAAATCTATATTTTGGGAGCTACCATATTGGAAATTTTTAGAGGTCCGCTCTGCAATCGATGTGATGCATGTGACGAAGAATCTTTGCGTGAACCTGCTAGGCTTCTTGGGCATGTATGGGAAGACAAAAGATACACCGGAAGCACGAAAGGACCATCAACGTATGAAAGACCCACATGGCCTGCATCCAGAATGGTTTCAAGGTCATGCCAGCTACGCTCTTACTAAACAAGAGAAGGAAATATTTTTTGAATGCCTAAGCAGTATTAAGGTCCCGTCTGGCTTCTCGTCGAATATAAATGGAATAATAAATATGGCAGAAAAAAGTTCCAAAACCTAAAGTCTCATGACTGCCACGTGATTATGACGCAAATGCTTCCGATTGCATTGAGGGGGCTTCTACCAGATAATGTTCGAGTACCCATTATGAAGCTATGTGCATTTCTCAATGCAATCTCTCAAAAGATAATCAATCCTGAAGATCTACCACAGTTACAGAATGATGTGGTCCAATGTCTTGTCAGTTTTGAGTTGGTGTTCCCACCATCCTTCTTCAATATTATGACGCACCTGCTGGTTCACCTAGTCGAAGAGATTTCCATTCTCGGTCCTTTATTTCTACACAATATGTTTCCCTTTGAGAGGTTCATGGGAATCTTAAAGAAATATGTTCGTAACCGTGCTAGGCCAGAAGGAAGCATCTCCAAGGGCTATGGAACAGAGGAGGTCATTGGATTTTGTGTTGACTTTGTTCCTAACCTTAGGCCGATTGGTCTTCCTCAATCGCGGTATGAAGGGAGACTGAGTGGAAAGGGTACTCTAGGAAGGAAATCAATAATATGTAGGGACGGACATTCTTACACCGAAGCACATTACACTGTTCTACAGAATTCTATCTTGGCAGCCCCATATATCGAGGAACACAAGAAAATCTTATGCTCCAACAACCCTGGAAAGCATTACTCTTGGATTAGAGATGAACACATGAAGAGTTTCGGCAGTTGGTTGCAACATCTCATCAAAAACAACACTCTTGGAGATCAGCTATACTTGTTGTCTAGGTCACCATCTTCGACTATATCGACTTTCCAAGGGTACGAGATAAATGGGTATACATTTTACACGATAGCCCAAGATAAAAAGAGCACCAACCAAAACAGTGGTGTCCGCTTTGATGCAACAGACAACAATGGGTCAAAGACCACATATTATGGTTACATAGAGGATATATGGGAACTTGAATATGGGCCTACTTTTAAGGTCCCCTTGTTTCGGTGCAAATGGGTCAAGCTGACAGGAGGAGGGGTTGAGGTAGACAATAAATACGGAATGACATCGTTGGATCTCAACAATCTTAGGTACTTAGACGAACCATTCGTCCTAGCCAATGATGTGGCTCAAGTTTTCTATGTGAAGGACATGTCTACCAAACCTAGAAAAACAAAAATAAGAAAAAGAATGCATCAGACGATGAGCCAAAGCGCCACACAGTTCTTTTAGGAAAAAGAAACATCGTGGGAGTGGAGGACAAGACAGACATGTCAGAAGATTGTGATAAGTTTCATGAAATTCCGCCCTTCGCGGTGAAGGATGACCCAAGCATCATGTTAATGAATGAAGATGCTCCATGGATATGGCGGGATAAAAAAGGAACACACGCGAAGAAATGTTGTGTAATAATTGTAACATTTTATGAGTGAAGATGCTCCATGTGTCCATTTTTATAGTGTTGTCTGTAAACAATCTTGAGTGTGTTAGTCCTGTTTTGTGGCTGGACCGAACTAAAGGGGGGGCCTTTAGTCCCGATTCATACTTACCATTAAGATCTGATCTCCAAACGCGCGAGGTTACATATTAGGGAGTGCCTCTATGACCAGTTTCTTGGAGATGCCGGAGGACTGGGCTCCGGCGGCATCTCCCTGAAACTGGCTGTAGTGGTGTCCCTGCTCTCAAAAACCATCTTGCAGCTTGTAACTTCTCTAACTAGATCAATACGCCTGGGAGCTAACTAATTTCACATATTAGGGAGTGCCTCTATGACCAGTTTCTTGGAGATGCCGGAGGACCGGGCTCCGGCGGCATCTCCCTAAAGCTGGCCGTAGTGGTGCCCTACTCTCGAAAACCATCTTGGAGATGCCTCAAACTGGCTGGAGGACTAGAATCATAAGGATGCCTATTTATAGTACAATCATCTCAGCATAATGTCGACACTCACCCCCTATTATTAGTGCTGACTCATGTTTTGTCCCGGTTGGTGTCTCCAACCGGGACTAAAGGGTCATCTTTAGTCATGGTTGGTGACACCATCCGGGACAACGTACAAGCCACACGACATAATGTCGACACTTACCCCTATTATTAGTGCTGCCTGGCCCAGTCTACTGCAATCCCTTCAATCGCGGTTGGTTTCTCCAACCGGGACTAAAGATGAACCCTCTCTTTATAGGCATTTCCCTCTATTTATAGGCTGCTCGATCCAGCCTGCCCGCCCTTTCCTCTATTTATAGACTGCTCTATTTATAGGCCTTTTACTCTAAATACAACATCTTCATATTTAGGTAACACTCAAGACATTTATTAATATTAAAAACCGGGACTAGCTAACACTCAGGACTAAAGCCGCCCCCTTTAGTCATAATCATGCCTAGTTCTATAGTACGCAGCTTCAGGGTCTTCTTCGTCATCGTCATCATCACCTGCCACTCTGGGGATCCTCATCCCAGCCATGGCATAAACCAGGGGCCACTCCGGCCTCGGATTCACGATGGGCGGGGGAGGGATCTCCTGGAAGACGGTGCCGCTACCGCTGGGAGGGGGAGGGGCCTTCTTGTGGCTCTGTGTTGGGTGGACTTGTGGGCACCGCATGCGAGGATGGTCTCCCCCGGCGATGTAGCACATCACTCCGATGATAGTACAGTTCGCCCACCACAGACGGCGGCCGGCTTCGTTCTGGTTCACCGGGGACGGGCCATCACCCTCGTACCCGGCGAGCTCCATTTCCCGCCTATTAGCGAAGAAGGCATTCCAGGTGTCGTAGTTGTCAGGATCCCATTGGGGATCCATCCGATGCTCCGGCGTGAGCTCGTGGTAGAAGTGGTTCGTGATGGCCGCCTGGCGTGTGGAACCTTGAGGGACAGGAGGGACAGAACCCCTCCAGCGCTCAGCATCCAGCCGGCGAGTGGCCGGTATCTCGGCGGACAAGGGTAGCTGGAGGCGCACAACGCCTCGGTCTCCTCGAGGGTCAGAATGGCCTAGTAGGCGTTGTCCATTGTTCTAAGAGAGGAAGGTGTGGATGTGTGGATAGCCATGGCTCGATCGCCCTAGATATAGAGGGAAAGGGCGGGAAAACTTGGCGGGAAGCTTTGGGAAATGGCGGGAAATATCTTTAGTTCTGGTTAGTGACTACAATCGGGACTAAAAGCTCTCGTAAAAAGGAAAGAGCGGGAAAACTTGGCGGGAAGCACTGGGAAATGGCGGGAAATATCTTTAGTCCCGGTTTGTGACTACAACCGGGACTAAATGTATATTATATTAATATTCTTTATATTTTTCTGATAATAATAAACATATTATTTGTTTTATTTGGATTTTTACAATAAAAGATATGATTTTCCAAAGTTTTATATTCGATTTGAATTAAAAAAAGAAAATGCACAAATGAAATAATTTATAAATGATGCAAACAGATATATGGATATTATATTAAGATTCTTTATATTTTTCTGATAATAATAAACATATTATTTGTTTTATTTGGATTTTTACAAGAAAAGATATGATTTTCCAAAGTTTTATATTTGATTTGAATTAAAAAAAGAAAATTTAAAAATGAAATAATTTATAAATGATGCAAACAGATATATGGATATTATATTAAGATTCTTTATATTTTTCTGATAATAATAGAAATATTATTTGTTTTATTTGGATTTTTACAATAAAAGATATGATTTTCCAAAGTTTTATATTTGATTTGGATTAAAAAAGAAAATTTACAAATGAAATAATTTATAAATGATGCAAACAGATATATGGATATTATATTAAGATTCTTTATATTTTTCTGATAATAATAGACATATAATTTGTTCTATTTGGATTTTTACAATAAAATATATGATTTGCAAAGTTTTATATTTGATTTGAATTAAAAAAGAAAATTTACAAAAAACAAACTAGTCGCGGGTCGTGGCTCGATCCGGGACTAGAGGGTGCCTGCGCACGCAAAAACGAAGCGGCCGAAAAAACACACTAGTCCCGAGCCGTGGCTTAATCCGTGACTAAAGGAGGGGGTCTTTAGTCGCGGGTTAACCCACGGCCCGGGACTAGAGACCCTCTAGTCGCGGGCGGTGGCTTAGCCCGGGACTAAAGGTCTGTCCCTTTATATTCTGGCGTCAGGGAGGTGCTGCCCCAACACTTAGCATTTCTCGACGAAGATGAAGCACGCATAGACGAAGACGAAGGAGAGGTCTTGTCCGATTCACGCCAGCTCAGGTGTACGTGCTCGTCGTCAGCCGCCTCCGCCAGGCTACCGCCGCCGCCTAGCCGCTCTGACGCAGTGCTCGATCTCCGCCTTGTCTCGTGCCGTCGCGCGCCACGAGCCTCCCCGTTGTGCCTCGATCGGTGAGAGCTCGAGGGAGTAACGGGCGGGTGTGGTTTTTTTTTGTAATTATTAGCTAGCTAGGGTTATTAATTATTGTAATTGTAATTATCTAGGATTAGGATTATATTGTTAGCTAGGGTTATTTTAATTATAATTAGCTAGGGTTATTTTTTTAATTATAATTAGCTAGGGTTTTTTAATTATTGTTTTAATTATAATTAGCTAGGGTTATTTTTTCGTTTTAGTTATTAGCTAGGATTATATTGTTTTACCACAATTAATATTAGATTATTGTTTTACCACAAATAATATTATGTTCATTGTTTTTTGTTTTAGTTATTAGGATTATTGTTTTACCAAAAATAATATTAGGGTTATTGTTTTTTGTTTTAGTTATTAAGATTATTATTTTATCACATATAATATTAGGGTTATTAATTAGGGTTATTATTTTTTGTATTAGTTATTAGGATTATTGTTTTACCGCAAATAATATTAGGGTTATTAATTTGTGTTATTAGGGTTATTTTTTTTGTTTTAGTTATTAGGGTTATTGTTTTTTATAACCTGTTTAACTCTCTTTCTGTTATAGATAATTAGGTCATGGATCCATCCGAAGATCCTGGTCGCATCGGTGAAGGTTTTCTTCAGGGCATGATAAGAGGTGAAATTCCTCTTAATATTACTACCGGCGAAGATATTTTGCTCGAGGAAGAGATATACTCATATCTGAATCCATCTGGTGATGGACTAGAGGAAAACCTAATGTATCAAGGGGAAGACCGGATAGACGAAGGGCAAACAAATAATAACAATAATGATGGCCCCTCGACAGGATCCGGTGAGGTACATATATATATAAAGCCTCTTGTTACCTCTATTCATTAACTGATCTAGAAATATATTAATCACTCTCTCTTCTTCTTTTAGCCCACCGGATCGAAGCAATCGACAGATCAAACGAAACGAGGGCCGAACAAAAAGTTGGATATTGAAAGAACATGTGGCCCCCCATGTGTGGTTTGGGTAATTAATGACAATCTTTATGGACTAATGTGTGTATTAAGTTATACTTGTAGGAATTGTCCATTGGCATCGCTTGGAGCTTGTGTCGGCTTCAAGGTCGATGAAATGAGAAGAAGATATGTTGTGCAAGCTGAAAATGCGCAATCTTTAGAAGATCTCATGTTTGATGCTTGCCATCCTCGGTGATCATGGATCGATGATGAGGAATCAAGAAAGGCGTTCCATATTGAGAAGGTAAAGATCGTCTACATCGAGCTCAAGTGGAATGCTCAAGGCAAAGGTATAATCTTGATAGGTTTTCCCTTTTGCCGGTCTTATATTGTTAGTGGAAGACCGGGTTTAGGATAGATAACCGTACTATCAAGAGGGGCTCTCGAATGAGTAACTCGATCACATCATACGGAGAGAGCTCAAACCTTTGCATACTTGCATCATCATATTTGGTTGTTATTTGGTCTTATCCATGTGAGGATATAGAGCTTGTGGTAATATCCATAACAAGCTCTTGTTTATCAAAATCGGATCCCTCTTTTATATCTTATTGCGATTTTGATCTATGCGGTTTTTCGGTTTCTCACCAAGTGAGGTATCTCACATTATTATACTTGATACATTCTCACTTGGTGATAACCAATATTTTCACCTTTTATAGGTAAGCTCATGTCGTCCTCTTTCCAACGCAATTGGAATCGGGTCGATCGGAGTTACCAATCAAAAGTTATAGCCGTTTGAATATCTGCTGGTCTCCTAGGTACCAAAATGCGGTAGTACCGCATTTTAGTACCTAGCAAGGCAGAAGGTTTTGGAAAGTTGCCAAGATCCACTGCCGAGCTAGGTAGCAAAAAGCGGTAGTACCGCATTTTAGTACCTAGCACGGCAGAAGGTTTTTTACTTCGTCATTTGGATCTATCCCCCCTTACTGTACTATGATGTTTCTTTGCATGATCTTGTATAGTTTGTTTTCCTCTTCAAAACGATCCCAGGATCATCGAAATCGGAGTCCGGATGCAAAAGTTACGGTTGTTTTCGTTCTGTGATGACCGGCAGTACCGGACCAGGATCCGGTAGTACCGCATTTTGGTACCGGGGAGCGCAGAGAAAAAATGCGTTTGGAGCCCCAGAAACCCCAGGAAATGTCCGGTAGTGCCGGGAAAGTCCGGTAGTACCGGGAAAAAGTCCGGTAGTACCGGGAATCACGTTTTTGGGATGCAACAGTTGGATTTTGGAGGGACCTATATAAGGGGCCTTCTTCCCCAATGGTTCCTCAACCATTCTTGCAAGTTTTCCCCTCCATTATTGACCTTCTTGAGCTTGCTTTCTCTCAATCCCTCCGATGGTTCTTGCATATTCTTGAGGGATTTGAAAGAGGAGATCTAGATCTACAATCCCACCAATCAATCTCTCCTCTAAGTGAGGAGAACATATTGGGATCTAGATCTTGGAGTCTTTTGTGGATTTCCTCCATTGTTCTTCCTCTCTTATTCCCCATAAGCTTTTGTATATTTGGTGGAATTTGGGAGAGAAGGATTTGAACACCTTTGTGGTGTTCTTGCCATTTGCATTTGGTGCATCGGTTTGAGTTCTCCTCGGAGGATTTGGTTTGAGTTGCTCATTGGAGCTTGTCCCTGTTGGGTTCTTGGAACTCTAGACGGTTTTGTGGCCTTGGTGGCATTTGTTGAGGCCTTTTGTGGCATTTGTTGGGAGCCTCCAATTAAGTTGTGGAGAAGTGCCCCAACCTTGTGAGAGGTTCCGGTTGCCACCGACAAGTGCACCGATAGTGGAAGCGTGGATTGATCCCGTTGGGGTGAGATTCACCGGAGAATAAGGGAGGCCTTTCCTTGCATTGGTGGTTTGATACCACCCCCTCTCCAAATGAGACGTACTCCATGTTGGGAGGAACTCGGTAAAATATCGGTGTCCCCGCGTGCCTCGGTTATCTCTATACCCGAGATCTTTACTTATGCACTTCACATTGTGATAGCCTTAGTGCTTGAAGTAATATATATCTTGCTATCACTTTGTTGCTTGTATTGCTTAGCATAAGTTGTTGGTGCACATAGGTGAACCTTAGTTGTTCTAGGTTGTGCTTAACAGAGTAAACACTAGTTTTATTCCGCCTTTGTTGAGGCACTCTAGGAAAAGTTTAAATCGCCTATTCACCCCCCCTCTAGGCGACATTTGTATCCTTTCAATTGGTATCAGAGCCCGGTCTCTCATTTTAGGCTTCACCGCCTTGAGAGTAAAGATGTCGGCTAGGGGATTAGTGCACAAGAACACGCTCACATTCGAAGGCACAAATTATGATGTTTGGAAAATTCACATGCTTAATTTATTTCGGTAAATTCACCCAATTATCGAGGGATATCTATATGTGGGTCTCTCTTCTCCTATGGATACCCAAAACGAATCTTTAGAGGAGAAGTTGAACTCTCATATAGATGCTCTAGCTACTAAAATTCTTTTGCATGTTGTGAGCAATGTAGTTCTTTCTTCTATCATGCCTTATTCAAGCGCTTGTGAGATATGGACCAAGCTTCAAGATAAATATAGAAAGTCCAACATTTTTGAGGATGATTGTGTTGCTTCCACTTCCGGTCGAGATGAGTTCTCATCCTCTACCACTTCACCAACATGTGACTTTTCACAAGGTAATGATATGGTGAGTGGTGATAGAAATTGCAATTTGGATAGTGTGCTTACTATTTGTAATCCTTCATCTCTATATAGTTGCAATGATCTATCTTTGGACCCTAACACTTCTAGCACTACAAACTTCTTACATGCTTGTGTTAATAGTACTTGCATATCATGTAGAAATGACTTGAATAAATCTCATGATGATATGCTCATGTTGTCTTGTTGCCATGATAAAAAATGATTCTATTTCCTCTAGTGCTTGTGTTGCTAACCATGTAGAGGAAAATGAAGATTCTATGGGCCAAGACAAGGTCTTGAAGAGAGCTACAAGTGCAATCTCATCATCACCTTCCTCCGGTTCTCACATGTGCCTTATGGCTAAGGGAACAAAGGTAACCTCTTTGAATCCCATTGTATCTCATGATGATGATGATGAGGTTGAGAATGATAATTATGATTATAGAGGTAAGTATGATATTACCTCTATTAATAAAATGGGAGAGGTTGTCTATAGCGCTCTCTTCAAAAATAAAATTGCTTCCTCCAACTTTCTTGAAATCTTGAATTGTGCCATAAAAGGCAATGATCTTATTGAGGAGCAAGAAAACTTAATTGATGAAAAGTTTGCACTTGAGCGTGAGTATGCTAATGAAGTTGCACAACTAAAGGACTCCCTTGAAGAAGAACAAACCACCAAAGAATCTCTTGAGGAGACTTTTACTCTAGAACTATCTATAGTAAAGGAATAACACGATAGAGAACTTGCGGTGGCTAACTCCTTCAAGATTAAAAATGATGAACTTGAAGTTGCTTATGATAAACTTGTTGAGGATTTTAAGCACCTTGAAAATGGCTCTCGGGTCGTTAAGAGGGAGCTCATCAAATTCACCGAGTCACATGAGCAACTTAAAGCTTAATATTTAAAAGAGCTTGACAAGTTGCCCTCACCTCTTGCTAATAATAATGGTGCTTGTGCTACTAACTCTATTTCTTGTGAAGCATCTATTTTGAAGGAGAATGTTGAGCTAAAGGCTCAACTTGCTTTGATAACTAGCAACTATGGGAAATTAGAAGAAAGTCATGTTAAGCTCTCGAGCTCGCATGAGGATCTTCTAGTCTCCCATGGTAGGCTAAAGTTAGCTCATGAGGCCATCGTGTCAAAGGTAACATCTAGTGGGCCTCATGTGGACATTAGCACTATATCTACTCCAAATATTATATTGTCATGTGATAGTCCTTGTAATTCATCCCCTCATAACCATGTTATATCTCGTGATGAATTACATTCCTTGCCTTGTTGCTCTAATAATGTATCATCTACTTCCTCTAGTGCTTTTGTTCAAACTAACCATGTAGAGAAAATCAAAGAGCTCAAGGCTCAAGTCACTTCTTTGAAGAATGACTTGAAAAAGGGTCATCAAGGGAAGGTCACACTCAACAAAATCTTGAGTGTGCAAAAATCCCCCAATGACAAGAGTGGGCTTGGATTCAACTCCAATGTCAAGAACAAGTCCACTATCAAGTTGAAGCACAAGTACAACAAGAAGAATGGCCAAGATCAAGTCAAGAATCCGGACAGCATTGTTTGCTTCAAGTGCAAGGAAGAAGGGCACCATGTTAGATCATGCCCATTGAATAAAAAGCCTCTTAGTGTGAAGAAACAAGGGAAGCAGCCTCAAGCTCCACCTCAAGTCATTAATGGGACTCTTCCTAAGAGGACTACTCGAGATCTTCCTCGAGTTGTGGCTTCACCTAAGAAGAAAGATGGAAAGAGTAGAACTTGCTACATATGCCGTGAAAAGGGGCACATTTCTTCCTCATGCACTATTGGTATCTCCTCTTCCCATCCTATCTTGATTGATGATGCTTATTCACTTCATAAGGATGAGGTTGGAAATGTGTTTGCCAAATTTGTTGGTGCCCAATGTGGTGTCAAGAAAAGAACCATTTGGGTTGCCAAGCCTATTGTGACTAACCTCTTAGGACCCAACTTGGTTGGGGACCAACAAGCCAAAACTTGATCAATAGGTGTGTTTTGGAGGGCATTGGAGTCTTGGCTACATTATGAAGAATTGAGGGATCTTCATCAATTATTATTTTCAAGCCAAGCCATTTGGATTGTCATGATTATATTATATTTCTAATGTTCCTCCTTGCGGTAACATATGCTAAACTATTTACATTGAAAGTTACTCGCCCCCTTGTGCATGTGTTGGTTTTGTATCTTCCATGCTTTTGTACATGTTGTGCTATCCACTTAATTATCTTGAGGTATCAAGCATATTTGTGTATGATTAGGTGGCACACCATGTATGTGTGTTTCTTATGTTTGAGCCTTGCTTGGTTATATTTGGTATCTTATTTGGCTCTTGTGAGAAATTAATGTATTATCCCATTTTGGGGGAGTGTTATGCTTGGGCATTCCACAATCCTAAAATTGTGTGTACATGAGGAATACCACCTAGTATTTATATTGGATTATTGTCTAGTCTCTATGTGGTATAATTCTCATGAGAAATTTAAGTTTTATAATGTCCATTAATTATCTCTATTTGTATTATTTTGCCTCACGATGGTTTTATGGTAGTATCACATTATGGGGGAGTCATATGCTTAGTGCTTATTACAATCCTAGAAAATGTGAAAATTCGAGGTTGTGTCACTTAAAATTGATATTGATAATTATCTAGCTCCTAAGTGACACACGTGCTCATACAAGTTCCAATTTTCTTGAATGCCCTTATTGATCATATTTTGGATCTTGTTTGTGAGAGTGCTTCTTGGTATGTGTTTCCTCATATTTAGATATATATCCGCATGGAAACCATTTGCTTCAAGTTACTCTAATCACTAGTGATTGTGTGACAATTGGAAGCTACCAAGAATCTTGTTCGAAGCATCAAACTTAATTCTTATACTTTGTTATATGCTTCTTTGTGTGAATATGATCTTGGATATCCATATGAAGTACCTAGGGAAGATTGTTCTCAATTCTTCTTGTCCTTGGACAATTAGTACCAAATTTATGGTAGACTTTATTGATCATATTGACTTTGGCCTTTGCTTAATATTGTCCTATCTTTGGCCAAGTAAATGTTTTGTGTGATCCCATGTATTCCTTTCTACTTTTGGATCCTCTTATTTTTATTGGTATCCTCTTGTGTTTTATTTAATGTAGGTAGTAGTGATGATCTCATTTGTGTGCATTTTGCATTCAAAAGCAAAAATTCTATATAATGTACTACTTATGGGTGAGCTCTCCTATATTATCTATAACAATCCTTTTATGCTTCTTTGTTTGATCCATATCGAGTTTTATGTGCTTGGATGCTCAATCTTTTCGTTTTGGTATTTTGTGCCATCATGAAAAATTTGGGGAGTTTGGTTTCTTGTTGGAACCTTGCTCTTTTTGGGAGTTGGTTTTGTCTCATTCCTTGTGTCATGTTTTGTCCAATTTTAGAATGAGATAAATCCTTGAGTATTTGTGTTTTTATATATCTTTTTCTCTTTGGCTTTTGTCTAGTTCATTTGTTGAATTTGTGATCTTTCATGTGTTGAATTGGTTCTTTGATATTATTTGGACATCATTTTTCGTGTCACACTCTTGTGTGTGCAATCTCGATTTACTTGGTATTTTTGTTCAAATTGTATCTTCTTTTTGGTTCTTGAAAGCTTTATGCATGCATATTTACTATATGTTTATATCATGGCATGGTTGCTTTCTTTGATCCAATATATAGGGGAAACTCCACCAAATCCGATCGACTAAGTTGTGCATGAAATTCAAATTCATATCAATATGCACATAATTATGTGGAGTCTCACCTATGTATTGTAGTTGCACTAACTACTTTGGACCCAATAAGTTTGGGGACCATTTTTGTACTTAAATATGTTATAGGTACATTGGAGATATATTGGATGCTTATCTCTCAATCTTGAAGAAGTGGTGCATTAATGAAAATTGGAGGGAAGCTATAGGATGATCAATGAATTCATATCCTCTACATCCTACCAATTATATCTCGGTAACAAGTATCTCTTTCTCATGCATATTTATCTTGCTTCCAACCTTTTGTAGGTTGCATCTTGGCATGAATTGTTGTAGTTGTATTTGTGTGGTTCTAGCCTTGGTTTTAAGAGAACTCTGTATTGTAAATGTGTATAAGTTGAGATGAGTGCATTTATTTGGGACTATAAAAAATCATGCATATGATCCAGCAATCCCAAATATGTCAATCTATCAATTTTATTGCTCATCCTTTCCTCAACTTCTCTGATGTGCAATAGTGAGATTTTGCTAGTTTTAGTGATACTTGTTGCCTTTCTCCATATATTCCAACTTTCTCCTTTTTCCCTTGGTGATAGTTTTAATATATGTAGTGTGTTGGTGTTTGAAGTTCATTAATGTACAATAAGCTAGATTTGAGCCTTTGGCCATGCTTTGAAGCAAAAAATCTTATTGGTATATATTATGACTTCATTTTTTCTTTTCATATGCCTTCTTGTATATCTTCTTTATGTGTGCATATTTCTTTGTTGGCATATGTCTCTGTGATGTTTTCCACTTATAGACATATACACATATGAGAAGATAATTTTAGTTGATTTTTAATCCTTGGAGACCACCTTTCTATTCCTTTTGATTCTTTAGTGGCTTCCAAATTTAATTTCCTATGAGTGTTAGTTCCTCTTGTTTGCATATTTGGGAACTCATATTTGTTATCTCATGCCTTGCATTGTTAAATAAACTTGGATGAGTGAGGATTCCATGATTATGCACCTTGTTCCCAAATACAATTATCATAATTGGTGCATTATCTTTGGGGAGCTCATCTAATTCATTTAATAATGCTCATTTGTCTTATTTATCATTTATTGTGCCTTAAATGTTTATGGATAAGTGAGGATTCCATATTTGTGCATTTTTGTGTTGAAATACAATGATTCTAAAGTGTGCACAAATCTTGGGGAACTTCTCTATTTTATTTAAGCATTTATTTGATCTTTCATTTGATGTGTTTTAAATGTTTATGGAGGAGTGAGGATTCCATATTTGTGCATTTTTTGTATTGAAATATACCGATTTTAAAGTATGCACAAATCTTGGGGAGCTTCTCTATTTTCTATTTCAAACACTCTTTTGCTCATATCATAACATCTTGTTGTTTCCATTTGGACTCATTTGTTGTTTTCAATTGGTTGTCGGACCTTGTAATTGCTTGCATCATTTGGCTTTATTTTGGAAATCTTTGGGTCCTCAATATAGTCCTACTCCCTCCCAAGTATTCATCATTGGATATGTGCGAAGGCACACCTTTGGAGGAATTATTACTATATTTGCCTTCTAGAACTTGTCACCCATTTCGGCAATTGATGCCAATGGCGGAGAAGTTTTAGAGGGTTTAAGGGTTGGTTGATGCATTGAGTTTGTTCTTAAGCATTTGCATTTCATGATCTTGCATCTTTATTGTTGCTTAGCATGTGTTATATATATAGGAAACTGCACCAATGATAATGATTGGCAATATATGCAATGAAATTCAAGTTCATCACACATGCATAGATTATGGGGGAGTTTGCTCTATATATGGTGGTACCAATATCACATACTTTTGTAGTATTTGATATTGGTATTACCATCTTATTCATTAAAATTCCTTATATAAACCCTCTTAAAGGGATTGTCATCAATTACCAAAATGGGGGAGATTGAAAGAACATGCGGGCCCCTATGTGTGGTTTTGGTAATTAATGAAAATCTTTATGGACTAATGTGTGTATTAAGTTATACTTGTAGGAATTGTCCATTGGCATCGCTTGGAGCTTGTGTCGGCTTCAAGGTCGATGAAATGAGAAGAAGATATTGTGGCATCCCGCAAAACCACTACTAGAAAATCGCGTTGATTTTTGTGCATTGCATCATCATGACCGCATGCTCATGTCATCATGCCACATTGCATTTGAGCATCGTCATCATCTTGCATTTTCCTTGCATAAAACTATTTGCAGAAAAACCTATTTTGTGTTTTCTAAAAACGCCCCGCCTCTGTTCAAACGCAAAACCCGGGGCGCCGGAATATTTTGTTTTGTCCGCTGTCGGTTGCAAAAGCGCTGGTTGAAATAAATAAAGTTATTTAATTATTTTAGTGGGGGCAGTCGAACGGGCCGATTCGACCCGAACGACCACCCCCAGAATAATCGGTCCAACCTAAACCCTTTGCTACCCAACCTAGTCTACCCACCCCTCAGCCACATCACCCCACCCAATCCCCTCTCGCCACCTCACCTCTCTCCCTCCCTCCACCACTCCCTAGCTGACACATCACCACCCCACTCAACCTCCCAGACCCGCTGCCCTCCCTCTCTCTCTCCTCTCCCTGTCCCGCGTGGACCCGCGCCCGGGCCCCACCACCTGTCAGCCCCCTCCTCCCACGCCCTCTCTCCTCCCCCCCGCATGCTCCATCCCTGCCTCCACCAAGCTCGCCGCCTCTGCTCCCTTCCCGCCGCCGCTCACCCACCAACGCGTCGCCCTCGTCCGCCTCCCTCCTCTCCAACCTCCTCCCCCGCCGCGCGCTCTCACCTCCCTTGCGCGCCATTGCCTCCTCCCGTCGGCCGCTGTGTGCTCCTCCCCCTCTCCCGAGCCGCACCTCCCTTGGCCCGCGCGCCCATGACCTCCTCCGTCCGCCTCGCCCGCCGCGCCAGCCGCGACCTCGCCTCACTGTTGCGCCGCCGGCACCCTCCTCTCGCGCCGGCCAGCTCCTCCTTCCTTCTTCTCCGCCGCTTCGCCTCCCTTCTTCTCTCCGCCATGCCTGCCGCCTCCCGCCTCAGACCATGCCGACGCCTTGCTATCTCTCCTTCGCCTCCAGGCCCCCGGCCGCCAGCCGCCGCCCAGCCTCTGCCGCCCGGCCATGATCCCGGCGCCTCTGCTCAAGCTCGCCTGCCCGCATCGAGACCGCCTCGCGCCCTCAGTTGCCTCTCTCGCCCGGCCCTTGTGCCTCCGACGCCCGCTTTGTCTGCGCCAGCCGTCGCCTCCTCCGCCGTCCGCCGCCTGCCCGCCTCGCTGCCGTCACCGCGCCCTGCCTCCGCGGTGACCACCTCCGCCAAGGCCCTCCCAGCACCCGAGGCGCCTACCTCTGTTCAAACAAGGCCCAGCGGCAACGCTTATATGCCCTTCTCTGGCAGCAGCAACACCATCGTCGCCCTAAGCGCCCCTGTGACCCCAGACCCCCTCGACAAGATCCTCCTCGACCTTTGAACAGGCACCAAGTTCTCCTCTCGGGCCTTCAAGATCTCCGTCACCGAACCCTCGAGGCCTTCCACACGGAGCGGCGATGCATGACCTTGAGAAGGCCGACACGGTCCAAGATCCCCGGAACGCCAAGACCATCTACACGGGTCCGAAGACCGATCACGGCGCGCCCGAACCCCGTCAAACACAAGACCCTAGGAACCTCCAAGATCGCCATCATGGATCCACAAGCCCTCCTTCATGGACATCCGAGACCCCGACCCACGGAACCCCGAAGACACAATTCCGAAGATCCGAAGACCGAACCTCGGAAAAAACCCCCGGAACGACAAGAACGCCCACACGGACTTGAGTACCCCGAAGCCTTCGACACGGAGCACCGAGGATGCCTTCATGGGACGCCAAGACACCGTCGAACCCCGAAGGCTGGACCCCGTGGACCGACATGATCGTCTTCACGGATACGACAAGTGCTTCCCTCGGACGCCAAAACCCGAACCGAAAGGACGCCAAGAACGCCACAAGTACGACAAGTTCTACTTCCGAACGACAAGACCGACCGATGCGCGGACCCGACAAGATCGACCGCTTGGGGCCAAGACCTCCGGCACGTCACGACAAGTTCTCCATCTTGTGTCCGATCCCGCCGATCCCGTCAAACCGTTCCCCTTCGAACCCTGAGACCGAACCCCGAAAACCCGGAACCCCAAGATCTGCCGAACCCTAAATGTGTGAACCCCTTCCCAAAACCCTATTTTATAATATAATAAACTTATCGCATATTAAATTGTCATCCTCGCATGCATATCATTGGTTTGGGGGCCTTATGCCGATTCACCTGATAATTAAATATGGGGCCCATATGCGGGCAAATCTAGTCTCATATTGGCCTCATTTAAATTTGTGTAGCGAACCGGTGCTATCTTTTGTTTTGATATTACAACATTTAAATTGCGGGGTAGCTAAATAACATGAACCACCTAATTAATTGTTGGGACCCCGGTTCCGCTTAATATGCTCTAATTGCATCGCACCTTGCCATGCCATACATCATACATGCATCATGCCCGATCTTTGCCGTAGTATTAAATATTGCATCCGGTGTTTATTCTAGTGTTTTGCTTCTTCGCGGATAAGGCCGTCGAGTTGATGCGAGTGTCGACCCGATCTTCGGTTGAACCTTCGGCAATGTTTTCAGGCGAGCATCTCCCCCTTTCTACCTATCTTACTTTTATAGTATTTATTCCCTCCTGTTGATCTATTGCTATCTGTGTTGCGATGCTCTAGTTTCCGTACCCGTGATATCCCTTGCAGCCCTATATTGCCTTGGACACATCCTATTACCTGATGTTTGGTAGATAGTTGGACTTGCGCGTCGTAGTCATTTGCTCAAGTGCTGTTGCGTGTCGTCAAGTGCCACCGTTGTTGGAGCCTTGCCGCATGTTTGTTGTTGGAGATGATCATGGCTTTACTTTTCGTTCACTTTAATTACTGTTTAACAACTAAAATTGAAGTAAGTAAGCAGAGGCATCGGTGGGTGATAGATAATGTTGGTTTCCGACCGCCCACTTGTGTCCCGTAGGACCCGAGTTCTTGACACCTGTTCCGAGATCGAGCGCGCTAACCACAGGTGGGGAGATATGGGCCCCCCATTGATTAGTACCTGATTTCAAAGTATTGTACTGGGGGCCACAAACTAGTTTGAGGTTTTATTTACTATCCTGTACTTATGCCATGCTTTCTTGCTTTATTTACGATTGTGTGAGGAGCACGATGTCTTTTTAGGAAGCGGAGTTTTTACTGTATCGACATCCAGTTTTGGGATTTGTCGTTTATAGCCCTGTCATAAACCCTAAGTCCGTCTCGGAGACCGGCCGACTTCTTGGTGTACTTAGTGGGGTGGCCCGTGCTTGCTTTGGGTGCAGGAACGTCATGACTTAGGCCCGACATACCGATGGTTGTATGTTAACTGATCTGGCAAAAAGGGTCGAAGTGCTTGTGGATACTTTGGTGCACCCCTGCAGGGTTAAATCTTTTCGAGAAGCCGTGTCCGCGGTTATGGACGACTTGGAGCACAGTGCTTGATCATAGACAACTATAACTAAAGTTTACTGTCATAAATTGACTTGTCTCCGATATGACTAGTAATCAGCTTCACTACAACGGAATGGCTAAGTAAAAGTACCAACAACTGCTGGGTTTTGGGGTTATCTCATGCTAATTGTATCTGATTATTAAGTGCTGCAACTACAACGGAATGATTAACTAAAAGTGCCCACTGCTTACTTTATCAGGATGATTATCTAAACCTGACTAGTAATTGCTGCAACGAGAACTGAATAAATAAAATTGCCAACTGTGTGAGTTCCTCGGTTGACTTCCTCGTTTGGTCTCGAGGGGGAAACGCCAGGATGGGTTTGTTTGATGGTAGAATCAGGTTGGTTCCGAATAGGTCTTTCTTACCCCCTCTGATAGCCGTCAGTTGTACCGAGTCTCTATAGGTTGTTTAGTGCATGCTGCGCTGCCGCTTCAGTCCACCATATTTATGTAGGCGAGGACCGCCGAATTCTAGTCTCGCCGTGTACTGGCCTCAGTACTGACGCTCCTCTTTTTTCCTTTGCCCTTTGTCGACACCCCTTTTGTTTAAGCAGGTTTTGAGATCGACGTCGTTAGCAGGGTTACCCTTCCGGCTTGGCCTGGGCAGGGTTATGGACGCCATTGGTTATTCTTCAGGGCTCTTAGCCCCATTTGCATCTTGTCCGTAGCTGGAAGCTATATCGTTCTCAAGGTGATTTGGGTCTTTGTACTGTATATCTGTATTCTTGACTCATGGAGTCGCTATTATATATATCTGTTCTGTGGGTCCCATCGAGGACTGTTGTGTAATGTTATTACTTCGTTTTCCACCCGCACGAAAGTGCCTGGTGGGCACCTTTGAATCGTTTCTATGCGGGTTTGGCGGGTTTCGCTCAAACTTGCATAGGGTCGATTCTGTGGGTGTTACAGATATGTTGTGCAAGCTCAAAATGCGCAATCTTTAGAAGATCTCATGTTTGATGCTTGCCATCCTCGGTGATCATGGATCGATGATGAGGAATCAAGAAAGGCGTTCCATCTTGCGAAGGTAAAGATCGTCTACATCGAGCTCAAGTGGAATGCTCAAGGCAAAGGTATAATCTTGATAGGTTTTCCCTTTTGCCGGTCTTATATTGTTAGTGGAAGACCGGGTTTAGGATAGATAACCGTACTATCAAGAGGGGCTCTCGAATGAGTAACTCGATCACATCGTTCGGAGAGAGCTCAAACCTTTGCATACTTGCATCATCGTATTTGGTTGTTATTTGGTCTTATCCATGTGAGGATATAGAGCTTGTGGTAATCTCCATAACAAGCTCTTGTTTATCAAAATCGGATCCCTCTTTTTATCTTATTGTGATTTTGATCTATGCGGTTTTTCGGTTTCTCACCAAGTGAGGTATCTCACATTATTATACTTGATACATTCTCACTTGGTGATAACCAATATTTTCACCTTTTATAGGTAAGCTCATGTCGTCCTCTTTCCAACGCAATTGGAATCGGGTCGATCGGAGTTACCAATCAAAAGTTATAGCCGTTTGAATATCTGCTGGTATCCTAGGTACCAAAATGTGGTAGTACCGCATTTTAGTACCTATCAAGGCAGAAGGTTTTGGAAAGTTGCCAAAATCCACTGTCGGGCTAGGTACCAAAAAGCGGTAGTACCGCATTTTAGTACCTAGCGCGGCAGAAGGTTTTTTACTTCATCATTTGGATCTATCCTCCCTTGCTGTACTATAATATTTCTTTGCATGATCTTGTAGAGGTTGTTGTCCTCTTCAAAACGAGCCCAAGATCATCGAAATCGGAGTCCGGATGCAAAAGTTATGGCTGTTTTCGTTCTGTGATGACCGGTAGTACCGGACCAGGACCAGGACCCGGTAGTACCGGGGTCTGGTAGTACCCATTTTGGTACCGGGGAGCGCAGAGAAAAAATGCGTTTGGAGCCTCAGGAATCCCAGGAAATGTCCGGTAGTGCCGGGAAAGTCCGGTAGTAACGGGAAAATGTCCTCCACCATTCTTGCAAGTTTTCCCCTCCATTATTGACCTTCTTGAGCTTGCTTTCTCTCAATCCCTCCGATGATTCTTGCATATTCTTGAGGGATTTGAAAGAGGAGATCTAGATCTACAATCCCACCAATCAATCTCTCCTCTAAGTGAGGGGAACATATTGGGATCTAGATCTTGGAGTCTTTTGTGTATTTCCTCCATTGTTCTTCCTCTCTTATTCCCCCATAAGCTTTTGTAGCTTAGGTGGAATTTGGGAGAGAAGGATTTGAACACCTTTGTGGTGTTCTTGCCATTTGCATTTGGTGCATCGGTTTGAGTTCTCCTCGGAGGATTTGGTTTGAGTTTCTCATTGGAGCTTGTCCCTCTTGGGTTCTTGGAACCCTAGACGGTTTTGTGGCCTTGGTGGCATTGTGGCCTTGATGGCATTTGTTGAGGCCTTTTGTGGCATTTGTTGGGAGCCTCCAATTAAGTTGTGGAGAAGTGCCCCAACCTTGTGAGAGGTTTCGGTTGCCACCGACAAGTGCACCGATAGTGGAAGCATGGATCGATCCCGTTGGGGTGAGATTCACCGGAGAATAAGGGAGGCCTTTCGTGGCTGAAAGGGCATGTACGCCCCCATGTGTGGTTTTGGTAATTAATGTCAATCTCTATGGACTAATGTGTAAATTGAGTTTCTCTTGTAGGTTTGTCCATTGGCATCGCTTGGGCCATGTGTTGGTCTCAAGGTTGGAAGATGAAGAAATTTCCAAGGGCTTTGTGCCCATTGGAATCATGAAGAAAGAAGGAGCTTGAAGTATGATCAAGGCATGTGCAAAGAGTTGCATCAAGATGGATCAACCTCAAGTAGGGATGAAGAAGGGCGAGCTCAAGACGCGCCATCTCTAGAAGGTCTCATGCTTGAATCTTGACATCCTCGTGCTCATGGAATGATGAAGACAAGTTCAAAGAAGAGGTTTCCCCATGGAGTATGGGGGAGAAATTTACAAGTCTTCATCTTCATCAAGCAAGAGCATCCAAGAAAGGTGTTCCCACTATAGACAAACAAGACGGTCTACGTCAAGTTCAAGTGGGATGCTCAAGGCAAAGGTATGTTCTTGATAGGGCTTTTCTTTTGCCGGTCTCGTATTGTTAGTTGGGAGACCGGGTTTAGGATAGATAGCCGTTCTATCAAGAGGGGCTCTCAAGCGGGTGTCTCGTTTGCATCATTTGGAGAGATCAAACCTTTGCATTCATAGCATCATCTTTCTCGGTTGTTTTTTGGTTCTTGTCCATGAGAGGATCTAGAGCTTGTGGTCATCATCATAACAAGATCTAGTTCATCATCTGAGGATTTCACTTGCATATCTTATTGAGGTTTTTGATCTCGCAAGTTTTCCGGCTCCACACCTTGGGGGATTCTATTCGTCGTTATCTTTCCAACAAAATTGGTTTCATCCCGTTTGGAGTTCGGATGCAAAAGTAATTGCGTTTCTGGTTTTCTGGTTTCTGGAATTTCCCTGACCGGAAGTTCCGGCTTGCCATCGGAAGTTCCGCTAGGGCATTTTTGCCGCCGAAAGTTCCGGTGGAAGTTCCGGGTCTTCTTCCGCTCACGCTCAGTAACCTTATGTTTTGGATGTGCTATTTGACGGAACTTCAGTCGGAATTTCCACCAGAAGTTCTGCTCCCACCGGAAGTTCCGACCATAGACCGGAAGTTCCGCTCAGGCCAAAAGTTCCGGTTGAAGTTCCGGCTCTTGTTCCGCTCACGTTCAGTGACCTTCTGTTTTCATTGTGTCTATTTGACGGAACTTTTGTCGGAACTTCCACCGGAAGTTCCGACCAGGATTCGCTTTTTTAGTTTCTTGCTCCGCAGTTTTTGACCATTGGTTGTGTGCCACCAGAACTTCTGGCCTCTCACCGGAAGTTCCGGCCAGGAGTCGCGAATGCCCATAACGGGCAGATCTGGGAGCCCTTTAAAAGGGGCTCCTCTTCCCCTTCATGGGCACTAGCTTTTCTTCTTGGTTCTTGGCTTTCTCTCTCTCCTCCATTACCAACCTTGAAGAAGCTTCCCCTCTCCCTTTCCCTTCCTATGATTCTTGCATCTTTTTGAGGGGTTTGAGAGAGGAGATCTAGATCTACAATCCCCCCAAGCTAAATCCCTTCTTTGTGAAGGAATCATTGGGATCTAGATCTTGGAGAGTTTTGTGTTCCCTTCGTGTGTTCTTCCTCCCTTATTCCCCCAATAGCTTTTGTAGCTTTGTTGGAATTTGGGAGAGAAGGACTTGCCCTTGCATTTGGTGCATAGGTTTGAGTTCTCCTCGGATATTCGGCGAGTTCAAGCTTGTGAGCTTGTTTCTCTTGGGTTCCTTGGAACCCTAGAAAGTTGTGTGGTTGGATTATTGACCTTTTGTGGTCTTGTTGACCTTTTGTGGTCTTGTTGACCTTTTGTGGTCTTGTAGCCTTTTGTGGCGTTGTTGGCCATTTGTGGCATTGTTGGCCTTTTGTGGCTTTGTTGTTGGGAGCCTCCAATTGAGTTGTGGAGTTAGCCCCAATCTTGTACGGGTTCGATGACCGCCCTCAAGCGTCCCATAGTGGAGCAAGTGCCCGCCTTTTGTGGTGCGCACTTGGGAGAATAGGGTGAGCCTTTTGTGGCGTCGGTGAGTTGCGTGCTTCCGCATCCGGGGTGAGGCCTTGTGTGGCGTTGGGTGAGCATCGAGCCACCACACCTCGAGGTGAGCCATTTGTGGCGTTCGGAGAGCATTGTGCCATCGCACCTCTCCAACGGAGACGTAGCTTCTTTGTAAGTGAACTTCGGGAAATAAATCTTCGTCTCCGCGTCCATCGGTTATTTCTCAACCGAACCCTTTACTTATGCACTTTACATTGTGATAGCCATCGTGCTTGAAGTATTTATACTTTGCTATTACCTTGTTGCTTGTATTGCTTAGCATAGGTTGTTGGTGCAACTAGGTGAACTTAGTGGCTAGGTTTTGTGCTCAATAAATTAAATGTTAGTTTTATTCCGCATTTAATTGAGCCTAAGCCGTAATATTTTTAAAATCCTATTCACCCCCCTCTAGGCGTCTTCCTTTGTACTTTCAATGGCGTTGGTGGTTTGATACCACCCCCTCTCCAAACGAGACGTACTCCATGTTGGGAGGAATTCGGTAAAATATCGGTGTCCCCGCGTGCCTCGGTTATCTTTATCCCGAGCTCTTGAATTATGCAGTTTACATTGTGATAGCCTTCGTGCTTGAAGTAATATATATCTTGCTATCACTTTGTTGCTTGTATTTCTTAGCATAAGTTGTTGGTGCACATAGGTGAACCTTAGTTGTTCTAGGTTGTGCTTAACAGAGTAAACACTAGTTTTATTCCGCCTTTGTTGAGCCACTCTAGGAAAAGTTTAAATCGCCTATTCACCCCCCTCTAGGCGACATTTGTATCCTTTCAGATAGTAATCAGAGGTTCACCGTCGAAGAAATAGATGATGATGGTGAACCGATTGCTCCAGAGAAGCACCGAAGGATGTTTATAAATCAATGCGGGGTGCTTGTTAGGGACAACCTACCGATCACCTTCCAAGAATGGAATCAGTCAAAGAAACCCGGTGAAGAATTCAACAACTATGTCACCGATGATGCCAAAGATGACCTTTGGCAGAAGCTCATAGCGCATTTCATACTACCTCCAGAGTATGAGGAATTTGAGGTAGATGGTATTACCCCAAGGCCGGGTGGGCTTGAAAATAGAGCGAAAGTCAAGGAGTGGGCTCTTAGCAAGATGGCTGAACTGTACCGGAACTACAAGAAAAGTTTATGCCCGAAATATGTCACGAAAAATAAAACTCCAGACTTCAAAGGAGTAAACGATAAGTTGAGAGAACAGCGGCCTGATTTTGTACAGTACAAGCAATCTGATAAAGCAAAGGCAAAGTCGGCAAAGAACGCGTTAAATGCTGCCCAAAAGAAGTACTATCATAAAATGGGGACAGGTGGCTACAAGAGTGCCGTCCCTAAGTGGGAAACTATGGAGAAGAAAATGAGGTCTAGAGGCGTCACTCTTGGTACAGATGGATGGTCCGAGAGTTCAAAGCACTAGTGGTGCGGGCACGGGGGATCGTTGGACCCAGAAACATGGAAGACATTATTTCATGAAAAAATTCTAAAACCCTCCCAAGACCTTATTCAAGCAATGAACGGTGCTCAATTGGGATTGTTCCGTCCCGAGAGAGAGAGAACGATGAGCTCACACGCTCAATAGGGAATCCTAAAAAGGGAGGACGAACACGAGGCAAAGGCGCCGGTGTCTCATGGAAGAAAGGGTTTCCTCAATACGATGCCAGTTACAGAAGCCGTCAGAGAAAGAAGGACTGGGAGGCAGACCGGATCTCCAGGGTAGAACAGGACCTAGATGATCTGAAGAACCTCATGCAAGAAATTAGACAAAGGCCGCCGTCGTCAACTCACCCGCAGGCTGATGATCCTGCATTGGATCTTAGCCAGAGGAGAAGCAGCGTGGATTCCACTGAGGTCCGGGCTGATGATCAAGCACTGCTGGATGATGCACCAGCTCCTCACTACCCTGTGGATGATGTCAGAGAGATGGCATAATGTGAGCTACATCATCCAATGAACAACCTGTCCTTCAAGGTAGCGATCAACACTACTTTACCTTGTCTACCTGGAGCACTCCACCATTCACTTCCAATTTCACCAGGCTATGCTCGTGTCACGGTGGATGACATAGTGGAGGATTTTGCGGACCTAGAGATTGAAATCTCTACGCCTGAAGGCCTTACGAAACTAGGAGATGTCAAGCGCAACATCATTCTATGGAAGAAGAAGTACATCAAGTTTCCAGGCTCGGCGCCAAGGCCACCGACTCTGAGGAATCCAAGTCCACCCTGCATCGAATATCGTCAACCTCCAAGTCCACCCTAACCCGATTATCGCCAACCTCCAAGTCCATCCCGCCCCGCTGACAATCGCCGCAGCAGGAGTACATCAACTCGATCTCCGCCTCCGTGCAATACTCGGTCTCCGCCTCTGCCTCCGTGCAATACTACTACCTCGTCGAAGAAACGGAAGTTCGACGCTCCCCTGTGCCCCACATCGAAGAAAGGTCAAACGGCGAAGATAGTCGACATCTCGCCGGCTCTTCCAAAGAAACCTTATGAGAAGACCAATGAGGAAACTAACGCGGATGTGGCTGCCCAAGTTAAGGCGTATTTTGCACCCAAAAAGCCTGAGCCAAAGTCGATATATGATGAAAAAACCAAAAAGTGGGCTAAGTCCTTTCTTGAGCAACCATCCCAGATATCGATGAATCTGGAATCAGACTATGACCGGAAGATTATTAAGCAAGCACAGAAGAAAAAAATCACAAGTGCAAAAAGCAGGAAGCAAGTTGCCCATCTCGGAGCTCAGAAGAATCAATCGGTCGCCCCGCTCAAAGTCATTTCAGACCTCGACAAGGCCTTCAGAGCTGAAATGGATATGGACATGCAAATAATGGACTCCAGAGCCCGTAATAATGCCGCACTAATGGGAATCACTGTATCGCAGGCCAAAGCACTTGCTACCGAAGCAAAAATGTCTCTTGGTCAATATTTAGGCTATGAAGATACGCCAGTGGGTCAGATAGTACGAAAGTATGTCCAAGGGGAGCCTCTAGTCAGTAATGAGGAGCTCGCGCGTCTATCCACACATATGCGAAATCTGCACGAATGGTAGATGTCACAAGCATAAAAAAAGCATCAGAAAGATTGGTTTCCAGTGGACGTTAGAAATGAGCATCACTTCAAACCATACTCGATACAGGTTCAAATAACCGAACTATTTCACTTTTACAACCAGCGCGCCCTTGACAAATCTATCATTGGTTGCTACTGTCTGTAAGTGATTTATTTCTATAATTAAGTTTGTAGCTCAGCTCGTTCATTGCATTTAATATATTATCCTAACTATATATCATTTTATATGATATTATATTCTGCAGAATGAATATGCTTAAATGCAAAAGAGCTAGAAGATACGACGTTGGGTTCATTGACCATATATCGTTAATGAATATACGTTAAACAATCACCCCAAGGACGTGGAGGAAGACCTGTGCAGGTTCTTAACCGAAAATAATTTTGTTAAGAAAATACTATTTCCTTACAAATTCAAGTGAGTGTTTATATCTTGTACACATTTTATTTTTGCTTACTCGATGAGCTATGCATGTATGCTTATGTAAACGTCCGCGGATTCCACCGGATCTTGCTAAACATTCAAGTTGACAACTCCCTAGTTCAAGTCCACGACTCATTAAGTTGGGACCAAGAGCAGTTGAGCGACATGAAAGCAATGCTTCATAAGTAATTTCAATCATTATCAGATTATATCGGCCTCTTTCATTCATTTCCTGATATCAAGTAACTAATAACTTCTTTGTTCATTTTCTTTGACGAGCAGGTGTTGGACACGGTTCAGACATAAAATACCAGGTCCATCAAAGAGGAGCTAACTTATAAAATAGTGAAGAGTTTACAGCAGCCACCGGGAACTCATTTATGTGGATACAACGTCTGCGAGTACATCCGTGAGTTGACCAGTGAGCGGAAAGTTGACTCACACTATATTTATGATTTGCGGGAGAAACTAGAGCCAGACCAGCGCATAAGAGCAATTCAGGAGGAGCTGGCGGGATTTATGATGAAGGAAGTCCTTGATGTACATGGAGAGCATTATGCGGATGACGTGGAACTCGATTTGCCTTAGTGATCTCCATGTAGCTGATATGATATATATATTTATCAATGACCATGTAATTTCAAAACATTTCTTCCTTTTGATATATATATCATCAATGTATGCTTGCAAGGGATCGATTAATTATATAGATGCATCAACGTGTACTCTGTATGTACTAGCGTAGAATATGTGTAATTAAATATATGTTTAAAATTATAGTGAAACACAAAACAAAAAAGGAACGAAATGACAAAAAAAGGAAATACACAATCTCTGCCGGCAGAGAAACACACAATTCTCTGCCATGGCAGGAAACCTTATAGTACCGGGTGGTGTTACAGCCCGGGACTAGAGGGTTTCCGCCCCCCCGCGGCGCCGAAACAGCCACGTGGCTGTTATCAGTCGCGGGCCGTAGCGAGCCGGGACTAGAGGGGGGCTCTAGTCCCGTTTTCGCAGTCCCGGGCCCAAAACCGAGACTAGAGCCCGTTGCGGCCCGAGACTACAGCCTTGTTTTCCACCAGTGTATAACCGAGTCTTTTTTAATGAAGTAGGGTTGTAACTAATCTTTTCCAGTTGCAAATAAGGTTGTAACTAAAAATTTTTCGAGTTGCAAGTGGGATTGTAACTAAAGTTACAAATGGGTTGCAACTAAATTTTTTTTTGTCCGAGTGAGGTCTCAACTTAGTTTGCAAGAGGGGATGCAACTAGGAAAATTTTGTCCTCTATAACCCACATGCACTACTTTTTTTATACTCACTAACTTTTACGCGTTACGGCCGAAAAAGAAGTGGAAATAGACCCATAACATATTAGGATATTAGCCCTACCAGTTAAAATGCAAAGGTCCAGCCTAAATAAAACCCACAAGCAAACAGCCAACCCAAAAGAAGCCCATAGGCAAGGAATGTGGCACCATCGTATGGCACGGCTCATGAGTTGTGGCCGCATAGTTCTAAAAAAAAGAGTTGTGGCCGCATTCCATTCATCTATATGAAATGGGTGGCTGGCTTGTGCCTCCCGATGGAGAGTCGAAGATCAATGTCGATGCGGTGTTGGTGAAAACACAGCACGTGGATCGGTTGTCGTGGTGTGCAGATCCTCAGAAGGTAACTTGTTGGGTGCATCGGTCGTCGTTTTTAATGGTATAATCTGTCCGCGAATCCTGGAGGCCCTCAGATGGGAGGGGCTGGATGTCACGGAAGATCTGAGAGTTGGCCCTGTTTGCCTGGCCTCTGATTGCCTGGAGGTGGTGAAAGGGCTGCATGGCGAGGACCTTGGTGCGGGTAGTAGCATCCTGCCAGAGATCAAGACCATGGCGCAGTAGCGAGGTGATGTTACATTCGTTCATGAACTGAAGGAGTGTAATCTAGAAGCCCATAATTTAGCAAAGTTTGCTTTGTCCTTGCCGGTGGACCGCTTTGTCTGGTTCTTAGAACCTTCTATTGATTTTGAGATGCATGTAAACAATGTTGTTGATTAATGAATGGGAGTGTGAGTAAAAAAATCTATATGACGGAATCGGGGCCTTGTTACTTTACGGTCCGCCACTTCACATGTAATAGTTCAGACAATCCATATTTGCATGTAATTGCATAAGAGGCCTATAACAGTTTGGCCAAAAAGGGCTAAATGAGGGTGAATACAAATCTAACAATAAAATTGGCATTTGAACTCGGAAAAACCGTTTTAACATGGTTAAATTCAAATACGACCACGTGTTATTTCTTTTTGGCTTGTCCTGTCAGTATTTCCCGTTATTCGTTGCGGTCATGGACTAGTTTACCCCCGTGTGTACCAGATCTTCTTCTCTGCTCTTATTTTCTCCCCCATTCCCTTACTCAGCTCTAACTGCTCGTCTCCAGATCGGATCTTGTCGTTGCTCTCCTTGCAACTCCGCCATGGCCAGTCGCTCTCCCACGACCCTAATAAAAGCTTGCCACCGTCGCCATCTCACCCGCGTTCCCAATCACCACATCGGAGCTCCACGTACTCGCCCTAGACTCTCCCCTCGAACTAGTCCCTCTCCAATGGCGGAGCACGGCCCGCCAGGAGACCCAAACCGTTGATCTGTCTTAGGCGGTTGTGTGCTATCGCGCACCCTAGGCATGGTAGCCCTAGAAGTGGAGTTCAACGACCACACTCTCATGGCCACCATGCTGGGGATACAGCATGTCGTGTCGCTGACAAACTTGTTGTCATTGTTCTAGTCTCGTTTTGGGATCATACACATTGTTGTGAAGATTGGGGTATGCGCTCTGCCATTCGATTTATTTGCCAGGTTTGAGCAAGGCTCAGAGTGCGAGCATGATGCATTCTCCTTGTTCATTTGAACGTTGTGGGGAGAAAATGAGATTCAGGCATTGGCATCACGCGTGTGGGACGATCGCTTGGGGCAGCTTTGTTTCTTCTCAAAATTCGGCTTCGACGGCCTCCCTTTGGATGCTTGGGAACCGGAAACCCTCAAGCAGGTCGTTAACAACATTGGCGGTGAGCTAGTGGAGATTGTGTCATTGAGCGACAGATGGATCATCGAGGTAAAGACGTGGATGGAATATCCAGATTCTATTCTAAAGTTGTACGGGGTGGAGATTATTAGCAGGACAATGCAACAGTTTAGCTGGAAGCACCCTGATGCAGCCAATCATCATGCCACCAAGTCATACTACTCCGCCCAACACATCTAAGATGAACTCCTTCCATCACTTGTCGTATGTTGACCCTCACTTGAATGGAATGTTGCTTGAACCTATTGCCCATCTTATGACTAGGACCATATCCATGATCAAAATGCCAAGAGGAGACACCAAGAATACTCAATGAGCCAAGACGTCCAAGCAAGAAGTAATCCTTCCTGCTCGAACGCGACGGTGGCGATGTCGAGCAGGCATACCTTGCAGATCCAGACCAGCAGCTGAAGCTCACTGTACATATGGTCATTCTTTTCCTTTGTTGTTCGTTTTGGTGTCTGTTTAGATATTTGTAGAGTACTCCCTCCGTTTCAAAATATAAGATGTTTTAGGTTGTGAAGAAAATGTATTTAGAGTTTTTTTAGTGCGTAGATTTATTCTAAACCTGAGTGAACCTACATACTAAAATAAATCTAGATACATTTGTTTCATAAAGCTAAAATATCTTATATTTTAAAACGAAGGGAGTAGATAGCACGATTGTTTTGCTAGTGTATAGTAGGGATCAATTGGATTATTTTAGTATACTGGTAGATCGTAGCGAGAGTGACTGATCAAGCTACTGACCGACTGATTACTAGCACTGGCAGTGATAGGAAATGTGCATAGTAAATGGAAAGAGCAGTAAATTATGTGTTCACGTCAAGTTTCTTTTGTTCCTTTCTCATCGAGCTAGGCTATATATTGATCTAAAATTTACCGTTGGTGCTTGGATCGCATAGAAATTGCACAAAATGCGTCACTGCTCATAGTTTCTCTGTTGTTGTGAACTCTCTGACGAAACCCAAAAACAGTCGAGAGGTACGATTTTTCTGCAGTGTAGAACGTTAGTACTAATTTTCTCGGTTTCTTCCCCTTTTATTCAGTGCCATGATGGTGGAGCTTACGTACTCCGCTACTTTTTTTTTTAGATTGCTTACTCCACTACTTGAACGTGCTATCCCAGGTCCTGAGTGTGCTCAAGACGACCCTACAAAGATCGGGAGGTATCACACAAAGACTCTGTCCTTAACCAGCTAAGCAGCGCTATAAAATAGCTAACTGAAACTTATCTGAAGAAAAGACCAATACCTAGCTAACTAAAAACCTTAAGGCCTCGTTCGGTTAAGCCCAGAAAGTCATGGATTGAGTTGGATTGCTGCCCAATCCATGTCGTCCAGCCCGGCGGGACAAATTTTCCAGCCTTGCCAATTTGAGATCTTCGTTTATTCCAGCGATGTATTGTTTTCCCATTCAATCCAGTCCATTTACACTATGTCGGTCTGGAAAAATTTAATCGCCAGGCTCCCCGTGGAACGTTTTCCAGGACGAGAAGAGGGCGAGCTCCAGCCACCAGGTGGCTTAATCGAACACGCGTAGTTTAAACCGGTGATCAGGGATTAACCTGGCATGGATTTGGTGATGGCCCGGGATCAACCCAATCCAAGACTGGATTAGTTCCACGTCTGGTTTGATTCCCCACAAAACGAACGAGCCCTAACCGTGCAGGCAACAGCTGGAAACGCCACAGTAAACTCAGGTTCAGGGCTATTGCTTAACTGAAACTAACTGACGATAAGAAGTACAGTGCAGCAGGATTTGAACAACATCCTCTCACATTAACGTATTTTTTTGCCAAATCTATCCAAGTTTGAAAAGTTCAACCAAGTCTAACCTTTTCTCGAAACTAATTCGAATCGACCCTGGTCGCCCGCTTAAAATGGCGCCGGTTGTACAGCTCAAGCGCACAAAAAAGAAAACCGACCAAGGAGGTCGGCTCTTTAAATGATGACGCCGACTCCGTTTAAAACGGCGCCGACCTCCCTAGTTTGCCTCCCAGCTGCTTCATCTTGGCGCCGACCTGTACAACTTTCGGCGCCCCCAGGGATCAGATTCCAAATTAGTTTCGGAAAAGGGTCAGACTTGGTTAAACTTTTCAGATTTGGGCAGATTTGGCAAAACATACCACATTAACGAACAAGACCGACAACAAGTAAGTACCTGGAGCGCCCACCTCCTTCGTTTTGCCGTTCAGTTACCTTTCACGTAGGCAGCGAAGCAGGGCGCCGCTTCTGATTCCGTTGGTCATGTCGTTGACACAAACACAAATTCTTCGCGCAGAGCAAGGATTTGCCATCAAGCAAATTAGGCATCAGGAAGCTAGTATGTTTGGGGGTAATTAAGCTGCGGGCAATAGTGTCGTGGTGGTGGCACGGCGGATGCCATGAGTTGGCTTAAGTTGGGGGCGAACGGATGCTTGTGGTCACCGGAAAGAATGTGCAAGATTGAGCCATGCACGAAGAACAAAATGAACTCTCCACGCTTAGTGATTTAATTGATACCCGAGGATTACAAGTGCTCCTTGAGCTGTATGAACTAGTGCTCTGTGCACTAGTTCCCTACTTGGTCCAACACCCTTCTACTACAGCTATGCCCCTTCTTATATAGGCAACGCTAGCTAGCTTATACTCTTTTGGGTTCTAGGGTTTACTGTTTGGATCTTGGTACCTACAATGTGGGTCGGGACATGGGCTTGCCCTAAGCCCAATGGCCCAGTCCATAAAGCTTGACAGCTAACGATCTTCTGGTACGTCGCCTCCTGTTCCTTTTGGGGTCACACGTAACTTTGTACGTCAGCCCTTGCTTTGGGCGTCACCCGACTCCTTTTGTGTCACCCGGCGTCGCCCTTCTCTTTTGACCATGCTTTGTCATGGTCCCTCCTGAACCTTACTCGGAAAGATGCCACGCGTCCTATCCGACTCGGCTCTTCCTAGGTAGACTCGGCTCGTTGGTTCCTGCAAGAATAACAACTTTGTTTTATACGGGCCGACATAGTTCGTATGTCGGGCGCACACGCTTTGCTCTCCCGGCCGTTCTTACTCGGCCTGGTTCCTTCTTCACTCGGAGCTTGCCCAGCTATGCTATGTTTCACCCCTCGTGACCCTACCGGGGGTTATCCCCCCGACATTAGTCCCCGAAGCTGGTGAGGTCTAGTAGTTCAAGCTGTTAGGTGTCTCCAGGTTCCTTTTATGTGATTGGAACTTAATTTTTGTAGGGGTTCGTAGCATGGAAAACAAAAAATTTCTATCGCATACAAACAAACAAGCCAAGATCTATCTACTAGATTGTAGCAACGAGTCGATGGAATAACTTACCCTCGAAGATTCCAAAGCGGTTAACGAGAGCAGATTCTCGTGGGTGATGTAGTCGTACTCTTTCCGATCTCAAGATCGCGTAGACGATCCTTCCTACGTTGCTCCAAGCCCTGATCTGTCACACATTCGGTTTTCGACGAAGACCTTCCTCTCCTTGTTCCAAGAAAATGGAGGTTGTAGCACTCTCCTCGCGATTCCTAAGCGACAACGCGTGGTACCGAAGTAGAGGGAGATCTCAGGCTTCGCCTTGCCGGAGCGGCGAGTATGGTGGAGTATGAGAGAGGCTTTAGTGGTCTAGGGATTAGACACACCAATTAGAAGGCTCTAAACCGAAGGCTAGGGCAATTAGAAGCTCTAAACCAAAACGGCTCTAAACCGAGGTGTGGCTAGGGTTTAGATTTAGAGGATAGAAACTTGTGTGTTCAGAGGAGGGGCCCGCCCCTCCTTTTATAGGTGGGAGGTGCGGCCAAGGGAGGGAGTCCTCCCCAACTCGGCCTTGGGTGGTCTTGGCTTGGAGAGGAGGACTCCTCCCCAAGTCGGTTTCAACCTCCTCTTTCCTCTTTCCCTCACTTTCTGCTTTTTAGCTTGACTTTCAAACCGCCGTTTGACTTTCAGTTTGGGATTCAATTTAATCCTTTATTTGGAAATGAGAACACTTAGTACATGATGCAATCATTCCAATATGCAATGACACATTCATGTACCCTTCCTCTCCCGGACTTGGGACATTCTATCCTCAGAAAATTTCCCGATGAAAAACAAATTATCATTCCTAACTCCCAAACTTTCTTTTATTTATCTTATTCTTCTTTCTTCCCTCACCATTCCGTGATATCTCCCTATCCCTCCGATCCCATCCGAGAACAACACACTTTTCTCTCTTAATAATACCACCAACTAAACAAACAAACAATAATCCTCCCTGTCTGTCGTCTCGTGTAAATACATGATACATGATCCATACAAAAACACAACAACATATATAACAATAAGGAATATCATATTATATATTTTCTACATTTTTCTACGATCGAAATGAACCACTTACAACCACTTACATACACTTTGTCTTTTTTATTTGTACTTTTATTGTTTACTTATCTATGGTTAGATCGCGCTCAATACTCAACCTCAATCAACGAGCAGTACTTTTTTCCTCTCTCCTATCTGATGATCTGATCTGCTAGCTACCACTTGCCACATAGCTAAGCTAATTGGATGATATTATGGATGATATATGGATCTATCTATCAATGATATATGGTCAAAATCTGGACTTTGATCCATGTGTTTCAACCACTTCTTTCAATGCCACTTTTATAGCCACACACCCACCATGGTGTGTGATGTGATCAAAGCATCCATCAAAGCATCCATCCCATAAGGTGATATGCATGATCTCATGGTCGAAGGAATTAGGTTACTATGTATCAGAAAGCATATAGCAATTGAACTATTGAAATGACTTGATCTTTATGCTACGCTTATCTATAGGAGTATGTCCATCACATCATTCTCTCTAATGATATGATCCTGTTGTTAATAACATCTCTATGTTCATGATCAGTAAACCATGATCATATATTAACCAACAAGCTAGTTTAACAAGAGGCTTTACTAGGGACTCTTATTTTAGTTTACAAATCACACAAGTATTAATGTTTCCGGTTAATACAATTATAGCATGGTATGTAAACATTTATCATAAGTGTGAAGATATGATAATAACCACTTTATTATTGCCTCTTGGGCATATCTCCAACAGTCTCCCACTTGCACTAGAGTCAATAATCTAGTTTCAAACCTTTGTGTATTCAACACATATGGCTTTCCAGTGTTGTATGTACACGATTGCTAGTGGTCAACTGATCTCCGGATCTGACACTTCCAGGTCCGTGTGTAATTGCATGTCTTTGCGTCTTTACGCATCACTCATTCTCTAATGAGATGGCTTTGTATAAATTTGGTCCTTTGGTGAGACCTTTAGTTCTTTAGGGTTAAAACATGTTGATAATATTGTCACACAATATATCTTCATAGTATTATCCCGCTGTGAACTACACCTAGTTTGATAACAAACTACTTGACACAAATGCCCTCTTTAGCTGCTATAGTAGCAGTCATATACTTAGCCTTTTGTTGTAGTATCTGTCACAATGTCTTAACTTTGGAACTCATCCAAATCCATTATGGAACTTACTTTCCATTATATTGTGTCACCCTTAGTTTAGATTGAGATAAACTTAATTTGTATTTTGTGACAAAACTAGTATCAATGTAGTACTTTTACAATGAACTAACCATCTATTTGTCACTTCTACAAATAATATACTCTTAGTTCTTCCAAAAGATCATAAGAATATCCTTACTATTGTCCAATGATCTTCTTATGAATCATTCTGGTATATGCTCATAGAACAGGACATATCTGGATTTGTACATATCACAGTATGATTGATATAAATATTCTTTGTGATTTCAAACATCAAGTATCAATCTATACTTGAATCTTTGTTTCACTTACCCTGTGTCAATACACTTGAATATATCATCAATATTGAACTCATTCAATCCTTTCTGTGCGACAAGAACCTTTCTTGTAGTTTCTATATTGAACTCATTCAATATCTCGTCTATGTACTTCTGGCACAACCATATTAGCGTCTATTGATGCCAAATTTTTGGGTTTTGCCTAAGCCTTTCATCGAGATGAAATTCTTAATATGTGTTAAAATATACATCATTTCCAATCAACAATATGTCTTCCACATAACGTATTAGAAATATGTCTTAGCGCTCCCACTTAATTTCTTGCAAACGCAAGCATCTTCATTGTCTCTGATGAATTTAAACTCTTTTAACAATTTCATCATTGTGAAGATTCCAACTCATGATGCTTACTTCAACCATTGAAGTTTGCATATGCATTTAGCATCCTTTGAATTAACAAAACCCTATGGACCGTGTCATGCACACGTCCTAGGTAACAATTCTATTAGAAGAACTTGTTTTGTTTATTCAACTACCATATAACAAAATTATATGTAGTGGTTGCTACATTAATCCGTCTAGACTAAATATCGCTATGAAAGATCAAATCTTATCATAGTCAACCTTTGAACATTGTTGTGAACTCTTTCCGAACATGTCGACTATTTCATAGATGTGCAACATCCATGTCTATTTCTTTTATAGATCCAAACACAACTGTAAGGTCTTACACCTTTCTTGAGGGTCCTTCAAGTTCAAAACTTGATTTCTCGTGTATCGAACTATCACGGATTTTATGGCTTCAAGCCATTTGACGGAGTCAGGGCTCATCATCGCTTCTTTGCATGTAGTCGGATCATTATTGTCAAATAATGATTTAACTCTCAAATCGTGGTATTTGATTGTTTACCCGACCTACTTGTTTTAATAGGAACTTAAATCTCCGTAACCACAATCTTTGAGGCACGTGAGCCATGAGCATTGTTGCTGCCTCCGGAACACTTTTTGGCGCTGCGCAACTTTGCACATATAGCTAAGGTTCTTTTAACCTTATCAAAGTTCTTTTGTCCTCCCACTTAACTTTGCACGAAAAATTCCTTCTCTAAGAAACTTGACGTTCTAAGCGACAAACATTTTTGTCTCCGATGTTATGGAGGAACAGTTATTCGAAATAATATACAAAGACAGGTCCATCCGACTTTGGTTGCAAACATCTTTCTTATGCATAGCATACCAATGTTTAAGAAAGGACAACTTATGTTTTATCCCAAACCATAACTTTATATGGTGTCATTTGAACGGATTATGATGGAGCTCTTTTCAGTGGAAAAACAGTAATCTCTAAAGCTTTTAATCTTTAAAATATAATGGCAGTTTTATGAATTATACCTTTGATCTTACCATGTCAAACAAGGTTTAATTACATACCTCGAACGCTCCATACCCTTATGGTGTTTCGGGAAATGCAAATCCACGGAACAATTCCTTAAATCTTTAGGTATTATGCTAAACTCTGTAACTCAAATATCTTCCTTTATGATCTTTATCATAAACTATTTGTATTCTTGTTACTATGATTTTGCACTTCATCTTGAAAGTCTTTGAACTTTTCAAATGTTTCATACTTCATCCTTATTAAGTAAATATTCATATATTCACTCAAAATTTCGGAGAAAGCATATGAAGTTGAAATCCATCGCTCTTGACTACACATAATGGACTTCGTACAACAATATGTACAATTTCCAATAAGCTAGTCTTCCGTTCCCTTTTGGCCTATGAACGAAGTTTCAATTATCTCTAGGAAAGTTTCACAAGTGTCATTTGATCAAAAATCAAAAGACTCCAAAATTCCATCCACATGGAGTTTCTTCATGTTTTCTTTCCAGTATAATTTAAACGGCGATGTCACTTCCTAAGTGATCTTTCAATCAATTTGTCTTTCGACATCTTTAGCACTAGTTTTATGGATGTGATATCTCCAACGAGATTTGCGAATCCATCTTTTATGGATTACGGCAATTATTTGAACAACCCTTTTGTTCTCATAATACCTGATAAAACAAATCTTTGAAGGCAAGCATTGATGTTTAACGAGCAACACAATAACCCTTTATTTGTTCTCGATGAACATCATCACATATTCTTTTGCTAGTTACTTAGGCCATTGTAGTTCATGAATTGTGTTGTTTCGTATGATGATTCACACCAACAAATTCAGTATCAAATACTTGAGAACCACATTGTTTAACAAGCAAAGAATATAGCCATAACATGTATATCATCTATATACTTAAGCTGAACAATACTAATGTTATCATTTCGGGCATATACTTATGAGATTTTCTTTCAATATTTCCTTTTCTGTTTGTAAGAATCTATCAACATCAATAGTGGAGTCATACATATGACATATAGTCCAAAGCGTGTATAGTTAAATACCAATGTCTTTGGACTTGCACTTTGAAGTAGATCACCATCATCAAATGTTTGGTGTTCTTTCAAATTCCTTTCTTTAGTAATATCTTGGTGTAGTAAACATTTTACCTACATCAAATATTCACCCTTATCATGGAATCGTCCATGATCAAGCTACTTTTAGCTTATAACGATGAATTATGAGTATAATGTTGCTATCCAAAACCTTTTGGTGGATTAGGACAACAAGTGTCTCCAACCTTTTGCAAATTCTCATCAAAATATGAGAACATGAACTTTGCCATATTATACTCTATCATGTTGTAACCAAAACTTTGTTTCAGATATCACAATATCTTCCACACATCATGGTTTCTGAAGCAACTCTTTCAGATCCTAGATAACCTTGATATTAAGAGAATCCTTTGAATATCAAGAATCATGGAGACAAACATGATACTAATATACTAACACTTGGAATTGTTACTCTTGATTTAATACTAATTATTAAACTTCATGGAGTAACCGGAACTTACTGAAAGTTTGCAATAGGATTTTTTTTAAACTTTAGATTAACACTTCAAAACAATACGATACCAGTTTGTAAAGTAACTAACCAGAATTCTATAGTTCTATCATCTCAATTATAACTAAGCGCAAGGTGGTAAACGGATGCCAATGACTACAACAACTATGCAAATTCACTTTGATTTAGTTTATGATAAATTGAGTTCTAATTAATAATTAAATTAATCTAGGTGAACTCCCACTCAAAACAATATCCCTCACATTGTTTTAGTGATCACACGAACCAAATCCACCACATCAAAACCGATCATCACGAGAGTTGATATAGCTTCAATGGCGAACAATCAACATGTTCATCATATCTACTATATGACTCATGCTCTACCTTTCGGTAATCCGTGTTCCTGAGGCCATGTCAGTACATGCTAGGCTCGTCAAGATCAAACCTTAGTTTACGCATGAGCAAATCTGGCTTGCTCATGTTGTATACACTTGTAGAATCTAACACACCCGATCATCACGTGGTGCTTCGAAACAACAAGCTTTAGCAACGGTGCTAACTAAGGGTGAACACTTTATGACTTGAAATTCATGTGCATGAGGGATCATCTTATAATGCTACCGTCGTCTACTAAGCAATACAAGATGCATAAAGGATTAACATCACATGCAATTCATAATATGTGATATGATATGGCCTTTCTTCTTTGTGCTTTCAATCTCCATCTTCTAGCACGAACATGATCTCCATCATCACCGACATTGCATCAAGGTCAATGACGCTTCTCCATGGTTGTCTTCCACCGGCTTCAACTATTACAACTACTTTGAATAGACACGCGGGTCTTAACAGAATTTAAAGACAACCATATGGCTCCTGCCAGTTGCTTAACTTACAATAAGGAACATTGCATACATCATATATAATCACAATCATGGCCATATCACATCACAGCACACCCCTGCAAAACAAAGTTAGACGCTTCTAATTTTCTTTGCATGTTTTACGTGGTTTGGGGCTTTCAATAAGTGTCGTTCTAACTTACGAACAAGAACCACAACATTGATACTAGTATTGTCAATCACCCGTTGTAAATTGGATCTTAACTATGCTAGGAGAAACAGGCACCCGCAAAGCCACTTATGCAATACAAGTTGCATGTAAAGCGTGGAGCAAGTCTCATGAACGATGTCATGTAAGTTAGCCCGGGCCGCTTCATCCCAACATACCACAAGATGCAAAGTACACAAGAAGCAATCGACAATAAAAGCATCAATGCCCACAATGATCATTGTGTCCTACTCGTGCAACAGATCTACATATAGACACGGCTCTGATACCACTGTAGGGGTTCGTAGCATGGAAAACAAAAAAATTCTATCGCATACAAACAAACAAGCCAAGATCTATCTACTAGATTGTAGCAACGAGTCGATGGAATAACTTACCCTCGAAGATTCCAAAGCGGTTAACGAGAGCAGATTCTCGTGGGTGATGTAGTCGTACTCTTTCCGATCTCAAGATCGCGTAGACGATCCTTCCGGCCAAGCGTTCCGGCGCTCCCTTGATGGGTCACACGTTCGGTACTGACGAATACCTTCCTCTCCTTGTTCCAGTGACGGAGGTTGTAGCACTCTCGCGATTCCTAAAGACAACGGCGTGGTACCGGAAGTAGAGGGGAGATCTCGCAGGGCTTCGCCTTAAGCCGGAGCGAGTATGGTGGAGTATGAGAGAGGCTTTAGTGGTCTAGGTATTAGACACACCAATTAGAAGGCTCTAAACCGAAGGCTAGGGCAATTAGAAGCTCTAAACCAAAACGGCTCTAAACCGGAGGCTGTGGCTAGGGTTTAGATTTAGAGGATAGGAACTTGTGTGTCTAGAGGAGGGGGCCCTGCACCTCCTTTTATAGGTGGGAGGTGCGGACAAGGGGAGGGAGTCCCTCCCCAACTCGGCCTTGGGTGGTGCGCCGGCTTGGAGAGGAGGGACTCCTCCCCCAAGTTGGTTTCAACCTCCTCTTTCCTCTTTCCCTCACTTTCCTGTTTTAGCCGTTTGACTTTCAAACTGGCCGTTTGACTTTTCAGTTTGGGATTCAATTTAATCCTTTATTTGGAACAGCGAGAACACTTAGTACATGATGCAATCATTCCAATATGCAATGACACATTCATGTACCCCTTCCCCTCCGGAGTGCCGGACATTCCGGAACCTTCTAGAACATTCCCGATGAAAACCCCGGAATCATTCCCGAACTCAAACGGACTTTCCTTATATGAATCTTATTCTCCGGACCATTCGGATCACCTCGTGATATCCGGATCCCATCCGAGACTCGAACAACATTCGGTCTCTTTCTCATAATACCATAACTACTCAAACAACGTCGAATCCTTAAGTGTCTCCCTACGGTTCGTGAATTATGCGGACATGATCAAGACACTTCTCCGAACAATAACCAATAGAGGAATTTGGAAATTCATATGGCTCCCACATATTTCTACGATTACTTTGCGATCGAATGAACCACTTACATACGATACCAATTTCCCTTTGTCTCACGATAGTTTACTTATCTGAGGTTATGATCGTCGGTATCTCGCATACCTAGTTCAACCTCATCTTGATAAGTACTCTTTTCTCGTTCCCGTGATATGTGATCCCTTGTGAGCCAGTCACATGCTTGCAAGCTAATTGGATGACATTTCACCGAGAGGGCCCAGAGTATATCTATCCGTCATATGGATGGACAAATCCCACTTTTGATCCATGTGTTTCAACCAATACTTTCTGAACACTCAATGCCACCTTTATAGCCACCCTGTTACGGTGTGGTGTTTGATGACATCAAAGCATCCATCCGGAAAAGGTGATATGCATGATCTCATGGTCAAAGGAATTAGGTTACTATGTATCAGAAAGCATATAGCAATTGAACTATTGAAATGACTTGATCTTTATGCTACGCTTATCTATAGGAGTATGTCCATCACATCATTCTCCTAACGATATGATCCTGTTGTTAATAACATCTCTATGTTCATGATCAGGAAACCATGATCATATATTAACCAACAAGCTAGTTTAACAAGAGGCTTTACTAGGGACTCTTATTTTAGTTTACAAATCACACAAGTATTAATGTTTCTGGTTAATACAATTATAGCATGGTATGTAAACATTTATCATAAGTGTGAAGATATGATAATAACCACTTTATTATTGCCTCTTGGGCATATCTCCAACAATTTTTGTCTTTATTTGTCGCAATCTTACACCTTGCCGAGTCTGTCTGACAGTTTTCGGATGCACTCTTTGATTTCTTGGCTCGTTTCTGCCTTGTGACGAGTTACTTTGGCCAATTCCGGGTCATTTTTGGCGTGCTTCAGTCACTGACAGCTGGTAATCATGATTACTTGCCTCAAATTTTGTTCTAAACTCTGGCGGCACAGTGACGGCTGCGCAGTTATTCCCCGTCACTGTGGCAGTCCCATCGGCCTACGCCACTTGTCCTTCCTCTCGTGACGTGGCACGGGATTTTTCGTGTATTTTTGGCTATGTGGCGCCCGCTGATTGGCCTACCCGGCCGGGTACACGGCCACACTCTGGCCGCACGGAGCAGAGAGACCCCACGATTGGGGTTTTTACTGCCCTTAAGTAGGGGTGAGGGGGTTACCTCTTCCCCCACGCCCGTTCAGTTTTCCCCTGCTTCTTCTTCTTCCTTGCGCTTGCGAAATCAAGCCGTCCCCTTTGCGTTTTTCCTTCCTTCTGTTCTTGCCCTGCAATTGCTCCACTTCTCTTTCCATTCCACCACGGGTCCGCGTTCTTCCAAGACACTCCCGACGGCGGAGGAGAATGAATCTGCGAGGATCATGGACGCACGCGATGATGCAGATGGTGCTGAGGAGCAGGAGATTCCCGCCGGCGAGCGCGGGGGCTGGGAGGGCTCGGAGGTTTCCACCGAGAAGGTGGAATGGCTCCGCTCCACCAGGCGCATTCCGCTGCAAGTGGATTGCCGCCTCGCCGTCGGTGAGATCTCTCCCAAACCCCAGCTCAATGAACGGGTTGTTTTCCTTTCTCACTTTGAGCGCGGTTTTGGTCTTCCAGTGAGCACCTTATTTCCTCATTTCTCTCCACTTTCCATCTGCAAACCCATCATCTTCCTGCCAACGCGATTGGCTCTCTTTCTTGCTTTATTTCTGCTTGCGAGGCCTACCTCGGGATTTGGCCTACAGTTCTTCTGTGGGCCAAATATTTTAGCTTTAAGGTCCAAGTTGTTCCCCAGCCTGATGCTCCTTGATCCGAGAAGAGGCCGACCCGGTGCGACGCTGCTAGTATCACACCTAGGAGAGACCCCATCTTTTCTCGGGTTACTGGTATCGATTCTTGCAAGAAATGGCATAGGACTTTCTTGTATGTCAAAAACAGCAGGTCCACCGATAACATCCGGCTCCCCCCTTTCTCAAACGAGGTCCCGAACAAGAAGTTCTGGCAGCTTGACCCACGTGACCAAGATGCTGCGGTGAACGAGGCCAACGTTATCTTGGAAAGGTTGCTGTCGCCGGATGAGCATTTTCATCTTGCCGAGAGGGACCTCATGTGCACCTTCATCTCACGTCGGGTAAGCCCCATCCAAGATAGGAGCCATAAGATGTGCTTCATGAGTGGATCCCATGATCCCACTCGGCACTCTACTAAGGAGCTCACTCATGACTCCATTGCTCGCTGAGTAAGCTCAATCTTTAAACTGAACTTGGCGGATGATTGGGCTTGGAGTTGTCCTCCGTTCAGACGGGTCAAGCCTGTCCCGTGGGTAAGTTTCCGAGTCGTTTTCCTTGCAGAGTCAGCTTTAGCTTTTTTGCCACTCTTAGTCTAGTTTTCATTACTCATTCTGTTTGTCTTTAGCAGAACCTCGTTCACCAGGTTGATGACAGTACCGCGCCTCCCTGCGGTTATAACGGGGATCGCTCTGACTCCAATGAAGTCGAGTTCGACCTGGAGTGCTTCATGCCCATCCCGCATAGGCCGCTGCTTCAGCTTCGGGTAAGAGTCAGTCTCACAACCCCTTACAAGATTGGTCTGACGATGATGAGGATGATGATTGTACAATTTTGGAGGTACATGCCTTGTGACCTTAGTTTCCCAACTTATCCGAGTAAGCCTATTATTTACTTATGCAGCTATCCAGGTACATGACACTCCTCCTCGCGCCGTGGGCGGAGTCGGGAAGATACCCATCGCCGAGCCGAAGCGACGCGGGGCCTCCTCCAACACTCAGCCGGCAAAGAAGAGTAAGCCCACTCCTTCTGCTCCTGCTGCTGCTACTCTGGATGAGACTCGCCAAGCCGCTGGGCGTCGGGTTAGACGCCGAGTCACCCGTGACCCGATCATCACTGTGTAAGCTTTCGTGTTCTGCTTACATTATATTTTTCCTTCTCATGCATCGCAACTGTTTTCTTATGCGAGTCTTGTTATTTTTCAGTGTTGCCCCTTTGTCGGCTAACCAGGCTGCTTCCAGCATCACCTCGCTGCTAAGGCCCGCACCCGCTCCAACTGACTCTATGGTGCAGAAACCCGTCCGGGTCGAGGCTCCCACTGTCGAGGCTCACGCTTCTCAGTGTCAGTCAGACCCGGTGGCGCACCCGGCGAAGGAGACTCGGCCCAGCACCCCTGGCGCTGATCAGGAACAACTTCCTGATCTTGGTGCCAGTGATTCTGGCGCCGAGAAACCTTCCGCCACCAGTTCCTCTGGCATCAGCCCTCAAGCTGGTGCGAATGAACAACTTCCTGATCTTGGAGCCAGCAAAACTGCTGATCCCAGTCAGCCGGCTCCACTTTCTTCTCCAAATCCTCCTGCTCGCTCTCCTATTCTGTCAAAGAGCCAGAGCTAACCTAAGGCTGTTGTTCGGCTCGCCCCTCATCCGGCAAAACCACCACCAAGCAGACAACCTTGGTCTGCGCTCTGGGTACTGCTCCTCAGATCCGGCCTCCGACGTTGGCAACAATGCTTGCTTCAATGGGCAAAGCGGGTGAGTCCGCGGCTGCCGAGTCAGGTGATGGCTCTAAAGCTATTGCCCTTCATACTAGTGCCGCTGCAACCCGCGCCAACGTGGGAACTACCCTGAAAACGGGTCAAGTTCTCACTCAGACGCTCAGGGGAAAGACCTTGGTTCGGCTGAGCCTTATGCTTTGACATGGAATGCAGCTGTCGAGCAAGAGGTCAGTACCCGGAGTGGCAAGAAACTGGTGCTGGGCCCCAAGGCCGTCTCTGACATGACCCAGCAGGCCATTTCCCTAATGGCCCGCGCCGACGAAGTGAACGAGGTAAATGATCTTCTTACTCTTTTGTGTTGTTGAGTATTTCATTTATGCATACTACCTAGTCCCCGAGGTTACTACCGAGTAAGGAACTTATTCGGCCGTAAGCTCTCAAGCCTTCTTATTTCCTTATGCCAAACTCATATGTTAGAGCTTCGATCCCTAGCCCTCGAGGTTACTGTCGAATGAAGAACTTATTCAGATGTAAGCTCTTAAGATTTTTTATTTGTTTATGCCAAACTCATATGCTAGAGCTTCGATCCCTAGCCCTCGAGGTTACTGTCGAATGAAGAACTTATTCGGCTGTAAGCTCTTAAGCTTTTTTATTTCTTTACGCCAAACTCATATGCTAGAGCTTCGATCCCTAGCCTCCCGAGGTTAATGTCGGATAAGAAACTTATTCGACTATAAACTCGTATATATGAACCACTCCTTATCTGTTTGGGAGCTTGATTTCTATTTACTCACTGTTCTTTTTCTTTGCGCAGCTTACGCATAACGAGCGCACCAAGGTGCACCAAGCTCTCATTCTGGAGCATCGTAAGCTCGAACTTGCTTATGAGAAGCTGCAGACTGACACCCAAGGCCAAGGTAATGTTCTTACTCGTCCTTTCTTTATTCGGTGTATCTCTCTTTGGTTCATTTTCTCAATCTTTTCTTGCTCTTTTCTCACAGCCTCTGCTCAGTCCACCATCGAGGCTCTTCACTCGCAGATCAGCAAAGTTTCTTGCCTTTCTCGTGCTATTTTTGTGTTCGTACCATGTTCTTGTATTTTTACCCTGGTAGGTCAAAAATATCTCTATCGCTGCTGACGAGTAGTTTGTTCTGAATAAGCAGAGAAGCACCAAGCCGAACTCCAGAAGGAGCGAGACGAGGTGACTCGGCTTAAGAAGCTGATAGCCGACATGGATCAGAAAAACTCGGCCGAGGTGAAGGGGTTGAAAGAGGAGCTTGCCGAGAAAAACGACCAGCAGGCCGCCAGCGCCGAGAAGACGAAGAAGCTGCTCGATGAGGCCGAGTCTTTGGTTGAGTCGGCGAACCTGAACCTCGACACCCTCCAAGCCAAAGCCAAGATTTGGCAGAGGAAGCTCGGCGCTATCAACTCCTTTCTCGGTAGTGAGTTCTTACTCTTTTTGCACTATACTGTTCGTTCTGGACTTTTTTCCATCTTTTGTTTTGTTGTTTTTTTTCTAATTTTCTATTTTGCTTGTAGAGAATTTTCCTGAAGCCAATATGGTTGCCATCCGGGCCATAAAGAAAGTGAGAGCCGAATCTGGCGCTCCAGCTGATGGCGAGGTGACCATGGAGGAACTTCTCGAAGCGATGTCAGAGCGGGTTAAGACCCTGAAGTCTTGTGGCGTGGACTTGCTCAAATCGGCTATTTATGAGTTTCGCATGCTCTTGCCGGATGAGGATTCTCCTGAACTCGTGGATCAGTGGCGTGAGTCGGCCGTCCGAGCTGCAGCAAATAAGGCCCTCTCCTTCGTGCTTTCATGGTACGAGGACATCAATCTTGATGTTCTTACTCGCACAAGGGGAATGGTAAATGGCTGAATGACCCAGAGCTGATCAAGAAATGCCAGGAGCGAGCTTATGCCATGATCAAGTACACCATGGTGCACGCTTGGTGCGACGGGCCCAACTTCCTTGACCTCGGCGACCCGCTTGTCGAAGTTGCTAATGAAGAGGGTGCCGACAGCAAAGCAACCGAGTCGGATGGTGCTAATGACTCGGCTACTGACACTACTAGGAAACAGGCTGTTAGTGGCGCACCCGAAATGCCCATCCGTGGCGCACTAGCAGTGCGCCACGGGCCTTGCGCTACGGCTATCTCTCACCAGTGCATGGCGCCTAATCGCCATAGAAGTTTAGATAGGCGTGGCGCACATGCCAAGGCGCCACGGTTTGGGCAGGTGCCACGCCAGATGAACGATAACCGTGGAGCACTAGGTGCTGCGCCACGGATATAAATTTCAAAATTCAAAAAAAGCAGATCTGGATCTCGTCGTGAGTGCCGTCGCGCGTCGGTGCAGGTCGCCGTCGCCTCCTCGTCGTCACCTTGTTGTCGTCGTCGGAACTGCAAGGAGGAGGAGGAGAATAGGAGGAAGAGGAGGAGAAGAGGAGGAGAAGAAGAGGAGGCAAAGGAGGAAGAGGAGGAGAAGAAGAGGAGGAGAAGAAGAGGAGGAAGAGGAGAAGAAGAAGAGGAGGCAGAGGAGGAAGAGGAGGAGAAGAAGAGGAGGCAGAGGAGGAAGATGAGGAGAAGAAGAGGAGGAGGATAAGGAGGTCGACGTCGGCGAATCCTTTGCAAGGAGAGGAGAAGGAGAAGGAAGGAAGAAGGAAGAAGGAAGAAGGAAGAAGGAAAGGAGAGGAAGAGGGAAGGGGAAGGAAAGGGAAAGGAAAGGGAGGAGGCGGGGTGGGGATTCAAATTTGAATCCATTAAGCTTATCCGTGGCGCACTAGGTGTAGGTGCGCTACGGATAAGTCATCGCTTTTTTTTCTGAGGAAAAATGGTTTTTGACCGTAACATTTTACTCTTTTCAATTTTGAAAATCTAAAAATCGCTAAACGACCTAAAGGGGTTGCAAGCGGATCTAATCTCGTTACGGTCATTTTGGTATATTATACGATTTTTTCAATATCGTATGCAAAAGTTGACCTTTTACCGTGGCATGACTTTTTTGCAAATAAAGTGAAACTCATTTCATTAATTTTACTAGAAGCTATACCACATTACCTACCTAAATATGAAAGGATTTAATTTTTGAAGTGTTTATCATTTTCGTTTATTTTTGCAAACCCTAAAAAGGCGATCCACGGGGTGGGGTGGAGTTGGTGCATGCCACTTAGGCGTGGGCACTAGGGCAGTGCCCTCGACTAAGTTGCTCATCTGTGGCGCACTATGCCATGCGCCACAGATGTTGTAACCGTTCCACAGGCGTGCGCTTAGGCGTAGCGCACCCCCCCATGTGCGCCACAGATGACACTAACAACCGTGGCGCACATGACTATAGTGCGCTACAGATGTTTGGCGAGCGTCCAACAGGGCCCTCGACCACACACATCTATGGCGCACTATAGTCACGTGCGCCACGGTTGTTCTAGTTACTAGTAGGGCACTGCCCACAGGTGATCCACGCCTGTTTTAGCCGTGAGGCACTTCAACCATGTGAGCCACGGATGTGCTGATTACCTATAGCTGTTTTCCTAGTAGTGTGACGCCCCTGACTCGGCAGATGCTCCAAGCGACGCTCCTAGCTCCAAGGGTGCTCCTCCGAGTCCTGCTGCTTCTTAGGCTAAATAGAACAAGTACTTGAACTTTTGATGAGATCCCCGGTATGCCGGGTACAGATGTAATATATATTGCACTTTTAAGTTTGATTACGTGCCTTTTGATAAGGCTTTATATATGTTTGTTATGTTCTGAGTGTGAATCATTCAAGGGGTCTCATTTTGCCGTTTCACCTTTCCTTGACTTTGGCCCATGTCTACCTTTTTTGGCGTTCGACATTAGAGTCTCAAAGTACTAAGGATATAGTTAGAGGGTATGAAACTTGGATCACTTGGCCGAGATCATTCAACACGCAGTATAACATGACCTGCAGTGGGTTAGGCAAAAACATAAAGCCGACTCGCATTTCTCCTTTGTATTTATCCGGCGTTCGTGTTTACTCGTCATACATCCTTTTCTCTTGCTTGCCATGAAGCCGTGTTTTCGGACAACAGCATAGTCGAAGAGTTGATTCTTTCCGAGTAAACACTACTTGTTCCGAGATAAATTTCGGGTGTCACGCCAGCCGACATAAAATAATTGAGATGGAAAACTTAAGGGATAGTCCCCGAGTCAGTTTTTCGAGTCATACCATTTTATTATCCGCACATAGCCGGCACAAACGTACGACATATGAGAGTTCGAGTGATACATGCATTGCTTCTCCTAAGTATAGAAGGGACAAAGTAATGCCACATTTCATGGCCTTTTGGTCTCATCTCCTGACCTGTCCGCCTTGTTCTTTTGTGCTTCACGAGCGTCTATGAGATAATATGAATCATTGTGCAATGCTTTGCTTACAATAAATGGACCTTCCCATGGGGGTGATAATTTATGCATTCCTGCTGTGCGTTGCACTAGCCTTAGCACCATATCCCCTTCTCAAAAAACACGAGGTTGAATTTTCCGGCTGTGGTAGCGTTGGAGATTCTGTTGATATATAGCAGATCTGGATAACGCCAGTTCCCTTGCTTCCTCGAGTAAGTCTACTCCATCTTATCGGGCCTCTTTTACCTCGGCTTCCGAGTATTGCCTTATCCTTGGCGAGTTATACTCTATGTCGGCAGGCAAAACTGCTTCTGCCCCATATACGAGCAAAAATGGCGTATAGCCTGTTGACCGATTCGGAGTTGTTCTTAGACTCCATAGTACCAAGGGTAGTTCCTCGATCCAGCAACCAGGTGATCTCTGGAGTGGTTCCATCAAACGGGGTTTTATTCCAGGTAGACCTAAGCTGTTAGCTCGTTCAACTTGTCCATTTGATTCTGGATGAGCGACTGATGCTACGTCGAGTCTTATTCGGTTTTTCCCGCAAAATTTAGAAAAAGCACCTTCGGAAAAGTCCGTGCCATTATCTGTGATTACACTGTGTGGATAACCATATCTGAGAATTATGTCCCTTAGGAACGTGACAGCTGTTTTTCCATCCAATTTTTTGATTAGTTTCACTTCTATCCACTTGGTGAACTTATCAATCATTACCAATATATGAGTCATGCCTCCCCTTGCTGGCTTGAATGGTCCTACTATATTCAGGCACCATATCGCAAATGGCCAAGTGATTGGTATAGTCTTTAATTCAGACATTGGTAAGTGTGACTTGAATGCATAGTGTTGACAACCACTGCATTTTCCGACTAACTCTTGTGCCTATGCCAATGCGCTTGGCCAATAAAATCTATGTCGGAATGCCTTGGACACCAATGCTCTTGATGATGCATGGTGCCCACATTCCCCTTGATGAATATCCAACAAGATCTCTTGACCTTTTTCTGAGTTGATACAACGCTGTAGTACACTCGTCACACTTCTCTTGTATAGTTCCTTGTTGATTATGGTGTATGCTTTTGCTCTTATTGCTGTTTGTCTTGCCAATATCTCATCATTCGGAAAAGCTCCATATTTTAAGTAGTTGAATATTGGTTGTGCCCATGTTGGTATCAGTAGCTCCGGGTCTACTTCACCATCAATTTCCATTGGATCTGCCGACAAATGTTCTGCCGACATGACCTGACGAGTCCCCGAGTGTGATTCGGCAACCCCTGAGTTGAGCGAGTCAGTCCCCGAGTGACTCGAAACTGCCCCTGAGTTAATATCCATTGGCACAACATCCGATTCTCGTGGTGCCGGGATGAATATTGATTCAGACTCTAGTGATGGTTTGATCGACGGTTTCCTAAGGTGCTCCAAGGCTACTCATGGTGGTATTGCTTGCCTAGATGAACCTAGTTTGGACAGTACATCTGTTGCTTCATTCTCTGCTCTTGGGACGTGGTGGAATTCACACCCATCAAAGTATCCTGAAATTTGTTGCACATGGAAACGATATAATTCCATGTTTGCGTCAAGCGCGTCCCAATTTCTAGACACCTGCTGAATCACTGAATCCGAATCGCCAAAGCACATGATCCTCTTGATGCCAATTTCTTTGGCCACTTTGATGCCGTGGACAAGTGCTTCGTACTCAGCAACGTTATTGGAAGCAGCAAAATGAATTTGTAGCACATACTTGAGCTGATCCCTCTTTGGTGATGTGAGCACTATCCTGGTGCCCAGACCCATCTTCGTCTTGGACCCGTCAAAATGCATCTTCCAATAGTTCGGGTCTGGCAGTGGTGGTTCGTACTGCATTTCCATCCAGTCTACAAAGAAATTTGCAACAGCTTGAGATTTAATTGCATCTCGCCTATCATATTGTGGAGTATATTGTCAACACCCGGATTTTTCAATCCTAGATGCCTGTTATGCCATACATCGCAATCCCAGGATTACCATTTTTGCGAGACATAACAGAATTGGATACCATAGTACATCATCCATTACAAACGATACATAAGTTCTTACACAAATAGGGATCTCATGATCCAGTTCTTAATACAACATCAAGCAGCGGAATACGTAATAATAACGGTAGCATAGGCGAAGCTCCATCTTCGGGGTCACAGGCAATGCTGACGATGGGAGATGATCCTAGTTGTCGTAACCTTCCTGGGGTCCATCTTCCAGGTACTCCTCTTCATAGTCTGGCCATGGGAATAGCCAGGGACAAAGCCATGAGTACTCTTTAAGTACTCGCAAACTAATACTAATAGGGAAAAGGGGTTTTTGGATAATAGGACACTAGGCTCTAGGGTTGTTTTGCAAAAGCCAGATTTATCTCTACTAAGCTCCAAAGCTAGTCACAATTGTATAAATCCTAAGCGGGAACTTGTATTTCATATCACAACTCTGTTGTGGTCAAGTCAAAGTCTTAGTTCATTTCACAGGTCATTTTGGAAAGTCTGACGGGGGAACAGTATGGCCACTCCAACTATCCATAACCACGGACACGGCTATTCGAATAGTTTGACACTCTGCAGAGATTGTACACTTTCACCACAACATTCGATACATCAGTCAGGAACAAATCCTGAATTCACCATACTCAGTATGCGGATAATCAATCCTAACCTTTCGATTACACGCCCTAGTATAAGCACCTCTCCTGTGAGTTTGGCCTCCCAACCATGACCAACTGTCATCTTGGGTACTGCACAGGTGGACGATATTCACAAGATAGCCTCATCTCAAACCTTGGTCGTGAGGGAACTAATACTAAGGAATATAAGTTTCCAGTCAAGCCCTACCCAATATTCGGGTATTGTGGTTGTACGATAAAATTGGAATGGTATCGCATCCAGACAACCATCAGTTTTATAAAGGGCTAAGGCTCATGCCTCAACATTTTTATCACCAAAGTTCTCAAGTGTTTGGAAACACATTTCCAAAACATTTCAATAGAATGATCCATCATTCCAAGGTTTTCATAACCATTTTTCCACCAAGTATTCCCATCTAAAGTTGATCAAGTTTTATGCTTAGCACTAGCATCTACAGGTGGGGGTAGTAATGATGAGGGGTGGTAAACTGGTGGAGTTTCAACTAAGTACAACCTTATATCTTAGGCTGATGTCAAGGTTTCTAACTTAGGCCAAATTTTATGCTCTTTATGCAACCTTCGGCATCTTTCCAAAATCTACCAGTCACTTAAGTAAACTCTCAGTAAGCTTTGATAAAGAAAATAAAGTAAGAAGCTTGCAAGTAAAACTAGGATTGGTTTATCAAGTGGGTGTGATCACATATGCTTAAGGCATATAGTAGGTATAGTAACAAGTATGGGCTTGCATAGGTATAGTCTCAGCTTGCACAATATCAGTATAAGCTTGCTAAATTGCAAGTGTTAACTTGCAGGGTTACTAGTTTGCACATTCACTAGTAGTATTAGGCTTGCCTTGTGCAGAGCAGTGGTTGAATTTTCCTCGGCTTCTTCTTCGTAGTATCCTCCTTCCTCCTCGTATCCTTGGTCGGTACTAGCGTCTATGAATAAATATGAGGTACAAAATCACCAAACAATACTTAACTACTTGCAATCATCACACACAAGGGTCCTATGGATGATCTAGCATCATCCCTAACATTACAAGGTTAAGGCTTGGTTTAAATCTTTTTATTTTTAGAAAAGTAATTTCTACTCATTGAAAAACTACTTAAGATTTAATATTCTCCAAACCCAACATGGGATCATGTTGACACATGTCATCACCACATATTTTAGTCCATGGGAAAGTGATTTAAAGTGGTGTCACAATTTAATAAGGTTTTACCCTTTTATTTTAATTAATTAAAGTGGCTAGAACTGCTTATGTAGCATTCTTTTATTCCTTGAACATTATTTCTGCAAGTAAACCTATATATTTTATATATATTCTGAAAGGTATGGTTAAATGTTATTTTTGAGAGTTGGAATCAACTCAAAAGCTATTATGGTTTAAATTTGAAAAATGTTTGAATGCATAAAAGCTTCTGCCTTGTTATTTTTACCATGGGTGATCTATAGATCCAAATGACTTGAATCCAACGGTCTTGGATTCAGCATTCACGGGCCTTTCCAACAAAATTGGTTTCATTCAATTTGGTGCACTGAATCGATCTGGGTTGATTTTTAAAGTTGGGTACAGAAGTGTGTTTGAATTGAAATAGAAAAAGGTTTAATTTGAATAAGCTGCGCTTGGGAAAGTTCTTGGGCGGCCTGCTAAGCGCAGTGCTCCGCTGGCTGCTTAAGTGGGTGTCCCCACTCGTGTGACATGAAATGGCGAAGAGGTATGGGCGGCGTGGATCGTTCGATCTAGTTCTAATCTAACGGTGGGAGTCATCGTCGACGCGAGACAACTCCGACAAGAACGAAACCTAGCGGCCGGTGAGGTGTTGGGGATCACCGGTCTTGGCGAGGGTCCGCGAGCAACGAAGTCGGCGACGGCGAACTTCGGGGTGGTCGCGGAAGCTCTGAGGCGGCTCAATCGCTGGCTCCCTTCTTCTCCCGTGGCAGACTCCAGTGAAATTCGGCGGTGGTGCTCGCCTTGCTCAGAATGGTGTGGCACTATCGGTGAGGAGGGAGTGAGATGGTGTGAAGAAATCGTCAGGTGGCCTCTATTTAAGTCGGGCGCACGGTGAGCTCGTCGAGGCGAGGTTCTGATGCTAATGGCATGGGCAAGGGTAGGGGACGGTGCGGTGTCTCCTGGCGATGCTCAACGACATGGTCTCGAGGCATGGGGCGGTGTGGTTTGGTCTGGAACGGGCGGTGCTTTGCGCGGCAGAGGCGGCGTCTTCGACAGCGGGCGGTGGCTGTACGTCATAGGGCGGCAAACGGGGATGTCTGGCGGTCTCCTGGGTCGGTGGGGATTGTGTATGCAGCGGAGGCGGCCTTGTGATGCATGGGTGATGGTCGAGGTTGGCGCTCTGGCGCACGCTCGGCATGGTCTAGGTGCGGCTTGTGCGCATGGTCCAGGGCTTGGCAACGCTCGCGGCTGGGACAGTGAGTGGAGGTGGACGGTGGGCTGCCTCCTAGACATGCTGGCTAGTCTTGCTACTGCTCCTAGCTTGCTGTCGACTATTGGGGTGGCAAGAGGGTGCTCGACTATTCACCATTGATGGCAATGGCAAGCTCACAGTGGTGCTAGTGCCTGGCTAATCTTCTTAGATGATCTACGGAGTTGTGTGTGAGCTAAATGGGGAACCAGTTAGGCAAGAATCACTGCTCACAATAGTGTTTGATGTTTGTTTGATTTATGTCTGCAACCTGTTTGATGAAATGGCCGCATGAAATCAAGTTTTGAATTTTGAAATGATTTTTGGTGGGTTTGCTAGATTGGTGCTGGTGAGTCTGCAGATGCTTGGGTTTTGAAACTTGAGCTTGTTTGAGTAGTTTTTGAAAAAGTGGGATCTTCCCATATGATAAAGATTCAATTTTGAATTGTCATTTAAACTATGCATTTGAAAGTTTCTGGATGATCACAAAGTGGGCCTTGATACCTTGTTATGAGTACATTCAAGGGGTGCAAAGATCCAGAAAAGTTTCTGTTAGGTTCTGAAATTTTGAGACAGCCAAAGTAGGCATGGGAGTTAAATTGGTCAAAGTGACCATTCATTTCATATATGTGTTTTGATTTACTTGTCTTTAGGAAAGGTGTGGGAAATGTTTTAGATGATGTTTATTTCACCTAAGAAACATTTTACAAGCAATGGAACAAACAAACAAACAAACAAACAAGGTGGTTTTAAAGGATTTCAAAATCCATGCATACACATATGCATGCATTCATGATTTCATTTAGAAAAGTTTTTGTTAACCCTAATTTTGATGATTAGAATTTGATGATCCAAGCTTAGTATTTTTGGGATGTTACAAACCTTCCCCCCTTAAACAAAATCTCGTCCCGAGATTTGAAAAAGGACGAAAAGATTACCTAGGATTTGAAGAGATCGGGAAACTCCGTCCTGATGTGATCTTCGCGCTCCCAGGTAGCTTCCTCTTCTGTGTGGTTGCTCCACTGAATCTTGAGAAACTTGATGCTTCGGGTTCGGGTAGTTCGAAAAGCTTCTTCCAAAATGCGGATGGGTACTTCGGGATAGGTCAGGTTATCGTTGATCTCTATGGTCCGGTGATCGATATTCTTGAACACTTCGGTCTTCTCGGGGACTTCGAGACATTTGCGAAGTAACGAGATATGGAACACATTGTGCACAACTGACATCTCTTCAGGTAGTTCCAATTGATACGATACTTCTTCTCGACGGTTCAGAATTTTGAAAGGTCCGATATATCTGGGGGCTAACTTTCCTTTGAGTTGGAAACGCTGCATTCCCTTCAATGGCGACACTTTCAGATAAACAAAATCTCCTATGTTGAAGGCGAGGTCTCGACGTATCTTGTCGGTGTAACTCTTCTGTCGGGATTGGGCGGTCTTGAGGTGCTCACGAATCTTTTGAACCTTCTCTTCTGCTTCTCGGAGGATGTCGGGTCCAAAAATCTGACTCTCTCCTACTTCCGACCAGTTCAAAGGGGTGCGACACTTTCTTCCGTACATGAATTCAAATGGGGCCATTTGCAAACTGGCTTGGTAACTATTGTTGTAGGAAAATTCTGCAAACGGCACACAGTCTTCCCACTTGGATCCATATTCTAGCACACATGCTCTATGCATATCTTCGAGTATTTGTTTTACTCGCTCTGTTTGTCCATCGGTTTGAGGGTGATACGTGGTACTGAAATCTAGGCGGGTTCCTAAACCTTCTTGGACTTTCACTACTAGGAAAATGGTCGTTTGTGGCGCACCTGAAAGGCCCATCCGTGGCGCACCAGTAGTGCGCCACGGGCCTTGCGCTACGGCTATCTCTCAGCCGTGGCGCACTGCCTAGTGCGCCACGGTTGTGTAGAGATAGGCGTAGCGCACCACCTAGTGCGCCACAGAAGTTTGGCATGGTGCGCTACCCCTTGGATCTTCTGTGGCGCACTACCCAGTGCGCCACTAAACATCCATGGTGCGCTTTATGTGTAGTGCGCCATAGAAGGTAGAACATGTGCGCCACAGATGTATTTTTTGTTTTTTTTAATTTCCAAGCCAGATTATATGCAATACAGATTATATACAATATTACAGCAGATATACACACACAGATACAAGATATACAATTATATATATAAATACTCGATATGAAAAACAAGATTGAAACAAATACATATAGATAAGTCTCATACATGAATACATAGTCCAAGTTACATTGTTTTGATCATGTTACAAAGTAGTAGTTGGTGACATGCGAATACATGTGTCGATCGAACAAGTTAGAGCTCTAAGCTCGCCTAGACATCTAAACTAGCTAGCTAGACACAAACGCGGATAAATAACCAAAGAAGATAAGCATGATCACCGCCATGACGAAGGTGTAGGTCTTCATCCGGTTCCTTGTCCTAACTCCCGCTAGATAGCGTGTATCTATCTTCCGCCCGCCATAGTGTTGTACCCTTTGTAGCTATTGCTGAAACGGTGCACTGTTCTCCAGTCTTCCCAATCATCGTAGACTCAGGAACCCGTCCCTTGTACCTGACGCACCACGTCATCTACAAGTTGACAATAATAACTAACCGGTGATTGAAAAACATGTATAATTAAAGTCGCATATGAAGATACACTTATAGAAAGTACTCTTAAATCAAAAGAGCAAACTCAAAAGCATGCCTCATATATAACTAGCTAGGTTGGACACATGAATTGCTTATGACGGACCGTTAGCCAAGTAGGATGCACAATTCCGGACTTGTGCATATCACAAGGCTAACAATCCGTCATAGCACATTCACATATATATTGTGCCACGACATTTCAATCATCGGCATATTCTCGAAAAGACAAAAATAACTCGAAAAGCATGCCTCATATATAACTAGCTAGGTCGTTGGACACGAGAATTGCTTATGACGGGACGCTAGCCAAGTAGGATGCACAATTCACGGACTTGTGCATATCACAAGGCTAACAATCCCGTCATAGCACATTCACATATATATTGTGCCACGACATTTCAATCATCGGCATATTCTCGAAAAGACAAAATAACTCAAAAGCATGCCTCATATATAACTAGCTAGAAGTTGGACACGAATTGCTTATGACGGACTGTGAGCCAAGTAGGATGCACAATTCTGGACTTGTGCATATCACAAGGCTCACAATCCGTCATAGCACATTCACATATATATTGTGCCACGACATTTCAATCATCGGCATATTCTCGAAAAGACAAAATAACTCGAAAAGCATGCCTCATATATAACTAGCTAGGTCGTTGGACACGGAATTGCTTATAACGGACCGTGAGCCAAGTAGGATGCACAATTCACGGACTTGTGCATATCACAAGGCTCACAATCCCGTCATAGCACATTCACATATATTGTGCCACGACATTTCAATCATCGGCATATTCTCGAAAAGACAAAAATAACTCAAAAGCATGCCTCATATATAACTAGCTAGGTCGTTGGACACAGAATTGCTTATGACGGGACTGAGCCAAGTAGGATGCACAATTCTGGACTTGTGCATATCACAAGGCTCACAATCCGTCATAGCACATTCACATATATATTGTGCCACGACATTTCAATCATCGGCATATTCTTGAAAAGACAAAAATAACTCGAAAAGCATGCCTCATATATAACTAGCTAGGTCGTTGGACACAGGAATTGCTTATGACGGACCGTGAGCCAAGTAGGATGCACAATTCACGGACTTGTGCATATCACAAGGCTCACAATCCCGTCATAGCACATTCACATATATATTGTGCCACGACATTTCAATCATCGGCATATTCTCGAAAAGACAAAAATAACTCGAAAAGCATGCCTCATATATAACTAGCTAGGTCGTTGGACACGGGAATTGCTTATGACGGACTGTGAGCCAAGTAGGATGCACAATTCACGGACTTGTGCATATCACAAGCTCACAATCCGTCATAGCACATTCACATATATATATTGTGCCACGACATTTCAATCATCGGCATATTCTCGAAAAGACAAAATAACTCGAAAAGCATGCCTCATATATAACTAGCTAGGTCGTTGGACACAGAATTGCTTATGACGGACCTGCGACCAAGTAGGATGCACAATTCCTGGACTTGTGCATATCACAAGGCTGACAATCCCGTCATAGCACATTCACATATATATTGTGCCACGACATTTCAATCATCGGCATATTCTCGAAAAAGACAAAAATAACTCACACTTTTCGTCCGAGAACCAAAGAGTAAGCAAAAAAACCAAAGAGTAAGCAAAAAAACCAAGCATTGATTGATATATAATAATAATAAGCAAAATAAGTAAGCGGTGATTCATAAACCTAATAAGATAAGTACACTTGTCGTCCACACACACATAAAGGTCATCTATAGTTTGCAACTACAACTAGGCCAACATCAAGCCTTCTGGCTCGGCTTAGGGAACGGGAGGACGCCCTGCCTCGTCATGAACTTCCTATAGTCACCCTGCATCTCTAGGCGATCTTCTATGTCACGGTTATTTGGGATATTTCCTCCGTAGAAGATCCCCCAAGTCATGACATCACGAAGATGATTGCCCCAAAGCTCATTGGATGCGATACATCTCTTGTCTAATATCCGAATCATTGATCTTGGCCTTTGCTTCGCCCACTGCTTGAGATGATCCGCAACAGAGAATTCTGCTGGTCAAGTAGGAACGCCTCATGTGATGGAGTGCGTAGTAGGCTTCCTTCTTCTTGTTTTCGGCCGCTTCACGCAGGGAACTCATTACGTGGTTGAAGACGTGCTGCCGAACTTGACCTTCTTACGCACGGTGGTGCCTTCCGTCGAGGCAAAGCCGTGAGAGCATCATCCGAACTTCCTTGATCTTGTCGTAGTTTTTCTTCTTTTCTAGACTCCCAGTCGAAATACGTGGCGTGGGAATGCTTGGCGATAAGGAGATGAGCGTGCAATGTTCATCTCACGCAAAAATTCAAATGGAATGTGTTGAAAAAGAATGATGATGATCTAATAAAGCCAATCGACGGTGGCGTGAATAACGACTTACTCGGAAAGTAAGGCACGAGAATGTATTCCTTTGTCTTGTTCGCCACGAGGATTATTTTTAGGTACGAGGCCACGATACGTCGTTCGGGGAACCCAAGCGGCACACGCATGTAGTAGGGTCCACTATAGCGATGCCGGTGTGTTCTCTCTAATGATCTGCGTGGCCAGCCGAGAGAAAGAGACGGACCATGGTATAGTGCAGGGTATAGGTGGAACATATTGAAGATGTCCTCGAACCGCAGGAAGAAAAGATCCATGAGGCGATGTCGACGAAGCCCAAGCTGGTGGCACCTTAACCACGAATACCGGTGCGAGGGATCTTTCTCCGATAGAAGGCGTCTCTCTATCGTCGACGTCATGCACACTGCGATTCCAGGCGAGCTTCCGCAAATTCTTAGGTAGCATGGGCTCACCCGCCACATGAATCCTCCACATAATACCCTCGGGTCTTGGTGGCCCCAAACCTGATCGGATTCGCGATTGTTGACGCCACCGGCTGGCTCGAGCTGCTAGATTTTCTTTTCCGCCTTTTTTCCTTTTGGAGAGCGGGCACCGCAATCGAGCACCGGACGCCCTATGTAGTGTGTCGGCTTAGAATAAAGGGCAGTTGGTTGTATCACCGGCTCAGTAAGGCGCAAGCCGGCGTCTCGAGAACCAAACAGACGCTTGGTGATAGTGGCTTTCTGTGGGGCCACCAGCTAGGTCTTCTTCGTTAAACCGAGTCTGAAGAAGTGATCATGCCATCTTGAAGTCCTCGGCGGATCTGCGCCATGTGCATATCATCAACATGATCATCCGACCCACCGCGTGGAGGTGACGAGGCGGTAAGGCCTTGCCACCGCTTGTCGCTGCACGACAGCGGTGTTGTTGTCGTGGCGTGATGGCCCCCGCCGTCCCCAAACGGATCATGCTCTTTGGCCATAGCATGAACAAGCCGAAGCAACTTCTGAGGACAGACGACTCTTCTTCATCCGCTCCTGGGGGGTGAATGGGAGGTTCCAGGTCGTCGCAACCCTTAGCACCCGACTAATTTTAACCCCATGCACGCTATCCGCATCGGCTTTGAGTGGAACGTCGCTGCAAGGGTTGAACGATGGTACCTTGGCAACATCCTCATTCGTTGTTCACGTAGCATAAGAGAGTGCAAGGAACATCCGTCTGCGGAAAACATGTACGGCGTCGTCGAGCGAGATGCCACAAGAGTAATATATAGATGGCATGAAAGGCGGTAATTAAAGCAATTTGTTTACCGTGATGGCGTCGAGATCGGCTAATGTCGACGCCGTGACACTGGCGACGGCGTGCAAGAGACGGAAGGCTGCTTGATGGCGCGGTCTTTGGCCGTGTATTCTCCCTACCGACGGGTGCTTGAGCTCCGGTGCCGCGGACGATGGCGGGGGCACCAACATGTACTCCGGCGCCCAGATGATGGCGGAGTCACCAACACTTGCGGCGCCCAGGTGCTAGCGCGAGTCACGAACACGTAGTTCGCTCGATTCGTCGGCCGCGTTGTTCGAGTGGCTACCGACCATGCTTGGAATCGCACGGCCCTACTCGACCACCCGCACTCCGGTCGCTATTGACTCCACCAAGGTAGGCGGGAAGGACGTAAGGGTGATTGCCAGTTGTCTTGGACGATCTGCGGGATCCGCGCCACTTGTGCCTTAAGTTCTTGAACCTCTGCTTTTCCTCCTCGCTCCTTCCCGACGGCGCCACATGCGTCCTCGGCGGTGGACCAAAATGATCCACCCAATTCTTACCCCCGAGGCCGGCCAGACGGCAGCCGACGACGGCTTCTTCGTAACCGGCTCTATTTTCTTGGCCCGGTTCATCGCCCTGTTAAAAGGGTTATCCCACCGGGTGGCCGCCGTCGACCCCTGGGATGAGGAACCCTGGGATCCATGACTAGCAACAATTTCCTCCTCCTGCAGAAGAAGTAACAGTGAATCATTTAGATCATCGATTAGATTGCAATCGTGTTGATCACCGGTAATTAGATTATACTTACCACAATTTCCTCGAATTCCTTCACCGCAGGATCCGCGGTGAGTTGTTTGGTTTTTGGGTCCACATGGTAACGGGCCCTGATGAAGTTTCGAACCTGCCCGGGTTGAATTTAGCAAAGGGTTTTCTATCCCTTGGATCTATACTCTTCGTCCTCCTTATTCCATTTGGCCTCCGCGGTTCAGTATCCACGGATCCGAGATGGTGATGACCTATATTCATCGCTGCGGCGCCTTTCCCGATTACTATTGGCGGGGCTCTTTCGGTTCACACCTCTCCTTGAACTCCGGAACGATCTTGGTGATGCGGGTCAATCTTCTGGATCTCCTCGAGACTTTTGCCTTCTTTATAGATCTTCTTCTTTATCCGGGTTCTCCGGTGGCGAGCGGTGCTCATCTTTGTGAGGGCAGATTTGTTTACCGTTCCCATGATAATTTGTGTTCGATACTTAGCGGGAAACTTGTATCTGGCGTGCAGCTTCTCGAAGAGGAGTGTGCGCAAGTGGCCATTATCTTTATGCCGGAGATTCTCGGTGTTGATCGAGATGGTTGTCCGGGTGATCGCCGCCACTTGCCCACCGTACCCTTTGACGACAAGCGCGGGCTCCAAAGGAACCCCTGTTGGGCTCACTTGTAATTTCCTCCTGGCCCGTCGGCCGTGTTGGGCGCGGTCCTTCGGCTTCTTCTTCTTAGGAGGTTGCTACCACTCCACTGCCCTCGCCGCCATCAGTGGTTTCATCGTCCGCCATTCCTTCGGCTTCTTCCTCCGCGTCTTCCATCTCATCATCCTCGCTCTCCGAAGGATGGTATTCTTCATCGTTTTCTAGCCGCTGGGCCGCCTCCCAGAATGTCAATTGTTTATTCGGAGGTCTGACTTCTCCTTCACCGCCGCTGCGCTTAGACCATCCAGCCTCGTCGTTGTCACACATCTTTGCACTAATAAAAATAAATAATTGGTTAAATGCGGAAAAATCCGGCATGACCTTTGCTAATTTTCTTAAACTAGAGTGCCCGATTTACGAAACGGAAGTTAATTAACATTCCGGCAAAAATGGGACTCATTTCATACAAGAACACGCATACACACATAATAAAGTTCTTCATATACAAGCACAAGCACAATTTCAAGTGCTACAATTATATCACCACAGTTATATCAATGTCATTGACAACAAGTATGACAAGAAGTATATGACAGCAAGTATGACAACAAATATGACAACAAGTATATGATAGCATCCATCCATTCTAATTTTATTAATAAGAAAATCTGCGAGCCATTCTATTAAGTAAAAATGTACAAAAGCTATCTTAGTCAAATAAAAGTGAAACAATGGATGCACATAGGAGAAGTTTATATTCGAGCACTAGTTGGTTTAACTATCAATTTATTTCTGCAATCGAGCACATTAGATATGAACATTACTATAATCCTAGATAAAATTAGGTCCAAATTATCGAGAAAGATGCTAAAGTTTATATTCGAGAACCAAATTAACAGAGAACTTTCGGATGCTAAAGTGAGGTGTTTGTTGTGTTTGTTTAGGAGATGTTAGTCTGGAACAGGACACTTGAACAAAATAAGGGCTTGCAAAAGCAAGTACCAGCTCAACATCAACACCATAACATGTCTCTATCACTGTTCGTAAGCGGTGGCTCGCATAAGATTAACAACTGGAGCCATCACTTGAACAAATGGAGCCATCACTTGAACAAATGGAGCCATCGAGATCAGTTAACAACTCATTTGACATCAAACTTTATTTATACAAGGGAGACCTCGGCTCTGCATACATGGCAAGGATGCCATATTCCAAGATGACATGTGATGTTGTTTATTGGATTGATTGATGCTCACATGGAGACGAATATTGGAGTTCTTAATATGAAAGTGCCAACATGCTCAACTCATTTATCCAGTCCATTTCAAGCCAAAATAGAAGCTACGGAAAACTATCTTTGGTTTAACTAGCCCATTTCAAGCCAAAATAGAAGTGACATGATTGGTGATTTATTAACAGAACATGGAGAGGTCCAGTAGTGAAATTGTGGTACCCTAACCCATTTTGTCTAACATTACGCAAGCACTAGCACATTTTGTCTAACATTCGCAAACACCAAAGTACAATAGCCTAACCCTAACGGATGCAATGGATTCAGGAAGAAAATAGCCTAACCCTAACGGATGCAAACACCAAAGTACAATAGCCTAACCCTAACCCTCCGAGGAGAGAGGGGAGAAGGATAGAGGGAGCGAGCTCACCTCGAGATTGCTCGAGGAGAGGGAGATGACGACGAGGCAGTGGCGGGCGACTGCAGAACCTCCTCCTCTGGCGGGCAAGGCGGCCTCCTCCTCCTCCTAGCGTGGAGGCCTCCTCCTCCGGCGTGGCGTGGCCTCCTCCTCCTCTTGGCGTGGCGTGGCGGCCTCCTCCTCTGGCGTGGCGGCGGCCTCCTCTGGCGTGGCGTGGCGGACTCCTCCTCCTGGCGTTGCGTGGCGGCCTCCTCCTCCTGGCGTGGCGTGGCGGCCTCCTCCTGGCGTGGTGGCGGCGGCCTCCTCCTGGCGTGGCGGCGGCGGCGCCTCGATGCGGGGATGGGGATGGGGGTGGGCGATGTGTCCGATGAGGACGACGATGGGAGGCTCGCTGGCTCGCGATTGACTAGTCCAGCCACACACAGCGTGGCGCACAGCTAAGTGCGCTACGGATGGCACGTAGCGCACTTAGCCGCTGGCGTGTGTTGGACTATCGATAAGTACTTGGTCGTCCACTAGTTAACACTAATCTTGTCTTACCCCATGGTTACGCCCTTAGCTCTATTCTAAACGATGAGCACCTGGTTGAATCCTGGTGCTCCACTTTTTATTTTTACTTTAAAAATACTTTAAAATGTTCCAAAAATACTTTAAAATGTTCCAAAAGTGGTGATACATGCCATACAAATTTTGTTTTGTTTTTAAAATACTTTTAAATATTCCAAAAATGCCCAAAAGTGGTGATATATGCCATAGAAGTTTTATTTTGATTTTAAAATACTTTTAAATATTCCAAAATGCCCAAAAGTAATAATATTCCAAAATGCCCAAAAATATGATTTAAAGTATAACTAAATTTCATAATAATTTGTCCATGAATATTACAATCTTTTTTCACCCACGTTTACAATATTTTTTGAGCTAGCGTTTTACAATCTTTTTCCCTTCTTTGTCGCGGTTGAATAATTTAGCCCCAGACTTTAATGTTTCTTCTTTGAGCGGGCTACCTTTTTGGGTAGGGTTGTCCTTTTCTTCTTGTGATGTATGTTCTTTGCATCGTAGTCGTCGTCATCTTCAATCTTTGGATCGCCGTCTTGGTCAAGTCTTGCTCATTGGCGACTCCATCCATTCCGATGATGTTCCTTTTCCTCTCCTCTCACGACAACACGGCTAGGCTTTGTCGGTCGGTAATGAAAAACATTGGTCCACTTTGGTAGCCGGTACCACGGTTCATTTTCGCCACGTTTGCACCGTGACCTTGGATTTGGCTGCGGGTATAACCATGGTTGTGAAATACCGGTCTTCTCTTTCGACGTTCTTTGACCATCGACGGAACATCGGCACCTTTTCTCCACAGTAGTCGAGCTCCCGGATCTCCTCGATTCTTAGTAGAATCTTTCCTTCACGTTGTCATCGGTGTAGAATTCGGCGTTACGCTGAGTTCGATAATCACACTTGTTGTCCTTTTCCTCCGTGTAGAATGTGTAGCCGTTGATATCATCGCTGATAGGTCACCAGGTTTTGCATCGGTCCCTGCGACAAGGTGAATATGATCTTTTCCGTGTCGGAAGAATGCGGCGCGGGATTATCAAGGAGCCGCCTAAACCAACGCGTGAAATCTGAGTTGTGCTCTTTGATTATTTCTCCTGCGTCCTCTGTATGCCCGGTCATCGTACTTCTTCTCGATTAACCTTTTGTGCTTACATACCCAAGGATCGATCAGTTCTAAATGTTGTAGCGCGACGAGGTTTGCTCGATCAAAGTCTCTGTCGAAAATCGCATGCGATGTCGGCGACCCTCTCGGTGACCAGATCCGTCGAGCTTGCCAAGGTGTCATTGATGGGAAGACCGGGGGTTCTCGATGTCTAGATAATTCGTGCGAAAGAGATGCACTCTTGACGTAAAGCCCTTGGCTATGCTTCCATCCGGGCGGGACTGTTGCGACGTATCCTTTGATGTGTCCGTTCATCCTTTCGACGCCATCATGCTGCGAGAAACATCGGCCCGTGCTGTACTATGTCCTCCACGACATGGACGAGCGGATGCACCATAATGTCGAAGAATGCGGGTGGGAAGTAGACCTCAAGCTCACATAGTATCACCACGATCTCCTCCTGTAGCCTTCCGAGCTGATTCAAGCCAATCGACTTCCTAGAGATGACGTCGAAAAACTTGCATAAGCCAAATAACGTTTCACGGACGTGCTCGTCCATTATCCCTCTTAGTGCGACCGGAAGTACCTGCGTCATTAGCACGGCACGATCGTGAGACTTCATGCCTTGAACCTGCTTCGCCTCGTCTAGGTATCTGCTTATCTTGCCAGCGTGGCCGTAGGAAATTTGACTCCTAGAAGGCACTTGAAAAACTGTTTGATCTCATCACGGCTTAGAGTGAAGCAATAAGGAGGCGGTAATATTCGTTCTTCTTGAACTTTTTACCCTTCCGACGACCTTGTGTCGTCTCACTCATGATCATCATCTTCCTAATCATCGGAGTAGTCGTCCTCCGTGAAGCTCCTTCCGGATACCCAAGCATATCAGGTCGTGCCTTTCGGACCATCTTCGTCCTATCGGCATGTTGATTATGGTGGCGACTGACTCTCGCACGTTTTTCGTGATATGCATGGTGTCGAGGCTATGAGGCGTCGGAGAAACTTCCAAGATGGCAACTCCCGGAAAGCAGACCTTGTTTTCCATACCTTCATCGGCCGCTTGTCTTGTTGCCTCTTTCGCTTCTTTCGTGCTTAGGAGAATCTTTCCGGTTTTAGAACTCTTCCACTTCTTCGCTGCTCCTACGCTCTGGGATTCCTCGGGTCTCGATTTGCCATCGAACAGGTCTCCACGTTTTCTCCATGGATCATTCTTGCCGAGCCACCTCCGGTGCGCCATGAACACGGTTTTCGATGACCGGATCTTTCTCTAGTTGGAGATAGCTTGTGTTATCCATGCACCTAACGCATGCGTGGAATCCTTGGATAACTCCTGCCCGAGATATACCCAACTGGATAGTCTTGCACCGTAGTGACCAACGCGGCTCTCATAGTGAAATAATCTTGTGACGGCGTCGTAAGTATTGGATCCAGATTCCCATAACGTGGCTAGCTCCTCTTTCAACAGCCGAGATACGATTGATGTCGGTACCGGGTTGTTTCGGCCCTTGAATTAGCATACTCATTTGTATGTACTTCTTCTTCATGCACAACCATGGAGGGAGGTTGTACATCCATACAAACACAGGCCAAGTGTTGTGCGTCTTTGCTACCGAACGAGCGGATTGAGTCCATCGGTGCTCGCACCAAGCCCGATGTTCCTCGAATCTCCACCGACTGGAATTCGAGGTCCAATGCTTTCCACGGCTAGCATCTGAAGGGTGCGTCGGACTCATCCTTTTCGGGTCATCATCATCTCACGGCTTCTTCCTTTCCGCATGCCATCGCATGAGCTTCCTTAGGGTCCGCTAAATAGCGCTGCGAGGGGTGATAGGAAAGTACCATACCACTTTTCGAGGTGCTTTCTTCCCTTTCTTGTATCGACTCACGCCGCACCGGACATGTGGTTTTCTCCGTCCTCGCCCGATAAATGATGCAATCGTTGATGCATACGTGATATCTAACGTCGGTAGATCGAGAGGATGACGATTTTCTTGGCATCCTCGATACTAGTTGGACATGTGTTCCCCTCGGGACGATCGTGCGAATGCCATCATATCGTCGAAGCTTGCGTCGCTCAATTTGTGCTTTGCCTTCATCTCCATAGCCTTGAGCGTTACATTCAACCGGTATCATCGGGCTGCATCCTTCATACAATGGAGTAACGCGTCTTTCTCAAGTTGCGCAAGCTTGGCTTTCTCTCTAGCGGCAGCCTGGCGTTACTAAATGCGCTTGAGCAGCTCTTGCACATAAGGGTCCCACACCCACTGACGTTGTTCCATCGTAAATGCGCTCCTCGGCATCTAGATCATCATCATCCGATGCCTTCCGCCTTCACCATCTCCGAGAGCCTCTTCATCATCTCGCCTGTTCGCCGTGATGATGATCACCGTCTCCATCATCTATGCCATCGCTTATCCAACGAGTGTATCCATCCATGAAACCATGGCGGGCGAGTGCGCTGCAGATTCCGGAATCGGGTCGATCACCCGATTGAGTTTGCATCTTACGCGGACATCTTATATCTCTTGTTATTTCAGATCATGTCGGCCGTCGCACATTTCAAAAATCTAGCCACAATGCCTTCGCTCATTATGCGGACCATTTTTTCCTGCACGATGTACCCGGTACAATTTTGAAGTCTATTAGAACCACATAATGAATGTATGCATGCAATGGTCGATAGAAAATTTGGCATGACCTATCCTAAAATTAGGACCTTTGCGAAATGCCAAAGTCTTGCCAAAATGGAAATGAATCAACATTTTGGCAAAACAAATGGCAACTTGTTCACATACAAACACAAGAGAGAGAGACCGATCCATACACACATGAACATATCATTATCCTCTCCATACACACATGCATGAGCATCATCGATACTCTCCATATACACACACATATGACCATCGATCCTCTCCACACATACACACATCATGAGCATCGATCATCTACATACATATGAGCACATGCATCATCCATATACACATGAACACATCCTTACATGGACAACTTACGAGATGAGAGACCGATCGCGAGAAAGATGGAAAGGAGAGGTCTGTGCGTCGACCGAGACGGATAGATGAGAGACCGGAGACCTCCTCTATTACTTATGTAACATCCAAAGCAAGTTTTACATGCTAAAAATGGTGAATGTGTGGAGAAATTGAGGTGGGAAGGAGAAGATCCCGACTAGATCTAAGGAGGAAGAAGAAGGGAAAGTGAAGTGTGGGGTGGTGGATGTGGTCACACATGTGCACATAAAGTCTGTCCTAAAAATCGACACATCCGTGGCGCACAGTGCGCCACAGTGAGTACAAACTTGTGGCGCTAGGCGGAGTGCGCCACAGATGCTCTAGTCCATGGCGCACTAGGCGGAGTGCGCCACAGAGTTTGTGGCCGTTTGAGGCGGAGGTGGGCATGCGCTCGGTCGTAGCACACCATGCACGTCGCCACAGATGACCCTAACAACCGTGGCGCACATGGTCGTAGTGCGCTACAAGTTTGGCGTGTGGCCACAGGCCTCACATATCTGTGGCGCACTAGGGTCATGTGCGCCACGGATGTTCTATTTATTAGTAGGGCACTGCCCATAGGTGAGCCACGCCTGTTTTAGCCGTGGGGCACTTCAACCATGTGAGCCACGGATGTGCTGATTACCTATAGCCGTTTTCCTAGTAGTGTTTCTTCCAGAATATCGAGGTAAACTGAGTTCCTCGATCCGATACTATATTCTTGGGGACTCCGTGCAAACTGACGATTCTAGCGATGTACAACTCCGCTAGCTTCGAACTCTGATAGGTGGTTTTAACGGGCAAGAAATGGGCGACTTTGGACAATCTGTCCACTATGACCCTAATAGAGTCATTTCCCCTACTAGAAGTAGGTAGTCCAGTGATAAAGTCCATTCCTACAGAATCCCATTTCCATTCCGGAATTTGCAAAGGTTACAACAATCCAGCGGGTCTTTGATGTCCTGCCTTGACTCGCTGACATATATCACACTTGGCGATATAGCTTCCGATTTCTCTCTTCATCTTATACCACCAAAATTGCTCTTTTAAATCTTGATACATCTTAGTTCCTCCGGGATGGATAGAATAAAGAGTATCATGAGCCTCCTTCAGGATAACTTCTTTCAACTCCGAATCTGCTGGTACACAAAGGCGTCCTTTGTACCACAGAACTCGTTCTTCGTCCTCGGTGAATCTGGGTACTTTGCCCGTACCGATACGACGCTTGATTCCGTCGATACTGGAATTTTCCTTCTGCGCCTCTTTAATCTGACTGATCAAAGTGGGTTGAAGTTCTATGCTAGCCAAAAATCCTTCACTTACTAATTCCATTCGAAAATCTTCCATTTCTTTGTGCAGACTTGGTTGCTCCTTCAAAATCATGGAGTTCAAGCGGCACGGCAATCTGCTAAGGGCATCGGCTACCACGTTGGCTTTAACAGGGTGATAGTGAATGTCCAGGTCGTAATCCTTGATTAGCTCAATCCATCTTCTCTGACTCATATTCAACTCCTTCTGAGTGAATATGTACTTTAGGATCTTGTGATCCAAATAAATCTCACAACGGTTTCCCATTAGGTAATGTCTCCATGTGTTCAGGGCTAGGACTACTGCAGCGAGTTCGAGGTCATGGGTTGGATAGTTTTGCTCGTGTTGCTTCAATTGTCGAGATAGATAAGATATATCTTTGCCTTCTTGCATTAGCACACATCTGAGACCAATCTTGGATGCGTCACAATACACATCAAATGGCTTCGTGATATCCGGCATGATTAAGATTGGGGCTGATATCAATCTCCTCTTGAGTTCTTGAAAACTCGCTTCACACTTGTCTATCCATTCAAACTTCTTGTCCTTCTTCAGCAATTGGGTCATGGGTCGGGCGATACTCGAGAATACTTCTACGAATTTGCGGTAATATCCCGCCAATCCGATAAAAGCACGAACTTGGGTTTGAGTGGTTGGGGCTTGCCAATCTTCTACATCTTTCACTTTGGCAGGGTCAACGGCAATTCCTCCGGCCGATACAATGTGACCGAGGAATCCTACCTCCTGTAACCAGAATTCACATTTGCTAAACTTTGCATACAACTGATTATCTCTAAGGGTTCCAAGAATGGTCCTTAGGTGTAGCTCATGTTCTTCTTCTGATTTGGAATAAATCAGAATGTCGTCGATGAAAACCATGACAAACTTATCCAGGAAGTCCATCAAAATCTTATTCATGAGGTTCATGAAATAAGAGGGGGCATTGGTTAATCCAAAAGACATGACTGTATACTCGTACAATCCATATCTGGTGGTAAAGGCAGTCTTTGGAATATCCTCTGCACGAATTTTGAGTTGATGATAGCCAGTTCTAAGATCAATCTTAGAAACACACAGGCACCGGTCAACTGATCAAACAAATCTTCTATCTTGGGCAAGGGGTACTTGTTCTTGATGGTGACATCATTCAACTTCCGATAATCCGTACACAAACGGTTACCTCCATCTTTCTTGTCCGCAAATAAGACAGGTGATCTCCATGGTGACGCACTTGGTTGACTTAATCCAATTTCTAGCATGAAATCCAGTTGCTTCTTCAGTTCTGCTAGGTCCGACGGGTTCATACTATAGGGTCTCTGGGCTATGGGTCCTGTTCCAGGCATTAGTTCGATGATAAACTCGATATCCCGATCTAGGGGCATACCGGGCAAAACATCTGGAAATACATCGGGGTATTCACAGACTATCCGGACTTGGTCAATGGTAGGTTGGGCTAGACTCTTGTTACACTTGAATTGGCGAGGTAAGGTTTCAGATATATGCTTGACTGTTATTCCGGCGGTACTGGTCATGGTGATGGCTTTCTTAGCACATTCAATAATTCCTTATGTTTGGACATCCAATCCATTCCTAGTACTACTTCCAAACCTTTAGTTCCGAGTACTATTAGATTAGCATAAAAATCTATGCCATGGATTCGGATAGGGACGGCTTTGCAAATTTGCCTAGCCTTGGTGGTTGATCCGGGAATTTGCACAATCATAACATGCTTCAGTTTGCTTGGTTGAATTTTACTAGTGAAGGCAAATTCTTTGGTGACAAATAAATGCGAGGCACCAGAGTCAAACAACACTCTTGCAAGTACCGAATTAACAGAAAACATACCCAGCACGACGTCTGGCGCTTCCTAAGCTTCTTCAGCATGCATGAGAAAAAGACGGCCATTGCGGTTGAGTGAATTCCCTGGGGCAAATCTTCTCCCTGGCTGGACACGACGCTGCTGCTGAGCTGGGACGTTGGTATTGGGTGCTGTAGCATTCTTCTTGTTGGGGCACTCGTTGGAATAGTGGCCATTATTTCCACAGTCATAACAGGTCACTTGTGACTTGTCCTTGGCTGCGACAGCCTGACATTGCTTCCATCCTCGGCGGTGTTGGTGTTGGCGGTAGCATTGTTGGTGTTGAACTTGGGTGGGCACGGGTGAAATTGCTAGAGTTTCGGTTGTTGTGATTTCCTCCGGGTCTAGGGTTTCCTGGTTGGGGTAGGTCGGACGGGTCATAGGGGTCTGTTGGTTCTTGGGGCAAATCCGGAGATGGGTTGGGGCGATTCTTTGGGGTTTGATGGGTTCTGGTTGATGCATCATGCGGCTTGCAGTTCTCATTGGCTTGGTTGATCTTTCCTTCCATCCGGATAGCGAGTCGACAAGGGCTTCAATATCGACAGGGATATTGACTAACACCGTCTGCATCTCGTCATGCAGACCATTCAGGAATCTTTCTTTCTTCTTGGCTTCGGTGTCTATCTCGTCCGGGGCATACCTAGCTAATGCCAAAAATTTGTCACGGTATTCCACTACAGTCATCCTTCCTTGCTTTAGCTCTCTGAACTCGTCTCTCATTCTCTTGATCAAACCTGGTGGCACATGGGTTCTGCTGAACTTGACCTCGAATTCCTCCCAGGTCATCATCTGGCCTCCGGTCATTGCACGAACACTGTTCCACCATGCCCTGGCATCTCCGGCTAGATAATGGGTGGCGAACAGGACTTTCTCGTTGGCTTCCACTCCGGCGATTTCTAGGTTGTTTTCCATGGTTTGCAGCCAATCATCGGCAGCTAGGGGTTCTTCTGACTTGGTGAAAACGGGTGGGTTAGTATTCTGGAAATTCTTGAGCTTAGATCCATGGTTGTCCTGATTTCCGTGGCCTTGGTTGTTCCGCTCTTTCAGCTTCGCGTTCAGAAGTCAACATTTGCAGGATCTGCAACATCGGGTTCGGGGCTGAACCACTTCCTCCGCGTGGCATCTGAATATTGATATAGATCATGAGAAAAGAGAGAAATTTCTAAGGTCTTGGGTCTTTGAAAGGTTTTAAATGTTTGACTCAGATTTTTCTGGCAACTTGATTTTTCATTCATTCACTCATAGCACACAGTACAACACACACCACAACAAAGAAAAACAGATGGTTTTAGAACCATTCTGAAAACTACGATACAGTGGGACCGACTACTACTCACTACGCTAGTGCTCAGTGCTACTACTCCTCGGAGTCTGTGGCTTCATCATCTTCAGCATCATCGATGAAGGCGAAATCATCCTCATCGGTGAAGAAGTCCATGGCCTGATCCTCCAGAAAATCATCGTCATCGCTGAGATAAGAGTAAGGGTCTCCACAAAGATCCTCTCCGGCATTCTCCCTTTCCTCCAAATGCATGTATCTCTCGTGGATGGTCAACCTGGCTCTGATACCAACTTGTCAACACCCAAATTTTTCAATCCTAGATGCCTGTTATGCCATACATCGCAATCCCAGGATTACCATTTTTGCGAGACATAACAGAATTGGATACCATAGTACATCATCCATTACAAACGATACATAAGTTCTTACACAAATAGGGATCTCATGATTCAGTTCTTAATACAACATCAAGCAGCGGAATACGTAATAATAACGGTAGCGTAGGCGAAGCTCCATCTTCGGGTTCACAGGCAATGCTGAAGATGGGAGATGATCCTAGTTGTCGTAACCTTCCTGGGATCCATCTTCCAGGTACTCCTCTTCATAGTCTGGCCATGGGAATAGCCAGGGACAAAGCCATGAGTACTCTTTAAGTACTCGCAAACTAATACTAATAGGGAAAAGGTGTTTTTGGATAATAGGACACTAGGCTCTAGGGTTGTTTTGCAAAAGACAGATTTATCTCTACTAAGCTCCAAAGCTAGTCACAATTGTATAAATCCTAAGCGAGAACTTGTATTTCATATCACAACTCTGTTGTGGTCAAGTCAAAGTCTTAGTTCATTTCACAGGTCATTTTGAAAAGACTGACGGGGGAACAGTATGGCCACTTCAACTGTCCATAACCGCGGACGCGGCTATTCGAATAGTTTGACACTCTGCAGAGATTGTACACTTTCACCACAACATTCGATACATCCGTCAGAAACAAATCCTGAATTCACCATACTCATTATGCGGATAATCAATCCTAACCTTTCGATTACACGCCCTAGTATAAGCACCTCTCCTGTGAGTTTGGCCTCCCAACCATGACCAACTGTCATCTTGGAGTGCTGCAGTGGACAATCTTCACAAGGTAGCCTCAGCTCAAACCTTGGCCGTGAGGGAACTAATACTAAGGAATATAAGTTTCCAGTCAAGCCCTACCCAATATTCGGGTATTGTGGTTGTACGATAAAATTGGAATGGTATCGCATCCAGACAACCATCGGTTTTATAAAGGGCTAAGGCTCATGCCTCAAAAATTTTATCACCAAAGTTCTCAAGTCTTTGGAAACACATTTCCAAAACATTTCAATAGAATGATCCATCATTCCAAGGTTTTCATAACCATTTTTCCACCAAGTATTCCCATCTAAAGTTGATCAAGTTTTATGCTTAGCACTAGCATCTATAGGTGGGGGTAGTAATGATGAGGGATGGTAAACTGGTGGAGTTTCAACTAAGTACAACCTTATATCTTAGGCTGATGTCAAGGTTTATAACTTAGGCCAAATTTTATGCTTTTTATGCAACCTTCAGCATCTTTCCAAAATCTACCAGTCACTTAAGTAAACTCTCAGTAAGCTTTGATAAAGAAAATAAAGTAAGAAGCTTGCAAGTAAAACTAGGATTGGTTTATCAAGTGGGTCTGATCACATATGCTTAAGGCATATAGTAGGTATAGTAACAAGTATGGGCTTGCATAGGTATAGTCTCAGCTTGCACAATATCAGTATAAGCTTGCTAAATTGCAAGTGTTAACTTGCAGGGTTACTATTTTTCACATTCACTAGTAGTATTAGGCTTGCCTTGTGCAGAGCAGTGGTTGAAGTTCTCCTCGGCTTCTTCTTCGTAGTATCCTCCTTCCTCCTCGTATCCTTGGTCGGTACTAGCGTCTATGAATAAATCGGTACAATCACCAAACAATACTTAACTACTTGCAATCATCACACACAAGGGTCCTATGGATGATCTAGCATCATCCCTAACATTACAAGGTTAAGGCTTGGTTTAAATCTTTTTATTTTTAGAAAAGTAATTTCTACTCATTGAAAAACTACTTAAGATTTAATATTCTCCAAACCCAACATGGGATCATGTTGACACATGTCATCACCACATATTGTAGTCCATGGGAATGTGATTTAAAGTGGTGTCACAATTTAATAAGGTTTTACCTTTTATTTTAATTAATTAAAGTGGCTAGAACTGCTTATGTAGCATTCTTTTATTCCTTGAACATTATTTCTGCAAGTAAACCTATATATTTTTATATATTCTGAAAGGTATGGTTAAATGTGATTTTTGAGAGTTAGAATAAACTCAAAAGCTATTATGGTTTAAATTTGAAAAATGTTTGAATGCAGAAAATCTTCTGCCTTGTTATTTTTACCATGGGTGATCTATAGATCCAAATGACTTGAATACAACGGGCTTGGATTCAGCATTCACAGACCTTTCCAACAAAATTGGTTTCATTCAATTTGGTGCACTGAATCGATCTGGGTTGATTTTTAAAGTTGGGTACAGAAGTGTGTTTTAATTGAAATAGAAAAAGGTTTAATTTGAATAACTGGGCTGCGCGGGAAAAGTTACTGGGCCGGCCTGCTAAGCGCAGTGCTCCCGCGGGCTGCTTAAGTGGGTGTACCCACTCGTCAGTGACACGGGGCTGGGCGAAGCGGTATGGGGCGACGTGGATCATTCGATCTAGTTCTAATCTAACTCGGGGAGTCATCGTCGGCGAGACAACTCGGCGAGAACGAAACCTAGCGGCGGTGAGGGTCGGGGGCTCACCGGGTCTTTGGCGAGGTTCGGCGAGGCGACGACGGCAGTCGACGGCAAACTTCGAGGTGGTCGCGGCAGCTCTGGGGCATTGCTCAATCGCTGTCTCCCTTCTTCTCCGGCAGCGGCAGGCTCTAGTGAAATTCCGGCGAGGTGGTGCTCGCCTTGCTCTGAGAATGGTGTGGAACTATCAGTGAGGAGAGGGGAGTGAGATGGTGTGAAGAAATCGTGCGGGGGTGGCCTCTATTTATAGTCGAGCGAGGGGACCATCGGGGCGCACGGTGAGCTCGTCGGGGGCGAGGTTACATGCGGCTAATGGCATGGGCAAGGGTAGGGGACGGTGCGGTGTCTCCTGGCGATGCTCAACGACATGGTCTCGAGTCATGGGGCGGTGTGGTTTGGTCTGGAACGGGCGGTGCTCTGCGCGGCAGAGGCGGCGTCTTCGATGGCGGGCGGTGGCTGTACGTCACAGGGCGGCAAACGGGGATGTCTGGCGGTCTCCTAGGTCGGTGGGGATTGTGTATGCACGCGGCGAGGGCGGCGCGCGGTCTGTGGGTGATGGTCGAGGGTGGCGCTCTGGCGCACGCTCGGCATGGTCTGGGCGCGGCTTGTGCGCGTGGTCCAGGGCTTGGCAACGCTCGTGGCTGGGATAGTAATTGGCGGTGGACGGTGGGATGCCTCCCAAACATGCTGGCTAGGCTTGCTGCTGCTCCTAGCTTGCTGTCGAATATTGGGGTGGCAAGAGGGTGCTAGTGCCTGGCTAATCTTCTTAGATGATCTACTGAGTTGTGTGTGAGCTAAATGGGGAACCAGTCAGGCAAGAATCACTGCTCACAATAGTGTTTGATGTTTGTTTGATTTGTGTCTGCATCTTGTTTGATGAAATGGCCGCATGAAATCAAGTTTTGAATTTTGAAATGATTTTTGGTGGGTTTGCTAGATTGGTGCTGGTGAGTCTGCAGATGCTTGGGTTTTGAAACTTGAGCTTGTTTAAGTAGTTTTTGAAAAAGTGGGATCTTCCCATATGATAAAGATTCAATTTTGAATTGTCATTTAAACTATGCATTTGAAAGTTTCTTGATGATCACAAAGTGGGCCTTGATACCTTGTTATGAGTATATTCAAGGGGTGCAAAGATCCAGAAAAGTTTCTGTTAGGTTCTAAAAGTTTGAGTCAGCCAAAGTAGGCATGGGAGTTAAATTGGTCAAAGTGACCATTCATTTCATATATGTGTTTTGATTTACTTGTCTTTAGGAAAGGTGTGGGAAATGTTTTAGATGATGTTTATTTCACCTAAGAAACATTTTACAAGCAATGGAACAAACAGACAAGGTGGTTTTAAAGGATTTCAAAATCCATGCATACACATATGCATGCATTCATGATTTCATTTAGAAAAGTTTTTGTTAACCCTAATTTTGATGATTAGAATTTGATGATCCAAGCTTAGTATTTTTGGGATGTTACATATATGGTGCTAGTTCTATGGCCCATTTTGCGACTCGGCCACTAGCATCTTTGCTGCCCAATATATCCGAGATAGGTGCCTCGCATATTACCCGGATTGGGTGTTCTTGAAAGTAATGTTTCAGCTTCTTTGCTGCCATATATACCCCGTATGTCATTTTCTGATAATGCGGGTAATTCTGTTTTGATACAGAGAGCACTTTGCTCAAGTAAAAAACTGGTCTTTGGACTGATTTGCTCTCTTCTTCGCGTTCAACCGCTATTACTGCACTTACAACACTGTTGGTTGCGGCGACATAGAGCAACATTGGCTCTTTGGATAGTGGTGACGCCAATATTGGTCTTGTTGCCAACATTTTATTTAATTCATGAAAAGCGCTATCAGCTTGCTGTGTCCATGTGAATTTGTCTGATTTCTTCATCAGTTGATATAATGGTAGGGCTTTTTCACCTAGCCGACTAATAAAACTGCTCAACGAGGCCATGCATCCAGTAAATTTCTGGACATCGTTGAGGGTTTTTGGCAATTCCATTCTTTCGATGGCCCTGATCTTTGTCGGGTTAGCCTCAATACCTCGGTTGGATACAAGGAATCCGAGTAACTTTCTAGACGGGACACCAAATGTGCATTTTTCTGGGTTAAGCTTCATCCGAAATCTTCTCAAGTTTGCGAATGTTTGACGCAAGTCGTCAATTAGAGTATGACTTTGCTTGGTTTTTATTACCATGTCATCGACATATACTTGAACGTTTTTGTCCAATTGATCTTGCAAGCATTTTTGCATGCATCTTTGATATGTTGCACCTGTATTTCTCAACCCAAATGGCATTGTACGATAGCAATAAGCCCCATACGGGGTAATAAAATCTGTCTTTATTTGATCACTCGGATTCAGTGGTATCTGATGGAATCCAGAATACGCATCCACAAATGACAACAACTCACACCCAACAGTAGAATCTATGACCTGATCGATCCGTGGTAGGGGAAATGGATCTTTTGGACACGCCTTATTGAGATTCATGTAATCAATACACATGCGCCATACTACTGCCACGTTCGGGTCATCTTTTTTCTTCTCGACCAAGACTAGATTTGACAACCAATCCGGGTGCAGTACTTCCATGATGAATCCAACACTAAGAGTCTGGCAATCTCGGCAGCTATTACTTTCCTCCTATCTTCAGTGAAGCGGCGGAGGGGTTGCTTCACTGGCTTGGCATCTAGTCTTACATGAAGAGAGTGCTCAGCCAGCTCCTTCAGAACTCCTTGTAGATCCTGTGTGGACCATGCAAAGATATCCCGATCTCACGGAGGAAGCTGGTGAGCCCGCTTTCCTATTTGTCGGTGAGGCCAGCCCCAATGGTAACTGTATGCTCTGGGAAAGTCTCATCCACCTGTACCTTCTTGGTTTCTTTGGTAGATTGAAATGACACATTGCCATGCGGGTTGGTGAGTACCGGCATGGAAATTTGTGCTGCTTTGGCCAATGCTGCCACTTCCAACATTTGATGCTTTTCTTGTGCTATGACGAGTGACTCGGCCAGTGAAGATCCGGCTAAGGCACAAGCAATGGATCTTTTGTAATACCCTTCAACTGTAATTACGCCACATGGGCCAGGCAGCTTCATCTTCAAGTAGGCAATGTGGGGAGTAGCCATAAACTTTGCCATAGCCGGCCTGCCGAGTAAGGCATGATAGGAGCTGACCAAATCAACCACCTCGAACTCTATGGCTTCAGTGCAACAATTCTCTCTGTTGCCGAATAAGACGCCGACCCAGATCTTGCCAATTGGCTCGCAGGACAATCCCGGCACAATACCGTGAAAAGTGGTCTTAGTCGGCTCCAGCATGTTCATGGTAATGCCTAACTTGAGCATAGTATCCTTGTACATGATGTTGATGATACTGCCATCATCGTTCAGTACTTTTGAAAACTTGACATTGATATTTGGGCCCATGAACGTTGGATCCAAAACTAGAGCATATCCTCCTGGGGTTGGCATGATCTTGGGGTGATCCTTTATGCTCCAAGTTATCACTTGCTCAGACCAATGCATGTACTTGGGAATTGTCGGCATTGTGGCATTCACTTCCATCATCCGTCGCTGCTGACTCTTTTTGTCATTCGGCTCTATGACGAAAACAACATAGCTCTGGTGATGTTCTCGGTACTCATTTCTAGTTCCATGACCGATGTGAGCATCGTCACCTCTCGGATTATGCACCTGGTGCACAACTTCTCTTATTTCTTGATTATGATACCTTGGCTGCCTGTTTTCGTATCTATTATCTGTTCCCACAGCTTTAGAATTTCCTCCTATAAGTGGTGGAGGGGGATGTGGTGGAAGCTTCTTATTCGGCGAATCCACTCTATCTCCTTTCTGAAAACAGGTGCATTGCCTTGTTGTGTGGTTGGCTGGCTTACTCGGACTAGGCGTGTGAAACTTATACAGCTGGTCCAACATCATCTCATAGGTATACTTCTGTCGGTCCTGGTATTGCTTCCTTTGCTCATATGGCATTTTGCCATCATTCTTTGGCAACCACTGTTGTTGTCCACTTGTCATTTGGCGTTGGCTACCACCAGCATCTGAATGGTCCTGACTCATGGCCGCAACCTGAGTTGAGCCATATCTGTAGTCTAGCATTTCATCTCTTCTCTTGCTTCTGTATTCGGATCTTTCCTGGCGTCTTTGCGACCCGGCAGCGTCATAGATCCAAGTCTTAGTCATCCCATCTGCCGACATGATCAGCGGCTGAGTCGGATCTCCTAACGCATATGAATCAGCAATTCTTATTGTTTCTGCCAAACTTGCCGGCATATCCCTCTGTAACCTTTGCCACAACATGCTTCCATGTCTGCATCCTTGTGCAAACTAAGCGATTGCCTGTGACTCGATTACTCCTTTACAAGAGTTGCGCATTGTGCACCATCTCGTGAGGAACTCCCTGTCTGTCTCATTCGGCCTTTGCTTGCACATCGCCAGTTATTGCGGGTGATTCGGCCTCTTGTAAGTGCTTGTGAAATTGCTCACAAAAGCGTCTTGAAAATCGATCCAACTATTGATGCTTCCGGGTGGCAAATTGTTCAGCCATACCCAAGCTGGTCCTTCCAGCATTTGCGGTACATACCATACTGCTCATCTCAAATTTCCCTGTGCGATCTTCACAGCTATTCCATAATCTGTGAGCCAGTCTTCTGGCTTTGTGCTTCCATCATACGTTTTTGTTCCTCTGGCCAGCTGGAAATTTGGTATAGGCGTCTCCTTCATGATCCTTGGGCCAAAGCATGGTGGACCCTGCGGACCTCGCGATTCGATCAATTCTGCCATCTTTATTTGGTCAAGCTTCAGCCTTGCATCATCCGGATGTAGGTTCCTACCTCCGAGTTTATCTCCCATCGCTTGATATGCGTGATCCGGTAGTTCATACCCATCATTTACCATTGCCGAGTAACCATCATTGTACTTATTAGCGTTCAGGCCAGCAGGTTGTTGAGCTGCCTTTCCCGCGCTTTGCTGTCTTCTTTCGGGTTGAGCTGGTGCAGTGTTTGGCGTTGGATTTCCTCCTCCTGCCGAGTGAGTTCCACGCCTAGGTTGAGGCGCAAAATTTTGCCCTCCATTATCGTTACTTTGCCCTGCTTGCCTTTATCGGCCTGCATTTTCCTGATTTTCATTTCCTTGGGCATTATTCCTTCTCGTTCCCTGTGCATGCGTCGGGTTTCCCTAAGCCATTGCCGGGTCATAGGTAACCATCAACTTGTTTCTTCCTGAATCCATACTTTTTTACTTTCTCGGTCATGGCGCCGCTCCGGGTGTGGATGCCGTGTGCCCTGCCGATCTTGCCAGATCAGGAGTCGCTGAGTGAACCAGCTGTGACCTTCCTGCTATACCCGGATTCGCTCTGTAATACGCTTCATTCAGCATGCTAGCTGCTCTCACTAGTTCATTGACTCGTTCTTGTTGTATTTTCTTTGCTTATCCCTCAAAATGGGGTAATTTCGTCATTGTTGCTTCTGATGCACGCAGATTAGCTGTTGCTGTATTATATGTTGGTCGCACAACTGTTTCGTTGCTGTTCTCTGGCGTTATTTTTTACGTCGCATCTGCCAGCTCTTCATTGAGGTTTCTTCCTCTTAACCTCGTCGCATCAAGCCGGGTCTTCGCGCCCTTGACTCGATTTGCCGAGTTGAGTTTTCGGATCGTGATATCCACATCTTCTCAGAATCGCTAATTCCTTGGCTTTTTCCGAACTTTTATCCGGCTTCCTCTAACTCGCTTGCACACGCACGGGTCGGTTACTGCTCTCTTGTTACCTTAACTTATCTATCGCTTCCTGCAGCTCCTTAGCCCTTTTACTTGTAGCTATGTTTTCTGTTTTTTCTAGAGGTGACTTTGCTGTTCTTGCAGCCCTTGGTGTTTCTTCATGATTTCCTCCCTCAACATTCTCATTCACTACCGGAACTATCGGTGGAGCTGCTGGGTTTGGGGTTGTCATTATTACCTCCACGGAGACGAGTTGGTGAAGCTTTTCGGTGATAGGAATTGCTGGTGGATCCGGCGCCTGGACGACGCGCTCTGGATATGCACGCTCCACGCGCACATCGACGTAGTCCTGGTGCTCGCCGAACTTGATGAAGCGACCGCCCCTAGGGAACGGCTTGGTCCCGAAGCAGCCCGTGTTTTCGCTGACGATGAGGCCGGAGTAGACGCGCTCGCCGGTCTTGGCGATGATGTTGCCCGTCCGGATGAAGACTCCATCAAGTACCTGCTTCTGCCCCAAGGTGGGCGCCAACTGTCGTGGTGGTGGCACGGCAGATGCCATGGGTAGGCTTAAGTTGGGGGCCGAATGGGTGCTTGTGGTCACCGGGGAGGGTGTGCACGGTCGAGCCATGCACGAAGAACAAAATGAACTCTCCACACTTAGCGATTTGATTGATACCCAAGGATTACAAGTGCTCCTTGAGTTGTATGAACTAGTGTTCTATTCACTAGTTCCCTACTTGGTCCAACCCCCTTCTACTACAGCTATGCCCCTTCTTATATAGGCAACGCTAGCTAGCTTATACCCTTTTGGGTTCTAGGGTTTACTGTTTGGATCTTGGTCCCTACAATGTGGGTCGGGACATGAGCTTGCCCTAAGCCCAATGGCCCAGTCCATAAAGTTTGACAACTAACGGTCTTCTGGTATGTCGCCTCCTGTTCCTTTTGGCGTCACACCGTGATTTTGTACGTCAGCCCTTGCTTTGGGCGTCACCCGGCTCCTTTTGTGTCACCCGACGTCGTCCTTGTCTTTTGACCATGCTTTGCCATAGTACCTCCTGAACCTTATTCGGAAAGGTGCCACGCGTCCTATCCGACTCGGCCCTTCCTCGGTAGACTCGGCTCATTGGTTCCTGCAAGAATATCAACTTTGTTTTATACGGGCCGACATAGTTCGTATGTCGGTCGCACACACTTCGCTCTCCCTGCCTTCTTACTCGGCCCGGTTCCTTCTTCACTCGGAGCTTGCCCAGCTATGCTATGTTTCACCCCTCGTGACCCTACCGGGGGTTATCCCCCCGACACATAGACATCGGTAGCGGCCAGACAAACAGGATCAGCATGAAGATGACGGCTATCTCGAGCGCCGTGTTGGAAAGGCATCGCTTAGTTTGAAAGGCAAGCTAGAAACCAAGAGCAATGAGAGTGTAACGGTTACCTTTCCGTCACAGAAAAAGGAAGATTGACCTTGTGTGATGTGTCTTACACTTTTGGCACAAACTGACACTAGTATAGAATGATCATATGGACAACGCCCGCGCCAGAAATGAGGAAGCAAAAGAGACATGTGTGCAAATCAAACCTTTGGATTACCCTTTAGCAAATCAAACTGAAGCTACTCTTTTGTGTTTTGTGTTTTGTGTCTAGTATTTACTTTTAGTACTCGTTTAACCTCATTCTAGTAATTACTTTTTGTTTGCAGCCCCTAAAGTAAAACATTTGTGAAACCACAAGTTCCACTTCAAGCACGCCTCCTTTGCTCCTGCTATTCCTTCGATAAAACATTGGAACAATACTTTCAACAGAAGGTACTATGGTGATCCGTGAACTTGAGTTCATCACCAATGTACTCATGTTGCATGTGTTAGGTGTACAAAAGATACACAAAGTGCTTACTTAGAAGAAGGGAGTGCCTAGATCTCAGGCGCCTGAGAACTTCTTATGTCTAAGTCGCTGACATCATTTTACTATTTGTGCTAATTCTTAGTTGCAACTTATAAAATTTGTACTAATTCTCAGTTGCAACCTAGTTGCAACTCATTAAAATCCAATTACAACCTAGTTGTAACTCATATGGAAATCCCACGTTGCACGAATCGCGATATAAATCTAATGGCGAGAGAGGTGACTGAGACCTAAGAAGTTTTCATGCGTCTGAGAACTAGCAAATCCGTTAGAAGAACTTTCTATTGACGGGCATTAGGGAATCTCTAAGAGTGCCAATAAACAGGTTGGAAATGTGAAATTCCCACGGATTTACATGTCCGTGAGAAAAGCACCGCTCTAGCGGTGCATGTAAAACAGCCCAGCCCATTCTTTCGTTTACCGTGGCCCGTTAAACGCCCAACTCAGTTGGTACAAGTAACGTCTGTTCTGCTGGGCGTGTGCAGGTCGAAACCCTGACATTCACCCACACCCAACCCTAGCTCCACCGCCGTCGCCAGCACAAACTCCGGCGAGCAATCGTGCACGCACAGCACCGCCAGATCAGAGCTATGTCATGCCGTCGATGCCACTTCGGCGAGGGCGGCGAGGAGCCCACAGCGCTGCGTGCTGCGGCAAGCTCACCGAGGAGGAGCGAAAGAAAATCGTCCGCTCAGAGGGGGAGAAGAAGAGGGCGGTGAAGAAGTGGACGAACTGAGGCGCTCAGCCTCCGTATTTGCTCGCCCGCTACGTGGTGCCCCTGGAGCGCTACCGGACACCATCCCTGGAGCACGTGTCGATGATCCACGTATGCGTTCGCAGATGTGCCGCCCTATGGAGAGGGGAGCTCGTGTGCCGTTCCTCCATCCCTCCCCTCCTCTGGCTACGACTACGCGAACACCTCCGACGAGGAGAGCCTTGCGTTCGAGCTGATGTTGTGCGAGTTCGAGCTTGCGCGCGAGACGGAGATCGTCCGCGAGCAGGCAAACCTACGCCGGGTCATCGAGCTCGTCAGCGCGTGTCTTGCCAGTGAAAGGGGGTGGCGCGCACGCGCACCACCGCCAGCACCAACACAGTCGTCAAACTCAAGCAGACCAACCTCATGGACTTCTCTCTCTCTCACGCACGCACGCACACGCATGCACGCACACGCACACGCGCACATCACTTTTTTCATCAAACCAGATGTCAGAAATCATTTTGTCATAGCATTTTCTAAGATAACACGGCAAATTAATGCTCATGTACGTACAGTCTTTTCGTTTATAAGAACCGACAGAGCACATACACAGTCGCGCACATCGGCACAAGGAGAGATAGCTCGTCGTGAATGGGAAAATGTGACGCTCAAACTCGACAGCCAATTTATTTATAAACCATGATGCATACAGATAAATCCGTAAGAGGTCGTTTGGCATCCAGGTATTCATTTCATTTAGTAGAAATGAAATGAATACATAGATTCATTTTATTTATATTGTGATTCCAAAAACACCCACATATTTGGCTGTCACCGGAATTTAGAAATGACAGGTCTAAGTTAGGAATCAGGTTTACACATGAGATACACATGAGAATATTTCAATGGATTTGCCAAATGAAATGACAGCCCAATTCCGTGCCAACCAAACAGCATAAAAATGAAATTGCAAAATGAATTCCATGATTCCATGCCCAAACGATGGATACCAAACGACCTCTAAGAGTGATTAGATAGATAGCAACCACTATAGCACCAGGGTGGCGGCCGGAAACAAAGGGAAATACTTAGTTGAACAATACCTGAAAATGATGGGAAATAAAGGACACGAGATAAGTAAAAGACACGTACGGGAACCCACCATAATAAGCAACATACAGAGCCAATCAGCGAGGAACGACATAGCTGACACAGGTAAGATGCATCTGCATGCATGCATGCACCGAACTGTGTTCCTTTTCACCCCGGCCGCTTAGTACTTCCCGCAGTAGCTGCCACAGCAAGCCCCGAAGGCCACGCCTTCGCAGTACGTGAAGCAAGTGGACAGGAGGGTGATGCATTTCAGTAACGGAAGCATGAGATGCGGCACGTGGAGTCCTTGATACATGTCGTCTCGTCTATCCCTGGCACTGACGGTGGAAAGTCCGCCGGCAGTGGCACTGGCAAGGCCCCCGCCGATGCCGGCGTAGCCATGAGCAGCTGGCCGGCGAACAGGGCCAGCATGAGAAGGGCGGCCATCTTAAGCGCGGAGCTGGTGGAAGCCATTACCACAGAGCTGAGGCTTGAAGCTAGCGATGAGTGGAACTCCAAGTGTTTGTTGCTGGCTAGCTAGCTTGCGATATTGTGAGTTCAGCTAGCTAGCCAGGCCTCCTATTTATAGGCACAAGGAATGATTAATTAGTCCATCTCGTTTGCCATGATCTCACCACATGCATGTAGCTTAGTCCTTGATCGATCCACGTGGTTGCTTGTTGACTTTGGAGTATTCCCATGCATGGGGCACATCGCAATTCACAAGCCAGCCAGCTGCTGCATAGATCCATATGCCCTAGAACTTAACAACCAATTGAGAGTACATGGTGTGTGCATCTAAAAAAAATGAGTACACGGTGTGTGACATGCCTCGGGTTTAAATTGAATCACCAGGAAGATAGGAGAAGTAGATTTAATAAATCCGGCGAGAGCGTCGTGATCATACATCAATTAGGAGAAAATCTTTTGCGTGATTTTACTTTCACCGGCCCATGTGTGCATGAGTTTTCTGCGGCCTTTAACTGCGTTGCAAGGTTCACAACTTAATTTAATTAAAACCCAACTGTAGTAGAGCGTTGTGATCATGTATCCATGAAGGAAAAATCTTTTGTGGGATTTTACAGTGTGAGACTCTGGCGCATGGCTCAATAGGATTGATAGGAAATTCATACCAACAAGTTGCAACTTCTTTTCCAAAAGCTTATTTGAAAAGAACTCTAAGTAAGCGTGTTTGACCTAAAGCAATTCTAGGATGGGTGACTGACCGGAAAGTGGGTACCGGATGCGCACGAGTAAGAACAAAGTGAGCAGAAAAGACTAGTGTTGGTCTGTGGGTTAGTCTAGAGATCCTATTGAGCTGCCAGAAGTGACAGCCGTCGGTCCGGAGTGACCGGGGGTGTTACATACAGTCACTGGCCGGCCATGTATGACACACCTAACTCGCTCCTATAGACAAGCTAAAGATTACTCTTGTATTTTTTGTTTGTGTGTGAGTACTCTTTACAATTCAGTCTGATTTATACTCAGTTCCACGTAATATGGTGCGCTCTTCAAAGCCTGCAAAGTGAAGAACATGCACTTGAAGTTAGCACATTATGTACCAATAGAAAACTGCAACATAGTAATTAAAATAAAACACAGTTTATTGCAGATCTAAGTGAAGGCGTTATTTTGGCTCACATGATTAGAGTTATAGAAATCACATTCTAAAATTACTAAAACATTTAGAAATATATTATTTGACAATGTACATGTTTGTATCCTTTAAGTGTCTTCAAATATTTTTTGAACAAAAAACATAGTAGTGACAAGGCAAAAAGTCAAAAAATATCTCATAAAAAGTTACTTTGTGGCATAAAAATTGTCTTTGTTATATAGGTTGCAAAAATGTCTTTTTTTCCATGAAACTTTATATGCGCGTATAAAATTTGTAGATGCTATGTAGAATGTGTTTTTCACAATGAGAGCATCTAGTCCTGCAAAGCAAAGTGGATTTTCGCTCCAGGGCGGCCAAACCCTAGCCAGGCGCGGGTGGGCCGGATTTTCGCTCCAGGGCGGCCAAACCCTAGCCAGGCGCGGGCTAGGGCCCACCCGCGCCTAGGGGGGGTCTGGCCCCTCAGGCTCTCCTCTGGACTTCTTGTTCCCCACGGAAGGTTATTGACTTTGTCCTTCGTCCCATCCAATTTCGAGAATATTTCTTTACTAACTTTTCTGAAACCAAAAACAGTAGAAAATAGGCATCTGGCACTGTTGCAACTTGTTAATAGGTTAGTACCAGAAAACATGTAAAAAGCACCTCAAAGTGTAGACAAGTAAAGCAAAGTAGAAACTAAACAAGCATGGGACATCAAAAATTATAGATACATTTCCAACGTATCAACATCCCCAAGCTTAACTCCTGCTCGTCCTCGAGTGGTTAAGTGATAAAAGAATAATTTTTGAGGTGACATGCACCCTCACAATAAAGATCCAACCATTTGCAAACATTGAAAGCTGGGATAAAGAACTCTAAACATGTGCATGAAAGAATGGAATTCTAAAAATAGTACATAGTAACTATGCATGCAATATGGCAAGCTACAAACAAAGATCATGAATAACATGCATTGAAAAACATTTGTTTGTTTCACATACAAAAAACATAGCATAGTGGCAATCAACTTGTCCCTCATAGAGTAGCAATATAGATGCATAGGACACCTTCAAAGTTCACAAGGGTGACTAGAAACAAGTAGCACAAGAACAAGTAATAACACAATATGCATCAATTAATAAGCTTTGGAACACTGCACACAGAATGACAACTATGCTCTCTTAATGGTGTCTAAAGGTAGAAGGTGGAGACTCAATAATGATGGAAGAAAGGCCTTTTTTGTAAAGATCGAAGCAGGGATTACAAGTTTCAAAAAGAGCTTCCAAAAATTATGGTACTTATTAGCTTTCAGCCCTCATTGCCCCTATCATAAGCATCTTGAAGTGGTTAAGGTTAAAGTGGAAAAGCTGGAGTATATTCTTGACGAAGTATAAGTTGGGAATCTCATGTCCCTTGAATATGAGGGCTACACCTCATGGATACTCAACTTAGGGCCCATGCAAGTTCTTATCACTATAAGTATTTGCATATCATTGAGAACCGCCAACGAGGTACCCCTTGCACATGGTACAGGAGCTTTCCCATAACCAAAATGACAAGGCAAGCAGACAATGAGCATCTCAGCAATTCTTCTTATGTACCATGGGAATATGGTGCTTTTTTCTCTCTTTCTTCTTTTCTCAATGTGTATCTCCTTTTTTATAAGAAGAATGCTTCATAGATGTCACTATGGTGATGCTGCAAGTTTCCACCATGATTAGGCATGGCTTAGGCTAGCGGCCCAGGCGTTTCTCTAACACAAAATACAAACTCTATGGACTTACCAGTTCCCACTTCATTTCACATCGACAACATCCATAGACAAAAGAGCATGATATCAATGGAGTACAAAAAGTACAAGTGCAATGTTGAAAACGTTCCCCGTGACAGCACGGTTCTGCTAATCCCAACTTATAAGTGTAAGCATATACAACAAAGTTGCCTCAATGGTTCAAATTTATTAGGGGCAAAGAATAAAATGTGCCATCAAGTTCGTGAGGGCTTTAATCACTAAGTTTTCACATAACAAAATAGTTTTTAATTATAAGATAGTTGAAAACAAGAATATACTTGGAATGGTGTAACACACCATGCATAGGAGTTTATAGTGGACACTTTGGAATAACTTGATTTTTTGGGAGTTGGAAGCATGAGTAGAACTTACTCATACAAGTGGAGGCTAGCAAAAGACTGTGAGCAACCAACTAAGAGAGCAATAATGGCCATAATTATGCAATGCAACAAAGCAAACTAATCAAAGCAAAGAGTGGTACTACAAGTCAAGGACTAAATGATCGTAGAGGCTAATGGTGACTTGTCATAGTCATAACATGGTGTCAGCATGTGCCAAGTCAACCCAAGCAAAACATCAAAGGAGAATACCACAATACTATGCTTTTGCATGCTGAAACAACGCATAATTTCTTCAAGGCACACTAAGCAATCCCAATTGTTTGGAAGAATACATGCTACAACAATAATCACTAAGCATAATGCTAAACCAACACCTAGCATGTCATGCTAAAGTCTAAGTCACAGTCAATGCAAGCTCCTCTTGCACTTCAAGCAAGAACTTACTACTCCTTTCCAAACACCAATCAACCTTATTTTTGAAACAACACAGTGAGAACGGGGGTCCAAACTACTAAAGCAACCTAAACAAACTAAGCAAAGCAAACGAAAACTAAGACGCTCCAAGAACAACACAACTGTGCATGAAACAATAAAAGTAAAGTGTCTAGACAAACCTGAGCTTTTTATTGACACTTGTACCTCTTGAATATTTCTTGGGGTGACACCATGGTGGCATCCCCAAGCTTGAGCTTTTGTACATTCTTCATCTCATTGCATCATTCTCTCTCTACACCTGAAATTTTTCCTTCATACAAAACTTCACACAATCTTTATTAGCAACATTAGCTTATTCAAAAGATATTAGACCTCTAGCAAAGCTTTGGAACAACAAGGATTTTCACTGAAAACACAATCTACTGAAGTAACTCCTTCAAATAAACTCAATTTACTTGAAGAGATCTCAAAAAGGAATCAATAAGAAGCAAATGCAAATAATGGCAGAAATCTGACAAAACAGACCAGCGGGTAGAAACGAATTTTTTCGAACATCTTCTGTTGCTCAAATAAAAAAGTGTTGAACTAACAAAAGTTATCTAACATACTGGGGGATTTATTCGTAAATTGTGAGCTCAATCCGAGTTACAGAGACTCCTCACGAATTTTTTTGGTGGAGGACAGAAATCTATTTCGGGACAACTCCTCCTCAAATCTTATTTTCCTCTCATTAGAGGTCATTCTTGGCACAAAAAGCAAACAAAAGGATAAGGAGAGGTCATTACAGTAGTAATAACTTTCAATACTCAAGGAAACTCTTGGGTTATCTCCCAACAAGTACTTTCCTTTAACGCCTTTAAGTTAGGCACAAGAAGCAAGAAGAATCAAGTATTTTCAAATGAAGAAGCATTAACATCAATACTTGCAAAGTCTTCAACTATGAAAGGTATCTCATCCAAATAGGTTTTGGAGGATCCCTTCTCATTTCTCTTAGGTATACTACCTTCATCAAAAAGATTTTTAGGGACAATCAAATTGAAGTTATTTTCAAAGGCTTCATGCATTCCAACAAGCTTATAGGGTATGGGTATATTGAATTCCTCTCTAGGATTAGTTTTATCAGAAATACCCACAACATCTACACTTGAACCTAGCATATTGAAACATTCAAAAACCTTTTTGACCTCCCTAGCAACATCATGGAATTCTTTTGATAAAGTTTCAAGGATGAATACCCTTTTTTCAACATTCTTCTCTTCTTTTAGTTTTAGGAATAAGTATTGCATGAAGGGGTTAAGGACAATAGCGTACCCAAGAACAATTTGAAGCCTGGGCAAACTACAAATTTAAAAGCTAAAATTGCTATTTTCAGTCAAACTTTCATTAAAATACACTACATCATCTAGCCGGAAGCCCGGGAACTTGCCCGGGCTGCAGGAGCCTTGCATCCGCCACTAGTTAAGGCTAACAAACCTAGCCTCCAACATATGGACTAAAGAAGCTGAAGCAATTTCATAATTAGGAGCAAGCTCAGCTATAGATTTATCCTCAATATCCTCATGCCTGCTAACAAAGCTAAAGAATTTTTCAATATTGTCTTTCCCAATTGAAAGGATACGGATGTCGCCTAGAGGGGGGGGTGAATATGCGATTAAATTTTTTCCTAGAGTGACTCAACAAAGGCGGAATAAAACTAGTGTTTACTTTATTAAGCACAACCTAGAACAACTAAGGTTCGCCTATGTGCACCAACAACCTATGCTAAGCAATACAAGCAACAAAGTGATAGCAAGATATATATTACTTCAAGCACGAAGGCTATCACAATGTAAAGTGCATAAGTAAAGAGATCGGGTATAGAGATAACCGAGGCACGCGGGGACACCGATATTTTACCGAGTTCCTCCCAACATGGAGTACGTCTCGTTTGGAGAGGGGGTGGTATCAAACCACCAACGCCACAAAAGGCCTCCCTTATTCTCCGGTGAATCTCACCCCAACGGGATCGATCCACGCTTCCACTATCATTTGCACTTGTCGGTGGCAACCGGAACCTCTCACAAGGTTGGGGCACTTCTCCACAACTTAATTGGAGGCTCCCAACAAACGCCACAAAAGGCCTCAACAAATGCCACCAAGGCCACAATGCCACCAAGGCCACAAAACCGTCTAGGGTTCCAAGAACCCAAGAGGGACAAGCTCCAATGAGCAACTCAAACCAAATCCTCCGAGGAGAACTCAAACCGATGCACCAAATGCAAATGGCAAGAACACCACAAAGATGCTCAAATACCTCACTCTCAAGTTCCAACAAAGCTACTAAAGCTATTGGGGGAACAAGAGAGGAGGAATCAAAGAGAGACACAAAATACCCCAAAATCTAGATCCCCAAAGATGCACTAACAAAGAGATGAATCGGTTAGGTCAAAACGTGGGTCTAGATCTCCTCTCTCTTCCACTCAAATATGGGCAAGAATCATCGGAGGGAAAAGATTAGGCAAGCTTTAAGATCTAGAGCAAGTGTGGACAAAGTTTAGCCTAATAGATAAGAGAGGAGCTGACTAAACTGAAAATGGACAAAGGGTATAAATAGAGGCCCAGAAAAACTAGCCGTTTGAGGTTTTTTTTTCCAGAACAGTCTGGTACTACCGGATTTAACCGGTAGTACCGCAGTTCCATGAAAAAGCAGAAGCAAGGCAGCAGCGGGATGGGGCCTGGCCGTACGCACACAGCGAGGCAAGCGAATGGGCAGCAGCAGCTTGGTGCGGCGCGCATGCAAGCAGCAGCATCGCGGCACAGCTGGCAAGCAAGCGGCGGCAAACGCGGCAGCAGCAGCTGGGCCCGCGCGAGGCAGCTGATGGGGATATGCCTACCGGGGTATACCAGCAGACGCTTCCGATCGGGCCGAGGCGGTGAGTGGGCTCGCAGACGGCGATCGGATAAAGGCGGCGTGGATCCAAGCGATCGGAAGTCAAGGCCAGACGAGTAGATAGGCCCAGTCGGATTAGGTTAAACGAGTACCGAAACCTTAACTGATTCGGTTGAGATATGTAAACCCTAGGGGGGTGAGTCTATATAAACCTCCCTACAGGGCGTATAGAGGATACGTTCCACCATCCACCTAAGCGACTCGCCGCCTAGCCGTCGAGCTCGCCCCATTGTACCTTCATCATAATACAATCTAGCAGAGTAGGTCTTTACCTCCCGGGCCGAACACAGGTAAAACCTTGTGTCTCCGCCTCATCTCGCACCGCAGATGGTCTGGCCGCCTTGCCCGTTCTACTACTGCCGCTGACAGCTGCGCCGTGGTCATTCCCACGGCAAAGAGCATCGCGCATGGCAGCAGCGCGGCCCGCCAGGCCACATCGCGGGCAACGCAGCGAAGCGGCAAGATGCGGCAGCGGGGCCAGCCCCGAGGGTCAACGCGCGTGCGAGGCTAGCGACGCGAGCGATGCAGGGGATCTGGGAGCTGGGCTGGAGCAGACCACGCTGGGCAGAGATTTAGCCCAACCAGGGCCGGCCGGTAGTACCGGCCCACCCGGGCGGTACTACCGGGCCAGGCCGGTACAGCTGGATGCAATTGAGATTTGTATCTTTTTTCTTTGTCTTTTGTCTCGGTCCGTGGACTTGTAGGTACCCAAGATAACATAGATTGATAAAGGCTTAAGATGAGATACTTGACTAGCAGCGATCTCATAGAATCTCAGTGACAGAAAGGATAGTATGTTCTTCGTTTAGCGACCCATTCAAGATCACAACAACATCATCACTTAATGTTTTGATATGTGTTTTATACTTAATAATCGTTTGTAGCCCGTTACTTCGGTGTGCACTCGGTTGGATTAATAGAATATTGCTATGCCTGCTTCATCACGTGAGCTCTAGTATATTAGGATGTTTTGCCCATAAGAGATTATCTCCATTCAAACATTACATACCTATGCTTATTATTATCTTTTATCTCATATGATGTTCAGCTGCAAGTAGATTTTTAATCCTGGCCTATCTCCATCCATTGATTTAACCCATTATAAAGTAAACTAGATTGGTTCGATAAACTAAGATAAAATAAAGAAATAAAGTCTTATAGATGTGTCTTTTTTTCCCTTTTAGTATTGCTTTCTAAGGTTCGATTAAACCTAGATCTTCTAGGAAAAAGCTATTATACTACCTCCGTGAATTCGGATCAAAGGTATCACACATCCTCGCTGACTATCCAAGGGATCACAGATCCGACAGATATGGAAGCTCTAGCTTGCATGGAGGCACTAACCCTACTGCATGATCTACATGTCCAACCAATCATGGTCGCTACTGATTGCCTCTCAGTGATTAATGCTATGGAGCGACTTTTCTCTTGCAATTTTAGCATGGCTATAGAGGAGATCAAGGCTGGAGCGCGCTCGTTCACAGAGGCGTCCTTTAGACACGAAAATATAGCTTCAAATTTTGATGCTCTTCGGTAGTACTCCCCCGTTTCAAAATATAAGATGTTTTAGGTTTTTGAAGAAAGTGTATCTAGACTTCTTTTAGTGTGTATATTCACTCCAAAGCTGAGTGAATCTACATACTCCTTCCGACCCATATTAGTTGACTCCAATTTAAACGTATCTATCACAAAAACTTGTCTAGATACATCCAAATTAAAATCAACTAGTATAGGTCGGAGAAAGTACTAAAATAAGTCTAGATATATTTGATTTACAAAACTAAAACAACTTATATTTTGAAACAGAGCGAGTAGCTGGCAACGTGGGACGTCAAGTGTGGTTTATTCATCCTCCTGGTGGCTTGTGTATCTCAAACATTATATTGATTAATAAAGTGCCATGTTTCTAAAAAAAACAGAAAATTCCTCAAAAGAAAGAGAACAGGAAAAGTGGATAGCGGCCAATCTCAGCACTACCATACACCCGGTCTATAGAATGCCATGACATAACATTACCATGTCAGTCGTCGCGGCCCTGGACGCTTCCGGTCCCACGCCGCAACCCATACACCGGGTCCACGCAGACCCGTCGCCGGGCGGCGAAAGATCTGAGCCGCGACAGGCTCCAGCGCCGGCGAGCGCTCGCTCATCTGGCCTATAAATCACCCTCCCCTTCTCCTCGGCTCGCGTCTCTCAGAGCGCCCGCGATGACGTGGCGCCCCTGCACGCCTCCGCCACCACCAGCTCACTAAGGCCCCGACACCACCGTACTCCGACCAATCCCCCTTTTCGAAGCTTCCAAACCCTAGAAGAGGAGAACATTCGAGGAGCTTCGGGATGGCTAAGGCGCGGAAGCAGAAGCCGGAAGGGGGCCCCGGCGGAGGCGCCACCGTGCTCCACCAGAAACTGTGCCTCTCCATCGACATGGAGAACCAGCTGATCTACGGGTGAGCCGCGCCACCGCTTATATTGTGCCCAAATAGCTTCGACCCACTCATGCTCGTGCCCTAATGCGCGCGACTTTAGCTGCTTAATGGCGTTTATGGTTCAGGCCGCGAGGTCTAGGGTTTGGAGTTGGTGATTGAGCTTGTGAGCGTCTGTGTTTGTGCTTTGGAGTTGAATTGTTCGGTCCATGTTCGATGGCTGTTGGAATTGTGCAATGCCGTGGGCCACTTAGTTCCAAAGGATTGACAGTTGTATTGCTTGATTTGTCTATGAATCGGAGCCAAATTGAGTAGAGAACACAGTTACATTGAGGATTTGTTGTTTTTAGTTTGACCAATTTCCCTATCTGTGCATCTATTGCTGCTATTATCAAATTTAGTGAGTTAAATTATGCAATATAGGAGTGTGCCTTTGACCAAAAGAAAATGTACCGCTCCTTGCTGTAGGCAATGCCTAGTAAGTAGTAACCACCTTAGTTGAACTGTTAAAAATGAGCTTCCGTTTAGGTGATAGCCTGATATAGGCATATACAGTAGTCCTGTCCTGCATAGCAATTCATCTCCTTTCTCATAGCTTGCTGGGTTCATGTAAGAAACAAAAGAGGATAAAAATTGAGGCATGCTGGGAATGCAGTAATTGAGAAACATATATAAAATTCTCCTATGGTGTTCATATAAACTGCAGTGGACTCAAACACTCTGCAAACAACTGATTATCCTTTTTATAAATTGTAGTCGTAGAGATGGGATGGCAGTGGGCTCAACTACCATTGGGCAAAATTTCAAGCTACTTTATGTTTTTTTGTTTGCGGGAAAGCTACTTTATGTACTTAACAGCTAAATTATCATGGGGATCAGTTTGAGGGGCGGATTTTTGTGTAATATGCAATTTTTGGTGGTATAACCTGTTTTTCTGAGGGAAAAAGAGAAGCGGATTTTGGTTAAAGAAAAAATATCATTGTAGTTCCTTCATATGTACCTGTGTGTCCGTGTTCCTGTGAAAAATGAAGTTTCTTAATTGCTACACTCTTGGTTTGGAAACTTTTTTGATAATTCGATATGTTCCAGAGGTGATTTAGTTTTGCATCAGAAGCTCATTAGATTTGGAAATTCTAAATGGAGGGATTGTACTGTCTCAAAGCTACAAGGAACAACTGAAACAACCTATAACTGTTTATTTGAGAAATCAGAAAGAAATATGAGTTTCGATTTGTGTTATGTGTCAGCCTAAATGGACACAATTCTATGCAGATCTCTTCCTAACATAAGGAAGATGTTCACATTAGTTAGTTTCACGTTGTCTGCTTCATGGGTATGTTCACTCTGTCGACCCTGTATTTTCATAAAGCAGTTCACTTAACCCCTGTGCCCACCTTTGCTTAGGAGTTTCTGTTGCATGGATGGTAGTATTGCTACGTAGGTGATCATTTACTCAGTTTTGCCACTTTGGAGCACACATGGATAACGAAGTGGGAAAAGGCAAGCGGTTAATTGGAGCTAAGAATTTTTTCATAATTTAGCACCACTCTTAAGGGAAGTAAAGTGGACCTTTTTCTTGAAATGATAACAGTGAATGCTGGGTTAGTAAATGAGGTCTCAAAACATTCGAACGAAAGTTCCTTGTTTTTCAATTCAGTGGATTAGCCCAAAATGTCTGGACACACTGCATAAATTGTGCCTTTTATGCACACAGAAAGTGCACTACAAAGCTTCCAGTGTTTTCTTAGCCGTCTAAGGTCATTGATCACCATTATTTATCATGCCTAGTTGATCTCTTTGCTGGGGTATGCAAGCGACTAATGCGAGTATATGAATTGGTTCATGTTATTGAATCCCAGATTGTTCTTTTTTGACTTCTCAATGTGAGTATGGTCACTGGATAATGGGTGAATGACCTAAAGGTGCCCAAATAGGTTTTGATGGGTTTACATGCTGATCTGCTATGCTTGTTGCGGACGACTTCCTTGTAGCATTCAAGAGCCCCATCGTCACTACTTTCACGGTTTGCCGTGAGCACTAGAAATGTTGATCCATTTGGTTTTCACATTCTGGCCTTGTTTGGTAAAACATCCTAGGGGCTCTGGACTCTCTAATGCAAAACCTGAAAATCAAATCTGGCCTAGGCCGACAAAAGATCGAGTGGCTGCATTATCACCACCAACTAAAAAAGGGACACTAGAACTCCAGTCATTGGCTCCATTGCCCAATAACATGCCAGGCAGAAATGTCATAGACAATGTTTCAATTTTATTATTTGCTTTCATCGTTTTCTGTAGTTATCCAAATTTGTGAAGAATCATAGGTGAATTCAATGGTTTAGTTAAAAACATTTATGTTCTAGACTCATTCTGGATGAACAGTTATTTTTTTTTTATAAATTGCTAGAAAAATATATTGAGAAGTTATTTATGTAACCCATTTTGTTGACTGCCTTAGTAATAAGCTCTCAGATCATAAGAGTGGATGACGTAATAATGGCATGTTGCAGTGGTCTAGATACGGGAAAAGACACTCATTCCTTCTTTCCATTGGCTAGTGCAAGGACCCCATTGGTTTAATAGTTGCAAGACGGTTATGAGTTATGACTAATAGCCAGCATTGGGGAGATCCGCAGGAACCTGCAACAAAAGAATCCCACATTTGTTTTCCTGGTCTTGCTCTGCTTCCTTCATGCATAGTATCTCACTACATAACTATGATTGCACATTAACCCAATATATAGATGATTGGAAAGAGTGGTTATTATATGAAATTCTAGTGTGACATGGTGTTGCAGAACTGGCATCTTCATCTTTCTTTCCTCTAGAGCAATGCATACGATATGATCATAGCTGGGTCATGCAGCAGCCATATGCAGGAATTGCGTACTGGCATAATACAAAAAGAGACACCCTTCACATTGTAGCCTTCTCACATGTGTACAGGATAGTTAGGGCATGATTTATGGGAGCAGTAGTATGCGTTAGCTCCATGCTCAAAAGACTACGAAGCTCTCGTTTCAATTGCTCTCTGTCCAATGGAGGCAGCATATGTGAGCCACCACCTTCTTTGTCTCTATCTACCTTTTCTGTCATGACGTCCTTGCTTTTCTCCTGTTTTCTGTTCCTTCGTTTCTCTTTCTTGCTTTTGTCAGTGCAGAGGCTGGCTCCTCTGCAGGAAGTAGTATTGGTCTGCAAGCATTAGCTTTTCTGTGCATATCTACCTGAACAGCTGGGGCAGCACTCCACTGTGGAGCATTGGCCATGGCCTTAGAGAACTGACTACTGAAAGTGATGTCATGAGATGCCAACATAAATACATAATATATTCTACCTAACTTGAGTTCAGTTTCTCTCTCAATATTAATTGGCTGTGCATTTGTTTTAACTTAAGTCCTTTGACTAAATGCTGAAATTTTCTTGTAAGTATCATCCAAGGCCCAATAGTATATTAGTGGTTGGTTCTTTCTGAAAAGTCTAGTGTAATCGGGCAATATCGCTTTGTACTGTCTAAAGATCATTGAATTGACGCTACATGTCATCCTCACATTGATGGTATTTTACCATTTTGTGCCCAGTTTGTTTTGGCCCTGCCAATTTCTTTTTGTTCTGGTGCCATGGGAGCTTGCTGAACTTTATGTTTGCTTCATTCATTAAGGTACACTGAGATAAAAGTTCTTCTAGCTGAGAACGATACGTTCGCTCTACATGCTGACAGTATGACAATTAGGAACATATTGGTGGATGGTGAGGCTGCTGAGTTTGAGTATTCTCCTCACTGGAAAAATGTTGATGGTCAACCGAGTTGGTTGTCAGTATCATGTTTGAAGACTGCTGCTGATGCTGCATGCTCAGCTTACGTTTCTTCTCTAACTAGCGAATCTGTACCTAATCTCATCATTTCATCTGAGAGATCAGTCAAGTCAACCACTGAGTTACCTGAGGGAGAAAATGGTGAAAAGCATGAAGAAAATGGTGGGAACTCGGTTCAACTTTCTGATGACAAAGCAGTTAAAACCTGCAATGGTTCTGCAGAGGGAAATGATAAGGAAGAGGGAAGGGAGACCAAAAAGGAAGATGAAAAGGAGAACAGAAATGAAGAGAAAACTGAGATGGAGATCGAGACAGACGAGAAAGAGAGGGAGAGGGAGAAGGACAAGGAAACCGAAGAGGGGAAGGAGGAGAATGAAGATGAAAAGGAAAAGGAAGACGCAAATGAAAACGAGAAAGACAAGGAAAATGAAATGCAAATTGAGAATGAAAAGGTATATTAATTGTTTTGTTAATGCAAATATCATTTTCTTACAAATTTGGAGTGGACTTGTGTAGTTATAATGTGTTATTGTAAATTATTGCAGGTGAAGAACACAAAACTGGTTCGTGTAGATTATATTTTGGAGAAGGCTGAAACTGGTGTTCATTTTGTCAACAATGTCCTACATAGTAATAGCCAAATAAGACGTGCACACTGCTGGTTCCCTTGCATTGATAGTGCCATAGAACGTTGTCCGTAAGTGATTTAACTTTATTCTGCTAGTCCATCTGGCTATTTTAGTTGATGTTGTATGTTAAAATCCTCTTTGCACCATGGTGCTATTGCCAGATTTGATCTAGAGTTTACGGTTAGCACAGATCTAGTCGCAGTCAGCAATGGAGATTTGCTTTACCAGGTATGCTTTCAATCTATGTTGCAATGAGGCCAGGAATCGACTTGATCAAATACCTGCTAATGGAAAAAACCTGTGTTTTTTGTGTTCACAATGACAATGAACCTTCTATATGATTGGCTGCATAGTGATTAGTTTCTTATATAGTGGATGGTTGTTTTGCTTTTACATTCTGTTGATTCTGTGTCATGCAGGTTTTAAGCAAGGAAGATCCTCCAAGGAAAACTTATGTATATAAATTGAACACTCCAGTTAGTGCACAGTGGATATCATTGGTTGTTGGCCCATTTGAAATTCTTCCTGACAAGAATGGAATAAGTGTATCACATATGTGTTTATCTCCGACTTTGTCAAAGCTTGAGAACACCATCTCATTTTTCCACGATGCTTACAGGTTCTATAAAACATAAATTTGTCATATATATTGTCTGGAGTTAATATTACTAATATCTTGAGAAGCTTCTGCTTTGGCATTTATTATTGACCTTTACTTGACATTTGTTTTTCATGATTGTTGTTTTGCAGCTGTTATGAAGATTATCTCGCCGCACCATTTCCCTTTGGTTTATACAAGCAAATTTTTCTTCCATCTGAAATGGTAGTATCGCCGACGAGCTTTGGAGCTTCCACATGCATCTTCAGTGTAGATATCTTAAATGACGAGAAAGTTATAGATCAGGTGCATGCTTGTGTTCTTTCTGCTTTCTCCCCTGTGTTCTCTTGCTTTCTCCCCTGTCAAGTCTTCCATTGATGTGACTATTTCGCAAACTACAATATGCAATTTAACAAACTGGTTGTTTAAACATACTTGTCATGGTCCTTAAATTTCCATCGCCGTACGTCCACTCATAGACTAAAGCATTTTTAAGCAACAGATACTTTCCTCTGTGTGTAAATGTCCCAGTTCTATAAATTTTCCAGTGTAACGAGCCTGTCATCTGTCTTGGATGTTATCATATGTTGGTTTTCACCAATTAAATCCATCAACATATGTTTGAATATGTCTGAGGATTTGTATGTGCTTTAATCATTCATGCTGGTATTGATATTTGACAGATCAATTATTAAAAATAGCCCGAGGTCTGCTTGTTTAGCATATTTTGCTCTTATATGAAGACATTTCAATTAAAATTTTATTACTGTATCAGATTCTCAGCCTGCCTGGTTGAGACATAATAGCTACTTCTGCTGTATTTAACATGTAAAATTGTTCAGATTATTGGCACGAGAATCAAACTCGCATACGCCCTTGCAAGGCAGTGGTTTGGCATATACACAAGTGCTGAAGAGCCAAATGATGGTAATTCATCTCTATCTGCTAATTCATATGAGATACTACTACTTACGTAGGTAAAATTTGCTGAAGTATTGACGATATAATATTCTGTTGGAGCAGAATGGCTACTGGATGGTTTGGCTGGTTTTCTTACGGACCTTTTTATAAAGCGTTACCTTGGGAATAATGAGGCACGCTATAGGCGTTTCAAGGTTTGTTTTTTACTTACAGAATACTTGTATTGAGCTTCTCTTTTACCATTCAATTGTTAAGCATACATATATGTTGAATGAGAACTACCTATTTTGAAGTTCGGACCAGGATTCTCTAGATTAATCAAATAATTTGTTATATATTGAAATATGAAGCTAACTCAGTCACCTGAAAGTTATTCATGCTTGGTTACCCTGATTTGTTGTTATGTTTCTTTCAAAAAGAAAGCTTGATCTAGTTAATGATAAAATGCGTCTGTATCTTAATTCATCATGCTACAACATTCTGAAGCTAGTGGCTGGCACAATGTTATCAGAATCGTCGATACAGTTCTTACTGTAGTGCGTTTTCTTCTATTAATTTGTTAATGGATGGTTGATAATCTAACTGATCTTGCTGTTAGAACATTGTACGATAGATAACAATACAAATATTCTTGTCCTTGGAGTAGGTACTATGAGTCAGTTTGCAGTTGCTGAACTGTGGTGTTCTAAACTTACTTTATGTTCTTCTAAGGGTAAATAGCCGTGGAATAGAGACATTTAACAATAAAGTAGGCAAAGCTTGTCAGCCAAGTGAGATTTTCATAATCCACCTCAATGCCAAGGACAGCCTAGTACCTGCACTTGCAATTACACATGCATCTCAGGTCATACTATATCTTGGAAATTGTAAATAGGAGTAGAAGATGCATATATAATGTTATGCAGAAGTGCACCATGTTGAAACAAAATGTTCCTAGTTAATTGGAGTACCTACAAGGATGTTTATCTGATAAAACCACTTTTGTTCTTTTGTGTGTATGTGTGGATCTATGGTTCAACCAAATGTGCTCTGGAGACTGATGTATATAACTTATGTTGTGCACAGCTGGTGCATGGATTATTGTCATCATCTAAATATTAACCCACCATTTTCAACCGGATTCTTGCCTTCTGTTTTATATTCATTCACCTTGATATGGCCTGGAGAATCCAACTTGATTGGTCGTAACTTCCAAGCGTTGGTGTTACCTTTTGGGACTATGTCCGTCTTGTTTGAAGGGAGAAGAACAAAAGATTAAGAGAAATCTGATGAAGGGATTAAATATTAATCTTTCGCTTTGATGCTCCCATTATTCTCTGCAGCAATGCATTCTGATCTTGATCTTACTCACAAGATTCTTGTTTATTACTATTAAAACCCATTCTTGTACTTGTAATAGGCCAATTGCACCGTATGTCAGTTTGATGTCAGTGGTGCAACTGGTTTGGGGTCTCCTGCTGCTTCAACTGATCTGTATGGAACTCAAACTATTGGCTCATACGGGAAAATCCGTTCATTGAAGGCAGTAAGTTTTGATTTTTTTGAACTATACAACTAGCTTTATGCATTGTTCCCTCAAAATTTTCTTTTGAACAGGTGGCTGTTCTTCAAACATTGGAGAAACAGATGGGACCAGACTCTTTTCGGAAGGTTGCTATGTGCATCTTTTGTATTCTTGTGTTTGTATTTTTGGCAATTTGCTCTCTACGTCAATGCAGCAGTTTGCCTAACCAATTGATGCAACTTCTGAAAAATACTTGCATATACTTTTGTGATGTAGTGCACCTCGGATACATATTGATAGTCAATTGATTACATGATTACTAATGAATAACACTTGCTGAATTGTTGAATGTTAATACTATCTGGAGAAGGAAAAAGAATAATTCGTAATGGCTTAACTACTGGTTTCCTTTGTGTACTTGGATCTCTTGATTGACAACTAGGAGCATGCACACTTAGGCTGATGCGCTCATCGTTTCCAATTTCAGATTCTGCAGATGATAGTGGCTTCGACTCGTGCCTCAAGAACACTAAGTGCAAAAGAGGTATATATCAATCTCATCTAGCCAAGCTGTTTCTTCACTCTGTGCTCATGATCTTGAGTTTCAAACTTCTCTTGGCATTTCAGATTTTTTGTCTGTTTTAAATATGAACATTCACTATGTTAGGAACAGTGCACCATATTCTACAATTGTTTGTGCTGATGCGAGTTACACTTTTCTCATACATTAAACTAAACACTGGCATGCTGATCACTGTAGTTTCACTATGTGTTCTCACTTCGATGTTAGTCTGGTAGGCCCTCTTTGTTCATTTCTGAGCTCTGTTGCAGTAGCTATCTAATTCCCATCCATGACATCCATTGCCACATCAATAAAAGACATACATATCTGTTTTACAGCAGAACCTCAACTTTGCACTCTGCACACAGTATAATTTATTAGATTATGTTCAATTATTCAGTTTAGGCACCTTGCGAATAAGATTGGTAATCTGGAACGTCCATTCCTGAAAGAATTTTTCCCACGGTGGATTGAATCTTGTGGATGTCCAATTATGAGGTATAAGTTCCTTCCTTGTTCAGATTTGTCCAGTTACGAACATCCATTCTTTTGTCATCCCCATGTGCTTATACATACATATTCCTGCTGCTTTTAAGATTGGGAATCTCCTATAGCAAAAGGAGAAATATGGTTGAATTGGCTGTTTCACGGGGTTGCACAGCGAAAGCTGATCCTGATTCTGATAGTCACGCGGATGGAGATATTCAAGAAGGTGCTAATGGATGGCCAGGAATGATGAGCGTGCGTGTTCATGAAACTGATGGAGTCTATGATCATCCAATTCTACCAATGGCTGGTGAAGCTTTGCAGGTGGTGGAATTACAGTGCCATTCCAAAGTAGCAGCAAAGCGGTTTCAGAAAACCAAAAAGGGCTCCAAGCCTGATGGTTCTGATGACAACGTAGATGCTTCAACTCAAGAGAACCGCACGAGGTTTATTTTGCCCATTTCACTTCTTTTTCTATCCTGCCATTTTCCTGAAACTTATTTCAGATCTATGTACTGCAGCATGGATGCACCTTTACTATGGATCAGAGTGGACCCAGAAATGGAATACCTTGCTGAAATTCATTTTCACCAGCCTATTCAGATGTGGGTGCGTATCACCAGTTAGACTTAATTTTGACTTCAATTTAATTCTAAATAATTTGTGTAAAGGAAATTAGTTGTTATTTCTTGTTTAACTACCACAGTGCCTTCCCTATAGATCCAGATATGTGGTCATTCTGTTTTTTTTATCAATTTCGATCACTGTGTTTTAACTTCTATACTTGGTTGTGAAGATCAAGCTGCTAAGATAGGGAAATGTCCTTTGTAAGTTCAGAAGGTGTGTGCATGTCTCTGGACTAGTGTAGTTTTTACCTTTGCGGTTCAGATCCCTTTCTGCCTTGTTCTGGATAGCACAACAATATTGCCTGATTTTGGTCAGATTTATACTGCATGTCCTTCCCAGCCTCTGATCTACCACATTGTTTAAATGTTTATTGTATAACTACAGATGGTCTTGCTTCCTTGTTGATCTAAACACAAATGCATAAAATACGCACAATGCATTTCAAATAATGTACTCTACCTTTTCCCTGATACCAGTGGAACACTCAAACTGTCTGTAAGAGTGTCACTATGTTGCTTATATGTTGTGGAATATATGATCCTGATAAGTAAATGACCTTGAATATTACTTTCACGTGTCTTTCTTCTGTATATGATTCATGGATGCTTATTGAAACGACTGTTGCCAGTATTCTAATCTTTGGGAAGAATGAAAGTTAACAATCAATCAGTATCATTGCTTATACGTTGTGGAATATATGATCCTGATAAGTAAATGAGCTTGGACATTACTTTCATCGCTGTCTTTCTTCTGTATATGATGCATTGATGCTTCTTGAAATGACTGTTTGCCAGAACTAAGCTTTGAAAGTTAATAATTAATTGAACATGATGTCGTCAGGCTATGCGTATACATTTGATTTATTGTATTTCTCAGCATTTCAAGTTTTGAGTTATTTTGGCAGATCAATCAATTGGAGAAGGACAAAGATGTCGTTTCCCAGTCACAGGCAATAGCTGTTCTGGAGAAATTACCTCAGCTCTCATTTGCTGTGATTAATGCCCTCAATAATTTCCTAAATGATACAAAGGTATTTTAACATGATTCTTGTCATCTTAAGTTCAATGTCATCATAATGATTTGTAATGTGACAGGCCTTTTGGAGAGTTAGAGTTGAAGCGGCATATGCATTAGCTGTAACCGCATCTGAGGTACACTTTTTTAAGCTCGTTTGTTTGCTACTATTTATGATTTGTAGGATACATTTCATTTATTTAACTCATTTGTGATGAAAGGTTGGAAAGGCAGTATTTTTTCCTGAGTTTTACTGTTTTACTTCAGGAGATCCATGCTGTGAAATGTAGCATTAATTATAGGCACTGGTGGATGTGGATGCATAAAGATAGGGTGATAATCATAGGATTGAAATAAACTTGAATCGAAAGTAAAATATAGTGAATTTTGCTGTATGTACAGTATGCTTTTGAGGTGACTAGATCTTTAAACGTTGTACCACTTTAATAGCTTATCTAGGATGTGTGCATTTGTTTACACTGCTCAGTCATAGAATTGGAAGATTTTACATTACTACCGTTTTAAAAAAAAATCATGCTTTTGTGTAACACTTTCTCTCCTGTTGTCTTGTTTCTTACTTGAATCTTTTGCTCTTCATTTAGGACACAGATTTAGCTGGGCTGCTTCATCTGGTTAAATTCTATAAAAGCCGCCGGTTTGATGCAGATATTGGATTACCCAGGTCAAGATCTGCATTCCGTGATAAACCTTATTTTAGTCACAAACCATCATTTCTCCATGACTGTTTGCTTTGAGTTCTGAACGTGTAATGAAAATTGTTTTATTTTACTGATAGGCCAAACGACTTCCATGATATCCCAGAATACTTTGTTCTTGAGGTAATGCACTGAGGTAGGAATTGTATATGTGATTAACCGTGGCAACGTAATCCATCGTATAGCATCATTGCCAACATTATGTACACAAATTCAGGAGTGTTTGTCTGTAGTTTATTAAATGCACTTCCAATTTTTTTTTGGAAATATCAGAAGAGTTGGGCTTACAGTTACACATGAAATAACTAGAATAGTAAGATACACTCCTCTTGGGTCATTAGAAAAGAAAATTCGTTATTTATTTATTTTGGGGAGTTAGGCAACAAACTGAGACTCTAAAACTTGTGGAGTTTCAGATTACGAGGAAAACTTTCGATCGAATGTTTCAAATCTTCAGGATTATCATATCTGAACTGAACAATCAAATAGAAAGGTTGTGTTTTTTTGGGGTGGGGGTGGGGTGTTTTGCTGCAGTCATCTGAATTTTCTATGCCTGTTGATCAAGTCATGCTCTCTCAAGCCATCGGTGCACTGATTTTTTTTTATCTTTGTGCTCCTTTGATTAGGCAATTCCCCATGCAGTAGCTCTTGTTAGATCATCAGATAAGAGCAGCCCGAGACAAGCTATTGAATTTATTCTTCAGCTTCTAAAGGTTCGCATTAACCTATGAGTAACTTTCAGTCCTATGTTTACATGTTGATATATTAAAAATTATAATCGGCCCATTGATCGTTTGCACTTCTCTTTTTCTACTGCCCATTTTCAGTACAATGATAACAACGGAAATGTATACTCTGATGTCTACTGGCTAGCTGCAATGGTCCAGGCAATAGGCGAAGTAGAATTTGGCCAACAGGTTTGTATGAATGCATCCCTGCCCACTACATACAGTATCACATGTATTTATCTTTCAGATACCTGTTGTGGCGGATTAGCTATGCAGTAACTGGATGTCTGGATGATCAATCTTACCAGGGAAAATATATTTTACTTTCCATACACTATAGCTTAAGGCACTATAGCTGAACTAATTATGCTTTTCCATACACTTCGATCATACCGTATTTAAGGGCATACCTGAGTGTATATATACCTGCTACAAATCTTATTTGCTAATCCAGTTTTTGCATAAATGTCATGCTGGAGGTTTTTGTTTATTTTTCATGACATGATAGTCAACACAGATAAACTGAATCCAGCCCTGGCCTAGTGTGCAACTGTTGTTTCAACTCGTACATTTATATTTGGCCAACAAAAGGATGCAAGTGGGTCGGGTTGGGCCAGATACATTGGTCCATCCTGAGCCATGAGCTGAAAGTAAGCCACCAATTAAGCGAGATGGGTCAGTAGGTTGATCTGTTTGCCCTAAAGTAAATACTGGTTCATATTACCGGGTGTTCTTTTGAGATATTGCTAAGTGTTATTGTTTTGGAAAACCTCGGGAGAAGCCACTAAGACTGAGGAATGTCATTGTGTTTCTTTTCAGGGCATAGGCCTCCTATCCTCTCTTCTGAAGCGTATTGACAGACTCCTGCAATTTGACAAGTACATGGAATTGCCCTACTGTTTTTTTATTTACCTGTACTCCTATCTTGGGAGTTCCTACTGACTTGCCTGAAATCACCATGCAGCTTTATGCCTGGTTACAATGGGGTTTTGACTGTCAGCTGCATTCGGGCCCTTGCACGTATAGCGGAGAGGGTATCATCTTCCATTTGCCTTGTAAGAACGATCATATTAGTAATCCTCTCTATATTGTCTCATTGTTGGTGCTTCCTGCATATTGCAATCATGTGGTGCAACTTTTTGTTGCTGCAGGATCGTATTTGTGAATTAATCACCCCTTTCCGTAACATGGATAAACCATGGAAAGTCCGAATAGAAGCTAGCAGGGTTCTTCTTGATCTCGAACTTCACCATAAAGGCCTTGATGCAGCTCTCTTGTTGTTCTTGAAATATGCAGATGAAGAAAAAACTTTGCGAGGTTTGTTTTCTTATACTTCCGGTTTGTTTTCATGTGATTTGATTTCATGACATGGAGTCATTTGCAGGAGGGACAAAGTTGGCTGTTCATGTGTTGCGCATATGTCAAGCAAATATTGATTCTAGTCGCACTGATCAGATAAAATTACAAACACTGCTTGCTCTCCTTCACCTGCTTGGTAGCAAAAAATCCTACAACAATGTTCTTCTTCGCCATAATGTGTTCTGCATTTTGCAAATTGCTGCTGGAAGGTTAGTAATTGTTACTTAAGCATGTACTTGACACATTTGTCATGTTTGATTGTTATATTGTGAGAAGCAACTTTTGCATATATGTTGGCTTTCCTGAAATGGAAAAATGAATGAAGTTTGTTTATTCAATATGATTGTTAAATTGCAAAGCTAACTGGCATGTTGCTAAGGTGTGCCAAGTAGCCTTCCTTAGTTATGCTAAGTAATGCATGATCCTTACTAAAAGCGACCTGCCTTTCCATTTTTAATTTGTGGTAATTAGTCAGTATATATGGTGGTTCAAAAAAGATTGGGATTTTTTCCAGTAGTGTACTGATTCAACTTCGGTACCACGATATCACCTAAATGCTGGTATCACTGGATATGTTCTCCTCTGGCTAGATAGTGTCTTCTGATGGCGGCACACAAAATCTGAAGTCATCAAGCACGCCGCCCTGACATAAAATATGGTTTGCTTTCTGTTGTACCTTGTACTGATATATTTTCCATTGCAGGCCTCCAACACTATACGGAGTTCCAAAGTTCGCTGCCCCCTCTCCACTGGTCCAGGAGATATCTATTGATCAGCATACTAAAGCTGATTCCTCGGTTCCTCAACTATCAAGACCTCAAGAACCTTCCACTAGCACTCCTAGTGTCCGTGAGGTTTTACCAACCACTGTACCTTCCAAAGATGCTGACAACATATCTAACTGCAGCGAGAGAAGGAATGTTGTCAAAATCAGGGTTAGGCGTGCTGCATCTTCCAGTAAAGCAGATGGCGCTGCATCTTCCAGTAAAGCAGATGGTGCTGATCAGAGAGATCATTCACACGGTGGAAGAAACGAAAACGAAGTGGGTCCTTGTAGTTCTATGTCGGTGGATGCCCCCATGGTTGGAGCGCCAAATGAGCCACTGAACACAAGTAATCATATTGAGGAGCAGAACTCTTGCCATGACCGTGAATCAAGGATGTCTGCAAGCGTCAGCAATGCCAAACTGATGGACACACATGAAATCTCAAAGGAGCTTCAGTGTACAGCCGATTCAAGGATAGATGCTGTTGATTCTAGGCTAGATGCGGTTAAGGATCAGTTCTCTCCTGTCATTAATGTGCAGGATGGTGTAGATAAGCCTGGCAGTCAGCTTGAAGGAGTATCCACCAGCTATGCTGGAACCCAAGCTCCAGAGTCTGTCAACGGGCTGGACTCTAAAGAGAAGAAGAGGAAGGACAAGAAGGATAAGAAGCGGAACCGAGACGAAAAACGAGACAAGAAAGATGACCCCGAGTATCTGGAAAAAAAGCGACTCAAGAAAGAGAAGAAAAAGATGGAGAAAGAGTTAGCCAGAAAGCAGAAGGAAGGTGACAGACTTTCTTCGCAGCAAGATATAGCGAAACCTTCGGACTCGCAAGGTACTTTCGTAGCGACGCCACCAGCTCCAGCGCAAAGTGCTGAGCCCCAGGTTTCAAACAAGGATGTTACGGTAGAAACTGCAAGGACACCGCCGACTAAGAAAATAAAGATCAGGTTCAAGCCCTTGAAGAAAATAGGCTGAGCAGGAGCAGGAGCAGGGTCAGGGTCGGAAGAAATTCCGGGCCACTATTTGGGAGGACTAATTGCTGTACAGTAGAAAAGAATCAGGCGAGCTGTAGGTTGTACGATGAGTAGCCAGATTTTTTGTGAATGGCTGATGTATCATGTAAACAAGCACTGCCCCAGTAATTTATGGGAGTAATTCAGATGAAGTTTTAGGGGAACTTGGGGTGATGAATGGGAACGCACCAGTCTGTGATTGCTCAATGTCGAGTTCCCCTATCCTGTATGATCCTCTGTCGTCGAGGCTTCTACTTATTGACCAATGATGAGAAAATACTTCTTCAGGCCTTTGTATGATTTTTTTTTGCTTGCATTACTACATGTCAGATCGGCTATGTTGTGTGAGTAATTAGCACAAGATTTGTGGCTCTGGATTAAAGTAAACTGAAAAGTTGTGAAAAGTGCACCTGAAGTTGTGTTCTCCGTGTAATTCACTCTAATAGTATTGTTCCATCACATTTGGTCCTCATCTCAGTGGAAAACCAAACATGGCAACGGTCTCCCACCAAGCAAAACCCTCTCTTCAGTTTTTAGCCAAGAAAGGGAAATCGATGCTTTTCGAAACTGGATAATGAGACGAAGCGCGTAAAGCTGACAAGTGACAAGTACACGAGCAGCAAGATCCAATGGGCCGGGCCCCCACATCGTTTTCGCACTTCACTCGCAGATCACGGACGAAAAAAAATGCTCTCCTAAACGAGCGGAGCGGAGCCGCCGCCGTCCGTGACAAGCCCGCATCATGGCACGGGAAGCAGCATTAGGTGACGCCGCCCAAGCCGACGGAACCAGCGCGGCGGCGGCCGACGGAACCGATGCCGATGCGCGGGTGAGCAGGGGATCGCCGGGGACGTGGAGGCTGGTGCGGAGGGCGGCGCAGGAGGCGTCGGCGCACGCGCTGCTGCTCTGCTTCACGGCCCTCCTGGCCCTCAAGCTCGACGGCATTTTCTTCTGCCGCTCCTGGTGGTGAGTCCACCTCTCGACTCGAATCCCCTTCCCTAGCTACCAATTTCGCGATTCTGCCGCTCCTGCAATTGTTCGAGAATTGGGCCGAAAGGCGTCATTTGCCGTGTGGAGTATATAGCATCGTTAGGATGGGGACGCTGCTGTTTTTGGGCGTTTTATTTAGACTTTATCGCTGAGGAAGACGAGAATTTGAAATAGCCGACGACCGACATGTTACTGTTGGAAAGCCGCTTTGCAGTTTGACCTGCCAATTCATGTTTCTACGGTATAGGAAATCCTGGACATAATGTGCTGATACTGGTGGTTTGAAAAAAAAAATGAGTCCAAGGGGGAAGAGCACATTGGAAATTTGATCTAGGTAGAAACTACCGTGAGATACCAGAATTCGCTTCGAACAGGCATCTGACTCTAGTCGGCAGGGACATACTAGTTATTTATAGCAAAATTTCCCTTTTCCTATTGGTGACATGACAAATTATTTGTGCAATTGAGGAAGAACATTCTTTGCTTGATCGTGGACAGTGGACACACTACTTCATAACATTATTTTGAAAATGGAAGCAAATGTTGTCAGATTCAGATTGTTTGGAAACAAGATAAAACCATGCATTTACTGTCAATCTTTCACTGGCCTCGACCTGTAGTACGCGCTGCATGGTTATCAATGGCACGTGTAGGTGTCCACTGCCCAGAACTCAGTAGAGCCATTGGAGGGGAATTGGGTGGCAACTGGTCTTATAAATTCGGCTCCAGCTATTTTTCAGATAAAACAAGCTCAACTAGTTGCTTTCATGTTCATTTCCTAATCATTCCAAGATGCTTAACAAATATGCAGGGTGCTTTTCATCCCTCTGTGGTTATTCCATGCTGTTGTTGCTCGGTATAGATTCACATTGCCTGCTCCAGCATTGCTTCAAAGTTACCAGGTGTGTTTGTTTCTTCTGCTCCAAATTCATTCTTCCGTTCTGAAGTTGAACTTCTTGGCAGCACTAATTAGATTGTTAAACTTTACAGCGGGTTCCATGCCATTCCGTTGTTGCCACGCCTTTGCTGGTTGCGTTTGAGCTGCTTCTCTGTATTTACCTGGAAGGTAATAATGTTGAATCCAAAGCTTAGTGTGTATTTCTCCAGTAAATCACAATTCAGTTTTGTCTGCCTTTCTTTATTTTCACATTCCAGCTGAGTGTGCATTTGGCATCTGCAGGCCAGGGTGAATCATTTCTAGATTTAAAGCTCGTATTCCTTCCACTCTTGGCCTTGGAAATCATTACGCTGGTTGACAATTTTAGGTAACTGGCAATTTTTCAGAGAAATACTGCAACTTTTGGTATGTATCACTGTTGGAAATTTACTGAATCTATCGAAAAGTTGGCGTTTCTATTTTATCTCATTCACCGATGTTTTGGACCCTTGTATACTTTAAACACCAATATGTCCAATCAACAGTATATCTACCTTGGTGGTCCCTCACCCCTCCTTCAAAATCGGCAACCCATTAATGTGGACTGACAATATTGGTTAAATAATTAATCAAGGCATGCTACTGATGCGCCCGCTTAATATCCAGTCAAGCTCAGCCACTGCCAATCATTGTCCATAACTTAATGCTTATGACATATGAACTACGTGGCTATACTAACAAGTGACATTGCAGATTTATGGACTTAAGTTCCATGCAGTGAAAAAACAGTTTGGCAAGCATTCCATACTAGATATTATAGCTGTACAGTAATGTTTTAACATTTGCAGGGTTTTAATTCAATCTTCTGACTGCCTAGACATGATGAGATATCACTGTGATGCAAACTGATGGACTTCACTCCACAGTACATTTTAATCAACTAGAATACAACATGTAAAGTGTTACTCGTAATGTCTCACATGTAGGAACAGCTGCGCAATTGTGAAGAGAATACTTTTGGATTTAGCAATCACATGATAGTGAATTAGTGGTCAATCATTATCTCTTATATAGCTATGGGTTGTTGAATAACCTTTTATGGGATGCTAATTGCCATGCTATTTACTAAACTGTAATGTGAACAATGACTAGCTCTTGAGTGAACAATTCACCGTTGTCAGGAACTATGTTGTAAATAATGCTTCAGCTAATCATTTCCACTAGAATATGCATTATTATTATATTTTGCTGTGCTTCCTATATTTTCACTCAATAGGACGTTTGGTACTCTAATGCCTGGACATGGGGAAACAATCACTGATGAAGAGATTTGGGAGAGGCTTCCTGTAAGAATCCAGCATACTCATTGCAACTGCTTTTCCTTAACATTTGGATTGTGTTGGATTGTTTGTCTACCTTGAAATCAAATCAACAGGACCTATAAGCTTTTATCAATTGTAAATTCTTTGACGAGAAATGCTGTTAAAATGCTGCCTTTCCCAGTAAAGTCACATATCTGTGCTAGTTCTAGTTCTAGTTCTAGCAGTTAAATATATATTTTGTGACAAAGGTCTCTCATAGCTGAGAGCTTGAGATGGCTTTGCTTGGAGGCACGTACATGAAGTTCCCTCTAATCAACTGCATTTTTACCTGTTGTTGATTCTTTGACTGATTCTATATTAAAATTGAACCTTAAATTTCACCCTTTCCATCATCTGTAACAACACTTTTTTTTCTTTCATTTGGGAGAATCTGCATACTATAAAAGGTTAAAGAAGGCCAATCAATTTTATGTGTAGTTATGTGCTGCATGATTGAACATATGACTACATCTATATGTAAACATACTTATATATACATACCGTACTGTATTTTAAGACATTGATATCAGCAACAGATGTCCAAAACCCTTGCCATTGCTTTAAATCCTTCAATGTTGATTACTAGATGAAATTTATGAAGACTTAACCTTAATCATACTAACAACTTCATATTTCACTAGCACTTCTGGATTGCCATCTCCATGGTATTTCTACTAGCGGCTACTTCACTCATGCTTCTTAAATTATGCGGTAAGATATACACATACTATTGAGCTTGTTGTCGTTGTGCTGTTGGAAATTATATATTTTCCCCTCGCTTAGTACATTGCATCTATGTATCTACTTTTAGGTACTTTACTGCTAGATTAGCACCGTAAATTCTTGAGGATAACTTATTTACAACTAGTAGCATTCATAGTCAACCTTGGCTAAGAATCTGAAGCAATTAGCCATATATCAGAATACTGTAGTAACTTTTTTGGCTTTTGAATTGACTAAGTTATATTATATGCCACAGGTGATGCAGTTGCTCTGGGGTGGTGGGATTTATTCATTAACTTTGGGTAACAAAGCTATTTATTGCAAATCATGCTTTGATTCCATGGAACAGTTATCACTAATTACTGATGACAATTTTTTTACAGAATATCCCATTGCTTTGCTTTTCTTGTCTGCACAAGGTGCTCCAATCCCATGGTCGGTATACATCCAGTGCTTGGTATAGAAATAAGTTCACCACATATGCACAGAGATTGCAACTCGAATATCAGTGCTCCATTATTCTCCAAAAGAAATTCTGATGTAGAAAACCATGTGTCTGCAGGATATTGGTGGCCCTGTACTGATAATTCCTATCCTGATTTTTGAAGTTCTTCTATGTATGCGCTTAGAGGTCTGCTCAGTTCCATTTTTCTAAATGTTTTTTTTCCTTCAAAATTTATTGGTAGGCACTGTTTCACCATCTTTCTTTCTTTAACTTCTATCCATTCTGATACCACATACAAATGTCTAATTTCTGAGCTGACATTACAACATTCCTGTGTATTATGTCCTGCACATAGATTGTGGGTGCCAGGTGTGAGCTGTAAATCTCAATTTTGTTCTTTGAATGTTCTAGGTGAAAGCCAGTAGTCACATAGTGTTTGTGAAGGACAATATAATTACCAACTCATTTATGTTTGTTGAACTATTACTCTGCCACATTGACTAGACTAAGTACATTTTATTATATGCAGGGTACTCCTTCTAATGCACGGTTTATCCCAGTTCGAGCTATTTTCTCACCTATACTTTTGCTACAAGTGGTAGCTGTATGTTTTTCCATTTGGAGATTCTTTGAAAGGCTTGTTATTAAATTAAAAAAGGGCGTTACTAGTGAAGGATATATTTCTGTCTCATCAAAGATTGATGAGTTGTTTATGCTGGTACAACATGGTTCAAGGTTTTACATGCTCTCTATTTTTATTTTATTACTCAGGCCTCTTTCTCTGTAAATTGGAAGTTGTATATTTATCATTGGAGCCCAGATTGGATTCTCATTTTGTTAATTCCACTGCTTTTTAGGATCATTGCGTGGTCCATTGATGAACATAGCAAAGAGGAACAAGCCAACTTATGCTATACAAATAACATTGGGTATTCACTGCACAATTCTATCTTGTTCCATCTTGTATTTTTGTGTAGATATCACTACGAGTTAATATTAGTATGTTCACCTATGGGTCAGTAGTAAATTACCAGTGTTATTTCTTGTATGTGACATGTTTCTGCTTGTCTACAAATGGCATCATTTATATGTAAATCCATGAGAAGCTAGAAAAATAATAATTATTTAAGTAAATATTATCTATATTGAGGTCACTGCCATCTTAAAAGAATCACAACATAGCATTTGTCCTATTTGTGTTATTTTTCACCCTTTTTGGTAGGGGAAATGCATCCGGTGCAAAGATAAGGGTCTGTGTCCTGTGGGGCGTGGAGAGGGAAAACCAAGATAATTAGTGTCTAAAAGAACTTACTATGTTGAGCCCACAACTGAATATGGAGGACCCCATCTAATGTTAGATGATCCACGATCTTAAAGATAATTAAACAAATTTCTTGTTTGAGTACAGTTCAACTGGGAACAATTCAAAGATAAATTAATTTATTTCAACTGCCAGCTACTTCATTAACCAAATAAAGGATCACCTATGCATGTGAATCTTGAATCATGTGTGTTTAGGTAACAAGATAGCTAATAACACTACTTTTTTTTTTGAGATGTAATCACTCAACATTAAGTACAAGATAATGTAATCACTTTAGAAGCATTGTAAATGCGTTCAGAATAATTGAATTCTTCCATTGATTGGTCCATTCTCTGCAGGTATAGTACATTTTGCAGTTATCCACCAGAGATGGTAAAAGAGATGCCGAAGAAACTTCTTGTCAAAGAGGTTATGTTGTTAATATTACCATCACTAGCTTATCTGTTTACATGGAGCTAACTAGTCATGGATACTTTCAGATACAAAGACTTCAGTTAGCATTAGGAGAGCAAAGCAAAGTGGCAAAGCTTAGCCAACAGCGGTGTGAGAGGCTAATGAATGTATACTTGTTTTCCCCTTTATTCATTTTTTAAATATACCAAGTGTACAACTTACGAGTATTTACAAGGATCTCCTCTGATTTGCCGGCGTGCTGCAATTTCTAGTATTGGCTTTATTTGCATTTTAGAATAGTTAGGTTATTTAAAAGTAGAATCACTTTGTGATATGACTGGGAGAGAATGTTCTCATCATAATAAAATATTTAAAGCTTAATACACAATACACATTTCTGATTAATTTTAACCAGAGCCTGTGTGTGAACTAATACTTTTGATGATTTTTGCGTGAACACAGGAGCGGATCTTGTGTCGAATTTGCTTTGAGTGGGACGTCTGCATTGTTCTGCGTCCATGCCGCCACCATGTTCTATGCGAGTACGTTTTTTTTTTATCAATTGACTATGTCGGTCATTCTTTGGAAGTTATAGAAAGTACATATTGATATTTATTTTTGCAACATCATGGGTATGCTTTGTTATTTATACTTGAGTGCAGTTTCAAAGGTCTGTTTTGTTGTTGTTCTTGCAGACCCTGCTCTAGCAAGTGCCAGTCATGCCCGATTTGTCGAGTGCCTATCGAGAGCAGGCTACCCGTTAATGATGCAGCAAGTTCAGCCGAGCCACTAAGTGACATAGTTTAGAAGTTCACATGTTGACAGTAGTTCTACACAATAGCTACTTCTAGAGTCAGCAAAGACACAGAGCAATCTGATACCGAGAAGAGGAAGACAAACTATTTTTTGGCCGTGAAATTCGAAGGAAAAGCCAGAACGTGCCTTCTGTCAGGATGTAACACAGGAAAATCAAGAGCCGTGCCGCTCAATCCCTCTTCACTGATACGACAGACGGGAAGCGAGCGAGTTTGTTGATTTCTCACCCATATATGGTTGCAACCAACTTGAATCGCTGAATTTAGAGGCGGAAGCTGCCAGATGCGTTGCACATGTATGCTGCCTGGCCATTCTTGAAGAAGAGTGGTTCCTAACTGCTGACAGGGGGGCCGGCTTCAGGTTGCTAGATGTTCTTTAGTGTCGGAAAAAACTTGCTCCATTCTACTTTGATGACAAGCTTATGCAGTGTATCTGCATCCCAGTTTCAGCTGCACGAAAAGCTTCCCCTCCCTGGTCCTGTCAAATGATGAGAGGTCATCCATCCATTGCTCGTTCGCGCGTGCACGTCGATCTACTACCTCGTGCGATGGCCCTTTCCACTGCGCACCGGAAAGACGAACTTTGCAGTACCGCACAAGTCAACATTTGTGGCTCGGGCATCATCTCTTTTTCGCCTGTTTGCCATGATTCGGCTTGTCTCGGCAAGAAGGTCGCCAGGTGCATTGCTCCGCGTGAGCGCAAGGACGGAGTCTCCAATTTATCTGTGATCCTTCCTTTATCCGTGTTGCTTTCACGTATCCAGGTCGGCTTTGTTCGTTGCTGTGGAGTGTAGTAGACCTGCTAGCTTTTGCTGCCTCTGTCTTTATGTGATGATGCACAAGGCGCCAGAAAACGTGACAGCAACGCATTTGTACTGATCGCATGTTGGTGGTGGTCGATCCAGTTCGGCAATGTACATGCTTCTGTTTGCCTTGACTTGATGGTTGACTTCAAGTCGGTCTTGGACAACCAAATGGTCTTGGGTCGATCAGTCTACTTAATTGCAGCCCTAATGCGTTAGAGGATGAAATGACTTTAGAAGGTGTTCACATCATCCTACTCATGGCTCCAGAGGACACGCTGCTACATAACATCTGATATCGATCTCTGTTAACTCGATCTGCTACGATAAACCTAATCAAGTAGCGTGGAGCCATTCTCGTTACCTTGAAAACATGAGAAGAGGCCATAGACATGAATGAACTCTTACTGAAACAAGGTCGGCTCCAACCAGGAAAGTGAAGAACTCATTGGAGTTAACACCAAAGCCTCCCCACTGCTCACAGCCCGCCAGCCACTAGATCGGCAGCCGCACCTAGGTCGATCCAGGCACGCCACTCCGCTAGCTGGACGCCTCGTGTTGTGACATACAGAGAACTTGTCCTGCATTACCATGTCCGAGGTAAATCATGTACTCCACAAACTTGAAACCCACATCACATATATGTCATGCAAAATTCCAAGAAAAAAAATACAGTAATGCTATATGTAAATCATGCCACAAAAGTTCGAATCCAAATTCCAAACACAACTCTAGAAACTCTTGCTAAATATCAACTATGGTGCTAAACGTTTGTGATGCATGTCATATTAGTTGTGCGGATTAAATTCACGATCGTTAAGCAACGTTTGCATAGGTCAAATAACACAGGTGCACCAGAAGTACCGATGGATGGGAGTACTGGATATGTTCTCACGACACACGCTACTCAGTCCCCCCTTAGAAAAAGCCAGCTAAGAAACTACTCCCGCCGTTTGGGATTATAAGTCCCGCGCGGATAACTAGGTTGTCAATTTGGACAACAAAACATAAATAATATAGTATAAAAATTATACCATTAGAAACTTTAGAGGTTATATTTTCTAATGGTATAATTTTTGTGATATATAAGTTATGTTTTGTTAGTCAAATTAACAACCTAAGTATGCGCGTAGGACCTATAATCCCGAACAGAGGGAGTATTTTGTTTCAAGATCAAGTGCCCAGCCATGCTTAATTATATGATCTCTCTTGAACCTGCTTGTCCTGACGGGGGTTGGTGTCAAGTCGCTGGGCAGTGATAGCGTTTGTGGACAACCTTTTTGTCTTTCGAGGTTTCATCGAAGAGCTCGCCACCTCCATGACATTATTGACCTATACGGGCGTGGTGGATCCTTCACCCTTCCCTAGGGTTCACTTCAATGGGTGGTGGAACACAGTGCTTTGGATGCAAGATTCATCTCAACATGTTCATAATTTATCATGTATTTGCGGTAAGGTATCGTCGTTATCACTTGGGAGCTTGCATGTACCCCATGTCAATCTATGATGCGTTGTCATGGATATAGCAACATGATTGGATGGCTGATTAATCTTACGTACATTGGGAAAATACTTATCCATACACGAGACTGTCGAAGGATGCACATAGAATATTCACTTGGCGAGTTTGTCAAGATCAAGTCATATAAGCAAAAGCGCGAAGAACTAGCTAGCCATGGCCAAACAAGTCAATGTGATCAAAGAAGTGAGAAATCAAGATAAAGTCAAGTGAGAGGTTCAAGAGGAAAGAACCTACTACCTATGTTTCAAGGCTTAAGGCGCACACGCTTTCCAAAGCAAAGTTTAACCAAAACAATTGAGCAACAAAATCTTGATTATATTGTACATAATTAGTACCGTTGGATTCGTATTGAAAAATACTTTCTAATGATACTAGTTTTATACCAAAACTCTTTAAGTATTTAAAGTAATTCTTGGTCAAAGAAAAAACACGCAAAACGATAACGCCTTAAGCCCTGAAACGGAGGGAGTATATGTGATGGCTAGTAGCCTTGATCCACCTAGACCAATCCATCATCCCCAAGTCCCCAACATTCTAACCACCATAAACCATGGACAAATTTCCCTAGCCTTATATATATGCCCCCTCCCTCGCTTATCCACATGCTGAGCGAACAAGTTTGAAAAACATCGACGTGTCATTTTATCGAGTGTATGGTGGGCTTTGGCGCATGATCTAAAAAAAAACTAAGCTAGCTAGCGTTGCCTTGACAACGACTAGCTGCACTCTAGATGTCCAACTTTGGGGTACAATAATTTCGCACAACTGTGTCTACGTAGAATGTGAATCCGTGGCGAGGTGGCGATGGAGGTCAAAGGGCTCGCGCGCGTGCAGCCGTCGCGTCGAGTCGATCGATCTGCACGCACGTACGTACGGAGCCTCCCTCCACCACCACCACCATACCTAACATCTCGATCGGCACCGCACCGCCCGTCTGTCGGAGAAGAACCCCTCGACCGATCCGTACGCTTTACCTCCAGGCGGCGCATCTCGATCGTAGCTACACCACCACCACAAGCCTGCTGGCCGGCCGGATTGTATCAGAGGGGACGCCCGCGCACTAACCGCGCGCGCGCAGGTGCAGAGAACCGGCAGATCGTGCGAGCGAGCTTAGCTTGAAGAATCTGCATATGCTACACTGAACATATCCTAGGCCATGCATACATATCATGATAGAGGCCTCTTTGTGGATTGCACTAGCTAGTTTTTCTGTCGGTTCGGACACTTGTTCAGTTGGTTAGGGCATCGAGATTGACATGGTATTAAGTTTGAGGCTAGGCCTCTTGAGCCATAAATCTGAGTCTATTCACGTGTTACTTTTCCGTGTTTGAATTTTTGAATTGCACTAGACTTTTTCATATCAATTTGAATTTTTGATTGTGTGGGCTAACGTATGAAGTTTGACAAGTGGATCTCGGATGGAGGATAGATGCATGATTTGATGTGGGCATAGCTCTTCCTCTTGCTAGTACGTACATCAAGCATATCCGTTATTTAAAATTGTAGGGAAAGAGGGAAAGAGGCCGCTCAAAGCTCGCATGCGTTCGTGTGGTCGACGACAAGCTAAGGACAGATGCTATAACAGGACACGCATATGCCATATCCACTATGCATGCATGTGTGTACTACATGTGTATAGCCGGTCCGTATCTGCTTTGCTTTCTACGCTGCCGTACGTGCGGGTGCGGCCGGTTTTGGCCTGCATGTGCATGCACCCAGTAGCCGGATACTGCATGAATGTGTGGCCAAGTATGTAGCCGCCGCCCCGCCGCGCGTCCGTGCCAAGTCGCGCCGGCACGCGCGATCGATCGATCGATCGGGCGAGCGCGGCTGCTAGCTAGCGCTAGCTAGGCCGCAAAGCCTCCCGCTTTATTTCCCATACGTGTGTGGTCGCTGCACGTGCCAGGTAAGCTTGAAGCCGCACTGCCTACATAGCCATGGTACTGTAGCCTGCGTGTAGGGGCGGCGGTTCTCGATTCTCTTTTCTTTCGGGGTTCCCGGCCACATCGATCTTGCTTTGCAACGACCAGTGTACTGTGTGTGCACTCAGACTCAGGCCTCAGGGTTGTGAGAAAAGAAAAGGAAAAAACAACACGATCGACCAGACCAGTGTACTGTGCTGCACGTGTGCGCGTACGTACTTTACGCACGTCTACATGCAGGGGGGCAGCGCGCCAAAGGAAGAAGAGATGGATCGACCCATCCAGGACGCTCCAGTTTGCATCCAGACAAATTAAGCCTCACGTGTAGAGAGAGCACGCAGCAGCAGGGGCAGCCAGCTTAGTCTATTTTAGAAGAAAAAAAAGGAAGAGGCAAAATCTTTGCCTCAACTCGGTAACTATGAAATCTCATTAATAAGGAGTTTAGGAGTTTTTAAAAAGGCCACTCGAGCGGCATAATGGCACCTGGGTGCTTTGTACCTGCCCTAAAAACTTGTGCATTTATTTCATTCCAAATTTCCCGAGTGGTCACCATCAGTAGCGGACCTTAGTGGACGCCAAAAGGGATCGTCCCCCCCCCCCCCACACACACACACACAGGCAAAATTTGAATACCGTTCATAGGTATTTTGCCCATTTATCAATACAAAATCAGCCTAAATCCTATATTTCACCCCCAGCCCATTTTGCCCCCCCCCCCCAAGATGCTGGCCCAAGGTCCGCCACTGGTCACCATGATAAGAGATGTCAAAGATTTGCGCTCCGAGTAAGGTTCTGGATTCAGTGAATTTCCAAGTTATATCATCTAGAGTTCCCTCCAAAAGATGCACCTCACCTACCTTTGTCCAACTGGTCAACAAATTCCAAGATATGATGAAGAGGAAAAAACGAAGGTGGTGTCGATATTTGAGATCCAAAAATCTTCATGGAGACTTGGAGAGCCTTGTTGACCGTGAAGTTCTTTCGCTTGGAGGTGGCGAAAATGGATGGGGTGATGTCTTTGGGCTTGCTTCCTTGTAGCCAACACGTGTACAATTTTGCAATATTTCCATCTCCGATTGTGATGAAGTGGCTGCATATCCACCTTCTTGCAAGGATTTTCATTCCCAATCCATGCTGTTGTTTGATCTTTTCATTGCAACCATGGCCGACAGAGCCAAAAAAAACCGCATGAATTTTTTGAGGTCAAATACTCCAATACCTCCAAGCTTCTTGGGCCTACACAAAATCTTCCAATTCACCTTGCATTTCCCACTGAAACACCTCGTTCGATGCCGCCCAAAGGAAAGCTCTCTCCAATTTGATAATGCTCTTCAAAATGCCCGGTGGAACCATGAGGGGAGTTATGTGAAAATATATTGGTAATAAGTGCACTCGAACGCGATCTAAATATACGTAGAAGAATAAGTTATAAACTTCAACACCACTCATGTACTAACTCAACGGATTATTGTTCAATCATGAAAGGAAACATATGTATCAAATATATATGGAGAAACAAATTCTACACCAACCGAGGACAAGTCCTAGGCGCTCTCAACACCCATGTAGCTGATTTCTGCAAGCAGGCAGGACAAGCCCTATGTGATCACAATACATATGCGCATTAAAGAAAATCAACATAGAAAGACACTAATGTTTTTACTTGGAAAACCTCTCAACTTAAGAGGAAAAGCCATAGGCCAAATCCACCCAAATCTCCTTCCACAATTATCAAATAGGGATAAAACTTATTATTCTCTAGAGAGCAATAGATCTCATACATCAAGATATACACGGACATTGGATGCCAACAATAATATTTGGGCACAAGATCTAGGGATTGGAACAATCTCACCAAAGATGGTGGAACCACATATTAAAGGAGACAAGGTAGTGGATCTGGATGTCACGACCTTGTAGGCAGATCTCGGTCCTTGATTTTGCTTCTTCCTTCAAGTTCTTCCTCTTCCTTCCTCTATAGGTTTTTTATTTATTCTCCAATGGAGGCTAACCTAGAATTTGTTTCACTCCACCTAGTGGTGGCTGGTTGGGAGGCATATCCTCTCCCTTCTATCATGTGCAATGTCCAAAATTACCCTCGGTCATAACCCTAAAGGTTGGTGGGATCTTGCACCTGTTTGGACAGCCTAAAACGCTTCATAAGGCCATCTCCTCACAACCCAGAGGGTGATACCCCAAAAGTATCCCCCATCCGACTCATGTGGGGGACACCGCCATGCCCGCTGCCTTGTAACATACAATCAATTTCTCACTTGCTAATATCTTGTTCATCATATCCGAGCCATTCTTGTCGGTATGGATCTTCTCAAGTCTCAACAACTTGGAACTCACAACATCTCGAACCCAATGATAACTTGCATCAATGTTCTTGGTTAGAGAGTGGAAACATGGGTTCTTGGCAAGACATATAGCGCTTTGACTACCACAAAACATATTGTAATTCTCTTACTTCATGACCAACTCTTGCAAAAAGTTCTTCGTCCACAACACTTCCTTACACCTCAACCGCTGCTACATCATCTATGGTTGATAGTGAAATGCATTTTTGCAACCTTAATTTCCATGACACTCCTCCTGCATAAGTCATCAAGTATCCATAAGTATATTTCCTAGAATCCGCGTCACCAACATAATATGCATCTGTATAGCCTTGCAATACAAGACCATCGCTTCCAAATCATAAGTACGATTTAGAAGTACCTTTGAGATACCTGAGAATCCACTTCACTACATTCCAATGAGCTTCACCTGGATTTGTCATGAACCAGCTAACAACTTCAATTGCATAGGCAATATCAGGCCTAGTGTACACCGTGGCATACATCAAACTTCTCACAACCGGTTTGTATGGTACTTTAGAAATTTCTTGTTTCTCCTTGTTTCTAGGATATTGTTCTTGAAGGGGTTTCATGACAGAAAACAAAAAATTCCTAGCAACGCGAACACACCTAGCCAAGATCTATCTATGCAGATGTAAGGTAACGAGAGGGATTCAATGTTCATACCTTTGAAGACCGAAAGCGGTTAACGTTCTGTGAGGAGCGTGGGTGATGTAGTCATACTCACCGACCTCAAGGTCGTGTCGACGTCCAAGATCCAAGATCCAAGCGAATAGGACCACAAGTTGCGGTGCCTCATGGCTTTACACACATCCGGTGTAGATACGTCTCCCAGGTTCCGGTTCAGTAAAGCAGCGGAAGAAGATTGATCCGGACCGAGTCTAGCAGCACGACGATGTGCGTATGGAGAAATACCCATCCCCGTATGCAGTTCCAAACTTGGGAACCACATGTGAGGGTGAGAGAGAGATAGAAATAGTCACATGCCAATTGATGGGATTGATTTGGGGAGAGGGGTGTCCCTCTTTATATAGGTGGAAGGGAGGAACCACCTCCCTCAAAATCCCGAGGTTGGACTAATCGAGAGGGAGGATGTGGGAGGCGGCGGTGTCCAGCCCCCACATGGTCCCCGTGTGGTGGGAGGGCCCATTAAGGCTGGTGGCCACCTTAGCCTTCCCTAGGGCATGTGGCCCCCTCTTGGGCCTCCTCCGGTGAGGCCCAATTAGGTGGGCTGCCCCATAAATCCATTTAAAAATATATTTTTAATATTACATATTATTTAATACCTATCACTCCGAAACACCTTTTGGGCCCCTCTGATCATCATCGGATATCCCCGAAACACTTTTGGTATCTCCATGGAACAATTCCGGAGTTCTCTCTTTTATCCTACAAACTTGTATCAATCCCTAGCGTATCTACCCTTAAGCAGGACACCCTACGATTCGGGAATACAAAGACATGATCGATACACTCTCAGAACAATGACCAACAATGGTGTACGGAAACTCATGATAGCCCCCATGCATTCCACGAGCAACTTGATCGCTTGAACCTTGAACGTTGAGTCTCATCCACTTTGCTCTACGATACCTGGTTTGTCCAAGACCTGATCTTCGGTATCTATATACCTAGTTCGATCTTGTTACCGACAAACACATTTACTCCTTTCCATGATATTACATTCACATGACCTAGTCACATGTTCGAACTTGTAGATGTAATCTCACAGAGTGGGTCCTGGGTATCTAACCGTCACTCGGATGGGCAAATCCTGATCTTGATACATAGGTCTCAAAAATTCCTCTAGAATACCCAATACACACCTTTATTGTCACCTAGTTATGGACATGATGTTTGATGTGATCAAAGCAGCCTCGGGAGACAGTGGTTAATATGATATCATGGTCGAAGGACTGAATCACTACGCTCTGCTAGATATTGCAATGTTGAACTATGTGACTGGATCACATTGCAATACTATGGTTGGGTGTGTCCATCACATCATTCATCTAATGAAGTAACCTCATTGTTAGTTGACGTTTTAGTAAGTCCATGATCGACAAACCTCGTTCATCAGCTGTCCAACGAACTAGCCTTCTAGAGGATACTATGGACTTGGTTTGTTTACATACCACACGTGTTCCAATGTTTACGATTGATACAATTATATCATGGTATAATACTATTACGAACTAACGAGATATTTCAATAAATACATATTTATTATTGGACTCTAGGGCATATCTCCTTCAGTTATGAACTCAATTTGTGATGGCCTTCAAGTGGAGAGGTAATATATCTTGTCTTTCATGTCGAACCTTTTAAGTACCTTATCAATGCATTGTTCCCGAGGGCCGCAACTTCTTTGATCTATCATGGGAGGTTTTGTGCCAAGTATTTGCTTATATGGTCCTAAATCCTTCATGGCAAATGATTTACTCAATGCCTTGTTGAGGAGAGAAATCATCTTTGTGCCATTTCCAGCAATCAACATGTTATCGACATTTGGAAAGAGAATAATGAGGTCACTCTCGGCGTACCTCTTCATAATGACTCAATGGTCAGGTTGTGCTTTGTGGTGACCAACCTCACTCATAAACAACTCAAAATTCTTGTTCCACTGTGGAGGAGATTGCTTTAAGCCATACAAGCTATTATTCAATATGCACACTTGGTGCTCCTTACCTGCAACCACAAATCCCTCTGGCTGCTTCATGTATATCTGCTCCTCTAGGTCACCATGTAAGAGTGATATCTTCACATCAAGTTGTTCAATTTCCATGTCCATGGTGACATCCATGCAAAGGACAACTTGGATTGAAGACATCTTGACCACTGGATAGAATATCTCATCAACGTCAATACCATTTTTCTCACTGAAATCTTTCACAACCAATTTGGCCTTGTACCTTGGATATGAGTTGTTCTCTCTAGTCTTAACTCTATACACCCACTTCTTCTTGAGATCTTTCTTTCCCTTTGGCAAAGGCACCAACTCAAAGATATCATTATCATATAGGGGTTTCATGTCACTCTGCATGGCTTTCAACCATTCATTCTTGTGCTCATCATACAATGCCTTGTCATAGAACAAGGGCTCACGTGCATCTGTGATCAACACATATTGATGTGGTGGATACCTTGTGGAAGGTAATAGATCTCTTCCAATTCTCATCAACTGCTACACTAGTGGTGGGGAATCCAGTGGATTAATATCACCGGCATCATCATCATCATATAATTGTTCACGTCCCTCACTTGTACTACCTTGATTAGTTGCATTATCATCTCCCACATGATTGTCATGCACGAGAGGAGAGTTATCAAGATCCAAGTCAATTCAAGGTGTGGTGGACTTCAGCTTCACCGGTTTCCCAATATCTTGTATTGTTTCATCTTAAATGAAAACCACACCTTGGCTTCTACATATCTTCTTCTCTATTGGATCTCACAATATGTATCCAAATTCACCACTTGTACTGCCGAGATAGATGCATTGTTTTGTCTTGCTATCAAGCATGGATCTCTCGTCCCTCAAGACATGCACAAATGCCTTGCACACAAAGACATTCAAGTGCTTGTATAACACTTCCTTCCCTGACCAAACTCTCTGAGGAATATCACCTGCAAGAGGAATTAAGGGGGACATGTTTAGTAGAAACTACCCTAGTTTCAAAGATTAAGGGTTAAATTTTTCCAAAAATCAAACTACGTTAAGTTCGACCAAGTTTTTGGAAAAATATTAATATTTAGAATACAAAATCCATAACCTTTGATACATTATGAAACATATTTTCACATGGTATCAATATACTATCATAGTTTTTGATAGTTTCTAAAAGTTTGGTCAAACTTTATGTAGTTTGACTTTCAAAATAATATAACCCTTAAGCTTTGAAACAGAGGTAGTACATAGCATGATCCAGTGCTTCAGCCCAAACAGAATTAGGTAACTTTGCACGAGAGAGCATATTTTTGACCCTTAGGTGAGATTCATGTTCATTCTCTCAGCAAGTACATTGAGCTGGGGTGTATCTGGTGGAGTCTTCTCAAGCCTGATGCCAAACTTTCTGCACTACCTCTCAAGGGTACCTCGGTACACCATCATTTTTTGATCTCACGCACTTAAATTTCCTGATAGTTTATCTCTCAAATTTGGCATGTAATTCCTTGAAGACATCGAGAACCTGCCACATCCTTTTCAACACATATAGAAAAATCTTTATAGAATGGTCATTAATGAATTTCACAAAGTTTAATGCTCCAACGAGGTATTTTTATTTCATGGATGAAACATCAGTGTGCACACACCGACATATACGAAGTACAATCCTATGTTGTTTGCTAGCAGAACAATGTTCACTGGGTTTCAAGCTTATACCTTTCAACTCAGCGAGGTAGTCATTGTAAGCAAGAGCTTACATGCCCTTCTCACTCATATATCCAAGCCTTTTGTGCCACAACTCAACCGAACTGTACCGCTCAGTGAAGTTCAACACATCATTGCATAGCTTGGTTTTAGTCACATAGAGACATCGTTGCTTACTCACTCAAGCCACGATCAAAGATCCTTTTGTGAGTTTCCATTTTCCATCACCAAAATAAATTCCATGGATAATGTCATCAAGCTTTCAAACTAACAACAAATTCTACAGTATATAAGGAACATGTCTCATGTCATCAAGCATGAACCTGCATCATGTGTTTTTCTCAATGGATATACAACCCTTGCTAAAAATAGTCGATAAACCACTATTCCCCATCCTCACTTGGCTAGTAAAGCCGCTGGTATAGGACGTGAAATACTCATGGAATCATCACGAACAACGCTATAGCATTCTTTATCTTCAATGACTAGGTAATGTTCACTTGGATCACATTCTACATTCATGGCAGCACCATTCTTACCCTTTGCCCGACCTTCTTTTTGACTTTTCCCTTTGCAATATCTCTTTTATATTTACTGTAATAGATATTTTCGTGGACCGACTTGCCACAATAATAACAAGTAAAGCATGTTCTTTGTCTTGAGTTTGACCTCCCCTGGATTTCTGGTCTTTTCCATACTATGATTTTCCTTGGCTACGTCCACGGTTATGATTCTTGATGCTGGATTTATCGACATACACATCAGAATAGGAGACATCACCTTTCTCCCCTTTTCTACTTCTTCATTCAACATGGTATTCATCACCATCTCCAATGTTTGCTTCCCATCCAAAGCTGAATTGCTAACTGACACAACAAGCGTGTTCCAACTATTAGGCTTGGAACTCAGCAACAACAATGCTTGCACCTCATCCTAAAAATTGATCTTCATGGATAAAATTAGATTTATATAGAATTGGGAGACATTTGAGTGTTCATTCACACTCCTACCATCTCAGTACTCAAGCTTTGTAAGTATTTTGATTTCCAAGCCCTTTCATAACTGTCTTCCTATCATACACTAACTCCAACTTCTGTTACATTGATGGCTATGATAACACAACACTTTTTATCTATATAAATTGTGTCATTTACCTATCATATCATGCTCCATATAACTATTGCTATGCCTGATATGCATGATTACTTGTTTTCATTACATTCAATATGAGCTTTGCACATTTAGTAGTTTAGGTATATTTTTATCTCTCTTTCTTGTCTTTGACATGTGTGTAGGTGTTGATGATGAGTATGAACAAAACAAAGGCAAATGGAACAAAGAGAGTATAGTATAGAGGAACTGCATGACCAGACTTAGCCATTTGAGGTGTTGGAAAAAGTGAAATTTTACAACTTCTCAAAATAAAGATCCAAGATCATGGGGTTGTATCCCTCGTCGAGACAAATCCAACGAGCCCAAGAACACCCAAAACGGAGTTCATATGAAGAAATGGCGACCAAAATATGGAAGAGTCTTCAAGTTCAACGACCAACTATATGACCGGAGCAAAAATTCCGGTCGTATAGCTACAAAAAAGGTCGCAAATGACGAGATTTCACCCCCGGAAGCTCCAGAACCTTCTGTAAGTCATATGACGGTATTGGGGGAAACCTAGGGCACTCCAACGCCTATATAAAGAAGGGTGGGGTCAAGAAACAAGGACACAACACCATAGCCCTCCAGGGGCGGAGCTCTGCCGCCGCCACCCATCCAATCTCCATAGAGGTGGAGCTCTGCCTCAACCACACCTCCGATATCTATATCTCCCTCAACACCATCACCATCAAGGCATTTAAGCAATAAGAAGAGAAGGAGAAGGAAGACATCACCAGCACCACGCATCGATCTCCATCTCCATCTTCCTCTCTCTATCTCTCTCGTTTAGTAATTGTAAGATTGAACACGATTGTGACATCATTATATATTTATATGTTTTGTCGTTCATCCATGTGTGAGTGATTAATTTAATTCTAGGTTGAGGTATGATCTAGTGCGCTAAGTTAGAATTTATTGTGATCTAAGATGAGTTTATGTGATCCTTTGGTCCGGAAGTGCCTTTTGCCTTGCGGTGACGCGCGAGAATCATGCATAGTGCACACAAAGTGACAACCTGGTAATAAATTAGGGAACGTTTATTTGTCTGAGTAATTTCTTATAGATCACACATATATTTGCCCCTAGCACTAGTGAGACCAAAGCCTAGAAGCCCTCTCTCATTCCATTCAATCCTACAACTACAATCTCTTTAATTCAGTTCATATTCCTATTTACTTTCCGTCTTAGTTTATTTTGTTCTTGTTAAAAGTTCTTTGTTATTAGATACTTTAAACCTCTCTCAATTATCGCTATTCTAGTAACTTACAGTATAGGCTATTTCCAAACCACGGTTTGGGTGCGAAACGTGGCCGCATTGACAACCTCTCCCATCGGAACAAACTCTTAAGTATTTGCTGCTACAGGTACTGCAATAACCCTGTTGTTGGTGCAGGAATCCAATCATCAAATTGGCGCTGTTGCCGGGGAGCTAAGCATCCGGTTATTACCTTCCTACTCACACATAGTTTATTTCCGTTTGTTGCTATTTATCTTACTGCTTTTGATTATTTGAAAAGAACAAAAAATTAATTTACCCTTTGTTAGTAGCCTTGTTATTTATTTTAGTTATAGGAAATTCAAAAACATAGGAACTATGGAAAGTAAAAGTCTTGCGGAGTATGGTGCTCCGAGTGTTGATCATTCACATGCTCTTATTGTTCAGCCCGCTATTGATGTGGATGGATATGAGATTAATCCTATGTGGATAAATATGATCATGGAAATAGCTTTTGCAGGAGACCGAACAATGATCCATAAGAGCATATTGACAAATTTACTTCATTGTGTTCTACGGTGAGGGAAAATGGATGGACAAATGATAAGCTGAAGTTATATCTGTTTCGATTCTCGCTGGAAGGAAAAGCTAAAGATTGGCTAAAATCGCATCCCTCGGGACACTTAAATTCATGGAAAGGTATTTCCAAAGCTTTTCTCGGTAAATATTTCTCACAAAAGCAAACTTATGAGTGTAGGCTTCATATCCTGAATTTCAAGCAAAGCAACAATGAGGATTTAATACAAGCTTATAGTAGGTTCTCAAAATTGATGCATGATTATCCACATCATAATTTACCTGATTGGTTATTGTTGAATCACTTTTATGGAGGTTTAAATCACTCTTCTAAGGATAAGATAGACATGATGTGTGATGGTGCATTCCTTGGAAAAACTTTGGAAGAAGCTTGGCAACTATTAAGAGATATACATAATAATTTTCATCAATGGCAATGTGAAATTGTGCATGAAGAAAAACCTCTCCCTACTGATCTAGAGAACTTGGTCAATGAGTTTATTAAAGATGAAAATAGAAGAGGAAAAATTCCTTATGATGATACCTTAGTTAGAGATGTTCTTTCTAAAGCAATGCCTTTCATAGCTGATTATTTTAATCATATTAGAGCTGCTTCTACTAACGATGGAGAACAACCCTCTATTGTTACTACCATATCTTCCACTTGTTGCATCATTGAAGCAGGAAAGAAAGGGAAATCTATGAAGCCTAAAACTAGGAAAAAAAATAAGAAGCCTCGTGTTGAATATCCCACATATCTGACACCTGCAGATGAAGTGAAACGGAATTATGAAGAGTATTAGAGAAATCAAGGACGCGTCAAGGAGAAAGAAGTAAAAGAAATCAAGGAATGGAATAAATTGAAAGCAACTCTCAAACCTTATCCCCCACCTATTCCTGATCTTTATTATTCTTCTTACTCTAGTGATGATGAGGACTTAAATTATTCTATAATCCCTGATAATTGCCCTGAAGAAGTTTCTGATGATTCTAGTAGTGTTTGTTTAAATACTCTTTTTGGGGAAATCAATTATGATGAGCCAAAGACGGAATCCCGTGTGCCTCCCATACCTGTTTGCTATGAATTTTGTTTTACTAATGAGGTGCAGGAAATTCTGGTAGCAAAGACCAAGCTACTAGATCCAAAAGGACATTATGAGCTGTACCCTCAAGATAGTAATCAAGGTAAAGATTCAAAGTTTGATAATAAATCTTTAACACCCTCTATGCAAGAGGGAAGGAATACATATTTACCATGATTGGTGCATCCATCCTCACGTGGCAACGAGAACACTTACAAGATACTGATGCACCGCAAGAGGGTACGTCTTAGATGAAAAAATATGATATAAATCCTGAAAACACTCGTTGGAGGTAAGCAAAACTACTCCTATTCCTATAGCTGCCTCCATTGCTGAATAAATGTGGAGTATAAAAGTCTGGCTACTTGGTTATAAGAAAGCACTTCCCGGGAGGCAACCCGGAAGTTACTAGGTGTCTTTCTTAGTTTTGTGTCTTGAATCTAGTTGCATTCATGTTGCATTGACACTTTTATTCTTTGCATGTCTTGCTATTAGAGTTATCTTGTTAAATTTTTCAAAAGGTAGAATTTATTGTTACTATGTGTTGCATAACTCGGTTGTACTTAAATCCCGTTTTATATATTCTAATGTTGGTCGAAATTAAAATTGTCATTTTTCTGTCAAAACATGGTGTTTCGCTAAGTTTCAGGTTAATAAAGAATTCTCAAAGAACCGCAAATTTTTTGACGACTACAATACCTTTAACGACCAACTATACGGTGGGAATAAAAATTCCAGCCGTATAGTTGCGGTCGTATAGTTATCGATACCATCGTCAAATTTTCTTTTCCAGGTACAGAAGGTTTAATGACCAACTATACGGCGGAGATAAAAATCCCGGCCGTATAGTTGACTCCGTATAGATATCGACGCCTGTTTTGATTCTTATTTTAGGATGTTGCACGTTTCACGACCAACTATACGGCGGAAAATATTTTTCTGGCCGTATAGTTGCGCTCGTATACTTGGTGCGACAACAAAATCACTATGGGAAGGTAACCCAGGTATCAAAATTTCGATATACTTTCTCCCTACTTCTTCTAAAACCTCGAAACTCCACATGGGATCTTCTCCCTTGATCGAGGGGAAGCCGAATATCTGTAAGCAATAAAAGTTCTAACTCAGAAACTTCCTAGACCGTAATTCTCTATAGAAGTTCATGTTTTTTTACTTTCCTTTAATCAGTGGGGTAAACAAACTATGTTCATATACCAAACCGATGCATTTTATTTTGTGTGTTATTTTCGTAGGGACTTGAACCTTGTGTGACGACATGTAAGGTAGTGCCAACCATGCAAACACTCGCATAAGCCACTTGTTTGCTTCAATTCAATACCTACCTATTAATGTCTCGTAAAACTTTCCAACTCGAACCTTAATAAGCACATAGGGGCTGCACACTCGTGTCTCGTATCCTATTTCAGTTACACCTCATCTCAATCTAGGAGAGGCATCTTCTAGAACTAGTTTGTTGACTTAAGCGAGGTGCTTAGGTTGATGAACCGACTCAATGGTACTTTTATTTTTATCACTTGTGAGCTAAACCCGTGTCTTCGTTTTCTTTTTAGTTTCTAAACAGGTTCTCAAGGAAGGCACACCGGTCCGTATCAAGAAACACTTGTTGAAGAACAGGTTCTTTGTCCACCGAAAGAGAAGTTACTAATATCTCAATGGTAAAATGTGTCACCCTTGCTGTAACTTAAGCTTGGGGAGGTAACCACTTCTTATACTCTCTTTTAATAACTGCATTTTCTCTTTTGTTTTCATGATCTTCTCAAGTCGGTATTTGAAAATTTCTTAGCTTGGGGAGGTTATTTTGCATGCATAGAGTCTTGTGCAATATTATTTATCTTAAAAAGTTTTCATGCTATTATGTATCCCTCTGTTTTTGAATGCTTGATTAGGTGAGTTTTTGTTCATATTTATATAAGGGATATACTTGCTCATGTTAGGCCCCATAGGAGACAAGACATAGCTTTGATGCACCTTGTCCAACTTTTATCTAGCTTGCGAAAAATATTGTGATCCTCTAAATATACATTGCCATGTTCTCTACATTTTTAAAAGAAAAGAATATATATATATATATATAAGGAAGTTCTTTGAAACTTGCTAGTTGTCACGACTCAGAATTGTCTTAAAGTGAATGATTATGGAGTAGCACGACCCCATAGTGTTGGAAACGATGGTCTAAATAGATGCTTACTGAGTGAGTTGTCAAATAAGAAATGATGTTCCAAGGTTTCGATATTACATATGCCAAAATTTTGTCTTGGAAATCAAAGTGAGATATTGCTTTATGCGTGTCTTGCGCCACTATCGCACAATATGGGATGCTAACAACTCCGCTAGCCTTTGGACAATCCAAAAAGAGGAAACTCTTGGAGTTTGGCTATGAGTTGCCCAACATATGTAGCAAAAATGCTATATTTTGGTATGCATTGGTATTCTTATGGCCCTACGTTTAAAGCAAAAGTCGGAATACTCATCTGAACGTTATGAGAAATCATTATACCGAAAAGATAAACCTTGATAATGGTCACGAGTGTCCTTCCTAGCCTACGCAGTCTCGATTTAACATATACCATTCTTTTGGCATGATCTCGTTACTAAGAAATAGATTTTCTATGAGCTCAACAATCGAAGTTTGCACTTGAGAGACTTTAATAGATGGCATGGGTGGGTAGCATTGGGAAACTCTATCTCTATTTATGATTGGAAACTAACCGTGTTCAGCTTTTCCTTATACAAATAAAAATACAAAAATACAATAAAGTGCGTATAGAAGGATCACAAGTTTACTTGCAAGCTAGATTTAACTTTGACATGTTACATAGAAGTTTTTGACTAATTTCTAGTGGTTTGGAATAATATAACTGAGCTTATATTGCCGTGTATGATTATGTGCTCACTTTCTTTGAGCTTGCAGGGAAAACCGGAATACAGTGCATTGATTTTCAATGATAAGCAAGATCACATCCATTAAGTTATCGATCCCTTTTGCTCGAGGATGAGCAAGATCTAGCTTGAGGAAGTTGATGGCTGTGATAATATAACACTTTTTATCTATATAAAGTGTGTTACTTGTTTTCATTACATTCAATATGAGCCTTGCAATTTAGTAGTTTAGGTAAAATTTTATCCCTCTTTCTTGTCTTTGACATGTGTGTAGGTGTTGATGATGATTATGGACAAAACAAAGGCAAACAGAACAAAGAGAGTATAGTATGGAGGAACTACAGGACCAAACTTAGCCATTTGAGGTGTTGGAAAAAGTGAAATTTTCCAACTTCTCAAAATAAAGATCCAAGACCATGGGGTTGTATCCCTCGTCGATATGAATCCAATAATCCCAAGAACACCCAAAACGAAGTTCGTATGAAGAAATGGCGACCAAAATACGCAAGAGTCTGCAAGTTCAACGACCAACTATACGCCCGGAGCAAAAATTCTGGCCGCATAGCTCTTGCCGTATAGCTACAAAAAAAGGTCACAAACGACAGAATTTCACCCCAAAAGCTTCAGAACCTTCCCTAAGTCATATGACGGTATTGGGGGAACCCTATGGCACCCCCAATGCCTATACAAAGGAGGGAGGGGTCAAGAAGCAAGGACACAACACCATATCCCTCCAGGGGCGGAGCTCTGCCGCCGCTTCCACCCATCCAATCTCCATAGCGGCGGAGCTTTGCCTCAACCACACCTCCGAGATCTAGATCCCCCTCAACACCATCACCATCAAGGCATCCAAGCAAGAAGAAGAGGAGGATAAGGAAGACATCACCGCCACCACACATCGATCTCCATCTCCATCATCATCGCCCTCCCTCTCTCTCTCTCTCTCGTGTTTGGTAATTGTAAGATTGAACACGGTTGTGACATCATTATATATTTATATGTTTTATCGTTCATCCATGTGTGAGTGATTGATTCAATTCTAGGTTGAGGTATGATCTAGTGCGCTAAGTTAGAATTTATTGTGATCTAAGATGATTTTATGTGATCCTTTGGTTCAGAAGTGCCTTTTGCCTTGCGGTGACGCGCGAGAATCATGCATAGTGCACATAGAGTGACATCCCGTTAATAATTGGGAAACATTTATTTGTCTGAGTAATGTCTTATAGATCACACATATATTTTCCCATCTAGCACTAGTGATACCAAAGCCTAGAAACCCTCTCTCATTCCATTCAATCCTACAACTACAATCTCTTTAATTCAGTTCATATTCCTATTTACTTTCCATATTAATTTATTTTGTTTTTGTTAAAAATTATTTGTTATTAGATACTTTAAACCTCTCTCAATTATCGTTGTTCTAGTAACTTATAGAATAGGACATTTCCAAACCATGGTTTGGGTGCGAAACGTGGCCGCATTGATAACGTGGCTGCGGGGTCGTGTTGTTTCCATTCGTCGATCTCCCATCCGGACAAACTCTTAAATATTTACTGCTACAGGTACTGCAATAACCCTGTTGTTGGTGCAGGAATCCAGTCATCAGACATCTCATATGCATTTATGTCGTTTGCAATATGTTGAAATATAGTGTGGTTGATGTACAATTTAATCATACCTACTTCCTTTCGGTTCAACATTCTCCATTCATCTTCCGTGACACCGGTTTTCAGTATCTTGTATTTCACAATTGAATCATATAAATCCTTGCAATAAAGTATGTATTCCGTCACGAGCTTCCATAATGAGTAATTGGAAGAATCAAGTTTTAATATTCCACTTGTTGTGGCGCCTTCTTCCAAAGCCATTGCGATCTAGAAGCAACCTCTAAGCCAACCTTGATCTCTAATACCACTATGTTGGGAGTTAGTGCACTTGAACGTGATCTAAAAATACATAGCGGAATAAGTTATAAACTTCAGCACCACTCATGTACTAATTCTTAATCATCAAAGGAAACATATGCATCAAGCATATATGGAGAAATATATTCTTCCCCAACCGAGGACATGTCAGATTTCTACAAGAAGGTAGGACAACTCCTAGGCTCAGCAACAAGGAAATCAACACATATGGACACCAATCCATTTTACGTGAAAAACCTCTCAACTTGAAAGGAAGAACCATGTGTCGAAGCCACCCAAATATTTTGATACAATTTATTTGTCTCTAGAGAGCATTAGAGGATCTCATACATCAAGATAGACACAAATCTTCAACAAGATTTGTGGCACAAGAGGTAGGGATTGGAACAATCTTATCAAAGATGGTGGAACTTCATCTTGAATGGAGTACTCTCTTGAATAAGACAAGGTAGTGTATCTGGACGTCACGGCCTTGTGGACAGAGCCCGGTGCTTGATTTAGCTTCTTTTCCTTCAACTTCTTCCTCTTCCCTCCTCTCTAGGTTTTTCTTCCTTCTTCTCCAATGGAGGCTAACATGGGATTTTTTCACTCCACCTAGTGATGTATGGATGTGAGGTTTATCATCTCCCTTCTCTCATATGCAATGTCCAAAAATAGCCTCGATCATAACCCTAAAGGTTGGTGGGCTCTTGCACCTGTTTGCGCCAACTAAAAGGCTTTATAAAGCCATCTCCTCATAGACAACATGAGGAGGATACCCAACAAAATCGTGTGGGATGTAATTACCAACTTTACCAATGTGCATCTCCCCACCATGGCGATGTGACGACCGTGGACCGGCTTTGCTGTGGCGTTGTCAATGAGACGTTGAAAATCTGCACTTTTGAGCCTTCACACCGATAATGGCAGCCCAAGATACTTGATCGAACGTTGTACGGTGACCGGGAAGTTTTGCATAACATCGTCAAGATCGACGCCCGCTCAGCGGATGGGGGCTGCGAAGCTCTTTTGCACATTTGTGATAAGTCCTGTTACTTCAACAAAACCCTCCAAAATCGAGCCAAAGTGTCAAAATCATTCTAGAAAGGGGCGGTAAAATTGGCCACGTCGTCGGTGCCCTCCCCACGGCCTTGGAGGCGGTGAAGGCTGTTTGATTGGTGTGGTGTAATCTTCTTGCAAAGTTGCGGACACCCATGTAATTGTGGTGGATGCTTCTCGACTCGATGAAACACGCTTTGGGACTTGGATATGAGGGTGTTCATGTAATAAGCAGATAGGCTCAAAGCCAACATTTTTTGGCGACAATCTTTGCGCTCATCAGCCTATTTGAGGTGGCGATCGATTGATCGAGCAATGTCGGCATACAGAAACGAAAAGACAAGAGCAAGAAGCAACCGAAAGCTACACGTTAATCATCCTTGTCTCGTCGCTGCATTATCTGAACTTAATTTTGAACTTACATCCACAAAGTAGTACAGCACGCCCGTGTAGTACTTTGAGGTTAATTAGCTACGTGTACGAGAGAGATTGGGCATTTCTGGGGTTTGAACACTGGACATTTAAAGTGGCAGCAAGCATATAGTATGCACGAGCTATAGGCCGGGATCGACGAGACAGCGATCGATGGAGAGCTATGGCTAGGCAGAGGACGAGCGACGCAGTAATTAAGTAGTACTAGTACTGGTGCACGAGAGGGAGAGAGGAGGCAACCTAGGAGAAAAACAAATGCACATCTATTCAAAGCCTGGGCGGTAGGTCTCTGAAAGCTTGTGGAGTTCTGTTCAGAGGCTAACACGAGTGAGATTCTCCCGGGGGCGGCCCCGGCCGTCAAATGACGACTCAGGGTACGGGCCATGTCGATCGCCTGACGGAGAACGACAGGGTACGGCCACTCACACACCGATCGATCGCGCGCGCCTGCTGGCTGCTGCAGCTCCGTCGATCGCAGCAGCGTGTGTGTGTGCGCGCCATGCATGCTCTGCATGCATGTATTGGCCGGAAGTGCGTGGGGCCCTACACCCGCGCGCGCCAGCAGGAGCAGCGGCGGCGGCGGGATCGCCGGCCGGCCGGCCCAGCGGGAGCTAGCTCTGCCTGCGGGATTGAGTGACATGATGTTGCTTTCAAAGACGGCATTGACTATGCGACTGTGCGTCGAAAGACAAACCCTAATTTGATTTCTTTGATCTGCCTACATGGAGTTGGGTAGATTAATCAATTAATGTCGCTTGAAGGATGAGGATTGTCGTCCAATATCGATATAGGTATGAGCACATGCGCGTACGTGCATAGAGACAAGATCATGGGATGAACGAATGCAAATTGCTGCTGGAGAATATAAGCAATTTCCGCTACGATTTAGTCCATTAAAATAGTATATAAAATATTAATTACTAAAATAATAGATATTAAACTATTCATGCAATCTAACAGAGAATACACAAACAACAAGTTTAAACAGATTGTTAAAAGCAATGTTTGAAGCATGTTCTAAAAATGTAGGTGATAAAAGATCACATATAGGCCATTGGAGGAAGATCCATTCATGGTGCCATCGTTCAGAGCCATGTCATAGAGGTTGTCAATGTCGGAGAAATAGTCGTAGTTGGGGAAGAAGACATTGGCGTTGGTGTTGGAGAAGAAGCCAATAACCATGCGGCAATGCTCCCCCAAAAACTTTATTACCATTCTACCCTACATGATTCGAAGAGGCAGGGTTTCAGAGGCCTATTCTCCCGACGGGTGGTGCACATAGCAAGGCGGGACGGGGAAGACGGTGCAGTGCTCTGCAACGAATGACAGACACATGTGTTTGTTCTGTGTGGTGTGCCTCTTTAGAGAGGATCGACCTCTCTTTTATAGGAATGTGAGGAGGAGGCGAACATGCAATGATGGAAGGTGAAACGAATAGCCGGGAGGAGAAATGAACACGCCGTGACCAAAGCCGAAACCATCTGTTTGTATTCATTGTGCACAAGTGCGAACAACTCATTTTTTATGCGACCGTTCGTATTCCACTCATTCGTGACAAAAAGAAGACAACGCGTACATGTGGCATAGCTGCTACATTGGCTCGTTCTCGGTACCCGATGCACACTCTCGTTGTGATGAGGTAGGCAGCGGAAGAGGAGGCGCGTGTAGATCTATTTTTCTTACGCTCATACAAATGATAGAAAAGCTTGCCTCCCTTGTAAGAAGATCCAACTCTCACTGAACTATCAATGCGAGACTAAACTTTTAGTCCCATGCCATGTATGAATGCACCAAGTGAGACTACAGGATTTATGGGAATTTTATTTGAAATGGGCTGAACTATGTTGGTCAAAATTCCAATAGTTGCTACGGGAAGAACACACAAAATGACAAAGAGTTCCGCAAAAAAAAAAGACAAAGAGTTAGGCCGTGGTATGGGATTCGGAAACGCCTTGTTATCGCGAGACAGCTGTGAGTTGTGTGCTTCATGCAAAACAAAATATGGCGGAAATACATGGACGTTGGAGCTACTAAAGGACCATTTAGAGGCGGTTTGCAGTGAGACATCAGTTTAAATTTGATGTGAGATGCTGGGCAATAAGGTCGAGACACTACGGGAAAAAATGTCGCTGCCGTCGCCCCTCTCCTTTGCCATGTGCCAAAAGGCCCGGAACACGGCAAAGAGTATCTTTGCCGTGTGTAAACCAAGAAGAACACGGCAAAGGATAGGTGCACGGCAAACATCAGACAAAGAACACGGCGAAAAAACAAACACGGCAATGGACCTACGAGAACACACAGCAAAGAAATGAATCACGGAAAAGCCAAAGAAGAAACACGGCAAAGGTTTCCTCATGGCAAAGAAGTGGGCCCCGTGGCCTCGCAGGGTCACCCGCCGGCAGGGGCTGACGGCAGAATCTTTGCCGTGTGCCCTCGCCGTCAGGCACACGACAAAGATAATCTTTCTTTGCCGTGTGTTTTCTTCTGTGCACACGGCAAAGAATTTTTTCACCTTTTTCTTTTCTTTAATTAGCAAGGTTTTTATTACATATATGTTAGGTGATATTATTTCATAGGATCATGAGAGCACACATATGATCATAGGTTATTGTGGTCTTGATCACTATATACATGCACCCCCCTGATTCCGACGTTCTCGTGGACTTCCTCCAGCGAAACCCTGATTCCGACGTTCTCTGATACACGCTTGTCCGAAGGGATGCATGCTATTCACAAAGGAGCATGCTAAGACAAATTATTGTATCCGCTGCAAATCCTCTAGGTACTTTGAGGTCGATGCCAATGGTGATGGTCAGAAGAGGCAGAACGGGGTTGCCCAAAACATTCTTCGGTATCTTCCAATCATACCGAGGCTCCAGCGACTCTTCATGACCGAGGATACTGCCCAGCAGATGCAGTGGGCAGTAGAAGGAACAGATACCTCGACAAGATGATACATCCATCGGATGGTAGTGCATGGAAGAACTTTGTCAAGAAATATTCTGATAAAGTCGGTGACAAGAGGAGCGTAGCAGTTGCCATATCAATCGATGGGTTCAATCCATATGGCATGTCGGCTTCAGTATACAGTTGCTGGCCAGTGTTTGTTATTCCCCTGAACCTCCCCCCTGGCGTTTGCATGAGATCAGAGAACATGTTTGTCTCGATGATAATCCTAGGGCCGAAATACCCGGGTAAGAACATGAATGTGTATCTAGAACCGCTGGTGGATGACTTGCTTCATGGCTGGGAAGGTCGGGGGATCCGAATATTTGACGCTTCAAACAACGAGCACTTCGATATGTATGTCTGGTACCATACCTCTCTGCATGACCTACCAGCACGTGCGTTGTTCTGCGGCTGGTGTACACATGGGAAGTGGCCTTGCCCAGTGTGCATGCAATCTCTGACTTTCTTCTGGCTGTCGAAGGGAGGCAAGTATTCCTGCTTTGATGAACATCGACAGTGTCTTGAGCCGAATCATCCATATAGGAGTGACAAAAAGAGGTTCAAGAAAGGCCGTGTTGTCCATGATCCAAAGCCACGTCTAAAGACCGGAAAGGAAATCAAGGCTGAGTTAGAAGCTCTCCAGCCAAACTCCGATGGGAATGGTTTCGTGGGATACGGGGATACACACCAGTGGACCCACATTCCGTGCTTATGGAAGCTCCCTTACTTTGAGGATCTTGATCTCCCGCATAACATTGATGTAATGCACACCGAAAATAATATCGGTGAGGCCCTTTGGAGCACCATAATGCAAACCGAGAAGACGAAATATAACATCAAGGCTCGAATTGATCAAGAAGCATTGTGCGATAGGCCAAAGTTGAACATGCAGCCACCCGGAGCCAAAGGCAGAAAAAGGTGGTCTAAGCGAAAGGCTCCTTTCTGCCCAACAAAGCCCCAAAGAAGGGAGATCTTCCAGTGGATCGCGCAAAGTTTGTTTTTCCCTGATGGTTATGTAGCCAACTGGATGAGGGGTGCGAACATGGAAACATTGCGAGTACAAGGGCTCAAGTGTCATGACTACCATGTATGGCTTGAGCGGATAATGCCGGTGATGATTCGAGGCTATGTCGATGAGGAGACTTGGCGAGTGCTGTCGAGGTTGAGCTTTTTCTTCCGCCAGATTTGTGCTAGGGAGTTAGACCGTAAAGTGCTTGAGAAGCTACATGAACAGGCACCTGAGTTGCTTTGCGATCTAGAGATGCTCCTTCCGCCAGGGTTCTTCAATCCGATGCAACATATGATCTTGCATCTTGCGGACGAGGCTTTAAAGGGGGGACCTGTGTGGGCCCGTTGGCAGTTTCCGCCCGAGAGAGAAACAAAGAAGCTTCGTAAGAAAACATGCAATAAATGCAAGATCAAGGCATCCATAGCCGAGGCAATCCTTAACGAGGAGGTTGCAAACTTCACCACAAAGCACTATGATGCCAACATTCCCACAAAGCACAACCCAGTGTTTAGTTACAATGCCGCCAACCCTGAAGATGTACCCAATCTTAGCATCTTCGTTGGGCTAGGTGGCAAATCAAGTGGCACAAAGAGGTTCGCAATGAAAAAACTTGAGCGGGAGTTGATCCACTCGTATGTCTTGAACACCATGGAAGAAGTGAAGCCGTACGTCGAGTAAGTGATCACCATTTAGTTTTCCGCAAACGTTCACTGCTATGTCCGTGCCTAAATCTCCTTTAAATTGTTATAGACGATTCAAGAGTGCACATTGGAAGAATCCAAATAGCGAGCCTAACCCTCAAGAGGAGCAGGATATTTTCGATAAGGGTGGTGGTTTCGGTTTCGTCAGCTGGTTCTGTGGTTTGGTACTATTCGAGCCAACTTGCTGTGCTACACTTCTTGTGATAAACTTCTTATGCTAAACTTCTCGTTCTAACTTGTAGGCAAGAACTGACAAAGAGATGCAACCCGAGCTAAGAAATATTGCCAGGGGCTTTAACCATTCAGTCGACATGTTCAATGCTTATGACGTGAATGGGTATCGCTTCCACACCCATGAATACACAACTAGCCGGCCCAACCGGAAGACAACAAATAGCGGGGTCTTTTGTGAAGGCTCAGATGGCCTCCAGTACTATGGAAGAGTCGAGGGTATATATGAGCTGAATTACGGTTTTGGCAAAGGGATAAATCCCGTTGTATTCAAATACCATTGGTTTGACCCACATAAGGTGAAACGGGATCCTGAAATTGGACTGGTCGAAGTTAAGAGAAACTCCATTTATGCGGGAGATGATGTTTACATTTTGGCTACTCAGGCCTTCCAAGTATTCTATCTTCCGTACCCATGCCAAAACCCGACAAAACGTCTATAGGACTGGGATGTTGTGATGACGGTACCGACACACAATAGGCCGCCCTTGCCAAACAAGGATGATTACCGCCGCCTAGACCCCTCAACAAATGATGGCGAGTTTTATCAGGAAGAAGGGCTCCCCGGGTAATTCACTATCGACTTGTCCGCCGATGGTGACATGGTCATAGACGATGAGCAAGAATAAGCTGAGGAGGAAGACACTGCGCAAGATGAAGCTGAGGAGGTTCACAACCAACAAGATGTGAGTTTGCTCGAGGCGTTCCATGCAGGCCTTGACGTCAACGATCCACAGGGACCACCTCCAGGTTTCGTGGATGATTATTGGTGGCCGGAAAATGATAGCGATGACGAAACCTCTCGTCCAATTCATAATCCCGACTTAGGCTTCTGATCCATGCATGTAGTAGTAATAATCTTTGTAGTAGTGTTTGCTATGTAATCCCACCAGGCTATGTAATAAAATTTCTTTCCTTTTGTCTTTGTATTTGTAGGAACTCTATTCTATGTAATAAAATTTGCCGCGTCTCATACCCATGCTATATGGATCATGGAAGTATTTCTCTTCTTTCGTCTTTGCCGATACGAATATAGATTAGCTAGCGTGACTTAAATGGAATAGATTAGATAGCCCTAAAGTCGAAAAGAAAGACATTACTTCACTATTCGTATAGCATGGGCGACATTGTTATATGAATCGTTAAATGGTTTCTTTCCTTTCGTCTTTGGAGAAACACAAGGAAGGCTTCATCTCGTAGCCCCAAAGTCGAGAGAGGAAAGGTATTTTTGAGATTCATATAGCATGGGGATGTGACGGTGGCAAGCCCAGGAAAGGATTCTCGATCCACGACAACGATTCCTTTCGAGGAGTCATTGCCGTGGAGACCGAATCCTTTCCTTGGCTTGCCGCGTCTCATACCCATGCTATATGATCATGGAAGTATTTCTCTTCTTTCGTCTTTGCCGATACGAATATAGATTAGCTAGCATGACTTAAATGGAATAGATTAGATAGCCCTAAAGTCGAAAGGAAAGACATTACTTCACTATTCGTATAGCATGGGCGACATTGTTATATGAATCGTGAAATGGTTTCTTTCCTTTCGTCTTCGGAGAAACACAAGGAAGGCTTCATCTCGTAGCCCCAAAGTCGAGAGAGGACAGGTATTTTCAAGATTCATATAACATGGGGATGTGACGGTGGCAAGCCCAGGAAAGGATTCTCGATGCACGACAACGATTCCTTCCGAGGAGTCGTTGCCGTGGAGACCGAATCCTTTCCTTGGCTTGCCGCGTCTCATACCCATGCTATATGGATCATGGAAGTATTTCTCTTCTTTCATCTTTGCTGATACGAATATAGTGTGTGTTTAAAACTTGAGTATTATTGTACTGTTATGAATCTTGTGTCACTGATGTGTACTAATAAACTACTCTTTTCACTCTGTTTTGCAGGTGATTGAAAGATGCCGGGGAAAGGGAGTTACAAGAAAGATGAAAAGCTTGGCAAAACTTGTGACTGGTGGTTCAAAAGATGTCAGGGGGAAGCAGCCTACTAGTGCTACTGCTAGTGCTCCACCGCGCACTTCACAGCGGCAGGGGCGTGGGAGGCGTGCGAGGACTCCTAGTCCCCCTCCAGTCTTCGAGGAGGACGAGCAGGAGAAGGAGCAGGAGCAGGAGGGGGAGGACGAGGAGGAGGAGGAGCCAGTTCGGCGTCAGGAGGATGAGGGGACGCACTCGGATTCTGACGAGGAGGAGCAGGAGCAGCAGGAGGAGGAGGATGAGGGGTTGGGGTCTTTACCCTACGAGGTTGACACGTCCTTGAGGTGGGCGCCTCCGGAGGATGAGACGCCGTACCTTGAGGAGTACGCTCTCATGGACCCGAGCCTGGTGCCGCGGGAGAAGGATCCATATCGGCGTGGGGTTTCGGGACTCCTCGACGTACCTTATCCCTATGCGAACAAGGTACTCGTGCCTGCTGGGTCAAGGTACATGATTTGACCCTAAACCATATATTGTAATTTTTATCACATACTGACATTGTCTTTTCATTTTGTAGTGCCTTTCTACATGAGAATGGGATCAAGCCATATTGTGGCTACTCAAGCATCCTTGGAGCCTTGGTTAGAAAGTATTTTACTGGGATTGTCACTCTCCCAAATGGTTCAAAGGATGTGACTTGGACTTGGAAGCATTACCACTATGCCGAAGATCCCGAAAAAAGTACACCACCATCGCGGAGAAGGTTCAGGTTTTGTTCTGGGTAAGTTTGTTTCGCTTGTCATAATTCAATCGCCTTGAGGATGAAATATACTTGAACTCGTGGATTTGACCCCCCTTTTTTCCCTATGTGCATACTTGTAGAAGTTCTTCGACATGGACAGGACGCGCAAAAGGGAGTGTTTGATGATTGTTCACGAGCTTGCCAAGAGGAAGGTGCAATACATGCACTACGAGGCACGCGTGAACTGCGTTCGCAACTGGTTCAGCGATCACAAGATTTGGATGAACAAGAGCCAAGCCCGGGAGATGCTCTTCGAGCCGTGGCAGTACCTGTAGGTAGTTGCATTTTTGTTTTATTGATTTCTTGACCTTATTCTATTTTATATTGTACTAATACGTGTGTCTTGTGGATGTAGAACCCTCCTCAGTTAGTGGGTAATGACGAGCAGTGCTTCACGAAAATGGTAGCGTGGTGGACACACCCCAATTACCTCCAGAAACACGCCGATGCAAAGAAGCGGCGAGAGGAGATGGGGGGTGGATCACACCATCAAGGCAGCATCCCCCTCGCCCTTCTTAGGCAAAAAGAGGTGAGAAAATGCTTTATTTGTTATTGCTTGTAATTTTATTCTTTACTTCGCCCTTTGAAGTCTCCCTTCACTTAACTTCGTGCTCTTTTGTGCAGAAAATAAAGACAGGTCAAGAGACGTCCGTGTTTGCTGTTTGGAAGAAGACACGCACGTTGGACGAGCCTAGGAACGGGAGCCTATGGATGAATGAGGGAGCCAGGCTCCAGGGTGAGAAGTACCCTGAGAAGTACAAGGAGGTGCATGGAGAAGATTCTAACCCTGAGACCGCCCCCTTTGACCCCGAGGTCGCCGTGCTGGAGGGAGAAGGCCAGAAGAATGGTCGCCTATGGATCGGTCACGGGTCCGTCGATCCTAAGACCATCCCATCTATGCGCCAGGTTCGGCGTGGTAGGACGAGCGACCAACCTGCTATAGAGACCCGCCCACGGCCTTCGGTTGTAGCTCTCGAGCAGTTACAAGTATGTTCTTCCTCGGTCATCTATGTTTTACTACATGTTTTCTGTTACAATGTTCATCTAATCGTGGCAACACGACGTAGGAGGAGATGGCCGAGCAGCGGCAGCAGCAGCTGGAGCAGCAGATGGCCCATCAGCAGGGGTTGCTGGAGCAACAGGGGCAGATGATGCGGTGGATGACACAGCAAATGCTCATCAATTCTCAACCAGGGACTCTTCCCACTCCTCCTTTTGCCTTCTCGTGGGTAAGTGATCAAGTGTCTTATTGTCCAATGCTCGCAATTTTCAATCTTGCCTTATTGTCTAATGCTCACAATTTCCAATGTTGCAGATGGACGATGCGATGTCGCCGCCTGGTGGGTCCGCGGGTGGATCGAACAACCAGGCGCCGCCGTCTTTCACCGTCAACAATCCGTCGGTCGTCCGAAGGCTGAATCAGAGTCCTCCAGGTTTGTTTTCTTATACTTGTCAAATTTAGCCATGCCATCGCATTTGTAGAAATTTTAGCCATGATATGACACTTGTAGAAATTTTAGCCTTGGCATGATACTTATAGAAAATTTAGCAATTCCATGAAACTTGTAGGAAATTTAGCCTTGCCATGATACTTATAGCAAATTTAGCAATTCCATAACACTTGTAGATAATTTTATGCCATTGTCAAAATTTTAGCCATGCTATGACACTTGTAGAAATTTTAGCCTTGCCATGACACTTATAGAAATTCTAGCCTTGCCATGGGACTTGTAGATATTCGTGATTTTACTTGTCATATTGATGTAATTTGCCATGAGACTCGTCAAAATCCCATGTTATTGCCATTTCCATCAACTTGCCTAGAAACTTGTACATATTGATGATTTTACTTGTCATATTTATGTACTTGTCTTGAACTTGTAGGATCTCACGATGGAGCATGAGCTTGTGGAGCACTCGGAGTTGATGATCTTGTAATATTTGTCTAGTTTAGGTCGTTGGTTATGCACTTGGTAGTATTTGACACTTGTGGCAAGAATAAACAATAGCATTTGACACTTGTAATATTTGTGAAATCTCTTGCTTTCGTGGTGATGATGTTTGCTAGTGTTGGTGATGCATTTTGGTGTTGGTGATGATTATATTGTTGTCGTTGATGAGTATATTATTGTTGTTCATGAGTATATTATTGTTGTTCATGAGTATATTATTGTTGTTGATGATCTGTAGATCATATATATATTGCAGGAAATGACTGGAAACAGAAAAAAATTGAAAAATGACAGCTCCTTTGCCGTGTGTATAGTGCCAAATGGTCACTTTGCCGTGTGTATACACACGGCAAAGGAGACACGTGTGAGCCACCTGTGCGCCGCTGGGCAATGTCACAGGGCCTTTGCCGTGTGCCGTTCGCAGCAGACACACGGCAAAGGAGTGAACTTTGCCGTGTGTCCCCCCACAAGGGCACACGACAAAGATGACCAACACGGTAAATCTTAGGCACACGACAAGCAGAAAGGACACGGCAACTATAAGGCACACGACAAAGAAAGGGGACACGGCAAAGATAAGGCACACGGCAAAGAAAGCATACACGACAAATAGTCATTACACACAGCAAAGGAGGAACACGGCAAAGATGTGTCGGCTCCGTTAGACGAACATAACCGTTAAGTACTTTACTTTATCGTGTCGATGCAGTAAACACACGACAAAGGCTTTGCCGTGTTTCGGGCGCAAGGACACACGACAAAGAGCCTTTGCCGTGGCTATCGTTGCTGTGTGGCTTTTGCCGTGTGCATACACACGGCAAAGGCTTTGCCGTGTTCCGCGGGGCCTTTGCCGTGTCTTTTTCCCACACGGCAAAGAGCCTGTGTGCCGTAGTGAGATGCGGCACGACGACGAGGACGGGGAACAAAAACGGTAGGAGGAAATGGTCTTTTGTCATGTTAGAATAAGTAAATCTTTTCACACGTGGGCAGATAAAGAGTGTTGGTTGTTATGAGGGTATAAAAATATTTATCTATTTGTGTTTTCCCAGAACTGCTGGTTCTATATGACTATAAACAGTCTTTTTTGTTTATTGGATGTCTTCTGCATGAGTGGTGGCCCCAACCGTGTGCATGACTTTAGTAGTTTATTCAAGTCTTTTTCAAGTTCCAAGTGAAATATTATACTTTAGCTTAAGCTTGAGCAAAAGAGAGCCATCTAAGTCCATCTACCCGCGCACGCGTTTCTGGCCGTTTGATTTTCACTCTGAGTCATCTTAACCATGCAATTTTAGGTGTTGACCGAAGTCTTAGGAGCTGGTCCCTCTCGTCCCCGCCCCGCCCACACCCCATATCGATCATGTTCCCCTCCATCCGAGCTCCTGCCCATCCCAGCCCCTCCTCCGTCTCCCCCAGCAACATGCGCCGCCCCTCCGCTCCCTCTGCCCTTCCACTCACGAGGCTACCACCTCCTGTCCAGTTCCCGCATCCAGCACCGACCGCCTCTGCTTTCCTATTTCGAACCTTCCCAGTACCTATTCAATATCGCCCCTGACCTTGCGCACCCGTCCGCCGCCACACTTTGATGGTGGTGAGGAAGATAAGGAGGAGGTGAGCACGTGATCCGGTGAGGGTGAGAGAGAGGGGCGACGCGGGTAGAGACGCTCCTAGGCGGGACTACGCGAAGATGTCACATCATCCTCACCGCTTTGACTGTAAAAATTATGGACGCATGCTGAAAAAAAGGAATTTAAAAGAAGAAGGTCTGCGAGGCCTACGATGATGTGGCATATAGCGATGATTGGAAGAACCCGGAATCTACAGAAGAATCACTAAACGAAAATCATGGAGCATTAACAGGACCAGAAATGGCCGCGGCTTGCGAGAAATGGATGTATTTCATGTCACTTCAACAATTAACATGTGTGTATTCCTAAAACAAAGCAGAATAGGCTGATTTTGGTCCCTCTTAGGCTCTGTAAATGAATTTGCTTTTGAATATATTAGCATATCTCGAGAATACATGAGATGCTTGTGTAAATTGATCATGTTCTACCTTGTTCTACAATTTCTACACGAGTTACAAAAATTTGAGTACCCTTCACTTAGAGTATGCTCTATGATTAAATGAACAAGCGGGTTCCATCGACTAAGTGGGTCTAAAAGGAAGTCATAAGTTCTAATTTTAATTTTGATGTATATAAATTATCAAACTAGATTACATATTAGATCTTGCTTTTATGTAAAGATTCGTGGCAACTTCCGGCCATACCTTCTCTTTTATATTTTATAATGAGTGAATAATTTGGAATATATCAAGTATAACTCTGCATAGAAATAGTATATATGCAATATGGTTGTTTATATTGATTAAATATTCATTTAATAATCCATCCACTTATAAGCGTTGAATACAAAGTTGGCCTTCTCTTAGAGCTCTGCAATCCAAATAGTTGCAAGTATCGATTTTGAGGCACTCAAACAAGGTTACCGTGTGATCTTCATAAGTTAGCTTGTTTTGACATCATTAGTTTTTACCTTGATCATGTAACATGCCGGTTTCTTGTGGTATTAAACTTGGTCTATTGCTCGATGTATTTTTGTTTGAAGTATGCTCGATGTACTTTTTGTTTACTTGAAGAAACACAGGTACCCCTATGTTACTTATGAGCTTCAATATGAAATATGGGCCCGCTTCTTAGTCAGATCGTTCAGTTTCAAACATGTCTAACACGTAAGTGACACATTTTTCTTCCCATTAAAACACTCAATCCTGCACATGCTCATATATTTAATATATAGTAACATAAACAAAACAAAATGTGTTAGCAGCAGTTAGTACAATACACCTACCATACTTTTGCCAAATAGATTATAGGCGGCGCGGCAAAGCACGCATATTCAGTAGTGGTGAGATGGTGAACTCACCGCCAAATCCAAACTTTATAAGTAGGCTTATATATAACTAGCTTCTCTATTGAAAGTTGAAAGACAATTATTTCTTTCGGGAAAAGACAATAAGAATCAAGATCGTGAGAGTTAAGATTTTTATCACAATGAGTTTACTTCTTGGCACCACCACGATTATTATCTTAAATCCCTAGGCCAGAGGGCACCCACACATATGGTCCTTCTTTCATAGGCGTGAACTCAAACATACTCGCGTATCCTAAAATATAAAGTGTGCTTTATTTTCCATGATCTTTGATACACGATTTTAGCCTAAATGTAAAGGTATTGGATTTGTGTAAATGATGTAGTTATGTTTTTCTTGTGAAATAGTTTTTACTTCATGGCATTAATCCACGACTTTAACCACAAATATACATCAAGATGTATGAACTGGACTTGTATAAATGTTACCGTTGTATTTTTTAAATACTTTTATTTCATACGTATTTCAATTAATTTGGCTGATACTCCCTCATTCCAAATTAATTGATGCAAGCTTGTCTAGATACCCATATATCTAGACGCGCTTTATTGTGTAGATATATGCGAATCTAGACATATCCGCGTCAATTAATTTAGAACGAAAGAGGCATATTGTAATCAGATTCAAGAGTTGTTAGTTGTTGACCAGAAAAATTCATGCATGTCTTACATTTTTCAGATGGAGTGAGTATATTAATTTTTTTTGTATAAGGCCATCCTAATGTATAACAACCCATATATGCACGTATAGATGAGTATGCCGATTGCATATTAAACATCAATATATCAACTTGTAAAAATCATGAACATCAAAGATACAAGAAATAAGGCACAAGAGGCAATTTTTTCTGTCCAATTTCTTTCCCTATGTTAGATATATCACGAAGATACATGCTTGGGTTCATTCGACATTTGATCTTATGATATATATAGCACACATAGGTATGCATCACACCAATAAATGATAAGATGCCCCCTACATGTGGGACACGTCTATACAAAATAACAATGTAAGAGAAGGATGTATGCAAGTAATCAATCCAAGCTTTTAGGATCCAATATACCAAAGTTTTTGTGAAAAAAATGCGCTTGACCCGGTTGGCATGGCAACTCCCACCACCATTTGTCGACTCCACCGACGATCCACAACATTCTACCCTAAGCTATCCCAAGAAGAACCTCCAAGCCTTTTCTTTATCCTTGGACTTCTCCCCAAGGGTGGAGATATCTCACAAGGTTCTTTCTTCCTTCTCCATGCCCATACATTCTATTTTGGAGGGTGATGGTTTTAGTTGTCTGTCTCTTTTGGCCATGCAAAATTTTGAGTTGATTTCGATCATGTTGGCATCTCCCTACATTCTTGTCTCGGTAGTGATGGAATTAACCTCCATGTTTATGAAGTGAAAGATTGTGTCTTTCCCTTCTCGGTGGTTTCAAAAGAAGATTCATGATTTATAAACTTCTTGAATACTCATGCCCATACTTTAAGTGCCTTTTCCACCTATGGGGTTTCGGTGGCCCTAATTGGTCTCATGAATACTCATCTTGGATCTACGAGGCCTCGTTTGTTTTGGTTGGATTGAATCTAGCCATGGAATCTATCCAGACATGGATTGGGTTAATCCCAACCTATCACCCAAACCCCAGCAACCCAGTTTAATTTATCTCCCCAACCCCTTGCATATTTCCAACCGTTCGGTTAATCCCTGCAAATCAACATTGAAGAGGTTCTTATTGCACTTTATTTCTCGCAAGGTTCTTGTCCTCTTGCATTGAAGAGGATTGGGACACTTTTACATTACTATTTTATTGCACTTTATTTCTTGTATTAAATCAACATCCTTGTTCCTTTAACCTGTTTAGTGCATAAACAAATAAAACTTATGATGCTTTAGTTGGGGAGAATAAATAGCTTTTCCTTCTTGATCTTGTGGATCTATACCCTACTTCCACATTGAGAGGTAGTAAGTGACCCCCCTGCTCTTGCAGGTTATCATTCCTCTAGCAAGACTAGGATATGACCATGTGGGCATAGGCGTTCCAAAATGTAAGGGTACTTTAGCGTTAACCATTATTTTGGCTAATGATGACACCAGAGCTAAAGTGTGGACTAATGTTACGTACTATATTGTTTACATAGGTTTTAGTTCACAAGTGATGACAAACATGGTTAGAGACACCCGTTCTCTATTCAAGAGAAGTGCCAATGTTTTTCTTATATTTATCTTTATTTATGTTTGAGTGAAACAGGAAACACCACACTATTAAGATGGGTGGTCTCGATGGGCTTCTTGGGGATGTTACCAGTATCCTATACACATCCTACCACCATATAGTGAAAGGATATAGATGTCGCCTAGAGGGGGGTGAAGAGGAAATTTCAAACAATTACAGTTTTGTCTTAAAAGAATGCAGAATTATACTACTGTTTATTTGAAGGGAATATGCCCTGAGAGGCAATAATAAAATGTTTATTATGTGTATTCCAAGTATATGATAGATGTTTATTTTGCATGCTATAATTGTATTAATACGGAAACATTGATACATGTGTGTTTAATAAACAAACAGAAAGTTCCTAGTTATGCCTCTCTCATAAACTAGTTCGTTGATTAACAAGATGATCACGGTTTCCTGATCATAGACATTGGATGTTGTTAATAACGAGATCACAACATTAGTGTAATGGTGTGATGAACATTCATATGAAGTATAGCATTACGATCAAAGTTATTGAGTTTATATTGCCATAAACAAACTACGAAGTAGTCCTAATCCTTAGACCATGGGATCATGCCAATCACTAACACCGGAAGAGTTTCTTGTTGACATCAAACGTCACCCCGTAACTGGGTGATTATAAAGATGGCTTCAAAGCTACTAAAGTGTTATGTTGATAATCATGGATCAAGAGTGGAATTTGTTCATCCCGATGACGGATAGATATGCTCTGGTCCCTCTCGGTGATATCATATTGGTTAGCTTGCAAGCAAGTGATTTGATCACTAGAATGTTATATCACGGAGCGAGAAAAGAGTGCATGTCGAAAGAGATCAAACTAGGTATGGAGATACCGATGATCGAATCTCGGACATGTAATATATCGTGAAACAAAGGGATTAATATACAAGCGTAAAGGTTAAGCGATCGGGAGAAGTCATCGTTGAATGTGTGGGAGTCGGTATGGATCTCCGTGTCCGCCATCGATTATTGATCGGAGAAGGGTCTCGATCATATCCGCATTATTCGCGAGGGTGACACACTTAAGGGACACGGCATCCAGTTGGAGCAAATGTTTCATGCATGAAAAAAGAATAAACAAGCGCAGGAATTTATTTCACTAGATAAAACAGGTTTTGGTGGTGAAATTGCATAAAGTGGTTATGCATGTGAAATGGAATTCTAGGAATTTCTTTATTTGTGAATGTTTGTCATTAAAGTAATTGACAAAATTCTGAATAAATAGAAGAGTTTTATTAATGTGAGTTTGCATTAAATTTGGTGGAAATTTAATGGGAATTTGAGTGGACTTTTCAGTGGAGGGAATTTAAAGGAATTTTGCGAGTGGAGTGTCCACCCACATGAAGAGGGGAGGGCAAGGGGGCAGCCCCCATGCGCCACCCCTTCCCCCTCCCCTCCTCCTCCTATAAAAGCCCCTCCTCCTCCCTCCTCACTTCCTCTGAACACTCTCTCCTCTCCTCTAGAATTTATCCCCATGGTCTCGGACTAGCGAGATACATGTTTCCGGTGGCTATTCGGTTGTGCTTGAAAGGGCTGCATCGCTGGGCGAGGCGGAGGTTGCCCGGTGTCTTATGCGTGTGTGACACGGATCTTTTCTTTGTGGCGCTAGGACTTCCTCTCGATCTTGAGATCGGCAAGAGATCGTCTACATCAACCACGAGTTGAACTCGTAAAGCTTTGTCGGTCTTCAAGGGTATGTTCTCTACGGATATACATCCGCCCATTGTTTGTATATAGTAGATAGATCTTGGTACATAGTTCCCATCGTAGGAAATTTTTTGTTTTCTATGCTGCGAACCCTACAGTGGTATCAGAGCCGGATCTATGCGTAGATGCTTTACACGGGTAGTACACATATGAGTATGTGGGCGATGATGATCATGTTTTTGCTCCTTTGTTGTAATTTTGGATATTGGTGGCATAGTGGGATGAAGCGGCCCGGACAAACTTTACATGTCCTCGCACATGAGACTTGTTCCACGCTTGACATGCAACTAGTTTGCATAAGTGGCTAGCGGGTGTCTGTCTCTCCTACTATAGTCAATATCTATTTTGCAACGAATTGTCAACAATTTGGTTATCCTCGTTGTGGTTCATGTTCGTAGGTAAGAACGGTTCTATCTCGAAAGCCCTAAGCCACGTAAAACTTGCAATGGATAAATTAGAAGCGTCTATTTTAGATTGTTGCTGGGCTAGTGTTATGATATGGTGATGTTATAAGTAGAAGTATGAGATGATACTCTTACAATGTACATAACGTGTAATCTCCATAGACCTTGGACTTACACATATAGGTATGATAGTGATCATACCACGGTGCACATGATAGAGATCATATGCGGGAACCATATCATTTCACTAATAAACATGTGATGTTTGATAGCATCTTATATTGCTTGTTTAGCGCTTTGTTAGCATAATAAGATGATCCCTCTTTTAAATATCAAGATAAGAATGTGTTCTTCCTTTAGTATGCACCGATTATGTTTTCGTCGCTCCAAGACATCACGTGATGATCGGGTGTTCTTGGATCCACGACCATATTTCGGGTGTAAAACAGTTAGACACGCGAATACTAAGGTTCTAACTTGGCGAGCCTAGCATGTACAGACATGGCCTCGGAACACGGACCAAAAGGTTAAGCATGAGTCATATAGTTGATATGATGCCCATTTGATGCTCTCCTTTGAAGCTACACCGACTCACGTGATGATCGGACTTGGTGTAGTGGATTTGGTTCATGCAATCACCAAAAAGGCACGAGGGATGTCGTTTTTGAGTGGGAGTTCATTCGTAATATGGATTAGTTGAACTCAATCTATCATACACTTAGTCTAAACTTTACAAATTTTGTTGTAGATGGCACCACCTGCTTTTAATTTCAATGTGTTCATGGAGAAAGAGAAACTTGCAACGAACGGTAGCAACTTTACCGAATGGGCCATGAATTTGAGGATTCTCTTATCTGCTGCACAAAAGCAATATGTGCTAGAAGCGCCATTAGGCCCCCCACCTTTTGATGATGCCCCTGACGAGGAGAAGAATGTCTATCAGACTCGTCAGGAGGACCACAACTTACTTCATTGCGGCATATTGTATGGGCTAGAGCCGGAACTTCGAAAGCGTTTCAAAAATGGCAATGCTTTTGATACAATGGGTGAGTTGAAAATGATTTTCGACACACATGCTGCTGTAGAGAGCTACAACGCTTCAAGAAATTTGTTTAGCTGCATGATGGAAGAGCACAACTCCGTTAGTGAGCATGTACTCAAGATGTCGGGTTACGCCGATAAGCTTGTGTCCTTGGGAATATCGATTCCCATTGACTTAGGTATCCATCGTGTTCTGCAGTCTCTGCCACCTAGCTATAAGAGCTTCGTGATGAACTATAATATGCAAGGCATGAAGAAGTCTCTCCCCGAGCTTACATCGATGCTTAAAGCTGCGAAGTGGAGATTCAAAGGAACATCAAGTGTTGATGATCAATAGGAACACTGGTTTCAAGAAAGACAAGAAGGAAAACGGAAGGAAGTAAGGCGGCAAGCCTGTTGCGTGCTGAAAAGAAACCCCGAGTTGGACCCAAGTCGATCTGAGTGCTACTATTGTAAGGGGACCAGCCTTTGAAGCGCCCCAAGTATTTGGCGACAAGAAAGCCGGCAAGGCAAACAAAGGTATATATGATATACATGTTATTGATGTGTACATGACTAGTGCTCGCAGAGCACCAGGTATTTGATACGGTTTAGTTGCTAATATTTGTAACTTTCGAATCGTGGAACAAGCGACCGCTAGCAAGGGGTGAGGTCAAGATGCGTGTCGGCAATGGATCAAGCGTTGATGTGATCGCCGTCAGAACGCTGTCTCTCCACTTGCCGTCGGGATTAGTTATAAACTTGAATAATTGTTATCTGGTGCCTGCACTAAGCATGAACATTGTATCTGGATCGTGTTTGATGCGAAGTGGTTATTCATTTAAATCCGAGAACAATGGTTGTTCCATTTATATGAATGAAATCTTTTATGGTCATGCACCGATGATGAATGGTTTATTTATTTTGGATCTCGATAATAATGTTACACATATTCATAATGTCGATGCTAAAAGGATTAAACTAAATGATGATATATCCGCATATATGTGGCACTGCCGTCTAGGTCATATTGGCGTTAAACGCATGAAGAAGCTCCATTCGGATGGACTTTTGGAATCACTTGATTATGAATCATTTGATACATGTGAGCCATGCCTTATGGGCAAGATGACTAGAACGCCGTTTTCCGGTTCAATGGAGCAGGCGGATTTATTGGAAATCATACATTCTGATGTATGCGGTCCAATGAGTGTGTCGGCGCGAGGTGGATATCGTTATTTTGTTACTTTCATGGATGATTTGAGTAGATACGGTTATATCTACTTGATGGAACACAAGTCTGAAACCTTTGAAAAGTTCAAGGAATTTCAGAATGAAGTGGAAAATCATCGTAATAGAAAGATCAAATTTCTACGGTTCCGACCGTGGAGGTGAGTATCTAAGTTACGAGTTTAGCACTCACATGAAAGAGTGTGGAATTGTTTCACAACTCACACCTGCCGGAACACCACAACGAAATGGTGTGTCGGAACGTCGTAATCGTACTTTATTAGATATGGTTCGATCTATGATGTCTCTGACGGGCTTGCCGTTGTCATTTTGGGGCTATGCACTAGAAACTGCTGCATTCACTTTAAATTGGGCACCATCTAAATCCGTTGAAAAGACACCGTATGAATTGTGGTTTGGAAACAAACCTAAGCTGTCATTTCTTAAAGTTTGGGGATGCGATGTTTATGTGAAGAAACTTCAACCGGATAAACTCGAACCCAAAGCGGAAAAATGTGTCTTCATAGGATACCCTAAGGAAACTATTGGGTATTCCTTCTATCACAGATCCGAGGGCAAGGTTTTTGTTGCCAAGAATGGATCCTTTCTAGAGAAAGAGTTTCTCTGAAAGGTGTGAGTAGTCGAAGGTAGAACTCGAAGAGGTTCTTGAACCTTCTCTTCAAAGTATGGCGAGTAGCACAGTCGGAAGTTGTTCGGAGTTGGCTCCACTGTTGAAGAGGGAACTAATGATAATGATCATGAAACTCCGAAAGAGTATTACCGAACCTCGCAGGTCAGACGCGTGCGGCTCGAGTCTGTAAATCCTGTCATGAATTTCATGGTTGATGAAAATGATGACCTGCGACGTATGAAGAAGCGATGATGAGCCCGGATTCCAACAAATGGTTAGAAGCCATGAAATCGAGATGGAATCCATGTATGAAAATCAAGTTTGGAACTTGGTGGACTTACCTCACGAGAAAGGCCGTGGAGAACAAATGGATTTTCAAAAGGAAAAGCGATGCTAATGGTAATGTAACCGTCTATAAAGCTCGACTTGCAAAGGGTTTGACAAATTCAAGGAGTTGACTACGATGAGACATTCTCTCCGTAGCGATGCTAAAGTCGTTAGGATTATGTTAGCAATTGCTGCATATTTCGATTATGAGATATGGCGATGGATGTCAAAACCGTTTCTCAATGGTAATATTGAAGAAGAGTTGTATATGATACAACCAAAGGGTTTTTGATCCTAAGGATGCTAACAAAGTGTGCAAGCTTGATGATCCATCTATGGATTGAAGCAAGCATCACGGTTGGAATCTCCTTTGATGAGGTGATCAAAGAGTTTGGATTTGTCCAAACTTATGGAGAAGCTTGTATTTACAAGAAAGTGAGTGGGAGCAATGTGGCATTTCTGATATTATATGTGGATGACATATTATTGATCGGAAATGATATAGATCTTTTAAACGGTGTTAAAAGTTATCCAAACAGCAAATTTTCAATGAAGGACCTAGGTGAAGCGTCATACATATTAGGCATAAAGATCTATAGAGATAGATCTAGGCGCCTAATAGGGCTATCGCAAAGTACATACCTTGATAAGATTTTAAAGAAGTTTAAAATGGAAGATAGTAAGAAGGGGTTCTTACCTATGACACAAGGCACGACATTGAGTAAGACTCAAAGTCCGGCTTCGGCGGAAGAAAGAGAGATAATGGACAAGGTCCCCTATGCTTCAGCCATAGGCTCTATAATGTACGCCATGCTATGTACAAGACCGGATGTGGCACATGCTATTAGTTTGACTAGTAGGTACCAATCGGATCCAGGTTCAGAACACTGGAAAGCGGTCAAGAATATCCTTAAGTACTTGCGAAGAACTAAGGATATGTTTCTTGTATCTGGTGAAGAAGAGCTCGTCGCTAAGTGTTATGTCGGCGCTAGCTGACACCGATCCGGATGACTCTAAGTCTCAATCCGGATCGTATTTCTCATGAATGGCGGAGCGGTTAGTTGGAGGAGCTCAAACAACCTGGTGGCGGGATCAACAACGGAGGCGAATATGTTCTTTGCTTGAGCGGCTCAGAAGCGATTTGGATGAAGGAGTTCATATCCGAACTAGGTGTGGTTGCAAACGTTGGACCCAATGGTGATCTATTGTGACAACAATGGTGCCATTGCCAATGCCAAGGAGCCAAGGTCTCACAAGCATTCCAAGCATATTAAGCGCGGTTTCACTCCATCCATGAGCATCTCAAGGATGGAGATATAAAGATTTAAAGTACATACGGATCTCAATGTAGCGATCCGTTGACTAAAAGTCTCCTAGAGCAAAACATGATCTACACCAGAACTCCATGGGTGTTAGATACATCACAATGTAACTAGATTATTGTCTCTAGTGCAAGTGGGAGATCAAGGAATATGCCAGAGGCAATAATAAAATGTTTATTATGTGTATTCCAAGTATATGATAGATGTTTATTTTGCATGCTATAATTGTATTAATACGGAAACGTTAATACATGTGTGTTTAATAAACAAACAGAAAGTTCCTAGTTATGCCTCTCTCATAAACTAGTTCGTTGATTAACAAGATGATCACGGTTTCCTGATCATAGACATTGGATGTTGTTAATAACGAGATCACAACATTAGTGTAATGGTGTGATGAACATTCATATGAAGTATAGCATTACGATCAAAGTCATTGAGTTTATATTGCCATAAACAAACTACGAAGTAGTCCTAATCCTTAGACCATGAGATCATGCCAATCACTAACACCGGAAGAGTTTCTTGTTAACATCAAACGTCACCCCGTAACTGGGTGATTATAAAGATGGCTTCAAAGCTACTAAAGTGTTATGTTGATAATCATGGATCAAGAGTGGAATTTGTTCATCCCGATGACGGATAGATATGCTCTGGTCCCTCTCGGTGATATCATATTGGTTAGCTTGCAAGCAAGTGATTTGATCACTAGAATGTTATATCACGGGAACGAGAAAAGAGTGCATGTCAGTAAAGAGATCAAACTAGGTATGGAGATACCGATGATCGAATCTCGGACATGTAATATATCGTGAAACAAAGGGATTAATATACAAGCGTAAAAGGTTCCGACGATCACAGGAGAAGTCATCGTTGAATGTGTGGGAGTCAGTATGGATCTCCAGGTCCCGCTACTGATTATTGATCGGAGAAGGGTCTCGATCATGTCCGCATTATTCGCGAACCGTAGGGTGACACACTTAAGGGACACTGGAATCCAGTTGGAGCAAATGTTTCATGCCGAAAGAATAAACAAGCGCAGGAATTTATTTCACTAGATATCGAAACAGGTTTTCGGGTGAAATTGCATAAAGTGGTTATGCATGTGAAATGGAATTCTAGCAAGGGGTTATTTGTGAATGTTTGTCATTAAAGTAATTGACAAAATTCTGAATAAATAGAAGAGTTTTATTAATGTGAGTTTGCATTAAATTTGGTGGAAATTTAATGGGAATTTGAGTGGACTTTTCAGTGGAGGGAATTTAAAGGAATTTTGCGAGTGGAGTGTCCACCCACATGAAGAGGGGAGGGCAAGGGGGCAGCCCCCATGCGCCGGCCACCCCCTTGGGGTTCCCCCTCCTCCTCCTATAAAAGGAGCCCCCCTCCTCACTTGTCTCACACATCTCCTCGTGAAGGATCTCTCTCCCCCTCTAGAATTTATCCCCCATGGTCTCGGACTAGCGAGATACATGTTCCCGGTGGCTATTCGGCAAGAAAGGGTTGTGCTTCCGTTGCATCGCTGGAGCGAGGAGGCGGAGGTTGCCCGGTGTCTTGTGCGTGTGTGCGAGCACGGATACGCTGCTTCTTTGCGGCGCTAGGACTTCCTCTCGATCTTGAGATCGGCAAGAGATCGTCTACATCAACCACGAGTTAAACTCGTTAAGATTTGTCGGTCTTCAAGGGTATGTTCTCTATAGATATACATCCGCCCGTTGTTTGTATCTAGTAGATAGATCTTGGTACATAGTTCCCATCGTAGGAAATTTTTTGTTTTCTATGCTGCGAACCCTACATTATTTTCCAAGCACAAAACCTAAATAAGCTAGGCTCAACTAAGTGCACCAACAACAAGTAAAGCTAAGCAAGATAGCACAAGCTATAAGTACTTCAAGCTCGATGGCTATCACAAGGAAAGTAAACTACGGTATAGAGATAACCGATACACGCGGAGACGAATATGTATTCTCGTGTTCCCTTACAAGTAAGATACGTCACATTGGAGAGATGTGAGATCACATGAAGGATTTCTCCATGCCACGAAGGGCACCTTATTCTCCGAGGCTATCCCGATGAAGGAATAGAAATTTCCCTTATGGCTAGCTTTTCCTCCACCCTGGAGATGGAAAGCTCCACAACCACTTCAAAAGCTCCTCGAAGGAGAAGCCCCTGCCTCTTCATAATATTCCATGAAGAGGACACTGCTACACCAACCGTCAAGCCAACTAGAAAGTCACCCTCCTAGAGTAACAAGCTCACGGTCTTTCACTCAAACAAATCATAACGAAGAGCTCAACACTTATGCAATAATGCAAAACAATAACATCAAAGGTGTTCAAATCCTTCACTCTCAAATCCCACCAACGAAACAAGTGCTAGGGAGGAATTACAGAGGAAGAACAATGGTGTAAATCAACAAAAGACTCAAAGATATAGATTCAATGGGTTCCTCTCACTTAGTGGCAAAAATTATTGGTGGGGATTGTAGATCTAGATCTCTTCTTCCAAAGACCTCGAAAGGATGCAAGAATCATAGGAGGGACGAGAGAGGAATCAAGATCAAAGGGGGTCAACAATGGTGGTAAATTTTGTGCTCAAAAACCCTCACCTAACAATGGAAAATAAACCCCTTATACAGGAAAATAAAATCTGATCATTGGGTCCAAAATCGTGGAGTCGAGGCAAAACCGGTGGTAAGTTCTTCTAGGCCGGAACGTTCCGACGCTAGTCCCGACGGGATGGAAGCTAGGCCAGAAATTTCCGGCACTAGCCGAGAATTCTTGTGGACCACTGGAACAATAATAAGAGACAAGTTCCATTAGACGCTGGGAATTTCCGGTAGCGGCCTAAGCGTTCGAGCGGTATTTCCGACGGGACCGGAATTCCCACCGGTTTTCCACACAAAAAACAAAGATTACAGAAAAGGTGATAACTTTTGGGTCTGAACTCCGATTTTTGCAAACTTGGGCTCTTTGAAAAGCTGAGAACAAGATCTATCTAATATCAAATGGGTAAAGTTGGTAATTTATTTAAAATCCATATAACAAAAAATAGAACTTTCTTGCTACAACAAGGAATCAAACAAAAAATAGTAACAATTGGGTTGCCTCCCGGAGCTTTCTTTATAGGCATATAACTAGTTTCATACCTTGTTTTTCAAGAGGGAATGACTCATGTGGACACTTAAATTTGGTGGACACCTATTTATTCCTTTGGATGTGATCCATACACTTCTTATGAGGTAACTGGACTTAGCATTTCCCTACAAAGAATTATAGGACTAGAGAAATTGCTTTCCATGAGCATGGAAATAAAATCCGTAGGAATAAATTTATACGTAACTCAACCAAAAAAACTATGAACTCTATGCAAAGCATGCTTGGTATTATCATAAGAAAGTAAACAATCAATACACATTTTCCATGGAACCTATTTCATGTTTATGATATAGTTCCTTAGATATTAAAAAACACTAGATCCTAGATCTAGAATAGCATGCCAAGTGAATTTTCCAATAGTTATTTGTATCTTGGGGGTGTTGGACCCCCAAGCTTAGTTTGTATCATAGCTTCTCTATTGTTCCTATCAATTTTCTCTTTTATAACATGATTGGATATGTAAGAACCAATTCATGCTTGATGAACATTAATAGAAGGATCCTTACTAAAATTTTGCAATATGCAAATAGGTGCATTCAAGCAACATTTATCAAGATCAAGTAAAATTTTAGTAATGGTATCACTAAGAATTTTAATTCCTCTATTTGTGTAGTTTTATTATCCTCTTTTTCCTCCATTTCCATAAAAAATATTTTTATTTGATAGTTTGAGATTCCATGGCATCCATTATTCCAAGAGTTTCCCATGACTTATCTATTATGTCTTGGAAATATTTAATGGTCTATTCATGGTTCCTTTGTGGATGCACACAATTCTTAAGAGAGGTAACTTGTTTAGTCAAGATTTCTACATTATCAAGCAAAGTATTAACCTTCTCAAATTTAGATATGAAAGATGTAATGGTGTGATGACCCACAAGTGTAGGGGATCGCAACAGTCATCGTGGGTAGTATTACCCAATTTATTGATTCGACACAAGGGGAGCCAAAGAATACTTGCAAGCCTTAACAACTGAGTTATCAATTCAGATGCACCTGGAAATAGTTCTTGCTCACAGAAGTTTATCAGTAGCAACAGTTTGTAGTAGCAACAGCAGCAGTAACAACAATAGTGAAATAGTAGCAATAGTAACAGTAACGGTAACAGTAGGATTCGAGTGCGGTAGGCATAGGGATGGATGGACGGGTGTTGCATGGACGAGTCTAAACATGTAACTTCAAGATTTAGGGCATTGCAGATAAATAATAACAAGCATCCAAGTACTAAAAAATCCTAGGCATGTGCTCCAAATATAGTCATACGTGCTCGCAATGAGAACTTGCACAACATCTTCTATCCAGCCAGCCCGTGGCAGCGGGGCCTCTAGGGAACTACTGGCAATTAAGGTGCTCCTTTTAATAGAGCACCGAAGCAAATCATTAACACTCCGAGAACACATGTGATCCTCACACCACACCCATCCCCTCCGTTGTCCCAATTATTGTCACTTTGGGGCCTTTGGATCCAGACAATGATATATGTACACAACTTGCAGATAAGATCACAAATAGTACTATCATAATGATTCAATAATAGGTTCAGATCTGAGATCATGTCACTTGGGCCCTAGTGACAAGCATTAAGAACAATAAGTTGCAACAAAGTTAAATAACACAAGAGATACTAGGCACTATGCCCTAACAATCATATTCGATTACATGATAGAATTCATCCAATCCCTACCATCCCCAAGACTACAGCGGGGGATTACTCACTCATGGATGAGGGAAACATCGGTGCTTGATGGAGATGCATTGGTGATGACGATGGTGATGATCCTCTCCAAATTCCCCATCCCGGCAGGGTGCCAGAACGGAGTTTCTGGATCCGAATCTTGGTTTCTAGTGGCGGCGGCAGAGCGGAACTCTTTCTGTAAAACTATCGACCCCCCCCTAGGTTCTTAGGTCGAAAGGAAACTTATAGGCGCAGACGGAGGCCGAGAAGCTGCCTGGGGAGGCTGCACCCCCTCCAGACGCGGCCAGTGGTGGGCCCGCGCCTGGGGTGGGTCTGGGCCCCCAGGCCTCCCCTCCATCTCTTCTTCTGGCTTCGTGGATCTTCTGGTGAAATATAATTTTTGGCATATTTTCCGGGATTTTTCCTGATAGTTCATTTTCTGCACAAAAACAAGATACCAAGATAATTCTGTTGAAAACAGCGTCAGTCCGTGTTAGTTGCATCCAAATCACACAAGTTTAGAGGAGAAACAATAGCAAAATGTTCGAGAAAGTAGATACATTTTGGACGTATCATGGTGTTCTATAAATAGTTAGACAAAGTATTACCACTAGAATCGATACAGCTTCGACCTACGGTCATTGCCATATCAAGCTCTACAACCTATGTCAAGTCATCATGGACTTCAAAGGTGAATCCTATCCTCTATGTGAGTCGACTCCCTACCATAATGAATGGTGTACTACTTCATACTCCATCCTATGACCATGCCAGATTCTCCTAAAAAAGTATGGAGATAAGGGAATAAGCTCATAGACTCAAGTCCGATGTCACAGAAGCACGGAAGAGTAGACGAAATAAGAAGAGGCTAAATCAGGACGTCTAGTCTTAGCTTCGGTTGAACTGGAACATCAACCAGACGGTCTACTTCTAGGCCCAGTTCTTAACAGATGTCAACCGGATGAAGAACATGCATCGTACGGTTCCCAGCCTGGTCCCAACCAGACCCCAACCGGTCTATCCGATTCCATCCTCGGTCCAACCGAACCCTCAACTGGATGAAGCGTTTTCAGTGCTATTTGACCCTATCTTATGTTACCTTATCCAAAACCTTATCTTTCCTACCTAACACTTTGCCTATATACTGTAGATAGCACCTATGGCTCACACTTATTCCTTAGAAGATATAAATAATAAGATGATAGGGCAAATGTGTCCAATCTTTCAATGAGATGATGATAGTCGATTTGAGTGGAGTTCGGGATTGACAATCTGACTACACGTGCAAGCACGAGTGCCAATGCAATCGCTAGGACAATCTCCTAGAGGTTACCGATATTACAGAAGCACGATCAGCCTGAATAGCGAGGGTCTTAATTCCTACCTGAAATCGGGAACAAGTAAGAACTAATATTGCAATCAAGATATTGCGGATGAAGATGAAAGCTTTATTGAAAAGGTGGGATCATGTATAGGTGCGAAGTACAAGAGGCCTCTGCAACACTCGAGCCTTGGCGAAGTTGCAGTGATGGCTAACTTTTAGTCTAAACAAAATCCAAGTCTAAAGTGACAGCTATGGGAGGTATTTAAGGAGAAAAATATGGGGTTTCGGCCAGCCATAGGTATGGTGGCTGAATCCAACCCCTAGAAGGCCTTTTCCCCTCAAATACAGACTCTAAAAAATATCTATTTAAATTGCTGCGAAAATAACATGGGCCTGACCCAAAATAAAGGCGACGCAGCACCATATTAAGCTATGGATGAATCTATGAAGTATTAATCTTGAATATTTCGTCCAAGCCTTCAATCTTCATTATTGTGGCTTCAAAGTTCTGAAATATCCACTTGCGGCATCCTATTCAATCCTCACATGCTTGCTACCATCTTCATGCATAATGATGTTCCAATGCTTGTCCCTTTCGTCCATGCTAGGTCCATCATTCCTAAGAGTAACAAAAACATATGAAAGAACATTTCATGATCTCTAGTGTTTTGTGTGTTATATAACAATACAAAGGAATATTTAATGTGTGTTGAAGTGTTGCATATACTGGTTCACTCAAATGCAGCAAATCAGAAGTGTCGGGGGCAAATTTTCCGCCCCTGCCAAGGGTCGGATAATCCGGCCCAGCCCCCATCTCCAGCTGCAGCCAAGGCACGGCGTACTGCACGGGGGGGGGGTGGATTTTCCTCCGGATTGTCTGACCAAGGCCGGATAATCCGCCCCCAAGGAATTTGCACGACGTACTGCATGGGGGCTGAATTTCCCCTGGATTCTCCGGCCAGGGCCGGAGTTTTTGCCCGGGCCGGATAATTCACCCCCTAGGGGGGCGGATAATCCGCCCTCCTCGAGGAGTTTTGAGAAGGAAGATAAGGCGCGACGTTCTGTATGGGGGTGGAAAATCCCCCGGATTTTTTGATTCCGAGGCGGATTTTTCTCGTGACAGATAATCCAGCCCCCAAAGTGTCCAAAGGCTTGTTTTGGCAGGGGGTATAAATACCCCAATTGGTCCTCCTACCAAAACTTTTGATTCATTCGAAAAAGCTCAGACCTGCTCTACAAGCTCCAACCCGAGATCTCAATCTTCATCCACCCAAAGGCTTCGGTCTTTGGGGAATTGAAGGAGGAGGCCTCGATCTTCATCAATAGCAATCAAGCGCTTCACTTCACCTCCAGTCACTTGGAGGATTCCCGATCTAGTATTTATTGCAAATATCTAGATCCTTGTTTTGATTATTTGACAATCCTTGTTCTTGTGGCAGCTTGTTGTCATCACGAGAGCCTCCAATTTAGTTGTGGATGTGTGCCCCTCTAGCGTTGTAAAGGCACTGGTTCCCGCCTCGAAGGGTACCAATAGTGGAAAGGTGGATCAGGCCTTTGGTGACGAGATACATCGGAGAATAGGGTGAGGGCTATTGTGGTGTGGTGGTCTTAGAACCGCCCACCCCTCTAACACAAACATACTTCCCTTAACAAGTAAGGAACCGCGGTCAAACAAATCCCTGTGTCTCTGTGTGCTCCACTATGGTTTCCTCGTTCCTATCATTTACTCGCTTTGTAGTTAGGTTTGCATATAGGGATATTCTTAGTAACTGCATATCTAGAGAATTTACCTTTGTGCCAAGCCTAAAATTTTAAAAGAACTAAAAATTTGGAGTAGCACCTATTCACCCCCCTCTAGGTGCCATACGATCCATTTCAATTGGTATCAGAGCCCCGACTCTTTATTCGGGATTAAACGCCTAAGATAAGTATGGGTACTAAGGGAGACGGGAGTGAGGCTATTGACATGGTCACCATGAATGATCTCAAGACGTTGGAAACAACCTTGATTAATTCAATGGAGACTAAAATGGAAGAGATGCACCAAATGATTATGCGTCTCTCCGTGCCACCTCCATCTGCCTCTAAGGACGCCACTCCGCACCCTAAGGAGAAGGGTAACACCAACTCCAAAGAAGACGATGTGGTAGGTGATGACACTAGCAAGAGCTCCTCCTCGAAAAAGGGGAGTGGTTAGGAGGAATATAGTGAGGTTCCTCATGTATATTCACCTGATCCACCTATCCATCACCCTCATATAACCAATAGGGGTGATCCACCTAAGCTTTATGCATCTCCTTTTAATCAATGGAAATTTTTAATGAAGTCTCATGTGTGCAGCTCGTTCATTGAGTTATGGAAAATCATCGAGAATGGTCTTCATGTTGGAGATCCAAGCAACTTAACAATAAGAGAGGTTGTAGACATCCAACTCAATGCAACGGCTGTACACATGATTCAGCTCGATGTGGGTCCCAAGGACATGCCCCACATAGAACATCTCGGCACCACAAAGGAAGCTTGGGGTGCCCTCACCGAACTCTTCATTGGAAAGGAAAGCATGAGAAGGAATATGTATGATGCTTTGAGTAACCAAGCTGAAGGTTTTTATATGATGGATGGCGAGGTTCACGAGGATATGTATAGAAGAATCAAGTCAATATCCACCACATTCATAAATCATGGTGCTACCCATGTTGATGAAGCATGGATCAAGAGAAAGTATGTTAGTGCTCTCATGCCATTTGAGCCTACAGATTTGAAGAGCCTCCAAGGTAGACAAAATTACCATCAAATGACTTCCAATGAGGTTATGCAAGAAATGGCAGCTTTCAAAGTGGCCGCCAAGAATGCCAAAGATGCTCGTGCTCGAGCCATTGGAATGTAGAAGCGGGTCAATGTGGCCTTGAAGGCAAACGTTGTTGAATAAGACAACGATGAATTTGAAGCTATGGACTGTCCTGAGGATGTCAAGAGGGAACATGGTAAGTACATGGCTTTCTATGCCAGAAACTTTTGGAAGGACCCCGCCAAAGCCAAATCTGAACTTGAACTCAAGAGTGGGTCAAATGGAAGAATGGAAAACGGTCCTAAATTGAGAAATGCTTCAACTATGGAGACCGACTGCACTTTGTAGCTGAGTGTCCATATCAAAGTAGAGAAGATAATGTAGGAAGGCTTATTCAAAACTCAAAGGCTCCACGGAAGAAGCAATTTGTGAAGAAGAATGCTCCATACAAAAAGCAACCAAAGATTGTTTTGGTGGCTCAAGAGGAGTATTCATCCGCAAGCGAAGATGAAGAAGATGATGATAGCTCATGAGAGGTGGCTGCCATATCCACCACGTCCACACCGGCATCACTCTTCGACTCACCTAATGAAAACATCATCAACAAGAACGTCACTTGCCTCATGGTAAGAGGTTCCGAGGTATCATCTTCCATCACTTCCTTTCCTAAGACTACGATTGACATGGGTGATTCTACTAGTCTTAAGGTTAAGGAAGAAATTATTGCCTTGGACTATTTTATCAATAACTTGAGCACAAAATGCACTTTTAGGATCTCATGGACCAACTTGCTTAAAAAGAAGTTCTCCTTGAAGAAAAGGGAATAATTGAAAGGGAGTATGCAATGGAGATTGCATCCCTAAAAATGCTCTAGAATAAGAAGAAGAGGCTCAAGTCTCTCTAGAAGAGAGACTTGAGTAAATCGAGGAGTCACATGAAGAACTTGTGACCAAGCTAGTAAAAGAACGTGATAATGAATTATCCAAAGCAAAGAAAATAAATAAGGAAAAGGTTGAATTTGGGGATGCTCATGCTAGACTCTCCGAGAAATCGGAGAAACTTGACATTTCTCGCAAGGCTTTGGAAAGTGATTACTCTATTCCCAATGAGTCTCATGACCAGCTCCAAATTCGACTGACCAAGTATGATATTCCTAGCACTTCTACATCAAAATGTGCACATGAATAAAATGCTAGGTTGAAAGATGAGCTTCCCAAGACATCTACTCCCAAAGGTAAAGAAGCCCTTGATGAGATCCTTGGCAAGAAAAGTTCAAACTATGGAAAAGAGGGACTTGGCTTTGTCTCTAAGTACAAGAAGAAGAACAATAAAAAGAAGACCAAGAAGGCACAATCTAAGACAAGCACCACAGAAAATAATATCACAAAGGACAAAACTGATTATATTGGTTTTGCAGGGACTAACAATCCTAATTTTGAGTTGTTTTGTGATTATTATGATGATGTCTATGCTAGTTTTGTAGGTCCTTATGATAATTATATTTCTTGGTCTATTTGGGTCCCAAATACCCTTGTTACTAACATGAGAGGACCCATTGAAAAATGGATACCTAAAACCAAGAAGTAACTTTCTTGCAGGGGTATGCTTCCGGTGGATCTAAATGGGTGCTGGATAGTGGATGCACTAGTCATATGACCGGAAGCAAATAGATCATCATGGAGATGAGGCCTAATAACGATTATATAAACGTCTCCTATGGTGATAAGTCAAATATGAGGTATTGGGTCTTGGCAAGGTTGTGGTTGCTCATGATATCTCTCTCGTGGACGTCACATGCTTGTTGAGACCCTCGGTTAAAATTTACTTTTTGTTCGTGCCTTTGGTAAGATGGGCTTTTCTGTTTTTATTGATGGTGATTTAGTGGTACTCTTGTGGATCAAGTCTCTAAAGGTGTCTTTCATTGGGTATGTCGAAAGTGACCTGTATGTGTGAAGGGAATATGCCCTGAGAGGCAATAATAAAGTGTTTATTATGTGTATTCCAAGTATATGATAGATGTTTATTTTGCATGCTATAATTGTATTAATACGGAAACGTTAATACATGTGTGTTTAATAAACAAACAGAAAGTTCCTAGTTATGCCTCTCTCATAAACTAGCTCGTTGATTAACAAGATGATCAGGTTTCCTGATCATGGACATTGGATGTTGTTAATAACGGGATCACAACATTAGTGTAATGATGTGATGAACATTCATCCGAAGTATAGCATTACGATCAAAGTCATTGAGTTTATATTGCTATAACAACTTACGAAGTGATCCTAATCCTTAGACCATGAGATCATGTCAATCACTAACACCGGAAGAGTTTCTTGATAACATCAAACGTCACACCATAACAGGGTGATTATAAAGATGGATTCAGAACTAATAAAGTGTTATGTTGAGGCTCATAGATCGAGAGTGGAATTTGTTCATCCCGATGACGGATAGATATACTCTGGGCCCTCTCGGTGATATCACATTGATTAGCTTGCAAGCAAGTGATTTGATCACTAGAATGTTATATCACAGGAACGAGAAAAGAGTGCATGTCGGTAACGAGCTCAAACTAGGTATGGAGATACCGATGATCGAATCTCGGACATGTAATATATCGTGAAACAAAGGGATTAAGATACTAGCGTAAAAGGTTCCGACGATCACAAGAAAGTCATCGTTGAATGTGTGGGAGTCAGTATGGGTCTCCAGATCCCGCTTCTGATTATTGATCCGAGAGGGGTCTCGATCATGTCCGCATTGTTCACGAACCGTAGGGTGACACACTTAAGAGACACCGACATCCAATTGGAGCAAATGTTTCATGCCGAAGAATGAATAAGCGCAGGAATTTATTTCACTAGATACCGAAACAGGTTTTCGGTGAAATTGCATAAAGTGGTTATGCATGTGAAATAGAATTCTAGCAAGGGGTTATTTGTGAATGTTTGTCATTAAAGTAATTGACAAAATTCTGAATAAAATAAAAGAGTTTTATTTAATGAGAGTTTGCATTAAATTTGGTGGAAATTTAATGGGAATTTTGAGTGGACTTTTGAGTGGAGGGAATTTAGAGGAGTTTTGTGAGTGGAGTGTCCACCCACATGAAGAGGGGAGGGCAAGGGGGCAGCCCCATGCGCCGGCCACCCCTTGGGGTTCCCCCCTCCTCCTATAAAAGGAGCCCCCTCCTCACTTGTCTCTCACACCTCCTCGCGAAGGATCTCTCTCCCCCTCTAGAATTTATCCCCCATGGTCTCGGACTAGCGAGATACATGTTCCCGGTGGCTATTCGGCAAGAAAGAGTTGTGCTTCCGCTGCATCGCTGGAGAGAGGAGGCGGAGGTTGCTCGGTGCCTCGAACGTGTGTGCGAGCACGGATGCGCTGCTGATTTGCGGCGCTAGGACTTCCTCTCGATCTTGAGATCGGCAACAGATCGTCTACATCAATCACGAGTTGAACTCGTTAAGCTTTGTCGGTCTTCAAGGGTATGTTCTCTACGGATTTACATCCGCCCGTTGTTTATATCTAGTATATAGATCTTGGTATATAGTTCACATCGTAGGAAAATTTTTGTTTTCTATGCTGCGAACCCTTCAGTGGTATCAGAGCCGGATCTATGCGTAGATACTTTACACGGGTAGTACACATATGAGTATGTGGGCGATGATGATCATGTTGTTGCTCCTTTGTTGTGATTTTGGATATTGGTGGCATAGTGGGATGAAGCGGCCCGGACAAACTTTACATGTCCTCGCACATGAGACCTGTTCCACGCTTGACATGCAACTAGTTTGCATAAGTGGCTAGCGGGTGTCTGCTCTCCTACTATAGTCAATATCTATTTTGCAAGCGAGTTGTCAACAATTTGATTATCCTCGTTGTGGTTCATGTTCGTAGGTAAGAACGGTTCTATCTCGAAGCCCTAAGCCACGTAAAACTTGCAATGGATAAATTAGAGGCGCCTAGTTTAGATTGTTCTTTGGGCTAGTGTTATGATATGGTAGTGTTGTAAGTAGAAGTATGAGATGATACTCTTACAACACACATAGCGTGTAAAATCCATAGACCTTGGATTTACACATATAGGTATGATAGTGATCATACCACGATGCACATGATAGAGATCATCTGCGGGAACCATATAATTTCACTAATAAACATATGATATTTGGTTGCATCTTATATTGCTTGTTTAGTGCTTTGTTAGCATAATAAGATGATCCCTCATTTAAATATCAAGATAAGAATGTGTTCTTCCTTTAGTATGCACCGATTATGTTTTCGTCGCTCCAAGACATCACGTGATGATCGGGTGTTCTTGGATCCACGACCATATTTCGGTGTAAAAGCGATTACACACGCAAATACTAAGGTTCTAACTTGGCGAGCCTAGCATGTACATACGGCCTCGAACACGTAATCGAAAGGTTAAGCATGAGTCATATAGTTGATATGATGCCCATTTGATGCTCGCCTTTGAAGCTATACCGACTCACGTGATGATCGGACTTGGTGTAGTGGATTTGGTTCATGTAATCACCAAAAGGGCACGAGGGATGTCGCTTTTGAGTGGGATTTCATTCGTAATATATATTAGTTGAACTCGATCTATCATACACTTAGTCTAAACTTTACAAATTCTGTTGTAGATGGCACCACCTGCTTTTAATTTCAATGTGTTCATGGAGAAAGAGAAACTAGCAACGAACGGTAGCAACTTTACTGAATGGGCCATGAATTTGAGGATTCTCCTCTCACGCACAAAAGCAATATGTGCTAGAAGCGCCCGTTAGGCCCCCCACCTTTGATGATGCCCCGACGAGGAGAAGAATGTCTATCGACTCAGAGGACCACAACTTAGTTCATTGCGGCATATTGTATGGGCTAGAGCCGAACTTCAAAAGGCTTTCAAAACGGCAATGCATTTGATACAATGGATGAGTTGAAAATGATTTTCGACACATGTCAGTGAGAGCTACAATGCTTCGTAAAAGTTCTTTAGCTGCATGATGGAAGAGCACAGTCTGTAGTGAGCATGTACTCAAGATGTCGTTACGCCGATAAGCTTGTGTCCTTGGGAATAACGATTCCCATTGACTTAGGCATCCATCGTGTTCTCAGCCGCCACCTAGCTATAAGAGCTTCGTGATGAACTATAATATGCAAGGCATGAAGAAGTCTCCCGAGCTTCTATCAATGCTTAAAACCGCGTATGGAGATCAAAAGGAACATCAAGTGTTGATGATCAATAGGAACACGGTTTCAAGAAAGACAAGAAGGAAAACAGAAGGAAGTAAGGCGGCAAGCCTGCCGCTACCGAAAAGAAACCCCGAGTTGGACCTAAGTCCGATTCCGAAAAGTGCTACTATTGTAAGGGATCGCCATCGAAGCGCAATCGCCCCAAGTATCTCGGACATAAGAAGGCCGGCAAGGCAAACAAAGGTATATATGATATACATGTTATTGATGTGTACTTGACTAGTGCTCGCAGAGCACCGGTATTTGATACCGGTTCAGCCATAATATTTGTAACTCAATCGTGGGTCTGGAACAAGCGACCGCTAGCAAGGGTGAGGTCAAGATGCGTCGGCAATGGATCAAACGTTGATGTAATCGCCGCCGAACGCTGCCTCTCCACTTACCGGGATTAGTTATAAACTTGAATAAATGTTATCCGGTGCACCGAGCATGAACATTGTATCTGGATCATGTTTGATGCAAAGTGGTTATTCATTTAAATCTGAGAACAATGGTTGTTCTATTTATATGAATGAAATCTTTTATGGTCATGCACCGATGATGAATGGTTTATTTCTGTTAGATCTCAATGATAATGTTACACATATTCATAATGTTGATGCTAAAAGGATTAAACTTAATGATGATATATCCGCATATATGTGGCACTGCCGGTCTAGGTCATATTGGCATTAAACGCATGAAGAAGCTCCATTCGGATGGACTTTTGGAATCACTTGATTATGAATCATTTGATACATGTGAGCCATGCCTTATGGGCAAGATGACTAGAACGCCGTTTTCCGGTTCAATGGAACGGGCGACAGATTTATTGGAAATCATACATTCTGATGTATGTGGTCCAATGAGTGTGTCGGCGCGAGGTGGATATCGTTATTTTGTTACTTTCACGGATGATTTGAGTAGATACGGTTATATCTACTTGATGAAACACAAGTCTGAAACCTTTGAAAAGTTCAAGGAATTTCAGAATGAAGTGGAAAATCATCGTAATAGAAAGATCAAATTTCTACGGTCCGACCGTGGAGGTGAGTATCTAAGTTACGAGTTTAGCACTCACATGAAAGAGTGTGGAATTGTTTCACAACTCACACCTGCCGGAACACCACAGTGAAATGGTGTGTCGGAACGTCGTAATCGTACTTTATTAGATATGGTTCGATCTATGATGTCTCTGACGGACTTGCCGTTGTCATTTTGGGGTTATGCACTAGAAACTGCTGCATTCACTTTAAATTGGGCACCATCTAATCCGTTGAAAAGACACCATATGAATTGTGGTTTGGAAACAAACCTAAGCTGTCATTTCTTAAAGTTTGGGGATGCGATGTTTATGTGAAGAAACTTCAACCGGATAAACTCGAACCCAAAGCGGAAAAATGCGTCTTCATAGGATACCCTAAAGAAACTATTGGGTATTCCTTCTATCACAGATCCGAGGGCAAGGTTTTTGTTGCCAAGAATGGATCCTTTCTAGAGAAAGAGTTTCTAAAAGGTGTGAGTAGTCGGAAGGTAGAACTCAAGAGGTTGTGGAACCTTCTCTTCAAAGTATGGAGAGTAGCGCAATGGGAAGTTGTTCCGGAGTTGGCTCCACCGTTGAAGAGGGAACTAATGATAATGATCATGAAACTCCGAAGAGAGTACCGAACCTCGCAGGTCAAACAGACGCTGCAGCCCCGAGTCAGACGGAAATCTGTCATGAATTTCATGGTTGATGAAAATAATGACCCCGCGACGTATGAAGAAGCGATGATGAGCCCGGATTCCAACAAATGGTTAGAAGCCATGAAATCCGAGATGGAATCCATGTATGAAAATCAAGTTTGGAACTTGGTGGAATTACCTCACCGAAAGGCCGTGGAGAACAAATGGATTTTCAAAAGAAAACTGATGCGATGGTAATGTGACCATCTATAAAGCTCGACTTGTCGCAAAGGGTTTCGACAAATTCAAGGAGTTGACTACGATGAGACTTTCTCCCGTAGCGATGCTAAAGTCGCTAGGATTATGTTAGCAATTGCTGCATATTTAATATGAAATATGGCGATGGATGTCAAAACCGCGTTTCAATGGTAATATTGAAGAAGAGTTGTATATGATACAACCAAAGGGTTTTGTCGATCCTAAGGATGCTAACAAGGTGTGCAAGCTTCAGCGATCCATCTATGGATTGAAGCAAGCATCACGGTTGGAATCTCCGCTTTGATGAGGTGATCAAAGAGTTTGGATTTGTCCAAACTTATGGAGAAGCTTGTATTTACAAGAAAGTGAGTGGGAGCAATGTGGCATTTCGATATTATATGTGGATGACATATTATTGATCGAATGATATAGAACTTTTAAACAAAGGTTAAAAGTTATCTAAAGAAATTTTCAATGAAGGACCTAGGTGAAGCGTCATACATATTAGGCATAAAGATCTATAGAGATAGATCTAGGCGCCTAATAGGGCTATCGCAAAGTACATACCTTGATAAGATTTTAAAGAAGTTTAAAATGGACGGAAGTAAGAAGGGGTTATTACCTATGTTGCAAGGCAAGACATTGAGTAAGACTCAAAGTCCGGCTTCGGCGGAAGAAAGAGAGATAATGGACAAAGTCCCCTATGCTTCAGCCATAGGCTCTATAATGTACGCCATGATATGTACAAGACCGGATGTGGCACATGCTATTAGTTTGACTAGTAGGTACCAATCGGATCCAGGTTCTAACATCGATGGCGGTCAAGAATATCCTTAAGTACTTACGAAGAACTAAGGATATGTTTCTTGTATACGGAGGTGAAGAAGAGCTCGTCGCTAAGTGTTATGTCGACGCTAGCTTTGACACCGATCCGGATGACTCTAAGTCTCAATCCGGATACGTATTTCTCATGAATGGCGGAGCAGTTAGTTGGAGGAGCTCCAAACAACCTGTGGTAGCGGGATCAACAACGGAGGCCGAATATGTTGCTGCTTCAGAAGCGGCTCAGGAAGCAGTTTGGATGAAGGAGTTCATATCCGAACTAGGAGTTGTGGCAAACGCGTTGGACCCAATGGTGATCTATTGTGACAACAATGGTGCCATTGCCAATGCCAAAGAGCCAAGGTCAAGCATTCCAAGCATATTAAGCGCCGGTTTCACTCCATCCCATGAGCATGTCAAGGATGGAGATATAAAGATTTAGAAGTACATACGGATCTCAATGTAGCAGATCCGCTGACTAAAACTCTCCCTAGAGAAAAACATGATCAACACGAACTCAATGGGTGTTAGATTTATCACTATGTAACTAGATTATTGTCTCTAGTGCAAGTGGGAGATCAAGGAATATGCCCCGAGAGGCAATAATAAAGTGTTTATTATGTGTATTCCAAGTATATGATAGATGTTTATTTTGCATGCTATAATTGTATTAATACGGAACGTTAATACATGTGTGTTTAATAAACAAATGTAAAGTTCCTAGTTATGCCTCTCTCATAAACTAGCTCGTTGATTAACAAGATGATCAAGGTTTCGATCATGGACATTGGATGTTGTTAATAACGGGATCACAACATTAGTGTAATGATGTGATGAACATTCATCAAGTATAGCATTACGATCAAAGTCATTGAGTTTATATTGCTATAACAACTTACGAAGTGATCCTAATCCTTAGACCATGATATCATGTCAATCACTAACACCGAAGAGTTTCTTGATAACATCAAACGTCACACCATAACAGGTGATTATAAAGATGGATTCGTAACTAATAAAGTGTTATGTTGAGGCTCATAGATCGAGTGGAATTTGTTCATCCCGATGACGGATAGATATACTCTGGGCCCTCTCGGTGATATCACATTGATTAGCTTGCAAGCAAGTGATTTGATCACTAGAATGTTATATCACAGAACGAGAAAAGAGTGCATGTCGAAACGAGATCAAACTAGGTATGGAGATACCGATGATCGAATCTCGGACATGTAATATATCGTGAAACAAAGGGATTAAGATACTAGCGTAAAAGGTTCCGCGATCACAAGAAAGTCATCGTTGAATGTGTGGGAGTCGATGGGTCTCGGATCCCGCTCGATTATTGATCGAGAGGGTCTCGATCATGTCCGCATTATTCACGAACCGTAGGGTGACACACTTAAGAGACACCAACATCCAATTGGAGCAAATGTTTCATGCCGAAAGAATGAACAAGCGCAGGAATTTATTTCACTAGATACCGAAACAGGTTTTCGGGTGAAATTGCATAAAGTGGTTTTGCATGTGAAATAGAATTCTAGCAAGGGGTTATTTGTGAATGTTTTTCATTAAAGTAATTGACAAAATTCTGAATAAAATAAAAGAGTTTTAATTAATGAGAGTTTGCATTAAATTTGGTGGAAATTTAATGGGAATTTTGAGTGGACTTTTGAGTGGAGGGAATTTAGAGGAGTTTTGTGAGTGGAGTGTCCACCCACATGAAGAGGGGAGGGCAAGGGGGCAGCCCCATGCGCCGGCCACCCCCTTGGGGTTCCCCCCCTCCTCCTATAAAAGGAGCCCCCCTCCTCACTTGTCTCTCACACCTCCTCGCGAAGGATCTCTCTCCCCCCCTAGAATTTATCCCCCGGTGGCTATTCAGCAAGAAAGAGTTGTGCTTCCGCTGCATCGCTGGAGCGAGGAGGCGGAGGTTGCTCGGTGCCTCGAACGTGTGTGCGAGCACGGATGCGCTGCTGATTTGCGGCGCTAGGACTTCCTCTCGATCTTGAGATCGGCAAGAGATCGTCTACATCAACCACGAGTTGAACTCGTTAAGCTTTGTCGGTCTTCAAGGGTATGTTCTCTACGGATTTACATCCGCCCGTTGTTTGTATCTAGTATATAGATCTTGGTATATAGTTCACATCGTAGGAAAAATTTTGTTTTCTATGCTGCGAACCCTTCAATGTGGTGGATTTTTTTTTGGGGAAAACCACTGCTGGTCCGATGTGCTTATTTGGAAAGCCGACGCGGGCTGGTCATGGCATCGCCATCTAGCCCATGTCAACATGAGAACTTTGCAAAGTCTTCACAAGGGTGGCCACATCCTTGGACTAAAAGAAACTTTTTTCCTTTGCCAAAGATCATTGTTGCAGGGCTTGTGTTGAAGGAAAGATGCATGAATCTCCCCATAAGAGGAAGACTATTATTTCGTCCAAGAGGATCTTGGAGCTACTTCATGTAGATCTCTTTGGTACTCCATCTCATGCAAGCCTCGGTGGGAAGAAGTATTGCCTGGTCATAGTTAATGGTTACTCAAGATACACATGGGTCTACTTCTTCAAGCTGAAAAGTGAGACTCAACAGACTGTCATCGACTTTGCCAACGAGGTACATCGTCAACACAATGTCCCAATATTGGCATAAGAAGCGAGAACGGCTCCGAGTTCAAGAACTACACCCTGAATGAATTTATAAGTGAAGAGGGGATAAGACATCAATATTCCACTACGTACACCCCTCAACAAAATGGTGTAGCCGAGAGGAAAAACCAGACTCTAATGGACATGGCAAGATCTATGTTGGCTGAATTCAAGTCACCATACAACTTTTGGGCTGAAGCTATTTCCACCGCATGTCACTCATCAAACTGTATTTACCTCTGTAAAATCTTGAACAAGACTCTGTATGAAAGACTTACCAGTAACAAGCCCAACATATCATATTTTCGGGTGTTCGGTTCTAAGTGTTTATTTCTCATTAAAGGAGTTCGTTTGTATAAATTTGAGTCTAAGGCTTTAGAAGGCATTTTTGTTGGTTATGGTGCCAAATCCCACACTTATAGAGTCGAAAATAAGCTCTCCAAAACTGTTGTGGAATCTTGTAGTGTGGTATTCAAGGAAAATGATGGATCCCATGTGGGGCAAGTTGATGTTTGTGATGCATATGTTGAAATACCCCAAGATTCCATACGAAGAATGGGTGTGGGATTTTTCCGCCCCATTGAGTAACCCCTTGTGGAAGATCGGGAAGGACAATGCTCTACTCAACTAGAGCCCTCATCTACACAAGTTCAACAAGCTCCACATGCTAGAGAAACCACTGCATCAACACCTCAACTGTCTGAAGATCAGCCATCATCTGAAGCATCTGGAAGCTCCAGGCCAAATTTTCCGGGTGAGACCGGATTATCCGGTCCTACCTCATCTAATGACAGGAACGAACAGGAAGACGAGGAACATGCAGAAACTACCAGGCCAGATTTTCTGGGTGGTTTCAGATTATCCGGCCCTACTCCAACTCGTGCCAGAATCGACCTGGATGATCAAGATGGAGCAAGACTCCCATGCTGGATTATCTGTCCCCTCCCTCGGCCGGATTATCCGGCCCTAAAGTTTCAGAACAGCACCAGCCTCTTATTACGGCTACTAATCAAAATCAAGGGCAAGGTTCTTCATCACCTGTCCATGATGAACAAGTTGTTGATCAAGGTCAAGCTAGTGGTCAATATGAAGACTCAAATGATGAAGAAATTCCTCCAAGAAACAACAAGCTGATTGAAATTCGTCGCAAAGATCGTGCTGAAAGAATCCTCGAACTAAGAGGTCACACACTTGACAAAGTTATCGGTGATCTAAGAAGAAGGTTGTCCACAAGACATGAACTAGGGAGTTCTAGTGATCATCAAGCTCATATATCTACGGTGGAACCCAAGAAAGTTTTTGAAGCTCTTGAAGATCCAGATTGGGTTGTTGCAATGCATGAAGAACTGAATAATTTCGAGCGCAACAAAGTCTGGAAGCTACTAGAGAAGCGCATAGATTGCCGCAATGTTATCGGCACGAAGTGGATTTTCAAGAACAAGCAAGATGAGAGTGGAATTGTTGTAAGGAATAATGCAAGATTGGTGGCACGAGGTTTCTCCTAAGTGGAAGGCATTGACTTTGGCGAAACTTATGCTCTAGTGGCTCGCCTTGAGTCCATTCATATCCTCCTTGCTTATGCTGCTCATCATAATTTTAAATTACAACAAATGGACGTTAAGAGTGATTTTCTTAATAGTCGTCTACATGAGTTGGTATATGTCAAGCAACCCCCGGGTTTCGAGGATCCAAATTTTCTGAACCATTTCTACAAACTCGATAAGGCGCTCTATGGCCTTAAACAAGCCCCACGTGTGTGGTATGAGCACCTTAAAGATCTTTTGTTAGACCGTGGCTTCGAGGTTGGGAAAATCAATCCCCATTCTTTTTACAAAGAAGGTTAAGGGGGATCTTTTTGTATGCTAGCTATTGATGACCCACAAGTATAGGGGGTGTATCGTAGTAATTTTTATAAATAGGAGTGTCGATCCCAACGAGGAGCAGAAGGTGTTGACTAGTGGTATGGAGCAGGAAATCTCTATAAATACTTAGCAAACAGATTTTTAGAGGTTTTCTGATAAAGCAAGGAAATAAAGTGCAAGTAAATAAAACATCAAATAATTGCAGCAAGTGGCCCAATCCTTTCTTAGCAAAGGACAAGCCGGTGGAAATACTAATGAGGACCAAACGTTCTCGAGGACACATGGGAATACTGTCAAGTGCTTTCGCTTCATATAGCTGAGTAGTATTCTTTGGTTTTATAAGTGTTGTGTGGGTGAACCTGTGCTAATGTACCGACCTTACTTGGACTAATACATACTTGTGATTAAACCCCTTGCAAGAATCCGCAACTACAAGAAAGCAATTAAGATATAAACCTAACCACGGCCTTAAACTCTGAGGTCCTACACTCCCTTGTGCAATGGTTTCCTAACGGGGGTTCAGGTTTCTGTCACTCCGGCAACCCCATAATTAGTAGCCAAATACACAATGCATTCCCCTAGTCCCATAAATGGTGAAGTATCATGTAGTCGACGTTCACATGACACCACTATAAGAATAGCACCACAACTTAAATATTAAACCATTGAATAATACATCAACACAAATCCACAACTAACAACAATGCTTCTCCCATGTCCTCAAGAACTAAACGAACTACTCACGAGACATCATATGGATCAAGATCAGAGATGATATGATGATGGATAACAATCTGAACATAAACAATAATTCAATGGTTCCACTCACATGCATCAACTACAATAGTAATCAACATCGGGAAAGTTTCCCCTAAGAACTGGCAAGATTCAACACAATTGTTACAGCGGGATGGAGTGGTGATGATGGTGCTGGTGAGGATGATGGTGTGGATGATGATGATGATACCGATGAATTCTAGCTTGATGATGGTGTTGATGGCGACGATCTCCCCTCTCTAGGAAGGAATTTCCCTGGCAGAAATCTATCTCCCGGAGAGCTCTTTCTCTCTTGGTGTTTTCCGCGTGGTCGCTCCCCATGTATTAGGGTTTCGAGGAGAAGATATAGGCGAGAGGGCGGAGCCATAGGTGGGCCAGGGTGGCCACACCCCCTATAGGCGCGGCCTAGGGTGGCCTGCGCCTGGGGGGTGTGGGCCCCTTGTGGCCCAACTCCGCCTCCCCTTCTGGCATCCTTCGTCTTCTGGGAAAATAGGATTTTCTGTAGTTTTTCTCGTATTTTTCTGATCTTTGAAAAGTTGCATCAAAACACCGCTTTTTCCATCAGAATCCCGTCTCCGGCAGTTCATCCTCCAAGAATCATCTAACATGCAAAAATAGATGAAAAGACATAAGTACCACCTCTTAATATGAAATATGTCAATGAATAGAGGAAAATTATGATACAGAATGGTGATGCAAATTGGATGTATCAACTCCCCCCAAGCTTAGACCTCGCTTGTCCCCAAGCGAAAACTGAGCTCAGTAAACATGTCCACAGGTTTATGGAGTGAAGTGTCGATAAAATAATACGGACAAGAAGCATCACACTTAACAATGCACAACTCATAGAAGAAAGCAACTCACCATTATATAACTTAGCTTGCAACAAGTATGGGAGTCACAATAAAGATGCATAAAGATAAATCATAATTGGGATTGGAAAACTTTGTTCTTGGTCAGAGAACAGTTGGCAATTTTTTTTAAGAAAAGCTTTTGTAAAGAAGTTTTATAATAGGAGTCCTCTTTGCTCAAACATAAAAGGATTTTCACAATGATGGCTTTCAAAGTAATACTGATACGTCGTAAACGTATCTATAATTTTTGATGTTCCATGCTTGTTTAGTATCCACTTTACTATATTTTGTCTACACTTTGAGGTATTTTTATACACTTTCTGGAACTAACCTATTGACAAGATGCCAAAGTGCCAGTTGCCTGTTTTCTGCTGTTTTTGGTTTTAGAAAGCTAAAAATTTAGTATTCTCAGAATTGGACGGGACAAAAGCCAAAGTTCATATTTTTCCCTGAACGATACGGAAAATTGAAGACAAGACGGAGGAGGACACCAGGGTGGACACACCCTAGGTGGGCGCGGGTCCCACCCTGGCCGCGCCCACAGGGGGTGTGGGCCCCCTGGCCCTCCACCGACCTTGCCTCCTACGCCTATTAGAAGCCTCTGACCCAAAAACCATAGGGAATCGACCAAAAACATCCATGAAAACCTCCACAGTTCCGCCGCCACCGAAGGGGAGATTCGGGGGACAGAAATTCTCTGTTCTGGCACCCTGCCGGCACAGGGAAGTGCCCCCAGAGCCATCTCCATCGATCTCCACCATCATCTCCATCGCCATTGCTGATTCCCATGATGAGGAGGGAGTAGTTCTTCCTCCAGGCTAAGGTATCTACCGGTAGCTATGTGTTCATCTCTCTCTCTCTCTATGTGTGATCATGTTGTGGTCATGAGATTTGTAATCAAGTAGATCTACTCTGTTACTCAAGTGCTTAAACCAATCTCTGCTCTCCCCACGTGTGTGAAAATGATAGCGTGCGCACCGTGGTGGCACCTAGGCTAGAGGTTGCTTAATTTCTCAATTGCTTTAATAGATCTATGCTTTTCCCCATGTGTGTGAAAGCGACAGCGTGCACGCGTGTGTGACACTTAAACTAGGCTATATATATATATTTATCATGAGTTATATTTGGAGTTGGATGTCTCTATGAAGTTGTGGTGTTTGTTGGAACCATCTAGCGCTCAAGGTGACAGTGTGGGGTTATCTAGATGGGTAAGGCGGACTTTGAGGTGTGCTGTTATAGCCCTACCATGGATTAGAGTGTCCAACCGAAGAGTAGTTCAGGGTAGTATCATGAAGATAATATATTTATATGAGAGTGTTCACTACTGAAAGTATGATCTCCAGGCCTTGTTTCTAAGCATTGAAACACCGTTTGCATCTAGATCTGTTGCATGTTTGCTTGCTTCCATCTTTATTTCAGTTTTCCTTTAGCCTATTCCACGTCAACAATAAGTCAGAAGCTCTTTTCTGGCACCGTTACCACTTGTATTTCACTATATCTTTGCCAAACTAGTGCACCTATACACCTGACAAGTGTATTGGGTGTGTTGGGGACACAAGAGACTTCTTGTATCTTGATTGCAGGGTTGCTTGAGAGGGATACCTTTGACCACTTCCTCCCTAATTTCGATAAACCTTGGGTAATCCACTTAAGGGAAAACTTGCTGCTGTTCTACAAACCTCTGCACTTGGAGGCCCAACAACTGTCTACAAGAATAGAAGTACGTATACATCAAATACTCATTTAGATAAGAGTCATGTGCAAACAAGGAAGATAAAGAACATGATTGAATAAATCATCATATGAATGCTTGAAACACAACAACTCAAATGCCTGCTAGAAGTAGAGAGGAATATGTTTACTGACTCAACTTAGAAGTAGGAGAAAGGCCCTTCATAGAGGGAAGCAGGGATTTCAAGTTCATAAAGAGTTTTCAAAAGATTATGGTACTTACTAGCTTTGAGACCTCATTGCCCCTATCATAAGCATATTGAGGTGATTAAGGTTAAAGTGAACAAAGATGGAGTATATCCTTGACGAAATATAAGTTGGAAATATCATGTCCCTTGAGTACGAGGGCCGCTCCTCATGCTACTCAACTTTAGTTACCGATAAGTTCTTGTCATAGTAAGTACATGTGTATCATAAAGAACTGCCAACGGGGTACCCCTTGCACATGATATAGGAGCTATTCCATAATCAAAATGACAAGACAAGCAGACAATGAGCATCTCAGCAATCTCTTATTTACCATGGGAAAATGGTACTTTTTTCTCTCTTTCCTCTTTTCAATATGTCTCTATTTTTTATAAAAGAAGAAAGCTTCATAGATTACTCATTATGGTAATGCTGCAAGTTTCCACCATGATTAGGCATGGCTTAGGCTAGCGGCCTAGGCGTTTCTCTAACACATATACATAACTCCATGGACTTACAAGCTCCCTTTTTATTTCACACCGACGACATCCGCAAAAAAAGAGCATGATATCATCTGTGTACAGTGTACAAGTGCAATGTTGAAAGTGTTCCCGCGACAACACGGTTCTGTTAATTCCAACGTATAGGTGCAAGTATGTACAACTTCGATGACACGATGGCTCAATTTTATTAGGGGCAGGTGTGACATCAAGTTCGTGAGAGCTTTACTAACTAGTTTTTACATAACAAAATAATTTTTAATTCAAAAGATAGATGAAGATTGAGAATTTTCTTGGAATAGCAATAATGCTAATAGGTAGATATGCTGGACACAAATGGCATGGGTTTTGGTTTAAAGGATTGGATGCATGAGAAGTAATCCCTCTCAGCATAGGTTTTTGGCTAGCAAGGCTGGTTCGCAAGCAAGAGAGTTGAAGGAAACAAGCAAACTTACAAGTGATAAAGCCAAACATGCAATCTTCCTTGAAGACATAAAAGATCTTAAATAAAGAATACTAAGCTTATGAGCCAATCAAGAAAGAAAATAAATGATACAAAATACCTGTAAGCTTTTTCTCTTTTTCCTTTCAAACCTCAAAAAGTGTTGCTACGGAGCAGAGCTCGGTTTGTCAAAACCAATTTAGATCTACTTGATGCTCCCAAAGTGATGCCAATACTGATCAACAAGATCAATAATATAATAGAGATTGCAAACTAAAATAATAAGTGAAAAAAGGTAAAAAATGAAGCTTCTCATTAATATTCCATAAAGACACTCACACCAAGGGATACATAGATAACCAACTAAAAGGAGAGATACTTCCACAATGCAAACCAACCTATAAGATAACTTCTCTACCCAAGATATGAAACTACTAAAAATGTAAAAAGATAAAAGATAATGATGTCATACCGCGGCACTCCCCCAAGCTTGGAACAAGCCAAGGGGATGCCAAACCTAATGACGAATTACTCCTTCGGTGGTGGTGTTCCCTTGTTTAAGGTCAGAAAACCCTCCAGCATCTTACGAAGCCTGTTATTCTCTTCTTGAAGTATATCCACCTTCATCCTTAGAGAACAGTACTTATCGCAAAACTCATCAGTAGTTCGAAGGACTTCCACCACCTTAGGGCAGGATCTGAAGTCTAGAACGGAGGTCATCCCCCCTGCATATTATGAGAAAAAGAACGTCCAATGTTAATTGCCCCTACAAAAGTATGTTTTCTCGCCCTTGATCCTGTGGTAGCTTGTCCTTTCATGCCCGCTGACATGTCTTTTATTTTCTCCTCGATGCTCCAATCCATGTCTTCGTTCCTAGCATCGATCCTTTCTTCTTCCACGGGCTCCTTGCCCTCATTGTTGGCAGAGACCATGGTGCTCTAAACTTGAGAGTATTTCCTGACAAAAACAGATCGAAACGAAAACACGACGAGAACACGATATACGAACCTCGGGGGATCCGGGGGGTTATATATTACGAAGTTTCATGACATAAGGAAGGTACTGTGCGAAAACAAGGCGGAGACGGACTCCAGGGGGCTCACACCCCTGGTGGCGCGGCCAGCAAGGGCCCGCGCCACTAGTGGGTGTGGCCCACCTGGCCTCCGTTTCCTCCTCCGTTTTGTCTCGTAACCTTCCGTATGTGATAAAAACATCAAAAATATAAAATGATAAGGTTTTCACGAACCTTCAGTTTGCAACACTTTTACCTATTCAAAAACGGACTCCGCAGATTCCTTCTCTCCATCTCCTGAAAATTCCTTTCATACAAGGCCTTACACAAACCTCATTGGCAACATTAGTGTACGCAAAAACAATAAACCTTTAGGTTCAAACTTCAACTGAAATCCATCAAAACAAAAGCTACCGTAGCAACTCCTTTCCAAAAGCCCAAAAAGATTCTAAAAAGGAATCAATATAAGAGGCTAATGCAAATGATGGCAGAAATCTATCAGAACAGACCAGCAGGTAAATATTGATTTTTTCGAAAAACTTATGTTGCTCAAATCAAGAAGTGCAAAACTAATGAAAGTTGGATAACAACTTGGAGAACAAGCACAGAAAAATACAGCTCCATCCGTAGTACTGAGATCCTTCACGAATATTTACAATGCAGCACAAAAATCTGTCCCAAGACAGCCACTTTTCACAACTCCTCTACTTCTCAAAAGTAGTTGATCTTGACGCAAAAAAGGATAATGATCGGTTATTACTGAGGCAATAACTTCCAAGACTCAACAAAACAAAAACCAAAAGCAAACTAAAACGGGTTGTCTCCCAAAAACTCTTTCTTTATAGCCTTTAAGATGGGCATGATAGTTTCAAGATGCTCACATGGGAGATATGGATTTGAAGTGAAAGAGAGCACCAAGAAGCAAATATCCAACACATTTGAGTCTAACCCACTTCCTATGCAAGGGTGTCTCATGAGAAAACAAATTGTTGAAACAAAAGGACACTAGCATAGGAAGACAAAACAAATGCAACTTCAAAGCTTTCAAAATAAAACAGGGAAACTTAATATTATTGAGATGCATAAAACCATGTTTCCCTGTCTCATATAACTTTCAGTAGCACTCTGAATAAAGTTTACAATATAAATATCACAAGAAACAACTCTATCACCAGAATGAGCACACTTACAATCATCAAAAGGAGGTCTAAGGTCATAAACTGGATCAATAGAAGCAAGTTCTTCAACCCTGAAATCTTCATTAGGCAAACTATTTTCATACGGAGCTTTAGCAATTTTGGAAAAGTTAAACTCATAAGAATCTCCATCAAACTTAGTTAAAACTTTCTCCTTCTTACAGTCTATAATAGCTCCACAAGTGTTCAAGAAAGGTCTACCAAAGATGATAGGACTAGTTTTACTAGCTGTTGAACCAAGCACTAGAAAATCAGCATGATACTTAATCTTACCGTAGAGAACTTCCACATCTCTTACAATACTAGTAGGGCAAATGGTTTCCTTATTAGCAAGGTGAACAACCACATCTATGTCTTCAAGTTCAGAAGGACCAATTTCATGCATAATTTCCCTGTAAAGCTCATAAGGAATAACACTAGAACTAACACCAATATCACATAAACCAGAGTAGCAATGGTCACCAATTCTAACAGAAAGCACATGGACACTAGTTTTACTAAATTTTCTAGGATGAGAGACAATATTAGAAGCGTCTTCACAGAAGACAATGTGCTCATCCTCTATTTTTAGTGACAAGATCTTTCACAAGGGCTACTATAGGTTCAACATTTATTTGTTCATTAGGTTCCACAGTTTTGTTTGCACTTTTGTTAACCACACTAACTATCATAGACTACTCCTTTAACTTAGCTGGGAAAGGTGTTTTCTTAACATAAGGTTCAGGCAAAATACGATCAATAGTACAAACTTCAGTGTTTCTAACAGGAACATGATTAACAACATCTATATAAGGTGCATGGTACTTATTACACTTCTTTTTAGGTATTTATATATAAGAGCCAAAGGCCTTAAAACAATTGTCAATACTTTGAGAATCAAGACCATACTCAGTACTAATATCACAAAAGTCATCACTTCCCATAAAAGATTTAATGCATTCAGAATCATAGTTTATATCTGACTTTCTTCCTTTGTCATTCTCCCATGCTTCAGTGTTCACTTGAATACGGTCTAGGAGATCCCATTTAGCTTCTTCCTTCATACGTGTGAATGATCCAACACAAGAAGCATCTAGTAAATCTTTATCATGAAGAGAAAGCCTAACATAAAAGTTATTGATAATAATGTTGTTAGGGAGTTCATTAATAGGACATTTAAGAATTAGTAACTTCAATCTACCCCAAGCTTGAACTTTACTCTCTCCATCACGAGGCCAAAAGTTATATATTAGATTCCTATCCTTATGAATCTCACTAGGAGGATAGAATTTAGAATAAAAGAGAGGTACTATTTCCTACCATTCCATGGATTGTCCATTCTTTAGAAGCTTATACCATTCTTCAGCTCTTCCTTTCAATGATATAGAGAGTAACTTCTTCTTCACATGTTCAGTTGTAATACCTGCACACTTAAACAACCCGCATAATTCATGGATAAAAAGCAAATGATCACCAGGATGGACAGTTCCATCCCCTAAATAATAATTATCCATAACACGATCAATAATACTTGTAGGTATCTTAAAAGGATCTATCTCAACAGGTGGTGGTTCATCTACTACCCTAACAGTGGTAGTAGTTTTCCTAAACAGAAAACTAAGTGGGTTATCCATATTGGAAAAAAAGTAACAAACATAAAATAAAAGCAATACTCACAGTACAAGTTTCCTTTACAAGTTCCACTCTTCAATAGCACTTCACTCCCCGGCAACGGCGCCAAAAAATAGTCTTGATGACCCACAAGTATAGGGGGTGTATCGAAGTACTTTCGAAAAATAGGAGTGTCGATCCCAACGAGGAGCGGAAGGTGTAGTGGTATGGAGCAGGAAAACTCTGTAAATACTTCGCAAATGGATTTTTAGGGGTTTTCTGATAAAGCAAGGAAATAAAGTGCAAGTAAATAAAATAGCAAATAATTGCAGCAAGTGGCCCAATCTTTTCTTAGCAAAGGACAAGCCGGTGGAAATACTAATGAGGACCAAACGTTCTCGAGGACACATGGGAATACTGTCAAGTGCTTTCGCTTCATATAGTTGAGTAGTATTCTTTGGTTTTATAAGTGTTGTGTGGGTGAACCTGTGCTAATCTACCGACCTTACTTGAACTAATACATACTTGTGATTAAACCCCTTGCAAGCATCCGCAACTACAAGAAAGCAATTAAGATATAAACCTAACCACGGCCTTAAACTCTGAGGTCCTACACTCCCTTGTGCAATGGTTTCCTAACGGGGGTTCAGGTTTCTATCACTCCGGCAACCCCATAATTAGTAGCCAAATACACAATGCATTCCCCTAGTCCCATAAATGGTGAAGTATCATGACACCACTAGAAGAATAGCACCACAACTTAAATATTAAACCATTGAATAATACCTCAAAACAAATCCACAACTAACAACATGAATTCTCCCATGTCCTCAAGAACTAAACGAACTACTCACGAGACATCATATGGATCAATATCAAAGATGATATGATGATGGATAACAATCTGAACATAAACAATAATTCAATGGTTCCACTCACAAGCATCAACTACAATAGTAATCAACATCGGGAAAGTTTCCCCTAAGAACTGGCAAGATTCAACACAATTGTTACAGCGGGATGGAGTGGTGATGATGGTGCTGGTGGGTATGATGGTGTGGATGATGATGATGATCCCGATGAATTCTAGCTTGATGATGGTGTTGATGGCGGCGATCTCCCCTCTCCGGGAAGGAATTTCCCCGGAAGAAATCTGTCTGCCGGAGAGCTCTTTCTCTCTCGGTGTTTTCCGCCCCGTAGAGGCGGCGGAATCTTTCTGTGGTCACTCCTCTTGTATTAGGGTTTCTAGGAGAACATATAGGCGAGGCGGAGCCATAGGTGGGCCATGGTGGCCACACCCCTATAGGAGCGGCCTAGGGTGGCCCGCGCCTGGGGGGTGTGGGCCCCCTGTGGCCCAACTCCGCCTCCCCTTCTGGCATCCTTCGTCTTCTAGGAAAATAGGATTCTCTATAGTTTTTTTGGTATTTTTTTGATCTTCGCGAAATTGCATCAAAACACCGCTTTTGCCATCAGAATCTAGACTCCGGCAGTTCATCCTCCAAGAATCATCCAACATGCAAAAACATATGAAAATACATAAGTATCACCTCTTAACATGAAATATATCAATGAATAGAGGCAAATTATGATACAGAATGGTTATGTAAATTGGACGTATCAGCTATATGTAGATGACATTATTTCAATGCTTATGGCTGACAGGTTTGAGATGTATATGACGGGAGAATTAAGGTTCTTTATTGGATTTGAGATCACAACTAAAAGAAGGAAATTTCATTAATCAAGCAAAATACATCCAAGACATGCTCAAGAGGTTCAATATGACAGATCTTAATGGTGTTGCTAGACCAATGCAAACTAAATGCCATCTTGAGCTCAATCCCAAGGGTAAAGATGTGGACCAAAAGGTATACCGGTCCATGATCGGCTCTCTCCTTTACCTTTGCACATCTAGACCCGATATTGTGTTGAGTGTAGGAGTCTGTGCAAGGTATCAAGCTACTCATAAAGAAATCCACCTAGTCGCGGTTAAGATAATCTTCAGATATTTGGTTCATTCCCGAAACTTTGTTCTATGGTATCCCAAGGGATCTAATTTATCTCTATGTGGATATACGGACTCAGATTGGGCTAGTGACAAGGACGATAGAAAATCAACTTCTGGAGCATGACAATCCCTGGGCAGGTCTCTAGTATGTTGGTCTTCGAAGAAACAAAATTGCATATCTCTCTCCACTGCCGAAGATGAATATGTGGTTGCTAAAAGTGCATGCACTCAATTATTATGGATGAGGCAAAATTTAAAGGAATAAGGTGTCAGTTGTGACAAAGTGCCTCTTTTATGTGATAATGAAAGTGCTATTAAAATTGCTTACAATCCAGTGCATCACACAAGGACAAAACATATTGAGATTCACAATCATTTTATTCGGGATAATGTTGCTCGTGGTGATATTGCTTTATCCTTTGTGAGCACGAAGAATCAACTTGATGATATTTTCACGAAGCCACTTGATGAAGCAAGGTTTTGTTACTTGAGGAATGCGCTAAATATCATGGATTCAAGGAGCTTGGATTGACTACTCTTGCATACTCACTTACATATATTCCTTTATTTGGTTTAGATGTGATCATAGACATAGGGGTAATGTAGTCCTAATTGATTGGGCTAACCTCCCCCCATAACGCCGAAAGCAAGAAAAATCATTTCCCTTAATATCATTATGTGATATGTGGGTTATTGATGATCATTGGTTTTGAACTCAAGATACATCTTCGCGATGTCATGCCATTCGCTCCAACATGGTGGCTTCGTCCACCGCCCTATTCTTTTAGAAGAGTTGGTTACTTTTGGATATTTTTGTATTTTATTGAATATCTTGTGTTCTTATGGAAAACACACCCAATCTTGGATTTTATTCGATTTGTTTTTGCAATTCTGGGTGTGTAGTACCATCTCAGTTTGGTTTTCTAAACCCAAGACTTTTTCTCATCCCATCGAGCCATCTATTCTTGCACACAAGTCCATTGATACCTTGCGAGGGTTTTTGTTTGGGATGCGCTGGCCTGAACCTGTGTGTAACAGAATGTTCAGAAAGGGCCGGATTATCCACCCCTAGTGAGGGCCGGATAATCCACCCATGGCGGTTTTTGTCTATTAAGACTAGGGCGACGGGGGAAGTGCTCAAACAGAGTAGCACTTCCGCCCCGACCCCCTGTCTCCTACCCAGCCGCCGCCGTCCGTCCTGCCCCTTATTGGAGTCGAATCGACCGACGGATTCTCCGGGCCCTCCCCCGATTTTCTTCCCAGCACCTCCGGGTACCCTCTCCGCCGAGATCTTCCTCCAATGAGTGAGGGTAACGCCCCCATTCTTATCATTTATATGGAAGTTGTTGTTTGTGGTGGAAACTCGGTTTAGAGGTTACTCTTTGATTCCTATGCATGTTAGGAACTATAGTCTAGCAACCCTAGTGCCTCATCTACTTCGGTACATTGAATCGATGGAGCATCTGACATTTTTCACCAGGGACGGATTATCCGCCCCTGGTAGGGCTGGATTAACAGGCCTAGAAGGTTCGCCCTTTTCAGATTTTCACCGTTTCTAGTATCGTGTGTATTGGGCCTATGGATTGCTTTACTACTGTTATTAGCAATACTCCTAGACTTGTGTGTGTGTGTGTGTGTGCTTATATCCTTGCTACATATCATATTCACTTCACAGGTGGTTCGAGTGCTCCTAAGACATACATACGCCATCCCCGTGCCCATTACTTCAGGTCAAACAACGAAGGTGTTCTCGTGGACGAGGTTGAATTCAGGAGGCAACAAAGAGAATCTGAAAAGATGGCTGAGCGTGCTAAGTCTATTAAGAGTACCACTCAGAGAAAGGGCAAGCAGGCCCGGATCAACTACAAGAACATGGATATCCTTGAGTTTTCTGCCATTCGCCACCGTGACCTATATGCTGAGGCTGATAATGATGAGCCGGTTGAGGACATTCTCTTTTGGTGTGCCCACTTCAGGTATATTCATGATGACATCTATTCCTCCCTCAAGATTCTATCCATGTGCCCTCTAGATATGACTGAGGCAAATACAAAGCCACGACTTGTTGAGGCTTTGGCTGTGACTGAGAGGATGTGGTTGCACCACCTTATGACTCTGAAGTGCACCTATGATTCTTCTGTGGTGAACCAGTTCTTTTCTACTCTGGTGATCTGTGGATATGAGCTCCGCACTATGAAGTGGATGACGGGTAATACCCCTATTCAATCTAATTTCCGCACTTTTGGTCAGGTGCTTGGTTACCCTTTTCATTGTTGTGGCATCGCATTATTTCTCCTATCAAGCCCAACAAGGACACTGTTCTCTCTCCTTGCCTTGCTACCAATGGCGTTGTTGGCACTCTCTTTGGTCTCTCACCTCTATATGGAGTGCTTGTTGATGTTTTCAGGGATTGCATTACTCTAAGTGGGGGCAATAATGATAGGATTCGTGGTCACCTTATGCACCTGCTTGCTTTCTCTCATGAATGTGCTACAAATGCAGATGTGTCAGTGGGTTACAAGCTAGATGTCATGGTTTTCATTTATCACGAGATGACTGATGCCATGTTCAATCGGCTCTCCATTCCTTATGCTCCTTATATCATAATTCTCATCAAGTATATGCTTCCTCAAGAGGATTTCAGCGATAACCTGCATGGTGCTCACAAGGACAAGAAGATGTACAACAAGTCTCAGAAGACCTCCCATCCCTCTTTAGCCCCAGAGTACTTCATGAGAGTTGCTCGGGCTAGTGGGCATAGGCCCCCAGTGCCTTCTATGGACCGTGAGGTCAAGCAACTGAACTGGTTACAAAGGAACATCTTGTGCATGGGGTTTGATACACATAAGGGACAGTACGAGGCATACAAATAGCGCCATGAGATGGCCCACACCCAGCAGCTGATCCTTCACCATGTGTCAGGGGCATCAGGCCACCCTCCAGCTCCTACAGCTCTAGCTCCATATGCTCAGTGGAACACCTCAGGACTCAACTATGGAGAGCTTAAGCGTCACTTGTTTCCTGCCCCGACGAGGGAGCCTGCACCTCCTGCTAATGATGACGGCGAGTATGATGATGAGTAAGGGGACGGGGACAAGGACAAGGACGGCGACGAGGGGGACTAGGGGAGTAATCTCTTAGGGTGTTAGCATCACTCTTCTTCCTTTTTGGTGTTTTGATGGCAAAGGGGGATAATTAGTTCTATTTAGATTTCCGTGGATTTGCATGGGTCGGGCGCAAGCACTTGCATTATCATCGTTTTTCTCTATCATGTTGCTTGTTCCCATTTCACATTGAACTTCTCTAATTTTTGAGCTCGTTTTGTATAAGACTATGTGGTTTGTGTGGCACTATGCTCCATGGTTTTGGATTTATCTCTATGGAATTCATATATGTTCATTATGGATTTATCCCTTGGGAATACGGATTCATCTACTCTATGGAATTATGGATTTATATCTATGGATAAATCCAAGCGGTGATATGCGTCATTGCCTCAATATTGTTTATCTCATTGGATATCTTTATGATACATTGAGGATGTCTTTCTTCCGGTGGTACGAAGTGTTGATCTAACTCATCATTTGTGTATAGCTTTCACTTCAATGAAACATGCTTGTATCTTTTTGTGTGCATTTGTATTCAAATGCAAATTATTGATATGCACACATGTGGGGGGATCCTCTTTCATTTCTTGAATGATGTTGTTAGTAGGTTTTACTACAAATCCTAGTATTGTCATCTAACACCAAAAAGTGGGAGATTGAAAGAACATTTCATGATCTCTAGTGTTTTTTGTGTTAGATAACAATACTAAGGAATATTTAATGTGTGTTGAAGTGCTGCAAATACTAGTTCACTCAAATGTAGCAAATCACAAGTGTTGGGGCAGATTATCCGCCCCTGCCAAGGGCCGGATAATCCGGCCCAGCCCCCATCTCCAAGTGCAGCTAAGGCGTGATGTACTGCATGGGGGCGGATTTTCCCTCGGATTGTCCGGCCAAGGCCGGATAATCCCCCCAAGGAATTTGCAAAGGGAGCCAGGGCGCGGCGTACTGCATGGGGGGAGGGGGGGGGGAATTTTCCCCAGATTGTCCGGACAGGGCCGGAGTTTTTCCCCGGTCCGGATAATCCGCCCCTCTCGAGGAGTTTTGAGAAGGAAGATAAGGCGCGACGTTATATATGGGGGCGGAAAATCCCCTGGATTTTTCGATTCCAGGGAGGATTTTCCCCAGGCTGGATAATCTGGCCCCCACTTTGGCCGAGTAATCTGGCCCCCAAAGTTTCCAACGGCTTGTTTTGGCAGGGGTTATAAATACCCAATTGGTCCTCCTGCTAGAACTCTTGATTCATTCGAAAAAGCTTAGACCTGTTCTTCAAGCTCTGACCCGATATCTCAATCTTCATCCACCTAAAGGCTTTGATCTTTGGAGAATCGAAGGAGGATTCCTCGATCTTCATCAACAGCAATCAAGCGCTTCACTTCCCTTCCATTCACTTGGAGGATTCTTGATCTAGTATTTCTTGCAAATATCTAGATCCTTATTTTGATTATTTGATAATCCTTGTTCTTGTGGCAGCTTACTGTCATCACAGGAGCCTCTAATTCAGTTGTGGATGTGTCCCCGCTAGCATTGTAAAGGCACCGGTTCCCGCCTCAAAGGGTACCAGTAGTGGAAAGGTGGATCAGGCATGTGGTGGCGAGATCCATCGGAGAATAGGGTGAGGCCTATTGTGGCGTGGTGGCCTTAGAACCGCTCACCCCTCGATCACATACGTACTTACCTTAACAAGGAAGGAACTGCGGTCAAACAAATCCCCGTGTCTCCGCATGCTCCACTACGGTTTCCTCGTTCCTCTTATTTACATGCTTAGTAGTTAGGTTTGCATATAGGGATATTCTTAATAACTACATATCTAGAGAATTTACCATTGTTCTAAGCCTAAAATTGAAAAATAACTAAAAATTTAGAGTAGCACCTATTCACCCCCGTCTAGGTGCACATACGATCCATTTCAACATCTAATTTAGGCAGTATCATATTCCCATGTATATGAGAAATAGTTCCTGAAACAAAAGTACCTGATAGTTAAGTTGCTTGGCACGAGCTCGAGTGATAGGTCCTCGTATTTGTGTAGATGTAGGTACATTGGTTGTATCAATAGATGGGATGTCCTCATCATAATACTAGCACCCTAAATTTGGATCCTCTAGTTGTGTCTCACCTCCCTTTCCAAGCGACCCGCTTATCACTCAAGACCTCAATAGATTTGTATCTCTGACATGTACAAGTCATCATATTGTGTGATCGTGATTTGAGTTGTCAAGGCTCTCCGAAGGTGTTCGTACCCCTCTAATTTGGATCAAGGCAACACTTTTCAACATTGGGTACGCCCATGAACTTAGTTATTTCTCTTGAAATCCATGTATCTTCTTACAAGATAGTCCATTTTTGAATACTTAAAAATATCATATTAGAAGTTCGATATTTTTCATGCCAACTCGTACAAATAAAAAGACTCTAGGTGGAAGGATTGCATTTTGTTTTGAATTTTTCTTCATTTTCTTTGGTATTTTCAAAACATGGTCAAAATGGCTAGCATGGTTATTCATAGCAATGGATTAAATATTTTAAAACTCTTAGTGTTTCTTTGATATTAAAGTTGGGTATTTTCCTTGTAACTACTTGGAAACTGTTGTTGTCCATGGCAATATAAAGATATGTGCAAAAATGGGCACATTATAATGAAATTGTTTTAGTGCATCACACACCACTATATATGTATAACCCATGATGGTTTGCTACATCACAAAATAAGTTTTTAGCAAAAGCGTGTGCGGCTAAAAATGACATAAAGTCATTAAAATGTGAGCATAGATAAAAAAGCTTACAAATTCATAATATGTGGGCATTATCCATCAAATATGATCTAGAATTTCTTTGAAATTTGAGTGGTTCTATTTGCACAATATTCATTATGTTTGCTTCACAAAAAAAATCCATGATGGCACTTAAAAGTGGAAAATGATTTATTTGTACAAAAAACTAAAAACTCACTTTGACTACATTATTTCCAATGGAAATATACACATTTGTGCAAACAATGGGCACATTATAATGGAAATTTTTTTTTAGTGCATCTCACACCGTTTTAGATTTAAAAGTGTGTGTGATTTCCTCCTACATCACAAAACTTTTCAAAAAGCAAAAGCGTGTGTAATTGAAAACGACATAAAGTCATTAAAATGGGTGACATAGATAGAAAGCTAAAAAATCATAATATGTGGGCATTAATTGGTTCTAGATTTTTGAACATTGGAGAGGTTCCATTTTGCACCATATTCTTAATGTTTGCTTCACAAAACCCTAATTTTTGGCACTATGAGCATGGAAAATTAAAATTAAAACAATAAAGTTGGAAACTCACTTTGCACACACACACACACACACACACACACACACACACACACACACACACACACACACACACACACACACATATATATATATATATATATATATATATAGACACACACACGTGGGTTGCCATGACAATATAGATCTCTATGCAAAAGTGGACACATTCTAATGAAATCATTTTTTAGTGTATCACAAACCATTTAAATTTTAAAACTATGAGTGTGATGACCTCCTACATGACACACCCCTTTTTAAGAAAAAGTGTTTCTCACTGAGAACGATATAAATTCATTAAAATGGGTGAGCGTAGATAGGAAGCTTATAAATTCATAGTTGGGCATTATCCACCAAATATGGTGTAGTCTTTAAAAAAAATTGAGTGGTGCCAATTTGCACCATATTCTTTATGGTTGCTTCATAAAATAACCTTTCTGGCACTTAAAAATGGAAAATGATTTTTTTTTCAAAAATATTTTGAAATTCAGTTTGGCTACGAGTTTGGTTGCGATGGCAATATACACCTCTATGCAAAAAATGGGCACATTATAATGAAAATAACTTTTTTACTACATCGCACAACATTTTAGATTAAAAACCTTTTGTGATTGCCCTACTACATCTCACACACCTTTTCTAATGAAAAGTTGAAACAACATAGAATCATTAATAAAATGGGTGAGTGTATATAGAAATCTGATAAATTCATAATATGTGGCCATTATCCATCAAATATGGTCTAGTTTTTTTTAAAAAAAATGGAGTAATGCGAACCATATTATTTATGTTTGCTTCACAAGAAACCCTATTTTTAGCACTTAGAAAATGGAAAATGGTTATGTTGAGCAACACAGTTGGAAACTCACTCTGGCTGCGTGCTTTTCCATGTTAATACAGACCTATGTACAAAAAACAGGCACATTACAATGAAAACTATTTTTAGTACATCACGCACAACTGTAACATTAAAACAGTGTGTGTGATTGCCTCCTACATCACATACCATTTAAAAAGTGCCTTACATGTCAAACTGTTTTATAGAAAAATAACATGTGCCTTACATAGAACGGCATGCTAGTGTCTTAGGGCACTCCACCGGGCCGACCCATCCGGTCGCCCCAAACGGTCCTTTTCTGTCCATTTGGGTCAGGCCGCGGTCGATTTGAGGCCGTGGTCTGGCCTGTCCGGCCGACCACGCCTAGCGGTGCGATTCATCTGTCCGCGTTTGGCCATCGCCAACACCGGCGTATTTCCAGTGGCTTCTACCGCCATGCCGTCTCCCGCCTTTCTTTCCCGCCACTTCTCGCGAGTTTTGGGCGTTTCCCGCCGCGTCCAGGTGCATCCATAAACATGGGAGTTCGCCGAGATATCTACAACCAGACCCACATCACCGACATCACAAAAAACCACCATGCCTGGCTGCCAGTGTCGACCCGACGAGGTCCGTGGCAACCCCGATGCCGGCAGAGAAGAGGTGCCCGAGCCCTCGTGGAACCCGCCAAAGTTGCCGGACGTGCCGCCGCCTCCGATTCCGGGGCGCCCACGGATTTACAAGATGACCTCCCCGCCGCGTCGCCCTTTCTACAACCGTCACGTGACCACCGGCGAGCGTTTCACGATGGAGGTGGCGGAACGCATCTTTCTGCCAGAGTACCGATGATGGGACCAGCTCGCATTGGTCCGCGGCGACCTTCGGGACGTGGTGCGGGCCAACCCGACGAAGCTTCCCTGCATGCCCGCCTCGACCGACCTGAAGAGGACACGCAGGTGCAGGAGGTGATCATTCGCTCTCTCTATGACGAATGGTGCATCTGACGCGTCGCATCCGCTGCCTCCAGCGCCAGCGGCCGCGGTTAGTTTTAGGGTGTGTGATATGCTTGTAAAAAATGGTTTAGGAAGTGAATACAGTTTTTTCATTGCAAATGGCCAATACCTATATTGATAGATCATACATGGCACGCGCATAGCCTAGCCTACTCGTTTGAAGTCGGAGGAGGAGTCAGAGTCGGAGTGGTAGCAGCGGCATCACATGGTGTGGTCAAAGACGCTGACGCCAAACTTTCCTTCGCCGTCGTACTTGAAGACGAGGATGTTGCCCGCCTCGATCTAGTGCGAGCGGGTGAAGCACTTCCAGCTGTTGCCGAGGTACATCTGGCCGAGGTGGTCGGACTGCAGATCGACCGGGTACCCGGTGGTCCTAAAGAAGTTCGCCCGCAGCATGACAAGCGGTGGCGGTTCGTTGTCGATCAGCGTCACAAACCTGCGGGGGAGGAGCAGCCTGTCGCGCGACATGCCGAGGTGGAAGGCCACGGCAAACTGGGTGCCTGGGTAGAAATCTTCGGGCGATGATGACGGAAAGGGAGAGCGTGGTGGCATGGTTATTTGGCCACGTCCTCCACGCCTCCCTCGACGTCCATGGCCGCCGCGCCCTCCCCTTGATCCAGCGCCACCGGCCATGGCTAGCTATAGGTAGTGGAGAACGAAACAGAGAAGGAAGAGAGGATAATGTTCTGTGGGGAGAAGATGGCCGCGGAAGGCCAGTTAAAAAGGGTCGGCATTGGATGCCGGCGCGAAGGCCGGAGAGACGCCATTAAAGTGTCCAGCCAGTCAGTGTGCCGTCTAATTGCCATTGATGGTGCAGGCTGCCGCCGGTCAGCTTTCCGTGCAGCGCCTCTGAATCGCTGCTGTGGTTGCATCTGAATCGATGCCGCTGCACGCTTCTAAATCAACACCGCGGTGGCTGATGGGTGGGCCAGCGGCACCAACGGGCAGGTCACCCGAGGTGTCCGCGCGTGTCCGGGCTGACGCAATCATTGTCCAGATTAGATGCACGGTGGGGTCGAGCCGGACGCGTTTGTCCGGGTATGTCGGCGCGCTGGCGCGCCACACACGCCCCGCGTGTCCGCACGGACAAGTTCGGAACGCTCAGACGGGATGCGTCGAGCCAGTGGAAATGCCCTTACATTGCACACAATTTTTTCCGAAGGTATGAGGTCCCCATACGGTTTTGGCGAACCAATTGCATTATTGGAGTTTTTAAAATGCTCGATCTGTACTAGTGAGCAATAGAAGGAAAACATGCTTATTTAATTGTACAAGAATCTCACTGTTAATTTTATTATGAGGAATTTTTAGGTATACATCTATCATAAGAGGCGCCAAAGAACTCCTCTTTATCAAAATTTGGGTCGTCATATCAAACTTATCTACGAATAAATGTAATTCCATATCCAGCACGGTACCCTCTAAGGCAGCTGCCAGGTGCGCCCGCATGGCACGCAAGCCAGAAGATATTGTAGAAGCCTTTTACAGGACTCCCTCTCTCAAAACAATATAAATTGTTTTGATGGTCTTCGTGTAAAATAGGACCATGTTTGTCCTAGAGAAAAAATCAGTTAGCAGATAGAATTTTGATGTACCTGAAAAAAAGGATACATTTGAATGGTAGAAATACTATATATCCGCTTTTCAAGTTGTGCAAATTTGTTATCTGAAATAACACACATGGTCATGTATTTGCACCAATTTTATTGGTTTATATGCAATACACCATTATATTTTCAAATACATGCATGTAATTTGAACGTAAAATGTGTATTTCAAACACAACACAAGTGTCCCCGGCCATAACTGTATATAACAATTTACATACACCCAATTGCGAAGCTAGCTTGGTTAATTAATTGATTAACTTATTAGCTAGCTGGGCCGATGGCCGCGCCGCCTGGCTTTCCAGCCCATCCATCTTCACCGATAGCCCTGACTTTTTGCCGTCGGCGTGGCTTTCTAGCCCATCCACCTTCACCGATAGCCCTGGCTTTTTGCCGTCGGCGCCTTTGTCGTCTCCTGTAATGGCCTGTAATGGTACTCTCTGCATCTTATATTATATTGTGCATAATTTTGCGTGCAAGTCAAATTTTGCAAAGTTTGATAAAAAAATATACAAAATAATATGAATATGTGTGATACAAACTGTATATATATTATAAAAATATATTTTAAGACAATTCTAATACTTCCTCCGATCCATAATAAGTGTCGCCCACTTAGTACAAAGTTTGTACTAGCTTAGTACAAAATGGGCGACACTTATTATGGATCGGAGGGAGTAATATTAATTTGGCACCGTATAAGCTTATAATTATGTAAAACTATTTAGTTAAACATTGTACAGTTTGACTTTGATAAAATTTTATATGCAATCTAAATAGGACGAGGGAGTATACAACATACATACGGAACAATTGTGCAGCTAGCTTGGTTAATTAATTGATTAATTTATGATGAGAATATGAGTTACATATAGGCACTTCATATGGCCGGGGAGACCACGCACAGGGATATGTTTACATAGTCGCCTGCATGCTCACGTGTCCCAACAGTCGAGAACTGTAGGCGTCGATCGACCGCAATAATGCCTTCATCATTCCCTCGCTAACTCCCGTTACTACGCACACCAACACCAGACAGCTACGTACCTACCTGCCTACGGGTCGAGTTCGATCTATTCTTATATTAGCTCAGTCTGCTGCCTCTCCTGCACGTACACGCGCAGTAGTACTGACGCAACAGTTGATGCCCACAGCGCGCGCGATGGACGCCATTGCTCGATCAAATGCCCTCTGTAAACCTAGCATAGAATGCAGCAAAACCGCTGGCCAGAACAAACAAAACTCGCGCGTACACATATCACACCCACACCCTACTATATGCTGGCTCCACTGATACCTAGCTAGCTTCCTAGCTCACTACTCCCTTCTTTCAGCTTCCTGTACACCCCCTTTCTCCATCCCCGATCTTTCTTCTCCCTCTCCTTTATCTGCCCCGGCCTCTTCCATCGATCCCTTCCCCAGCTAATTGATCGATCGATCGATCGATCGATGAACATACACAATCGGCAGGGGATACATGGAGAGACCATGCTGAGCTAAACTGATACTATCAACACCGTACCTAGTCACTGCTAATATAGTCGATTTCATGTGAAGGGGAGGAAGGGAGCGAGTAGAGGCGACTGTAGTACTAGATCGAGAGGTAGTAGATCTTATTGCTTGGAAGATATATAGTACCACCTGCGGCTGCGGTGCAGGCAGCTTGTAGTAGCTACCACACTCGCCGATGTTGCCTTACCCTAACCCTCACAGTTTCTGGATCTCCCGGGAGCCCCCCGCCCCCGCGCAGGCGCCAAACCCTGCTGCCGGCACCTTCACCATGCCGCCCCACGCCTACCTGGATCATCAAATTCAGCACTACGACCACTTCTTCCCCGGCAACGGCAGCCAGTTCAACTCCGAGACGCTCGAGGCCGTGCTCAGGCCGCGCCCTCCGGCCGCTGCTCCTCCGGCGGCGGCCGCGCATGACGCGGCGAGGAACGGCGCCCCCATGGCCGTCACCGCCGGCGGGGCCGGCCACGCCAGGGCGCGGAAGCGTCCGTTCAGGACGGACCGGCACAGCAAGATCCGGACGGCGCAGGGCGTGCGCGACCGCCGGATGCGCCTCTCCCTCGACGTCGCGCGCGACTTCTTCGCGCTGCAGGACCAGCTCGGCTTCGACAAGGCCAGCAAGACGGTCGACTGGCTGCTCACTCAGTCCAAACCGGCCATCGAACGCCTCTCCGCCGAGTCCTCTCGCCGGATCAACGTCGCCGGCGCTGCAGAAGACGGCGCGTCGTCGTCCCTGACGCCGGCGGGGCGCGGCGGCCGTCGGCTCAAGGAGGCGGAGACTGCCGGTGCGGGGTCAGGGAAGGGGGGAGTGGATCATGCGGAGAAGGTGATGATGATGAGGGCCAGAGGTGGCGGCGGGACGACCACGTCGGTGCTCGTGGAGCAGATGAACGGCGGCCTCATGCCGGCGCCCATGGCTGTCGGCGGGGAGTACTGCTACGACCTCGGCGGCATGCTGTACAATAATGGAGGAGAATGCGACGACGACGGCGACTACGAGGAAGACGGTGATTTCTTGGACGGTATGCAATACTAGATAGTTCGTTCGGGCTCAGCTGCTTGCATGATTTCTCTATATAGTAGCTAGCTAGTAGTAGTAGCAGCTTCTTCATTAGGTCTTGGTCGATCTGCAGAGCGCTTCAATCGTCTTACTTTCTTAATTATTGCATGTGTACGGAACTACGGATCTACTACTATTCAACCTTCATTTCGTTTGATGCTGTTATTTTGTGCTTTGCTTTGAGAATCTGACCAGGTATGTGAGGTTTGGCTTTTCTTTTTTTGATTTGAAACGAGGAGGTTTAATTTGGCTTTCTTTCATGTCAACTTGGACATCTTTTCTCGCATGGCCGTGGTAAGGAGGCAGAGGATTTTTTATATATTTTTTTTGAAATTGGAGAGGACGATCAATATTTTTTCTGAGTGCACACTCATGAGATAAAGAGTCTGGATCCACGAAAATAGTACTATTTCAGGTAAAGAAAACACAATCTACATTGACAAGCATATATAGAAGGCCTTTTATATCAAACACAAGAATATAAGTAAACTTTATGCAAATACATAATTATCTGTCTAGGTTCATCTGTAACTTCTTTTTGTCACACCTATGGATTTTCTAATTTCGCTTGCTTGCCTTTGTATTTTCTTAGAAAAATGGCTTGCATGACTACAATCATATCCACTTCAATATGTAACTCACTATCTCAGTGCCTATGAAGCTAGATGACATCATTACATATATATATGCTAGTGTACATAAGTTAGTACTTGGTTCCACTCCACGAAGTACATAGTTATCTCGAATACCTTTCCAAACGCAATCATTTTGCAAGTACACTTCTTCTTTTGGATGGTTAGCATAATTCTGCAAGAGCCCTTCAAAACAGGACAAAATATAAAATTAGAAATTGACGTCGCAGGTGTAGGAGCGAGAGAAGTTGGAAAGGATTTATAACTATTAATATTGTATGAATATTCCATTTTAAAATTTGAGGTCTAATTTATGCAATTTTATGTTCTTGTTTGATTAGTTTCATTTGTCAACATGGAATCGTTCATACAAAAGTAATCACCCTAAAATGAATCAGGTTGATAGCCTTAAGCTGGTATCATTACATATATGCTAGTGTACATAAGTTAGTACTTGGTTCCACTCCACGAAGTACGTGGTTATCTTGAATACCTTTCCAAACGCAATTATTTGCAAGTACACTTATTCTTTTGGATGGTTAGCATAATTCGGCAAGAAGCCCTTCAAAATAGGACAGAATATAAAATTAGAAATTGATGTCGAAGGTGTAGGAGTGAGAGAAGTTGGAAAGGATTTATAACTAGTAATATTGTATGAATATTACATTCTAAAATTTGAGGTCTAATTTATGTAGTTTATGTTCTTGTTTGACTAGTTTCATTTGTCAACTTTGGAATCGTTCATACAAAAGTAATCATCGTCCTAAACTGAATCAAGTTGATAATATGGCCTCAAGCTGGTAGCATACTTACCTGTTAACATCTGGTCTAAACTAAGAACACTATAATGATAATAATCTAAAAAATAATTTGCATTCATAATTAGGAGCCAACAGGTTAATTCAACATGTGCTTTAAATGATGGAGCGATGAATCTGAACCTCGTAATTATTTGTTCAGTTTATGAAACAAAGATATATGATTAACTTATGGATTAAATAAAGCCATGTGAAATACTTCATTTATCCAAAATAATTTCCCTAGTATAGGTCCTTTGGATTCTTGAGAACACTATTAATTTGCTCTTGTTTTGGTGGTCAATGGACTAAATTTGTTTCAATAACTTAAATAATTGGTGTCACACAAATAAAATTTCCACATAGGTTAATTGATGACACATACAAAATTAGAAAATAGATGCAAAAAATGATCATGTTTCCATGAATTTAGTTAATTTTCTAATAGATCTTACATATACACATTTGCTATATAACTCAAGGATCAATACTCTGTTGTTAATTTCATCAATTCCATTTCACCCTCTAGGTAATTATGAAATTTCTATGTAAGGATATTCTTTATTTTGTGAAATTAACTCTATTATTTCCCGTTTGAAATCCTAATATATCATTGGTCCTATGAGTGGTTTTGGATCTTTGTGTGTACAAAGTTGTAAAAACAAATTGTGTATGTACTCCTTGCTATTAGGGCATCTCCAGCGGGGAGACCCAAAAGGGCAACCCAAACAGTCCGATTTTGTTCGTTTGGGTCAAGCCACGGTCACTTTTGGGTCGTGGTCGGGCCAGCCGCGCCTAGCAGCGCGACCCAAACAGACAAAATTGGACAGGCCAACCCAATAGAGAGGAGAGAGAAGAAGGCCCATTGCGTGACTGTAATTGGTCCAGTCTGCTACAAAACCCGACAGGCCAGCGTCCATGTCTGTCCGGACAGACCCACCCATGACCCACATTTCATGCTCTGATGGGTCGGTCCAGCCTGAGTTTATCCGATGGGTCGTCTCGCTAGGACGCCGCATTTGGCCCAGCTGTTCGCACCTGATCGATTAGGACGTGGCTGGACCGTTTGGGTCTCCCCGGTGAAGATGTCCTAAGTGAGTGCATAAATTGTTGTGTGCACTCCTAAGAAGATAGTTTATTTTTGGTCATCGTCGAAATTCCGAACCCTCGGGGAGTGGTGTATGGTCGATCGAGAAAGTAACATGAGCTTATAGGGTTGGAGTAATCAGATCTGGTACTCCCATGTTACACAAAGGGAGTATTTGTTCCGAATAAAAAAATTGAAAGCCTTTTAAGAGATTTACATTGTCGTCAAGATAAACTTTATGCGAGGAAGCATGTTTGAAGCGATATGTATCACCAAGTGTACAAAAACCGTAGCAGGTAGCACAGTACTGCAATTATCTGATTATTGCTTGTCTGTTTGAGAAAGCACAATTGCATTCATGCATGCCGGATGCTAGCCATGTACAATTTACAATATGATCATGACTTGATGAGTATAGACTTTATTTTTCTTGATTTGATATGATGGTTGCCGCCGAAGTACAGTACTTGCCGCGAGGATTGCTCTCTCTGACCAGAATTTATACTATTGCTTACGTGCATGTCCGTGTCGCGCGCTGAGACACCGTCGAGACGCCGGAGCTGCAACGTTTATGCGTATGATCTTTGGCCTACTACGCTAGCTGCTACTACGCCCACTGTTCCGGCACGTCGTGGCGTTCGCTTAACAATGCGATGCTCCGATCGAGAGGTCACTGTTCCTTTCTTCTTGGCTTCTAGTACGGGTTGATTTGAGCTCAAAATCACCGTGATTTCTTTAGTAATTCATGCTGGGAGCGCGGTGTGAAGAGACGGAGGTGTGTGACGACGAGGAAAAGCCAGGTCTCCCGCCGACGGACGATCGGTCGTCATGGCGTGCGGGAGCGGAGAAGATCTGGGCGCGCGCGGCCGCGTCCTGTCGTGTCAGCAGCGCTTCCGCCCTGGCCATATAACAGCTGCGGCCTGCGGAGCAAACCGTAGCTAAAACACCACGACGTGCGTAGGCCTGCCCGCTGGCACCGTACGTGTTTTTGGGCTACCTCGCTCTCGCCGATCCACACAACAAGATTTGATTTAGCACTTGCGCACGACCTAGCTAGATATATAGATTTTTTTAAATTGGAGAAAGAATCTAATTATTCTACCCAAGGATCTCTGTACAGGATTGTAAATTGAAGAAAGAATCTAAATTGTTGTTTGCAACTTTTTAAGTTGTACACCGCGTTTATGACTTCTCAACAAATAGGCTCAAAAATAGTAGGGCACCGTGTCTTCCATTCAGCTGATATTTATTATCATATGCCTCTAACAATAATATCTAGCAATGTTTGGCCCTTACATAAGAACTTCTTTTAGAATACACCATGGAATGACAAAAGGCGCCGATACAACTCCGTTCAGCTGGTACAACACCAGTTTCTGGGATTAGCACCCAATGCTGATATACTCCAATGACAAAAAAGGAACTCGACTATGTCCAACTTCTAGCCACTACGAGGAGGAGGAGGAGGAGGAGGGACACATGCTTCTGAGCTATGTTGCGGCCAAGATAGTCGATAGGACCAAATTGGACATGGAGAAGTCATCAATTGAGTGTCTCATACATTGCACCCTAGAGGCCCACCCCCTAGAAATCCATGGAGAGAGTGGACAATGTTTCCAAAGAAGGAATGTCATCGTGACGTTGCTGTTGGCTGTCCTGACAAGCCAGACCAAGGTTTTCCCCCAGTTCTCAGAGAGGAGGCATCAGCCAGTGCGACGCCAACACCTCTAGAGGGGTGCCCGCAAGCATCCACATTCCCTTCAACATCGCTAATATGAGGGTTTTAGGGCCTGACTACCAAACATGAAGACCACAAGAGCATCAAACCTCGTACCACTAGGAGAAGAGAAGATTCTATCAACATTGAGGGGGATGCCGATTGTGAGATCCTTTTGGTGAGTCCTAGATCCACCGCATCCCACATCCACGGTCAATCACCACACTGCTCTATAACCGCGGCATCCAAGAAAGCACAACAGGCAACCGAGCGTGAGTCCAAGCTCCTCCGCATCCGCTCCCCCCCCCACACACACACACCACCATAGACGGAGAAAATTAGGACGTGTCTTCTCAATCAACCGATGGTCGAAACAAGACGTGGGGGAAAGGGGAGATGAGGGTGGATGCGACAAGGTTCACCTAAGCCGCCTCCAGAAAGAGCCTTCAATAAAATTTGGTGTAAATGTAATTAAATTTATATGATTTCAAAGAAATAGATGATATTGGCACCAAATTAATATGAAAAATCATGTAAAATTACATTTCAAGTTTAAGCAGTTAATTCGTATGGAATTTACTTGTTCCTAACATGTGCAAAACTGGCTTGTCCTTTGGTTCACTTCTTTTACTTAAAGAATGTACGCACGGGGCATGGTTCACTTCTTTTACTTAAAGAATGTACGCATGGGGCATAATAAAGGCAGGTTGTAAAAAATCCAGAAAAAAATGATTTTTTTATTTTTTCTCAACTTTTTTAAATCTTTGAATTGTTTGAATCGTTAATCTCTCACCTGGAACATTTTTAACACTAATTACATTTCATCTTTGATCAAATTGCAGTCTTTAACAAACTTCCCGCTCAGTCACCCATTCTAGCACTACTCCAGCTCCAGCACGGTTAACTTCTCAGTTTCTTCCGAATCAGTTTTCGCGAAGCAATTTATACCTAGTTGCCAATACTATGATATCAATCCTATTAACTCGTATATCATTATGTCACATGATTTTATTTTTTGAAACTCCAAACACTTATTTAAGTAAACAACAATGAATAAGTAAAAAATATTACTGATTCAAATAAAAATACTATAGAATTCAAATAAAAAATATAATAAATTTACTTTTTTGTATTTTTTATTTAATATATGGAATAATTAATATATTTAAATCCGTAAATCGGAATTTGATAAATAATATGTCTAAATTGATCAGAAAAATGAAAGGAATCTAAAGATGATATCTATATCAACTAATCACAAACCACGCATTTTTGAATTAGCTATTTGGTGGTTGCTTCAGAAAATCCCCATTTTTGCGCTCGGAAAATGAAAAATGGTTTTTTGGTGCGACGAAAAGGAAAACTTCCATTGGATCTTTGATAAAATAGCATATTCTGGACTTAAATATGATTTTTGTAAAAAAACATGAGCATCGGATCATGTACCTCTAGGTCATATCTGACCCACTTCCTGCTGATTCGGGAGAAATTTATCTTTTTCACCAGGGGTGGACGGAAAGGTTTCAGATGCCCCTGTTGGGACATTGTCCATATAAGGTGGTCTAATATTTTTGTAAAATGTGGTGGTAGCCTTTTCAATTAGCAATTTGATGGTTGCTTCACAAAACCGTCCATTTTTTGTGCTCGGAAAATGAAAAATGGCTTTTTGGTGCGATGAAAAGGAAAACTTCCTCCTGCAACATTGTTCACAATCCCATGATACACATGTATGCATAATATGGGGATATTATCATAAACTATGCCTTGGTTCTAGCCATAACATTGGTCATTTGACCCAAAAGCCAAGAAATCTCGAATGAGATAGGTCATTTTGTGAAGGTCTTTTTAGACATAATCAATATACCAAGTTTGATATTTTTCCTTGTAACTATGTCACATAATATGACACCACGCGAAGGTTTCACATTGTTGATCGTTTTTGAATTTTTTATGCATGTTTTAAACTATCGTCAAACTTTGTCGAACGGCGGGCATGAATATTCTTAGCTCGGGGCCGAGCCTCGCTAAACTTGCACTGGATCTTTGATAAAATAGCATATTGTGAACCTAAAAATTATTTTTTAAAAAAACATGAGCCTCGAATCGTGTACATGTAGTTCATATCTCACCCACCTCGTATCGATTCGTCAGGAATTTATTGTTTTCACCAGGGATGGACGGAAAGGTTTCAAATCCCCCTGTTGGGACATTGTCCATATAAGGTGGTCTAGTATTTTTGTAAAATGTGGTGGTAGCATTTTGAATTATCCATTTGGTTGTTGCTTCACAAAATCGTCCTTTTTTTGTGCTCGGAAAATGAAAAATGGCTTTTTGGTGCGACGGAAAGGAAAACTTCCTCCTACAATATTGTTCACATTCCATGATGCACATGTATGCACAATATGGGCACATTATCATAAACTATGCCTTTATTCTAGCCATAAAATTGGTCATTTGACCCGAAAGCCATGAAACCTCGAATGAGATAGGTCATTTTGTGAAGGTTTTTTCAGACATAATCAATATACCAAGTTTGATATTTTACTTGTAACTATGTCACATAATATGAAACCACACGAAGGTTTCACATTGTTTGGATCGTTTTTTAATTTTTTATGCCCATTTTAAAATATCGTCAAACTTTATCGAACAGTGGGCATGAAGATTCTTAGCTCAGGGCCGAGCCTCGCTAAAATTGCATTGGATCTTTGATAATATAGCATATTTTAAACCTAAAAATGATTTTTGTAAAAAAAACATGAGCATCGGATCATGTACCTGTAGTTTATATACCCACTTCATGTCGATTCGGCAGGAATTTATCTTTTCCACCAGGTGTAACACCCTCAGAATCGGCCCTATGCAAGTTTTAGCGAAACCCGCCAAACCCGCATAGAAACGATTCAAAGGTGCCCACCAGGCACTTTCGTGTGGGTGGAAAATGAAGTAATAACATTACACAACAGTCCTCGATGGGACCCACATAATAGATATATATACAACACGACTCCAAGAGTCAAGAATACAGATATACAATGCAAAGATCCAATCACCTTGAAAATGATACAGCGTCCGACTACGGACAAGATGCAAATGGGGCTAAGAGCCCTGAAGAATAACCGATGGCGTCCATAACCCTGCCCAGGCCAAGCCGGAAGGGTAACCCTACTAACGACGTCGATCTCAAAACCTGCTTTAACAAAAGGGGTGCCGACAAAGGGCAAAGGAAAAAGAGGAGCGGTCAGTACTGAGGCCAGTACATGGCGAGGCTAGAATTCGGCGGTCCTCGCCTACATAGGTATGGTGGACTGGAGCGGCAGCGGCATCATGCACTAAACAACCTATAGAGACTCGGTATAACTGTCGGCTACCAGAGGGGGATAAGAAAGACCTATCCGGATCCAACCTGATTCTACCATCAGACAAACCCATCCTAGTGTTTCCCCCTCGAGACCAAACGAGGAAGTCAACCGAGGAACTCACACCGTTGGCAGTTTTATTTATTCAGTTATCGTTGCAACAATTACTAGTCAGGTATAGATAATCATCCTGATAAAATAAGCAGTGGGCACTTTTAGTTAACCATTCCGTTGTAGTTGCGACACTTACTAGTCAAATACAATTAGCATGAGATATCCCGAAACCCAGCAGTTGGTGGTACTTTTATTTAGCCATTCCGTTGTAGTTGCAATACTTACTAGTCAGATACAATTGTCGCAAGCGACAAACCAAACAAGCAATTGTTGGCAGTTTTATTTAGCCATTCCATTATAGTGAAGCTGATTACTAGTCATTATAAAGTCAAATTTATAGCACTACTTTAGTTATAGTTGTCTATGATCGAGATACTGTGCTCCAAGTCGACCATAACCGCGGACACGGCTTTCGTAAAGTTTACCGGCCGTGCACCAATAGCAACACACACGCCGATCAACCTCGAAAAACCAAATCAAACCCAACGAGGCCTTCACGACATAGCAATCACAGGATTCAGAAATATTTCAGGGGCCACCCCATTGAGTAGACCCATAGCGGTGACTCGAGACGGAGTCAAGGTTTGCGACAATGGTCAGAACGATCGGGAACCCAAAACTGGCTTGTCGATACCGCGAAAACATTCCGCTTACCTAACAAGACAGGTGTGCTCCTGACAATCGTAAATAAAGCGATAGCATGGCATAAGTACAGGATAGTAAATAAAACCTCAAACTAGTTTGTGGCCCAAGAAATAAGATGTAATCAAGCTCGCTCGGGGTCCCATAATCCTCCCGGATGTGGATAGCGCGATAAATCAAGGAACAGGTATCAAGCACTCGGGGTCCTACGGGACACAAGTGGACGGTTAACAACCAAATAACATCTATTGCCCACCTGTGCCTCTGCTTACCTACTTCAATTTTAGTTGTTAAACAGTAATTAAAGTGGACGATAAGTAAAGCCATGATCATCTCCAACATCAAACATGTGGCAATACTCCAACAACTGTGGCACTTGACGACACGCAACAGCACTTGAGCAAGCGACTACGACGCGCAAGTCCAACTATCTACCAAACAGCAGGTAATAGGAGGTGTCCGAGGCAATATAAGGCTGCAAGGGATATCACGGGTACGAAAACTAGAGCAACGCAACACAGATAGCAATAGATCAACAGGAGGGAAATAAATACTATAAAGGTAAGATAGGTAGAAATGGGGAGATGCTCGCCTGAAAACATTGCCGAGGGTTCAACCGAAGATCGGGTCGAAGCTCACATCAACTCAACGGCCTTATCCGCGAAGAAGCAAAACACTAGAATAAACACCGGATGCAATATTTAATACTACGGCAAAAGATCGGTCATGATGCATGTATGATGTATGACATGGCAAAGATGCGATGCAATTAGGCAATATTAAGCGGAACCGGGGTCCCGACAATTAATTAAATGGTTCAAGTTATTTAGATGCCCCGCAATTTAAATGTTGTCTTAACATGGCAAAAGATAGCACCGGTTCACTACACAAATTTAAATGGGGCCAATATAAGACTAGTTTTGCCCGCATATGGGCCCCCTATTTAATTAAGGTGAATCGGCAGAAGGCCCCCAAACCACACAAATATGCATGCGAGATGAATGATTAATATGCAACAGGTTTTATATTTAGCATTTATAAAATAGGGTTCGAGAAAGGGGTCACACATTAGGGTTCGGCGATCTTGGGGTTCGGGGTATGGGGTCCGGTCTCAGGGTTCAGGGTTCGACGGGCTCGGTCTCGGATAACGGAGGTAGGTCTTGTCGCCACCGGGAAGCAGGACTTGGCGTATCCGTGGCCTTCGGGTCGTGTCGACGGTCATGGCGTATCGAACTTCTCGCGTCCGCGGTAGATCTTGTTGACTCCACTCCGAAGACCTTGTCGTTCTGCAGCGGAGATCATGGGGTCATCGGGGTCCGGGTCTTGGTCGGGTCGCCGGTAGTTCTTGGTGTCCAGGGATGCTCCGGGTCCGGGGTTCGCCGCTCCGTGAGGTGGATCTTGTCGATTCGGCGTCATCGCCCCTAGTTTCCACGACGAAGTACTCGGGGTTCCACTCGGTTGTCGTTGTAGAGCTTGTTGTCACAAATAACTTGAAGGGTTCATGGCCTTAACGGGATCGGTCTTCGCGTTCCGGAACCAGGGCCTTCGAGTCCATGTAGCAGATCCCGCGTTCCGCAACGGAGGTCTCGGGGTTCCGCGGCTTCGGTTGTCGTACGGCCTCGATCAACATACTCAACTTGTTGGGGAAAAGGACTCACGACTCGTCGGTGGAGGAGCTCTGTGATACTCTTGGGGAGGCAGCGCTCGAGGACAGAGGATGCGACGTCACCGCTGGCGGGGCAGCCTTGTAGGGACCGAGCGAGGCGGAACAGGGGACGGTGCCGGCCGCGCTGCCTCCAGCGACAACTGGAGGAGCTCGGGACGGCAGGGACGGCGGAGGGGCCGCAGAGCTCGCGGAAGGCGCAGGCGCTGGACGGGACCCGCGCGGTGGATCGAGGTAGAGGCGGCCTGGGCGGAGCTGCAGAGGGGACGGGGAGGCCGCAGACGGCGACGGGGCTCAAGCGGCGACGGCGAGGATGGTTGGAGGCGAGGAGGAGCGGCGGGTTCAGGCCGAGGAGGAGGAGGGGGCGCCGACGGAGACGAGGGCGCGAGGCCGGCGCGGGGAGGGAGGAGCGTCGGGGAGTGAGGGTGGGCGAGGCGGAGAGCGCGGGGCCGGCGAGGGACCCCGTGGCGGCGGTGGGACGGCGTAGCGGAGGGCAGCAGGGGGCTGCCCGCTGGCGGCGGCGGAGGTGAGGTCGAGGTGGCCGAAGGCGCAGAGGAGGAGGCCGCGGCGAGGTGGGAGGCAGAGGCGCCGCGGAGGGAGAGGGAGGTCGCCGGGGAAGGAAGGAGGGGCGGGCTCCGGCGGCCGGGGAAGCTCGACAGGGCGCCGGCAGAGGGGGAGGGAAGAGGTAGAGGGAGAGGGAGCTCCGGCCGGCGGCGGCCACAGGCGAGGAGGCGGAGCAAGAGAGGAGGAGGGGCAGCGAGCTGGAGGAAGGAAGGAGGGGACGCCAAGGGAGGGAGGAGAGATGGGGGGACAAAGTGAGGGAGGAAGGGTGAGATCGGTGGTGGGAGGAGCTGTGGGGCAGGTGGGCTGGAGGGAGTGGGGATAGAGAGGGCAGCGGGGTGGGACCCCGGGAGAGAGAGAGAGGGGGGTGGGTTTGACCAGGGGGTGGGGCCGAGGTGTAAGGGAGAGGGGGTAGGGAGGCTGTGGGTGAGAGAGGGAGGGGGTGAGAGAGAGGATTGGTGAGGTGGCAGGGTGGGTAGGGATTGGGGGAGAGGGTGAGATGGCGAGCTGCGGTTGGTGGGTAGAATAGGATTGGGTAGGTATAGGATTTAGAGTTTAGGTTTTATTAGTTTTGTAAATATGTGTTTGTTTTGTTTTGTTTATTTTAAAACAAGGCTACTTTGCAATTAGTTTATAGGTAAATAAAATATCCGATACGATCGGGGTTTTGTATTTGAAATAAAGAGGGGTATTTTTACAAAGCAAAACTAGGCTTTTCGAAATAGTTCAGACAAACAATGCATGATGATGACGATGCCATGCACAAAACCAACGCGATTTTCTAGTAGTGGTTTTGCGGGATGCCACACCCGGGGTGGACGGAAAGGTTTCAGATCCCCCTGTTGGGACATTGTCCATATAAGGTGGTCTAGTATGTTTTGTAAAATGTGGTGGTAGCATTTTAAATTAGCCATTTGGTGGTTGCTTCACAAAATTGACCTTTTTTGTGCTCATAAAATGAAAAATGGATTTTTGGTGCGACGAAAAGGAAAACTTCCTCCTACAACATTGTTCGCCATCCCATGATGCAAATGTATGCATAATATGAGCACATTATCATAAACTATGTCTTGATTCTAGCCATAACATTGGTCATTTGACCTGAAAGCCAAGAAACCTCGAATGAGATATGTCATTTTGTGAAGGTTTTTCAGACATAATCAATATACCAAGTTTGATATTTTCGCTTGTAACTATGTCACATAATATGATACCACGTGAAGGTTTCGCATTGTTTGGATTATTTTTGAATTTCTTATGTCCGTTTTAAACTATATATAATGTTTTATGTTTCACTTAATTTTTTTACAAATATGTAATATTAGAGTGTAGATAGATAGATCTTATTTTTCTGCAAATTTTGATATATTATTTGTATTTTTCTAAATTAGAATGATTTAGTTATGATTTTTAAAGTTTAATGAGGTAAAAGAAAAAATAGCTACTCCGAGGACAGCCGTCGGCGTAGCATAAGATACTCCGAGGGCAGGTGTACGCCGACGGCCTCGGAGGGGAGCTAGCCTGGACGATGGCTACGCCGACGGCCTCGACATTTGGCCGTCGGCATAGAACCCAACCCTCGGTGAAGCTTCCTATTCCTATAGGGCTCCTTTGATTTATGGGATACTCCTTTGATTTATGGGATAGGAAAAGTGTAGGAATAGGAAACTAAAAGGATTGAGAAGTCATGACTAGTTGAATCCTATGGGAAGAACAATTGTCTTTGATTATGGTAAAGGAATTTTCCATGAGCTCTAACCTCATGTTTTTTCCTATGGATTTTACACTACCAAATTCCAATGGGATTTTTTCCTGTAGGATATGATCCTTTGAATCAAACAACCATTGTAGAAAAATTTCTATAGGATTCTATTCCTACAAAAATCCTTTCACAACCATATGAATCAAAGGAGGCCGTAGTGTTGGTCCCAAGAAACAATGGCCGTATGATAACTGATACGTCCAAAACGTATCTACTTTCTTAAACACTTTTGCTATTGTTTCTCCTCTAAATTTGTGTGATTTAGATACAACTAACACAGACAGACCCTGTTTTTAGCAGAATTACCTTGGTGTCTTGTTTTTGTGCAGAAAATCAACTATCAGGAAAAATCCCGGAAATATGCCAAAAATTATATTTCACCAGAAGATCCATGGAGTCAGAAGATGAGACGGAGAAGGGGCCTGGGGTCCCACACCCCTGCCAGGCGCGGGTGGGCCCTGCCCCGCACCTAGGGGGGTGCAGCTACCCCAGGCACCCCCTCGGCCTCCCTCTGCGCCTATAAGTTTCCTTTCGACCTAAACACCGAGGGGGGTTCGATAGTTTTCTAGAAAGAGTTCCGCTCGCATCCGCCACCAGAAACCAAGATTCGGATCCAGAAACTCCTTTCTGGCACCCTGCCGGGACGGAGAATTTGGAGAGGATCATCGCCATCGTCATCACCAATGCATCTCCATCAACCACCGATGTTTCCCTCATCCATGAGTGAGTAATATCCCGATATAGGCTTGGGGATGGTAGGGATTGGATGAGTTCTATCATGTAATCGAATAAGATCTGTTTGGGCATAGTGCCTAGTATCTCTATTAGTGCTATTTCACTTTGTTGCAACTTGTTGTGCTTAATGCTTGTCACTAGGTCCCGAGTGCCATGATCTCAGATCTGAAATTATTATTGAATCATTATGATAGTATTGTTTGTGATCTTATCTGCAAGTTGTGTACACATATCATTGTCCGGATCCAAAGGCCCCAAAGTGACAATAATTGGGACAACCGGAGGGGATGGCTGTGCGTGAGGATCACATGTGTTCATGGAGTGTTAATGCTTTGCTCCGGTGCTCTATTAAAAGGAGCACTTTAATTGCCAGTAGTTCCCTAGAGGCCCCGCTGCCACGGGCTGGCTAGACATAAGATGTTGTGCAAGTTCTCATTGCGAGCACGTATGACTATATATGGAGGACATGCCTAGGATTGTTTAGTACTTGGATGCTTGTTATTATTTATCTACAATGCCCTATATCTTGAAGTTACATGTTTAGACCCATCCATGCAACGCCCGTCCATCCATCTCTATGCCTACCGCACTCGAATCCCACTGTTACCGTTACTGTTACTATTGCTCCTATTTTGCTGCTGCTGTTGCTTTGTTGTTACTACTACAAACTGTTGCTACTGATAAACTTATGTGAGCAAGAACTATTTCCCGGTGCAACTGAACTGACAACTCAGTTGTTAAGGCTTGCAAGTATTCTTTGGCTCCTCTTGTTTCGAATCAATAAATTGGGTAATACTACCCGCGAAGACTGTTGCGATCCCCTACACTTGTGGGTCATCAAGAATATTTTCTAGCGCCATTACCGGGGAGCATAGCTTTATTTGTAAGTTCACTTGGATCTATTATTGTTCACTTATACTCCTTTCATCATGGGTAAGTCTCGTGATGGAAAGTTCCCTATTTTACCATCCACTACAAGAAGAGGTACAGTCCTAAACACCTCTGTTGCTCTTGATTCACCGTCTGTTATAAGTAAGCTTGTCACACCACCACCACATACTCATGCTACACACACTGCTACTACTGCTGAATCTGAAACTTCTTTTGATGCTCATGATGTTACTTCTACTGTGCTTGATGCGACTAGTTCATTAGGTCCTTTCCTAGATGCTACTAGGGCTAGTCTAGGAAATACTGAAACTCCTAGTGAAGACACTGTTACACCTGTTAGCTCACCTGAGTCTGGAGACAACTATGATATTAATGATGGTTACATTGAGTTCACTGATGAATTTGTTGAAGAGTGCCAAAACACACATGGTACTAGTGCTATGAAGAGTCTCCTTGCTAGACGTACTATTATGCCTAAGTTGTCCTCTGATCCTAAGTTTGCCACCTCTCCCATAGATATTAAAGATAAATATTATGATTTCTCTCTTGATTTATCCTATTTGGACATTGTTGAGAAAGAACCTTTTTGTGGGACTGAAAATGAGAGTGATATGGCTCATATGAATGAGCCTTCTACTATGAGTGCTTTGTTCTCTGATGATTTTAAGATGCGCAAGTATTGTGTTGCTAAGATCTTCCCTTTTTCACTAAAAGGAGAAGCTAGGGCTTGGTTTAATAGATTACCTCCTGGTTCCATTGATAGTCCTGATTGCTTGATTTCTTCTTTCTTCCATAAATATTTTCCTCCCAGTGCTAGACATGCTGCTTTGATATTAATGATGCTACTATGGCTAGTCTAGGAAATACTGAAACTCCTAGTGAAGACACTATTACACATGTTAGCTCACCTGAGTCTAGAGAGAGATATGATATTAATGATGGTTACATTGAGTTTATTGATGAATTTATTGAAGAGTGCCAAAACACACATGGTGCTAGTGATATTAAAAGTCTCCTTGAGAGACATACCATTATTCCTAAACTGTCCTCTGATCCTAAGTTTGCCACTACTCTCATAGATATTAAAGATGGAGATTATGATTTTTCTATTGATTTATCCTATTTAGACATTGTTGAGAAAGAACCTTTTTGTGGGACTGAAAATGAGAGTGTTGTGGCGCATATGAACGAGCTTTCCACTATGAGTGCTTTATTCTCTGATGATTTTAAGATGCGCAAGTACTTTGTTACTAAGATCTTCATTTTTTCACTAAAAGGAGAAGCTAAGGCTTGGTTTAATAGATTGCCTCCTAGTTCCATTGATAGTCCAGATTGTTTGATTGCTTCTTTCTTCCAGAAATATTTTCCTCCTAGTGTTAGACATGCTGCTTTGCAGAGACTTTTTGATTTTAAACAAGGAGAAGAAGAGAAATTGCCCGAGTCATGGACAAGGTTCCGTGCCTTGATTCATGCACATCATGGATGTCCATTGCCTAAGAATGAGCTTCTTGATATTTATTATAATGGACTAACTGATGATTCTAGGACATACCTAGATAGCTTTGCTGATTATGTTTTCAGGAAAAGGACTCCTACAGATGCTGAGGAATTAATGACCAAGATAGTCAAGAATTATGATGATTGGACTTCAACTGAGCTAAATACACCCGAGCCTATTACTCCTGAACCAGTTGTGACTGAACCAGTTCCAACACAACACCAAAGAAGAGGAGAGTTATTGCATTAAATGATGAACTGATGAAGGAAGCTAAGGAGTGTCTAAAGGATAAATGTATTAGAGCTGAAGATGTAAAGAATCTACCTCCTATGGAAGAATTATGTAAGCCAATTCCCCACTCATCTACTATTGAGGTACACTCTCTCCAATTTAATGAAGGTGATATTCCTTATGGTAAGCCTCCTGATCAATGCTTAGAGGAACTTGACACATTTATTGTTAAACAAGGTAAAGTTAATAAACAAGTTCAGAATCATTTATTGGAAAACTCTAGAGCTATCCATGAGTTGAAAGATATTGGAAAAGAACTTCTAATGATATTAAAATGCTTTGTAAACACTTTCAAATGGTTCAAACCCAACTTGATTAACTTGCTAAGGTACAAAAGGATATGCTAGTTAATGCCTCGGGAAATAAACATGCTTATGGAATTAGAACTAGGAGTGGTGCAGCTACTCAAGATCCTTTATATCCTGAAGGACACCCTAAAAGAATAGAGCAGGATTCCCAACAAGGTGAAGATAGTGGTAGTCCTCGTAAGAGAAAGAAAAAGAAACATAAAGTAGTTGAGGAACCACTTGAACCTGCTGTAGATCCTAATAGTATATATGTCTCTGATGCTGAAACTAAGAGTGGTAATAATAATGATGCTCCTGATAAGGAGGAAGGTGAGGAAGAACCTGAGAAGCACACTAAAAACACTAGGTACACAAAGGAAGATTTTATTGCTAATAAACATGGTAAAGAGAGAGAACCTTGGGTGCAGAAACCTATGCCTTTTCTAGGTAAGAAACACAAGTCAAAGGAGGAAGAACACTACAACAAGTTTTGTGAGTGGATGAAACCTTTATTCTTGCAAATTCCTTTGACTGATGCTATTAAATTGCCTCCTTATTCAAAGTATATGAAGGATATTGTCTCTAATAAAAGGAAGATTCCTAATGAGGAGATTTCTACTTTGCTTGCTAATTACTCATTCAATGGTAAGGTTCCAAAGAAACTTGGTGATCCAGGTATACCAACTATTCCTTGCTCCATTAAGAATAATTATGTTAGAACTGCTTTATGTGATTTGGGAGCTGGAGTTAGTGTTATGCCTTTTTCTCTCTACAAGAGACTCCAGCTAGAGAAGTTGATACCAACTGATATATATATATATATATATTTGCAAATGGATGATAAGTCAACTACTATTCCTATTGGTATATGTGAGGATGTTCCTGTTCAAGTTGCTCATAATTGCATGGTTTTAACTGATTTTGTTGTGCTTGAAATGTCTGAAGATGATAATATGTCTATTATTCTTGGGAGACCTTTTCTTAATACTGCAGGTGCTGTGATCAATTGCAATCAAGGAAAAATAAATTTTAATATTAGTGACAAAGAGCACACTGTCTATTTCCCCAAGAAGGTTGTTAGAAGCTATTGCCTGGATTCCATTGAAAATATTGAGAGCATCAAGATTGGAGAAATATATTGTCCCATTCCATAAGAAAATTGTGAAACTATTATGATTGGGACCATTGCTATCAAGTATGAGGTAACATAATCACCTTGTGGAATGCAAAGTTTTGTTTCATATAAGATTGTTTTGGTAACAAGACTTGATCAACCTTGTTAACAAAAGTATTTTATTGAACAAAATAATGTTTCCACTATGGTTGTACTTGCTTTCTTTTACTTTTCTCCTTCCTAGTCTTTGCTTTGGCTTTAGTTTTGCTAGTTGTTTGCTTGTTTGAGTTTCTTAGAGCTCCTGTATTTTGGCTTTTGGTTTGCTTTTGCTTCTTCTGAAAAAACTATTTCTGCGAGAAAATCAATTTTCATACCCTGAAAATTGGTCAAAAATAAAGTTTCCCGAAAAATCCCAGAAAATTCAAAATAAATTTTTCCTCGAAAAAAGGGGTAGAGAGGCACCAGAGGTGACCCAGGGGGCCACCCTAGGACACCACACCTGTGGTAGGCGCGGGCCCACCACTGGTGGCGCCTAGGGGGGTCTGGCCCACCTATGCCCCTCCAGGCTGCCTCCTCAAAGCCATCTTCTTTCTCTCTCCCGAAAAACACCGAAAAACTTGCTCCAGCTCGAGTTCTTGTTGTTCTTGCTCGATATTTTCGATCTCCTTGTTCAGCCCATCTCAAGTGCTGATTTTTGGAGGGTTTCCTCCTTGGTATGTGCCTCCTCCACTTGTCCAATTAGATTTGTGATTGGTAGATTGTATCTTGAGTATTTTTCTGCTATAGGTGACAGGTTGTTTGAGCTTGCATGCTTGTTTTATGCTTAGAAACTTTGTTATGAAGCATGTGTAGTCCTATAGCAAGTTCCTATAGTAGTTGCTCATCATTTATCAACTTATAAATCACTTGGTTTTATGGTTGTCTAAAAATTTCAGCAAAGTGAAGTCATGGACCACCACACATTTGGTGATATATTTGAGAGTGATGCACCTAGAAGGGAAAGGATTCCAAGGTCATCTACTAGTACTAGGCCCTCATACAATGAGGATCTCATTACTCCGCGATTTGGTGACGAGGGAGATGAAGGGGATGCACACCCCTCCACCTTTCCTTGCCAAGCTTTGTTGCGAGCTACTGGGATTCTTAACGATTTCATGACTTTGATTGAGAGGGCTGGCTAACAAGTTTCATGCAGTATGAGAGTGCACAATATGATGTGCTTACTAAAACATTTGTGGAGAGTTTATCCTTTACTAACAGCATGTTCAAGCCCTCTGTGTCTTTCAAAATTTATGACAGGGCTCATTCAATGTCTTTGAAGAAATTTTGCAAAGCCCTGGGACTTGGTACAGCTGGGTCATCAAAGAATATTCCAGCTCTTCCCGCTGACTTGTTGGAGCTTTACCGAGGAATAACCAATGATGATGATCGAAGAGCTGAACGAGGGAAGATAAAGAATATTCAACTTCCAGCCATCAGGTACTTTGCATACTATCTTACCACCAATGTTCTTGGTAGGGAGAACACTAGTAATATATCCAACTATTAATTAGCCTTCTTAGCTGCTGTGCTCTATGGTGAGGATAAGTATAATCTTGGTTCCCTCATTGCTCGTCGTTTAGCTGCTAAGGGACCCGTTTATGGGGGAATTATTGCTACTCGTATTGCTGCTACCTTGGACATTGCTGTTGATCCACATGATACAGTTTTGGCTCCTCTGAGGCTTGATCTTGCTGCCATGAAGGCGCACCACTTTGTCACCACTAGATCTACTCTTGAGAACTTGGTTTATAGAATGTTGTTTACTGACGGGGAAGAGAGAGAGAGATCCCTCTACCCCAAACCACTTTGTTCAGTATTTCTCAGGGACCTTGGTCACGCAAGAAGGTGGAGATGGATGACAAGCTGCGCTCTCTCAACTTCCACGGGAACTATCAGGAGGAAGCGCCCTCATATGACCATGTAGTACACTATACAGGGGAGGCCTCGAGCTCGTATCAGGACGAGGGAGCTTCCTCGACATACTATGGAGGTGCATCTACTTGGGCACCATGGGATTGAGCCCCACTTAGGCCAAAAGCCTAAGCTTGGGGGGAGGTATACCGACATCACACTCATCTATATATCATGTTCGGTCAGTTCTTTGTATATCCATTGTTTCTCTTTCTTTTTGGTTCTTGTAGCTTCTTTCTCAAAAACACAAAAATACCAAAAATATTTTCGTTGTTTCTCTTGGTTTGTTTTCTTTGCTTTGGTTTGCCTTAAAAGAAAAATCCAAAAATATTTTGCTTTGTTTGGTTTGCTTTGTTTTTGTTTTCTTTTTCTTTATTTGCTTGTTTCTAAAAAATCGAAAACACCAAAAATATTTGTTGCTCTTCTTTGGTTTTGTGAGTTCTTTGCAGGGTTTAGCCATTCTTAGTGGATTTTGGTTTCATGTTAATATTCAAGTCACACAAGTGAAGGGCAATAATGAAGATTAAGATAACTCAAGGTGTGGTAAGAGGCTAGTAACGAACTTTATTTGTTTCATTTTTGTACATATACTCATCACTGTGAGCATGCTTAGCCTGTTTGTGTAAGGTGTATGTCATTATGGATGCTTAGTAGTTCTTGCTTGTCTATGATTAGCTCCAGCTTGCTAATAGTTTGTAGCATGTCATGTGAATGTTTGCTTGCATTGTTTTATTCATATTTTGGTATGACATTGTGGTATCCTCCTCTGACTGTTCATGTGAATCGACTTGGCACATGTTCATGCATGCATATGACTAATCAATAGTCAGTAAGCCTCGATGATTTATTTTGTCTCAGAGTTCTTGTATCACTTTCATTCCATAATTAGTCATGTTTTATTGCAAGCATGATTATGACAGCTATTGCTCTCTCGTTTGTCGCTCCCTCTCTATTGCTATCCTTCACTTGCACTGAGTATGTGCTCTACCTGTGCTTCCAACTCCTCAAAACCAATATCGCCAGCTGTGTCCACCATACCTACCTATTATCATTGTTTGCTACTTCAGTGCATATTTTATATATGTCGTGTTTTCTTTCAAAATAAAATGTTTGTTTGTTTTAAGAAAGTTAGTTAGTAAAGCTCTCACGAACTTGTTGGCACACTTTATTCCTTGCGCTTAATAATCTTGAACCATTGTGACTAGTCCATGAAAGTTATATCCTTTCTTATTATATGCTGGGAGTCAGCAGAACCGTGCTGTCACGGGGAACGCTTTCAACACCTATTGGATATCTCATCCAGTTGATACTTTTCTATTTTGTTTACGGATGTCGACAATGTGAAATAAAAGAGGAGGTTGTGAGTTCATGGAGTTTATACATTGTGTTAGAGAAATGCCTGGGCCGCTAGCCTAAGCATGCCTAATCATGGTGGAAACTTGCAGCATCACTGTAATGAGCATCTAGGAAGCATCCTCAATAAAAATATATGCATATGGTAAATAAAAAGATTGCTGAGATGCTCATTTCTGCTTGCCTTGTCATTTTGGTTATGGGAAAGCTCCTGTACCATATGCAAGGGGTACCCCATTGGCGGTTCTCGATGATATGCATGTATTTACAATGACAAGAACTTTCAGGTGACCAAAGTTGAGTAGCATGCGGAGCAGCCCTCATACTCAAGGGACTTGGGATTTCCAGTTTATGATCTATCAAGCATATGATTCAGAGTGGACCTCACTTTCACCTTAACCACATGAAGATGCCTATGATAGGGGCAATGAGAGCTCAAAGCTAATGAGTACCTTCCTTTCAGCATTAGGAACCCTTTCAAACCTTCACAAAACCGTTTTCACAACTTTGTTGAGTCACCACTTATTATATGAACACCTTCTTGAGAGCATAGTTGTAATTCTTGTGTTTGTTTCAAAACATGGTTAATTATGTCATGACTTTGATGCTTGTATCTCTGATATCTTTATCTCTAGTCTTTACTTGAACTTTAGAGGTGACTTGACATTTATATTGCGCTCTTCAAACAAAGGCAAGCGAGATACCACTCTATCATACCTTATTATGAGCATTGCAATGTTGCTTATGTTTATGTTTCATGCTACTTATTATTATTGAGTTGGTTTCTTTTCATAGATTGCAATGACTATTGAGTAGACTTAGTTGCATACTCCTTATTATGAATTGTCTAAGCATCTACTCCTCTGCTGGGAATATATACATCCTATGAAGCAAAGTGTTCGTGAAAGTTCTTTTATCGCACTCATTTTTCAACTGAATTTCTTGAGGACAAGCAATAAGCTAAGCTTGGGGGGAGTTGATATGTCCAAAACATGTCTACTTTATCGAACTCTTTGCTATTGTTTCTTATCTAAACTTGTGTGATTTGGATACAACTAACAAAGACTGACGATGTTTTCAGCAGAATTACCTTGGTGTCTTGTTTTTGTGCAGAAAATCAACTATCAGGAAAAATCCCGGAAAATATGCCAAAAACTATTTTTCACCAGAAGATCTACGGAGCCAGAAGGGGAGACAGAGGGGAGGCCTGGGGGGGGGCAGACCTGCCCAAGGCGTGGGCCCACCTGACCCCGCGCCTGGAGGGGGTGCGGCCACCCCAGGCAGCTCTTCGGCCTACCTCTGCACCTATAAGTTTCCTTTCGACCTAAAAACCGAGGGGGTTCGATAGTTTTCCAGAAAGAGTTCCGCTCCGCCGCCGCCACCAGAAACCAAGATTCGGATCCAGAAACTCCATTTTGGCACCCTGCCGGGACGGGGAATTTGGAGAGGATCATCGCCATCGTCATCACCAATGCATCTCCATCAACCACCAATGTTTCCCTCATCCATGAGTGAGTAATCCCCCACTGTAGGCTTGGGGATGGTAGGGATTGGATGAGTTCTATCATGTAATCGAATAAGATCTGTTAGGGCAGAGTGCCTAGTATCTCTATTAGTGCTATTTGACTTTGTTGCAACTTCTTGTGCTTAATGCTTGTCACTAGGGCCCGAGTGCCATGATCTCATATCTGAACTTATTATTGAATCATTATGAGAGTATTTTTTGTGATCTTATCTGCAAGTTGTGTACACATATCATTGTCCGGATCCAAAGGCCCCAAAGTGACAATAATTGGGACAACCGGAGGGGATGGCTGTGCTGTGAGGATCACATGTGTTCACGGAGTGTTAATGCTTTGCTCTGGTTCTCTATTAAAAGGAGCATCTTAATTGCCAGTAGTTCCCTATAGGCCCCGCTGCCACAGGCTGGCTGGACATAAGATGTTGTGCAAGTTCTCATTGCGAGCACGTATGACTATATTTGGAGCACATGCCTAGGATTGTTTAGTACTTGGATGCTTGTTATTATTGATCTGCAATGCCCTAGATCTTGAAGTTACATGTTTAGACTCGTCCATGCAACGCCCGTCCATCCATCCCTATACCTACCGCACTCGAATCCTACTGTTATCGTTACTGTTACTATTGCTCATGTTTCATTATTGATGTTACTGCTGTTGTTGCTTTGCTGTTGCTACTACAAACTGTTACTACTAATAAACTTCTGTGAGCAAGAACTATTTTCAGGTGCAACTGAACTGACAACTCGGTTGTTAAGGCTTGCAAGTATTCTTTGGCTCCCCTTATGTCGAATCAATAAATTGGGTAATACTACCCGCGAAGATTGTTGCGATCCTCTACACTTGTGGGTTATCAGGATCACATGTGTTCACGGAGTGTTAATGCTTTGCTCCGGTGCTCTATTAAAAGGAGCACCTTAATTGCCAGTAGTTCCCTAGAGGCTCCGCTGCCACGGGCTGGCTGGACAGAAGATATTGTGTAAGTTCTCATTGCGAGCACGTATGACTATATATGGAGCACATGCCTAGGATTGTTTAGTACTTGGATGCTTGTTATTATTTATCTGTAATGCCCTAGATCTTGAAGTTACATGTTTAGACTCGTCCATGCAACGCCCGTCCATCCATCCCTATGCCTACCGCACTCGAATCTCACTGTTACCGTTACTGTTACTGTTACTCTTGTTTTGCTGCTGTTGTTGCTTTGCTGTTACTACTACAAATTGTTTCTACTGATAAACTTCTGTGAACAAGAACTATTTCCAGGTGCAGCTAAACTGACAACTCAGTTGTTAAGGCTTGCAAGTATTCTTTGGCTTCCCTTGTGTCGAATCAATAAATTGGGTAATACTACCCGCGAAGACTGTTGCGATCTCCTACACTTGTGGGTCATCAATAACAACTATGCTCCTGTTTGTGGATAGTTTCGATTATCTCCTTATGGTCAGATACATTCTCGAGGGGTGGTCTCTATTCCGCTATGTTGCTTGTGTATGTAGTACTGCAAGGATGCAATGTCTTATTACTTGGCATGCCCTAACCCCATCTTTACTAGTAGCTAGAAAATAGATCTTTTGTCCAGAGCTAAGATTTAGTCCCGGTTGTATTTGAGCCCAGAACTAATGTTAGCATTAGTCACGGTTTCAACAGATCCGGGGCCAGCAACCTTTAGTCCCGGTTGGAGATACCAATCGATACTAAAGGGGTAGTGACCTTTAGTCTTGACCAGTGTCAACAATCGGGAGTAAAGATAGACCTTTAGTACCGGTTAGAGACATCAAACGGGACTAAAGGTAAACGCACATTTTTTTCCTCTCATTCCTACACACGCAACCTCCCACGCCCACCCCACTCCCCCAGAAAAATGTCTAAAAAATAAACAAAAGTGATATAAACTTCAAATTACAAAATCCTTTGACAAGCATGTACCTCACGCAACCAACTTTTAGAGAAAAATTAAATTTTGATTTTTGATTTTCTTTGCAAAAAATAGTTGTTCTAAATTAAAACGGCTATAACTTTTGAGTACGAATTCGAAAAAAAATGTGTAATAAATGAAAAGGTATCTACGCGAAAAGTCACATCGATTTCAACCACATAAGGCCGTTAGCACAAATGACATATTTTCAAAATTCCAAAGGAAAATATGAAAGCATGAAGATTTTAGGTTTTGTCCAAAAAAAGAGAAAATTTGACATTTTTTGAAATTTTTGAAGTTCTTTTGTTGTTTATTTTAGTTTTAAATTATTTTGAAGTTTTCATATTATTTTAGATTTTTAGTTTTTTGAGAGTTTTTTTATTTTTTGGAAAATTTTGAGTTTTTAAATTAATAATTGAATTATGCATAAAGATTATTTGGAATTCATTGTTGCTTATTATTACTTAATCATTGTTTCTTATTTTTAAACTTATTTGGAATTCGAAAAATAAAATCATGTGTTATCAAATTCTAAGGGTTAAGAGAATTGAGCATACTATTATCAAAAAGTTATGAGCACAGATTTGGAAGCTAATTTGGAAAAAAATCAAAAGTTAAGCATATGCTGGGGTGGAGTAGTGTGAGGATGACCGATTGGAAAGTTGGACCACAAGTATGCACTTTGATATGAGAATAGGGGTGATTAGAGATTAAACTATCAAACAATTAAAAAATCTAAAACTTTGAAATTTAAAAAATTCAAAAAACAAAACTTTTTCTATAAAAAAATTAAAACTTCAACCAGAACTTTACCAACTGGGACTAAGGGGTACTCCAGCCCTAGCATGCGACCACAGCCACGTGGAGCGCCTTTAGTTCCGGTTTGTTGGGACCTCTAGTCCTGATTTCGTAGTCTCGGTTGCGCAACCATGACTAGAGACCGTCTAGAACCGGGACTAGAGGTTGTTTGTATAATAGTGCTTATATACTTGGCTAGAATTAGGTTTACAATGGCTAAGTGGGTTTATATTCAAAAACATAAATCTAGATCTGATCTGGTTCGATTAGAATGAGATCCTGGGGATTCTAGGACAAGTAATGTTGACATGTCTGATACGCTAGGATGATGATGTATCATGGTCATCGGGTTACGCCGAGTCATCTGTCTAGGCCGTCATACACCTGGTGGACATCATTTGTGTTAGAAAATTCCCAATCTTTGTATTCAAAACAAGAACAAGATCAATATCTATTTTCTGTTACCATGTATAGCTCAAACCGACCTACCTATACTTCTACTCCAAGTTTGTAAACCTGTATATATAGTGATTAATGGAATCGGTCAGCCTTATATTTTTATCCTACATGGTATTAGTTTGACCCCAAGTCCTTGGCCCTCCTGTCTCTTCTCTCCCAAAAACCATAGCCAAAACCTCGATGTTCGCGAGCCCAAGCCATTTGAGAAAGCCGATGATGAAGCCACCAAAAGGAAAAGCCCATGAAGTCCCCAACCCTCCCACTCCAAACCCTACACCTATACCCTCCACCTATGCCACCTCCATAAACATCCATGTTCCCAATACTCCTGAACTCACCGCCGCTAACTACTCCAAGTGGTGCGAGCCGCTTCTTGTCGCCCTTGGCTCCTATGGCCTGTCTCCCCATGTCATCGGCGATGCTGGTGCCACCCCCTCCAACACCTATCCTACATATTATTGGGGTCATGATGATTTCATGGTACTCTCATGGATCTATGGATCCATGTTCGGCGATCTCCTCGTCAACTTCATGCGCCCGAATACATGGCAGAAAGAATCTAGGATGCCATCGAGAATCTGTTCTGCGACAATGCGAAACACCGACAGATCTAGCTAGAGGTAGAGTTTAGGAACACTACACAAGGCCACAAGATGATCAACACCTACTATGCCAAGCTCAAGGCTATGGCCGACGTTCTCCTGGATGTCGGTTAGACGATCAACAACGAGATACTCATCCTCAGCCTTCTCCATGGCCTCACCGATAGTTTGTCCCACCTCCTATATTTCTATTTCATGTGCATTTACCCACCTTATTGTAGATCCACTCAACAATTATCCTAGAGGAAAACCAGCAGAAGATAGATGCCAAGAACTCTGGCTCAACTGCACTATGGGCCAACGTCAACAACATCACCCTGAGCGAGGGTGGTGAGTGTGCTCCTGCTCCTCCTAGCTATGGCGGTGGGTGTGGATCGCATTATGGGGGCGGTCACGGACAAGATACTCTCCCTAATAGCTATAACTACTTTAACAACCATCGCGGTGGTCGCGGATGTGGTGGCGGTCAGTGTGGACATGGATGTGGTCACAATAATCCATGGTAGTTCAATTCTTTGACCAGCGCTCCCACACGATCTCATCTCATGCAGCACTGATGTCTGCGCACTCCTATTCTTGTAGACAGTTGTTGGGCCTCCAAGTGCAGAGGTTTGTAGAACAGCAGCAAGTTTCCCTTAAGTGTATTACCCAAGGTTTATCGAACTCGGGGAGGAAGTGGTCAAAGGTATCCCTCTCAAGCAACCCTACAATCAAGATACAAGAAGTCTCTTGTGTCCCCAACACACCCAATACACTTGTCAGGTGTATAGGTGCACTAGTTAGGTGAAGAGATAGTGAAATAAAAGTGGTATGGATATAAGACAACAGTGCCAGAAAAGACCTTTTGACGGGGAGGAACAGGTTGAAGTGTCCTGTAGATCCCCGGCAACGACCCCAGAAAAGAGCTTTGATGGCATGGAAAAGACTAAAGCAAGCAAACATGTAACAGATCTAGTTGTAAACAGCGTTACAATGTTTAGAAACAAGGCCTAGGGATCATACTTTCACTAGTGAACACTCTCTCATATAAATATATTCTCTTCATAATACTACTCTTAACTACTCTCCAGTTGGTGAACTCTAATCCACGGTAGGGCTATAACATCACACCTCAAATTCCACCTTCCCCAATCTAGATAACCCTACACTGTCACCTTGAGTGCTAGATGGTTCCAACAAACACCACAATTTCATAGAGACAACCAACTCAAAATATAATCATGATAAGGATTTATGAACTCTAGCCTAAGTGCCACCACGACGTGCACGTTGTCACTTTCACACACACGTGGGGAGAGCAGAGATCTATTGAAGCACTTGAGTATTTATGTAAACTCTAGCCTAAGTGCCACCACGGTATGCACGCTGTCACTTTCACATACACGTGGGGAGAGCCGAAGATCTATTAAAGCACTTGAGTAGAAAGGTAGATCTACTTGATTACAAAGCTCATGATCGCAATATGACCATGCATTGAGAGAGAGATGAACACATAGCTACCCGTAGAGCCCTTAGCCTCGAGGAAGAACTACTCCCTCCTCATCATGGGAATCAGCAACGGAGATGGAGATGGTGATGGAGATCGATGGAGATGGTGGTGTAGATCGAAGGAGATGGCTCCGGGGGCACTTCCCCGTCCCGGCAGGGTGCCAAAATAGAGACTTCTGTCCCCCGAATCTCCCCTTCGGTGGCGGCGGTGTTGTGGAGGTTTTCGTGGCCTTCTCCCTGATTCTTTAGGGTTTCTAAGTCAGGGGATTCTTATAGGCGAAGGAGGCAAGGTCTGTGGAGGCCCAGGGGGCCCAACCCCCCTGGTGGCACGACCTAGGTGGGCCCGTGCCACCCTAGGGTGTTCCCACCCTGGTGCCCTACTCCGTCTCTGCTTCAATTTTCCGTATCGTTCAGGGAAATATATGAAGATTGGCTTTTGTCCCGTCCAATTCCGAGAATATTCTTTTTTTAGCTTTTGTGAAACCAAAAACATCAGAAAACATGCAAGTGGCATTGTGGAATCTTGTCAATAGGTTATTTCTAGAAAGTGTATAAAAATACCTCAAAGTGTAGACAAACATAAGAAAAATGATATAAAACAAGCATGGAGCATAAAAAATTATAGATACGTGTCAACACCCGGATTTTTAATCCCAGATGCTTGTTATGCCATACATCGCAATCCCAGGATTACCATTTTTACGAGACATAACATATTTGGATATCACAAAACGTCATCCATTACAAAGCATACATAAGGTCTTACACAAATAAGGATCTCATGATCCAGTTCTTAATACAACTCAAACAGCGGAATAACGTAATAGTAAAGATAGCTTAGGCGACGCTCCATCTTCGGGGTCACAGGCAATGCTGAAGATGGAAGATGATCCTAGTTGTCGTAACCTTCCTGCGGTCCATCATCCTGGTACTCCTCTTCATAGTCTGGCCACGGGAATAGCCAGGGACAAAGCCATGAGTACTCTTTAAGTACTCGCAAACTAATACTAACAAGTGAAGGGGGTTTTTGTAGTAGGACACTAAGCTCTAAGGTTGTTTTGCAAAAAGCCATATTTACCTCTACTAAGTTCAGAAGCAAGAAACTAGTTGAAATTTTATAACACCTTAGTGGGAACTTGAATTTCATGTCACAACTCTGTTGTGGTAAAGGCAAAGTATCAATTCATTTCACAAGTCATTTTGAAAACATCTGACGGGGCAACAGTATGTCCACTCCAACTGTCCATAACCGCGGACGTGGCTATTCGAATAGTTTGACACTCTGCAGAGATTTTACACTTTCACCACAACATTCGATACATCCGTCAGGAACAAATCCTGAATTCACCATACTCAGTATGCGGATAATCAATCCTAACCTTTCAATTACACGCCCTAGTATAGGCACCTCTCCTATGAGTTTGGCCTCCCAACCATGACCAATTGTCATCTTGGGTACTGCACAGGTGGACAAGCTTCACAAGGTAGCCTCAGCTCAGACCTTGGCCGTGAGGGAACCCATACTAAGGTATATAAGTTTCCAGTCAAGCCCTACCCAATTTTCGGGTATTGTGGATGTACGGTAAAATTGGAATGGTATCGCATCCAGACAACCATCAGTTTTATAAAGGACTAAGGCTCATGCCTCAACATTTTCATCATCAAAATCATCTGGTGTTCATAAACACATGTCAAAACATTTCAGTAGAATGACTCATCATTCCAAGGTTTTCATAACCATTTTCACCAAGTATTCCCATCTAAAGTTGATCAAGTTTTATGCTTAGCACTAGCATCTACAAGTGGGGTTAAGTACTAATGAGGGTGGTAAACAAGTGTAGATTAATTAAGTTCAATCTCATGCCTTAGGATGACATCAAGATTATCTAGTTTAGGCCAAATTTAATGCTCTTTATACAACCTTCAATTATCTTCCTAGAATCTACAAGTCACTTAAGTAAACTCTAAGAGAAAGCTTTGATAAAGAAATAAAGTATAAATCTTGTAAGTAAAACTAGTATTGGGTTATCAAGTGGGTATGGTTACATATGCTTAAGGCATATAGTTGGCATGGTAACAAGCAAGTAATAGCTTGCATAAGTAGGGTATCTTGCAAGTGTTAGCTTGCCAAATCAACTAGTAGTATTAGGCTTGCCTTGTGAAGAGCAGTGGTTGAAGTTCTCCTCGGCTTCTTCCTCGTAGTATCCTCCTGCCTCCTCGTATCCTTGGTCGGTACTAGCGTCTATAAATAAATACGAGGTACACAATCACCAAACAATACTTAACTATTTTCAATCATCACACAAAAGGGTACTATAGATGATCTATGTAAGATCCCACCTTTATAAAGGTAAATATCCCTGTGATTGGAATGCTAGTCCCTGGATCAATTGCTAGCATCCATAGTTTAAGATGAATTACACATAAACAAAGGTCATTATTACATCGTCATTCCAGAGATAACATAGTCTTTTACAACTCCATAGCCATAGGCTAGTACAAGAGTTTAACTTAACAATATAAAATAGAAGTCTTCATCTTCATGTGCCACAGGCAAGCATGTTGAGTGTAGACTCATAACTCCTAATCATCATCAGAGTAACCTGCAACATCACAAGTTACATCCACAGTGGGTTAATACATTGGAATAGTATTGGCAAGTGATACCTTAGTAGAATATTAGCATCTAGTTACTACATGAATTTGGCTAAGTGTATCTTAGGCTTGCTTTGCTCAAAATAGGTTTTACCTATCAGTTGAAAACACTAAGTTTTTGTTTGGAAAAATCTTTCCCAAGGAACCACCAATAGAAATTGGTAACCTTCACCCTTGTTCAACCACAAGTTTTAACTTAGAAAATTGGGATGAGGAGATTCTTGATAGCTTCCATGTCTTGATGCTCAAATTGTCCAATACCAGGGACATGGCTAAGTACTTAGTTTCTTCCATTTGCAAAGATTGTGCACTTTCCCCACAAGACTTGATTTTCACCAAGACAGGACCTTTCAGAAGCCTTCCCTTAGACCAAAATGGACGCGCTCCAAACCTATCATTCCCCTACCACCAACTTTCCATTTGGCTAAGTTATTGCAACCTATATGATCCAGGCAGAGCCCATAATGCCATGTGGTTGCACTAGAAGCTTCTTAACATTTGGCATTTCAAATCCCTTTGTTCCTGGGTGGCAATCCACAAGTGATATGCACAAGGTAAACCATATAAATGGTCCTTGTGTAACCACTCAACACAAACCATTCTTTCCATTCCACCCAGGTGTTTCATTCACTTAGTTGTTTTATTAAGCAAAACATAAGTCAAGTCTTAGAAATATTTCTCATAGCATGTATATATAATCCACCCTTGGTTACTACTAGCTAGGCTAAGCATGGCAATAGCAAGTATCTTAAATTATAGGAAATTCTAACATTTCTACCACTACTAGGATTTCCTAAGCATAGCATATAGATACTTAGTAAAATTATTCATGCAAGCCCTATGCAAAATATTTCTAATTCATAGTCAAAATATTGGGATAAAAATATGAAGCACCACTTGCCTTGATATTTGGGAGATTAGCAACAATCCTCACAATCACAATCACCACTAGCACCAAAATCTACACATAAAATGATAGCACCAAATTCACATATCAAAATTAAACAAGCAAAAATATATGAATGCATGCAAATGCTATGTGATGATTTCTATAAACAAAAAAGACTAAATAAAATTATACACTAAATATGAATCATAAACAAAACAATTATACACTAAATAAAATTAATTTGGCCCTTAGAACATTTTCCAAACAATTTTTATAAACAAAATAAGCTTAGAAATGTCTCTGCAAAACAACCCATTTTACAAATGTAATTTATTAAACAAAGTGCATAATTGGGTAGAATTCTTTCTCCTGATTCCAATGATATAAAATTTGCAAAATTTGAATGTGTGGATCAAAGTTATGAATTTTGCAAGTTTGAACAACTAATAGATCTAATTCCAGATTTTAAATTTAAATAACAGACACGCGGCGTGTTCTGATTGGCTGATACCGTTTCGGTTGGATCGATCAACGAGAGCCGCAAGATTTAAATGAGATCGCACGGGCCAGATCTACTCGTACCCCTTCGTTAAGTGATCTAATCCTACGCGCTAGATTTAGATCCAACGGCTGTCGAGCATGCGACCATGGATGGGTGGTGCTAGCGACGGCGATGCGGCGACGACGCACGGCCAGCGGTGTTCCGGTGGCTACGGAGGGGGCTGGGGTTGGCAGAGACGCTTACCAGACTCGCGAGGTCGCGTTGATGCTCAACGAATTGCTGGTGTGGAGGGGGGCGTGCTGCAGAGGCTGTTGGGGCTCGTCGGAGTTGGCGGCAACGTCGGGTTTGCTCGGACGGCGTCGAAGGCGAAGTTACTGGCCACCATAGCACCAACCGAGGGTATCAGCGTGTGCACAACGCTCAGGCGAACCTGATTGGGTCAAGGAGAAGGCACGGGGCGGTTGGGTTTTACCTCAATCTCTCGCCGGAGTTGGAGACGGCGTTGGATGCCCACGGTGCTCGTCGAAGTCGATGCTTTGGATCACAAGTAGACGAACCAAGGGGATCAGGAGGTGCGCAAAGATCAGGGGATCATCCCAGGGTGAACGGGGAGTGGGCGCAAACACTAGACTTACCGGAATACCTCGCCGGAGCTGGTTCTGTCTGCGGCGGTGTAATGCGAAATAGAGGCAGCCTGGTGGCGGAGCGAGCGAGTGGAGTGAGGGGAAAGGTGCGGGGTGGAGAGGGGTTTTTTTAGTCGGAGCAGGGGCGAGGATCACACACGAAAACACCCACAATTACTCATGTTTAAGGCGCGGCAGTGATGGCGGAGGAAACAGCCGGCGACGTGGTCGTGGGCGTGATTTGGGGAAGACGGGGGTGAGCTGGCGAGGGTCCACCAGTCAGCGACTGTTTAGGTAGCGTGGGTGCGGTGATAAAAACAGGGAGAGAGGGAAATCCCGGGTGGGCTGGCTAGTGGGTTGCTTCTGCTATTGGGCTCAAATGCTAGCACCAGCCTTTTTCCATTTCTCTTATCTTTTTCTTTTTCTGTTTGATTTTCCAGGAATCCTTTTCAAATGAATTTAAAGTGGTTTGAATTCAAACAACTCCTGGATTTTTGCAAGGTGAAATAAGTACATAATTGGCTACAGAACAATGTTGTACACTTGAAAATGCATTGGCACATTTGAATTAAAAAAAACAATGTCTTTATCAATTGCTTAGTAAAGACATAAAAATGGTTTTAAATTTATACTTTGTTTTGAAATCTTTGTCCAAGCTTTAGAAAACATCAATCAACCATAGGATCAAATATCTTTTGTTTAAAACAAATAATCTCATACTAGAGATTAGCATTGGGCCAATTCCTTGCTTACATAAAATAATAGACATTCAAATGCTTCTGTTTTGAAATTGGCATTGAAAATGATCCTAAAATGATTATGAATGCATGGATGATATGCAAACTTTGAAATCATGATTTTTGGGATGTTACGAATCTAACCCCCTTAAGGTGAATCTCGCCCTCAAGATTTGGATTGGCTAGCAAATAGGTGAGGGTGGTCTTTCTGAAGGTCATCTTCTCTTTCCCATGTTGCTTCTTCTTCGGAATGATGGTTCCACTGTACTTTGCAGAATTTGATAGTCTTTGTCCGAGTAACTCTTTCTGCAGTCTCAAGAATTTTGATAGGCTTTTCCTCATAGGTGAGATCACTTTCCAACTGGACCTCTTCCAAAGGTATAGTATCCTTCAAAGAAGTCTCCTCCATCTCTGGACGGCATTTCTTTAGCTGACTCACATGAAACACATTGTGAACGGCAGACAGTGATTCAGGCAGTTCAATCTCATATGCTACTTCTCCTTTATGACTTAGAATCTTGAATGGTCCAACATATCTTGGGGCCAATTTTCCTTTGACTCCGAATCTCTTCACTCCACGAAGTGGTGACACTCTAAGATAAGCTCTATCACCCACCTCATAGATGACTTCTCTATGCTTAGGATCTGCGTAGCTCTTCTGTCGTAACTGTGCTATCTTCAATCTGTCCTTTACTAGCTTGACTTTCTCTTCAGCCTCTTTGATTAGTTCTGGTCCGAACAAATTTCTTTCTCCCACACCATTCCATAGCAATGGGGTAGTACAATTTCTCCCATATATAAACTCAAATGTGCCATCTCAATACTGGCTTGATAGCTGTTGTTATAAGAGAATTCTGCATAAGGCAGACTTTTATCCCAACTAGCTCCATAGTCTAGGGCACATGCCCTCAACATATCCTCTAGATTCTGGTTGGTACTTTCCATTTGTCCATCAGTCTGAGGATGAAAAGCAGTGCTGAATTCCAATCTCGTTCCCAATGACTCATGTAGTTGCCTCCAAAAATGAGAAGTGAACTGAGTTCCCCTATCAGACACAATACTCTTGGGTACTCCATGCAGACACACAATTATATTCATATAGATCTTGGCCAACTTAGAACTTGTGTAGGTTGTCTTCACCGGTATGAAATGAGCCATTTTAGTTAGGCGATCCACTACTACCCAAATAGAATCATATCCGGACCTGGTCCTTGGCAATCCGGTGATGAAGTCCATGCCAATCTTGTCCCACTTCCAATCAGTAATAGGTAGTGGTTGTAGCAATCATGCTGGTTTCTGGTGTTCTGCTTTCACTCTACTACATACATCACACAAAGCAATATGTTCGGCGATGTCCTTCTTGAGATTATTCCACCAAAATCTTTCCTTCATATCCATGTACATTTTGGTGTTACCCGGATGAATGGAATATGGCGAATTTTGTGCTTCCTGTAGAATCAGTTTCCGAAGCTCTGAATCTTGCGGAACGCAGATACGTTTTCCATACCATAAAGTACCATGTTCGTCTTCATGGAATCCTTTGGCTTTTCCCTTACCAATCTTTTCCTTAATCTCTTCAATTTCTTTATCTGTCTTTTGGGATTCCTTGATTTTGTCCAACAAAGTGGGTTGAACATACAATGACATGAGATGTCCTTCAGGCACAATATCCAACCTGAGGTCTCTAAATTGGGCACATAGATCATATGGCAACTCTCCCTTAGTAAGGCCATTCACAAATACCTTACGGCTTAGAGCATCTGCTACAACATTTGCTTTACCGGGGTGGTATTGCAAACTCAAGTCATAGTCCTTGATGAGTTCTAGCCATCTTCTTTATCTCATGTTTATTTCTTTCTGAGTGAAGATATACTTCAAACTTTTGTGATCAGTGAACACTTCACATCGCATTCCCAAAAGGTAATGTCTCCATGTTTTGAGTGCATGGACAACAGAGGCTAACTCTAAATCATGAGTAGGATAATTCACCTCATGAGTTTTGAGTTGTCTCGAGGCATAAGCCACAACTTTCCCTTCTTGCATAAGAACTACACCTAATCCATGATGAGATGCATCACAAGAAACTTGGAAATCCTTCTCCAAATCTGGGAGACATAGGACTGGTGCTGTCACTAGTCTCTTCTTTAATTCTTGGAAACTGAGTTCACATCCTTCAGACCAAGCAAACTTCTTGTCTTTCTTTAGCAATTATGTGATAGGTTTAGCTACCTTGGAGAAATTTTCAATGAATCTTCTATAGTATCCTGCCAAGCCAAGGAAACTACGAACTTATTTCATTGACTTAGGAGATTCCCATTCAGTTATAGCTGACACTTTTGTGGGATCAACTTCTACACCATCTCCTGACACAATGTGTCCAAGAAATCCAACCTCATTCAACCAAAATTCACACTTGCTGAATTTGGCATACAGCTTATGTTCCCTAAGCTTCTCAAGTATCAATCACAAATGTCCTTCTTGTTCTTCTTTGCTTTTGGAGTAAACCAAAATGTCATCGATGAAAACGACAACAAACTTGTCAAGGAACTCCATGAACACCTTGTTCATCATATTCATGAAGTAAGATGGTGCATTGGTCAAACCAAAATGGCATTACAGTGTACTCATACAATCCATACCTAGTGGTGAAAGCTATCTTAGGTATGTCTTATTCCCTTATCTTAAGCTGAAAATATCCTGATCGGAGATCAATATTTGATAACACACATGCTCCTTCTAACTGATCAAACAAGTCACTGATTCTGGGCAAAGGATATTTGTTCTTGATAGTCACCTCATTGAGTGAACGATAATCGATGCATAATCTTTGACTCCTATCTTTCTTTTCCACAAACAAGACTAGTGCTCCCCAAGATGAAGAACTTGGTTGAATAAATCCCTTCTGCAATTGTTCTCCAAGCTGTTACTTGAGTTCTTTTAACTCATCAACTGACATCTTGTAAGGTCTCTTTGCTATTGGTCCTGATCCTGGCAGCAAGTCAATCAAAAATTCCACATCTCTATCTGGTGGCATTCCCGGTAATTCTTCTAGAAACACATCCGGATATTCACTCACAATTGGCACACTGTCTATGCTAACCCCCTTAAGAGAATTTAGCTTACTCCCTTTTGATTCAAAGTTAGACTTGAATCTTATCCTTTTCATTTCCGGGGTTGTGAGTGCGATAGTACGATTGGCACAATCTAGTACTCCCTCATACTAGGTCATCCAGTCCATTCCCAAAATTACATCCAGTCCTTGGGAATCTAGGATTATCAGACTCACTGGAAACTTATGCTTTCCAAATTCTATCACTAGATCACGACATCCAAGACTTACTATCATATCTCCACCAGGAGAACTTACTTTTATTGGAGACCCAATATTTTCAGTTGGAAACCCATTTCTATCAACAAATGCTTTTGATATGAATGAATGTGATGCACCAGTATAAAAAATAACAAGTGCTGGAATAGAATTGAGTTTGAACTTACCAGCCACAGCATCAGACTCCTCATAAATTTCTTCCACATTGATGTGGTTCACTTGTCCCTTCTGGAAAGGGTTGGGCTTGCTGGCACCTTCAACTTTCTTTTCTAGACACTCATTATCATAGTGCCCCATCTTCTTACACTTGAAGCATTCAACCTGACTGAGATCTTTCTTGGCAGGCTGACTTCCACTACCACTTCCATTGTGGTGGCTCTTGTATCCACTCTTGTGGTTCTTGTACTTTTCATTATCATGACTACGGTGATTCTTGTTGTCATGATGGCGGTTGTGGCTGTGGTCGTTGTTGTACTTTCCATGTTTGTGGGATCCAGAACCCCCACTATCATCATGATGGGAACGCTTGTGAGACGATCTCGAGCTGTACTTGTCAAAGTTGTGCTTTGTAACATCCCAAAAATACCAAATTTAGATCATCAAACACTAATCATCAAGATTAGGGTTAACAAAAAACTTTTCTAAACAAATTCATGAATGCATGTATATGTGTATGCATGGATTTTTAATTTCTTTAAAAACCACCTTGTTTGTGTGATCCATTGCTTGTAAAATGTTTCTTAGGTGAAATAAACATCATCTAAAACATTTCCCACACTTTTCCTAAAGACAAGTAAATCAAAACAAATATATTAAGTGAATGGTCATTTTGGCCAAATTAACTCCCATGCCTACTTTGGCTGTCTCAAACTTTCAAAACCTAACAGAAACTTTTCTGGATCTTTGCACCCCTTGAAGGTACTTATAACAAGGTATCAAGGCCCACTTTGTGATCATCCAGAAACTTTCAAATGCATAGTTTAAATGACAATTCAAAATTGAACCTTCTTCATATGGGAAGATCCCACTTTTCCAAAACCCACTCAAACAAGCTCAACTTTCAAAACCCAAGCATCTGCAGACTCACCAGAACCAATCTAGCAAACCCACCAAAAATAATTTCAAAATTCAAAACTTGATTTCATGTGGCCATTTCATCAAACAGGTTGCAGACACAAATCAAACAAAATATCAAACACTATAGTGTGCAGTGTTTTGAGCCTAACTTGTTCCCTAGTTAGCTCACACACAACCCAGTAGATCATCTAGAAAGTTTAGCCCAACACTAGCAACCCTGTGAGCTTGCCATTGCCATTAATGGTGAACAGCCGAGCACCTCAATGCCACCCCATAGTCGACAGCAGGCTAGAGGAAGAACTAGCCGTTCCAACCTTGTCTGGGAGGCAGCCCACCGTCCATCGCCACTCACTGTCCCAGCTGCGAGCGTTGCCAAGCCCTGGACCACGCGCACAAGCCGCGCCCAGACCATGCCGAGTGTGCGCCAGAGCGCCACCCTCGACCATCACCCACAGACCGCGCGCCGCCCTCACCGCGCGCACACACGATCACCATCAACCCAGGAGACCGCCAGACATCCCCGTTTGCCGCCCCGTGCCATACAGCCACCGCCCGCCGTCGAAGACGCCGCCTATGCCGCGCAGAGCACCGCCCGTTCCAGACCAAACCACACCGCCCCATGCCTCGCGACCATGTCGTTGAGCATCGCCAGGAGACACAGCACCGTCCCCTACCCTTGCCCATGCCATTAGCCACCTGTAACGTCGCCCCCGACGAGCTCACCGTGCGCCCCGACGGTCTCCACGCTCGACTATAAATAGAGGCCACCCCCGCACGATTTCTTCACACCATCTCACTCCCCTCTCCTCACTGACCGTGCAACACCATTCTCAGAGCAAGGCGAGCACCACCGCCGAATTTCACCGAGCCGCCACGCCGGAGAAGAAGGAGCCAGCGATTGAGCCGCCCAGAGCTGCCGCGAACACCCCGAGTTCGCCATCGTTGACTTCATCGGTCGCCGCCGACCTCGCCAAGACTCGGTGAGCCCCAAGACCCTCACCGGCCGCTAGGTTCGTTCTCGCCGGAGTTGTCTCGGCCGACGATGACTCCCAGCCGTTGGATTAGAATTAGATCGAACGATCCACGTTGCCCCATACCGCTTTGCCCAGCCCCGTGTCACTGACGAGTGGGGACACCCACTTATGCAGCCCGCGGGAGCACTGCGCTTAGCAGGCCGGCCCGTTAGAATTTCCCGCGCATCCCAGCAATTCAAATTAAACCTTTTCTATTTTAATTCAAACACACTTCAGCACCCAACTTCAAAAATCAACCCAGATCGATTCAGTGCACCAAATTGGATGAAACCAATTTTGTTGGAAAGGTCTGTGAATGCTTAATCCAAGCCCGTTGGATTCAAGTCATTTGGATCTGTAGATCACCCCTAGCAAAAATAACAAGGCAGAAGCTTTTCTGCATTCAAAAAAATTTCAAATTTAAACCATAAAAGCTTTTGAGTTGATTCCAACTCTCAAAAATCACATTTAACCATACCTTTCAGAATATATAAAAATATATAGGTTTACCTGCAGAAATAATGTTCAAGGAATAAAAGAATGCTTCCTAAGCATTTCTAGCTACTTTAATTAACTAAAATAAAAGGGTAAAACCTTATTAAATTGTGACATCACTTTAAATCACATTCCCATGGACTACAATATGTGGTGATGACATGTGTCAACATGATCCCATGTTTAGTTTGGAGAATATTAAATCTTAAGTAGTTTTTCAATGAGTAGAAATTACTTTCCTAAAAATGAAAAGATTTAAACTAAGCCTTAACCTTGTAATGTTAGAGATGATGCTAGATCATCAATAGGACCCTTGTGTGTGATGATTGCAAGTAGTTAAGTATTGTTTGGTGATTGTGTACCTCGTATTTATTCATAGACGCTAGTAACGACCAAGGATACGAGGAGGAAGGAGGATACTACGAAGAAGAAGCCGAGGAGAACTTCAACCACTGCTCTGCACAAGGCAAGCTAGTAACTATGCAAGCCTTACTAATCAAGTATACCTATGCAAGCTGATACTATACCAATGCAAGCTAACCCTTGCCAGATACCCTACTGATGCCACAAACCCATACTTGTGATATGACTACTATATGCCTTAAGCATATGTGATCATACCCATTTGATAAACCAATCCTAGTTTTATGTGCAAGCATCTTACTTTATTTCTTTATCAAAGCTTACTTAGAGTCTACCTAAGAGTTTGGTAGATACTAGAAAGTTGTGATGAAGGTTGTATAAAGAGCATTAAATTGGCCTAAGTTAGAAACCTTGATATCAGCCTAAGATATAAGGTTGGACTTAGTGAAACCCCACTAGTTACCACCCATCATTAGTACTACCCCCCACTTGTAGATGCTAGTGCTAAGCATAAAACTTGATCAACTTTAGATGGGAATACTTGGTGGAAAATGGTTATGAAAACCTTGGAATGATGGATCATTCTATTGAAATGTTTTGGACATGTGTTTCCAAACACTTGATGATTCTGGTGATAAAATGTTGAGGCATGAGCCTTAGCCCTTTATAAAACTGATGGTTGTCTAGATGCGATACCATTCCAATTTTAGCGTATAACCACAATACCCGAATATTGGGTAGGGCTTGACTGGAAACTTATATACCTTAGTATTAGTTCCCTCCCGGCCAAGGTCTGAGCTGAGGCTACCTTGTGAAGATTGTCCACCTGTGCAGTACCCAAGATGACAGTGGTCATGGTTGGGAGGCCAAACTCACAGGAGAGGTGCTTATACTAGGGCGTGTAATTGAAAGGTTAGGATTGATTATCCGCATACTGAGTATGGTGAATTCAGTATTTGTTCCTGACGGATGTATCGAATGTTGTGGTGAAAGTGTACAATCTCTGCAGAGTGTCAAACTATTCGAATAGCCCCGTCCGCGGTTATGGACAGTTGGAGTGACCATACTGTTCCCCCGTCAGACTTTTCAAAATGACCCGTGAAGTGAATTGAGACTTTGACTTGACCACAACAGAGTTGTGACCTGGATTACAAGATCCCACTTAGGAGTTATAAAATTGTGACTAGCTTTGGAACTTAGTAGAGATAAACCTGGCTTTTTGCAAAACAACCCTAGAGCCTAGTGTCCTATTATCCAAAAACCCCTATACTTGTTAGTATTAGTTTGCGAGTACTTAAAGAGTACTCATGGCTTTGTCCCTGGCTATTCCCATGGCCAGACTATGAAGAGGAGTACCTGGAAGATGGACCCCAGGAAGGTTACGACAACTAGGATCATCTCCCATCGTCAGCATTGCCTGTGACCCCGAAGATGGAGCTTCGCCTACGCTACCGTTATTATTACGTATTCCGCTGCTTGATGTTGTATTAAGAACCGGATCATGAGATACATATTTGTGTAAGAACTTATGTATCGTTTGTAATGGATGAAATACTATGGCATCCAATTCTGTTATGTCTCGCAAAAATGGTAATCCTGGGATTGCGATGTATGGCATAACAGGCATCTAGGATTGAAAAATCCAGGTGTTGACAAGTTGGTATCAGAGCCATCAGGAGACCCTAGTTATATTGGACGTTGACCCAAAAACTTAGTTTCAAAACCAAAGAATAAAAAAATATTTACGAAAACTTATTCTCATTCTTACCTCTTTAATTCTTTCATAAAAATTCATGTTCCTCAAAAACTCTTGCAAAATAGATAAATTTTTGACACACTTGATCACTCTGCTAATCTACTCATCCTCTATTTTTATAGATGGACGTGAAGTACAGCAAGTTTTACCAACTTGGGAATGGAGGAGACCTTATCTTTGAGAGGGATCTGGATCAGCTTTCGGAACTTCTGGAGCGTCACTTTTGAGTTCTTCGGAGCTCAGCTCAATGATCAAGGAGGAGAAGACCTGCAGTGGCTAATTGTTGCAATTCTCCGAGGAAAGATTGAACCTCCCACTGCGGAGGGAATTCAGTTTACCTTGTGGGAAAACAACTGGCTCGATGAACTTGCCAGAGCAATGCAGGAAGCTCTTTCCCGTCTGTGTGGGCAGAGCATCAATCAGATCAAGGGTACTCGCTTTGAGTTTGCCCAAGGCGTGATGCAAATGGCCAACCACTGGAAGCCCCATACCACCCCAAGCTGAAGACTCAATTGGACCACCTTAGCTTCATGATGTATGATCGTCAGCAGGAGTTGGACAACTGTCGTGACTATTGCAACCACAAGTCTGCCATCATCAAGACAAAGGATCAGACCATCGCCATGCTAGCAAAGGATCGCAAGTCTCGTCGCCGTCAGCTTGACAAGAAGGAGCGCATTATTGCCCGTCTTCGCCATCGCATCTCATCTCTGGAAGAGACCATCCACGAGAGAGACATGCAGTTAGAGGAAAGGGAGAATGCCGGAGAGGATCTTCGTGAAGACCCTTACTCCTATCTCAGCGATGACGATGATTTTTTGGAGGATCAGGCCCTGGCCTTCTTCACCGATGACGATGATTTCGCCTTCATCAATGATGCTGAAGATGATGAAGCCACAAACTCCGAGGGGTAGTAGCACTGAGCACTAGCGTTGTGAGTAGTAGTCGGTCCCACTGTATCGTAGATTCCAGAATGGTTCTTAAAACCATCTGTTTTTCTTTGTTGTGGTGTGTGTTGTACTGTGTGCTATGAGTGAATGAATGAAAAAAGCAAGTTGCTAGAAAAATCTGAGTCAAACCTTTAAAACTTTTCAAAAACCCAAAACCTTAGAAATTTCCCTCTTTTCTCACGATCTATATCAATCTTCAGATGCCACGTGGAGGAAGTGGTTCAGCCCCGGACCCGATGTTGCAGATCCTGCAAATGTTGACTTCTGACCGCTGTCGAAAGAGCGGAACGTCAAGCCAACCTAGCCACTCTGCAACAGATAGCCCAGCTAGCCCACAACAACCAAGGCCACGGAAATCAGGACAACCATGGATCTAAGCTCAAGAATTTCCAGAATACCAAACCACCCATTTTCACCAAGTCAGAAGAACCCCTAGACGCCGATGATTGGCTGCAAACCATGGAAAACAACCTAGAAGTCGCCGGAGTGGTAGCCAACGAGAAATTCCTGTTCGCCACCCATTATCTAGCCGGAGATGCCAGGGCATGGTGGAACATTGTGCGTGCAATGATCGGAGGCCAGATGATGACCTGGGAGGAATTCAAGGTCAAGTTTAGCAGAATCCATGTGCCGCCAGGTTTGATCAAGAGAATGAGAGACGAGTTCAGGGAGTTGAAGCAAGGAAGGATGACTGTAGTGGAATACCGTGACAATTTTTTGTCATTAGATAGGTATGCCCCGGACGAGATAGACACCGAAGCCAAGAAGAAAGAAAGATTCCTGAATGGTCTGCATGACGAGATGCAGACAGTGTTAGTCAATATCCCCTTTGTTGATATTGAAGCCCTTGTCGACTCTGCTATCCAGATGGAAGGAAAAATCAACTAGGCCAATGAGAACCGCAAGCGTCGCATGATGCATCAACCAGGAACCCATCAGACCCCAAAGTATCGCCCCAACCCATCTCCAGGATTTGCCCCAAGAACCAATAGACCCCCTATGACCCGTCCGACCTATCCCAACCGTGGAAACCCTAGACCCGGAGGAAATCACAACAACCCCGGCAACTCTAGCAATTTCACCCGTGCCCCACCCAAGTTCAACACCAACAATGCTACCGCCAACCCCAACACTGCCCCGAGGACTGGAAGCAATGTTGTGCCTGTCGCAGCCAAGGACAAGTCACAAGTGACCTGTTATGACTGTGGAAATAAAGGCCACTATTCCAACGAGTGCCCCAACAAGAAGAATGCTACAGCCCCCAACGCCAATGTCCCAGCTCAGCAGCAGCGTCGTGTCCAGCCAGGGAGAAGATTTGCCCCAGGGAATTCACTCAACCGCAATGGCCGTCTTTTTCTCATGCATGCTGAAGAAGCTCAGGAAGCGCCAGACGTCGTGCTGGGTATGTTTTCTGTTAATTCAGTACTTGCAAGAGTGTTGTTTGATTCTGGTGCATCGCATTCATTTGTTACCGAAGAATTTGCCTGCACTAGTAAAATTCAACCAACCAAATTGAAGCATGTGATGATTGTACAAATTCCCGGATCAACCACCAAGGCTAGGCAAATTTGCAAGGCCGTCCCTATCCGAATCCATGGCATAGATTTTTATGCTAACCTAATAGTACTCGGAACTAAAGGTTTGGAAGTAGTACTAGGAATGGATTGGATGTCCAAACATAAAGGATTTATTGACTGTGCCAAGAAAGCCATCACCATGACCAGTACCACCGGGATATCAGTCGAGCATATATCTGAAACCTTAACTCGCCAATTCAAGTGTAACAAGAGTCTATCCCAACCTACCATTGACCAAGTTTGGATAGTCTGCGAATACCCCGATGTATTTCCAGATGTTTTGCCCGGTATGCCCCCAGATCGGGATATCGAGTTTATCATCGAATTAATCCCCGAAACATGACCCATAGCCCAGAGACCCTACAGTATGAACCCGTCAGAACTAGAAGAACTGAAGAAGCAACTGGATTCCATGTTAGAAATCGGATTGATTCAACCAAGTGCGTCCCCATGGAGATCACATGTCTTATTTGTGGACAAGAAGGGTGGAGGTAACCGTTTGTGTACGGATTATCGGAAGTTGAATGATGTCACCATCAAGAACAAGTACCCCTTGCCTAAGATAGAAGATTTGTTTGATCAGTTGACCGGTGCCCAGGTGTTTTCTAAGATTGATCTTAGAACTGGCTATCATCAACTCAAGATTCGTGCAGAGGATATCCCAAAGACTGCTTTTACCACCAGATATGGATTATACGAGTATATTGTCATGTCTTTTGGATTAACCAATGCCCCCGCTTATTTCATGAATCTCATGAATAAGATTTTGATGGACTTCCTGGATAAGTTTGTCGTTGTTTTCATTGATGACATTCTGATTTATTCCAAATCAGAAGAAGAACATGAGATACACCTAAGGACCATTCTTGGAACCCTTAGAGAGCATCAGTTGTATGCAAAATTTAGCAAATGTGAATTCTGGTTACAGTAAGTAGGATTCCTCGGTCACATTGTATCAGCCGAAGGAATTGCTGTTGACCCTGTCAAAGTGAAAGATGTAGAAGATTGGCAAGCCCAAACCACTCAAACCCAAGTTCGTGCTTTTCTCGGATTGGCGGGATATTACCGCAAATTTGTAGAAGGATTCTCTAGTATCGCCAAACCCATGACCCAATTGCTGAAGAAGGACAAGAAGTTTGAATGGACCGACAAATGTGAAGCGAGTTTTCAAGAACTCAAAAGGAGATTGATTTCAGCCCCAATTTTGATCATGCCGGATATCACGAAACCCTTCGATGTGTATTGTTACGCATCCAAGATTGGTCTCGGATGTGTGCTAATGCAAGAAGGCAAAGTTATATCTTATCTATCGCGACAACTGAAGCAACACGAACAAAATTACCCAACCCATGACCTCGAACTCGCAGCCGTAGTTCTAGCCCTGAAGACATGGAGACATTACCTGGTGGGAAACCGTTGTGAGATTTATTCGGATCACAAGAGCCTAAAGTATATATTCACTCAGAAGGAGCTGAATATGAGGCAGAGAAGATGGATTGATCTAATCAAAGATTACGACCTGGACATTCACTATCACCCTGGTAAAGCCAACGTGGTAGCCGATGCCCTTAGCAGATTGTCGTGCTGCTTGAACTCCATGATTTTAGAGGAGCAACCAAGTCTGCACAAGGAGATGGAAGATTTTCGAATGGAATTAGTAAGTGAAGGATTTTTGCCTAGCATAGAACTTCAACCCACTTTGATCAGTCAGATTAAAGAGGCGCAGAAAGGAAATGCTAGTATTGACGGAATCAAGCGTCGTATCGGTACAGGCAAAGTACCCGGATTCACCGAGGACGAAGAAGGAGTTTTGTGGTACAAAGGACGCCTTTGTGTACCATCAGATTCTGAGTTAAAAGAAGTTATCTTGAAAGAGGCTCATGATACTCTTTATTCTATGCATCCCTGAGGAACTAAGATGTATCAAGATTTGAAAGAGCAATTTTGGTGGCATAAGATGAAGAGAGAAATCGGAAGCTATATCGCCAAGTGTGATATCTGTCAGCGAGTCAAGGCCGGACATCAAAGACCCGCTGGATTGTTGCAACCTTTGCAAATTCCGGAATGGAAATGGGATTCTGTAGGAATGGACTTTATCACTGGACTACCTACTTCTAGTAGGGGAAATGACTCTATTTGGGTCATAGTGATGATTGTCCAAAGTCGCCCATTTCTTGCCCGCAAAACCACCTATCGAGTTCAAGCTAGCGAGTTGTGCATCGCTAGAATAGTTAGTTTGCACGAGTCCCCAAGAACATAGTATCGGATCGAGGAACTCGGTTTACCTCGAGATTCCGGAAGAAAGTCCAAGAAGGTTTAGGAACCCGCCTAGATTTCAAAGTCACGTACCACCCTCAGACCGATGGACAAACGGAGCGAGTAAACCAAATACTCGAAGATATGCTTAGAGCATGTGTGCTAGAATATGGATCCAAGTGGGAAGACTGTCTGCCGTTTGCAGAATTTTCATACAACAATAGTTACCAAGCCAGTTTGCAAATGGCCCCATTTGAATTTATGTACGGAAGAAAGTGTCGCACCCCTTTGAACTGGTCGGAAGTAGGAGAGAGTCAGATTTTTGGACCCGACATCCTACGAGAAGCAGAAGAGAAGGTTCACAAGATTCGTGAGCACCTCAAGACAGCCCAATCTCGACAGAAGAGTTACGCCGACAAGAGACGTCGAGACCTCGCCTTCAACATAGGATATTTTGTTTATCTGAAAGTGTCGCCATTGAAGGGAATGAAGCGTTTCCAACTCAAAGGAAAGTTAGCCCCCAGATATATCGGACCTTTCAAAATTTTGAACCGTCGAGGAGAAGTATCGTATCAACTGGAGCTACAATAGGATATGTCAGCTGTGCACAATGTGTTCCATATCTCGTTACTTCGCAAGTGTCTTGAAGTCCCCGAGAAGACCGAGGTGTTCAAAAATATCGATCACCGGACCATAGAGATCAACGATGACCTAACCTATCCCGAAGTACCCATCCGTATATTGGAAGAAGCCTTTCGAACTACCAGAACCCGAAGCATCAAGTTTCTCAAGATTCAGTGGAGCAACCACACAGAAGAGGAAGCTACACAGGAGCGAAGATCACATCAGGACGGAGTTTCCAGATCTCTTCAAATCCTAGGTAATCTTTTCGTCCTTTTTCAAATCTCGGGACGAGATTTTGTTTAAGGGGGGAAGGTTTGTAACATCCCAAAAATACCAAACTTAGATCATCAAACACTAATCATCAAGATTAGGGTTAACAAAAAACTTTTCTAAACAAACTCATGAATGCATGTATATGTGTATGCATGGATTTTTAATTTCTTTAAAAACCACCTTGTTTGTGTGATCCATTGCTTGTAAAATGTTTCTTAGGTGAAATAAACATCATCTAAAACATTTCCTACACTTTTCCTAAAGACAAGTAAATCAAAACAAATATATTAAGTGAATGGTCATTTTGGCCAAATTAACTCCCATGCCTACTTTGGCTGTCTCAAACTTTCAAAACCTAACAGAAACTTTTCTGGATCTTTGCACCCCTTGAATGTACTCATAACAAGGTATCAAGGCCCACTTTGTGATCATCCAGAAACTTTCAAATGCATAGTTTAAATGACAATTCAAAATTGAACCTTCTTCATATGGGAAGATCCCACTTTTCCAAAACCCACTCAAACAAGCTCAACTTTCAAAACCCAAGCATCTGCAGACTCACCAGAACCAATCTAGCAAACCCACCAAAAATAATTTCAAAATTCAAAACTTGATTTCATGTGGCCATTTCATCAAACAGGTTGCAGACACAAATCAAACAAAACATCAAACACTATAGTGTGCAGTGTTTTGAGCCTAACTTGTTCCCTAGTTAGCTCACACACAACCCAGTAGATCATCTAGAAAGTTTAGCCCAACACTAGCAACCCTGTGAGCTTGCCATTGCCATTAATGGTGAACAGCCGAGCACCTCAATGCCATCCCATAGTCGACAGCAGGCTAGAGGAAGAACTAGCCGTTCCAACCTTGTCTGGGAGGCAGCCCACCGTCCATCGCCACTCCGTCCCAGCGTTGCCAAGCCCTGGACCACGCGCACAAGCCGCGCCCAGACCATGCCGAGTGTGCGCCAGAGCGCCACCCTCGACCATCACCCACAGACCGCGCGCCGCCCTCACCGCGCGCACACACGATCACCATCAACCCAGGAGACCGCCAGACATCCCCGTTTGCCGCCCCGTGCCATACAGCCACCGCCCGCCGTCGAAGACGCCGCCTATGCCGCGCAGAGCACCGCCCGTTCCAGACCAAACCACACCGCCCCATGCCTCGCGACCATGTCGTTGAGCATCGCCAGGAGACACAGCACCGTCCCCTACCCTTGCCCATGCCATTAGCCACCTGTAACGTCGCCCCCGACGAGCTCACCGTGCGCCCCGACGGTCTCCTCGCTCGACTATAAATAGAGGCCACCCCCGCACGATTTCTTCACACCATATCACTCCCCTCTCCTCACTGACCGTGCAACACCATTCTCAGAGCAAGGCGAGCACCACCTCGCCGGAATTTCACTGGAGCCTGCCGCTGCCGGAGAAGAAGGGAGCCAGCGATTGGAGCCGCCCCAGGAGCTGTCGCGAACACCCCTGAGTTCGCCATCGTTGACTTCATCGGTCGCCCGCCTCGCCGACCCTCGCCAGTACCCCGGTGAGCCCCCAGCGACCCTCACTGGCCGTGCTAGGTTTCGTTCTCGCCGGAGTTGTCTCGCGTCGACGATGACTCCCAGCCGTTGGATTAGAATTAGATCGAACGATCCACGTTGCCCCATACCGCTTTGCCCAGCCCCGTGTCACTGACGAGTGGGGACACCCACTTATGCAGCCCGCGGGAGCACTGCGCTTAGCAGGCCGGCCCGTTAGAATTTCCCGCGCATCCTAGCAATTCAAATTAAACCTTTTCTATTTTAATTCAAACACACTTCAGCACCCAACTTCAAAAATCAACCCAGATCGATTCAGTGCACCAAATTGGATGAAACCAATTTTGTTGGAAAGGTCTGTGAATGCTTAATCCAAGCCCGTTGGATTCAAGTCATTTGGATCTGTAGATCACCCCTAGAAAAAATAACAAGGCAGAAGCTTTTCTGCATTCAAAAAAATTTCAAATTTAAACCATAAAAGCTTTTGAGTTGATTCCAACTCTCAAAAATCACATTTAACCATACCTTTCAGAATATATAAAAATATATAGGTTTACCTGCAGAAATAATGTTCAAGGAATAAAAGAATGCTTCCTAAGCATTTCTAGCTACTTTAATTAACTAAAATAAAAGGGTAAAACCTTATTAAATTGTGACATCACTTTAAATCACATTCCCATGGACTACAATATGTGGTGATGACATGTGTCAACATGATCCCATGTTTAGTTTGGAGAATATTAAATCTTAAGTAGTTTTTCAATGAGTAGAAATTACTTTCCTAAAAATAAAAAGATTTAAACTAAGCCTTAACCTTGTAATGTTAGAGATGATGCTAGATCATCAATAGGACCCTTGTGTGTGATGATTGCAAGTAGTTAAGTATTGTTTGGTGATTGTGTACCTCGTATTTATTCATAGACGCTAGTAACGACCAAGGATACGAGGAGGAAGGAGGATACTACGAAGAAGAAGCCGAGGAGAACTTCAACCACTGCTCTGCACAAGGCAAGCTAGTAACTATGCAAGCCTTACTAATCAAGTATACCTATGCAAGCTGATACTATACCAATGCAAGCTAACCCTTGCCAGATACCCTACTGATGCCACAAACCCATACTTGTGATATGACTACTATATGCCTTAAGCATATGTGATCATACCCATTTGATAAACCAATCCTAGTTTTATGTGCAAGCATCTTACTTTATTTCTTTATCAAAGCTTACTTAGAGTCTACCTAAGAGTTTGGTAGATACTAGAAAGTTGTGATGAAGGTTGTATAAAGAGCATTAAATTGGCCTAAGTTAGAAACCTTGATATCAGCCTAAGATATAAGGTTGGACTTAGTGAAACCCCACTAGTTACCACCCATCATTAGTACTACCCCCCACTTGTAGATGCTAGTGCTAAGCATAAAACTTGATCAACTTTAGATGGGATTACTTGGTGGAAAAATGGTTATGAAAACCTTGGAATGATGGATCATTCTATTGAAATGTTTTGGACATGTGTTTCCAAACACTTGATGATTTTGGTGATAAAAATGTTGAGGCATGAGCCTTAGCCCTTTATAAAACTGATGGTTGTCTAGATGCGATACCATTCCAATTTTAGCGTATAACCACAATACCCGAATATTGGGTAGGGCTTGACTGGAAACTTATATACCTTAGTATTAGTTCCCTCCCGGCCAAGGTCTGAGCTGAGGCTACCTTGTGAAGATTGTCCACCTGCAGCACTCCAAGATGACAGTGGTCATGGTTGGGAGGCCAAACTCACGAGAGGTGCTTATACTAGGCGTGTAATTGAAAGGTTAGGATTGATTATCCGCATCGAGTATGGTGAATTCAGTATTTGTTCTCGACGGATGTATCGAATGTTGTGGTGAAAGTGTACAATCTCTGAGTATCAAACTATTGAATAGCGTCCATGATTATGGACGATTGGAGTGTTCCCCTCGGACTTTTCAAAATGACCCGAAGTGAATTGAGACTTTGACTTGACCAGTTGTGACTGATTACAAAATGCCACTTAGGAGTTATAAAATTGTGACTAGCTTTGGAGCTTAGTAGAGATAAACCCGCTTTTTGCAAAACAACCCTAGAGCCTAGTGTCCTATTATCCAAAACCCTTTACTTGTTAGTATTAGTTTGTAGTACTTAAAGAGTACTCATGGCTTTTCCTGGCTATTCCCATGGCCATACTATGAAGAGGAGTACCGAAGATGGACCCCAGGAAGGTTACGACAACTAGGATCATCTCCCATCGTCAGCATTGCCTGTGACCCCGAAGATGGAGCTTCGCCTACGCTACCGTTATTATTACGTATTCCGCTGCTTGATGTTGTATTAAGAACCGGATCATGAGATCCCTATTTGTGTAAGAACTTATGTATCATTTGTAATGGATGAAGTACTATGGTATCCAATTCTGTTATGTCTCGCAAAAATGGTAATCCTGGGATTGCGATGTATGGCATAACAGGCATCTAGGATTGAAAAATCCGGGTGTTGACATGCTTCCTCTTTCTGCTTTCAACCTGTTTCATCTTGTTCTCCAAGATGGTAGCCTTGTCACAAAGTGATTGGTAGGTGGGGACATAGGCCACAGATAACTGCAGATTCAGTTCATCATTCAGTCCTTTGAGGAATTTCTCCTTCCTCTTGGCATCAGTATCAACTTCATCCGGTGCATATCGCGCCAGATTGTTGAACTCCTCAATATATTCAGCCACGCTGTGGTGACGCTGTTTCAGTTTATGGAACTCTTTCTTCTTCAAATGCATCACCCCGGATGAGATGTGAGCCGTGCAGAAACCATCCTCAAAGATAGCCCAAGTTACATCTCAATGGGTGTGGTGATCTGGAAGTTATCCCACCAAGTAGCTGCTGGTCCTTCCAACAGATGTGCTGCAAACCTGACCTTCTCCTCGTCGGTGCAGCCTACAGTTACCAAATCCTTGTTCACCGAATGTATCCAATAATTGGCCACCATTGGATCAGTGGTTCCTGAGAACTTTGCAGGCCTCAGTCTCGGGAATCTGGTGAGCATGTCAAATCCTGGCGAATTATTCTGGTTGTTGTTGTTGTTCTGATTCTAGTTCTGAATAAAGGTGGTCATCATCTGCATCAGTTGAGTTTGTGATGTCATCAACTGCTGCATCTTGGGAGTGACATTGTTGTTGTTTCGGTTGGGGTTGGCATGTCGAGGAGGCATCTGTGGTTTTCATAAGGATAAGAATGAGATACACATAGATGCTTATTATGCACAAAACATCACATAGTCAACCACAACAATCAAGCATCATAATGACATAGAGTTTGAACGACAAAAACAACAAGTTTGAAAATGCAAACACACCATAGCAAGCCATCCACATGTTGGATGGTCATTGCGACTCAAATAATAAAAAATCATGGTAGATGAAAGTAAATCGAGTAGTCTACCCTACTCCTCCGCATCAACCTCCTCGTCAACAAGTGTAAGACCTGCATTCTCCATGGCGGTCTTGTACTCATCAACACTAGTAGTCAAAGCCTCTATTTTAGCCCTAAGAGTCCTCTTCTATGAGCGAAGCCTCTCTATCACTCCATGTTGATGCTCGAGCTCGGAGTCCTTGGCCTCTAGCTCTGCATTCATCTCCCAAATCCTCTTGTTCCTGTCTTGGACTCTTTTCTCTTGGCTCTTGAACTTCCTGTCCTGGCTCTCAAACTTGGCCTCCATTTCCTTGACTAACTCGTCTAGCTCCGCGAAGAGCTTGTCCTTCTCATGAAGCTGAACCTGGAGCCCGTCATTGCTAAGCACGAGTTGGTCCTATCAGTATCTAGGTGCCTAATAAGAACCTCTAGATCCTGAAGGTACAGACGAATCAGCTCCACTGTCTCTCTAGCAGCATCCTCGAACTCAATAGCCTCACCCTCCTCGTCGCATCTCCCGAAGGGGTGAAAGTAAAGACCTCTAAGCTCTCTGGAGTGTATCCCTACCAAGCGCCCAAGTAACTCCTGCATGACTACATCTAGGCCTTTCTCCTTGTCGTCATGCATCAGCTTGAAAGTGATGGTCTCCATGGTTGGCTCTGCCTGGCGTTCGAGCTGAGTGACTCTGAAGCCCCAAAGGTCCTTCCTCTCAAACTTGGTGAGGGGAAGCGGCATGATGTTAGGAAGTGGAAGGTTGAGCACGCTAGTGAGCTCAATGAGACGAGTGCCAAAACGAGTTCCCTTGAACTCCTCGGCCATGTTGATAATAACATTAGGCATCTATTTTATAAGATAGAGAGAAGTTAGAATCAACATCAATAGAGAAAAATCACAAGACAAAATATCACAAGACAAAATATCACAAGCATATCTTTTGTAAAAATCACACAAATCATGGCATACACAAATCCATTACAAGCATCAAAGGTTCAACATAACTTAGACAATTTTTTTTGAAATAAAAACGATAAGTGTGGTGGTCCAACTAACGAAGTACATTACAACTCTCACTCACTAGACAAAATAGTTATCAAAGCATCCTTAGTAGCCATCTGTCTATATTGTTCACAAGATTCCCAAATTAAGTCTATGATGTCTCCCCTTAGTTGTTGGTTGGTAGTCTCTAACTCTTGGGTATGCTTCTTTTCTTCTCTAAGCTCATTTTGAGTGTTGAGCATTCTGCACTTGAGTCTATCACCAAGCTCCTTGATAGCATTCCATGCTGCATTTCTTGCAGAGTCAAAGAATTTGGTGTGCATTTCTGAGTTGGTGACCATGCAGAATCCTGACTCCTTGTGGTTGTCTTCCTTTTTTTGTACAAGTGAAGTTTCACCCACCAATACTCCTCTCCTTCATCCATCACAGGGTAACCATAAGGTTCTTGAGGGCTTTTGGAAATTCAGTCTCACACTCCAAAGTCATGGTCATGAGTGGTACCTTCCTTACGGATTCGTTGATGGAGTTCATCTACAAATAGAGATGAGAAAGAAGATTAGAAAAGTTTGCGAGAAGAAAAATAAAAGTGTGGAAATTGTTGAAAAATTTTCCTTAGTGTTTTCTAATCCAATCCTAGGGTCATAATCCTACAGGCAACACAGTGCTCTGATACCATCTGTAAGATCCCACCTTTATAAAGGTAAAGATCCCTGTGATTTCAATGCTAGTCCCTGGATCAATTGCTAGCATCCACAGTTTAAGATGAAGTACACAGAAACAAAGGTCATTATTACATCGTCATTCGAGAGATAACATACTCTTTTACAACTCCATAGCCATAGGCTAGTACAAGAGTTTAACTTAACAATATAAAATAGAAGTCTTCATCTTCATGTGCCACAGGCAAGCATGTTGAGTGTAGACTCAGAACCCCTAATCATCATCAGAGTAACCTGCAACATCACAAGTTACAGCCACAGTGGGTCAATACATTGGAATCGTATTGGCAAGTGATACCTTAGTTGAATATTAGCATCTAGTTACTACATGAATTCGGCTAAGTGTAGTTTAGGCTTGCTTTGCTCAAAATAGGTTTTACCTATCAGTTGAAAACACTAAGTTTTTGTTTGGAAAAAACTTTCCCAAGGAACCACCAATAGAAATTGGTGAACCTTCACCCTTGTTCAACCACAAGTTTAAACTTAGAAAATTGGGATGAGGAGATTCTTGATACCTTCCATGTCTTGATGCTCAAATTGTCCAATACCATGGACATGGCTAAGTACTTAGTTTCTTCCATATGCAGAGGTTGTGCACTTTCCCCACAAGACTTGATTTTCACCAAGACAAGACCTTTCAGAAGCCTTCCCTTAGACCAAAATGGACGCGCTCCAAACCTATCATTCCCCTACCACTAACTGTCCATTTGGCTAAGTTATTGCAACCTATATGATCCAGGCAGAGCCCATAATGCCATGTGGCTGCACTAGAAGCTTCTTAACATTTGGAATCTCAAATCCCTTTGTTCCTGGGTGGCAATCCACAAGTGAGATACACAAGATAAATCATATAAATGGTCCTTGTGTAACCACTCAACACAAACTATTCTTTCCATTCCACCCAGGTGTTTCATTCACTTAGTTGTTTTATTAAGCAAAACATAAGTCAAGTCTTAGAAATATTTCTCGTAGCATGTATATATAATCCACCCTTGGTTTCTACTATCTAGGCTAAGCATGGCAGTAGCAAGTATCTTAACTTAGAGAAAATTCTAACATTTCTAGCACTACTAGGATTTCCCAAGCATAGCATATAGATACTTAGTAAAATTATTCATGCAAGCCCTATGCAAAATATTTCTAATGCATAGTAAAAATATTGGGATAAAAATAAGAAGCACCACTTGCCTTGATAGTTGGGATAGTAGCAACAATCCTCACAATCACAATCACCACTAGCACCAAAATCTACACATAAAATAATAGCACCAAATTCACATATCAAAATTAAACAAGCAAAAATATATGAATGCATGCAAATGCTATGTGATGATTTTTCTAAACCAAAAAATACAAGTGAAACAGTACTGAATCATAAACAAAACTATTATACACTAAATAAAATTAATTTGGCCCTTAGAACATTTTCCAAACAATTTTTATAAACAAAATAAGATTAGAAATGTCACTGCAAAAACAACCCATTTTACATATGTAATTTATTAAACAAAGTGCATAATTGGATAGAATTCTTTCTCCTGATTCAAATGATATAAAATTTGCAAATTTTGAATGTGTGGATCAAAAGTTATGGATTTTGCAAGTTTGAACAACTAATAGATCTAATTCCAGATTTTAAATTTAAAACATAGACACGCGGCGTGTTCTGATTGGCTGATACCGTTTCGTCTGATCGATTAACGAGAGCCGCAGGATGTAAATGAGATCGCACGGGCCAGATCTACTCGTACGCCTTCATTAAGTGATCTAATCCTACGCGCTAGATTTAGATCCAACGGCTGTCGAGCATGCGACCATGGATGGGTGGCGCTAGCGACGGCGGCGCGGCGACGTCGCACTGCCAGCGGTGTTCCGGCGGCTACGAAGGGGGATGGGTTGGCAGAGACGCTTACCAGACTCGCGATGTCGCGTTGATGCTCAACGACTTGCTGGTGTGGACGGGGGCGTGCTGCAGAGGTTGCTGGGGCTCGTCGGAGTTGGCGGCAGCGTCGGGTTTGCTCGGACGGCGACGAAGGCAACGTTACTGGCGACCCTAGAACCAACCGAGGGTATCAGCGTGTGCACAACGCTCAGGCGAACCTGATAGGGTCAAGGAGAAGGCACGGGGCGGTTGGGTTTTACCTCAATCGATCGCCAGAGTTGGAGACGGCGTCGGATGGCCACGGTGCTAGTCGAAGTCGATGCTCTGGATCACAAGCAGACGAACCAAGGGGATCAGGAGGTGCGCAAAGATCAGGGGATCATCCCCGGGTGAACGAGGAGTGGGCGTGAACACTAGACTTACCGGAATACCTCACCGGACCGGGTTCTGTCTGCGGCGGTGTAATGCAAAATAGAGGCAGCCTGGTGGCGGAGCGAGCGAGTGGAGTGAGGGGAAAGGTGCGGGGTGGAGAGGGAGTTTTGTAGCCGGAGCAGGGGCGAGGATCACGCACGGAAACGTCGGCAATTACTCGGGTTTAAGGCGCGGCAGTGATGGCGGATGAAACAGCCGGCGACGTGGTCGTGGGCGTTATTTGTGGAAGACGGGGGTGAGCTGGCGAGGGTCCACCAGTCAGCGACTGTTTAGGTAGCGCGGGTGTGGTGAGAAAAACAGGGAGAGAGGAAAATCCCGGGTGGGATGGCTAGTGGGCTGCTTCTGCTATTGGTCTCAAATGCTAGCTTCGGCCATTTTCCATTTCTCTTATCTTTTTCTTTTTCTGTTTGATTTTCCAGGAATCCTTTTCAAATGAATTTAAAGTGGTTTTAATTCAAACAACTCCTGGATTTTTGTAAGGTGAAATAAGTACATAATTGGCTACAGAACAATGTTGTACACTTGAAAATGCATTGGCACATTGGAATTAAAAAAACAATGTCTTTAGCAATTGCTTAGTAAAGACATAAAAATGGTTTTAAATTTATACTTTGTTTTGAAATCTTTGTCCAAGCTTTGGAAAACATCAATCAACCATAGGATCAAATATATATGGTTTAAAACAAATAATCTCATACTAGAGAGTAGCATCGGGCCAATGCCTTGCTTACATAAAATAATAGACATTCAAATGCTTCTGTTTTGAAATTGGCATTGAAAATGATCCTAAAATAATTATGAATGCATGGATGATATGCAAACTTTGAAATCATGATTTTTGGGATGTTACAAATCTAACACCCTTAAGGTGAATCTTTCCCTCGAGATTCGGATTGGCTAGCAAATAGGTGAGGGTGGTCTTTCCGAAGGTCATCTTCTCTTTCCCATGTTGCTTCTTCTTCGGACTGATGGTTCCACTGTACTTTGCAGAATTTGATAGTCTTTGTCCAAGTAACTCTTTGTGCAGTCTCCAGAATTTTGATAGGATTTTCCTCATAGGTGAGATCACTTTCCAACTGGACCTCTTCCAAAGGTATAGTATCCTTCAAAGAAGTCTCCTCCATCTCTGGACAGCATTTCTTTAGCTGACTCACATGAAACACATTGTGAACGGCAGACAGTGATTTAGGCAGTTCAATCTCATATGCTACTTCTCCTTTCCAACTTAGAATCTTGAATGGTCCAACATATCTTGGGGCCAATTTTCCTTTGACTCCGAATCTCTTCACTCCACGAAGTGGTGACACTCTAAGATAAGCTCTATCACCCACCTCATAGATGACTTCTCTAGGCTTAGGATCTGCGTAGCTCTTCTGTCGGGACTGTGCTATCTTCAATCTGCCGTTTACTAGCTTGACTTTCTCTTCAGCCTCTTTGATTAGTTCTGGTCCGAACAAATTTCTTTCTCCCACACCATTCCATAGCAATGGGGTAGTGCACTTTCTCCCATATATAAACTCAAATGGTGCCATCTCAATACTGGCTTGATAGCTGTTGTATAAGAGAATTCTGCGTAAGGCATACTTTCATCCCAACTAGCTCCATAGTCTAGGGCACATGCCCTCAACATATCCTCTAGAATCTGGTTGGTCCTTTCCGTTTGTCCATCAGTCTGAGGATGAAAAGCAGTGCTGAATTCCAATCTCGTTCCCAATGACTCATGTAGTTGCCTCCAAAAATGAGAAGTGAATTGAGTTCCCCTATCAGACACAATACTCTTGGGTACTCCATGCAGACACACAATTCTATTCATATAGATCTTGGCCAACTTAGCACTTGTGTAGGTTGTCTTCACCGGTATGAAATGAGCCACTTTAGTTAGGCGATCCACTACTATCCAAAAAGAATCATATCCAGACCTGGTCCTTGGCATCCGGTGATGAAGTCCATGCCAATCTTGTCCCACTTATAATCAGGAATAGGTAGTGGTTGTAGCAATCATGCTGGTTTTCTGATGTTCTGCTTTCACTCTACTACATACATCACACAAAGAAATATGTTCGGCGATGTCCTTCTTGAGATTATTCCACCAAAATCTTTCCTTCATATCCATGTAACATTTTGGTGTTACCCGGATGAATGGAATATGGCGAGTTGTGTGCTTCCTGTAGAATCAGCTTCCGAAGCTCCGAATCTTGCAGAACGCAGATACGTTTTCCATACCATAAAGTACCATGTTCGTCTTCATGGAATCCTTTGGCTTTTCCCTTACCAATATTTTCCTTAATCTCTTCAATTTCTTTATCTGTCTTTTGGGATTCCTTGATTTTGTCCAACAAAGTGGGTTGAACATCCAATGACATGAGATGTCCTTCAGGCATAATCTCCAACCTGAGGTCTCTAAATTGGGCACACAGATCATCTGGCAACTCTCCCTTAGTAAGGCCATTCACAAATACCTTACGGCTTAGAGCATCTGCTACAACATTTGCTTTACCGGGGTGGTATTGCAAACTCAAGTCATAGTTCTTGATGAGTTCTAGCCATCTTCTTTGTCTCTTGTTTATTTCTTTCTGAGTGAAGATATACTTCAAACTTTTGTGATCAGTGAACACTTCACATCACTTTCCCAAAAGGTAATGTCTCCATGTTTTGAGTGCATGGACAACAGAGGCTAACTCTAAATCATGAGTAGGATAATTCACCTCATGAGTTTTGAGTTGTCTCGAGGCATAAGCCACAACTTTCCCTTCTTGCATCAGAACTGCACCTAATCCATGATGAGATGCATCACAATAAACTTGGAAATCCTTCTCCAAATCTGGCAGGCATAGGACTGGTGCTGTCACTAGTCTCTTCTTTAATTCTTGGAAACTGAGTTCACATCCTTCAGACCAAGCAAATTTCTTGTCTTTCTTTAGTAACTCCGTCATTGGCTTAGCTACCTTGGTGAAATTTTCAATGAATCTTCTATAGTATCCTGCCAAGCCAAGGAAACTACGAACTTCTTTCACTGACTTAGGAGATTCCCATTCAGTTACAACTGACACTTTGGCCGGATCAACTTCTACACCATCTCCTGACAGAACAATGTTGTACACTTGAAAATGCATTGGCACATTGGAATTAAAAAAACAATGTCTTTATCAATTGCTTAGTAAAGACATAAAAATGGTTTTAAATTTATAATTTGTTTTGAAATCTTTGTCCAAGCTTTGGAAAACATCAATCAACCATAGGATCAAACATATTTGGTTTAAAACAAATAATCTCATACTAGAGAGTAGCATTGGGCCAATGCCTTGCTTACATAAAATAATAGACATTCAAATGCTTCTGTTTTGAAATTAGCATTGAAAATGATCCTAAAATGATTATGAATGCATGGATGATATGCAAACTTTGAAATCAGGATTTTTGGGATGTTACAATCTAGCATCATCACTAACATTACAAGATTAAAGCTTTTGTCTTATTTATTTTATTTTTAGAAAAGTAATTTCTACTCATTGAAAAACTACTTAAGATTTAATATTCTCCAACTCAAACATGGGATCATGTTGACACATGTCATCACCACATATTTCAGTACACGGGAATGTGATTTAAAATGGTGTCACAATTTAATAAGAGTTAACCTTTTTATTTTAAATAAATAGTGACTAGAAATGCCTATGTGGCATTCTTTTGTTGCTTGAACATTATTTCTGTAAGTAAACCCAAATGTTTTTATATATTCTGAAAGGTATGATCATATGTGATTTTTGAGAGTTGGAATCAACTCAAAATCTATTATGGTTGAATTTTGAAAAATGTTTGAATGCTGAAAAGCTTCTGACTTGTTATTTTTACCAAGGGTGATCTACAGATCCAAATGATTTGAATCCAATGGGATTCGATTAAGCATTTCAGTACCTTTGTAACAAAATTGGTTTCATGCAATTTGGTTCACTGAATCGAGCTGGGTTGATTTTTGAATATAGGTACAGAACTGAGTTTCAATTAAAATAGAAAAATCGAAATTCAAACGGTTGGGCTGCGCGGGAAAGGTTAATGGGCTGGCCCAGTGTCACTCCGTAGCGCAGGGCTCAGCTGACAGGGGGGTTCCACCAGTCAATGGCTCATAACGCGCGAAGCGGTACTGGGTTGTGTGGTTCGTTGGATTAGAAGGGAGATTAACGGCTGGGGATCGTCGTCGACGATAAACGTGTCACCGGCGAGCTCGAATCCTAGCAGCTCAGTGGGGGTGCATAGGGGGCATACCAGGGCTCCAGCGACGATGGCGAGGCAGGCAAACGAACGAGTGGTCGACGACGAGCTCTGGGATAGTCGAGGCAGCTCTGGGGGTGGTCGAAATCAACGGCCCCCTTCTTCTCCAGAGGCGGCCTGCTCCGGCGCAATTCCAGCGAGCTACTGCTCCTCGTGCTCCGGCTAGAGGGTGGAACGATCAGTGAGGTGAGGGGAGTGGAATGGTGTGCTTGAAATGGTTGGGGTGGCCTCCTTTTATAGGCTCGACGGCGAGACCGAGAGGGATGGGCAGGCGACGGTGGCGACATGGCTACGGGCGGCTAGCGGCATGGCTGAGGTTGGCGATTGACGGGCGGTCTCCTGGCGAGGCTCTAGAGCTTAAATGCGTGCATAGGGGCGATGGCAATCGGTCGGGAACGTGCGGTGTTCTGCACAGCAGAGGCCGCGAACTCCGCGGCGAGCGGTGGCTGTGAGGCATTGGGCGGCGAACGGGGATGTCTGGCGTGTTCCTTGGGTCCTGGCGAAGCGGTAGGCACGGGTTGCGGTCGAGGGGAGGCGTGTGCACGTGTTCCGGGTGCGGCGCTCTAGGGCGGGCTCGGCATGTCGCAGTGGCACTGGGCGCGCGGCGTTCCTGGTGGTCCACGGCTTGCAGTTGCTTGGGGAGGGGACACTGGGCGGCGGTGAGGTGCTGGCTACCTCCCAGACAAGGTTGGCAAGGCTAGGGTGGCTGCTATGTGGCCGGCGACAATGGGGTGGCATGGTGAGGCTCGGCCTGCTCACCATTGATGGCAAGGCAAGATCACAGTGGTGGTAGATGTTTACAATTGAGCTAGATGATCTACTAAAGATTTGTTGTGAGCTAGAGAAGGAACAAGTTAGGCCAAATCACTGCTCAAAATAGTGTTTGTTGTTTGTTTGATTTGAATCTGCAAGCTGTTTGATGAAATGGTCGCAAGAAACTTACTTTTGAATTTTGAAAATATTTTTGGTGGGTGTGCTAGACATGTGGTGTGGATTCTGTGGGTGCTTGGGTTTTGAAAATTGAGCTTGTTTGAGTGGTTTTTAAAAAAGTGGGATCTTCCCATATGAGATAGATTCAATTTTAAACTGTCATTTAAATTGAGCATTTGAATGTTTTTGGAAGATCACAAAGTGGGCCTTGGTACCTTATTATGAGTACAAACAAGGGGTGCGTAGATCCACAAATGTTTCTGTTGAGTTTTGAAAACTAGAGATAGCCAATGTAGGCATGAGAGTTAATTTGGCAAAAATGACCATTCACTTCATTTGTTTATTTTGAGTTGTTTGTCTTTGGGAAAAGTTTGGGGATTGTTTAGATGATGTTTATTTGACCTAAGAATCATTCTACAAGCAAAGAAACACAGAACCATGGCAATTCAAAATAATCCAAATTTTGAATACACACACATATGAATGCTTTCATATTTTTAGTTGGGAAAGTTTTTTGTTAACCCTAATTTTGATGATTAAAGTTCGATGATCCAAGTTTAATATTTTTGGGATGTTACAAACCTTCCCCCCTTAAACAAAATCTCGTCCTGAGATTTGAAAAGGGACGAAAGAAGATTACGTAGGATTTGAAGAGATCGGGAAAGTCCATCCTGATGTGATCTTCGCGCTCCCAGGTACCTTCCTCTTCCATGTGATTGCTCCACTGAATCTTGAGAAACTTGATGCTTCGGGTTCTGGTAATTCTGAAAGCTTCTTCCAAAATACGAATGGGTACTTCGGGATAGGTCAGGTCATCGTTGATCTCTATGGTCCGATGATCAATGTTCTTGAACACTTCAGTCTTCTCTGGAACTTCGAGGCACATGCGAAGTAATGATATATGGAACACATTGTGCACGGCTGACATCTCTTCTGGCAGTTCCAATTGATACGACACTTCTCCTCGACGGTTCAGAATCTTGAAGGGGGCTATATATATGGGGGCTAACTTTCCTTTCAGTTGGAGACGTTGCATTCCTTTCAATGGCGACACTTTCAGATACACAAACTCTCCGATGTTGAAGGCGAGGTCTCGATGTCTCTTGTCGGCGTAACCCTTCTGTCTGGACTGGGCGGTCTTGAGGTGCTCACGAGTCTTGTGAACCTTCTCTTATGCTTCTCGTAGGATGTCGGGTCCGAAAATCTGACTCTCTCCTACTTCCGACCAGTTCAAAGGGGTGCGATACTTCCTTCCGTACATGTCTTCAGGGCTAGAACTACGGCTGCGAGTTCGAGGTCATGGGTTGGGTCGTTTTGCTCATGTTGTTTCAGTTTTCGAGATAGATAGGATATAACTTTTCCTTCTTGCATTAGCACACATCCGAGACCGATCTTGGATGCGTCACAATACACGTCAAAGGGCTTCGTGATATCCGACATGATTAAGATTGGGGCTGAAATCAATCTCCTCTTGAGTTCTTGAAAACTCGCTTCACATTTTTCCTCCCATTCAAACTTCTTGTCCTTCTTTAGCAATTGGGTCATGGGTCTGGCGATACTCGAGAATCCTTCTACGAACTTGTGGTAGTGTCCCGCCAATCCGAGAAATGCACGAACTTGGGTTTGAGTGGTTGGGGCTTGCCAATCTTCGACATCTTTCACCTTTGCAGGGTCAACGGCAATTCCTCCGGCTGATAAAATGTGACCGAGGAATCCTACCTCCTGTAACCAGAATTCACATTTGCTAAACTTGGCATACAACTGATGCTCTCTAAGGGTTCCAAGAATGGTCCTTAGGTGTAGCTCATGTTCTTCTTATGATTTGGAATAAATCAGAATGTCATCGATGAAAACAACGACAAACTTATCCAGGAAGTCCATAAAAATCTTATTCATGAGATTCATGAAATAAGCAGGGGCATTGGTTAATCCAAAAGACATGACAGTATACTCGTATAATCCATATCTGGTGGTAAAGGCAGTCTTGGGAATATCCTCTGCGCGAATCTTGAGTTGATGATAGCCAGTTCTAAGATCAATCTTATAAAACACTTTGGCACCGGTCAAATGATCAAACAAATCTTCTATCTTGGGCAATGGGTATTTGTTCTTAACAGTGACATCATTCAACTTCCAATAATCCGTACACAAATGGTTACCTCCATCCTTCTTATCCACAAACAAGACAGGTGATCTCCATGGTGATGCACTTGGTTGAATCAATCCAATTTCCAGCATGGCATCCATTTGCTTCTTTAGTTCCGCTAGTTCAGACGGGTTCATACTATATGGTCTCTAGGCTATGGGTCCTGTTCCGGGGATTAGTTCAATGATAAACTCGATATCCCGATCTGGGGGCATACCGGGCAAAACATCTGGAAATACATCAGGGTATTCACAGACTATCCGGACTTGGTCAATGGTAGGTTGGGCTATACTCTTGTTGCACTTGAATTGACGAGGTAAGGTTTCAGATACATGCTCGACTGATACTCCAACTGTACTGGTCATGGTTATGGCTTTCTTGGAACAGTCAATTAATCCATTTTGTTTGGACATCCAATCCATTCCTAGTACTACTTCCAAACCTTTTGTTCCGAGTACTCTCAAGTTAGCATAAAAATCTATTCCATGGATTCAGATAGGGACGGCTTTGCAAATTTGCCTAGCTTTGGTGGTTGAACCGGGAATTTGAACAATCATAACATGCTTTAGTTTGGTTGGTTGAATCTTACTACTGCATGCAAATTCTTCGGTGACAAATGAGTGCGATGCACCAGAATCAAACAACACTCTTGAAAATACTGAATTAACAGAAAACTTACCCAGCACGACGTCTGGTTCTTCCTGGGCCTCTTCAGCATGCATGAGAAAAAGACGGCTGTTGCGGTTGAGCGAATTCCCTAGGGCAAACCTTCTTCCGGGCTGAACACGACGCTGCTGCTAGGCTGGGGCATTTGCATTGGGGGCTGCGGCATTCTTCTTGGGGCACTCATTGGAGTAGTGGCCCTTATTTCCACAGTCATAACAAGTCACTTGTGACTTTTCCTTTGCCGCAACAGGCACAGCATTGCTTCCAGTCCTCGGGGCAGTGTTGGTGTTGGCGGCAGCATTGTTGTTGAACTTGGGTGGTGCATGGTTGAAATTGCCAGAGTTGTCGGGGTTGTTGTGATTTCATCCGGGCCTTGGGTTTCCATGGTTGGGATAGGTCGGACGGTTCATCGGGGGTCTGTTGGTTCTCGGGGCAAATCCTGGAGATGGGTTGGGGCGATACTTTGGGGTATGATGGGTTCCTGGCTGATGCATCATGCGGCTTGCGCTTCTCATTGGCTTGTTTGATCTTTCCTTCCATCTGAATGGCGGAATTGACGAGGGCTTCAATATCATCAAAAGGGATATTGACCAACACCGTCTGCATCTCATCGTGCAGACCATTCAAGAATATTTCTTTCTTCTTGGCTTCCGTGTCGACCTCATCCGGGTCATACCTAGCTAATGACAAGAATTTGTCACGGTATTCCACTACGGTCATCCTTCTTTGCTTCAGTTATCTGAACTCATCTCTCATTCTCTTGATCAAACCCGGTGGCACATGGGTTCTGCTGAACTTGACCTTGAATTCCTCCCAGGTCATCATTTGTCCTCCGGTCATTGCACGAACGCTGTTCCACCATGCTCTTGCATCTCCGGCTAGATAGTGGGTGGCGAACAGAACTTTCTCGTTAGCTTCCACTCTGGCGACTTCCAGGTTGTTTTCCATGGTTTGCAGCCAATCATCTGCATCTAGGGGCTCTTCTGACTTGGTGAAAACAGGTGGGTTGGTGTTCTGGAAATTCTTGAGCATAGATCCATGGTTTTCCTGATTTCCTTGGCCTTGATTGTTGTGGGCCAGCTGAGCTATCTGCTGAAGGGTGATTAGGTTGGCTTGACGCTCGCTTCTTTCAGCGGTCGAAACCAACATTTGCAGGATCTGCAACATCGGGTCCGGGGATGAACCACTTCCTCCGCGAGGCATCTGAAGATTGAGATAGATCATGAGAAAAGAGGGAAATTTCTAAGGTTCAGGGACTTTGAAAAGTTTTTAAAGTTTGACTCAGATTTTCTAGCAACATGCTTTTCATTCATTCATTCATTCATAGCACATGATACAACACACACCACAGCAAAGGAAAAACAGATGGTTTTAAGAACCACTCTGGAAACTATGATACAGTGGGACCGAATACAACTCACTACGCTAGTGCTCTAGTGCTACTACTCCTTGGAATCGGTGTAGTCGTCATCCTCATCATCCTCATCATCATCGATGAAGGCGAAATCCTCCTCATCGGTGAAGAAGTCCATGGCTTGATCCTCCAGAAAGTCATCATCATCGCTGAGATAGGAGTAGGGGTCTCCTCGAAGATCATCTCCGGCATTCTCCCTTTCCTCTAACAGCATGTCTCTCTCGTGGATGGTCTCCTCCAAATCCGAGATACGGTGGCGCAGACGGGCAATGATGCGCTCCTTCTTGTCAAGCTGTCGGCGACGAGACTTGCGATCCTTCACTAGCATGGCGATGGTCTGATCCTTCGTCTTGATGATGGCGGACTTGTGGTTGGAGTAGTCACGGGCATTGTCCAGTTCCTGCTGATGATCATACATCATGAAGCTAAGGTGTTCCAACTAAGTCTTCAGCTCGTGGTGGTATGGGGCTTCCAGTGGCTGTCCCATAGCATCACGCCTGGGACAAAACTCAAAGCGGGTACCCTTGATATGGTTGATACTCTGCCCACACAGACGGGCAAGAGCTTCCTGCATGGCCCTGGCAAGTCCATCGAGCCAGTTGTTCTCTCTTAAGGTGAACTTAATTCCCTCTGCAGTGGGAGGTTCAATCTTTCCTCGGAGTCTTGCAACAACTATCCACTGCATATCTTCTCCTCCATGATCATTGAGCTGAGCTCCGAAGAACTCGGGGTGCGGACGCTCCAAAAGTTCCGAAAGCTGGTCCAAGTCCCGCTCAAAGATGAGGTCTCCTCCATTCCCCAACTGATAAAACTTGTTGTACTTCACGTCCATCTATAAGAATATAGGATGAGTTAGTAGAGTGATCAAGTGTGTCAAATTTTATGTATTTTGCAAGAGTTTTTGAGGAACATGAATTTTTATGAAAGAAACAAAGTGATAAGAATGGGAATAGGTTTTTGTAAATATTTGCTTCCTTTGGTTTTGAAAGTAAGTTTTTGATTCAAATGTCCAGTCTAACTAGGGTCTCCTATGGTCAGGATGGCTCTGATACCAACTTGTCAACACCTAGATTTTTAATCCCAGATGCCTGTTATGCCATACATCGAAATCCCAGGATTACCATTTTTGCGAGACATAACAGATTTGGATATCACAATACATCATCCATTACAAACCATACATAAGGTCTTACACAAATAAGGATCTCATGATCCAGTTCTTAATACAACTCAAACAACGGAATGACGTAATAGTAAAGATAGTGTAGGCGAAGCTCCATCTTCGGGGTGACAGGCAATGCTAACGATGGGAGATGATCCTAGTTGTCGTAACCTTCCTGCGGTCCATCATCCTCGTACACCTCTTCATAGTCTGGCCACGGGAATAGCCAGGGACAAAGCCATGAGTACTCTTTAAGTACTCGCAAACTAATACTAACAAGTGCAGGGTTTTTTTGTAGTAGGACACTAAGCTCTAAGGTTGTTTTGCAAAAAGCCAGATTTACCTCTACTAAGTTCAGAAGCAAGAAACTAGTTGAAATTTTATAAAACCTAAGTGGGAACTTGAATTTCATGTCACAACTCTGTTGTGGTCAAGTCAAAGTCTCAATTCATTTCACAAGTCATTTTGAAAACATCTGACGGGGAAGATGGCCACTCTAATCGTCCATAATCATGACGCGGCTATTCGAATAGTTTGACACTCTGCAGAGATTGTACACTTTCACCACAACATTCGATACATCTGTCAGGAACAAATCCTGAATTCACCATACTCAGTATGCGGATAATCAATCCTAACCTTTCAATTACACGCCCTAGTATAGGCACCTTTCCTGTGAGTTTGGCCTCCCAACCATGACCAACTGTCATCTTGGGTACTGCACAGGTGGACAAGCTTCACAAGGTAGCCTCAGCTCAGACCTTGGCCGTGAGGGAACCCATACTACGGTATATAAGTTTCCAGTCAATCCCTACCCAATTTTCGGGTATTGTGGTTGTACGGTAAAATTGGAATGGTATCGCATCCAGACAACCATCAGTTTTATAAAGGGCTAAGGCTCATGCCTCAACATTTTCATCATCAAAACCATCTGGTGTTCGGAAACACATGTCAAAACATTTCAGTAGAATGACTCATCATTCCAAGGTTTTCATAACCAATTTCACCAAGTATTCTCATCTAAAGTTGATCGAGTTTTATGCTTAGCACTAGCATCTACAAGTGGGGTTAAGTACTAATGAGGGATGGTAAACAAGTGTAGATTAATTAAGTTCAATCTCATGCCTTAGGATGACATCAAGATTATCTAGTTTAGGCCAAATTGAATGCTCTTTATGCAACCTTCAATTATCTTCCTAGAATCTACAAGTCACTTAAGTAAACTCTGAGAGAAAGCTTTGATAAAGAATTAAAGTATAAAGCTTGTAAGTAAAACTAGGATTGGGTTATCAAGTGGGTATGATCACATATGCTTAAGGCATATAGTTGGCATGGTAACAAGCAAGTATTAGTTTGCATAAGTAGGGTATCTTGCAAGTGTTAGCTTGACAAATCAACTAGTAGTATTAGGCTTGCCTTGTGCAGAGCAGTGGTTGAAGTTCTCCTCGGCTTCTTCCTCATAGTATCCTCCTTCTTCCTCGTATCCTTGGTCGGTACTAGCGTCTATAAATAAATACGAGGTACACAATCACCAAACAATACTTAACTATTTTCAATCATCACACAAAAGGGTACTATAGATGATCTAGCATCATCACTAACATTACAAGATTAAAGCTTTTGTCTTATTTATTTTATTTTTAGAAAAGTAATTTCTACTCATTGAAAAACTACTTAAGATTTAATATTCTCCAACTCAAACATGGGATCATCTTGACACATGTCATCACCACATATTTCAGTACATGGGAATGTGATTTAAAGTGGTGTCACAATTTAATAAGATTTAATATTTTTATTTTAAATAAATAAAGTGGCTAGAAATGCCTATGTGGCATTCTTTTGTTGCTTGAACATTATTTCTGTAAGTAAACCCAAATGTTTTTATATATTCTGAAAGGTATGATCAAATGTGATTTTTGAGAGTTGGAATCAACTCAAAAGCTATTATGGTTGAACTTTGAAAAATGTTTGAATGCTGAAAATCTTATGACTTGTTATTTTTACCAAGGGTGATCTACAGATCCAAATGATTTGAATCCAACGGGCTTCGATTAAGCATTTCAGTACCTTTCTAACAAAATTGGTTTCATGCAATTTGGTTCACTGAATCGAGCTGGGTTGATTTTTGAATCTAGGTACAGAACTGAGTTTGAATTAAAATAGAAAAATCGAAATTCAAACGGTTGGGCTGCGCGGGAAAGGTTAATGGGCCGGCCCTGTGTCACTCCGTAGCGCGGGGCTCAGCTGACAGGGGGTTCCACCAGTCAGTGGCTCATAATGCGCGAAGCGGTACGGGGTTGTGTGGTTTGTTGGATTAGAAGGAAGATCGACGGCTGGGGATCGTCATCGACGATAAACGTGTCACTGGCGAGCTCGAACCCTAGCGGCTCAGTGGGGGTGCATAGGGGGCATACCAGGGCTCCAGCGACGACTGCGAGGCAGGCAAACGAACGAGTGGTCGACGGCGAGCTCAGGGATGGTCGAGGCAGCTCCGGGGGTGGTCGAAATCAATGGCCCCTTCTTCTCGAGAGGCGGCCTGCTCCGACGCAATTCCGGCGGGCTACTGCTCCTCGTGCTCCGGCTAGAGGGTGGAACGATCAGTGAGGTGAGGGGAGTGGAATGGTGTGCTTCAAATGGTTGGGGGTGGCCTCCTTTTATAGGCTCGACAGCGAGACCAAGAGGGATGGGCAGGCGACGGTGGCGACATGGCTACGGGCGGCTAGCGGCATGGCTGAAGTTGGCGATCGACGGGCGGTCTCCTGGCGAGGCTCTAGAGCTTAAATGCGTGCATAGGGGAGGTGGCAATCGGTCGGGAACGTGCAGTGTTCTGCGCAGCAGAGGCGGCGAACTCCATGGCGAGCGGTGGCTATGAGGCATTGGGCGGCAAACGGGGATGTCTGGCGTGTTCCTTGGTTCCTGGCGAAGCGGTAGGCACGGGTTGCGGTCGAGGGAAGGCGTGTGCACGTGTGCCGGGTGCGGCGCTCTAGGGCGGGCTCGGCATGTCGCAGTGGCACTGGGCGCGCGGCGTTCCTGGTGGTCCACGGCTTGCAGTTGCTTGGGGAGGGGACACTGGGCGGCGGTGAGGTGCTGGCTACCTCCCAGACAAGGTTGGCAAGGCTAGGGTGGCTGCTATCTGGCCGGCGACAATGGGGTGGCATGGTGAGGCTCGGCCTGCTCACCATTGATGGCAAGGCAAGCTCACAGTGGTGGTAGATGTTTACAATTGAGCTAGATGATCTACTAAAGATTTGTTGTGAGCTAGAGAAGGAACAAGTTAGGCCAAATCACTGCTCAAAATAGTGTTTGTTGTTTGTTTGATTTGAATCTGCAAGCTGTTTGATGAAATGGTCGCAAGAAACTTACTTTTGAATTTTGAAAATATTTTTGGTGGGTGTGCTAGACATGTGGTGTGGATTCTGTGGGTGCTTGGGTTTTGAAAATTGAGCTTGTTTGAGTGGTTTTTAAAAAAGTGGGATCTTCCCATATGAGATAGATTCAATTTTAAACTGTCATTTAAATTGAGCATTTGAATGTTTTTGGAAGATCACAAAGTGGGCCTTGGTACCTTATTATGAGTACAAACAAGGGGTGCAAAGATCCACAAATGTTTCTGTTGAGTTTTGAAAAGTAGAGATATCCAAAGTAGGCATGAGAGTTAATTTGGCAAAAATGACCATTCACTTCATTTGTTTATTTTGAGTTGTTTGTATTTGGGGAAAGTTTGGGGATTGTTTATATGATGTTTATTTCACCTAAGAATCATTTTACAAGCAAAGAAACACAGAACCATGGCAATTCAAAAGAATCCAAATTTTGAATACACACACATATGAATGCTTTCATATTTTTAGTTGGGAAAGTTTTTGTTAACCCTAATTTTGATGATTAAAGTTTGATGATCCAAGTTTAATATTTTTGGGATGTTACATTACGTTTACGACGTATCAAGCATCCCCAAGATTAAATCATGCTTGTCCTTGATTAGGTAAGTGATAAAAAGAATAATTTTTGAGGTGATATGCACCATCACAATCTTGATCAAAATATTTGCAAAGCATTGAAAGTTGGGATCAAAGTACTCCATACATGAGCATGAAAGATATAGTTCTAACAATAATACATAGTAACTATGTCGCAACATGAAAGGATACAAACAAAAGTTCATGAATAACAATGCATTGAAAGACGTTTGTTTGTTTCACATATAGAAAGCATAGCATAGTGGCATTTAGCTTGTCCCTCATGGAGTGGCAAAACATAAATGCATAGGACGCCTTCAAAGTTCATAAGGGTGACTAGATACAAATAGTTCAAGAACAAGCAATATCAACAATATGAATCAATCAATAAGTTTTAGGACAATGCAAATAGAACTAAGAATGACAACTATGCTCTCTTAATTGGTGCCTAAGGATAGAAGATGGAGACTCGATATAAAGGTGTAAGAAAGGCCCTTCATAAAAGGGAAGCAGGGATTTCAAGTCTCATAGAGATCTTCCAAAAATTATGGTACTTGTTAGCTTTCTCTCATTGCCCCTATCATAAGCATCTTGAAGTGATTAAGGTAAAAGTGAACAAACTATGGAGTATATGCTTGACAAAGTATACGTTGGGAATCTCATGTCGCTTGAATACGAGGGCCGCTCCTCATGCTACTCAAGTTTAGTTATCTGTAAGTTCTTGTCATAGTAAGTACATGTGTATCATAGAGAACCGTGAACGGGGTACCCCTTGCACATGATATAGAAGCTATCCCATAATCAAAATGACAAGACAAGAAGACAATGAGCATCTTCGCAATATTCTTATTTACAATGGGAAAATGGTGCTTTTTCTCTCTTTCCTCTTTTCAATATGTCTTTTTTTATTTTTGTCAATCTCTGTCTCTTTTTTATAAGAAGAATGCTTCATAGATTGCTCACTATGGTGATGCTTCAAGTTTCCACCATGATTAGGTATGGCTTAGGCTAGCGGCCCAGGCGTTTTTCTAACACACATACATAACTCCATGGACTTACAAGCTCCCCTTTGATTTCACACCGACGACATCCATAAACAAAAGAGCATGATATCAATTGGGTACAATGTACAAGTGCAATGTTGAAAGCGTTCCCCATGACAGCATGGTTCTGCTAATTCCAACGTATAAATGCAATCATATACAACATAGATGACACAATGGTTCAAGTTTATTAGGGGCAAGAAAAATAAAGTGTGCCATCAAGTTTGTGAGAGCTTTAATCACTAAGTTTCACATAACAAAGTGATTTTTTTAATTGGAAGGTAGATTAAAACAAGAATATACTTGGAATGGTGTAACACACCATGCATAGGAATTTATAGTGGACAATTTGGAATAACTTGGTTTCTTGGGAGTTGGATGCATGAGTAGAGCTTACTCATACAAGTGGAGGCTAGCAAAAGACTGGGAGCGACCAACTAAGAGAGCAATAATGGCCATAATCATGCAGAGCGACAAAAGATTATTAATTAAAGCATAAAGTGGTACCACAAGTCAAAAAATAAATGATCATAGAGGCTATGGTGACTGGTTCATAGTCATAACAAGGTGTTAGCATGTGTCAAGTCAACCCAAACTAAAAATCAAAAGAGAATACCAAAATATTATGCTTTTGTATGCCAAAACAACCATGGTTCTTTCAAGGCACATTAAGCAATCTCAATTGTTTGGAACAAGTCATGCTACAACAATAATCACTCAGCATAAGGTTAAAACAACATCTAGCATGGAATGATAAAGTCTAAGTCACAGTCAAAGCAAGCTCCCTTTGTACGACTATAAGCATGAAGCTTCCTACTCTTTTCCAACACCAATCAACTTATTTGAAATAACTCACAAAGATAATAATCAATAAAGACAGTGAGCTTGTCTCATAAATCCACAAAGAAGACCTAAAAAGTTCTAAGCTGAAAGCACAAGAAAACTAAGGCTAAACACAGTGCTAGCAAAAGAGAACACTCACAAAACAATAAGAATGAAAACTAGAGTGTTCTAAACAATGAAAACAGAGTGTGTCTCTCTCCAAAATAAGTGTTCTGGGATCTAACCAACTTATTGCAGCAAACCAAGCAAACGAAAGCCAAAAACAAAATATAAGACGCTCCAAGAACAACAACAGTGCATGAAACAATAAGAACGAAGTGTCTAGAAAGACCTGAGATTTTTATTGATGAAGAAGGCGATGCCTTGGGCATCCCCAAGCTTTGACGCTTGTACATCTTGAATATTTCTTGGGGTGAAATGTGGTGGCATTCCCAACCTTTAGCTTTTGTCCATTCTTCATCTCATTACATCATTCTTCCCTTACACCTGAAAATTTTCCTTCATACAAAACTTCACACAATCTTCATTAGCAACATTAGTGCATTCAAAGGATAATAGGACTTTGGGTTTAGTTTCAAAAAAAACTTCCATTAGAACACAAGATACTATAGCAATTCCTCTAAAAAGCTCAAGTGATCAAGGAGAACTCAAAAAGAAACCGATAAAGAGGCAAATGCAAATAATGGTAGAAATCTGTCAAAACAGACCAGCAGGTAAAAACCGAATTTTTCTGAAGACATTATGTTGCTCAAATCAAAAAGTGTTGAACTAACAAAAGTTAGCTAACAACCTGGGGGATTTATTCAGAAAATTACAGCTCAATCCGACATACATAAGTTTTTCACGATTTTTTACAGTGAAGCACAAAAATCTGTTTTGGGACAGCAACTTCCCCAAATCTTAGTTCTCTCTCATTAGAGGTTATTCTTGGCACAAAAACCACACAAAAAGTATAAGACTCAATAAAACTATTGGGTTATCTCCCAAAAAGTAATTTTCTTTAATGCCTTTAAGTTAGGCTTGATAGTTTGAGAAGATGCTCTCATAAGAAATATGAATTGAAGTAAAAGAGAGCATCAAAAGGCAAATTCAAAACACATTTAAGTCTAACCCACTTCCTATGCATAGGAATATTGTAAAGAAACAAGTCATAAAAGCACAAAGAAACAAGCATAGGAAAGCAAAACAAGTGCAACTTCAAGACTTTCAACATAAAGAGGGGAAACTTAATATTGTTAAGATACGTAAGACCATGTTTACCTCTCTCATAATAACTTTCACTAGCAGCATGAATGAAATTAACAATATAATTATCACATAAAACATTCTTATCATGAGCCACATGCATAAAATGATTATTACTCTCCACATAAGCATAGTCATTCTTATTAATTGTAGTGGGAGCAAATTCAACAAAATAGCTATCACTATTATTCTCATCACCATACTCATCAAATATGGGAGGCATATTTTAATCACAATTAATTTCCTCCTCAATAGTAGGTGGACTAAAAATAGCATGTTCATCATTGTAATCATCATAAGCAATAGAATAGATATATTCCAAAGCTGGGGAACTAAAAATATCATTTTCATAAAAACTAGCTTCCTCAAGCTTAGACGTTTCCATAGCATTAGCAATAATGGTGTTCAAAGAATTCATACTAATAACATTTTTATTAGCACGGAAATAAAGTTCCATGGGTTTTTTAATTTTCTCTTCAAACACTTCATGTCCTAACTCAAGATAAATACTATAAAGCTCTCTAATTTTGTTGTTGTTTTCCATTAAGCCTAACTAGTGAAAACAAGAAACAAAAAGAGATAATTGCAGGATCTAAAGGAAATAACTTCGAGCACTCACACCGGAGGATGTGAGTGCCTTTTACCTTACCTCCTCGGCAACGGCGCCAGAAAAGAGCTTGGTATCTACGCACTTCTATTCTTATAGACAGTTGTTGGGCCTCCAAGTGCAGAGGTTTGTAGAACAGCAACAAGTTTACTTTAAGAGGATTACCCAAGGTTTATCGAACTCAGGGAGAAAGTGGTCAAAGGTATCCCTCTCAAGAAACCCTGCAATCAAGATACAAGAAGTCTCTTGTGTCCCCAACACACCCAATACACTTGTCAGTTGTATAGGTGGACTAGTTTGGCAAAGATAAAGTGAAATACAAGTGGTATGGATATAATACAATGGTGCCATAAAAGAGCTTTTGACGGGGAGGAACAAGTTGAAGTGTCCTGTAGATCCCTGGCAACGACCCCAAAAAAGAGCTTTGATGGCGTGGAAAATACTAAAGCAAGCAAACATGTAACATATCTAGTTGTAAACGGTGTTTCAATGTTTAGAAACAAGGCCTAGGGATCATACTTTCACTAGTGAACACTCTCTCATATAAATATATTCTCTTCATGATACTACTTTTAACTACTCTCCTGTTGGTGAACTCTAATCCACGGTATGACTATAACAGCACACCTCAAAGTCCGCCTTCCCAATCTAGAAAACCCCACACTGTTACCTTGAGCACTAGATGGTTCCAACAAACACCAAAATTTCATAGAGATAACCAACTCAAAATATACTCATGATAAGGATTTATGAACTCTATCCTAAGTGCCACCACGGCGTATACGATGTCACTTTCACACACGTGGGGAGAGCAAAGATCTATTGAAGCACTTGAGTATTTATGTAAAATCTAGCCTAAGTGCCACCACAGTATGCATGCTGGCACTTTCACACACGTGAGGAGAGCCAGAGATCTATTTTAGATGAAACATGAATGTTTACTCAAAAATCTTTTATCTTGTTTATTTTTTTAACTAATAATTGTGTCACAGTAAACAAATCATATGGAAAATGTCTGTAAAAATTATGCTTTCTTGATTGTAGTGAACCTATTTTGATCAAACAATTTAAAATTGTGCCAAAGAAAACCATATCTAGCAAACCGTGCATAAAATGTGTACACGGATTTGCCATGGGATAATGCAGCATGATGCTTAAGTAGATATTGATTAAAAAAATAGGTGGATAAAATTAGGTAACCATTCTTTCACGATGGGTGTTAGAGCATCTTCACTCGTTGGGCGTACCGAGGCCAAAAACCGGACAAAACTTTGGCCAGACGAAGCAAGTTTTTGGCATGTGTACGCCCAGTTTCCTATTCGCGTATCCAGCCCGAGTTTCCGAGTCGCCCGTTTTTGTTCAAATTCGGCTCAAGTTCATCCAGATTTTGGCATAGTTTGGCATATAATGAATACATAACAAATTACGGCCAAAGTTCGGCGAAATTTTAAACAAAGTTTGGCGTAAATGTAAACATAGTTCGGCCTGCAGTGAAAGTACAACATATTTCGGCCAAGTTCGGCTAGTTCATGCTCGGCATCTACGTCGTGTTGCCCCTGCGTATCCATAGGTGCTCAACAAGATTATCCTGCAGCTGTTGATGCACCGCCGGATCTCGGATCTCCTGACGCATGGCGATGAATGCAGCCCAGGTTGGAGGCACGTAATGATCAGGTTCGGCAAGAGGACCCTGTCTGTAGTATGGCTCGTTCTCCTCGAGCAAATTCACTGGATCCTTCCTCTCATCCTCGATGATCATGTTGTGCAAGGCCACACAACAGTTCATCACTTCCCACATCTGATCTTTCGACCAGGTCATAGCAGGGAACCGGACAACTGCAAACCTCTGCTGGAGCACACTGAATTCCCGCTCCACGTCCTTCCTGCAAGCTTCCTGTTCCTTGGCAAAGTGAGAATGCTTGGAGAGCATTGGACTTGAGATAGTCTTCACAAATGTTGGCCATCTTGGATAGATGCCATCAGCAAGATAGTATCCCTTGTTGTAGTGGTGTCCACTGATCTCAAATTCCACAGGGGGAGCATGACCCTCAACAAGTTTAGAAAAGACATTTGAGGAGTTGAGGGCGGTGATGTCGTTGTTCGATCCTGCCATGCCAAAGGAGTGCCAGATCCAAAGATCATGTGTAGCAACTGCCTCAAGTATCACAGTGCATCCTCCTTTGTGGCCTTTGTACATTCCTTGCCATGCAAATGGATAGTTCTTTCACTCCCAATGCATGCAATCTATGCTTCCAAGCATACCAGAAAATCCTCTACTTTCATTGACTGCGAGGATCCGAGCAGTGTCTTCAACCGTGGGTGATCTCAAGTACTGTTCCCCGAACATTGAAATCACTGCCCTGTAGAACCTGTACAAGCAATCAATGGCGGTGGACTCGGCGATGCGAAGATAGTCATCGGAAGCATCAGTCGGCGCTCCATATGCAAGCAACCTCATTGCCATGGTGAACTTCTGAAGCGAGGAAAACCCAACCAAGCCTATGCAGTCCTTCTTGCAAAGAAAATAGGGGTCAAACTCCCGGATGGCATGCACGATCTTGAGGAAGAGCTTTCGGCTCATCCTGAAACGGCGGCGAAACACGTCCTCTCCATGGAGTGTCTGGTCGGCGAAGTAGTCGGCGTACAACATGCAGTAGCCCTCTATCCTTTGTCTCGCCTTGCACTTCTGGCGACCTGGCGCCGAACCACCGTGCTTCGACTTCGCCACCTGCACGTATAGCTGGGCGAGCGATGCGAGGATCTGCAAGTGCTCTTCACCTTCGGCGACCTCGGCTAGCATCTCCTCGTTGTCGGAGTCCATGGCGACTCCAAGTGCAGAGGTTTGTAGAACAGCAACAAGTTTACCTTAAGAGGATTACCCAAGGTTTATCGAACTCAGGGAGAAAGTGGTCAAAGGTATCCCTCTCAAGTAACAGTGCAATCAAGATACAAGAAGTCTCTTGTGTCCCCAACACACCCAATACACTTGTCAGTTGTATAGGTGCACTAGTTTGGCAAAGATAAAGTGAAATACAAGTGGTATGGATATAATACAATGGTGCCATAAAAGAGCTTTTGACGGGGAGGAACAGGTTGAAGTGTCATGTAGATCCCCGGCAAAGACCCTAGAAAAGAGCTTTGATAGCGTGGAAAAGACTAAAGCAAGCAAACATGTAACAGATCTAGTTGTAAAAGGTGTTTCAATGTTTAGAAACAAGGCCTAGGGATCATACTTTCACTAGTGAACACTTTCTCATATAAATATATTCTCTTCATGATACTACTCTTAACTACTCTTCGGTTGGTGAACTCTAATCCACGGTAGGACTATAACAGCACACCTCAAAGTCCGCCTTCCCCAATCTAGATAACCCCACACTGTTACCTTGAGCACTAGATGTTTCAACAAACACCAAAATTTCATAGAGACAACCAACTCAAAATATACTCATGATAAGGATTTATGAACTCTATCCTAAGTGCCACCATGGCGTGCACGCTGTCACTTTCACACACGTGGGGAGAGCAGAGATCTATTGAAGCACTTGAGTATTTATGTAAAATCTAGCCTAAGTGCCACCACAGTATGCATGCTGGCACTTTCACACGCGTGGGGAGAGTCAGAGATCTATTAAAACATTTGAGTAGCAAGGTAGATCTACTCTATTACAAAGCTCATGATCACAATATGACCACGCATAGAGAGAGAGATGAACACATAGCTACCGATAGAGCCCTTAGCCTCGAGGAAGAACTACTCCCTCCTCATCATGGGAATCAGCAACGGCGATGGAGATGGTGATGGAGATCAATGGAGATGGTGGTGGAGATCCAAGAAGATGGCTCCGGGGGCACTTCCCTGTCCCGGTAGGGTGCCCGAACAGAGACTTCTGTCCCCTGAATCTCCCCTTCGGTGGCGGCGGAGTTGTGGAAGTTTTCGTGGCCTTCTTCCCGATTTTTTAGGGTTTCTGAGTCGGGGGATTCTTATAGGCGAAGGAGGCAAGGTCGGTGGAGGCCCAGGGGGCCCAAACCCCTGGTGGCGTGTCCTAGGTGGGCTCGCGCGACCCTAGGGTATGCCCACCCTGGTTCCCTACTCCATCTCTGCTTCGATTTTCCGTATCGTTCAGGGAAAATATGAAGATTGGCTTTTGTCCCGTCCAATTCCGAGAATATTCATTTTCTAGCTTTTCTGAAACCAAAAACAGCAGAAAACAGACAACTAGCACTGTGGCATCTTGTCAATAGGTTAGTTCCAGAAAGTATATAAAAATACCTCATAGTGTAGATAAAACATAAGACAAATGATATAAAAAAGCATGAAGCATAAAAAATTATAGATACGTTTACGACGTATCAAGCACAACCAGCCGACACCATCACCATGGTAGCAGCCGCCTACTACCCCTAGCATCCACGTCCATGTCAATCACATGCCTCGAGTATTTTGGGCGCTCGCCCCTATACCTCCATGGGCATACCACATTGATGGAAACAACTTTGTGTGTACCAACTCGTTGGGACTCCAAGTGCATAGTATTGTAGCAAGCGTCTTTTCCCCACAAGGGTGACTCAAGATTTTATATCGAATTCTCGGGAAATTGAGGGAACTTGTTTTTTGTCCTCTTCTAGCAACCTGCAAAACAAAGATTTTTCCTTGTGTTCCCAACTCCACCGTGTGCTTGTCAAGCATGAGGTTTTGTGTTAGTAAAACTAAAATAAAACAATAAAGTAAACTGTAACTAGAACAAGAAAGTAAAAAAACATAAAAGTAAGTTTCTTTTTTGGGTTTTGGTTTTTTCTTGTAGAAAGTAAAGGCATTTTGTATTTTCGAATTTAATTTATGCAGAAAATGTAAAGGACACTAAAAACAAGTAAAAGTGGTTTCTTTTACTAAAAATTGGACTGCGATTCATGGGTTTACTTGTCTACTCTCTCATAAAGTGTGGTGGATTAAAACTACTCACAGATGATACATTATTACTTAGAACTTCATTATATGTTTGATTGGCATTCATATGGGCATCACATCCTAATGTAAATATGATGCAAAACATCTTATTTATGCTCCTCAAGAAAGAAAAAACTCCATGCAATCTAAAATTAAGAATAAACAGAGTATAGCCTTGGGAACTTTGACATGATGTTTGAATAATAAAATGTGCTACCTTGAGAAAACAAGAACACCTTTGCTATCACAAGATGACTATAACACATGCATTCAATTTATCTTTACTGATGCAACAAAAGAAAGGTAAAAACCATATTGGATCTCAAATTTTGTCACTATCCAATCACCACCACCATGTTACTCCAACTAATACACCTGTTCCCCCACACATGCTCTTGCATACAAGTATGGGCAAAACAAGTACTTAAGAATGGGCTACATAATATGCATATACCAATCCATCTTACACATAATAGAATTCCAATCTCAAAAATAAATATCCACCACATAGGAATTACATAGATGATTATAATCATGTTGGGAAACTCATATGGTACTAAACAATGATAGTATGAGAGAGAGAGAGAGATAAATCAAGCTACTGCCAAAAACCCATAGTCTAGAGGTGGAATATTCCCTCTTCATCATGGAGACAGCCTTGATCATGTTGGAGAAGGTGGAGATCCAACCAGTGATGGCTCTGATGGCATTTCCATGTCCAATCTTCACTCATTAACCTGGCTCAATTTTGTGGTTTCTGTGTTTTATCTACCTCCTCTCTGAGATCGTGATGGGGGCCATTTTATAGGAATTTTTGGGTCAAGACTTTGATCTAGGGCTCAGGGTGGATGGTTGGTGATGCTCTAGGAGGGAAATATAGGTGGTGGCATGGTCCCCTATGGGTCGCACCACTGGGCCTCTTTCGTCCCTCCGACCTCTGCTCGTGAGGTTCTAGTGCTCAAGATAATTGTCTTGGCGAAAAAATGATCCTGGAAAAATACCAGGTCCTCTTGACTTTGATTAGGTCCCTCAGAGTAAAAAATACGTAAAACAAGATTTCCTATCCTACAGAGTTATAAACTAAATAAAGGGGGTCACTGGTAAATCCCCATATATCAATGTAAAACATGGATAAAACATTGTATATGATGCAAATATGTGACAATAAACTACAAAATTCATGTATGCATTTTAGATGCATCAACATCCCCAAACTTAACATATGCTCTTCCTCAAGCATGAAGGTGATAAAACTAAACATGGACTTTGGAATTTGTTGTTAAGTTGAACATCTCATGTCATGATCATGGTGCACCAAGTTAAATAATTCATCCTTTAAAGAATGACAACAAGCACTTACCTTATGAAGTGATATTTCTCATCACCATCTTTGCTTCCCAATATATTAATCTTGTTAAAAACAAATGCACAAAGTACTATGGACCATTATGCATGCAAAGTGCAAGTGAATGTAGACATTGTGTATTGTCCTACTTTGGTCTTTAGAATACCTATCATATATGTGGACACTTTAAGAAGTAGAAAGTAAGTAGGAATTAACATGTACAAGTAATATTTAGCTTCCAAACACTATACCTTAAGTTTATACTTAAAATATAGTTCATCATTAGTCCTTGGTTCCTTTGCCCCTCATCTCTTTAATTCTTTTGGCATTGTTATTTTTGGACACTTTTTTGCTTCTTTCCTCTCATCATCTATACATTGCGATATGACTGGATACATTTGTATCTTTAAAAAAAATTTAGCAACTTTGCCTGCATACTCACTCTTGATACTTTTTATTGAAATGTATGTGCCCTTTTATTAGCGGTAGTACCCTTTCTCAGAGGGTTTGTGCCCTCATCTTTTTGGTATGAATATTTTATTCTACTACAAGGATTCTTATGCCTTATGAGTTCGTGGTCACCCCACAAACATCTTTATGATAACCATAACCATAAACAATACCATTTGGAAGCTAAATAAAACCCATACATGAAAATGTACTAAGAATGGCATTTGCTATATAGGTATATATGGTGGACACTGCTAGAATAACTTTCTTTTATAGGGATTATGGATGCACAAGTCTTTTGCTTGTTTAAACTACCAGGCTAGCAAGAGGGACATAGTTGACCATCTACAAGCATGCAAAAGTGTCCATAGTACTAATAATTTATTAATACACAATATAAACATAAAGTTTAACATCTATGAAGTAAATAATAACTATCACTAAATTAGGCAGTTGCAAATTATCACTTATTGAAACAAATGAATCAAGTAACAAGGTGTGACAACATGGATAACTTGTAATGCAACTATTTTCCCTTTCCCCTTTCTTTGTTAGCATCCAACTTTAACTTCCATTTTATTACATTAGCTCTTTCATATTTATTAAACACATCTTCATACGGTGTTCTATTTATTCCAAAGGTAAAAAATGTAAAGTTAGACATAAAAACTAGATACAAACGCCCAAGTTTATGTGATTATCGTTGCTCGAAAACGTAGTTTAGAGGTGTGAAAACCGAGAGTATAATAATACTAGTAGGTGCCTTAGGAATACCCAAGCTTATGGTTTTAACCATCCTTGGATATCTCTTGGTGTGTTGTTCATCCATTCCCGGTGAGAAAACTTCAACACAGAGCATTCTTCCATTTCTTTTCTATGGAGTGACATTAGTGGACATAAAGATAACATGATAGCTGCCATAAAACCTCCAAATGATTTTTTTTGAAGTTTCTAGAGAGTATATTAATTTCCCATATTCAAAAAATATCAAATTAAAAAAATAAAGTTAAAACTTTAAACAATGCTTAAGTAACTAAATACAGAATCTATCTTGAAAACAGCAACACCAAAACATGATTCATTGTCCCACTTAGACATGTCAGGAATGTTTTATCATTTTTGTGCATATAGAGGATGAAAAGTTGTGACTACTATAGAAATTTGATCCAATCGGAGTTACAAAACAAATCACAAAAATCCTTCCGTGAATAGCAACATGTAGTAATGTACAGCTCCTAATTGTTCTATTAACATTCATTCATCGAAATGGATAAAACTTGTTACTTTATTAAAAACTATATAAAGTAAACTAAAATAAAACTCTCTTACTATAAAAACAGTGCAAAAATAAAAACAACTAGGTGCCTCCCAAAAATCTTTTTCTTTATAGCCATATAGCTAGTCTTGCTTACTTTTGTTTAAGATGAGTTTAGATCATGTGGTAACTTGTACCTTGGTGCCATCTCCTTCTTTCTTGGAAACTGATCCATGTACTTCTTAAGAGGGAATTGAAACTTTACATTCTCTTCCTTTAAATCAATAAGAACCCCTATGGTTCTCAAAAAAGGTCTTCCCAAAATTATAGGATTGGAGGTATTACTCCCCATATCCATAATAATAAAGTCAAGAGGTACAAATGTTATTGTATCGCAATCATAACATCGTTAACTTTTTGGTATAAACATAAGCAAATAAAATATCTATGGTGCATTTTTTCCATATTTTTATGTTCAAGAAAGTCATATAATTCTTTCGACAAAAAAGAAACACTAGATCCTAGATCTAATATAGCATGTTGAGTTTCTTTGCAAATAGTAACTAGTATCTTGGGGATCCCAACATCCCCAAGCTTAGGTGGTATCATAGCTTCAATATTATATCTTACAATATTTTCTTTAATGACATAGTTTGCTATGTATGATCCAAATCTTTCTTGATGAACATTAAAAGAAGGATCATTTGAATTTTTTTAGAATATCAATGAGTTCATGCAAACTATATTTTTCAAGATCTAGTATAGGTTCATTAACTTCACTAACCATTTTAACTTCATCTACTTGTTTATCTTTCTTCTCTTTAACTACCCAAGTTCCTTTTCTTTCTCTTTAGGGATTTTAAGAACACGATGCTTTAGATTTGCCTTGGGAATATACTTAAAAGATTCATCAGTTTTAAGTACATGAACAAGACAAAATACTCTTATTTCTGCACCTATAAGTTTCTTATCATATTTTTGAAATTCTTCTTCTCAAGTATCAAGTTTATGAATGATCAAAGATATCTTATACTCTATCTCAGGTATAATATCTTTAGAAAAGACTTCTAAATGATATATATTCCTTTTATCTGGTAGTATTTTAGCACAATCCTCAATTCCTTTTCTAGCAGATGTAAGTAAAGCAGTAATACATTCCACTTTTCTCATTTTCCCACATTGGTTCCAAATATATTTTTAATTGCAAGAGAGGAACCTTTTGGTGTTGATAAAATAAAACTACCCCATGGCATTTTTATACCAAGGTTCTAATCCATATTAAAATAGAGATTCAATTTTTATTCTACACATGGGTTTAGATCCTTACTATTTATATTCTTTCAATGTTTCCCCATAATTTTGCTTAAAATTAGAGGTACTACTCCCAACAGAATTTCCTATTTGAGGTTTAACAAAACTTTATTTATTCAATTCTCCCATGAGTATAAGAAAAGTAAAGCTAAAATATTTTTTATGGTTTTTGTGTGTGTAGGAAAAAAATATAAAAAACAAGACTTAAAAGTAAAAAACAAAAGAACAAGAAAAGATAAAAGCAAGACAAAAGAAAATTGCATTGTAGATCTAAAGGACAAAAGAATCTCAAAGTGGTGCAACCAACCCAAGTTTAGGGGTTTGCAAAAATTTTGGTGATTATATAGGTGTGATATAGTTGCCTAATTCCCCAGCAACAACACCGCGTCGTCTCTAGACGACCCGACGCCCGCGAGAAACCACGGAAGGCATTGGCTTACGACACATCTCGTTTGTGGGTGACCCCACGCCCACGAGAAACCGTGGACGGCATGGGCTTACGAAGCGACCGTCGACTCTGGATGAACCCCACGTCCGCAAGAACACGCGACCGGCTAGGGTATACGTTGCCACATCGGCTCCCGGAGGGCCCCATGACCGTGTGAAACCGCAGCCGTCATGGGCTCATGTCGCCACATCGGCTCTCCGAGGGCCCCGCTGCCCGGCGGGTGCGGAGCGCTGTCACGCCTAGGACTCCTCTCACCTAGTGCGGTACAACCCGCGGACGCCGATGACGGGCCCATCGCCCGCACGATATCCACTCTTCAGCAACGCAAGTACGACGGGGCGCACAACACCCATCTGCGGCAGGGAATCTTGCGCCCTGGCCCGCAGCGGGCCCCGCCCCCTGGAAGAGCAAGGCTTTGTTGTGAGCGTGCCGCGTGTCCTCTTGGGCGTCCATCCCACGATCAAAAAGAATCGAGACGACATAGATAGCAGTTTCGGCCGAAACAATCTATCTCTATTATTTAATCTGATTCTTCGCTATCTCAAAGGGACACTAGATCTTGGTCTCATTCTTCATTCACCCTCCTCACACAATCATGTTGCATATTCGGATGCTGATTGGGCCAGTTTCTCAAATACTCGCTGCTCGTCTAGGTTTTGCATATTTTGGGTGACACCTTAATTTCCTGATCTTCTCGTCGTCAAAATAATAGTTTCTCGTAGCATTGTTGAAGCTGAATACTGTGACATCCCCACTGCCATAGTCGATACATGTTGGATGCGTCATTTCTGCTGGAGCTTCATCAACCGTTTAACAAGGCGGGGCGGACTCAGCGTCCCTGTTGCCCGGGCAGCTGCCCGGGCTTCCGGCCGGCCGCGCAGCCTAATTGCATGATTATTTGACTAATAATTAGCAACTTTAGACGCTTGAGTTAAAAGATTGCCCAGGCTTTACAACTTTCTTGGGTCCGCTTATGCCTGGTCAATTGTGTTATAATAATATCTGAGCAGTTTATATATCCGAAAATCCATTACAATATCAGTACAGCAAACATATTGAGATGGACATTCACTTTGTCCGAAAAAAGGTCGCTATTGGAGCCTTGAGAGTTCTTGATATTCCTTCCAGCATTCAGTTCCCAGATATTTCACCAAAGGTCTACCGACTACATTGGTTTTGGAATTCACATCGGCGATGGTTTATCCTTGAGTTCAGCATGTGGGGACGTGTTAGACGATTTCATGAAATCGTATTTGTATCCAAAACGAGAACAATATCAGTATCTCTTGTTGGTTACCATGTATAGCTCAAACCGACCAAGCTAGACTGCTTGTACTCCAGGTTTGTTAACATGTATATATATTTATGAACGGTATTAGTCGAGGCGTGCAATTGCATCCTGATCTTGTTCTCTCCTACAATTTGTTCCCCGTGGAAGTACCCAAGTCCCATGACATCCACCCCTAGGTTTGACAACATGTGTGTCTCAGTCTCACTAAAACATATTATTTGCTCCGGAGCTAACAATTATGTTGGAATAGACGTTCATGTGGTCACTAAGACATACTATCGCTCCAGCTTGTGAGGTAATTAACAATTTTATTTGCAGCAACGTGTCATGTGGTGACTTCATCAATTTTGAAGCGCTATGACATCAGTCTTTAGTAGTAGTTTTGTGAGTATATGTGTACTTTTTTGCGAATAGGACCATGGAATTAAAAGAAACATCGAACAATACAAAGCATCTCAAGAAAAACGAAAATTACAATGAGATCCTCAAGAAACCCTTCATCTACAATCTCTAGACCGCGTCGACAGCGCGCTGCCGCTCCTCACTGAGTCATCCTGACATTGTTGGTTGCGGAAAGGAAGTCGCCGAACGGGTCAAGAAGACCACATCCGTCTTAGATACAAAGAAGAAGGATGAACTGGCGATGAAGCTCTTTGACGATTTGAAGATCTCTATAGCCAGAAGAAGCCTTTGAAGACCACACCACTCCCACAAGCTTCTCGACGTCATCATTGAGATGGGACTGAATACGGGGAGACCTTATTGGAAGAGGCACCGCCACCACAATCTAAGCGTCGCCCCACCAAACTTGAACCCTAAAAATAGAAAAAAAAAGCATAGCCCTCCAGCCAACGGGGCCTAATCCACCTCGCCTCCATGGCCCGAAGGCTACTATAAAGGTGATGAGGATCGTCGGTGGTGCCAAAGAGAGGAGACGAACCCTAGTCGCCTATGCATGCGTGGGAGGATTATATTGTGTGTTCCTTTTGTATGTGTCCGTGTTGTATGAGACTAGGACTCCCCTTGTAATCCTCCTATATGATGAGCAATACAAGGCACCACTACGTGTGTTTTTTTCTATCTTACATGGTATCAGACGCAAAACCCTAGCCAGACCGCGTCGCCCCTGCTTCCGCTGCCGCCACCGTCGCCGATCTTCAAACCACACCCCCCTTCTCGCTGTGCCTCCTCTCTTGGAGCCATGGGCGGCAATGATACACGGGCCGCACAGGACGCCAAGGAGAAGGAAGATTGTGAGGCTCGCGAGGCTGCCGACGCCAAGGCCAAGATAGCCCTCGCCACCCCCTCCTCCAGCGCAGGGACCTTCTCGCTCACCTCCCTTCATGCCCAAGTCGTCGGCCTCCACTCCATCAAGGGGCACATACCAGTCAAGCTTGCCCTCGACACCGGCGTTCATCGCCAATGGTGCACCTTCTTCTGCGCCGCCCTCCTCTAGTAGGCGCTGCTCGACCATGTCAACGCGACCTCTCCGATCGATCAAACTCCAGAGTGGTCCTTGTTGGATGCCACGGTGGTCTCGTGGCTCTACGGATACGTATCCCTCGGACTCCTCGATGCCCATGACACCGGGTGAAGATCCCCTTGCCAACAATTTGTGGATAAGCATCAACGGCCTCTTTAACGACTACAAGATCAAGCGCCATCTCCACCTCTCCACCGAGCTCGGGGAGATCAAGATGGGCGAACTTTCCATGACCGAGTACCTAAAGAAGATCAAGGACCTCACCGATGGTCTAGCAGATCTCGGAGCACCAGAAGAAGATGCCAAGCTGGTGATCCACTGCCTCAACGGCCTCTCCGAGCAGTACGAGCACGCCGCCGACTTTATATCCCTCATGCCCGAGATCACCTACGATAAGTGTCGTTATCTCCTCGCGCTCCAAGATATGAAGCGCAAAAATCACCGAGCCCGCAACTCCGATACGGCTCTCACCGTTGACAGCGCCAACCCTGGCAAAGGCAACTGTAACCACCGCAAGAAGAAGGCTGCAGCTGAGGCCGCTAAGGAGGGCGCTATCGTCCAACCCGGACCACGCCGAAACTCCCATGGAACGGCACCATCCATATGTGTCCCTACGGTCGGGCACACAGCTACGTGCCACGTCATGCGTCCTCGCCACACGCCTTCTACGTAGGGGCCCTATAGCGTGTCGTACTCCTCCTATGGATACGGCTACGCGCCCCGCCCCCTGCTTACGGCTACGGCGCCTCTCTCAAGATTTTGTTAGCAAAACATTATCACATATTAAGTGCGATTTCAAAGAGTTCAAAGGTGTATAATTATCGTATATGCAAGTTTATGCATTACATTTCACTCTATGAAATGATAATCTCTCAACATTATCATGTCCTAAGTACGATTTCAAAGTGTTTAAAGGTGTATAATTTTCGTATATACAAGTTTATGCTTTACATTCCACTGTATAAAAATGATAATCTTTCAAGATTTTCTTAGCACATAATTATCATGTATTAAGTGCGATTTCAAAGAGTTCAAAGATGTATAATTTTCGTATATGCAAGTTTATGCATTACATTTCACTCTATGAAATGATAATATCTCAACATTATCATGTCCTAAGTGTGATTTCAAAGTGTTCAAAGGTGTATAATTTTTGTATATGCAAGTTTATGCATTACATTCCACTCTATGAAAATGATAATCTCTCAAGATTCTCTTAGCACGTCATTATCACGTATTAAGTGCGATTTCAAAGTGTTCAAAAGTGTATAATTTTCATATATGCAAGTTTATGCATTATATTTCACTCTATTAAAATGATAATCTCTCAACCTTATCATGTCCTAAGTGCGATTTCGAAGTGTTTAAAGGTGTATCATTTTCGTATATGCAAGTTTTTATGCATTATATTCTACTGTTTAAAAATGATAATCTCTAAAGATTTTCTTAGCACAACATTATCATGTCCTAAGTGCGATTTCACAGTGTTCAAAGGTGTATAATTGTCGTATATCCAAGTTTATGCATTACGTTTTACTCTATGAAAATAATAAACTCTCAAGATTTTTTTAGCACAACATTATCATGTTCTAAGTGTGATTACACAGTGTTCAAAGGTGTACAATTTTCGTATATGCACGAGGCATAAATATTTTAGTTTAGGGATCCCTTTAGTTTAGGGATCCCTTTAGTTTATGAATTACTTTTCACGCTCTAAAAATGGTAAATTCTCAAGATTTTCTTAGGACAACATTATCATTTATAAATTGTAATTTGAAAGTGTTCAAGAGTTTTGTCAATTATAAACTCTCTTTTAAATTAAGAGTTGTATATTTTTTAAATTTGGGAGTGTTCAAGATTTGTGTTATTTTCTTATTTCTTATACTTCCATCTTTCTAAATCTTAAAGTTTGACTTTCACCTCATAGGTTCACTTGATTGCAACCGAGACATTAACTCGATAAACAAATTAAATCATCGGAACGGCTTCTCTGTCGGACGCATTCTCCACAGCCAGCGTCTGCCCAATTGAGCTCCCGAGTTGCGCCAATTGACTGTCCACATCAAGCATCCCCCTCTAATCGGAACAATTTAGTGCGAGATCTAACCTTCCCTACGCATGGTTGCCATTTCCATCCTTCATACAGGTCAACGGGATGACACCATACTGCGGTCAGGATGAACGGGAGGCCGTAGTGAAGCTAGACAAAGGGCCGCCATCACCGGATAAGAAGAAGAAGAAGAAGAAGAAGAAGAACAAGAAGAAGAACAAGAAGAAAGGAGAGGCAACGACACGGGCACGGGCGCGGGGCTGGCTTGGGGTCCCATCTTACAACACCAACCTAGGTAAGATGTGGGTCCGGCGCTTATGTGGATAAGCTGTGGGTCTCAGGCTGATCTGGATAAGTGGAGAGATGTGTCTACTATGGGACCCGATTGAACGCGGCTCCACTTGTCAGCACGTAAAGGAAAGACTAGCGGACAGTGAGTTTCAGACCGTGTGAGAGTTTCGGAGAAGAAGATAGGCAAAAGTGAGAAAAAGTTAAGAGGCTGGGAAAACTGAGTAGAACTAGGAAACCAAGGGCTCAAAAATAGAAATCCCAATTTTTGATACCAATAAACTTACATATGCATTTATGTACGGCTTGATGTTTTGAAACCGAACCGATTTTTTGCGAACATCTGATAAATTTTACTAGATGACCTTCTCATGAGCAATAAATTCTTGCATTACTAATCTCTGAGAGTTCTTCACCTTAGTTAGAATAAAAAATACAAGATTGTCGAAAAAAAAGCATGTGGATGCATCAAATATGCAGAAAAATATCGAGTTGCAAATATAACGTAAAAATGTTTTAAATATGTAGATGTCTTCATTATTCCTTACAAACGAAAGTTTGTGTTGCCATTATGCATTTTAGTCATTGCCTTTTATACCTATGGTAGACAAGAAATACGAGGAGGTTGCAATTTTCACTGGTTTCACCGAAAGCTTTTGCAAGGATCACCAATTTTACAAAAAACAATTGATACTTTCACCACTTCCACGTCTAATCTCTTGCACATTCCACCAGTTTACTGTTAATACACTAGCTCGGTCAACAACAGCAAAATTCATAAAATGCTTACAATTTATAGAAATATAATTATTCATCCAAATATATTATCTTTTGTGGGGCACTATAGGACATAATAGATCCATTTTAGATGAAACATGAATGTTTACTCAAAAATCTTTTATCTGTTTATTTTTTGAAAACTGATAATCGTGTCACAGTAAACAAATCATATGGAAAATGTCTGTAAAAATTTATGCTTTCTTGGTTGTAGTGAACCTATTTTGATCAAACAATTTAAAATTGTGCCAAAGAAAACCATATCTAGCAAACCGTGCATAAAATGTGTACATGGATTTGCCATGGGATAATGCAGCATGATGCTTAAGTAGATATTGATTAAAAAATAGGTGGATAAAATTAGGTAAGCATTCGTTCATGATGGGGGTTAGAACATCTCCACTCCTTGGGCGTATCCACGCCGAAAACCGGACCAACCTTTAGCCGGACGAAGCAACTTTTTGGCCTGAGTACGCCCAGTTTCCCACTCGCGTATCCAGCCCGAGTTCCAGGGTCGCCCGTTTTTGTTCAAATTCGGCTCAGGTTCGTCCAGATTTCGGCATAGTTCGGCATATAATGAATACATAACAAATTACGGCCAAAGTTCGGCGAAATTTTAAACAAAGTTTGGCGTAAATATAAACATAGTTCGGCTTGCCGTGAAAGTACAACATATTTCGGCCAAGTTCGGCCAGTTCATGCTCGACATCTACGTCGTGTTGCCCCTGTGTATCCATAGGTGCTCATCAAGATTATCCTGTAGTTGTTGATGCACCGCCGGATCTCGGATCTCCTGACGCATGGCGATGAATGCAGCCCAGGTTGGAGGCACCTAATGATCAGGCTCGGCAAGAGGACCCTGTCTGTAGTATGGCTCGTTCTCCTCGAGCAAATTCACTGGATCCTTCCTTTCATCCTCGATGATCATGTTGTGCAAGGCCACAGAATAGTTCATCACTTCCCACATCTGATCTTTCGACCAGGTTATAGCAGGGAACCGGACAACTGCAAACCTCTGCTGGAGCACATCGAATTCCCGCTCCACATCCTTCCTGCAAGTGCAAGCTTCATGTTGTTTTGGCAAAGTGAGAATGCTTGGGGAGCATTGGACTTGAGATAGTCTTCACAAATGTTGGCCATCTTGGATAGATGCCATCTGCTAGATAGTATCCCTCGTTGTAGTGGTCTCCACTGATCTCAAATTCCACAGGGGGAGCATGACCCTCAACAAGTTTGGAAAACACAGTTGAGGAGTTGAGGACGTTGATGTCGTTATTCGATCCTGCCATGCCAAAGAAGGAGTGTCAAATCCAAAGATCATGTGTAGCAACTGCCTCAAGTATCACAGTGCATCCTCCTTTGTGGCTTTTGTACATTCCTTGCCATGCAAATGGACAGTTCTTTCACTCCCAATGCATGCAATTTATGCTTCCAAGCATACCAGGAAATCCTCTACTTTCATTGACTGTGAGGATCCGAGCAGTGTCTTCAACCGTGGGTGATATCAAGTACTTTTCCCCGAACACTGAAATCACTTCCCTGCAGAACCTGTACAAGCAATCAATGGCGGTGGACTCGGTGATGCGAAGATAGTCATCGGCAGCATCAGTCGGCGCTCCATATGCAAGCAACCTCATTGCCATGGTGCACTTCTGAAGCGAGGAAAACCCAACCAAGCCGGTGCAGTCCTTCTTGCAAAGGAAATAGGGGTCGAACTCCCGGATGGCATGCACGATCTTGAGGAAGAGCTTTTGGCTCATCCTTAAACGGCGGCGAAACACGTACTCTCCATGGAGTGGCTGGTCGGCGAAGTAGTCGGCGTACAACATGCAGTAGCCCTCTATCCTTTGTCTCGCCTTGCACTTCCGGTGACCTGGCGCCGAACCACCGTGATTCGGCTTCGCCACCTGCACGTACAGCTGGGCGAGCGATGCGAGGATCTGCAAGTGCTCTTCACCTTCGGCGACCTCGGCTAGCATCTCCTCGTCGTCGGAGTCCATGGAGAGTATCTCGTCCTCGTCGGAGTCCATGGCGAGTATCTCATCGTCGTCGGAGTCCATGGCCGAATCCGGCCAAATGCCGAACACTTGGCGGGTGTGGCGGTGGGAGCACACAGCGAAGCAGAGCTACGGCGAAGCTCGGGCGGCGAAAGCGGCGGCGGAGAAGGCGTGGAGGTGGGCAGCAACTACGGCAAGCGTATCTAGAGACGTGGGCATGTCTCGGCGCGGGGGAGCTCCGCGGGCGAAGTCATGGCGACAGGGGGCGCTGGGAGCTCTTCGCCGCAGTCTGCGCGAGTGGAGTGGGTGGGAATGGGACTGTCTCACCGTAAGAGCTGTCCCACGCCTTTTTTCGCGGCGTCCGGCGTCCCCAGGGCGTATCCGGGAACCTGGGTTCGGCCTAGGTAGGCCGTACCAAAACACGCCCAAATCCAGACGAAAACAGGTCCCTGGGTACGCGACTGGGCCAATTTTCGGGCGTCCGGACCATAATTTCAACGTTCGGATCAGCGTCCTGGATAAGCGAGTGAAGATGCTCTTATGACAAGAGTAAACGAACGAGATGTCAATTCTCCCGAGAAAAGAAAAAGGAAAATGACAAGCCTAGTATTCCTAGGGCGACCTGGGCACTAGCCTCAGAAAACATTGTCTTACTCCGGCAATGTGTCCAGTGCACCGGGACTTGTGGTGCACCCGGCCGGTGTACCAAACCTCAGTGCAGTCTTTTATAAATTGACAAAAATTTCAAAAATAATTTTACTACATAGATATAATATATCTCTAACATGATGCAAAGTTTCAATTCAAAATCACAATCATAGCTCCAGAAACAAAGCAAAAGACAAATCACTCGGTGAATAGTAGCTAGTCCATGTTGGGCTACAAATTCAGCCCATTATCAGCATCCACACTGAAGTTGTTATTTTGTGTTTCGGAAACTATGATTTGAATTTGGAGTCAAAAAATTGTGGAGTGCTACAGGCTAGTTGTTTCTATTATATCGATTTTGGTAGATTTTTTTAAACTTTGCAAATATGAAACCAATGTCCGGTGCACTGGGTGCACCATAAGCTCCGTTGCACCGGATATTCTCGTCTTACTCCCACCATATATATCACTTTTGTTTTGGTGTCCACCCTCCCCCTCGGTTCAAACTTTTATAAACAAAAACTTGATATTGATTCATTTAGAAGACCATACAAATTCCTCCAAGCCCGTACTCACCGTACACGTATACTCACGTATCTGCGGAAGGTGGAAATCGGAAGATATATAGCAGCAGTGACAAAAATTCAAAATTTAGCATGCAAAGATGTAGAACACGATAACAGAAGATGGGATCAGCCGATGAAAATGTGAAGTATATCTAACTCGACCGAGTACACCAATAGGAAGGTATACATGACCTGGATATGGGTTTTGACGGGTAAACACACCTCATCATATATACACCTCATCATATATAGTGTAATAAAATTACTAAAGTCGATCTCTTGTAAGGGCATCTCCACCAACACCACACAAATTGTCCTGCCGCGTCCGAATCGCACCGGCCCAACGAGGCGACCCATCCGGACCGATTCATGCGAAATGACCCATCCATACACCAAACTTGGGTCACCATTGCGTGATGATCAATCCATGCACCAAACATGGGTCACTGTTGCGTCGGTCTAGACAGAATGCTTGGCCTCCTGCGTCCTCTTGTAGTACACCTAGGCCCTCTCTCTAGTGACTGGTCAGCATGAACAGATAGATCACGTCAGTGGACGTGGCTGGTCGAACAGGACGAACCACAACCTAAAATGGAATGCGGCTGTTTTGAGGGAATGCGGCTGTTTTGAGTCGGCTCCGCTAGAGATGCTCTAACGACATGGTACGTACTAGCCCTAGCGAAGCAGGTGCAGCGTAAGTCGGGTGATTTCCAGCATTTTCAAATCAGCCGCCCCGCTTTATTGATCACTGGTATCTGCTCCGACGTGATGGCCCGGCTACGCCTGCCGTGCGCACGTCCCTGGCAGGGCTGCACCTGTATAACTGTAAGCGCAACCACTACCATCACGTCATGACCACTCTTTTTTTTTGGTAAACCCGATATCACCCTTCACCAAAGCCCAGCTGCCTTCTAGACGCGCTCTGATCAATTGCCCAAGCCGAAAACCCAAGGAAACGATACTGCTCAAGTGAAGTTTGGTGCTGCAGAAGAACGCGTACGAACCCTTCGAAAAAAAAAAAAAAAGACCAGTCTCTTGTCCCCGCGGGCGACGGGACAGGCACGGCGCCGCCGACCTCCCCCAGCCCCTCCCCTCTCCTCCCTCCCCGCCGCCGGGCAAAGCCCGTGCGGTGCCGGCGGCGGCGGGCCACCTTTCTCCCCGGCGGCAGCAGTGGAAGCGCGGGTTCCTCCTGCTGGTGGCGGCTCACCCTGTTGAGTCCGGAGGGGCGGCGGCGGGACGACCTTGGCACGCATGGTGGCTCTACGCGGCGTGGCGGCAGAACTGGTAGGGGAGGCGGTGGGGCTTGTGTGCTCCCGCTGGGGCTTGAGGTCCTCCCGGCGGTGGATCCCTACAGGGCTGGATCTTGGCCAGGTTGGGCCGGATCTGGGTCGTGCAAGCCCTGGTCGGGGCCCTTGGTCGTTGTGGCGGGTGGCAGGAGCCCTCTCCTGGCTGCGGTGTGGCCTGGACACTAGATCGGGGCCGGGCGGGCCGAGATCTTGTGGCGTCTGACCTGCTTGGATGGCCCGTGGGCAGCACGGAGGTGCCGCGTGTGCCATGATCGCACCTCCTCACCCTGTCGGGCCCAGGTGGTGAACCTCAGACCGATGGCGGTTCGGTATACCTGGGTGACCACGGTGGCGATGGTGTTGCTGCTTGGCGGCGGGGATCTGCGGTGGCGACGGATTCACTGGTGGACTGAGGAGTAGGGACTAACGCTATGGTTGGCGGCGACGGTGACACCCTTGCTGCAGTGTGGCGGCGGGGCTTCACAGGTCCTTTTGGGCTCGGCCAGGCCAGAGAGGGCCTGGTTTGCCCTTCCTGCTATATTCGGTCGGCTATCGCCCTCCGGCGGTGGAGGTAGTTCCCTCCCGTGTGTCACTGTACCGCCGACCTTCGCCAAAGTTGCTGCTTTTCGGCTGTATCAGTCTCACATTGTGTGTCTCGGTGAGACGACGAGGGTGGCTGCTTGACCGTGGTGGCGTGTGCTGGTGGCCAACGAGTTTGGTGGAGCAATTCGAAGTGTCTGGAAGTGTGGTTTTTTGAGAGGTCAGGAGAAATCCTTATCATCTCGACACCGACGTGGCGTCGCCTGCGGGTGTCGCCATCCTTTCTGAAGGACGTCGGGTGTATCTCTTCCCCACCTCTCGTAACGTATCGGGAGAAACCCTAGGACCAGTCGGGCAGCAACGTCGTTGCCGTCGCTTTCCTTCTTGGAGGTGGTGCTTGTTACGTGACGCTTCAGAGCGCTAGGACTGTGGTGGAAATTCGTCGGAGGGTGCAGCGGTCGCGGGTCTTACTCGTTTTCGTCAAGCCATTGTTGTCGGCTTCATTTTCTTTTCTTTTTTCTTCTTTATTTTCTTTGTTTTTCTTTGGACGTTGTGCTGTCTGGCCCAACGGCGATCTTAAACGGTTGCTATATTAATATAGCTGGGCGAAAGCCTGATTCGGGAAGAAAACCCAAGGAAACCAGCCCGTCCGGCCTTATCCGCGCCCATCACCGTACTCCATGGGCCAACGCTCAAGCTGCTTCCGCCGGGGATTTGCAAGCCCATCACGTCGCCGGGCTGCGCCGAACCCGCGGTGGGCTGCAAGAATATGGGAAGCGCGTGCCTCTGGAGGGAGGGGAGCTGGACGAATGCGAATGCTCGGGCGGCAGTGCATGCAAAACAAAACAAGGACCGGATAGCGATCGGCCCATCCAGGCCGACCGACCCATTCGCGCGTCGCTGTCGGGTTTCCACGACATTCTCCTACGCGAGTCGCAAAGTGGATGCTCTCTGACTTCGTAAGCGGGCGGACGAATCAACGATACAAGTACGACACGAGCCTGTCGTTTTCTCTGAAGCTTGCCAAGTTATTGTGCCACCATGGTGCCGCACGAGTGCACGAGTGACGGATATGCAGATCGAACTACTACAACCAGTCAACTACCGCCATTATATTGCTGTTGTTTTGTTTCGGATCGGTGTCTATTTTATCGATAACGTTGCCATCGTGAATAATATCAACTTTGCCTTTTGGAAAACAAACTGTTTTACGCGAGGACCTGTATGTAACATTAGCTGGGTGAGGCACTCGTATGTCGTATGTCGTAGGGTGGTGTGCGGCCGTGGAATCCGCGCGCCACCAAGCGCCAAGCTGCATGCATCGTGTTCGTGCCGGGGGATGACCCTGTCCTTGTGCTCGTCCTGTACCAGCCAACTTGGCTAATAGTACTGGTTTTGTCTTTTGGCTTCTAGATTTGTTCCCATGTAGTAGTCCTCTTTCAACACATGAGTAAACAAAACACTGCTCAAAAGAAACATTATTAGGAAACGGAGTACTAGTACGGCATACTACTCTCTCGTGTCAAATTATAAGATGTTTTACTCTTTTTCTAAAATCTATATATATATATATATAAACGTCTTTTTGTGTGTAGCCTTGGGCAATGATCACAGTATCTGGACGCCTTTATCCAAAATGTAAAATGTTTTAACAAAATGAATGAACATGCACACTAAAAGGCATCTACATACATGTAATTCATAAAAACACTAAAATATTTTATATATTGGAATGGAGGGAGTATATCGCTACATGAACCATAGGGCACTAGGACTCGAGACTAGTAAGATTGTCCCAAGGTAGGGGCACGAAAGGCGATTACACTCTGTCCTCTGCCCAACTGCCCTAGTCACCTCTGCCTTGACCTTCCACCCGAGCCCAGCAGCGAGCTCGACCCTACCATGGAGGGCCAATTCAACGCACATATGCAGGAGTGGTGCCTATTGTGATGGAGGTTGGGTGCGGCGACCCAGCACATCACTTCATGTGTAGTGCAAGTTGTTTGCATAACACTCGCGGAATATTGTTTCACGAACATTACATCCAAAAGTAGTAGAGCAGAAACATTACATGTCCAAGGTATGACTATTATTCATATCTAGATCCATACAGAAGATCTGCGGAACCTCCTTGCCACAATGAGGTTTGCCGGGTAAGCTCCTATTAATAAAAAAATTAGAAAGAGCAACGAGTAGACTAGTCTAGCACTAGATCTACCTCTCGAACTATCTCTACAACTAACGGATGACTATTTCTCTATCAACAACGTTCAAATGGTATGATTTATATCACTAGCGATTGAGTTCCATCTATGTTTAACTTGATCTCCACCATCACTGTTTGTAGTATCTGGCATTTTTGACTACTTTTCTCTGTGGTTCCTCGTAGTGGTCATCCTTTCTTGTATTTTTTGATTGTGATAACGTTAACAATTTAACAGAGTCTAGTAAAGAATAAGAAGATAGTTTGGGTACAACGATACTCAGCAAGTTCTAAATATATGGTTGTTTAATGCACTAACTACAACATTGGATCATAGATCATGAGCTGATGTAAGTTTTTAAAAACGGTTTTCAGAAAAGGTAAGTTTTCCTCTCAAATAAAAAATTTATTTAGAAAAAATATGTTAATCAGTCTTCACGGGATGTATCGGACTTCATGGAGTCCCTTTTCTTGTTGCATTCGTAGTTCTTTTCCGGAACAAGAAGTAACATTTCACATTTTTACACTTTCAAGAGATGTGCTACTTTACCGCAAACGTATTTAGCTTTGTTGCACATACATCCGGGCAATCTTTCTCGTTCAAAATTCCATGATTTGAGGCCCAAACTAAAGACTAGTCGATCACTGTCCTTCTCCACGATCCTGCTCTCCACCCTTTGCAATGACTTTTGGTCACCGGACCTACCCTCAATTAAAATCCCTTCTGATATACTTAAGTTTTCATCCTACAACACATGATGGGGATATTATGGTCTCCCACCCGCTACTCTGCTCTTTGGATTACAAACCGACTTGACATACGAAATAAAGAAGGTAAAACTAACTTGCCCGTCTCATTCAAGCATCTATGGTTAGCACTTTCTATACGGCAAACGAATCACCGGCTACATTTGTTTTTTAGTCCTAGATGTACTTTTCTGGAACGATGGAACCTACACCACACGGCTTCCCAACCATGTATTCCAACCATGATTCAACCGAGTCCACCATTTCACAATATTGCATTTGTAAAACTGAATTTTTTTATTTTTGAATGCAATGATAATGTAATTCTTCTAAAAGTACTTTTTATAATAGAATTCAAAAAATATTCAAGATTGAACTTGCCTCCTCTTTCCAACATTACACAATCAGCATTCTTTACGACCGCATAGGATCCAGATGGAAGAGTAACATTGGTCCTTTATGGACTAACTTTGAAAAGTTTGTCAATATGTTGTGATGCATAATATATGATATGCAAGCATTCTAATCCCTTGGTACCAATTCCCCCATTTATTTGTATTACGGATTTGACTTAAGTTTGGGTTGGTGATTTCTTATGGATTTGAGTTAGGTTTAAGTTTACTTCACCCATTAAATAAAGTTCAAGCAATTCATATTTTCACTCAAAGCACAATACTACAATCATCACAACAAGACATGGTATAATTACCACTAATTACTATAAATCCTTACTTAGGGTATTCTTTTTAAGTTGTTTAGGACTTTATGAAAATAGATCATTTAACTTCCATTATTTTAGTAAAAAGAATAACTTTTGAAGAAAACTTTCTGTTAGTGTTAAATTTACTTCCATTACTAAATTAAATAGTTAGGGTTGCTTATTTGTAGGTGTTATATCCAATATATGACCTTTTATACTTATTCGTGTTTTATGAACTTTCCTGTTTCTTTTTATCATCTTCTATTAAGGAATTTTTTTTAGGGTTTCAAATATTTATCTTTAGAATTTATTATTTCTTATATGAGGCATAAATCCAATTTTAGTGGTTTTGTAAAGTTATTAAAATATTTCATCAATTTTATTAATCCCCTATAAATATTTTTTTGAATTATATTTATTATTGTTACTTAGGCATACTTCTATGTTCATTGGAATTTATATAACTCAAGAAATCAATTGATGATTTATTTTTAGTTATAAAGACAAATTCTATTTGTTTCATAATTATAATATGCTTTGGTTATTTTGAATTTTCTTTTAATTTGAATTTAAGAAAGTGTATGTAAAGGTTTCTTTATTCATAATTTTTATTTCATAGAAATGTATGAGATTTTTATGTAGTTGGGTAGATCTTATTTTTTCGGATACTTTGATATATTATTTGTTTTTTTTTGGAGTTAGGATGGTTTTGTTATGGATTTTCTAAGTTGAAATGTTTCCTGAGCAAAGATGATACAACACATCTCACTTATACTCCTCTAAAAGGGAAAAAATCATGCAATCTAGAATTAAGTATAAATAGATTATAGCCTTAGGTAGTTTGACATTGTAACTACCTCGGTGAATTACGCTTCTAGATACAAGCCTGGATGAGCGGTAGTGGTTGAAATAGTACGGTGGGGCCCCAAAAGCCACTCACTGGTAGTCCTTTCGGACGTCCCAACCACTACCCTCTCAACGGGACTGTCTGAGGCGAATGTCGGCGAAGGGATCAACTACATACACAAGTGGGTATGTATGCAAGCCACCATACAAGAGTACATCGAGCCATACCATCTAGAAAGAAAGGAAATATAGCATACGGCAAGATTCAAATGACCTAGATAGATCTATATTTTAGGATACTTCCTCATACAACACACATCAGAGTATCATGCGGAAGCGGCAAACAAAATCCGAGTACGGATAAGAAGCAAATCGGCATAAGATGCCATAGAAATAAGCACATCCCAACTACAGGTCTCATGGATCCCCGTTCCCGGAATCTCTACACCGAACGATCGTTGCCCACATCATCGGCTTCTTCCACCCAGTATCCGTCCTGCGAGGGTACCTGTTCATCTGAACCAAATAATTTATCGTGTGAGACCCTAAGGGTACTCAGCAAGTCTTAATGCCTCTAAAGGGGACACAACCTGGGGTGACGCAATTGCAGCGAAAGATAAACCCTAGCAGTTCTATAGATACTCGCTAACCATCCGCCTAACCAATGATAGACGGATGTCCGTGAATTAAGAACAACAGTTATAATGGTAATCTCATCAGATCCATCCTCCTCCCTGCTTACCAACAAGGAAGCGGACGAACAACCCCCCATCCGTTGGCAATTTTTATTAACCATTCCATGAGTGTTGCACTATTTACTAGTCAAATTACTTAGTCAGATTAAAGCGGTACTTTAGTTATGCTTGTCTATGATCGAGAAACTGTGCTCCAAGTCGTCCATATCCGCGGACACGGCTTTCAGAAAGTTTTACCCGGCCGGGGTGCACCAATAGCAACACACGCTCGATCAACCTCGGAAAAACCAAATCAAAACCCAACGAGGCTTTCACGACTGAACAATCGCAGATTCGAAATATTTCAGGGCCACCCCATTGAGTAGACCCAACGAAGCGGTGACTCGAGACGGACTCAAGGTTTGGGTAGACGGTCAGTGAACATGGGAACCCGAAAGTGTGGCTGGGCTTGTCGACACCGCGGAATCGTGTCCCGATCCTAAATAGTACAAAGGTGCTCCTCACAATTTAAATACTGAAAGTAGCATGGCATAGGTACAGGATAGTAAATAAAACCTCAAACTAGTTTGTGGCCCCAAGAAATAAGAGAATCAAGCTCGCTCGGGGGTCCCATATACCTCCCGGATGTGGATAGCGCGATAAATCAAGGAACAGGAATCAAGTACTCGGGGTCTTACGGGACACAAGTGAGCAGGAAAAACCAAATAGCAGATGTTGCTCACCGGTGCCACTTTCATTAGTTATCCCATTACTACTCAGGTTAAGTTGTTTAGGTACCTCGTTATCCATCAGACTCTCACATACCCTACACATGCTGTTCTACGACTCGCATGGCTCAAACAACTCCTGTAGTAATGGATCATGGGATGGAGGAACAAGCTTGGTGGGGTTTAAAAGTAAAGGCTATGCATACTTGGGATTCAATTTAATGCAATCGCGACTCAATGATGCAAGAATAAGATCGAGGCAATAGGTATTGTATGTATGCAAGCATGTGGAAGTGCTTTCCTGACAACTCAGTTGAAGCGAGGGACGGATCTGGGTAGTGCTCCTGGATCTCTTGATATAACCCCTGCTCAGTGTCTATCCGAGAAAAACCAAACAAACAAGGCCAACATGAATATAGAGCACAAGCATATGAATAAGATGCGTCAAGCAAACAATCATGCCATGATGAATGATGCACAATTTACATGGCAATAAGGTAGCATGGCATGGTGAGGTGTGGAAGACAAGTAATAACATTTTGATGGGGTTTTGGATCACATTTTGTTGTCATAACAATTGCTGTTTACTATATATTTACATGATGCATGCTTCAATTCAAGTCATGGATAGCATAAACAGAAAGGTCTCGTCGAGCTGATCATTTTAGACATATCATTTGCTAAATTTGGAATTATAAAACAAAAGTTATTAATTATTTAAGTTCCAGTGGCATTTGTTGTAATTTGATTAAACTTGGAATTTTAAATGTGCAAAAGGCAATTTGAATGTCATATTTGAAATCCTGGCATTTTTCTGATCTCAAAACATATATTATTTGCATTATTTGGATTTGTAGTTTAAAAGATATTTTAAAACAGAATTAAATTTGAATTTGAATTAATTTGCAAATGTTTGAATTTTAAACAGACATGCAGAAATACTTTTCGTACCTAAGCTAAGCTAGCCACAGTCACTGCCCAGGGGGACCGGCGCTGACTGGACAGACACACGCGCAGACGACGTTTTTGCACCGCGGTTGAGCTAGACCTAGAGGCCGACAGGTGGGGCCATCGACCTCATGAGCCACGTGGCGTGAGGGTGCCACGCGGGCGCAATGGAGGGACGCGGGTTGCTAGATCAAAACAACGGTACCTTTTGCAAAACCGCATGCAGACGTATGGGGCCAAGGGAGTGCGGGTTTAGGCGGGAGAAAGCTCGAGGGCCTAAGCGCAAGATGCCAAAAACTGTCGGACGGCAGCGGCGCAGCGCTCTGCCGGCGACTGCGAACGGCCGCCGTTTGATCGACGATGGCGACGCCGTCGCTAAACAAAACGACATGGCCCCAAAACGAAAATTGAAGAGGGAGCCACGGACTACAACACTGATTCAGGATACTAGCGCGGAGGAGGACCACAGCGGGCGGGGCAGGGCGTTGAACATCGCTAGATCTACTGCTGCCGGTCGCTGTCGCCCGGCCGCGACAGCGTGCGCAGAAGCGCCGACGGAGAGCGGCGATGCACGGCGAGGGAGGAGACGTTGTCTAGGGGCAAGGAGCTCACCAATGACCGTCTGGTAAGCGGGCTCGGGGTCGCGTCGATCGTCGGGGTAGCAGGGGGTCGGGGCACTCCTGCTGCTCGCGGGCACGGCGGCGGCGGGACTCCTCCGGCGAGATCGAGCGGCTCCGTGGCGTCAGCGAAGCGGAAGCTCTGGCGCTCTGGCGCCTCGGGGTGCTCTGGAACGAAGGGAGGCAGAGGGGGCCGCCCTTAGGGTTTAGCGAGCATGGGAGAGAGGTGGCTCGCTGGGGGAAGGAAGAAGGGAGGCAGGGGAGGAAGAGAGGCCTGAGGGAGATCTGGGGGATGCTAGAGGCGAGGAGGGGAGGATAAGAACGGAGGGGGGGCAGGTAGACGGCGTGGTTACTTGCGTGGGGGAGGGGCAGGCGCTTGCACCTCACGTGCATGGGCGGCCAGGGCAGGGCGTGCGCGGGCTGGGCAGGCTGCCAGGTGGGGCCGGGGACTGCAGGTGGGCCAGGGAGGAACTCGAGGCAGGGAGAGAAAAGATGGGATAGGTGGTTCGGGCTAGGGTTAGGTGAGGGGTGCTTTTGGTTGTGAGGGTGGTTAGATAGGATCATGGTGAGGTGTGGCCATGCTAGATTAGGGTTAGGGGTGGTTTAGCTAGAGAGGATAGGGGGAGGGGCACTTTGGGTTATGATAGAATAGGTGTGGTTTAGGGTTTTTAGCTAGGATGGTTAAGGGCATGGGGGTAGGTTTAGGGTTTTTTTTTGCTTAGAGGGGTATGGTAGATTAGGGTTTTGGAGATTAGAGGGTTTAAGACTAAGACAAGATGAGAGGGACAAGAGGTACTTGACTTGATCATGCATGCTCTAGACAAGTTCACACAAGATCAAGACAAGGAAGAAGAGAGAGAGGGAGAGAGATGTGGTGATGGGGTTTTCTTTTGCTCACACATGATCACATGTGTAAGCATGGAGTATGGGGAAAGAGGTTTAGCTATAGGGGGATAGAGAGATAGATGATATGGTGAAGAATACTACAAGGCCCAAAACAAGGTTTAAACCAAGGAGAGATGATCCATGCAAGCAAAGCCAAAACATTCCAAAGCCAAGAAAAAGGTGGCACTTGCATGGCCCATGCAAACAATATTTGCCATGTAGTTATATTGTGAAAACAACATTAATTCATGTGGCACTATTTCTTGCATTCCCAAAAGGTGGGCAAAGGCCAAGCAAAAGATTATGGGTGGAAATCCAATCAACCAACATGAGCTAGAGATAACTCAAATAAAATGCCAAGCTCATATTAATTGGATGGTGGAATATAAGGTGGTGAAAGAAAGGTGGTGGAGTTAAAAGAGATATGCCCCCAACTCAACTTGGGCATTTAACAATATATCAAGAACCAAATACAATATCAAGAGGCAACTACAATTAATAATGCACATGAGATAAGAACCAACAAGAAGGGGTTCTATATGATGTTCAAAAACAAGGTGACATGATGACATGAGCATGATATGATGATGATGCAACAATTATATGTTGGAAGTGGCCCTTTTTATTACTAGAACAAGTAGCATTACAGGTGTTAGACAACTGGGATGCTACAGACATGATGTTTGAATAAGAAATGTGCTACCTTGAGCAAACAAGATCATCTTTGCTATCAAGAGATAAACATAACACATGCATTCACTTTTTCAATAGTGAGGTAACAAAAGAAAGGTAAAAACTATAGTGGATCTCAAATTTTCTGTCACTATCCAATCACCACCACCATGTCACTCCAACTAATACACATGCCCCCCCCCACCCACCCACCCACCCACCCACACACGCACATGCTCTGGCATGCAAGTATGATTAAACCAAGTACATAAGAACGGGGTACATAATATGTATCTACTAATACATCTTACGCATGATAGAATTCCAATCTAAAACATCATCTCATAAAACAAAGATCTACCACATATGAAGTATATAGATGGACATAATCTTGTTGGGAATCTCATATGGTACTAAACAACGATAGCATGAGAGGAAGATAGATCAAGCTACTGCCACAAACCCATAGTCCAGAGGTGTACTACTCCCTCTTCATCATGGGGACGGTGTTGATGATGTTGGAGAGGGTGGAGATCAAACCAAAGGTGATTCCGGCAGTGTCCTCCCTCTAATCTTTGTTGGTTCTGGTTATGTTTCGTGATTTTTGTGTTTTCTTCGCCTCTCTTCTGAGATCGCGACAGGGACCTTTTTTATAGATGTTTTCAGGTCAAGACATCGATCTAGGGCTGAAGATGGACAGTTGTAGACACTCGAGGAGGGAAAGCGGCCATGTGGTGTGGCCTAGGGGTTGGGTCGTGCCACATGGGGCCATTTTGCTCTTTTGCCACCCCTCTGGTGATCCAAGTGCTCCTGGTCCTTGTCTTCGCGAAAAACTTATCCTCCAAAGTTCTTAGATCTATTTGACTTTCTTTGGGTCCGTGAAAGTGAAAAATATAGGGTTTTCTTGCCTATAGAGTTATAAAGCAAATAAAAGGGATTATTGGTAATCTCAATAAATCAATATAAAACATGGATATAACATTGTATATGATGCAAATATATTGAAATATATGACAATAAACTAGAAAATTTATGTATGCATTTTGCATGCGTCAAGAGGCGACGCGACAGAGCTGTCGTCAAGGGTCGGTAGATGCATACGCCAAGTTATATACCTTGCCATATCCATGCGCTATGAGAAATATATTAAGATAAAATTCATTAATTCTTAACTAGGACTTAAAGTGATATCCGTAGTTTCTATTTTTAATAGGTGTGTCTAATTCTTAATCGATTTAGAATCAAGTTAATTCTAAGTCCAAGTTATATACCTTGCCATATCCATGCGCTATGAGAAATATATTAAGATAAAATTCATTAATTCTTAACTAGGACTTAAAGTGATATCCATAGTTTCTATTTTTAATAGGTGTGTCTAATTCTTAATCGATTTAGAATCAAGTTAATTCTAAGTCAGTGATGTCATTTAATCCGACCTACGACCTTACTTGTATCTCACTTGCAACCATATCACCTAACTGAACTCTTAAATTAATTTTTCTTGAGAATTAGCGAAACCAATTTTTAATACCCAAGCCGGTTCGTGCTGCAAAATCGACTAAGGGTTTTGACTTTCCCAGCCTATTTCATAATCGGCTGTAATAATCCGTAGTATTAGCTCCAGTCAGATGGTAAAACAGATTGATCTATGTATTCTAGAACTGGCTGTAATACTCTGGTTTAGATTTCTCATTTGTTTGCTGATCCGCTCGATCTCACACGCACAGCAATAAACTGGGCGCGAATGTCCGATCTTAGACGACACAAATTTGAGACACATATTTCCTGCATAAAACTCTTGCAATTTCACGGTTTTTCTTGATCATGCACACCATTATACCCACACCCCAAAGCTTGCAATGACTAAAAACTTTAGCTAGCTATGCTAATTGGTAAGTTGCAGAAAGCAACGCATGCAATGTTTCGCGACTTTAATTAGCTAATGCATGCCGGCACATCACACTAGACGGAGCAATGCTCTTGCGCCCCGTAGTTCATGCGCTGCCGTTTGATACTCCCGCCGCCGCCACCGGACGACGACGTGTCGTTGCTGCAAGCCGCCCTGCGGTCGATGACGCCGCGCAGAGCCTCCTGGACCGACGCGATGCGCTCGTGCCTCGTGCGAGAGGCCGCGCACTCGTCTTCGAGGCCGTCGTCGTCTCCGCGCAGGCACCCGCCCTCGTCCTCGTCCTGGGTGATGAGCAGCACGCTCCGAACGCGCCCGCCAAGCGTGGTGATCTCGGCCCGGTGCGCGTGCAGCCGCAGCGCCGCGAGCGCCCGGATGATGTCCGGGATCAGGTCGGGGCGGTCCTCACAGCACAGCGACGCCCGCACCACGAGCCGCCCCTCACCGTCTTCCGCCGCGTCAACGGCCAGTTCGTCGGCCTCCGTCGGAAGCATCTGCGCTGGCCCGGCGCCCTCGTCTCCGTCACCCCCGACGGCGGCAGCCGCCGCCATCGTCATCGCCGACGTCTGGCGCTTCAGCTCCTTCACGTGCTCCAGCACCTCGGCGAGCAGCGACGCCTTGTCCGTCTGCACGTACGTCCAACACACATGCGATTACAACATGTTAACCCACGCCATCAGTAGCAATTGAGTACGGCGCACGCTGGAACTAGTAATAATTGAAACGATTCAAATGATGGTCAAGCTCGTGTGAGCGTGGAGGAAAAAGGTTACAAGAAACGCGGTCGCGGCGCAGCTTTCCGCTGCATTCTCATGTCTTTTGGGGGGTGGGGTTAGCTTAACTAGGCGCGTGCATGGGGTGTAGGTGCGCGCGCGTGGCGGTGTGACCGGTGTCATGTAGTACTAGGAGCATATGCATAGTTCTGACACCATATATGTGGTTCATTATTGTCTCTCTCTCTCTCTCTTGCCTTTTTTTTTCTGTTCTCTCGAGATGCCTTCATATATGCCATTTTCTGGCCCACTCGAGGCTGTGCCCCATGATACTTTGAATAGCACGGAATGCGAGGGGTGTGGATGCGTGATTGCGAATTAAGTGATTGATTGATTAAAATATCACATGATTGATTGATTGAGATTTGGTTAATGCTGCATTCTATTTTATGATTCCATTTATTGTTCCTTTATATATATAGATAAAATATATATCTATATCTATATCTTTATATATATAGCTAAAAGCTAATTTAAACCAATAAATAAGGATTATATGGGAGAAGCATGGATGATGATGATGGGAGAATGTTGTTAAATTAAGTAAGTTGTCTTCCTTAGAAAAATTTATTGTGTCTTCCTTTTTTTTTTTGAATTATCTAGATCTTTTGATCATTATAGATGAATATTTGCAATATTGGTTAATTTGTGGATCTTGTTTGAGGACTCAAATGAATGCATATTTTGTTAAGGTTTGCGCAGATGATGTAGATTTAGAGAGCTAGAGTGATTTATTGTTTGATTTAGATGCCTTTTGCAACAGCGAGATCGAAGATCAAACGACTAACATTAAGTGAAGCAAAGATCCATTGAAACGAAGATCAGGTCTTTTATACACGGAGATCGAGATGAGATGAACACGCACTAGGATTATTGGGCGCACATGATCGAATCGTAGATCCAAGATTGGATGAAATGATCGCGCCATGCAGGTGAACGAGGAGGAATATCTGATGCAAAAAATCATTGACGAGAGCCAGATGGAGCAAAACGGGAACATGAGTGGGAGCTGGGAGGAGGCGATGATCCGGCGCCGATGCGCCGCCCCTCAATGGCAAGTGGCGCGGCCATGGCCACCGTGCCAGGGGTCCCGGCGATCGACCGCCGTGCGCGCGTCTGCCGGACCTGGCGGCCCCGCTGGCGGCCGGCCTGCAGGCGCCCGGCGCCGGCGCCGGCCCGGCGTGGCCGCTGCTCGCGCCGCGCGGCTCCCGCCGCGCGCGCCCCTGCCGGCGCCGGCGCCGCCCCCGCCCCGCCCGCGCCCCCGGCCGCCCGCCCGCCCGCCGCCGCCGCCCGCCCGCCCCCCCGCCGCCGCCACCACCCGCCGCCCCGGCCGCCCGCGCCTGCGAACCGCGCCGCGCGCTGCCCGCTCGCCCGCCGCCTGCTGAGCCCGAACCCGCCGTGCCCGCCGCCCGTGGCCGCCGCCCACGCGCACCCGCGCCCCGCCCCGCGGTGGGCGACGCCGCCGTGGGTGGGCTGCGTGGGCCCCGAGAGGCGCTGCTCCGGCCGGCCGGCGGATCCGCTGCGCTGCCCCGCGTGTGGGTGCCCGTGCGCCTCATGCGCCGCGTGCCCCGTGTGCCTCCCCGTGGCCTTCGGTGGTGGTGTGCCCGGGGTGGTCGACTTGTGCTTATCGCCTGGGGGGGTGGGTGCTGGCGCTGCTGTGCGCTGAGGCGAACAGGTGCGGCTTGGCTAACGGGTGCGGACGGACGGGTGTCTCGTGGCGACGGGTGCCCGTCTCCTCTATTTTTTTTGCCGCTTCTTTTTTCCTGTGCCCTACGGCGTTTTGTTTACAGTGGTTTTTGGCTCTACCCCGCTGCGCCCCCTCCCTCGCTTGGCTAGCTAATGGCCTAGCTGGGTGCATGAGTTTGTGGTTCGTGTCTACAGTCATGTTTTGCGTTTTTTCTGGTGTAACGTGTGTTCATGATGCATGTGCGTGCGCCCGCGATGTGGCTGATGTATACAGTCGGAGATGCTTTGTTTTTCAGTGATGGATGTCAAACATGTAAATTGTGTTAGTGGAGAGTGATCAGGTAAAGTCAGTTTAAATGTACAATGGTTTAAAGCCATTTAATACAGTTGTTTTTTTAAAGCTGTTTGTTTTTTGTGTTTTTATGCAAAATATATGTTACATTTTTAAATTTATTTTCATGAGAAATAGAAAAATATTTTTTTATTGTTTTGGACAAATTAAAAGAAGAAATTTATTAATATTTTTAGTATTAATCTTATTGCTATTTTATTTTTCTCTCTCTTTATATCTTTGCATTTTTTTAGTTTATATATTATACATTTTACTTACTATTATATTACATTATATTAGATTTTTTATTCTTATATTCTCTTTTTTTATTTTTATTTATTGATTATTATTATTCTTTTCTTTCTTATTATCTCTATATCTTATTTATTTTCCTCTTACATATAGTCATCATCTTATTGGCATACATATATTAATGAGAGAGAGTTATGAAGTCTCTTGATATTGGTAACTTGGCCTTAGAACTAATAATCCTAAATAGAGGTACTCCCTCCGTCACGGTTTGGAAGTGGTCTTACAAAAGTCATGCGTTTCTAAAACTCCTCTTCTCTTAGGCGCGTTAGACTTAATTATAAAATTAATGCCCCCTTTCCTCCCCACTTCCTACTCCATGCAGCCAAGGAATTAATTCTTGCATGCAACTTCACCAATGCATACACGTAAACTCCTCGTTTCCATCGAGTAATTAGGGCGTTGAATACTTAATGTGCGCATATTTTTGGCACAAATCTGGCCCAATCAGTGCTTACCTAGGTTCCAACAATCTCTCTAAAACGTCCTTCAAACCGTGACGGAGGGAGTACTAGTATCTAGCAACTACTCCCTCTGTTCGGGATTATAGGTCCTACGCGCATACCTAGGTTGTTAATTTGACCAACAAAATATAACTTATATATTACAAAAATTATACCGTTAAAAAATATAACCTCTAAAGTTTCTAATGGTATAATTTTTATGCTATATTATTTATATTTTCATGTTTAAATTGATAACCTAGTTATCCGTGCGGGACTTATAATCCCAAACGGAGGGAGTACATTTTAAAAGTAATAGGTGTTTCGGTCTAAACTCCGTTTCGAAAGAAAAGACGTCTAAAATAGCACTCCCTCGATCCATAATAACTGTCGGGGCTTTAGTTCAAATTTAAACTAAAATGAACTAAACCTCCAAAACTTATTCTGGATAAGAGGGAGTAATATTTTCACAAAGCCAGGATTTTCTTGTGTTTCGAAGAACCATTTTAGCAAAGTGTACTAGTTTTTTCATGGAACAATTTCACAAAGCCAAGTTTTTCTTGTGTCGATCTACCACTGTCTCCTGACTAAGCAATGCTCCTCGATCTCCCGGTTGTAGAGTAACCATCGATGGTGAGAGAAGAGAGAAGAGGGTCGTATGAAAGGGGTGAAGGAGAGTGGGAGAGTGACCAATGATGGGATTTGTGGTGTGCGTCCTTGACGCGTCGTACTGTCTCCCGCTCTTCCCCAAGCGTGCACCCACGTGCGGGTTGTTGGCTCGCCAAGGCCTATCATCGCAAAAACGCTGATTTTGGACGTTGCTACCGGGCCAACTTTTGGTCTACTTTAAAAAGTGTGTTGTGCAAAGCCAGCCCGAAGTATGAGCATCCAAACAAGTGAAATTCTTCCGGTCCAATGCGAGAACGACTTTGCAGGTATCTAAACACGCCCTTAGTGGTACAGTTGTGAACCTACAAAGTTTCATTCATATATACAGGATCACTTGTGGCATATACAATAAATTACTTTCCTATCTATAATAAGTGTTACTGACTATACTAAATCAGCAACACTTAATATATATTATGGATCATAGAGTGTAAGTTAATAACACAACAATTAAACTTGTTATCTCTTTGCTTTTTTATAGCAAAAATATCTTACATATACATTTTCTTTCTACCAACCTATCTCCGTGAGCAGGGAAGTCGATGAGCAGGGAATTTCATCGGACGCCCACGCCGCGCGACTTGACAATCGAGGGCGCATGCAGTTTGAAACCTACGGACGCACATGAGCATGAGAGCTTGACAAGGCGGCAGGTGGACCCGTGCGCGGCGAGTATAAAGCCGACCAACGCTGCGGGACAGCGAATAGAAAAAGGCCCCGGTGCCGGTGCGGCAGCGCTAGGGAAGGGAACACGGCAGGATTGGCGCCTGCATGCCGTGCCTCCGTTTGGCCCAAACTCCTCATTGACATCAACGTAAAGCGAGAGCCCCAGCCCGACGCTACGGGGCCGGCAGACCTACTACGCCGATAGCTGCCGCTGCCCTAGCATGGCGGGATCGAGCGGAACACGGATCGATCCGACGGGGAACGGAACGAAACGAAAAGGCGCGTGCGCGCACCGCCTGGGCGCGAGAGCCACCCACGTTCTGCCACTCGACGACGACGATCGATCCTCCCGCGCGCGTGCCTGGCCGATCGAGAGGAGGCTGCTGCATGTGCCGCGTGATTGTGTCCGGTGCCGTGCCGGTCCTGGGGGCTGGCTGGCGAGTGCGCCGCGGCGCGGCTTTTTGGCAGAGGTGCGTGCGCCCCCGCGCGCTCGATCGGGTTTTTCCCTCTCTTCCATCCTTCCTTCGAGTATCCATCGCCACCTTTCCTCGTGCCGCCCGCGCGCCGCCCGAGGGGCCGGCGACCGAATGATTGCGTGCCGCGCGGCCTGCCGCACGCTCCCTGCCCGGCGCCATGCATGCGCGCCCGTCCGTCCGTCCGTCCAAGCACCCAGTAGCCCGGTACAGCTAGCTCTCCAGGCTCAACCTCGACCCGGGACGCGCGCGCTCGTATTGGCCTGGCCGGCACGGTCATGGATGGGCGGCGCGTGGATCGACGAATGCGGGGGTTGGCCGGCCGGGGAGAAAAGTCGGCTTTACCCGGGGCGGGCTGGCTGGCTAGCTCGTGTTGGTCTTTTTCACGCTCCTTTTCCCGCCTCCTCCTTTTTGTCTCGACTCGTATGCGTGTGATGCATCATGGCGTCTGCATGCGCATTCGAGCCACGTCAGGAGGTACTACTACTAGAAAGTTTTCCGTTCAACACGTCCATTTTCGCCAGACGGACGGATCCGTTTTTCTAGATCCCCCACTAGCTACAAAAGACTCATTTTTTCCTTCTTTTTTTTTCTCAACACGTACTGTACATTTTATAACCGAACAAAGCGATAGATGCATGTTAATGTATTAATAGTTTACACATCTTTGACCGGTCATGCAGTAGTAATGCAGGAAGAGGTGGACGTGAGATGGACGAGCGGATCACATCGCGGATGATGCGGACTGGCAATGACGATGGCGCCACCGAACGGAGTGTTCTTTTTCTCCGTTCATTCCATCCACCACCGGATGGGTCCCGCGCGCGCTTGATATCATCACCACGCCATTATGACGTGAGTGCCACACGCCTTTCCTGCTCCTCGGACCCCGAACAAAATTTCCTAGAAAGCATCCTCGCCTTTCCTCGCCCAAAAAAGGGGAGGAAACATGAAAATTTATGCAACTAGGGTGTACTCTAGCTGGCATTTGTTTTGGTTTTTTGGTTTTACTACTACTACTACGTACTCCTCGGCTTTATGCGCGGAGTAGAAGATTTACTTGAGCCGTGCACCGGCTAGCTACGCTGCCCACTGTGCTGCAATCATGGTACCGATAAGTCTCATCATTGGTGCAGGGGTTGCCACTTTGAGAGCATGTTTTTCTAAATGCTTTAAGAGGTTGTTTTTAGGAGCTTATTTAAAACTCCTGCTTGAGTAAGTTTAAAGGCCTACTATTTTGATCACAAGATTGAGAAACGCAAGATAAGAAAAACCCGTGAATATCCGACATGAGTATTTGCAGGCTTGAAACTAATAGTAGTAGTCGAAAAGCACAGAAAAGCTAGTACTAAAATTGTCCTTCGCTGTTAGGCATAAAAAACTGCGAGGTGCCTCCGTTTCAAAGCTTAAAACTTAAGGGCTTATATATTTTTTTAAAAACTTGGTCAAATTTTATGTAGTTACTTTTGGAAAAAATATACTAAGCTTTAAGCTTTAAAACGAAGGTGGCACAAAAGAAGGTGAGATGTTTTGCATGACAGTGGATGGTGAAATTCCTATGAAACTAAAGTAGAAATGCAGCCTCATACTCTGGAATTTGAGGTAGATGGTATTACCCCAAGGCCGGGTGGGCTTGAAAATAGAGCGAAGGTCAAGGAGTGGGCACTAAGCAAGATGGCTGAACTGTACCAAAACCACAAGAAAAGTTTATACGCGAAATATGTCGCGAAAAAGAAAACTTCGGACTTCAAAAGAGTAAATGAGAAGTTGAGAGAACAGTGGCCCAATTTTGTACAATACAAGCAATCTGATAAAGCAAAGACAAAGTCGGCAAAAAACGCGTTAAATGCTGCCAACAAGAAATACCATCATAAAATGGGGACAGGTGGCTACAAGAGTGCCATCCCTAAGTGGGAAACTATGGAGAAGGATATGAGGGCTAGAGGCGTCACTCCTGGTACAGATGGATGGCCCGAGAGGTCAAAGCACTGGTGGTACGGGCACGGGGGATCCTTGGACCCAGAAACAGGGAAGACATTATTTCATGATAAAATTCTAAAACCCTCCCAAGACCTTATTCAAGCAATGAACGATGCTCAATTGGGATTGTTCCGTCCCGAGAGAGAGAACGACGAGCTGACACGCGCCCTAGGGAATCCTGAAAAGGGAGGACGAACACGAGGCAAAGGCGCCGGTGTCTCGTGGAAGAAAGGGTTTCCTCAGTACGATGCCAGTTACAGAAGCCGTCAGAGAAAGAAGGACCGGGAGGCAGACCGGATCTCCAGGGTAGAGCAGGACCTAGCTGATCTGAAGAACCTCATGCATGAAATTAGCCAAAGGCCGCCGTCGTCAACTCACCCGCGGTCTGATGATCCTGCATTGGATCTTAGCCAACGGAGAAGCAGCGTGGCTTCCACGGAGGTCCGTGCTGATGATCAAGCACTGCTGGATGATGCACCGGCTCCTCACTACCCCGTGGATGATGTTAGAGAGATGGCACAATGTGAGCTACATCAGCCAATGAACAACATGTCCTTCAAGGTGGCGATCGGCACTGCTTTACCTTGTCTACCTGGAGCACTCCACCATTCACTTCCAATTCCACCAGGCTATGCTCGTGTCACGGTGGATGACATAGTGGAGGATTTTGCGGACCTAGAGATTGAAATCGCTACGCCTGAAGGCCTTACGAAACTAGGAGATGTCAAGCGCAACATCATTCTATGGAATAAGAAGTACATCAAGTTTCCAGGCTCGGCGCCAAGGCTACCGACTCCAAGGAATCCAAATCCACCCCGCATCGAATATCGTCAACCTCCAAGTCCACCCCAACCCGATTATCGCCAACCTCCAAGTCCACCCCAACCCGATTATCGCCAACCTCCAAGTCCACCCCGCCCCGCTGACGATCGCCGCAGCAGGAGTACATCAACTCGATCTCCGCCTCCGTGCAATACTACTACCTCGTCGAAGAAACGGAAGTTCGACGGTCCCCCGCGCCCCACATCAAAGAAAGGTCAAACGCCGAAGATAGTCGATATCCCGCCGGCTCTTCCAAAGAGACCTTATGACAAGACCGATGAGGAAACTAACGCGGATGTGGCTGCCCAAGTTAAGGAGCATTTTGCACCCAAAAAGCCTGAGCCAAAGCCGGTATATAACGAAAAAACCAAAAAGTGGGCTAAGTCCTTTCTTGAGCAACCATCCCGGATATCGATGAATCTGGAATCAGACTATGACCGGAAGATTATTAAGCAAGCACAGAAGAAAAAAATCACAAGTGCAAAAAGCGGGAAGCAAGTTGCCCAGCTCGGAGCACAGAAGAATCAATCGGTCGCCTCACCCAAAGTCATTTCAGACCTCGACAAGGCCTCAGAGCTGAAATGGATATGGACATGCAAATAATGGACCCTAGAGCCCGTAATAATGCTGCACTTATGGGAATCATTGTATCGGAGGCCAAAGCACTTGCTAACGAAGCAAATATGTCTCTTGGTCAATATTTAGGCTATGAAGATACGCCAGTGGGTCAGATAGTACGACAGTATGTCCAAGGGCAGCCTCTAGTCAGTAATGAGGAGCACGCGCGTCTATCCACACATATGCGAAAATCTGCATGAATGGTACATGTCGCAAGCAGGAAAAAAAGCATCATAAAGATTGATTTCTGGTGGACGTTATAAAGGAGCATCACTTCAAACCATACTCTATACAGGTTCAAATGACCGAACTATTTCAGTTATACAACCAGCACGCCCTCGACAAATCTATCATTGGTTGCTACTGTCTGTAAGTTATTTATTTCTATAATTAAGTTTGTAGCTTTAGCTCGTTCATTGCATTTAATATATTATCCTAACTATATATCCTTTTGTACGATGATATTATATTCCGCAGAATGAAGATACTTGAATGCAAAAGAGCTAGAAGATACGACGTTGGGTTCATTGACCCATATATCATTAATGAATATATGTTAAAGAATCACCCCAAAGACGTGGAGGAAGACCTGTCTAGGTTCTTAACCGAGCATAATTTTGTTAAGGAAATACTATTTTCTTACAACTTCAAGTGAGTGTTTATATCTTGTACACATTTTATTTTTCCTTACTGGATGAGCTATGCATGTATGCTTATGTAAATGTCCGCAGATTTCACTGGATCTTGCTAAACATTCAAGTTGACAACTCCCTAGTTGAAGTTCATGACTCATTAAGTTGGGACCAAGAGAAGTGGAGCGACATGAAAGCAATGCTCCATAAGTAATTTCAATCATTATCGCATTATATCGTCCTCTTTCATTCATTTCCTGATATCAAGTAACTAATAACTCCTTTGTTCATTTTCTTTGCCGAGCAGATGTTGGACACGGTTCAGACAGAAAATATCAGGTCCATTCAAAGATGAGCTAACTTATAAAATGGCGAAGAGTTTACAGTAGCCACCGGGAACTCATTTATGTGGATACTACGTCTACGAGTACATCCGCGAGTTGACCAGTGAGCAGAAAGTTGACTCATATTATATTTACGATTTGCGAGAGAAACTAGAGCCAGACCAACGCATAAGAGCAATTCAAGGGGAGCTGGCGGGATTTATGATGAAGGAAGTCCTTAATGTACATGGAGAGCATTATGCGGATGACGTGGAACTCGATTTACCTTAGTCATCTTCATGTAGCTCATATGATATATACATATATATTCATCAATGACCATGTAATTTCAAAATATTTTCTTCCTTTTGATATGATTGATTATACGTATGCTTGCAAGGGATCGATTAATTATATAAATGCATCGACGTGTAGTGTGTATGTAGTAGCGTATAATATGTATACTGAAATATATGTTTGTTATAGTGAAACACAAAACGAAAAAGGAACAAAATGGAAAAAAAAAGAAATACACAATCTCTGTAGCGGCAGAGAAATGTGGTGTTTCTCTGCCGTGGCAGGAAACCTTTTAGTCCCGGGTGTTGTTACAGCACGGGACTAGAGGGTTTCCGCCCCGCGGCGCTGAAACAGCCACGTGGTTGTTATCATTCGCGGGCCGTTACGAGCCGGGACTATAGCGGGGAGGGGGGGGCTCTAGTCCCGTTTTCGCAGTCCCGGACCCAAAACCGGGACTAGAGCCCGTTGCGGCCCGGGACTAGAGGCATGTTTTCCACCAGTGGCAGTTCGCATCTATACCAGACTTGTTAATCGATGATTAATCTAGACGACCTGACGAGCTCCATCAAGCATACGGTTGACCTCATGGCTGACGTCACATAGGTATGACCGGATAGAGATAAGCCAGATTTAAACGGCCTAGCGCATCCAGCCGATCAACGTGAGTTGCAAGTCTTCACGGCCTCTATATAAACAGCGGCATAGCCCTCGCCCGAGGAGGAGGGGAGACGGACGCACGGCCGCTGCGATGGCCGATGGTCTTCTCCGCAAAACAAACACGCTGAAAGAGTTGGTCGACGCGCTGCTCTGCACACCACCGCACGGGTAACGCAATAGCGAAGCTCTGCTCTAGGAAAATTCACATGCGAAGCACGGGCGACGCAGTTGCGAAGCCCTATTCCGGTCACGTGAGAACACCACTTAGACCATAAATTTCTTAATTCCAACACTACGTTGGAGGCGATCAGCGGCACCAAGATGCCCCTACTACTCCCACCGTCCATGAAGTCCTATTTGCAAGGTGAGATGATATAAGATCTGTTTGTATCGTTGGTTTTGTCTCAATATGGATGCTCTAGATCATCCGGGTGGGATGCTAGATGTAGCCGTTAATCTTTACAACCATGGCCCCATTGGTTCATTAAGGTCGGCGGCCGTGTGGCTACAATCATAAAGATTATCACAACCATGGTAACGACCGCCTCATCGAAGTCGTTCATGCAAAGCGCATAAAATAATTATGCCACAATCATAGCAGTGACCGTCTCATCGAAGTAGTTCATATGGGATTATGTCAAAGTCATCGTCCGATTGTTTCATCTATCTCGGCGTTGCTCAACCTTGATCCTTATGAAGGAGTTCGGTTGATAAAACGAGTAAGGCAACACTTCATCAATTGCCCATCTCGGATTTACGATCTAATCTCTATAAGATGAAGGTCGATTTTCATACATCATCTTATGTCTAGTGCCGACGAGGCTAGAGTACACTATGGCCAAGTGACAACGAAGCTCGGTCGTTATGCCATCAACACGTCATAATTTTGATGAGATAGTCCTACCGTTGCTGGGCACCGACGAGGCAAAAGCAACACTACTTTGATGAGGCGAGGGCCATATGGCTAGGCACTGACGAGGCAAAAGCCACCCTCCTTGTCAAATAAATCTCTCATTATTATGCACGTCGAGATAGCATAGATGATTGTGCTTCGGCGAACAAAGATAATCTTCTTATTCTCAAGATTATCTAAACAACGACGATCATCAGCGCAGCTTAATCGGAGGTATTCCGTGGCTTGATCCCGTGGATGTAATTAACCGGGTGTCTCGCGAGGCTCCGGGAATTTGGAACTACACAATCGTTGATCCAAGTCAGATGTTTATCAAGGCGCAATATTTGTAATTGTGGGAAATTGTACTTTGTAATTCTCCAAAGAATTAATAAAGATGTGTTTTCCTATGTTACTTGTCTTTTTTTGTATACTTTGTATACTGGCACGCTCGCATACATATTTTTGTTGCTTTTTTTGTGTCAAACAGTTAGTACACGAGAGACTTGTGTATATAGGTTCGAGGCCCGTGAAATAATCGTCTGGTAATTGATATTCTTAACTTTGGGGATGGACTCTACTATATCTATGTGCTCTCAAGGACTCCATCTCGCCTATGGTAGTGAACGATGATGTGATGATGAGGTCTTGTGTCGTCTGTGTGCCTTTGGAGTGCTCCTAACCACTCCTTGTATAGGTGGAGGGGTAGGGTTACAAGTAGAGTTTTAGTTGAATACTACCTCTGTTAGGGGTTTAAGGCATCTATCCATTTTCGAATTGTTAGAAATTATAAATCATATCTCATTTAGTATTATAATACCGATAAGTCTCATCATTGCATCCATTGGCAAAGGGGGTTGCCACTTTAAGAGCATTATTTTGTGAATTAAGAGCATTTTTTCTAAATGCTTTAAGAGATTGTTTTTTGGAGATTATTTAACACTCCTGCTTGAGTAAGTTTGAGGACCTATTTTGATCGCAGATTGAGAAACACAAGATCGGAAAAACACGGAAATCCGACATGAATATATGCATGGGAGCGCAAAACTAATAGTTGAAAAGCACAGAAAAACTACTGAAATAGACCTTCAGTGTTAGGCATAAAAAGCGCGAGGTTTCTTGATCCTATCCAAATTAGTATAAAAGAACGACAGAAGTCTTGCAATGAATGTTGAAAGTCCTAGGAAATTAGAGTAGAAATACAGTACAAAGAAATCTTGCTACTGCATTCATATAAAGGAAAGGGCTTTCATAAGAAAAATCTCTATAAACCCAAACATGCATGTAGCTATATTTTCCCGATAATAAATGTTCACGTAGGCCTAGTATTCGGCAAACCATGATGGTTAACACATGGGAGATAAATGTATACATGTCCGGGCCTCGTGAAATAACGTTTGGTAATCAATATACTTCTGTTTGGGGTGGATTATACATCTCTTGGTGCTCTCGAGGAAGTCTCCATCTCGTCTTAGAGCAAGTATAATAGGGATGAGTCAGCTGACTATAACAGTTTAAATAATATATTTATGCTAAGTTGAAAGAGAGAAAAGAGAAGAGAAAAGGTAAGCGGGCTGCTAACTACGAGCCGACTCTAGCACGAGCTCCTAGGCACTCCATGGGAGTGAAACATGGGCCATGTATTGATAAAACATTATATTTCTATGACTAGCTATTATACATGTTGGCTTTATAGCCGGCTCTAGATGACCTAGCACTTGCTTATAGCCAGCAGTTTGACTATATTATTGAACTTGCTCTTATGGTGATGAATGATAATGTGATGTGCCTGTGGAGTGCTCCCAACCCCTCCTTGTATAGGTGAGAGGGTAGGGTTATAAGTAGAGTTTTGGTTGAATAGCGAATACTACCTCCGTTACGGATTTAAGGCATTTCTGTGTTTTCAAAATGTTAGGGATTATAAGACTAGTCACAATGGGAAGTATCATATAGTAGTATCTTGTATATGATACTAGTATATGACACCATCGTCATAATGCATAGTATTATATAATAGTATCATAGTCTTAGTGTATTTATTATTTTGTAAAAAAACTCAGTACTCCCTCCGGTCTAGTTTATTAGACATACACGTAGTTTAAGAAAATATTTAATCATCAATTTTAATCAATAAAATATGCAATATATGTCCCAAAAAATATACCATTGGAAACTACTTTTAAAGATAAATCCAATAGTATAAATTTTATAACATATTATATAAAACTTGTTGGCCATAATTATTGGTCAAAGTTGTTTATAAACTACGTGCGTGCCTAATAAACCGGACCGAAGGGGGTATAAAATTGTGTACAAGATTTATTTAAGATTAGTTTTCTAGTGTTATGTGCTATGATATCGTATCTATCTATGATATCAACACAATATCTTTTATCATTAATTGCAATGACACATAAGCATTTTACATATATGTAGTGCATGATACTACCTATGATAGTCCCATTGAGGCTAGTCTAAGGCATATGTCATTTATTGTCCTTCATTATCGTGATTAATCAATGAAATTTCTCTTTTTTCTCCCAATCCTCCAATACGTGTTTTTTTTTCTCCAAACATGACCCCGCTTGTCTCTCTCTCACCTTGCATGCATGCGCAACTATTGGTGCATACATTAATTAATTGGAGGTTTTAATTTGGCTCTTGGTCCAAGCAAATTGGCCCTCTAGTCTTATAATCCATAACATAAGACTAGTCACAATGGGAGTATCATATAGTAATATCATGCATATGATACTAGTATATGATACCATCTCCATAATGCATAGTATCATATAGTATTATTATAGTTTTGGTGTATTTATTGTTTTGTAGAATCTCAATATAAAATTGTGGACAAGATTTGTTTGGAATTAATTTTTTCTAGTTTATGTGCTATGATACCGTATCTATCTATGATACCAACACAATCTCTTTCATCATTAATTGCTATAACACATAAGCATTTTGCATGCATGATACCACCTATGATACCTCCATTGAGACTAGTCTAAGGGGTACAAACTAGTCGTATTTGTTTTGTACTCCCTCTGTTAGGGATTGCAAGGCCTATGAGACATTTGCTAGGATTAAGAAAGTCAATAACTACCTCTCTTAATTACTTCATGTATCAATAGTTACACATGCATGAGAGAAGATAGAGAAAAGGAAGAACATACATTAAAGGAGAGAGACTAATAAATAGGGAAGGACTTACAATTTCTAATATTTGTAAAAAGCTTTTGGACCTTGTAATCCCTAACGGAGGGAGTACTTCAAGATTGATATCAGAACCTTTGCACCACTACTAATACACTCACACATCGTATAATGGAGAACACCACATGAGCAGCTTGCTATGGACTGACACATCAACAATCCTTCAGAGATATTATGTGTTTATGAGACACAAGTGATGATCAATGGTTTGATCCATAATGACAAAAGAACAAGATTGTAAAGTACTACACTTTCAAAAATTACTACGAACATGAGACTTCTCGTCAAACAAATACAAACACGATTATTCTATAAAAACACATTTCCTTATCGTAAATCACTTTTGCTCCCACGTGCATATGCCTCTATCAAAACACACACATTTAAAATAGGTTAAAAAATCGCGTGTGTATCTCCACATTCTATGTGTTCACATAAAGTTTTGTAAAAAAAATATTTTATGTGGGTTATGTAAAAAACTAAAATAATATCTCGTAACAAGCCTTATGTTAGCACCAAATTTTATATTTTTATACAAACCAAAAAAATCGTTTTTTCTTAAAATGACTTTGTGCACATCTAGAATGTATAGATGTACGATTGGTAATTGTTTTGAATGTTTTTAACATTCAAAATATGTTTAAAAATATTTTAAATAAAGAGAGCATATTCACCAAAGAGTCCAAACATCGCTCTTAGTTTCTTACAAAATGTTCTACCATTGATATGCATGGCCAGGCTGCTTGGGCTCGGGCTTGGCATTTTTTGAGTCGAGCTTTCAAAGCCTGGCTCAAAGACCGACGGGGCTAAGGGTATACCTAGGTCTGATAAACACCAAACCCATTCATTATTGCACATAAATATTCTCTTGAATATGACTAAGGAGAAGTGTTGTTTTCAATTGGCAGAAGCTACAACTAGTTTGCTCTTGTGACTCACGAACGCTGCGCTAACGACCACCACCCATGGCCTACCATTGTCTACCACTCTAGCGGCGCTGTCCACCAGCTTGCCCGTAGGTGAACGCTTCGGTATCGCGTCCTCTCCCCTCCCCTCCCCCTACAACCCAACCTTCTCCCCTCATGGAAACATCCATGGCGGCCCAAGGTGTTTTGACCTCTGGCAGCAGGTGCTACAAAGAGTCCGTTCAGTGTCACAAAAATGTTTCAATAATGTTTAATTTGTTGGACATATTTCTTGGTTGCGACGGTCTTGTTTATTGCAAACGACAACTTCTCCAGCACTTTTGGCGTGACCAATGAGGGTTTGTTGCATATGAGGTTTATTTTTGCTATGTTGATGTGTTCAAAATGTTACAATAGTTTTGCTACACTTTGCAAGTTATTACAACTTCACGGGCAAATTGTTGCAATGGATGTTGCATTTTCGAAAATGCTACAACATAAAAAAAAAGGTGTTACTTTGAGTTTTTTTGCAGCAGTGACTAGATTTTTGTAGCAACCAGGGTTTCCACTCTTGCATGATGAAGAGGAAGACAACCAAACCGGCCGTCGGCCGGCAGACGCCTATCGTTTGCCACTAACTAATTAAGCTCCGCCTTGAAGGAAGTTAAGCTTGCATGCTCGGGTGGGTACCGTAAGCTAATATACTACTCCCTCTGTCTCAAGTTTAGCTAAATTTGGATGTATCTATATTTCTATATACTAATTTAGACAAATTCACGATATCTATTTTGAGATAGAGGGAGTATATATACACAAGAATATGTCCGGTTCTTCCTATAGACGGTAGCTTTTCCTTTGTCAGAGATCACACTAGTATGCTTGGGACATCCAAGTAGACAGTGTAAATTTTTACGTTACAGATCGATATCTGCAAATAAGTACTGCTCTTGATGATCCAGATCTCTATCTTACATGTATACTAGTAGTATTTCTCTCTGAAGGAGTCTATTTGTGGGTATCTGTCCTTGTACAGAGGGGTGCCTTCCTTGGGCTTGGACCAAGGGTACTTCATGGTTGGGTCCCTTGGGAACTTCCTGAAGTTGACGAACGGCGCCCAGAGCATCAACCTGCATATGCATGAAAACTGAGTTGAGTTGATGATCTTATTGACAGTAGAAAACTACCTATCTATAGCGATATATTAGGCCATACGGCTATCTTTCGTATGGAGATGCGTCTAGCTACGAGGAGGATACTGTCACACTAGATTCTCAACTGAAGCCGGTACCAAATCACTGAACAGATTACGTACGATTGGCACCACCAATGCTCTATCCGAACTATGTATACAACCTATAGATTCCCTAATTAACATGTATTGAGTTCGCCATGATTATTTCTGTTTATCTGCATGTAAGCAGCAGCTGGCTGTCAAAATGCAACTCAGTGACTCACCCGGGGAAGAAGAGGTAGGTGAACATGAACTGCAGATACATCTCGACGAACTTGCGCTTGTACCACCTCAGCCTCATCCAGTTCATGATAATCGGCTGCACTCGCACACAACACCACCGGAACACGATTAACAACCCATTCCCCAAACACGGGAAACCAGCAACGAGTGTTTAGTACAGTAGCTAGCAAGCTAGCGCTCACGCACGGGAGCGACGAAGAGGTACACGAAGGCGATCGCCGCGATCGGCGGCAGGATCCCCAGGAGGTCGAGGTCCTCCTCCCCGCTCACCGTCGCCAGCGCGGCCGGGGCCTCCACCTGCAGAAACGAACAAAGAGGAAATCGCCTCCGTCGTGATCATCTGAGGTGCGGGCGGATTCAAGAGGAAGATTGGAGTTTAAAGAGTTCTGAAGGTGTCCATACTGCTGCCCAGACGGCCGCGCACTGCAACACGGAGGCCAGCTTCTGCAGCTGTACCGAGCTCTGGGCTGTAGGGGCAGGCTACGCGATCGAGCAAGAACCCAAGCAATAAAGGAGACGGATCAGAGGTTGCAACTCGCAAATATCGTTCGATCGAGTTGGGGGGCGACTAAATGCGTGGAGCCGAGGTTAACTGATACCTTGTCATGGAGAAGGCAGAGGATCGTGGACTTGGAGATCGCCGGGCGCTGGAGAGAAGAAAAGAAGGCGGCTTGGCGCCTGGGTTGAAGGCCGAGAAAAGCTGGAGACGGCGAGGATGCAGGTGGGAGGAGGCGCCATGAGGCGGTGGACTCCATTGGTGGCAGGCGACGGCTTTGCGCGGGAGGTAACCGTGGCGCCTTATCTGGATAGACGACGGTTTGGGGGACCGGCGTCCATTGTCTGGCGGTGAAGGAATTGGCCTGCTTGGACCGTTAGATGGATGATCTCACTCCATCTCGTTCGTCCGTTTAACGCCTCTTTGGAACCAAGCAATATTATGTTTACAAGGATGATAATTGCCCTTTTTTGGCATTAATTATAGTTTTGAATTAAATATATAAACTCTATCAATGTGTACTACTCCCTCTGATTCATTAATGTAAGACATTCTTGCATTTCTCTAATACATAGTATGTATTTAGACATATTTTAGCGTCTAGGTTCAGTTATTTTAAAGAGTATCTAGTCCACTTTAAAATATCTAAAAAAAATTACATTTGCCAACAGAGGGAGTATTCTTCTTCTTATTTTTATGCAAAGGAGATGGCTCTTATACATGCTTCAAAGCCCATTCCCTACTTTCTCGTTTGAAATTGCCATCATTTTCATCCCTCGTGATGAAGTGGCGGAGCTAGCGCAGGAAGTATTTTTTTTTTGGGAGGGGGGAGGGGAGCGTGAACTGTGAATATTTGGGGCGCAAATTATAGTATTTTCTTTCAAGTCCTAAAAACAACCCTTCAATGATTTTAGAAAGTCTTTTTTTAGTTTTTCTTTCATCTAAGTCCTAAAAAGAACCCTTCAATGATTCTAGAGAGTTTTTTTTGGGAGAGAGAGGGGGGAGGGGGGGCTTTACACAACTCTGTCAGTGCCTCGCTGCTTCATTATATATACCTCTCTCTCCCCCTTCTTCCTCTGCTTTCCCTTTTTTTTCTCCTGCTACTTTGTCACCACGCTTGATCTAGCCATCTACTTCGAGATCGCCATGTAAGCGGGGGAGTATGGTGGAGTATGAGAGAGCTATTAGTGGTCTAGGGATTAGACACACCAATTAGAAGGCTCTAAACCAAGGCTAGGGCAATTAGAAGCTCTAAACCAAAACGGCTCTAAACCGAGGCTTTGGCTAAGGTTTAGATTAGAGGATAGGAACTTGTGTGCCTAGAGAGGGGCCCCGCCTCCTCATATAGTAGGAGGAGGCGTCCAGGTCCAAGGGAGGGAGTCCCTCCCAACTCGGCCTAAGTGTGCGCGGCTTGGAGAGGAGGACTCCTCCCCAAGTCGGTTTCAACCTCCTCTTGCTTGTTTCCTCGCTTTAGCCGTAGCCGTTGACTTTCAACCTGCCTTGACTTTTCAGTTTGGGATTCAATTTAATCCTTTATTTGGAACAGCGAGAACACTTAGTACATGATGCAATCATTCCAATATAGAATGACACATTCATGTACCCTTCCTCCTGAGTGCCGGACATTCCGAACCTTCTAGAACATTCCGAAAAACACCTAATCATTTCCGAACTCAAACGGGACTTTCCTTATATGAATCTTATTCCGGACCATTCCGGATCACTCGTGATATCTCGGATCTCATCCGAGTCTCCGAACAACATTCGGTCTCTTTCATAATACCATAACTACTCAAAACAACGTCAATCCTTAAGTGTGTCTCCCTACGGTTCGTGAATTATGCGACATGATCGAGACACTTCTAACAATAACCAATAGAGGAATCTGGAAATTCATATGGCTCCTACATATTTCTCGATTACTTTGCGATCGAATGAACCACTTACATACGATACCAATTTCCCTTTGTCTCACGATAGTTTACTTATCCGAGGTTATGATTGTCAGATATCTCGCATACCTAGTTCAACCTCGTTACCGATAAGTACTCTTTTCTCGCTCCCGTGATATGTGATCCCTTGTGAGCTACCACATGCTTGCAAGCTAATTGGATGACATTCCACCGAGAGGGCCCAGAGTATATCTATCCGTCATATGGATGGACAAATCCCACTCTTGATCCATGTGTTTCAACCAATACTTTCCGAACACTCAATGCCACCTTTATAGCCACCCAGTTACGGTGTGGTGTTTGATGTCATCAAAGCATCCATCCGGTAAAGGTGATATGCATGATCTCATGGTCGAAGGAATTAGGTTACTATGTATCAGAAAGCTTATAGCAAATAAACTATATTAAATGACTTGATCTTTATGCTACGCTTAACTATAGGAGTATGTCCATCAGATCATTCTCCTAATGATATGACCCTGTTGTTAATAACATCTCTATGTTCATGATCAGGAAACCATGATCATATATTAACCAACAAGCTAGTATAACAAGAGGCTTTACTAGGGACTCTTTTATGTTTACAAATCACACAAGTATTAATGTTTCCGGTTAATACAATTATAGCATGGTATGTAAACATTTATCATAAGTGTGAAGATATGATAATAACCACTTTATTATTGCCTCTTGGGCATATCTCCAACAGTCTCCCACTTGCACTAGAGTCAATAATCTAGTTTCAAACCTTTGTGTATATAACACCTATGGCTTTCCGGTGTTGTATGTACACGATTGTTAGTGGTCAACTGATCTCCGGATCTGACACTTCCAGGTCCGTGTGTAATTGCATGTCTTTGCGTCTCTACGCATCACTCATTCTCTAATGAGATGGCTTTGTATAAATTTGGTCTTTCGGTGTGACCTTTAGTTCTTTGGGGTTAAAACATGTTGATAATATTGTCGCACAATATATCTTCATAGTATTATCCCTCTGTGAACTACACCTAGTTTGATAACAAACTACTTGACACAAATGCCCTCTTTTGCTGCTATAATAGCAGTCATATACTTAGCCTTTTGTTGTAGTATCTGTCACAATGTCTTAACTTTGGAACTCATCCAAATCCATTATGGAAATCACTTTCCATATATTGTGCCACCCTTAGTTTAGATTGAGATCAACTTAATTTGTACTTTGTGACAAAACTAGTATCAAGGTAGTACTTTTACAATGAACTAACCATCTATTTGTCACTTCTACAAATAATATACTCTTAGTTCTTTCAAAAGATCATAAGAATATCCTTACTATTGTCCAATGATCATCTTACGAATCATTCTGGTATATGCTCACAACATTTAGAGCATAGGACATATCTGGATTTGTACATATCACAGTATGATTGATATAAATACTCTTTGTGATTTCATACATCAAGTATCAATCTATACTTGATTATTTGTTTCACTTTACCAAATGTCAATATACTTGAATATATCATCAACATTGAACTCTTTCAATCCTTTCTGTGCGACAAGAACCTTTTCTTGTAGTTTCTATATTGAACTCATTCAATATCTCGTCTATGTACTTCTGGCACAACCATATTAGCGTCTATTGATGCCAAATATTTGGGTTTTGCCTAAGTCTTTCATCGGGATGAAATTCTTAATATGTGTTAATAAAAGATACATTATTTCCAATCAACAATATGTCTTCCACATAATGTATTAGAAACATGTCTTAGCGCTCCCACTTAATTTCTTGCAAATGCAAGCATCTTCATTGTCTCTAATGAACTTTTAAACTCCTTTAACAGTTTCATCATAGTGAAGATTCCAACTCCGCGATGCTCACTTCAACCATTGAAGTTTGCATATGTTTTTAGCATCCTATGAATTAACAAAACCCTATGGACCGTGTTATGCACATGTCCTAGGTAACGATTCTATTAGAAGAACTTGTTTTGTTTATTCAACTACCATATAACAAAATTATATGTAGTGGTTGCTACATTAATCCGTCTAGACTAAATATCACTATGAAAGATCAAATCTTGTCATAGTCAACCTTTGAACATTGTTGTGAATTCTTTTCCAATATGTCGATTATAGATGTGAAACATCCATGTCTATTTCTTTATAGATCCAAACACAACTGTAAGGTCTTACACCTTTCTCGAGGGTCCTTCAAGTTCAAAACTTGATTTCTCGTGTATGGAACTATCACGGATTTTATGGCTTCAAGCCATTTGACGGAGTCAGGGCTCATCATCGCTTCTTTGCATACAGTCGGATCATTATTGTCAAATAATGATTTAACTCTCAAATCTTGGTATTCGATTGTTCATCCGATCTACTTGTTTCAATAGGAACTTAGATCTCCGCGACCACAACCTTTGAGGTACGCGAGCCATGAGCACAGTTGCTAACTCCGGAACACTTTTCTACAAGCAACTTTGCACATATAGCTAAGGTTCTTTTAACCTTATCAAAGTTCTATTGTCCTCCCACTTAACTTTTCACGAAAATTCCTTCTCAAAGAAACTTGACGCTTTAAGTGACAAACACTTTTGTCTCGATGTTATGGAGGATTACTTAGCTTATTCAAATAACATACAAAGACAGGTTCATCCGACTTTGGTTGCAAACATCTTTCTTATGCATAGCATACCAATGTTTAAGAAAGGACAACTTGGGTTTTATCCCAAACCATAACTTTATATGGTGTCATTTCAACGGATTATGATGGAGCTCTTTTCAGTGGAAAAACGGTAAGCTCTAAAGCTTTTAATATTTAAAATATAATGGCAGTTTTATGAATTATACCTTTGATCTAACCATGTCAAACAAGGTTTAATTACATATCTCGAACGTACCATACTCTTATGGTGTTTCGGAAATGTAAATCCACGGAACGATTCCTTAAATCTTAGGTATTATGCTAAACTTGTAACCTAAATATCTTCCTTTATGATCTTATCATAAACTATTCATATTCTTGTTACAATGATTTTGCACTTCATCTTGAAAGTCTTTGAACTTTTCAAGTGTTTCATACTTTATCCTTATTAAGTAAATATTCATATATTCACTCAAATTTTCGGAGAAATCATACGAAGTTGAAATCCATCGCTTTTGACTACACATAATGGATTTCGTACAACAATATGTACAAGTTCCAATAAGCTAGACATTCGTTCCCTTTTGGCCTATGAACGGAGTTTTAATTATCTCTAGGAAAGTTTCACAAGCGTCATTTGATCAAAAATCAGAAGACTCCAAAATTCCATCCACATGGAGTTTCTTCATGTTTTCTTTCCATTATAATTTAAACGGCGATGTCACTTACTAAGTAATCTTTCAATTAATTTGTCTTTCGACATTTTTAGCACTAGTTTTATGGATGTGATTTCTCCAACGAGATTTGTGAATCACCCATCTTTTATGGATTACGGCAATTTATTTGAACAACCCTTTTGTTCTCATAATACCTGATAAAACAAATTTTGAAGGCAAGCTTTGATGTTTAACGAGCAACACAATAACCCTTTATTTGTTCTCGATGAACATCATCACATATTCTTTTGCTAGTTACTTAGGCCATTGTAGTTCATGAATTGTGTTGTTTCGTATGACGATTCACACCAACAAATTCAGTATCAAATACTTAATAACCACATTGTTTAATAAGCAAAGAATATAGCCATAACATGTATATCATCTATATACTTAAACTGAACAATTCTAGTCTTTTCTTTTTCGCCATATATTTATGAGATTCTCTTTCAAGATTTCCTTTCGCTTGAAATAATCTATCAACATCAATAGTGGAGTCATACATATGACACATAATCCAAAGCGTGTATAATTAAATACCAATGTCTTTGGACTTGCACTTTGAAGTAGATCACCTATCATCAAATGTTTGGTGTTCTTTCAAATTCCTTTCTTTAGTAATCTCTTGGTGTAGTAAACATTTTACCTACATCAAATATTCACCCTCATCATGGATTTATCCATGATCAAGCTACTTTTAGCTTGTAACGGTGAATCGCAAGTATAATGTTGCTCTCCAAAACCTTTTAGAGGATTAGGACAACTAGTGTCTCCAACCTTTTGTAAATTCTCATCAAATATGAGAACATGACTTTTGCCATATTATACTCTATCATGTTGCAACCAAAACTTCGTTTCAGATATCACAATATCTTCCACACATCATGGTTTCTGAAACAACTCTTTCAGATCCTAGATAACCTTGATATTAAGAGAATCCTTTGAATATCAAGAATCATGGAGACAAACATGATTCTTATATACTAACACTTGGAATTGTTACTCTTGATTTAATACTAATTATTAAACTTCATGGAGTAATCGGAACTTACTGAAAGTTTGCAATAGGACTTTTAAACTTTAGATTAACACTTCAAAACAATACGATACTAGTTCGTAAAGTAACTAACCATAATTCTATAGTTCTATCATCTCAACTATAACTAAGCGCAAGGTGGTAAACGGATGCCAATGACTACAACAACTATGCAAATTCACTTTGATTTAGTTTATGATAAATTGAGTTCTAATTAATAATTAAATTAATCTAGGTGAACTCCCACTCAAAACAATATCCCTCACATTGTTTTAGTGATCACACGAACCAAATCCACCACATCAAAACCGATCATCACGAGAGTTGATGCAACTTCAATGGCGAACAATCAACATGTTCATCATATCTACTATATGACTCATGCTTTACCTTTCGGTGATCCGTGTTCCGAGACCATGTCTGTACATGCTAGGCTCGTCAAGATCAACCTTAGCTTCCGCATAAGAAAATCTGGCTTGCTTACGTTGTATACACTCGCAGAATCTAACACACCCGATCATCACGTGGTGCTTCGAAACAACAAGCTTTAGCAACGGTGCTAACTAAGGGTGAACACTTAAGAACTTGAAATTGTGTGCTTGAGGGATCATCTTATAATTCTACCGTCGTCTACTAAGCAATACAAGATGCATAAAGGATTAACATCACATGCAATTCATAATAAGTGATATGATATGGCCTTTCTTCTTTGTGCTTTCGATCTCCATCTTCAAGCACGAACATGATCTCCATCATCACCAGCATTGCATCAAGGTCAATGACGCTGCTCCATGGTTGTCGTCCACCAGCTTCAACTATTACAACTACTTTGAATAGACACGCGGGTCTTAACAGAATTTAAAGACAACCATATGGCTCCTGCCGGTTGCCAACTTACAATAAGGAACATTGCATACATCATATATAATCACAATCATGGCCATATCACATCACAGCACACCCTTGCAAAACAAAGTTAGACGCCTCTAATTTTCTTTGCATGTTTTATGTGGTTTGGGGCTTTCAATAAGTGTCGTTCTAACTTACGAACAAGAACCACAACATTGATACTAGTATTGTCAATCACCCGTTGTAAATTGGATCTTAACTATGCTAGGAGAAACAGGCACCATAAAGCCACTTATGCAATACAAGTTGCATGTCAAGCGTGGAGCAAGTCTCATGAACGATGTCATGTAAGGTTAGCCCGGCCGCTTCATCCCAACATACCGCAAGATGCAAAGTACACAAGAAGCAATCGACAATAAAGCATCAACGCCCACAATGAACATTGTGTTCTACTGCAACAGATCTACATATAGACACGTCTCGATACCACTTGTAGGGGTTCGTAGCATGGAAAACAAAATTTTCTATCGCATACAAACAAACAAGCCAAGATATATCTACTAGATTGTAGCAACGAGTCGATGGAATAACTTACCCTCAAGATTCCAAAGCGGTTAACGAGCAGATTCGTGGGTGATGTAGTCGACACTTCCGATCTCAAGATCGCAGAGACGATCCTTCCACAAGCGTTCCAAGAGCGCTCCGCAATCGGTCACACGTTCGGTACTCGTAAGACCTTCCTCTCCTTTTCCAGCAGGCGGAGGTTGTAGCACTCTCGCGATTCCTAAGCGACAACCAATGGTACCTAAGTAGAGGGAGATCCGCAGGCTTCGCCTTAAGCCGGAGCGAGTATGGTGGAGTATGAGAGAGCTATTAGTGGTCTAGGGATTAGACACACCAATTAGAAGGCTCTAAACCGAAGGCTAGGGCAATTAGAAGCTCTAAACCAAAACGGCTCTAAACCGGAGGCTTTGGCTAAGGTTTAGATTAGAGGATAGGAACTTGTGTGCCTAGAGGAGGGGGCCCTGCCCCTCCTCATATAGGTGGAGGAGGGCCGGCGTCCAAGGTGAGGGAGGGGAGTCCCTCCCCAACTCGGCCTAAGTGGTGCGCCGGCTTGGAGAGGAGGGACTCCTCCCCCAAGTCGGTTTCAACCTCCTCTTGCTTGTTTCCCTCAGTTTCCTGTTTTAGCCGTTTGACTTTCAAACTGGCCGTTTGACTTTTCAGTTTGGGATTCAATTTAATCCTTTATTTGGAACAGCGAGAACACTTAGTACATGATGCAATCATTCCAATATAGAATGACACATTCATGTACCCCTTCCTCCGAGTGCGGACATTCCGAACCTTCTAGAACATTCCCGATGAAAACACCTAATCATTTCCGAACTCAAACGGACTTTCCTTATATGAATCTTATTCTCCGGACCATTCCGGATCACCTCGTGATATCCGGATCCCATCCGAGTCTCCGAACAACATTCGGTCTCTTTCATAATACCATAACTACTCAAAACAACGTCAATCCTTATGTGTCTCCTACGGTTCGTGAATTATGCGGACATGATCGAGACACTTCTCCGAACAATAACCAATAGAGGAATCTGAAATTCATATGGCTCTACATATTTCTACGATTACTTTGCGATCGAATGAACCACTTACATACGATACCAATTTCCCTTTGTCTCACGATAGTTTACTTATCCGAGGTTATGATCGTCGGTATCTCTGCATACCTAGTTCAACCTCGTTACTGATAAGTACTCTTTTCTCGTTCCCGTGATATGTGATCCCTTCTGAGCCAGTCACATGATTGCAAGCTAATTGGATGACATTTCACCGAGAGGGCCCAGAGTATATCTATCCGTCATATGGATGGACAAATCCCACTCTTGATCCATGTGTTTCAACCAATACTTTCCGAACACTCAATGCCACCTTTATAGCCACCCAGTTACGGTGTGGTGTTTGATGTCATCAAAGCATCCATCCGGTAAAGGTGATATGCATGATCTCATGGTCGAAGGAATTAGGTTACTATGTATCAGAAAGCTTATAGCAAATGAACTATATTAAATGACTTGATCTTTATGCTACGCTTAACTATAGGAGTATGTCCATCACATCATTCTCTTAATGATATGACCCTGTTGTTAATAACATCTCTATGTTCATGATCAGGAAACCATGATCATATATTAACCAACAAGCTAGTTTAACAAGAGGCTTTACTAGGGACTCTTTTATGTTTACAAATCACACAAGTATTAATGTTTCCGGTTAATACAATTATAGCATGGTATGTAAACATTTATCATAAGTGTGAAGATATGATAATAACCACTTTATTATTGCCTCTTGGGCATATCTCCAACAACCGGTTGAAGCGTGGTGCCATTGTTATATGCCATGCAGTGTCAATGAGCTTTTCAGGATGGTTGCTCTAGGGTTAAAAACGGAATGGAAAGAGACGAAATCGTTTTCATTTCCTCTTGTGTCGCCGGAATCGAAAACGAAACGGAAAACTTCGGAAATGAACACGGAGATGGATATGGAAAGGGTACAGAACGGATGCGATACGAAAACGGACATTTGTCGGAATATAATAGTGGCATAATATCATGGTCTCTACACTAAAAAATATATAATAGATAAAGAATAACTCACAACTTCGACAAAAGATAATTGAACATAAAGTAACACACATAATTCAACACTTCGATAAGCACATAAGTTCATATAAATAGTTTTACATAATTGCCAAGACACTCACTTGATTGGTATGTAGCCTGGACCGTTGTATGTATTATGTAAGCCTTGCATATATTCTATGGCCCTGCAAGTGCAATGGAAATAACTAATGCAAAGTACTATTTCGTATAGTTGGTTATATTTCTGAAAAGTTACCGTATTTGTTTATCTGCAATTTTCTTACCGTTTTCGTTTTCATCAAAAATGGCTTCCTCGTTTCCTTTTCCGTTTAGAATATTTCTTTTCTGTCCCATTTTCTTAAATTGCTGTTTCCGTTTCCTTTTAGCCATCTATGTCCTTTTTCTTTGAGAACGAATGGAAAATTTTCTTACCGTTTTCAACCCTAGGTTGCCCCTGCCGCTACCCTGGTCATCATCCATGTTGGTTAACCACCCTCTCATATTCTTCTCCCGACACGAACAGCATGCCGCCGTCATGGCTTAGGACATCATGTGCCAAGACGTTCAGAAAGTATATTTCTCCTTCATGGAAATGAAAAAATCAACATGATCATTCCTGTGAAGCTTTATATAAAGTGAGTCCTCTGTATACTTCAAGAGTTTGCAATTCTTGTGACGCTTACCTTGTCATGCTTGGGCTTGGCTAACGATTATGGACCCAAAACGTCGCAAGAAATTCCTGACAAAACTTCCTGTTTTCCTCTATAATAAGATTCCTAGCGAAACCTGGTAGTACCATCCTGCAAAGTCGATCACGTGAATTTAACAGACCGACTGATATTGGACGAGGGAGGAGGTATGATGGGAGCACAGTAGTACAGGCACGAAACAGATAGGGGCAAAAGAAGGATGCAACTTTTGCCAAGTTAGTGTGTGTCAAACCTCAGGCGTGGAGGCCGTGTCAGAGGCTGCCGCCTTCGCGGCCGGAGGCGCTACAGTTACCGATGGGAATGGGAGGCGTTGCCGGCCGTGATCCACTGATCCGGGACTGATTGACAGGTCCAGGCGGCCGGTCTGCCGGCGCGACGTGCTCGCGGGAGGGGACGGACGCTGGAGCAGCATACTGTAATAACGCTGAAAAGTCAATTCGTACTCCATTTCCGTCCTTCGATTCCCTCCTGTTTTGCTTTTCCTACCCTTTCTACTGCAGGCAGCAGAGACGATGATGGGTCAGGTCAAGCTACACCGTGCCCGTTTCGACACGTAATTTTCAGTCGGCCAACCCATTGAGCACGAATCCACGTACTCCTGCAAAAGAAAGGGTCCAACTCTTGATTGATCGATCCCTGCCACGATTACTAGTTTACTACTATTCCCTCCGATCCATATTACTTATCATTGAAATGAATGTATCTAGCACTAAAACATGTCTAGATACATTCATTTTAGTAACAAGTAATATGGATCGGAAGGAATACTACTAACTGTTTTCTCGCATAAATAGCCGCCGTCTATCTACAGAAACCCTACCGTCGTGTCTGTCAACTCCATCTCTTCCATCCATTGGCACCTCCTTTTCCGGCCGGCCTAGCCAGCGCCGAGAGGGGTATGGACCCGATCTATGGTTAAAGTTTTTCAGTCAATTTAGTTCTTTCATCATATAAGTTTTGGTTTCGGTGGTTATGTTCTTCTTGGCTTTTGTTTTGATGGAGACGACAACTTCATTTTAAGTGTTCTTGGCCCTTTGTTTTGATTGAGACGCCAACTTCTTCATTTCATGTGTTTTTGGCCCTTCTTTGACGACGAGAGTTCCTTCCTTGTGTCAATGGTGGTATTAGAATAATGTTCTTTCAAATCTTGCTTCATGGGATCAATTTTGAACGGTTTGTCTCGGGGTGGTTTGTCCTCTAATATTTGGTCCGGCTGGTACGTCCTCGACAATGGTGATTTATAATCTCGACTCTCTAGCAACGTCGAGATGATTTATAATCTTGACTCTCCAGCAACGTCGATCGGGTTGTTTTGTCTTTCCTAGGACACTGATATTGGTACTCTTGCCGATGTTGATTGATTATTTTAATGGTTGAACGTACTGTGCACGTAGCTTTGGCATTGCAACTAAAACTAAAATTATAAGAGAACCCTTGATGATATTTTAAATGCCTGCTAGTATTTATAGGTATGTGGTTTGGCATCTCTCGTTTTTCAGCCGCTACTTTCAAAAAAAGTACAAGATTCTGAAGATTTGCTACAGTGCTTTCTTTTCGATTTTATTTTGCAAATTGCTGAAAACGGTTCATGTATCTTTACCATGCATTATTTATTACTATAAATATATCATGGTAATGATTATTAAAAAAAATACCTACAAAGGAAAGAACAATTTTTTTACTGAAAAGGTATAAATTTTGAATGACACATGGAGGTGATTTTTCATCATGTCTAATTCTGCAGCAAGTAGTATCTGTGACGCCTCCGCCAACCGTAAACAACGCGTGGTCGCGAGACGTTCCGCTGTTCTACACTCCTCCAAGTAAGTTTCCAGCTTTGTTGGCGTCCTAACCACTCGCTTGGCGCTATTCAGGATCCACGTAGCATTTTGCGTGCATGGGATTTGTCTTCCGTGTAAAGTTCTGTCGATGCCGCGCCGTGGGCGAGAGGATATTCGCACCGAGCCCCCACGGCCGCGCTGCCGAGGGAAGATCCGTTTGGAATCGGCATCCTCTCGCGCGTCGCACCAGGATTTCTCAACGACCTCACGTCCGGCCATCAGCAACTTCTTATTCCCCTTGCCGTTGCCGCCCGGGCCAGCCACCCACGCCCGCCCGCCGGAGAGGAGGCAGGAGATCCGCTGCAGTCTCGCGTACCTAATCGTCCATAGCAAAGGTGTGGCTCCTACATTCTTACTCCATTAGTTTCTTCAAACAACCACCGCATGGAACTTACCTCCCAAAGAAAGAAGAAGCTGTTAACTTACCGGATGAACCGAAGAACTGGTTGCGGCGAAAGTTCATCCATGTCCATCTCCTTCCTGCAGGGCTCAGCAGTACAAATCGTCCTTGCTCTGCTAAGCTGCGAGCTTGTGAAGAACAATCGCAGAAGGGGCAAGGCAAATGGCTATCCAGAGTGGCGGGAACCCTCCCGGCATCTTGGACGGCCTCTACGGAGTAGAGCTCGGGCCTCGGCAGCCACAGGCACGGGTCGACGATGAAGCCGTTCGGACCAGCTTCACTGATTCCTCAACTTGTGAACACCAAAATGGCCATCGAACAGTTACACAGAAACAGCAAAGATTGCTGATACGGTGAGCTGTCCATTAACTGGGATCAATGACTCACTCAACGCCAGACTCAGCTGATTCCATCTGACACTCGTGTTTGTAACTGCAGACGACTGTGGCAGCAAAGGCCCTCATGCTTGAAGCCAATCCATTGTAGCATCACATGTATGGCAGCTTCCACTCCATCTGCACAACTTCTATCTGTCAAATGAAGCTTCTTATCTGAGAGTTTTGTTTGATCAGGTGACAAGCATGCTGGCGAAACTTTTGCAAATGTTCTCACCTCCCTACCCTTCATTATCCTTGGACTGCATACGCCAAGGCAAGACTAGTCTCGTGCGACAAGATGTTCCATCGTCTTGTTATTTCTGAGTTTGTATCTAATAAGAAAAGTTGGTGCTGCAGGAAGAACTTGAACGCTGCCATCTACGCCAACTCGCTGGTCGGAGTGGGAATAGCTTCAGGCCTGTATCATTCTTCCAAAGGAGAAGTCAGAAAAATCCTGAGATGGGCTGACTACACTATGATTGCCACCACCACATTGGTAAGTCGTATTTTCTCATCAGGCGGTGGTTGTTAAATGAGCAGAATTTTTGCGCCAACATAAATGTTTTATGTGCAGTGTTTATCCAGAGCAGTTAGGAATGAGAACCCAGGACTACTGATGGCAGCATCGACATTACTCCTGCCGTTTCAGCCTTTCATGGTTTCAGCTGTCCACACTGGAATGATGGAGGCAAGTCATCCAGATGAGCTGGCAGATTTTTCTGTCTAAAACAAAACATTTCAATGATCGATTGACCAGCTTATGGGATAAACTTTTGTTGAAACAAACTGCTGGATAAATCTAACTTCCTACATGCAGGTTTCCTTTGCAAAGAGGGCATCAGTTGAACCAGAGCTCAGAATGGTACATAACCTGCACAAGATGTCGTCTCTCCTGGGAGGCGCGCTGTTTATTGCCGATGATTACTTCCCAGAGACACCCTATATCCATGCTGCATGGCATCTTGCTGCTGCCATGGGCATCGGCACATGCAATAAGCTTCTTGGGTGACATTCGAACCAACCCTGCTTGGTATCAACCCATAGTTGATATCAGTTTATTCAGAAAGTATCAATTTGCCGGCATACAGAAAGAGTGTACAGCATAGTAGTTACATAGATAAGAAGAAAGCAGCATTTTCAAATTGATTCCGCAAAAGTGCTTTTGTATCTCAGGAAATTTTGGCAAAGAAAATGAGACGAACTAGGTCAACTTGTGTATTAGTTCTGCTGTGATTTTGCGTTGGTGTTTAATGCTTATTGTGCCAACGGGGTGGCTGCCATAACATTCTGTTTACTACCAAATAAATAAGATGTACATAGATGTTTAAGTTTCAAATACCTCATTCTTAGAACTATACTTTGCAGAGCTATACATATTTGTAATTCTAGAAGTAGTATCAAGTAATTACCACAAACAAATGTCTAGAACAGGTAATGGCAAGTTAAAATATCATGTCCTAACCTGGAAAGAGCAAAGATCGAAACTGGTGCATAGTTCCACAGTTTCACCAGATGTCAAAGAAGGTGTGGTGCGGAGTGTAGACTGATCATTTTGTCTTCTCTACATCTGAACTCATTCTGTTACTGCATCCATGTACTTCTGCGAGAAAAACAGCAAAGCAAACACCTGACGGTTGCAACGTTGCAATACTTCGAGTTCAGATTATTACTGCATACTGAATGTGGATTATGGAACAAAGGGCCCCGATGTTTCATGTGAAGTCTGGTGAGTAAAACCGATCAATTCGTTGAGCTCATGCTACGAAAATGCTGGTATGGTTTTGATTCACCCAGCTCCCAGCAGCAGGCTTCCTGGCATTCAGTGCAGACACTCTTTCCCTCACAATGCGAGCCTGCTCCCACTGACCAACGCCGGCATACATATTCGACAGGAGCACAAGGTGCCCAGCTGCTCGATCTGGCTGTAGCTCTATCAATCTATCAGTCACTTTGGCTGCAAGCTCAAGGTTATCTTCCCTCTTGCATCCACTCAGTAGTGCACCCCACACGGCCTCATTAGATTGCAACGGCATTCTCTCCACGAGCTCGAATGCTTCATGCAACCGTCTGCTGCGGCAGAGCATGTCGACCATGCATCCATAGTGCAGTATCTCTGGAGTGATCCCATAAACTGTCTCCATGCTCTCAAAGTATTTCCGACCGTCATTAACCTTCCCTGAATGGCTGCACGCCCACAGCACAGCGAGCAGCGTTCCACCATCAGGACGTTCCTCCATCCTGTGAAACAATTCTAGTGCCTCCTGAGCACGACTATGGATCGCAAGCCCAGAGATCATTGTAGTCCATGAGATAGTACTCCGCCTTGGCATCTCAAGAAACATGCGGTGGGCGTCCTCAACAGCCCCACACTTCACGTACATATGGATGAGTGCGTTGTCCAGCGACACGGTCCTCTGCTCCTGGTCGACACGCGCATGTATCCATCGCCCGAGACTCAGGTCCCCCAACTCCGCGCACGCCGTCAGCAAGGCAACCATGGTCACTGAGTCATCCTTGACTCTGGCCTTCCTCATGCCCCAGAACAGCTCAACCGCCTCCGCTGCCCTCCCAGCATTGGCGCACCCATCTATCACCGTCGTCCAGGCCACCACATCCCTCCCGGGCATCTCACCAAAGAAACGCAGAGCCGAGTCCACCTCACGACACCGCACATAAGCACAAAGCATGCAATTCCATGCCACGGCCGTCCTCTCCGGCATTTCATCAAACACCTTCCGGGCGTCCACGAGCTGCCCGGCCGCAGCGTACATATCAAGGAGACTAGTCATGACGTGCGAGCTGGATCGCTCGAACCCGGCGGCAAGCGCGCTTGCGTGGAGGACGGGCCCGTGGGGGAGCGCTCCAGCGCCTGCGTGGGCGAGGGCGGCGAAGAGCGTGGAGAAAGAGAAGGCGTTGGGGCGGAGCCCGTGGCGGCTAACGAGGCGGGAGAAGAGGCAGATGAGCTGGCGAGGCGGGGCACGGGACGCGGCGGCGGCGCGGAGGAGGAGGTTGGCGAGAGTGGGGGACTCGGGCGGGTGCTGCGGCGAAGGGCAGGTGGAGGATGCGGAGAGGAAGAGGGACTCGGCGCGGGGGAGATCAGCGGCGGCGGCGGCGGCCAGGGAGAGGAGCTTGGCGAGGAGGAAGCGCTTGCGGTGGAAGCCGTTGACGAGGAGCTGCGCGTGGAGCTGGTCGAGCGCGCGGCGTGCGGCTCCGGAAGTGGCGGCGGTGCCCGGGTGGAGGCCGCGGCGGGCGTGCTGCGCGAGGAGGTAGAGGCGCTGCTGCAGCGAGCGGGAGTAGGGGATGTGAGCGGGCAGGTAGGGTGGAAGGGGAGGAGGAGGACGACGGGTGAGATCTGTAGGCATGGTTAGCTCCTCCTGCGCCTCTGCCTCTGGTCGGCTGTTTTCTGCGCGGGAAGGGTTAACCACTTAGAGCATCTCCTGCAGGCGTGCTAAAATAGCGCAGCGCCAAAATTTATCCCGTGTGCGAAACACCTCCAGCAGGTGCGAAAAAATAGCGCGCACTAAAATTTGTCGCGTTCCGGGCTCTGCGCTATCCTGTGCGCTATATATCGCGCGCCGAATATAGCGCGCGCTATCCACGCCACGTGCGCTTTTCTTTTTCCTTCCACGCACTCTTATCCTCTTCTTCCGCGCTCTCCGCCGCCACGCGTGCTCTCCGCCGCCATGCCGCTTCGCCGCTCCCGCCTCCGCCGCTTCGGCAGCGCTGCGAGAACGGGACGTTTACGCGAGCTCAGCCGCAGCTCGCGCTTCGTGCTCGGGACGTACGAGCCCGCGGAGGAGGCCGCCCGCGCGTACGATGCCTACGCGTGGCGCCTCGGCCGGCCCTGGCGCGATATGAATTTTCCGGAGACGGAGAGCTTCGAGGAGGCTCAGTTCCTCGCGCCAGACCCGCCCCTCGTCATGGCGGAGGATCGACGCCACAACCGCGACCTTCAACGGCATTGCCGCCGAAAATGCGAGCGCGCCATGGCGGAGTGGTGCCGCGCTTCCGTGGGGCGTCATCACAGCGCAACTTCTTCGTGCGAAGGAAGGCGAGCGAGGTCCGAAGGCAGACGGCCGGCGCGGCGATTCATCAACGACCAGATCGAGATCGAGCAGACTATCCCGGACAATAATCCACGCTGGGAGGATTTGGATCTGTCGAAGGTGTCCGACGACACCGCGTCCGACGAGGAGTAGTTTTTTAATATTCGTCTAGTTTAATTTCTGTTCGTCTAGTTTAATTTGTGTTCGTCTAAAATAATTTTAATGCATTTTCTAAATCTTTGTTTCTGCGATTCGTGTGACAAACTTGTTTGCGCGCTCTAAAATAGAGCCTCTGCTATGGGGCGCGCAAAAATAACGTGCGCGTTTAGCGCGTCTGAAAGTGGACGCTCTATTTTAGAGTGTCCGAACGTTGCAGCGCGCGCTGCAAACACGTCCTCCGATGCTCTAAAAATTTCTCATTTTTAAAGAAAAACAATATTATCTCTATTGTGAAGCTTCATACAGTTTTTATAAGGTTTTATATATAAGCTAAGAAAAAATACGAAAATCATACTCTGAAAATTCAAATAGCGTAACGCCGGTGCCAATATAAATTTTCTTCCATTCTGTATACAAACCATCGCTCAACTCAAAGAAGGAAAAATAAAAGACAAACCATCGGTCCATCACCACCATCCACAGATACTACTCCTATGTGACAGGCTCGTGGCTCATGTAAGTGTAGATTGTATATTCAAAATATTGTCCGTTCATTGTCTCCGATTTTGATGTCATTTCTTGGTGAATTTTGTATTTCTGAAGTATATCCATGGTGTTGTACTTCTACAAGTATATGTCAGCAAAGATTTGAGAGAATTTATTGTGGATAATAACTCGGTTTTTGCCAAAGGAGATTCTTTGATTGATTTATGATCAGTTTTTGATTTGTATGCTAATTCTCTGTCCATTTTTCCAAACATCTAGTGATGTTAAAAATACAAAGGGCACGTGTCTTGCGTCCTGGACAAATGAAAATTAGAGATGCACCACATGTTGTGGTTAATAGCCCTTGTCCTGAGAATAACTCGTTGATACAGGCTTTTGTATCTAAATGTGTTCTAGACTTGCTGTCGTGGTATTGCCGACGAGTACGCCATAAAGGGGTCCTCACAGTGTGTGTTTAGAGACGTGGGGTAAGGCGGAAGGTTGGCGGGTACGAGGTAACACAGCTTATCCAGGTTCAGATCCCATGACGGTGGCGGAATTCTACTCCTGCTATAAATCACTATAATGGCAATACGCCGAGTTGCAGGGATTGGTTCGCTGCGCGCGAGTATGAGTTGTGTGTTGCCCTAAAGGCTCTCATAGGCCCGACTTATATAGTCGCCAGGTCCTAGGCTTACAGGGAAAGTCCTAGCCGGACAGGTTACAGAGTCCTACACAGTATACAATCAGTCTAACGTGTTTTGCACTCCAAGGATCTGGGTACGTCGGTGACTCCTCCGTAGCCTTCCTTTATCCGGCGTGGGCCTCCCTTCTGGATCCATCTAACTAGGCCGCCTAGCAGGTCATGGGCCTTGCTACCAACTATGGGCCACCCAGGTTATCCGCATAAGAGACATGCTATGAGGATACCCATATAGCATATCCGCAACAGTAGCCCCCGGAGAACTCTGAGATCTTGCGCCGTCTTGCCTCTTCAGGTTGAATGCTCCGTATAGATGGATATAGGCAAATCGTCAAGCAATATCTTGTAGTCCTCCCAAGAACCCTGCATGGTTTCTCCGTCTTCAACTTGTAAGTCGAAGAACTGCTAAATCTTCCGTCGTAGTCTTCCCGTAGCTGGACTGGATCCATCCATGCCGGAATATTCCGATGTGATGGTTCACCTACTCGTGTCAGCTAGAGCGACGTAGACATAGGTCAGTGGCGCCTCGTAACTCACACATGCAGAGAACACAATCATGTCCGTTTTTCCCGCGCGAAGGATGCGAACCGTTGACGGCGGCGGTTGGGAACGTGGCGAAATTTCCGCGCACGCGCCCGCTGATACGCTAGAAACGTATCTATAATTTTTTATGCTCCATGCTTTTTTAGTATCTACTTTGCTTTACTTATCCACACTTTAAGGTGTTTTTTACATGTTTTCTGGTACTAACCTATTAACAAGTTGCAACAGTGCCAGATGCTTGTTTTCTGTTGTTTTTGGTTTCAGAAAAGTTAGTAAAGAAATATTCTCGGAATTGTACGGGACAAAGGACAAAGTCAATTACTTTCCATGGGGAACAAGAAGTCTAGAGGAGAGCCGGAGAGGCCAGCCATGGGGGGCAGACCCACCCCAGGCGCGGGTGGGCCCAGCCCCGCGCCTAGCTAGGGTGTGCCAACCCTGGCCGCCTCCTCAGTCTCCCCCTTCGCCTATAAGAAGCCCCCGATGCATAAATCTTGAGTACCCGATCAGAAATCCACGAAACCATCTGTAGTCTCCGCCACCATCGTTCCTAGATCGGGGGGATCTGAAGTTCTTACTGGCACCCTGCCGGAGGGGAGATCATCCCGGAGGCCTTCTCTCCGGTATGATGCGTGAGTAGTTCCACCTTGGACTATGGGTCCATGTAGTAGCTAGATGGTTGTATCTCCTCCTTTGTGCTTTCATGTATAGATCTTGTGAGCTCCGTTCATGATCAAGATCTAATCTATTTGTAATCATGCATGTTATGTTTGCGGGGATCCGATGGATATTGAGATTATTATGTTGGTTTGATTAATGGTTTTGTCTTTATGATTCTATCATGTCTGTGTTGTTTGTGATCTTGCATGTTCTCCGTTGTTAGTAGCTATCTTGGCCAAATAGTTGCTAGTGACTCCAAGAGGGGATATTTATGCTCGATAGTGGGTTCATGCCTCTAGTTTCCAAGGGAAGTGACAATAATATCTTCGATTGTAGATGTGATGTTGCTACTAGGGAGAAAAAACGGTCTCTTGTTCATGGAACATGTGGACTATTGACCTTACATACTTTGTTTAAAGCAGTTGTCTGTTGCTTGCAACTTAATACTGGAGGGGGTTCAGATGATAACCCGAAGGTGAACTTCTAGTCATAGATGCAGTTAGATGGCGGTCTATGTATCTTGTTGTATTGCCCAATCAACCTCATAGGATCTTTCTAACTAGTAATTGCATTGTTATGCTTTGCTCTGTTCCTGTCAATTGCCCTGCTGTAATTTGTTTACACTTCATGCCATGTTGTTTATCTAAGGAGAGCACCTCTAGTGAACTATGGACCCCGGTCCAATCTTTACCATTGATACATCTTCCACTAATACTTGTTTACTTGCTGCAAACCATTACCTTCCACACCATACGTTTAATCCTTTGTTACAGCAAACCGGTGAGCTTGACAACCTCACTATTCGTTAGGGCAAAGTCTTGAGTTTGTGTTGTGCAGGTCTTCGTGTTTCTTGCAACACCTATGTGACGTTTCCTTCCTCCTTCTGGTTCGATAACCTCGGTATCAACTGAGGGAAAACTTGATGCTTGCTGCTTCACACCTTGCTCTTGGGGTTCCCAACAGGCTGTGCGTAGACAGTCGTCAAGCTTTTCTGGCGCCGTTGCCGGGGAAGCCAAGGACGTCTTCACAAGGGGAGTCCTTCAATTCCTTTCCCTTTAATTTGTTTTTAGTTTGCTTTGTTTCTGTTGCTTGGTTTTGTTTGCCTCTTTCCGAAAACCCAAAAAAATTAGTCTAGTTTGGTTTTTTTGCTTTATTCAAAAACACAAAAAAAAGTTCCTGCTCTAGTTGCCACCTCACTTTAGCTCACCATGTTGCTCCCCAAGTTCGCTCTGAAAGATCTTGCAATAGGTAGTGGCTCCATAATTGGGAAAGATAATATTGAAGAATTCTTTAACTATGTTAGCAAGCATGAGGATATTGAGGATAAATCTATAGCAGAGCTTGCTCCTAATTATGAGATTGCTGCAGCTTCTTTAGTTCATATGTTGGAGGCTAGGTTTGTTAGCCTTAACCCCTTCATACAATTTTTATTCCTAAAACTAAAAGAAGAGAAGAATGCTGAAAAGAGGGAATTCATCCTTGAAACTTTATCAAAAGAATTCCATGATGTTGCTAGGGAAGTCAAAAAGGTTTTTGAGCGTTTCAATATGCTAGGCTCAGGTGTAGATGTTGTGGGCATATCTGATAAAACTAAGCCTAGAGAAGAATTCAATATACCCATCCCCTTTAAGCTTGTTGGAATGCATGAAGCCTTTGAAAAGAACTTTAATTGGATTGCTCCTAAAAATCTTTTTGATGAAAGTAGTAGACCAAAGAGAGATGAGAAGGGATCCTAAAAAACCCATTTGGATGAGATACCTTTCATAGTTGAAGAATTTGCAAGTATGAATGTTAATGCTTCCTCATTTGAAAACACTTGATTCTTCTTGCTTCCTGTGCCTAACTTAAAGGCGTTAAAGAAAAGTACTTATTGGGAGATAAACCAAGAGTTTCCTTGAGTCTTGGAAGTTATTACTTCAGTAATGACCTCTACTTATCCTTTTTGTTTGCTTTTTGTGCCAATAATGACCTCTAATGAGAGGAAAGTAAGATTTGGGGAGTTGCTGTCCCGAAACAGATTTATGTCCTCCACAAAAAAAATCGTGAGGAGGCTCTGTAACTCGGATGGAGCTCAAAGTTTACGAAACAATCCCCCAGTATGTTAGATAACTTTAGTTAGTTCAACACTTTTTTATTTGAGCCACAGAAGATGTTCGAAAAAATCGGTTTCTACCTGCTGGTCTGTTTTGACAGATTTCTGCCATTATTTGCATTTGCTTCTTATTGATTCCTTTTTGAGTTCTCTTCAGGTAAATTCAGCTTTTTGAAGGAGTTACTACAGTAGCTTTTGTTTTTAGTGAAAATCCTTGCTGTTTCAAAGCTTTGCCAATGGTCTAATATCTTTTGAATGCACTAATGTTGCTAATGAAGATTGTGTGAAGTTTTGTATGAAGGAAAAATTCCAGGTGTAGAGAGAGAATGATGCAATGAGATGAAGAATGGACAAAATCTTAATCTTGGGGATTCCACCATGGTGTCACCCCAAGAAATACCGAAGAGTACAAGCGTCAAAGCTTGGGATGCCCAAGGCATCTCCTTCTTCATCAATAAAAAGCTCAGGTCTGTCTAGACACTTCGTTTTTATTGTTTCATGCACAATTGTGTTGTTCTTGGAGCGTCTTAGTTTTCTTTTGCTTTGCTTAGTTTTTTTAGTTTTTAAGTAGTTTGGACCCCCGTTCTCGCTGTGTTGTTTTGCAAATAAGTTTGCTTGGTGTTGGAAAGGAGTAGTAAGTTCTTGCTTGAAGTGCTAGAGGAGCTTGCATTGACTGTGACTTAGACTTTAGCATGACATGCTAGGTGTTGTTTTGATCTTATGCGTAGTGATTATTGTTGTAGCATGTCTTGTTCCAAACAATTTGGATTGCTTAGTGTGCCTTGAAGAATTATGCGTTGTTTTAGCATGCAAAAGCATAGTATTGTGGTGTTCTCCTTTGATGTTTTGCTTGGGTTGACTTGGCACATGCTTACACCATGTTATGACTCTCACAAGTCACCATTAGCCTCTATGATCATTTAGTCCTTGACCTGTAGTACCACTCTTTGCTTTGATTAGTATGCTTTGTTGCACTGCATGATTATGGCCATTATTGCTCTCTTAGTTGGTTGCTCCTAGTCTTTTGCTAGCCTCCACTTGTATGAGTGAGTTCTACTCATGCCTCCAACTCCCAAGAAACCAAGTTTTTCCAAAGTGTCCACTATAAACTCCTATGCATGGTGTGTTACACCATTCCAAGTATAATCTTGTTTTCAACTATCTTCCAATTAAAAACTATTTTGTTATGTGAAAACTTAGTGATTAAATCCCTCACGAACTTGATGGCACACTTTATTCTTTGCCCCTAATAAACTTGAACCATTGTGACAACTTTGTTGTATATGCTTGCACTTATAAGTTGGAATTAGCAGAACCGTGCTGTCACGGGGAACGTTTTCAACATTGCACTTGTACCTTGTGGTACTCAGTTGATATCATGTTCTTTTGTCTATGGATGTCACTAGTGTGAAATAAAGAGGGGAATTGTAAGTCCATGGAGTTTGTATTCTATGTTAGAGAAACACCTGGGCCGCTAGCCTAAGACATGCCTAATCATGGTGGAAACTTGCAGCATCACCATAATGAGCTATCTATGAAGCATCCTCAATAAAAAGCTATGCATATGGTAAACAAAAAGATTGTTGAGATGCTCATTGTCTGCTTGCCTTGTCATTTTGGTTATGGGAAAGCTCATGTACCATGTGCAAGGGGTACCCCGTTGGCGGTTCTCAATGATATGCAAATACTTACAGTGACAAGAACTTACCTGGACCCAAAGTTGAGTATGCATGAGGTGTGGCCCTCGTATTCAAGGTACTTGAGATTGCCAACTTATACTTCGTCAAGCATATACTCCAGCTTTGCCACTTTAACCTTAACCACTTCAAGATGCTTATGATAGGGGCAATGAGGGCTGAAAGCTAACAAGTACCATAATTTTTGGAAGCTCTTTTTGAAACTTGTAATCCATGCTTCCTTTACAAAAAGGCCTTTCTTCCATCACCATTGAGTCTCCACCTTCTACCTTTAGGCACCATTAAGAGAGCATAGTTGTCATTCTGTGTGCAGTGTTCCAAAGCTTATTAATTGATGCATATTATGATATTACTTGTTCTTGTGCTATTTGTTTCTAGTCACCCTTGTGAACTTTGCAGGTGTCCTATGCATCTATTTGCTACTCTATGAGGGACAAGTTGATTGCCGCTATGCTATGTTTTCTGCATGTGAAACAAACAAATGTTTTTCAATGCATGTTTTTCATGATCTTTGTTTGTAGCCTTTCATGTTGCATGCATAGTTACTATGTCCTATTGTTAGAACTCCATATTTCATGCACATGTTTAGAGTTCTTTGATCCCAGCTTTCAATGCTTGTAAATGGGTGGATATTTATTGTGAGGGTGCATGTCACCTCAAAAATTATTCCGTTTATCACTTACCTACTCGAGGACGAGCAGGAGTTAAGCTTGGGGATGTTGATACGTTGGAAACCTATCTATAATTTTTTATGCTCCATGGTTGTTTAGTATCTACTTTGCTTTACTTGTCCACACTTTGCGGTGCTTTTTACATGTTTTCTGGTACTAACCTATTAACAAGTTGCAACAGTGCCAGATGCCTGTTTTCTGCTGTTTTTGGTTTCAGAAAAGTTAGTAAAGAAATATTCTCGGAATTGGATGGGACAAAGGACAAAGTCAATAACTTTCCGTGGGGAACAAGAAGTCCAGAGGAGAGCTAGAGGGGCCAGCCAGGGGGGGGGGAGACCCACCCAGGCGTGGGTGGGCCCAGCCCCGCGCCTAGCTAGGGTGTGCCAACCCTGGCCGCCTCCTCAGTCTCCCCCTTCGCCTATAAGAAGCCCCCGATGCATAAATCTTGAGTACCCGATCAGAAATCCACGAAACCATCTGTAGCCGCTGCCACCATCGTTCCTAGATCGGGGGGATCTGAAGTTCTTCCCGGCACCCTGCCGGAGGGGAGATCATCCCGGAGGCCTTCTCTCTGGTATGATGCGTGAGTAGTTCCACCTTGGACTATGGGTCCATGTAGTAGCTAGATGGTTGTATCTCCTCCTTTGTGCTTTCATGTATAGATCTTGTGAGCTCCATTCATGATCAAGATCTAATCTATTTTAATCATGCATGTTGTGTTTGCGGGGATTCGATGGATATTGAGATTATTATGTTGGTTTGATTAATGGTTTTGTCTTTATGATTCTATCATGTCTGTGTTGTTTGTGATCTTGCATCCTCTCCGTTGTTAGTATCTATCTTGGCCAAGTAGTTGCTAGTGACTCCAAGAGGGGGTATTTATGCTTGATAGTGGTTTTATGCCTCTAGTTTCCAAGGGAAGTGACAATAATCTCTTCGGTTGTTGATGTGTCGTTGCTACTAGGGAGAAAACAATGGTCTCTTGTTCATGGAACATGTGGACTATTTACCTTACACACATTGCTTAAAGAAGTTGTCTGTTGCTTGCAACTTAATACTGGAGGGGGGGTCGAATGATAACCTGAAGGTGGACTTCTAGTCATAGATGCAGTTGGATGGCGGTCTATGTATCTTGTTGTATTGCCCAATCAACCTCATAGGATCTTTCTGACTAGTAATTGCATTGTTATGCCTTGCTCAGTTCTTGTCAATTTCCCTGCTGTAATTTGTTTACCCTTCATGCCATGTTTTTTATCTAAGGAGAGCACCTCTAGTGAACTATGGACCCCGGTCCAATCTTTACCATTGATACATCTTGCACTGTTACTTGTTTTACTTGCTGCAAACCATTACCTTTCACACCATACGTTTAATCCTTTGTTACACCAAACCGGTGAGCTTAACAGCCTCACTGTTCGTTGGGGCAAAGTCTTGAGTTTGTGTTGTGCAGGTCTCCGTGTTCCTTGCAACACCTGTGTGATATTTCCTTCCTCCTTCTGGTTCGATAACCTCGGTCTCAACTGAGGGAAAACTTGTTGCTTGCTGCTTCACACCTTGATCTTGGGGTTCCCAATAGGCTGTGCATAGACAGTCGTCACCCGCACACGTCGTCCACGCGCCGACCATTTGATCACCTTGCACGAATCTTGACGTCGGGGTTATAAATTTTAACCGTGACAGATTTTCATCTCTTCACCTCATTCTTCCCCTGCGCCTTCGTCTTCCTCCTGCGAGCACCTCCTCGAGCCCTCCGCGCGTACGCGAAAAACCCTAATCTTCCAATCTCCCTAGTCACCTCTCCTCCCATCTCAATGGCGAGCAGCAGCTCCAACCCTTCCATGGCGGCATCGGCCGATGCCACGGCAAAGTTCACGGGCTCCGTCCAAGTGCCCCCAGAGGGTCTGTTGCTGCCAAAATCCGCTGTGGTGGAGTCCACCGGTGGCGACCATATCCCAGCGGCGCTAGAGCTGCTGGAGGAATAAGGTGACTCCCATAAGGGGGAGTGGCGTGGCTCGTATATCACTGACAACGATATCAATGAGCTTCTCATTGAAGGCTACCTCCACAGTGGACGGAGGGCTTGTCAGCGGCCACGGCGCCCAAAGGTCACCCTTCTCCCGTGCCGAGAGAAGGTGTACCTCAAAGCACAATTGGTACGCGACGTCTTCCTCCCCATCTTCGACTTCTTCCTTGCTGTCCTCAAGCATTACCGGGTTCAACCTCAGAACCTTTCCCCCAATAGCATCCTCGCGCTTAGCAACTACGCGACACTTTGTGAGGGTTACCTAGGGATTAGGCCTAGTTTAGATATCTTTATCTACTTCTTTACCGTCAAGAGGGAAGCTAGAGCGAGAAACGACGAGCTCAGAAACTGCAGGACGATTAGTTTTAAGATCCAGCCTGGCCGGTGGTTCCCTGACATCGTCGGCCATGAATCTTGCAAGAACTGGCAGCGGACGTACTTCTACGGCCTATATATTCCTCTGGCCGGCCAAGAATAAACGTGTCCGGACTTCGTCGATGGAGCCGCTGTCGAAGCCTCGACATGGCGATCCCAGGCCACCCTTCCCTCCGACAACGACGCCTCCTGCACCATAAGGCGGATAGAGTGGTTCGTGGAGACGGGTCTAACCGGATTGGACCTAGCCATGTGCTGGTTCGTCAGACGGATCCAGCCTCTGGAGCACCGCTCGAAGCTGATGCATGGGTACACTAAGGAGAGGAAGGATAGCCTCCGCATCTCCGAGGACAATTTCTCAAGTGACTCCGTCAAGCTCCGCCTCAAGGACATCGTCAAGGTGAAGGACAGGAAGCGTGGCTTCACCATCACCTACGAAATGTTCGAGGAGGGCTAGTGCCCAAAGGTGCCTGTATTATTTTCCGTGTATGACATATACTCTAGTTCTTCCGTCTAGCCATTTATCATCTCATCTAACACTTTGGTATTTTACTTAACAGCTCAGCGGTCTAGAGGAGGATAGCATGGTTGTCCAAATATATGAACCCAAGATGAAGGAAGTCACCGTCATTCCGATGACGATGTCCCGCTGACGCGTAAGCGGAAGAGCTCCACTTCTGACGCTGCCAACGGAGGCAAGAAGAAGAAGACGGAGGGTGGAGCCTCCAAGAAGTCCACTGCCGCCCTGGAGGCGGAGAAAAGAAAGATTACCGGGATCCCTTTTACCAAAGCACCCACTGTTGTGTAAGCCTCTTTTCCTCTAACATTGTCCATTGATCATCTCATTCCTGTACTTATACTTTTGCACGTTTCAGGAAGAAGGTTGGTTTAAGTTTGAAGAAGACCTCCAAAACATTGGGGGCTTCTAAAAACATTAAAGATATGTTACAGCGAGATGTGTCGCACCAAGCATCTCCCGCCATCACCCCTACCACTCCTAGCATCCAGCCTGCTGCTGCGCGGACAAGCTCTCAAGCTAAGGAGGCATATGGCCCTTCCGCCATGGAAGTGGACCCAGCTGTCTCCGTGGAGCTCGTCGTTGTCGACGAGCAGGCGACACAAGAAAGTACCTCAACCACAATGTCTGAAGCTCCGACTAAGGATGCAATCGGTAGCGGCAAGGCGATGGTGGTAGGCGGAACGTCTGCCGAAGGCGACGCCTCTACACCCAGGACATACACAGAACTTCCAAAGATAGTCTACCCGACGCTTACGTCGAGTAGCTCTACTCTGGCCCCTGGTGCAGCGCCAACCTCTCCGACTTGCGGTCTTGAGGAGCTCCTCAGGCAAGCTGATATCCTGCAAGGAAATAGCCTTTCCTTCAGCAATATATTTGCCGAGAGCGCCACCAATCTCAAGATCATCGCACTTGTAAGTTTTTTGTTTGCCTTTTGCATTTCATAAGTAGTATCCCACTGTATCCCTCGAGCTTTTAGACGGAAAACCATAGGTCTTTGCATCTGAATGCTCTAAGAGTGACTAATCTAGAAAACTTCACTGTATCCCCCAAGTATGTAGTTTGAATGAACTATTCCGACTAGATACTTTTAGAGTAGCATACACAGTGTTTGTAAATTTCGATACTATACCCCCCAAGCTTCTAGTTGAAAACTGAATTAGTTACGACTAGATGCTTAAAGAAAGACTAACCATATGACTGAGTTAAAAAAAGTTTATATTGTAGCCCCCAAGCCTCCAGTTGAAAACTGAATTTGTTCCGACTAGATGCTTAAAGAAAGACTAAGCATATTGCCAAGTTTAAAACTCTCACTGTAGCCCCCAAGCCTCTAGGTGGATAGTTATCCGGCTAGATGCTCCAAGTAGACTAAACAGCTTTAATTTTTCTTTCCATAGAATGAGAATGCTCGGAGGGGCGTCGCCAACGAGAAGTTCCACAAGATGCACGCGGAGTTGGAAGCCGAAAAAGGTAAAACTACCTATTTGAAGGATCAAATCATCAAGAGCAAGAATCTATTTTTCCTGTCGTTTTCGTACTCCGACTTGGTCTTGTGCCGTTACTCTCCGAGTACTCACTGTGTTGTCTTTTCTCCGACTTGCAGAAGCCATCGCCAAGGCCAAGGACATTGTTGAGCAATCCAAGCACATTGAGTTGTTGGATAGCGAAAACAAGATCCTTAAGAAGGAGAGAACTAACACGCTGAAGATGCACGAGGAGTCCATGAAGGCCCTGCAGGTTTCCGCCAACACGGAGATGAACCGCTTGAAGGAGGAGATTGCGATGCTGAAAGAGCAGAAGAAAGCTGCCAATGAGCAGAATCAACGCAATCTTGAAGCATACAAGATCCTCCGACAAGAGAGGGATTCCATGGCGGAGACACTCAAGTAGGCTGAGGCGAGCATCTTTGGTAAGTGATTCTCCGTCTTGTACTTCTGTAAGCCAGATACTCTGAACTTTTTCCTTTTATTAGAACTCATGCGCTCCACTTCTTGTCGTAATTGCATCTCCTATTGGTTTAACCAAGTCGCCTCCTCCGCCAAAAGAATGCATGGTTCTTGCCGGCAACTTCATCAACACCGACGTCAAGCAGGCCAAGGAGATAGCCAAGCCCCTCCACATCAACATCAAAGCATTGGACTCCGTGATGAAGTACTCAGAGATATTGCGCCAAGCCCCCGAGTGTATCACAAGCTAGAAAGCTTCATGTACAAGGGCTGGTGCAAGGATGTCGCTGGCGATGGTCAAAGCGCACTACGAAGATGCCGACATCAACACAGTATCCTCAGATCTCCCCAACATAGAGATGAAGGCCAAAAGATTGACTTCAAGGCTATCTGGGCATCGCTCGCGGGGTATGACGCAAGAGTTGCCGAGTTGGTCGACCAAGACATCTTTGTGCCGCTTGAGATCATTGACGGAGACAACCAAAGCTCCTCTGAATCCCTCAAGACCACCGACTTCGAAGAGGATGGCTCTCCTGCTGCCGACGATGCTGCTTCAAAGTCTCCTGCGCCAGAGGAATGAAAAAACAATATGTAATATTTCTTTCCTCTGGAATTTGTCTATGCGAAAAAACTACTCTATTAACTTAAGGCATAAAAACAATAGTTGTAATCTCCTGCTACTCAAGAACTAGTTCCAGCATGTAGATATTTTTAAGCAAGTGTTGGCTTATCCATTACTTTGGTTTTTCTGCTTGACCTTTCGTGAGTTGGAAGACTCGTTGTCGGAACCATGCGCTCATGCGATGATGCCCAATGGCACCGTGAAAAACCTAAGAACAAAATAGACGACTTCAAGTGTCGAAAGTCACTATTCCAGAATCCACATAAAAACAACAAAGAACGTGTAGACCGGAAAACTTAAGCTAACGCCCGTAGGCGGAATTTTCACAAGTGCAAATGCAAAGCTTGTGCATAAAGGTTTTTGTAACATCCCTAAAATCATGTTTTAAAACTCATGCATATCATCCTTGCATCCATGATCATTTAGGGTTTCATTTCAAAATCATTTCAAAAACAGGAGCATATATTGCTCATTATTTTATGTATGAATACTCTAGCCTTTGTGCTACTTGCTAATGAGAAAGGTACTAATATTCATTCAGTAATGTTTTGAGTTCAAACTTATGTGATTTCAAAAGCTTGAACAAAGTTTCAAAAACAAAGTATGAAATAAAACCAAGTTTAGGCCTATTATTATATCTCATAAAGTCTTGGTTTTATTTTATTTTCCAAATGACCCAAGTATGTTTTTGTAAACAGAAGTGTTTGGCACATATTTGAGTGCAAAGTACACTATACAAAAAGCTAGAGAAGGTTTGAATTCAAACAGAATTGAAATGGAGTTTGAAAACCAATTCTAAAAAACCAAACAGAAAAAGAAAAGGAATAAAGAGGGAAAAAATAAGAAGCAAGCCAATCTGGCCCAACCCAGCCCACTCGACCCAGCTAGCCCAGCAACCCCTCCCCTCGCGAATCGTTTTCTTTCACTCGCACCCGCACCCACTGAGTCGCTGACCGTCTGGACCCACCCCCACTCCTTATCTCTCGCTAACAACCACAGCCCACACGACTATCGTCGTCTCCACCCAGCGACTGGTTCATCCCCAAATTACGCCGAGCGTTTCCTGTTTAATTCGCGGCGTCAATTCCCATTCAATGCCTGAGTGATTCACGCCCCCATCTCGCCTACTTAAACACCATGCTCCCCTCCTCCTTTTCCCCCAAACCACACCTCGCCGGAGCCACCAGGCTGCACGAATTTCTCTCTGGACGCCCGCTACTCTGACGAGTTCGTTGTCAAATTCCGGTGAGCACCGCACTCCCCTCTGCCTATGGTTCATGCTGGCTTGTTCTACATCTCCGTGCGCACCTACTGATGCTTTCCGTTTGCTCGCGCATGGTCTGTAGCCTCGGCAACGTCAACGACTGAGCTCCGCTGCCCTCTGCTTGAACTTCGGCGACCTTTTCCCGTAAGTCCCAGCCTCCCCTCTCCCTCTGTTTGATACGTGTGAGATCCCCAGTGTCCTGCGCATCTAACGACACCTTTCTCTCATGTTAGCACGGCCCAGAGCATCGCCAACGTCGACGAACAGAAGCCACCGTCGCTAGAGACTACTCCGACGAGCAATCCGTGACAACTCCGAGCGCCCCTTCGCCAACCGAGCATACGTCGAGCTTCTCCTCGTCACGGCGATTCTAGTGAGCATCCTCCCACCTCCACGGGCGACCTAGTTCGCCGGCTCCGCCACTGACTGAGCGCGCTAGCGCCGCCACTTGATGGTTAGATGCTTAGGGCCGTTAGATTTAGATCTAGTGGATGCGATAGATCATAGCCGAAGGGGTAAGTTTAGATCTGTGCCGCACGTTTTAGTTAGATCCAACGGTTCGCAGACGCGATCCGGCGTGAAACGGTACCAGCCAATCAGACGCTGTCGCGTGGCCAGTTCTTTGATTTAAAATCTGAATTTAGATCTATTAGATGTTTAAACTTGTTTAATTCATAACTTTTGTTTCCTACGTCCAAATTTTACAAATTTTATATCAATGGAATTAGGAGAGAAAGCCCTTTCCATATATGCAATGTGTTTAATGTTTTGTTTCTGTTAAAATGGTTATTTTTACAGAAACATGTGTAGGCCTATTTTATGTATAACAAATATTTGGGAAATGTTTTAATGTTCAAATAAAGGTTGTTTGGCAAGTTTTGAACTTGTTTATGAATCAGTACTGTGCACTTGTCTTGTTGATTATAGAAAAATCATCACATATCATATTGCATGCATCCATATATTTTTGCTTGTATTTATTTTGTATGTGATTTGGTGCTATCATTTTATGTGTAGATTTTGGTGCAAGTAGTGATTGTGATTGTGAGGATTGTAGCTACTCTCCAAACTACCAAGGCAAGTGGTGCTTCATGATTTTATTACTATCTTTTTCAAGTATGCACTAGAAATATTTTGCTAGTCTTGCATGGATATTTTTGGTCTATATGCTATGCTTGGGAAATCCTAGTAGTTGTAGAATTGCTAGAAATATTACTAAGTCTTAAAAATGACATGCTTAGCCTAGCTAGTAGCAACCAAGGGTGGTTATATATTCATGCTATGAATAAATATTTCTAAGTATTTGGACTATGTTTTTGTTTAATAAAACAACTAAGTGAATGAAACACCTGGGTGGAATGGAAGGAATGGGTTATGTTGAGTGGTTACACAAGGCCCATTTCTATGGTTTACCTTGTGTATCTCACTTGTGGAAAGCCACCCAGGAACAAAGGGATTTGAGAAGCCATATGTTAAGAAGCTTCTAGTGCAGCCACTTGGCAATATGGGCTCTGCCTGGATCATATAGGTTGCAATAACTTAGCCATTTGGACAGTTGGTGGTAGTGGAAATGATAGGTTAGAGCGCGTCCATTTGGTCTAAGGGAAGGCTTCTGAAAGGTCCTGTCTTGGTGAAAATCAAGTCTTGTGGGGAAAGTGCACAACCTCTGTAGATGGAAGAATCTAAGTACTTAGCCATATCCCTGGTATTGGACAACTTGAGCATCAAGACATGGAAGATATCAAGAATCTCCTCATCCCAAATTCTAAGTAAAAACTTGTGGTTGAACAAGGGTGTAGGACCCCATTGTCTATTGGTGGTTCCTTGGGAAAGTTTTTGACAAAGAAAAACTTAGTGTTTTCAACTGATAGGCAAAACCTATTTTGAGCAAATCAAGCCTAAGCTACACTTAGCCAAAAAGCATATAGTAACTAGTCCACCAATATTCTACTAAGGTATCACTTGCCAATACTATTCCAATGTATTGACCCACTGTGGCTATAACTTGTGATGTTGCAGGATATTCAGATGATGATTAGGAGTCATGAGTCTACACTCAACATGCTTGCCTGTGGCACATGAAGATGAAGACTTATTTATCTTATTATATATTTAAACTCTTGTATTAGGCCTGTGGCCATGGAGTTGTAAAAGACTATGTTTGTCTCTAGAATGATATGTAATAATGACCTTTGTTTCTGTGTACTTCATCTTAAACTGTGGATGGTAGCATTGATACAGGGACTAGCATTGCAATCACAGGGATCCTTTCCTTTACAAAGGAGGGATCTTACAGATGGTATCAGAGCACTGTGTTGCCTATAGGATTATGACCCTAGTATTGGAAACCACTAAGGAAAAAATTTCAACAACTTCCACACTTGTCTTTTCTTCTCGTAAACTTTTCTAATCTTCTTTCTCATCTCTATTTGTAGATGAAATCCATCAACGAAGACGTGAGGAAGGGACCACTCATGACTATGACTTTGGAGTGTGAGACAGAATTTCCCAAGGCTCTCAAGGACCTCATGGTTTCCATGGGAATACATGGTGCAACTGTGTACAAAGGCTTTCCTGTGATGGATGAAGGAGTTGAGTACTGGTGGGTGCAACTTCACTTGTATAAAAACAAGGAAGACAACCACAAGGACTCGGGATTCTGCATGGTCACCAACTCAGTGATGCACACCACATTCTTTGATTCAGCAAGGGATGCAGCTTGGAGGGCCATCAAAGAACTTGGTGATAGAATCAAGTGCAGAATGCTTAACACCCAGAATGACCTTAGGGAAGAAAATAAGCATACCCAAGAGTTAGAGGCTACCAAACAAAGCTTAAGGAAGGACATCATAGACTTAGCAATGGAGTCTTGTGATCTAGACAAACAGATTGCCTCTAGGGATGCCCTGTTAGCCAACTTGGCAAGTGAGATGGGATTGTAATGTACCACATTAGTTGGACCACCACATTTATCATTTTATTTTCCAAATGTTGTATAAAATAAGTTGAACCTTGGTTGTTTTTAATGGATCCAGGTATGTCATGACTTGTGTGTTTTGATTTCCAAAGTTATGCATGTGATGCCTTGCTTGTGATTTGTCTTAATTGTGTTGATTCTAACTTTTTCTATCTTATTAAATAGATGCCTAATGTTACTATCAGCACGGCTGAAGAGTTCAAGGGAGCTCGTTTTGGCCCTCGTATTATTGAGCTCACTAGTTTGCTCAATCTCCCTCTTCCTACCTGAAGGGTTTCGCGGCATAGTAAATCAAAATTTTCTACGGAGCGAACAGAGGGAAAGCCAAGATCTAATCTAGGAGATGCAAACAACGAGAGAGATTGGATTAGATCTTCATACCCTTGAAGATTCAAGACAGTGAACGTTCGTCGGAACGGGTGATGTAGTCGTGCTCGCTTCTCCTCCTCGCGATCCGATCCGATCTAGCACCACAAGTGGCGGTGCCTCCGTGAGATGCACACGGCAAAGACTCGGCGTCTCCTCCTTCCTCGGACCAGCGAGTATGTTGGAGAGATAGATTGGATCTACACGACGGCGTGGTGTATATGGTGGAGAATTTCTGCGCAGGCTTCGCCACAAACAATGAGGGGAAGAGGAAGGTAGCAAGGCAGCTAGGGCTTGGAGGAAGGTGTGTATGGGGAGGGGGCGCACCACCCCTCTATATATAGAGGGGGGGCGGCCAGCCCTTGCCCCTCCTCCAAGCCTATCTCTAGTTTAAACAATTTAAACTCTCCCTTATCTAGAAATCCTATCTCTAGTTTAAACGATTTAAACTCTCCCTTATCTAGAAATCCTATCTCTAGTTTAAACGAGTTTAAACTTATCCAGGATCGGCTGGGCCCTATGGGGCCTTGTGCCCCTGGCCCAATGCGGCCAGGACACTCCCTCATAGGCCCATGCCCCCTCCCGGAAGGTGGGGCCACGTTGGTCCCCTTCCGGAAGGTTCTAGAAGCTTCCATAATACCGATTAACCCGAACAATTACGAACTCCAAAACTGCACCTTATATGAATCTTATTCTCCGGACCATTCCTAACCTCTCGTGATATCCCGGATCCCATCCGAGACTCGAACAAAAATTCATAAAACAATTATCCAATCTATCCTAGCGTCAAGACACGTTAAGTGTGTGACCTGCGGGTTCGAGAATATGCGTACATGATCTTCTATCAATAATCAACAGGGTGCAGGCACCCATATTGACTCCACACATTCATCGATGATCATATCGGATGAACCACGATGCCGGATTCAATCAATCCCATATATATGTTCCCTTCGTCTCGCGATATTTTACTTGCTCGAGATTCGATCGTCGGTATCGTCATACCTAGTTCAATCTCGTTCACGCAAAGTACTTTACGTTCGTAATCCGATATCACTTTGTGATTAACTCCTTAACCACATGCTTGCAAGCGGTGTTGATATCGATTACCGAGTGGGCCCAAGTATATCTCTCGACTTGGGAGGGACAAATTCCATCTCGATACATACAACCCAATGATACTTTCCGATCACCGAGAGACACCTTTATGATCACCCTCTCATAGGATGACGTTTGATGACCTCAAAGCTTTCTTCCGATACCAGGGAGTTGCATTATCTCATGGTCTAAGGAATACAATATTTGACATAGGAAAAGCTTCGCAAAGACGAACACGATGACACGATCTAATTGCTCTGCTTTGTTTGGGTCTATCCACCATATCATTCTCCCAATGATATGATCTCATTATCAATTGACAACTCATGTCTATGGTTAGGAAACCTTAACCATCATTGATCAATGAGCTAGTCCATAGAGGCGTACTAGGGACACGGTGTTGTTCATAAACCACACAAGTATTAAAGTTTCCGCTTAATAAAATTCTAGCATGGAATATAAACTTTATCATGAACAAGAATTATAATAATAACATCTTTATTATTGCCTCTAGGGCATAATTCCAACAGTCTCCCACTTGCACTAGAGTCAATAATCTAGTTTACATTTGGCAACAATCTCACACCCATGGCACTGAGGTGTTGATCATGTTTTACACGTGGAAGAGGTTTAGTCAATGGATCTGCGACATTCAGATCCGTATGTACTTTGCTAATCTTCAAATCTCCATCTGCTATATAATCTCGGATTATATGAAACTTATGTTGATATGCTTGGTCTTTGGATGATATCTTGGTTCCTTAGCGAGTGCTATGGCGCCAGTGTTGTCACACAATATCTCCAATGGGTCCAATGCACTTGGAACCACGCCAAGCTCAGTGATGAAGTTTCTGATCCAAACTCCTTCACTTGACGCTTCTGCAGCCCATGTATTCCGCTTCCACTGTAGATCTCGCGATCACGCTTTGCTTAGCTTCTCCACTCAGCTCCTCCATTCAAAATATACACGTATCCCGTCTCGAGATTTAGAATCATCCTTGTCGGTGTCGAAACTAGCATCGACGTAACCTTTACGACAAGTCGCTCATCACCCCCATAGACTAAGAACATTTCTTTAGTTCTATTTAGGTACTTTAGGATGTTCTTCACGGCTGTCCAAAGGTTCCACTCGGATCACTTTGATATCTCGTCAAACTAAGAGCATTGGACACACCGGTCTAGTACAAAGATGGCATACATGATGGAACCTATGGCCGAGGCATAAGGCACTTTGCTCATAGCTTCCCTATCATTTACCGTAGTGGACACCGAGCCTTGCTCAATATCTTACCCGACAACATAGGCTTTGAACCTTTCTTTGCCTTATCCATTATGAACCTTTTCGTAACTTTGTCTAGGTATGTACTCCGGCTTAAAGCTATCAGCGTCTTTGTCTATCTCTATAGATCTTGATGCCCAATATATAAGCAGCTTCACCTAGGTCTTTCATTGAAAACACTTGTTCAAATAACTCTTCACATCGTTAAGCATGTTGATGTCATTTCCGATAATCAATATGTCATCCACATACGATGCCGAAACGTCAACGTGCTCCCACTCACTTTCTTGTAGATACAAGCTCAGAGAAATTTGGAACAAATCCAAAGCTCTTGATCACTTGATCAAAATGCAGGTTCCAACTCCGAGTTGCTTGCTTCATGCCATAAATGGAACGCTGAAGTTTGCATACTTTACTAGCATCCTTAGGATCGACAAAACCTTCGGGTTGCATCATATAAAACTCTTCATCAATGTTGCCATTGAGGAAAGCAGTCTTGACATCCATCTGCCATATTTCATAATCATGAAACGCAGCAATTGCTAATAAAATCCGAATGGACTTAAACATCGCTACGGGAGAGAAAGTCTCATCGTAGTCAACACCTTGAACTTGTCGAAAACCTTTTGTGACAAGCCGTGCTTTATAGACGGTAACATTACCATCCGCGTCCATTTTCTTCTTGAATATCCATTTGCACTCAACGGCCTTTCGGTCGCTAGGAGGATCCACCAAAGTCCATACTTGGTTTTCGCTCATGGATCCCAATTGATTTCATGGCTTCCACCATTTCTCGAGTCCGGCTCATCATCGCTTCCTCATAGTTCGTAGGCTCACCGTCTTCTACTAACAAGACAGTCAAGACAGGTTGCCGTACCACTCGGGAGGGGCACGCGACCTTGTCGACTGCGACGTTCAATGGCGACATCGTCAAGCTTCATGATCCTTGTCATTAGCTTCCTCTATTGTTGCGCAGCGCATGGAACAATTTCAGTCTTGCGCTACTCTCCAATTCAAGAGAAGGTTCAATAACCTCGTCTAGCTCTACTTTCCTCCCACTCACTTCTTTCGAGAGAAACTCCTTCTCAAGAAAGGAACCGTTCTTTGCGACAAACACTTTGCCACCGGTTCTGTGATAGAAGGTATACCCAATAGTTTCCTTAGGGTATCCTATGAAGACGCATTTCTCCGCTTTGGGTTCGAGCTTGTCCGGCATCAACTTCTTGACGTAAGCTTCGCATCCCCAAACTTTAAGAAACGACAACTTAGGTTTAGCACCAAACCACAGTTCATACGATGTCGTCTCAACGGATTTAGATGGAGCCCTATTTAAAGTGAATGCAGCGGTTTCTAATGCATAACCCCAAAATGATAACGGCAAATCAGTAAGAGACATCATTGATCGGACCATATCTAATAGGGTTCGATTCCTGCTCGAACACACCATTCATTGCGTGTGGTGTTCCGGTGGCGTGAGTTGTGAAACGATTCCACTTGCTTTAAGATGCGTGAGAAAATCATAACTCAAATATTCACCTCCACGATCGGATCGTAGAAACTTAATCTTTACATTACGATGGTTCTCCACTTCATTCGAAATTCTTTGAACTTTTGAAACGTTTCAGATTTATGTTTCATTAAATAGATATACCCATATCTACTTAAGTCATCGGTAAAAGTGAGAAAATAGCGATATCCACCGCGCGTCGAAACACTCATCGGTCCGCATACATCGGTATGTATGCTTTCCAACAAGTCCGTTGCTCGCTCCATCATACCGGAGAACGGGTTTTGAGCATCTTGCCCATGAGGCATGGTTCATGTGTCAAATGATTCAAAATCAAGAGACTCCAAAAGTCCATCGAATGGAGTTTCTTCATGCGCTTTACACCAATATGTCCTGGGCACGATTGCCACAAATAAGTAGTATTATCACTATCTACTTTGCATCTCTTAGCCTCAATATTATGGATGTGTGTTTCATCCCTTTCGAGATTTAGAAGAAATAAACCATTCACAATAGGTGCATGACCATAAAAGATGTTACTCATATAAATAGAACAACCATTATTCTCCGATTTAAATGAATAACCGTCTTGCAATAAACATGATCCGGAAATAATGTTCATGCTCAACGCAGGCACATAATAACATTTATTAAGGTTTAAAACTAATCCCGAAGGTAAAACTAAGGAGAGCGTCTTGACGGCCATCACATCAACTCTTGATCCGTTGCCAACGCGCATCGTCACCTCATCCTCGCAAGCCGCCGTCTATTCCGTAGCTCTGTTTGAGTTACAAATATTAGCAACCGGTATCAAATACCCGGGCACTACAATGAGGGCTAGTAAGGAAAACATCAATAACATGTATATCAAATATACCTTTGATGGTGCCAGCCTTCTTGACCGCTAAGTACTTGAAGACGAGTTGTGCTTCCAGTGACCCTGTCCTTGCAATAGAAGCACTCGTCCGGCTTAGGACCGATCTGAGCTTCTTCTCGGGAGGGCATTGCGCACGCCGCCTTCTTGAAGGGCTTCTTTGCTCCTTACCTTTCTTAAAGGAGGGCTTGTTGACCATCAACACATGATTATCCTTCTTGATGTCCACTTCCGGCCTTGACTTTGCGAAGAGATCGGTGATCGATCAGTGGAACCAATCGATTATGAGTCACTACAAACTTTTGTAGCCGGGAGGAGTGATTGCAACCCTATCAATCTTGAGCTCCTCCGAATCGTGCATTCCAGTTGCTCAAGCGTTGAGTGTAGCCCGACATCTTTATGGCGTGCTCACTAACGGAACTCCCTTCCTCCATCTTGCGGTTAAAGAACTTCTCGAGATCTCATATCTCTCGAGCGGGCTTGAGTCTCGAAACATGGTTTTCAGCTCCTCGAGAATCTCAAAGGGCCCGGATAGGTTTCAAAACGATTTTGAAGCTCGGTTCCATAGCAAACAACATGGTGCTCTTAATCACACCATAATCATCTTTCTTGATCGATAGATGCTTTCTCATCACCATAGCGATTGCAACAGGGGTTACCTAACGCTTTCTCAAGGACATAGTCCTTTTGTCCGCCAGACAGAATGATTCTTAGATTGCGGAACCAGTTGGTGAAGTTAGACCCATTGTTTCTAAGCTTTTCTTTCTCAGCAAAAACGTTGAAATTGAAGTTGAAGTTGGACTTGGCCATTGGATCTACAGTATTTGCAAGTACAATTTAGACTATGTTCATGATAAATAGTTCAACTTAATCAAATTACTAGATGAACTCCCACTAAATTCAACATCCCTCAAGTTGTTTAGTGAACATGATCCAAATTCACCACACCTAATCCGATCATCACGAGAAGAGATGTGGGTTCAATGGTGGACAACGAAGTGTCGATCATATCATTCATATGGCTCATGCTTAACCTTTCGGTTCTTGTGTTCCGAGGCCATGTCTGTACATGCTAGGCTCGCCAAGTTAGACCCAAGTATTTCCGCGTGTGCAAAACTGGCTTGCACCCGTTGTATGTGAGCGTAGAGTCTATAGCACCCGATCATCACGTGATGCTTGGACACGACGAACTTTCGCAACGGTGCATACTTGGGGAGAACACAGTTTTTATCTTGATCTTTAAGTGAGGAATTATCTTATAATGCTACCGTCGCGATCTAAGCATAATAAGATACATAAAAGGGATAAACATCACATGCATATAACTTTATGTGACATGGTATAGCCAAGCTTCGCGCAATGATCTCCATCTTGTGCGTTCCGGCATGATCTCCATCACTCCACCATGATTGCCTCCACCACGAATAGCAACTACAACTATTGCTAACTACTTAGCGATAAAGTAAAGCTATTACATGGCGTATAATAAGTTGACTCGCAGGTCATACACAATTATAAAGACAACCATATGGCTCCTGCCAGTTGTGTACTCATCGACATGCAAGTCGTGAAACATTACAAAACATGATCATCGCATACAATATACACATCACATCTTGGGCCATACCATATCACAGAAAACACTCCCTGCAAAAACAAGTTAGACGCCTCTACTTTGTTGTTGCATGTTTTACGTGGCTTATGGGAGTAGATGCTAAGAACGATTCTTACTACGGAAAGCCACAACGGTGATATTATGGTTGCCAAACTCCGGTGTTAATCCCATGACAACTATAGTGAGAGAACGACATCCACCACCGCATGTGTGGTACAAGCCACACGTCAAGTGCGGAGTCGCGAATGACGGCGTCGCGTAAGGTTGGCTGGACCGCTTCAATCTCACTATCCCGTCATAAGAAGAACACAAACAAGAGGCTTGCAACGAGAAAACATCAACGCCCGCAACAACCATGTTGCGTTCTACTCGTGAAACACATCTACGCATAGATCTAGCTCGATACCATCAAGGGTTTCGTGGCATAGTAAATCAAAATTTTCTACGGAGCGAACAGAGGGAATGCCAAGATCTAATCTAGGAGATGCAAACAACGAGAGAGATTGGATTAGATCTTCATACCCTTGAAGATTCGCACAGCGGAACATTCGTCGGAACGTGGGTGATGTAGTCGTACTCGCTTCTCCTCGCGATCCGATCCGATCTAGCACCACAAGTGGCGGTGCCTCCGTGAGATGCACACGCAAAGACTCGACGTCTCCTCCTTCCTCGGACCAGCGAGTATGGTGGAGAGATAGATTGGATCTACACGACAGCGTGGTGTATATGGTGGAGAATTTCTGCTGCAGGGCTTCGCCTACAAACAGTCGGGAGGGTAAGAGGAAGGTAGCAAGGCAGCTAGGGCTTGGAGGAAGGTGTGTATGGGGAGGGGGCGCACCACCCCTCTATATATAGAGGGGCGGCCCTGCCCTCCTCCAAGCCTATCTCTAGTTTAAACAATTTAAACTCTCCCTTATCTAGAAATCCTATCTCTAGTTTAAACGATTTAAACTCTCCCTTATCTAGAAATCCTATCTCTAGTTTAAACGAGTTTAAACGTATCCAGAATCGGCTGGGCCCTATGGGGCTGTCACATCCCAAGATTTTCCAAATCTTGTAATGTGAAAATAAATGAATAAAATAAAACTTTGTTTAAATTTCAGAGCCAGAAGAAACTTTTTGAATTCAATTAGAACTTCAAACCCATCTGAATTAAATAAAATCTAAAGGTATTTAAGATGATAAACTTTTATTAAAGGAAAATAAAAATAATTAAAATATTAATTTGAAACTCTTAAATGAAAAGATTTGTTTTCAAAAGAAATAGAAGTTCTGCAAATAAGGATTATTTAATAAAGCCAAATTAAACTTTGATCAAGCCTTGGAAATTAAAACATTTAGTTTTTGAATAAAAATAAACAAAGGTTTATTTAAAATAAAATAATAAGGAATCAATATCAAAAATTTATTCAAATAAAAGGTTGTACCATTTTAATTAAAACAATCAAAACTTGTTAAATTGTTTTAAATAGGTTTCCAAGTATTTTCTAATAAAACCTACTAAAGTGTTTTTGACTTTAATTTAGGTTCAAAATAAATATCTCAAATAAACTAAATCCTATTTGAATTAATAAAGAAAGTCCATATTATTTAAATCATTAATGGACCCTAAAATAAAAGGATATTTTGTTTTAAACAAGTTCCCCAAATATCCTTTATTTCCAAATAAAACCTACTGAATTGTTCTAAAAATATTTGGATTTTAAAAATGGTGATTTTATCAAATAAATCAAACCCTATTTAAATAAATAACTAAAGGTACATTTTATTTAATTAATGAATGAATCCTAAAATGAATTAAATATTATTTTATTTTAGAAATTTTGGTATTTGTTACTGAACAGAATCAAGTTCAAAAGTTGTGAAGTGTGATGTTGGTTTGAATTTAATTGGTTGTTTGAATCATGTGTTTGAATAATCAAATCAGAAAATAAAGTAGAAAAAGCATTCAGTATAAAAAAAATGAAACAAAGCAGCCCAGTCGACAGGCCCAGCTCCAGCCTATCTAGCCCACCTCCTCTCCCGAACCGTTTTCTTTCCCACTCAGAACCGCACCCTCCCAGCAACCGACAAGTGGACCCCGCCTGAAACGTTTTCCCACTGACGCTGGACCCCACATCCCCTGTTCTTCTTCTTCACCCGCAGACCACGCCCACCCCGACGCCCGGCCGTTGCAAATAGCGTAACTCCGGCATAATTCTCCTTTAACTCGCAATGAATTAGCCCTCTGACCATGCAGGTTAAATCGTCACCCTCTCCTCTCTCGTTCCCCTCAGACTCCTCCCCAAAGCTTGCCCCTAGGCCGCTCCATTTCTTCCCGACGCCTCTGCTCCGGAACCGTCGCAGCAATCCCGACCAACTCCGACCACCCCTCTACCTCTACTTCACGTGAGTGGACTCCTCTCGACCTCATGCACCTCCCAGTACTCCTAGTTCGCCCGCGGGTGCACCAGAACCCCGACTACGACAAACTCCCGACGCCGACGTCTGCCTTCTTCTCCGGCGACTCCTGGTGAACAGATCACCGCGCCTTCTCGTTCACGCACACACCTTCGCCGTGTCCTTGCGCTCCGACTATGTGTTTTGTTTATCTCCTGGTGATCTGCTGCACCGTCCTCGACAGCAACCCGAGAGCACCGCCACCCTAAGCAACTCCGGCGAGCAATTCTGCCAAGACCAGTGCGCCCCTTGCCATCTCTAGAGCACCTTGAGCTTTGCCGTGTTCTCCTGAGCCTGGTGAGCATTTTCCCTTTCCCCCTAACCTTCTGTAGCACCGGCACCGTCGTCGACTGATAGCTCACTTGCCGCTAGCCTTCGGCGTAGCTCACTTTTGGTCGACAAGCGATCTGGTAGGATCTAGTTTGAACGATTACGATTAGATCACTTACTGCGAAGAGGTACACGTTCTGAACCATGCGATGTGACTTAGATCTAATGGCCTGCAGTGCGTGATCCGCGCGAACCGTTTTCGGCCAATTATAATACGACGCGTGGCCAGCTCTAGTTTAAAAACAGATTTTTGAATCAGAATTATATGCAAACTTCAAACACTTGTAACTTTCAAACCACACGTCCAAATTTGACAAATTTTATATCAATAAAATTAGGAGAACAAGACCTAAACAACCATGACCTTAGTTTTGAAAATAGTATCTGTTAGCTTGTTTGAAATTACATAAACATTTGTGTACTTGTGTGGAGTATAAAAATTGTTTAAAATTGTTTCTAGGATTAAATCTTTTGCAAAATGGACTTGTGTGACCTCACTGACCCTGGGAACCAACCCATAGTGTTAAAAATGATTTTTGTGAAATTTAAGTTGAATTAGTTAACTTAGTCATCTTCTAGCCAAATAAACTCATTAGTTTTATTATGGAAATGTTTTTACAAGGAAAACTTTGGGAAAAATATTATGGACCAAACTTACTGACCCAAAACACCAAGCCTTGCCAAGGGAAACTCACTTGGTGAAAAATATAAAGTTTTGCTTGAAAAAGAATAAATTTCCACCACATAAAATGTTGAATGCATTTTAAAATAGACTTTGGGCAAAACCTCTAACTAATGACTTTGCCATTTTTGGTAAATGACCAATGTGGACCTTACAAAGTTTATAAACCTAGTAGAGACCAACTTTGCAATAGAACCCTCTTTCTACAAGACTTAGGAACCATTGCTTTGTGTATGTGAATTATTGTTTGAAAGTTGGAATGCTACTTGATACTATGCTTGCTTGATTGTAGTGAAATTAGCAAGTGTGGGACTAGCAAGAACAAGGAGTGACTATCATCCCCTGAACAAAAAGGCAAGTGACACTAACATATAAAGTCCTACTATTTTCCTTATACTTAGTGGATTTTGAAAACATGCATGAAAACAATTTTATACTTATGCTATGCTAATCCCAATAGGATTCCTTATACACTCCTTAGTAAAAATATTAAAGTTGTACATGCTTAGCCATGCCATGTTTTTGAAAAGAGATTCATGTTGAAATTTACAAAGGATGAGAAAAGACTTGTGTTTTACATAATAAAACAAGGACCCAATGAACCACCTAGGTGGTGGACACTTTATGTTTTGGAGAAGGTGGCAACAAAAGGAAACCATGTCTATGGCAATCACTTTGTGTTGTGCTCCAAATGAAAACCACCTAGGAAACTTAGAGATTGAACATGTTTCTCCAATTGAGGCTTTCGTGTACAACCACATGCTATTATGGCTCTGGCTTAGTCAACTACATTAGGAAGACCCATACATTGTCTTTAGTTACCGGACATGGGGATCTGGAATGCTTCATGGGGGCTGAAGACAAGCTAGCAATGATGTATGGGAGGACCTCTTGGAAAGACTTCGTCACATTCTCGATGCCCAAGATTACTCCATCTTGGTGAGCACTAATCCAGAGGCCCTTTGTGGCAACAAGATGGGATTGTGTCATGTGGGTAAAGTGTACTCCTTCTGCAGAAGATAATAAAATCTAAGTACTTAGCCGTGTCCCCGGTTATGGACAATACTGAGCAACTAAAGTTTGAACTATGGGAGATCTCGACATTCCAACTTCTAATATAAAAACTTGATGCACTTGGGGGTACCAAGGAATTCAAAGAGATTTGATAAAACTTGTTGCACTTGGGGTTACCAAGGTGCACAAGAGTATGATGTACTTGGGGTTACCAAGTAGCTCAAGGGATTTTTGACAAAAACTTGAACACTTGAGTGTCTACCAAGGAGTTCAAGGAGCTTGGAAAAGAGATTTGACAAAGGACCAAAACCATTTTGAAAAGATAGGATAAATATTGCTTTATGCAAATAAGCCTTAAACTCTACTTAGCCAAATATGCATGTATTGGTAGGATCCACTCATACACACATAGAAGTGAAACTTGCCAATACAATTCAAATGTATTGACCCCTTGTGGCTGTAACTTGTATGTTGCAGGTTTGATTGATTTTAGTGAAGATTGTTTGATTAGGATTACAAAGTCTACAACCAACATCTGCCTGTGGTACTTTGAAGATGAAGGACCTCATGATTATAGTTATTCCGCTGCAATGTAATGTATTAGCCAAATGAGCTATGTATGATGTAATAAAATTATGTTATTCCTGGTTGTAAAGTTATATTTTGACCTTTGTTTCTTGATATTACATCTTAAATGTGGATGCTAGCTATTGATCCAGGGACTAGCATTGTAAAACACAGGAGGAATCTACCTTATCAGGTTGAGGCCTCTACAGGGGCCTTGTGCCCCTGGCCCAATGTGGCCAGGACACTCCCTCATAGGCCCATTCCCCCTCCCGGAAGGTGGGTACACGTTGGTCCCCTTCCGGAAGGTTCTAGAAGCTTCCGGTACAATACCGATTAACCCGGAACAATTCCGAACTCCAAAAACTACACTGCCTTATATGAATCTTATTCTCCGGACCATTCCGGAACCTCTCGTGATATCCCGTATCCCATCCTAGACTTCGAACAAAAATTCATAAACCAATTATCCAATCTATCCTAGCGTCAAGACACGTTAAGTGTGTGACCCTGCGGGTTCGAGAATATGCAGACATGATCTTCTATCAATAATCAACAGCGGGGTCTGGGCACCCATATTGACTCCCACACATTCATCGATGATCATATCGGATGAACCACGATGCCAGGATTCAATCAATCCCATATATATATTCCCTTCGTCTCGCGATATTTTACTTGCTCGAGATTCGATCGTCGGTATCGTCATACCTAGTTCAATCTCGTTCACGAAATACTTTACTCATTCCGATGTCTGATATCACTTTGTGATTAACTCCTTAACCACATGCTTGCAAGCGGTGTTGATATCGATTACGAGTGGGCCCAAGTATATCTCTCCGACTTGGGAGGGACAAATTCCATCTCGATACATACAACCCAATGATACTTTCCGATCACCTGAGAGACACCTTTATGATCACCCTCTCATAGGATGACGTTTGATGACCTCAAAGCTTTCTTCCAATACCAGGGAGTTGCATTATCTCATGGTCTAAGGAATACAATATTTGACATAGGAAAAGCTTCGCAAAGACGAACACGATGACACGATCTAATTGCTCTGCTTTGTTTGGGTCTATCCACCATATCATTCTCCCAATGATATGATCTCATTATCAATTGACAACTCATGTCTATGGTTAGGAAACCTTAACCATCATTGATCAATGAGCTAGTCCATAGAGGTGTACTAGGGACACGGTGTTGTTCACAAACCACACAAGTATTAAAGTTTCCGCTTAATACAATTCTAGCATGGAATATAAACTTTATCATGAACAAGAATTATAATAATAACATCTTTATTATTGCCTCTAGGGCATAATTCCAACACTACCATCATGGTGCTTCCCCTCACCAAGTTCGAGAGGAAAGACCTTTGGGGCTTCAAGGTTAATCAGCCCGGACTCCAGACTGAGCCTACCATGGAGGCAATCATCTTCAAGCTCATGCATGATGACAAGGAGAGAGGCCTAGAGGTAGTCATGCAGGACTTGATTGGACGTCTGTTAGGGAGACACTCTCGACAGGTTAGAGGTACTCACTTCCACACCTTCGGTAGACGTGATGAGGATGGTGAGGCCATTGACTTTGAGGATACTTCGAGGGAGACAGCAGAGCCGATTCGTCTATACCTCCAGGACTTAGAGGTTCTTCTTAGGCACATAGACACTGATAGGACCAATGTCATGCTCAGCAATGACGAACTCCAGGTGCAGCTTCGTGAGAAGGACAAGCTCTTCGCGGAGCAAGATAAGATAGTCAAGGAGATGGAGGCCAAGTTTGAGAGTCAGGACAGAAAGTTTAAGAGTCAAGAGAAGCAAGTCCAAGATAGGAACAAGAGGATTCGAGACATGACTGCAGAACTGGAGGCCAAGGACTTCGAGCTCGAGCATCAGCAGACTGTGATTGAGAGGCTTCATTCTCAGAAGAGGGCTCTCAAAACCAAAGTAGAGACCTTGACTACCAATGTCAAGGAATACAAGACCGCTATGGAGAATGCAGGTCTTACATTTGTTGAGGAGAAGGTTGATGCCGAGGAGTAGTGATGACTACTCATTTACCTTTATTTATCATGTCTTTGATTATTGAGTCGCAATGACCATCCAACATGTGGATGGCTTGCTATTGGTGTGTTTACTTTGCAAACTTGTTGTCTATGTTGTTGAACTTTTATTATTATGATGCATGTTTGGTGATTGTTTATGTGATGTATTGTGCATGTTAGCATCTATGGGTATCTCATTCTTATCTCTATTGAACAACCACAGATGCCTCCCCGACGTGCCAATCCCAACCCCAACAACAACAACATCACCCCTGAGATGCAGCAAATGATGACAGCTCAGACTCAGCTGATACAAATGATGACTACGTTCATCTAGAATCAGAACAACAACAACAACAACAACAACAACAACAACAACAACAACAATAACAACAACAACAACAACAACAACAACAACAACAATCAGAACAACCCACCGGGTTTTGACATGCTTACCAGGTTCTTGAGACTGAGGCCAGAGTTCTCAGGAACTGCTGATCCTATGATGGCCAATGATTGGCTACGATCTGTGACAAGGACTTGGTAACTGTTGGCTGTTCTGATGAAGAGAAACTCAGATTTACAGCTCACTTGTTGGAAGGACCAGCAGCCACATGGTGGGATAACTTCCAGCTCACCACTCCCATTGAGGATGTGACATGGGCTATCTTTGAAGATGGTTTCCGTACTGCTCACATCTCATCCGGAGTGATGAGTTTGAAGAAGAAAGAGTTCCATAACTTGAAGCGGCCACGCGGCGTGGCTGAATATATTGAGGAGTTCAACAATCTGGCGCGATATGCACCGGATGAAGTTGACACTAATGCTAAGAGGAAGGAAAAGTTCCTTGAAGGGTTGAATGATGAACTGAACATGCAGTTAGTTGTGGCCTATGTTCCCACATACCAGTCTCTTTGTGACAAGGCTGCTATTTTGGAGAGCAAGATGAAACAAGTTGAAAGCAGGAAGAGAAAGCACTCTGACAAGCACAGCTCAGGATCGTCTCACAAGCGTTCCCATTATGATGACAGTGGGAGTTCTGGATCCCACAAGCATGGGAAATTCAACAAGCACCACAACCACAACCGTTATCATGACAACAAGCACAATCGTAGTCATGACAATGATAAGTACAAGAATCACAAGAGTGGATATAAGAGCCACCACAGTGGAAATGGAAGTGGCAGTGGAAGCCAGCCTGTCAAGAAGGATCTTAGTCAGGTTGAGTGTTTCAAATGCAAGAAGATGGGGCATTATGCAAATGAATGCCCAGAAAAGAAAGTTGAGGGACCCAACAAGCCCAACCCTTTTCAGAAGGGACAAGTGAACCACATCAATGTGGAAGACATCTATGAGGAGTCCGATGTTGTGGCAGGTAAGTTTAAACTCAATTCTATTCCAGCACTTGTTATTTTTTATACTGGTGCATCACATTCATTCATATCAAAAGCATTTGTTGATAGAAATGGGTTCCCAACTGAAAACATTGGGTGTCCAATAAAAGTGAGTTCTCCTGGTGGATACATGATAGTAAGTCTTGGATGCCGGGATTTAGTGATAGAATTTGGAAAGCATAAGTTTCCAGTGAGTCTGATAATCCTGGATTCCCAAGGACTGGATGTAATTTTGGAAATGGATTGGATGACCAAGTATGAAGGAGTATTAGATTGTGCTAATCGTACTGTTACACTCACAACCCCGAAAAAGAAACGGATTAGATTCAAGTCTAACTTTGAATCAAAAGGGAGTAAGCTTAATTCTCTTAAGGGGATTAGCATAGAAAGTGTGCCGATTGTGAGTGAATATCCGAATGTGTTTCCAGAAGAATTGCCGGGAATGCCACCAGATAGAGATGTGGAGTTTCTTATTGATTTGCTACCAGGATCTGGACCAATAGCAAAGAGACCGTACAAGATGTCAGTGGGTGAGTTGAAAGAACTCAAGAAGCAACTTGGAGAACAGTTGCAGAAAGGATTTATCCAACCAAGTTCTTCATATTGGGGAGCACCAGTTTTGTTTGTGGAAAAGAAAGATAGAAGTCAAAGATTATGCATAGATTACCGTTCACTCAATGAGGTGACTATCAAGAACAAATACCCTTTGCCTAGAATCAATGACTTGTTTGATCAGCTAGAAGGAGCTTGTGTGTTCTCAAAGATTGACCTCCGGTCAGGTTATTTTCAGCTTAAGATAAGGGAACAAGACATACCTAAGACAGCTTTTACCACAAGGTATGGATTGTATGAGTATACCGTGATGCCATTTGGTTTGACCAATGCACCAGCATACTTCATGAATATGATGAACAAGGTGTTCATGGAATTTCTTGATAAGTTTGTTGTCGTTTTCATCGATGACATTTTGATCTACTCCAAGAGCAAAGAAGAGCATGAAGGACATTTGCGTTTGATACTTGAGAAGCTTAGAGAGCATAAGTTGTATGCCAAATTCAGCAAGTGTGAATTTTGGTTAAATGAAGTTGGTTTTCTTGGACACGTTGTGTCAGTAGATGGTGTAGCAGTTGATCCTGCTAAAGTCTCAGCTGTAACTGAATGGGAATCTCCTAAGTCAGTTAAAGAGGTTCGTAGTTTCCTTGGCTTGGTAGGATACCACAGAAGGTTTATTGAGAATTTCTCCAAGGTAGCTAAACCTATCACATAATTTCTAAAGAAAGACAAGAAGTTTGCTTGGTCTGAAGGTTGTGAACTCAGTTTCCAAGAATTGAAGAAGAGACTAGTGACAGCACCAGTCTTATGTTTGCCAGATTTGGAGAAAGATTTCCAAGTATATTGTGATGCATCCCATCATGGATTAGGTGCATTACTTATGCAAGAAGGAAAATTTGTGGCTTATGCCTCGAGACAACTCAAAACTCATGAGGTAAACTATCCTAATCATGATTTAGAGTTAGCCTCTGTTGTCCATGCACTCAAAACATGGAGACACTATCTTTTGGGAAAGCGGTGTGAAGTGTTCACAGATCACAAGAGTTTGAAGTATATATTCACCCAAAAGGAAATCAGCATGAGACAAAGAAGATGGATAGAACTCATCAAGAACTATGACTTGAGTTTGCAATACCACCCCGGTAAAGCAAATGTTGTAGCGGATGCTCTAAGCCGTAAGGTTTTTGTGAATGGCCTTACTAAGGGAGAATTGCCAGATGATCTGTGTGCCCGATTTAGAGACCTCAGATTGGAGATTGTGCCTGAGGGACATCTCATGTCTTTGGATGTTCAACCCACTTTGTTGGACAAGATCAAAGAAGCCCAAAAGGTAGATAAGGAAATTGAAGAGATTAAGGAAAAGATTGGCAAGGGAAAAGCCAAAGGATTCCATGAAGACGAACAAGGTACTTTATGGCATGGAAAACGTATCTGTGTTCGACAAGACCCGGAGCTTCGGAAACTGATTTTACAAGAAGCACACAACTCACCATATTCTATTCATCCGGGTAACACCAAAATGTACATGGATATGAAAGAAAGATTTTGGTGGAATAATCTCAAGAAGGACATCGCCGAACATATTGCTTTGTGTGATGTATGTAGTAGAGTGAAAGCGGAACATCAGAAACCAGTAGGATTGTTGCAACCACTACCTATCCCTGATTGGAAGTGGGACAAGATTGGTATGGATTTCTCACCGGATTTCCAAGGACCCGGTCAGGATATGATTCTATTTGGGTAGTGGTGGATCGCCTAACTAAGGTGGCTCATTTCATACCCGTGAAGACAACCTATACAAGTGCTAAGTTAGCCAAGATCTATATGAGTAGAATTGTATGTCTACATGGAGTACCCAAGAGTATTGTGTCTGATAGGGTAACACAATTCACTTCTCATTTTTGGAGGCAATTACATGAGTCCTTGGGAACGAGGTTGGAATTCAGCATTGCTTTTCATCCTCAGACTGATGGACAGACAGAAAGGACTAATCAGATTCTTGAAGATATGTTGAGGGCATGTGCCCTAGACTATGGAGCCAGTTGGGATGAAAGTCTGCCTTATGCAGAATTCTCTTATAATAATAGCTATCAAGCCAGTATTGAGATGGCACCATTTGAGTTTCTCTATGGGAGAAAGTGTACCAACCCATTACTATGGAATGGTGTGGGAGAAAGAAGTTTGTTCGGACCAGAACTAATCAAAGAGGCTGAAGAGAAAGTCAAACTGGTTAAGGACAAATTGAAGATAGCACAATCCCGACAGAAGAGCTACGCAGATCCTAAATGTAGAAAAGTCACCTATTAAGTGGGTGATAGAGCTTATCTTAGAGTGTCACCACTTCGTGGAGTGAATAGGTTTGGTGTCAAAGGTAAATTGGCCCCAAGATATGTTGGACCATTCAAGATTCTGAGTCGTAAAGGAGAAGTAGATTATGAGATTGAATTGCCAGAGTCTTTGTCAGCTGTTCATAATGTGTTTCATGTAAGTCAGCTTAAGAAATGTCATCCAAAAATGGAAGAAACTTCTTTGAAGGATACTATACCTTTTGAAGAGGTTCAATTGGAGAGTGACCTCACTTATGAGGAGAAACCTATCAAGATTCTTGAGACTGCAGAAAGAGTAACTCGGACTAAGATTATCAAATTCTGCAAAGTTCAGTGGAACCATCATTCCGAAGAAGAAGCAACATGGGAAAGAGAAGATGATCTTCGGAAAGACCACCCTCACCTATTTGCTATCCAACCCGAATCTCGAGGGCGAGATTCACCTTAAGGGGATTAGATTTGTAACATCCCTAAAATCATGTTTTAAAACTCATGCATATCATCCTTGCATCCATGATCATTTAGGGTTTGTTTCAAAATCATTTCAAAAACAGGAGCATATATTGCTCATTATTTTATGTATGAATATTCTAGCCTTTGTGCTACTTGCTAATGAGAAAGGTACTAATATTCATTCAGTAATGTTTTGAGTTCAAACTTATGTGATTTCAAAAGCTTGAACAAAGTTTCAAAAACAAAGTATGAAATAAAACCAATTTTAGGCCTATTATTATATCTCATAAAGTCTTGGTTTTATTTTATTTTCCAAATGACCCAAGTATGTTTTTGTAAACAGAAGTGTTTGACACATATTTGAGTGCAAAGTACACTGTACAAAAAGCTAGAGAAGGTTTGAATTCAAACAGAATTGAAATGGAGTTTGAAAACCAATTCTAGAAAACCAAACAGAAAAAGAAAAGGAATAAAGAGGAAAAAATAAGCGACAAAGCCCAACCCAGCCCACTCGACCCAGCTATCCCAGCAACCCCTCCCCCCGCGAATCGTTTTCTTTCACTCGCACCCGCACCCACTGAGTCGCTGACCGTCTGGACCCACCCCCACTCCTTATCTCTCGCTGACAACCACGGCCCACACGACTATCGTCGTCTCCACCCAGCGAGTGGTTCATCCCCAAATTACGCCGAGCATTTCCTATTTAATTCGCAGCGTTAATTCCCGTTCAATGCCTGGGTGATTCACGCCCCCATCTCTCCTACTTAAACACCATGCTCCCCTCCTCCTTTTCCCCCAAACCACACCTCGCCGGAGCCACCAGGCTGCACAAATTTCTCTTTGGACGCCCGCTGCTCCGACGAGTTCGTCGTCAAATTCCGGTGAGCACCGCACTCCCCTCTGCCTATGGTTCATGCTGGCTTGTTCTACATCTCTGTGCGCACCTACTGATGCTTTCTGTTTGCTCGCGCATGGTCTGTAGCCTCGGCAACGTCAACGACTGAGCTCCGCCGCCCTCTGCTCGAACTCTGGCGACCTTTTCCCGTAAGTCCCAGCCTCCCCTCTCCCTCTGTTTGATACGCGTGAGATCCCCAGTGTCCTGCACATCTAACGACACCTTTCTCTCGTCTTAGCGCGGCCCAGAGCGTCACCAACGTCAACGAACAGAAGCCACCGTCGCTAGAGACTACTCCGACGAGCAATCCGCGACAACTCCGAGCGCCCCTTCGCCAACCGGGCATACGTCGAGCTTCCCCTCGTCACAGCGATTATGGTGAGCATCCTCCCACCTCCCCGGGCGACCTAGTTCGTCGGCTCTGCCACTGATTGAGCGCGCCGCCGCCTGTCACCGCCGCTAGCGCCGCCACTTGATGGTCAGATGCTTAGGGTCGTTAGATTTAGATCCAGTGGATGTGATAGATCATAGCCGAAGGGGTAAGTTTAGATCTGTGCCGCACGTTTTAGTTAGATCCAACAGTTCGCAAACACGATTCGGCGCGAAACGGTACCAGCCAATCAGACGCTGCCGCATGGCCAGTTCTTTGATTTAAAATCTGAATTTAGATCTATTAGATGTTTAAACTTGTTTAATTCATAACTTTTGTTTCCTACGTCCAAATTTGACAAATTTTATATCAATGGGCATACCTAAGGGCAGTTGCCCCATCAAGCTTTCGAATGGGTTTAACTTCTATCCATTTGGTGAATTTATCAACTGCTACTAGCATATGTGTAAACCCACATGGTGCCGTCTGCAACGGACCAACCATGTCTAGACCCTAGACTGCAAACGGCCAAGTTATTGGTATTGTTCGCAATTCTTTGGCTGGAACATGTGGTTATCGGGCATAAAACTGGCATCCTAAGCACATCTCAACCAGCTTGTCGGCGTCCACCTTTTGCGGTCGGCCAGTAGAATCCTTGCTGGAAGGCTTTGGAGACCAACGATCGAGGCGCGGCGTGATGCCCGCAATCTCCGAGATGGATCTCACGAAGGATTTCAATACCTTCTTGCTGGGAAACACACTTGAGGTATACACCAGTGGTTCTTCTTTTGTAGAGTTGTCCATTGATTATGGTATAGCCCTTTGATCGACGTACTATTTGTCATCTTTCGACTTCGTCGTTGGGCAAAGTTCCGTGTACGAGATATTTCATGAACGGTTTTGTCCAAGCCGGAGGGACCTTTGTCACCATGTGAATGAAAGAGTCAACTCTATCTGGGTTGTCGATGTCCGCTCCCTTCATGGATGGGGTCCGTAGATGCTCCAAAAAAACCCTAGGCGGAATTTGCTTGCGCCCTGATCCAAGCTTTGACAGTAGATCAGCCGCCTCATTTTGCTCCCTTGGGACATACTTGACTCCGTATCCCAAGAAGGTCTTGGCTATCTCGTCGACTTTGTCTCGATATGCCGCCATCATAGGGTTCCGCGTGTTCCAGGTGCCAGCCAACTGTTGGGCAACCAAGTTAGAATATCCACAGCAAACTGTGCGCTTGATGCCAATATCCTTGGCTACACGTAGTCCGTGAATGAGTGCTTCATACTCCGCCATGTTGTTCATAGCCTCGAAGTGGATCTGCAGAACATAGTGTAGCTTTTCCTCAGTTGGTGACTGTAACAGTACACCAGCCCCCGAGCCATTGAGTAGTTTTGATCCGTCAAAGTGCATCACCTAGTATTCTAGCTCTGGTATAGGGGTAGCATCTGGCATCTCCGTCCAATCTGCAATAAAATCCGCCAAGGCCTGTGACTTGATAGCGTCGCGTCTCTTGTAGGTGATCTCGAAGGCGGCAAGATCAATGCCCCACTTCGCGACCCTTCCTATAGCGTCGCTGTTGTTGATGATGTCGGACAGTGAAGCTTTGCTCACAACTGTGATAGGGTGCTCCTGGAAGTAGTGCCTTAGCTTCCGAGAAGCAAGGAATACTCCATAAGCTAGCTTCTGGTAGTGCGGGCAACGCTGCTTGGACTCAGTCAAGACCTCGCTTACGTAGTAAACTGGTCGTTGAACTTCGTACTCATGCCCTGGTTCTTTCTGCTCTAACACGACGACGATGTTGATTACCCGGTTGGTGGCTGCCATGTAAATTAACATAGGCTCCATAGGCTCGGGTGCTGCAAGGATAGGCGTCGAGGAAAGTATCTCCTTTATCTGCTTCAATGATGCATCTGCCTCGTCCGTCCACGTAAATTTGTCCGCCTTCTTCAGCAACTTGTATAGCGGCAGAGTCTTCTCTCCAAGTCGGCTGACGAACTGACTAACTGCTGCAACGCAGCCTGTTAGCCGTTGTATGTCCTTCAGGCATGTCGGATGGTTTATGTTTAGGATGGCCTTGATTTTCTCCGGGTTGACCTCGATTCCACGATGGGAAATGATGAAGCCCAACAATTTGTCGGCTGGAACCCCAAAGACGCACTTCTTTGGGTTAAGCATCATATTGTATTTTTGGAGATTATCAAAAGGTTTCTTTTAAGTTGGAGATTAAGTCATTTGACTTTTTAGACATCACCGCTATATCGTCCACATAGGCGTGAACGTTCTGACCAATTTGATCATGTAGGCAACGCTGCATTGTCTGCTGGTACATAGAACCTGCATTTTTTAGCCCAAAGGGCATCGTGACATAGCAAAACGTGTCGTAGGGTATAGTGAACGAAGTGGCCAATTGGTCCGACTTCCTCATCTTGATCTGGTGGTATCCTGAGTATGCATCGAGAAAACACAAAAGTTCCAAGCCAGCCATCGAGTCAATGACTTGGTCAATGCGAGGCAAAGCAAATGGATCATTGGGACATGCCTTGTTCAAGCTGGTGTAATCAACGCACATTCTTAATTCTTTGGTTCCCTTTTTGGGGACAAGTACATGATTGGCCACCCATCAGGTGTGAAGGACTTCTCGGATAAAACTAGCCTTTAGTAACCTAGCTATCTCTTTGCCAATGGCACGTCTCTTCTCGTCTCTGAAGCATCGTAGACGTTATTTCACTGGTTTACATTTTGGATCAATATTCAAGTTGTGCTCGGCAAGTTCCTTAGGTACACCTTTCATGTCGGCAGGTTGCTAGGCAAAGATGTCCCTATTCTCACGGAGAAACTTGATGAGCACGCTTTACTATTTAGGGTCCAGGTTTGTCCCAATGGCGGTGGTCTTGGAGGCATCGCCTACCACAAGTTCCACCGGCTTGGTCTCGATGGCGGCCTTGAATCTGGGCGGTCGAATCTGCTTCTTCGACGCATCTTTGAGGCATCGACCTTGCTCGATCTCCTTGAATTCTTCAACAGAGGCGGCTTCGCAAAGGCTGCTTCTCCAATCTCGCAGTCCCTTGCCATGGTAAAGCTCCCGGATACGGTGATGAGATCGTTTGGTCCGGGTATCTTGAGCTTGTTGTAGATGAAGCATGGCTTGGCCATGAAGGCGTGGAAGATGTCGCATCCGAATATGACGTGGTACACGCTATTTAAGGGGACCACCTCGAAGATCATGCGTTCTTGGCGGTAATTATTGACATCGCCAAAAGCGACCTGGAGTGTGATGCACCCAAGGGACCGAGCTTCCCGACCAAGAACTACGTCGTGGAAGGTGGTGCTAGTCTGCCTTAGGTTTGCCTCCGTCAAGTTCATCTTGTGCAGTGTATCTGGGTACATGATGTTGATGTTGCTTCCACTATCCACCATACATTAGGTGAACTCATTGCTGTCAATCAGGGGGTTGATGACCATGGCGTACTGGTTCTCCATAGGGATGAGATCTGGGTGATCCTTCTTGTACGAGGTAATTGGAATCTCCGACCAGCGCAGGTACTGGGGAACTGGGGGTAGATTAGCCATCAATATCCTCATAGAGGTTTTTTGTTGCCGGACAGTGGGGGTGCCAAGGAAAGTGTGGAAGACGGCCTTCTTCTCGAAGGGGTTCTTGCCCTTTCCACCGCTCTTGGCGGCGTGCTTGGGGTCAACATCCTCATCCATGTCACTTGAATCCCTGGACTCCTCGTCCTTCTTATTTCCCTTTTCCCTTGCCTTGCGGTCTGTTCTTTCGACTTCGCTTGTAGACGGACTCCGGGTCCTCCTTGAGGTCGTTGCCGCACTTGCAATGGCGATTGGTGTGAGTGGATTTTCCGTTGGCGTCGAGGTGTACGAAGCACGACATATCGCGGTACTCCTCGTAGGTTTGGGGAACACGGAGCGCTGCCGAGTTTGTTTCAATACCTTGCAGCTGCCCACGACCAGCCCCCCGTCCTCGGCCACGCTGTCCTCCATCACCTCATCCTGCAAATGTCATGGCGACCATGTCGAAGTTTTGCTTTTCTTCTGGCGGGCTCATCCGCTTGGTGTTGCTGTTCCTCCGAGCTTGAGTTGGAACGGCCGTTGCCGGCAGGGAGCCGCGAGCATCGTCATTAGCAGCCGCGAACTCACTAGCCAGCTGGATCATCTAGTTGAGATCTAGCTAGTGATTGTCCTGCAGGCGCTTCAACTTATGTCGGAGCAGCGTGCCCCTTTCCAACCCATCGATGAAGGCGGCTGTGGCGGTCTGGGCGTGCACTCCTGCGCAAGAATTCTTCATATCCAGCCAGCGAGAGAGGTAGGCGCGAGATGTCTCGTCTTTCTCCAGCACGCACCGCTAAAGATCACCAATAGTACAGGGACGCTTGTACGTACCCTCGAAGTTCTTGGTGAACGCTTCTTGCATGTCCAACCAGTTGCAGATGGATTTCTCCGGCAAGTCATCAATCCATTGTCGGGTCGTTCCGCCAGCATCAAAGGGAGGTACTTGACGACAACATTGGGGTTACCCCCGGCGATCTCCACCGCGTTGTCGTAATCTTGCAACCATGTAGCTGGTTTGGCGGTGTCGTCATAGCTGGTTTGGTGGTGTCGTCATAGCTGGTTTGGTGGTGTCGTCATAGGTTTGGGGTAAGTTGTGGACCGTATCACAGGTCCAAAGCAACGTGGTCACAGGTATGGTCCTTCCCGGGCCTCATGGATCTTTTCCAGACGTGAACGTGCGTTGTATGATTCCGGGCTTCTTTTCTTCTTCTTGCCATCAGGGATGGGCTGCGTGAACGACACGGGCCTCCTTTGCCATGGTGGTTTCTAGGGGGCGACGGAGGCGGAGGTGGCGGTGGGTTAGCTTTCTTGCTGTTACCCTCCTGCGACTCCTCACGCTTGTTGCGGTTGCTTGTCGGACGCGGAGGGTCATGGTGCGACCTGCTCTTGTGTCCTTGGTTGCGCTCTCCATCATGACGGGTCTGCTCCGTGTTATCGCGGATGACGATGCCGCGTTGCCTTGGTGAAGGCATTGATGGCGCCCAGCACTTGTCGTCGGATGCTTCATTGGAAACCCCAAGAGCAAGGTATGAAGCAGCACAGCAGCAAGTTTCCCTCGGTAAGAAACCGAGGTTATCGAACCAGTAGGAGGAAGGAAATGTCACACAGGTGTTGTAAGCAACGCGGAGACCTGCACAACACAAACTCAAGACTTTGCCCCAACAAATCAGTGAGGTTGTCAAGCTTACCGGTTTGCTGTAACAAAGGAATGTAATGGTGGTTTGCAGCAAGTAAACAGTAACAATGGAAGAGGTATCAATGGTAAAGATTGGACCGGGGTCCATAGTTCACTAGAGGTGCTCTCTTTAAATAAACAACATGGCATGAAGGGTAAACAAATTACAGCAGGGCAATTGACAGGAACTGAGCAAGGCATAACAATGCAATTACTAGTCAGAAAGATCCTATGAGGTTGATTGGGCAATACAACAAGATACATATACCGCCATCCAACTGCATCTATGACTAGAAGTCCACCTTCAGGTTATCATCCGAACCCCCTCCAGTATTAAGTTGCAAGCAACAGACATCTGCATTTAGCAAAGTGTGTAAGGTAAACAGTCCACATGTTCCATGAACAAGAGACCGTTGTTTTCTCCCTAGTAGCAACAGCACATCTACAACCGAAGAGATTATTGTCACTTCCCTTGGAAACTAGAGGCATGAACCCACTATCGAGCATAAATACCCCCTCTTGGAGTCACTAGCAACTACTTGGCCAAGATAACCACTAGAAATGGAGAGCATGCAAGATCACAAACAACACAGACATGATATTATCATAAAGACAAAACCATTAATCAAACCAACATAATAATCTCAATATCCATCGGATCCCCGCAAACACAACATGCATGATTACAAATAGATTAGATCTTGATCATGAACGGAGCTTACAAGATCTATACATGAAAGCACAAAGGAGGAGATACAACCATCTAGCTGTTGGAGATATGCCCAAGAGGCAATAATAAAGTGGTTATTATCATATCTTCACACTTATGATAAATGTTTACATACCATGCTATAATTGTATTAACCGGAAACATTAATACTTGTGTGATTTGTAAACTAAAATAAGAGTCCCTAGTAAAGCCTCTTGTTAAACTAGCTTGTTGGTTAATATATGATCATGGTTTCCTGATCATGAACATAGAGATGTTATTAACAACAGGATCATATCATTAGGAGAATGATGTGATGGACATACTCCTATAGATAAGCGTAGCATAAAGATCAAGTCATTTCAATAGTTCAATTGCTATATTCTGTCGTATACATAGTAACCTAATTCCTTTGACCATGAGATCATGCATATCACCTTTCTTGGATGGATGCTTTGATGACATCAAACACCACACCGTAATCGGTGGCTATAAAGGTGGCATTGAGTGTTCGGAAAGTATTGGTTGAAACACATGGATCAAGAGTGGGATTTGTCCATCCATATGACGATAGATATATTCAGGCCCTCTCGGTGGAATGTCATCCAATTAGCTTGCAAGCATGTGACTGGGTCACAAGGGATCACATATCACGGAACGAGAAAAGAGTAATTATCGGTAACGAGGTTGAACTAGGTATGCGAGAGATCTGACGATCATAACCTCGGATAAGTAAACTATCGTGAGACAAAGGGAAATTGGTATCGTATGTAAGTGGTTCATTCGATCATAAAGTAATCGTAGAAATATGTGGGAGCCATATGAATTTCCAGATTCCTCTATTGGTTAATGTTCGGAGAAGTGTCTCGATCATGTCCGCATAATTCACGAACCGTAGGGAGACACACTTAAGGATTCGACGTTGTTTTGAGTAGTTATGGTATTATGAGAAAGAGACCGAATGTTGTTGGTCTCGTATGGGATCCGGGATATCACGAGGTGATCCGGAATGGTCCGGAGAATAAGATTCATATAAGGAAAGTCCGTTTGAGTTCGGGAATGATTCCGTGTTTTCATCGGGAATGTTCTAGAAGGTTCGGATTGTCCGGCAAAGACTCGGGAGGGTACATGAATGTGTCATTGAATGATTGCATCATGTACTAAGTGTTCTTGCTGTTCCAAAACTGAAAAGTCAAAGCCAGTTTGAAAGTCAACGGCTAAACAGAAACTGTGGAAAGCAGAAGCTGTGGGAAGCAGAAACCTGGGAAACAAGCAAGAGGAGGTTGAAACAAACTTGGAGGAGGAGTCCCTCTCCTCCAAGCCGGCGGCCCACCTAGGCCGAGTTGGGGAGGGACTCCCCTCCCTCCCCTGGCGCACCGGCCCCTCCACCTATAAAAGGAGGGGCAGGGCCTCCTCCTCTAGACACACAAGTTCCTATCCTCTAATCTCCGGTTTAGAGCCGTTTTGGTTTAGAGCTTCTAATTGCTTTAGCCTGCGGTTTAGAGCCTTCTAATTGGTGTGTCTAATCTCTAGACCACTAATATCTCTCTCTCTCATACTCCACCATACTCGCTCTGGCTTAAGGCGAAGCCCTGCGAGATCTCCCCTCTACTTCCGGTACCACGCCGTTGTGCTGCCGGAATCGCGAGGAGAGTGCTACAACCTCCATTTTCTTGGAACAAGGAGAGGAAGGTCTTCGTCAATCACCGAACGGTGACCGATCATGGAAGCGCTGGAACGCAAGCCGGAAGGATCGTCTACACGATCTTGAGATCGGAAAATCGACTACATCACCCACGAGAATCCGCTCTCGTTAAACACTTTGGAATCTTGAGGGTAAGTTATTCCATCGACTCGTTACAATCTAGTAGATAGATCTTGGCTTGTTTGTTTGTATGCGATAGAAAATTTTTGTTTTCCATGCTACGAACCCCTACAAGGGTATCGAGCCGTGTCTATATGTAGATCTGTTGCAGTAGAACACAATGGTCATTGTGGGCGTTGATGCTTTTATTGTCGATTGCTTCTTGTGTACTTTGCATCTTGCGGTATGTTGGGATGAAGCGGCGGGCTAACCTTACATGACATCGTTCATGAGACTTGCTCCACGCTTGACATGCAACTTGTATTGCATAAGTGGCTTTATGGTGCCTGTTTCTCCTAGCATAGTTAAGATCCAATTTACAACGGGTGATCAACAATGCTAGTATCAATGTTGTGGTTCTTGTTAAAAGTTAGAACGACACTTATTGAAAGCCCCAAACCACGTAAAATATGCAAAGAAAGTAGAGGCGTCTAACTTTGTTTTGCGGGGGTGTCTGATGATGTGATATGGCCATGATTGTGATTATATTTGATGTATGCAATGTTCCTTATTGTAAGTTGGCAACCGGCAGGAGCCATATGGTTGTTTTTAATTTATGTTAAGACCCGCGTGTCTATTCAAAGTAGTTGTAATAGTTGAAGCCGGTGGATGACAACCATGGAGAAGCGTCATTGACCTTGATGCAATGCCGATGATGATGGAGATCATGTTCGTGCTAGAAGATGGAGATAGAAAGCACAAAGAAGAAAGGCCATATCATATCACATATTATGAATTGCATGTGATGTTAATCCTTTATGCATCTTGTATTGCTTAGTAGACGACGGTAGCATTATAAGATGATCCCTCATGCACATGAATTTCAAGTCATAAAGTGTTCACCCTTAGTTAGCACCGTTGCTAAAGCTTGTTGTTTCGAAGCACCACGTGATGATCGGGTGTGTTAGATTCTGCAAGTGTATACAACGTGAGCAAGCCAGAATTGCTCATGCGGAAACTAAGGTTTGATCTTGACGAGCCTAGCATGTACAGACATGGCCTCAGGAACACGGATTACCGAAAGGTAGAGCATGAGTCATATAGTAGATATGATGAACATGTTGATTGTTCGCCATTGAAGCTATATCAACTCTCGTGATGATCGGTTTTGATGTGGTGGATTTGGTTCGTGTGATCACTAAAACAATGTGAGGGATATTGTTTTGAGTGGGAGTTCACCTAGATTAATTTAATTATTAATTAGAACTCAATTTATCATAAACTAAATCAAAGTGAATTTGCATAGTTGTTGTAGTCATTGGCATTCGTTTACCACCTTGCGCTTAGTTATAATTGAGATGATAGAACTATAGAATTACGGTTAGTTACTTTACTGACTGGTATCGTATTGTTTTGAAGTGTTAATCTAAAAGTTTAAAAGTCCTATTGCAAACTTTCAAGAAGTTCAGTTACTCCATGAAGTTTAATAATTAGTATTAAATCAAGAGTAACAATTCCAAGTGTTAGTATATAAGTATCATGTTTGTCTCCATGATTCTTGATATTCAAAGGATTCTCTTAATATCAAGGTTATCTAGGATCTGAAAGAGTTGTTTCAGAAACCATGATGTGTGGAAGATATTGTGATATCTGAAACGAAGTATTGGTTACAACATGATAGACTATAATATGGCAAAAGTCATGTTCTCATATTTGATGAGAAATTGCAAAAGGTTGGAGACACTAGTTGTCCTAATCGTCCAAAAGGATTTGGAGAGCAACATTATACTCATGTTTCACCGTTATAAGCTAAAAGTATCTTGATCATGGATAATTCCATGATAAGGGTGAATATTTGATGTAGGTAAAATGTTTACTACACCAAGAGATTACTAGAGAAAGGAATTTGAAAGAACACCAAACATTTGATGATGGTGATCTACTTCAAAGTGCAAGTCCAAAGACATTGGTATTTAACTGTACACGCTTTGGACTATATGTCATATGTATGACTCCACTATTGATGTTGATAGATTCTTTCAAACAGAAAAGGAAATATTGAAAGAAAATCTCATAAGTATATGGCAGAAAGGAAAAGACTAGAATTGTTCAGTTTAAGTATATAGATGATATACATGTTATGGCTATATTCTTTGCTTATTAAACAATGTGGTTCTTAAGTATTTAATACTGAATTTGTTGGTATGAATCGTCATACGAAACAACAGAATTCATGAACTACAATGGCCTAAGTAATTAGCAAAAGAATATGTGATGATGTTCATCGAGAACAAATAAAGGGTTATTGTGTTGCTCGTTAAACATCAAAGCTTGCCTTCAGGATTTGTTTTATCAGGTATTATGAGAACAAAAGGGTTGTTCAAATAATTGTCGTAATCCATAAAAGATGGATGATTCACAAATCTCGTTGGAGAAATCACATCCATAAAACTAGTGCTAAAAATGTCGAAAGACAAATTGATTGAAAGATCACTTAGGAAGTGACATCGCCGTTTAAATTATATTGGAAAGAAAACATGAAGAAACTCCATGTGGATGGAATTTTGGAGTCTTTTGATTTTTGATCACATGACGCTTGTGAAACTTTCCTAGAGATAATTGAAACCTCGTTCATAGGCCAAAAGGGAACGAATGACTAGCTTATTGGAACTTGTACATATTGTTGTACGAAGTCCATTATGTGTAGTCAAGAGAGATGGATTTCAACTTCATATGCTTTCTCCAAAAATTTGAGTGAATATATGAATATTTACTTAATAAGGATGAAGTGTGAAATATTTGAAAAGTTCAAAGACTTTCAAGATGAAGTGCAAAATCATTGTAACAAGAAATATAAACAGTTTATGATAAAGATCATAAAGGAAGATATTTGAGTTACAAAGTTTAGCATAATACCTAAGATTTATGGAATCGTTCCATGGATTTGCATTTCCCGAAACACCATAAGAGTATGGAGCATTCGAGATATGTAATTAAACCTTGTTTGACATGGTAAGATCAAAGGTATAATTCATAAAACTGCCATTATATTTTAAAGATTAAAAGCTTTAGAGATTACCGTTTTTCCACTGAAAAGAGCTCCATCATAATCCGTTGAAATGACACCATATGTTATGGTTTGGGATAAAACCCAAGTTGTCCTTTCTTAAACATTGGTATGCTATGCATAAGAAAGATGTTTGCAACCAAAGTCGGATGAACCTGTCTTTGTTAAGTATTCCTCCATAACAGGAGACAAAAGTGTTTGTCACTTAGAACGCGTCAAGTTTCTTTTAGAAGGAATTTTCGTGAAAAGTTAAGTGGGAGGACAATAGAACTTTGATAAGGTTAAAAGAACCTTAGCTATATGTGTGCAGAGTTGCGCAAAGACCGAAAAGTGTTCCGGAGGCAAGAACAATGCTCATGGCTCACGTGCTTAAAGGTTGTGGTTATGAAGGTCAAAGTTTACATTGAACCAAGTAGGTCGAGTAAACAATCAAATACCAAGATTTGAGGGTTGAATCATTATTTGAGAATAATGAACGACTACATGCAACGAAGCGATGATGGGCCTGACTCGTAAAATGGCTTGAAGCCATAAAATCCGTGATAGTTCCATATACGAGAGATCAAGATTTGAACTTGAAAGACCCTCGGGAAGGTACAAGACCTTACAAATGATTTGGATCTATAAAGAAATAGACATGGATGTTTCACATCTATGAAATAGTCGACATGTTGGGAAAGAGTTCACAACAATGTTCAAAGGTTGTATATGACAAGATTTGATCTTTCATAGCGATTTTTAGTCTATACGGATTAATGTAGCAACCACTACATATAATTTGTTATATGGTAGTTGAATAAACAAAACAAGTTCTTCTAATAGAATCGTTACCTAGGACATGTGCATAACACGGTCCATAGGGTTTTGTTAATTCAAAGGATGCTAAAAGCATATGCAAACTTCAATGGTTAAAGTGAGCATCGCAGAGTTGGAATCTTCACTATGATGAAACTGTTAAAGGAGTTTAAAAGTTCATTAGAGACGATGAAGATGCTTGCATTTGCAAGAAATTAAGTGGGAGCGCTAAGACATGTTTCTAATACATTATGTGGAAGACATATTGTTGATTGGAAATAATGTATCTTTTATTAACACATATTAAGAATTTCATCCCGATGAAAGACTTAGGCAAAACCCAAATATTTGGCATCAATAGACGCTAATATGGTTGTGCTGTATACATATAGACGACATATTGAATGAGTTCAATATAGAAAGTACAAGAAAGGTTCTTGTCATACGTAAAGGATTGAATGAGTTCAATATTGATGATATATTCAAGTGTATTGACATTTGGTAAGTGAAACAAAGATTCAAGTATAGATTGATACTTGATGTATGAAATCACAAAGAATATTTATATCAATCATCTTTGTGATATGTACAAATCCAGATATGTCCTATGCTCTAAATGTTATGAGCATATACCAGAATAATTCATAAGATGATCGTTGGACAATAGTAAGGATATTCTTATGATATTTTGGAAGAACTAAGAGTATATTATTTGTAGAAGTGACAAATAGATGGTTAGTTCATTGTAAAAGTACTACATTGATACTAGCTTTGTCACAAAGTACAAATTAAGTTTATCTCAATCTAAACTAAGGGTGGCACAATATAATGGAAAGTGAGTTCCATAATGGATTTAGATGAGTTCCAAAGTTAAGACATTGTGACTGATACTACAACAAAAGGCTAAGTATATGACTGCTATTTTAGCATCAAAAGAGGGCATTTGTGTCAAGTAGTTTGTTATCAAACTAGGTGTAGTTCACAGTGGGATAATACTATGAAGATGTATTGTGCGACAATATTATCAACATGTTTTAACCCCAAAGAGCTAAAGGTCACACCGAAAAACCAAACTTATACAAAGCCATCTCATTAGAGAATGAGTGATGCGTAGAGACGCAAAGACATGCAATTACACACGGACCTGGAAGTGTCAGATCCGGAGATCAGTTGACCACTAGCAATCGTGTACATACAACACCGGAAAGCCATAGGTGTTGAATACACAAAGGTTTGAAACTAGATTATTGACTCTAGTGCAAGTGGGAGACTGTTGGAGATATGCCCAAGAGGCAATAATAAAGTGGTTATTATCATATCTTCACACTTATGATAAATGTTTACATACCATGCTATAATTGTATTAACCGGAAACATTAATACTTGTGTGATTTGTAAACTAAAATAAGAGTCCCTAGTAAAGCCTCTTGTTAAACTAGCTTGTTGGTTAATATATGATCATGGTTTCCTGATCATGAACATAGAGATGTTATTAACAACAGGATCATATCATTAGGAGAATGATGTGATGGACATGCTCCTATAGATAAGCGTAGCATAAAGATCAAGTCATTTCAATAGTTCAATTGCTATATGCTTTCTGATACATAGTAACCTAATTCCTTCGACCATGAGATCATGCATATCACCTTTACCGGATGGATGCTTTGATGACATCAAACACCACACCGTAACTGGGTGGCTATAAAGGTGGCATTGAGTGTTCGGAAAGTATTGGTTGAAACACATGGATCAAGAGTGGGATTTGTCCATCCATATGACGGATAGATATACTCTGGGCCCTCTCGGTGGAATGTCATCCAATTAGCTTGCAAGCATGTGACTGGGTCACAAGGGATCACATATCACGGGAACGAGAAAAGAGTACTTATCGGTAACGAGGTTGAACTAGGTATGCAGAGATACCGACGATCATAACCTCGGATAAGTAAACTATCGTGAGACAAAGGGAAATTGGTATCGTATGTAAGTGGTTCATTCGATCGCAAAGTAATCGAGAAATATGTGGGATCCATATGAATTTCGATTCCTCTATTGGTTATTGTTCAAGAAGTGTCTCGATCATGTCCGCATAATTCACGAACCGTAGGGAGACACACTTAAGGATTCGACGTTGTTTTGAGTAGTTATGGTATTATGAGAAAGAGACCGAATGTTTTAGGAGTCTCGGATGGGATCCGGATATCACGAGGTGATCCGGAATGGTCCGAGAATAAGATTCATATAAGGAAAGTCTCGTTTGAGTTGGGAATGATTCCGTGTTTTCACCGGAATGTTCTAGAAGGTTCAATTGTCCAAGACTCGGGGTACATGAATGTGTCATTGAATGATTGCATCATGTACTAAGTTTTCTTGCTGTTCCAAAACTGAAAAGTCAAACCGCCATTTGAAAGTCAAGCAGCTAAAACAGAAACTGGGAAAACAGAAACTGGGAAACAGAAACTGTGGGAAACAAGCAAGAGGAGGTTGAAACAAACTTGGAGGAGGAGTCCTCTCCTCCAAGCCGGTGGCCCACCTAGGCCGAGTTGGGGAGGGACTCCCTCCTCCTGGCGCCAGCCCTCCACCTATAAAAGGAGGCAGGGCCTCCTCCTCTAGACACACAAGTTCCTATCCTCTAATCTCCTGTTAGAGCCGTTTTGGTTTAGAGCTTCTAATTGCTTTAGCTGCGGTTTAGAGCCTTCTAATTGGTGTGTCTAATCTCTAGACCACTAATAGCTCTCTCTCTCATACTCCACCATACTCGCTCGGCTTAAGGCGAAGCCTCACGAGATCTCCCTCTACTTCCTACCACGCCAGTTGCCTTGAATCGCGAGGAGAGTGCTACAACCTCACCGCCTTTGGAACAAGGAGAGGAAGGTCTTCGTCCGAAACCGAACGCAGACCGATCAGGAAGCGCTTTAGCCTTGTGCGGAAGGATCGCTCACACGATCTTGAGATCGGAAAGAGTACGACTACATCACCCACGAGAATCCGCTCTCGTTAAACACTTTGGAATCTTCGAGGGTAAGTTATTCCATCGACTCGTTGCTACAATCTAGTAGATATATCTTGGCTTGTTTGTTTGTATGCGATAGAAATTTTTTGTTTTCCATGCTACGAACCCCTACACTAGCTACTACATGGACCCATTGTCCAAGGTGGAACTACTCACGCATCATACCAGAGAGAAGGCCTCCGGGATGATCTCCCCTCCGGTAGGGTGCCGGGAAGAACTTTAGATCCCCCCGATCTAGGAACGATGGTTGCGGCGGCTACAGATGGTTTCATGGATTTCTGATCGGGTACTCAGGGTTTCTGTATCGGGGGCTTCTTATAGGCGGATGGGGAGACCGAGGCGGCCGCCAGGGTGACCAAACCCTAGCCAGGCACGGGGTGGGTCCCACATGCGCCTAGGGTGGGTCTGGCCCCTCTGGCCGGCCCCTCGGGCTCTCCTCTGGACTTCTTGTTCCCCACGGAAAGTTATTGACTTTGTCCTTCATCCCGTCCAATTTAGAGAATATTTCTTTACTAACTTTTTTGAAACCAAAAACAACAGAAAATAGGCATCTGGCACTGTTGCAACTTGTTAATAGGTTAGTACCAGAAAACATGTAAAAAGCACCTCAAAGTGTGGACAAGTAAAGCAAAGTAGATACTAAACAAGCATGGAGCATAAAAAATTATAGATACGTTTCCAACATATCAGCATCCCCAAGCTTAACTCCTGCTCGTCCTCGAGTAGGTAAGTGATAAAAAGAATAATTTTTGAGGTGACATGCACCCTCACAATAAAGATCCAACCATTTGCAAGCATTGAAATCTGGGATCAAAGAACTCTAAACATGTGCATGAAAGATGGAGTTCTAACAATAGGACATAGTAACTATGCATGCAACATGATAAGCTACAAACAAATATCATGAATAACATGCATTGAAAAACGTTTGTTTGTCTCACATAGCATAGTGGCAATCATCTTGTTCCTCATAGAGTAGCAATATAGATGCAAAGGACACCTTCAAAGTTCACAATGGTGACTAGAAATAAATAGCACAAGAACAAGTAATAACACAATATGCATCAATTAATAAGCGTTGGAACACTGCACACAGAATGAAAACTATGCTCTCTTAAAGGTGCCTAAAGGTAGAAGGTGGAGACTCAAATAGTGGTGGAAGAAAGGCCTTTTTGTAAAGGAAGCAGGGATTACAAGATTCAAAAAGAGCTTCGAAAAATTATGGTACTTGTTAGCTTTCAGCCCTCATTGCCCCTATCATAAGCATCTTGAAGTGGTTAAGGTTAAAGTGGCAAAGCTGGAGTATATGCTTGACGAAGTATAAGTTGGCAGTCTCAAGTCCCTTGAATACAAGGGACACACCTCATGCATACTCAACTTTGGGTCCAGGTAAGTTCTTGTCACTATAAGTATTTGCATATCATTGAGAACCGCCAACGGGGTACCCCTTGCACATGGTACATGAGCTTTCCCATAACCAAAATGACAAGGCAAGCAGACAATGAGCATCTCAGCAGTCTTTTTATTTACCATATGCATAGCTTTTTATTGAGGATGATTCATAGATATCTCATTATGGTGATGTTGTAAGTTTCCACCATGATTAGGCATGGCTTAGGCTAGCGGACCAGGCGTTTCTCTAACACAGAATACAAACTCCATGGACTTACAAGTTCCCTCTTTATTTCACACCGGTGACATCCATAGACAAAATAATATGATATCAACTGAGTACAATAAGGTACAAGTGCAATGTTGAAAACGTTCCCCGTGACAGCACGATTCTGCTAATTCCAACTTATAAGTGCAAGCATATACAACAAAGTTGTCACAATGGTTAAAGTTTATTAGGGGCAAAGAATAAAGTGTGCCATCAAGTTCGTGAGGGCTTTAATCACTAAGTTTTCACATAACAAAATAGTTTTTAATTGGAAGATAGTTGAAAACAAGAATATACTTGGAATGGTGTAACACACCATGCATAGGAGTTTATAGTGGACACTTTGGAATACCTTGGTTTCTTGGGAGTTGGAGGCATGAGTAGAACTTACTCATACAAGTGGAGGCTAGCAAAAGACTGGAAGCAACCAACTAAGAGAGCAATAATGGCCAAAATCATGCAATGCAACAAAGCAAACTAATCAAAGAAAAGAGTGGTACTACATATCAAGGACTAAATGATCATAGAGGCTAATGGTGACTTTGTGAGAGTCATAACATGGTGTAAGCATGTGCCAAGTCAACCCAAGCAAAGCATCAAAGGAGAATACCACAATACTATGCTTTTGCATGCTAAAACAACGCGTAATTTCTTCAAGGCACACTAAGCAATCCTAATTGTTTGGAACAAGACATGCTACAGCAATAATCACTAAGCATAATGCTAAAACAACACCTAGAATGCCATGCTAAAGTCTAAGTCACAGTCAATGCAAGCTCCTCTTGCATTTCAAGCAAGAACTTACTACTCCTTTCCAAACACCAAACAACCTTATTTGAAAAACAACACAGCGAGAATGGGGGTCCAAACTACTAAAGCAAACTAAACAAACTAAGCAAAGCAAACGAAAACTATGACGCTCCAAGAACAACACAATTGTGCATGAAACAATAAAAACGAAGTGTCTAGACAGACCTGAGCTTTTTATTGATTAAGAAGGGGATGCCTTGGGCATCCCCAAGCTTTGACGCTTGTACCTCTTGGATATTTCTTGGGGTGACACCATGGTGGCATCCCCAAGCTTGAGCTTTTGTCCATTATTCACCTCATTGCATCATTCTTTCTCTACACCTAAATTTTTTCCTTCATACAAAACTTCACACAATCTTTATTAGCAACATTAGTGTATTCAAAAGATATTAGACCAGTGGCAAAGCTTTGGAACAACAAGTCTTTTCACTAACAACACAAGCTACTGTAGTAACTGAAGGGAATATGCCCGAGAGGCAATAATAAAGTGGTTATTATCGTATTCCTATTTATGATAAATGTTTATTTTACATGCTATAATTGTATTAATACGGAAACGTTAATACATGTGTGTTTAATAAACAAAAGAAAGTTCCTAGTTATGCCTCTCTTATAAACTAGCTCGTTGATTAACAAGATGATCATAGGTTTCCTGATCATGGACATTGGATGTTGTTAATAACGAGGTCACAACATTAGTGTAATGGTGTGATGAACATTCATCCGACAAAGATTACGATCAAAGTCATTGAGTTTATATTTCTATAACATCTTACGAAGTGATCCTAATCCTTAGACCATGAGATCATGTCAATCACTAACACCTAAGAGTTTCTTGATAACATCAAACGTCACACCGTAATAGGTGATTATAAAGATGGATTCAGAACTACTAAAGTGTTATGTTGAGGCCCATGGATCGAGAGTGGAATTTGTTCATCCCGATGACGGATAGATATACTCTGGGCCCTCTCGGTGATATCACATTGGTTAGCTTGCAAGCAAGTGATTTGATCACTAGAATGTTATATCACGAACGAGAAAAGAGTGCATGTCGAACGAGATCAAACTAGGTATGGAGATACCGATGATCGAATCTTGTACATGTAATATATGCAAACAAAGGATTAAGATACTAGCGTAAAGGTTACGATCACAAGAAAGTCATCGTTGAATGTGTGGGAGTCGAGATGGGTCTCCGGATCCCGCTCGATTATTGATCCGAGAGGGTCTCGATCATGTCCACATTATTCGCGAACCGTAGGGTGACACACTTAAGAGACACCGACATCCAATTGGAGCAAAAGTTTCATGCCGAAAAGAAAAGGAAAGCGCAGGAATTTATTTCACTAGACAATCAAGCTGCTTGAAATTGGAAACTGGTTCGCATGTGAAATGGAATACTAGCAAGGGTTTTATGTGAATGTTTGTTAATTAAAGTAATTAACAAAATTCTGAATAAATAAATAAAAGAGTTTTATTTAATGAGAGCTTGCATTAAATTTGGTGGAAATTTAATGCATGTGAGTGGATTTTGAGTGGAGGCTTTTAATGGGAGTGGAGGCTTTTCATTTTGAGTGGGAGCTCCACCCACATGAATGTGGAAGAGGTGGGGGCAGCCCCATGGCTGGGCTCCATGCCCCTTGGGGGCCCCCCCTCTCCCCCATAAAAGGCCCCCCCCTCCTCCTCTCACACCACACCTCCTCGTGAAGGATCTCTCTCCCCCTCTAGAATTTATCCCCCATGGTCTCGGACTAGCGAGATACATGTTCCCGGTGGATATTCAGCAAGAAAGAATTGTGCTTCCGCTGCATCGCTGGAGCGAGGAGGCGGAGGTTGTTCGGTGCCTCGAACGTGTTTGCGAGCACGGATGCGCCGCTGTTTTGCAGCGCTAGGACTTCCTCTCGATCTTGAGATCAGCAAGAGATCGTCTACATCAACCACGAGTTTGGACTCGTTAAGCTTTGTCGGTCTTCAAGGGTATGTTCTCTACGGATATACATCAGCCCGTTGTTTGTATCTAGTAGATAGATCTTGGTACATAGTTGTTCCCATCGTAGGAAAAATTTTGTTTTCTATGTCGCGAACCCTACAAAGGGTATCGAGCGGATCTATGCGTAGATACTTTGCAGGTAGTACACATATGAGTATGTGGGCGATGATGATCATTTTATTGCTTCTTAGTTGTACTTTGGATATTGGTGGCATAGTGGGATGAAGCGGCCCGGACAAACTTTACATGTCCTCGCACATGAGACCTGTTCCATGCTTGACATGCAACTAGTTTTGCATAAGTGGCTAGCGGGTGTCTGTCTCTCCTACTATAGTCAATATCTAATTTGCAAAGAGTTGTCAACAATTTGGTTATCCTCGTTGTGGTTCATGTTCGTAGGTAAGAACGGTTCTATCTTCGAAAGCCCTAAGCCACGTAAAATTTGCAATGGATAAATTAGAGGCGTCTAGTTTAGATTGTTGTTGGGCTAGTGATATGATATGGTGATGTTGTAAGTAGAAGTATGAGATGATACTCTTACAACACACATAACGTGTAATCTCCATAGACCTTGGACTTACACATATAGGTATGATAGTGATCATACCACGGTGCACATGATAGAGATCATATGCGGGAACCATATCATTCCACTAATAAACATGTGATGTTTGATAGCATCTTATATTGCTTGTTTGGCGTTTTATTAGCATAATAAGATGATCCCTCATTTAAATATCAAGATAAGAATGTGTTCTTCCTTTAGTATGCACCGATTATGTTCTCGTCGCTTCAAGACATCACGTGATGATCGGGTGTACTTGAATCCATGAGCATATCTCGGGTGTAAGACAGTTACACACGCGAATACTAAGGTTCTTACTTGGGGAGCCTAGCATGTACAGACATGGCCTCGGAACACGGACCGAAAGGTTAAGCATGAGTCATATGTTTTGATATGATGACCATATGGATGCTCGCCTTTGAAGCTACACCGACTCACGTGATGATCGGACTTGGTGTAGTGGATTTGGTTCATGTAATCACCAAAAAGACATGAGGGATGTCGTTTTTGAGTGGGATTTCATTTCTAATTTGGATTAGTAGAACTCAATTTATCATAAATTAAATCAAAGTGAATTTTCATAATTTCTTGTAGTTATTGGCATTCGTTCACCACCTTATGCTTAGTTGTAATTGAGATAATAGAACTATAGAATTCTGGATATATACTTTACTTAACCGGTAACGTATTGTGTTGAGTGTCAATCTAAAGTTTAAGTCCTATTGCAAACTTTCAGCAAACTCTATTTACTCCGTGAAATTTAATAGTTGGTATTAAATCGAGAGTAACAATTCCAGTGTTAGTATCTTAAGTATCATGTTTGCCTCCATGATACTTGATTTTTTTTTAATATCAAGTTTATCTAGGAGCTGAAAGAATTGTTTCATCATGTGTGGCAGATATAACGATATCTGAAACAATGTTTTGGTTGCAATATGATAGAGTATAATATATGTTCTCATATTGGATGAGAATTTACAAAGGTTGGAGATGCTAGACATCCTAATCATCCAAAAGGGTTTTGGAAAGTAATGTTATACTCACAATTCGCCTTTATAAGCTACAGTAGCTTGATCATGAAAGTCGTCATGATAAGGATGAATAGAAGATGTATGTAAAGTGTTTACTACACTAAAAGATTACTAAAGAATGGATTTTGAAAGAATACCGATCATTTTGATGATGGTGATCTACTTCAAAGTGCAAGTCCAAAGGTATTATTATTTGAATATACACGCTTTGGACTATGTGTCATGTATATGGCGCCACTTTTGATGTTGATAAATTCTTTTAAAAAGGAAAAGGAAATGCTGAAAGAGAATCTATAAAATATACTTGGCAGAAAAAAAAAGATTGGAAATATCCAATTTAGGTATATATATGATATACATGTTATGGTTGTATTCTTTGCTTGTTAAACAATGTGGTTCTTGGGTATTGGATACCGAATTGGTTGGTATGAAATTTCATACGGAACGATGCAATTCATGAACCACAATGGCCTAAGTAACTAGCAAGAGAATATGTGATGATGTTCATCAAAAACAAACAACCGTTGTTTGTATTTCTCGTTGACATCAAGGCTTGACTTCAAGATTTGTTTTAATAATTGTTATTTGAATCAGGTATTATGAGAACAAAGGTTGTTCAAATAATTACCGTATTCCATATAAGATGGATGATTTACAAATCTAGTTGAAGAAATCACATCTATAAAACCTAATGCTAAAATGTCACAAGACAAATGATTGAAAGATCACTTATGAAGTGACATCGCTGTTTAAATTATATTGGAAAGAAAACATGAAGAATTTCCATATTCATGGATTTTTGGAGTCTTTGATTTGATCAAGTGATGCTTGTGAGACTTTCCACGTGATAATTAAAACTTCGTTCAAAGGCCAAAGAAGAACGAACGACTAAATTATTGGAATTTATACATATCGATGTATGTAGTCCATTATGTGTAGTCGTAAGCGATGGGTTTCAACTTCATATGCTTTCTCCGGAATTTTGATTGGATGTTCACTTAATGAGAAAGAAGTATGAAATATTTGAAAATGTTTCAAAGACTTTCAAGATGAAGTGGAAAATCATTGTAACAAGAAAAATAAATGAATTATGATTTGATCATAAAGGGATTTATTTGAGTTACAAGTGTAACAAGAAAATAAATGAATTATGATTTTATCATAAAGGGATTTATTTGAGTTGCAAGTTTAGCAAAACACCTAGATTTACATCTCCCGAAACACCATAGGAGTATGGAGTGTTTGAGATTTGTAATGAAACCTTGTGAGACATGGTTGGATCAAAGGTGTTATTTATAAAACTGCCATTATGTTTTAAAAGATTAAAGCTTTAGAGACTACCGCTTTTACACTGAAAAGAGCTCCATCTAGATCCGTTGAAATGACACCATGGAAGTTATGGTTTGGGGTAAAACCCAAGTTGTCATTTCTTAAATTTTGGTATGCTAAACATAAGTAAGATGTTTACAACCGAATTCGGATGAGCATGTCTTTGTAGGTTATTCCGAATAACAATTGGTTATTCCTCCATAACACCGAGGACAAAAGGGTTTGTCGCTTGAAATGTGAAGTTTCTTGAAAAAGGAATTTTTCGCAAAAGTTAAGTGGGAGGACAATAGAACTTTGATAAGGTTAACGAACCTTAGCTAAATGTGCTGAGTTGCGCAGCGCCGGAAATCGTTCTGGAGGCTGCCATAATGCTCATAGATTATGTGCCTCAAAGATTGTGGTCACGGAGGTCTAAAGTTCCTATTGAACCAAGAAGGTCAGTTAAACAATCAAATGCTAAGATTTGAGAGTAAATCATTCTTGTTTGACAATGATGAACCGAATACATACAAAGAAGCGATGATGGGCCCTGACTCCGTCAAATGGCTTGAAGCCATAAAATCCGTGATAGTTCCATATACGAGAAATCAAGTTTTGAACTTGGAAGACCCTCCGGAAAGGTGTAAAAACCTATCGGTTGTATTTGGATCTATAAAGAAACAGACATGGATGTCTCACATCTATGAAATATTCGACATGTCGTAAAGTATTTTATGACAATGTTCAAAGAGTTGACTATGACAAGATTTGATCTTTCATAGCGATATTTAGTCTGAACGGATTAAAGTAGCAACCACTACATATAATTTGGTATATGGTAGATGAATAAACAAAACAAGGTTCTTCTAATAGAATGGTTACCTAGGACGTGTACATGACACGGTCCAAAGGGTTTTGTTAAATTCAAAGGATGCTAAAAGGGCATGCAAACTTCAATGGTTGAAGTAAGCATCGGAGTTGGAATCTTCACCATGATGAAAAATGAGTTTTTCATCTAGAGACGATGAAGATGCTTGCATTTTCAAGAAATTAAGTGGGAGCGCTGAGACATATTTCTAATACATTATGTGAAGGACATCTTGTTTATTAGAAATGATGTATCTTTTATTGACAAAGGTTAAGAATTTCATTTCGATGAAAGACTTAGGCAAAACCCGAATATTTAGCATGAATGTCTATAGTGGATAGACTGTAACGCTAATATGTTTATGCCAAACGTACATATATGAGATATTGAAGGAGTTCAATATAGAAACGACAAGAAACAGTTCTTGTTGCATGGAAAGGAATTGAATCAAGATTCAAGTGTATCGACACTTTATAAGTGAAACAAGATTCAAGTGCTTTGACACTTGATGAGTGCAATCACGAGAATGTTTTGATCAATCATACCATGATATGTACACATCCAGATATGTCCTATGCTCTAAGTGTTATGAGCATATACCAGAATGAATCATAAAATGATCATTGGACGATAGTGAGGATATTCTTATGATCTTTTGGAAGAACTAAGAATATATTTGTGTAGAGGTGACAAACAATTACAAATAGTTCATTGTAAAGTGTTACATTGATACTAGTTTTGTCACAAGATACAAATTAAGTTTATCTCAATTTAAACTATGGGTGGCACAATGTAATGGAAAGGATATTCCATGATGGATTTGGAAGAGTTCCAAAGTTAAGACATTGTGACGAATACTACAACAAAAGGCTAAGTATATGACTGCTATAGTAGCAAAGAAGGAGGAATTTGTGTCAAGTAGTTTGTTATCAAACTAAGGTGTGGTTCGAACGGCTAACACAAAATATATATTGTATGACAATAGTATCGATGTTTTAACCCCAAGGAACTAAAGGTCTCACCAAAAGACCAAATTTATACAATGCCATCTCATTGGAGAATGAGTGATGCGTGGAGACGCAAAGACATGTAATACACACGGACTGAAGCGTCGATCCGTAGATTATGTTAACCACTTGCAATTGCGTATTTGGAACACCGTAGCCATAGGTGTTCAATACACAAAGTTTTCAAACTAGATTATTGTCTCTAGTGCAAGTGGGAGACTCAAGGAATATGCCCGAGAGGCAATAATAAAGTGGTTATTATCGTATTCCTATTTATGATAAATGTTTATTTTACATGCTATAATTGTATTAATACGAACGTTAATACATGTGTGTTTAATAAACAAAAGAAAATTCCTAGTTATGCCTCTCTTATAAACTAGCTCGTTGATTAACAAGATGATCATAGGTTTCGATCATGGACATTGGATGTTGTTAATAACGAGGTCACAACATTAGTGTAATGGTGTGATGAACATTCATCCAAGTATAGCATTACGATCAAAGTCATTGAGTTTATATTGCTATAACATCTTACGAAGTGATCCTAATCCTTAGACCATGAGATCATGTCAATCACTAACACCTAAGAGTTTCTTGATAACATCAAACGTCACACCATAACAGGTGATTATAAAGATGGATTCGTAACTACTAAAGTGTTATGTTGAGGCCCATGGATCGAGATTGGAATTTGTTCATCCCGATGATGGATAGATATACTCTGGGCCCTCGGTGATATCACATTGGTTAGCTTACAAGCAAGTGATTTGATCACTAGAATGTTATATCACGGAACGAGAAAAGAGTGCATGTCAAGAATCTAGATCAAACTAGGTATGGAGATACCGATGATCGAATCTTGGACATGTAATATATCGCGAAACAAAAGGATTAATATACTAGCGTAAAAGGTTCCGGCGATCACAAGAAAGTCATCGTTGAATGTGGGAGTCGATGGGTCTCCAGATCCCGCTCGATTATTGATCCGAGAGGGTATCGATCATGTCCACATTATTCGCGAACCGTAGGGTGACACACTTAAGAGACACCGACATCCAATTGGAGCAAAAGTTTCATGCCGAAAAGAAAAGGAAAGCAGGAATTTATTTCACTAGACAATCAAACTGCTTTCGGTTGAAATTGCCGAAACCGGTTACGCATGTGAAATGGAATACTAGCAAGGGTTTTATGTGAATGTTTGTTAATTAAAGTAATTAACAAAATTCTGAATAAATAAATAAAAGCGTTTTATTTAAATGAGAGCTTGCATTAAATTTGGTGGAAATTTAATGCATGTGAGTGGATTTTTGAGTGGAGGCTTTTAATGGGAGTGGAGGCTTTTCATTTTGAGTGGGAGCTCCACCCACATGAATGTGGAAGAGGTGGGGCAGCCCCATGGCTGGGCTCCATGCCCCTTGGGTGCCCCCTCCCTATAAAAGGCCCCCTCTCCTCCTCTCACACTACACCTCCTCGTGAAGGATCTCTCTCCCTCTAGAATTTATCCCCATGGTCTCGGACTAGCGAGATACATGTTCCCGTGGCTATTCGGCAAGAAAGAGTTGTGCTTCCGCCGCATCGCTGGAGCGAGGAGGCGGAGGTTGCTCGGTGCCTCGAACGTGTGTGCGAGCACGGATGCGCTGCTTTGCGGCTTAGGACTTCCTCTCGATCTTGAGATCGGCAAGAGATCGTCTACATCAACCACGAGTTTGGACTCGTTAAGCTTTGTCGGTCTTCAAGGGTATGTTCTCTACGGATATACATCCGCCCGTTGTTTGTATCTAGTAGATAGATCTTGGTACATAGTTGTTCCCATCGTAGGAAATTTTTTGTTTTCTATGCTGCGAACCCTACAGTAACGCATTCAAAAAGTTCAATTTACCTGAAGAGAACTCAAAAAGGAATCAATAAGAAGCAAATGCAAATAATGGCAGAAATCTGTCAAAACAGACCAGCAGGTGGAAACCGATTTTTTCGAACATCTTCTGTTGCTCAAATAAAAAAGTGTTGAACTAATGAAAGTTATCTAACATACTGGGGGATTTATTCGTAAATTTTAAGATCAATCCGAGTTACAGAGACTCCTCACTAATTTTTTTGGTGGAGGACAAAAATCTGTTTCGAGACAGCAACTCCCCAAGTCTTACTTCCCTCTCATTAGAGGTCATTCTTGGCACAAAAAGCAAACAAAAGAGGATAAGGAGAGGTCATTACTGAAGTAATAACTTCCAAGACTCAAGGAAAATCTTGTGTTATCTCCCAACAAGTATTTTTCTTTAACGCCTTTAAGTTAGGCATGATAGTTTGAGAAGATGCTCACATAAGAATTATGAATTGAAGTCAAAAAGAGAATCAAGAAGCAAATTCAAAACGCATTTAAGTCTAACCCTCTTCCTATGCATAGGAATCTTGTACACAAATAAATTCATGAAGAACAAAATGACATGCATAGGAATATAATACAGGAGTAACTTCAAAACTTTCAGCACAAAGAGAGGTGTTTCAATACCATCAAAACTTCTACAACCATATTTTCCTCTCTCATAATAATTTTCAGTAGAATCATGAATAAACTAAAAAATATAGCTATCACATAAAGCATGATTTTCATTATACTCACATTGAAAAGTTAGGTGTTTATACCTCCTACAGCAACAAGCTTTATCAAAGCAATAAGTAACATTATAAGTAGAGCACACGTCTCTAGCAATGGTATTCAACTTATCAATTTGTTTCCATAAGTGTTTCCCTTTTTGTGACAAACAGTGTTCCTTATAATAATACTTTTATTCTTTTGTCAACCCACCTTGCCAATAAGAACTAGTTTTAGAGAAACCATCCATTGGTAGAAAGCATGACCAAGCAAGGCAATGACAGACCAGCAACTAGAGCATGAACTAATTTTTTTTGTTTTTGAATAAGGCAAGCAAACCAAACTAGACTAATTTTTTTTTGAAAAGAGTCAAACAAAACCAAGCAAAAGAAACAAAGCAAACTAAAAACAAAGTAAAGAGAAAGGAAGTGAAGGACTCCCCTAGTGAAGACGTCCTTAGCCTCCCCGGCAACAGCGCCATAAAAAGCTTAATGGCACCCAGCACTTGTCGTGGGACGCTTCGTTGGAAACCCCAAGAGCAAGGTATGAAGCAGCACAGCAGCAAGTTTCCCTCAGTAAGAAACCGAGGTTATCGAACCAGTAGGAGGAAGGAAATGTCACACAGGTGTTGCAAGCAACACGGAGACCTGCACAACACAAACTCAAGACTTTGCCCCAACGAATTAGTGAGGTTATCAAGCTCACCGGTTTGCTTTAACAAAGGATTAAACGTATGGTGTGGAAGGTAATGGTGGTTTGCAGCAAGTAAGCAGTAAAGTGGAAGATGTATCAATGGTAAAGATTGGACCGGGGTCCATAGTTCACTAGAGGTGCTCTCCTTAAATAAACAACATGACATGAAGGGTAAACAAATTATAGCGGGGCAATTGACAGGAACTGAGCAAGACATAACAATGCAATTACTAGTCAGAAAGATCCTATGAGGTTGATTGAGCAATACAACAAGATACATAGACCGCCATCCAACTGCATCTATTACTAGAAGTCCACCTTCAGGTTATCATCCGAACCCCCTCCAAAGATTAAGTTGCAAGCAATGACTACTTTAAGCAAAGTGTGTAAGGTAAACAGACCACATGTTCCATGAACAAGAGACCGTTGTTTTATCCCTAGTAGCAAGAACACATCTACAACCGAAGATATTATTGTCACTTCCCTTGGAAACTAGAGGCATGAACCCACTATCAAGCATAAATACCCCCTCTTGGAGTCACTAGCAACTACGTGGCCAAGATAGCTACTAACAACGGAGAGCATGCAAGATCACAAACAACACAGACATGATAGAATCATAAAGACAAAACCATTAATCAAACCAACATAATAATCTCAATATACATCGGATCCCCGCAAACACAACATGCATGATTACAAATAGATTAGATCTTGATCATGAACGGAGCTCACAAGATCTATACATTAAAGCACAAAGGAGGAGATACAACCATCTAGCTACTACTACATGGACCCATAGTCCAAGGTGGAACTACTCACGCATCATACCGGAGAGAAGGCCTCCGGGATGATCTCCCCTCCGACAGGGTGCCGAGAATAACTTCAGACCCCCCCCCCCCCCGATCTAGGAACAATGGTGGCGGCGGCTACAGATGGTTTCGTGGATTTCTGATCGGGTACTCGGGATTTCTGCATCGGGGTCTTCTTATAGGCGAAGGGGGAGACCGAGGCGGCGGCCAGGGTAGGCACACCCTAGCCAGGCGCGGGGCTGGGCCCACCCGCGCCTGGGGTTGGTCTAGCCCCCCTCGCTGGCCCCTCTGGCTCTCCTCTGGACTTCTTGTTCCCCATGGAAAGTTATTGACTTTGTCCTTTGTCCCGTCCAATTCCGAGAATATTTCTTTACTAACTTTTCCAAAACCAAAAATAGTAGAAAACATGCATCTGTCACTGTTGCAACTTGTTAATAGGTTAGTACCAGAAAACATGTAAAAAGCACCTCAAAGTCTGGAAAAGTAAAGCAAAGTAGATACTAAACAAGCATGGAGCATTAAAAATTATAAATACGTTTCCAACGTATTAGGCATATCCGTGCGATGATGAGCCTTGGGGTCTTCGCGATGTCGGGGGGATGGGGCAGTGGAGATGGGCGACGAGGATGAGCCTTGCCTCCGTGGTTGGAGGATATGGGGATAGCATCTTTCCTGTTGCGCGCATCCCTCCATCTTCGTTCTGATGAACCCGTCTGGGACCCGACATCCTGAGGAGATCGATCCATTGGAGGCTTAGGTTGACTATACTGGCAAAACGTTGGGTCAGACTCAAGCCTCTGAGAGGTGGCCTTTTCCTATTGTTTCACCACCTTGTCCACAAGGTCATAGACTTGTTCCACAGCTGCGGGTGATCTATCCTGCTCCAGAAGGGTCTTGGCGACGGCGAGATTGAGAAGAGGAGTGGGCATCACCTGCCTGCCTTCGCTGTCAGTATATGGCTTTGCTTGTGTAAGCTTCGAGGGAGCCCATCCTAGATTTCTCCGTACACCAGGATCGTTGATGGCGCGAGCCGGAGATTTCTTAGCCTTCTGCTGCTGGAGCAGAGTCTTGTACTTGGCCTCCATGGCTCTAGCTTTCTCTATTAACTTCTGCGCGTTGGCCAGATCTCGATCTAGCTTGGCACCTTGCTCCACGATGGCCTGCGCTTCCTCCAGCAGCTGCTGACGCTTCTCGTCAAGTTGTACTACGCTCCAAATATGAGCTACAGTCATGGGATCGATAAGGAGGTTGTCGTACATCACTCTATCAGCCGGAGTAATTTGGGCAGCAGACGTAGATGCCGGAGGCGGCGGGTTTGCGGTGTTGTTGTTACTCGAACCGATGTTGAGTTCATACGGTTGCTGCACTGGGTTAGGCGGAGGGGGAATGACCCTTGCACGATCATTGTCGGCAGCAACAGGTGGTCCCTTCCCCTTGTCCAGCGCTTTAGGCGAAGCTTTTCCGGGTTGGTCTTCTTCCATCACGGTCACAATGGTGACGAACACCTCTCGGGATATGACAACGTTGTCGGCCTGCTCGTCGTGTTGGAAATCCTCCTCCATCTCCTGCATAGCAGAGTCTAGCTCCTCTAGGCTAAAGTCTATCTCCTCCAAGTCAGCGATGATGTCGGCGTAGAGCGCGTCAAGCACGGAGTCGAAGGGTGCCAGGGCTTCCTCGACGATCGGTGAGGGCGGTGCGACAACAACAATGATGACTCGAGGTGGGGGTGCAGCTACTGCAATGACGATCGGAGGCGGTGGTGCAGCTGCAGCGATGATGACCGGAGGTGGTGGTGGTGGTGGTGGCTGAGGGGGAGTTGTACCGTCTCTGAGCGCAAGCGCTGTCTGGGCTGCCTCCTCAACCTCTGCATAGTTGTTGACGGTGTTCACCATGCCTTCGAAGGTGAGGCGTCCTGAAGCCTGCTGCCGTCTTAGCGAATGTCGGAGAAGCGTTCCTTGGTCCAGTCCTTCCACAAAGTGATACATGGCATCGAGATTGTACGCGCCAGTTGGCCCAGATCGAGCCACCGCCAGTAATCGCTGGGGTTCTCCCTCTCTCTGAACACAACGCGCCAGATCAAAGATAGTAACCACGCCGACGAACTTTGATCTCTGCTGTCCAGACGCACGGGCGAAGCCGGCGGACTTGCAGCGATCTTACACCATTATATCCTGCATAGGGGCGGTTTGGGTGGGCCTTGGATTTTTCCGATCTTTTCCGGGAAAATCCGAGGAGAGATCCGACATCGATCCTTCCGCGAACGTATCCTGCCCGTAGGCAGTCCGTGCAGGTCTTGATGCTCCTCCGACTTCCAGGGAACTACTGCCCGAGTCGATTTCGCCGATGAAGAGGTGGATGTCTCCGGTGGGGACGATCGGGCATCGTGTAGGGTTCGTCTTTGGGATATATCCGAATATGAGATTGCCGAAGATGACGTCGAGCCATATATTTCCTAGGGGGAATATTCCCTTTCCTGGGACGATGCCATGAAACGCGTTCGATCGTTCCAGATGCAGCGGATCCGCATTGTCGCTAGGGTGCTAGCGAACATCGTTGATGCCGCCGCCGCCGTCCATGAAGACGCGGCTCATCTCAACCCTCCGATCACGCCTCAAGCACCGTGGCAGCATGACCCAGGCGAGGGACCGCAAGGGTGATCCGAATCTACCGAACGTGATGCGGGACTCGATCCGCCGAGGTACTCGGGATGGCGGGTGGATCTGTCACAACCAAAGTTGATCTCGACGGTGATTTTCTTCTCGCACCCTATTCGCTACGCCCTTTTTGGATCCAAGGGTTTCAAGATAGTAAATCAAAATTTTCTACGGATGCGATGAGGGAAAGCCAAGATCTAATCTAGGAGATGCAATCAACGAGAGATTAGATTAGATCTTCATACCCTTGAAGATTCGCACGGAACGCTCGTTAACGCGTGGGTGATGTAGTCGCACTCGCTTCTCCTCCTCGCGATCCGATCCGATCTAGCACCACAAGTGGCGGTGCCTCCGTGAGATGCACACGCAGCAGACTCGGCGCCTCCTTCCTCGGACCAGCAAGTATGGTGGAGAGATAGATTGGATCTACAACACGACGGTGTGGTGTATATGGTGGAGAATTTCACGCAGGCTTCGCCACAAACAATGGGAGGAGAGAGGAAGGGCAGCAGGGCTACTAGGGTTTGGAGGCAAGGTATAGGGGGGAGGGGGAGCACCAGCCCTCTATATATAGAGGGCGGGGCGCCCAGCCCTTTCCCCTCCTCCAAGCCTTGGGCCGGCGGCCAAGGGAGGGAGAAGTGGGGGGCAAGGACTCTCCCCCTTCTAGAAACCCTATCTCTAGTTTAAACGAGTTTAAACCCTATAGGATCGGCTGGGCCCTATGGGGCCTTGTGCCCCTGGACCAATGCGTCCAGGACAATCCCTCATAGGCCCATGCCCCCTCCCGGAAGGTGGGGCCACGTTGGTCCCCTTCCGGAAGGTTCTAGAAGCTTCCGGTACAATACCGATTAACCCTAACAATTCAACTCCAAAACTGCACCGCCTTATATGAATCTTATTCTCCTGACCACTCCTAACCTCTCGTGATGTCCCGGATCCCATCCTAGACTCGAACAAAAACTCATAAACCAATTATCCAATCTATCCTAGCGTCGAGACACGTTAAGTGTGTGACCTGCGGGTTCGAGAATATGCGCATATGATCTTCTATCAATAATCAGCCGGGTCTAGGCACCCATATTGACTCCACACATTCATCGATGATCATATCGGATGAACCACGATGTCGGATTCAATCAATCCCATAAATATATTCCTTCGTCTCGCGATATTTTACTTGCCCGAGATTTGATCGCTTGCATCCATACCTAGTTCAATCTCGCTCACGAAGTACTTTACTCCGTAATCCGATATCACTTTGTGATTAACTCCTTAACCACATGCTTGCAAGCGGTGTTGATATCGACACGAGTGGGCCCAAGTATATCTCTCCGACTTGGGAGGACAAATCCCATCTCGATACATACAACCCAATGATACTTTTCGATCACCGAGAGACACCTTTATGATCACCCTCTCATAGGGTGACGTTTGATGACGCCAAAGCTTTATTCCGATACTGTGGAGTTGTATTATCTCATGGTCTAAGGAATACAATATTTGACATAGGAAAAGCTTCGCAAAGATGAACACGATGATACGATCTAATTGCTTCGCTTAGTTTGGTCATCCATCATATCATTCTCCAATGATATGATCTCATTATCAATTGACAACTCATGTCTATGGTTAGGAAACCTTAACCATCATTGATCAATGAGCTAGTCCATAGAGGCGTACTAGGGACACGGTGTTGTTCACAAACCACACAAGTATTAAAGTTTCCGCTTAATACAATTCTAGCATGGAATATAAACTTTATCATGAACAAGAATTATAATAATAACATCTTTATTATTGCCTCTAGGGCATAATTCCAACAGTCTCCCACTTGCACTAGAGTCAATAATCTAATTTACATTTGGCAACAATCTCACACCCATGGCACTGAGGTGCTGATCATGTTTTGCACGTGGAAGAGGTTTAGTCAATGGATCTGCGACATTCAGATCTGTATGTACTGTGCTAATATTCAGATCTCCATCTGCTATATAATCTCGGATTATATGAAACTTGCGGTTGATATGCTTGGTATTCGGATGATATCTTGGTTCCTTAGCAAGTGCTATGGCGCCAGTGTTGTCACACAATATCTCCAGTGGGTCCAATGCACTTGGAACCACGCCAAGCTCAGTGATGAAGTTTCTGATCCAAACTCCTTCACTTGACGCTTCTGCAGCAGCCATGTATTCCGCTTCCACTGTAGATCCCGCGATCATGCTTTGCTTGCAGCTTCTCTAGCTCACAGCTCCTCCATTCAAAATATAAACGTATCCTGTCTGAGATTTGGAATCATCCTTGTCAGTGTCAAAACTAGCGTCGACGTAACCTTTTACGACAAGATGTTCATCACCCCCATAGACTAAGAACATTTCTTTAGTCCTATTTTGGTACTTTAGGATGTTCTTCACGGCTGTCCAGTGTTCCACTCCTGGATCACTTTGATATCTGCTCGTCAAACTAAGAGCATTGGACACATCCGGTCTAGTACACAGCATGGCATACATGATGGAACCTATGGCCGAGGCATAAGGCACCTTGCTCATAGCTTCCCTATCATTTATCAGAATGGACATTGAGCCTTGCTCAATATCTTACCCGACAACATAGGCACCGAACCTTTCTTTGCCTTATCCATTCGAACCTTTTCGTAACTTTGTCTAGATATGTACTGGCTTAAAGCTATCGAGCGTCTTTGTCTATCTCTATAGATTTTGATGCCCAATATATAAGCAGCTTCACCTAGGTCTTTCATTGAAAACATTTGTTCAAATAACTCTTCACATCGTTAAGCATGTTGATGTCATTTCCAATAATCAATATGTCATCCACATATAGTACCGTAAACGCCACCGAGCTCCCACTCATTTTCTTGTATATGCAAGCTTCAGAGCAATTTGGAACAAATCCAAAGCTCTTGATCACTTGATCAAAACGAAGGTTCCAACTCCAAGATGCTTGCTTCACCATAAATGGAACGTGAAGTTTGCATACTTTATCAAGATCCTTAGGATCGACAAAACCTTCGGGTTGCATCATATACAACTCTTCATCAATGTTGCCATTGAGGAACGATCAATTGACATCCATCTGCCATATTTCATAATCATGAAATGCAGCAATTGCTAATAAAATCCGAATGGACTTAAACATCGCTACGGGAGAGAAAGTCTCATCGTAGTCAACACCTTGAACTTGTCGAAAACCTTTCGCGACAAGCCGTGCTTTATAGATGGTAACATTACCATCCGTCCGCTTTCTTCTTGAAGATCCATTTGCACTCAACGGCCTTTCGCCGGGAGGGTCCACCAAAGTCCATACTTGGTTTTTCTCATGGATCCCAATTCGGATTTCATGGCTTCTAGCCATTTCTCGGTTGTCCGGCTCATCATCGCTTCCTCATAGTTCAGAGGTTCACCGTATTCTACTAACAAGACAAATAAGACAGGCTGCACCACTCGGGAGGGCACGTGACCTTGTCGACCGCGACGCTCAAGAGCAAAGATCGTCCAAGCTTCATGATCCTTGTCATTAGCTTCCTCTATTGTTGGTGCAGTGGCATCGAACAATTTCAGGTCTTTGCGCTACTCTCCAATTCAAGAGAAGGTTCAATAACCTCGCCAAGCTCTACTTTCCTCCCACTCACTTCTTTCGAGAGAAACTTCTTCTCAAGAAAGGAACCATTCTTTATGACAAACACTTTGCCTTCTGCTCGTGATAGAAGGTATACCCAAGAGTTTCCTTAGGGTATCCTATGAAGACGATTTCGCTTTGGGTTCGAGCTTGTCCGCATCAACTTCTTGACGAAGCTCAGATCCCCAAACTTTAAGAAACGACAACTTAGGTTTAGCACCAAACCACGCTCATACGGTGTCGTCTCAACGGATTTAGATGGAGCCCTATTTAAAGTGAATGCAGCGGTTTCTAATGCATAACCCCAAAATGATAACGGCAAATCAAGAAGAGACATCATTGATCGGACCATATCTAATAGGGTTCGATTCCTGCTCGCACACACCATTGCTACTGTGGTGTTCCGGTATGAGTTGTGAAACGATTCCACTTGCTTTAAGATGCGTGAGAAAATCATAACTCAAATATTCACCTCCACGATCGGATCGTAGAAACTTAATCTTTCTATTACGATGGTTCTCCACTTCATTCTGAAATTCCTTGAACTTTTCAAATGTTTCAGATTTATGTTTCATTAAATAGATATACCCATATCTACTTAAGTCATCGGTAAAAGTGGGGAAATAGCGATATCCACCAAGGTCGAAACACTCATCGGTCCGCATACATCCAGATGTATGATTTCCAACAAGTCCGCTGCTCGCTCCATCATAATGGAGAACAGGTTTTGATCATCTTGCCCATGAGGCATGGTTCGCATGTGTCAAATGATTCAAAATCAAGAGACTCCAAAAGTCCATCGAATGGAGTTTCTTCATGCGCTTTACACCAATATGACCTAGACGATTGCCACAAATAAGTAGTATTATCACTATCTACTTTGCATCTCTTAGCCTCAATGTTATGGATGTGTGTTTCATCCCTTTCGAGATTTAGAAGAAATAAACCATTCACAAGAGGTGCATGACCATAAAAGTGTTACTCATATAAATAGAACAACCATTATTCTCCGATTTAAATGAATAACCGCCTTGCAATAAACATGATCCGAAATAATGTTCATGCTCAACGCAGTAACATAATAACATTTATTAAGGTTTAAAACTAATCCCAAGGTAAAACTAAGGAGAGCGTGTCGACGCCATCACATCAACTCTTGATCCGCTTAACGCCAGCATCGTCACCTCATCCTCGCAAGTCGCCTATTCCGTAGCTCTGCTTCGAGTTACAAATATTAGTAACCGAACCGATCAAATACCCGTGCACTACAACGAGGGCTAGTAAGGAAAACATCAATAACATGTATATCAAATATACCTTTGATGGTGCCACCTTTTGTCCGCTAAGTACTTCGGACAAGCGCCCAAAGGACCCTTGTCCTTGCAATAGAAGCACTCGGTCCGCTTAGGACCGGACTTGAGCTTCTTCTCGCCAGAGCATTGCGCTGCCGCCCTTCTTGAAGGGATTCTTTGCTCCCTTACCTTTCTTAAAGGAGGGCTTGACCATCAACACATGATTATCCTTCTTGATGTCCACCTCAGCCTTTCATGCGAAGAGCTCGGTGATCGTGATCAATGGAACCAATCGATTATGAGTCACTACAAAACTTTTGTAGCCGGGAGGAGTGATTGCAGAACCGTCAATCTTGAGCTCCTCCGAATCGTGCATTCCAGCTTGCTCAATGCTGAGTGTAGCCCGTCATCTTTATGGCGTGCTCACTAACTAACTCCCTTCCTCCATCTTGCGCTTAAAGAACTTCTCGGAGATCTCATATCTCTCGAACGGGCGAGTCTCAAACATGGTTTTCAGCCTCGAGAATCTCAAAGGGCCGGATACTCTTCAAAACGATTTTGAAGTTCCTGCCCATAGCAAACAACATGGTGCTCTTAATCACACCATAATCATCTTTGCCGATCGACAGCTTTCTCATCACCATAGCGATTGCACCGGGGTCACCTAACGCTTTCCCAAGGACATAGTCCTTTGTCCGCATGTAATGATTCTTAGATTGCGAACCAATTGGTGAAGTTAGACCCATTGTTTCTAAGCTTTTCCTTCTCAAAGAAAACGCTGAAGTTGAAGTTGGACTTGGCCATGTGATCTACAAGATTTGCAAGTACAATTTAGACTATGTTCATGATAAATAGTTCAACTTAATCAAATTACTAGATGAACTCCCACTAAATTCAACATCCTCAAGTTGTTTAGTGAACACGATCCAAATTCACCACACCTAATCCGATCATCACGAGAAGAGATGTGGTTTCAATGGTGGACAACAAAGTGTCGATCATATCATTCATATGACCCATGCTTAACCTTTCGGTTCTTGTGTTCCGAGGCCATGTCCAGACATGCTAGGATCGCAAGCTAGACCCAAGTATTTCCGCTGCAGTAAACCGGGCTTGCACCGTTGTATGTGAGCGTAGATTCTATAGCACCCGATCATCACGTGATGCTTGGACACGATTTAACTTTCAACGGTGCATACTTGGGGAGAACACGCTTTATCTTGATCTTTATGAGGAATCATCTTATAATGCTACCTTCGCGATCTAAGCATAATAAGATACATAAAAGGATAAACATCACATGCATATAACTTTATGTGACATGGTATAGCCAATCTTCAAGAATGATCTCCATCTTGTGCGTTCGGCATGATCTCCATCACTCCACCATGATTGCCTCCACCACGAAAAGCAAATACAACTATTGCTAACTACTTAGCGATAAAGTAAAGCTATTACATGGCGTATAAGAAGTTGACTCATGGTCATACACAATTATAAAGACAACCATATGGCTCCTGGGTTGTGTACTCATTGACATGCAAGTCGTGAAACATTACAAAACATGATCATCGCATACAATATACACATCACATCTTGGGCCATACCATATCACGAAAACACTCCTGCAAAAACAAGTTAGACGCCTCTACTTTGTTGTTGCATGTTTTACGTGGCTTATGGGAGTAGATGCTAAGAACGATTCTTACCTACGGAAAGCCACAACGGTGATATTATGGTTTCCAAACTTCGTGTTAATCCCATGACAACTATAGTGAGAAACCGACATCCACCACCGCATGTGTGGTACAAGCCACACGTCAAGTGCGGAGCGGTCTCGAATGACGCCGTCAGTAAGGTTGGCCTGGACCGCTTCAATCTCACTATCCCGTCATAAGAAGAACACAAACAAGAGGCTTGCAACATAAAACATCAACGCCTGCAACTACCATGTTGCGTTCTACTCGTGAAACACATCTACGCATAGATCTAGCTCTGATACCTCTGAAGGGTTTCGCGGCATAGTAAATCAAAATTTTCTACGGATGCGAGCAGAGGAAAGCCAAGATCTAATCTAGGAGATGCAATCAACGAGAGAGATTGGATTAGATCTTCATACCCTTGAAGATTCGCATATGAACGCTCGTTAACGTGGGTGATGTAGTCGTACTCGCTTCTCCTCCTCGCGATCCGATCCGATCTAGCACCACAAGTGGCGGTGCCTCCGTGAGATGCACACGTGCAACACCTCGACGTCTCCTCCTTCCTCGAACCAGCAAGTATGGTGGGGAGATAGATTGGATCTACAACACGACGGCGTGGTGTATATGGTGGAGAATTTCTGCTGCAGGGCTTCGCCTACAAACAGTCGGGAGGGAGAGAGGAAGGGCAGCAGGGCTACTAGGGTTTGGAGGCAAGGTGTAGGGGGGAGGGGGCGCACCAGCCCACTATATATAGAGGGGGGGGCGGCCAGCCCTTGCCCCTCCTACAAGCCTTGGGCCGGCGGCCAAGGGAGGGAGAAGTGGGGGGCAAGGACTCTCCCCCTTCTAGAAACCCTATCTCTAGTTTAAACGAGTTTAAACCCTATAGGATCGGTTGGGCCCTATGGGGCCTTGTGCCCCTGGCCCAATGCGGCCAGGACACTCCCTCATAGGCCCATGCCCCCTCCCGGAAGGTGGGGACACGTTGGTCCCCTTCCGGAAGGTTCTAGAAGCTTCCGGTACAATACCGATTAACCCGGAACAATTCCGAACTCCAAAAACTGCACCTTATATGAATCTTATTCTCTGACCACTCCGGAACCTCTCGTGATGTCCCGGATCCCATCCTAGACTCAACAAAACTCATAAACCAATTATCCAATCTATCCTAGCGTCGATACACGTTAAGTGTGTGACCTGAGTTCGAGAATATGCACATGATCTTCTATCAATAATCAACAGCGGGGTCTAGGCACCCATATTGACTCCACACATTCATCGATGATCATATCGGATGAACCACGATGCCGTGATTCAATCAATCCCATATATATATTCCCTTCGTCTCGCGATATTTTACTTGCGAGATTTGATCGTCGATGCAGTCATACCTAGTTCAATCTCGCTCACGGCAAAGTACTTTACTGTTCGTAATCCGATATCACTTTGTGATTAACTCCTTAACCACATGCTTGCAAGCGGTGTTGATATCGATTCGAGTGGGCCGTATATCTCTCCGACTTGGGAGGACAAATCCCATCTCGATACATACAACCCAATGATACTTTCCGATCACCGAGAGACACCTTTATGGTCACCCTCTCATAGGATGACGTTTGATGACCTCAAAGCTTTCTTCGATACCGTGGAGTTGTATTATCTCATGGTCTAAGGAATACAATATTTGACATAGGAAAAGCTTCGCAAAGATGAACACGATGATACGATCAAATTGCTTCGCTTAGTTTGGGTCTGTCCATCATATCATTCTCCAATGATATGATCTCATTATCAATTGACAACTCATGTCTATGGTTAGGAAACCTTAACCATCATTGATCAATGAGCTAGTCCATAGAGGCGTACTAGGGACACGGTGTTGTTCACAAACCACACAAGTATTAAAGTTTCCGCTTAATACAATTCTAGCATGGAATATAAACTTTATCATGAACAAGAATTATAATAATAACATCTTTATTATTGCCTCTAGGGCATAATTCCAACATGATCATTAGCGCTCCTTTCGGCGGGGGATACCCGTGCCCACCGTTATTCTGTGCGGGTGCGATTGGGTGGTCCGTGCCCCTGCAGGTGGCGTTGGAGGAGCTCCATGCGCGATCTCGCCTGGTGCGGGTGCGTTCCCGAATCCAGGGTTCGGGGCTTGCTGCCTCATCTGAGCCATGCTTTCGCTGAGTTTCTGGAACTCGCGACAGTCCTTGAGCATGTGGCTTGCCTTCTTCTTACCATCCTGCTTGTCGATGTAGAAGTGGATGGTGCATGGACCTGATAGTTTTTCGTATGCTGAGGGTCCGTCGTCACGACCGCAGCGCTGCCACGACTGTGCTGGGCGTCCTCCGTCGCGGAAGTTGTTTCCGCGGTATCCGCCGTTGCTGCGGCTGCCACCACTGCGACAGTCGGCGTAGCCAGCCGCGACCATGTCGGGTCCATCGCGATCGTCGTAGACATGCAATCTTCTCTTGCTACGGCGCTCGCGTCGCATGCCATAATCGTCTTCCTCCTCCGAGTGCGCTCGGTGGATAGAGTCCCCGCCATCAGCCCACCTGTTGGCGATGTCCATTAAGTGGTCGAGTGTCTTGGGCTTGACGCGCCCAAGTTCTTCTTTGAAGTCCTGGCGTTTGACGCCGTCCTTGAAGGCGTCGATAGCTCTTTCCTCGGAGATATGCGCCGCGGAGTTCTTGGTGTTGGACCAGCGCAGTATGTACGAGCGAACGGATTCGCCCGTTCGTTGGGTGCAGGCCCGCAGCTCCTCGATCGAGGCAGGCCTCTTCCTGGTGCCCTTGAATTTTCGGACGAAACTGTACGCCAACTCCTCCCAGCTTCAGATGGATCCCGAGGATAGGCTGCTGAGTCAGATCCGTGCTGCGCCCATCAGCTGCAGCTGAAGGCATTGCATGGTGGTTTCCTTGTTCCCGCCGTGTAGCTTGACGGACGACAGGTGGTCGCTGAGCCATGCCTTGGGGTCCTGTGTAACGTCGAACTTCAGAGTGTCCGAAGGAAGATTGATGTTTCGCGGTATCCGCGTCCGCCGGACGGATCTGCTGAAGCATCGGGCTCCGCAGAGTTCTCCTTCATCGTCGCCCTCTTCGGATTCGGATGAGCATACGCGCTTGGCGCACGCTTTGTCGATCTTGCGCTGCGTTAGCTCGTTTCGAGCGTCGTAGTCGCGGCTGCGATGGCACGAGCTCTTATGCCTTCGAGGTAGTTCGTGCTCTTCGTCCTCAGATGAGGGTGTGGTGCTGCGGTTGAACCTGACCGCAGCTTTCTTCTTTGGCTCCATAGGAGCTTCTCCGTGGAGCGCGGCTCCAACGAGTCCGAGTCTGGTGAGTGCGGACTTGTGCATGGCCCTATTCGGGTCCCCCTCCGGAGGTGGATGGGACGCGAGGTACGCGGTGGCTGCCATGATCGCAGCTTGCGGCGTCTTCGGGATGACGTTGTCGTCGACATCCATCTCCATGAAGGACGCGTTGAGGGCTCTAGTCACCTCGCGTCGTGCTTTGGGATCCATGTTCTCTGTGCGAGAATGGTGCTTGTTGCCATGGTTTCCATGCGAGCTGGAGCCGATGCCCATGGCGGAGAGCGTAGCTCGTCGTGCACTGGACTCCGAGGCTGCTCGCTTGCGCTTGTCGAGCACTTCTTGCATCCTCAGTTGCTTCTTGTGTTCCTCGACGAGGAGCATGTGGTATGCCATCAGCAGGTCGCGTGAGGCATCTGTTGGCAGGATCTTGTTGCCTGCTACGGCTTCGCGTGCTTGGGCCCATCCCTCCTCGCTGAGGTGGATGACCCGATTATTGTTGTCCCTATTGGGTGGGGGGACTGGCTTCTTCTGTTTCCACCATTCCTACCCTGCGGGTTGGGTGGTGGGTTGTGCTCCTGATCCGCGTCACTCTGGATGACCGCGGCGCACTGGTAGCGCTTGTAGATCGGATCGCTGTTGTCACAGCTTTCGGATCCGGAACCGTAGGTCCCTTCATCCGATGGTGGATCGCACAGATCCGAGTTGCACCTGCTGCTGTCACAGGACTCATCTGTCGATGGTGATGAGCGTATCACGGGGTGTGGAGCCCACAAAGCAGGCCTGATCGATGGCAGGGGCACCCGCTCCGGGAGGCGGAGAGTGCCGATCTGCCCCACCTAGAAGCAGAAGCTCCCGAACAGGATCTCGAGTCTGTCGCCAACAGGCTCAAAGTCCTTTAGGGTGGCCGGCGAGTGGGCGGTGAAGTCGAAGGCGCCAAAGAGGAGATGACTCTCCGTCGTCGCAGAATTGTAGATCACTTTGGTTGGGACCGTCACGATCACACAATCAGCGTCCCTAGTTCCCACAGACGGCGCCATTTGACGAGGTTTAATCTCGTCAATGCCCATTGTTATGGACTTGGGTTTTGGAGAAGATGGGGATCTTTGGAGATCGGGCAATTGACAAGAACAAGAACACGGGACGAGGTTTACCTGTGTTCAGCCCCGGAGAAACCCCTACTCCTGCTTGTCTGCTCTGATTATGGTGGAACCAAAGGTTACAGGGGTGCGCAGATGCAATCTGGCGTGGTGGTGTGTATGCGGTGGTATGCGAGAGATTGTAAGAGAGCCTCCTTGTCGTTCCCTCCTGTCCTTTATATAGAGGCAGGCAGGTCCCAGACACAGATCGATTCGGTTACAGGTTTTAGGGTTTTACCCTTTGAATTTTCTATCTACTTTAGTCTTGCTCTCCAAGGATCCGAAGGCGTTGTGGGCCCTGGCCACCCGAAAGTCTTCATGGGCCGGCGTATATTTGTCATGGGCATGTTGGAGATATGCCCTAGAGGCAATAATAAAAGTAGTTATTATTATATCTTTGTGTTTATGATAAATTTTTACATTCATGCTATAATAGTATTAACAAGGAAACATTAATACTTGTGTGATTTGTAAACTAAAATAAGAGTCCCTAGTAAAGCCTCTTTATAATACTAGCTTGTTGGTTAATAAATGATTGTGGTTTCCCTATCATGAACATTGAGATGTTATTAACAACAAGATCATATCGTTAGGAGAATGATATGGTGGACATACTCCTATAGATAAGCGTAGCATAAAGATCAAGTCATTTTAATAGTTCAATTGCTATATGCTTTCTGATACATAGTAACCTAATTCCTTCGACCATGAGATCATGCATATCACCTTCACCGGAAGGATGCTTTGATGACATCAAACACCACACCGTGCGGGTGGATATAAAGGTGGCATTGAGTGTTCGGAAAGTATTGGTTGAAACACATGGATCAAGAGTGGGATTTGTCCATCCATATGACGGATAGATATACTCTGGGCCCTCTCGGTGGAATGCCATCCAATTAGCTTGCAAGCATGTGACTGGCTCACAAGGGATCACATATCACGGGAACGAGAAAAGAGTACTTATCAGTAACGAGGTTGAACTAGGTATGCAGAGATACCGACGATCATAACCTCGGATAAGTAAACTATCGTGAGATAAAGGGAAATTGGTATCGTATGTAAGTGGTTCATTCGATCGCAAAGTAATCGTAGAAATATGTGGGATCCATATGAATTTCCAGATTCCTCTATTGGTTATTGTTCGGAGAAGTGTCTCGATCATGTCCGCATAATTCACGAACCGTAGGGAGACACACTTAAGGATTCGACGTTGTTTGAGTAGTTATGGAATGATAAGTAAGAGACCGAATGTTGTTAGGAGTCTCGTATGGGATCCGGGATATCACGAGGAGATCCGGAATGGTCCGGAGAATAAGATTCATATAAGGAAAGTCCTGTTTCGGGGTTGGAGAATGGTTCCGGTGTTTTCATCGGGAATGTTCTAGAAGGTTCCGGAATGTCCGGCACTCCGGAGGGGAAGGGTACATGAATGTGTCATATCAAGTTGGAATGATTGCATCATGTACTAGGTGTCATCGCTGAACAAAATAAAGGGTTTAATCAAATCCTAGTTTGAAAAGTCAAATGCCAATTTGAAAAGTCAAACGGCTATTTTGTGAGGTGGAGGGGAAGTAGGAAACCTACTTGGGGAGGAGTTCCCTCACTCCACCGCCGGCCCACTTGGGATCCGAGTTGGGGAGGGACTCCCCTCCCCTGGCGCGGCCCCTCCACCTATATAAGGAGGGGCAGGGCTGCCCCTCCAAGACCTACACCACGCACCCCGCAAACCCTAGCTCCCAGCCGCCAGCGCCGCCACCTCCTGCTGCCGCCTAGGGAAACCCTAGCCTCCGACTTGGGCTGCTCCAAGCCCTATCCGCCGACCCTAGACCCTCCTCCTTGGTGTGTCTAAACCCTAGATCGCCGAGGATCTCTCTCATAGTCCACCATACTCGCTCCGGCTTAAGGCGAAGACCTGCGAGATCTCCCCTCTACTTCCGGTACCACGCCGTTGTGCTGCCGGAATCGCGAGGAGAGTGCTACAACCTCTGCTGCCTGCTGGAACAAGGGAGAGGGAGGTCTTCGAAAATCGAACGTGTGACCGATCAAAGCGCTGCAAACGCAGCGCGGAAGGATCGTCTACGATCTTGAGATCGGCAAGAGTACGACTACTTCACCCACGAGAATCCGCTCGTTAAACACTTTGGAATCTTCGAGGTGAGTTATTCTATCGACTCGTTGCTACAATCTAGTAGATAGATCTTGGCTTGATTGTTTGTATGCGTAGAATTTTTTGTTTTCCATGCTACGAACCCCTACGGTGGTATCGAGAGTGTCTATATGTAGATCTGTTGCGAGTAGAACACAATGGTCATTGTGGCGGTGATGCTTTATTATCAATTGCTTCTTGTGTACTTTGCATCTTGCGGTATGATGGGATGAAGCGCCCGGCTAACCTTACATGACATTGTTCATGAGACTTGCTCCACGCTCAACATGCAACTTGTATTGCATAAGTGGCTTTCTTGGTGTCTGTCTCTCCCATTATAGTATAGATCCAATTTACGGGCACTTGATAGTTCAAACATCAACGTTGTGGTTCTTGTTCGTAAGTTAGATCGACACTTATTGAAAGCCCCAAACCACGTAAAATATGCAAAGAAATTAGAGGCGTCTAACTTTGTTTTGCGGGGTGTCTTTGTGATGTGATATGGCCATGATTGTGATTATATTTGATGTATGCAATGTTCCTTATTGTAAGTTGGCAACCGGCAGGAGCCATATGGTTGTTTTTAATTTCTGTTAAGACCCGCGTGTCTATTCAAAGTAGTTGTAATAGTTGAAGCCGGTGGACGACAACCATGGAGCAACGTCATTGACCTTGATGCAATGCCGGTGATGATGGAGATCATGTTCGTGCTTGAAGATGGAGATCGGAAGCACAAAGAAGAAAGGCCATATCATATCACATATTATGAATTGCATGTGATGTTAATCCTTTATGCATCTTGTATTGCTTAGTTAACGAAGGTAGCATTATAAGATGATCCCTCATGCACATGAATTTCAAGTTCTAAAGTGTTCACCCTTAGTAAGCACCGTTGCTAAAGCTTGTTGTTTCGAAGCACCACGTGATGATCGGGTGTGTTAGATTCCGCAAGTGTATACAATGTGAGCAAGCCATGCGGAAGCTAAGGTTTGATCTTAACGAGCCTAGCATGTACAGACATGGTCTCGGAACACGGACCACCAAGAGGTAAAGCATGAATCATATAGTAGATATGATGAACATGTCGATTGTTCGCCATTGAAGCTACATCAACTCTCGTGATGATCGGTGTTGATGTGGTGGATTTGGTTCGTGTGATCACTAAAACAATGTGAGGGATATTGTTTTTGAGTGGGAGTTCACCTAGATTAATTTAACTATTAATTAGAACTCAATTTGTCATAAACTTAGTCTAAACTATTGCAAATATGTTGTAGATCAATGGCGGCCCCTACCATCAATTTTAATGTGTTCCTAGAGAAAGAAAAGTTGAAAAACAATGGAAGCAACTTCGCGGATTGGTTCCGCAATTTGAGGATTGTCCTCACAGCTGGTAATTTGACCTATGTGGTGGATGCACCGCTGGGTGACCCACCTGCAGCTACTGCTACCGATGAAGTAAAGAATGTTTACCTCGCTCGGAAGACTCGGTACTCCACAGTTCAGTGTGCTATCTTGTATGGTTTAGAATCGAAGCTTTAGAAAAGGTTTGAGAATTCAGACCCACATGATATTGTCCGTGATCTCAAATTGATCTTTGAGACTCACGCGGAAGTTGAGAGCTATGAGGCTTCTGAAAAGTTCTTGAACTGCAAGATGGAAGAGGGCAGCTCCGTCAGTGAGCATGTGCTTAAGATGTCTAGGCACGCAAACAAACTTCAAAGCTTGGGTATAGTGATTCCTAATGCCTTGGGGATTTATCGTTTCCTCCAATCACTACCACCAAGTTACAAGAACTTTGTGATGAACTACCATATGCAAAACATGAACAAGCAGTTGCCAGAACTCTTCGCCATGTTAAAATCTGCAGAAGTGGAGATCAAGAAAGAGCACCAAGTGTTGATGGTCAATTAGACCACCAAATCCAAGAAAGGTAAGTCTAAGCAAAAGGGACACTTCAAGAAGGGCGGTAAGAAAGTTTCCACGCCGACGAAGAAGACCAAGGCTGGACCTAAGACTGATACTGAGTGCTTTTACTGCAAGGGAGAAGGTCACTGGAAGCGGAATTTCCCAAAGTACTTGGCGGATTTGAAGAACAGCAACATCAAGAAGAAAGGTATATCCGATATACATGTTATTGATGTGTATCTCACTAGTACTCGTAGTAGTGCCTGTGTATTTGATACTGGTTCGGTTGCTCATATCTGTAACTCGAAACAGGTACTGCAGAATAAACGGAAGCTAGCGAAGAACAAGGTGACGATGCGCGTGGGAAACGGATCAAAGGTTGATGTGATCGCGGTCGGCACGCTACCTCTTCATCTACCATCGGGATTAGTTTTATACTTAAATAATTGTTATTTGGTGCCTGCGTTAAGCATGAACATTATATCGGGATCTTATTTATTGCGAGACGGTTACTTGTTTAAGTCCGAGAATAATGATTGTTCGATTTATATGAGTAATATGTTTTATGCACATGCACCTTTGATAGATGGTCTATTCTTATTGAATCTCGATAGTGGAAATACACATATTAATAACATTGAGGCTAAACGTTTGAAATCGAGCGATAACTCAACCTATATGTGGCACTGTCGTCTTGGTCACATTGGAGTGAAGCGTATGAAGAAACTCCATTCCGATGGACTTCTTGAATCACTTGATTTCGAATCACTTGAAAGATGCGAAGCATGTCTGATGGGTAAAATGACTAAGACTCCATTTTCTGGTATGATGGAGCGAGCTACGGACTTATTGGAAATCATACATACCGATGTGTGTGGTCCAACGAGTGTAGCATCGCGCGGTGGTTATCGTTATGTTCTTACCTTCACAGATGACTTGAGTAGATATGGGTATATCTATTTCATGAAACATAAGTCCGAAACTTTCGAGAAGTTTAAGGAATTTCAAAGTGAGGTAGAGAATCAACGTAACAAGAAGATTAAATTTCTACGTTCTGATCGTGGAGGTGAATATCTAAGTTACGAGTTTGGCGAGCATTTGAAGAAATGCGGAATACTTTCACAATTGACACCGCCGGGAACACCACAGTAATGGTGTGTCCGAACGTCGTAATCGAACTCTCTTAGATATGGTTCGTTCTATGATGTCACTTACAGATTTACTGCTATCATTTTGGGGTTATGCATTAGAAACAGCCGCATTCACTTTAAATAGGGCACCATCTAAATCCGTTGAAACGACACCGTATGAATTATGGTTTGGGAAGAAACCTAAATTGTCGTTCCTTAAAGTTTGGGGTTGCGAAGCCTATGTAAAGAAGTTACAGCCGGACAAGCTAGAACCCAAAGCGGAAAAATGCGTCTTCATAGGATACCCGAAGGAAAATATTGGGTATACCTTCTATCATAGATCCGAAGGCAAAATCTTCGTTGCTAAGAATGGATCCTTTCTAGAGAAGGATTTTCTCTCGAAATAAGTGACTGGAAGGAAAGTAGAACTCAACGAGGTTGTCGAACCTTCTCTCGAACTTGCGAGTAGCGCAACACCGGAAGAAGTTCCTGTGGTGCCTGCACCAATAAGAGATGAAGCTAATGATGATGATCATGAAACTTCGGTTGTAGTTGCTACAAAGCCTCGCAGGTCAACGAGAACTCGTACCACTCCTGATTGGTATGATCCCGTTATGATTGTCATGTTGGTGGACAACACCGATGAACCTGCGACATATGAAGAAGCAATGATGAGCCCAGATTCCAATAAATGGCAAGAAGCCATGAAATCCGAGATTGGATCCATGTATGAAAACCAAGTATGGACTTTGGTGGACTTACCGGATGGCCGGAAGGCTGTCGAGAACAAATGGATTTTCAAGAAGAAAACATATGTTGATGGTAATGTTATTGTCTATAAAGCTCGACTTGTCGCAAAAGGGTTTCGAAAAATTCAAGGAGTTTACTACGATGAGACCTTCTCACCAGTAGCGAAGCTAAAGTCTGTGAGGATTATGTTTGCAATCGCTGCATATTATGATTATGATATATGGCAGATGGATGTCAAAACAACATTCCTCAATGGAGACATTGATGAAGAGTTGTATATGATGCAACCCAAAGGTTTTGTCGATCCTAAAGATGCTAACAAGGTATGCAAACTTCAACGGTCCATCTATGGATTGAAGCAAGCATCCCGAAGTTGGAATCAACGTTTTGATAAGGTAATTAAAAGTTTTGGTTTTATACAAACTTATGGAGAAGCTTGTATTTACAAGAAAGTGAGTGGGAGCTCTATAGCATTCTTAATACTATATGTAGATGACATATTGTTGATTGGGAATGATGTAGACCTTCTTAATAGTGTCAAGGAATATTTGAATAATAGTTTTTCAATGAAGGATCTTGGCGAAGCAGCTTACATATTGGGCATAAAGATTTATAGAGATAGATCGAGACGCCTAATATCATTGTCACAAAGTACATATTTGGACAAAGTTCTAAAGATGTTTGGAATGGAAGATAGCAAGAAAGGGTTCTTGCCCATGTTGCTAATCGACCTTGAGTAAAACTCAAAGTCCGACAACATAAGATAGAGAAAGGATGAGTAAGACTCCTATGCCTCAGCCATAGGATCTCTAATGTATGCCATGCTATGTACTAGACCGACATTGCATATCTTTGTTAGTTTAAATAGCAGATATCAAAGCGATCCAGAGTGGATCATTGGACGTGATCAAAACATCCTTAAGTACTTGAGAAGAACTAAGGATATGGTTCTTTCTTATGGAGGTGATGAACAACTCGTTGTTAATGGTTACACCGATGCTAGTTGGAACACCGATCCGGATGACTCTAAATCACAATCTGGATACGTATTTACTTTGAATGGTGCAGCTTAGTGGAGGAGTGCAAAGCGTTGTGGCGAGATCTTCAACTGAATTGGAATACATGGTCGCCGGAGGCTTCACAAGCGATATGGATGAAAGAGTTCATTACAGAGCTCGGTGTGGTTCCTAGTGCTACCGACCCAATGTCAATCTCATGATAACATGGGCGCCATAGCCAATGCGCAAGAACCAAGGTCACACAAGAAGCTGAAGCACATCAAGCTACGTTTTCACGCTATTCGAGAACATGTCCAAGATGGGGACATAAATATTTGCAAAGTACACACATATCTGAATGTGGCGGATCCATTGACTAAACCTCTCCCGAGGGCAAAACATGACCAACACCAAACTGCCATGGGTGTTCGGTATATTACCATGTAATCTAGATTAGATGACTCTAGTACAAGTGGGAGACTGTTGGAGATATTCCCTAGAGGCAATAATAAATGTAGTTATTATTATATCTTTGTGTTTATGATAAATGTTTACATTCATGCTATAATAGTATTAACAAGGAAACATTAATACTTGTGTGATTTGTAAACTAAAATAAGAGTCCCTAGTAAAGCCTCTTTATAATACTAGCTTGTTGGTTAATAAATGATTGTGGTTTCCCTATCATGAACATTGAGATGTTATTAACAACAAGATCATATCATTAGGAGAATGATATGGTGGACATACTCCTATAGATAAGCGTAGCATAAAGATCAAGTCATTTTAATAGTTCAATTGCTATATGCTTTCTGATACATAGTAACCTAATTACTTCGACCATGAGATCATGCATATCACCTTCACCGGAAGGATGCTTTGATGACATCAAACACACTGTAACTGGGTGGCTATAAAGGTGGCATTGAGTGTTCGGAAAGTATTGGTTGAGACACATGGATCAAGAGTGGGATTTGTCCATCCATATAACGGATATATATACTCTAGGCCCTCTCGGTGGAATGTCATCCAATTATCTTGCAAGCATGTTACTGGCTCACAAGGGATCACATATCACGGGAACGAGAAAAGAGTACTTATCAGTAACGAGGTTGAACTAGGTATGCAGAGATACCGACGATCATAACCTCGGATAAGTAAAATATCGTGAGACAAAGGGAAATTGGTATCGTATGTAAGTGGTTCATTCGATCGCAAAGTAATCATAGAAATATGTGGGAGCCATATGAATTTCCAGATTCCTCTATTGGTTATTGTTCGGAGAAGTGTCTCGATCATGTCCGCATAATTCACGAACCGTAGGGAGACACACTTAAGGATTCGAAGTTGTTTGAGTAGTTATGGAATGATGAGTAAGAGACCGAATGTTGTTCGGTGTCTCGGATGGGATCTGGGATATCACGAGGAGATCCTAAATGGTCCGGAGAATAAGATTCATATAAGGAAGGTCCTGTTTCGGGGTTGGAGAATGGTTCCGGTGTTTTCATCGAGAATGTTCTAGAAGGTTCCGGAATGTCCGGCACTCCAGAGGGGAAGGGTACATGAATGTGTCATATCAAGTTGGAATGATTGCATCATGTACTAGGTGTCATCGCTGAACAAAATAAAGGGTTTAATCAAATCCTAGTTTGAAAAGTCAAACGGCTATTTTGTGAGGTGGAGGGGAAGTAGGAAACCTACTTGGGGAGGAGTTCCTCCTCCACCGTCCCCACTTGGGATCCGAGTTGGGGAGGACTCCCGCCCGCTGCCCCTCCACCTATATAAGGAGGCGGCTGCCCTCCAAGACCTACACCACGCACTCATGAACCCCTAGCTCCCACCGCCACCTCCTGTCATGCCGCCTAGGAAACCCTAGCCGACTTGGGCTGCTGCTCAAGCCCTAGCCGCCCTAGACCCTCCTCCTTGTGCGTCTAAACCCTAGATCGAGGATCTCTCTCATAGTCTACCATACTGCTCCGGCTTAAGGCGAAGCCCAAGAAGATCTCCTCTACTTGGGTACCACGCCGTTGTGGTGCCTAATCGCAGGAGAGTGCTACAACCTCCATTTCTTTGGAACAAGGGAGAGGAAGGTCTTCGTCGAGTCCGAATGTGTGACCAAGCTGAAGCGCTACGGAGCACCGAAAGGATCGTCTACACGATCTTGAGATCGGCAAGAGTACGACTACTTCACCCACGAGAATCCGCTCTCGTTAAACACTTTGGAATCTTCGAGGGTGAGTTATTCTATCGACTCGTTGCTACAATCTAGTAGATAGATCTTGGCTTGTTTGTTTGTATGCGGTAGAAAAGTTTTGTTTTCCATGCTACGAACCGCTACAGGGCCTTCCTTGGGCTAGACCAGGTATGCTAAGGTCGTGTACCCGTAGGGTATAACCATGTCACTTGGATTTTTCCGATCATTGCCAGGAAAATCAGAGGAGAGATCCGACATCGATCCTTCCGCGAACGTATCCTGCCCGTAGGCAGTCCGTGCGGGTCTTGATGCTCCTCCGACTTCCAAGGAACTAGTGCCTAAGTCAATTTCGCCGATGAAGAGGTGGATGTCTCCGGTGGGGACGATCGAGCATCGCGTAGGGTTCGTCTTTGCCGGGATCCATAACTCGTCAGGAGGGACGATCGGAACGTTGCTGGAGAAGAGAACACGACCGATGGCTACGGTTTCGTTGATTCCCGCGAAGATCTTGGTCCTCGCCCGTTGTAGAGCTAGAAGCGCCTCTCGCCCCACGGTGGGCGCCAACTGTCGTGGTATTGATGACGAGTGCGCCATGGAGGGGTCCTCACAGTGCGTGTTTAGATACGTGGGGTAAGGCGGAAGGTTGGCGGGTACGAGGTAACACAGCTTACCTAGGTTCAGATCCCACGACGGTAGCGGAATCCTACTCCTTCTATAAATCTCTATAATGGCAATACGTCAAGTTACAAGGATTGGTTCGCTGTGCGCGAGTATGAGTTGTGTCTTGCCCTAAAGGCTCCCATAGGCCCGACTTATATAGTCGTTAGGTCCTAGGATTACAGGAAAAGTCCTAGCCGGACAGGTTACAGGGTCCTACACAGTATACAATCAGACTAACGTGTTTTGCACTCTAAGGCTCCGGATACGTCGGTGACTCCTCTATAGCCTTCCTTTATCCGGCATGGGCCTCCCTTCTGGATCCATCTAACTGGGCCGCCCAGCAGGCCATGGGACTTGCTACCAACTGTGGACCACCCGGCTTATCCAAATAAGAGACATGCTATGAGGATACCCATATAGCATATCCCCAATACTTGCAAGCATAGATGTGGTCTTATGTCTTCCTATTCCCCAGATACGTTGAGCAACATTCTACGGTTCATTTTTGTTTGTGGAAAGAAGGCACTCTGTATTAAGTATTAAATTTTGGATCACCAAAGTTTTGAACTTCCAATATAAACTTATCAATTCACTAAATTATGTATTTACATGTCTTCACGTGCATCATCGGAATTATCTGGCGTTCCTTACACAGTCGTTTAATTCATTCCGGATTATAATCTTCAATTCTAAATGTTCCTAGTTCAAGAGTAGCTAACTCCTATGTGCCGGTGTATTTAACATTTTATAAATAATTTTGTTGTAATCTTGCTGAGTGCCTAGTCTGCCTCAACAACGGTGTGGGCAAGCACGCCAATGGATTTCGACATAAAGGTATGTGGGCAATAAATCCTTCTTCGTTGTACATGCTAATGAGGCACCAAGGCACAACTGCAGTGATCCTTCTTTTTTTCCTTTAATACTTGACATTACCTCCTTTCATAATCTGAAGAGTGAGAAATAATGTTTTACTTTATGGTTGACATAAGTAAGTATGTTCTTGATCTAATGATAATATTATCAACGAAAGGCATATATACATTGTTGCTATTAATTTGGCTACGGAGTTCAGTTGGATCATTTTGTTTCCTTGTGGGGAGGTTATCACGTATTCAAATTAACCTATCCAACATCTTTTACTTAGATGTAGACCATAGTTTTACTCTGATGACCAATACAACTTTCAAGTCTAATAGAAAAAACTTGATTGTAAAGCATCAATGTGGTTATCCTAGAACAGAAGAAACAATTAGGAACCCTAGAAATCTATAGCTGACTTAAATAAAATCAGTAACATTGATCAACTGGATGAACTCCCAACTGGATTTTAACACAACCATCCAGAAGTAAGAGGATACTACTGACAAAATGTTGGTGCCACACGAGATTAGAGTTTAATAGTACCGATTATTTTAGATGTTGCAAACTAGCATATCATGAAATTACCTCTCGAAGAACACGGAACTGATGGGTGTGTTTTCTACGCACAGGTGAATATTTATACCCAATGGATTCAGTGGCATGTTTTGATGCTTGCTGAATATTATTTCTATCAGATCCATTTTCCCTTGAATAATAGCATGTATCTCCTTCCTTCAATTTTCTTGCAATCCATGCACTTAATTCTTCAAACAAAGGATAATGATGCTACTATGTTTTGGGGCAGTTGAGAGGACATTTGTTATGATTTAGTGTCGCATTTCTTTGTTTTGGCTCTAAAATTCAGATGGTTAATTGTCTGACCATGTTGACAAGTTGTCCTATGACCGGTACTTAAGTAACACTAGATGCTATCTTTTCTCTCCTAGACAACTAGAAGTGTTGGTTTTAGTTTTTGTTAATAACTAACAAGATAAAAAATAGGAAGTGTTGGAAGTACAAGGTATCTATCCTTATATTATCTGAGAAGCACGGTAAATAGCCTCATTTATATGTTGTTAACAAGTTTTTGTCGCTCGGAAAACTTAAAGGTGATAGTTACTTGTCGGTGCCTTCTAAATTTTACTCCATACGACTTATTTTGGCAAGATTAGATGGATTATGATTTATATGCCATATCCATATATACATGCCCATCATTTCTACACACCATCACCGGACATAGTGGATTAATGCATTCTAAGTTTAGTGAAAAAAAACTTCTATCACTCACTAAACAATGCATTAATCCAGAATTAAGAGACCTAGCACATGAAAGGTAACATGCCATTTCTTTTGCACTTAGTCTTAGAAGTTTCAGACGACACAAATGTAAGTGCAACTATGCAATATCAGTCTTCATGCTTGTTTGATTGAACCAGAATGAGTTATATGTGTCCTTATGAGTTATTTATGTACGATTTCAAGATGACTCGACATGTGGTCCGTGCTACCTCAGTGCCTGAAAATATAGTGGTTCCCATGAGAACGTGAGGTACTAAAACTACACCTGCTACTATTGTTACTTTGTTACTCTTACTGAAACAACATTTAGAGGTTTAGACCGAGTGACATATGTTTCTAAGTACAAGTAGGAAGACAATAAGACCAAGATTAGTTGCACGACGGTTCTTTAATATTTTATTTATCAAAAAGTAGCTCAAGACACGAACCTTTTCTTTACTATAGATGAAAAAACACCTTTAATAAGTATATGCTTATCAAAGGTGGGGGTAATAAAACACAACCAAAGTTAAAAGTTTTAGCGAAGTGGCGATTGTTATCTTTTGCCAATTGCATCGAAGTGCCGGAGGGTTTCTGCATGACAAAAAATCAAAGGGCGACGAAAAAAATAGGGGAATGATTTGTCTTCAGGGGGTTACCTTGTGATCTTCTTCTAGAAAGTTTCGATTCTATTATGACCTGAAGGTGTCCCTGCTTCCCAAGGATATCTAGAGGAGAAAAAGAAACCTTGGAGTTTTTTTAAAATTGCTTCTAGAAATTAAAGTACTTTCTTAATTCTACGATAATAAATGTTTTGTATTTATCTAGATTCACGCAAACAGATAACATCTTAGGGCTTATTTGATTCGTAGGATTCATAAAACACAGGAATAGGAAAACTATAGGATTGGAGTGGCATGCCCATTTGAATACTATAGGATTAGGTACCTACAGTATTTTGGATCAAGTAGTGTTTGATTGCACAGGAAAAGTCAAAAAAATTGTACAAAGAGGTTGGAGTGGATGGAAATTTTCCTTCAAAATGGAGTGCAGGATTTCTTAAAGATTGTAATCCTTTGAATCAAAAAGCAGTTATAGAAAAAATCCCAAAGGATCCAAATTCTATAAAAATCCTACATAATTCCTTTAAATCAAATAAGCCCTTACTTGTTTGACGACATAGGGAATAAGAAAAGTGGTGAGGCCGGGCCAGCCAGGCCAGGCCCAGCAGGCCTGCTAGACCCCAACCCTAGAACTAGAAGATGCCTCCCTGCGTCACGCTTGTCGCTCCTCCCATACCTTCCCCTCCGCCAGACGCGTGAGTCGCCACCGCCCGCTAGCAGAGCTTGACCCCTCCCGCCCGCCCTCTCTCCTTCCCTCGCATCTGCCATGGCGGACGATGATTACAATGACCTTGACATCGGGTTTGCCTCTCTCTCTCTCTCTCTCTCTCTCTCTCTCTCTCATGCTTGCTTCGTTTGATTCCCGGAATCTAGGCTAGGGTTTCCGACAGGCAGCGTCTTCGCTTGGACGAACCTGTTTCCTTGGTTTCTTGATAACGTTTGCGCTCCTGGGCTTTGGTCCTGGATGATTGATTTGGGGCTCACGTGTGGTTGGTTAGGTTTCGAAAGTACGCCCTCTTGGACTCTTGGCGTCGATTTCGCACTGGTTCTTTACGTAATTGTTTGTCAATTGCACAAGCTCCATCGAAGTTAGCAAGAGCTGTAAGGCCTTGCTTCTAATCAGGATAGGAATTTGAGCTATTTCTTTGATTGGTATTTTTGGTGGTTAAAGATTGATTAAGTGGTCGGTCAAGTCTATATAGTTTTAGGATGCTAGTGTCATTATTATGTGTCTAATTGCACGAACCAAAATATTATAGACTATTTAACTCAACTAATTATTGAATTACACTTTCCTCATTTCTTATGCAGGTATGAGGATGAGCCTCCAGAGCCTGACATTGAGGTGCAGATCCTTTGCTATTTTCAAATACTGCTGTTACTTTTCAGTGGAAGAGCTTGTAGATTAACTCATGTACGTGCTTCTCTTGAATAGGAAGGGGTTGAAGAAGATCCTGAGAACAATGAGGATGCCCCTGATGATGTGGAAGGGGGTGAAGGTGAAGAAAAGGAACAGGAAAAGACCCCGCGTCCACGCCATACAACAAAATATATGACGAAGTATGAGCGTGCACGCATCCTCGGTACACGTGCTTTGCAGATAAGGTATATTTCTATCTGAGCACACCTTACAGATAATAAGTTCATTCATCCAAGTAATTTTGACCCTTTGGTATTTGTAGCATGAATGCTCCAGTTATGGTTGAGCTTGAGGGAGAAACTGATCCTCTTGAGGTAAAGTTATATATACCTTTTGCTTGCATATACTTTTGATCTAGGCTGCCAGATAAAGAATAGCCTTTATTGTTTGGTTCCATTATTTTAGTATCACTTGCGTTGCACTTCTCCTCTGATAGAATAATTCAATCAGAATTACTTTCTAACTAAAGATTGATCTTGTTGATACTATGGAATTCGTCATGCCATATTAAAAAGCCATCCTTATTTCTGAAGCTACTTTATGTCCAGCTGTAAACATATCCCCTGCAATTATATGATTGACACGGTAGATGTGTATGACCATGCCATCTTTTAATCTAGGAATGCACGCCATATCCAACTATGAGCTAATGAATATCCAGTATTGTTGGAAGTATTTATAAATTTGTTAATATACATATGTTCGATAGCTGAACAAGTGATAGTCTATACTCTTAAGACTACTGGTTTAGGGATCCCACCAGTTACTGATGAAGTTATGGATACTATTGTTCTACTGGATTATCAGAATGCCTGCTTTTAATATTGTATCTAATTATTCATTTGTTATTTCTAAGCTTAAATGTGCCATCGACAAGGAAATATATTTATGTGCAGTTATATGCATTGGCATTTTACACTGTACAGGCATACACTCCATGTACTCCCTCCGTTTCAAAATACAAGATGTTTTAGTTGTGAAAGGAGTGTATCTAGACCTCTTTTAGTGTGTAGGTTCACTCTGAATCTACACGAACCTACACACTAAAAGGGGTCTAGATACACTTCTTTCACAAAGCTAAACAATCTTATATTTTGAAACGGAGGGAGTAATAATCTAATTTCCTTGTAATGTTATATCTAGCTATTTGCTTTATAAGGAAATCCATACTGTAGTACAGCAAAGGATGTGTGTACATATGTAAATGTAGCTATTTTATTAAACCAAAAGGATGTCCTTGCTACTTGTCTATGGTTCTACCTTTCTCTGGAACCTTAGTTTACAGTTTGTGTTTTGTTTTAAGAGAACAAAAGAAACCTGAATAGTTTTTGTTAAGAGCAATTAAACTGTGAATGATAAATATGTTTAGTAGGAGCAAAGGATAAATCAAATGAAACTTTTTTCCGAATAAAATGAAATGAAACTTGACCGCACTTGTCAATAATTCATTAGAAATACTCTCCATATGGTTTCTCTTGCTCACAAGAAAATGTAGACTCATTTCTAGTTGTAAAATTTGCTGCTCTGCTGATCCTAGTGTCTTTGTTTTCAGATTGCCATGAAAGAACTGAGAGCACGTAAGATCCCCTTCACGATTAGGCGGTACTTACCTGATGGAAGGTAAGACTTGAAGGAAAAGCCAAACGCCAATTGTCCTGGTGCCTATCATATACTATATAGCCTCATTGTTATTTACTTTGTTTTGAAATAGTTACGAGGACTGGGGAGTCGATGAGCTCATTGTGGAGGACTCCTGGAAGCGTCAAGTTGGTGGGGGCTAAAGCTGGTAGACTGTTTGACATGAAAGGCTCTGTGCTGTGCTGTATCTGAACTTTGCCTTTGTAGCTATCCTCTAAGTTATATGTATGCAAGTCTAGCACTGAAACTGTGTGAACAATATTAATGTTGTTACCGTAGGCTCGGTTTGTTTGGACCATTGCTGTCGTGCAGCGGCAAGTTGAACTGAATTATGTGAATACACTATGGATGGACTTTTAACACCTCGAATTGCTCCATTGTGCTTTGGACAAATTTGGTACCACCAGAGAGTTGGACTGGTGATTGTTTTCTGTTTGCATTTCCAGCCCAGTTTGGCAGCCCTTGAAGTTTTGTCTACCAAGAGTAATTTTGTTGGCAGTTTGGAGAAAGATGATTCCACGACTAAATTTGTTACTCCTGACCTATATTAGTTGACTCAAATTTGTCTAGATACGAATCTAAAGCTAATATGGGTCGAAGGGAGTATTAGTTGACTCAAATTTGTCTAGATACGGATCTAAAACTATTATGGGTCGAAGGGAGTAGCATTTTAACTCATAAAATCTTTTTTAAATATAGTATACGAGGATATTCAATTCGGCTTCGTAGGTGCAAATGCACTCACAATACTGCTAGTGCTACCTTGATTGCTAGAAATTAGTCTATAGCTTAATTCTGAGCAAAACCGCGCGATGTGAGGCCATTTGCTGGCGTTTTGTCAATCTTGTGCCTCTGCATGTGGGCCTTCCTTGCTTTCCGTCGCTGCGTGTGGACCTGGCAGAACAGCCAGGGTTTCGCTGCAGCTGGCGCGAGCGGTGGGTGGTGCGCGCTGATGCGTCGGTTTCGTGGTCACGAACCCCGCACCCACCTAGCGCTCTCTCTCGATCTCTCCCCCAAATCCTCTTTCTCTCGTGCTCCCCGTTAGGTTTCCGGCTGCCGCCCACCCAACTCCGGCTGCCACCCAACTCGGCCCTCAGGCCACGCCTCCTTGCCACGCACACCACATCTCCTTCCCGCTGCCGCTCCTGGCCTTAACTTGACCACCATGCTGCCAGGCGCAGGACGGTGGGGTCAGGGATACCCTGCTCTCTAGGGGAGTTTTAGGGAGCCATGGGGGGACAACTCAGGCGGACGTGCAGACGACCATTGAGGCGGCGCGGAAGAAGCAAGGCCAGGAGAGGGTTTTGAGGCGCCAATTGAGGTGGGGGTGGGAGCCATGGCCTAAGTTGTGCAGAGGAGTCGTGAGGATGGGTAACAGCGCTCAGACAACGCTGAGGCAGACACTGAGGCCCTCGGGCTGGCCTATTCGTTTCAAAATCTTCCGGTCCGTCCTTCTCTGGGATGAGGAGCCTCCTATCCAGGTTAGTCAGCCACCATGGACTTGCTCTTCCTCTATTTCTTTTTTGACCACTCATGGCCGTCGCTGAATTGTTGATTTATGGGATAATAAACAACGTAGCTAGCAATTCTGTATGCATGTTTTTAATTTTTTTGAGATGAGATGGTACTTTTAGACTAGAGCTATATTTATGTATTCATGTCAAATGATTTTGGTGGACATTTAACCTGCAACGGAATATCTGTTCTCTATGTTCTCCCTAGATGCCGATCCTGGTTTACAACATTGAATTGCTTATCATTTTGGTTGCCTAGGAGGTGCTTGTGTTAATGCGTGAGAAGAAAAACTGCTAGGACAATCAACCTTAAGGAATGAGGAATAAAACAGCTTTCTTATATTTACTAAATTCCCCTCTTAATTTGCTGAGGTACACTCAGATTCTTTTCTTTGTAGATTGTCGAGGCTTTACTGAATTCCAGGGTAACATGTATCTTGCTGCGTGTACATTCGATTATGTATAAACCTAGGCAATTGTGGGAAAGCCTAATATGAAACTACGTCCAAGTGCACTTCTTCTACAGAATGTGCTTTTTGAACTAACATTTTCATGCAGAAATCTGATTTCATGAGTCGTAATGGAATAGGGGATTGACGATTGGGTTTGTTCGATGATATTTCTCTTTGGTCCTTATAGATGAAGTTCATCTCCTCATGATCCGCATTTGAGCTGCCCTGGAAATAGTGGTTGGTGGGATAAAAATGTTTTCTCGACATGGCAGCATGAAATCTGCTCCTTATGCAAATCTGCTCCTCTGGCCATTCATTAACCTTTATAATTTTGCTACTTTAGCACTGCACATCAACTTACCTGCATGTACAGTAATGAGAAAGTTGACACTTTTTTGTGAGAACCCTTTTACCCTTTTCTTAATAGGACAGAATTCTAACTACTCTCCATTATTCTCATTTATGGTATTTTTATATTTGTATATTTTGCAGCAACAGAGAAGGGCTCATATGTAGAGTATGACAGATCCATGCTGCTTCAGGTCATCAGATGTAGTATTAAATCTCAGTTTCTCCTCCAAATGATCATCGTCAATAAACAAAGGATGTGCACGGTCTGCTTAATGCATTTCTTCTTTATGTATTTTCTCTTAGAGCCTTGATGATATATGCATGTTGCTTAAGGAAGTTATAGTTTAACTGATTAACAAATGCATATAAATTAAAAGCAAAGTTTACTTCTGTGTCCTTCCATCAGGCTGAGAACTACTTGGACAAGCTGCAGCTTCGCATAAAATTGTATCTGCTTTATCCGGTTAGAGTCTAATGTTTGTTTCCTAAAATATACCATTTTATTTTGTTTATTGTGCTTCTTCTATTCTGACTATTGAATCTTTTTTTCTAGAGTACATTGAGTGCTTACCATAATGTTATAGAAGGCACAGAGTACGTACAAGAATGTGCCTAAACTTGTATAAGAACTTCTATTGCATCTTTTCATGTTGAGATCTGGAGTCTGACAATTTGATCATCAGTGTGTTTGTGTCTATGATTTGAAATCATTGCGTCAGAATAGCTAATGAATTAATGTTGGGCAGCTCCTCGATACTAATTTTAGACAAAAGGATGGACTGCTGATTATCTACGAGGAACACGTGAGAGTAAAAAAATAGTATGCAGTCCAAAATGATATGCAGTGTTGTATAAATAACATTACTATTACAAAGAAAGTCTCTTCTTTCTGATTCTTCTCAATTTGTAATTAGTAAGATCTATCGGTCATTAGAAGTCCCTGGAACCATGTTCAACATGCTTTTTCATTGCATAGGTTGTTCAATATTTTCATTATGCATTGACTGCCTTAAAAGTTTGTCCAGCATGGCTGACTTACCTTAGGTCTGTTCGATCCTCTAACACTGTCAATTTTCACATCAATATTTCATTTTAATTACACATGCTGCCTTGTTTTATGAGTCCTTGCGGCCAAGTGCATATAAAAATGGCATTCACGGTGTAAACTCAACTGATTGGCATCAATCCTCTATTGTTTCATGAAAGAACTATGTAGGTCTATTAGCTTTTCAATTATAAACTAGAAATTTTCTGTAAAAAAGCTATATCATGTATGAATTGTTCCCGTTTCACAAATTTACCTGCTCAGCTGAAGTCTTTCAGATCATTGTATCTCAAATTCTCACGTTTAAACTGCTTAACAACTGCCTCTAGGGACACTACTTTTATCCCATAGTATCTAATCGAGGTAGAGTTTTACTTACATACTACTAGGTTTTGGCGCTGAGATTCCTTGATTTCATTGTAAACTCAACTAAGATTCCTTGATTTCATGTTTTGGCGCTGCTAGGTTTTCGGCTGCCACCCACCCAGCTCCGGCTGCCAACCTGCTCGGCCCTCAGGCCACGCCTCCTTGCCGCGCATCTTTCCGGTCAGCCACATCTCCTTCCCGCTGCCGCTCCCGGCCTTATCTCGACCATCAAGCTGCGAGGCGTAGGACGGTGGGGTCAGGGATACCCTGCTTCAGGGGAGTTTTAGGGGCCATGTCAAAACAACTTAGTCGGACGTGCCGGCCAACAAGGTGGCGTGGAATAAGTGGGGTCAAGAGAGGGTTTTGAGGCGCCAATTGAGGCGGGGGTGGGGGCCATGGCGTGAGCTATGCAGAGGAGTCGTGAGGATGGGTGATGGCACTGAGGCGGACACTGAGGCCCTCAGACTGGCCTCTTCAGTTCAAAATCTTCCGGCCCGTCCTCCTCTGGGGATGAGGAGCCTCCTATCCAGGTTAGTCAGCCACCATGGACTTGGTCTTCCTCTTTTGGCCACTCATGTCTTGAGACTGAATTGTTGATTTACAGGATAATAAACAATGTAGCTAGCAACAGAACATAGTTGTTGTGCGTATCTCACCAACTAGGAGCAAAATAGACAAGGAATTGAACTGCAATGATGGTCTGGGATATAACGTGCAACCGTTTGGGTCTTCCGTGCTGGTATCGCATATCTGTTCGTCTGTCTTGGCCTTCAGAATCGTGAATTCAAACCTGAAATATTCGAGCGGAATTACACAGAGTTGGTGTATACCACTAAGCATAGCACAAAGATAAGGTATACCCCGGCGCCCCACTGCTCTGTCGTGGTGAAGTTGTGGCACCCTGAGTCCGAGCAGGATGCTCGACGTCCCTCCGCAGATAGGTTCACTGACTGCTCCTCGGCGACCACCGACTAAGTTGAGTATTTATTCATCGCACAACCCCTTTTAGCTAAAGTTGTTATAGAGATGAGGTGGATCAACAAATGATTGCAAAGCAGTGGAGAAAACTGCAGGTATGAGTGTCACAAAATCCATAGGATTAACTCTAGATAGTCTGGAAACTGGAGCACTTGACCTTGATCAATTTAATTTATCAGGTGAAATTGACAACTAACTGAATACATTCAGTCAGCCACAAATCAATGTTCTCTCTAATGAATATGGGTATCTGAGTAGTTAGTAAGCTAAAAAATCGATGTATTACCGACCATGCCATTTGCTTGCACATGTTTTTGCTTTTATTACGTATTCAATTTACTGTACTTTGAATGTTATCTGAACAATTTTGAGCCAGCATAGTGCAATGATCAGCTCTTTCTTATATTGCCCGCATGGAAATATTTTCGGTCAACTTTTGGAGAAACTGGTCTTTATTGCAGGTGGCCGTTCTTTTTTCGGGATCTATGAGTCTTGGAGGCATATATAATTCATCTTGTTGTGGATGGCGTACCGAGGGATGAAGGTGAGACACGCTATTCATGACGGCGGCAAGCATAGCGACGGTGTTTAAGCTGAGTGGTTGCACCATCAAGTGGAGAGGCTGCACATCGGATGTTTTGTTGTCCATGACAACCAGCAACGCCAAGGATGATATGGTATTTCGAACTCTTCTTCCATCTGCACCTTCATATGCACTCTCGAGACACATTTGTTTCTTGATAGATTCCTACACAAATTTGGTGTGGACCAAATACTCATCCCTTCTTTCACCGTGAAGGATGGAGTGTGCTCGCTAAGTATTTTTTTCAAGGAGAATAAAACCCTGGCCTCTGTATCCGTTGGTGCACACAACCTTTTATTAAAAGTTCATCATCCAAAAGTATTATAATTCATGGATCGCAAAGAGTTGATACATGAACCAACCAGCGAAAAATAGAAGACCTACGACTAACATCTTGTGTAGAAATTATATGTATCTACTATCTGCATGCTCCAATAAAACAGACCAAAATATCCCTACTGCTCCAATTGGCTATTTAGTTTATAAGGAAACAAGAAAAGGACTTGTGAAGGATTCGGATTTATATCTACCTCAGATATGCAAGTCTCTATTTTAGACATTCTCTATAAGCTTAATTCTGGTGAGCTGCGACTCTTCTAAGGGCATGTGCGGCCGCTTCGTCGCTATACATTGTGGCCCTCGTGGCTGGTTTGCTACTAGGACGTGGATGTGGTTGACCGGTCATGTGTGACACCTTCACTGCTTCTCTGTCTTTTTTTAACAGGCACATTCTTCCTATGTCCTCCCCACGCACCCCAACACGCAACCAATCCGTCGCTGCCGCCTACGCTTCTCACCAGCGCTCCCTTTCCTCTTCTCCCACTGTCTCTAGCTCCATGTGTTCTTCATCTCCCTACCCGAATCGCTATTCCCCTCTGTGCTCGGATTTGGGCTCCTTCCCTCCCCTCCCCCTCTCCCTCCGATCTCTCCGCTCCATGCTCCGGTTCACTCCGTCATCATGCAGGTGAGTTCTGGTCGCCCCTGATCTTGCTCATCATCCTCTTCACGTGGTGATGGAACTCACCGTCGTCACCACCATCACATCATGTATACAGAGATATGACAAATGGATGAGACTGATCGCTGGTGATGGTTATAGTCCAGTCTTTGTCGGGAAAGATCCATATACTCGACGTCATCGTCTTGGATCTGTATGCCAGTGGCGTCGAGTGAGATTTTATCAGATAGTGCAGGGGAGATCCGAGAATTATGGTGAGGCATTCAGGAGGAGGCCATGTTCGTCCTTGTGTGTTCCTAGGTTCTAGGGTGGTCGTGATCATCTCCTTCATGGTATGTGGCCATGAGTTCCCCTTTTCCGCTGCTTTTAGCTAGCACAGCTTGGAGTAGTTGCTCTACAGACTTCAGATTGCATTCATGTTTTGCCATGCTACCACGTGCATGAGCAAAAGCTGATGTCTTTACCTATATGTTTAACTCTAGGATACTTACTGTTCAACAAAGGTAACTGTGTTCCGGAATCATCTTGGACTGCTTCCGAGCTAAAATATTTATTTTTATAGTAAACAAATCTAATGGTCTTACTAATTCAGGTACAGCTGAACTATTTTTATTTTTCCCACTCAAATTGGTTTGATGAAGGTAAATTAAGTGTAATAGTCTATATGGGGTAGAAGTCAGAAGAATATCAGTTAGGGCATTTAATTTTAGATTATTAGCAGTGATTTTTTTCTGAAGAACAATACTTGATAAGCAGTAAAATTTAGACCAGACTTATGTGGTGTATTGTATATGCATGCCTCCATACATAGAGCATTGCTATAGTTAGTCTGGTGCTGACATGTTTGAATATGATGTGCATGGCGCTGCTTACTGCATATGAGGCAAATCCGCCTTAAGATATGTTGTAATTTCTACATCTTCACATTCATGTATCCTGCATGAATTTGGTATTGTTAATTTGAATGCATAGCGTGCATCCCAACAGCCTATCAACGAGGCACGAGATTTTGGAGATTTTGGAGAGGTGTGATCTTTACTTTCTTTTGTGCTCATTCAGATCATTTCCACATCTAAGAATGGATTTGTGGGATGCTCATCTGTTAATTTATTTGGTGTTTGACTTAAGTCAAGTGTAAGGTATTGAAATGATTCTAGGATTCAGATCGTGCATATTTGTAGAAGGTTGCTATTATAATCATATAATGGAATTATGCGGGTTGTCTTACTATCATACTGAGTGATTTGTTTTCTTTTAGGTGTTAGGAGCTAACTTAACTTTTTTCTTTGACATATAGTTTTTCTGTATTCTCTAGCAAGTGGTGTGCTATCAAATTAAAGTTTCTTGAGATGAACTGGTCAATGGTACTAAGATCAGATTTTTATGGGGCTATATTTTCTTATGTTTCTAACTTGAATTAGTTGGTTGAGTAAATTCTGACTCGGAAAGACTTGAGACCTATTGAGGTATCGATCTTCTGGAGAAACCATTAGGTTAAATTAACTCCATTGATATATACATATAGCTAGATATATGAAAAGGTTAGTCGCAAAAATTTGGGTTTTATAGAGTTCGAATACATTTATTTCCGTATATATGAATTGTTTGTTGTATTTCTGCAATTTGTGAATTCTTTTCTTCAATTCAGACTTCATCTTGCACTCCAGAAACATTCTTAGATATTGATGTTGCCCTACATCTATCCATTTTTCATATGTATATATATATAGTATCAGGTGATACCCAACCTTTTATAGAGTTATTCTGTTATACCCAACCTTTTATAGAGTTATTCTGTTCTCATGTTGCTCATTATACTTCCAAGGTTTTTAGAAGAATAATTTTACCGATGTGCATATACCTTCCCTAGAAATGTAAGTGGATATGTTTTTCACAATTAGTGACGAGGCAATTATACTTGCATCTTTTAATTTCAATCGTGCTAATGCAAATAGACAACAAGCATGCACAAATATTATAAACCTTAAAGCATGCACGTGGGAATGAGCCTTTTATTTAATGTATATATTCAAGTTAAACTCGATTACTGTGATGACTATAATTTAGTACCTTACATTTTGGATGGCAGCAAGCAGCTATAACTAGGGCAACACCACAAATCTTTATAAAGTTATCCTAAATTTGTTTTCAACAGTAGAAAGACATTGTCAGACACCGGCGGCTCAATTGAGAAATACATTATGCTCACAGAAAGATGGTGGACTTTGGTGCGAATGATGTTATCGCTTACCACTATGATCTGAAAGACATTTACCATTCTATATGCAAACTGTGTCTATATTTAAAATTGTTTACAAGAGAACCAACAGTGGTGCAGGTTCTGATAGCTCTCAGCTAGACCCAATCAAGAACAAAGAATACATGATTTAACAACTAGATTGTCCAGACAAGATCAAGTACTGTTACCTTCATATTTCAATATATTGATTTCACTTCAAAGTTTAACGAGTAGATATTACCTCCTTTTTTGCAGTTTAAACTGGCACCTTGCCATACCAGTTACCATGTGATATGAAGTATATCAGAGATGTAGCCAACAATTTGAATGCTTCCCTCACCTTGCTAGGTAGCAAGTTGTGCACTGTGTTATGAAACTGAGGCTATTGATATGAATGAAAGCTTGGTGTTGTGGTACTATCTGTGTGGCTTGGACCGTTTGATATGGTAGTGTCACAAAACAAAGCCCCATAATTATACTATACCGACCATGCAATGCATAACGCCATGTAGGCGGCGCGGCAAAGCGCGCATATCCATCTAGTGTGCAGTACTGCTACCTTGATGCTTGAAATGTGCACGAACCATGGCTGCGAACACAGCACATCAGGTGTCGAGAGTTACTGTAACAACCAATTCACATAGTACTTCTGAACACAAGAAAATTACACAATAGAAAAAGAATACGTGTTCAAATTTGTTTTTCACACGGAGCAAAAACACGTATTGATGTTTTTGGTGGGATAATTGGGTCCCTAAAACGTGAATGAAGGTACTATCTCCAAGAGGCAATTGCCACATTCGTCGGTGTCAGAACCGTTGGGTGACCAGATGAGATGGAGGGAGCCCCTTGTTCCGAAGAACTTTCTTCCGAATGGCGCTGAATTAATTTTGAACATTAAACCGTCTTGACGTCAGGTTGAGGATGTTTTGGGTGAGATTTTATCAGTTTGAAAAATGGAATACGGAGAACACTCCCTCCCGTACCCCCGCGCGAGGCGGCCGGCGGCCCCTGCTTTCCGCCTCCCGCAACCTCCTCATCTCCTGCCATAGACGGTGGCGTCGCAGGGCGTTGCCCTTGTGGGGGGCATGGCACAGCCAGCGGTGGCGGCCATCTCCAGATCCCACGCGTGGGAGGCGCTGCTCAGGGGCGCGCGACCAGGCGGCGGTGCGGCTAGGCCAAGGCGGTTCCAGCGTGGTTCCGGGTGGCGTTGTTGTGGCCTTGCTGCAGAGCAGCGCGGTGGCCGGCGACGAAGCTCTCCTGGCCCATGATCGGGGCCCATTTGGGCCCCATCTGAGTTTGGGTGGGCTTGGATCTGCCTGCGTTGTCTCCGGTGAACCAAGGAGAAGCTCGTGCCTGGGGTGGTGGCGATGGCAATACGCCTGCTGCAGCGAGACGACTGGAGCTTCACGAGCTCGTTTTGGGCTCGCCGAGCGGCCTGGTTTGCTCCGGATGTTTCGTCCGATCGGTTATCGCCATTAGCGGTGGAGGTTGTTTCCTCCCGTGTGGGTGTTGTGCTGCTGCTCCTTGTTCCCGGCTTTCTCCTCTTGGTCCCGTCGGCCTTGCGATGTTGGCCATGTTGAGACAACGATGATGTTTGTGTGATCGTGGTGGTGCATGTTGGTGGACGACACGTTTGGTGGAGCGCGATGGATTGTCCGGGTTGTGGGTATTGGGGGGCCGGGAGAAATCATTGTCGGCGTGGTTGGCACCGACACAATGACGCCCGCGGGCGCCGCCCTTCCTTCCTGAAGGGCATCGGGTGTACCCCTTCCCCACTCCCACCGCGTACCGTGGAAAACCCTAGGATCTGTCGGGAAGCAGCAGCGTCGTCGTCGCATTCCTTGTTGAAGGTGTTGTTCGGTATGCGGCGATTCAGAGTGCTAGGAGCGTGGTGGACATTCTCTAGAGGGCACAACAGTTTCGAGTCATCATCGTTTTCGTCGATATACCCGTTTTGGCATTGTTTTCTGTTTACTTTCTATCTGTTTCTTTTGGGCATGAGTGTGCTGCTTACCCTAGCTATGATCGTGACGTTGTATTGGTGGTTGCTATATTGATATAGTGGGGCGAAAGCTATTTCAAGAAGATTTACCAGTTTTTTTTATTTTTGTGTAGCCCACAATAAAAATAATTTCGTGTTGTGATTTTGCATGCTTGTGAGATGCAAGATTATATTCAGATTTTTCAAAACATTTAAATATGATTTTTTTAAATGAAGGAAGCACTGAGCCGAAGACACTTCCCTTCCTATTTTGTACTCTTCATATTCATTTACATTTAAGAAATACATACACACGATCGTGAGACGGCTCTAAAACCCATCTAGGCTCGTCTCTCTTCCGTGTCTGGTGGCTTTGCGGTCTTGGAGGTGTGGTGAACCATGGCCTCTCGTTGGCGAGAAGGGTTTTAATCTTTATTTAGCTTGTTTTCAGTGTCTTTTTCAGAATGGTGAGACAACGGCTATTTTCTGAAGTCAGAATAAGATTATCTCCATCTTATGCTCGCTTCGGTGGTGCGTCTAGCGCTCGGAGTAAGGTACCTGACGGATCTTCTGAGATCCAGTCGGTTTTGTGTTCGTTGGTGTGGTTTTAGACCGGTCTCTTCCGATCTATGATTGTTATCATTGGCAATAGTTGTTGCTCTTATGCGCTAGTTCTTTGGGGTCTTAGTACGATGATTTCTCGTCCGTCTACTATAACAAGCAATACTACGACAAGTTTTGTCCGACTCCGGTGATCGAGGGACGACGACAACGTGGGTTTGACTCCCACTAATGTTTATAGTCGTCGCTAGGTGGTCCAATGACTAATTGCACTTTTATTACTTCTATGTCTCTTTGTAGTGTCGTTGATGATTATTAATAGACTGGTAAAATTTTCACAAAAAATATTCATCTACGATTAAATGGGCAAATAGCCATCGAGGAGATAATTCCATAACATGATCACCCATGATGTAAAGAGGTCGTTTGGCATCCAGGTATTCATTTCATTTAGTAGAAATGAAATGAATATATGGATTCATTTTATTTATATTATGATTCCAAAAACACCCATATGTTTGGCTGCCATCGGAATTTGAAAATGACAAGTCTGAGATAGAAATTGAGTTTACACATAGGGATATTTGGATGAATTTGCTAAATAAAATGACGGCCCAATTCCGTGCCAACCAAACAGAGGGATGGAATTGCAAAATAAATTCCAGAATTTTAGGCCCAAACGATGGATACCAAGTGTCTTCTTCGAGTTGGATGACGCCTTGATCCATCTAGGCCAGCCGTTGTCTGAATCGGTAAGTAGATCAGAACACTTATTAACTGAATTATGCACCTTGCTCAGACTGCATCAACAGCGCTCCTATGGAGGCAAACTCAAGCAGGAAAATAAATTCCTCACTCAAATAGTTCAGATTTGCGGCGCCCCGAATGCCAACCCCATGCCGCTCTCGCCATCACTCCGCCTCCTCCTCTCCTCTCGCCGCCGGCCCCTCGCTCCGCGCCACCGCCTCCTATCCGCCTCCGCCGCGGCCGTTGCCACCCCGGCTTCCTCGAGCGACCGCGCCGCCCAGCTCGCCTTCGCCGTCCACGGCTCAACCGCGGCCAAGAACTTCCCGCACGCCATCCGTTTGACGAAATCCCTCGTCCAGGCTTCCTCCCCCAGCGCGCGCCCCGGCACTGCCGCCTTCGCCGCGCTCGCGTCCACCTCCAGCTCCCCGTCCCCCGCGCTCGGCGTGCTCGTCATTGCTCTCTCCCAGATGGCGCTCCACGACGAGGCGCTGTCTGTCTTCCACCGCCTGACGATGCTTCCGGCTTTGCCAGCTTGCAACGCGATCCTCGACATGCTTGTGAAAGCCCACAAGTTCGACCGCGTCTGGAAGCTGTTCGATGAAATGCTGAGCCGGGGGCTGGTGCCAAGCGTGGTGACGTACAACACGCTCATCAATGCTTGCCGGCACGAAGGTACTGTGAAGAAGGCTTGGGAGGTCTGGGATCAGATGGCGGCGAGACGGATTGACCCGAACGTGGTCACGTACTCGACGATGATTTGTGTGCTTTGTGAAGAGGGCTGCATCGGCGAGGCTGAGCGGCTGTTCTTTACCATGAAAGAAACAGGGATGCAACCTAACCACTACACGTACAATGCACTGATGAGCAGCCACTGCAAGATAGATGGTGTCAAGCGGGCACTTACGTTATACCAGGAATTGCTGAAGAGTGGTCTTGTTCCCAATGCTGTGATCTTTACAACGCTAATTGATGGCTTCTTCCAGGCGCAGAGAATAAGTGATGTGAAAAATGCTTTTCTTGACATGCACAGGTATGGCGTTGCTCCCACTGTGCCTGTGTACAACAGTTTGATTGATGGATCTTTCAAATCTGGTGATGCGCGAGAAGCATTAAGAGCTTATCAGGACATGACCCGCCTAGGGCTGTGCCCAGATGAGTTCACCTACAGCATAATTGTAAGAGGCCTCTGTGATGGAGGTCAAGTGCAGGTAGCGGCCAGGTTTCTTGAATTAATGCAGAAATCTGGAATTAACCTCAATGCTGCTGTGTACAACGCACTAATCGATGAGTACTGCAAGGATGGAAATCTAGCGGAAGCCCTGACAACATGCACAAAAATGAGCGAGGATGGAATTGAGCCCAATGTGGTGACATACACCTCCTTGATAGATGGACATTCAAAGAAAGGAAAGATGGAAATAGCAATGGCTATATACACAGAGATGATAGCTAAAGGGGTTGAACCTAATGTTTTGACATATACGGCTCTGATTCATGGCCATGCCAAGGATGGTGACATCGATGCGGCTTTTAGGTTACAGAAGGATATGGCAGAGAAAGGCATTTCTCCCAATTCAATCACAGTATCGGTTCTTGTCGATGGTCTGTGCAGAGAGAATAGAGTTCAAGATGCAGTCACTATGGTCCTGAACTATTCAGGGCAGAAAAAGCATAGTGATATCCGGTCCTGTTTTTCCCAGTCTACAACTGAGGAAGGCCATTCAATCCCAAACAGTGTGACATATATGACCTTGATATATGGTCTCTATATAGATGGCCAATACCATGAAGCTGGTAAGTTCTTCTCTTGCATGAGAGAATCTGGTATGGTGCCTGATAGCTTCACTTACTCACTACTGATTCGGGGACAGTGCATGCTTGGCTATGTCTTGAATGCCATGATGCTCTATGCTGATATGGTCAAGATCGGTGTTAAGCCCATGACATATGACATGGTCTGCCCTGAGATTTGGTCAATGGATTCATCAAATGGTCTCAAAACTGAAACATGAGTGTTCGCTCATCTGACTTGATTCAGGACTCGGAGTTGAGAGCAGTTCCACACAAGCCCAGTTCACAGATTCTGAACCTGGTGACTTCTGACTTGTTAAGGCATTACACTGACGAACCAGTCGTCGGGACAATATTGAAGGCTCACCATCTCAATAGCCCTTCGTATATGAGTTTGAAAGAAGAAATTCTTAGATAAAATGAACCTGCTTCTCAATGCAGATGTAGGTTCAAGCAACAAGATATTAATTGCCGGGCAAGAGCATCATTTTGGATCATCAGCTGTGCAAATGAAAATAAGGGCAGTCCTGTCCCGTATTTAATGTGTTGGTGATATGCTCATTGACAGGAGCTGCTGAAGCCTTCTTTATCTAAAAGAAGAAGTTGATTGTAATGAACAAAGCATGAGATTTGAAGCCCAGCTGTAGCAAATGGCAGAAATGTGAGCTAGCACGCTAAACCACTTTTGTGCTGGTCGATATATCATTTTGCTTGTGCTCTGAGGTAGCCGAGCTCAGAGGAGAGATGTTGATGCGTATGGAGCACATGCTGCACTAGGATTATGATGGACCTTATGATCCATATCAGCTTAGTCACAGATGATTGTACAGCTTTGTTGCTGATAGTAATTTGTTACCACAAGCAAGATGTGAAGATGTTTTCTTTGTATTTATGCTATTATTAATCAAGTTATGCACCTGATAGAATTATGATTGATGTTCTTGTCTTCCTTTCAAATTTGAATGTTGATGATGATTTTTATTTCTGATTCTACATTAGTTTATTGACAAAAAGGTTGGTTTTTAACCGGTCTTGTTAACTATGTGTAATCAATCTCTTTTTCATTAGTCTATTATTGCAAAATTGCATGTTACAAAAACTTCCACTAGGACTCCCAGAAGATAATTTCACCATTGTCGCCAAGAAAACCAAGATCCTTGAGCCTCCTTTCCTGGTAATACTCAAGGTCATCTAATTCTTGCTCCCTCTCCTTAAAGATATCATTGATTTGTTGTAGTACTTTCTTTTCACCAGTCCTCACATCAATGGCGATTTGATGTCTTGATTGCAAATCTTCTCTTTCCAGTAGTTCTTCATCCTAAATATTTTATGCATGTTTCATTAAACAAATTAGGAGGTAACCAACAAATGAGATAAAGCAAATAACATTCTTTTAGTAGGCTCACCTCTTCTATTGTGGTGTGATAGGCAGCAAGGGCAGATTTGCAGGCATTTTGGATGACTTGGCATATTGATTCCTCGTTATCACGACTCACAGGAAGTTCAAGGTGGTCCCAAACTTTATTTCTAAAGAGCGCTTCCAATAGAAATGCATCTGTCCCCCCAAGACAAAGTAAGCGCAGGTAAGGAATCATTTGAGGAGGAAGAGATTCTCCAAGCACAACATCAAAGTATGCGGTCTCCCCCATTCCATTTAACTCTGCAATGTCAAGCTTGTCTCCATAGAATGGATCAGATTCAGGGATCTCCAGCGTCAGAGTGTATGAGTCCCTTGACGAGTTTAATTCGGTGATCCCATAGTCAAGTGCCAATTCAGCATTACTCTTGTCCAGGTCATACTGAATATATACCTGTCAAAGTATAGTTCTTTTATAAGTTGCACATATCTTAGCTTACTCGCTTGAGATCATTAAAACTGCTGGTTATGAATATACCTCTTGAGGGCATTTATATAACTAAATATTGGAAGTTCATGTGTACCTGTTCCCCAGATTTAACCTCCAGTGGCGTTCGCAAGGAGAACACGACATCCCTGCCCAGAAAGCCCTTTCCTTTGATCTCCCAGCAGGGTTCTTTTGAGGTAATATCACCATTGTGATTTACCTGATGTGATAAAGTACCAACATGATTATAACTGATTGTATTCCTGATCTTCAGGTGTATTATGTATTGAAACGGAAAAGGCACATGAAACCAGTCTCTAATGTAAAATATTAGAAACGTTTAACAACGAAAAATTAATCATCTAAAGTACAAGAATGCATCAATGAGAGTTGACTTGGAGTTTTTTTTTGGATTAGCAACATCAGACTGTGTCGGCATGCTTTGTGTTTGAATATCTTACCAGATCAGCAAATGGTATCAGAGCAAGCTTATCTCCACGTAGCTCTGGAAAAACCCTTGATCTTAGTACTCCGAATGCCCATAGGAAATCATCGTATGTTATAGTACCAGGGAAAAGGTCCTTGTTCGCGCTTATAATCTCAGCTTCAACATTATCAAACTCGCTCTGCACGTAATCTTTCACACCCATTGTAGTGCTCAACAACTGTGTTCCTGCAAACAAGGGACACAATAATGCAGAGTCAATTACTACAGAGAGGTTCGAATGTCTACACAGGAGCCATGGAATTTTGCATTGCAGGCTCACCTTGTATCTCCAAGAGCTCTTGTTCTGACCTGCACTGGAGGCACGAAGCAACCACTCGAAAGCATCAGAACACGCAATACGAGGCCGTGAAGAAGAAGCAAAGAGTATTTTCATCAAACACATGGAAAGCGATGAGCGCCCCTCACCAGAAGATGGTGGAGTCGGTCTGGCGCGGGAGGATGGCGAGGTAGGGCGCCCACAGCGAGTCCCCTCCGCGCGCAGCCTCCCGGAGGATGAGCAGAGACACGGTGACCCACGGACGGAGGTCTCCTGCGCTGCTGCAGACGCGGCCGATGTCGGAGGAGGCGACGGCGTCGGCGTCCATCCAGAGCTTCTTGGGCACCTCGGCGACGACCTCGCCGCGGGGCAGGTTCCGCGCCGCCACGAGGCCGATACCCTCAGGCACGACTGCCGGAGATACCGCTCCCGTGTCCGCTCCGTGGGTAGAGAGCCAGCGGCGGAAGTTCTGCAGCGCGGCGTCCGAGGGCGCGGACACCGCCGATGCCCCTGTGGCTGCAGCTGCCGCGCGCGGCAGCAGGTGGAGGAGGGGTCTCGGCGTCCTGGGGAAGCGGAGGAGGGGAGGGGGTCCGTGACCAGAGAGGAGTTGAGGCGGGAGGACGAGGTGGTGGAGAGCTGCCATGGCGCGGTGGCGGGAGGAGTAGGGCACCGCGTCGTGGGATGTGGAGGAGGCGATTGTTTGGATTGGGAGACGACGACCGTTGGTTTTGTTGTGTAAATGGCGGGAGTGGATATGATTATTAGTGCCGGCCTGAGCTTCGTGTGATCTAGTAGTAATAATATCGGATTTGCTAGTTCTGGGAGGTCTTAGTCATCTTTCTTCTCTTTTCCCATTAAATTTATCTCACGAGCAACATGAGAGTTTCACGAGTTACAACTAAGTTATAATATGGGACTTTCACGAAAGTTGTAACTGGTATTTTAATGAGTTGCAACTAGGTTGTAACTAAGAATTAGTACAAATTATATAAGTTGCAACTAGGTTGCAACTGAGAATTAGCACAAATATAGAATGATGTCATCGACTTAGACATAAAAAGTTCTCAGACGCCTGAGATCTAGGCATTGCACCTTTTTTCTCTAAGGTTATAATATCTTTTCGGTTTGAGAAATTTCATCTATCTAGTAGTAATAATCATAAACGAAAATAATATTCCCTCCATCCAGAAATAACTGATTTAGCTTTATCAAATTCAAATGCATCTATACACTAAAACATGTCTAGATACATATGAATCTATCAAATTCAAATCACTTATTTTTTGACGGAAGGAGTAAAAATTACAAATATATCCTTGAACATCTAGGACCATGTACAAAAGTGTCCTGCGCTGTTGTAGACGCAACCGAGGTCTTCTTGGGCACCTCGGTGACCTTGCCACGGGGTAGGCTTTGTGCCGCACGAGGCCGAGTCCGTGAGGGTGACCCTAAATCCATGTAGGGTTTCGTCTCCTTGCCGATGACTTGCCGGTCCGCTCCACCTCCGACGGACTTGGGATCTTGGAGGTGTGGCGAGAGGGTTTCAGTGTATTGTTAGGTTGTTTTTAGTGAATTTGTCAGGATGGTGAGGCGGCGACTATATCCTGAAGTCAGAATAAGGTCTTCCATGTCCTATCCTCGCTCGTCTAGAGCTTGCAGAGTGCGCATGAAGTCGTGTGTCTGTCAGATGTCTTAGGATCTGGTCGGTTTTCGTGTTCGTCTTTTAGTTTTAGGTTAGTCTTTTCTAATCTACGGTTATCATTATCGGCGATGGTTGCTGTTCTGGTATGCTGGTCCTTGAGTGTTAGCACAACTTTCTATCTATCTGGTACACCAAGATCTACTATGCCAAGATTTGCCCGGTTCCGGTGATGGAGGGGTGAGGGCGTTGCATTGCATACATGAACTTTGTAATTTATTGTGATATATTCCAATATTTTTCCAACATATTCATACTATTTTATTTGATTTATAGCTCTGCAGGACAAGAAAATCCCGTTTTATGTATTTTTTTACTTTCAGGTACTTTCCTGAATTCAAAAGGACCTAGGTAATTTTTTACTGCGAAAGTTTTCCATCAACACAGATGCTTGGAGTACTTGGACCAGACGAGGAGCTGCACGAGACACGAGAAGTGTCCAAAGAAGGCTTTCGTGCCATGGGGCCACTTCCGGCCTCGTGGCTCCGATGTCGTCCATCTTCACGTTGATCTCTTCGTCTTGATCTAAAACTGACTATATATGACCTCTTTCGTGATCTTGCAAGGAGGTGGAGCACAGAGACGAAAACATACAGAACCAGATAAAGAAGTCGGAGACTTCGAAGGTTGGAGGGGGAAACGCTGCCACAGTCATCTCCGTGGCTTCTCCAACCTATTCGACATCACCACCATCGTCTCCATGATGAAGAGGGAGTATCTCACCCCCGAGCTATGGGTTTGTGGAAGTTTCTTGATCTCTCTCGCTCTCTTGTATTATGATTGTTTTATAAACATATGAGCCGCCCAACATGATTATAGTCACATATATGTAATTATCTTGTGGTGGATAGATATATGCATATGATTATTCTGTTTTGTATACATGTTCTGATCAAACCAGTATGCATGTGCATGAGAGGGATAAGTGTGCATTAGATGAGAAACGGGTAGTAGTAACTGGACAGTGACCAAAAAAATGGGATCGACTATGGTTTTCACCTTGCATTTGTTGCCTCGCTAGGGTTCATCAAGTGATAGAAAAGATGGTCTCATTTGTTCGAGGTAGTACAGTGTTATTCAAAATCATGTCAAACTACTTAAGGCTATACTCTCTTTTATCTTAAATTGAGTATTTTAGGAGTTTTCTCTTACTAGAGGAGTTTGAAGATATGTGTTGCATCGTCTTCATTATAAGCCGTGATGCCCATACGAATGCGAACCAAATACTAACACGAAACTTTCATCAAGATTTATGATATGTCTAAGGTTGTTTTGATATCACCATGTTTATAAGAAAATAGACAAGTGAACCCATGAGCCCTGGTCCATTTTTAATCATAAGAAACATCTTTTACTTGCATTTAATTTTCTGTATTTATTTATTCTAAAAATACAAAAATTCCTTTGCCTCTTGCATTCACTATAAAAAAACAAAAACATCTTTACCTTTTACCTTATAATTTTAGCTTTTGCATCTAGATTAGTTTACTTTATTGCTTGCATACTTATTTTATCATTTGCTTATTGTTTTCAATTCTAATACCAATCTTGTGCTTGACAACCACATGGTTAAATTGGGGGCACAAGCCAAGTTATCTGGTTTTGCAGATTGCCAGAAGAGGTAGAAGAGAAGTGGTTTTCATATTTCTCGAGAGTTCAATATAATACCCTCGAGTCACCCTAGTGTGAAAATCCTCTCCTACATCACTTGCGTTAGGAGTCCCAATAAATTTTTATCCACGTGATTTTGTGCCATCAGAGAGTTGCGCACATTCGGCTTTTACTAGTGTATAGTCATTGCTAGGTGGTCCAAATACCTATTTGTATTTTTTGTGCTCTCTGTATTATTTCCGTATCCTTGATGATTATTAATAGATTAATGAGATTTTTGTGAAAAATATATATAGGTAAGATATTTGGGACAAACTCTTGGATTCGCCTATATTTGTGTATCTAGACGTGTTTTAATGCACTACTAAAGAAAAGGCTATAGGAGACATGTTTATAGGAGGCATATCTAGACCATATGCGACTCCTATAAAATAGGCGAGACACACTTCCTTGATATGCGCCTCCAGTATAAAAATAGGCAAGGCGCATATGATTTGAATGATCCTCCTATAATCTCTATACGGACGAAATCCGATAGCCTAAGATTATGCGAGGCACATTCTAATCATATGCGCCTCCTATATATCAGATAGGCAAGACGCATATATGAAGAATGCGTCTCACATAAGTTGTGTGGGCCCGGGTGGAGGTAGGTGGTCGAATATGTGAGGCACATATGCATATGCGCCACCTATACTTGATAATATACGAGGCGCATGCAGCAGAGTGCACACATGCAGCAGAGTGCGCCTCAAGTAACTCCTGCGGGCCCGGGTGGAGGTAGGTGGCCGCATAGGTGAGGCACATATGGTAATATGGGACTCCTATAGTTTCAAGTATAGGAGGCGCATATGGGAAGAATGTGCCTCGCTTAAGCTGTGTGGGATTGGATGGAGGTCGGTGGTCGAATATACGAGGCGCATATGACCATATGCGCCTTGTATACTTGATAATATGCGAGGCCCACGCAGCATAGTGTGCCTCAAGCAACTCCTGCAGGCCCGGGTGGAGGTAGGTGGCCGCATAGACGAGGCGCATATGGTCCTATAGTTTGAAGTATAGGAGGCACATATGGAGCAATAGGCGCCTCCTATAGTTTTAAGTATAGGAGGCACATATGGAGCAATATGCGCCTCTTATAACCTGGACGGATTCAAATTCGAAACAGCCACCTACCACACCTATATAACACCTACCACCTCTCCTCCTTCTCCTTCTCCTTCTCCTTCTCCTTCTCCTCCACGTGTCCTCCTTTTCCTTCTCCTTCTCCTCCACTATTGGAGATATGCCCTAGAGGCAGTAATAAATATGGTTATTATTATATCTTTGTGTTTATGATAAATGTTTACATTCATGCTATAATAGTATTAACAAGGAAACATTAATACTTGTGTGATTTGTAAACTTAAATTGAAGTCCCTAGTAAAGCCTCTTCATAATACTAGCTTGTTGGTTAATAAATGATTGTGGTTTCCCTATCATGAACATTGAGATGTTATTAACAACAAGATCATATCGTTAGGAGAATGATATGATGGACATACTCCTATAGATAAGCGTAGCATAAAGATCAAGTCATTTTAATAGTTCAATTGCTATATGCTTTCTGATACATAGTAACCTAATTCCTTCGACCATGTGATCATGCATATCACCATCACCGGAAGGATGATTTGATGACATCAAACACCACACCGTAACTGGGTGGCTATAAAGGTGGCATTGAGTGTTCGGAAAGTATTGGTTGATACACATGGATCAAGAGTGGGATTTGTCCATCCATATGACGGATAGATATACTCTGGTCCCTCTCGGTGGAATGTCATCCAATTGGCTTGCAAGCATGTGACTGGATCACAAGGGATCACATATCACAGGAACGAGAAAAGAGTACTTATCAGTAACGAGGTTGAACTAGGTATGCAGAGATACCGACGATCAAAACCTCGGATAAGTAAACTATCGTGAGACAAAGGAAAATTGGTATCGTATGTAAGTGGTTCATTCGATCGCAAAGTAATCGTAGAAATATGTGGGAGCCATATGAATTTCCAGATTCCTCTATTGGTTATTGTTCGGAGAAGTGTCTCGATCATGTCCGCATAATTTATGAACCGTAGGGAGACACACTTAAGGATTCGACGTTGTTGAGTAGTTATGGAATGATGAGTAAGAGACCGAATGTTGTTCGGAGTCTCGGATGGGATCCGGGATATCACGAGGAGATCCGAAATGGTCCGGAGAATAAGATTCATATAAGGAAAGTCATGTTTCAGGGTTGGAGAATGGTTCCGGTGTTTTCATTGGGAATGTTCTAGAAGGTTCCAGAATGTCCGGCACTCCGGAGGGGAAGGGTACATGAATGTGTCATAACAAGTTGGAATGGTTGCATCATGTACTAGGTTTCATCGCTGAGCAAAATAAAGGGATAAATCAAATCCTAGTTTGAAAAGTCAAAGTCAAACGACTATTTTGCTTGGTGGAGGGAGAGTAGGAAACCTACTTGGGGAGGAAGTCCCTCTCCCTCCACCGCCGGCCAAGGAGGCCGAGTTGGGGAGGGACTCCCCTCCCCTTGGCCGCGCCCTCCCACCTATATAAGGAGGGGCAGGGCTGCCCCTCCAAGACCTACACCTTGCCCTCTCCAAACCCTAGCGCTAAGCCGCCGGCGCCACCACCTCCTGCTGCTGCCGCCGCCTAGGGCAAACCCTAGCCGCCGATTTGGGCTTCCCCAAGCCCTAGCCACCGGCCTAGCCCTCTCTCCTTGGTGCGTCTAAACCCTAGATCACCGAGGCCTCTCTCATAGTCAACCATACTCGCTTCGGCTTAAGGCGAAGCCCTGCGAGATCTCCCCTCTACTTCCGGTACCACGTCGTCGTGCTGCCGGAATCGCGAGGAGAGTGCTACAACCTCCGCCGCTTTGGAACAAGGAGAGGAAGGTCTTCGTCGAGTACCGAACGTGTGACCGATCATGAAGCGCCGGATCGCAGCGCCGGAAGGATCGTCTACACGATCTTGAGATCGGGAAGAGTACGACTACATCACCCACGAGAATCTGCTCTCGTTAAACACTTTGGAATCTTCGAGGGTGAGTTATTCTATCGACTCGTTGCTACAATCTAGTAGATAGATCTTGGCTTGTTTGTTTGTATGCGGTAGATTTTTTTTGTTTTCCATGCTACGAACCCCTACAGTGGTATCAGAGCCGTGTCTATATGTAGATCTGTTGCACGAGTAGAACACAATAGTCATTATGGGCGGTGGTGTTTTTATTATCAATTGCTTCTTGTGTACTTTGCATCTTGCGGTATGATGGGATGAAGCGGCCCGGGCTAACCTTACATGACATCGTTCATGAGACTTGCTCCACGCTCAACATGCAACTTGTATTGCATAAGTGGCTTTGCGAGTGTCTGTCTCTCCCATTATAGTAAAGATCCAATTTACAACGGGCACTTGATAGTTCAAACATCAATGTCGTGGTGGTGGCACGGCAGATGCCATGGGTAGGCTAAAGTACGGGGCCAATGGATGCTAGTGGGATCTGGGGAGGGAAGATGCAACTGTCTTTACACTCAAGCTGCCAAAGTGATGAACTTTATTTCTCTCTTGGTGGATTACAAGTGCTCCTTGAGCTGTATCCAGGGGGACAAGATGAATCTCCCCAGCCTAACGGTGCTCAAAGAATCGATCCTCCTCGTGGTCCAAACCTCCCTTATAAAGGGTGCTTTGGGTGCCCTTAGGTCGACGAGGCAAGCATATTCGTGGAATATGCTTGTCCCAAAATAGTAGTTCGGGCCTCCTTTCCTGTCGCCCTTCTAACGACGGCAAAGCTCCGGGCCCCTCCTGCGTGCTCGGCTCGGGCTGCCACCTCCGTGACCTCCTTCTCGCCTCTGGCCTGTGCATCCTTGTCTCTTGTGCTTGGCCCTGTTCGATTCCTTCTAGCCTGCAGCCTATAGTTTGACCTTGGGGTTCTCCTTCTCCGCAAGCTTCGTATCATTCGCCTTACCTTATGTTACTCGGCTGCTCTCACCGCATGAAGATCATTTGGGTAACCCGCCGAGTTTCTCATTAACTCGGCCGTAACCACTTGATACCTATACATGGGCTTCTTGCCTCGCCATCGGCCGACATAACCATGATTCGGCCGACCTAGGCCAGAGTTTCGGCAATCGACGGGACAAGACATCGGTCTTTCCCCGTCTCGACCTACCCGAGGTTAATCCCGCCATTAGTCCCGGCTGGTGGCCTCACAATTACTTTGGCCGGGTTATATCGCTTCATCACTTTTTCAGTCCTGTTTCCGAGCCACGGCCACGTCCGAGGTTTCCTCGTTCCTTCCATCATACGCTACGTCCTACGTGTCACCCCATCATTGCTTTTCTAGTTTTTAGGTCTTTCTACAGTGCTTACTGACAAGCTACAGTGAATTCTGCTTTGCGCCGCTGACGCTGTGTACCGCCCCCTCGATCGTTACAACTTTTCTTTGTCTGTGGTCGCCGGTGTGGCTCCACTTACCGTCGTGTTCGTGCTGTTCCACGATCTACACGGTAATCGCCACACCCACGATCCCACTCCCCTGCGTGGCTCGTCTATAAAGAGGGAAACGCGTCCAGGTTCATCTTTCCCCTTATCGCTCGCGGCTCTCCTTCTTCCCTTCGCTGCGTGCTCTCCGCCATTGCTCATCCGCTAGAGCCTCCGCCGGTGAGGACTCCGTCGTTGCTCGCCCGCGCCCTACGGCTGTGGGTCCGCCGCCGGTGAGTCCTTTCTGACCATCTTGCCCAGATCTTGCCCTAGATCAATCCGCTTCATTTTCGTGCTCAGGCGGCGGTTCTTCCTCTCTTCGCCATTGTTTTCGTGCTAAGCTCCGACGGGGCCTTGTAGCTCTAAGCTCCCCTCCGCCGCCAGTTCTTCCTCCGGCGATCTCTCCGGCGCACCCATGTCTAGCTCGTTTAGCGGTGCTCTTGTCGAAGACGATGACGCTGGCTCTGGGCCTGAGCGTGGATCGTGGCAGGGCTCCTCAGTCACGCGCCGTGAGATTGAATGGCTCATCCGAACTCCGGATTCTCGCCGAGGTTTCGCTGCCACCCGGCAGCGAATCCTCCGATTATCGAGAGGGTGAGTATGTGGTTTTCATGTCTCACTTCGCGTGGCTTCGGTCTCCTCAGCGATTTCGCTAGAGAATTCCTTGATTACTTGACCTTCACCGCACCACCTTCCCGCGAACGCCAGCTTCTCTTTCTGCTTTTATCTCCGCGGAGGGTTACTGCCCGTGGCCATCGGTGCACGCCCGTCGAAGTTCTTCCATCCGCTCAACGTCGTCCCGACAAATCTCTGCCTCCTTCCGAGAAGCTGCTCACCCAATGTGGGGCGGCGTCTATTACACCTCGGAGGAAATCCGTGTTCCCCCGTGTCACTGGGTTGGAGTCATGTAAGAAATGGCATAAATCATTCTTCTATGTCAAGAAGAGGGGCTAAGACAAGATTCGCCCCACCGTTCTCAATCGGCCCCCCTTCCAAAGTGAACTGGCTATATAATCTGAGAAAAACTCATGCCTTGGCCGAGGCTTTCGAGATTCGGCTAAAAGAGTTGATCCGGGCCGGGCTGTGCGGCGAAGACCTGATGGCAACCTTTATCAGTAGCCGGATCTGCCCCTTCCAGCAGCGGACCCACAAGCTTTGCTACATGAGTGGTCCTCTCGATCCGAACCGAGTCTCGACCGTGGAGTTGGACAACTATCTTATTCATAAGCGCGTCCGAGATATCTTCAAGACCGAGATGCCTGAGGATTGGTCCTGGGGGTTAAAACCATTTACCCGCGACAATCCGCCTCCCGAGGTATGCCTAATCCTCATTACTCTATTTCTCCTTAATTCCTAGAGACTGGTTTACATGATTTTCTTTCTCCTCGTCCTGCAGAGGTTTGCAGAGCAGAAGAACGAGGACGCCGAGGTTCTGCAGCTCCCTTGGCCCGCAGACAGGAGTGCCCCGGATACTGGTGAGCCGGACTCCGAGGAGTTCGTCCCTAAGTCGGATCCTGCTCCGGCTCGAGCTCATGCAAAACTCCAAAAAGAAGAAGAGGAAGGTGATTCGGACGAGGTCCAAGTTCTTGAGGTAGTTGCCGCCATGCCTATTTCTTATGCATTTCGCTTCTACTTTCCCACTAATCCGCCGGTCAGGTTCACAACGCCGAACCTATTGCTTCCCGGCCTCCGTTACCTCGGGAAGCGCTGGGCTCTGCTAGTGCCTCGGAGGCGGCTCCTAAGAAGCGAATAAAGAAATCCGAATCCTCCCAGCGCAAGACTATGCCCGGTTGCCGGGTAAGTTCTTTTGCCTATATTTCTTGTTCCTCTTCTGCTTCCCATACCGACGAATCTTCTTTCTTATTTTGGCGGTGCTCCTGTCTGTTAAACCCGGTCCTAGTATGACTAGCCAGTCCGATTCGCCGCCATCTCCTCCTCCCGCCGATGATAGTCGAATTCCTAGTCCTGTTCGCCCCGCTTCTCCCCGCTCTAAATACGCCGCTCGCCGTGATGCCCCCGAGACTTCTCCCATTGATCCGGATCCGATCCGCCCTCCGATGTTTTCGTTGAGCCACCTGTCCCTCTATGGGTCCCAGCGTTTCCATTGAACCTCCATCTATCGCAGCAGCTTACGGTCATCCCGACCTTGGCCGAGAAGGTCGTTGCCCGGCGCCCTGCGAGCTTATCTTCGCTGATCCTAAGGACTCCGTCCCCACTGAGGTGCAGCTTCCTCGACGCCTCTTCTAAGGAGAACGTATATTGCCGTCAAGACTTCCTCTCAGAAGGTCTTGCCGCTCTTCTCACCGAGTATTGCGGACGCTTACGCAAGGGAGTCAGATCTGCCAAAGTTATACCTCGGCCACCGGCAATGCCTTGCTCTTCATAAGAGCCCCGCGATCGCCATGGCTTGACCGCCCGCCTGGTAAAGTTTTAACTTGATGCTAGCGAGAACAGCCTTGGAGCGCTAGTTGAGTATGCCAACAACTGGAATGCTGCTGATCATTTTGAGGGCAATCCAGCCAACCAACCTTTCCAGCTTTCTGACATCAGTGGCCGTTTTGATCATGCTGCCCAGTATATCATTGATACCAACAAGATGAATGCGGTAATTATTTTATCTCCGAGTCTTAAGTTATTCTCCAGATGTTACCATATCCCTAGTCCTAAACTTGCAAGGAGATAACTTGTTGTCTGCTTGGAAGTTTGACTTAATTTTATTTCTAGGGTTTGTTAGTCCGGCCATCTAGTTCGTAGTTTATTCGGACTTGATGTAGCTTTGAATATCCATTCCCCTAGAGTCGAGTTAAGTCCTTCTTGACTGACCGCATAGCTTTGAATATCCACCACCAGAGCGAATTAAGCTTTGCTTGATTTGTATGTAGTTTAGCTTTGAATATCCAGCCACCTAGATCTGAGTTAAGCTTTGCTTGATTCGGATCTAGTATAGCTTCGAATATCCAGCCACCTAGAGCCGAATTGAGCTTTGCTCGATTCGGATATGGTATAGCTTTGAATATCCGGCCACCTAGATCTGAGTTAAGCTTTGCTTGATTCGGATCTAGTATAGCTTGGAATATCCAGCCACCTAGAGCCGAATTGAGCTTTGCTCGATTCGGATATGGTATAGCTTTGAATATCCGGCCACCTAGAGCCGAAAGTTTTTTGCTTGATTCGGATCTAGTATAGCTTGGAATATCCAGCCACCTAGAGCCGAATTGAGCTTTGCTCGATTCGGATATGGTATAGCTTTGAATATCCGGCCACCTAGATCTGAGTTAAGCTTTGCTTGATTCGGATCTAGTATAGCTTGGAATATCCAGCCGCCTAGAGCCGAATTGAGCTTTGCTTGATTTGGATCTAGCTTAGCTTTGAATATCCAGCCACCTAGATCTGAATTAAGCTTTGCTTGTTTCAGATCTGGTATTGTTTTGAATATCCAGCCACCTAGAGCCGAATTAAGCTTTGCTTGATTCGGATCTAATTTAGCTTCTACTTGTTGTTTTATGACTTTGCTTCATTGCTCAGGTTGCACATGACCGACGGACCGCCGAGTTCCAGAGGTTGCTTTTTTCGCACCGTAAGCTGGAAGAGAAGTACGAGAAAGTTCTGCCCGTGGCAAAGAAGGCCGGTAAGTCGATAGTTCGTTTTCCTTATTTCCACCTTACTCATATACTCGTCCGCGGAATGCCGGCTCACTTCTTGTTGAATAGGTAATATCAATAACCTCAATATCCGCCTTGAAAAGAAGATCAAGACCTTGGAAGGTTAGTTTCCTTTCTACTTCCTTCCTTCTCCTTTTAGTATCTATACTAAGTTTCCTTATTGTGTTGGGCTGTGGCAAAGCCGAGTTGCAAGACTTTGCAATGTCGCAACAAGATTGCATGCCCATGCCTGACGTGATGCTTCATTTTCTAGAACAAAGCGCAGTTCACTCGGCGCAACTACAAGAGAAAGATGATGAGATAGCTCGTCTGAAATCCGAGGTGAATACACTCAAGCTCTCTCAGAAATCCGAGCTAGAAAAGGTCGACCAAGAATTTGCCGAGGAGAAGAATCGGTGACTGGATTCTGAGAAAAGCAAAGAGCTCCTTGAAGCTGCCGAACTTAAAACTCGTGGTTTGAGCGAGGAACTTGCTCGTTTCGAGAAGAGTAAAACTGCTTGGGCCAAAGACCTTCAGATAATGATGCATTACATTCATCGTAAGTTAGTTGGCTGGCGAACTATGTTTTTCTTTGTCGTCATTGCTATCTTTTGACACGTCCATGTTTTGCGCAGATCACTTCCCCGAAGCCAAAACCGTGAGTTCTAAAGCTGTTCTTGCAGCTCGCGCTCGTCGAGGTGAACCTGTTGTTGTTGACTTTGAATATTCTATGGAGGATTTCTTGGTTGCTGTTGGTGCTGCAGTTGGGCCGATGAAAATTATGGGCCGGGATTTGGTGCAGGCCGCTATCCGAGCCTATCATGCACTCTGGCCAAATACCTCGGGGGCTCCTGATATCAACGAGGTCCAGTTATTGGTGACCAGGCTGAAGGCATCTGAGAGACAGTTGAGTCTTTGGAGAGAATCTGCTGCATGTGCTGGTGCCGACATGGCCCTTACTGTAATCATGTCATGGTATGAAGACATCTCTCTTGATATTCTGAGGAATTTGCGCACTGGCTCTCGCTGGTCTGAAGATCCCACCTTTGTTGCTCTACGGCAAGCTCGGGCTTTCCAGCTCGTCGAGTATGCCGACGTGCATACTTGGAATGAAGGGCCGAGTTTTCTCCCGCACCGGATCGAGGTCGCGGGTGAAGGTGCTTCGGGTGATGATTCAGCTGAGCAAGGGGAAGGTGAAGATGATTCGGCCACATCTGATAGCTCCAGCTCAAGCTCAGATAGCAACGGCGATGCGCGGTCTTCCTCCAAAGGCACCGGGCATTCTACCGCGCGTACTGACGCTCCTGAACAACCCCGTGATACCGCCGAAGTTATCCCTGGGTCAGCGGATGGCGAGGCGACCTCAGTCGAAGTTCCTCCTACTTCGGAGTGCCCCGCACTTGAGCAAGTGGTTGCCCCTCCAACGAACAACGCCTAGGTTATTTGCGATCCCTGGTATGCCGGGCGTACAATGTAGACTAAAAATTTGTCAACTCTTATGATTCGAGGTTCTTTCGCTATGCGTTTGTTTGAGATTCTTGGTTAAGTGGATGTTCGTCCGAATTCTTGCCTTGTTGGCTCGTAATTTCTTCATCTTTCAGGGCTCAATTTTTTGCCGTTATTTTGATGATCTCATCCAGGCATTGGCGCTGAATAATTACTCCGTTGTGGAAGTAAGCAACGGTCGCTGGCTCGTCGTTTACTATCCGGAATTTCCTTATATAAATCAAGTTTCGGATATGATTGCGTTTAGCATAGGTTTGAGGTATCATATGGTAGTCTCCGAGTCGTTGTTTTCAGATGCCGAGGCTTAAGTGTTAATACGAATTTGACATATTATATGATAGTCCCTAAGTCAATGTTTTGGGCACCAAGGTGCCTATTCGTAACATGAAAGGAACACAACATATGGCATTCCCCGAGTCACTGCTTTGGTCGCCAAGAAATAAATATACCATATGGCAGTCCCCGAGTTATCGCTCTAGATGCCGAGATTTAAACATATAATACCAAATAATCATTACATATGGCAGTCCCCGAGTAATCTGCTGGGTGCCGAGGTTCAAATATCAAACATGAAATAACATCACATATGGCGTCCCGAGTAATCGCCTGGGTGCCGAGGTTCAAATATCAAACATGAAATAACATCACATATGGCGGTCCCGAGTAATCTTTGGGTGCCGAGGTTTGAACATATAATATGAAATAAATATAATCTACGGCAGTCCCCGAGTCACTGCTCTGGGTGCCGAGGTACAAATACATCCTTGGTTTTTCGACCTTGAAATACAACACTATGAGTAAAATGGCCGAAGTAAAGCCACATTCCGTGGGCGCCGTTTCTTCACCAACTTTATGCCTTGTTCTCTCCAGGATTGAGCATCAATCGATAATATGCATCGTTGTGCAATGCTTTGCTCACGATAAATGGTCCTCCCATGGGGTGATAATTTGTGCATGCCGGCCGTGCATTGCACCAATGGAGGACTAGATCTCCTTCCTTGAATACTCTTGGGTTCACTTTCTTGCTGTGATATCGCCGTAAGTTACATTGATAAATAGCCGATCGTGATAATGTCAACTCCGGCTTCTTCCACAGGTCTACGGCATCTTGCCGAGCTAATTCATTTGTTTCAAGTTGTGTCTTGAGCAACTCTTGGCGAGTCATAGATTATGTCGGTGAGTCGCCCTCTCCGTATACCAGAAAGAATGGGGTGTAACCCGTTGATCTATTCGGAGTAGTCCGGAGACTCCATAACACGGCTGGGATTTCTTCTATCCAACATCCTGCCGACCGCTGCAATGGTTCAACCAGTCGTGGTTTTATTCCGGATAACACCAGTCCATTAGATCTTTCAACCTGCCCATTGGATCTTTGGGTGGGCCACCGAGGCAACATCTAGTCTTATGTGCTTCTCTTGGCAAAATCATGGCGGCTCATACGCAAAATTCGTGCCATTATCTGTAATAATGCTGTGTGGGTATCCGTATCTCAAGATGATATCCTTGAGAAATTTCACTGTTGTGTGCCCATCACATTTTTTGATTGGTTTTACTTCAATCCATTTTGTGAACTTGTCTACCATAACTAAGATGTGGGTCATCCCTCCTCGCCGGGCTTGAAAGGTCCCACCATGTCTAAACCCCATACGTAAAATGGCCAAGTGATGGGTATTGTTTTTAATTCGGTACGGCATATGTATTCTCGTTGCATATCTCGACAACCATTGCACTTCTTAACTAATTCTTACGCCTCTTTTAACGCCACACAAGAAATCCATGCCCGAATGCCTTGGCTACTAAAGCGCGAGATGAGGCATGGTGCCCACATTCTCCTTGGTGTATGTCCGTATGATTTCGACCCTCTGCGGAACTCACGCATTTCTGCAATATGTTCGTTACGCTTCTCTTATATAACTCATTGTTTATGATTGTATAGGCTTTTGCTCTTCTGACGGTTTGTCTGGCTAATACTTCATTATTCGGCAATGCCGCGTCTTTTAGATACGAAAATATGGGTTGCGCCCATATCGGCACTGCTCTTTCTGCAGTGATTTCATTGTCTATCTCCATGTTTTCTGCCGACGTATATACCTCGGCCTCCTCCATGATTGCTATTACCTTGGCTGTCCCCCTCTTTAGGGGTTCCGAATCTTTCTGCGGATCTACCTCCATTGGCGTATGATTTTCTGCAGAACTTGTTGGGATAAAGATTGATTCGGACTCTGGCGATGGATTTATTGATGGTTTCCTGAGGTGCTCCAGGGCAATACCTGGCGGAATTGACTGCCGGGTTGATCCTAATTTTGACAATGTGTCAGCGGCGTCATTTTCTGCTCGTGGTATGTGGTGGAATTCACATCCTTCAAAATATCCACTGACTTTCTGCACATGGAATCTGTATAAAGCCATATTAGCATCTAATGCGTCCCAAGTGCCCGATACTTGCTGTATTACTAGATCCGAGTCACCGTAACATAGGATTCGGCGTATTCCAATTTCTTTTGCCACCTTTAATCCATGGACTAGTGCTTCGTATTCAGCTACATTGTTGGACGCGGCAAAATGTATTTGCAGTACATATTTCAATTGATCTTTTTTAGGCGAGGTCAGCACTATCCCTGCTCCCAAACCGTTCCTTAGTTTGGAACCATCAAAATGCATTGTCCAGTAATTTGGATCTGGCAATGGTGGCTCATATTGCACCTCGGCCCAGTCTACGAGAAAGTCGGCGACAGCCTGAGATTTGATTGCATCTCTTCTATCAAATTGTGGAGCATATGGTGATAACTCGATCGCCCATTTTGCTATTCGGCCACTTGCATCTTTGTTGTTCAATATGTCGGCTATGGGTGCCTCACATATTACTTTGATGGGGTGCTCTTCAAAGTAATGCTTAAGCTTTTTTGCCGACATATATACTCCATAGGCCATCTTCTGATAGTGCGGATAATTCTGCTTTGAAGTGGATAATACTTCACTTAGATAATATACTGGCCTCTGAACTGACTTACCCTCTTCAAGTCGTTCCACTACAACCACAGTACTAACTACTCGATTGGTAGCCGCTATATAAATTAGCATAGGTTCTTTCGATAACGGAGAAGCTAAGATGGGTGCCGTAATTAGCATCTTTTCAACTCACGAACGCAAGGTCGGCCTGGGGAGTCCAATCGAATTTGTCCGACTTTCTCATCAGCTGATAGAGTGGCAGTGCTTTTTCTCCTAGCCGGCATACAAATCGACTAAGCGAGGCCAGGCAGCCCGTGAATTTTTGTACATCGTTCAAACATCTCGGCAATTCCATTCTTTCTATTGCTCTTATCTTCGTTGGATTAGCCTCGATACCTCGACTGGACACAAGGAACCCGAGTAGTTTTCCCGCCGGCACGCCAAACGTGCATTTCTCTGGATTAAGTTTCATTCGGAACCTTCTCAGGTTCGCGAACGTTTGCCGTATATCTTCTAGCAAAGTTCTGCTCTCCTTAGTTTTGATGACTACGTCATCCACGTATACTTGTACATTTTTTCCTATCTGATCATGTAGGCATTTTTGCATGCACCTTTGATACGTTGCTCCCGCATTTCTCAGGCCGAATGGCATTGTGCGATAACAATAAGCCCCGTACGGGGTAATAAATGCAGTCTTTATTTGATCGGCCGGATTTAACGGTATCTGGTGGAAACCAGAATACGCGTCTACAAATGATAACAGCTCACGGCCGGTCGAGTCAATGACTTGGTCTATTCTAGGCAATGGAAAAGGATCTTTCGGACACGCCTTGTTCAGTTAGTGTAGTCGATACACATTCGCCATACAATGGCTACATTGGGGTCATCTTTTTTCTTTTCTACTAGCACCGGATTTGATAACCAATCCGGATAAAGCACCTCCATGATGAACCCGGCGGCGAGAAGCCGAGCTATTTCATCCCCTATTACTTTTCTCCTGTCTTCGGCGAAGCGGCGGAGAGGTTGCTTCACCGGCCATGCTCGGCCCCGTTTAAAGAGTGCTCAGCCAACTCCCTCGGCACACCTTGCAGATCTTGAGTTGACCATGCAAATATGTCCCGATTCTCACGGAGGAAGTTGGTGAGCTCGCTTTCCTATTTGGCGTCAAGACCTGCACCAATAGTAACGGTGCGCTCTGGGAATTGCTCATCAATCTGAAATTTCTTCGTCTCTTTGGTCGGTTGAAAAGAAACACTGCCATGAGGGTTGGCCAGTGCCGGCATGCTTAACTGTGCTGACTGTGCGAGGGCTGCTACCTCCTGAATCCTTTTCTCTTGCTATAACCAATGACTCGGCCAAATTTGATCCGGCCGAGGCACACTCCATTGACTTCTTGTAATCCCCTGCGACTGTTATCACCCCTTGTGGTCCGGGTAACTTCATCTTTAGATAACCTATATGGCAGCTGCTCATGAATTTGGCGGTCGGGTAGTCCGAGTAGAGCATGATAACAACTTTCCAGATCGACCACTTCAAATTCCAAATTTTCTGCTCTGCAGTTATCTCTGGTACCGAATAATACGGCCACTCGGACTTTACCGATGGGCTCACATGAAAGCCCTCGCACTATCCCATGGAAAGTTGTCCTTGTGGACTGAAGCATGTTCTGTGATATACCGAGCTTGTGCATGGTATCTTTGTACATGATGTTAATACTGCTTCCATTGTCGATGAGTACTTTTGAGAATTTCACATTGATGCTTGGTCCCACAAATGTCGGATCCAACACAAGTGCGTATGATCCTGGACTCTGCATTATTCTGGGGTGATCTTTCATGCTCCAAGTCATCTCCTGATCAGACCATGGCTGGTATCTTGGCACTGCTGGTACAACTGCATTCACTTCCATATGCGGCCTGACGCTCTGCTTGTCTTCTTTGCTCGTGAACACACAATAAGACTGGTGATGTTCCCTGTAATCATTACGTCCAGCATTCGCCGGATTTATCCTTCCGTGCTGCCCCTGGTTCATTACTTGATGCACTGCATCCCTCCGATCCGAGTTATCGTACCTCGGGGGAGGGGGCGGTAGCATCAATTGCTGTGTATTTACTCCAGTTAACTGCGGCTGATGCTGCTGTTGCACCTGATGGGGAGTCTGAACTCCTGCCGGGTTCCCCATCGCGTTTTTCATCCAGGCGCATTGCCGGGTTGTATGATTGGCTGGTCTTGATGGGTTTGACGTGTGAAATTTACACGGCTGATCCAACATGGATTCAAACGTATACTTCAGCCTCTCTTGCCATTGCTTCTTTTGCTCTGGGGTCCATTGCCTCTTTCCATCATTTCTTGCGGTCCACTGTTGAGGTCCATTCTTCTGTCGTTGAGTTGCTCCGTGACTCGGCTGATCTTGCTTCTGACGCCACAGGCGAATTATCCCTATAATCCGGCCTCTCTACCCTTCTTCTTCCTCTGAAATCACGCCTAGATGACCCGGCCAACGCTCTCGTGTACTGGTCTTGTTGCTCACGATGATCTGCCGACATTAACTCCGGTTGGGTTGGGTCACCCAATGCATAGGAGTCCGCTATTCTGATAGTCTCTGCCAGTGTGGTCGGCATATCTCTGCGGCGTTGCCACGGCCTGCTTCGTAACGGCAGCCTGGCGAACCAAGCGATCGCCAGATTCGATAACTCCTTCACATGAGTTTCTCAGTTACACCATCGAGTTAAAAACTCTCTATCTGTTTCATTCGGCCTCGCTTGCACATGGCTAGTTCTTTGGTCTATTCGGTCTCTTGTATGTCTGGTAAAGTTGCCTTTAACATCTCTTGAAATCTAACCAGCGGTTGATCTTGCTGCTGGTTGATTATTCAACCATACCACGGCTGGTCCTTCCAACATCTGTGGGACATACCGCGACCTATCTTAGGTTGCCACCGCTATTTTCACCGCGGTGGCATAATCAATCAACCAGTCTTGTGGCTTGGTACTTCCATTGTACGTTTTTGTGCCCCTTGCCAACTGAAAATTTGGCACTGGTGGTTCGCCCATGATCCGTGGTCCAAAACATGCCGGACCTGGTGGACCTTGCTCTTCCAATAGCTCGGACCGGTATAACCGATCCAATTTTACTCTTGCATCACTTGCTGGCAAGTCTCTGTACAGGATTCTATCCTGCATCCCATAGTGATTGTCTCCACCTTGGTTTACATACTCTACCTCGGAATATCCATCATTATACCTCTCATTCATCTGATTATAACGAGCTGGCCTCACTTCTCTTTCCTGCCGAGGCTCAGGTCTTGGTTGCGGGTTTAGCGGCACTTCTCTCCTTACTCCGGCCGGGGTTTGGTTTTCATGATTGTCTCTTGCGGGTTCTTTCCTGCCGTGCTCCCCATTACCTCGGCCGTCCTTTTCCATACGGACGTGGTTTCTCTCCCCTATTACCTCGGCTTGCATTGCCTCTGTTCTCATTCACCTTTCCAGCTATTGCGGGTCATACGGAACAATTTGTTTGTTCCTCTTCCCGAGGTTCTTGCTTTTTCTTTTCTAGCGTTGTTTCGGGTGAAGATGCCGCTGCCGATAAAGCAGTCTGCTCCTGCCGAATGAACCATCCGTGAAGCCCCTGGTCTTGCCGGGTTAGCTCTGAGCATTTCCTCATTTTGCTGGTTTGCGATGCGCACCAGCTCATTCACTCTTTCTTGTTGCTTCTGCCGAGCTTCCCCTGTTAACCCCTCTAATTCTAATGCTGCGGCATTTGCCGCTCTTAGGTTTTTCGCCGGGGTATTGTACCTCGGCAAACCCAAATCGCCTGATTCGGCTCTGTGAGCTTCATGCTCTTTGTTAATATCATTCATGAGGTTCTTTCCTCTTAATCTTAGTTCGTCCACCCGCTCGGGTGCGATATCAAGCTTATTAGCTTTTGCATATTCTCTCAGGGTCCTGTTCAAGGACTCTCGCAGGGCTGATATTTTTTTGGCCTCTACCAGCACCTTTTTCCTGGTTTCCTCTAACTCCGCCTGAGCATTTGCCGGATCAAGTATCGGTGCTACAGGTGTGGTTAAGTTCTCTATAGTTGCCTGAAGAATGTTCTCTGGTCTCTCCAGAGGTGGTCCTCTCACTCTTGGTGCCTTTGGGGTGGTGTCATGTAGCTCGGCCGGGTTTGTCACCGGCGGAATTACCTCGGTGGTTTGCAGTGTGTTCTGCTTGGGCGGACCCTGTGCGCCTGCGGCGGGTTCTCTGCTTGACCCGGCTAATGCTGCTCCCGCTTGTGTCCCTGCTGCGACCATCACCTCGACGCTGCCTGCCAGACGCTCTCCCGACGGACAGCTCGCCGCGCTTCGTGGTGGTTCCCCTGCAACAACAACCTGGTGAGGATAAATGTCGGTGATGTCGACGCCGACGTAGACCCTGTGCTTGCCCAGGCCGATGAAGATCCCGTTGCGCGGGGGGGTTTTCCCCCTGAAGCTCCCTGCATTGTCTCTGACATAGTCGCAGAGACCAAATCTCTGGACCAAGCCAGAAACAACGCGCTCGCCGGTGTTGATGAAGTTTCCCGTCCGGATCACAACTCCAGCTAGCACCGCTGGCCCACGATGGCGCCAAGCTGTCGTGGTGGTGGCACGGCAGATGCCATGGGTAGGCTAAAGTACGGGGCCAATGGATGCTAGTGGGATCTGGGGAGGGAAGATGCAACTGTCTTTACACTCAAGCTACCAAAGTGATGAACTTTATTTCTCTCTTGGTGGATTACAAGTGCTCCTTGAGTTGTATCCAGGGGGACAAGATGAATCTCCCCAGCCTAACGGTGCTCAAAGAATCGATCCCTCCCTCAGGGTCCAAACCTCCCCTTATAAAGGGGTGCTTTGGGTGCCCTTAGGGCTGACGAGGCAAGCATATTCGTGGAATATGCTTGTCCCAAAATAGTAGTTCGGCGGCCTCCTTTCCCTGTCGCCCTTCTAACGACGGCAAAGCTCCAGTGGCCCCCCTCCTGCGTGCCTCGGGCTCCAGGACTGTCACCTCCGTGACCTCCTTCGCCCCTCTGGCCTGCATCCTTGTCTCTTGTGCTTGGCCTGTTACGATTCCTTCTAGCCTGCAGCTATAGTTTGACCTTGGGGTTCTCCTTCTCCTGCAAGCTTCGTATCATTCGGCCTTACCTTATGTTACTCGGCTCGTTCCTCACCTGCATGAAGATCATTTGGGTAACCCGGCCGAGTTTCTCATTAACTCGGCCGGGTAACCACTTGATACCTATACATGGGCTTCTTGCCTCCGCTCATCGGCCGACATAACCATGATTCGGCCGACCTAGGCCGTAGCTCGGCAATCAGACGGGGACAGTACATCGGTCTTTCCCCGTCTCTGACCTACCCGAGGTTAATCCCCCGACAATCAACGTTGTGGTTCTTGTTCGTAAGTTAGATCGACACTTATTGAAAGCCCCAAACCACGTAAAACATGCAAAGAAATTATAGGCGTCTAAGGGTGTGCTGTGATGTGATATGGCCATGATTGTGATTATATTTGATGTATGCAATGTTCCTTATTGTAAGTTGGCAACCGGCAGGAGCCATATGGTTGTCTTTAATTTCTGTTAAGACCCGCGTGTCTATTCAAAGTAGTTGTAATAGTTGAAGCCGGTGGACAATAACCGTGGAGCAGCGTCATTGACCTTGATGCAATGTCGGTGATGATGGAGATCATGTTCGTGCTTGAAGATTGAGATCGGAAGCACAAAGAAGAAAGGCCATATCATATCACATATTATGAATTGCATGTGATGTCAATCCTTTATGCATCTTGTATTACTTAGTTAACGACGGTAGCATTATAAGATGATCCCTCATGCACATAAATTTCAAGTTCTAAAGTGTTCATCCTTAGTAAGCACCGTTGCTAAAGCTTGTTGTTTCGAAGCACCACGTGATGATCGGGTGTGTTAGATTCTACAAGTGTATACAACGTGAGCAAGCCAGATTTGCTCATGCGGAAGCTAAGGTTTGATCTTGACGAGCCTAGCATGTACAGACAGGGGCGTACCTAGGTTATGGTTGCAGGGGTCACAGGACACCCGTTGGAAATTGATTTCTTTATTATGTTTTACTCATTTATAGTGTGTGACACCCTCAACTTTAGACAAAAATTATGCATGACTAAGGCAGTGACACCGGGTCATTTTGGTTCTAAGTCCGCCCCTGTGTATAGACATGGTCTCAGAACAAGGATCACCGAAAGGTAAATCATGAATCATATAGTAGATACGATGAACATCTCGATTGTTCGCCATTGAAGCTACATCAACTCTCGTGATGATCGGTTTTGATGTGGTGGATTTGGTTCATGTGATCACTAAAACAATGTGAGGGATATTGTTTTGAGTGGGAGTTCACCTAGATTAATTTAACTATTAATTAGAACTCAATTTGTCATAAACTTAGTCTAAACTATTGCAAATATGTTGTAGATCAATGGCGGCCCCTACCATCAATTTTAATGCGTTCCTAGAGAAAGAAAAGTTGAAAAACAATGGAAGCAACTTCGCGGATTGGTTCCAAAATTTGAGGATTGTCCTCAATCGGTAATTTGACCTATGTCTTTGGATGCACCATTGGGTGACCGCTGCGGTGATGCTACCGATGAAGTAAAGAACGTTTACCTCGCTCGGAAGAATCAGTACTCCACAGTTCAGTGTGCTATCTTGTATGGTTTGGAATCGGAGCTTCAGAAAAGGTTTGAGAATTCAGACCCACGTGATATTGTCCATGAACTCAAATTGATTTTTGAGACTCACGCGGCAGTTGAGAGCTATGAGGCTTCTGAAAATTTCTTTAACTACAAGGTGGAAGAGGGCAGCTCTGAGTGAGTATGTGCTTAAGATGTCTGGGCACGCAAACAAACTTCAAAGCTTGGGTATAGTGATTCCTAATGCTTTGGGAATTTACCGTGTCCTCCAATCACTACCACCAAGTTACAAGAACTTTGTGATGAACTACAATATGCAAAGCATGAACAAGCAGTTGCCAGAACTCTTCTCCATGTTAAAATCTGCAGAAGTGGAGATCAAGAAAGAGCACCAAGTGTTGATGGTCAATAAGACCACCAAATTCAAGAAAGGCAAGTCTAAGCAAAAGGGACACTTCAAGAAGGGTGGTAAGAAAGTTACCGCGCCGACGAAGAAGACCAAGGTTGGACCTAAGCCTGATACAGAGTGCTTTTACTACAAGGGAGAAGGTCACTGGAAGCAGAATTTCCCAAAGTACTTGGCGGATTTGAAGAACGGCAACATCAAGAAGAAAGGTATATCCGATATACATGTTATTGATGTGTATCTCACTAGTACTCGTAGTAGTGCATGGGTAGTTGATACTGGTTCGGTTGCTCATATTTGTAACTCGAAACAGGTGCTGCAGAATAAACGGAAGCTAGCGAAGAACGAGGTGACGATGCGCGTAGGAAATGGATCAAAGGTCGATGTGATCGCGGTCGGCACGCTACATCTTCATCTACCATCAGGATTAGTTTTATACTTAAATAATTGTTATTTGGTGCCTGCGTTAAGCATAAACATTATATCACGATCTTGTTTATTGAGAGACGGTTACTTGTTTAAGTCCGAGAATAATGGTTGTTCGATTTATATGAGTAATATGTTTTATGCACATGCACCTTTGATAGATGGTCTATTCTTATTAAATCTCGATAGTGGAAATACACATATTAATAACATTGAAGCTAAATATTTGAAATTGAGCGATAACTCGACCTATATGTGGCACTGTCGTCTTGGTCACATTGGAGTGAAGCATATGAAGAAACTCCATTCCGATGGACTTCTTGAATCACTTGATTTTGAATCACTTGAAAGATGCAAAGCATGTCTGATGGGTGAAATGATTAAGACTCCATTTTCTGGTATGATGGAGCGAGCTACGGACTTATTGGAAATCATACATACCGATGTGTGTGGTCTAATGAGTGTAGCATCGCGCGGTGGTTATCGTTATGTTCTTACCTTCACGGATGACTTGAGTAGATATGGGTATATCTATTTCATGAAACATAAGTCCGAAACTTTCGAGAAGTTTAAGGAATTTCAAAGTGAGGTTGAGAATCAACGTAACAAGAAGATTAAATTTCTACGTTCTCATCGTGGATGTGAATATCTAAGTTACGAGTTTGGCGAGCATTTGAAGAAATGTGGAATACTTTCACAATTGACACCGTCGGGAACACCACAGCGTAATGGTGTGTCCGAACGTCGTAATCGAACTCTCTTAGATATGGTTCGTTCTATGATGTCACTTATAGATTTACCGCTATCATTTTGGGGTTATGCATTAGAAACAGCCGCATTCACTTTAAATAGGGCACCATCTAAATCCGTTGAAACGACACCATATGAATTATTGTTTTGGAAGAAACCTAAATTGTCGTTCCTTAAAGTTTGGGGTTGCGAAGCCTATGTGAAGAAGTTACAACCGGACAATCTTGAACCCAAAGCGGAAAAATGCGTCTTCATAGGATACCCAAAAGAAACTATTGGGTATACCTTCTATCATAGATCCGAAGGCAAAATCTTCGTTGCCAAGAATGGATCCTTTCTAGAGAAAGAATTTCTCTCGAAAGAAGTGACTGGAAGGAAAGTAGAACTCGACGAGGTTATCGAATCTTCTCTCGAACTTGCGAGTAGCGCAGCACCGGAAGAAGTTCCTGTGGTGCCTGCACCAATAAGAGAGGAAGCTAATGATGATGATCATGAAACTTCGGTTGTAGTTGCTACAGAGCCTCGCAGGTCAACGAGAACTCGTACCACTCCTGATTGGTATGATCCCGTTATGAGTGTCATGTTGGTGGACAACACCGATGACCCTGCGACATATGAGGAAGCGATGATGATCCCAGATTCCAATAAATGGCAAGAAGCCATGAAATCGAGATTGGATCCATGTACGAAAACCAAGTATGGACTTTGGTGGACTTCTGGGATGGCCGAAAGGGTCATCGAGAACAAATGGATTTTCAAGAAGAAAACAGATGTTGATGGTAATGTTACTGTCTATAAAGCTCAACTTGTCGCAAAAGGGTTTCGACAAATTCAAGGAGTTGACTACGATGAGACCTTCTAACCAGTAGCGAAGCTAAAGTCTATGAGGATTATGTTAGCAATCGCTGCATATTATGATTATGAGATATGGCAGATGGATGTCAAAACAGCGTTCCTCAATGGAGACATTGATGAAGAGTTGTATATGATGCAACCCAAAGGTTTTGTTGATCCTAAAGATGCTAACAAGGTATGCAAACTTCAACGGTCCATATATGGATTGAAGCAAGCATCCCGAAGTTGGAATCAACGTTTTGATAAGGTGATCAAAAGTTTTGGTTTTATACAAACTTATGGAGAAGCTTGTATTTACAAGAAAGTGAGTGGGAGCTCTGTAGCATTCTTAATACTATATGTAGATGACATATTGTTGATTGGGAATGATGTAGACCTTCTTAATAGTATCAAGGAATATTTGAATAATAGTTTTTCAATGAAAGATCTTGGCGAAGCAGCTTACATATTGGGCATAAAGATTTATAGAGATAGATCGAGACGTCTAATATCATTGTCACAAAGTACATATTTGGACAAAGTTCTAAATAGGTTTGGAATGGAAGATAGCAAGAAAGGGTTCTTGACCATGTTGCCCAATACGACCTTGAGTAAAACTCAAAGTCCAACAACGGCAGAAGATAGAGAAAGGATGAGTAAAACTCCCTATGCCTCAGCCATAGGATCTCTAATGTATGCCATGCTATGTACTAGACCTGACATTGCATATGCTGTTAGTCTGACTAGCAGATATCAAAGTGATCCAGGAGTGGATCATTGGACAGCGGTCAAAAACATCCTTAAGTACTTGAGAAGAACTAAGGATATGGTTCTTTCTTATGGAGGTGATGAACAACTCGTTGTTAATGGTTACACCTATGCTAGTTGGAACACCGATCCGGATGATTCTAAATCTCAATCTGGATACGTATTTACTTTGAATGGTGCAGCAGTTAGCTGGAGGAGTTCTAAGCAAAGCGTTGTGGCGGGATCTTTAACTGAATCGGAATACATGGCTGCTTCGGAGGCTTCACAAGAAGCGATATGGATGAAGGAGTTCATTACAGAGCTCGGTGTGGTTCCAAGTGCATTGGACCCAATGTCTATCTATTGTGATAACATGGGTGCCATAGCCAATGCGCAAGAACCAAGGTCACACAAGAAGCTGAAGCACATCAAGCTACGTTTTCACGCTATTCGAGAACATGTCTAAGATGGTGACATAAAGATTTGCAAAGTACACACAGATCTGAATGTGGCGGATCCGTTGACTAAACCTATCCCGAGGGCAAAACATGACCAACACCAAACTGCCATGGGTGTTCGGTATATTACCATGTAATCTAGATTAGATGACTCTAGTGCAAGTGGGAGACTGTTGGAGATATGCCCTAGAGGCAGTAATAAATATGGTTATTATTATATCTTTGTGTTTATGATAAATGTTTACATTCATGCTATAATAGTATTAACAAGGAAACATTAATACTTGTGTGATTTGTAAACTTAAATTGAAGTCCCTAGTAAAGCCTCTTCATAATACTAGCTTGTTGGTTAATAAATGATTGTGGTTTCCCTATCATGAACATTGAGATGTTATTAACAACAAGATAATATCGTTAGGAGAATGATATGATGGACATACTCCTATAGATAAGCGTAGCATAAAGATCAACTTCCGATACATAGTAACCTAATTCCTTCGACCATGTGATCATGCATATCACCATCACCGGAAGGATGCTTTGATGACATCAAACACCACACCGTAACTGGGTGGCTATAAAGGTGGCATTGAGTGTTCGGAAAGTATTGGTTGAGACACATGGATCAAGAGTGGGATTTGTCCATCCATATGACGGATAGATATACTTTGGGCCCTCTCGGTGGAATGTCATCCAATTGGCTTGCAAGCATGTGGCTCTGAGGGATCACATATCACGGAACGAGAAAAGAGTACTTATCAATAACGAGGTTGAACTAGGTATGCAGAGATACCGACGATCAAAACCTCGGATAAGTAAACTATCGTGAGACAAAGGGAAATTGGTATCGTATGTAAGTGGTTCATTCGATCGCAAAGTAATCATAGAAATATGTGGGAGCCATATGAATTTCCAGATTCCTCTATTGGTTATTGTTCGGAGAAGTGTCTCGATCATGTCCGCATAATTCACGAACCGTAGGGAGACACACTTAAGGATTCGACGTTGTTGAGTAGTTATGGAATGATGAGTAAGAGACTGAATGTTGTTCGGAGTCTCGAATGGGATCCGGGATATCACGAGGAGATCCGGAATGGTCTGGAGAATAAGATTCATATAAGGAAAGTCCTGTTTCGGGGTTGGATAATGGTTCCGGTGTTTTCATCGGGAACGTTCTAGAAGGTTCCGGAATGTCCGGCACTCCGGAGGGGAAGGGTACATGAATGTGTCATAACAAGTTGGAATGGTTGCATCATGTACTAGGTGTCATCGCTGAGCAAAATAAAGGGATAAATCAAATCCTAGTTTGAAAAGTCAAATGCCAATTTGAAAAGCCAAACGGCTATTTTGCTTGGTGGAGGGAGAGTAGGAAACCTACTTGGGGAGGAAGTCCCTCTCCCTCCACCGCCGGCCAAGGAGACCGAGTTGGGGAGGGACTCCCCTCCCCTTGTTCGCGCCCTCCCACCTATATAAGGAGGGGCAGGGCTGCCCCTCCAAGACCTACACCTTGCCCTCTCCAAACCCTAGCCCTAAGGCACCAGCGCCACCACGTCCTGCTGCTGCTGCCGCCGCCGCCTAGGGCAAACCCTAGCCGCCGACTTGGGCTTACCCAAGCCCTAGCCTCCGGCCTAGCCCTCTCTCCTTGGTGCGTCTAAACCCTAGATCACCGAGGCCTCTCTCATAGTCCACCATACTCGCTCAAAAGGCGAAGCCTGCGAGATCTCCCTCTACTTAGGTACCACGCCCGTCGTCTTTGAGAGGAGTGCTACAACCTCCATTTTCTGGAACAAGGGAGAGGAAGGTCTTCGTCAATCTTGAGCGTGTGACCGATGCGGAAGCGCTGTTAACGCAGCGCCGGAAGGATCGTCTACACGATCTTGAGATCGGGAAGAGTACGACTACATCACCCACGAGAATCCGCTCTCGTTAAACACTTTGGAATCTTCGAGGGTGAGTTATTCTATCGACTCGTTGCTACAATCTAGTAGATATATCTTGGCTAGTTTGTTTGTATGCGGTAGAATTTTTTTGTTTTCCATGCTATGAACCCCTACATCCACCTCCCCTTCTTATCCCCTTACCTCCTCCTTATCCACTCTCCTCCTCCTCCTCCTCCTCCTCCTCTTCCTCCGGCGACCTTCTCCTCCTCCGGCGACCTCCTCCTCCTCTAGCGACCACTCAAGCCATTGCCTCCACAACCACACCAACCATCTCCTCATCCTCCACATTCGATGACTACCTTCGGCGAAGATCTCCGGTGGCCTCATCCTCATCCACCATCTCCGGCAACCCCCATGGCCATGGCCTCCTGCACATGCCTGCGGTGGTAGGCTGTGGCCACGGGCACAGGCTTCAACGAGCTCCGACGAAATTTCTGGCCAGATCTAGATCTAGATCTAGATCTGGCCGCCTTTTTTTGAAATTCAAAAATAATATACGAGGCGCATTCGAATCAATATGTGCCTCGCATATGCAGAATATAGGAGGCGCATATGCATAGTATAGGAGGCGCATATGCAGAATATAGGAGGCGCATATCGATATGCGCCTCGCATATGTGAAGTATAGGAGGCACATATCATATGTGTTGGAATTATTCCCTAGAGGCAATAATAAAGATGTTATTATTATAATTCTTGTTCATGATAATGTTTATATTCCATGCTAGAATTGTATTAAGCGGAAACTTTAATACTTGTGTGGTTTGTGAACAACACCGTGTCCCTAGTATGCCTCTATGGACTAGCTCATTGATTAATGATGGTTAAGGTTTCCTAGCCATGGACATGAGTTGTCGATTAATAATGAGATCATATCATTGGGAGAATGATATGATGGACAGACCCAAACTAAGCGAAGCAATTAGATCGTGTCATCGTGTTTGTCTTTGTGAAGCTTTTCTAATGTCAAATATTGTATTCCTTAGACCATGAGATAATACAACTCCCTGGTATCGGAAGAAAGCTTTGAGGTCATCAAACGTCATCCTATGAGAGGGTGATCATAAAGGTGTCTCTCAGGTGATCGGAAAGTATCTGTTGGGTTGTATGTATCGAGATGGGATTTGTCCCTCCCAAGTCGGAGAGATATACTTCGGGCCCACTCGGTAATCGATATCAACACCGCTTGCAAGCATGTGGTTAAGGAGTTAATCACAAAGTGATATCGGATTACGGAACGAGTAAAGTACTTGCCGTGAACGAGATTGAACTAGGTATGACGGCAAGCGATCGAATCTCGGGCAAGTAAAATATCGCGAGACGAAGGGAATATATATATGGGATTGATTGAATCCTCGCATCGTGGTTCATCCGATATGATCATAGATGAATGTGTGGAGTCAATATGGGTTTCGGACCCGCTGTTGATTATTGATAGAAGATCATGTCTGCATATTCTCGAACCCAGGTCACACACTTAACGTGTCTCGGCGCTAGGATAGATTGGATAATTGGTTTATGAGTTTTTGTTCGAGTCTCGGATGGGATCCGGACATCACGAGAGGTTCCGAGTGGTCCGAGAATAAGATTCATATAAGCGGTGCAGTTTTGGAGTTCAAATTGTTCCGGGTTAATCGGTATTGTCTAAGCTTCTAGAACCTTCGGAAGGGACCAACGTGGCCCCACCTTCCGGGAGGGGCATGGGCCTATGAGGGAGTGCCCTGGCCGCATTGGGCCAGGGCACATAGGGCCCAGCCGCCAAAGAGGGTTTAAACCCTAGATAGAGCTTCTAGAAGGGGTTTCCTTGCCCCACTCCTCCTCCTTTGGGGCCGGGTTTGGGCTTGGGGAGGGCTGAGGCTGCCCACCCTCTATATAAAGAGGGCTGGGCACCACCACACACCTTCCCTCAACCCTAGCCGCCTGCTGCCCTTCCTCTCTCTCCCATTTGTTTGTAGGCGAAGCCTGCTGTGAAATTCTCCACCATATACACCACGCCGTCGTGTTATAGATCCAATCCATCTCTCCACCATACTTGCTGGTCCGAGGAAGGAGGAGACGTCGAGGTGCTGCACGTGTGCATCTCACGGAGGCACCGCCACTTGTGGTGCTAAATCGAATCGGATCGCGAGGAGGAGAAGCAAGTACGACTACATCACCCACGTTCCGACAAACGTTCCGCTGTGCGAATATTCAAGGCTATGAAGATCTAATCCAATCTCTCTCGTTGTTTGCATCTCCTAGATTAGATCTTGGCTTTCCCTCTGTTCGCATCCGTAGAAAATTTTGATTTACTATGCCGTGAAACCCTTCAGTGGTATCAGAGCTAGATCTATGCGTAGATGTGTTTCACGAGTAGAGCAACATGGTTGTTGCGGCGTTGATGTTTTCTGTTGCAAGCCTCTTGTTTGTGTTCTTCTTATGACGTGGGATAGTGAGATTGAAGCGGTCCAGGCCAACCTTATGTGACGTCGTTCGCGAGACCGGCTCTGCACTTGACGTGTGGCTTGTTCCACACATGCGGTGGTGGATGTCGATTTCTCTCAATATAGTTGTCATGGGATTAACACCGAAGTTTGTAAACCATAATATCACCGTTGTGGCTTTCCGTAGGTAAGAATCGTTCTTAGCATGCTACTCCCATAAGCCACGTAAAACATGCAACAACAAAGTAGAGGCGTCTAACTTGTTTTTGCAGGGAGTGTTTTCTGTGATATGGTATGGCCCAAGATGTGATGTGTATAATGTATGCGATGATCATGTTTTGTAATGTTTCACGACTTGCATGTCGATGAGTACACAACCGGCACGAGCCATATGGTTGTCTTTATAATTGTGTATGACCTGTGTGTCAACTTCTTATGCGCCATGTAATAGTTTCACTTTATCGCTAAGTAGTTAGCAATAGTTGTAGTTGCTATTCGTGGTGGAGGCAATCATGGTGGAGTGATGGTGATCATGCCGGAACGCACAAGATGGAGATCATTGAGAGAAGATTGGCTATACCATGTCACAGAAAGTTATATGCATGTGATGTTTATCATTTTATGTATCTTATTATGCTTAGATCGCGACGGTAGCATTATAAGATGATTCCTCAATTAAATATCAAGATAAAAACTGTGTTCTCCCCAAGTATGCACCGTTGCGAAAGTTCGTCGTGTCCAAGCATCACGTGATGATCGGGTGCTATAGACTCTACGCTCACATACAACGGGTGCAAGCCAGTTTTGCACACGCGGAAATACTTGGGTCTAACTTGACGAGCCTAGCATGTACAGACATGGCCTCGGAACACATGAACCGAAAGGTTAAGCATGAGTCATATGAATGATATAATCGACACTTCGTTGTCCACCATTGAAACCACATCTCTTCTCGTGAAGATCGGATTAGGTGTGGTGAATTTGGATCGTGTTCACTAAACAACTTGAGGGATGTTGAATTTAGTGGGAGTTCATCTAGTAATTTGATTAAAAGTTGAACTAGTTATCATGAACATAGTCTAATTTGTACTTGCAAATATTGTAGATCAAATGGCTAAGTCCAACTTCAACTTCAACGCGTTTTTTGAGAAGGAAAAGCTTAGAAACAATGGGTCTAACTTCACCAATTGGTTCCAATCTAAGAATCATTCTCTGGCGGTCAAAAGGACTATGTCCTTGGGAAAGCGTTAGGTGACCCCCTGCTAGCTTACCGGTGATGAGAAAGCTGTCTATCGGCAAGAAAGATGATTATGGTGTGATTAAGAGCACCATGTTGTTTGCTATGGAACCGGAACTTCAAAATCGTTTTGAAGACTATCCCGGGCCCTTTGAGATTCTCGAAGAGCTGGAAACCATGTTTCATACCCAGGCCCGTTCTGAGAGATATGAGATCTCTGAGAAGTTCTTTAACTACAAGATGGAGGAAGGGAGTTCCATTAGTGAGCACGCCATTAAGATGACGGGCTACACTCAACGCCTTGAGCAACTGGAATGCACGATTCCAGAGGAGCTCAAGATTGACAGGGTTCTGCAATCACTCCCTCCCATCTACAAAAGTTTTGTAGTGACTCATAATCAGATTGGTTCCACTTATACGATCACCGAGCTCTTCGCAAAGCTGAAGGCCGCGGAAGTGGGCATCAAAAAGGATAATCATGTGTTGATGGTCAACAAGCCCGCCTTCAAGAAAGGTAAGGGAGCAAAGAATCCCTTCAAGAAAGGCGGCGGCAAGAGCGTTGCCCCTGGTGAGAAGAAGCTCAGGTCTGGTCCTAAGCCGGACACTGAGTGCTTCTATTGCAAGGACAAGGGTCACTTTGGGCATATCGTCCAAAGTACTTAGCGGACAAGAAGGTGGCACCATCAAAGGTATATTTGATATACATGTTATTGATGTTTTCCTTACTAGCCCTCGTTGTAGTGCACGGGTATTTGATACGGTTCGATTGCTAATATTTGTAAATCGAAGCAGAGTTACGGAATAGGCGGCTTGCGAGGGATGAGGTGACGATGCGGCGTTAACAAGATCAAGAGTTGATGTGATGGCCGTCGGCACGCTCTCCTTAGTTTTACCTTTGGGATTAGTTTTAAACCTCAATAAATGTTATTATGTGCCTCCGTTGATCATGAACATTATTTCTGGATCTTGTTTATTGCAAGACGGTTATTCATTTAAATCGGAGAATAATGGTTGTTCTATTTATATGAGTAACATCTTTTATGGTCATGCACCTATTGTGAATGGTTTATTTCTTCTAAATCTCGAAAGGGATGAAACACACATCCATAACATTGAGGCTAAGAGATGCAAAGTAGATAGTGATAATACTACTTATTTGTGGCACTGTCGTCTAGGTCATATTGGTGTAAAACACATGAAGAAACTCCATTCTGATGGACTTTTGGAGTCTCTTGATTTTGAATCATTTGACACATACGAACCATGCCTCATGGGCAAGATGATCAAAACCCCGTTCTCCGGTATGATGGAGCGAGCAACGGACTTGTTGGAAATCATACATACCGATGTATGCGGACCGATGAGTGTTTCGACGCGCGGTGGATATCGCTATTTTCTCACTTTTACCGATGACTTAAGTAGATATGGGTATATCTATTTAATGAAACATAAATCTGAAACTTTTGAAAAGTTCAAAGAATTTCAGAATGAAGTGGAGAACCATCGTAACAGAAAGATTAAGTTTCTACGATCCGATCGTGGAGGTGAATATTTGAGTTATGATTTTCTCACGCATCTTAAAGCAAGTGGAATCGTTTCACAACTCACGCCACCCGGAACACCACAGCGCAATGGTGTGTCTGAACGCCGGAACCGAACCCTATTAGATACGGTCCGATCGATGATGTCTCTTACTGATTTGCCGTTATCATTTTGGGGTTATGCATTAGAAACCGCTGCATTCACTTTAAATAGGGCACCATCTAAATCCGTTGAGACGACACCGTATGAACTGTGGTTTGGTGCTAAACCTAAGTTGTCGTTTCTTAAAGTTTGGGGATGTGAAGCTTACGTCAAGAAATTGATGCCAGACAAGCTCGAAACCAAAGCGGAGAAATGCGTCTTCATAGGATACCCTAAGGAAACTATTGGGTATACCTTCTATCACAGAACCGAAGGCAAAGTGTTTGTCGCAAAGAACGGTTCCTTTCTTGAGAAGGAGTTTGTGGCATCCCGCAAAACCACTACTAGAAAGTCGCGTTGAATTTGTGCATTGCATCGTCATCATCATGCATTGTTTGCCAAAAACTATTTTTCGCAAAGCCTGTTTTGTTTTCTAAAACGCCCCGTCTTTTATTCAAACACGCAAAACCGGGTCGCCGGAATATTTTCGTTTGTCTGCTATCGGTTTGCAGAGGCTTTGTTTTAATCAAATAAAATTTTAAATTATTTTAGAGGGGGCAGTCGAACGGGCCGACCCGACCCGAACGACCACCCCCAGGATTTTTCAAACGGTCCACCTAACCCGCCCTCCTAAATCCTAAAGCTACCCATTCTAACCTACCCACCCTGCCTGCCACCTCACCCGGACCAATCCCCGAGCGCCACCTCCCCTCTCTCCCTTCCCCCAACCACTCACACGCTACCACCTAGTCTAACCCACCCCACCAAACACACCCAGCCTTCCACCCTCAGCCCTCTCTTCTCTCCCTGACAGCAGGTCCCACCCGACTGCACTACCCAACCAAACCAGCCCCACCCACCTGCCCCATCCCCACGCCCCGACCCTGGCGCTCCTCCCACGACCCTCTCTCCCCAGGTTCCTCCTCCTTCCCTCCCTCATGGTTCAACCATCTGGCGACGCCGCCTACCCCCCCTGCGAGGCCTCGCCACCGGCGACCTTCCCGTCGACCACCGCCCTTCCTGTCCCTCGCCGGCTTCCTCCCTGCCCCAGCCTCCCTGGCGCATCCCCTCCCCGAACCCGCTCGCCTCCCGCCGGCCGCCACCTTCGCCCGGGCCCTCTTCCTCCGCTCCGGTCGACCCAGCCCTGCCCCTCCATCGCCTCCCGCGCCCGCCCCGAGCCCCTCGGCTCCGCCCGAGTCGCCTCAAGCACCTCCTCCTTCCGCCGCCTTGCCGCCGTCGCGTGCTCCCTCAACCGCCTCCTGTCCCGCCGCTCCTCCCTCGACGCCGCATCCGCCCTCCGCTCCAACCTCGCCACCAAGAGCTCCTCCGCCGCCACGCCAGGCGTGCCGTCACCGCCTCCTCACGCCCTCCCGAGCCGCGCCCAACCTTCTCGGCCCCTGCATCCCAGCCGCTGAAGCCCGGCCGCCTTCGCCCAGGTCGCGACCCCCTCCTCCGGTGGCTCCCTCTGGCCGGCGTCGCCCTCGAGCACCCCGTGTCCCCGGCTGCCTCTCCCGGCCGCGTCCGCTCGCCGTGGCCCCGCCTTCCTCCAGCACCACACCCCGCGCCCGCCAAGCTCCTCGTCGTCCGCTGTCCCCCTCTCTGCAGCAAGCCGGCAGCGAGCTCTGCCTCGCCGGCTCCCTCGCCTACGTGCCGCCGTCCCCGCGTACGAGCCCCGCCGGCCTCGGCCACGTCCTCATCGCCCAGCTCGCGTCCGTGTGTTCGTTTGGTCAGTGCAGGTTTGGGCCCCGTGTGCAGAGGCTTCTGGCTATGCCTGTGTCGTCCTTTGTTGTTCCTGGAGTTGTTCCTGTGCAAGTGCCCAAGAAGCAAAGTGAGGATATGGAGGGTGGCATGTGACCCTTCAATTGTTGTGTTTCGATCCCTCGTCGGCCGAGGTCGCCACACGGACTCGAGTACCCCGATGCCCGGATGCGAACAACCGCCAAGATCGTCTTCGGAACGACAAGGCCGTTGAAGTGAACTCGACAAGATCTACCGCCGGACCCCGAAGACTGACCCCGACGAGCCCCGACGACGAACCAAGTCCGTCAATGATGGACAAGTGGGAACCCCAAGATCTCCCCGTCACCGAGGACGCCTACACGGGAACGGCAAGTACTTCCTCCGGAAGAACGCCAAGATCGCCGCGGGAACGACAAGTTCTTCTTACCGAACGCCAAGACCGACCCGATACGCGGACCTGGCAAGATTTTTCGCAACGATAAGAATGACACCGAACCAAGTCCTTCCTGGAGTCCGAGAACGACCCCGTCGAAACCCAGATCCGGACCCTGAGACCGACCCCGAACCCCGGAACCCAAGATCTGTCGAACCCTAAATGTGCGACCCCTTTTTCCCGAGCCCTATTTTATAAATGCTAAATATAAAACCTGTTGCACTTTAATCATTCATCTTGCATGCATATTTGTGTGGTTTGGGGGCCTTATGCCGATTCACCTAATAATTAAATATGGGGCCCATATGCGGGCAAATCTAGTTTCATATTGGCCTCATTTAAACTTGTGTAGCGAACCGGTGCTATCTTTTGTCTTGATAAACAACATTTAAATTGCGGGGTACCTAAACAACTTGAACCACCTAACTAATTTTTGGGACCCCGGTTCCACTTAATATGACCTAATTGCATCGCATCTTTGCCATGTCATTCATCATACATGCATCATGCCGATCTTCTGCCGTTGTATTAAATAGTGCATCCGATGTTTCTTCTAGTGTTTTGCTTCTTCGCGGATAAGGCCGTTGAGTTGATGTGAGCTTACCGATCTTGGTTGAACCTTGACAATGTTTTCAGCAGCATCTCCCTTTTCTACCTATCTTACTTTTATAGTATTTATTCCCTCCTGTTGATCTATTGCTATCTGTGTTGTGATGCTTTAGTTTCCATACCTGTGATATACCGTGCAGCCCGATATTGCCTTGGACACATCCTATTACCTGTTGTTTGGTAGATAGTTGGACTTGCGCGTCGTAGTCGCTTGCTCAAGTGCGGTTGCGTGTCGTCCAATTGCCTGATTGTTGATGTATTGCCGCATGTTGTGTTGGAGATGATCATAGTTTTACTTATCTATCACTTTAATTCTGTTTAACAACTAAAATTGAAATAAGCAGAGGCATCGTGGGTGATAGATAATATTTGGTTTCGACGCCCACTTGTGTCCCGTAAGACCCCGAGTACTTGATACTGTTCCTTGATTTATCGCGCTATCCACATCCGGAGGTATATGGGACCCCCGAGCCGCGAGCTTGATTCATCTTATTTCTTGGGGCCACAAACTAGTTTGAGGTTTATTTACGATCCTATACTTATGCCATGCTACTTATGTATTTAAATTGTGCGAGGAGCACCTTTATCTGTTAGGAATTGTGACTGTTACGTGGTATCGGTCCCGTTTGGGGATCTGCCATCGTTCTGCGCCCTAAACCTCGGGTCCGTCTCGAGTCTAAACCGTTGCGGGTGTACTCAAGGGTGGCCCTGAAATATTTCTGAATCCTGTGATTGTTCAGTCGTGAAAGCCTCGTTGGGTTTTGATTTGGTTTTTTCGAGGTCGATCGAGCGTGTGTTGCTATTGGTGCACCCCGGCCGGGTAAAACTTTCTGAAAGCCGTGTCCGCGGATATGGACGACTTGGAGCACAGTATCTCGATCATAGACAAGCATAACTAAAGTTTATTGCTGTAAACTTGACTTTATAATGACTAGTAATCAGCTTCACTATAATGGAATGGCTAATTAATACTGCCCACAACTGCTTGTTTGGAGTGTCGCTTGCGACCATTGTACCTGACTAGTAAGTATTGCAACTACAACGAAATGGCTGAATAAAAGTTCCAACAACTGCTGGGTTTTGGGATTATATCATGCTATCTGTATCTGATTAGTAATTGCTGCAACTATAACAGAATGGTCAACTAAAAGTGCCCACTGCTTCTTTTATCAGGACAATTATCTATACCTGACTAGTAATCGCTGCAATGATAACTGAATAAATAAAATTGCCAATTGGGTGAGTTCCTCGGTTGACTTCCTCGTTTGGTTTCGAGGGGGAAACACCAGGATGGGTTTGCTTGGTGTTAGAATCAGGTTGGTTCCGAATAGGTATTTCTTACCCCTCTCTGATAACCGTTAGTTGTATCGAGTCTCTATAGGATGTTTAGTGCATGCTTCACGCCGCCATCCACCATACCTTTGTAGAGGACCGAATTCTAGTCTCGCTGTCTTGGCCTCGATCTTGGACTCCTCTTTTTCTTTTGGCCCTTTGTCGGCACCCCTTTTGTTTAAGCAGGTTTTGATATCGACGTCGTTAGCAGGGTTACCCTTCCGGCTTGGCCTGGGCAGGGTTATGGACGCCATTGGTTATTCTTCAGGGCTCTTAGCCCCATTTGCTTCTTGTCCGTAGTCGGACGCTCTACCGTTTTCAAGGTGATTTGGATCTTGTATATTATATCTGTATTCTTGACTCTTGGAGTCGCTGTTATATATATCTGTTCTGTGGGTCCCATCGAGGACTGTTGTGTAATGTTATTACTTCGTTTTCCACCCGCACGAAAGTGCCTGGTGGGCACCTTTGAATCGTTTCTATGCGGGTTTGGCGGGTTTCGCTAAAACTTGCATAGGTCCGATTCTGAGGGTGTTACAGAGTTTCTCTCGAAAGAAGTGAGTGGGAGGAAAGTAGAGCTATACGAGGTTATTGAACCTTCTCTTGAATTGGAGAGTAGCGCAGCACCTGAAATTGTTCCAAAGGTCACCGCACCAACAATAGAGGAAGCTAATGACAAGGATCATGAAGCTTCAGACGATGCTGCTACTGAACGTCGCAGGTCGACAAGGTCGCATGCCCCTCCTGAGTGGTATGGCAACCCTGTCTTGACTGTCTTGTTAGTAGAAGACAGTGAACCTACGAACTATGAGGAAGCGATGATGAGCCCAGACTCTGACAAATGCCTAGAAGCCATGAAATCCGAATTGGGATCCATGAGCGAAAACCAAGTATGGACTTTGGTGGACCCTCCTAGCGACCGAAAGGCCGTTGAGTGCAAATGGATCTTCAAGAAGAAAACGGACGCGGATGGTAATTTTACCGTCTATAAAGCATGGCTTGTTGCGAAAGGTTTTCGACAAGTTCAAGGTGTTGACTACGATGAGACTTTCTCTCCCATAGCGATGTTTAAGTCCATTCGGATTTTATTAGCAATTGCTGCGTTTCATGATTATGAAATATGGCAGATGGATGTCAAGACTGTGTTCCTCAATGGAAACATTGATGAAGAGTTGTATATGATGCAACCCGAAGGTTTTGTCGATCCTAAGGATGCTGATAAAGTATGCAAACTTCAGCGTTCTATTTATGGACTGAAGCAAGCATCTCGGAGTTGGAACCTTCGTTTTGATCAAGTGATCAAGAGCTTTGGATTTGTTCCAAATTGCTACGAAGCTTGCATCTACAAGAAAGTGAGTGGGAGCTCGGTGACGTTTCTGGTACTATATGTGGATGACATATTGATTATTGGAAATGACATCAACATGCTTAATGATGTGAAGAGTTATTTGAACAAATGTTTTTCAATGAAAGACCTAGGTGAAGTCGCTTATATATTGGGCATCAAAATCTATAGAGATAGACAAAGGCTGATAGCTTTAAGCGTAGTACATACCTAGACAAAGTTCGAAAAGGTTCGAATGGATAAGGCAAAGAAAGGTTCAAGGCCTATGTTGTCGGTAAGATATTGAGCAAGGCTCGGTCCACTCTGACAAATGATAGGAAGCTATGAGCAAAGTTCCTTATGCCTCGGCCATAGGTTCTATCATGTATGCCATCTTTGTACTAGACCGGATGTGTCCAATGCTCTTAGTTTGACGAGTAGATATCAAAGTGATCCAGAGTGGAACCTTTGGACAGCCGTGAAGAACATCCTAAAGTACCTAAATAGAACTAAAGAAATGTTCTTAGTCTATGGGGTGATGAACAAATCGTCAGAAAAGGTTACGTCGACGCCGATTTCGACACCGACAAGGATGATTCTAAATCTCGAGACGGATACGTGTATATTTTGAATGGAGGAGCTGTGGAGAAGATGCAAGCAAAGCGTGATCGCGGGATCTCTATGAAAGCGGAATACATGGCTGCTGCAAGCGTCAAGTGAAGGAGTTTGGATCAGAACTTCATCATCCCTGAGCTTGGCGTGGTTCCAAGTGCACTGGACCCACTGGAGCTATTGTGTGACAACACTGGCGCCATAGAACTCGCTAAGGAACCAAGATATCATCCAAAGACCAAGCATATCAACTGCAAGTTTCATATAATCCGAGATTATATAGCGATGGAGATCGAAGATTAGCAAAGTACATACAAATCAATGTCGCAGATCCATTGACTAAACCTCTTCCACGTGTAAAACATGATCGACACCTCGATTGCCATGGGTGTGAGATTGTTGCCGATGTAAACTAGATTATTGACTCTAGTGCAAGTGGGAGATTTGGAATTATGCCCTAGAGGCAATAATAAAGATGTTATTATTATAATTCTTGTTCATGATAATGTTTATATTCCATGCTAGAATTGTATTAAGCGGAAACTTTAATACTTGTGTGGTTTGTGAACAACACCGTGTCCCTAGTATGCCTCTATGGACTAGCTCATTGATTAATGATGGTTAAGGTTTCCTAGCCATGGACATGAGTTGTCGATTAATAATGAGATCATATCATTGGGAGAATGATATGATGGACAGACCCAAACTAAGCGAAGCAATTAGATCGTGTCATCGTGTTCGTCTTTGCGAAGCTTTTCTTATGTCAAATATTGTATTCCTTAGACCATGAGATAATACAACTCCCTGGTATCGGAAGAAAGCTTTGAGGTCATCAAACGTCATCCTATGAGAGGGTGATCATAAAGGTGTCTCTCAGGTGATCAAAAAGTATCTGTTGGGTTGTATGTATCGAGATGGGATTTGTCCCTCCCAAGTCGGAGATATATACTTGGGCCACTTTCGTCGATATCAACACCGCTTGCAAGCATGTGGTTAAGGAGTTAATCACAAAGTGATATCGGATTACGGAACGAGTAAAGTACTTGCTGTGAACGAGATTGAACTAGGTATGATGGTACCGACGATCGAATCTCGGGCAAGTAAAATATCGCGAGACGAAGGGAATATATATGGGATTGATTGAATCCTGGCATCGTGTTTCATCCGATATGATCATCTATGAATGTGTGGGAGTCAATATGGGTTTCCAGACCCCGCTGTTGATTATTGATAGAAGATCATGTCTGCATATTCTCGAACCCGCTGGGTCACACACTTAACGTGTCTCGACGCTAGGATAGATTGGATAATTGGTTTATGAGTTTTTGTTCGGAGTCTCGGATGGGATCCGGGACATCACGAGAGGTTCCGGAGTGGTCCGGAGAATAAGATTCATATAAGGCAGTGCAGTTTTTGGAGTTCGGAATTGTTCCGGGTTAATCGATATTGTACCGGAAGCTTCTAGAACCTTCCGAAAGGGGACCACCGTGGCCCCACCTTCCGGGAGGGGGCATGGGCCTATGAGGGAGTGCCATGGCCGCATTGGGCCAGGGGCAAAAGGCCCCATAGGGCCCAGCCGGCTAAAGAGGGTTTAAACCCTAGATAGAGCTTCTAGAAGGGGGGGTTTCCTTGCCCCCCACTCCTCCTCCTTTGGGGCCGCCGGTTTGGGCTTGGGGGAGGGGCTAGGGCTGCGCCCCACCCCTCTATATAAAGAGGGCTGGGGGCGCACCACCCCCCACACCTTCCCCTCCAACCCTAGCTGCCCTGTTGCCCTTCCTCTCTCCCTCCCGGCTGTTTGTAGGCGAAGCCCTGCTGCAGAAATTCTCCACCATATACACCACGCCGTCGTGTTGTAGATCCAATCCATCTCTCCACCATACTTTCTGGTCCGAGGAAGGAGGAGACGCCGAGTCTTTGCGTGTGCATCTCACGGAGGCACCGCCACTTGTGGTGCTAGATCGGATCGGATCGCGAGGAGGAGAAGCGAGTCGACTACATCACCCACGTTCGACAAACGCGTTCCATTGCGAATCTTCAAGGGTATGAAGATCTAATCCAATCTCTCTCGTTGTTTGCATCTCCTAGATTAGATCTTGGCTTTCCCTCTGTTCGCATCCGTAGAAAATTTTGATTTACTATGCCGCGAAACCCTTCAATATGTGCCTCGCATAAAAAATAGGCGAGACACGACGCTGGAGGCACAAATGATATGTGCCTCACATAACCTTTTAGGTGTGCCTCGCATAACCTTTTCTCTAGTAGTGATGTATAGGGATATATAATCTGTACAAATGCAAGTCACTTATTTCTCCACGGAGTGAGTAGTTTATTTTGTTCAAGCAAAGAGTGCAGAGTGCACCGAGCCACTCACATGTTTACTTTTGGAGATTCTCTAAAAACACCACATATCCTATAAGTATTCGGGAGAAGCCCAAATTGTTTCCAATTCTTCGGAAGTGCACTTCAACTCTTCAAGTGTCCTCGGCTTTGTGCTGAATGAAATACATGCAAAAAAAACTCCCTCTTCTTCCTCCGTGTTGCCCCCGTGGGCGACGGGAGGAACCCTTAGCTCCAGCCGCTTAGCACTCCCTCTCTCCTCCCCCTCCTCGCTGCCGCCAGACGGCGCCGTCGGGCAAAGCCTAGGCGTTGGCGGCAACGAGGCCTCCCTTTCCCCCACGCGCAGAGGCGATAGCGGGGAAGTGGTGGCCGTGGTGGGCGGCGTGCTCGGCGAGGGGTGCGTAGGCGCGGTCGGCAACAGCGTGGTGGCTTCACACGATGGTAGCACATCTAGATGGTAGAGGCGCTGTCCTCGCAGCAGCATGGCAGCCTCAGGCGGCGTAGCAACCTCGGGCTTGTGGGCGGCAATAGGACATGGAGGAGGGCATCAAGGATGGCGCTATAACGGCAGCGCACGGCAGGTGGATGGCGATGGCATCCATGGTGCTGCAGCATGGCAGGGGGCTACTCGGGCCTGATCTGGGCCTAAATCTAGGCTTGATCCGGGCCTGACAACCCTGCCTGCTGCGTCCGGTTGGTGACCGTCCCGACTGAAGGGAATATGCCCGAGAGGCAATAATAAAGTGGTTATTATCGTATTCCTTGTTTATGATAAACTTTTATTTTGTATGCTATAATTGTATTAATACGGAAACGTTAATACATGTGTGTTTAATGAACAAAAAGAAAGTTCCTAGTTATGCCTCTCTTATAAACTAGCTCGTTGATTAACAAGATGATCAAAGGTTTCCTGATCATGGACATTGGATGTTGTTAATAACGAGGTCACAACATTTGTTGGAATGATGTGATGAACATTCATCCGAAGTATAGCATTACGATCAAGTTCATTGTGTTTATATTGCGCATAGCCCCTTGGGTGCCCCATCTCCCTACAAAAGGCTCCCCTCTCATCCTCTCAAAGCACACCTCCTCGCGAAGGTCTCTATCCCCCTTTAGAATTTCCCCATGGTCTCGGATCAACGAGATACATGTTCTCGGTGGCTTTTTCTGGAAGGATTTATTGCTTCCGCTGCTTCACTGGAGTGAGGACACGGAGGTTGTCGGGGTACGCGGACGTGTGTGCGATCACGGATGCACCACTGCTTTGCGGTGCTGGACTTGATGGTGATGGACCGGCTGGATCAGATGGACTTCATCACGATCTTGAGATCGGCAAGCGTTCGACTACATCATCCATGAGTACAACCTCTTTAACGCTATTCGGTCTTCGAGGGTATGTATTCTATGGATGTATATCCACCCGTTGCTTGTATCTAGTAGATAGATCTTGGTACATAGTTGTTCCCATCATAGGAATTTTTTTATTTTCTATGCTGTGAACCCTACAGTGGCATCAGAGACGGATCTATGCGTAGATGGTTTGCATTGGTAGTACAAGTATGAGTATGTGGGCGATGATGATCATTTTATTGATTCTTAGTTATACTTTGGATATTGGTGGCATATTGGGATGAAGCGGCCTGGACAAACTTTACATGTCCTCGCACATGAGACCTGTTCCACGCTTGACATGCAACTAGTTTTGCATAAGTGGCTAGCGGGTGTCTGTCTCTCCTACTATAGCCAATATCTAATTTGCAACGAGTTTTCAACAATTCGATTATCCTTGTTGTAGTTCATGTTCGTAGGTAAGAACGGTTCTATCTTCAAAAGCCCTAAACCACGTAAAACTTGCAATGAATAAATTAGAGGCGTCTAGTTTAGATTGTTGTTGGGCTAGTGTCATGATATGGTGATGTTGTAAGTAGAAGTATAAGTCGATACTCTTACAACACACATAACGTGTAAGTTCCATATACTTTGTCCTTACACATAGAGGTATGATGGCGATCATACCATGATGCACATGATGGAGATCAAGTGCAAGAACCATATCATTTCACTTATTAACATGTGATGTTTGTTGCATCTTATATTGCTTGTTTGGTATTTTATTAGCATAATAAGATGATCCCTCATTTAGATATCAAGATAAAATGTGTTCTCCCTTAAGTATGTATCGATTATGTTTCGTCGCTCCAAGACATCATGTGATGATCGGGTGTTCTTGGATCCACGATCATATTTCAGGTGTAAGATAGTTACACACGCGAATACTAAGGTTCTTACTTGGCGAGCCTAGCATGTACAGACATGGCCTCGGAACACGGACCAGAAGGTTAAGCATGAGTCATATGGAAGATATGATGCCCATTTGATGATCTCCTTTGAAGCTACACCGACTCACGTGATGATTGGACTTGGTGTATTGGATTTGGTTCATGTAATCACCAAAAGGGCACGAGGGATGTCGTTTTTTGAGTGGGAGTTCATTTCTAATTTGGATTAGTAGAACTCATTTTATCATAAATTAAATCAAAGTGAATTTGCATAATTTGTTGTGGTCATTGGCATTCGTTCACCACCTTATGCACAGTTGTAATTAAGATAATAGAACTATAAAATTCTGGATATATACTTTACGAACTGGTATCGTATTGTGTTGAGTGTCAATATAATGTTTAAAGTCCTATTGCAAACTTTCAGCAAACTCTGTTTACTCCGTGAAATTTGATAATTAGTATTAAATCGAGAGTAACAATTCCAGTGTTAGTATCTTAAGTATCATGTTTGCCTCCATGATTCTTGATTTATATATCGAGATTATCTAGGAGCTGAAAGAATTATTTCAGAAACCATCATGTGTGGCAGATATAACGACATCTAAAACAATGTTTTGGTTGCAATATGACGAGTATAATATATGTTCTCATATTGGATGAGAATTTTCAAAGGTTGGATATGCTAGACATCCTAATCATCCAAAAGGATTTTGGAAAGTAATGTTATACTCACGATTCGCCTTTATAAGCTACATTAGCTTGATCATGAAAGTCGTCATGATAAGGATGAATAGAAGATGTATGTAAAGTGTTTACAACACTAAAAGATTACTAAAGAATGGATTTTGAAAGAACGCCGATCATTTGATGATGGTGATCTACTTCAAAGTGTGAGTCCAAAGGTATTATTATTTGAATATACGCGCTTTGTACTATGTGTCATGTATATGGCGCCACTATTGATGTTGATAGATTCTTTTAAAAGGAAAAACGAAATGCTGAAAGAGAATCTATAAATATATTTGGCAGAAAAGAAAAGATTGGAAATATCCAATTTAGGTATATGGATGATATACATGTTATGGTTGTATTATTTGATTATTAAACAATGTGGTTCTTGGGTATTGGATACCGAATTGGTTGGTATGAAATTTCATACAAAACGACGCAATTCATGAACCACAATGGCCTAAGTAACTAGCAAGAGAATATGTGATGATGTTCATCAAAAACAAACAAACTGTTGTTTGTATTTCTCGTTGACATCAAAGCTTGCCTTCAAGATTTGTTTAAATAAAAGTTATTTAAATCAGGTATTATGAGATCAAAGATTGTTCAAATAATTACCGTATTCCATATAATATGGATGATTTACAAATCTAGTTGGAGAAATCACATCCATAAAACTAATGCTAAAATGTCGCAAGACAAATGATTGGAAGATCACTTACAAAGTGACATCGCCGTTTAAATTATATTGGAAATAAAACATGAAGAAACTCCATTTCATGGATTTTTGGAGTCTTTGATTTGATCAAGTGACGCTTGTGAGACTTTCCTTAAGATAATTAAAACTTTGTTCAAAGGCCAAAGAAGAACGATCGACTAAAATATTGGAATTTATACATATCGATGTATGTAGTCCATTATGTGTAGTCGTAAGCGATGGATTTCAACTTCATATGCTTTCTCCGGAAATTTGAGTAAATATTCACTTAATGAAAAAGAAGTATGAAATATTTGAAAACGTTCAAAGACTTTCAAGATGAAGTGGAAAATCATTGTAACAAGAAAATAATTGGTTTATGATTTTATCATAAGGGATTTATTTGATTTGCAAGTGTAACAAGAAAATAAATGATTTATGATTTTATCATAAAGGGATTTATTTGAGTTACAAGTTTAGCAAAAACACCTAGATTTTCATCTCCCGAAACACCATAGGAATATGGAGTGTTTGAGATTTGTAATGAAACCTTGTGTGACATGGTTGGATCAAAGGTGTTATTTATAAAACTGTCATTATGTTTTAAAAGATTAAAGCTTTAGAGACTACCGCTTTTACACTGAAAAGAGCTCCATCTTGATCCGTTGAAATGACATCATAAGAGTTATGGTTTGGGGTAAAACCCAAGTTGTCCTTTCTTAAATTTTGGTATGCTAAGCATAAGTAAGATGTTTACAACCAAAGTCGGATGAGCATGTCTTTGTAGGTTATTTCTAATAATAATTGGTTATCCCTCTATAACACCAAGGACAAAAGGGTTTGTCGCTTGAAATGTGAAGTTTCTTGAAAACGGATTTTTTTTGTAAAAGTTAAGTGGGAGGACAATAGAACTTTGATAAGATTAACGAACCTTAGCTAAATGTGCTGAGTTGCGCAACACCGGAAATTGTTCCGGAGGCAGCCATAATGCTCATAGCTTATGTGCCTCAATGGTTGTGGTCACGAAGATCTAAAGTTCTTATTCAACCAAGTAGGTCGGATAAACAATCAAATGCTAAGATTTGAGAGTAAATTATTGTTGTTTGACAATGATAAACCGACTATATGCAAAGAAGCAATGATGGGCCCTGACTCCATCAAATGGCTTGAAGCCATAAAATCCGTGATAGTTCCATATACGAGAAATCAGGTTTTGAACTTGGAAGACCCTCCGGAAAGGTGTAAAAATCTATCGGTCGTATTTGGATCTATAAAGAAAGAGACATGGATGTTTCACATCTATGAAATAGTCGACATGTCGGTAAAGTATTTTACGACAATGTTCAAGGAGTTGACTATGATAAGATTTGATCTTTCATAGCGATATTTAGTCTGGACAGATTAAAGTAGCAACCACTACATATAATTTGGTATATGGTAGATGAATAAACAAAACAAAATTCTTCTAATAGAATGGTTACCTAGGACGTGTACAAGACATGGTCTAAAGGGTTTTGTTAAATTAAAAGGATGCTAAAATGGCATGCAAACTTCAATAGTTGAAGTAATCATCCCAGAGTTGGAATCTTCACCATGATGAAAAAGAAATTTTCATCAGGAGACGATGAAGATGCTTGTATTTGCAAGAAATTAAGTGGGAGCACTGAGACATATTTCTAATACATTATGTAGAGGACATCTTGTTAATTGGAAATGATGTATCTTTCATTGACAAAGGTTAAGAATTTCATTTCGATGAAATACTTAGGCAAAACCCGAATATTTAGCATGAATGTCTATATGGATAAACAGTGGTGCTAATACGGTCGTGCCAAACGTACATATATGAGATATTGAAGGAGTTCAATATGGAAACGATGAGAAAAGATTCTTATTGCGTGGAAAAAATTGAATCAAGATTCAAGTGTATCGACACTTGATAAGTGAAATAAGATTCAAGTGCTTTGACACTTGATGAGTAAAATCACAAGAATGATTTGATCAATCATACCATGATATGTACACATCTAGATATGTCATGTGCTCTAAGTGTTATGAGCATATACCAGAATGAATCATAAAATGATCATTGAACGATAGTAAGGATATTCTTATGATCTTTTTGAAGAACTAAGAATATATTTGTGTAGAGGTGACAAACAATTACAAATAGTTCATTGTAAAGCGTTACATTGATACTAGTTTTGTCACAAGATACAAAATTAAATTTATCTCAATTTAAACTATGGGTGGAACAATGAAATGGAAAGAAGTTTCCATGATGGATTTGGATGAATTCCAAAGTTAATACATTATGATGGATACTACAACAAAAAAGGCTAAGTATATGACTGCTATAGTAGCAACAAAGGAGGGCATTTGTGTCAAGTAGTTTGTTATCAAACTAAGGTGTGGTTCACAACGGGCTAACACTAAAGGTATATTGTACGACAATAGTATCGACATGATTTAACCCCAAGGAACTAAAGGTCTCACCAAAAGACCAAATTTATAAAATGTCATCTCGTTAGAGAATGAGTGATGCGTGGAGACGCAAATACATGCAAATACACACAGACCTGAAAGTTTCAAATCCGTAGATTATGTTAACCACTTGCAATTGCATATATGGAACACCAGAAAGCCATAGGTGTTCAATACGCAAAGTTTCTAAACTAGATTATTGTCTCTAGTGCAAGTGGGAGACTGAAGGGAATATGCCCGAGAGGCAATAATAAAGTGGTTATTATCGTATTCCTTGTTTATGATAAATGTTTATTTTGCATGCTATAATTGTATTAATACGGAAACGTTAATACATGTGTGTTTAATGAACAAAAAGAAATTTCCTAGTTATGCCTCTCTTATAAACTAGATCGTTGATTAACAAGATGATCAAAGGTTTCCTGATCATGGACATTGGATGTTGTTAATAACGAGGTCACAACATTGTTGGAATGATGTGATGAACATTCATCCGAAGTATAGCATTACGATCAAGGTCATTGTGTTTATATTGCTATAACATCATACGAAGTAATCTTAGTCCTTAGACCATGAGATCATGTCAATCACTAACACCAGAAGAGTATCTTGATAACATCAAACGTCACACCGTAACAAGGTGACTATTAAGATGGGTTCAATGCTACGAAGGTGTTATGTTGAGGCTCATGGATCAAGAGTGGAATTTGTCCATCCCGATGACAGAGAGATATACTCTGGACCCTCTCGGTGATATCACATTAGTTATCTTGCAAGCAAGTGATTTTATCACTAGAATGTTATATCGCGGGAACAAGAAAAGAGTACATGTCGGTAACGAGATCAAACTAGGCATAGAGATACCGATAATCGAATCTCGAACATGTAATATATCACAAGACAAAGGGATTGAGTTACATGCGTACAACATTCACACGATCACATAAGTCATTGTTGAATATGTGGGAGTCAGTACGGATCTCCAGGTCCCGCTGCTGATTATTGATCAGAGAGGGGTCTCGATCATGTCTACATTATTCGCGAACCATAGGGTGACACACTTAAGGGATACCGATACCATTTGGATCAAATAATATGCCAGAGAAAGAAAAAGGAAAGTCCAGGAATTTATTTCACTAGACACCGGAACTGTTTCAGTTGAAATTGCTAAAACTGGTTCTGCATGTGAAATTGAAATGTTATAAGGGGTTTTATGTGAATGTTTGTTAATTAGAGTAATTAACAAAATTCTGAATAAATATATAAAAGCGTTTTATTTAAATGAGAGCTTGCATTAAATTTGGTGGAAATTTAATGCATGTGAGTGGATTTTTGAGTGGAGAATTTTTAATGGGAGTGGAGGCTTTTCATTTTGAGTGGGAGCTCCACCCTCATGAATGTGGAAGAGGTGGGGGCAGCCCACCATGGCTGGGCGCATAGACCCTTAGGTGCCCCCCTCTCCCTATAAAAGGCCCCCTCTCATCCTCTCAAAGCACACCTCCTCGCGAAGGATCTCTCTCCCTCCTTTAGAATTTTCACATGATCTCAAATCAGCGAGATACATGTTCCCGGTGGATTTTTCTGGAAGGATTTGTTGCTTCCACTGCTTCGCTGGAGCGAGGGCGCGGGGGTTGTCAGGGTACCCGGACGCGTGTGTGATCACGGATGCACCACTGCTTTGCGGTGCTGGACTTGATGGTGATGGACCGGTTGGATCAGATGGACTTCATCACGATCTTGAGATCGGCAAGCGTTCGACTATATCATCCACGAGTACAACCTCGTTAACGCTAGGTCTTCGAGGGTATGTATTATATGGATGTATATCCACCCGTTGCTTGTATCTAGTAGATAGATCTTGGTACATAGTTGTTTCCATCGTAGGAATTTTTTTGTTTTCTATGCTACGAACCCTACACCGATAATGGAGGGCGCTTCCCCTCCCGATGGTTGTTGTGCTGACCAAATATCACCAATGTTGTCCTTCCGTGTCTGATCCGACGACCTTGCGGTGGACGGTTTGTCGCGCAACGGGACCGAGCTCGAGGATGCCGGGGCGGCGGCTCTGGATGGGGGCTACACGCTTTGAATCTCTGACGGGTGGCATGGTAGCAGGTGTTGGCAGTTTGCTTCGTGTAGGGTTCACAGCATAGAAAACAAAAAATTTCCTACGATGTGAACTATATACCAAGATCTATTTATACTAGATACAAACAACGGGCGGATGTATATCCGTAGAGAACATACCCTTGAAGACCGACAAAGTTTAACGAGTCCAAACTCGTGGTTGATGTAGACGATCTCTTGCCGATCTCAAGATCGAGAGGAAGTCCTAGCGCATAAATCGCAGCGCATCCGTGCTTTCACACACGTTAGGCACCGAGCAACCTCCGCCTCCTCTCTCCGATGCAGCGGAAGCACAACTCTTTCTTGCCGAATAGCCACGGGAACATGTATCTCGCTAGTCCGAGACCATGGGGATAAATTCTAGAGGGAGAGAGATCCTTCACGAGGAGGTGTGAGTGAGAAGTGAGAGGAGGCTCCTTTTATAGGAGGAGGGAACCCCAAGGGGTGGCGCATGGGGCTGCCCCTTGCCTCCCTCTTCATGTGGGTGGACACTCCACTCACAAAACTCCTCCAAATTCCTCCACTCAAAAGTCCACTCAAAAATCCCATTAAATTTCCACCAAATTTAATGCAATCTCTCATTAAATAAAACTCTTTTATTTTATTCAGAATTTTGTCAATTACTTTAATGACAAACATTCACAATAACCCCTTGCTAGAATTCTATTTCACATGCATAACCACTTTATGCAATTTCACCCGAAAACCTGTTTGATCTAGTGAAATAAATTCTGCTTGTTTATTCTTTCGGCATGAAACTTTTGCTCCAATTGGATGTCGGTGTCTCTTAAGTGTGTCACCCTACGGTTCGTGAATAATGTGGACATGATCGAGACCCCTCTCGGATCAATAATCGAAGCGGATCGAGACCCATACCGACTCCCACATTCAACGATGACTTTCTTGTGATCGTCTAACCTTTACGCTAGTATCTTAATCCCTTTGTCTCACGATATATTACATGTCCGAGATTCGATCATCGGTATCTCCATACCTAGTTTGATCTCGCTATACATGCACTCTTTTCTCGCTCCCTGATATAACATTCTAGTGATCAAATCACTTGCTTGCAAGCTAATCAATGTGATATCACCGAGAGGGCCAGAGTATATCTATCCGTCATCGGGATGAACAAATTCCTCTCGATCCATGAGCCTCAACATAACACTTTATTAGTTCGAACCCATCTTTATAATCACCTGATTGTGACGCTTGATGTTATCAAGAAACTCTTCCTGTTAGTGATTGACATGATCTCATGGTCTAAGGATTAGGATCACTTCGTAAGTTGTTATAGCAATATAAACTCAATGACTTTGATCGTAATGCTATACTTGGATGAATGTTCATCACATCATTACACTAATGTTGTGATCCCGTTATTAACAACATCCAATGTCCATGATCGAAACCTTGATCATCTTGTTAATCAACGAGCTAGTTTATGAGAGAGGCTTAACTAGGAACTTTCTGCTTGTTTATTAAACACATGTATTAACGCTTTAATACAATTATAGCATGCAAAATAAACATCTATCATATACTTGGAATACACATAATAAACACTTTATTATTGCCTCTCGTGGCATATTCCTTCACTTGACCATGTGGATGGCGAGGTGAGTTGTTGTTGAGGTCCTCTTGAGCCGTTGTTGGTGTGGGTGTCTCTTCTGGGTCTTTCTCGATTCACGGAGGTGTTTAGTGGTGTTTTTAGCGTTTTCGGTGAGTGAGTTTTGTCGTGTCTCTTGTATGTTCAGTTTTTGAGGGCTTTCTCAACACCATGTATTGTTTGGCAGTATGGATTTATTAATATAAAGCGGGGCAAAAACCTGATTCAAGACTCTTCAAGTGTGTCCCCCTAAGCAGACTCCATTCTAACCCGCTGAAACGGCCGAATCTAGTATTGTCCCTACTTTAATAGTGACCACATCGTGAGTCTTGCTGCAATCAACAAAATAGGCCCAACTTCTATCCAACTCAACCTGTACGAAAAAACTGCGGTCTACCGGACGCGCCGCCCAAGTGTGTCCCCCGGAGCAGATTTGACCGCCTGTTGACCGTCAACACGTCGAACAGGGGTATTGGCGGCAAAACTCCCGCCCGGGGTGGTCGAACAAACTTGCAAAGAAGCCCTGTGAGCGGCGCATTGCCCTTTCTTCTTTCTCTCCCGTTTCCCCCTTCCCTCTGACATCCGCCTCCATGGCCGTCGTCTCCGTCGCGGCGTCGGCCGACCCCGGGGAAACACTACCGCTGGTGAATTGCGCTTGCTGCCGCCGGAGGGTAGTGATTCGTCTCGTTTCCAAGTCGGCGGAGAATCCCGGGCGCGTTTTCTTCAAGTGTCCTAACCATAAGGTTAGATCTGGCGTTTGCTCTTCGTTTTGATCCGCAAAAGCAGACCCCAATCTCAAATTGATGCCTTTTTTTTGGTTGTGTTTCTGCTCTCAATTTCGCAGAAGAAGGATAGTATAGCAGCAGACGGTGATTGCGATTTCTTCTTCTGGATTGAGGCTTATGTGGAGAAGCCGCTGGAGATGGGCGTCTCAGTTCGTCCCCTGGAACTGGAGTGTCTCGCATGGCTAGCTGCCGAGGAGAAGGTGGACGATCTAGGGCCTTTGACTGCTGCTGCTATTTCGGCAATGCAGACATCCAGTGCTCGGGCGACGGAAGCAAAGAGGGATGTCACCAAGAGAAGATCCACTGCTCTGTCAACAGATGCAGAGAAGCACGACGGGAACAAGATGAGAGAAGATGTCGCAGCACAGATGATGTTTCGGCTGGATATGATATTGGGTGTGTGTGTGCTGATCTTAGCAGTTAACTTGTTTGCTGCTAGGAAGTAAGACTAGCACGACTTTGTAATGTTCAGTCAACTAAGCAGAACAGGAAGAGAGTTGCCAAGGCAAAGAAGTAGCCTTTAGACCGATTTTGGATCTGGATAGATAACTTTTTGGACAGTTGGTTTCATTTTGGCTGAAAGATTCATCAAGGATGATGCCTGCTAGGTGTAGTGAATTAAACCTCATGCATCCAACCTTTTGTTGCAGGTTTAAGTGCACCTCTTGATGTGCATCTTCGAGTTCAAGTGTAACTCGTACACTTTATGTGATGATGATTCTCCCAGTTTATGTTCAAGACTATCAGTTATGTTTCAGATTACAGTTTTATCTTTGTGTGATGTTTGAGTGGTATTTTCGGTGATGTTTGTGTCATATTCAAGTCCATGTTTTTTTTGGATATGTCATATTCTCATGGTATTCAGCTGAAGAAATGCATTCTAATAACTGAAAATTCTGAAATCGGTTCATTACAGTGCATCACAATGAGATACTTTACGTACAAGTTCATTGCCTGTTGTAGTACCTGACTTTGGCCAAGCAGACTTTCCCCGGGGGGTCAACCGACGCTGCGATGAAAAAGACAGAAGCTTGCGAGCTGGTGGCCATGGAGGCACACTTAAATAACAATTAGGACTGGGATGTGCACTTTTGAAGAATTGGGACCAAATTGGCACTCCAGAATACTTGTACTACTGTACTATCATTTAGGCTTTTCAATCTGAATTGCATGTATGAGTTGTGAAAACGCCAGTTATTGCTAAAACAACAGTATTTGTTTCCTCTAATGATGCAAATGCATGATAGTCTTGTATTCAAGTTTTGGGGAGCAAGTATTCTTAGAAGTTTTCTACAGTGTCGTTACTTTGTATAACAAAAGGAGTATTTAGGAATGTTGGAGAGAAACAGCGTGCAGTTACCACATTTTTCATAAAATGCAATGACACTTTTGTAATTCTCTATCCAAGGTACATGACACCTGTTTTCCTGTTCCCATGTTTCCAAATTATTGTGTTTCAACTAGGCCTTCACAAGTTTTATACAGATATCACACCAACATGGGAACTCCAAGTGCCTCCCGTAAAAAACCTTTTGAGCAAAACCAAAACGCAAAATGGAGATGAGCATCCACTGAAGTGATAGCCATCAAAAGGAGAAACACATGCTAAATCTCAGCCTTTTCCACACAGATCATGCTATAACAGAAATGAGAACCTCTCAGGTCACTGCAGCAAGCACAATGTTTGGGCAACACTTTTCTGAGACAGCATGAAAGTAGCTAGAATACACATGTCCAGATAAGCTTATTGAGTCAACAGAGAAGCCATGGGGCCATTTGCATCCAATATTTGCCTGAGGTGCTTTACATCCCAAACCTGACGCATACTTTCAGATCAGTTCTTCCTCCCTTCGCAAAGGATGAAGTGGTACCCATGCCTAAATAGGAGTGGACAAACATTGTGTAAGTACATATCAAAATAACGAGCAAAAACTTTAGTATTAATCTAGGAAATGATCTTAGTATTTCCTTTTATCCATAAACCAGTTGAAAAGAATATCGGAATTGTTAGTCAAAAATCAGATCATGACTCATGCCGTGTGCACTAGTGGCATGATCCATAAGCAAATCATGGAGAAAAAATCAGTGATAGTTCACATACGTAGACTTAAATGGTGCACTAGTAGCTCCCACAGGTGTGTTGAATGCAACTTCCTGGAAAGGGCCAGCCATTTTGCCGCGTGGGAACCATCCAAGATCTCCGCCTTTCTTTCCTGATGGGCACTCAGAGAATTCTGAGGCTACCTGCAGTATCAAAACAACAGCTGCTTAAGTCAAATGAAATATTATTCATGACATTTGAAAGCATACAAAATACGTCTCCACTAAAGACATGTTTAAGAACTGCACTACATAACAGAACATTAATTTCAAATAAACGTAAACTTACTAGGAAAATATATTTCCTTTTGATTTCATGTGCATAAATGCACTAGATAGCAGTCAAAGACATGTCCCGAGTACGAGTTTAACACCTAACTCTCAGAAAATTCAATCCAGTAGTGTTTACCACTCATAACACATATTTCCAAATTCCAGCAGTCAGAGGCAATGCAAGTGAAAGTAAATAACATGTATCTTAGCCAGTCAGTTTTCAGAAACCAGTTTGCTTAGAGTATGCACCAGACTGCCAGAGGTTTTTTATTCCAACTTGTGCATTATTCTTGCATGCCAAGTCAATTGATCATGTCCAAGTAAAAGCTTCAAAAATCTCCAGCATAGTAATTGGTACGCTACTCTGACGGTCAATCAATTACTACTCTAGAACTGGCATTAAGCAGACTAAGTCGTATACCAGTTTCAGGACCATGTCTTATCATTTTTTATACCAGTACCTTTTGCCCCCATCAAATATAATCAAATATCCAATTTGTGATTACAATATTATACGATGGCATCAAAAGTCAGCCCATCTTTGACTCGCTTCACATAAAAACTATCTGTGCTTCTCAACTCTCAAGAGACAATGAAATTAGGGCAGTCAGGTAGTACAAATCCAAACAGAGGTGCTATAGTTTCCGGTACCATGATTGAATGGATTAGAACCATACAGGAAAAAAATAATGTAACAAGGTCTGTGGATTGTGCTATCTAAGTGCAGCAGATGAGCACCTAAGGTTCAATCAATTGCGAAAAGCTAACATCATGAGAAGAAAAACAGGTGAGCTATAAACAATATATCGTTAACAAAAACTGGTGAGAAATACACGCAGCATGCAAATTGCAGATGGTGAACTCAACTAATAATCTAAGGTTCACTCAACTAATAATCTAAGGTACACTCAACTCCAGACTAATCTCAAGCATTTTCCCTATCAGCATACTACACTAGTTTAAGAGCTGGGATGGACACATCAGCGCACACTTATAAATCTGCCGATTACCTTGGCAAACTCAGCAGGAGGAACCTTGTCCCCGTTGTCCAACCAGCCATCCTGAAGCTTCTTGTACGCCTCATTGATCTTCCCCTGCTTCTCGCACAGCACGTGCCTAGCTGCAAACACAGGACAACAGCACACCAGTTACTACCGAGAAGGACACAATTTTAAGAATATCAAAATCAAGCAAGCCGTCAACACAAGCATCGATATTCTCAACTTCACAATCCTGCTAATTTCCAAACCCAAGCATCATGGGCGAATCCAGCCACTTGAGAGTTGGGGTATTGCCACTAACCCTTAACCCTAAGATCTCACTCTAATCTCGCGAACTTTCTTTCAAATCTCGATTCTCGACAGAGACAAGGAATAAGATCCGAGATACCTTTGACGAAGGTGCAGGTGCCGAGGTCGTCCCCTCCCTTGCCGCCCTTCCCCTTGCCCTTGCCGCCCTTGCCACCTCCGGCGTCGTCAGAGGAGCTGGCCGCCTGCTTGCCCTTGCCCTTGGCCTCCTTGGCCTTCCCGTCCTTCCCCATCGGCGTTAGTCAAGCGCCGCGAGAGGGGTGTTGGTTTACAGCAAAAACCCTAGTCCCTAGCAAAGATTCTGATGATTGGTTCGAGATCGAGATGAGAGTTGAGGCGAGGACGAGATGATGGACGATGAGACCAGTCAGGCGACCAGGATATTTGGACGGGCGACGGGACGAGCAAAAACGGCCATGTGCATCCGGCCCACTGGGCTAGACTTTGTAAAATGTGATCACTCTAATAACCGGATATCCGGAAGTTATTCTCAAAAAAGAAAAGAAAAAAGGATATCCGGAAGTTTGATATATACCCAAAACACCAGATTTTTTTTTAGGGAACCCAAAAAAACAGAATTAGTTGTGGTAAAAAACGGAATTAGTTGTGATAAAATGGAATTATTTACCCTCTTAATCTAAATTCAGTCCTTTCTAAGTTTGATGATAAGGGGATTTTTGACTATTATAATATTATAAATAAATATATTATAAAAATAAATCTTATGGTGGATCTATTGATATTTATTTAGTATTGTAAATGTTCATTTGTATTATGTACTTGATCAAACTTAGAAAGCATCTACTTCGTGATTCAAATTACACGCCACCTATTCCGGGACATAGAGAGTAGACACTCTCAAAATTCATTATCTAAAATGGCCGTGGATTATCTTAAAAAAGGGTAGTGGATCCCCTAAAAAAATTAGAGTTTCTAAGGTGAATTGAAAAATCCAATATAAACTACAAATTTGGAGTTCCGCTTGTGGTTTTTACTCCATGGATAGAGGAGGGTTTCCACATAAATCACTGGGTATCTTGTGCACATTATTATGCTAGTTCATCCCTTACTTGTTTTTAGATGAAATGGGTTTCCCATGGTTCCATTAACATGCAACCAACCGTGTAACAACATCCGAGCACAAAGTTTTAAACCACAACCACCTAACACGACCCAATCGAGGGAATCGAAAGTCAAAAGAACGGATGTCTCAAACTATCCTCGGACGATCGCTTCAACGCGCTCCTGACGAAATCAAGGTTCATCATCTCCAAGCGATCCTAATCACTTTGCCTCTTGTCTTATCCATCAGCAAAAATTTCTGGTCCATGAGTCCGGAATGAGCATCCTTGTAGAGAATACGTCATCTTCGTATAGTTGAAATCACTCTGCCCCACACCACATCCATGCTTTGCCAGTTTCGATTCTAAAAACACATTTCATTCCTTAGTAACCAAATATACCAAAGAGCACAGGACTAAAGATGTTCAAAACAGAATTCTTATTGTTACTGATCCACCATCTAGCCACCGACTCAAAGTCAGAACCATTCAGAGACCCAAAAACATTAGATATAGTCTCCCAAATCTGCCAAGCAACAACACAATTAAAGAAGAGATGATTAATAGATTTAGATTCAAAACAAAAAATACATGTTTTATCTTCTACATGTTTGCATTTATGTAAGTTATCTCTGGTCAAGGTTGTTATCTATAAGGAACAAAAACACATGAATTCTAGGAGGAGTGTTAAGTTTCCATACATCAGGGGTATGCACAGGCACAATCCGACCATTGTTTACCACATCATAAAAATATTTAACCGGGTACTTAGATGAAGGATGAAAAACCCACACAAGAGCATCTTCCTCAGAGAAAACCACATAAGCCACTAGGTGATAGAGATTATCCGGCGGTTGTATAAAGCTTGGGTAACAGTTCTACGAAAGGAATTTTCCAAATTAGTATGATCAGAGACACTAACAATGTTGTAGTGATGTTCATTGACAATAATGTACCGATCCCAAAAGATAATATCTAGACTGTAGTGTCTAAACCAAATATCTTCCCATAACACGATATTATCTCCTTTGCCAATTATCCATCTATAACCCAATTTAGCAGCCTGGGCAACCTACATAACCCCTTTCCAAGAAGGGAAACAATGAGTAGGATTAGCCTAGAAGATATTAGGAATCAAATCATATTTGGAATCAACTATTTTCCTCTAGATTTTGTGAGAATCCAAATGATACCTTTTCACCCAAGAGGCTAAAAGGCAAAGATCATATTCTCTTAATTTTGCACATCCATCGCCCAAACTCCTATCTTTGGAAAATCAAACCCCAGTTGTCCAAGTGATATTAATGATGATCTTCAGTGTCACCCCAAAAGAAGTGAGCCATCTGGGAGTTAATCATGTTTATAGCCCATTTTGGAAATTTAATGATAGAAAGAAGCTAGAGAGGGATGATGGCAATGCAGATTTGGAGAAGAATGAGCCTACCCCCATAGGAAAGCAGTTTCCCACGCCACCCAACAATCCCTTTCATGATATTGTCAATAACAGGTTGAATGTCGTGGTGGTGGCACGGCAGATGCCATGGGTAGGCTAAAGTATGGGGCCAATGGATGCTAGTGGGATCTGGGGAGGGAAGATGCAACTGTCTTACACTCAAGCTGCCAAAGTGATGAACTTTATTTCTCTCTTGATGTGTTACAAGTGCTCCTAGAGCTGTTTACAGGGGAACAATGTGAATCTCCCCAGCCTAACGTTGCTCAAAAGACTCTCTCTCTCCCTCAGGGTCCAGACTTCCCCTTATAAAGGGGTGCCTTGGGTGCCCTTAGGGCTGACGGGGCAAGCATATTCGAGGAATATGCTTGTCCCAAAGTAGTAATTCGGCGGCCTCCTTTCCCTGTCTCCCTTCTAATGACGGCAAAGCTCCAGCGGCCCCCCTTCTGCGTGCCTCGGGCTTGTCACCTCCGTGACCTCCTTCGCCCTCTCCGTCCTGCGCCTCCTTGTCTCTTGCGCTTGGCCTGTTCAGATTCCTTTTAGCTGCAGCTATGGTTTGACCTAAGCTTCTCCTTCTCCCTGCAAGCTTCGTTTAACCCGCCTTACCTCATGTTATTCGCCTTCCTTACCCGCATGAAGATCATCCGGTAATCCGCCGAAGTTTCTCATTAACTCGGCCGGATAACCACTTGATACTGTATCGTGCTTCTTGCCTCCATTCATCGGCCGACATATCAGCGATTCGGCCGACCTAGGCCGTAGCTCGGCAACTTGACGGGCAGTACCTCTGTTTTCCCGTCTCGACCTACCGAGGTTAACCCCGACATTAGTCCCGCTGGTGTGGCCTGTCAATTACTTTGGCGGGTTATATCGCTTCAACACCTTCTTTAGTCTTGTTTCCGTGCTACGGCCTTGTCAGGTTCTCTCGCTCCTTCCTCCATACGCTAAGTCCTACGTGTTACCCCATCATTGCTCTCCTAGTTTTTAGGTCCTTTTACTGCATTTACTGACAAGCCACAGTGAACCCTGTGCCTGCTGCGCCGCCGTTACGACGCCTCGTGTTCTGCTCCTCTTGGGATCGTAACAACTTTTCTTTGTATGTGGCCGTTGGTGTGGCTCCATTCACCGTCGTGCGTTCGTGTTACCCCACGATCCACACGGGTAACTGCCACACCCACGATCCCACTCCCCTGTTCATTGCTTGCCTATAAAGTGGGGAAACGCGCCCGTTGGGTTCACCTTTCCCCTTATCGCTCGCGTCCGCTCTCCTTCCTCCCTTCGTCTGTGTGCTCTCTCGCCGCTCCGCCGCCGCCATCAGAGCTTCCGGGCGAGATTCCACGTTCGCCTTTTCGCCCGCTCTCTGGTGTGTCCGCCCGGTGAGTCCTTCTGGTCATCTTGCCTGTCCTTGCTCTAGATCGATCCGCATAATTTCCGTACTCGGTGACGGTTTCTCCTCTTTTCGCCATTGTTTTCTTGCAAAGTTCGACGGGGCCTGTAGCTCTAAGCCCTCCTCCGCGCTAGTTTTTCCTCCGCGATCTCTCCGTGAACTATGTCTAGTTCATTTAGCGGTGCTCTAGTTGAGGGCGATGATGCTGGCTCCGAACTGGCGTGGATCGTGGCGAGGCTCTTGATCTCGCGCGGCCATGAGATTGAATGGCTCATCCGAACTCGGATTCTGCCGAGGTTTCTGTCGTTACCGGCAGCGAATCCTCTCCATTCTCGAGAGAGGGTGAGTATGTGGTCTTCATGTCCCCGCCGCTTGCCGGTCTTCCTCTTAGCGATTTTGCTAGAGAATTTCTCGATTACTTGACCTTGACGCATCATCTTCCATGACGCCATAGCCTCTCTTTCGCTTTTATCTCGGCCGGAGGGTTACTTGACTGTGGCCATCCATTACATGTCTGGTCGAAGTTCTTCCGGATCCGCTCCAACGTTGTTCGACAAATCTCGCATCCTTCCGAGAAGCTGCTCACCCAATGTGGGCGTCTATTACACCTCGGAGGAAATCCGTGTTCCCTCGTGTCACCGGATTGGAGTCGTGCAAGAAATGGCACAAGTCATTCTTCTACGTCAAGAACAGAGGGGCGGAAGACAAGATTCGGCTCCCACCGTTCTCAATTGGCCCCCCTTCCAAAGTGAATTGGCTATATAATCCGAAGAAGACTCATGCCCTAGCCGAGGCCTTCGAGATTCGGCTGAAGGAGTTGATTCGAGCCGGGTTATGCGGAGAGGACTTGATGGCCACTTTTATTAGTAGCCGGATCTGCCCCTTCCAACAAAGGACCCACAAGCTGTGCTACATGAGCGGTCCCCTGGACCCTAACCGAGTCTCGACCGTGGAGTTGGACAGCTACCTCATCTGTAAGCGCGTCCGAGCTATTTTCAAGACGGAGATGCCTGATGACTGGACCTGGGGGTTGAAACCGTTTACCCGCGACAATCCTCCTCCCGAGGTAAGCCCAATCCTCATCACTCTCTTTTTTCTCAGTTTTTATAGTCTGGTTTTCATGATTTTCTCTCTTTGTCATGCAGAGGTTTACTGAACAGAAAAACGAGGGCCTTGTGATTCTGCAGCTCCCAGCCCTTGAGATAGGAGTACCGGATCTGTAGCCGGACTCTGAGGAGTTCGTCCCTAAGTCAGATCCTGCTCCCGCTCGAGCTCGCGGCAAAACCTCAGCGCAGGAGGAGGAAGGTGATTGACGAGGTCCAAATTCTTGAGGTAGTTGCCGCCATGCCTATTTCTTATGCATTTCCGGCCGCTTTCCCAGCTAATCCGGCCGGCCAGTTCATGGCCTTGAACCTATTGCTTCTCGGCCTCCCGTTATCTCGGGGAAACGCGGGGCTCCCGCCAGTGCCTCGGATGCGGTTCCTAAGAAGCGAGTAAAGAAATCTGCTCCGAATCCTCCCAGGCGCAAGACTATGCCCGGGGTTGCTGGGTAAGTTCCTCTGCCTATATTTCTTGTTTCTCTTTTTCTGTCTCTCATTCTAACGAATCTTCTTTCGTATTTTTGCAGTGCTCCTCTGTCTGTTAAACCCGGCGGTCCTAGTATGACTAGCCGTCCGACTCGGCCGCCATCTCCTCCTCCCGCTGATGACACGAGAGTTCCTAGTCCTATTCGTCCTGCTTCTCCCCCTGCTCCTGATAATTCGCCTGTTCGCCGTGATGCCCCTGAGGTTTCTCCCATTGATCCGGATCCGATCCGGCCCTCCGATGTTTTCGTTGAGCCAGCTGCCCCCTCTATGGGCCCCAGCGTTACAATTGAGCTTCCATCTACTCCGGCAGCTCCTATGGTCGCACCGACCTCTGCCGAGAAGATCGCTACCCCGGCGCCCTCTGCGAGATTAACCTCTACTGGTCCTAAGGATTCCGTTCCTACCTCGGAGACGCAACGTCCTGCCGGTGCTTCTTCTAAGGAGAAGCGATGTTATCGCCGTCAAGACCTCTTCTCGAAAAGTCTTGCGGCACCTCTCACCAAGTATTGCAGAGCCTGCGCAAAGGAGTCTGCCAAAGGCACCATTACCTCGGCCCTTTGCGATCTTGCTCTTCATAAGAGTCTGCGGTGTCGCGGTTGGACCGCCTGCCGGGGTAAAGTTTTAACCGGACGACTAGCGGTAACGACCTCGGGCTGGTTGAATTCGCCAATAAGCGGAATGCCGATCGGTTTGAGGGCAATCCAGTTAATCAACCCTTCGACTTTCGACATCGGTGGCCGTTTCGACCAAGCGCCCGGTTTATCGTTGATCTGAACAAGATGAATGCGGTAATTGTTTTATCTCCGGGTCTTAAATTATTTTCCACATGTTATCATACTCTCTAGTCCCCGAAACTTGCAAGGAAATAACTTGTTGTATGCTTGGAAGTTTGACGTATTTTTATTTCTAAGGTTCCATTAGTTCGGCCACCTAGTTCATAGTTTGTTTAGCTTTGACGTAGCTTTGAATTTCCCTTCTCATAGAGCCAAGTTGAGTCCTTCTTGACTCGGATCTGGCCTAGTTTTGAATCTCTAGCCACCTAGATCTGAACTAAGTCTTGCTTGATTCTGATCTAGTTTAGCTTTGAATATCCAGCCACCTAGAGCCGAACTAAGCTTAGCTTGATTCGGATCTGTCCTAGTTTTGAATCTCCAGCCACCTAGATCTGAATTAAGTCTTACTTGATTCGGATCTTATAACTTTGAACATCCGACCACCTAGAGCGAATTAAGCTTTGCTTGATTCGGATCTGTGTACTTTGAATATCCAGCCACCTAGATCTGAATTAAGTTTTACTTGATTCGGATCTGTATAACTTTGAATATCCAGCCACCTAGAGCCGAATTAAGCTTTGCTTGATTCGGATCTGTTAACTTTGAATATCCGACCACCTAGATCTGAATTAAGTTTTACTTGATTTGGATGCGGTATAACTTTGAATATCCGGTCACCTAGAGCAAGTAAGCTTAGCTTGATTCGGATCTGTTATAACTTTGAATATCCACCACCTAGATCTGAATTAAGCTTTGCTTGATTCGGATCTATATAACTTTGAATATCCGACCACCTAGATCTGAATTAAGTTTTACTTGATTCGGATCTGTATAACTTTGAATATCCGACCACCTAGAGCGAATTAAGCTTTGCTTGATTCGGATCTGATATAACTTTGAATATCCAGCCACCTAGATCTGAATTAAGTTTTACTTGATTCGGATCTCGTATAACTTTGAATATCCAGCCACCTAGAGCGAAGTAAGCTTAGCTTGATTCGGATCTTATAATTCTAACTTTTGTTTTATCATTGTGCTCCATTTCTTAGGTTGCCCATGATCGACGGATTTGCCGAGTTCGGAGGTTGCTCTTCTTGCACCGCAAGTTGGAAGAAGTATGAGAAAGTTACGTCGTGAAGAAAGTCGGTAAGTTGACGTTCTTTTCCTTATTCCCAACTTTCTTATATACTTGTCCACGGAGCGGGCTTACTTCTTCTTTGAATAGGTAATATCAATAATCTCAATATCCGCCTTGAAAAGAAGGTCAAGTCCTTGGAAGGTTAGTTTCCTTTCCCCTTGCTCCTTCCTCTTTTAGTATCTATCTTTGAGTTTCCTTATTGCGTTGGGTTGTGGTAAAGCCGAGTTGCAAGGCTTTGCGGTCATAGATTGCGTGCCCATGCCCGGCGTGATGCTTCATTTTTTTAGAACAAAGCGCAGTTCATTGGCGCAACTACAAGAGAAGGATGATGAGATAACCGCACGAGATCCGAGGTGAATTCACTCAAGCTCTCTCGGAGATCCGAGCTAGAAAAGGTTGATCAAGAATTCTCTTTGGAAAAAATGGTGACTCTGGATCGGAGAAGAGCAAGGAACTCCTCAAAGTGCCGAGCTTAAAACTTCCGGTTTGAGCGAGGAAATTGCTCGTTCGAGAAGAGTAAAGCTATTTGGGCTAAGGATCTTCAAATAATGATGAGCTATATCCATCGTAAGTTATTTGGCTTTGGCCGAACTGTATTTTTCTTTGTCCGCTACTATCCTTTGACATGTCCATGTTTTGCGTAGGTCACTTCCCCGAGTCCAAACCCGTGAGTACTAGAGCTGTTCTTGCGGCTCGCGTTCGTCGAGGTGAAGCTAATACTGTTGACTTTGAATACTCGATGGAGGATTTCTTGGTTCTTTGTTGGTCTTTGCGGTTGGTCCGATGAAAATCATGGGTCGGGACTTGGTGGAGGCTGCTATCAAAGCTTATCATGCACTCTGGCCGAATTCCTCAGGGTCTCCTGATATCGACGAGGTCAAGTTATTGGTGGCGGCTGAAAGCATCTGAGAGGCGATTGAGTCTTTGGAGGAATCTGCTGCGCGTCTTTGGTGCCGACATGGCCCTTCTTGTAATCATGTCATGGTATGAAGATATCTCCTTGACATTACGATGAATTTAACTTGGCTCCGGTGGGTTGAAGATCCCACCTTTGTTGCTCTTGACAAGCTCGGGCTTTCGGCTCGTCGAGTATGCCGATGTGCACACTTGGAATGAAGGGCGAGTTTTCTCCGGACTTCGGATGAAGGCGCGTGAAGATGCTTTGGGTGATGATTCCGCTGAGCACGGGAAGGTGAAGATGATTCGGCCACATCCAATAGCTCTAGCTCAAGCTCGAGATAGCAATGGTGATGCACGATCTTCCTCCAAAGGCACGGGCATTCTACCGCAGCGTCTTGGCGCTCTGAACAACCCTGATACCGCCGAAGTCACTCACTGGTCGGCGGAAGGCGAGGCAACCTCGATCGAAGTTCCTCCTACTTGAGTGCCCTTTTGATCAAGTGGTTCCTCCTCCAACGAACGATGCCTAAGTTATTCGTGATCCCTGGTATGCCGGGTGTTCAATGTAAACGAAAAAATTTATCAACTCGTATGATTCGAGGTTCTTTTGCTATGCGCCTTTGAGACTCTTAGTTAAGTGAATGCTCGTCCGAATTCTTGCCTTGTTGGCTCATAATTTCTTCGTCCTTCAGGATTTACTTTTTTGCCTTGTTGGCTCACAGTTTCCGAGTTGTTGGTTTAAGTGCTAAAGTTTATGTGTTCATGAATTTGACAACCCTATGATAATTCCTGAGTCAATGCTTTGGGCACCAAGATGCATATTCGTAACACGAAAAGAAAATAACATGTTGCACTCTCCGAGTTACTGCTCTGATCGCCAATGTTCAAGTGTGTAACGCGAAAGAGATAAGTATAAGATACGGCAGTCCCCGAGCTATTGCCCTGGATGCCAAAGTCTAAACATATAACACTTAATAATCATTGCATATGGCAGTCCCCGAGTAACTGCTCTGGGTGCCGAAGTTTAAGCATCAAACATGAGATAACATCACATATGGCAGTCCCGAGCAAGCGCCTCAGGTGCCGAGGTCCAAAAATCAAATATGAAATAACATCACATATGGCAGTCCCCGAGTAACTGCTCTGGGTGCCGAGGTTTAAACATCAAACATGAGATAACATCACATATGGCAGTCCCCGAGTAACTGCTCAGGGCGCCGAGGTTTACGTACACGATATGAAATAAATATAACATTCGGCAGTCCCCGAGTCACCGCTCTGGGTGTCGAGGTGCAAGTACATCATTGGTGACCTTGAGACATAATCCTACGAGTAAAATGGCCGAAGTAAAGCCACATTCCAGGGGCGTTTCGTTTCTTCGCCAGCTTTGTTTGCCTTGCCTTCTCCAGGTGATTGGGCGTCAATCAGATAGTATGCATCGTTGTGCAATGCTTTGCTCACGATAAATGGTCCTTCCCATGGGGGTGACAATTTGTGCATGCCGGCCGTGCGTTGCACCAGCCGGAGTACCAAATCTCCTTCTTTGAATACTCTTGGATTCACTTTCCTGCTGTGATACCGTAAGTTACATTGATAAATGGCTGATCGTGATAATGTCAATTCTCGGGCTTCTTCCAACAGGTCTACGGCATCTTGCCGAGCTACTTCATTCACCTCTGAAGATGTATATTGAGTAACTCTTGGCGAGTCATGTATTATGTCGATTGGAAGCACGGCCTCTGCCCCATATACCAAAAAGAATGGTGTGTAACCTGTTGATCTGTTCGGAGTAGTCACGAGGCTCCATAATACTTTGGTAATTCCTCAATCCAACATCCTGCCGACCTTTGCAATGGTTCGACTAGCCGTGGTTTTATTCACGATAAAACCAGCCCATTAGATCTTCGACTTGCCCATTGGATCTTTGGGTGAGCCACCGAGGCAACATCTAGTCTTATGTGTTTCTCTTGGCAAAATCTAGCGAAAGCTCATACGCAAAGTTCGTGCCATTATCCGTAATAATCTTTGTGGGTATCCGTATCTCAAGATGATATCCTTGAGGAATTTCAACTTTGTATGCCCATCACACTTTTGATTGGTTTTACCTCAATCCATTTTGTGAACTTGTCGACCATGACCAAGATGTGGGTCATTCCTCCTCTTGCCGGCTTAAAAGGTCCTACCATGTCTAAACCCCACACCGAAAATGGCCAAGTAATGGGTATTGTTTTTAACTCGGCCGACGGCATATGTATTCTGGTTGCATATCTCTGACACCCATTGCATTTCTTGACTAACTCTTCTGCCTCTCTTAACGCCGTTGGCCAGTAAAATCCATGCCTGAATGCCTTGGCTACTAAAGCGCGAGACGAGGCATGGTGCCCACATTCTCCTTGGTGTATATCTAGAAGGATCTCCTGACCTTCTGCGGGACTCACGCACTTCTGCAATATGTTCGTTACGCTTCTCTTATATAACTCATTGTTTATGATTGTATAGGCCTTTGCTCTTCTGACGGTTTGTCTGGCTGATACTTCATTACTCGGCAATACTGCGTCTCTTAGGTACGAAAATATGGGTTGCGCCCATGTCGGCGTTGCTCTTTCTGCAGTGATTTCACTCTATCTCCATGCTCTCTGTACGTACATACCTCGGCCCTTTCCATGATCGCTATTACTTCGGCTGTCCCCCTCTTTAGGGGTTCCGAATTTTGCTGCGGATCTATCTCCATTGGTGTATGATTCTCTGCAGAACCTTCTGGGATAAAGATTGATTCGGATTCTGGTGATGGGTTTATTGACGGTTTCTGAGGTGCTCAAGGGCTATACTGCGGAATCGATTGCCGAGTTGATCCTAATTTTGACAATGTGTCGGCGTCATTTTCTTTCGTGGTATGTGGTGGAATTCACATCCTTCAAAATATCCTTGATCTTACGCACATGGAATCAGATAAAGCCATGTTAGCATCTAATGCATCCCAAGTGCGACACTTGCTGTACTACGATCCGAGTCACCGTAGCATAGGATTCTGCGTATTCCCATTTCTTTTGCGACTTTTAATCCATGGACTAGTGCTTCATATTCTGCTACATTGTTGGGCGCGCAAAATGTATTTGCGAGACATACTTCAATTGATCTTTTTAGGCGAGGTCAAGACTATTCCTGCGCCAAACCGTTCCTTAGTTTGGAACCATCAAAGTGCATTGTCCAATAATTTGGATCCGGCAAGGGTGGCTCATATTGCACCTCGGCCCAATCTACGAGAAAGTCGGCGACAGCCTGAGATTTGATCGCATCTCTCCTATCAAATTGTGGAGCATACGGTGATAACTCGATTGCCCATTTTGCTATTACCACTTGCGTCCTTGTTGTTCAATATGTCGGCTATGGGTGCCTCACATATTACTCTGATTGGATGCTCTTCAAAGTAATGCTTAAGCTTTTTTGCCGACATATATACTCCATAGGCCATCTTCTGATAATGTGGATAATTTTGCTTTGAAGTGGATAATACTTCGCTTAAATAATATACTGGCCTCTGAACTGACTTACCCTCTTCAAGCCGTTCTACTACAACCACAGTACTAACTACTCGATTTGTAGCCGCTATATAAAGTAGCATAGGTTCTTTTGATAACGGAGAAGCTAAAATGGGTGCCGTAAAAAGCATCTTGTTCGACTCGTGGAGCATAATGTCGGCTTTGGGAGTCCAGACGAATTTGTCCGACTTTCTCATCGGTGATAGAGTGGCAATGCCTTTTCTCCTAGCCGACATACAAATCGACTAAGCGAGGCGAGGCAACCGTGAATTTTGTACATCATTCAAACACCTCGGCGGTTCCATTTTTCTATTGCTCGTATCTTTCGGGTTAGCCTCGATACCTCGGCTGGACACAAGGAACCCGAGTAGTTTTCCCGCCGGTACGCCAAATGTGCATTTCTCCGGGTTGAGTTTCATTCGGAACCTTCTCAGGTTCGCGAAAGTTTGCCGTATATCTTCTAGCAAGGTTCTGCTTTCCTTAGTTTTGATGACTACATCATCCACATATACTTGTACATTTTTCCCTATCTGATCATGTAAACATTTTTGCATGCACCTTTGATACGTTGCTCCCGCATTTCTCAGGCCGAATGGCATCGTGCGATAACAATAAGCCCCGTACGGGGTAATAAATGCAGTCTTTATTTGATCGGCCGGATTTAACGGTATCTGGTGGAAACCAGAATCTGGCGTCTACAAATGATAACAACTCACAACCAGCGGTCGAGTCAATGACTTGGTCTATTCTAGGCAATGGAAAAGGATCTTTCGGACACGCCTTGTTTAGGTTAGTGTAGTCGATACACATTCGCCACACAATGGCTACATTAGGGTCATCTTTCTTCTTTTCTACTAGCACCGGATTTGATAACCAATCCGGATAAAGCACCTCCATGATAAACCCGGCGAAGCCGAGCTATCTCATCTCCTATCACTTTTCTCCTGTCTTGGTGACGGCGGAGAGGTTGCTTCACCGGCCGTGCTCCTGGCCTGACGTTTAAAGAGTGCTCAGCCAACTCCCTCGGCACACCTTGCAGATCTTGAGTGGACCATGCAAATATGTCCCGATTCTCACGGAGGAAGTTGGTGAGCTCGCCTTCCTATTTGGCGTCGAGACCTGCACCGATAGTGACAGTGCGCTCTGGGAATTGCTCATCAATCTGAATTTTCTTCGTCTCCTTGGTTGGTTGGAAAGAAAGCGCTGCCATGAGGGTTGGCCAATGCCGCATGTAATTGTCTTGTTGTCGAGGGCTGCTACCTCTTGAATCCTTTTCTTTTCTCGCTATGACCAATGATTCGCCAAATTTGACCCGCCGAGGCACACTCCATTGACTTCTTGTAATCCCAATCGTTATCACCCCTTGTGGTCCGGTAATTTCATCTTTAGATAACCTATATGACAACGCTCATGAATTTGGCCATCATGGGTCGTCCGAGTAGAGCATGATAACAGCTTTCGGATCAACCACCTCAAATTCCAAGTTTTACGCTCTGCAGTTATCTCTTGTCCGAATAGGACGTCCACTCGGACTTTACCAATGGGCTCACATGAAAGCCTGGCACTATCCCATGGAAAATTGTCCTTGTGGATTGCGGCATGTTACGTGATATACCGAGCTTGTGCATGGTATCTTTGTACATGATATTGATATGCTTCCATTATCAATGAGTACTTTTGAGAATTTCACATTGATGCTTGGTCCCACAAATGTTGGATCCAACACAAGTGCGTATGATCCTGGACTCGGCATTATTCGGGGTGATCTTTTATACTCCAAGTTATCTCTGATGCGACCATGGCTGGTATCTTGCTTCTTTGGTACAAGCGCATTTACTTCCATATCGGTATTTGCACACTCTGTTTGTCCTGTTTGTTATTGTGAACACGCAGAAGACTAGTGATGTTCTCTGTAATCATTGTCCGGCATTTGCGGATTTATCCTTCCGTCACCTTGGTTCATTACTTGATGCACCGCATCCCTCGATCCGAGTTATCATACCTCGGAGGAGGGGCGGCATCGATTGTTGCGTATTTGCTCCGATTAAGCTGCGGTGATGTTGTTGTTGCATCGATGGGAGCTTGAACTCTGCGGGTTACCCATCGCATTTTCATCCAAGCACATTGCGGGTTGTGTGATTGGCTGGTCTAGATGGGTTTGATGTGTGAAATTTACGGCTGGTCCAACATGGATTCAAATGTATACTTGACTTCTCTTGCCATTGCTTCTTTTGCTCTGGGGTCCATTGCCTTTTCCGTCATTTCTTGCGGTCCCTTTGTTGAGGTCCATTTTACGCGTTGAGTTACTCAAGTGACTCGGTGTTCTTGGGCCACAGTGCCACACTGGGCGAATTATATCTATAATCCGGCCTCTCCTCTCTTCTTCTTCCTCTAAAATCACGCCTAGATGATCCGGCCAATTCTCTGTGTATTGGTCTTGCTGCTCACGATGATGCCGACATTAACTCTGGTTGGGTTGGATCACCCAAAGCATAGGAGTCCGCTATTCTGATAGTTTCTGCCAGTGTGGTTGGCATATCTCTCTGCAGGCGTTGCCATAGCACACTGCCATAACGGCAGCCTTGCGCGAACCAAGCGATCGCTTGCGATTCAATGACTCCTTCACATGAATTTCTTAGGTTACACCACCGAGTTAAAAACTCTCTATCTGTTTCATTCGGCCTCTGCTTGCACATGGCTAATTCTTTGTGGTCTATTCGGTCTCTTGTATGTCTTTGGTAAAGTTGTGACAAACATCTCTTCAAAATCTAACCAGATTGATCTTTGCTGGTTGATTATTCAACCATACTCGGCTGGTCCTTCCAACATCTGCGGGACATACCTCACCCATCTCAAGTTGCCACCGCTATTTTCTTGCGGTAGCATAATCAATTAACCATCTTGCGGCTTGGTACTTCCATTATGCGTTTTGTGCCTCTTGCCAACTGAAAATTTGGTACCGGTGGTTCGCCCATGATCCGTGGTCCAAAACACGCCGGACCCGGTGGACCTTGCTCTTCCAACAGCTCGGACCGATATAACCGATCTAACTTTACCCTTGCATCACTTGCTGGCAAGTCTCTGTACAGGATTCTATCCTGCATCCCATAGTGATTGTCTCCTCCTGGGTTTACGTATTCTAGCTCGGAATATCCATCATTATATCTTTCATTCACCTGATTGTAGCTGGCCTCACTTCTCTTTCTTCTTGAGGCTCGGGTCTTGGTTGAGGGTTGGCGGCACTTCTCTCCTTATTTCGGCGGGGTTTGGTTTTCGTGATTGTCTCTTGGGTTCTTTCTGCCGTGTGCCCCATTACCTCGGCCGCCGCCGTCCCTTTCCACACGGCCGTGGTTTCTCTCTCCACTATTACCTCGGCCTGCATTGCCTCTGTTCTCATTTGCCTTTCCTATTCTTTGGGTCGTATGGGACAATTTGTTTGTTCCTCTTCCACGAGGTTCTTGCTCTTTCTTTTCTAGCGTTGTTTCGGGTGAAGATCTTGCCGCAGATAAGCAGTCTTGCCCGAATGAACCATTCGTGAAGCCCTGGTCTTGCGGGTTAGCTCTGAGCATTTCCTCATTTGCTGGTTCGCGATGCTTTGGCTCATTCACTCTTTCTTGTTGCTTCTGCGAGCTTCCCTGTTAACCCCTCTAGTTCCAATCTGCGGCATTACGCGCTCTTAGGTTTTTCGGGGTACTATACCTCGGCAAACCCATCGCCGATTCGGCTCTGTGAGCTTCATGCTCTTTGTTAATATCACTCATGAGGTTCTTTCCTCTTAATCTCGTTCGTCCACCGCTCGGTGCGATATCAACTTATTAGCTTTTGCATATTCTCTCGAGGTCTGTTCAAGGACTCCCATGAAACGATACTTTTGGGCCTCTACCGGCTTTCTGCTGGTTTCCTCTAACTCTGCTGAGCATTTGCGGATCAAGTATCGGCGCTACAGGTGTAGTTAAGTTATCTATAGTTGCTTGAAGAATGTTCTCTGGTCTCTCCAGGTGGTCCTCTCACTCTTGGGGCCTTTGGGGTGGTGTCGTGTAGTTCGGCCGGGTTTGCCACCGGAATTACCTCAAGGTTTGCGATGTAATCTGCTTTGGCGGACCACATGCACTGCGGCGGGCTCCACCTTGACCCGGCCAATGCTTTGCTCCCGGGTGCCCTGCTGCGACCATCACCTCGGCCTTGCTGTCCGGACGTTCTCCTGACGGACAGCTCGCTGCGCTTCGTGGTGGTTCCCCTGCAACAACAACCTGGTGAGGATAAAAGTCGGAGACGTCGACGCGATGTAGACCCTGTGCTCGCCCAGGCCGATGAAGATCCCGTTGCGCGGGAGTTTTCCCACAAGCTCCCTGCATTGTCTCTGACATAGTCACAGAGACCAAATCTCTGGACCACACCAGAAACAACGCGCTCGCCGGTGTTGATGAAGTTTCCCGTCCGGATCACAACTCCAGCTAGCACCGCTGCTGGCCCCACGGTGGCGCCACTCGTGGTGGTGGCACGGCGGATGCCATGGGTAGGCTAAAGTATGGGGCCAATGGATGCTAGTGGGATGCAGGGAGGAAGATGCAACATCTTACACTCAAGCTGCCAAAGTGATGAACTTTATTTCTCTCTTGATGTGTTACAAGTGCTCCTAGAGCTGTTTACAGGGGAACAATGTGAATCTCCCCAGCCTAACGTTGCTCAAAAGACTCTCTCTCCCTTCAGGGTCCAGACTTCCCCTTATAAAGGGGTGCCTTGGGTGCCCTTAGGTCGGGGCAAGCATATTCGAGGAATATGCTTGTCCCAAAGTAATAATCGGCCTCCTTTCCTGTCTCCCTTCTAATGGCCAAAGCTCCAGGCCCCCCCTGCGTGCCTCGGGCTTCAGACCTTGTCACCTCCGTGACCTCCTACGCCCCTCGTCCCTGCGCCTCCTTGTCTCTTGCGCTTGGCCTGTTGATTCCTTTTAGCAGCTATGGTTTGACCCTAAGCTTCTCCTTCTCCTGCAAGCTTCGTTTAACCCGGCCTTACCTCATGTTATTCGGCTCGTTCCTTACCTGCATGAAGATCATCTGGGTAATCCGGCCGAGTTTCTCATTAACTCGGCCAGATAACCACTTGATACCTGTATACGTGCTTCTTGCCTCCATTCATCGGCCGACATATCAACGATTCGGCCGACCTAGGCCGTAGCTCGGCAACTTGACGGGGGCAGTACCTCTGTTTTTCCCCGTCTCTGACCTACCCGAGGTTAACCCCCCGACATTGAAGGTCCTCTTTTCTTAATTTAGAGAAATGAAGAGGGACACCCAGGTACTTAAGAGGGAATTGCCCTAGCTGACAGCAAAATAATTGTGCAAACAAGTTAGCATGATCAAGACATAAGTTAAGAGTACACATGTCACTTTTATAGTAGTTGGTACACATTCTTGACATCTTCTCAAAGCAAGAGAGCAACCATTTCAAATTCTGAGCCATCTCAATATCATTATCAAGAAATAATATGGTATCATCATCATATTTTAAGACGATGATACCTCCAGTGATAACCCTAGGGAGCAAACCTCTAATGAGCTAATTTTGATAAGCTTTATATAGCATTTTGGAAAACACATCGGCCACAATGTTGAAAAGAATGGGAGAAGAGGGATCTCCTTGTTTAAGGCTTTTGCCTGCCACAACATAAGGACTATTGTAGTAATTAATCCAACACATAAAAATTCACCAACAAGGTAACTCCTAATCCATGCTCGAACTATGGGCCAAGAACCTCTGTACTCCAGCATGAGAGCCAAAAAAATCCCAACTAATTCTATCATAGGCTTTTTCACAATCCAATTTAAGGACTAACCCACTTCATTAGAAGAATGTTCTACATGAATAACTTCATGGGCGGACACCAAACTCTCAAGAATGTACCTCCTCTTAATGAAAGCACTTTGGTTTTGTGGAAATAATTTTATTACCAATACGAGCAATCCTATTAGTGATTTCTTTGGTTATGATTTTCAGATTACAATTACCAATACTGATGGACCCGAATTTCTTTGTATCTTTAGCATCAGGCTATTTTCGTATAAGAGTAATAATGGACTAATTGATTCTAGTGAAATCTAAGGAACCAGACTTAAAGTCTCTGACCAGAGCCAAAAAATCATGTTTCATGGCATGGCAATTTTTTGGTAAAATAGAAAAGGAAAGCCACGAGGGCCCGGAGCAACACATGCATATGAGCCAAAGACAACCACCCTAATTTCTTCCTCGGTAAAGGGAACATTCAAGCTAAGTCTCTCCTCATGAGTTATAAGATCTTGCTCGTCCCAGAATTGTTCTCCAAGAGAGATATTTGGTGCATCCACATGCCAAAAGAGGGACTTGTGAAATCAACAACAATTTTCTACATATCGTCAGTGTCATGAACTAGGCCATGAAGGGAATATGCTCGAGAGGCAATAATAGAGTGGTTATTATCGTATTCCTTATTTATAATAAATGTTTATTTTGCATGCTATAATTGTATTAATACGGAAACGTTAATACATGTGTGTTTAATAAACAAAAAGGAAGTACCTAGTTATGCCTCTCTTATAAACTAGCTCGTTGTTTAATAAGATGATCAAAGGTTTCCTGATCATGGACATTGGATGTTGTTAATAACGAGATCACAATATTTTTGGAATGATGTGATGAACATTCATCCGAAGTATAGCATTACGATCAAGGTCATTGTGTTTATATTCTATAACATCATACGAAGACATCTTAGTCCTTAGACCATGAGATCATGTCAATCACTAATACTGGAAGAGTATCTTGATAACATCAAACGTCATACCGTAAAAAGGTGATTATAAATATGGGTTCAGTGCTACGAAGGTGTTATGTTGAGGCTCATGGATCAAGAGTGGAATTTGTTCATCTTGATGACGGATAGATATACTTTGGGCCCTCTCGGTGATATCATATTAGTTAGCTTGCAAGCAAGTGATTTGATCACTAGAATGTTATATCATGGAAACGAGAAAAGAGTACATGTCGGTAATGAGATCAAACTATGTATGGGGATAACGATGATCGAATCTCGGACATGTAATATATCGCGAGACAAAGGGATTGAGTTACATACGTATAAGGTTCACACGATCACAGAAGTCATCGTTGAATGTGTGGGAATCAGTACGGATCTCCAGGTCCCGTTGCTGATTATTGATCGGAGAGGGTCTCGATCATGTCTGCATTATTCACGAACCGTAGGGTGACACACTTAAGGGATACCGACACCATTTGGAGCAAATAATATGCCAGAGAAAGAAAAAGGAAAGCGCAGGAATTTATTTCACTAGACACCGGAATTGTTTCGGTTGAAATTGCTGAAACTGGTTCTGCATGTGAAATTAAAATATTGTAAGGGGTTTTATGTGAATGTTTGTTAATCAGAGTAATTAACAAAATTCTGAATAAATAAATAAAAGAGTTTTATTTAAATGAGAGTTTGCATTAAATTTGGTGAAAATTTAATGCATGTGAGTGGATTTTTGAGTGGATGCATTTTTATGGGAGTGGAGGCTTTTCATTTTGAGTGGAGCTCCACCCACATGAATGTGGAAGAGGTGGGGGCAGCCACCATGGCTGGGCGCCATGCCCCTTGGGGTGCCCCCCCTCTCCTCCTCTCACAACACACCTCCCCGCGAAAGATCTCTCTCACCCCTTTAGAATTTCCCCATGGTCTCGGATCAGCGAGATACATGTTTCCGGTGGCTTTTTCTGGAAGGATTTGTTGCTTTCACTGCTTCGCTGGAGCGAGGGCGCGGAGGTTGTTGGGGTACCCGGACGTGTGTGCGATCACGGATGCATCACTGCTTTGCGGTGCTGGACTTGATGGTGCTGGACCGGCTGGACCAGATGGACTTCATCACGATATTGAGATCGACAAGCGTTCGTCTATATCATCCACGAGTACAACCTCGTTAACGCTATTCGGTCTTCGAGGGTATGTATTCTATGAATGTATATCCACTCGTTGCTTGTATCTAGTAGATAGATCTTGATACTTAGATGTTCCCATCGTAGGAAATTTTTGTTTTCTATGCTGCGAACACTACAGGCCACAAGGTCCATTAAGAACTGACAATTTCTTTTTCCTTCTACGAAAGCATAACAACAAGCAGTATTGCGGTCTCTTTGAAGGATGTGATGATCTCTAGACCTCTGCCAAGCTTTAGTTTCTTCCTGTTGCCAGATATCATTAAATTGACTTTTATTAATTGTCAATCTTTCTTTCTTAGTAGGAGATAAACGATTTTCTTCAAAAAATACAATCCCTTACTTGTCCATTGAAACTATTATCAAAATCCACTACATGGTGAGTACATCTCTAGCCCCTACACTAGGATCGAGGGCTGAAGTTGTTGGTGTTACTGTTAAGCATCAAAGGATGTTTTTGAATGTATTAAAACATGTATACTCGCATTTCCAATATTTCTGTAGATAAAATATGATTATTGATAATAAAAGTAGTTCTCTGCTAACATCTCTGAATTGATTGGTCACCTTCCCTATAGATAATGACCTCAGATATATACTCAATCAATGACATGTCAAAATTATACTCCCTCCGTCCCAAAATAGATGTCTTAGATTTGTCAAAATTTAGATAAACCTATATATACTAAATAGTGTCTAGATTCATTTAAATTTTGACAAATCTGAGACATCTATTTGGGACAGAGGGAGTACAAACAATGTAATACTAGCCCCGTTTCGAAGTGTAGTATATGTCAATGCTTTGTAAACTTCAATTGATTTGCCAATCGAATGAAAACATTGGCAAGCGGCCCAATGTTTGTATTGCATGTCTCCAACGTGTGACCTTGGTGTTTTTAGCATGATGCTCTAATCAGCTGAGCTAATAGCCTTGTTGCAATTGTTTGGAGGAAGAAAAAAATTGAAAAGCGACATAGCGTGTGTATTGGAAAAGATAGGGGCTTCTCCGACATGTGCGGCAAGAATAAAAGTAATAACGAATTTTAAAGCAACAAAAAAGTAAAAAAGTATGGCCCATACAGGTCTCGAACCTGTGACCTTCGCGTTATTAGCACGACGCTCTAACCAGCTGAGCTAATAGGCCTTTGTTGAATATGAATCTCACGTTAATTTAATAACGCCTCTACATTTCTAGGAGTTGCAAGATCAACCAATCTACAGTACAAGATATGCTTACTGCAGCTCTTCCCTATGCAAGGCCAAAAGTGAAACCAGATTCCGAAGCAGGATTGGAGGAGTTGCTGGCTGGCTTGGCTACTGTTAGGAGAGCACGGCACGGTAACTTGTGTGAGATCACCAAGCCGATATGGATACGTACGATCGACATCTTGGCTCTAGCATGAGAGAAGGAGGCAAACAGGTAGCCATGAATGATTTGCCGGATCGATCGATCTCCGGTATGATGAGGTCAACGAACGCCGGCAATTCATCCTTGGCTACATGCACAGTGCAGCTAATAAGCTAACCTCCTCCCCACATGCAAGAGGCAGAAGATGATAAATTGAGCTAGCTAGCACACACGATTTCACGCGGATATATATGCAGAGAACTGACAGATCGCAGCTCAGGGGAAGCAGCTGGCCTGGCTGGCTGGAGCTCATCATGGCGGGGAGGAGGTCATAGCGCGCGGCAGTGGGAAACGGGATGACACTGGACGGGGACGCGGGGGGGAGATCTGGATTGTCGAAGTGCAGAATCGCCTGGGGGGTGGGGGTGGGGGGAGCTATAGCTCCGTCTTGTGGTTTGGAGCTCGCTAGCGGCCGGTATGTACGTGGGTCTCCGAGATTGGACACACGAGGACATGCATGGGGGTCACCTCGTACTACGTAGGAGCATGCAGCTCCATTCACCTACGTTGCTGGTGCTACGGCCCTACGCAGCTACGTTTACTTTCGGTCATCGCACCAACAGTCTCCCGTCCTATGTGTCTGTAGGTGTGCACGGCCACTTGGAAATAGTAATGCTACACGTACGGCCAAATACTTACGGAATTTTGGCTACGGACGAACGTGGAGAGAAGCTGAAGACTTGAGGCCCGGCAATCACGGAGTACAAAACAATATGCACCAACCAACCAATGCCATGTCAGTCCGTAAGCTCCCTCCGTAAAAAGAAGTCCGTAAGTCTAGCAAATGTTGCAAGCTGAATTTACGGGGAGACTACTGCTGTCAGCAACTGCAAGGTACGCACCGTACATCATGCTGTTCGGCGGTAACTAAGGGCATCACCACACGGCTGATTCGTATGATCACCCTAAACGGTCAGTTTCGATAGTTTAGGTCGGTCCGTGATCGATTTGGGTTGTGGTCCGGTCTGTCTGGCCGACCGCGTCCAGCGGTTCGACCTATTTGTCCGTCTTCTTCCGCCGTCACCGGTTGACACCCTCACGATGGGACGTTAATATTAAAGTATATTACGGTTACTTATATTTGATAGTTTAAATATTGTAATCCAATTCTATCTTTAGTAGTCTTCTTGCCCCCTCAAGTCTTCTAGTACTATATAAACAGCCCAAGGGATTATGATGTAATCACCTCTTGCAATATCAATGCAATCTATACTTTCGCAATCTTTCATGGTATCAGAGCGGTTCGCTCCGCCTAGGGTTTAGCCACCGCTTCCGCCGCGCCACCCCCGGGAGGTCGTTCTCCGCCGAGGGCCGCGCAATAGTAGATTAGATCTTACTTCGCCAGAATTTTCTCGCCGGCCGCTTGACCGACATTTCTTCTTATTTGGCGGATCATAGATCGGATTGCGTCGCCCACAACCGCATGTCGTCACGTGCCTCTACTTCAACCTCGGCGTCGATGCATCTCTGGCTACATCGTCATCGACCACGCCGGATCATCTTCGCCAATATCAACAGGGGCGCACGTCCCAAGTACGCGCCTCACCGTCAACAAAGGATGCACCATCATCACTCGTGGTCATCATCGCGACAACCATCTACACCAACAACATCGCCACATCGCCTCCGCCACCACTGTCGTGGGAATGGCCACGGCAGATGCTGCAATCGGCAACGAGTAGTAGAACGAAGGGCAAGGGCGCCCATCCATCTGCGGTGCGAGATGAGGGCGGAGACACAAGGTTTTACCCAGGTTCGCCCCCCCCCCCGAGGGTAAAGACCTACTCCTGCTAGATTGTATTATGAAGAGAGTACAAGGGCGAGCTCGACGACTAGGCGGCGAGTCGCTAGGGTGTATGATGGAATGTGTCCTCTATGCGTACCCTAGGGAGGTTTATATAGGCTCACCTCGCTAGGGTTTACAGATCTACAACCGAATTAGTTAAGGATTCAGAGAGTTCTTGACCTAATCTGAATGGGCCTAGCTACGCTTCTGGGCCTCCAGCTTCTAGTCGCATGAGTCCTCGCCAAGTCTCGATCCAGTCGCCGTCCTGCAGGCCCACTCGCTGGCAGCTTGGGCCAATAGGAAACGTCCTGCTGGGTATACCCCGGTAGGCATATCCCCATCAGTAGTCCCCGAGGCCGTCGTTGATTCGTCGCAGGTGTTCATTGGCAGTCGGAGTATGCGGGTCCAATTTGGACGCCCAGTTGAATCGACGGTGGACTCCTGAACAAGGAAAGAACTAGTCATTTTAGTCACAATAACGGCGACCAGTCAGATCGCAGCTTGGCGAACAGGTCGGCGAACAGATAAGTCACTGTTATAGTGATCGGATCGGCGAATCGTCAAGTCGCTAAAGACAGCGAGTCGAGTGGATGAAGTTGGACCGTCAGCGCTAGTCAAACTAGCCGTTGGGTAAACCAACGGTAATATCGGCGTAATTACCGCATGGTAACGGCTCTCCAAAAATGGCGGGTAACAACCGCTATATAAGGAGAGTGACAGGCGAGGGGAAAACGGTTCCCTCACTTCCTCCGATCTCGTGCATTCTCAATTCTCCATTCACAAGAGCGACTGGAGCGAACAGGCGATTCACAGCCCCGATCCCTCAATCGATGGCCTCATGAACCATGGGGCGATCCAAGTGTCTGGCTGCTGAAGTCGTTTGAGGAGGCGGGGATCCTCCGCGCCGGGAGATGGCGCTTCCCTGCAGCCGGAGAGGTGATCCCAAACCCGCGCGAGGGGGAATTATTCTGCTTCACCAGCCACCTGGAGCGGGGGCTAGAATTCCCCACCTCCCTCTTCTTCCGCCGCTTTTGCGCCTACTACGACATCCAACCGTCGGACCTAGGGCCGCACATCATCGAGCAACTCGCCATCTTCGTGGCGTTCTGCGACTGCTACCTGGGTTGTCGGCCATACTTGCCCCTATGGCAAGATCTGTTCCATGGGAGGATCAGCCGCGAAGAGGTAGGCGACCCAATGTTAGCCGCGGGCGGCCTGACATTTCAGCTGAAGTCGAAGGTGTATTTCTTTGATCTGTTGCTGCCTTCCAAAGCAGCAAATGAATGGAAGAAGTGATGGTTCTACATGACCGAGTCGCCGCCAGATGACGAGGTGGCTCTCCCGACGTACTCCGCCGACCGGCCCGAGCCGCGTCGGCTCCAAGTCACCAAGCTTCTGCTAGATCGGCGGATGGTTGTCGACAAGATGTTGCAGACCATCCACAACCTGAAGAAGAAGAAGGGCCTCCAAACCATCAACCTATACAACTGCTGGCTCGGACAACGGCTCATGCCTCTGGCCAGCCGCGCCCATTATATGTACGAGTACATAGGCAAGGATGACATGACGAAGTCCTGCCATGCCGAGTGGAGACTCAACGACTACACCTTGGCCCTGAAGAAGATCACCCTGGCGGTGTATCTTGATGAAAAGGTCGGGGTCGCACCTTACACCGCGATGCGCCAAGCCCCAACGGTGAGTTCCTTTATTTCCCATGCACTCGCAGTCGCAGTTTTACATTCGCGGTCGTGCTAATTTTGCTTGGTTGTTGCAGCTATTCCAAGTGGTGGAAGGTTGGCTTCCACCCGCCGATGACGAGAACTCGAACTCGTCCGCCGAAGACGAGAGCGAGTCTTCGCCCGATAAGGGCAATGCCAGAAGTGACGAGGGCGGTGACGATGAAGATGATGACAATGGCGACGAAGCTGTGGAGGTCGCTGCACCCACGGTTCGCAAGACCGGTGGGCAACATCAACACGAGCTCGAGGCCAGCAAGAGCCTCGAGGCCCATGACGACGAACTTATCGAGCACACTTCGCAGCGTGAAGCCACACCATCGAAGAAGAAGAAGCTGCCGCCACCAAAGAAGAAGACGAAGCCGGATAAGTCGGTGTCTCCGCCTTGGTCCGCGAGTAGCTCTGATGCTACCAGCACAGCCGAAGAAGCCGTGGCGCATGCGACCACGACGACTGGTGCGACCGTCGCGGAAGACGAGGTGCCGTTGGCATCGCTACCGCCGCCGTTCGTCCCAGTTACCGGGCTGTTGGCCGCTCCAGCCACAGGGTCCTCGCCACCGAGAGGAGCTCCCGCGACGATCATTACTGAACCTCCTGCCGCGGCCTCGTCCTCAAAGAAGCCTTCAGTGTTGTGGGCGTAGAGCGTGTTCGAGGCGGGCCTTAGTCGGAAACTGGGGATAGAGCTGGAGAAGCCGCCCAGTATTCGTACTAGTATATGATTTATCCCAGTCGCCAAGTGAGTGTTTCTCAATCCTTTCGTTTGTCTGCTTGATGTATGTTTGATTGGCGAGTCTACTGATGGAGTTGTTGCACAGGACTGGAGCGAAGAAGATAGGTCACCCTTCGGTGGCCAAGGTTCCCTCGTGTGCCACGGAAGCACCCGCTGACCCCTCGAAGAAGAGAAAAGGCGACGAGGTTGAGGCGCCCGCTGAAGGCGCCAAGAGAGCAAAAGGTGACGAGGTTGTCACAATCTCGGACGAACCAGCCGTTGCCCCGAGCGAAACTCCGATTGCGGTGGATGTTGGGGATATGCTATATGGGTATCCTCATAGCATGTCTCCTATCCGGATAACCCGGGTGGCCCACAGTTGGTAGCATGGCCCATGGCCTGCTGGGCGGCCCATTTAGATGGATCCAGAAGGGAGGCCCATGCCAGATAAAGGAAGGCTACGGTGGAGTCACCGACGTACTCGGAACCTTGGAGTACAAGACACGCAAGACTAGTAATAGACGGTGTAGGACTCTGTAACCTGTCCGACTAGGACTTTTCCCTGTAACTCTAGACCTGGCGACTATATAAGTCGGGCCTATGGGAGCCTTTAGGGCAGACAACTTCAGACGATCTCAGACAACCTCGCACAGTGAACCTATCTCTGTAACTCGGCGTATTGCCATTATAGTGATTTATAGCAGGAGTAGGATCCCGCCACCATTGTGGGATCTGAACCTGGGTAAGCTGTGTTACCTCATACCCGTCAACCGTCCGCCTTCCCCCACATCTCTAAACATGCACTATGAGGACCCCTCCATGGCGTACTCATCGGAAATACCACGACAGTTGGTGCCCACCGTGGGGCAAGAGGTGCTTCAGTCTCTTCAGCGGGCGAGGACCAAGATCTTCGCATATGAAAAGCAAAATTGCAGATTGGACGGAGATGCCAGATGCTACGCCATTGCCGGAACTAGAGTACTGGGTGATGCACTTTGACGGATCAAAGATGCTCAACGGCTCGGGGGCTGGTGTATTGCTACAGTCACCAACCGGCGACAAGCTACACTACGTTCTGCAAATCCACTTCGAGGCTACGAACAACATGGCGGAGTATGAAGCACTCATTCACGGACTACGCGTAGCCAAGGATATTGGCATCAAGCGTATAGTTTGTTGTGGAGATTCTGACTTGGTTGCCCAGCAGGTGGTTGGCACCTGGAATGCGCGTAACCCTATGATGGCGGCATATCGAGACGACGTGGACGGGATAGCCAAAAGCTTCTTAGGCTACGAAGTCAAGTATGTACCTAGGAAGCAAAACGAGACAGCTGATCTGCTATCTAAGCTTGGATCAAGGCGCAAACGAATTCCGCCAGGAGTTTTCCTAGAGCATCTACGAACACCATCCGTGAAGGGAGCCGACATCGACAACCCAGATAGAGTTGAATCTTTCGTCCACATGGTGGCAAAGATCCTTCCGGCTTGGACAAAACCGTTCATGGAATATCTCGAACACGGAACTTTGCCCGACGACGAGGTCGAAAGACGGCAAATAGTACGACGAGGAAAGGGTTATACCATAATTAATGGACAACTCTACAAAAGGAGCACTACTGGTATATACCTAAAGTGTGTTTCCCAGCTAGAAGGTATTAAAATCCTACGTGAAATCCATCTCAGAGATTGCGGGCATCACGCCGCTCCTCGATCGTTGGTCGCCAAAGCCTTTCGGCAAGGATTCTACTGGCCGACCGCGAAGGAGGACGCCGACAAGCTGGTTGAGACATGCATGGGATGCCAGTTTTATGCCTGACAACCACATGTTCCTGCTGAAGAATTGCGAATAATACCAATAAATTGGCTGTTTGCAGTCTGGGGGCTAGACATGGTGGGACCGTTACAAATGGCACCATATGGATTTACACATCTGCTAGTAGCAGTTGATAAATTCACTAAATGGATAGAAGCTAAACCCATTAGAAAGCTTGATGGGGCAACTGCCCTCAGGTTTGTCCGGAATCTAGTGGTGAGATTTGGTCTCCCACATAGCATTATCACCGACAACGGCAGCAACTTGTCACTCAGAGAAGTGGAGGCTTATTGTTGGGAGAAGGGCATCCGACTTGACCTTGCATCAGTGGCACATCCACAATCCAATGGTTAGGTTGAGCGAGCCAATGGATTAATTCTGCAGGGAATAAAACCACGTCTTGAGGCACCGCTACATAGAGCAGCTGGATCCTGGGCGTAAGAATTAACATCTGTGCTGTGGAGTTTACGAACTACACCCAACAAATCCACCGGCTACACCCCTTATTTCATGGTATATGGAGAAGAAGCCATCCTACCTTCCGACATACTTCATGATGCACCAAGAGTCACCGCCTACGACGAAGATGATGCTGAAGAATCCAGATGCCTAGATGTGGACCTTCTCGAGGAGGAGCGCATTTTGGCATGCCAAAGATCCGCCATCTCCCAGCAGAAGCTACACAGCTACCATAGTCGCCGTGTTCGGCATCGCTCGTTTAAAGAGGGGGATTTGGTGCTCCGACTTAAGCAGAAGAAGTCACACAAATTATCCCCTCCATGGGAAGGACCGTTCATCATAAGCAAGGCGCTACTCAATGGGTCTTACTACCTCGTTGACAATCGTGAACTGAAGGATATGCCCAACAAGGATCATAAGCTTAAGCGACGTGACCCAGATGATGACTACCCAGAGCTTGATCGGCCATGAAACATAGCACAGCTACGTCCTTTTTACACTTAGCATTTTTTATCTAATTGTGTACCTCTTATATGATCAATGAAATAAATCTCTCTGGTTCACTCATATTTCTGAGTCTTTTACCTCTTTTAGTGTTCATTTTTGGATCATATAAAACCTTTATGCACAAGTTTTACGATTGCACTTGTGAAAATTTTGCCTACGGGCGTTAGCTTAAGTTTTCTGGTCTACACGTTCTTTGTCGTTTTTATGTGGATTCTGGAGTAGTGACTTTCGGCACTTAATGTCGGCTATTTTGTGCTTAGGTTATTGATGGTGCCATTGGGCATCATCACCTGAGCGCATGGTTCCGACAATGAGTCTTCCGACTCACGAAAAGTCAAGCATAAGAACCAAAGTAATGGATAAGCCAGCACTTGCTTAAAAAATATATACATGCTGGAACTAGTTCTTAAGTATCAGGGCATACATCATTGTTTTCCGCCTTAAGTTAATACATTGTTTTTTCCGCATATGCATCAAAGATGAAACAAATATTACAAGTTGTTTTTCATTCCTTTGACACTGGCGACTTGGAAGCAGCGTCATCGGTAGCAGGAGAGTCACCCTCGAAGTCGGCAGTGTGAAGAGACTCGGAGGAGCTTTGGTCTCCGCCATCGGTGGTATTCATCGGCACGAAGACGTTGACGTCGACTAACTCAGCAAGTCTGGTGTCATAACCCGCGAGTGACAACAAGATGGACTCATGGTTTATCTCTTTGCCATCGTCATCTACGTCGGGAATGCCAGAGGTTACCGTGTCGATGTAGGAATCTTCGTAATGTGATTTAACCATGGATAGCGACATCCTTGCACTGGCCCGTGCACATGAAGCTTTCCAGCTTGTGATACGCTCGGGGGTTCGGCGCAGGATCTCCGAGAACTTCGCCACAGAGTTTGATGCCTTGATGTTGATCTGGAGGGGCTTGGCAATCTCTTTGGATTGCGCGATGGCGGTGTTGATGAAGTTTCCAGCAAGAACCATGCATTCCTTTGCCGGAGGAGGTGACCGGGTTAAACCCATAGGAGCTGCAAATTCCGACAAAGGAGCATATGAGTTCAAAAATTCAGAGTATCTAGACTACAGAAATCCAAGACGGAGAATCACTTACTGAAGATGCTAGCCTCAGCTTGACAGAGGGTATCCACCAAGGAGTCCCGTTCTTGTTGGAGGAGCTTGTACGCCTCATGATGGCGTTGATTCTGCTCGTCGGCAGCTTTCTTTTGATCTCTTAAGATCAAGATCTCCTCCTTCAAGAGGTTCATCTCCTCGGTGGCGGAGTCCTGCAGGGCTTTCATTGATTCTTCATGCATCTTCAGCATGTCCTTCCTCTCCTGCTTAAGGATCTTGTTCTCGCTATCTAGATCTTGAATGTTCTTGTATTGCTCGACAATGTCCTTAGCCTTGGCAATGGTTTCTGCAAGTCAGATAAAGCAAAGTACACAGTGAGTACTCGGAGAATACAGAAGTTCAAGTCGGAATACAAAAAAGAAAGGAAAAATAGACGCTTGCTCTTGATGATCTGTTCCTTCAAGAAGGCAGTTTTACCCTTTTCGGCTTCCAAGTCCGCGCGCATCTTCTGGTACTTGTCGTTGGCCATGCCCCTCCGAGCATTCTCGTTCTGTGGAAAAAAGAAAAGTTAAACGTTGTTTAGTCTACTTGGAGCATCTAGCCGGAAAATTTTCCACCTAGACGCTCGGGAGCTACAGCGAGAGTTTTTAACTTAGCAATATGCTTAGTCTTTCTTTAAGCATCTAGACGGAACTAATTCAGTTCTCAGTTAGAAGCTTGGGGGCTACAGTATAAAGTTTTTAACTCGGATGTATGCTTAGCTTCTCTTTAAGCATCTAGTCGGAACTAATTCAGTTACAACTAGAAGCTTGGGGGCTACAATATTGAAATTTATTAACATTGTGTATGCTACTCTTAAAGCATCTAGTCAGAATAATTCATTCCACCTATATGCTTGGGGGATACAGTGAGAAGTTTTCTAGCTTAGTTACTCTTAGAGCATCTAGATGCAAAGACCTATGGTTTTCCGTCTACATCCTCGGGGGCTACAGTGGGATATTCATATGAAAAGCAAAAGGCAAATACAACTTACAAGTGCAATGATCTTGAGGTTGGTAGCACTCTCAGCTAGCAGCTTGCCGAAGGATACACTGTTTCTTTGCAAGATCTCTGCTTGCCAGAGAAGCTCCTCTAGACCGCACGTCGGAGATGTCGGGCTGCACCAGGAACCAGAGCAGTGCTACCCGACGTAAGTACCAGATAGACTATCTTTGGATACTCTGGTTTTCTTGGGTGTGGGGGCGCCGCCTTCGGCAGAATTACCAGCTTCCACCACCGCCTTACCGCAACCGATGACATCCTTAGCCGGAGCTTCAGCCATTTGGTGTGCGACACTTTCCTGCATCGCCTGCTCACCGACAACAACAAGCTCGGTAGAGGCACCTGAGTCCACTTCCATGGCGGAAGGGCCAGCTTCTTCCTTGGCTTGAGAGCTTGTCGGAGCGGATGAGGGCATAACGATGGGAGTGACACGGGCGATGGTGGGAGATGCGTCACGATGCAGCATGTCCTTGATGGTTCTAGAAGCCCCCGATGTTTTGGAGGTATTCTTCAAGCTGGTCATGGCTTTCTTTCTGAAATGTGCAAAAAGCATAAGTACATGAATAAGACAGATAAATAGACAATGTCGGAGAGAAATAAGCTTACACAAGAGGGGGTTCTTTGGCAAAAGGGATCCCAATAGTCTTTCTTTTCTCCGCCTCCAGGGCGGCGGTAGTATTTTTGGAGGCTCCACCCTCCGTCTTCTTCTTCTTGCCTCCATCGACAACGTCAGAGGTGGAGCTCTTCCGCTTTCGCGCCAATGGAGCATCGTCGTCGGACACGACGGTGACTTTCTTCATCTTTGGATCATAGATTTGAGGAGCCATGCTGTCCTCGTCTATGTCGCTAATCTGTTAAGGTGAAGAACATTCGTGTTAGATTCGATGGTAATGGCTAGACGGAAGAACTGGAGTATATGTCATACTAGAAAATAAACAGTTACCTTTGGGCACTTGCTCTCTACGAACATGTCGTAGGTGATGGTAAAGCCACGCTTTTTGTCCTTCACCTTGACGATGTCCTTGAGGTGGAGCTTGATGGAGTCTCTCAAGAAATTGTCCACGGAGATGCAGAGGCTATCCCTCTATCGCTGGTATACTCGTGCATCAGCTTCGAGCGGTACCGCACAAGCTGGATTCGCCTGATGAACCAGCACATGGCTAGGTCCAAGCCGGTTAAACCCGTCTCTACGAACCACTCTATCCACCTTATATCACGGGAAGCGTCGATGTCGGAGGGAAGGGAGGCCTAGGATCTCCATGTCGAAGTTTCAGCGGCGGCTCCATCGACGAAGTCTGGGTACGTTACTTCTCATCCGGCCAGAGGGATATCTGGGACGTAGAAGTAAGTACGCTGCCAGTTCTTGCAGGACTCGTGGCCGACGATGTCGGGGAAGCGCCGGACAGGTCGGATCTTGAAGCTAATAGTGCCACAATTTCTAAGTTCATCCTTGCTGGCTTCGTCTACGCGCTTGACGGTGAAGAAATATATAAAGAGGTCTAGCCTAGGCTTAATACCTAAGTAACCCTCGCAAAGCGCCACGTAATTGCTAAGCGCTAGGATACTATTGGGAGAAAGGTTTTGGGGTTGGACCCGGTAATAGTTCAAGACGGCAAGGAAGAAGTTAGAGATGGGCAGGGAGACGCCGCGTACCAACTGTGCTTTGAGGTACACCTTTTCTCCGGCTTGGGGAGAAGGTGTGACCTCGCCGGCCGGCGCCGCCCGCCAGGCGAGCCCCTCCGTCGCGGGGAGGTATCCTTCGATGATCAAATCTTTGATGTCGTGGTCCGTGATGTCCGAACCGCGCCAATTGCCTTTGTGGGGTCGAGCTCCTCTTCCAGCAGCTCCAGCGCCGCTGGATTATGGTCGCCGTCGGTGGTCTCTACCACCGCAGAGATAGGGATGACCAGACCCTCTGGAGGCATGACGACGGAGCTCGCCGTCTTTGCCGCGGCTTCGCCTGATGCCGCCATCTAGGGGAGGAGCTTCTGCTAGCCATTGGGCGCGTTTGGAAGTGACTGGCGAGATTGGGAGTTAGGTTTTTTCGCAAGATTGCACGGAGAGCTCGAGGGGGCGCTCTCTGGAGGAAGAAGATGATGCGAGGAGAGAATGAGGTGAAAAGTAAAATTTTCACCGCAGTTACTATTTATGATCTCCAACATCAAGATTCGTGCAGCTTGATCGGACGGTTGCCGCGTAGACGACGTCTGTGGAGGCGTGCGCGGAAATTTCGCCACGTCCCAACCGTTGCCGCCAACGGTTCGTATCGCTCGTGCGGGAAAAGTGGACATGATTGCGTTCTCTACATGTGTGAGTTACGAGTCATTGCTAACCTACGTCTACGTCGCCCTAGCTAGCATAGGCAGATGAACCATCACATCAGAAGATTCCGGCATGGACGGATCCAGTCCGGCTATGGAAGAGTACGATGGAAGATTCAGCAATTCTCCGACTTACAAGTTGAAGACGGAGGAAACCTTGCAGGGTTCTTTGGGAGGACTACAAGATATTGCTTGACGATTTGCCGACATAAATCTAGACTGAGCATTCCACGTGAAGAGGCAAGACGGCGCAAGATCTCGGAGTTCTCCGGGGGCTACTGTTGGGGACATGCTATATGGTTATCCTCATAGCATGTCTCCTATCCAGATAACCCAGGTGGCCCACAGTTGGTAGCATGGCCCATGGCCTGCTGGGCGGCCCAGTTAGATGGATCTAGAAGGGAGGCCCATGCCGGATAAAGGAAGGCTACGGTGGAGTCACCGACGTACCCGGAGCCTCGGAGTACAAGACACGCAAGACTAGTAATAGACGGTGTAGGACTCTAACCTGTCCGGCTAGGACTTTTCCCTGTAACCCTAGACCTGGCAACTATATAAGTCGGTCCTATGGGAGCCTTTAGGGCAGACAACTTCAGACGATCTCAGACAACCTCGCACAGCGAACCTATCTCTGTAACTCGGTGTATTGCCATTATAGTGATTTATAGCAGGAGTAGGATCCCGCCACCGTTGTGGGATCTAAACCTGGGTAAGCTGTGTTACCTCATACCCGTCAACCGTCCGCCTTCCCCCATGTCTCTAAACACACACTGTGAGGACCCCTCCATGGCATACTCGTCGGCAATACCACGACAGTGGACGTGGATCCGAGGGCCATGGATGGCGCGGAGTCACAGCGGGTAGGCCCCACGGCCTTGGTTGAGGCGACCGGAATGCCTTCAGGTGGTGCAGGAGCCACGGTGGCGACGTTCCCTCGCTTTGTAGCGAGGGATGCCACAGCGAGTGCCTCGGTGCCGTCGAGCCAATTGCCTGGGGCCGCCGGTACGAAAGTCGAACAGCGTCGCGAGCATACTCCACTCGTGCTCTCGTCGGTGGACACGATGGAACTTCACGTCATGCTATGTGCCGCCATCCAGGTATGTCCAGTTCCCGAGGATCGGGCCACTGAATTTCAGTGGTCGGATTCTTATTGTTTTTCACCATCCAGTCCCCGAGTGGCTAGTCGTTGAATTTCAGCGGCTAGGCACTTAGGAATTTTTGTCGTCCAGTCCCCGAGTGGCTAGTCGCTGAATTTTAGCGGCTAGGAACTTAGGAATTTTTGTCATTGACGCTTTCATTGTTGCACAGGGCCTGCAGAGCGAGTCGGCAGAGCGGCTTGCTACCAAGCATCGCGTGGAGAAGGAGCTCCTCGCTGTTCAGGATACGAACGAGCAGCTTCGAGCGAATGCGGGTGAGTGTTCATCATGCTTGCGCTGATCATAAACTTGTTATGTTTGTAATCGTTTTGTTGTTGAAGAAGAGGATAGTGCGGCCGCGATGAAGGAGGCTCACCAGGTCCTCGTTCCGGCGAGTGAGTTGACGGCTGCCCAGTCGTCCTTGAGCGCCGCAGAGAAGTGAATCGCTGAACTAGAGCGTGAGCTCAAGGAGGCGAAGGCGGAGGCGAGCTCGGCGGATGGACGGGCCAAGGTGGCCGTTGCTTTTGCTGCCGAGGAGCGGAAGGTGTCGGACGCACTCGTCGCTAGGCTGCAGAATGACCTCTCTGCTCTTCAAAGTTTCATCAAAGATCTTTGTCACCCACTGATTGGTGAGTTTTCCTTCCGCGACTCCCCGAGCGCGCGAACCGCGTTGTTTTGCTAGTACTTCCCTTACTATTTGCTTGTGTGTTGCAGGCCTGATTACTGATAATGCCAAATAAGCGTAGTAAATACGGCAGCGGCAATGTGTCACCACTACTGCTTGATTACGCCACTGCGGCCGACCTGCCTCCGGGCGTATCTTCAGGAGATCTCGCCCACAGAGGTGATCCTGAGCGACCTCGTCGAAGTTTGGCGCTATCTAGAGAAGGCTCCAGCGGTTGTGGAGTTCATGACGCGGTCGGCCTTCCGTCGTGGAGCGGTGACTGCGCTGAGCCTTGGACTCGCGCATTTTCCCGACGACTTCGACCTTGACGATGTCACGAGCGGGTACCCTTCGTCGACGGGCTCAGTCGATATCGCCGAGGTGCTAAAGCTGACAGAGCGGACGGCGGTGTACGCCGACCGGGTGTGGGCGATGGGAGACCTCATTCCTTACCAGGAAACGGTCGTCGTCCCGAATGACCCCAAGCCGGCGCACCGCAACTTCAAGGTGGAGCAGCCGTTCTGTGCAGCCATGGCGGGTGAGCTCACGATGTACCCATCGAATCCGTGGGTTCCCTTTATCCGTTGTCGCAAGGATGGTGGCGCCTCCTTGTCGAAGCCTATAGAATAGAGTACTTTGCCGATCGGTGTTAGTTTAGGACGAATGTGTGATTATCCTTGTAAGCGAACAAATTTGGCTGCTATGAAGAAATACAAGGGTTCTTTTGTCATTATTTTTCTGGTTTGGTTGTTGGTTGCACGAGTCCCCGAGCGCGTCCGCCCTTTTTATGGGGTTAACCTCGTTTTTATGTGTTGTTTGAACTATTAGTGAGTTAAGGTCGACTCGCCATGGCTCGGAAAGCCAGTCGCATGGCGACTCCAAGGGGCGCTCTTTACTTGGCAGTTTTTCCGGGCGTGAACAGGGTCGGGTTGTCGAGTCCCAAAGCATGGTACTTGGCTGTTTTAGTCACGTGCTTGAGGTAGGTGAGGACGAGGCGCGTTGTGTTAGGCACGTCGCTCCACCTGATCCGTAGGACCAGTCGCGTGGCGAGTCCAGGGCGCGCTCTCGTACTTGGCGTTTTTCCCTAGCCGCTCCTCTTTGGGCTGGTGTCAGTCCCCGAGCGTGGTACTTTGCTCTTCGAGTCGCTGCACCAAGGATGTGGAGGACTGGGTCGCTATGGGAAGCGAATGCAGTTGTCTTGGCTCGGGAATCCAGGCGAGCGAGGCGACTCCAATGGGGCTCCGTATTGGCTTTTTTCGTGGACGGTACGAGGCCTGAAGTTTTCTAGTGCCCTCGTACCGCACTACTTGGCTGTGCCAGTCGCGTCACCAAAGGTTGACTTCTGCGAGTAGCATATCGCTGTTATTACGAGTGCGAGTGGCACTAGGTACGGAGAGTGGACACAATTTGTGCGAATCGATCTTCTTTATTTCATAGCGGGTAGGAGGTACATGTCTAGAGTTCTAGGAGTAGAACTTCCGTAGGAGGTTTACATTCCATGGCCACTTGAAGTCGAGTTTTACATCGCCTCGGACGTCAGTGAGGTAGTAGGCATCGTTGCCCAGGACTCGCCCGATGGCGAATGGTCCCTCCCAAGGGGGAGAGAGCTTGTGCATGCCCTTCTTGTCCTGGATCAGGCGCGTATGTGTCGCCTTCGGGGAAGGTGCGAGTCCGTCATTGGCTATGATAGTGTTGCTGTCAAAACCCACCGGCGGCGAGCAACACGAAGAGGGAGGCTCCTTAACCGCTGGTGTGCCTCGTCCCTCGCAACGGCCCATAAAACTCCCAGACACGTCCCGGCGATGGTGCCAGGCGTGCGACCTATACCAGTCGGAAGGTGATGGATTGCTTCGATCAGTTTCCTGCATGGTAAACAAGTATACGTAAAATTCGAGCCGTGACCGGCTCCCAGGTTTCCCTGTGAATCGGCTCCTGGAGCCGATTATCCCATGGTTCTGCATTAAATCTACGGTAACATGGGGTTTTGCTTCATCAATACAAGTTAAATCGACCTACGACAGTTTTAAAGTTTTCACCACATAATTGGAACATCCTACACGTAATTGAGCCTGGTAAATACAAAAGATGATAGAAAACTAACCCTAGAGAAGGCCTAACAACCGACGTAAAGTCAATTCCCGGAACAACTCCTCTTGAATTAGCAAACCATATCCTCACGCACTACTGGATCGTTCCACCTGTTTGCAAGGCCTGACTATGTGGATATCAAACTAAACCTTGGGAAACAAGGCGTAACTATAACAGATCAAAACAACTGAATAAAGATCAAGCAAGATGCTACCCTTACACCCGGAAAAAGGTGCAAAGGCAGCGAGATAACTAGAGGCAGCATAACTAAACAATCATAACAAAAAGGTACCGATGCTAGCCCAAACAAATCTATGATAATGTGATACTCGCCATCAACAAGGCTTCGATGCGAGTAACACCAAATAACGATAGTAGATATCGCCTAGATCGCAAGACGCGATCTAGGCATAGATTACTACGAGAAAACCCTAGAAACAAGGGGTGGCGATCTTGAGATTGTGTTTGTCGTGAACATGATCGTCCTCCTTTCTCAATAACCTTAGGTACATATTTATAGTCCGGAGACTTGCTATCTTTGGAATAACCCTAACAAACTCTATCTCTTACTTAAACCGAAACGTATCCTACCATAATATACAGATACACGGGCAATTTAGCCCAAATCCACGCATAAGGCCGATCCAGCAATACGTTGCATATATGTATCCTCCAAGCCCATCTTAATTACGGCCCATATCCTCCTTTGGCCAAAATGTGGCGATAACACATGCCCCCCTGGTTTTGGCAATAATAATTCCAAAACCACTCTGTTGATGTTTTTTCTTCCCCCCTTTTTTTTATCGGGTTACGGTTTGCAGAGCAGAATCGTCACGCCACCCCCTTATCATGATGCCCTGTCTTCTCAACTTCTCCGCAGTGCATGATTTGACAATTTTGGCACCACATTCTGGGAAACCGCTATGGCATTGAATCACCTCCCACTATTCCCCTTATTTAAATTCATCTGAGCAGTTTGCAGCCCCATCTTCCTCCATTAGCCAAAAAACCCTCTTCCTCCGCCAAAAAACCCTCTTCCTCCGCCATGGCTTCCTCTTCTTCCTCCAAATCATCCGGCCTTTCCTCCCAATCCTCCAACACCTTGAGCGGCCGGAGCCGGCTGAGCACCCGCATGGCGTCAGATGAGGCTCTCGCCCACAATGGTGAGACGAGAGGGGATCGACTTCGCCTGGTCGAGGACGACGAGTCCCTAACCGACGGCGAGGAGGGCCTGCAGTTCCTTGTCGACGGAGAACTGGAGGCGGAGAGCACCGACGACGCCTGGTCCTGGGATGGCGTCGAATCCTCCGACGAGGAGGAGGAAGCGGAGGAGGACACCTCCTCCGACGAATACCCGCCGGTGAAGCGCTTTCGCGTCGGGTCCAGCAAGGACACCGAAGGCAGCGACGAGACGAGGAGGCCCCACGACAACTTCAAAGAAGAATGGCGAAGACTACGCCCGGCAGCAGCCGATGACAAATAATACGACGACGCATAAAGCGACGACACCGGCCTCTAGATTAGGAACTAGTAGTAGTAGTACTAGTAGTAGATTTCCTTTTGTAAGCAATCGGCTCCATTGTAAATAATCGTCTTTTGAATCAACAAAGATTACTTTTCCAATTCGATTTTGCCAATAGTCAAAATAGGTCAATGTTCTAGAAGCCGATAGTAATGTATCGGCTTTCACCATACTACGCTCATACAGTCAACCAAGTCAAAGCCCAAAGAGCCGATGGTAACACCTCGGCTTTCCCCACAAACGTTGACAAGGTCAAATTTGGTCGCATACTTAGACAAATCTGAGCGGCCACTTTCCAGTTTCAAACGGTAACCTGCGACCCTCTTCAAAAAAGGCCAACCCAGATCTCCAATTGCCTCACCGGATAGATCGAGCTTACAGTGACAAGAACCCTCGATCCCCAATTGCATAGATCCATCTCCGCCGGCAAACTAGATGGCGGAATCGTCCAACACCAACACAGCGGTCTCTGGTCTGAATCATACCTCATGGAAAAATTCCTTTGCTACATCAAACAAAATTCCTCTTCCCGTAGGATTCAAGTTGGCATGACATCTCAATCCTATGTTTTTCCTATTCCTATACTTTTCCTATCCTATGAATCAAACAAGCCCTAAATTTTTTAGGTTTCAGACATTCTGCTGCCGCATCCTTCTCTCCCAAATTCTCTCTGTCTTGGCCCCCGTACAAAATCTAGTCCTGCCCATCTGATCTCTTGCGAGGCAAACAGGATCCCCTTCGTAAGCCAAAACCTAGATTCGAATTCTTGGGCCGACTGCTTGTGAGCCTGGCCTAATCCTCCTGAACATTGGGTCTCTTGGTACAGCAGGGTAGCCAAAACTTACCAATCTCAATGGGAAACTACGGGAATAGCCGATGCCTTGTATTTGTCATTGTCTCCCCTTGAGAAACATGAAAATCTTCTAAAAACCATCGGCTATTTCTGGTCCGATGCTCTGAACTGCTTCATGTTCGGTCATGGCCCCATGACACCAACTCTATTAGACGTGGTGATGATTACTGGTCTGGACGTTACATCACCCAAATTCTCCCTTTTAATCTGACAAAGGTCCCCTACAAGCTTTCTTCCAAAACAGACTGCACGAACTGGGGTGCCTATCTTCAAAGCCACATGAAAACTAAAGGCCCTGTCATAGAGAAAGAACACACGGCTTTCCTCAACTTCTGGCTGGAACATTTCATATTCTGTGGCCCTTCCCTTGCTCCAACCAAAAATTATCTCTCCTTGGCCTACGAACTTGCCAAAGGCACTCAACTTGGCATTGGCAAACTGTTCCTTGGAGAAGTCTATCGATACCTCCAGTTGATGTCTGTCAAACTATTCTCCGGTATAGCAGTCAAAACAGGAGGTCCTTGGTGGTTCATTCAGCTATGGGCTCAGCTGTATTTTCAAAACCATGTCCCAAACTTCCCCCTTTTGGCGAGTTGCACCTTTCCAGATGCCAAAGGAAGCGATCCGATGCACCGGCTACGCCAAGCTCAGATAGACTGCCGGTAGTAAAATGATCCTCGTGAAGCATCCAAGTGGTTCACATTTCTTCCAAGGCACAGACAATCCTATCTTCTTTCCTTACATGGAAGAATCGAACATTTTGAAAATCCAATCTCCTTGAGCTAGACAACTTTGCCGATGACACCAAAGACTCGGACTATTTTACACCTTGTGATCCGTCTCTGTTTCCTTCCGGTTGGCATGAGCACATCCAATGTAATAATCAAGCTGGATATGAATTCTACCACCGGTCGTAGTGGCTCGGCAATTTGGCCTTGGACAAGTACCTCCCATTTCTTTCTCCACCATCTTACAGAGAGCAGAAGCTGCCCGATCCTCTCACCACCAAAGGTGTTATTCCTTCTTCGATGCTCGACCATCCCAATTCCTAACAACCTCACCTTCGCTTCATCAACCGATGGTTTTGAGAACTGGTGGTCGATGTGGAAGACTCATGCCTTCAGGAGAGCTCGACCATTATTGCTGAACAGCTCGATGTCGAATATGATATCCCCGTGAGAAGTGTACCACTACTTGTAAATTTTCTTGACGCAGCTCACAAATGATTCTTCTAATAACCCACTGTCTCTTTGCAGCAACAAGATGGTCCCGAGCCTCGCGATGATGGCTCCCCTTCAATTCTTCCCACCAGCCTCGTGGTCCTTTTCTACAAAAACTCGCCACCTTTGAAAAGGTCGTGATGCGAACCAGCCGATATCACCACAATCGGCTTCCAAGAACCAAGCAACTTCTAAGTCACCGCCTCGAGTTCCAACTAAAACAAGAACGGTGGTGAGGAAGGTAGCTGCCAGAAGACTTTGAGGGGCCCTTCTCCGTAAAGCTCGCGTGTACACTGATCCATGCCTTGGTTGATCTCTTTTATCCTTGCAAACATGCTCGTGCTCACTAGCTCTCCTTTTCTTACAGGCTTCCGTCGAAGACACCTCCAGCGAGGACACACAATCCGATCGAGGAGAATCGGTCCCAACAGACTCTGAGAGGACCATCACACCGAGCCAGCCAGATTTGCCACCATCGGCTCCCAGGAAAAGGCGGTTCTGAACCTCACGCCCCGAGCATCGGTCGGCGGGGCCCATTGCCCCAAGAGGGCTCGCAAGGGACTGCAAACCTCTTCGTCGAGCCAGGAGGTTTCGAAAGTCATCACTCTCCATGCTCTTACCAATTGTTTTTTTTATCTGCCAATTCATCACTATTTACATCGGCTAAGCACCTTTCATGCGCATTTATCGACACTTCTAGTGGGAAGGCCAGGGAAGTGCCGATGTCTCTCGCAAGGCTGGGTCTAGTAATCCCTGAAGGTGTAGATGAAACGGTTACCACTTTGGCCAAGCCCCCAGCCACAACGCACTAACCGATCGTCTCGTCATCTGCTATCCCCTTGATCTCAGGAGAGGTACGTTTGCTTCGTTTGGCTCATCCTTCCGTGTTGGACGCATACTGACGCCATTTCGGCCTGCCAGGGTTGTGATATCTCAGGCCTGCTGAGGTTCGACCCTGAATCCATCGAACCAACTCTCTCTGTCGCCAACGAGGAACCACGAGCAAGGGCTGTTCTACCTCAATTCCAGCGTCTCAAAGCCTTGTTGTCCTCCCCGATCGAGAAGTTGATCGAGGGTTCTGAAGAGGTGAAGAGTGTTCTTGCCGAAATCAAGGACTAACTCCCAGTAGCATTGCAGGTGAAGCTTTGGCTAGTTGTAACTCTGTCTTTCTACGGGTCAAGGGTGAAGTTGGCTCGTGAGAGGATTAATCAAGGCGCCCAACTCCCGCTGAAGGCCAATATTGCAGACAAATGTCAGCAGCTCAACGAGAAAAAGGCGTCTCTGGATGCCAAAACTGACACCTCTGTCAGCACCGCCGAGCTTGCACTCTTGAAAAAGGAATTGGGAGATCTTGAAGAGAAGGTCCGGGCGACTAAACAGCTCATTCGTGACAAGGAAGCATCCATCGCCCGCTCCCAAGACGAAGCAGAAGGCCTCAAAGCTCAACTGAAGACTGATCTGGCGGAAATACGTGCCCTGAACAAGCAGCTAGTGATGGGCAAGGACGAAGATGACGAAGCCGATATCGCCGAGGTAGATCGTGTTCGTGCTGACGCCCTCCACGCCTTCGAGGCATTCCTTCAGTAGCTCATTCATGTAAACTGACACCTGCTCGTAACAGTCTGAACCTCTAGAGTCGATGGCTGTGCATCGGCTTTATTTTTTTATTTTTTTATTGGCCGATTTCATGTATCGGCCCCCATATTTCACTGTCCATCATCCCACATGCTTGGGACATATTTCTTGAGATGCTGACCGTTGACAGCCACTGGGAATTTCATGCCGTCCAGCTCCTCAAGCATGTACGCGTTCCCTCTTAAAACTTGATCGACCCTGTATGGCCCGTGCCAATTTGGAGACCATTTACCATATGCTGCATCCTTAGTCCCCAATGGCAATACAACTTCCCATACCAGATCGCCAACGTGGAACTCCTTTGGTCTCACCTTCTTATTATATGCACGAGCTACCTTGGCCTTGTTCTCTTTGATTTTCTCCAGCGACCACAACCTAAGCTCAGTTAAATCCTCAACACTGTCACTCATCAGGGTCGCATATTCTTCAGTTGTTAGATCGTTCTGAAAGGTGACACGTCTCGATCCAGCCGTAATCTCCCAGGGAAATACGGCTTCTTGTCCATAGACTAGATGGTATGGCGAGGTTTTTATCGCTCCATGACATGACATGCGATAAGACCATAAAGCCTCTGACAAAACTTCGTGCCAACACCTAGGGTGCTCGTCGACTTTCCTCTTGACCAGCTTGATAAGGCTCTGGTTGGACGCTTCAGCTTGCCCATTTGCTTGAGCATAGTATGGAGATGATCGGATCAGCTTAATTCCCGTGTCCTCACAGAATTTTCTAAACTCATGAGAAATGAAGACCGAACCTCCATCGGTCGTGATAGTTTGGGGAATCCCGAATCTATGAATGACGTGTTCTTTCACAAAATTGATAACATCCTTCGAGTTCACTAACTTCATAGGGACGGCTTCCACCCATTTAGTGAAATAATCCGTAATGGCCAAAATCCACATGTGGCCTTTGCTTGATGGAGGATTGATCTTGCCAATCATATCCATGCCCCAACCTCGGAATGGCCAAGGCTTGATGATGGGGTTGATTGCTGACGTGGGTACCGTCTGAATTTTTCCAAATTTCTGACATGCTTGACACCCTTTGTAGTACTTAAAACAGTCCTCAAGCATGGTGGGCCAATAAAACCCTGATCGCCTGATCAACCATTTCATCTTGTGAGACGATTGGTGAGTTCCACAGGCGCCTTCGTGTACCTCGTGTAGGAGTCGATTGGCCTCGGTTGGCCCCAGACATTTGAGCAGTAATCCTTCCAGAGTCCTGTAAAACATGTTGTCCCCAATAAGCACGTACTTCATGGCCTTGTACCTTATCCGTTTAGGTGCCCCCCGAGCCGAATCTTTCAAGTAATTGAAGATATCGGCTCTCCAGTCGTCCGCCTCCAGGCGTACGAACATCGCCTCCCTCCACGTCCTTGTAGCTGAAGCCATTTGTGCGAGATCATTCGCCTCGGTGATTCTGCGATCGCGGGATCCGGTGAAGTTTATGTACCGAAACTGCCATCAGCTCACGGCATTGCAACCATAATGGAAAGAGCGTCGCTCTCACACTTGTATTCCTCCGTGAGTTGGGAAATCACCAATTTGGAGTCTCCAAAATTTCCATCGCCTGCTCCGCTTTCGATGAGCAACTCCATTCCTGCGTATCGCCTCATACTCGGCCCGTTGTTGGTGCGAGGGTAGATATCGATGGAGAAGGAATATGTTGCCCCGGCGACACGAGTAGAATGCCGATGCCGCCATCATCGCAAACCGATCCATCGAAAAACAGCCTTTCGTATGAGCGCTGCTATGTCGGTGTTGATTCGTTTCAGCAATAAGGTCGCCAACGCCGACTTTAACTTCGCGGGTTGATACCGGATATCAAATTCGATAATGCAAACATCCATTTGCCGAGTCAGCCTTTTAACATAGGAGCCGACAAGATATGTTTTATGACATCGATTTGCATATGATGATAATCTCCGAGAGCAAGATGTGGCGCTTGGTGCACGTGAAAAACGGCGAGGCACAACTTATCGATCTCGGGATATCTTGTCTGCATCCAGCATCCTTCGCGATGTAAAACACAACTCGCTCCGCACCATCATAAACTTGCACCACCACCGAGGCGATGGACGTGTCACTCGACAAGTAAATGTAGAACGACCTATCCGGTCGGCGGAACCAGCAACGGCGGCCGTTAGATATTCTTTGATCTCGTCGAAGGCTCGTTGTCGCTCGCCCCAGTGAACTCCTCATCAGATTTAATTTTCACCAGTCCCATGAACGACTCTATTCTTCCTGACAGATTGGAGATGAATCTTCTGACGAAGTTGATCTTGCCGATGAGAGACTGCAGTTCTTTCTTCGTGGTAGGTGGCTTCATTGTTCGCACTGCCTCCTGACTTTTCAGGCCGATCTCAATTCCGCATTCATGGACCAAGAAACCCAAGAACTGACCGGCCATCACACCGAAAGCACACTTATTTGGATTCATCCGTAGCCCGAATTTTCTTGTTCGGTCCAGGACGCGTTGCAGATCGTCCAAGTGTCCTTACCTGAAGCGGACTTGACCACCACGTCATCGATATAAATTTCCACCGACTTGCCGATCGGATCATGGAAGATGTAATTCATGGCTCTTTGGTATGTGGCGCGGCATTCTTGATCCAAACGTCATGACTACATATTCAAACAACCCCACAACACAGGACTCTAAACGCAGCCTTGTGTATATCTTCCGAGCCATAAAAATTTGGTTGTAACCGCATTGCCATCCATGAAGCTCAAGACCTTATGACCAAGCTGCGTTGATCAATGTCTACGCTACGGCATCGGATACTCATCCTTTGAGTGGCTCTATTGAGATCCCGAAAATCTATGGCAACACGCCAAATGCCATCCTTTTTCTCTGTGCGATACTAGAAATCCACTCGGCATACCCGCATGGCCTGATTAACCTAGTCACAACATTTTCTCGATCTCTTTCTTGACTTCTACCAAAATTTCGCCTTCATCGTCGTGCTCGTTGCTGGAATGGCGAAACCCTTTAAGCGGAGTCGATGCTCAATGATGCTCTGTCTAACCCGGCATCTGTATAGTCGAGCAAAGCGATGCGGATATTCTTTCAACAAAGCTATCATCGGACCCCGCAGATTCGGATCTAACTTCTTGCTGATAAATGTTGGTCGTGGCTTATCCCCAGGACCGATGTCAATCTCCGCTAGCTCATCAGCGGAGGTAAACCCATACCCTAGCTTTCCGTTACCTGCCAAATCGATGCTAAACACGGGGGCAAACAGTTGGTGAGGATAACAAAGATAATTTGGGCCGATTGCCGGAATCGGCCCCCTTTTTGATTGCATTAGTCAAGGAAGGTTTACAACTTATTTGTGCTCTACAATGGCAGGGAATCTCCCTACTACGACTGCGTGACCTGTTTGTCGTAAGATTACTGCTTTTTATTTTTTGTGGCCGATCGCAGGGATCGGCCATACCACGTATGATCGTGGACTTTGCTACTCTGTCAGGCCAGTGGATAAGACCAGCCTCACCCTGTTTTTTGTAGCTTCAATGCGCTCACAGCCGTCTAGCCTGATTGTATTAGGCACTGGTGCATCGTGGATGGAATGCAGTAGTTAGCGTGAATCCAATCTCTCCCCAGCAAGACAGCGTAGGTGCTTTTGCTGTCAACGATGAAGAATGACGTAGGGATGGTTTTTCTGCCCACGGTCAGATCCACGTTCAGAACGCCTTGCGTTTCTGAAGTTTGGCCGTTGAAGTCGCTTAACGTGACGTTGGTTTTGATCAGATCTGCAGTGGAGCGTCCCAAACGCCATAGCATGGAGTATGGCATTATATTGACTGTCGCTCCGGTGTCCACCAACATCTTGCGGACAGGCTGCCCATTGATATAACCTCGTAGGTACAGGGCTTTCAGATGTTTGTAGCCCTTCTCTCGTGGCTTTTCAAAGATAACCGGCTGTGGGCCGCAGTCAAACTGTGCCACTGGTAGTTCCTTGGTTCTTGGAGCGCAAAATTCTGACGGAAGTATGAACACCATGTTTGTGCCAGCCGATGTCTTCGCATCGGCTTTTACTGGCTTGGGGCGCCACTCTTTTCTTTTCGGACGAGCCTCCGTTTCCAAGGTTCGCCGAATTTTCACGGCCAGATCGGGCCGTTCTTTCCTTAGAGCGTGGAGGTACTGCGCTTCGGCTTCCTCCAAGTTACACAGTCGCTGAACTCTACGCTTTTGGGTGTGTCTGAGTCCATCGGGGCACCACCTTAGCCGGTGATATCTGTCTTCTTCTTTTTCACCCATTGGCTCCTCGAGATCTTGTGCTCGAGGAGGGAGAGGCCCTAGACGCTTGAACACTGAAACTGGACCTGTGTCATCCTTCTGCTGTCCACATTCCGGGCAGTTGTCGATTGTAGGCAATCGGCTCATTCCCGCATCCCAGCAATACTTGAAGAAAGGACAATCCCAATGTTTATCCACACCTTCCTTTTCCTTTGACTTTCCCCTAGCGAGGTGCTCATATCCTTCATCATCTCGATCGTGTCGGCGACGTCGGTTATACTGATGCTCATACTTGTTAAGGAGATGCGTGGAGTGTGGTTTCTGATATCGCACGCTTCGCACTTGCTCCTCGGTTAAGTACTGCCTGTCATCATAACGGGGCCGGTCACGTGGACCAGCCTCCTCTCTTTCTTTGCCCCGAGAGCGACCGCCTTCATCCTTATATGTGCCATGGTGGTACACAGGCCCTGCCATATTAACATCGAACGAGAAATCTAACTGACGCTTCGTGGAGTGGCTGTGTTCTACCATGTTGACGCCAGGAAACGGGTTTGTGTCTACTTTCATGGCTAATTGCCCAAGGATCAGACGGCCCTGTTCTATCGCCGTTTGGATCTGGCGACGTAGCTCTTTGCAATCATTGGTGGTGTGGGTGAACGAGTGATGCCACTTGCGAGATGGTCTCCGCTCATCTCTTGAGCCGTAGGGATTTTATGGCCTTCGGTAACTTCTTTTCCTTCAAAGAAGAATTGAATATCTGCTCGCTTTGCTCACATCAAAGTCGAACCCTTTTGCAGGCCCTTCTGTTTTACCCATTTGCGGACACGGATCGCCCCGAGCCCATTCAGCCACGGCCACCTCCTGGTCTTGTATAGGATCCTCTTCTTCAGATCGACCAGGCCTATCGGACGCTTGAACTTGTCTTGGTACAACTCGGTGGCGTTGTTCATACATTGTCGGTTCCGGGCCATGCGCCAATGAATTGTACTCTACTTGGAAAGCCAGATACTTGATAGGCGCTGAGAGACCCAACACTGCCAGCTCGACTGCTTCTTTCTCAGTTAAACGAGCCGAATAACATCGGTTCTTGACAGTCCTGAAACGCTGAATGTACTCGGCTACCGTTTCTCCCCGCTTTTGCCGCACCTGTGCCAGATCTGCAATGCCAGCCTCGGTAGCTTCTGAATGATACTGAATGTGGAACTGCTCTTCCAGTTGCTTCCAGGTTTGGATCGAATCAGTGGCAACGGCGTACCACCCAAAAGCTGGTCTGTCGAGATCGCGCAAAGAACCTTACGCCAGAATCGATCCGATCTGAAATCATGCCTAATCGTGCTGTATCGGCTCACATGCTCGATCGAGCTCGACCCTTCCGATCCGCTAAACCTTGAGAACTCGGGAGCCGATACTTGGGCGGCGGAATCGAGATCAAACTTCGTTAAGTACGGCTTGGAATAGCCGATTGTCCTTCTCTTCGACACGGCCGAACTGGTCTCTCGATGATGCGGATTTGCTCCACCGCTTGAGCTGCGGGATAAATTCTCATGACTCGTTCGGTGGCATACTTGGCCAGCCACGCTGTTTATCGTCCATCCGGACATCCTGCTCGAAATACCTGCTCCGAAGCCCTGCTCCGAAACTCCCCGTAAACCTGCGGTTGCAATCTGGTTCGTCAGCGTCGGGCTATTGCGGTCAAACGAGGTGCACATATCCATGTGGGATTTCTTTAGGTGGTTCAAACAGGCGGCAATCTCCGGTCACCTCCGACCTTGTAGACGACGTCGCCGCTACCTGGTGGCTCGGGCTGCAAGTGTGAATGGCACCGTGGCCTGGTGCAGGTGGTCTTTCTCCCTGGTGAGTCCCTAGAGTAGGCCCCGACGGAGAATCGATGTTTCATGATCTCTGAACTATGCGAACCGCGATGCGCCGAAAGCGTTCACTAGGCTCTCGGAATGGCGGTGAAGAGAATGAGCCACCATGTAGTTGACTTCTGTCGCAGCTCAGTGCGCTCCTCTGAAGGAATGCAGATCCACCTCATCAAGGGCACCTTGGTGAGAACCCTTTCCACGATGCCATGCTTATGGTCCTCTCAAAAGAGCCGATGAGATCGGCTTCAAGAGAGCTTTGATATCATCATACTTCGCCTTGTGCTCCTCGTGCAGATCGTCAGACGTGACCGGTCTGCCCCCATCGCAGCGTCGGATGTTGATGCGAGATCCGTTGAAGGTCCCACTGGCGTGCGTAATGTGTTGCTGTCAAAACCCACGGCGAAGGCGACGAGCAACACGGGAGGCTCCCGGAGGCTAATCGTGGGCCTGGTCCCTCGGCAACGCCCGCAAAACTCCGACACGTCGGTGATGCAAGGCGTGCCACTGACCTATACCGTCGAAGGTGATGGATTGCTTCGATCAGTTTCTGCATGGTAAACAAGTATACGTAAAATTTGAGCCGTGACTGCTCCTGTTTCCACGTGAATCGGCTCCTGAGCCGATTATCCCATGGTTCTCATTAAATCTACGGTAACATGGGGTTTTGCTTCATCAATACAAGTTAAATCGACCTCTGACGGTTTTAACGCTTTCACCACATAATTGGAACATCCTACACGTAATTGAGCCCGGTAAATACAAAAGATGATAGAAAACTAACCCTAGAGAAGGCCTAACAACCGACGAAAGTCAATTCCTAACAACTCCTCTTGAATTAGCAAACCATATCCTCACGTACTCTTTGGATCGCTCAACCTGTTTGCAAGGCCCGACTATGTGGATATCAAACTAAACCTTGGAAACAAGGCGAATTCATAATGATCAAAACAACTGAATAAAGATCAAGCAAGATGCTACCCTTACACCCGGAAAAAGGTGCAAAGGCAGCGAGATAACTAGAGGCAGCATAACTAAACAATCATAACAAAAAGGTACCGATGCTAGCCCAAACAAATCTGTGATAACAGTATTACTCGCCATCAACAAGGCTTCAGTACGAGTAACACCAAATAACGCATAAGCAGATACTGCCTAGATCGCAAGACGCGATCTAGGCAGCATGACACTTACCCGAAAGAAACCCTAGAAACAAGGGGTGGCGATGCGCCGAGATTGTGTTTGTCGTGAACGTGATCGTCCTCCTTTCTCAATAACCTTAGGTACATATTTATAGTCCGGAGACTTGCTATCTTTGGAATAACCCTAACAAACTCTATCTCTTACTTAAACCGAAACGTATCCTACCATAATATACAGATACACGGGCAATTTAGCCCAAATCCACGCATAAGGCCGATCCAGCAATACGTTGCATATATGTATCCTCCAAGCCCATCTTGATTACGGCCCATCTCCTCCTTTGGCCAAAATGTGGCGATAACAGATAGCGGCGAAGCCCTTGCTGGTAGATGGCGATGCGAGAGCGAGCTAGGTCGCGTGCTTCGTCGAGCTGGTCGACTCCGTCCTGGTGTGCGAGCTCGTTGCCGGCCTCCGCGTAGTTGACTACCCGCGGTGAATCGTGCTCAAGGTCGGCTGGCATGATGGCCTCGGCACCGTACACCATGTAGAAGGGAGTGAATCATGTTGACCTGTTGACGGAGGTGCGGATTCCCTAGATGGCAGAGGGGAGCTCTTCGACCCAGCACTCGGGAGTTCGCTCGAGTGGAACTTGCAGTCATGGCTTGAGGCCATGGAGGATGCTCCGGTTGGCATGTTCCGCCTGTCCATTGGACTCCAGGTGGGCGACTGAGGCAAGGTCGAGTCGTATATTGTGCTCCTCACAGAATTCCGCCATGGCTCCTTTGGCAAAGTTTGTGCCGTTGTCCGTGATGATGCTGTGCGGGAACCCGTAGCGGTAGATGAGCTCGCGTAGGAATTTGGTGGCAGTCTTCCTGTCGCACTTGCGGACTGGCTTGGCCTCCACCCATTTTATGAACTTGTCGACTGCGACTAGGAGGTGGGTGAAGCCAGAGGGGGCCTTCTTGAACGGGCCCACCATGTCCATGCCCCACACGGCAAATGGCCAGGTGATGGGGATGGTTTTGAGTGCCGAGCTCGACACATGTGTCTGGTTGGCGTACTTCTGGCACCCGACGCAGCGTTGGACGATGTCGACCGCGTCAGCGTGTGCGGTGAGACAGTAAAAGCCATGTCGTATGGCCTTGGCGACTAGGGAGCGGGCGCGAGCGTGGTGGCCGCAGTCGCCGGCATGAATGTCCTGGGGGATCTTGCGTCCTTCTGTGGGTTGAACGCAACGTTGAAACACGCCGGTCACGCTCCGCTTGTGGAGCTCGCTGTTGATGATGACGAAGGATTTGCAGCGGCGTGCTATCATCTGGGCTTCCGTATCATCAGCGGGTAGGGTACCTCCCTCCAAGTAAGCGACGTATGGCGTGGTCCAGTCACTTGGCTCGGCGACCAGTGTAGGGTTCGCAGCATAGAAAACAAAAAAATTCTACGATGGGAACATCTATGTACCAAGATCTATCTACTAGATACAAGCAACGGGTAGATATACATCCATAGAATACATACCCTTGAAGACCGAATAGCGTTAACGAGGTTATACTCGTGGATGATGTAGACGAACGCTTGCCGATCTCAAGATTGTGATGAAGTCCATTTGGTCCAGCTGATCCAGCACGATCAAGTCCAGCACCTCAAAGCAGTGGTGCATCCGTGATCGCACACACGTACGGGTACCCCGACAACCTCCGCGCCCTCGCTCCAGCGAAGCAGAGGAAGCAACAAATCCTTCCATAAAAAGCCACCGGGAACATGTATCTCGCTGATCCGAGACCATGGGGGAATTCTAAAGGGGGGAGAGAGATCCTTCGCGAGGAGGTGTGCTTTGAGAGGAGGAGAGGGGGGCACCCAAGGGGCATGACGCCCAGCCATGGGGGATGCCCCCACCTATTCCACATTCATGTGGGTGGAGCTCCCACTCAAAATGAAAAGCCTCCACTCCCATTAAAAAGCCTCCACTCAAAAAATCCACTCACATGCATTAAATTTCCACCAAATTTAATGCAAGCTCTCATTTAAATAAATTCTTTTATTTAATTATTCAGAATTTTGTTAATTACTTTAATTAACAAACATTCACATAAAACCCCTTACAACATTTCAATTTCACATGCAGAACCAGTTTCAGCAATTTCAACCGAAGCAGTTTCGGTGTCTAGTGAAATAAATTCCCGCGCTTCCCTTTTTCTTTCTCTGGCATATCATTTGCTCCGAATGGTGTCGGTATCCCTTAAGTGTGTCACCCTACGGTTCGCGAATAATGCAGACATGATCAAGACCCCTCTCCGATCAATAATCAGCAGCGGGACCTGGACATCCGTACTGACTCCCACACATTCAACGATGACTTCTGTGATCGTGTGAACCTTTTACGCTAGTATCTTAATCCCTTTGTTTCACGATATATTACATGTCCGAGATTCGATCATCGGTATCTCCATACCTAGTTTGATCTCGCTTCGACATGCACTCTTTTCTCGTTCCCGTGATATAACATTCTAGTGATCAAATCACTTGCTTGCAAGCTAATCAATGTGATATCACCGAGAGGGCCCAAAGCATATCTATCCGTCATCGGGATGAACAAATTCCACTCTCGATCCATGGGTCTCAACATAACACTTTAGTAGTTCTGAATCCATCTTTATAATCACCCAGTTATGATGTGACGTTTGATGTCATCGAGAAACTCTTCCGGTGTTAGTGATTGACATGATCTCATGGTCTAACGATTAGGATCACTTCGTAAGTTTTTATAGCAATATAAACTCAATGAATTTGATCGTAATGCTATACTTCGGATGAATGTTCATCACATCATTACACTGATGTTGTGACCTCGTTATTAACAACATCCAATGTCCATGATCAGGAAACTTTGATCATCATGTTAATCAACGAGCTAGTTTATAAGAGAGGCATAACTGGGAACTTCCTTTTTGTTTATTAAACACACATGTATTAACGTTTACTTATTAATACAATTATAGCATGCAAAATAAACATTTATCATAAATAAGGAATACGATAATAACCACTTTATTATTGCCTCTCGGGCATATTCCCTTCAGTCTCCCACTTGCACTAGAGACAATAATCTAGTTTGAAAACTTTGCGTATTGCACACTTATGGCTTTTCGGTGTTCCATATATGCAATTGCAAGTGGTTAACATAATCTACGGATCTGACGCTTCAGGTCCGTGTGTATTTGCATGTCTTTGCGTCTTCACGCATCACTCATTCTCCAATGAGATGGCATTGTATAAATTTGGTCTTTCGGTGAGACCTTTAGTTCCTTGGGGTTTAAAACACGTCGGTACTTATTGTCATACAATATATCTTTAGTGTTAGACCGTTGCAAACCACACCTTAGTTTTATAACAAACTACTTGACACAAATTCCCTCCTTTGCTGCTACTATAGCAGTCATATACTTACCCTTTTTTTTGTAGTATTCGTCACAATGTCTTAACTTTGGATTTCATCCAAATCCATCATGGAAACTTTCTTTCCATTTTATTGTTCCACTCATAGTTTAAATTGAGATAAACTTAATTTGTATCTTGCGACAAAACTAGTATCAATGTAACGCTTTACAATGAACTATTTGTAATTGTTTGTCACCTCTACACAAATATATTCTTAGTTCTTCCAAAAGATCATAAGAATATCCTTACGATAGTCCAATGATCATTTTATGATTCATTCTGGTATATGCTCATAACACTTAGAGCATAGGACATATCTGGATGTGTACATATCATGGTATGATTGATCAAAACATTTTCGTGATTTCACTCATCAAGTGTCAAAGCACTTGAATCTTGTTTCACTTATCAAGTGTCGATACACTTGAATCTTGATTTAATTCCTTTTCCATGCGACAAGAACTTTTTCTTGTCATTTCTATATTGAACTCCTTCAATATCTCATATATGTACGTTTGGCACAACCATATTAGCGTCACAGTCTATCCACTACAGACATTCATGCTAAATATTCGGGTTTTGCCTAAGTATTTCATCAAAATAAATTCTTAACCTTTGTCAATAAAAGATATATCATTTCTAATCAACAAGATGTCCTCCACAAAATGTATTAGAAATATGTCTTAGCGCTCCCACTTAATTTCTTGCAAATGCAAGCATCTTCATCGTCTCCTAATGAAAACTCCTTTTCATCATGGTGAAGATTCCAACTCCGTGATGCTTACTCAACCATTGAAGTTTGCATGCCCTTTTTAGCATCCGTTGAATTAACAAAACCCTTTGGATCGTGTCATGTACACGTCCTAGGTAACCATTCTATTAGAAGAACTTTGTTTTGTTTATTCATCTACCATATAAAAAATTATATGTAGTGGTTGCTACTTTAATCCGTCCAGACTAAATATCGCTATGAAAGATCAAATCTTGTCATAGTCAACTCCTTGAACATTGTCGTAAAATACTTTACCGATATGTCAACTATTTCATAGATGCAAAACATCCATGTCTGTTTCTTTATAGATCCAAATACGACTGATAGGTTTTTACACCTTTCCGGAGGGTCTTCCAAGTTCAAAACTTGATTTCTCGTATATGGAACTATCACGGATTTTATGGCTTTAAGCCATTTGACGGAGTCAGGGCCCATCATCGCTTCTTTGTATTCGGTTCATCATTGTCAAACAATAATGATTTACTCTCAAATCTTAGCATTTGATTGTTTAACCGACCTACTTGGTTCAATAGGAACTTAGATCTCCGTGAGCACAACCTTTGAGGCACATAAGCTATGAGCATTATGGCAGCCTTCAGAACGATTTCCGGCGCTGCGCAACTCAGCACATTTTAGCTAAGGTTCGTTAACCTTATCAAAGTTCTATTGTCCTCCCACTTAACTTTTGCGAAAAATTCCTTTTTCAAGAAACTTCACATTTCAAGCGACAAAACCTTTTGTCCTTGGTGTTATGGAGGAATACCCAATTGTTATTCGAAATAACCTACAAAGACATGCTTATCCGACTTCGGTTGTAAACATCTTACTTATGTTTAGCCACTGTTCAAAAAATAGGCTGAATCAACGATTAATAGGCCGATTAATCGCTACTAGGGACCTGACCGTGTCGATTACCACTAATCCTTTGTGTTAATCGTTTAGCCCGATTAATAGGTACGACACTCCGATTAATAGGTATGTTCCCGATTAACCACTACACTTGGTCAAAAAAGTTGCAAAATTATCAACACATATCACCCATCCATCCGCTAGCCCGCCCTAATGAAGTAGGTTTTGCGAAGCTCCCGTTCGATCCCTGCCTCCAGGAGCTTGATTTCAGCCAGCACCAACTAGTTCATTGCCGTTGTTGACCAATTCCTCGTAGTTGCCGACCAGACCTCATATACAAGAGGTCGAGCGCCTTGAGGATCTCATCCGGGAGCTTAAGGCTGAGGATTCATACGTGTTTTAGGTGCTAATGTTTGTAGGCTGCACCGATTAATAGCCGACCGATTAAATCAGTTAATCGTCTGAATTCCGATTAATCGCTACTCCCAAGCCAACCGAGCAGCTAACGATTACCGATTTCCTTAACATTGTGTTTAGCATACCAAAATTTAAGAAATGACAACTTGGGTTTTACCCCAAACCATAACTCATATGGTGTCATTTCAACGGATCAAGATGGATCTCTTTTCAGTGCAAAGGCGGTAGTCTCTAAAGCTTTAATCTTTTTAAAACATAATGGCAGTTTTATAAATAACACCTTTGATCCAACCATGTCAAACAAGGTTTCATTACAAATCTCAAACACTCCATACTCCTATGGTGTTTCTGGAAATGTAAATCTAGGTGTTTTTGCTAAACTTGCAACTCAAATAAATCCCTTTATGATAAATCATAATTCATTTATTTTTCTTGTTACACTTGTAACTCAAATAAATCCCTTACGATAAAATCATAAACCATTTATTTTCTTGTCACAATGATTTTCACTTCATCTTGAAATTCTTTGAACGTTTTCAAATATTTCATACTTCTTTCTCATTAAGTGAACATTCACTCAAATTTCCGGAGAAAGTATATGAAGTTGAAACCCATCGCTTACGACTATACATAATGGACTACATACATCAATATGTATAAATTCCAATATGTTAGTCGATCGTTCTTCTTTGGCCTTTGAACGAAGTTTTAATTATCCCGAGGAAAGTCTCACAAGCGTCACTTGATCAAATCAAAGACTCCAAAAATCCATGAAAATGGAGATTCTTCATGTTTTCTTTCCAATATAATTTAAACAGCGATGTCACTTCATAAGTGATATTTCAATCATTTGTCTTGCGACATTTTAGCATTAGGTTTTATGGATGTGATTTCTCCAACTAGATTTGTAAATCATCCATCTTATATGGAATACGGTAATTATTTGAACAACCTTTGTTCTCATAATACCTGATTCAAATAATAATTATTAAAACAAATCTTGAAGTCAAACTTTGATGTCAACGAGAAATACAAACAACGGTTTGTTTGTTTTCGATGAACATCATCACATATTCTGTTGCTAGTTACTTAGGCCATTGTGGTTCATGAATTGCGTTGTTCCGTATGATATTTCGTACCAACCAATTCGGTATCCAATACCCAAGAACCACATTGTTTAACAAGCAAAGAATACAACCATAACATGTATATCATCTATATACCTAAATTGGATATTTTCAGTCTTTTCTTTTCTGCCAAATATATTTTATAGATTCTCTTTCAGCATTTCCTTTTTACTTTTTAAAAGAATCTATCAACATCAAAAGTGGCGCCATATACATGACACATAGTCCAAAGCGTGTATATTCAAATAATAATACCTTTGGACCTGCACTTTGAAGTAGATCACCATCATCAAAATGATCGGCGTTCTTTCAAAATCCATTATTTAGTAATCTTTTAGTATAGTAAACACTTTACATACATCTTCTATTCATCCTTATCATGACGACTTTCATGATCAAGCTACTATAGCTTATAAGGACGAATCGTGAGTATAACATTACTTTCCAAAACCCTTTTGGATGATTAGGATGTCTAGCATCTCCAACCTTCGTAAATTTTCATCCAATATGAGAACATATATTATACTCTATCATATTGCAACCAAAACATTATTTCAGATATCGTTATATCTGCCACACATGATGGTTTCTGAAACAATTCTTTCAGCTCCTAGATAAACTTGATATTAAAACAATCAAGAATTATGGAGGCAAACATGATACTTAAGATACTAACACTAAAATTGTTACTCTCGATTTAATACCAACTATTAAATTTCACGGAGTAAATAGAGTTTGCTAAAAGTTTGCAATAGGACTTTAAACTTTAGATTGACACTCAACACAACACGATACCAGTTCGTAAAGTATATATCCAGAATTCGATAGTTCTATTATCTCAATTACAACTATGCATAAGGTGGTGAACGAATGCCAATGACTACAACAAATTATGCAAATTCACTTTGATTTAATTTATGATAAATTGAGTTCTACTAATCCAAATTAGAAATGAACTCCCACTCAAACACGACATCCATCGTGTCTTTTTGGTGATTACATGAACCAAATCCACTACACCAAGTCAGATCATCACGTGAGTCGGCGTAGCTTCAAAGGCGAGCATCCATATGGTCATCATATCAAAACATATGAATCATGCTTAACCTTCCAGTCCGTGTTCCGAGGCCATGTCTGTACATGCTAGGCTCGCCAAGTAAGAACCTTAGTATTTGCGTGTGTAACTGTCTTACACCCGAGATATGCTCGTGGATTCAAGTACACCCGATCATCACGTGATGCCTTTAAGCGACGAAACATTGTCGGTGCATACTTAAGGAAGAACACATTTTTATCTCGATATCTAAATGAGGGATCATCTTATTATGCTAATAAAACGCCAAATAAGCAATATAAGATGCAATCAATCATCACATGTTTGTAAGTGAAAAGATATGGTTCCCGCATATGATCTCCATCATGTGCATCGTGGTATGATCACTATCATACCTTTATGTGTAAATCCAAGGTCTATGGAATTTACACGTTATGTATGTTGTAAGAGTATTATCTCATACTTCTACTTACAACATCACCATATCATAACACTAGCCCAGCAACAATCTAAACTAGACGCCTCTAATTTATTCATTGCAAATTTTACGTGGTTTAGGGCTTTCGAAGATAGAACCGTTCTTTACCTACGAACATGAACCACAACGAGGATAACCAAATTGTTGACAACTCGTTGCAAATTAGATATTGACTATAGTAGGAGAGACAGACACCCACTAGCCACTTATGCAAAACTAGTTGCATGTCAAGCGTGGAACAGGTCTCATGTGCGAGGACATGTAAAGTTTGTCCGGGCCGCTTCATCCCACTATGCCACTAATATCCAAAGTACAAATAAGAAGCAATAAAATGATCATCATCGCCCACATACTCATATGTGTACTACCCGTGCAAATCATCTACGCATAGATCTGGCTCTGATACTACTATAGGGTTCGCAGCATAGAAAACAAAAAAATTTCTACGATGGGAACATCTATGTACCAAGATCTATCTACTAGATACAAGCAACGGGTGGATATACATCCATAGAATACATACCCTCGAAGACCGAATAGCGTTAACGAGGTTGTACTCGTGGATGATGTAGACGAACACTTGCCGATCTCAAGATCGTGATGAAGTCCATCCGTCCACCGGTCCAAAGACGATCAAGTCCAAGACTCAAAGCAGTGGTGCATCCCTGATCGCACACACGTGGGTACCCGACAACCTCCGCCCTCTCTCCAATGGGCAGGAAGAAACAAATCCTTCCAGAAAAAGCCACCGGGAACATGTATCTCGCTGATCCGAGACCATGGGGGAATTCTAAAGGGGGGAGAGAGATCCTTCGCGAGGAGGTGTGCTTTGAGAGGAGGAGAGGGGGGCCTTTTATAGGGGAGAGGGGGGCACCCAAGGGGCATGGAGCCCAGCCATGGGGGTTGCCCCCACCTCTTCCACATTCATGTGGGTGGAGCTCCCACTCAAAATGAAAAGCCTCCACTCCCATTAAAAAGCCTCCACTCAAAAATCCACTCACATGCATTACATTTCCACCAAATTTAATGCAAGATCTCATTTAAATAAAAATATTTTATTTATTTATTCAGAATTTTGTTAATTACTTTAATTAACAAACATTCACATAAAACCCCTTACAACATTTCAATTTCACATGCGTAACCGTTTGAGAATTTCAACAAAAGCTTTTGTCTAGTGAAATAAATTCCGCGCTTCCTTTTTCTTTCTCGGCATATCATTTGTTCCGAATGGTGTCGGTATCCCTTAAGTGTGTCACCCTACGGTTCGCGAATAATGCGTACATGATCAAGACCCTCTCCGATCAATAATCGCCAGACTGGAGTTCCAGATCGACTCACACATTCAACGATGACTTCTGTGATCGTGTGAACCTTTTACGCTAGTATCTTAATCCCTTTGTTTCACGATATATTACATGTCCGATATTTGATCATCGGCATCTCCATACCTAGTTTGATCTCGCATCGACATGCACTCTTTTCGCTCGTGATATAACATTCTAGTGATCAAATCACTTGCTTGCAAGCTAATCAATGTGATATCACCGAGAGGGCCCAGAGCATATCTATCCGTCATCGGGATGAACAAATTCCACTCTTGATCCATGGGTCTCAACATAACACTTTAGTAGTTCTGAATCCATCTTTATAATTACCTAGTTACGGTGTGACGTTTGATGTCATCGAGAAACTCTTCCGGTGTTAGTGATTGACATGATCTCATGGTCTAAGGATTAGGATCACTTCGTAAGTTGTCATAGCAATATAAACTCAATGACTTTGATCGTAATGCTATACTTCGGATTAATGTTCATCACATCATTACACTGATGTTGTGACCTCGTTATTAACAACATCCAATGTCCATGATCAGGAAACTTTGATCATCATGTTAATCAACGAGCTAGTTTATAAGAGAGGCATAACTAGGAACTTCCTTTTTGTTTATTAAACACACATGTATTAACGTTTTCGTATTAATACAATTATAGCATGCAAAATAAACATTTATCATAAATAAGGAATACGATAATAACCACTTTATTATTGCCTCTCGGGCATATTCCCTTCAACCAATGCGACTAGGGCTGCGTCTGGTTGCAGCCAGATTCCGATGTCGATCTCCCTCGGGGGAGAGACAGAAGGCTTGGTGATGGTGTCGAGGAAGACGCCAGCGGGTGGTGCGAGTCGAGCCGAGCCGATGCGGGAGAGTGCGTCGGCCTCTTTGTTCTTCCGCATGTTGATCCACTCGACGGAGTATCCCACGAAGTGGCCTCCCAGCTGGTCCACTGCTTGGCGGTATGCCTCCATGGTGGGGAAACTGTGTCGCAGGTGCCGGAGACTTGCCCGGCGAAGAGGTTGGAGCCGCCGTAGCAGCGCAGGCGATTGATGTTCATCTCCTTGGCTGCCCGCATGCCGTGGAGTAGCGCCTCGTACTCGGCCATGTTGTTGGTGCAAGGGGTGAAGTCGAGGTACAGGACGTAGCGTAGCTTGTCGCCCTTCGAAGATGTGAGCATGATCCCTGCCCTGGCCATCTGCGAACATGGAGCCGTCGAAGTGTAGGCTCCAGTAATGGAGGTATGACAGTTTCTCTAGCTAATGGGCCTCCTCCCATTCGGCAAGGAAATCTGCGAGATCCTGCGACTTGATCGCATTGTGCGGCTCGTACCTTATGTTGTGGACTCCGATCTCGACGACCCACTTGGCGACTCGCCAGGTCGCCTCACGGTTGCGTATGATATCCTGCAACGGTGCTGAGGAGTCGACCGTTATTGGGTGCTCCTAGAAGTAGTGCGCGCCCATTGGCTCAAGACCGTGATATACCAATTTTGGTACTACCGGCGAAGTCCAGTCTCGAGGACTTCGCTGATGTAGTACACATGTCGCTGCACTTGGCGCTCCTTGCCTTCCTCTGGTCGTTCGACGACCATGACGGCGCTGACGACTCGCTCGGAGGCCTCGACGTAAACGAGCATGGGCTCCTTCTCGACAAAGGCGGCGAGTAGTGGTGCCGCGAGTAGCACCTCCTTGAGGACGTGGAGCGCATCGTCTTCTTCCTTGTCCCACTGGAAAGTGGGGTTCTTGCGCATTAGGCGGTAGAGGGGCATCGCCTTCTCGCCTAGCCGGGGGATGAAGCGACAGAGGGCCGCGACTCGCCCGGCCAACTTCTGGACGTCACGCAGGCACTCGGGTTTGCCGAGCCGGGCGATCGTGTTGATCTTGGCGGGGTTCGCCTCGATCCTGTGCTTGGAGACGATGTACCCCAGCGGCTGACCAGTGGGTACACCGAAGGTGCACTTTCCTGGGTTTAGCTTTATTTTGTACCTCCGCAGGTTGGCGAAGGTTTCTGCCAGGTTGGCGAGTAGGTCGCCCTGGTGAGTGGATTTTACCACCACGTCTTCGATGTAGATGTGTGTAACACCCTCAGAATCGGACCTATGCAAGTTTGAGCAAAATTCGCCAAACCCGCATAGAAACGATTCAAAGGTGCCCACCAGGCACTTTCGTGCGGGTGGAAAACGAAGTAATAACATTACACAACAGTCCTCGATGGGACCCACAGAACAAATATATATAACAGCGACTCAAAGAGTCAAGAATACAAATATACGGTACAAAGATCCAAATCACCTTGAAAACGATGGGGCGTCCGACTATGGACAAGATGCAAATGGGGCTAAGAGCCCTGAAGAATAACCAATGGCGTCCATAACCCTGCCCAGGCCAAGCCGGAAGGGTAACCCTGCTAACGACGTCGATCTCGAACCTGCTTAAACAAAAGGGGTGCCGACAAAGGGCAAAGGAAAGAGAAGGAGCCAAGATCGAGGCCAAGACACGGCGAGGCTAGAATTCGCGGTCCTCGCCACATAGGTATGGTGGATCGAGCGGCAAAAGATGCACTAAACAACCTATAGAGACTCGATACAACCGGCGGTTATCGAGAGGGATAAGAATGACCTATTCGAACCAACTGATACTATCATCAAACAAACCCATCTGGCGTTTCCCTCGAGACCAATCGAGGAAGTCAACCGAGGAACTCACACACGTGCTTTTACTTATTTAGTTATAGTTGCACTCTACTAGTCGGGTTTTGGATAATCGTCCCGATAAAATAAGAAGTGGGCACTTTAGTTCACCATTCCGCTAGAAGTTGCAGCAATTACTAAACAGACATCGATAGTATGAGATAAACCCAAAACCCAAGCGGTTGTTGTTACTTTTATTCAGCCATTCCGCTAGAAGTTGCGATTTACTAGTCAGTACAATTGTCGCGTTTACAACCAAACAAGCAATTGTGGGCGTATTAATTAGCCATTCCATTATAGTGAAGCTGATTACTAGTCATTATAAGTCAAATTTATAGCAAGAACTTTAGTTATGCTTGTCTATGATCGAGATATCAGGCTCCAAGTCGTCCATATCCGCGACACGGCTTTCGTAAAGTTTTACCGCCGGGTGCACCAATAGCAACACACGCCGATCAACCTCGAAAAACCAAATCAAAACCCAACGAGGCTTTCACGATCGAACAATCACAGATTCAGAATATTTCAGGGGCCACCCTTTGAGTAGATCCCGCAAGTAAGCTAGCTTCGAGACGGCCTCAAGGTTAGCGCCAATGGTCAGAAGCGATCGGGAACCCGAAAACTCGGGGTGTCGATACCGCGTAATCACTCCGCCTTCCTAAACAGTACAGTGTGCTATCTGTCGCACAATTTAAATACAAAAAGTAGCATGGCATAAGTACAGGATCGTAAATAAAACCTCAAACTAGTTTGTGGCCCCAAGAAATAAGACTGAATCAAGCTCTGGCTCAGGGGGATCCCATATACCTCCCGGATGTGGATAGCGCGATAAATCAAGGAACATGTATCAAGTACTCGGGGTCTTACGGGACACAAGTGGGCGTTCGGAAACCAAATATTATCTATCACCCACCGATGCCTCTGCTTATTTCAATTTTAGTTGTTAACAGAAATTAAAGTGACGATAAGTAAAACTAGAATCATCTCCAACATCAACATGCGGCAATACATCAGCAACTGTGGCATTAGACGACACGCAACAGCACTTGAGCAAGCGACTATGTCGCGCAAGTCCAACTATCTACCAAACAACAGGTAATAGGATGTGTCCAAGGCAATATAGGGCTGCAAGGGATTTCACGGGTACGAAAACTAGAGCATTGCAACACAGATAGCAATAGATCCACAGGAAGGAGTAAATTACTATAAAAGTAAGATAGGTAGAAAGGGGGAGATGCTCGCCTGAAAAGCATTGTCGAAAGGCTCATCCGAAGATCGGGGCGAAGCTCACATCAACTCAACGGCCTTATCCGCGAAGAAGCAAAACACTAGAATAAACACCGGATGCAACATTTAATACAACGGCAGAAGATCGGCATGATGCATGCATGATGTATGGCATGGCAAAGGTGCGATGCAGTTAGGTCATATTAAGCGGAACCGGGGTCCCGACAATTACTTAAATGGTTCAAGTTATTTAGAACCCCCGCAAATTAAATGTTGTTTGAACATGGCAAAAGATAGTATCGGGTTCACTACACCAATTTAAATGAGGCCAATATAAGGCTAGATTTGCCCGCATATGGGCCCCATATTTAATTATTAGGTGAATCGGCATAAGGCCCCCAAACCACAGATATGCATGCGAGATGAATGATGAAATGCAACAAGTTGATATCATTTATAAAATAGGGTATCGAGGAAAAGGGTCACACATTAGGGGTCTCGACGATCTTGGGGTTCCGGGGTTCGGGGTCGGTCTCAGGGTCCAGGGTTCGACGGAACGTTCTCGGCTCCGGGGTGAAGTGCTTATCGTCCCATGGCGATCTTGGAGTTCCGAGGGTGTTTCCCGCGTCCATGATTGCAGATCTCGTCGGTTCCAACTCGAAGGCTTGTTGTTCCGCGGCGTAGATCTTGGGGGTCCACCGAGGGTTGCGAGCCCTCGACGACAACGGTCTCGTGGACGAGCTTGGCGCACGCTTACATGGTACGTGGCTTCTGAAGATCTTGGCATGCGACGTCGTCGGCATCGGTTCGGGAAGGAGTTCTTGTCGTTGCGAGGGTCTTGTCGGGCTCGCGCCATCGAGTCGGTGTCAACATTCGGGGCGTTCTCGTGGCAAACTTGGCGTCCGGGGGTTTGTCGGGGTTCAGGGTTCCGTGTCGAAGGCCTTGGCGTGCCGAGGGACGATCTTGGGGGTTCGGTCCGGACTCGCATCCGTGACGAAGACCTTGACATCCCGGAGCGGTCTTCGGTTCCCGGGACGATCTTGCGGTATGGTGTCGTGGTCATCGGGGAGCACCTTGTACCTTCTTCGGCATCACGCCGGTCTTGTCGGTCTTGTCTGCGGACGAACTTGATTTGTCGGTTCGGTGTCGTTGCGACTCTTGACGTCGGTTAACCAGAGCACACGTGTTGGGATCTTGGCACGGCGCGTGGCCCGGATGTCGTACTAAACGCACGCTGATGCAGCGAGCTCCTCGAACAGGCGGCCGCGGCGACGCTGCAGTGGAAGGCGGGTCGGCGACGAGCTTGGCGGGACGCGGACGCGGCGAGGAAAGCTCCTGGCGGCGGGGCGAGGGCCGCAGGCGAGCCGGAGAGGAGCTAGGCCGGAGGAGGACCCGCGGTGGCCGGAGGAGAGGAGGGTTTCGGGCGGCGCGAAGTGACGCAGCGCGCGCGACCGACGAAGGCGGCGCTGGGCGCAGGAGAGGCGGAGCGGGGAGGCCGGAGGGCGCAGAGCGGTGGCGTGCGAGGAGGAGGCGGCGCGGGCTGGAGAGGAGGTAGCCGCTGGCGAGGTCGGGCGGCGGCTTGAGGCCCGGCGGCGAGCCGCAGGGAGCGGCGCCGGGCGACGCGGACGGGCGGCGGAGGAACGCGTAGGCGGCGCGGGCTTGGGGCGAGGGCGGCGAGGCGGCGTCTGACGGCAAGGTGCTGGGCGTGACGGCGTAGGAGGCGCCATGAGGCGAGGGAGGCCGCGGCGAGGGAGGAGGTCGTCGGCGGGCTGCAGGCGGACGCTGGTCGGTGCGGGGCGAGGGCTTCGAGCGGCGGCTGGGCGGCGCGTGAGGGGTGAGGGAGGCAGAGGGGACGAGCGGCCAGGCGAGGCGCTACGAGCTGGGAAGGAGGAAGCGAGGGACATGCGGGGGCGTCGGGCCGGGGAGAGATGGAGAGAAGGGAGACGCTGGGGGGGGGGAGAGAGTTGGGGAAGAGGAGCAGTGACAGGGGAGAGGTGGGCCGGACGTGGGGGCAAGTGGTCCCAGGCGGGTGGGAGGGCCGGTGGGTGTGTGGCTTGGGTGTGTGCGTGCTCAGCGTGGGAAGGGTCGGTTGGTGGGGTGGTCCCAGGGAAAGAGGGGGAGAGAGAGAGATGGGAGAGAGCTGGCTTATGTGGCGTGCAGGAGTGGAGGGGTGAGGGAAGAGGGTGAGGTGGTGATCTGAGTGGTTAGGTGAGGTGGAGAGGAGGGTTGGGTAGATAGCGGGTAGCTATAGGATTTAGAGGCACTAATCGACCGATTTTAAACAGGGTGGTCGTTCGGGTCTATTCGGCCCGTTCGACTGCCCCGCTAAAATAAATTAAATATTTTTGATGTTTTAAACGGGGCTTTTGCAAACCGATGCTAGACAAAATAAATAATCCGGACAAGCCCGGGTTTGCGCGTTAATTAGGATGGGGCGTTTAGAAACAAAACGGGCTTAAAATAGTTTCGCAAACAATGCATGATGATGACGATGCAATGCACAAATTCAACGCGATTTTCTAGTAGTGGTTTTATGGGATGCCACAATTCGACACCACTAACAAGGGATCTCGCCGAGATCCGCCTCATGGTACCGGAAGGAAGGTCGGCGTTCTCGCCTTCTCGCTTTGTGTAGATCCTCGCGACACCACTAACGAGGGTTCATCCTCCATCTTGAAATCGGCGACACCACCAACAAAGGGTCGTTGTTCCCGATCGTCGAGGAACACTCGGAGAAACAAAGGACGAAGATAGAGGCATCAAACGATAAGGCCACCCCTAACTTCCGCTCAAGAGGGAAAAGTTACATCGATCCACCGCCGATGTACAGAGCGAACAGTATGAGTCGGGTAGGGTGATCAGTCCATCCCGGACCCAACTATCAACTCTATACATGGGTAGGAGAATCAGGCAACTCAACTCTCGAGATTTAGACTGAAGATCTTCATAGGTGGTATCCGGAACAAAGGAATGCTGCCAGCAGAAATCGTATGAAAGACACCATGATTAGGTTCCGCGATGGTTCCATTGGCCTGAACAACACATGCTCAAGGTCGACTCCGACTTCACCAAAGCTCGTCCTTCTCGTATGTTTTTCAACGACACTGACATCCGGCGAGGAACACACATGGATAAGGAGCTCAAGAACAAAAGATTGGAGGAAGGGTACAACAGACAAGTTGCCGATTGATGATCGTAGCACCTCCGTTACAAAAAGGGAGAATTCGAAACCCTGAAGGTACGACGGAAACCCAACCACGAGAAATCCTGGACTCGAAGAAAGAGAAGAGAGCGGATTTAAAACGCGTGGAGATAAGAGGAGATTAGCAGAGGGGTAAGGAGTAAAACCAGACCTAGTCAGAACTATCCAACCGATTTTGCAAAAATAGTTTTGACACTCTACTTCGGCCGTTAGCTAGGTTATCCTACAGGCTGGACTTGTGGGTATCGAATCACGAGCTCGATACCACTCTCAGAACACCCTCGAATCGACCTATGCAAGTTTGAGCAAAATTCGCCAAACCCGCATAGAAACGATTCAAAGGTGCTCACCAGCACTTTCGCGGGTGGAAAACGAAGTAATAACATTACACAACAGTCCTCGATGGGACCCAGAACAAATATATATAACAAATGACTCAAAGAGTCAAGAATACAAATATACTACAAAGATCCAAATCACCTTGAAAAGCGATGGGCGTCCGACTACGGACAAGATGCAAATGGGGCTAAGAGCCTCAAGAATAACCAATGGCGCCCATAAACCTGTGCCAAGCCGGAAGGGTAACCCCGCTAACGACGCCGATCTCGAACCTGCTTAAACAAAAGGGTGCCGACAAAGGGCAAAGGAAAGAGTAGGAGCGTCAAGATCGAGGCCAAGACACGGCGAGGCTAGAATTGGCGGTCCTCGCCACATAGGTATGGTGGATCGGCGGCACGGCAAGATGCACTAAACAACCTATAGAGACTCGATACAATCAAGGCGGTTATCGAGAGGGATAAGAATGACCTATTCGAACCAACTCGATACTATCATCAAACAAACCCATCTCGGCTTTCCTCGAGACCAATCGAGGAAGTCAACCGAGGAACTCACACAGTTGGCAGTTTTACTTATTTAGTTATAGTTGCGGCACTCTACTAGTCAGGTTTTGGATAATCGTCCTGATAAAATAAGAAGTGGGCACTTTTAGTTCACCATTCCGTTGTAGTTGCAGCAATTACTAAACAGATACTGATAGTATGAGATAAACCCAAAACCCAGCAGTTGTTGTTACTTTTATTCAGCCATTCCGTTGTAGTTTCCAGATTTACTAGTCAGGTACAATTGTCGCAAGCGACAACCAAACAAGCAATTGTGGGCAGTATTAATTAGCCATTCCATTATAGTGAAGCTGATTACTAGTCATTATAAGTCAAATTTATAGCAAGAACTTTAGTTATGCTTGTCTATGATCGAGATATCAGGCTCCAAGTCGTCCATATCCGCGACACGGCTTTCGAAAGTTTTACCCCGGTGCACCAATAGCAACACACGCCGATCAACCTCGAAAACCAAATCAAAACCCAACGAGGCTTTCACGATGAACAATCACAGATTCAGAAATATTTCAGGGGCCACCCTTTGAGTAGATCCCGCAACGAAGTAAGCTAGCTAGACGGCCTCAAGGTTAGCGCCAATGGTCAGAAGCGATCGGGAACCCGAAAACTCGGGTGTCGATACTGCGTAATCACTCCGCCTTCCTAAACAAGACAAGGTGCTATCGTCGCACAATTTAAATACGTAAAGTAGCATGGCATAAGTACAGATCGTAAATAAAACCTCAAACTAGTTTGTGGCCCCAAGAAATAAGACTGAATCAAGCTCGCCTGGGGATCCCATATACCTCCGGATGTGGATAGCGCGATAAATCAAGGAACATGTATCAAGTACTGGGTCTTACGGGACACAAGTGGGCTCGAAACCAAATATTATCTATCACCCACCGATGCCTCTGCTTATTTCAATTTTAGTTGTTAACAGAAATTAAAGTGACGATAAGTAAAACTAGAATCATCTCCAGCATCAACATGCGGCAATACATCAGCAACTGTGGCATTAGACGACGCAATGAAGATTGAGCAAGCGACTATGTCGCGCAAGTCCAACTATCTACCAAACAACAGGTAATAGGATGTGTCCAAGGCAATATAGGGCTGCAAGGGATTTCACGGGTACGAAAACTAGAGCATCGCAACACAGATAGCAATAGATCCACACGAAGGAGTAAATTACTATAAAAGTAAGATAGGTAGAAAGGGGGAGATGCTCGCCTGAAAAGCATTGTCGAAAGGCTCATCCGAAGATCGGGGCGAAGCTCACATCAACTCAACGGCCTTATCCGCGAAGAAGCAAAACACTAGAATAAACACCGGATGCAACATTTAATACAACGGCAGAAGATCGGCATGATGCATGCATGATGTATGGCATGGCAAAGGTGCGATGCAGTTAGGTCATATTAAGCGGAACCGGGGTCCCGACAATTACTTAAATGGTTCAAGTTATTTAGAACCCCCGCAAATTAAATGTTGTTTGAACATGGCAAAAGATAGTATCGGGTTCACTACACCAATTTAAATGAGGCCAATATAAGGCTAGATTTGCCCGCATATGGGCCCCATATTTAATTATTAGGTGAATCGGCATAAGGCCCCCAAACCACAGATATGCATGCGAGATGAATGATGAAATGCAACAAGTTGATATCATTTATAAAATAGGGTATCAAGGAAAAGGGTCACACATTAGGGGTCTCGACGATCTTGGGGTTCGGGGTCGGTCTCAGGGTCCAGGGTTCGACGGAACGTTCTCGGCTCCGGGGTGAAGTGCTTATCGTCCCATGGCGATCTTGGAGTTCCGAGGGTGTTTCCCGCGTCCATGATTGCAGATCTCGTCGGTTCCAACTCGAAGGCTTGTTGTTCCGCGGCGTAGATCTTGGGGGTCCACCGAGGGTTGCGAGCCCTCGACGACAACGGTCTCGTGGACGAGCTTGGGCAGACGTCGGCACATGGTACAGGGCTTCTCGGAAGATCTTGGCATGCGACGTCGTCGGCATCGGTTCGGGAAGGAGTTCTTGTCGTTGCGAGGGTCTTGTCGGGCTCGCGCCATCGAGTCGGTGTCAACATTCGGGGCGTTCTCGTGGCAAACTTGGCGTCCGGGGGTTCGTCGGGGTTCAGGGTTCCGTGTCGAAGGCCTTGGCGTGCCGAGGAACGATCTTGGGGGTTCGGTCCGGACTCGCATACGTGACGAAGACCTTGACATCCCGGAGCGGTCTTCGGTTCCCGGGACGATCTTGCGGTATGGTGTCGTGGTCTTCGGGGAGCACCTTGTACCTTCTTCGGCATCACGCCGGTCTTGTCGGTCTTGTCTGCGGACGAACTTGATTTGTCGGTTCGGTGTCGTTGCGACTCTTGACGTCGGTTAACCAGAGCACACGTGTTGGGATCTTGGCACGAAGCAGGCGTGGCCCAGATGTCAGGTACTCAAACGCACGCGCGATGCAGCGAGCTCCTGGAACAGGGGGCGGCCGCGGCGACGCGTTGCAGGGAAGGCGGGGTCGGCGACGGAGCTTGGCGGGGACGCGGGACGAAGGACGCGGCGAGGAAAGCTCCTGGCGGCGGGGCGAGGGCCGCAGGCGAGCCGGAGAGGAGCTAGGCCGGAGGACCAATGCGGGGAGGAGAGGAGGGCGGCGGCGAGTGACGCAGCGCCGGGCGCTGGATCGACGGCGGAGGCGGGCGGGGCGAGGAGAGGCGGAGCGGTGGGGTGCAGCGCCAGAGGGCAAGAGCGCGGGCGAGGGCTGCAGGTGGCGGTGCGAGGTCGAGGAGGCGGCGCTGCTGGAGAGGAGGTAGCCGCGGGCGAGGCTTCGGGGCGGGCTTGAGGTTCAGCGGCGCGAAATGCAGGGCGCGGCCGGGCGACGCGGACGGGCGGCGGAGGAACGCGTAGGCGCGTCTGGGCTTGGGGGCGAGGGCGGCGACGGAAGGCTGGTGCCGGGCGTGACGTGGCGAGGCGGCGCGGAGGCGAGGAGGATGTCGCCGGGCGGCGGGCGGGCAGGACGCTGGTCGGCGAGGGCTTAGAGGGCAAGGCCGGCGGAGGGTGAGGGGAGCAAGGCGAGGGGACGGGCGGCAGGGCGGTGAGGCGCGCCGGAGCTGGGAAGGAGGAAGCGAGGGACATGCGGGGGCGTCGGGCCGGGGAGAGATGGAGAGAAGGGAGACGCGGGGGAGTTGGGAAGAGGAGCAAGGATGGGGAGAGGTGGGCGGACGTGGGGCTGGGGCGGGTCCCAGGCGTGGAGGGCCGGGCAGGTGTGTGGCTTGGGTGTGTGCGTGCTCAGCGTGGGAAGGGTCGGTTGGTGGGGTGGTCCCAGGGAAAGAGGGGGAGAGAGAGAGAGAGGGGAGAGAGCTGGCTTATGTGGCAGCGTGTGAGTGGAGGGGGTGAGGGAAGAGGGTGAGGTGGCAGGATCTGAGTGGTTAGGGTGAGGTGGAGAGGAGGGTTGGGTAGATAGCTGGGTAGCTATAGGATTTAGAGGGGCAGACTAACTGGACCGATTTTAAAACAGGGGTGGTCGTTGGGGTTTATTCGGCCCGTTCGTCTGCCCCGCTAAAATAAATTAAATATTTTTAATGTTTTAAATGGGGCTTTTGCAAACCGATGCTAGACAAAATAAATAATCCGGACAAGCCCGGGTTTGCGCGTTAATTAGGATGGGGCGTTTTAGAAACAAAACGGGCTTGCGAAAATAGTTTCGGCAAACAATGCATGATGATGACGATGCAATGCACAAATTCAACGCGATTTTCTAGTAGTGGTTTTGCGGGATGCCACAATGTGGATGTTGCGGCCGATTTGGCTCGCAAGGCACTCCTGCATACACCTCTGGTAGGTTGCCCCGGCGTTCTTGAGGCCGAAGGTCCTGGCGGTGTAGCAGAAGGCTCCGAATGGCGTGATGAACGCCATCTTTTCCTTGTCCTCGACTGCCATTTTGATCTGGTTGTACCCAGAGTAGGCATCAAGGAATCATAGTGACTCCGAACCCGTGGTTGAATCGATGATTTGGTCGATCCGCCGGAGGACGAACTGCTCCTTCGGGCAGGCGCTGTTGAGGTTTGTGTAATCTATACACATTCTCTAGGTCCCGTTTTTCTTCTCGACCAAGACTAGGTTTGCCAGCCACTTGGATAATTTGATTGGCCGGATGAAGCCTGCAGCGAGTAGACGTTGCACCTCCTCGGGCGATTGCTCGGCGGCGCTCTTCATTGAAGGGCCGCAGCGACTGCTTGACAGGCCGTGCTTTGTTGTCGGTGTTGAGTTTGTGCTCAGCGAGTTCCCACGGGACACCAGGCATGTCAGATGGCTTCCATGCGAAGATGTCGCGATTCTCATATAGGAACTCGATGAGCGCGCCTTCCTATGTTGGGCTCATTCCCGTCCCAATCGTAACTGTCTGGCTGGAGTCACCTGGGACCAGCTCGACGGTGCGAGTGTGCGTCGTTGCCTCGAAGGCGGTGGAGCTGCCACCCTCCGAGTTGGGCTTCTTGAGTATGGTGGGGTTGTAATTGTTGAACCCGCTCGCGTACTTGGCTAGCTCCTCTACATGGTTGGATTCTGTCGCGATGACAGCGTCGGCGAGCTCGGCGCCTTTGGCCTCGCACTCTGTGGCCATGTCGGGGTCGCCATGGACGGTGATGATGCCGCACGGCCCGGGGAGCTTCATCGCGTTGTACGCGTAGTGGGGCGCTGCCATGAATTTGGCGAACGCCTGGCACCCCGGACGCATTGGTAGGGGCTGTTGAACGACACCATCTCGAAGACGATCCACTCGGTTAAGTTCGCTGGTGTGCCGAAGGTGACTGGCAGCGTCACCTTGCCGATCGGGTACGCCTTCCGACCGGGGAAGATGCCGTGGAAGGTGGTGTAGGTCGTCTCGATCATCGACTGTGGGAGCCGCAGTCGCCTGAATGTGTCCAGGTACAGGATGTTGATGGAGCTGCCGCCGTCCATCAACGTCTTGGGGAGCCAATAATCTCCCACCTTGGGCTTGACGACCAAGGCAACTCGGCCCGGATATTCGATCCGTGGTGAGTGGTCCTCGCGGCTCCAGGTGATTGGTTGCTCAGACCAGTTAAGGAACTGGGGGATGTCGATCTAGGACACTGCGTTGACAGCGACAACACGGGCGATGACCTTCTTCTCGCGCTTCGTGTTGAAGCCTGTGAAGGTGTGGAGCAAGCCGACGTCGTTGCCGAATTTGCCGTTGTTTGGCGGGTGGTTGTCGGGGTCTTCCCTTGCACGTCGTGCCTTCTCGATCTCCCTCAGGGAGTGGCAGTCGGCGGTCGTGTGCGTGGCAGGTTTCCCCTCCCTGCTGTGAAACACACAGGGCTGGTTGAGGAGAGCCGCATGGTCGAATTGTGGCTTCGCCTTGTAGTTGCCGGTATCGCGGCGTTGGCCTCCATCGCGGCGAAAGATTTTGGGCTCGCATGGGGCGTACCTGGAGTTGGCGATGAATTCGACTCGCTCATCACCTTGGTGCTTGCCAGTGAGGCGAGTGTTGTTGTACCGTAGCTCGGGTCGTCTCCCGCTGTCGTGGCCGCTCGTGCGGTGATTCCCTCCCGACTCGTTGTCGGTTTCTTGGTTTGGGTCCTCCTCCGCGTACCGCTTGGCGATATCGAGGAGGTCCGGTATGTTGTCGAGTGTTTTGTACACCCGCTTGAGTTTGGTGACCAGGGGCTCGTAGCAGCACGAGGTCTTGAAGCAGTGGATCGCGGTGTCCAGGTGGATTCTGGCCGCGTTGTACCACATGTCTTGCCACCTTTGGACCCAGCTGCGGGTCGACTCGCGGGGTCCCTGGACGCATCGCTCCAGGTCCTCGATGGTGGTGGCGCGGGTGTAGGACCCCTCGAAGTGCCTGATGAAGGCATCACGCATTTCCTCCCAGGAGTCGATGCTGTCCGCGGGGAGGGTGTTGATCCATTGCCGGTACGCTCCCTCCATCATCAGGGGGAGGTAGGGAGCGGCAAGCAGGTCGGTGTGGCCGGCGATTCCCATCGCCATGAGGTAGGTGTCTAGCCACACGGACGGGTCGTACGAGGGGTCATACTTCTCGATCTCTTTCGGCGCCTTGAAGTTCGTCGGGTATCTTTCGCCTCGGATCATGGGTCCGAAGCACTGGGGTCCGACTCGGCTCAGCGACCCCCTTGGTTTGCCGTCACGGCGATTGGTGAGGGTATGCCTCAAATCATCAGGCTGGCGTGCGCGCCAGCTCTGGTTGTTGATGATGTGGGTGCGCGCATCGACTGGCTGCCCGTTGGCTGCGACGAAGTTGTTCGCCGGTCGTGGGTCGTTGGTGGAGAGTGCCGCGTGCGCGGGTTGATGTTGGAGCTGTAGGGGCTCGGGTGGTGGGCAGTTGAGGGTGTTTGCCACCATTGGGCGGCCGCTCGAGGCCGCCCTGCTGCCTGACGAATGTGAGTACATGCGACCCTGTGAGTCGGCGCCCGCATTTTGTTGCTCGACTGCCTTGGCGAGTAGAGCCTTGGCGTACTGGATCTGCAAGGCGCCTTCCCCGGTCACGGTGATGTTGTCGACCGCGGATCAGCTCGCGACGACGTTGTCCATCGGGGTGGAGAACAGCGGGAGGACATTCGCGTCTCGCTCCCGCAAGGAGACCAGGATTCTTGGCTGATCCTGGGGGGGGGGCGTGCGGCCTGGTGGTGCTGGGCGCCGTTAGCCGTCACACCTGGTGGTGGCTGGGAACTTCCTCCTGGCGGCGCGTTTTCGCAGATCGCGCGCTCGGCTATGCGAGCCGGGTCATTCTCATCGTCGAAGTTCAGGGCGCGACCTGATGCGAAGTTGGTGGTAGCGCGAAAGCTCCTGCGCTGTCACCTGCTCGAGGTGGAATTTCTCGCGCTCGGCTTGTTCCTTGCGGACCGCCTCCTCCAGTCGCACGTGGAGTTCCTCGACCTCCATTTCCGTCGCGGTCGGCGGGATCGGCATGGAGAAGGGGTCTGGCGGGGGTTCCGCGCCATTCGCCATGTAGGCCGCGACGTTGTGGCCAGATCCGATGTAGAGATCGCCGGAGTTCTCCGACCCGGAATCGAAGTCGAAGATCCCAAGAATGGAGGGATCCTCGAAGTCTCCCACGTTGGAGACCTAGGTGATGGAGCCCGTGGATCACGCGATGACGATAGATCTGACGGGCGATGCCAGGGTCGCTGAGTCGGCGTCGACGTTGAGGACCGCATCATCCACAGCCGTGGCGGTTTCGGCCTAGTTGTTGTTGGCCGATTCGTACTCGGAGACGAGGCGGTGGATGGTGCAGACATGGCTCTCAGAGATCCGGTCGTGTGGTGGCGACTCGCGGATGCGAGCCGAGTCCTCCAAGGCGATGACGTCGGTGAAGCCGACAAAGAGGCTGATCGTGCCGACCGGCATGATCACGCTATGCGTGACGGGGCGTGCCACCGGGACGTAGCTTCTCGGCAAGATTTGGAGGATCTCGCCGATCGCAATCATGCGGCCGGTGGCGATTGTCTCATTGATGGGCAGATTGGATCTTGCCGCAGAACACCGGCCTGACCGGCCAGGCCCCATGGTGGGCACCACTGTCGTGGGAATGGCCACGGCAGATGCTGCAATCGGCAGCGAGTAGTAGAACGAAGGGAAAGGGTGGCCAGCCATCTGCGTTGCGAGATGAGGGCGGAGACACAAGGTTTTACCCAGGTTCGGCCGCCCGGAGGGTAAATACCTACTCCTGCTAGATTGTATTATGAAGAGAGTACAAGGGCGAGCTCGACGACTAGGCGGTGAGTCGCTAGGGTGTATGATGGAACGTGTCCTCTATGCGTACCCTAGGGAGGTGTATATAGGCTCACCTTGCTAGGGTTTACAGATCTACAACCGAATTAGTTAAGGATTCAGAGGGTTCTTGACCTAATCCGACTAGGCCTAGCTAGGCTTCTGGGCCTCCATCTTCCAGTCGCCTGAGTCCTCGCCAAGTCTCGATCCAGTCGCCCCATGGCCCACTTGGGCCAATAATAGGAACGCCCCTGGGTATACCCCGGTAGGCATATACCCATCAACCACAAATCGTGGTCATCGTCAACGCCAACAAGTTCTTCTACACGAGCGACGCCACGCTCATACAAGCGGAAAATACGGGTCTAATCCTGTCACATCCCAAGATTTTCCAAATCTTGTTATGTGAAAAATAAATGAATAAAATAAAATTTTGTTTGATTTTCAGGGCTAGAAGAAACTTTTTGAATCCAATTGGACACCTTCAAACCAATTTGGGTCAAATAAATCCTAAAGGGATTAAAAAGATAAATATTTAATAAAAGAAAAATAAAAGTATTTTGTTACTACTTTGAAATCTTCTTATAAAAGGTTTTAGATCTCAAATTGAAAAGGAAGGATTTTAAGTAAAGATTATTTTATAAAGCCAAATTAAAACATTGGCCAAGCTTTTAATTAAAACATTTTGTTTTGAATAAAAATAGCAAAGGTTTATAAAATAATAGGGATTTAATATCCCAATTTTATTAAAGTAAAGGCTTTTCCCATTTTAAATAAAACACTAAAACTTATTTAATTATTTTAAATAAGTTTTCCAAGTATTTTATATTCTCAAATAAAACCTACTGAAGTGTTTTGGTTTTATTTTAGATTTCAAAATAAAGATTTAATAAAACAAATCCTATTTGATTTAATAACCAAGGTCCATTTTATTTAAATGATTAATGGACCCTAAAATAAAATGTTATTTTGTTTTAAACAAGTTTTCAAAATATCTTTATTTCCAAATGAAACCTACTGATTTGGTTTTGAAAATATTTGGATTTCAAATGGAGATTTTATTAATTAAATCAAACCCTATTTTATTAAATAACTAAAGATCCATTTTATTTAATTAAAGAATGGATCCTAAAAAGAATAAAAATTATTATTTTATTTTGGGATTTGGTTTATGTTGATAAACAGAACCAAAATTCAAAGTTACAAAGTTTAGTGATTGTTTGAATTTATTTGGTTGATTGAATTATTTGTTTGAATTTCAAATCAGTAAAGATAAATAGAAAAAGATAAATCAATCAGACAGGAAAAAAATGTGAGAACAGTCGACCCAGCCCAGCCGGCCCAACTAACCCAGCAACAGCCCACCTCACTCCCCCAGCGAACCATTATTTCTCACTCAGACCCACACCCGCACAGTCACTGAACTCTGGCCCCCACCTCCCCTCCCTTTCTTTCATTGCCAAGCGGACCCCACCCTCTCCTGTTCATCGTCTCCATCGCTGCGACCGTTCTTCCCCGTTTCTGGCAGTAATTTCGCGTCATCAATTCGCCTTAACGCCGCGATTAAACCTCGCAGTGATCACGCGTGTTAAATCCCCTCTTCCTCCTCTTCCATTCCCCCCAAACACCACGCCTCGAGAGCCACCAGGTTGTCGCAAATTCCTTCTGCACCACCGCCGTCTCCGACGGGGTTCTCGACCGATTCCGGCGAGCACGAATCGCCCCACTGCCCCTTGACCACCCGAGTGTGATCCCCATATCCCTACGCATCACCCAGAACCAACCCCTTGTCCGCGTGCGTTTCTAGAACGCGGCAAGGAAGCGCCGCCGTGCGCCGTTCTCCGACGACGTCTCCCCGGTAAAATCCGACCACCCCTCTCTTCCCCGTGGATACGATGATGAACACCATGCTATCGCGGACCTTATGGTGCTATTCGTTTGTCCTAGGGTGCCCCTTATCCTCACCCTCGACGACCTCCAGTACCGCCGAGACCCAGCTCATCTCCGGTGAGCAATCGCAGCTGCCCCCGAGCGCCCTCGACGGACAAGCCACACGTTGAGAATCAGCACGACGCCACGAACACGGTGAGTTTACTCCTCCTGCTCCTCGCCGGCCCCGCTTCCGCCGCCGGTAGCATTTCGCCGCCAGTTCCTGGCTAGTTGATAGGAACCGTTAGATCGTCATCCAGCGGCTAGGAAAGAAAGTGAGCGAAGGGGTATCGAACGATCTGTGTCGTGCGATCAAGTTAGATCCTGCGGCCTGTGTCTGTCGATCCGAGCGAAACGGTATAGACGAATAGGAAACAGCCACGTGGCCTCATTTTGATTTAAAAAGACAGAATTGATCTATTAGAGTTCCAATTTTGTAAATTGCACAACTTTTGATCCACACGTCCAAAAATTGCAAATTTTATATCATTGGAATCAGTGGAACAAGCCCTAGACAACCATGCCCTTAGTTTAGCAAATAGTATCTGTTAGCTTGTTTGAATTTGCAGAAACATTTGTATGCTTGTTAAGAATGTAAAAATTGTTTAAAAATGAATTTGGGGTTAAAATCTTTGGCAATTGGTGTGATTTGAACATACTAACATTAGGAAACACTTTGTGGTTTCAAAATTGTATTTGGTAAAACAAAATGATGATTCTTTGAATTAAAACCATTTCTAGTCAAATAGAAATGTGGTTTATTTATTAAAAATAGTTTTGGAAGAAAACCTTTGGAAAATGTTTTGTTTTAAACTCTCTGACCCTAAACACCAAGTTTTATGGTTTGAAAACATATTTGGTGAACCCTATAGGTTAATGCCTTAGTAAAATATTTTCTACACCACATAAAATGATACTTTGTTTTGAAAATGATTTTTGAAGTGAAATCCTTTGCAAATGACTTGGCCACTTTACAAAATGACCAATAGGTGTTTCCAAAATGTCTATGACCCATTAGGAACCACTTTTCCAAATAAAACAAAGCTTGGCATGCTTGCATGCATTACTTTGACTTTATGATTTTATGTGATGTTTTGCTTGATTGGTAGATTGAGTATGTGCCTTGCTTGGTTGATTTGTAGTGACTTGAAGAGTGTGATTGTTGCAAGGACAAGGAGTGAACCCATACTCTACCAAAAAAAGGCAAGTGATGCTTCATACTTTTTGTCCCATTACTTTCACTATGCATTAGTGATTTTCTCTAAGTAAAACTTGCATGGATTTTGCTAAGTATAAACCTTGCTATAGGAAAACCTAGTAGATGAATCCTTAGTAGGATTTTCCTAAGTTAAGATTCCTATTACTATCAAGCTTAGCCTAGCTAATAGAAAACATGGGTGGAATATATATTCACACTATGGAAAAATATTCTAAGTCTGAGGACTTATGTTTTGTTTAATAAAACAACTAAGTTAATGAATCACCTGGGTGGAATGGTAATTGCTTGGTGGTTTTTGGTTGAGTGGTTACACAAGGCCAGAGGACTGGTGAACCTTGTGTATCTCACTTGTGTATTGCCACCCAGGAACAAAGGTATTTGAGATGTCAAATGTTGAGAAGCTTCAAGTGCAACCACTTGGCAATATGGGCTCTGCCATGATCATATAGGTTGCAAGAACTTAGCCATATGGACAGAGGGTGGTAGTGTTTGATAGGTTGGAACGCGTCCATTTTGGTCTAAGGGAAGGCTTCTGAAAGATCTTGTCTTGGGAAACCAAGTCTTGTGGGGAAAGTGCACCACCTCTGCAGAGTGTAAAATCTAAGTACTTAGCCATGTCCCTGGTAAAGGACAATTTGAGCATCAAGACATGGAAGCAATCAAGAATCTCATCATTCAAATTTCTAAAGTTAAAACTTGTGGTTTGAACAAGGGTTGTTTGAAATCTTCAATCTTTGATTGAGAGATGCCTTGGTTAAAGGATCTTCAAATCTTTGATTGAGAAAAATGATTTTTGCCAAGCAAAACTTAGTATTTTCAAATGTTAAGGAAAAATATATTTTGAGCAATGCAAGCCTCAACTCCACTTAACCAAATGCATATAGATGATAGACTCCACTATACCAATATAGTATCACTTGCCAATACAATTCAAATGTATTGACCCTTTGTGGCTGTAACTTGTATGTTGCAGGTTTGATTGTTTTAGTGAAGATTGATTGATTAGGATTACAAAGTCTACAACCAACATCTGCCTGTGGCACTTTGAAGATGAAGGACCCATGCTTATAATTATTCTGCTGCAATGAAAAGTGATAGCCAAATGAGCTATGTATGATGTAATAAAAATTGAGTTCTTCCTGGTTATAAAGTTATAATATGACCTTTGTTCCTTGATATTACATATATACTGTGGATGCTAGCTATTGATCCAGGGACTAGCATTGTAAACACAGGGGGCTCTATCTTATTAAAGATTGGGACCTCTAACATTGTGTTGCCTATAGGATTTGTAAACCTAGGATTGGACAAAAACCCTTAGAAGAATAGGAGTTATATTTTGATCCAAAACTTATTTACAAAAACACTTGTAAACTCTTTCCTCAACCATTTTGGTTTTAACTCTACACCTCTTCTATTTTCAACTTGATGGAAAAACCTACCCCATGGCCCAAGACTACACCATGTGCAAAGGACTACTTCAACTTCTTCGACTCTAATGACTTCAACTTCTTCAACTCTAATGACTTCAACATCTTCAGCATATTCACCAAATACCTCCAACTTGGAAACCACTAAGGACTACAAGTGAGACAAAGAAAGCTTGCTCAAGATATGGAGACTAAGGAAATGCAAAATAAGAAAGAACCATCATCACCTTTGAAGGTTTTGTAACCAAGAGTTTTTCTCAAGGAAACCATGATCTCATACAAGAAGAATCATGAAGGAAGGAAAAATCACAAGTGAACCATATAGATGGACCACCATATTTTAGTTAAGACAAAACCACCAACTTATGTGGTGTAACAAAAATATTTTATTGCCTAAGTATGTGCTTGAAACTTGTTGTTTGAGTGGAATGTTTGTTTGTGATTGCTTGCACATTGCTTGTGTGAATTGTGATGTGTGTGATTAGAATTATTTTCTTAGAAAATCCCTTGCCTATTCTAATCTCTACCCAACCCCAAAAAGATGACTACTCCAAGAGACTCCAACATCAAGGTTGATGACAACAACAACAACAACCAAGAAGACAACATGAAAGAACTTATAGCAACCCAAAACCAGTTGAGCCAAGAGACAACTCAGGTTTTAGCCAACAATAATGGACTAGACCCAGCCATACAAAGGATTTTGAAACTTCAATCCCAATTGTTGCAAGGATTGGTTACTCAAATGATCAACATGGGAGAAAACTTTTCCCAAAGAGCTAATGACAACAAGGCTGACAAAGATGTTAATCTAGAAGGAACCCAAGCTAGCAATATTTGTGGAGACAAGGATCATGCATCCAAGGAGCATGAAGATCAATGCCCCAAGAAGAGAGAAAGATCTCCCACCTATGAAGAACATGAACTAGAAGAACTCCTAGCTTTGGAGAGACCCAAAAAGAGGAAGAAGGACATAAGCCAGTTGCAGTGTTACAATTGCAAAGAGATGGGACACTATGCCAATGAATGCCCAGAAAAGAAGAAGAGCCAAGAAGACAAACAAAAGCCAGTGAAACCCAAGATAAGGAAGGATATTAGCCAAGTGATGTGCAAACACTGCAAGGAGTTAGGACGTTATGCATCATATTGTCCAGAGAAGCCACCTCAAGACCTCAAACTTATAACATGTTTCAAATGCATGGAACTAGGCCACTATGCAAACAGTTGTCCAGAAAAGATGAAGAACAAGTTAAACAAGTCTATGAAGGATCTCAACCTTGGCCCATGAGTCAAGCATGGAAACAAAGGACTCAATCCAAATGTTTGCTTAGAGAAGATTTCCCAGGATCCCAAGAAGGACAATGTGTAATTTTTGTTTGAAATTTTTTAAGGGTGGTAGTACCCTAGTTGTTTTGAGCCAATTTTTAACCCTAGCCTCCCCAAATCTCGGGACGAGATTTATTTTAAGGGTGGTAGCCTGTCACATCCCAAGATTTTCCAAATCTTGTTATGTGAAAAATAAATGAATAAAATAAAATTTTGTTTGATTTTCAGGGCTAGAAGAAACTTTTTGAATCCAATTGGACACCTTCAAACCAATTTGGGTCAAATAAATCCTAAAGGGATTAAAAAGATAAATATTTAATAAAATAAAAATAAAAGTATTTTGTTACTACTTTGAAATCTTCTTATAAAAGGTTTTAGATCTCAAATTGAAAAGGAAGGATTTTAAGTAAAGATTATTTTATAAAGCCAAATTAAAACATTGGCCAAGCTTTTAATTACAACATTTTGTTTTGAATAAAAATAGCAAAGGTTTATAAAATAATAGGGATTTAATATCCCAATTTTATTAAAGTAAAGGCTTTTCCCATTTTAAATAAAACACTAAAACTTATTTATTTATTTTAAATAAGTTTTCCAAGTATTTTATATTCTCAAATAAAACCTACTGAAGTGTTTTGGTTTTATTTTAGATTTCAAAATAAAGATTTAATAAAACAAATCCTATTTGATTTAATAACCAAGGTCCATTTTATTTAAATGATTAATGGACCCTAAAATAAAATGTTACTTTGTTTTAAACAAGTTTTCCAAATAAAACCTACTGATTTGGTTTTGAAAATATTTGGATTTCAAATGGAGATTTTATTAATTAAATCAAACCCTATTTTATTAAATAACTAAAGATCCATTTTATTTAATTAAAGAATGGATCCTAAAAAGAATAAAAATTATTATTTTATTTTGGGATTTGGTTTATGTTGATAAACAGAACCAAAATTCAAAGTTACAAAGTTTAGTGATTGTTTGAATTTATTTGGTTGATTGAATTGTTTGTTTGAATTTCAAATCAGTAAATAGAAATAGAAAAAGATAAATCAATCAGACAGGAAAAAAAATGTGAAACGACCCACCCATTGCCCAACTAACCCAAAGAATAGCCCACCTCACTCCCCAATAACGTTCTTTCTCACTCGGACCCACACCCAGACAACACCGAACTCGGCCCCACCTCCTCCCTTTCTTTCACCGCCAAGCGGACCCCACCCTCCTGCTCATCGTCTCCATCGTTATGACCGTTCTTCCCGTTTAAGCGGTAATTTCGCGTCGTCAATTCGCTTTAACGCCGTGATTAAACCTCGCAGTGATCACGTGTTAAATCCCTCTTCCTCCTCTTCCATTCCCCAAACACCACGCCTCGAGCCACCAGCCGCAAATTCTCTGCAGACCGCTGCCTCCGACGGGGTTCTCGACCGATTTCGGCGAGCACGAATCGCCCCACTGCCCCTCGACCACCCGAGCGTGATCCCCATCTCCCTAAGCATCTCCCAGAACCAACCCCTTGTCCGCGCGTGCTCTAGAACGCCGGCAAGGAACACGACCGAGCGCCGCCGTCTTCTCGCTGCTTCCGACGACGCCTCGGTAAATCCGACCACCCCTCTCTTCCCCGTGGATACGATGATGACCACCATGCTCTCGCGGACCTAATGGTGCTATTCGTTTGTCCTAGGGTGCCCCTTATCCTCACCCTCGACGACCTCCAGTACCGCCGAGACCCAGCTCATCTCTGGTGAGCAATCGCAGCTGCCCCCGAGCGCCCTCGACGGACAAGCCACACGTTGAGAATCAGCACGACGCCACGAACATGGTGAGTTTACTCCCTCCCTGTTTCGCTTCCTGCCTCGCCAGCGCCGCCGCCATCTGGCCGCTCCACCGCTCGCCGGTAGCATTTCGCCGCTAGTTCCTGGCTAGTTGATAGGAACCGTTAGATCGTCATCCAGCGGCTAGGAAAGAAAGTGAGCGAAGGGGTATCGAACGATCTGTGCCGTGCGATCAAGTTAGATCCTGCGGCCTGTGTCTGTCGATCCGAGCAAAACGGTATAGACGAATAGGAAACAGCCACGTGGCCTCTGTTTGATTTAAAAAGACAGAATTGATCTATTAGAGTTCCAATTTTGTAAATTGCACAACTTTTGATCCACACGTCCAAAAATTGCAAATTTTATATAATTGGAATCAGTGGAACAAGCCCTAGCCAACCATGCCCTTAGTTTAGCAAATATTATCTGTTAGCTTGTTTGAATTTGCAGAAACATTTGTATGCTTGTTAAGAATGTAAAAATTGTTTAAAAATGAATTTGGGGTTAAAATCTTTGGCAATTGGTGTGATTTGAACCTACTAACATTAGGAAACACTTTGTGGTTTCAAAATTGTATTTGGTGAAACAAAATAATGATTCTTTGAATTAAAACCATTTCTAGTCAAATAGAAATGTGGTTTATTTATTAAAAATAGTTTTGGAAGAAAACCTTTGGAAAATGTTTTGTTTTAAACTCTCTGACCCTAAACACCAAGTTTTATGGTTTGAAAACATATTTGGTGAACCCTATAGGTTAATGCCTTAGTAAAATATTTTCTACACCACATAAAATGATACTTTGTTTTGAAAATGATTTTTGAAGTGAAATCCTTTGCAAATGACTTGGCCACTTTACAAAATGACCAATAGGTGTTTCCAAAATGTCTATGACCCATTAGGAACCACTTTTCCAAATAAAACAAAGCTTGGCATGCTTGCATGCATTACTTTGACTTTATGATTTTATGTGATGTTTTGCTTGATTGGTAGATTGAGTATGTGCCTTGCTTGGTTGATTTGTAGTGACTTGAAGATTGTGATTGTTGCAAGGACAAGGAGTGAACCCATACTCTACCAAAAAAGGCAAGTGATGCTTCATACTTTTTGTCCCATTACTTTCACTATGCATTAGTGATTTTCTCTAAGTAAAACTTGCATGGATTTTGCTAAGTATAAACCTTGCTATAGGAAAACCTAGTAGATGAATCCTTAGTAGGATTTTCCTAAGTTAAGATTCCTATTACTATCAAGCTTAGCCTAGCTAATAGAAAACATGGGTGGAATATATATTCACACTATGGAAAAATATTCTAAGTCTGAGGACTTATGTTTTGTTTAATAAAACAACTAAGTTAATGAATCACCTGGGTGGAATGGTAATTGCTTGGTGGTTTTTGGTTGAGTGGTTACACAAGGCCAGAGGACTGTGAACCTTGTGTATCTCACTTGTGTATTGCCACCCAGGAACAAAGGTATTTGAGATGTCAAATGTTGAGAAGCTTCAAGTGCAACCACTTGGCAATATGGGCTCTGCCATGATCATATAGGTTGCAAGAACTTAGCCATATGGACAGAGGGTGGTAGGGTTTGATAGGTTGGAACGCGTCCATTTTGGTCTAAGGGAAGGCTTCTGAAAGATCTTGTCTTGGGAAACCAAGTCTTGTGGGGAAAGTGCACCACCTCTGCAGAGTGTAAAATCTAAGTACTTAGCCATGTCCCTGGTAAAGGACAATTTGAGCATCAAGACATGGAAGCAATCAAGAATCTCATCATTCAAATTTCTAAAGTTAAAACTTGTGGTTTGAACAAGGGTTGTTTGAAATCTTCAATCTTTGATTGAGAGATGCCTTGGTTAAAGGATCTTCAAATCTTTGATTGAGAAAAATGATTTTTGCCAAGCAAAACTTAGTATTTTCAAATGTTAAGGAAAAATCTATTTTGAGCAATGCAAGCCTCAACTCCACTTAACCAAATGCATATAGATGATAGACTCCACTATACCAATATAGTATCACTTGCCAATACAATTCAAATGTATTGACCCTTTGTGGCTGTAACTTGTATGTTGCAGTTTTGATTGTTTTAGTGAAGATTGATTGATTAGGATTACAAAGTCTACAACCAACATCTGCATGTGGCACTTTGAAGATGAAGGACCCATGCTTATAATTATTCCGCTGCAATGTAAAGTGATAGCCAAATGAGCTATGTATGATGTAATAAAAATTAAGTTCTTCCTGGTTATAAAGTTATAATATGACCTTTGTTCCTTGATATTACATATATACTGTGGATGCTAGCTATTGATCCAGGGACTAGCATTGTAAACACAGGGGGCTCTATCTTATTAAAGATTGGGACCTCTAACAAATACCTGAAATCGACTACCGCAACAACTCAATCGTCATCGAAAACTACCACCATCGTTTTCATTCACCACGACCTTGCCGCCAGAGTCGTAGTCTAATTTTTTATTTGCACAAGTTTGTGCTCAATTTTCTTCTTACATCCACTTCGTCTACTCCCTTTGCTCCTCAATCCGGCTCTGGCACGCATGGCTCATGATGGTCGCTGTCTTCGGATGTCCGGTATCGGCAACACCGACGCGTGCCTTCGTCACCGACACGCCGAGTCTGGCAAGCTCGGCATTGCGGGTCGAGCTACTTCTCAAACTAAGCCTACCTCAACCACTACGGTGAATTCTCTAGGCTCAACGACGACATCGACCACAGCACAACATCATCAATGTCATCGACTTCATCAACGGCGACAAATCCACCAACGGCACCATCGACCACCACTACAGCGCCTCACTTTCGGCTACATCAACATCGGCATCCACCAACATCCTCTCCAGTCCGCGACTTCAGATTATGCTCCAGTCAGACCGTCCGCGACGCTCCTACAATTCACGTCACTACCGATCCGACTGCGGGGGGGGGGGGAGAGTATATTATGGTTACGTTATATTTGGTAGTTTAAATATTGTAATCCAATTCTATCTCTAGGAGTCTTCTTTCCCCCGAAGTCTTCTAGTACTATATAAACAGCCCAAGGGCTTACGATGTAATCACCTCTTTCAATATCAATACAATCTATACTTCCGCAATCTTTCAGTTAATGGCGACGCGACGTCGGCTGTCAGCGCCGGCGGCTTCCCGCACGGCCGGCGTTTCCCGCCATCAATTCCCGCGCGGGCCTCGCTTCCCGCGTCGTGAAAACTTCCCGCGCATCCTAGACCGTTTCCCGCCTCCGTCGTGGTCTATAAAAGATGGCCGCCGGCGTGGCAGAGACATCAAGCCCCAAAGCAAGAGAAAAACAGCAGCCGAAAAAGCTCCAGTAGCCATGCCTCGCTGCAAGATTGTCACATGGTCCAAGATCCGGGAGATGTGCCACACCCGCTGCCCGGACGTGGAGGTCGACGAGGTCCACCTCGAGGCCACAGTTCTGGCCTGACGCATGGTGAGGTGCAGGTGCTGGCCTTCAAGACGGAAGGCGAGATCGCCGAATGTGCGCTGCAGCGGGTGGTGGAGGCGGCGATAACGGTGGCCACCCTAAGGGTGTTGACCGACATACACCATGTCGCTGCCAAGGAGGAGGTGGAGGCGGTGGCCATGGAGGCCGCATCAGCCGCTCTTCGCGAGATCCGCCACGAGTCGGCCATGACCACGCTGGAAGATGTGGCCAAGGAGGTGACCACGATGGAAGAGGTGACCATGATGGACGACGACGAGGAGGATGGGAAGGAGGTGTTGAAAGGATAGAGATGTCGCCTAGATGGGGGGTGAATAGGCAATTTCAAAACTATTACGGTTTTGGCTTGATATAATGCGGAATTAAACTAACGTTTATTTTACAACCTAAATACACTAGGCTCAACTAAGTGCACCAACAACAAATTAAGCTAAGCAAGATAGCACAAGATAAATATACCACAAGTGATAAGCAAGATATAAGTACTTCAAGCTCGATGGCTATCACAAGGAAAGTAAGCTCGGATATAGAGATAACCGAGGCACGCGGAGACGAAGATGTATTCCCGTGTTCACCACCTTTGGGAAGGGGTCTACGTCACGTTGGAGAGGTGTGAGGTTCCACGAAGGATTCCTCACGCGCCACAAAGGCTCACCTTCTTCTCCGACTCTATCCCACGAAGGAATAGGCCCTTTCCTTATGGATAGATTTTCCTCCACTTCGGAGATGGCAAGATCCACAACCACTTCACAATCTCCACGAAGGAGAATCCCGGGTCTCTTCACAATCTTCCACGAAGAGAACACCGCGGTACCAACCGCCAAGCCAACTAGGAGGTCACCCTTAAAGAGTAACAAGCTCACGGTATCTCACTCGAACAAATCGTAATGGAGAGCTCAACACTTATGCAAGAATGCAAAGCAAGACCACCAAGGGTGCTCAAATCCTTCACTCTCAAATCCCACCAAAGCAACAAGTGCTAGGGAGGAATTAGAGAGGAAGAACAATGGTGGAAGTAAACCAATGACTCCAAGATCTAGATCCAATGGGTTCCCCTCACTTAGAGGAGGAATTGATTGGTGGGGATTGTAGATCTAGATCTCCTCTTCCAAAGCCCTCAAAAAGATGCAAGAATCATAGGAGGGAAGGGGGAGGAAGCAAGCTCAAGAGGTTCAACAATGGAGGTCAATTTCGTGGTCAAGAACACTCTAAAACGTTGGGAGAAGAACCCCCTTTTATAGTGGAAAGAAAATATGGACGTTGGGAGAAAAATGTGCGAGGGTTGAAAGTTCGGTTGGACCGGCTCTAGAACCGGATGGTTCGGTTCCTGGACCAGAAAACTAGATCTCAACCGGGATAAGGGTCAGTACACAGTCTCGGATAGACTCCGTATAGAAAAACCGAAAATCCCGGTTGAATATCGGTTCAAACCCGGTTGAATCTCGGTTTTCCGGTGCTGGCACCGGACCACCCGGTCTGGGAGCCGGTTGAACTGGATCCACAACCGGGATGAAACTGACTTTACAGAAAACGCAATAACGTTTGCATCCGGACTCCGATTTCGATGATCTTGGGCTTGTTTTGACAAGGACAAAAAGCCCTACAAGATTGTACAGAGAAACATCATAGCCCAACAAAGGAGGATAGAACCAAATGAATAAAGGTAAGAAGCCTCCCTAAATAAGAACCGATAAAACCTTCAAACTCGAAAACGCCATAGAAGATGCATAAAAATTCCGTTTTCGATGAACTTGGGCTTGTTGAAGAGATAACAACAAGCTCAAGAACCTCACATGGAGAAACACCAAGAAGCAACAAAATAGGAAGATGCAAAGTGTGCAAACGATTGAGCTCCCTATGACGATGTGATCAAGTTACACAACCGAGAGCCCCTCTTGATAGTGCAGCTATCTATCCTATAACCCGGTCTCCCAACAACCACCTTGAGACCGGTAAAAGGAAAACCTAGCAAGGCCATACCTTTGCCTTGTGCATCCTGCTTGACCTTGATGGCAACGCTTCAAGCTCCACCCAAGCCAGAATGCAACACTTGATCATTGTTGCTCCGTGAAGACTCCTAATTTTCTCCCCATACACCACTATGGGATAGCTTCATTAATTCATGTCTTCACATGTCCATTATCACCAATATGGACGGCAAGTTTCAAGCAAATGATCTTCTCAAGATGCTTATCTTTAACTTGCCCTTCTCAACCTTGATGACGATCACCACTTGATGTCATCCTCTCATGGGCTATATAATATCTTCATTTTTGAAGCATGCCCATGGAAAGATGCCTATCCCATATAGAAAACGCAAAGGCAAATATATAATGGGTTAGTTCATGATGCATAATTGACAAGGCTTACCATACCACAAGACCATGTGGTACATTCTTTATGCTTCATGTGTTGACCAACTTGAAATCACTCTTCACTCTTTATATTGGTCAACCAAGTATCTTCTCGCGCTCCATCTTAATATCTTGAGGTACATAAGGAACTCTTAATTTGATTACATGCTCTAAATATTAGTCAACCATAGCTCAACTAATGAGGCTATCATGACACGGACTTAGAGCCATATCTTGAATTCTTCTATTGAGATCACACTCTCAAGATCTTGACCATATCATATTATTCTCTTAATCTCGATGATTTTGATGCCAATACTTAAGGTATATCTTTATGTTCATGGCATCCATACTTGAATCCAACACATGGACTACAAGCATGACCTATGGAATATACCTTCGTATAAAACTCAGTGAAAACATTAGACCATAGGGATTGTCATTAATCACCAAAACCACACATAGGGGCAATTACCCTTTCAATCTCCCCCATTTTGGTAATTGATGACAATCACAACAAGAGGGTTTATATAATGAATATTAGAATAAACAATCGCAACTTATCGGACAATAAGTTGTATAAGAGGTTGTATTTGATATGGTTAAGTAACACAAAGATACTAGCCCATATCAAAACCGATTCTACTCACATAAACTACAACTAATGTAGGAGATGTGAGTAGAACCAACATATATAGAGCAAACTCCCCCACAATATATGCACACATGATGATCTTGAATTTCATTGCATACATTGTCAAGCATAACCTTTGGGAGAGTTTCCACTATATATACAACCATGCAAAACATAATAAAGATGAAATGCATGAAAGGCAAACACTGTTAGACCCCTCCTTTATAAAGGAAAGGATCCCTGTGATTGCAATGCTAGTCCCTGGATCAATGTTAGCATCCACAGTTTAAGATGAAGTACACAGATACAAAGGTCATTTATTACATTCATTCCAGAGATAAAAACATAGTCTTTTACAACTCAGGGCCATAGGCCTAGTACAAGAGTTTAAGGAATTAAGTAAATAAACACAAGTCTTCATCTTCATGTGCCACAGGCAAGCATGTTGAGTGTAGACTTATGACTCCTATTCATCATCGGAGTAACCTGCAACATCACAAGTTACAGCCACAGAGGGTCAATACTTTGGAATAGTATTGGCAAGTGATACCTTAGTATATTTTAAGTGGACTACAATACTATATGCATTTTGGCTAAGTGTAGCTTGGCTTGCTTTGCTTGAAAATAAGTTTTTCCTATTAGTTGAAATCACTAAGTTTTTCTTTGTCAAAAACATTCCCAAGGAAACCACCAATAGACATTGAGGTCCTTCACCCTTGTTCACCCACAAATTTTATTTAGAAGTTGGAGTGATGAGATTCTTGTAGCTTCCATGTCTTGATGCTCAAAAATGTCCATTGCCTTGGACTAGGCTAAGTACTTAGGTTTTCCATCCGCAGGTTGTGCACTTTTCCCACCAGACTTGGTTTCCCAAGACAGACCTTTCGAAGCCTTTCCTTAGTCAAATGGACGCTGCTCCAACCTATCATCCCATCTACCACCAACTGTCCAAATGACTAAGTTCTAGCAACCTATATGATCATGGCAGAGCCCATTTTGCCAAGTGGTTGCACCGTAAGCTTTCTCAACACTTGGCCTCCAAATCCTTTGTGCCTGGGTGGCATACCACAAGTGAGATACACAACCCAAGTCCATGGCCTTGTGTAACCACTCAACATAACCCAATCATTCCATTCCACCCAGGAGGTTCATTTGACTTAGTTGTTTTATTAAGAAAATATAAGTCTCTTGACTTAGAATATTTTTATCATAAACCATATAGATGTTCACCACCCTTGTTTACTATAAGCTAGGCTAAGCAAAGTATGGTAACTTAACTTAGGAAAATTTCCCTAGAAATTCTACTATTTCACTCTACTTAGGATTTCCCTTCTTAGCACTAAGCAAAATATCATGCAATACTTTAGCAAAAATATCTAATGCTAGTACAAAACTTAGGATAGGAATATTCATGAAAACATCACTTGCCTTGGTAGTGTGGAGAGTAGCACTCTTCACAATCACAATCACTAGCAAAATCTACACAAGAAATTAAAGCATACAATTACACACAATTAAATACAACCAAAAATAATATGAATGCATGCATGCAAGAATTTACCAAGTGTTGAATTTTGAAAATTCTACCAAGTATGTTCATGACTACAGAAACTTAACATGTCACAAGTTTGCCAAATAAACTTATTTGGCCCCAATATAATTTACAAAAATAAATCTATATCCAAAATAGCCCTAAACTTGTTCCACAAATAAAATCATTTTAACTGTTACTATATGCTAAACAAATTGGATATTCTGAAAGGCCTTGTTTCACTGAATCCAATGGTATAAAGTTTGCAAAAATCCAACGTGGCAATTGAAAGTTATGAGCATTTGAATTTGGATCAAAATTCTGGTTTTTAAATCTGTTTTCAGATCTAACCTAGCCACGCGTCGTGTTATTATTCGCCCGCATCGCCAAGATCGATCGAGCTCCACACCGTAGGATTTAAATGAAATCTGGCGGCTCGCTCGATACGCACTCTTCGGTTTAAGTGGTTCTATCCTAGCGCCACGACATCGATCCAACGGTATTATCTATCCGGCCAAGAATCGGGCGGAGCGGTGGCTACCGGCAATGAACGGCCGATTGACGCATGAGGCGGCGCTTCTGGGGTAAGTGAGAACGAGGAGTAGCTCACCGCTCGGAGATCTTGGCGAAGCTCGTCGTACTCGCGGTTGGTCAAGGCGTCGGGCACGCGTGATTGCTCACGGAGTTCGTGGCGCCGTGGTCGCGTCGTGGACGCCGCCGTGAATCACCCCAAGGCAAGATAGCGACACGGTTAGGTTCACAGGGTCAAGGGAAGTCGTGTGCATGAACGGAAAGGCGAGGCGGTGCATCACCGGAAAACTCGTCGGAGTTGATGTCGCCACGGTGCTCGCGGTGTTAAGTGGAACCCATGACCTGGGCAGACAAGACGGACTAGTGAGGTCGAGGTGCGCAAAGATACACTAAGTCGATAGCAAGAACGAAAGCGAGGGGAACTCGAGGCTCACCTGATCGCTTCGGGAGAGGGCTCACGATACGCGGAGGATTGAGGGCAGCTGGTGGCGGAGTGAGCGAGGTGTTTGGGGAAAAGATCGCGGGTAGAGGGTCTTATAGCCGGGAATCGACAAGAACGCCGAGGATAAATGCCCATTTACTCCGCGCCATTATCACCGCCATCAGCGACGCGGGTCGCAGGCGCGGTCTGGGGAAGACGAGGACGACGTGGACTGGACCCGCTCGTCAGCGAAACGCGCAAGGTGTTGGTGGGGTCGGGCTGTCAGCGTCTGTTTGCGTGTGCTCGCGCATGTGAGAAGGAAAAGGATATCCCCGGGTGGGCTTGCTGGGCTTGATCCGCTGGGCGATTCTGCGGCCCTTTTCCATTGTTTAAGCCTTTTCTTTTTCTAAATTCATTTTCTGGTATGAATTTGATATGAAATCAAATCCTTTTGAATTCAATCAGCCTTGGGAATTTTTGCAGGGTTTTGTGGATTCAAAAACAGTCATATTGACTAAGTGGTTACTTTGCAAGGCTTGGTCAAGCTTGGGTTTCAAAGTAATCAGAGGCTTGATCTAGTTTGCAAATATTTGAAAAAGGATTTTGAAACCATTTCCAAATTTGGATACTTGGGTTAAAAACTTCACCTAATCTATCCATCAATGGAGGCAAGTAAACCAGTACCTAAAAATTCAAATTTCAAAGAGTGATGGCCATTTGAGATAAATTGTTCACATGAAATCATAGCTCAGACATCTGTCTCTAAACAATTTTGAGAAAACCCCAAATGCAAAAGATGACATGAATGAGTTTTGAAACTATGATTTTTGGGATGTTACAAATCTAACCCCCTTAAGATGAATCTCGCCCTCGAGATTCGGGTTGGCTAGCAAATAGGTGAGGGTGGTCTTTCCGAAGATCATCCTCTCTTTCCCATGTTGCTTCCTCTTCGGAGTGATGGTTCCATTGCACTTTACAAAACTTGATAGTCTTGGTCCTGGTAACTCTTTCTCATGGTCTCTAGAATCTTGACAGTTTTTCCTCATAAGTGAGATCACTTTCTAGCTGAACTTCTTCCAAAGGTATGGTATCCTTCAAAGAAGACTCTTCCATTTCGGGTGGCATTTCTTAAGTTGACTCACATGAAATACGTTATGGATCACGATAGAGATCGCAATTCAACTTCATGCAACTTCTCCTTTGCGACTTAGAATCTTGAATGGTCCAACATATCTTGGTGCCAACTTTCCCTTGACTCCAAATCTTTTCACTCCACGGAGTGGTGATACCCTGAGATAAGCTCTATCCCCAACTTCGTAGGTGACTTCTCTACGCTTAGTATCCGCGTAGCTTTTCTGTCGAGACTGTGCTATCTTCAATCTGTCCTTAACCAATTTGACTTTCTCTTCGGCGTCTTTGATAAGATCAGGTCCAAATAGGCTTCTTTCTCCCACACCATTCCATAACAATGGGGTGGTACACTTTCTTCCGTAGAGTAATTCAAATGGTGCCATTCCAATACTAGCTTGATGACTATTGTTGTAAGAAAACTCAGTAGGGTAAACTTTCATCCCAACTCGCTCCATAATCTAAAGCACATGCTCTCAACATGTCTTCTAGAATTTGGTTGGTCCTCTCGTTTGACCATCTGCTTGAGGATGAAAGGCGATCAATTCCAATCTCGCACCTAAGGATTCATGTAGTCGCTCCAAAAGTGAGAAGTGAACTGAGTTCCTCTATCTGACACAATACTCTTTGGCACACCGTGAAGGCATACGATTCTGCTCATGTATATTTTTGCTAACTTGGCACTTGTATAAGTGGTCTTCACAGGTATAAAATGAGCCACTTTAGTTAGGCGATCCACTACCCATATGGAATCATACCGACCCTGGTCCTTGGTAATCCGGTAATGAAATCCATACCAATATTTTCCCACTTCCATTCAGGAATAGGCAGTGGTTGAAGCAAACCTGCTGGTTTTTGATGCTCCGCTTTGACTCTGCTACACACATCACACAAAGCGATATGTTCGGCGATATATCTTTTGAGATTGTTCCACCAAAATCTTTCTTTCATGTCCATGTACATCTTGGTGTTTCCTGGGTGAATGGAATACGGAGAGTTGTGACCTTCTTGTAAGATCAGTTTCCGCAACTCTGGGTCTTGTGGAACACATATACGTTTCCCGTGCCAAAAGGTTCCTTGTTCATCAATATGGAAACTTTTAGCCTTCCCTAGACTAATATTTTCCTTAATCTTTTCAATTTCCTTATCAGTCTTCTGAACTTCCCGGATCTTGTCCAATAGAGTGGGTTGAACATCTAAGGACATGAGATGTCCTTCTGGTACAATCTCCAATCTGAGTTCCTTGAATTGCTTACACAGATCATCTGGCAATTCCCCTTTGGTAAGGCCATTTACAAACGTCTTACGACTTAAAGCATTAGCCACTACATTTGCTTTACCGGGGTGGTATTGCAAACTTAAGTCGTAATCCTTGATAAGTTCTAGCCACCTTCTTTGCCTCATGTTGATCTCCTTTTGGGTGAAAATATACTTCAAGCTCTTATGATCGGTGAACACTTCACACCGCTTACCCAAAAGGTAATGTCTCCATGTTTTGAGTGCATGAACGACAGAGGCTAACTCCAAATCATGAGTAGGATAGTTTACTTCATGAGTTTTGAGTTGTCTCGAAGCATAGGCTACGACTTTACCATCTTGCATAAGTACGGCACCCAAACCTTGATGAGACGCATCACAATACACTTGGAAATCCTTTTCCAAATCCGGCAGACATAGAACCTGTGTCACACAAGTCTCTTCTTCAACTCTTGGAAGCTGACTTCGCAACCTTCAGTCCAAGCAAATTTCTTGTCCTTCTTTAGCAATTCTGTCATTGGCTTAGCAACCTTCGAGAAATTTTCAATGAACCTTCTGTAGTAACCTGCTAAGCCAAGAAAACTACGAATTTCCTTCACATTCTTGGGTGATTCCCAATCTGTCACAGCTGAAACCTTAGCAGGATCAACTGCCACACCATCCTTTGTCATAACATGACCAAGAAATCCAACTTTCTCTAACCAGAACTCACACTTGCTGAATTTGGCGTAAAGTTTATGCTCTCTTAACTTTTCAAGTATCAAGCGCAAGTGTCTTTCATGTTCTTCCTTGCTCTTGGAGTAGACTAGGATATCGTCGATGAAAACGACCACAAACTTGTCAAGGAATTCCATGAATACCTTATTCATCATGTTCATGAAGTATGTTGGAGCGTTGGTTAAACCAAAAGGCATCACAGTGTATTCATACAATCCATACCTTGTGGTGAATGCTGTCTTAGGTATGTCTTGCTCTCTTATCTTAAGTTGAAAATAGCCTGACCGAAGATCAATCTTCGAGAATACACATGCTCCTTCTAGCTGATCAAACAAGTCATTGATTCTTGGCAAAGGATATTTGTTCTTGATAGTAACCTCGTTGAGAGAACGGTAGTCAATACATAGTCTTTGTGTTCTATCCTTTTTCTCCACAAACAAACAATCTGGGCTCCCAAGATGAAGAACTTGGTTGAATAAACCCTTTCAGAATCGTTCTCCTAGCTGTTTCTTGAGTTCTTTCAGTTCATCAACCGACATTTTGTATGGTCTCTTAGCTATTGGTCCGTAACTGGTACCAAATCTATCAAAAACTCCACATCTCTATCTGGTGGCATTCCTGGTAATTCCTCCGGAAATACATCCGGATACTCACACACAATTGGCACACTGTCCATGCTAACCCCCTTAAGAGAATTCAGCTTACTTCCTTTGGATTCAAAGTTTGACTTAAATTTTATTCTTTTTCCTTCTAGGGTTGTGAGTGTAACTGTACGATTGGCACAATCTAATACTCCTTCATACTTAGCCATCCAATCCATTCCCAAAATCACATCCAATCCTTGGGAATTTAGAATTATTAGGTTCACTGGGAATTTGTGTTTTCCAAACTCTATGACTAAGTCATGACATCCTGAGTTTACTATCATTTCTCCACCCGGAGAACTTACTCTTATAGGACACCCAATGGTTTCTACCGGTAGTTCATTTCTTTCAACGAATGCTTTTGATAAGAATGAATGAGATGCACTGGTATCAAAGAGTACAAATGCTAAAATTGAATTGAGTATGAACTTACCAGCAACGGCATCAGGCTCCTCATAGACCTCCTCCACATTGATGTGGTTAACCTGTCCTTTCTGGAAAGGATTAGGCTTGTTAGGTCCTTCAACTTTCTTCTCAGGGCACTCATTAGCATAATGCCCCAGCTTCTTGCATTTGAAGCACTCAACCTGACTGATGTCCTTTTTAACATGCTGACTTCCACTTCCACTACCATTTCCACTGTGGTGGCTCTTATGTCCACTCTTGTGGTTCTTGTACTTATCATTGTCATGACTACGGTGATGCTTGTTGTCATGACGGTTGTGGTTGTGGTGCTTGTTGAATTTCCCATGTTTATGGGATCCTGAGCTGCCACTGTCATCATAGAGAGATCGTTTGTGAGATGATCCCGAGCTGTGCTTGTCGGAGTGTTTCCTCTTTCTGCTCTCGACTTGCTTCATTTTACTTTCCAAAATAGCAGCCTTGTCACACAACGACTGATAAGTTGGAACATATGCCACTGACAACTGTAGGTTCAGCTCATCATTCAAACTTTCCAAGAACTTTTCCTTTATCTTGGCATCTGTATCAACCTCATCCGGTGCATAGCGCGCCAGATTGTTGAATTCTTCTATGTATTCTGCCACACTACGGTGGCGCTGTTTCAAGTTGTGAAACTCCTTCTTTTTCAGACTCATTATCCCTGATGAGATATGAGCCGTGCGAAAACCATCTTCAAATATGTCCCAAGTCACTTCATCAATGGGAGTGGTGATTTGGAAGTTATCCCACCATGTGGCGGCTGGTCCTTCCAATGATGTGCCGAATCGACTTTTTCAGCATCAGCCCATCGTCACTAAGTCTTTGTTCACAGAACGTAGCCAGTCATTGGCTGCCATGGGATCAGTTGTTCCCGAAAATTTTGCTGGCCTCAGTCGCAGAAATCTGGTGAGCATATCAAAACCCGGAGGGTTGTTGTTGTTGTTGTTGTTATTGTTGTTGTTGTTATTATTTTGGTTCTGAATGAATGTTGTCATCATTTGCATAAGCTGTGTTTGCGCATTCATCATTTGTTGCATTTCCGGGGTGATGTTGTTGGGGTTGGGGTTTGCGCGACGGGGAGGCATCTGTGGTTTGTTCAAATAGATAAGAATGAGATACCCATAGATGTTTCATGCACAATACATCTTAAGCAAACACATAACAAGCAACATAAGAATAAAGTTCAACAACCACATAACAAACTCATGAATTAAAACACACAAGTGGCAAGCCATCCACATGTCGGATGGTCCAATAATAAGTTCGCAACAACAAGTACGAATATGAAAGGTAACGAGTAATCAAGTCTACTCGTCAGCATCTATCTCCTCCTCGACGAAGGTAAGACCTGCATTCTCCATCGCGGTCTTGTTCTCCTCAATCGTAGTGGTCAAAGAATCAACCTTGGTCTTGAGAGCCCTCTTCTGGGAGCGAAGCCTCTCAATAACCATCTGCTGCTGCTCAAGCTCAAAGTCCTTGGACTTCAGTTCCTCGGTCATGTCCCGGATCTTCTTGTTCCTATCCTGGACGCGTTTCTCTTGACTCTTGAACTTGCGGTCCTGGGCCTCAAACTTTATCTCCATTTCCTTGATCATCTCATCCTGCTGCGCAAAAAGCTTGTCCTTCTCGCGAAGCTGCACCTGAAGCTCATCATTACCTAGCATGACGTTCGTCCTTTCCGTATCTACGTGCCTGAGAAGAGTCTCTAAGTCCTGAAGATAAAGACGTATCGGCTCCGTAGTGCTCCTCGAGTCGTCCTCAAAGTCGATGGACTCTCCATCAACATCACGTCTTCCGAAGACGTGAAAGTGAGTACCCCTAACCTGTCGGGAGTGACGGCCTAACAGTCGTCCTATCAGGTCCTACATGACTACCTCCATGCCTCTCTCCCTGTCATCGTGCATCAGCTTGAAGACGATGGCCTCTGTAGTAGGCTCAATCTGGCATCCTGGCTGGGTCACCTTGAAGCCCCACAGGTCCTTCCTCTCGAACTTGGTGAGTGGGTACACCGTGATGGTAGGAAGAGGGAGATCAAGCAGAGTGGTAAGCTCAATGATACGGGAACCAAAACGAGTAACCCGAAACTCCTCAACAGTGCTGATGGCAATAGGCATCTATTTATAAGATTGAAAAAGTTACAACAAAGCAATTCAAGGTAAATCAAGACTAACATTCATACATATCCATGAAACATAATCGTCACACAATTCATGTATACATAAGTTCATTACATCATTCAAGGTCCAAACATTTTTAAAATATCTTTTGAAAACAAGGTGATAAGTGGTGGTCCAACTAACGAAGTGTCCTTACAATCCAATCTCACGGGATCTATTATTAAACACAATGTTCCTAGAGGCAATCCACCAATCTTGCTCTCTTGACTCTATCACTAAGTCTATAACATCTCCCCTTATTTCTTGGTTGGTGTCTTCCAACTCTTGAGTAAGCTCCTTCTCTTTTTCTAAGTCCCTTTGGAGGTTGAGCATTCTGCACTTAACTCTAGCACTTAGTTCATTGATAGTCCTCCAAGCTGCATCCCTGGCTGACTCAAAGAATGTGGTGTGCATGGTAGTGTTGGTGTACATGCAGAATCCCCTTTCTTTGTGGTTGTCTTCCTTGTTTTTGTACAAGTGAAGTTGCACCCACCAATACTCCACCCCTTCATCCATCACTGGAAAGCCCTTGTATACGGCTTCACCATGTGCATCCATTGCCTCCATGAGGTCCTTGAGAATATTGGGAAACTCAGTTTCACATTCCAAGGTCATGGGCATGAGTGGTCCCTTCTTCACGGCTTCGTTGATGGAGTTCATCTACAAAGGAAGTTGAAAGAGATTAGAAAATTTTTACGAGAAGAATAGACAAGTGTAGAAGTAGTTGAAAAAAAATTTCCTTAGTGGTTTTCCAGTCCTAGGGTCATAATCCTACAGGCAACACAGTGCTCTGATACCATCTGTTAGACCCCTCCTTTATAAAGAAAAGGATCCCTGTGATTGCAATGCTAGTCCCTGGATCAATGCTAGCATCCACAGTTTAAGATGAAGTACACAAATACAAAGGTCGTTTATTACATTCATTCCAGAGATAAAAACATAGTCTTTTACAACTCAGGGCCATAGGCCTAGTACAAGAGTTTAAGGAATTAAGTAAATAAACACAAGTCTTCATCTTCATGTGCCACAGGCAAGCATGTTGAGTGTAGACTTATGACTCCTATTCATCATCGGAGTAACCTGCAACATCACAAGTTACAGCCACAGAGGGTCAATACTTTGGAATAGTATTGGCAAGTGATACCTTAGTATATTTTAAGTGGACTACAATACTATATGCATTTTGGCTAAGTGTAGCTTGGCTTGCTTTGCTTGAAAATAAGTTTTTCCTAGTTGAAATCACTAAGTTTTTCTTTGTCAAAAACATTCCCAAGGAAACCACCAATAGACATTGAGGTCCTTCACCCTTGTTCACCCACAAATTTTATTTAGAAGTTGGAGTGATGAGATTCTTGTAGCTTCCATGTCTTGATGCTCAAAAATGTCCATTGCCTTGGACTAGGCTAAGTACTTAGGTTTTCCATCTGCAGAGGTTGTGCACTTTTCCCACCAGACTTGGTTTCCCAAGACAGGACCTTTCAGAAGCCTTTCCTTAGTCAAATGGACGCGTTCCAACCTATCATCCCATCTACCACCAACTGTCCAAATGACTAAGTTCTAGCAACCTATATGATCATGGCAGAGCCCATTTTGCCAAGTGGTTGCACTGTAAGCTTTCTCAACACTTGGCCTCCAAATCCCTTTGTGCCTGGGTGGCATACCACAAGTGAGATACACAACCCAAGTCCATGGCCTTGTGTAACCACTCAACATAACCCAATCATTCCATTCCACCCAGGAGGTTCATTTGACTTAGTTGTTTTATTAAGAAAATATAAGTCTCTTGACTTAGAATATTTTTATCATAAACCATATAGATGTTCACCACCCTTGTTTACTATAAGCTAGGCTAAGCAAAGTATGGTAACTTAACTTAGGAAAATTTCCCTAGCAATTCTACTATTTCACTCTACTTAGGATTTCCCTTCTTAGCACTAAGCAAAATATCATGCAATACTTTAGCAAAAATATCTAATGCTAGTACAAAACTTAGGATAGGAATATTCATGAAAATATCACTTGCCTTGGTAGTGTGGAGAGTATCACTCTTCACAATCACAATCACTAGCAAAATCTACACAAGAAATTAAAGCATACAATTACACACAATTAAATACAACCAAAAATAATATGAATGCATGCATGCAAGAATTTACCAAGTGTTGAATTTTGAAAACTCTACCAAGTATGTTCATGACTACAGAAACTTAACATGTCACAAGTTTGCCAAATAAACTTATTTGGCCCCAATATAATTTACAAAAATAAATCTATATCCAAAATAGCCCTAAACTTGTTCCACAAATAAAATCATTTTAACTATTACTATATGCTAAACAAATTGGATATTCGGAAAGGCCTTGTTTCACTGAATCCAACGGTATAGAGTTTGCAAAAATCCAACGTGGCAATTGAAAGTTATGAGCATTTGAATTTGGATCAAAATTCTGGTTTTTAAATCTGTTTTCAGATCTAACCTAGCCACGCGTCGTGTTATTATTCGCCTGCACTGCTTTCGACCGGATCGAGCTCCACATCCGTAGGATTTAAATGAAATCTGCGCTCGATCGCGTACTTTGGTTTAAGTGGTTCTATCCTATGATAATCGATCCAACGGCATTATCTATCCGCCAAGAATCGCGGCGGAGCGGGCTACCGCGCGAACGCCGCTGACGACGGAGGCGGCGCTACAGGGGGTAAGTGAGAACGAGGAGTAGCTCACCGTGCTTAGGAGATCTTGGTGAAGCTCGTCGTACTCGCGGTTGGTCAAGGGGCGTTCGGGCACGGTTGCGATTGCTCGCCGGAGTTCGTGGCGCTGCGTCCGTGGTCGTCGTGGACGTCGCTGTGAATCACCCCAAGGCAAGATAGCGACACGGTTAGGTTCATAGGGTCAAGGGGAAGTCGTGTGCATGAACGAAAAGGCGAGGGGTGGTCTGTACCTACCGGGAAAACTCGTCGGAGTTGATGTCGCCGTCGGTGCTCGCGGTGTTAAGTGGAACCGGCGACCTGGGGCAGTACAAGACGGACTAGTGAGGTCAGGAGGTGTGCAAAGATACACTGAGTCAGATAGCAAGAACGAAAGGCAGAGGGGAACTCGAGGCTCACCTGAATCGCTCGCCGGAGAGGGCTCTGTCAGCGGCGATACGCGGAGGATTGAGGGCAGCCTGGTGGCGGAGTGAGCGAGGTGTTTGGGGGAAAAAGATCGCAAGCGTAGAGGGTCTTATAGCCGGGGAATCGACAAGAAACGCTCGAGGATAAATGCCCATTTACTCCGCGCCATTACCGGCCATCACTGCTGCAGCGACGTGGTCGCAGGAGCGGTCTGGGGAAGACGAGGACGACGTGGATCGACCCCGCCGTCAAACGCGCAAGGTGTTGGGGTCGGGCCGCTGTCGTTTGCGTGTGCTCGCCGTGTGAGAAGGAAAAGGATATCCCGGTGGGCTTGTTGGCTTGATCCGCTGTCGCGATTCTCGCCATGTGCCTTTCCATTGTTTAAGCCTTTTCTTTTTCTAAATTCATTTTCTGGTATGAATTTGATATGAATTCAAATCCTTTTGAATTCAATCAGCCTTGGGAATTTTTGAAGGGTTTTGTGGATTCAAAAACAGTCATATTGACTAAGTGGTTACTTTGCAAGGCTTGGTCAAGCTTGGGTTTCAAAGTAATCAGAGGCTTGATCTAGTTTGCAAATATTTGAAAAACGATTTTGAAACCATTTCCAAATTTGGATACTTGGGTTAAAAACTTCACCTAATCTATCCATCAATGGAGGCAAGTAAACCAGTACCTAAACATTCAAATTTCAAAGAGTGATGGCCATTTGAGATAAATTGTTCACATGAAATCATAGCTCAAACATCTGTCTCTAAACAATTTTGAGAAAACCCCAAATGCAAAAGATAACATGAATGAGGTTTGAAACTATGATTTTTGGGATGTTACAAACACTTAAGAACAAACCAATCTTAAGTAGAAAACCATTTCCCTTAAAACCCTCTAAACTTCTCCCCCATTGACAACAAGTGCAAAAATGGATAACAAGGTTAGAAGGACAATATAGTATGAGTTCCTACACAAGGTGTGCATTACTCGTAATATGAGTGAAATCACATGCACATATCCAACGACGAACACTTGGAGTAAATCAAACTATATTGAGGATCAAGGATTGCTAAAAGGATAACAAGGTGAAGGAACTTCAATGGATGAAGCAAGCAATCAAAAGATCCAAATAATCAAATGGACAAATAGTGCTCTAAGTGGAATAAGGAAGCTCCCCAAGGTTCGTGCATAAATTAGTTGTTTCATTTGAATACAATATGCACAAACATGGAATCCTCACTCCCTCTATATTATTTAGAACACAACCAAGATACAAGGATTAGATATAAACCAATACACTTGTCAAGACAAGCTTAAGTACAAAAGAAACCAAATATGAGATATGAGTGTGTGAATATGCAATAAAAGTAAACCAAGCACTCATAAATCAAGACCTTACCAAAACCATTAAAATCAAGAGGATAAGAGTGATGGTCGGAAAAGAGCGAGTATATCAAGGCGAGAGATTAACACTCTAGTGTATATAAGTTTCTAAGGGAAAAAAACATGAGAATAATCCACAAAGAAACATCCACACATAAGAGGTTAATAAAAAGAATACATGATATCCAAGCGGAAGTCATAAGATATACCAAAAAGGATATTTTGCTTAAGTGCATATATAGCCCATGGCTCTATTTTATCTTATGGTATATCAATGAACTTCACCAAAGAAAAACAAAAAATCTCAAAACCATCACAACTAACACTAAGGGAACTAATGCTAGTTGGGATACTTTGAGAAATGCAACAAGTATCAAAAGGAATGATTCAATGCAATTTAAACAATATTGCACATGAGAGTACCTTGAGGAGTTGATATGCAATAAATTGCTAGAAGGCATATTTGGAATTGGTGAATCATGAAAATGATTTTATATACTCCCCATTATATGCATCATCTCAAATTACTCACATAAGTAATAAGGATACAAAGTCTTTCAAAGATAATTGCAAGAATCGATAATTAACAAACAAATAAATTCATCTCAAGATGCAACCTACAAGAGATTGGATGGAAGAATAGTATGCATGAATAAGATACTTGTTACCGAGATAGCAATGGTATGATGTAATAGATAAGAATTTTTAGATCATCCTAGCTTGGATCCAATTAACATGTGGTGACAACACTTTCCTTATAGAAGAGACAAGCATCCATTGCATCTTCAGTGTACCTAAAACAACATTCAAGTACATCTTGGTCCCCAAACTTATTGGGTCCAAAGTGGTTAGAATAACCAAAACACATAGGATACACTCCATAAAAATATGTGCATATTTACAGATGAAATTTGAATTTCATGCACATCTTAGCCGTTTAAGGATTTGATGGAGTATACCCTATATATTGGATCAAACAAAGCAAAACATGACATAAGATATACATTTATTAAACATGCATGCGCGAGAATTTCAAGATCCAACGAAGATATACTTTGGACAAATCACCAAAAATATTCAAGAAGGCATACAAGGTGTGATAAAACACATTTGTTGTCCAAACTATATCAAAGAATCAAATCAACACAAGATTTGTTCAACAAAATTCAACAAATGAACCGAGCAAAAACTATTAAGCATGAAAGATGAATTAAAAACACAAATGCTCAAAGATTTATCTCATTCAAGAAAATAAAATAGAGAATAAATAATGAGATAACAAACTCACAAAAGAGCAAGGTTTCAACAAATAAACCAAACCCTTAACACTTTTCACAATGGCACAAGGTTTCGAGAAGAAAAGGTTTGTCTTCCACTAAAACACATTTGATAATAATCAAAAACATCATCAGAGATATGTTCAAAAGCCAAGGAAGACAATGGGAGCCACACAATTTTTTTTTGGAAAGAAATTAAGGCAATAAGAGGTTAACTCCAAAGTGAAGATGATCCACAAATGCTACCACACACAAGTATATTAATTGTTAAAGACAATGAGTGTATTGGAATAGATTTTCGGTGGTATATTGCACGGATTTTAAAGATAAATCTTCACAATAAAAAGCATAGGATAGAAATAAAAAGATTAAGCACTATGCAAAGATAGAGATTCTTGATAGCTTCAACTAGTCACACAATCATGAAAAACAATGATTAGAATAACTTGAAGCAAATGGTATCCCAAATAAGATATAGAGATATGTATTTTGAGAAAGACTGCACCAAGAGTTTCTTACTCAAACAAAGACCGAAAAGACGAGCAATAAAAGCTTCTAACAAAAATAGGACCATGTTTGAGCCAACATTCCACCTAGAAACAAGATAATCATAGGAGGAGATGTAAATTTTTCTCATCCTCTAAAGATAGATTTTGAGGATCCATAGGAGGAGAAAAACCTACATCTAGAAATCGCTCAATATTTGGACACAAGGTCCGAAGATTACAAAGCAAGCAATTTCTCCACAAAGCATAATTTGTTCCATCAAAGATAATTGTGTCATTGTGCACTATACTACTAGCCGACATCTTTACACTCTAGGCGGTGAAGCCTAAACAAGGAGAGACCTTGCTCTGATACCAATTGAAAGGATAGAGATGTCGCCTAGAGGGGGGTGAATAGGCAATTTCAAAACTATTACGGTTTTGGCTTGATATAATGCGGAATTAAACTAATGTTTATTTTACAAGCACAAAACCTAAATACACTAGGCTCAACTAAGTGCACCAACAACAAATTAAGCTAAGCAAGATAGCACAAGATAAATATACCACAAGTGATAAGCAAGATATAAGTACTTCAAGCTCGATGGCTATCACAAGGAAAGTAAGCTCGGATATAGAGATAACCGAGGCACGCGGAGACGAAGATGTATTCCCGTGTTCACCACCTTTGGGAAGGGGTCTATGTCACGTTGGAGAGGTGTGAGGTTCCACGAAGGCTCACCTTATTCTCCGAGTCTATCCCACGAAGGAATAGGCCCTTTCCTTATGTCTAGCTTTTCCTCCACTCCGGAGATGGCAAGCTCCACAACCACTTGACAAGCTCCACGAAGGAGAAGCCTGGGTCTCTTCACAATCTTCCACGAAGAGGACACCGCGGTACCAACCGCCAAGCCAACTAGGAGGTCACCCTTAAAGAGTAACAAGCTCACGGTCTCTCACTCGAACAAATCGTAATGGAGAGCTCAACACTTATGCAAGAATGCAAAGCAAGACCACCAAGGGTGCTCAAATCCTTCACTCTCAAATCCCACCAAAGCAACAAGTGCTAGGGAGGAATTAGAGAGGAAGAACAATGGTGGAAGTAAACCAATGACACCAAGATCTAGATCCAATGGGTTCCCCTCACTTAGAGGAGGAATTGATTGGTGGGGATTGTAGATCTAGATCTCCTCTTCCAAAGCCCTCAAAAAGATGCAAGAATCATAGGAGGGAAGGGGGAGGAAGCAAGCTCAAGAGGTTCAACAATGGAGGTCAATTTCGTGGTCAAGAACACTCTAAAACGTTGGGAGAAGAACCCCCTTTTATAGTGGAAAGAAAATATGGACGTTGGGAGAAAAATGTGCAAATCCGGTTGAAAGTTCGGTTGGACCGGCTCTAGAACCGGATGGTTCGGTTCCTGGACCAGAAAACTAGATCTCAACCGGGATAAGGGTCAGTACACAGTCTCGGATAGACTCCGTATAGAAAAACCGAAAATCCCGGTTGAATATCGGTTCAAACCCGGTTGAATCTCGGTTTTCCGGTGCTGGCACCGGACCACCCGGTCTGGGAGCCGGTTGAACCGGATCCACAACCGGGATGAAACTGACTTTACAGAAAACGCAATAACGTTTGCATCCGGACTCCGATTTCGATGATCTTGGGCTTGTTTTGACAAGGACAAAAAGCCCTACAAGATTGTACAGAGAAACATCATAGCCCAACAAAGGAGGATAGAACCAAATGAATAAAGGTAAGAAGCCTCCCTAAATAAGAACCGATAAAACCTTCAAACTCGAAAACGCCATAGAAGATGCATAAAAATTCCGTTTTCGATGAACTTGGGCTTGTTGAAGAGATAACAACAAGCTCAAGAACCTCACATGGAGAAACACCAATAAGAAACAAAATAGGAAGATGCAAAGTGTGCAAACGATTGAGCTCCCTATGACGATGTGATCAAGTTACACAACCGAGAGCCCCTCTTGATAGTGCGGTTATCTATCCTATAACCCGGTCTCCCAACAACCACCTTGAGACCGGTAAAAGGAAAACCTAGCAAGGCCATACCTTTGCCTTGTGCATCCTGCTTGACCTTGATGGCAACGCTTCAAGCTCCACCCAAGCCAGAATGCAACACTTGATCATTGTTGCTCCGTGAAGACTCCTAATTTTCTCCCCATACACCACTATGGGATAGCTTCATTAATTCATGTCTTCACATGTCCATTATCACCAATATGGACGGCAAGTTTCAAGCAAATGATCTTCTCAAGATGCTTATCTTTAACTTGCCCTTCTCAACCTTGATGACGATCACCACTTGATGTCATCCTCTCATGGGCTATATAATATCTTCATTTTTGAAGCATGCCCATGGAAAGATGCCTGTCCCATATAGAAAACGCAAAGGCAAATATATAATGGGTTAGTTCATGATGCATAATTGACAAGGCTTACCATACCACAAGACCATGTGGTACATTCTTTATGCTTCATGTGTTGACCAACTTGAAATCACTCTTCACTCTTTATATTGGTCAACCAAGTATCTTCTCGCGCTCCATCTTAATATCTTGAGGTACATAAGGAACTCTTAATTTGATTACATGCTCTAAATATTAGTCAACCATAGCTCAACTAATGAGGCTATCATGACACGGACTTAGAGCCATATCTTGAATTCTTCTATTGAGATCACACTCTCAAGATCTTGACCATATCATATTATTCTCTTAATCTCGATGATTTTGATGCCAATACTTAAGGTATATCTTTATGTTCATGGCATCCATACTTGAATCCAACACATGGACTACAAGCATGACCTATGGAATATACCTTCGTATAAAACTCAGTGAAAACATTAGACCATAGGGATTGTCATTAATCACCAAAACCACACATAGGGGCAATTACCCTTTCAATCTCCCCCATTTTGGTAATTGATGACAATCACAACAAGAGGGTTTATATAATGAATATTAGAAACAAGTACGCAACTTATCGGAGAATAAGTTGTATACAAGAGGTTGTATTTGATATGGTTAAGTAACACAAAGATACTAGCCCATATCAAAACCGATTCTACTCACATAAACTACAACTAATGTAGGAGATGTGAGTAGAACCAACATATATAGAGCAAACTCCCCCACAATATATGCACACATGATGATCTTGAATTTCATTGCATACATTGTCAAGCATAACCTTTGGGAGAGTTTCCACTATATATACAACCATGCAAAACATAATAAAGATGAAATGCATGAAAGGCAAGCACTTAAGAACAAACCAATCTTAAGTAGAAAACCATTTCCCTTAAAACCCTCTAAACTTCTCCCCCATTGACAACAAGTGCAAAAATGGATAACAAGGTTAGAAGGACAATATAGTATGAGTTCCTACACAAGGTGTGCATTACTCGTAATATGAGTGAAATCACATGCACATATCCAACGACGAACACTTGGAGTAAATCAAACTATATTGAGGATCAAGGATTGCTAAAAGGATAACAAGGTGAAGGAACTTCAATGGATGAAGCAAGCAATCAAAAGATCCAAATAATCAAATGGACAAATAGTGCTCTAAGTGGAATAAGGAAGCTCCCCAAGGTTCGTGCATAAATTAGTTGTTTCATTTGAATACAATATGCACAAACATGGAATCCTCACTCCCTCTATATTATTTAGAACACAACCAAGATACAAGGATTAGATATAAACCAATACACTTGTCAAGACAAGCTTAAGTACAAAAGAAACCAAATATGAGATATGAGTGTGTGAATATGCAATAAAAGTAAACCAAGCACTCATAAATCAAGACCTTACCAAAACCATTAAAAATCAAGAGGATAAGAGTGATGGTCGGAAAAGAGCGAGTATATCAAGGCGAGAGATTAACACTCTAGTGTATATAAGTTTCTAAGGGAAAAAACATGAGAATAATCCACAAAGAAACATCCACACATAAGAGGTTAATAAAAAGAATACATGATATCCAAGCGGAAGTCATAAGATATACCAAAAAGGATATTTTGCTTAAGTGCATATATAGCCCATGGCTCTATTTTATCTTATGGTATATCAATGAACTTCACCAAAGAAAAACAAAAAATCTCAAAACCATCACAACTAACACTAAGGGAACTAATGCTAGTTGGGATACTTTGAGAAAGGCAACAAGTATCAAAAGGAATGATTCAATGCAATTTAAACAATATTGCACATGAGAGTACCTTGAGGAGTTGATATGCAATAAATTGCTAGAAGGCATATTTGGAATTGGTGAATCATGAAAATGATTTTATATACTCCCCATTATATGCATCATCTCAAATTACTCACATAAGTAATAAGGATACAAAGTCTTTCAAAGATAATTGCAAGAATCGAACATTAACAAACAAATAAATTCATCTCAAGATGCAACCTACAAGAGATTGGATGGAAGAATAGTATGCATGAATAAGATACTTGTTACCGAGATAGCAATGGTATGATGTAGTAGATAAGAATTTTTAGATCATCCTAGCTTGGATCCAATTAACATGTGGTGACAACACTTTCCTTATAGAAGAGACAAGCATCCATTGCATCTTCAGTGTACCTAAAACAACATTCAAGTACATCTTGGTCCCGAAACTTATTGGGTCCAAAGTGGTTAGAATAACCACAACACATAGGATACACTCCATAAAAATATGTGCATATTTAGAGATGAAATTTGAATTTCATGCATATCTTAGCCGTTTAAGGATTTGATGGAGTATACCCTATATATTGGATCAAACAAAGCAAAACATGACATAAGATATACATTTATTAAACATGCATGCGCGAGAATTTCAAGATCCAACAAAGATATACTTTGGACAAATCACCAAAAATATTCAAGAAGGCATACAAGGTGTGACAAAACACATTTGTTGTCCAAACTATATCAAAGAATCAAATCAACACAAGATTTGTTCAACAAATGAACCGAGCAAAAACTATTAAGCATGAAAGATGAATTAAAAACACAAATGCTCAAAGATTTATCTCATTCAAGAAAATAAAATAGAGAATAAAGAATGAGATAACAAACTCACAAAAGAGCAAGGTTTCAACAAATAAACCAAACCCTTAACACTTTTCACAATGGCACAAGGTTTCGAGAAGAAAAGGTTTGTATTCCACTAAAACACATTTGATAATAATCAAAAACATCATCAGAGATATGTTCAAAAGCCAAGGAAGACAATGGGAGCCACACAATTTTTTTTTGGAAAGAAATTAAGGCAATAAGAGGTTAACTCCAAAGTGAAGATGATCCATAAATGCTACCACACACAAGTATATCAATTGTTAAAGACAATGAGTGTATTGGAATAGATTTTCGGTGGTATATTGCACGGATTTTAAAGATAAATCTTCACAATAAAAAGCATAGGATAGAAATAAAAAGATTAAGCACTATGCAAAGATAGAGATTCTTGATAGCTTCAACTAGTCACACAATCATGAAAAACAATGATTAGAATAACTTGAAGCAAATGGTATCCCAAATAAGATATAGAGATATGTATTTTGAGAAAGACTGCACCAAGAGTTTCTTACTCAAACAAAGACCGAAAAGACGAGCAATAAAAGCTTCTAACAAAAATAGGACCATGTTTGAGCCAACATTCCACCTAGAAACAAGATAATCAACTATATCGACCCTAAGTGGCACTACCTCATATGTTCACATTTCCTAGGATTGTGATATGCAAAAGAAGCATATCACTCCCCCATAATGTGATATTCATTTTTTTTAATAAGAGGCAAAACAACCTCAACTAGAGATAATTAATGGACATTTAGAATTTGAATTTCTCATGAGTATGATACACCACATAGTGACTAGAAAAGCTTGCAATATCAATACTAAGTGGTAGTACTCATGTACACATATTTTAAGGTTTGAGATATGCGCGAGGCATGTCACTCCCCCAAAATGGGATGTTCCATTAACCACTCTAAAATAGCCAAATAAGATATCATCAAGATGCATTAGAGGCTCAAAATAAAACACACGAGTAAATGATGTGCCCAACACCTAGACATACTTGAATACACAAAATAATCAAGCATGAGGCACACCAAATACAAACACATACTTGGTACAAAACCAAAACATGTAAAGGGGAAAGTAACTTACAATATAAATGAGTTAAGTACAAGTTACCGCGAAGAGGCACATTGGATATAAGATAAGGAAATAATAATCCAAAGGACTTGGCTTGATCAAATATAACATATGAAGATCCCTTAATTCTTCATGAGTTAGCCAAGTCTCCAATGCCCTCATAAACACCTATTGATCAATTTTGAGCTAGTTGGTCCCCAACCAAGTTGGGTCCTAAGAGGTTAGTCACAATAGGCTTGGCAACCCAAATGGTTCTTTTCTTGACACCACTTTGAGTTCCAACAAACTTGGCAAACACATTGCCATCCTTATCCTTCCTAAGAGAATAATCATCATCAACAGTGATAGGGTTAGATAAGGTACCATTTGAACATGAAGAGGCAAAGTGCCCCTTCACACGACATATGTAGCAACAAGTGCTCCCCTTTCTCTTCTTTATTGATTTCTTGGCTTGTGGAGCATTATCTTGATTCTTCTTCGGAAGTGGCTTAACTTCAACTTGGGCTTGAACATGAACTTGTGGCCGCTTCCCTTGTTGCTTCTCACTCAAGTCCTTTTTCTTCAATGGACAAGATCTTACATGATGTCCTTCAACCTTGCACTTGAAGCAAATAATCTTGGCCGGATTCTTAACTTGGTTTTGGCCCTTCTTCTTGTTTATATTGGACTTGTTCTTGTTATTGGAGTTGAATCCAAGTCCACTTTTATCATTAGGGGATTTTTGCACACTCAAGATATTATCGAGTGTGGATTTCCCTTCATGACTCTTTTCCAAGTCATTCCTCAAGGAAGTGACTTGAGCCTTGAGCTCTTTAATTTCCTCTACATGGTTAGTATAAATACAAGTACTAGAGGAAGTAGAAGCTTCATTGTTAGAGCAACAAGGAAAAGCAATTAATCCAACACAAGGTTTATCAATAGTATGGCTAGATGAATTACTAAGGCTAGCACATGGCAAAATAGCATTTTGAGTAGAAGTTGTGCTAATGTCCAAAAGAGGCTCACAAGATGTTACCTTAGTAATACTTGCCTCACGAGCTAACTTTATCCCATCATTATGAGAGCTCGAGAGATTTTCGTGACTTTCTTCCATTTTCCTATACTTGCTAGTTAGCAACTCAATTTGAGCCCTTAGCTCAACATTCTCCTTTAGGATAGATGCTTCACAAGAAGTAGATTTAGTATCACAAGCATCATTAATGGAATTTTCCTTTTCAAGCTCATAAGATTCAATTTTTTGTGTGAGGAGACAATTTGTCGGGGATATAACCCCAGGTACCCCAGAGTTGGTCTATAGATAAGAGACAAGAATAAACGAAAGTATATTTGATAGAAGAATATCAAATAGAAAAGGAAAAAGACAATAAAGAACAACTGGGCCGGGTAAGGGGAATCTCGGCCCAGTCCACATTCTCTACAGCCAAATTAATTAAGAAAAAGGGAAAACGATCCGGTCATGGGCCGAATTACACCTGCGGCCGGCCCGTCAACCAAACCTTCTCGCCCGCCTCCTCGCTCCCAGGCCGAACTACTCTATATCTCGGTGGCCGAGATGCTCCAGCGGCCACCTCGGCGCCGAGCTCCTCCTTCCTCGTCGCCTCGTCATCAACTCCCGCCAAACCTCGCCAGCGTCGCTACCAAATCCCGCCAGCACCGAACCATCTCCTCCCACTCCCTCCAGCACCTCGCTCCCGCGCCGTCGTCTCCCGGATGGGCCGAGTCAGGAGGACCACGGCCCACCGCGGGTTCTGTCCTCCCATCCACCACCTCGACGCTCACCTTCCTCGCATGGGCCGGCGGGAGTAATCCCGGCCCAACGACGAACCTCACCAGGACCCAGGCTCCCCTTGACCCGGCTGGGCCGTGGGAGAGGCCAATCAGGCCGCTCGACCCGGTGGGTGCCAGGGTGACCCGGCGGGGCACCTTCCACCATGGGCCGAATTAGAAGGACAACAGCTGGGCCTTTACCTTTATTCGGCTGAGAGGGAAATGAAGACTCGGCTGGGCTCTTTAGCTCTGGGCCGACTCAAACAGGCCATAGGCCGAATTAACAGGTTTCCCAGGACGCTCAGGCCGACTAAAGCTACTTCGTATGCCCTGTTATCCATTCCCAGACGCATCCAGAAATCTACAACGACTGGCCATTGAGCCAGAACAAGACAAACAAGTCCCGTGCCAGTCTTGGGACGCCCATGGCTCAGACTGGCACATGGCCTATGGAATATGCCCTTGGCATCAAGAAGATGCTAGGGAATATGCTAGGGGATATGCCATGGCATCTCAAAAGATGCCAAGTCATATGCCAAGCATCTAAGAAGATACTAGGAATATGCTGTACAGATGCCAAGCGTATGATACAAGCTTTGTCCCCTAGGCTCCCCTTTATAAGGAGCACCAGGGAGATCGTTGAGGGGGAGGCCCGGAGGGCTCCACCCCTCTCTGCTCACTAGGAGCTCTCCTTCTTCCTCTTCCTCCACTCTCATAGAGAGATCTAGATAGAAGGATAGGAGATACAGCTCCAGGAGCATGATTGTAGCCATAAGTATGGCAAGATTATAAGAGATTAGATGTATAGAATGAGGGGTTATCTTCATTTGAGAGCTTCAATCCAATATACATTGTATTTCTCTTTGTTCGTATGAGTGCGGTCTTCACCGCATCATCCCTCCCCGGATTCCTCCACGTCCATCGGCCCCAACTTTAGCCTACCCATGGCATATGCCGTGATACCACCACGACATTTGGCGCCCACCGTGGGGCCTTCTAGTGGCGTTGGTTGGGTTTCCATCCGGACGGGAGCATCTTCATCAACTTCTTCCTCATAGGGCTCATTCAGCTTCACCAAGTCAACAGAGAACAAAGAGGTAAGCGCGGAGGCTCTCCAAGTCTAACTCATCAAAGCTGGTAAGACTCAGCAAGAAGGACTCAAGCACTACTCCAAGCTTACTGTAAGTACCAAGTAACTCAGCAGTGCAGGTATGACCTAGCAAAATTCACCCAAACACTTCTCCAAGCTTGTTGTATGTACCAAGTAAATTAGCCACCTACACTCAATCCTTCATCCCAGGGAGAAAATAACTCAACCCGGGGGCTAGTCAACTTATCCGTAGAGTCACCTTTAGATTGAGAGCATTATGTTGATTTAGATCTATACTCCAGCCAGCTTATTTATAACTCGGCCATAAGTTGAATCATCTTATTTTGAGTCAGTTAATATATGTTTTGGATTACCCGTTAACTCAGCTCACCAACCAGCTTATCAGTTAACTCGGCCATAAGTTGAATCATCTTATTTGTGATTCAGGTAGATTTTGAGTCAGTATATTTACGCTGTGAATTGTCCTTTAACTCAGCTTACCGGCCAGCTTATTGTTGATCCGGATATAACTTGAAGTCAATTTGTTTATGCTTTGAATTAACCTTTAACTCAGCTCAGTAAATTGTCTCTGATTCAGACTAACATTTGATTCAGCTTGTCAGGGTGCTTTATAATTCGGATTGGTATTCGGACTCGGCGTACTAATTGTATCTCTGATTCAGGCAGAAGCTTTGTTCAGTTCACCAGATTGCCAGGTTATGTTATGACTCGGATTGATATCTCACCATCTTGCCAGGTTATCCCATATCTCGGATGACTATTGGCCAGCTTATCATATCTCGAATCTATATCTCGTATCTACATCTCGAATCGGATCTCTCGGTGGTTAACCCTATTATCATATCTCAAAGATTAATCTCGGACCCATATCTCGGATCCATATCAAAGGCAGGTTATCGTCATCACGCCAAATCAAGCTATATCATGGCAAATAGATGGCTCAAACTAACATATATGTCAATTTTGAGTGAATTAACTCGGATTTTGGATGAGTTAACTCGGATTTGAGTCAGAAGACTCAGATTCGGGATGCAAATCAATTTTGAGTAAAGTAACTCGGATTTGGATGAGTTAACTCGGATTTGAGTCAGAAGACTCAGATTCGGGATGCAAATCAATTTTGAGTAAAGTAACTCGGATTTTGGATGAGTTAACTCGGATTTGAGTCAGAAGACTCAGATTCGGGATGCAAATCAATGTTGAGTAAAGTAACTCGGATTTGGGATGAGTTAACTCGGATTTGAGTCGGAAGACTTATTCGGATGCAAATCAATTTTGAGTAAAGTAACTCGGATTTTGGATGAGTTAACTCGGATTTGAGTCAGAAGACTCAGATTCGGGATGCAAATCAATGTTGAGTAAAGTAACTCGGATTTGGGATGAGTTAACTCGGATTTGAGTCAGAAGACTCAGATTCGGGATGCAAATCAATTTTGAGTAAAGTAACTCGGATTTTGGATGAGTTAACTCGGATTTGAGTCAGATGACTCGGCTTCGGGATGCAAGTCAAAATTGAGTAAAGTAACTCGGATTTAGGATGAGTTAACTCGGATTTGAGTCAGAAGACTCAGATTCGGGATGCAAGTCAAAATTGAGTAAAGTAACTCGGATTTAGGATGAGTGAACTCGGATTTGAGTCAGATGACTCAGATTCGGGATGCAAGTCAAAATTGAGTAAAGTAACTCGGATTTGGGATGAGTTAACTCGTATCTGAGTCATATAAACTCATATTTGAGTCAAATGACTCAAGACATAAAGTCAGAATCGAATAAAGCAACTCGGATTTGGGATAGGTTAACCCGGATTGAATCATGTAACTCGGATTTGAGTCAAATGACTCAGACTTAGGCATAAAGTCAATTTTTGAGTAAGGAAACTCGGATTTGGAATCAGATGACTCAGATAAAAACTTACCCAATGAGGTTAAAAGAGCAGAGCCAAAGAGGGCCAAGACTCATAACTTACCCAATGAGGTTAAAAGAGCAAAGCCCAAGAAGGCAAGAGCTCATAACTTACCCGATGAGGTTAAAAGAGCAAAGCCCAAGAAGGCAAGAGCTCATAACTTACCCGATGAGGTTAAAAGAGCATAGCCCAAGAAGGCAAGAGCTCATAAATTACCCAATGAGGTTAAAAGAGCATAGCCCAAGAAGGCAAGAGCTCATAACTTACCCAAAAGAGGTTAAAAGAGCATAGCCCAAGAAGGCAAGAGCTCATAACTTACCCAAAGGGGTATAACCAGAGCCCAAGAAGGCCAGAAGTCCAGAAACTTACCCAAAGGGGTTATGACCAGTGCCCATGATGGCCAGAAGTCCAGAAGCTTACCCAAAGGGGTTAAGACCAGTGCCCATGATGGCCAGAAGTATAGAAACTTACCCAAATGGGTATAACCAGAGCCCATGATGGCGAAGTCGTAAGCTTACCCAAAGGGGTTAAGACCAGTGCCCATGATGGCCAGAAGTATAGAAACTTACCCAAATGGGTATAACCAGAGCCCAAGAAGGCCAGAAGTCGAAAAACCTGCCCAGAAAGGTTATGACCAGTGCCCATGAAGGCCAGAAGTCCAGAAACTTACCCAAAGGGGTTATGACCAGAGCCCATGATGGCCAGAAGTCCAGAAGCTTACCCAAAGGGGTTAAGACCAGTGCCCATGATGGCCAGAAGTATAGAAACTTACCCAAATGGGTATAACCAGAGCCCATGATGGCCAGAAGTCCAGAAGCTTACCCAAAGGGGTTAAGACCAGTGCCCATGATGGCCAGAAGTATAGAAACTTACCCAAATGGGTATAACCAGAGCCCAAGAAGGCCAGAAGTCGAAAAACCTGCCCAGAAAGGTTATGACCAGTGCCCATGAAGGCCAGAAGTCCAGAAACTTATCCAAAGGGGTTATGACCAGTGCCCATGATGGCCAGAAGTCCAGAAGCTTACCCAAAGGGGTTAAGACCAGTGCCCATGATGGCCGGAAGTATAGAAACTTACCCAAAGGGGTATAACCAGAGCCCAAGAAGGCCAGAAGTCGAGAAACCTGCCCAGAAAGGTTATGACCAGTGCCCAAGAAGGCCAGAAGTCAAAAAACTTAACCGAAAAGATTATGCAACCCGGAAATATATGACAAAGAAGTTGTATGTCAGAAAACAACTCTGGGGATATTTAGATATAAAGCCCATGAACGATCCTACGAATCCCACATGGCCTCGGGGACTAATGTCGGGGATATAACCCCAGGTACCCCAGAGTTGGTCTATAGATAAGAGACAAGAATAAACGAAAGTATATTTGATAGAAGAGTATCAAATAGAAAAGGAAAAGACAATAAAGAACAATGGGGCGAGTAAGGGAATCTCGCCCACCACATTCTCTGACCAAATTAATTAAGAAAAAGGGAAAACGATCCGGTCATGGGCCGAATTACACCTGCGGCCGGCCCGTCAACCAAACCTTCTCGCCTCCTCGCCTCCTGTGCCGAACTACTCTATATCTGGGCCGAGATGCTCCACCCCACCTCGGCCGAAGCTCCTCCTTCCTCGTCGCCATCAACTCCCGCCAAACCTCGCCAGCGTCGCTACCAAATCCCGCCAGCACCGAACCATCTCCTCCCACTCCCTCCAGCACCTCGCTCCCGCGCCGTCGTATCCCGGATGGGCCGAGTCAGGAGGACCACGGCCCACCGCGGGTTCTGTCCTCCCATCCACCACCTCGACGCTCACCTTCCTCGCATGGGCCGGCGGGAGTAATCCCGGCCCAACGACGAACCTCACCAGGACCCAGGCTCCCCTTGACCCGGCTGGGCCGCGGGAGAGGCCAATCAGGCCGCTCGACCCGGTGGGTGCCAGGGTGACCCGGCGGGGCACCTTCCACCATGGGCCGAATTAGAAGGACAACAGCTGGGCCTTTACCTTTATTACCGAGAGGAAATGAAGACTACTGGGCTCTTTAGCTGGGGCCGACTCAAACAGGCCATAGGCCGAATTAACAGGTTTCCCAGGACGCTCAGGCCGACTAAAGCTACTTCGTATGCCCTGTTATCCATTCCCAGACGCATCCAGAAATCTACAACGACTAGCCATTGAGCCAGAACAAGACAAACAAGTCCCGTGCCAGTCTTGGGACGCCCATGGCTCAGACTGGCACATGGCCTATGGAATATGCCCTTGGCATCAAGAAGATGCTAGGGAATATGCTAGGGGATATGCCATGGCATCTCAAAAGATGCCAAGGCATATGCCAAGCATCTAAGAAGATACTAGGAATATGCTGTACAGATGCCAAGCGTATGATACAAGCTTTGTCCCCTGGGCTCCCCTTTATAAGGAGCACCAGGGAGATCGTTGAGGGGGAGGCCCGGAGGGCTCCACCCCTCTCTGCTCACTAGGAGCTCTCCTTCTTCCTCTTCCTCCACTCTCATAGAGAGATCTAGATAGAAGGATAGGAGATACAGCTCCAGGAGCATGATTGTAGCCATAAGTATGGCAAGATTATAAGAGATTAGATGTATAGAATGAGGGGTTATCTTCATTTGAGAGCTTCAATCCAATATACATTGTATTTCTCTTTGTTCGTATGAGTGCGGTCTTCACCACATCATCCCTCCCCGGATTCCTCCACGTCCATCGGCCCCAACTTTAGCCTACCCATGGCATATGTCGTGATACCACCACGACACAATTAGTGTGCTTCTCCTCGGCAAGCTCTTGCTTAAGGAGATTTAATCTCCGACTCACATCATCAAGTTGGAAATCCAACTCCTCTATGGTTCCTGTTTGTTTAGTTATGGTGTCCATAACGTGTTTGAGACAAGTAATGGCCTTATTATTACCACAAAGAGAGGTACACAAAAAAGTCAACTCAAGCAAGAGAGCACTAGTATCCTCATCAATGTCATCATCACTATCATCATTATCATTGCTATTATCTTTACAAGATATATTGGGATCCAAAGTAGGATATACCTTTGATCCTCTTGCCATAAGGCACATGTGAGCATGGGAGAATGAAGATGATGATATTCTTGAATATTCATTCATGATCATGTCTTGCTTCATAGATGTTTGATTTCCTCTACATTGTTAGATAAACAACTAGAGGAAATAGAAGCATTTTGTTCATGGTAACAAGGCAAATCAAGCGTATCATTTACACTAGTACTCAAATAATTTCTAGATGATATACAAGGACTAGCAACACAAGGGGATATAGCATTATTGTTGCAAGAAGTGCTTAATTACAAACAAGAAACATTGTAATGGGATAGAGATGAAGGATCATCATTAGCAAGCACAATATCAACATTGCAATTCCCAACACCACTCACCATATCTTTACCTTGTGTCTTGCCACACATTGGTGAAGTGGGTGAAGATGAGAACTCATCGCGGCCGGAGGTGGAAGCAACTTGGAGCTCTTCATGATGTGAAGGAAAAGAGATCTCCTCGGAGAAACCACCGACAATATTAGAAATGGAACCACCAAATATTTCTTTAAGCTTGGTCCACTTCTCATGAGACGACTTGCGCTTTACAATCGTCAAGAACAAATTAACTGTGGGGCTCAAAGAGAAAATAAGCTCATTATATACTTGAGCTTCGAGATGTAAATTTTTCTCATCCTCTAAAGATAGATTTTGAGGATCCATAGGAGGAGAAAAACCTACATCTAGAAATCGCTCAATGTTTGGACACAAGGTCCGAAGATTACAAAGCAAGAAATTTCTCCACAAAGCATAATTTGTTCCATCAAAGATAATTGTGTCATTGTGCACTATACTACTAGCCGACATCTTTACACTCTAGGCGGTGAAGCCTAAACAAGGAGAGACCTTGCTCTGATACCAATTGAAAGGATAGAGATGTCGCCTAGAGGGGGGTGAATAGGCAATTTCAAAACTATTACGGTTTTGGCTTGATATAATGCGGAATTAAACTAATGTTTATTTTACAAGCACAAAACCTAAATACACTAGGCTCAACTAAGTGCACCAACAACAAATTAAGCTAAGCAAGATAGCACAAGATAAATATACCACAAGTGATAAGCAAGATATAAGTACTTCAAGCTCGATGGCTATCACAAGGAAAGTAAGCTCGGATATAGAGATAACCGAGGCACGCGGAGACGAAGATGTATTCCCGTGTTCACCACCTTTGGGAAGGGGTCTACGTCACGTTGGAGAGGTGTGAGGTTCCACGAAGGATTCCTCACGCGCCACAAAGGCTCACCTTCTTCTCCGACTCTATCCCACGAAGGAATAGGCCCTTTCCTTATGGATAGCTTTTACTCCAATTCGGAGATGGCAAGATCCACAACCACTTCACAATCTCCACGAAGGAGAATCCCGGGTCTCTTCACAATCTTCCACGAAGAGAACACCGTGGTACCAACCGCCAAGCCAACTAGGAGGTCACCCTTAAAGAGTAACAAGCTCACGGTCTCTCACTCGAACAAATCGTAATGGAGAGCTCAACACTTATGCAAGAATGCAAAGAAAGACCACCAAGGGTGCTCAAATCCTTCACTCTCAAATACCACCAAAGCAACAAGTGCTAGGGAGGAATTAGATAGGAAGAACAATGGTGGAAGTAACAATGACTCCAAGATCTAGATCCAATGGGTTCCCCTCACTTAGAGGAGGAATTGATTGGTGGGGATTGTAGATCTAGATCTCCTCTTCCAAAGCCCTCAAAAAGATGCAAGAATCATAGGAGGGAAGGGGGAGGAAGCAAGCTCAAGAGGTTCAACAATGGAGGTCAATTTCGTGGTCAAGAACACTCTAAAACGTTGGGAGAAGAACCCCCTTTTATAGTGGAAAGAAAATATGGACGTTGGGAGAAAAATGTGCGAATCCGGTTGAAAGTTCGGTTGGACCGGCTCTAGAACCGGATGGTTCGGTTCCTGGACCAGAAAACTAGATCTCAACCGGGATAAGGGTCAGTACACAGTCTCGGATAGACTCCGTATAGAAAAACCGAAAATCCCGGTTGAATATCGGTTCAAACCCGGTTGAATCTCGGTTTTCCGGTGCTGGCACCGGACCACCCGGTCTGGGAGCCGGTTGAACCGGATCCACAACCGGGATGAAACTGACTTTACAGAAAACACAATAACTTTTGCATCCGGACTCCGATTTCGATGATCTTGGGCTTGTTTTTACAAGGACAAAAAGCCCTACAAGATTGTACAGAGAAACATCATAGCCCAACAAAGGAGGATAGAACCAAATGAATAAAGGTAATAAGCCTCCCTAAATAAGAACCGATAAAACCTTCAAACTCGAAAACGCCATAGAAGATGCATAAAAATTCCGTTTTCGATGAACTTGGGATTGTTGAAGAGATAACAACAAGCTCAAGAACCTCACATGGAGAAACACCAAGAAGCAACAAAATAGGAAGATGCAAAGTGTGCAAACGATTGAGCTCCCTATGACGATGTGATCAAGTTACACAACCGAGAGCCCCTCTTGATAGTGCAGCTATCTATCCTATAACCCGGTCTCCCAACAACCACCTTGAGACCGGTAAAAGGAAAACCTAGCAAGGCCATACCTTTGCCTTGTGCATCCTGCTTGATCTTGATGACAACGCTTCAAGCTCCACCCAAGCCAAAATGCAACACTTGATCATTGTTGCTTCGTGAAGACTCCTAATTTGCTCCCCATACACCACTATGGGATAGCTTCATTAATACATGTCTTCACATGTCCATTACCACCAATATGGACGGAAAGTTTCAAGCAAATGATCTTCTCGAGATGCTTATCTTGAACTTGCCCTTCTCAACCTTGATGACGATCACCACTTGATGTCATCCTCTCATGGGCTATATAATATCTTCATTTTTGAAGCATGCCCATGGAAAGATACATGTCCCATATAGAAAATGCAAAGACAAATATATAATGGGTTAGTTCATGATGCATAATTGACAAGGCTTACCATACCACAAGACCATGTGGTACATTCTTTATGCTTCATGTGTTGACCAACTTGAAATCACTCTTCACTCTTTATATTGGTCAACCAAGTATCTTCTCGCGCTCCATCTTAATATCTTGAGGTACATAAGTAACTCTTAATTTGATTACATGCTCTAAATCTTAGTCAACCATAGCTCAACTAATGAGGCTATCATGACACGGACTTAGAGCCATATCTTGAATTCTTCTATTGAGATCACACTCTCAAAATCTTGATCATATCATATTATTCTCTTAACCTCGATGATTTTGATGCCAATACTTAAGGTATATCTTTATGTTCATGGCATCCATACTTGAATCCAACACATGGACTACAAGCATGACCTATGGAATATACCTTCATATAAAACTCAGTGAAAAATTTAGACCATAGGGATTGTCATTAATCACCAAAACCACACATAGGGGCAATTACCCTTTCAGGTGTACCAGCTGGAGGCGCCGATCGCCGTCCCTGTGCAGATAGCGCAGGCGCTGGGCTTCGGCCCCAATGGTGCTCCGATCCCGGCTCCAGCTCCGGCTCCATCTCCTTCTCCGACGGAGTTGCTCGCCCAACAGGAGGCGAGGGACCACTGCGCCACCAAGATGGACAAGGCCCTGGCGAACCATACATCAGAGGACCGACTGCAGGCGGAGGGCAGGGCGGCGGCTCGCGACCATTCTCGCGACCGTCTTCGCAAACATGTCCATGTGTGGGCCATCTAGGCCGCTAGGGAAGCGATAGACGGAGCCGATGGCCGCAGCAACGGAGGCGACTAGCCTCCGCGCCATCCTCCTCCATCAGTAGCCGTAGCCATAGCCGTGGGAGCAGTAGCATGATACGTCGGAAACGTATATATAATTTTTGATGCTCCATGCTTGTTTACTATCTACTTTGCTTTGCTTTGTCCACACTTTGAGGTGTTTTTATATGTTTTCTGGAACTAACCTATTAACAAGTTGCCACAGTGTCAGTTGCTTGTTTTCTTCTGTTTTTGGTTCCAGAAAGGCATAAAATCAATATTCTCGGAATTGGACGGGACAAAATCCAAAGTCAAAATTTTACCGTGGGCAACACGAAGCCAGAATACGAGACAGAGGAGGCTCACCAGGGGGCCACACCCCCTAGCTGCGCGGGTGGGCCCACCCCGTTCCTGGGGGTGTAGCCGCCCTGGTGGCCCCTGCCTCGCCTCTTCGCCTATAAGAAGCCCCCGATGCAGAAACCCTAGGCACCCGATCAAAATTCCATGAAACCGTCTGTAGCCGCCGCCACCATCTTCCCTAGATAGGGGGGATCTAAAGCTCTTCCTGGCACCCTGCCGGAGGGGAGATCATCTTGGAGGCCTTCTTCTTCATCTTGCCAGCCTCCAGTATGAAGCGTGAGTAGTTCCACCTTGGACTATGGGTCCATTTAGTAGCTAGATGGTTGTATCTCCTCCTTTGTTCTTTCATGTATAGATCTTGTGAGCTCCATTCATGATCAAGATCTGATCTATTTGTAATCATGCATGTTGTGTTTGCGCGGATCCGATGGATATTGAGATTACTATGTCAGATTGATTAATAGTTTTGTCTATTTGATTCTATCATGTCTATGTTGTTTGTGATCTTGCATGCTCTCCGTTGTTAGTAGCTATCTTGGCCAAGTAGTTGCTAGTGACTCCAAGATGGGGTATTTATGCTCGATAGTGGGTTCATGCCTCTAGTTTCCAAGGGAAGTGACAGAAATCTCTTCGGTTGTAGATGTGTTGTTGCCACTAGGGAGAAAACAACGGTCTCTTGTTCATGGAACAAGTGTAATGTTTACCTTACACACTTTGCTTAAAGCAGTTGTCTGTTGCTTGCAACTTAATACTGGAGGGGGTTCGGATGATAACCTGAAGGTGGACTTCTAGTCATAGATGCAGTTGGATGGCGGTCTATGTATATTTTTGTATTGCCCAATCGAATCTCATAGGATCTTTATGTCTAGTATTGCATTGTTATGCCTTGCTCAGTCCTGTCAATTGCCCTGCTGTAATTTGTTTATCCAGCATGCCATGTTTGTTTATCTAAGGAGAACACCTATAGTGAACTATGGACCCCCAGTCCAGTCTTTACCATTGGTACATCTTCCATTGTTACTGTTTACTTGCTGCAAACCATCATCACCTTCCACACCATACAGTTAATCCTTTGTTATAGCAACCGGTGAGATTGACAACCTCACTTTTAGTTGGGACAAAGTCTTGAGTTTGTGTTGTGCAGGTTTCCATGTTGCTTGCAACACCTTTGAGGCGTTTCCTTCCTCCTACTGGTTCGATAACCTCGGTTTCTTACTGAGGGAAAACTTGCTACTGTGTTGCATCATACCTTGCTCTTGGGTTTTCTCAATGGGGCGTCAACATGCATCAAGACTTTCTGGCGTCGTTGCCGGGGAGGCTAAGGACGTCTTCACAAGGGGAGTCCTCCTCAACCTTTCTCTTTACTTTGTTTTTAGTTTTCTTAGTTTCTTTTGCTTGGTTTTGTTTGCTTCTTTTTATCAAAAACTCCAAAAAAAATAGTTTAGTTTGGTTTCCTTTCTCTTATCAAAAACACAAAAAATTAGTTCTTGCTCTAGTTGCTGGTCTGTTATTGCCTTGCTTGGTCATGCTTTCTATCAATGGATGGTTTCTTTGAAACTAGCTCTTATTGGCAAGGTGGGTTCACGGAAGAACAAAAGTATTTTTATAAGGAACACCATTTGTCACAAAAAGGGAAACACTTATGGGAACAAATTGATAAATTTAATACTATTGCTAGAGAGGTGTGCTCTACTTATAATGTTACTTATTGCTTTGATAAAGCTTGTTGTTGTAGGAGGTATAAACACCTCCCTTTTTTAATGTGAGTATAATGATAATGTTACCATATCCTCTTATGTTAAAGGAATTATGACTTTTATGATGTGGAACAAATTGAAGAATTTATTGCCTTCAAGGGTGCATTTGAACTTGCCAGTTTGCTTGAAAATACGGATGATGCACCTTATGAATATGAGGTTTATGAGATACTTACATTTTGCTTTGATAATTACAAGGAAGAAAATAGCTATATTTTTTAATATTTTAATAGATGCTTTCCACAAATGGAAGAGACTAATGCCTTGCAGGAGCCTATGGAAGAAGAAATTGTTGAAACTGGAAGCTCATTAGATGAAAAAGAGGAGGAGAGTGATGAACAAAAGGAGGGAGAATGGATTATCTACCCATGCCTACCTTCTAATAAGAGTAACTCTTTATCCCTTACATTATTTGATTGTCCCCCATGCTTACCAAAGGAGGATGAATGTTATGTTCGTGTGGATCCTTTTGAAATATCTACTTCGGGTAAAACCTGTGAAGGTTTTAATCCCACTATTTTTGAGCTTGATAGAAATGATGTGTTTGTAGATCATGAAAAGCATGTTTTATGTGATAGCTATATTGTTGAGTTTATTCATGATGCTACTAAAATTATTATGAGAGAGGAAAGTATGGTTGTAGAATTTTTCATGGTACTGAAACACCTCTCTATGTGCTGAAAGTTTTGAAGTTACTCTTGTTTTATCTTCCTATGCTTGTCACTTTGTTCTTTTTGAATTAATTTGTGTACAAGATTCCAATGCATAGGAAGAGGGTTAGACTTAAATGTGTTTTGAATTTGCTTCTTGATGCTCTCTTTTACTTCAATTCAGATTTCTTATGAGAGCATTTTCTCAAACTATCAAGCCTAACTTAAAGGCGTTAAAGAAAAGTACTTGTTGGGAGATAACCCAAGAGTTTCCTTGAGTCTTGGAAGTTATTACTTCAGTAATGACCTCTCCTTATCCTTTTTATTTGCCTTTTGTGCCAAGAATGATCTCTAATGAGAGGGAAGTAAGATTTGTGGAGTTGCTGTGCCGAAACAGATTTCTGTCCTCCACCATAAAAAATCGTGAGGAGTCTCTATAAGTCGGATTGAGCTAACAATTTACGAATAAATCCCCCAGTATGTTAGATAACTTTCGTTCGTTCAATACTTTTTTAATTGAGCAACAGAAGATTTTCGAAAAAACGGTTTCTACCTGCTGGTCTGTTTTGACAAATTTCTGCCATGATTTGCATTTGCTTCTTATTGATTCCTTTTTGAGTTCTCTTTTGGGGAATTAAGCTTTTTGAAGGTGTTGCTATAGTAGCTTGTGTTTTTAGTGAAAAGTTTTGCTGTTCCAAAGCTAAACCCAATGGTATATTATCTTTTGATTACACTAATGTTGATAATGAAGATTGTGTGAAGTTTTGTATGAAGAAAAAATTTTAGGTATAGAGAGAGAATGATGCAATGAGATGAAGAATGGAAAAAAGTTCAAGCTTGGGGATGCAACCCCAGTGTCACCCCAAGAAATATCAAAGAGGTATAAGCGTCAAAGCTTGGGGATGCCCAAGGCATCCTCTTCTTCATCAATAAAAAGCTCAGGTCTTTCTAGACACTTCGTTTTTATTGTTTCATGCACTGTTGTGTTGTTCTTGGAGCGTCTTAGTTTTCGTTTGCTTTGCTTAGTTTGTTTAGTTTGCTTGAATAAAGTAGTTTGGACCCCCGTTCTCATTGTGTTGTTTCAAATAAGTTGATTGGTGTTGGAAAGGAGTAGAAAGTTCTTGCTTGAAAGTGCAAGAGGAGCTTGCATTGACCGTGACTTAGACTTTAGCATGACATGCTAGTTGTTGTCTTGACCTTATGCTTAGTGATTATTGTTGTAGCATGTCTTGTTCCAAACAATTGGGATTGCTTAGTGTGCCTTTGAAAGAATCATGCGTTGTTTTAGCATACAAAAGTATAGTATTGTGGTATTCTCCTTTGATGCTTTGTTTCGGTTGACTTGGCACATGCTCACAGAATGTTATGACTATGAACAAGTCACCATAGCCTCTATGATCATTTAGTCCTTGACTTGTAGTACCACTCTATGCTTTGGTTAGTAATGTTTTGTCGCTCTGCATGATTATGACCATTATTGCTCTCTTAGTTGGTTGCTCCCAGTCTTTTGGTAGCCTCCACTTGTATGAGTAAGCTCTACTCATGCTTCCAACTCCCAAGAAACCAAGTTATTCCAAAGTGTCCACTATAAACTCCTATGCATGGTGTGTTACACCATTCCAAGTATATTCTTGTCTTCAGCTATGTTCCAATTAAAAAGTATTTTGTTATGTGAAAACTTAGTGATTAAAGCCCTCACAAACTTGATGGCACACTTTATATTCTTTGTCCTAATAAACTTGAACCATTGTGTCATCTATGTTGTATATGCTTGCACTTATACGTTGGAATTAGCAGAACCATGTTGTCATGGGGAACGTTTCCGACATTGCACTTGTACTTTGTACACAATTGATATCATGCTCTTTGTCTATGGATGTCACCGGCGTGAAATAAAGAGGGAGCTTGTAAGTCCATGGAGTTATGTATTTTGTGTTAGAGAAACGCCTGGGCCGCTAGCCTAAGCCATGTTAATCATGGTGGAAACTTGTAGCATCACCATAATGAGCATTCTGTGAAGCATCCTTAATAAAAAGCTATGCACATAGTAAATAAAAAGATCGCTGAGATGCTAATTGTTTGCTTGTCTTGTCATTTTGGTTATGGGACAGCTCCTGTACCATGTGCAAGGGGTACCCCGTTGGCTGTTCTCTATGATACACATGTACTTACTATGACAAGAACTTACAGGTGACTAAAGTTGAGTAGCATGCGGTGCGGCCCTCGTATTCAAGGGACATGAGATTGTCAACTTATACTTTATCAAGCATATACACCATAGTTTGTTCACTTTAACCTTAATAACTTCAAGATGCTTATGATAGGGGCAATGAGGGTTCAAAGCTAACAAGTACCATAATTTTTGGAAGCTCTTTTTAAAACTTGATATCCCTGCTTCCCTTTATGAATGGACTTTTTTCCACTATTATATTGAGTCTCCACCTTCTACCTTTAGGCACCATTAAGAGAGCATAGTTGTCATTCTTAGCATATTATTGATATTGCTTGTTCTTGTGCTACTTGTATCTAGTCACTCTTATGAACTTTGAAGGTGTCCTATGCATGTATTTTCTACTCCATGAGGGACAAGTTGAATGCCACTATGCCATGTTTTCTGTATGTGAAACAAACAAACGTTTTTCAATGCATATTATTCATGATCTTTGTTTATAGCCTTTCGTGTTACATGCATGGTTACTTTGTCTTATTGTTAGAACTCCATCTTTCATGCACATGTTTAGAGTTCTTTGATCCCAGCTTTCAATGCTTGCAATTGGTTTGATCTTGGTTTTGATGGTGCATGTCACCTTAAAAATTATTATTTTATCACTTACCTACTCGAGGACGAGCAGAAGTTAAGCTTGGAGATGCTTGATACGTCGGAAACGTATCTATAATTTTTTATGCCCCATACTTGTTTAATATCTACCTTGCTTTGCTTTGTCCACACTTTGAGGTGTTTTTATATGTTTTCTGGAACTAACCTGTAGCATCCCAGTTGTCTAACCCCTGTAATGCTACATGTTATAATAATAAAAAGGGCCACTTCCAACATATAATTGTTGCATCATCATCATATCATGCTCATGTCATCATGTCACCTTGCATTTGAGCATCATACAAAACCCTTTCTTGTTTGGTTCTTATCTCATGTGCATGATTAATTGTAGTTGCCTCTTGATATTGTATTTGGTTCTTAATATATTGTTAAATTCCCAAGTTGAGTTGAGGGCATCTCTCTTATTGACTCCACCACCTTTCTTTCACCACCTTTTATTCCACCATCCAATTGATATGGGCTTGGCATTTCAGTTTTGAGTATCTCTAGCTCATGTTGTTGGTTGGATCCACCCATAATCTTTGCTTGGCCTTGCCCACCTTTTGGGAATGCATATGAATAATGCCAAGTTAATATTATTGTTTTCACAAGGATAAAGTTGGCATTAATTATTATGCATGGGCCATGCAAGTGCCACCTTTTCTAGTATTTGGTTTTGCTTGCATTCTAAGTGGATCATCTCTCCTTTGCTCAAATCTTTTGTTGGCTTGTAGTTTTTCCTTCACCATATCATCTATCTCTATCCCCCTTTAGCTTAACCCCTACCCCATGCCCCATGCACACACATGTGCTCATGAGGCATGCACCAACCCTAAAACCATCCCTTTCTTGGATCTTGCTTGGCCAATTTTGGATCATGCATGGACCAAAGAAGCACCCCTCCATCACATGGCCATCTCTCTCTCCCTCTCCCTCTTTTTCTTGCTTGATCTTGCTAAGGCTAGTTTGGAGCATGCATGATCAAACTAAAGTACCACCTTCCTCCATCCTTACCCTCTCTAAGCAAAACCCTAATCTCTACCTTCCCTAAACAAAATCCTACCCTAATCCACATCTCCCCTTAGCAAAAACCCTAAGCTTACCCCTCCTCCTTTCTAGCTTGTTCACCATGTCCTACTCCATATCTCCCCTCTCTCTTCCATGCAGGCCCCACCCCAGCACCCTACCAGCTTCCCTTCCCTCCCACGCGACCAGGAACCCCCTAACCCTAGCCCTAGCCCGAGCCGGCCCCTCTCCCCCTCTCCTCTTTTTCCTCTCCATCTAGCCTCACCTGCCCACGCCCCCAGGCCCACCTGCCTGCCCCCTGGCCTCGCCTACCCCACATGCCAGTCTCCCCCTCTCCTCCCAGCTCTGCCGCGCCCCCTGGCCCCCATGCTAAGCACGTGAAAGGGAAAGGGCAACGCCGACGCCACCCTGGCCATCTACCCCTCCCCCACGCCACCTCCTGCCTCCTCTCTCGTTCTTATCCGCCCCTCTTCGCCCCTGCCTCTCCCAGATCCCCAGGTAGCCCCAGGCCTCTCTGCTCCCCCCCTATCTTCCTTCTTCCTTCCCAGCTCGCCATGTCCCCCCGTCCTGCTAAACCCTAGCGACGCATCCCAGACCCCTTCAGCAGAGCTCCCGAGGCGCGCCAGCATCGTGAGCCGCCCTCTTCCTCTGCTTGCCGTGTGGCCGGAGCTCGCGGGATCTCTCGCGAGATCTCGCCCGGAGGCCGCCGCCCCGTGCCGTGACCCGATGCGCCGGCAGCTGCCCGCTCCGATCCTCGCCTTCCGAGCCTCGCCAACCGCGCGTCGAGCTTTGGTGAGCTCCTCTCCCCGCATAACGTCTCCCTCGTTATCTCGCCGTCTCGTCGCGTTCATCGGCGCTTCTGCCTTGTGCCCGCGCAGCATCGCGGGCGGCAATGCAGCTTTAGATCTGCCTTGTTTGAGCCATGCCTCATTCTGGCGCCTCGCGTTAGACCCGAGCCTTTATTTGCGGCGTGGCTCCTCTCTGATTTTGTTTTGGGGCCATGCTGTTTGGTGCAGCAGCGGCGTCGCCATCGTCGTTCAAAGATCCGGCCAGAAGCAACCGCCAAGGCCTTGGCCATCGCCGTCCGACGGTATGCGGTAACTTTGCAGATTAGCCCTTCCCTTTTCGCCTCAAACCCGCGGTCCCTTAGCCCGTCGGCGTCGCATGCATGTTTTGCAATTAGGCTCCCCGAGTACTTGTTACTCAACCCGCAGTCCTCATCCCTAAGCCACGTGGGCAGCGGCGTCATTGTCGAGTGGGCTCTGACGCCATGAGACCCTATCCGCCTCGAGTCTAGGGCGGCGGTGTGAAAACGCCGTCTGCAGGCGTGTGAGCCTGCCAGTCGGCCCGGTCCCATCAGCCTGGGGCTCACGCTGTTGGGTATAAAAACATTTCTGCCTGTCTGTTTTTAAAAATCTGGTTTAAATAGTTTAAATTCAACTTCAAACCAGTAATTTAAATAACTTTTCATGTATAAATCCAAACTTGACAAATAATATATGTTTGGATATCAGAAAAATGAGAGGATTCCAAATATGCCATACAATTTGCATTTTGCACAAGTAAAATTCCAAGTTTAATTAAATTACAACTAATGCCACTAGAATTTAAATAATTAACAACTTTTGTTTTATAATTCCAAATTAAGCAAATGATATGTCTAAAATGATCATTTCACGAGACCTTTCTGTTTATGATATCCATGACTTGAATTGAAGCATGCATCATGTAAATATATAATATACAGCAACTAATTTGACAATATAATGTGACTAAAACCCAATAAAAATGTTATTTCTTGTATTCCACACCTCACCCATGCCATGCTACCTTATTGCCATGTAAATTGTGCATCATTCATCATGGCATGATTGTTTGCTTGACGCATTTAATTCAAATGCTTGTGCTCTATATTCATGTTGGCCTTGTTTGTTTGGTTTTTCTCGGATAGACACTGAGCAGGGGTTATATCAAGAGAACCAGGAGCACTACCCAGATCCGTCCCTCGCTTCAACTGAGTTAACAGGCAAGCACTTCCACATGCTTGCATACATACAGTACCTATTGCCCCTATCTTATTCTTGCATCATTGAGTCGCGATTGCATTAAAATGAATCCCAAGTATGCATAGCCTTTACTTTTAAACCCCACCAAGCTTGTTCCCCCATCCCATGAGACATTACTATAGGAGTTGTTTGAGCCATGCGAGTCGTAGAACAGCATGTGTAGGGTATGTGAGTGTCTGTTGGATAATGAGGTACCTAAACAACTTAACCTGAGTAGTTCTGGGATAACTAATGATAGTGGCACCGGTGAGCAACATCTGCTATTTGGTTTTTCCTGCTCACTTGTGTCCGTAAGACCCCAGTACTTGATTCCTGTTCCTTGTTTTATCGCGCTATCCACATCCGGAGGTATATGGGACCCCGAGGCGAGCTTGATTACATCTTATTTCTTGGGGCCACAAACTAGTTTGAGGTTTTATTTACTATCCTGCACTTATGCCATGCTACTTTTACGTATTTAAATTGTGCGACGGATAGCACCTTTGTCTTTATTTAGGATGGCGGAGTGATTACGCTGATATCGACACCCAGTTTTCGGGTTCCCGATCGCTTCTGACCATTGGCGCTAACCTTGAGTCCGTCTCGAGCTTGCTTACTTGCTATGGATCTACTCAAAGGTGGCCCCTGAAATATTCTGAATCCGGTGATTGTTCACCGTGAAAGCCTCGTTGGGTTTTGATTTGGTTTTCGAGGTTGATCGAGCGTGTGTTGCTATTGGTGCACCCGGCCGGGTAAAACTTTCAAAGCCGTGTCCGGATATGGACGACTTGGAGCACGTTTCTTGATCATAGACAAGCATAACTAAAGTACCTTAATCGACTAAGTAATTTGACTAGTAATTAGTGCAACACTTATGGAATGGTTAATAAAATTGCCAACGGAAGGGGGGTTGTTCGTCCGCTTCCTTGTTGGTAAGCAGGGAGGAGGATGGATCGGATGAGATTACCACTAAAACTGTTGTTCTTAATTCACGGACATCCGTCTATCGTTGGTTAGGCGGATGGTTAGCGTTTATCTGTAGAACTGCTAGGGTTTATCTTTCGCTGCAATTGCGTCACCCCAGGTTGTGTCCCCTTTAGAGGCATTAAGACTTGCTGAGTACCCTTAGGGTCTCACACGATAAATTCTTGATTCAGATGGACAGGTACCTTCTCAGGACGGATACTGGGTGGAAGAAGCCGAAGATGTGGGCAACGATCGTTCGGTGTAGAGATTCCGGGAACGGGGATCCGTGAGACCTGTAGTTGGGATGTGCTTATTTCTATGGCATCTTATGCCGATTTGCTTCTTATCCGTACTCGGATTTTGTTTGCCGCTTCCGCATGATACTCTGATGTGTGTTGTATGAGGAAGTATCCTAAAATATAGATCTATCTAGGTCATTTGAATCTTGCCGTATGGCGTTGCTATATTTTCCTTTCTTTCTAGATGGTATGGCTCTGATGTACTCTTGTATGGTGGCTTGCGTACATACCCACTTGTGTACGTAGTTGATCCCTTCGCTTTCACGCCCGCCTGACAGGTCCCGTTGAGAGGGTAGTGGTTGGGACGTCTGAAAGGACTACCAGTGAGTGGCTTTTGGGGCCCCACCGTACTATTTCAACCACTACCACTCATCCAGGCTTGTATCTAGGAGCGTAGTTCACCGAGGTAGTTACATAACCTATTAACAAGTTGCCACAGTGCCAGTTGCCTGTTTTCTTCTGTTTTTGGTTCCAGAAAGGCAGAAAATCAATATTCTCGGAATTGGACAGGACAAAAGCCAAATTCCATATTTTACCGTGGGCAACACGAAGCCAGAAGACGAGACGGAGAAGTCTCACCACGGGGCCATACCCCCTGGCCGCGTGGTTTGGCCCACCCCGCACCTAGAGGGTGCAACCGCCCTGGTGGCCCCCTGCCTCGCCTCTTCGCCTATAAGAAGCCCCTGATGCAGAAACCCTAGGCACCCGATCAAAATTCCACGAAACCGTCTGTAGTCGCCACCACCATTGTCCCTAGATCGAGGGGATCTGAAGCTCTTCCCGGCAACCTGCCGGAGGGGATATCATCCCGGAGGCATTCTTCTTCATCATTCCAGCCTCCGGTATGAAGCGTGAGTAGTTCCACCTTAGACTACGGGTCCATGTAGTAGCTAGATGGTTGTATCTCCTCCTTTGTGCTTTCATGTGTAGATCTTATGAGCTCCGTTCATGATCAAGATCTAATCTATTTGTAATTATGCATGTTGTGTTTGCTGGGATCCGATGGATATTGAGATTACTATGTCAGATTGATTAATGGTTTTGTCTATTTGATTCTATCATGTCTATGTTGTTTGTGATCTTGCATGCTCTCCGTTGTTAGTAGCTATCTTGGCCAAGTAGTTGATAGTGACTCCAAGAGGGGGTATTTATGCTCGATAGTGGGTTCATGCCTCTAGTTTCCAAGGAAAGTGACAAAAATCTCTTCGGTTCTAGATGTGATGTTGCCACTAGGAAGAAAACAACGGTCTCTTGTTCATGGAACAAGTGGATTGTTTACCTTACACACTTTGCTTAAAGTAGTTGCCTGTTGCTTGCAACTTAATACTGGAGGGGTTTCGGATGATAACCTAAAGGTGGACTTCTAGTCATAGATGCAGTTTGATGGCGTTCTATGTATATTGTTGTATTGCCCAATCGAATCTCACAGGATCTTTATGTCTAGTATTGCATTGTTATGCCTTGCTCAGTCTTGTCAATTGCCCTGCTGTAATTTGTTTACCCAGCATGCCATCTTTGTTTATCTAAGAAAAACACCTCTAGTGAACTATGGACCCGGTCCAATCTTTACCATTAATGCATCTTCCATTGTTACTGTTTACTTGTTGCAAACCATCATCACCTTCCACACCATACAGTTAATCCTTTATTGCAGTAATCGGTGAGATTGACAACCTCACTGTTAGTTGGGGCAAAGTCTTAAGTTTGTGTTGTGCAGGTTTCCACGTTGTTTGTAACACCTTTGAGGCGTTTCCTTCCTCGTACTGGTTCGATAACCTCGGTTTCTTACTGAGGGGAAACTTGCTGTTGTGCTACATCATACCTTGTTCTTGGGGTTTCCCAATGGGGCGTCAACACGCATCATAGCACCCCTAATTAGTTTGACTGACCTTTTTATAACTGATAGGGCTTAATGTAATGAAAATCTATCGTTAAGTACTAATGTCTCTCTTACATATCGGTACGGGTGGCCAACGGGCAGGACACTCCATAATGTCCGCGCGGGTCCGGACCGACGCATCCGATCCCCAGATTAGATGAATGGATGGGTCGAGCCGGACGCATTTGTCTGGACGGGTCGCCCCGCTGGAGCGCCGTGCACGCCCCGCGCGTCCGCACCTACTCGGGCATGCTCGGACGGGATGCATCGGCTCAGTGAAGATGGCCTAATCGAAGTACATACGAGAACCAAGATCACATGGGGCCGAGGCACGGAATGTGTGTACGTATACGCACACATATCGAGTCGAGAGATAAGATATTCGTGGCAGAAAGGTGCGAGTTTGGTGGCAAATGCCGAACTGTTTATACAGCGGTTTTCAACAGGCCATCCTCATTGTAAACGGAACTTGGCTTTGATGGTTGGATTCTCTTTTTTTTAAGTGTATTGATCGATGGTTGGATTCTCTGTGATGAAATCAGGCCACCAAGGTTCAAGTTTTAGATTTGGCATATGTGTTTGCATTATCTGAATTTATTTCAGGATTATCTGGCGTTATTCTTTAGTGGTAGGTGACGTGTCCGTCAACAGCGATGTGCCTATGGTGACTTTATCAGCGATGTGCCCGTGGTGACTTTGTCAGCCTTAAGATCTGTTGGCTTTGTCCTTTAGAAGTGCTCATAGGGATAGGGTGTGCGTGCGTGTTTTCATATGGGTGAGTATACATGCGTGTTTGTGAACGTCTGTATTGTACCGTGTTCTAAAAAAACATCCTCGTTGCGGCTAAAAGTAAGAACGCAGTATGTCCACGAATATGAACATTGTAGATGGCAACAGGATGTGCGAGCTCGCGCGCTGCTATAAAATTGCGGCTGGAGGTGACCAAATTTCTCCCACCATTCGCTAACCGCCCGCTCATAATGACCGCCCTATTTAGTCATTGACGGCCACCGTCGTAATCAAATCATCCATTTTATCTCTTTCAAGCTCCTCCCTCCTCTGATTTCCATGGTCATGACAGGAGCTTGGACCTCGAGCACGGCGACGGAGGCCGTTTACTGCCTATTGGAATCCATGGTGTCCCTGACATGTGTGCTAGATGTTGTTCCGCTTGGTGTAAAAATCTCAAACCATCGATCTAGCTTAGATCTGTAAGGATGTGCTAGATGTGGCTAGATGTATGGATGTACAACCATTGATGTTCGTCCTGCTCGACTGTAGTTCACTCCGCCATCTCCCTCGAGCATGTCAATGGTGGTCCTACCGACTTCACCCTCGAGCACTTCGATGGTGGTCCTGCCGGCTTCCCCATCTTCCCTGACCTTTGTGTTGAAGCCTACTCCTCTTGCTGTAAGAAAAACCTTCACCCCTCATGTTGTAGTTTTACTAAGTGCTTGTTCGTCATCTGTGATAGCCATTGTATCATGATTATCACTATTCTTGCTACCGGGATAGGTTTAAGAAAGGTGCTTACCATTGTTCATGTTTCTACCATGCTTACATGAATGTAGAACAACATGCCTCCTAGATCCCCTAGCTTATTTGCTATTTTCTGTGTGGAACATTGACATGAGCTGGACAGAGCCTACCAAAATGCCAGTTCTATGCCCCTAAACCTTCCATGGTTTGGGAACCTACACTATCATAGTTCTTCCTAAGTAGGATGGTTGAGCTCGTGAACAGCAGGGTAATAAATTGTGCTTTCAAGTTCGAAGAGAGACACGTGTAGAAGATTGCCAATGATATTGTTGACTTCACTAGGATCACATTGGCCACTCTTCAGTTGTACAACCACATGAGGAAGTGGAGGGTGAAGTAGAATCTGATAGGCAATCTTAGACAAAAAGAAGGCGTCAGATGGTGTGCGGAAATCACGACCTTTATGGTCGATCATGATGACATGTTAAAGCATATTCTCATGGGACTTGGCAAGATGGCATGGTAATACCTCATGTTTTACCTTGTTCGTAACCTACAAATTTATGTGCACTAACACACTCTTTTATGAATTGTAGGCCTATCCGAATCTCCTTGAGTTGGTGCACATGCCATAACGAACTATATTCATATGAAGACGTTCTTCATGCCCAAGTATATGGTGGATCATAGACGACTCTCCGATCCAAAATTGATTGTGAACGCCATAGACTTCCTTACGGACAACAAAGAATAGGTTCCACTATGCTAACACGAGTCTAGGTGAGAGGAGAGCCTGGCTTAGGATCAAGGCAACAACCATTTCGATTAGGGTTTCTGCTTTCCTACTGGCGATCGTGCTCGTGATCTGTTAATGTGGTCATGTGTATATTTTGAGAGGTGGTATTATATCCCTCCGTTAGCTAGGACTTGATGAAATCTTATCCCTAGTATGTAATATTTTGGGAGGTAGTATTTAGCTTATGGTGCATAAACTTGCTATTAGGAAGTATCGAGAGGCAAACGAGAGACAGAATGAATGGAAAGAATCAAGTGTCTTTATTGATGAATGAATCAGTATATATACAGGGGAAGGTCGGTTTTGGGAATGTCGGTTCCAAGAGGCAGCGCTCCAGGAATCCTAACTGCCCGACGGTTCCACATATGTGGGATTACAGGAGAGGGGATTAACCCTTAATTAACTACGTTTAATTAATTCTAACACTCCCCCTAATCACCGCTTCATTGTAAGATCCATCATCTTAATTCAAGTCTCCTCCAAAAACCCTGTGGGGAAAATGTGAGGAGTATGGTAGGACATGCTGTTAAAACTCTTTCAAAAACCCTATGGAAAAATAAGGAGAAAATGGCACAGCATATAATGATTATCGCCTTTGTTAACTCAATATGCAATAAATCCATAGAATCTAGAGGTCAATAAATATGTTGTTTATACCATCTTAAAAACCCCGATGGGGAAAACGGATAGTATGACATATGATTTTATGTTGATATTACCTCATTAAAAACCTTAATGAGAACCTGTAAAGTAAACTCATTTAAGGGAAAAAGAGTGTAATATGATGCTTTGAACAGGAATAGTTCAGGAAGATACCCCCCCTGATTCTTGCAAATCTCGAAGCCGTCGCATATCGATTCCATGAATATATTTTTGGAATGTTGAAGTTGGTAGAGACTTTGTAAACAAATCGGCAAGATTATCGCATGATTTAGCTTGCAAGATGTTTACTTCCCCACTCTTTTGGAGTTCATGAGGATAAAACAACTTTGGGGCAATATGCTTAGTGATATTGCTCTTGATGTATCATGTTTGCATCTGTGCAACACAAGCCGCATTATCCTCATAGATAATGGTAGGTGATTCGATAGAACCAATTCCACATGACTGTTGTATGTGGTTTATCATTCTGTGAAGCCACACACATTCGCGTGATGCCTCATATAATGCAATTATTTCAGAATGATTGGTAGAAGTGGCAACCAGAGTCTGTTTCGAAGACTTCCATGATATAGCAGTTCCACCATGTAGGAACACAAAGCCGGTCTGCGATCTAGCATTATGGGGATCAGATAAGTAGCGATCGGTATATCCAATCATCTTTGAGTCCAGATTTCTGGCTGAAAGTATAGGCCAAGATCCTTTGTGCCTTGGAGATATCGAAAGACATTCTTGACTCCCGACCAATGGCGTTTGGTGGGAGCTGCACTGTGTCTAGCAAGTAGATTAACTGCAAATGCAAGGTCAGGTCTCTTACAATTTGCAAGATACATGAGCGCTCCAATGGCACTGAGATATGGAACCTCAGGTCCCAACATCTCTTCTTCATCATCCCTTGGCCTGAACGGATCTTTCCCTACGTCTAGATAACGAACCACCATGGGAGTTTTAGATGGATAGGATTTGTCCATATTGAATTTATCCAATATTTTTTGGATACAGGCATCTTGGTGTACCATTATTTCTGAGGGAAGGTGCTCGAGTTGGAGACCCAAGCAAAATTTGGTTTGACCCAAATCCTTCATCTCAAATTCTGTCTTTAGATGATTGCGTGCTTCATCAATATCTTGTGTGTTGCCAATGATGTTGAGATCATTGACATACACAGAAATGATGCAAAATCATGAAGAGGACTTCTTGATGAAGACACATGGGCAGTCATCAGTATTGGAGTAACCCTTCTGAAGAAGGAACTCGCTAAGTCGGTTGTACCACATACGTCCTGACTGTTTCAAGCCGTATAAAGACTTGTTTAGTTTTACACAGTACATGTTGCGTTTAGCGCTTGCATTTGGGATAGAGAATCCATCAGGAACCTTCATGTATATGTCCGAATCTAGTGACCCGTAAAGATATGTGGTCACGACATCCATCAACTGCATAGATAGATGATTTTGCACTGCCAAAGATATAAGGTATCAAAAAGTGATACCACTCATTACTGGAGAATATGTCTCATTGAAATCAATGCCGGATCTCTGCGTGAAACCCTATGCTACGAGTCTCGCTTTGTATCTCACCACCTCATTGTTATCATTCCGTTTTCGGAGGAAACCCCATTTTAATCCCACAGGGAAAACATTGGGAGGTGTTGGTATTGCTTCTGTGAATACCTTCCTTTTATTGAGCGAAGCAAGTTCTGCGTGTATTGTTTCCTTCCATTTAGGCCAGTCGGAGTGTTTCTCACACTCAACGATAGTCCTTGGATCATGATCATTGAGAAGGGTATCAGCAATTGTAGCAGAAAAATAAGTGTCGGCAATCGTAGACTTACGGTTGAATGATTCTCTAGAATCGATATAGTTGGTGGATATCTCATACACCCTTGATGACTCTTCGTGATTTCCCAATACGCGTGAGTCTAGGTGTTCTGATGTCCCAGCCAGTGTGTGCAAGCTGGAGCTGGGTTGTGGAGGTTGCCCTTCCACTGGGTGTATACTACCCATAAGGTGTTCGTCAACGTTGAGCTGACTTGCATTTACTGATTTGGAGGATGTTCTCCTCTCTCTCTCTTTTGTTGCTTGCGAAGTGTTCCGGTCGAGGCGTACTACTCCCCCTCTTTTTAGGATCAGGGAGTTCAGTGGTTTTTTTTGGTACCTCCACTCTTTCGGGCGCATTTCTGGCCGGTTTCCAGGATTTAGTAACACCTTTTAGATAAGTAAATGAATCTGGCAGATTATTTGCAAGATGTTGACAATTGATGATTTTCCGAACTTGGAGTTCGGTCTCTTGGGTACGTGGATCAGAGGTTGAAATGGTGATAGCATTCCAATCAATTTCCGGGCATTCTTTCTGGTACTTGAAATCTCCCCCTAATGCCGGAAAATGTTCCTCATCAAATATGCAATCAGCGTGACGGGCTGTGAATAGATCCCTAGTAAGGGGTTCCAGGTACTTAATAATCGACGGCGATTTGTACCCCACATAGATCCCTAGTTTTCTGTGTGGGCCCATTGATATCCGTTGTGGTGGTGAGATCGGGATGTATGTAGCACATCCGAACTTACGCAGATGAGAAATGCTGGGAGGATTTCCACGTACCAATTGTAGAGGGGAAGTACTGTGATATGCAGTAGGTTGCAATTGGATTAGGTCAGCAGCGTGTAAAACCGCGTGACCCCAGCACGAAGTTGGCAAGCTGCAATTCATTAAAAAAGGTCTTGCAATGAGTTTGATCCTCTTTATTAGGGACTCAACCAAACCATTTTGAGTGTGGACATATGGAACGGAGTGCTGAACTTCAATCCCCAAGGCCATGCAATAGTCATTGAAGGCACGTGAAGAGAATTCTGCAGCATTGTCCATGCGAATTGATTTAATTTGACTTTCTAGATAATGGGCATGTAACTTAATTACTTCCCTCATTATCTTGGCAAATGCATGGTTTCGTGTGGAAAGAAGACACATATGTGACCATCATGTAGATGCGTCAATCAAAACCATGAAATACCTGAATGGTCCAGATAATGGTTGGATAGGACCACAAATATCACCTTGAATTCGCTCAAGGAACTGAAGTGGTTCAACTTGTATTTTGAGGTGCGAAGGCCTAAAAATTAGCTTCCCTGTGGCACATGATGTACACACAAAGTCTGATGACTGAGAGAATTTGGACTCATGCAAATTATGACCTATGGAATTGCTAGTAATCTTCCTCATCATCCCGATGCCTGGATGGCCTAGGCGATCATGCCAAGTTTGAAATGCGTCAACATTCTGGAAGATTACCTTGTAAGCAACATGTTCTACGGGCTTGATGTACGTATAGTACAGTCCGGACGATAGAGAAGGAATTTTTTCAAGTACTTGCTTGCCATATCCGTTATCTTTTGTGAAGAGCATATACTCTTCTTTGTTGTCTTTATGGGTTTTAATATGAAAACCATTCTTACGGATATCTCGATAACTGATTAAGGTGCGTGACGAATCGGGATACAACAATCCTCAATTGTCACTTGTTTGGGAGGGTAAATATGGCACGTCCAGTGTCAACAATTATAGTATCGCGTCCAGCGATAGTCAAAATATCTCCATTCATCTTTTTCAGAGTTTGAAAATATTTCAACTCCCTCAGTATGGAGTTTGTGGTAGCACTGTCCATAACGCATAATTCCTCTTCCATCAGATTGTCACCGTAGATAGCTATATATAAAAATGAAGAATTTTCAATAAGAAAAACCTTATTTAGATACATAGAATACAATCTTTATGATATCAAAGGGCTGATACAATATACATGAAAACAACAATACTTATGTTCTTATTACAACAAATGGACATAAAATAAAGTGATCACTAAGGAGATAGTGGGACTAGTCGAAGTCTCCAAACACGTCGTTTGAGGCGTACTCAATCATCATGTTCTCCGTGCTCATAGGGTCCTTGGGCTGCTGGAGAGTCATGGTGTTTCTAGGTCCAAGAGGAGCATCTTGCGAACAACCAGCTCCATTGGTGCCATCTGGATGAAGGTTGAAGTTGGCTTCAAACCTTTTCCCTTGAGGTGCCTTGCGTCCTTGGGATTGCTGGTAGAGGATTGCCAGATACTTTGGGGTCTTTCACTTGTTAGTAGGATGCGTGTAGCATCCACACTTGTCACAAAGCCTAGTTTTATCATACTTTGGCTTTGCGGTGCCTTTTCCACGGTCCGAGTTTCGAGGCTTCCTGTTCCGGTTACGCTTACGCTTACCCTTGAAGTTCGATTGGTTGCCGTTGAAGGCACCACCAAACTTTCTTCCGTTTGCGACATTCATATGAACTTCCAGCAAAGGTTGGGAACCAACCGGGCGCTGAGAGTCATTCTTAGCAAGAAGCTCATCATGCTTTTCAGTCTGAAGTAGGATATGAATAAGGTCTGAATAGACCTGGTAGTCACGAGCGCGGTATTGCTACCGGAGGAGTCTTTCAGATGGGAGCATAGTGGATAAAGTTTTTTCTATCTTTTTCGTATCTGTAGGTTCCTTCTCGCAAAAGCGCAACTTAGAACTTATCTTATGAACCCCATGATTGTAATCCCGACGGACTTAAAGTCCTGAACTCAAAGATGAGTCCAATCATGAAGTGCTTCAGGTAGGACAACTGCCTTCTGCTTTTCATACCTCGTCTTGAGGGCCTGAAACAAAGTAAATGGGGATTCCTCCTACAAATACTCGAACTTAAGATCCGGATGAATATGATGCCTTATAATGTACAAGGCAGCATATTTCTGCTCTTCTCTTAGCGGTGTAGCTCCAGCAGGAAGGGGGTCGTCCGGGTTTTGTATGGCACGCACTATCCCACGGGACGCAAGAGTGATCTTGATGTCCATGGCCCATGTAGGGTAGTTGTGGCCATTAAGCTCGAGTGAATCGAACTCTTTTTCAGCCATCGGTTACCTACATGGTAAATCAGAGAATATTAATCTACGTTCGGTAAATTAAAATCCATCATAGTCATGTTGTAATGAACTATGCAAAATTAATGATGACTTCAAGAAGTGGGCTCGAAGTCATTAGTGTGAACTTCAAATTGTTAAGTATGACACATTATAGATAATCTCCGAAGTATATTCGGAGTCCGTCTCGCAGCACTAGAGAGTATAATCTGATGAAATCAGTAGATACTCATACTTCTAATGGCTTATGTCATGACTTAATAAAATATTTGGGTGAACACATTGTTAAGCAATCATAGTGTCAAATATGACAAAATGTAGGCTTTAAACAGTAGTGGTGATAATCTACAGTGCAGTATATCTGACCACTACCTTATGTTTCCAAAACATCAATTTAAAGAAATCACTTTGAATTTTGCATACCAATTCGTGCTCGTATCGAGTCAAAATGACTCAATTAAGACGATGAATTTATCTATTGCAAGAAATTGAAAATCTCAAATACAAACGATGAATGTAATAAATCTCAACATGTGCACACACACACAGAAATATATTATATCAAATATTTTTTAGAATACACATAGTACTCGACAAATAAACAGTAAAAAAACTGTACTGAGATTTAACGGTTTAAGACAGAAAAGAATTCACTGCTAGAACTGTTGTTAATAGGATAATTAGCTAACATGCTGAAATTAACCAATCTAATTAGCAAGAGCCCAAGCCTTGCGGCAATGGGCCATAGTTGGCGGACCAGTATTTCCTGGTGTCGTTGTGTGTCGTAGCATGTACGTACTGGAAGATAAGGAAATCAATGGATCCCAAATCCTCCACCGAACGAGCGCAGACCACGACGCACTTCTTCCTCCAGGCCAAGAGCAGCGGATCTCACCGGCGGCGAGCGGCGCTCCAGCCGCCCTCTTCCTCGTCGGAAGATCCTCTAGGGAGCCTGGTCCCCGGGGAGATGCCGTTGCGAGCCCGAGCCAGGCCGGGTTCCAGGTGCCGGCGCGGCGGCTACGACTGCTCGATGGCGAGCTCGTCGATGGGCTGCCCAACGAGAGGCCGAGGGCCAGGGGCGACGGTGAGCGCCGGAGCGCGATAACACTGTTCGCTAGCCCCATCGTGGCCAGGCTCCAAGTGTCGGCGGCGCGACGTCCGCGACCGTTTGACGACGGCATGGGTAGCAGCAGGCCCAGGGCCACGAGGCAGCGGCGAGCGCCGAAGCACAGTGAAGACATGGATTACCGCGGCGCTGACGCGCGGCGCGATGGCTGCGACATCTACGACCGCGGCGCTGGCGCATGGCGCGACGGCTGGCGGCGAGAGTCGTCGTCGCGCAGTTGGTAGTGAAGGTACGGCAGCAAAAAGCGAGGCATTTTCTCACCTTCTTGCCCGACTATCAGTTCTCCGGTTGCTCTCTCTCCCTCTCCCTCTCCCTCTCCCTCTCTATGTTAACAGGGCCCTCACATGCCTTGATTATATTAATCTGTCACCCTGTTCGTGTGTAAACTTTGAAAAGAGATATGTGAATCATGAGGTCCAAGTAAAATTGTAAAGCAGATCAAGCAGGGAACAATGATGAAGCCTCATGGTCTGATACTGAAAAGATCCTCCAAAGGCAGGTCCTGTTCAGTTATGGCAAGGATATGCAAGGTGCAAATATTGACAGCAAAAACTGGTCTTACCTACCTCAACATTGGCATGATCTGGGCCAGTTGAATAATCTTTTGACCACCAACCTCCACACAATACGACAGAGTCGTACTAGTTAGGGAAACTTTACATTTATCTCAGTGTGTTATCATAATGCCTTTTAGCCACAACAAGCAAATGGACTCTTCAAAAGATAAAAGAACAAGTGAATTCCAGAACAGAGTGACAATCTGGCGGTATCCTGAATGAAGGTAAGTGATACACAATGTGTCTAGAGGTATAGACAGGCAAAACGAACAATAACTTACCAAGGTTGATTTTTTAATGAAAGAAGCTTCTGACAGCGTTCTTAATCAAAGCTAGAAGTGACAGGTATTACTCTGACACAAGAGAGAGAATCATCTGATCTGGAGATACTGAAGGTCAGCTGTCTTCAATTCAACACTTGCGAGAAGAATACCTACTTCTAGACAATCTAAGACCTACTTGCCAATGAATATTAAAACTAAGGTTCTGACAGCGTTCTTACTTCTTAGTGCCCAACAGCCGAAAGAATACAATACAGCTATTTCAGTGTTAACAAGGAAAAGAATCCAGATCTTGATGCAGAACCCCAACATGCTCATCATTGATAGCTAGATTATACTAGGATGGACAGTTAGTAAACAGGAAATTAAAACAAATACTATAAGGCTAAAACTACTATCAGTGCACATCTATTAGTTCAGGCACCATAGGCCAAATTCTTGGATTTCAGGAGAAAGCCATTCATGACTGGACATAAATGAAAATAGAGAAGCATTTGAATGACCCTCCAAAAGGCACAACAAAGGAATGCACCGAGGTGAACTGCAGATAAATTTATGTAATACAGAGTTGAAAAATTATGGCTTCGGACAAGAAAGACAGTGCATAGATTACCCAGCAAATCTGAATATGCTGAGTGGAAAACATTTTCAGGAATAATGTTTGAGAAAAGGAAGTGTGGAAGTGCACATGTTGATGCCGAAAGCGTCTAATTCGTAGTTCCATGTATATCAGACACCACAGCCCTGCGCCAACTTTGGACGGTGGATCCATGCGTATCTGTTTCATCCAAACAAATTACTGCAAGTGGGACACTATAGGTTCATCCAGGCAGCGGCAGTATAGTTAGGCTAAAAAGAGAATCGGCATTGCCTAATGGATGCAATATTTTTTCCATGACAGTAATAGCCTTGTAGGTACAAGTTGATTGATCACATAAACTCCTAGCTCTAGATGAATATTCTGTATGATTTTTTCATTCAAACCCATTCTGAAAATTTTCTTCTGAATTTTCCAGTGTAAAACCCCGCATAGTTTCTGCAACAGCATAAGCACAAACTCAGGTATCCAAACAACGATTGAACAGAAAAAAATCAAGTGTGCAGAAGATGTTCCTGCAAAAATATGTGTTCATGAATGTGCTCTTTCCAACCCCATTATTTTTAGAGGAAAACTGAATAGATCAAAATGAAGGGCAGAAAGGCCAGTTCTTTCTACCGTTCCAAGATATGGCTATACTTTGATTGATACAAAAGATGTCTAAGATTGAGAATTTTAAATCAACAGGTGAATCTGTATTCAGGACATGTTTTCACCAACTAAACCATGCATTTCAGTTTCCAAACGTATCCTTAGTTATGGAGCATATATGCAAAAAAAAAAATTTGGTCCCAGTAAAGCGGGGACAGTTACAGCAGGTGATTTATCAAGTACACCACTACTGTTTAGAGGGACACTATAGCCATGTCATTGGTCCAGTATGATCCTTTGTAACTGGATATTACTGACTGAATATAGAGTAAAATGGAACGGTATTTTTTGAGAGTACGTTAGCATACATTTGCATGTACGCAAGATCCACTTTGCACAAAACCTGCCACATAGATTCAAAATTAGAGAAAGCCTGATCCCGTAATTGGGATAAACTAGTACATAATTGGTTACTTTGTTTACAAGAAAGAAGTTCCCTGAACCTGATATCTATACTGCAGGGGTTCAACAGCATTGTCGAATGATGAACAAGAACAAGAAGCGCCTTTTCTACTTCACTTTCTAGTTTGGAAATGCAAGATAAGTTAAGGTAAGTGGAGGCCCAGTTGCTAAATCTACCCACCTAATAGCTTTGTAACAAACATAGAGCTAAGTGAGCGCAACATCTAGAGCAAGACGGCTAAGTTTTTTCTAAGGCTAGGACAGATAGCACTTATAGAGCCAGCATCCACAGAAATGTTAGTAACAAATAAGGTAGGCAGCTTGATTATATCATTTAGTCCTTGCTTCCTATCATTCTCCCAAACATCTCAACGGGGGTAGGTGGTTTGAGTATTTCATCTATTCTTCGATTCCTACTCTATCATTTTGCCCCATATTATCTAAATGAAGGTGCATCAAGGGCCAGGAAGAGCACAAAATACATGATTCCCTAACAAATTAAAAGGCAGAGTGTACATGTATGCACTAATAAGACATGACAGCCTATTTTTCTAGAGTTATTAAGGATGGCACAATCATTTCCAAAACACCAATTAAGATCAAACTGGCCCTGCAGTTGACATATCAAGGCCCTCGATTGGATCGTCTGAACTGGGAGATGAGTACTTTGATCAGAACAGGCCAGACACCACATTAACGCAAGCATCTACGCACCTAGGTACGATATTATCCAAGCGCGGCACCATTATTTGGATGAAATTTTAGCGAAGAGAAAGGGGAAAACTTAACTTACAGCGAAACCCTAGCGGGAGATGGTGACATTGGGTGGCGGGGGCAAACAGATTGGCCGCCAAGAGGGGCACTAGCGAGGTCCGGAACGAGCACCGGGATTGGAGCAGGAATGCAGAAGGCAGAGATATTCGCGGGGAATCTCGCGCGAGTGAGAGAGAGAGTGGGGGAAGAGAAGCGATGACGGCATGGAGCGGAGGCGATCTGGGCGCGGAGGCAGCGAGCTCCGGCGAGAGAGACGAAGCGCGTTGGTTTCTTTCGGATGGGCTAGAGAATAGGCCGAGTTTTGCGAGCACGCTGGGTCAGAAGGGGCTGTGGCCCGTCAACTCATGGGCCAGTGATGAGCACTTTAAGGGTCGGTTTGGGTATTTGGACAGACAGGCTCTGGATCGAAAGGATGGGCCTCGGGTCGGCGAGATGAGCAGCAGTCCATTGCGTAGCATAGCAGGGTTCGGGTGTTGGTGGGCGCGTGTGGCGTGAGAGCCTCCGTTGACGGATTCAACGCAGCGCGGCGCGGTGAGGACAAGAGGGTTGTTGCCACCGCGGCCGTGACCGCATCGACTGTGTGTCAGCGCGTGCGACGCGGCTGCGACCAAGCAAGAGCCAAGAGGCTGGCAGACCCACTCGTCGCACTTGCGCCGCACGTAGTACGTCCCCATCCCCAAGCCAGCCAGCCAGCTGCAGCCGAGGACACGCACGCCGACGTATGTGCGCCGTAGCCGGAAAAAAAGGGGCGCGCGCGTCGCGAGCAGGCCAGCCAGGCAGGCCACATGACCAGACGCCAACGCCAACGACCTCATCATTCTCCGTACTACTGCCTCCGTCCCGTCGCCGATGACCTCAACGGCAGCAGCGTCGCGTGGCGCAACCGTCGCTCGTCGCCGATGAACAAAACGCCGTCCGTCGGCGTGGAGTGCCAGCCAGAGCCAGGCCGAAATAAACAGACAGACAGGAGAATAGTATAGCGCCTTTATTGCCAGTCCACGCGCCCGCGTTCGCATCTCCGCTAAAACGTCCCAGAACCCAGGACCACAGCACCAGCTCCTTCGGCCTGCGTCTCAAGATTCAGAACCAACCAGCAGATCACACAACCGTCACATTGAACCCGTCAGCTGTTTTACCTGCATTTCCTCCGATCGATCTGGCAGGAGAGGAGACGCACAAGGCACACCTGAAACCCACTCGAGTTTCGGAGCCACGCCCTGCATCAGCAGCGTCCCGGTGCGCACGGGGCCTGCGTCTGCGCGGTACTGCTACTGGTGCTAGCAGGAGTGGCAGAAACGTACACGTACGTACGGCCACCGTTTTAGCGTTGCGTTGCATCGCGGGGCGGAGAGGTGGATCTGGTGGCGCTGGGTCTGGGTGGGGTGGTTGGGCGCGACGTCTCCATCCACGGGACGTGACGGGACGATTGGATTGACCAGCTCCAGCAGCCAACCCAACCGCTCTGGCTGTGGGTGTGGTGCGGGAAAGAAAACCTAAAACCGAACCGAACCGAACGCGTGCGGGTACGTGCGCGCGCCACATGTGCTGCTGCGGGCGACGCGACGGCGGAGCTAGCGGAGGTGGACCACATCGACGGACTGGATTGTGTTGGGAAACCGGGCCGGTAGAGGCCCACTCGCGCTTACTCTGCGCTGGGTACCACGCAGTATCGTGTCCCTTCGCTTATAAATGGCGAACAACCTCAGAGCATCGAGAAAGTTATCAATAAAAGTTCCATGTTTCATCTACTTTGTACTGTGTGTGCCTTCTCCTAATCTTCTCCTTCGACAGGGGGTGTTCCAACACGTTATCAGCACGAGTCTCTCCGTCGAGCCTCCGTCAAACTGCCGTCGCATCACGCAGGCTCGTTGAAATAACACAAATCTGACCGCAAAAATGGATTCGTCTCGAGTTTTCCTTTCAAGATTTGCGTACAGATTTTAGATCAGATCCCATCTTAGGTGCGGATTTTTCTTTCCGGGAGTCGAGCTGACCTGTTGTCGCCGACCAATGTCGATCTAATCACTCCCAGATTAGAAACTTGTTGACTGTACCGTCGATGCATGCACCAGCTGTGCCGATCTGGTTTTTTTTCTTAGCAGATCGGACTGATCTTGACTGTTTTTAATCAAATCGGATCTTGACTGTTTTTAATCAAATCGGATCTTGACTGTTTTTAATCAAATAGATCTAGTTTTTTTTTTACCGCTCGTACACACGTGATCCAGCTGATCACAGCGAGCACCTGCTGTGGGATCGTGCTGATTTGTTTAATTAGATTGAATACCATCAGAGAGCCTTTTTCCGTTCATCATCTGATTCCGCCATGGCCCCGATGGCCATGATGCTTGAGCACTGCCGCGAGCCACTGCCTCCGGCCGCGCTGCTGGCCCCGCTGGTCGCCACGAACTGCTGCAATCGGCCGTCCTCGTGCACAGCTGGCCCCGCTGGCCGCCGCATCCGCCGCTGCGCGATCGCCGCGAAGCCGCCCGTGTCCTATCGCCGACGCCGCTGCTGGCTGCTAGCCGTGCACACGCTGCTGCAGATTCTTGCCAGCACGCTGCCGCTGCTATCCGCAGCGTTGCTACGCTGCCGCCGCTGCCGCTGCTTGTTGCCGGCCGCGCTGCCGCTGCCGCTGAAGCCATTGCGCTGGCCGCTGTGGCCCTTGCCGCCGATGCGCCGGCACAGACGTCGCCGACCGCTGCCGCCATATCGCGCCGCTACCGCTGCCACACGGCCGACGACGCAGCCGCAGCGCCCGCGCTGCCGCCGCCATACGCTGCCATTGCCGCGCCGCCGCGCGCTACCGCGCTGCCGCGCTGCCGTCGCCGCTGCCGCGTCAGCGCGGCCGCTGCTGGCAGCCGCGTGCTCGCTGCCGCGTGCCGGCCGCCGCGTGCAAGCAGCAGCTCCACTTCAGGGTGGGCCAGGCGGTTGGCCCGTACGTGTCGTCCATTTTTTTTGGACCGTTTTTTTCTATTTTCGACCGCGTCTGCGACCTTCGCCAGCTACGCCCACACTTCGCCACTTTAGGCACTATATTTTAGAACGCGTGTGGCGCCCAAATGGAGGAAACGTGCCTTGCTGATAGCGGCACCACCAATACCATCTTGAGAGAAACAAAGTATTTTGAGTCAATTACCAAAAACCCTGGTAACATCATGACGATCGCCGGCTGCGGTCCGAATGTAGTTGGCTCCGGAAGAGCAACTATCATACTCCCAAACGGAACAACTCTGATCATTGAAGAGGCATTGTTGTATCCGGAGTCGACTCGTACTCTCTTAAGTTTTAGAGACATCCGCGCAAATGGTTTCCATGTCGAAACCGATGATGATGAGAATGGAAAGGAGTTCCTACTCATTACCAAGCGCGACGAAAATGGTAAACATGTTGTCGAAAGACTCCCTTCATTAGCTACTGGGCTGTACTACACTAAGATAGTAGCACCACCTATTTACACTACCCTTAAGACTGTCTTTAGAAGATCTGAACTATTCTGCCTTTGGCATGATAGGTTAGGCCACCCCGGTCTTAGGATGATGAGAAATATAATTAACAACTCGAACGGTCATAATGTTAATGTGAAAAATTTCCCGAATCCCGATGATTTCGTGTGCTCCGCATGCGCTACGGGGAAATTGATCATTAAACCGTCCCCCTAAAGGTGAAGGATGAACTCCCCGCGTTCTTAGAACGCGTTCAAGGGATATATGTGGTCCAATTCAGCCCCAATCAGGGCCGTTTCGGTACTTCATGGTGCTCATCGACGCTTCCTCTAAATGGTCCAATGTTTGCCTGCTGTCAATACGGAACCACGTTTAATTAATTCTAACACTTGCTATGTATCATGAGCTGTTTTTTTTTGGTGTTTAGCTTGTGGTGCATCAACTATTAGGGTAACTATTTTTGAAGTGATTAGCTAATATCATCCTTTCTTGTTGAAGTGATTATGTACTGTCAATTGTATGGTAACCTCACCAGTCAGGAGATGAGGTTAGTATAGCAACCGTTTTAGAGACAACCAGACAGCTGCTATCTATTTGTGGCTTGCTCCCTGGGATGCAAAGACTGCAAGCAAACATCCGCCACACATATCTCTCTCGGGCTAAAAATGTATGTAAAGGGATACGTGTGAAATGAATCTATGATTTTGGTAGTTTATTGTTGTATATTGGTAGTTTATTGTGGTATATTCCTTCATTATTGAACCATAAAAGATGTTATAAAAATGTTTTATAGTGATTTTCCTAAAAGAACTCTTTCATACTCTGTACACAAAAGCACTCGTCTCATCTACTACCACAACTCCTACTCCCGCCTTCCCTACTTCACAAGCTAAAAGGCTGGGGTCCATGATGGAGGTGCGTATCCCAGGTATAGTAGGGAAAGGTTGGCCAAACCCTCCGGGCGTGCAAGGGTCGTGCTTTACGGCATAACACGTGGATTTGAGTAGGATCCAAGAGGTTGGAGCACGCCCCTAGGCAAGACGTAGCGGTTGGCTCAGTCGGATGTCGTTTCCCTGTATCCATCGCCGTAAACTGGTTCTTTAGTATCCATATGGGGATCTGGGTCTGAGGTGTATTGCATGAGGTGTAGCACCATGAAATTGACGATTTAAGCTCCGCCAAGCAACATGTTAATCCGGTGTCATCCACGATACTTGAGAGCCGCTACCCCGGTCATGTAAACATTTTTCAGTCGGTATGATTCCTTAAAAAGGTGATTGTGTTTTATATGGGCTCGCTCTGAGTAAAGGGCTTACATCTTCGTCATGTCTTCCCTCATATCAAAAAATAATACAGTTGTGGTCAACAATATTAATTTTTCACCGTTTTAGACATTGATTGGACGAGGATTTGCTAAAGCAGAGTATAATTTTCAATGGAGAGCCTCAATGATCTGTTGCACAAACAGCAGGTATTGCTCTGCCTGTCTAAAATCAGAGAACAGATCAATCAGCGTTATAAGGTGGAATAAAATATGCCTCAGTTCGTAAATTTATTTCATAGCTAAAAGCTGCAAAGGTTTGCTTTAATCCACATATCAACACGTACAGACACCAAAATAATAAAACACTCCCTAAAATTATAAGACAGCTACAAAACAGAAGCAAAATCCGTACTGAATAAGGTGATAGCAACAATGTGTTTCATCATCATGGAGAACTCCGACAATACATGTATTTTATGCTTATAATCAGCACCCAATCAAAACCTAGAAAAAATAACAAAAGATACAAACTCTACTTGTACAGGAAAATAATAAAAGATAGAACTCTACTTGGATTTGAAAAGAGAATACATCAGAGAGATTCCCATTATAGACGTGGCCAATCATTACTAAGAGTTGGTTCTGATGTCCCTGTCTTATAGTCTTCATCTGAATCTATTAACTCACATCCAAGATAATAATTGCAAGGGGTAGGCACTAGCTCACTGATTCCATGTTAGGGACGAATGGTTTCTAACAAGCCTAAAGTAAAACTTATTTCCCTAAATTACAAGAGGAAATACTTATTTATCATTTGCAGTGTGTAACTTGCTTTCATTATTACTTTTGTAAATTGCACATCTTTTATGTGCCCTATTTATAGCTTGAGAAACTTGCCAAATGACCAAGTTGCCTCCACAAGGGAGGCTACTAAAAACAGAAACTGTTTGTAGAACTTGCAGCAAAGGTCATCAGATAGGAGCGAAAGACTATTTTTGTTCCAAGTAATCATGGTTTGATCATATGAACTATGCACTTGTGATCATCACCCAACCTTCAAATGCAAATTATTGGAGAAAAACAAGGACCAAAATCTAAACAAAACCACATAAATTTCAGAAATCATGAAGCCTCAGAAGGAAGGCAGTATGCTATGTAATCACTAGTGATTTCATTGAGAAAGGTCCACACTAATCATCATCAGCATCACGATGGTAGCGAAAAAAATAGTTACCAGAGAACCAAAATAAGAGCTGGCCTCATAGAGAAGATTAGATTGTTCCACATAAAGAAAATTCGGATATATGCTTGTCTATAATGTTGTTTAATCCTCAGCCAGAATCTAAGAACAAAAACCAAAAACCAAATCACAAGACAGATATGATTGCAGGTAAAATATTGTGTCGAGGGAGGGACTCGGAATATGGGTGGTGATATAGCAGAATGGTCGGCAAGGCAAATTGATGCCAACTATGACGAACGAGACCAAATATCAATCATCACCGTCCCTTTCACTAGTAGTTTGAATCCTCGTTCCAGGTTGAGGAAATGCAATGAACACGGAAGGGATGCTGAACAAGGGCAGTTGATAAACTGGAGTATTATAAATTAACCAAATTGGTCACCACTTAAAGTACATTCAAATTACTGCACAATTTTTACCAGTTTAAGACATTTACTGGAAAAGGATTCCACAGTGTTATTTTTTAGGAGCATATCAATGATTTGGTTGCCACTACTCCAAAATGATTGTACTTAACTTGTCTGTTCAGGACAAACAGAATAAAAGAAGGTTCAGCCTTTCAGTGGATTGTTTGAAATGCCTCAGTTCGCAGGTTTATTTCATAGCTAAAAGCTGCAAAGTATATTTCACACCATCATCGGCAATTTGCTCCAGTCAGCTGGTATTAAAATTCTACACGGATAAGCTGAGAACTAAAAAAGATACATAAACGAAACACAGGAACACTGCCTCAGTGGTAGTGACAATGTGTTTGGTCGTCATGGAGTGCTCCGAAAATATGTGCATTTTTATGCATCACCGGCAGCCGATTAATTAAATGCTCAAAAAGATTACAATTAACTTGGATTGGTAAAAAGAATGCATCGGAGAGATTCCCATTATAGACGTGGTCTATCATTTACCATTAGATGGTTCTGATGTCCCTGTCTTGTTGTCTTCATCTGCATCTATTAATTCACATCCAAGATAAATCAGAAGGAAAAGAACAATAAATGATCTAGAAACATGTTGCAAAAAGAAAATAAATCAATTTAAAATTGGGAGATCAAAAACATCAGAGAGATTCCCATTATAGACGTAGTCTCTCCTAACCCTAGGGTTCTGATGTCCATTCGTTCCAATCAGCAATTGCTTCTGCTAATATATTTGATAAGATTACGATTTCAGCAATCTATTAAAAATTTGCAAACTGACATTTTCTGTCAGGATTTTAATTTGCTTCAGGCATGAGCATAATGAAAATATTTTTAGGAGTAATACTTGGGCATTATTGATGGCTTGTAAGACCAACGGCATAACGGGCACTTCCTGCCCCTTACTCAGTTCTAATATTATACTCTTATATCCGAGTTTGTACCAAAGTCTGATCTTATGATATAGATATAGCAATCCATGTTGGTTACATTTCCTTTTGATAACTTGTTCTCGCTATTTTGAGAAACAAGGCAGAATCACAAAATTAGATGAATTCTAGACTAATAGTTTGATCAGTCTTTGTTAAATCATAATTGTGGACTTTATTTCCAGTGAAACAGTTACCTCGGTTGACATTTTCCTGCAAACTTAAATAAATGTGCTCAAGCAATGTGGTGACCTGGTGTAGAATGTCTTTTAACCGAATGTGTACCCAGAATAGAGAGGAACAGATTTGCAGCTTAAAACTTGGATTTTAGCATTAACCTTTAAAATACATACTATCAAAACATTACAATCTGTCTCATACAAAATTTCCTGAAATTTAAAGAATTTTTCAAATGTCGTCACATTTTCAAATCATTAAACCTTGCCACCGAATACCATTTTTCAAATTTTTCAAATGTCGTCTCATACATTTTATCTGCAGAAATTTGAAGGCAAACAATGCACTCAAAAGGTCCAAAAGGTCCATTTACAAGCCCTGATAGTGGACTTTGCCACCGAATACCACTCTCTTGCAGTATAATTGAAATAATCTAAGGTTTTGTGCTGGCCACCTGGTGCAACAAATTGGAATGCATAATCCTCGAGTTAGGTACAAAACGTAAGAGGAAAGATTCCTGCCTTTAAAAAAGAAAGACAGGAGCTAGAGACCATTTTTTCAAGTAATCACAGTTTGATCATCTGAATTAACATACGAAATCAAACCACAAAACACACTAATTGGCTACATAGACAGAATTCTGCAAACATGTACTGAAAACTTTTGCTCAAGAGGTCGTCAGATAGGAGCGAAAGACTATTTTTGTTCAGGTAATCATTGTTTGATCATATGAACTATGCACTTATAATCATCATCCAACCTTGAAAATCCTTAATTCCAGCAAAAAACCAAGATCAATATGTAGAGAAAATGCGTGTATAAATTTGACGAATCGTGTCGCTTCAGAAGAAAGGCAGTATGTTATGTAATCACTAGTGATTTCATTAAGAAAGGTTCACACTAAACATAATCAGCTTCACGACGAGGACAATAAACAGTAATCAGAGAAAACCAATATATGAGCTGGCCTCGTAGAGAAGATTAGATAGTTCCACATAAAGAAATTTCAGACATATGCTTGTCTATGATATTGTTTAATCCTCAGCCAGTATATAAGTGAACAAAAACCAAAAACAGAAACGATTTTGGATCAACGGGGCAGGACTCTGAATATAGGTGGTGATATAGCAGAATGGTCGGCAAGGCAAATTCATGCCAATTACGACAAACGAGACCAAATATCAATTGTCATGGTCCTAAATATCGGTGCATCCCTGCAAACATTGACAGCGAGACATTGGGGCAAAGCAAAAAGAACATTTGTTAAACCAGACAGCTCTAACGAACTATGTGCTTGCAATAATTCTAGGTAGGTTTCATGTTTACTTTAATCTTGTAGCCAATTCCTTAGTATTACTTTTAAACAATATAACAGTGATCCTATTGCCTGTACTCCAAAAAGGCACGTATTTTCTGACGTTCAAGAAAAACGGAATAAAAAATGGATCTCGGTTTCAGTGGATTGGATGCAAATGCCTCAGTTCGTAGGTTGATTTCATAGCTAAAAGCTGCAAAGTATATTTAACACCATCATCGGCAGTTTGCTCCAATCCATTCAGTACAGACATCGAAATAAAATTCTATAAATATCAGCAGAGAACTAGCAGAAAACAGATCCATAAACGGAACAAAGGAACGCTGCCTCAGTGGTAGTGACAATGTGTTTGATCGTCATGAAGTACTCCGATAATACGTGCATTTTTATGCATCACCGGCAGCCAATTAAATCTTGAAAAGATTACAAAATAACAAAGAAAAGGAAGAAGGAACTCAAAACTTGGATTGGAAAAAAAATGCATCGGAGAGATTCCCATTATAGACGTGGTCTATCATTTACCGTTAGATGGTTCTGATGTCCCTGTCTGATTGTCTTCATCTGCATCTGTTAATCCACATCCAAGATCCGAATTGCAAAGGAACATCGAAGAAAAATCAGGAAGAACAAAAAAATCTCTAGAAAAGTTGCAAAAGGAAACCAAATCAATTTGTCCTTGGAAGATCGAAAACATCAGAGAGATTCCCATTATAGACGTAGTCTGTCATAACCCGAGGGTTCTGATGTCCCTGTCTTGCTATCATCATCTGCTTCCGCTAATCCACTAGCGAGATCTAAACCAGACGAACGAAGAAGCGGGAGAAAACTGAAGACTTCAACGAAATCGAGGGGATGGGAAAGAAGAGTCGGAACGAGATCGTGAAGAACAGGCGGGTGCGGGGAGGAGGCTGTAAGGAAGGCGGCGGGCGGTGGGGTGCGCGATGTTTCTGGTGGTATACGGCTTGCATATATATAGGTGCCATCGAACATCTAGGGTTTTTAGAACGTGGGCCTACTGGGCTCTATCTTACGGGCTCAGACCAAGCTATTAAGATGTTGGAGGAGACAATGCTGGACCTCGTTATATACGCTTAACATCTCGGCTCGGGTTACCCTAAAAGAAAAATCTCGGCTCAGGTTTTTTTTAGGGAAGCAGGCTGCTGCAGACTTTATTATTGATCAAATTGATCAAGTTGCATACTTTATTGATCAAATGATAGAGCAGTAATAAAATCGGGCGATTCATCTATCCAAACAAGTAGCAGTAACAACAAGATTAGTTTGTTTGATTATGAGATGCAGTTGAGGCTTTGATCCGTTTTCCAGAGCAAAGGTTTCTGTTGATTTTAGTCTATGTTTGGCTAATCAGTAGTTTGGATGTATTGAGGGAACACCGTGGTTTGTAAGATAGTGGGGTTTTTAAAACTTTGAGGTGTTTTGCTTGGACTGATATTGTGGTCTTATAAACTGTCTTATTTGTGCAGATTTGGAAAATGAGCTACTGAACACTTTTTTTCCCCTGAAACTCACAGACCAAAAGAATGGTGTTGTCGTGTTGTATTATTTTAGTTAGTAACTACTAGTTCTATAAACGATGAACTAGCAAATGTATGTTAATGATTCTCCATCTGCTATATAATCTTGGATTATATGAAACTTGCGGTTGATATGCTTGGTCTTTGGATGATATCTTGGTTCCTTAGCGAGTGCTATGGCGCCAGTGTTGGCACACAATATCTTCAGTGGGGCCAATGCACTTGGAACCACGCCAAGCTCAGTGATGAAGTTTCTGATCCAAACTCCTTCACTTGACGCTTCTGCAGCAGCCATGTATTCCGCTTTCACTGTAGATCCCGCGATCACGCTTTGCTTGCAGCTTCTCCACTGACTCCTCCATTCAAAATATAAACGTATCACATGCGAGATTTGGAATCATCCTTGTGATCGAAACTAGCATCGACGTAACCTTTTACGACAAGCTGTTCATCACCTCCATAGACTAAGAACATTTCTTTAGTTCTATTTAGGTACTTTAGGATGTTCTTCACGGCTGTCCAGTGTTCCACTCCTGGACCACTTTGATATCTGCTCGTCAAACTAAGAGCATTGGACACATCCGGTCTAGTACACAGCATGGCATACATGATGGAACCTATGGCCGAGGCATAAGGCACTTTGCTCATAGCTTCCCTATCATTTACCATAGCTGGACACTGAGCCTTGCTCAATATCTTACCTGACAACATAGGCATTGAACCTTTCTTTGCCTTATCCATTCTGAACCTTTTCAGAACTTTGTCTAGGTATGTACTCTGGCTTAAAGCTATCAGGCGTCTTTGTCTATCTCTATAGATTTTGATGCCCAATATATAAGCGACTTCACCTAGGTCTTTCATTGAAAACACTTGTTCAAATAACTCTTCACATCGTTAAGCATGTTGATGTCATTTCCGATAATCAATATGTCATCCACATACAAGATTGTAAACGCCACCGAGCTCCCACTCACTTTCTTGTAGATACAAGCTTCAGAGCAATTTGGAACAAATCCAAAACTCTTGATCACTTGATCAAAACGAAGGTTCCAACTCCGAGATGCTTGCTTCATCCATAAATGGAACGTCAAGTTTGCATACTTTACTAGCATCCTTAGGATCGACAAAACCTTCGGGTTGCATCATATACAACTCTTCATCAATGTTCCCATTGAGGAAAGCGATCTTGACATCCATCGCCATATTTCATAATCATGAAACGCAGCAATTGCTAATAAAATCCGAATGGACTTAAACATCGCCACGGAGAGAAAGTCTCATCGTAGTCAACACCTTGAACTTGTCGAAAACCTTTGCGACAAGCCGGCTTTATAGACGGTAACATTACCATCCGCGTCCGCTTTCTTCTTGAATATCCATTTGCACTCAACGGCCTTTCGGTCTCTAGGAGGATCCACCAAAGTCCATACTTGGTTTTCGCTCATGGATCCCAATTGATTTCATGGCTTCCACCATTTCTCGAGTCTGGGCTCATCATCGCTTCCTCATAGTTCAGAGGTTCACCGTCTTCTACCAACAAGACAACAAGACAGGTTGCCGCATTACCTCGGGAGGGCACGCGACCTTGTCGACTGCGACGTTCAAGAGCGACATCGTCTGAAGCTTCATGATCCTTGTCATTAGCTTCCTCTATTGTTGGTGCAAAGTGCACCTGGAACAATTTCGTGTTGCGCTACTCTCCAATTCAAGAGAAGGTTCAATAACCTCGTCTAGCTCTACTTTCCTCCCACTCACTTCTTTCGAGAGAAACTCCTTCTCAAGAAAGGAACCGTTCTTCACAAACACTTTGCCTTCGTTACGTGATAGAAGGTATACCCAATAGTTTCCTTAGGGTATCCTATGAAGACGCACTTCTCCGCTTTGGGTTCGAGCTTGTCCCATCAACTTCTTGACGTAAGCTTCGCATCCCCAAACTTTAAGAAACGACAACTTAGGTTTAGCACCAAACCATAGTTCATACGGTGTCGTCTCAACGGATTTAGATGGAGCCCTATTTAAATTGAATGCAGGTTTCTAATGCATAACCCCAAAATGATAACGGCAAATCAAGAAGAGACATCATTGATCGGACCATATCTAATAGGGTTCGATTCCTGCTCATACACACCATTATTGTGGTGTTCCGGTGGCGTGAGTTGCGAAACGATTCAGCTTGCTTTAAGATGCGTGAGAAAATCATAACTCAAATATTCACCTCCACGATCGGATCGTAGAAACTTAATCTTTCTGTTACGATGGTTCTCCACTTCATTCTGAAATTCCTTGAACTTTTCAAATGTTTTAGATTTAGGTTTCATTAAATAGATATACCCATATCTACTTAAGTCATCGGTAAAAGTGAGGAAATAGCGATATCCACCGCGCATCGAAACACTCATCGGTCCGCATACATCGGTATGCATGATTTCCAACAAGTTCGTTGCTCGCTCCATCATACCGGAGAACGGGGTTTTGATCATCTTGCCCATGAGGCATGGTTCGCATGTGTCAAATGATTCAAAATCAAGAGACTCCAAAAGTCCATCAGAATGGAGTTTCTTCATGCGCTTTACACCAAAATGACCTAGACGACAGTGCCACAAATAAGTAGTATTATCACTATCTACTTTGCATCTCTTAGCCTCAATGTTATGGATGTGTGTTTCATCCCTTTCGAGATTTAGAAGAAATAAACCATTCACAAGAGGTGCATGACCATAAAAGATGTTACTCATATAAATAGAACAACCATTATTCTCCGATTTAAATGAATAACCGTCTTGCAATAAACACGATCCAGAAATAATGTTCATGCTCAACGCAGGCACATAATAACACTTATTAAGGTTTAAAACTAATCCCGAAGGTAAAACTAAGGAGAGGTGCCGACGGCCATCACATCAACTCTTGATCCTTTGCCAACGCGCATCGTCACCTCATCCCTCGCAAGCCGCCGTCTATTCCGTAGCTCCTGTTTCGAGTTACAAATATTAGCAACTGAACCGGTATCAAATACCCAGGCACTACAACGAGGGCTAGTAAGGAAACATCAATAACACGTATATCAAATATACCTTTGATGGTGCCAGCCTTCTTGTCCGCTAAGTACTTCGGACAGTTGCGCTTCCAGTGACCCTTGTCCTTGCAATAGAAGCACTCAGTGTCGGGCTTAGGACCAGATTTGAGCTTCTTCTCAGCAGGGGCATTGCGCTTGTCGCCGCCCTTCTTGAAGGGTTTCTTTGCTCCCTTACCTTTCTTAAAGGAGGGCTTGTTGACCATCAACACATGATTATCCTTCTTGATGTCCACCTCTGCAGCCTTCAGCTTTGCGAAGAGCTCGGTGATCGTATCAGTGGAACCAATCTGATTATGAGTCACTACAAAACTTTTGTAGCCGGAGGAGTGATTGCAGAACCTGTCAATCTTGAGCTCCTGGAATCGTATTCCAGGTTGCTCAAGACGTTGAGTGTAGCCCGACATCTTTATGGCGTGCTCACTAACGGAACTCCCTTCCTCCATCTTGCGTTAAAGAACTTCGAGATCTCATATCTCTCGAACGGCCCGAGTCCAAACATGGTTTTCAGCTCCTCGAGAATCTCTAAGGGCCCGGATACTCTTCAAAACGATTTTGAAGCTCGGTTCCATAGCAAACAACATGGTGCTCTTAATCACACCATAATCATCTTTCTTGCTGATCGATAGACAACTTTCTCATCGGTACCGCGATTGCAGCAGGGGTCACCTAACGCTTTACCAAGGACATAGTCCTTTTGTCCGCCGATGAATGATTCTTAGATTGCGGAACCAATTGGTGAAGTTAGACCCATTGTTTCTAAGCTTTTCCTTCTCAGCAAAAACGTTGAAGTTGAAGTTGGACTTGGCCATGTGATCTACAGTATTTGCAAGTACGATTTAGACTATGTTCATGATAAATAGTTCAATTTAATCAAATTACTAGATGAACTCCCACTAAATTCAACATCCCTCAAGTTGTTTAGTGAACACGATCCAAATTCACCACACCTAATCCGATCATCACGAGAAGAGATGTGGTTTCAATGGTGGACAACAAATGTTGATCATATCATTCATATGACTCATGCTTAACCTTTCGGTTCTTGTGTTCCGAGGCCATGTTTGTACATGCTAGGCTCGTCAAGCTAGACCCAAGTATTTCCGTGTGTGCAAAACTGGCTTGCAGCCGTTGTATGTGAGCGTAGAGTCTATAGCACCCGATCATCACGTGATGCTTGGACACGATTTAACTTCGCAACGGTGCATACTTGGGGAGAACACAGTTTTATCTTGATCTTTAAGTGAGGAATCATCTTATAATGCTACCGCGATCTAAGCATAATAAGATACATAAAGGATAAACATCACATGCATATAACTTTATGTGACATGGTATAGCCAATCTTAAGAATGATCTCCATCTTGTGCTCCGCATGATCTCCATCACTCCACCATGATTGCCTCCACCACGAATAGCAACTACAACTATTGCTAACTACTTAGCGATAAAGTGAAACTATTACATGGCGATAAGAAGTTGACACAGGTCATACACAATTATAAAGACAACCATATGGCTCCTACCGGTTGTGTACTCATCGACATGCAAGTCGTGAAACATTACAAAACATGATCATCGCATACAATATACACATCACATCTTGGGCCATACCATATCACAGAAAACACTCCCTGCAAAAACAAGTTAGACGCCTCTACTTTGTTGTTGCATGTTTTACGTGGCTTATGGGAGTAGATGCTAAGAACGATTCTTACCTACGGTAAGCCACAACGGTGATATTATGGTTGCCAAACTCCGGTGTTAATCCCATGACAACTATAGTGAGAGAAACTGACATCCACCAGCCGCATGTGTGGAACAAGCCACACGTCAAGTGCGGAGCCGGTCTCGCGAACGATGTCGCGTAAGGTTGGCCTGGACCGCTTCAATCTCACTATCCCGCGTCATAAGAAGAACACAAACAAGAGGCTTGTAACAGAAAACATCAACGCCCGCAACAACCATGTTGCGTTCTACTCGTGAAACACATCTACGCATAGATCTAGCTCTGATACCACTGAAGGGTTTCGCGGAATAGTAAATCAAAATTTTCTACGGATGCGAACAGAGGGAAAGCCAAGATCTAATCTAGGAGATACAATCAACGAGAGAGATTGGATTAGATCTTCATACCCTTGAAGATTCGCACGTGAGCGTTAAATCGGGCGTGGGTGATGTAGTCATACTCGCTTCTCCTCCTCGCGATCCGATCAGATCTAGCACCACAAGTGGCGGTGCCTCCGTGAGATTCACACGTGCAGCACCTCGACGTCTCCTCCTTCCTCGGACCAGCAAGTATGGTGGAGAGATAGATTGGATCTACAACACGACGGCGTGGTGTATATGGTGGAGAATTTCTGCAGCAGGGCTTCGCCTACAAACAGTCGGGAGGGAGAGAGGAAAGCTAGCAAGGCGGCTAGGGTTTGGAGGAGAGGTGTGTGGGGTTGGTGCGCCCCCACCCCTCTTTATATAGAGGGGGGGTGCAGCCCTAGCCCCTCCCCCAAGCCCAAAGGATAAGGAGTGGGGGGCATATGGACTCTCCCCTCTTCTAGAAACCCTATCTCTAGTTTAAACGATTTAAACTCTCTAGGATCGGCTGGGCCCTATGGGGCCTTGTGACCCTGGCCCAATGCGTCCAGGACACTCCCTCATAGGCCCATGCCCCCTCCCGGAAGGTGGGGCCACGTTGGTCCCCTTCCGGAAGGTTCTAGAAGCTTCCGGTACAATACCGATTAACCCGGAACAATTCCGAACTCCAAAAACTGCACTGCCTTATATGAATCTTATTCTCCGGACCATTCCGGAACCTCTCGTGATGTCCGGATCCCATCCGAGACTCCGAACAAAAATTCATAAACCAATTATCCAATCTATCCTAGCGTCGAGATACGTTAAGTGTGTGACCTGCGGGTTCGAGAATATGCGCATATGATCTTCTATCAATAATCAACAATGGTGCAGGCACCCATATTGACTCCACACATTCATCGATGATCATATCGGATGAACCACGATGCCAGGATTCAATCAATCCCATATATATATTCCCTTCGTCTCACGATATTTTACTTGCGAGATTCGATCGTCGATGCCATACCTAGTTCAATCTCGTTCACGGCAAGTACTTTTCTCGTTCGTAATCCTATATCACTTTGTGATTAACTCCTTAACCACATGCTTGCAAGCGGTGTTGATATCGATTACCGAGTGGGCCGAAGTATATCTCTCCGACTTGGGAGGACAAATTCCATCTCGATACATACAACCCATGAGATACTTTCCGATCACACGAGAGACACCTTTATGATCACCCTCTCATAGGATGACGTTTGATGACCTCAAAGCTTTCTTTCTAGCAGTGGAGTTGCATTATCTCATGGTCTAAGGAATACAATATTTGACATAGGAAAAGCTTCGCAAAGATGAACACGATGAAACGATCTAATTGCTTCGCTTAGTTTGGGTCTGTCCATCATATCATTCTCCCAATGATATGATCTCATTATCAATTGACAACTCATGTCTATGGTTAGGAAACCTTAACCATCATTGATCAATGAGCTAGTCCTTAGAGGCGTACCAGGGACACGGTGTTGTTCACAAACCACATAAGTATTAATGTTTCCGCTTAATACAATTCTAGCATGGAATATAAACTTTATCATGAACAAGAATTATAATAATAACATCTTTATTATTGCCTCTAGGGCATAATTCCAACACTAATTATATGATATGGGAAGAAGAGCTATGCTAATTGTATACCACAATTCTACACATATATTAGCTCGTGCGCTCGCGTGAATATTCGCGACTTATGACTTATCTGACTTGACGACGGTGTGGCTAGTCTAGCAAATACAAGGTTTCTATTTTATTTTTTGGTATTACTTATAAGGATTTCACATTCGACAATGTCCTAACCGGGAGACCATATAATAAGTGACTTGTTTGAGGGCTGGCATGTTCTTTCTGAATCAAACCGGGAGACCACTGGTCTGAATCGTTTTCTGATTATTGGGTCAACTATCACACCGAAGACTCTAGACTGTAGACCGACGACTCCGATCTTCAGTAAGTAGTCACTTCTTATGGATATAATTTTAGCAGGAGGATAATATTTTCCAATGAAAGCATCTTTGCATCTAATCCAAGAATCAATACTATTTTGGAGGTATTTTGCCCTCACAACCATTTACAATATTTTGCCTTATAGGTAATTCATCATCAAAGTATTTGATCTCGAGATAAGATTTGAAATCCTTAAATTTCTTTCTAGCAGATGTTAATACCCAGTACTTTTGAACTTCAGAAATATTGAAGAAAAACTGTATTTCCAAGTCAAACGACGACCACCACTGCCTTTTTGCTACCTACTCCATCTGGCACCTCTACATAAGCCCGCATCCACTGCTAATATCACTTTATAGGAATATTTTCCTATAACAATTCACATAAGCACCTCTCTGCCAATTCCAACCATCATAATTATATGTGCTTAGGAGTATCTTTATCAATTTCTTTCTATAAAACATTCTAAATATAACTTTCTAGTCATAAAGGTGATGTCATAAAATATCCCAAACAGAAAACAATATGCTTAGTTATTAAATCTTTACTCACATCCATAAAGGAATCTTTACTCACGAGATAGGGGTTGGTTAAGTTGTATTGCGGCAACAACGGCCTGGTTAAGCTGTCACGGCAAGGAGATTTGTGTTGATGGCGAGGTCGATCTCTGAGATTGGCGTTGATGGCGTGATCATCAGTTTCCTTATTTATTTCTTGAGATGGCGTGGTCAGTTTCCTCTACAAACATCCATAGCTTCAATAGTATTTGCATAAATAGCATAATGAACTGGATCATTGCAGACTACAATCAATCTGCCTCTATCATCTCAAATAACAGCCTCAATTCCTCCTTTTAGATTCACCGGGTTGAAACTTGCATCGATGATGATAAGAACATAAGTCTCCTTTGGTTTCATCAAGGTACTCTTCCTTTTGGTCGTAGATTTCCTCAACGCTCGGATATTATTCTCTGTGATTACTCTAACAGACATAACAGTAGTTACGACATGTGGTGCCTGCTCGTCATGAACTACTTGCCTTCTCATATATCAGGCCGCTGTCAATATTATTTCGTTGACATCTCTAGGTTGTTGATAGCTAAAAGTTCCTCAAGAACAACACTTCTAGCTCAGTCCACCCGCATAGCGTTTTGATTGGTCGATAATAGCTCCAGCTTTTTCCAAACTTCTGTTGCATGCTCCTCTTTTTCTTTCGACCTCACGCTGGCTTGACTCCTGACTCGGTTGTGTTAGTCTTGACCTAAAAAAGACTCTTGACAATCTAATGCCTCCTTTGGATCAGAGGAATTCCATAGAATTTTAACAAGATTTCATTCCTATGGATTGTTTCCTCTCGAACGTGTTTGGATCAAAGGATTGATACCTTGAAATTCATGAGGATTGGGTTTCCAAGGTGTTGGTTCTAGAGGAATTTAGACATTAATTCTGAAGGATGTTGCACCTACCTTCCTTCTTGCACCTATAGAGAGGCAATCCTTGAGAGTCGCCTCCTCGCGACCGAGCCTCTCCTTTGCCTCTCTCGCCGGAATAGCCGGTGAGAGGCGGGGGATGGCGACGGAGTAGGTTTAGGTCTTTGTAGAAGCCGTAGGTTTAGGGTCCGGCCAAGTGTCGTGGTCTGGAGATCTGCCGAGAAGAAGCTTCCAAATCATTTCGGCTAGATCTAGAGCTGTATCCTCCTTTTGTCCCTCGTGGCAGTGCTCCGGTGGCCGGAGCCAGATGCGACGGCGGGCGACGCGGTGAGATTCTTCAATAATAAAGCCGTTGTCCGCCACCGCAGGGGTAGAGGTGATGACGATGTGGTGCTCCTGGTCGTCTAGGGTGGAAAGGGGGAGCGGCGCGGTGGTATGCCGATGGTTGTTGTTGTTGTAGGGGTTCGTAGCATGGAAAACAAAAAATTCTATCGCATGAACACACAAAAGCCAGGATCTAATCTATGAGATCGGTGCAACGAGTTCATAGAGTACTAACCCTCGAAGATCCAAAGTGTTTAACGAGATCGGATTCTCGTGGTTGATGTAGTCGTTCACTTGCCGATATCAAGATCGCGAAGACGATCCTTCCGGCGCCGCGTTCCGGCAGCGCTCAGTCGGTCACACGTTCAGTACTCGATGAAGACCTTCATATCCCTTGTTCCAGCAGGCAGCAAAGGTTGTTTATATCCTTGCGATTCTAGCAGCATGAAGGTGTGGTGGTGGAGGAGTAGATCCTGTAGGGTTTCGCCTAATCCAGAGCAGGTATGGTGGAGTAGAGAGGGCCTCGGTGGATAGGGATTAGATGCTGAGGGGAGGAGGCGCCGACGTCTTGGAGGGGCTAGGGCGCCGGCGGATGGAGTAGGCGGCGACCTAGGGTTTTGGGTGAGGGCCAAGGGGAGCCGCACCCCCTCCTTTTATGGGTGGGAGAGGCATCAAGGGGGAGGCCAAGTCCTCCCCCAACTCCCTCTTGGTGGCCGACGGCTTGGGGAGGGAGAGGGAAACCTCTCTAGGTTTCCTCTCCTTCCTTCTCTAGGATTTAGACTTTTCAAATTTGTGATTTGACTTTTCAAACTAGACTTTGACTATTCAAACTAGAGTTTGATTCCCACTTCCTAGCCTTGGCTGACTTGACCTAGGGAACCATGTCGCATGCCCTACTAGAGCATGGCGCGTCCATGTTGTTGGAGATATGCCCAAGAGGCAATAATAAAGTGGTTATTATCATATCTTCACACTTATGATAAATGTTTACATACCATGCTATAATTGTATTACCCGAAAACATTAATACTTGTGTGATTTGTAAACTAAAATAAGAGTCCCTAGTAAAGCCTCTTGTTAAACTAGCTTGTTGGTTAATATATGATCATGGTTTCCTGATCATGAACATAGAGATGTTATTAACAACAGGATCATATCATTAGGAGAATGATGTGATGGACATACTCCTATAGTTAAGCGTAGCATAAAGATCAAGTCATTCAATATAGTTCATTTGCTATAAGCTTTCTGATACATAGTAACCTAATTCCTTCGACCATGAGATCATGCTAATCACCATCACCGGAAGGATGCTTTGATGACATCAAACACCACACCGTAACTGGGTGGTTATAAAGGTGGCATTGAGTGTTCGGAAAGTATGTGTTGAGGCACATGGATCAAGAGTGGGATTTGTCCATCCATATGACGGATAGATATACTCTGGGCCCTCTCGGTGTAATGTCATCCAATTAGCTTGCAAGCATGTGGACCGCTCACAAGGGATCACATACCACGAGAAAAGAGTACTTATCGGTAACGAGGTTGAACTAGGTATGCAGAGATACCGACGATCAAAACCTCGGATGAGTAAACTATCGTGAGACAAAGGGAAATTGGTATCGTATGTAAGTGGTTCATTCGATCACAAAGTAATCGTAGAAATATGTGGGAGCCATATGAATTTCCAGATTCCTCTATTGGTTATTGTTCGGAGAAGTGTCTCGATCATGTCCACATAATTCACGAACCGTAGGGAGACACACTTAACGATTCGACGTTGTTTGAGTAGTTATGGTATTATGAGAAAGAGACCGAATGTTGTTCGGAGTCTCGGATGGGATCCGGTATATCACGAGGTGATCCGAAATGGTTCGGAGAATAAGATTCATATAAGGAAAGTCCCGTTTCGGAGTTCGGGAATGATTCCGGTGTTTTTATCGGGAATGTTCTAGAAGGTTCCGGATTGTCCGGCACTCCGGGGGGAGGGTACATGTAACACCCTCTGAATCGGACCTATGCAAGTTTGAGCAAAGTTCGCCAAAACCCGCATAGAAACGATTCAAAGGTGCCCACCAGGCACTTTCGTGCGGGTGGAAAACGAAGTAATAACATTACACAACAGTCCTCGATGGGACCCACAGAACAGATATATATATGACTCGATGAGTCAAGAATACGATATAATATACAAAGATCCAAATCACCTTGAAAAGCGATATAGCGTCCACTACGGACAAGATGCAAATGGGGCTAAGAGCCTGAAGAAATAACCAATGGCGTCCATAACCCGCCCGAGCCAAGCGGAAGGGTAACCCGCTAACGGCGTCGATCTCAAACCTGCTTAACAAAGGGTGCCGACAAAGGCAAAGCGAAAACAAAGAAGGAGCGTCGATCTTGAGGCCGACACAGCGAGGCTAGAATTCGCGGTCCTCGCCTACATAGGTATGGTGGATCAAGCGGCGTGGCGAGATGCACTAAACAACCTATAGAGACTCGATACAACTGGCGGTTATCAGAGAGGGGTGAGAATGACCTATTCGGATCCAACCTGAAGCTAACACCAAACAAACCCATCCTGGTGTTTCCCCCTCGAGGCCGTCGAGGAAGTCAACCGAGGAACTCACACAGTTGGCAGTTTTACTTATTCAGTTATAGTTGCGGCACTTTACTAGTCAGATTTAGATATTCGTCCTGATGAAGTAAACAGTGGGCACTTTTAATTAACCATTCCGTTATAATTGCAACAATTACTAATCAGGTACAGATAGCATGAGATAAACCCCAAAAACCCAGCAGTTGTTGGTACTTTTATTCAGCCATTTCGTTGTAGTTGCAATACTTACTAGTCAGGTACAATTGTCGCGAGCGACAACCAACAAGCAATTGTGGGCAGTATTAATTAGCCATTCCGTTATAGCGAAGCTGATTACTAGTCATTATAAGTCAAATTAATAGCAGTAAACTTTAGTTATGCTTGTCTATGATCGAGATACTGTGCTCCAAGTCGTCCATATCCGCGGACACGGCTTTCAGAAAGTTTTAACCCGGCCGGGGTGCACCAATAGCAACACACGCTCGATCAACCTCGGAAAAACCAAATCAAAACCCAACGAGGCTTTCACGACTGAACAATCACAGATTCGAAATATTTCAGGGGCCACCCTTTGAGTAGAACCCGCGAGTAGGCAAGCTCGAGACGGCCTCAAGGTTGCGTAATGGTACATGGCGGGAACCCGAAGTGTGGCTGGGCTTGTCGATGCAGCGTAAACACTCCGCATACCTAAGCGATGCGATGTGCTCCTCGCACAATCGTAAATAAAGCAGTAAAACATGGCATAAGTACAGAATCGTAATAAAACCTCAAACTAGTTTGTGGCCCCAAGAAATAAGAATGAATCAAGCTCTGGCTCAGGGGGGTCCCATATACCTCCCGGATGTGGATAGCGCGCAAAATCAAGGAACAGGTATCAAGTACTCGGGGTCTTACGGGACACAAGTGGGCGTTCGGAAACCAAATATTATCTATCACCCACCGATGCCTCTGCTTATTCAATTTTAGTTGTTAAACAGAAATTAAAGTGACGATAAGTAAAACTAGAATCATCTCCAACATCAACATGCGGCAATACATCAGCAACGGTGGCATTTGACGACACACAACAGCACTAGGGCAAGCAACTACGACGCGCAAGTCCAACTATCTACCAAACAACAGGTAATAGGGTGTGTCCAAGGCAATATAAGGCGGCACGGTATTATCACGGGTACGGAAACTAAAGCATCGCAACGTATAGCAATAGATCATCAACGGAGGAATAAATACTATAAAAGTAAGATAGGTAGAAAGGGAGATGCTACTTTGAAACATTGTCGAAAAGTTCATCCGAAGATCGGTGACTCACATCAACTCAACGGCCTTATCCGCGAAGAAGCAAAACACTAGAAGAAACACCGGATGCAATATTTAATACTCGGCAGAAGATCGGCATGATGCACGCATGATGTATGGCATGGCAAGGTGCGATGCAATTAGGTCAAGATTAAGCGGAACCGGGGTCCCGACAAATGATTATATGGTTCAAGTTATTTAAACCCCCGCATATTAAATGTTGTTTTAGCATGGCCAAAGATAGCATCGGGTTCGCTACACAAATTTAAATGAGGCCAATATAAGGCTAGATTTGCCCGCATATGGGCCCCATATTTAGTTATTAGGTGAATCGGCATAAGGCCCCCAAACCAATGACGATATGCATGCATGAACAATTCCATATGCAACAATTTATAATTATGGCATTTATAAAATAGGGTTCTCGGATAAGGGTCACACATTGAGGGGTCCCGACGATCTTGGGGGTTCCGGGGTTCGGGGTCGGGGTTCGACGGGTTCGTTCTCGGACTCCGGGGTTAGGGTCTTGGCGCATCCGGGTCTTTGGGTCATGGCGACGGTCCTGGCGTCCTTGATGGCGAACTCAGGGTTCCGGGGTTCGCGGGTTCTTGGCGCTAACGTGAGTTCTCGGCGTCGGCAGATCTTGGTGGGGCCGTTCTCGGGGTCCGAGGAGTAGATCTTGTCGGAGGTTATTCGAGTGCCTCCATCCCGATATGGTCTTCGGGTTCCGAAAACGGGCCTTGGGGTTCCAAGGAGAGCATGAAGCTGGTGCCGGGTTCGAGCTTCATAACCCGAGTAGAAGATCTTAGCGCTTGTGTCCGTCCGGACTTGGGGTCTCGATCATCGGCTCGGTGGAGGGTCTTGGCGAGGCCTCGCTGAGGTAGACGAGGAGAGGCCCACGCAGGCAGCAGGGCCCGCAGGGTGGTCGGCCAGACGGGCCGGGCTCATGATGGGCGAGCAGCCGGTGGGCGGCCCAGGCCCAAGCGGCAGCGAGGCGAGCCGCGCTTGGCGGGAGGCGGAGAAGGCGGCGAGGCCACGTGCAGCGGAGGGGAGTCTTTGAAAGGCGGTGGCAGCGTCGGCAGCAAGCGACGCGGAGGGGCGAGGCGCCTGCGGCCAGAGGAGCGAAGGCTCCTTGCAGCTCATCTGGCGTCGCGCGTGGCGGACGCGGGCGAGGTTCGGGCTCCGGCAGCGGAGCCAGCAGGCGCGAGAGCGCGAGGCGGCGGAGCGGCCCAGGCGAAACGGCGAAGCGGCTCGGGTCGTGCTTGATGGCAGCGTCTGGAGACGCTGAACGCGGGAGGCGCTGGGCGCGGCGGCACGCTGGGCCGGGCGGGGAGCGGGCCACCGCTGGGCGAGGTGGTCGCCGGCGTCGCCGGGCGAAGGCCAAGGGGAAGCGAGGCACGAGGCGGGTGGGCCGGAGTTGGGCGGGGACTGAGGGAGGTGGGGGTGAGGGAGCACGCGAGCGTGGGGGAGGGCGGTTGGCGAGCGAGGAACGTGGGGAGGGAGCGCGTCGGGCGTGAGGGAGAGGGAGCCAGGGAGGAAGAGGGTACGGGTCGTGGGGCAGGTGGTGGGGCCGGTGGGACCTGTAGGCACGCTGGGTGAGGAGGTGGCTGTGAGGGCTGGGGCCGACGCGTGGGGCCCTGGGGAGACGGGCCACGGGGAATGGGTGTGTCTGCGTGTGGTGAGGGAGGAAGTCTGGCCGGCCGGTGGGTGGGTGAATTTGGGGGGGTTGGTGGGGTGGATCTGTGTGGGAGAGGTGAGAGGCCAAGTGGCAGCCTGGGAGTGGTTCAGAGAGGGGGAGGAGGTGAGGTGGCGCGGTGCCATAGGGTGGGGTGATGTGGAGGTTGGGTTGGGGTAGGATTCTGGGTAGGTCTAGGATTAGATGGGGCGCAGGTTGGACCGATAAATAAAATCTGGGGCGGTCGTTCGGGTCGGGTTGGCCCGTTCGACTGCCCCTACAAAATAATTATAAATTTTATTTGTTTTAAACGGGCCAGTATGCAATCGAGATAGCGCCAAACAAAATAATTCGAGACCCTGTTTGACATTTGAATAGAGATGGGCGTTTGGAAAACAAAACGGGGTTTTCGAAAATAGTTTTGGCAAACAATGCATGATGATGACGATGCAATGCACAAATTTGACGCGATTTTCTAGTAGTGGTTTTGCGGGATGCCACAATTCGACACCACTAAAGTGGATCTCGCCTCGAGATCCGCCTCATGGTACCGGAAAGGAAGGTCGGCCCGATCCTTCGCGCTTTGTGTAGATCCTCGACACCACTAACAATGGTTTCTTCTTCATCCGTAAACGCGACACCACCAACAAAGGGTCGTTGCTCCTGATCGTCGGGAGACACTCCGGGGACAAAAGGTCGAAGGTAGAGGTATCAACAAATAAAGCCACCTCTAGCTCCGATGGAAGAGGGGAACCGATGCATTCTCGTCCACTTCAATGTACAAAAGCGAATAGAAAGGGTAGTCGGCATGGGGGCCAATCCATCACGCACCCAAACTATTACTTCGCACAATCAGGAAAAGAGTGCAACCATTCTCGAATCGATCAAGATCTCGACAAGCGAGGTTCGAGTAAAGGGTGATCACGCACTCATCGGATCCGCATAGAGGATGTCGTCGTCGGAAAACACCGGAGGCACAAACAAGGAACAAAGAATGGTACCACAACAGACGGATTCATCAGGCAGCTTGAACACCGGATGGGAGAACACCGTTATCGAAGAAGGCAGCGAAAACCAGAAGGAAAGACGGGAACCCAACCACGAGAAATCCTGGACTCGAAGAAAAGATAAGGGGTGGATTCAAAACGCGTAGAGGTAAGAGGAGAGCAGCAGAGGGGTAAGGAGTAAAATCAGACCTAATCAGAACTATCCAACCGATTTTGAAAAATAGTTTTGACACTCTACTTCGGCCGTTAGCTAGGTTATCCTACAGGCTGGACTTGTGGGGTATCGCAACTGCTGGGCTCTGATACCACTCTGTAACACCCTCTGAATCGGACCTATGCAAGTTTGAGCAAAGTTCGCCAAAACCCGCATAGAAACGATTCAAAGGTGCCCACCAGGCACTTTCGTGCGGGTGGAAAACGAAGTAATAACATTACACAACAGTCCTCGATGGGACCCACGTAAGAGATATATAACAATGACTCGATGAGTCAAGAATACAGATATAATATACAAAGATCCAAATCACCTTGAAAACGATATAGCCAGACCACGGACAAGATGCAAATGGGGCTAAGAGCCCCAAGAAATAACCAATGGCGCCCATAACCCCGCCCAAAGCGGGAAGGGTAACCTCGCTAACGGGCCGATCTCAAACCGCTTAACAAAGGGTGCCGACAAAGGGCAAAGGAAAACAAAGAAGGAGCGTCGATCGAGGCCAAGACACGGCGAGGCTAGAATTCCGGTCCTCGCCACATAGGTATGGTGGATCAAGCGGCGTGGCAGATGCACTAAACAACCTATAGAGACTCGATACAACCGGCGGTTATCGAGAGGGTGAGAATGACCTATTCGGATCCAACTCAAGCTAACACCAAACAAACCCATCTCGGTGTTTCCCTCGAGCCGCCGAGGAAGTCAACCGAGGAACTCACAGTTGGCGCTTTTACTTATTCGATTATAGTTGCGGCACTTTACTAGTCGATTTAGATATTCGTCACGATGAAGTAAACAGCAAGGCACTTTTAATTAACCATTCCGTTATAATTGCAACAATTACTAATCGTATGCAGATAGCATGAGATAAACCCAAAACCCAAAGCTTGTTGGTACTTTTATTCAGCCATTTCGTTGTAGTTGCAATACTTACTAGTCAGGTACAATTGTCGCGAGCGACAACCAACAAGCAATTGTGGGCAGTATTAATTAGCCATTCCGTTATAGCGAAGCTGATTACTAGTCATTATAAGTCAAATTAATAGCAGTAAACTTTAGTTATGCTTGTCTATGATCGAGATCGTGCTCCAAGTCGTCCATATCCGCGACACGGCTTTGAAAGTTTTAACCCGGGTGCACCAATAGCAACACACGCTCGATCAACCTCGGAAAAACCAAATCAAAACCCAACGAGGCTTTCACGACTGAACAATCACAGGATTCAGAAATATTTCAGGGGGCCACCCCTTTGAGTAGAACCCGCAACGGAGTAGGCAAGCTCCGAGACGGCCTCAAGGTTGCGCCAATGGTCAGAAGCATCGGGAACCCAAAGTGTGGCTGGGCTTGTCGATACCGTAAACACTCCGCATACCTAAATAAAGACAAGGTGCTCCTCGCACAATCGTAAATAAAGCGATAAAACATGGCATAAGTACAGAATCGTAATAAAACCTCAAACTAGTTTGTGGCCCCAAGAAATAAGAATGAATCAAGCTCGCTCGGGGGTCCCATATACCTCCGGATGTGGATAGCGCATAAAATCAAGGAACAGGTATCAAGTACTCGGGGTCTTACGGGACACAAGTGGGCGTTCGGAAACCAAATATTATCTATCACCCACCGATGCCTCTGCTTATTCAATTTTAGTTGTTAAACAGAAATTAAAGTGACGATAAGTAAAACTAGAATCATCTCCAACATCAACATGCGGCAATACATCAGCAACGGTGGCATTTGACGACACACAACAGCACTAGGGCAAGCAACTACGACGCGCAAGTCCAACTATCTACCAAACAACAGGTAATAGGGTGTGTCCAAGGCAATATAAGGCGGCACGGTATTATCACGGGTACGGAAACTAAAGCATCGCAACACAGATAGCAATAGATCAACAGGAGGGAATAAATACTATAAAAGTAAGATAGGTAGAAAGGGGGAGATGCTCGCCTGAAACATTGTCGAAAAGTTCATCCGAAGATCGGGGCGAAGCTCACATCAACTCAACGGCCTTATCCGCGAAGAAGCAAAACACTAGAAGAAACACCGGATGCAATATTTAATACTCGGCAGAAGATCGGCATGATGCACGCATGATGTATGGCATGGCAAGGTGCGATGCAATTAGGTCAAGATTAAGCGGAACCGGGGTCCCGACAAATGATTATATGGTTCAAGTTATTTAAACCCCCGCATATTAAATGTTGTTTTAGCATGGCCAAAGATAGCATCGGGTTCGCTACACAAATTTAAATGAGGCCAATATAAGGCTAGATTTGCCCGCATATGGGCCCCATATTTAGTTATTAGGTGAATCGGCATAAGGCCCCCAAACCAATGACGATATGCATGCATGAACAATTCCATATGCAACAATTTATAATTATGGCATTTATAAAATAGGGTTCTCGGATAAGGGTCACACATTGAGGGGTCCCGACGATCTTGGGGGTTCCGGGGTTCGGGGTCGGGGTTCGACGGGTTCGTTCTCGGACTCCGGGGTTAGGGTCTTGGCGCATCCGGGTCTTTGGGTCATGGCGACGGTCCTGGCGTCCTTGATGGCGAACTCAGGGTTCCGGGGTTCGCGGGTTCTTGGCGCTAACGTGAGTTCTCGGCGTCGGCAGATCTTGGTGGGGCCGTTCTCGGGGTCCGAGGAGTAGATCTTGTCGGAGGTTATTCGAGTGCCTCCATCCCGATATGGTCTTCGGGTTCCGAAAACGGGCCTTGGGGTTCCACGAAGGAGAGCATGAAGCTGGTGCCGGGGTTCGAGCTTCATAACCCGAGTAGAAGATCTTAGCGCTTCCGTGTCCGCGTCCCGGACTTGGGGTCTCGATCATCGGCTCGGTGGAGGGGTCTTGGCAGCGAGGCCTCAGCGGGGTAGACGAGGAGAGGCCCACGCAGGCCCGCAGGTGGTCGGCGGGCGGGGCGGGCTCATGCTGGGCCAGCCGGTGGGCAGCGCAGGCGGGCCCAAGCGGCAATGGCGAGCGCTTGGCGGGAGGCAGAGTCTTGGCGGCTCGCCAGCGGCGGGCAACACGAGGGAAGCAATGGCGAGGGTCCGCGAGGTGTAGAGGAAGCGGTGGCAGCGTCGAGCGACGCGGACGGGCGGAGGGACGCTGGTCGGCGAGGCGACCTGCGGCGCGCGCCGCCAGAGGAGGAGCGGCGTGCCGCGCGAGCTCATCATGGCGGCGGTCGCGTGGGGCAGGCGGGCGATTGCGAACTCCGGCGGAGACGGACCGGCCAGCGGTGGTGGCGAGCTCGAGGCGCCGAGGCGGTTGCCGGTGAATCGGAACGGCGGGCGGCTCGGTCGTAAAGTGGCGGCGTCTGTGGAGGCGACGGAGGTTCGAGGGCAGCGACAGCGTCTGTGATGGAGACGCTGAACGTGGAGGCGCGGCGGCACTGCTGAACGGCGAGGCAGCCACATGGCGAGGTGGTCGCCGGCGATCGTCATGGCGGCAGGGCTTGGGAAGCGAGGCACGAGGCGGGTGGGCCGGAGTTGGGCGGGACCGAGGAGTGGGGTGAGGAGCACGCGAGCGTGGGGAGGCGGTTGGCGGCGAGGAACGTGGGAGGGAGCGTCGGCGTGAGGGGAGAGGAGCCAGGAAGAGGGTACGGGTCGTGGGGCGGGTGGGGCCGGTGGGACCCAGGGGCGGGCACGCGGAGGAGGTGGCTGTGAGGTCAGCTGGCGACGCCAGGCCCTGGGAGACGGGCAGGGGAATGGGTGTGTCTGCGTGTGGTGAGGGAGGAAGTCTGCTGGCCGGCTGGTGGTGGGTGGGTGAGTTTGGGGGGTTGGTGGGATGGATTTGTGTGGGAGAGGTGAGAGGCCACGTGGCAGCCTGGGAGTGGTTCAGAGAGGGGGAGGAGGTGAGGTGGAGCGCTGCCATTGGATGGGGTGATGTGGAGGTTGGGTTGGGGTAGGATTCTGGGTAGGTCTAGGATTAGATGGGGCGCAGGTTGGACCGATAAATAAAATCTGGGGCGGTCGTTCGGGTCGGGTTGGCCCGTTCGACTGCCCCTACAAAAATAATTATAAATTTTATTTGTTTTAAACGGGCCGTATGCAATCAGATAGCGGCCAAACAAAATAATTCCGGAGACCCGGTGTTTGACATTTGAATAGAGATGGGGCGTTTGGAAAACAAAACGGGGTTTTCGAAAATAGTTTTGGCAAACAATGCATGATGATGACGATGCAATGCACAAATTTGACGCGATTTTCTAGTAGTGGTTTTGCGGGATGCCACAGTACATGAATGTGTCATTACATATTGAATGATTGCATCATGTACTAAGTGTTCTTGCTGTTCCAAAACTGAAAAGTCAAACTGCCAGTTTGAAAGTCAAACGGCTAAAACAGGAAACTGTGGAAAACAGGAAACTGTGGGAAACAGGAAACTGTGGGAAACAAGAAGGAGGTGGTTGGAACCGACTTTGGGGAGGAGTCCCTCCAAGCCGGCGCGCCAACCAAGGCCGACTTGGGGAGGGACTCCCCTCCCCTTGGCCGCCCCTCCCACCTATAAAAGGAGGGGCAGGGCCTCCTCCTCTAGACACACAAGTTCCTATCCTCTAAATCTAAACCCTAGCCACAGCCTCCGGTTTAGAGCCGTTTTGGTTTAGAGCTTCTAATTGCCCTAGCCTTCGGTTTAGAGCCGCCTAATTGGTGTGTCTAATCCCTAGACCACTAAAAGCCTCTCTCATACTCCACCATACTCGCTCCGGCTTAAGGCGAAGCCCTGCGAGATCTCCCCTCTACTTCTGGTACCACGCCACAGTCTTTGGAATCGCGAGGAGAGTGCTACAACCTCCATCCTGCTGGAACAAGGGACAGGAAGGTCTTCGAGAGTACCGAACGTGACCGATCATGGAGCGCTGCGAACGCAACGGAAAGATCGCTCACGCGATCTTGAGATCGGCAAGTGTCGACTACATCACCCACGAGAATGCTCTCGTTAACCGCTTTGGAATCTTCGAGGTGAGTTCTCTATCGACTGTTGCTACAATCTAGTAGATAGATCTTGGCTTGTTTGTTTGTATGCGATAGAAAATTTTTGTTTTCCATGCTACGAACCCCTACAAAGGGTATCGAGCCGTGTCTATATGTAGATCTCACACGAGTAGAACACAATGGTCATTGGGCGTTGATGCTTTTATTGTCGATTGCTTCTTGTGTACTTTGCATCTTGCGGTATGTTGGGATGAAGCGGCCCGGGCTAACCTTACATGACATCGTTCATGAGACTTGCTCCACGCTTGACATGCAACTTGTATTGCATAAGTGGCTTTGCGGGTGCCTGTTTCTCCTAGCATAGTTAAGATCCAATTTACAACGGGTGATTGACAATACTAGTATCAATGTTGTGGTTCTTGTTCGTAAGTTAGAACGACACTTATTGAAAGCCCCAAACCACGTTAAATATGCAAAGAAAGTAGAGGCGTCTAACTTTGTTTTGCAGGGGTGTGCAGTGATGTGATATGGCCATGATTGTGATTATATATGATGTATGCAATGTCCCTTATTGTAAGTCGGCAACCGGCAGGAGCAATATGGTTGTCTTTAATTTATGTTAAGACCCGCGTGTCTATTCAAAGTAGTTGTAATAGTTGAAGCCGGTGGATGACAACCATGGAGAAGCGTCATTGACCTTGATGCAATGCCGATGATGATGGAGATCATGTTCGTGCTTGAAGATGGAGATCGGAAGCACAAAGAAGAAAGGCCATATCATATCACATATTATTGAATTGCATGTGATGTTAATCCTTTATGCATCTTGTATTGCTTAGTAGACGACGGTAGCATTATAAGATGATCCCTCATGCACATGAATTTCAAGTCATAAAGTGTTCACCCTTAGTTAGCACCGTTGCTAAAGCTTGTTGTTTCGAAACACCACGTGATGATCGGTGTTAGATTCGCAAGTGTATACAACGTGAGAAAGCCAGTTGCTCATGCAAAAACTAAGGTTTGATCTTGACGAGCCTAGCATGTATGCACATGGCCTCGTGGAACACGGATTACCGAAAGGTAGAGCATGAGTCATATAGTAGATATGATGAACATGTTGATTGTTCGCCATTGAAGCCATATTAACTCTCGTGATGATCGGTTTTGATGTGGTGGATTTGGTTCGTGTGATCACTAAAACAATGTGAGGGATATTGTTTTGAGTTGGAGTTCACCTAGATTAATTTAATTATTAATTAGAACTCAATTTATCATAAACTAAATCAAAGTGAAATTGCATAGTTATTGTAGTCATTGGCATCCGTTTACCACCTTGCGCTTAGTTATAATTGAGATAATAGAACTATAGAATTCTGGTTAGTTACTTTACGAACTGGTATCGTATTGTTTTGAAGTGTTAATCTAAAGTTTAAAAGTCCTATTGCAAACTTTCAGTAAGTTCCGGTTACTCCATAAAGTTTAATAATTAGTATTAAATCAAGAGTAACAATTCCAAGTGTTAGTATATAAGTATCATGTTTGTCTCCATGATTCTTGATATTCAAAGGATTGTCTTAATATCAAGGTTATCTAGGATCTGAAAGAGTTGTTTCAGAAACTATGATGTGTGGAAGATATTGTGATATCTGAAACGAAGTTTTGGTTGCAACATGATAGAGTATAATATGGCAAAAGTCATGTTCTCATATTTGATGAGAATTTGCAAAGGTTGGAGACACTTGTTGTCCTAATCCTCCAAAAGGTTTTGGATAGCAACATTATACTCATAATTCATCGTTATAAGCTAACAGTAGCTTGATCATGGACGATTCCATGATAAGGGTGAATATTTGATGTAGGTAAAATGTTTACTACACCAAGAGATTACTCAAGAAAGGAATTTGAAAGAACACCAAATATTTGATGATGGTGATCTACTTCAAAGTGCAAGTCCAAAGACATTGTTATTTAATTATACACGCTTTGGACTATATGTCATATGTATGACTCCACTATTGATGTTGATAGATTCTTTCAAACAGAAAAGGAAATACTGAAAGAGAATCTCATAAATATATGGCAGAAAGGAAAAGACTAGAATTGTTCAGCTTAAGTATATAGATGATATACATGTTATGGCTATATTCTTTGCTTATTAAACAATGTGGTTCTCAAGTATTTGATACTGAATTTGTTGAATCGTCATACGAAACAACACAATTCATGAACTACAATGGCCTAAGTAACTAGCAAAGAATATGTGATGATGTTCATCGAGAACAAATAAAGGGTTATTGTGTTGCTCGTTAAACATCAAAGCTTGCCTTCAAAGATTTGTTTTATCGGTATTATGAGAACAAAAGGGTTGTTCAAATAATTGCGTAATCCATAAAAGATGGATTCAAATCTCGTTGGAGACATCACATCCATAAAACTAGTGCTAAAGATGTCGAAAGACAAATTGATTGAAAGATCACTTAGGAAGTGACATCGCCGTTTAAATTATACTGAAAAGAAAACATGAAGAAACTCCATGTGGATGGAATTTTGGAGTCTTTTGATTTTTGATCAAATGACACTTGTGAAACTTTCCTAGAGATAATTGAAATTTCGTTCATAGGCCAAAAGGGAACGAAAGACTAGCTTATTGGAATTTGTACATATTGTTGTACGAAGTCCATTATGTGTAGTCAAGAGCGATGGATTTTAACTTCATTTGCTTTTTCTGAAATTTTGAGTGAATATATGAATATTTACTTAATAAGGATGAAGTGTGAAATATTTGAAAAGTTCAAAGATTTTCAAGATGAAGTGCAAAATCATTGTAACAAGAATATAAATAGTTTATGATAAGATGACAAAGGAAGATATTTGAGTTACAAGTTTACCATAATACCTAAGATTTAAGGAATTGTTCCGTGGATTTGCGTTTTCCCGAAACACCATAAGAGTATGGAGCGTTCGAGATATGTAATTAAACCTTGTTTGACATGGTAAGATCAAAGGTGTAATTCATAAAACTGCCATAGTATTTTAAAGATTAAAAGCTTTAGAGATTACCGTTTTCCACTGAAAAGAGCTCCATCATAATCCGTTGAAATGACACCATATAAAGTTATGGTTTGGGATAAAACCCAAGTAGTCCTTTCTTAAAACATTGGTATGCTATGCATAAGAAAGATGTGTGCAACCAAAGTCGGATGAACCTGTCTTTGTATAACTGTTAAGTATTCCTCCATAAACACCGGAGACAAAAGTGTTTGTTGCTTAGAACGTCAAGTTTCTTTGAGAAGGAATTTTTCGTGAAAAGTTAAGTGGGAGGACAATAAAACTTTGATAAGGTTAAAAGAACCTTAGCTATATGTGCAAAGTTACCGAAAAGTGTTCCGGAGTTAGCAAACAATGCTCATGGCTCGCGTACTTCAAAGATTGTGGTCACGGAGATCTAAGTTCCTATTGAAACAACTAGGTCGGATGAGCAATCAAATACCAAGATTTGAGAGTTAAATCATTATTTGACAATAATGATCCGACTACGTGCAAAGAAGCGATGATGAGCCCTGACTCCGTCAAATGGCTTGAAGCCATAAAATCCGTGATAGTTCCATACACGAGAAATCAAGTTTTGAACTTGAAGGACCCTCGAGAAAGGTGTAAGACCTTACAGTTGTGTTTGGATCTATAAAAGAAATAGACATGGATGTTGCACATCTATGAAATAGTCGACATGTTGGGAAAGAGTTCACAACAATGTTCAAAGGTTGACTATGATAAGATTTGATCTTTCATAGCGATATTTAGTCTAGACGGATTAATGTAACAACTACGACATATAATTTTGTTATGTGTTGAATAAACAAAACAAGTTCTTATAATAGAATGGTTACCAAGGACGTGTGCATGACACGGTCCAAAGGGTTTTGTTAATTCAAGGATGCTAAAATCATATGCAAACTTCAATGGTTGAAGTAAGCATAGCGGAGTTGGAATCTTCACTATGATGAAACTGTTAAAAGAGTTTAAATTCATCGGAGACAATGAAGATGCTTGCATTTGCAAGAAATTAAGTGGGAGCACTAAGACATATTCTAATACATTATGTGGAGGACATATTGTTGATTGGAAATGATGTATCTGTTATTAACACATATTAAGAATTTCATCCTGATGAAAGACTTAGGCAAAACCCAAATATTTGGCATCAATAGACGCTAATTTGGTTGTGACAAAAGTACATAGATGATATATTGAATGAGTTCAATATAGAAACTACAAGAAAGGTTCTTGTTGCACAGAAAGGATTGAATGAGTTCAATATTGATGATATATTCAAGTGTATTGACACAGGGTAAGTGAAACAAAGATTCAAGTATAGATTGATACTTGATGTATGAAATCACAAAGAGTATTTATATCAATCATACTGTGATATGTACAAATCCAGATATGTCCTATGCTCTAAATGTTATGAGCATATACCAGAATGATTCATAAGATGATCATTGGACAATAGTAAGGATATTCTTATGATCTTTAGGAAGAACTAAGAGTATATTATTTGTAGAAGTGACAAATAGATGGTTAGTTCATTGTAAAAGTACTACATTTGTCACAAAGTACAAATTAAGTTTATCTCAATCTAAACTAAGGGTGGCACAATATAATGGAAAGTAAGTTCCATAATGGATTTGGATGAGTTCCAAAGTTAAGACATTGTGACAGATACTACAACAAAAGGCTAAGTATATGACTTCAATTATAGCAGCAAAAGAGGGCATTTGTGTCAAGTAGTTTGTTATCAAACTAGGTGTAGTTCACAGTGGGATAGTACTATGAAGATATATTGTACGACAATATTATCAACATGTTTTAACCCCAAAGAACTAAAGGTCACACCAAAGGACCAAATTTATACAAAGCCATCTCATTAGAGAATGAGTGATGCGTAGAGACGCAAATACATGCAATTACACACGGACCGAAGTGTCGATCCGGAGATCAGTTGACCACTAGCGAACGTGTACTTACAACACCGGAAAGCCATAGGTGTTGAATACACAAATGTTTGAAACTAGATTATTGACTCTAGTGCAAGTGGGAGACTGTTGGAGATATGCCCAAGAGGCAATAATAAAGTGGTTATTATCATATCTTCACACTTATGATAAATGTTTACATACCATGCTATAATTGTATTAACCGGAAACATTAATACTTGTGTGATTTGTAAACTAAAATAAGAGTCCCTAGTAAAGCCTCTTGTTAAACTAGCTTGTTGGTTAATATATGATCATGGTTTCCTGATCATGAACATAGAGATGTTATTAACAACAGGATCATATCATTAGGAGAATGATGTGATGGATATACTCCTATAGTTAAGCGTAGCATAAAGATCAAGTCATTTAATATAGTTCATTTGCTATAAGCTTTTTGATACATAGTAACCTAATTCCTTCGACCATGAGATCATGCTAATCACCATCACCGGAAGGATGCTTTGATGACATCAAACACCACACCGTAACTGGGTGGTTATAAAGGTGGCATTGAGTGTTCGGAAAGTATGTGTTGAGGCACATGGATCAAGAGTGGGATTTGTCCATCCATATGACGGATAGATATACTCTGGGCCCTCTCGGTGTAATGTCATCCAATTAGCTTGCAAGCATGTGACTGGCTCACAAGGGATCACATACCACGGGAACGAGAAAAGAGTACTTATCGGTAACGAGGTTGAACTAGGTATGCAGAGATACCGACGATCAAAACCTCGAATGAGTAAACTATCGTGAGACAAAGGGAAATTGGTATCGTATGTAAGTGGTTCATTCGATCGCAAAGTAATCGTAGAAATATGTGGGAGCCATATGAATTTCCAGATTCCTCTATTGGTTATTGTTCGGAGAAGTGTCTCGATCATGTCCGCATAATTCACGAACCGTAGGGAGACACACTTAAGGATTCGACGTTGTTTGAGTAGTTATGGTATTATGAGAAAGAGACCGAATGTTGTTCGGAGTCTCGGATGGGATCCGAGATATCACGAGGTGATCCTAATGGTCCGGAGAATAAGATTCATATAAGGAAAGTCCTGCTTTGAGTTCGGGAATGATTCCGGTGTTTTCATCGGGAATGTTCTAGAAGGTTCCGGATTGTCCGGCACTCCGGGGGGGAGGGTACATGAATGTGTTATTACATATTGAATGATTGCATCATGTACTAAGTGTTCTTGCTGTTTCAAAACTGAAAAGTCAAACTGCCAGTTTGAAAGTCAAACGGCTAAAACAGGAAACTGTGGAAAACAGGAAACTGTGGGAAACAAGCAAGAGGTGGTTGGAACCGACTTTGGGGAGGAGTCCCTCCAAGCCGGCGCGCCAACCAAGGCCGACTTGGGGAGGTACTCCCCTCCCCTTGGCCGCCCCTCCCACCTATAAAAGGAGGGGCAGGGCCTCCTCCTCTAGACACACAAGTTCCTATCCTCTAAATCTAAACCCTAGCCACAGCCTCCGGTTTAGAGCCGTTTTGGTTTAGAGCTTCTAATTGCCCTAGCCTTCGGTTTAGAGCCTTCTAATTGGTGTGTCTAATCCCTAGACCACTAAAAGACTCTCTCGTACTCCACCATACTCGCTCCGGCTTAAGGCGAAGCCCTGCGAGATCTCCCCTCTACTTCCGGTACCACGCCACAGCCCGGAATCATGAGGAGAGTGCTACAACCTCCATTCACTTTGGAACAAGGGAGAGGAAGGTCTTCGTCGAGTACGAACGTGTGACCGATCAAGGAGCGCCGCCGAACGCAGCCTTGGAAGGATCGCTCACGCGATCTTGAGATCGGCAAGTGTACGACTACATCACCCACGAGAATCTGCTCTCGTTAACCGCTTTGGAATCTTCGAGGGTGAGTTCCTCTATCGACTCGTTGCTACAATCTAGTAGATAGATCTTGGCTTGTTTGTTTGTATGCGATAGAAATTTTTTGTTTTCCATGCTACGAACCCCTACACATGTGCCCCCCTCCTCCGGGGTAGTGGGACTTCCAGAACTTTCCAAAAGCTTCCGGTAAAAAGACCAAAAACATTTTTGAATCCCCGTAATAGGATTTTCCTTATATGAATCTTATTCGCCGGACCATTCTGAATCTCCTCGTGATGTCCTGGATCCAATCCAAGACTCCGAACAACATTCGGTCTCCAACTCACATTACATATCTACCAAACAACATCGAATCCTTAAGTGTGTCTCCCTACGGTTCGTGAACTATGCAGACATGATCGAGACATTTTCCCGATCAATAACCAATAGAGAAATCTGAAATGGTTCCCACATATTTCTACGGTTACTTCATGATCGAATGAACCATTTATATATATGATATCGATTCACTTTGCCACGCGATACTTTACTTATCCGAGGTTTGATCATCGGTGTCTTTATACCTAGTTCAACCTCGTTACTGATAAGTACTCTTTACTCGTTCCGTGATATGACATCCTTGGTGACCTAGTCACATGCTTGCAAGCCAATTGGATGACATTCCACCGAGAGGTCCTAGGGTATATCAGATGGACAAATCTCACTCTTGATCCATGTGCTTCAACACATACTTTTAGAATACCTAATCCCACATTTATAACCATCCAGTTACATAAGTGATGTTTGATGTCATCAAAGCATTCATCCGGTGATGGTGATTAACATGATCTCATGATCGAAGGATCAGGTTACTATGTATTTGAAAGCTTGTAGCAAACGAACTCTAAATGACTTGATCTTACGCTACGCTTGTCCATCATATCATTCTCCTAATGACATGATCTTGTTATTAATAACATCTAATATCCATGATCAGGAAATCATAATCATCTATTAATCAATAAGATAGTTTCAACAAGAGGCTTACTAGGGACTACTTTTATATTTACAAAACACACAAGTATTAATATTTCCGGTTAATACAATTATAGCATGAGATGTAAACATTTATTATAAACACAAAGATATAATAATAACCATTTTATTATTGCCTCTTGGGCATATCTCCAATAGTTGTTTCCCCCTTGGTCGGTTGTGGCGGCGAGGGTAGGGAAGCAACACGTCGTCCCCTCCATCTCTCTGGTGGTTCTTGGCCTCTCCGACGGGGGAGGTCGTTTATCTAGAGTAGCGTTGCGGGTGGATGGAGTCTACACTGTCTCGGCGAAGCCATCAAGGTGGTGGCTCCTAGAGGACGGTGAGTCTGCGTTGGCCTGCTTCTGCTGCTCCTCTGGCCGTATCTCCTATTGTTCATCCGTAGAAGTCATATTATGGCGACGAGTTCCGCTGGGCCTTTGCCTCAGCTGGTCGAAAGGCGACCTTGTTCTTCAACCTCCTGTGCGGAGGCTCTAACCGGTGTCTCTTGCTAGAGCTCCCTCCTCGTCCTCATCAAGTGGTACGTCCCCGACGATGATGAGGCGGCCGGCTACCGAGACCCATGTGCGATGGAGAAGACCTTGAAGGCGATGGAATTGATTGCTTTTTATTCTTTCATCTCAGGGTCCTTTGTGTAAATGTTCAGTCCTTTTGTTCGAATTCTAGGCCTGCCATGGCAATAGTTGTAAAGGGCCTGAACGCAAATATGTACCCACCTTTTAATAATAACAGCTTATAGGCCTCTAAGTAGTCTGTTAAAAAAGACATTAAGACCGACCTCTTGGAATAATTACTAGAGGGAAAAGAGAGCACTTGTTTACCGACGTGTTTACAGCGGAACCCGATAACGCTAAATCATGTTTGGTTAGGCTAGAGCGTAATCGGATACCATGGTAACAAATCCCACCGATGTAGTAATCTGATTCCGCCCAAAATCCCGTGTAATCGGATACCGCTTGGCGCACGATCTTTTCTCCAAATAGCTTCTTCTCTGCGGTCTCCTCCACGTACCCCGCCGCCGGCTCCCTGATCCGGAACTCGACGCACGCCTTGTAGCACCTTGCAATCAAATCCGCGCAGCAATCAATGTCGCGACTGCAGTCCTCGACGTCGCCTAGACATATCAGGTCGTCGGCGGCTAAGCAGGCGCTCATGGCGAGCTCACCGCCGGCCACTGGTCGGAGCCACGAGCCCGCATAGACATCAACTGCTTGCCGGCACCCTGGGCCAACCTCGTATTCCCCTACTCTGCCCATCTACTCGAGTCCACGGACAGTGGCGGAGGGTGATCAAAAGTAGAGAGGGGGTGAAAAAAATTCGCGATGCCAAATCAACTCTCGACACTAATTTTGCCACAAAATTTCATTTCTGATAATATCAAGAGATAAATTTCAAGCTGAAAAATGCACTTAATTTCTTGATTTAAACAGGGGCATCATGTAAGTTAGGAAAAAAATTGACCAATCTACCGATGGCAAAGAGCGACTTCTTGATTTTGGAATTAGCACATACCAGTGAAAGGCTTGTAGTTCTATTTGCCATAAAAACAAGAGCAAACCAAAGATCCACCATGCCAGCAAGAAAAAGCATCAAGAAGCATCAATGGCTCAAGCTCCGAGGTAAACAAAAAACTAACATACACGTAGGTTTAGATTTGGACGCTGACCAGCAGGCCCATCCTGTCACAAAGCCAATAAACAATCTAGCCACCGGAAACCCAACGCATCGAAGGGAGAATCGAGGCGGTGATGCATGTGTTCTTCTTGCTATGCTGTGCTTGATTGGCAGATACTAGTAGGAAACAAAAGACGACTGATGCTCAACGGAGTATGCCTAGATAAACGTTTGAGCTTTTGAAAGGGGGGGCTATAGCCCAGTTTCACCTCCAAGGTGCTCCGCCGGTGTCCACGGAGGCGAGGAGCACCGCCGCGGCCGCACCTTCTATATTTGTTAGTTTTTTGTTTGCAAGAGAAGGAATTGGTTACCGTTTACGATCTGCAATCATACAAGTTTCAGTTTTTCCCGATTACGTTTACATTAACTGCGTGACTTGATTCCGTTTACGTTTACAGTGCCTCTCAGGAACCAAACACCTTCTCAGTTAGGTGTTTGAATACCCAAGCTAAAAAGTATGAGTACTTTAATATATGGAATTCGTGTGCTATTACTATGTGCAGCCAAACGCTCTTTCCTTGCTAATTCCTCTGGTTTGGCATTCCATAAAATTGAAGATGCCATGACCCAAAATCCTATAGTTTTCCTCTTCCTTTGGTTTTAAAATCTATGATCCAAAGAAAGCCTAAAGATATGAACGGTTAGAACCCATGAGGCACCTTATCGCGATTATACCTGGACGCGAGCCAACTCGGTCTGGCTCGGGCCAAGCCCGAGAAAAGCTCGGTCCGGAAATGCCGAGCCCGAGCCAGCGCGTCGTCGTCGGCGAACCACAAAATGGAGCTCGACCCGAGCTTCCGACGAGCTCGGTCCAGCTCGGCGCAGCTCACGAGCTGGCGGTGATAGGCCACGGACCAGTGGGTCCATCTGCGGGCGAGCCTTTGTACATGACGGCGGCGGTGCTGGGCGGCGCGACGACGATAGTGTGGGCGGTGGACACGGCAGTGCGGGGCAGGGCTATCACACGAACTAGTGAAGGCAAGGCCAGCGCGGGGCGGGGCTAGCAGGATGCAAGCGGCAGTGCGGAGCTAGCACAGCCGACATCGATCTAGGCAAATACAACGATAGCGGCACGCGTAGGTCACGCGTACATGAAGAAGACGATCTCACGTGAAGATGACCTGTTCGGCTGCACCTATACTCACATACGGGCTCTCATTTTCAGCCCATTTTGATCAGTATGGTCTATTTTAATTTGGAAAAAAAAATACTGGCGAGCCAACGAGCCGGACCGGGCCGAGCCTGAGCCAGCCCGAGGTCGCGGCGGGCCAGCTTTCCTGGCTCGGCCTGGTCCAGCAACCCCAACGAGCCGAGCCCAAAAGCTCGGGCCCAACGTCCAGATATAACCGTGATTAGCCTTTTCGGGCCATTCGACTTTAGAGTGACAAGTAAACAAGTTAATTTATAATGTTGGTTCTGTACTATTTCATATAGATTTACAAAACTTTTATACTTCTTAGATTCGTCTTGCAAAATTGATAGGTGTGTCCGCTTGGTGATGAGAAAAATGCAATGGATAACATAGATGAGATGATGTCCACGGCAACCTTTCGCTATGTTTACCCTTCTAGGGAAGGCTGAAATGGCTCTTACCCATGTGAAGTTTTTTGGTTGGCAGTGGAATGAGTAAATTAAAAAAAACACCACAATTGGAACGAGGGTAACAACCCTTCACAAAAAAACCACCAAAAAAATGCATTTTGGTGGGTGTTTGTTACCTTGGCCTCAATTGTGGTGATTTTTTGTAATTTACTCTAGTGGAATAGATAAGTTAGGGAATTACTTCTATACGGCTTTATCGGCCCAACAAAATTAAGGGGTGGCACAGATGGGATTTTCTATATTAGTTAATATTTTTATCATATTTAATTCCCCGTGTTGCTTAGTTGACTGGTCGAGATTAAGTGTGTGGTTCTTATATCACCGTTTCATTTCTTTTTGGTGACACATGATCAAGGTTTTCAGCATCGGGATACTAGGTAGTATCATTTTCTTATCAGCAGTTGCTGATTTGAATCATGATCAATGACTACAAATACTAAAGGGGTTGATGAAACTGGTCTTGCTTGCAAAATTCACTCAAAACCTTCGTACTGCTATTTCGATGACATTAAGAGCATGTACAACGCCAAACGCTAATCTAGACGCAAATGTACAACGCCAAACGCTAATCTAGACGCAAATTATGTGTACCGAAATGCGGTCAACTTTGTACACAATGATTGGCAAAGAGTAAGAGGCAAGAGAAATACGGTATACATGAAACATTAAGGATTTCACACTTGGCAAATGTACTTACAAATTGTAAACATCATTGCCCGGGCACTTAACTGGTGAAAGGAAAAGAAGAAGGAAAGCATGATGCCGACACAACTTCATCATCAAGGTTTAAGTGCGTCGCGTGAAACGGGCGCGGAGTGGTTTCTTCATCACCCTTAAGAATGCCGAGTCGACGCTGCCGCTGCATTCTTCCGGCGACGGCGCCCACTCGAACTCGTGCACGAGCGCCGCTAAGAAGCACTTGATATGCAACATTCCCATGGCCACGCCGGGGCACACTATGGCAGGTACAGTATTCAAAGGCACTCTAAAGTGCCTCCAATAGTTAAATTAGTGCCACAATTAAGTTTTTGAGGCACTAAAAAAAGTGCCGGGGACGGTCGTGTAGGTAAAAGTTTTTTGAGGCAGTTTTAAAAAGTGCCTCTAATCATAGTTAATTGAGGCACTATGACTAATGCCTCTAAATCCTAGCCAATTGAGGCACTATGACTAGTGCCTCAAAAACCAACTTAAGGCACAAATTAGAGTGCCTCTAAACCCAACTTTTTGAGGCACTATCCATAGTGCCTCTAAAACCCAACTTTTTGAGGCACTATCCATAGTGCCTCTAAAACCCAACTTTTTGAGGCACTATCCATAGTGCCTCAAAAAACCAGCTTTTTGAGGCACTATCCATAGTGCCTCTAAAACCCAACTTTTTGAGGCACTATCCATAGTGCCTCTAAAACCCAGCTTTTTGAGGCACTATCCATAGTGCCTCAAAAATCCAGCTTTTTGAGGCACTATCCATAGTGCCTCTAAAACCCAGCTTTTTGAGGCACTATCCATAGTGCCTCTAAAACCTAGCTTTTTGAGGCACTATCCATAATGCCTCAAAAAACCAGCTTTTTAAGGCACTATCCATAGTGCCTGCCTCTAAAACCTAGCCAAAAGCAAATGTGTACTACAGTGACATATCTCAGAAAAGATATTACAGTCATATTCATAAATATACGTTGTCCCATGTGATGGCTAACATATATTACAAACCATATATTACAAACCACATTATAATCATATCTTACAAGAACATTACAAACCACATATATTACAAACCACATTATAGTCATATCTTACAGTCATATTTTACACATATCTTACATTTGTTCACAGCCATATCTTACGGTCATATCCCACAACCATTGTTCACACCATATCTCTACAACCGAGACCATGCAATATCATCAGCTGTTTGGCAATCCCTTGTCTGAGCTGTCTGAGTTTGAGACCATGCAATATCATCAGTCTGCATTGTTAAGATTTGTCTGAGTTCAACAGTTCAACAAAAGGAGCAGAAGGAGCAGAAGGAGCAGCTAGTTCAACAGAAGGAGCAGCTAGTTCAACAGAAGGATCAAACAGAAGGAGAAGCTAGTTCAGCAGTTCAACATTTTCAACAAAAGGAGCAGCTAGTTCAACAGTAGTATGCATTGTTCAGACTAGTTTAGGAGTTTACTTACCTTGTGTGGTACTGAATCAGAAGGCCAGGAGAAGCATATTGCTTGCATTTTGATCTTGGTTTCTTTTCTCTAACTTTTGCCTGGCTCATGTCTGGTTCATCCAGAATCTACACATTTTTTAGTTTATAGTGTTGTCAGTGTAATATTCTGATCAACTGTAATAGTTTACAACTGTAACTTGCCTTGTCCGTAATTGCGAATCTGTTGTAGCTATAGCGGCAGGAGCGCAGCTTGCTTCTACTCTTGATCTTGGTTTCTTGATCTTTGTTTCTGGCTCATGACTTGTTCATCCACAAGCGCACATTTTTCATGTGTTAGTACATGAAATGTTCAGATATTCTTTGGAGCAAAAGCATTACATGTAACATACCTTTTCATGCATTTGAGACTACGTGTTAGCGAGCGTGAGTGAGCGATTGTTTGTTTCGGTTTCGAATTTGGTTTCTTCACTCTACCTTTTGCCCGGATCATGACTGGTTCCTCCATAATTACTTTGTGTTGGTTCATCCGTGTGCACATTTTTCATGTATTAGTACATGAAGCAGTCAGATATTCTGGAGCGTAAGCAAGATATGTAACATACCTTTTCATTCATTTGAGACTCTGTGTTAAGCGAGCAGATGTGAAGCATAAGCAGGATTTGCTTCAAGAGTTGTTCCTTGTGCACCAGTACCCTGCTGAGTCAATATGTTAGTAGGAGCAGAAGCATAAACAATACTGCTGAGTGATAACTGCTGAGTTCTATAATCATACTGCACATGCCTGTTCAGTAGGAGCAGATTTTATTAGCTCACTCGCACTGGTACCTTGACTGAGCTTTGTCTATTAATTTTGTTTTGCAGATTTTTTTCATATAAATCTCTTAATGTAATCTGCACATATTTAAGAAATACTGAGTAGGAGCACCTTGACTGAGTAGGAGCAGATTTTTTTCATACAAAGTTTAAGAAATACTAACATGATTCCTTGGCCATGGAATGCACTTAGCTTGCGCATTTTCCATCCTTGTCATTCTCCCAAGTGGTCTAGGCAGTACGGTTGTATCACGGTAGACAATGTTGACCATGACCTCCACATAATCACTTAGTGGATCTCCATCTAAACCAACTGCATTTATATCTGCAGTTTGAATTGTTCCAAGAGCTGCAAGGTTAGAAGAATTTGGTGAAGTCAAGACAACTTCCATTCCTCTACTTATTCTGGGCTTTGGGATGGTTCTGCAAATGTTTGACTTATTTATCTCTTGAGCTTTCTCTAGTTTAATTTTCATTATCATAGCAACCTGCATTTAGTTAAATTCCTAGTCAGCAAGAGTTACAACGTACAAGAAAAAACACACGTACAAGGATTTCTTATTGACACATGTACAAGCAGTAGTTATTTTACCTCAGCAGTTTCATTCTTCGCAAGATTAACTTCATTTCCAATCTTTTCTTCTACCCTTTGCCTTTTCCTTTTCTTGTCATCTACTGCTTTCTTCTCCTCCTGACCACTGTTCTTCATCTTGTCAAATCCTTCTTCTTCTTCAACAAGAGGTTCTTCAATATGTTCTTTGATTCTCTTCTGTGATGTTTGAAATAGCTCCATCATCTGACAGTACTTCTCTTCTAGCTTATCACTTCTGTCTACCAAACTTGACTGAGTTTCTACAAGCTTCTACAACACCCTAAGATTTTTGTTTTCTGTGTAACATCATGTAGAGCAGATAGAGCTACGACTTCTCACTGTTCTTTCCACCAACAGTGAGCCCTAATCCATGATTACTTGACTTCTTAGCCTTTGGGAACAATGTTGAATAAAAATCTTCCTCATTTGCTTCCTCATGTATCAAGTTTGGGTTGTCCACAAACTTCACATTTATCTCTTCCTGTTTGCAACATTACAAAGAATGAGGAACATGTAATGGATATTTGCAAGATTGACTCAAACTGAAGATAAACAAAAGAAGTTACAACATTGAATCCATGTTTGCAACATTACAAACATGGATTCAGGTTTATTGAAGTATTAATAGCTCAGAATTATAGCTCAGAACAGTTTATTGAGTTTTCAATATATAATGTGTATGTGGACATGACAAAATTCAATATATACTACATTATTACTTACAATCTTTTTCTTGCAAAATTCATCAACTGGTTTCCCATCCTTATTTGTATGTGTAATTCTGTAAAGCTGAGCTCTGAATATTTTGCTCCCTTCTTTTATTTCTTGAAATTCATGGAAAACTATCATACTTTGATCTTTGAAAATTTTAGATATTCAAGTATGCAACAAATCCACAATTAACTTACTTCTTGTTCCTGTACTACTGCAAAACTTCTAGTACCAGCTGTATGAACTGCATTTGCTTGACAATTTCTCGTCTCTTTGTTCTTCATACTTAATGCCTACATTACAGCAAGAAATTATACATTAATGCCTATAGTATGAATTAGCACAAGCGTGTTGAAAAAATAGTATATCCAGATTGCTACTTTAGTATACCTTAGACTTTGGTGTTCTCCAAAATTTACATAGCCAAACCCATCGAAAGGGAGGTATCTGGATTTGCATCCATTGTCAATGTTGCTTTTGAGTGACAACTCATCCTTGTAAAATTTTCTCTTCAAATAGCACTTGTAATCTTTCCACTTCTTTCTAGCGATATCAACACCCAAAGACTTGTAATAACTGGTATTTCAAAGAAATACTGCAAAAGTGTTTACAGTTAGGCAACATTAGTAATTTGCAGGCAAAAAACATAGTTCAGAACTACAATCCAGTTTATTTAAGAGATTTTACCTTAACTGTCTTCCATAGCTTATCTTTTTCATATTCAGGAACTTTGCTCCAATTGGTAGCTGCCAAAGAAATTTCTTTTCCCTTAACTAAAGAAGCAATGAAATTTGTGAGCCTGCAAGTTTTGAACCCACAAGGTTGGCCTTTGCTGTTAAATTCCAAACTGATCTTGTTTCTTGGATCATACTCTTTCCAGAATCTTTTCAACTTAGTGGGCCCTCTCACAGACTTCTCTGTTGTTGTCATGTAACAAGTATTTAAATTAACCAATGTGTCATCCATTTCACAATATTCAAATAAAGCGCCTAAATTAACAAGAGGAGAAGGCAACCTAAAACTAACCTTCAGAATCATTGATTGATATCACCTTCTTCATTTTCATCATGAGTAGTAGCATCACTATCATACTGCTCACTACCATCATCATCCTCATCCTCATTTTCTACCACATCTATTTCTTCATATATCATGTTGTTCTAAATTAAGACAGGAACATAAATCACATATTAGAATGGCATAAATTAGGTGCTTCATATGCTTTCACATAAATCACATATTAGAATGGCATAAATTAGAATGGCATAAATTAGAATGGCATAAATTAGATTCTTACTTTTCTTTGGTTCTTTGTATATTCCTTTTATCCTTGCTTCCTCAAGAAATCTTGTAAAAATTTCTCCACTCTTGATTTCTATCTGTGTTGGTGGCACACCAAGTTTCATCAGTTGCATGTTAACCTCATTTAGCCTACTTCTCATTGTCCATGTTAGCAGTCCTCCCGAAGAAACAATAGAACTTTATTACCATGTTCAATGTAATCAAACCAGAAACAAAAGAAACAATAGAACTATATCAAATTACCTAGACACAACAAAGAAACCATTCATTATCAATTGGATCTTGCAAATAGTAGACCTGTTTTGCTTGACTAGCTAGTATAAATGGCATAGATGAAAGAATTTCCCCTTTGTCTACATGATTGAAGTTGACTTCAGTTATTCCAAATTCATCTACTCTAATTCCAGTATCTTTAACCCATTCACACTTGAATAATACTACACTAGATGTGTTTGAATAATTCAATTCAACTATTTCATGGATCCTGCCACAAATTTGACCATCTCCTAATGTGTGATCTACTGAATAACTTAATGTCTTTGCAGTAGTTGAAACTCCATCACACTGGGAAGATTTTCCAGCAGAATGGCTTCTTGTGTGGAATGTATAGCCATTAATCTTATAGCTGTTGTATTTCTTCACCATCATGAAAGGCTTTTGTGCTAGTAGAACAACTTCTTGTGGTAGTTCAACTCCTTTATGCATTAAAGAATGCACATGTTCAATAAACCATTTCAGGAATTGTTGGTGGTGAGCAACTTCAACTTCTCTTCTACTTTTCCTTCTGCCTGCTTGTAGCATTGTGATATGCTCATTTGCAAACCTAGTAATTTCTGGATAACTAAGCAACACATGCCTTTGAGCTTGTGTCCATGAAATGTGATCTAGCTCATCTACTTGAAATGCAGAGAGCTGTCTTCCAATTGTTCTTAAATATATATTAGTGTCTGGACTGCTAGTTGTGCTATCATCAGTATGCATTGTCTCTTTGTTGGAATTTTCTAGATATCTTGCACAAAAATCCAAGCTCTCATCAAATATATATCCCTCAGCTATTGATGCTTAAGGATGTCTTCTAGTATGTACCATCCCTTTACACTTCCCAACAAACATCTCTGTAGACCACATGTTTCTGAATTGCACTGGTCCACCTATCAACACTTCACTTGCAAGATGGATGACAAGATGTTCCATTATATCAAAGAATGATGGTGAAAAAATCTGCTCTAGCAGACACATTGTTTCAGCAATTTCTTCTTCCAACTTTTGCATCTCAGTAGGATCTATGACTTTGGAGCAAACTTTCTTGAAGTACTTGCTAAGATTAATTAGTGGAAGAGCAACAAAGGTGCATGGTTCTACTTATAGCTAAAGGAAATACATCTTCAAAAATTATGTGGCAGTCATGAGTTTTTAGCCCAACTAATTTTTTCTCATCTAACCCGACCTTCCCATCCATGTTTGAAGCATAGTCTACTGGAAACCTTGCATTTTTCACAACTGAGCAGAATACCTTCTTATTATCTGAATTCATGTAGTGCATTGCTTCAGGCAAGTCTGGTTTCTCTTGAGTTTCATCAACATGGAGATGTGTTCTGATTTTAAATCTTTACATATCCAGTCTTGCTTTCACATTATCTTTGGACCTGTTGTCCACTTGTAAAATTGTGTGAACAATATTATCAAACACATTCTTCTCTATATGCATTGAGTCCAAATTATGTCGAACCAGAAAATGTTCCCAATATTCAAGCTGGAAAAAGATGCTTCTCTTCTTGAATGTTGACTCTACAAGCAGTGCACATCCTCCAAGACAGATCTTCCTCCCTTCATCTCTTTGTCTTTTTCTTCTTAGACTTTTGTTGTTTCGTGTTTTCCCATAGATGGTGTGAATGCCTTTTGTCATTTCTGAAATCTCATGACTTGATGGCTGAATTGGAGGTTCCCTGTCTTGAGTGCCATCAAATGAGTCTTTATCCTTCCTAAATGGGTGGTCTGCAGGTAGAAACATCCTAGTACCTAGGTAGCATGCTTTGTGTCCATGTTTTAAACGTTTGGAACATGTACCCAGCAGGCAGTGGGAGCAAACAACAATACTCTCTCCACTAAGAATTCCCCGGCCTAGCCAGTCACTAATTGTCCATAGCAGTGCAGCATACACCCTGAATTTCCTTCCTACACGAGAATCAAAAGTCCAAAGACCATCCTTCCATAACACTTTCAGTTCATCAACAACTAGCTGCAGGTAAATGTCTATGTCTTTCCCTGGTGCCTTCCTACCAGGAATAATAACTGACAAAATGAAGTTGTTTTCTTTCATGCAACTCTCTGCTGGAAGATTGTATGGAATTAGTACAATTGTACAGATGCTGTAAGACAGGTTCATAGTTCTGAATGGATTGAAACCATCAGTTGCCAGTCCAACCTAATATTTCTAGCTTCTTTACTGAACCACTCATATTTTGCATCAAAATGCTTCCAAGCTGGTGCATCAGCAGGATGCCTCATAAGACCATCCTTGATCCTACCATCAACATGCCAACTCATAAGTGGGGCTGTGTTGCTTGACATGAATAATCTTCTAATTCTCTTCTTCAATGGGAAATGCCTGACCACCTTTTGAGCAACCTTGCTAAATCTTTTGCCACCACCAATTTCCTTCACAATCTTCCATCTGGATGCATTACATACTGGACAGACAGATGCATTGATATTGTCTCCTCTATATATGATGCAGTCATTAATGCATGCATCATATGTGTCATACCCCAGCCCTACAGATTTGATGTATTGTTTGGATTCATGAAAATTCATAGGGAGAGTTGTATCCTCTGGTAGGACATCCCTAAATAGCTGCAGCACATCTTCAAATGTAGCTCTAGTTAATCCCCTGGTGTTCTTTATGTTCATCAGCTTCACAAGAAATTGCAGTTTTGTAAATTTTTTACATCCTGCATATAATTCTTGTCTGCCATCATTAACTAACTTTTTGAATGCCTCAGCTTCTTCATCAGCTTCATATGTTTCTTCAGAGTCATCATCAGTATCATCACTGTCAACTTGTGTATCTGATCCTAAAGAGCTATTGTTGTACATATCATGAGAACCCAACATCATCTCATCCATCTCATCACTTCCTAAAGGCAATTCTCTTGATTCATTGTATAGAGGAATAGCACAATCATCGATTCCCCATGGTATACCCATGTTGTATACCTGGCATGAATCCTACAGATATTATATGGTCTTCAACATCTTCTAAACTTTGCCTAGAGATGTTACAACAAAGTTTGCATGGGCGACAATCTTTTGGCTAAAACCAGAATTTGTAGTCAAACCTAATGAAACCCCTAACCCCATCTGCAAACTGTAATCGGATCTAGCAGACTCATCCAAGTTTTATCCATTGTACAAATAGATGAATAAACTTAGCAACTTGTTCCTGTGTAACCAATAGCAAGATACTAGTTACTATACCAACATTCAAACAAACAAACTAGGTAATAACAGAATGCAGAGTACAAGATATCGTAGCAAATCAGAATGCAGTACACAAGATATCGAGCACATCAGGAACAGTTCAGAGTACAAGATATCGAGCACATCAGAATGAGTACAAGTAATAACAGGAACAGTTCAGAGTACAAGTAATAACAGAGTATAGCATATCAGAGCACAAGTAATAACAGGAACAGAAGAGGAACAGAGCATATCAGAGCAGAGCATAAGTATAGCATATCAGAGCAGAGCACAAGTAATAACAGGAACAGGTGGTGAATTCCTAACCTGAAGAACCAGCCTCGGCATCATTGCGAGTTATTTGTCGATGAAGAAAAGATCGACGTGGATCATCATTACGAGTGCCCATTGCACGACGTGGATCTCGACGGAGAGGTGGTGGACGAGCTCCAGGCGGCGGCGGATCTCGACGGAGAGGTGGTGGAGGATCTCGACGGAGAGGTGGTGGTGGACGAGATCGACGGAGAGGTGGTGGAGGATCTCGACGGAGAGGTGGTGGTGGACGAGATCGACGGAGAGGTGGTGGAGGATCTCGACGGAGAGGTGGTGGTGGACGAGCTCGAGGAGGAGGCGGTGGTGGATCTCGACGGAGAGGTGGTGGTGGACGAGCTCGAGGAGGAGGCGGTGGTGGATCTCGACGGAGAGGAGCGGATCTCGTCGGAGGAGAGGAGCTCGATCGAGGAAGAGGAGGAGAGGCGCGTTGTATCTGAAAAAAAGAGAGCCAAGGTCAAAGAGAGAAAGACTAGGGTCAGTAACATGACATGAAAAATTAAAGGACTAAAATGAAAAAATTAAAGGACTAAAATGAAAAAATACTGTACTGGAGATATACTATACTTGTGTTATTATTGTGCTTTGTTCCCTTCTAGTTTACATTGTTGTCTAGCTAGTGATATTTTATTTTAACAGTAATTGTCTAGCTAGTTTACATTGTAGTCTAGTATAAACTACATAGTTTATACATAATCATAATCATAGTTTAAACATTCATAATCATAATCATAGTTGAATATTGTAAAACTAGACATTGAGATGCAAAACTAAATATTGAACATTGAGATGCAAAACTAAATATTGAACATTGAGATGCAAAACTAAACATTGAGATGCAAAACTAAACATTGTACATTGTAGTCTAGTTGCCCATGGTCTGAATATTTATGAATTCAGAACAATGAAGGCCTTCTAGACACAAAATTAAATGATCAACACTAGATAAACAGAAAATCAAGAAACTGATCAACAGTTGATAAACAGAAAAGCATCAACACTTGAATAACAGAAAATGATCAACACTTGATAACCAACATTACAAACCAACATTACAAAACATTGTTCAACTTACAAACCAACATTACAGTAGATGCATTGTTCAGAACACTAGTCCACTAGAACACATTACAACTTAAAATGAAACACAATTTCTAATAAGCAACATAAAATCAAGGGTCTTCAATCATGTTCTTCAAGGGTCTTCAATCTCCACAAAATCAAGGCAGATGTGACCATGCCTTGGGTCTGCAACAATCAACAACAGTGATCCCTCTACTATATTTGCCTCCTCCCTAAATTGCTGCCATCCTATTGTGAATGCAATTCTATCATCTTCATCTTCCATGTGGTACCATCCTTCAAAGGGCACATCAAATTCCCTAGCCAACAGATTTGAATGTCCTTGCCATGGGCATCCAACTTCTCTGAATGTTTTGCGAAAAGGTACCGGCATAGTAACAACTTGTGTAAGAACTAAGTCAAACATTGCATATAAAAAAGTGAGAAATTAAGTAGTAGATAGTTACCAAAGCATCTAGTTCAACATTTTCTGATTATACTTGTGCACCATAAATGCATCTCATTGACACTTTCATAGAATTCTTCCTCACTAGTTCTTGCCCGGTTTTAGAGCCAAAACCTTGTAGATACCATAATTGATGGTTGCCATGTTCTCCTCGCTAATTTCTCCGATGTTTGAGAAAATAGTCTTCAAGTATAGCTCTAATTTCAGGCATCACAAAGAAAGACCTGCTCAAAGTAGTAAACAATGGCAAACTAGTTAACATAGCAAGTCTTTCACTAACATGACATAAAACAGTTAAATTGTGAAACAGTTTACCTCCATCGCAACAATAGGCTTCTCAACCTTCATATTGTCCACAAATTCATAACATGTGATATCAAAATTGTTGGCTGTTCCACATACCGAAAGAGACAACCTCACCTTCTTTGGATATCATATTTCCTAACAAGGGAACTCCAGTATGGTCCACAGATGGTAGTTCTTGACACTTCTTTCTCCAGGAAGAAGTCATACACATGCCTGTTCCTGCATGTAGCCACCATCCAGTTCTTTGACATTGCAAAATTTTCAAGTTGTTCCTTGAATTTGCAAGGTACTGCCTGAAATAAAAACAAGAGGAATGTTTGTCATTATACACCTCCTTTCCAGATAAAAACAAGAGATCCATTGTACTGATGTTATAACTTACCTCCATTTTCAAATCCTGCATCATAATCGATCAAAAGAAATCGCACTGTCGAATGGAGGCCACAGCTTTTGCACTGTACATGAACACAACTCATCTCATCCATTCCTATGAAAAAAATGGAAGTATTAAGATATGGAACACAAATTCATTCATGGATGACATGAAAAGAGGCAAAGGATCTGAATCACCAGAGGATAACTTGTGCTCTGTACAATCGAGATCCGCATCACACATGAAACATTCGGATGTAAGTACACAAAGAACAACAATATTCAGGTAAGAACAAGAGATGAACTCACCATAGGCAGAAGAACTCGACATAGGCAGAAGAAATGACTCCATACTACCACCAAGTTAAATAGGAAAGCACCTGGACGTGGGGGCAAGCACCGGCAACAGACTTCCCCACTTCCCCACTTTCCCACTTCCAAGGACGTGTAAAGGTGCATAAATGTAATAAATGAAAAATGCTCTGAATAAATGTACAAAATGGTCTGAATGCTCTGGTAATTTAGGCACAAAATGCTCTGGTAATTTACACAAGTAGTTGACTAGTAGTAGAACTAATGTAGTCTATTATGGAACTAATGTAGTCTAGTAGCCCATGGTCTCTGAATATTTATGAATTCGGAACAATGAAGGCCTTCTAGACATCAACAAAACAGGAATATGAAACAAGTAATAAAACAAGCACATCCATAGTTGACAACATTAAAACAAGCACAACCATATAATTTCAGGCACAATACAAGTGATACAAACACTAGTAGTTAACTTACGTACGAATAAGGACATAATAACTAAAGCTTAAAACAACATTGATGACATTGTTCCTTAAACAACTGCAGACAACCTAAACAAGCATCTGTTAACTAAGCGATTCCAAATTATCCTTGTCACTAATCGATTCCTTAGTTGACAATGTCAACAAAGTTCAGCCCAAGGTGATCACTCATATGTTCTATCTTGATCACAAGCATTGAAGCCCATCCAACATCAAGAAGAATGTGAAGTCATTCCACCTGCGGTGAAAATGACTTCTCCATGTTCCTTGCTAATGGAGTAGGCACATGCAATGAAGTTATCTTCGCTCCTTCTATGTCTTGCCCTTCCACGGAAATATGTGCTATGCCATGTCTTGGGTACCAGAGCCTTGTACAAATCAATAGGCATGAACGCAATAATCATGTATTTCAGCTAGTATTTTTTACACATTAGGCATGCATAGAATAAAACAATGAATAGTGATTTAGCTCTAAGCCTTACCAGCATCCCATGCTTGGTTTTCCTCATTCATCTTGTGTACCCGTAAATTCTTCTCATCATTACTTTCAATGATCTCATGGTTCATCACATGAACATCTTTGTAGATGTCAAATAAGATGGTGGCCATGTTCTGTTCAGTGATTGATTGAATGTTTGAGAAGATTGTCCTGTACAGAATGCTTCTTATTCCAGAAGGGACATCTCCAATCACTAAGCAAAAGAGAAGAAATAAAATAATTAGTACTAGTACATGTAAAGAAATTAGTAGTAGTTGAGGAAATAGTTAGTAGTTGTTAGCAAGAACTTACATGGAGCTTCATGGATGTACTTTTCAACACCATTTGAGGAAATGGTGACATGGAATAAATTGTCCAAACCCTCAATCGGATCTGGATCATATTCAAATTCCAGTACATCACCAACACCAATGTCGTAGACTCTCCACAATGACGTCCAATAAGGACCACAAATCAATGTCTTTTCATCAGTCTTCTTCAAGTACAGATCATAGTTTCTAATTGCACTGCTGTTGGCAACCAGCCAATTCTTAGGAGTGAAATCATTAAGTCTCTCCCTAAATGAACATGGACCAACCTACAGGATGAACATAACATAATGTAGTTAACTTACCAACCTACAGGATGAATACAACATAAAGTAAACTATTGTTGTCTGGATGTGAAAACTCACCACACCATCAAATGGAAACTCATCAACAATGACAACTGAAGCTGGTTGCCCTCCTCTCGTGTCCTACCACGGTTGAGCAGGTTGTCCACACACAACAGTCCATTGCTAAAAATTAAGCAAGCAATTAGTAATGTAACCTAAACATTGCAACCATATTACAGTACTGAAGAACAATGTACACATTTCAGTACTGAAGAACATTCTAATCAGGAACATATTCAGGAACATAATAAGGACAAAACCTAATCAGGAAAACGCAACCCTAATCAGGAACATATTCAGGAAGAACAGTTAGAAGAAAGAGGGATTTACCTGAGAAGAAACCCTAATGAAGAAATACGGTCACTGTAATATTACAAGAAGAAAGAGGGATTAGGACAGAACCGCAAAATAAAGATTAAAGCAACAGAAGTGAAGAAGGTTGGAAGAATCAAGCAACAGAAGAAAAGATTAGAGAGAGAACTGAAGAAATGCAAAGGAACTAGAACTCACCGTACGAACTGCCGAGTCTGCAGATGGATGGAAAGAAAAAGAAAAGATTAGAGAGAGAACTCTGAAGAAATCTGAAGAACTGCAAAGGAACCAAGAACTCACTGCATAATCGCCGAGTCTGCAGATGGATGGAAAGAAAAGAAGAGATTAGAGAGAGAACTCAAGAAAAGATAAGAGAGAGAATCAAGAACTGCATAGGAACTCACCGTAGAAGCTGAAAGTGGGAGAGAGGAACTGAATGGGGAGAGAGAGGGAGGTTGTCCCTTGGTTCCTCCTTATAATATTCCAACGCTCCACACGCCTCTGTCTCTTGGTTCCGTATATTTTGGCCCATATTTTGGCCGAGTGGGCCTTTGCCTAGTACTTTCTCCTACAGCTTGGAGTACTTTGTCCCTCTGATTGGGCCTTTGTGTTTTAAAAACAGCAATCGTAAGAAGTATACTGAGAAGTTTCTTTTTGAATCCATTTTAAAAAACAGCGTTGGCAAGTAGAAAAAATTCAATTTGTTGCAACAACTTATCCTTGCTATTGTGAAAATTAACACAATAGCGATGGATTTGTTGCATCTATATTTTCAGAAAAGCAAATACAACTGGATCAGAAAACACAAACTTGATATATAATATAAGTTCAATAATAGCTGGATACAAACACAACTGGGTACACAACCACAACTAGATACAAACACACTGGATACAAACACAAATTCATGGACACTACTTAGATGATCTCTAGTAGATGATCCCTAGTTGATGATCTCAACAAAGTTAAGACCAATAAACTCTTGCATGGGCTCTACTTTCATCAAAAGAAGTGCTTCATTGCCAATGTTAGCAGCATTGGTGAAATCAGTCCATCCATTCTGAAAACACACATGCCCCATGTCCCAGGCAATGGAGTAGGTGCAGTCAATGAACTCTTCTTGTTCTTCTCCTAGCAGCTGTCCATCCTTGGAAAGATGAGCAATGCCAAAACCTGGGTACCTGTACCCATCTATAGCCTCAGTAGGCATGTACTGCAAAACAAATAAATATCCACAATTGATTTAGTTGCATGCAAATAAAATAATTTCAGATGTCAAACATATGAACTGTGGGAAATTACCAGTGCATTGAAGTGAACATTGTCATCATCCATCTTGTGCACCCAAAAATGTTTCTGATCCTTTGGTTCATAAAATTCCTTCTCCACAAAAACATCTTTGTAAATGCCAAACAAGATTTCAGTCATGTCCTGTTCACTAATGGAGTGGATGTCTGAGAAGATTGTCCTATAGAGGATACTTCTTATTGGGCTAGGCAAATCTCCTACAACTAATCAGAGAGGATGTGTTAGCCTTAATTATTTCGAAAATGCATTGTGAAAAAAAGATGAGTTATTGTTGTGATACGGTTTCTTCAATCGCATCCTTCTCAACATTGTTGGAATGAAGTTATGTCAAATGAGTTCTCTAAAGGTTCAAAGGGATCATCAGTACATTGGAAATGTACAACATCACCCACAGCAATGTCATAAACTCTAACTAATGATCTCCAGTAAGGGCCACATATTAGTGTAGCTGACTCATCCTTCTGTAAGAATAAATCAAATCTTCTGAATCTTGGGCTCTTGGCAACTAACCATTTCCCAGGAACTAAATTGTTCAACCTCTGTTTGAATGAGCAGGGAATGTACTACAGTTTAACAACATAATTTAGTTCCCATTGCCAAAAACTATTTGAATGAGCAGGGAATGTCAAATCCATTAGCTCTCATGTTACTAGGGAATGAGCAGGGAATGAGCAAAAAAACTTACTACACCACGTCTAAAACCATGACCAATGACAATGTCAAATCCATTAGCTCTCCTGTTAGATCTGCCACAATTGTCACCAGGCTGATCACAGATAGCACACGTCATGCCATCCATCACCTACAAAATAACATCCAGGTTAATTCACCTACAAAAATTCACCCAAGTTGATCACAGATAGCAGGTTCAAATTCAGAACCCGAGAGCTGAAAAGTCGAAGGAGGAAATTCAGAACATGCGACCTGAAAATGTAGTACAAGGATTAGATTGCATCAGATTAAATGAAATAGAATAATAAGATCTGTATGCAATTGAACTCACCCGTAAAGTCGAAGGGATAGAAGAAAAGCTCACAAGAGAAGAATTGTAAACCGCCAGTTTCTCCTCCTATTTAAAGGTAAAGGGATGTAAAGCTCCCCACGTCCACCACGCCCCCACGTCCACCACTTCCCCACGATGTGGCCCATTTAAATGCAGATCGCCCATCGTTTTCCCCACGATGTGGCCCATTTAATCGAGACACTATCCGTGCCCATTCAAGACTAATCTAGCTTTATTATCACTAACGGAGCCACGCAATTGGATCCCTAATTTTGACTGGAATAATCCTAGTGTCCCTGAAACTGAACAAGCAGACATCTCCCTCTTTCAGACTGAATGTTTTGACAACATCTTTCCATCCAAAACAGATAACTGCTTGTCCAGATTCAGTTAACATCATTCTACAATACTGAGTCTTGGAAACCGTTGGCTTGTTCACAACAAGAAGAATAACTTCAGATCCTTTAGGAACCCCAAGCCTGGGAGCTCTTGAGCATAAGACAGGCTTTAGAAACTTCAAAAGATAAGTATTTGTGAATTCTTTTGAAAAAACCTGGAAAACAGAAATTTCAATTATGATCAAAAATACCATACAGTAACCATTAGTAGTGAACATGATCAAACATTACTAACCATTTCTCCTTCTCCAGGTCTCCAGTGAACATTATCAAAGGAAGCTATGATGTTTTCTTCTGTCATTTTCCACACATACTCCTTAATATCAGGTCTTGGTAGCACTTCAACATAGCTTCTCAGTTGGATAACTTGATTGAATGTCAAATCAACCTTGTTTGCAAAAATGCATTCATTATCAAAGGATTCTTCACCAGCAAAACCAGGTCCTACATGACAAATAAAGCATTATTCATCACCAAAAAAACTCTAGTAAAACAAGTATAATAGTAAGCATCTGCGGTGAAAATCACACCTCTAGTAGTAATCGACTCCTTTCATGAATCTCGGTGAAATTGTACCTACAAAGATGTGCATAAATATGTTATAAGAGATACTCAGATAAATGGTAAGAATGGGTTTAATAAGACAGGGTAGTACTCTTCAATTTTAAGTATCTCAAGCTTAAGGTAGAACCACTGATGTCTGAGTCTTGGTGGTAGTTTTCTTTCATCTAAAAATGAACATGCAAACATCCCTTCCTTGATTAAATGCCTCTACCACCTTTGCCCATTCAGGAGGGATGATCTGGGCTTTTCCATCAGCCTGAAGAATCATCCTACAGTACTTTATTGGAGATCCTAACTTGAGCATCACACCTACACTAACCAATTGAGACCTGGCTTGAAGCTTGAATACAATGTCTCATGAGGTGTTCATCCATTAGGAACTGCATCAGGAACTTTCTTGTAAACTCTTGACTGAATTCCTGGAATTTGTTAGATAAAAATGTGAGTAATGTGCAGAACTTACAGATAAAAATATGAATAATGTGCAGAACATATATACATACCATTAAACCCTCCAAAGGAATGACATTTGTTGATGTAATTGTGCTAACATAATTCTTAATTGCAGGCCTTGGTAGCACTTCCACATTGCTTCTTAGCTGCATTAATTGGTGGTAATTCATTTGAACCAAATTTCCAAAAATGCAGTTTGTATCAATTGAATCAAATCTCCAGGTCCTAACAAATGCCAAACAATGTATCATTAGTACCAGAAAATATAGATCAATGACAAGAGCATAGATTACAAAGTAAATGGTGCTAAACAAACCTCTAATTGTGATCATTAGCCTATCATCCCTCTCATCATCTTGGACTCTGTAGTAATCATATTCATCAGTGAACCAATTACAGAACTATTTTAAGATCTATTTCTAGCATTAGTAAAAATCAGATTTTTTGTTTAGAATTACAGATGAATTAGATGAACCATTTCAGATATACAAAGCACACACTAGATGGATGAAAAGACCATACTATATATACAAAGCACACACTAGATATACAAAGCACACACCTGCAATTATCTGATTGCTCTTGAGAAATCGCAGGGAGAAGGGATGTGGTCACAGCCGATTGGCCAGGCATGATCCATTGCAGAAGCTGCTATGGATGATCTCCAGCTCTCCGGAGAGGATCTGCAGTTCTCCAGCTCTCCGGAGAGGATCTGCAGAAGCTGCTATGGACGGAGAGGATCTGCAGCTCTCCGGCGGCGGGTGGTGCGGCGGCGCGGACGGAGATGATCTGCAGCTCGGGCTCGGGCGGTGGTTGTCTGGCGGCGGGTGGTGCGGCGGCCGCTGACGGAGAGGATCTGCAACTCCGGTTGACTGGCGAAGTGGGCGTGACGGTGAGGATCTGCAGCCTCGGCAGTGGGTGCGCGACGGAGAGGATCGAAGCTCTTGGGCGGCGGCGCGGAGGTCACGCGCGAGAAATGGAGGCCAAACCCTAGCGCTGGCGGCGGGGTGCCTCTCTTATACATTGGACAACAGAGGGGAGGGGGGTTTGTGCAAGGTGGCGCGGGTGGAGGGACGAATGGAAACTAAAATATTAACTGAGGGGCGTCCCAGCTAATCGCTATAACTACGGAGCCGAGGTGGAATGACACAGAAAAGTTAATAACAACCTAAGGTACTAATGTGCAAAATGACCATACTATATACGCACACACCCACCCACCGCGGCCGTCACTTTCTCCACTCCCTCACTCCCTTACTTTCCACTCCCTCACTCTCTCCCTTTCCTCGTGTTAGGGTTCCACCGCCGCCCAACATGAAACCCCTCCAGCGAATCCCATCGCCGCCGCCACCTGAGGAGCTTGTCTGTTTTTTCCTCGTGTTCTTCTTCTGTTCTTCTTTCTTCTTCTGTTCTTCTTTCTTCTTTCTTCTTTTATTCTACTCGTTAGATCTTTTCTGTTCTTGATTAGGAACTGTTGTTATTAGATTAGTGTTCTTAGTTTAGATTGTTGTTATTAGATTAGATTTGTTCTGTTCTTAGATTTGTTATTAGATTATATTTGTTCTGTTCTTAGATTGTTGTTATTAGATTAGATTTGTTCTGTTCTTAGATTTGTTATTAGATTAGATTTGTTCTGTTCTTAGATTTGTTATTAGATTAGATTTGTTCTGTTCTTAGATTTGTTATTAGATTAGATTTGTTCTGTTCTTAGATTTGTTCGAGATTTATGTTCTTTGTCTAACCTGCTATCTGATCTTGTTTGATCTAACCTGCTATCTGATCTTTGGGTGCTTAGATTTGTTCTTTGATTTATGTTCTTTGTCTAGATCTATGTTCTTAGTTCTGTTCTTAGATTTGTTTTGTTCTTAGATTATATTTTGTTTAGGGTTCTGCTAGGATTAATTCTGTTGATGTCAAGAGTTGATGATTATTTCTGGTTAGGGGTCTGTTGATGAAGAAATGTTCTTAATTTTCAGAAATTTCATAATGTTCAGAAAGTTCAGATTGTTAAGATTGTTCAGAATGTACTGAACTTTCTGAATGTTCTGATCTTTCTGAATGTTCTGAATGTTCTGATTTTTCTGAATGTTCTGAATGTTCTGATTTTTCTGAATGTTCTGAATGTTCTGATTTTTCTGAATGTTCTGAATGTTCTGATCTTTCTGAATGTTCTGATTTGTTGACTGTCAGAATGTTCAAAGATGATCCGAATCGTTCAATGTTCTGTACTTTCTGAACTTTCTGAATGTTAGGAATATTCAGAATGTAATTATTGACTTTCTGAATGTTTTGCTATTTGATCATGTCCTGAACATGTTTTAGCATTACTGATTACATTGCTTTAGCATTACTGATTACATGCTGTTTTTATACTAGATGGGAACCTGTGAGAACTGTGCCATTGACATCTCAGATGACAGTGGCAGCTTGATCCCAAGCCACAGCTTTAGTGGCAGTGACACCTCTACAGAGTGGTTCGTGCCAGATGGTTATGTGCCAATTATGCCAGCACAAGATGATGGCTTGGTTTTAAGGGGTATGTATCTATACAAACTTTGAACTATCTAGTCTGTTACACCAGTTGAGAAATGGTACTACTGTTTATAAAATTTGTTGTATTTGTGCTGTATCAGGACCAAAAAACAAGGGAATACATGAGTGGGACCACCAGTGTATGTTTAGAAATGACATACTACTGTGTCCATGCCAAGTTGAGTTTCTGGACGAATGGTGCAATGGCAGAAGGCCAGCAATAAAGTACTATGTCTACAAGATGACAGAGTCAGCTGTCATTGAGAAGAAATGCAAAATGGTGAGCAGCTATTTACTTTATCATGCATAACAGTGTAGTAGAAACAGAGTCCAAAAGAATGCTAACAGTTGTGTAAACTTGATACTTACATACGAATTTAATGCTGAGTTCACAACCAAGTACCTGAAGGACTTTCTTGATGAACCACTTACTGTACAAGTTGAATCCATGGCTGAAGATGATCGTGTGGATGTGAGGATGAAGATGGGAGTAAACAATAGAGCAATGATAACCAGTGGATGGTGGACAACTGTGCAGGCCTTCAACATGAAGAAGGATGATGCTATGCTGTTCAGTTTCCGGTACAAGTCGACGTAAGTTGCGCCGATGCTCGCGCACTTCCATAAAGCGTAGATCCGACATGATCGATTGGGTGGAAGTAGAACTTCATTATGAGTTCTACTTATTTTGGATGTAATTATCTGAAAGTTGGACTGCCTAGTTCTATATATGATGGACTACTAAGTACTACTTTTGTAGTTGTAAGTATGGAGCAGTAAGTACTATGTTGGATTATCAGTATGAAATCAGTAGTATATAATTATGTGTTGTGTGGTATCTGCTCGATTATTTGATTATGCTGGTTATTCTTTTGGAGGCACACAAAGTGCCTCAAATGGATGACCATTTTGAGGCACACTGATAGTGCCTCAAATGGATGACCATTTAGAGGCATTGATAGCCTCCAGTGATCATCCATTTGAGGCAATGTCGTGTGCCTCTGTTGGTTGGACATTGGAGGCAGCAGATAGTGTCTCCGATGGATGATCATTGAGGCACCAAATAGTGCCACAGTTGGTCACTATTTAGAGGCATAATTTAGTGCCTCTAAATGGTAACCAATTGTGGCACTTCTAATTGTGCCTCAGTTGATATACTTTTAGTGGCATTATCACAGAAAATGCCTCTAAAAGTTATGTCTTTTTGAGGCACATGTCAAAGTGCCACTGATAGTTTAGCATAGAGGCACAGTCAAAAGGATAAAACATTAGAGGCACTATCAATAGTGCCTCAAAAGGATAAACTGTTAGTGACACTTTTAAAACTGCCACTAAAAATTCATATTTGAAGGCACTATTTTTTAAAGTGCCTCAATAAATACAATTAGAGGTAGTTTGAAAAAGTGCCTCTAAAAAAGTGCCTCTGATTCATGGACGTGCCATAGTGGCAGTACCTATGTCCCGCACCGAACGGCATCATCCTGATCCTCTTCCGGCCCGGCAGCGGGCCGACGTCCTCTGCCTCACCTCCATGAAGAAATCTCTCCGGCCGGAACTCGTCGGGATCAGTCCAGGACTTCATGTCTCTCCCGATGTCCCCTAAGCTGAACAACACCCTCAGGCCACCGGTCGGCACGGTGGTCGCGCCGACCACTTTGGCCCCCTCGCCGTGGGCGTTGCGCAAAGTGAGCGGCACCGGTGGGTGCATGCGGAGGCTCTCGATCACCACGGCGTCCAGATACGGCATGCCGCAGAGGATATTGCTGGAGAACACCGTCGCGCCGCCGGCACCGGACACCTTGTAGTGGATCTCGTTGCGTAGTTTCTCCAGGACATCTGGCTGGTCGATGAGGTGGGCGAGGGTCCACTCGATGCAGGTCGCGGCCGACCCTGTGGCCGCGCCGAGAAACTCGAACACGAGGGCGACCAGCTCGCCATCCCGGAGCGCGCGCCTGCCGGTGGCACCGACGGCATCACCATCCACGGGAACGCGGAGATCAAGGAGTGAATCGACGTAGGTACGGCCGAGAGCTTGGTCGCGGTGCTGCCGCCCAGACTGTGACAACTGCCTCCGCGCCTCGATGAGAGGGAGGTAAAGCTCGGCCTGCCGGCCCATCAGGACGGAGTTCGGCGGAACCCCCTCCAGTTGACGAGCTTAGACAGCGCCGAGCCATCGAATACGGGGTTGAGCGCCGCAACGGCGGCCATGGAGTCACGTACCACGCGGCCCATGACACGTCTCTGGCTGCCATCCATGAGGTCGCCGAAGCAGAGACGCGTGGCCAGCGCGAACAGGGCGGTACTGATCGGGCCACGGATGATCACCTCGGCGCCCTGCGAGCCTCGGGCAGACAAGTCGGCGACGAGGGCCTGGGCGGCCTCATGATGCAGCGGGTCGTGGGAGCCGAGGCGCGACGGGTGGAGGAGCGCGGCGGTGAGGTTGTGACGGAGCGCCCGCCAGTGCGGGCCGTGGTCCGCCGTGGTTATGTTGTCGTTCCGTTGGCCGTCGCGCCAGGTGGCCAGGGAGACGGGGAAGATGGCCGCCGGCCGGTTTGGCAGGTCGTCGGCGTTCTGTACCAGCGCTCGGTGGGCGACGACGGCGTCGGTAATCCGGTGCAAATTCGCCTCAGCACGGGCTCGCCTAGTGTAGCTGTATATTGTCACGGCCGGTACGAAGCAGAAGAGAAGGGCAATGAGCATAAGGAGCTCCATTGTGTCGGTGTTGGTATGTACTCCATGCATGCATGCAGTTCTATTTAAAGTGGCGGATCGATCGATGCCGCAACTACTCGCACTCCACTAGGCTAATCGCTTACGAATATACACCTGCTCCACTAAGCAAGTGATATTAGTTGGATGCTTTGGATGGAAATATTTTATGTTAAAGTAACTTAGCGATCAACCATGCATGGTCATGCTAAATCAGTACGTACATCATAAAAATATATAGCTATGGCCATGCATTCACCTAAAAGTTCTCTTATGTTGGTTTATCACGTCTATAGAATTGGTAACATGTGCACCACACCTCTTCTATAGATTAAAAACTCTCCACCATACTAGTGTATTTTCTGAAAATAGTATTTGAGAAGATTGGAGGGATTGATTGAGCACTAAATCCCCTCATTCCTAAACCTCTTGGGGGTGAAAATACGAGTAAAAAGGACTGAACCTGGGAATGGTGCTGGTAGGAACTTTTTTTTGGAGTGGATTCTGCTATGGGATCGATTTGTTTGGGCTGAAATGATGCCAATCCAAAGTGCAGCGGGGCCGTGTGGCTTTACTAGAACTACATTTAGGTGTGCGGCCTCGACGCATGTTCTCCCAATATCATTTTGCATGATGGCAATAAAAAGTAGACGGTGCGGTCGCGCATGATGGCAATAAAAAAGTAGACAGTGTGGTCGCGCAACCCCATCCTTCGCCTGATAAACAACTGGTAAAATGCTCTATTAAGCATTAATATAAATCAATGATAAACACTTTAATATCGTGTACCTATCTGTCCATCTTATAAAAATCACACAAAATAAACACGTAAATGACACAATAAATATCAACATACAATCAGATGCAGCAGCTATATTCGGTGGTACTTATATTTGCGTGAATCTAAATAATACGATAAAGGTATAAACTTGACCAAAAATAACAATACCACCTCTCTCTTCGATTGGAATACCAAATGGATACATATGCTAATTTGTAACAGATGTACTCCTTTCGTTTCAAAATATACGATGTTTTAGGTTTATGAAAAAAAATTGTATCTAGACTTTTTTAGTGTGTATAGATTCACTCCAAACCCGAGTAAACCTACATACTAAAAGAAATCTAGATACATTTGGTTCATAAAGCTAAAACATCTTATATTTTAAAACGGCTTATAATTTGAAACCGAGGGAGTACCTTATTTAATATTCTTAGTTTTACTTGATTTCTCAACTCAAATCTCCCACACATTCAACACCAGTCAATATCTTACAGGTATGCTACATCCGAAGACCTTTCTCACGGAAGTTAATCAAAGAGAGAACCGTGCTTCACCATGGAGTTTAGAATTCATGCATAAATCTATTTAAGAATTCACGTAGCAGGAACGAATGCATACAGAGATTACATCACTTTCACTGATCATCCTATGGGAACAGAAAGAGGAGCTCAAAATCAAAGTGAACCATTGGCCTAAGACAAATTCTTTCATCCAAGAATGCAAGGAAATGAATCTCGGGAAGGAAAAAGACTCCTGGGCCGCTCCGTGCGAGGGTGGCCACACCATGGCTATCAAAGACAGGGTAGCCTGTTGGACTCCCTTCGCACGCGCGGGGACGGCGACGCTCGCTCGTGCGTGCCATCTATCGACGCGCTGCGGGAATGCATGGATAGGGCAGAGGGGCGTGCGTGCGGTGGTGATGGCCGGAGGCGGTGGCGCTCCTGCGCATGCCTAGGGTGCACTAAAGCCCTCCTCTTATCGATGTCACATGATCCTAAGCCGCTCAATTTGATCACTGGAAGCCGTCCGAGGGTGTGGGGGTGCTAGCCCAGCCGAATAAGGGTGGTTTGAACATGCTATTCTTCGAGCGCCAAGTCATTGATCTGCTTCACCTCTGCCTCCTTGATTGGGCCGCAGTCGAGTTCCAGTATTCCTCTCGGAGATTTTCGTACTCTGCCATAGGATGCTACTGGAGATCTAGTACCGAATTGATGTAGTCGAGCACACCCTTCTGGCGCGCGGCACGAAGCTTCATCTACTGTTTGGTACCATGACACATGTCTTCATATAGATTTCCCTTGATCTGACAGAGTGACGACCCACAAGTATAGGGAGTGTATCGTAGTACTTTCGATAAATAGGAGTGTCAATCCCAACGAGGAGTAAAAGGTGTTGACTAGTGGTATGGAGCAGGAAATCTCTGTAATACTTAGCAAACGGATTGTTTGGGGTTTTCTGATAAAGCAAGGAAATAAAGTACAAATAAGTAAATCAACAAACAATTGCAGCAAGTGGCCCAATCCTTTCGTAGCAAAGGACAAGCCGGTGGAAATACTAATGAGAACAAAACGTTTTCGAGGACACATGGAAATATTGTCAGGTGCTTTCGCTTCATATAGCTGAGTAGTCTTCTTTGGTTTTATAAGTGTTGTGTGGGTGAACCTGTGCTAATGTAGCGACCTTACTTGGACTAATACATACTTGTGATTAAACCCCTTGCAAGCATCCACAACTACAAGAAAGCAATTAAGATATAAACATAACCACAACCTTAAACTCTGAGATCCTACACTCCCTTGTGCAATGGTTTCCTAATGGGGGTTCAGGTTTCTGTCACTCCGCCAACCCCATAATTAGTAGCCAAATACACAATGCATTCCCCTAGGCCCATAAATGGTGAAGCATCATGTAGTCGACGTTCACATGACACCACTAGAAGAATAGCACCACAACTTAAATATTAAACCATTGAATAATACCTCAACACAAATCCACTACTAACAACATGACTTCTCCCATGTCCTCAAAAACTAAACTAACTACTCACGAGACATCATATGGATCAAGATCAAAGATGATATGATGATGAATAACAATCTAAACATAAACAATAATTCAATTGTTGCACTCACAAGCATCAACTACAATAGTAATCAACACCGAGAAAGTTTCCCCTAAGAACTATGCAAGATTCAACACAATTGTTACAGCGGGATGGAGTGGTGATGATGGTGCTGGTGGATATGATGGTGTGGATGATGATGATGATCTCGATGAAGCCTAGCTTGATGATGGTGTTGATGGCGACGATCTCCCCTCTCCGAGAAGGAATTTCACTGGCAGAAATTTGTTTGCCGGAGAGCTCTTTCTCTCTCGGTGTTTTCCGCCCCGCAGAGGCGGCATAATCTTTCTGTGGTCACTTCCTCCGTACTAGGGTTTCGAGGAGAAGATATAGGCTAGAGGGCGGAGCCATAGGTGGGACACACCCCTGTAGGCGCGACCTAGGGTGGCCCGCTCCTAGGGGGTGGGCCCCCTGTGGCATAGCTCCGCCTCCCCTTCTGGCATTCTTCGTCTTATGGGAAAATAGGATTTTCCGTAGTTTTCTGATATTTTTTTGATCTTCGCGAAATTGCATCAAAACACCGCTTTTTCCATCAGAATCCTAACTCTAGCAGTTCATCCTCCAAGAATTGTCCAACATGCAAAAACAGATGAAAAGACATAAGTAACACCTCTTAATATGAAATATATCAATGAATAGAGGCAAATTATGATATAGAATGGTGATGCAAATTGGACGTATCAACTCCCCCAAGCTTAGACCTTTGCTTGTCCCCAAGCGAAAACTGAGCTCAGTAAACATGTCCACAGGTTTATGGAGTAAAGTGTCGATAAAATAATACGGTCAAGAAGCATCACACTTACCATTACACAACTCATATAATAAAGCAACTCACCATTACATAACTTAGCTTGCAACAAGTATAGGATTCACAATAGAGATGCATAAAGATAAATCATAATTGGGATTTGCAAACTTTGTTCTTGGTCAGAGAACGGTTGGCAAATAGTTTTCAAATAAAGTTTTTGTAGAAGTTTTACAACAAGAGTACTCTTTGCTCAAACATAAAAGGTTTTTCACAATGATAACTTTCAAAGTAATACTCATTAGATAAGAGTCTTGTGCAAACAAGGAAGATAAAGAACATGATTGAATAAATCATCATATGAATGCTTGAAACACAACAACTCAAATGCTTGCTGGATATAGAGAGGAATAGGTTTACTGACTCAACTTAGAAGTAGGAGAAAGTCCCTTCATAGAGGGAAGTGTTGGCATGTTGTTGACGCCTCGTTGGGAGACCCCAAGAGCAAGGTGTGATGAGCACAACAACAAGTTTTCCCTCAGTAAGAAACCGAGGTTATCGAACCGGTAGGAGGAAGGAAACGTCTCAAAGGTGTTTCTAGCAACTTGGAGACCTGCACAATACAAACTCAAGACTTTGCCCCAACAAACAGTGAGGTTGTCAATCTCACTGGTTTGCTAAAAATAAAGGATTAACTATATCGTGTGGAAGGTAATAGTGGTTTGCAGAAAGTAAACAGGAACAATGGAAGATGTATCAATGGTAAAGATTGGACCGGGGTCCATAGTTCACTAGAGGTGTTCTCCTTAGATAAACAAACATGGCATGCTGGGTAAACAAATTATAGCAGGGCAATTGACAGGACCGAGCAAGGCATAACAATGCAATACTAGACATTCATGATCCTATGAGATTCGATTGGGCAATACAACAAGATGCATAGACCGCCATCCAACTGCATCTATGACTAGAAATCCACCTTCGGGTTATCATCCGAACCCCCTCCAGTATTAAGTTACAAGCAAGAGATAACTGCTTTAAGCAAAGTGTGTAAGGTAATCAATCCACTTGTTCCATGAACAAGAGACCGTTGTTTTCTCCCTAGTGGCAACAAGACATCTACAACCTTAGAGATTTCTGTCACTTCCCTTAGATTATATAGAGGCATGAACCCACTATCGAGCATAAATCCCCCCTCTTGGAGTCACTAGCATCTACTTGTCCAACATAGCTACTATAAACGGAGAGCATGCAAGATCTCAAACAACACAAACATGATAGAATCAGTAAGACAAAACCATTAATCAATCTGACATAGTAATCTCAATATCCATCGTATCCCCATGAACACAACATGCATGATTACAAATAGATATGATCTTGATCATGAACGGAGCTCACAAGATCTAAATATGGTAGCACAAAAGAGGAGATACAACCATCTAGCTACTACATGGACCCGTAGTCCAAGGTGGAACTACTCACACTTCATACCGGAGGCTGGCATGATGAAGAAGAAGGCCTCCGGTATGATCTCCCCTCCGGCAGGGTGTTGGGAAGAGCTTCAGATCCCCCCAATCTAGGGATGATGGTGGCGGCGGCTACAGAAGGTTTCTTGGAATATTGATCGGGTACTTAGGGTTTTGGCATCGGGGGGTCTTTATAGGCGAAGAGGCAAGGCATGGGGCGGCCAGGGTGATCACACCCCCAGGCGCGGCTAACCCTAGGCCACGTCGCCAGGGGGTGTGGCCCCCTGGTGCCTCCCCTCCGTCTCGTACTCCGGCTCCGTGTTTCCCACGGTAAAATATTGACTTTGGCTTTTGTCCCATCCAATTATGAGAATATTGGTTTTCTGTCTTTCTGGAACCAAAAACAGAAGAAAACATGCAACTGGCACTATGGCATCTCGTTAATAGGTTAGTTCCAGAAAATATATAAAAACACCTCAAAGTGTTGACAAAGCAAAGCAAAGTAGATACTAAACAAGCATAGAACATCAAAAATTATAGATACGTTTCTGACGTATCAGGAAGCAGGGATTTCAAGTTCATAAATAGCATTCAAAAGATTATGGTACTTACTAGCTTTGAGCTCTCATTGCCCCTATCATAAGCATATTGAGGTGATTACGGTTAGACTGAACAAAGATGGAGTATATGCTTGACGAAATATAAGTTGGCAATCTCATCTCCCTTGAGTGCGAGGCCGCTCCTCATGCTACTCAACTTTAGTTACCGACAAGTTCTTGTCATTATAAGTACACGCGTATCATAGAGAACCGTCAACAGGGTACCCCTTGCACATGATACATGAGCTATCCCATAATCAAAATGACAAGGCAAGCATACAGTGAGCATCTCAGCAATCTCTTATTTACCATGGGAAATGGTGCTTTTTTCTCTCTTTCCTCTTTTCAGTATGTCTCTTTTTATGAGAAGGAAGCTTCATAGATTTCTCACTATGGTGATGCTGCAAGTTTCCACCATGATGAGGCATGGCTTAGGCTAGCGGCCCAGGCGTTTCTCTAACATATATACATAACTCCATGAACTTACAAGCTCCCATTTTATTTCACACCGACGACATCCGCAAATAAAAGAGCATGATATCAACTAGGTATGTATTTACAGGTGTTGAAAGCGTTCCCATTGACAGCATGGTTCTGCTAATCCCAATGTATAGATGCAAGCATATACAACTTCGATGACACAATGGTCCAAGTTTATTAGGGGCAAGAAAATAAGGTGTGCCATCAAGTTTGTGAGAGCTTTACTAACTAGTTTTCATAGAACAAAATAATTTTTAATTTGAAAGATAGATGAATCTTGAGAATTTTCTTGGAATAACAATAATGCTAATAGGTAGATATGGTGGACACAAATGGCACATGTTTTTGTTCAAAGGGAGTTGGATGCCTGAGAAGTATGCCCTCTCAAAACAGGTTTTTGGCTAGCAATGCTGGGTAGCAAGCAAAAGAGTTGAAGGGAACAAGCAAACCTGCAAGTGATAAAGCCAAACATGCAATCTTCCTTGAAGACACAAAAGATCTTAAATAAATAATACTAAGCTTATGAGCCAATCAAGAACGAAAATAAATGATACAAAATACCTATAAGCTTTTTCTCTTTTCCTTTCAAACCTCAAAAGTGTTGCTACTGACCAAAGCTCGGTTTGCAAAAACCAATTTAGATCTACTTGATGCTCCCAAAGTGATACCAATACTGATCAACAAGATCAATCATATAATAAAGATTGCAAACTAAAATAAGAAGTGCAAAAAGTAAAAGCTTAAACTTCTCATTAATATTCCAAAAGGCACTCACACCAAGGGATACATAGATAACCAACTAAAAGAGAGATACTTCCATATGCAAATCAACCTATAAGATAACTTCTCTACCCAAGATATGAATCTACTAAAAGGGTAAAATGATAAAAGATAATGATGTGATACCGTGGCACTCCCCCAAGCTTGGAACAAGCCAAGGGGATGCCAAACCTGATGATGAATTACTCCTTTGGTGGTGGTGTTGTTCCCTTGTTTAGGGTGAGAAATCCCTCCAACATATTACGAAGCTTGTTATTCTTCTCTTGAAGTATATCCACCTTCATCCTTAGAGCATGATACTTATCACAAAAATCATCAGTGGTTCAAAGGGCTTCCACCGCCTCAAGGCAGGATCTGGAGTTTGGAACGGAGGTCATCATCCCCTGCATATTACGAGAAAAAGCACGTCCAGTGTTAATTGCTCCTACAAAAGTAGGTTTCCTTGCCCTTGCCCCTGTGTCGCTTTGTTCCTTAATGCCTGTTGACATGTTCTTTACTTCCTCCTCGATGCTCCAATCCATGTCCTCGTTCCTAGCAGCGATCCTTTCTTCTTCCACGGACCCCTTGCCTTTGTAGTTGGAGGAGACCATGGTGCTCTAAACTTGAGAATATTTCCTGACAGAAACAGATCGAAAACGAAAACACGACGAGAACACGATATACGAACCTCGGGGGATCCGGGGGGTTATATATTACGAAGTTGCAATACATAAGGAAGGTACTGTGCAAAAACGAGGTGGAGACAGACTCCAGTGGGCTCACACCCCCTGTAGGCGTGGACAGCTGGGGCCCGCGCCTAGGGTGGGTGTGGCCCACCTGGCCTCCGTTTCCTCCTCTATTTCGTCTCGTAACCTTCCGTATGTAATAAAAACATCAAAAATATAAAAAGATATGGTTTTCACGAACCTTCAGTTTGCAGCACTTTTACCTACTCAAATACGGACTTTGCAGATTCCCTCTTTCCATCTCCTAAAAATTCCTTTCATACAAGGCCTTACACAAACCTCATTGGCAACATTAGTGTATGCAAAAACAATAAAACTTTAGGTTCAAACTTCAACTGAAACCCATCAAAACAAAAGCTACTGTAGCAACTCCTTTCCAAAATCCCAAAAAGAATCTGAAAGGGAATCAGTATAAGAGACAAATGCAAATGATGGCAGAAATCTGTCAAAACATATCAGCGGGTAAAGATTGATTTTTTTGAAGAACTTCTGTTGCTCAAATCAAAAAGTGCAAAACTAATGAAAGTTGGATAACAACTTGGAGGACAAGAACAGAAAAATACATCTCCATCCGTAGTATTGAGCTTCTTCACGAATTTTTACAATTCAGCCCAAAAATATGTCCCAGGACAGCCACTTTTCGCAACTCCTCTACTTCTAGTTGATCTTGACACAAAAGCCAAAACAAAAGGATAAGAAGCGGCTATTACTGGGGTAATAACTTCCAAGACTCAACAAAACTATTGGGTTATCTCCCAAGAAGTAATTTTTTTAATGCCTTTAAGTTAGGCTTAATAATTTCAAAGATGCTCACATAGGAGATAAAGATTTGAAGTGAAAGAGAGCATCAAGAAGCAAATATCCAACACATTGGAGTCTAACCCAATTCCTATGTAAGGGAGTCTCATGAGAAAACAAATTATTGAAACAAAAGGCCACTAGCATAGGAAGACAGAACAAATGCAACTTTAGTGCTTTCAACATAAAACTGGAAAACTTAATATTATTGTGATGCATAAAACCATGTTTCCCTCTCTCATAATAAATTTCAGTAGCACTTTGAATAAAGTTAACAATATAACTATCACAAGAAACAACTTTATCATCAGAATGAGCATGCTTACAATCATCAAAAAGAGGTCCAAGGTCATAAACTGGATTAATAAAAGCAAGTTGTTTAACCCTGAAATATTCATTAGGCAAACTATTTTCATAAGGAGCTTTAGCAAATTTGGAAAATTTAAACTCAGAAGAATGTCACATCCCAAAATTTTCCATTGAAATGTGAAAAATAAATAAACAAAATAAATAATTTTTGAAATTTAGGATGAAAAGAAACTTTTTGTTTCAAAATGGAAACATCAAAACCCAACTTGAACAAACTTTGAATGAAAATTGAATCCAACAAAATTCAAACCAAGTGAAATGCATTCACCAAAAAATGCATCTTGAAATTTAAACACTTGGAAAAGTTAAATCAAAACCCTAAAACCCTAATGGAAGAAAATCATTCAAAGATTACCCTAAGACTATGGATTTGATCCATATAAAAATTTATCAACAAACATTTATAAATGGTCAAGATTGATAAATAAAAATATTATAAACCATAGAAAGTGGTTTCATTTAATTTGGAGCCATGGATAAAAAATTATGAGTTTAATATGGCAAAAGGAAATATTTCCAAAGCTAATAAAGCACCTATATAAAATCCATACCAAATTGTGAGAAAAATAGTCCTAAAGAGACTTAAAAAGATAAACAAATATTAAATAAAATTAGACAAATTGGAATCATCAATTTTGAATATTTAAATAAAAAGATATGGATTTTATATGACAAAAAAGAAATGAATAAATAAATAAGGAATATTTAAAAGCCAAATTAAATTTTGGCCAAGTACATAAACAAATAAAAGTTTATTAAATAATAAAAGTAAATAAAAATATTGTTTAAATAAAACTATATGGGCTTTGAACCATATTCAATTTTATTTAAACAAAGACTATTTGCCTAAATAATAAATCCTAAGTAAATTATTTAGAAGACAATTTAAATCTTGAGTTAAATCCATAGTTAAATGAAATAAATATAATTCAAATGTAATAAAGGGATAAGGCATCTTCAAATAAAATAATATGGCCTTAACCAAATTCTATTCCATTGGAATGAAGACAAAATCCCTAATAGAAATGATTAATTAAGTCATGAGAAAATAGTGAATTGGAATTTACCAAAGTGGATTAAAAAGTTATCTAATTAACATAAAAGAATTATTTGAATAAAATTTATATGGAATTAAAACCATATTTGATTTTATTTGAATAAAGACAAATGCTCAATTTAAATGATTAATAAATCATATTAAAATATTTAAAATAATTCAAAGTGAATTATTTAACACCCTATTAAATAAATAAAACCTACTGAAAAAGTTTTGGTAAAAATTAAGATTCAAATAAGAGTTTGAAAATATAAATAAAAACTTATTTGAATAAAAGACAAGTGCCCATTTAAAATAAAATATAAAACATAAAGAATAAAAAATTATTCCTAAAATGGTATTTAAAATACATGTTTAAACAACATTAAAACTTATTGAAAGTTTGGTAAAGATCCGAATTCAAATAGTGTTTGAATTATTTGAACAAAATTAAAAACAAAAAAAGAAAACAAAAAAAGAAAGAGGTTTCAGGAATAAAAAAAGGAAAGAACCAGCCCAACCCAACCTGGCCCAGCTAAGCCCAGCTAGCCCACTCTCACTCTTCCCCGAACCGTTTTCTTCCACTCACAGATGCACCCGCTCACTCGCTGACCAGAGGACCCCACCAAACCCCTCTCTATTTCGCTGACCACCAGGCCCCACTGCCCCGTCATCACCTTCAACCTCGCGCGATGACCACGCCCCCTCCCCGGCCGTTTCCTCCACAGTTTACTCGCGTTCAATCCACCTTAATGTCGCGTTTATTTCTCGCCATGACCAGGCCATCTTAAACGCCTAGTCCCTCTCTCCCGTTTCCCCCAGATGCCACCCCCCCTTGGCCCCTAGGCTGCATGAATTGCTCCCTGCAAGCCACACTACCCGACGACCTTTCCCGGACGATTCCGGCGGAACCAGACCACCCCTCCACTCCCAGTAACCGCTAGCGCGACCCCCATCATCAGGCGCACCTTCCCATAGCTCTAGTTTGCCCGCACGTGCCCCAGGAGCTCGCCTCGGACTACCTCTGAACGTCGCCGCCCACTGCTCCGACTCCGGCAGCTTTCCCTAGTAAAATCTGAGCACCCCCTCCTCTCTGGATGACCCGAGCGTGATTGCCTAACTCACGCGCGCCTAACACACTTCTTGTTTTGTCTTAGCACGCACCACAACTTCGCCAACGTCGATGCCCGAGCACGCCCGTCGTCAGTAGCATCTTCGGCGAGCAATTGCCGACGCGACCGTGCGCCCCTGTCCATACCACGACGACCCTGAGCTTCGCCACACCTCTGCAAACTCGGTGAGCCCTTTCCCTCTCTCTCTCTCTCTCTCGCCTCCAGAATTGCCGGCAACCTCACCGCCAGAGCACGCCGCCGCCAGCCACCGTTGCAGTGTCACCCATCCATTGTCAAGTTGCTAGGAGCCGTTATATCTTGATTATGCGTACGCGATAGAAAATTAAACCGAAGAGGTATCATGCGCTCTGAGCCGCACGATTTCCATTAGATCGAATGCACGGTATCACTCGATCCAAACGAAACGGTACCGGCGAATAGGATTGCTCCACGTGGCATGTAGTTTGTTTTAAAAACAGAAACTTGTCTATTAGATGGTTGGATTTGAAAAATTCATAACTTTAAATCTACACGTCCAAATTTTACAAACTTTATATCAATGGAATCAGAAAGAAACGTAATTTGCAACCATGCCCTTTGTTTAATGGTTTGCTTCTGTAAAATTTGTTGTTTTTGCAGGAACTTATTTAGGCATATTTTGAACATAAAAATTATTCTAGATTTTTTTTTGGGTAAAATCTTTTGTAAATGGATTGTTTTTAACCTACTGACCATACAAAATAACTTTTGGATTTGAAAATATATTTTGTGACACTTAGGGATTATTCCTTTGAATTAAAGCATTTCTAGTTAAATAAAAATGTTGAATATGTTTTAAAAATGCTTTTTGAGTAAAACCTTTGGAAAATGATTTGATTTAAACTCTCTGACCCTAAACACCAAGTTTTAGGATTTAAAAATATATTTGGTGAACCCTATTAAAATTTTTACTTGGTCAAAAGGCATTTTCAACAAAATAAAATATTGCTTTGATTCAAAAATGGTTTATAGGTAAAACCTTTTGCAAATGGTTTTAATATTACACACTTGACCTTAAAACACTAACATTTGTGTTTAAAAATATATTTGTCAAACACTAGAAATTATTACTTTGATTTAAACCATTTCTAGCAAACAAAAATGACTTAAAGTAGCCATTTTCATTAACTTGCTTCCAAATGACTTTGCCACTTTTATAAATGACCAATAGGTGTTTTAAAATGTTTATAACCTAATAGAAACCACTTTTACAAATAAAACAATCTTTGGCATGCATTGCTTTATTTTTATTCTATGTGATGAATTGCTTGAATGGTAGATTGAATTTGTGCCTTGATTGAATTGTAGTGAAATTTGAAGAGTGTGACTATTGCAAGATCAAGGAGTGAACTTATATTCTCTACCAAAAAGGCAAGTGGTGCTTCATATTTTTCCCCAATATTTTGACCATGCATTAGTGATATTTTGTATAGGACTTGCATGATAAATTTTGCTAAGTATCTATATGCTATGCTTGGGAAATCCTAGTAGCTATAGAATTGTTTGAATTTTCTCTAAGTTAAGATACTTACTATTGCCATGCTTAGCCTAGCTAGTAGCAACCAAGGGTGTATTATATATATGCTATGGAAAAATATTGCTAAGTCTTTGACTTGTCTTTTTGCTTAATACAATAACTAAATGAATGAAACACCTGGGTGGAATGGTTGTTTGGGTTATGTTGAGTGGTTACACAAGGCCCATATCTATGGTCTACCTTGTGTATCACACTTGTGGAAAGCCACCCAGGAACAAAGGGATTTGAGATGCCATATGTTAAGAAGCTTCTAGTGCAGCCACATGGCATTATGGGCTCTGCCTGGATCATATAGGTTGCAATAACTTAGCCAAATGGAAAGTTGGTGGTAGAGGGTGATAGGTTTTGAGCGCGTCCATTTTGGTCTAAGGGAAGGCTTCTTAAAGGTTCTGTCTTGCTGAAAGTCAAGTCTTGTGGGTGCACCACCTCTGCAGAAGGAAAAATCTAAGTACTTAGTCGTGTCCCCGACAATGGACAATTTGAGCATCAAGACATGGAAGCTATCAAGAATCTCCTCATCCCAATTTATAATTTAAAAACTTGTGGTTGAACAAGGGTAAAGGTTCACCAATGTCTATTGGTGGTTCCTTGGGAGTTTTACCAAACAAAAACTTAGTGTTTTCAACTGACAGGTAAAACCTATTTGAGCAAAGCAAGCCTAAGCTACACTTATCCAAATTCATGTAGAAGCTAGATACTATTATTATACTAAGGTATCACTTGCCAACACTATTCCAATGTATTGACCCACTGTGGCTATAACTTGTGATGTTGCATGTTACTCTGATGAGGATTAGGGTTATGAGTCTACACTCAACATGCTTGCCTGTGGCACATGAAGATGAAGACTTTTATTTATGTTGTTAAGTTAAACTCTTGTACTAGCCTATGGCTATGGAGTTGTAAAAGACTATGTTATCTCTGGAATGACGATGTAATAATGACCTTTGTTTCTGTGTACTTCATCTTAAACTGTGGATGCTAGCATTTGATCCAGGGACTAGCATTGCAATCACAGGGACCTTTACCTTTATAAAGGTAGGGTCTTACAAAGAATATCCATCAATATTAGTTAAAACTTTCTCCTTTTTACAATCTATAATAGCTCCACAAGTATTCAAGAAAGGTCTACCAAAGATGATAGGACAAGTTTTGCTAGCTGCGGAACCAAGCACTAGAAAATTAGTAGGATACTTAATCTTACCACAAAGAACCTCCACATCTCTTACAATACCAATAGGGCAAATGGTTTCCTTGTTAGCAAGGTGAATAACCACATCAATGTCCTCAAGCTCACAAGGACCCATTTCATGCATAATTTCCCTATAAAGCTCAGAAGGAATAACACTAGAACTAGCACCAATATCACATAAACCATAGTAGCAATGGTCACCAACTCTAACAGAAAGCACAAGGACACTAGATTTTCGAGCTTTTCTAGGATGAGAGACAATATTAGAAGCGTCTTCATAGAAGACAATGTGCTCATCCTCTATATTTTTAGTGACAAGATCTTTCACAATAGCCACCACAGGTTCAATGTTTATTTGCTCATCAGGTTCCACAGTTTTCTTTGTACCTTTGTTATTCACACTAATTATCATAGAATACTCCTTTACCTTAGCTAGGAAAGGTGTTTTCTCAACATAAGTTACAGGCAAAGCATGGTTAATAGTACAAACTTTAGTATTTCTAGGAGGAACATGATTAACAACATCTTTATAAGGTGCATGGTACTTATTCCACTTCTTTTTAGGAATTTCTATATAAGAGGCAAAGGCCTTAAAAATTGACAATACTTTGAAAACCAAGACCATACTCAGTACTAATATCACAGAAGTCATCAGTTCCCATAAAAGATTTAATGCATTCATAATCATAGTTTATACCTAATTTTCTTCCTTTGTCATTCTCACATGCTTCAGTGTTCTTTTGAATACGATCTAGGAGATCCCATTTAGCTTATTCCTTCATACGTGTAAATGATCTAGCACAGGAAGCATCTAGTAAATCTTTATCATGAAGAGAAATCTTTGCATAAAAGTTATTGATAATAATATTGCTAGGGAATTCATGAATAGGACATTTAAGCATTAGTAACTTCAATCTCCCCCAAGCTTGAGCTGTACTCTCTCCATCACGAGGCCAAAAGTTATATATTATATTCCTATCCTTATGAATCTCACTGGGAGGATAGAATTTAGAAGAAAAGAGAGGTAATATTTCCTCCCATTCCATGGATTGACCATTCTTCAACAGTTTATACCATTCTTCAGCTCTTCCTTTCAATGATATAGAGAGTAAATTCTTCTTCACCTGTTCAGTTGTGATACCTACACACTTAAACAACCCGCATAATTCAAGGATAAAAAGCAAGTGATCACCAGGGTGGATAGTTCCATCACCTAAATAATAATTATCCATAACACTATCAACAATACTTGTAGGTATCTTAAAAGGATCTATCTCAATAGGCGGTGGTTCTTCTACTACCCTAACAGTGGTAGTAGTTTTCCCAAATAGGAAACCAAGTGGGTTATCCGTATTGGAAACAAAGTAAGAAATAGAAATAAAAAGCAATACTCACAGTAGAAGTTTCCTTTACCAGTTCCACTCTTCAATGGCGCTTCACTCGCCGGCAAAGGCGCCAGAAAATAGTCTTGATGACCCACAAGTATAGGGGGGGTGTATCGTAGTACTTTCGATAAATAGGAGTGTCGATCCCAACGAGAAGCAGAAGGTGTTGACTAGTGGTATGAAGCAGAAAATCTCTGTAAATACTTAGCAAACGGATTTTTAGGGGTTTTCTGATAAAGCAAGGAAATAAAGTGCAAGTAAGTAAAATAGCAAATAATTGCAGAAAGTGGCCCAATCCTTTCTTAGCAAAGGACAAGCCGATGGAAATACTAATGAGGACCAAACATTCTCGAGGACACATGGGAATATTGTCAAGTGTTTTCGCTTCATATAGCTGAGTAGTCTTCTTTGGTTTTGTAAGTGTTGTGTGGGTGAACCTGTGCTAATGTATCGACCTTACTTGGACTAATACATACTTGTGATTAAACCCCTTGCAAGCATCCGCAACTATAAGAAAGGAATTAAGATATAAACCTAACCACAGTCTTAAACTCTGAGATCCTACACTCCCTTGTGCAATGGTTTCCTAACGAGGGTTCATGTTTCTGTCACTCCGGCAAACCCACAATTAGTAGCCAAATACACAATGCATTCCCCTAGGCCCATAAATGGTGAAGTATCATGTAGTCGAAGTTCACATGACACCATGTGGCATCCCGCAAAACCACTACTAGAAAATCGCGTTGAATTTGTGCATTGCATCGTCATCATCATGCATTGTTTGCTAAAACTATGTTTGTAAAGCCCGTGTTGTTTTCTAAACTCCCCTCTTTATTTTCAAACATCAAAACCGGGTCCCCGGAATATTTTGTTTTGGCCGCTATCGGTTTGCCAACGGCCCGTTTTAAACAAATAAAATTTATATTATTTTTAGTAGGCGTCGAGCAGGCCAACCGACGACCGCCCCAGATTTTCTAAACGGTCCAACCTGCCTACCCCATCTAATCCTAAACCCACCTAAAAATCTACCCCCTCTCTCCAGCCACCTCACCCCCTCCTATTAGACGTCGCCACCTCAGCTCACCCTCCCCCTCTACCCAATCCCACCATGCCACATCACCATAACCACCCCCCAGCCTCTCTCCCCTTTTCCTCTCTCTCAAACCTCTCTCTCACACACGCACGCGCTCACGCCCAGTTTCCACCCCACCTACCGCCAGCTGCAAACCGCCTGGGCCCCACCACCCTTTTCCCGCCTGGCCGCGTTCACACCTCCGCGCCTTCCACCGACCTGGCCACCTGCCAGGCCGCGCCCCTCTCCCCCCCGTGGCCCCACGTTCCCCTGGAACCGCTCCTCTCTCCCTCCCCACCTCCCGCGTCCTCCCCGCCTCTCACGCGCGACCCACCCCGGCTCCTTCCTCCCGCACGCCTCCCCTCGCCTGGAACCCTCTCCTCCAGCCCCGTCCGCCGCCGGCGCGCCTCCGGCCGGCGCCCTCGGCCGCTCTCCGCCTCCCACCGCCGCTCGCCGTACTCCTCTGCTCGCCTGACCCTGCCCTGCTCGCCTGCCACCAGTCGTCGCCCTTCCGCCTCGCGGGCACCTCGCCGGCGCCCCTCCACCACCCGACGCCTCCCACGGACGCCGCGCCTCCGCGTCGCCTCCGCCGCCCCTCTCCTCGCGACGCAGCGGCGGCAGCCTCCTCCTGCGCGCCTGGCTCACCTCCCCACCTCCCATGAGCCGGCGTTCCCTCCTCTCGCCACCGGCGCGGCCAGTGCCCGCCCGGCGACCCTCTCCGCGCGGCCGAGCTCGAGCCGCTGCCTCTACCTTCCTCCGTCGCGCCGCGCCGCCCCTCGCCCGCGGTCCGCCTCCGCGGTGCCCCGCCGCCCTTCCGTTGTCCTCTGGCCTCGCCCCGTCGGACCGTGCGGCCCCAGCTTCCTCCTTCCTTCCCCTCCCAGCGCCAAGTCCGGCCATCGCCCCATCTCCCCTCGTGCGCCCTCCTGTGCCGCCCCCTCATGGTTTTGTCCACCTCGTTTCCTGCCGGGATTCATTTTGGTACCCCTTCTCCCTTTCTCCCTCTCCGTCGCTCGCTCATGCGTCGTGCGTCTAGATGTCTGCGTGTATGTGCAGCTCAGGATTGCTGTCCTCCGGTTCCAGATCCCACCTCCTAGGGAGCCGTCTCCGATGAGCAAGTTGGGCGCTGGGAACCCTAGGGAGTAGGGATGGCGCGAGTGATATATCAGTGGGAATTATAAATACTTGGTGATGATGGCATGGAGATGTTGGTGTTGTTGATCAAGACCTCGGGGTGAACAAGTACCAAGTTTGGGCAAGGATAACGATGCTGCTCGGGACCCCATGCCAAGATCTTCCGAAGAACATGCCATTCGACAAGTTCGTCATCGACCACCATGACGCCAAGGTCGTCTACCGGGATTTGATGGCCGAGCCTGAAGATTCCCCGACGCCAAGATCACCCACAGGGAACCAGCGCCGGACCTGAAAACCGCACCTTGACACGCCAAGTTCGCCTAGACCCCGTACCCGTGAGCCACTGACGCGGAACCCCAAGATCTTCTCCTGGGGCGACGAGTTCTTCTTCTCGGACACGCCAAGTACTTCCTCGAGAACACCAAGTTCGTCACCCTGAACGCCAAGACCGAACCGATACGAGGACCCGAAGAGATCTTCGTGACGACAAGCACGACACCGACCCGGGCGAGTCCGATGCCCCGACGCCAGACCAAGTGCTTCCTCCCGGAACGCCAAGATCTACTCTGCTATCCGAGAACGACCCCGTCAGAACCCTGGACCCCGAGACCAACCCCGAACCCCGGAACCCCAAGATCGTCGAGAACCCTAATGTGTGAACCCTTCCCGGAACCCTAATTTCACAATATAATACAATTGTTGCATATTGAATTGTCATTCCCACATGCATATCTTTGGGTTGGGGGCCTTATGCCGGTTCACCTAATAATTAAATATGGGGCCCATATGCGGGCAAATCTAGCCTTATATCGGCCTCATTTAAACTTGTGTAGCGAACCGGTATCTTACCTTGCCTTGTTATACAACATTTAAATTGCGGGGTTCTAAACAACTTGCACCATCTAATTAATTGCCGGGACCCCGGTTCCGCTTAATATGACCTAATTGCATCGCACCTTTGCCATGACATCCATCATACATGCATCATGCCGATCTTCTGCCGTTTTATTAAATATCGCATCCGGTGTTTATTCTAGTGTTTTGCTTCTTCGCGGATAAGGCCGTTGAGTTGATGTGAGCATCGCCCCGATCTTCGGTTGAACCTTCGACAATGTTTTCAGGCGAGCATCTCCCTATTTCTACCTATCTTACTTTTATAGTCTTTATTCCCTCCTGTTGATCTATTGCTATCTGTGTTGCGATGCTCTAGTTTTCGTACCCTTTGATATCCCCTGCAGCCGTATATTGCCTTGGACACATCCTATTATCTGTTGTTTGGTAGATAGCTGGACTTGCGTGTCGTAGTCGCTTGCTCAAGTGTTGTCGCGTGTTGTCAAATGCCACAGTTGTTGATGTATTGCCGCATGTTGATGTTGGAGATGATCTTAGTTTTACTTATCGTCATTTTAATTTCTGTTTAACAACTAAAATTGAATAAGCAGAGGCATCGGTGGGTGATAGATAATATTTGGTTTCCGAACGCCCACTTGTGTCCCGTAAGACCCCGAGTACTTGATACCTGTTCCTTGATTTATCGCGCTATCCACATCCGGGAGGTATATGGGACCCCCCTGAGCCAGAGCTTGATTCATTCTTATTTCTTGGGGCCACAAACTAGTTTGAGGTTTTATTTACGATCCTGTACTTATGCCATGTTTTACCGCTTTATTTACGATTGTGCGAGTCGCACACTGTCTTTATTTTGGTAAGCGGGATGTTTTCGCGTATCGACAGGTCCCGATTGGGGACTCTTTGTCGTTCTGACCATCGACGCAAACCTTGAGTCCGTCTCGAGCTTGCTTACGTTGCGGGTATACTCCAAGGGTGGCCCCAAATATTTCTGAATCCTGTGATTGTTCAGTCGTGAAAGCCTCGTTGGGTTTTGATTTGGTTTTTCCGAGGTTGATCGAGTGTGTGTTGCTATTGGTGCACCCCGGCCGGGTAAAACTTTCTGAAAGCCGTGTCCGCGGATATGGACGACTTGGAGCACAGTATCTCGATCATAGACAAGCATAACTAAAGTTTACTGCTATTAATTTGACTTATAATGACTAGTAATCAGCTTCACTATAATGGAATGGCTAAATAATACTGCCCACAATTGCTTGTTTGGCTGTCGCTTGCGACAATTGTATCTGACTAGTAAGTATTGCAACTACAACGGAATGGCTGAATAAAAGTACCAACAACTGCTGGGTTTTGGGGTTTATCTCATGCTATCTGTACCTGATTAGTAATTGTTGCAACTATCACGGAATGGTTAACTAAAAGTGCCCACTGCATACTTTATCAGAACGGTTATCTAAACCTGACTAGTAAAGTGCCACAACTATAATTGAATAAATAAAACTGCCAACCGTGTGAGTTCCTCGGTCGACTTCCTCGTTTGGTCTCGAGGGGGAAACACCAGGATGGGTTTGTTTGATGATAGAATCAGGTTGGTTCCGAATAGGTCCTTCTTACCCCTCTCTGTTTGACGCCAGAGTATCGAGTCTCTATAGGTTGTTTAGTGCTTGCTGCCGCTGCCGCTCAGTCCACCATACCTATGTAGGCGAGGACCGCCGAATTCTAGCCTCGCCGTGTACTGGCCTCAGTACTGACGCTCCTTCTTTGTTTTCTGCTTTGCCCTTTGTCGGCACCCCTTTTGTTAAGCAGGTTTTGAGATCGACGCCATTAGCAGGGTTACCCTTCCGGCTTGGCCTGGGCAGGGTTATGGACGCCATTGGTTATTCTTCAGGGCTCTTAGCTCCATTTGCATCTTGTCCGTAGTCGGACGCTCTACCATTTTCAAGGTGATTTGGATCTTTGTATATTATCTTTGTATTCTTGACTCATGGAGTCGCTGTTATATATATCTGTTCTGTGGGTCCCATCGAGGACTGTTGTGTAATGTTATTACTTCGTTTTCCACCATACGAAAGTGCTGGTGGGCACCTTTGAATCGTTTCTATGCGGGTTTGGTGAATTTTGCCCAAATTTGCATAGGTCCGATTCTGAGGGTGTTACTGAGTGGTATCGAGCTCAAGGTTGCGATACCCCTAAGTCCAGCCTGTAGGATAACCTAGCTAACGGCCGAAGTAGAGTGTCAAAACTATTTTGCAAAATCGGTTGGATAGTTCTGAATAGGTCTGATTTTACTCCTTACCCTCTGCTGTTCCCCTCTTACCTCTACGTGTTTTGGATCTGCTCTCTTCTCTCTCTTCGAGTCCAGGAATTCTCGTGGTTGGGTTTCGTCGTACCTTTAGGGCTTCGCTTTCTTCATACATGCGGAGGTGCTGCGATCATCAATCGCAACTTGTCCATTGAACCTTCATCCGATCTTTTGTTCTTGAGCTCTCTATCCATATGTGTTCCTTGCGGATGTCGGTGTCGTTGAAAACATATGAGAAGGACGAGCTTTGGTGAAGTTGAGTCGACCTTGAGCACGTGTTGTTCATGCCAATGGAACCACCGCGAAACCTAATCGATGTGTCTTTCATACGATTTCCGGCAATACTCCCTTGTTTCCGAACCTCGCTTGTCGAGATCTTCAGTCTAATTCCGAGAGTTGGTTGCTTAATCCGCCTATTCGTGTGCAGAGTAATGGTTTGAGTGTGGGATGGAGTAGCTACCCTACCACTGCTCTTATCATTCGCTCTTGTACGTCGAATCAGTGGATCCAGCAATTTTACTCCGTCCACGGAAGTTAGGGGTGGCTTTATTGCGATACCTCTACCTTCGACCTTTTGTTCCCGGAGTGTTCTCTCGACGATCAGGAACAACGACCCTTTGTTGGTGGTGTCGCAGATTTCAAGATGGCGGATGAACCCTCGTTAGTGGTGTCGCGAGGATCTACACAAAGCGAGAAGACGCCGATCGCCGACCTTCCTTCCGGTACCATGAGGCGGATCTCGAGGGCGAGATCCCTTGTTAGTGGTGTCGAATTGTGGCATCCCGCAAAACCACTACTAGAAAATCGCGTTGAATTTGTGCATTGCATCGTCATCATCATGCATTGTTTGCTAAAACTATGTTTGTAAAGCCCGTGTTGTTTTCTAAACTCCCCTCTTTATTTTCAAACATCAAAACCGGGTCCCCGGAATATTTTGTTTTGGCCGCTATCGGTTTGCCAACGGCCCGTTTTAAACAAATAAAATTTATATTATTTTTAGTAGGGGCAGTCGAACGGGCCAACCCGACCCGAACGACCGCCCCAGATTTTCTAAACGGTCCAACCTGCCTACCCCATCTAATCCTAAACCCACCTAAAAATCTACCCCCTCTCTCCAGCCACCTCACCCCCTCCTATTAGACGTCGCCACCTCAGCTCACCCTCCCCCTCTACCCAATCCCACCATGCCACATCACCATAACCACCCCCCAGCCTCTCTCCCCTTTTCCTCTCTCTCAAACCTCTCTCTCACACGCCTTGCGCTCACGCCCATTTCCACCCACCTACCGCAAACCGCCTGGGCCCCACCACCCTTTTCACTGGCGTTCACACCTCCGCCTTCCACCGAGCCACAGCCAGCCGCCCTCTCCCCTGTGGCCCACGTTCCCCTGGAACCGCTCCTCTCTCCCTCCCCACCTCCCGCGTCCTCCCCGCCTCTCACGCGCGACCCACCCCGGCTCCTTCCTCCCGCCGCCTCCCTCGAACCCTCTCCTCCAGCCCGTCCCAGGCGCCTCGGCCGGCGCCTCGGCCTCTCCGCCTCCACCGCCGTACTCCTCTCCGCTGACCACCGCCTGCCGCCACCTCGTCGCCCTTCGCCTCATGGCACCTCGCCACGCGCCCTCCACCACCCGACGCCTCCCAGCGGGACGCCTCGCCGTCCGCCTCACCGCCGCCTCTCCTCGCAGCGGCGGCCTCCTCCTCCGTGCGCCTGCTCACCTCCCACCTCCGCGAGCCGGCGTTCCCTCCTCCTCGCCACGGCCGCGCGCGTGCCGCCCGGCGACCCCTCTCCCGGCCGAGCTCGAGCCGCCCGCCTCTACCTTCCTCCGTCGCTGACCGCCCGCCCTGCTCGCCCCGCCCGGTCCTCCATGGTGCCCGCCGCCCTTCCGTTGTCCTCTGGCCTCGCCCCGTCGGGCCGTGCGGCCCCAGCTTCCTCCTTCCTTCCCCTCCCAGCGCCAAGTCCGGCCATCGCCCCATCTCCCCTCGTGCGCGCCCTCCTGTGCCGCCCCCTCATGGTTTTGTCCACCTCGTTTCCTATCGGGATTCATTTTGGTACCCCTTCTCCCTTTCTCCCTCTCCGTCGCTCGCTCGCTGTACGTGCGTGCGTCTAGATGTGCACGTGTATGTGTGCCAGCTCCAGGGATTGCTGTCCTCCGGTTCCAGATCCCACCTCCTAGGGAGCCGTCTCCGATGAGCAAGTTGGGCGCTGGGAACCCTAGGGAGTAGGGATGGCGCGAGTGATATATCAGTGGGAATTCTAAATACTTGGTGATGATGGCATGGAGATGTTGGTGTTGTTGATCAAGACCTCGGGGTGAACAAGTACCAAGTTTGGGCAAGGATAACGATGCTGCTCGGGACCCCATGCCAAGATCTTCCGAAGAACATGCCATCCGACAAGTTCGTCATCGACCACCATGACGCCAAGGTCGTCTACCGGGATTTGATGGCGAGCTCAAGATTCCCCGACGCCAAGATCACCCACAGGGAACCAGCGCCGGACCTGAAAACCGCACCTTGACACGCCAAGTTCGCCTAGACCCCGTACCCGTGAGCCACTGACGCGGAACCCCAAGATCTTCTCCTGGGGCGACGAGTTCTTCTTCTCGGACACGCCAAGTACTTCCTCGAGAACACCAAGTTCGTCACCCTGAACGCCAAGACCGAACCGATACGAGGACCCGAAGAGATCTTCGTGACGACAAGCACGACACCGACCCGGGCGAGTCCGATGCCCCGACGCCAGACCAAGTGCTTCCTCCCGGAACGCCAAGATCTACTCTGCTATCCGAGAACGACCCCGTCAGAACCCTGGACCCCGAGACCAACCCCGAACCCCGGAACCCCAAGATCGTCGAGAACCCTAATGTGTGAACCCTTCCCGGAACCCTAATTTCACAATATAATACAATTGTTGCATATTGAATTGTCATTCCCACATGCATATCTTTGGGTTGGGGGCCTTATGCCGGTTCACCTAATAATTAAATATGGGGCCCATATGCGGGCAAATCTAGCCTTATATCGGCCTCATTTAAACTTGTGTAGCGAACCGGTATCTTACCTTGCCTTGTTATACAACATTTAAATTGCGGGGTTCTAAACAACTTGCACCATCTAATTAATTGCCGGGACCCCGGTTCCGCTTAATATGACCTAATTGCATCGCACCTTTGCCATGACATCCATCATACATGCATCATGCCGATCTTCTGCCGTTTTATTAAATATCGCATCCGGTGTTTATTCTAGTGTTTTGCTTCTTCGCGGATAAGGCCGTTGAGTTGATGTGAGCATCGCCCCGATCTTCGGTTGAACCTTCGACAATGTTTTCAGGCGAGCATCTCCCTCTTTCTACCTATCTTACTTTTATAGTCTTTATTCCCTCCTGTTGATCTATTGCTATCTGTTGCGATGCTCTAGTTTTCGTACCCTTTGATATCCCTGCAGCCGTATATTGCCTTGGACACATCCTATTATCTGTTGTTTGGTAGATAGCTGGACTTGCGTGTCGTGATCTTGCTCAAGTGTTGTCGTGTTGTCAAATGCCGATTGTTGATGTATTGCCGCATGTTGATGTTGGAGATGATCCTAGTTTCACTTATCGTCACTTTAATTTCTGTTTAACAACTAAAATTGAATAAGCAGAGGCATCGGTGGGTGATAGATAATATTTGGTTTCCGAACGCCCACTTGTGTCCCGTAAGACCCCGAGTACTTGATATTTGTTCCTTGATTTATCGCGCTATCCACATCCGGGAGGTATATGGGACCCCCCTGAGCCAGAGCTTGATTCATTCTTATTTCTTGGGGCCACAAACTAGTTTGAGGTTTTATTTACGATCCTGTACTTATGCCATGTTTTACCGCTTTATTTACGATTGTGCGAGGTACCTTTGCATCTTTATTTTGGTAAGCGGGATGTTTTGTGATGTCGGCGGTCCCGATTGGGGACCTCGTCGTTCTGACCATCGACGCAAACCTTGAGTCCGTCTCGAGCTTGCTTACTTCGTTCGGGTATACTCAAGGGTGGCCCCAAATATTTCAATCTGTGATTGTTCGATCGTGAAAGCCTCGTTGGGTTTTGATTTGGTTTTCCGAGGTTGATCGAGTGTGTGTTGCTATTGGTGCACCCCGCGGGTAAAACTTTTCAAAGCCGTGTCGCGGATATGGACGACTTGGAGCCGATATCTCGATCATAGACAAGCATAACTAAAGTTCTGCTATTAATTTGACTTATAATGACTAGTAATCAGCTTCACTATAATGGAATGGCTAAATAATACTGCCCACAATTGCTTGTTTGGGCGTAAACTTGCGACAATTGTATCGACTAGTAAGTATTGCAACTTCTAGCGGAATGGCTGAATAAAAGTACCAACAACTGCTGGGTTTTGGGGTTTATCTCATGCTATCTGTACCTGATTAGTAATTGTTGCAACTATCACGGAATGGTTAACTAAAAGTGCCCACTGCATACTTTATCAGAACGGTTATCTAAACCTGACTAGTAAAGTGCCACAACTATAATTGAATAAATAAAACTGCCAACCGTGTGAGTTCCTCGGTCGACTTCCTCGTTTGGTCTCGAGGGGGAAACACCAGGATGGGTTTGTTTGATGATAGAATCAGGTTGGTTCCGAATAGGTCCTTCTTACCCCTCTCTGTTTGACGCCAGAGTATCGAGTCTCTATAGGTTGTTTAGTGCTTCTTTGCCGCTCAGCCCACCACCATACCTATGTAGGCGAGGACCGCCGATTCTAGCCTCACTGTCTTGGCCTCGATCGACGCTCCTTCTTTGTTTTGCCTTTTGTCGGCACCCTTTTGTTAAGCAGGTTTTGAGATCGACGCCGTTAGCGAGGTTACCCTTCCGCTTGGCACAGGCAGGTTATGGACGCCATTGGTTATTCTTGAGGCTCTTAGCCCCATTTGCATCTTGTCCGTAGTCGGACTCTACCATTTTCAAGGTGATTTGGATCTTTGTATATTATCTCTGTATTCTTGACTCATGGAGTCATTTGTTATATATATCTGCATGGGTCCCATCGAGGACTGTTGTGTAATGTTATTACTTCGTTTTCCACCCGCACGAAAGTGCCTGGTGGGCACCTTTGAATCGTTTCTATGCGGGTTTGGTGAATTTTGCCCAAATTTGCATAGGTCCGATTCTGAGGGTGTTACACACCACTAGAAGAATAGCACCACAACTTAAATATTAAACCATTGAATAATACCTCAACACAAATCCACTACTAACAACATGACTTCTCTCATGTCCTCAAGAACTAAACGAACTACTCACGAGACATCATATGGATCAAGATCAAATATGATATGGTGATGAATAACAATCTGAACATAAATAATAATTCAATGGTTCCAGTCACAAGCATCAACTACAATAGTAATCAACACCGGGAAAGTTCCCCCTAAGAACTATGCAAGATTCAACACGATTGTTACAGCGGGATGGAGTGGTGATGATGGTGTGGATGATGATGATGATGATCTTGATGAAGCCTAGCTTGATGATGGTGTTGACGGTGACGATCTCCCCTCCCCGGGAAGGAATTTCCCCGGCAGAAATCTGTCTGCCGGAGAGCTCTTTCTCTCTCAGTGTTTTCCGCCTCGCAGAGGCGGTGTAATCTTTCTATGGTCACTCCCTCCATATTAGGGTTTTGAGGAGAATATATAGGCGAGAGGGCGAAGCCAGAGGTGGGCCAGGTGGGCCACACCCCCTGTAGGCGTGGCCTAGGGTGGCCCGCGCCTGGGGGTGTGTGGGCCCCCTCTGGCCCAGCTCTGCCTCCCCTTCTGGCATTCTTCGTTTTCTGGGAAAATAGGATTTTCCATAGTTTTTCTGGTATTTTTCTGATCTCCGCAAAATTGCATCGAAACACCGCTTTTTCCATCAGAATCCTGACTCTGGCAGTTCATCCTCCAAGAATTGTCCAACATGCAAAAACAGATGAAAAGACATAAGTAACACCTCTTAATATGAAATATATCAATGAACAGAGGCAAATTATGATATAGAATGGTGATGCAAATTGGAGGTATCAGAGAGATGGAGAAATTTATGGTGACAACGATTAAAGGATGGTTTTGGCAGAAAGGTTTTGGTTGTTACGAAGATAATGCGACACATGTTCTTCCTGTGTGTCGGGTGTTCGGCGACTTGCAACAACAGCCTTGTCAAGAGGGGGTGGCAACACAGGGGAACTAAATCTTTGGTGGTGCTCATCGAGTACCGAGCCATGATTTCCTTGGTGAAAACTCAAGGTCTGGCTTTCATTTATTGTACCTCGCAATGGCCTTGCTGAAGACATTGTTTCGGAACTTCAGTCTTTCTTCGGGGTGAAAACCCAAGATCTTTGATCGGACGATGGAAACGCTTCTGCATTGTCCCCTTCTTGAATACATTGCTTTTGGAGAGCCTAGTTTTTAGTATGTATTGTACTCGGTGGTGGTGAGAGTGGTTGTACACGGCGACGGGGTCTTTGTTTTTTCTTTTCTCTCTTGTTTTTTACTTTTTGTTTTTGGTTGTGTGCATCCCTAATGTATTTTGGATGTTTTTTGTGCATAGCCTGGGTGTAATTGATATTTTCATGATATTAATATGTTCCATTTTTCAAAAAAAAGTGAGGAAATAACATGATACCTTTGGGAGGAGCATTGTCATAATCTGCATCACATCATATTCTACATTGTAGCTATGGCGATGGTGGTGCACAAAATATTCGCCCTTTAGAAGATGACGTGGCATAGCAGTCTAGGTAGTTATCAATTTAAGCCCTTGCTGAATTTGTGAGAGCATCATAGCTCAAACTATTTTACCTCCTACATGAAAAGAGACTTGAATTAAAATAATGCCATAGGAGTATGGTGTATCATTTATTTGTAGTTCTACTAGAGGATGTTACGTGGTGTTGTTTTACTCTATTTAGCCAGAAACAGCTCCTTGGACGCGCGTGGTTTTTACTTCATGTGAGTTGCACTATGAAGAGCCAACGTGTATTTAGTCATGCTACAAGAACTTGGCACATGTACTAGCACACCTTTGCTTTGTTGGGGCAACAATTGCTTTCGAGCTTCTCTCTTTCTATTGCCAGTTGTCAAATTTATTTCTTTTCAACTAAACCTAGTGATGTGTAAGATTATATGAATGAAATACGGAGATTAGTTAATTATGGTTCGTGCATGAGTAAATTTGAGATAAACAGTTAAACATAAGTGAACAGACACATATGAGTAGATTTGTTTCTGTGTTGCTTCTTATTTTTAGATGGTTGATACATGTCTCAACCTTATCTGATCCATGATTGTAAAACTTTGATTACGCTTGAATAATGCAATAAAAGGGTTGTGTGCATCAGATGATAGAGAGGTTGGGGTCATGCTTCCCATTTTGAAAAAAGATATAAGAGAACCGCCGATATTTTTTATTTATCTGTAAATATATTAGAATTTACCATGGAATAAATATTTCTTCTCAGATTTCACATATATAGCAGTATAAGAAAGTAGACACATATTATGTCCATAAGCTTCAATCTTAATGTGCATTGACTCTCCTATTTTACCAAATATGCAGAAGTGTCTATGAGCAAAGAAAAGACCCAAGAGGAAGTGGTATGATGATACAAAGTTGTAGGTACATGAGCAACTGTGCTTGAATATGTGCTTTGTTAATATGCAACAATTCATAGATGCATTGATAAATTTGCACATTGCTGAAAGTAGGAATTATAATTATTGGAGGAACTCAAATGCTAGAATCATTGTGAATTGCATCAACAAGAATTGTCCTTTCTATATGGTGGTATCTGAGATTAAAGGTGAGAAAACCTTTATAATTAGGAAGATGGGGCTGCAACATACGTGTGATACCACTATTAAAACTATCACTCACTCATAGATGCAGCTAGGCAACAACACAGTGTGCAAGTGAACAAGGTTATGGCCTATAAGGATTTTTTTTGGATCTGGATGTTGTTCTTGCTGATCACACAGAGCAGTATTTTAGGCTTAGGAATTTTTCCCAAGCAATTATTGATACTAACCCTGGAATTAGGGTGGTTGTGACAATAGTGAAAATCAAGGTTAATGAGGTGAATCAATAATTCCCAAATTAGCCCGGACAAACCCTAACCCTAGAAAATCATCTTACCCCAAACATCCAAGGGATCGAACTCTCCCCATCGTTCTAGCACGGCATGCTAGCGATAGAGGCGACAACTAGCATGGACGACAACTACGGCACATCAGCGATGGAAGCAAGAGAGAGAGTGGACTGGGCTCTCGGGTTCGAACTAGTCGGGTTTGACCTGTCATAGGCAACGACCTGTCTTAATCTATGCGGGCCTAAACGGCAAGGAGATGACTGTTTGTGCATGTCATCCCTGGTAGTGGGCCCTTGTGGTCAGAACGGAATCACACCAGAATCGGTGCCATCGGTTTCTCCTCGCCCCTATCTTGGTACTGACTTGCAAAAATTACCAATGTTACTACTGATTCGCAAAATCATCCAGAATTGTGGTAGTTATAACCAATTTACTCCTTTGGGATGGCTAACAGGGATATGACATGAGTTTTTGAGTGAGAGAGAAAGTGTGGAGGCGTCCTATGCATTGGATGCTCTCCTTAGAATAAAAAGTTGCAGATTATTTTTGCGGAACTAAGGGCACAAGAATGCACTTATTTTTTTCAAAATTCCACCGATCGACTAACAATCATCAACAATAGTATAGACGCCTAAAAGCTAAAAAAAATTAAAAATAGGTCTCTAGACCACCTAGCAGCGACTACAATCATTAGCGCGAGCTGAAGGCGCTCCGCCGTCCTCGCCCCTCAATCACTGGAGTTATGCAAAGCTTGTTGTAGTAGGGCTTGTTGTAACATATAAACGAGAAGTCGTCGAGCTAATACCTTGAAGGACCAACAGGCCAGAGAAGCAATCATCGACATTGATGACAACCATGGATCAAAAGAGACTGACCTAAAATCACACCATCGAAATATAAAAACGAGCTGGATCCTGCGAGATGCGTCGAATACATGACTCCATGTGCCCTCAGCCGATGCTAGATGCACTTATTAATATTGTAAGACTTTCCAAACAACCTTAGCAATAAAAAAAGGTTAAACCTCAAATTCTCCAAAGTTGTACGACAGCGGCTCCTTAGCCGATGGCTGATTTCATAGGAGGTGAGTCCGATCCACCTATCGAAAGCGGGAGGTGCCACACTGGAGCCAAATGAATGGGACGATAGCAGGGAAGACCCTACCTGTATATTCTGTTGGAGATATGCCCTAGAGGCAATAATAAATGTAGTTATTATTATATCTTTGTGTTTATGATAAATTTTTACATTCATGCTATAATAGTATTAACAAGGAAACATTAATACTTGTGTGATTTGTAAACTAAATTAGAGTCCCTGGTAAAGCCTCTTTATAATACTAGCTTGTTGGTTAATAAATGATTGTGGTTTCCCTATCATGAACATTGAGATGTTATTAACAACAAGATCATATCGTTAGGAGAATGATATGATGGACATACTCCTATAGATAAGCGTAGCATAAAGATCAAGTCATTTTAATAGTTCAATTGTTATATGCTTTCTGATACATAGTAACCTAATTCCTTCGACCATGAGATCATGCTTATCACCATCACTGGAAAGGATGCTTTGATGACATCAAACACCACACCGTAACTGGGTGTCTATAAAGGTGGCATTGAGTGTTCGAAAAGTATTGGTTGAGACACATGGATCAAGAGTGGGATTTGTCCATCCATATGACAGATAGATATACTCTGGGCCCTCTCGGTGGAATGTCATCCAATTGGCTTGCAAGCATGTGACTGGCTCACAAGGGATCATATATCACGGGAACAAGAAAAGAGTACTTATCAGTAACGAGGTTGGACTAGGTATGCAGAGATACCGACGATCATAACCTCGGATAAGTAAACTATCGTGAGACAAAGGGAAATTGGTATCGTATGTAAGTGGTTCATTCGATCGCAAAGTAATCATAGAAATATGTGGGAGCCATATGAATTTCTAGATTCCTCTATTGGTTATTGTTCAGAGAAGTGTCTCGATCATGTCCGCATAATTCACGAACCGTAGGGAGACACACTTAAGGATTCGACGTTGTTGAGTAGTTATGGAATGATGAGTAAGAGACCGAATGTTGTTCGGAGTCTTGGAAGGGATCCGGGATATCACGAGGATATCTGGAATGGTCCGGAGAATAAGATTCATATAAGGAAAGTCTTGTTTCGGGGTTGGAGAATGATTCCGGTGTTTTCATCGGGAATGTTCTACAAGGTTCCGGAATGTCCGGCACTCCAGAGGGGAAGGGCACATGAATGTGTCATAACAAGTTGGAATGGTTGCATCATGTACTGGGTGTCATCGCTGAGCGAAATAAAGGGATAAATCAAATCCTAGTTTGAAAAGTCAAACGCCAATTTGAAAAGTCAAACGGCTATTTTGCTTGGTGGAGGGAGAGTAGGAAACCTACTTGGGGAGGAAGTCCCTCTCCCTCCACCGCCGGCCTTGGAAGCCGAGTTGGGGAGGGACTCCCCTCCCCTTGGTTGGCCCCCTCCACCTATATAAGGAGGGGCAGGGCTGCCCCTCCAAGCACACACCTTGCCCCTCTAAATCCTAACCCTAGCCGCCGGCCACCAAACCGCCGCCGCCACCCTAGGGTTTCTCCCAAGCTGCCGAGTTGGGGCTTCTACTTTCCCTAGCCGCCGGCCTAGCTCCCTCTACTGGGTGTGTCTAAACCCTAGACCACCGAGGCCTCTCTCATAGTCTACCATACTCGCTCCGGCTTAAGGCGAAGCCCTGCGAGATCTCCCCTCTACTTCGGTACGCCAACAGGTCTTCTGAATCGCGAGGAGAGTGCTACAACCTCCATCTTTGGAACAAGGAGAGGAAGGTCTTCATCGAAAGTACCGAGCGTGTGACCATGGAAGCGCTCTGGAGCATGGCCGGAAGGATCGTCTACACGATCTTGAGATAGGGAAGAGTACGACTACATCACCCACGAGAATCCGCTCTCGTTAAACACTTTGGAATCTTCGAGGGTGATCTTGGCTTGTTTGTTTGTATGCGATAGATTTTTTTTGTTTTCCATGCTACGAACCCCTTCAGTGGTATCAGAGCCGTGTCTATATGTAGATCTGTTGCACGAGTAGAACACAATGGTCATTGTGGGCGGTGGTGCTTTTATTATCAATTGCTTCTTGTGTACTTTGCATCTTGCGGTATGATGGGATGAAGCGGCCCGGGCTAACCTTACATGACATCGTTCATGAGACTTGCTCCACGCTCAACATGCAACTTGTATTATGAATCGGCTTTATGGGTGTCTCTCTCCCATTATAGTATAGATCCAATTTACAATGGGCACTTGATAGTTCAAACATCAACGTTGTGGTTTTTGTTCGTAAGTTAGATCGACACTTATTGAAAGCCCCAAACCACGTAAAACATGCAAAGAAATTAGAGGCGTCTAACTTTGTTTTGCAGGGGTGTGCTTTGATGTGATATGGCCATGATTGTGATTATATTTGATGTATGAAATGTTACTTATTGTAAGTCGGCAACCGGCAGGAGCCATATGGTTGTCTTAAATTTATGTTAAGACCCGCGTGTCTATTCAAGTAGTTGTAATAGTTGAAGCTGGTGGACGACAACCATGGAGCAGCGTCATTGACCTTGATGCAATGCCGGTGATGATGGAGATCATGTTCGTGCTTGAAGATGGAGATCGAAAGCACAAAGAAGAAAGGCCATATCATATCACATATTATGAATTGCATGTGATGTTAATCCTTTATGCATCTTGTATTGCTTAGTTAACGAAGGTAGCATTATAAGATGATCCCTCATGCACATAAATTTCAAGTTTTAAAGTGTTCATCCTTAGTAAGCACCGTTGCTAAAGCTTGTTGTTTCGAAGCACCACGTGATGATCGGGTGTGTTAGATTCTGCAAGTGTATACAACGTGAGCAAGCCAGATTTGCTCATGCGGAAGCTAAGGTTTGATCTTGACGAGCCTAGCATGTACATACATGGTCTCGGAACACGGATCACCAAAAGGTAAAGCATGAATCATATAGTAGATATGATGAACATGTCGATTGTTCGCCATTGAAGCTACATCAACTCTCGTGATGATCGGTGTTGATGTGGTGGATTTGGTTCGTGTGATCACTAAAACAATGTGAGGGATATTGTTTTGAGTGGGATTTCACCTAGATTAATTTAACTATTAATTAGAACTCAATTTGTCATAAACTTAGTCTAAACTATTGCAAATATGTTGTAGATCAATAGCGGCCCCTACCATCAATTTTAATGCGTTCCTAGAGAAAGAAAAGTTGAAAAACAATGGAAGCAACTTCGCAGATTGCTTCCGCAATTTGAGGATTGTCCTCAATGCTGGTAATTTGACCTATGTGCTGGATGCACCGCTGGGTGACCCGCCTGCAGCTACTGATACCGATGAAGTAAAGAATGTTTACCTCGCTCGGAAGACTCAGTACTCCACAGTTCAGTGTGCTATCTTGTATGGTTTAGATTCGGAGCTTCAGAAAAGGTTTGAGAATTCAGACCCACATGATATTGTCCGTGAACTCAAATTGATTTTTGAGACTCACGCGGCAGTTGAGAGCTATGAGGCTTCTGAAAAGTTCTTTAACTGCAAGATGGAAGAGGGCAGCTCCGTCAGTGAGCATGTGCTTAATATGTCTAGGCACACAAACAAACTCCAAAGCTTGGGTATAGTGATTCCTAATGCTTTGGGGATTTACCGTGTCCTCTAATCACTACCACCAAGTTACAAGAACTTTGTGATGAACTACAATATGCAAAGCATGAACAAGAAGTTGCCAGAACTCTTCTTCATGTTAAAATCTGCAGAAGTGGAGATCAAGAAAGAGCACCAAGTGTTTATGGTCAATAAGACCACCAAATTCAAGAAAGGCAAGTCTAAGCAAAAGGGACACTTCAAGAAGGGTGGTAAGAAAGTTACCGCACGGACGAAGAAGACCAAGGCTGTACCTAAGCCTAAAACAGAGTGCTTTTGCTGCAAGGGAGAAGGTCACTGGAAGCAGAATTGCCCAAAGTACTTGGCGGATTTGAAGAACGGCAACATCAAGAAGAAAGGTATATCCGGTATACATGTTATTGATGTGTATATCACTAGTACTCGTAGTAGTGCCTGGGTATTTGATACCGGTTCGGTTGCTCATATTTGTAACTCGAAACAGGTGCCGCAGAATAAACGGAAGCTAGCGAAGAACGAGGTGACGATGCGCGTGGGAAATGGATCAAAGGTTGATGTGATCGCGGTCGGCACGCTACCTCTTCATCTACCATCGGGATTAGTTTTATACTTAAATAATTGTTATTTGGTGCCTGCGTTAAGCATGAACATTATATCGGGATCTTGTTTATTGCGAGACGGTTACTTGTTTAAGTCCGAGAATAATGGTTGTTCGATTTATATGAGTAATATGTTTTATGCACATGCACCTTTGATAGATGGTCTATTCTTATTGAATCTCGATAGTGGAAATACACATATCAATAACATTGAGGCTAAACATTTGAAATCGAGCGATAACTCGACCTATATGTGGCACTGTCGTCTTGGTCACATTGGAGTGAAGCGTATGAAGAAACTCCATTCCGATGGACTTCTTGAATCACTTGATTTCGAATCACTTGAAAGATGCGAAGCATGTCTGATGGGTAAAATGACTAAGACTCCATTTTCTAGTATGATGGAGCGAGCTACGGACTTATTGGAAATCATACATACCGATGTGTGTGGTCCAATGAGTGTAGCATCACACGGTGGTTATCGTTATGTTCTTACCTTCACGGATGAATTAAGTAGATATGGGTATATCTATTTCGAGAAGTTTAAGGAATTTCAAAGTGAGGTGGAGAATCAACGTAACAAGAAGATTAAATTTCTATGTTCTGATCGTGGAGGTGAATATCTGAGTTACGAGTTTGGCGAGCATTTGAAGAAATGCGGAATACTTTCACAATTGACACCGCCGGGAACACCACAACGTAATGGTGTGTCCGAACGTCGTAATCGAACTATCTTAGATATGGTTCAGTCTATGATGTCACTTACAGATTTACCACTATCATTTTGGGGTTATGCATTAGAAACAACCGCATTCACTTTAAATAGGGCACCATCTAAATCCGTTGAAACGACACCGTATGAATTATGGTTTGGGAAGAAACGTAAATTGTCGTTCCTTAAAGTTTGGGGTTGCGAAGCCTATGTAAAGAAGTTACAGCCGGACAAGCTTGAACCCAAAGCGGAAAAATGCGTCTTCATAGGATACCCAAAGGAAACTATTGGGTATACCTTATATCATAGATTCGAAGGCAAAATCTTCGTTGCCAAGAATGGATCCTTTCTAGAGAAGGAATTTCTCTCGAAAGAAGTGACTGGAAGGAAATTAGAACTCGACGAGGTTGTCGAACCTTCTCTCGAAGTTGCGAGTAGCGTAGCACCGGAAGAAGTTCCTGTGGTGCCTGCACCAATTAGAGAGTAAGCTAATGATGATGATCATGAAACTTCGGTTGAAGTTGCTATAGAGCCTCGCAGGTCAACGAGAACTCGTACCACTCCAGATTGGTATGATCCCGTTATGAGTGTCATGTTGGTGGACAACACCGATGACCCTGAGACATATGAGGAAGCAATGATGAGCCCAGATTCCAATAAATGGCAAGAAGCCATGAAATCCGAGATTGGATCCATGTACGAAAACCAAGTATGGACTTTGGTGGACTTACCGGATGGCCGGAAGGCTGTCGAGAATAAATGGATTTTCAAGAAGAAAACAAATGCTGATGGTAATGTTACTGTCTATAAAGCTCGACTTGTAGCAAAAGGGTTTCGACAAATTCAAGGAGTTGACTACGATGAGACTTTCTCACCTGTAGCGAAGCTAAAGTCTGTGAGGATTATGTTAGCAATCGCTGCATATTATGATTATGAGATATGGCAGATGGATGTCAAAACAGCGTTCCTCAATGGAGACATTGATGAAGAGTTGTATATGATGCAACCCAAAGGTTTTGTCGATCCTAAGGATGCTAACAAGGTATGCAAACTTCAACGGTCCATATATGGATTGAAGCAAGCATCCTGAAGTTGGAATCAACGTTTTGATAAGGTGATCAAAAGTTTTGGTTTTATACAAACTTAAGGAGAAGCTTGTATTTACAAGAAAGTGAGTGGGAGATCTGTAGCATTCTTAATACTATATGTAGATGACATATTGTTGATTGGGAATGATGTAGACCTTCTTAATAGTGTCAAGGAATATTTGAATAATAGTTTTTCAATGAAAGATCTTGGCGAAGCAGCTTATATTAGGCATAAAGATTTATAGAGATAGATCGAGATGCCTAATATCATTGTCACAAAGTACATATTTGGATAAAGTTCTAAAGAGGTTTGGAATGGAAGGTAGCAAGAAAGGTTTCTTGCCCATGTTGCCCAATACGACCTTGAGTAAAACTCAAAGTCCAGCAACGGCAGAAGATAGAGAAAGGATGAGTAAGACTCCCTATGCCTCAGCCATAGGATCTCTAATGTATTCCATGCTATGTACTAGACCCAACATTGCATATGCTGTTAGTTTGACTAGCAGATATCAAAGTGATCCAGGAGTGGATCATTGGATAGCGGTCAAAAACATCCTTAAGTACTTGAGAAGAACTAAGGATATGGTTCTGTCTTATGGAGGTGATGAACAACTCGTTGTTAATGGTTACACTGATGCTAGTTGGAACACCGATCCGGATGATTCTAAATCACAATCTGGATACGTATTTACTTTGAATGGTGCAACAGTTAGCTGGAGGAGTGCAAAGCAAAGCGTTGTGGCGAGATCTTCAACTGAATTGGAATACATGGCTGCTTTGGAGGCTTTACAAGAAGCAATATGGATGCAAGATTTCATTAAAGAGATCGGTGTGGTTCCAAGTGCGCTGGACCCAATGTCTATCTACTGTGATAACATGGGCGCCATAGCCAATGCGCAAGAACCAAGGTCACACAAGAAGCTGAAGCACATCAAGCTACATTTCCACGCTATTCAAGAACATGTCCAAGATGGTGACATAAAGATTTGCAAAGTACACACAGATCTGAATGTGGCGGATCCGTTGACTAAACCTCTCCCGAGGGCAAAACATGACCAACACCAAACTGCCATGGGTGTTCGGTATATTACCATGTAATCTAGATTAGATGACTCTAGTGCAAGTGGGAGACTGTTGGAGATATGCCCTAGAGGCAATAATAAATGTAGTTATTATTATATCTTTGTGTTTATGATAAATTTTTACATTCATGCTATAATAGTATTAACAAGGAAACATTAATACTTGTGTGATTTGTAAACTAAATTAGAGTCCCTGGTAAAGCCTCTTTATAATACTAGCTTGTTGGTTAATAAATGATTGTGGTTTACCTATCATGAACATTGAGATGTTATTAACAACAAGATCATATCGTTAGGAGAATGATATGATGGACATACTCCTATAGATAAGCGTAGCATAAAGATCAAGTCATTTTAATAGTTCAATTGCTATATGCTTTCTGATACATAGTAACCTAATTCCTTCGACCATGAGATCATGCTTATCACCATCACCGGAAGGATGCTTTGATGACATCAAACACCACATCGTAACTGGGTGGCTATAAAGGTGGCATTGAGTGTTCGGAAAGTATTGGTTGAGACACATGGATCAAGAGTGGGATTTGTCCATCCATATGACGGATAGATATACTCTGGGCCATCTCGGTTGAATGTCATCCAATTGTCTTGCAAGCATGTGACTAGCTCACAAGGGATCACATATCACGGGAACGAGAAAAGAGTACTTATCAGTAACGAGGTTGAACTAGGTATGCAGAGATACCGACGATCATAACCTCGGATAAGTAAACTATCGCGAGACAAAGGGAAATTGGTATCGTATGTAAGTAGTTCATTCGATCGCAAAGTAATCGTAGAAATATGTGGGAGACATTTGAATTTCTAGATTCCTCTATTGGTTATTATTTGGAGAAATGTCTCGATCATGTCCGCATAATTCACGAACCTTAGGGAGACACACTTAAGGATTCGACGTTGTTGAGTAGTTATGGTATGATGAGTAAGAGACCGAATGTTGTTCGGAGTCTTGGATGGGATCCGGGATACCACGAGGAGATCCGGAATGGTCCGGAGAATAAGTTTCATATAAGGAAAGTCCTGTTTCGGGGTTGGAGAATGATTCGGTGTTTTCATCGGGAATGTTCTAGAAGGTTCCGGAATGTCCGACACTCCGGAGGGGAAGGGTACATGCATGTGTCATAACAAGTTGGAATGGTTGCATCATGTACTGGGTGTCATCGCTGAGCGAAATAAAGGGATAAATCAAATCCTAGTTTGAAAAGTCAAACGCCAATTTGAAAAGTCAAACGGAGTAGGAGACCTACTTGGGGAGGAAGTCCCTCTCCCTCCACCGCCGGCCTTGGAAGCCGAGTTGGGGAGGGACTCCCCTCCCCTTGGTCGGCCCCATCCACCTATATAAGGAGGGGCAGGGCTGCCCCTCCAAGCACACACCTTGCCCCTCTAAATCCTAACCCTAGCCGCCAGCCACTAAACCGCCGCCGCCGTCCTAGGGTTTCTCCCAAGCCGCCGAGTTGGGGCTTCTACTTGCCCTAGCCGTCGGCCTAGCTCCCTCTATTTGGTGTGTATAAACCCTAGACCACCGAGGCCTATCTCATAGTCCACCATACTCGCTCCGGCTTAAGGCGAAGCCCTGCGAGATCTCCCCTCTACTTCCGGTACCACGCCGTCGTGCTGCCGGAATCGCGAGGAGAGTGCCACAACCTCATTTTCTTTGGAACAAGGGAGAGGAAGGTCTTCTTCGAAAACCGAACGTGTGACCGATGAAGCGCTACGGAGCACTTGGGAAGGATCGTCTACACGATCTTGAGATCGGGAAGAGTACGACTACATCACCCACGAGAATCCGCTCTCGCTAAACACTTTGGAATCTTCGAGGGTGAGTTATTCTATCGACTCGTTGCTACAATCTAGTAGATAGATCTTGGCTTGTTTGTTTGTATGCGATAGAAATTTTTTGTTTTCCATGCTACGAACCCCTTCATATTCTAGTCGATTGGACCGTGTGAAGATGAAAAGTACTATTACATTATTGATGTATTATGTGAATTTAGGGATAGCACAACAGTAAAACACATTTTGGATCTAGCTATTGATGGGAATGTATGCCCTAGAGTCAAATAATATATGATTATTTGGTACCCTTTTGTTCATGATTAGAGTTTATTCTTTAGCTACAACTGCATACCTATCTTGATTATGAGAATCAAAGGTGAATACTAGAAGCACATGTAAAGTGATTGGCGGTGGCTCAGTTGACTGTAGAGCCTCATTGGGAGACCCCAAGATCAAGGTGTGATGAGCACAATAACAAGTTTTCCCTTAGTTGTGAAACCAAGGTTATCGGACCAGTAGGAGCAAGGAAACAACTCCAAGGTGTTGCTAACAATTTGGAATCATGCACAACATAAACTCAAGACTTTACCCCAACTTATAGTGAGGTTGTCAATCTCACTGGTTTGATTAAAACAAAGGATTAAATGTATAGTGTGGAAGATAATAGTGCTTGTAGAAAGTAAACGGTAACAGTAGATGATGTATTAATGATAAAGATTGGACCGGGGTCCACAGTTCACTAGAGGTGTTCTCCTTAAGATAGATAACATGCTGGGTGAACAAATTACAGCGAGGCAATTTACAGATTGAGAAAGCATAACAATGCATATACTAGACATCATGACTCCTGTGAGATTTGATTGGGCATTACAATAATATACATAGACCGTAATCCAACTGCATCTATGACTAATAATCCACCTTTAGGTTATCATCCGAACCCCTTCCAGTATTAAGTTGCAAGCAACGGATAATTTCATTAAGCAATGTGTGTAAAGTAAAAAATACAATTGTTCCATGAACAAAAGATTGTTGTTTTCTCCCTAGTATAAATAACACATCTACAACCTTAGAGATTTCTGTCAGTTCCCCAGATTACTAGAGGCATGAACCCACTATTGAGCATAAATACTCCCTCTTGAAGTCACAAGCATCTACTTAGACAAGATAGCTACTAGCAACGGAGAGCATGCAGGATCACAAATAACACAGACATGATAGAATCAATAATCAATCTAACATACTATCTCAATATCCATCGGATCCCCGCAAACACAACATGTACGATTACAAATAGATGATCTTGATCATGAATAGAGCTCACAAGATCTAAAAATGATAGCACAAAGGAGGAGAAATAACCATCTAGCTAATGTATGGACCCATAGTCTAAGGGTGAAATACTCACACATCATACCGGAGGCTGGCATGGTGATGAAGAAGGCCTCTAGGATAATCTCTACCCTACGGCAGGGTGCCGGGAATAGCTTCAGATCCCCTGATCTATGGACGATGGTGGTGGCGGCTATGGACTATTTCGTGGAGATCTCATCGGGTGCTTAGGGTTTCTGCATCGGGGTGACTTAATAGGCGAAGAGGCGAGGCAAGGGGGCCCCCGAGGGGCCCACACCTAGGGATGGCGCCCCCCCAGGCCACGCCGTCCTAGGGTGTGGCCGCCTCATGGCCCCACTTCGTCTCCCCTCTAGAATTTGTGTTCTCTTTGGTAAAATATTGACTTTGGCTTTTGTCCCGTCCAATTCCGAGAATATTTTCTTACTAGCTTTTCTGAAACCAAAAACAGAAGAAAACAGACAACTAGCACTGCGGCATCTTGTTAATAGGTTAGTCCCAGAATATGTATAAAAATACCTCAAAGTGTAGACAAAACATAGCAAAGTTGATAATAAATAAGCATGGAACATAAAAAATTATAGATACGTTTACGACGTATCAGTGACCAACACCAAGTTTTCATAGCCTTGCGGGCATGACTAGCTTATTTTCAAAATATGATCATGGTATGTACCATTTGACAACAAGAGCATATTGTCGGCTGTATAAGGATGCTGAACTGACCCAAGCTAAACGATATAATTTAAAATAATCATCGTCTTGTTGTTGTTGGTATATCATTATTGTTATTGTGTCACTTTGTCCTTTGACCATGCGGATATCAATTGTCCATATTATTGTAAGATATGTGTCGATCATCATCCAACGTTACCTTTCACCGGGTGATCATAACGGTGGTTGGTCACATATGCTGGGAACGTATGTATGGGCACAAGATAGTCCGATAGTGGGATTTGCAACTCCAATGATTGAGAGATACTCTTGGGCCCATCTTGATATTACAGTATCACTTATAGTCTGGCCAGACATAGGGTGATATGATCACTAGATACCGGAATTTGTGAACAAGATAATAAGTCAAACTGGTAACAAGGTTAACATTGTATTATGGGAATACTGATGTCTACGCACGCTTCTATTCTTGTAGACAGTGTTGGGCCTCCAAGTGCAGAGGTTTGTAGAACAGCAGCAAGTTTCCCTTAAGTGGATCACCCAAGGTTTATCGAACTCAGGGAGGAAGTGGTCAAAGGTATCCCTCTCAAGAAACCCTGCAATCAAGATACAAGAAGTCTATTGTGTCCCCAACACACCCAATACACTTGTCAGGTGTATAGGTGCACTAGTTCGGCGAAGAGATAGTAAAATACAAGTAATATGGATGATTATAAGTGGTAATTGCAATCTAAAATAAATATGGCAGCAAGCAAACATGTAACAGGTCTAGTTGTAAAAGGTGTTTCAATGCTTAGAAACAAGCCCTAGGGATCATACTTTCACTAGTGAACACTCTCATATAAATAACTTCTCTTCATTATTCTACTCTGAACTACTCTCCGGTTGGACAACTCCAATCCATGGTAGGGCTAAAAAATCTCTCCTTAAAGTTTGCACTCCCTATCTATGTAACCCCACACTGTCACCTTGAGCGCTAGATGGTTCCAACAAACACCACAATTTCATAGAGACATCCAACTCAAAATATAACTCATGATAAGTATTTCTATAATATCTAGCCTAAGTGCCACACGGTGTGCACACTGTCAACTTCACACATGTAGGGATAACCGGAGATTATAATTAAAGCACTTGAGCAGCATAGTAGATCTACTTGATTACAAAGCTCATGACCACAATAAGATCACGCATATAGAGAGAGATGAACACATAGCTACCGGTAGAGCCCTTAGCCTCGAGGGAGAACTATTCCCTCCTCATCATGGGAGTCAGCAACGGTGATGGAGATGGCAGTGGAGTCGATGGATATGGCTCCGGGGGCAATTCCCATTCCCGGCAAGGTGCCAGAACAGAGACTTCAGTCCCCCGAATCTCCTCTTCGATGGCGGCGGCGCTACGGAACTTTTTGTGGAGATCTGATCTGCGTAGGGTTTATGTCTCGAGGAGACATATATATAGGCGAAATGGCAAGGTCGGTGGAGCCTCGAGGGGCCCACACCATGGGCTGGCGCGACCAAGGGTGGGCCCGCGCCACCCTATGGTGTGGCCGCCTCGTGGCTCCCCTTCGTCTTTCCTTCGGGCTCCGTGTTGCGTCTGAAAAAATAGGCACCTCGGCTTTTGTTTCGTCCAATTCCGAGAATATTTCCTTAATAGCTTTGTGAAACCAAAAATAGCAGAAAACAGGCAACTGACACTGTGGCGTATTGTCAATAGTTTAGTTCCAGAAAATGTATAAAAATGCCTCAAAGTATAGACAAAACATAAGGAAGTTGATACAAAACAAGCATTGAGCATCAAAAATTATAGATACGTTTACGACGTATCAAGCAACGTCAATCTTAACTCTTGCACGTCCTCAAGTAGGTAAGTGATAAAAATAATATTTTTTTAGGTGACATGCACCATCACAATCTTGATCAAGGTATTTGCAAAGCATTGATAGCTAGGATCAAAGTACTCTAAACATGAGCATTAAAGATATAGGTCTAACAATAAGACATAACAGCTATGTTGTAACATGAAAGGTAACACAAACAAAATATCATGAATAATGATACGTCCAATTTGCATCACCATTCTATATCATAATTTGCCTCTATTCATTGATATATTTCATATTAAGAGGTGTTACTTATGTCTTTTCATCTGTTTTTGCATGTTTGATGATTCTTGGAGGATGAACTGCCAGAGTTAGGATTCTGATGGAAAAAGAGGTGTTTTGATGCAATTTTGCGAAGATCAGAAAAATACCAGAAAAACTACGAAAAATCTTATTTTACTAAAAGACGAAGAATGCCAGAAGGGGAGGCGGAGATGGGCCATAGGGGGCCCACACCCCCAGGCACGGGCTGATGGTGCTCGACGGTGTTGACGTGGGAACTTCGTTGGAAACCCCAAGAGCAAGGTGTGAAGAGCACAACATCAAGTTTCCTTCAGTAGAGACCGAGGTTATCGAACCAGAAGGAGGAAGGAAACGTCTCAAAGGTGTTGCAAGCAACGCAGAGATCTGCACAACATAAACTCAAGACTTTGTCCCAACGAATCAGTGAGGTTGTCAAGCACCGGTTTGCTGTAACAAAGGATTAAACGTATGGTGTGGAAGGTAATGGTTTGCAGCAAGTAAACAAGTAACAGCGGAAGATGTACCAATGGTAAAGATTGGACTGGGGTCCATAGTTCACTAGAGGTGCTCTCCTTAGATAAACAACATGGCATGAAGGGTAAACAAATTACAGCAGGGCAATTGGTGAGGCGAGCAAGGCATAACAATGCAATTACTAGTCAGAAAGATCCTATGAGATTCGATTGGGAAATACAACAAGATACATAGACCGCCATCCAACTGCATCTATGACTAGAAGTCCACCTTCAGGTTATCATCCAAACCCCCTCCAGTATTAAGTTGCAAGCAACAGACAACTTCTTTAAGAAAAGTGTGTAAGGTAAACAGTCCACATGTTCCATGAAAAAGAGACCGTTGTTTTCTCCCTAGTGGCAACAACACATCTACGACCTAAGAGATTATTGTCACTTCCCTTGGAAACTAGAGGCATGAAGCCACTATCGAGCATAAATACCCCTCTTAGAGTCACTAACAACTACTTGGCCAAGATAGCTACTAACAACGGAGAGCATGCAAGATCACAAACAACACAGACATGATAGAATCATAAAGACAAAACCATTAATCAAATCAACATAATAATCTCAATATCCATCGGATCCCCGCAAACACAACATGCTTGATTACAAATAGATTAGATCTTGATCATGAACGGAGCTCACAAGATCTATACATGAAATCACAAAGGAGGAGATACAACCATCTAGCTACTACATGGACCCATAGTCCAAGGTGGAACTACTCACGCATCATACCGGAGAGAAGGCCTCCGGGATGATCTCCCTTCCGGCAGGGTGCCGGGAAGAACTCCAATCCCCCCGATCTAGAGATGATGGTGGTGGCGGCTAGAGACGGTTTCATGGATATTTGATCGGGTGCTTAGGGTTTCTGCATCGAGGGCTTCTTATAGGCGAAGGGGGAGGACGAGGAGGCCACCAGGGGGGTCAAACCCTACCCAGGCGTGGGCCTACCCCTGGCCGCGCCTGGGGGTTTTTGGCTGCCCTGGCCTGCCTCTCCGTCTCCCCTCTGGACTTCTTGTTCCCCACGGAAAGTAATTAACTTTGACGTTTGTCCCATCCAATTCCGAGAATATTTCTTTACTAGATTTTATGAAACCAAAAATAGCAGAAAACAGGCAGGCACTGTGGCAACTTGTTAATAGGTTACTACCAGAAAACATGTAAAAAGCACCTCAAAGTGTGGACAAAGTAAAGCAAAGTAGATACTAACAAGCATGTAACATCAAAAATTATAGATACGTTTCCGACGTGTCAAGCATCCCCAAGCTTAACTCCTGCTCGTCCTCGAGTAGGTAAGTGATAAAAATAATAATTTTTGAGGTGAACATGCACCCTCACAATAAAGATCCAACCATTCGCAAGCATTGAAAACTGGGATCAAAGAACTCTAAACATGTGCATGAAAGAATGAAGTTCTAACAATAGGACATAGTAACTATGCATGCAACATGAAAGGCTACAAACAAAGATCATGAATAACATGCAATGAAAAACGTTTGTTTGTTTCACATACAGAAAACATAGCATAGTGGCAACTAGCTTGTCCCTCATAGATTAGAAATATAGATGCATATGACACCTTCAAAGTTCACAAGGGTGACTAGAAACAAGTAGCACAAGAACAAGTAATATCACAATATGCATCAATCAATAAGCTTTGGAACATTGCACACATGATGACAACTATGCTCTCTTAATGGTGCCTAAAGGTAGAAGGTGGAGACTCAATAGTGGTGGAAGAAAGGCCTTTTTGTAAAGGAAGCAGGGATTTCAAGTTTCAAAAGGAGCTTCCAAAAATTATGGTACTTGTTAGCTTTCAGCCCTCATTTCCCCTATCACAAGCATCTTGAAGTGATTAAGGTTAAAGTGAACAAACTAGGGAGTATATGCTTGGCGAAGTATAAGCTGGCAATCTCAAGTCCCTTGAATATGAGAGCCACACCTCATGCTACTCAACTTTAGTCCCAGGTAAGTTCTTGTCATTGTAAGTATTTGCATATCATTGAGAACCGCCAACGGGCTACCCCTTGCACATGGTACAGGAGCTTTCCCATAACCAAAATGACAAGGCAAGCAGACAATGAGCATCTCAATGATCTTTTTATTTACTATATGCATAACTTTTTATTGAGGATGCTTCATAGATAGCTCACTATGGTGATGCTGAAAGTTTCCACCATGATTAGGCATGTCTTAGGCTAGCAGCCCAGACATTTCTCTAACACAGAATACAAACTCCATGGACTTACAAGTTCCCTCTTTATTTCACACCGGTGATATCCACAGACAAAAGAGCATGATATCAACTGAGTACAAAGTACAAGTGCAATGTTGAAAACGTTCCCCGTGACAGCACGGTTCTTCTAATTCCAACGTATAAGTGCAAGCATATACAACATAGCGCCACAATGGTTCAAGTTTATTAGGGGCAAAGAATATAAAGTGTGCCATCAAGTTTGTGAGGGATTTAATCACGAAGTTTTCACATAACAAAATAGTTTTTAATTGGAAGATAGTTGAAAACAAGAATATACTTGGAATGGTGTAACACACCATGCATAGGAGTTTATAGTGGACACTTTGGAATAACTTGGTTTCTTGGGAGTTGGAACCATTAGTAGAACTTACTCATACAAGTGGAGGCTAGCAAAAGACTGGGAGCAACCAACTAATAGAGCAATAATGGCCATAATCATGCAGAGCAACAAAGCATTACTAATAAAAGCAAAGAGTGGTACTACAAGTCAAGTACTAAATGATAATAGAGGCTATGGTGACTTGTGAGAGTCATAACATGGTGTGAGAATGTGCCACTTCAACCCAAACAAAGCATCAAAGGAGAATACCACAATACTATGCTTTTGCATGCTAAACCAACGCATAATTTATTCAAGGCACACTAAGCAATACCAATGACTTGGATCAAGCCATGCTACAACAATAATCACTAAGCATAAAGTCAAAACAACACCTAGCATGTCATGCTAAAGTCTAAGTCACAGTCAATGCAAGCTCCTCTTGCACTTCAAGTAAGAACTTACTACTCCTTTCCAACACCAAGCAACTTATTTGCAAAATAACACAGACAGAACGGGGGTCCAAACTACTCAAGCAAACTAAACAAACTAAGCAAAGCAAACTAAAACTAAGACGCTCCAAGAACAACACAACAGTGCATGAAACAATAAAAACGAAGTGTCTAGACATACCTGAGCTTTTTATTGATGAAGAAGGGGATGCCTTGGGCATCCCCAGGCTTTGACGCTTGTAACTATTGGATATTTCTTGGGGTGACACCATGGTGGCATCCCCAAGATTGAGCTTTTGTCCATTCTTCATATCATTACATCATTCTCTCTCTACACCTGAAATTTTTCCTTCATACAAAACTTCACATAATCTTCATTAGCAACATTAGTTTATTCAAAAGATAATAAACCCCTGGCAAAGCTTTGGAACAGCAAATCTTTTCACTAAAAACACAATCTAATCTAGTAACTCCTTCAAAAAGCTCAATTTCCCAAAAAGAACTAAAAATGAATCAATAAGAAGCAAATGCAAATAATGGCAGAAATCTGTCAAAACAGACCAGCAGGCAGAAACCGATTTTTTCGAACATCTTTTGTTGCTCAAATCAAAAAGTGTTAAACTAAGGAAAGTTAGCTAACATACTGGGGGATTTATTCGTAAATTCTGAGCTCAATACGAGGTACAAAGACTCCTCAAGAATTTTTATGGTGGAGGACAGAAATCTGTTTCGGGACAGCAACTCCCCAAATCTTACTTCTCTCTCATTAGAGGTCATTCTTGGCACAAAAAGGAAACAAAAAGGATAAGGAGAGATCATTACTGAAGTAATAACTTCCAAGACTCAAGGAAACTCTTGGGTTATCTCCCAACAAGTACTTTTCTTTAACGCCTTTAAGTTAGGCACAAGAAGCAAGAAGAATCAAGTATTTTCAAATGAAGAAGCATTAACATCAAACCTTGATTTTAAAGGAGGAGCAAAAGAAACTTCTTTCTCCTCATAGGGAAGTGTTCAATACCTTTCTTGAATGGAAAATGATATTTAATGGTGCCTTCTTTCATATCAATGATGGCACCAACTGTTCTAAGAAAAGGTCTTCCCAAAGTAATAGGACAAGAAGCATTGTATTCAACATCCAATACATAGAAATCCACATGGACATAAGCATTGTTAACCATAATGAGAACATCATTAATACTCACCATGAGTTTCTTCTTAGCATCATCATTGAGTGGGACATCTATATAACAATCTTCCAAAGGTGGCAAATCAAGCATTTCATAAATCTTCCTAGGCATAATAAAGACACTAGAACCAAGATCAGATGAAGCTTTGATATCAAAGTCATTCACTTGCATATTAATAATGGGTTCCCAACTATCTTCTACTTTCCTAGGAATAGAAGCCTTGTGTTTTAGCTTCTCTTCCTTAATCTTAACAAGAGCATCTGTAATGTGTTTGGTAAAGGCAACATGCATATCACTAGCATCAGGACTTCTAGCAAGCTTTTCCAAGAACATAATCACTTCAGAAATATTCGAACCATCAATATCAAAGTCAAACTTAGCATCACTAGTAGTAGGCTCAATAGGCTTAGGCATAGTAGGAGGAGGAATAGGGACTACTTGTGGTTTAGTGGTGATGGTGCACACACTGTTGTTTCCAACAATTCCAGCTTCCCTTTCCCACTTAGCATGAAGTTGAGCTAACAGCCTAACATTTTCATCAATAGTAACTTGTATGGCATGAGCAGTAGCAAAGGTGTTTTCCATAGTTTCAGGTTTAGCAGCCATTTTATTAATCAAGGAAGACTGAGCTTCAGACAAATAGGATATATTTTTCTCAACAGTTAAAAGCTTTTCCTTTATAGTCTTATTAAAAGTGGTTTGTTTACTAATAAAGTCCTTGAGCATGACTTCAAGTTTAGAGGGGGCACTTTTAACATTATTGTAAGAGCTTCCATAGGAATTGCCATTATTAGGAGGATAAGGCCTATAATTGTTGTTCCTACCAAAATTATTCCTATAGGCATTGTTGTTGAAATTGTTGTTTCTAATGAAGTTCACATCAACTTGCTCTTCTTGAGCAAGCAAAGAGGCTAAGGGAACACTATTAGGATCTAGAGGAGCTTTCCCATTAACAAGCATAGCCATAATAACATCAATCTTATCACTCAAAGAGGAAGTTTCCTCAACAGAATTTACCTTCTTACCATGTGGAGCTCTCTCAACATGCCATTCATAGTAGTTAACCATCGTATTATCAAGTAGCCTTGTTGCAGCACCCAAGGTGAGGCCCATGAAGGTACCTCCAGCAGCTGAATCCAGCAGGTTTCTTGAAGAGTAGTTCAAACCTGCATAAAAAGTCTGGATAATCATCCAAGTATTGAGTCCATGAGTGGGACAATTCTTAACCAAAGTTTTCATTCTTTCCCAAGCTTGAGCAACATGTTTATTATCAAGTTGTTTAAATTTCATAATGTCACTTCTCATAGATATAATCTTAGTAGGAGGATAGTACTTTCCAATAAAAGTATCTTTGCACTTAGTCCAAGAATCAATACTATTTTAGGCAAAGAAAGCAACCATTCTTTATCTTTTCCTCTCAAGGAGAAAGGAAAAAGCTTGAGCTTAATAATATCTCCATCTACATCCTTATACTTTTGCATTTCACAAAGTTCAACAAAGCTATTGAGATGGGCAGCAGGATCATCAGAACTAGCACCAGAAAATTGCTCTCTCATCACAAGATTCAACAAAGCAGGCTTAATTTCATGAAATGTAGCATCAGGAGCAGGTGGAGCAATAGGAGTGCTTAGGAAATCATTGTTGTTTGTGCTAGTGAAGTCACACAACTTGGTGTTCTCAGTAGAGTTCATTTTGGCAAAGGTGAGCAAGCCAAAAACAGCAGCAACAGCTAGAGCAGGAACTAATTTTTTTGTGTTTTTTAATAAAGCAAGCAAACAAAACTAGACTATTTTTTTGGTTTTTTTTAAAAGAGGCAAACAAAACCAAGCAAAAGAAACAAAGCAAACTAAAAACAAAGTAAAAAGAAAGGAAGTGTAGGACTCCCCTTGTGAAGACGTCCTCAGCCTCCCCGGCAACGGCACCAGAAATCTTTGATGGTGCTCCACGGTGTTGACGTGGGAACTTCGTTGGAAACCCCAAGAGCAAGGTGTGAAGAGCACAGCAGCAAGTTTCCCTCAGTAAAGACCGAGGTTATCAAACTAGAAGGAGGAAGGAAACGTCTCAAAGGTGTTGCAAGCACGAAACATGTAAAAAGCACCTCAAAGTGTGGACAAAGTAAAGAAAAGTAGATACTAACAAGCATGGAACATCAAAAATTATAGTTACGTTTCCGACATATCACGGGCCACCCCTAGGCCGCGCCTACAGGGGTGTGGCCCACCTGGTCCACCTCTGGCTCCGCCCTGTAGCCTATATATTCTCCTCGAAACCCTAATACATGGGGGAGTGACCATAGAAAGATTTCGCCACCTTTGCGGGTCATAAAACACTGAGAGAGAAAGAGATCTCCGGCAGACAGATTTCTCCCAGGGAAATTCCTTCCCAGAGAGGGGAGATCGTCGCCATCAACCATCATCAAGCTAGACTTCATCGGGATCATCATCATCATCCACACCATAATCTCCACCAGCACCATCATCACCACTCCATCCCGCTGTAACAATTGTGTTGAATACTTGCATAGTTCTTAGGGGAAACTTTCCCGGTGTTGATTACTATTGTAGTTGATACTTGTGAGTAGAACCATTGGATTATTGTTTATGTTCAGATTGTTATTCATCACCATATCATCTTTGATCTTGATCCATATGATGTCTCATGAGTAGTTCGTTTAGTTCTTGAGGACATGGGAGAAGTCATGTTGTTAGTGGTGGATTTGTGTTGAGATATTATTCAATGGTTTAGTATTTAAGTTGTGGTGCTATTCTTCTAGTGGTGTCATGTGAACGTCGACTACATGATACTTCACCATTTATGGGCCTAGGGGAATGCATTATGTATTTGGCTACTAATTGTGGGGTTGCCGGAGTGACATAAACCTAAACCCTCATTTGGACACCATTGCACAAGGGAGCGTAGGATCTCAGAGTTTAAGGCTGTGGTTAGGTTTGTATCTTAATTGCTTACTTGTAGTTGTGGATGCTTGCAAGGGGTTTAATCACAAGTATGTATTAGTCCAAGTAATGTCGGTACATTAGCACAGGTTCACCCACACAAGACTTACAAAACCAAAGAAGACTACTCAGCTATTTGAAGCGGAAGCACTTGACAGAATTCCCATGTGTCCTCGAGAATGTTTGTCCTTATAAGTATTCCCACTTGCTTGTCCTTTGCTAAGAAAGGATTAGGCCACTTGCTGCAATTGTTTGTTGTCTTTATTACTTGCACTTTATTTACTTGCTTTATCAGAAAACCCCTAAAAATGCGTTTGCTAAGTATTATAGAGATTTCCTGCTACATACCACTAGTCAACACCTTCTGCTCCTTGTTGGGATCGAAACTCCTATTTATCGCAAGTATTACGATACACCCCCTATACTTGTGGGTCATCAAGACTATTTTCTGGCGCCGTTGCTGGGCAGTGAAGTGCTATTGAAGAGTTTAACTAGTAAAGGAAACTTCTACTGTGAGTATTATTTTTATTTATGTTTGTTACTTTGTTTCCAATATGGATAACTCACTTGATTTTATGTTTGGGAAAACTACTCCACTGTTAGGGTAGTAGATGAACCACCACCTGTTGAGATAGATCCTTTTAATATACCTACAAGTATTGTTGATCGTGTTATGGATAATTATTATTTAGGGGATGGAACTATCCATCCCGGTGATCATTTTCTTTTTATCCATGAATTATGCGAGTTGTTTAAGTGTGAAGCTATCACAATTGAACAGGTGAAGAAGAAGTTACTCTCTATATCGTTGAAAGGAAGAGCTGAATAATGGTATAAGCTGCTGAAGAATGGATAATCCATGGAATGGGAGGAAATAGTACCTCTCTTTTATTCTAAATTCTATCCTCCCAGTGAGATTCATAAGGATAGGAATCTGATATATAACTTTTGGCCTCGTGATGGAGAGAGTATGGCTCAAGCTTGGGGGAGATTGAAGTTACTAATGCTTAAATGTCCTATTCATGAACTCCCTAACAATATTATTATTAATAACTTTTATGCTAGGCTTTCTCTTTATGATAAATATTTACTAGATGCTTCTTGTGCTGGATCATTCACACGTATGAAGGAAGAAGCTAAATGGGATCTCCTAGACCGTATTCAAGAGAACACTAAAGCATGGGAGAATGACAAAGGAAGAAAGTCAGGTATGAACTATGATTATGAATGCATTAAATCTCTTATGGGAACTGATGACTTCTGTGATATTAGTAATGAGTATGGTCTTGATTCTAAAATTCTTGCAAAATGTTTCAAGGCCTTTGCCTCCTATATTGAAATTCCCAAAAAGGAGTGGGACAAGTACCATGCTCCTTACAAATACATTGTTACCCATGTTCCTGCTAGCATTGAAGTTTGTACTATTGATCCTATTTTGCTTGAATCTTATGTTGAGAAAATCCCTTTTCCTGCTAAGGTAAAGGAACATTCTATCATAGCTAATGTGGTTAGCAAAAGTGTAAAGAAAACTGTGGAACCTGACGAGCAAATATTGACCATGTGGTAGCTATTATGAAAGATCTTGTCACTAAAAATATAGAGGATGAGCATATTGTCTTTTGTGAATATGCTTCTAATATTGTCTCTCATCCTAGAAAGGCTAGAAAATCTAGTGTCCCTGTGCTTTCTGTTAGAATTAGTGATCATTGCTATTATGGTTTATGTGATATTGGTGCTAGTTCTAGTGCTATTCCTTATGAGATTATAGGGAAATTATGCATGAAATTGGTCCTTGTGAGCTTGAGGACATTGATGTGGCTATTCACCTTGCTAATAGAGAGACAGTTTGTCCAATTGGCATCGTAAGAGATGTGGAAGTTCTTTGTGGTAAGATTAAATATCCTACTGATTTTCTATTGCTTGGTTCTGAAGCTAGTAAAACCTGTCCTATTATCTTTGATAGACCCTTCTTGAATACTTGTGGGGCTATCATAGATTGTAGGAAGGAAAAGGTTTTGACTAAGTTTGATGGAGAGTCTTATGAGTTTAATTTTTCCAAATTTTCTAAAACTCCTTATGAAAATGAACTGCCTAATGAGGATTTCAGGGTTGAACAACTTTCTGCTATTTCTCTTGCTCCTAACAATGCCTTTCAGCAGTTTATGGAAGATCATGAAAGAAGGTATTCATGAAGGAAAGAAATGAGATTGGCGAGGTTTTCCTTCGTCAACCTGAGTTACTTAAGCACAATCTACCTGTGGAAGATTTGGGTACCACACTACCACCTAAAGGGGACCCTGTTTTCGAATTAAAACCTTTACCGGATGATCTTAAATATGCTTATCTAGATGACAAGAAAGTATGTCCTATTATTATTAGTTCTAAACTTTCAGGAAAGGAAGAAGAAAGGTTATTGGAAATATTGAAGAAACACCGAGGAGCTATGAGATATACTCTTGATGATTTAAAAGGGATTTCTCCTACTATATGTCATCATGCTATTAATATAGAACCTGATGAAAAACCAGTTGTTGAGCACCAACGCCGTCTAAATCCTAAGATGAAGGATGTCGTAAGAAATGAGGTATTAAAGCTCCTTGATGCTGGTATTATTTACCCTATTGATGATATCCAATGGGTTAGCCTTGTTCATTATGTCACAAATAAAGGGAGAATCACTGTTGTGCCTAATGAAAATAATGAGCTTATACCCCAAAGAGTAGTGGTTGGGTATAGGATGTGCATTGATTTTAGAAAGGTTAACAAAGTTACTAAGAAATATCATTATCCTTTGCCCTTTATTGATCAAATGCTAGAAAGGTTGTCTAAAAAGACCCACTTTTGTTTTCTTGATGGTTATTCTGGGTTCTCTCAAATTGCTGTGAGAGCACAAGACCAAGAGAAAACCACCTTCACTTTTTGTTATGGCACTTATGCTTATAGGTGTATGCCTTTTGGGTTATGTAATGCTCCTGCTTTTTTTTCCATACAATCCCCCAGAAAGAGGGATCGGGTTCCATTATCATCAGGTAATGCTCCTGCTACCTTTCAAAGATGTATGTTTGCTATCTTTCATGGTTTTTGTGAAGAAATTGTGGAGGTTTTCATGGACGATTTCTCCGTCTATGGAACTTCTTTTGATAACTGTTTGCACAACCATGATAAAGTTTTGCAGAGATGTGAAGAAACCAACTTTGTTCTTAATTGGGAAAATTCCATTTCATGGTTAATGAAGGGATTTTTCTTGGACACAAAATTTCTGAAAGAGGCATTAAAGTTGACAGAGCCAAAATTGAAGCAATTGAGAAGATGCCTTGCCCTAGGGATATTAAAGGTATTCGTAGTATCCTTGGTCATGCTGGTTTCTATAGGAGGTTTATTAAAGATTTCTCCAAAATTTCAAAGACCCTTACTAATCTTGTTCAAAAAGATGTGCCTTTTGTTTTTGATGATGATTGTAAGGAAGCTTTTGAAACTTTGAAGAAAGCTTTGACTGCTGCTCCTATTGTTCAACCACCTGATTGGAGTTTACCTTTTGAAATTATGTGTGATGCTAGTGATTTTGCTGTGGGTGCTGTTCTTGGGCAACATGTTGATAAGAAGTTGAATGTTATTCATTATGCTAGCAAGACTCTAGATTCTGCTCAAAAGAATTATGCTACTACCGAGAAGGAGTTCTTAGCTATAATCTTTGCCTATGATAAGTTTAGACCCTATTTGTTGATTCAGAGGTTACTATTCATAATGATCATGCTACTATTAAGTACCTTATGACAAAGAAAGATGCTAAGCCTAGGCTTATTAGATGGGTGTTGCTTTTACAAGAGTTTGATCTGCATATTGTAGATAGGAAAGGTGCTGGAAATCCTGTTGTGGACAATTTATCTCGTTTGGAAAACATTTCTTTTGACCCCTTTCCTATTAATGATAGTTTTCCAAATGAACAGCTGGCTGCAATAAGGATAAGCCCGCATGAGAGTCCTTGGTATGCTGATTACGCTAACTTTATTGTTTCCAAGTATTTGCCTCCAACCTCTATAGCCCAGCAAAGAAGGAAATTCTTTTATGATCTGAGGCATTACTTTTGGGATGAACCAAATTTATATAAAGAAGGAGTAGGTGGTATTATGCGAAGATGTGTTCCAGAATATGAATAACAAGAGATATTGAGGAAATGTCATGGCAGTGCTTATGGAGGACATCATGCTGGAGATAGAACTGCACAAAAAGTTTAACAATCTGGATTTTATTGGCCTAATCTTTTCAAGGATGCAAGGAAGTTTGTCTTATCATGTGACGAATGTCAGAGAGTTGGTAATATTTCTAGACGCAATGAAATGCCTATGAATTATTCTCTTGTTATTGAACCTTTTGACTGTTCGGGATTTGACTTTATGGGTCCTTTTCCTCCTTCAAAAGGGTATACTCATATTATTGTTGCTGTTGATTATGTTACAAAGTGGGTAGATGCCATACCTACAAATAGTGCTGATGGTAAGACCTCTTTAAAAATGCTTAAAGATGTTATTTTTCCTAGGTTTGGTGTGCCTAGATATCTCATGACTGATGGAGGCTCTCATTTTATTCATGGTGGTTTTGGGAAAACTCTTGCCAAATATGATGTTAACCATAGAATTGCTTCAGCTTATCACCCCCAAACCAGTGGGCAAGTAGAACTTTCTAATAGATAAATTAAATCTATCTTGCAGAAGACTGTTAATAGGTCTAGGAAAAATTGGGCTAAAAAGCTGAATGACGCTTTATGGGCTTATATAACTGCTTATAAAAACCCTATGGGTATGTCTCCTTACAAAATGGTTTATGGGAAAGCTTGTCATTTGCCTCTAGAATTAGAACACAAAGCTTATTGGGCAGTGAAAGAACTGAATAGAGATTTTAAACTTGCCGGTGAGAAGACATTTCTTGACTTGAGTACCTTAGATGAGTGGATAAGTGAAGCTTATGAAATATCCAGAATCTTTAAGGAAAAAGTAAAAATATGGCATGATAGGAGAATTCTAAAAAGGGAGTTCCATGTTGGTGAGAAGGTTCTTTTGTATAGGTCTCGTCTCAGATTTTTTGCAAGGAAACTACTCTCAAAATGGGAAGGACCTTTTGTTATTGAGGAAGTGTATCGTTTAGGGGCTATCAAAATATCTTCTTTGAAAGACAACACTACACAGGTGGTGAATGGTCAAAGGCTCAAACATTATATTTCTCGAGATTCTTATAATGAAGATGTTGATATTATTCAAATGGTAACTCCGGAAGAATCTATTAGAAACCAAACTCCAGAATCTACAGACTCCATCTTTGAATAGGTAAAAGTGGTGAAAACTGAAGGTTTGTGAAAACCCTATCTTTTTATATCTTTGATGTTTTTACTACATACGGAAGGTTACGAGACAAAACAGAGGAGGAAACGGAGGCCAGGGTGTCCACACCCACCCTAGGCGCGGCCCCCAGCTGGCCGCGCCTAGAGGGGGTGTGAGCCTCCTGAGCTCCATCTCCGCCTCGTTTTCGCATAGTACCTTCTTTATGCATTGTAACTTCGTAATATATAACCCCCCCGGATCCCCCCGAGGTTCGTATATCATGTTATCGCCATGTTTTTGTTTCGATCTGTTTCTGTCATGAAATCTTCTCAAGTTTAGAGCACCATGGTCTCCGCCAACAACAAAGGCAAGAAGCCCGAGGAAGATGACCCTCAAAACCCCAAGGAGGAGGAGGTCTTGGTGGAGGATGAAGAAGACATCGAGGAGGAAGAGCATCCGGACACCCGCTCTACCGTCGCAAGCATTGGAGTGGTGGCAAACCCTATCAACCTTAGGAGGACAGCACAGATGTCTACAGGAGGGAGAACTCCGCATCATATCCTCGCTCCATGGTCACCTCCTTCACGCACCAAGAACCGTTTCCATACTCTCTTAATTGAGCGACATTACCAAAAGGTGCCCAAAGGTAATTTGCCCTCTGTTTGGGATCTGCCTCGTTCTAACCATGCAGGGAAGGAACACACTAAGAAGGAAGAGTGGGGAAAGAATAACAAGGACTGGGATTCTCGGTCCGACATGATGATGAACCGTATTAAGCATAATTCGGAGTTGATTCGTACTCTAACCTTTTAGATTGAGGATTTGAGGAAACTGATTGAAGAGCTTATCAAGAGAACACCACCACCACCGAAGGAGTAATTCATCACCAGGTTTGGCATCCCCTTGGCTTGTTCCAAGCTTGGGGGAGCGTCGTAGTATCACATCATTATATTTTATCTTTTACTTTTTTTAGTAGAGTCATGTCTTTGGTAGAAAAGTTATATTATAGGTTGGTTTGCATTGTGGAAGTATCTCTTCTTTAGTTGGTTATCTATGTATCCCTTGGTGTGAGTGCCTTTATGGAATATTAATGAGAAGCTTCATCTTTTACGTTTTGCACTTCTTGTTTTAGTTTGCAATCTCTATTATATGATTGATCTTGTTGATCAGTATTGGCATCACTTTGGGAGCATCAAGTAGATCTAAATTGGTTTTAGCAAACCGAGCTCTGGTCAGTAGCAACACTTTTTGAGATTTGAATGGAAAAAGAGAAAAGCACTTACATGTATTTTGTATCATTTATTTTCTTTCTTGATTGGCTCATAAGTTTAGTATTCTTTATTTAAGATATTTTGTGTCTTCAAGGAAGATTGCATGTTTGGCTTTATCACTTGTAGGTTTGCTTGTTTCTTCCAACTCTTTTGCTTGCTACCCAGCCTTGCTAACAAAAAAAACTGTTTTGAGAAGGCATACTTCTCATGCATCCAACCCCCTTTGAACCAAAACCTATGCCATTTGTGTCCACCATATCTACCTATTAGCACTATTGCTATTCCAAGCAAATTCTCAATCTTCGTCTATCTTTCGAATTAAAAATTATTTTGTTATGTGAAAACTAGTTAGTAAAGCTCTCACGAACTTGATGTCACACCTTATTTTCTTGCCCCTAATAAACTTGAACCATTGTGTCATCGAAGTTATATGTGCTTGCATCTATACGTTGGGATTAGCAGAACCATGCTATCATGGGGAACACTTTCAACACTTATGGATACATATCCAGTTGATATCATGCTCTTTTGTTTGCGGATGTCGTCGGTGTGAAATAAAAGGGGAGCTTGTAAGTCCATGGAGTTATGTATGTGTGTTAGAGAAACGCCTGGGCCTCTAGTCTAATCATGGTGGAAACTTGCAACATAACCATAGTGAGAAATCTATGAAGCATCCTCAATAAAAACCTATGCAAATAGCAAATAAAAATATCGCTGAGATGCTCACTGTTTGCTTGCCTTGTCATTTTGATTATGGGATATCTCTTGTATCATGTGAAAGGGGTACCCCGTTGGTAGTTATTTATGATACACATGTACTTACAATGACAAGAACTTACCGGTAACTAAAGTTGAGTAGCATGAGGAGCGTCCCTCGTACTCAAGGGACATGAGATTGCCAACTTATATTTCGTCAACCATATACTCCATCTTGGTTCACTTTAACCTTAACCACCTCAAGATGCTTATGATAGGGGCAATGAGAGCTCAAAGCTAGTAAGTACCATAATCTTTTGGAAAGCTCTTTATGAAACTTGAAATCCCTGCTTCCCTCTATGAAGGGCCTTTCTTCTACTTCTAAGTTGAGTCGGTATACCTACTTCCTCTCTATCTCCAGCAAGCATTTGAGTTGTTGTGTTTCAAGCATTCATATGATGGTTTATTCAATCATGTTCTTTATATTCCTTGTTTGCACAAGACTCTTATCTATTGAGTATTACTTTAAAAGCCATCATTGTGAAAAACCTTTTATGTTTGATCAAAGAGTACTCCTGTTGTAAAACTTCTACAAAAGATTTTTGTGAAACTGTTTGCCAGCTATTCTCTGACCAAGAACAAAGTTTTCCAATTCCAATTATGATTTATCTTTATGCATCTCTATTGTGACTCCTGTACTTGTTGCAAGCTAAGTTATATAATGGTGAGTTGCTTTCTTCTATGAGTTGTGTAATGGTAAGTGTGATGCTTCTTGTCCGTATTATTTTATTGACACTTCACTACATAAACATGTGGACATGTTTACTGAGCTCAGTTTTCGCTTGGGGACAAGCGAAGGTCTAAGCTTGGGGGGAGTTGAGGTGACATGCACCCTCACAGTAAAGATCCAATCATTTGCAAGCATTGAAAGCTGGGATCAAAGAACTCTAAACATGTGCATGAAAGAATGGAGTTCTAACAATAGGACATAGTAACTATGCATGCAACATGGCAAGCTACAAACAAAGATCATGAATAACATGCATTGAAAAACATTTGTTTGTTTCACATACAGAAAACATAGCATAGTGGCAATCAGCTTGTCCCTCATAGAGTAGCAATATAGATGCATAGGACACCTGCCAAGTTCACAAGGGTGATTAGAAACAAATAGCACAAGAGCAAGTTATTGACTTTGTCCTTCGTCTCGTCCAATTCCAATAATATTTCTTTACTAACTTTTCTGAAACCAAAAATAGCAGAAAACAAGCATCTGGCACTGTTGCAACTTGTTAATAGGTTAGTACCAGAAAACATGTAAAAAGCACCTCAAAGTGTGGACAAGTAAAGCAAAGTAGATACTAAACAAGCATGGAACATAAAAAATTATAGATACGTTTCCAATGTATCAGGAGTTGATACGTCCAATTTACATCACCATTCTATATCATAATTTGCCTCTATTCATTGATATATTTCATATTAAGAGGTGTTACTTATGTCTTTTCATCTATTTTTGCATGTTGGATGATTATTGGAGGATGAACTGCCGGAGTCAGGATCCTGATGGAAAAAGAGGTGTTTTGATGCAATTTCGCAAAGATAAAAAAATACCAGAAAAATTATGGAAAATCCTATTTTCCCAGAAGACGAAGAATGCCAGAAGGGGAGGCGGAGATGGGCCACAGGGGGCCCACACCCCCTAGGTGCGGGCCACCCCTAGGTCGCGCCTACAGGGGTGTGGCCTACTTGGTCCACCTCTGCCTCTTCCCTCTCGCCTATATCTTCTTGAATCCCTAATACACGGGGGAGCAACCACAGAAAGATTCGGCCGCCTCTGCGGGGTGAAAAACACCGAGAGAGAAAGATCTCTCCGTCATACAGATTTCTGCCAAGGAAATTCCTTCCCGGGGAGGGGAGATCATCACCATCAACACCATCAAGCTAGACTTCATCGGGATCATCATCATCATCCACACCATATTCTCCACCAGCACCATCATCACCACTCCATCCCGCTGTAACAATCGTGTTGAATACTTGCATAGTTCTTTGGGGAAACTTTCCTGGTGTTGATTACTATTGTAGTTGATGCTTGTGAGTGGAACCATTTGATTATTGTTTATGTTCAGATTGTTATTCATCACCATATCATATTTGATCTTGATCCATATGATGTCTTGTGAGTATTTCGTTTAGTTCTTGAGGACATGGGAGAAGTCATGTTGTTATTAGTGGATTTGTGTTGAGATATTATTCAATGGTTTAGTATTTAAGTTGTGGTGCTATTCTTCTAGTGGTGTCATGTGAACGTCGACTACATGATACTTCACCATTTATGGGCCTAGGGGAATGCATTGTGTATTTGGCTACTAACTGTGAGGTTGCCGGAGTGACAGAAACCTGAACCCCGGTTAGGACACCATTGCACAAGGGAGTGTAGGATCTCATAGTTTAAGGTCGTGGTTAGGTTTGTACCTTAATTGCTTCCTTGTAGTTGTGGATGCTTGCAAGGGGTTTAATGACAAGTATGTATTAGTCCAAGTAAGGACGGTACATTAGCACATGTTCACCCACACAACACTTACAAAACCAAAGAAGACTACTCAGCTATTTAAAGCGAAAGCACTTGACAGAATTCCCATGTGTCCTCGAGAACGTTTGGTCCTTATAAGTATTCTCACCGGCCTGTCCTTTGCTAAGAAAGGATTGGGCCACTTGCTGCAATTGTTTGTTGTCTTTATTAATTGCACTTTATTTCCTTGCTTTATCAGAAAACTCCTAAAAATCCGTTTGCTAAGTATTTACAGAGATTTCCTGCTCCATACCACTAGTCAACACCTTCTGCTCCTAGTTGGGATCGACACTCCTATTTATCGAAAGTACTACGATACACCCCCTATACTTGTGGGTCATCAAATAACAATGCATTGAAAGACGTTTGTTTATTTCACATATAGAAAACATAGCAAGAGTGGTATTCAGCTTGTCCTTCATGGTATAACAAAACATAAATGCATAGGACACCTTCAAAGTTCATAAGGGTGACTAGATACAAATAATTTAAGAACAAGCAATATCAACATTATGAATCAATCAATAAGTTTTGGGACAATGCACATAAAATTAAGAATGACAACTATGCTCTCTTAATTGGTGCATAAAGATAGAAGATGGAGACTCAACATAAAAGTAAGAAGAAAGGCCCTTCATAGAGGGAAGCAGGGATTTCAAGTTTTATAAAGAGCTTCCAAAAATTATGGTACTTATTAGCTTTCATCTCTCATTGCCCCTACCATAAGCATATTAAAGTGATCAAGGTTAAAGTGAAACAAATATGGAGTATATGCTTGACAAATCATAAGTTGGCAATCTCATGTCTCTTGAGTACGAGGGTCGTTTCTCATGCTACTCAACTTTAGTCACAAGCAAGTTCTTGTCATTTTAAGTATATGTGTATCATAGAGAAACGCCAACGGGGTACCCCTTGCCCCCATGACACTGGAGCTATCCCATATCAAAATGACAAGGCAACAGACAAGCGATCTTTTTATTTACCATGAGCATGGTATATCTTTTTTTTCTATATATGTTTTTTCTATATGTTTTTCTGAAGATGCTTCATAGGTTGCTCACTATGGTGATGCTGCAAGTTTCCACCATGATTAAGCATGGATTAGGCTAGCCTCCTAGGCGTTTCTCTAACACATATATAATACTCCATGAACTTACAAGCTCCCCTTTTATTTCACACCGCCGACATCTATAAACAAAAGATCATGATATCAACTGGGTAATATGTATAGGTGTTGAAAGCGTTCCCCATGATAGCATGGTTCTGCTAATTCCCAACTTATAAGTGCAAGCATATACAACATAGATGACACAATGGTTCAAGTTTATTAGGTGTAAGAAATAAATTGTGCCATCAAGTTTGTGAGAGCTTTAATCACTCATTTTCACATAACAAGTTTAATTTGGAAGATAGATAAACATATGAATATACTTGGAATGGTGTAACACACCATGCATATGAATTTATAGTGGAATATTTGGAATAACTTGGTTTCTTGGGATTTGGATGCATGAGTAGAGCTCATACTCAGTACAAGTGGAGGATAGCAAAAGACTGGGAGCGACCAACTAAGAGCGCAATAATGGCCATAATCATGCAAAACGACAAAACATTATTAATTAAATCATAAAGTGATATCACAAGTCAAAAACTAAATGATCATAGAGGCTAAGGTGTCAGGTTCATAGTCTTAACATGGTGTAAGCATGTGCCAAGTCAATCCAAATATAGAATCAAAGGAGAATACCACAATATAATGCTTTTGTATGCTAAAACAACACATGATTCTTTCAAGGCACATTATGTAGGGTTTCGTAGCATGGAAAAAAATTCTATCGCATACAAACAAACAAGCCAAGATCTATCTACTAGATTGTAGCAACGAGTCGATGGAATAACTTACCCTCGAAGATTCCAAAGTGTTTAATGAGAGCGGATTCTCGTGGGTGATGTAGTCGTACTCTTTCCGATCTCAAGATCGCGTAGACGATCCTTCCGGCGCTGCGTTAAGCGGCGCTCATGATCGGTCACATGTTCGGTACTCGACGAAGACCTTCCTCTCCCTTGTTCCAGCAGGCAGCGGAGGTTGTAGCACTCTCCTCGCGATTTCGGCAGCACAACGGCGTTGTAAGAGGTCCCAATCTTAGATAAGATAGAGCCTCCTCTGTTTTACAATGCTAGTCCCTGGATCACTAGCTAGCATCCACAGTTAAGATGTAATATCAAGATACAAAGGTCATAATTTAAATTCTATAACCATGAATAACATATGTTTATTACATCAAACATAGCTCATTTGGCTATTACATTACATTGCAGCGGAATAACTATAGTCATGGGTCCTTCATCTTAAAAATGCCACAGGCAGATGTTGGTTGTAGACTTTGTAGTCCTAGTCAATCAAACAATCTTCACTTAAAAACAATCAACCTGCAACATTACAAGTTACAGCCACACGGGTCAATACATTTGGAATTGTATTGGCAAGTTTCACTTTTGTGTATAATAAGAGTGGATCCTATCAATACATGCATTTTTGGCTAAGTAGAGTTTAAGGCTTATTTGCACAAAGCAATATTTTATCCTATCTTTTCAAAAATGGTTTTAGTCCTTTGTCAATCTCTTTTCCAAGAATCCCTTGAACTCCTTGGTAGAAACTCAAGTGTTCAAGTCCTTGTCAAAATCTCTTGAACCACTTGGTAACCCCAAGTGCAACAAGCTTCAAAATCTCATGTGTTCCTTGGTAACCCCAAGCACAACATGCTTTAACAAAATCTCTTTGAATTCCTTGGTAGACACACAAGGGCATCAAGTTTTATTTTACTTTAGAAGTTGGAATGTCGAGATCTCCCACAGTTCAAACTTTAGTTGCTCAGTATTGTCCATAACCGGGGACACGGCTAAGTACTTAGATTTTATTAACTTCTGCAGAAGGAGTACACTTTACCCACATGTCACAATCCCATCTTGTTGCCACCAGTGGCCTACTGGATTAGTGCTCACCAAGATGGAGTACCGGCAGACTGAGAGTGTGACGAAGTCTTTCCAAAAGGTCCCCCCATACATCATTGCTAGCTTGTCATCAGCCCCCATGAAGCATTCCAGATCCCCATGTCCGGTAACTAAAGACAATGTATGAGTCTTCCTAATGTAGTTGACTAAGCCAGAGCCATAATAGCATGTGGTTGCACACGAAAGCCACAATTGGAGAAGCATGTTTGATCTCTAAGTTTCCCAGGTGGTTATCTTTTGGAGCACAACACAAAGAGATTCCCATAGACATGGATCCTTTTGTTGCCACCTTATCCAAAACTTAAAGTATCCTACACCTAGGTGGTTCATTGAGTCCTTGTTTTATTATGTAAAACACAAGTCCTTTTCTCAACCTTTGTAAAATCTCAACATGTATTCTCTTTTCAAAACATAGCATGGCTAAGCATGTACAACTTCAATATTTTCACTAAGGAGTGTATAGGGAATCCTATTAGGATTTAGCATAGCATAAGTATAAAATTCTTATCGTGCATGTTTTCAAAATCCACTAAGTATAATGAAAATAGTAGGACTTTAGATGATAGTGTCACTTGCCTTTTTGGTAGGGAATGGTGGTTCACTCCTTGATCTTGCTAGTCTCACACTTTGCTAAATTCACTACAAGTCAATCAAGCAAACACAAAATCAACTAACATTTCAAACCAAGGTTAAACAAACAATTTCACACTCACAAAGTCATGGAATCTAAGTCATGCAAAGGATGGTTCTATTGCAAGGTTGGTCTCTACTAGGTTTATAAACTTTGTAAGGTCCAAATTGGTCATTTACCAAAATGGCAAAGCCATAGTTAGAGGGTTTTGCTCAAAATCTATTTTAAAACCCATTCAACATTTTATGTGGTGTAAAATAGTTTTATTAAATCTAAAACCTTTAAGTTTTTCATCAAAAGTTTCTATCTCTCAAGATTTGTTGTTTTGGGTCAGTAGCTTTGAATCAAAATATTTTCTCAAAGTTTTATTCCCAAATCCTTTTTCATCATAACCATTATTTTTACTTGGCTAAAATAGACTAATTCAATTAATCCAATTTAATTTTTTTTCCAATTTCATTTTCAAAACCATGGGTTGGTTCCTAGGGTCAGTAAGGTCACATAAAAACATTTTGCAAAAGATTTAACCCTAAAATCAATTTTAAACAATTTCTCTACTCTAAACAAGTACACAAATGTTTCTACAAATTCGAACAAGCTACCAGATACTATTTTCTAAACTAAGGCCATGGTTGTTTAGGTATTGCTCTCCTGAATCCATTGATATGAAATTTGAAATTTTTGGACGTGTGGTTTGAAAGTTACAAGGGTTTGAAGTTTGCAATTAAATCTGATCCAAATCTGTTTTTAAACAAACCAGGGGACACGCGGCGTGTTTTAACTGGACGGTATCGGTTCGGGTGGATCGCGGGTTGCAGGCCGTTAGATCAAGTGGCATCGCATCGCGGCCTGGCGTACCTTTTAAGTTTAAGTGATCTAATCTCGCCGCCGATCTAGATCCTCTGATCTTGGTTGCTTGACCAAAAGTGAGCGGCGCACGGCGAGCGGTGGCGCTTCTGGCTACATGAAGCAAAGAGGAAGGAGAGTGCTCACCAGAATCGCGAGCTGTGGTGATGCTCGACGTCTTGCTTAACGACAAGGCGCTCGAATGCTGCGGCAATTGCTCGCCGGAGTTGGTTACAGCGACGGCGGCTCTGGTCGAGGTCGGGGCGTCCGGAGATCACCTAAGGCAAAACGGCGCGGTCGAATCGCGGGATCAAGAAAATGTTATGTGCGTGATCGAGGAGTGAAGGGGCGGTCGGGTTCACCTGGTAAACGTCGTCGGAGAGGTTGCAGACGGTGGCGTCGTCGGAACTTGTCAAAGCCGACGTTTGGGCGCCATGGTTGAGCGGAGAACGCAGACGAAGCGCCGAGATGAGAGCGTCGTGCTTGGTCGATGAAGCAAGGAGGCAGTGTGGCGGAATTGAGAGCTAAGCTCGTCGGAGGCAGCGGTGCGAAGAGATTGGCGGCGACCTAGGCGAAGGAGGACCGGCGGAGGAAATGTGGAGGCGTTGGAGCTTAATAGCGTGCATTCACGGCGAGGTTTAAGGCGCGGCATCACTGCGAATTGATCGCGGCTTTGAATGGCAGCAACGGTAGCGAGGGGGAAGGCGTGGTCTGCGGGTGGGGAGGAAGAACAGTGGAAAGGGGGTCCAGTCGTCAGTGGGAAAGAAATGAGGGGAAGGGTCCACCGTCGATTGTCTGCTTGAGTCGTGCTTAGGTAGGAAAAGCCTTTCTTTGTGGATAGAGGAGCTGGGCTGGCGCTGGGCCTCCTGGGCTTGGCCGGCTGGGCTGGGTCCAAATCCATTTTTTTTGTTCTGTAACTTTTTCTTTTTCTATTTCCGTTTTCTGTTTTGAAATTTCAAACAACCAAATCATACTCAAATCAATTCAAACAACCAACAAACCTTGCAACTATGAATTTGTTTCTGTTCAGTAACATAAACCAAAATCCAAAATAATAATTTTTTATTCTTTTTAAGATCCATTCTTTAATTTAAATAAAATGGATCTTTAGTTATTTAATAAAATAGGGTTTGTTTTAAATAATAAAATCTTCATTTAAACCCAAATATTTTCAAAACCAATTCAGTAGGTTTTATTTGAAAGTAAAGGATATTTGGAAACTTGTTTAAAACAAAATAACATTTTAGGGTCCATTATTAATTAAATATAATAGACTTTCATTATTAAATCAAATAGGATTTGTTTTATTGAAAACTTTATTTTGAAACCAGTAGTGCCAAAACCATTCAGTAGGTTTTATTTGTGAGTATCAAATATTTGGAAAACTTATTTTAAATAATTTAATAAGTTTTGATGTTTTATCCAAAATGGTAAACCTTTTATTTAAATAAAATTTGGATATTAAATCCTTATTAATTAATTTAATTAAATGCTTGCAAATTTTTATTTAAAATAAAATGTTTTAATTCAAAAGCTTGGCCAAGGTCTTATTGGGCTTTATAAAATATTCTTTATTTATAAACTTCTATTTTATTTGAAAATAAATCTTTTCACTTAAGAGTTTCACAATAGTATTTTTTTTATTTTTCCTTTTTATTAAATGTTTATCTTTTTAGATCCTTTTAGGTTTTATTCAAATAGGTTTGAAGTTCCAATTTGAATTCAAAAAGTTTCTTCTGGCTCTGAAAATCAAACAAAGTTTTACTTTATTCATTTATTTTCACATTACAAGATTTGGAAAATCTTGGGATGTGACAGGCTACCACCCTTAAAATAAATCTCGTCCCGAGATTTGGGGAGGCTAGGGTTACAAGCAAGTTCAAATCAACTAGGGTACTACCACCCTTAAAATTTTCAAACAAAAATTACATATTGTCCTTCTTGGGATCCTGGAGAAAAATTTCTCTAAGCAAACATTTGCATTGAGTCCTTTGTTTCCATACTTGACTGATGGGCCAAGGTTGAGCTTCTCCATAGGCTTGTTCAACTTGTTCTTCATCTTTTCTGGACAGTTGCTTGCATAGTGTCCTGGATTCTTGCAGTTGAAACAATGGATGTCCTTGAGTTCTTTACGTGGCTCTTGTGGACAAGTTGCTACATAGTGGCCCAACTCTTTGCAGTTGTTGCACCACACTTGGTCAATCTCTTTATTCTTCTTGTTCTCTGGGCATCCACTGGAGTAGTGTCCCATTTCCTTACATTTACGACATTGTGCAAGGCTCATGTCTTGCTTCTGTTTCTTAGGTTTCTTTAGTCCTTTGAATTGGGTTGTCTTGTTTGGAGGTATGAGTGGTCCTTTTCCTTTGGTAGACTTGGATCCTTCTTGTTTCCTTTGTTCCACCATGGAGTAGATAGGACATTGATTAGGAGTATGATCACTTCCTTCACATAGGTAGCATGTAGCTTGAGAGGTAGGGCATTGTCCAATAGGATGTTCTTCTTCACAATTGGGGCATTGTCCTTCATGCTCCTTGGAAGTATGGTCTTTGTCTCCACAAATAATGCAAGCTGGGGCTCCATCTAGAATAACATTCTTGTCATCCTTGTTATCATAAACTCCCTTGGGATAGCTTTCTTCCATGCTAATCATTTGATTAGTCACCTTAAGCATCAGTTGAGATTGTTCCTCCAAAAACTTTTGGAGTGCTGGATCTTTATCACTATTGTTGGCTAAGAACTGAGCTGTCAGTTGGTTCAACTGGTGTTGGGTTGCTATGAGCTCCTTCATGCTATCAGCTTGGTTGGTGTTGGTGTCATCAACCTTGGAGTCCTTTGGAGTAGTCATATGTTTGGGTTGAAGGGAGATTAGAATAGGCAAGATATTTCTAAGGAAATATTTCTAATCACACACATCACAATTTACACAAACAATGTGCATGCAATCACATACTAAACATTTCACTCAAACAATGTTCAAGCACATACTTAGGCAGCAAAATACTTTTGTTACACCACATAAGTTGGTGTGTTTTGTATTAACTAAATTATGGTGGTCCATCTATATGGTTCACTTGTGATATTTTCATCCTTCTTGGTTGATCCTTCTTGCATGAGATCATGGTTTCCTTGAGAAGAACTCTTGGTCACAATGTTTCCAAGTTGTTGATGGTTCCTTCTTATTTTGCATTCCCTCAGTCTCTAAGTCTTGAGTAAGATTTTCCTTGTTTTACTTGTGGTCCTTAGTGATATCCAAGTGGGAAGTCTTTGGGAAATATGCTGAAGATGTTGAAGTCATTAGAGTTGAAGATGTTGAAGTCATTCTTTGCACATGGTGTAATCCTTGGCCATGGGTAGGTTTTTTTCCATCAAGTTGAAGTAGAAGAGGTGTAGAGTTGAAACCAAAATGGTTAAGGAAAGAGGTTACAAGTGTTTTTGTAAATAAGTTTTGGATCAAAATATAACTCCTATTTTTCTAAGGGTTTTGTCCAATCCCAGGGTTTACAAATCCTACAGGCAACACAATGCTCTGATACCATCTGTAAGAGGTCCCAATCTTAGATAAGATAGAGCCTCCTGTGTTTTACAATGCTAGTCCCTGGATCACTAGCTAGCATCCACAGTTAAGATGTAATATCAAGATACAAAGGTCATAATTTAAATTCTATAACCATGAATAACATATGTTTATTACATCAAACATAGCTCATTTGGCTATTACATTACATTGCAGCGGAATAACTATAGTCATGGGTCCTTCATCTTCAAAATGCCACAGGCAGATGTTGGTTGTAGTCTTTGTAGTCCTAGTCAATCAAACAATCTTCACTTAAAAACAATCAACCTGCAACATTACAAGTTACAGCCACACGGGTCAATACATTTTGAATTGTATTGGCAAGTTTCACTTTTGTGTATAATAAGAGTGGATCCTATCAATACATGCATTTTTGGCTAAGTAGAGTTTAAGGCTTATTTGCACAAAGCAATATTTTATCCTATCTTTTCAAAAATGGTTTTAGTCCTTTGTCAATCTCTTTTCCAAGAATCCCTTGAACTCCTTGGTAGAAACTCAAGTGTTCAAGTCCTTGTCAAAATCTCTTGAACCACTTGGTAACCCCAAGTGCAACAAGCTTCAAAATCTCATGTGTTCCTTGGTAACCCCAAGTACAACATGATTTAACAAAATCTCTTTGAATTCCTTGGTAGACACACAAGGGCATCAAGTTTTATTTTACTTTAGAAGTTGGAATGTCGAGATCTCCCATAGTTCAAACTTTAGTTGCTCAGTATTGTCCATAACCGGGGACACGGCTAAGTACTTAGATTTTATTAACTTCTGCAGAAGGAGTACACTTTACCCACATGTCACAATCCCATCTTTTTGCCACCAGTGGCCTACTGGATTAGTGCTCACCAAGATGGAGTCTGCAGTGAGAGTGTGTGAAGTCTTTCCAAAAGGTCCTCCCATACATCATTGCTAGCTTGTCTTCAGTTCCCATGAAGCATTCCAGATCCCCATGTCCGGTAACTAAAGACAATGTATGAGTCTTCCTAATGTAGTTGACTAAGCCAGAGCCATAATAGCATGTGGTTGCACACGAAATCCACAATTGGAGAAGCATGTTTGATCTCTAAGTTTCCTAGGTGGTTATCTTTTGGAGCACAACACAAAGAGATTCCCATAGACATGGATCCTTTTGTTGCCACCTTCTCCAAAACTTAAAGTATCCTCCACCTAGGTGGTTCATTGAGTCCTTGTTTTATTATGTAAAACACAAGTCCTTTTCTCAACCTTTGTAAAATCTCAACATGTATTCTCTTTTCAAAACATAGCATGGCTAAGCATGTACAACTTCAATATTTTCACTAAGGAGTGTATAGGGAATCCTATTAGGATTTAGCATAGCATAAGTATAAAATTCTTTTCGTGCATGTTTTCAAAATCCACTAAGTATAATGAAAATAGTAGGACTTTAGATGATAGTGTCACTTGCCTTTTTGGTAGGGAATGGTGGTTCACTCCTTGATCTTGCTAGTCTCACACTTTGCTAAATTCACTACAAGTCAATCAAGCAAACACAAAATCAACTAACATTTCAAACCAAGGTTAAACAAACAATTTCACACTCACAAAGTCATGGAATCTAAGTCATGCAAAGGATGGTTCTATTGCAAGGTTGGTCTCTACTAGGTTTATAAACTTTGTAAGGTCCAAATTGGTCATTTACCAAAATGGCAAAGCCATAGTTAGAGGGTTTTGCTCAAAATCTATTTTAAAACCCATTCAACATTTTATGTGGTGTAAAATAGTTTTATTAAATCTAAAACCTTTAAGTTTTTCACCAAAAGTTTCTATCTCTCAAGATTTGTTGTTTTGGGTCAGTAGCTTTGAATCAAAATATTTTCTCAAAGTTTTATTCCCAAATCCTTTTTCATAATAACCATTATTTTTACTTGGCTAAAATAGACTAATTCAATTAATCCAATTTAATTTTTTTTTCCAATTTCATTTTCAAAACCATGGGTTGGTTCCTAGGGTCAGTAAGGTCACATAAAAACATTTTGCAAAAGATTTAACCCTAAAATCAATTTTAAACAATTTCTCTACTCTAAACAAGTACACAAATGTTTCTGCAAATTCGAACAAGCTACCAGATACTATTTTCTAAACTAAGGCCATGGTTGTTTAGGTCTTGCTCTCCTGAATCCATTGATATGAAATTTGAAATTTTTGGACGTGTGGTTTGAAAGTTACAAGGGTTTGAAGTTTGCAATTAAATCTAATTCAAATCTGTTTTTAAACAAACCAGGGGACACGCGGCGTGTTTTAACTGGACGATACCGGTTCGGGTGGATCGCGGGTTGCAGGCCGTTAGATCAAGTGGCATCGCACGGCACTGGCTGCGTACCTTTTCGAGGATCTAATCTCGCTCGCCCGATCTAGATCCTACGGTACTGGTTTGCTTGACCAAAAGTGAGCGGCGCCAAGCGGCGCCTGCGGCAGGCGGTGGCGCTCACGGTGGCTAGGAAGCAAAGAGGAAGGAGAGTGCTCACCGAATCGCGGTCTGTGGTGATGCTCGGCGTCTTGTTAAGACAAAGGCGCTCGAATGCTGGCAATTGCTCGCGGAGTTGGTTACAGGGCGGCGGCTCTGGTCGAGGTCGGGGACGTCACTGGAGATAATCCTAAGGCAAAACGATGTGCGTGATCGAGGAGTGAAGGGGCGGTCGGGTTCACCTGGTAAACATCGTCGGAGAGGTTGCAGACGGTGGGGTCGTCGGAACTTGTCAAAGCCGAAGCGTTTGGCGCCCATGGTTGAGCGGAGAACACGGACAAAAGCGCCAGGGGATGAGGAGCGTGCGTGCTTGGTCGATGAAGCAAGGGGAGGCAGTGTGTGGCCGGAATTGAGAGCTAAGCTCGTCGGAGACGGCGTCGGTGCGTAGAAGATTGGAGGCGCCTAAAGGCGAGGGCGGCGGAGGAAATGTGGAGGCGTTGGCGCTTAATAGCGTGCATTCACGGCGAGGTTTAAGGCGCGGCATCACTGCGAATTGATCGCGGCTTTGAATGGCAGCAACGGCAGCGAGGGGGAAGGCGTGGTCTGCAGGTGGGGAGGAAGAACAATGGAAAGAGGGTCCGATCGTCATGGGAAAGAAAGCGAGGGAAGGTCCACCCGTCGATTCTGCTTGAGTCGGTGCTTAGGTAGGAAAACGCTTTCTTTGTGGATAGAGGAGCTGGCTGGGCCTCCACAGGCTTGGCTGGGTCCAAATCCATTTTTTTTATTCTGTAACTTTTTCTTTTTCTATTTCCGTTTTCTGTTTTGAAATTTCAAACAACCAAATCATACTCCAATCAATTCAAACAACCAACAAACCTTGCAACTATGAATTCGGTTCTGTTCAGTAACATAAACCAAAATCCAAAATAATATTTTTTTATTCTTTTTAAGATCCATTCTTTAATTTAAATAAAATGGATCTTTAGTTATTTAATAAAATAGGGTTTGTTAATAAAATCTTCATTTAAACCCAAATATTTTCAAAACCAATTCAGTAGGTTTTATTTGAAAGTAAAGGATATTTGGAAACTTGTTTAAAACAAAATAACATTTTAGGGTCCATTATTAATTAAATATAATAGACTTTCATTATTAAATCAAATAGGATTTGTTTTATTGAAAACTTTATTTTGAAACCAGTAGTGCCAAAACCATTCAGTAGGTTTTATTTGTGAGTATCAAATATTTGGAAAACTTATTTTAAATAATTTAATAAGTTTTGATGTTTTATCCAAAATGGTAAACCTTTTATTTAAATAAAATTTGGATATTAAATCCTTATTAATTAATTTAATTAAATCCTTGCAAATTTTTATTTAAAATAAAATGTTTTAATTCAAAAGCTTGGCCAAGGTCTTATTTGGCTTTATAAAATATTCTTTATTTATAAACTTCTATTTTATTTGAAAATAAATCTTTTCACTTAAGAGTTTCACAATAGTATTTTTTTTTATTTTTCCTTTTTATTAAATGTTTATCTTTTTAGATCCTTTTAGGTTTTATTCAAATAGGTTTGAAGTTCCAATTTGAATTCAAAAAGTTTCTTCTGGCTCTGAAAATCAAACAAAGTTTTACTTTATTCATTTATTTTCACATTACAAGATTCGGGAAATCTTGGGATGTGACAGGCGTGGTACCGGAAGTAGAGGGGAGATCTCGCAGGGCTTCGCCTTAAGCCGGAGCTAGTATGGTGGAGTATGAGAGAGTTCTCGGTGTTCTAGGGTTTAGACACACCAAGGAGGGGATGCTAGAGCCGGTGGCTAGGGTTCCGGGGACCCCAAGTCGGCGGCTAGGGCAAAACCCTAGGGGGCGGCGGCTATGGTGGTAGGCGCAAGCTAGGGTTTGAGGAGAGGTACTTGTTGTGTGCTAGGAGGGAGCCCTGCCCCTCCTTATATAGGTGGAGGGGCCGGCGGCCAAGGGGAGGAGTCCTCCCAACTCGGCTTGGAGGGGCGCCCGGTTGGAGGAGGATTCCCTCCCAACTCATTTCCCTTCCTCCTCTTTTCCTCTTTCCAATTTTAGCCGTTTGACTTTTCAAACTAGCTATTTGACTTTTCAAACTAGGATTTAAATTAATCCTTTATTTGGAACAGCGATGACACTTAGTACATGATGCAATCATTCCAACTTGCAATGACACATTCATGTACCCTTCCTCCGGGTCTTGGGACATTCCGAACCTTCTAGAACATTCCGATGAAAACACGGAATCATTCCCGAACTCAAAGCGGGACTTTCCTTATATGAATCTTATTCTCCGGACCATTCCGGATCTCCTCGTGATATCCGGATCCCATCGAGACTCGAACAACATTCGGTCTCTTTCTCATCATACCATAACTACTCAAACAACGTCGAATCCTTAAGTGTGTCTCCCTACGGTTCGTGAATTATGCGGACATGATCGAGACACTTCTCCGAACAATAACCAATAGAGGAATCTGGAAATTCATATGGCTCCCACATATTTCTACGATTACTTTGCGATCGAATGAACCACTTACATACGATACCAATTTCCCTTTGTCTCACGATAGTTTACTTATCCGAGGTTATGATCGTGATTCTCTGCATACCTAGTTCAACCTTGTTACCGATAAGTACTCTTTTCTCGTTCCCGTGATATGTGATCCCTTGTGAGCCAGTCACATGCTTGCAAGCTAATTGGATGACATTCCACCGAGAGGTCCCAGAGTATATCTATCGGTCATATGGATGGACAAATCACACTCTTGATCCATGTGTTTCAACCAATACTTTTCGAACACTCAATGCCACCTTTATAGCCACCCAGTTATGGTGTGGTGTTTGATGTCATCAAAGCATCCATCCGGTAAAGGTGATATGCATGATCTCATGGTCTAAGGAATTAGGTTACTATGTATCAGAAAGCATATAGCAATTGAACTTATTAAAATGACTTGATCTTTATGCTACGCTTATCTATAGGAGTATGTCCACCATATCATTCTCCTAACGATATGATCTTGTTGTTGATAACATCTCAATGTTCATGATAGGGAAACCATAATCATTTATCAACCAACAAGCTAGTGATGTATAGAGGCTATACTAGGGACTTCAAATTAAGTTTACAAATCACACAAGTATCAATGTTTCCTTGTTAATACTATTATAGCATGAATGTAAACACTTATCATAAACACAAAGATATAATAATAACTACATTTATTATTGCCTCTAGGGCATATCTCCATGATCTCCCACTTGCACTAGATTCATCTAATCTAGATTACATGGTAATATACCGAACACCCATGGCAGTTTGGTGCTGGTCATGTTTTGCCCTCGGGAGAGGTTTAGTCAACGGATCCGCCACATTCAGATATGTGTGTACTTTGCAAATCTTTATATCCCCATCTTGGATATGTTCTCGAATAGCGTGAAAACGTAGCTTGATGTGCTTCAGCTTCTTGTGTGACCTTGGTTCTTGCGCATTGGCTATGGCGCCCATGTTATCACAGTAGATAGACATTGGGTCCAACGCACTAGGAACCACACCCAACTCTGTAATGAACTCTTTCATCCATATCGCTTCTTGTGAAGCCTCCGAAGCAGCCATGTATTCCGATTCAGTTGAAGATCTCGCCACAACGCTTTGCTTTGCACTCCTCCAGCTAACTGCTGCACCATTCAAAATAAATCATTATCCAGTTGTGATTTAGAATCATCCGGATCGGTGTTCCAACTAGCATCGGTGTAACCATTAACAACGAGTTGTTCATCACCTCCATAAGAAAGAACCATATCCTTAGTTCTTCTCAAGTACTTAAGGATGTTTTTGATCATCCAATGATCCACTCTGGATCACTTTGATATCTGCTAGTTAAACTAACAACATATGCAATGTCGGGTCTATACATAGCATGGCATACATTAGAGATCCTATGGTGAGGCATAGGAGTCTTACTCATCCTTTCTCTATCTTACTGCGATGTCGGACTTTGAGTTTTACTCAAGGTCGTATTAAACAACATGGGCAAGAACCCTTTCTTGCTATCTTCCATTCCAAACCTCTTTAGAACTTTGTCCAAATATGTACTCTGTGACAATGATATTTGGCGTTTGATCTATCTCTATAAATCTTTATGCCTAATATGTAAGCTTTCGCCAAGATCCTTCATTGAAAAACTATTATTCAAATATTCCTTGACACTATTAAGAAGGTCTACATCATTCCCAATCAACAATATGTCATCCACATATAGTATTAAGAATGCTCTGAGCTCCCACTCACTTTCTTGTAAATACAATCTTCTCCATAAGTTTGTATAAAACCAAAACTTTTGATCACCTTATCAAAACGTTGATTCCAACTTCGGGATGCTTGCTTCAATCCATAGATGGACCGTTGAAGTTTGCATACCTTGTTAGCATCTTTAGGATCGACAAAACCTTTGGGTTGCATCATATACAACTCTTCATCAATGTCTCCATTGAGGAATGCTTTTTTGACATCCATCTGCCATATCTCATAATCATAATATGCAGCGATTGCTAACATAATCCTCACAGACTTTAGCTTAACATCTTGGTGAGAAAATCTCATCGTAGTCAACTCCTTGAATTTGTCGAAACCCTTTTGCGACAAGTCGAGCTTTATAGACAGTAACATTACCATCAGCATATGTTTTCTTCTTGAAAATCCATTTGTTCTCGACAGCCTTCCGGCCATCCGGTAAGTCCACCAAAGTCCATACTTGGTTTTTTACATGGATCCAATCTCGGATTTCATGGCTTCTTGCCATTTATTGGAATCTGGGCTCATCATTGCTTCCTCATATGTCTCAGGGTCATCGGTGTTGTCCACCAACATGACACTCATAACGGAATCATACCAATCTGGAGTGGTACGAGTTCTCGTTGACCTCCGAGGCTCTGTAGCAACTTCAACCGAAGTTTCATGATCACCATCATTAGCTTCCTCTCTAATTGGTGCAGGCACCACAGGAACTTCTTCCGGTGCTGCGCTACTCGCAATTTCGAGAGAAGGTTCGACAACCTCGTCGAGTTCTACTTTCCTTCCAGTCACTTCTTTCGAGAGAAATTCCTTCTCTAGAAAGGATCCATTCTTGGAACGAAGATTTTTCCTTCGGATCTATGATAGAAGGTATACCCAATAGTTTCCTTCGGGTATCCTATGAAGACGCATTTTTCCGCTTTGGGTTCAAGCTTGTCCGGCTGTAACTTCTTTACATAGGCTTCGCATCCCCAAACTTTAAGGAACGACAATCTAGGTTTCTTCCCAAACCATAATTTATACGGTGTCGTTTCAGCGGATTTAGGCGGTGCCCTATTTAAAGTGAATGCGTGTTTCTAATGCATAACCCCAAAATGATAGCGGTAAATCTGTAAGTGACATCATAGAATGAACCATATCTAAGAGAGTTCGATTCTGACGTTCGGACACACCATTCTGTTGTGGTGTTCGGCGGTGTCAACTGTGAAAGTATTCCGCATTTCTTTAAATGCTCGCCAAACTCGTAACTTAGATATTCACCTCCACGATCAGAACATAGAAATTTAATCTTCTTGTTACGTTGATTCTCTACCTCACTTTGAAACTCCTTAAACTTCTCGAAAGTTTCGGACTTATGTTTCATGAAATAGATATACCCATATATACTCAAATCATCCGTGAAGGTAAGAACATAACGATAACCACCGCGCGATGCTACACTCATTGGACCACACACATCGGTATGTATGATTTCTAATAAGTCCGTAGCTCGCTCCATCATACCAGAAAATGGAGTCTTAGTCATTTTACCCATTAGACATGCTTCGCATCTTTCAAGTGATTCAAAATCAAGTGATTCAAGAAGTCCATCGGAATGGAGTTTCTTCATACCTTTCACTCCAATGTGACCAAGACGACAATGCCACATATAGGTCGAATTATCACTTGATTTCAAACGTTTAGCCTCAATGTTGTTGATATGTGTATTTCCACTATCGAGATTCAATAAGAATAGACCATCTATCAAAGGTGCATGTGCATAAAACATATTACTCATATAAATCGAACAACCATTATTCTCGGACTTAAACAAGTAACCGTCTCGCAATAAACAAGATCCCGATATAATGTTCATGCTCAACGCAGGCACCAAATAACAATTATTTAAGTATAAAACTAATCCCGATGGTAGATGAAGGGGTAGCTTGCCGACCGCGATCACATCAAACTTTGATCCGTTTCCCACGCGCATCGCCACCTCGTTCTTCGCTAGCTTCCGTTTATTCTGCAAAGCTTTGAGTTACAAATATGAGCAGCGAACCGATATCAAATACCCGAGCACTACTACAGTACTAGTGAGATACACATCAATAACATGTATATCGGATATACCTTTCTTCTTGATGTTGCCGTTCTTCAAATCCGCCAAGTACTTTGGGCAATTTCGCTTCGATGACCTTCTCCCTTGGTAAAGCACTCGATGTCGTGCTTAGGTCTAGCCTTGGTCTTCTTCACGGCGTGGTAACTTTCTTACCACCCTTCTTGAAGTGTCCCTTCGCTTAGACTTGCCTTTCTTGAATTTGGTGGTCTTAATGACCAACAACACTTGGTGCTCTTTCTTGATCTCCACGTCTGAGATTTTAACATAGCAACAGTTACGCAACGCTTGTTCATGTTCGCATGTTGTAGTTCATCACAAAGTTCTTGTAACTTGGTGGTAGTGATTGGAGGACACGGTAAATCCCAAAGCATTAGGAATCACTATACCCAAGCTTTGAAGTTTGTTTGCGTGCGGACATCTTAAGCACATGCTCACCGCAGAGATGCCCTCTTCCATCTTGCGGTTAAAGAACTTTTCGAAGCCTCATAACTTTCAATTGCCGCATGAGTCTCAAAGATCAATTTGAGATCCTCGACAATATCATATGGGTCTGAATTCTCAAACCTTTTACGAAGCTCGATTCCAAACCATACAAGATAGCACTTTGAACTATGGAGATCTTGATTCTTCCGAGCGAGGTAAACATTCTTTACTTCATCGGAAGCATCAGCTGCAGGTGGGTCACCCAGCGGTGCATCCAGCCCATAGGTCAAATTACCAGCTGTGAGGACAATCCTCAAATTGCGGGACCAATCCGCGAAGTTGCTTCCATTGTTTTTCAACTTTTCTTTCTCTAGGAACGCATTAAAATTGATGGTAGGGGCTGCCATTGATCTACAACATATTTGCAATAGTTTAGACTAAGTTTATGAAAAATTGAGTTCATATTAATAAAATTAATCTAGGTGAACTCCCACTCAAAACAATATCCCTCACATTGTTTTGGTGATCACACGAACCAAATCCACCACATCAACACCAATCATCACGAGAGTTGATATAGTTTCAATGGCGAACAATCGACATGTTCATCATATCTACTATGTGATTCATGCTTTACCTTTCGGTGATCCGTGTTCCGAGACCATGTCTGTACATGCTAGGCTCGTCAAGATCAAACCTCAGTTTCCGCATGAGCAAATCTGGCTTGCTCACGTTGTATACACTTGCGGAATCTAACACACCCGATCATCACGTGGTGCTTCGAAATAACAAGCTTTAGCAACAGTGCTAACTAAGGGTAACACTTTATGACTTGAAATTCATGTGCATGAGGGATCATCTTATAATGCTACCGTCGTCTACTAAGCAATACAAGATGCATAAAGGATTAACATCACATGCAATTCATAATATGTGATATGATATGGCCTTTCTTCTTTGTGCTTCCGATCTCCATCTTCAAGCACGAACATGATCTCCATCATCACCGGCATTGCATCAAGGTCAATGACGCTTCTCCATGGTTGTCGTCCACCGGCTTCAACTATTACAACTACTTTGAATAGACATGCGGGTCTTACATAAATTAAAGACAACCATATGGCTCCTGTCGGTTTCCAACTTACAATAAGGAACATTGCATACATCAAATATAATCACAATCATGGCCATATCACATCACTGCACACCCCTGCAAAACAAAGTTAGACGCCTCTACTTTCTTTGCATGTTTTACGTGGCTTGGGGCTTTCAATAAGTGTCGTTCTAACTTACGAACATGAACCACAACATTGATACTAGTATTGTTAATCACCCGTTGTAAATTGGATCTTAACTATGCTAGGAGAAACAGGCACCCGCAAAGCCACTTATGCAATACAAGTTGCATGTCAAGCGTGGAGCAAGTCTCATGAACGATGTCATGTAAGGTTAGCCGGCCTTCATCCCAACATACCGCAAGATGCAAAGTACACAAGAAGCAATCGACAATAAAAGCATCAACGCCCATAATGACCATTGTGTTCTACTCAGTACAGATCTACATATAGACACGGCTCTGATACCACTGTAGGGTTTCGTAGCATGGAAAACAAAAATTTTCTATCGCATACAAACAAACAAGCCAAGATATATCTACTAGATTGTAGCAACGAGTCGATGGAATAACTTACCCTCGAAGATTCCAAAGTGTTTAACGAGAGCGGATTCTCGTGGGTGATGTAGTCGTACTCTTTCTGATCTCAAGATCGTAGATGATCCTTCCGGTCTGCGTTCGGCGCGCTCCCTTGATCGGTCACACGTTCGGTACTCGACGAAGACCTTCCTCTCCCTTGTTCCAGCAGGCAGCGGAGGTTGTAGCACTCTCCTCGCGATTCCGGCAGCACAACGGCGTGGTACCGGAAGTAGAGGGGAGATCTCGCAGGGCTTCGCCTTAAGCCGGAGAGAGTCCTCGGTGTTCTAGGGTTTAGACACACCAAGGAGGGGATGCTAGAGCCGGCGGCTAGGGTTCCGGGGACCCCAAGTCGGCGGCTAGGGCAAAACCCTAGGGGGCGGCGGCGGCTATGGTGGTAGGCGCAAGCTAGGGTTTGAGGATAGGTACTTGTTGTGTGCTAGGAGGGAGCCCTGCCCCTACTTATATAGGTGGAGGGGCCGGCGGCCAAGGGGAGGGAGGGGAGTCCCTACCCAACTCGGCTTGGAGGGGGCGCCGCCGGTTGGAGGAGGATTCCTCCCAACTCGTTTCCACTTCCTCCTCTTTTCCTCTTTCCAATTTTAGCGTTTTACTTTTCTAACTAGCTATTTGACTTTTCAAACTAGGATTTGAATTAATCCTTTATTTGGAACAGCGATGACACTTAGTACATGATGCAATCATTCCAACTTGCAATGACACATTCATGTACCCCTTCCTCCTGAGTCTTGGGACATTCCGGAACCTTCTAGAACATTCCCGATGAAAACACCGAAATCATTCCCGAACTCCGAAACGGGACTTTCCTTATATGAATCTTATTCTCCGGACCATTCCGGATCTCCTCGTGATATCCCGGATCCCATCCGAGACTCCGAACAACATTCGGTATCTTTCTCATCATACCATAACTACTCAAACAACGTCGAATCCTTAAGTGTGTCTCCCTACGGTTCTTGAATTATGCGGACATGATCGAGACACTTCTCCGAACAATAACCAATAGAGGAATCTGGAAATTCATATGGCTCCCACATATTTCTACGATTACTTTGCGATCGAATGAACCACTTTCATATGATACCAATTTCCCTTTGTCTCACGATAGTTTACTTATCCGAGGTTATGATCGTCGGTATCTCTGCATACCTAGTTCAACCTTGTTACCGATAAGTACTCTTTTCTCGTTCCCGTGATATGTGATCCCTTGTGAGTCAGTCACATGCTTGCAAGCTAATTGGATGACATTCCACCGAGAGGGCCCAGAGTATATCTATCGGTCATATGGATGGACAAATCCCACTCTTGATCCATGTGTTTCAACCAATACTTTCCGAACACTCAATGCCACCTTTATAGCCACCCAGTTATGGTGTGGTGTTTGATGTCATCAAAGCATCCATCCGGTAAAGGTGATATGCATGATCTCATGGTCGAAGGAATTAGGTTACTATGTATTAGAAAGCATATAGCAATTGAACTTATTAAAATGACTTGATCTTTATGCTACGCTTATCTATAGGAGTATGTCCACCATATCATTATCCTAACGATATGATCTTGTTGTTGATAACATCTCAATGTTCATGATAGGGAAACCACAATCATTTATCAACCAACAAGCTAGTGATGTATAGAGGCTATAATAGGGACTTCAAATTAAGTTTACAAATCACACAAGTATCAATGTTTCCTTGTTAATACTATTATAGCATGAATGTAAACACTTATCATAAACACAAAGATATAATAATAACTACATTTATTATTGCCTCTAGGGCATATCTCCAACACATTAAGCAATGTCAATTGTTTGAGACAAGTCATGCTAAAGCAATAATCACTAAGCATAAGGTCAAAGCACCATCTAGCATGACATGATAAATTCTAAGCCACAGTCAAAACAATGCTCCTTTTGTACCACTATAAACATGAAGCTTCCTACTCTCTTCCAACACCAATCGACTTATTTGAAAACAACTCACAAGGATAATAATCAATAAAGATCAGTGAGATTGTCTCACAAATCTTCAAATAATAACTAAAGAGTTCTAAGCAAAAAACATAAGAAAACTAAAGCTAAACACACTGCTAGCAAAAGTGAACACTCACAGAATAATAAGAGTGAAAACTAGAGTGTTCTAAACAATGAAAACGGAGCGTGTCTCTCTCCAAAAGAAGTGTGATGTGATCCAACCAACTTATTGCAGCAAAAAATCAAAATAAAACTAAAAACTAAAACAAAGACGCTCCAAGAACAACATATAGTGCATGAAGCAATAAAAATGAAGTGTTTTGAAAGTAAACCTGAGATTTTTATTGATGAAGAAGGGGATGACTTGGGCATCCCCAAGCTTTGACGCTTGTACCTCTTGAATATTTCTTGGGGTGACACGGGTGGCATCCCAAGCTTGAGCTTTTGTCTATTCTTCATCTCATCACATCATTCTCCCCCTACACTTGAAAATTTCCTTCATAAAAAACTTCACACAATCTTCATTAGCAACATTAGTGTATTCAAGATAATAAGTCTTTGGGTTTAGTTTCAAACCAAGTAAAACTTCCATTAAAACACATGCTACTGTAGAAATTCCTTTAAAAAGCTCAAGTGATCAAAGAGAACTAAAAAAAACCCATAAGAGGCAAATGCAAATAATGGCAGAAATCTATCAAAACAGACCAGCAGGTAGAAACCAATTTTTTTGAAGATCTTATATTTATCAAATCTAAAAGTGTTGATATAATTAAAGTTAGATAATTACCTGGGGCATAAGCTCAGAAAATTACAGCTCAATCCGACATACATAGATTTTTCAAGAATTTTTACAGTGAAGCACAAAAATCTGTTACGGGACAACAACTTCCCCAAATATTACTTCTCTATCATTAGAGGTTATTCTTGGCACAAAAACCACACAAAAAGGATAAGGAGAGTTTATTACATAGGCAATAACTTCCAAGACTCAACAAAATAAAAACTTACTGAAAGTAACTCCCAAAAGCTCTTTCTTTATAGCCATTAAGATAAGCATGATAATTTTGATGATGCTCACATAAGAAATATGAATTGAAGTAAAAGAGAGCATCAAGAAGAAAATTCAAAACACATTTAAGTCTAACCCACATCCTATGCATAGGAAACTTATACGCAGATAAATTCACAAAGAACAAAGTGACAAGCATAGGAAGATAAAACAAGAGTAACTTCAAAATTTTCAACATAAAGAGGGGAAACTTAATATTGTTGAGATACATAAAACCATGTTTCCCTCTCTCATAATAACTTTCAGTAGCATCATGAATAAAATTAAAAATATAATTATCACATAAAACATTCTTATCATGAGCCACATGCATAAAATGATTATTACTCTCCACATAAGCATAGTCATTCTTATTAATTGTAGTGGGAGCAAATTCAACAAAATAGCTATCATTATTATTCTTATCACCATAATCATAAAATATAGGAGGCATGTTGTAATCATAATTAATTTTCTCCTCAATAGTAGGTGGACTAAAAATATCATATTCATCATTGTAATCATCATATATTAGAGGTACAGTATCATCAAAGAAAATTTTCTCCTCTATAGTGGGTGTACTGAAAAAATCATATTCATCATTGTAAGCATCATATATTGGAGGTATAGTATCATCATAGCAAATTTTATCCTCTAAAGTCGGGGAACTAAAAATATCATTTTCATAAAAACTAGCTTCCCCAAGCTTAGGCTTTTCCATAGCATTAGCAATAATGGTGTTCAAAGAATTCATACTAATAACATTGCTATTAGCATGCAAATAAAGTTCCATGGGTTTTTTTAATTTTCTCTTAAAACACCTCATGTCCTAACTCAAGATAAATACTATAAAACTCTCTATTTTTTTCCATTAAGCCTAACTAGTGAAAATAAAAATAAGGAACAAAAAGATATAATTGCAGAATCTAAAGGAAATAACTTCGAGCACTCACACACCAGCAACAGTACTATAAGATAGCTTAGTAGCCATAGGATGCGAGTACCTTTTACCTTACCTCCCTGACAACGGCGCTATAAAAGAGCTTGACGGGGAGGAAGAGACTAAAGGCCTTATGGTCCATGGCAACGGCGCCAGAAAAGATCTTGATGTCTACGCACTTCTATTCTTGTTGACAGTGTTGGGCCTCCAAGTGCAGAGGTTTGTAGAACAACAACAAGTTTCCCTTAAGTGGATCACCCAAGGTTTATCGAACTCAGGGAGGAAATGGTCAAATGTATCCCTCTCAATCAACCTTGCAATCAAGATATAAGAAATCTCTTGTGTCCCCAACACACCCAATACACTTGTCAGGTGTATATGTGCACTAGTTCGGCGAAGAGATAGTAAAATACAAGTAATATGGATGATTATAAGTGGTAATTGCAATCTTAAATAAATATGGCAGCAAGCAAACATGTAACATGTCTAGTTGTAAACGATGTTTCAATGATTATAAACAAGGCCTAGGGATCATACTTCACTAGTGGACACTCTCATATAAATAACTTCTCTTCATTATTCTACTCTGAACTACTCTCCGGTTGGACAACTCTAATCATGGTAGGGGCTACAAAAGCTCTCCTTAAAGTTTGCATTCCCCAACTAGGTAACCCCACACTGTCACCTTGAGCGCTAGATGGTTCCAACAAACACCACAATTTCATAGAGACATACACCTCAATATATAACTCATGATAAGTATTTCTGTAATCTCTATCCTAAGTGCCACACGGTGTGCACACTTTCAACTTCACATACGCGGGGATAACCGGAGATTATAATTAAAGAACTTGAGTAGCATAGTAGATCTACTTGATTACAAAGCTCATGACCACAATAAGATCACGCATAGAGAGAGAGAGAGAGAGAGAGATGAACACATAGCTACCAGTAGAGCCCTTAGACTCGAGGAAGAACTACTCCCTCCTCATCATGGGAGTCAGCAACGGTTATGGAGATGGCGGTGGATTCGATGGAGATGGCTCCAGAGGCAATTCCTCGTCCCGGCAGGGTGCCGAAACAGAGACTTCTGTCCCCTGAATCTCCTCTTTACTGGCGGCGGCGCTATGGAACTTTTTGTGGAGATATGATCCGTGTAGGGTTTATGTATCCGGGAGACGTATATATAGGCGAAAGGGCAATGTCGGTGGAGACTCGAGGGGCCCACACCATGGGCTGGCACGACCAAGGGTGGGCCTGCGCCACCCGATTGTGTGGCCGCCTCGTGGCTCCCCTTCGTCTCTCCTTCGGGCTCCGTGTTGCATTTGGAAAAATAGGCACTTCGACTTTTGTTTCGTCTAATTCCGAGAATATTTCCTTTCTAACTTTTATGAAACCAAAAACATCAGAAAACAGACAACTGGAGACAAAACATAAGGAAGTTGATACAAAACAAGCATGGAGCATAAAAAATTATAGATACGTTTACGACGTATCAAATACCACCTTATCTTGCCTCTGGTTTGTAATGTATCATGATACGAAAGGATAGTACACCACATCAATAGGTTCACTTGATTACTTCGTGTTTATGTGGGAGTCAATATGGGCGTCTAGATCCCGCTATTAATTGATTATTGTCCGAAAAGTGTTTTGCGGCCATATCCACATAATACTGAACCTGAGGGGTCACACGCTTAAGGGACTTTGTTTTGAGGAGTATGTAGAGCTTTTATATATGTGAGAGATATTTTGGAATGGTTCTGGATCATAGGGAGAAATCCTAGGAGAAAATCATAAGAATTCCAGAGTCACGGAAGTGTACCAGGAGAGAATCGATGTCATGAAACATGGCCACCCCAAGGTGGCGCACGGGGCACGCATGACCACCCTAGGGTGGCACACGGATCTCCCATGCATGCATGCCACTTTCCTAAAATGGTATGACATGTTTATGGAAAGTATTTGTCATATATTTTTTAGTGATTTTATTAGATCTAAATCATTATGTAAGATATCATATCTTTTATTCCAAGTGGGGAATGATTTATCCATTATGACAAGATACCATATCTTCTATTTATGGAAGGGGATAATATTTATCATAATGGGAGATTGGGGCATTTAATGGAGGTGATCCGGGAGGATCCCCTCTCCTATCCTCCTATATAAGTAGGAGGGAGGGGCAGCCTCTCCTCATCCCATCCTTGAGGCACCACAACCCCTCCCTCCTTTTGAATTTCTCTAGTCTCCACATATGTGCCAAGTTCTGTTACTCCCGCGCTACCGACCACTGGACGGTGAACAAAGTCACTGAATGCATGGATACCGCTAGAGAGATCAATGCTTTGATCCTATGTCAAAGTGATGCACCAACTCTTTGTCTAGAATACGAAAATTCTGCTGCAACGATGGTGAGCATCTAGATCAAAACTTTTGTGCTTTTGCATAGATGATCTTGGCGTGTTCTTAGTTCCAATTTTTTTTAAATTTCCTATGCGAACCCCCAACATCTCAAATAGTTCACCTCTCAACTATGTCATACTTTGTCAAACGACATAATAGAGCTCCAAGGTTAACATCCCACAAGTCATTCAAGACCTTGAAAACGCTATATCTGACCTTTTCTACATGGCATTTTTTTTGGGATAAAGGGAATATATTAATATCACGAAGGTACCGATTATACCCATCCTCTACACATTTAGGGCATACCTCCATAAAAAATAAAGATTCATGAAAATGATGATATGTGTATATTTGTCTCCGTTGATTTGTTTCACCGGGCGAATAAACTAACTTATCTAGTTTTTCTTCTTTTTCAAATCTACCATCACAATGTAAGATTTTGTTAGGTACTGTAAACATGACAAAACAAGACAGTCGCCGGATTCATATTATGAAAACTATATATGTCATTATTTCTATTTCCAAAAAAAATACATCATTATTTATAAATATTCTGTTTATGAACTTGTAGACGAGCTGACTTTAATTCACACCCTCGCTAGCTTGCATGGACACACCACCGAAGAGGTTGGAAGTTTTTTTCGAAGTAACCATATATTCCATTAAACAAAACGTTTACAGAGATTACACATATAGATTATACATATGGTCATCATATAAAATAAAAATGCGTGTCAATCAACTTTGCACAAAGAACCCCACAAGGAGTAAAACTACAAGTTCACCCTTGAAGAAACTTGTGCCTTGCCGAAATGTTGTCCATCATCGTCCTTCGCCGCCACCATGGCCGCACCGGAAAAAGAGGTGAATAGCCGCCATACCAAGATCTGGGAGAGCACCTTCGTATCAATGATGCTTTTTGAGCCGATGAATCAGACCGTCGCAAGAAACAAGATCGAGACTTTGTGGCACGTCGGCTAGGGATATTCCCTGTGATCACCAGATCCCGACACCGTCAACTTCATACGATGTAGTCAAAGAAGAGGAACATTATCGCCTGCCATCATCCACGCACCCAACTGAAAGACAACAACTACAACAACTGACAAGACTGCCACCCGCGAGGGTGCCAACCGCCGACCACCAGATACGAATCTTGTCAGATCCAGAGATACGCGAGATGACCGGGCCACCTGCCCCCCAATGCCACCGGTTAGAGCAACATCGATATGGAGGAGGAGCAAAGAGATATTTTACCCTGCTCGCTCGCGTTGCCACCTCCAGGGCGACGTGGGAGCCAACCCTAGCGCCCCTCTGCTGCGCCCCTTCCCCCTCGTCGCCCCCAGAGACGACCGCTGGTAGGCCACGTGAGCCGCCAGTGAAGGGGGCGGCAGGGCTCGTGCTTCGGTGCCTGGGGCGGCCCGGAGGGAAGCCGCGTCCCTGGAGGCGAGAGATCCATCCTCGTCGGCACGCAAGAAGGTGCGGGGCGCGGCAGAGGGCCTCAGCGTAGCGACGGGCAGAGGCGCGGGCCGGCTCGGCCTGGCGGCGGTGCGCGCGCGGCTCTGGGCGGCGGAGGCGGGTGTTGCCAGGGGCTCTTTGGACGCGGATGACCATGATGCGGGCCGGCGGCGGTAGGCCCCGGGGAGGGCCAACGAGGTGGAGACTACGTAGGGGCGTGGTGCTAGCCCCTCCCAGAATGGATCTGGATCTTGGGGTCTGGGACCTTCCGGGCCTCCTCTCAGTGGCAGATGGTGGGCCGCGATGTGGATTCGCTGCCGTGCTCCCTTCTTGTAGCGGTGTTCTTTGGCAGGCGACATTCCAACGGTGACCTAGATGGCGGCGGGGCAACGCACTGTTGATTGGCGGCGGCGGTGGCAGAGACGAGCTTGGCCGGTGGCTCCAAACCCTAGATCTGGGCCTGTTGGGCCCGACTTGGGTTTAGGCGGGCAAGCTCGCTCTCAGGTCGCTGCCATGGTTGGTTAGGGGAATGTTTCGGGACAGGGGGAGTGACGATGCCAATGCGTCTGCTGCAGCGCGGTGGCGGGGGGCTTCACGGGCCCGATCTAGGCTCATCCAGGCCTAGTTGGCATGGTATGCTCGTGTTGCTGCGTCCGGTCTGCTACTGCTTTGGCGATTGAGGTCGGTCCCTCCCATGCGGCAGCGGCGCCGCTGTCCCTTGTCTTCAGTGGGTTCCTCGTGCCGGCCTACCTCATGGTGTTTTCCATGGTGAGACACCGATGATGATGACAAGACCATGTTGGCGCATGTTGGCGGACGACAAGTTGGTGGAGTGCCAGGATTGGCTGGGTTTGGGTCTCTGGGGGGCCAGGAGAAATCCTTGCCGACTAGGATGGCTCCGGCACGACGACATCTGCGGGTGCCACCTTCGTTCTTGAAGGGCGTCGGATGTACCCTCTTCTCAATCCCCTGCGTGTACCGGGAGAAATCCTAGGAGAAGTCCGGGCAGCAGTGTCATCATTGTCGTCCCCCTTCTTGAAGGTGTTGCTTGGTACACGGAAATTCAGAGGCATAGGATCGTGATGGGACTTTTTTGGAGGGTGCAACGGTTGTGTATCTTAGTCGGTGGTCGATCCGGTGCTGCTGTGCATTTTTTTGTATTTTCTCTTGGGATTTTGCTTGTGCTGATTGTCCCTAGCAGTGTTCGGAACTTCCTTTGGGCGTTGTATTGTCTGGCACAACAGCGGTCTCACCTATGTGCATTATTTATAAAGCGGGACGAAAGACTGATTTGAGTAGGAGAAGCATAGACAAATTATTCCGACTTCTCCTCCATAAAAACAATGCCTCAAAAAAACACTAGACCAATTCTAACTAGAGGAGCCCAAGCACCAGGGTCCCCATCCCCTCCCGTCGTTGGAGCGGCAGACGAAGAAGGCAGGGACCGGCAGCTTGACTTGTCGCTGCGGCAGATGCAATCACCAATTCGTTTCTTACGGAGCAAAACGGTTCGCGTCTTAGTGTTGTAAGAGCATCTCTAGCAGACACCCAAAAACGTCGGACCCAGAAAATTCCGGTGTTTTTTGGGCCGGGCCACGAAATCTGGCCCGAGTATACACCGTAAACACGGCCTAGCCAGGGGAAATTTTCCGCCCCCCTGAGAATCGAACCCCTCGACCCATAAAATCCTAGTTCCGAGCTTGATTCCTAGGTGTCGAACCTTTTCTCTGCCACCGCCCCCTCTACGCCTCCGTCGCGCACCACCGCTCAAATCGCCGAGCACCGGCGAGCAATTTCTCGCCGACGACAGCAGAACCGCCCAATCCAGTACGCGATGGACCGGCAGAGAAGGCGCGCGGAGGAGAGAGGACCGGCGACGCCGCGCTTCTGTCGCCTCATCAATGCAGAGGAGGAGGAGCGCCGCCGGTGTGTGCGCTCGGACGGGGCGCGCAAGCGCGCCGCCCTCCACTACACGAGGTTTGGCTCGCCGGTGCTGGTCGCGCTCCTCCGCCGCGGAACGCTGGAGTTCGACACCTGCATCCCCCGGCGGGAGGGGCAGGGGAGCTCCTCGCCCGCGCCGAGGAATCCGCCGATGCCAGCGAAGAAGGAGGAGGAGCTCCCGGAGGGCCGCGTCATCATGGAGGCCAACTACGCCCTCGACGACGCCTCCTTCGACCGCTGGGTGGAGGTCATCCAGCGGCGGAGCATCACCGAGGCTAAGGCGGAGGCCTGACGAGCCCAGCATGCCTTCGACCACGAATCGCGCGGGAAGGAGGTGGAGGTCATCGACCTCATCTCCGAAAGCAGCTTCGGGCTGTCGGCCTTCGACTTCTCCGACGGGGAGTGAATCCCGCGCCGGAAGCATCGTCGCCGCTCCCTGGGCTCCGGTGAGACCGATTTTGAGTACATGCTAGGGTAGAGGCTCGTAGTATTTAGGTTGAATTCGTGTTTTGTACATATGATCGTGTGTATAAACTATGCTCGCGTTTTGAAATCTCCCACGAATGTTTAAAAATCTCGTGTTTACGGTCTGAATTTGTGATTTCTGTTCTGGCCATCGTCTTCTTCGAGAAAAACTAGCTCGTACGTGACAAGTTTTTCGGTTCGTGCTTTTTCAGTGTCTGCTAAAGATGCTCTAAGAGGTTGGAAGTTTTTTTTTGAGTAAACAACATATATTAAGCATGCAAGCCGCCTCATTAAAACCTTCCAGCCCCCGTAGGTACCCCGGTAAGGAAAAAGAGTGCATCTAAAACTTGCAGCCCATCAGACAATTGTTACATCGTTTACAATAGGTTGCAGAATGAAACTAGTGGCCTCATCGATCCAAATACATGAGATTTTTATTATGGAAACTAAACTTAGCTAAATCATGAGCGACTTTGTTGGCCTCCCTTGGACAGTGCGAAAACTCCACATCACCTATTCTTCTAATAGATGTAAAACAATTTGCAAATATCGCCGTGCCTGGCCCCCAGATTCTGTCATGTCTTGAGCATGCATTTACTACCTCGACAGAATCTGATTCTGCATGAATTTTGTGGTGACCTCTTTGATCCACTAGCTGTAGTCCGTGTTGCATTGCCAATGCCTCAGCCATTCCCGTGTCCGCGACATGTGGTAGAAATCTGCAGCTACCTGCAATGAAATTGCCAAAGCAATCTCGAATGACAGCGCCAGTAGCTCCCTCGTGAGTATCTGCATGATATGACGCATCCACGTTAAGTTTCACGTAGCCCGACAATGGACAGGTCCAGCAGACCTGCACCTGGGTTGGCATTATTCTACCAACAGTTGCCTTTGAATTGTTTGCAACCATAGCTCTGATGGACATTGCTGCTCTAGCTATAGACGGAACAGGTTCACCATGTGTAAATTGCCTCCTGATCCACCATACGTACCAACAAGTTGTAGCAATTGTTTCCTGGACTCCAATGTTGTCACATTTTTGAATTATGCTAGCTGGAAGACGAAGGAGATGCTCCAGAACGACCGAGCCTGACTGTTCACCCCGCATGTTTTCATTGATAATCTTGGCAAGGCCTAGAGCTTCCCAAATATGTTTTGCTCACTCGCATCTGAACAGAAGATGGCGAACATCCTCCGCTTCTAGCTGACACATAGGACATTGCCCTAATGTGCCGATATGGCAATTAACCAGGATAGATTTTAGAGGCATAATTCCATGCAAAGCTCTCCAACAGAATATCTTAATTTTATCTGGCACTTTTAGCTTCCATAAGCTTTTCCACATAGGGTTTTGGATAGACGTGCCTGCAGAAATTGAGCACTTGACCGGCCACCAAACTGGTTTTTCCACTCCACATAATATGCTGATTTTACAGAAAACATCCCTGAGCGAGTATAATTCCAGAAGACAAAATCATCAAAAGCACCATGGTTTAATGGGATCTGTAAGATTCTTTGGGCATCCACGGTCAACAAAAAATGAATTTATAAGCTCCTCGTCCCACGTATCAGTATGTGGATCAATAAGTTGATTTACCTTAGTGTAAATTACAGCACCCCTCGGTGTGATCACCTTTCGACTTGGACTAGAAGGTATCCATGGATCTGACCATATGTCAACATTTTATCCATCACCAATCCTCCAAATATAGCCTCTTTTGAAGGTTTGGATTCCCGCATGGATGCTTTGCCAAGTGAATGAAGACCCACTTTTCAAACTAGCTTGCAGAATATTGCAGTTTGGATAATACTTAGATTTCAAAACCTTTGCACATAGAGAATTAGGGTTATCCAACAAGCGTCATACTTGTTTGGATAACATCGCTAAATTGAAGGAGTGTAGATCCCTAAACCCCATACCTCCATCTTGTTTTGGATAACACGTCCTCCACCATGCATACTAGTGTATTTTTTTGTGTTGCTCCTCATCTCCCCACCAGAATTGTGCTATCACATCGACAATTTGTTTGCATACCCCCTTTGGTATCTTAAAAACAGACATAGCATAAACAGGAATTGACTGGATCACAGCTTTCAAAAGGATTTCTTTTCCTCCCATAGATAAAAGATTTTCTTTCCATCCCGCTAGTCTCTGAATTATCCTTTCCACGAAATGCTTGAAACAGTCACTCCGGTCTGCACCCACTAAAGCTGGTAGACCCAAGTATTTATCAGAGAGGGCCTCAGTGTTGATATGTAATTCCTCACACATTTCTTCTCTCACACCCACATCAGTATTAGGATTAAAATAAATACTAGATTTAGCCACACTCACCAATTTTCCTGAGTTTGCACAGTAGTTATCTAGCACCCGCTGGAAGAAAGTTGCATTGTTCATATCCGCGTTCATGAGAATTAGAGAATCATCAGCAAATAACAGGTGTGAAACTGACGGTGCATTTCTGCACACTCTAATCCCATCAATGCCACCAACTTCTTCTTCATGCGTTAGCAAACTAGAGAGCCCTTCTGCACATAATAAGAACAGATAAGGAGATAAGGGATCCCCCTGCCTCAGTCCTCTACTCGGAATAAAAGAATCCGTCTCCTGAGAATTGTATCGAATAGAATAGGAAACCGATGAGACACAAGCCATCATCATCTCGACCCACCTTTCATGAAAACCCATTTTTAACATCATATTACATAAGAACACTCACCCAACTCTATCATAAGCCTTGTGCATATCCAGCTTTACTGCACATATCCCAACTTTACCTTTGCGTTCGTTCTTTATCTTGTGCACACACTCATAAGCAACGAGAACATTATCCGTGATCATCCTCCCCGGAACAAAGGCGCTTTGGGCTTTCGAAATAATCTCTGGTAGAATTAACTTTAATCTACTTGCCATCATCTTTGAAATTATTTTATTATCACATTACAAAGACTGATGGGCCTACATTACAAAGAGGTTGGAAGTTGAAGCAGAGCAAACGCGCATGATAGGGCCATCCACATCACCACCGATCGCAGAACGTGGCAGCCAGGTCAACCGAACGTGCGTTTCGACGACCAATAGCAGCCTTCGTTTTGATTCCGCACTATCCATCAATCCAGATAACGCAGGATACTCCTCACGATTCTCCCACCGGGTCCATCTATCCAATTTTCGGCCCATGGGCGAATCTCACCCGTCAAAGGATGCCACCACGCCAAGATCCACCGTCCATCTAAACCGCACGGCCCCAGCCGGCCACAGCCACCACCAGAGCGCAGCTCCATACAAAACCAACAGCAGCGGCCAAGAAGCAGAGCCACATATTCACACACACTACTCTTCCCCCCCCTGCCGCAGTGTGCGCTGTACTCTCTAGTCTAGACAGCCAGGAGAAGTAGAAGATGTCGTCGGTCAGTGCCCGCGCTCCCGTGGCCGCTCTCCGGCCGTCGGCGTCGTCGCCGAGCCCTCGGTTCCTCGGCGACTCCGGCCGCGTCGCCCTTGCCAAGTCAATCACACGCCGCGACGTCGCCGTCCAGGCCAAAGGCGCGTGGCTCCCCGGCCTCGCCTCCCCTGCCTACCTCGACGGCAGGTCAGGACACATGACAAGAACACACGACACGATACAATGCGTATCTGCTACTACTTCACATTGTATGTACTGATGATGTGTTCTTTCTGGATCAGTTTGGCTGGTGACAACGGTTTCGACCCACTGGCGCTGGCGGCGGACCCGGAGGACCTGCGGTGGTTCGTGCAGGCGGAGCTGGTGAACGGGCGGTGGGCGATGCTGGGGGTGGCCGGGATGCTGATCCCGGAGGTGCTGACCAAGGCGGGGCTCCTGAACGCGCCGGAGTGGTACGACGCCGGCAAGGGGGAGTACTTCGCCTCCTCCTCCACGCTCTTCGTCATCGAGTTCATCCTCTTCCACTACGTGGAGATCCGGCGGTGGCAGGACATCAAGAACCCCGGATCCGTCAACCAGGACCCCATCTTCAAGAGCTACAGCCTCCCGGCCCACGAGTGCGGATACCCCGGCAGCGTCTTCAACCCGCTCAACTTCGCGCCCACCCTCGAGAACAAGGAGAAGGAGCTCGCCAACGGTACCTTTCTCCTGCACCGCGATCCATTCACTGTCTCTTCTGAACCTCGGCTCCTGTTTGCTGAACTCTGTCTTGGCGTGTTAATTTTCTTCAGGGAGACTGGCGATGCTGGCGTTCCTGGGGTTCCTGGTGCAGCACAACGTCACCGGCAAGGGGCCGTTCGAGAACCTGCAGCAGCACCTGGCCGACCCATGGCACACCACCATCATCCAGACCTTCTCCCAGGCACCGGTCGAGGAGGTTGCCGCCGCTTTGAATTAATTGATCTTTGCACTTTGGAGAACAGATTATGTATGTTGGTTCTTCGAGAAAAATGGCGCAGGGGGATGTACAGTGTGGTGGAGGGGTGTTAGGTGGACGTTTGCACGATTAGGTGGACAGTGCAAAACTGTGTAATCTTAAAAGAATTTCTGGCGGTGAAACTTTTGTTCTTGGCCTGTGGGGTTCGCCAATGGCTTCCAACTGAAGCTGTACTTGTAACATCATTCATGAGTGTTTTTTGTTTCAACATGGCAAGGAATAGTTTGAATCATTTGTCTCGAATCCGATGCAAACATAATAACAATAATACGGAAGTAGAAGTGCTTAAAAATGGACACGTCCACTCAATGTGTTATCGCTGACCTCAATTCGCAAGCAAGAATTCATGTAACTTACATCTGCACAGGTATAGCAAAAGGAGAAAAAAGATACAGTATATCAAGTCACAGATATACATCACCAGTCAGCAAAACTACAACTTCATAATATGGAACATGCAAAAAGAAAAGATTAGACTCCTTCAAGGCTCAACGTGTGTAAAATTGGTTAGAAAATGGAGATCCTATTGGAAGCTGCCAACTGATTCAACCAAAACTTCTCCCAGAACTAATAATATATGTATCCACATGAGCATTTCCTACTCAGCAAACTACAAGTAATTTGAACGAAGCTGTGACGCTAGCTGTTGGTCCAGCAGAACTCCGTCTACCCTTGGCACATACAATCTGGGGCAGGGTAAGTATAGATAGACTGCGTTGGCTTCCTCAGCCGGATTTGCCCGTATCTACCTTTGTGGCCTGCCTGTACAGCCTCCTGGAACCCTGACCACTCCATGCTCTTGTTCACAAACACGTGGCCAAGCAATGCCATGTTTGGCCTTATAGTCTTCAAATTCTTATAGGCCCGGTGAGCCAGCTAGAACAACCATCGTCTAATCAGAACTATTGACGAAAGAGGAGTAATCTAGTGAATACATAAGCCAACATAACTTACCAATGCATTATGCATATTGCCAGGAGACGCGGAGATGAAAACGTCGCTGTGCATGCTGATATAGTAGTCAAGAGCTGCTAGCACAGAAGCCTTCCCTTCAACCTTGGCAAGTTCATCTGCAGACGCGAGGCTCCTCTTGTCTTCCATCAGTGGGAAAAGTCTGCGCAAGCTAGAGATCCTAGCTTCTCCCCCATACACCTTAACAGGTGATGTATGTTAGAACTTTCTATGTTCACTACCAAGAATAAGTAAGCATGCAGAGAGCCAAACCTTGTGAGAAGCAAGATAAAGTCGAGTGCTATTGTCAAAGCCAAGCGCCACTAGTATCAGCCCAATCTCTTCCGGAGTCAATGGGCAGCGGCCTGTGTTTCGAAGCTCCTCATCAGTTAGCTGTGAATTTAATACCCTCCCTTGCCAGATAACTTGCCTGTACTTAGCCAGAGCTAACTTTTCAGCTCTACCACCACCAAAGTCACAGGCAGAATGTGCAGCCATATCCTGGAAAATGTAGGTCAGCTTGAGATGTTTCAGAGTAGCAATTCCCTGAAGAGAGCAGAAAGTACACGCAGAACTTCCAATATTGCACAAGCCCTTCCATTTACCTTATCGAAGCGGAGATGTAAAACTGCAAATTTTCCACCCTGATTCGTGTTTTTTTCTACAACTTGTTGGGCTAATTCAGTAGAATGCCCCTGGACTGGAGATCGCAAACGGTTCTCAAGAGTCCTCCCCAGTGAGATAATGTAAGGCAGAAAAACCAGAGCTTCGAAGTTAACTTTACAACGCAAACGTTGAATATCCGCAGGCAAATCATCAAATGCAAGGCGGTGAGAAAAGGGGGCAATGGCAGCAATGCCGTAGCTGACAAAGAAACAACATGTGCATGAGATTTTCAGTGAAGTTAAACAACGACGAGTTGCATGTTAACACTATAGAGCTAGCTCCGTGGCCATCAACCTGGGCTAAACATGAACGGTAGATTCTTAGCATTATTATGCAATGCAATATATGTCAAATAGCTACCATTATGAAGGACACTATGGATATTTTCACTTAGACAGAGTTGTCTGGAAAAGTGACTATATGATCCCCCCCAAAAGAACACATACCTTTGTAGGATAGGACTGACATTCTCCATATACCAAGTAGCTGAGGCATGAAGAGGTGCAGTTTTAATTCTTGTGGCACGGATTCCTGTGCCATAGAACTCTCTTGTGCTCCATGAAAATTCTTTTGGCACATATTTCACTATTGAAACCTCACGTCTTAGGGTGTTGATAAAGTGATCCACATTAAAAATATCTTCGAATGAGCTGCAGCAGTAAACCCACAACTAAACAATTTACTTCTAATTCAAGAGGAGAAGATTTTTTTTTAACAAGATAGCACTCTGAAACTACAAAATCACCTTGAGTCTTTCCAAACAGGGTTTACTTCAAGATGTGGGATCACAAGAGTAGCGTTCAAAATCTTAGCAACCGCAACAGCATCACATATCTACAGAACAAAAAAAAGAGAGCTTAATGATCTAAAGTCTCAACCAAGCAAGTTATCTTAAAATCTAACACCACGAGATTAGTGCACAAGAAGTGCATTACCCCCATTCTTTGCTGGTTCAGTCCACCATCAAGAAATACTTGGATGTATCCAAAAGGTAAATCTACAATTTATGAAACCAAATGCTTAGAAATTCTATCACAGCAGGAGACATATCTTTACATAACCATGTTATCTCAGAAAGTTACCATGAGTGGCTGATTTCTTTAAGCATGGTTTCCACCCCTGATAAGGCAAGGGCGTCCAGAGATCTCTCTTTTGTTCATCTGGCTGTACAGAAAGAAAAGGGCACAACTTACAGATAGACATCAATGTAACTGTTCCAGTTTTCATCTGAGTTGTGAGTACTCACAATTTTCCATCGCAGAGCCTCATTCAAAAGAGACTCGTGCATTGGCTTAGGGGCATTCCACTCCTGCAATAGATTGACATTGTCCACGCGATTAAACTTAAAAAATATAAGTTGCAGAATTTTTCCCCTAAAATCAACTTAATTAATCTATCTTCATAGCCACAGCAATCCATTATATATGTTCCCCAATACTGTCATAAATCTAATACAGTCCCATGCTATCTTCATAGCCACAGCAATCCAGTATATATGTTCCCCAATACTGTCATAAGTCTAATACAGTCCCATGCTGCCGCATATTGCATATAAAATTGAGTAACCAAACATTGTACACCACTTTCCAATACAAAATATCCTATGCATATATTACTGGCATGATGTTATCCACCAACAGAATCCAGATCTTTACATAGCTTGCGCACATACTTATCCAGGTAACTACGCTTTGATACAACATACACTAACTCAACGAATGTAATTCGTAAAAACACGATTTAGAAAAAATCATGAATTCAACACACCACGCCATTTCACCCTCCACACATATCCCCCAACCGCACCTATAGAATATGTCTAACTTTCGCGCATCCCAAACGATCGAGCTCCGCAGAGTAGAAAACTAGCAAGAGAATCGTAACAAGTAGCTTGAAAATCCAAGTAGATCGTCAATATCACGTTACACCGGCTCAAATCGAGCCCCCAGAGAAGGAGGAGGGTGACTACAGGGGACGCACTGAGAATAGGGAAGGGAAGGCGCGGCCGAGAGGAGTGAAAAGCGCGGGGAAGATGGCCGGGAGGAGCACGACAGCAGCTGCTGCAGCCAACGCCGGGCCCCTCGCCGGAGGCGGCGAAGACGACGGCCTCCGCATCTCCCGTCTCTATTTTTTTTTTGAGCGAAATCTCCCGTCTCTGGTGAGAAGACGAGGTGGAAGTGAAGTCTAGAAGGCCGCAACCGCAACAATGGACTGAGAAGAGCCCGCGACGAGGTAGATGTGGGCCTATATTCATTTGGCCCACCCATTAGACTCTGACACACGGGGCGTTTGCACTAAATTAGAGATATTTTATTATCGGACTAGGTAAATGCCCGTGCGTTGTAACGAGATATGAACATTAATTTATTCTATGAATGATATCCATCATTTCTACATTTGTGTCGCCAAACTATGCTTCGAGTAGGAGATATCATGTGTATGCATTGTTCCGTCTGCGAGATAATAAATAAATGTTGACATACAAAAAATCTGCATCCATCGCCCACTTGAAATCTATTGCGGGATTTTTCCAACTCTATGATCAAATAAGCTGGAAACACTGAGAAACTTGTGTGTTGGAACAATCATTACTGAATTCCTCCTTATTCCATATATTTCTATTTCTCCCCTAGCTTTTTGTATTCCCCAATTCATATGAAATCAATCAAAAAATATTAAGGAACTATCATAGCAAAATTCCTTTTTATTACACTCATTTCTCGTAAGTATCAATCTTTACTCCATGCCCATGTCAGTAAACATTAAGATTCTGCTTCATTTAAAATGTACTTGGATAGAAGGAGCCAGGTAAATACCTCCTATCAACCAAGATGTACTCATTTGTGCATTCAAGATAGGTCACCAGCCATCCAAGTTCAGTGCTTCCCCTCGTCATAGGGCCTGCATATAGCCGTCGACCTTGTTGCCATCGAGCTATAGCCACTCCAATATTTTCTCCTGGGCCAAGGGAACAGACGGGGAGATCTGTATTGGAATGTAAATCACGCACCATCGGCCATACTCAAGGTGCCATCTTCTGTCCAACAGAAGGAGCAGAATAATAGCCACCAACCTTTAACTGTATCTTGACTGCTAGGGACAAGACCGCTCATTCTTCTTGTACAACAGAATCTGAAGGGCAATGAACAGTCAAATGATTTATATTCTACTGGACATGGTCACATAATGTGAATTGTGTCAGGCATCGCAAAACATGTCTGTGTTTCTCCAAGGTGCCTTAATAGACATAGAAGGAAGTAGCCCCAAAAGCAAGGCATATCTACAAGAACAAGCGGTTCGGTCAAATACATGCAAATGAGATCTGATGAGGATTGTTTGGTTCAAATGCAACAATGTAAAAAATGAGTTCAAACAATATCAGTTGCAGAGGGGACAATTTGCAATATTAGTTCACCCAAAAAATCTAGAACTTCATTTTCTTGCTTAACAAAAAAGTTCCTTGGACAATCTAAAAGGATATGTAGTGACCTAGAGCGATAGATTCCAACGTGATTATGTATACCTGCATGAAAGGTCTAAAGTTGTAAGCAATAGTCCGTGATAAGATTAGTGTGATGCCGCTACATATTCAATAACAACAACCATTGCAAAGCTAACCTGGGTGGACTAAACTTGTGTTTGTGTAGAACTATCAAGTTCTAAGTGCTTCCTTCCATCTAAAAAACAAAATCCAGACCCCTGGTAAGAAAACAACTGGAACTATTTTCAGGCCAAAAAGGAAATTAAACAAAACACATAAGAGGAGACGAAAATTTATACTTTATAAATCCGGAGTTGGTCAACTTGTCTATATATTATTTTCAAAATTCATTGATCACTTGCATTATGTTGTTCAAAAGGTAACGGATCAAAGTTTAATGTTATCTTGATGAAGTGATCATGCATGAAGAACAAAAATGTGATGATACTACTTGTAGTACACTAATTTTTTTTAAAGAAAATTCTCTTTGACTGTTGAGTACTGCATGTTTGTTCTGCTCCACTTATTATGTATTGATTACATGTGTTCAGGAAAAATCTATGCTACTGATGTTAAAGGAAAACCTATCATAAATCACGCTAAACTGATACTATATGTTGTTCTGCAATAAAGCATAAACTTGATGAACACAAAATGATTTAACACATATACTTGTACTGCTGCAATAAAACCATATAACATGAAACTTCTTAATGCCGATACAAAAACTTCTAATTCGGTCATCCATATGTAGCATGGATTCACTCTTAATCATTAATAAAACAGCGTAAGGTGACTTTGAAATATTTGATAAACCATTTTTTGGTCAGGCGACTGGGGAAGTGGATTAGATGACAACGTGATGAACAACCTGGTGGTGCATCCCTGCAGCTTTGTGATGTCATGGTCACATAATGCAACAGTCTTCGGCTTCTTGACGTCTTCATATGGTGGACGACCCCCCATGGCACCAAGCTGCGACAAGGAGAACGATATGTGCTGACAGTGCCAGCGACAACCTCAACAGTTGCTCCCATATCACATTGAGTGCCCACAGTATATCGTATCACTGGGCAGCTGCCCAAGCTCCCACGGTGCAGCTCGTTGATGTTTTAATACAGAAAGTTGGTTCAAGTAGGGGTTTTGCTTGGGAAAAATCTGCTAAGCTTGCTTGCACTCGCGTTTTGCATAGGCTCCAATCTGGAGCTCGCTCCATCACTGCTGATAACATCTGTATCCCAAAAAGAATCACAAAATACCAAAGAAAAAAAACGGGTCTAGTTTCAACAAGATGCACGACCCAGCCAAAATAATAACAAGATTCATGATCCATCTAGGGATTTGCCTGTTAAATTTTAACCATATACTTAAAATGACAAAGTAGGGAAGTGCTACATTCAGCAAAGGTGGTTCCCTGGTTACCACATAACTCACTAAGAGAGCTATGACTACTTCCACACGAAATTGGGCAGTTACAACATGAACTATTGAAAAAAGCCAATCGGCACAGTTACATTGCCGACATACGTCTGGAGGTGAATCCATTCTTTGCATGGAGTTCGGATACAGAAGATATCGAGACGGAGCAGTCACCGGAGAGTTGGCTCACGGAAAACATCGCCATCCTCTATCTCCCAATGAATTTAATTTTCAAGGTTTTCTTTCCGCTATTGCAATAAACCTACCTCTCTCACATCTAGAGATGAACCTATTTTTAGAAGGCTTATCGCAAACATATATGTAGAGACCTTGATTGAGATTTACTCGAAAAGATAGCTAAAGCTTGACAGTATGCATTGCTAGTATATGAGAAAAGTAATCCAGACAATAAGAAAATGGAGTTGGAATGAAAGGCTCTTAGATTACCTCCTTATGATTTCCACATATGCCAAGTAAGTTGTTTAACTAACCACTGCTCGGATCTTTTCCTTCATCAATATCACCCCGCAGTGAAAGACCCACTGAAAAATTTAGATGTAACAAAAAAAACTGAATGGCACATGAGTTAGTAATCAACAACCATGCTATAACTGTACAAGTAATGATCGGATTAGTATTTCTCTCTATACCAGTCAAAGAAAAAGAAGTAACACCAAGCATTGTAGTGTGGTTTTATTTCTTGTGAAACTCTTTTAACATACCCAGAGTATTTTCTGTAAGATATCTAATCTGTACACATGGTACTTATGTATGTGTTTTCAAAATAATCAGCTTAAACAGTGGAAGAGGCTGATATGGTTTAGAATAAACTACAAACAGATGATAGTAAAGTCACAGTCAAATGAACAGATCGTAACTTCACTTGCTTGTCCCATATGATCTTGACCGTTGGTAAAAAAGTTTACAATAGTATCAACGTTGCGAATTTATAAAAAGTAACATACGCCACAAATCTGAATCTATATGCAAAGAAAACAAATAGGAACGTACAGAAACCATACCTCTGAACTAACGGAGAACTCTGCAGTGACAGATCAGTGAGCTGGCACGATGGTACCTGTTAAAAGCCCAGTAAAAATCGATCATTTGTCTTCTCTGTTCCGCAATTCGCTGCCTGATCGCAGACTGGCCCCACTCCAGCTCTTCCACCAAAACCTACGATCATAAACCCAAAGGAAATGGAAAGCAACACCCAAGCAGCTATCAATCTCTATTATGCCTTAAATGTGAAAGAAACTGATGGAAGCAATTGATCTGATCGCCTTTAAATACCTATTTGAGTTTTGGACTAACGTGATTCCTTCCGGGTTCGCCGACCAGGGCGCCGGTCTCCGGTCTGCTAGCTACACGCTACCCGTATTTAGTCTTCCCTACGCTGTCCTATTCCCGGTGTCTTCTTGATTTTGTCAGATACCATGCCAGCCAAAGGTGCTTCATGTTTTGCCGGTAAAAAATATTGGTGCACAAACTCTCATCTAAAGGCTTCAGGTTTCTACAACGATGTATGTCTCTGGTTTTCTCATCTTTCAATATTTTATATTTTCAGTTCTACTGAGGAATAGCAAAATGGAGTTGGAAGGTTTACTCATTGGGCTGCTTTTTGAACTGAGAGAAACGATCTCAAAACCAGATGCTATTTAATTTTCCCTTAGATATGTATCATTCGGTGCCTATCAACTGTTTGGCAGAATAGCTCAACCAAATAGTCATTGCCTGATTGGAGTACGATTAATCAGATTGCTCCCCATTCTCTCGCCAGGGATGGTGGTTTTGTTCAGTAAATTGGTAGTTGTGACTTGTGACTATTGCGTTCATCCTATTTACTGCTATCAAGGTGAGTTCAGCCTTTCTTAAGCAATGTTTGTGTATGATTTTATTTACCCATTTCCATAATATGTTCCTTCAAGAAATAAATATAATGTGCTCATTTGAATTATTGTTTCAGATCAGACTTTTATGCAAAAGCAAGGAAAGATGGCCTAGAAATTCCAAAACTGCTATTTGTCGGAGCTATCCCGAATTTACCCCTTTTAGCCAATAACTTAGTGTAGTGTATTATGATTACAAGCATCTACGCGGCTATGGATCCTTGAGTCATTTTTCTTAGTCCCAAAAAGGAAATCTACTCTATTTTGCATATGTACTCCTCGGTTCTTTGTAGTTAGCATCATCTAGAGGTCATTTCTGTTTACACCACATATGCATGCTCCGTTTTTTCTACTAATGCTAATGGCACTGGCAGTAAAGAAACTGCTACTGTTTTTTCTTTGGGAAAACAGAAATTTCTATTGTTACTGCTAATGTTAGTGCAAATTGAAGACTGATATACGCCAAGAGTGGTGTAAAAGATTTATAGTGTAGGTAGTGTTCAGATGGTGCCCTATCTCACTATGTAACAATATTAGCATGTATCCCACTTCTAACATAATACATTTGCCTTACAGTTATGCGATGGAACTGTAAATTTGTGTTATTGTGCCGATGACTACAATTCTTTTTTAGCCATGTTTGTTGTTAAATATAAATTTAAAATCTCTCATTTCTACAGCAACCATGGACGGATCAAGCTCATGGAAAGTCTTAAACTTGCAGCATCCATGCACGGAAAGAGGATGTGCCCAGATCTTAGGTTCAAAGAAAACAATCAGAGAGGCTCCAACAGAAAATTGGATTTGGTACCTGGCTTAGTGGAGGTGGATCTCGTCACGGGAGTCTGATCCAAACACGGGGAAGAGGCTCCCATCACGCAGGGAGCTTCCGTTGCTCGTGCTGCACCACCATGATCTACGCGTGCTCTGCGATGCCGGTCGTGTCGCTCCGCCGCCCGCCGCGTGCTACTGCTGGTCGCGCCGCCGCAGGTGGTCGTTGAGGCTCACGGCGGCTGGTCGTCGACGGGAATGGCAGGGAGGCGACGGGTAGGCGGGGCAGGATGTGGGCTCGGAAGGCCCATCTGCTGCGGAGGTGGGGCGGTGGAAAGGGCGATGGACGGATGAGGAGGATACAATGACGGTGAGAGGGGTTCCTCAGCTACGGGGTGAACGGTGGAGGAGGGAAAGAGATGGGCGGCAGGGCGAGCGTTCAGGGACATCGGGAGGGTTTCTGGTTTACTTCTTCCGGTCGGGCCCGCTCGTCGGCGCACGGATTCGGTAGGAGGTTCGACCAAGGACGAGCCAAACACTTCAGAGGTCGTACCCGGCGACGTGCACGGAGACGCGGGGCAGCAACACGTCGTTCAGCGAGAACCTCCTCACATATGGGCGGAGCCCGAGGTCGCGGCGAGGAGCAGGCAGCCGGCGGCGACACTATGGCACACAAGATTCCGCCGATTGGAAGATGTGTAAGGGGAGAATGATGAGGATGGGAGCAAGAGTGCGGCGGCCTCGTCGGAATTGGGGCACCCGTGTGGTGCTGATCCAGGCTGAAGCCATGCGGGGAGTGGAGGAAGTGGTCTTCTCGATCGGCACCGGGGACAGTGGGGCAGCGAGGCGTTGTGACTGTGGGTAGGGTGGGGGCGGGGGCGGGGGGCGAGGCGCAGTTTGCGGGACAAACGAAGCGACGGGTTGGACGAAGGGTCAAACGACCTAGCGGTATCAGGCAGAAAACGGAACCGGTTCGTACTTTTTAGATAGTAGAGATAGAGATTGGCTAAAACACAGCTAGCTGTGATATAGCTTAGGGCATAGCTAATTCATTGGCGGTCCGATTGTCCTGCTAAGATGCGTGCCTGTTCGGCCCATTTCTATTGTCTGTTTAAGAGAAATATACTCCCTCCGTCCAAGAATAGATGTCTTAGGTTTTTTAAATTTTAGATGAATCTATATACTAAATAGTGTCTAGATTCATTCAAATTTTGATAAATTTGAGACATCTATTTTGGAATGGAGGGAGTATAAAAGGAAAGATGGACTGGGGCGTTGTACTGTATGTACTATCGGTGTGTCTTGTCCTTTTTCTTTTTATTGTCCCAAAGTCGTTGTTTGTTTATGTGGAATGTTTGTTGCATCTTGGCCATTATGTGGGTTGTTACTCGTTCATACGTGATGTAAGCTCTTAGTCTCTTTAGCCTACTTTTTGTTTTTTTATTATGTACCTTCTCAACGTTGAACTCATTAGCCTAATAGTTCTGAATAAGCTGTACTTATTGCGGTTGTAACTAACTTTTTTATTAATTTTATAATTATCAATGTGAAAAAATAAGTTAGTCGCAACAGTTGCAAGCGAGGCTGTAACTGGGTATTTTTACTGTTACAAGTGAGGCTACACCTAGGTATTTTTTTCCAGTTGCTAGTGAGACTGCAACCGGGTATTTTTATCAGTTGCAAGTGAGGCTGCAACTGAGTATTTTTTTTAAGAGGCTGCAACTAAGCATTTTGCAAGTGAGACTAGAACTTGGTATATTTTTAGTTGCAAGTGAGGTTGTAATTGATTTTTTCAGTTGCAAGTGAGGCTGTAACTGGCTATTTTTCCAGTTGCAAGTGAGGCTGTAACTGGCTATTTTTCCAGTTGCAAGTAGGAGTTGCAATTAAATTTTCTTTTTTATGGAAATGGTTTTCGGGAATTGCTAATTTTGAGCCAGCCGAGAATTAAGCTAGGGCATAGTCAACTCATCCACCGTCGATAATCCATCAGGCTTGATGTTTGTTGTCCGTACATGGTGGTTAGCTCATTATTTTCCAATTTGACCTGCATGTTATGTGGCCATTTCTTTAGTTTTGGTGAATCGGTAATAGACTTTCGTATAATTTTTATTTTTGCTAGGCGCTAGCTTTTATTCATAATTATGCTTTTGCGTCTTATTGGTCATTTTTCTTGATATTTGTTAGCATCATGGTCACATGAAATTTGTCATGTGGTCGTTTTTCAGTTGAAAGTGGGGTTGAATTTTTTTATTTTGTAAGTAGAGATTGCAGCTGAGTTATTTTGTCAGTTATAAGTGGGATTGAAATTGAGTTATTTTTAGTTGCAAATAAGGTTGCAATTGTGTTATTATATGAGTTGCAAGTGGTAATGCAATTGAGTTATTTTTTTCAGTTACAAGTGAGATTGTAACCGAGTTATTTTTATAATACAAGTAAGGTTGCAACTCAATTGTATTTTCAGTTGCAAGTGGTTTACAACTCAGTTGTCTTTTTCAGTTACAACTGAGTTGTTTATCAATTGCAAGTGAGATTGCAACTAAGTTAGTACCTCTGTTTTTAAATATATGATGTTTGATTGGCTTTATTTTAGTCTAAAAACATTACATTTGTAAAGAAAGTAGAAGTTCAAGTGAGGTTTGAATTAACACTAACGCACCATCCTCTATTAGCCACGTCAGAGAAAAAAATCCATAGCTAGATGCTGGCGAAGTAGCGAAGTAAGTGTGTAATGACTGGCAACCACATGTGCAGGCCAGCAGCGCGGTAGGCCATGGGGCCGGCCACTCATGCAGGCCAACACAACAGCAACGGCATTCGGCATAACGGTGGAACAGCGTAGGCTGAACGCAAGCTAACATCACTTGATTGTGACTTACGTTAAGTCTTGGTCAACTGCGTTTTAGGAAGACCCTTTTATTATAGATTGGAGAAAGTAGAATATTGCTAAAAGAAATGCCGATAAAATAAAAATAGTACTTCCTTCGGTCCATGCATCCGTATCTAGACAAATTAAGGTCATTAATTTAAATCGAAGAAAGTATATAAATGTCTATTTCTTAATTGATTGAGAAATTGCTATATCTAGCTCCAATCTCAATCGATGTTTCTTTATTCACCATAACGTAGGTAGAAGATATTTTCCTAGTTATGTCCAACATTAGTTTTTAGAAATGTGTAGGTATTACATTGTGCATCTTGATCGCCTTATTTTTTGGAATCGACTTGTAAATAGAAAACATAGCAATAATACGATTAATCTTTCACTAATTATATATGCAAATTAATCGTAACTTCATTTAATAATAGACTAACAAGATAGACTTGCTCACAACCGCATGTAACTAATGTATTTCATACTTTTAGCAAAAAAGTATTATTGTATACTAATTTTTCTTTTCATGTTAACAATTTATATTTTCCTTGCCAAATATTGAGAATCTAGGCAATATTTCAATTATATTGATTCAGAAATAAATCACGAGTCACACATGCATATACTGATATTTGTTAATGAAACCATGTAGTAGTAGACTAATCATAGAATCATCTACGGAAATTACTAGTACTATGCACACAAGAATAAGTAAGAGAGGGATTAACATGTTGTGCCCTTCGGTAGGCCAATTGGCCGTAGCAGCAGCGGAGGCGGCAGCCCTCTTGGACGCAGCGGCAGCCTGTTCGGTTTCGGTAACCATGGTGATGACGAATGCGTGTAAGTAGTGGATCGAAAGCGTATCTGGAGAGGCGGGATTTCGGAGGCCTGCTCTTCTGTCAGCTGTGTACGCGGTGGACGACATGGGATCACTCACGACAGCAACATTAGAGGAAACGACAGTAGCAATCGCGCGTGGAGACAGTGGTTCTGTTCTGTCACTGGAGAGGAGAGAACTCTCCAGTATATAGGCATAGACGGTTCAACGGAAAGAAACAGCCGTAATAAATGACTAGAAACGCCTATACTTAATAGCACTTTAGACAAAACGTTTCGGCTCGTATTCAGTCTTATTAATGTTTCACTCAGGGTCGTCTTCAGAAATTCGAGGCCCATGTGCGAAATGAAAATGAGGCTCTAAATTTTTTAAAATCCATATAACCAATATAAGTGATGTTGACAACTTCTGTTGATGGCCTTATTTTGTTCCTGGTGGCGAATTTGAGATTGGCTGGCTTGGGACTTTCATGAATAGAGGAGGATTCGAAATTCCAAAATGAGGCAGACTGCAGGAAGGTCTGGTGCTCGGAGCCAGTCAATTTATGGATTATTGCAATTTTAGAGCCTTTGTTGGCAAAAACGAAAATGGATCAATGTACTCGTGGCATTTTGGAGATGTGGTAGCTAACGTTTTTGCTAAAGCCCTAAAGCTGGGTCGTCGGATAGTTGGAATACATGGAATCGTGGACTTACTGAATTACTCCTTGCGCGTTCCTGATTTCCAACAGACGAAAGGACCCGTACAATTCAATTGCAAGCAAAGCAGCATAAACTAACGAGACCACAGACCGAAGGAGGATGGATCAAAAGACGCACCGTGAGTTGAGAGCTCGGCGGCCTCCAGGACAATGTCGGGCTCGCCTGTCGCGATCCCCCATCCCCATGTAGTCTATCGATGGATCTCCTCTCTGCCATGAACGAACAACCACCCACGCCTCAAACGACCATCAGGAGATATATGTGTGATTGAACAGTCGATCGATCCGGCCTACATTGGAACATCGGGAGATCCGCATGCCTATGAATTATCAAATTAATCAGCGGGTGGGCCAAAGTTTGGGGGCCCTAAAAAATTAGGGGCCCTGTGCCATCGCACAGCTCGCACATGCCTGTCGACGGGCCTGGTTTCACTTGCAACTGTCCGTATCCCGTTTCAGAGCGACAAAAAGAAACATCCTCGGCAAGATTCACGCGACCCGCGATGGCGCGTCGTGCCGAGGCGGGCGGCGAAGGAGGAGGAGCGCGCGTGTGGAACGCCTCTCTTCACTTCACACCAAGTTATATCAGTGGAAGGAGAACTCACCTTATATGTTGGTGAAAATCTCTCCCAACTAGCCATGTGGGATTAAACTTTCATTACTCCTCTTGCCATGAATGGACACTTGGGATTTTACTGAAATTGTTAGATGTGTCTAAAACCCATCTTATATTTTAGCACCAAATTCTCTTTATTTGTGGGTTCCATTCCAGAAGAGAAGGCAAAAATAGGAGAAAACAACATTAGGAGTTAGGATGTAGGGATGAGTGATCAGAGCCGTGGGACAAACCAAGGATGGGAGCAACCATAGGAAAAAACTAGTATGAATGGGCGATCGTTGCTACGAGACATTTGAATGTGAGTAGACAAGCTGTCATGGACACTCACTTTCTTCGATGAGTAATTTTGTGAGCCACGAAAGAGAGGAGCATCAGAGAATGTGCTTTGTAACACTTAATGTGGGCCACTAGATCTTGATCCAACGATCAGGTAAGCGGTTCTTAGAAAATCCAAAAGCTCAATGTCATATTTGAATAGCAATAGAATTAACAACATAGAATGTGTAAAGAAGAGATGTAGGCTTTTGCGGCTGGAAAATAATTAGGTATATGAGATTTCATAATTAGGTATATGAGATTTGGAAATATGTAGTTGACAAAGCATTGCTCATTTCCTTAGCTTGGACAATCATCAACAAGCCACTCACATAAAAAGGTGACGCTCTTAAATCCAAATATTACATGTGCAGATCATTAGAAAAAAAAGTTTATCTATGCACAAATATGTTTTTGGAGTTATACTCCCAAAGTAAGCCACAACTTTCTATATCTATGAACTTTACAGTCTTGGCATACATGTAATACTCATAGGACACATTAGTTTTTTTTTGTTTTGAAATACAAATAAAACGGCCAAAATCTATCCGAATTTATGTTAATCGCCACTTAAGGGGGGATGGAGAATCTTGCCACCTAGGCTCTAATCATCGCTTATTTATATTAAACTTTTCTACCTTTTGTCCAACTTATTATGTCTACACACAATCATATACATATTATCTTCACACTTAACCTAAATTAACCGCATAACATTAGAGTGGTGTTGAAATACAAATACATGTTATAGGCATACAATTCTAAGGCCTATAGTTGCAAATATACTAGCACAATATATAACCGTATACACGTTAAATGTTGCATTATTTTTTCCTGACATTTCTGCTTCATAGAGCTTTTGTTAAACCTGAAATACTTAGAACCATGAAGAAAACGCTAAAATATCATGCCTACACATAAAATTGTATTTGTTTAAATTGTTGTGCAACATTAACTAAATTGTTGTGTGTGTGTATGTAAGTGTCCAGGGCCATTTTAATCTCCATAAATATCTTGGCAGATACTCATTCCGTTCTGAAATATTTTACATTCTAGAGCCAAAATTTATTCTAAAATAATCTATATTTTAGCCTTTAGTCAACAAAAAACATAGAAAACAAAGTGATTCTACTCTCTCTATTGGATGTCATCATTTTCAATGTAGGTTGAATTGAAGTTCACATATGTAATTAATACTAATAAATACAGTACTAGTTTGCCTGACTTTTTTTAAGATGTAGATTAAAATGGAACGGGGGAATAGGTTATAAACAGTATCTTGCCAAAGGTCCCTAGAGAGTATAATTGTATATTTTCGATGTGAATAGAGTTTCTAAATTGTATGGGGTGTCCGTGTAGGGTTTATCTTCCGTTTGTGGCATTTGTCGTTCCTTCGTTTATTGGCTTACTGCAATTTGATCATGGTTGTATAGTCAAATTGCACGAGGCATTGATGACGGTCTCAGTTAGTTGTTGCCTTTTCTCTTAGCGTTTGGGTATGCATATCATTATCATCTGCCCCACTCCCACTCTCCCACGGGTTAAATTGATACAGTACACTTTGTAGTTGTGCTAGCACTAAGAACAACCCTAACGGAGCATGTAAAAAATCCGGAACTGTAAAATTTCGACGGGTTTACATATCCACGAGAAATTGGACGAGCTAGCGGTGAGTGTAAAAGGACACGGACCGTTAAGACGTTTTCGGTAGCCCGTGAATTGGTACAAGTACCGTCCGGAGGGTCGGGTGTTGGTCGAAACCGTCACTTTCTCCCGCACCCAACCCTAGCTCCGCCGCCGCGTCCAGCAAAACCTCCGGCGAGCAATCGCGCGAGTCTGAGCCACAGATCGGCGCCATGTCGTGCAGCAGCGGCCACTTCGGGGTTGGGAGGAGGTCGATGTGGAGGCGGGGTGACAACGACCGCCCCCCACGTCGGTGTGGCAACCTTTCCGAGGAGGAGTGGAAGTGCATCATGCGCTCGGAGGGGGCAAAGAAACGGGCGATGTAGAGCGCTACCGTCATGTCGGAGCACACCTCTCTACCGCGGTACGCTGCAGCTGACACGCCGCCTTGGGAGGGCTCTCGCCACCTCCATCCCTTCCTCCGACGAGTGTAGTTCTCCCTACCCCGCGTGCTGCCATCGTCGTCGCCGCCGACTACACGCACGACTCCGACGAGGAGCGCCTCGCGTTCGAGATGATATTGCACGAGTCCGAGCTCGAGCGTGAGGCGGAGATCCTCCACGAGCATGCCGAGCGACGTCGCGCTCATCAATGCGCGCGTGGCCAGGGAGAGGGAGGCGGCTTGTGCGTCCACCGTCATCAAGCTGGAGGTGTCGGACCTCATCGACCTCTCCTAGGTGTGAGTTCCTTCCCGCCCCAACGCCGCCATGCCTTGAAACCCCCGCCGACGAGAAGCTCGATTTTGGTCTAGGTTGCGGTCGCGTTCCAACCATAGTTTATGTAAAGCGCAGCTTTTGGATCGCTTCTATGTAACTAAATGAATCACGCCAGTTTTATGTATGACCAGACTCGTGTTCTTCGTTGATCTTTGCCGCCAGTGCAAAAAACAAATGTTCAGTTTCGTTTTACCGTCTCCTATCTGGGCCTGCAAATCGCGAATTCAGTGGCATGTACTCTGTTTTTTCAGTTCCATCTTTTTACAAGATCAGTTGAAGTTGCTCTAAGCTGCACCGATAATGAAAGAGCGAGGAAGACGATGCAAACCAAGCGCCGCGGGACATGCATCGCAGCGAAGCTCGATCGGCATGCTATGCTAGAGCGGAGCCGGGGTGCAGCATAGGAAGGTCGAGCAACGCTCGGAACAGAGATAATTGACATGACATCAAACCGTAGAGCTAATGATTTAGGCCTATATATTTTGCTCCATGGTTGACAATTCAATCAAAACAAGTACTCGTATTATATGGTACTGTAGAAAGAATCGAATTGTATTGCATATATATGTGTGCATCACTCGGCACCGTTCGGGCCAAGAAAGAGACTAATAATAAGCGAACAAACGAACGAACGAACGAACAAATAGTAGTAACTCTGGACCAAATTCATGCGGCCAGGCCACTTCACGAGCTGCTCCTCTCCATGAAGGCGAGGAACTCCTGGAAGTCGATCCGGCCGTCCTTGTCGGCATCGTAGGCGTCGATCATGCGCTGGCAGTCGTCGGCTGCCACGCCGGCGGCGAACCCGAGCGACCTGAGCACGCTCCGGAGCTCGCCGGCGTCGATGAACCCGTCGCCGTTGCTGTCGAAGACGCGGAACGCCGCCGCGGCCTCCTCCACGGTCGCTTCCTCCTCCTCGAACAGCGCCGCCGCCTCCTCGAACCCGACCGACGCGGCGGCTTGGCCCGCGCCCATCAGTCCGAGGACCACGTCCAGGTCGACCTCGGAATCGGAGGATTGGTCTTTGGCCGATGCAGGCGCTGGCTCTGGCTCTGGCTCAGGGGCGGCTGCGGAGTGGCTGGTGGCGGATGATGATGAGGAGGAGGACTTGAGGAGGGCGGAGAGCCAGACGAGGATGACGTTGACGGAGATGGTGACCACGGCCTGCGCCACGGAGAAGTTGAAGTAGCACGCGCCCGGCGCCGACGAGGAGGATGCCGACATCTCCATGTCCATGCTGATCTCTGCTTAATTAATTCCTCCTCTGCTCTTGTTGCCGCCTTGGTGCTTCTTGCTTGCCTTGCCTGTTGCCTCTGCAAGTCTTTGCGTTTGATGCTATTACCGACTCCGATGGCTTGGAATATATAGCGCCGGGGTCCGGGAGAAGACGCGCGCGAACGAAGTCAGCACTCGCAGAGAAGGGAACCGGCGGTTGGGTTGGGTGGGGTGGGGTGGTGTGGTGGGAACCGGAACAATGCAGGGGACGACGGTTCCCGGAAGCAGGGAGGCGTCGTGGAAACGCAGAAACTTGCGGGAAAGTGATGGACGGAGTTGTCGTGCGCGCGGTTGTTTTTGCTGCAGGGTTCGCGGGAGCTTCGCGGCGTGGAAACACAGGTCGGGATGGCGCGTCGACGTCAGTCACTCCGTCGCACGCACCGCACCGGCGACCCTGACCGTCTCGGTTGGAGTTGTTCGTTGGAATGGAATTCCACGCGCACCGCAGCCCCCTCTTTCGCTTTCTTTTCCTTGTAATAAAAGTACGTACGGTGCTGCTACTACTGGCAGGTCGTCTCGTCTGCTACTCTTCTTCCTTTCTTTCGCGTTGATTCATATTGTCGGGTTCCTCTTGGTGGAACTTTGATTTGATTTTCGATGATACGGTGGTGGGGGTGGACTGGACGCACGGACCTGGTGCTGGTATACGGCGACCGGCGCTTGACCGGGTTTTTCCGTGGACGCGAAGAAATAATGAACAGTAAAACCGCACGGTACTATGTGAACAGTCCGACTAGCAGAAAAATAGTGTGAATAGTAGACTTTTGAATCAAGGACAAGCAACAACTTGGTTTTCTAGGGTTTCGGAGTGCCGGTGCCGGCGCGTGGCGATCTTTCATGCGCTCTTTTGATCTTCTTCGACGATCTCTTTCCCATTCACACCCATGTCCTCAGGGATGGAGAGCTCTGAGTCGAGTGACGGCAGGGAAAGTGTATCCGGGAAGGGAAAAGCCATGGCAGATGGTGTTTTTGCAGAGAAGTTTGAGAAACCGGCTTTGACGGAAAAAGTGTTGGATATGGACGATCTTGAGGATGATGATGTAACAACGATCGCTGTGGTGGGGAACGTCGTGGTGCCATCAAGATTAGTATGCGTTGGTAATCATGCTATGGTTTTAGATGACTTCAAGATTAGTATGCGTTCTTAGAGGTCCGATTTAATAGAATTCTGATATGGATACAGTGTCATGATCTGCCCTTTAACTGGCTCAACTCAAAAAGAGCAGAAAATGTAGCTGGCTAGATTGGGGAGTTCATCAGACTTGATACAACGGGAAATAGCAAAGGCAGGGGTTAGAGCCTATAATATTGAAGAACCTATTTAGCGTTGTATTCCCATCAATTCAATGAAGCGTAAGGAGCTGATTCTTTACCCCATATTGCACGAGAAGCTACCACATTTTTGTATTTCCTGTGGTTTATTGGAACGTCTGACTTCGTTCTGTCCCACGCCAGCAGAGAGATAGATGATGATGGCAACTGGCCCTATGATTCGTCGGTACGTGCACCTGATCTATGGAAAATCAAAAAGGAACCAAGTCTGCATGTGGGAGGAAAGGGTTTTGGTGATGAGTTAATAAAAGCTTCAGTTCAAATCCCAGAGTCAGCCGATTAATCCATTTGCTGGAGTAATGGATGGGAGTTCTAGCTCAGGTACACACGTAGTGATGCAGTTTACTGCTCGTGGAAGGGGTCGAGGAGGGGCAAAACCTCCCCCGCAACGCCAGCTAGCTATGGGCCATACCTATGTGGATAAAACACAATGGGGACAACTCTTGAATCTAATGGGCATGGCACAAAACGTTACTGCCTTATTGAACTCACCGAGCAAAATTGATAGTAAAACCATAGATTTGAAGAAAAAAAAAGTAATAGGAGGGGTTGTTGGCGATATGCTACAAGGTATCCTCATAGCATGTCTCTAATCCGGATAACCCGGGTGACCCACAGTTGATAGCAAGGCCCATGGCCTGCTCGGCGGCCCAGTTAGACGGATCCAAAAGGAAGGTCTATGCCGGATAAAGGAAGGCTACGGAGGAGTCATCGACGTACGCGGAGCCTTGGAGTGCAAGATACGCTAGAGTAGTTGTATACTGTAGAGGACTCTGTAACCTGTCCAACTAGAACTTTACCTGTAACCCTAGGATCTGACGACTATATAAGCCAGACCTATGGGAGCCTTTAGGGCATAACCAACACAACTCATATCGTGCATAGCGAACCGATCCCTGTAACCCGCCGTATTGTCATTATAGTGATTTATAGCAAAAGTAGGATTCCACCACCGTCGTGGGATCTGAACCTGGGTAAGCTGTGTTAACTCGTACCCGCCAACCTTTTTCCTTACCCCACATCTCTAAACACGCTATGTGAGGACCCCTTCATGGCGTACTCGTCGGCAATACCACGACAGTTGGCGCCCACCATGGGGCAAGAGGCGCTTCAGGCTCTACAATGGGCGAGGACCAAGATCTTCGCAGGAATCGGCGAAACCGTAGCCATCGGCCGCGTTCTCTTCTCCGGCAACGTTCCGATCGTCCCTCCCAACGAGTTCTGGATCCCGGCGAAGATGAACCCTACCCGATGCTCGATCGTCCCCATCGGAGACATCCACCTCTTCATCGATGAAACCGATTTAGGCACTATTTTCCTGGGAGTCGGAGGAGCGTCAATACCAACACGGACCGCCTACGGGCAGGACACGTTCGCGGAAGGATCGAAGTCGGGTCTCTCTTCGGAGTTTGCCGACAATGATCAGAAAAATTCAAGGCCCACCCAAACCGCCCCTGTGCAGGATATAACGGTGGAAGATCGCTCAAGTCCGCCGGATTCGCCCGTGCATCTGGACAGCAGAGATCCAAGTTCGTCGGCGTGGTGACTATCTTCGATCTAGCGCGTTGCGTTCAGAGAGAGGGAGAAAACCCCCGCGATTACCTAGCCAGGTGGCTCCGTATACGGGCCGACCTGACGCATTACCCCAATGATGATGCCATGTATTGCTTTGTGGAAGGACTGGACCACGGAACACTTCTCCGACATACGCTAAGGCGGCAGCATGCTTCATGACGCCTCACTTTCGAAGGCATGGTGAACACTGTCAACAACTACGCGGAAGCTGAGGAGGCAGCTCAGATAGCGCTCGCGCTCTTAGACGGTGCCCCTCCGCCTCAGCCACCGCCACCACCGCCTTCGGTCGTCGTCGCTGCAGCTGCACCACCGCCTCCAGTCATCATCGCTGTTGTCGCACCACCACCACCCATCATCGAGGAAGCCCCCGCAGCCTCCGACTCCGTTCTTGACGCGCTCTACGCCGACATCAGCGCTAACTCGGAGTAGATAGACTTCAGCCCTGAAGAGCTAGACTCTGCTATGCAGGAGATGGAGGAGGATTTCAAATGCGACGAGCAGGCCGACAAGGCCGTCACGTCTCGAGAGGTGTTCGTCGCCATTTGGACCGTGATGGACGAAGATCAACCCGGATAAGATCCGCCTAAAGCGCTGGACAAAGGGAAGGGACCACCTATTGCTGCCGACAATGATCGCGCAAAGGTCATGCCCCCTCCGCCTAACCCAGTGCAGCAGCCGCAGGAACTCAACGTCGGTCCGAGTAACAACAACACCGCAAACCCGCATATGAGAATTTGGTTAATCACACAAGCACATAACGAGATGAAGAAATGGCGATGGCTGCGATGCAACCTCGCCTAGAGCAATGAGTTGCTTAGGATTGAACTGTTGAGGGCTTGGGAACCCTAGGATAGTTCGAGATCTTCGCAACATAGTGAAGCGGGAAGTGTCCATCCTCCTTTTCATAATGGAAACAAATATAAGTGGGAGAAGAGTAGAATATTTTAAAAGAACCCTTGGTTTCAAAGGGTGTATAGTAGTGGATAATAATGGTTTAAGTGGTGGCATTGGTCTGTTTTGGTCAAGTGCCATGGAGGTAGACTTCAAAAGTCAGAGTCAAGGTCACATTGATGTGGATGTGACAATGATTGATGGTGGAATGCCGCCTTGGAATTTCATAGGTTTTTATGGAGAACCTAGAGATGAAAATCGTCATAATAGCTGGAGGTTTACCTATGTTGCATCCTACCGACAAAAACCATGGTTATGTATAGGATATTTGAATGAAACTTTGTTTGGTGATGAACACTTCAGTACAAATGCGAGAACGGAGTGGCAGATGAGGGCGTTTCGACAAGTTGTCGATGGTTGGTATTTACAAGATCTAGGTTATTCTGGTGTTCCTTTCACATAGGATAACAATCAACAAGGAGATGCAAATCTTAAAGCAAGGCTTGATCACTCATTTGCAAATGTTGAGTTTTTGCAGATGTTTGATTTTTCTTGAGTGAGGCACATTAGCTCAACTAAATCTGATCATTGCTATGTGCTCACAGAATTACGCAGATCAGATGTTTCGGTCCATTGAACCGCAGGTAGTTTTTGTTATGAAAACATGTGGCAAACACATTCTGAGTATGGCAATCTGGTAAATAAGGATTGAGCTAGCCAATAGGGACTCATTGGTATAGTGACGACACTCAAGTATGTACAAGAAAAAAATAAGTACATGGGGAGCTCATGAGTTTGGTTCCCTAAAGAAGAAATTACAAAAGTTTTAACAAAATCTAGAAAGATTTCGATGCGCATCGGGCGGTGGTGAATCATCTGAAGAGGAGCGAGCAGTACCAAGAAAACTAAAAGAAGCTCCACATCAAGAAGAAATTTGGATGAAACAACGAAGTAGGGTGCAATGGCTGAAAACGGGTGATGGTAACACTGCCTATTTTCATGCGCAAGCAGCGCAAAGAAAACGAATTAATCATATCACCTCAATTAAAAGTGTTGATGAAGATCGTGTATGCGACCAACCCGGTGAGGAGAATGGGGGAATTCAGAGGTTTTACACCTCTTTATACCAATCACAAGGGTATAGGGAGATGGATGTACTGCTAGATACAGTACAACCGAAAGTCGCAACACAAATGTACTGCTAGATACTTTCAAAATAGTTTGTGGGTGAGGAGGTAAAGAATGCACTTTTCTAATTGGCACCCTCAAAGGCACGGGGTGTGGATGGGTTTACCGCATGGTTTTTCCACATGCATTGGAATGTTCTGCAAGCTGATGTGATACATGCAACTTTAGATTTTTTAAATGGAGGTGAACTACCTGATGGAATCAATGATATTTCAATTAGGTTAATTCCTAAGGTTAGATGCCCTCAGTATATTTTTCAATACATACAAATCTCTCTATGTCAAATATTATACAAGATTGCGGCAAAAGCTATTGCAAACAGAATGAGGGGGGTGTTATATGGTGTGATTGGAGAGGAGGAAAGTGCATTTGTGCCAGGACGGTTGATAACTCATTATGTGTTCATGGCGTCTGAGAGCATACATGCAATGAGAAAGAAACAGAAATGTAAGAAATCTTTTTGTGTGGTTAAAATCGATATGATGAAGGCTTATGATAGAGTTAAGTAATACTATTCAGAGGCAATGATGATCATACTTGGTTTGATGGAAGTTTTGTTCGCTTTGATTCTGAAGTGTGTCTCTTCGGTCAGATTTGCAGTAAAAGTGAATGGAGAGCTTCTCTCTTACTTTTCCCCTTCGAGGGGTCTGAGACAAGGTGATTGAAGGGTTTCGCGACATAGTAAATCAAAATTTTCTACGGATGCGAACAGAGGGAAAGCCAAGATCTAATCTAGGAGATGCAATCAACGAGAGAGATTGGATTAGATCTTCATACCCTTAAAGATTCGCATAGCGGAACGTTCGTCGGAACGTGGGTGATGTAGTCGTACTCGCTTCTCCTCCTCGCGATCCGATCCGATCTAGCACCACAAGTGGCGGTGCCTCCGTGAGATGCACACGTGCAAAGACTCGGCGTCTCCTCCTTCCTCGGACCAGTAGTATGGCGGAGAGATAGATTGGATCTACAACACGACGGCGTGGTGTATATGGTGGAGAATTTATCTTTGCAGGCTTCGCCTACAAACATCGGGAGGAGAGAGGAAGATAGCAAGGTTGCTAGGGCTTGGAGGAAGGTGTGTGTGGGGGGAGGCGCACCACCCCTCTATATAGAGGGGGCGGCCAGCCCTTGCCCTCCTCCAAGCCTATCCCTAGTTTAAACAATTTAAACTCCCTTATCTAGAAATCCTATCTCTAGTTTAAACGATTTAAACTCTCCTTATCTAGAAATCCTATCTCTAGTTTAAACGAGTTTAAACTTATCTAGGATCGGCTGGGCCCTATGGGGCCTTGTGCCCTGCCAATGCGGCCAGGACACTCCCTCATAGGCCCATGCCCCTCCCGGAAGGTGGGGCCACGTTGGTCCCCTTCGGAAGGTTCTAGAAGCTCGTACAATACCGATTAACCCGAACAATTCGAACTCCAAAACTGCCTTGCCTTATATGAATCTTATTCTCCGGACCACTCCGAACCTCTCGTGATATCCGGATCCCATCCGAGACTCGAACAAAAATTCATAAACCAATTATCCAATCTATCCTAGCGTCGAGACACGTTAAGTGTGTGACCTGCGGTTCGAGAATATGCGACATGATCTTCTATCAATAATCAACAGCGGGGTCTAGGCACCCATATTGACTCACACATTCATCGATGATCATATCGGATGAACCACGATGTCGATTCAATCAATCCCATATATATATTCCCTTCGTCTCACGATATTTTACTTGCCCGAGATTCGATCGTCGATGCGTCATACCTAGTTCAATCTCGTTCACGCAAGTACTTTACTGCTCGTAATCCGATATCACTTTGTGATTAACTCCTTAACCACATGCTTGCAAGCGGTGTTGATATCGACACGAGTGGGCCCGAAGTATATCTCTCCGACTTGGGAGGGACAAATTCCATCTCGATACATACAACCCAACAGATACTTTCCGATCACCTGAGAGACACCTTTATGATCACCCTCTCATAGGATGACGTTTGATGACCTCAAAGCTTTCTTCCGGTACCAGGGATTTGCATTATCTCATGGTCTAAGGAATACAATATTTGACATAGGAAAAGCTTCGCAAAGATGAACACGATGAAACGATCTAATTGCTCTGCTTTGTTTGGGTCTATCCACCATATCATTCTCCCAATGATATGATCTCATTATCAATTGACAACTCATGTCTATGGTTAGGAAACCTTAACCATCATTGATCAATGAGCTAGTCCATAGAGGCGTACTAGGGACACGGTGTTGTTCACAAACCACACAAGTATTAAAGTTTCCGCTTAATACAATTCTAGCATGGAATATAAACTTTATCATGAACAAGAATTATAATAATAACATATTTATTATTGCCTCTAGGGCATAATTCCAACAGTCTCCCACTTGCACTAGAGTCAATAATCTAGTTTACATTTGGCAACAATCTCACACCCATGGCACTGAGGTGTTGATCATGTTTTACACGTGGAAGAGGTTTAGTCAGTGGATCTGCGACATTCAGATCCGTATGTACTTTGCTAATCTTTAGATCTCCATCTGCTATATAATCTCGAATTATATGAAACTTGCGGTTGATATGCTTGGTCTTTGGATGATATCTTGGTTCCTTAGCGAGTGTTATGGCGCCAGTGTTGTCACACAATATCTCCAGTGGGTCCAATGCACTTGGAACCACGCCAAGCTCAGTGATGAAGTTTCTGATCCAAACTCCTTCACTTGACGCTTCTGCAGCAGCCATGTATTCCGCTTCTACTGTAGATCCCGCGATCACGCTTTGCTTGCGACTTCTCCACTCACGCTCCTCCATTCAAAATATAAACGTATCACATCGAGATTTAGAATCATCCTTGTCGGTGTCGAAACTAGCATCGACGTAACCTTTACGACAAGTCGTTCATCACCCCCATAGACTAAGAACATTTCTTTAGTTCTATTTAGGTACTTTAGGATGTTCTTCACGGCTGTCCAAAGGTTCCACTCCTAGATCACTTTGATATCTTTCGTCAAACTAAGAGCATTAGACACATCCGGTCTAGTACACAGATGGCATACATGATGGAACCTATGGCCGAGGCATAAGGCACTTTGCTCATAGCTTCCCTATCATTTACCGTGAATGGACACCGAGCCTTGCTCAATATCTTACCCGACAACATAGGCACGAACCTTTCTTTGCCTTATCCATTCTCGAACCTTTTCGAACTTTGTCTAGGTATGTACCGCTTAAAGCTATCAGCGTCTTTGTCTATCTCTATAGATTTTGATGCCCAATATATAAGCAACTTCACCTAGGTCTTTCATTGAAAACACTTGTTAAAATAACTCTTCACATCGTTAAGCATGTTGATGTCATTTCCGATAATCAATATGTCATCCACATAGCACCGTAAACGCCACCGAGCTCCCACTCACTTTCTTGTAGATGCAAGCTTAGAGCAATTTGGAACAAATCCAAAGCTCTTGATCACTTGATCAAAACGAAGGTTCCAACTCCGAGATGCTTGCTTCATCCATAAATGGAACGCTGAAGTTTGCATACTTTACTAGCATCCTTAGGATCGACAAAACCTTCGGGTTGCATCATATACAACTCTTCATCAATGTTCCCATTGAGGAAAGCAGTCTTGACATCCATCTGCCATATTTCATAATCATGAAACGCAACAATTGCTAATAAAATCCGAATGGACTTAAACATCGCTACGGGAGAGAAAGTCTCATCGTAGTCAACACCTTGAACTTGTCGAAAACCTTTTGCGATAAGCCGTGCTTTATAGACGGTAACATTACCATCCGCGTCCGTTTTCTTCTTGAATATCCATTTGCACTCAACGGCCTTCGGTCGCTAGGAGGATCCACCAAAGTCCATACTTGGTTTTCGCTCATGGATCCCAATTCGGATTTCATGGCTTCCAGCCATTTCTCAGAGTCTAGGCTCATCATCGCTTCCTCATAGTTCGTAGGTTCACTGTCTTCTACCAACAAGACAGTCAAGACAGGTTGCTGTACCACTCGGGAGGGGCACGCGACCTTGTCGACTGCGACGTTCAAGAGCAAGATCGTCCAAGCTTCATGATCCTTGTCATTAGCTTCCTCTATTGTTGCGGTGCACCTTGGAACAATTTCAGGTGCTGCGCTACTCTCCAATTCAAGAGAAGGTTCAATAACCTCGTCTAGCTCTACTTTCCTCCCACTCACTTCTTTCGAGAGAAACTCCTTCTCAAGAAAGGAACCGTTCTTCTTGACAAACACTTTGCCTTCTGCTGATAGAAGGTATACCCAATAGTTTCCTTAGGGTATCCTATGAAGACGCATTTCTCGCTTTGGGTTCGAGCTTGTCCCATCAACTTCTTGACGTAAGCTCAGCATCCCCAAACTTTAAGAAACGACAACTTAGGTTTAGCACCAAACCACAGTTCATACGGTGTCGTCTCAACGGATTTAGATGGAGCCCTATTTAAAGTGAATGCAGCGTTTCTAATGCATAACCCCAAAATGATAACGAAATCAAGAAGAGACATCATTGATCGGACCATATCTAATAGGGTTCGATTCCTGCTCGAGACACACCATTACTGTGGTGTTCCGGTGGCGTGAGTTGTGAAACGATTCCACTTGCTTTAAGATGCGTGAGAAAATCATAACTCAAATATTCACCTCCACGATCGGATCGTAGAAACTTAATCTTTACATTACGATGGTTCTCCACTTCATTCTGAAATTCCTTGAACTTTTCAAATGTTTCAGATTTATGTTTCATTAAATAGATATACCCATATCTACTTAAGTCATCGGTAAAAGTGAGAAAATAGCGATATCCACCGCGTCGAAACACTCATCGGTCCGCATACATCGGTATGTATGATTTCCAACAAGTCCGTTGCTCGCTCCATCATACCGAGAACGGGTTTTGATCATCTTGCCCATGAGGCATGGTTCGCATGTGTCAAATGATTCAAAATCAAGAGACTCCAAAAGTCCATCGAATGGAGTTTCTTCATGCGCTTTACACCAATATGACCTGAGACGATTAGCCACAAATAAGTAGTATTATCACTATCTACTTTGCATCTCTTAGCCTCAATGTTATGGATGTGTGTTTCATCCCTTTCGAGATTTAGAAGAAATAAACCATTCACAAGAGGTGCATGACCATAAAAGATGTTACTCATATAAATAGAACAACCATTATTCTCCGATTTAAATGAATAACCGTCTTGCAATAAACATGATCCGAAATAATGTTCATGCTCAACGCAGGCACATAATAACATTTATTAAGGTTTAAAACTAATCCCAAGGTAAAACTAAGGAGAGTGCCGACGGCCATCACATCAACTCTTGATCCGCTGTAACGCCAAGATCGTCACCTCATCCCTCGCAAGCCTCGCTCTATTCCGTAGCTCTGCTTTGAGTTACAAATATTAGCAACTGAACCGGTATCAAATACCCAGGCACTACAACGAGGGCTAGTAAGGAAAACATCAATAACATGTATATCAAATATACCTTTGATGGTGCCAGCCTTCTTGTCCGCTAAGTACTTCGGACGATTCGCCCAGGACCCTGTCCTTGCAATAGAAGCACTCGATGTCCGCTTAGGACCGCACTGAGCTTCTTCTCAGCAGGGGCATTGCTCTTGCCGCCTCCCTTCTTGAAGGGCTTCTTTGCTCCCTTACCTTTCTTAAAGGAGGGCTTGTTGACCATCAACACATGATTATCATTCTTGATGTCCACTTCCGCAGCCTTCAGCTTTGCGAAGATCTCGGTGATCGTATCAGTGGAACCAACTGATTATGAGTCACTACAAAATTTTTGTAGCTGGGAGGAGTGATTGCGGAACCTGTCAATCTTGAGCTCCTCCGAATCGTGCATTCCAGTTGCTCAAAGCGTTGAGTGTAGCCCGACATCTTTATGGCGTGCTCACTAACGGAACTCTCTTCCTCCATCTTGCGTTAAAGAACTTCTCGAGATCTCATATCTCTCGAGCGGGCTTGAGTCCGAAACATGGTTTTCGCTCCTCGAGAATCTCAAAGGGCCCGGATAGGTTTCAAAACGATTTTGAAGCTCCGGTTCCATAGCAAACAACATGGTGCTCTTAATCACACCATAATCATCTTTGCGATCGACAGCGATGCTTTCTCATCGGTAAGCCTTGATTCTGAGGGGGTCACCTAACGCTTTACAAGGACATAGTCCTTTTGTCCGCCGCAGAATGATTCTTAGATTGCGGAACCAATTGGTGAAATTAGACCCATTGTTTCTAAGCTTTTCTTTCTCAAAGAAAAACGTTGAAGTTGAAGTTGGACTTGGCCATTGGATCTACAAGATTTGCAAGTACAATTTAGACTATGTTCATGATAAATAGTTCAACTTAATCAAATTACTAGATGAACTCCCACTAAATTCAACATCCCTCAAGTTGTTTAGTGAACACGATCCAAATTCACCACACCTAATCCGATCATCACGAAGAGATGTGGTTTCAATGGTGGACAACAAAGTGTCGATCATATCATTCATATGACTCATGCTTAACCTTTCGGTTCTTGTGTTCCGAGGCCATGTGCAGACATGCTAGGCTCGTCAAGCTAGACCCAAGTATTTCAGCGTGTGCAAAACTGGCTTGCACCCGTTGTATGCGAGCTTAGAGTCTATAGCACCCGATCATCACGTGATGCTTGGACACGACGAACTTTCATAACGGTGCATACTTGGGGAGAACACAGTTTTATCTTGATCTTTAAGTGAGGAATCATCTTATAATGCTATCGCGATCTAAGCATAATAAGATACATAAAAGGATAAACATCACATGTATATAACTTTATGTGACATGGTATAGCCAATCTTCGCGAATGATCTCCATCTTGTGCGTCCGCATGATCTCCATCACTCCACCATGATTGCCTCCACCACGAATAGCAACTACAACTATTGCTAACTACTTAGCGATAAAGTAAAGCTATTACATGGCGTATAAGAAGTTGACTCGCAGGTCATACACAATTATAAAGACAACCATATGGCTCCTTCCGGTTGTGTACTCATCGACATGCAAGTCGTGAAACATTACAAAACATGATCATCGCATACAATATACACATCACATCTTGGGCCATACCATATCACAGAAAACACTCCCTGCAAAAACAAGTTAGACGCCTCTACTTTGTTGTTGCATGTTTTACGTGGCTTATGGGAGTAGATGCTAAGAACGATTCTTACTACGGAAAGCCACAACGGTGATATTATGGTTGCCAAACTCCGGTGTTAATCCCATGAAAACTATAGTGAGAGAAACTGACATCCACCACCGCATGTGGTACAAGCCACACGTCAAGTGCGAGCCGGTCTCGCGAACGACGTCGCGTAAGGTTGGCTGGACCGCTTCAATCTCACTATCCCGCCATAAGAAGAACACAAACAAGAGGCTTGCAGCAGAAAACATCAACGCCCGCAACAACCATGTTATGCGTTCTACTCGTGAAACACATCTACGCATAGATCTAGCTCGATACCATCAAGGGTTTGGCGGCATAGTAAATCAAAATTTTCTACGGATGCGAGCGGAGGAAAAGCCAAGATCTAATCTAGGAGATGCAATCAACGAAAGAGATTGGATTAGATCTTCATACCCTTGAAGATTCGCGGAACATCATTCGTCGAGCGTGGGTGATGTAGTTGTACTCGTTCTCCTCCTCGCGATCCGATCCGATCTAGCACCACAAGTGGCGGTGCCCGTGAGATGCACACGTGCAACTCGGCGTCTCCTCCTTCCTCGGACCAGCGAGTATGGTGGAGAGATAGATTGGATCTACAACACGGCGTGGTGTATATGGTGGAGAATCTCTGCAGGCTTCGCCACAAACAATGGGAGGAGAGAGGAAGATAGCAAGGCGCTAGGGCTTGGAGGAAGGTGTGTGTGTGTGGGGGAGGCACCACCCTCTATATATAGAGGGGGTCGGCCAGCCTTGCCCCTCCTCCAAGCCTATCTCTAGTTTAAACAATTTAAACTCTCCTTATCTAGAAATCCTATCTCTAGTTTAAACGATTTAAACTCTCCCTTATCTAGAAATCCTATCTCTAGTTTAAACGAGTTTAAACTTATCTAGATCGGCTGGGCCCTATGGGGCCTTGTGCCCTGGCCCAATGCGCCAGGACACTCCCTCATAGGCCCATGCCCCTCCCGGAAGGTGGGGCCACGTTGGTCCCCTTCCGGAAGGTTCTAGAAGCTTCAGACAATACCGATTAACCCGAACAATTCAACTCCAAAACTGCCTTGCCTTATATGAATCTTATTCTCGGACCATTCCGAACCTCTCGTGATATCCTGGATCCCATCCGAGACTCCAAACAAAAATTCATAAACCAATTATCCAATCTATCCTAGCGTCGAGACACGTTAAGTGTGTGACCCTGCGGGTTCGAGAATATGCAGACATGATCTTCTATCAATAATCAACAGCGGGGTCTGGGCACCCATATTGACTCCCACACATTCATCGATGATCATATCGGATGAACCACGATGTCAGGATTCAATCAATCCCATATATATATTCCCTTCGTCTCGCGATATTTTACTTGCCCGAGATTCGATCGTTGCATCATCATACCTAGTTCAATCTCGTTCACAGCAAGTACTTTACTCGTTCCGTAATCCGATATCACTTTATGATTAACTCCTTAACCACATGCTTGCAAGCGGTGTTGATATCGATTACCGAGTGGGCCCGAAGTATATCTCTCCGACTTGGGAGGGACAAATTCCATCTCGATACATACAACCCAACAGATACTTTCCGATAACCTGAGAGACACCTTTATGATCACCCTCTCATAGGATGACGTTTGATGACCTCAAAGCTTTCTTCCGGTACCAGGGAGTTGCATTATCTCATGGTCTAAGGAATATAATATTTGACATAGGAAAAGCTTCGCAAAGATGAACACGATAAAACGATCTAATTGCTCTGCTTTGTTTGGGTCTATCCACCATATCATTCTCCCAATGATATGATCTCATTATCAATTGACAACTCATGTCTATGGTTAGGAAACCTTAACCATCATTGATCAATGAGCTAGTCCATAGAGGCGTACTAGGGACACGGTGTTGTTCACAAACCACACAAGTATTAAAGTTTCCGCTTAATACAATTCTAGTATGGAATATAAACTTTATCATGAACAAGAATTATAATAATAACATCTTTATTATTGCCTCTAGGGCATAATTCCAACACTGATCCCATATCAACGTACGTTTTTCGTATTTATGGACAGGGCTTCACTCCATTTCTTAATTATTATGGAATAGTTGATAAAGGTATAAGGGTAAGTGTGTGATCACCTTGGGTTAATCACTTGCTCTTTGCTGATGATAGTTTGATCTTCTTGAGTGCAAGTGTGACAAGTGCTAAGAGGATCCATGATATTTTGAATATATATGCTGAGTGTTCTGGGCAGGAGATTAATAAGAAAAAAGATCAATACTTTAGTCCAAATGCATTGTAGCCTCTTAGAAAGAATGTTAAAACCTCTCCAGAATCATGGTGGAAGCCTTTAATAACGGTATTTGGGGCTGCACATGGAGGTTGGAAGGATCACAAGTGGAGTTTTTTTTATCATATTGGGGAAAGATCGAGAGGAAAGATGAATGGATTGTCAGAGAAGCTCATGTCATGTGCATTTAAGAAAACACTATTAAAATCTGTCATCTAAGCAATCTCTACTTTTAGTATGAGTTGTTTCAAATTAAACGAAGAAGCTGAATAAGAACCAAACTTCGGGTATGGCAAGGTTTTGGCAGAATACCTCTCTTGACAAAAAAGGTTTACACTAGAGTTCAGCGACACCAAAAATTAAAGGTGGTAGCGGTTTTCGAGACTTCGAGTTATTCAACTTGGCTTTGTTAGGGAAACATGGTTGGAGATTTATGACAAATTCCGAATGTTCAAAATTTCCTAAAATGTTCAATTCAAAAAATATTTAAAATTGCAAATTTGTTCATATTAAAAAATCAAATTTGAATACTTTTCATAATAAAAAATGTAAGGATTTCAAAAGGTTCAAATTTTAAATTTTGTTCAAATTTAAAAATCTTCAAACTTTTTAAAAATACTTTTTGAGAAATTATTCAGATCTTGAAAGAAAAATGTCAGATTTGAAAAAATAAAAAAAAATAAAAAAGACAGGAAAAAGAAAAGAGTTAGTTGTTCCTATTGAACCGCGGCCTAACAAAACACCATGGACGAGAGTGTGCGATGCCTGTAAAACTGGCAAATGCTATATGCCGTTAAACATGGCCCATGGCGCGGGAGTCTCGCACGACACACCCGTGTTGCATTGGGCCATTCCATTTTACCTTTTTTCCTTCTTTTCTGTTATTTTTCTTTCCAGTTTCTTTCTTTTTTTTCCTATTTTTTTTATTTTTTTATTTTTCCATTTCTGTTTTCTATTCTCTAATTTTAGAAAGGTTTAAATTTTTATATTTTTTTCATGATTAAAAATTGTTCGCGCTATTTTTAAAAATTATTCATAAATTTTAAAATTTGGTTCATGAATTTTGAAAATTGGTTCGGAAAATGTTCATGGTTTTAAAAAAGTTCAAGTTTTTTCTAAAAGATGTTCATGAATATGAAAATTGGTTCATGATTTTCTTTTTAAAAAAATAAAGTTATTCTAAGAATGTTCATGAATTTGAAATTGGTTCAAAATCTGTTCAGGATTTTTTGGAAAATGTTCACGAGCTCCGGTTAATCGATCATTGCCATTTCATCTTGAACAAAAAATAAACAAAAATATTAGATACATACTACTTCCTCGGTTTAGAAATATAAAAAAAATTAGTTTTATGAAAAGAATGTATCTAGACATCTTTTAGTGTATGAATTCACTCCAAATCTATACACTAAAAGATTTCTAAATACATTCGATTCAGAAAGTTAAAACGTCTTTTGTTTTATTTTGAACGGAGGGAGTAGAGTATGCAGCTATAGCTTTGGTAGAAAGTGCACTAGCTCAGCTGGCTCTCATTTGCGCAAAAAAATATAGCTGCCTCTCCACGTGACATAGCTAGTTAGCCACGTCTAACTCGTTTTTTCGTTTGTCCAAATAATAGTTTTTGTTTCGTCAACGCATGACACGATTTGTGGAACGCTCGCGATAGCTTTGATGTTACTGGGCCGGCCCGTCTACCGTTCGCTTCAGGCGGTGTGAATCCCGGAAACCTCCCCGTAAAACTCGTAGCTAAACCTAGTAGACTGGGTGTCGGTGAAGTCCACAACAGGCGGCAACCCCCCCTTAGCATCCTCTTCCGGCGGTGATGAAGCATCGGCGTCTCTGGCTCTATCCTCCTCCTACTCCGGCGAAGCGGCGGCGGGGACGGGTGCCCGCTCGATCTCCTCCGGCGAAACGGCAAAGCGGCGGCGCTGCTCGTTACGGTGAGACACTCGCGAGCCGTAATACGAAAGCAAACTTTAGTGGAGTACTAGATAGTGAGGATGAGAAATGAAACCCTAGATTTGCAGCAGCACCCACTGCCGTGTAATTTGGGCCCGATCCAGCAAATCCAAATACCCCGATCTGCTCCTTCCCCTCCTACGTCGAGTTAGGCTGGGTTTGGAGGGGCTCCATCCACTCCCTCGTCAACTTAGGGTACCTTTCGAGGACTTGGTTGGAGAGAGGTTTGGCATTTAGCGCGGCATCGAGACCAAACAATAATCTTTTCAGATACCTTAAACGGATAGATAACGTAATTTTTTTACGATTTCCCGCATCGAGACCCATCCGTCCTGCATATATTTGGTGCGCAGGGGGGGTGGGCGGTGGGGTGGGGGTGGGGGTGCTAGATGCAGAGAAAATCGCATCCATTTTTCCCTTCCTCCACTACCCAAAAACTCTTGCCGCTGCCTGCCGCTTGCCCCCTTCTCTGATTCCGGCCACATCTGCCATTAAAAAACACATCGCCGCCGCCAACCTCCGTGTCCACTTCCCGTCTTGGCATGGCCGGCCAATCGAGCCCCGATTTGGGCGCACGCGCTGTCGCTTCTCCTGGCCACGGCGGGAGCTCCTGCGCGCGAGCTTGCCCGACGCTACCGTCGAGGAGGAGGGACGCGAGCGCCTCCCCGTGTAGGGACACGACCACAATGCCCGTGTGCGCACCCGCGCGACTTGTCGCTGTCGGCCGACTCTGCTGCGGACGATGCATATGAGCTCTTGTTGGTCGAAAACTATGCGTTCCCGCCGGTCATCCGCGAGCCTGCTGTCAACGACGAGCAGGAGGAGGTCTTGGTCATCGAGGCCAAGTTCAACTCCCTATGCACCACGCTCATGGACATCGCGCAGCGTCGAAAGCGTCGCCACAGCGCGCGTAGGGTGGAGAAGCGCGATCTTCTCCGTGCCAGTCGTCTCTCCCTCCGCAAGCACCTGGGGCAGCTCGAAGCCCTGGAAGCCGACTTACCCGATGAGTTCTTCACCAACGATGAGTACGGAAACGACGCCAATAATGCCGAGGAGTAAGCGCGTGCCGCCGCCGTAGATGATCCGGTGAGTAGGTACCGCCGATGGAGCTACGTAGATGTTAGGTGAAGTCTTGAAGGCGCGGCATCATTTTCTGCTAAACTTATATAGATCTAGATGATCAAAACCTTCTCCACATATGAATCTGGCGCTAATGTGTAATGTTTTTTAATTATGCAGTTTGAATTAGTGTATCTGTTCTCCCCAGAGTTTGTCATACTACAAACCAAGTTTTCGGTCTATCGCATCTATGTTTTGCAGTACCGCGGGCTTACGGTGTTTTGGATCAGTGTCTACGAGCGAGCATATCTGGTGCGGTGGCATCTGAGTGGAGGAGAGCGCAGCTGTGTATAACAGCGGCCCCTCCCCGCATCGTTGCAAGGCCGGCCTTGAGCTGGCTTCACACGTGTGGAATCTGGCACTAATCTGAGGGGGGGTGGGGGGGTGGGGGTGGGGGTGGGGTGGGGGGTGGGGGTGCTAGATGCAGAGAAAATCGCATCCATTTTTCCCTTCCTCCACTACCCAAAAACTCTTGCCGCTGCCTGCCGCTTGCCCCCTTCTCTGATTCCGGCCACATCTGCCATTAAAAAACACATCGCCGCCGCCAACCTCCGTGTCCACTTCCCGTCTTGGCATGGCCGGCCAATCGAGCCCCGATTTGGGCGCATGCGCCGTCGCTTCTCCTGGCCACGGCGGGAGCTCCTGCGCGCGAGCTTGCCCGACGCTACCGTCGAGGAGGAGGGACGCGAGCGCCTCCCCGTGTAGGGACACGACCACGATGCCCGTGTGCGCACCCGCGCGACTTGTCGCTGTCGGCCGACTCTGCTGCGGACGATGCAGATGAGCTCTTGTTGGTCGAAAACTATGCGTTCCCGCCGGTCATCCGCGAGCCTGCTGTCAACGACGAGCAGGAGGAGGTCTTGGTCATCGAGGCCAAGTTCAACTCCCTATGCACCACGCTCATGGACATCGCGCAGCGTCGAAAGCGTCGCCACGGCGCGCGCAGGGTGGAGAAGCGCGATCTTCTCCGTGCCAGTCGTCTCTCCCTCCGCAAGCACCTGGGGCAGCTCGAAGCCCTGGAAGCCGACTTACCCGATGACTTCTTCACCAACGATGAGTACGGAAACGACGCCAATAATGCCGAGGAGTAAGCGCGTGCCGCCGCCGTAGATGATCCGGTGAGTAGGTACCGCCGATGGAGCTACGTAGATGCTAGGTGAAGTCTGGAGGGCGCGGCATCATTTTCTGCTAAACTTATATAGATCTAGATGATCAAAACCTTCTCCACATATGAATCTGGCGCTAATGTGTAATGTTTTTTAATTATGCAGTTTGAATTAGTGTATCTGTTCTCCCCAGAGTTTGTCATACTACAAACCAAGTTTTCGGTCTATCGCATCTATGTTTTGCAGTACCGCGGGCTTACGGTGTTTTGGATCAGTGTCTACGAGCGAGCATATCTGGTGCGGTGGCATCTGAGTGGAGGAGAGCGCAGCTGTGTATAACAGCGGCCCCTCCCCGCACCGTTGCAAGGCCGGCCTTGAGCTGGCTTCACACGTGTGGAAACTGTACGCTTTCTCTTGGCACTCATGCTTGCTTAAGTTTGCTTTACTTCTTGTTTGCAGTTTCTGAAAGTGGGGAAGATGAGGTGTTACTCTTGTTTGAGACACCTTCTGGCTTCGCAATTTTCACATTTTTTGCAATGTTCTTTGACGAACCACGTCCCCAGGTGGTATTATGTTCTTCTTTCCTTGGTCACTTATCTGCTTGCTTACTTGCTCTTGTCATCTATGTCATGTACCTAATTTTCTACTTATCTTTGCCTCTTCCAGTTTATATGGGCTCAATTCGCCGAAAAATGGTATTCAAACAGTGTTAGTGCCCCATTTCTTTATTTTGATTCCCCTTCTTCTGATTGTTACTTCCTTATATGTTGCTTGGCACAAAATTTGATGCTAGTAATTTTATCTTGCCACATTTATGATTGCATGTTTATCTACTTATTTTGTTCTGGATTGACGGAAGGAATCCTTGTCGAATAATTAGGAGGCTAACACAAATTCCACCCATAAATCTATTTGTGAAGCAAGTAGAGCCTGTACGAGAATGCGTGCACGCCCAAAAACTACTTTTTCCCATGGGTGTAGCTAGATAAATAACAAATCAGATCATGCAGGCTGAAACCTAATGTCGGTATTGCTATGAACCAGATTGGAATTTAATTAACTAGAATGATCTAGGCTTTGATGTGCTGCTACTACTTAAGAGCAGCACTTGATCTGTTGTCAAAATATCACTTGATCTGACATATACTAGTTTTGATGAACGGAGATGTGAACATGGGCACAATCTTTACGGTTGAGATGCACCCATGGGCGGACCCAGCGTCCCTCCAGCCCTGGCAGCCTCCTAGGCTTCCTGACGGCGTAGAGCTTGCGTTCTTATAATTTTTTATAGCGATTTTGTCTGAAAAAAATCACATCTTAAGCTGGTTCACCCAGGCTTCCAAAAGTTTCTAGGTCCGCCATTGGATGCACCTACTGAATTGCCACTCTCTCTGGCATGATGTCTGATTGATTCTTTCTTTTAGGCCCAGACCAAGCCCATTCTTGTTTATTTCTTTACCAGATTGTTTGGCCGCGTGAGTTTCAAACTTTTGTGGACAAGTCCAGCGCCATTAATGAAAATACTGGTGTTAACGAAAGACTTGTTAAGATGATCAGGAAGTGGCACTGCCCTGGGCAGAGAATGTCTGTTGGAAAGCCTGAATATAAAAAAATCATTGAAGAAAGATTGGTGAGTATAAGCTGCTCGTTTCCCTATTTCTTTGAACAACTTTGATCGCCATTTCTTTTGTGACTTGTTTCAGGATATAACCTGCCTGGACGATGGTCCAAATGTGATGGAGTTAATGTGGGGCATACAGAGATGGTTGCCACTTTCCGTGCCTGAAGAAAAATCACAGCTGACTCAAGAGGACCGCATCCCGTTGAGTCAAGGACTGCAAAAGTTCTTGAGCCGTTACGGCTGTAATGTCAAACCAGAGATGGTGAGTTAACTAGTTGCCATGCCTTTTGCTTTTTATAGCTCCCTGTCATTTACTGCTACACTATATGATGACTTGCTTGCTGTGCATTTTAGAATCCTTTATTTTCACGAATCCAAGTTTTGGATGCAGCTTCTATAGAAAAATGATTATCCTTTGCATCTTTGATTTAATGATGAAGCAACCCTCTCTGTAACCAGGTCAATGATAAAATTATTAGGACGGCCGCCTTCTTGTTTTTTGAGTGTGATAATATTGAGAAAGACAACTCTGTAGCCTTGCGCAAGGCAGCTCGACACATCAAGAATTTATCTGGCATCAGCTGTGAGGATTGAGGCTTACTGTAAATTGCAATAGCTGTGAAGATTATATGTTGCCCTGAAGAAGGTGGCAATTCTCGTGGGGTAAGTTCTTTGTGCTAGACAGCGTGTTCCCAGCTGCATGCTGTGCATTTCTGGGGAACTTATCACTCACTTAAATGTCCAAATCATATATCTCTTTCAGATGATTTCAGAAGACGTGGTATCAAAGTTGATGAAGGAAATATTCAAAAAAAAAAAGTTGATGAAGGATGCACCATTATATGAAGATGTGTTGCATGCGGATTCTTGCTTGGGAATCTATAACCATATGATGTATGCTCATAAAGTTAGGATTGAGAAAAAAGAACTATTGGAATCATTGGTCGAGGAGGCTAAGGAAGCATATGAAGCTGGATAATCAGAAGTTGCATGAAAAGAATTTGTTCATGAACAACCATGTGGTGTATGCCCGTACAAGCATATGAAGCTGAACTATAAGATCACAGCTAGCTGAAACTGCTGTAGCAGCTAACTTAGACTGTGTTTGCTTGAGATTTTCGGGCCAAATTTACTACTACCAGGAATATGTAATCTGAACCAAAGCGGTAGAATAGCCTTCACAACTTCCGCGAAGCATTAGATTTTGTAAAACAGAATCAGCTGTACCCAGATTTCTCTGGGTTGCGTCCAATCTGAAGATTACTCGCCATGTAGCGAAACTGACTGCGGTAACTGGTTGTTAATGATGTTTACTGTGTGGCAGTTTGGATGACATCGGCGGTCAATGGGTTGGCGAAAACATCTGCCACACCACGAATTTCTATGGTTGAAAGTTGCAATCCGCCACAATTGCTAAAAATCCATGGTAAAATCTTTGGTAACAGGGCTTTTACCACGAGTATCCATCATAGTAAGAGACTTTTTAACCATGAAAAACGGGCCTTTAACCATGAAAATCATTCATGGTAAAAAACAATTTTTCTTGTAGTGAAAATAAATATTTGTGTATGAACACGAGTAAGAAATCGTTTCGATGTCCATCCCAAACCACGTGCGACTGAGAAAACCCCAACCATTTCACCAAAAGAAAACCGTGGGTGCTAGATAAACATTGCAGTCGTTTTGCAGATGCTGAAGCGCAAATCACGTGAAAAGTAATATATGTTGTGGCTATAATTGCTACAACTTCCCGTCGTCGTCGCACATATAGATGATCTCCTTCTTGCATGTGGAGCCAGAGGCCTTGGCTTCGCTGGTAGCGGCGATATTGCCAGCCTTCGCCGCGCCTTCTCTGTATGTCTCGTGTTTCTTCTTAGCGAAGTACTCCAGCAGTCTCGCCTGTTCCTCGAGCATCTCGCTGTCCTCGTCCTCGTCCTGACGCTCATCCTCCCAGCATTCATGCTGCGGCGAATAATCTTTCGGGGTCATAATCATCATGTCCCCGTCGTCCTCCAAATTGATTGTGTCCTCGTGTGCCAAGGTGGCGCGATGGCGTGGAGATTTATGCCGCACGTCGGGAAAGCTGCTTCATCCGAATTTGAGAAAGGTGTTAGCATATGTAATGTCTACATATACGATACGGAGTAGTACTCCGATCGTATACATACTTTCTTTGTACCTCATGTAGGAAGTTTTTCCCTATACTATATGACACGCAACCGACGATCCGAAAGGGTACGATCGTTTCACCAAAGCTAATATGGTATCAGAGCAGGCCTCTTCCCTACTCTAGCCGCCGTAGAAACCCTAACAAATCCCGTCACCGCCACAACTCTGTCATCGCCGTCGCTGCCTGCCGTCGCTGTTGCATCTGTCGCCGCCGCCCACAAACAACACACAAATACAAAGATCTGCCGCTGCCGCCACTTCCTGCCTGCCGCCGCCGCACAAATACATCTACAAACCCTAGAACAACCACGTCGCCGCCGCAAGATCTTGCCACCACCACGTTCACAAAACCCACGCAGCCACCGCTCCTTTGTCGTTGCTGCATCACATCATGGGATCGTTGTCTGCTGCAGTCTCCATCACCGCTGCGCTTGGTGCTCCACCCTCGCAGCTACTGACGGGTGAGAACGCCCTCGTCTGGAAAGCCCTGGTCGTCCCCGCGCTCCTCGGTGCCCATGTTCTTCCTCTCGTCGAGGGTACTGACAAGGCGCCGTCAGAAACCATTGAAGTAGAAGATGCCAATCAGAAGAAGATCAGCGTTGAGAACCTTGCATACACCACTTGGGTGTCCCATGATCAACAAGTCCTCCGATGGTTACTCAACGCCCCTGTCTCCAGATGTCCTAGCACATGTGATCGGACGCGAGACCTCCGCCGAAGTCTGGACTGCTGTCAATGAACTTTTCTCTCCGAAGTCCAAGTCCAGAATTCAGTAACTTTGTTCCTCTCTGAATGATACTCGCAAGGGTGATCTCACTGCTGACAAATATTTTGCGAAGATGAAGTGCCTATCCACCGAGCTCGCTTCAGCGGGTAAGCCTCTAGATGATGATGAGCTGATCTAGTATATTCTCAATGGACTTGGCGCTGCATACAATAACTCATCACTGCTGTTCGTGCAAATCCGAACACTACTCTCATGGAGTTTCTGGGACAGCTTCAAGCATATGACAAACTGCACAAGCCGACCGAAGATGCTGGGTTCATGTCCTCTGCTAATGTCGCTCGCTGTGGAGGTGGAGACTTGCGTGGCCAGGATCGCCCTCGCCAATATGATGGACGTCCAGACTGTGGTCGACAAGACCGTGGCCACCAGGATCACCGCGATCGCAACGGTCGTTACCAGGACAATCGTCGCCGCTATGAGGATGATCACCGTGACGCTGGACGCAACCAGGAGAACGCCGTGGTCGCTACGACGACGATCGGCGTGGTGGTGGTCGCTGTGATGACACTGTCCGTCACAATGATGGTGGCCGCCGTCGCGATCGGGTCCCCACTTCGTTTGTTGATGTCACATGCCAAATCTGCAAGAAATATGGACACCCCGCGAGTGACTGCTGGTGGCGATTCCAGGATGACACAGATGATGAGGGAGAACGAGGACACAAGAGCTCCAATATGGTGTCCTATGGAGTCGATACCAATTGGTATCCTGACACTGGCTCTACTGATCATCTTACAGGCCAATTGAGCAAGATCACTACCCATGACAAGTACCAGGGGCGCGATCAGGTCCACACCGCAGATGGTAATGGTATGCACATCAGTCACATTGGTCGTTCTATTTTACGCACCCCAAATAATTCTTTTCATCTTAATAATGTGCTTCATGTTCCACAAGCCACTAAAAATCTTTTATGTGTCCATCGCTTCACCCTTGACAATGATATTTATATTAAGTTTCACCCATTCTTTTTCTTGATAAAGGATCACGCAACCCGGAGAATTCTGTTTAGAGGACCATGTCATGATGGTCTATATCTGCTCATGCCGGTCTCCAATGGGTCTTCCAGGCATGCGTTCATCTCAATAAAGCCGACATCATCCACTTGGCATCACCGTCTAGAACATCTCTCTTCATTTGTCGTTCAACAAATACTTAGGAAACACAAGCTTTCTTATTCCTCTAAAATAAATCCTTATGTGTGTGACTCTTGTCAGCTTGCCAAGAGCCATCAGCTGCCCTACCCTATTTCTACTAGTGTTTCCACTATTCCTTTGGAACAAGTGTTCTCTGATGTATGGGGTCCTGCACCTGAGTCTGTTGGCAAACACAAATATTATGTCAGTTTTATCAATGATTTTAGCAAGTTTACTTGGATATATTTGCTTAAAAAGCGTTCTGATGTTTATCAAGTCTTCCTTAATTTTCAGCAATATGTAGAACACAAGTTTACTAAGAAAATAGTTATCAAGCAAACTGACTGGGGGGTGAGTATGAAAAACTACATGGTTTATTTCAAACACTTGGCATTACTCATCATGTTTCATGCTCTCATTCTCACCAACAAAACGGCTCTGCTGAACACAAACATTGTCATATAGTTGAAGTTGGTCTCTCCCTCCTTGTGCATGCCTCTATGCCTCTCAAATTTTGGGATGAAGCTTTCCTTACAGCCACCTTTCTCATTAATCTCCTTCCAAGTAAAGTGTTGGAGATATGCCCAAGAGGCAATAATAAAGTGGTTATTATCATATCTTCACACTTATGATAAATGTTTACATACCATGCTATAATTGTATTAACCGGAAACATTAATACTTGTGTGATTTGTAAACTAAAATAAGAGTCCCTAGTAAAGCCTCTTGTTAAACTAGCTTGTTGGTTAATATATGATCATGGTTTCCTGATCATGAACATAGCGATGTTATTAACAACAGGATCATATCATTAGGAGAATGATGTGATGGACATACTCCTATAGATAAGCGTAGCAGAAAGATCAAGTCATTTCAATAGTTCAATTGCTATATGCTTTCTGATACATAGTAACCTAATTCCTTCGACCATGAGATCATGCATATCACCTTTTCCGGATGGATGCTTTGATGTCATCAAACACCACACCGTAACAGGGTGGCTATAAAGGTGGCATTGAGTGTTCAAAAAGTATTGGTTGAAACACATGGATCAAGAGTGGGATTTGTCCATCCATATGACGGATAGATATACTCTGGGCCCTCTCGGTGAAATGTCATCCAATTAGCTTGCAAGCATGTGACTGGCTCACAAGGGATCACATATCACGGGAACGAGAAAAGAGTACTTATCAGTAACGAGGTTGAACTAGGTATGTAGAGATACCGACGATCATAACCTCGGATAAGTAAACTATCGTGAGACAAAGGGAAATTGGTATCGTATGTAAGTGGTTCATTCGATCGCAAAGTAATCGTAGAAATATGTGGGAGCCATATGAATTTCTAGATTCCTCTATTGGTTATTGATCGGAGAAGTGTCTCGATCATGTCCGCATAATTCACGAACCGCAGGAAGACACACTTAAGGATTCGATGTTGTTGAGTAGTTATGGAATGATGAGTAAGAGACCGAATGTTGTTCGGAGTCTCGGATGGGATCCGGGATATCACGAGGAGATCCGGAATAGTCCGGAGAATAAGATTCATATAAGGAAAGTCCCGTTTCGGAGTTGGGGAATGATTCCGGTGTTTTCATCGGGAACATTCTAGAAGGTTCCGGAATGTCCGGCACTCTGGGGGGAAGGGGTACATGAATGTGTTATATCAAGTTGGTATGATTGCATCATGTACTAAGTGTCATTGCTGTACCAAATAGAGGATTTAATCAAATCCTAGTTTGAAAATTCAAACGGCTAGTTTGAAAGTCAAACGGCTATTTTGGGAAGTGGGAAAGAGGAGAAGGAAGTTTGAAGCCGACTTGGGGGAGGAGTTCCTCCTCCTACCGCCGGCCCTACTTGAGGCCGAGTTGGGAAGGGACTCCCCTCCCCAGGCGCGCCTCCCTCCACCTATAAAAGGAGGGGCAGGGCTCCCCTCCTAGACACACAAGTTCCTATCCTCTAAATCTAAACCCTAGCCACAACCTCCGGTTTAGAGCCGTTTTGGTTTAGAGCTTCTAATTGCCCTAGCCTTCGGTTTAGAGCCTTCTAATTGGTGTGTCTAATCCCTAGACCACTAAATCCTCTCTCATACTCCACCATACTCGCTCCGGCTTAAGGCGAAGCCCTGCGAGATCTCCCTCTACTTAGGTATCACGCCGTTGTTGCCGGAATCGCGAGGAGAGTGCTACAACCTCCGCTCTTTGGAACAAGGGAGAGGAAGGTCTTTGTCGAGTAACGAACGTGACCGATCAGGGAGCGCCGCTTAACGTGGCGCCGAAGGATCGTCTCACGATCTTGAGATCGTAAAGAGTACGACTACATCACCCACGAGAATCTGCTCTCGTTAACCGCTTTGGAATCTTCGAGGGTAAGTTATTCCATCGACTCGTTGCTACAATCTAGTAGATAGATCTTGGCTTGTTTGTTTGTATGTGATAGAAATTTTTTGTTTTCCATGCTACGAACCCCTACAGTGGTATCAGAGCAGTGTCTATATGTAGATCTGTTGCACGAGTAGAACACAATGGTCATTGTGGGCGTTGATGCTTTTATTGTCGATTGCTTCTTGTGTACTTTGCATCTTGCGGTATGTTGGGATGAAGCGGCCCGGGCTAACCTTACATGACAACGTTCATGAGACTTGCTCCACGCTCGACATGCAACTTGTATTGCATAAGTGGCTTTGCGGGTGCCTGTTTCTCCTAGCATAGTTAAGATCCAATTTACAACGGGTGATTAACAATACTAGTATCAATGTTGTGGTTCATGTTCGTAAGTTAGAACGATACTTATTAACAGCCCCAAACCATGTAAAACATGCAAAGAAAGTAGAGGCGTCTAACTTTGTTTTGCAGGGGTGTGCAGTGATGTGATATGGCCATGATTGTGATTATATATGATGTATGCAATGTTCCTTATTGTAAGTCGGCAACCGGCAGGAGCCATATGGTTGTCTTTAATTTCTGTTAAGACCCGCGTGTCTATTCAAAGTAGTTGTAATAGTTGAAACCGGTGGACGACAACCATGGAGCAGCGTCATTGACCTTGATGCAATGCCGGTAATGATGGAGATCATGTTCGTGCTTGAAGATGGAGATCGGAAGCACATAGAAGAAAGGCCATATAATATCACATATTATGAATTGCATGTGATGTTAATCCTTTATGCATCTTGTATTGCTTAGTAGACGACGGTAGCATTATAAGATGATCCCTCAAGCACACAATTTCAAGTTCTTAAGTGTTCACCCTTAGTATGCACCGTTGCTAAAGCTTGTTGTTTCGAAACACCACGTGATGATCGGGTGTGTTAGATTCCGCAAGTGTATACAACGTAAGCAAGCCAGATTTGCTTATGCGGAAGCTAAGGTTTGATCTTGACGAGCCTAGCATGTATAGACATGGCCTCAGGAACACGGATTACCGAAAGGTAGAGCATGAGTCATATAGTAGATATGATGAACATGTTGATTGTTCGCCATTGAAGCTATGTCAACTCTCGTGATGATCGGTTTTGATGTGGTGGATTTGGTTCGTGTGATCACTAAAACAATGTGAGGGATATTGTTTTGAGTGGGAGTTCACCTAGATTAATTTAATTATTAATTAGAACTCAATTTATCATAAACTAAATCAAAGTGAATTTGCATAGTTGTTGTAGTCATTGGCATCCGTTTACCACCTTGCGCTTAGTTATAATTGAGATGATAGAACTATAGAATTCTGGTTATTTACTTTACGAACTTGTATCGTATTGTTTTGAAGTGTTAATCTAAAGTTTAAAAGTCCTATTGCAAAATTTCAGTAAGTTCCGGTTACTCCATAAAGTTTAATAATTAGTATTAAAACAAGAGTAACGATTCCAAGTGTTAGTATATAAGTATCATGTTTGTCTCCATGATTCTTGATATTCAAAGGATTGTCTTAATATCAAGGTTATCTAGGATCTGAAAGAGTTGTTTCAGAAACCATGATGTGTGGAAGATATTGTGATATCGTCTGAAGTTTTGGTTACAACATGATAGAGTATAATATGGCAAAGTTCATGTTCTCATATTTTGATGAGAATTTGCAAAAGGTTGGAGACACTTGTTGTCCTAATCCTCCAAAAGGTTTTTGGATAGGAACATTATACTCATAATTCATCGTTATAAGCTAAAAGTAGCTTGATCATGGACGATTCCATGATAAGGGTGAATATTTGATGTAGGTAAAATGTTTACTACACCAAGAGATTACTAAAGAAAGGAATTTGAAAGAACACCAAACATTTGATGATGGTGATCTACTTCAAAGTGCAAGTCCAAAGACATTGGTATTTAACTATACACGCTTTGGACTATATGTCATATGTATGACTCCACTATTGATGTTGATAGATTCTTTCAAACAGAGCAGGAAATACTGAAAGAGAATCTCATAAATATATGGCAGAAAAGAAAAGACTAGAATTGTTCAGTTTAAGTATATAGATGATATACATGTTATGGCTATATTCTTTGCTTATTAAACAATGTGGTTCTTAAGTATTTGATACTGAATTTGTTGGTATGAATCGTCATACAATTCATGAACTACAATGGCCTAAGTAACTACCAAAAGAATATGTGATGATGTTCATCGAGAACAAATAAAAGGTTATTGTGTTGCTCGTTAAACGTCAAATCTTGCCTTCAAGATTTGTTTTATCAGGTATTATGAGAACAAAAGGGTTGTTCAAATAATTACCGTAATCCATAAAAGATGGATGATTCACAAATCTCGTTGGAGAAATCACATCCATAAAACTAGTGCTAAAGATGTCGAAAGACAAATTGATTGAAAGATCACTTAGGAAGTGACATCGCCGTTTAAATTATATTGAAAGAAAACATGAAGAAACTCCATGTGGATGGAATTTTGGAGTCTTTTGATTTTTGATCAAATGACGCTTGTGAAACTTTCCTAGAAATAATTAAAACTTCGTTCATAGGCCAAAAGGGAACGAATGACTAACTTATTGGAACTTGTACATATTTTTGTACGAAGTCCATTATGTGTGGTCAAGAGCGATGGATTTCAACTTCATATGCTTTCTCCGAAAATTTGAGTGAATATATGAATATTTAATTAATAAGGATGAAGTGTGAAATATTTGAAAAGTTCAAAGACTTTCAAGATGAAGTGAAAAATCATTGTAACGAGAATATAAATAGTTTATGATAGGATCATAAAGGAAGATATTTGAGTTACAGAGTTTAGCATAATACCTAAGATTTAAGGAATCGTTCCGTGGATTTGCATTTCCCGAAACACCATAAGGGTATGGAGCGTTCGAGGTATGTAATTAAACCTTGTTTGACATGGTAAGATCAAATGTATAATTCATAAAACTGCCATTATATTTTAAAGATTAAAAACTTTAGAGATTACCGTTTTTCCACTGAAAAGAGCTTCATCATAATCCTTTGAAATGACACCATATAAGGTTATGGTTTGGGATAAAACCCAAGTAGTCCTTTCTTAAAACATTGGTATGCTATGCATAAGAAAGATGTGTGCAACCAAAGTCGGATGAACCTGTCTTTGTATAACTGTTAAGTGTTCCTCCATAAACACCAGAGATAAAAGTGTTTGTTGCTTAGAATATCAAGTTTCTTTGAGAAGGAATTTTTCGTGAAAAGTTAAGTGGGAGGACAATAGAACTTTGATAAGGTTAAAAGAACCTTAGCTATATGTGCAAAGTTGCGCAGCGCCGAAAAGTGTTCCGGAGTTAGCAAACAATGCTCATGGCTCGCGTACTTCAAAGGTTGTGGTCACGGAGATCTAAGTTCCTATTGAAACAAGTAGGTCGGATGAACAATCAAATACCAAGATTTGAGAGTTAAATCATTATTTGACAATAATGATCCGAAGGCAAAGAAGCGATGATGAGCCACACGGTTCGTCAAATGGCTTGAAGCCATAAAATCCGTGATAGTTCCATACACGAAATCAAGTTTTGAACTTGAAGGACCCTCGAGAAAGGTGTAAGACCTTACAATGTGTGCGGATCTATAAAGAAATAGACATGGATGTTTTACATCTATGAAATAGTCGACATGTTGGGAAAGAGTTCACAAAATGTTCAAAGGTTGACTATGACAAGATTTGATCTTTCATAGTGATATTTAGTCTAGACGGATTAATGTAGCAACCACTACATATAATTTGTTATATGGTAGTTGAATAAACAAAACAAGTTCTTCTAATAGAATCGTTATCTAGGACATGTGCATAACACGGTCCATAGGGTTTTGTTAATTCAAAGGATGCTAAAAGCATATGCAAACTTCAATGGTTAAAGTGAGCATCATGAGTTGGAATCTTCACTGTGATGAAACTGTTAAAGGAGTTTAAAAGTTCATTAGAGACGATGAAGATGCTTGCATTTGCAAGAAATTAAGTGGGAGTGCTAAGACATGTTTCTAATACATTATGTGGAAGACATATTGTTGATTGGAAATAATGTATCTTTTATTAACACATATTAAGAATTTCATCCCGATGAAAGACTTAGGCAAAACCCAAATATTTGGCATCAATAGACGCTAATATGGTTGTGCCGTATACATAGACAAGATATTGAATGAGTTCAATATAGAAACTACAAGAGAGGTTCTTGTCGGACAGAAAGGATTGAATGAGTTCAATGTTGATGATATATTCAAGTGTATTGACATTTGGTAAAGTGAAACAAATAATCAAGTATAGATTGATACTTGATGTATAAAATCACAAAAAGTATTTATATCAATCATACTGTGATATGTACAAATCCAGATATGTCCTATGCTCTAAATGTTGTGAGCATATACCAGAATGATTCGTAAGATGATCATTGGACAATAGTAAGGAATTCTTATGATCTTTTGGAAGAACTAAGAGTATAATATTTGTAGAAGTGACAAATAGATGGTTAGTTCATTGTAAAAGTACTACATTGATACTAGTTTTGTCACAAAGTACAAATTAAGTTTAATCTCAATCTAAACTAAGGGTGGCACAATATAATGGAAAGTGAGTTCCATAATGGATTTGGATGAGTTCCAAAGTTAAGACATTGTGACAGATACTACAACAAAAGGCTAAGTATATGACTGCTATTTTAGCAGCAAAAGAGGGCATTTGTGTCAAGTAGTTTTTTATCAAACTAGGTGTAGTTCACAGCGGGATAATACTATGAAGATATATTGTACGACAATATTATCAACATGTTTTAACCCCAAAGAACTAAAGGTCACACCAAAGGACCAAATTTGTGCGAAGCCATCTCATTAGAGAATGAGTGATGCAATTACACACGGACCTAGAAGTGTTAGATCCGGAGATCAGTTGACCACTAGCAATCGTGTACATACGACACCAGAAAGCCATAGGTGTTGAATACACAAAGGTTTGAAACTAGATTATTGACTCTAGTGCAAGTGGGAGACTGTTGGAGATATGCCCAAGAGGCAATAATAAAGTGGTTATTATCATATCTTCACACTTATGATAAATGTTTACATACCATGCTATAATTGTATTAACCGGAAACATTAATACTTGTGTGATTTGTAAACTAAAATAAGAGTCCCTAGTAAAGCCTCTTGTTAAACTAGCTTGTTGGTTAATATATGATCATGGTTTCCTGATCATGAACATAGAGATGTTATTAACAACATGATCATATCATTAGGAGAATGATGTGATGGACATACTCCTATAGATAAGCGTAGCATAAAGATCAAGTCATTTCAATAGTTCAATTGCTATATGCTTTACGATACATAGTAACCTAATTCCTTCGACCATGAGATCATGCATATCACCTTTCCGGATGGATGCTTTGATGTCATCAAACACCACACCGTAATGTGGTGGCTATTAAGGTGGCATTGAGTGTTCGAAAGTATTGGTTGAAACACATGGATCAAGAGTGGATTTGTCCATCCATATGACGGATAGATATACTGGGACCTCTCGGTGAAATGTCATCCGATTAGCTTGCAAGCATGTGACCGGCACAAGGGATCACATATCACGGAACGAGAAAGAGTACTTATCAAGAACGAGGTTGAACTAGGTATGTAGAGATACCGACGATCATAACCTCGGATAAGTAAACTATCGTGAGACAAAGGGAAATTGGTATCGTATGTAAGTGGTTCATTCGATCGCAAAGTAATCGAGAAATATGTGGGAGCCATATGAATTTCCAGATTCCTCTATTGGTTATTGATCGGAGAAGTGTCTCGATCATGTCCGCATAATTCACGAACCGCAGGAGACACACTTAAGGATTCGATGTTGTTGAGTAGTTATGGAATGATGAGTAAGAGACCGAATGTTGTTCGAGTCTCGGATGGGATCCGGATATCACGAGGAGATCCGAATAGTCCGGAGAATAAGATTCATATAAGGAAAGTCCCGTTTGAGTTGGGGAATGATTCCTGTTTTCATCGGGAACATTCTAGAAGGTTCCGAATGTCCCAAGACTCGGGGAAGGGGTACATGAATGTGTTATATCAAGTTGGTATGATTGCATCATGTACTAAGTGTCATTGCTGTACCAAATAGAGGATTTAATCAAATCCTAGTTTGAAAAGTAAAACGGCTAGTTTGAAAGTCAAACGGCTATTTTGGGAAGTGGAAAGAGGAGAAGGAAGTTTGAAGCCGACTTGGGGGAGGAGTTCCTCCTCCCACCGCCGGCCCTCCTTGAGGCCGAGTTGGGGAGGGACTCCCCTCCCCAGGCGCGCCTCCCTCCACCTATAAAAGGAGGGGCAGGGCTCCCCTCCTAGACACACAAGTTCCTATCCTCTAAATCTAAACCCTAGCCACAGCCTCCGGTTTAGAGCCGTTTTGGTTTAGAGCTTCTAATTGCCCTAGCCTTCGGTTTAGAGCCTTCTAATTGGTGTGTCTAATCCTTAGACCACTAAAGCCTCTCTCATACTCCACCATAATCGCTCCGGCTTAAGGCGAAGCCCTGCGAGATCTCCTCTACTTAGGTACCACGCCAGTTGTCTTCTTGGAATCGCGAGGAGTGCTACAACCTCCGCCGCTTTGGAACAAGGAGAGGAAGGTCTTCGTCGAGTACCGAACATGTGACCGATCATGAGCGCCTTTGAACGTGGCGCGGAAGGATCGCTCACGCGATCTTGAGATCGGAAAGAGTACGACTACATCACCCACGAGAATCTGCTCTCGTTAACCGCTTTGGAATCTTCGAGGGTAAGTTATTCCATCGACTCGTTGCTACAATCTAGTAGATAGATCTTGGCTTGTTTGTTTGTATGCGATAGAATTTTTTTGTTTTCCATGCTACGAACCCCTACATAAAGTTCTTAATCACGAGTCTCCCACTGAGCGTATCTTAAATGTCAAACCGAACTATGATGCTCTTCACATTTTTGGTTGTGCCTGTTGGCCGAATCTTCGCCCCTATAACACACGCAAACTCGCTTTTAGTTCCAAAAAGTGTGTCTTTTTGGGATATAGTCCTTTACATAAAGGAGTCAAGTGCCTGGATCCTCAAACTGGTCGTGTTTATATTTCCCGAGATGTGGTTTTCGATGAACAAGTCTTTTCCTTTGCTGAGTTACATCCAAATGCTGTCTCTCGGCTTCGTGAAGAAATTCTCCTTCTTCCTTCATCCAGTACTTCTTCTCTTGGGTATGCACAAAATACTGACCATGTGACTAATGTTGTGCCGATTACTGTTCCTCCTAATGCTTCTGTATAGGACGACGAACATGCAGGTGAAAATTTCGCTCCAAATGGTGCTCCAGATCAACCACAAACCTCAAATAACTCAAGCATGGAAGAAGACAAAACTGTCACTAAAATCCATGTTGATTCTGAGGAACATTATTTTGCCACCAATCATCAGGAGGACGCGTCGTTCGGCGCAGATTCGCCCGCGCCCTTCTCGGGGGACGATCCCAGGACGCCGCTCACTCCCGCCTGTGCGCGGGCTCACGAGCCGCGCTCGCCCGCTGCGTCCCAGCCCCGCACTGCTCCTGGCTCCACTCCGCCATCGCCACGTGCCCACGGGACCGGTGTTGTTTCCCAGGACAGCAGCACAACTGCTGAAGCTTCCCTAGGATCGTCTGCATCCTCCAGCCCCGTGAGCTCTGCTGCGTCACCCAGCCTTGATGCATCGCTGGTATCTTCTGCGGCCTCCAGTGTTGCGAGCTCTCCTGTGGACTCTCCACAGCCACCACCTCCGGAGCCTCGCACGCGTCTTCAGAAAGGTATTACGCAACCAAAAATATATAATGATGGTACTGTCAGATATGGTTTCTTTTCTTCCTCAGGAGAACCACGAAACTTAACGGCTGCTCTCAATGATCCACTTTGGCGTGCTGCAATGCAAGATGAGTCTAATGCCCTCATGGCAAACAAGACATGGACTCTTGTTCCCTCGAGTGCAAACAAAAACATCATCGACTATAAGTGGGTTTATCGCATCGAATGTTGTGCTGATGGCACCATTGATCGCTAGAAAGCCCGTCTTGTTGCCAAAGGTTTCAAACAAAGGTATGTCATCGACTATGAAGATACTTTTAGTCCTGTTGTTAAGATAGCTACAATCAGGATTGTTCTCTCCATTGTTGTTTCTCATGGATGGAGCCTACGACAGCTAGATGTCAAGAATGCGATTCTTCATGGTGTTCTGGAAGAGGAAGTATACATGAAACAACCTCTAGGTTTTGAATGTCCTGATGCCCCCCGTCACATATGAAGACTTGATAAAGCTCTCTATGGTCTAAAGCAGGCTCCTCGTGCATGGTATTCTCGGCTGAGTTTCAAGCTCCAAGCATTTGGGTTTATACCATCTAAAGTTTATACATCACTCTTTTTATATGACAAGTCTGGGGTCACTATCTTTGTGCTGATTTATGTTGATGATATTATTGTAACCAGTTCTTCAGATACTGTCATTTTAGCTCTCCTCAAGGACCTCAATGATTACTTTGCTATCAAGGATTTGGGAGAACTTCATTTTTTCCTTGGTATTGAAGTTAAACGAACTCATGATGGACTTCTGCTCACTCAGGAAAAATATGCAGCTGATCTTCTCACCAAAGTTGGTATGCTTGACTGTAAGCCTGCACCCACGTCCTTGTCATCCTTCGAGAATCTCTCTCTTCATGATGGTACACCTCTTGGCTCTGATGACAGCTCACAGTATCGCGGTATTGTTGGTGCATTACAGTACCTCACACTCACCCGACCGGACCTGTCATATTCTGTTAATAAGGTCTGTCAATATCTTCATGCCCCTACTACTGCTTATTGGACAGCTGCAAAACGTATACTCAGATATGTCAAGGACACTTCCACCCTTGGGATCACATTCCGAAAATCGTCATCAACTCTTCTTAGTGCTCTCTCTGATGCTGATTGGGCAGGATGTCTAGAGGATCGCAGATCTACAGGAGGTTTTGGTATTTTTATTGGTCCAAATCTGGTCTCCTGGATAGCCAAAAGACAAGCTACTGTGTCCCGTTCAAGTACTGAAGCTGAATATAAAGCCATAGCTAATGCCACTACAGAATTAATATGGGTTGAAGCTCTTCTTCATGAACTTGGTGTACAATTGCGCGAGAAGCCTTGCCTTTGGTGTGACAACTTAGGTGCTACTTTCCTGTCAGCTAATCCTGTCTTTCATGCTCGTACTAACCATATCGAGATTGATTATCATTTTGTGCGTGAGCGTGTTGCCAGTAACAAGCTTGCCATCAAATTCATCTCTACAAAGGACCAGATTGCTGATGGGTTTACTAAAGCACTACCTATTAAAAGTCTACATAAGTTTATGCGTAATCTAAACCTCTCGCGTGGTTTAGATTAAGGGGGGATGTTAGCATATGTAATATGTCTACGTATATGATACGGAGTAGTACTCCGATCGTATATGTATTTTCTCTGTACCCCTATGTAGGGGGCTTCTCCCTACACTATATAACACGCAACCAACGACCCGAGAGGGTTCGATCGTTCCACCAAAGCTAATAAAAAGACATACAATGATTTATGACTCACCGTGTGAGAAAGGGTACAGAAAAAGAAATAGTGAAAAATTAAGAAAACATTGCAAATATGAGGCACACTGTCCACAAGGAAGAAAACATGGGGATGATTTGCTTATAAGCAAACGGTTTTCCCGAGGTGGACCGTGTGGTTATATTTGTTACGGTTCCGGAATGCATTCGGCGTGCGATAAACTCAAGAAGGTGCTTGCCTGGGCCAGGGACCGGGGATGGTGCGTCAGTAGTGCTCGGTCTTTGCTGTTTTCTCACGTGATTTCTGTTGTAATCGGATCAGTCTCTGACCGCATAAATAAGGAGAGCAACCGAAAATGCAGCAACGTTTTACACTGCACAAAAACCATTGTCTTCCTTGTGTGTTCTCTGAACTTTACTCTGAAATCCTTCGTCGTGTGTCGCAGTCGCAACAACAAATTGCACGAGAAATTAAAGACCGAGGACGAGATGGCTCAAATTAAGAGGGGTCATGCCAATATAGCAGTGATCCAAGGTTTAGCAGTGGCAGATATGGCACGGCAGGCCGTTGAGACAATCAGCACGAGAAGCAAAAACATCGGAACTGTGGAGGAGGCGCTCATTGAGAACAAATGGATGGGGGGCATTGCAAAGGAGTTGTCTCGGGAGGGCTGCACGCACTCTGTGCGTCTCTGGGCTAGCCTAACGAGAGATCCCGATGCATCAGATGAATTTGCGTAGCCTTGATCTGCTTCCTATTGAGAGATTTGCCACAGCAGACTCCATTTAATTTGGAGGTCGAGAGCGCGTCTAAAGTGCAAAATATTCTGTGTGGTTAGCAACTCAACACAGGATCTGGACCTCCAACAGACTGTGTCCGTCACGGTTTGCAGGATTAGAGAGACCCCTGCTTTGTCTGTCTGCAGAAAGAAGACATACACAGCTGAGCACATTCTGATGGTCTATGCGAGGGAGGTTCCGTACAACTATCTTGTGTGCGGCTGGTCGAGATGTTTATCTGAGTCAGGACGACTGTTTTGAGTGGTGGCTCAGGACCATGGATCATTTTGCCCACGAGGATCGAGGATACGATGATTTTGTCATCCTCACGGCATGGTACCTCCGGGAGCAGCTGAATGCTGAGTTTTTCATTACGATAGGGCACAGTACACGGCTATGGAGCTGGCTAACAGAAACCTAGATGAGGTCAGCTTGTGAAACATGGCATGTGTGGGTGGGTGGGTGGGTGGCAATGTAATGCGGAAATAGTCGATTGTAACTCGTCGGAGTTAGACGCGCGACTATTTTTCAGTGGGTGCCGCGGGAAGTAGAGATAAAGGGGTGTGTGTGGATTTGAGGATTTTTTTTTGTTCATCCCCATGTGTTGGGGAATTCCAAAACTGTGAAACAAAATTGGGAATAATTGCTGTTCCCATTTGGCGATGCAATTTGAGGATTTAATTTTAGGGACAGTCTATAGTTCAATACTGATTTCTAATTCGGCATCATTCAGATTTTTCATTCTACTCCCTCCGTTTTAAAATATAAGATGTTTTAGGTTTATGAAAAAAATAAATCTAGACTTCTTTTAGTGTGTAGATTTATCCTAAAGTTGAATGAATCTACATACTAAAACTAGTCTAGATACATTTTCTTCACAAACCTAAAACATCTTATATTTTAAAACGGAGGGAGTACATAGAAAGACACATGATTTGGAAACATGGAATACACCTAAATATACATGATCCCGGTACCTAATTACAGTGTTGATTGCCCTTATTTACACGTTCCAGAATATGTAAAACCAAAATTAGTGGATTTCAACTTGTTCTAGATTAAGAACTTGCACAAAAAAAGAAAAGATTGAGCATACATGATTATCTCCTTTCCTACAACCATCTAGATGCGGTGCTTGCTGATGTAATAGTTGGTTCAATCCAGGCTCAGTTGATAAAGATCAAGAATAGGAGACAGACAAATCAGACGTATATGTCTCGTCAAGATGGCAACATAAAAAAAAGGAACAAACGTGTGGCAATGTTAAAAGATCAAAGGTTCATTTTTCTTTTTGGAACGAGATCAAAGGTTCATGGTTGTCTGATTAGAGTAGTCCAGAGTAGTCTAATCACGTTTCTGCAGCAAATGTAAATCCTCGGCCTGGAACATATCAGCATCCCTGAAAATGCTTCTGGATGGTGCGCTTGACTAGAGTTTGTTAATTCCTGAAACATTATCCTTAACATAGGCTTTAATTATTAGTGGCAATGGACAATATATTCTGTTTGAGCACAGACTTTCTACCTTATCTATATGTATTTTCCTTGTTGACTATGTGTCCATTATTAATACACACAGAGTTTCTCACTAGTAGAAAACGGACCTTTAGTCCAGAGCATTAGTCCCAGTTCTGGTACAAACCGGGACTAATGCCCTGGTCCCAATGGCTAGAAACGGTCGTAGGGCCCAGAAGACATTAGCCCCGATTCGTATGGGAACTTTAGTCCCGGTTCGTTTAACAAACCGGGGTTAAAGGGTCTGACGCTGGAAAAGAGCAGATGCATGGACCTTTAGCCCCGGTTTGTTTCTCAAACTGGAACTAAAATCTTCGACTATATCTTCTTCCCCTTTCCAGCCCGAGCCATTTCAAGCTCACACAAGCATCTCTCTCAAATTTCTCCCCTCAAGCTCAAGTTCTTACCAATTTTTCTCAAGATTTGTGAAGATTTTTTGGCTCCACATCTACCAAGGGTCCTAAGAGATTAGCAACTTCATCATTTCATCTCTCATTGCTTGTTTTAGCTCATTTCATGCTCTAGAAATGGATAGATTTATGTGGATTATATCTCTATATATCTCGTTAATTTGGCACATTAGTTCTCAAAATTCATTTGATTCATCGAAGCACATAGATACATGAGTTCATCCTATCTACATATCTTGATTTGACACGTTGTCTTGAAATCCAGACGGTTCACAGTGCATATCTCATGTCACTGTCGAGTAACAAAACATTCTTCTTTCTTCTACCTATCGTCACAAAATCCATTGAAACAAAAATAAGTACCAAAACTATGAAGGCACACATATATATAGTGGCGCCCTAGCATTTTAGTTAATCATTGGCCAGTTAAGCAAGAAAGAACAAAAATATGAACACGCCAAGGAGCTACCAAATTAAATTAGGGAGTGCCTCTATGGCGAGCTCATCGAAGATGTCTGAGGACGAGGCATCCTAAGACATCTTCGAGAAGCTCTGCCATAGTGGTGTCCCTGCTCTCGCACACCATCTTTCAGTTCATATCTTTTCTAACTAAATTAGTATGATGGTGGAGCTAACTAATTTCATATATTAGGGAGTGCCTCTACGGCGAGCTCCTCGAAGATGTCTGAGGACGAGGTCCTAAGACATATTCAAGAAGCTCCGCCGTAGTGGTGTCCCTGGTCTCGCACACGATCTTCCTTGCAGTTGATAGTTCACAAGGAAGCCTATTTATAGATTAAGAAGCACAACATAGTGTCGACACTCACGACATAGTGTCGACACTCACCCCTGTCATAGTGTCGCCACCCACTGAAACAGTGTCGCCACTCACTGGCATAGTGTCTCCACTCACGACATATAGTGTCGTCACCCACTTTTAGTCCCGATTGGAGTGTCCTTTAGTCCCGGTTGGAGACACCATTCGGGACTAAATGGGCTCAGGTCGGCCCTAGCCTGCCGCAACCCCTTTAGTCCCGGTTAGTGTGTCCAACCGGGACTAAGGATGTAGTAGAAAGTTTTTAAATCAGTGCTTGTTTGATGTATACGATGTGTTATTTTATTTTTAGACTAGTACTACTCTTAGCATCGTGATTTTGTTTGATGAACTTATAAAATGCAGATGATACGACAATGGATGTACGCTGACCGAATCTCTGACGAGTTCATTAAAGGCATGCGTTCTTTTCTCGTTGTGGTAGAGGCAAACAAGCGGAATGGTTTTATGTGTTGTCCATGTGGTGAGTGTCGGAATCAGAAGGAATACTCTTCGTCAAGAGTCCTTCATGGCCATTTGTTTCGGTCCGGTTTCATGTCTGGCTATAATTGTTGGACCAAGCACGGAGAAAGAGGGGTTATGATGGAAGACAACGAAGATGAAGAGAATGATGACAGCTATCCTATGTCCCTTGAAAACGGTGGTACTACAATGGAAGACAATGATGAAGAAAAAGCAGAAGAACATGTATCATATGAGCCAGATGATGATCTTGGCCGGGCCATTACTGATGCAAAGGGAGAATGTGATAGCGAAAGGGAGATGTTGAAATTTGAGAAGATGTTAGAGGATCACAACAAATTGTTGTACCCAAATTGCAAAGATGGCCACAAAAAGCTAGGAAGCACACTGGAATTGCTGCAATGGAAGGCAGAGGTCGGTGTGCCTGACAAGGGATTTGAAAATTTGTTGAAGATAATGAAGAAGCTGCTTCCAAAGGGTAACGAACTGCCCGCCAGTACTTACAAAGCAAAGAAGGTTGTCTGCCCTCTAGGATTAGAGGTACAGAAGAAACATGCATGCATTAATGACTGCATCCTCTACCGCAGTGAGAAGTACGAGAATTTGGATGCATGCCCGGTATGCACTGCATTGCGGTATAAGATCCGACGAGATGACCCTGGTGATGTTGAGGGGGAGCGCCCGAGGAAGAGGGTTCCCGCCAAGGTGATGTGGTGTGCTCCTATAATACCACGGCTGAAATGTTTGTTCAGAAACGAAGAGCATGCCAAATTGTTGCGATGGCACAAAGAAGATCGTAAGAAAGACGAGATGTTGAGACACACCGTTGATGGGTCGCAGTGGAGAAAAATTGAGAGAAAGTACCCAAACTTTGCAGGTGACGCGAGAAACTTATGGTTTGGTCTAAGTACGGATGTCATTAATCCCTTTGTGGAGCAGAGCTGCAGTCATAGCACATGGCCTGTGACTTTGTGTATCTATAACATTCCTCCTTGGTTGTGCATGAAGCGGAAGTTCATTATGATGCCAGTGCTCATCCAAGGCCCGAAGCAACCCGGCAATGACATTAATGTGTACCGAAGGCCATTAGTTGAAGAACTTTTACAGCTGTGTCACGGACAAGGTGTACGTGTGTGAGATGAGCACAAACGTGAGGAATTTAACCTACGAGCATTGTTGTTCGTAACCATCAATGATTGGCCTGCTCTTAGTAACATTTCAGGACAAACAAACAAGGGATACAATGCATGCACACACTGTTTAGATGACACTGAAAGTATTTATTTGGATAAGTGCAAGAAGAATGTGTACCTAGGGAATCGTCGTTTTCTTCCGCCCACACATTCCCTAAGAAGGAAAGGCAAGCATTTCAATGGTGAAGCAGATCACCGGAGTAAGCCTGTCTGTCGTACTGGTGATGCTGTATTTGATATGGTGAAGGATTTAAAAGTAATATTTGGAAAGGGTCTTGGCGGACAGTCCGTTCCGAAGGATGCTGGCGGATACGCACCCATGTGGAAGAAGAAATCTATATTTTGGAAGCTACCCTATTGGAAAGTCTTAGAGGTCCACTCTGCAATCGACGTGATTCACCTGATGAAGAATGTTTGCGTGATACTGCTAGGCTTTTTGGGCGTGTATGGAAAGAATAAAGATACACCAGAAGTACGGCAGGACCAACAATGTATGAAAGACTGAGAAGGCAGGCATCCAGAGCTGTTTCAGGTACTGCCAGCTACGCTCTTACCAAGGAAGAGAAGGAAATCTTTTTTGAATGCCTGAGTAGTATCAAGGTCCCTTCTGGCTTCTCGTCCAATATAAAGGGAACAATAAATATGGCAGAGAAAAAATTCCAGAACCTGAAGTCTCATGACCGCCACGTGCTTATGACGCAGTTGCTTCCAGTTGCTTTGAGGGGGCTTCTGCCGGAAAATTTTAGAGTACCCGTTGTGAAGCTATGTTCGTTCCTCAATGCAATTTCTCAGAAGGTAATCGATCCAGAAAGTCTACCAGGGTTACCGAAAGATGTGGTCCAGTGTCTTGTCAGCTTTGAGTTGGTGTTGCCACCATCCTTCTTCAACATAATGACGCACCTTCTATTTCACCTAGTCGAAGAGATTACCATCCTCGGTCCTGTATTTCTACACAATATGTTCCCCTTTGAGAGATTCATGGGAGTCTTAAAGAAATATGTCCATAACCGTGCGAGGCCAGAAGGAAGCATCTCCAAGGGCTATGGAACAGAGGAGGTCATTGAGTTTTGTGTTGACTTTATTCCTGACCTTAAGCCGATCGGTGTACCTGAATCACGGCACGAGGGGAGACTTAGTGGAAAAGGCACGCTAGAAAAGAAAGCAAAGATATGTATGGACGGACATTCTTTCACTAAAGCACACTATAAAATTCTGCAAAGTTCCACCTTGGTGGCTCCGTATATCGAGGTACACAATAATATTGTACGCTCGAACTACCCAGGGCAGTCTGACAGGTTGATTAGAGATGAACACATGAAGACTTTCGGAGGTTGGTTGCAGACACATCTCATGAATGACACCACTGTTGGAGATCGGTTGTACTTGTTGGCCAGGTCTACATCTTCAACTATATTGACTTTCCAAGGGTACGAGATCAATGGGAATATATTTTATATGCACGCCCAAGATAAAAAGAGCACCAACCAAAACAGAGGTTTCATGGCTTTCGGTCCAAGAGACGGATGTTATGTGTTGAATCGCGGCATAGTTGGTGATATGGTGCCCATATTGTGCATGCATGTGTATATTGGGATGGAGAAGGAAGTTTTCCTTTTTGTCGCTCGGAAAATCCATTTTCCATTTTTCGAGCGCAAAAAGACGGGTAGTTTTGTGAAGCAGCCACCAAAATACAGTTACAGAATGCTACCATCCCATTTTTTCTAAAATACTAGACCATCTTACATGAACTATATCCCAACCGGGGGATCTCAAATCTTTCTGTCCTTCCCGGGTGAAAAAAACAAATGTATGCCGAAGCGGTAAGAAGTGGGTCCGGTTTGAACTATAGGTACATGATGTAACGTTCGTGATTTTTTGAAAAAATCATTTTTAGGCTCACAATATGTTGTTTCTTCAAAGATCCAATGCAAGTTCTAACATTCTCATCCCCTATCTTCACGCACGCCGTTTTGACCTAAGTTCGAAAAGGCAAAAAATTCAAAACGGGCATAAAAAATTCAAAAAAAAGTTCAAACAATGTAAATCCTTCGCGTGGTGTGATATTATGTGACATAGTTGCAAGGAAAAATATCAAACTTGGTATACTGATTATGTCTCGAATTTTTTTTCACAAAATGACCTATCATGTTCGAGGTTTCATGGCTTTCGGTCCAAGAGACGGATGTTATGTGTTGAATCGTGGCATAGTTTGTGATACAGTGCCCATATTGTGCATGTATGTGTATATTGGGATGGAGAACAATGTTGCAGGAGGAAGTTTTCCTTTTCGTCGCTCGGAAAAGCCATTTTCCATTTTCTGAGCACAAAAAGATGGGTCGTTTTGTGAAGCAGCCATCAAAATGCAGTTACAGAATGCTACCATCCCATTTTTATAAAATACTAGACCACCTTACATGAACTATATCCTAATTGGGGGATCTCAAACCTTTCTGTCCTTCCTGGGTGAAAAAGACAAATGTCTACCGAAGCGGTAGGAAGTGAGTCCGGTTTGAACTACAAGTACATGATCTAACGTCCGTGATTTTTTGAAAATATCATTTTTAGACTCACAATATGTTGTTTCTTCAGAGATCCAATGCAAGTTCTAACATTCTCATCCCCTATCTTCACGCACGCCGTTTTGACCTAAGTTCGAAACGGCAAAAAATTCAAAACGGGCATAAAAAATTCAAAGAAAGTCCAAACAATATAAATCCTTCGCGTAGTGTGATATTATGTGACATAGTTGCAAGGAAAAATATCAAACTTTGTATACTGATTATGTCTCGAAAAAACCTTCACAAAATGACTTATCATGGTCGAGGTTTCATGGCTTTCGGTCCAATAGATGGATGTTATGTGTTGAATTGTGACATAGTTTGTGATACAATGCCCATATTGTGCATGTATGTGTATATTGGGATGGAGAACAATATTGCAGGAGGAAGTTTTCCCTTTTGTCGCTCGAAAAAGCCATTTTCCATTTTATGAGCGCAAAAAAGATGGGTCATTTTGTGAAGTAGCCACCAAAATACAGTTACAGAATGCTACCATCCCATTTTTATAAAATACTAGACCACCTTACATGAACTATATCCCAACCGGGGGATCTCAAACCTTTCTGTCCTTCCCGGGTGAAAAAGACAAATGTCTGCCGTAGCGGTAGGAAGTGGGTCCGGTTTGAACTACATGTATATGATCTAACGTCCGTGATTTTTTGAAAAAAATCATTTTTAGATTCACAGTATGTTGTTTCTTCAGAGATACAATGCAAGTTCTAACATTCTCATCCCCTATCTTCACGCATGCCGTTTTGACCTAAGTTCGAAACGGCAAAAAATTCAAAACGGGCATAAAAAATTCAAAAAGGTCCGAACAATTTAAATCTTGGGAACAATTATTTTATTTATATCTATATAATAGAGTAGATGTAAATTTTATTTCTGCAAATTTTAATATATAATAATTAATTTGCCTAAACACTAAACCCACAATCCCTTTTTTTGTTTTAAAAAAGGACCTTTAGTCCCGGTTTGTATTACAAACCGGGGTTAAAGGATTTTCGGCGCGCCGCGTTGCGCGCGTAGTCCCGCACCCCTTTAGCTCCGGTTTATACTACAAGCCGGGACTAAAGGTCCCGGGGCTAAAGGGTGGTGGGTATAAATACCCACCCCGTGCGTCCCGGTTCGTGCACCGAACCGGAGCACACAGATCCTCACCGCGCCATCATCTTCCTCCTCGCGCTGAGCCAAACCGCGTCGCCGTGCCGTCAACCACCGCACTGCGCGCCTCTCCTCTCCCCGCGCTCGATCCTGCTCGCCTCCCCGCCTCGCCCCGGCGACCACTGCCTCCCCTCTCCCACGCCTATCCGACCGTCGCGCCGCCTCTCTCCGGCCAGGTGAGCCTCCCCCACACCCGTGTGCCGCCCCTCTCCGGCCAGGTAGCTTAGTTAGGGTTAGTGTAATTTTATAGTTAGTGTAATTAGTTTAGTTAGTGTATTTGTTAGTGTAATTTAGTTAGTGTTATTAGTGTTAATATATATAGTTTAGTTAGTGTAATTTTGTTAGTGCTATTAGTGTTAATATAATTTAGTTCGTGTAATTTTGATAGTGTAATTTAGTTAGTGTTTAATATAGTTTATTTTAGTGGATACTATTTATTTTCGTCATGGTTAAAGTATATAGGTTTAATTTTAATGTTTAGGAAATTATGCCGATTCCTCATCCTCGTTCACTCGACGTGAACAACAAAGCGCTACTAGACAGTGTCGCCGGGCATCCACGGGGCTGGGCTCCGCCGGGCTGGCACTGGGAGGTGCTACCAGCCAGGGGACGTCGTATGGTGAGGAATCCGGGTGTCGTCGTCGACCCGAATCTTCTGTGGTGGCAGCCGAGTGGTCCAGGTGCGGTGCAGAGGGAGCCGGCCCCCGACGAGGTGGTACAGCGTCGTGTCAGGGAGGAGGACGAGCACGTCCGACGCTACATGTACATTCTAGAAGTCCGGGTCGCCAATACCTGGCAGCTTCTTCAGGCACCTTACCCGAGATATTTTCCGGTAATGGTTCCTACTCTTTGGGTGCACACCTCCCGCGGCTCAGTAGCCGGGGCTCGACGTCTTCACTGAGCTAGATGTGTAATAGGGTACCATCTTGTATTCGAGATGTATTGTTGTTTAATTGGTACTTTATCTTTCTTTATCGCATTGTTTAAGCTGGATTACTTTATCTTCCTTTATTTTATCACATTAAGCAAAATGGTTTTATCTTTGTTCTGTATTAGTTAAGTTATGGACGGTAGAGACAACGAAGAGAACATCATGTACAACATGATAGATGAGGGTACATGAGGTTATCATTATGATGGAGCAGACGACGATGGAGATGATGATGGCTCCCAATACCTCAACTTGGATGAAGCCGACAGAAGACACGACTATGATGAATTTTTTGGTGGAGATGACGGTGGAACTAACGGTGGAGACACCATAGCAAAGACTGACGAGGTATATAAAGCCTCTGCTGATCATGATCCAGATGCATTAGTTGATTCATATATATATATACACTAACGATTGTTTCTTCTCTTAGACCTTCGCATCGGGCGAATCTTCTGCAAGGAAACGAGGACCAACCAAAAAGTTGGCCGATGGTGTGCGTTTCACTATTAATTTAGTGTCTGAGTTCGGCGAACCTTTGGAGCCGAAAGAGGCCACAAGTGTATTTGTATACCAATGCGGAGCGATAGTTAGGGACGCCATCCCGATCACCACTCAGAAGTGGAATAACCCAGGAAAGAAAAGTGATCGAGTTGGAGAAACTTTTGTCGATGATAGAGCCAAAGAGGGTCTTTGGAATTCACTCATGGAAAACTTCTCTCTGCCTGAATTGGACACTCCTGAACTCAATGAGGCATTGAGGTTGCAAGTAAGAAAGTGGGCCCTTAAGAAGATGGGCGGACAGTTCAAGGACTGAAAGAAAAGATTGTACAACAACTTTGCCAAGAAGGGGCTGACTCCACCATTCACTGGCCCGCTGGAGAAGCAGCGAGATAACTGGGCCCCATTTGTGACATACAAGGAATCAGAAGCAGCTACGGCCAAGTCAGAAAAGAATAAGTTAAATGCGGCCAAAAAGAAATATCACCATACTATGGGGACATGTGGCTACAAGACGGCCGCACCAAAGTGGGAAAAAACCGAGAAAGAAATGCGTAAAAAAGGGGTCACGCCATCTACAAATCAGTGGCCCGTGAGGTCAAAAAATTGGCTCCTTGGGCATGGGGGGTCGTATGACACTGAAACCGGGGAGATTATTGTTACAAAGAAGGCCATTACTAAACCCAAAGATGAACTTGTTAAAGTGATACAACTGATAAAAGATGGAAAGTTCATTCCCGACAGAGAGAACGATGAGCTGACATATGCCCTTGGGAATCCTGAAAAAGTCGGACGAACACGAGGCTTTGTCCCATCTGTTCCATGGAAGACAGGGTTTCCCGATGACATCGACACTTATAGAAGCTGATCCAGAAAAACAAACTGACAGAAGGCGGAGGAGGCAGCGCGGTTGGAGGCGGTTGAAAAAAGGAACGAGGAATTTCAAGCCATGTTCAAGCTGTAGGAGGAGAAGATTAATGAACTTAGAGTACTGGCCCGACAACAAGATCCTGCATTAGACAGTCCGGTGGGCCCATCTCAGCGGAGAAGCAGCGTGGCTTTCATGGAGGTACAAGCTAATAATATAATGCTGATGGATAATAATGCACCGGTGATAGATGATACGGTCGGTGCAACGATGGTTCGCTGCCCCGTGGATGAAGTCGAGGCAAGGACAGCTTGTGAGCTACATGTCACAGTGAAGAACATTTCTATGAAGGTGGCGCTCGGCTTTGCTTTACCTTGTCCACTGGAAGTGACCTACCATGGAAGTCAGATTCCAGCTGGCTATGCTCGTGTCGGTGTGGATGAAGTTGAACCGACATGTCGATCACTTGAGCTTGACATCCCTGCAGGCGAAGGGGAGAAAACACTGGGAGAAGTGGAGGGTGGGATCATTCTTTGGAAAAAAACAGCACATCGTGTTTTCAGGCTGGGCGCCAAGGCAATATTCTCCTCCGAGAAGCAATCTATCACCTCCGAGGCCACCATCACCTCCGAGTCCACTGTCTCCACCAAGAAACAATATTCCACCCCTTCCTGAGAGGGATCGCAGCGCGACTACATCTCCATCTCCAGCGCCTTCGCCTCCGCCCACTGAATCAAAGGGAAGAAAGCGGAAGAATAACACCGCTACGTCGAGGGAGACCCGACACCGAAAACGACAAGATCCCCTCCCAAGAGTACCGCAGTCTCCTCCCAAGTTAGCTTATCACCGGACTGATGAGGAAAGCACGGTGATCTCCCGGGCCGAAGTGAAGGCCCATTTTGCACCAAAACAACACGAGCCACAGGTGCTAGTTGATCCAAACGTCAAGAAGCACTTCAAGGAATTCCTTGAGCAACCACCCCAACATGTGTTAAATAGGAAAGATGACTATACACGCTGTCTTACGAAGACACTAAAAGAGAAGTCATCAAGCAGTACTACAAGCGGGAGAAAATTAAATGAAGTTGCCCAGCTCGGCAAACAGGCAAAACAATCCATCGCCCCGCTCAAGGTGTTACCCCATCCCACACAAGGTGGAATAGATATGGAATTATCTATTAAATTAGCCAATGAGTGTAACGTGCCGGTCGAAGCACTTCTAGCCGGCGGAGATAATGTCGCCAAGGGACCAATAGCACGGAAATTTTTCTACGGGGAGCCTTTGGTCAGCGATGAGGTATTCGATGATCTGCCAACACATATGCGACTGTTGCATATCTAGTACTTGAAAGTCACAAAGTGTAACATCCCAGCATTTAGGAACCTAACGAAGGGTAGATTAAGGATTATGGATTATTGCATGCATCTATTTGTGAAAAGGTGGGTAAAATTTTCGCCAAATAAAACTTAAGTGATCAATGTTTCTTTCTTACTTTAAGATTAGGTCCAGACTTAAAGGAGGATTGTTATAAACTTTGATGTGATCTTAAAAGAATTATGTGTGTTTTGAAATGGGTTTAAATTTAAAAAAACTTAAGTGTTTGAATAATAATTAAAATGATTTAGATAGAGGATTTGAATCTTAAATTAATTAAGATATAGGTAGTATAACTTAAATCTCAAAACAATAGAAATTATGAAATTCATTTTCATATTATAAAGACATAAACAAGTTACAACAGAATAAAGAATAAGAATATTCTTTATTAATAATAATATATTCTTTATTACAATTGAATAAAATAAAGATTACAAGAATTATAAAAGAAAAATTACAAAGGACTAGAAAATACATCTATTAAATATCCTATATCTAAAACCTACACTAAATCTTCAACTTTATCTTTGAACCTGCAAAACAAAGATTAAACAGAAATAAAACAAGATTAGTGTTAGTATATATTTTTCTGAGATATGTCAGTGAGGTGCACTTGATAATCTCATCATTGAGAAATGTTAAAGAGGGGCAAGTTTCACCAATATGAAAGATTTCATCTTTCATGAATTCACAGCCAGAATGCAAATGACAACCAAAAGGGAGCAATTCACCAGCCAAGGTAAAAGTAGATTGGTAATAGTAAGTTCAAATTTTCTGAACCTATCCATATGTGCATAGCAGGTGTAACACCCTCAGAATCGGCCCTATGCAAGTTTCAGCGATCCCCGCCAAACCCGCATAGAAATGATTCAAAGGTGCCCACCAGGCACTTTCGTGCGGGTGGAAAACGAAGTAATACCATTACACAATAGTCCACGATGGAACCCACAGAACAGATATATACAACAACGACGCAAAGAGTCAAGAATACAGATATACGATACAAAGATCCAAATCACCTTTAAAACGATATAGCGTCCGAGTACGGACAGATGCAAATTGAGCTAAGAGCCCTGAAGAATAACCAATGGCGTCCATAACCCTGCCCAGGACAAGCCGGAAGGGTAACCCTGCTAACGACGTCGATCTCAAAACCTGCTTAAACAAAAGGTGTGCCGACAAAGGGCAAAGGAAAAAGAGAGCGGTCGATCTTGAGGCCAAGACACGGTGAGGCTAGAATTGGCGGTCCTCGCCTACATAGGTATGGTGGATCAAGCGGCAGCAGATGCACTAAACAACCTATAGAGACTCGAGATAACCGTCGGCTATCGAGAGAGGATAAGAAAGACCTATTCGAACCATCCCGATACTACCACCAAAAATACCCATCCGTATTTCCCTCGAGACCAAACGAGGAATTCAACCGAGGAACTCACACGCTGGCGCTTTATTCATTCGATTATCGTTGCAGCCATTACTAGTCGGTATAGATAGTCATCCCGATAGAATAAGCGATGGGCACTTTTAGTTAACCATTCCGTTGTAGTTGCAACACTTACTAGTCGATACAATTAGCATGAGATATCCCCAAACCCAGCAGCTTGTTGGTACTTTTATTTAGCCATTCCGTTGCGGTGAAGATGATTACTAGTCATATCGGATACCGGTCAAATTATAGCATAAACTTTAGTTATAGTTGTCTATGATCGAGAACTGTGCTCCAAGTCGCCCATAACCGCGACACGGCTTCTCGAAAAGATTTAACCTCAGGGTGCACCAAAGTATCCACGCTCCTACACCCTTGTTGTCGGATTAGGTAGGTACAAGATCACAAAACATACACCCAACGGTATGTCGACGGGTTTTGACACGCTTCCCACCCAAAGAAAGCACGGGGCCACCCACTAAGCTACCCGCAAGAAGTCGGCCGGTCTCGAGACGGACTCGGGGTTTGTGTAGACGGTCAGAACGATCGGGAACCCGAAAGTGTGATGGGCTTGTCGATACAAAACGTGTCACGGTCCTAAATAAGAGTGCTCCTCGCACAATCGTAAATAAAGCAAAAGCATGGCATAAAGCAGGATAGTAATAAAGCCCCAAACTACTTGTGGCCCCCAAGATGCATTGGAATCAGGTACTAAATCGATGGGGTGCCCATACACCCCCGTGGTTAGCACGCCGATCTCGAACAGTGTCAAGAACTCGGGGTCCTACGGACACCAAAGCGGTTAAAATCAAATATTGTCTATTACCCACCGTGCCTCTGCATTTACCTACTTCAATTTTAGTTATTAAACAATAATTAAAGCCATGATCATCTCCAACATTAAACATGCGGCAATACTCCAACAAGCGTGGTATCGACGACACGCAAGCACTTGAGCAAGCGATCTGACGCAAGTCCAACTAGCTACCAAACAACAGGTAATAGGATGTGTCCAAGGCTATATAAGGCTGCAAGGGATATCACGGTACGAAAACTAGAGCAACTTTCGAGATAGCAATAGATCAACAGAGGGCATAAATACTATAAAAGTAAGATAGGTAGAAAGGGGGTGCTCGCTTTGAAAACATTGCGAAGGTTCATCCGAAGATCGGGTCGACACTCCCATCAACTCATCGGCCTAATCCGTGAAGAAGCAAAGCACTAGAAGAAACACCGGATGGACTATTTAATACTATGACAGAAGATCGGGCATGATGCATGTATGAGGTATGACATGGCAAAGGTGCAATGCAATTAGATCATATTAAGCGGAACCGGGGTCCCGACATTTAATTAGACGGTTCAAGTTGTTTAGGTACCCCACAATTTAAATGTTGGATTAGCAAGACAAAACATGGCTTCGGTTCGCTATGCCAATTTAAATGGAGTCCGGAATAAGACAAAGATATCCCGCATATCGACTCCATATTCAATTATGAGGTGAATTGGCATAATGCCCCCAAACCACAGACAAGTATGCATGCATGATCAATTTAATATGCATCAGTTAATAATGCCATATTATAAAATAATGGGGTCTCGGATAGGGGATCACATTAGGGGTCGGCGAACTTGGGCTCCGAGGGGTTCGGGGTCGGTCTCAGGGTTCAGGGTTCGACGGGATCGGTCTCGGCAGAAACATTCTCGGACAACGGAGTAGATCTTGTCGCATCCGGGAAGAAGGACTTGGTTGGCGTCGGGGGAACAACGGATTCGCCCTGGTCAGGGTCGATCTGGTCGTCGCGAAGATCCTGTCGGGTCCGTGTTGTTGGTCTTGTCGTTTCACGGCGGAGATCTTGGCGTCCCGGATCTCGGCGTCTTCGGGTTCGAGAGGAAGAACTTGGCGTGCCGGGACGAAGAACTTGACGTCATTTGGTTCCATGTCGACGGTCTTGGTGTCCTCGATGGAGAACTCGGTGTATCCGTGTCGGCAGCCTTGGAGGTTATCGGGTTTGGTCTTCGGATCCGGGTCGGCGCGCCCGAGGTCTCGGCCTTTGGTTTCCAAGATAAAGAAGAAACACCAGATGGGTCTTGGGATCCGTGAAGGAGTTCATGGCGTTCCTGTGCCCAGGGTTCGTGTGGCGATCCTGTTGTCGATGGAGAACTTGTTTGATACCGGGGCCTTCAGGAGATCTTGGTAAGATTCTCGGTTGATGCCTCTCGAACAACATTGGCCAGTGGCGACGGATGAACCGAAACATCCCGGGGCAATGTCACTTATCCAACAACCACAACATAGTATCTAGACGCCACCAGGACAGCACCAACCCGACCTGGTACTGCAGCAACAAACATGAGCATAGGAGAAAGCGGACTTTCTGGAACAACTGGCTGGGCACGGTCTTGCATAGGCGCACAGCCAACCAAAACGGAGGGCACCCACGCTAGGACCGATGCCACGGCAGGAGGAGGAGGAGAGCGGTAATAGCGGTGGAACCAAGGAAGCTCAGCGAGGAGGCTGAGAGAGGGCGTCTGCAGAGGTGATGCGGCGAGGCGAAGGTGATTAGGCAGGACCCGAGACCGGTGGAAGGTGGGGTTCCGGCGTCGGTGACTCGAGCAGAGGAAGGAGGCCGGGACGGGGAGCCTTGGATGCGGGAAGGTCATGCGGAGACGCAAGGTTGCAGAGGCGGCGAAGCTAGGCAGGTGTGGAGCCATCTCGGTGGCGTCATGGGACTCTGGGAGGCGGGAAGGAGGTCACGGCTGGAGGCGCTTAGGAGAGAGGTGGTGAGCCGCGGGGGGGCACTGCGAGCGGGGCGGAAGGGGGGGCGAGGTAGAACGTTGGGGGGACGGCGGGGTGCGCTTGTGGGAGGGCGGGGCTCAGCCGGAGGAGGGCACGCATCTAGCGGCGGGGAAAAGGAACCAAGGAGGAGGAGATGGCGAGGAGGAGGAGGGATCGTGCGGGAGGAGGCGTGAGGTGGGGATGGGCGGGATTACGTGCGTGCACAGGTTGTCTGGCGGTGGGGGTCGAGGCGTATGCAGGGTGGGCGTGTGTCGGTTCTTTGGGTGGGTTCAGTAGGGTCAGGCGGCTGACGGGGGAGAGAGAGGGGGGGGGGTTGGGGAAGGTGGCAGCGGGTGATTGGGTGGGGGAAAAGGAGAGGTGAGGTGTCGACATGGGATTGGAGGGGGTGAGGTGGAGGGGGCTGGGTAGATTAGGTTGGGGTAGGAAAAGGGTTTAGGTAGCTCTGGTTTTTGTACTGGGGTGGCCGACTGGGTCAGATCGGCCCGGTACGGCTACCCCCTTAAAATAATTAAACATTTTATTTATTTAAAACGGGGCTTTTGCAAACCGTGGGTAGACAAAACGAAATATTCCGGAGACCCAGGTTTGTAGTTTGAATAAAAGATGAGGTGTTTAGAAAACAAAATATGTTTTTCGAAAATAGTTTCAGACAAACAAAATGCAAGATGATGACGATGCTCAAATGCAATGTGGCATGATGACATGAGCATGCGGTCATGATGATGCAATGCACAAAAATAACGCGATTTTCTAGTAGTGGTTTTGCGGGGCGCCACAGCAGGCACACAGGCTGCACACACACAAGCATGCAAAGGGTGTGCTGTCGACTTCACAAGCACAGCTAGATCAAACAAAACCAGATAACAACCACGGGGAAGCACCTCAGTGCATCATTTACCACACCACACCACATCATAGCCAGGGTGAACAGCAAGTAAACCAAGAACAACAGCCAAACCAACCACCAGATTAACCCAAACATCACCAGGATGGTGACATAAGGAGAGGGATGAATCTGGTGGATAGCAAGGTCAAGCCTAGGAGCTAGGAGAAGCATGCAAACTCAAGAGCAAGCTCAGGAGCACAATTAAGGTATATCAAGATCCATACCAAGATCAAGATCATCATCAATATACTACACCAACATCAAATCTTGTGGTGAGTCTCATAAAACCATCACATGATTTCCTCAGAATATTCAAACAAAATCATGTGTTGCTTTGTGTAATGATCTCTCAATATGCACCCAAGAGAGGTGAATCTATCCTAGAGAATTCAAGCATACGAATAAGAAATCAAGCTCAACCACAAACACTAAACCCTCAGACAGGCATCACTAGGTTTAGTGTTATTTTTGCAAGTAGATCATTTTCATTTGATCCTATCAGATCAGGTCACATCTCTCAAAGAGAGAGTAGCACCTCTAATCCTACAAGATTCAAACAAATTATTTCTCAACTAACTAGGAATTAAATCCTAGATCCTCAGACCAACATCATAGGCAAGATAAGAAAGCTTCCATATTATCTTATCAGTTTTAATCACAAGCATAATCAAGCTAAGCCCAGAAATAAAAACCCAATCACTTGTGTGCCAGAATACAAGGGTATCACAAGGACAAGTTCTTAATGAGCTAAAACCAATCTTTACTTAGCTTCCACAGGAAAAGGGACAAATCATTACATATCATTTTCCTGAGCCAAATGCCAGGAATCAACCTTAAATTCATTTATACATTCATAGAAATCATTGCAAGCAATGATTTGATTCAGTAAGTAAAATCTCAGACAAGCCAATAGTATAATTGCAGTAAGCAAACATTGTCATTATAAGTAAACTGACAGTAGAGTAAAGCCTCAGACCAACAACATAATCTAATTAAGCATTTGATTGAAACAACTAGCCTGGATCATGGTAGATTACCACTAGGACAAATCTGACAGGCAAACTAGTAACATCAAAGTTACTATCAATCCTTAACCACATCAAGCAATAATTTCACATGATCAAATATGATCAACATTAGATCGAAAGCATCCTAGATGTGATCAACAGAGGGGTTATGAACCCTAATCCTGAGATGAACCCAATCAGCACATCATCACTCAACATTAGAAGCCACTAGCTACACACCAAAAAGAATCAAGGCAGTAGCATGAACGAACACCACAAAGACCACTTACCCAAGGTCCTCGCTGATGAATCGAAGAGGAAGCAGAGTGGCCGACGATATATGCACAAGGAGCACCTGTAGGGCGCCGCAACTGCACGCCACGGCCGCAGATGGCACGAGACTAGTAGACCACCCCAGGCGGGATCGCGGCGGCGACACCATATTTTCCGAACCCTAGGGTTCGGGAATGGGGGGAACTGACCACGGGGAAGCCCCAGGGTCAAATCCACATGGATAGAACGAACGAACGAACGAGCGTCATCGACAACCCCAACTCGCACCGCGGCGGCGGCCAGAATGACCGACGACGGCGAGAATCGACGGTGGCGGCATCGCCGGCCACGAGGGCGAGACAGAGGAGGAGGAGATGAGGTCGAGGGAGAGAAGAAGGCAGAGTGGGCTGGGTGGGCCAAAACCCTTCGGGGTAGTCATTTGACTCTGCCCTATTGGGCCACCTTGGCCCAATGAGCCCAAGGGGCCAGCCCAGAATATTTAATAAATCTTTTGATCAATTGGAAAAGACCAAAATACCCCTGACCTTAATAAAATGATAGAAAATAAAATAATAGTCCAAAAATCACAAATAAAATATTTTTGGATTCATAATAATCCATTCTGTCCAAATAATATAAGATATCAAATTTTGGACATTCAAATTTTTATAAGAATTTTGTAATTTAAATATTCCTTGTGGAATTTTACAAAATTATTGAAAGGTGATTAAAATAAATAAAAATCACTTTCATTGTTTATTAATATTATAGCATTTTTTAAAAATACTAAATAAATAGTTAGTAATAAATTTATGGTATAATTAATAATTCCATCAATAAAAGTCAAATAAAAGGAAAATAAAATAAATCAATACAAGTTATAAATATTAAAAATAAATATTTATAAACCCTTTATTACTCAAAAAGGAACTTTTGGGGGTAAATGCATATAAATTTAAATAATGCATTGCATTATCTGCATAATCATTTTGCTTCTTTAAATATTGTCCTTACCGGGCAATAATGATGTTTTTGTAGAACTAGAAGCTCAAGGTCCAGTGCAAGCATCATGCTTCACTACATTGCCATCACAAGGCAAGTTCATCACTTGCTCATGTCCTTTGAAGAGTCTTTATCAAAGTATTTGCAAATTGTGTGTTATCATATATGATATAAAAGAAATAAAATATTATTTTCATAAACAAAGAAATCATAGATATCATCCTAGGTGGTGATATAATGGAGCAATAGAACTTAGAGTTCTAATTGCAACAATGATGATCAAATAGGGACTTAACAACCCCTTACATCATTGATTCTAGCGCTGTATATTACGTGTTAGCCATGAGATTTGGAATGGGACAGAGAAGTCAGTTGTATCTTCTTCCTCTCGCATGAAGCCGGATGTGCGGTTCGTGGTTGTTATCCTTGTAGCGTGCATATTAATTGGTAATTCGTAGAGGATATGCAGCATATGGGTGGGAACCCTCAACGTCCCACGATAGTTCTGGCATCTAACGGTTTGTACAAACCATTGCCGTAATTCATTATGTGGGCATGGTGTACACCAAGGAGGCATGCGGGGTCGCGAAGGGGGTAGTGATTGGCTTGGACCAACTACTGGGCCCCACATCATGGAATTGTGGACGGGAAAGTACGCCTGGTCGTGCAACAAGGAGTTGATATATCATGGGTAAAGTAACGCACCTCTGCAGAGTGTAAGAACTGTAACTTGTTACTCCCTGTTTCGGGAAGGAGCTACGAACGAGGCAGGAAAGGAACTCTATGAAAGTTCTATTCAACCTGTGAAGGCTGATTGTCATAGTTTTTCAGAATAAAATCAATCTTTGAAGAAAGATTTACAAAAACTGCATAGTGCCAAGGATTTATAATCCGAGGTGGTAGTTAGAGCATCAAACTTCCCACCTTGCATATAATGAACTTGTTGGGTAACGCTGTTACTCATCCTTTCCTTTGATCCCTTGATTAGACTTTAAGGATCCCGAAGACGTGCCAATGTATGTAGCTGAATGCCAAGAAGATGTGTTATACGAGGAACCTGATCTATCCGGAGGATTTGAAGACGTGGACTACGAGATCCGCTACGGTGTTGATTAGAACAAGTCCACATAAGTATCTAGTTGGTAGTAACTAACGGAGTCGAGCAGCATGAACCCTATAGAATAAGCTGTTGAGCCCCACTCCTAGTCGGAGTTGTTACTTTTAAATTCCGCTGAACATCTTATATTTTGGTTTGTAAGTTGGATCTTTTGGAAGTCTTGAACTTCCGGTATTGAAATAATAATAATGTGTGTACTTTTGTAATATGGACCCGTAATGTTTCTGTTGTACCACTCTGAGGGATGTGATATTTACGGAACGGTGTTCTATGGATGTCATGTCAACGACTATAGTATACTACACATGCAGTGGTATCTTTGGGTCACCATGATTGGTATCAGAGCAAATTGCTTTGACCTTAGGTTGGAAACCTAGTAAAGGGTATTACCTGTAGGAGAATTAGCAACGATAAAGAATTCTCTAAAAGTAATATAATGGGTATTCAAATGATAATATTCCGTTATATGTTTTAGTGCAATAATTCTTTGTTATGATGCAATATGTCATTGGATACTAATGAAAATTATTTTTCTGATATACAGAAATATGGCACCAAAGTTTCCAAAACAGACTTTGGTAAGGAAAGAGGAGACTCTTGATGATTATCAAGGATCATTTACAGATCAACTTCGTCAACTTTATAGCTTTTTAATTGTCCAACTAGAATCCCAGTGAACACTATCACTTATCTAGATGGACGGATGTTATCCAAGTATCATGTGAGTATCCAACTTCCAGAGAAGCTTGGACTATACCACGATCTACCCATAGGAGAAGGTAGGAGTCATTTAGCAGCATATCATATTGCTGTTGTGGAGGTAATAGCTAATATCCGGGAGAAGAAAACCAAGGAGATAGAAGGTAGCACATTTTCTGTGATACCTCATGATTCTATAGACTCGGAGCCTATACCGGATCATCTTAATTTGGTTAAGAAGCATACTAAGTTACCTTCCAAGTTTATGGATAGATACCGGACACTCGTGGCGTCTTTTTATAAGACTCATCAAGTGATTATTGAAGACAAAAATGACATGTTAGAGGATCTAACTGATCCAGAAAGGAGAAAGCAGTTAGCATTCCAGCTGGAGAAAGAAGCAAGTAGTAGTGCAACACCTATCTTTAAGGATATACCTATAGATCCAGAATCTTTTATACCATATCCGTATTCACCAAGACCTGAACCTACACATGATCCTACTATAGATATGTGGTATGCAGTACCACAGGGCTCAGAGGATGGTTCTGACTCAGAACTTCCTATTGAGAACTCGGATGGATGGAGAATGGGATCATATAATGGATCTCATGAACACCAGATGTCCACATATGGTTCTGACAGAAATGTTGGACAATCTAGTTGGATGGGTGCAAGGATGAATCCTAATAACAGAAGTAGAAATACCATGTCAATAGATGATCAGGATGAAGAAGAAGATACCGAGGAGAGAGTGTTTGAATCATCAACATCTTCTCAAAACCCAGTGAATATACATTATCCAGTATTCGATTATCTTGTCCACGAGAGCACCTGGGAAGCAGCAGGATCTGCGTATTTTGTTGACAACTCAAGGAATGTAGCTCAGGGGATGCAGGCTGGAGATAATGTTGAATATGTTTCTGAAGACTTTTTAGCTGAGCTGGAGGGAGTCGATGCGCTCAGGTTGAGTAATGACTCAAGTCCTGATACTTCAGATGCAGAGTATGTTCCTTCTGGAAGGCCATTTGTTCCACAAACTGTGCGACGGTCAGCACGTCATCACGGTTGGACATCAGGCATGTATGATGAGCGTAGTTACTATTAGAAAGAGACAACTAGACAGTAGTATCAAGTACTGTGTATTGTACTCTAGAAATAAGGTAGTTTTGTAAAATACTAATATGGTATATGTTGTAATGACTTTGTATCATTATGATATTATGTATGATGTGTGAAATTCATATTTGGATTTTTTTGGATCTTCATTATGTGACTAGTTCTGTGCATAAAGTCGAGCTCAGAACACATGTGCATGATGTAATTATGAGTATTCGCTTTATGATGCAGGACTAGGGGGTCATGGATACAGGGGTAGAAATGGAAACTGAGCAGCAGCGGATGGAGCGTGAGGCCAAGGAAAAGGTCGATGCCGATGCAGCAAATCAAGGCACATTACGACCACCACCAATGAGGCCGTTAATGGAGCAGAACTTTATGCAATGTATGCAAATGATGCAAGAGACCCAGAACAAGTTCATGGAAGAATTGCTGGGTAGAGCAAATCAGAGGGCACCTGAAGGTGGAGGAGTGAGTTTATCTGATTTCCGAATGCAAGACCGTTACCTTTTGCATCAGCTCCTGAACCAATGGATGCAGAAGACTGGATAGAAGATACAGAGAGGAAGCTGAAAACTGTAGGTTGCAATAATGAGGAAAATTTGAGGTATGCAACTCATCTGCTGACCGGACCTGCAGCATCATGGTGGGAAAATCAATTAGCCATGCAACCACCAGGAAGGGAGTTTACCTAGGAGGAGTTTAAGCAGAGATTCCGTGAATATCATGTTCCGGAAAGCGTCATGGAGTTGAAGCGGAGAGAATTTGAGGAGCTTCAGCAATGATATACTAGTGTCATGAAGTACATCCGGGAGTTTAGCCAACTGTCTCGTTATGCTGATGAGGATGTTAACACTGAAGAGAAGAGGAAGAAACGTTTCTTGCATGGATTAAACCCGTTTGTGAAGATGCAGCTAAGGTTAGCTAATAAGAAAACTTATCAGCAGTTGTTGGACGCAACCATTACTTTTGAAGATGATTACAAGAATGTCCAAGAGGACCGGAGGAAGAGAGCCAAGAAGGAAACCAAGAGAATTCAGGCAACTAAACCTAAACCTAACCTGGAGTTAAAACCTCGGAATAGGAATTATGGCAACAACAACAATAACAATAACAAAGACAGTGGTGGAAATTAATCTAACCCGAGAAGGAATATTATCTATAACAACTGTGGAATTCCAGGGCATTTCCAGAGGGAGTGCAAAAAGCCTGTAGTGATCTGTTACGGTTGTGGTCAGAAGGGGCATATCAAGCCGGATTGTCCGAGCAAACCACTGGGAGGATGGCCTACCAAGGGAGGAGGACAAGCCAGTGGAGGAAATGGACAGCCCAATAAAGGGGGAAACAATGGCAAGAATAATAATGGCAAGAGAAACCGACCAACCGGAAAACTGAATTGTGGAACCCTCGAGGAGGTGGATAATTCGGAGCATGCAGTGATAGGTACGCTCAATATCCTTACCAATCCCGGCAAAGTTCTATTTGATACTGGTGCAACTACTTAATTCATTTCTGAAGAATTTTGTGATAAGTTCGGGATTAGAAGGGCAACATTAGAACGTCCTATGATCGTAGTTACGGCAGGAGGGAATGTGAGTGTACGCAACATAAAACAAGATCAGGTTATCTCGATCTGTGGCTATACATATTTTGCAGACCTTTATGTGATTCCTTTGAAGGGAATTGCAGTAGTGCTGGGGATGGATTGGATGATGGAACACGGAGCTCAGATTAATTGTGAGGAGAAAACTGTCTCGATCAAAACTCCAAGCGGGGCAAGGATAGTTTACCAGGATGATAAACACAGTCATATCATGGTGGATCTGCAGTTAAATTCAATGAAAGAAGTTAAATTAGAAGAGATTCCGATAGTTAATGAATTCCAAGATGTTTTTCCAACATAATTACCGGGAATGCCACCAGACCGGGAGATAGAGTTCACCATTGACCTAATACCTGGTACAACACCAATAGCTCAAGCACCATATAAAATGGGACCTAAGGAGTTGAAAGAACTCAAGGAGCAAATTGATGAGTTAGCAAGAAAAGGATTTATACAGGAAAGTGTATCCCCATGGGGAACACCAGTAATCTTTGTGGATAAGAGAGATGGTGGAAGACGGATGTGTGGTGATTATAGAAACCTGAACAACGTGATGATCAAGAATAAGTATCCTTTACTAAGAATTCAAGATTTGTTTGATCAAATTAAAGGAGATGGAGTATTTTCAAAGATCGATTTAAGATCTGGATACCATCAAATAAAAATCAAGCCGGAAGATGTTCCAAAAACAGCATTTGTCTCAAGATATGGACACCATGAGTATCTGGTGGTACCAATTGGTTTGACCAATGCACTGGCAATATTCATGAATCTGATGAACAAGATCTTCATGCCATATTTGGATAAGTTTGTCATCGTCTTTATTGATGATATTCTGATATATTCCAAGGATAAAGAAGAGCATGCTGACCATTTGAGAATTGCATTGCACAATTTAAGAGAACATAAGCTTTATGCTAAGTTCAGTAAGTGTGAGTTCTGGTTAGATGAGGTAGAATTCCTCGGTCATGTGATCAGTAAAGATGGGATTGCTGTGAATCCATCTAAAGTTCAGTCGGTACTAGAGTGGACTGCACCAACCAATGTGAAACAAATTCGAGGTTTCCTAGGAATGGCTGGTTATTATCGGAGATTCATTGAAGGTTTCTCCAAAATATCCGGACCAATGACCAAATTATTAAGGAAGAATACACCATTTAAGTGGGATGAGAAGTGTGAAGCAAGTTTCCAAGAGTTGAAAACGAGATTAACCACAACTCCGATCTTAGCAGTTCCTAAAATAGGGAAGGATTTCACCGTATACTGTGATGCATCTAAAGAAGGTTTGGGTTGTGTATTAATGTAAGATCGGAAAGTAATTGCTTATGGTTCAAGACAATTGAAACCACATGAAGTCAACTATCCAACTCATGATTTAGAGTTAGCAGCAGTAGTTTTTGCACTGAAAGGATGGAGACATTTCCTTTATGGAGCCAAATGTGAGTTATGCACTGATCATAAAAGTCTCAAGTACTTATTCACTCAAAAGGAATTGAATATGAGACAGAAACGTTGGTTGGAATTAATCAAGGATTATGATTTAACAATCAATTACACCCAAGGGAAAGCAAATGTTGTAGCAGATGCTCTAAGCAGAAAGAGTGCAGATATTCAGCCTAGCAACAGAGAGTTACCAAAAGAGTTACAAATGGACTTGGAAAGATTAGAACTTCAATTCATCAGAACAGAGGTTCTTGGAGGATTAGCGACTATGCAGGTAGTTGCAGAGCAGGACAGTGATCTTAAGCAAGAAATTTTTAGACATCAAGAAGAAGATACTTTTATTGCTGAGGAAATTCGGAGGATATCTCAAGGGCAAAAATCAGTTTTTCGCCTTGGGGATTATGGGTCTTTATGGTTCCAAGACCGTCTATGTGTTCCAGATGTGACTGTGATCATAAATGTCATACTCAAATAAGCACATGATACACCATATTCTATACATCCAGGGAGTACTAAGATGTATATGGATTTGAAAGAACTATTCTGGTGGAATAACATGAAAAGAGATATTGATAAATATGTATCTGAATGCCATACTTGTCAGAGGGTGAAAGCTGAACATCAAAATCCAGCAGGACCATTACAACCCTTAGAAATTCCTGAATGGAAGTGGGAGGAAATAGGTATGGTCTTCATTACAGGATTACCTATGACACCAAAAAAGAAGGATATGATATGGGTAATTGTGGACCGACTCACGAAGAGTGCACATTTTATTCCAGTGAATCAAAAGGATAATGCAGAGAAGTTAGTTGAAGTATATGTCAAAGAGATAGTAAGTAAGCATGGAATACCCAAGAAGATCGTAACTGATAGAGGATCAGTGTTTACTTCAGCATTTTGGAAGCAATTGCATGAAGCACTTGGTTCAAAGTTTTTGGAGGAACATGGGAAGATCACCTACCTTTGGCAGAATTTTCTTATAACAATAGCTATCAGAGTAGTCTGAGGGCAGCTCCATATGAGGTTCTGTATGGAAGGAAGTGTAGATCACCAATATGTTGGTATGAACCTGGAAGCAGCAAAAAGTTGCGCCGGATTATATCAAGGAGAGACAAGACATCATTGATAAGATCAGGGATAGACTAAAAATAGCCCACAGCAGGCAGAAAAGTTATGCGGATCAAAGCCGAAGATCATGGCATCCAGAAGTAGGAGATATGGTCTATTTGAAAGTAAGTCCAATGAAAGGAGTATAAAGGTTCGGAGTTAAAGGGAAATTGAGTCCAAGATATATCGGTCCATTCAAGATACTGAGTCAAAACAGAACTATAGCTTATGCTTTAGAGTTACCATCAAGACTGGATCAAGTACATAATGTTTTCCATGTATCACAACTCCGCAAATGTTTGAAAGTTCCTGATGATGCAATAACACATCAAGAGATAGAACTACAAGCAGACCTGACCTATATTGAAAGACCTTGTAAGATTCTGGAAGAAAACTGGAAAATATTGAGGAATAGAGCAATCAAATATTGCAAAGTCCAATGGGAACATCACCCTAAGAGAGAAGCCACATGGGAGAAAGAAGAGGATTTAAGAAAAGCTTATCCAGAACTATTCAGCTACATCTTCACAAACTTCGGGACAAAGTTTAATTTAAGGGGGAAGTCTGTAACATCCTAGCATTTAGGAACCTAACAAAGGGTAGATTTAGGATTATGGATTATTGCATGCATCTATTTGTGAAAAGGTGGGTAAAATTTTCGCCAAATAAAACTTAAGTGATCAATGTTTCTTTCTTACTTTAAGATTAGGTCTAGCTTAAAGGAGGATTGTTATAAACTTTGATGTGACCTTAAAAGAATTATGTGTGTTTTGAAATGGGTTTGAATTTAAAAAACTTAAGTGTTTGAATAATAATTAAAATGATTTAGATAGAGGATTTGAATCTTAAATTAATTAAGATATAGGTAGTATAACTTAAATCTCAAAAAATAGAAATTATGAAATTAATTTTCATATTATAAAGACATAAACAAGTTAAAACAGAATAAAGAATAAGAATATTCCTTATTAATAATAATATAATCTTTATTACAATTGAATAAAATAAAGATTACAAGAATTACAAAGAAAAATTACAAAGGACTAAAAAAATACATCTATTAAATATCCTATATCTAAAACCTACACTAAATCTTCATCTTTATCTTTGAACCTGCAAAACAAAGATTAAACAGAAATAAAACAAGATTATTGTTAGTATATATTTCTCTCAGATATGTCAGTGAGGTGCACTTGACAATCTCATCATTGAGAAATGTTAAAGAGAGGCAAGTTTCACCAATATGAAAGATTTCATCTTTCATGAATTCACAGCCAGAATGCAAATGACAGCCAAAAGGGACCAATTCACCAGCCAAGGTAAAAGTAGATTGGTAATAGTAAGTTCAAATTTTCTGAACCTATCCATATGTGCATAGCAGGCACACAGGCTGCACACACACAAGCATGCAAAGGGTGTGCTGTCGACTTCACAAGCACAGCTAGATCAAACAAAACCAGAGCACAACCATGGGGAAGCACCTCAGTGCATCATTGACCACACCACACCACAGCATAGCCAGGGTGAACAGCAAGTAAACCAAGAACAACAGCCAAACCAACCACCAGATTAACCCAAACATCACCAGGATGTGACATAAGGAGAGGGATGAATCTGGTGGATAGCAAGGTCAAGCCTAGGAGCTAGGAGAATCATGCAAACTCAAGAGCAAGCTCAGGAGCACAGTTAAAGTACATCAAGATCCAGACCAAGATCAAGATCATCATCAATATACTACACCAACATCAAATCTTGTGGTGAGTCTCATAAAACCATCACATGCTTTCCTCAGAATATTCAAACAAAAGCATGTGTTGCTTTGTGTAATGATCTCTCAATATGCACCCAAGAGAGGTGAATCTATCCTAGAGAATTCAAGCATAAGGATAAGAAATCAAGCTCAACCACAAACACTAAACCCTCAGACCAGCATCATCGGGTTTAGTGTTATTTTTCCAACTTAGATCATTTTAATTTGATCCTATCAGATCAGGGCACATCTCTTAAAGAGAGAGTAGCACCTCTAATCCTACAAGATTCAAACAAATTATTGCTCAACTAACTAGGAATTAAATCCTAGAGCCTCCGACCAACATCATAGGCAAGATAAGAAAGCTTCCAAATTATCTTATCAGTTTTAATCACAAGCATAATCAAGCTAAGCCCAGAAATAAAAACCCAATCACTTGTGCGCCAGAATACAAGGGTATCACAAGGACAAGTTCTTAATGATCTAAAACCAATCTTTACTTAGCTTCCACAGGAAAAGGGGCAAATCATTACATATCATTTTCCCGAGCCAAATGCCAGGAATCAAGCTTAAATTCATTTCTACATTCATAGAAATCATTGCAAGCAATGATTTGATTCAGTAAGTAAAATCTCATACATGCCAACAATATAATTGCAGTAAGCAAACACTGTCATTATAAGTAAACTGACAGTAGAGTAAAGCCTCAGACCAACAAAATAATCTAATTAATGATTTGATTGAAACAACTAGCCTGGATCATGGTAGATTACCACTAGGACAAATCTGACAGGCAAACTAGTAACATCAAAGTTACTATCAATCCTTAACCACAACAAGCAATCATTTCACATGATCAAATATGATCAACATTAGATCGAAAGCATCCTAGATGTGATCAACAGAGGGGTTATGAACCCTAATCCTGAGATGAAACCAATCATCACATCATCACTCAACATCAGAAGCCACTAGCTACACACCAAAAAGAATCAAGGCAGTAGCATGAACGAACACCACAAAGACCACTTACCCGAGGTCCTCGCTGATGAATCGAAGAGGAAACAGAGGGGCCGACGCATGACGAGGAGAACCTAGAGGCGGCGCAACCTACACCGCCACGGCGGCCTGACAAGAACAAGACGATACACCACCGCAGGCAGGATCACGGTGGCGGTAGCATCTTTTCCGAACCCTAGGGTTCAGGAATGGGGGGACTGACCACGAGGAAGCCCCAGGGTCAAATCCACATGGATAGAACGAACGAGCATCGTCGACAACCCCAACTCGCACCGTGGCGGCGGCCAGAACGGCCGACAACGGCGAGAATAGATGGTGGCGGCATCGCCGGCCACGGGGGCGAGACAGAGGAGGAGGAGATGAGGCCGAGGGAGAGAAGAAGGCAGAGTGGGCTGGGTAGGCCAAAACCCTTCGGGGTAGTCATTTGACCCTGCCCTATTGGGCCACCTTGGCCCAATGAGCCCAAGGGGCCAGCCCAGAATATTTAATAAATCTTTCGAATAATTGGAAAAGACCAAAAAACCCCTGACCTCAATAAAATGATAGAAAATAAAATAATAGTCCAAAAATTATAAATAAAATATTTTTGGATTCATAATAATCCATTCTGTCCAAATAAAATAAGATATCAAATTTTGGACATTCAAATTTTTATAAGAATTTTGTAATTTAAATATTCCTTGTGGAATTTTACAAAATTATTGAAAGGTGATTAAAATAAATAAAAATCACTTTTATTATTTATTAATATTATAGTATATTTGAAAAATACTAAATAAATATTTAGTAATAAATTTAAGGTATAGTTAGGAATTATTAAATCAATAAAAGTCAAATAAAGGGAAATAAAATAAAATAAATCAATACAAGTTATAAATATTAAAAAATATATTTATAAACCCTTTATTACTCAAAAAGGAACTTTTTGGGGTAAATGCATATAAATTTAAATAATGCATTACATTATCTGCATAATCATTTTGCTTCTTTAAATATTGTCCTTACCGGGCAATAGTGATGTTTTTGTAGAACTAGAAGCTCAAGGTCCAGTGCAAGCATCAGACTTCACTACCTTGCCATCACAAGGAAAGTTCATCACTTGCTCATGTCCTTTGAAGAGTCTTTATCAAAGTATTTGCAAATTGTGTGTTATCATATATGATATAAAAGAAATAAAATATTATTTTCATAAACAAAGAAATCATAGATATCATCCTAAGTGGTGATATAATGGAGCAATAGAACTTAGAGTTCTAATTGCAACAATGATGATCAAATAGGGACTTAACAACCCCTTACATCAGTGATTCTAGCGCCGTATATTACACGTTATCCATGAGATTTGGAATGTTACAGAGAAGTCAGCTGTATCTTCTTCCTCTCGCATGAAGCCGGATATGCAGGTCGTGGCTGTTATCCTTGTAGCATGCATATTAATTGGTAATTCATAGAGGATATGCAACATATGGGTGGGAACCCTCAACGTCCTATGATAGTTCTGGCATCTAACGGTTTGTACAAACCATTGCTGTAATTCATTATGTGGGCATGGTGTACACCAAAGAGGCATGCGGGGTCGCGAAGGGGGCAGTGATTGGCTTGGACCAACTACTGGGCCCTACATAATGGAATTGTGGACGGGAAAGTACGCCCGGTTGTGCAACAAGGAGTTGATCTCTCATGGGTAAAGTAACGCACCTCTGCAGAGTGTAAGAACTGTATATTGTTACTCCCTGTTCCGGGAAGGAGCTACAAAAGCGGCAGGAATGGAACTCCATGAAAGTTCTAGTCAACCTGTGAAGGCTGATTGTCATAGTTTTTCAGAATAAAATTAATCTTTGAAGAAAGATTTACAAAAACTGCATAGTGCCAAGGATTTATAATCCGAGGTGGTAGTTAGAGCATCAAACTTCCCACCTTGCATATAATGAACTTGTTGGGTAACGCTGTTACTCATCCTTTCCTTTGATCCCTTGCTTAGTCTCTGAGGATCCCGAAGACGTGCCAATGTATGCAGCTGAATGCCAAGAAGATGTGTTCTACGAGGAACCTAATCTATCCGGAGGAGTTGAAGGCGTGGACTACGAGACCCGCTACGGTGTTGATTAGAACAAGTCCACATAAGTATCTAGTTGGTAGTAACTAACGGAGCCGAGCAGCATGAACCCTATAGAATAAGCTGTTGAGCCCCACTCCTAGTTGGAGTTGTTACTTTTAAATTCCGCTGAACATCTTATATTTTGGTTTGTAAGTTGGATCTTTTGGAATTCTTGAACTTCCGGTATTGTAATAATAATAATGAGTATACTTTTGTAATATGGACCCGCAATGTTTCTGTTGTACCACTCTGAGGGATGTGATATTTACGGAACGATGTTCTGTGGATGTGATGTCAACGACTATAGTATACTACACATGCAGTGGTATGCTGGGTCACCGCACAAAGGAAGGGCGACAATTTCTCCTATGTAAAGTTGGAAAGGAGTACTTCCGTCCAGACGAGATCTCCATTGAACTTTTTGAACTATTTCAGTTATTCAACCTAGACGCCCTCGACAAGTCCCTCCTCAGCTACTATTGTCTGTAAGTAATTAAATCACTAACTCAGCTCGTTCAATTCAATTCCTGTCGTTATCCTCACTATATCTCCTTCTGTATGCTATTATATATACAAAATGAAGATTCAAGAATGTAGAAGAAAGTCAATCTACAACATTGGGTTCGTTGACCCAAACCGAGTTAATGGACATACGCTAATAAATAACCTCGAGGAAACGGAGGATAACTTGCTAATGTTTTTAATGGAGCAACATTACAAGACACAAATACTATTTCCTTACAACTATGGGTGAGAGTCTTACTGTCTTGTACACATTCAATTTTTGTTTACTCGATGTTAAGTGTATATAAACGTGCGCAGTTATCACTGGATTCTTCTAAACATTGACGTTGACCGTGCAAAAATTGAAATCTCGGACTCGTTAAAGAAGCCGATGAAAGACTACCGCAGCATAATTGATTGCCTCCAAAGTAATTTCAATCATTATCACACTATATCTGTCTCTTTCGTTCATTCTCTGAGATGTAAACTAATTAATAACTCATTCATTTCTTTTTTGCCAAACAGGGTTTAGAAAAGGTTCACGAAGGAGGTTCAGGGTCAATGGCGTGAGGATCTCACTTTTTGTACGGTCCCGGTAAGTAGTACGAGAGCTAGGTCCTCGCATCTCTTCTAGTCTCCATACAATTATCATGCTTGATTATTATTTGATTGAATTATATTCTCGATCAAAAAGTGTGCGACGCAGCCACAGGGGACAAATTTATATGGATATTACGTATGTGAGTTTATTCGTGGGTGTATGGAGCAGGGCACAGACTTTCTTCGAGTACGTAAACAATATATTCACAATTTATTCTATACCATAGTTTTTATTGAATTCCATTTATAATAATGATCTACTTCTTTATATATAGTTGGATGCGATGCGGGATAAGCTCCTACCACATGAACGCCTACTAGCAATTCAAGAGGAGTTGTAGGGATTTTTGCTCAGGGACATCATAAACTCAAAAGGAGAGTACAACGTGAATAGACCTTCGTGTAATCGTGGATAGACACAAAAGGACAGTATCCGTGTAATGTAATGATCTTAGTGTAAATCAATTAGACGAGCTCTAGTCTCGGTTGTGTATATATTTATATGTCTTTATGTAATCGTGAGAGAAATTATATTATATATGCATCAATGTATACAGCATATAGTAGTGTATAATAATATGTATATGAAAACACAAAATAAAAAATAATTAAACACAAAAAAATAAAACTCTAAAACCCTAAAACCCCACCTCCTGCCGCAACAGCAGTTTGGTGCAAAACGCTGCCGTGGCAGAAGAATTTTAGTCCCGATTCATGTTATGAACCGGGACTAAATATCCTCTAGCCCTGCGCGCGCAGCGGGGCCACGTGGAGACAAACTAATCTCGGTTTATAACAGCACCAGGACTAAAGGCCTAACCTTTAGTCCCGACGCTTTAGTCCCGGATTGCAATCCGGGACTAAAGCCTCTTACAAACCGGGACAAGTGTCATGTTTTCTACTAGTGTCTTATGGCCACACATTGTTGTAATATCGTCTTCCATTATTTATCTTGATGTAGAAGGGTTACAGAATGTTTCATTTTCCTTTACACTTAACAACTCTTCTATACATGAACAAATTCATCAACCATACAAGTGGGAATAAAAATTAGATACATGTGTATTGTTTCACATAAAAGCAACCTTCCACTGTTGTTGATTAACACCTTGGCATGCTATATAATAAACCTGATGGATAATCAGTTCAAATCCTTAAGGTAACAAACTACAAATATCGTTTCACATAAAAGCAAGTTCCATTGTTGCTGATTAACATGTAGCCGGTGCTGAAACATAAAGGTGATACAAATGGATTATCTATGGTATATTTTTCATGAAGGTTCTAATTTTTCTGAAACCAAATCGTGGTTTCAATTGTTTCATAGAGGTGCTTCTCGATGGATGCATCCTAAACGAAAGACATAGCCCAGGTTTCTGTTGAGGAGAATAACTTTCTAAGACACTGAAGAGGAAGTTAAGGTGGCAGTTTTCCAAGTGGAACACAACAAGGCCCTAGGACCGGATGGCTTCTGGGCTGAGATCTATCAATTTATTTGGGATGTAATCCAATCGGGTCTTCTAGATTTGTTTGACATTCTTTATGCTGGACAACTAGACATGTTTTTCCTGAATTTTAGTAAAATAATTTTATTACCCAAGGTTAACTGAGGCGGAAAGGATACAACAATATAGGTCTATATGTCTTCTTAACATTAGCTTTGAAATTTTTAGAAAAACGCAACGTTTAGGCTAAACTCGGTGGATATCATGTAGTCCAACCTACGCAAACTTCTTTTATGTAAAAAAGAAACATCCTAGATGATGTAGTAATCCTCTATGAAACTATGCACAAACTATATAGTAAAAATTTGAATGGGGGTGTTATTTAAAATTAATTTTTAAAAAAATATATAATAAAGTCAAGTGGTCTTTCTTCAACAAAATCTCAGAATAAAAGGTTTTTCTGCAGAATGGCATGCTCTAATCCATAGTTTGTGTCTATATGTAGTGTTGCCATCAAAGTCGATGATGTTGGTAGATACTTCTAGACGAGAAAAGGATTGAGACAAGGTGACCTATTATCGTCTATACTATTTAATATAGTATGCTAACGTGTTGTCCATCTTGATTGAACGCGCAAAATCTAATGGCCAGATTGGAGGGGTAGTTCCTCATCTCATCGACGGTGTACTTTCTATCCTTCGATACGCCGATGAAACGATTCTATTTATGGAACATGACTTAGAAAAAAGCTATGAATATGAAATTAATATTATCAGCATTCGAGCAACTTTTTGGTCTAAAGATTAATTTCCATAAGATCGAATTATTTTGCTTCAGAGAGGCTCAAGACAAGGCACAACTGTATGCTGAACTTTTTGACTATGTGCGTGTCTATTTTCCAATCAACTATTTGGGGATATCGATTCGTTATCGGAGACTCACAAATTCTGAGTGGAAACTGCGTCGAGGAGAGACTACAAAAAGACTAAGTGGTTGGAAAGGTAACTGCTATCTCTAGGTGAGGTGCTCATAAATTTAGTACTGAGTAATATGGTACTATATATATATGATCTCTTTCTTCCATATTTCTAAAGGAGTCTTGCATACATTAGATTATTTACAATCTAGATTTTTTTGGCAAGAAGATGTCAATAAAAAGAAATATCGACTAGCCAAATGGAGTGTGGTTTGCCGTCCCAAAGATCAAGGTGGATTAGGGATACGTGATCTTGAGGTCAAGAATATCGCTCTATTGGGTAAATGGTTTTCAAGCTGCTTATTAAGGATGGTGTATGGCAAACCCTCCTAAGGAGGTAATATGTTGGCTCGAAGGCGTTGTCTCATGTGCTTTGAAAACCAGGAGATTTGCACCTTGGGGCTGGACCTATGGCTACGAAGCACTTTTTCTGCTTTGGCACATTTTATATTAAGGATGGCTCACAGATTCGTTTCTGGAAGGATAAATGGCTTGAAAATGCTATACCTCGGGAACAATATGAAACTCTATATAACATTATTCGTCAAAAGGGGATACCATTGCTACGGTGCTGGGATCATCTCCTCCAAATGTGACGTTTAGGAGAGACATAATTGGACCAAGGCTTGCATCGTAGAACGCTCTGTTACAACGGTTAAACACATTGCAACTATCAGATGGTCCTAGAGTTTCGATGGAATTTACATGAGAGTGGAAAATTCTTTGTGTATTCTATGTATAAAGCACTGGTCCAGCATGATGTGCCAGTCGATAATAACAAAAAAAAATGGAAGATAAAGATACCACTAAAGATGAAAATATTCGGATCGTATCTCGTCAGTGATTTTTACAAAAACACAACCTTTTTTTTAAATGGCATAAAAATAAGCAATGTGTTTTTTGTCATCGTTATGAGACAATTAAGAATTTATTCTTCGAATACACATTTGCTTATACTATTGATCAGTCATACAAGTAGCTTCTGGGTTGTATCCTTCTCGTAGTGTGGCCAACATATTTGGCAATTTACTACAAGTTCGTAATCCTTCTTAGGATGAGAGCATTGACTGTTATTTAGTCGCTATGGCTATGTAGAAATGATAAGTATTTAATGATAAAATGTTTTCTCTTTTGTAGGTTATCTACCGGTGGGGGGCCCGGACGAAAAAAACATGACTGCTCCGTGTCGCTCCCCGCGCGGGCGACCGGAGAGGCACACCCTAGCACCTCCCTCCCCTAGAGCCTCCCTGACCTCTCCCTCCCCGCCATCGCCGGCGGGCGTTGCCCACGCGGTGCCGCCGGCGGCGGGCACTCTTCTTTCCGCGTGCGCATGGGGCTCGGCTCAGGAGGGTCGGCTGGCGGCGGTGCACCTTAGCGGCGGTGGTTCGGCATGGCGGCGGGATAGCTCGACATCGGCTGGGAGCTCGCCGGCGCGGGGCACGGCCGTTGGTGGCGAGCTCTGTGGAGGTTGGCGGCGGCGCCTGCTCGACCCAGATCTAGGCCCTTCGGGCCCATCTGGGTCTAGGCGGGCCGGACGTCACGCTACTGCAGTGGTTCCCGGAGGTGGAGGTTGATAGTCGTAAACGTATCTATAATTTTTGATGCTCCATGCTTGTTTTGTATCGAATTTCTTATGTTCTGGCTACACTTTGATGTATTTTTATACATTTTCTGAAACTAACCTATTGACAAGATGCCGCAGTGCCAGTTGCATGTTTTCTACTGTTTTTGGTTTCACAAAAGCTAGTAAGAAAATATTCTCGAAATTGTATGGGACAAAAGCCAAAGTCAATATTTTACCAAAAGGAACACGGAGTCCGGAGGATAGCCGAAGTGGGGCCACGAGGTGGCCACACCCTGTGGCGTCGCGGCCAGGGGCACGCTAGCCCTAGGTGTGGGCCCCTCGGGGCCCACTGACCTTGCCCTTCTCCTATAAAAGCACCCCGATGCAGAAATCCTAAGTACCCGATAAAATCTCCACGAAACAGTCTGTAGCCGCCGCCACCATCATCCCTAGATCGGGGGGGGGGGGTCCAAAGCTCTTCCCGGCACCCTGACGGAGGGGAGAGATCATCCCAGAGGCCTTCTTCATCACCATGCCAGCCTTCGGAGTGATGCGTGAGTAGTTCTCTCTTGGACTATGGGTTCATACAGTAGCTAGATGGTTGTTTCTCCTCCTTTGTACTATCATGTTAGGTCTTGTGAGCTCTGTTCATGATCAAGATCATCTATTTGTAATCATACATATTGTGTTTGCGGGGATCCGATGGATATTGAGATACTATGTCAGATTGATTATTGATTCTATCATGTCTATGTTATTTGTGATCTTGCATGCTCTCTGTTGGTCGTAGATGCTTTGGCCTAGTAGATGCTTGCAACTCCAAGAGGGAGTATTTATGCTCGATAGTAGGTTCATGCCTCTAGTAATCTGGAAAAGTGACAAAAATCTCTAAGGTTGTAGATGTGCTCTTTCTACTAGGGAGAAAACAACAATCCTTTGTCTAAGAGAAATTGTATTGTTTACTTTACACACATTGCTTAATGCAATCTGTTGCTTGCAACTTAATACTATAAGGGGTTCAGATGATAACCTGAAGGTGGATTATTAGTCATAGATACAGTTAGATTACGGTCTATGTATTATGTTGTAATACCCTAATAATCTCGTAGGAGTCAAGATGTCTAGTATATGCATTGTTATGCTTTCTCAATCTGTCAATTACCCCGCTGTAATTTGTTTATCCAACATGCTATCTACCTTAAATAGAGCACCTCTAGTGAACTATGGACCCCGGTCCATTCCTTTATCATTGATATACCATCTACTGTTTACCGTTTACAGTTTACTTTCTACAAGCAAATCACTATCTTCCATACTATACGGTTAATACTTTGTTTTCATCAAACCGGTGAGATTGACAACCTCACTGTAAGTTGGGGCAAAGTATTGAGTTTGTGTTGTGCAGGTTTCAAATTGTTAGCAACACCTTGAAGTTGTTTCCTTACTCCTACTGGTTCGATAACCTTGGTTTCATAACTGAGGAAAACTTGCTGTTGTGCTCATCATACCTTCCTCTTGGGGTTCCCAACGAGCTCTACATATATGAGCCATCAGAGGTCTAGCTCGCGTGGGCATCTGGGTGGTGGTGGCGCTGCTACTGGCTTGCTGCAGCGACGCAGTGGGGGCTTTGCAGGCTCGATCTGGGTCCGGCCGGGCCCAGCGGGGCCTAGTGTGACCCTACTACCACGTCCGGTCGGCTACCGAGACACTGTGGAGGTGTTCTCTCCCGTCGGCGGCGCTGCTGGCACCTCCGATTCTTGCTGTGCTGTCCAACTCATCTAGGCCTCGTGCTGGTGATCTTAGGAAGACAGACAAGGGCGGCGTATGAATCGTGGTGGCGCATGTTGGTGGGCGGCAAAGTGTGGTGGAGCACGTCAGAGCATCTGGGGGAGTGGTTTTTTGGGGGTTGGGAGAAATCCATGTCGATCATCCGGCACTGAGGCGGTGACGCCTGCGGGTGTCATCATTCCTTCCTGGAGGGCGTCGGGTGTACCCCTTCTCCACTTCCCTCCGAGTACCGGGGGAAACCCCTAGGACTAGTCCGGGTAACAGCGTCGTCGTCGCCCCCCTTTTTAAAGGTGTTACTTGGTAAGCGGCGCTTCGAAATGCTAGAAACGTGGTGGTACATCGTCGGAGAGCGCATCGATTGCGGGTCACCCTTGTTTAGTCGATCTGCCATTGTTGGCTTTCGTTTCTCTTTTCTTTCTCTCCTTTTTCGTTTTGGGTTTGATTGTGCTGCTGCCCAGCAGTTGTATCGTGTGGTTGCTATATTAATATAGCGGGGCGAAAGCCTATTTTGAGAGTGTAGGTTATCTATCGATACACCGCTACACTGCGTTTATGGTCGCCTCTACAACGTGTAGAGTTTTGCGACCTGTTTACGGAGGGGTACATGCTTGAAGGATACATCGAGAGATGTTTTTACCCGACATGTATGGTAGCATGATCTTAAGGTTTGCCTTTCATCTTCTTAGGCGTTATGCAATATCGATGATTTCATGTATTTCGCCTTTTTTTGTGACCGAACTTGTTGTTGGCTGTGTGCATCCTAGCTATCTAGAGACGAGTGTAATGTGTAAACCTTTTTTTAATAAAGTGACCATTTTCTTTTAAGGAAAAACAGCCAAGTACAATAGGGAAACGGAGGAAACTATTAGAAGTAGGTGTAATCTTTTGTCAATCACTAACTTGAATAAAAAAAAGGATATAGTGGTACGGTGTCACTGTCGCATGTATTGCCCGAAAGGTACCGGTTGCTTACTTGCTTCCTTGGTTAACCAAGAGGGAGAATTTTGGCATCCTCTTGCATCACGAAGAAATAAATTGCAAGTTAAGCATGCACATGTAGCTACTTCCGACTCATGTGGAGCAGATAAAAGACGGCCGGCGCCGATCGAACTGACAGAGAGTATAAATATTAGTAGATGTTCTGAAAACGAAAGGGAAAGAAAAACGTACGCTTCGCTAATTAAGCGTCACAATTTGTTGCGTCTAAGCATGCACAAATGTTGCTGTCTATCTTTCATAGGCGACCACGGCACCGTCAGTGAATGAAAAGATAGTAGATTACACGGCATGCAACAATAATGTAAGTACGCTGCGGTGCCAAAAATCAAATAGGAGTAGCAGACAAGATGTAATAGTACCTCCTCCAAAAAAAAGTCACAAACTTGTCTAAATTTATATGCATCTAACATTTAAACGGATCTATGTAAATCTAAATAAATCTGTGACGTCCTTTTTTGAATCGGAGAGTAGTATATTGGTCGCTGGCCCGTCTATCATATGGATGGCCGTCCCCTATCCAGCTGATTCTTGTTCTTCTGTTGCTGTATATCCCTGGCCCACGAGACCGGAATATTAATGTTAATCAGTCCACTAACTATCCTTTCGATCAATTAGCATGAAGTGGTAGCACTCCACTAAGCAAGCTACTTCTGAAAGGAACCCCATCATCATTTTATCATATATAAAGAGGGGCAGGAAGGATCTTCAGCTGTATCTTGATCCGGCCTGACTTTTGGCGCCATAGGCAAACTGAAGCAGAGCACAGTCAGCTATGGCTCGCCTCTCCTGCTTCTCGCTCCTCCTCCTCTTGCTGCAGACGCAGCTCCTCGTGCTGGTCGCCGCCCGCGAGTTCCTCCGCCTGCCGTCCGAGCAGGATGTCGTCGGCACCAGGTGGGCCGTCCTCATCGCCGGCTCCAACGAATACTACAACTACCGTCACCAGGCAGGCAACAGCTAACTGATTAATCACTTCTCCTTAAACATTTTATCGCCTATATTATTTCTGAGAAATAGGTTGATATGTCGTGCAGGCGGACGTGTGCCACGCGTACCAGATCATGAAGAAGGGCGGGTTGAAGGACGAGAACATCATCGTGTTCATGTACGACGATATCGCCAACAACCCCGAGAACCCTAGGCCCGGAGTCATCATCAACCACCCCAACGGCAGTGACGTCTACGCCGGAGTGCCTAAGGATTACACGGGGAAGGACGTGAACGCGAACAACTTCCTCGCGGCTTTGCTTGGCGACAAGTCCAAGCTCACCGGGAGCGGGAGCGGCAAGGTCGTCAGCAGCGGGCCGGATGACCATATCTTCGTCTACTACGCCGATCACGGCGGCCCAGGGGTCCTTGGTATTCCATCTCCATCATACTTTGTTAAATTCGTACCCCTCCATTCCAATGAGTAAGCCGGCGTACCTATTTCAAGATTTAATTTTACCTACCAAAAATTGTATATACAAGGAACCTTTGATACATAATTGGTGTTAACAGAAAATATTTCTTCAATAAGAATCTAACAATACCTTGCTCATTTTTTTTTTCTGTCAAAGTTTGTCTTCAAATACGCTTGCGTATTACTCATAAGGATGGAGGGAGTATTTTTTTTAGAACAAAGTCCGTTCTTCCCCCTAAAGTTTTCACTTGGCTTAAACTTTACTTACCTCACTAAACCCCGTAAACTATCACTAATGATCCATTTGATCCCCTTGACCCGGTTAAGTGCCAGGTTAAGGGGGTTAAATGGACCATTAGTAATAGTTTTAGGGAGGGTTTAGTGAGCAAGTAAAGTTTAGTAAGAAAATATGAGCCATGTAAAAAATTTAGGAGAGAAATTTGAACTTTTGTTCTCTGTTTTACTGCATCGTGACATGAGCTGATAATGACGTTGATGGGTCAGGTATGCCAAACGACGAGGCATACCTATACGCAAACGACCTGGTCCAGACACTGAAGAAGAAGCACGCCGGCGGGGCAGGGTACAAGAGCCTTGCGTTCTACCTAGAGGCGTGCGAGTCCGGGAGCATCTTCGAGGGCCTCCTCCCGGGCAACATCAGCGTGTACGCGACGACGGCATCGAACGCGGAGGAGAGCAGCTGGGGCACCTACTGTCCCGGCGACGACGAGGGCGCCCCTCCGGCGGAGTACGACACCTGCCTCGGCGACCTCTACAGCGTCGCCTGGATGGAGGACAGCGACGCCCACAACCTCCACACCGAGTCTCTCAGGCAGCAGTACGACGTCGTCAAGGACCGCACGTCCGCGCACGAGACCTACAGCCTCGGCTCCCACGTGATGCAGTACGGCGACCTCGGCCTCAACGACCAGAGCCTCTACCTGTTCATGGGCACCAATCCTGCCAACGACAACACCAGCTTCGTCGTCGCCAACTCGTTATCCTCCTCCTCCTCCTCGAGGCCTGGTGCCGCCGTTAACCAGCGTGACGCCGATCTCCTCCACTTCTGGCACAAGTACCGGAGATCCGAAGAGGGGTCGGCACGGAAAGGAGAGGCGCGGAGGCAGTTGGTGGACATGATGGCACGGCGATCCCGCGTCGATAAAAGCGTGGAGATGATCGGCAACCTCCTCTTCGGCTCCGAGGAAGGTCCCAAGGTCCTCGACGCCGTGCGACCTGTGGGACGGCCTCTGGTCGACGACTGGGACTGCCTCAAGTCCATGGTGCGGAGCTTTGAGGAGCGATGCGGGCCGCTAACGCAGTACGGGATGAAGCACATGCGTTCGGTGGCCAACATCTGCAACGCCGGTGTCCGCGAGGAGGCCATGGACAAGGTTGCATCTCAGGCGTGCACTACTAATCCTCCTGCGTCCTTATTCTGATCAAGTTGTTTAATCCATCCATGTCGTCGCATAAATCACTCAGTATTTGGTGTGTTATCAACATGTGTATACATATATAATAATGATAACTGTAAATATGTTGCCACAACTAGTTTGAGAACCAATTGTAGAAATATAAGATGTTTTAGATTTGTGAAAGAGATGTATCTAGACATCTTTTAGGACGCGACTAGGGGGCTGGCGCCTGCCAGATTTCCCGCATCCGGCGGGCACCGGACCGATTCCCATCCCGCCCGCCTCCCCCCCCCCCGCCCCCACCCCGCGATTCCTTCCTTCGACGCGTGACCAACCCAGCAGGCACCACCTCTCCCGGCAGATATCTCCTCCCCAGCATCAACTTCCCTCTCAAGAAAGAAAAAGGAGACAAAGCAGAACGAAAAGACTCACCCTCGCCCCCTGTCGTCCTCGATCTCTTCCTTCCTCCATCAGCTAGATCCATCCCCCTTCTTCCTTCCTCCTCAACCTCTTCAAAAAGGACATAGAAATCTTCAGCTAAATCTTGATATGAAGTTACCCACCTGAACAGAGGTAATTTCGTTCTGCTAAACCTATAGAAACATCTGAAAATTCTGCTTGTTTCAGCAAAAACAATGCACATAGATCCTTTAAAACCTAAACTTGATCTTACTCCTGATCTGTGAAAAACACAGAGATTTTTTTGATTTCTACAATGTTTTCTACATATTTGAGGCATCAATGTTCTTCTAAATCTGACACATGACTATGAAAACTTATGAATTGCTGCATTGTATAAAATTTCCTCTACTGAATCAGCTTCTGGCACACCATCTGCATAGAAAATGAAAAAATTAGTTCCTACATATAACTGTAATGAAATTCATGTTTGATCTTGCAGAAAGAAATCATGGTTTTCGATCTTAATATCGACCTTGGACAACAAGAAGAGCAGAAAGAAGAATACAGTGCAACAAACACGAATGCAATTGTTCAAATTCCTCGTCAAAAAGGTATGATGCAAAGAAGAAAATTAACACTAAAAATTACCCACATGCTTTCAGTAGAGTGATCCATATGTTGACAGTAAACTTATCCATTGCTATAACTGAAGTAACCCATATATTTCACAAGCACAAAAAAAGTTTGAACCAAATAGCAAACACACATAATAGCACACAGTTACACCACTATAAACACTATACTAAACCACTTCATATCACTAAACACAACACAATAACATTAGGTTTGGAAAAAGAATGTGCAGCAGCCACTGCCTAAAAAAGTTACCCATACATATGAGCTAAAGTGATCCACTGTACACAATAAAAGTTACCCACACTTTGGATATAAAGTTACCCACATGAGCTATAAACAAAGCTCATATTGACTGCTGTTTTTTGCTATATTACAGGGGATGGATCACACCATGTTCATAATGTGAGTAACAACATTGATACTGCAAACAAATATGGACAAGCAACAGAACATACAATTGAGGAACCAACCTATATCACACCAGGGTCAGATGAGGGAGGGGGAAACGACAATGACGAGGATGCTGCGCACTCCACCCCACAGGCTAAAGGTATGATGACAGTAAACTTACCCATTGCTATAATTGAAGATATCCCCTGCAAAGAAGAAAATTAACACTAAAAATTACCCACATGCTTTCAGTAGAGTGACCCATATGTTGACAGTAAACTTATCCATTTCTATAACTGGAGTAACCCATATATTTCACCACAAAAAATGTTTGGACAAAATAGCAAACAAACATAGTAGCACACAGTTACCCCCTCCCCCTATGAACACTATACTAAACCACTTCATATCACTAAATAGGACCCCACACTTAACACAACACACACTAACATGACAGATTGAGAACACAAAATATAGATATGTTCAACACAGAAGTTACCCACCAGTCATAACAAAAGTGACACATAGCTACAAGCAAGAGTTACCCACACACACACATCACAAAAGCACAATGGTCTTACAAAAAAACATATTACAATTCAGAATTAATTGTGCTGAAAAACAGAAGGAGAATTAACTTACAGACTGCATTACATGTTAGGTTTGGAAAAAAAATGTGCAGCAATAAAAGTTACCCATACATATGAGCTGAAGTGATCCACTATACACAATAAAAGTTACCCATACTTTACTTGTAAAGTTACCCACATGAGATATGAACAATGCTGATATTGACTGCTATTTTTTGATATATTCCAGGAGATGGATCACAACATGTTCATAATGTGAGTGAAAGCATTGATACTGCACACAGATATGGACAAGCAGCAGGAGATACAATTGAGGAACCAACCTACATCACACCAGGGTCAGACGAGGGAGGAGGAAACGACGATGAAGAGGATGCTGCGCACTCCACCCCACATGCACCAACACATGGGATGCGCTTTGAAAGATTCAAGTATGCTAAAGAACACTACCGGGCATATGCAGAGAGAAAAGGGTTTGGAATCAGAATTGACTGGGGACATTTTGCAGACGATGGTGAGTACGACAGGGTGAACATTGTGTGCATATGCGCTGGCAAACCCCATAAGAAGAAAGAAGCAGAAATCAGCCAAAACCCAAAATCCGTGATTCCAACAAGAAAGTATAACACACATCCTAGAACTGGCTGCAAAGCACGCATGTATTTAAAGAGGAAAGACGCATGGTATCACGTCGAAGATTTTGATGACAAACACAATCACCCACTGATCCTCAAACCATCGCTCACAAGGTTCTTGCGCTCCCACCGCGGCATACCACCAGAGGAACAAGTGTTCTTGAGGATGCTGCACGCATGCAACATACCGATGTCCCGGCAGATGCAGCTAATGACACAGTTCTATGGCGGCCTATCAGAGGTGCCATACATAGCTAAGGACGTCTCCAACCTGAGGGCCAAGTTCCGCAATGAGCATAACAATCATGACATGCAGGAAACATTGGAATACTTTGCAAAAATACAAAAAGATGATCCAGATTTCTTCGTCAAGATATCGCTCGATGAAGAGTGTCGTGTAGAGAGCATCTTTTGGGTCGACGGAGCAACACGGCGAGCATACAAGTCATTTTCTGACTGCATCTCGTTTGACACCACCTACCTCACAAACCGGTACAAGATGCCATGTGCTCCGTTTATCGGCATAAATAACCATGGTCTGTCGATTCAACTTGGATGCGGTTTCGTGTGAAACGAGCTGAAAAATAGCTTTGTGTGGCTATTCAAGATGTTCCTTGAAGCTATGGGCGGCGTACAGCCAAAGATCATAATAACAGACCAAGACACTGCAATCAAAGAGGCCATTAAAGTTGTGTTCACTAATGCTATACACAGGAACTGCAGGTGGCACGTCATGCAAAACGCAACTGAGAGGATTGGCCCTTTCATGGGAAAAAAACCCAGAACTGCTAGAAGCATTCAATGCCTGCGTGAATAACAGCCTAACACCAGAAGAATTTGAAAAAAGAGTGAAAGATAACATAGATATGTTTTCAATATGGAAGGAGAGAAAATGCTGGGTACCGGCGTACTTCCTGCATGCTTTCTTCCCCTTCCTTCAAACCACGGCAAGGAGCGAGGGCTTTAACGCAGTCCTAAAGAGGTACATCAACCCCAAAAACTCGATATTCGACTTCCTAAAGCAGTACATGGCAATCCAAGACAAGATAAACAATGCTGAGGAGAAGGCAGAGGCAGAAACAGCTCTCACGGACCCACCATTCTGCTCGCAACCCTATGGAGGGCAAAATGGCAAAGCTCTACACACGGAACATATTCTACAAGTTTCAATCTGAGATGCAAGAGTCCGCATGTTACGAGTGCAGGCACATCGGTGGGTACGAGTTTGATCTAGCTCCTATAGGTGGTCTTGTCCCTTTTTACGGAACTCGAGTTTATAAGGTGCACGGGAACTATAACAACAACGTGTACACATGCGAGTGCTGCAAGTTTGACAGAGACGGTATGATCTGCTGCCATATACTTAAGGTGATGACAGAGGTTAGAGTCTACGACATCCCAGAAACATACATATTGAAAAGGTGGACTTAGGATGCAGCAGCAGTGTTAGGCGAAACAGGTGGCAGCGAAAAGCCAAAACTGAGAGAAATGCCAGTAGAACAACGCAATTTGATGGTGTTTGCGACACTGGGGGACGAGTTCACTAAGGTAGCAAAGGTGGCTGTAAAGATGGACGATGGTAAGAAAATAGTACGAACACACCTGAAAGCAATGAAGCAAGAGCTAGATGTCATAACAAGACAAGATCAAAAGAAAGCAAGAGAAGCAGAAGAGGCAGCAATAACAATGCCATCATACAGAGCTCCAGATGCACCCTTGCATCCAGAAAAGAGCATCACATCTGCATCAAGGAAGCGGAAGACAAGCAGCAATACAACTTCTGCCCAACAGTCAACCAACTCAAGATCTAACGTGTCATCTACACAGCATATACAGAACCTGCCAGTTTCAAACACAAAAGGACGCCCACAAGAAATTGCAAACAAAAATCCACTGGATCTTGCTGCAAAGAAAAGGAAGAAATGCAGCTTCTGCCAATCAACAGAACACACCATCAAAGGTTGCAAGGAAAAGCTGAAGCTTCAAGGATACCCCAATTGAAGCATGTAATCATAGTCATGAAATGAACTATGCTAAGATGGTGTATTAATCATTGTAAATGAAGTAAATGAATGCAATGAATATGGAATCCCTATAAAATTGTAATGGTTATGGTCCTTTAAGTGTATGGAATCATTATGTCACTGTTTTGTTTAGAAGTTATACTATAGTAATCAACACAAATCAAACAAACTACAGTAATCAACACAAATCAAATAGAAGTAAAACCCAATAAATATCAGATAAGCAAGTAACCCACAAGTTTATGCAAGTGTATGGAATAATTATGCCACTGTTTGTTCAGAAGTTACCCACAAGTTTGTTCGGAAGTTACCCACAAGTTTGTTCACAAGTTACCCAACAGTTTGTTCAGAAGTTACCCGAAAAAACAACAATTAAAGTTTCAAAAGAAGTAAAACACAATAAATTGCCTGCTTTAAAAAGTTACCTCAAAGCATGTTGTCGTCCAACAAACTCCTCCAATTTAATAGGCGGTTGCGCTCGTGCTCCAACCACTTAGTTGTAAGAATCTTCCTGAACGCTAGGATCTGCTCTTGATAGACGGCAGGAACAACACTGCCGTTCCATAATTCTAGATGTTTTAGCATGAAAAAGCCACAACAAGTACTACAGAGTAAAATGAAAACAAAGAAACAGTGAGCGATGAACCAACAAATAATAATTACGAAGAAAAATGGCAGATGGAAAAATGATTGCAAAACAATAACACTGACCCGGTCTCTTGCTTCGGTACAGGAACATACTCAAGCTCGAAATCATCAATCTGTCGTCTTGAATCAGAGTAGTTCACACGGTACATTCTTTTAATTGCATCCACAAGCTGCTTCGCGTGCTCGATCATATCCAAATTAGTTGGTCCACGAAGAGAGTCAAGAATCTCAAACCTTTTTGCAGGCATATTGAGTGAAATCATGTACCAATGCCCCATAGAGCACTTTTTTGTACCAAGCTCCTGAAGAACAGGGAAAGATAACTGCAAAAAACAAAAGATAATAAGACAATAGCATGCATAACATGTTAAAAACAGTTAAACATGTATAGAACTATATAGTGATACACCTACATAAACAACAATTACACGAATAAAAAAGTAAAAGAGCATAAGACCAAGGACAGAAATACACATACAAGATCTTTGTGACTGAGCTTGTACAACACATCTTTCCTGAAGTGCATCAACAAAAGCCTGTAGTTAAACTTCCGTTCCATTAAATACCTTGTCACAATATAGGGAAAAATGACTTTGTTTTTTGGACAAGTGTCTTGCATGACAGAAATAGCAATGTCACACACGGTGTTAGAAAGCTAGCCACCCGGCATCACACTGCCAGCAAGTTCTTCAGTATTTACCCACATCGGTTCAATGTGTAAAATTCTTGACCTACAATAGAAACACGAGAGGCTAGATTAAAATAATAATGCATAGAAAAACAGAACTAAAAAAGATATACATATATCAAATTCAAAAAGTTGCCCAGATAATACATATAAAAGTTACCCACCAGTGATACTAGCCGGAGTACAGTAATCTGGTACAACTGCAATAAAAAACAGGAAACCAGAGCACATTAAAACATACAAAGGACATACTTAAAACAAGATCTGAAGGTACAAATCAACTTAATAAACAGAACATACATAAAACAATAAAAGATAGAACATAGTACCTTTCCGAGACCCAATTATGTGGCAGTCTGAATCATCATTTGCCTTTTCAGCTACTAGATCATCAAGAGAGATAACATCACTTTCTTGCTTCATATAAATTCTGCCCTTATCCGAATCAGCTGATTTGTTCTCAGCTAGAAAAAAGATAAAAAGAACAAAGAAACTTCCAAATGAAAAAACAGAAAAAGGGCGAACCCCACATGGGAAGACTCCCACATGTTTAATCACCTCAAACAATGAATATAAAAAGGCAAAAGTATAAATAAAGTAAATTCAGCACACCTGGAACATATAACACAAATAATTTACATATAACGACACAAACACATTGTCAACAAAGTATCACACAAACATATTACATAAATATACTACATACTCCAAATTCAGAACATAAATACGACCATCCTAGGAATAATATCAAAAGAGCACCACCGCGGTAACAAATTTCATCAACTACGAATCTTCATCCTACTTCAGGTGGGAAACTGTCTTAGATAGAGCCATCCGGTCCATCATTTTTGCCTCCGCCATTATTTTTCCCGTTGTTTATGTTGATAAATTCTAGATGTGACGAGCAAAATAAAGGAGCAAGGAAGGAAGAAAATGAAAAAATAGCACACAAACACATAGACAAAAAAACAGAGTTATTAAGAATTAATGATACATTGGTTGCATAAATAGACAACACATAATAATTAACAAATACACTACAATAAAATAATTTGAAATACAAAAATCATCGTGTGGGATGCTTACCAGTTGAAGTGGAGGGTGCCCACGACAGCGGGATAACGGCTTCAGCTTCAAAAACGTCAAAGAAATCTCCGGCATGATCACTAGTACCAGATGCAGCAAACCATTCAGCACTTGTAAAGCCAGATCTTGGCGCAGCAGCAACAGACGAGCCAGCAGCAACTGAGACACCATCAAAAGGTACAGCTATAGACGACGCAACAACATGAACATAATTCACCAAAGGAGTTGTTGTGCTGACTTGATGAGTGCCATGATCAGGGACCAACGTCACGGGAATAAAGGGCGTTGCAGCATTTGCTGGTTGCTGAGGAGAACCATCCGGAAAACTAGAAATCGTGACAGTATCATCCAAAGACGAAGGATCAATAAAATCAGCCGAGGACACAGGCGATTGGATAGGGGCAGAGAACAATGTTGATGCAGGTACTAATCCAGAAGAAGACAGATCAACAACGGCAGGTCTACCAGCTTCGTCGTTTTGAGCTACATAGGAAAAAATGAGAGATTACATTAACAACCATAAAAATGGAACCAAAAACGGTAAAATATTCAAAATTATCAGAAAAACCATACAAAAATACATGAAGCTGCAAACCAGTATGAGCAAAAAAGTTATCCAGCATGCATACAGAAACATAGTTATCCACATTTAATAGTTAAAGTTATCAGACCAAAACACAAAAAGTTATCCACATATAATAGTTAAAGTTATCAACCCAAAAGACTAAAAGTAACCCACATAAAATATTTAAAGTTATCCACCAAAAAAGTTAAAAGTGATCCATGCTTTCAGTAGAGTGACCCATATGTTGACAGTAAACTTATCCATTGCTATAACTGAACTAACCCATATATTTCACAAGCATGAAAAAATGTTTGAACCAAATACCAAACACACGTGACAGCACACAGTTACCCCACTATAAACACTATACTAAACCACTTCATATCACTAAACACAAGACAGTAACATTAGGTTTGGAAAAAGAATGTGCAGCAGCAACTGCCTGCAAAAAGTTACCCATACATATGAGCAAAAGTGATTCACCGTACACAATAAAAGTTACCCACACTTTGGATATAAAGTTACACACATGAGCAAAAATTAACACTAAAAATAGAACACAGTTACCCCCCTCCCCATATGAACACTATACTAAACCACTTCATATCACTAAATAGGATCCCACACTCAACACAACACACACTAACATGACAGATTGAGAACACAAAATATAGATATGTTCAAGACAGAAGTTACCCACAAGTCATAACAAAAGTGAAACATAGCTACAAGCAAGAGTTACCCCCACACACACACACCACAAAATTATACATGATAAAGAAATAATGAGTATCTTAAAACAATGGTAACAAAAACATATACCGTCTGATACTTGAGATGGTTCTCCTTGCGACTGCATATTAGCATGAACGGTCGGCGACACATAGTTCTCAAAGAGTGTTGACGCATTCACAAAACCAGTCATATCATACGAAACTCTGGATGCTATAGTAGTGACAGCTTCAGTTGCAACAGACACTAGTGGAACCGAACTTACAACAACACTAACATCACCAGCGTCGGAAAGTGGAGGTGCCACAGACACCATGCATCGAGATTCTGGAGGGGCCACAGTAGATACAGCTTTTGGAGGGGCCACCGACACCGTGGATACAGCTTCTGGAGGGGCATCGACAACAGGATCATAGCATTTTCTTCCTAAACGAGGAGATGACTTCACAGGATCCAATTTCTTCTTCAACACGACTGGCTTCTTTTTTGGAGCGTCATTCCTAAACAAAATCAGAAAATTGCACATGCAAACACACATAAGTAATCCACCAAAAAATATACATCATAAACACAAAAAAGGATAAAAACTTCACAAAGTAAATAAAAGTAACCCACATAGTATATATAAAGTTACCCATACAGAACAGGTAAAGTTATCCAACATAGACACAAAGAGTAATCCATAAACAAAACTAACAAAACAGTAAAAAATGGCTCGTACACTTTAGATGACGACTCATTTGATTTGGGAACACCAACCATCACAGCTGCTGCCTCACCAAGGGTGATGCCAAGCTCATCCAAAACAATAGCTTTTATGGCTTTGTCAATGGACCTAGCAGACTGCAACCTTTTATTTCTCCCATCATTGGGATTCTCGACAAGAACATCAGCCAATACCGGCACTTCATCATTTTTAGCAGTAGACTGAACCATATGGGACTTCTTCTTTGTGCGCCTGTAGAATTTCTTAACAGGCACATCAAGACCTTTACCGCCATCAATAACTACGCGGTGCGCTGCTGCAGATGGATCACCAACCGGCGGCAGTGGCATCAAATCAGAAACAGGCGCAGGACGGGGAGAAAGAGCCGCAGCAGAGCGTGAAGACTGGCCCTCTCCATTCCTCTGAACAAATATATAATTGTCCATATCTTCATCATCACTGTCATCATCATTATCAGGAAAGTCTGCATCCATTAGGGAAATATCAGATATTTTCAGAGACCCCGGAGTTCTGTCTTGAACCCCCTTATCACGGCCACTTGGAGAGCGCGTAGCAGGGGCAACAGATTTCTATGCTGCCCCGAAACGTCTGGCCTCCACACCCCTCCCACGACCGCCTGCAGCACGTGTAATAACTCCACCAGCAGGGATTGGGGACGACATACTGCTAACAATATCAGCAGCAACACCAACAAACTGATCTGACATCTCAGACACACCCTCCCCTTGAAGGGTTGTCCATCCTTGTACAAGCGAGCTCAGCGCTCCAACAAAATCAGATGCAAACCTGCCAATCAGATTGGAAATCTGTGCTCTATGCTGAAAAAAAGTACACAAATTACGACATAAAAATCTAAAGAATGACAAACATGATATAAAAATGGTAACCCATGCAAAACAATATAACAGTGACAACAAAAGAAAACTTAGCTACACACTGAAACATATAAAGTTACCCATGCAGTAGCACAAAAGTTACACACAAAGTAAAATTAGAATTATCCATAACATACAGATAAAGTTACACACAAAAAACAGAATAAAGAAAGATTAACTTAGCTTGACTTATTTATGTTAGCTAGTGAAAACTAATCAAAAAATAATGCCAAACATGACATAAAAAAGTAATACATGCAAAACAATATAAAGTGACACACAAAAGAAAACTTAGCATAACAAAAGTCCCAACTGAAACATATAAAGTTACCCATGCAATAGCATAAAAGTTACCCACACAGTGTAACTAAAGTTACCCATAACATACACCTAAAGTTACCCATCAAAGAACAAAATAAGGAAAGAGAAACTTAGATTGTATATTTAAAAGACATGATTTATTTATGTTAGCTAGTGAAAACTAATGGCCGACAACACACCTGATTGGGGCAAGCTGGGTGGGAGTTAGTGTTGAACCACCTATCAAAACCTTCGACACCTCCAAACAACGAATGATTAACACCAAACTCAGGTTTGAGCTGCACAGGTAACAATAAAAATGAGTATTAAGTAGCAAACATAAAAATATAAAAAGATGGAGAGGAAAACATGAAACAAAAGGTAAGAATGAAGACAAAAATATACCCCGATCTTGCCATACGTTCCATATCGGTTCAAATCAGCAGCCAAAACTTTGTCAATATTCTCAGCAGACCAGATGTTGACTGCGTAACGACCCTCTGGAAGATCAATGTCCAGGCCGCTAGTATCAAGAGAGTCAACATATAGTAGCTGCACGAAGATAAGAAAACAGAAACATAAAACACAAACAAAAAATTTATCACTTCCGACCATAAAAAAACACAAGTATATCTAACAATAAATAAATTTTACATTACATGAATATACCTGCAGATGGAATAGACAACCCTTGTTAAATTTCCCCTCAGAAAGTGCATTATGGAGTTCGTCGACCACGAACTTGCACCAGTTTAGGTTAGTCACATTGTCGATATTCACCTACAAAACATAAACATATATAAACTTACCCATCAAGCTTTGCTGAAATGACCCAAATAGTGCAATAAAAGTTATCCACTAAACAAGCACATGTAACATAAAGCAAAAAAGGATAAAAAATCATGTATAGATAAGTTACCCATAGATAATACAAAAAGTGACCCATACTAAAACCTAAAAGTAATCCAAAAAGATGTGAATAAGTTATCCACTATTACTAACCAGTGAAAAAACAATTAAAAATAAAAAAACTTACCATCACACGGTAGATCCTGTTGCTGACACGGTTCCTCGTCGTAGGCCTAAGGATTGTGGAAACAAGGAACATCAAATACAACTGTTTGAATTTATCATCTGAAGCAGTCATTTCCATCAAAAGCTCGCACACCCGAGAAACAAAAGGGGTGGACACATCATCAGGAAAAAATGTAGGACCCAAACTAGCTTCAGCATCAGAATCGACACCATAAAAAACCTCCTCGTTACCAATGGGTAAACCGAGGGTGCGAAAGGCTGAACGATCATCCAACGGGATCCTTCCGCGGCCAGGGATGACAAACTCATGACTACTAGGATCAGACAAACTCGCCAGCCACTTGATCAAACCAGAATGTAGGTAGAAACATTTGATATCAAGCATGCTATCAAGCTCCATCGTAACCACCGCTGCCTTCTGGTCGACCGTCAATGTTTCATATATCTTAACAAACGCAGAGGGCAAAGCCCTGTTACGAATACGCTTATTCGTCGCACGATGTCCATCACCATCATCAATAGGAGCCCCGACTGCTTTCCTCTTCTTAGGTGCCATTGTACCTCCTTCAAAACAGAACAACAAGTAAGAAAAATTCAGAACCATTGAAAACATCAACAAAAAATGAAAAAACATTTACAAAAGAATGACATAACATGATCATGGCAAAAAAATGATTTGAATGGCAAATAAACAGACACAAAAGTAACTAAAAAAACTTAAAGTACACAACATCAAGGAAGCAAACAACAACAACAACAATCATTGTAGAAAATGTAAACAATGTCATGTCTGACTGAAACAGACCGCATACAAACACAGTCAACAAACCATGGTCTATATACAGACCACATTCAGAATGCATAATGAAAAATCCAGCCAACAAAAATGATTGCTGTTCTAATATGGCGCTAAATATACAGATTGTGGGACCATGTCGCGGGACACAGCAGACCAATACACATCACACCACCTCCACACATTCATGCCATGGGCGTTACACAACTCAAACCAGGACATGCACTGCATCGCCTCGGTCGTCCATATAACAACACACAAACCTTCACCAAAAATCAAGCCGTGCAGTTACATCGGAAACACAGCCACATCATCAGCCTATAAAAAACTTACTAACCAGGACATGCACCGCCGCCTGATCTCGGCACCCACCTACGATGCTCCCAAGCAGAACAAGCCCGTTAACGCCGACACAGACATCCACAGCTTAAATCCATCAGAATCAGGCATTGCTCCGCCGCAAAAAATGGCGCCCCCATACCCTCCCAACAACCACCACACACACACACACAAAAACACAAACATAGCAATGGGGCGACAAAAAGGAAGGAAGAGGGTCAGACCAGTGCCTCCTCCTCCAAGTACGGCACCCCCAACCCTTCCCCACACACGCGATGCGCCTCCGCCGGCAAGTACGACACACACATCCCTTGCCCAACACACGCCACGCGTCTCAGGTAAGCAATCGACGCACATCCTTGCCCAATAACACCCTCGAATCGGACCTATGCAAGTTTGAGCAAAATTCGCCAAACCCGCATAGAAACGATTCAAAGGTGCCCACCAGGCACTTTCGTGCGGGTGGAAAACGAAGTAATAACATTACACAACAGTCCTCGATGGGACCCACAGAACAGATATATATATAACAGCGACTCAAAGAGTCAAGAATACCGATATAATATACAAAGATCCAAATCACCTTGAAAACGATAGAGCGTCCAACTACGGACAAGATGCAAATGGGGCTAAGAGCCCTGAAGAATAACCAATGGCGTCCATAACCCTGCCCAGGCCAAGCCGGAAGGGTAACCCTGCTAATGGCGTCGATCTCAAACCTGCTGAAACAAAAGGGGTGCCGACAAAGGGCAAAGGAAAAAGAAGGAGCGTCAGTACTGAGGCCAGTACACGGCGAGGCTAGAGTTCGGCGGTCCTCGCCTACATAGGTATGGTGGTCTGAAGCGGCAGCGGCAGCATGCACTAAACAACCTATAGAGACTCGATACAACTGACGGTTATTAGAGAGGGGTAAGAATGACCTATCCGGATCCAACCTGAAACTAACACCAAACAAACCCATCCTGGTGTTTCCCCCTCGAGGCCAAACGAGGAAGTCAACCGAGGAACTCACACCGTTGGCAGTTTTACTTATTCGGTTATCGTTGCGGCAATTACTAGTCAGGTATAGGTAATCATCCTGATAAAGTAAGCAGTGGGCACTTTTAGTTAACCATTCCGTGATAGTGGCAACACTTACTAGTCAGATACATTTATCATGAGATAACCCAAAACCCAGCAGTTGTTGGTACTTTTATTCAGCCGTTCCGTTGTAGTTGCAAGATTTACTAATCAGGTACAATTGTCGCAAGCGACAACCAAACAAGCAATTGTGGGCAGTATTAATTAACCATTCCGTTATAGTGAAGCTGATTACTAGTCATTATAAGTCAAATTTATAGCAGTAAACTTTAGTTATGCTTGTCTATGATCGAGATATCGGCTCCAAGTCGTCCATATCCGCGGACACGGCTTTCAGAAAGTTTTACCCGGCCGGGGTGCACCAATAGCAACACACGCTCGATCAACCTCGGAAAAAACAAATCAAAACCCAACGAGGCTTTCACGACTGAACAATCACAGGATTCAGAAATATTTCAGGGGGCCACCCCTTTGAGTAGATCCCGCAACGGAGTAAGCAAGCTCCAAGACGGCCTCAAGGTTAGCGCCAATGGCTGTAAGCGACTGGGAACCCGAAAGTGTGGCTGGGCTTGTCGATACCGCGTAATCACTCCGCCTTCCTAAACAGCACAGTGTGCTCCTCACACAATTTAAATACAGAAAGTAGCATGGCATAAGTACAGGATCGTAAATAAAACCTCAAACTAGTTTGTGGCCCCAAGAAATAAGAATGAATCAAGCTCGCCTGGGGGTCCCATATACCTCCCGGATGTGGATAGCGCGATAAATCAAGGAACATGTATCAAGTACTCGGGGTCTTACGGGACACAAGTGGGCGTTCGGAAACCAAATATTTTCTATCACCCACCGATGCCTCTGCTTATTTAATTTTAGTTGTTAAACAAAAATTAAAGTGACGATAAGTAAAACTAGAATCATCTCCAACATCAACATGCGGCAATACATCAGCAACTGTAGCATATGACGACACACATCAGCACCTGAGCAAGCAACTACGACGCGCAAGTCCAACTATCTACCAATCAACAAGTAATAGGAGGTGTCCAAGGCAATATATGGCTGCAAGGGATATCAAGGGTACGGAATCTAGAGCATCGCAACACAGATAGCAATAGATCAACAGGAGGGAAGTAAATACTATAAAAGTAAGATAGGTAGAAAGGGGGAGATGCTCGCCTGAAAACATTGTCGAAGGTTCAACCGAAGATCGGGGCGAAGCTCACATCAACTCAACGGCCATATCCGCGAAGAAGCAAAACACTAGAATAAACACCGGGTGCAATACTCAATACAACGGCAGAAGATCGGCATGATGCATGTATGATGCATGGCATGGCAAGGTGCGATGCAATTAGGTCATATTAAGCGGAACCGGGGTCCCGACAATTATTTAGGTGGTTCAAGTTGTTTGGAACCCCCGCAATTTAGATGTTGGATTAACAAGTCAAGTTGAGTTACCGGTTCACTACACAAATTTAAATGAGGCCGATATGAGACTAGATTTGCCCGCATATGGGCCCCATATTTAATTATTAGGTGAGTCGGCATAAGGCCCCCAAACCACATGATATGCATGCGAGATGAATGATTTGATGTGCAACAATTGTATTATATTATGAAATTAGGGTTTCGGGAAGAGATTCACACATTGAGGGGTCTCGACGGACTTGGGGTTCCGGGTTCGGGTCTCGTGGTCAGGTTCGGATCTGGGGTTCGGGGTTCGACGGAAGCGGTCTCGCGGGAACGTTCTCGGTAACGGGGTAGATCTTGGTGTGGCGTCGGCGTATCGGATTCTCCCGGGTCGGTGTCGTTCTTGTTGTCGTGCCGATCTTGTCGGTTCCCACGGGGTCGATCTTGCCGTTGCGAGATCATGCGGGTTCCAGGCAGAAGATCTTGTCATTCCGTGCCGGAGTACTTAGCGTCCGAGGGTTTCTCCGCGTCCGTGGTGTAGATCTTGTCGGTTCCGCCCCCAAAGGCCTTGTGGCTTCATGACGGAGTTCTCCGGTTCCGGTTCGCGGTTTCTTGTCGACGGTCTGGTGGTGTCGTCTTGGTTTGCCGGTGCCGAGCTCGGTTCCGTTGATGATCTTGGGTCGGCATCACGTGGTGGACCGCCGGAAATCGATCTTGTCGAGGTAACCAAACCTCACCTCCATCAGCACGTCCAGGCATCAACAACAAACAAATAGCACCACACCTCACCACATCTCGAACCAAGAACTTGAAGAGGGCGGCGGGCTAGGTGCTAGGAGACGTTCATGCAGGGTCGCGAGGACGCAACCAGCGCCACCGGGCTGCTGGGAGGGCTGGCGCAAAGCGTAGATGCGGGACGTCCGGCTTCGCCGGGCCCTACCGGCACGGAGGAGGAGGCAGCGGCACGCTGGGCCGGGGCGGGCTTGGCGGAGCAGAAAGGGCGGAGGAAGGCGGGCGCTATGGGCGACGGTGACGAGCGGAAGAGCTCGCGCGGCGGGGCGACGCGCTGGAGCGGCGGGAGGTCCAAGGCGGCGGGCGCAGCGGGCTCGTCCGGCCGGCGGAGGAGGTGCGGCGGGCGGCGTGGGCCGCGGAGGAGGCGAGAAGGGACTGCAGGGCGAGGCGGCGGGAGGGTGGCGACGCCGCAGCGGCCGGGGGCGCGGCGGTGGAGGAGCAGCGGTGGCGGTGGTCGAGGCGCTGGGGTTGCACAGCCAGCTGGGCATGGTGGTGGCGAGGCCGGTGACGGGGCGACCGGCTGCGGGCGGGGAGGACGCGAAGGGCGGGCGGGGCGGGCGGAGGCGCGCGGGCGATGACGCCGAGCGGCGGCGAGGCAGCGGGCGAGGTCGAGGCGGTGGCTCGGGCGAGGCCCGGGCGGGCGCGGGTCTCTGCCGGGCGAGGGGCCGAGGAGCGAGGCGAGCAGGAGGAACGGGCGGGTCGCGGCTGTGGTGGGGGCGGGCGCAAGGCGGGAGGGGCGGCTCGGGCGCGGTAGGTGGAAGAAGCACAGGGGAGGGAGGTTCGTGCGGGAGCGAGCGCGTGTGAGGTGGGCCCCGGGGTGGGGCCAGGGGGAGCGGTTGGTGGGAAGCGGCTGGCCTGGGGGAGGGATACCTGGGGAGGGCGGCCAGGTGGTTGAGTGCGTGCGTGCGTTGTGGGTGTGAGGCGTGTGGGGCCAGGGTGGCAGGGTGGAGGGCTGTGAGAGAGGGAGAGAGAAAAGAGAGGGAGGGGAGTGATGTGGCAGATTAGGATTGGGTAGAGGGGGAGAGAGGGTGAGGTGGCGTTAGGGGATTGGGTGGGGTGATGTGGCCAAGGGGTGTGGGTAGACTAGATGGTAACTTTAGGATTTAGGAGCGGTGTAGTTGGACCGTTTTAAAATCTGGTGCGGTCGTTCGGGTCGGGTTGGCCCGTTCGACTGCCCCTACTAAAACAAATTAAATATTTTTAATGTTTAAACGGGGCTTTTGCAAACCGATGCTAGACAAAATAAATAATCCGGACAAGCCCGGGTTTTGCGTTTGAATAAGGATGAGGCGTTTAGAAAACAAAAATAGGGTTTTCTGCAAATAGTTTTGTACAATCAGATGCAAGATGATGACGATGCTCAAATGCAATGTGGCATGATGACGTGAGCATGCGGTCATGATGATGCAATGCACAAAAACAACGCGATTTTCTAGTAGTGGTTTTGCGGGATGCCACAATTCGACACCACTAACAATGGATCTCGCCCTCGAGATCCGCCTCATGGTACCGGAAGGAAAGGTCGGCGATCTGCATCTTCTCCCTTCGTGTAGATCCTCGCGACACCACTAACAAGAGGTCGTTGTCCGTGATCGTCGAGAGAACACTCCGGAAAACAAAAGGTCGAAGGTAGAGGTATCAACAAATAAAGCCACCTCTAACTTCGATGGGAAGAGGGAATCGATGCATCCTCGTCCACTTCAATGTACAAAAGCGAATAGAAGGGGTAGTCGGCATGGGGGCCAATCCATCACGCACCCAAACTATTACTCTGCACAATCAGTGGAAAAGAGTGCAACCATTCTCGGAAACAGACTGAAGATCTTGACAAGCGAGGTTCGGAACAAAGGAGTGATGCAGACTCTGCATCGGATCTGACGTAGATGATGTCGTCGCGTCAGAAAACACCGGAATGCACAAACAAGGAACAAAGAATGATACCACGGAAGACGGATTCCTCGGATAGCATGAAGGCCGGATGGTAGGACACCGTTACCAAAGGAGGAAGCGAATCCCTAAAGGTACGACGGAAACCCAACCACGAGAATTCCTGGACTCGAAGAAAGGGACGAGAGCGGATTCAAAACATGTAGAGGTAAGAGGAGAACAGCAGAGGGGTAAGGAGTAAAATCAGACCTAATCAGAACTATCCAACCGATTTTTGCGAAAATAGTTTTGACACTCTACTTCGGCCGTTAGCTAGGTTATCCTACAGGCTGGACTTGTGGGGTATCGCAACTGCTGAGCTCTGATACCACTCTGTAACACCCTCAGAATCGGACCTATGCAAGTTTGAGCAAAATTCGCCAAACCCGCATAGAAACGATTCAAAGGTGCCCACCAGGCACTTTCGCAAGGGTGGAAAACGGTAATAACATTACACAACAGTCCTCGATGGGACCCACGTAGATATATATATATAACAGCGACTCAAAGAGTCAAGAATACCGATATAATATACAAAGATCCAAATCACCTTGAAAACGATAGAGCGTCCGACTACGGACACGATGCAAATGGGGCTAAGAGACCTGAAGACTAACCAATGGCGCCCATAACCCCGCCTGTGCCAAGCCGGAAGGGTAACCGCTAACGGCGCCGATCTCAAACCTCTGAAACAAAAGGTGCCGACAAAGGGCAAAGGAAAAGAAGGAGCGTCGATCGAGGCCAAGACACGGCGAGGCTAGAGTTCGCGGTCCTCGCCACATAGGTATGGTGGTCTCAAGCGGCAAAGATGCACTAAACAACCAACAGAGACTCGATACAACTGACGGTTATTAGAGAGGGTAAGAAAGACCTATCCGGATACAACCTGAGGCTAACACCAAACAAACCCATCCTGGTGTTTCCCCCTCGAGACCAAACGAGGAAGTCAACCGAGGAACTCACACCGCTGGCGCTTACTTATTCGGTTATCGCTGCGGCAATTACTAGTCGTATAGGTAATCATCCCGATAAAGTAAGCAATGGGCACTTTTAGTTAACCATTCCGTGATAGTGGCAACACTTACTAGTCGACATTTATCATGAGATAACCCAAAACCCAGCAGTTGTTGGTACTTTTATTCAGCCCGCTAGAAGTTGCAAGATTTACTAATCAGTACAATTGTCGCAAGCGACAACCAAACAAGCAATTGTGGCAGTATTAATTAACCATTCCGTTATAGTGAAGCTGATTACTAGTCATTATAAGTCAAATTTATAGCAGTAAACTTTAGTTATGCTTGTCTATGATCGAGATATCAGGCTCCAAGTCGTCCATATCCGCGACACGGCTTTCAAAGTTTTACCCGCCGGGTGCACCAATAGCAACACACGCCGATCAACCTCGAAAACCAAATCAAAACCCAACGAGGCTTTCACGATGAACAATCACAGGATTCAGAAATATTTCAGGGCCACCCTTTGAGTAGATCCCGAACGAGTAAGCAAGCTCCGAGACGGCCTCAAGGTTAGCGCCAATGGTCAGCGATCGGGAACCCGAAAGTGTGGCTGGGCTTGTCGATACCGCGTAATCACTCCGCCTTCCTAAACAGTACAGTGTGCTCCTCGCACAATTTAAATACAGAAAGTAGCATGGCATAAGTACAGGATCGTAAATGAAACCTCAAACTAGTTTGTGGCCCCAAGAAATAAGAATGAATAATCAAGCTCTGGCTCAGGGGGGTCCCATATACCTCCCGGATGTGGATAGCGCGATAAATCAAGGAACATGTATCAAGTACTCGGGGTCTTACGGGACACAAGTGGGCGTTCGGAAACCAAATATTTTCTATCACCCACCGATGCCTCTGCTTATTTAATTTTAGTTGTTAAACAAAAATTAAAGTGACGATAAGTAAAACTAGAATCATCTCCAACATCAACATGCGGCAATACATCAAGAATCGTAGTATATGACATATGACACACATCAAGACCGAGCAAGCAACTACGACGCGCAAGTCCAACTATCTACCAATCAACAAGTAATAGGAGGTGTCCAAGGCAATATATGGCTGCAAGGGATATCAAGGGTACGGAATCTAGAGCATCGCAACACAGATAGCAATAGATCAACAGGAGGGAAGTAAATACTATAAAAGTAAGATAGGTAGAAAGGGGGAGATGCTCGCCTAAAAACATTGTCGAAGGTTCAACCGAAGATCGGGGCGAAGCTCACATCAACTCAACGGCCATATCCGCGAAGAAGCAAAACACTAGAATAAACACCGGGTGCAATACTCAATACAATGGCAGAAGATCGGCATGATGCATGTATGATGCATGGCATGGCAAGGTGCGATGCAATTAGGTCATATTAAGCGGAACCGGGGTACCGACAATTATTTAGGTGGTTCAAGTTGTTTGGAACCCCCGCAATTTAGATGTTGGATTAACAAGGCAAGTTGAGTTACCGGTTCGCTACACAAATTTAAATGAGGCCGATATGAGACTAGATTTGCCCGCATATGGGCCCCATATTTAATTATTAGGTGAGTCGGCATAAGGCCCCCAAACCACATGATATGCATGCGAGATGAATGATTTGATGTGCAACAATTGTATTATATTATGAAATTAGGGTTTCGGGAAGAGATCCACACATTGAGGGGTCTCGACGGACTTGGGGTTCCGGGGTTCGGGGTCGGTCTCAGGGTCCAGGGTTCGACGGATCTGGGGTTCGGGGTTCGACGGAAGCGGTCTCGCGGGAACGTTCTCGGTAACGGGGTAGATCTTGGTGTGGCGTCGGCGTATCGGATTCTCCCGGGTCGGTGTCGTTCTTGTTGTCGCCGATCTTGTCGGTTCCCACGGGTCGATCTTGCCGCTTGAGATCATGCGGTTCCGTGCGAAGATCTTGTCGTTCGCGTCGAGTACTTAGCGTCCGAGGGTTTCTCCGCGTCTGGTGTAGATCTTGTCGGTTCCGCCCAAAGGCCTTGTGGCTTCATGACGGAGTTCTCCGGTTCCGGTTCGCGGTTTCTTGTCGACGGTCTGGTGGTGCCGTCTTGGTTTGCCGGTGCCGAGCTCGGTTCCGTTGATGATCTTGGGTCGGCATCACGTGGTGGACCGCCGGAAATCGATCTTGTCGAGGTAACCAAACCTCACCTCCATCAGACGCCCAGCATCAACAACAACGAATAGCACCACACCTCACCACATCTCAGAACTTCCAAGAACTTGAAGAGGGCCGGGCTAGGTGCTAGGAGACGTTCATGCAGGGTCGCGAGACGCAACCAGCGCCACCGGCTGGCTGGGAGGGCCGGGCGATGCGAGATGCGGACGCTGCCGGGCGCCGGGCCCTACCGGTGCACGGAGGAGGCAGGCCGGCGGCACGCTGCGCGGGCCGGGCGGGCTTGGCGGAGCAGAGCGACGGAGGAAGGCGGGCGCTTATGGGCGACAGTGAGCGGAAGAGCTCGCGGGCGACGTGACGCGCTGGAGCGGCGGAGGTCCAAGCGGGCGCAGCGGCGAAGCTTCGGGTCCGGCCGGCGGAGGAGGTGGAGGCGCGGCGGGCCGCGAGGAGGCGAGGAAGGCGGGACGGGGCGCAGGCGGCGGAGGGTGGCGACGCGCTGCCGGGCCGGAGGCGCCGGGCGGTGGAGGAGCAGGGTGGTGGGTGCGAGCGCCAGGGGCGGGCTCGGGGTTGCCGCGGCGGCTGGGCATGGTGGTGGCGATGCGCTGGTACGGGGCCTTGGACCGTCTGCGGGGAAGGACGCGGGTCGCCGGGCGGGGCGACGGGCGAGGCGCGGGCGATGACGCCGAGCGGCGACGCGAGGCAGCGCCGCGAGGTCGAGGTGGCTCGGGCGGGCGAGGCCCGGGCGGCGGTCTCGCCGGGCGGGCGGGCGAGGCCCGAGGCCGGGCGAGGTGGAGGAACGGGCGGGTCTGGCGGCGGTGGTGCAGGAAGGCGCAAGGGAGGGCTCGGGCGCGGTAGGTGGAAGAAGCACAGGGGAGGGAGGTTCGTGGGAGCGAAGGCAGGAGGTGGGCCCAGGTGGGGGGCCAGGGGAGCGGGCAGGGAAGCGGCCTGGGGAGGGATACCTGAGGGCGGTGGTTGAGTGCAAGGCGTTGTGGGTGTGAGGCGTGTGGGGCTGTGGTGGTGGTGGAGGGCTGTGAGAGAGGGAGAGAGAAAAGAGAGGGAGGGGAGTGATGTGGCAGATTAGGATTGGGTAGAGGGGGAGAGAGGGTGAGGTGGCGTTAGGGGATTGGGTGGGGTGATGTGGCCAAGGGGTGTGGGTAGACTAGATGGTAACTTTAGGATTTAGGAGCGGTGTAGTTGGACCGTTTTAAAATCTGGTGCGGTCGTTCGGGTCGGGTTGGCCCGTTCGACTGCCCCTACTAAAACAAATTAAATATTTTTAATGTTTAAACGGGGCTTTTGCAAACCGATGCTAGACAAAATAAATAATCCGGACAAGCCCGGGTTTTGCGTTTGAATAAGGATGAGGCGTTTAGAAAACAAAAATAGGGTTTTCTGCAAATAGTTTTGTACAATCAGATGCAAGATGATGACGATGCTCAAATGCAATGTGGCATGATGACATGAGCATGCGGTCATGATGATGCAATGCACAAAAACAACGCGATTTTCTAGTAGTGGTTTTGCGGGATGCCACACCAACACACGCCGCGTGTCTCCGCCGGCAAGTACGACGCCCACATCCCGTCCCCAACACACGCCGCGCGTCTTCACCGCCAAATACGGCGCCCACATCCCATCCCCAACAAACGCCAAGGCGTCACGCCGCCAACACGGGCGCCCATCCCCTCCCCACCCACACCGCGCGCCTCCGCCGCCAAGTACCCGCAACGGCATTACGCCATTCCTAAGGCCAAGCGAGATATACCAACGAGGATGAAATGGATCGAGGAAGAGGAAGGAGGAGGTCCAGACCTGCGCTCGCGATTTCGACACCGAAAAACTCACCAGAGACTCACCAAATCGGGCGGGATTCGGCCCTGAAAACAGAGGATGCGACGAACATCAACTGCTGCTACGAACTGCACTCGAACGAGGACGAAATGAAGCGAGACAGAGGGGAGAGGAGGGCCAGACCTGCGCCAGCAATCTCGAAGCCGGAGAAATCGCCGGAGGCCCTCCAATCCGCCGGAATTCAGTGCGGAATCAATGGCGACAGGCGCTGCGCGGAGACAACGAGGACGAACTCCTCCTCCGTTGGGTATTACTTTCGAAACGGTCGGGAGAGTGGAAGGGATTAGCACACAATGACATGTGGGACCGGGGGAGACACGACGTGAGCAATGAATTTTCGCCTACGACGTGTCCTCAAACTACCGTCGCCCCCGCCCGCATTGATCTCAGCCGCTCGTTGCAAAATCGACGTGCCGCCGAGTTGACCAAAGCAACAGGCGCCTGCGGCGCAAAAAAATCGATCTTTTAGTGTATAGGTTCAAATAAATCTAGACATAAAAGATGTCTAGATACATCTCATTTACAAACCTAAAACATCTTATATTTCCAAACGAAGGGAGTATATGGTTGTGTAACTATGCGAGCATGTCAAAAGAAAACTACGCCAACTGGAACAAGTATCAGACTGAGACACTGAGACAAGAGTACAAGACTAATTGTCGTCGCAGACGGACATTTTAGCACTAGTTTTTGAACCAGTCGAGATGTGATTCACTATATTGCTTATAAATGGCATGAAACAGTGTGAGCTCTAGCTCGTGATACTCATGTCAAAACACCTTGAGGCAAATCTCACAAGTGTGTGATCGCGAGAAATAAATCTTGGTTATCTCATGAGGAAGCAAGATCAGGGGGTCACTCAAATGTCCCTATGATGATATTTTGAGTGAGCACAACTCTTCCATTGCCAGAAAAGTTTCATGACTCGCAAGATAACTCCACAATTTAACCTAAATGCTTAAGTTGTGTGGCTCTATCATGTGCCAACAAAGAGGCTTGTACTTTACACGTATTGTTTTCAATGATGCTAACCCCTCTCCTAGCAATGTTTCACTTAGCAGAAAATGCCAGGATAAAACAACAATTGGAGTGGAGTTTGGCATCTTAAGTGACATAATAAAAGTCAAAAGCTCAAGGAAGTATTGAGAAAGAAAAGTTCACGAAACACCAAAAGAGATTAGTTGAGTGGAATATGGGCCATATGCGCCGATTTTGAAAAATTAATCGGCTCTAAATCTCGAAATGCAGATGTTCTCTCGCCCTCTTTTTTTATGCCACCAGCCTTCCTATAAAAAAAAAGATTCATTCCTTGAACATAGGCCTCTCTCTTGAGGCTAGCGAGATTGACTCACATGAAAATAGAATCCTACCACGGTAACACTAATTACGGACGACTAATATTTCTTTGATCTAACATATATATTACGGAGATTTCGACTCTTATGTGTATGGTTTTTATATGAAGGACCTATTGATTGAAGCACTTCTTTCAACACGTAGGAGAACATACCTACCTTTACGTGAGCTTTGATAAGTAGGTCGACAAAGAAAGTATTTAAATAAGTCATCCACCGGTAAGGACAAACGAAAGGAGATAGATACATGGAACTGTCATAAACCAAGCACCTCTTTCGGAGATTTGCTGTAGTTCAATACTCTTTATTTTAGATGAAAAACATCATACTGATTTCATCACTGGAGAGCCACTATTCAATGGTATGCAAATGGCATCGTCACATCATCCACTCGTACTCTTCTTTGAACCCATGAAATGCAAGCACGAGATTCCCTATTTCCGGATATAGAAACATTAAAGCCATTCCATAGTACATGCCGATTGAAGGATGTAGACCTTTTGTTGACGATGAGGCTAAGGAGAAGAGTTCATCCATGACCGATAGAGCTCGGGTTGGATAGATAAAGGGAAAGGAAGAAGCGACTTGAGTGAAGGAAACTATAGATAGGCAGAGAACGAACAAAGGTAAGATACCTTCTAGTCTTTAGTCGGCCAATGAGGTCGGTAGTTAAGGGGGAGCACCTGAAAATAAAAAAAAAATATCATTTCAACGGAACAAAGATATACTTTATCAAGGAAGTCCTTACTTTCATCTTAATGATCTAGATATGGATAAAGATAAAGGCATTCTACGACTACGAAATCCAAATGGAAGCAAGCCCTCCCTTTCTTGGTAGAAGAAGTTGCCAGCCGAGAAATTGGAATTAGCACCTCGAAAGAGAGAGGCTAAATTGGAGTTTCTTAAGGCAGATTTCAAGTAGTAGGCTATCCTTGTTTGCTCCCGCTTGGTCATTGAGAAGTGAGCTGAGGTGCGATGAGCGGTTGAGTCACGCACTACAAGATGGCTTCAGGTATCTGCCTACCCCTTATTCATTCCACTTTTGTCTGGTGTGGCTGGAGTTTGACCACGAGACTCCACGAGTGTAAGATTGGAAGAAGATTCAAAAACTAAGAAAAAATTGTCTTCAGCCTGGATTACTTATAGGCTGACTTGGCCCAGGAAACAAGGTTCTATTAGGCTTGCAGGGCTGCTGCTCTTTGAAAGATGAGGTCTAGTGGAAGAGGCTGGTCGGGCAAGTTGAGTACTCAGATTCGGCGCTTTCTTGACATCTCTATTTGAATCTAAAACCTGACATGACCATTGATTCCGCCTCCATTGCTAGAAAGGATAACAATGGATCTTTAGCTAGCTCATAGGCAGAGGAAAGGTATAGTCTCGTTAACAGATAAGGAAAAGTGGATCCGCTGCCAAATACGTTGTGGAGCTGGCGTGGCTCAATAGTAGAGCTCTGTTGGGAGACCCCAAGCGGAAGGTACGATGAGCACGACAGTAAGTTTTCCCTCAATTATGAAGCCAAGGTTATCGAACCAGTAGGAGAAAGGAAACAACTCCAAGGTGTTGCTATGTGGCATCCCGCAAAACCACTACTAGAAAATCGCGTTGTTTTTGTGCATTGTATCGTCATCATCATGCATGGTTGTCTGCATTATTTTGAAAAGCCTAGTTTTGATTTGTACAAACACCCCTCTTATTTTTCAAACACAAAACCCCGAGCGAATCGGATATTTTGTTTCCCTAAAAACTAATTTTGCAAAGTGGCTTGTTTAATTAGAACAGGACCAAACAAACACAAATAATAACACAGCCCCCCCCTAAATCCTAGTCCCACCAAATCCTATTCTACCCTCCAACCACAGGCTGCCACCTCCCCCTCTCACCCCAAACATACCCACCTGCCACCTCATCCATCCAGCTCCCTCTCTCTCTCTCTCTTTTCTCACCCTAGCCATCCTACCCTCTCTCCCTCTTCCCCACCGACACATGGACCCCACCAGCTAACCCCCCTCTCTCTCCTCCCCGCCTGGCCCACCCGCCACGTGGCCCCGGCCCACCTAACCCTCACCCAGCCGGCTACAGCCACCCCACCTCCTGCGTTCACACACGCGCCAACCGCCCCGCGCCCTGGGACCCACCCCGCGTCCCCTGCCCACCTACTTTCCCGCCCTGGCCGCTTTCACACGCACCCGCCGCATCCAACCCGCGTTGGCCCCTCCTCTGCCTGGCCCCACCACTCCTGGCCTATCCTCCCACCCACACACGCGACGCCACGCACGCGCTTCTGCCCCACTGCGGCCCCGCCTCTCTTCTCTTTCTTCCCGCTGGCATCTCCTCCTCCTGCGCCTCCTACCTTCAAGGCTATGCCGCTGCCCGAAAGGCTGTCCACGCCATGCCGGACCGCCTCTTCTCGCCTAACCTCCCCGGCCGCACGCCTCCTTCCGCCATCTCGCAGAGCCGCTGCCTCACCTCGCGCCACCACGCGAGCCCTCGCCGGCGCCTCGAGCAACCCGCCGCCGCCCATCCTCTCTCCTCGCCTCGCCCGGCCTGCCTGCTCACTGGCGCTGGGCGCGCCCTCACCTCGCGCCACAAGGCTGTTTCGAGCCCCGCCGCCGCGCTTCCGGGCGCTCCGCCCGCGCTTCTCACTCGCCTCGGCCTGCCTTCGCCTCGCCCGGCTCAATACCACTGCTCGCCTGAGCACCGCGCCGCCCGCGCCCCCGTCCGCCTCCTGGCTCCCGGTTGCTTCGCTGCCAGCACGAGACCGCCCGCCCCGCCTGCCAGACCGCCGCCGCCACCGACGGTCCCTCCTCCCGCCAGAGCTCGCCTCCCGCTGCCGACGCTTCCACCGCTGTCTCCGTCGCTTGCCGCCTCCGCGCAGCCACTCCCCGCCGCCGTCGGTGCTCCACCGCTCGCCGCGCAGCCCGCCTCAACCTGCCATCACCGTGTCCGCCCGCGGCCAGCGCCCACCTCTGTTGGCTGCGGCCGAGCGCCTGCAGGCTCGCCGTGCCCATCTCGTGTGGATCCCTGCAACGCTAGTGCGCCCGCGTTTGACAAAACCTGGAGCCACCAAGAACCGCGTCTCCAAGATCTTCCGAGGCGGCTACAAGTTGACCATCGATGATAAGTCGACGCCCGAGTTCTACGTCACGGATGCCAAGTTCGCCGTTCCCGAACCTCGACACGCCAAGTTCGACAAGACCTCGACACCCTGAACCCTGAGTCCCCGAGCCGAAGCTCGATCTGAAGCGCCAGGACCTAAACCTGCAGAATGCCAAGATCGCTGAGAACGCCAAGATCTTCACCCGACACCGAGACCCCGACGCGACAAGTGCTTCCCCTGAACGCCAAGGCCGAACCTGAAGCCGCCAAGATCGCCACCTGATACGCGAAGTACTTCGTCCCGGAACAACAAGACCCTAACCCCCGGAGTCCGAGAACGATCCCGCCGAGGCCGTCGAACCCTGGACCCTGAGACCGACCCCGAACCCCGGAACCCCAAGATCGCCGAGAACCCTCGATGTGTGACCCTTTTCCTCGATACCCTATTTTATAAATGATATCAGCTTGTTGCATATTTGAATGTCATCTCGCATGCATATCATTGGTTTGGGGGCCTTATGTCGAATCACCTAATAATTCAATATGGGGCCCATATGCGGGCAAATCTAGTCTCATATTGGCCTCATTTAAATTTGCATAACGAACCGGTGCTGTATTTTATCTTGTTCAAACAACATTTAATGTGCGGGGTAGATAAACCACATGAACCTATTAATTAATTGTCGGGACCCCGGTTCCGCTTAATATGACCTAGTTGCATCGCACCTTTGCCATGTCATCCATCATGCATGCATCATGCCGTTCTTCTGCCGTTGTATTAAATAGTGCATCCGGTGTTTCTTCTAGTGTTTTGCTTCTTCGCGGATAAGGCCGTTGAGTTGATGTGAGTCACCGATCTTCGTTGAACCTTCGACAATGTTTTCAAAGCAGCATCTTCCCTTTCTACCTATCTTACTTTTATAGTATTTATTCCCTCCTGTTGATCTATTGCTATCTGTGTTGCGATGCTTTAGTTTCCGTACCTGTGATATACCGTGCAGCCCTATATTGCCTTGGACACATCCTATTACCTGTTGTTTGGTAGATAGTTGGACTTGCGCGTCGTAGTTGCTTGCTCAAGTGCTGATGTGTGTCGTCATATGCCACAGTTGCTGATGTATTGCCGCATGTTGATGTTGGAGATGATCCTAGTTTTACTTATCGTCACTTTAATTTCTGTTTAACAACTAAAATTGAATAAGCAGAGGCATCGGTGGGTGATAGATAATATTTGGTTTCCGAACGCCCACTTGTGTCCCGTAAGACCCCGAGTACTTGATACCTGTTCCTTGATTTATCGCGCTATCCACATCCGGGAGGTATATGGGACCCCCCTGAGCCAGAGCTTGATTCATTCTTATTTCTTGGGGCCACAAACTAGTTTGAGGTTTTATTTACGATCCTGTACTTATGCCATGCTACTTTCTTTATTTAATTTGTGCGAGGAGCACACTGTACTGTTTAGGATCATGGCACGATTCCGTGGTGTCGACAAGCCCAGCCACACTTTCGGGTTCCCAGTCGTTCACAGCCGTCCCCATAACCTTGAGCCCGTCTCGGTCACCGCTTCGCTATGGATCTACTTAAGGGTGGCCTCAAATAATTCTGAATCTTGTGATTGTTCACCGTGAAAGCCTCGTTGGTTTTGATTTGGTTTTTCCGAGGTTGATCGAGCGTGTGTTGCTATTGGTGCACCCCGCCGGTAAAACTTTCAAAGCCGTGTCCGCGGATATGGACGACTTGGAGCACAAGATTCTCGATCATAGACAAGCATAACTAAAGTTTACTGCTATAAATTTGACTTTATAATGACTAGTAATCAGCTTCACTATAATGGAATGGTTAATTAATACTGCCCACCACTGCTTGTTTGGCGTGTCGCTTGCGACCATTGTACCTGACTCGTAAGTATTGCAACTACAACGGAATGGCTGAATAAAAGTACCAACAACTGCTGGGTTTTGGGTTTATCTCATGCTATCCGTATCTGATTAGTAATTGTTGCAACTATAACGGAATGGTTAACTAAAATTGCCCACTGTTTACTTTATCAGGATGATTATCTAAACCTGACTAGTAATTGCTGCAACGATAACTAAATAAGTAAAACTGCCCACTGTGTGAGTTCCTCGGTTGACTTCCTCGTTTGGTCTCGAGGGGGAAACGCCAGGATGGGTTTGTTTGGCGTTAGCTTCAGGTTGGATCCGGATAGGTCATTCTCACCCCCCCTCTGATAACCGCCAGTTGTATCGAGTCTCTATAGGTTGTTAAGTGCATGCTGCCGCTGCCGCTCAGTCCACCATACCTATGTAGGCGAGGACCGCCGAATTCTAGCCTCGCTGTATCGGCCTCGATCGACGCCCTTCTTTTCCTTTGCCCTTTGTCGGCACCCCTTTGTTTAAGCAGGTTTTGAGATCGACGCGTTAGCGTGGTTACCCTTCCGGCTTGGCCTGGGCAGGGTTATGGACGCCATTGGTTATTCTTCAGGGCTCTTAGGCCCATTTGCTTCTTGTCCGTAGTTGGACGCCCTACCGTTTTCAAGGTGATTTGGATCTTGTACATTATATCTGTATTCTTGACTCTTTGAGTCGCTGTTATATATATCTGCGTGGGTACCATCGCGACTGTTGTGTAATGTTATTACTTCGCTTTTCCACCCGCGAAAGTGCTCGTGGGCACCTTGAATCGCTTCTATGCGGGTTTGGTGAATTTTGCCCAAACTTGCATAGGTCCGATTCTAGGGTGTTACTGAGTGGTATCGAGCTCAGCCATGCGATACCCCACAAGTCCAGAGGATAACCTAGCTAACGGCAGAGAGTGTCAAAACTATTTTGCAAAATCGGTTGGATAGTTCTGATTAGGTCTGATTTTATTCCTTACCCCTCTGCTGTTCTCCTCTTACCTCTACGTGTTTTGAATCCTCTCTCGTCTCTTTCTTAGAGTCCAGGAATTCTCGTGGTTGGGTTTCCGTCGTACCTTCAGGGTTTCGCTTCCTACTCTGATAACGGTGTTCTACCATCCGGTGTTCAAGCTGCCTGAGGAATCTGTCTACGGTGGTATCATTCTGTGTGTCTTGTTTGTGCCTTCCGGTGTTTTCCCGACGCGACGACATCCCCTACGCCAGATTCGATGAAGAGTCTGCATCATTCCTTTGTTCCCGAACCTCGCTTGTCGAGATCTTCAGTCTGATTCCGAGAATGGTTGCACGCTTTTCCACTGATTATGCAGAGTAATAGTTTGGGTGCGTGATGGATTGGCCCCCATGCCGACTACCCCTTCTATTCGCTTTTGTACATTGAAGTGTATGAGAATGCATCGGTTCCCTCTTTCCATCGGAGCTAGAGGTGGCTTATTTGTTGATACCTCTACCTTCGACCTTTTGATCCGGAGAGTTCTCCCGACGATCACGGACAACGACCTCTTGTTAGTGGTGTCGCGAGGATCTACACGAAGCGAGAAGATGCAGATCGCCGACCTTCCTTCCGGTACCATGAGGCGGATCTCGAGGGCGAGATCCATTGTTAGTGGTGTCGAATTGTGGCATCCCGCAAAACCACTACTAGAAAATCGCGTTGTTTTTGTGCATTGTATCGTCATCATCATGCATGGTTGTCTGCATTATTTTGAAAAGCCTAGTTTTGATTTGTACAAACACCCCTCTTATTTTTCAAACACAAAACCCCGAGCGAATCGGATATTTTGTTTCCCTAAAAACTAATTTTGCAAAGTGGCTTGTTTAATTAGAACAGGACCAAACAAACACAAATAATAACACAGCCCCCCCCTAAATCCTAGTCCCACCAAATCCTATTCTACCCTCCAACCACAGGCTGCCACCTCCCCCTCTCACCCCAAACATACCCACCTGCCACCTCATCCATCCAGCTCCCTCTCTCTCTCTTTTCTCACCCTAGCCATACTACCCTCTCTCCCTCTTCCCCACCGACACATGGACCCCACCAGCTAACCCCCCTCTCTCTCTCCCCCTCCTCCCCGCCTGGCCCACCCGCCACGTGGCCCCGGCCCACCTAACCCTCACCCAGCCGGCTACAGCCACCCCACCACCTGCGTTCACACACGCGCCAACCGCCCCGCGCCCTAGGACCCACCCCGCGTCCCCTGCCCACCTATTTTCCCGCCCTGGCCGTTTTCACACGCACCCGCCGCATCCAACCCGCGTTGGCCCCTCCTCTGCCTGGCCCCACCACTCCTGGCCTATCCTCCCACCCACACACGCGACGCCACGCACGCGCCCCCGGCCCCACCGTGGCCCCGCGCCCCGCTCTCTCCCCTCTCTTTCTTCCCCGCGTCGGCATCTCCCTCCTCCTGCGCCTCCCTTCAAGGCTATGCCGCCGCCCGAAGCTGCCCCACCACGCCACGGACCGCTTCTCGCCCGGCCCAACCTCCCGCAACGCCGCCTTCCGCCATCTCGCAGAGCCGCCGTTCCTCACCTCGCCACCACGCGAGCCCCTCGCCGAGCGCCTCAGCAACCCGCCGCGCCTCCATCCTCTCTCGGTCTCGCCTCGCTGCCTGCCTCACCGCCTCACGGCGCTGCCCCGCCACTCAGGCTGTTTCGAGCCCTGCCGCCGCTTCTCCGCGCTCACACCCTCCGCCGCGCCACCTGCGCCTCGCTGGCCCGCCGCCGCCTCGCCCGGCTCCCCAGCGACCACTGCTCGCCCGAGCACCGCGCCGCTTGCGCCCGTCGCCCTCAAGGCTCCTTCGCTCGCCGCCGCCCGCACGAGACCGCCCGCCTCTCGCATCCCGCCCCCACTGCCAGGCCTGCCGCCGCCACCGACGGTCCCTCCTCCCGCGCCAGAGCTCGCCTGCTGCCGACGCCCACCGCCGTGTCTCCCGCTGCCGCCGCCTGCGGCGCAGCCACTCCCGCGCCCGCCGCTGCCGGTGCTCCACCGCCGCTGCAGCCCGCCTCAACTCGCCATCACTGTGTCCGCCGGCGACAGGCGCCTCCACCTCTGTTGGCTGCGGCCGAGCGCCTGCAGGCTCGCCGTGCCCATCTCGTGTGGATCCCTGCAACGCTAGTGCGCCCGCGTTTGACAAAACCTGGAGCCACCAAGAACCGCGTCTCCAAGATCTTCCGAGGCGGCTACAAGTTGACCATCGATGATAAGTCGACGCCCGAGTTCTACGTCACGGACGCCAAGTTCGCCGTTCCCGAACCTCAACACGCCAAGTTCGACAAGACCTCGACACCCTGAACCCTGAGTCCCCGAGCCGAAGGTCGATCTGAAGCGCCAGGACCTAAACCTGCAGAATGCCAAGATCGCTGAGAACGCCAAGATCTTCACCCGACACCGAGACCCCGACGCGACAAGTGCTTCCCCATAACCTTGAGCCCGTCTCGGGGTCAGCTGGCTTCGTCGCGGGATCTACTTAAGGGGTGGCCCCCTGAAATAATTCTGAATCTTGTGATTGTTCAGTCGTGAAAGCCTCGTTGGGTTTTGATTTGGTTTTTCCGAGGTTGATCGAGCGTGTGTTGCTATTGGTGCACCCGGCCGGTAAAACTTTTCGAAAGCCGTGTCCATGGATATGGACGACTTGGAGCAAGATCTCGATCATAGACAAGCATAACTAAAGTTTACTGCTATAAATTTGACTTTATAATGACTAGTAATCAGCTTCACTATAATGGAATGGTTAATTAATACCGCCCACCACCGCTTGTTTGGCGTGTCGCCATACCATTGTACCGACTCGTAGTATTGTATTACAACGGAATGGTTGAATAAAAGTACCAACAACTGCCGGGTTTTGGGTTTATCTCATGCTATCTCGACCGATTAGTAATTGTTGCAACTATAACGGAATGGTTAACTAAAATTGCTCATCGCTTACTTTATCGTGATGATTATCTAAACCTGACTAGTAATTGCGCAACTAACTAAATAAGTAACTTTGTGTGAGTTCCTCGGTTGACTTCCTCCTTGGTCTCGAGGAAACGCCAGATGGGTTTGTTTGGCGTTAACTTGTTGGATCCGGATAGGTCATTCTCCCCTTTGTAGTCTCTATAGGTTGTTAAGTGTGCATCTTCTATCGCGTAGGCTGCCTCGGTAGCCTTCGCCGTCTTGGCCTCTTCTTTTCCTTTGCCTTTGCCTTTGTCGGGCCCTTTTTTTTTAAGTGTTTTTTTTTGAGAGCGTCCTTGGCTCGAGGGTTATGGACGCCATTGGTTATTCTTCGCTCTAGCCCCATTTGCTTCTTGTCCGTAGTTGACGCCTACCGCTTTCAAGGTGATTTGGATCTTGTACATTATATCTATTCTTGACTCTTTGAGTCATATATATATCTGCTCGTGGGTCCCATCGCGGACTATTGTGTAATGTTATTACTCGCTTTCCACCCATCGAAAGTGCTCTGGGCACCTTTGAATCGTTTCTATGCGGGTTTGGTGAATTTTGCCCAAACTTGCATAGGTCCGATTCTGAGGGTGTTACATGCTAACAACTTGGAATCCTGCACAACACAAACTCAAGACTTTGCCCCAACTTACAGTGAGGTTGTCAATCTCACTGGTTTGCTGAAAAAAAAATGATTAAACGTATGGTGTGGAAGGTAATAGTTGCTTGTAGAAAGTAAACAGTAACAGTAAATGATGTAACAATGGTAAAGATTAGACCTGGGTCCACAGTTCACTAGAGGTGTTCTCCTTAATAAAAATAACATAACATGCTGGATGAACAAATTACAGCGGGGCAATTGACAGGAACTGAGCAATGCGTAACAATGCAAATACTAGACATTCATGATTCTATGAGATTTGATTGGGCATTGCAACAATATACATAGAACGCCATCCAACTGCATCATGACTAGTAATCCACCTTTAGGTTATGTAACACCCTCAGAATCGGTCCTATGCAAGTTTTAGCAAAACTCGCCAAACCCGCATAGAAACGATTCGAAGGTGCCCACCAGGCACTTTCGTGCGGGTGGAAAGCAAAGTAATAACATTACACAACAGTCCTCGATGGGACCCACGTAATGAGATATATATACAGCAGCGACTCAAAGAGTCAAGAATACAAAAAAATACGGTGCAAAGATCCAAATCACCTTGAAAACGATGGGGCGTCCGACTACGGACAAGATGCAAATGGGGCTAAGAGCCCTGAAGAATAACCAATGGCGTCCATAACCGCCTGTGCCAAGCCGAAGGGTAACCGCTAACGGCCGATCTCAAAACCTGCTTAAACAAAAGAGGTGCCGAAAGGGCAAAGGAAAAGAAGGAGCGCCAAGATCGAGGCCAAGACACGCGAGGCTAGAATTCGGTCCTCGCCACATAGGTATGGTGGATCGAGGCAGCAAAGATGCACTAAACAACCTATAGAGACTCGATACAACCGGCTATCGAGAGGGTGAGAAAGACCTATTCGGATCCAACCTGAGACTATCACCAAACAAACCCATCTCGGTGTTTCTCGAGACCAAACGAGGAAGTCAACCGAGGAACTCACGCTGGCGCTTTACTTATTCGGTTATAGTTGCACTTTACTAGTCAGGTTTGGATAATCATCCTGATAAAGTAAGAAGTGGGCACTTTTAGTTAATCATTCCGTGACGGTTGCAGCACTTACTAGTCAGATACATTTAGCATGAGATGAACCCAAACCCAGCAATTGTTGGTACTTTTACTCAGCCCTTCCGTTGTAGTGAAGCTGATTACTAATCATATCGAAACAAGTCAATTTAAAACAATAAACTTTAGTTATAGTTGTCTATGATCAAGCACGGTGCTCCAAGTCGTCCATAAATCATGACACGGCTTCTAAAAGATTAAACCTGCAGGGTGCACCAAAGTATCCACAGCACTTCGACCCTTTTGCCGATCGCTAACATACACCCATCCAGATGTCGGCGGGGCCTAAGTCACGACGCTCCTGCACTAAAGCAAGCACGGGGCCACCCACTAAGTACACCCGCAACAAAGTCGGCCGGTCTCCAGACGGACTTAGGTTTAGGGGTCATGGTAACGACAAGATGCCCCCAAACGGGACTGTCGATACCACGAACGGGTCACAATTCCTAACAAGACAGTGCGTTACCTGACAAACGTAAAGAAAGCAGTAAAGCATGGCATAAGTACAGGATAGTAAAAACACCTCAAACTAGTTGTGGCCCCCAGTACAATACTTTGAAATCAGGTAATTATCAATGGGGGGCCCATATCTCCCCACCTGTGGTTAGCGCGCTCGATCTCGGAACAGGTGTCAAGAACTCGGGTCCTACGGGACATAAGTGGGCGGTCGGAAACCAAATCTTACCTATCACCCACCGATGCCTCTGCTTAATTCACTTTTAGTTGTTAAACAGGAATTAAAGTGAACAATAAGTAAATCCATGATCATCTCCAACATCAACATGCGGCAATTCCTCCAACAAAGGTGGTACTTGACGACAAGCAAAACACTTGAGCAAGCGAATACACGCCGGGTCCAACTATCTACCAAACAACAGGTAATAGGATGTGTCCAAGGCTATATATGGCTGCAAGGAATATCACGGGTTCGAAACTAGAGCAACGCAACACAGATAGCAATAGATCAACAGGAGGGAAGTAAATACTATAAAAGTAAGATAGGTAGAAAGAGGGAGATGCTCGCCTGAAACATTGTCGAAGGGTTCAACCGGAGATCGGGGCGAAGCTCACATCAACTCAACGGCCTTATCCGCGAAGAAGCAAAACACTAGAAGGAACACCGGATGCAATATTTAATACACGGCAGAAGATCGGCATGATGCATGTATGATGCATGTCATGGCAAGGTGCGGTGCAATTAGGTCATATTAAGCGGAACCGGGGTCCCACCGAATTAATTATATGGTTCAAGTTGTTTAGCTAGCTACCCGCAATTTAAATGTTGTTTAACAAGGCGTAAAGTTTCACCGTTTTCGCTACGCAAGTTTAAATGAGGCCAATATAAGGCTAGATTTGCCCGCATATGGGCCCCATATTTAATTATTAGGTGAATCGGCATAAGGCCCCCAAACCACAGATATGCATGCGAGATGACAAATAAATATGCAACAAGTTGTTATGTTATAAAATAGGGTTCGAGGAAAAGGGGTCACACATCAGAGGGGGCTCGACGATCTTGGGTTCCGGGGTTCGGGGTCGGTCTCAGGGTTCGACGGATCTGGGGTTCGGGGTTCGGCGGAAGCGTTCTCGGATTCCGGGGTAGATCTTGTTGCGTCCGTGTCTTCGGTTCATGTTGTCGGTCATGGCGTTCGGGACGAAGCACTTGTCGTATCCGCATCGGCGTTCTTGGCGTTCAGGGGAAGTTCCCGGTGTCCGAGGAGCAGATCTTGTCGGTTCCACTTCGAAGTCCTCGTTGTCCTGCCGTGGGGATCATGGTCATCGGGGTCCGGTTCTTGGTAATGTTGTCGGTAGCTCTTGGTGTCCAGGGGTCGTCGCTCTGGGAGGTGGATCTTGTCGTCTTGGCGTCATCGGGTTCCACGAGGTCGGTCTTGCCGTTGCGAGGATCTTGTCGGGCTCGCGCCGATGGTCATGGCGTCGGGAAGCGTGCTCGACGCCTCGGTTCCATGTAGGAGGCTTGGATTCCTTATCGAGGGGCTTCAGAACCATGTCGGAGAACTTGATGTCCATGTGGCGATCTCGTCTCCGGGGTCTCCGAGTCCGAGACACTTTCGTGTGGCGGACCTTGTCGGCTCACGCCGGAGGCTCGGGATGGGGTCTCGGCGACCTGGCGCTTCGGTTCGAGGTCGCCCTCCAGGTACCGCGGCTCTCGGTGTAGATGTCGTTGACGGGTTGGAGGCAGAGAACGGGTTCTGCAGCCATGGGTTTGGGCGTTGCCTTGGTACATCACCCAAGCACCGACACATGCACGCAGGAGCACACACGTCGAGGTTGGACGGGGCTGCTGCACGGCCCAAGGCGGCGGGAGGCCGGGGCAAAGGCGCAGAGGGCGCGCCGCTGGTGAGGAGGCGGCGGCGGGGGCGCTATGGGCGGGCACGGCAGCGGCGGCGGGCGAGCGCCGGGCCGGCAGACGGCGGCGGAGGGAGGTCCCTGTGGCGGCAGGGACGCGGGCGGTGCCGGGCAGGCGGAGGTGGGCGATCGGCGCGGCGACGACGGGCGGCGGTGGAGCGGTGGTGGCGGCTGGCGCTGGGGCCGGGCGGGTCGAGTCGACGCGGAGGCGCGGGGCGCGGGCGCGAGCGGGCGCGCGCTGGTCGGAGTGCGGGGCTGGGGGAGAAGGTGGCGCTACTGGCGGGGCGCGTGGCGCGGCGAGCGGCGCCACGGGCGGTGAGGCGGTGGAGCGCGGAGCGAGGCAGGGAAGTAGGCGGCTGGGGGAACGGGATCAGGGCGGGGTGGGCGGAGGTCGCCATGGCGGGAGCGCACGGAGGGGAGGAGGCGACGAGGGGCGGAGGGACGCGGTTCCTGGGGAAGGGAGCGACGAGAGAGAGGAGGTGGGGAGGAGAGAGACTTGGGCACGCGAGCGTGGGGACAGGGGGGGTCCGCTGGGCTGGGTGGGGCCACGGGGCAGGGCGCGGCTGGTGCATGCTTGCGTGTGCTGTGTTGCAGGCTGAGAGAGGGGGAGAGAGAGGAGGGGGTTGGGGTGGTGAGGTGGAGGGATTGGTGGAGGGAGAGGTGCCGAGGTGGCGTGTGGGGATTGGGCAGGGTGAGGTGGAGGTGTAGGTTGGGTAGCTTTCTGGGTAGCTTTAGGATTTATAGTTGGACCGATCTGGTTTTTCTGGGGTGGTCGTTCGGGCTAAAACGGCCCGTTCGACTGCCCCGCTAAAATAATTTAAAATTTTATTTGATTAAAACATGGCCTTTGCAAACCAATGCAAGACAAAATAAAGTAATCCGGACAAGCCCGGGTTTTGCATTTGAATTAAGATGGGGCGTTGGGAAAACAAAACGGCTTTGCAGACATAGTTTTGGCAAACCATGTATGATGATGACGATGCAATGCACAAATTCAACGCGATTTTCTAGTAGTGGTTTTGCGGGATGCCACAATTCGACACCACTAACAAGGGATCTCGCCCTCGAGATCCGCCTCATGGTACCGGAAAGAAGGTCGGCGATCTGCGTCTTCTCGCTTCGTGTAGATCCTCGCGACACCACTAACAAGAGGTCGTTGATCCCGTTCATCAAGAGAGCACTCCGGATAAACAACAGACGAAGTTAAAGGTAAGGCCACCTCTACTTCAGCGGAAGGAGTCAATTGCATCGATCCACCATTCAATGTACATAAGCGAATGATAAGAGTAGTGGTATGGTCGCGACTCCATCCCGCACTCAAAGCATTACTATGTACACGAATAGACAGATTATGCAACCAACTCTCAGGATTCAGACTGAAGATCTCGACAAGCGAGGTTCGGAAACAAAGGAGTGATGCGGACTTCGCATCGGATCTGGCGAAGAGGATGCCGTCGCGTCGGAAAACACCGGAAAACACGGGAAGGAACAAGAGAAGTCCACCAGACGGAGGATTCCTCGGATAGCATGAAGACCGGATGTAGCAACAACGTTATCAGAGGAGGAGGCGAAACCCTGTAGGTACGACGGAAACCTAACCACGAGAATTCTTGGACTCGAAGAAAGGGACGAGAGCGGATTCAAAACACGTAGGGGTAAGAGGAGAATAGCAGAGGGGTAAGGAGTAAAATCAGACCTAATCAGAGCTATCCAACCGATTTTAGAAAATAGTTTTGACACTCTACTGCGGCCGTTAGCTAGGTTATCCTACAGGCTGGACTTGTGGGGTATCGCAATCACGAGCTCGATACCACTCAGAACCCTCGAATCGGTCCTATGCAAGTTTTAGCAAAACTCGCCAAACCCGCATAGAAACGATTCGAAGGTGCCCACCAGGCACTTTCGTGCGGGTGGAAAGCAAAGTAATAACATTACACAACAGTCCTCGATGGGACCCACAGAACAGATATATATACAGCAGCGACTCAAAGAGTCAAGAATACAAAAAAATACGGTGCAAAGATCCAAATCACCTTGAAAACGATGGGGCGTCCGACTACGGACAAGATGCAAATGGGGCTAAGAGCCCTGAAGAATAACCAATGGCGTCCATAACCCTGCCCAGGCCAAGCCGGAAGGGTAACCCTGCTAACGGCGTCGATCTCAAAACCTGCTTAAACAAAAGGGGTGCCGACAAAGGGCAAAGGAAAAAGAAGGAGCGTCAGTACTGAGGCCAGTACACGGCGAGGCTAGAATTCGGCGGTCCTCGCCTACATAGGTATGGTGGACTGAGCGGCAGCGGCAGCATGCACTAAACAACCTATAGAGACTCGATACAACTGGCGGCTATCAGAGAGGGGTGAGAAAGACCTATTCGGATCCAACCTGAGACTATCACCAAACAAACCCATCCTGGTGTTTCCCCCTCGAGACCAAACGAGGAAGTCAACCGAGGAACTCACACAGTTGGCAGTTTTACTTATTCGGTTATAGTTGCGGCACTTTACTAGTCAGGTTTGGATAATCATCCTGATAAAGTAAGAAGTGGGCACTTTTAGTTAATCATTCCGTGACGGTTGCAGCACTTACTAGTCAGATACATTTAGCATGAGATGAACCCAAACCCAGCAATTGTTGGTACTTTTACTTAGCCATTCCGTTGTAGTGAAGCTGATTACTAATCATATCGGAAACAAGTCAATTTAAAACAATAAACTTTAGTTATAGTTGTCTATGATCAAGCACGGTGCTCCAAGTCGTCCATAACCGCGGACACGGCTTCTCGAAAAGATTAAACCCTGCAGGGGTGCACCAAAGTATCCACAGGCACTTCGACCCTTTTTGCCAGATCAGTTAACATACACCCATCGGTATGTCGGCGGGGCCTAAGTCACGACGCTCCTGCACAAAGCAAGCATCGGGGGCCACCCCACTAAGTACACCCGCAACAAAGTCGGCCGGTCTCGAGACGGACTTAGGGTTTAAGGGGCGGTAACGACAGTATGCCCCCAAACGGGGACTGTCGATACCACGTAAACGGGTCACAATTCCTAACAAGACAAGGTGACTCGCACAAACGTAAGAAAGCATAAAGCATGGCATAAGTACAGATAGTAAAACACCTCAAACTAGTTGTGGCCCCCAAGACAATACTTTGAAATCAGGTAATTATCAATGGGGGCCCATATCTCCCCAATTGTGGTTAGCGCCGATCTCGGAACAGGTGTCAAGAACTCGGGTCCTACGGGACATAAGTGGGCGGTCGGAAACCAAATCTTACCTATCACCCACCGATGCCTCTGCTTAATTCACTTTTAGTTGTTAAACAGGAATTAAAGTGAACAATAAGTAAATCCATGATCATCTCCAACATCAACATGCGGCAATTCCTCCAACAAAGGTGGTACTTGACGACAAGCAAAACACTTGAGCAAGCGAATACGACACGCGGGTCCAACTATCTACCAAACAACAGGTAATAGGATGTGTCCAAGGCTATATATGGCTGCAAGGAATATCACGGGTTCGAAACTAGAGCAACGCAACACAGATAGCAATAGATCAACAGGAGGGAAGTAAATACTATAAAAGTAAGATAGGTAGAAAGAGGGAGATGCTCGCCTGAAACATTGTCGAAGGGTTCAACCGGAGATCGGGGCGAAGCTCACATCAACTCAACGGCCTTATCCGCGAAGAAGCAAAACACTAGAAGGAACACCGGATGCAATATTTAATACACGGCAGAAGATCGGCATGATGCATGTATGATGCATGTCATGGCAAGGTGCGGTGCAATTAGGTCATATTAAGCGGAACCGGGGTCCCGACAATTAATTATATGGTTCAAGTTGTTTAGCTACCCCGCAATTTAAATGTTGTTTAACAAGGCAGAAAGTTTCACCGGTTCGCTACACAAGTTTAAATGAGGCCAATATAAGGCTAGATTTGCCCGCATATGGGCCCCATATTTAATTATTAGGTGAATCGGCATAAGGCCCCCAAACCACAGATATGCATGCGAGATGACAAATAAATATGCAACAAGTTGTTATGTTATAAAATAGGGTTCGAGGAAAAGGGGTCACACATCAGAGGGGGCTCGACGATCTTGGGTTCCGGGGTTCGGGGTCGGTCTCAGGGTTCGACGGATCTGGGGTTCGGGGTTCGGCGGAAGCGTTCTCGGATTCTGGGGTAGATCTTGTTGCGTCCGTGTCTTCGGTTCATGTTGTCGGTCATGGCGTTCGGGACGAAGCACTTGTCGTATCCGCATCGGCGTTCTTGGCGTTCAGGGGAAGTTCCCGGTGTCCGAGGAGCAGATCTTGTCGGTTCCACTTCGAAGTCCTCGTTGTCCTGCCGTGGGGATCATGGTCATCGGGGTCCGGTTCTTGGTAATGTTGCCGGTAGCTCTTGGTGTCCAGGGGTCGTCGCTCTGGGAGGTGGATCTTGTCGTCTTGGCATCATCGGGTTCCACGAGGTCGGTCTTGCCGTTGCGAGGATCTTGTCGGGCTCGCGCCGATGGTCATGGCGTTCGGGAAGCAGTGCTCGACGTTCCTCGGTTCCATGTAGGAGGCTTGGATTCCTTATCGAGGGGGCTTCGTAACCATGTCGGAGAACTTGATGTCCATGTGGCGATCTCGTCTCTCCGGGAGTCTCTCCGAGTCCGAGACACTTTCGTGTGGCAGACCTTGTCGGCTCCCTGTCGGAGGCCTGCGGGGATGGGGTCTCGGCGACCTGGCGCTTCGGTTTGAGGTCGCCCCGGTACCGCGCTCTCGGCGAGATGGCGTTGATGGGTTGGAGACGGAGAACGGGTTCGCAGCCATGGGTTTGGGCGTTTTTGGTACATCACCCAAGCACCGGCACATGCACGCAGGAGCACACGCCGAGGTTGACGGGCTGCACGGTCCAAGGCGGCGGGAGGCTCGGCAGCAGGGCGCAGGCGGGCGCCGCTGGCGGAGGAGGCGGCCGGCCGCTGGGCACGGCAAGGCGGCGGCGAAGGCAGGCGGCAAGGCGACGGCCGGGCGGAGGGGAGGTCCCAGTGGCGGCAGACGCGGCGGTGCCGGGCGAGCAGGAGGTGGGCGATGGGCGGCGGCGACGACGGCGGCGGTGAGCGGCGGGCGGCGCTGGGGCCGGCGGGTCGAGTCGACGCGAGGCGCTGGGTGACGGGCGCGCGAGCGGCGCCAGCTGGGTCGAGGTGCGGCTGCGGGGAGAAGGTGGCGCTGGCGGGTGCGCGGCGGGCGGAGCGGCGCAAGGCGGTGAGGCGGTGGAGCGCGGACGGGCAGCGAGGGGCGAGTGGCTGGCGGGGAACGGATCGCGGGGCACGGGGCGGAGGTCGCCGGCGGCGAGGGAGCCGGAGGGAGGAGGGGCACGGTGAGGCGGAGGGTCGCGGTTCTGGGAAGGGAGCGACGAGAGAGGAGGTGGGAGAGACGGGCACGCGAGCGTGGGGACAGTGGGGTCCGGCTGGCCGGTGGGGCCACGGTGGCGCGGCTGGTGCATGCTTGCGTGTGTGTTGCAGGTGAGAGAGGAGAGAGAGAGGGGTTGGGGTGGTGAGGTGGCGGAGGATTGGTGGAGGGAGAGAGGTGTTCGAGGTGGCGTGTGGGGATTGGGCAGGTGAGGTGGAGGTGTAGGTTGGGTAGCTTCGGGTAGCTTTAGGATTTATAGTTGGACCGATCTGGTTTTTCGGGTGGTCGTCGGGCTAAACGCCTGCTCGACGCCCGCTAAAATAATTTAAAATTTTATTTGATTAAAACATGGCCTTTGCAAACCAATGCAAGACAAAATAAAGTAATCCGGACAAGCCCGGGTTTTGCATGTGAATTAAGATGGGGCGTTGGGAAACAAAACGTTTTGCATATAGTTTTGGCAAACCATGTATGATGATGACGATGCAATGCACAAATTCAACGCGATTTTCTAGTAGTGGTTTTGCGGGATGCCACAGGTTATCATCCAAACCCCCTACAGTATTAAGTTGCAAGCAACGGATAACTGCTTTAAGTAATGTGTGTAGAGTAAACAATACAATTGTTCCATGAACAAGAGATTGTTGCTCTCTCCCTAGTGGAAATATCACATCTACCACCTTAGAGATTTCTGTCACTTCCCCAGATTCAATAGAGGCATGAACCCACTATCGAGCATAAATACTCCCTCTTGGAGTCACTAGCATCTACTTGGCCAAGATAGCTACTAGAAATGGAGAGCATGCAAGATCTCAAACAACACAGACATGATAGAATCAATAATCATAAGACATGATAGAATCAATAATCAATCTAACATAGTATCTAAATATCCATCGGATCCCCGCAAACACAACATGCATGATTACAAATAGCTGATCTTGATCATGAACGGAGCTCAAAGGATATAAATATGATAGCACAAAGGAGGAGAAACAACCATCTAGCTACTGTATGGACCCATAGTCCAAGGGTGAACTACTCACGCATCATACCGGAGGTTGGCATGGTGATAAAGAAGGCCTCCGGGATGATCTCTCCCCTCTGGCAAGGTGTCGGGAAGAGCTTCAGATCCCCCCGATCTAGGGACGATGGTGGCGGCGGCTACGGACTATTTCGTGGAGATCTGATCGGGTACTTAGGGTTTTGGCATCGGGGGGTTTATATAGGCGAAGAGGCGAGGCAGGATGGCGGCTAGGGGGGCCCACACCCTGCCCAGGAGCGGCCCAGGGTGGGCCCGCGTGTGGGGGAGGGGGGGGGGGTTGCGGCCACCCTGTGGCTCCCCTCCGTCTCTCCTCCGGACTCTGTGTTCTTCTCGGTGAAATATTGACTTTGGATTTTATCCCGTCCAATTCGGAGAATATTTCCGTACTAGCTTTTCTGAAACCAAAAACAGCAGAAACATGCAACTGGCACTACGGCATCTTGTTAATAGGTTAGTCCCACAAAATGTATAAAAATACCTCAAAGTGTAGACAAAGCAAAGCAAAGTTGATACTAAACGAGCATGGAACATCAAAAATTATAGATACGTTTACGACATATCAGGAGCCATGTCCTCCAGGGTAAATACAGGTTCTAGGGTTCTTGCTGCTCATTCATTTCCTATTAATAAGGAGATATGTAAAGCCAGGCATTCTATTAAAGAGAACTTCTAGTGGCAGATTGGAGATGGTAATTCGGTGAGATTGTTATAAGACCCTTGGCTCGGTGGGACTGCATTGAATAGAAGCCTATTCCTATGAACATGTCAGAGCTGTTGGAAGGTTTGTCTCTCTCCCACTCTCTCATTCCTAATAGGGATTAACATCTTAGTTTATTAGCTTGTCTTCTCCCTGATGAGGTGGTGCGAGAAATTTCAGTTGTACCAATTCCTAGAAGCATTTGTTCTGATACTTTGACATGGGGATTTCTGTTCACTTTGACGATTAGGATGAAGGAAGTATACAGGGAGGTCTGCTAGCCATTTAATGAGGAAGGTGGTCTGAATTTCTCTTGCGTATGGTTCCATGCATTCTGTTTTTTTGGTGGAAAGCTTATTGGAATAGACTTCCATGCAGAGAACGAACTTCTTGTCTCAAGGAATTTGCTCCCAATGTCTCGGTGTTTTTTATGTTTGTGAAGGGGTAGTGGAGGACATAGACCGTGTTCTGGTGAAGTGCACAATAGCTGATCAAGTGTGGATGGTTTGTCTTCCTGAACTCTTTGAGCTGGATCTTTGGACTCTACGAGGTATTGGGTGCTTGCCCTATTGAGAGTATCTTACATTCTTTCTTCACTAGACAGATAGAAAAATAGGCAATCCGATAGAAAGATTATGGCTTCCTTACTATCGGCAAGCTTCCACTGGCGATGAACTGCTTCTGACTTCTTCATTTGGTTTGTAGCCATACTGTATAGAGTGCAAAAAAGCCTTTTTTTAAAGATTCAAGCAAGCATCCTAGCAAAACAATCTTTTGACAATGGGCTCTTCCCAACACTAGGACTAACTGACTTTATACAGAGATAGAAAAGGCAGCAATCCAAGTTTGAGAAGGCGGTTAAATACATTCATTGTGGTTGGTCACGTTGGTGAATTAGATAAACAATCGATATTACCATATTTGACTTTGAAGTCATCCATCCATACATACTTCTTAGGTTAAATAGCCAAACATCCGAGTGAGTCAGTCTACCAATGCCTTGTGACTCATGACAGTAGTCCACCAGATCACTAGTTGCAGTTTTTGTCCTTTTGGATACCACTTATTTTCATATTGAAAATATTCCAGTACCTGAACCACAAACACAAGGCCTGCTGCTCCCTAAGTTGTAAAGTCGCCCATTTGGTAATCGGAGTGAATATATACTTACTCAACTACTAACTCTGAATATTCTCGCTATCGAAGGATTTCTTTCTTTGCATATGATGATTGAGGATCAATTCCTTCCTAAAAGAATAGTAGACTGACAAACGTATCTTACTCGTTCCCTCAACTGCTCGATTGAAAGAACTCTTTGTTCTCATTTTGTTCTTTCTTACTTTTTACAGGATCTAGGAAAGACTTTCTTTAAAAAGAGGAATCTAGATGGATAGATTGTGAAATAGAGTATCTCCTTCGATTGAAACATCAAGGATGAAATAGAGGACTTCTAACCGAATGATTGATGGAATTCAGATGTGATTCCTAGTATTCAAATAAAAGAATATTAGATTACATATAAGTTATTCGTGTTACTACTCCATTCTATTCTCTATTTCAATCTCATATGAGGTAGCTGGTCAATATGAAGGGAATGGGAATGAATTGCTAATGTGTTTGATTGATCCAATGCCAGTCAAGTAATGTGTTTAGCAAGGATATCTTCCCATTTCATTTCATTAACCGCAGGTATTTGTCAATGCCTTGCTCTTGCTGTTCCAGAAAGATTGAGATTAGCTGATGGGGCCCTATTCTGTGTGAGAGGAATCACGCACATCACCAGGGAGAAATTGTACATGTGCGTATGTAGTACTGGCATCAAAATATGCTTGTGACTGGCATCGACAGATGCTTTGCAAATCTATTTGGAATTTGTCCATTCGGTCTTCCTTTTCTTTTCTCTTGATTGAGGAGTTGGGTAAACCCAATATTAATAAGTAATATTTCCTTTTATAAATAGAAGCCCCATGATGTCATTGGCATGTCCCTGAGGGACTTGTCCAATTGTGTCATGGGAATTAGAGGCAAACGGATTTCTGACTATACTAATCATTCCAGGATCGGATGTTTCACATGCTCGCTGTATGACCCTACTAGGGGTCATATTGGAACTGATTGAGCTATAAAATCAGCTGAAAGAACATGTGGGCCCCCATGTGTGGTTTTGGTAATTAATGACAATCTTTATGGACTAATGTGTGTATTAAGTTATACTTGTAGGAATTGTCCATTGGCATCGCTTGGAGCTTGTGTCGGCTTCAAGGTCGATGAAATGAGAAGAAGATATGTTGTGCAAGCTCAAAATGCGCAATCTTTAGAAGATCTCATGTTTGATGCTTGCCATCCTCGGTGATCATGGATCGATGATGAGGAATCAAGAAAGGCGTTCCATCTTGAGAAGGGAAAGATCGTCTACATCGAGCTCAAGTGGAATGCTCAAGGCAAAGGTATAATCTTGATAGGTTTTCCCTTTTGCCGGTCTTATATTGTTAGTGGAAGACCGGGTTTAGGATAGATAACCGTACTATCAAGAGGGGCTCTCGAATGAGTAACTCGATCACATCGTTCGGAGAGAGCTCAAACCTTTGCATACTTGCATCATCGTATTTGGTTGTTATTTGGTCTTATCCATGTGAGGACATAGAGCTTGTGGTAATCTCCATAACATGCTTTTGTTCATCAAAATCGGATCCCTCTTTTATATCTTATTGTGATTTTGATCTATGCGGTTTTTCGGTTTCTCACCAAGTGAGGTATCTCACATTATTATACTTGATACATTCTCACTTGGTGATAACCAATATTTTCACCTTTTATAGGGAAGCTCATGTCGTCCTCTTTCCAACGCAATTGGGATCGGGTCGATCGGAGTTACCAATCAAAAGTTATAGTCGTTTGAATATCTGCTGGTCTCCTAGGTACCAAAATGTGGTAGTACCGCATTTTAGTACCTAGCGAGGCAGAAGGTTTTGGAAAGTTGCCAAAATCCACTGCCGGGTTAGGTACCAAAAAGCGGTAGTACCGCATTTTAGTACCTAGCGCGGCAGAAGGTTTTTTACTTCGTTATTTGGATATATCCTCCCTTTATGGACTATGATTTTTATTTGCATGATATTATAGAGGTTGTTGTCCTCTTCGAAACGAGCCCAAGATCATCGAAATCGGAGTCCGGATGCAAAAGTTATGGCTGTTTTCGTTCTGTGATGATCGGTAGTACCGGACCAGGATCCGGTAGTACCGGGGTCCGGTAGTACCGCATTTTGGTACCGGGGAGTGCAGAGAAAAAATTCGTTTGGAACCCCAGGAAATGTCCGGTAGTGCCGGGAAAGTCCGGTAGTACCGGAAAAAAGTCCGGTAGTACCGGGAATCGCGTTTTTGGGCTGCAACGGTTGGATTTTGGAGGGACCTATATAAGGGGCCTTCTTCCCCAATGGTTCCTTAACCTTTCTTGCAAGTTTTCCCCTCCATTGTTGACCTTCTTGAGCTTGCTTTCTCTCAATCCCTCCGATGATTCTTGCATATTCTTGAGGGATTTGAAAGAGGAGATCTAGATCTACAATCCCACCAATCAATCTCTCCTCTAAGTGAGGGGAACATATTGGGATCTAGATCTTGGAGTCTTTTGTGGATTTCCTCCATTGTTCTTCCTCTCTTATTCCCCCATAAGCTTTTGTAGCTTTGGTGGAATTTGGGAGAGAAGGATTTGAACACCTTTGTGGTGTTCTTGCCATTTGCATTTGGTGCATCGGTTTGAGTTCTCCTCGGAGGATTTGGTTTGTGTGACTCTTTGGAGCTTGTCCCTCTTGGGTTCTTGGAACCCTAGAAGGTTTTGTGGCCTTGGTGGCATTGTAGACTTTTGTGGCATTTGTTGGGAGCCTCCAATTAAGTTGTGGAGAAGTGCCCCAACCTTGTGAGAGGTTCCGGTTGCCACCGACAAGTGCACCGATAGTGGAAGCGTGGATCGATCCCGTTGGGGTGAGATTCACCGGAGAATAAGGGAGGCCTTTTGTGGCGTTGGTGGTTTGATATCACCCCCTCTCGAAACAAGACTTACTCCATGTTGGGAGGAACTCGGTAAAATATCGGTGTCCTCGCGTGCCTCGGTTATCTCTATACCTGAGCTCTTTACTTATGCACTTTACATTGTGATAGCCTTCGTGCTTGAAGTAATATATATCTTGCTATCACTTTGTTGCTTGTATTTCTTAGCATAAGTTGTTGGTGCACATAGGTGAACCTTAGTTGTTCTAGGTTGTGAACAAAGTAAACACTAGTTTTATTCCGCCTTTGTTGAGCCACTATAGGAAAAGTTTTAATCGCCTATTCACCCCCCCTCTAGGCGACATCTGTATCCTTTCAATTCGTATCAGAGCCCGGTCTCTCATTTTAGGCATCACCGCCTTGAGAGTAAAGATGTCGGCTAGAGGATTAGTGCACAATGACATGTTCATATTCGATGGCACAAATTATGATATATGGAAAACTCATATGCTTATTCATTTTTAGGACATGGACCCAAATTTGGAGCGTATTGTAGATATAGGTTTTCCTCCTCCTATGGATTTTAAAAATCTATCTTGTGAGGATGAGAAAAACCTATATCTCGATGCTCAAGCTTCTAATGTTCTTGTTAATGCTTTGAGCCATGTAGTTACATCTTCAATCATTCCTTTTTGGAGCGCTCATGAGTTATGGACAAAACTTCAAGATAAATATGTTGTGTCCAACATTATTGAGGATGATTGTGTTGCTTCCACTTCCGGTCGAGATGAGTTCTCATCCTCTACCACTTCACCAACATGTGATTTTTCACAAGGTAATGATATGGTGAGTGGTGATAGAAATTGCAATTTGGATAGTGTGCTTACTATGTGTGATCCTTCATATCTATCTAGTTGCAATGATCTATTTTTGGACCTTAACACTTCTAGCACTCAAAACTCCTTACATGCTTGTGTTAATAGTCCTTGCATATCATGTAGAATTAACTTGGATAAATCTTGTGATGATATTCTTGGGTTGTCTTGTTGCCATGAAAAAAATGCTTCTACTTCCTCTATTGCTTGTGTTGCTAACCATGTAGAGGAAAATGAAGATTTTATGGGACAAGACAAGTTTTTGAATAGAGCTACAAGAGCAATCTCATCATCACCTTCCCCCGGTTCTCACATATGCCTTATGGCTAAAGGAACGAAGGTATCCTCTTTGGATCCCATTGTATCTCATAATGATGATGAGGTTGAGAATGATAATGATGATGATCCACTAGTTGATTATGATATTGCCTCTATTCTAGATATGGGAGAGATTGTCTTTTCTGCACTTCATATAAATAAAATTGCTTCCTCCAAATTTGTTGAAATCTTGACTTGTGCTATTGAAGGCAAGAAACTTATTGAGGAACAAGAAAATATTATCTCTCAAAAGTTTGCACTTGAGCGTGAGTATGCTAATGAAATTGCACAACTAAAGGACTCCCTTGAAGAAGAACAAACCACCAAAGAATCTCTTGAGGAGACTTTTACTCTAGAATTATATAGAGTAAAGGAATACCATGATAGAGAACTTGCGGTGGCAAACTCCTTCAAGATTAAAAATGGTGAACTTGACGTTGCTTATGCTAAACTTGTTGAGGATTTTAAGCACCTTTAAAATGGCTCTCGGGTCGTTAAGAGGGAGCTCATCAAACTCACCGAGTCACATGAGCAACTTAAAGCTTCATATTCAAAAGAGCTTGCCAAGTTGCTCTCACCTCTTGCTAATATTAATGATGCTTGTGCTACTAACTCTATATCTTGTGAAGCATCTATTTTGAAGGAGAATGTTGAGCTAAAGGCTCAACTTGCTTTGCTAACTAGCAACTATGTGAAATTAGAAGAAAGTCATGTTAAGCTCTCAAGCTCGCATGAGGATCTTCTAGTCTCCCATGGTACGCTAAAGTTAGCTCATGAGGCCATCGTGTCAAAGGTAACATCTAGTGGGCCTCATGTGGACATTAGCACTATATCTACTCCAAATGTTATATTTACATGTGCTAGTCCTTGTAATTAATCCTCTCACAACCATGCTATATATCGTGATGAATTACATTTCGTGCCTTGTTGCTCTAACAATGTAGCATCTACTTCCTCTAGTGCTTTTGTTGAAACTAACCATGGATGAAATAAAAGATCTCAAGGCTCAAGTCACTTCTTTGAAGAATGACTTGAAAAAGGGTCATCAAGGGAAGGCCACACTCAACAAAATCTTGAGTGTGCAAAAATCCCCCAATGACAAGAGTGGACTTGGATTCAACTCCAATGTCAAGAACAAGTCCACTATCAAGTTTAAGCACAAGGACAACAAGAAGAATGGCCAAGATCAAGTCAAGTATCCGGCCAACATTGTTTGCTTCAAGTGCAAGGAAGAAGGGCATCATGTCAAACATTGCCCATTAAAGAAGAAGTTACTTGGCAAGAAGCAACAAGGGAAGCAGCCTCAAGCTCTACATCTTGTTAGAGATGGGCCTCCTCCCAAGAAGACTCAAGCTCTTTCTCAAGTTGTTGCTTCATCCAAAAATAAAGATGGCAAGATATGAACTTGCTACATATGCCGTGAGAAGGGGCACATTTCTTCCGCATGCACTATTGGTAACTCCTCATCCCATCCTATCTTGATTGATGATTCTTATTCTCTTTGTAAGGATGAGGTTGGCAATGTGTTTGCCAATTTGTTGGTGCTCAATGTGGTGTCAAGAAAAGAACCAATTGGGTTGCCAAACCTATTGTGACTAACATCTTAGGACCCAACTTGGTTGGGGACCAACAAGCCAAAACTTGATCAATAGGTGTGTTTTGGAGGGCATTGGAGACTTGGCTACATCATGAAGAATTAAGGGATCTTCATTATTATATTTTTCAAGCCAAGTCATGTGGTTTATATTGCTCCTATTATTATTATATTTCCAATGTTCCTCCTTGCGGTAACATATGCTTAACGCATTTCATTGAAAGTTACTCGCCCCCTTGTGCATGTGTTGGTTTTGTATCTTCCATGCTTTTGTACAAGTTGTGATTTCCACTTAATTATCTTGAGGTATCAATCATATGTGTGTATGATTAAGTGGCACAACATGTATGTGTGTTTCTTGTGTTTGAGCCTTTCTTGATTATATTTGGTATCTTATTTGGCTCTTTTTGAGAGATTAATGGATTATCCCATTTTGGGGGAGTGTTATGCTTGGGCATTCCACAATCCTAAAATTGTGTGTACATGAGGAATACCACCTAGTATTTATATTGGATTATTGTCTAGCCTCTATGTGGTACAATTCTCATGAGAAATTTAAGTTTTATAATGTCCATTAATTATCTCTATTTGTATCCTTTTGCCTCGTGTTGGTTTTATGGTAGTATCACATTATGGGGGAGTCATATGCTTAGTACATATTACAAAACCTAGAAAATGTGGATATTCGAGGTTGTGTCACTTAGAATTGATATTGATAATTATCTAGCACCTATGTGACACATTTGCTCATACAATTTCCAATTTACTTTAATGGCTTTATTGATCTTATTTTGGATCTTGTATATGAGAGTGGTTCTTGGTATGTGTTTCCTCATATTTAGATATATATATTCGCATGGAAACCATTTGCTTCAAGTTACTCTAATCACTAGTGATTGTGTGACTATTGGAAGCTACCAAGAATCTTGTTTGAAGTATCATGCTCAATTCTTATATTTAGTTATATGCTTATTGTTGTGTGTATATGATCTTGGATATCCGTATGAACTACCTAGGGAAAATTATTCCCAATATTTCTTGTCCTTGGACAATGAGTATTCAATTTAAGGTAGAATTTATTGATCATATTCACTTTGGCCTTTGTTTAATTTTATACTATCTTTGGCCAAGAAAATATTTTATGTTGTCTCCCAAGCTTCCTTGCTTCTTTTGGATCTTCTTATTTTATTGATATCCTCTTGTGTTTTAGTTAATGTAGGTAGTAGTGATGATCCCATTTGTGTGCATTTTGCATTCTAAAGGAAAATACTACATAATGCACTATCCATGGGGGAGCTCTCCTATATTAGTTAGAACATTCATATTTATGCTTCTTTGTTTGATCCATATCGGGTTTTATGTGCTTGGAACCTCAATATTTTCGTTTTGGTATTTTGTGCCATCATGTGAAGTTTGGGGAGTTTGGTTTCTTGTTGGAACCTTGCTCTTTTTGGGAGTTGGTTTTGTCTCATTCCTTGTTTCTTGATTTGACCATTTTAGAATGTGATAAATCCTTGAGCATTTTTATTTTTATCTATTTTTTCTCTTTTGGCCTTAGCCTAGTTCATTTGTTGAACTTGTGATCTTTCATGTGTTGAATTGGGTCTTTGATACAATTTGGACACCGCTTGTCTTGTAACACTCTTGTGTGTGCCATCTTGGTTTACTTGGTGTTTTGTTCAAATTGTATCTCATTTTTGGTACTTGAAAGCCTTGTGCATGCATATTTACTACATATCTATATTATGGCATGCTTGCTTTCTTTGATCCAATATATAGGGGAAACTCCACCATATCCCATCGGCTAAGTTGTGCATGAAATTCAATTTCATATCAATATGCACATATTTATGTGGAGTCTCTCCTATGTATTATAGTTGCACTAACTACATTGGACCCAATAAGTTTGGGGACCATTTTGTACTTAAATGTGTTTTAGGTACATTGGAGATAGATTGGATGCTTGTCTCTCAATCTTGAAGAAGTGGTGCGTTAATGACAATTGGAGGCAAGCTATAGGATGATCAATGAATTCATATCCTCTACATCCTACCAATTATATATCGGTAACAAGTATCTCTTGATCATGCATATTTATATTGCTTCCAACCTTTTGTAGGTTGCATCTTGGCATGGTTTCTTTGATTTTGTACTTATTGTTGTATCTCTAGCCATGCTATTAAGAGGACTCTCTATTGTATATGTGTATAAGTTGAGATGAGTGCATATAATTGGGACTATACAAAATCATGCATATGATCCTCCAATCCCAAATATGTCAATCTAGCAATTTTATTGCCTATCATTTCCTCAACTTCTCTCATGTGCAATAGTGAGATTTTGCTAGTCCATTTTCTCTTATGATACTTGTTGCCTTTCTCCATATATTCCAACTTTTGTCCTTTTCCCTTGGTGATAGTTGTAATATATGTAGTGTGTTAGTGTTTGAAGCTCATTAATCTACAATAAGATATATTTGAGCCTTTGGTTGTGCTTTGAAGCAAAAATCTTATTGGTATATGTTATGAATTCATTTTTGCTTCCATGTGCTTCTTGTATATCTTCTTTATGTGTGCATATTTCTTTGTTGTCATATGTCTTTGTGATGTTTTCAACTTATAGACATATACACATATGAGAAGATAATTTTAGTTGATTTTTAATCCTTGGAGACCACCTTTCTATTCCTTTTGATTCTTCAGTGGCTTCCAAATTTAATTTCCTATGAGTGTTAGTTCCTCTTGTTTGCATATTTGGGCACTCATATTTGTTCTCTCATGCCTTGCATTATTAAATAAACTTGGATGAGTGAGGATTCCATGATTATGCACCTTGTTTCCAAATACAATTATTATAATTGGTTCATTATCTTTGGAGAGCTCATCTAATTCATTTAATAATGCTCATTTGTCTTATTTCTCATTTATTGTGACTTAAATGTTTATGGAGAAGTGAGGATTCCATATTTGTGCATTTTTGTATTGAAATACAATGATTCTAAAGTGTGCACAAATCTTGGGGAACTTCTCTATTTTATTTAAGCATTTATTTAATCTTTCATTTGATGTGTTTTAAATGTTTATGGAGGAGTGGGGATTCCATATTTGTGCATTTTTTGTATTGAAATATACCGATTTTAAAGTATGCACAAATCTTGGGGAGCTTCTCTATTTTCTATTTCAAACACTCTTTTGCTCATATCATAACATCTTGTTGTTTCCATTTGGACTCATTTGTTGTTTTCAATTGGTATTTGACCTTGTAATTGCTTGCATCATTTGGCTTTATTTTGGCAATCTTCGGGTCCTCGATATAGTCCTACTCCCTCCCAAGTATTCATCATTGGATATGTGCGAAGGCACACCTTTGGAGGAATTATTACTATATTTGCCTTCTACAACTTGTCACCCATTTCGGCAATCGATGCCAATGGGGGAGAAGTTTTAGAGGGTTTAAGGGATCGGAAGTTGGTTTATGCATTGAGTTTGTTCTTAAGCATTTGCCTTTCATGCTCTTGCATCTTTATTGTTGCTTAACATGTGTTATATATAGAGGAAACTCCACCAATGATAATGATTGGCAATATATGCAATGAAATTCAAGTTCATCACACATGCATAGATTGTGGGGGAGTTTGCTCTATATATGGTGGTGGTACCAATATCACATACTTTTGTAGTATTTGATATTGGTATTACCATCTTATTCATTAAAATTCCTTATATAAACCCTCTTAAAGGGATTGTCATCAATTAACAAAATGGGGGAGATTCAAAGAACATGTGGGCCCCCATGTGTGGTTTTGGTAATTAATGACAATCTTTATGGACTAATGTGTGTATTAAGTTATACTTGTAGAAATTGTCCATTGGCATCGCTTGGAGCTTGTGTCGGCTTCAAGGTCAATGAAATGATAAGAAGATATGTTGTGCAAGCTCAAAATGCGCAATCTTTAGAAGATCTCATGTTTGATGCTTTCCATCCTCGGTGATCATGGATCGATGATGAGGAATCAAGAAAGGCGTTCCATCTTGAGAAGGTAAAGATCGTCTACATCGAGCTCAAGTGGAATGCTCAAGGCAAATTAAAAGTATAATCTTGATAGGTTTTTCCTTTTGCCGGTCTTATATTGTTAGTGGAAGACCGGGTTTAGGATAGATAACCGTACTTTCAAGAGGGGCTCTCAAATGAGTAACTCGATCACATCGTTCGGAGAGAGCTCAAACCTTTAAATACTTGCATCATCGTATTTGGTTGTTATTTGGTCTTATCCATGTGAGGATATAGAGCTTGTGGTAATCTCCATAACAAGCTCTTGTTCATCAAAATCGGATCCCTCTTTTATATCTTATTGTGATTTTGATTTATGCGGTTTTTCGGTTTCTCACCAAGTGAGGTATCTCACATTATTATACTTGATACATTCTCACTTGGTGATAACCAATATTTTCACCTTTTATAGGGAAGCTCATGTCGTCCTCTTTCCAACGCAATTGGAATCGGGTCGATCGGAGTTACCAATCAAAAGTTATAGTCGTTTGAATATCTGCTGGTCTCCTAGGTACCAAAATGCGGTAGTACCGCATTTTAGTACCTAGCGAGGCAGAAGGTTTTGGAAAGTTGCCAAAATCCACTGCCGGGCTAGGTACCAAAAAGTGGTAGTACCGCATTTTAGTACCTAGCGCGGCAGAAGGTTTTTTACTTCGTCATTTGGATCTATGCTCCATTGCTGGACTATGATGTTTCTTTTCATGATCTTATAGAGGTTGTTGTCCTCTTCGAAACGAGCCCAAGATCATCGAAATCGGAGTCCGGATGCAAAAGTTATGGCTATTTTCGTTCTGTGATGACCGGTAGTACCGGACCAGGATCCGGTAGTACCTGGGTCCGGTAGTACCGCATTTTGGTACCGGCGAGCACAGAGAAAAAATGTGTTTGGAGCCCCAGGAACCCCAGGAAATGTCCGGTGGTGCCGGGAAAGTCCGGTAGTACCGGGAAAAAGTCCGGTAGTACCGGGAATCGCGTTTTTGGGCTGCAACGGTTGGATTTTGGAGGGACCTATATAAGGGGCCTTCTTCCCCAATGGTTCCTTAACCTTTCTTGCAAGTTTTCCCCTCCATTGTTGACCTTCTTGAGCTTGTGTCGTGGTATTGCACGGCAGATGCTACTGGGGGTAGCTTACGTAGAGGGAGCAAGGCGACGTAGAAGAATCCGGGAGCGAGATTGGCACACGATGTACCCAGGTTCACGTCCCCTCGGTGGAGGATCGCTACGTCCTGCTGTCAATCCAGTATATGATCATAGATTGGTTTACAATGGGAGCCGCCGTAGGCGGAGGGAGACTAGATCTCATGAGATGTACCCCTTGGGGGTGCCCTTGGTGGCTTTATATATGCAGCCAGTTAGGGTTTACAAGTGCTTTGGTGGGCTTTCTATTGAGTCGCCGTCTTGGGCCTCCGATACGCCATCGTTCGGGTCCAAGACGCTGGCCAGATCCGGCGAGTCGACCCGCTCTATGTTTGGCGATCCAAGGTGGCGAATCCGCTTGGGTATACCCGATTGGTATTCCCCATCGAGTCCCGAGCGTTGTTGATTCGACGGGCTTGAAGCAGTAGCGGAGAGTCTTGACGATGGGTCGTGGCGAATCGGCGACGAGCTCCTGAATAGAGAAAAGAACCGTGAAGCGGGAGGCGGTCGACATGAGCCAGTCGGTGATGGCCAGTTGGCGAAAGACGCAGGGCGTCGGTGAAGCTGCCCGTCGCGGCGAGTCCTCGAACGTGTAGCCTGCCGAGTCCCCGAGCGCGGCGAGTGGCAAGGTCGAGCGACCGGCGAGTCCGCGAGCGTGTGGCGTACGCGAGGGCGAGTCCGCGATGACGAGTCCCCGAGCGTGTGGCGTACGCGAGGGCGAGTCCGCGGTGGCGAGTCCCCGAGAGTGTCGAGTACGCGAGGGCGAGACCGCGGTGGCGAGTCCCCGAGCGTGTCGAGTACGCAAGGGCGAGTCCGCGATGATGGCGAGTCCCCGAGCGTGAAGAGTACGCGAGTACCGAGTCCATGATGGCGAGTCGACGAGCGTGTTGAGTACGCGAGGGCGAATCCACTGCGGCGAGCCGACGAGCGTGTTGAGTACGCGAGGGCGAATCCACGGCGGCGAGTCGACGAGCGCGTTGAGCACGCGAGGGCGAGTGTCCGCGGCGGCGAGTCGACGAGCGTGTTGAGTACGCGAGGGCGAATCCACGGCGGCGAGTCGACGAGCGTGTTGAGTACGCGAGGGCGAATCCACGGCGGCGAGTCGACGAGCGCGTTGAGAACGCGAGGGCGAGTGTCCGTGGCGGCGAGTCGACGAGCGTGTTGAGTACGCGAGGGCGAGTCCGCGGTGGCGAGTCCCGAGCGTGTTGAGCACGCGATGGCGAGTGTCCGCGGCGGCGAGTCCCCGAGCGTGTTGAGTACGCGAGGGCGAATCCACGGCGGCGAGTCGACGAGCTCGTTGAGCACGCGAGCGAGTGCGATGGCGGCGAAGTCGACGAGGCGAGCGCGGTCGTGGAACCACGCATACACACTGCATGCCTAGGAGTAGTCCCCGAGGCTCGAGTTGGCTTGTAGAGGCGACTTGAGGCTCTTTAGAGATGCATATTTTGAAAATATTAGTGGTTGCTGCTGAGCGCGGCGAGCTGCGAGGTTGAGCGACCGGCGGGCACCGAGTCCCCGAGCGCGTCGAGTGGCGAGGTCGAGCGACCGACGGGCACCGAGTCCCCGAGCGTGGCGAGTCCGTGATGATTGCGAGTCCGCGAGGGGAGAGTCCCCGAGTGTGGAGAGTCCGTGATGATTGCGAGTCCGCGAGGGGAGAGTCCCTGAGTGTGGCGAGTCCGCGATGATTGCGAGTTCGCGAGGGGAGAGTCCCCGAGTGTGGCGAGTCCGCGATGATTGCGAGTCCGCGAGGGGAGAGTCCCCGAGTGTGGCGAGTCCGCGATGATGTTGATTGCGCTGTTTTCTTAGCGAGTCTCTCGTCTTGGCCCGGGGGGCCAGTCGCATGGCGACTCCAAAGATGGCTCTCGACTTGGCGTTCTTCCTGGACGATCCGAGGCTCGGTTTGCGAGTCCTCGTCCGCAGTACTTGGCCGTGCGAGTCGCACTGTCTAAGGTTGAGGAGGACATGGTGCTGTTTGTGTAGCACTACCATTTGTCTTGGCCCGGGAGGCCAGTCGAGCAAGGCGACTCCAATGATGGCTCTCGGTTAGCGTTTTTCGTGGACGATCCGAGGCTCGGTTTGCGAGTCCTCGTCCGCACTACTTGGCCATTGCGAGTCGCTCTTTCAAAGGTTGACAAAGGCGAATAGATTTATTCCGAGGGAAAGAGACGCCCAGTGGTGAGTCCATGCAGCGTGGCAAGCGACCCTCTCTGGCGACTCGGACGATGAAGGTCCCTTAGCAGGTGCGGCGTACACATTTGTCATAGCGGACAGGATCGCACGACGTTTAGCCGGAAAAAGTCGATGCGGCGGACACGGAGTCGACGCGGCGGACGGAGGTCGCGCTATGGCGAAGTTGACGCGGCGGACACGGGGTCGACGCGGCGGGCGGAGGTCGCGCTATGGCGAAGTCGACACGATGGTCGACGCGGACGGGTCGCTATGGAGAAGTCGACAGGGTCGACGCGGCGGACGGTGGTCGCGCTATGGCGAAGTCAACGCGGAGGACACAGGGTCGACGCGGCGGACGGTGGTCGCGCTATGGAGAAGTCGACGCGGCGGACACAGGGTCGACACGGCGGACGGGGGTCGCGCTATGGCAAAGTCGACGCGGCGGACACAGGGTCGACGCGGCGGACGGTGGTCGCGCTATGGCGAAGTCGACGCGGCGGACGGTGGTCGCGCTATGGCGAAGTCGACGCGGCGGACACAGGGTCGACGCGGCGGACGGTGGTCGCGCTATGGCGAAGTCGACGCGGCGGACGGTGGTCGCGCTATGGCGAAGTCGACGCGGCGGACACAGGGTCGACGCGGCGGACGGAGGTCGCGCTATGGCGAAGTCGATGTGGCAGGCGAGTCCGTGGCGGGCGAGCCTCCGAGCCTAGCGAGTCCGCGTTTAAGCGTGTCCGCGTTTAGGCGAAGGTCCGGAGCATGGCGAGTCCGTGATGGACGAGTCGTCTGGTGTGGCGAGTGCGCGACGGGTGAGTCGCCAAAAGTCCATGATGGCGAGTTCATGGCGGGTGAATCCCCGAGCACGACGAATATGCGGCGGGTGAGTCGCCGAGCCTAGCGAGTCCGCGTTTAAGCGTGTCCGCGTTAGGCGAGTACCGGAGCGGCGAGTCGGAGAGCCTAGCTGAGCTGATCATGACAATGAATGGGTCGACCGTACAGCCAATAGTGTCGACGTTTTCCGTTCCACTTTGTTGTAGATTTATTTTCCTCGCGTTCGTACATACAAAACAATTTAGACGTTAGGATATAATATAATAACTAGGAAAAAGCTTGAGTAGAGAGACATTATTTCATGATGATCGGGTGCATGCATAGTACGGATATGTGCCTATTTTTCTTTGATCCAGATCAAAAGGAGTGCCTTGGAACTTGATCGTTGGACATTGTTGGGAGTCCCGATGCAACTAGCCATGTTGGCGTAATACAGGCATGGCGACGTTGTTGTGGCTTCAGCACCCGTAAAGAGTGTGCAACGGATCGGTATAAACAAAATAATCGAATAAGTACTTGAGAGAGAGAGAGACAGAATCAAAATAAAAACTTAGCTGATCAATCGATCGTGCATGCTCGTTAATCGCCACCAGCGTGCGCTGATTACGCGTAGATGGCTTCCCAACGAATCGGCCGTGGCGGCCGCACTACCCGGCAGATTGGATCTGACCGATCAGCCTCCAATCCTAGAGCCTCCAAATAGCAGTTTTTGAACAGCACGTATGGCGGTGCGATCTGGCTGCCGGCGACGATGAGGGATCCCGCCCGGATTATCACCCTCCAAGAATCGCTAGCCCCACGGTGGGCGCCACTGTCGAGGGAATGACCACGGCAGACGCTGCGATCGGCAGCGAGTAGTAGAACGAAGGGCAAGGGCGGCCTGCCATCTGCGGTGCGAGATGAGGGCGGAGACTCAGGGTTTTACCCAGTTCGGAGGGTAAAGACCTACTCTGCTAGATTGTATTATGGAGGCGTTTACAATGGGCGAACTCGGCGACTAGGCGGCGAGTTGCTTGGGTGTCTGAGGGAACGTATCCCTTCTCACCCCTTGGGGAGGTTTATATAGGCTCACCTCCCCTAGGGTTTACATATCTCAACCAATTCGGTTACAATTCTGCCAATCGTTTAACTCAGACCGACTGGGCCTATCTACTCGCCTGGGCCTTCAATCTCCAAATTGGTACCTTGATGGGCTTTGATCCACTCGCCGTTCTGCAGGCCCACTCGCCAGCCTTCGGGCCAGTCGGAAACGTCCCGCTGAGGATACCCCAGTAGGCATATCCCCATCAGCTTGCTTTCTCTCAATCCCTCCGATGATTCTTGCATATTCTTGAGGGATTTGAAAGAGGAGATCTAGATCTACAATCCCACCAATCAATCTCTCCTCTAAGTGAGGGGAACATATTGGGATCTAGATCTTGGAGTCTTTTGTGGATTTCCTCCATTGATCTTCCTCTCTTATTCCCCCATAATCTTTTGTAGCTTTGGTGGAATTTGAGAGAGAAGGATTTGAACACCTTTGTGGTGTTCTTGCCATTTGCGTTTGGTGCATCGGTTTAAGTTCTCCTCGGAGGATTTGGTTTGTGTGACTCTTTGGAGCTTGTCCCTCTTGGGTTCTTGGAACCCTAGACGGTTGAAAGGATCGTATGGGCACCTAGAGGGGGGGGGGTGAATAGGTGCTACTTCAAATTTTACTCTTTTTCAAATTAGGGTTTGACAAGAAAGGTAAATTCTCTAGAATATGCATCTATGGTGAATTTACCTATATGTCAATCAAGCACAAACTAACACAACACTAAGCAAGAACAAGTAAGTAAAGTGCGGTAAAGGATAGAAGTAACCAAGGGAGTGGACGTAGAGACAAAAGGATTTGTTTCCGTAGTTCCTTCCTTTTGAGGGGAAGTACGTTTACGTTTGGAGAGGGGGTGGTTTCAAACCACCAACGCCACGAGAGGAATCCCTTGTTCTCCGATGAACCTCACCCCAACGGGCTCGATTGACCTTCCACTATATCGACAACCTTCGAGGTTGAAAGGATACAGATGTCGCCTAGAGGGGGGTGAATAGGCGATTAAAACTTTTCCTAGAGTGGCTCAACAAAGGCGGAATAAAACTAGCGTTTTACTTTGTCAAGCAAAACCTAGAACAACTAGGGTTCACCTATGTGCACCAACAACTTATGCTAAGCAATACAAGTAACAAATTGATAGCAAGATATATATTACTTCAAGCACGAAGGCTATCACAATGTAAAGTGCATAAGTAAAGAGCTCGGGTATAGAGATAACCGAGGCACGCGGGGACACCGAAATTTTACCGAGTTCCTCCCAACATGGAGTACGTCTCGTTTGGAGAGGGGGTGGTATCAAACCACCAACGCCACAAAAGGCCTCCCTTATTCTCCGGTGAATCTCACCCCAATGGGATCGATCCACGCTTCCACTATCGATGCACTTGTCGGTGGCAATCGGAACCTCTCACAAGGTTGGGGCACAACTCCACAACTTAATTGGAGGCTCCCAACAAACGCCACAGAAGGCCACAATGCCACCAAGGCCACAAACCGTCTAGGGTTCCAAGAACCCAAGAGGGACAAGCTCCAATGAGTAAATCAAACCAAATTCTCCGAGGAGAACTCAAACCGATGCACCAAATGCAAATGGCAAGAACACCACAAAGATGCCCAAATCCCTCACTCTCAAGTTCCAACAAAGCTACTAAAGCTATTGGGGGAACAAGAGAGGAGGAATCAAAGAAAGACACAAAATCCCTCAAAATCTAGATCCCCAAAGATGCACTCACAAAGAGATGAATCGGTTAGGTCAAAACGTGGGGCTAGATCTCCTCTCTTTTCCACTCAAATATGGGCAAAAATCATCGGAGGAAAAAGATTAGGCAAGCTTCAAGATCTAGAGCAAGTGTGGACAAAGTTTAGCCTAATAGATAATAGAGGAGCTATCTAAACTGAAAAGGGACAAAGCCTTAAACAGGGGCCCAGAAAAACTAGCCATTTGGGGCATTTTTCGGTCAGGACCAGTAGTACCGGTCAACAAAAGGGGGAAGTCAACGCATGCGAGAGAGAAAGAGGCAGCAAGCAGCAGAGCTAGCAATGCATCGCAGCAGCGAGCAGCGCAGCAGTAACGCAAAGAAGCAGTCTGTAAGCGGGCGATGGGGCCAAGCAAGGCGGGGCGCAGCGCAGGCCACATCTGGGCCACTGTAACACCCTCAGAGTCGACCCTACGCAAGTTTCAGCGATTCCCGCCAAACCCGCATATAAACGATTCAAAGGTGCCCACCAGGCACTTTCGTGCGGGTGGAAAATGAAGTAATAACATTACACAACAGTCCTCGATGGTGAAGGGTTTCGCGGCATAGTAAATCAAAATTTTCTATGGATGCGAACAGAGGGAAATCCAAGATCTAATCTAGGAGATGCAATCAACGAGAGAGATTGGATTAGATCTTCATACCCTTGAAGATTCGCACAGCGGAACGTTCGTCGGAACGTGGGTGATGTAGTCGTACTCGCTTCTCCTCCTCGTGATCCGATCCGATCTAGCACCACAAGTGGCGGTGCCTCCGTGAGATGCACACGTGCAGCACCTCGACGTCTCCTCCTTCCTCGGACCAGCGATTATGGTGGAGAGATAGATTGGACCTAAAACACGACGGCGTGGTGTATATGGTGGAGAATTTCTGTTGCAGGGCTTCGCCTACAAACAGTTGGGAGGGAGAGAGGAAGGTAGCAAGGCTGCTAGGGCTTGGAGGAAGGTGTGTGTGGGGGAGGGGGCGCACGACCCCTCTATATATAGAGGGGGGGCGGCCAGCCCTTGCCCCTCCTCCAAGCCTATCTCTAGTTTAAACAATTTAAACTCTCCCTTATCTAGAAATCCTATCTCTAGTTTAAACGATTTAAACTCTCCCTTATCTAGAAATTCTATCCCGAGATTTAAACGAGTCAAATCTCTCTAGAATCGGCTGGGCCCTATGGGGCCTTGTGCCCCTGGCCCAATGCGGCCAGGACACTCCCTCATAGGCCCATGCCCCCTCCCGGAAGGTGGGGCCACGTTGGTCCCCTTCCGGAAGGTTCTAGAAGCTTCCGGTACAATACCGATTAACCCGGAACAATTCCGAACTCCAAAAACGGCACTGCCTTATATGAATCTTATTCTCCGGACCATTCCGGAAGCTCTCGTGATATCCCGTATCCCATCCGAGACTCCGAACAAAAATTCATAAACCAATTATCCCATCTATCCTAGCGTCGAGACACGTTAAGTGTGTGACCCTGCGGGTTCGAGAATATGCAGACATGATATTCTATCAATAATCAACAGCGGGGTCTGGGCACCCATATTGACTCCCACACATTCATCGATGATCATATCGGATGAACCACGATGCTAGGATTCAATCAATCCCATATATATATTCCCTTCGTCTCGCGATATTTTACTTGCTCGAGATTCGATCGTCGGTATCGTCATACCTAGTTCAATCTCGTTCACAGCAAGTACTTTACTCGTTCCGTAATCCGATATCACTTTGTGATTAACTCCTTAACCACATGCTTGCAAGCGGTGTTGATATCGATTACTGAGTGGGCCCGAAGTATATCTCTCCGACTTGGGAGGACAAATCCCATCTCGATACATACAACCAATGATACTTTCCGATCATCTGAGAGACACCTTTATGATCACCCTCTCATAGGATGACGTTTGATGACCTCAAAGCTTTCTTCCGGTACCAGGGAGTTGCCTTATCTCATGGTCTAAGGAATACAATATTTGACATAGGAAAAGCTTCGCAAAGATGAACACGATGAAACGATCTGATTGCTTCGCTTAGTTTGGTGCATCCATCATATCATTCTCCCAATGATATGATCTCATTATCAATTGACAACTCATGTCTATGGTTAGGAAACCTTAACCATCATTGATCAATGAGCTAGTCCATAGAGGCGTACTAGGGACACGGTGTTGTTCACAAACCACACAAGTATTAAAGTTTCCGCTTAATACAATTCTAGCATGGAATATAAACTTTATCATGAACAAGAATTATAATAATAACATCTTTATTATTGCCTCTAGGGCATAATTCAACAGTCTCCCACTTGCACTAGAGTCAATAATCTAGTTTACATTTGGCAACAATCTCATACCCATGGCAATCGAGGTGTTGATCATGTTTTACGTGGAAGAGGTTTAGTCAATGGATGCGACATTCGGATCCGTATGTACTTTGCTAATCTTCGATCTCCATCCGCTATATAATCTCGGATTATATGAAACTTGATTGATATGCTTGGTTTTGGATGATATCTTGGTTCCTTAGCGAGTGATATGGCGCGGTGTTGTCACACAATATCTCCAGTGGGTCCAATGCACTTGGAACCACGCCAAGTCGAGTGATGAAGTTTCGATCCAAACTCCTTCACTTGGCGCTGCAGCAGCCATGTATTCCGCTTCTACTGTAGATCCCGCGATCACGCTTTGCTTGCAGCTTCTCCAGCTCACAGCTCCTCCATTCAAAATATAAACGTATCCTGTCTGAGATTTGGAATCATCCTTGTCGGTGTCAAAACTATCATCGACGTAACCTTTTACGACAAGCTGTTCATCACCCCCATAGACTAAGAACATTTCTTTAGTCCTATTCAGGTACTTTAGGATGTTCTTCACGGCTGTCCAGTGTTCCACTCCTGGATCACTTTGATATCTGCTCGTCAAACTAAGAGCATTGGACACATCCGGTCTAGTACTCAGCATGGCATACATGATGGAATCTATGGCCGAGGCATAAGGCACTTTGCTCATAGCTTCCCTATCATTTACCGTAGCTGGACACTGAGCCTTGCTCAATATCTTACCTGACAACATAGGCACTGAACCTTTCTTTGCCTTATCCATTCTGAACCTTTTCAGAACTTTGTCTAGGTATGTACTCTGGCTTAAAGCTATCAGGCGTCTTTGTCTATCTCTATAGATTTTGATGCCCAATATATAAGCAGCTTCACCTAGGTCTTTCATTGAAAAACACTTGTTCAAATAACTCTTCACATCGTTAAGCATGTTGATGTCATTTCCAATAATCAATATGTCATCCACATATAGTACCAGAAACGTCACCGAGCTCCCACTCACTTTCTTGTAGATGCAAGCTTCATAGAAATTTGGAACAAATCCAAAGCTCTTGATCACTTGATCAAAACGAAGGTTCCAACTCGAGATGCTTGCTTGATCCATAAATGGAACGCTGAAGTTTGCATACTTTATCGACATCCTTAGGATCGACAAAACCTTGGGTTGCATCATATACAACTCTTCATCAATGTTGCCATTGAGGAACGCAATCTTGACATCCATCGCCATATTTCATAATCATGAAACGCAGCAATTGCTAATAAAATCCAAATGGACTTAAACATCGCTACGGAGAGAAAGTCTCATTGTAGTCAACACCTTGAACTTGTCGAAACCTTTGCGACAAGTCGTGCTTTATAGACGGTAACATTACCATCCGTCCGTTTTCTTCTTGAATATCCATTTGCACTCAACGGCCTTTCGGTCGCTAGGAGGATCCACCAAAGTCCATACTTGGTTTTCGCTCATGGATCCCAATTGGTTCATGGCTTCACCATTTCTCGAGTCTGGGCTCATCATCGCTTCCTCATAGTTCGTAGGTTCACCGTCTTCTACCAACAAGACAGTCAAGGCAGTTGCCGTACCACTCGGGGAGGCACGCGACCTTGTCGACCTGCGACGTTCGATGAGCAACATCGTCCAAGCTTCATGATCCTTGTCATTAGCTTCCTCTATTGTTGGTGCGGTGACCTTTGGAACAATTTCAGGTCTTGCTACTCTCCAATTCAAGAGAAGGTTCAATAACCTCGTCAAGCTCTACTTTCCTCCACTCACTTCTTTCGAGAGAAACTCCTTCTCAAGAAAGGAACCGTTCTTCGACAAACACTTTGCCTTCGGTTACGTGATAGAAGGTATACCCAATAGTTTCCTTAGGGTATCCTATGAAGACGCATTTCTCCGCTTTGGGTTCGAGCTTGTCCGCATCAACTTCTTGACGTAAGCTTCATCCCCAAACTTTAAAGCGACAACTTAGGTTTAGCACCAAACCACAGTTCATACGGTGTCGTCTCAACGTATTTAGATGGAGCCCTATTTAAAGTGAATGCAGCGGTTTCTAATGCATAACCCCAAAATGATAACGGCAAATCGAAGGGACATCATTGATCGGACCATATCTAATAGGGTTCGATTCCGTTCGAACACACCATTGCTGTGGTGTTCCGGTGGCGTGAGTTGTGAAATGATTCCACTTGCTTTAAGATGCGTGAGAAAATCATAACTCAAATATTCACCTCCACGATCGGATCGTAGAAACTTAATCTTTACATTACGATGGTTCTCCACTTCATTCTGAAATTCCTTGAACTTTTCAAATGTTTCAGATTTATGTTTCATTAAATAGATATACCCATATCTACTTAAGTCATCGGTAAAAGTGAGGAAATAGCGATATCCACCGCGTCGAAACACTCATCGGTCCGCATACATCGGTATGTATGATTTCCAACAAGTCCGTTGCTCGCTCCATCATACCGGAGCGGGGTTTTGATCATCTTGCCCATGAGGCATGGTTCGCATGTGTCAAATGATTCAAAATCAAGATACTCCAAATGTCCATCGAATGGAGTTTCTTCATGCTTTACTCCAATATGACCTGACGATTGCCACAAATAAGTAGTATTATCACTATCTACTTTGCATCTCTTAGCCTCAATGTTATGGATGTGTGTTTCATCCCTTCGAGATTTAGAAGAAATAAACCATTCACAAGAGGTGCATGACCATAAAATATGTTACTCATATAAATAGAACAACCATTATTCTCCGATTTAAATGAATAACCATCTTGCAATAAACACGATCCGAAATGATGTTCATGCTCAACGCAGGCACATAATAACATTTATTAAGGTTTAAAACTAATCCCGAAGGTAAAACTAAGGAGAGCGTGCCGACGGCTATCACATCAACTCTTGATCCGTTGCCAACGCGCATCGTCACCTCATCCTCATGGCCGCGTCTATTCCGTAGCTCTGTTTGAGTTACAAATATTAGCAACGAACGGTATCAAATACCCGTGCACTACAACGAGGGCTAGTAAGGAAAACATCAATAACATGTATATCAAATATACCTTTGATGGTGCCGCCTTCTTGTCCGCTAAGTACTTGGACGATTCGCTTCCATGACCCTTGTCCTTGCAATAGAAGCACTCGATTGTCCGGCTTTGGACTAGACCTGAGCTTCTTCTCGGCGAGAACAGCGCTTGCCGCCCTTTCTTGAAGGGCTTCCTTGCACCCTTACCTTTCTTAAAGGTGGGGGCTTGTTGACCATCAACATATGATTATTCTTTTGATGTTCACCTCCGCTACTTTCATCTTAGCAAAGAGCTCGGTGATCATATCGATTGGAACCAATCGATTGTGATCAACTACAAAACTTTTGTAGCTAGGAGTGTCAATCTTGAGCTCCTCTGGAATCTTGCGATCCAGTTGCTCAAGGCGTTGAGTGTAGCCCGACATCTTAATGGCGTGCTCACTAACGGACCTCCCTTCCTCCATCTTGTAGTTAAAGAATTTCTTAGAGATCTCATATCTCTCAGAACGGGCTTGAGTTTGAAACATGTTTTTCAGCTCCTCGAGAATCTCAAAGGGCCCGGCGAACTCCTCAAAACGATTTTGAAGATCCGATTCCATAGCATACAACATGACGATCTTAATCAAATCATAATCATCCTTGCGTGACTGATAAACAGCTTTTTCATCAGCCGGCGCATCTATAGCAGGGGTGTCACCTAACGCTTTCCCAAGGACATAGTCCTTTCGTCCGCCAGACAGAATGATTCTTAGATTGCGGAACCAATTGGTGAAGTTAGACCCATTGTTCCTAAGCTTTTCTTTCTCAGCAAAAACGTTGAAGTTGAAGTTGGACTTGGCCATTGGATCTACAGTATTTGCAAGTACAATTTAGACTGTGTTCATGATAAATAGTTCAACTTAATCAAATTACTAGATGAACTCCCACTAAATTCAACATCCCTCAAGTTGTTTAGTGAACACGATCCAAATTCACCACACCTAATCCGATCATCACGAGAAGAGATGTGGTTTCAATGGTGGACAACAAAGTGTCGATCATATCATTCATATGACTCATGCTTAACCTTTCGGTTCTTGTGTTCCGAGGCCATGTCTGTACATGCTAGGCTCGTCAAGCTAGACCCAAGTATTTCTGCGTGTGCAAAACTGGCTTGCACCCGTTGTATGTGAACGTAGAGTCTATAGCACCCGATCATCACGTGATGCTTGGACACGACGAACTTTCGCAACGGTGCATACTTGGGGAGAACACAGTTTTTATCTTGACCTTTAAGTGAGGAATCATCTTATAATGCTACCGTCGCGATCTAAGCATAATAAGATACATAAAGGGATAAACATCACATGAATATAACTTTATGTGACATGGTATAGCCAATCTTCGCGCAATGATCTCCATCTTGTGCGTTCCGGCATGATCTCCATCACTCCACCATGATTGCCTCCACCACGAATAGCAACTACAACTATTGCTAACTACTTAGCGATAAAGTAAAGCTATTACATGGCGTATAAGAAGTTGACTCGCAGGTCATACACAATTATAAAGACAACCATATGGCTCCTGCCGGTTGTGTACTCATCGACATGCAAGTCGTGAAACATTACAAAACATGATCATCGCATACATTATACACATCACATTTTGGGCCATACCATATCACAGAAAACACTCCCTGCAAGAACAAGTTAGACGCCTCTACTTTGTTGTTGCATGTTTTACGTGGCTTATGGGAGTAGATGCTAAGAACGATTCTTACCTACGGAAAGCCACAACGGTGATATTATGGTTGCCAAACTCCGGTGTTAATCCCATGACAACTATATGAGAGAAACTGACATCCACCAGCCGCATGTGTGGAACAAGCCACACGTCAAGTGCGGAGCGGTCTCATGACGACGTCGCGTAAGGTTGGCTGGACCGCTTCAATCTCACTATCCGCGTCATAAGAAGGACACAAACAAGAGGCTTGCAGAAAACATCAACGCCCGCAACAACCATGTTGCGTTCTACTCGTGAAACACATCTACGCATAGATCTAGCTCGATACCCTTTGAAGGGTTTGGCGGCATAGTAAATCAAAATTTTCTACGGATGCGAGCGGAGGAAAGCCAAGATCTAATCTAGGAGATGCAATCAACGAGAGATTGGATTAGATCTTCATACCCTTGAAGATTCGCAATGGCGAACGTTAAATCGGAACGTGGGTGATGTAGTCGTACTCGCTTCTCCTCCTCGTGATCCGATCCGATCTAGCACCACAAGTGGCGGTGCCTCCGTGAGATGCACACGTGCAACACCTCGACGTCTCCTCCTTCCTCGGACCAGCGATTATGGTGGAGAGATAGATTGGATCTACAACACGGCGGCGTGGTGTATATGGTGGAGAATTTCTGTTGCAGGGCTTCGCCTACAAACAGTCGGGAGGGAGAGAGGAAGGTAGCAAGGCTGCTAGGGCTTGGAGGAAGGTGTGTGTGGGGGAGGGGGCGCACCACCCCTCTATATATAGAGGGGGGGCGGCCAGCCCTTGACCCTCCTCCAAGCCTATCTCTAGTTTAAACAATTTAAACTCTCCCTTATCTAGAAATCCTATCTCTAGTTTAAACGATTTAAACTCTCCCTTATCTAGAAATTCTATCCCGAGATTTAAACGAGTCAAATCTCTCTAGAATCGGCTGGGCCCTATGGGGCCTTGTGCCCCTGGCCCAATGCGGCCAGGACACTCCCTCATAGGCCCATGACCCCTCCCGGAAGGTGGGGCCACGTTGGTCCCCTTCCGGAAGGTTCTAGAAGCTTCCGGTACAATACCGATTAACCCGGAACAATTCCGAACTCCAAAAACTGCACTGCCTTATATGAATCTTATTCTCCGGACCATTTCGGAACCTCTCGTGATATCCCGGATCCCATCCGAGACTCCGAACAAAATTCATAAACCAATTATCCAATCTATCCTAGCATCGAGACACGTTAAGTGTGTGACCTGCGGGTTCGAGAATATGCGACATGATCTTCTATCAATAATCAGCGGGGTGCAGGCACCCATATTGACTCCCACACATTCATCGATGATCATATCGGATGAACCACGATGCCAGGATTCAATCAATCCCATATATATATTCCCTTCGTCTCGCGATATTTTACTTGCTCGAGATTCGATCGTCGGTATCGTCATACCTAGTTCAATCTTGTTCACAGCAAGTACTTTACTCGTTCCTTAATCCGATATCACTTTGTGATTAACTCCTTAACCACATGCTTGCAAGCGGTGTTGATATCGATTACCGAGTGGGCCCGAAGTATATCTCTCTGACTTGGGAGGGACAAATTCCATCTCGATACATACAACCCAACAAATACTTTCCGATCACCTGAGAGACACCTTTATGATCACCCTCTCATAGGATGACGTTTGATGACCTCAAAGCTTTCTTCCGGTACCAGGGAGTTGCATTATCTCATGGTCTAAGGAATACAATATTTGACATAAGAAAAGCTTCGCAAAGATGAACACGATGAAACGATCTAATTGCTTCGCTTAGTTTGGGTTTGTCCATCATATCATTCTCCCAATGATATGATCTCATTATCAATTGACAACTCATGTCTATGGTTAGGAAACCTTAACCATTATTGATCAATGAGCTAGTCCATAGAGGCGTACTAGGGACACGGTGTTGTTCACAAACCACACAAGTATTAAAGTTTCCGCTTAATACAATTCTAGCATGGAATATAAACTTTATCATGAACAAGAATTATAATAATAACATCTTTATTATTGCCTCTAGGGCATAATTCCAACAGATGGGACCCACAGAATAGACATATATACAACAGCGACTCAATGAGTCAAGAATACAGATATAATATACAAAGAATCCAAATCACCTTGAAAATGATAGAGCGTCCAACTACGAACAAGATGCAAATGGGGCTAAGAGCCCTGAAGAATAACCAATGGCGTCCATAACCCTGCCCGAGTAGGAAGGGTAACCACTAACGACGTCGATCTCAAAACCTGCTTAAACAAAGGGTGCGGCAAAGGGCAAAGGAAAAAGAGAGCGGTCGATCGAGGCCAAGACGGCGAGACTAGAATTCGGCGGTCCTCGCCTACATAGGTATGGTGGACTGAGCGGCAGCGCAGCATGCACTAAACAACCTATAGAGACTCGATATAACTGCCGGTTATCAGAGAGGGATAAGAAAGACCTATTCGAAACCAATCTGATACTATCACCAAACATACCCATCCTGGTATTTCCCCCTCGAGACCAAACGAGGAAGTCAACCGAGGAACTCACACAGTTGGCAGTTTTATTTATTCAGTTATCGTTGCAGCAATTACTAGTCAGGTATAGATAGTGATCCTGATAAGATAAGCAGTGGGCAGTTTTAATTAACCATTCCGTTGTGGTGGTAATACTTACTAGTCAGATACATATGGAATGAGATATCCCAAAACCCAGCAGTTGTTGGTACTTTTATTTAGCCATTTCGTTATAGTTGCAATACTTACTAGTCAGATACAACGGTAGCAAGCGACAACCCAAACAAGCATTTGTTGGCAGTTTTATTTAGCCATTCCATTATAGTGAAGCTGATTACTAGTCATTATAAAGTCAAATTTATAGCACTACTTTAGTTATAGTTGTCTATGATCGAGATACTGTGCTCCAAGTCGTCCATAACATGGACACGGCTTTGAAAGTTTTACCTGCAGGGTGCACAAATAGCAACACACTCGATCAACCTCGGAAAAACCAAATCAAAACCAACGAGGCATTCACGAAAGCAATCACAGGATTCAGAAATATTTCGGGCCACCCCATTAAGCTACCATAAAGTTAGCTGACTCAAACGGACTCAAGGTTTGGGTGGGCGGTGTAAATGACTGGAACCCGAAGTGTGGTGGGCTTGTCGATACCGCAAAATCGTGTCCGATCCTAAAGATGCAGTACATCGCACAATTTAAATAAAGCAGTAAAGCATGGCATAAGTACATGATAGTAAATAAAACCTCAAACTAGTTTGTGGCCCCAAGAAATAAGAATGAATCAAGCTCTGGCTCAGGGGGGTCCCATAAGCCTGCCGGATGTGGATAGCGCGAATATTCAAGGAACGGGTATCAAGTACTCGGGGTCCTATGGGACACAAGTGGACGGTTAACAACCAAATAACATCTATTGCCCACCTGTGCCTCTGCATTTACCTACTTCAATTTTAGTTGTTAAACAGTAATTAAAGTCTTGATCATCTCCAACAATAAACACACGGCAATACTCCAACAACTGTGGTACTTGACGACACCCAACAGCACTTGAGCAAGCGACTACGACGCGCAGGTCCAACTATCTACCAAACAACAGGTAATAGGAGGTGTCCAAGGCAATATAAGGCTGCAAGGGATATCACGGGTACGAAAACTAGAGCATCGCAACACAGATAGCAATAGATCAATAGGAGGGAGTAAATACTATAAAAGTAAGATAGGTAGAAAGGGGGAGATGCTCGCCTGAAAAACATTGCCGAAGGTTCATCCGAAGATCGGGTCGACACTCGCATCAACTCAACGACCTTATCCGCGAAAAAGCAAAACACTAGAATAAACACCGGATGTACTATTTAATACAACGGCAGAAGATCGGGCATGATGCATGTATGATGTATGACATGGCAAAGGTGCGATGCAATTAGGCAATATTAAGCGGAACCGGGGGTCCCGAAAATTACATATATGGTTCCAGTTGTTTAGATACCCCGCATTTTAAATGTTGTAATAACAGGGCAAGATAAGTTACCGGTTCGCTACACAAATTTAAATGAGGCCAATATAAGACTAGATTTGCCCGCATATGGGCCCCATATTTAATTATATGGTGACTCGGCATAAGGCCCCCAAACCACAGGCCAATATAAGACTAGATTTGCCCGCATATGGGCCCCATATTTAATTATATGGTGACTCGGCATAAGGCCCCCAAACCACAGACAAGCATGCATGCATGAACAATTTATTATGCAAAATATCAATATCATATATTATAAGAATAGGGGTCTCGGATAAAGGGTCACACATCTGGGTTCGGAAGATCTTGGTTCCGGGGGTTCGGGGTTCGGTCTCAGGGTTCGACGGGATCGCCGAGGTTCAGATACAAGAGGAGAACTGGGGTCCAAGCGGTCGATCTTGCCGCATCCGAGAAGAAGAACTTGGTTGGCGTCGGGGGCACATCGGATTCGTCCTGGTCGGTGTCGATCTTGTCGTCGATGGCGAACTTGAGTGGATCGGGTACCGGGGTCTTCGGATCCGTGAATTAGATCTTGTCGCACGGTGTTCGGGGTAGACGAACTTGGCGTATTCGCATCGGCGATCTTGGCGTCCGCGAGGAAGTACTTGGCGAATCCGTGTCGACGACCTTGGCGTCCGGGTTCTCGGGCACCAGATCCGGGAAGAAGTACTTGTCGCATCTGATCCTTCGGGCCGAAGAATTTGGCATGCCCGGGTTCGGGGTGTCGAGGCTTGGTCTTCGTACCTTCAGATCTAGGGTCCTCGAATACACGATGGAGGATTTGGGGTTCCGTGCAGGAGTTCATGGCGTTCCTGTGCCCAGGGTTCATGTGGCGATCCTGTCGTCGATGGAGAATTTGTTTGATGCCAGGGCCTTTAGGAGATCTTGGGTCGTCCAAGCCGGAGTACTTGGGATTCATGTCGAGGTGTCAAGAATCAGCGACACTGATTCAACCGGCCTTGGAACAACAGACAAAGCACAGGGCGTTGCCTCCTTGGACGATCTTGTCTGGGCGACATGGATTTGGAGTCACAAGTTGCTGCCTTGGATGCGTGCAAGGGCACTTCAAGAGGAGAATCATGGAATCTCGTCATGTGTGAGCGCGCCGACACGGATATAGCCAGAAGGAGGGCGTCCCTGAGCGGCATGGAGGTGGCCAGAGGAGGTCCCGGTGGTACTCATGATCAGTGGCGGCGGCTCGGCAACAAAAGCGAGGCGTAGGGCGAACTGGAGGACGGAGGTGAGATGGTCTGGGGAGGACGGGGAGGGCCACGGCCGACGAGGGACACAGCGGCGTGGAGCACGGCCGGGCGCAGCCGCGAGCGGGGGAAGGTCGGACGTGCACCACAGGGGCGACCGGAGGGAAGGAAGGGGCGGCCGGACGCGGGGCTAGAGCTGACGGCGAGGGCGGGTGGCGAGGTCGGCCTGGTGGCGGTCTTGCGCAAGGGGAGGCGGCGGACTCAGGCTCGACAGGGCTCAGGAGCACGCCGACGGGAGTAGAGGAGGCGGATGCGGCGGCGGGGATTGCGCCGGGGAGCAGGGAGGAAGGTGGGTTCGTGGGGCGATGCGAGGCGAGCGGGGCGGACGAGATTAGCGGCAGGGGGTTGGTGAGACCGAGGGAGGAGGGAGCGGGGGTGGGGGAGAGGGATGTCGGTGGTGGGGCCAGGCCCACAGGCGGTTGGTGGGAACAGGAGTGGAGGCTGGTGGGGCTGTGTGAGTGCGTGTGTGGTGGGTGAGGTGTCAGGCTCTGATTAGGTGGGGTTTGGGCTAGGGGGATATGGCGAGCCGTGAGTGGCTGTGGTGATGTGGAGGGGGCTGGGTAGACTAGGGTTGGGTAGGAAAGGGTTTAGGGTTTCTTTAGATGGGCCGGGTGGTAGATATTCTGGTCAGGTTGGGCCTCTGGCCTGACCGATCGGACTGCCTCCCCGGACAAAACATTTTATTATTTGTTTTATCTTTAAAACATTTTGTAAATACTTTTTAGACACATGAAAGATCTGAATAGACTGATGTTTTAATTTGAAATAAAGACGGGGGTTATTTAGAAAACAAAACTAGGCGTTTCGAAAATAGTTCCAGACAAACAATGCATGATGATGACGATGCAATGCACAAAACAACGCGATTTTCTAGTAGTGGTTTTGCGGGCGCCCTGACCAGCCTCATGAAAGGAGAGCATGCGGCAGCAGTTATGCCGCTGCCATGTGTAGCGCAGCAAAGCGGCGAGCTCGGCGGGACAGCCAGCGAATCGCGGAATTAAGCGCGTATGATGAACTCTTGGGCCCAGCGCTGCCACTCGGCAGGAAAGCGCCTTGGTCGAAGAGGCGGTGCTTGCGGACGGACGCGAAAGGCCAGCGATGTCGAGCGGCAATGAGTCAACGCGAAAGGCTGGATCTGGATCAAATCTAGGAAAGAAAAAGCGGGCGGTAGTACCGCCATCCGGCAGATACTCGGACCGGTCGGTGAGACCGGAAATTTGTACCGCCAGATTTGAAGAGGCGGGCGAATCAGTTGTGTCGTCTTGGGCCGGTAGTACGGACAGCCAGAAAAATCTTTTTTCTTTTCTTTTTCAATTTAAATAGAGCAAATGTTCAAACGGTCATAACTTTTAAACGGTAGCTCCGATTGACCCGATTCCAATTGCGTTGGATAAAGGACGACAAGGAAATATTGATTATCACCAAGTGAGAAAGTATCAAGTAGAATAATGTGAAATACCTCACTTAGTGAGAAACCGAAAAGCCGCATAAATCAAAATCGCAACGAGATACAAACGGAAGATTCGATTTTGATGAAGAAGAGCTTGTTATGGAGATTACCACAAGCTCTATATCCTCACATGGATAAGACCAAATAATAACCAAATACGATGATGCAAGTATGCAAAGGTTTGAGCTCTCTCCGAACGATGTGACCGAATTACTCATAGGAGAGCTCCTTTTGATAGTACGGTTATCTATCCTAAACCCGGTCTCACACACACAACGTGAGACCGGCAAAAGGAAAAACCTATCAATATTATACCTTTGCCTTGAGCATTCCACTTGAGCTCGATGGAGACGATCTTGCCCTTCCCAAGATGGAACGCCTTCCTTAATTCCTCATCATCAACCTCGCATATTGAGCTTGCCCAACAAATCTTCTTTGCATTTCATTGGCCTTGAAGCCAACACATGCTCCAAGCGATGCCAATGGACAAATCATACAAGTATAACTTAATACACACATTAGTCCATAAAGATTATCATTAATTACCAAAACCACACATGGGGGCCCAACATGTTCTTTCAATCTCCCCCATTTTGGTAATTGATGACAATCCCTTTAAGAGGGTTTATATAAGGAATTTTAATGAATAAAATGGTAATACCAATATCAAATACTACAAAAGTATGTGATATTGGTACCACCATCATATATAGAGAAAACTCCCCCACAATCTATGCATGTGTGATGAACTTGAATTTCATTGCATATATTGCCAATCATTATCATTGATGGAGTTTCATCTATATATACCACATGCTAAGCAACAACAAAGATGCAAGAGCATGAGCAATAAATGCACAAGAACAAACTCAATGCATAAACCAACTTCCCTTAAACCCTCTAAAACTTCTCCCCCATTGGCATCGATTGCCGAAATGGGTGACAAGTTCTAGAAGGCAAATATAGTAATAATTCCTCCAAAGGTGTGCCTTTGCACATATCCAATGATGAATACTTGGGAGGGAGTAGAACTATATCGAGGACCCGAATATTGCAAAAATAATAGTCAAATGATGCAAGCAACTACAAGGTCCGACAAACCAATTTGAAAACAACAAATGAGTCCAAATGGAAACAACAAGATATTATGATATGAGCAAAAGAGTGTTTTAAATAACAAATAGAGAAGCTCCCCAAGGTTTGTGCACAATTCAAAATAAATGTATTGGAATACATAATGCACAAATATGGAATCCTTGCTCCCCCATAAGCATTTAAAACACAACAAATGTGAAAGAATGCAAATGAGTATTATTAAATGAATTAGATGAGCTCCCCAAAGAGGATGCACCAATTATGATAATTGCATTTGGGAACGAGGTGCATAGTCATGGACTCCTCACTCATCCAAATTCATTTAATAATACAAGACATGAAGGAACAAATATGAGTGTCCGAAGATGCAAACAAGAGGAACAAGCACTCATAGGAAAATAAGTTTGGAAGCCACCGAAGAATCAAAAGGAATAGAAAGGTGGTCTCCAAGGATTAAAAATCAACTAAAATTATCTTCTCATATGTGTATATGTCTCTAGGTGGAAAATATCACAAAGACATACTCCAAATAAGAAATATGCACACATAAAGAAGATTATACAAGAAAGCACATGAAAGGCAAAAATGAAGTCATAACATATATCAATAAGATTTTTGCTTCAAGGCATGGCCAAAGGCTCACATATATCTTATTGTACATTAATGAGCTTCAAACACGACACACTACATATATTACAACTATCACCAAGGGAAAAGGAGAAAGTTGGAAAATATATGGAGAAAGGCAACAAGTATCATAAGATAAAATAGACTAACAAAAATCTCACTATTGCATATGAGAGAAGTTGATGAAATGATAGGCAATAAAATTGTTAGATTTACATATTTGGGATTGGAGGATCATATGCATGATTTTGTATAGTCCCAACTATATGTACGCATCTCAACTTATACACATTTACAATAGAGAGTTCTATTAAAACCATGGCTAGAACTACAACAATTACAAACACATTAATTCATGCTAGAAGGCAACCGACAAACGGTTGGAATCAAGATATATGAGCATGAGAAAGAGATACTTGTTACCGAGATAAAATTGGTAGGATGTAGAGGATATGAGTTCATTGATCATCTCATAGCTTGTCTCAAATTTTCATGTATGCGCCACTTATTCAAAATTGAGAGACAAGCATCCAATATGTCTCCAATGTACCTAAAACACAATTAAGTACAAAATGGTCCCCACACTCATTGGGTCCAAAGTAGTTAGATAAACTACAATACATAGGAGAGACTCCACATAAATAAGTGCATATTAATATGAAATTGAATTTCATGCACAACTTAGCCGATGGGATTTGGTGGAGTTTCCCCTATATATTGGATCAAAGAAAGAAAGCATGCCATAATATAAACATATAGTAAATATGCATGCATAAAGCTTTCAAGAACCAAAAGGAAATACAATTTGAACAAAACACCAAGTAAATCGAGATTGCACACACAAGAGTGTGACATGACAAACGATGTCCAAATTGTATCAAAGAACCAATTCAACACATGAAAGATCACAAGTTCAACAAATGAACTAGGCTAAAACCAAAAGGAGCAAAAGATAGATAGACATAAATATGCTCAAGGATTTATCTCATTCTAACATGGTCAAATCAAAAATCAATGAATGAGACAAAACCAACTCCCAAAAAGAGCAAGGTTCTAACAAGAAACCAAACTGCCCAAACTTCTCATGATGGCACAAATACCAAAACGAAAAGATTGAGGTTCCAAGCACATAAAACCCGATATGGACCAAACAAAGAAGCATGAATAAGAGTGTTTTCCATAATATAGGATAGCTCCCCCATGGATAGTACATTATGTAGGATTTTCCTTTTGGATGCAAAATGCACACAAATGGGATCATCACTACTACCTATATTAAATAAACACAAGAGGATATCAATAAAATAAGAAGATCCACAAGAAGCAAGGAAGGCTTGGGAGACAACACAAAACATTTTCTTGGCCAAAGATAGGATAAAATTAAGCAAGGGCCAAAGTGAATATGATCAATAAATTCTACCATACGTTGGGTGCTCATTGTCCAAGGACAAGAAATATTGGGAGTAATTTCCCAAGGTAGCTTGCATAGATATCCAAGATCATAGTCACAACAAGAAGCATATAACTAAATATAAGAATTGAGCATGATACTTCGAACAAGATTCTTGGTAGCTTCCAATAGTCACACAATCACTAGTGATTAGAGTAACTTGAAGCAAATGGTTTCCATGATGATATAGAGATCTAAATATGAGGAAACACATACCAAGAAACACTCTCATATACAAGATCCAAAATATGATCAACAACAACATTCAAGCGAATTAGAACTTGTATGAGCAAATGTGTCACATAGGAGCTAGATAATAATCAATATCAATTCTAAGTGACACAACCTCGAATATTCACATTTTCTAGGATTTGTAATATGCACTAAGCATATGACTCCCCCATAATGTGATACTACCATAAAACCAACACGAGTCAAAAAGGTCCAAATAGAGATAATTAATGGACATTATAGAACTTGAATTTCTCATGAGAATTGTACCACATAGAGAATATGTAAAATTGTAATATCAATACTAGGTGGTATTCCTCATGTATACACATTTTTAGGATTGTGGTATGCCCAAGCATAGCACTCCCCAAAAATGGGATAATCCATTAATGTCTCACAAGAGCCAAATAAGATACCAAATATAAACAAGTAAGGCTCAAGCACAAGAAACACACATACATGTTGTGCCACTTAATCATACACAAATATGATTGATATCTCAAGATAATTAAGTGGAAAGCACAACATGTACAAAAACATGGAAGATATAAAACCAACACATGCATAAGGGGGCGAGTAACTTTCAATGAAATGAGTTTAGCATATGTTACCGCAAGGAGGAACATTGGAAATATAATAGGAGCAATTTAATCCACATGACTTGGCTTTGACAAAAATAATAATGAAGATCCCTTAATTCTTCATGATGTAGCCAAGTCTCCAATTCCCTCCAACAATGCCTATTGATCAAGTTTTGACTTGTTGGTCCCCAACCAAGTTGGGTCCTAAGAGGTTAGTCACAATAGGCTTGGCAACCCAAATGGTTCTTTTCTTGAACCCACATTGAGCACCAACAAACTTGGCAAACACATTGCCAACCTCATCCTTATAAAGTGAATAAGCATCATCAATTAAGATAGGATTGGATGAGGAGATACCAATAGTGCATGCGAAAGAGATGTGCCCCTTCTCACGGCATATGTAGCAAGTTCTACTCTTGGCATCTTTCTTCTTAGGTGAAGAAACAACTTGAGGAAGAGCTTGAGTCTTCTTGGGAGGAGGCCCATCTCTAACAAGATGTAGAGCTTGAGGCCGCTTCCCTTGTTGCTTCTTCCCAAGGGACTTCTTCTTTAATGGGCAATGTTTGACATGATGCCCTTCTTCCTTGCACTTGAAGCAAACAATGTTGGACGGATTCTTGACGTGATCTTGGACATTCTTCTTGTTATCCTTGTGCTTCAACATGATAGTGGATTTGTTCTTGACATTGGAGTTGAATCCAAACCCACTCTTGTCATTGGGGGATTTTTGCACACTCAAGATTTTGTTGAATGTGACCTTCCCTTGATGACCCCTTTTCAAGTCATTCTTCAAATAAGTGACTTGAGCCTTGAGCTCTTTGATTTCCTCTACATGGTTAGTTTCAACAAAAACACTATAGGAAGTAGATGCTACATTGTTAGAGCAACAAGGCATGGAATGTAATTCATCACAAGATATATCATAGTTGTGAGAGGATGAACTACAAGGACTAGCACATGGCAATATAACATTTGGAGTAGATGTAGTGCTAATGTCCACATGAGGCCCACTAGATGTTACCTTTGACATGATGACCTCATGAGCTAACTTTAGCCTACCATGGGAGACTAGAAGATCCTCATGCGAGCTTGAGAGCTTAACATGACTTTCTTCTAATTTCCCATAGTTGCTAGTTAGCAACGCTAGTTGAGCCTTTAGCTCAACATTCTCCTCCAAAATAGACGCTTCACAAGAAATAGAGTTAGTAGCACAAGCATCATCATTATTAGCGATAGGTGAGGGTAACTTGGCAAGCTCTTTTGAATATGAGGCTTTAAGTTGCTCATGTGACTTGGTGAGTTTGATGAGCTCACCCTTTATGACCCTAGAGCCATTTTTGAGGTTCTCAAAATCCTCAACAAGTTTAGCATAAGCAACTTCAAGTTCATCATTTTTAATCTTGAAGGAGTTAGCCACCGCAAGTTCTGTATCATGGTATTCCTTTACTCTAGATAATTCTAGAGTAAAAGTCTCCTCAAGAGATTCTTTGGTGTTTTGTTCTTCTTCAAGGGAGTCCTTTACTTGAGCAAGTTCATTAGCATATTCACGCTCAAGTGCAAACTTTTTATCAATTATGTTTTCTTGCTCCTCAATAAGATCATTGCCTTCTATAGAATAATTCAAGATTTCAAGAAGGTTGAAGGAAGCAAGTTTATTTTTGTAGAGAGCACTATAGACAACCTCTCCCATTTTCTTAATAGAGGTAATATCATACTTACCTCTATAATCATCATTATCATTCTCAACCTCATCATCATCATGAGATACAATGGGATCCAAAGAGGTTACCTTTGTTCCCTTAGCCATAAGGCACATGTGAGAACCGGAGGAAGGTGATGATGAGATTGCACTTGAAGCTCTCTTCAATACCTTGTCTTGGCCCATAGAATCTTCATTTTCCTCTACATGGTTAGCAACACAAGCACTAGAGGAAATAGAAGCATTTTTATCATGGAAACAAGACAACATGCATGAGCATATCATCATGAGATTTGTTCAAGTCATTTCTACATGATATGCAAGGACTATTAACACAAGCATGTGAGGAATTTTGAGTGCTAGAAGTGTTAAGGTCCAAAGATAGATCATTGCAACTAGATAGATATGAGGGATTACAAATAGTGAACACACTATCCATATTGCAATTTCTATCACCACTCACCATATCATTACCTTGTGAAAAATCACATGTTGGTGAAGTGATAGACGAAGAGAACTCATCTCGACCGGAAGTGGAAGCAAAACAATCATCCTTAATAATGTTGGACTTTATATATTTATCTTGAAGCTTGGTCCATATCTCACGAGCGCTTGAATAAGGCATGATAGAAGAAAGAACTACATTGCTCACAACATGCACAAGAATTTTAGTAGCTAGAGCATATATATGATAGTTCAACTTCTCCTCTAAAGATTCGTTTTGGGTATCCATAGGAGAAGAGAAACCCACATATAGATAGCCCTCGATAAATGGGTGAATTTCCCGAAATAAATTAAGCATGCGAATTTTCCAAACATCATAATTTGTGCCATCGAATGTGAGCATGTCATTGTGCACTAATCCTCTAGCCGACATCTTTACTCTCAAGGCGGTGAAGCCTAAAATGAGAGACCGGGCTCTGATACCAATTGAAAGGATACGGATGTCGCCTAGAGGGGGGTGAATAGGCGATTAAAACTTTTCGTAGAGTGGCTCAACAAAGGCGGAATAAAACTAGCGTTTTACTTTGTCAAGCACAACCTAGAACAACTAGGGTTCACCTATGTGCACCAACAACTTATGCTAAGCAATACAAGTAACAAAGTGATAGCAAGATATATATTACTTCAAGCATGAAGGCTATCACAATGTAAAGTGCATAAGTAAAGAGCTCGAGTATAGAGATAACCGAGGCACGCGGGGACACCGAAATTTTACCGAGTTCCTCCCAACATGGAGTACGTCTCGTTTGGAGAGGGGGTGGTATCAAACCACCAACGCCACAAAAGGCCTCCCTTATTCTCCGGTGAATCTCACCCCAACGGGATCGATCCACGCTTCCACTATCAGTGCACTTGTCGGTGGCAACCGGAACCTCTCACAAGGTTGGGGCACAACTCCACAACTTAATTGGAGGCTCCAACAAACGTCACAAAAGGCCACAATGCCACCAAGGCCACAAACCGTCTAGGGTTCCAAGAACCCAAGAGGGACAAGCTCCAATGAGTAAATCAAACCAAATTCTCCGAGGAGAACTCAAACCGATGCACCAAATGCAAATGGCAAGAACACCACAAAGATGCCCAAATCCCTCACTCTCAAGTTCCAACAAAGCTACTAAAGCTATTGGGGGAACAAGAGAGGAGGAATCAAAGAAAGACACAAAATCCCTCAAAATCTAGATCCCCAAAGATGCACTCACAAAGAGATGAATCGGTTAGGTCAAACGTAATAGATCTCCTCTCTTTTCCACTCAAATATGGGCAAAAATCATCGGAGGAAAAAGATTAGGCAAGCTTCAAGATCTAGAGCAAGTGTGGACAAAGTTTAGCCTAATAGATAATAGAGGAGCTATCTAAACTGAAAAAGGACAAAGCCTTAAATAGGGGCCCAGAAAAAACTTACCGTTTGGGGGACCGGTACTACCGCCCGAATAGCAGCAAAAGGGGGAAGTCAACGCATGCGAGAGAGAGAGGAAGCAGCAACAGCCTAGCAATGCATCGCAGGCGTAGCAGCACAGGTGCAAACGCAAGTGCGGCAAAGATGCAAGGCGGTGGGGCCAAGCAAGGCGCAACGCAGGCATACCTTGCCACCACGAGCGAGCAAGGAGAGCATGCGGAAGCAGAAGCAACGCACGCGCTGCAGCAAAGAAAGAAGGCGGCAGTTGACAGCAGCGAACGCTGGAATTGGGCGTGCGCATGAACTCAGGCGGGCCCAAATGCCACTCGGCAAGCGCAATGACGTCGAAGAGGGAGCGCCAAGACGGACGCGAGCAGGCCAGCGAGCGATGTGCGAGCGGCAGCGGGTCAACGCGAAAGGGCGAGCTGGATCTAGATCAAATGAGAAAATGACGCAGAACTACCACATTTGAGACGATCTTGTTAAAAATCTACCACCTTTGGGTTTTTTGACACATAAACACCACTTTTGGGGTATGTGTGTGACAGAAAGCGATAAATGGCCGTGTTTAGTCGTCTAACAGCATTTCTGGCAGGTGGGGCCCGTTGTCAGTGCTGGCATGGCACGCACATGACGGAGGGAGGCAAGGGCCGTGAAGCGCGCGTTAGGCCAGCCCCTGTCCCTGTCGATTTCAACAGCTAGTCCAGCTCTGTTTCCCCACTCTTCCCCAGCCCGTCGTCGCTGCGCCGCCGCACCGCCGCCGCGTCTTCTCCCCGTCACCGACCGTTGTCACCATGGTTTCGTGGAGCGATGGTGAAGAGTCGACGCACTACCCGACCTCGTCTGACGATGTGAGTACCTATAAATCTCCTGCACCTGCCTTTTTCGATTTATAGTTGAATTAGATTTGGATTCAGATGGTTCCTTGTCTAATTTCTGCCACGTTTCAACATGTTAGAGTATGAACAACACCTACGATTCAGACTTTTGCGGTTTAGCCGACGATGGGGAGGTGCATGTGCTCTGCAATTGTGGATTTATGGCTGCCAAGTTTGTAGCTTGGGGGGCTGTAACACTGGAAGGAGGTACCTAGCTTGTGAAGGGCAGCAGGTATGTGAGCATTTCCTAATTAGTATAGATAGTCAGTGCTGGTAATGTCAGTATGTGTTAATTAGTATGTGTTAATTTATAGTGTTCCTTAAATGATGTAGGAAGGAGAGAAGTGTTCATATGTGCATTGGGTTGATCCAGTGTGGCCAGATTCTCTGATGAAAGCAATGGGCAAGCTATGGGAGATGTTTGAAGAAGCTAAACAAGGCAGGGTGAATGATGCACTGGACAATGTTGAGAAGAAGTTTGATTTTGAAGACCAAATTAAGAAGTTGAACCAAGATTTGAAGAAAGCTCAGGATGAAGTTGAAAAATAAGTGAAAGAGAAGAAGGTGACTTTAGCCCTCAAGGCTAAAGCTGAACAAGCTCTCATGGCTGCAAGGGCTGAAATTCAGTAGAAAATGACCACTGAAGCAACAACTGTAAACATGCACAAATATTTGTTGGTGAAGGCAGAGAGAGAAAGGGACAAGTACATGGAGGAGAAGAGGAAGCTGCAGTCCATTGTATCCGATTTGTTGAAGGAGAAATAGGACTACAGGGTCAAGTTCAAGAAGATAAAGGAGATTGTTGAGATGTAGTTTTATTATGATGTGAGCAATGGTTTAATTATGCTTTGAACAATGGTTTAATTATGCTTTGAACTATGGTTTTATTATGATGTGAGCTGTAATATGTAGTGAACAATCTTTGTTGTGGAAATTATGAGCTTTGAACAATGGTTTTATTATCTGAATTATGAGCTTGTTGGTGAAGGCAGATCTTTGTTGTGGAAATTATCTGAATTATGAGCTTGTTGTTCTTTGTTGTTGAAATTATCTGTGAACAATGTAAAGCATCTTTGTTATTGAAATTATATGTGAACAATGAAAATTGTGTAGGTAGTATCATTCATTTAGAAGGGCAGATAAAATTACTGGCAGCATAATAATACTCACTTGCTCATTTTCTCCAAAATACCAGTACATAGTCTCATTCACTAGAGGTCCAACAGTTTGCACAACAAACACTTAAAATTAGAGGTTTACCAGGTAGCAGAATGACAACAGATGCATTTGACACAGCAATCACACATTTCCCCCATCTAGAGGTCCAACATGTGCATCTCTCCCAGCAGATGCATTTTCCCCAGCATTTAAATAGGACATGAAGCCTCTTTCTTTCCTAGGTGCAACAAAAGATGATCTTGCTGCAGGAGTTGATGATCTTGGTGGCCTTGGAGCTGGTTGAGCTTGGGGAGGTGCAACAGTAGAAGATCTTGGTGGCCTTGGAGCTGGTTGAGCTTGGGGAGGTGCAACAGTGGAAGATCTTGGTGGCCTTGGAGCTGGTTGAGCTTGGGGACGTGCAACAGTGGGAGTTCTTGGTGGCCTTGGAGCTGGTTGAGCTTGGGGAGGTGCAGCACCTGAAGAAGATGCTCCATCTGGCTTTGTCATGTTTGCCTGTTATGAAACATAGTTAAATCAGCAAAAAAGTTTCTACAGGTGTTATGAAGCATAGTTTAATCACTGGTAGTTTCCTTACCTTGTGATTGTTTTTCCTTAATGCAAGATCTGGTCTGAGAGGCTGTGAGCAGCTTGTATATTTGTGTCCTTGCAGCTTGCAGTTACTGCAGGTGATAGTGGCCATCCTGGAAGATTCTTTTGGCTTTGGCACCTAAAATTTGCCTTTTCTTCCTTTTTCTTGCCTTCTTCCCTTCTGGTGATCTTTAAAACCAGGTGGCATGATGTCTTCAGTGTCAGTTTTGGTCCATCCATGTTGTTGTGGCATGGGATAGAATACAAGCTTGTAGCATTTGAAGAAAAAAGGTTTCTTGTAGAATTCAGACACATAATCTTCTGGATATTCACCAGCTTTGTATATGGCACTAACAGCATGATTGCATGGCAATCCATAGATCCACTTCCTACAAGAACAACTTATTTTTATCGATTCAACTCATAAGTGCGATCTCCACTTTGCACTGCATACCCATCGCCTTTTGGCACAATTCTCGCAAATTTCTTGTTCAATTCTAGTTTTTCTGCATAAAAGGGTGTTATCTCCCATGATGCTTTCTGTCCTCCTTCCCTCTTTTCATCAAACCTAACCATATGTTTGTCATAAATCCCTACAAGCATTGTCACAATGGGTTTGTTTCTCTCATCTAGAATATATCTGTTGAATACTTCACTCAAATTGTTGTTGACCATATCTGTCTTGCAGTTTTTATCAAAGGCCCACCTTGCCCATGTGTTCACAGGAATTTTGGACAACCACTGCCAAGCAAGCTCACATTGCTTCTTCATTTCTTCCATTGCACTGTCAAAACCATGTTTGGTGTAAGAATAAGCAGCATTGTCCATGCATTTCTTCAAATCCTCTCCTCTAAAGCCTGCTGTTTGAAAGTTGGCATAAATATGCCTAAGACAGAATCTGTGGGGAGAGTTTGGGAACACATTTGAGACAGCTTTGATTAGCCCCTTCTGTCTGTCAGACATTATTGTGTAGTGGCCAAACTGTCCTGCATCTCCACCTAGGGCTTCCTTCAATTGTTCAAGAAACCACTGCCAATTAGCAGTATCTTCCTTAGCAACTATAGCCCATGCAATAGGATAGATATTATTGTTGCCATCTCTACCAGTAGCAGCTAAAATTTGAGCTCCTGTTGTGAGTTTGATGAAGCAGCCATTGAAGCCAATGAAGGGCCTGCATCCTTCAAGAAATCCAAGCCTTGCAGCATTGACACAAAAGAAAAGGCCATGAAATCTAGGCTTGTCACTGATAAACACTTGCTGCCCTTTTTTAATTGCTTCCTGCTCTTCTTACATTGGGCGATGTGATGGTCACAATACACCTTGAACCTGGATTTTTATCTATAACAGTTTGCAAGTAGTCTCTAATTCTGTGGTACTGCCTCTTGTGATCCCCATCACCTTTTCCCTTGCTTTAGTCTTTGCCATATAGGCCATTCTTTTTGGCACTTCAACACCAAAATCCTTTTTTGCTTTGTCAACTATGGTTCTGATGCCTGTGTTTGGATCAGACCTGAAGTTGTCAACATACACATTGCTCAGAAACTTGCTAGTAACTCTATTGCTTGATGGTTCAGTTGGACAACAGTGATCCAAATGCATTTTCTTTACACAGAAAGTGCTCTCATGCTTGATTTTTGAAGCTGACATAAAGAACTGGCAGTTGTACTTCTCCTTCTTTCAGCTTACAAAGAAACAATAATTCTATCTGGCCCATTTCTGTGGTAATGGAAATTCCTAACTTGAGCTATGTGAAGCTGACATAATGCCTGCCTAAACTGATAAACATCCTTGAAACATAGCTTCAGCCTAAAATGTTGCTTAGGATTTTCCCTAGTTTCATCATACCACACCCTCTTTGGTTGCTTCTTTGCTCTGCTTTTTCTCCCATTTGGCAGCACAAATGGTAGAGGCTCAAATCCTTCATCCTCTTTTTCTCCCAGGAAACCTAACTGCTCATCATCTTCTGGATCAGAAGGAGCCCAGTCTTCCTTTCCTGGTAATTCATCTTCACAATGTGACCTTGTAGTAGGGCCCCTCCTCCTCACTCTTTTCTTCACTTGTTGCTCTATAAAAATATCCTCTGGCTCTGACTCATCCTCATACAGTTGCTCATCAGCCTTCCTCTTCATCTTAGCTGCTATTCTTTTCTTACTCTCCTCTATTTCCTTCCTCCTCATCTCCTCTAACTGAACTAGGTCAACCTGGCATGGATACATCCAAGCACACCGCCATCGATGCTTCTCCCTCATATTCTTCTTCATCTCCCTCATCTTCATCTTCTGACATCCAATTGTCAGCATTATGTGTGCACAAAGGCTGAAAGTACACACTGTTCTGGGTCTCAATGAGGTTATGACCATGCTCTTCCTACTCTAAATCACATGACATGTGACTTGGATAAGATTTTGCATATAATTTTTCTGCCTCCTTGGACTTCACAGGAGACACAATAATTGCTTGTTTACTCTTGTCTCTCATCACAGTTAAAACCAGTTTTTTAGACCTTTCATACTTCCTGACCATCTCTTCCACCTTACAGTTGCTATCCATAATTTCTAGTCCATTCAGTCCCTCCCCTTCTGATTTTACATAGTACATTGAATCAGAAAGACCATAACCTTCCTTCTCCAGCAGTGACAACAAATTCAAAAACCTAATATCTGATCTTAGCATTTTTGTTTGCACAAATTTAGCACCATCAAATTGAATGTAAAGATCCCAAATCTCTGAATGTGGCCTAAAACAAAGATAAGAGAATGTGCAATCATAAGAGAATGTGCAATCCCAAATTATTTTCTACTACTAAATCACACTAAATCACACACAAATCACACTAAATCACACTGTTGAATCCCCAAATTCAAAAAAGAGAAAAATGAACCTTACCCGCCGTCGGAGACATAGTGGCTGAGCGGGTCCTCGCTAGTCGGCCAGAATACCGCAATGCTACCAAGAAGATTCCTGAGTGAAGAAGCTTCTGCTCGTGGCGCCAATCTGGTCCGGCCATGAGATCCATCGACTCGCGGTCTTCATCAAAGTCCAAATCGATGGACCCCATATTGAATCCAGGCCCGAAGAGCACCTGCCGCACGAAACGACCGCCGCCGCTTCCACTTGGACCCCCTCCGTCGCTGTCCTCTGTCCCGCCGCCACTCGCCATTGCTGTTCGTGAGGAGAGATGTTCGAGCGGCAAAGTAACTGAAACAGCCCGCGAGCGGACAGGGGCTGCCCTAACGACCCCCGTCGGCAGCACTTCTGCCGTTGCCTCCCTCCGTCATGTGCGTGCCACGCCAGCACTGACAACGGGCCCCACCTGCCAGAAATGCTGTTATACGACTAAACACGACCATTTAGCGCTTTCTGTCACACACATACCCCAAAAGTGGTGTTTATGTGTCAAAAAGCCCAAAGGTGGTAGATTTTTAACAAGATCGTCTCAAATGTGGTAGTTTTGCGTCATTTTCTCGGATCAAATCTAGGAAAGAAAAACTGGGCCGGCCGGTAGTACCGGCCCATCCGGGCGGTACTACCGGACCGGTCCGGTAGGACCGGAAATTTGTACCGGGCCAGATTTGAAGAGGGGCGGGCCGAATCAGTTGTGTCCGGTACTGGGCCCGGTAGTACCGGACAGGCCAGGAAAAATCTTTTTTCTTTTCTTTTTCAATTTAAATAGAGCAAATGTTCAAACGGTCATAACTTTTAAACGGTAGCTCCGATTGACCCGATTCCAATTGCGTTGGATAAAGGACGACAAGGAAATATTGATTATCACCAAGTGAGAAAGTATCAAGTAGAATAATGTGAAATACCTCACTTAGTGAGAAACCGAAAAGCCGCATAAATCAAAATCGCAACGAGATACAAACGGAAGATTCGATTTTGATGAACAAGAGCTTGTTATCGAGATTACCACAAGCTCTATATCCTCACATGGATAAGACCAAATAATAACCAAATACGATGATGCAAGTATGCAAAGGTTTGAGCTCTCTCCGAACGATGTGACCGAATTACTCATACGAGAGCTCCTTTTGATAGTACGGTTATCTATCCTAAACCCGGTCTCACACACACAACGTGAGACCGGCAAAAGGAAAAACCTATCAATATTATACCTTTGCCTTGAGCATTCCACTTGAGCTCGATGTAGACGATCTTGCCCTTCCCAAGATGGAACGCCTTCCTTAATTCCTCATCATCGACCTCGCATATTGAGCTTGCCCAACAAATCTTCTTTGCATTTCATTGGCCTTGAAGCCAACACATGCTCCAAGCGATGCCAATGGACAAATCATACAAGTATAACTTAATACACACATTAGTCCATAAAGATTATCATTAATTACCAAAACCACACATGGGGGCCCAACATGTTCTTTCAGAGGTGGAAGCCGGCACCTTTACAACAAGTTCGGGGCACACATCCACAACTGAATTGGAGGCTCCCAAATACAAGCAAGCTGTCAAGACAAATCAAAGATAAGCTTGTAAGAACCAAATCAAAGTTAGGGTTTCCAATGAAACACTAGAGCTTGGGGGCCCTCAAGTGAATTAGGGGGAAATGAAGATCTCTCTTGGTGAAGATGTAAATCAAGGCCTCCTCCTTCGATTCTCCAAAGATCAATGGCTTTGGATGGTTGGATGAAGAGATGTTGTAGATTTGGTGGCTCTAATGGGGTTAGTGTTCTTGAGCAGCTCGAGCAACTGGAGGAAGAAGATAAGGGCCCCTTTTTATAGGCAGCCCCCTCCACGAACCGTTTTCTGACCGTTGTAGAAAAGTCAGACCGGAGACTCCGGTCTACACCGGAGACTCCGGCCAATCTCCGGACCAGCCTCCGGACCGCCTTCCGACCGACCTGCACCAATTTTGCCCCAGCAACACCGGAGACTCCGGTCTTCCAACACCGGGGACTCCGGACTGAACAAAGTCCGGAGACTCCAGAGTAACCTCCAGTGCAGGCTCCGGACCCCCAGACAGAATGTCCCAGCCAGATCCTGGGAGGCACCTCCGGAGCCAGAACCGGAAACTCCGGACCACACCGGAGACTCCGGTCTTGGCAGACCGGAGACTCCGGTCTGGAGTTTCCAGAACAGTTGCATATGAATGTGGTCTTTTCCCAAGTTTGAGGGTGCTGTTCATTTATCAAAATACCAACCTGTGGACAATAACAAACTGTAAAATGATCTATTTGTTGTTAACGAACACCAAAAGTGATTATGACAATAAATGCCCTTTCAATCTCCCCCTTTTTGGTGTTCGATGACAACAAGTGATTTGCATGGAATAAACTATAAATGTGGGACTCCCCCTGACTATGTGCAACAATATAATTAAGTAAAACATGCAAGATATAGATAGTATCAATGGTAGCACACATAGATCTCACATGAGTTACAATAGATGATGCACACAAGCACATAGTCATAGTCACACACATGAACAACGGATAACACACATAAAGTTCAAGTTTGAAAATGGCAAACAGAAGGCAAATAAGGGAAGATAGTCGCAAATCCCAAATCCCAAGTCCATGCAAACCGATGAGAATGTCTTCTCCCCCTTTGGCATCGAAACACCGAAAAGGGGAAAAGACCTACACTAGCGCCCCCAACCGCTCAGTAGTCATTGTCATCCTCGTCATCCTCGGAATCCTCATCCTCCTCCTGGTCACCATCATCCTGATCATAGTCATCATCATCATCATCATCTTCAGGGACAGCAGGCCCTTTGCCGTGAGGGCGAGAAGAGGAAGTACCCTGGTACCCAAAGCCTGAGGTGACATCAGCAAACGTCTTCCAATCCACCAGACTATCCTGTTTGGCATTCCATGCCCCAAATAAGAGTGTATGATCAGACTCTGTGGACTGCTGAGCCCCATGCTCATCATTGTATTCATCTTCACCTTCCTCATTATCCTCAACACCCTGTTCCTTGATCTCTTTGAGAAGCTTCTCAATGCGGCGGTTTCTTTGTTAGGATGTATGCTGCTGCTTGCGAATATCGACGTTCATGCAACAAAGGGTCCTCTCCCAAAAGATGGCCTTCTTGACCCTCTCATGCACATAGTCTCGAGTCATAGTAGGCATAGGGGCATTGGAGGCATTCTTCCTCCGAACTCTAGGTGGGGAGGGAGCCCTCTCTGTCTCAATCTCCTCATCATCATTATCCCCATAGCGACGCCTTGGAGCAGGCCCCATGCGCCCCTTCTGCTGCAGAGAGACCAGAGTGTGCTCAGTGAGGTGTGGTGGTAAGCCATGTGGAGAATCATGCTCCTGGGAGTTGATGAGCCTCATAACCAAGGGTGCATATGGAGGAGATTTTTTGTAAAGAATGGCATGGAACATTTCCTCAAAAATGAAGTCCATCACATCAATAGGTGCAGCATCAGCCTCAGGTCCAGCATTGAAGATCCGGTGAGTATGGTACAGGAGGTTGACAAGCCCACCCCTAATAGCATCATCATTTCCAGCACTTGGAGCAATAGTGTGACGAAAAATCCTCAGCATAAGGTTGTAGAGGGTCTTGAGTCCCTTGGAACCCCCCACAACTCCATCATCATACAGAGGTGCCAGCTTCAACTTGTTCTCACCCAAAGCAGCTGAGTGCATGCGCAGTACCACAGGAGGATACTCCATGGAAGGTCTCAAAGATTACATTGGCAAAGTCATGAAATGTAGCCGTGCAGTGAGTGGTGCCAGTCATCCACACCATGGTCCTGTCAAGATCAGTCCCAAACACAATTGTGGCCTAGAACTGCTGGACAAGATGGACATTTTAGTCTTCACGCAGCTCCATCAAGTTGTAGAGACCCAACTTCTCACAGATCCACAGGGCATCATTGTAGTAAGGGCTCTGGCGCATTTGCTAAACACTCATGAACTTCTGAGGGCAGACAGGTGATCTGGTGAGAACAGCATACACATCCTTCATGAACACAGCCTGTTCTTTCCTCCAGTAACGAGGGTCCTCACTGGTACGAGGCAGTGCATAGAAATCTTTCTTTCTCAACTCACGGTACTCCTCTTTAGACATTTTGTCTAAGGTCTGCAGGTTGTCATACTTGGCCCTCTTGGCACGGTCCTCCCGTTCAGCCCTCTCCTGATCCCTCTTCATGTAAGATGCATCACGTGCCCGCTGTTTCCGGTTGGACGGAGGCACGATAAACTGACCCTGAGCTTCATCATAGCGAGGATTGCCCCATTGGGACTTGGCCTTGGTACGACGAGGACGACTAGAACAATCACCTGTGAACAGCAGTGAGGGAGATAGCATGGAGATGAGTATATATGTCCCAAAGATGCAGTACAAGAGCTTTGATGTATTTCTGGACTATTTTGATTCACCCAACACTGGAGTCTCCGCACCTTACACCGGAGTCTCCGGCTCAGACCGGAGTCTCCGGTCCTGGGGACCGGAGTCTCCGGACCTAAGTCCGGAATCTCCGGTCGGGAGGCTTGGGTATGAGGTGGGAAGATGCTGGTGAGGGTGAATCTAGTAGAGTGCACTCAAACAAGGCTAAAGTACTAGAGTGCACGCAAACAAGTGATTCCAACGGACAAATCAGCAACAATCCTAAAAAAACACATCTAGAGATGAACCCTAGGAGAAAAATAGAGGAGTGGTACCAGATCTGTGTATGGTTTCGTAGCATGGAAAACAAAAAAATTTCTATCGCATACAAACAAACAAGCCAAGATCTATCTACTAGATTGTAGCAACGAGTCGATGGAATAACTTACCCTCGAAGATTCCAAAGTGTTTAACGAGAGCGGATTCTCGTGGGTGATGTAGTCGTACTCTTCCCGATCTCAAGATCGTGTAGACGATCCTTCCGGCCATGCTTTAAGGGCTCCGCAATCGGTCACACGTTCGATTGACGAAGACCTTCCTCTCCTTGTTCCAAGAAAATGGAGGTTGTAGCACTCTCCTCGTGATTCCTGAAGACAACGCGTGGTACCTAAGTAGAGGGAGATCCGCAGGCTTCGCTTAAGCCGAGCGAGTATGGTGGAGTATGAGAGAGCTATTAGTGGTCTAGGTTTAGACACACCAATTAGAAGGCTCTAAACCAAGGCTAGAGCAATTAGAAGCTCTAAACCAAAACGGCTCTAAACCGGAGATTAGAGGATAGGAACTTGTGTGTCTAGAGGAGGAGGCCCTGCCTCCTTTTATAGGTGGACGGGCCAAGGGAGGGAGTCCCTCCCAAGTCGGACTTGGTGGCGCCAGCTTGGAGAGGAGGGACTCCTCCCCAAGTCGGTTTTGCCTCCTCTTGCTTGTTTCCACAGCTTCTGTTTTAGCTTGACTTTCAAACTGCCATTTGACTTTTCTGTTTTAGGATTCAATTTAATCCTTTATTTGGAACAGCAAGAACACTTAGTACATGATGCAATCATTCCAATATGTAATGACACATTCATGTACCCTTTCCCCCCGGAGTGCCGGACATTCCGGAACCTTCTAGAACATTCCCGATGAAAACACCTAATCATTTCCGAACTCAAACGGACTTTCCTTATATGAATCTTATTCTCCGGACCATTCCGGATCACCTCGTGATATCCCGGATCCCATCCGAGACTCGAACAACATTCGGTCTCTTTCTCATAATACCATAACTACTCAAAACAACGTCGAATCCTTATGTGTCTCCCTACGGTTCGTGAATTATGCGGACATGATCGAGACACTTCTCCGAACAATAACCAATAGAGGAATCTGGAAATTCATATGGCTCTACATATTTCTACGATTACTTGCATCGAATGAACCACTTACATACGATACCAATTTCCCTTTGTCTCACGGTAGTTTACTTATCCGAGGTTATGATCGCTTAGATCTCGCATACCTAGTTCAACCTCATATCGATAAGTACTCTTTTCTCGCTCCTGATATGTGATCCCTTGTGACCCAGTCACATGCTTGCAAGCTAATTGGATGACATTCCACCGAGAGGGCCCAGTATATCTATCCGTCATATGGATGGACAAATCCCACTCTTGATCCATGTGTTTCAACCAATACTTTCCTAACACTCAATGCCACCTTTATAGCCACCCGATTACGGTGTGGTGTTTGATGTCATCAAAGCATCCATCCGGTAAAGGTGATATGCATGATCTCATGGTCGAAGGAATTAGGTTACTATGTATCAGAAAGCATATAGCAATTTGAACTATTGAAATGACTTGATCTTTATGCTATGCTTATCTATAGGAGTATGTCCACCATATCATTCTCCTAACGATATGATCTTGTTGTTGATAACATCTCAATGTTCATGATAGGGAAACCACAATCATTAATCAACCAACAAGCTAGTGAAGTATAGAGGCTATACTAGAGACTTCAAATTAAGTTTACAAATCACACAAGTATTAATGTTTCCTTGTTAATACTATTATAGCATGAATGTAAACATTTATCATAAACACAAAGATATAATAATAACTACATTTATTATTGCCTCTAGGGCATATCTCCAACAGTCTCCCACTTGCACTAGAGTCATCTAATCTAGATTACATGGTAATATACCAACACCCATGGCGCTTTGGTGTTGGTCATGTTTTGCCCTCGGGAGAGGTTTAGTCAACGGATCCGCCACATTCAGATCTGTGTACTTTGCAAATCTTTATATCCCCATCCCGATATGTTCTCGAATAGCGTGAAAACAGCTTGATATGCTTCACTTCTTGTGTGACCTTGGTTCTTGCGCATTGGCTATGGCCCATGTTATCACAAGAGATAGACATTGGGTCCAGCACTAGGAACCACACCCAGCTGTAATGAACTCTTTCATCCATATCGCTTGTGAAGCCTCTGAAGCACCATGTATTCCGATTCAGTTGAAGATCTCGCCACAACGCTTTGCTTTGCACTCCTCCACTAATCTTTGCACCATTCAAAATAAATACGTATCCAGATTGTGATTTAGAATCATCCGGATCGGTGTTCCAACTAGCATCGGTGTAACCATTAACAACAAGTTGTTCATCACCTCCATAAGAAAGAACCAGATCCTTAGTTCTGCTCAAGTACTTAAGGATGTTTTGTCACATTCCAATGATCCACTCGATCACTTTGATATCTGCTAGTTAAACTAACAAAGATATGCAATGTCGGGTCTAGTACATAGCATGGCATACATTAGAGATCCTATGGTCGAGGCATGGGAGTCTTACTCATCCTTTCTCTATCTTCTGCCGATGTCGGACTTTGAGTTTTACTCAAGGTCGATTGAGCAACATGGGCAAGAACCCTTTCTTGCTTTCTTCCATTCCAAACCTCTTTAGAACCTTGTCCAAATATGTACTGTGACAATGATATTTGGCGTTTCGATCTATCTCTATAAATCTTTATGCCTAATATGTAAGCTTCGCCAAGATCCTTCATTGAAAACTATTATTCAAATATTCCTTGACACTATTAAGAAGGTCTACATCATTCCCAATCAACAATATGTCATCCACATATAGTATTAAGAATGCTACTGAGCTCCCACTCACTTTATTGTAAATACAAGCTTCTCCATAAGTTTGTATAAAACCAAAACTTTTGATTACCTTATCAAAACGTTGATTCCAACTGGATGCTTGCTTCAATCCATAGATGGACCGTTGAAGTTTGCATACCTTGTTAGCATCTTTAGGATCGACAAAACCTTTGGGTTGCATCATATACAACTCTTCATCAATATCTCCATTGAGGAATGCTGTTTTGACATCCATCCGCCATATCTCATAATCATAATATGCAGCGATTGCTAACATAATCCTCACAGACTTTAGCTTCGCCATCGTGAGAAAGTCTCATCGTAGTCAACTCCTTGAATTTGTCGAAACCCTTTTGCAAGTCAAGCTTTATAGATAACATTACCATCAAGATCTGCTTTTCTTCTTGAAAATCCATTTGTTCTCGATAGCCTTTCGCCATCCGGTAAGTCCACCAAAGTCCATACTTGGTTTTCGTACATGGATCCAATCTCGGATTTCATGGCTTCCCGCCATTTATTGAATCTGGGCTCATCATCGCTTCCTCATATGTCTCGGGGTCATCGGTGTTGTCCACCAACATGACACTCATAACGGATCATACCAATGGAGTGGTACGAGTTCTCGTTAACCTCCGAGGCTCAGAGTAACTTCAACCAAAGTTTCATGATCACCATCATTAGCTTCCTCTCTTATTGGTGTAGGCACCACAGAACTTCTTCCGATGTCTTTGCTACTCGCAATTTCGAGAGAAGGTTCGACAACCTCGTCGAGTTCTACTTTCCTTCCAAATACTTCTTTCGAGAGAAATTCCTTCTAGAAAGGATCCATTCTTGGCAACAAAGATTTTGCCTTTGGATCTATGATAGAAGGTATACCCAATAGTTTCCTTCGGGTATCCTATGAAGACGATTTTTCCGCTTTGGGTTCAAGCTTGTCCGTCAGAACTTCTTTACATAGGCTTCAGATCCCCAAACTTTAAGGAACGACAATCTAGGTTTCTTCCCAAACCATAATTCATACGGTGTCGTTTCAACGGATTTAGACGGTGCCCTATTTAAAGTGAATGCGGCTGTTTCTAATGCATAACCCCAAAATGATAGTGGTAAATCTGTAAGTGACATCATAGAACGAACCATATCTAAGAGAGTTCGACACGACGTTCGGACACACCATTATGTTGTGGTGTTCCCAGCTGTGTCAACTGTGAAAGTATTCCGCATTTCTTCAAATGCTCGCCAAACTCGTAACTTAGATATTCACCTCCACGATCAGAACGTAGAAATTTAATCTTCTTACGTTGATTCTCTACCTCACTTTGAAACTCCTTAAACTTCTCGAAAGTTTCGGATTTATGTTTCATGAAATAGATATACCCATATATACTCAAGTCATCCGTGAAGGTAAGAACATAACGATAACCATCACATGATGCTACACTCATTGGACCACACACATCGGTATGTATGATTTCCAATAAGTCCGTAGCTCGCTCCATCATACCGTAAAATGGAGTCTTAGTCATTTTTCCCATCGACATGCTTCGCATCTTTCAAGTGATTCAAAATCAAGTGATTCAAGAAGTCCATCGAATGGAGTTTCTTCATACGTTTCACTCCAATGTGACCAAGACGATTGCCACATATAGGTCGAATTATCGCTGATTTCAAACGTTTAGCCTCAATGTTGTTGATATGTGTATTTCCACTATCGAGATTCAATAAGAATAGACCATCTATCAAAGGTGCGTGCATAAAAGATATTACTCATATAAATCGAACAACCATTATTCTCGACTTAAATAGTAACCGCCTCGCAATAAACAAGATCCCGATATAATGTTCATGCTCAACACAGCACTAAATAACAATTATTTAAGTATAAAACTAATACCGATGGTAGATGAAGGTAGCGTGCGACCGCGATCACATCAACCTTTGATCCGCTTCCCACGCCGCATCGTCACATCGTTCTTCGCTAGCTTCCGCTTATTCTGCAAAGACCGCTTCGAGTTACAAATATGAGCAACCGAACCAAGATCAAATACCAGCACTACTACGAGTACTAGTGAGATACACATCAATAACATGTATATCGATATACCTTTCTTCTTGATGTTGCTGTTCTTCGATCCGCCAAGTACTTTGGGAAATTCCGCTTAAGGACCTTCTCCTTGCAAGAAAGCACTCAAGATCGTGCTTGTCCAGCCTTGGTCTTCTTCGGCGTGGTAACTTTCTTACCACCCTTCTTGAAGTGTCCCTTTGCTTAGACTTGCCTTTCTTGAATTTGGTGGTCTTATTGACCAACAACACTTGGTGCTCTTTCTTGATCTCCACTTCGCAGATTTCAACATGGCAAAGAGTTCGCAACGTCTTGTTCATGTTCTCAGATGTTGTAGTTCATCACAAAGTTCTTGTAACTTGGTGGTAGTGATTGAGTAAGGTAAATCCCCAAAGCATTAGGAATCACTATACCCAAGCTTTGAAGTTTGTTTGCGTGCCTGACATCTTAAGCACATGCTCACGACGAGCTGCCTTCTTCCATCTTGCGCTTAAAGAACTTTCGTAAGCCTCATAGCTTTCAATTGCCGCATGAGTCTCAAAAATCAATTTGAGATCCTCGACAATATCATATGGGTCTGACTCTTCAAACCTTTTCTGAAGCTCCGCTTCCAAACCATACAAGATAGCACACTGAACTATGGAGTACTGATTCTTCCGAGCGAGGTAAACATTCTTTACTTCATCGGCAGTATCAGCAGTAGGTGGGTCACCCAGCGGTGCATCCATCACATAGGTCAAATTACCAGCTGTGAGGACAATCCTCAAATTTGCGGAACCAATCCGCGAAGTTGCTTCCATTGTTTTTCAACTTTTCTTTCTCTAGGAATGCATTAAAATTGATGGTAGGGGCTGCCATTGATCTACAACATATTTGCAATAGTTTAGACTAAGTTTATGACAAATTGAGTTCAAATTAATTAATGAAATTAAACTAGGTGAACTCCCACTCAAAACAACATCCCTCACATTGTTTTAGTGATCACACGAACCAAATCCACTACATCAACACCGATCATCACGAGAGTTGATATAGTTTCAATGGCGAACAATTGTCATGTTCATCATATCTACTATATGATTCATGCTTTACCTTTCGGTGATCTGTGTTCCGAGACCATGTCTGTACATGCTAGGATCGTCAAGATCAAACCTTAGTTTCCGCATGAGAAAATCTGGCTTGCTCACGTTGTATACACTTGCAGAATCTAACACACCCGATCATCACGTGGTGCTTCGAAACAACAAGCTTTAGCAACAGTGCTAACTAAGGGTGAACACATTATGACTTGATATTCATGTGCATGAGGGATCATCTTATAATGCTACCGTCGTCTACTAAGCAATACAAGATGCATAAAGGATTAACATCACATGCAATTCAATAATATGTGATATGATATGGCCTTTCTTCTTTGTGCTTCCGATCTCCATCTTCAAGCACGAACATGATCTCCATCATCACCGGCATTGCATCAAGGTCAATGACGCTTCTCCATGGTTGTCGTCCACCGGCTTAAACTATTACAACTACTTTGAATAGACACGCGGGTCTTAACATAAATTAAAGACAACCATATGGCTCAGCCGTTGCCAACTTACAATAAGGAACATTGCATACATCAAATATAATCACAATCATGGCCATATCACATCATCAAGACACCCTGCAAAACAAAGTTAGACGCCTCTACTTTCTTTGCATATTTTACGTGGTTTGGGGCTTTCAATAAGTGTCGTTCTAACTTACGAACAAGAACCACAACATTGATACTAGCATTGTTGATCACCCGTTATAAATTGGATCTTAACTATGCTAGGAGAAACAGGCACCCACAAAGCCACTTATGCAATACAAGTTGCATGTCAAGCGTGGAGCAAGTCTCATGAACGATGTCATGTAAGGTTAGCCCGGGCCACTTCATCCCAACATACCGCAAGATGCAAAGTACACAAGAAGCAATCGACAATAAAAGCATCAACGCCCACAATGACCATTGTGTTCTACTCGTGCAACAGATCTACATATAGACACGGCTCTGATACCACTGTATGGTTTCGTAGCATGGAAAACAAAAATTTTCTATCGCATACAAACAAACAAGCCAAGATCTATCTACTAGATTGTAGCAACGAGTCGATGGAATAACTTACCCTCGAAGATTCCAAAGTGTTTAACGAGAGCGGATTCTCGTGGGTGATGTAGTCGTACTCTTCCCGATCTCAAGATCGTGTAGACGATCCTTCCGCTGCCATAGCTCCTGTAGTCGGTCACACGCGTTCGATTTTCGAATACCTTCCTCTCCTTGTTCCAAAGAAAGCGGAGGTTGTAGCACTCTCCTCGTGATTCCGGCAAGACAACGTGGTACCTAAGTAGAGGAGAGATCCGCAGGCTTCTAGGCCGGAGCGAGTATGGTGGAGTATGAGAGAGAGCTATTAGTGGTCTAGGGTTTAGACACACCAATTATAAGGCTCTAAACCGAAGGCTAGAGCAATTAGAAGCTCTAAACCAAAACGGCTCTAAACCGGAGATTAGAGGATAGGAACTTGTGTGTCTAGAGGAGGCCCCGCCTCCTTTTATAGGTGGGAGGGGCGGCCAAGGGAGGAGTCCCTCCCAAGTCGGCCTTGGTGGCGCTGCTTGGAGAGGAGGACTCCCCAAGTCGGTTTGCCTCCTCTTGCTTGTTTCCCACAGTTCTGTTTTAGCCGTTTGACTTTCAAACCGCCATTTGACTTTTCTGTTTTAGGATTCAATTTAATACTTTATTTGGAACAGCAAGAACACTTAGTACATGATGCAATCATTCCAATATGTAATGACACATTCATGTACCCTTCCCCGAGTGCCGGACATTCCTAACCTTCTAGAACATTCCCGATGAAAACACCTAATCATTTCCAACTCAAACGGACTTTCCTTATATGAATATTATTCTCCGACCATTCCGATCACCTCGTGATATCCCGGATCCCATCCAAGACTCAACAACATTCGGTCTCTTTCTCATAATACCATAACTACTCAAAACAACGTCGAATCCTTAAGTGTGTCTCCCTACGGTTCGTGAATTATGCGGACATGATCGAGACACTTCTCCGAACAATAACCAATAGAGGAATCTGGAAATTCATATGGCTCCCACATATTTCTACGATTACTTTGCGATCGAATGAACCACTTACATACGATACCAATTTCCCTTTGTCTCATGATAGTTTACTTATCCGAGGTTATGATCGTCGGTATCTCTGCATACCTAGTTCAACCTCGTTACCGATAAGTACTATTTTCTCGTTCCCGTGATATGTGATCCCTTGTGACCCAGTCACATGCTTGCAAGCTAATTGGATGACATTCCACCGAGAGGGCCCAGAGTATATCTATTCGTCATATGGATGGACAAATCCCACTCTTGATCCATGTGTTTCAACCAATACTTTCCGAACACTCAATGCCACCTTTATAGCCACCCAGTTACGGTGTGGTGTTTGATGTCATCAAAGCATCCATCCGGTAAAGGTGATATGCATGATCTCATGGTCGAAGGAATTAGGTTACTATGTATCATAAAGCATATAGCAATTTGAACTATTGAAATGACTTGATCTTTATGCTATGCTTATCTATAGGAGTATGTCCACCATATCATTCTCCTAACGATATGATCTTGTTGTTGATAACATCTCAATGTTCATGATAGGGAAACCACAATCATTAATCAACCAACAAGCTAGTGAAGTATAGAGGCTATACTAGGGACTTCAAATTAAGTTTACAAATCACACAAGTATTAATGTTTCCTTGTTAATACTATTATAGCATGAATGTAAACATTTATCATAAACACAAAGATATAATAATAACTACATTTATTATTGCCTCTAGGGCATATCTCCAACAATCTGTCCATGGGATCAATTCCTCCGGTGGGAATGACCCAATGGAGGAGAGGGGAAGGTTGGCCGGCGGCACGGCGGATCCCGGGGGCTTCTTGACCTCCGGGGAGGATTTTTGGAAGAGGGGGCGACGGGGTTGAAGGTAGGGGACGGGGTGAAGAATGGTGAACTGCTGTCCTAGTTCACCCCGTGCCCCCTTCTTTAAGTGACAGAAACCGTCCGGACCGGAGACTCCGGTCTACACCAGAGACTCCGGTGTTTGTACACCAGAAACTCAGGTCCTCCTCGACCAAAAGTTCCAGGAAAAGTGTTTGGGGACATATATGAGAGATAGATGGTTTTTAAGATAGGTATAGGGCTTGGGTTGAGACATCAAACTTTGAAGAACCAACAAGAGCCATAGGGTTTCAAAAAATGTTCAGAAAAGCTCCAAGAGACTAGAGTCAAGCAAATGACAAACATGAGTAAGTGCCAACCTCTCAAATGAGAGGGCGGTGGCCTAGGCCACCATATTTGAGTATACTTGGCTTGGCACCACGAAGATATATCTTGGGTCCATTACCAAAACTCATCATTAAGCTCACATATCACTAAATGATATTAAGAGGAATGATTTTGATTGCTTTGGGCATAATGGGGGAGGGATGATCCAATCAATTAGGATCACACTCCCCCTATATCCATGCCTACACCTAAACCAAATATGAGATGAAACATAGGTGAGAGTGCAAGAATATCAAGTCAATCTCCTTAAATCTACGACATTTAGTTCATTCCTCAAGTAGCAAAACCTTGCTTCATCAAGTGGCTTCGTGAAGATATCGGCAAGTTGATCTTTGGTTGATACATATGATAGATCAATATCACCTCGAGCAACATGATCTCTAATGAAGTGATGGCGAATCTCAATATGCTTTGTCCTTGTGTGATCCACCGGGTTGTAGGCAATCTTGATGGCACTTTCATTGTCACATAGAAGAGGCACTTTGTCACAATGGATACCGTATTCCTTTAAAGTTTGCCTCATCCATAGAAATTGGGTGCAAGCACTAGCAGCTGCCACATACTCGGCTTCGGCGGTGGAGAGAGATATACAATTTTGCTTCTTGGAATACCAACATACCAAGGACCTTCCAAGGAATTGTCAAGACCCGAATGTTGATTTTCTATCATCCTTGTCACCCGCCCAATCCGAATCCGTGTATCCACAAAGTGCAAATGTTGAGCCTCGAGGATACCAAAGACCATAAAATGGGGTATGAACCAAATATCGAAAGATTCTCTTGAACGCCATTAAATGGCTTTCTTTAGGAGCCGCTTGATATCTTGCACACACACCTACACTCAACACAATATCGGGTCTAGATGCACAAAGGTAAATCAAAGAACCAATCATAGACCGGTATACCTTTTGATCCACATCTTTACCATTTGGATTTTGTCCTAGATGAGTCTTTGTAGCCATGGGAGTAGGAGCTCCAATTAAATCTTACATTTTGAATCTCTTGAGCATATCTTGAGTATACTTGGCTTGATTGAAGAATGTCCCTCCTCTAACTTGCTTGATATCAAAGCCAAGAAATACTCTCAACTCTCCCATCAAAGACATCCGGAACCTACTAGTCATAAGCTTTGAGAATTCATCATCAAAATCTTTGTTAGATGAGCCAAAGATAATATCATCAACATATATTTGGCATACAAAAAGCTCCCCATTGACCCTCTTAGTAAAAAGAGTGGGATTGATTTTCCCAACCTCAAAGCCACGGTTAAACAATAACTCTCTAAGGTGCTCATACCACGTGCGTGGGGCTTGCTTGAGCCCATAGAGCGCCTTATCAAGTTTGTAGACATGGTTTGGGAAGTTGGGGTCCTCAAATCCCGGGGGTTGCTTAACATATACCAATTCATTTAATGGACCATAAAGAAATGCACTTTCTACATCCATTTGTTGCAACTTAAAGTTATGATGTGCCGCATAAGCAAGAAGGATACAAATGGACTCAAGGCGAGCCACAGGCGCATAAGTCTCTCCATAATCAATGCCTTCAATTTGAGAATACCCTTGTGCAACCAATCTAGCCTTGTTCCTTACTATAATGCCATGCTCATATTGCTTGTTCTTGAATATCCACTTTGTTCCAATAACATTGCAGCAATCCTTTGGCTTCTCAACTAACTTCCATACTTTGTTTCTCTCAAAGTTGTTGAGCTCTTTGTGCATAGCTTCTAACCAATCCGAATCTTCAAGAGCTTCCCACACTTTCTTCGGTTCAATCATGTAGATGTGAGCTTGGTGTTCACTGAACCTCTTCAATTGTGCTCTTGTGGAGATACCTTTCCTTAGATCTCCAACAACATTTTGGAGGGTGTGGTCCCTTAATTCCAACATTCTTTCCTTTTTAGCTTCGTGACGAGCGTGGATCTCCGTATTGTTTCTTGGAGGACCCTCTTCATCATTTTGATCCTCGTGTTGACCATCATCTTGACCTTGATCATCATTAGAATCATCCTCTACATTGGGAGGCAAGGATTGACCTTGTTCTTGATCAAGTGCTCTTCTAGCGTCAATTTGAGCTTGTCTCAAAACAGTTTGTATGGATCTTCCTTGACAAATTGACTTGGCACCACTTGACAACCCGTCGAATTGACCAAGCTCCCCTTGACTAGAGTTCACACTTTGATCATCATGTTGAGGGTCCACATATTGTCTTTGGCTTGAGTCAATGTCCTCTTCGGTGGATGGAGCATGTTGAGGTTGTGAAGATGAGGGATCCACTTGAGTGGAGCATAGTTCTTCTCGATACACCATAAGGGGTTCCTCAACGGGGCGGATAAATCCCACACCCATTCTTCCTATGGCATCCTGAGGTATTTCATCATCTGCATCACAAGCATCAACACGCCCCCCTTGGGGACCATCATATTCTTCGAAGGTCACACTACAAGATTCTATGACGGCTCCGGAGAGCTTATCATAGATTCTATAAGTGTGAGATTCGAGACCATAGCCAACAAAAATACCCTCTAATTCTTTAGACTCGAATTTAGACAAACGAACACCTTTTATGAGATAGAAACACTTACAACCGAACACCCGGAAGTAAGATATGTTGGGCTTGTTACCAATATGCCCTGAGAGGCAATAATAAAGTGTTTATTATGTGTATTCCAAGTATATGATAGATGTTTATTTTGCATGCTATAATTGTATTGATACGGAAACATTAATACATGTGTGTTTAATAAACAAACAGAAAGTTCCTAGTTATGCCTCTCTCATAAACTAGATCGTTGATTAACAAGATGATCAAGGTTTCCTGATCATGGACATTGGATGTTGTTAATAATGGGATCACAACATTAGTGTAATGGTGTGATGAACATTCATCCGAAGTATAGCATTACGATCAAAGTCATTGAGTTTATATTGCTACAACAACTTACGAAGTGATCCTAATCCTTAGACCATGAGATCATATCAATCACTAACACCGGAAGAGTTTCTTGATAACATCAAACGTCACACCGTAACAGGGTGATTATAAAGATGGATTCAGAACTAATAAAGTGTTATGTTGAGGCTCATGGATCGAGAGTGGAATTTGTTCATCCTGATGACGGATATATATACTCTGGGCCCTCTCGGTGATATCACATTGGTTAGCTTGCAAGCAAGTGATTTGATCACTAGAATGTTATATCACAGGAACGAGAAAAGAGTGCATGTCGGTAACGAGATCAAACTAGGTATGGAGATACCGATGATCGAATCTCGGACATGTAATATATCGTGAAACAAAGGGATTAAGATACTAGCATAAAAGGTTCCGACGATCACAAGAAAGTCATCGTTGAATGTGTGGGAGTCAGTATGGGTGTCCAGATCCCGCTTCTGATTATTGATCCGAGAGGGGTCTCGATCATGTCCGCATTATTCACGAACCGTAGGGTGACACACTTAAGAGACACCGACATCCAATTGGAGCAAATGTTTCATGCCGAAAGAATGAACAAGCGCAGGAATTTATTTCACTAGATACCGAAATAGGTTTTCGGGTGAAATTGCATAAAGTGGTTATGCATGTGAAATAGAATTCTAGCAAGGGGTTATTTGTGAATGTTTGTCATTAAAGTAATTGACAAAATTCTGAATAAAATAAAAGAGTTTTATTTAATGAGAGTTTGCATTAAATTTGGTGGAAATTTAATGGGAATTTGAGTGGACTTTTGAGTGGAGGGAATTTAAAGGAGATTTGTGAGTGGAGTGTCCACCCACATGAAGAGGGGAGGGCAAGGGGGCAGCCCCATGCACCGTCCACCCCCTTGGGGTTCCCCCCTCCTCCTATAAAAGGAGCCCCCCTCCTCACTTGTCTCTCACACCTCCTCGTGAAGGATCTCTCTCCCCCTCTAGAATTTATCCCCCATGGTCTCGGACTAGCGAGATACATGTTCCCGGTGGCTATTCGGCAAGAAAGAGTTGTGCTTCCGCTGCATCGCTGGAGCGAGGAGGCGGAGGTTGCTCGGTGCCTCGAACTTGTGTGCGAGCACGGATGCGCTGTAGATTTGCGGCGCTAGGACTTCCTCTCGATCTTGAGATCGGCAAGAGATCGTCTACATCAACCACGAGTTGAACTCGTTAAGCTTTGTCGGTCTTCAAGGGTATGTTCTCTACGGATATACATCCGCCCGTTGTTTGTATCTAGTAGATAGATCTTGGTATATAGTTCACATCGTAGGAAAATTTTTGTTTTCTATGCTGCGAACCCTACAGTGGTATCAGAGCCGGATATATGCGTATATACTTTACACGGGTAGTACACATATGAGTATGTGGGCGATGATGATCATGTTGTTGCTCCTTTGTTGTAATTTTGGATATTGGTGGCATAGTGGGATGAAGCGGCCCGGACAAACTTTACATGTCCTCGCACATGAGACCTGTTCCACGCTTGACATGCAACTAGTTTGCATAAGTGGCTAGCGGGTGTCTGTCTCTCCTACTATAGTCAATATCTATTTTGCAAGCGAGCTGTCAATAATTTGATTATCCTCGTTGTGGTTCATGTTCGTAGGTAAGAACGGTTCTATCTCGAAAGCCCTAAGCCACGTAAAACTTGCAATGGATAAATTAGAGGCGTCTAGTTTAGATTGTTCTTTGGGCTAGTGTTATGATATGGTAGTGTTGTAAGTAGAAGTATGAGATGATACTCTTACAACACACATAGCTTGTAAAATCCATAGACCTTGGATTTACACATATAGGTATGATAGTGATCATACCACGATGCACATGATAGAGATCATCTGCGGGAACCATATCATTTCACTAATAAACATATGATGTTTGATAGCATCTTATATTGCTTATTTAGCGCTTTGTTAGCATAATAAGATGATCCCTCATTTAAATATCAAGATAAGAATGTGTTCTTCATTTAGTATGCACCGATTATGTTTTCGTCGCTCCAAGACATCACGTGATGATCGGGTGTTCTTGGATCCACGACCATATTTCGGGTGTAAAACAGTTACACACGCGAATACTAAGGTTCTAACTTGGCGAGCCTAGCATTTATAGACATGGCCTCGGAACACGGACCGAAAGGTTAAGCATGAGTCATATAGTTGATATGATGCCCATTTGATGCTCGCCTTGAATCTATACCGACTCACGTGATGATCGGACTTGGTGTAGTGGATTTGGTTCATGTAATCACCAAAAAGGCACGAGGGATGTCGTTTTTGAGTGGGAGTTCATTCGTAATATAGATTAGTTGAACTCAATCTATCATACACTTAGTCTAAACTTTACAAATTCTGTTGTAGATGGCACCACCTGCTTTTAATTTCAATGTGTTCATGGAGAAAGAGAAACTAGCAACGAACGGTAGCAACTTTACCGAATGGGCCATGAATTTGAGGATTCTCCTCTCTGCTTCACAAAATCAATATGTGCTAGAAGCGCCGTTAGGCCCCCCACCTTTAGATGATGCCCCTGACGAGGAGAAGAATGTCTATCAGACTCGTCAGGAGGACCACAACTTAGTTCATTGCGGCATATTGTATGGGCTAGAGCCGGAACTTCGAAAGCGTTTCGAAAACGGCAATGCATTTGATACAATGGGTGAGTTGAAAATGATTTTCGACACACATGCTGCTGTAGAGAGCTACAACGCTTCAGATAAGTTCTTTAGCTGCATGATGGAAGAGCACAACTCCGTTAGTGAGCATGTACTCAAGATGTCGAGTTATGCCGATAAGCTTGTGTCCTTGGGAATATCGATTCCCATTGACTTAGGCATCCATCGTGTTCTGCAGTCTCTGCCACCTAGCTATAAGAGCTTCGTGATGAACTATAATATGCAAGGCATGAAGAAGTCTCCCGAGCTTACACAATGCTTAAAAGCGTAGAAGTGGAGATCAAAAGGAACATCAAGTGTTGATGATCAATAGGAACACTGGTTTCAAGAAAGACAAGAAGGAAAACGGAAGGAAGTAAGGCGGCAAGCCTGCTACCGAAAAGAAACCCCGAGTTGGACCTAAGTCTGATTCCGAGTGCTACTATTGTAAGGGGACTGGCCACTGGAAGCGCAACTTCCCCAAGTATCTGGCAGACAAGAAGGCCGGCAAGGCAAACAAAGGTATATATGATATACATGTTATTGATGTGTACTTGACTAGTGCTCACAGTAGCACCTGGGTATTTGATACCGGTTTAGTTGCTAATATTTGTAACTCGAATCAGGGGCTGCGGAACAAGCGTCCGCTAGCAAGGGGTGAGGTCAAGATGCGTGTCGGCAATGGATCAAGCGTTGATGTGATCGCCGTCGGAACGCTGCCTCTCCATTTGCCGTCGGGATTAGTTATAAACTTGAATAAATGTTATCTGGTCCCTGCACTAAGCATGAACATTGTATCTGGATCGTGTTTGATGCGAAGTGGTTATTCATTTAAATCCGAGAACAATGGTTGTTCCATTTATATGAATGAAATCTTTTATGGTCATGCACCGATGATGAATGGTTTATTTCTATTAGATCTCGATGATAATATTACACATATTCATAACGTTGATGCTAAAAGGATTAAACTTAATGATGATATATCCGCATATATGTAATCGCCATCTAGGTCATATTGGCGTTAAACGCATGAAGAAGCTCCATTCGGATGGACTTTTGGAATCACTTGATTATGAATCATTTGATACATGTGAGCCATGCCTTATGGGCAAGATGACTAGAACCCCGTTTTCCGGTTCAATGGAACGGGCGACAGATTTATTGGAAATCATACATTCTGATGTATGTGGTCCAATGAGTGTGTCGGCGCGAGGTGGATATCATTATTTTGTTACTTTCACGGATGATTTGAGTAGATACGGTTATATATACTTGATGAAACACAAGTCTGAAACCTTTGAAAAGTTCAAGGAATTTCAGAATGAAGTGGAAAATCATCATAGTAGAAAGATCAAATTTCTACGGTCCGACCGTGGAGGTGAGTATCTAAGTTACGAGTTTAGCACTCACATGAAAGAGTGTGGAATTGTTTCACAACTCACACCTGCCGGAACACCACAGCGAAATGGTGTGTCGGAACGTCGTAATCGTACTTTATTAGATATGGTTCGATCTATGATGTCTCTGACGGACTTGCCGTTGTCATTTTGGGGTTATGCACTAGAAACTGCTACATTCACTTTAAATCGGTCACCATCTAAATCCGTTGAAAAGACACCGTATGAATTGTGGTTTGGAAACAAACCTAAGCTATCATTTCTTAAAGTTTGGGGATGCGATGTTTATGTGAAGAAACTTCAACCGGATAAACTCGAACCCAAAGCGGAAAAATGCGTCTTCATAGGATACCCTAAAGAAACTATTGGGTATTCCTTCTATCACAGATCCGAGGGCAAGGTTTTTGTTGCCAAGAATGGATCCTTTCTAGAGAAAGAGTTTCTCGCGAAAGGTGTGAGTAGTCGGAAGGTAGAACTCGAAGAGGTTGTGGAACCTTCTCTTCAAAGTATGGCGAGTAGCGCAGCGCCGGAAGTTGTTCCGGAGTTGGCTCCACCTGTTGAAGAGGGAACTAATGATAATGATCATGAAACTCCGAAAGAGTGTACTACCGAACCTCGCAGGTCAAACAGGACGTGTGCAGCTCCCGAGCTGTACGGAAATCCTGTCATGAATTTCATGGTTGATGAAAATGATGACCCTGCGACGTATGAAGAAGCGATGATGAGACCGGATTCCAACAAATGGTTAGAAGCCATGAAATCCGAGATGGAATCCATGTATGAAAATCTAGTTTGGAACTTGGTGGAATTACCTCACGACCGAAAGTCCGTGGAGAACAAATGGATTTTCAAAAGGAAAACCGATGCTGATGGTAATGTGACCGTCTATAAAGCTCGACTTGTCTCAAAGGGGTTTCGACAAATTCAAGGAGTTGACTACGATGAGACTTTCTCTCCCGTAGAGATGCTAAAGTCAGTTAGGATTATGTTAGCAATTGCTGCATATTTCGATTATGAGATATGGCAGATGGATGTCAAAACCGCGTTTCTCAATGGTAATATTGAAGAAGAGTTGTATATGATACAACCAAAGGGTTTTGTCGATCCTAAGGATGCTAGCAAGGTGTGCAAGCTTCAGCGATCCATCTATGGATTGAAGCAAGCATCACGAAGTTGGAATCTCCGCTTTGATGAGGTGATCAAAGAGTTTGGATTTGTCCAAACTTATGGAGAAGCTTGTATTTACAAGAAAGTGAGTGGGAGCTAAAGGGTTTCGCGGCATAGTAAATCAAAATTTTCTACGGAGCGAACAGAGGGAAATCCAAGATCTAATCTAGGAGATGCAAACAACGAGAGAGATTGGATTAGATCTTCATACCCTTGAAGATTCAAGACAGTGAACGCTCGGAACGTGGGTGATGTAGTCGTACTCGCTTCTCCTCCGCGATCCGATCCGATCTAGCACCACAAGTGGCGGTGCCTCCGTGAGATGCACACGCAGCACCTCGGCGCCTCCTCCTTCCTCGGACCAGCAAGTATGGTGGAGAGATAGATTGGATCTACAACACGACGGCGTGGTGTATATGGTGGAGAATTTCTCTGCAGGCTTCGCCTACAAACAATGGAGGAGAGAGGAAGGTAGCAAGGCTGCTAGGGCTTGGAGGAAGGTGTGTAGGGAGGGCACCACCCTATATATATATAGAGGGCGAGCCTGCCCTCCTCCAAGCCTATCTCTAGTTTAAACAATTTAAACTCTCCTTATCTAGAAATCCTATCTCTAGTTTAAACGATTTAAACTCTCCTTATCTAGAAATCATCTATAGTTTAAACGAGTTTAAACTTATCTAGGATCGGCTGGGCCCTATGGGGCCTTGTGCCTCGGCCCAATGCGCCAGGACACTCCCTCATAGGCCCATGCCCCTCCCGGAAGGTGGGGCCATGTTGGTCCCTTCCGAAGGTTCTAGAAGCTTCAGACAATACCGATTAACCCAACAATTCAACTCCAAAACTGCACTGCCTTATATGAATCTTATTCTCCGGACCATTCCGGAACCTCTCGTGATATCCCGGATCCCATCCGAGACTCCGAACAAAAATTCATAAACCAATTATCCAATCTATCCTAGCGTCGAGATACGTTAAGTGTGTGACCCTATTGACTCCCACACATTCATCGATGATCATATCGGATGAACCACGATGCCAGGATTCAATCAATCCCATATATATATTCCCTTCGTCTCGCGATATTTTACTTGCCCGAGATTCGATCGTCGGTACCGCCATACCTAGTTCAATCTCGTTCACAACAAGTACTTTACTCGTTCCGAAATCCGATATCACTTTGTGATTAACTACTTAACCACATGCTTGCAAGCGGCTTTGATATCGATTACCGAGTGGGCCCGAAGTATATCTCTCCGACTTGGGAGGGACAAATTCCATCTCGATACATACAACCCAACAGATACTTTCCGATCACCTGAGAGACACCTTTATGATCACCCTCTCATAGGATGACGTTTGATGACCTCAAAGCTTTCTTCCGTACCGTGGAGTTGCATTATCTTATGGTCTAAGGAATACAATATTTGACATAGGAAAAGCTTCGCAAATATGAACACGATGAAACGATCTAATTGCTTCGCTTAGTTTGGTCTGTCCATCATATCATTCTCCCAATGATATGATCTCATTATCAATTGACAACTCATGTCTATGGTTAGGAAACCTTAACCATCATTGATCAATGAGCTAGTCCTTAGAGGCGTACCAGGGACACGGTGTTGTTCACAAACCACACAAGTATTAAAGTTTCCGCTTAATACAATTCTAGCATGGAATATAAACTTTATCATGAACAAGAATTATAATAATAACATCTTTATTATTGCCTCTAGGGCATAATTCCAACAGTCTCCCACTTGCACTAGAGTCAATAATCTAGTTTACATTTGGCAACAATCTCACACCCATGGCACTGAGGTGTTGATCATGTTTTACACGTGGAAGAGGTTTAGTCAATGGATCTGCGACATTCAGATCCGTATGTACTTTGCTAATCTTCGATCTCCATCCATTATATAATCTCGGATTATATGAAACTTATGTTGATATGCTTGGTATTTGGATGATATCTTGGTTCCTTAGCGAGTGCTATGGCGCCGGTGTTGTCACACAATATCTCCAATGGGTCCAATGCACTTGAACCACGCCAAGCTCGATGATGAAGTTTCGATCCAAACTCCTTCACTTGACGCTCGCAGCGGTCATGTATTCCGCTTTCACCGTAGATCCCGCGATCACGCTTTGCTTGCGCTTCTCCATCTCACAGCTCCTCCATTCAAAATATAAACGTATCCGCTCGAGATTTGGAATCATCCTTGTCGGTGTCGAAACTAGCATCGACGTAACCTTTACGACAAGATGTTCATCACCCCATAGACTAAGAACATTTCTTTAGACCTATTCGTGTACTTTAGGATGTTCTTCACGGCTGTCCAGATGTTCCACTCGGATCACTTTGATATCTGCTCGTCAAACTAAGAGCATTGGACACATCCGGTCTAGTACACAAGATGGCATACATGATGGAACCTATGGCCGAGGCATAAGGAACTTTGCTCATAGCTTCCTATCATGTACCGTAGTGGACACCGAGCCTTGCTCAATATCTTACCCGACAACATAGGCATCGAACCTTTCTTTGCCTTATCCATTCTCGAACCTTTTCGTAACTTTGTCTAGGTATGTACTCGCTTAAAGCTATCAGCGTCTTTGTCTATCTCTATAGATTTTGATGCCCAATATATAAGCAGCTTCACCTAGGTCTTTCATTGAAAACACTTGTTCAAATAACTCTTCACATCGTTAAGCATGTTGATGTCATTTCCAATAATCAATATGTCATCCACATATAGTACCGTAAACGCCACCGAGCTCCCACTCACTTTCTTGTAGATGCAAGCTCAGAGCAATTTGGAACAAATCCAAAGCTCTTGATCACTTGATCAAAACGAAGGTTCCAACTCCGAGATGCTTGCTTCATCCATAAATGGAACGTGAAGTTTGCATACTTTACTAGCATCCTTAGGATCGACAAAACCTTCGGGTTGCATCATATACAACTCTTCATCAATGTTCCCATTGAGGAAAGCAGTCTTGACATCCATCTGCCATATTTCATAATCATGAAACGCAGCAATTGCTAATAAAATCCGAATGGACTTAAACATCGCTACGGGAGAGAAAGTCTCATCGTAGTCAACACCTTGAACTTGTCGAAAACCTTTTGCGACAAGCCGTGCTTTATAGACGGTAACATTACCATCCGCGTCCGTTTTCTTCTTGAAAATCCATTTGCACTCAAAGGCCTTTCGGTCGCTAGGAGGGTCCACCAAAGTCCATACTTGGTTTTCGCTCATGGATCCCAATTCGGATTTCATGGCTTCCAACCATTTCTCAGAGTCTGGGCTCATCATCGCTTCCTCATAGTTCGTAGGTTCACTGTCTTCTACCAACAAGACAGTCAAGACAGGTGGTTGCCGACCACTCAGAGGGGCACGCGACCTTGTCGACTGCGACGCTCAAGATGCAAGATCGTCCAAGCTTCATGATCCTTGTCATTAGCTTCCTCTATTGTTGGTGCAAAGGCATGGAACAATTTCAGTCTTGCGCTACTCTCCAATTCAAGAGAAGGTTCAATAACCTCGTCTAGCTCTACTTTCCTCCCACTCACTTCTTTCGAGAGAAACTCCTTCTCAAGAAAGGAACCGTTTTGCAACAAACACTTTGCCTTCTACGTGATAGAAGGTATACCCAATGGTTTCCTTAGGGTATCCTATGAAGACGCATTCGCTTTGGGTTCGAGCTTGTCCGGCATCAACTTCTTGACGTAAGCTTCGCATCCCCAAACTTTAAGAAACGACAACTTAGGTTTAGCACCAAACCACAGTTCATACGGTGTCGTCTCAACGGATTTAGATGAAGCCCTATTTAAAGTGAATGCAGCGGTTTCTAATGCATAACCCCAAAATGATAACGGCAAATCGGTAAGAGACATCATTGATCGGACCATATCTAATAGGGTTCGATTCCTGCTCGTACACACCATTACTGTGGTGTTCCGTATGGAGTTGTGAAACGATTCCACTTGCTTTAAGATGCATGAGAAAATCATAACTCAAATATTCGCCTCACGATCGGATCGTAGAAACTTAATCTTTACATTATGATGGTTCTCCACTTCATTCTGAAATTCCTTGAACTTTTCAAATGTTTGATTTATGTTTCATTAAATAGATATACCCATATCTACTTAAATCGGTAAAAGTGAGGAAATAGCGATATCCACCGCGTCGAAACACTCATCGGTCCGCATACATCGGTATGTATGATTTCCAACAAGTCCGTTGCTCGCTCCATCATACCGGAGAACGGGTTTTGATCATCTTGCCCATGAGGCATGATTCATGTGTCAAATGATTCAAAATCAAGAGACTCCAAAAGTCCATCGAATGGAGTTTCTTCATGCGCTTTACACCAATATGACCTAGACGATTGCCACAAATAAGTAGTATTATCACTATCTACTTTGCATCTCTTAGCCTCAATGTTATGGATGTGTGTTTCATCCCTTCGAGATTTAGAAGAAATAAACCATTCACAAGAGGTGCATGACCATAAAAGATGTTACTCATATAAATAGAACAACCATTATTCTCCGATTTAAATGAATAACCGCCTTGCAATAAACACGATCCGAAATAATGTTCATGCTCAACGCAGCACATAATAACATTTATTAAGGTTTAAAACTAATCCCAAGGTAAAACTAAGGAGAGCGTGCCGACGGCCATCACATCAACTCTTGATCCGTTGCCAACGCCAAGATCGTCACCTCATCCTCGCAAGTCTATTCCGTAGCTCCTGTTTCGAGTTACAAATATTAGCAACTGAACAGGTATCAAATACCCAGGCACTACAACGAGGGCTAGTAAGGAATACATCAATAACATGTATATCAAATATACCTTTGATGGTGCCAGCCTTCTTGTCCGCTAAGTACTTGGACATATGCCCAAAGGACCCTTGTCCTTTCAATAGAAGCACTCAGTGTCGGGCTTAGGACCAGACTTGAGCTTCTTCTCAGCAGGGGCAACGCGCTTGCCGCCGCCTTTCTTGAAGGACTTCTTTGCACCCTTACCTTCCTTAAAGGAGGGTTTGTTGACCATCAACACATGATTATCCTTCTTGATGTCCACCTCCGCAGCCTTCAGCTTTGCGAAGAGCTCGGTGATCATATCAGTGGAACCAATCTGATTGTGATCAACTACAAAAAAATTGTAGCTAGGAGTGTCAATCTTGAGCTCCTCTGGAATCTTGCAGTCCAGTTGCTCAAGGCGTTGAGTGTAGCCCATCATATCAATGGCGTGCTCACTAATGGAACTCCCTTACTCCATCTTGTAGTTAAAGAATTTCTTAGACATCTCATATCTCTCAGAACGAGCTTGAGTCTGAAACATGTTTTTCAGCTCCTCGAGAATCTCAAAGGGACCGGCGAACTCCTCAAAACGATTTTGAAGATCCGATTCCATAGCATACAACATGGTGATCTTAATCAAATCATAATCATCCTCGCGCGACTGATAAACAGCTTTTTCATCAGCCGGCGCATCTATAGCAGGGGCGTCACCTAGCGCTTTCTCAAGGACATAGTCCTTTTGTCCGCCAGCGAGAATGATTCTCAGAATGCGGAACCATTTGGTGAAGTTAGACCCATTGTTTCTAAGCTTTTCTTTCTCAGCAAAAACGTTGAAGTTGAAGTTGGACTTGGCCATGTGATCTACAGTGTTTGCAAGTACAATTTAGACTATGTTCATGATAAATAGTTCAACTTAATCAAATTACTAGATGAACTCCCACTAAATTCAACATCCCTCAAGTTGTTTAGTGAACACGATCCAAATTCACCACACCTAATCCGATCATCACGAAAAGAGATGTGGTTTCAATGGTGGACAACAAAGTGTCGATCATATCATTCATATGACTCATGCTTAACCTTTCGGTTCTTGTGTTCCGAGGCCATGTCTGTACATGCTAGGCTCGTCAAGCTAGACCCAAGTATTTCACAGTGCAAACGGCTTGCACCCGTTGTATGTGAGCGTAGAGTCTATAGCACCCGATCATCACGTGATGCTTGGACACGACGAACTTTCTCAACGGTGCATACTTGGGGAGAACACGGTTTTTATCTTGATCTTTAAGTGAGGAATCATCTTATAATGCTACCGTCGCGATCTAAGCATAATAAGATACATAAAGGGATAAACATCACATGCATATAACTTTATGTGACATGGTATAGCCAATCCTTGCGCAATGATCTCCATCTTGTGCGTTCCGGCATGATCTACATCACTCCACCATGATTGCCTCCACCACGAATAGCAACTACAACTATTGCTAACTACTTAGCGATAAAGTAAAGCTATTACATGGCGTATAAGAAGTTGACTCGCAGGTCATACACAATTATAAAGACAACCATATGGCTCATGCCGGTTGTGTACTCATCGACATGCAAGTCGTGAAACATTACAAAACATGATCATCGCATACAATATACACATCACATCTTGGGCCATACCATATCACAGAAAACACTCCCTGCAAAAACAAGTTAGACGCCTCTACTTTGTTGTTGCATGTTTTACGTGTCTTATGGGAGTAGATGCTAAGAACGATTCTTACCTACGGAAAGCCACAACGGTGATATTATGGTTGCCAAACTCCGGTGTTAATCCCATGACAACTATAGTGAGAGAAACTGACATCCACCAGCCGCATGTGTGGAACAAGCCACACGTCCAGTGCGGTCTCGCTGACGATGTCGCATAAGGTTGGCCTGGACCGCTTCAATCTCACTATCCCGTCATAAGAAGAACACAAACAAGAGGCTTGCAACATAAAACATCAACGCGCAACAACCATGTTGCGTTCTACTCGTGAAACACATCTACGCATAGATCTAGCTCGATACCACAAGGGTTTCACGGCATAGTAAATCAAAATTTTCTACGAGCGAACAGAGGGAAAGCCAAGATCTAATCTAGGAGATGCAAACAACGAGAGAGATTGGATTATATCTTCATACCCTTGAAGATTCAAGATGAACGCTCGCCTAACGTGGGTGATGTAGTCGTACTCGCTTCTCCTCCTCGCGATCCAATCCGATCTAGCACCACAAGTGGCGGTGCCTCCGTGAGATGCACACGCAAAGACTCGACGTCTCCTCCTTCCTCGGACCAGCAAGTATGGTGGAGATAGATTGGATCTACAACACGACGGCGTGGTGTATATGGTGGAGAATTTCTGCAGGCTTCGCCACAAACATGGGAGGAGAGAGGAAGGTAGCAAGGCTGCTAGGGCTTGGAGGAAGGTGTGTAGGGGGCACCACCCTCTATATATAGAGGGGCCAGACCTTGCCCTCCTCCAAGCCTATCTCTAGTTTAAACAATTTAAACTCTCCTTATCTAGAAATCCTATCTCTAGTTTGAACGATTTAAACTCTCCTTATCTAGAAATCCTATCTCTAGTTTAAACGAGTTTAAACTTATCTAGATCGGCTGGGCCCTATGGGGCCTTGTGCCCCTGGCCCAATGCGCCAGGACACTCCCTCATAGGCCCATGCCCCTCCCTAAGGTGGGGCCATGTTGGTCCCTTCCGAAGGTTCTAGAAGCCCGACAATACCGATTAACCCTAACAATTCAACTCCAAAACTGCACCGCCTTATATGAATCTTATTCTCCGACCATTCCTAACCTCTCGTGATATCCCGGATCCCATCCGAGACTCGAACAAAAATTCATAAACCAATTATCCAATCTATCCTAGCGTCGAGATCGTTAAGTGTGTGACCTGCGGGTTCGAGAATATGCATATGATCTTCTATCAATAATCAACGGGTCCAGGCACCCATATTGACTCCCACACATTCATCGATGATCATATCGGATGAACCACGATGCCAGGATTCAATCAATCCCATATATATATTCCCTTGATCTCGCGATATTTTACTTGCCCGAGATTCGATCGTCGATACCGTCATACCTAGTTCAATCTCGTTCATAGCAAGTACTTTACTCGTTCCGTAATCCGATATCACTTTGTGATTAAATCCTTAACCACATGCTTGCAAGCGGTGTTGATATCGATTACCGAGTGGGCCCGAAGTATATCTCTCCGACTTGGGAGGGACAAATTCCATCTCGATACATACAACCCAACAGATACTTTCCGATCACCTGAGAGACACCTTTATGATCACCCCCTCATAGGATGACGTTTGATGACCTCAAAGCTTTCTTCCGGTACTAGGGAGTTGCATTATCTCATGGTCTAAGGAATACAATATTTGACATAGGAAAAGCTTCGCAAAGATGAACACGATGAAACGATCTAATTGCTTCGCTTAGTTTGGTCATCCATCATATCATTCTCCCAATGATATGATCTCATTATCAATTGACAACTCATGTCTATGGTTAGGAAACCTTAACCATCATTGATCAATGAGCTAGTCCTTAGAGGCGTACCAGGGACACGGTGTTGTTCACAAACCACACAACTATTAAAGTTTCCGCTTAATACAATTCTAGCATGGAATATAAACTTTATCATGAACAAGAATTATAATAATAACATCTTTATTATTGCCTCTAGGGCATAATTCCAACAGGAGCAATGTGGCATTTCTGATATTATATGTGGCTGACATATTATTGATCGGAAATGATATAGATCTTTTAAACAGTGTTAAAAGTTATCTAAACAGCAAATTTTCAATGAAGGACCTAGGTGAAGCGTGATACATATTAGGCATAAAGATCTATAGAGATATATCTAGGCGCCTAATAGGGCTATCGCAAAGTACATACCTTGATAAGATTTTAAAGAAGTTTAAAATGGACGGAAGTAAGAAGGGGTTCTTACCTATGTTGCAAGGCAAGACATTGAGTAAGACTCAAAGTCCGGCTAGGAAGAAAGAGAGATAATGGACAAAGTCCCTATGCTTCAGCCATAGGCTCTATAATGTACGCCATGCTATGTACAAGACCGGATGTGGCACATGTTATTAGTTTGACTAGTAGGTACCAATCGGATCCAGTTCTAACACATCAGATAGCGGTCAAGAATATCCTTAAGTACTTACAAAGAACTAAGGATATGTTTCTTGTATACAGAGGTGAAGAAGAGCTCGTCGCTAAGTGTTATGTCGACGCTAGCTTTGACACCGATCCGGATGACTCTAAGTCTCAATCCGGATACGTATTTCTCATGAATGGTGGAGCGGTTAGTTGGAGGAGCTCCAAACAACCTGTGGTAGCGGGATCAACAACGGAGGCCGAATATGTTGCTGCTTCAGAAGCGGCTCAGGAAGCAGTTTGGATGAAGGAGTTCATATCCGAACTAGGAGTGGTGGCAAACGTGTTGGACCCAATGGTGATCTATTGTGACAACAATGGTGCCATTGCCAATGCCAAATAGCCAAGGTCTCACAAGCATTCCAAGCATATTAAGCGCCGGTTTCACTCCATCCGCGAGCATGTCAAGGATGGAGATATAAAGATTTAGAAGTACATACGGATCTCAATGTAGCATCCGTTGACTAAAACTCTCCTAGAGCAAAACATGATCAACACCGTAACTCAATGGGTGTTAGATTTATCACTATGTAACTAGATTATTGTCTCTAGTGCAAGTGGGAGATCAAGGGAATATGCCCGAGAGGCAATAATAAAGTGTTTATTATGTGTATTCCAAGTATATGATAGATGTTTATTTTGCATGCTATAATTGTATTGATACGGAAACGTTAATACATGTGTGTTTAATAAACAAAATGTAAAGTTCCTAGTTATGCCTCTCTCATAAACTAGCTCGTTGATTAACAAGATGATCAAGGTTTCGATCATTGACATTGGATGTTGTTAATAACGTGATCACAACATTAGTGTAATGATGTGATGAACATTCATCCGAAGTATAGCATTACGATCAAAGTCATTGAGTTTATATTGCTATAACAACTTACGAAGTGATCCTAATCCTTAGACCATGAGATCATGTCAATCACTAACACCGGAAGAGTTTCTTGATAACATCAAACGTCACACCGTAACAGGGTGATTATAAAGATGGATTCAGAACTAATAAAGTGTTATGTTGAGGCTCATGGATCGAGAGTGGAATTTGTTCATCCCGATGATGGATAGATATACTCTAGGCCCTCTCGGTGATATCACATTGATTAGCTTGCAAGCAAGTGATTTGATCACTAGAATGTTATATCACAGGAACGAGAAAAGAGTGCATGTCGATCTAGATCAAACTAGGTATGGAGATACCGATGATCGAATCTCGGACATGTAATATATCGTGAAACAAAGGGATTAAGATACTAGCGTAAAGGTTCCGACGATCACAAGAAAGTCATCGTTGAATGTGTGGGAGTATGGGTCTCCGGATCCGCTTCTGATTATTGATCCGAGAGGGGTCTCGATCATGTCCGCATTATTCACGAACCGTAGGGTGACACACTTAAGAGACACCGACATCCAATTGGAGCAAATGTTTCATGCCGAAAGAATGAACAAGCGGAGGAATTTATTTCACTAGATACCGAAACAGGTTTTCGGGTGAAATTGCATAAACTGGTTATGCATGTGAAATAGAATTCTAGCAAGGGGTTATTTGTGAATGTTTGTCATTAAATTAATTGACAAAATTCTGAATAAAATAAAAGAGTTTTATTTAATGAGAGTTTGCATTAAATTTGGTGGAAATTTGAGTGGACTTTTGAGTGGAGGGAATTTAAAGGAGATTTGTGAGTGGAGTGTCCACCCACATGAAGAGGGGAGGGCAAGGGGGCAGCCCCCATGCGCCGACCACCCCCTTGGGGTTCCCCCCTCCTCCTATAAAAGGAGCCCCCCTCCTCACTTGTCTCTCACACCTCCTCGTGAAGGATCTCTCTCCCCCTCTAGAATTTATCCCCCATGGTCTCGGACTAGCGAGATACATGTTCCTGGTGGCTATTCGGCAAGAAAGAGTTGTGCTCACTGCATCGCCGGAGCGAGGAGGCGGAGGTTGCTCGGTGCCTCGAACGTGTGTGCGAGCACGATGCGCTGATTTCTTGGCGCTAGGACTTCCTCTCGATCTTGAGATCGGCAAGAGATCGTCTACATCAACCACGAGTTGAACTCATTAAGCTTTGTCGGTCTTCAAGGGTATGTTCTCTACGGATATACATCCGCCCGTTGTTTGTATCTAGTAGATAGATCTTGGTATATAGTTCACATCGTAGGAAAATTTTTGTTTTCTATGCTGCGAACCCTACAAGAATTTCATATGGAGTCTTGTTGATTTATTTGCGGAGGTAGAGCCGGTTGGAAGCATGGCAAGCGGTGGATATAGCTTCGGCCCAAAAGTTGTATGGAGATGATGCAAGTATGCAAAGGTTTGAGCTCTCTCCGAACGATGTGACCGAATTACTCATACGAGAGCCCCTTTTCATAGTACGGTTATCTATCCTAAACCCGGTCTCACACACACAATGTGAGACCGGCAAAAGGAAAAACCTATCAATATTATACCTTTGCCTTGAGCATTCCACTTGAGCTCGATGTAGACGATCTTGCCCTTCTCAAGATGGAACGCCTTCCTTAATTCCTCATCATCGACCTCGCATATTGAGCTTGCCCAACAAATCTTCTTTGCATTTCATTGGCCTTGAAGCCAACACATGCTCCAAGCGATGCCAATGGACAAATCCTACAAGTATAACTTAATACACACATTAGTCCATAAAGATTATCATTAATTACCAAAACCACACATGGGGGCCCAACATGTTCTTTCAGAGGTGGAAGCCGGCACCTTTACAACAAGTTCGGGGCACACATCCACAACTGAATTGGAGGCTCCCAAATACAAGCAAGCTGTCAAGTCAAATCAAAGACAAGCTTGTAAGAACCAAATCAAAGTTAGGGTTTCCAATGAAACACTAGAGCTTGGGGGGCCTCAAGTGAATTAGGGGGAAATGAAGATCTCCCTTGGTGAAGATGTAAATCAAGGCCTCCTCCTTCGATTCTCCAAAGATCAATGGCTTTGGATGGTTGGATGAAGATATATTGTAGATTTGGTGGATCTAATGGGGTTAGTGTTCTTGAGCAGCTCGAGCAACTGGAGGAAGAAGATAAGGGCCCCTTTTTATAGGCAGCCCCCTCCACGAACCGTTTTCTGACCGTTGTAGAAAAGTCAGACCGGAGACTCCGGTCTACACCGGAGACTCCGGCCAATCTTCGGACCAGCCTCCGGACTGCCCTTCTGACTGACCCAGACCAATTTTGCCCCAGCAACACCGGAGACTCCGGTCTTCCAACACCGGGGACTCCGGACTGAACAAAGTCTGGAGACTCCAGAGTAACCTCCGGTGCAGTGCCTCGGACCCCTGCATGTAATGTCCCAGATCCCGGAGGCACCTCCGGAGCCGAACCGAAACTCGGACCACACCGAGACTCGGTCTTGGCATCGAGACTCCGGTCTGGAGTTTCCAGAACAGTTGCATATGAATGTGGTCTTTTCCCAAGTTTGAGGGTGCTGTTCATTTATCAAAATACCAACTGTGGACAATAAAAAACTGTAAAATGATCTATTTATTGTTAACGAACACCAAAAGTGATTATGACAATAAATTCCCTTTCAACGGTTTTGTGGCCTTGGTGGCATTGTGGCCTTTTGTGGCATTTGTTGGGAGCCTCCAATTAAGTTGTGGAGAAGTTCCCCAACCTTGTGAGAGGTTCCGGTTGCCACCGACAAGTGAACCGATAGTGGAAGCGTGGATCGATCCCGTTGGGGTGAGATTCACCGGAGAATAAGGGAGGCCTTTTGTGGCGTTAGTGGTTTGATACCACCCCCTCTCCAAACGAGACGTACTCCATGTTGGGAGGAACTCGGTAAAATATCGGTGTCCCCGCGTGCCTCGGTTATCTCTATATCCGAGCTCTTTACTTATGCACTTTACATTGTGATAGCCTTCGTGCTTGAAGTAATATATATCTTGCTATCACTTTGTTGCTTGTATTGCTTAGCATAAGTTGTTGGTGCACATAGCTGAACCTTAGTTGTTCTAGGTTGTGCTTAACAAAGTAAACACTAGTTTTATTCCGCCTTTGTTGAGCCACTCTAGGAAAAGTTTTAATCGCCTATTCACCCCCCCTCTAGGCGACATCTGTATCCTTTCATCAGCTCTTTTCTTTTATCCGAATCTAGGATCTGGAAACCCTAGAACTCCACATGACCCGAATCCAATGCAGGAACCTGCATTGGTTTCTCCTTTACCTAAAGGGAAAGGTATTATTTTCAAGTACATAACTCTTAAAGGGCGCCTTCGACCTTACTTAAAGTAGAGTACTTTCTTTAGAAGTAGATTACTGGTTATGAGGGCAAAAGGTTTCCCCCCACGGTGCTCGGCCTATTGGCCTCTCACCTCCCCCCTTCCCAAGGTTCTTCCCCACTGCCCCCAAGCATGGGGGTTCTAAGAAAGATATTATACAAATTCTCCCCTGGTCTACCCCAACCCCTAACAAGGGGATCCAAAGGGACATAGTTTTAAACAGCTTTCGGTGTTGGCTGGTCTACCCCAAAACCCTAGCAAGTGGCTTCCGTAAAACCGGACAAGAAAAGACAGGAAAAGATAGGAAAACACTAGAGAAAAAGGAACAAGGGAATGAATAGAATTAAAAACAAACGCTTCAGGGTTTTCCTCTCTCCATTTTCTTCAGTCTTACGCTCCCGAGCCTACCCCCGGTTAGATCAGCTCACTTGAAGATACATGCCTCTATTCCGCCTTTCGGCCTCCCATAAGTCGGCCTGGCTGCCGGCACTTCTAAAATCACTTTATCTCCCGTACGGATCCTCCTTGCCTTTCCTTCCTTGTCCAGTAAGGTATGAAGAACTAGCTCAACCATAGCTACATCTTCTTCTCAAGATGCTCTTATTCCACCTGTAGCACCGCTTACGAGAGCAAGCAAGGGTAAAGGAACTTGTGTAACAACGTTTTCTTTCGCACTAATAAAATAAGGAAATCTGAAACTCATACTAAGGATAAAGGGAACGAAGTTCTGAATCTTTCACAAGTGATTGTGGGCATTCATAGAATATGAGACTAGTACCTTACTTGGGGGTCTCCTTGAAATAAAATAGATGTCCATTCAATCATAATTGAGAATAGAATAATCATCTTTATTGAGATTCCACGTCCAACATCTGAATAGGGACCTTCTCACCCTGAGCCATGTCTCAAACATATCCTTAGGGTTCTCCATCTCCGGGGGTCCAGGGTCAAAGTGAAGAAACCTTCTATTCGTTTCAAGGGACCCCATGTCAAGAGCCTAGGTGTGAGCACATATAAACACTTTATGACCCACTTCCCTGCTAAATTTCATGCTGTTCCCTTCTGCATTCCGTGGTTTTATGCCCTGCAATCAGAAGATCCAACAAAAGCGCACAAGAAAGGCTTCAGTGCGGTCCCAATCCTAACACACTGAAATTACCAAAATAAGTGACTTTACTTTGTCAAGGGTCTCTTGATTAATTATAATTCTTCTGTTTCTTTCTTTTGAAACAAATTTTTCTCTTTCGTATGCTCTTATATTTTCTATGTATCTATATTGGCCATCACAAAAGGAAATCTGAAAGGAAAATGGACGAAAATCATTTACATGTATAGAGAGCCGCCGCACAGGCGTGTGAACATCAACTAAAGAATCGTGTGAAAGTGTATCCGGCCTAAAGTAAAGAAAATCGCACGGTGATGGGTGCTTCACCCGAAGCCCATGACCTTTGGCGCGAATCTCATGAATCGGGTGAGCGAATTTGGCAGGAACTTTCTGGCGAACAAGAAGCAGACGTTGGTGGTTCTCCCATTGTATTCGCATGTTGTCCCGCCCCTGAGCCACCGCAGGAAATCCACCGTGACCTCCATCCTCGTGAACCGCGACGGGTGCGGCCCGCCGTGGGACCAGTCGACCCACGTCACGCTCCGCCTGGCAGCCCTCGTTGGGTGCCGGATGTGGAGGAACGTCGACAGGTAGTGCTCATCGGCGTAGCAGTTGCGCTTGCAGAAATTCTTGAAGACCGGGAAGTAGACATCGTCGGCGACGACGTCGGCTGCGAGGGCGCGGTCCAGCTCGAACCACTGAGAGCCCTTGCGCCATTGCCAGGGGGCGACGATGGGGGACATGGCGCGCTTGTACCGCCCGCGCCCCGTCCCGCCGAGCTCATCATAAGACTCTACGTACACGTTGGTGGAGTTGACGAGGTAGGAGTAGACCGTGGGGAAGTCGAAGAGCGGGACGTGCGACTCGGACAGGAGGATGAAGCGGGCGTTGGAGTGGTCCAGCAGTGCGTGCGCCAGGAGACGCCGCTCAGCTTCCACCATGTTGATGTGACCCCATCTTACCTCCTGTTCGTGTCATCACAAAAATAAATCATTTACATATATGATAATATAAGTAACTACTATGTGTCATCATACAATGATATATATATTTCAAAACGCATTCGCCATCACAAAATTAACAAAACTGATGCGTGGCTCCATTTTACCTTGTACTTGTGTCATCCTCGTCACAGATTTGATAAAAACGATGTGACATAGTACTGTAGTATATATATGCTCTTAAATGTTACACCATGATGGCATGATATCAACTAGCTAGCTATCTAGAGACAAAATCACCTCATAGCGACTACACGGACGGCGTGAAAATTTGTTATGCAAGGCAGCAGGATGGGGTGATTCTCTAGACCCATATATGCATACATGCATACGCAAAGTGCACAAGATGGGATGGAGAGATTATATGTTTCTAGTTTGGATGTGTATAAATCTGGTCTCGGTCGTTATTCGCATCACATGTAGCTTGACCTGCCAGTTTCGTCTTTTGACGAGCTCAACAAGTCTTCCGAGGTTGGCAAGGTCGATGATCACGAGGCACGCCATGTGGGAAAGGCATGGGCTCGGTCTAGAGAACCGGGAGAAATATCCAAATTTGGCTTTGTGCAAACAACGATCGAGTACTCCGGAGACGGTATTATCTCTAGCTAGCGAGTCCATGCATGGCCACTAGCCAGTGTCAGTGTGGTTATACTACTGCGGCACTGAACTAAAAATGAAAGAAAATTACGGTGTTATCGAGAAAAGTACTTGCAAAAAATCGTCATATCAACAAAGGAACAGACACGTTCAACTGCAAACGGTTTGTGTAACGGCGAGACTACCGTGAGTGGCGTGGTGCAGGCGCGTGTGGTGCTTTTCGTGCTGTGGTTGGCTAGGCCTCGATTGGCCCACGAAGTAGGGTGTCAAGTGGAGCAATTTGAAATAAAAAAAAATCCTTCCAAAGTATTTTAAAATAGTAAGATGTTTTAGATTTATGAAAAAATGTATCTAGACTTGTTTTAGTGTATAGATTCACTCTAAATATGAATGAACCTATATATTAAAAATAGTCAAAATACAATTGCTTCATAAAACTAAAACATCTTATATTTTAAAACGGAGGGAATACTACTAAGACGACTCAGTACAGAAGGAAGATGACATGCAACGCAAAGAAACAAAAGCGTCCTTTGCAGGCATCGCGTGATCGCGTCTAACACTTTGCCTGTGGGAACTCCGCGCTTCCTTGCCATATGCTTAGGCTTCGGCACATGCGGCCGGCCGTGTCGTCCTTTACTAGCTAATAGTCTAGTAGTTCTTTACTAGCTAATCATCTCCTGACTCCTAGATTATGATCGGATCGGAGTATTATATTATCGCACTGTTATGGAAGACGAAAAAAAGACGTTCGATCCATCTCCGTGTCACCGCGCGCACTCGTAGATCTACGGACCCAAAACCATGCATGCATTTTGGTTACACGCACATTTGAAAACCCGAAAATGTGCAAGACGCGTCAATGCTTTGGACCCCCAAAGAAAAAGAATCAATTAGTCTTTTCTGAATTTAATGAGCAAGAAAATAAACCAAAATGAGTCTACTGCTCGATCGGCCGGTTACCTTGCTGGGAATGTGTCGGCCGTGGAAGGCGGACTGTTGGTCCTCCGTGACGGAGCCGTTGAACGCCGGGTCGGTGTGCACGTAGATGGAGTAGAGCCCGCGGTGGCTCTCGAAGAACTTTTCCCACAGCGGCGCCATCGGCAGGTCCCACTTGGCCAGGAACAGGAACGCCACCTTCGGCGCGCCGGCCGCAACCGCCCTCGGCGCCGCAGCCGCCAGCGACATCAGCTCCTCGTCGTCGCCGTCGTCACTAATGGCAGCGGCCGTAGTAGCCGGCCGTTCCCGCTCCACGATCACGGGCACTGCTGCTGCATGCTTACCATCCGCTCTAATGATGCCAGAGTCGTCTGCCGCCGGCGCCACCACCTGAAGTACTGGCTGCGGTGGCTGGAGCGCACGTACCGGGGTGGAAAGGTTTGCCACTGGTGGTGGTGGAGGGAAGAAGAGGCCGGGGAGGGCGGAAGACGTCGTGGAGCTTACGATGGAGAGCGTGGCCACGATGCCGAGCGCAAAGCCGAGGGCGAGGGGGATGGCGAAGAGCAGGAGCTTGATGGCACAAGGAGTGGCCATGGCTGCCACCACCATCTGCACTACTACATGCTGCTGCTGCTGCTGCTTCTGATTCTTGCTGCTCATGGCCGCTATAGCTCCTAGTAATTGACGATCTTATTTGTCACTTTCTGATGGTGTACGATACCATGGGAGATGATGGCCGCCCGGATCACCGCACCCACACGGTATGTAAAGGCGAACGAACCGGTGAGGGCGGCATCTGGGGGCTGGAAGATCGCTATTCACGGGGCTTATATGCATGTAACCCTGTGCAAACATAGTTTAACTGGTTTGACCGGTTTAGACTGTTTAAAATTTTATACTTCCTCAGTTTCAAAATAGATGTATCAGATTTGTTAAAATTCGATGAATCTAGACAATATTTAGTATATAGTTTCATCTAAATTTTAACAAATCTAAGAAATTTATTTTAGAACGGAGGGAGTACTTCCTCCATTCCATATAAGGTTTTTTAAAATTTGAATGAATCTATATACTCCTTTCATCTTAAATAGATGTCTCAAATTATCAAAATTAGGATAAATCTAGACACTATTTAGTACATAGATTCATCCAAAATTTGAAAAACCTAAGACATCAGACGGAGAAAGTACTAAATAATGTCTAGATTTATCTAAATTTTAACAAATGTGAGACATCCACTACAAGAATGGATGGATACACCGACGGCCGGACGCTACGTCGACGGGCAAACGTCGGAGCCGTCAGCGTAGGCCGTGACCAGGCCAGCCCTCCCAAGCGTCGTCGGCGCAGGCAAACGTCGGGGCCGTTAGCGTAGGCCGTGACTAGGCCAGCCCTCCCAAGCGCTGTCAGCGTAGAATTGCCCTCGATGTAGCCTATGCTACGCCGACGGCTGTTCTCGGCGTAGCTATTTTTTCTTTTATCTCATTAAAATTTGAAAATCATAACTAAATCATTCTAATCCGGAAAAATACAAATAATATATCAAAATTTGCAGAAAAATAAAATCTACCTATCTACACTCAAATATTACACATTTATAAAAAAATTAAGTAAAACATAAAACGTTATACATAGTTTAAAACGGGCATAAAAAATTTAAAAATGATCCAAACAATGCGAAACCTTCGTGTGATGTCATATTATGTGACATAGTTATAAGAAAAAATACCAAACTTGGTATATTGATTATGTCTAAAAAAACCTTCACAAAATGACCTATCTCATTTGAGATTTCTTAGCTTTCGTGTCAAATGACCAATGTTATGGCTAGAATCAAGGTTGTGATAATATATCCATATTGTGCATACATGTGCATCATGGAATGGCGAACAATGTTGAAGGAGGAAGTGTTCCTTTTCTTCGCACCAAACAGCCATTTTTTATTTTCCGAGTGCAAAAAACGCACGGTTTTGTGAAGCAACCACCAAATGGCTAATTCAAAATGCTACCACCACATTTTTCCAAAAAATATACCATCTTACATGGACAATGTCCTAACAGGGGATCTCAAACCTTTTCATCTATCCCTGATGTAAAAGACAAATTTCATGTCGAATCGATAGGAAGTGGGTCAGATATGAACTATAGGTACATTATCTGATGCTCATGATTTTTTACAAAAATTATTTTTAAGTTCACAATATGCTATTTCATCAGAGATCCACTTAAATTTTATCGAGGCTCAGCCCCGAGCTAAGAATCTTCATGTCCGTCGTTCGACAAAGCTTGACGATAGTTTAAAACGGGCATAAGAAATTCAAAAACGATTCAAACAATGCGAAACCTTCGTGTGGTGTTATATTATGTGGCATAGTTACAAGGAAAAATATCAAACTTGGTACATTGATTATGTCTAAAAAAACTTTCACAAAATGACATATCTCATTCGAGGTTTCTTGGCTTTCGGGTCGAATGACCAATGTTATGGCTAAAATCAAGGCATAGTTTGTGAAAATATGTTCATATTGTGCATACATGTACATCATGGAATGGAGAACAATGTTGAAGGAGGAAGTTTTTCTTTTCTTCGCACCAAAAAGCCATTTTCCATTTTCCGAGTGTAAAAAACGGACGTTTTTGTGAAACAACCACCAAATGGCTAATTCAAAATGCTACCACCATATTTTTCCAAAATACTATACCACCTTACATGGACAATTTCCTAATAGGGGATCTCAAAGCTTTCCGTCTATCCCTGGTGAAAAAGACAAATTTCATATCGAATCGACAGGAAATGGGTCAGATATGAACTATAAGTACATGATCTGATGGTCATGATTTTTTACAAAAATCATTTTTAGGTTCACAATATGCTATTTCATCATAGATACACTTAAATTTTATCGAGGCTCAGCACCGAGCTAAGAATATTCATGTCCGCCGTTTGACAAAGTTTGACGATAGTTTAAAACAGGCATAAAAAAATCAAAAACGATCCAAACAATGCGAAACCTTTGCGTGGTGTCATATTATGTGACATAGTTACAAGAAAAAATATCAAACTTGGTATATTGATTATGAATAAAAAACTTCACAAAATGACCTATTTCATTCGAGGTTTCTTGGCTTTCAGGTCAAATGACCAATGTTATGGCTAGAATAAAGGCATAAGTTGTGATAATGTGTCTATATTGTGCATACATATGCATCATGGGATGACGAACAATGTTGAAGGAGGAAGTTTTCCTTTTCGTCGCACCAAAAATCCATTTTCCATTTTCTGAGTGCAAAAACCTGACGGTTTTGTGAAGCAACCACCAAATGACTAATTCAAAATGGTACCACCATATTTTTCCAAAATACTATACCACCTTACATGGACAACTAGCATGGTTTCCATCGCAAATGCGTGGGAAGCTCCTTACATGGACAACTAGCATGGTTTCCCTCGCAAATGCGAAGGAAGCTCCTTATAGTAATGTAGTATCGAATTTTTTGTATAGTAAATACAGTTAACGACCAAAATGTTAGGGTAAATAAAATATCCTTTTATAGAATATATTTTATATTTGTGGAAGAATTAATAATAGAAAATATTAGTGATCATATATGTTATTTTACATGGTGTTAAATCTATTCGAACAATTAAAACTCACACCATAAGCTAGCTTGTACTTTTGTTGGGTTCTTCAATAATCATGAAAGGTTGTCAATCATTAGCATTATAATTCTAGGTCCACCAAAGCAATTGCCTAAGGATATTAAGATGATATTTACAATAACAAAAACATTAATGAAGTAACTTGTCCTTGTTAATCGCTAGACCGATGAAATATTAAGAATTTTACTAATTTTGACAAGATAATCCTATCCTCACCTAGTTTATTAGTGGTTCCAAAATACATGGAATTCTTCTTGTCTTGTTAAAGCTGACCATCTAGAAGTGGGTAATATCAAGGTACAATTTTTACCATTATTTTGGTTATGAATATTTTGCGAAATGTATTACAAAATACTGTAAACATAAATTTAATGATTATTCTATTTATTTCCATTTAACAATATACTATCTCCTTTTATTTTTTTAGAAGCATTAATTCTTTGGTAAACTCCAAAGTATTAGGTCCAATAGATAGATGTTGTAACTATCCCTACTGAATTATGAGAACAATTAAATTGGCATTGGGAATTATGTAGGGTTTCGTAGCATGGAAAACAAAAAAATTCTACCGCATGAACACACAATCAAGATCTAATCTATGATCAAGCCAAGATCTATCTACTAGATCGGTGCAACAAGTTGATAGAGTACTAACCCTCGAAGATCCAAAGCGGTTAACGAGAGCAGATTCTCGTGGGTGATGTAGTCGATCACTTGCCGATCTCAAGATCGCGTAGACGATCCTTCCGGCGCTGTGTTCTGGCAGCGCTTCCGCAGTCAGTCACACATTCGGTACTCGATGAAGACCTTCCTCTCCCTTGTTCTAGCAGGCAGCGGAGGTTGTAGCACTCTCCTCGTGATTCCGGTAGCACGACGGCGTGGTGTCGGAAGTAGAGGGAAGATCCCGCATGGCTTCGCCTAAGCCGGAGCGAGTATGGTGTAGTAAGAGAGAGCCTTGGCTATCTACGGATTAGAGGGCACCAAGGGAAGAGGTGTAGCTGGCGGCTAGGGTTTGGGATACCCTAACTCGGCGACTTGGTACGAGCCCTAGGCGGCAGCTGCAGCACTTGGAGGGTGGTGGCGCCTTGTAGCTAGGGTTTTGGTGTGAGGGGTAGGGGTGCGCCCTACCCCTCCTTATATAGGTGGGAAGAGGCGGTTTGGGGAGGAGGGAGTCCTCCCCCAACTCCTCTTCATGGCCGGCGGGTGGAGGGAGTGGGATTCCTACCCTAGGTAGGTTTCCTACTCTCCCTCCACCAAGCAATGTTTGGATTTGACTTTTCAAATTGGCGTTTGACTTTCAAACTTGAATTTGATTTCTCTCTTCATATTGCCCAGCCAAGTGACCTAGCACATGATGCAAACATTCCACATTGTCATGACACATCTGTAGGGTTCGCAGCATAGAAAACAAAAAATTTCCTACGATGTGAACTATATACCAAGATCTATCTACTAGATACAAACAACGGGCGGATGTATATCCGTAGAGAACATACCCTTGAAGACCGACAAAGCTTAACGAGTTCAACTCGTGGTTGATGTAGACGATCTCTTACCGATCTCAAGATCGAGAGGAAGTCCTAGCGCCGCAAATCAGCAGCGCATCCGTGCTCGCACACACGTTCGAGGCACCGAGCAACCTCCGCCTCCTCGCTCCAGCGATGCAGCGGAAGCACAACTCTTTCTTGCCGAATAGCCACCGGGAACATGTATCTCACTGTGGCATCCCGCAAAAACCACTACTAGTAAATCGCGTTGAATTTGTGCATTGCATCGTCATCATCATGCATTGTTTGCATAAAACTATTTTCACAAAGCCCGATTTATTTTCCAAACGCCCCATCTTAATTCAAATGCAAAGCCCGGTCTCCAGATTATTTTTGTTTGAGTGCTATCGGTTGCAAACGGTGTTAACAAAACAAATAAAAATTATATTATTTTAGTGGGGCAGTCGAACGGGCCAAATGACCCGAACGACCACCCCAGGAAAATAAAACGGCCCGCCCTTCTAAATCCTACAGCTACCTAAAACCCTACCCACACCCTGCCTGCCACCTCACCCGGACCAATCCCAGAACGCCACCTCACCCTCTCTCCCCCTCTACCCAACCACGAGCTGCCACTTGGCCTCTCCCTCCACTCACCCCTCCCTCCACTCACCCTGCCCCACCAACCAACACCCGCATGCACGCACTCACACGCAGGCACGCAGCACCCCTGGCCCCACCCGCACGCACGGCACGCCGCCTCCTCTTCCTTCTCCTCCTCTCCTCACAAGCAGCCTCCTTCACTGCCGCCGCCCCGCTGCCCGCCTCGCTCTCCCCCTCTCTCTCCGGCCTCGCCGCCTCCTCGCTCGGCCTCCTCGCCACCGCCTCCTCCCGGCCACGTGCTCACAGGCCGGCCCCGCCGCCTCAAGCTTCCGCCCTCCGGCGAGCTCCACCGCCGCCTCCCGCCACCTCGCGCCAGCGACCGCTCCACCGCCTCGCCCCTCAGGAGCTCCGCCCGCCGCCAGCAGCTGCCCCCGATCAAGGCCGCTGGCCGAAGCTTCACGCCCTGCTGCTTCCGCTGCTGCCGCCGCTGCCTTCGCTGCCGGCCGGCCCGCCCGCTGAAGTCCGCCGCAAGCCGGCCCCACCGGACGAAGTTTCCGCCAACCACCGCCGGCCTGCGCCGCTTCTTCGCCGCCGCCCCTCCGCTATCCGCCGCGGTGTCCGTGGAGGCAGCCGCTATGCAGCAAGGCCTCGGCCTCCATCTATGCCGACCAGGCCCCTATCCGTTACCTCCGCAGCGCCACCCATAGTGGCCACCTCGCCATCTCCGTGCAGCGTGCTTCCCGTGCTCGCTGCCTCGCGATGTGGGCCTTCCCAATGCGTGCCCCATGTGCTACCGTTGTTGTATGTGTGGTGTTGGTCTATGTAACGGAGGGTGCTTTGTGTTGATATTGTTGCGCTCGGGTACAACAAGGTCGCCAAGATCTTCGGGTGAGACCCTGCATCGCAACCGACAAGATCTTCTCAAAGCGAACAACAAGAACCCTCTCGAATCAAGACCATGGAACCCCAAGACCTTCGACATGGAACAAGGCCGAGCCTCGACACGGCAAGGTTGCCACGAGGACGCCCCAACGCTAGTACCGACTCGATGGCGTGGGGCCCGACGAGACCTCGCAAACGCAAGCTCGACCCATGGAACCCGACAAGATCTGCATGCGACAAGAACAACCGACCCGGAAGAATCCGACGCTCGACACCGACCCAAGTCCCGCCGCCGGACGCGACAAGATCTACCCGATATCCGAGAACGACCGAGTCCGAGAACGATCCCCGAACCTCGGACTCGAGATCGGACCTCAACCCGGAACACCAAGTCCGTCGCGACCCCTCAATGTGTGAACCCTTTTTCCGACCCCTATTTTATAAATGCTAAACATAAAGCCTGTTGCATATTAAACATTCATCTCGCATGCATATTGTGTGGTTTGGGGGCCTTATGCCGATTCACCTTATAATTAAATATGGGGCCCATATGCGGGCAAATCTAGCCTTTTATCGGCCTCATTTAAATTTGTGTAGCGAACCCGGTGCTATCTCCTGCCTTGTTAATCAACATTTAATTTGCGGGGTAGGTAAATAACTTGAACCGTTTAATTAATTGTCGGGACCCCGGTTCCGTTTAATACTGTCTAATTGCATCGCACCCTTGCCATGTCATGCATCATACATGCATCATGCCGATCTTCACTGCCATGTCATGCATCATACATGCATCATGCCGATCTTCTGCCGTAATCTTAAATACTGCATCCGGTGTTTATTCTAGTGTTTTGCTTCTTCGCGAATAAGGCCGTTGAGTTGATGTGAGTCACCGATCTTCTGTTGAACCTTCGACAATGTTTTCAAAGCAGCATCTCCCCCTTTCTACCTATCTTACTTTTATAGTATTTATTTCCTCCTGTCGATCTATTGCTATCTGTGTTGCGATGCTCTAGTTTTCGTACCCGTGATATCCCTTGCAGCCCTATATTGCCTTGGACACATCCTATTACCTGTTGTTTGGTAGATAGTTGGACTTGCGCGTCGTAGTCGCTGGCTCAAGTGCTGTTGCGTGTCGTCAAATGCCACAGTTGTTGATATATTGCCGCATGTTGATGATGAAGATGATCATAGTTTTACTATCGTTCACTTTAATTTCTGTTTAACAACTAAAATTGAAATAAGCAGAGGCATCGGTGGGTGATAGAAAATATTTGGTTTCCGAACGCCCACTTGTGTCCCGTAAGACCCCGAGTACTTGATACCTGTTCCTTGTTTATCGCGCTATCCACATCCGGGAGGTATATGGGACCCCCCCTGAGCCAGAGCTTGATTCAGTCTTATTTCTTGGGGCCACAAACTAGTTTGAGGTTTTATTTACGATCCTGTACTTATGCCATGCTACTTATGTATTTAAATTGTGCGAGGAGCACACTGCATCGCTTAGGATCGGGACACGTTACGCTATCGACAAGCCCAGCCACACTTCGGGTTCCCAATGTTCCGCCGTCCACCCAAACCTTGAGGCCGTCTCGAGTCAGCTAGCTAACCAATGATCTACTTAAGGGTGGACCCCAAATATTATCAATCCTTTGATTGTTCAAGTGAAAGCCTCGTTGGGTTTTGATTTGGTTTTTCCGAGGTTGATCGAGTGTGTTGCTATTGGTGCACCCGCCGGGTAAAACTTTCTCAAAGCCGTGTCCATGGATATGGACGACTTGGAGCACAGTATCTCGATCATAGACAAGCATAACTAAAGTTTATTGCTATAAATTTGACTTTATAATGACTAGTAATCAGCTTCACTATAATGGAATGGCTAAATAATACTGCCCACAATTGCTTGTTTGGGTTGTCGCTTGCGACCATTGTACCTGACTAGTAAGTATTGCAACTACAACGGAATGGCTGAATAAAAGAACCAACAACTGCTGGGTTATGGGTTTATCTCATTCCATATGTATCTGACTAGTAAGTATTACCACCACAACGGAATGGTTAATTAAAACTGCCCACTGCTTATCTTATCAGGATCACTATCTATACCTGACTAGTAATTGCTGCAACGATAACTGAATAAATAAAACTGCCAACTGTGTGAGTTCCTCGGTTGACTTCCTCGTTTGGTCTCGAGGGGGAAATACCAGGATGGGTATGTTTGGTGATAGTATTCATTGGTTTCAATAGGTCTTTCTTATCCCTCTCGATAACCGGTGCTATATCGAGTCTCTATAGGTTGTTTAGTGCATGCCGCCACCCACCATACCTATGTAGGCGAGGACCGCCAATTCTAGTCTCGCTGTAATCGGCCTCGATCGACGCCCTTCTTTTTCCTTTGCCCTTTGTCGGCACCCCTTTGTTTAAGCAGGTTTTGAGATCGACGCCGTTATAGGTGGTTACCCTTCCGGCTTGGCCTCGCAGGGTTATGGACGCCATTGATATTCTTCGTGGCTCTTAGCCCCATTTGCATCTTGTCCGTAGTCGGACGCCTATCGCTTTTCAAGGTGATTTGGATCTTTGTATATTATATCTCGTATTCTTGACTCTTTGAGTCAGTTATATATATCTGCTCTGTGGGTCCCATCGAGGACTGTTGTGTAATGTTATTACTTGCTTTCCACCCGCACGAAAGTGCTGGCACCTTTGAATCGCTTTCTATGCGGGTTTGGCGAATTTTGCTCAAACTTGCATAGGTCCGATTCTCGAGGGTGTTACAGAGTGGTATCGAGCTCAGCTTGCGATACCCACAAGTCCAAATCAGAGGATAACCTAGCTAACGGTCAAGTAGAGTGTCCAAAACTATTTTGCAAAATCGGTTGGATAGTTCTCGTTAGGTCTGATTTTACCTTACCCTCTGCTGTTCTCCTCTTACCTCTACGTGTTTTGAATCCGCTCTCTTCTCTCTCTTCGAGTCCAGGATTTCTCGTGGTTGGGTTTCCGTCGTACCTTCAGGGTGTCATTTTCTCCCTTTGTAACGGAGGTGCTCCGATCGTCAATCTGCAACTTGTCTGTTGTACCCTTCCTCCAATCTTTTGTTCTTGAGCTCCTTATCCATATGTGTTCCTTGCTGGATATCAGTGTCGTTGAAAAACATATGAGAAGGACGAGCTTTGGTGAAGTTGGAGTTAACCTTGAGCATGTGTTGTTCATGCCAATGGAACCATCGCAGAACCTAATCATTGTGTCTTTCATACGATTTCTGTTGTCTCTTCCGGTGTTTCCGACGCGACGACATCATCTACGCCAGATCCGATGCAGAGTCCGCGTCACTCCTTTGTTCCGAACCTCGTTTGTCGAGATCTTGATCGCCTAATCGAGAGTTGGTTGCATAATCCGCCTATTCGTGTGCAGAGTAATGGTTTGAGTGCGGGATGGAGTAGCTACCCTACCACTGCTCTTATCATTCGCTCTCGTACGTTGAATCAGGGGATCCAGCAGTTTTACTCCGTCCATGGAAGTTAGAGGTGGCCTTATCGTTTGATGCCTCTATCTTCGTCCTTTGATTCTCCGGAGTTTTCTCTTGACGATCAGGAGCAACGAACCTTTGTTGGTGGTATCGCCGACTTCCAGATGAAGAAGGAACCCTCGTTAGTGGTGTCGCGAGGATCTACGCAACGCAAGAAGACGCAGATCGCCGACCTTCCTTCCGGTACCATGAGGCGGATCTCGAGGGCGAGATCCCTTGTTAGTGGTGTCGAATTGTGGCATCCCGCAAAAACCACTACTAGAAAATCGCGTTGAATTTGTGCATTGCATCGTCATCATCATGCATTGTTTGCATAAAACTATTTTCGCAAAGCCCGATTTATTTTCCAAACGCCCCATCTTAATTCAAATGCAAAGCCCGGTCTCCGGATTATTTTTGTTTGAGTGTTATCGGTTGCAAACGGTGTTAACAAAACAAATAAAAATTATATTATTTTAGTGGGGCAGTCGAACGGGCCAAATGACCCGAACGACCACCCCAGGAAAATAAAACGGCCCGCCCTTCTAAATCCTACAGCTACCTAAAACCCTACCCACACCCTGCCTGCCACCTCACCCGGACCAATCCCGGAACGCCACCTCACCCTCTCTCCCCCTCTACCCAACCACGAGCTGCCACTTGGCCTCTCCCTCCACTCACCCCTCCCTCCACTCACCCTGCCCCACCAACCAACACATGCATGCACGCACTCACACGCAGGCACGCAGCACCCCTGGCCCCACCCGCACGCACGGCACGCCCCGCTCCCTCTTCCTTCTCCCTCCTCTCCACAAGCAGCCTCCTTCACTGCCGCTGGCCCCGCTGGCCCGCCTCCCCCTCTCTCCGCCTCCTCAGCCTCTGCAGCCCTCCGCCCGCCGCTTCCTCCCGGCCACGTTCCCAGGCGCCACCTCACGGCAAGGCCGCCCGCCTCAATCTTCTCCTCGCCCGGCGAAGCCCGCCGCCTCCCCGCCACCCTCTTCCGCCAGCGACCGCTCCACCGCCGCCTCGCCTCGCAGAGCTCCGCCCGCCCCCGCAGGAGATCCGCCCGCCGCCAGAGTTGCTGATCAAGGCCGCCCAGCCGCCGAAGCTTCCGGCGCTGCCCTGCTGCTTCCACCTTCCGCTGCGCCGCCCGCTGAAGTCCGCCGCGCAAGCCGGGCCCCACCGCCGAAGTTCCGCCAACCACCGCCACCGCGCCTCGCCACTGCGCTGCCGCTGCGTCCTCCGCTATCCGCCGGCGGTGTCCGTGAGGCAGCCGCTTGCGCGCAGCAAGGCCTCGGCCTCCATCTATGCCGACCCGCGCGTCCTATCCGTTACCTCGGCCGCAGGCGCCACCCATAGTGGCCACCTCGCTCATCTCCAGGCAGCGTCGTGCTTCCCGTGCTCGCTGCCTCGCGATGTGGGCCTTCCCAATGCGTGCCCCATGTGCTACTGTTGTTGTATGTGTGGTGTTGGTCTATGTAACGGGAGGGTGCTTTGTGTTGATATTGTTGCGTCGGTACAACAAGGTCGCCAAGATCTTCGTGGAGACCCCGCACTGCACCGACAAGATCTTCTCAAAGCGGGAACAACAAGAACCCTCTCGGAATCCGAAGACCGCGGAACCCCAAGACCTTCGACATGGAACCGAAGGCCGAGCCTCGACACGGCAAGGTCGCCACGAGGACGCTCCCGAACGCTAGTACCGACTCGATGGCGTGGGGCCCGACGAGACCCTCGCAACGGCAAGCTCGACCCCATGGAACCCGACAAGATCTGCATGCGACAAGAACAACCCCGACCCGGAAGAATCCGACGCGCCCGACACCGACCCAAGTCCTGCCGCCCGGACGCGACAAGATCTACCCCCCCGATATCCGAGAACGACCCCGGAGTCCGAGAACGATCCCGTCGAACCCTGGACCCTGAGATCGGACCCCGAACCCCGGAACCCCAAGTCCGTCGCGACCCCTCAATGTGTGAACCCTTTTTCCGACCCCTATTTTATAAATGCTAAACATAAAGCCTGTTGCATATTAAACATTCATCTCGCATGCATATTGTGTGGTTTGGGGGCCTTATGCCGATTCACCTTATAATTAAATATGGGGCCCATATGCGGGCAAATCTAGCCTTTTATCGGCCTCATTTAAATTTGTGTAGCGAACCCGGTGCTATCTCCTGCCTTGTTAATCAACATTTAATTTGCGGGGTAGGTAAATAACTTGAACCGTTTAATTAATTGTCGGGACCCCGGTTCCGTTTAATACTGTCTAATTGCATCGCACCCTTGCCATGTCATGCATCATACATGCATCATGCCGATCTTCTGCCGTAATCTTAGATATTGCATCCGGTGTTTATTCTAGTGTTTTGCTTCTTCGCGAATAAGGCCGTTGAGTTGATGTGAGCTTCGCCCCGATCTTCGGTTGAACCTTCGACAATGTTTTCAGGCGAGCATCTCCCCCTTTCTACCTATCTTACTTTTATAGTATTTATTTCCTCCTGTCGATCTATTGCTATCTGTGTTGCGATGCTCTATTTTTCGTACCCGTGATATCCCTTGCAGCCCTATATTGCCTTGGACACATCCTATTACCTGTTGTTTGGTAGATAGTTGGACTTGCGCGTCGTAGTCGCTGGCTCAAGTGCTGTTGCGTGTCGTCAAATGCCACAGTTGTTGATGTATTGCCGCATGTTGATGATGAATATGATCATAATTTTACTATCGTTCACTTTAATTTCTGTTTAACAACTAATATTGAAATAAGCAGAGGCATCGGTGGGTGATAGAAAATATTTGGTTTCCGAACGCCCACTTGTGTCCCGTAAGACCCCGAGTACTTGATACCTGTTCCTTGTTTATCGCGCTATCCACATCCGGGAGGTATATGGGACCCCCCCTGAGCCAGAGCTTGATTCAGTCTTATTTCTTGGGGCCACAAACTAGTTTGAGGTTTTATTTACGATCCTGTACTTATGCCATGCTACTTATGTATTTAAATTGTGCGAGGAGCACACTGTACTGTTTAGGATCGGGACACGTTTACGCGGTATCGACAAGCCCAGCCACACTTCGGTTCCCGATGCCATCGCCGTCCACCCAAACCTTGAGGCCGCTCGAGTCAGCTAGCTTCTATGGATCTACTTAAGGGTGGCCCCTGAAATATTATCAATCCTTTGATTGTTCAATCGTGAAAGCCTCGTTGGGTTTTGATTTGGTTTTTCCGAGGTTGATCGAGCGTGTGTTGCTATTGGTGCACCCGCCGGTAAAACTTTCAAAGCCGTGTCATGGATATGGACGACTTGGAGCACGATTCTCGATCATAGACAAGCATAACTAAAGTTTATTGCTATAAATTTGACTTTATAATGACTAGTAATCAGCTTCACTATAATGGAATGGCTAAATAATACTGCCCACAATTGCTTGTTTGGGTTGTCGCTTGCGACCATTGTACCTGACTAGTAAGTATTGCAACTACAACGGAATGGCTGAATAAAAGAACCAACAACTGCTGGGTTATGGGTTTATCTCATTCTATTTGTATCTGATTAGTAATTGTTGCAACTACAACGGAATGTTTAACTAAAATGGCCCACTGCTTATTTTATCAGGACAATTATCTATACCTGACTAGTAATTGCTGCAACGATAACTGAATAAATAAAACTGCCAACTGTGTGAGTTCCTCGGTTGACTTCCTCGTTTGGTCTCGAGGGGGAAACGCCAGGATGGGTTTGTTTGATGGTAGTATCAGGTTGGATCCGCATAGGTCCTTCTTACCCCTCTCTGATTACCGCCAGTTGTATCGAGTCTCTATAGGTTGTTTAGTGCATGTCGCCGCCGCCAGATCCACCATACCTATGTAGGCGAGGACCGCTGAATTCTAGCCTCGCTGCATCGCCTCAAGATCGACGCCCTTCTTTTCCTTTGCCCTTTGTCGGCACCCCTTTTGTTTAAGAAGGTTTTGAGATCGACGCCGTTAGCGTGGTTACCCTTCCGGCTTTGGGCAGGGTTATGGGCCATTGGATATTCTTCAGGCTCTTAGCCCCATTTGCATCTTGTCCGTAGTCGGACGCCTATCGCTTTCAAGGTGATTTGGATCTTTGTATATTATATCTATTCTTGACTCTTTGAGTCAGTTATATATATATATTACGTGGGTCCCATCGAGGACTGTTGTGTAATGTTATTACTTCGTTTTCCACCCGCACGAAAGTGCCTGGTGGGCACCTTTGAATCGTTTCTATGCGGGTTTGGCGAATTTTGCTCAAACTTTCATAGGTCCGATTCTGAGGGTGTTACACTCACTAGTCCGAGACCATGGGGGATAAATTCTAGAGGGGGAGAGAGATCCTTCACGAGGAGGTGTGAGAGACAAGTGAGGAGGGGGGCTCCTTTTATAGGAGGAGGGGGGAACCCCAAGGGGGTGGACGGAGCATGGGGCTGCCCCCTTGCCCTCCCCTCTTCATGTGGGTGGACACTCCACTCACAAATCTCCTTTAAATTCCCTCCACTCAAAAGTCCACTCAAATTCCCATTAAATTTCCACCAAATTTAATGCAAACTCTCATTAAATAAAACTCTTTTATTTTATTCAGAATTTTGTCAATTACTTTAATGACAAACATTCACAAATAACCCCTTGCTAGAATTCTATTTCACATGCATAACCACTTTATGCAATTTCACCCGAAAACCTGTTTCGGTATCTAGTGAAATAAATTCCTCGCTTGTTCATTCTTTCGGCATGAAACATTTGCTCCAATTGGATGTCGGTGTCTCTTAAGTGTGTCACCCTACGGTTCGTGAATAATGCGGACATGATCGAGACCCCTCTCGGATCAATAATCAAGAGCGGGATCTGGAGACCCATACCGACTCCCACATTCAACGATGACTTTCTTGTGGTCGGAACCTTTACGCTAGTATCTTAATCCCTTTGTTTCACGATATATTACATGTCCGAGATTCGATCATCGGTATCTCCATACCTAGTTTGATCTCGTTCGACATGCACTCTTTTCTCGTTCTGTGATATAACATTCTAGTGATCAAATCACTTGCTTGCAAGCTAATCAATGTGATATCACCGAGAGGGCCCAGTATATCTATCCGTCATCGGGATGAACAAATTCCTCTCGATCCATGAGCCTCAACATAACACTTTATTAGTTCTGAATCCATCTTTATAATCACCCTGTTACGGTGTGACGTTTGATGTTATCAAGAAACTCTTCCGGTGTTAGTGATTGACATGATCTCATGGTCTAAGGATTAGGATCACTTCGTAAGTTGTTATAGCAATATAAACTCAATGACTTTGATCGTAATGCTATACTTTGGATGAATGTTCATCACACCATTACACTAATGTTGTGATCCCGTTATTAACAACATCCAATGTCCATGATCAGGAAACCTTGATCATCTTGTTAATCAACGAGCTAGTTTATGAGAGAGGCATAACTAGAAACTTTCTGTTTGTTTATTAAACACACATGTATTAACGGTTCCGTATTAATACAATTATAGCATGCAAAATAAACATATATCATATACTTGGAATACACATAATAAACACTTTATTATTGCCTCTCAGGGCATATTCCCTTCAACATGCATGTACCCTTCCCCTTCCGGAGTGTCGGACCTTCCAGACCCTTCTAGAACATTCCTGGTGAAAACACCGGAATAATTCCCGAACTCCGAAACCGGACTTTCCTTATATGAATCTTATTCTCCGGACCATTCCGGATCTCCTCGTTATATCCCGGTTCCCATCCGATACTCTGAACAACATTCGGTATCTTACTCATCATTCCATAACTACACAACAACATCGAATCCTTAAGTGTGTCTCCCTACGGTTCGTGAATTATGCGGACATGACCGAGACACTTCTCCGATCAATAACAATAGAGGAATCTGGAAATTCATATGGCTCCCACATATTTCTACGATTACTTTGCGATTGAATGAACCACTTACATACGATACCAATTTCCCTTTGTCTCACGATAGTTTACTTATCCAAGGTTTTGATCGTCGGTATCTCTGCCTACCTAGTTCAACTCTGATAAGTAATCTTTTCTCGTTCCCGTGATATGTGATCCCTTGTTAGCCAGTCACATGCTTGCAATCTAATTGGATGACATTCCACCGAGAGGGCCGAAAGTATATCTATTCGTCATATGGATGGACAAATCCCACTCTTGATCCATGTGCCTCAACCCATACTTTCCGAACACTCAATGCCATCTTTATAGCCACCCAGTTACGGTGTGGTGTTCGATGTCATCAAAGCATCCTTCCAGTGATGGTGATTAACATGATCTCATGGTTGAAGGAATTAGGTTACTATGTATCAGAAAGCTTATAGCAAATAAACTATATTAAATGTCTTGATCTTTATGCTACACTTAACTATAGGAGTATGTCCATCACATCATTCTCCTAATGATATGATCGTGTTGTAGGGGTTCATAGCATGGAAAACAAAAAATTTCTATCGCATACAAACAAACAAGCCAAGATCTATCTACTAGATTGTAGCAACGAGTCGATAGAGGAACTCACCCTCGAAGATTCCAAAGCGGTTAACGAGAGCAGATTCTCGTGGGTGATGTAGTCGTACTCTTTCCGATCTCAAGATCGTGTAGACGATCCTTCCGGCGCCACGTTCCGGCAGCGCTCCCTTAGTCGGTCACACGTTCGGTACCCGACGAAGACCTTCCTCTCCCTTGTTCCAAAGAAACGGAGGTTGTAGCACTCTCTCGCGATTCCGCAGACAATGGCGTGGTACCTAAGTAGAGGGGAGATCCCGCAGGGCTTCGCCTTAAGCCGGAGCGAGTATGGTGGAGTATGAGAGAGAGATATTAGTGGTCTAGAGATTAGACACACCAATTAGAAGGCTCTAAACCGCAGGCTAAAGCAATTAGAAGCTCTAAACCAAAACGGCTCTAAACCGGAGATTAGAGGATATGAACTTGTGTGTTTTGAGGAGGCCCTGACCCTCCTTTTATAGGTGGAGGGCTAGCCGAGGAGGAGGAGTCCCTCCCCAACTCGGCCTAGGCTGGCCGCCGGCTTGGAGGAGAGGGACTCCTCATCCAAGTTGGTTTCAACCTCCTCTTGCTTGTTTCCCACAGTTTCCTGTTTCCCATAGTTTCCTGTTTTCCACAGTTTCCTGTTTTAGCCGTTTGACTTTCAAACTGGCAGTTTGACTTTTCAGTTTTGGAACAGCAAGAACACTTAGTACATGATGCAATCATTCAATGACACATTCATGTACCTCCCCGGAGTCTTGGACAATCCGAACCTTCGAACATTCCATGAAAACACCGGAATCATTCCCGAACTCCGAAACGGGACTTTCCTTATATGAATCTTATTCTCCGGACCATTCCGGATCACCTCGTGATATCCCGGATCCCATCCGAGACTCCGAACAACATTCGGTCTCTTTCTCATAATACCATAACTACTCAAACAACGTCGAATCCTTAAGTGTGTCTCCCTACGGTTCGTGAATTATGCGGACATGATCGAGACACTTCTCCTAACAATAACCAATAGAGGAATCTGGAAATTCATATGGCTCCCACATATTTCTACGATTACTTTGCGATCGAATGAACCACTTACATACGATACCAATTTCCCTTTGTCTCACGATAGTTTACTTATCCGAGGTTATGATCGTCGGTATCTCTGCATACCTAGTTCAACCTCGTTACCAATAAGTACTCTTTTCTCGTTCCCGTGATATGTGATCCCTTGTGACCTAGTCACATGCTTGCAAGCTAATTGGATGACATTCCACCGAGAGGGCCCAGAGTATATCTATACGTCATATGGATGGACAAATCCCACTCTTGATCCATGTGTTTCAACCAATACTTTCTAAACACTCAATGCCACCTTGATAGCCACCCAGTTACGGTGTGGTGTTTGATGTCATCAAAGCATCCATCCGGTAAAGGTGATATGCATGATCTCATGGTCGAAGGAATTAGGTTACTATGTATCAGAAAGCATATAGCAATTGAACTATTGAAATGACTTGATCTTTATGCTACGCTTATCTATAGGAGTATGTCCATCACATCATTCTCCTAATGATATGATCCTGTTGTTAATAACATCTCTATGTTCATGATCAGGAAACCATGATCATATATTAACCAACAAGCTAGTTTAACAAGAGGCTTTACTAGGGACTCTTATTTTAGTTTACAAATCACACAAGTATTAATGTTTCCGGTTAATACAATTATAGCATGGTATGTAAACATTTATCATAAGTGTGAAGATATGATAACAACCACTTTATTATTGCCTCTTGGGCATATCTCCAACACGTGTTGTTAATAACATCTCTATGTTCATGATCAGGAAACCATGATCATATATTAACCAACAAGCTAGTTTAACAAGAGGCTTTACTAGGGACGCTTTTATGTTTACAAATCACACAAGTATTAATGTTTCCGGTTAATACAATTATAGCATGGTATGTAAACATTTATCATAAGTATGAAGATATGATAATAACCACTTTATTATTGCCTCTTGGGCATATCTTCAACAGTCTCCCACTTGCACTAGAGTCAATAATCTAGTTTCAAACCTTTGTGCATTCAACACCTATGGCTTTCCAGTGTTGTATTTACACAATTGCTAGTGGTCAACTGATCTCCGGATCCGACACTTTCAGGTCCGTGTGTAATTGCATGTATTTGCGTCTCTACGCATCACTCATTCTCTAATGAGATGGCTTTGTACAAATTTGGTCCTTTGGTGAGACCTTTAGTTCCTTGGGGTTAAAACATGTTGATAATATTGTCATACAATATATCTTCATAGTACTATCCCACTGTGAACTACACCTAGTTTGATAACAAACTACTTGACACAAATGCTCTGTTTTGCTGCTATAACAGCAGTCATATACTTAGCCTTTTGTTGTAGTATCTGTCACAATGTCTTAACTTTGGAACTCATCCAAATTTATTATGGAACTTAATTTCCATCATATTTGCCACCCTTAGTTTAGATTGAGATAAACTTAATTTGTACTTTGTGACAAAACTAGTATCAATGTAATACTTTTACAATGAACTAACCGTCTATTTGTCACTTCTACAAAATAATATATTCTTAGTTCTTCTAAAAGATCATAAGAATATATTTACTATCGTCCAATAATCATCTCATGAATCATTCTGGTATACGCTCATAACATTTAGAGCATAGGAAATATCGGGATTTGTACACATCACAGCATGATTGATAAAATACTCTTTGTGATTATATCTATCAAGTATCAAAAATACTTAAAACTTTATTCAATCCTTCCTATGCAACAAGAACCTTTCTTGTAGTTTATATATTTAACTCATTCAATATATCATCTATGTACTTATGGCACAACCATATTGGCGTCACAATTTATCCATATAGATATTAATGCCAAATATTCGGGTTTCGCCTAAGCCTTTTATCGAGATGAAATTCTTATCCTGTGTTAATAAAACGATACATTATTTCCAATCAACAATATGTCTTCCACATAATGTATTAGAAACATGTCTTAGCGCTCCCACTTAATTTCTTGCAAATGCAAGCATCTTCATCGTCTCCGATGAAATTAAACTCTTTTAACAGTTTCATCATAGTGAAGATTCCAACTCCGCGATGCTTACTTCAACCATTTAAGTTTGCATATGATTTTAGCATCGTTTGAATTAACAAAACCCTTTGGACCGTGTCATGCACACGTCCTAGGTAACCATTCTATTAGAAGAACTTGTTTTGTTTATTCAACACATAACAAAAATATATGTCGTGGTTGATACATTAATCCGTCTAGAATAAATATCGCTTAATGAAAGATTAGATCTTGTCATAGTCAAATCTTTGAACATTGTCGTGAACTCTTTCCCGACATGTCGATAATTTCATAGATGTGAAACATCCATGTCTATTTCTTTATAGATCCAAATATGACCGTAAGGTCTTGTACCTTTCCGGAGGGTATTTCACGTTCAAATCTTGATCTCTCGTATATGGAACTATCACGGATTTTTATGGCTTCAATCCATTTGACGGAGTCAGGACCCATCATCGCTTCTTTGCATGTAGTCGGATCATTATTGTCAAATAATGATTTAACTCTCAAATCTTGGTATTTGATTGTTTACCCGACCTACTTGTTTCAATAGGAACTTAGACCTCCGTGACCACAACCTTTGAGGCACGTGAGCCATGAGCATTGTTGCTGCCTCCAAAACACTTTTCAACGCTGCGCAACTTTGCACATATAGCTAAGGTTCTTTAACCTTATCAAAGTTCTATTGTCCTCCCACTTAACTTTTCACGGAAAATTCCTTCTCAAAGAAACTTGACGTTCTAAGCGACAAACACTTTTGTCTTCAGTGTTATGGAGGAATACTGAACTATTATTCAAAATAACATACAAAGATATGTTCATCCGATTTTGGTTGCAAACATCTTTCTTATGCATAGCATACCGATTTTAAAGAAATGACAACTTGAGTTTTATCCCAAACCATAACTTTATATGGTGTCAATTCAATGGATTATGATGGAGCTCTTTTCAGTGGAAAAACGATAGTCTCTAAAGCTTTTAATCTTTAAAATATAATGGCAGTTTTATAAATTACACCTTTGATCTTACCATGTCAAACAAGGTTTAATTACATATCTCGAACGCTCCATACTCTTATGGTGTTTCGGGAAATGCAAATCCACGGAACGATTCCTTAAATCTTAGGTGTTTTATGCTAGACTTGTAACTCAAATATCTTCCTTTATGATCTTATCATAAACTATTTATATTCTTGTTACAATGATTTTACACTTCATCTTGAAAGTCTTTGAACTTTTAAAATGTTTCATACTTCATCCTTATTAAGTAAATATTCATATATTCACTCAAATTTTCGGAGAAAGCATATGAAGTTGAAACTCATCACTCTTGACTACACATAATGGACTTCATACAACAATATGTACAATTTCCAATAAACTAGTCATTCGTTCCCTTTTGGCCTATGAACGAAGTTTTTAATTATCTCTAGGAAAGTTTCACAAGTGTCATTTGATCAAAAAATCAAAAGACTCCAAAATTCCATCCACATGGAGTTTCTTCATGTTTTCTTTCCAATATAATTTAAATAGCGATGTCACTTCCTAAGTGATCTTTCTTATCAATTGTCTTTCGACATTTTTAGCAATATTTTTATGGATGTGATTTATCCAACGATATTTGTAAATCATCCATCTTTTATGGATTACGGTAATTATTTGAACAACCCTTTTGTTCTCATAATACCTGATAAAACAAATCTTGAAGGAAAGCTTTGATGTTAACGAGAAACACATCAACACTTTATTTGTTCTCGATGAACATCATCACATATTCTCTTGCTAGTTACTTAGGCCATTGTAGTTCATGAATTGTGTTGTTTCGTATGACGATTCACACCAACAAATTCAGTATCAAATACTTAAGAACCACATTATTTAATAAGCAAAGAATATATCCATAACATGTATATCCTCTATATACCTAAGCTAAACAATTCTAATCTTTTCTTTTCTGCCATATATTTATGAGATTCTCTTTCAGTAATTCCTTTTCTGTTTAAAAGAATCTATCAACATCAATAGTGGAGTCACCCACATGACACATAGTCCAAAGCGTGTATAGTTAAATACCAATGTCTTTGGACTTGCACTTTGAAGTAGATCACCATCATCAAATACTTGGTGTTCTTTCAAATTCCATTCTTTAGTAATCTTTTAGTATAGTAAACATTTTATCAAATATTCACCCTTATCATGGAAATTCATGAATAAGCTAATTTTAGCTTATAACGGTGAATCATGAGTATAATGTTGCTCTCCAAAACCTTTTGGAGGATTAAGACGACCAGCGTCTCCAACTTTTTGCAAATTCTCATCAAATATGAGAACATGACTTTTGCCATATTATACTCTATCATGTTGCAACCAAAACTTCGATTCAGATATCACAATATGTTCCACACATCATGGTTTCTGAAACAACTCTTTCAGATCCTAGATAACCTTGATATTAAGACAATCTTTTGAATATCAAGAATCATGGAGACAAACATGATACTTACATACTAACACTAGAATTGTCACTCTTGATTTAATACCAATTATTAAACTTCATGGAGTAACTGGAACTTACTGGAAGTTTACAATAGGACTTTTAAAATTTAGATTAACACTTCAAAGCAATACGATACCAGTTCGTAAAGTAACAAACCATAATTCTATAGTTCTATTATCTCAATTATAACTAAGCGCAAGGTGGTAAACGGATGCCAATGACTACAATAACTATTCAAATTCACTTTGATTTAAATTATGATAAATAGTGTTCAACTTTTAATCATATTGTTATTGAACTCTCACTCAAAACAATATCTCTCACATTGTTTTAGTGATCACACGAACCAAATTCACTACATCAAGTCCGATCATCACGTGACATGATATAGTTTCAAAGGCGAACAATCATCACGTTCATCATATCATCTATATGACTCATGCTTTATATTTCGGTATTCCGTGTTCCGAGACCATGTCTGTACATGCTAGGCTCGTCAAGATCAAACCTTAGCTTCCGCATGAGCAAATCTGTCTTGCTTATGTTGTATACACTCGCGGAATTTAACACACCCGATCATCACGCGGTGCTTCAAAACAACGAGCTTTAGAAACGATGCTTACTAAGTCTGAACACTTTAAAACTTGAAATTGTGTGCTTGAGGGATCATCTTATAATGCTACCGTCATGAACTAAGCAATACAAGATTCATAAAAGGATTAACATCACATGCAATTCATAATATGTGATATGATATGGCCTTTCTTCTTGTGCTTTCGATCTCCATCTTCAAGCACGAACATGAAAGATTGTCAATCTATTCGAACAATTAAAATTCACACCATAAGCTAGCTTGTACTTTTGTTGGGTTCTTCAATAATTATGAAAGATTGTCAATCATTAGCATTATAATTCTAGGTCCACCAAAGCAATTGCCTAAGGATATTAAGATGATAATTACAATAACAAAAACATTAATGAAGTAACTTGTCCTTGTTAATCGCTAGACCGATGAAATATTAAGAATTTTATTAATTTTGAGAAGATAATCCTATCCTCACCTAGTTTATTAGTGGTTCCAAAATACATGGAATTCTTCTTGTCTTGTTAAAGCTGACCATCTAGAAGTGGGTAATATCAAGGTACAATTTTTACCATTATTTTGGTTATGAATATTTTGCGAAATGTATTACAAAATAATATAAACATAAATTTAATGATTATTCTATTTATTTCCATTTAACAATATACTATCTCCTTTTATTTTTTTAGAAGCATTAATTCTTTGGTAAACTCCAAAGTATTAGGTCCAATAGATAGATGTTGTAACTATCCCTACTGAATTATGAGAACAATTAAATTGGCATTGGGAATTATGTAGGGTTTCGTAGCATGGAAAACAAAAAATTTCTACCGCATGAACACACAATCAAGATCTAATCTATGATCAAGCCAAGATCTATCTACTAGATCGGTGCAACAAGTTGATAGAGTACTAACCCTCGAAGATCCAAAGCGGTTAACGAGAGCAGATTCTCGTGGGTGATGTAGTCGATCACTTGCCGATCTCAAGATCGCGTAGACGATCCTTCCGGCGCTGTGTTCTGGCAGCGCTTCCGCAGTCATTCACACATTCGGTACTCGATGAAGACCTTCATCTCCCTTGTTCTAGCAGGCAGCGGAGGTTGTAGCACTCTCCTCGTGATTCCGGCAGCACGGCGGCGTGGTGTCGGAAGTAGAGGGAAGATCCCGCATGGCTGCGCCTAAGCCGGAGCGAGTATGGTGGAGTAAGAGAGAGCCTTGGCGATCTACGGATTAGAGGGCACCAAGGGAAGAGGTGTAGCCGGCGTCTAGGGTTTGGGATACCCCAACTCGGCGACTTGGGAGGAGCCCTAGGCGGCAGCGGCAGCACTTGGAGGGTGGTGGCGCCTAGTAGCTAGGGTTTTGGTGTGAGGGGTAGGGGTGCGCCCTACCCCTCCTTATATAGGTGGGAAGAGGCGGTTTGGGGAGGAGGGAGTCCTCCCCCAACTCCTCTTCATGGCCGGCGGGTGGAGGGAGTGGGATTCCTACCCTAGGTAGGTTTCCTACTCTCCCTCCACCAAGCGATGTTCGGATTTGACTTTTCAAAATGGCGTTTAACTTTCAAACTTGAATTTGATATCTCTCTTCATATTGCCCAGCCAAGTGACCTAGCACATGATGCAAACATTCCACATTGTCATGACACATCCATGTACTCTTCCCCTTCCGGAGTGTCGGACCTTCCAGACCCTTCTAGAACATTCCTGGTGAAAACACCGGAATAATTTCCGAACTCCGAAACTGGACTTTCCTTATATAAATCTTATTCTCCGGACCATTCCGGATCTCCTCGTTATATCCCGGATCCCATCCGAGACTCCGAACAACATTCGGTATCTTACTCATCATTCCATAACTACACAACAACATCGAATCCTTAAGTGTGTCTCCCTACGATTCGTGAATTATGCAGACAGGACCGAGACACTTCTCCGATCAATAACAATAGAGGAATCTGGAAATTCATATGGCTCCCATATATTTCTACGATTACTTTGCGATCGAATGAACCACTTACATACGATGCCAATTTCCCTTTATCTCACGATAGTTTACTTATCCGAGGTTTTGATCGTCGGTATCTCTGTATACCTAGTTCAACTCTGATAAGTACTCTTTTCTCGTTCCCGTGATATGTGATCCCTTGTTAGCCAGTCACATGCTTGCAAGCTAATTGGATGACATTCCACCGAGAGGACCCAAAGTATATCTATTCGTCATATGGATGGACAAATCCAACTCTTGATCCATGTGCCTCAACCCATACTTTTCGAACACTCAATGCCACCTTTATAGCCACCCAGTTATGGTGTGGTGTTTGATGTCATCAAAGCATCCTTCCGGTGATGGTGATTAACATGATCTCATGGTCAAAGGAATTAGGTTACTATGTATCAGAAAGCTTATAGCAAATGAACTATATTAAATGACTTGATCTTTATGCTATGCTTAACTATATGAGTATGTACATCACATCATTCTCCTAATGATATGACCCTGTTGTTAATAAAATCTGTATGTTCATGATCAGGAAACCATGATCATATATTAACCAACAAGCTAGTTTAACAAGAAGCTTTACTAGGGACTCTTTTATGTTGGCAAATCACACAAATATTAATGTTTCCGGTTAATACAATTATAACATGGTATGTAAACATTTATCATAAGTATGAAGATATGATAATAACCACTTTATTATTGCCTCTTGGGCATATCTCCAACAAATTATCCCTCTAATTAATATGCAATCCTGGGTATTTCAACTCTAAAATTCTTCAAAAGAGTTCCTTGGTCCCTGTTTATAACGAAAAAAATTCACTAAATTAAACATATTTAACATTTACATATCGATTATCAAGGATAGATGTTGGATGCAAGTTTTCTAGAACCCTGTTCATTTTAAAATTGGTGGAAATATTTTTTCCTTAACTCTCTGCTTGCTATGATCCACACTTCATTTTATTCTCTCTCACTTACATGTGTTTTCCATTCATTTAACGGAAATGGATCGTCATGGGTGAGATAGTAGCGACTAATGAGTCATTTATATTAATACATATGATCAAATTTAAAATATTAGAGACCATGGTTAATGACATAATTGGTTGTTTGATTACATCTTTGACCATAGAATTTTTATCCAAGCGGTTACACTCAAACTTTTCTCTTGAAATTTTTTGGAGATCTGTAAAAAGAGTTCGCAAGATTTCTAGCCCTTCATTAAACTAAACACATACCACCCATAACAATAAACATACTCTACAATGTATTGAAATATTTTTGAGGAAAAGGTAGCAAATTGGTGTTACGGATAATGAAGAGGAAATTCTATACTGACTTTTAATAGAAACCATGTTTCCTAGTATTCGGATTTCTTTAGGTAAAAATTTCAAATTCACATAATTAGAAAATATATAAATAGGAAAAATGTGGTTGCAGTATCATTCCTCTTAAATCTTATGATTAGAAGCTATAGGCAAGTCATCACCACAAGTTTTGATACTGGTTGCAACCAACCGGAAACGGTTGCACGGGATATTTACAATCAGTACAACTGGTGTGCTGATCTTAGGATAACATGCTAATGCAGTGTCATGTCATGTTATCAATTATCTTTAGATGGCTCATTCATGTTGAAACCCTTAGTGATCCATGATGTAATAAGATTTGTAGAAACGGGTTCTAAATAAAGTAATAAAAGGTTGTGGCCTATGGTCCCGTTTCGAAAAAGATCACCACAAGTTTGTAAGCTCATAGTTGTCTGGCCATTTGTGGGAAGCGTAATTAAACAATCTTCTCAATATATATTTTAAAAATATACTATTTTAAATTATTTCATATTATCATTTATGATATTGTAGGTGCTGATAGTTTTGTTAAACTATGTTAAATTGTACATGATTTCATTTTGGACAAATTTATACACCTTATTACTTTTGGAATAATGGAATTTGTAATAAGTACAATCATTTTTATACGACTAAATGAATAAACACTTTGCATAGTCTAGCGTGTACTCCATATTGTCAGTTGCGATGCCATAGTGCATATGCTACATGTAGACTTTTTCTTCTCTTTTGCAATCAATCCCTAGGCCACACATTTCATTAGTTGTTTTTCTTTCTTTTGGAAACGGTCCATAGATCACACGTTTCCTTACATGGACATGCGGTCCTCGTGGCGCACGCTATAGCTGGCACCGTGTCTATATCACTACATGACTGCTTCAGGTTTCAACATGGTTTTTGGTTCGTGGGCACCTAGGTCTCCGGCACATTTTTTGTTGTGGCCAAATATGTTACGACCATGCATGTGTCGTTCCGTATCCTTCTTTTTTGGCAAGTGCTATGCGTCCCCCGGACGACGGGAGCTTCCATCATCCTGCTTCCCGTGCTGACACGTGTCCATTTGCTGCAAAACATCTCGCGTTTGCTACGTATGTCCCCGCTTTTGCTTCCGAAGCAAAAAAAAAATGGTTCGTTTCAGAAATAGAACGTCTCGCAGCAGACCTCGCCGCAGACCATGCAACAAAAAAATTATGCTAATGCAGCAAAACCGACTTCGCCGAAGACATCGTCGGAAAAAACTCGCCGCTGACTCTCGTCGGAGACCTTGTAGCAAAAAGTTGACACTGTTATAGCAAAACCGCAAGACGGTTGTAGCAACAAAGTTCTTCTAATATAGCAAAAATTCTACTTCGCAGGAGACATCGCCAGAGAATTTAGTAGGAAAACCTTGTCGGAGAACTTGTAGCAAAATATTTATGATATTGTAGCAAAACAAAAAAATAGAGATACAAAAAGAATATATCAATGTAGCAAAATAGAAAAACTAGGTTGGTCGTCCCATGGAGCAGCGCCGCCCTTAGCAGGGAGCAACTTTGGCTGCCGCTTGTAGCAACGTCGCCCGTCGTCGGGAGCAAAGCCGCCCGTCGTCAGTAGCATCTCCCCGTGGCAGAACCTCCATCCCCCATCCATGGCCTTTTATCTCGCCCCCGTTCTCCATCATCGGCCTAGCCCCGCATCCATGGCGGCATCCCCTTGTTGCACCTACCTCGCGGGGCTCACGGCCGGCGTGAGGTGCCAGGCCCAGGGCGGCGACAGAGGTGGGTGGAGGTCGTCGACACGGATCTGGACGGAGGTCGCCGGGCTGGGAGGTGGTCGAAGGTCGCCGGCACGGATCTGGATGGAGGTCGCCGACACGGATCTGGATGCAGGTGCTTGGGTCACGACGACGGGCTAGGACACCAGGGAACGGGCGGCGGTGGCCAGCGCAAGCTCCTCCATGGCTGCTGGTGCAGGGAGAAGAAAAAGAAAATAGAGCCAGGAAGAGAAAGAGGCACCGCATGGTGGACCCTGCAATTAATGCATGCAAAACAGTTTAGGTCGATGCGTGCGAGCGGTTACCCCCGAGCCCCGACCCGGACGATGGTCGTTCGGGGGACAGATATCATTTTCCTTCTTTTTTTATAACGTTTTGTTCTATATCCTTGACAATTTTATACGTGACATGGTAGACAGTTGTTTGTACTAACCGGTTTCATGTAACATTTTCTTATCTTTAAATCATAGCCACAAATAGTAAATCAAACAGCTAATATAATTTAGGTGACGTGGATTGACGTGGTGCCTCGAAAAACACCCTTATATTGCTTTTAGTATATAATAGATTTTCTAACAGGAGGATCTCAAACCTTTTCATTTAGCCCTGGTGTCACATCCCAAAATTCTCCTAATTTTGGAATGTGAAATAAATAAATAAGTTTGATTGATTGTTTGACTTTGTTGAAAATTCTCAAAGAGAAGAAACTTTTTGAATAGAAAATCCTCTCAACCTTGAATTCAAAATCCTATATTCTTTTGTTAAGACCTAAGTAGCCATATAGGCAAAAGGGCATGGATTGATTTTGGATTGTAGAATTGGTGTGCAAGATTTCAAAATGAAAATCATGAAGCATTCATAAGCAGTTCATTACATCCATGCAAAGTTCTCACAAACTAAATCCAAATCCTGGTATCTAAATCCTATAGTTGATTCGCCCAAATGTCCCTAAAGGAAATTAAATTGACTTATTAAAACCCACTGATGCTAAGGCATAAATTATTGATAATTATAGACTAAAGAGATCCAATTAATACTATAAAATTTTAGAAACAAAATTGAGTTCATTTGGAGCTAGTATGAAAAAGTTATGGAACAAATACAAACACATAAAGATATAAATAAAATGGAATATACAAGAATTTATAAACCCACTACTTCCAAACTAGTAAAAAGATTACAAATTTGATCCTATAATGATCTATTCAATTTTAGAAAATTTTAGAAACAAAAATCATATCATTTGAAGTTCGTATTCAAAAGATATGAAGGAAACAAGTAAATAGAAAAAGAAAAAAGAAAAAAACAAATGGGCCGGCCAACCAGCCGGCGGCCCAGCAAGCCAGCCGACCGGTACCAGGCACACGCGTACATGGTTGTCCCAGGTGCTTTAATTTCCGTGCGAAATCGGTTTTGACAAACCTATCTCTACTCAAACACTTGACTTTTTATCTATAACTCCGAATTGACTTTCGTTTGTTTCTACTTGTTCTCTACTCCAAGGCCTATCTATACACCATCTCAAACCTCCATATAAACTCATGGATCCATAGCTGTACGAGTTTCTCTCCTCGAAATCCCGAATCTACACATGCCCGAATCTTATTTTGCTTTTTAACCCATCTAGACTTCGTCGTTTGGCTTCGGTAAAAAAACGAAAGTTGTAGGGATCGTCGAAATCTTTCAATCCCGATAAACCTCACCTCTTTTCATCCACCACAGCCGGAGAATTTCGTATTGCAATATTTCAGATCTTACGGTGTAAATCCAAGATGTACTCGCGCTCGTTGCTTCAAATCCAAATTCCTTTGGTGGGAAGGTAGGAATAATGATTCCCCACAACTTTCATGTTCTGAGTTTTTCGATTTGACCTACGGATTTGTCTCTCTAACACAGATATATTTCTTGTCTATTCTGAGCCAAAATCGGGTCAGTCTCTTCTTCTAGCCACCGGATCCTATCCAGACGGTCGAGATCCAATCAAACCGGTGCGTGCCATGTCGTCATCCCGGTCATCTTCATCATCAACGCCACATCAACGTAAGGTCAACATCTAGTCCCAGTCAGCATGCAAAGTCAACATGTCCAGTCAGCGGAATATTCCCTGGAATATTCCGTTCGAATTTAAAATTGCATATTATAGATCTAACTTGTAAAATTCATTAGAAATTCATACTACGTCCAAAAATTGCGTATAATATATCAAATTGAAGATAATTTCACGTAGAATCATCTTATCAGAATATATACAACTTTTACTGTACGTGGTTACTGCAGTAATTTAATTAGTTTTAATGGTATTTTAGGTTAATAAATTCATAAGATATTATCCGTAACTCCGAAAAATATGAAAAATATATCAAATTGAAGCTACTGTAATGTACATTAATAATATCTGGTTGGATCTAGCCTTTGCAGATTATTTAACCCGCAGAAATTTAATTAGTTTTAATGGCTTTATAAATCATTAAATCCATAGTAAATTAATTGCTTGTCACAAAAATACAAATGATATACCGATGGAAAGCTGGTTCCATGTAGATCATCAATATGCAATTAGTTCAGCATTTTACTGTAAGGTTTTGCCGTGAAGATTTAAATAGTTTAATGACCTATTTAGAGTAATAAATTCATAAGAAAATAAATACTATTCAGAAAATTACAAATAATATGTCCCTGAAGTCACAATTCCGTGGAGATCAAAGATATAATTTTAGTTTGATTTTTAGGCAACAGAAACTATAGGAATCATTTAAAACCATTAAACACTACTTAAATCATACAAAAAGATCTATAACTCCGATTAGGGTGAATCCAAGTGCTAAGGTTTTGTATTGACAATATCTATACAGAGAAATTTCATGACAAATTATTTGGTACTGTTAAAACAGAAATTCATACAGAAGTATTTAAACCCATTGAAATAGTGTTTTAATCATAAGAAAATATCTATAACTCCTTTTTAGGTGATTCAAATTGCCACTATCTCTAAATTGCATTATCTATCCAGTAGCATCTAGTTCACAAGTTAATACGACATAAACATATTTAGTTCAATTAAAGTGGTATACACCATATTAAATCGATACAACTTTAGTAATAAAATCTTTAGTGCAATAAATGACTTTCCACATGCATCATGTAACCTAACTATGTTCAGAACACTAAATGCAACCATTGTAACTTATTAAATTGTCATGCATGCATTTGTTGCATTTGTTTGATCTCTATGTGCTATTGTTTATGTTGTATGCAATTGTTTGATCGATAGATTGCGAGGAGTGCAACGTGTGTGATTGCAACTACTATGATTGCAAGTATTGTGGTTATAACGAGAGCAACCATTATATCTATGAGAATTGTGAGGATTATATAATCGACTACATCTACAACAAAGGCAAGTGGTGCTATCTTGGTCATAAATGTCCTACTGTTTTCCTATGCATTGTAGATGTTTTTGTAGAATTGCATATGTAGGAATTGATGTGTATATGCTATGCTATATCCCATATTGTTCCCTAGTATTCCTTATTTATGAGCCATCGTATTGGTAGATTGCTTAGCTATGCTATTTAGACGAGGAAGGGAATCATATCATGAAAAGTTATATGTTTTGAAAGGATTATGTTTTGCTAAATGACAAACCAACATGTTTTAATGAACCACCTGGGCGGAATGGCATTGATTGGGTCATCGAGTGTATTTTTGGTAGAGAATGCCGCCCGGACACTGAGAAATGATTGGTTTCTTTGTTTGGAAGTTTTCGTGTGCAACCATGTGCCAATAATGAAATGGGCGGTTGGTTGAACTCAGTAGGTTGTGGTAACTCGAACCCGCGTATCCAGAGATGTAGATATTGTAGGTTGGACCGGTGCGCGTCGGGATTGGGGAGCTACTTCCCGAACGGTTCCTTCTTGGACTTCTCCCTATCATCACCCAATATGAGAGTGGTGAATGCAGTGGGTGGCCAAGTCACATGGGTAAAGTGTACTAACCCTGCGGGGTGTACAAACTAATCGATTAGCCGTGTCCCGGTTATGGATAATTTGAGCGACGACATCGATGCTATGATATTTCTCACTCATCCCAATTTCTTAATTACTAAAAATTGATGGATGAACATGGGTTTAGGAGCATACGAAAGCTGAACTGTCTTGTATCTACATGGGTTTATGCTGGTATGTCCTTAGAAGATTGTTTTTGAAGAAAGAAAAGTATTTTGAAAGTAGGGAAAAGTTGTATTGCTTTATGCAAATAAGCCTGAACTCCACTTGTCCAAATAAGCATGTAGTTGATAGATCTGTTGTTAACCACTTTAGCCTACTTGCCATACATTCAATGTATTGACCATTCGTGGCTACAACATTTCATGTTGCAGGTTATATCGTATCTGAGTGATCGTTCATAGGTCGCGAGACTTCACTCAACATTTGTTCGCCTGTGGCACATTTGAAGGATGGAGATCTACCTTGTATTCGTTTTCCGCTGTGTACTTGAATAAATAATGTAAATTCTGGATCATATTCGTTGTATTTATGATGCACAGTTATATTTGGTATCATTTTGTACTGTGTGTGCCAGTGAACCGATCCAGGGATTGGCACTATACACATGAACTCAGCCTTATCAGGCGAGGGTGTTACACCTGGTGAAAAAGATAAATTACCGCCGAATCGGTAGGAAGTGGGTCAGATATGAACTATAGTTACATGATTTGATGCTCATGATTTTTTGCAAAAATCATTTTTAGGTTCAGAATATGCTATTTCATTAGAGATCCACTTCAAGTTTATCGAGTATCAGCCCCGTGCTATCTCATTCGAGGTTGCCAAAAAGTCATTTTCCATTTTAAACGGGCAAATATAATTATTGCTAGAATCACCGCATAGTTTGTGATAAGTTCATATTTATATCATATTTGGATTCCTCTCATTTTTATGATCAATTTAGATATATTATTTGTCGAATTCCGATTTACAAATTTTAAAATATTAATTATTGTATATTAAATAAAAAATAAAAAATAAAATCATTATATTTTTATTTGAATTAAATAATATTTTTACTTATTCATTATTGTTACTTAAATAATTGTTTGTAATTTCAAAAAATACAAACATGTGACATGATGATATAAGAGCTAATAGAATTGATATCGTAGTATTGACAACAATGTATGAATTGCTTTGCGAAAACAGATTTTGAAGGAATGAGAAAGTTAAGCGTGCTGGAGCTGGAGCAGTGAGGATGAGTGACCAACCCGAAAGTTTGACCAAGACTGCAATTTAATCAATTATTAAGTGTAATTAGTGTTAAAAATACTTAAAGTGGGAGATTAATGAGTCAAACAATTTAAAGATTAAAAAAAGTAAATTTTTAATGTTTTTTAAAAAATAGAAAAAAATTAAATTTTTAAAAAAATATATTTTTGCAACTGGCCGACGGTCGCTATATTTAGATACGCCGACGGCCTCCGTTTGCTTCACCTAGAAAGATCTTTGCCGAGGAGACTACGCCGAGGATGACCGTCGATGTAGCATAAGAGCATTTTGGCCTACGTCGACGGCTTTTTGTCCTCGACGTAGCATGCACGTCGTGTAATGATCTATTTTGAAATAGAGGGAATACTAAATCTAAGGTTTGGATTTCACTTGTAAACTAGAGTATAGCTGGCCGGTTTGTTTGGTTTGGCTGGTTCCAATTTCTACACAGCCTTATCTCTGCTACTCTCTCCGTTTCAAAATATAAGATGTTTTAGGTTTGTGAAGAAAATGAATATAGACTTCTTTTAGTATGTAGATTCATTCTAAAGTTGAGTGAACCTATGTATTAAAACAAGTCTAGATTCATTTTCTTCACAAACCTAAAATATCTTATATTTTAAAACGGAGGGAGTATTATAGTATACGAGTTTTTGAATTTGGAGTAACCAGGCACCATGATGTAGAACACTAGTGCAGAGCCCCCCTTTAACTCCGGTTGGGAGGGCCCTCTAACAGCGGTTCCCCAACCGCTGTTGAGGGTTCGGTGTTAGAGGGGCCCCTGCGGTTCTTATCTGAACCGGTGTTAAAGGGTGGCGACGCGATGGGTGCCGCAGTTCAGCCCCCCTTTAACACCGGTTCAGTTCGAACCGGTGTTACATAGATTTAGGCGTTTTCACGCGGCAGAAAACGGCCTAAATCTGCCATGCATTTCTCTGCCCGTTCTGGGCGTATTTCTGCGGGGGGGGGGGGAGCGAGGGGAAATCGATCGGGAGCGGTATACTTATAAATCGTCATTGGTACATACGAGTACATGAATAATTAAGCAACTATTATTATACACAAACATCGTCATCGGCACATACATCGTCATCGTTCATTTTGGTGGATATAAAAGAGGTCTCCTCCAGGCGTGACGACCTCATCAAGTATGAACCCCGCCAATTCCTCTTGAATGGCTCGTATGCGTTCAAATGGTAGGAGTTGGTCCCGCATCCGTTCGATCTGAATATATATGAAGAATGGGCCGTCAATATATATATAAGAATAAAACTCAACACAATTGATGGTACTAAAATAATGTTGTGGACTTTTTTTACTTACTCTAAGTTGTTCTAGTGCGGCTTGGCCTGTCGCACATATCGTGTTGCGAATGAATTCGCAAACATAGTACCCACATAAGTTATTGTCGTGTCACGATGCGCACTTTATGAGAATAGAGAGTTCAATCAAAATAATAATCAATAAAGCATGATATAATGGAATTGGAAGCTAGCTAGTATTACTTACATTTTGGTCTACAAATTTTAGTTCTTGACCATTCACCCACGGCCTGCGTGAACATTTTCCAAACCCCGTCAACAAAGAAAATGGATAAAGGAGTAATTAATTACTTATTGTCACGAAGTTGCCAATCTAGTGCGATAATATGATTGAAATTACCTCTGGAGCATCTCTCTAAAGTCTGCCCATAGCTCTTTTTCTTTTCGTAACGAGTCCATGACAAGGACTTTTCTGAGTCGGGTTGAATGACTAGCGTAATAAAGTGGAACCTACGACGCATAACTCATCATCGCTTACACTTAACATCGAGTAAGCCAAATGTAATGTGTACAAGAGAGAGGGTAACAAGACTCACGAGAAGTTGTAAGGCAATAGTATTTCCCTTTTGGTTTGTTGTCTCAAGAAAGACTTTAGCAAGTAATCTGCATTTGCCCGGTTTTGTCTCTTACCACTTCTTCATGAACTCTATTTGGGTCAACGAACCCAATGTCAAAAGGGCCTCCTTTCATGCATTCCATAACCTTTTTCCTACATAATAGTATATACATATATGGTGAGCATATATATATACATGCAATTAATGAAGTGAATGAGATGAGATAAAAATTACAGAAATAGTACTTACACACAATAAAGGCTGATGGCAGATTTGTCGAGTTCCTTCTGATTGAATAGAAAATGCAAGTCTTGAATGTTGAAGTCGATCGCTGCCTCGCACAAGAAAATCTGATCTCTTATATGCGCCGTGATCCATTCTTCTTTTCTCGTCTTGAAATGAAGGTACCACTTGTGCAATTTTCGCATCTTTGTTGGTAGATTCTTGAGCTCCTCTTTCTTGACTAGATTCTTCCCATACTTCCATGGCTGTATGGGGTTGACATCGCATTTGGGCAAGTTGTCTCCCATGACGCTCAAGTATGCAATGTAAGTCATCCCAATCTCATTGGCCTTTCTTTGTAGCTCGCCTCGTAATCATCTACGGAGGAGCGTCCGTTTGTCAAACATTTGAGCGGGCATGATTGGTTTTCCTGCTCCGAGCATGGGAACTGTTTTCGGGTGCCTCACGATCGCTACTTTCGCCTCCCTATGGCGCCTTGCATCCGCCTTCAAAATCTGGCTCGTAGTCCGCACAAGTGGGGTTTCAGGTTTCAAAAGATTTTTGTAAAACTTCTCCACCACCGCCGGATCTATTTTCTCCTTTGGCTCGGCCCGTAGGTGCAAAGAATTTCTTGACCTGTTCCCGAGATCCTATTGGTCTCCTCGCTGCGATTCCACGGTAAACCGGCAATGGCTTGGCGGAAGGCTGCGGGACGTAGTTTTTGAACTCTTTGGCGACGGTTTCCTGCGGATTTCTTTGTGGCAGTTGCACGATGCTCCTCGTGGCGGTGCTCTTCCGCCACGCCGAGGAGATGGCCGAGGCACCGGAGATGGTCGACGGGCGGAGATGGCTGCCAGCAGAGATGGCCGACGGGTAGGAGATGGCTGCCAAGCAGAGATGGCCGACGGACGGAGATGGCTGCCAGCAGAGATGGCCGACGGCGGAGATGGCTGCACAGGAGATAGCTGAAGCGGCTCGCATCGTTGACGCGGAGACGGCGGGTGCCAGTGACCTCCAATTTGGAAGCACAATGTGTTCCTTCTTCCAAAGAATGGTTGTTTTCACCGCAAATTTGAGTTGAGTTTCCTTCACCGTAGCATGGTCAAGCTGTGCTTCCTCATATTCCTTCACAACCTCATCCACCCGACAATAGCATAGCCATCTCGAATCGGTCGGCGGTGGTAAGTTCCACCAGCTACGGGAGGTAAGGCATAGCCGACAACCACCTTAATGGATAAGCCCATTAATCTCACATGCAGCTCAGCGTGTTCGCTCTCCGTGATCTCATCAACGGGTATCGAGGACCCGTCATTTCAAGCGTTGGCTGCACGTTCTCCGTGGAAGCCACACCGCTTCCGCCAGAGTCCGGGCTGGGCAGCTTCCAATGCGTGCTCTTCATGCCGCTGAGATGGGCCGGTAGCTTGATGGTTTCATAGGCATTCACTTGCGTCTGCGCAGCCGCAAGTGCATGTTCTATCTGTGTCATCCGCTCTATACGCTTTTTTCTTTTCTCGCCGCGCCATCTGTAAGAGTCGCCCATGCAAACCCATCCTTCCACGCCATACCCCCGTGCCTCGTGCATGTCCAGGTGTTCTTTTTACCGATGGCGTGTGAGCTGGTCATTCTCTCGCCGGGATGGAAGGTCTGGCGGATGTTTCCTCGTATGCCATGATGAGTTCAAGGACGGGTTTGGCAAGGATGGTTGGGAAGATACACAATCGCTTTTGGGTCCAACCTTGCCCCGATTCCGTAGAACCAAGTCTTTGCACGTAGGTCCCACCCATCCGTCTGGGTGTGATCCTCTCGCAGGCCCTCAGCTTCCTCCCACTTATGCCTCGAGATATGTAGCCACCGACCCCGCCCCTGGTGATATTCCTTCTTGGCATTAAGCGTATTGGTTTCGACCTCTTTTAGCTATAGCACTTTTTTATATGTCTCAAATTCGGGCTGAGGTCTTATCTTCGCATAATATGCGTCTTGAAATCTGAGTCTCATGAGCTTTGACAAATTTGTTCAATTTTGTCTTCCAGCTTGGAAAGCCTCAGCCATCTTCTTTAGAGTCCACTCTTTGACCTTTTTCTTTATAACCGGTTATTTTCATCCTCCTCTGGCGGAAGGGTGAAATTTACCAACAACGAATTCAAAGCGTTTCTTTGGATCTGTCATCGACAAAGGTACCGCCTTCTTTGGCTTATTCCAATATTCAATTATGATTGGGATTTGGTCCCTAACAAGAACTCCACTGACGATAAATTTGTCTCCGGCCTTCTTGGGCTCCATCGGCCTGCCATCAACACGGATCGCCGATCGTGAACTTTGCACGATCTTTCAACCGCCAGCTCGCTACCGCTTGCTCTTTTCGTAGAAGAAGATGGTTGCTGGCTGGTCGATCCAGAGGGCTAAAAGAAGAAAGAAGCGTTAATTAATACATGTAGAAGAAGATTGTTGGTGGAAGTCACCGAGGCTTAATCAATGCATATACGCCGGACTTTGTAACCATTAAATTATGCTCACGGAGTCTTCATCTTCTCCATGACTAGTACTTGAGCTGTCGTCATGTCCCTCCAAGTTCGAGATATTGTGAGGTGTCCTCATCAATAATGTTCTCCATTATTTCTTCTTCTTCAAGGTTTCTACTAAGTGGATCCATAGTTTCTAAAACAATAATATTATCTAGAGTAAGAGTGTAAACATTCAAGTGGACTTGGATTCATACACAAATATACATATTTATTCATACCAAAATACACAAATAAATACACAAATGAGTCAGAGGTCCAATTTGTATACAAGTTTTAATCTATGCATGTAGTACAATTTATCGAGCAAACAAGTTTTAATCAGATGTGTCAAGAATCATACACGTGGCGTACACGTGGCGCCACCGGTGGGTGACGTTGGTCTCGTCGGCTTGCGGTGCTCGCCGGACGGATGCGGCGGTGCTAGCGGCGGGCTCGTCGGGCGGCCGGGCGCTAGGCGTGGCCTATGAGCTCCGGCGGCGGCAAGACGCCCTGCACGGGAAGAGAGCGAGGTGGTCGATTAGGGTTTAGACTTTCTCAGATCGCCAGACAACCGATATGATCGAACGGGGTGTAGCCGAAGGGAAATGGGAAAATGTGGCCGTGAAAGAGAGCAATGTCTCGGGAGAGAGAGCGACAGCACCGGAATTTGTTCCTAGATGTTGCATGTTGCGATCTCTACAGGCCGAGTGGCGCCCAGTGCGAACCCTCGTGTGGATGCATTCGCTGAAAAGGTGTTTCTTGTCGATTTGGAGTAAATTGCACAAAACCACGACAATTGAGTCTAGAGATTTAAAAAACTCCAGAGACCTCTCTCTCTTCTCAGAGACCTCTCTCTCCCCAGATACCTCCCCCTCCCCAGAGACCTCTCTCTCTTCTCCCTCGCGCGTTCGCCATCGCCATCGCCATTACCTTCGTTCCCAAGCTCCCCCGTCCTTGTCGATGTCACTCACGCGTCAAGGGTGAGCTCACGGTCCTCTAGGACCTCTCCAATCCTCCCATCTCTCTCTGGTTCGAGCTCGCGCCGAGAGCCTCCCATTGCCGCCGCCTACCGTCAGGCACAGAGCCCCACCGTGTTAGAGGGAGGGGCCGTGCAGGTCCACCTCGCCGCCCGCGAACCTGTCCGGGTCGAACCGCACCATCGCCCCAGCTTATCGGGTCCCTCCCGATTGCCCACGCGTTCACGGCCACCCTCGTGCCCGCCGGCACGTCGTAGCCGCCGACGCTGACGCAGCCAGATCGCTCCCCGCGGCAGCAGGGCCGGGAGCGTAGGAGGAGGAGGCTGGGGCGGGTGGCCTGGCCGGGAGGAGTGGGGAGGGCGGGCCGAGCAGGCGTTGGAGGCTAGGCGCGCGTCTAGGCGTCGAACGAAGGAGCGCGAGCCCCACCGCGTGTTAGAGGAGGGAAGGATACGGGAAGAGAGGTTTGGGGCGGACCTCGAGCCCGGCGGCGGCGGCGAGGCGGCGGTCGGGGCGGCAAGACGGACCTCGAGCAATGAAGAAGCGGCGGCGCGGCGCGGCTCGTGTTCGATCCGCTCGATGGGGAAGAAAGGAAGGAAGGTGAATAAATACACCCCCTTTAACACCGGTTCGTGGTCGGAACCGGTGTTAGAAAGGTGGCAAGATGTTATTACCCCCTTTAACACCGGTTCCAGCCACGAACCGTGTTAAAGGGGGTGTGGAACGAATAATGTTCTTTAACACCGGTTCCTCGAACCGTGTTAAAGGGGGCATTTATTTCATGCATTAAAGGGCTTTTTAATTCAAAAATATGATATGAATTTAGAAAATTCATATCTTTTTCATTTCAACTCGTAAAATATGAATAATATATCATAATTTTCAGAAAACAATATCTATCCATTCATGTAAATCATTTTATATTTACTTTACATGAATTTTTAAAATAATTAAAGCACTTATTTCATGCATTAAAGGGGCTTTTTAATTCAAAAATATGATATGAATTTAGAAAATTCATATCTTTTTCATTTCAACTCAGAAAAATATGAATAATATATCATAATTTTCAGAAAAATAATATCTATCCATTCATGTAAATGATTTTTATTAGATCAAATCATATTTTAATGCCGCATCTTTTGTTTTAACATTTTTGAATTGATTGGATATTTAAATGTCGCATCTTTTGTATACACTTGAATCTCACCAAGCCTCTCTCAACTTGCATTGTTTTTTGATCAATGTGTTGGTGGTTTTTTGAATTAGCCATTTGGTGGTTGCTTCACAAAACCGTCCGTTTTTTATGCTCGGAAAATGGAAAATGCCTTTTTGGTGCGATAAAAAGGAAAACTCCTCTTGCAAATTATGCCTTGATTCTAGCCATAACATTGGTCATTTGACCCGAAAGCCAAGAAACCTCGAATGAGATAGGTCATTTTGAGACAATTACATAAAGCAACTGAACCGAAAATTAAGATACATAAAAGAACTGAAAATTAAGATACATGGCCGATTAAGTAACAATCGCGAACTTGTTTCGGAATGTTGGAGTGATTCACATGCTCCTGCCTATACCTGTAATACTCGCCATCGTAGTCGTCACTCGCCATTTATCGCCGCCGTCGGGGTCGCCGTAATTGAACCTCTCGAGAGTACGCTGGGCTGGACTTGAGGGTAGCGCGGGCTGAACTTGAGGGTAGCGCAGACGTGGGTTAGAGTCGGCGGCCGTGTCGTAGGCTATGACGCTCTGGAGAGTCCGACCGCGCCAGCACAGCCGACGGCCGGCCTCGTTGAAGTTCGAAGGAGGTGGGCCTTCCTCTTCGTGCCTGGCGAGCGCCCTCTCACGCCGATCCCCGAAGAAGGCTTCCCAAGTCGGGAAATAGTCAGGATGCCAGTTGGGATTCCTCCGCTGCTCCGGCGTGAGCTCAAAGTAGTAGTGGTTCGTGATGGCCATCCGGCGCGCCACACCTAGAGGGACAGGAGGAACTGCACGCCTCGGCCAAAGATCCAGCCGACGGGGACAAGAGTCTGGCGGCGGGTAGTTCGAGGCGCAGCGCCTCCGCCTCCCGGGGGGGTAGTACAAAGGAAGCCATGGGAAAGAGTGATGAGGTTGCAGATATGAGTCTAGAGATGTGCAATGACAATGGAGGCCAACCCCCTACATATATATATAGTGAACTAGCGGGAAGAACTGGAGGGAAGAACTGGCGGGAAGAAAAATGGCGGGAAGAAAAATGGCGGGAAGAACTGGCGTGAAGAAAAATGGCGGGAAGAAAAATGGCGGGAAAAAATGGCGGGACCTTTAGTCCCGGTTGGTGTCTCCAACCGGGACAAAACACGAGTCAGCACTAATAATAGGGGTGAGTGCATGTCGACATTATGTCGTGCGGCGTGTACCTTGTCCCGGATGGTGTCACCAACCAGGACTAAAGATGAACCTTTAGTCCCGGTTGGAGACACCAACCGGGACTAATAATAGGGGTGAGTGTCGACATTATTTTGTAAGTGTCAACACTATGTCGAGCTGCTTGTACTATAAATAGGCATCCTTGTGAGTCCAGTCCTCCAGCCAGTTTGAGGCAGGGACACCACTACGGCCAGTTTCAGGGAGATGCCGACGGAGCCCAGTCCTCCGGCATCTCCGAGAAACTGGTCATAGAGGCACTCTAATATGTGAAATTAGTTAGCTCCTGGTGTATTGATCTAGTTAGAGAAGTTACAAAGCTGCAAGATGGTTTTCGAGAGCAGGGACACCACTACGGCTTTTGGAGATGCCGACGAGCCTAGTCCTCCCAAGATCTCCAAGAAACTGGTCATAGAGGCACTCCTAATATGTGACCGCGCGCGTTTGGAGATCAGATCTTAATGGTAAGTACGAATCGGGATAACTTCTTCTCATAGTCCCGGTCCATCCACAAAACATGACTAACACTCAAGACATGTATTAATATTAAAAACATGAACTAGAGTTACATAATATGAGCATGAACTTCTTGGCATATGTCCTTCCTTATGATCGCTTCAGACGTAACCATGGAGCATCTTCTTTACTTAACGGAATGCTTGGGCCAGTTTTCACTGTGAAGGGCGGAATTTCATCAAACTTATTATAATCTTCTGACATGTCTGTCTTGTCCTCGATTCCCACGATGTTTCTTTTCCCTGAAAGAACTATGTGACGCTTTGGCTCATCATATGATGTATTTGTTTGCATATTTTTTCTTTTTTTGGTCTGGAGGACATGTCCTTCACATAGAAAACCTGAGCCACATCATTAGCTAGGACGAATGGTTCGTCTAAGTTCTTCATAAGATTGTTGAGATCCACCGTTGTCATTCCATACTTCTTGTCTACCTCAACCCCTCCTCCTGTTAGCTTGACCCATTTGCATCGAAACAAGGGGACCTTAAAATTAGGTCCATAGTCAAGTTCCCATATCTCCTCTATGAACCCATAATACGTGGTCTTTTGCCCATTGTCTTCGCTGCATCAAGCGGACACCACTGCTTTGGTTGGTGCTCTTTTATCTTGGCCTATCGTGTAAAATGTATTCCCATTTATCTCGTACCCTTGGAAAGTACATACAATCGAAGACGGTGTCCCGCCAACAAGTACAAATGATCCCCAACAAGGTGTTATTCGTGAGAAGTCTTTGCACCAGCCACCAAAACTCGCCATGTGTTCACTTATAATCCATTCATCGATCGCCCGGTGTTTGAGGCGTATTAAATTCTTGTGTTCATTGATATACGGGCAACCAAGATAGATCTTTGTAAAACTGTAGTGTGCTTGATTGAGAGAATGCCCGTCCCTACATATCATTGCTTTACATCCTAGGGTGCCTTTTCCACGCAGCTCCCCTCATGTCGTGATTCGGAACACCAATCGCCTTAAGGTCGAATAAAATCAACACGTAACTCAATGACCTCCTCTGTTACATAGCCCTTGGAGATGCTTCCTTCCGCCTAGCACGGTTATGAACATATTTCTTTAAGACTCCCATGTACCTCTCAAAGGGGAACATATTGTGTAGAAATACAGGACCGAGAATGGCAATCTCTTCTACTAGGTGAACCAGCAGATCCGTCATAATATTGAAGAAGGATGGTGGGAACACCAACTCAAAGCTGACAAGACATTGGGCCACATCTGTTTGTAACCCTGGTAGGCTTTCTGGATCGATTACCTTCTGAGATATTGCATTGAGGAATGCACATAGCTTCACAATGGGTACTCGAACATTTTCAGGTAGAAGCCCCCTCAATGCAATCGGAAGCAATTGTGTCATAATCACGTGGCAGTCATGAGACTTCAGGTTTTAGAATTTTTTCTCTGCCATATTTATTATTCCCTTTATATTCGACGAGAAGCCAGACGGGACCTTGATACTGCTCAGACATTCAAAAAATATTTCCTTCTCTGCTTTGGTAAGAGCGTAGCTGGTATGAGTTAAGTGGCATCGTTTACCCTTCTCGTTCTCAGGATGCATAGGCTCTTCAGGGGCCTTCAGACGTTGCTGGTCCTGTCGTGCTTCTGGTGTATATTTTGTCTTCCCATACACTCCTAGAAAGCCTAGCAGGTTCACGCAAGCATTCTTCATCACGTGCATCACGTCGATTGAAGAGCAGACCTCTAAGACTTTCCAATAGGGTAGGTCCCAAAATATAGATTGCTTCTTCCACATGGGCGCGTGTCCGGCATCGTCATTCGAAGATAGACCCAGACCTTTTCCAAAGATTACTTCTAGGTCCTTGACCATACCAAATACCTCCTCACCGACGGAGGACAAGCTTCCTCCGGGTTCGCCAGACGTTTGAAATGCTTGCCTTTCTTTCATCTTGGATGCGTGTTCTAAGAAATCGGCGATACCCTAGGTACACAACCTTCTTACATTTATCCAAATATACACTTTCAAGATCATCTAAACAGGTGTGCATGCATTGTATCCCTTGTTTGTCTGCCCTGAAATGTTACTAAGAGCGTGCCAATCATTGATGGTTACGAAAAGCAATGCTCAGAGGTCAAATGGCTCCCCTTTGTGCTCATCCCACATACGTACACCTGGTTTGGCCCACACTGTAAAAGTTCTTCAACTAATGGCCTTAGGTACACATCAATGTCGCTTAGGGTTGCCTCGGCCTTGGATGAGCACGGCATCATAATGAACTTCCTCTTCATACACAACCAAGGAGGAAGGTTATAGATACATAGGGTCACAGGCCGTGTGTGACGCAGCTCGCTCACCAAAAGGATTCATGCCGTCTGTACTTAGACCAAACCTTAAGTTCCTTGCGTCATGTGCAAAGTCCGGTACTCTCGCCGACTTTTCTCCACCGTGACCCATCGGGTGTCTCAACATCGCGTCTTTCTTACGGTCTTCCATGTGCCATCGCAACAACTTGGCATGCTCTTTATTTCAAGAGACGTTTTAACCGTGGTATTATAGGAGCATACCACATAACCTTGGCGGAACCTTCTTCCTAGGGGCCTCGCCTCAACATCGCCAGGATCGCCTCGTTCGATCTTATACCGCAGCAAGGCATACCGGCATGCATCCAAATTCTCGTATTTCACCGGTAGAGGATGCGTCATTAATGCAGGCATGTATCTTCCGCACGTCTAATCCTAGAGGGCGCACAACCTTCTTTGCTTGGTATGTCGTCAGCAACTCATTATTTCTTGGAAGAAGATTCTTCATTTTACCAACAACTTTGAAAATGCGCTGTCACACACCATTCTCGCCTTCCATTGCAGCAAATCCAAGGTGGCACCTAGCTTTTTGTGGCCATCTTCGCAAGTTGGATACAACAATGTTTTGTGATCCTTTAACATCTGCTCCAGCCTTCTCCTTCTCCTTTCAGTTTCACATTCTTCCTTTGCATCGAATGGCCCGACCAAGATCGTCATCAGGGCCCATCGCTCCCTCTTGATCTTCATTATCTACCTCCGTTGCATTATCATCATATTCGGGATACATATTATGATAGTTTTCATCATCCTCTTCTTCTTCGTTGTCTTCCATCACAACCCCTTTTTCTCCGTGCTTGGTCCAACAATTATAGCTGGGCATGAAACCAGATCAAGCGTGGGCGTGAATGGTTCTGGTATTTGAGTAGTCTTTCTTGTTCGACGGTGAACACACAGACAGACATAAAACCATTGTGACCACGGTTTGCATTAGCCACAACGATGAAATTTTGGAGGCCCGTAATGTACTCGAAGCGGCGGTCACCGTACATCCATTGCCGATTCATCTGCATTAATATGTAGTATATATCAAAAAATAATAGGGAGATGATCATTTATATATATAGTACATCAATGACACATGAAACTATAGTTGCCGACCTCGACCGAGACGGAAAGAGCAACAAGAAAGCTTATTTTGAGCTCTCGGGCATTTCACCGAACACCTCTAGTGCATATGAAAAAAACACAAACTAGCACTCTTCACACCCTCTTGCTAGGCTCCAAAATGTGAAAGAATGGAAGAGTGGGGTGTGTGTGGGCTAGGGTGGTGTCTTATATAGCCCCCCCCCTCCCCTTTAACACCGGTTCGTGCCACGAACCGGTGTTAAAGGGGGGGGGGGGCGCGGGCCACTTGTGCAGGGACCTTCACGAACCGGTGTTAAAGGGGGCTCCTTTAATGCCGCAGAGGCCACGCTTGTCTTTAACACCGGTTCGGTAAGAACCGCAAGTTAAAGCATTTTCGTGATCAACAAAAGCCCTCGTCTCCACTAGTGGAAGCACTTATTGGTCGTTGGTATGTTCCGTAGCATGAATCACTGCCGTTTATCAATAGTAAACTAAAGTTATCCAACGGCTGCGATGTTTTGGATTCGCTCCGTACGGACGGCGCGCCAAAACAAGGCCTACAAGGTTTTTCGGGAGTTGTCGCGAACACTCTGGACTGGTCTTGTTTCGCAGAAGAAAATAAGTTAACGGACCAAAACTGTACGTCTCAATCCTTCCGTTCCACTCAAGATCTTATATGGCTGATTTGTGAAGAACTCACAGAGTACAGACATAGAAGATCTGGCAACGAACGAGCAGGAGGGCACGAACTTAAGTCATGTATGTACGAAAATCATTTCAATAAGAAAATCACGTTTACATTTATGTAAAATATGTGCAAGGCACAAAATATTGCTAAGAACATTTTCAGGCATATACGTTCTGCAAAAAAAGATAAATTTCCAGTGTTGAAAAAAAGTTACAGGCATTCTTAGGAGGAGTTGTTTTGATTCACGGGTGCAATGAACTTATTATGAAAAAGTGGGTAAAATATATAATGTGATGCAAAAAATTCAAAACAAAAATTCCGCATGTTATCCGGACATTCTACATCCCTACAATTTTTTTTAGGAAAACCGGATATTTTATGTGAATTGTATAAAAAGACAAAGAAAATTATGTGAATAGTCATGTTGGAACACCAAAATTTATATTTTTTAACATGGGCCATAAAAATGTTATTTCTTCCGAAAATTTGTGTACGAACGTATAATGTTCGGATGTATATGCGAATATTGTTTTCTTTTGAAATATGTTTTCTTAAAATGAGTTCATTTGCACATGTGATCCGAATTGGATTTCCCCATTCTTATATGTATTTTTTGCATACACGAAAAATTGTGATTTTTCCGTGGAACTTTCTGCTGTGTACATTATCTTGCGGAGACATACGGCGGCAACTTTTTTCGGAGAATTTTTATATCTAGAAATATGGATTTTCAAAACGGGGCACCTTGCCCTATGTTCATGGATGTATTTCCCACTATCCCATATGTGTATAGTTAATTCTTATTTAAGTTTGATCGTAATACACCACGTGCATAGCACTAGGTTTTACTAGTATGCATGTATCCACATGTTTAAAAGAGGGAGGAGGAGGGGGTGGGGGACCAGCAAAAGTGTAGAACGACATATGGGCATTCCAATGCGGCCTTCTGTAGGGTACAGGTAGTATCTACACGAACAGACACCGTCGAAGAGAAGAAAAAACGAGAACAGGCATTGTTCCTTTAGTCATGGTTGCGCCGCAAATACTCCTACGCCGCCGCCGCCGGAGGGAACGGCACAAGAGGACGGCTATAGGCTACCCACGCAATCGGGGTTTTCTCTCTATTTCGGCTCGTTCTGTACCATAACGCAATCTCCAGTGACAGCGCCGGCAAAGTTCGTTAGTCAGACAGATATGGCAGTGGTCGCCCTAGGATTCTAATTTCGACTCGGTGCTTAGGGTTCACTATTTACTTGCCTGCCACTACTTTTCTTTCCTGTAATTTCATTGACGCAATCATTACATAAACAAATGACTTGCTCTTCATTTGCTTCAGGGATTGTCCTACTTATTTCTCCGGATTTTTTTGGAGGGGATTTTCTCTGGGATTCTTATTCACCGATTATTCGCACCACCTACAAAACCGTCATTTGTGAACATGGTTGCTGGACAGGTAATCTTGAACATACATGCTTCCTTTAATATCTCTTACATATTTAGTCTTGCTTAAATTTGTTCTATGCTATCTCAAACTTTTTTATTTAAATCCAAGCAAATACATGCATTTGGATCTCCCCCTCACAGCCTCCTCTCTCCCAAGTGGGGCACCGCCACTGCAATTCCGCCACTGACGAAGAGCACGCAGTGCCACTGATGCATCATCCCAGGACAGTTCCTGATTTTCTTTGAAGTGTGCGGCGGTGCACACAAGTCATCGTGCGGGTGCGGCCATAAGTGAAAATTCTGTTGTATGGAGCATCTCTAGCGCTTGTTCAATACCTCCCCTAACTACAACAGGACCCTCCCAGGTAATTTCCAAATTCTTTTCTAACACACACCCATGTCTCAGTCTCTCGTTTCAGTATCTTGCATGCATGCTTATTATTCCTAACCAGTTTCGGTAGTATTTCTACATTTAGGCCTCGCTTGGATCGTTGTTTTTTAGTCCGGTGGTTTTCATTTTGTGAAGAGATTAAGAAGGAGATGTCCGTATTATCCGGCAGTTTTGGTTAAAATACGACAATCCAAACAGGGCCTTAGTGGTGATTTTGATTTGGGGAAGAAATGCATTGGATCATATGCCACGTTCCAATTGGCAATCTACTAAACAGAGTGTCGCTTTTTCCTCATGCTCTAACATGTTTGTGGGACGTAAGATTTACTACATCAGCCTCTTCTTGTATATGCCTTTTACTCAATTTCTGGTTAATCTATTTGATAATTGGATACAAATGTCCTATTTCGTGGTCTGACAGCTTGCGAACCTGACTACTTAGAAATGGGCTTCATGCTAGATTGTGGATGCCAGTATTTACAAGACCCGATATCTCTTTTGCTATGAGCAAGTTGAGTAGGTTCATGTCTAACCCGGGTATTGATCATTGACATGCATTTGAAAGGGTCATGTGCTATCTATGTGGTACAATGAGCTATGGGATTCACTATTCAGGGAATCCTGCTGTACTTAAAGGATATAGTGATTCGAATTGGATCTATGACGTTGATAAACTCTACGCCACGAACGGGTATGCGTTTACCCTTGGAGGTGGCGCAGTGTGATGGAGCGTAGACAAACCATATTAACGAGGTCAACTATGGAAGCCGAACTTATTGCTTTAGACACAGCCACTGTTGAGTCAGAATGGCTGCGTGAGGTCTTGATGGACTTGCCTGTGGTTGAGAAACCTGTGCCGGCAATCCTTTTGAATTGTGACAACCAAACTGTTATTGTCAAAGTGAACAATTCTAAGGATAACGCGAAGTCATCAAGACACGTGAAAAGATGTTTGAAATATGTCAGGAAATTGAGAATCTCCGGAGTAATAACTGTTACGTATATTCAAACAGACAAAAACCTGGCAGATCCCTTTACAAAGGGACTATCACGAAATGTGATAGAAAGTGCATCGAGGGAGATGGGGTTGAGACCCATGGATGTCATACCTAGTGGTAACCCAACCTATATGATCGGAGATCCCGTGAATTAGGACCTGGGAAGAACAAGCTAATGGTTTGACTGAGAAGAGTATTAACCCTCTCTATGTGAAGATGCATAACTCTCATAATCTGTAAGGCAGGTTGGCAACATGCCTTAATGTGTTTCTGTTGGATTTAATTAGCAAAGATACCGTCCTACAGGGCATTCTTAAAAGAACACACCTATATGAGCTCGACTGTAAACGTCGCGGTCTATGAGACTTGGGTGATCTCTAGTAAACTCATGAAGAGACCAGGGAGTATGACGCATATGCTCCAACCCGTGGGGTAGGCTACTGATAGCCAAGTACTAGTTATGATTTTGACCGAAATCTATTGGCACCAAACTTGCAATTCAAGTTTCGTCCATTATTCAAGTTGTTGATAGACGTAGTTCAAGATTCTAGGCGGAAGTTCAACTTAACAGTCTTTCCTGAAACACTAGTATATCAACAAGTAGCAAGGATTGGCAAATCTTTAAATGGGCATTTGAGATCTGGTGGGGGATTGTTAGAAATAATGGGGCTAATCCATTTAGGCCCATGTGTATTTCAGATTTTCCTAAATCTCAAAGCCCTAAATTTGTGGCAGCCCATATGTGTTTGGGCCCATATTTGTGGCAGCTCACATGGCAGTGGAGTGGGAGCTAAAGTTTAGTCCCACATAGAAAGTTGGAGAAGAGTTGCACCACCTTATAAGGTGGAGTGTTGCACCACTTTGTAAGTGAGTGGCAATAAGAGAGATACACACGCGTGATCCTCCTCCGACGACGCCGCCGCTCGCACGCACGCTCGCCTCGTCTCGTCACGACGCGCGCGCACGCCGCGGGTTGCGGGAATCTCGCCGAGCCGAGCTTTATTTTGCTTCTCAGGAAAATTGATAGACGTTTAGCTTATTCAGGTCGCTCCCGGATCGTGGGCTACCGTAACCGACCCGAACATGCGCAACGTGGACTCGTCCCACGTTCGCCTCCGTTAGGGTTTCCTGAGCTGCTCTATATAAAGTCCTGCGCGGCTACGGCCACAATACCACCGAAAACCAATCTAGGGTTTTGCCATCCTCTCTACTTGCGCCGTCACCGTAGTCTATTCCATCCCGCTTGCCGGCGTGCACCGGCGGACGGGAGAGCAGGTCTCCGGAACCACTCGCCCTTGTGATCCTGCAGACGGGAGAGGGTTTTGGAAGGCCCGCGATCGCCGAAGTTCTCCATCACGGGCCGTCTTCCATCCAAGTCGGGCGGTGCTGCCTACCGTCGTCTTCGTCGCCATCTGCTTCGATCATTCTTCCCCAAAGTTTCTACTACGACAACCGAACGGTACGTATTACGTGCTTCTGTTTGGTTATTCATCATGTTCTGCGATTACATGTTAAGACGCTGTTTGTTTCCGATCATCCTGTTGTTTAGTACATCTAGTATGTTCGAGTTACATGAGCTAGTAGCTAGTTTTGTCATGATTTATATTCTGGAATTAATCATGGAAATTATGCTTAATAATCCAACAATCCAAAAACCTTATTGTAGGCAATTTTCTGAATTAACAATGGCTGGTTTTACCGATGCACTGAGGCCGGATAAGTTTACTGCTGTGCACTTTAAGAGGTGGCAGTACAAGGCTGAGCTTTGGTTGACCACGATGAAAGTGTTCTATATCAGTAAAGGCAAACCTGGAGGAACTATATCTGACAAGGATCAGAAGAAGTTCGAGGATGCCAATACTTTCTTTGTGGGATGTATTCTGAGCATTCTTCCTGACCGTCTGTGTGATGTGTTTATGCACATAAAATACGGGAAGGAGCTCTGGGATGCACTGAATGCCAAGTTTGATGCTGCAGATGCTGGCAGTGAACTGTATATCATGGAGAGCTTTCATGATTTTAAGATGACTAAGGACCTTCCTGTGGTTCAACAAGCTCATGAGATACAGTGCATTGCCAAAGAGCTCAAACTCCTCAAGTGTACCTTACCCGACAATTTTTTGGCTAGATGCATTATTGCTAAGTTGCCCCCTTCATGGAGGAACTTTGCCACAACTCTCAAACACAAGAGACAGGAGATATCAGTTGAAAATCTGATAGCGTGCCTTGATGTTGAGGAGAAGGCTCGGGCTAAGGACACTACTGAGAAAGGAGAGAGTCATGCTACTGCCAACTTTGTGTAGAAAGGCAAATCTGTAGGCAAGAACAAAGGGAACTTCAAACCCTCCTTTAACAAGCCTGTAAAGACTACAACCTTCAAGAAGAAGAAGACGAACAGGGACAAGAGTGAACTGTCTTGTTACACTTGTGGAGAGCCAGGTCACTTTTCCAAGGACTGTCCAGAACGCGCAGACCGCGGAGGGAAAAAGGCCAAGACTGTCAATGTCGTGACCGCTAGCAATACTGATGGGTATGGTAATTTATTTACTGTTCTTTCAGTATTTCAATGACCGTGTTGGTGGCTTGATACGGGTGCTAATAAAGATGTTATTATTATAATTCTTGTTCATGATAAAGTTTGTATTCCATGCTAGAATTGTATTAAGCGGAAACTTTAATACTTGTGTGGTTTGTGAACAACACCGTGTCCCTAGTATGCCTCTATGGACTAGCTCATTGATTAATGATGGTTAAGGTTTCCTAACCATAGACATGAGTTGTCGATTAATAATGAGATCATGTCATTGAGAGAATGATATGATGGACAGACCCAAACTAAGCGGAGCAATTAGATCGTGTCATCGTGTTCATCTTTGCGAAGCTTTTATTATGTCAAATATTGTATTCCTTGGACCATGAGATAATACAACTCCCTGGTATCGGAAGAAAGCTTAGAGGTCATCAAACGTCATCCTATGAGAGGGTGATCATAAAGGTGTCTCTCAGGTGATCGGAAAGTACCTGTTGGGTTGTATGTATCGAGATGGGATTTGTCCCTCCCAAGTCGGAGAGATATACTTCGGGCCCACTCGGTAATCGATATCAACACCGCTTGCAAGCATGTGGTTAAGGAGCTAATCACAAAGTGATATCGGATTACGGAACGAGTAAAGTACTTGCTGTGAACGAGATTGAACTAGGTATGACGGTACCGACGATCAAATCTCGGGCAAGTAAAATATCGCGAGACGAAGGGAATATATATATATGGGATTGATTGAATCCTGGCATCGTGGTTCATCCGATATGATCATCGATGAATGCGTGGGAGTCAATGTGGGTTTCCAGACCCCGCTGTTGATTATTGATAGAAGATCATGTCTGCATATTCTCGAACCCGAAGGGTCACACTTAACGTGTCTCGACGCTAGGATAGATTGGATAATTGGTTTATCAGTTTTTGTTTGGAGTCTTGGATGGGATCCGGGACATCACGAGAGGTTCCAGAATGGTCCGGAGAATAAGATTCATATAAGGCAATGCAGTTTTTGGAGTTCGGAATTGTTTCGGGTTAATCGGTATTGTACCGGAAGCGTCTAGAACCTTCCGGAGGGGGACCAACGTGGCCCCACCTGCCGGGAGGGGGCATGGGCCTATGAGGGTGTGCACTGGCCGCATTGGGCCAGGGGCACAAGGCCCCATAGGGCCTAGCCGGCAAACCTAGGGGAAACCCTAGGGGAGCTTCTAGAAGGGGGGAAACTTGCCCCCACTCCTCCCTCCTTGGCCGCCGGCCCTAGGGCTTGGGGGAGGGGCAAGGGCTGGCCGCCCACCCCTCTATATAAAGAGGGCTGGGGGTGCACCCCCTCCCACACCTCCTCCTCAAGCCCTAGCCGCCCTGCTGCCCTCCTCTCTCTCTCCCTCCCGACTGCACGTAGGCGAAGCCCTGCTGCAGAAACTCTCCACCACTTGCACCGCGCTGTCGCGTTGTAGATCCAATCCGTCTCTCCACCATACTTTCTGGACCGAGGAAGGAGGAGACGCCGAGGTGCTGCATGTGTGCATCTCTCGGAGTTATCGCCACTTGCGGTGTTAGATCAGATCGGATCGCGAGGAGGAGAAGCGAGTACGACTACATTACCCACGTTCCGAAGAACATTCCGCTGTGCGAATCTTTAAGGGTATGAAGATCTCATCTAATCCCTCTCGTTGTTTGCATCTCCTAGATTAGATCTTGGCTTTCCCGTTCGCATCCGTAGAATTTTTTTGATTTACTATGTTGCGAAACCCTTCAGTGGTATCAGAGCTAGATCTATGCGTAGATGTGTTTCACGAGTAGAACGCAACATGGTTGTTGCGAGCGTTGATGTTTTTTGTTGCAAGCCTCTTGTTTGTGTTCTTCTTATGACGCGGTATAGTGAGATTGAAGCGGTCCAGGCCAACCTTACGCGACGTCGTTCGCGATACCGGCTCCGCACTTGACGTGTGGCTTGTTCCACAGATGCGGCTGGTGGATGCCAGTTTCTCTCACTATAGTTGTCATGGGATTTACACCGGAGTTTAGCAACCATAATATCACCGTTGTGGCTTTCCGTAGATAAGAATCGTTCTTAGCTTGCTACTCCCATAAGCCACGTAAAACATGCAACAACAAAGTAGAGGCGTCTAACTTGTTTTTGTAGGGAGTGTTTTCTGTGATATGGTATGGCCCAAGATGTGATGTGTATGTTGTATGCAATGATCATGTTTTGTAATGTTTCACGACTTGCATGTTGATGAGTACACAACCGGCAGGAGCCATATGGTTGTCTTTATAATTGTGTATGACATGTGTGTCAACTTCTTATACGCCATGTAATAGTTTCACTTTATCGCTAAGTAGTTAGCAATAGTTGTAGTTGCTATTAGTGGTGGAGGCAATCATGGTGGAGTGATGGAGATCATGCCGGCACGCACAAGATGGAGATCATTGCGCGAAGATTGGCTATACCATGTCACACAAAGTTATATGCATGTGATGTTTATCCTTTTATGTATCTTATTATGCTTAGATCGCGACGGTAGCATTATAAGATGATTCCTCACTTAAAGATCAAGATAAAAACTGTGTTCTCCCCATGTATGCACCGTTGCGAAAGTTCGTCGTGTCCAAGCATCACGTGATGATCGGGTGCTATAGACTCTACGTTCACATACAACGGGTGCAAGCCAGTTTTGCACACGCGGAAATACTTGGGTTTGACTTGACGAGCCTAGCATGTACAGACATGGCCTCGGAACATAAGAACCGAAAGGTTAAGCATGAGTCATATGAATGATATGATCGACACTTCGTTGTCCACCGTTGAAACCACATCTCTTCTCGTGAAGATCGGATTAGGTGTGGTGAATTTGGATCATGTTCACTAAACAACTTGAGGGATGTTGAATTTAATGGGAGTTCATCTAGTAATTTGATTAAAAGTTGAACTAGTTATCATGAACATAGTCTAATTTGTACTTGCAAGATGATTATGGTGTGATTAAGAGCACCATGTTGTTTTCTATGGAATCGGACCTTCAAAACCGTTTTGAAGACTATCCTGGGCCCTTTGAAATTCTTGAGGAGCTGAAAACTATGTTTTAGGATCAGGCCCGTTCTGAGAGATATGAGATCTCTGAGAAATTCTTTAACTGCAAGATGGAGGAAGGGAGTTCCGTTAGTGAGCACGCCATAAAGATGTCGGGCTACACTCAACGCCTTGAGCAACTGGACTACAAGATTCTAGAGGAGCTCAAGATTGACAGGGTTCTGCAATCACTCCCTCCCAGCTACAAAAGTTTTGTAGTGACTCATAATCAGATTGGTTCCACTGATACGATCACCGAGCTCTTCGCAGTCAAGGCTGGAGGTGGACATCAAAAGGATAATCATGTGTTGATGGTCAACAAGCCCCCACCTTCAAGAAAGGTAAGGGTGCAAAGAATCCCTTCAAAAGGCGTGACAAGCGCTGCCCTACTGAGAAGAAGCTCAAGTCTGGACCCAAGCTGGACACTGAGTGCTTCTATTGCAAGGACAAGGGTCACTGGAAGCGCAACTGTCCGAAGTACTTAGCGGACAAGAAGGCTGGCACCATCAAAGGTATATTTGATATACATGTTATTGATGTTTTCCTTACTAGCCCTCGTTGTAGTGCCTGGGTATTTGATACTGGTTCAGTTGCTAATATTTGTAACTCGAAACAGGAGCTACGGAATAGACGGCGTATTGCGAGGGATGAGGTGACGATGCGCGTTGGCAACAGATCAAGAGTTGATGTGATGGCCGTCGGCACGCTCTACTTAGTTTTACCTCGGGATTAGTTTTAAACCTTAATAAGTGTTATTATGTGCCTGCATTGAGCATGAACATTATTTCTGGATCGTGTTTATTGCAAGACGGTTATTCATTTAAATCGGATAATAATGGTTGTTCTATTTATATGAGTAACATATTTTATGGTCATGCACCTGCTGTGAATGGTTTATTTCTTCTGAATCTCGAAAGGGATGAAACACACATCCATAACATTGAGTCTAAGAGATGCAAAGTAGATAGTGATAATACTACTTATTTGTGGCACTGTCGTCTAGGTCATATTGGTGTAAAGCGCATGAAGAAACTCTATTCTGATGGCTTTGGAGTCTCTTGATTTTGAATCATTTGACACATGCGAACCATGCCTCATGGGCAAGATGATCAAAACCCCGTTCTCCGGAATGATGGAGCAAGCAACGGACTTGTTGGAAATCATACATACCGATGTATGCGGACCGATGAGTGTTTCGACTCGCGGTGGATATCGCTATTTTCTCACTTTTACCGATGACTTAAGTAGATATGGGTATATCTATTAAATGAAACATAAATCTGAAACATTTGAAAAGTTCAAGGAATTTCAGAATGAAGTGGACAACCATCGTAACAGAAAGATTAAGTTTCTACGATCCGATCATGGAGGTGAATATTTGAGTTATGATTTTCTCACGCATCTTAAAGCAAGCGGAATCGTTTCGCAACTCACGCCACCCGGAACACCACAGCGCAATGCTGTGTCTGAACGCCGGAATCGAACCCTATTAGATATGGTCCGATCAATGATGTCTCTTACTGATTTGCCGTTATCATTTTGGGGTTATGCATTAGAAACCGCTGCATTCACTTTAAATAGGGCACCATCTAAATCCGTTGAGACGACACCGTATGAACTGTGGTTTGGTGCTAAACCTAAGTTGTCGTTTCTTAAAGTTTGGGGATGCGAAGCTTACGTCAAGAAGTTGATGCCGGACAAGCTCGAACCCAAAGCGGAGAAATGCGTCTCCATAGGATACCCTAAGGAAACTATTGGGTACACCTTCTATCACAGAACCGAAGGCAAAGTGTTTGTCGCAAAGAACGGTTCCTTTCTTGAGAAGGAGTTTCTCTCGAAAGAAGTGAGTGGGAGGAAAGTAGAGCTAGACGAGGTTGTTGAACCTTCTCTTGAATTGGAGAGTAGCGCAGCACCTGAAATTGTTCCAGTGCCGCCTGCACCAACAACAGAGGAAGCTAATGACAAGGATCATGAAGCTTCAGACGATGCTGCTACTGAACGTCGCAGGTCGACAAGGTCGCGTGCCCCTCCTGAGTGGTATGGCAACCCTGTCTTGACTGTCTTGTTGGTAGAAGACAGTGAACCTACGAACTATGAGGAAGCGATGATGAGCTCAGACTCTGAGAAATGGCTAGAGGCCATGAAATCCGAATTGGGATCCATGAGCGAAAACCAAGTATGGACTTTGGTGGACCCTCCCAGCGACCGAAAGGCCGTTGAGTGCAAATGGATTTTCAAGAAGAAAACGGATGCGGATGGTAATGTTACCGTCTATAAAGCACGGCTTGTCGCGAAAGGTTTTCGACAAGTTCAAGGAGTTGACTATGATGAGACTTTCTCTCCCGTAGCGATGTTTAAGTCCATTCGGATTTTATTAGCAATTGCTGCGTTTCATGATTATGAAATATGGCAGATGGATGTCAAGACTGCGTTCCTCAGTGGCAACATTGATGAAGAGTTGTATATGATGCAACCCGAAGGTTTTGTCGATCCTAAGGATGCTGATAAAGTGTGCAAACTTCAGCGTTCCATTTATGGACTGAAGCAAGCATCTCGGAGTTGGAACCTTCATTTTTATCAAGTGATCAAGAGCTTTGGATTTGTTCCAAATTGCTACGAAGCTTGTATATACAAAAAAGTGAGTGAGAGCTCGGTGACATTTCTGGTACTATATGTGGATGACATATTGATTATTGGAAATGACATTAACATGCTTAACGATGTGAAGAGTTATTTGAACAAGTGTTTTTCAATGAAAGACCTAGGTGAAGCTGCTTATATATTGAGCATAAAAATCTATAGAGATATACAAAGACGCCTGATAGCTTTAAGCCAGAGTACATACCTAGAAAAAGTTCTGAAAAGGTTCAGAATGGATAAGGCAAAGAAAGGTTTAGTGCCTATGTTGTCAGGTAAGATATTGAGCAAGGCTCAAAGGTCCATTCAGAAATGATAGAGAAGCTATGAGCAAAGTGCCTTATGCCTCGGCCATAGGTTCAATCATGTATGCCATGCTGTGTTCTAGACTGGATGTGTCCAATGCTCTTAGTTTGACGAGCAGATACCAAAGTGATCCAGGAGTGGAACATTGGACAGCCGTGAAGAACATCCTAAAGTACCTAAATAGTACTAACGAAATGTTCTTAGTCTATGGAGGTGATGAACAGCTCGTCGTAAAAGGTTACGTCGACGCTAGATTCGACACCGACAAGGATGATTCTAAATCTCAGACAGGATACGTTTATATTTTGAATGGAGGAGCTGTGAGCTGGAGAAGCTGCAAGCAAAGCGTGATCGCGGGATCTACAGTAGAAGCGGAATACATGGCTGCTGCAGAAGCGTCAAGTGAAGGAGTTTGGATCAGGAACTTCATCACTGAGCTTGGCGTGGTTCCAAGTGCATTGGACCCACTGGAGATATTGTGTGACAACACTGGCGCCATAGCACTCGCTAAGGAACCAAGATATCATCCAAAGACCAAGCATATCAACCGCAAGTTTCATATAATCCGAGATTATATAGCAGATGGAGATCTGAAGATTAGCAAAGTACATACAGATCTGAATGTCGCAGATCCATTGACTAAACCTCTTCCACATGCAAAACATGATCAGCACCTTAGTGCCACGGGTGTGAGATTGTTGCCAAATTTAAACTAGATTATTGACTCTAGTACAAGTGGGAGACTGTTGGAATTATGCCCTAGAGGCAATAATAAAGATGTTATTATTATAATTCTTGTTCATGATAAAGTTTATATTCCATGCTAGAATTGTATTAAGCGGAAACTTTAATACTTGTGTGGTTTGTGAACAACACCGTGTCCCTAGTATGCCTCTATGGACTAGCTCATTGATTAATGATGGTTAAGGTTTCCTAACCATAGACATGAGTTGTCGATTAATAATGAGATCATGTCATTGAGAGAATGATATGATGGACAGACCCAAACTAAGCGGAGCAATTAGATCGTGTCATCGTGTTCATCTTTGCGAAGCTTTTCTTATGTCAAATATTGTATTCCTTAGACCATGAGATAATACAACTCCCTGGTATCGGAAGAAAGCTTTGAGGTCATCAAACGTCATCCTATGAGAGGGTGATCATAAAGGTGTCTCTCAGGTGATCAGAAAGTACCTGTTGGGTTGTATGTATCGAGATGGGATTTGTCCCTCCCAAGTCGGAGAGATATACTTCGGGCCCACTCGGTAATCGATATCAACACCGCTTGCAAGCATGTGGTTAAGGAGTTAATCACACAGTGATATCGGATTACAGAACGAGTAAAGTACTTGCTGTGAACGAGATTGAACTAGGTATGACGGTACCGACGATCAAATCTCGGGCAAGTAAAATATCGCGAGACGAAGGGAATATATATATGGGATTGATTGAATCCTGGCATCGTGTGGGAGTCAATATGGGTTTCCAGACCCCGCTGTTGATTATTGATAGAAGATCATGTCTGCATATTCTCGAACTCAAAGGGTCACACACTTAACGTGTCTCGACGCTAGGATAGATTGGATAATTGGTTTATGAGTTTTTGTTCAGAGTCTCAAATGGGATCTGGGACATCACGAGAGGTTCCGGAATGGTCCGGAGAATAAGATTCATATAAGGCAATGCAGTTTTTGGAGTTCGGAATTGTTTTGGGTTAATCGATATTGTACCGGAAGCTTCTAGAACCTTCCGGAGGGGGACCAACGTGGCCCCACCTGCCGGGAGGGGGCATGGGCCTATGAGGGAGTGCCCTGGCCGCATTGTGCCAGGGGAACAAGGCCCCATAGGGCCCAGCCGGCCAAACCTAGGGGAAACCCTAGGGGAGCTTCTAGAAGGGGGGAAACTTGCCCCCCACTCCTCCCTCCTTGGCCGCCGGCCCTAGGGCTTGGGGAGGGGCAAGGATTGGCCGCCCACCCCTCTATATAAAGAGGTCTGGGGGCGCACCCCCTCCCACACCTCCTCCTCAAGCCCTAGCCGCCCTGCTGCCCTCCTCTCTCTCTCTCTCCCTCCCGACTGCACGTAGGCGAAGCCCTACTGCAGAAACTCTCCACCACTTGCACCGCCCGTCACGTTGTAGATCCAATCCGCCTCCACCATACTTGCTGGAACGAGGAAGGAGGAGGCGTCGAGTCTTTGCGTGTGCATCTCTCGGAGGCATCGCCACTTGCGGTGTTAGATCGGATCGGATCGCGAGGAGGAGAAGCGAGTACGACTACATTACCCACGTTCCGACGAACATTCCGCTGTGCGAATCTTTAAGGGTATGAAGATCTCATCTAATCCCTCTCGTTGTTTGCATCTCCTAGATTAGATCTTGGCTTTCCCGTTTGCATCCGTAGAATTTTTTTGATTTACTATGCTGCGAAACCCTTCAGTACAAGACGCGTCTTGTAGCTAAGGGCTATACACAGAAAGAAGGCGAAGATTACTTTGACACCTATTCACCTGTCGCTAGACTGACCACCATTCGAGTACTACTATTCCTGGCTGCCTCTTATGGTCTTCTCGTTCATCAAATGGACGTGAAGATAGCTTTCCTTAATGGATAGTTGGAAGAGGAGATCTATATGGATCAGCCGGATGGGTTTGTGGTAAAAGGTGAAGAGATAAAGGTGTGTAAGTTATTAAAATCTTTATATGGCCTGAAACAAGCACCTAAGCAATGGCATGAGAAGTTTGACAGAACTCTACTTTCTGCTGGCTTTGTCATTAATGAGGCTGATAGGTGTGTCTACTATCGCCATGGTGGGGGCGATAACGTTATATTATGTTTGTACTTGGATGACATTCTTATCTTTGGTACAAACATGAAAGTGATAAATGAAGTCAAGTCTTTCCTGTTAAAGAGTTTTGATATGAAAGATCTGGGAGAGGCTGATGTCATTCTGAACATCAAGCTTATTAAGAACGAGAATGGGATTACTCTAATGCAATCTCATTATGTTGAGAAGGTCTTGAGCCGATTTGGCTTTAATGATGGCAAGACTTCTCCAAAACCTTATGATCCCAGTTTGACATTATGAAAGAATAAGAAGGAACCAACAGATCAGCTGAAATATTCACAAGTTGTTGGTTCTCTCATGTACTTAGCAAGCGCTACAAGACCCGATATCTCTTTTGCTATGATCAAGTTGAGTAGGTTCATGTCTAACCCAGGTATTGATCATTGGCATGCACTTGAAAGGTTCATGCGCTATCTATGTGGTACAATGAGCTATGGGATTCACTATTCAGGGAATCATGCTGTGCTTGAAGGATATAGTGATTCGAATTGGATCTCTGACGTTGATGAACTCTACGCCACGAGCGGGTATGTGTTTACCCTTGGAGGTGGCGCAATGTCATGGAGGTCTTGTAGACAAACCATATTGACGAGGTCAACTATGGAAGCAGAACTTACTACTTTAGACACAGCCACTGTTGAGTCAGAATGGCTGCGTGAGGTCTTGATGGACTTGTCTGTGGTTGAGAAACCTGTGCCGGCAATCCTTTTGAATTGTAACAACCAAACTGTTATTGTCAAAGTGAACAATTCTAAGGATAACCCGAAGTCATCAAGACACGTGAAAAGACGTATGAAATCTGTCAGGAAATTGAGAAACTCCGGAGTAATAACTGTTACGTATATTCAAACAGACAAAAACTTGGCCGATCCCTTTATAAATGGACTATCACGAAATGTGATAGAAAGTGCATCGAGGGAGATGGGGTTGAGACCCATGGATGTCATACCTAGTGGTAACCCAACCTATGTGATCGGAGATCCCGTGAATTAGGACCTGGGAAGAACAAGCTAGTGGTTTGACTGAGGAGAGTATTTTGTAATCCTCTCTATGTGAAGATGCATAACTCTCATAATCTGTAAGGCAGGTTGGCAACATGCCTTAATGTGTTTCTGTTGGCTTTAATTAGCAAAGATACCGTCCTACGGGGCATTCTTGAAAGAACACACCTATATGAGCTCGACTGTAAATGTCGCGGTCTATGAGACTTGGGTGATCTCTACTAAACTCATGAAGAGACCAGGGAGTATGACACATATGCTCCAACCCGTGGGGTAGGCTACTGACAGCCAAGTACTAGTTATGATTTTGAGCGAAATCTATTGGCACCAAACTTGCAATTCAAGGTTCGTCCATTGTTCAAGTTGTTGATAGACGTAGTTCAAGATTCTAGGAGGAAGTTCAACTTAACAGTCTCTGCTAAAACACTGGTATATCAACAAGTAGCAAGGATTGGCAAATCTTCAAATGGGCATTTGAGATCTAGTGGGAGATTGTTAGAAATAATGGGGCTAATCCATTTAGGCCCATGTGTATTTCAGATTTTCCTAAATCTCAAAGCCCAAAATTTGTGGCAGCCCATATGTGTTTGGGCCCATGTTTGTGGCAGCTCACATGGCAGTGGAGTGGGAGCTAAAGTTTAGTCCCACATGGAAAGTTGAAGAAGAGTTGAACCACCTTATAAGGTGGAGTGTTGCACCACTTCGTAAGTGAGTGGCAATAAGAGAGATACACATGCGCGCTCCTCCTCCTCCGACGCCGCCGCTTGCATGCACGCTCGCCTCGTCTCGTCTCTGCCGTCACGGCCAGCAGCTGGGTTGAGGAATCTCATGGCCGAGAGCTTTATTTTGCTGCTCAGGAAAATTGATAGACGTGTCAAACGGTTAGCTTATTCGGGTCGCTCCCAGATCGTGGGCTACCGTAACCGACCCGAACATGCATAACGTGGACTCGGCCCACGTTCGCCTCTGTTAGGGTTTCCTGAGCTGCTCTATATAAAGTCCTGCGCGGCTACGGCCACAATACCACCGAAAACCAATCTAGGGTTTTGCCATCCTCTCTACTTGCGCCGTCACCGCGGACGGGGGAGAGCAGGTCTCCGAAACCACTCGCCCTTGTGATCCTGTACGGGAGAGGCCGAATAAGGTGTTTGGGAAGCGCTCCGCGCGACTGCTCGAGTTCTCCATCACGGGTCGTCTTCCATCCAAGTCGGGCGGTGCTGCCTACCGCCGTCTTTGTCGCCATCTGCTTCGATCAGTCTTCCCCAAAGTTTCTACTACGACAACCGAACGGTACGTACTACGTGCTTCTGTTTGGTTATTCATCATGTTCTGCGAGTACATGTTAAGCTGCTGTTTGTTTCCGATCATCCTGTTGTTTAGTACATCTAGTATGTTTGAGTTACATGAGCTAGTAGATGGTTTTGTCATGATTTATATTCTGGAATTAATCATGGAAATTATGCCTAATAATCCAACAATCCAAAAACCTTATTGTAGGTAATTTTCTGAATTAACAATGGCTGGTTTTACCGATGCACTGAGGCCGGATAAGTTTACCGGTGTGCACTTTAAGAGGTGGCAGTACAAGGCTGAGCTTTGGTTGACCACGATGAAAGTGTTCCATATCAGTAAAGGCAAACCTTAAGGAACTATATCTGACGAAGATCAGAAGAAGTTCGAGGATGCCAATACTGTCTTTGTGGGATGTATTCTGAGCATTCTTGATGACCGTCTGTGTGATGTGTTTATGCACATAAAAGACGGGAAGGAGCTCTGGGATGCACTGGATGCCAAGTTTGGTGCTGCAGATGCTGGCAATGAACTGTATATCATGGAGAGATTTCATGATTTTAAGATGACTAGGGACCTTCCTGTGGTTCAACAAGCTCATGAGATACAGTGCATTGCCAAAGATATCGAACTCCTTAAGTGTACCTTACCCGACAATTTTTTGGCTGGATGCATTATTGCTAAGTTGCCCCCTTCATGGAGGAACTTTTCCACAACTCTCAAACACAAGAGACAGGAGATATCAGTTGAAAATCTGATAGCGTGCCTTGATGTTGAGGAGAAGGCTCAGGCTAAGGACACTACTGAGAAAGGAGAGAGTCATGCTACTGCCAACTTTGTGTAGAAAGGCAAATCAGTAGGCAAGAACAAAGGGAACTTCAAACCCTCCATTAACAAGCCTGTAAAGACTACAACCTTCAAGAAGAAGAAGACGAACATGGACAAGAGTGAACTGTCTTGTTACACTTGTGGAGAGCCCGACCACTTTTCCAAGGACTGTCCAGAACGCGTAGACCGCGGAGGGAAAAAGGCCAAGACTGTCGAAGGAATGACCACGGCAGATGCTGCAATCGGCAGCGAGTAGTAGAACGAAGGGCAAGGGCGGCCTGCCATCTGCGGTGCGAGATGAGGGCAAAGACACAGGGTTTTACCCAGGTTCGGCCCCGAGGTAAAGACCTACTCCTGCTAGATTGTATTATGGAGGTGTTTACAATGGGCGAACTCGGCGACTAGGCGGCGAGTTGCTTGGGTGTATGAGGGAACGTATCCCTACTCACCCCTTGGGGAGGTTTATATAAGCTTACCTCCCCTAGGGTTTACATATCTCAACCAATTCGGTTACAACTCCGCCAATCGTTTAACTCAGACCGACTGGGCCTATCTACTCGCCTGGGCCTTCGACCTCCAGTCGCCTGGTACCTTGATGGGCTTTGATCCACTCGCCGTTCTGCAGGCCCACTCGCCAGCCCTCGGGCCAGTCGGAAACGTCCCGCTGAGGATACCCCAGTAGGCATATCCCCATCAGTAGTCCCCGAGGCCGTCGTTGATTAGGCGCGGGTGGCTGCTGGCAGTCGGAGTATACGGCTTCAAGTTGGCATCCAGTCGAATCGTCGGCGGGCTCCTGCACGAAGGAAAAAATCCGGCGAACCGAGTCGCGTCTTGGGCGAATCGAACCAACGGGTCGCGGCCTCGGCGAGTAACTTAGCGAGCCGGGTGGCAGGAGGCGGACCGTCGGGTGTGGTCAAACTAGCCGTTAAGGTAACTTAACGGTAACTTTCGGCGTAATCATCGCGCGGTAACGGTCCCCTAATTTGGCGGGCAGCTCCCGCTATATAAGAGGGATGGTAGGCTATCGGAAAACCAACCGCCCACCATTTCTTCCGAGTACGCACATCTTTCGTCCGCTGATCCCGCGATCTGATCGACCCGCAATCCTCCGACCCCCAAGCAAATCCTCAGCCATGGCCCTCTCCACTGAACCTTGGGGCAGATCCAAATGCACCAGGGCGCAACTGGCCTCCTTCGAGGAGGCCGGAATCCTGCCGTGGCGAATCCTTGCAGCCGAGAACGACCCGAACCCGCGCGAGAGTTCATCTGCTTCACTAGTCACCTCGGCGGGCTTAGGGTTTCCCACTTCTCTATTCTTCCGAGCCTGCGCCTACTACGGATCCAGCCCTCGGATCAGGTCCCCATAGCATCGAGCAGCTCGCCATCTTTGTGGCGTTCATGAGTGTTATTTGGGCTGCCGGCCCTACTTTCCCTTGTGGCAAGATCTGTTCCATGGACGGATCAGCGAGAATGACCCAATGCTAGCCGGCGCTTAACCTTCCAACTGAAATCCAAAGCCTCCTTCTTCGACCTGATGCCGCCAAAGCAGCGGCGAAAAAGTCTTGGTTTTACGTGACCGAGGCGACCCGGAAGACGCAGGCGGCGATCCTGGTACTCGGCCGACCGCTCGAGCGCAATCTCCAGTCGCCAAGCTTCCCGGCGACCAGCGGATGGTCGTCGACGAGATGCTCCAGGCCATTCGCGGTCGAAGAAGAAGGGGCTCAGACGGTGAACTGTACAGCCTGGCTGCTGGCTTGGGCGTCTCGTTCCACTCGCCCAACGCGAGCATTACATGTACCGATGCGGGCGAGAAGACTCGACGAAGGCCTGCCTCGCCAGTGGAAGCTGGAGCACTACCTCTGGCGTGAAGAGGATCACCAGCGGCATACGGATGCGCGGGCTCCCTCCATACACCGCGAAGCGTCCGGCTCCAACGGTATTAATTTGATCTCGTTCGCAGTCGCAGCATATGCAGTCGCGGTAATTCTAACTTTGTTCCATGTTTAACGCAGCTATTTCAAGTGGTGGAAGGGTGGCTCCCACCGCCGATGAGAGCTCGGGCCATCCGCCCAGACACAAGCAATCGCCTCCCGAGGGCAATGAGGACGACGAGGACGAATCTGAAGAGATCGCCCCGGTCCGAAAGACCCAGCAACGTCGTGAACTCGAGGCGAGCAAGAGCCTCGAGCGTCATGGCGATGACGAGGAACTCCCGGAGACCACCTCGCTCCGTCAAGCCACTCCCGCAAAGAAGAAGAAGGAGAAAGAGGCGAGGGCCCCCCTGAGGAGGAGGACGAAGCCGCCAAGGATGGTCTCACCGCCGCGCTCGGCGAGCGGCTCCGATGCCCAGCTCGGCCGATGTGGGCGGTTCCGGCAGCAACCGCTGGGCCGCGCCATCCATGGAGGCACCGCTGGCTTCACCTCCGCCCTTGGCGCGGTCTCCGGGCTAGCGGCTCGGCGTGGCGACTTCGCCTTGCAAGGAGGTCCCGAGCGTGGCGGTCTCGCCTCGCAAGGAGGCTCCGAGCGTGGCGGTCTCGCCTCGCAAGGAGGCTCCGGCCGCGGCAGCTCCACTTCACGAGGGGGCCTCCGTCGAAGGTGTCCCGGAGGCACCAACCGCTACCTCAACGTCAAAGAAGCCCTCCGTATCTTGGGCCCCTGGCGTCCTGGAGCTGGGGCTCAGTCGCCGATTGGGCCCTGAGCTGGAGAAGCCGGCCGGCCTCCGTACTGGGCTGCGTTTCATTCCAGTCGCCAAGTAAGTGCACTCGGCCTTCATCTTCCTCTCTTAATATTTAGATTGTTTTGACTGAATTGTCTTGATACACAGGACCGGAGTGAAGAAGATGGGCCACCCGACGGTGGCCAAGGTGCCCTCCGCCGCTAGCGAGGAGGACCCTTCTCGTAAGAGGAAGGTGGATGAAGTCGCCGTCGCCACGGAAGGCAGCAAGAAGGCCAAGGGCGACATTGTCGCCGTCTCGACGGCGACACGGCGACGCTGGCGGGCCCGCTGTGGAAGCAACCGCGTCCTGAAGGGGCATTCGTTGCCTAGGCCGGAGGAGGCGAAGCTCCCTTGGGGCGGGCGTCAATCGCTACCTTCCCCGCTTCATGACCAAGGCGCCACGGCGAAAAGGGCTGCGATCGCGAGCCCCGCCCAGACCGCCGGCGCTGAGATTGACCAACGTCGCGGGCACACACCGGCGCTGCTTGCGTCTGTGGACGCGGCGCAACTGCACGGCATGCTTGGCGCGGCCATCCAGGTACCTCCAGTCCCCGAGGATCAGGTCGGTGTTTTGCAACGGCCTGATTCTTTTTAGTTTCTTGTTTTGCGCGTTCGAGTCCAGTCCCCGAGTGCGCACTTGCTAAATTATAGCGGGTGGGCACTGAGTATTTTTTGAACCGCCAGTCCCCGAGTGCGCACTCGCTAAATTATAGCGGGTGGGCACTGAGTATTTTTTCAACCGCCAGTCCCCGAGTGCGCACTCGCTAAATTTTAGCGGGTGGGCACTTAGGAATTTTCATGTGTGCTGACTTTGAAGATGTACAGGGTCTGCAGCTGGAGTCGGCAGAGCGATTGGTCGCGGGCGTCTTGAGAAGGAACCTGCTCTCCGAAGCAAACAAGGAACTTCAGTTGTGGCTGCAAGCGGAGGCGGCTCGCCAAGAGCTTGTCCTCGCTGGAGAATCGAAGCGGTGCGCATTGGGCACCGCCGAATGTAATATCGCCGACCTCGAGCGCGAACTGAGGGAGGCGAAAGAAGAAGCGAGCTCGGCGAACGGGCGAGCGAAGGCTGCCATTGCGGCCGCGGAGGACGATCGAAAGGCGTCTGAAGCCATCATTGTTGGGCTTCAGAACGACCATACATCGCTTCAAAGTTTCATCACGGGGCTCGCCCGCCCATTGCTTGGTGAGTGCGTCTTCCTTGCCTTTACGATTGTACTGTTTGTGGTTTCCATTGTACTCACAGTTGTCTCCTTCTCGCAGGTCGTGTTATCGGCTGCCAAGAAGAAGCGAACTCTCTTGACGCGAGGGAGTGCGTGAACATGCTCGTCGACTCGGCGACGCTGTCGACGACCTGCATACGCGCCTACCTCCAAGAAATGTCGCCCACGGAGGTCATTCCCAGTGACCTCGTTGAGGTGTGGGAGTACTTGGAGAAGGCACCCGCGGTCGTAGAGTTCATGACGCGGTCGGCGTTTCGTCGCGGAGCATCGACGGCCTTGAGCCTTGGGCTCGCCCACTTCCCCGAGGACTTCGATCTCGATGATGTGACGAGTGGATACCCTTCATCGACTGGCGCGGTGGATCTGTCCGAGGTCCTCAAGCTGCAGGAACGTGCCGCCGCGTACTCGGAGCGCGTCTGGTCGATGGGCGACCTTCTTCCTTACCAAGAGACGGTCGTCGCGCCAAACGACCCCGAGCCGCCGCATCGCGACTTCAAGGTTGAGCAGCCTTTCCGCTCGGCGATGGCGGGCGAGCTGACGACGTATCCATCGAACCCGTACACCGCGTTCATCCGTAAGCGCCGGGACGCTGGCGCCTCTTCGTCGAAGCCTGCAGAGTAGTTTAGTTTGCCCAAATGTGTTAGCAGCAGTTCTGCCGAGTAGGCATATGTTGTACTGTAAGACAATGCAATATGCGATTGAATGGAACGTTGTGTTCATTTTGCTATTTTTGCGTGTTTTGGGTTGATTTTGGGTGAGTCCCCGAGCGCGTCCGCCCTTTGTGGGGTTCCCCTTGTACATGATGTTTTGTTGTTTATCATGTGTATGTTGGTTGAGTCGACTCGCCCGAACTCGGAGAGCCAGTCGCAAGGCGACTCGAGTGCTCAGATTTTACCGCTTTTCCAGACGTGAACGGGCCGGGTGGCCGAGTCCCCGGCGTGGTACTTGGTAGTTCAAGGCGCGACTCGAGGGTGGTTGAGGATCGAGCGCGTTGGTGCGAAGGCCGCCCGCTCGCCCGGTGGGTCGATCGGCGTGGCGAGTCCCGCACGCTCTCTTACTTGGCGTTTTCCTGTTCGATCGAGACTGGTATTCAGTCCCGGCGTGGTACTTAGCCGCTCGAGTCGCTATGCCGAGGATGCAGAGGACCGGGTCAGAGGGAAGCGAGGATGATGTCTTGGTTCGTAAAACCACCGAGCTAGGCGACTCGATGGGGCTCCGGATTGGCGTTTTTCGTGGACGATGCAAGACCTGAAATGACTCGGTTTTACATCGCACTACTTAGCCGGTCGCTGTGCCAAGGGTTGACTTCTGTATTGTAGCATGACGCTGTTAATTACGAGTGCGAGTGGCACAAGGCATGGAGAGTAAACGAATTTTGCGGGAACCGTTTCTTTTATTCATAGCGACTGGAGAGTACATATGTGGGGTTCTAGGTATAGAACTTCCGGAGGAGATTTACATTCCACGGCCTCTTGACGTCGAGTTCACCGTCCCCGCGGACGTCGACGAGGTAGTAGGCGTCGTTGCCGAGGACGCGCCCGATAGCGAACGGGCCTTCCCAAGGGGGGGAGAGCTTGTGCATGCCCTTCTTGTCCTGGATGAGGCGTAGCACCAAGTCGCCTTCCTGGAAGGTGCGGGTTTTCACCCGTCGGCTGTGGTAGCGACGGAGTCCTTGCTGATAGATGGCGGTGCGCGATCGGGCGAGGTCGCGCGCTTCGTCGAGTTGGTCGAGCCCATCTTGGCGGGCCAGTTCGTTTGCGGCCTCCGTATAGTGGACGATCCGCGGCGAGTCGTGTTCGAGGTCGGTTGGCATGACGGCTTCCGCGCCGTAGACCATGAAGAAGGGGTGAATCCGTCGACCGCTGACCGAGGTGCGGATTCCCCGGATGACGGAGGGAAGCTCTTCGACCCAAAGATCCGCGCGCTCGAGTGGTACTTGGAGTCGCGGCCAGCCGTGGAGGATGCTTTTGGCTCGTTCACCTGGCCGTTGGATTCCGGGGTGTCGACGCGAGGTCGAGCCGGATGTGATGCTCCTCGCAGAACTCGGCCATTGCTCCCTTGGCGAAGTTTGTGCCGTTGTCCGTGATGATGCTGTTGGGGAAGCCGTAGCGGTATATGAGCTCGCGTAGGAACTTAGTGGCAGTCTTCCCGTCGCATTTCCGGACTGGCTTGGCTTCTACCCACTTTGTGAATTTGTCGACGGCGACCAGCAGGTGGGTGTAGCCAGAGGGGGCCTTCTTGAAGGGGCCTACCATGTCCATGCCCCACACGGCGAATGGCCAGGTGATGGGGATTGTTTTGAGCGCCGAACTTGGGACGTGCGTCTGGTTGGCGTACTTCTGGCACCCGGCGCATCGCTGGACGATATCGACAGCCGGCGCGGTGCGGGGCCAGGAGAAACCGTGTCGCATGGCTTTGGCGACCAGGGAGCGCGCGGCAGCGTGGTGGCCGCAGTCGCCTGAGTGGATGTCGTGTAAGATTTTGCGTCCTTCGGCTGGTTGGACGCAGCGTTGGAACACGCCGGTGACGCTGCGCTTGTGTAGCTCGCCGTCGATGATGGTGTAGGACTTGCATCGGCGAACAATCATTCGAGCGCTTGTCTCTGCTCGGGCAGGTTGCCTGTCTCGTGTAGGCGATGTAGGGCTTGGTCCATCGTTCGCTCGGTGACGAAAAGCGACCAAGGTTGCCTCTGGTTGGAGCGGGACTCCAATGTCGATCTCCTTCGGAGGAGAGACTGACGGCGTGAAGATGGTGTCGAGGAACACGCCGGCGGGTGGTGCGGATCGAGCTGACCCGATGCGAGAGAGGGCGTCAGCCTCCTCGTTTTTCCTCCTGTCGATCCACTCGACCGAGTAGCCGGTGAAGTGGCCGCCCACCTTGTCCACCTCTTGGAGGTATGCCGCCATGGTAGGGGAGACGGCGTCGCAGGTGCCGGCGACTTGACCCGCCACGAGGTCGGAGTCTCCGTAGCACCGAAGGCGATTGACGCTCATTTCCTTTGCGGCTCGCATGCCGTGGAGTAGGGCCTCGTATTCGGCCATGTTGTTGGTGCAGGGCGTGAATTCGAGGCAGAGGATGTAGCGGAGCTTGTCGCCTTTTGGTGAGGTCAGCACTACCCCCGCTCCTGCGCCGTCCGCGTTCTTGGACCCGTCGAAGTGCAGGCTCGATGTGGAGGTACGGCGGCTTCTCTGCTCTTGGGCCTCCTCCCGATCGGCGAGGAAATCGGCCAGTGCCTGCGACTTGATCGCCCTCCGTGGCTCGTACTTAATGTTGTGGACGCCGATCTCGACGGCCCACTTGGGGACTCGCCCGGTCGCCTCGCGATTGCGGATGATGTCTTGTAGTGGAGCTGAGGAAACGACCGTGATGGGGTGCTCCTGGAAGTAGTGCGGCAGGCGTCGCTGAGCTCTGAAGACTGCGTATACCAGCTTTTGGTACTGTGGGTATCGCTGGCGCGACTCTGTTAAGACCTCGCTGATGTAGTATACCGACCGCTGGACTGGGCACTCTTTTCCTTCCTCTGGTCGTTCGACGACCATTACAATATTGACGACGACGCGCTCGCGACGTAAACCAGCATGGGCTCCTTGTCGACGGGTGCGGCGAGTAGTGGTGCGTAGTAGCACCTTTTGAGGTCGCGGAGGCGTCGTCCGCCTCCTTGTCCCATCGAAGGTGGGATTCTTGCGCATCAGGCGGTATAGTGGCATCGCCTTTCCGTGAGGGGATGAAGCGATCCGAGCCGCCTACGCCCGGCCAGCTTCTGACGTCGCGCGCACTCGGGTTTGCCGAGCGGCGATCGTGTCGATCTTTGTTGGGTTTGCCTCGATCCCTCGTTTGGAGCAGCGTACCCTAGCAATTGCCCGCGGGTACACCAAGGTGCACTTGCTGAGTTGAGCTTTATCTTGTACCTCCGGGTTGGCGAAGGTCTCCGCTAGATCGGCGGTAGGTCGCCTTGGCGGCGGACTTTGACCACGTCGTCGATGTAGACGTGGATGTTGCGGCCAATTTGGCTCGCGAGGCATTCTTGCATGCACCGGTAGGTCGCCCGGCGTTCTTGAGGCGAAGGTCATGGCGGTGTAGCAGAAGGCTCCGAATGGCGTGATGAACGCCGTCTTCTCTTCGTCCTCGACAGCCATTTTGATCTGGTTATACCCAGAGTAGGCGTCGAGGAAACACAGCGACTCCGAGCCCGCGGTGGAGTCGATGATTTGATCGATCCGCGGGAGAACTGCTCCTTTGGGCGGTATTTGTTTTGTGTAGTCGATACACATTCTCCAGTCCGTTTTCTTTTCGACCGGACTGGGTTTGCCCACTTGGAGTATTTGATTGGCGAATGAAGCGGCGGCGCTGCACTTCGGCGATTGCTCGGGCGCTCTTCATTGAAGGGCCGTGGCGACCTGACTGGTCGCACTTTGGGGTCGGCGTTTAGTTTGTGCTCAGAGCTCCCTAGGGACACCGGGCATGTCGGAGGGTTTCCATGCGAAGATGTCCCTATTCTCACGAAGGAACTCGATGAGCGCCTTCCTATCTTTGGGCTCATGCCTGTCCGATCGTCACCGTCTGGTGGGGTCGCTGGGACCAGCTCGGACGGCGGTGTGCGTCGTGGCCTCAAAGGTTGAGGTGTTTGTGCCCTCGAGTTGGGCTTCTTGAGTATTGTGGGGTCGTCATTGTTGACCCTTTCGCGTGTTGGCGAGCTCGTCGGATCGTTCGCTTCCGCGCGATGGCCGCGTCGAAGTTCGGCCCTTTGGCCTCGCATTCGCGGCCATGTCGGGGTCGCCATTGATGGTGATGACGCCGCCGGCCGGGAGCTTCATCGCGTTGCAGCGTAGTGGGTGCCGCCATGAATTTGGCGAACGCTGGCGCCTGTGACGCAATGGTAAGGGCTGTCGAAGGGCACCAGTCAAGACGATCCGCTCGGTGCGGAAGTTTGCCGGAGTGCAAGGTGACGGTAGCGTGACCTTGCCGATCGGGTACGCCCGACCGGGACGATGCCGGAACGTGGTGTGGGTTGTTCGATCATCGATCGCGGAGCCGCAGCCGCTGAAGGTGTCGAGGTAGAGGATGTTGATGGAGCTGCCGCCGCCCATCGAGTCTTGGGGAGCCGAGTCGCCGACCTTGGGCTTGACCACCGTGGCGACTCGCCCCGGATACTGGCGCGTGGCGCAGTGGTCTTGCCGGCTCGGTGATGGGCTTCTCACCAGTTCAGAACCGGGGACGTCTCTGGGCCACCGCTGAGCGACGGCGCTGGCGGCGATGACCTTCTTCTCGGCCGTGGTGAAGCCGGTGAAGGTGTGGAGCGAGCCGGCTACTTTGCCGAACTTTCCGCCATTTTGCGGTCGTTGTCGGTGTCCTCTCGCGTGCCGTGCCTTCTCGATCTCCCGAGGGTGTGGGCGGCGGTGGTGTGCGTGGCGGGCTTTCCTTCCTGCGTGAAACGCATGGTTGGTTAAGGAGGGCCGGATCGAACCTTGGCTTGTTCTTGTAGTTCCCGCCGTCGCGTCTTTGCCCTCCGTCACGGCGGTAGCTCTTGGGGTCGCGTTATGCGTGCCCAGATTGGCGGCGAAGTCGACTGCCCATCATTGCGGGCGCTTGCTCGTGAGGCGAAGTGCCGCCAGCGAGGTCGGCTCGGCGGCCGCCATCGTTGCCGGCCGTGCGTCGTTGTCCGCCGGACTCGTCGTCGACGTCTTGATTGGGATCTTCCTCGGCGTATCGATTGGCGATCTCGAGGAGGTCGGGGATGTTGTCGAGTGTGCGGGCGTGTCGCTTGAGCTTGGCGACCAGAGGCTCATAGCGGCACGAGGTCTTGAAGCAATGGATGGCGGTGTCCGGGTGGATGCCGACCGCGCTGTACCAGAGCTCTTGCCACCGTTGGACCCAGCTTCGGGTCGACTCGCGGGGTCCCTGGACGCATCGTTCCAGGTCCTCGATGGTGGTGGCGCGGGTGTAGGAGCACTCGAAGTGCTCGACGGCGTCTCGCATTTCCTCCTGTGAGTCGACATCGCCCGGGGAGCATGTTGATCCATTGCCTGCACGCCCCTCCATCATCGGTGGGAGGTAACGGGCGAGTAGGTCGGTGTGACCCGATCCCCATTGCCATGAGGTATGTGTCAAGCTGCATCTGGGTCGTCGAGGAGTCGATTTTTCGATCTCCTTCGCCTTGGAGTTGGGTGGGTACTTTTCCCCTCGGATCATTGGCCCGAAGCACTTGGGCCCTAGTCGACTGAGCGACCCCATAGGCTCGCCGTCGCGGCGGGTGGTTAGGGTGTGCCGCAAGTCGTCGGGCTGGCGTGCGCGCCAGTTTTGGTTGTTGATGATGTGAGTGCGAGCGTCGATTGGATCTCCATTAGCGGCGACGAGGTTGGTCGCCGGCCTAGGATCGTTGGTGGAGAGTGCCGCATTCGCGGGTCGCCGTTGGAGCTGCAGTGGCTCTGGCGGCGGGCAATTGAGGGTGTTTGCCACCGGACGGCCGCCGAGGCCGCCCGCTTCCCGAGGAGCGCGAGTACACTCGCCTGCGAGTCGCCGCTTCGCTGTTCCATGGCTTTCGCGAGTAGGGCCCCGACGCATCGATCTGCAGGCGCCGCCGCCGGTCGCCGCGGATGCTGTCGGCGGCTCGCCTGCCACGAGGTTGTCCATCGGGTGGAGAACGGTGGAAGGCCATTCGCATCTCGCCCCGTGAGGAGACGACTATCCGCGGCTGATCCTCGAGGTGCGGGTGGTGGCGGGCACCCATCGCCGTCGATCCTGGCGAGGGCGGTTGCTTCCTCTGGCGCGCTGCTCGCAGATCGCGCGGCGCGCGCCGGGTCGCTTTCATCGTCGGTTCGTGGCACGCCTGAACGGTGGGATTCAGCGTGACCTGATCCGCCGCTGGTGGTAGCGTGATGCCTCGCTGTCACACCGCCGAGGCGAAATTTTTCGCGCCGCTCGCTTGCGTCGCTTCCGCCAACTTTAGGCGGAGTTCTCGACCTCGTCGCCGTGGCGTTAGGAGGATCGGGTGAGAAAGGGTCCTCCGTGGATCGGTACCGGTGGCCATGTAGGTCGCGGCATGGCGACCGGCACCGTCGTGGAGGTCGGCGGAGTTTTCCGACCCGGAGTCGAAGTCGAAGATCCCGAGGATGGAAGGGTCTCAAATCTCCCGCTGGAGACCTGGCGATGGAGCCCGCGACGAGGCCGCGGTGATGGACCCGCAGTGACGCCGGGTTGCCGAGTCGCTGCCGTGAGGGTCGCGTCTTCCGCGATCGCCGAGTTCTCGCCACGTTGATGTGGGCCGAGTCGCATCAAAGCGAGGCGGTGGATCGCGGATCCGGCTCTCGGAGAGCCGATCACGTGGTGGCGACTTCGCGGATGCGAGCCGAGTCCTCCGAGGTGATGACGCGGTGAAGCCGACGAAGAGGCTGATCGTGCCGATCGGCAGGATCACGCTGTGCGTGACGGGTCGCGCCGCCGGGACGTAGCCGCTCGGCAAGATTTGGAGCATCTCGCCGATCGCTATCATGCGGCCGGTGGCGACCGTCTTGTTGATGGGCAGATTGGATCTCGCCGCAGAACACCGGCCAGACCGGCCAGGCCCCACGGTGGGCGCCACTGTCGAAGGAATGACCACGGCATATGCTGCAATCGGCAGCGAGTAGTAGAACGGGCAAGGGCGGCCGCCATCTGCGGTGCGAGATGAGGGCAAAGACAGTGGTTTTACCGGTTCGGCCCCGAGGGTAAAGACCTACTCGCTAGATTGTATTATGGAGGTGTTTACAATGGGCGAACTCGCGACTAGGCGGCGAGTTGCTTGGGTGTATGAGGGAACGATCTCACTCACCCCTTGGGGAGGTTTATATAAGCTTACCTCCCCTAGGGTTTACATATCTCAACCAATTCGGTTACAACTCCGCCAATCGTTTAACTCAGACCGACTGGGCCTATCTACTCGCCTGGGCCTTCAACCTCCAGTCACCTGGTACCTTGATGGGCTTTGATCCACTCGCCGTTCTGCAGGCCCACTCGCCAGCCCTCGGGCCAGTCGGAAACGTCCCGCTGAGGATACCCCAGTAGGCATATCCCCATCAAAGACTGTCAATGTCGTGACCCCTAGCAATACTGATGGGTATGGTAATTTATTTACTGTTCTTTCAGTATTTCAATCACCGTGTTGGTGGCTTGATACGGGTGCTAATGTTCATGTGTGTGTGCCGACATCTCTATGTTCACTTCTTATCGTCGCCGATTCATCCGTCCTAATGGGGAATGGATCACATGCTTCTGTTCGTGGTGTTGGCACGGTGGATCTGAAGTTTACTTCCGGAAAGATCGTGCAGCTGAGGAACGTGCAGCATGTCCCTACTATGAACAAGAATCTCGTTAGTGGCTCCCCTCTTTGCAGAGATTGGTTTAAGGTTGTCTTAGAGTCCAATAAACTCGTTGTTTCAAAACATGGACAATTTATTGGTAAAGGTTATGAGTTCGGAGGCTTGTTCCGGTTTTCACTTTCAAAGTTTTGTAATAAATCCGTGAATCATATTTGTCGTGGTGTTAATGATGATACCGGTGTTTGGCATTCTCCTTTATGTCATATTAATTTTGGTTTGATGTCTCGGATGTCCAGTATGAGTTTAATTCCAAATTTCACTATTGCGAAAGGTTCTAAGTGCCATAGTTGTGTGCAATCAAAGCAACCTCGAAAGCCTCACAAGGCTGCCGAGGAGAGAAACTTGGCACCTCTAGAACTCATACATTCAGATCTATGCAAGATGAATGGTGTGTTGACAAAAGTGAAAAGAGATATTTCATGACATTGATAGATGATGCTACTAAATTCTGCTATGTTTACTTGTTGCAAACTAAAGATGAGGCTTTAGACTACTTTAAAATCTATAAGGCTGAAGTTGAAAATCAACTAGAGAGAAAGATCAAGCGTCTTAGGTCGGATCGTGGTGGTGAGTATTTTCCCAAAATATTTGACGAATTCTGTCAGGAACACGGAATTATTCATGAGAGGACGCCTCCCTACTCGCCCCACTAAAACGGGGTTGCCGAGAGGAAAAACCGCACGCTAACTGACTTGGTGAATTCCATGTTAGCCACTGCTAGTTTATCAAAGGCATGGTGGGGGGAGGCTTTGTTGACTTCATGTCATGTCCTGAATAGAGTTCCTAACAAAAATTCTGAACCTAGTGCATCTATTGATAATTCTAGTGAATCTAGTGCATCTATTCATAATTCTGAACAACCACATGAGGAATTTCTTGAGAAGGATGACGATGAACCTCTCACGAGGAGTAAGAGACAGAGGGTTGCAAAATCCTTTGGTAATGATTTCATCGTGTACCATGTGGATGATACTCCTAGATCCATTACTGAGGCATATGCGTCCCCTCATGCAGATGATTGGAAAGAAGCTGTCCAAAATGAGATGGACTCGATTCTTTCTAATGGAACTTGGGAATTATCATAACGACCCTATGGTTGTAAACCTGTGGGATGTAAGTGGGTGTTTAAGAAGAAACTAAGGCCTGATGGTACTATTGTGAAGTACAAGACGCGTCTTGTAGCTAAGGGTTACACACAGAAAGAAGGCGAAGATTACTTTGACACCTATTCACCTGTCGCTAGACTGACCACCATTCGAGTACTACTATCCCTGGCTGCCTCTTATGGTCTTCTCGTTCATCAAATGGACGTGAAGACAGCTTTCCTTAATGGAGAGTTGGAAGAGGAGATCTATATGGATCAGCCGGATGGGTTTGTGGTAAAAGGTGAAGAGGCAAAGGTGTGTAAGTTATTAAAATCTTTATATGGCCTGAAACAAGCACCTAAGCAATGGCATGAGAAGTTTGACAGAACTCTACTTTCTGCTGGCTTTGTCATTAATGAGGCTGATAGGTGTGTCTACTATCGCCATGGTGGGGGCGATAATGTTATATTATGTTTGTACTTGGATGACATTCTTATATTTGGTACAAACATGAAAGTGATAAATGAAGTCAAGTCTTTCCTGTCAAAGAGTTTTGATATGAAAGATCTGGGAGAGGCTGATGTCATTCTGAACATCAAGCTTATTAAGAACGAGAATGGGATTACTCTAACGCAATCTCATTATGTTGAGAAGGTCTTGAGCCGATTTGGCTTTAATGATAGCAAGACTTCTCCAACACCTTATGGTCCCAGTTTGACATTATGAAAGAATAAGAAGGAACCAACAGATCAGCTGAAATATTCACAAGTTGTTGGTTCTCTCATGTACTTAGCAAGCGCTACAAGACCCGATATCTCTTTTGCTGTGAGCAAGTTGAGTAGATTCATGTCTAACCCGGGTATTGATCATTGGCATGCACTTTAAAGGGTCATGCGCTATTTATGTGGTACAATGAGCTATGGGATTCACTATTCAGGTAATCCTGCTGTGCTTGAAGGATATAGTGATTCGAATTGGATCTCTGACGTTGATGAACTCTACTCCACGAGCGGGTATATGTTTACCCTTGGAGGTGGCGCGGTGTCATGGAGGTCTCGTAGACAAACCATATTGACGAGGTCAATTATGGAAGCAGAACTTACTGCTTTAGACACAGCCACTGTTGAGTCAGAATGGTTGCGTGAGCTCTTGATGGACTTGCATGTGGTTGAGAAACCTGTGCCGGCAATCCTTTTGAATTGTGACAACCAAACTGTTATTGTCAAAGTGAATAATTCTAAGGATAACGCGAAGTCATCAAGACACGTGAAAAGACGTTTGAAATCTGTCAGGAAATTGAGAAACTTTGGAGTAATAACTGTTACGTATATTCAAACAGACAAAAACCTGGCAGATCCCTTTACAAAGGGACTATCACGAAATGTGATAGAAAGTGTATCGAGGGAGATGGGGTTGAGACCCATGGATGTCATACCTAGTGGTAACCCAACCTATGTGATCGGAGATCCCGTGAATTAGGACCTGAGAAGAATAAGCTAGTGGTTTGACTGAGGAGAGTATTTTGTAACCCTCTCTATGTGAAGATGCATAACTCTCATAATCTGTAAGGCAGGTTGGCAACATGCCTTAATGTGTTTCTGTTGGCTTTAATTAGCAAAGATACCGTCCTACAGGGCATTCTTGAAAGAACACACCTGTATGAGCTCGACCGTAAACGTCGCGGTCTATAAGACTTGGGTGATCTCTAGTAAACTTATGAAGATACCAGGGAGTATGACGCATATGTTCCAACCCGTGGGGTAGACTACTGACAGCCAAGTACTAGTTATGATTTTGAGAGAAATCTATTGGCACCAAACTTGCAATTCAAGGTTCGTTCATTGTTCAAGTTGTTGATAGACGTAGTTCAAGATTCTATGCGGAAGTTCAACTTAACAGTCTCTGCTGAAACACTAGTATATAAACAAGTAGCAAGGATTGGCAAATCTTTAAAGGGGCATTTGAGATCTGGTGGGGAATTGTTAGAAATAATGGGGCTAATCCATTTAGGCCCATGTGTATTTCAGATTTTTCCTAAATCTCGAAGCCCAAAATTTGTGGCAGCCCATATGTGTTTGAGCCCATGTTTGTGGCAGCTCACATGGCAATGGAGTGGGAGCTAAAGTTTAGTCCCACATAGAAAGTTGGAGAAGTGTTGCACCACCTTATAAGGTGGAGTGTTGCACCACTTTTTAAGTGAGTGGCAATAAGAGATACACGCCGCCTCCTCCTCCGCCGCATGCACGCCGCCTCGTCACACGACGCCTGCAGCGCCATGGTTGCGGGAATCTCGCCGAGCCGAGCTTTATTTTGTTGCTCAGGAAAATTGATAGACGTGTCAAATGGTTAGCTTATTCGGGTCGCTCCCGGATCGTGGGCTACCATAACCGACCCGAACATGCGCAACGTGGAATCGGCCTACGTTCGCCTCCGTTAGGGTTTGCTGAGCTGCTCTATATAAAATCCTGCGCGGCTATGGCCACAATACCACCGAAAACCATTCTAGGGTTTTGCCATCCTCTCTACTTGCGCCGTCACCGTAGTCTATTCCATCCCGCTTGCCGGCGTGCACTGGCGGACGGGAGAGCAGGTCTCCGAAACCACTCGCCCTTGTGATCCTGTACGGGAGAGGGCGAATAAGGTTTTTGGGAAGCGCTCCGCGCGACTGCTCGAGTTCTCCATCACGGGTCGTCTTCCATCCAAGTCGGGCGGTGCTGCCTACCGCCGTCTTCGTCGCCATCTGTTTCAATCAGTCTTCCCCAAAGTTTCTACTATGACAACCGAATGCACGTCTTCACGTCTTCGTTTGGTTATTCATCATGCTCATGATACATGTTCGCTGTTTGTTTCCGATCATCCTGTTGTTTAGTACATCTAGTATGTTCGAGTTACATGAGCTAGTAGCTGGTTTTGTTATGCTTTATATTCTTGAATTAATCATAAAAATTATGCCTAATAATCCAACACATGCTCCATGGTGCTGCAAAATCTCTAGCAAAAGGACAACCAGTCTAGCATGTACTAAGTTTTCTTTCCTACCATAGCCATGCCCAATATATAGATGTAGTTACCCTTCGATTATAGATTGTACCGTTGTTTAATGTTGATTCCAGTATTGTGTGCTGTTTGTCAGCTTCACACAATATGTCTTCTGTCTTAATGTATGTGCAGAAGATATGTAAGATCTCTTGCAAACGAAATTATACAAAGATGTCTTATGGCTATTTGAAGTGCCTCTTCTAGGGGTTTGGAAACTGTAATTCGTAATATGCATTTTTTTCGTATCGTCTATTTCTCTTAACCATTTCTATCATCTTTTTTCTAAGATGGACGGGCGCGGCAAATTGCGTATTTATGGTCTAGTTTGTCTTATAGCATAGTGTCATGGTCTGATAATGACGTTGATTAGCCAGGGACGCCAAACGACGAGGAATACCTGTACGCGAACGACCTGGTCCAGACACCGGAGAGGAAGTACACTGGCAGGGCGGGATACAAGAGCCTCGCGTTCTACCTGGAGGCGTGGTGGCTCAAGAGGTGATCGTGGGGTGTTTTTTTTTTTACGCGGGGGTTTTCGGGATGAGTAGAGTCCGTCGAACCTAATCGCTAAGTGTACCAAAGAAAAAAAATAGACTAATTTATGTTGTTAGATTGTGTTTAGTGGGTCTAATTGTGTGGTGGTAGTAAATTATTGTTTTTTTGTGGGTACTTTTAGAGAAATTCTTGTTCGCTTTTCTATTAGTAGTAAATAGATAGATAGATAGATAGATAATAGAGATATAGAATATGAGTGAACGAGACGTTATGTAGTTATTATAATTGTGCATATATGCCTTGAAATTTACGCTACATAAATAGCAACTCTATCTTCCACCTACCATTCTTGATAGTGTCGCCTTTATGAGCGGCAGTGAGAGATCTGATACGCCTCCAAGTCTCAATATCGATCTGGGCAAGCGTGACTCCTGCGCCTCGCGTTGCTCCCATGAGTGGCCATGACACACTCCCCGTCCCTCCTGTCTCTAGCCTCCCTTCTCCCCTTATATCTTGCCGCCGCCGGCGGGCGCTGCCGGGCAAGCCCGTGCGATGCTGGCGGCGGCAGGCCCTCCTCTTCCCATCCGCGTGGGGTCTACGTAGGCCAGACTTTCTGGCGAGGTGATACGTCGAAAACGTATCTATAATTTTTTATGTTACATGCTTGTTTAGTATCTACTTTGCTTTGCTTTGTCTACACCTTGAGATATTTTTATATGTTTTCTGGTACTAACCTATTAACAAGATGTCATAGTGCCAGTTGTCTGTTTTCTTCTGTATTTCGTTCCAGAAAAGGAAGAAAATCAATATTCTCGGAATTGGACAGAACAAAAGCCAAAGTCAATATTTTACCGTGGGAAACACGAAGCCAGAATACGAGACGGAGGGGAGCCACCAGGGGGCCACACCCCCTGGCCGTGCGGCTAACCCTAGCCTGCACCTGGGGAGGGGTGCGGCCGCCCCGGGTGCCCCCCGCCTCGCCTCTTCGCCTATAAAGACCCCCCGATACCAAAACCCTAAGTAACCGATCAATCTTCCATGAAACAGTCCGTAGTCGCCGCCACCATCATCCCTAGATCGGGGGTTCGGTCTGAAGCTCTTCCCGGCACCCTGCCGGAGGGGAGATCATCCCGGAGGCCTTCTTCTTCATCATGCCAGCCTCCGGTATGAAGCGTGAGTAGTTCCACCTTGTACTACGGGTCCATGAGTAGTAGCTAGATGGTTATATCTCCTCCTTTGTGCTACCATGTTTAGATCTTGTGAGCTCCGTTCATGATCAAGATCATCTATTTGTAATCATGCATGTTGTGTTTACGGGGATCCGATGGATATTGAGGTTACTATGTCAGATTGATTAATGGTTTTGTCTTATTGATTTTATCATGTATGTGTTGTTTGTGATCTTGCGTGCTCTCCATTTCTAGTAGCTATCTTAGTCAAGTAGATGCTAGTGACTCCAAGAGGGAGTATTTATGCTCGATAGTGGGTTCATGCCTCTATTTAATCTAAGGGAAGTGACAGAAATCTCTAAGGTTGTATATGTGTTGTTGCTACTAGGAAGAAAACAACGGTCTCTTGTTCATGGAACAAGTGGATTGTTTATCTTACACACTCTGCTTAAAGTAGTTATTCGTTGCTTGCAACTTAATACTGGAGGGGGTTCGGATGATAACCTGAAGGTGGATTACTAGTCATAGATGTAGTTGGATGACGGTCTATGTATCTTGTTTTATTGCCCAATCAAATCTCATACGATCATGAATGTCTAGTATTGTATTGTTATGCCATGCTCAGTCATGTCAATTGCCCTACTGTAATTTGTTTACCCAGCATGTCATGTTTGTTTATCTTAAGGAGAACACCTCTAGTGAACTATGGATCCCGGTCCAATCTTTACCATTGATACATCTTCCATTGTTACTGTTTACTTTCTGCAAACCACTATTACCTTCCACACCGTACATTTAACCCTTTGTTTTTTAGCAAACCGGTGAGATTGACAACCTCACTGTTCGTTGGGGCAAAGTCTTGAGTTTGTGTTGTGCAGGTTTCCAAGTTGCTAGCAACACCTTTGAGTCGTTTCCTTCCTCCTACTAGTTCGATAACCTTGGTTTCTTACTGAGGGAAGAACTTGCTGTTGTGCTCATCATACCTTCCTCTTGGGGTTTCCCAACGAAGCTCAAAAATCAGCTGAGCCGACATCATGGGGGAACGTGTTGCGGTGGGAGTCTCAGCCCGGCGACAAGACGTAGTGGCGGCGGTGCCTGATGATGGAGTGGTGGATGGGTGCGGTAATGCTGCATGAACGGTATTAGGCGGCTTGACCTTCAGTTTCCCATGGCACAGGGCCAGATCTGGGCTTGTTGGGGCCTGATCTGGCCGTGCGGGCATTGGCCAGCAAGGGTGGCTCAGCTGGCTCGTGCCACGCTTCGGGTTGCTAGAGTCTTCCCCCATGGCCGTGGGGCTTGGGGCACTAGATCCGGGCTAGGCGGGCCCAGATCCGGTGGTTTATTGGCAATCCCCTTTGGGGTTCTACGGGATGGAACTTCCAGGAGGCTCAGAGGTGCCTTGTTCTTCTTGCTCGTCCCTTCTCTGTCCCAAATGCTGATGTGCTTTCTTCCTCCCTTCCAGTCATGGTGTTCGTTGTGGTTGTGGTTCTGCTCATGGGGGATGAGATCATGGATGTCGTGGCGGCGGCCCTAGAAGGTGGTCGGCATAGTCGACTCTTCGATGGGGGTGGATCTGGGAGGTGGCTTGCAATGCTATACCTCAGACCAGCGGTGGTTTGGCAGGTCCGTGTGACCACAGTGGGGATGGCGCTGCTGCTTGGCGGTGGGGGTCTACGGTGGCGGTGGACTCTCTAGTGGATGGAAGAGTAGAGACTAGAGATAGGGTTGACGGCGACGGTGACACCCTTGTTGCAGTGTGGTGGCGAGGCTGCACGAGTCCTCTTGGCCCCGGCCGAGATAGAGAGGGTCTGGTTTGCCGTTGCTGGTACATCCGGTCTGCTATTGCCCTATGGCGGTGGAGGTAGTTCTCTCCAGCATGTCACTGTACTGCCGACCTTCGTCGAAGTTGCTTCTTTTTGGTCGTACTAGTCTCACTTTGTGGGTCACGGTGAGACGACGGTGGTGACTATAAGACCGTGGTGGCGTGTGCTGGTGGGCGGCGAGCTTGGTGGAGCAATTCGAAGTCTCCGGGAGTGTGGTTTTTTGAGAGGCCAGGAGAAATCCTTGTCATCTAGAACACCGACGTCGCCATCCTTCCTGAAGGGTGTGAGGTATATTTCTTCCCAACTCCCGTAGCGTATCGGGGCAAACCCTAGGACCAGTCCAGGCAGTAGCGTCGTTGTCGTCGCTATCCTTTTTGGAGGTGTTGCTTGGTACGCGGTGCTTCGGAGCGCTAGGAGCATGGTGAAAATTCTCCGGAGGGCGCAATGGTTGAAGGTTATCCTCGTTTTCGTCGAGCCACTGTTGTCGGCTTTGTTTTCTCTTTTTTTGTTTTCTTTGTTGTTTCTTTTTTGGTGTTGTGTTGTCTGACCCAACAACAGTTTCAAACGGTTGCTATACTATATAGCTGGGCGAAACCTGATTCGAGGATAGTGTTGACTTATGCATGCGTCTCAACTATCAAATCATGATTGATTGAGTATTCATGTTGTCCAAAAAGATTTTTCTCCATAACTGGTTATTTGTGCAGGAGATTAGCTGACGGCGTCTTCATCTTAGAATATGATTGGCTGATGTGTCTTCGTCTTGAAATATATTGTGAAGGTTTGGGATAAGACAGCTTTGTCTTGGAGAGTGATTTCTATTTCCTAGATTTATTTCCATCTTTAAGCAATAAACCCATATGAAAAGAGATTCTTCTAATTCTTTTTAACATATTGATAAGACGTTGCACTTTTAATTTTCCCTTGGTATTTACTAAGGTCTACAAGGGCAAAGGGATCAATTACATTACTACTTAAAATCTGAAGTGGTGTGCACACGGTACAATGAAATACTCCTAAATGGTTCTTGAATTTTACTTCCGTCCTACCTTTGGATTGAGTAGATGGTTGACAACCTGCCTTTTATATTTTGATTTATTTCTGCCTTTAGTGCATGATTCAATATATTCCCTCCGATCGGAGGGAGTAGTAGAATTATTTATGTGCATTTTCTGAAACATGTGTGATGAAGGAATTTAAAAAATCATAACAAGGCATGGACATTCAGTGTACTTTTTTAAGCTAGTATTTATTCAAATGGAAAAATAGCCCTAAATCATCATTCGACGTTATCGACAATAGGTCAGTTTTTCAGAGGTGTCCAACGTGCATTGAACATGCAACACTGCCAGTGTAGTACTGTAGTCTAGAATACCGAGACCATACTACGGATTTTGTCTGCTTTATATTCAAAGGCAGAACAAGTGCGAGCGACCCTTAAAAAACAATCAACTTCGTTTACTTGAAACAGAAACAATGAACTTGGCGAGATAATAAATCGATGTTGTCTCTACTAAAAACACACTGATCTGTGTTAGATCTCCTCTTTTAGTTACATGTCTCTATCTTACTCCCTAAACTTAGACGCTTTCAATTCCCAGTAGGATAGTACGATGAAGTTGGGGAAATCCACTTTGGCTTTAAAATATCAGAATAATTTGTAGAAAATTTTCATATGTACGTATGGACATTTTATATTCATACACAAAGTTTCAGTGCAAAATAACTTTTTTAGTGGACTATGTAAAAACGATAATTTTCGATGCTCCAATATAACTATTCACGAGACATTTTTGTTTTTTTACACAAGCCACAAAAAAAAATATTTCTTGCGAAACTTTATGTACAAACACAGAATATCCGCATGTACACGCTGGATGCTCTGGAGCGAGGATGTTAGTCCGGAGGTGGTGGATTTGGCCGTTATTCCCTGACTTCGTCGGTGGGAGGCAGTAGAGCTTGGTCCAAGACAGCGCGGGGGCGTCCCCCGGTTGACGTGCCACAGCGACATGTGTCTCGCTGCTTGCAGCAGACCTGTTCATCGACTCACAAAGCCTCGTTGGTGATGGTGCTTTCTTGGATCTGGCAATGGTGGAGGCTCGTCGTCTCTTTCAGCGTACGTCTAGGCGGCGTTGGACGGTGGCGGCGGGCGCTAGCTTCGGCGAGTGCAGGAAACCCTAGGGATAGTTTTGTATTTTTATATCCACTAGGAAACATGCCCGTGTGTTGCAACGGGAGAGAAAAATATGTGTCCCAAAATCACCAAACTACTCGGCACATTGCATATCTTGAGCACATTTTGAACCCTGTAGTTACATCTCAATTCTTGCATTTCCAAGTTTTTTTTCTAAAATTTTGAACTACATACCCATCCTTAAGATGGATGATACTGACACAGAAAAACACTACGGAGCATGAACATGACAATGTACATTACTACCATCGGATATCAGAAGGTTGGTGCAATGACTGATCTTGGTCAGTGCAAGTAGGCCAACAAACAAAGACATAAACCAAACTCATTAAGTGAACAAGAAATATACAAAAAAATCCACTAAACCAATTCATGTAAAAATGACGCTAGATGAAACCAGAATATTGATGATTATTCCAACTGCTATCTATAGGCTGCTTTGAAGTAAAGAGGAAGAAAAATAAACAGCTATACATGATGAACTACATGTCCGCTCTCAGATTATCAAGACATAACTAAAATTCCTGTGCTTCGTGTGCAATAGAAATATTATCCAGACTATGACTAATCTCACCAAATGAAAATGTTTAACTTAATGCATTCAGCAGAACTCTTGCAACTTCAAGGAAAACTCTCCATTAGATGTGTTCATGTTCAAAAATGTAGTTTTGGTACTAACAACTAAGTTCAGCTGCTCCCTTTGGACCAGCTAGATGTGGCAACAATTCATCACTGGTGGACCAAGTGTCCTATGTCTAATGTCATTCTTGAATTTCACCATAGGTTGTTTGTTATGATGCTTAGTGTTTGGAATATCACCAACTCCATTACTTGTATGGTGCCCTGCTTCTTTGCTGCAAGGATGAAATGGTACAGTTAGGAAAAGAAAAAAATATTGTGACACAGCAGTAATATGGACCATTTTCACCTTCCTGGTAACGTCCGTGGAGCATACTATCTACTATTGTTCTTGCTTAATTAGGATATATACTACTCCCTCCCTCTGTTGCGACATCTAGTTTGAGGCAGAGGGAGTACTTTCTTGCAGAACATCTACTACACAATTTCTAGGTTTAGTTATGCCAAGAAAAAACCATCACTAAAATAATCTGAATATTGAATAACAAGTGCAACGGGTCAATAGTGCGGATGTACTTTGAACAGCCGATAACATGCAAAGAAGAGAGAAATGACCAACATTTCATTTCATTTAGTTTCTATGGAAGTATTTAAACAAAATACGTAGGAGGGTCATTATTTTTATACAATCAAAAATACTTATTTAAAGTTTCCTGTAAACATAGATTTCCTTTGCTGAACTATGCTATGCAAGACGTAAATTTAATTATTCAAGAAACTTGTAGGATAATTATTTGAAGCAAGGATACAACATATCGGTGTCATTTTATCACACATATTTGGATGCAACCATCTTGACTACAACATTTGAGATGCAAAGATCCCAAAATACATTATATAATCACCAGCAAGCACGCGACAAGTCTGCCTAGGAACTTATACCTTTATATGTCTGTATGACGTAAAACATGCCCATAGGATAGGTATTATGTTGTTCGTATTCTCCTATTTGTATGTGCTACGATGAATTAAAATGTCAACTAACACCGACAAGAAAAAAACAATCTTGTATGTAGCTTTAGGTGTCGTATCTTTGAAAGAGGGCCAAAATACAAAGGTCGAACTTACCAAAGTATCCACGTTGATTAGCTATTATAACGCCACTGAACTTTCAGTGAATGAAATAATAAAAGCAATAGTCTAATCTGCTTATCAAACAACTATCTTTTTCATCACACAACTTGATTGTTCGACTACTAACAAATCACCTAAAAGCAGCAAATTAACTTGGGAAGTTTTTACATCTGAAACAATCTCATCAAGGCACAAGAAAATCCTCCCCATAAAATCTCATCAAGGCACAAGAAGATCCTTCCCATAAACTTATCAAGAGATGCCCGGGATGGGGTTGACACGGTCATCCTTCACTACAAGTAAAAAGGAGTTTCACACGATTCGAAATGCCCATTTCATCATTAGTCCCATCAAGAGACAGAGCCATAGCTTCTCTTTTATGTGGTATTTTTTTGCATGTGTTACCTTGTTTTACTATGTTGATACCGAAAGAACAAACCCATTTAGCGTAATAATGTCACCGAATGAACAAATATGCATGATGGTCTCCCATCTGTTCTTGTATGCTATTTTTATTTGCACAAGAATTCTAGGTGTGATTTAGATTGCACACTATTCCCTAACACGTATACTCCTTGATTCATGAATTTTTTTGAAGCAATCAGAATTTGCACGTGCACTGAAAGTAGCATGTTGTTTGCTAAATATACATAATGCATCAGGAATTTGGCTGCTGTAAATCAGCTACAGAAGAGGAAAGTAACATGCTGGGCTACTATCTCTTTTATTCAACTGCTGTAAATCAGCTAATAATATGGAACTATGCATAGAAATCTAAATGTTCAAAAGATGGCATATTTGCTAGGAAAAAATATGCCCTTTTCCCTCTAACTTAAAGTGCATCTATCTAACAACCCCTTAAGCACATGTCAAACTAATCTAGCATACCAAGCGCTGAATGTGACAAAGGTTATTGTGCATCACCTTGTAGAGAGAGTGGCACGATGCAGCTCTCCATCTCATGCCGTCTCCAACCCCCAATGCTGCCATAATTCCATTGAAGCTATCAAAAGCAACGAATCATGTTACAATTTTCTCTTCTTGAATTTGTGGGGAATCACATGACACAAAAATAATAAATTGGTCGGAAAGAAGAAGCATTTACCTGAAGAGCAATGGCTGATGCTGATCGTTATTGATTTGTTCGTATCTTGCACTTCACTTTATTAATTCTGATTGCATAGAGGATGGTGGCGATGGAGAGGACGGGGAAAGAGGTCCCCAACCGGCGCGGTGAGTAGTGGCCGTGTACAGAAGAAAACCGCAATGAAAAATTTAGGGTCCATACAATATTATTGTGCATCTTCCCAGTGGTCCATCTGTAATAAGGAGACACCAGACTCGCCTACGCGGTGATGTTTCTGGACACCCTGCTCAACGTGTCACCATGATGCTATAGTTTCGAGGAGGTTGCCATCTTCGAGCGAAGCTTCATGGAACTGTCGTCCTTTATGAGCAGATACAATGCCTGCACACACGATCGTGTCAAAGAACTACCAAATTAATATGCATAGCAGCATGATTCAGAGAAACCATAGAGCATGTACGTTGAGCACTCATTTCAGATTGCAAGAATCTTATTTCAGTTAATACCACGTCCAATTATTCTTTCTCTTCACCATGACATTATGCAACAATTGACACATATCTTTTGATTATTTTTCAGGGTCGGCCTTTCCCCGAGCACTACTCGCAGATCATAGTGCTCTTATATTAGAAAAATAATGTGTGTATATAGCTGGTGTGCTATGGTTATTAGAAAAAAAAGATCGGGATGTTTACCTGGATCACCAGCTGAATGTCGTTGTTGTATGCCAACACCACGCTGTCTTGTATGCCAACACCAGGCTGTCTCTACAAGAATAGAAGTGCGTAGACATCAAGCTCTTTTCTGGCGCTGTTGCCGGGGACGTAAGGTAAAAGGTACTCACATCCTCCGATGTGAGTGCTCGAAGTTATTTCCTTTAGATTCTACAGTTTTGTCTTTTTGTTTCTTGTTTCAACTAGTTAGGATTAATGGAAAACAACAACAAAATTAGAGAGCTTTATAGTATTTATCTTGAGTTAGGACATGAAGTGTTTGAAGAGAAAATTAAAAAACCTATGGAGCTTTATTTGCATGCTAATAGTAGTGTTATTAGTATGAATTCTTTGGATACCATTATTGCTAATTCTATGGAAACGTTTAAGCTTGGGGAAGCTAGTTTTGATGAAAATGATCTTTTTAGTTCCCCAGCTTTGGAAGATAGCTATTCTATTGTTTATGCTGATACCAAACCTCCAATCTATGATGATTACAATGATGAGTATGATATTTTTAGTCCACCTACTATTGAGGAGGAAATTAATTGTGTTTACAATATGCCTCCCATATTTGATGACTATGGTGATGAGAATAATAGTGATAGCTATGTTGTTGAATTTGCTCCCACTACAATTAATAAGAATGCATTTGCTTATGTGGAGAGTAATAATTATTGTCTGCATGTGGCTCATGATAAAAATGTTTTATGTGATAGTTATATTGTTAATTTTATTCATGATGCTACTGAAATTTATTACGAGAGAGGGAAACATGGCCTTATGCATCTCAAAAATATTAAGTTTCCCCTCTTTATGTTGAAAATCTTGAAGTTGCACTTGTTTTGCTTTCCTATGCTTGTTGCTTTGTTCTTTCATGACTTTTTTCTTTACAAGATTCCTATGCATAGGAAGTGGGTTAGACTTAAATATGTTTTGAATTTGCTTCTTTATGCTCTTTTTTACTTCAATTCATATTTCTTATGTGAGCATCTTCTCAAACTATCAAGCCTAACTTAAAGGCGTTAAAGAAAAGTACTTTCTGGGAGATAACCCAAGAGTTTTCTTGAGTCTTGGAAGTTATTAATTCAGTAATGATCTCTCCTTATCCTTTTTGTTTGTTTTTTCTGCCAAAAATGACCTCTAATGAGAGGGAAGTAAGATTTGGGGAGTTGCTGTCCCGAAACAGATTTCTGTCCTCCACCAAGAAAAATCGTGAGTAGTCGCTGTAACTCGGATTTAGCTGAAAATTTATGAATAAATCCCCTAGTAGTTTAGCTAACTTTCATTAGTTCAACACTTTTTTATTTTAGCAACATAAGATGTTCGAACAAATCGATTTCTACCTGCTGGTCTGTTTTGATAGATTTCTGCCATTATTTGCATTTGCTTCTTATTGATTGCTTTTTGAGTTCTCTTCAGGTGAATTGAGATTTTTGAAGGAGTTACTACAGTAGTTTGTGTTTTTATTGAAAAGCATTTCTGTTCCAAAGCTTTTCCAGCGGTCTAATATCTTTTGAATAAGCTAATGTTGCTAATGAAGATTGTGTGAAGTTTTGTATGAAAGGAAATATTTCAGGTGTAGAGAGAGAATGATGTAATAAGATGAAGAATGGACAAAAACTCAAGCTTGGGGATGCCACCCCGGTGTCACCCCAAGAAATATTCAAGAGGTACAAGCGTCAAAGCTTGGGGATGCCCAAGGCATCCTCTTCTTCATCAATAAAAATCTCAAGTCTTTCTAGACACTTTGTTTTTATTATTTCATGCATTGTTGTGTTGTTCTTGGAGCGTCTTAGTTTTCGTTTTTGGTTTTTGTTTGCTTAGTGCTTGAATAAGTTGGTTGGTTACACCACACTTCTTTTGGAGAGAGAGAGACACACTCTGTTTTTATTGCCTAGAACACTAGTTTTCACTCTTATTATTTTATGAGTGTTCACTTTTGCTAGCACTGTGTTCAGCCTTAGTTTTCTTGTGCTTTCAGCTTAAAAAAATTTTGTTCTTCCTTGTGGATTTGTGAGACAAGCTCATTGATCTTTATTGATTATTATCTTTGTGATGAGTTGTTTCAAATAAGTTGTTTGGTGTTGGAAAAGACTAGAAAGTTTCATGCTTATAGTGGTACAAAAGGGAGCTTGCATTAACTGTGACTTAGACTTTGCATGACATGCTAGGTGTTGTTTTGACCTTATGCTTAGTGATTATTGCTGTAGCATGTCTTGTTCCAAACAATTGGGATTGCTTAGTGTGCCTTGAAGAAATTATGCGTTGTTTTAGCATGCAAAAGCATAGTATTGTGGTATTCTCATTTGATGCTTTTCTTGGGTTGACTTGACACATGCTCACACCATGTTATGACTATGACAAGTCACCATAGCCTCTATGATCATTTAGTCCTTGACTTGTAGTACCACTCTATGCTTTGATTAGTAATGTTTTGTCACTCTGCATGATTATGGCCATTATTACTCTCTTAGTTGGTTGCTCCCAGTCTTTTGCTAGCCTCCACTTGTATGAGTAATCTCTACTCATGCTTCCAACTCCCAAGAAACCAAGTTATTCCAAAGTGTCCACTATAAACTCCTATGCATGGTGTGTTACACCATTCCAAGTATATTCTTGTTTTTAGCTACCTTCCAATTAAAAACTATTTTGTTATGTGAAAACGTAGTGATTAAAGCCCTCACAAACTTGATGGCACACTTTATATTCTTTGCCTCTAATAAACTTGAACCATTGTGTCATCTATGTTGTATATGCTTGCACTTATACGTTGGAATTAGCATAATCGTGCTGTCATGGGGTGTTGGAGATATGCCCAAGAGGCAATAATAAAGTGGTTATTATCATATCTTCACACTTATGATAAATGTTTACATACCATGCTATAATTGTATTAACCGGAAACATTAATACTTGTGTGATTTGTAAACTAAAATAAGAGTCCCTAGTAAAGCCTCTTGTTAAACTAGCTTGTTGGTTAATATATGATCATGGTTTCCTGATCATGAACATAGAGATGTTATTAACAACAGGATCATATCATTAGGAGAATGATGTGATGGACATACTCCTATAGATAAGCGTAGCATAAAGATCAAGTCATTTCATTAGTTCAATTGCTATATGCTTTCTGATACATAGTAACCTAATTCCTTCGACCATGAGATCATGCATATCACCTTTACCGGATGGATGCTTTGATGTCATCAAACACCACACCGTAACTGGGTGGCTATAAAGGTGGCATTGAGTGTTCAGAAAGTATTGGTTGAAACACATGGATCAAGAGTGGGATTTGTCCATCCATATGACGGATAGATATACTCTAGGCCCTCTCGGTGGAATGTCATCCAATTAGCTTGCAAGCATGTGACTGGCTCACAAGGGATCACATATATCGGGAACGAGAAAAGAGTACTTATCGGTAACGAGGTTGAACTAGGTATGCAGAGATACCGACGATCAAAACCTCGGATAAGTAAACTATCGTGAGACAAAGGGAAATTGGTATCGTATGTAAGTGGTTCATTCGATCGCAAAGTAATCATAGAAATATGTGGGAGCCATATGAATTTCCAGATTCCTCTATTGGTTATTGTTCGGAGAAGTGTCTCGATCATGTCCGCATAATTCACGAACCGTAGGGAGACACACTTAAGGATTCGACGTTGTTTGAGTAGTTATGGTATTATGAGAAAGAGACCGAATGTTGTTCGGAGTCTCGGATGGGATCCGGGATATCACGAGGTGATCCGGAATGGTCCAGAGAATAAGATTCATATAAGGAAAGTCCCGTTTCGGAGTTCGGGAATGATTCCGGTGTTTTCATCGGGAATGTTCTAGAAGGTTCCAGAATGTCCGGCACTCCGGGGGGGAAGGGATACATGAATGTGTCATTGCATATTGGGATGATTGCATCATGTACTAAGTGTTCTCGCTGTTCCAAATAAAGGATTAAATTGAATCCTAAAACTGAAAAGTCAAATGGCCAGTTTGAAAGTCAAACGGCTAAAACAAGAAACTGTGGGAAATAGGCAAGAGGAGGTTGAAACCGACTTTGGGGAGGAGTCTCTCCTCTCCAAGCTTGCGCGCCACCCAAGGCCAACTTGGGGAGGGACTCCCTCCCCTTGGCCGCCCCTCCCACCTATAAAAGGAGGGGCAGGGCCTCCTCCTCTATACACACAAGTTCCTATCCTCTAATCTAAATCCTAGCCCTAGACTCCGGTTTAGAGCCGCTTTGGTTTAGAGCTTCTAATTGCACTAGCATTCGGATTAGAGCCTTCTAATTGGTGTGTCTAAACCCTAGACCACTAATAGCTCTCTCTCTCATACTCCACCATACTCGCTCCGGCTTAAGTCGAAGCCCTGCGGGATCTCCCCTCTACTTCCGGTACCACGCCAGGCCGAAATCGCGAGGAGAGTGCTACAACCTCCGCTGCCTGCTGGAACAAGGGAGAGGAAGGTCTTCGTCGAGTACCGAACGTGTGACCGACTGCAGGAGCGCTGCCGGAACGCAGCGCTGGAAGGATCGTCTACGCGATCTTGAGATCGGAAAGAGTACGACTACATCACCCACGATAATCTGCTCTCGTTAACCGCTTTGGAATCTTCGAGGGTAAGTTATTCCATCGACTCGTTGCTACAATCTAGTAGATAGATCTTGGCTTGTTTGTTTGTATGCGATAGAAATTTTTTGTTTTTCATGCTACGAACCCCACAAAGGGTATCGTGAGCCGTGTCTATATGTAGATCTGCACGAGTAGAACACAATGGTCATTGTGGGCATTGATGCTTTTATTGTCGATTGCTTCTTGTGTACTTTGCATCTTGCGGTATGTTGGGATGAAGCCCGGCTAACCTTACATGACATCGCTCATGAGACTTTCTCCACGCTTGACATGCAACTTGTATTGCATAAGTGGCTTTATGGTGCCTGTTTCTCTTAGCATAGTTAAGATCCAATTTACAACGGGTGATTAACAATACTAGTATCAATGTTGTGGTTCATGTTCGTAAGTTAGAACGACACTTATTGAAAGCCCCAAACCACGTAAAACATGCAAAGAAAGTAGAGGCGTCTAACTTTGTTTTGTGGGTGCAAGATGATGTGATATGGCCATGATTGTGATTATATTTGATGTATGCAATGTTCCTTATTGTAAGTCGGCAACCGGCAGGAGCCATATGGTTGTCTTTAATTTCTGTTAAGACCCGCGTGTCTATTCAAAGTAGTTGTAATAGTTGAAGCCGATGGACGACAACCATGGAGCAGCGTCATTGACCTTGATGCAATGCCGGTGATGATGGAGATCATGTTCGTGTTAGAAGATGGAGATCGGAAGCACAAAGAAGAAAGGCCATATCATATCACATATTATGAATTGCATGTGTTGTTAATCCTTTATGCATCTTGTATTTCTTAGTAGACGACGGTAGCATTATAAGATGATCCCTCATGCACATGAATTTCAAGTCATAAAGTGTTCACCCTTAGTTAGCACTGTTGCTAAAGCTTGTTGTTTCGAAGCACCACGTGATGATCGGGTGTGTTAGATTCTACAAGTGTATACAACGTGAGCAAGCCAGATTTGCTCATGCGGAAACAAAGGTTTGATCTTGACGAGCCTAGCATGTATAGACATGGCCTCAGGAACACGGATTACCGAAAGGTAGAGCATGAGTCATATAGTAGATATGATGAACATGTTGATTGTTCGCCATTGAAGCTATATCAACTCTCGTGATGATCGGTTTTGATGTGGTGGATTTGGTTCGTGTGATCACTAAAACAATGTGAGGGATATTGTTTTGAGTGGGAGTTCAACGGCAATATGATTAAAAGTTGAACACTATTTATCATAAACTAAATCAAAGTGAATTTGCATAATTGTTGTAGTCATTGGCATCCGTTTACCACCTTGTGCTTAGTTTTAATTGAGATGATAGAACTATAGAATTCTGGTTAGTTACTTTACGAACTGGTATCGTATTGTTTTGAAGTGTTAATCTAAAGTTTAAAAGTCCTATTGCAAACTTTCAGTAAGTTCCGGTTACTCCATGAAGTTTAATAATTAGTATTAAATCAAGAGTAACAATTCCAAGTGTTAGTATATAAGTATCATGTTTGTCTCCATGATTCTTGATATTCAAAGGATTCTCTTAATATCAAGGTTATCTAGGATCTGAAAGAGTTGTTTTAGAAACCATGATGTGTGGAAGATATTGTGATATCTGAAACGAAGTTTTGGTTACAACATGATAGAGTATAATATGGCAAAGTTCATGTTCTCATATTTTGATGAGAATTTGCAAAAGGTTGGAGTCACTTGTTGTCCTAATCCACCAAAAGGTTTTGGATAGCAACATTATACTCATAATTCATCGTTATAAGCTAAAAGTAGCTTGATCATGGACGATTCCATAATAAGGGTGAATATTTGATGTAGATAAAATGTTTACTACACCAAGAGATTACTAAAGAAAGGAATTTGAAAGAACACCAAACATTTGATGATGGTGATCTACTTCAAAGTGCAAGTCCAAAGACATTGGTATTTAACTATACACGCTTTGGACTATGTGTCATATGTATGACTCCACTATTGATGTTGATAGATTCTTTCAAATAGAAAAGGAAAATCGAAAGAGAATCTCATAAATATATGGCAGAAAAGAAAAGACTAGAATTGTTCAGCTTGAGTATATAGATGATATACGTGTTATGGCTATATTCTTTGCTTATTAAACAATGTGGTTTCTAAGTATTTGATACTGAATTTGTTGGTATGAATCGTCATACGAAAAAACACAATTCATGAACTACAATGGCCTAAGTAACTAGCAAAAGAATATGTGATGATGTTCATCGAGAACAAATAAAGGGTTATTGTGTTGCTCATTAAACATCAAAGCTTGCCTTCAAAGATTTGTTTTATCAGGTATTATGAGAACAAAAGGGTTGTTCAAATAATTGCCGTAATCCATAAAAGATGGATTCGCAAATCTCGTTGGAGATATCACATCCATAAAACTAGTGCTAAAGATGTCGAAAGACAAATTGATTGAAAGATCACTTAGAAAGTGACATCGCTGTTTAAATTATACTGGAAAGAAAACATGAAGAAACTCCATGTGGATGGAATTTTGGAGTTTTTTGATTTTTGATCAAATGACACTTGTGAAACTTTCCTAGAGATAATTGAAACTTCGTTCATAGGCCAAAAGGGAACGGAATACTAGCTTATTGGAAATTGTACATATTGTTGTACGAAGTCCATTATGTGTAGTCAAGAGCGATGGATTTCAACTTCATATGCTTTCTCCGAAAATTTGAGTGAATATATGAATATTTACTTAATAAAGATAAAGTATGAAACATTTGAAAAGTTCAAAGACTTTCAAGATGAAGTGCAAAATCATTGTAACAAGAATATGAATAGTTTTTGATAAGATCATAAAGGAAGATATTTGAGTTACAAGTTTAGCATAATACCTAAGATTTAAGGAATCGTTCCGTGGATTTGCATTTCCCGAAACACCATAAGAGTATGGAGCGTTCGAGATATGTAATTAAACCTTGTTTGACATGGTAAGATCAAAGGTATAATTCATAAAACTGCCATTATATTTTAAAGATTAAAAGCTTTAGAGATTACCGTTTTTCCACTGAAAAGAGCTCCATCATAATCCGTTGAAATGACACCATATGTTATGGTTTGGGATAAAACCCAAGTAGTCCTTTCTTAAAACATTGGTATGCTATGCATAAGAAAGATGTGTGCAACCAAAGTCGGATGAACCTGTCTTTGTATAACTGTTAAGTATTCCTCCATAAACACCGGGGACAAAAGTGTTTGTTGCTTAGAACGTCAAGTTTCTTTGAGAAGGAATTTTTCGTGAAAAGTTAAGTGGGAGGACAATAGAACTTTGATAAGGTTAAAAGAACCTTAGCTATATGTGCAAAGTTGCGCAGCGCCGGAAAGTGTTCCGGAGTTAGCAAAACAATGCTCATGGCTCGCGTACTTCAAAGGTTGTGGTCACGGAGATCTAAGTTCCTATTGAAACAAGTAGGTCGGATGAACAATCAAATACCAAGATTTTAGAGTTAAATCATTATTTGACAATAATGATCCGACTACATGCAAAGAAGCGATGATGAGCCCTGACTCCGTCAAATGGCTTGAAGCCATAAAATCCGTGATAGTTCCATACACGAGAAATCAAGTTTTGAACTTGAAGGACCCTCGAGAAAGGTGTAAGACCCTACAGTCGTGTTTTGATCTATAAAGAAATAGACATGGATGTTTTACATCTATGAAATAGTCGACATGTTGGGAAAGAGTTCACAACAATGTTCAAAGGTTGTATATGACAAGATTTGATCTTTCATAACGATATTTAGTCTAGACGGATTAATGTAGCAACCACTACATATAATTTTTTATATGGTAGTTGAATAAACAAAACAAGTTCTTCTAATAGAATCGTTACCTAGGACATGTGCATAACACGGTCCATAGGGTTTTGTTAATTCAAAGGATGCTAAAAGCATATGCAAACTTCAATGGTTAAAGTGAGCATCGCGGAGTTGGAATCTTCACTGTGATGAAACTGTTAAAGGAGTTTAAAAGTTCATCAGAGACGATGAAGATGCTTGCATTTGCAAGAAATTAAGTGGGGGCGCTAAGACATATTTCTAATACATTATGTAGGAGACATATTGTTGATTGGAAATAATGTATCTTTTATTAACACATATTAAGAATTTCATCCCGATGAAAGACTTAGGCAAAACCCAAATATTTGGCATCAATAGACGCTAATATGGTTGTGCCAGAAGTACATAGATGAGATATTGAATGAGTTCAATATAGAAACTACAAGAAAGGTTCTTGTCGCACAGAAGGGATTGAAAGAGTTCAATGTTGATGATATATTCAAGTGTATTGACATTTGGTAAAGTGAAACAAATAATCAAGTATAGATTGATACTTGATGTATGAAATCACAAAGAGTATTTATATCAATCATACTGTGATATGTACAAATCCAGATATGTCCTATGCTCTAAATGTTGTGAGCATATACCAGAATGATTCGTAAGATGATCATTGGACAATAGTAAGGATATTCTTATGATCTTTTGGAAGAACTAAGAGTATAATATTTGTAGAAGTGACAAATAGATGGTTAGTTCATTGTAAAAGTACTACATTGATACTAGTTTTGTCACAAAGTACAAAATAAGTTTATCTCAATCAAAAACTAAGGATGGCACAATATAATGGAAAGTGAGTTCCATAATGGTTTTGGATGAGTTCCAAAGTTAAGACATTGTGACAGATACTACAACAAAAGGCTAAGTATATGACTGCTACTATAGCAGCAAAAGAGGGCATTTGTGTCAAGTAGTTTGTTATCAAACTAGGTGTAGTTCACAGTGGGATAATACTATGAAGATATATTGTGCGACAATATTATCAACATGTTTTAACCCCAAAGAGCTAAACGTCACACCAAAAGACCAAATTTATACAAAGCCATCTCATTAGAGAATGAGTGATGCGTAGAGACGCAAAGACATGCAATTACACACGGACCTGGAAGTGTCAGATCCGAAGATCAGTTGACCACTAGCAATCGTGTACATACAACACCGGAAAGCCATAGGTGTTGAATACACAAAGGTTTGAAACTAGATTATTGACTCTAGTGCAAGTGGGAGACTGTTGGAGATATGCCCAAGAGGCAATAATAAAGTGGTTATTATCATATCTTCACACTTATGATAAATGTTTACATACCATGCTATAATTGTATTAACCGGAAACATTAATACTTGTGTGATTTGTAAACTAAAATAAGAGTCCCTAGTAAAGCCTCTTGTTAAACTAGCTTGTTGGTTAATATATGATCATGGTTTCGATCATGAACATAGAGATGTTATTAACAATGTGATCATATCATTATGAGAATGATGTGATGGACATACTCCTATAGATAAGCGTAGCATAAAGATCAAGTCATTTCATTAGTTCAATTGCTATATGCTTTCTGATACATAGTAACCTAATTCCTTCGACCATGAGATCATGCATATCACCTTTACCGGATGGATGCTTTGATGTCATCGAACACCACACCGTAATAGGTGGCTATAAAGGTGGCATTGAGTGTTCGAAAGTATTGGTTGAAACACATGGATCAAGAGTGGATTTGTCCATCCATATGACTGGATAGATATACTGGGCCCTCTCGGTGAAATGTCATCCAATTAGCTTGCAAGCATGTGACCTGGCTTACAAGGGATCACATATCACGGAACGAGAAAAGAGTACTTATCGAACGAGGTTGAACTAGGTATGCAGAGATACCGACGATCAAAACCTCGGATAAGTAAACTATCGTGAGACAAAGGGAAATTGGTATCGTATGTAAGTGGTTCATTCGATCGCAAAGTAATCGAGAAATATGTGGGAGCCATATGAATTTCTGATTCCTCTATTGGTTATTGTTCGGAGAAGTGTCTCGATCATGTCCGCATAATTCACGAACCGTAGGGAGACACACTTAAGGATTCGACGTTGTTTGAGTAGTTATGGTATTATGAGAAAGAGACCGAATGTTGTTCGGAGTCTCGGATGGGATCCGGGATATCACGAGGTGATACGGAATGGTCCGGAGAATAAGATTCATATAAGGAAAGTCCCGTTTCGGAGTTCGGGAATGATTCCGGTGTTTTCATCGGGAATGTTCTAGAAGGTTCCGGAATGTCCGGCACTCCGGGGGGGAAGGGGTACATGAATGTGTCATTGCATATTGGGATGATTTCATCATGTACTAAGTGTTCTCGCTGTTCCAAATAAAGGATTAAATTGAATCCTAAAACTGAAAAGTCAAATGGCCAGTTTGAAAGTCAAACGGCTAAAACAGGAAACTGTGGGAAACAAGCAAGAGGAGGTTGAAACCGACTTTGGGGAGGAGTCCCTCCTCTCCAAGCCGGCGCGCCACCCAAGGCCGACTTGGGGAGGGACTCCCTCCCCTTGGCCGCCCCTCCCACCTATAAAAGGAGGGGCAGGGCCTCCTCCTCTATACACACAAGTTCCTATCCTCTAATCTAAATCCTAGCCCTAGACTCCGGTTTAGAGCCGCTTTGGTTTAGAGCTTATAATTGCACTAGCCTTCGGATTAGAGCCTTCTAATTGGTGTGTCTAAACCCTAGACCACTAATAGCTCTCTCTCTCTCATACTCCACCATACTCGCTCCGGCTTAAGGCGAAGCCCTGCGGGATCTCCCCTCTACTTCCGGTACCACGCCGCCGTGCTGCCGGAATCGCGAGGAGAGTGCTACAACCTCCACTGCCTGCTGGAACAAGGGAGAGGAAGGTCTTCGTCGAGTACCGAACGTGTGACCGATCATGGAGCGCCATGAACGCAGCCGGAAGGATCGCTCACGCGATCTTGAGATCGGAAAGAGTACGACTACATCACCCACGAGAATCGCTCGTTAACCGCTTTGGAATCTTCGAGGGTAAGTTATTCCATCGACTCGTTGCTACAATCTAGTAGATAGATCTTGGCTTGTTTGTTTGTATGCGATAGAAATTTTTTGTTTTCCATGCTACGAACCCCTACATGGGGAACGTTTTCAACATTGCAATTGTACTTTGTACTCAGTTGATATCATGCTCTTTTGTCTGTGGATGTCACCGGTGTGAAATAAATATGGAACTTGTAAGTCCATGGAGTTTGTATCCTGTGTTAGAGAAACGCTTGGGCCGCTAGCCTAAGCCATGCCTAATCATGGAAGAAATTTGCAGCATCACCATAGTGACATCTATGAAGCATTCTTCTTATAAAAAAAGAGACACATTGAGAAAAGAGGAAAGAGAGAAAAAACACCATATTCCCATGGTAAATAAGAAGATTGCTGAGATGCTCATTGTCTGCTTGCCTTGTCATTTTGGTTATGGGAAAGCTCCTGTACCATGTGCAAGGGGTACCTCGTTGGCGGTTCTCAATGATATGCAAATACTTACAATGACAAGAACTTACAGGTGACCAAAGTTGAGTATGCATGAGGTGTGGCCCTCGTATTCAAGGGACTTGAGATTGCCAACTTATACTTCGTCAAGCATATACTCCATAGTTTGTTCACTTTAACCTTAATCACTTCAAGATGCTTATGATAGGGGCAATGAGGGCTAAAAGCTAACAAGTACCATAATTTTTGGAAGCTCTTTTTGAAACTTGAAATCCCTGCTTTCTTTACAAAAGGCCTTTTTTCACCATTATTGAGTCTCCACCTTATACCTTTAGGCACAATTAAGAGAGCATAGTTGCCATTCTGTGTGCAGTGTTCCAAATCTTATTAATTGATGCATGTTGTGATATTACTTGTTCTTGTGCTATTTGTTTCTAGTCACCCTTGTGAACTTTAAAGGTGTCCTATGCATCTATTTGCTACTCTATGAGGGACAATCTGATTGCCACTATGCTATGTTTTCTGCATGTGAAACAAACAAACATTTTTCAATGCATGTTATTCATGATCTTTGTTTGTAACTTGTCATGTTGCATGCATAGTTATTATGCCCTATTGTTAGAACTACATCTTTCATGCACATGTTTAGAGTTCTTTGATCCTAGCTTTCAATGCTTGCAAATGGTTGGATCTTTATTGTGAGGGTGCATGTCACCTCAAAAATTATTCTTTTATCACTTACCTACTCGAGGACGAGCAGGAGTTAAGCTTGGGGATGTTGATACGTCGGAAACGTATCTATAATTTTTGATGCTCCATGCTTGTTTTGTATCTACTTTGCTTTATCTTTACTTTGAGGTGTTTTTATATCTTTTCTAGAACTAACCCATTAACAAGTCGCCACAGTGCCAGTTGCCTGTTTTCTTCTGTTTTTGGTTCCAGAAAGGAAGAAAATCAATATTCTCGGAATTGGACGTGACAAAAGCCAAAGTTATTATTTTCCCGGAGCAACACGGAACCACGAAGCAGAGCCAGAGGGGGGGCATAGGGTGTCCAAACCCCCTAGGCGCGGGTAGCCCCTGGAAGCACCTGGAAGCACCTGGAGGGGGTGTGGGCCCCCTGGACCTTGATTCATGTGCCTATAAGAAGGCTCCAATGGGAAAACCCTAAACAATCCATCAGAAATCCACGAAAACCTCCGTAGCACCACCGCCACCGAAAGGGAGATTCGGGGGACAAAAAGTCTCTGTTTCGGCACCCTGCCGGGACGGGGAAGTGCCCCCGGAGCCATCTCCATCGATCTCCATCGCCATCTTCATCACCATTGCTGATTCCCATGATGAGGAGGGAGTAGTTCTTCCTCAGGGCTAAGGGCTCTACCGGTAGCTATGTGTTCATCTCTCTCTATGCATGATAGATCTTGTTGTGGTCATGAGCTTTGTAATCAAGTAGATCTACCTTGCTACTCAAGTGCTTCAATAGATCTCTACTCTCCCCATATGTGTGAAAGTGACAGCGTGCACGCCATGGTGGCACTTAGGTTTGAGTCTACATAAATACTCTTTGTGCTTTAATAGATCTATACTTTTCCCCACGTGTGTGAAAGTTATAGCGTGCATACCGTGTGTGGCACTTTGGCTAGATTGAATATTTGTTATGAGTTATATTTGGAGTTGGATGTCTCTATGAAATTGTGGTGTTTGTTGGAACCATCTAGCGCTCAAGGTGACAGTGTGGGGTTATCTAGATTGGGGAAGGCCCTACCATGGATTAGAGTGTTCAACCAGAGAGTAGTTAAGAGTAGTATCAGGAAGAGAGGATATTTATATGAAAGAGTGTTCACTAGTGAAAGTATGATCCCTAGGCCTTGTTTCTAAACATTGAAACACTATTTGCTACTAGATCTGTTGCATGTTTTCTTGCTTTAGTCTTTACCTCACCGTCAAGCTCTTTTCTGGCACTGTTACCCCACGTCAACAACAAGCCAGAAGCTCTTTTCTGGCACCGTTACCACTTGTATTTCACTATCTCTTCGCCGAACTAGTGCATCTATACACCTTATAAGTGTATTGGGTGTGTTGGGGACATAAGAGATTTCTTGTATCTTGACTGCAGGATTGCTTGAGAGGGAATAACTTTGACCACTTCCTCCCTGAGTTTGATAAACCTTGGGTAATCCACTTAAGGGAAACTTGTTGCTGTTCTACAAACCTCCGCACTTGGAGGCCCAACAACTGTCTACAAGAATAGAAGTGCGTAGGCATCAGGACCACCTCCTTTATTCAAGCCAAACTAGCAGCCCCACGCCACCTACCGGCACCCTGCTACAACTTTTGCTCCGTATCCTACCGGTGGCCATGGGAGGGAAGCAACGAGGAATGGCGGAGACAGAGCAGGGTCGACCTCCACCGGATCTGATCCTGCCGCGCATCAAAGAAGATCTGGATAGGCGGTACAGGAGATCCACCCAATCTAGGGTTTTAGCCCCACGCCACCCCGATTGTAGCTCCTGATCCACCACTGGCCAAGGCGTCCCGGGAGAGGACCTCCCCCACCACCCCGACCAGGGGCAACGGCCAGCGCTATTTGTCGATGCCCCGACCAACTCCGCCCCAGCAAGTCCGGATGGCCACCTCCCACAACCACCACTCCGGGCCACCTTCGGCAGATGGGCCTGCCGCCCTAGCCTAAAACTTTCGTACGTTGTTATTTACTCTGATACTACATAAAAGGTAATATGGTTCGATGTACATTGTTGCAAATATTTTGAGAACCAACTGTACACATATGTTCATGATTATAATGGGAATATGCCAAAAGAAAACAAAGCCGACTAGAACAAGTAACAAACTAAGAATGGACTGGTTGTCTTACTCAGTTATTTTACTTAATTCATATATTATCACAATTGGTTTGAGAACCAACTGAGACATGATTTCACTATATTGTGTATCGATGACACGATGACGTGTGAGCCTTTGAGTCGTGAGTTTGAAAAACTCAATTCAAATTTAATTCTCAAATAGGCATATCTCACTGATGAGTTATCATGAGAAGATACATCTTGATGATCTCAACATGAAGCAACACCACCACGGGCCACTCAAGTGTGCCTATGAATTATGATGATATTACTATTACCTCTGTTTCAAGGCTTAAGGGCGCACACGCTTTCCAAAGCAAAGTTTGACCAAAAGAATTGAGCAACAAAATCTTGATTATATTGTACATAATTAGTATCGTTGGATTCATATTGAAAAATACTTTCCGGTGATACTAGTTTTATACCAAAACTCTTTACGTATTTAGAGTAATTTTTGGTCCAAAAAAAACACGCAAAACGAGAACGCCTTAAACCCTGAAACGGAGGGAGTATTAGTGAGCACAATTCTCCCATAGCCAAACAAGTTTCATGGCTCGCAATAATATAACTCCACAATTAAATCTTTAACTAAATATTGAAGTTGTGCTGACTCCTACTTTGCACATATTATTTTCAATGATGCTAACTCCTCTCCTAGCAATGTTTCACTTAGCAGAAAATGCCATGTTAAAAGAACAATTGGAGTTTGGTATTCGTAAGTGCCATAATGAACATGAAAAGCTCAAGGAAGTGTTGACAAAGAAAAGGTCACGCAACACCAAAAGATAAGTTATTAGTAAAATATGGCCCATGATCCTCTTTTGAACAATTAATAGGCTTCAAAGACCAAAAAATTACCTACAGTATGAAGATCCAGTGAAAGTGCATAAGAAAGGCTTGAATGCGGTTTTGCAATCTTAATACGCGCCGTTCTACGTATTGTTCATATCCGGAGTTTCTTGATATACTAATGAGTGTTAGGAACCAGGACCGACACGGTCATGTGGCCATACATTGTTTTTCTCTAGGTACACGTGAGAGTTGAGAGATCGATCGGGTATAGTTAGCTAGCTAAACGTGTTACCATTGGCTGATCGTTTAGTAGTGTGCACGACTCGACGGAGAACTTCGTCGTCATCATGCTGGACTGCACTCGGCGTTAGAACTGGACTAACAATTGATATCATAGTCTCGGTTGTTGATATTTTTGTAACAGGAGGTCAAATTGATCGTGAAGCTTTCAGCACCATGAAAGTAATTATAGCAACAAAAGCGGCATCAGGCGGGTGTATCCGGTGTTCGACCGCGACAACTATGGCTCAAAGCCCAAGGACTCTAGGGCGCGGTCAATATCAGCGGTACGAAGTACGCGAAAGGAACCGCAAAGTATGGAAATGATCGTCTGTGTTGCTAGCAATGTACTCAGTTAGGGCTGTTAAAAAAGTTCGGGCTTGACAAACTGTGCGAGTTCGGCGCGTTAACAGCTCGGCTCGAGCTTGATTCGTCTCTCTAACAAACCAAGCTCGAGCCTGTTTTCGAGCTCGCGAGCTTAGTCGAGCCGAACTCAAACAGTTCGATAAAGCTCGTGATTTTTGTACAGCCGCAAAATTGAGACTACTATTATTATTTCATCTGTTGTAAGACCGCTAAAATAATTATGGTGGCATATTGGCACTGTATTACTATTATATAAAACTCTAAGCCATTTCTGCTATTCTGTTTTCAAGCTTTACTCTTTTCTTGGTATGTAGCTGCATGTCGATGTACTAAAATTTTCTTACCGAGCTTCAACGAACCGAGCTCAAGCCTACTCAAGCTTTGGTCGAGCCGAACTCGAGCTTAGATATAGGCTCGAAGTTCAACCTAGGCTCGCTCAAGCTCGGCTCAAGCTTCTACTGACGAGGTTTAATCTCTTTAATGCCCATTGTTATGGACTTGGATTTTGGAGAAGATGGGGATGCTGGAGATCGTGGAACGGTTAACAGACAAGCAACCAGGGGACACGAGATTTACCCAGGTTCAGGCCCCCGGAGGGAAAACCCTACTCCTGCTTGTCTGCTCTTGATTACGGCGGAACCGAAGGTTACAGGGTGCGCAGATTCGATCTAGCGTGGAGGTGTGTGCGAAAGTATGAGTCGAGAGATCTAAGGCATGCCCTCCTGGCCTTTATATAGACTTAGGCAGGTCCCGGGCATAGTCCTAGTCGGTTACAGGTTCTAGGGTTTTACCCCTTTGAATTTCCTATCTATGCTAGTCTTGTTCTCCAAGGATCCGAAGGCGTCATGGGCCTTGGCCAACCGAAAATCTTCATGGGCCAGCGTATATCTGCTGTGGGCGTTTCTTGGGCTGAACCAGGTATGCTGAAGTCATGTACCCGTAGGGTATAACCATGTCAGTAGCCCCCGAGTGATCAGTCGAATCGTAGATTCGGATGAGGACTCTTCCATCTTTCGGGTGCAACTATGTATTAATAGTATATGTGTGTAGGGATTATTGACGCGTGTGCCTGACTCACCCGACGGATCAGGGTCAGTTAACTGTCTTAGGACGAAACAACACGATCTTCTTCAAGTTCGAGTTCCTCAACTCGGACCTGGAACATATGCTGGCGTAATTCGACTGAGGCCACGGAGGACTTACAGGAGTGGAATTCCGGTGATTTTAATTAATGTACCCAACGCGTCCGTCGGGATTTTTTCATCACGCCTGTTGACATGGATTTGTACTAGCGCAGTCATCGCTGTTGCGTTGCCGTCAGATGATATCTGCAGGTCTTATCTTTGCGTCGCGGACGCAGCATCCGAACATTTGTCACCGCGGAGGTGTTTCGGGTGGCCAAGGAGATTGGCGCCCACTCAGCGCTTGTTGGGGCAGAGATGCCAAAAAGTTTTTGCGTGCTGATCCGAAAGATCACAATCGAAGAATTCATAAGGTGCGCGACCAGCGCTCCCTATGGGAGTAGCCTCCGAGTGTCTGTTCGAGTCGTAGACTCGAGCAGAGACTTTAGTTCAATCATTGTTCAGTTGTTAAGTCCGTAAGACTCAAAAAAATTCGGATGCTTAAATCCACCCTCCCTATGGGAGTAGCCCCCGAGTCCGTAGTGGAGTCGTAGACTCGACGTAGTACTTAAAGAAAATACTTTGTCGTTATTCATCTTCTGGGTGCACGGCCAGCGCTCCTGATAGTAGCCCCCGAGTATTTAGTCGAATCGAAGATTCGAGTGAGTACTCTTAGCTGTGGATCCGAAGAATTGTAGTTGGTGCTAGTATAGCTTTTGATGACATCAGTGCTGATGATCGATGACCTCAAGCGTCTGCTACGCCAGAGATGACTTGATTGGACGAACGTGGGTCCCACTTGCTGACTTTGAATTGACCGGTCACGCGCGGCGTGGAGATAATTACGGCGTCTCCTCGATTTCCGCGCGTAGTGGACGGCGTGGTAACGACGGTTCATTGTGATGCTGACACGTGTATGGTCAGATCTGCCGTTGGCGTTAGGTCTTCTGGATGGACGGCTGCCGTTCGTCGTCTTCGCTGTTATAATCATTGGGGGAAACCGTGGTTTGGTTTCACCGCACCAGTTCTTGTGTTCACTGCCTCCTTGTGCTCGAGCGATTCTTGCTTCGCGTTGGGATTTCCTTCCACATTTCCGTCGTTCTTTCTGCGTTTTCACCGCCGGCGCCGCCGTAGCACAATGGGGAAACCAAAGAAATCTTCATCTGCGGTTGGGACCAGCGCCGCCGGAGGAAAAAAGGGCACCGCCGCTACTCGCGTCACCGATGGTGGCTAGCGGCGATCAGAGACGCGGGAGAGCGATCTCCGCAAGCTTCGCGAGCGAGGCCTGATCCCGCAAGATAGGGAGGCCATCAAACTCCTCGGCAATGAGGTAATCCCCCGTCCCCCATCTGGGTATCGGGTTATGTTTCTCTCCTTTGTTTTGCGTGGGTTTTCTTTTCCGGTCCACGACTTCCTCCGTGGACTGCTCTTCTTCTATGGGATTCAACTTCATCATCTGTCTCCCAATTCTCTTCTCCACATTGCGTGTTTTATCACTTTTTGCGAGTGTTGGCTTGGCATTGAGCCGCACTTTGTCCTCTTCCGGAAGCTCTAATCCGTGAAAATGCAATCTGGTTTGGATGGTGTGTATCCCATTGGGGGTTTCATCATCTCCCTTAGTCCCAATCTGCTCTTCTTTTCCTTTTCCATGTCCGAATCTGTCCAGTACTGGCGGAGGCGATGGTTTTATATCCGCGACTCCATAGTGCCCGGGCAAGATTTTGGTCTTGTTCCCTTTGACCCCTCCCAAATGATTGAGCGAAAAAGGTCTTGGAAAAACCAAATCTTGGACGGTGAGGTGGAGGAGATAGAGGCCCTTTACCATCGGGTGGAGGATCTCCAGCTGATTCCGGAGAAGGAGGTGAACGGCGTGGACATCATCCGGACTTTTCTTGAGCGTCGGGTGCAGCCTCTCCAAGCGAGGGCGCACCCGATGTTTCTATATTCTGGGCGCCGTGATCCGACGAGGGTTTCGGCTGAGAAAATGTCCGAGGGGGGTCTTGACAGGGCCCTTCGCGCGCTGCTGAAGTTCAAAGTCGGAGAAGAAATCCCGGGGAAGTCGCTAACTCCTCCATTTTCTTCGACGTTGGCCGTACCGCAGGTGTAGATTTGTGCACGTAGTGCTTTTGGTCGGCTGTGTTTTTGTTTCCTTTGTTTGCTAACAAAGTTCCTTCTGATTTTGCAGAGCTTCAAAGTGCCGGGCATGGTACCGCCGTTGCCCGAAAGGTATCCGAATGCCCCGGATAATGAAGTGGTTGATTCCGTGTCCGAGCTACCGTCGGCGCGATCTCCGGCGGAGGATGCCGACGAGTCGAGTGAGGACCATACGCGAAAACGGTCACGGAGCTCCAGCGAGTCTTCGGATGCCTCGACTCCTCCGACTCCCAGAAACCCTCTGGGCCTTGAGCGTCATAGTGACGGTCATGGAGGTTCTACTTCTCCCATTCCTGCCATTCCTGTGCGGGCTGTAGCGCCGCACCCGCCAGCGAAGCGGAAGAAGGAAGAGAAAAAGGAGGAGAAGAAGGAAGAAAAGAAGGAGGAGAAGAGAGCCCGAAGGACTCCTCCTGTCTTTGACCTGAGCTCACTGGGCTCGTAAGTTTCTTGCTGTACTATTGTCCTTTTTCCTTCATGATTGTTGTGCTTGTGCTGATTGGTTCGTATGCAGGCATTCCTCCCATGATTCCTACAGTGGTGGTGCGCGGGAGATGATGGGGGAGTCAAAAATTGCGTCTCCTCCTCCTCAGACGGTGGCGACTTCGGGTGGCGCGGCTCCGGATCCTCCGTTGCAGGAGGTGCAGGTGGTTGCGCCTCAGAATTTCGCAGGCGGTTCTTCAGAGTCACCATCAGAGCATGTAAGTTTTTCTGCTTCATGTCATGGGGGGAGCCCCCGATTGTCTTCGTGTGCGAATTTTGTTTTTACTCCTTTGTGTTGGGCGTAGCCCCCAAGCCCTTTTCTTACTGCTATTTCTTTTTCTGCAGCCTTTTGTGCAGGAGGCCAAGCGGCTGGTGCAAGAGCGCCTGGCGCTGGAGGTGAACCTTCAGCAGCTTCAAGGTATCCATCTGTCTTTTAATGCCTCTCTTATTTATCCTGGTCCTGTTCTTTGACACTTGCTTGTCTTAAATGCAGAGGAGCATAACGATTCCCTCCGTGAGGTCGACGCTCTCAAAAAGAGCCTTGGTCAATCGAAGCAGAAGGCCGAAGCCGCCATTGGCGCGAAAGAACGCCTCGATCTAGAGCTGACTAAGGCAACCGAAGCGATGGAGCGTCTGCAGCAGGAGGCCGCAGATCGTGAGGAGCAGCTGGCCACCGTTGCGGCTGCTCGTGAAAGAGTGGTGGCTGCGAAGCTCATGGCTGCTGCCAAGGCTATTTCGGGTGAGTGCTAGTTTTGTACTTGTTTCTTTTTCTTCGGGTCTTCTTCTATGCTGCTTGTCTTCATGCTTTTCTTATTTTTGTCTTAGATGCCGCAGGCATCGAGTTCGACCGCGGTGCTCTGGAGCACGGGAGTGCTCTAGATGATGCCACTGTGGTGGTCGAAGACCGCTGCAGCACCGTCGTCAACTCCCTTGCCAAGGCGAAAGAGGTCCTTGGTCGCTTCTACAAGGAGCTTGTCCCGAAGGGCACAACCCTTAATGATCTGGATGCTCTGGCGGAGGCTCTATCAGCCGAAGCGCCTGCGACGTACAAGCGCAAGCAGAAGGGCATCGGCGCGTCTGTCGGGCTGGCGATGGCCTTGGCGGCTGGAGCGGAGGTGGATCTGCCCCAGATCACCTCTCGGATGCCGACGGCTGCGGATGGATCCGAGGTAGCATTTGCTGCCTATTCTGCTTGCTGCAAGCAATATGGGCCCAAGCTCATTGATTTGTTGTCTGAGTATGCACTGCGGCAGCAGGGCGGGGCCAAAGCTAGGCAGTCTGGCTCCGAGGCGAATCAGGGTCCTGCATCTTAGGCGTAGTAGACGTAGGGTAGTTTGTAGTCTACTTTTGTTGTAAATATCTTGAAGAACACCATCCTTGTGCCACGTAGTGGCCTTATATATTTAATGAATTCCTCTGAGTTGTGCTCTATCCTTGGCTGAATGTCTGTGTTCCTTTCTTTTGCTGCTGCTCTAGGTTCCTTCGGGTGCTGATCCTGTTGACTCCCCATCCGCAATGCCGTTGCGACCATCCTTGAATAATTCCTCGCAGCTCACTTTCCTTCGGGATCGTGTGCGTAGTCTAGAGAGGGAGTTGCTCGGGTTACGCGGTCATGCCGACGTTTGGAAGTCCAAGGCGGATCGTGGTGCAGCCAGAGAGGAGTACTTGATGGCGGAGCTGGTTCGGCTGTCCGAGCAGCTGCAATGTAAGTTGTTCTTTGGTTCGAGTTGTAGCTCGGTTCTTCGGATGAGCCTGCTGGCCTTACTCTTATTTTGTGTAATTGTTGCAGGTGCGAATCTTGCTCCGAGGGAAGAAAAGGAGCGTGTCGCTGTTCGGGTCAATTGCTTGACTCAACAGGACATGGAGGCCGGCGGCTTCTTCTGGATGGATCGTGATCGCGCCATAGCTCTGGTGACAGTGCAGGATCGTGTTCATCAAGTTTTGTGGGTGCTCCGCCAAGTGCAGACATCGCTTGCCTCGGTGCTGCACGTCATGTTCCCTTTGGATGCCGTACCGACAAGCCTTGCGGGTCTTCTGTCGAAGTTTCGGAACGTAAGCAATGTCAAGGAGTTGGTGCGGCAGCAGCTTGTCACGAGAGTGAAGGCTGCATTGTCTCTTGTGAGGCTGCACCGGCCTGACGTGGATTTGGCTTCTGTGGCCGTTGGGCCACCTCTTCGCCCTGATGGCGGTGAGTGGGACATGCGTCCGCATTACGCAGTTGTAAGGCAGTATGCCGAACAGGTCGTAGATTTGTTTGAGAAGCGTGCCCAGGTTATTCTTCAACATAGGTAGTACCTGTAAAAAGAGAGAGATGTAAAATTTGTATATTTTGGCTGGGCGTGTTGTGCCCTTTGTTGTAAAGGTTTGTTTGTTTGTGAGCACGCAGTGCTTTGATTGAGTGCGTGTCCTTTTCGTTTGCCTGACGTTGTCAGCTACTCAGGTGTACACGTTTGGTCCTCGGTCGATGAAATCGTGAGGTGGGGGGAGCCCCCGAGCGCGTTTGTAGCATGTAGTAAAGTTGCGAAAGAGCAAACTGAAGTTTTGGGGCGAGACACTTAGCTTTATTTATATCGTAATGGAGGAGGTACATTGTTCGGCTGAATAGCATTGGCTGAAAGCCTTATTGAAAGTAAAAGGGGGGTAGGTTGCTACGGATAGAATCGTCGCAGGTGCGAGATATTCCATGGGTTGGAGTATGCGACTCCAGACTCCACGTGCTTGAGGCGATAGGCGCCACCTGGGATGACTTCGGTGATGACGTAGGATCCTTCCTATGGTGACTCGAATTTATTCGGTCGCTTTTGCTTGAGTCGCAAGACGAGGTCTCCTTCGACGAAGGACCTTGGGCGCAGCCGGCGGCTGTGGTAGTTGTGGAGACTCTGCTGGTACACCGCTGATCGAGCTGCTGCTATATCCCGTGCTTCGTCGAGTGTGTCGACAGCTTCTTCAAGTGCAATCGTGGATTCGGCTTCGCTGTAAGCGACGACCGTACCATGAAGAACGGTGTGTAGCCGGTGGAGCTGTTTGGCGTAGTCCGTAAGATCCATAGGACGAATGGTAGCTCTTTCGTCCAGTTTCTAGCTCTTTGTTCGAGTGAGCTCATGAGGCGCTTCTTGATGCCGGCACCGATTAGGCCGTTGGCCTTTTCCACTTGCCCGTTCGTTTGCAGGTGTGCCACTGAGGCGTACGTGATGTTGATCCCAAGGCCTTCGCAGAAGTCCTGGAATTCTTCGGAGATGAAGTTTGATCCGTTGTCGGTGATGATGCTGTGTGGTACGCCGAACCTGTAGACAATGGACTCGAAGAACTTGACGGCAGTTTTGCCTTTCTGGTTGGTGACCGGCATGGCCTCGATCCACTTGGTGAATTTGTCGACTGGAACCAGGAGGAAGACGTGTCCCCCTTTCGAGGATTTTGGCAGTTTGCCGATCATGTCGAGGCCCCATTGAGCGAAAGGCCAAGCTATAGGTATGGGTCTGAGCTCGGACCCAGGTGCGTGCGGTTTGTCGGCGAACCGTTGGAATCCGTTGCATCTTCGGACGATGTCCTTTGCGTCGCTCATGGCCGTTGGCCAGTAGAATCCTGCTCGTAGAGCTTTGGCGACGAGGGAGCGGCTGCATGCGTGGTGGCCGCAGATACCTTCATGGATGTCTTGGAGTATGGCCTTGCCGTCGTCGATGGTGACGCACCGTTGAAGTACACCCGTGATTCTGCGCTTGTACAGCTCGCCGTTGATGATGGTGAAGGCTTTTGACCGGCGAGATATGCGCCGGGCGTCTGTTGGGCTGTCAGGCAATTCTCCGGTTATCAAGAACTGGAGGTATGGTCGCGTCCAAGTTTCTTCGACTTCCATGACCTGCATTAGGTTGACCATGGCTACCTCTGTGTCCAGCTTTTCGGGTCCTTCGTGTCCTTCGGGTAGCGTATCTCCCGAGTGTTCTGCTTCTTCGGGTGATACCTTGGGGAACTTTCGCTTGATGGATGGTACGCAGATCTGTTCGAGGAACACTCCTGGCGGCACTTTTGCGCAAGTGGAGCCGATGTTGGCGAGTCTATCGGCTTCCTCGTTTCTCTCCCTTCCAACGTGCCGAAGTTCGCAGCCGACCCGCCTTTCGAAAAGGCGTAGAGCGCACGCGATCATGTTTTCGGCGTGTGCGTCGCACTCATTCATCGTCTGCTGGACGACGAGGTTGGAGTCACCGTAGATGACCAGGCGCGTTGCATATCTTTGCCATCCCCATGCCATGGATGAGGGCTTCGTATTCGGCCTCGTTGTTGAGGCTCAATTTCATCCAAGAACGTTTCATCTTGTCGCCTTATGGGAGGTCAAGATGACCTGCCCCGCCCGCGCTTGGAGCCGTCGAAGTGCATTGTCCATGACTGCGACATGTCTGGGATGTCTGGTAGCTGCAGCTCCATCCAATGTACCAGGAAATCCGGAAGGACTTGAGATTTGATTGTGTGTCGCTTCTCGTAGACGATGTCCAAGGGTGACAGTTTGATGCCCCAGTGGCCACCCGCCCCGTGGCCTCTGGATTATTCAGATGTTTGTTAGGTGCCTCGTTGACGACCATCACTTGGTGCTCGGAAGTAATGGCTCACCGTCGAGCCGTCATGAACACGCCGTAGGCTAGCTTCAGTAGTGAGGGTACCGCTTTGTTGGTGTCGCATCGCCGAGGTAGTAAATTGGGCGCCGGACCCGTGGGTCTTGCCTTCTTCGGTCGTTTCTACCACGAGCACGGTCTGACCACTGGTGTGTGGCTGCTATGTACAGCGAGGGCTCGCGCTCCTTTGGCGTGACCAAACGGGCGAGGTGGAGAGGAGCCGCTGAGCCTTTCAATGCGTCGTTGGCTTCGTGTCCATCGAACTTGTGCGCCTTGTGGCGCAAATGGTAGAATGGTAGGGCCTTCTCGCCCATGCGGTGATGAACTTGCTTAGTGCCGCTACTGCCCCGCGAGCTGCTGGACGCCTTGAGGTTTTTCGCTTCTCCATCATCATGATGGCTCGATTTTCTTTGGGTTACCGATCCCTCGTTGAGAGATGAAGTACCCGAGCAATGACGATGGGACGCAAGGCGCACTTTTCGGGATTGAGCTTGATCCTGTAGCGATCAAGGTTGTCGAACGTCTCGCGGAGATCGTCGATAAGTGTCCTTGCCTCCTTAGTTTTTATTACTATGTCGTCGACATAGACTTGGACATTGCGACCGATCTGGTCCTTGAGGCAGGCCTGCATGCATCGCTGGTACGTGGCACCCGCGTTCTTTAGCCCGAAGGGCATTGTGTTGTAACAGAATACTCCGAACGGTGTGATAAACGCCGTTTTCTCCTGATCTTCGACCTTGAGCCGAATCTGGTTATAGCCTGAGTAGGCGTCAAGGAAGGAGAGTTTCTCGCAACCTGCAGTAGAATCGATGATCTGGTCGATCCGTGGAAGAGGGAAGTGGTCCTTTGGGCAATGCTTGTTTAGTGACGTGAAGTCCGCGCACATCTGCAGGATGTCCGTGTCCTTCTTTGGAACCATCACCGTGTTTGCAAGCCACTCGCTTTCTTTGATTTCCCTGATGAAGTCTACAGCGAGTAGTCTATTGATTTCCTTGCCGATAGCTTCGGCTCGTGGCTCTGGTCTTGGATGGACCGCTGACCGCTTGGTGTCTGGAAAGACATTGAGTGCGTGCTCGGCGAATTCCCTGGGAACTCCTGGCATGTCCGCTGGAGACCAGGCGAAGATTTCCTAGCGCTCACGGAGGAATTCGACGAGCGCGCCTTCCTATGCGGTGCTGAGGTCGTTGGCGATCAAGGCCGTCTTGGAGGCATCCGTCAGATGGATCTGTACTTTCTTGGTGTTGACGGTGGAGTCGAAGGACATGTCAGATGCGTTCTGCCTTGTGACTGGGGGTACCCCATTGTCCGTTACCTCATGGAGCCTTACAAGCTCGTCTTGCATGCCGAAATACTAGGAGATTTTGTTGAAATCCCTGTCGCATTGGTCCGATCGGGTGAAGCTCCCGTGGACTGTGATGACGCCCCTTGGTCCTGGCATCTTGAGTAGTAGGTATGCGTAGTGAGGGACGGACAGGAACCTTGCGAATGCTACATGCCCCAGGATGGCATGGTATTGCGACGGCCAGTCCACCACTTCGAATTCTAGGAGCTCCTGCCGAAAGTTGTCCGGCTTCTCGAAGATAACGTCGAGCCCTATTTTGCCCAGGGGGAATATGCCCTTTCCTGGGACAATGCCGTGGGACGTTGTGTCTGATTGTTCCAGGCTGCTTTGCGGGATCCGCATAGCTGCTAGAGTGCTTGCGAACATTAGATTGATGCCGCTGCCGCCGTCCATGAAGACGCGACTCATCTCGAAGCCTCCGATCTGCACCTCCAGCACCAGGGCAGCATGGCCTGGGCGAGGGATCTGGCAAGGGTGATCCGCGCGAGTGAATGTGATGCAGGACTCCGATCCGCTGAGGTACTCAGGGATTGCAGGCGGAGTTGCCACGGCCAAGTTGATTTGTCGGATGATTTTCTTCGCACTGTTTGTGGGCGCCCTTCGGATTATATTTAGTGCTCCTTTGGTGGGGTACCACCCGCGTTGTTTTGATTGGTGCGACTGGTTGGTTTGGGCCTCCAATAGGTGGCTGTGGAGGAGCTCCGTGCTATTTCTCTGGCGCGGGTGCGTCTCGAACGCAGGGTTGGGGCTTGTTGCCTCATCGCACCATGCTTTCCGAGTTTCGAACTCATGGCGGTCCTTGAGCATGTGGGCTTTCTTTTTCCATCTTGTTTGTCGATGTAGAAGTGGATGGTGCATGGACCCGAAAGTTTCGAATGCCGAGGGTCCGTTATGAACGCGGCGTTGCCATGACTGTGTTGGTCGTCCGCTGTCGCGGAAATTTCCTCCGCGGTATCCTCCGCTGTTGCGGCTGTTGTCGTTGCGGCGGTCGGCGTAGCCAGCCGCGACCATGTCGGGTCCGTCGCGGTCCTCGTAGACACGCGATCTCCTCTTGCTGGGGCGTTCTTGCCTTCGGCCGTAGTCGTCCTCTTCATATGATTGCGCTCGCTGAATGCAATCTTCGCCGTCCGCCCAACTGTTGGCAATTTCCATGAGGTGGTCGAGTGTCTTGGGCTTGACGCGCCCAAGTTCCTCCTTGAAATCTTGGCGTTTGACGCCGTCTCTGAAGGCGTCGATGGCCCTCTCCTCGGAGATATGTGCTGCGGAGTTCTTGGTGGTAGACCAGCGTAATATGTACGAGCGAATAGATTCCCCCGTTCTCTGAGTGCAGGCTCGCAACTCTTCGATTGAGGCGGGCCTCTTGCTGGTGCCCTTGAAATTTCGGATGAAGCTGTAAGCTAGATCCTCCCAACTTCGGATGGATCCTGATGATAGGCTGCTGAGCCAGACCCGCGCCACGCCTGTCAGCTGCAGCTGGAGGCATTGCATGGCGGTTTCTTTGTTACCGCCGTGCAGCTTGACGGATGACAGATGATCGCTGAGCCAAGATTTTGGATCTTGCGTGCCGTTGAACTTCGGAGTATCCGAAGGAAGCTTGAAATTGCGTGGCATCTGTGTTCGCCGAACAGATCTGCTGAAGCATCGAGCTCCACAGAGTTCTCCTTCATCTTCATCCATCTCGGACTCGGACGAGCATGCGCGTTTGGCTCGTGCTTTGTCGATTTTGCGCTGTGTAAGCGCGTCTCTGGCGTCGTAGTCGCGTTTATGGCGATGTGAGCTCTTCTTCCTTCGAGGAAGGTCGTGCTCCTCCTCCTCTTCGGATGAAGGGGTGGGGCTCCGGTCATGCCTGACCGGAGCTTTCTTCTTCGGCTCCGCAGGAGTGTCTTCGTGGAGCGCAGCTCCGACGAGTCCGAGTCCGGTGAGTGCGGACTTATGCATGGATCTTTTTGGATCCCCTTCCGGAGGTTGGTGGGCCGCGAGATACGCAGTGGCTGCCATGATCGCAGCTTGCGGTGTCTTCGGTATGATGTTGCCGTCGGCATCCATATCCATGAACGATGTGTGGAGAGTTCAGTTCACATCACGGCGTTCATTGGGATCCATGTTCTCCACCCGCGAGCGGTGCTTGTTTCCCTGGTTTCTGTTCGTGCTAGAGCCGGGTGCCATGGCGGAGAGCGAAGCTCGTCGCGCGCTGGACTCGGAGGCTGCTTGCTTGCGTTTGTCGAGCGTCTCCTGCATCTTGACTTGATTTTTTGTGCTCCTCGATGAGGAGGTAGTGGTACGCCATCAGTAGGTCACGTGGGGAGTCCACAGGTAGGACTATGTCGCCTGAAACGGCACGGCGTGCCTGGACCCATCCTTCTTTGCTAAGTTGAATGACGTGTCCGTTGTTTTCCCCTTCGGGTGGGGGACCGCTTCGCTTCGCCGCCCGCCGCTTCGCCCCCTGCGGGTTGGGGTTCGTGTTGGGCGGCGGGTTAGGCGTTTGCTGCTCCTGGATGACTGCGGCGCATTGGTAGCGCTCGTAGATCGGTTCGCTGCTGCCGCAGCTTTCAGATCCGGAACCGTAGGTCCCTTCGTCCGAAGGCGGATCGCACAGATCGGAGTTGCAGCTGCTGCTGTTGTAGAACTCATCTGTCGATGGTGATGTGCGTATCTTGATATGGAGCCCATGAGGCGGGCCTGATTGATGGCACGGGCACCCGCTCAGGAAGGCGGAGGGTGCCAGTTTGTCCCACCTAGAAGCAGAAGCTCCCGAACAAAATTTCGAGTCCGTCGCCTACGGGCTCGAAATCCTTCATGGTGGCCGGCGAGTGGGCGGTGAAGTCGAAAGTGCCGAAGAGGAGGTGATTCTCCGTCGCCGCGGAGTTGTAGATCGATCGGGTCGGGACCGTCACGATCGCACAATCAGCAGCCCCGATTCCCACAGACGGCGCCAATTGACGAGGTTTAATCTCGTCAATGCCCATTGTTATGGACTTGGGTTTTGGAGAAGATGGGGATGCTGGAGATCGTGGAACGGTTAACAGACAAGCAACCAGGGGACACGAGATTTACCCAGGTTCAGGCCCCCGGAGGGAAAACCCTACTCCTGCTTGTCTGCTCTTGATTACGGCGGAACCGAAGGTTACAGGGTGCGCAGATTCGATCTGGCGTGGAGGTGTGTGCGAAAGTATGAGTCGAGAGATCTAAGGCGTGCCCTCCTGGCCTTTATATAGACTTAGGCAGGTCCCGGGCATAGTCCTAGTCGGTTACAGGTTTTAGGGTTTTGCCCCTTTGAATTTCCTATCTATGCTAGTCTTGTTCTCCAAGGATCCGAAGGCGTCATGGGTCTTGGCCACCCGAAAATCTTCATGATCTAGCGTATATCTGCTGTGGGCCTTCCTTGGGCTGAACCAGGTATGCTGAAGTCATGTACCCGTAGGGTATAACCATGTCATCTACCGAGCTCGAGCCGAGCCTAACAATGTTCGCTCGAGTTCGGCTCGTTGACAGCCCTATACTCAGTCTTACCCAATGACGTCATATAGCAAACCTTCGAAAAGAAGTCGTCGGCAAAAGAGTTGTTGGGTGCAATCAAGGTGCTATATGATGGGGACTCTTTTGTTCGGATCGAGGAGTACGTCATGGAGTCAAAGGATATGGTGTTGATGAACGACAAGGTAGAGCCAAAGTTCTACACTAATGGGGGAGTGCCGGTCGAGATTCAGCTGAAGACAGTATGCGCAAGTGATCACATAGGGCAGCAGGAGGCTGTCAGAGACAAGATGACTTTGGTAGAACCGGAAGTGACCCCGGTAACCCGGTTGCTTTGTCAAGGGTGGCGACACCAAGTATGACGACCAAAGTGTTAGAAAAAGTCGACGTGAGCATGTCAAATTATGAGGAGAAGGAGACCACCTCAAGATCAGAAGCGCGACCGGGAAATACCTGGACTACCGACGTCGCACGACGCGACATGCTAGATCAATAAGTCGTGTCATCGCTTAATGATTGTAGCAAAAAAAAGGTAGATGTACAACGTGTGGTTGTTCCGATTCCGCAGAAAGCAACACCGAAAGCTCGTGTTGGAGATGCAGAGAACCGAGTGCCATAGAACCGTTGTAGCCCAGAAGCTTAGATCTTCTTTCTCCAATCTTAAATTAGGGAAGAAGAAGATATTCGCGACTAAGGACCCAGGAAGAGATGCGCCATCTAACGGGATTGGATCCAGCGCCAGAAGGAGGCGGACTAAAAGATAAAGTCCCGCCAAGAGGAGCTCTGCCAGGAGGTCCGCGTCCATCCCAGAAATTGGTGCAGAAAAAAAAAGCAGTCCAGCAGAATTGGGTGGACCAGGAGGAGGTCCAAAAGACAAGAGCCCAAGTGGTGTCCTGCCAGGAGGAAGCCCACAACGGGCAGTGCTTAATCTAGAAGCTATGTGTAGAGTAGATTGGGTACACGAGATCGATACATGGTCTTCACGTACGTTGCATGGAAGTGAACTAGTGAAGTACACATCATGTCTTGGTCAAAAGAAGGACTTGTGCAAGATTTGTTTAGCAGCCGATGAAGACTTATTTCATGCGTTGATCACTTGTTATCATGCCAGAAGGTTCTGGGACGAGGCACAATCTTGGCTTGATTTTTCTTTGACGAGACTTCACCCTCATACTTGGTCTAGAGATATTCTCTGTGATCTAAGATTCTCAGACTCGGATCATGCCAAAATCATCACTGTTATGTGGGCAATCTGGAGTTTGAGAAATAACTGAACCCATGATAAAGGGTTCTTTGATCCAGTTCAGTCAATGAAAATGGCTAAAGAAGCGTTGGCTGTGCTTGCTCTTCCCAAGAAGCACACTACGACTTTACCTGGACATGGATGGCGAGCACGTGATGATGATGATGTTGTCAAAATTAATACTGATGGGGGTTTGTCCTTGGAAGCTCGAAAAGGGGGTGCTGGAGGTGTTGCAAGATCTCAATCCACCTATTTAGGAGCTTGGAGTAAACCGCTTTTGGGAATCACTGGCTGAAGCTCTAGCACTCTGGAGGGTGTTCTCTTCGCTCATCTTCGAGGGTTCCAAAGAGTGGTGATGGAGACTGATTGCCTGGAGGTTGTCGACCTCTGGAATTCTCGTCATGGTTCCCGTTCAACCGTGACGCCCATTTTACAAGATATTGGAGAGTTAGCTTCAAATTTTACCCTTTTTGTTATTTAGCATGTGTCAAGATCAGCAAATCATTCGGCCCATATTTGTGCTAAGTATGCTTGCACATTGTTGGGAACGAGTAGCTGGCTTGATTGTATTTCTAACTTTCTGGTCGTCAGCATTCAGACTGAGCGATCTGGTGCTGTCTTAGTTAAATAAAACTCTCTGATTTTCACGCAAAAAAAAGAAGGAAGCAAACCACAAGAAAAGGGGCAAGCCTCGTGCAGCCCAGCAAGGCCAAGCAACACGAATACTGTGAGGCCAGAATGTCTAAGGCTGGTTCTAGTGCTAGTATCATAAGGTGTATCATGCATGTCAATTTGGCAAAAATCTGATGTGACGTCATAATTAATGAAGAAAGAGGTAGTTAGTGTATCATAGGTAGATTACCGTATCATAACACGTAAAGCTAAAAATCATAATGACAAGTAAATCTTGTACACACATATTACATAGATATTCTACAAATTAATAAATATACCACTACTATGATACTACACATGATACAATGAGCGCACTAGAGACATAGTATCATACACTAGTATTATATGCATGATACTACTCCCTCCGTCCCGGTTTAAAGGATACAATTTGCAAAACATGCAATCCCATTTAGACACAAAAGCATTTAATCTCTGTAATTACTCCCGTGTAAAAACAATAAAATGCTTGCATGCACATGTGTGAACAAATGTGAACGCTTTGCTGACTCTTCTTTTCCTCACACATGTTCTTCTCCATACTATTAAATTGACCAATCAGAGGACACCTAGATTCCAAAAAATTGCAAATTGTGTCCTTTAAACCGGGATGGAGTAATAGTATTATGATACTCCCACTAGAACCAGCCTAAGAAAAGGATGTCCACATGACCAGGTTCGTCCAAAAGAGTGCCTAGGAGGGAGTGCGTTGTGTTTTTTTTTAACATGAGAGCCTCTGAAGGGGCAGAAAGCCTTGCATTAAAATATGACGGTGGAGCTATAAATATTCACGTTGGACCCTAAAAAATAGAAAAAGAAAAACAGGTCCAAACGCTTTACAAAGAGCACCCTAGAAGATAAACAAGAAACGCAATCGGATCCTCCTTCCAACACGCCTCTGCTTCTGACTGGCCTCACAATGGAGGTTGAAGGAGCGCCGGGCCTCGCCGGCGAGCTTAGTAGCCTCGATGCGTCTTGGATAATCGGCTGGTTGGATGCCTCTGATTTGGATCTGCAGAAAAAGAAGGCTTCACTTCTCTAGGAGAGTTCATCACTGCCACCGCTCAGAGCAACCTCCATGGCAGACGCAACGTCCGCGTCCAGGGCAGGAGAAGGCACCGAATAACGGCAACAATGAGCTTCCAGGATTTTCCGCTGTTGCCCCCAAAAATCGAGCACCTCCCTCAGAGCTCCTGCCCGAGATGAGGGAGGGATGCCATAGAAGATGCAACTACAGCAAATCCAAAGATAGGGTCCCCCAGGGAGAAACCAGGCCGCGACATCGCCAGAGTACCCCCCCCCCCCTCGCCACCAAGGCCAGCCAGGAGCCACTTCAGCCCACCACGAACTGCAGGAGAGCGACCTTCCCCCTCGCCGCCACGGCCAGCTGAGAAGAATCGCTGCCCTCAGGACCAGGTCTTCACCAGGTAACCAGCGTTGGATTTATTCCAAGAGGCGGTGTTCCTCCACTTCACTTCCCCCTCCGGTCACCGGAGTTGAAGGAAAAGAAGAACCCCTAAGTCTGGCCAGATCTCAACGCCAAGATCTTCCCATCTACTCTATCTACCGGGCACAGCGCCCACAACCGGCATCTCGCCAAACCTACCCCTAAACCCGCTACTGCGGCGCTCCCCCTTCTCCAATTCCGGTCGACAGAGCCGGCGGAGAGGAGTCGGGGGAGGCCCAGCACGAGAGCGGCGACTCTCAACAAGAGGAGGGTAGGGAGAGAGAAAGAGACCCGCGCGTGCTGCTAGTTTCCCGAATAGAAAAGCACCAATTGCTAGTGCGTTGTGTTGGTGCTTGTCCACCATTGTGGACTTTATATATATTTTTTAAAAAATCAAATTTAAAGATTTAGAAAAATCTAGAAAAAATACCGGGACGTATATTTTTTTGCGAGGAAATACCTGGACGTATATAATGATTTATAATACACCGTGGTAAACATCTTGTGAAAAAAATTGGTATTCTGATCTCTGTAAAAAAGACAGAAATGTAGATATGGACGCGAATAGTGAAATTTTGAATGGACATCCGATTTTTTAAAAATATATCATATTTGTCTCTTTTGCTGTGCCTGCAATACATAATATTTTCGGTTGAAAATTTGCACACTTGTATTTGTACTGTGGACTACCTAAACATATTCTTTTTGAATATATTTAATGCTTTTTCAAATATTTAAAAAAGTCCACCATGATGAACGGGCTCCAAACCCATTTTTCGGCCTAGGAGGACAAAACCCATGTAACGTGGTGCTAGGAGTTGCTCCACGAGAGGAAGGGTCTTGACCGAGGAATCGGGCCAGGAGGTGGCGCCTGTCACGGGCCACACCATCACGTGAGGGATCAGCAGTGCACGGAAGTCAAGCACCAGTGTGGCTGGTAGAAGCGCGACTCGAAGAATATGTTGTGCCGTCTCCCATTGCACTGAAGCTGAGTCGACTGCGATTGACACGAGTATGCATGAGAAAACGTATTGGACTACTATTTGAAAAAGGAATTTTGGACGGCTGATAATCTGGTGAAGATGAACTACGGAAAGCACTATTTGTTCATCAAGAAACCGAATACGTGGACATCAAGGATGCGAACAAGAAGGATGCGGAAAAGGCAGCCTGAAGCCATGGAAAAGCCGGCGATAGAAAAGTCGGTGACATGAAAGCTACAAGGAGCGACAAAAGCAATGTCGAAGAGGACGTCTCAAGCGGGGAAACCAATGCCGAGGATGTCGTCCGAGAGGAGCAGCCAACGCATTTGGGACCTAAGTCGAAGTAAAGCGCATGTCATACTTAGATTGTTAGAAATAAGCAAGTCCGAACTAACATCGGCATGACGCGGTGCGCTCCGTCGTATACGAGTATTAGAGTAGGTTTTGTGTTGCACGATTGATGTAGAAATATGGAGTCCCATGTGGGATTGTGAAATAAAGCAAAGAAAGATAGGCACGATATGTGCCCATGGCACTCGATCCTGTCCAGAGTTCCATGCGTGTGCTAGCTATCGTCGATCTAGCTAGCTATTAGGAATGAAAGTGAAGCGAAAAGTTTCTAACTTTTCTATGAAAAAACAAAAACGAAGTGAAAATATGGACGTGTTCATATGCCAGCGGAACGGTTGGGTCAGCCGGATGCAATGCCATGAGCCGTTGTGATGGCGTTTTCAGATCGAAAAGGAGGGATCTAAGAGTCTAGAGTTGGTGTGCTGCGGACCTGGGGTACATAGAAGCGATAGGTAGGCGCCCGTTTCAAAGCAGCTGATGAGGCGGTTCAGAGTTGAGGTAGTTTCAATAATGGACCAGACGGTAGTGACTTGTGGTTTTAAAGACTACTAGGGAAGAGGAATTTTGCCCAAGGGAAAGTTTTGAATTTAACGTATTATTATGTTTTTTTAAAGAGTCCACAATTAAAAGGTAAAAAACATCTAAAAATTTAGTGTCATTAATTATAGAGTGTAGAGCCAAGATCAGACAAAAATGCGGATCTCCAAAACCCGATGTCGTAGGTTCAATTCTACATTGCGTGATCTCATTTATCTTATGTATAGTATAAACTAAGTGCTACCTCCCTTACAAAGAACACACGCACATTTTAAGACTTTTTGATAAAAAAATTAAGTAACAATATCTTGATTATATTGTATATAATTAGTATCGTTAATTCGTATTGGAAAATAATTTCTAATGTTTCTAATTTTATACCAATAATCATAATATATTAGAAGTAATTTTTAGCAATGTTGAGGATATTGTTTATCGTTAACTTCTCGATCAGCCAAAATTAATGATTTTTGGGTGTATCGGCCAATTTATTGGGCGATTTATCGAGCGATAAATTGATTAATCTTCTTATCGGTCATCTAGTGATAAGCGATAAATCGACCGATAAATCAGTAAATTGGACATTTTTTGAACAGTGATTTTTAGTAAATAAAAACACAACAGGACATAAGTATATGAAATGGTCCCCACCCCAATCCAGAGTTCGATACAACGAGCTTGTAGATAGTGAGTATATGAAAAATCTCAGATTTAAATACACAATTCATATAGGCCAATAAAGAATGCATCTGGAGTATGAAATGGAACTTTTTATATTATTGTGGCTGGAAAAAGGACGGCATAGGCATACATCACACAAAAGTAACCTCGATTATCTCTTACAACAAGAACCGTCGACCGCTCAACAGTTTGGGCCGAAGGAGACGAGCTTGCATCCGGAACCGCCCGACGAGCTCTGATCGACGATCTCCGCCTGATATATTTTGTGCGAGGCGTTGATCCGCAGCGCGTCGACGTCAAGCACGTACCTAGTGCCGCCGGGGGTCTGCACCTTGCCGCCCACAACCTTGGAGAACATGAGCCCGCAGTTTGCCACCTTGTTTCGCTCGCTCACCGCACACTTGCCGAGCCCTTGGACATGAGGGTCGGCGACGTCCGGGATCGGCCGCCATTCCCCATCGGCCGCCGCGGTGGGCGTGGCGACGGCGTAGAGGACAGCAGCACCGGCGAGGAGGAGGAGGAGGAGGAGGAGGCTGGTTCTCATTGTGTCTTGGCGACGGCTTTGCTACTCTGTGAGATGGAGTTTTGTATCGAGACTCAGATCGTGAGGTTGGAGGAGAGAGGAAGAAATGGGGAGCATTTAAATAGACCTGATTGGATACACTAGCAGGAAGATGATACTATCTGAAGCATATCTACAGTTTAATTGATGGGCATTAATATTGGGCGCGTATCCATATTTCGGTGCAAAATAGTACTACTCCGTCCAAATATTGGGACGGGTAATAGACGATTTGGTTGACAGACATTAATATTACGCGTACGTCCATATCTTACTCCGTCCAAATATTTTCTTCATTGATTGTAGGTGCGTGATCATGGAACGGTTACTGAAGATTTAATGGATATAAACCTTTTTGCGGCTACAGAAAATTAATTATGCATGAGATTTGAAACATGATAAGTATCCGAAGAAAATTAATTTTGCGGCTATGGTAATTAGCACGAAGATGATATCTGAGGCTGTGATAATGGGAGTCTCTTAGCGGTGTATCCTAGGCAAAATGTTTGTGTGGCATGCCATTTAAGTAAGAGAGGGTTGATGTATCTTAGAGCAAGTTCAATAATATAGCCGGTCGTTGGCTATAAGAAAGTGTCATGTTATCTATAGCCGGCCTTAGGCTGGTCATAGTAGGAGTATCATAATACTAATATCATATATATCATGCATATGATACTATGTCTCTTTTGCATTGTATCATATAGTAGTATCATAGTAGTAATATATTTATTGATTTATAGAATCTCTAGGTAAAATGTGTGTACAAGATTTACTTGTCATTATGATTTATAGTTTTACGTGCTAGGATACGGTATCTACCTATGATACATTAACCACCTTTCTCTTCATTAATTGTGATGCCACATCAAATTTTTGCCTAGTTGGCATGCATGATACACCTTATCATTAGCACTAGGACTAGCCTTATAGTTCACTAGTACTATAGTTAGCTACACAAGTCTACTACTTAATTAATATGTGGCCTACATTTCACTCACACAAGCTGCCACGTGCTAGAGCCGGCTGTTAATTTACATCCCGCTTACATTCTCTCTCTCCTCTTATCTCTCCTCCACATCATCAAAACTATAATATTTTATTCCTTATAGCCAACTGACTGTATCCTATTGTATTTGCTCTTAGCTAAGATACACCTTGCACGGAACCATAGGCAAAACTAATGGCTAGCTCCAATCACATGTCTACATGTCAATAAATTCATTAATTGTAGAAACAACTCTTAAGTTGATCATAGTGGGGAGTAACTTAGACTAGTATCCCTCTATTCTGGATTATAGGGCAAATACATATTTTGAGAAAATAGTTTGATCGTAAATTTGGTCAATAATATATGAATCATATATCACAAAAATTATACCATTGGAACCGTATTTTAAATATGAATCTAATGATATAATTTTTGTTAAATATAGTTTGCATTTTGTCGACCAAATTTATAGTCAAACTATTTTCTCGAAGTACGTATTTGTCTTATAAACCGAAATGGAGGTAGTACCTCCATAGTGGAAAATAATATAGGTGTGATGTCATGCAAAGTCTCATTTATTGCAATGTGACTCATTTTGTCTTAAAATATGTGATGTTATGGTAACATAGCTAGTTATCACAAGCCTCTATCTCATTACTTAATTGCATGTCATGTCATCTAAATGCTTAGTTGGCAATACACTATGACTAGCCTTAAGAAACAACCCATTGTAAAGGTTGTATCTTAATTATTTATTACGCCTATGATAACATGTTAAGATACGGTGCATTGAATATATCTGCAATTAATGTACGGTTTAATTGGTGGACATTAAAACCGGGCATGTATCCGTATCTGGGTGCATAAGGCTGGTTATAGTACTAAGAGAAACTCTACACGTGCGCTAAAAACTAATTTTTTTCCGCGCAAGAACCTGGGCCGTGCCGTCGTTGTATCTTCCGTGGAAAAAAAAACTTTGCCACGCGCTCGGTTGCATGTGTTTCTTTTGACACACCGCTCAGCGCGTGCTTGTTAAATGACGCGCCGCACGTGAAAGCAAACCGCCGACACTTCAGTACGCGCACAGAATCCCTCTTCCCCTTCTGACCGCTTCTCTGCCGACACGCCACCGCCGCCATGCCGCCGTGTCGTGGAAGATCCAGGTACAGTATCTCCAAGATGGTGAGTGACATTTTAATTGTTCATGGTTATCTTCACTGATGGTTATCTTACAGTACCTCCAATTCATAATAAAGTAACTCCGTGCCCTATAGCGATGGTGAGTGACATTTATTATGAATTGGAGGTAGTACATGGTTATTTTCATTGATTATGGGTGTGTAATTCTGAAACGGTTACTGATGATTTAATGGATATAAATGAGTGACATTTTTGTGGCTATAAAAAATAATTATTTATGAAAACTAAATTCAAAACATGATATATATGTATCGGAAGAAAATTAATTTTGCGGCTATAGTAACTAGTAGCATGAAGATGATACAATATCTGAAGCATATCTTCAATTATTGTACCATTTAATTGGTGGAACTAAAACTGGGCGTGTTTCTGTATTTGGGTGCAAAATGTTGGGACTGGTAATAGACGATTTGATTGAAAGACATTAAAAATGGGTGTCTATCCATATCTTACTGGTGATTTAGTGCATACAAATTAATATTTTTGTGGCTATCCATATTTACGTGATTTATCACCAATCAATTGGATTCATAGCCAATACTGCTCCAAGCATGAACATACCTTTAGTTTTGTTATAAATCAAGCTCCCTTAAGTTTGACAAAATTCATAGGAAAAATAGCAACATTTATAACCAAAACTAGTATCACAAAATCCATCTTAAACTGAAGTTTCATATACTAATTTCATGTCATACATATTGCTATTTTTTTTCTAAAATTAGTCAAACTTAGAATAGTTTGACTTATGGCGAAAATAATGCTCACCATCGCTATAGGGCATGAAGTTTTGCCTCCATGAGCATAATTATAAGCTCCCGAGTGAGCACTAAATTCAAAAAAAAAATGATATTTTGTCTACTTGTTTCTTTTACTTTTTAGGTCAAAGCACCGCGACTATATTAAGCCGTAATTGAGTCGGTTTACAATAATGTCTTTGAAAGCACAAGGATGCTAATTTTTTTTAAATAATATATTTTTTATTGAATTTCATAAATAATACACAAAAGGGACAAATTGCAAAACTGTGTGTCGATCGGCCGTTCAACAGACGACAGACTCTTTTCGTCCGTTCAGCGGACGAAATACAGCCTTCGTCCGTTGAAGGGACGACACGTCTGCTGTCCCCATCGAGCCCGCGCACGGCAGGCCATGTAAGCAGCTGCACAGCAAGCAGCATGCAAGCAGCATGCAATTGCAACCTCGCGCGCACATGCAGTCGAATTACATAATGGCTGGATACGAAGCTGTGCACGCAAGCAGCTAGCAAGCAGCATGCAAGCAGCGGAGCAGCTAGCAAGCAGCATGCAAGCAGCGGAGCAGCTAGCAAGCAGCATGCAAGCAGCGGAGCAGCAAGCGAGCGCGCGGCGGCAGCTGACAACAGACCTGTCGTCCGTTCAACGGACGAAGGATGCGTGTCGTCCGTTGAACGGACGAAGCCTGTGTGTCGTCCGTTGAACGGACGAAGGCCGTGTTTCGTCTGTTGAACGGCCGACCGACACATAGTTTTGTAATTTGCCCGTTTTATGTATTATTTGTGAAATTCAATAAAAAAATGTATTATTTAAAAAAAATTAGCCACAAGGATGGTCATGCAAAATCCTCCATTCCTCCACCCCTGTGATTGTTCTCTTCACAATAGACCGTGGGTCTTCAGTATGGTTGGATTCACGTGCATCATTGCAAGTAAGTCACATGTTATACACTACCACCATCGTCAAAGAAACCTTCTTCCTGTCCTCCTTGCCAATCCAATATCCAGCAGCCACCTCTTATGTTTCTTTACTATTGTCCGTCTTTCCTTTACTATGGTCTGTGTTTGTGCAAATTTTCATACAAAAATCAGAATTTATGTTTCTGTAATTGAAAAAGATAAAGTTCGGTGATCTAAACAAAAATAAAATTTCGCACTTAACCTCGCCTTTTCACACAAGTCAAACTTTTCCATAGAATATTCAAACAACCCTTCACTGGCTCGAATGGTAAACATGTCCAATATTTTTTCATATTTTTTGCACATTCATAAAATTATTTCTCTGCACGCTGGAGCATATGATATTAGAAGCTGAATTGCATTTATGCTATATTTATAAGATGTTAATGTTTGAATATAAGCTTGGAGAATTAACACTACACCACAAAAAAAATATTCCGAACAGACATGTTGGTTGGGGAAGCCGCTTTCACCGACGGAAGGTCGGTCAGGAATCAGTTTTGCCGACCGACTCTGTCCATCACCGTAAGTCCTGTTGGCAAAGGGCGTTCCCGACCAATTTATATTTGCTGACAGATAGTCCGACGTTTCTAGTCAATCTTTCCCGACTGACATATGTTTCCTGACCGACATTTCGTTCCCGACCGAAATGTGTTAAAACCATCTGTGGTAAGTGCAAGCCTGATATTTCGGCTGCCTTTAGCAAAATTTGGATGTTTTTCATCAAAGTCTTTCCAAAGGAGAGAATCTGTCGGATGCCTAAGCAAACCATCTTCCGTGCGTTGTTCTGCTTGCCATCTTGTGAGAGATGCTGTTCTAAAGCATGCAAACAACCACTACACCGCAACACTAGATTCTCGACCACTGTTCGTCGGCAAAAGTCTTGGTGCCAATAGATTGTCGGCCGGAAAAAGTATGTGTCAAACAGTCGGTCAGGATAACACATACATAATGGCCCTACTGCCGGTCGGCAATGGATGAGACTTCTATGTCGAACGGTCGGTTGGTAATGCGTCCATCCGCATCCGCCTGTCGGTCGGTAAATATTGCCGACCAACTGTGGGGTCATTAATTGGCTGACGCGCGCCAGTTTTTGGCCTAGTGCGCGGGCTGAAAAAAATTAGCGCCAATAATTTAGCCTAGCGTGCACAACTTTTACCCTTATCCCTATCTCCACCGTAGAGAAAACCTAAATCCCCAAATTCGCTCTCGCGGACGGCACACTCTCTCCCCGACGCTCTCGCTGCTCTCCACCACATGTGCCCTGCATTGAAGTTCCCTCCGGCCGGTGGCACGACCTTCTCCTCGCACTCCCATTTGGTGGCTAGATGACATCCCCACCATCCCCAAGTTGTGTTGCTGTCTACACCCAGCTGCAGGCCGCTGAATTCTTGTATACGCCCAAACTTCCAGTGAGTTCACTTCTCTCTCCACTACATACGCAGCAAGTGCTCTCTTTCCATAGAATAATAGTTCGATTTTGTTCTTTTATGGATTGATGTGCTGCTAGCTGGTTTACCCATTGTGATTAAACCTTTTTTCTCAATAGTATGAGGTGCGCATGTTCATGTGTTGGTGGTTGTAGTTAATTGGATGGATTGTGTTGGTATTCCCTCCAACCCATATTAGTTGACTCAAATTTACATATTTTTCCAAAATATACCCTTTTATGGGGTTATAACTCTGCAGGACAGGAAAGCCATGTTCATGTATTTTTTTACTTTCGGGAACCTTTGAGAACTCAAAAGGACCTGGATTTCTTACAGGTATGTTTTTCATCGAAAGGAAGACCTCAAGAATTTGGATCTAATGAGGAAGTTCACAAGGACCAAGATGGGTCCCATGGCGCAACCAAGAAGGCATGTAGTGCCTTGGGGCCCACCTAGCGCCTCGTTGCTCCGATGTCATCGACCTTCGCGTCCCTGGACTCCTATATAGATGTCCCCATTCGCAATCTCGTGAAGGGGCGAAGATGGAGAGGGGAAACATATAGAACAAAGAAACCAAGGTAGGACCTTCAAGATTGGAGGAGGGAAACACTGCTAGAGTCGCCCACAATTGCATCTCTACCCTCTCCAATATCATCACCATCGTCTCCATGATGAAGAGAGATTAGTCCACCCATGAACTATGGTTTTGTGGTAGTAGATTGATCTATCACTCTCTTGTACTATCAATATATTAAAACCATATGAGGTTCCCTACATGCTTATGGTTACATATGTAATTCCCTTATGGTGGGTATTTTGTTTTATGCTATGAGTATACGAGATCGCAATTTTCAGTATGTGTTTCATGCATTTCTAGATGCATATTACAACTTGGTCCATGTATACAAGATCTGACCAAACTAGTATGCGAGGACCAATCTGGTGGAACATGTATGTTAGTTGGAGTAATTGATAGTACTCCCTCCGATCCATATTACTGCTCACTAAAATGGATGTATCTAGACAGGTTTTAGTGCTAGATACATTCATTTCAACGATAAGTAATATGGATCGGAGGGAGTATCAACTGGATAATGAAAAAAATCAAGATCTGCTATGATTTTTCTCTTTCCATTGTTACCTCACAATGGATAAATATATATACATGTGTTATTATCATCTAGTGACATCAAAGTGAGCTCTTTTTGTCAGGTATAGCATATTTTTTATTCAACATCATGTCAAAGTGCCAAATGCAATACTCCGTTTATCTTAAATCTAGTATGTAGATTTTATCTTACTATAGGAGTCTTAGAAAGATCTGTTGCATCATATTTATTATAGAACATGATGCACATATAAATGTGTATCAAACACTATATAGGAAGTTGGATCAAATATCTTATTTTATGGAGATATTTTCCATGATAGCATTTTTTGAGAGAGTAGACGAGTGAACCCATGAACCCTGGTATATTTTTAATGATAAGAAACACCTTTTACTTGCATTTAGATCATCTTTTATTCTATGCATTTATTTAATTCAAAAATACAAAAATACTTTTATCTCTTGCATTCATAGTTTTCACATCATATTTATCACTTCCATTAATAGTTCACTTAGTTTTATCATTGCATATAGTTATATATTATTTTTATTTTATTTTATTTTATTTCCAGTTCACTCACATGTCATTAAGAAACAGTAAAACTGAGCTACTTAGAACCTCTCACGGTGATTTGGCGTTCAGAACTGTAGGATCAGCTCATCCAATGCTCCAGATCATCCCCAGTAATCCCAAAATGTCGGTAATCTCGCTTACTTTGTCAAAACACGGTTACCTGACCTCGTTCGCCGTTTCTGGTCGATAGTATCAGCCAACGAATATGTCTGGGCTGCTACTCCGCAGATCTACTTGAATGCTCTGACCTTAAATGGACTTACAATCTGTTAACTGGGCCGCCAGGTGGATACACGACGTCGCATATTTTATCCTCTCTCCCGTTGCTACCAGCCCAATGTCCGGTAGTATCCTCTTTTAGTTCTACAGGTTTAGTTCAGTCCGATCTGAAACTGTTGTTGGCGCCGTGATTAATCATTCATGTTGATAAATCCTGACTGTGTCCCTCCCGTAATAGTGGTGATTAAGCTCGGCCCGTACTGCTTTATACTTTAGTTTCCGTTTGCCTCATGTTTTTATGGGAGGCGGCGGATACATCCCTATATATCTTCGCTTCCATCTCCTTCGCCCGTCAAAGCCCATACCTGGCCATTCTTTGCAGCGCCCCTGCCCAACTCCTTTTCTGCATCCTATTCTTGAAATGTCGATGCGCTAATATTTCTTGTAGGTTCTGTTGGAGGGATGAGAATAGCAGAAATTGATTCCCACACTAAGTTGGCATCCATAGAGTTTGATTTCTTTGTCAAGATCTCTTCTTTATTCATGACTACATTTTCTCAAGAGTTATTTCTTGTAATTTATCATGTGTAGTTTCTTTCCATATAGATGGAAAAAAAATGAATTAGCATCAATCAATCTGCTATCAGCTATAGAAAAATTACTATGGACAAAGAGATGAAAACGTGTCTACGGATGCAATCAGGTTTGCTTCTTCTCACTTATGTGCATTTTCCCTATACAATATTAGCATATAGTATAATCATATGTGTTTCTTGTTTCTAATGATTATTATTATTTGGTAGATGATTGGGAGTTTTTGATGAATCCAGTTTTCCACACCTATGCAAAAATAACAACTAAACCCTAAACCCTAAACTCGGAATGTAAATGTTGTACTACATGCTAGAAGTAAAAGAGGAAAGGTAAGGATATTATGCTTGCCATCTTCCACCACCCCTCTTGCCTTTTTGCGAATTGAATAGCTCACCTCCCCGATGTCATTGAAACAAATAAACACTAATATGTATACATAAGGAGGTTGAGGAAACAGTTGCCAAAACAAAAAAGAAAACTTTAGACAATCATCACCACTTGACCTCAAAACCCAAGAACTAGGGCTAGAGTATATTACCAGAACATGGAACTTCAGGACATTGCAGCAACCATCCCTCTTCATATGGAATTGGAGTGGCATCATGACGGCGTCCTCGTGGTAGGGCATTGGAGACGGTGGTCTATGGCAAAGCATAGTTGTCATACATGGTGCAAACTATGATTAGCGGAAATGCGTGGTCAGTGGTGGCGGTCACTTGCCATATGCATGTATGGTTTCTCCCTCTCTCGATGGATGATCATTCCAATTCTATATTTTGATCTGTTAGTATATATACATTTATTCAACTATATATGTTAGATGAACATTATTTAAATCTCACGTGCATCTATTTCTTAGCATTTCCTCTTAATTTATATTCCAAATGCACATGATGGCAGACTGTAACACCCTGCCTTCTCCGGACCAGTGGCTGTCACTTCTGGCAGCTCAATAGGATCTATAAACTAGCCCCACAGACCAACACTAGTCTTTTCTGCGCACTTTACCCTCACTCATGCGTACCCGGTACCCACTTTCCGGTCGGTCACCCATCCTCAAATTGCTTCAGGCCAAGCACGCTTAACCTCAGAGTTCTAGCTTTCGGAAAAGAATTTGCAACTTGTTGATATGTGTATATTATCAATCCTATTAAGCCATGTGTCAGGGTCTCACACAGACCGGGAACAATGCGGTTGTGTTGACTCCATGTATTAGCATGTGAACAAGGTGTTTGGCAAAATCTTAGGGATACGCTAAAAACGGTACACCTATGAGCAATGTGGTTGTGCTGACTTCATGTATTAGAATCATCGATTTGATGTACATCAGATTTGTTGGATACCGATGAAATGCTAATTTTCTTTATTATATTGATGACATTTACACTGTTTTGTGATATCAGTTGAGTTGAATATGTTTCAACTTGTGTAGCTGATGCACGATATTTACATTAATAATAGAAAAGGTACAAGAAATATGAATATGGTAAAGGCATTAGAAACATTTATTTTGACATCAAGCAATGCATAAGTAGATATATGATGTTCATGTTGAAGTGGAAGCACATGTTCATAAAGTGAAGATATTCGTTCACTTACACATACTCACTGGTCGACAAAAGGGATAACTTCTCCACTTCCATGATGTTGATCTTTCAAAATAATAAATTTAGACATAAATCTCCATATGTGCCGACAGTCACAAGATGAACTATAGTTCTTGTCTTAATTTGTTTTACTTTTTACTTTGTCTTTTGCTGAAAATGAGTTTTTGAACAAATATGCTCCACCATCTACATGGAGAAATTGTAATTGTAATTGAAAAGGCTCAATTTGTATCATAATCTTATATTGTTTCGCTTTTTCAAGGACTTCTGTCACAACTTTCTCGTAATGGACGGGTGCGGCAAAGCGCGACTAACTGGTCTAGTCTGCTTGACAACCACTTGGAGTTGGAGACACAATATAAGGTATCTTTTTTTGCATGTTGCTAGAAGAGGATGATGAAAGGGATTCTAATATATCCCAAGAGTTCGATATTAAACTCCGAGTCACCCTTATAGGGAAAACACCCTTGTTACATCACTTCGCGCTTGGAGTATCAATAAATTGGTGTCCACGTCATTTGGTGCTATCATATGGTCTTGAAGTGCAAGGAGCGTAATCCAGCCATGGCCATGATTGATGACAAGGGTATATGTGTTCTCGTCTCATGATCTGTGGTGAGCTTAAGTAGCACTTTTATTATTGGTATGCGTGGTGAACTTGAGCAGTAACGTTTTTGGGGTGAACTATTCCCTTATATATGCATGCTATTATCTGCTTGCGCCTATTTTACTTGCTTGTTTACTTGTACTATTGTTGTTCTTTTGTTCCGCACAACTGGGCTAGTAACTTCACCACTACAAGAAGATATTACCACACCGTACGTCTTGCACATAACCAAACACATGTTGTGGGAGTAAACTAGAGTTGAGGAAAGTTTCGGTGATTTTGGCTATCCGTGTGTCTCCTAAAGCAGAGCGCTGTCATATGGTAACTGATACGCCTAATTTGCATCACCATTCTACATCATAATTTACCTCTATTTATTGATATTTTTCTTATTATGAGGTATTACTTATGGATTTTCATCTGTTTATGCGTGTTTTTACTAAGAAATGTGATTATTTATTTCTTAGTAAATAAATTTAAAGAATTAACAAAGTGGTTATTTTATTTTATTAAAATAAGTAAATGAATTTTATTATCTTAAGTTATTAAAATGTTTTTGAATAATATACAGAGTATTTCTAGTAAAATATACTTATTAGAGATCTTAAAAATGAATTTTTTTTATTTTTAAGTATTATATTTATTAGAGATCTTAGTAAACTATAAGTTAGTATTTTTATAAAATAGTAGAGTTATTTTTATACACAAAAATGTTTTTATTTATTTTTAGGGGTTGTTCTTATTTTATAAAATTTCATTTAAGATTTAATAGTGTTTAATCTTTATTTGCATTTTATTAACTTAAATAAGTGAAGTTATATTTTTTATTAGATAGATCTTTATTTTTATGATAATTTTAACATATTAGATGTATTTTTTATGATTTTTCTATAATTTTCTATAGCTAAAAAGGTTTAGAGGTTATTTTGGTAATTCATTTGTTTTATTTTTACTTTATTTCTTATTTTAAACAACTTGGGACGTTTGGTTGGGAACATGGGCCAGCTCGGCCCAACTAAAACTCGCTCGGGTCATCCAGACCACGGCCCACCTCCCTCCTTTCTCTTATCTTTCACGCACGCGACATATCCTCACTCTCCCTCGTTCCTCTGCCTCGCACGTTCACGCCGCCGCCGATGCTCACCCGACCAACGCCAGCCAAATCCGGTGCCGCCGGTTACTTCCGTGTGCTAGCGCTGGCTCGACCCTGCCTCCTCTTCCTTTCTCCTGGTCGACTTGGTTCAATAGTGGCCTCACACACATCTGGCCGAAACCCTAGTTCTGCCCTGGTACGACAGTTGTCGATCTTAGCGGTGCTGCTGCTTGGCTATGACACCCGCCACGCTACAGATGTTGTTGGGACGGCTCGGCGCAGTGCAGGCGCCTCGGTGCCCACCGTGTCGCCGTGCTGCTACACTCGCGGCCTCTGTCTCCTCTTCGGCGAGCTAGGACTTTCCCTAGGTAGGTGCTCCTTCTACCCTCTCTATATCTAGTATTGTTACCCTTTTCTACTGAAGATCCTAGATCCCCAGTATCATCTGTTGAAGCTTTATGTGGTGACAACCCCCTTATCTTTGATCTGTAAGATCCTTTAGAGTGTGTCAACGATGATTCACTATTGTCAAATTCTTGTGTTTAGATTTCTGGTATTGCTTATAAGACAGAGATAATGTGATAATTAAAGGGTCCTATTTGAATGCTCTCTTCTAACTAGTAGATAAACCAAGCATATATAAGTGTGCCTGGGCTGTCTGTTGTGCTCAGCTGTGTGAGAAATATGATTAATTGGATAATACTCTGTCTTCCTATTATTTTGGGCATTGAGTACATATGTGCTTAATTCCTGAATTTGCAGTTAGGTAGATGATGTTTGGCTATCATATGTCAGCATTTCATTTGCTGGAATCATATGATTTCTAGCTGTTTAGCTAGAAAAATGTTTTGAACTTGTTCGGTGTTCCCTATTTGTACTGTCAATATGACATAATCCATTGGAACTGTTATTAGGTGCCTATATGGCGGCTTCTCTAACAAAAGGTGTGGACCATTAGGTTCTGGTGCATACATGATGATCCACTAGTTTCTCTACTGGTGGCTTGTATAATGATGGTTGTGATTTGGCTGACTGTCTTTGTTGATAGTAAAGTAAAATATACAATTGATTCCTAGAGACTTATACTAGGAAAATGATAAGTTTGTTTTAGCTAGAATAACTCAATGATTATTTTGGGTGATGATACATTCTAATAGCTATTGTGTATCAGGATATCACTGTGGTGCCTCCATTTTGGAGTGTGCATAGTGAGAGATCCTGTTTGCATGATCTTCTATGAGCTTGGTTGGCTAAAACTTGTGGTCAATGCTAAGGATGTAGAGACTAAGACATATGGTTTGATTAAAAGAACAGATACTATTATTGCCTTCTTCTTTTCACTCAATGATGATTTAGACATCCCACCAGCATGTAAGACTGAGAGTAACACTACAGTAAATAGATCTTAGATCTGAATTGATGAAACATGATTTAAATGATGAGCATAAAGATCAACCTATTGCTTGTGATGCAGTTATTACTACCTACATCTGATATTCTTCTGCTGACCCTGATCTACCTTTATACTGTTGTGCTTAGTGGTTTTACTTGATAAGACCATACCCTTGGCCTATGATGCAAAGGCAGAGGCTTTGCCTTGATGGAAATAATGTTATGATCTGATAACAGAAACCTCTAGGAAGAATCTTCATGGAATTTCTATGTAGTTCTGAGAGGAAAACTATTCTCTTAATCCTCATAGGCAGGTTCTAGTTGAAGGGTGATTGAATAGAGATTGATTTACATCACCCCTTATTCCCCTTAATCCTATTGGTGCAGAACGACAAAATTTATATGATGCATGAGATGGGATATGTTTCTACTGGATCTACCTGCTGCTCTGCTTTAGCTTGCTTCACTATAACTTGAGCTTCTTGATCTACTATAGCCTTCTCTCTCCTTCCAATTTACTTCTCCACCTTGCTGGCCTGCTGCTTCTTTGTCCTTATGCTCCTGATCCAACTGTGGCCTGGCCTTCTTTTCCTGAGACAACTCTTGGATGGCTCCAGGGAGCAACCAGAGTTGGTTGATGGTTTGGTGGAATGATATGGTTTCTAGTTGATAAAGCTGGATAGATCAGTGATCATCTGATTTTATAATATGGTTGTTTATGTGTGGGGCTTGGGAGTTCTAGTGCTAAGAAATGATCTGGGGTGGAAGGAGTAGCTAGAAGCAGTGACTGCCACGGCGTGATTCCTCCTTATCCTCCCCTTGTGTGCTCCTGTGTTGACAACAGATAACTGCATGTTGATGTGCAAGATGCTTGCAAGTGGCACCTCCTGGTGTGGATGAGATCAAGTGAAAATTTGATATTTGTGGAATCTTTATCTTATTACTTTTTACTGTCATGGTGAAACTTGCCCCACTCCAAGCCTGTGATGTTGTACTGAGGCCCTCAATAGATAAGAACAGATGCTCAATTTGATGAAACTTGCCCCTTACAGATTAGCTCAATGATGAAAACTTAACAGTGCATTTCACTGTTCACTTTTGAGAGCAAAACTAACTATCCAACTAACATTATTTTATTTGATTTTTGTTCTATTTTCTTTTCCTTCTTGTTGTGATTGCAGGTAATGAAAATAAGAAAGGAAATGTCAGGTGATGAAGGGATAAGAGAATAGTAGCTTAGGAATTTCTTTGTATTAAATATTGTAATTATTTTTTTGTTTGAGTATTGTAAAAACATTGTATTGTTGTATTTTATTCAATAAAGTTTACTTATTTCCTTTTTATTTACAATTCATTTGTAAAGACAATGTCATATATATTTTGTTGAATAAAGAATTCTTTTATTTATTTCAGTAATGTAATTCTTTTTTCTACTTATTTGGTTCGTGGTACTTTACTTTTATTTATTTATTGTAAAAGATCAATGTAATACTATATGTATATATATATTAATAAAGAACCCTTTTTATATCATTTTTGTAATCATTTCATTTCAAGTTATTAAATATTTCAAATTTCCATTTGTGAATTTTATAAATTCATGTGAATTCATATTTGAAATTCAAATACATGTTTGAACAACTTTCCCCCAAAACAAGGAATTCTACAAAGCTCATGTCGAAATCTATCGCACTTGCTCCGAAGTTCCTTTCAGTACAAGAGAGATCCCGATCCCTCTACAGCTCTTTTATTTTTGCGTGAATTTTTTCCGTATTTTCTTATGCATGAATGCAATGCACACACATGTGTTCTCTATATTTTCATGCGCTAATCCTGGGATATTATAAAGCGGCATCGGCGGTGTATCCGGTGTTCGACCGTGACAACTATGGCTCAAAGCCCAATGACTCTAGGGCGCAGTCAATGTCGGTGGTACGAAGTATGTGAAAGGAACCGCAAAGTACGAAAATGATCGTCTGTTGTTGCTAGCAATGTACTCAATCTTACCCAACGACGTCATATATCGAATGTTCGAAAAGAAGTCGTCAGCAAAAGAGTTGTGGGGTGCAATCAAGGCGCTATATGATGGGGGGCTCTTATGTTGGGATCGAGGAACACGTCATGGCGAAGGATATGGTGTTGATGAACAACAAGGTAGAGCCAAAGTTCTACACGATGGGGGAGTGCATGTCAAGATTCAGCTGATGGTAGTATGCGCAAGTGATCACATAGGGCAACAAGAGGCTACCAGAGACGACGAGATGACATTGGTAGCACCGAAAGTGACCCCTGTAACCCGGTTGCTTAGTCAAGGGTGGCGACACCAAGTACGGCGACCAAAGTGTCAGAAGAAGTCGACGTGAGCATGTCAAATTATGAGAAGGAGACCACCTCAAGCTCAGAAGCGCGACCGGAAAGTACCTGGACGACCGACATCGCCGACGCAACATGCTGGCCCAGAAGCCAGAAGGAGGCGGACTAAATGATTTTTTTCGAACGGTAAGAGACCTGAAGGCCCAGAAGCTCCATTACTTGGTGGGTAAGTTTACAAAATGGACCCTTGTAGTTACAAGAAGAAAAATCAAGCCCTCACAATTTACAAGAAGGACCTCACATAAATTGAAAGAAAATTGATATGGTCCTTCTTCTCCACCGCATACATGACTGGATCTCGAACCATGGCCGCTGGCGACGGCGTCGGGTGTTGGCCCACGCAGAGATAAAACAAAACTTTTTCCTCTAACGTGGTGATCCCAAGATCTAGCTGAGGTAGAAGGCCATGAGGTTTACCACTAGACGCGCGGTTGCGGATTACTGATGAAGCGCGTCAGTTGATGCAGTGCAGTCCTCACGATCCAATTGTCCTGGTGCTGATCGCACAGCACCTCTGCTGGTATCCACACGTACAAGGAGGAGCACCGGCGGCGAACTGCTAGGTTCGTTACGGCGGCAGGACTGCTGTGGAGCTAGGGTTTCCAACACATGGAATGACCTAACCGAACAACGATTAACCTTTCTGGGTTACGGTGCTCCACTATATATAGGAAGTGTACGTGGGATCTGCTCGCGTGGCCCATTCACTAAAGCCCATATAACACTAGTCACCGTGAGTCCAACTCACTAACTCAGTCCTAATCCGGTTTAGGTCCAACCCAACCAGATTACAGGTTCAGATCCAATCCGAACATGCTCCCGCTCTTAAGTTTGTGACCCCGCAGGCTCATGGATACTTGGACACGATTGGAGTCCGACTCTCAATCGATCAGTCGGTAGCGGCTCCAAGCAGAACGTGCCGACTCCCAAGTACCAAAGAGTCATGATGACTTGCCTTTCCAATGCGACTTGCGTCCGAGTCCCTTTTGCCTCACGATATACCTTGTCAGACTATAGGCGAATAATTGTCATCCCTTAAATAGTCCGACTCTCTTCTCGATCCGAGATAAATGATTCACCCGACTAACTCTTAGTCGATCGCCTCGGTTAACACTTAACTGAGTCGTGCATGGCCATGCTTTCCGAAACATATCTCACGAGAGGTCCGAGAGAATATCTCTCCAAGTGGAGGGGCAAAATCCCATCTTGGTTATTCACATCACACAGCTTGATTCTCAGTCGACCCAAACTCTGCCTTTATAACTGCCCAGTTACGGATCGGCGTTTGACAGAACCTAAGTCGGTGATCCTCAAATCGGGCTATGCAATAACCTTAGGTCTAAGGATTACATCGATTGAGATATACAAATGATAACTTGTTCGTTGTACCTCAATATGGGTCAATCCGACTCGCTAAACTCTTTAGACAAATCTGTGTAAGTTGGAATAGCATCTCCATGCTCATGACAAGTGGAACCGAGTCATCAAGCCAACTTTCACATTGGTCTAAGTTGTGTGTCCATCACAACTTCGATGACCAAGGATATTTAGTACAAACAACATGAATGCATAGTTTCACAACCGAATCACATATTCAATGATACACATCAGATGTTTATACAAGGACTACTTAATATCTTTATGAATACAATGGGGAATCTCATCATACATGATTGCCTCTGGGGCATATTCCCAACACTGGGGACTGCGCCACTTGGTCCGACGACAGGATGGGTCGCCATGTCTAGATCAGGAGACCTCCGTGTCGGCAAAACTGCCTGCCAGAAGAAAAGCCTCGGAGCCATATCTCTCGAGGTGCGGAGAGCCCCCCTAGGCCGAAGATAGCGGCGACGCTCAACACCGACGCTTGGGATCTGCCGCAACTTGAGATTCATGGAGACTTGCCGACGTCGAGGCACCGCATCCCGCAGCCCCACCCAACTCCATCTCCCCTCTCGCCACCACAGTCGTTTAGAGGAAGAAGAAAGGGGGGCGCAGCCAGCAGGCAAGAGCACCAGCGACCTGCTTCCAAGCCGACACAGAGCACCAAGAGCCGTGCCACCCTCTCTCCTCGCCTCCACGGCCGGCCAGAGAAGGCCGCATATAATCAGTTATCGCAGGATAGATTTCTAAAAGAAGACTAAGCAAAAGCTCTCTTATAATATCTCAAGTGTACAACATGCAAATACCCTTGTGCAAAATAATCCTCATTTCAACAGCATATAAATAATTGAGATATTCATTACATAGTTCTTGAGATCCACAATTTCAATGATTTGGAGGGTTTATAAAGGATGAGTTGAAAATATAGGAGTACCAAAAAAATGCAAGTGTATGTAATGTAGGGCATACAGGATTGGCAATGCTCTGCAAGCCATAGTTGTGTACGTGCAGAAACCAAAGCGCACGTCGACTCTCCCGATTGAGCACTTGAATTCTAAATCATATTATCCCACCTATACCCTGACGGACACACAGTGTCAGTTGATTGAAGCTACCACAACAGTGCACGGTTCAATCCTACATTTCTATGAACAAAAATGATTGATCGAGTTGAAGTCCGGTAGGGAACGAATTGGTGTACACTACTGTTTCTCTCGAGGATTGATTGGGCAGGCTAAGGAAACAGAGGGGCGACGTATTACCCGACCACGGAACGCTCTCTGTTCCTCTTAGGTAGTAGAAAAATCCAGGATGGATCTCTTTCTCTCTCTATGTGAGTCTCTTTCCTTTAGCAAATCAAACCATGCCATGGCAGTCGAACCTACTATAAAATCTTCATCACGGTACCAGCCCGATCCCTTTCGCACATCAGTTATAAACCAAGAATAGCGTATTTATGAACACACTTCCGAAACACTTGATTGTTGCTGTACAGATTGTCAAGGAAAATGCAAAACAACTGACAAAGCTAATTCTATCAGTGATTTTTAATAAATTTATTAATCCTATTTTATAAGAATGATACTGGTTGCTAATATATTACAGAACGGATAAAAAGTTATCTACAATAGGAAACATAATATGTTCTGTTTGATCTCAAGCCTCTCATGAAGCACAGTGAGTAGTTGAGCACTCAAATAAAATTATGCATAAAACACAAAGAGCATCCTTTAACACTAACAAATGTGGTTCTAATATGAGATGGCTTAGGCTATGTTGCTCGTGATGCTTAGTCTTTCTATACATTCATATTCTTTAAGCAACAATATGCTCTATACCTCGTTCTACAGCTAGCATCCTAATTCAGATAATGGAACCAATGTTTTAGTACATGAAAAAAATTCTATGTCAGCCATCTCAAAGATGATGTATGTATTTGTATTCTGCTCATAATATTTTTTTTTCAAGATTACTGCTCATAATAATGAGTCTAATAACCTTCAGTTATACCTATATATGATGTCATCACAGCTCTTCTAAACATCAGCATGAACGATGCAGTCTGTTATTTGACCATGGTGAACATCACATGTATATATTATTCAATGTAGAACTAGGACATGGAGATGAGGAAAACCTGAAGGACCAAACCTCGGCTTAAGAAGCATATTGCGCTGAAGGCGGCAACACCTACCGGAGCTCGGGGTAAAATCAGCGAGGACCTTGGTGGCATAGTTCATGGAGTGTTATCAAGGGATGAGTTGGGGGCGCCCTTGCAAGATGAGTATGGTAGCTGAGACTGGTCATGGTTGTTCCTGTCTTTAGGCGGGCATCACCAGGGGATAAGTCATGAGAGTCCTAGAATGTTAATGGAGTACATCAGAGAGTCCAACCATCCAAGTAGGCATTCATCCATTCATCGAAATAGTAACATAGGGAATTAAGGTGGAGGGAAACCAAACCTGAGAGTTGGAGGACTCGAGTTTCTTCTGTGATGGAGCACCATGGCCATACCAGATCCTATGTGTTCGGTCACAGTAGCGATAGGTGAACTGAATCCTCCTTATCTAGTTTGCCGTCGCTGGATCCGTCCTGCCTACTCACGGACTCCCGATGAAAAGGTGCTCCGGCCTGGGTAGGGGATCCTTGGTTCCGGCTGGGATGAATACGACAGCGTCGTAGTGCGGACGATCTTGTGGGTGCAGGCGTGAGGCTGAGGGGAGATGAAGGGCGGGCAGGTGTGGGATGGAGAGGTAGCATGGGTGTCTTCAGGGCTGCGTGCAGGCGGGTTTGTGGACAAGAATCACAGCGATGCAGAATGCTGAGGCGGACCGGCCAAAATTGATGTGGGCCAGCTGCAGGGTTCGGCATGCAACAAGGAGAATAAAAATCAGGCGTGAGTTGAGGCCACCACGGTCGTCCGTGCAAGCTGAATCTTCAGGCCTCAAGACCTCGACCACACCGTGCGCTAGGAGCTTGCCATGGCGGGCGTGGTGGAGAAGTATTCAGGTCTCAAGACCTCGACCACACAGTGCGCTAGGAGCTTGCCATGGCGTGCCCAGTGGAGAAGTATTAGGTGGCGCGGGGAGTGATCGTGGAGGCGCTGTGATGGATGAGGGAGTCGGATCGCTGGGCGGTGTGCCGATGGGAGGAGGGTGCGGTTGCTGTTTCGTTATCAGGGCATGGGTGTGTCGATTGAGAGGATGTTTTGCCAACGCGTTTGCGAGGCGCAATCTGCGGGACACATACGAAGGACGAGAGGAGGTCGGGCGAAGGGCGAGACGTATCGGTTGATGACGGAACATGAGATTATTTTTAGGTAGTAGAGATAATCATAATATATTAGAAGTAATTATTAGTAAAAAAACACGACAGGACATAAGTATATGAAATGGTCCCCACCCCAATCCAGAGTTCGATACAGCTTGTAGATAGTGAGTAGTACTCTCATTGTAAGGCCTATGAGACACTTTGCTATGATTAAAAAAGTTAATAACTATTTCTCTTAATTACTTCGTACACCAATAGTTATACATGCATGAGAGAAGATAGAGAAAAAGAAGAACATACATTAAAGGAGAGAGACTAATAAATGAGAGAGAACTTACAATTTCTACTAACATTTATAAAAATCTCTTGGTCCTTGTAATCCCTAAAGGAGGGAGTATAAAAAATCTCAGACTTAAATACACAATTCATATAGTAGGCCAATAAAGAATGCATCTGGAGTATGAAATGGAACTTTTTATATTATTGTGGCTGGAAAAAGGACGGCATAGGCATACATCACACAAAAGTAACCTCGATTATCTCTTACAACAACAACCGTCGACCGCTCAACAGTTTGGGCCGAAAGAGATGAGCTTGCATCCGGAACCGCCCGACGAGCTCTGCTCGACCACCTCCGCCTGATATATTTTGTGCGAGGCGTTGATCCGCAGCGCGTCGACGTCAAGCAGGTACCTAGTGCCGGAGGTATGCACCTTGCCGCTCACAACCTTGGCGAACATGAGCCCGCAGTTTTCCACCTTGTTTTGCTCGTTCACCGCACACTTGCCGAGCCCTTGGACATGAGGGTCGGCGACGTTCGGGATCGGTTTCCATTCCTCACCGGCCGCCGCGGTGGGCGTGGCGACTGCGTAGAGGACAGCAGCACCGGCGAGGAGGAGGAGGCTGGTTCTCATTGTGTCTTGGCGACGGCTTTGCTACTCTGTGAGATGGAGTTTGTATCGAGACTCAGATCGTGTGGTTGGAGGAGAAAGGAAGAAATGGGCAGCATTTAAATAGACCTGATTGGATACACTAGCAGGAAGATGATACTCCAATTAATATACAGTTTAATTGATGGACATTAATTTTGGGCGCGTATCCATATTTCGGTGCAAAATATTATTTGGACGGGCAATAGACGATTTGATCGACAGACATTAATATTACGCGTACGTCCATATATATCTTACTCCGTCCCAATATTTTCTTCATTGATTGTAGGTGCGTAATAATCCTGGAACGGTTACTGAAGATTTAATGGATATAAACCTTTTTGCGGCTACAGAAAACTAATTATGCATGAAATTCGAAACATGATAAGTATCCTAAGAAAATTAATTATGCGGCTATGGTAATTAATGATAGCTCCAATCACATTTCTCGTAGTAGTAAATTCTAGTAATATTAGTAATTTTTAGTATTTTTCTTGCACCGCGATCTATGTATATTTTTTCATGTTCTATGTAATATATTTTTGCTTTAATTTCTAGAAATTAAAACATGTCAGTATATACGTATCTGAAGAAAATTAATTTTGCGGCTATAGTAACTAGTAGCATGAAGAAGAAAATTAATTTTGCGGCTATAGTAACTAGTAGCATGAAGATGGTACAGTATCTCAAGCATATCTTCAATTATTGTACCATTTAATTGGTGGAACTAAAACTGGGCGTGTTTCCGTATTTGGGTGCAAAATGTTGGGACTGGTAATAGACGATTTGATTTATCAACAATCAATTGGATTCATAGCCAATACTCGCTCCAAGAATGAACATACCTTTAGTTTTGTTATAAATCAAGCTCCCTTAAGTTTGACAAAATTCATAGGAAAAATAGCAACATTTATAACCAAAACTAGTACCACAAAATCCATCTTAAACTGAAGTTCCATATACTAATTTCATGTCATACATATTGCTATTTTTTCCCTCTAAAATTAGTCAAACTTAGAATAGTTTGACTTATGGCGAAAATAATGCCCACCATCGCTATAGGGCATGGAATTTTGCCTCCATGAGCATAATTATAAGCTCCCGAGTGTTGAAAATATAAGCAAATTACCATAATATTTAATCTAAAATAAGCAATAATAAAACATGACTATAAGTGCAGGAATTAACCTAATCATGTATACTAGCAGAATAGATGAATAGATCACATTTAACCAGAATAAGCAGATCGCATCTATTCCAAAAGCTAGTACAAGAAACTGCAACAGAAACTGAACTAGATAGGAACAGATTGCGTACGGTGTTGGACGGGGAATCGGGTTCGCGTTCAGGTTGGCGTTGAGGTTTGCGTTTACACCAGTGTCGTCAGCCATGTCGTCGATGTAGAGGCTGCTGATGTCCAGGAAGAAGTCCTTGTCGGGGAAGGAGTGGTCGGTCGACGTGATGTCGTCAGTAGTCGCGCAGACGCGCTCCCCAAAAACATGATCGCCCCTCACCCGTACAGTTCACGATAGGCGGTGGTTCCGAATGCCTACTGTCCCGTCGTCCGGTGCATGTCGGAAGAGGGGATGGAGAAGGTGTAGTGACGGCGCAAGGTTCTGGAGGCAGAGAGAAACGTCCGAGTAGTAATAGCCCATATTTCCGGAAAGACTAGAAACGGCTGACAGAAAATAACTTGGACAATAATTTTCCCGAGCAGCAAAAAGATAAGATCGGCACTGAGACATAATTCCGCAAACCGTGGCGCGCGCGTCGTGGCGAGGCTAGGCGAGGCGTGGCGTGGCGTGGCGAGGCGGGAGACTGAGGAGGAGGAGCGCGCGTGTATGTCACTCTCTTCACTCTCTTTAGGAGGTAGTGAAACACTCCACTATATATATTGGTCCAACTCCCTCCAAACTAGCAAGGTGTGACTAAACTTTGGTGCCATCCCTTGCTAGACATGAATGGACCATGAGAATTTCAGAATTTGTATTAGGCTATGGGCCAAAGCCCATACCCAAATTCCAATAATCCGCCACAAAGTCTCATAGGCACATATGATACGTCGGAAACGTATCTACAATTTTTTATGTTCCATGCTTGTGTAGTATCTACTTTGTTTTGCTTTGTCCACACTTTGAGGTATTTTTCATATGTTTTTTGGTACTAACTTATTAACAAGTTGCCATAGTGCCAGTTGCCTGTTTTCTTCTGTTTTTGGTTTCAGAAAGGCAGAAAATCAATATTCTCGGAATTGGATGGGACAAAAGCCAAAGTCAATATTTTACCATGGGGAACACGAAGCCGGAATACGAGACGGAGGAGACTCACCAGGAGGCCACACCCCCTGCCGCGCGGGTGGGACCACCCCGCGCCTGGGGGGTGCAGCCACCCCGGTGGCCCCTGCCTCGCCTCTTCGCCTATAAGTGATACGCCCAATTTGCATCACCTTTCTATATCATAATCTACCTCTATTCATTGATATTGTTTTATTATGAGGTATTACTTATGGCTTTTCATCTGTTTATGCATGTTGGATGATTCTTGGAGGATAAACTGCCGGAGTCTGGATTCTTATGGAAAAGAAGGCGTTTCAGTGCAATTTCGCGAAGATCAGAAAAATACCAGAAAAATATGGGAAAATATTATTTTTCCAGAAGATTGATGAAGCCAGAAGGAGGATCGAAGAGGGGCCACATGGGGCCCACACACCCCTAGGCACGGGTCCCCCCTAGGCCGCGCCTAGGGTAGGAGTGGCCCACCTGCCCGGCTCCTGACTCCGCCCCTTCTCCTATATATTCCCTACGGAACCCTAAGGCCAGCGGAGCGACCACAGATAGATTTCCTCCGCCTCTGGGGGCGAAAAACACCGAGAGAGAAACATCTCTCCGACAGATAGATTTCTATCGAGGGAATTCCTTCCCAGAGAGGGGAGACCGTCGCCATCAACACCATCATCAAGCTAGGCTTCATCGGGATCATCATCATCATCCACACCATCATATCCACCAGCACCATCATCACCACTCCATCCCGATGTAACAATTGTGTTGGATATTGCTTAGTTCATTAGGGGAAACCTTCCCGGTGTTAATTACTATTGTAGTTGATGCTTGTGAGTGGAACCATTGGATTATTGTTTATGTTCAGACTGTTATCCATTACCATATCATCTTTGATCTTGATCCATATGATGTCTTGTGAGTAGTTCGTTGTGTTCTTGAGGACATGGGAGAAGTCATGTTGTTAGTAGTGAATCTGTGCTGAGTTATTGTTCAATGATTTAGTATTTAAGTTGTGGTGCTATTCTTCTAGTGGTGTCATGTGAACGTCGACTACATGATACTTCACCATTTATGGGCCTAGGGGAATGCATTGTGTATTTGGCTACTAATTGTGGGGTTGCCGAAGTGACAAAACCTAAACCCCCGTTAGGACACCTTTGCACAAGGGAGTGTAGGATCTCAGAGTTTAAGGCTGTGGTTAGATTTATATCTTAATTACTTTCCTGTAGTTACAGATGTTTGTAGGGTGTTTAATCACAAGTATGTATTAGTCCAAGTAAGTTCGGTATGTTAGCACAGGTTCACCCACACAACACTTACAACACCAGAGAAGAGTACTCAGCTATTTGAAGCGAAAGCACTTGACAGAATTCCCATGTGTCGTCGAGAACGTTTGGTCCTTATAAGTATTTCCACCGGCTTGTCCTTTGCTAAGAAAGGATTGGGCCACTTGCTCCGTTTGTTCTTGTCTTTATTACTTGCTCCTTGTTTTGTTGCCTTATTAGAAAACCCCTGAAAATCCGTTTGCTAAGTATTTCTAGAGAGTTCCAGCTCCATACCACTGTTCAGCAACTTCTGCTCCTCGTTGGGATCGACACTCCTATTTATCGAAAGTACTGCGATACACCCCCTATACTTGTGGGTCATCAATAAGAAGCCCCTGATGCCTAAACCCTAAGCACCCGATCAATATTCCACGAAACGTCTGTAGCCGCCGCCACCATCATCCCTAGATCGGGGGGATCTGAACCTCTTCCCGACACCCTGCTGGAGGGGAGATCATCCCAGAGGATCATGCCAGCCTCTGGTATGAAGCGTGAGTAGTTCCACCTTGGACTGCGGGTCCATGTAGTATCTAGATGGTTGTATCTCTTTCTTGTGCTTTCATGGCTAGATCTTGTGAGCTCCGTTCATGATCAAGATCTCATCTATTTGTAATCATGCATGTTGCGTTTGCGAGGATCCAATGGATATAGAGATTACTATGTCAGATTTATTAACGGTTTTGTCTTATTGATTCTATCATGTCTGTGTTGTTTGTGATCTTGCATGCTCTCCGTTGTTAGTAGCTATTGTAGGGGTTCGTAGCATGGAAAACAAAATTTTCTATCGCATACAAACAAACAAGCCAAGATCTATCTACTAGATTGTAGCAACGAGTCGTTTGGAATAACTTACCCTCGAAGATTCCAAAGCGGTTAACGAGAGCAGATTCTCGTGGGTGATGTAGTCGTACACTTCCGATCTCAAGATCGCGTAGACGATCCTTCCGGCCACGTTAAGCGGCGCTCCCATGATCGGTCACTGCGTTCGGTACTCGTGAAGACCTTCCTCTCCCTTGTTCCAAAGCAGCGGAGGTTGTAGCACTCTCCTCGCGATTCGGCGACAACGGCGTGGTACCGGAAGTAGAGGGGAGATCCCGCAGGGCTTCGCCTTAAGCCAGTGCGAGTATGGTGGAGCTTATGAGAGAGGCTATTAGTGGTCTAGTAATTAGACACACCAATTAGAAGGCTCTAAACCAATTAGAAGGCTCTAAACCGCAGGCTAAAGCAATTAGAAGCTCTAAACCAAAAGCGGCTCTAAACCGGAGGTAGAAGATAGGAACTTGTGTGTTCTAGGAGGGAGCCCTGCCCTCCTTATATAGATGGGAGGGGGTGGCGGCGCCCGAGGAGGAGTCCCTCCCAACTCGGCCTAGGCTGGCCGACTTGGAGGAGAAACTCCTCCTCCAAGTCGGTTCAACTCCTCTTGCTTGTTTCCCACAGTTTCTTGTTTTAGCCGTTTGACTTTCAAAGCTGGACATTTGACTTTTTTGTTTTAGGATTCAATTTAATCCTTTATTTGGGACAGCAAGAACACTTAGTACATGATGCAATCATTTCAATATGTAATGACACATTCATGTACCCTCCCCCAGTCTTGGACAATCCGAACCTTCTAGAACATTCCCGATGAAAACACGGAATCATTCCCGAACTCAAAGCAGGACTTTCCTTATATGAATCTTATTCTCGGACCATTCCGGATCACCTCGTGATATCCGGATCCCATCCGAGACTCGAACAACATTCGGTCTCTTTCTCATAATACCATAACTACTCAAACAACGTCGAATCCTTAAGTGTGTCTCCCTACGGTTCGTGAATTATGCGGACATGATCGAGACACTTCTCCGAACAATAACCAATAGAGGAATCTGGAAATTCATATGGCTCCCACATATTTCTACGATTACTTTGCGATCGAATGAACCACTTACATACGATACCAATTTCCCTTTGTCTCACGATATGTTACTTATCCGAGGTTATGATCGTCGGTATCTCTGCATACCTAGTTCAACCTCGTTACTGATAAGTACTCTTTTCTCGTTCCCGTGATATGTGATCCCTTGTGACCAAGTCACATGCTTGCAAGCTAATTGGATGACATTCCACCGAGAGGGCCTAGAGTATATCTATCCGTCATATGGATGGACAAATCCCACTCTTGATCCATGTGTTTCAACCAATACTTTATGAACACTCAATGCCACCTTTATAGCCACCCAGTTACGGTGTGGTGTTTGATGTCATCAAAGCATCCATCCGGTAAAGGTGATATGCATGATCTCATGGTCGAAGGAATTAGGTTACTATGTATCAGAAAGCATATAGCAATTGAACTATTGAAATGACTTGATCTTTATGCTACGCTTATCTATAGGAGTATGTCCATCACATCATTCTCCTAATGATATGATCCTGTTGTTAATAACATCTCAATGTTCATGATCAGGAAACCATGATCATATATTAACCAACAAGCTAGTTTAACAAGAGGCTTTACTAGGGACTCTTATTTTAGTTTACAAATCACACAAGTATTAATGTTTCCGGTTAATACAATTATAGCATGGTATGTAAACATTTATCATAAGTGTGAAGATATGATAATAACCACTTTATTATTGCCTCTTGGGCATATCTCCAACAGTCTCCCACTTGCACTAGAGTCAATAATCTAGTTTCAAACCTTTGTGTATATAACACCTATGGCTTTCCGGTGTTGTATGTACATGATTGCTAGTGGTCAACTGATCTCCGGATCTGACACTTCCAGGTCCGTGTGTAATTGCATGTCTTTGCGTCTCTACGCATCACTCATTCTCTAATGAGATGGCTTTGTATAAATTTGGTCTTTCGGTGTGACCTTTAGCTCTTTGGGGTTAAAACATGTTGATAATATTGTCGCACAATATATATTCATAGTATTATCCCACTGTGAACTACACCTAGTTTGATAACAAACTACTTGACACAAATGCCCTCTTTTGCTGCTAAAATAGCAGTTATATACTTGGCCTTTTGTTGTAGTATCTGTCACAATGTCTTAACTTTGGAACTCATCCAAATCCATTATGGAACTCACCTTCCATTATATTGTGCCACCCTTAGTTTAGATTGAGATAAACTTAATTTGTACTTTGTGACAAAGCTAGTATCAATGTAGTACTTTTACAATGAACTAACCATCTATTTGTCACTTCTACAAATATTATACTCTTAGTTCTTCCAAAAGATCATAAGAATATCCTTACTATTGTCCAATGATCATCTTACGAATCATTCTGGTATATGCTCACAACATTTAGAGCATAGGACATATCTGGATTTGTACATATCACAGATGATATAAATACTCTTTGTGATTTTATACATCAAGTATCAATCTATACTTGATTATTTGTTTCACTTTACCAAATGTCAATACACTTGAATATATCATCAACATTGAATTTATTCAATCCTTTACATGACAAGAACCTCTCTTGTAGTTTCTATATTGAACTCATTCAATATCTTGTCTATGTACTTCTGGCACAACCATATTAGCGTCTATTGATGCCAAATATTTAGGTTTTGCCTAAGTCTTTCATCGGGATGAAATTCTTAATATGTGTTAATAAAAGATACATTATTTCCAATCAACAATATGTCTTCAACATAATGTATTAGAAACATGTCTTAAGCGCTCCACTTAATTTCTTGCAAATGCAAGCATCTTCATTGTCTCTAATGAACTTTTAAACTCCTTTAACAGTTTCATCATAGTGAAGATTCCAACTCCATGATGCTCACTTTAACCATTGAAGTTTGCATATGCTTTTAGCATCCTTTGAATTAACAAAACCCTATGGACCGTGTTATGCACATGTCCTAGGTAACGATTCTATTAGAAGAACTTGTTTTGTTTATTCAACTACCATATAACAAATTATATGTAGTGGTTGCTACATTAATCCGTCTAGACTAAATATCACTATGACAGATCAAATCTTGTCATAGTCAACCTTTGAACATTGTTTGTGAACTCTTTCCCAACATGTCGACTATTTCATAGATGTGAAACATCCATGTCTATTTCTTTATAGATCCAGACACAACTATAAGGTCTTACACCTTTCTCGAGGGTCCTTCAAGTTCAAAACTTGATTTTCTCGTGTATGGAACTATCACGGATTTTATGGCTTCAAGCCATTTTACGGAGTCAGGGCCCATCATCGCTTCTTTGCATGTAGTCGGTTCATTATTCTCAAATAATGATTCAACCCTCAAATCTTGGTATTTGATTGTTTATCCGACCTACTTGTTTCAATAGGAACTTGGATCTCCGTGACCACAACCTTTGAGGTACGTGAGCCATGAGCTTTGTTGCTGCCTCCGGAACACTTTTCGGTGCTGCGCAACTCTGCACATATAGCTAAGGTTCTTTTAACCTTATCAAAGTTCTATTGTCCTCCCACTTTTCTTTTCACGAAAAATTCCTTCCAAAAGAAATTTGACGTTCTAAGTGGCAAACACTTTTGTCTCTGGTGTTATGGAGGAATACTTAACAGTTATTCGAAATAACATACAAAGACAGGTTCATCCGACTTTGGTTGCAAACATCTTTCTTATGCAAAGCATACCAATGTTTAAGAAAGGACAACTTGGGTTTTATCCCAAACCATAACTTTATATGGTGTCATTTCAACGGATTATGATGAAGCTCTTTTCAGTGGAAAAACGGTAATCTCTAAAGCTTTTAATCTTTAAAATATAATGGCAGTTTTATAAATTATACCTTTGATCTTACCATGTCAAACAAGGTTTAATTACATATCTCGAACGCTCCATACTCTTATGGTGTTTCGGGAAAATGCAAATCCATGGAACGATTCCTTAAATCTTAGGTATTTTGCTAAACTCTGTAACTCAAATATCTTCCTTTATGATCTTTATCATAAACTGTTTATATTCTTGTTACAATGATTTTGCACTTCATCTTGAAAGTCTTTTGAACTCTTCAAATATTTCACACTTCATCCTTATTAAGTAAATATTCATATATTCACTCAAATTTTCGGAGAAAGCATATGAAGTTGAAATCCATCTCTTGACTACACATAATGGATTTCATACAACAATATGTACTAGTTCCAATAAGCTAGTCATTCGTTCCCTTTCGGCCTATGAACGAAGTTTTAATTATCTCTAGGAAAGTTTCACAAGCGTCATTTGATCAAAATCAAATAGACTCCAAAATTCCATCCATATGGAGTTTCTTCATGTTTTCTTTCCAATATAATTTAAACGGCGATGTCACTTCCTAAGTGATCTTTCAATCAATTTGTCTTTCGACATTTTTAGCACTAGTTTTATGGATGTGATTCCTCCAACGAGATTTGCGAATCATCCATCTTTTATGGATTACGGCAATTATTTGAACAACCCTTTTGTTCTCATAATACCTGATAAAACAAATCTTTGAAGGCAAGCTTTGATGTTTAACGAGCAACACAATAACCCTTTATTTTGTTCTCGATGAACATCATCACATATTCTTTTGCTAGTTACTTAGGCCATTGTAGTTCATGAATTGTGTTGTTTCGTATGACGATTCACACCAACAAATTCAGTATCAAATACTTAAGAACCACATTGTTTAACAAGCAAAGAATACAGCCATAACACGTATATCATCTATATACTTAAACCGAACAATTCTAGTCTTTTCTTTTCCTCCATATACTTATGAGATTCTCTTTCAAGATTTCCTTTTACATTTGAAAGAATCTATCAACATCAATTAGTGGAGTCATTCATATGACACATAGCCCAAAACATGTATAGTTAAATACCAATGTCTTTGGACTTGCACTTTGAAGTAGATCACCATCATCAAATGTTTGGTGTTCTTTCAAATTCCTTTATTTAGTAATCTTCTTGGTGTAGTAAACATTTTACCTACATCAAATATTCACCCTTATTATGGATTTATCCATGATCAAGCTACTTTTAGCTTGTAACGGTGAATCGCAAGTATAATGTTGCTCTCCAAAACCTTTTGGAGGATTAGGACAACTAGTGTCTCCAACCTTTTTGCAAATTCTCGTCAAATATGAGAACATGACTTTTGCCATATTATACTCTATCATGTTGCAACCAAAAATTTGTTTCAGATATCACAATATCTTCCACACATCATGGTTTCTGAAACAACTCTTTCAGATCCTAGATAACCTTGATATTAAGAGAATCCTTTGAATATCAAGAATCGTGGAGACAAACATGATACTTATATACTAACATTGGAATTGTTACTCTTGTTTTAATACCAATTATTAAACTTCATGGAATAACCGGAACTTACTGAAAGTTTGCAATAGGACTTTTAAACTTTAGATTAACACTTCAAAACAATACGATACCGTTAAGAAAGTAACTAACCAGAATTCTATAGCTCTATTATCTCAATTATAACTAAGCGCAAGGTGGTAAAGCGGATGCCAATGACTACAACAACTATGCAAATTCACTTTGATTTAGTTTATGATAAATTGAGTTCTAATTAATAATTAAATTAATCTAGGTGAACTCCCTCAAAACAATATCCCTCACATTGTTTTAGTGATCACACGAACCAAATCCACCACATCAAAACCGATCATCACGAGAGTTGATGTAGCTTCAATGGCGAACAATCAACATGTTCATCATATCTACTATATGACTCATGCTCTACCTTTCGTAATCCGTGTTCACGAGGCCATGTACATGCTAGGCTCGTCAAGATCAAACCTTAGTTTCCGCATGAGCAAATCTGGCTTGCTCACGTTGTATACACTTGCAGAATCTAACACACCCGATCATCACGTGGTGCTTCGAAACAACAAGCTTTAGCAACGGCGCTAACTAAGGGTGAACACTTTAAGACTTGAAATTCATGTGCATGAGGGATCATCTTATAATGCTACCGTCGTCTACTAAGCAATACAAGATGCATAAAGGATTAACATCACATGCAATTCATAATATGTGATATGATATGGCCTTTCTTCTTTGTGCTTCTGATCTCCATCTTCAAGCACGAACATGATCTCCATCATCACCGGCATTGCATCAAGGTCAATGACGCTTCTCCATGGTTGTCGTCCACCGGCTTCAACTATTACAACTACTTTGAATAGACACGCGGGTCTTAACATAAATTAAAGACAACCATATGGCTCCTGCCGGTTGCCAACTTACAATAAGGAACATTGCATACATCAAATATAATCACAATCATGGCCATATCACATCACAGCACACCCTTGCAAAACAAAGTTAGACGCCTCTACTTTCTTTGCATATTTTACGTGGTTTGGGGCTTTCAATAAGTGTCGTTCTAACTTACGAACAAGAACCACAACATTGATACTAGTATTGTTAATCACCCGTTGTAAATTGGATCTTAACTATGCTAGGAGAAACAGGCACCATAAAGCCACTTATGCAATACAAGTTGCATGTCAAGCGTGGAGCAAGTCTCATGAACGATGTCATGTAAGGTTAGCCCGGGCCGCTTCATCCCAACATACCGCAAGATACAAAGTACACAAGAAGCAATCGACAATAAAAGCATCAACGCCCACAATGACCATTGTGTTCTACTGTGTGAGATCTACATATAGACACGGCTCTGATACCACTGTAGGGGTTCGTAGCATGGAAAACAAAATTTTCTATCGCATACAAACAAACAAGCCAAGATCTATCTACTAGATTGTAGCAACGAGTCGTTTGGAATAACTTACCCTCGAAGATTCCAAAGCGGTTAACGAGAGCAGATTCTCGTGGGTGATGTAGTCGTACACTTCCGATCTCAAGATCGCGTAGACGATCCTTCCGGCGCCACGTTCCGGCAGCGCTCCCGCAGTTGGTCACACGTTCGGTACTCGACGAAGACCTTCCTCTCCCTTGTTCCAAAGCAGCGGAGGTTGTAGCACTCTCCTCGCGATTCCCAAAGACAACTGTGGCGTGGTAGGGGAAATCCATGAGGCTTAAGCCTGGCCGGTGCGAGTATGGTGGAGCTTATGAGAGGCTATTAGTGGTCTAGTAATTAGACACACCAATTAGAAGGCTCTAAACCAATTAGAAGGCTCTAAACCGCAGGCTAAAGCAATTAGAAGCTCTAAACCAAAAGCGGCTCTAAACCGGAGGTAGAAGATAGGAACTTGTGTGTTCTGGGAGGAGCCCTGCCCTCCTTATATAGATGGGAGGGGCTGGCGCGCCAGGAGGAGGAGTCCCTCCCCAACTCGGCCTAGGGCTGGCCGCCGGCTTGGAGGAGATAAACTCCTCCTCCAAGTCGGTTCCAACTCCTCTTGCCTGTTTCCCACAGTTTCTTGTTTTAGCCGTTTGACTTTCAAACTGGACATTTGACTTTTCTGTTTTAGGATTCAATTTAATACTTTATTTGGGACAGCAAGAACACTTAGTACATGATGCAATCATTTCAATATGTAATGACACATTCATGTACCCCTCCCCAGTCTTGGGACAATCCGAACCTTCTAGAACATTCGATGAAAACACGGAATCATTCCCGAACTCGGCGGGACTTTCCTTATATGAATCTTATTCTCCGGACCATTCCGGATCACCTCGTGATATCCGGATCCCATCCGAGACTCCGAACAACATTCGGTCTCTTTCTCATAATACCATAACTACCCAAACAACGTCGAATCCTTAAGTGTGTCTCCCTACGGTTCGTGAATTATGCGGACATGATCGAGACACTTCTCCGAACAATAACCAATAGAGGAATCTGGAAATTCATATGGCTCCCACATATTTCTACGATTACTTTGCGATCGAATGAACCACTTACATACGATACCAATTTCCCTTTGTCTCACGATATGTTACTTATCCGAGGTTATGATCGTCGGTATCTCTGCATACCTAGTTCAACCTCGTTTCTGATAAGTACTCTTTTCTCGTTCCCGTGATATGTGATCCCTTGTGACCAAGTCACATGCTTGCAAGCTAATTGGATGACATTCCACCGAGAGGGCCCAGAGTATATCTATCCGTCATGTGGATGGACAAATCCCACTCTTGATCCATGTGTTTCAACCAATACTTTCGAACACTCAATGCCATCTTTATAGCCACCCGATTCGGTGTGGTGTTTGATGTCATCAAAGCAACCATCCGGTAAAGGTGATATTCATGATCTCATGGTCGAAGGAATTAGGTAACTATGTATCAGAAAGCATATAGCAATTGAACTATTGAAATGACTTGATCTTTATGCTACGCTTATCTATAGGAGTATGTCCATCACATCATTCTCCTAATGATATGATCCTGTTGTTAATAACATCTCAATGTTCATGATCAGGAAACCATGATCATATATTAACCAACAAGCTAGTTTAACAAGAGGCTTTACTAGGGACTCTTATTTTAGTTTACAAATCACACAAGTATTAATGTTTCCGGTTAATACAATTATAGCATGGTATGTAAACATTTATCATAAGTGTGAAGATATGATAATAACCACTTTATTATTGCCTCTTGGGCATATCTCCAACAGCTATCTTGGCCAAGTAGTTGCTAGTGACTCCAAGAGGGGGTATTTATGCTCGATAGTGGGTTCATGCCTCTACTTAATCAAGGGAAGTGACAACAATCTCTATGGTTGTAGATGTGTTGTTGCCACTAGGGAGAAAACAACGGTCTCTTGTTCATGGAACAAGTGGATTGTTTACCTTACACACTTTGCTTAAAGCAGTTGTCTGTTGCTTGAAACTTAATACTGGAGGAGGTTCAGATGATAACCGAAAGGTGGACTTCTAGTCATAGATGAAGTTGGATGGCGGTCTATGTATATTGTTGTATTTCCAAATCAAATCTCATAGGATATTTATGTCTAGTATTGCATTGTTATGCATTGCTCAGTCCTATCAATTGCCCTGGTGTAATTTGTTTACCCTACATGCCATGTTTGTTTATCTAAGGAGAACACCTCTAGTGAACTATAGACCCCGGTCCAATCTTTACCATTGATACATCTTCCACTGTAACTGTTTACTTGCTACAAACCATAATTACCTTCCACACCATATAGTTAATCCTTTGTTACAGCAACCGGTGAGATTGACAACCTCACTGTTAGTTGGGGCAAAGTCTTGAGTTTGTGGTGTGCAGGTTTCCACGTTGCTTGCAACACCTGTGTGATGTTTCCTTCCTCCTACTGGTTCGATAACCTTGGTTTCTTACTGAGGGAAAACTTGGTGTTGTGCCGCTTCATACCTTGCTCTTGGGGTTTCCCGACGAAGCGTCCACCACGCATCAAGACTTTCTGGCGTCGTTGTCGGGGAGGCTAAGGACGTCTTTACAAGGGGAGTACTTCTCAACCTTTCTCTTTACTTTGCTTAGTTTCTTTTGCTTGGTTTTGTTTGCCTCTTTTTATCAAAAACTCCAAAAAAATAGTTTAGTTTGGTTTGCTTTCTCTTATCAAAAACACAAAAAATTAGTTCCTACTCTAGTTACCATCACTACTCTAGTTGCTGGTCTATTATTTCCTTGCTTTGTCAAGCTTTCTATCAATGGATGGTTTATTTGAAACTAGTTCTTATTGGCAAGGTGGATTCACGGAAGAAGAAAAGTATTATTATAAGGAACACCGTTTGTCACAAAAAGGGAAACACTTGTGGGATCAAATTGATAAATTGAATACTTTTGCTAGAGAGGTGTGCTCTACTTATAATGTTACTTATTGCTTTGATAAATCTTGTTGCTGTAGGAGGTATAAACACCTGCCTTTTTAATGTGAGTATAATGATAATATTACCATATATTCTTATGTTAAAGGAAATTATGACTTTTATGATGTGGAACAAATTGAAGAATTTATTGCTTTCAAGGGTGAATTTGAACTTGCCAGTTTGCTTGAAAATACTGATGATGCACCTTATGAATATGAGGTTTATGAGATACTTAAATATTGCTTTGATAATTACAAGGAATAAAATGGCTATATTCTTGAATATTTTAATAGGTGCTTTCCACAAATGGAAGAGACTAATGCCTTGCAGGATCCTATGGAAGAAGAAATTGCTCAAACTGGAAGCTCATTAGATGAAAAAGAGGAGGAGAGTGATGGTCAAGAGGAGGAAGAATGGATCTACCCATGTCTACCTTCTAATGAGAGTAACTCTTTACCTCTTACATTATTTGATTGTCCCCATGCTTACCAAAGGAGGATGAATGTTATGTTCCTGTGGATTCTTTTGAAATATCTGCTATGGGTAAAATGTGTGATAATAGTTATGCTCCTGTTATCTATGATAATCCTATATTTGTGGCTAACTTCAAAATGCATGGTACTAAAGAGTTTTGCTTATAAAATGTTTATTATAAAGCTCTATATGATGGTCCTATATTGAATGATCAGTCTTCTTGTTATAAAATTGTTAAAAGTGGGTTTCAAGGTTTTAATCTCACTATTTTCGAGCTTGATAAAAATTATGTGTTTTATAGATCATGAAAAGCATACTTTATGTGATAGCTATATTGTTGAGTTTATTCATGAGGCTACTGAAAATTATTATGAGAGAGGAAAATATGGTTGTAAAAGTTTTCATGGTGCTGAAACACCTCTCTATGTGCTGAAAGTTTCGAAGTTGCTCTTGTTTTATCTACCCTTTCTTGTTACTATGTGCTTCTTTGATTTATTTTCTTACAAGATTCCTATGCATAGGAAGTGGGTTGGACTTAAATGTGTTTTGAATTTGCTTCTTGATGCTCTCTTTTACTTCAATTCATATTTATGATGTGAGTATCTTTCTTGTGCCTAACTTAAAGGCGTTAAATAAAAGTACTTGTTGGGAGATAACCCAAGAGTTTTCTTAAGTCTTGGAAGTTATTACTTCAGTAATGATCTCTTCTTATCCTTTTTGTTTGCTTTTTGTGCCAAGAATGACCTCTAATGAGAAGGAAGTAAGATCTGGGGAGTTGCTGTCCCGAAACAGATTCCTGTCCTCCACCATAAAAATTCGTGAGGAGTCTATGTAAGTCGGATTGAGATGAAAATTTACGAATAAATCCCCCAGTATGTTAGATAACTTTCGTTAGTTGAACACTTTTTGATTTGAGGAACAGAAGATTTTCGAACAAATCGGTTTCTACCTGTTGGTCTGTTTTGACAGATTTCTGCCATTGTTTGCATTTGCTTCTTATCGATTTCTTTTTGAGTTCTCTTTTGGGGAATTGAGATTTTTGAGTAGTTGCTACAGTAGCTTGTGTTTTTAGTGAAAAGGTTTGCTGTTCTAAAGCTGAGCCTAAAGGTTTATTATCTTTTGAATACACTAATGTTGCTAATGAAGATTGTGTGAAGTTTTGTATGAAGGAAAAGTTTTCAGGTGTAGAGAGAGAATGATGTAATGAGATGAAGAATGGACAAAAGGTCAAGCTTGGGGATGCCACCCCGGTGTCACACCAAGTAATATCCAAGTGGTACAAGCGTCAAAGCTTGGGGATGTCCAAGGCATCCCCTTCTTCATCAATAAAAAGCTCAGGTCTTTCTAGACACTTCGTTTTTATTGTTTCATGCACTGTTGTGTTGTTCTTGGAGCGTCTTAGTTTTCATTTGCTTAGTTTGTTTAATTTGTTTGAATAAATTAGTTTGGACCCCCGTTCTCGCTGTGTTGTTTCAAATAAGTCGATTGGTGTTGGAAAGGAGTAGAGAGTTCTTGCTTGAAAGTGCAAGAGGAGCTTGCTTTGACTTTGACTGTGCAAGAGGAGATCATCCCGGAGGCCTTCTTCTCCGGTATGATGCATGAGTAGTTCAACCTTGGACTACGGGTCCATGTAGTATCTAGATGGTTGTATCTCCTCCTCCAATAGGGGGTATTTATGCTCTATAGTTGGTTCATGTCTCTACTTAATCAAGGGAAGTGACAGAAATCTCTATGGTTGTAGATGTGTTGTTGCCACTAGGGAGAAAAAAAGGTCTCTTGTTCATGGAACAAGTGGATTGTTTACCTTACACACTTTGCTTAAAGCAGTTGTCTGTTGCTTGCAACTTAATACTGGAGGAGGTTCGGATGATAACCGAAAGGTGGAATTCTAGTCATAGATGCAGTTGGATGGCAGTCTATGTATATTGTTGTATTTCCCAATCTAATCTCATAGGATCTTTATGTCTAGTATTGCATTGTTATGCCTTGCTCAGTCCTATCAATTGCCCTGCTGTAATTTGTTTACCCTGCATGCCATGTTTGTTTATCTAAGGAGAACGCCTCTAGTGAACTATGGACCCCGGTCCAATCTTTACCATTGATACATCTTCCACTGTTACTGTTTACTTGCTGCAAACCATCATTACCTTCCACACCATTAAGTTAATCTTTTGTTACAGCAACCGGTGAGATTGATAACCTCACTGTTAGTTGGGGCAAAGTCTTGAGTTTGTGTTGTGCAGGTTTCCATGTTGCTTGCAACACCTGTGTGATGTTTCCTTCCTCCTACTGGTTCGATATCCTTGGTTTCCTACTGAGGAAAAACTTGCTGATGTGTCGCTTTATACCTTGCTCTTGGGGTTTCCCGACGAAGTGTCTACCACGCATCAACATATCATCACATCACATCAATCAGTTCCAAAACATTGTTTATATACCGGTGCGAGGTGGAGACTGTTAAGTTGAAATTCATCTTAGAGCTTCATGCTACACTAGATTGCAACTTGAATAGTGGACTATGCCTTGAACTACAAGTTTGGTGCGCACTAGTTTCACACAAGGTCTAGACCGATACAGGGCTGCCGCGAGGCTTCCCCGTGGTTTGGATCTTATGCATCATACTCCATGGACTTTCATGAGTTTGTTATAGAGCACCCAACTCCCACGGACTGCGACGTTTGACAGTCAGACTCATATAGGTGTGTTCTTCAGAAGATGTTCTGCAGGACAACATCTTTGCTTTAATTAAGCCATTCAGAACACATTAAGGTAAATACCAACCTTCCAGGCGGAATAGGAGAGTGATACGTCGGAAACGTATCTATAATTTTTTATGTTCCATGCTTTTTAGTATCTAGTTTTGCTTTGCTTTGTCTACACTTTGAGGTGTTTTTATATTTTTTCTGGAACTAACCTATTAACAAGTTGCCACAGTGCCAGTTGCGTGTTTTCTTCTGTTTTTTGGTTCCAGAAAGGAAGAAAATTAATATTCTCGGAATTGTACGGGACAAAAGCCAAACTCAATATTTTACCGTTGGCGACACGAATCCAGAAGACGAGACGGAGAGGCGCCACAGGGCGGCCAGACCCCCCCAGGCGCGCCTAGGGTTGGCCCACGCCTAGGCAGGGTGTGGGTCCCCTGGGCGCCCCCTGCCTCGCCTCCTCACCTATAAGAATCCCCCGATGCAGAAACCCTAGGCATGTTGGGGATATGCTATATGGGTATCCTCAAAGAATGTCTCCTATCCGGATAACCCGGGTGGACCACAGTTGGTAGCATGGCCCATGGCCTGCTGGGCGGCCCGGTTATATGGATCCAGAAGGGATCCCCATGCCGGATAAAGGAAGTCTACGGAGGAGTCACTGACGTACCCGGAGCCTTGGAGTGCAAGACACGCTAGACTAGTTGTAAGCAATGTAGGACTCTGTAACCTGTCCGGCTAGGAATTTACCTGTAACCCTATGACCTGACGACTATATAAGCCGGGCCTATGGGATCCTTTAGGGCAAGACACAACTCATATCGCGCACAGCGAATCGATCCCTGTAACTCGGCGTATTGCCATTATAGTGATTTATAGCAGGATTAGGATTCCGCCACCGTTGTGGGATCTGAACCTGGGTAAGCTGTGTAACCTCGTACCCGTCAACCGTCCGCCTTCCCCCACGTCTCTAAACATGCACTCGTCGGCAATACCACGACAGTTGGCGCCCACCGTGGGGCTAGATGCGCTTTAGGCTCTTCAGCGGGCGAGGATCAAGATCTTCGCGGCAATCGGCGAAACCATAGCCATCGGTCGTGTTCTCTTCTCCGGCAACGTTCCGATCCCCCTCCTCCCGAACGAGTTCTGGATCTGGCGGACACGAACCCTACGCGATGCTCGATCGTCCCCATCGGAGATATCCACCTCTTCATCGGCGAAAACGACTCAGTGTAACACCCTCAGAATCGGACCTATGCAAGTTTCAGCGATTCCCGCCAAACCCGCATAGAAACGATTCAAAGGTGCCCACCAGGCACTTTCGTGCGGGTGGAAAACGAAGTAATAACATTACACAACAGTCCTCGATGGGACCCACAGAACAGATATATATAACAGCGACTCCATGAGTCAAGAATACAGATATACGGTACAAAGATCCAAATCACCTTGAAAAGATGGAGCGTCCGGCTACGGACAAGATACAAAAGGGGCTAAGAGCCCTGAAGAATAACCAATGGCGTCCATAACCCTGCCCAGGCCAAGCCGGAAGGATAACCCTGCTAACGACGTCGATCTCAAAACCTGCTTAAACAAAAGGGGTGCCGACAAAGGGCAAAGGAAAAAGAGGAGCGTCAGTACTAAGGCCAGTACACGGCGAGGCTAGAATTCGGCGGTCCTCGCCTACATAGGTATGGTGGGCTGAAGCGGCAGCGACAGCATGCGCTAAACAACCTATAGAGACTCGGTACAACTAGCGGCAATCAGAGAGGGGTAAGAAAGACCTATTCGGAACCAGACTGAAACTAACACCAAACAAACCCATCCTGGTGTTTCCCCCTCGACACCGATCGAGGAAGTCAACCGAGGAACTCACACCGTTGGCAGTTTTACTTATTCGGTTATCGTTGCGGCAATTACTAGTCAGGTTTAGATAATCATCCTGATAAAGTAAGCAGTGGGCACTTTTAGTTAACCATTCCGTTATAGTTACAACACTTACTAATCAGATACAGATAGCATGAGATAACCCAAAACCCAGCAGTTGTTGGTACTTTTATTTAGCCATTCCGTTGTAGTTGCAATATTTACTAGTCAGATACAATGGTCGCAAGCGACACTCCAAACAAGCAATTGTGGGCAGTATTATTAGCCATTCCATTATAGTGAAGCTGATTACTAGTCATTTTAAAGTCAAATTTATAGCAATAAACTTTAGTTATGCTTGTCTATGGTCGAGATACTGTGCTCCAAGTCGTCCATATCCGCGGACACGGCTTTCAGAAAGTTTTACCCGGCCGGGGTGCACCAATAGCAACACACGCTCGATCAACCTCGGAAAAACCAAATCAAAACCCAACGAGGCTTTCACGACAAAGCAATCACAGGATTCAGAAATATTTCAGGGGGCCACCCCATTGAGTAGACCCGCAACGAAGCCAGCTGACTCCGAGACGGACTCAAGGTTTGCGACAATGGCTGTAAACGACTGGGAACCCGAAAGTGTGGCTGGGCTTGTCGATACCGCGAAAACATTCCGCTTACCTAAACAGTACAGTGTGCTCCTCGCACAATCGTAAATACAAAAGTAGCATGGCATAAGTACAGGATAGTAAATAAAACCTCAAACTAGTTTGTGGCCCCAAGAAATAAGACTGAATCAAGCTCTGGCTCAGGGGGGTCCCATATACCTCCCGGATGTGGATAGCGCGATAAATCAAGGAACAAGTATCAAGTACTCGGGGTCCTACGGGACACAAGTGGGCGTTCGGAAACCAAATATTTTCTATCACCCACCGATGCCTCTGCTTATTTCAATTTTAGTTGTTAAACAGGAATTAAAGTGAACGATAAGTAAAGCCATAATCATCTCCAACATTAACATGCGGCAATAAACCAATAACTGTGGCACTTGAAGACGCGCAACAGCACTTGAGCAAGCGACTACGACGCGCAAGTCCAAACTATCTAGCAAACAACAGGTAATAGGATGTGTCCAAGGCAATATAGGGCTGCACGGAATATCACAGGTACGGAAACTAGAGCATCGCAACACAGATAGCAATAGATCAACAGGAGGGAATAAATACTATAAAAGTAAGATAGGTAGAAAGGGGGAGATGCTCGCCTGAAAACATTGTCGAAGGTTCAACCGAAGATCGGGTCGACACTCGCATCAACTCAACGGCCTTATCCGCGAAGAAGCAAAACACTAGAAGAAACACCGGATGACATATTTAATGCTACGGCAAAAGATCGGCATGCTTATGATATGATGCATGGCTTGGCAAAGGTGCGATGCAATTAGGTCATATTAAGCGGAACCGGGGTCCCGACATTATTTAGGTGGTTCATGTTGTTTGGCTAACCGCAATTTAAATGTTGTAATAGCAAGGCAAGAGAAGTTACGGTTCGCTACACCAATTTAAATGAGGCCAATATAAGGCTAGATTTGCCCGCATATGGGCCCCATATTTAATTATTAGGTGAATCGGCATAAGGCCCCCAAACCACATGATTGTATGCATGCAAGACAATTATTATGCGACAAGTTATATTATGTTATAAAATAGGGTTTCGGGAAGGGTTTCACACATTAGGGGGTCTCGACGAACTTGGGGTTCCGGGGTTCGGGGTCGGTCTCAGGGTTCAGGGTTCGACGGAACGTTCTCGGGTAACCGAGGTAGATCTTGTCGCATCCGGGAAGGAGGGCTTGGTTCGGTGTTGGGGGCGCATCGGATTCTTCCGGGTCGGTGTCGATCTTGTTGTCGCGACGACCTTGTCGGGTCCGCGCTTCGGATTCCGTGAGGCGATCTTGACACTCCGTGTCGAAGTCATTGAGGTTTTTCTCCTTATTCATCGGTGGCGAACTTGGAAACGGCGTCAGGGTCCTCGGGGTACGCCAGGTCCATTCTTCAAAACATCATTATCGAGACGATCTTCGCGTCCAAGGGTTCTCGGCATCAGATCCGGAAGAAGTGCTCTGCGTCCTCGAGGGGTACTTGTCGCACCGGGGTTGGGTCTTTGGGGTTTGTTTTCCGTTAGAAGTTCTTGTCGTCCTACTCGCGATCGTACACCCAACAGGGGCCCCTGGTACTGATGCGGGGATGCTGCTGCCTAAGGCACGGGAGAGGTGCACGCGCGAGAGGGAGGAGAAGGCCGAGCTCGTCGGAGGCAGCGCGCAGGCGGCCATCGGGAGGGATGGTGAGGACGTCTAGGGCCGGCATGGACGCGACCAGAGCGTCGGCGAGCTTGCGTGAGGGCGTGGGGGACGACGGGGCGCGGCGACCAGCGACGCTCGAGGACGCGGCCACCGGGGCGAGGCGGGGTCGCGTAGGAAGCGGGTGGCGACGACGGCAGCTGCTCTGCAGAAGGCGGGGCTCGGCGGGGAAGGAGCGAGAGGCCGGGCGCGAGCTCGGGCGAGCCAGCGAGGCGGCGGCGGAGGAGCTCGGGAGGCGACGGGAGGCCTGAGGAGCGGGCGGCGCGGCGCTAGGAAGGGACGCGCGGCCGACCGCACGGGCTCGGGAGGACCGGGAAGGAGGAGCGGGTGGAGGTGGTTGATGGCGGCGGGGCTCGGGAGGCGAGGCACGGAGGCGGCCTTGCGGTCGGTGACGGAGGGACCGGGCGGGCGCCAAGGGAGCGGAGGAGGGAGGAGGAGCGTGGTCGCGGTGGCGTCTTGGCGAGGTGGCGCGCAGAGGGTGGAGGGTGGTGGCGCCGGGCGGGAGGAGCGGCGCTGAGGGAGCGGCGGGAAGAGAGGGAGGTGGGAAGGCGGTTGCGGGCGGCGGAGGAGTGGAGCTCGGGAGGAGAGACGCGAGGTGGGAGGAAGGGAGCCTGAGGAGGAAGACGCGACGGGGGAAGAACGTGGGCGCGTGGGGGGAGGCTGGGCGCCGTGGTGGGTCGACGTGGTCCCAATGGGAGACAAAGGCAGTGTTGATCCGTGTGGGGAGAGTGGCGTGCGTGTGTGGCTGCGTGCGTGTGTGCGTCGTGTGTGGTGTGTGGGCAGGTGGAGAGAGGGAGGAGAGAGGGATGGGGTGAGGTGTCAGCATGTGAGTGGTGGAGGGAGGGAGAGAGGTGAGGTGGCGTCTCGTGATAGGAGGGGGTGAGGTGGAGGGTGTGTGGGTAGATAGGTTGGTAGCTGTAGGATTAATAGGGTGGGCCGCTTGTATTTTCTGGGTGGTCGTCGGGTCATTCGCCCGCTCGACCGCCCACTAAAATAATATAATCTTTTATTTACTTTAGATGCACCGTTTGCAAACCGATAGCAGACAAATCAAAATAACCCGGAGACCCGGGGTTTTGTGTTTGAACAAAGACGGGCGTTTAGAAAACATGAACCGGTTTTTCCGCAAATAATTTTATGCAAGCAAATGCAAGATGATGACGATGCTCAAATGCAAGGTGGCATGATGACATGAGCATGCGGTCATGATGATGCAATGCATAAAAACAACGCGATTTTCTAGTAGTGGTTTTACGGGATGCCACAATTCGACACCACTAACAATGGATCTCGCCCTCGAGATCCGCCTCATGGTACCGGAAGGAAAGGTCAGCGATCTGAATCTTCCCGCTTCGTGTAGATCCTCGCGACACCACTAACAAGATGTCGTTGTCCGTGATCGTCGAGGGGAACACTCCGGAAACAAAAGGGCTAAGGTAGAGGCATCAACAAATAAAGCCACCTCTAGCTTCCGTGGACGGAGTAAAACTGCTGGATCCACTGATTCGATGTACAAGAGCGAATGATAAGAGTAGTCGGATGGTGATCAGTCCATCGCGCACCCAAACCATTACTCTGCACACGAATAGGCGGATTATGCAACCAACTCTCGGAATCAGACTAAAGATCTCGACAAGCGAGGTTCGGAAACAAAGGAGTGATGCAGACTCTGCATCGGATCTGGCGTAGATGATGTCGTCACGTTGGAAAACACCGGAAGGCACAAGAAGGAACAAAGAGAGCCCACCAGACGAAGGATTCCTCGGGTAGCATGAAGGCCGGATGTAGCAACACCGTTATCAAAGGAGGGAGCGAAACCCTGAAGGTACGACGGAACCCAACCACGAGAAATCCTGGACTCGAAGAGAAAGAAGAGAGCGGATTCAAAACACGCAGAGGTAAGAGGAGAACAGCAGAGGGTAAGGAGTAAAATCAGACCTAATCAGAACTATCCAACCGATTTTGAAAAATATTTTTGACACTCTACTTCGACCGTTAGCTAGGTTATCCTACAGGCTGGACTTGTGGGGTATCGCAACTGCTGAGCTCTGATACCACTCTGTAACACCCTCAGAATCGGACCTATGCAAGTTTCAGCGATTCCCGCCAAACCCGCATAGAAACGATTCAAAGGTGCCCACCAGGCACTTTCGTGCGGGTGGAAAACGAAGTAATAACATTACACAACAGTCCTCGATGGGACCCATGTAACAGATATATATAACGACTCCATGAGTCAAGAATACGTATATACGGTACAAAGATCCAAATCACCTTGAAAGATGGAGCGTCCGCCACGGACAAGATGCAAAAGGGCTAAGAGCCCTCAAGAATAACCAATGGCCCATAACCCTGCCTGTGCCAAGCCGGAAGGGTAACCCCGCTAACGACGCCGATCTCAAAACCCGCTTAAACAAAAAGGGTGCCGACAAAGGGCAAAGGAAAAGAGGAGCGCCAAGATCGAGGCCAAGACACGGCGAGGCTAGAATTCGCGGTCCTCGCCACATAGGTATGGTGGGTCAAGCGGCAAAGATGCGCTAAACAACCTATAGAGACTCGACAACTAGCGGCAATCGAGAGGGGTAAGAAAGACCTATTCGAACCGCACTGAAACTAACACCAAACAAACCCATCTCGGTGTTTCCCCGACACCGATCGAGGAAGTCAACCGAGGAACTCACACCGCTGGCGCTTTACTTATTCGTTATCGCTATGCAATTACTAGTCGGTTTAGATAATCATCCCGATAAAGTAAGCAATGGCACTTTTAGTTAACCATTCCGTTATAGTACAACACTTACTAATCGACATGATAGCATGAGATAACCCAAAACCCAAAGCTTGTTGGTACTTTTATTTAGCCATTCCGCTAGAAGTTGCAATATTTACTATTCAGATACAATGGTCGCAAGCGACACTCCAAACAAGCAATTGTGGGCAGTATTATTAGCCATTCCATTATAGTGAAGCTGATTACTAGTCATTTTAAAGTCAAATTTATAGCAATAAACTTTAGTTATGCTTGTCTATGGTCGAGATACTGTACTCCAAGTCGTCCATATCCGCGGACACGGCTTTCGAAAGTTTTACCCGCCGGGTGCACCAATAGCAACACACGCCGATCAACCTCGAAAACCAAATCAAAACCCAACGAGGCTTTCACGACAAAGCAATCACAGGATTCGAAATATTTCAGGGGCCACCCCATTGAGTAGACCAACGAAGCCGGTGACTCGAGACGGACTCAAGGTTTGCGACAATGGTCAGAACGACTAGGAACCCGAAAGTGTGGCTGGGCTTGTCGATACCGCTAAAACATTCCGCTTACCTAACAAGATACAGGTGTGCTCGCACAATCGTAAATACAAAAGTAGCATGGCATAAGTACAGGATAGTAAATAAAACCTCAAACTAGTTTGTGGCCCCAAGAAATAAGACTGAATCAAGCTCGCTGTGGGGTCCCATATACCTCCGGATGTGGATAGCGCGATAAATCAAGGAACAGTATCAAGTACTGGGTCCCACGGACACAAGTGGGCGTTCGGAAACCAAATATTTTCTATCACCCACCGATGCCTCTGCTTATTTCAATTTTAGTTGTTAAACAGGAATTAAAGTGAACGATAAGTAAAGCCATAATCATCTCCAACAACAACATGCGGCAATAAACCAATAATTGTGGCACTTGACGACGCGCAACAGCACTTGAGCAAGCGACTACGACGCGCAAGTCCAAACTATCTAGCAAACAACAGGTAATAGGATGTGTCCAAGGCAATATAGGGCTGCACGGAATATCACAGGTACGGAAACTAGAGCATCGCAACACAGATAGCAATAGATCAACAGGAGGGAATAAATACTATAAAAGTAAGATAGGTAGAAAGGGGGAGATGCTCGCCTGAAAACATTGTCGAAGGTTCAACCGAAGATCGGGTCGACACTCGCATCAACTCAACGGCCTTATCCGCGAAGAAGCAAAACACTAGAAGAAACACCGGATGACATATTTAATGCTACGGCAAAAGATCGGCATGCTTATGATATGATGCATGGCTTGGCAAAGGTGCGATGCAATTAGGTCATATTAAGCGGAACCGGGGTCCCGACATTATTTAGGTGGTTCATGTTGTTTGGCTAACCCGCAATTTAAATGTTGTAATAGCAAGGCAAGAGAAGTTACCGGTTCGCTACACCAATTTAAATGAGGCCAATATAAGGCTAGATTTGCCCGCATATGGGCCCCATATTTAATTATTAGGTGAATCGGCATAAGGCCCCCAAACCACATGATTGTATGCATGCAAGACAATTATTATGCGACAAGTTATATTATGTTATAAAATAGGGTTTCGGGAAGGGTTTCACACATTAGGGGGTCTCGACGAACTTGGGGTTCCGGGGTTCGGGGTCGGTCTCAGGGTTCAGGGTTCGACGGAACGTTCTCGGGTAACCGAGGTAGATCTTGTCGCATCCGGGAAGGAGGGCTTGGTTCGGTGTCGGGGGCGCATCGGATTCTTCCGGGAAGGTGTCGATCTTGTTGTCGCGACGACCTTGTCGGGTCCGCGCTTCGGATTCCGTGAGGCGATCTTGACGCTCCGTGTCGAAGTCCTTGAGGTTTTTCTCCTTATTCATCGGTGGCGAACTTGGAAACGGCGTCAGGGTCCTCGGGGTACGCCAGGTCCATTCTTCAAAACATCATTATCGAGACGATCTTCGCGTCCAAGGGTTCTCGGCATCAGATCCGGAAGAAGTGCTCTGCGTCCTCGAGGGGTACTTGTCGCACCGGGGTTGGGTCTTCGGGGTTTGTTTTCCGGTAGAAGTTCTTGTCGCCCCACGATCGTACACCCAACAGGGGCCCCTGGTACTGATGCGGGGATGCTGCTGCCTAAGGCACGGGAGAGGCTGCACGCGCGAGAGGGAGGAGAAGGCCGAGCTCGTCGGAGGCAGCGCGCAGGCGGCCACCGGGAGGGATGGTGAGGACGTCTAGGGCCGGCATGGACGCGACCAGAGCGTCGGCGAGCTTGCGTGAGGGCGTGGGGGACGACGGGGCGCGGCGACCAGCGACGCTCGAGGACGCGGCCACCGGGGCGAGGCGGGGTTGCGCAGGAAGCGGGTGGCGACGACGGCATTTGCTGCAGAAGGCGGGCTCAGGGGGAAGGAGCAGAGAGGCGGCCGGGCGAGCTCGCGGCGAAGCTTCACGAGACGGCGCGGCGGAGGAGCTCGCGGGAGGCGCACGGGAGGCGGTCTGAGGAGCGGCGACGGGCGGCGCTGCGGGAAGGGACGGACGCGGGCGCGGCCGACCGCACGGGCTCGGGGAGGACCGGGGAAGGAGGAGCCGGCGGGTGGAGGTGGTTGATGGCGAGGCGGGGCTCGGGGGAGGCGCACCGGCAACGGAGGCGGCGCTTGCGCGGTCGGGGACGTAGGGACCGAAGCGGGCGCCGGGGCGGGGAGCGGAGGAGGGAGGAGGGAGCGTGGTCGCGGTGGCGGCGTGCTGGCGGGTGAGGCGGTGCGCGGCGCAGAGGGTGGAGGAGGGTGGCCGGCGCCGGCGGGGAGGAGCGGCGTCGGCTGAGGGAGAGCGGGCGGGGAAGAGGAGGTGGGGCGAAGGCGGGCGGCCGGCGGAGGAGTGGAGCTCGGGGAGGGAGAGACGCGAGGTGGGAGGAAGGGAGCCTGAGGAGGAAGACGCGACGGGGGAAGAACGTGGGCGCGTGGGGGGGAGGCTGGGGTCGGGGCGCTCGGTGGTGGGTCCTGACGCGGGTCCCGTGGGGAGACAGCGGCAGGTGGTGATCCGGTGTGGGGGAGAGTGGCGTGCGTGTGTGGCTGCGTGCGTGTGTGCGTCGTGTGTGGTGTGTGGGCAGATGGAGAGAGGGAGGAGAGAGGGATGGGGTGAGGTGTCAGCATGTGAGTGGTGGAGGGAGGGAGAGAGGTGAGGTGGCGTCTCGTGATAGGAGGGGGTGAGGTGGAGGGTGTGTGTGGGTAGATAGGTTGGTAGCTGTAGGATTAATAGGGTGGGCCGTTTGTATTTTCTGGGGGGGTCGTTCGGGTCATTCGGCCCGTTCGACTGCCCCACTAAAATAATATAATCTTTTATTTACTTTAGATGCACCGTTTGCAAACCGATAGCAGACAAATCAAAATAACCCGGAGACCCGGGGTTTTGTGTTTGAACAAAGACGGGCGTTTAGAAAACATGAACCGGTTTTTCCGCAAATAATTTTATGCAAGCAAATGCAAGATGATGACGATGCTCAAATGCAAGGTGGCATGATGACATGAGCATGCGGTCATGATGATGCAATGCACAAAAACAACGCGATTTTCTAGTAGTGGTTTTGTGGGATGCCACAATCAGGCACTAGTTCCCTGGGAGTCGGAGGAGCATCAAGACCCACACGGACCGCCTACGGGCAGGATACGTTCGTGGAAGGATCGATGTCGGATCTCTCCTCGGAGTTTGCCGGAAAAGATCAGAAAAATTCAAGGCCCACCCAAACCTCCCCTGTGCTGGATATAACGGTGGAAGATCGATGCAAGTCCGCCGGCTTCGCCCGTGCGTCTGGAGAGCAGAGATCCAAGTTCGTCGGCGTGGTTACCATCTTCGATCTGGCGCGTTGCGTTCAGAGAGAGGGCGAAAACCCCCGCGATTACTTTGTCAGGTGGCTCCGTATACGGGCCCACCTGGCTCATTACCCCAATGATGATGCCATGTATCACTTTGTGGAAGGACTGGACGAAGGCACTCTTCTCCGTCATACGCTAAGGCGGCAGCAGGCTTTGGCACTCTCACTTTCGAGAGCATGGTGAACACCGTCAAAGCTACGCGGCGGCTGAGGAGGAAGCTCAGACATAACTTGTGCTTGTTGGCGGAGCCCCTCCGCCTCAGCCACCACCACCTCCGGCCGTAGTCGTTGTGCCACCGCCACCGCCTCTAATCGTCATCGCTGCAGTGGATCCACCACCTCCAGCCATCATTGCCGTTGTCGCACCGCCACCGCCCATCGTCGAGGAAGCCCCGGCACCCTCTGACTCCGTGCTTGACGCGCTCTATGCCGACATCAGCGCCTACTCGGAGGAGATAGACTTCAGCCCGGAGGATCTAGACTCTGCTATGAAAGAGATGGAGGAAGATTTCCAACGCGACGAGCAGGACGACAAAGCCGTCACGTCTCGAGAGGTATTCGTCGCCATTGGGACCGTGATGGAAGAAGACCAACCCGGACAAGCTCCGTCTAAAGTGCTAGACAAGGGGAAGGGACCACCTGTTGCTACCGACAAGGATCGTGCAAAGGCCATGCCCCCTCCACCTAACCCAATGCATAAGCCGCAGGAACTCAACACCGGTCTGAGTAACAACAACACTGCGAACCCGCCGCCTCCAGCATCTACATATGGTGCTTCCCAAATTACTCCGGCTGATAGAGTGATGTACGACAACCTGCTCGTCGAGCCCATGACTGTAGCTCATATCCGGAGCGTAGTCCATCTTGACGAGAAGCGCCAGCAGCTGTTGGAGGAGGCGCGGGCCATCGCGGAGCAAGGCACAAAGCTAGATCGAGATCTGGCCAACGCGCAGAAGTCAATAGAAAAATCTAGAGCCATGGAAGCCGAGTACAAGACTCTGCTCCAGCAGCAGAAGGCTAAGAAAGCTCCCGCTCGCGTCATCAATGATCCAGGCGTACGGAGAAACCTAGGATGGGCCCCCTCGAAGACGCCACAAGCAAATACATACATTGACATTGAAGGCAGGCAGGTGATGCCCACTCCTCTTCTTAATCTCGCTGTCACCAAGACCCTTCTGGAGCAGGATAGATCACCCGCGGCAGTGGAGCATGTCTATGACCTCGTGGCCAAGGCGGTGAAACAGCAGGAAAAGGCCACCTCTCAGAGCCTTCAGTCTGACCCAGCGTTTTGCCAGTCTAGTCAGCATAAGCCGCCAAGGGATCGATCTCCTCAGGATGTCGGGTCCTAGACGGGTTCCTCAGAGCGAAGAAGGAGGGATGCTCGCAACAGGAAAGACGCTATCCCCATATCCTCCGACCATGGAGGCAAAGCTCCTCCTCGTTGCCCATCTCCACCACCCCGACCCCCCCCCCCGACATCGCGAAGACCCCAAGACTCACCATCGCACGGACATGCCTCCGCCAAAACAATGCGGCATCGTCATCCGCGACAACGCGGAGCAGGCTCGTCATGATGGGGAGCGCAACGAAGGACACAAGAGCAGGTCGCGTCATGACTATCCACGCCCGACAAACAACCGTGACAAGCGCAAACGTCGCAGGAGGGTAACAACAAGAAGGCTAACCCACCGCCACCTCCGCCTTTGTCACCCCCTAGCATCCACCATGGCGGAGGAGGCCCGCGTCGTTCACGCAGCCCATCCCCTGATGGCAAAAAGAAGAAAAGAAGCCTGAAACCATACGATGCACGCTCGCGTCTAGACCATGCTGCTTCAGACCTGTGATACAGACCGCAGTTTACCCCAAGGGTTTCTGGATTGACAAGACCATCAAGCCCTATGACAGCACCGCCAAGCCAGCAACATGGTTGCAGGATTACGGCAACACGGTGGAAATCGCCGGGGGAAACCCCAACATTGTTGTCAAGTACCTCCCATTGATGCTGGCGGGAATGACCTGACAATGGATCGATGACTTGCCAGAGAAATCTATCTGCAACTGGCTGGACATGGAATAAGAATTCACCAAAAACTTCGAGGGGATGTACAAACGTCCATGCACTTTGGCGACCTACAGCGGTGCGTGCAGGAGAAAGACGAGTCAGCTCACGCCTACCTCTCCCGCTAGCTGGATATGAAAAATTCCTGTGCAGGAGTGCACTCCCAGACCGCCATGTACGCCTTCATTGATGGGTTGGAAAGGGGTACATTGCTCCGACATACGTTGAAGCGCCTGCAGGACAACCACCAGCTAGATCTTAACCAGATGATCCAGCTGGCTAGTGAGTTCACGGCTGCCGACAACGACGCTCGCAGCTCCCTGCCGGCAACGGCCGTTCCAACTCAAGCTCGGAGAAACAGCAGCACCAAGTGGAAGAGCCTGCCAGAAAAAAAGCAAACCTCCGACATGGTCGCTATGACTTTTGCAGGACGAGGTGATAGCGGACAGTGTGGCCTAGGATGGGGGGCTGGTCGTGGGTAGCAGCGAGGTAGTGAAACAACCTCGGCAGCGCTCCACGTTCCCCAGACCTACGAGGAGTATCGCGATATGCCGTGCCTCGTAGACCTCGACGCCAATGGCAAGGCCACACACACCAATCACCATTGCAAGTTCGTCAACGACCTCAAGGAGGACCCGGAGTCCGGCTACAAGCAAAGTCAGAAGAGCAGACCGCGAGGCAAGGTCAAGGGGAAGAATAAGGGGGAGGAGTCCAAGGATTCAAGTGACATGGATGAGGACGTTGACCCCAAGCAGGCCGTCAAGAGCAACGACAAGGGCAAAAACCCCTTCGAGAAGAGGGCAGCAGTTTTCCACACTTTCCTTGGCACCCCCACTATCCGACAACAGAAGACCTCTATGAGGATACTGATGTCCACTCTACCCCCAGTTCCCCAATACCTGCGCTGGTCGGAGATTCCAATTACTTGGGACAAGAATATCACCCAAACATCATCCCTACGGAGAACTAATACGCCATGATCATCAACCCCCTGATTAACGACAACGAGTTCACCAAGTGTATGGTGGATAGTGGAAGTAGCATCGACATCATGTACCTAGATACACTACACAAGATGAACTTGACGGAGGCAAACCTAAGGCGGACCAGCACCATCTTCCATGGTGTAGTTCCTAGTTGGGAGGCTCGGTCCCTTGGGTGCATCACACTTCAGGTCGCTTTTGGCGATGTCAATAATTACCGCCAAAAACGCATGACCTTTGAGGTGGTCCCCTTCAAAAGCATGTACCACGTCATATTCGGCTACGACATCTTCCACACCTTCATGGCCAAGCCATGCTTCATCTACAACAAGCTCAAGATACCCGGACCAAACGGTGTCATCACCGTATCCGGAAGATTTACGAAGGCAAGGGACTGCGAGATTGGAGAAGCAGCCTTTGTAGAAGCTGTCCTCTACAACAAAGAATTCAAGGAGATCCAGAGCAAGGTCGATGCCTCGGAGATGCCCGCGGCGAAGAAACAGATTTCTGACTCCGCCCCAGCATTCAAGGCCACCATCGAGACCAAGCCGTTGGAACTTGTGGTAGGTGATGCCTCCAAGACCACCGCCATTGGGACGAACCTGGACCCTAAATAGGAAAGCGCTCTCGTCGAGTTCCTCCGTGAGAACAGGGACATCTTTTCCTAGCAACCTGCCGACATGAAATTTGTACCTAGGTAACTTGCCGAGCACAGCTTGAATATTGATCCAAAATGTAAACCGGTGAAGCAACCTCTATGACACTTCGGAGACAAGAAGAGACGCGCCATAGGCAAAGAGATAGCTAGGTTACTTAAGGCTAGTTTTATCCGAGAAGTCCTTCACACCCGATGGGTGGCCAATCCTATACTTGTCCCCAAAAAGGGAACCAGAGAATTAAGAATGTGCGTTGATTACACCAGCTTGAACAAAGCATGTCCTAAAGATCCATTTTCCTTGCCTTGCATTGACCAAGCCATTGACTTGACGGTTGGCTCGAAGCTTTTGTGTTTTCTTGATGCATACTCAGGATACCACCAAATCAAGATGAGGAAGTCAGACCAATTGGCCACTTCGTTCACTACGCCCTATGTCACGTTTTGTTATGTCATGATGCCCTTTGGGCTGAAAAACACAGGTGCTACGTACCAGCGGACAATGCAGCGTTTCCTACATGATCAAATTGGTCGGAACGTTCACGCCTATGTGGATGATATAGCGGTGATGTCTAAAAAGTCAAATGACTTAATCTCCAAGTTAAAAGAAACCTTTGACAACCTCCGGAAATACAACATGATGCTTAATCCCAAGAAGTGCGTCTTCGGGGTTCCAGCCAACAAATTATTGGGCTTCATCGTTTCCCAACGTGGAATCGAGGTCAACCCAAAGAAAATCAAGGCCATCCTAAACATAAACCGTCCGACATGCCTAAAGGACATACAACGGCTAACAGGTTGCGTTGCAGCAGTTAGTCGGTTCGTCGGCCGACTTGGAGAGAAGGCTCTGCCGCTATACAAGTTACTGAAGAAGTCGGACAAATTCACGTGGATGGACGAAGAAGATGCAGCATTGAAGCATCTCAAGGAGATACTTTCCTCAACGCTTGTCCTTGCTGCGCCCGAGCATGGGGAGCCTATGTTAATTTACATGGCGGTCACCAACCGGGTAATCAGCATCGTCGTCGTGGTAGAGAGGAAGGAACCAGGGCATGAGTATGAAGTTCAACGACCAGTTTACTATGTAAGCAAGGTCTTGAAAGAGTCCAAGCAGCGTTACCCGCACTACCATAAGCTATCTTATGGAGTGTTGCTTGCTTCTCGGAAGCTAAGGCACTACTTCCAGGAGCACCCCATTACAATTGTGAGTAAAGCTCCACTGTCCGACATCATAAACAACAGCGACGCTACAGGAAGGGTCACAAAGTGGGGCATTGAACTTGCCGCCTTCGAGATCACCTACAAGAGAGGCGACGCTATCAAGTCACAAGCCTTGGCGGATTTTATCGCAGACTGGACGGAGATGCCTGATGCTACCCCTATACCAGAGCCAGAGTATTGGGTGATGCACTTTGACAAATCAAAGCTACTCAATGGCTTGGGGGCTGGTGTACTACTGCAGTCACCAACCATGGAAAAGCTACACTACGTTCTGCAGATCCACTTCGAGGCTACGAAACAACATGGCGGAGTATGAGGCACTCATTCACAGACTACACGTAGCCAAGGATATTGGCATCAAGCGCTTAGTTTGCTGTGGAGATTCCGACTTGGTTTCCCAGCAGGTGGCTGGCACCTGGAACACGCACAACGCTATGATGGCGGCATATCTTGATGAAGTGGACGAGATATCCAAGAGCTTCTTGGGATACGAGGTCAAGTACGTACCTAGGGAGCAAAATGAGGCGGCTGACCTGCTGTCAAAGATTGGTTCAGGGCGCAAACAAATTCCGCCTGGCATTTTCCTGAAGAATCTCCGGACACCATCCATGAAGGGAGCGGACATAGACAACCCGAACATAGTTGACTCTTTTGCTCAGACGTGACAAAGGTCCCTCCGGCTTAGATAAAACCGTTCATGGAATATCTCGTACATGGAACTTTGCCCGACGACGAAGTCGAAAGACGGCAAATAGTACGTCGAGCTAAGGGCTATACCATAATTAATGGACAACTCTACAAAAGAAGCACCACTAGTGTATACCTTAAGTGTGTTTTCCAGAAAGAAGGTATTGAAATCCTCCACGAAATCCTTCTCGGAGATTGCGGGCATCACACCACTCCTTGATCGTTGGTCGCTAAAGCTTTCCGGCAAGGATTCTACTGGCTGACCGCGAAGGAGGATGCAGACAAGCTGGTTGATACATGCATTGGATGCCAGTATTATGCCCGACAACCACATGTTCTGTTGGAGATATGCCCTAGAGGCAATAATAAATGTAGTTATTATTATATCTTTGTGTTTATGATAAATGTTTACATTCATGCTATAATAGTATTGACAAGGAAACCATTAATACTTGTGTGATTTGTAAACTTAATTTGAAGTCCCCAGTATAGCCTCTATACTTCACTAGCTTGTTGGTTGATTAATGATTGTGGTTTCCCTATCATGAACATTGAGATGTTATCAACAACAAGATCATATCGTTAGGAGAATGATATGGTGGACATACTCCTGTAGATAAGCGTAGCATAAAGATCAAGTCATTTCATTAGTTCAATTGCTATATGCTTTCTGATACATAGTAACCTAATTCCTTCGACCATGAGATCATGCATATGACCTTTACCGGATGGATGCTTTGATGACATCAAACACCACACCGAATCGGGTGGCTATAAAAGTGGCATTGAGTGTTCGGAAAGTATGGGTTGAAACACATGGATCAAGAGTGGGATTTGTCCATCCACATGACGGATAGATATACTCTGGGCCCTCTCGGTGGAATGTCATCCAATTAGCTTGAAAGCATGTGACTTGGTCACAAGGGATCACATATCACGGAACGAGAAAAGAGTACTTATCGAACGAGGTTGAACTAGGTATGCGAGATACCGACGATCATAACCTCGGATAAGTAACATATCGTGAGACAAAGGGAAATTGGTATCGTATGTAAGTGGTTCATTCGATCGCAGTAATCGAGAAATATGGGAGCCATATGAATTTCCAGATTCCTCTATTGGTTATTGTTGAGAAGTGTCTCGATCATGTCCGCATAATTCACGAACCGTAGGGAGACACACTTAAGGATTCGACGCTTGAGTAGTTATGGTATTATGAGAAAGAGACCGAATGTTGTTCGAGTCTCGGATGGGATCCGGATATCACGAGGTGATCCGGAATGGTCCGGAGAATAAGATTCATATAAGGAAAGTCCCGCTTTGAGTTCGGGAATGATTCGTGTTTTCATCGAATGTTCTAGAAGGTTCGGATTGTCCCAAGCACTCGGGGAAGGGTACATGAATGTGTCATTGCTCATTGAATGATTGCATCATGTACTAAGTGTTATTGCTGTCCCAAATAAAGGATTAAATTGAATCCTAAAACAGAAAAGTCAAATGTCCAGTTTGAAAGTCAAACCGCCAAAACAAGAAACTGGGAAACAAGCAAGAGGAGTTGAACCCACCGGAGGAGGAGTTGGACTCCAGCCGGGCGCCAGCCCTAGGCGAGTTGGGAGGGACTCCTCCTCCCTGGCCAAGGACCCCTCCCATATAAGGAGGGCTCCTCCCATAGACACATAACTTTCTACTCTAGATCTCCGGTTAGGGCTGTTTTGGTGTAGAGCTTCTAATTGCTTTAGCCAACAGTTTAGAGCCTTCTAATTGGTTTAGAGCCTTCTAATTGGTGTGTCTAATTACTAGGCCACTAATAGCCTCTCTCATACGCTCCACCATACTTGCACCGCTTAGGCGAAGCCTGGGATCTCCCTCTACTTCCTGCACCACGCCAGTCTGCCGGAATCGCGAGGAGAGTGCTACAACCTCCGCTGCTGGAACAAGGAGAGGAAGGTCTTCGCCGAGTATCGAACGGTGACCGATCGCGGAGCGCTTTAACGTGGCGCTGGAAGGATCGTCTACACGATCTTGAGATCGGGAAGAGTACGACTACATCACCCACGAGAATCCGATCTCGTTAAACGCTTTGGAATCTTCGAGGGTAAGTTATACCATCGACTCGTTGCTACAATCTAGTAGATAGATCTTGGCTTGTTTGTTTGTATGCGATAGAAAATTTTTGTTTTCCATGCTACGAACCCCTACAGTGGTATCAGAGCCGTGTCTATATGTAGATCTGTTGACGAGTAGAACACAATGGTCATTGTGGGCGTTGATGCTTTTATTGTAGATTGCTTTTGTGTACTTTGCATCTTGCGGTATGTTGGGATGAAGCGCCCGGCTAACCTTACATGACATCGTTCATGAGACTTGCTCCACGCTTGACATGTAACTTGTATTGCATAAGTGGCTTTATGGTGCATGTTTCTCCTAGGATAGTTAAGATCCAATTTACAACGGGTGATCAACAATGCTAGTATCAATGTTGTGGTTCTTGTTCGTAAGTTAGAACGACACTTATTGAAAGCCCCAAAACCACGTAAAATATGCAAAGAAAGTAGAAGCGTCTAACTTTGTTTTGCGGTGTGCAAAGTGATGTGATATGGCCATGATTGTGATTATATTTGATGTATGCAATGTTCCTTATTGTAAGTCGACAACCGCAGGAGCCATATGGTTGTCTTTAATTTATGTTAAGACCCGCGTGTCTATTCAAAGTAGTTGTAATAGTTGAAGCCGTGGGCGACAACCATGGAGAAGCGTCATTGACCTTGATGCAATGCCGGTGATGATGGAGATCATGTTCGTGCTTGAAGATGGAGATCGGAGGCACGAAGAAGAAAGGCCATATCATATCACATATATATTGAATTGCATGTGATGTTAATCCTTTATGCATCTTGTATTGCTTAGTAGACGACGGTAGCATTATAAGATGATCCTCATGCACATCAATTTCAAATCATAAAGTGTTCACCCTTAGTTAGCACCGCTAAAAGCTTGTTGTTTCAAGCACCACGTGATGATCGGGTGTGCTAGATTACGCAAGTGTATACAACGTGAGCAAGCCAGATTTGCTCATGCGTAAACTAAGGTTTGATCTTGACGAGCCTAGCATGTATGCATACATGGTCTCGAACACGGATTACCGAAAGGTAAAGCATGAATCGTATAGTAGATATGATGAACATGATGATTGTTCGCCATTGAAACTATATCAACTCTCGTGATGATCGGAGTTGATGTAGTGGATTTGGTCTGTGATCACTAAAACAATGTGAGGGATGTTGTTTTGAGTGGGAGTTCACCTAGTTTAATTTCATTAATTAATTTGAACTCAATTTGTCATAAACTTAGTCTAAACTATTGCAAATATGTTGTAGATCAATGGCAGCCCCTACCATCAATTTTAATGCGTCCCTAGAGAAAGAAAAGTTGAAAAACAATGGAAGCAACTTCGCGGATTGGTTCCGCAATTTGAGGATTGTCCTCACAGCTGGTAATTTGACCTATGTGCTGGATGCACCGCTGGGTGACCCACCTGCAGCTGATGCTTCCGATGAAGTAAAGAATGTTTACCTCGCTCGGAAGAATCAGTAATCCATAGTTCAGTGTGCTATCTTGTATGGTTTGGAATCGGAGCTTGTAAAAGGTTTGAAGAGTCGACCCATATGATATTGTCGAAGATCTCAAATTGATTTTTGAGACTCATGCGCAATTGAAAGCTATGAGGCTTCAAAAGTTCTTTAACCGCAAGATGTAAGAGGGCAGCTCCGTCAGTGAGCATGTGCTTAAGATGTCTGGGCACGCAAACAAACTTCAAAGCTTGGGTATAGTGATTCCTAATGCTTTAGGGATTTACCGTGTCCTCCAATCACTACCACCAAGTTACAAGAACTTTGTGATGAACTACAACATGCGTAACATGAACAAGACGTTGCGAACTCTTTGCCATGTTGAAATCTGCGTAAGTGGAGATCAAGAAAGAGCACCAAGTGTTGTTGGTCAATAAGACCACCAAATTCAAGAAAGGCAAGTCTAAGCAAAGGGACACTTCAAGAAGGGTGGTAAGAAAGCTACCACGACGAAGAAGACCAAGGCTGGACCTAAGCCCTAAACCGAGTGCTTTTACCAAGGGAGAAGGTCAGGAAGCGGAATTGCCCAAAGTACTTGGCGGATCAAGAACGGCAACATCAAGAAGAAAGGTATATCGATATACATGTTATTGATGTGTATCTCACTAGTACTCGTAGTAGTGCTGGGTATTTGATCTCGGGTTCTTGCTCATATTTGTAACTCAAACAGCCGCAGAATAAACGGAAGCTAGCGAAGAACGAGGTGACGATGCGGCGTGGGAAACGGATCAAAGGTTGATGTGATCGCGGTCGACGCTACCCCTTCATCTACCATCGGGATTAGTTTTATACTTAAATAATTGTTATTTGGTGCTGCGTTGAGCATGAACATTATATCGGGATCTTGTTTATTGCGAGACGGTTACTTGTTTAAATCTGAGAATAATGGTTGTTCTATTTATATGAGTAATATGTTTTATGCACATGCACCTTTGATAGATGGTCTATTCTTATTGAATCTCGATAGTGGAAATACACATATCAACAACATTGAGGCTAAACGCTTGAAATCAGCGATAATTAGACCTATATGTGGCATCGCTGCCTTGGTCACATCGGAGTGAAACGTATGAAGAAACTCCATTCGATGGACTTCTTGAATCACTTGATTTTGAATCACTTGAAAGATGCGAAGCATGTCCGATGGGAAAATGACTAAGACTCCATTTTCAGGTATGATGGAGCGAGCTACGGACTTATTGGAAATCATACATACCGATGTGTGTGGTCCAATGAGTGTAGCGTCGCAGATGGTTATCGTTATGTTCTTACCTTCACGGATGACTTGAGTAGATATGGATATATCTATTTCATGAAACATAAGTCCGAAACTTTCGAGAAGTTTAAGGAGTTTCAAAGTGAGGTAGAGAATCAACGTAACAAGAAGATTAAATTTCTACGTTCTGATCGTGGAGGTGAATATCTAAGTTACGAGTTTGGCGAGCATTTAAAGAAGTGCGGAATACTTTCACAATTGACACCGGGAACACCACAGCGTAATGGTGTGTCCGAACGTAATCGAACTCTCTTAGATATGGTTCGTTCTATGATGTCACTTACAGATTTACCGCTATCATTTTGGGGTTATGCATTAGAAACAGCCGCATTCACTTTAAATAGGGCACCGTCTAAATCCGTTGAAACGACACCGTATGAATTATGGTTTGGAAAGAAACCTAAATTGTCGTTCCTTAAAGTTTGGGGATGAAGCCTATGTAAAGAAGTTACACCGGACAAGCTTGAACCCAAAGCGGAAAAATGCGTCTTCATAGGATACCCAAGGAAACTATTGGGTATACCTTCTATCATAGATCCAAGGCAAAACATTCGTTGTTAAGAATGGATCCTTTCTAGAGAAGGAATTTCTCGAAAGAAGTGACTGGAAGGAAAGTAGAACTCGACGAGGTTGTTGAACCTTCTCTCGAATTGCGAGTAGCGCAAAGACCGGAAGAAGTTCCTGGTGCCTGCACCAATAAGGAGGAAGCTAATGATGATGATCATGAAACTTCGGTTGAAGTTGCTACAGAGCCTCGGAGGTCAACGAACTCGTACCACCTGCATTGGTATGATTCCGTTATGAATGTCATGGTGGTGGACAACACCGATGACCCCGAGACATATGAGGAAGCGATGATGAGCCCAGATTCCAATAAATGGCAAGAAGCCATGAACCGAGATTGGATCCATGTACGAAAACCAAGTATGGACTTTGGTGGACTTACCGGATGGCCGGAAGGTGTCGAGAACAAATGGATTTTCAAGAAGAAAAGATGTGATGGTAATGTTATCTATAAAGCTCGACTTGTCGCAAAAGGGTTTCGACAAATTCAAGGAGTTGACTACGATGAGACTTTCTCACCGGTAGCGGCTAAAGTCTGAGGATTATGTTAGCAATCGCTGCATATTATGATTATGAGATATGGCGATGGATGTCAAAACAGCATTCCTCAATGGAGACATTGATGAAGAGTTGTATATGATGCAACCCAAAGGTTTTGTCGATCCTATAGATGCTAACAAGGTATGCAAACTTCAACGGTCCATCTATGGATTGAAGCAAGCATCCCGAAGTTGGAATCAACGCTTTGATAAGGTAATCAAAGTTTTGGTTTTATACAAACTTATGGAGAAGCTTGTATTTACAAGAAAGTGAGTGGGAGCTCAGAGCATTCTTAATACTGTATGTGGATGACATATTGTTGATTGGGAATGATGTAGACCTTCTTAATAGTGTCAAGGAATATTTGAATGATAGTTTTTCAATTAAGGATCTTTGCTAAGCAGCTTATATATTAGGCATAAAGGTTTATAGAGATAGATCGAACGCCAAATATCATTGTCACAGAGTACATATTTGGACAAAGTTCTAAAGAGATTTGGAATGGAAGAAAGCAAGAAAGGGTTCTTGCCCATGTTGCCCAATACGACCTTGAGTAAAACTCAAAGTCCGACATCGGCAGAAGATAGAGAAAGGATGAGTAAGACTCCCTATGCCTCAGCCATAGGATCTCTAATGTATGCCATGCTATGTACTAGACCCGACATTGCATATGCCGTTAGTTTAACTAGCAGATATCAAAGTGATCCAGGAGTGGATCATTGGACAATGGTCAAAAACATCCTTAAATACTTGAGAAGAACTAAGGATATGGTTCTTTCTTATGGAGGTGATGAACAACTCGTTGTTAACGGTTACACCGATGCTAGTTGGAACACCGATCCGGATGATTCTAAATCACAACTGGATACGTATTTATTTTGAATGGTGCAGCTAATTTGGAGGAGTGCAAAGCAAAGCGTTGTGGCGAGATCTTCAACTGAATCGGAATACATGGTTGCCGGAGGCTTCACAAGAAGCGATATGGATGAAGGAGTTCATTACGAGCTGGGTGTGGTTCCAAGTGCTGGACCCAATGTCTATCTCTTGTGATAACATGGGCGCCATAGCCAATGCGCAAGAACCAAGGTCACACAAGAAGTCAAGCATATCAAGCTGCTTTCCACGCTATTCGAGAACATATCCAGATGGGGATATAAAGATTTGCAAAGTACACACAGATCTGAATGTGGCGGATCCGTTGACTAAACCTCCCGAGGGCAAAACATGACCAACACCAAACCATGGGTGTTCTATATTACCATGTAATCTAGATTAGATGACTCTAGTGCAAGTGGGAGACTGTTGGAGATATGCCCTAGAGGCAATAATAAATGTAGTTATTATTATATCTTTGTGTTTATGATAAATGTTTACATTCATGCTATAATAGTATTGACAAGGAAACCATTAATACTTGTGTGATTTGTAAACTTAATTTGAAGTCCCTAGTATAGCCTCTATACTTCACTAGCTTGTTGGTTGATTAATGATTGTGGTTTCCTATCATGAACATTGAGATGTTATCAACAACAAGATCATATCGTTAGGAGAATGATATGGTGGACATACTCACTGTAGATAAGCGTAGCATAAAGATCAAGTCATTTCATTAGTTCAATTGCTATATGCTTTCTGATACATAGTAACCTAATTCCTTCGACCATGAGATCATGCATATCACCTTTACCGGATGGATGCTTTGATGACATCAAACACCACACCGTAACTGGGTGGCTATAAAAGTGGCATTGAGTGTTCGGAAAGTATGGGTTGAAACACATGGATCAAGAGTGGATTTGTCCATCCACATGACGGATAGATATACTGGCCCTCTCGGTGGAATGTCATCCAATTAGCTTGCAAGCATGTGACTTGGTCACAAGGGATCACATATCACGGAACGAGAAAAGAGTACTTATCGAACGAGGTTGAACTAGGTATGCGAGATACCGACGATCATAACCTCGGATAAGTAACATATCGTGAGACAAAGGGAAATTGGTATCGTATGTAAGTGGTTCATTCGATCGCAAAGTAATCGAGAAATATGTAGAGCCATATGAATTTCCAGATTCCTCTATTGGTTATTGTTCGGAGAAGTGTCTCGATCATGTCCGCATAATTCACGAACCGTAGGGAGACACACTTAAGGATTCGACGTCGTTTGAGTAGTTATGGTATTATGAGAAAGAGACCGAATGTTGTTCAGAGTCTCGGATGGGATCCGGATATCACGAGGTGATCCGGAATGGTCCGAGAATAAGATTCATATAAGGAAAGTCCCGTTTGAGTTCGGGAATGATTCCGTGTTTTCATCGGGAATGTTCTAGAAGGTTCGGATTGTCCCAAGACTCGGGGAAGGGTACATGAATGTGTCATTGCTCATTGAATGATTGCATCATGTACTAAGTGTTATTGCTGTCCCAAATAAAGGATTAAATTGAATCCTAAAACAGAAAAGTCAAATGTCCATTTGAAAGTCAAACGCCAAAACAAGAAACTGTGGGAAACAAGCAAGAGGAGTTGAACCCACGGAGGAGGAGTTGGACTCCTCCAGCCGGCCAGCCCTAGGCCGAGTTGGGGAGGGACTCCTCCTCCCTGGCGCCAAGGACCCCTCCCATATAAGGAGGGCAGGCTCCTCCCATAGACACATAACTTTCTACTCTAGATCTCCGGTTTAGAGCTGTTTTGGTTTAGAGCTTCTAATTGCTTTAGCCAACAGTTTAGAGCCTTCTAATTGGTTTAGAGCCTTCTAATTGGTGTGTCTAATTACTAGGCCACTAATAGCCTCTCTCATAAGCTCCACCATACTACCGCTTAAGGCGAAGCCTCGGGATCTCCCTCTACTTCCCAGACCACGCAGTCTTGCCGAATCGCGAGGAGAGTGCTACAACCTCCATTTCGCTGGAACAAGGGAGAGGAAGGTCTTCGTCGAAAACCGAACGTGTGACCGATCGGGAGCGCCTGCGGAACGTGGCCTGGAAGGATCGTCTACACGATCTTGAGATCGGAAGAGTACTACATCACCCACGAGAATCCGATCTCGTTAAACGCTTTGGAATCTTCGAGGGTAAGTTATACCATCGACTCGTTGCTACAATCTAGTAGATAGATCTTGGCTTGTTTGTTTGTATGCGATAGAAAATTTTTGTTTTCCATGCTACGAACCCCTACATGTTCCAGCTAAAGAATTGCGAACAATACCAATAACTTGGCCGTTTGTAGTCTGGGGGATGGACATGGTTGGTCCGTTGCAGACGGCACCATGTGGGTTTACGCATCTGCTAGTAGCAGTTGATAAATTCACCAAATGGATAGAAGCTAAACCCATTAGGAAGCTTGATCGGACAACTTCCCTTAGGTTTGTCCGGGATCTAGTGGTGAGATTTGGTATCCCACATAGCATTATCACTTACAACAGCAGCAACTTGTCACTCGAAGAAGTGGAAGCTTATTGTTGGGAGAAGGGCATTCGACTTGACCTTGCATCTGTGGCGCATCCACAATCCAATGATCAGGTTGAGCGAGCCAATGGATTAATTCTGCAGGGAATCAAGCCACGTCTCGAGGCACCGCTGCATAGAGCAGCTGGAGCCTGGGCGGAGGAACTACCATATGTGTTGTGGAGTTTACGAACTACACCCAACAGATCTACCAGTACACCCCTTATTTCATGGTATATGGAGCAGAAGCCATCCTGCCTTTCGACATCCTTCACGATTCACCAAGAGTTGCCCCCTACGACGAAGATGACGCTGAAGAATCCAGATGCCTAGATGTGGACATTCTCGAGGAGGAGCACGTATTGGCCTGCCAAAGATCCGCCATCTACCAGCAAAATCTACGTAGCTACCATAGTCGCCGCGTTCGACATCGCTCGTTTAAAGAGGGGACCTAGTGCTCCGACTTAAGCAGAAGAAGTCACACAAATTATCCCTGCCATGGGAAGGACTGTTCATCATAAGCAAGGCGCTACTCAATGGTTCTTACTACCTCGTTGACAATCGTGAACTGGAGGATGGACCCAACGAGGATCATAAGCGTAAGCGGCGTGACCCGGATGATGACTACCTGGAACTTGATCAGCCATGGAACATAGCACAGGTACGTCCTCTCTACACTTAGCATTTTTTATCTATTGTGTACCTCTTATATGATCAATGAAATAAAGCTTTCTAGTTCACTCATATTTCTGAGTCTTTTACCTCCTTTAGTGTTCATTTTTGGATCGTATAAAATCTTTATGCACAAGCTTTGCGATTGCACTTGTGGAAATTCCTCCTACGGGCGTTAGCTTAAGTTTTATGGTCTACATGTTCTTTGTTGTTTTCATGTGGATTCTGGAGTAGTGACTTTCGGCAATTATTGTCGACGATTTTGTGCTTAGGTTTTTGACGGTGCCCTTGGGCATCATCGCCTGAGCGCATAGTTCTGACAACGTGTCTTCCGACTCATGAAAGGTCAAGCATAGAAACCAAAGTAATGGATAAGACAGCAGTTGCTTAAAAATATGTACATGCTGGAACCAGTTCTTGAGTAGCAGGAAACAACAACTATTGTTTTTCCGCCTTAAGTTAACAAGTAGTTTTTTCCGCATACAAATTCCAGAGGAAACAAATATTACAAATTTTTTTTTATTCCTCTGGCGCAGGAGACTTGGATGCACCATCATCTTCAGCAGGAGAGCCATCTTCCTCGAAGTCGGTGGTTTTGAGGGACTCGAAGGAGCTTTGGTTGTCGCCCTCAATAATCTCCATAGGCACGAAGACGTTATGATTAACCAACTCGAAGACTCTGGTATCATAACCCGTGAGAAACACCAAGATAGCTTTGTGATCTATTTTCTGGCCATCGTCGTCCATGTCAAGAATACCAGAGGTCACCGTTTCGATGTTGGCGTTTTCATAGTGTGCCTTGACCATTGACAGCGCCATCCTCGCGCCGGCTCGGGTACATGAAGCTTTCCAGCTTACAATACGCTCGGGGGCTTGGCGCAAGATCTCCGAGAACTTCATCACGGAATCCACCGCTTTGATGTCAATCTGGAGGGGCTTGGCTATCTCCTCGGCCTGCTTGATGGCGGTGCGGATGAAGTTGCCGGCAAGGACCATGCATTCTTTTGGCGGAGGAGGCGACTAGGTCAAACCAATAGGAGCTGCAAATTCCGACAAAGGAATGCATGGATTCAATAAACACAAAAGTTCAAAGTATCTAACTTACAGAAGTACAAGACGAAGAATCGCTTACTGAAGATGCTAGTCTCAGCCTGCTGGAGTGTATCCACCATGGAGTCCCGTTCTTCTTGGAGGATCTTGTATGCTTCAAGATTGCGCTGATTTTGCTCATCGGCAGCTTTCTTCTTCTCTTTCAGCACCACAATCTCCTCCTTCAAGCGGTTCATCTCCGTGTTGGCGGACTCCTGCAGAACCTTTATGGAGTCCTCATGCATCTTCAGCATATCCTTCCTCTCCTGCTTAAGGATCTTGTTTTTGCTATCCAGCAACTCAACGTGCTTGGATTGCTCAACAATGTCCTTAGCCATGGCAATGGCTTCTGCAAGTCAGAGAAATAACAAGTACATGGTGAGTACTCGGAGAATGTTCACACAAAACCAAGTCGGAATATGAAAACGAAAGGAAAAAACAGACTCTTGCTCTTGGTGATTTGATCCTTCAAGAAGGCAGTTTTACTCTTTTCGGCTTCCAAATCCGCACGCATCTTCTGGAACTTCTCATTGGCCACGCCTCTCCGAGCATTCTCATTCTGTGGAAAGAAAAATTAAAGTTGTTTAGTCTACTTGGAACATCTAGCCGGATAAATATCCACCTAGAGTCTTAGGGACTACAGTGAGACTTTTTAACTCGGCAAATATACTTAGTATTTCTTCAAGCATCTAGTCGGAACTAATTCAGTTTTCAACTAGAAGCTTGGGGGGCTACAGTATAAAGTTTTTTTAACTCAGTCATATGCTTAGTCTTTCTTTAAGTATCTAGTCGGAACTAATTCAGTTACAACTAGAGACTTGGGGGCTACAGTGTTGAAATTTACAAACACTGTGTATGCTACTCTGAAAGCATCTAGTCGGAATGATTCATTCAAACTACATGCTTGGGGGCTACATTGAGAAGTTTTCTAGCTTAGTCACTCTTAGAGTATTCAGATGCAAAGACCTATGGTTTTCCGTCTAAATCCTCGGGGGCTATAGTGGGATACTCATATGAAATGCAAAAGGCAAGTAAAACTTACAAGTGCGATGATCTTGAGATTGGTAGCGCTCTCAGCAAACAACTTGCTGAAGGAAAGGTTGTTTCCTCACAAGATATCTTCTTATCGGAGAAGCTCCTGAAGACCATAGGTTGGAGATGTCGTCACTACACCAGGAACCAGAGTGGAGCTACTCGGTAAAGCGTCGGGAAGACTATCTTTGGGAACTCTGTGGTTGTTATAGGTGCAGAGGCGCCGCCTTCAGCAGACGTTCCACCCACCAGCACCGCCTTGCCTCTACCGATGGCATCCTTAGCCGGAGCTTCAGCCATTTGAGTTGTGGCGCTTTCTTGCGTTGCCTGTTCGCCGACAACGGCAAGCTCTGCAGAGGCAGCTAAGTCCACTTCCATGGCGGAAGGGCCAGATACATCCTTAGCTTGAGAGCTTGTTGGAGCAGGTGTAGGCTGGACGCTGTGACTGATGGGGCGATGGCGGGAGATGCGTGGTGTGACACGTCACGATGCAACATATCTTTAATATTTCTAGAATCCCCCAAAGTTTTGGAGGTCTTCTTCAAACTAGTACTAGCCTTCTTCCTGAAATGTGTAAAAAGTATAAGTACAGGAATAAGACAAGCAATGTACATGTCGGAGAGAAAGAGGCTTACACAACAGGGGGTTATTTGGCAAAAGGAATCCCGATAACCTTTCTTTTCTCCGCCTCCAGGGTGGCAGTGGACTTCTTGGAGGTTCCACCCTCCGCCTTCTTCTTCTTGCCTCCGTTGGCAGCGTCAGAGGTGGAGCTCTTTCGCTTTCGCGCCAACGGGACATCGTCGTCGGACACGATGGTGACTTCCTTCATCTTAGGGTCATAGATTTGGACAACCATGCTATCCTCCTCTATACTGCTAAGCTGTTAAGTGAAATCCCAAAGTGTTAGATGAGATAATAATGGCTTGACGGAAGAACTGCAGTAAATTTCATGCACGGAAAATAAATAGGTACCTCTAGGCACTTGCCCTCCTCGAACATGTCATAGGTGATGGCGAAGCCACGCTTCCTGTCCTTCACCTTGACGATGTCCTTGAGGCAGAGCTTGACGGAGTCACTCGATAAGTTGTCCTCTCCTTAGAGTACTTGTGCATCAGCTTGGAGCGGTGCCGCAGAGGCTGGATCCGCCTGACGAACCAGCACATGGCTAGGTCTAACCCGGTCAGACCCGTGTCTATGAACCACTCTATGTGCCTAATGGCGCGGGAGGCTTCGTTGTCGGGGGGGAAGTGTAGCTTGGGATCTCCATGTCGGGGATTCGGCAGTGGCTCCATCTAGGAAGTCCGGATATGTTTCTTCTCGGCTGTCCAGAGGGATATCTGGGTCGTAGAAGTACGTCTGTTGCCAGTTCTTGCGGAACTTATGGCCGACGACATCGGGGAACCGCCAGCCAAGCCGGATCTTAAAACTAATTGTCCCACAGTTCCTGAGCTCGTCCTTGCCGGCTCCGGCTTCTCTCTTGACGGTGAAGAAATAAATAAAGACATCTAGCCTAGGCCTAATCCCTAAGTAAACCTCACAGAGCGTTGCGTAGTTGCTAAGCACGAGGATGCTATTGGGGGAGAGGTTCTGGGGCTGTACTCGGTAATGTCTAAGGACATCTAGGAATAAATTGGAGATGGGCAAGGAAACGCCGCGTACCAATTGGGCCTTGAGGTACACCTTCTCTCCGGCTTGGGGAGAAGGGGGGACCTCGCCGGCCGGCGCCGCCCGCCAGACGAGCCCCTCCATTGCAGGTAGGTAGCCTCGACAAGCAATTCCTTGATGTCGCGGTTCGTGATGTCCGAGACGCGCCAGTCCCCTTTGTGGGAATCACTCTCCTCTTCTAGAACCTCTAGCGCCGCTAGATTGTGGTCGCCGCCGGTGGATTCGACCACCGCAGACTTGGGTAGCACTAGGCCCTCTGGGGGCACATGGACGATGCTCGTCGGCTTCGCCGCGACATCGCCTCACGCCGCCATGGACGGAACAGAGCTGCTGCTTGCCATTGGAGAGGGAGAGGTGGTGACTGGAAGGATTGGGAGGCTAGGGTTTTTCGCGTGGGCCCGGAGGGCTTGAGGAGGTGCTCGCTGGAGGAAGAAGATGACGCAGGAGGAGAATGAGGTGAAAAGTAAAAATCCACCACAGTTATAATTTATAACCCCTGGCGTCATGATTCGTGCAAGACGATCGAATGGTCGGCGCGTGGACGACGTGTGCGGCCACGTGCGTGGAAATTTCGCCACGTTCCCAACCGTCACCGCCAACGGTTCGTATCTCTCGCGCGGGAAAACGGACATGATTGTGTTCTCTGCATGTGTGAGTTACGAGGCGTCGCTGACCTATGTCTACGTCGTCCTAGCTGTCACTGGCAGGTGAACCATCACATCGGAATATTCCGACATGGACGGATCCAGTCCGGCTATGGGAGAGTACGATAGAAGATTCAGCAATTCTCCGACTTACAAGTTGAAGACAGAGAAAACCTTGCAGGGTTCTTGGGAGGACTACAAGATATTGTTTGACGATTTGCCGACATCCATCTAGATGGAGCATTCAACCTGAAGAGGCAAGACGGCGCAAGATCTCGGAGTTCTCCAGGGCCACTGTTAGGATATGCTATATGGGTATCCTCATAGCATGTCTCCTATCCGGATAACCCAGGTGGCCCACAGTTGGTAGCATGGCCCATGGCCTGCTGGGCGGCCCAGTTAGATGGATCCAGAAGGGATGGCCATGCCGAATAAAGGAAGGTTATGGAGGAGTCACCGACGTACCCGGAGCCTTGGAGTGCAAGACACGCTAGACTAGTTGTAAGCAGTGTAGGACTCTGTAACCTGTCCGGCTAAAACTTTACCTGTAACCCTAGGACCTGACGACTATATAAGTCGGGCCTATGGGAGCCTTTAGGGCAAGACACAAATCATATCGCGCACATCGAATCGATCCCTGTAACTCGACGTATTGCCATTATAGTGATTTATAAAAGGATTAGGATTCCGCCACCGTTGTGGGATATGAACCTGGAGCTATGTAACCTCGTAACCGTCAACCGTATGCCTTCCCCCACGTCTCTAAACACGAACTGTGAGGAGCCCTCCATGGCATACTCATCGGCAATACCACGACAAGGCACCCGATCAAAACTCCACGAAACCGTCTGTAGCCGCCATCACCATCATCCCTAGATTGAGGGATCTAAAGTTCTTCCCGGCACCCTGCCGGAGGGGAGATCATCCCGGAGGCCTTCTTCTCCGGTATGATGCATGGGTAGTTCCACCTTGGACTACGGGTCCATGTAGTAGCTAGATGGTTGTATATCCTCCTTGTGCTTTCATGTATAGATCTTGTGAGCTCCGTTCGTGATCAAGATCTAATCTATTTGTAATCATGCATGTTGTGTTTGCGGGGATCCGATGGATATTGAGATTACTATATCAGATTGATTAATGGTTTTGTCTATATGATTCTATCATGTCTGTGTTGTTTGTTATCTTGCATGTTGTAACATCCCAGCATTAGAGCCTAGAAATAAGTGGAACCCAGATGTGTGCATTGCATTCCTGCATAGAAAATCTGAATAATTTTCGCGCTTTTAAATAAAAACTTGTCAAAGTGATTGAAACTTCTCCTAGCTTGATGGAATTGAAGTAGATCATCAAGTTGACTGCAATAAGTTTCAATAAGACCTTTGTTAAAACCTCATTTTGGGTAAGAGAGATTTGATCCAAGGGTAGATCAAATGTACTATAAGTTAAACCCTAATATAATGTGAATTATATTGATCATTAGGTGATCATATTATAGTATTCATTATAACCATTCATAAGTACCAAGTTGAGGATATAAAACAAATAATAAGAATGTAACCACTATATCTTCAATTCCATTTGCATACATTCTGAGAATCATAGTAACACCTAATCCTAAAAACTCTTTTGATGAGTTGGAGCTGGAAAGAGATTAAGTCAAGATCATCCACTATATATATCTTTCTTTCTATACAATCTTTATGGAACTTACCTCAATATCTGTTGTTCATCAATGTTGGATAATTCCTTGAAAAACAACTTCTTTATCTATTAGTCTTTGATCTAATATTCGAGCTTATCAGAACATCTACTTAAATCTTCTAATGAGGGCATAGTCCATTAATAAGCTTAATCCAGTATAAGATACTAAGAAGATAATTTTCAGACAATAAAAGGTAGGATTGATAAAGCCCTTCTTAGCCAACTAAGAACTTCAGTAATAAATGATTAAAGTATTATAATGGTAATGTTTTGGCCACCAACATGGAATGCTTATATTTAGTATAGGTAATACTGGTGGGTAGAACATGATTAGAACCCTAGTAAAGATAAGTGATCCTAGAGAAGTCTTTGCAAACCACATAAATATAATTCAGGGATTGAAGTGTAAGTCATGAGGGTTAAGTAATTATAAGATGGTGTTAGTAAAATAAAGCTAGTGTAGCATAGAGTCATAAAAGTGGTGTTATTCATCCTTAAGGATAGTTTACTTTAGAGAAAGATTAGTGATGGAGGATTACGGAAGATTGGGAGTAGAGTTTGAAGGAACTACTGGTTGGATGGAAGATTATCAACCGTAGAATAGTAAATACAACCAAGCAAGGATATGAGAAAGCTATGAAGTGTCTTTGTATCAAACTCATTGGACTCATCCATAAGTTTAGAAGAATGATATATTGAATAAGAAGATTTTAATAAGTAAGTCCATCAAACTAACCATGATGACGGATAGAAAGAGGTATTATATCTAGGAAAGGAATTCCTTAATTAGAGATTCTAGATTGTGAAATATAATTATATGTTATAGATCATTTTCCTATTTAATATTGGTAAGCAATCAACTCTAAATCTCAACTCAAACATAATATCCATCCTATACCATTAATCCATCATCTGATGTCTATAACACTTAATAGAAATATTTTCCTATAGCAAATTACATAAGCACATCTCTGTTAATTCCAACCATCATAACTATATGTGTTTAAGTATATTCACTTCTATAAAACACTATAATTTCAAATTCCTATTAAAATGGAAGAGTTCATCAAATACTATATACATAAGGCAATATGCTCAGCCATTAAATCTTGACTCTTAAAAGGAATCTAAGCTTATACAAAACCCTAAAGCCAAGAGTAGTAATCATAATTTGAAATCCTAAACCTCCCTACTTACCATAAAAAAATAAATACATTGACATTTTCTAAATTAATGGGGGAAGTAATAACTATATCAATGTCTTTTATACAATCAATAAAGAAATAGGATCATTACACATATAAGAGTTCAATTCAAAATATGAGCCAACTAAAATTAAGTTGATAAACAAATAAGAATATATCATTCAATAAGTCCATAACTAAAATAAGGAGAGAAAAATAATAAGAAAAGTTTATATAAAATATTAACAAGGGGGATCACATTAAGTAAATACAAGAAATACAAAAAGAGGATACAATAAGAAATTACAAATGAGACTAGGTATATTTTTGTATTGTTATAATGTTCAGGGAACAAGTTATACAAACAAAGATTCAAAATATAAATCAAATTCAAATCTGAATAAGAAAACAGAAAATAGAAAAAGGATAAAACAAATAAAAACCAAACCAGGCCGCAGCCGAGCACACTTAAACTTACCTCACGCCTATGTGCAGCCCACAACAGCCCAGTACCAGCCCAGGTTCTTTTCTGTCTGTGACTGACAAGTGGGGTCAGGAGAGGACCGCTGTAACACCCTCAGAATCGGACCTATGCAAGTTTTAGCGAAACCCGCCAAACCCGCATAGAAACGATTCAAAGGTGCCCACCAGGCACTTTCGTGCGGGTGGAAAACGAAGTAATAACAGTACACAACAGTCCTCGATGGGACCCACAGAACAGATATATACAACACGACTCCATGAGTCAAGAATACAGATATACGGTACCAAGATCCAAATCACCTTGAAAAGATGGAGCGTCCGACTACAGACAAGATGCAAATGGGGCTAAGAGCCCTGAAGAATAACCAATGGCGTCCATAACCCTGCCTGTGCCGGAAGGGTAACCCGCTAACGGCCGATCTCAAAACCTGCTTAAACAAAAGGGGTGCCGACAAAGGGCAAAGGAAAAGAGGAGCGTCGATCGAGGCCAAGACACGCGAGACTAGAATTCGGTCCTCGCCTACATAGGTATGGTGGATCGAGCAGCGGCAAAGATGCACTAAACAACCTATAGAGACTCGATACAACTGGCGGTTATCCGAGAGGGATAAGAGTGACCTATCCGGATCCAACCTGAAGCTAACACCAAACAAACCCATCCTGGTATTTCCCCCTCGAGACCAAACGAGGAAGTCAACCGAGGAACTCACACAGTTGGCAGTTTTATTTATTCAGTTATTGTTGCAACAATTACTAGTCAGGTTTAGATAATCATCCTGATAAAATATGCAGTGGGCACTTTTAGTGAATCATTCCGTTATAGTGGCAACACTTACTAGTCAGATACAATTAGCATGAGATAACCCTTAAACCCAGCAGTTGTTGGTACTTTTATTCAGCCATTCCGTTGTAGTTGCAAGATTTACTAGTCAGGTACAATGGTCGCAAGCGACACTCCAAAACAAGCAGTTGTGGCGTATTAATTAGCCATTCCATTGTAGTGAAGCTGATTACTAGTCATTATAAAGTCAAATTTATAGCAATAAACTTTAGTTATGCTTGTCTATGATCGAGATATCGGCTCCAAGTCGTCCATATCCGCGACACGGCTTTCAAATTTTTACCCGGGTGCACCAATAGCAACACACGCCGATCAACCTCGAAAACCAAATCAAAACCCAACGAGGCTTTCACGATCGAACAATCACAGATTCAGAAATATTTCAGGGGCCACCTCAAGTAGAATCCGAACGAAGCCGCCGGCTCGAGACGGACTTAAGGTTGTGGGGACGGTGTGAACGATGGGAACCCGAAGTGTGGCTGGGCTTGTCGACACCGCGAATCGTATGACGATCCTAAACAAGACAAAGGTGCTCCTCGCACAATTTAAATACATAAGTAGCATGGCATAAGTACAGGATCGTAAATAAAACCTCAAACTAGTTTGTGGCCCCAAGAAATAAGACTGAATCAAGCTCTGGCTCAGGGGGGTCCCATATACCTCCCGGATGTGGTTAGCGCGATAAATCAAGGAACAGGTATCAAGTACTCGGGGTCTTACGGGACACAAGTGGGCGTTCGGAAACCAAATGTTGTCTATCACCCACCGATGCCTCTGCTTATTTCAATTTTAGTTGTTAAACATGAATTTAAAGTGTACGATAAGTAAAACTATGATCATCTCCATCATCAACATGCGGCAATACATCAACAACTGTGGCATTTGACGACACGCAACAGCACTTGAGCAAGCGACTAAGACGCGCAGGTCCAACTATCTACCAAACAACGTGTAATAGGTGTGTCCAAGGCCATATGAGGTCAGGGAATATCACGCACGAAACTAAAGCATCGCAACACGTATAGCAATAGATCAACAGGAGGGAAGTAAATACTATAAAAGTAAGATAGGTAGAAAGGGGAGATGCTCGCCGAAAACATTGTCGAAGGGTTCAACCGAAGATCGGGGCGAAGCTCACATCAACTCAACGGCCTTATCCGCGAAGAACCAAAACACTAGAAGAAACACCGGATGCAATATTTAATACAACGGCAGAAGATCGGCATGATGCATGCATGATGTATGACATGGCAAAGGTGCGATGCAATTAGGTCATATTAAGTGGAACCGGGGTCCCGACAATTAGTTAGATGGTTCAAGTTGTTTAGAACCCCCCGCAATTTAAATGTTGTTTTAACAAGGCAAGATTATAGTATTGGTTCGCTACACAAGTTTAAATGAGGCCAATATAAGACTAGATTTGCCCGCATATGGGCCCCATATTTAATTATGCAGTGAATCGGCATAAGGCCCCCAAACCAATGATATGCATGCGAGAATGACAATTTAATATGCGACAAGTTGTATTATGTTATGAAATAGGTTTCTAGGAAAGGGTTCACACATTAGGGGTCGCGACGGTCTTGGGGTTCCGGGGTTCGGGGTCGGTCTCAGGGTTCGACGGATCTAGGGTTCGGGGTTCGACGGATGCGTTCTCGGATAGCGGGGTAGATCTTGTTGTCCGTGGTGACCTCGCATCCGGAAGCAGACTTGGTTCGCCCGGGGCGATCGGATTCTTCCGGTCGGATGCCGTTCTTGTCGTCGTGCCGATCTTGTCGGGCCCCACGGGTCGATCTTGCCGCTGCGAGGATCTTGTCGGCTCGCGCCATCGAAGTCGGTGTCAACATTCGGGCGCTCGTGGCAATCTTGGCGCTCGGGATGATCTGGCGATTCCATGTCGTGGACCACGGCCGAAGGAGAGCTTGACGACCGGGTTCGCTCATCGGTGTCCATGAAGGAGTTCTGGCTCGAGAAGGCGAACTTGTGTTCGGCATCTTCGGTCGGGGTCGATGCACTCGCCACGGGTCGGCCTCGGTTCAATGGGTCCACGTGGAAGAACTTGGCGTCGATCTATACCGGAAGATCTTGGCGACACCGGAGAGAGCGGCAAGGCCTCGGGTAACCACGGAGGCGAAGCTTGCAGGCTCCGTGGCGACGGGTCACCAGGGCGACGGCCAGCGGTCGACGGGGCCGCGCGGGGTCGAGCTCGGGAGGGGGGGGGTCGGAGGACAGGCGGACACGGGCGGCCAGGCTCGAGGAGGCGCCAACGGCGGGGTCGACGCGGCCGAGCGGTGCCCGCAGGCGTCGGTGCCTGGCGCGCCAGAGAGGGAGGAGCACGGGCCGGAGCTCGGGTCGTGGCTGCGCGGGAGGCCGGTGACGCGGCCGGGAGCGGGACGAGGTCGGCCGGAGCGGCGCTCGCCGGAGCGGGAAGGGGCCGAGGCGAAGGGGGCGAGGGACGCGGTCGACGGAGACGGAGGCCAGGGCTCGGCGTCGCGGGGTCGAGGCAGACGAGGCGGCGCCGGGCCACGCGCGCTGGCGCGGGGGCGTGCTCGACGGAGGCAGGGAGCGACCGCGAGCTGGGAGGCGGCCGGGCGCGGCGGGACGTGGCTCGAGGAGCTAGCGGCGCGGACGGGACGGGTCAGCGGCGGCGACGGTGGCGTGAGGGCCGGGCGAGGGATGCGGGGCGACGGCGCTGGTAGGGCGAGGCCGGCGATGGCGAGACCGACGGGCGGTGGCCGAGCGAGGCCGGGCGGAGCTTCGGAAGCGCGGCCGACGGAAGGGCGAGCGGGCGGCGGAGGTCGCTGGTGAGGGACGGCGGCGATCAAGGCGAAGCTCGGGCGGGCGCGGCATCGGCCGGAGGCGGGCGGGAGCGGAAGGCGCAGTAGCGCGGGAGGAGAGGAGGCGAGGAGGAAGGGGCGAGCGGCGACGGGTCGGGCGACGCGAGGGCGGCGGAGGCGGCCACCGCGACGGGCGGGTGCTGTGTGGGGAGCGGGCGAGAGGAGGGTGAGGAACGGGACGGGAGAGACGTGGGTGGGGCCGACAGGTGGGACCATGGGTCAAGGCTGTAGTGGGGACTGGGTGGGAGGTGGGATCTGAGGCAAAGGTGTGTGTGTGCCTCGAGAGGGAGAGAGAAGGAAGAGAGAGAGAGAGGAGGCCACGTGGCGGTTTTGGTTGGGTGGGGTGGTGGATGTATGGCGACATAGGGTAGGTTGGGGTGAGGTGGAGGCTGGTGTGGGTAGTGTTTTAGGTAGCTGTAGTATTTAGAGGGCTGGTTTGGGGTGGACCGTTTTAGTTTCTGGGGGTGGTCGTTCGGGTCGGTCGGCCCGTTCGACTGCCCCCACTAAAATAATTTAAATTTTTATTTATTTTAAAACACGGCTTTCGCAACCCGATAGCCGACAACAAAAATAATTCCGGAGAACCGGTGTTTGGCTTGAATAAAGTATGGGCGTTTCAGAAAACAAAATAGGTTTTTCTGAAATAGTTTTAGACAAACAACACATGATGATGACGATGCAATGCACAAATTGAACGCGATTTTCTAGTAGTGGTTTTGCGGGATGCCACAATTCGACACCACTAACAAAGGATCTCGCCCTCGAGATCCGCCTCATGGTACCGGAAAGAAGGTCGGCGATCTGCGTCTTCTCGCTTCGTGTAGATCTTCGCGACAACACTAACGATGGTTCCTTCTTCATCTGGAAAACGGCGACACCACCAACAAAGGGTCGTTGTCCCTGATCGTCGAGAGAACACTCCGGAGAAACAAAGGACGAAGATAGAGGTATCAAACGATAGGGCCACCTCTAACTTCCATTAGAAGAGGGAAAAGTTACATTGATCCACCAGTTCGATGTACAGAGCGAACAGTAAGAGTCGGTTAGGGTGATCAGTCCATCCCGTACCCACACTATCAACTCTATACATGAGTAGGAGAATCAGGCAACTCAACTCTCGAGATTTAGACTGACGACCTTCTTAGGCGGTATCCGGAACAAAGGGATGATGCCAGCAGGAATCGTATGAAAGACACAATGATTAGGTTCAATGGTTCCATTGGCATGAACAACACATGCTCAAGGTATACCCAACTTCACTAATGCTCATCCTTCTCATATGTTTTTCAACGACACCGATATCCAGCAAGGAACACATATGGATAAGGAGCTCAAGAACAAAAGATTGGAGGAAGGGTACAATGCATAAGTTGCGATTGATGATCGTAGCACTGCTACAAAAGGAAGAAAGCGGCCTCAAGGTACGACTTAAACCCAACCACGAAATCGGACTCAAGAAAGAGAAGAGAGCGGATTCAAAACACGAGAGGTAAGAGGAGAACAGCAGAGGGTAAGGAGTAAAATCACCTAACCGTAACTATCCAACCGATTTTCAAAATAGTTTTGACACACTACCGTTAGCTAGGTTATCCTACAGTTGGACTTGTGGGGTATCGCAATCCGAGCTCGATACCACTCAGAACACCCTCAGATCGGACCTATGCAAGTTTTAGCGAAACCCGCCAAACCCGCATAGAAACGATTCAAAGGTGCTCACCAGCACTTTCGCGGGTGGAAAACGGTAATAACATTACACAATCCTCGATGGGACCCACGTATGATATATACAACACGACTCCATGAGTCAAGAATACAGATATACGGTACCAAGATCCAAATCACCTTGAAAGATGGAGCGTCCGACTACGGACAAGATGCAAATGGGGCTAAGAGCCTCAAGAATAACCAATGGCGCCCATAACCCTGCCCAGCCAAGCCGGAAGGGTAACCCGCTAACGGCGCCGATCTCAAAACCTGCTTAAACAAAAGGGTGCCGACAAAGGGCAAAGGAAAAAGAGGAGCCAAGATCGAGGCCAAGACACGGCGAGACTAGAATTTGCGGTCCTCGCCACATAGGTATGGTGGATCGAAAGGCAAAGATGCACTAAACAACCTATAGAGACTCGATACAACTGGCGGTTATCCGAGAGGGATAAGAGTGACCTATCCGGATCCAACCTGAAGCTAACACCAAACAAACCCATCCTGGTATTTCCCCCTCGAGACCAGACGAGGAAGTCAACCGAGGAACTCACAGCTTGGCGCTTTATTTATTCAGTTATTGTTGCAACAATTACTAGTCAGGTTTAGATAATCATCCTGATAAAATATGCAGTGGGCACTTTTAGTGAATCATTCCGTTATAGTGGCAACACTTACTAGTCAGATACAATTAGCATGAGATAACCCTTAAACCCAAAGCTTGTTGGTACTTTTATTCAGCCATTCCGTTGTAGTTGCAAGATTTACTAGTCAGGTACAATGGTCGCAAGCGACACTCCAAACAAGCAATTGTGGCCAGTATTAATTAGCCATTCCATTGTAGTGAAGCTGATTACTAGTCATTATAAAGTCAAATTTATAGCAATAAACTTTAGTTATGCTTGTCTATGATCGAGATATCAGGCTCCAAGTCGCCCATATCCGCGACACGGCCGTAAATTTTTACCCGCCGGGTGCACCAATAGCAACACACGCCGATCAACCTCGAAAAACCAAATCAAAACCCAACGAGGCTTTCACGATCGAACAATCACAGATTCAGAAATATTTCAGGGGCCACCAAGTAGAATCCGCAACGAAGCCGGGCTCCGAGACGGACTTAAGGTTGTGGGGACGGCCAGGAACGATCGGGAACCCGGAAGTGTGGCTGGGCTTGTCGACATCATGAATCGTGCCACGATCCTAACAAGACAAAGGTGCTCGCACAATTTAAATACATAAGTAGCATGGCATAAGTACAGATCGTAAATAAAACCTCAAACTAGTTTGTGGCCCCAAGAAATAAGATCAATCAAGCTCGCCTGGGGGTCCCATATACCTCCGGATGTGGTTAGCACGATAAATCAAGGAACAGTATCAAGTACTGGGTCTTACGGACACAAGTGCTGCTCGAAACCAAATGTTGTCTATCACCCACCGATGCCTCTGCTTATTTCAATTTTAGTTGTTAAACAGGAATTTAAAGTGTACGATAAGTAAAACTATGATCATCTCCATCATCAACATGCGGCAATACATCAACAACTGTGGCATTTGACGACACGCAACAGCACTTGAGCAAGCGACTAAGACGCGCAGGTCCAACTATCTACCAAACAACAGGTAATAGGGTGTGTCCAAGGCCATATGAGGCTGCAGGGAATATCACGGGTACGAAAACTAAAGCATCGCAACACAGATAGCAATAGATCAACAGGAGGGAAGTAAATACTATAAAAGTAAGATAGGTAGAAAGGGGGAGATGCTCGCCTGAAAACATTGTCGAAGGGTTCAACCGAAGATCGGGGCGAAGCTCACATCAACTCAACGGCCTTATCCGTGAAGAACCAAAACACTAGAAGAAACACCGGATGCAATATTTAATACAACGGCAGAAGATCGGCATGATGCATGCATGATGTATGACATGGCAAAGGTGCGATGCAATTAGGTCATATTAAGTGGAACCGGGGTCCCGACAATTAATTAGATGGTTCAAGTTGTTTAGAACCCCCCACAATTTAAATGTTGTTTTAACAAGGCAAGATTATACTATTGGTTCGCTACACAAGTTTAAATGAGGCCAATATAAGACTAGATTTGCCCGCATATGGGCCCCATATTTAATTATGCAGTGAATCGGCATAAGGCCCCCAAACCAATGATATGCATGCGAGAATGACAATTTAATATGTGACAAGTTGTATTATGTTATGAAATAGGGTTCGAGGAAAGGGTTCACACATTAGGGGTCGCGACGGTCTTGGGGTTCGGTTCGGGTCGGTCTCGTGGTTCGACGGATCTGGGGTTCGGGTTCGACGGATGCGTTTCTGATAGCGGGTAGATCTTGTTGTCTCCGTGTCGACCTCGGCATCCGGAAGCAGGATTGGTTCGCGCCGGGCGATCGGATTCTTCCGGTCGGATGCCGTTCTTGTCGTCGGCCGATCTTGTCGGGCCCCACGGGTCGATCTTGCCGCGAGGATCTTGTCGGGCTCGCGCCATCGAGTCGGTGTCAACATTCGGGCGCTCGTGGCAATCTTGGCTCGGGATGATCTGGCGATTCCATGTCGTGGACCCCGACGGTCGGAAGGAGAGCTTGACGACCGGGTTCGCCATCGGTGTCCATGAAGGAGTTCTGGCGCTCGAGAAGGCGAACTTGTGTTCGCATCTTCGGTCGGTCGATGCACTCGCCACGGGTCACTTGGTTCAATGGGTCCACGTGGAAGAACTTGGCCGATCTATACTCGGAAGATCTTGGCGACACAGAGAGAGCGGCAGCGGGTAACCACGGAGGCGAAGCTTGCAGGCTCCCGTGGCGACGGGTCACCAGTGGCGACGGCAGCCGGCCGACGGGCCGGGGTCGAGCTCGGAGGGGTCATGGACAGGCGGACGCGGGCGGCCAGCTCGAGGAGGCACCGACGGCGGGGTCGACGCGGCCGAGCGGTGCCCGCAGGCGTCGGTGCCTGGCGCGCCAGAGAGGGAGGAGCACGGGCCGGAGCTCGGGTCATGGCTACGCGGGAGGCCGGTGACGCGGCCGGGAGCGGGACGAGGTCGGCCGGAGCGGCGCTCGCCGGAGCGGGAAGGGGCCGAGGCGAAGGGGGCGAGGGACGCGGTCGACGGAGACGGAGGCCAGGGCTCAAGCCGCGGGTCGAGGCACGAGGCGGCGCTGGGCGCTGCTGGCCGGGGGGGACGGCGTGCTCGACGGAGGAGGCAGAGGAGCGACGGGCGGAGCTGGGAGGCGGGCCGGGCGGGACGTGGCTGGAGGAGCTGGGCGCGCGACGGGACGTCCGGGCGGGCGACCGGTGGCGTGAGGGCCGGCGAGGGGATGCGGTGGGGCGACGGCGCGCTGGTAGGGCGAGGCCGGGCGGCGGCGACCGATGGGGCGGGCCGAGGAGGCCGGAGCCGGGGAAGCGCCGACGCCGTGGGAAAGCGCGCGCGGAGGTCGCCAGTGAGGGACGGCGCGATCAAGGCGAAGCTCGGGCGGCGGCCGGCAGCATCGGCCGGAGGCGGCTGAAGCTGCGGCAGCGCAGCGCGAGGGGAGGAGGAGGCGAGGAGGGAAGGGCGAGCGGGCGACGCGAGGGGCGGCGAGGCGGCGCCACCGCGACGGGCGCTGGTGTGGGGGGAGCGGGGCGAGAGGAGGGGTGAGGAACGCGGGGACGGGGAGAGACGTGGGTGGGGGCCGACAGGGTGGGACCCGCGTGGGTCACGCAAGGCCGGGAGTGGGACTGGGTGGGAGGTGGGATTCTGGAGGCAGGGCGTGTGGTGTGTGTGTGCGAGAGGGAGAGAGGAGGAGAGGGAGAGAGAGAGGGGGCCACGTGGCGGTTTCTGGTTGGGTGGGGTGGTGGACAGGGCGACGTGGCGACATAGGGTAGGTTGGGGTGAGGTGGAGGCTGGGTGTGGGTAGTGTTTTAGGTAGCTGTATTTAGAGGGCTGGTTTGGGGTGGACCGCTTAGTTTCGGGGTGGTCGGGTCGGCCGCCCGCTCGATCGCCTCACTAAAATAATTTAAATTTTATTTATTTTAAAACACAGCTGCAACCCGATAGCCGACAACAAAATAATTCCGGAGAACCGTGTTTGGCTTGAATAAAAGGGCGTCAGAAAACAAAATAGGTTTTTCTGAAATAGTTTTAGACAAACAACACATGATGATGACGATGCAATGCACAAATTCAACGCGATTTTCTAGTAGTGGTTTTACGGGATGCCACAACCGCGGATTGAGCTAAAGAAAACATCAGGGGGTTATCCGCAAAACGATCATCATCGTCACCGTCACGCACATAGACAACTCGCTGGCGGAGCTCGCCGTCGCCCGATGCCGTCATCACCGTCATTGCGCCAAGATACTCATCGCCGCTGCCAGGAGGGGATAAGAAGGCCACCGCGACGCATTTCCTCCATCCATATCTCCAATCCTCCTTATCCTCTCGTGATACGAATGAGATCGAACCCTAGCTTGCCGAGCCACCTTCGCCGCTGAACCACGCCTCCCACACCATTCGAGCCGCCATGGAGAAGCGCCTTCCGTAGATCCTCCGTTAGAAGCTTGCTTCAAGGGGAGCACCGAGCGGTGAATTTGGTTGTTTTCCTTGCAGCGTCACGTAATCCTCGCCGGAAACGATTCCGCCGCCGCCCTCGCCAATCACTCAATCATCATCGTGGTGAGTTCCCGAATCTTCCAAAGATCCTTGAATCATTTGATATCATTGTAAATATTCATTTCATCAGAAACCACCGCGCCACCGCCGAGCTTGTCGAGCCGAGGCTTCGGCGACCATTTCCGAGCGGCCGCCACTATTAGGTTCCGTAGGTCGCGCTAATTCAACTACATCCATCTGCTTGCTAGGGCGCCGAGATCGCCGCCGATGACCACTCACCGATGGCGGTGGCGGCCGACGCCATGCTTACCTCATGAACGAGCCACGCCACTGCTTGACCGGTTTTTGCCTCGTGGTGGATGACATGTCCCAGGCCCACATGTCATCGACAAAGAGTGAGAGAAGGTCTCAGAATTTGTCTCGAGAGCCGAGGTGGACATCGACCACTAGTCGCTGATCGGGCTAGCTCTAGGTGTGGTGTAAAAAGTATTTTTCTGTTTAGAAATAAATAAAATGTGATAATCCAATTAATATTATTCCATAAATTTAATAAATGATTAAATCTTTTTTAATTAATAACTTTTGATTTATAATTCATAAAAATATATATAATATATTAAGATTTTCAGAAAATAAAATCTACAACTTAAAACTATTACCAAATATTATTATTATTGTTATTTATATAAATATTATTTAATAAAAGTTTATAAGTAATAAAACTTTGATAATTCATATTTTTATAATAATAAATATTAATAATAGTAATAAAATACCAAAAATCTTAAAAAATATAACAATTCTAATTTATAACTATAGTCATGTATTATTATTTCACTTACTTAGATATTTATTATTTATTAAGTAATTATAAAAGTAATAAGAATTATAAAAATCATATCTTATTGTTTATAAATCACAAAATAAATATGATATACCAAAATGATCACAAAAATATTATTTACATGTTAAAAATCTAATAATCTCCTTTTGAGGTAAATAAGAAAATTAAATATTTTAATAACTCAAATTCAAACTTATTTACTTCATTAATAAATCATATAAAAATAAATAAAATTTACTAATATTCCTAAAATGAGTCAAATAAGTCTAATAAATAGTATTAGTCTTAAATATTAATAATCTAATGCCATAATGGTTTAAAACATTATAAATTTTCTTATTTTAGAAGAATCCACAACCTTAAATGAAGATTATCTCTAAAAAGAATTCCACTAATAATAAAATCCTTAAAGAACAACTTGTGAACAATCAATTCTTTTCTAAACCATATCAATCCCCAAATTACAAAAAACTACTACAACACTATATAAATCCATAAGTAGTTAAGTAACATTATGTTGAGTTCATAAACTATACTCACTTATCTTTAAAAGATAAATGATATTACTCCATACTCACATCAAGAAACCATTACCCAAGTAACATAATAAACATTCTTAAGTAACTTAAAGAACACATTCCGCATATACGATACTTTCAAAACTATCTATACTTTAAAGTTAACTTTAGTCTACGTAATCTTAATATAACACTATAAGCATTATTATATGTTTTATAGTTAACTTTGGTCCAAGTAGTTAAACTATAAAGCAACTCAAACCAAACCATTTGAGCAAGCAAATAACATCAACCACCACTAACTAACCACACAGCTTGTCTAGACCCTAGAAGAGAAACCTTTTCTTCAAAGGTTATCCTTTTTGCCACTTTAAATAAGAAACATTGTATAAGTAATCCTAACTAGTATGTCATAAGTATGTATACTTTACTCCTACATATGTGTTGTTCACAACCACTCATAAACTCTAATAAAAGTACAACTATGAAACTTATCTAAAAGGACCACACATTCCAAAGTAACCATTTTCGGAATCCAAACCCTAGAACAACGTTATTCCAGGGATTTGCACTTAGAACGCATCACACTACTTATGCATAAAAGCATATTATTTCTTTAAACATTAGTCCTTATCACCAATGATGCCGATTTCAGATTTTGGATCTTATATCGACTCAATACCATGAGTGCATAATCTTGCATCACAAAAGGCAAGTTCACACTTGCTCATGTCCTTTGTTTATTTTCTCAGAAAGTATTTTACAAATCCAAAGGTTGTCTTCACCGCATTTGAAAAACGCCGAAAACACTATTTTCAATAATAATGAGAACTATTGATTACTAATCCGTGGTGATCAACCATCTATTAAATCGGCTTGGGATACCACCGTCGTAACTATATCACCTAGGACTTAACAACCAATGTCGCCAGGATTCTTGCGCCAGATATTACGCTGACCATGAGATTTGGAATGGGATGGAGAAGTCATTGTATCTTCTTCCTCTCGCATGAAGCCGGATGTGGTGTCGTGGCTGTTATCCTCGTAGCGTGCATCTTAATTGGTAATTCCTAGAGGATATGCAGCATATGGGTGGGAACACTCATCGTCCCACGATAATTCTGGCATCTAGCGGTTTGTACAAACCATTGCAGTAATTCTTTATGTGGGCATGGTGTACACCAAGGAGGCATGCGAGGTCGCGAAGGGGGCAGTGATTGGCTTGGATCATCTTCTGGGCCCCACATCATGGAATTGTGGACGAGAATAAGCTGCCCGGTTATGCAACAAAGAATTGATCTCTCATGGTTAAAGTAACACACCTCTGCAGAGTGTAAGAACTATAACTTGTTACTCCCTGCTCCGGGAAGGAGCTGCGAACGCGGCGGGAAAGGAACCCCATGAAGGTTCTAGTAAACCCGTGAAGTCTGATGGACATAGATTTTCAGAATAAAAGCAACCTTTGAAGAAATGTTTATGAAAACTTGCATTGCCTACGACCTATGGTCTATGGCTGTAGTTATAGTGCATCAAACACTCCTTTTCTAGTGAATTTGCTGAGTACGCTCGTACTCAAATTATCTTCTTAACCCTTGCTAGATTCTCAAGCCCTTAAAACGATGACTACATCAAGATATGCTCCAGGACTTATCCAGACCATCTAAAGCTCTTCAACAAAGTCAAGGAAATCAACATATATCTCAAATGAAGTGAATACGAAGGTTATTGATTAGATAGGAATATTATCGCTAGCCAAAGAACCTATTTCAGAGTGCTGTAATAGCAGAATGCCAACCTCTTAGTCTGAATATTAGACTTAATAGAATAATCATTCTTGTGTTGTTTATTTTTTGATTCTTCTCCGTAAGAAGTCTTTCTCTATCTTTAACCTAGAGTGTTCTCTGGATCTTATGTAAAGAGTGAGTTGTAACCTTTAAGCCATGTATTGGACCCGCTGTGTTTCTGTTGTGCCATTCCGAGGGATGTAATACTAGTAAACGGTACTACTAGGAAAATGGTCGTCTGTGGCGCACCTAAAAGGCCCATCCGTGGCGCACTAGTGGTGCGCCACGGGCCTTGCGCTACGGCTATCTCTCAGCCGTGGCGCACTGCCTAGTGCGCCACAGTTGTGTAGAGATAGGCGTAGCGCACCTCCTAGTGCGCCACAGAAGTTTGGCATGCGCCACCTCGATCTCTCGGCGCACTACCCAGTGCGCCACCAAACTTCCATAGTGCGCTTTTAGTGCGCCACGTATGCAGACCATGTGCGCCACAGATGTATTTTTTTTTTTTTAATTTGAGCCAGATTATACGCATACAGATTATATACAATATTACATCAGATATACACACGTATACAAGATATACAATTATATATATAAATACTAATATGAAAAAAAAGATTGAAACAAATACATATAGATAAGTCTCATACATGAATACATAGTCTAAGTTATATTGTTTCGATCATGTTACAAAGTAGTAGTTGGTACATGCTAATACATGTGTCGATCGAACAAGTTAGAGCAAGGAAGCTCGCCTAGACATCTAAACTAGCTAGCTAGACACAAACGCGGGATAAATAACCAAAGAAGATAAGCATGATCACCGCCGCGACGAAGGTGTAGGTCTTCATCCGGTTCCTTGTCCTAACTCCCGCTAGATAGCGCGTGTATCTAGCTTCCGCCTCCGCCATAGTGTTGTACCCTTTGTAGCTATTGTCAAACGGTGCACTGTCTCCCAGCCTTCCCAATCATCGAGACTCGAACCCGTCCCTTGTACACGACGCATCACGCCATCTATAAGTTGACAATAATTAACCGACTATTGAAAAACATATATAATTAAAGTCGATATGAAGATACACTTATAGAAAGTACTCCTAAATCAAAAAGACCAAACTCAGAAAGCATGCCTCATATATAACTAGGTTGTTTGACACAGGAATATGCTACGATGGAATTGTTCGCCAAGTAGGATGCACAACACCTGGACCTGTGCATAGCACAAGGCTAACAATCCCATCGCAAAGACATTCACATATAGTGTGCCGACATTTCACTCATCGACATTATTCTTGAAAAAGACCAAAGTAAATCAAAAAGCATGCGTCATATATATACATAGGTCGTTGGACACAGGAATATGCTACGATGGAACTGTACGCCAAGTAGGATGCACAACACCTGGACTTGTGCATAGCACAAGGCATATAATCCCATCGTAGCACATTCACATATATAGTGTGCCACGACTTTCAATCATCGGCATTATTCTCGAAAAAGAGTAAAGAAAAAAGGACCACATTGAGCAAAGGACCAAAGAGTAAGCAAAAAAACCAAGCATTGATTGATATATAATAATAATAAGCAAAATAAGTTCACTTGTCGTCCACACACACCCACAAAGGTCATCTATAGTTTGTAACTACAACTAGGCCAACATCAAGCCTTCCTGCTCGCTTAGGGAACGGAGGACGCCTTGTCTCGCCATGAACTTCCTATAGTCACCCTCGCATCTCTAGGCGATCTTCTATGTCACGGTTATTCGATATTTCCTCCGTAGAAGATCCTCTCCCAAGTCATGACATCACGAAGATGATTGCCCCAAATCGTGCCGGATGCGATACATCTCTTGTCTAATATCCGAATCATTGATCTTGGCCTTTGCTTCGCCCACTGCTTGAGATGATCCGCAGCAGAGAATTCGCTGGTCATAGGAACGCCTCATGTGATGGAGTGCGAGTAGGCTTCCTTCTTCATCGCTTTTCCTACCGCTTCACGCAGGGAACTCCGCTACGTGGTTGAAGACGTGCTCGCCGAACTTGACCTTCTTACGCATGAAGCTGGTGCCTTCCGTCGAGGCAAAGCCGGAGAGCATCATCCGTAACTTCCTTGATCTTGTCGTAGTTTTTCTTCTTTTCTAGACTCCCGAGTCGAAATACGTATGGGAATGCTTCGCGATAAGGAGATGAGCGGCAAAGCAAGTTGTTCATCTCAAAAAAATTCAAATGGAATGTGTTGGAAAAAGAATGATGATGATCTAATAAAGCCAATCGACTGCGGGCGAATAACGACTTACTTGGGAAAGTAAGGCACGAGAATGTATTCCTTTGTCTTGTTCGCCACGAGGATTCTTTTTTAGGTACGAGGCCACGATACGCCGCTCATGGGGAACCCAAGCAGCCACACGCATGTAGTAGGGGTCCACTATAGCGATGCCCGTGTGTTCTCTCTAATGATTTGCATGGCCAGCCGAGAGAAAAGAGACGGACCATGGTATAGTGCAGCGGTATAGGTGGAACATATTGAAGATGTCCTCGAACCGCAGGAAGAACAGATCTGGGGCAAGGTCCACGGCCCAAGCCTAGTGGCACCTTAACCACGAATACCGGTGCGAGGGATCTTTCTCCGATAGAAGGCGTTTCTATCGCCAAGACGTCATGCACACTCGCAGCTCCGAATCGAAGCTGCAAATTCTTAGATAGCATGGGCTCACCCGCCACATGAATCCTCCACATAATACCCTCGGTCTTGGTGGCCCGTCCCGAAACCTGATCGGATTCGTAGTTGTTGACGCCACCGGCTGGCTCGAGCTGCTAGATTTTCTTTTCCTGCCCTTTTTTCCTTTTGGAGAGCGGCAGGCACCGCAATCTGAGCACCGGCCGCCCTATGTAGTGTGTCAGGGCTTAGAATAAAGGTCCGTTGGTTGTATCACCGGCTCAGAAGGCGCAAGCCGAGGCGCCTCCGAGAACCAAACAGACGCTTGGTGATAGTGGCTTTCGTGGGGCCACCAGCCAGGTCTTCGCTACAAACCGAGTCAAGAAGTGATCATTCCAGTCTTCTTCGTCCTCGGCCGGATCCTGCGCCATGTGCATATCATCAACATGATCATCCGACCCACCGTGTGGAGGTGACGGCGAGGGCGGTAAGGGGGCCTTGCCACCGCTTGTCGCTGGCACGACAAGCGGTGATGTTGTCTGTGGCGTGATGGCCACCGCCGTCCCCAAACGGATCATGCTCTTTGGCCATAGCAAGAATAAGCCGAAGCAACTTCTGAGGACATACGGCTCTTCTTCATCTGCTCCTGGGGGTTGAATGGGAGGTTCCAGGTCGTCGCAGCCCCTTAGCACCCGACTAATTTTAACCCTGCACGCTTATCCGCATCGGCTTTGAGTGGAACGTGCGCTGCAAGGGTTGAACGATGGTACCCTTGGTAACATCCCTCAGCTCGTTGTTCACGTAGCATAAGAGAGTGCAAGGAACATCCGTCTGCGGAAAACATGTACGGCGTCGTCAGAGCGAGATGCCATAAGAGTAATATATAGATGGCATGAAATATGGCGTAATTAAAGCAATTTGTTTACCGTGATGGCGCCGAGATCGGCTAATGTCGACGCACATACGGCGACGGGCGGCAAGAGACTAAGGGCTTTGATGGCGGTGTTGGCCGGTGTATTCTCCCTACCGACGGGTGCTTGAGCTCCGTGCCGCCGACGATGGCGTGGGGGCACCAACATGTACTCCGCCGCGGTGATGGCAGGGGAGTCACCAACACTTGCGGCGCCAAGGTGATAGCGGGCGGAGTCACGAACACGTAGTTCACCGATTCGCCGCTGTTCGAGTGGCTCACGACCATGCTTGGAATCGGCACGCCCTACTCGACCACCCGCACTCCAGTTCGCTATTGACTCCACCAAGGTAGGCAGGAAGGACGGAGGGTGATTGCCAGTTGTCTTGGACGATCTGGGATCCGCGCCACTTGTGCCTTAAGTTCTTGAACCTGCCGGTTTCCTCCTCGCTTCCTTCCCGACGGCGCCACATGCGTTCTCGGCGGTGGACCAAAATGATCCACCCAATTTATTCCCGAGGCTGGCCAGACGGCACCGACGACGGCTTCTTCAGAATCGGCTCTATTTTCTTGGCCCGTTCATCGCCTGCAAAAGGGTTATCCCACCGGTGGCCACGACCCATGGGATGAGGAACCCTGGGATCCATGACTAGCAACAATTTCCTCCTCCTGCAGAAGAAGTAACAGTGAATCATTTAGCTCACCGATTAGATTGCAATCGTGTTGATCCGCAGTAATTAGATTATACTTACCACAATTTCCTCGAATTCCTTCACCGCAGGATCCGCGGTGAGTTGTTTGGTTTTTGGGTCCACATAGTAACGGGCCCTGATGAAGTTTCGAACCTGACCGGGTTCGAATTTGGCAAAGGGGTTTTCTATCCCCTTGGATCTATACTCTTCGTCCTCCTTATTCCATTTGGACTCCGCGGTTCTGTATCCACCAGATCCGAGATGGTGATGACCTATATTCATCGCCTGCAGCACCTTTCCCCGATTACTATTGGTCAGGGATCTTTCGGATTCACACCTCTCCTTGAACTCCCGAATCGATCTTCGTGATCTCACGGTCAATCTTCCGGATCTCCTCGAGACTTTTGCCTTCTTTATAGATCTTCTTCTTTATCCGGTTCTCCAAATGGCCAGGGCGGTGCTCATCTTTGTGAGGGCGGATTTGTTTACTTGCTCCCATGATAATTTGTGTTCGATACTTAGCGAGGAACTTGTATCTTGCGCGCTTCTCAAGAGGAGTGCGCAAGTGGCCATTATCTTTATGCCGAGATTCTCGGTGTTGATCGAGATGGTTGTCCGGTGATCGCCGCCACTTGCCCACCGCACTTTTGACGACAAGGGCGGGCTCCAAAGGAACCCCGATGGGCTCACTGCACTTTCCTCCCCGACCGTGCCGACTGTTCGGGCGCCGGTCCTTCGGCTTCTTCTTCTTAGGAGGGTTGCTACCACTCCTCGTGCCCTCGCCGCCATCGCTGGTTTCATCGTCCGCCTTCCGGCTTCTTCCTCCGCTCTTCCATCTCATCATCCTCGCCTCCGGCGATGGTATTCTTCATCGCCTTCTAGACGCCGGCCGCCTCCCGTAATGTCAATTGTTTATTCGAGGTCCGAAGTTCTCCTTCAGCCGATGCGCTTAGAACATCCAGCCTGCCGTTGTCACACATCTTTGCACTAATAAAAACAAATAATTGGTTAAATGCACGGAAAATCCGCATGACCTTTGCTAATTTTCTTAAACTAGAGTGCCCGATTTCACAAACGGAAGTTAATCAACATTCCGCAAAAATCGGAACTCGTTTCATACAAGAACTGTGATATATATGGCCAGATAGCTAGCACACAATAAATGGCCATCATAGCCAGACAACCAAAGATAAATGGCCCAAGATAGCCAAAGACAATCGCACAACCAAAGACAATAAATCTGTTTCAGCAAAAATTACTGGACTTGATGGCAGCAAGTTTTGCAAGGGACACCAACACTAGAACAGCTACCACATCTATGGGCATAATGGAACAAAGAAAATGGAGGAACCAGAACACCAGAACAGCTACCATATTCAGTCAGGGGCACAAACATGATCATATAACATCCTGCACTACTCTGAACCCTAATGTGCCAACAACCTCCTGCACTACTTTGAACCCTAATGTGTCAATACTGTCAACAGAGATAAATCTGAACCTTATGTGTCAACAGAGTTTTTTAAAAAAATTAAGTGTCGACCCATGAGTGCAAAACCAGATGTTGTACAACCGTGAAGCATCAGCTTCCGCACTCTCTTATTTAAATTAATACCTAGAACTTGGTGTACTGAATAATCCAAGGTCAATCTAAATTAAGCTTGCATCATTAGTGATATATATATATATATATATATATATATATATATATCGATAGCATAATCCAAGGACAATTAAAAATGTTCATCAATAGCATACAATTATATCTCTGTCAACTACCTATATCTCAGAGGGGAGCATTTAATTGAGAATATATGAATATTTCAGAGGGGAGCTTTTCCATCAGTTATTTACAACAAATGCATATTGGATGCAACACTAAAAGCAGAACCATATTAAGTATGGTAACAAACAGGTAGACAATAAAGGAGTTGCTCATTATGTGGGATCAAGGTTTGTTCGTCATTTCTAATAATATCATGCCAACACTACACCAATAGCGTAACTCGAGTTGCCTGTCATTTCTAATGGTAATAGAACCTGGGAGTTGTGAACAACGAGCTGTTCTACCATGAACCCTAACTTTGCTGCACTACTCTGAACCAATAGCTGCACCAATAGCTGCACTACACCAACAGTTGCACTACTCTGAACCATGAACCCTAACTTTGTCAGATGTTTTCGATGGGGGCCAGAATTCACTAGCTATTCTACCATTCAGACATGACAATTATTCTACCATTCAGACTTGGTAGCAGCAACCTAGCAACCTCTGAACCCTAGCAACCTATCAACCTAGCAACCTCTGAACCATGAACCCTAACTCTGACAGGGGAGAGAGGGAGAGACAGGGTAGAGAGGGAGAGAGGGAGAGACAGGGGAGGGAGAGACAGGGGAGAGAGGGAGAGAGGGAGAGACAGGGGAGAGAGGGAGAGACAGGGGAGAGAGGGAGAGAGGGAGAGACAGGGGAGGGAGAGAGGGAGAGACAGGGGAGGGGCTACCTCTGACGGGCGGACGACGATGGGCGGCGCGATCCTCCTCCTCCACGAGAGATTCCTCCTCCTCGAGAGCTTCCTCCTCCTCCACGAGAGCTTCCTCCTCGAGAGAGAGCTTCCTCCTCCTCGAGAGCTTTCTCCTCCTCCACGACGACGGGCAGCGCGGCGGTGGTGGGCTTCCTCCTCGAGAGCCTCTGTGAGATGTAGAGCGCGTGGTGTCGCTCAGGAGAGATGGAACTGCTGATTGACTGCCCAGACATAGGCATAGCGCACCCTGGCCAAGTGCGCTACGGTTATCCGTAGCGCACTTGGCCAGGGTGCGCTACGCCTATGTCTGTTGGACGACCAAATAAGAGGGCGGCCACCCCTTCTGTTATCACTACTACTGTCATAGCCCACTGGTTCTAGCCCCTTAGCTCTATTCCAAACTCTGAGCACCCAGGTTCAAATCCTGGTGCTCCACTTTTTTATTTTTATTTTAAAAATACTTTTAAATGTTCACAAAAATGTCCAAAAGTGGTGATATATGCCATACAAGTTTTGTTTTGTTTTGTTTTGTTTTTAAAATACTTTTAAATATTCCAAACATGCCCAAAAGTAGTGATATATGTCATAAAAGTGTTACAAATATGATTCGAAGTATAACTAAATTTCATAATACTTTGTCCATGAATATTACAATCTTTTTCGACCACGCGTTTTACAATATTTTTGAGCTAGCGCTTACAATCTTTTTCCCTTCTTTGTCACGGTTGAATAATTTAGCCTCGACTTTAATGTTTCTTCTTCGAACGGGCTACCTTTTTGGGTAGGGTTGTCCTTTTCTTCTTGTGATGTATGTTGTCGCATCGTAGTCGCCGCCATCTTCAATCTTTTGATCGCCGCATCGTCAAGTCTTGCTCGCTGGCACTCCATCCATTCCGATGATGTTTCTTTTTCTCCTCACGACAACACGGCTAGGCTTTGTCGGGTTGGTAATGAAAAACATTGGTCCACTTTGGCAGCCGCACCACGGCTCATTTTTCACGCCACGCTTGCAACGCGGCCTTGGATTTGGCTGCTTAGGGTATAACCATGGTTGTGAAATACCGGTCTTCTCTTCGACACTCTTTGCCCATCCGACACGGAACATCGCACCTTTTCTCCATAGTAGTCGAGCTCCCGCATCTCCTCGATTCTTCAAGAGAATCTTTCCTTCACGCTGTCATAGTCAGAGAATTCGACGCTACGCCCGAGTTCGATAATCACACTTGTTGTCCTTTTCCTCCGTAGAATGTGTAGCCGCTGATATCATACCGATAGGTCACCAGGTTTTGCATCGGTCCTCGCGACAAGGTGAATGTGATCTTTCCGTGTCAAGAATGCGAGCGGGGATTATCAAGGAGCGCCCGCCTAAACCAACGCGTGAAATCTGAGTTGTGCTCTTTGATTATTTCTCCTCGCGCCCTCGTATGCCCCGCCACCGTATTTCTTCTCGATTAACCTTTGTGCTTCGCACTCAAGGATCGACCAGTTCTAAATGCAGTAGCGCGACGAGGTTTGCTCGATCAAAGTCTGCGCCGAAAATCGGGTTCGCATGCAAGATGCGACGACCCTCTCGTGACCAGATCCGCCGAGCTTGCCAAGGTGTCTGCTGACGGAAGACCGACAGGTTCTCGATGTTCAGATAATTCGTGCGTAAAGAGATGCACTCTTCGCCGTAAAGCCCTTGGCTATGCTTCCATCTCGACGGGACCTGCTATAACATATCCTTTGATGTGTCCGCTCATCCTTTCGAACGCCATCATGCCGCGAGGAACATCGCCCGAGTTGTACGATGTCCTCCACGACATGGACCAGCAGATGCACCATAATGTCAAGAATGCGGTGGGAAGTAGACCTCAAGCTCACATAGTATCACCACGATCTCCTCCTGTAGCCTTCCGAGCTGATTCAAGCCAATCGACTTCCTAGAGATGACGCCGAAAAACTTGCATAGGCCAAATAACGCTTTCCGACGTGCTCGCCCATTATCCCTCTTAGTGCGACCGGAAGTACTCGTCATTAGCACGGCACACCGTGAGAATTCATGCCATCAACCTCGCCGCCTCGCCTAGGTATCTCGCTTATCTTGCCCGTGAGTAAGGAAATTTGACTCCTATAAGGCACTTGAAAACTGTTTGATCTCATCCCGCTTAGAGTGAAGCAAGAAGGAGGGCAGTAATATTCGCTCTTCTTGAACTTTTACCCTTCCGACGACCTTGTGTCGCCTCCGACTCATGATCATCGCCATCTTCCCGATCATCGAGTAGTGTGTCCTCCGTGAAGCTCCTTCCGGATACCCAAGCATATCAGGTCGCGCCTTGCTTTCGACCATCTTTCGTCCTATCCGCATGTTGATTATGGTGGCGACTGACTCTCGCACACGCTTCGTGATATGCATGATGTCGAGGCTATGAGGCGCGGAGAAACTTCCAAGATGGAAACTCCCGTAAAATGACCTTGTTTTCCATACCTTCATCACCGCTTGTCTTGTTGCTGCCTCTTTCGCTTCTTTCCGTGCTTAGGACAATCTTTCCAGTTTTTCAGAACTCTTCCACTTCTTCGCTGCTCCTATGCCCGGGATTCCTCGGTCTCGATTTGCCATCGAACAGGTCTCCACGCTTTCTCCATGGATCATTCTGCCGAGCCACCTCCGCGCGCCATGAACACGGTTTCGGCGACCCCGGATCTTTCTCTAGTTGGAGATAGCTTGTGTTATCCATGCACCTAACGCATGCGCAGAATCCTTGGATAACCTTCCCGAGATATACCCGCAACCGGATAGTCTTGCAATCGTAGTGATCAACGGCTCTCATAGTGAAATAATCTTGTGACGGCATCGTAAGTATTGGCTCCATTCCCATAACGTGGCTAGCTCCTCTTTCAACAGATCGAGATACGTATTGATGTCGATACCAGGTTGTTTCGCCCTTGAATTAGCATACTCATTTGTATGTACTCTTCTTCATGCACAACCATGGAGGAGGTTGTACATCCATACAAACACGGGCCAAGTCAGGCGTATGCTCGCTACCGAACGGATTGAGTCCATCGGTGCTCACACCAAGCCCGATGTTCCTCGAATCTCCACCGACTGGAATTCGAGGTCCAATGCTTTCCACGCTAGCATCCAAGGGTGCGCCGAGCTCATCCTTTTCGGGTCATCATCATCTCTAGCTTCTTCCTTTCCGCATGCCATCGCATGAGCTTCGCCTTAGGGTCCGCGAAATAGCGCCGCAGACGAGGAGTGATAGGAAAGTACCATACCACTTTTCGAGGTGCTTTCTTCCCTTGTATCGACTCACGCACACCGGACATGTGGTTTTCTCCGCCCCCGCCGATAAATGATGCAATCGTTGATGCATACGTGATATCTAACGCGGTAGATCGAGAGGATGACGATTTTCTTGGCATCATCGATACTAGTTGGACATGTGTTCTCTCCGGAGACGATCGTGCTGTAATGCCATCATATCGCCGGCTTGCCGCCAATTTGTGCTTTGCCTTCATCTCCATAGCCTTGAGCGTTACATTCAACCGGTATCATCGGGCCTGCATCCTTCATACAATGGAGTAACCGCTGCCTTTCTCAAGTTGCGCAAGCTTGGCTTTCTCTAGCGGCAGCCCTGGCGTTACTGCCCGCTTGAGAAGCAGCTCTTGCACATAAGGGTCTTGCACCCAGCCTAACGTTGTTCCATCGCCGCCTCCTCCCATCTAGATCATCATCATCCCGGTCCGCTCGCACCTTCACCATCTCCAGAGACTCTTCATCATCTCGCCTGCTCGCCGTGATGATGATCATCGCCATGTTGGCCACCTTCTTCACCGCCTCCATCATCTACGCCATCGCTTATCCAACGAGTGTATCCATCCATGAAACCATGGCGGAGCAAAGCGCCCGCAGATTCTTTAACTGGGTCGATCACCCGCTTGAGTTTGCATCTTCCGCACGGACATCTTATATCCGCCTTGTTATTTCAGATCATGTCGCCTGTCGACATTTCAAAAATCTATCCACAATGCCTTCGCCATTATGCGGACCATTTTGCTCGCACGGTGTACACGGTACAATTTTGAAGTCTATTAGAACCACATAATGAATGCATGCATGCAATGGTCGATAGAAAATTTCGCATGACCTATCCTAAAATTAGGACCTTTATGAATGTTAAAGTCTTGCCAAAATGGAAATGAATCAACATTTTGGCAAAACAAATGGCAACTTGTTCACATACAAACACAAGAGAGAGAGAGAGACCGATCCATACACACATGAACATATCATTATCCTCTCCATACACACATGCATGAGCATCATCGATACTCTCCATATACACACACATATGACCATCGATCCTCTCCATATACACACATCATGAGCATAGATCATCTACATACATATGAGCACATCATCCATATACACATGAACACATCCTTACATGGACAACTTACCGAGATGAGAGACCGATCGCGAGAAAGATGGAAAGGAGAGGTGCGCGCGTCGACCGGAGAAGGATAGATGAGAGACCGGAGACCTCCTCTATTACTTATGTAACATCCAAAGCAAGTTTTACATGCTAAAAATGGTGAATGTGTGGAGAAATTGAGGTGGGAAGGAGAAGATCCCGACTAGATCTAAGGAGGAAGAAGGGGAAAGTGAAGTGTGGGGTGGTGGATGTGGTCACACATGTGCACATAAAGTGCTGCCCTAAAGAATGACACATCAGGCGCACACGGCCCTAGTGCGCCATGTGGAGTATAAACATCTGTGGCGCACTATGCCACGCGGCGCCACGATGTTTTACCCCCGTGGCGCACTAGGCCGAAAGCGCCACGTAAGTTTGTGGCTGTTTCAGCAGCAGGGGGCATGCGCTTAGCGAGCGCACTGCACCCATGTGCGCCACAGATGACCCTAACAACCGTGGCGCACCGACTATAGTGCGCCATGCATGTTTGGCGCGGCCAACAGGCCTCCTCGCTCACATCCGCGTGGCGCACTATAGTCATGTGCGCCACAGCTTGTTCTAGTTATTAGTAGGGCACTGCCCACAGGTGAGCCACGCCTGTTTTAGCCGTGGGGCACTTCAACCATGTGAGCCACGGATGTGCTGATTACCTATAGCCGTTTTCCTAGTAGTGGTGTTTCATTGGTGTTATGTCAACGACTATAGTATACCACATCATGCAGTGGTATGTTGGGTCACCGCGGTTGGTATCAGAGCATATGCTTTGACCTTAGGCTAGAAACCTAGTAAATGGGTAGAACCTGTAGGACACATCCTAGCAATAATAAAGAGTTCTCTAGTGATATGAGGGATATTCACTTGAGAATAATCCTGTTATGTTACTAGTGCGATAACTCTTTTATATGATTGCAATTTCCAATCATTACCCAAGAGTTTTAACTCTATGTGACTGATGATAATTTCTTATCCACAGTTCCACATGGCACATCGATATCCACCCCTAAATGTTCAAGTGATGAACATGACGTTGGATGACTACGGAGGGGATTGGAAAGATAATCTCCGACAACTTCTATGGAGTTTGGAATGTGAATCAAGACTCCTGGTCAAGATTTACAGTTACTATGATGGGCAAGTATTAGCTAAATACCATGTCATGATCATGTTACCCAAGAAGTTAGGACTGAAGGGAGAAATGCCAGCAGGAGAGGCAAGGTGCATGGAATCAGATATCGATTGTCAGAGCAAGAGCTATAACCATGATCCGAGAGCATAAATCCCAAGCTCTAGAAGGTAGTACTCACACCATTATACCACATGAAACCTCAAACTCGTGAGCATGAGTTAGATCACTCTACCTTAGTCCAAGCTGAACCTACTCTAGTCAGAGAATATATGGATCGTTATCGGTCTTTGCTAAGCACTTATCATAACACTCACCAAGTCTTAGTTCAGAGTCGGATACGGTCATTGAGGATTTTACTAATCCTAAAAAAGCAATGTCTCGTAGGAATAAGTTAGATAAAGAAGCTAAGCATCCCAAATACATACCTCCAGGAGAAGTGTTTGAGGAAACTGAGTTTGATGACCCAAACTCACAAAATTATGCCTATTACCAAAATGACTTCAAGCCACCTGAAGACTTATGGACCAAGTACAATTCCAAACAACAAGAATGGAATAAAGTTACTCCAAATAAACCTGAGCCTAACAAGTATGGATGGGAAATAGAATATTAAGGTAAAACCATAGGGAATCCTATACCTTGTGATGCAGGTATTGAAGAAGAGACCAATTATAACCATAGAGATCCTTATGGACCATATGTGGGTAATACGAATCCAGTCAACTTAGAAGAGTACTCCAATAGCTACTATACCAACATATATGACTGGATCCAAGAAAAAGCTAAGGAACCAACTTACTATGAGGAAGCGTTGCCAGAAAACCTGAACTATTCGGTGGAAAATTACGCCAACTCTAGTCATTTTTCAATGACTAATCTAAGTCTCGGTACTACTAATCAATATTACGCACCTCCTGGATGCTCCTATGCTCCAGAAGGCAGTCGTAGGACTTCACGTCATCATGGACTAACTCCGTGAAGCACTAGAGGAAGATAAAAGTGAGAGAGAAACGACATCCCAAGGGATGCGGCTTGAATAATGTATATAGACGTAATGCGATTATAGTTTGAAGAGTTTGCTGAAATAAGTGAGGATATATCCACAAGAACAAGAAGTTCTTGTAAGATAGTTGTGTAAATAGGTATGGAGCAAACTGGAACATCTAGTACATTTGTAAATTAGTTAAAACCTATGTGTAATACAGGTATATGATTTGTTGCTTATCGACTTTTGTATCTTATTGTATCTTCTTGATTGACTAGATCTGTACATGAAGTTTAATTAGGTGTGCAAATGCATGATGTAACACCCAGTTATTACTTGATGATATAGACCTAGATAGGAATGAGAATTCGTGTAAGGGAGTGACGATTCAAAAAAAAAGGAAGACTTACTGGAAGGAAGAAGCAAGATATAAGGAGTGTTAACATCACTTGGAGAATAGGTAAAGCATAAATTATTCCTAGCTAGACCCAAGAAAGAAGTTGGGTATAGAAGATGTAGGGAGCCACAAGGAATATTAAACTTGAAGTTCAATCAAAGTGGGTAATATTACTAAGAAGTAAAGGAATAGTTGTACCAAGTTCATGGAAGTATCATGAATAAGTACAAATAGTTAGCTTTGGAACTAAAATGGTATTCAAACTCTGACAATTCCGAGAGAATGAGGGAGGTATATGAGAAACCATAGGGTAATACACACACCCTAGGACGGTTCGCAGCTGGTAATAATCCGCAACTGGTATTTGATCCATAGCTAGTAACTAATCCACAGTTGGTGTTTTGTCCAGTGCAGTATTTGGTTGAAATAGTGAACCAAAACTAATTAAAAGTTGCATAAAGAGCATTAAATTTGGCCTAAGTGAAGTAAGACCTAAGAAAGTTTAACAGATTTGAAGACGATCGCTTGGCAAGATGCTTTGCAAGGTCCAGTTTATTCAGCAAGAATGCCCCAATAGTAAGTACGAAATTTAGTGCTAAAAGATTTGCTTCGGAGATCCACAACTATGTGGATGCACCGTATAATCTTTCATTGACTTTAAACCAAGAAATATAAACTGAACAGGAACCAACATTTTAGTTCAAGAATCAATAGCTTCTATGTATGGAGTTTCAAAACTATTAGTAAAACTTAAGGGGAAGAGTAAACATTAGGAATGATAGTTGAAGAAAATACTATAGGTAATGAAGAAAAGTTATTTAAAAATCTTAAGAAGGTATAAACTTGAGGGTGATGAAGGATACATTTCAACAATCAAATTTAAATAGAAACAACTTTAAGTAACCCTTAAGAAGTAATATAGAACCCTAATTGAACAAGTGTCGAGAATGAAAAAAATTACAATGGGTATGGACAAATTGAGTTCAAACCCAATCTTGGAAGGAATACCAAGATCAATCAGATAATGACAAGAATAGTAAAATAGTCTATTGACTATTAAAACGCGTATACAAAAACTTAAAAACTTATGGTAGTGAGAACCTCCAAACTGTACTTAATATAGTAGTGAAATTTGACGATTCAAGAAAAATAATTGGATTAGGATATCTAATCAGGTTATGGAATACTCCAATTGATTTCATTTAAGGTCATCATGGAGTGGAGACTATAGCAACCACTACAAAACAATTTCTTACTCTGAAGCATGAGAGTTTGCGAACTTCGAGGACGAAGTTTATTTTAAGGGGGAGAGGCTATAACATCCCAGCATTAGAGCCTAGAAATAAGTGGAACCTAGATGTGTGCATTGCATTCCTGCATAGAAAACACGAATAATTTTCGCGCTTTTAAATAAAAACTTGTCAAAGTGATGGAAGCTTCTCTTAGCTTTATGGAATTGAAGTAGATCATCAAGTTGACTGCAATAAGTTCCAATAAGACCTTTGTTAAAACCTCATTTTGGGAAAGAGAGATTTGATCTAAGGGTAGATCAAATGTACTATAAGTTAAACCCTAATATAATGTGAATTATATTGATCATTAGGTGTTCATATTATAGTATTCATTATAACCATTCATAAGTACCAAGTTAGGGATATAAAACAAATAATAAGAATGTAACCACTATATCTTCAATTCCATTTGCATACATTCTGAGAATCATAGTAACACCTAATCCTAAAAACTCTTTTGATGAGTTGGAGTTGGAAAGAGATTAAGTCAAGATCATCCACTATATATATATATATATATATCTTTCTTTCTATACAATCTTTATGGAACTTATCTCAATATCTGTTGTTCATCAATGTTGGATAATTCCTTGAAAAACAACTTCTTTATCTATTAGTCTTTGATCTAATATTTGAGCTTATCAGAACATCTACTTAAATCTTCTAATGAGGGCATAGTCCATTAATAACCTTAATCCAGTATAAGATACTAAGAAGATAATTTTTAGACAATAAAAGGTAGGATTGATAAATCCCTGCTTAGCCAACTAAGAACTTCAGTAATAAATGATTAAAGTATTATAATGGTAATGTTTTGGCCACCAACATGGAATGCTTATATTTAGTATAGGTAATACTGGTGGGTAGAACATGATTGGAACCCTAGTAAAGATAAGTGATCCTAGAGAAGTCTTTGCAAACCACATAAATATAATTCAGGGATTGAAGTGTAAGTCATGAGGGTTAAGTAATTATAATATGGTGGTAGTCAAATAAAGCTAGTGTAGCATAGAGTCATAAAAGTGGTGTTATTCATCCTTATGATAGTTTACTTTAGAGAAAGATTAGTGATGGAGGATTAAGGAAGATTGGGAATAGAGTTTGAAGGAACTCGTTGGATGAAAGATTATCAACAGAGAATAGTAAATACAACCAAGCAAGGATATGAGAAAGCTATGAAGTGTCTTTGTATCAAACTCATTGATTCATCCATAAGTTTAGAAGAATGATATATTGAGTAAGAAGATTTTAATAAGTAAGTCCATCAAACTAACCATGATGATGGATAGAAAGAGGTATTATATCTAGGAAAGGAATTCCTTTATTAGAGATTCCAGATTGTGAAATATAATTATATGTTATAGATCATTTTCCTATTTAATCTTGGTAAGTAATCAACTCTAAATCTCAACTCAAACATAATATCCATCCTATACCATTAATCCATCATCTGATGTCTATAACACTTAATAGAAATATTTTCCTATAGAAATTACATAAGCACATCTCTCATAATTCCAACCATCATAACTATATGTGCTTAAGTATATTCACTTCTATAAAACACTCTAATTTCAACTTCCTATTAAAATGGAAGAGTTCATCAAATACTATATACATGAGGCAATATGCTCAGCCATTAAATCTTGACTCTTAAAAGGAATCTAAGCTTATACAAAACCCTAAAGCCAAGAGTAGTAATCATAATTTGAAATCCTAAACCTCCCTACTTACCATAACAAAATAAATACATTGACATTTTCTAAATTAATGGGGGAAGTAATAACTATATCAATGTCTTTTATACAATCAATAAAGATATAGGATCATTACACATATAAAAGTTCTATTCAAAATATGAGCCAACTAAAATTAAGTTGATAAACAAATAAGAATATATCATTCAATAAGTCCATAACTAAAATAAGGAGAGAAAAATAATAGGAAAAGTTTATATAAAATATTAACAAGGGGGGTCACATTACTTAAATACAAGAAATACAAAAGGAGGATACAATAAGAAATTACAAATGAGATTAGGTATATTTTTGTATTATTATAATGTTCAGGGAACAAGTTATACAAAGAATATTGAAAATATAAATCAAATTCAAATTTGAATAAGAAAACAGAAAATAGAAAAAGGATAAAACAAATAAAAACCAAACCTGGCCGCAGCCCAACACACTTAAACTTACCTGACGCTTATAAAATTTACAACAAAGACAAGATCAAATTTCGTGTTCTTTTCTCTGCTTGACTAAAATGGGTCGGGAGAGGACCGCGGGTTGATCTAGAGAAAACGTCAGGGGATTATCCGCAAAACGATCATCGCTGCCACCGCCACGCATTACGTACAACAAAGCGAGCTCGTCACGCTCGATGTCGCTATCGCCATTGCGCCAAGATACTCGCCGCTGCCAGGAGGGGATAAGAAGGCCAACGCGACGCATTGCCTCCATCCCTATCTCCAATCCCTCCTTATACTGTCATATACGAACGAGACCGAAACCCTAGCTCGCCGGAGCCACCTCTCGCCGTCGAACCATGTCTCCCCACACCATTCTGAGTCATCATGGAGAAGCGCCTTCCTTTGTAGATCCTCTGAGTAGAAGCTTGCATCAAGGGAGAACTAGTGCGGTGAATTTGGTCGCTTTCTTCGCAGCAATTCGCGGAATCCTCGCGGAAACTCGATTCCGCGCCGCTCTCGCCAATCGCCAATCATCATCGTGGTAAGTTCCTCAATCTTCTAGCATCCTTGAATCGCTTGATCTCAAGTAAATCGCCGCTTCATCAGAAACCACCGCTACCACCGCAGACTGCCGAGCCGAGGCTGGCGACTATTTCCGAGCGCTACCGCCACTATTAGGTTCCGTGAGGTCGCTGATTCAACTAGATCCATCTCGCTAGGGCGCCAGAGATCATCGCCGGTGACCACTCACCGACGGCAGGGCGGCCGACGCCATGCTTACCTCATGAACGAGCCACGCCACTGCTTGACCGGGTTTTTGCCTCGCGTGGTGGATGACATGTCCAGGCCCACATGTCATCGATAGTGAGTAGAGAGAAGGTCTATAACTTGTGCATTTCTTTCATCCGAGAGCCGAGGTGGACACCGCCCACTAGTCGCTGATCGGGCTAGCTCTAGGTGTGGTGTAAAAAGTATTTTGCTGTTTAGAAATAAATAAAATATTATAATCCAATTAATATTATTTGCGCTTAGAACGCAGTATCACACTACTTATGCATAAAAGCATATTACTTTTTAAACATTAGTCCTTACAAGACCAATGATGCTGATTTCAGATTTTGGATCTTATATCGACTCAAGACCGTGAGTGCATAATCTTGCATCACAAAAGGCAAGTTCACACTTGCTCATGTCCTTTGTTTATTTTCAGAAGTATTTTACAACCGTGTTGTCTTCACCTGCATTTGAAAAAGGTTAGAAAACACTATTTTCAATAATAATGAAAACTATTGATTACTAATCCAGGTGATCACCAATCTATTAACCGGACAGCTTGGGATACCACTATCGTAACTATATCACCTAGGACTTAACAACCAATGTCGCCAAAGGATTCTTGCGTCAGATATTACGCTGACCATGAGATTTGGAATGGGACGGATAAGTCGATGTATCTTCTTCCTCTCGCATGAAGCCGGATGTCGTGGCTGTTATCCTCAGTGTGCATATTAATTGGTAATGCGAGAGGATATGCAAGATATGGGTGGGAACACTCATCGTCCCATGATAGTTCTCGCATCTAACGGTTTGTACAAACCATTGTCGTAATTTATATGTGGGCATGGTGTACACCAAGGAGGCATGCGAGGTCGCAAGGGGGCAAGTGATTGGCTTGGATCATCTTCTAGGCCCCACATCATGGAATTGTGGACGGAATAAGCTGCCCGTTGTCCAACAAATATTTGATCTCTCATGGGTAAAGTAACGCACCTATGCAGTGTAAGAATCAGAACTTGTTACTCCCTCCCGGAAGGAGCTGCAAACGCGCGGAAAGGAACCCCATGAAGGTTCTGTAAACCCGTGAAGGCTGATTGTGGCATCCCGCAAAACCACTACTAGAAAATCGCGTTGTTTTGTGCATTGCATCGCCATCATCATGCATTGTTTGCATAAAACTATGTTCGCAAAGCCCGCTTTTGGTTTCTAAACGCCTGACTTTTATTCAAACGCCAAAACCGGATGTTCCGGATATTTTGTTTGTCTAAAACTAGTTATAAAAGCTATTTGAAAATAAATAAATATTAAATTATTTTATTAGGGCATTAACGGCCGAATGACCCGAACGACCACCCCAGAAAATATAAACGGTCCGCCCCTTTTTCTAAACCTACCAATTAAACTACCCACACACCCCAGCCACATCGCCCGGACCAATCCCGAAATGCCACCTCACCCTCTCCCCTCCCCCTAGCCTATCAGATCCTGCCACCTAATCCTACCCTCTCTCTCCTCTCTTCCCCTGTGGCCCACCTAACCCCAATCCCTCCCCACACACGCAGCGCACTACACGCACGCACACAGGGCCACACGTTCCCCTCCCTCACGACCGCCTGGCCCACACTCCCCGCCCAATCCCCACGCCACCGCCTCCTTCCTCAACCTCTCCCCGCCTGCTCTCCCTCGTGCTCCTCCCTTCCTCGCTTCTTCCTGCCGCCGCACCTTCCTCCTCTCTCTCCGGCGCCTGGCCACTGCAAGGCCCCCGCTGCCCTCCTCCTCTCTGCTGCCACCGCCCGCCCGCCTCCCGCCCACCGCCCAGCTCGCCCTGCCGCTCTCCGCTGCCCTGTGCAGCCGCAGCCTCAAGGCCGCTCACGCCAGCCGCCGCTGCCGCTCGCCCGCTGCTCGCTTCCACCGCCACCGCCCGCATCACTCGACGCCCTCCACTGCCGCCCGCCGACCTTCCTCGCCGCAAGAACCGCCCTCCGCCTCCAGATCCTCCGCAGCTCAAGGCGCCGCCACCCTCTCATCGCGCCGCCCTGCCCCGTCGCCCGCCGTGCTCAGCTCCGCCGCTCGCCACCCGCCTCCGCCGACCGCGCCAGCCCCTCTCGCCGAAGTTCCTCCAGCAAGACGCTAACACATGCTTGGCCATCACCGTGTTTGTCCACATGCTCCAGCAGACTGCTTGTTGCGGGTTCCCGCTTGGTTGCACACGGCCGAGACCCGATGTCACGCCGCCCTCGCACCAACAAGTTCTACCTCGACACCGCTAATGAAGATAACATGATGTCCCGGAGAGATGTTCGCCACGACGCCATCAATCCAAGATCTACCCTGGATCTTCGAAACTCACAAGACCTACGACGCTGAACCCCAAGATCTTCACAATCGGTGCCGCATCCATGTACCTAGAACTAATGTAACTGGGAACGACAAGATCGACGCTGTCAAGAACGCCCTCAACATTGGAGTCGAATGCCAAGATCCCCACACGAACCCGAAGGCCGCTCGCATTCGTTGCCGCTAAGATCTCCGGAACCCGCATCGACAAGTTCGCCATCGACCGAGAACGCCACACGGAACGGCAAGGTCGCCAGGAATCCAGCGGACCCGACAAGACCTCGAATCGCAAGCTCGACCGCGGAACCCGACAAGATCTCGATGCATAAGAACGACACCGTGACAGATGAGACCGAGCGCCGACGCCAACCAAGCCCTCGCTCAAGCTATGATAAGACTCCCGATGGTCGAGAATGTTACGCCAAGATCGAACCCTAGACCCTGACCCCGAGACCGACCAACCCCTAACCCCAAGTCCGCCGAGACCCTCAATGTGTGACCCTTTTCCTCGATAATCTATTTTTATAAATGATATCAACTTGTTGCATTAAATCATTCATCTCGCATGCATATCTGTGGTTTGGGGGCCTTATGCCGATTCACCTAAAAATTAAATATGGGGCCCATATGCGGCAAATCTAGCCTTATATCGGCCTCATTTAAACTTGTGTAGCAAACCGTGATATATTCTCTTTGTTAAACAACAGTTAAATGGCGGGGTTCTAAATAACTTGAACCATCTAACTAATTGTCGGGACCCCGGTTTCACTTAATATGACCTAATCGCATCGCATCTTTGCCATGTCATACATCATACATGCATCATGCCGATCTTCTGCCGTTGTATTAATATTGCATCCGGTGTTTATTCTAGTGTTTTGCTTCTTCGCTGGATAAGGCCGCTGAGTTGATGCGATGCTAGTGTCGACCCGATCTTCTGCTGAACCTTCGACAATGTTTCAAAGTAGCATCTCCCTTTCTACCTATCTTACTTTTAGAGTATTTATTCCTCCGTTGATCTATCGCTATCCGTGTTACATGCTTTAGTTTCCGCACTATTGATATACCTTGCAGCCTTATATTGCCTTGGACACACCCTATTACCTCGTTGTTTGGTAGATAGTTGACTTGCGCTACCGTAGTCGCTGCTCTAGTGCTGCGTGTTGTCAAGTGCCACTTGTTGATGTATTGCCGCATGTTGATGATGGAGATGATCATAGTTTTACTTATCGCTCACTTTAATTCCTGTTTAACAACTAAAATTGAATAAGCAGAGGCATCGTGGTGATAGAAAATATTTGGCTCGAACGCCCACTTGTGTCCCGTGAAGACCCCGAGTACTTGATACATGTTCCTTGATTTATCGCGCTATCCACATCCGGGAGGTATATGGGACCCCCGAGCCGCAGCTTGATTCGGTCTTATTTCTTGGGGCCACAAACTAGTTTGAGGTTTTATTTACTATCCTGCATTTATGCCATGCTACTTATGTATTTACGCCAGCGAGGAGCACATCAGATCGCTTAGGATCGGGACACGATTCCGCTGTGTCGACAAGCCCAGCTTTGGGTTCCCAACTGCTCACCGGCCCACCCAAACCTTGAGTCCGTCTCGAGCTTGCTTACTTCTATGGTGTACTTCAAGGGTGGCCTCAAATATTTCAATCATGTGATTGTTCACCGTGAAAGCCTCGCTGGGTTTTGAGTTGGTTTTTCCGAGGTTGATCGAGCATGTGTTGCTATTGGTGCACCCGCCGGTAAAACTTTCTCAAAGCCGTGTCCACGGATATGGACGACTTGGAGCATGATTCTCGATCATAGACAAGCATAACTAAAGTTTATCGCTATAAATTTGACTTTATAATGACTAGTAATCAGCTTCACTATAATGGAATGGCTAATAATACCGCCCACAATTGCTTGTTTGATTGTCGCTATGCACCATTGTACCGACTAGTAAGTATTGCAACTACAACGAATGGTCGAACAAAACTACCAACAACCGCTGGGTTTAAGGGTTATCTCATGCTATTCATATCTCGATTAGTAAGAGTTACAACTATAACGGAATGGTTAATTAAAGTGCCTATCGCTTACTTTATCGTGACGACTATCTAAACCTCGACTAGTAAAGTGCCGCAACTATAATCGAATAAGTAAACCGCCAACCGTGTGAGTTCCTCGCTGACTTCCTCGCTTGGCCTCGAGGGGAAACGCCAGATGGGTTTGTTTGGTGTTAGCTTCAGATTAGATCCGGATAGGTTCATCTACCCTCTCCGACCGCCATTGTATCGAGTCTCTATAGGTTGTTTAGTGCATGCCGCCGCCCGCCCACCATACCTTTGTAGGCGAGGACCGCAATTTAGCCTCGCTGCATCGCCTCGCATCGACGCCCTTCTTTTCCTTTGCCCTTTGTCGGCACCCCTTTGTTTAAGCAGGTTTTGAGATCGACGTCATAGTGTGGTTACCTCTTCCGCTTGGCTCGTGGTTATGGACGCCATTGTTATTCTTCGTGGCTCTTAGCCCCATTTGCATCTTGTCCGTAGCTGGACGCCTATCGCTTTCAAGGTGATTTGGATCTTTGTATATTATATCTGTATTCTGACTCTGAGTCGTCATATATATATCCTGCCGGGTCCCATCGAGGACTGTGTAATGTTATTATTTCGCTTTCCACCCGCACGTAAAGTGCCTCGTGGGCACCTTTG